>JAQPPZ010016943.1:0-10000000 GCA_028583015.1 Wollemia nobilis
ATTCTAGGAGGATTATCAGAAGACATGGAAGCCTAGAACCTTCAGGCTAACCTTTCTAACTCTCTAGAATCCCCATACAAGTCAGGATCCTCAAACCCTAATGCTAAAATTATTGTAAGCCCCGTGGGCATCACAAAGCCAAACCCTAATGTTAGATCTCTAGAATCCCCATCCAAGTCAGGATCCTTAAACCCCAATGCTGAAAATACTTCAAGCCCAGTGGGTATCCCAAAGCCAAACCCTAATTCTGAAGAAATTAGGAAGAAATTTGAGGCATTGGAAAATAAAAAATCTCATCTCCCTAACATCATCACTAGGAGCCAAGTGAATCCTACTGAGGGATCATCCTACAGACCAGGGGAATATAGGGAAAAAGGAGAATATTTGGATGTAGGGGTGGAGATATGTGAAACTCTTTAGACTGAGGAATATGGTAGTCCGGTTCTACAACAAATTGCCTCCCCCAGTTTAGTCCTAAACAAACCAAGAGCATTGTGAAGTCTCCTATAGATTTTAGTAGTGAAAAAATAAGAGGAAGAATATCAAATGTTGAGCATCAAAAAATTAAAACTGATAATGACATTACCAATGGAAAATAGAGAACCTTGTTTCAATAGGTTATTCTAGGTTCTGAAGACAATAAATTATGAAAACCCCCTCAAGGGAGGGGGAGAGGAAGAAATCCTAAACAATATAAATGAAGTTCCTCTCATGGAATGTGAGAGTCCTCAATGGCCTACCCAAACACATGGAAGTCAGTGCAATAAGAAATCAAGTGAATCCAACTATTATAATGTGCAAGAAACATAAATTGATGAGATTCAATAAAAAAAAATTAGCAAAAAAAATTTGGAATCAAGGAGAGATGGTTTGTAAATCAACCAGAGGAGCGTCTAGAGGCCTTATGACTTTGTGGGATCCTTGAATAGTAGAAGGTACCATTATTCAGAAATATGATAGGGTTCTTAGTGTTTTATTTAAGGAAATAAATAGCAACAGGTCATGGATCCTTTCAAATATTTATGCCCCGACTTCAATTCAAGGGAGAGCTCTACTATGGGAGTACTTAGGCAATCTGAGTGAAATCTTCCATAATGTCCCCTGGATTCTAGCTAGGGATTTTAACACTCCTCTTTACCCTTCAAAAAAAATGGGTGGAAATGGACCACCTATCAGGAGCATGGATGAGTTCAATGAATTTGTGAACTCCAACATGTTGATGGATGTAAAACTTAGAGGAGTGAATTATACCTGGAGAAATTGGTGGATAGGGTGTCATCTCATTCAAGAAAGGCTTGACAGGTTTTTCTATCAAAGGAGGCTACAACTTTGTTCGGTGATTCTACCCTGCAAGCCCTTCCTAAAATTGCCTTTGATCATAATCCCATTTTTTTGGAGATCCCTAACTCTCTGTCCTTCAATAAACCTTTCATATTTCAATCTATGTGGATCAAACATTCCAGTTTTAGAGATAACTTAATTCAGTGGTGGCAACAACCTGTCAAGGGTAGTGCAGCTTTTAAACTTGCTGGCAAATTAAAGTTTGTTAAGGAAAAGCTTTGAACATGGAACAAAGAGGTCTTTGGGAATCTCTTTGAAAATAAAAAATGGGTTGTTGAAATTTTGAAGATAATTGATCAGAGGATTCAACATGGTGATGCTGATGAAACTACTAGGCAGGAGGAATGGACAAAACTAGCAGAGTTTCATAACATTTTGGCTTGTGAAGAAATTTATTAGAGGCAAAAATCAAGGGATCTTTGGTTGAAATATGGAGATTCAAATTCCAAGTTTTTTCACATCACCATGCTTAGAAACAAAAGCAATAACAAGATAATTTTTTTTTAAAAAGTAGATGGTTCTATTACTCAGGACTTAACAGAAATCAGAAAGGAGGCAGTAACTTATTTCAATTCTATCCTTGGTTAGGAATCGTAGTGCAATGAGGAGGCCAAAGATATTCTCTTGCAATCCATTCCTAGCATAATAAATGAGGATATAAACCTTAAGCTTCTAGCTCCCTTTTTTGATGATGAAATTAAGGAAGCCTTGATTAGCATGGAGCCAGACAAAGCCTCAAGACCCAATGGATTTCCCCCCTCATTTATATCAATATTTTTGGGACATCTTAAGTGAGGACGTAATTTCTACTATCAAAGAATTCCAAGCAAGCAATCATATCCCAAAAGGTATCAACTCTACTTTTATTTCTCTAATTTCTAAGAAGCAAACCCCTAAATCTATGGTTGACTTCAGGCCAATCAGTCTGTGCAATTTTTCTTACAAGATCCTAACTAAATCCATTGCAAATAGAATGAGAGATGTTCTAGCTCACATCATAGATATATGTCAGGGAAGATCTATCCAGGGCAGGTCAATCTTGGATGGAGTTATCACAATTTATGAAGCTTTGCACTCTGCTCATAAGACTAACAGGTCTATTTTTGCCCTCAATCTTGATATGAACAAAGCATTTGATAGGCTAAATTGGGACTTTCTGATTGTTGTCCTCCTTAAGTTTGGTTTTCACCACCAATGGGTTAATTTGATCAAAGAATGCATTTCTAAATCATGGTTCTCGATTCTGGTTAATGGAACAACTGCTAGTTACTTTCAAAGTTGTAGAGGAATTCGGTAGGGGGACCCTATCAGCCCCATGTTATTCATCATTTTGGTAGAAGCTTTAGGTAGAACCATAAAAAATGCTTGCATTTCAAGGCTAATATTAGGAATCAAGGCAACATCTCTCACTAGGGCTATTTCTCACCAATAATTCATCGATGATACCATTCTATTGAATAAGGCATCGATGGTTGAGGCCAAAAGAATTAAATACATCCTGCAACTCTACGAGGATGCTACTGGTTAGAAAGTTAATTTCAATAAAATCAAGTTATATTTCTTGAACACCCCCATTCAGAGGTAAGGAAGGATTGCAAAAATTTTAGGGTGTGATATAGCAAACCTCCCCACTTTGTATCTTGGTCTCCCTCTTTTCATTGGTTCTCCAAGAGAGTCAATGTGGGACAGGGTTATTGAAAGAATTCAAAAAAACTTGTTGGATGGAAAGGTCATCTTCTATGTCAAGCAGGAAAGCTGAACCTTACTAAGGCCTCTCTTTAGAGCATTCTAGTCTATTTTCTCTCCGTTTTCAAAGCCCCTATGAAGGTTTTCCAAAAAATTGAGAAACTCCAAAAAGAATTTTTATGGACTGGATCAGAGGAGAAAAAAAGGATACACCTTGTAGGATGGACCAAAGTGTGCAAACCCAGGGAAAATGGGGGCTTAGATCTGAGGAGAATTGCTCATATGAATTTAGCTTTACTAGCTAAGAAGGCGTGGCACCTCATTTCTGGTGAAGAAAATTAATGGACAACTATCATCAAATGAAAGTATCTTCAAAATATGGAATTTCTAAGTGACCTAGTTCCAATCAGAGGTTCTGATTTTTGGAAAGCAATTCTCAATTGTAAGGAAATCATAAAAAAAGGTTTAAGATGGGTTTTAGGCAATGGTGAGAGGATAAATTTTTGGAATGATAGGTAGGCTAAGGATGAACCACTGACGCAATATCCTAACTTAGACCGAATCAGAGATATCATGAAAGAACTCATTGGCAAAAAAATCTTCGATTATATGGTTGAGGATAGAGGTAGAATGAAGTGGAAACAAATAAGGATTTAGGGATTTCAAGTGGATTCAAATAATCTTTGTAAAATTCTCGGGAAACAGTTTATCCCCATGAGACCCAAGGAAGATCAAGTGACTTGGGCTTCTACGGAAAATGGACAGTTCACTGTTAAATAAGCTTACAAGCTTTTGCATGATGATGAGGATTTTGTCCTCCAGAAGGACTTAGTTTGGATAAAAAATTTAATTCCAAAAATTGTAGTCTTTTCATATCTGGTTATCCAAGGAAGAATTCTAACCATTTATAATATGATGCGTAAAGGTATTTGTATCACTAATCATTTTTATCTATGCAGGGCTAATTGGGAGACCATTTATCACATTTTCCTTGAGTGCCCTTTTTCCTTGAATGTCCTAAGTGGGGTTTTTTAGACCTTCAATATTTCTTGGGTTAAACCAACCACCGTACTTAATATTTTCATCTAGTGGCCTTGCCCCTTTTCAAGCCAAAGACTTAGATACATGTGGAAAATTTGTCTCAATCACTATCTTTGGATGGTGTGGTTAGAAAGGAACCATAGAGTCTTTAATGAGTCTATCCATGATCATCAAACTATCATTGTCAAGATTCTATCCTTTGCCAATGAGAATGTGAACCTTATCCCTTTTGATAGCCATAAACCTCATCTACAGGAGACCATGATTGCTCAATATTTAAGCTTAACCTTGTTAGATGAGTTTGTGCCTAGGGTAGTCAACCCCAGAGCCAATGTTAAGTGGTCCCCACCTCCTACGGGTTGGTTTAAGCTTAATTTTGATGGAGCGACTAAGGAAAATCCTAGAAGAGCAGGCATTGGCAGCATTGTGCAAGATCATAATGGGAATATGATGCTTGCATTTTCTGAATATTTGGGAGCAAGGACGAACAACGAAGCTGAATCTAGAGCTATGTGGAGAGGCCTTCAAATGACTCAATATTTAGAAGACAATTTTATCATAGAAGGAGACTCTATGCATGTTATAAATCTCCTCAATAATTGGAAAACACCTCCTTAGAGAATTAAAACAATTTTTGAAGAGGCTAGGATCCTTTTCCAGGGAAGACAAGACAGAAAATCCCAACATGTCTTTCGATAAGCTAACAAAGTTGTTGATAAGCTGGCCAATTTGGGTGTTGATGGTAACAGACTTTTCAAATGGGAACACGGTGTCCCAATCGAAGTAGAGGAGCTTATTCAACAAGAATTCCAAGAATGATAGTTGAATTTACCAATAGGGAAGGCACTGTAAGTTCGAAGGCTATGAGTATTCCCGTATCTTTTTTGAAATGGACTCACAATAAAAATTATCTAAGTTGTCAGTCTTGGTGGATGCTACTTGGAAATACCACAAATACTAATGGGGACAATAACATTTTAGATTACATGGATCCTAGTCATTTTAGTAATTTGAGGTTGGTTGATAATCACAGGGTAGAAAAGAAACGACAATATAAGACTTCGAACCAGAGCCACGTGGACCACTAGATAGCCACCACCATAAATCTAGCCAACAGGTTCACTTCTCCAAGGCTTATTGGCCAAGACGAGATGTGGTCCCAAAGCATGTAATATATGAAAGAAAGCAATTACCAAATAATTATTAAGAGTAACTGTCAATACAGAGCTTGTGGGAGTTTTTTTTAGTACTCTTCTATGTGTGTCTGCAACTTTTTGTTTCTCCACTATTTCAAGGAAGGGATTTGTGTCTATTTCTTTTTTTGTAACTATGATGCAGGTGTGTTTTCTCGGGGTATACCCAAAATGTTGTATGGGAAGTTTATTTTTGATAACAGGCTATGTGCCTTACCGGATGTAATGTCTTTGGCAGCATGTATATTTTACATATATAGGATCCTTAGTAAGGACATGTTCATCAACAGGCCTAGGCTGTTTTTTGTAAAAGATTTTGGGTCAACCTGTAAAACACAAAATTAATGCTATAGTATCTTATCTACCAAAAAAAACAACAATAATAAACACAAAAAAATTAAAACCATTCATTCGTAGCATAAGTCTAAATTGCATTCTTCGTATTTATCCTACTTCTTTCTCCTTCTTCTTCTTCTTCTCTCCTTCCTCTTTGATCAATGTTGTATGGTCAAACTTCGAGTAGCTACATACCTTTGATTTGTCCTTCTCTTCTTTCTCCATCCTCTTTATTCTTGTTACTTATCAATTTTTTATGGTTACGCTTCGAGCGGCTATATACCTTTGATTAGTTTCATTTCCTTCCTTTCTCTCTCTTATTTTCCTTCTTCTTCTTCTTTTATGTTCTCACATCGTATCCTCTTCATTACTTTCATCGCTCCATTACATAAAATATTATCCTGGGGTAACCATGTATAGTATTTGCATACTTCATACATAGCATTCATTGCATCATTCACTACATGATAACACATTTTTGCCACTTAGTCATTGCTCATTGCATTTTAATTACATGTAATATATATTATTCTTCATACACATTTACATGCATATAGATTATGTCCACATCGACATTTGTACATATCCATCATGACTACCACATCTGAAGAATTAAATACACACTTGCTAGCATGATAGTTTTGGTGTCCAATCCCATTTTCATGAGACTAGATTATCAGAAGCTTTGTGTGATTTGACCATTTATAGTTAATTCAATCAACCATCATATAAAGTTGGAAAATTCTAAAGCACTTCAAATCTTCACTTGGCTGACTTGAGTTCTTTCATGGATTAAATTACACATCCTACACATTAATAAAAATTTGAGAATAGGACTGGCAACATTGTATGTGTACTAGTCACCTAGCAAAAGTCCCCTTGCTCATAATATCATTTACATGATCTATATCAAACCTAGGGATTGAAAAAAGGATAAGCTTAATTGAAAAGGACTATGGGCAAAAAACAAAATCCAATGCCTAAAAAGAGCACTATCAAATCTTAAAAAAAAAAAAAGACAAACAATACAGAGGTATTATCAAAATCCTTGAGAGTATTATCAAAAAAGAGCTTGAATCCCTACGATCCCTATGTCTATATTGATGAGCTAGCTTGTAGACTATGTTACCATGCAGTTGAAACCATCCTTTTTCAAAGTCGTCAAATGAACATCACTTCACACACATTGGTCCATGATTGACCTCCCGTTAGTCAAGCAAGCTGAGATTTTTGAATAATCTTGCTTAGTTATTCAATGGGTTTGATTGCTCAAATTGTAATGTTTTACTCTCTTCAAAAAACTTTTCACATCCGACATCTTTGAAATAACGAAACAGATAGTACCACTAATTTTTTTGCAATAATGCAAGTGCCTTCTTCAGTACTATTTGCATTCACCTACACAATCATTCATAGCATACTTAAATTTTCATGTCTCATTCGATGCATACCACCCCAATACATGCATACATTTCATAATAATTTACAATCTATCTTCATATCATCCACTACATGTTTGCTTGTCTTGCATGCCTTATATGTTCCTCAATCATTCATTCTCATCCTTATTCTTTCATTTATGATTATTCTAATCTAAATTATATCACATTTATCACATACTCATACATTCATCTAGATACATATTATCATTCATATCACACACATCTACTTCTATCAATTCCCACATCCATGCTATATTCATACTTCACATCCTTATCCTACACATGCAAAAAAATAGAATGGCATACAACAAATTGCATACTCCTTTGGGTACCTCATCACATGTACATGGTGTGTATACATACTATTTATATATAAAATAATGGTTATTTGGCCACCAACAAAAATATCAATCAATCATATTATTCATTGGGAGTCTTTCCACTCCCCTTCGAGACATCAAGGCCTAATCCCCCACAACCCTCACATCATCCAACTCCTGGTGCAAACATGAAGTCTCCTCTATGAGCTTATCTCTCCAATACATTCTAGCATCTAATGCTAGTCCATATCTCTCATCCACTAATCACTTAACCTCTTCTATGGCTACCTCTAGCCTCTCCTCCAACCTTACATATCCGCTCTTCAACATCTCTCTATGTTCTCCCTTCATCACTCTCTTCTAGTAGAGAACCTCTAATCCACCATCCATACTAAGGTTCAATTATCCCAATCCATCCTTTCATCCATCAATTCACCTTCTCTACTTCCATTGTTGATTGCTCTGTAGTCTACGCCCTCCCTCTAACCATTCACATCGATTTTTCTTTTTAACAAGCTTGAAATTGTGCATTCACCACCTATAAACAAAGGGTCATATTTGATCCAAATTTTAACCTATAAAATAACTTCCACATTTCCAAAAACTACCACCATTATATCAGGCTCATAAACATATTTCCAACGGTATAATTTTTATCCAATTCTGACATCATTTGGTCCTCCAAACTACCAAAACACTGCACATGGGTCAACCAGAAAAAATTTGCATGACCCTATGTGAACCACCCCCATTCACATGATTTCATGTGAACCTCTTTTTACCAATCAAATTCATTGCTCCCACATAAAATTCCTCTTGGATTCCTACCAATTATCATTTTTTACTATTTTACCATTCAAAATTTTTCCATTCTTCTTCATCATTATCAATCGACTCATTTCCACTTTTCGTCTTCTCCATAGCCAACTCATCACTTGAGGGGGTAGTAATCCAACATATCAAAAGCTACCTTGCATATGATCAAACAACCAAAAATCCAATCATGGATTCAACATCTGCCTAAGAAAATTTTTGCTAACAATTATCTCAAGACCAAAATCCCAACCCAAAGCAAAACAATCTTTGATAAAATCTCAAAATGCCTCTGACTGTAGACACCTCATGGATTCCAATATTCATAGTGGTTGTTGTAATACCAATTGTTAATGAAGATCCTAAAATTTCTATCCTATGGCTCCAACAGTTTGTCAAATATTTTCAAAATATCTCATCAATCAATCAAAAGCAAAAATAGACAAAGGTATTTGCTCCTTTCACAATTGAAACATCTTACATTGATCATAAAGCATGGTAATATTACGCCTTCCTCCAAAATCAATCATTACAATACTACAATTTTTTTTACTCAATCACACATCATATTTTTATCAATGCATCTCTCTCATAATCATCCATGATCATCAATCACAAAGTATTTGTCTTCCAAATCATCCCACCAATTCACATCACCAGTTTTTATACTAAACCATGTTTTCACATAATCTAGTAGAAAAATGAGTAAAATGTACACACCTAAAAGTCACACATTGTCCATTTCTTCATCTTCACAGCCAATTAATTTGCAAAACCCTTGAAAATTGCATAAATTGTCTTAAAACACTATTCATTTATCAAAATCACTATTCATCATCCTTAGCCCCTTTGGGGTAGCTAAGCCCTTTTCTATGCTTAACCCTAGGTCCTCATGTGATCTCATTCATAACTCAACTAAGGTTGAATTCTCCACCATGGTCAAAAAGGACTTTATGGTCAAAAGTCAATATTTTTTGTCAAAGTGTGCTTTATGGCTAATCACATGCTTAATTAGATCTAATCATGATTTAATATAAGCCTACCACCTCACCTAGTCTAATTTGACTAGCCTAGCCTACCACCTCACCTAGTCTACTTTGACTAGCCTAGCCTTTCCACCTCACCTAGCCTAGCCTAGCCTAGCCTTGCCACCTCTCATCCTGATATTTCTTGATATTTGTCTCCATCACACATGTGGATGGGTGAGATATTCTCTCACCCAAACATCTTTATGATGCATGACACCTCAATGGACACCTCAGGGGACACCTCAGTGGACACCTTAGAGAACACCTCACAATGCACACCTCATAGGGGACACTTTAGCCCCTCCTCTAACCTTTGCCAATTCTATAAATAGAAGGCCATTTTTACCATTTAGGAGATCAGGTTTTGCTTATAGAAACTCTGTCAAAATTACTCTAGCCATCTAACATCCATCACACATCCATAATATCCATTTAGCTTTAGAGTCTCCATCAGATCTATTATGTTCTTTGTGATTTAGACAAGTTATCAACAAAGAAGACAACTTTTGGAGGTGATTCAATGAAAAATAAACAAAGAAGTAGCATTAGGACACCATTTACTTCATATCTAGCAATTTCGGTCAAAAATAGATAGGTTTGCACCTTGGGATGCAAACCTCTAGGTCCTAGACAGATTTGCAGGTCCCCATGTAAACCTAATTTTCGACCATCTAGAGGCTCCAAAAATGGGTAAAATCACTTCCTAACCCTATCTATCATCATTATATACATTTATAAGCATGTTTTAAGGTCTTTTTATCCATATAAACATGGGGTTTTACCATGAAAAGCCCCCAAAAATTCCAACCAAATATTTCGAGGCCCAATAGGTGCAAAGGATAAATTAAACTAGCGGTGGCCCACAAGCAAGAAGCCCACCTACACTAAGGAACATCAAAAATATGGATTTTTCTGCCTTTGGAACACATCGATAAGGGCTTCCTTAGGGAAGACCCATTTGTAGCCTTTAGGGTAAATTTGTAAAAAGGATTCAATTTGTAATCCCTCCCTTTTTATCTCAATATAAAAGCAGTGATATTCTATAGTTTCATTTATATGTAATTGTAGTATTTTTTATTGGAATCACAAATTATCTCAAATGAAATAACAACTATCTCATATGTATTCAAGACATTATTGAATACAATGTTGATAAGCTTAGTTATATTTGACTATCCATAGCTTATTTTCTCCATCCCTATCCATTTTAGAATCCCTCTAGCATTTTGAATGCCATATTATAAATTATTTAATTGATATATATGCCCATCAATGGTATCAAAGGAATATATAGTTAAGGTAGCAAATTTTATCTTCAAATTATTGATTTTTGTGGAACCAATATGATCACATAACCCCTAAATTTTATCAAGATATTGCTCGGGATCCATAGTGTTGCTAACATGAGTGCCATAGATCTTATCAACACTAAGGGATATCACATAAAGAGTGTCATATTTATTGTTATTCAGTGATTTTTCTCTTCAAAATCAACCATTCGAGACTCCTTATTCATATATTTTATCAACCCTTTACTTTAAAGAAAAGCTTCAATCTTGATTACCTAAGTAACATAGTTTTAACCATTCAATAAGGAAACTTGCTAATTCATAAGCATTTCTACCAAATGATAAAATATTTCATACAATTATGACTAGAAACAACCTTACCAATATAGAGCTCTTGAAAATCATGTGATTTGAAGAAAAAGGACTGAAAATATTTCTATATATAAAAGCTATAATCCTTGGATGTTTAGTCCAAAATACACACAAAATGCCTCCACAAATTTTGAAATTTTTAGCACTTGTAATGAATGGGTGACCACTATGTGTTATAGTATAAGTGGCTAAGAGGGTACCAATTGGGTTCTAACTAGGAAGCATACTAGAAAATGAAGTGATTCCATTTGTCACTTTTTGAAACAAGGGGCTACCAACTAGGTACTAATTATGTAAGCCACTAGGCAATGTACTGTTGAGTAATACATCTACCTAGTTGTAAACATACACCAATTTATGACAAGATGTCCTCTCTTAAAAGGAAATATTGATTCCCCTAAGGTTCTAGTAAGGTTGTTCTAACTTGGTTGACTTATAATTTTAGAGTATAAAGAAGAAAATAAAATAATGTTGGAATATTCAAGGCCACATGTAATTGTTACAAGGGTGAGTGATTAATACCAATTTTAGGGTCTAATTTTAAGCTCAATCTGTTGCAATTATTAAATAAATTATCTTATTCTGGATAAATTTTATAGTAAAACTATATTAGAGTAAGGTTCTAGGCTTGTTACCTTCTGATTATGATATTGAAACATATTTAAAGAGATATTCTAAAACTTAAAGCAATAAAGTGCATCTTCATGAAAGAGAAGCTTCAAAATATCAAGCTAAACTACTCTAATCTAATCAATTATCAAAGAAAATAAAAATTAACGGTTAGGGAAAGAAATAAAACTAGCCATTGTAGCACTGAAGACTTATGTTTGTGTAAAACAAAAAAGAACAACACCAATGCAAAGATAAAAAGCATAAAATTACAATAACACCACAAAATGCACAAAGTGAATAATATTTTATTAATATGGGAAGATATCTGAGTTGTACAATGAATATGCCCCAATATGGGGGTTACAAATTCTTTTTGATACAAATATTACAAATAATAGGGTTTCGAAACCCTAGTTCAATGAACAACTAGTGTCTTATGGCTCGTCCTTGATACAAAAAAGAGTGTGGGTGGACTTGTGTATCCCTATAGGATCATCCTAGCTGTAATAGCTTCCAAAAATATGATTCCTACACCTGCAAATAGAAAACAATATAAAAGGGATTAAAAGCATCTACGAGGGCTCCATTGTGTGCGGCCCTCTAAAAGATATAACTAATAAACCCTAGATGTTGCATAATGGAACTATAAATAAAAATGTAAGAATGTAAATAAATAATGCAATGAATATTTTACCTTGTCAATTCTAATCTCTACTCCTATATCTGTTGTCAATGGTTGTGTGAATGCCCAAAAGCATTCAAAGGCTTACAAACTATGAATCTATTGTGGAAAACATACAGAAGTGTTCGATGATGGTTGTGAATGCCTAGTAGTATTCCTAAAATACTTACCAGTGTTCTACAAACTCTGAGAGGCATTCGAGGGTGGATGGGGATGAAGTATAACCAGGTCTGGTTCACGAGGGTTTGACAACAGTGAAAGTGGATGATGTGATGGTGGTGATGAAATATGAGTATGATAACAAAATAGCTAGAAAAAATGTTCAAATTTGGGACCTATAGAATTTTCGTGGACCTTGATTCATCAAAATGAATCACTTTTTATAATCAACCCTTGAACATGTTAGGGTTTTGATGACACAAAATGGGTGGTTGAGATTAAAACATGAGGAAGGGTGGAGATTAAGCCTAGGCAAGTGACATGTATTGAGATGGATGAATGGCTGAGATTAAATCATGTCGAATGCCTAGGATTTATTTATATAAACATATATATATATATATATATATATATATATATATTAAATATATATATAATATAAATATAAAATATTAATATTTATGTATATATTAAATAAAAACACATATATATAGATATAAATAATGAATTACTATGATTGGAGGATATAGATAGATAATAAGTGGCTAGATTTTGGTGTCTATAAATACCTCTTTTTGTATCGCGTTGCATGAAACACAATGCAATGCAAAAATACGAGACACCTGGTTTGACATGATGAAGCAAATTTCTTTCCTTGGAACACAAAGACCGTTTTGAAGACAAAGAATTTGTATGTGTAGATTACCCCCTCAATTGGTGAATGAGTGAAAAATGAGTCTCACAAGCCAATTGATAAAATTGCAAGTGAATGATGTGGGTGAATGGTGTAAGTGCAAGTGTATGATGTAAATGTGGATGATATAAATGATGTAAATGTAGATGATATGAATGATATAAATTGATGTCATTTTTTCCCCAAAATATTGAAGGGGTTTTTGCCAAGTGTAGATGCCATGATCATGTAAAATGTATCCCACTATGGGAAACAAAAATCAAATTTGTTTACACCAAATTTGGGTTGATTCCATGCTCTTGAAGAAAAGCTTTTTGGTGTCATTGAAATGCAAAGTGATGAAAATGCAGAATATCAGGAACCAATTATCCTATGATCGGGTGATTGCTAGGATGCCCCTCCTAGTGACTATGTGTAATTCTTGAATGTTAAAGGGAATTATGTAGTATAAATTATCCATGTTTCAAGCCCACGAACAAGGCCATCAATGATAGCTTTTGAGAAAATTAATTTGAGCATAGTCACACTAAAAAATGAGGGATGAAAAGTAATTTGATATAAAACGCAGAGATATTGGATGATAAAAATGGCCAAGCATCATTATGGTGATTTATTCATCTTACCAAATTGCATGGAAAACCAATTGCGACAATCACCAAGGAGATAGAATAGACCACTAGATACGAGGTTCACTTGAGACTATATGTGAACTTGGTAAATGTTTGATGCATGATGAGCACCAGAAATGCTCATTTTATATACAGTTTTAAGGGGCATCATTATTGGTTTAATTAGAATATGAGATGTATTTTATATAACTTATGCATATGATTGATAGAAAATCTAGTATTATGCTTGATTGGTGTTTTTAGTGGGAAATGTGTATAAATGCAGGTGTTGGTACTAATTTGGTGTTTTGTAGTCTACATCCACTTGGACCTAACATTCGAAGACTAAGACATGAGAGCAGGTGCCTTCCTCTTCAAGGAAGGTGCCCAGTAGAAGTAGGTGCCTTCCATATGGAGAAGGCACCCAATAGAAGTAGGTGCCTTCCTTATGGAGAAGGCACCCAGCAGAAGTAGGTGCCTTCCTTATGGAGAAGGCACCCAATAGAAGTAGGCACCTTCCTTATGTAGAAGGTGCCCAATAGAAGTAGGCGCCTTTCGGATGCGAAAGGCACCCAATAGAAGTACGTGCCTTTCGGATGCAGAAGGTGCCCAGCAAAAGTAGGCACCTTCCTTATGGAGAAGGCACCCACTTGAGGAAGGCACCTTCCTCATTAAGAAGGTGCCTCCACACCTCCATTTGCAATATTAACCAAGAAATAAAGTGGGACCATGTTGACCGTTGACTCCATGTCATATGCACCGAGTTGGGATAGCCACCAAAACATGTGAAGAAAAATGAGATATTTTATTCTATTCATTATATTAAAATAAATAAGACACTTCTATTATTAATAAATCAACTGGATAACTTCGTAAGGTGAGCATTTCTCCTCATGCTCACGAATCAATCGAAGCAACGATTTATCGGTAAAATGATATGGGTAATAGACAACATGAATAATTAGATCCATTAGTGACTAAGGAGGACAACTATCCAAATGGATCCATTATTTCCAAACATATTCTATTCTGATAAAAATAGAATATGCCTAATTTATCCTACAGGTAAAATTAGTGCGTGACTATTATTATTAGTGCATGCTTGTTAGGATTGATTGGCTGTCCTCTTTTTTGCATATTTGTTGTAACTGCAAGTATGAAATAGACTTGCCTAAAAATATAACATAGAAAGGCTTTGCATTGTATAAATGCAAATATCTTCCCTGAGAGAAGGACGATCAATTTTAATAGAAGAACGATTTTATTTTACTTGTCAAATTTATCAAGAGTGTAATTCCTCTTATCTGAGCAAGATCTACGCAGCTAGCTGGGCAAACTATCTATGGGAGTTTGGGCCCACTCCTTACAATAGTTCTCCCCTATTTATTTCTATTATTTTTTTTCGTTAGATTATATTTATTGCTTTATTTATTTAGCTATGTGTTTCCTTTTCAGCATATTTATTTTCTTGTACATTTATTTTCAACATTTCATTTCTAACATTTAATTAATTTATATATTCTACACTTGGTTTGGTTGAAATAAAAATGCACATACATCCCCCACCAAAATAAATAAGGTAAAATCATATTTATTCCCCAACACTGCAGGCATATATTGTACATGACACTCAAAAGTTTACGAACTTGTCGGATTGATAATTTATGGAAGAGAAATGAATGTTTTTCAAGACATGAATTTCTGCTCACCAATACAAATATAATTATTGGTGGATTTGATGATGTTTAAATGAATATATGATGATGCAAAATACATTGATGAATGAATTGCATGAGTTTGTGATATTTTGCATTGGTTTTGAAGCATTTTTAGAGCAATTTTTGGACAATTTTATGACTTTTTGGTTGAAAATAAAAGTTAACCATCCAAATCAATCCATGTTATCATAAAAGGTGATGAAATGATGTGATGAATAATTAGAAATACGAATATGGTTATTTTGTGAAAATTCAGATTTTTTTTGGTGTGTTTTGAAGCTTGTAAGGTGATTTTACGACTTTTGGTCGCAAACAAAAATTACACATCCAAATCAATTTTTGGTCTCACAAAACATGATATGATGATGGAATGAATGCATTAATGCAATGTGGAGTAATTATGTGGAGGTAAGCTATATTTTTGAAGCAATTTTGTCTTTCTACAAAATTTTGAAGCCAAACGTCGGCTAGCATCCACATCATGCATAGAATCTAGCAAACATTTGTCACTATGTAGATATTGGTCAATATTTCAATGCACCTATGAACATCCCTAAGCATTTTAGCATACTAAAAATAGATTCGTTCTTGTATTCACAAGTTTTAAAAACTATATCTGAAGGAGAGTGAGTGAGTGAAGAAGTGAGGTGGAATGAAGGAGTGTGGTAGAGCAGAGGCTATGGCGATGGAGGGTGGAGATGTGGTAGCAAGAGCGAAGGTGCATGTTATCGAGGTAAGTTCCCTTGGCACTCTTTGTTTGGACTTATGCATTTTTTTTGTTTAATTAGGCAATTAAATATGAAAATAATGTGTGTGCATTGTACATGTGTTGTGTTGTAGTTGAGGATATTGAATGCTTGACATCGGTTCTCACTTATCATACCAAGGGTGAGAAAAGCATTGTAGGATAAGCATTGGAAGTGGTTTGATACTGTAGGGCTAGCTAGGGCAGCCCGAATTGATGTGGTGAGGGTAGATGAAGGGCATCTATTTGCCTTGGTAGAGATATAGGATCCAGATAGGTGGACCTTTCAGCTCCATAACGGAGAGGCGATAGTGACACTCAAGGATGTGTACCACATCCTTTGAGTGCCAATGGAGGGGTTACGTATTGAGGTTGGACACGACAAGGGGCATGCGATGAGTCAAATATTTGGAGATCGATGGTAGAATATGAGTGTAAGGGTGGATGGATCACATACTTGGTGATGCATGTCAAGAAGGAGTTGGAGGTATTTTCCACCTTGGTCATGTTCCTATTGGCCAACATAGTGGTATTGAACAACACTAGCTTTTAGTTCCCTTGGAACATGATCAGACTGGTGTACGATATGATCAATGAGCCTTAGGTGTATGTATGGGTGCCTGCTTTATTGACTCAACTATACTTGGAGTTGTATGATATGTGGAGGTGGATGTGGAAGGGGTTGGGGTGCAGTTTACTACTATAGTGTTGGATCTGGGAGTACTTTAGTGTGGATCAACCTGTGGGCTTACCTACTTAAGCATTGGATGGTGAGAAACCCTATGCTATGAGGTGATGGGTGGTTGAGGAGGTGCAGCCAAGTCATCCTAGCCACACTATCCATGAGTACAGGTATCTATGTGTAGGTCTGATACCATATAAAGTTCTTTGGTGACCATGGTAAGGTGCTAGTTGGATGGATGATGGGAAGAAGTTGTAGAGAGTTTGATAGGTGAGATGGGTGGTTGAGCAACATAGGAGTGATATGGAGCTGATCTAGTTCTCATGGGTGCTATGGAAATTTTGGCTAATAGGGGATTCCTAGGCACCAGTGTTGTATAGGTTCCATCAAGATGAGATGGGTTTGCCTTGTGCAAAGGTATATAGGATGACCTATGAGGATGATAAGAAGATAGATCTCCCTGATGTGGATGATGTAGGGACTACCACAGAGTACAATGTATGTTTCACTATATAGCCACCATGGGTACCTAGTAAGGTGGTGGATGAGGGTAGCAGGGATGAGTATGAGGTAGAGGCTAAGGTGGAGGAGGCAGATGAGGCTCTAGAGGTTAGAGATATCTTCAATCTAGCAGTCAAGGGAGATGGGTGAGGGATACAATAGATTAGTCTCCATATATTAGAGGTGATGAAGATGGCATGAATGATATGGAGGAGGTTCCAAAGAGACCTCTAGATCAAAGTGAGGAGGAGTGGATGAGGCTCGGGTAGATGGTGGTGTATCGATATGTAGAGATAGGAGCTTAGGATGTAGAGATAGCTCAACTACAAGCAGAGCTAGAGGCATTGGTGGTTGTAGGTGGATATCAGGATATGATTGTTGAGTGGTAATTTTACCCAATTACAAAACCACTCTCATCTTAGGATTTTGATCACAAAACCCTCTCTTGCAAAGAAGTTATAAATCAAAACTACTTCTTCAAGGTTTTGCTATATCAACATTACACATGTGTATTAATAATCTCAATGAAAATATATCAAATGAATGCTAGGAACACCTTAATGATTACAAATAATTATTAACAAGGGGCATGTGTTGGTTTATTTTACCATGCTATATTAATGATTATTCATAAAACTAAAATAAAAGCAAATGTGAAATGGCCCTCATATGACCATGATGTGGAGCCTTAATTCCTTTTATCTTGAAGGATTTTAGATAGATTTTATCTTTCGTTATTAAGTATATTTTAAACAAGTTTTGATATTGCATTAAATCCTACTTTAAGCATGAAGTAGAAGATTAAAACCTATCTCTAAACATGAATTTAAAATGATGAAATAATTCTTTTTTATTGCTTTAAACCTCAAGATGGAATAATTTGGGTGACCCACTTTGTAGCTATAGTAGCCTTTGATATAATAAATAAATTATCCCTCTTTGATGAAATTAATTTTCACAAAGAGAGCAATTTATTGCATGATCTTGAAATGTCATTATTAATTATCCCTCTTTAATGAAATCATAATTTTCATAAAGAAGAAATAATTTAATGCTTTAAAACAATAATCCTTTGATGTAATGTATAAATTACCTCTCTTTAATGAAATCATAATTTTTATAAAGAAAGGTAAATTTATTTCTCTCAAATGATGGTCTATGGAATACCATTAAAATTTACCCCCCTTCAATGAAATTGAAATTTTCATAAAGGGAAGTTCATTTATGCTTGTGAATAAAATACAAATCTAAAAAAAATCTGATTTACCTTCAAAATGTGAAAATGTAAAATTCCAAAATTATAAAAATCTGCATAAAACAGTAATTTTCAACAATTTTTATAAAATCTAAATGGCATTGGAATGAGTTTGAATTTGTTTCGGATGAAATATTTAATCTAATTATTCACACCCATGTATTTATTTTTGGAGTTTGAATTATTTTTTATTTTTATTTTAATCACCGAAAAAAAATCTGCAAAATGAAAGAAAAATAAAAAAAAAGTCTAAAATAAAAATAAAACGCAGAAAATCCAGAATTCAATAGTTAGCAATTTTATGCGACCCTTTCCTAAAAAACCCAAGAAATGAGAGTTTTCTGAGTGTAACCCAACTTAACCGAAACTAAATTTACACATCCCGAAATAAATTAGGTGCAAGACTTTAAACAAAAAAAATTCTCTATTTCTGAACATTCAACAATGCAACCATGAAATGCATTAAACATTGCTTATAATCCAAATAACAAAGAGAGGAAAAATTGATATTAAATTGAAACACCCAAAAATGGCTCTCCTCTTATTTTGCTCAAAAGGGTGCAGAATCCTGCAAAACATTTGCATTAAAAAAAAGTTTTTTGTTTACATCCTAATTTTAGTAGCATGGCCTTGCAAAAAGAACTAGCCTTCTTTCCCACTTTCGAATGGGTATTTAATATCTTCCCTGCATATTTTCATCTCCTTTCATAGTGAAGACTTTTCACATTTCTTTTGCATCCATTTGTTTCATTCCTCCATTTGGTTTCTTCTTCTTAGGTTTCAAAAACGCCCTTCACATGCACAAGTAATTATATTCTTGAGGCTTATATGTATTTTTTTTTTTTTACTTTGTGATGGCCTATTTTTTACAATGTCATGATAATTTTTGCAAAAGAAAATAAAACGTATAACCACATTGTAACGTATTTCCAAACAATACTTTGTCTCTATTCTCGGTGTTACACGGTCCGTAAACTTAGGAAACATTATATGAGCTTATATGAACATAACACTTTCCTCTTTATCATGTGGCCTCGCAGTCCAAATATGCCAAAATACATTGGCTAGGACATATTCCCCGATGACTATTTTGGGGTTTTAAATTGGCAATATTCAAATAACTACTGTAAGGGAAAGAAACCACATCGAAGATTCCCAATATTTGGGTACGCCACCCAAGTCACTGTCTACCGAAGATATGCACTCATTAATTTTATCTAATCTTGCTCTAATGTATGTCAAACCAAGATCGGTCACCATAGTGATTCATAACATATATCTCCATATGTAGACCAAAATGAAATTTCTACCTTGCACTGTCTTTCATAATTCAGGTATTGGGTGCTATCTTGTATGTTGAGCCACTATGTATTCCCAAGTGGGAACGGTGTGCATTGTTCACTGAGTGGGGCCACTATATCCTCCTACAGGGCATCTCCTTTTAATACTTTCTCAATATCTAAATCAACTTCGATGTCCGCTCATTATTTGTAGTGATTCCCAACACATCTGTTGTGTTGGCCATGTTTATCCCTATATTACCAGGCTACCATAGTGTAGTCATAGTGTTGTATGCATCCCATCAATAGGTATAAGTCACTGTTCGTCACTGGGTGTGTTAGAAATTGCCCTCCTTTGATATCAATACATCCACTAGACTTTGATGATATATTTTTACCAACACTTAACTCCTCTCCTCTATTAGTTAGAATAATATACGTTGGACTAAAAAACCTGTGTATCCCTTGGATCTAAGTCCATGTCAATCGTAATGGGATCCAATGTATCATTCGTGGCCTGATACTTATGTGCACAATCGTTATGTCAGCTACCTAGGCTACCATAATTGCTATCGATCGTGCTGTGTCGGATACGATCAATGCTCCATGATGATTACCAAAATCATCATCGGGATATCCTACCATCACTTTTATCATTACTACTTTATCATAAATCACCATCAACACTGCTAAAACCTGATGTTTGGCTTTGTTTTCCTTACTGTGTGATATACACCTCTGATAGAGCCCTGTTGTAACATTGTCTCTCCTTAATAGCCTCATAAATCACCATGTGTTGATCATTCTATGGCAACCTTTAGTTGGGCACTACTCCATTTATATATAGAACTACGTGGGTCATGCTATCAGCTTACATCCTACGTGGACAATGCCAATCGCTAAGACCATGCCTTCATATATGTCCACTCACTTTTGTACTACATCTAGGATCACCGACCAAGGCTTTTGATCCAAGGCTTCTACCATTTATACTGCTCATAAACTTGGATCCCTACACTACCAAAACACTCGAGAATCTATGATCCATCGATGAATAAACTGTAACCATCGACCAACACTCTTCATCATCTTCCCATGCTACTTTTGTATCCGTCGATTCACCACCCTATGGAACTGATCCAAGATATTTATCTTTGTCCACCGGTGCCAAGTCATGGTCGAGTCATCCATTACCAAAGCCATGTGGGTCCATGTTATCAATTCGATAGTCCCAATCATCTGCTTCGGTCCATTATGTCCTTTTCCTTGTTGCATTGGTGTCCTAATAATTGCCTTATAACTCACTGACGTAGATGTCGAATGTCATATCGACAACCTGCATCATGAGATGCCATTTACCCTATGCACATAAGAAAGAATTTTTAAATATAAAAAAATTAGAACTTATTAAAATCCAAGCAATATAAATAAAATTTACCACCACCCTAACTTAAAGGAGAAGGGATGCCACCATGGCTCCTTTATTCATATATATTTATAAATATATATGAAAATACATATTATATTATATATATAGATATATTTTGTTTTATTTTATTTATTTTTATTGATTTTATTTTACTTATATATATATATATATAAATATATAAAAGTATTTTATTTTTTTCATTTTCATTTTTATTATTTAACCATGAACACAATCGAAGAAAACACAAAAATTAACAACAAAATCGCTAACAATAAACTTGATGATAAACATCGTCAACAACAAACTGACGATAAAAATCATCGACAACAAACTTATGATAAAAATTCATTGACAAGACATTGATGATAAAAATCATAGACAAGACATTGACGATAAAAATATCGTCGACAACAAATTGACAATAAAAATATCGTCGACAACAAATCAATGATAAAAATCATCGATAAAAAATTAGTGAAAATTTTAAACCCAAAACAAAGCAAATAATTAGACACTTAAAACAAAATGCAAACACCCAAATACCAAAACAAAAGGTGGGTCCCCAATTTTGGGACGAGTTGTGTGACAATCACAAAAAATGGTAACTCTGTTGGGAAATGCTCCTGAGCATTTTAGGTGAATAACCCAATCTAAAACAAGAACACACAAGATCAACGAGATGTAAATTATTTAGCAATGTCTTGAGAAGGTGGGGGTAAACAAATTCAAATAAAAACAATTAATTCATCTACCTTTGCTTAGTGTGTGAAAAAGTGATTCATTATTGCATCTCTGAAAACCCTCTATATTCCATCATCTATTTTGCATTAGGCTATGAAGTATAGCTCATAAAATGAAAACTTTTATAAATAGAGCCCCATTGCTAGTCAAGTGTCTATATCCCTGGTGGGGTTTATCCAACTCACCCTTGTGTTTGCTCAATGCTTTGCAAAGCCTTTATTTTTACCTGAGTTGTGTCTAGATAGAGCCCTACTGTCGGTTAGGCATCCATAGCCCCATTAGAGTTTATCTAGATCTTGTGACTAATTTGATCAAGCTTTTAAATGCTCGTTTTCCTCTTTTTTTCTCTTTTTTTTTTCAAACAAAAAACTTTGCAAAGCTTCAAGCATCACTAGGTTTAGGAAGCATAGAGAGAGTGTGTTGAATTTTTATCTTTATTTGCAAACCAAGACAACTTCTTCCTTCAGGACTTCCAGAAATGCCCTTTAATATATGTGAGTTAGATGTGGAGCTCTAGTGAAATATTTCATTGCTCCACTCTCCACCATTTTAGTCCCAAAATCTGAGCATGATCACCAAATTACTCATCCCTCTTTTCTCAGGTTTACATGTTTTCAGATTAAGCATTCCATCCTAATTAACAAAGGAACTCAAAAATGATCAAGGGGCCATTAGTTAGTGACCATGAAACATTACCTCAAAACAAGGGAACAACCCAACACACAAAACTAAAAACACAAACCAAAACTACACCCAACAAAAAATCAAGGACAAAGCACAAAATAGAAAGCAAAAACCAAAACTATATACAAATGTACAATATGGTACAATATGGTGCAAAGTTTGAGCTAACATTTCCCTAGATTCCAAATCTGATTAGCACATTTCAAAAGACATATAACATGATATGCAAGCCAAGTTTTATAGAAATCCAACAAAAACAAGATTAGGCCAAACAATACAACAATCTTCATCTTGCCTCTTTCACCCCACCAATTTGATTTAGTTCCATTAATGATCCCATAGGTGAGCTTCAAATCATTAAATTGATTAGACAACAACTGATTTTCAATTCTTTCTTGTTTGTTCCTTAGGATGTCAATTTCACAATTCGATTCATGATTTAGAATTAGGCTTTCCTTTTTAGATATGAGACCTTGCAAATAGGAGCCTATTTCTATAAATTTTGAAGCCAATTCATTTTCCACATCTTTAGGCCAATCATGCTTATGTAACAATTTGCAAGCATCTAGAATATTTACTAAATGAGAATCATTATAAGCTTTTATTCTAGATTCGATTGTTAATTTTTGATGAATTTGATTCAACAATTTAAGTACATCAACTTCTTTTTTGTTCAACAAAGCAATATCATTAGAGATATGAGGACAAATTAACTCAAAAATTTTATCAACCACAAATGGTATTTCATCATTGATAGCATTTGAATCCAATAAGAAATTAGGCAAACCTTCACCTAAAGTTTGCATGGTGGAACACAAAGGATGAGACTTTACCTCCAATACATTTTCATTTACCAATACTTGGTGAGTCATCATGATTTATTTTCTTTCTTCATGGCCTTCATCTCCATCATCATGTAGAACTTCTTCTTTGTCTATGACCTGTTTATCAAAGACACCAAAATTAGGTACCCAATTAAAAACATGTCCATCCTTTTCAAACCATGAGTCTTTTCTATTTAGGGATGGGTCAAATAACACATATACATGATCAATTACTTGGGTTATTTTAGATAACATGACATTTTTAATTGGATCATCGATGATATCAAACCCAGACCACTCAATTTCTGGAATTTCCTCATTTTGAGATGACATAGACATTATAGAGCCAATAGGTGAATCAATATTTTTAATTCCATACCCCTCAAAGGGGACAAAAGCAAATGGTTCTCTATATTTATCCATGATAGTAGAATCATTATCATTTTCCAACTCTTGATGAGATTCCAACCCTTATTTCAAAACATTCTCAGATTCTACAAAATTTGTAATATCCTCATGTGAGAAAGCAATTGTATTATCTTGCATATCAATTGACACAAAAATTTCAATAGAAGGTTTTGAGTGAGCATATTATTCCCATTTCTTCCAAGAATCATAGTAACCATCTTCTAAAATCAAGTTACGATATTCAACCACTTCGTTGTCATGTTTCGGTTCATCAACATGTTCCTCATCAAATTTTTCTTCACCTTCCTTATATGGTTCAATTATTTCCAAGAGTGGCTTATTTCTTGTATTCAAATTTTTAAGGCTATCATAATCCACATTGGTAACCCATGATTCGATTTTATCACAATTTGGAAGGTGTGGGGTTTATTGACCATCAATTTCAACAATATCATTCAAAGTATCTTCCGAGAACAAGTCATGAAATTTTGTTATATCTTCGAATTCATTTATTGATTCTCTTTCAAACTCGCTTTCAACCACTTTTTATGGATTAGGGGTTTATATAATGGGGTCAACTTTTACATTCTTCTTTCTATGATCATCCCAATCCTTCTTTGTGAATAATGATTTTAAATCCTTTCTTTCCCAAACAACATGGTGACCATTTGATTCCAAACCCTTGTTACCCATCCATAGTATTGCTTCTCCAAAATCTTCAAGCTCTTCATGAAATTCTAAACAAGCGTTTACTTCAATGTAAGTCACATATAGACCTCCTCTATCATATGAAGGAGCATAACATGGAATATCATTAAGATTAGTATCATGAATTTACTTCCTAGGATGATTTGGAAGCATACTTTGATGCACTTGCTTTTGTAATGGAACCATGTCTCTACTTAACTTCTTAACCAAGTTATTTCGATATTTTATTTCCGATACAAGCTCCTTAGGTTGGGTGGTAGAAGTAGTAGGATTAGTTGGATTGACATTAATAGGCAAATCTTGAACACTTGTTGCAATGGCTCCATGAGTGACCAAATGGTTCTCTAACCATAATGGAGTGGTTGTATGGATATATGTATTCGTATAAGTGCTTAAGGGAGAATAAGTGGGTATGGTAGGATAAAATTGATTGTAGGGCAAAGCGTTTGACATCAATTTTTTTTGTGCCCATGCTTGGTTTATCATTGAGATTTGATTGTAGTCCTCTGTTTGTCCTACCATAGGTAATTGCTCTATCCCAAAACCTTGTGGCATTAATTGTTGATCTATAGTCATAGCTTTTGTGTAGGCCAAGGTAAGCGTAGTGACCAAATAATTTGTCCTAGTGAATATGGCAAGCAAGGGATCTAATACCCCAAAATATATTTGAAGAGTAGTGCTCTCCACGATAGTAAAGGGAGCAGTCAATCTTGCATAGAGCTTTTGAAATCTCATGTTGAATGTTCTCAATGGCTCATTAGGTTCCCTCCTACAAGAATAAAAATGATAATAAATCATGGTAGGATCTATGGGTAACCTAAACTGATTGATAAAAGAAATTTCTAATTGGGCCCAGGATGTAATAGATCCCACAGGTAGATTGATGTACCAATCATAAGTTGTATCATCTAGGCTCCAAGGAAATAATCTGCAAACCACATCCTCATGTTTGATATTCCGTATAACAAGGATATCCACATAGGACTGAATGTGCTCCTTGTCTAATATTGTGCCATTGTGTTTAAACTTGGGTAAACGGTTCTTGATATTCTTGGTTAAGTCATGAGCATCTCCACTAATGTTCAAAGGATTACCATGCATCCCATACCACTTTACAACATTTGTAGTCATTTTATTAAGTTGCAGTGTGATTAACAATGACAACAACAAATGATTGTTAGCAACGCCTCACAATAATAACTATTCCCAAAATATGGTTAGCATCAACCAAGCTACATGCATCAAAGAACATTCTCAAATTTATAACATGTTAGCATTAATGCATCATCAAAATAGAGAACGTTGGAATCAATGAAAGTGATCATATGTAAACAAAAGTTTGTTAGTCCAAACCAATGTCTTTAAATAAATATTTCAAGTAACATGAACAATTTAGCATATAAATAGCAATAAAATAAATCAATTCAGGCCCTCCTAGCTCCCAAAGTGTTGAGTTCTAAAGGAGGTCAAAGATGCTAATCAAAAGGCCTTGAAACATTTAGCAATTCAAAGCTCTCATGGTTACACCAAATCACATTATTCATTGCATGAAAAATTCAAAAACATTTGAAACAACAATGAACAATTTAGCATAAATAAAATAACACCAATTCAAGCCCTCCTTCTAGTGCCAAAATATTGAGTGGTAATTTTTCCCAATTGCAAAACCACACTCACCTTAGGATTTTGATCACAAAATCCTCTCTTGCAAAGAAGCTAGAAATCAAAACTACTTCTCCAAGGTTCTGCTATATTAGCATTACACGTGTATTAGTAATCTCAATGAAAACATATCAAATGAATGCTAGAAATACCTTAGTGATTGCAAGTAACTATTAACAAGGGGCATGTGTTGGTTTATTTTACCATGCTATATGAATGATTGTTCATAAAACTAAAAGAAAAGCAAATGTGAACTGGCCCTCATATGACCACGATGTGGAGCCTTAATTCCTTTTATCTTGAAGGATTTTAGATAGATTTTATCTTCTTTTATTAAATATATTTTAAACAAGATTTTATCTTGTATTAAATCCTACTTTAAGCATGAAGTAGAAGATTAAAACCTATCTCTAAACATGAATTTCAAATTATGAAAGAATTCTTTTTATATTGTTTTAAACCTCAAGATGGAATAATTTGGATGACCCACTTTGTAGCTATAGTAGCCTTTGATATAATAAATAAATTATCCCTCTTTGATGAAATTAATTTTCACAAAGAGCAATTTATTGCATGATCTTGAAATGTCATTATTAATTATCCCTCTTTAATAAAATCATAATTTTTATAAAGAAGAAATAATTTAATGCTTTAAAACAATAGTCCTTTGATGTAATGTATAAATTACCTCTCTTTAATGAAATCAGAATTTTCATAAAGAAAGGCAAATTTATCTCTGAAATGATGGCCTATGAAATGCCATTAAAATTTACCCCCTTTAATGAAATTAAAATTTTTATAAAGAGAAGTTCCTTTATGCTTGCGAATAAAATACAAAGCTGAAAAAAATCTGATTTACCTTCAAAATGTGAAAAATGTAAAATTCTAAAATTATAAAAATCTGCATAAAACATCAATTTTCAACAATTTTTATAAAATCGAAATGACGTCAAAATGAGTTTGAATTTGTTTTGGATGAAATATTGAATCTCATTCTTCACACCCATGTATTTATTTTTGAAGTTTGAATTATTTTCGATTTTTATTTTAATCACCGAAAAATAAAAATAAAAAATCTGCAAAATGAAAGAAAAATAAAAATAAAGTTTGAAATGGAAATAAAACACAAATAATCCAGAAAAAAAAAAAACTATTAGTAATTTTATGTGATACCCGAGACATGAGAGTTTTGAGTGTAACCCAACTTAACCAGAACTGTATTTGCACATCTGAAAATAAATTAGGTGCAAGACTTTAAAGAAATAAAAATTCTCTATTTATGTACATTCAACAATGCAACCATGAAATGCATTAAATATTGCTTATAAATCCAGAGAACAGAGAGGAAATTTTGACATTAAATTGAAATACCCAAAAATGGCTCTCCTCTTATTTTACTCAAAAGGGTGCAGAATCCTGCAAAAAATTTACATTAAAAAAACAAAAGTTTTTGTTTACATCCTAATTTCAGCAGCATGACCCTCCAAAAAAAATCAGCCTTCTTTCCCCCTTTCGAATGGGTATTTAATCTCTTCCCTGCATCTTTTCATCTCCTTTCGTAGTGAAGACTTTTCACCTTTGTTTTGCATCCATTCGTTTCATTCCTCCATTTGTTTTCCTCTTCTCAGGTTTAGAAAACATCCTTCACATGCATAGGTAATTATTTTCTTGAGGCTCATATGTCTTTTTTTTTAACTTTTTGATGGCCTATTATTTACAATGTCATGATAATTTTTGCAAATGGAAATAAAATGTATAACCACATTGTAACGTATTTCCAAATGATGCTTTGTCTTTATTCTTGGTATTACACCCTCTATAAACTTAGGCAACATTATATGAGCTTTTATGAACATAACACTTTCCTCTTTATCACGTGGCCTCGTAGTCCAAAGATGCCAAATGAAATTATCTAGGACATATTCTCCGGTGACTATTTTGGGGTTTTAAATTGGCAACATTCAAAGAACTATCATGAGGGGAATAAACCATGTCGAAGATTCCCAATCTTTGGGTACACCACCCAAGTCATTGTCTACCAAAGATATGCACTCGTTATTTCGATCTAATCCCTCTCTAATGTATGTCGAACCAATACCGATCACCATAGTGGTTGATAGCATAGCTCTCCATATGCAAACCAAAATGAATTTTCTACCTTGCACTACCTTTCATCATTTGGATATTGGGTGCTATCTTATATGTCGATCCACTGTGTATTACCAAGTGGGAACGTTGTGCATCGTTCGTTGAGTGGGGCCACTATATCCTCATACGGGGCAGCTCCCTTTAATACTTCCTCGATGTCTAAATCAACTTTTATGTCCGCTCACTATCTACAGTGATTCCCAATATATCTATTGTGTTGACTGTATTTATCCCCATATTACTAGGCTATCATAGTGCAATCACAGTGTTGTATGCATCCCATCAATATATCCAAGTCACTATTCATAATTGGGTATGTTATAAAGTGCCCTTATTTATGTTGCAAGTGTGAATAGGGTTTCTTTGTAAGTGGCTTAGAAAAATCTTTTTCTAAGTCATAAGTGTGAAAACACTTCAGGTTTGTCGGCACACTTTGTCGGCAAATTTCTTCTATCCTATTCTCCCCTATTTCTTCTCCTATATTCCTTCCTCCTTATCCCTCCATTTCCTCCGTTATTCCTTCTTCCTCCTTATCCCTCCATCTCCCTTTCCCCTTATTCCTCCAACTTCCCCTCGTCGACTTTCTCCCTATAGCTACATATATATGCACCATAGTTTGTAATGTTAGAAGGTTGGAGACGAATTCAATAAAGTCTTAATTTATTTTATTATTTCGCTGCATTTGGTTTGACATTTACCTGCACTCGGTCCTTCACTGGTATCAGAGCTAAGGCCAGGCGGGCACGCATCCCGAGGTAGGTGTTAGGTGCGAAATCGAGGTCGCCAGTAGGGCTCGGATCTCGAGGCGGATCGCGAGCAGGTTCGGGCATAGATCCCGAGGATCAGGCATAGATCTCGAGGCGGATCATGCATAGGCTCGGCACGAATCCCGAGGTGACACGTGGTAGCAGACAACAGGCTCGACATGGATTCCGAGGCGACACGTGGCGGCTAGCGAGGTGCTGACTGGGCAGCACACGGATCGAGGTGGCTGACGTGGCGACGTTGAGGTGGTAGTTGACGACACGTAGATCGAAGTACATGGCACATGGTTCGAGGCGAGTGACATGGCAACGTGCATGGCAGCATGCGATTGGTTTAAAAGTTTGTGACGTGGCGGCTTGTGATTCATCGAATTGGCGGCAAAACATGGCGTTTGACTGCTCGAAAGCAGTCGATATTCTTTGTGCATTTTTGGGTTGATAAACCCCGCCTGCGCTCCCACACAGCGCATGTGGGATAAACATAAGTTTTTTTTTTTTTAAATTCGCTAGCCCCGTGCTTTAAATTTTCCCCCGTGTCTTTGAAGACACGTCCACGGGCGTGGCTCAGCGGACAAAGCCGTCCGCTAGCGGGGAGACGGCCCGGGATCGAATCCCGTCGGTCGCAGAATATTTAAAAAAAAAAAACTTTTGCCGCCGTTAAGGATAAAAGGGCAGAGGTCCCTTTTGATTTCAACCAAGCTACTTGGTGCAGCGGCAAAGCTCGCCCGCCGCTAGTTGGGAGGTCGCGGGGTCGAATCGCCCGCCCACAAAAGGTAAATTTTTTTTTTTAAATTTTAAAGGTTTTAAATTTTTTATTTAAGTTTTTAAAATTATTTAATAAATTTAAATTATATTTTGTTTAAAATTATCTTTTTAATAAATTATTTAAAAGGTAATTTAAAAAAAATATAAAAATTTATTAATTTTTTTTTAAAAGACTTTATAAAAATTTTAAAAACCTTGTTTGATGAGCATTTGAAAAAGGAGAAATAATGTGCCCGTGCAATGTTAGATGATCCGGTCTGGGGGGTGTTATAATGCACTTCTCTCGATTTTGAGACGAGAGACACCGGAATCCTTTGATGAAAGGGTTCGACGAACAAGTCTCCATACAGTGTTTTGTCAGTTGGAAAATCAGGTGATTGATCATCTGAGGAAACCGGATTTCGGGTACGAGGGAGATTCTGAAGACAACATCTTCGGACAAAGGATTGAAGAGTCCGAGACTGTGGAAGTTGTACCAGAGGAAGTTGTTCCAGAGGACCAAGCAAGTGCCAGTTATACACCTAGTGTACGGGTAGCAGAATCAAGTGAGAGCTATTCACCACGCTCTCCTGAACCAGAAGCAGCAGTAGAAGAAGAAGACAAAGAAGAAGAAGACGAAGAAGAAGAAGCAGAAGAAGAAGAAGAAGATCCAGAGGAAGTGGATCCTGAAGAACCTGAGGTCATTGTCATCAGCAGTAGTTCCGAAGCAGAACCTGAATGTACTAAAAAGGCGAGATTTGATTTGAATCATTAATCTCTTTGTACTGCTTTATAGTACTTGTTTGCTTCAAATAAAGTTTGTTTTTATTCTGCAATGGCATCCAATACTAGTCTTTCGATTCCTGAGTTCAATGGAGGAGACTATGAATATTGGTCTATTAAAATGAAAACCCTTTTGATAGGAAAAGGTTTATGGGATGTAGTCGAAGAGGGCTATACTGAACCAACTGCTGCTGAATGGGCAACTTTCTCTAATGTTGATAAAAAGGCTAGAAAAGAAGCACAGAAAAACAATGCTTTTGCCCTTTATCACATACATGCTGCCCTAGATAAAAGTATCTTCCCTAGGGTTGCCTCTTATGTAATTGCACAAGATGCTGGAATGCCCTAAAAGAAAGTTATAGAGGTAGTGACCAAGTAAAGCAGGTAAAGCTGCAAACATTGAAACGAGATTTTGAAAATCTCAAGATGCAAGAAAATGAAAAAGTGGGAGATTACTGCATGCGAGTGAAAGCCGTAGTTGATAAAATGGTCACACTAGGGGAAGATATTAAGCCAGAGGTTATGGTGAAGAAAGTGTTGAGAACACTTCTTCCAAAATGGAATTCGGTTGCAATAATTATTGAAGAATCCAAAGACTTAACCTCGTTGTCTTTTGATGCCCTAAGCTGGTTCACTTCTCTCACATGAAGAGGGGTTACAGGAAACTCCTACCACCAGTTATGGAGGAGATGATAAAGCTTTTGCCACACATGAAGGAAGAGGTAGAGGCCGTGGCGAGAGGACAACAAAGAGGCGGAGGCAGGAATAATCAAAGAGGAGGAACTCCTAACAGAGGAGGATCATCCAACGAGAGGAGGAAATCAGAATAGAGGAGGACAACAGCAATATAGAGGGAAACAATCGGGCAAAGGAAAAGGAGGAGATAAATCAAAACAAGTTTGCTACAATTGTGGCAAACCTGGCCATTATGCTCGAGATTGTTGGTCAAAGTCTTCGCAAGGAAGCAGCAGCAACCAGAGCAGTCAGTTTGGAAATTTTGGAGAAGAGGAAGAGTCCACAAATCTCTTTCTTTCTTATGGCCAGACAGAGCAAAATATGAATGATACATGGATTTTGGACACTGGGTGTTCAAATCACATGAGTGGCAAAGAAGAACTCTTTGCTACTTTAGACTCCTCATACAAATCCGACATCCGATTGGGAGATGACAAGTCATTGGCGAGTTGAAGGCATTGGAGCCATGGAGGTTCCAACGAAAGAAGGCATCAAGCAAGTAAGTGATATCTATTACACACCCCATCTTCAACACAATCTTTTAAGTGTTGGTCAAATGCTAGAAAAGAATTACAAGTTGATTTTTGATGAGGGTAAATGCACCATTTTTGACAAGAACAATAGTAATAGAATCATTACACAAGTGCCAATGTCAAAGAATAGATTATTCCCTTTGAAGTTTGGCCAGCCAGGAGGAAATAAGTTAGCAAATGTTGCTATTACCAATCCAAGTGTCCTATGGCACTTGAGATATGGTCATTTGAATTCAGCAAGTTTGAAAATGCTAACTTCACAAGCAATGGTAACTGGACTTCCCAAAATTCAAGATAGTAAGGAAGTCTGTGAAGGGTGTGCCTTGGGCAAGCATGCCAGATCAAAATTTCCTCATGGACAAGCATGGCGGGCCAGCTATCCACTCCGAGTTAGTGCATTCAGACATCTGTGGTCCGATGCAGACCAAGAGTCTAGGTAACCACTCTTACTTCCTACTTTTCATTGATGATTGCACAAGAATGTGTTGGATATATTTTTTGAAGCATAAGGATGAAGCATTTGCATGCTTTGTTGATTTTAAAGCAAAAGTTGAAAGTGAGAGTGGATATTATGTAAAATGTCTTAGATCAGATAAAGGAGGAGAATACTCCTCTAATCGGTTTTTGAATTTTTGTAAACATCATGGCATCAAGAGGCAGTTCACAACTGCCTACACTCCATAGCAAAATGGTGTAGCAGAAAGGAAGAATCGCACCATTGTGGAGATGGCAAGATCAATGCTTTAGACAAAGCATTTGAGTAATTCATATTGGGGAGATGCAACAAGGACTAGTGTTCACATCTTGAACAGAAGTCCTACTTCAAGTTTGAAAGGGAAGACACCTTACCAAGCCTGGTATGGTAAGAAACCAAATGTGAAGTATTTCAGAGTATTTGGTTCATTGGCATATGCTCACATTCTCGATGAGTTGAGAAAGAAGCTTGGATCCAAAGAGTCAAGCATGCATTTTTGTAGGATATTGTGAAAACACAAAGGGTTATAGACTCTACAATCCTACGACTCGAAAGATAGTGATTTCAAGGGATGTGATTTTTGATGAAGGGGGAGAGTGGGGTAAGCCCCAAATATTCAGTGATGTTGAAGCCACTGATATAGTTGCTCAGCAGGTGCAACCACAGACTCCCATAGAAAGGAAAGCAGTCTCCTCCCACACATCCTCCAAGTCCATCTTCGATTCAACTTCTTCACCAAGTCCTCCGCAGCGATCGGTAAGTTCCTCACCAATGGACATTGATTTTCCATCCAAAGGTAAGAGAACTCTACAATATCATCCATCATCTCATATGTTGGATAAAATTTTTCAAGAAGATACACTAGGAGTCAAGCTAGTGAAATGGAATCTATTTTACAGATTAGAAAGTATGCACTTGTATGGTGATGATGAATCCCAGCAGGAACCTAGGGGAGATCAAGTTAACTATGCTTTGTTAACTAGTGCACAGCTTGAACCTTCTAGTTATGAGAAGGCATGTACTCAGAAGATTTGGCAAGATGCCATGAAAGAGGAGATAACCTCTATAAAAAACAACGACACTTGGGAGCTCGTGAAGCTTCCTAAAGGAAAGAAATGTGTTGGTTGTAAATGGATCTTCAAGACCAAGTTTAATGCTGATGGAAGCATTGAGAAGCACAAGGCAAGATTAGTAGCAAAGGGTTTTACTCAGAAATATGGAATTGATTATGAAGAGACTTTTGCTCCTGTAGCCAGACAGGAGACTATCAGAACAGTTCTTGCCTTAGCTGCACACAAAGGATGGAAAGTCCAACACATGGATGTAAAGAGTGCATTTCTCAATGGTTACTTGACGGAAGAAGTGTACGTTGAGCAACCACGAGGGATTTGAAGTGCAAGGTAAGGAACACCTTGTTTACAGATTGAAGAAGGCACTCTATGGTCTTAAACGAGCACCAAGAGCTTGGTACTCACGCATTGATGGGTACTTCAAAGATTATGGGTTCACCAGGAGCAAAAATGAACCCACACTCTACTACCTAAAGCAAGGTAATGACATCCTCATAGTTTGCTTGTATGTGGATGATCTCATTTTTATGGGTAGTAATGAAAAAATGAATATGGAGTTCAAACACTCCATGATGACGCAATTTGAGATGAAGGATCTTGGCTTAATGCACTACTACCTTGGAATGGAGGTTCATCAGTCAGATACAGGGATCTTCATCTGTCAACATAAGTATGCTCAGGATATGATCAAGAAGTTTGCTATGGAGCATTGCAAACCAGTTGCAACTCCAATTGGACATGGGATCCAATTAAGCAAAGATGATGGAGCACCAAAAGTTGATGTGACCACTTTCAGAAGCATGGTTGGGAGTTTGATGTTTCTCGCCAACACCAGACCAGATATTCAGTATGTTGTATCTCTTGTTTCTAGATTTATGTCTAACCCATCTGAGCTGCATTTGCAAGCAGCTAAAAGAATTTTGAGATATGTGAAAGGTACATTGGATTTTGGAATCCAGTACCATAAATGTAACACTATCAAGCTTGTAGGCTTCAGTGATAGTGATTGGGGTAGCAATATTGATGACAGGAAGTCAACATCAGGAAACTTTTTTAGTCTTGGATCAGGACTAATAACTTGGAGTTCAAAAAAGTAGATAGTAGTAGCGCTATCTTCAACAGAAGTTGAGTATATAGCGATTACTTATGCAAGTACTCAAGCCTTGTGGCTAAGGAAAGTACTAGAAGAGATTGGAGAACAACAAAGTGGTCCGACCAGAATCTACTGCGACAACATCAGTGCCATTCAGTTGGCATATAATCCTATCCACCATAGCAGAACGAAGCATTTTGATATGAAGTACCACTTCATCAGAGATATGGTGGAACATGAAATTGTTGAGCTTCAATATTGTCACACTTTGGAGAACGTCGCGGACATCTTCACCAAGGCGATGACTAAAGCTCAATTTGTAAAGCTGAGAGACTGTGTAGTCAGTCCTCTCAACTTTAAGGGGGAGAATGTTGCAAGTGTGAATAGGGTTTCTTTGTAAGTGGCTTAGAAAAATCTTTTTCTAAGTCATAAGTGTGAAAACACTTCAGGTTTGTCGGCACACTTTGTCGGCAAATTTCTTCTATCCTATTCTCCCCTATTTCTTCTCCTATATTCCTTCCTCCTTATCCCTCCATTTCCTCCGTTATTCCTTCTTCCTCCTTATCCCTCCATCTCCCTTTCCCCTTATTCCTCCAACTTCCCCTCGTCGACTTTCTCCCTATAGCTACATATATATGCACCATAGTTTGTAATGTTAGAAGGTTGGAGAAGAATTCAATAAAGTCTTAATTTATTTTATTATTTTGCTACCTTTGGTTTGACATTAACCTGCACTTGGTACTTCAATTTATTATCAATATGTCCATCATACTTAGGTGATCTCCATTTACCAACACTTAACTTCTCTCCTCTATCGGTTAGAACAATCTACATTGGATTGAAAAACCTGTGTATCCCTCGAGTCTAAGTCCACGTTAATCATAGTGGGGTATGACATATCATCCATGGCCTAATACTTATGTGTGTTGTCGTTACATCAGCTACCTAGGCTACCATAACTACTATCGATCGTGTTGTGTTGGATACGACCAGCGCTCCATGCGACAACCAAAACTATCACTGTTTAGTCATCATCAGGTTGTCCTGCCATCATGTTTATCATTGTCACTTTATCAAAAATTGCCATCAACACTACTAAAACCTGATTCTTGGCTTTGTTTCCCTTACTAAGAAATATACACCTCTGATAGGGCCCTATTGTAACATCGTCTCTTCTTGATAACCTTAGAAATCATTGTGTTGACTATTTTGTGGTAACCTCTAGTTGGGCGCTGCTCCTTTAATATCTATCACTACCTAGATCATGTTTTCAGCTTGCATCCTGTATGGACAATTCCAATTGTCAAGACTATACCTTCAGAGACATCCACTCACTTTTATGCTACATCCAGGATCACCAACCAAGGCTTTCGATCCATGGCTTCTATCATTTACACTGCTCATTAACTTGGATCCCTTTACTGCTAAAACACCTGGGAACCTATGATCCATCGATGGATAAACTACAAACATTGACCAACACTCTTTGTCATCTTCCCATGCTACTTTCATATTCGTCGAGTCACCGTCCTGTGGACCTGATCCAATATGTTTGCCTTCGTCCATTAGTGTCAATTCATGGTTGAGTCATTCATTACTAAAGCCACGTGGGTCCATGTTATCAATATAAGAGTCTCGATCATCTACTTTAGTTGATGATAACCTCATCCTTGTTGCATTGGCATCCTAATCATCACCTTATAACTCGCTGATGTAGATGTCAAATGTCGTTTCGACAACATGCATCATGAGATGTCATTTACCCTACGCACATGAGAAAGAACTTTTAAATTAAAAAAAAATTAAAACTTATTAAAACCTAAGCAATATAAATAAAATTTACCACCATCCTAAATTAAAGGAGAGGGGAGGCCAGTATGGCTCCTTTATTCATATATTTATAAATATGTATTAAAATACATATTATATTATATATATGTATATATAAAAGTATTTTTATTTCTTATTTTTTCATTTTCATTTTTATTATTTAACCATGAACACAATTGAAGAAAACACAAAACTTAACAACAAAATCACTAACAATAAACTTGACGATAAATATTGTCAGCAACAAAATGACGATAAAAATCGTCGACAACAAATTGATGATAAAAAGTCATCGACAAAAAATTGACGATAAAAATCGTCAACAAGAAATTGATGATAAAAATCGTTGACAACAAATTGATGATAAAAATATCGTTGACAACAAATTGGTAAAAACTACAAACCCAAAATAAAGCAAAGCATTAGACACTTAAAATAAAATGCAAACACCCAAATACCAAAATAAAATGTGGGTCCCCAATTTTGGGGTGAGTTGTGCGATAGTAACAACAAGGATCATGAGGCTTTAGGTAGAGCTAGCATAGAGGGACCGTAATCAAAGGCATGATGTACTACGCCTTTAGTCTTGAGATGGATATATCTAGGATTTGGAGGATCTATTAATATAGCACCACATTGGGACTATTAGGTATAGTGAGTCTAGGCATAGTGGCTCTAGGTCTAGGGCTCCTTCAAGATCACAGGGGTCATCCTATAGGTGTTAGCTAGTGCTGAGATGCACTTTTTGTATATGAACCTTGGTGCTTCATTGTATATGCGATATTCATATATATATCTATATATATATATATATATATATATATATATACATGGATTTTAATTTTGTGTTATGATTTTGTATGGATGTTTTTGTGTGAATGCATGTGTATATGTGTGATGCAATGATAATGTGTATGAATGCAAATTAATTGATGCTCTAATGATCACTCATAGTTTAAATTTTACTTGACCATGGATATCATTGTTGTTTAATCAGGGACACCAAAATGGTGACATGTGAGATGGAAGACTCATGTAATGATATGGATATTGATATGGAAGATATGGATGTTGTTATGGAAGATATGGATGTTGATATAGAAAACTAATTGTTTTGTAGAGATTCGGACATACTAGTGATATCAAACAAACTCATTGAATGCTATCTAATTTCTATAGGATCAAATGTGTGTCTAGTGAATTTATTTATCGAATCATGAGTATGGTAATTAATCGAGGTAATCAAGAACCAGTGTGTGTGCAAGTGAGTTCATTAACCCATCTTGAGTAAATTAAAATGGAACCTATCATGGAGAAGACCAAGAAGCTAGTTTGTCCGTATGTACGATCAAAGGTCTCTTCAAGAGATATGTATCACCATGCATGAGCATACTCCACTACCAGTCAAGTGTCTATAGCCTCGATGGGGATTAGCTCCATAGTCCAAGAATCTGATCTCTAAGTTTTGGGGATTCAAACTACCTAACCGTCTAACTAAAAATGTAGTTCTATCCTTACAACTTAAGGATCTATGGTGTGTAATATATAAAATATTTAGAGCTTTGGAGAATAAAATTCTTAACCAAAGTTTGATGAGAATTGTACCCTATCCTTACTACTCATTCTTGTATTTGGAAATTTATTGTGATAGTAGTAAAAACCACTATTTTTTATTTTTGGACTATGTGCATAATGGGACAAGCAAGAAATACCATTTTTGCTTCAAGGTTCAAACCAATCATGGTGTTATCCCTCTTTGAAACAAGATGTTTTTAATATGTGTAATTGTGTTTGGTTCAAGAGTGTTAGAGAATTTCTAGAACTCAAGTTTTTCTTAGTGAAAATGTGTCTTGGTCCTAAATAAAACTTGATATGTATTGGAGGCTTCTTAAAACACTAGGAGTGGCTGAGTGACCAAAAACACCTAGGGATTATAGAAATGTAATTTGCAAATGATAATTTGACTTTATGGAATGGTGCAATGAAATGGATGATTATTTTTAAGGTACCTCTGATTAATACAAATTTTTTTTATTGGACCAATTATTATCTAAACTGAATAAATGACCCCCTAATATGAAATGAAATGTGTGAAGATGGTTGTGAATTCAATGTATGAAATATAATTTGTGAAATGTAATGTGTGCAATGCAATGTGTGAAATGCAATGCGTAAAATGCAATATGTGAAATGTAATGTGAGAAATGCAATGTATGAAATGCAATGTGTAAAATGCAATGTGTAAAATGCAATGTGTGAAATATAATGTGAGAAATGCATTGTGTGAAATGCAATGTGTTAAATGCAATGTGTAAAATATAATGTGTGAAATACAATGTTGTTTTTATGTATTAGCCATGTATATATACATATATAAATCACATTAAGCATAGAATTTTCTCAAGTGGATGATGTTAAGTGGTTCTGGCTCTTCTAATTCCTCTAGACTGATAAGCCTATATGAACCTTGGAAACCCGAATAGGAGCAAGCAACACATGTAAATGCAAATGATAAAATCCATGCACATGCAATGCAAAAAAGTTTTTTTGAATTTTTATGTCTTTTAATTTTTTTGAATTTCTAATTTTGAATTATGTATATATATTACAAAATGTGGCCAATGAGGTGGATTAATGAAGTGGAGGTGGTTCACTAGTTGTTTTAGCTCACTCTTGTGGAAGAAGCAAGTGAAATATGGATTGATGGATGGTGAACATTCTAAGGTAAAACTCATCTTGTTCGGTGAATGGAATGATAGGTGTCTATTCCTCATAAAATTCATCAGAAGCTATCGACATAACATTGTATTCTTCATAGATTTCATCTTCAAAGTTATCATGGTGATGGGTGTCTTCTTATGAATTCAAATTAAGACTTTGAAAATATTATTTAAAATAAGAGGTGAAATAATGAGGGTGATAGCCTAAACCTAAACAGTCATGCACTTCTCGATATGGAGTATCAATGAGCTCATGAATTCCCTATTCTTGTCATCCTTGGCCATATACTTACCAATTGACTCGATGGAAGTATCAATATGGAAAACCTGACATGTTTTGTATGTTGGTAGGTGTTGGTTGCTTGGTTTTATCTAGAGAAGATAGATTGGACGATGAATCAATCCCCTATAACAAAATTTATGCTATTCTTGAACCAATGTTGTACACTGCTCCTATGGATAAGGGTGGGTCACGTGGGCTATTATTTTGAGAAGTTTGGATATTATAAGGTGTTAACAAAGGAACTTTGTTTTTATGTTTGAATGTTATTTTGAGAGTATTGGAGATAATAAGGTGTACTTGAGACTTGATATTTTTATATGGTGAAATAATTATTTAGGAGAATATTTGTGTGGAGATGTTGAGATATATTGTTTCTATCTAACCTAGAAATTTGCAAAGAGGATTTGATTGTGACTAAGATAGGTTTTGAAGACATATCTCCATTAAAGCAAAAAGGTATGGGCACACTATACTTTTTTTAGAATGATTGAAATGAATGCATAAAATATAAGGTGGAGTGAAAAGGATTGATGAGTATTGTTGGAAATGTGTGAGCAAGTTTGAGTACATCTTCTTGATGAATGATTTGATTTGATTTGGGATTGGAACTATCTTCATCTAGGGTTTGTAAAAGAACATGAGTATCATTTTTATGTGACATTGGAACTATATTGAGATAGGGTTTGTGAAAGAACATGAGTATAATTGTTATGTGATATTGAAACTATCTTGATCTAGGTTTTGTGAAAGAATATGAGTATCATTGTTATGTGAAATTGAAATCATCTTGAGTCAAGTTTTGAGACCCATAATGTATGTTGTTGGAAGTAGTGTGAAACATTTGGTTAGGGTTTTTAATCAAGTTGTATTTCATTGAGTGAATGTTTGAGTGAAGTTGGTTGAGAATTATTTATTGAAAGGATTGGAGTGATAGTTCAAGGTTTGTGAAATAAATTATACTTTATTATGAATTGATTTGAACAAGAGTTTGAAAGTGATATCTTGTTTTTTTAAGTACAAAACCTTGTGAGTGTGAAACATATTGAGATATTTATATAGCTTATCATTCTCTATATGTTACTATGGTTAAAAAATATTCTGAGTGAAACTTGTCTATGTGTTGAAGAGGTTTTATGAAAGATATTTAAGTTGAGTTTTGCATGCAAGTTTTACAGTTGTTTGAATAAGATTTTGTGAAATATTTTTTTTTTTTTGAAAAAAATGAAAAACTTGAATTAATACAAAGAACAATTACAAGCGGGAGAGAACACATCCCAACCAAGAACAGCAAGCAACCCAACAAGAAAGGAGCACAAAGGAAGCCCAACACATCACAGAGCAAAGAAGTCAACTGGGAACGAAAAAATGACATGTCACAAAATCGTGACATGTCGTGAGATCGCGACAGTCAACCCCGGCTCCCCCACTGCGGTGCCAATAGGCACGAAAACGTGACATGTTGCGAAATCGTGACATGTCACGATATCATGACATGTCACGAAATCACGACATGTCGCAAAGTCGCGATGACAGCACCCACCTGCAACCCTTCGACAAAAGTGTCACGAAATCGCGACGAAATCACCAAATTGCCAAAACTGTCGCAAAATCGTGACCAATTCACCAAGTGCCTTCCCCAAGGGCAACGATGGCACGACATGTCGCAATGGCATGACATGTCACGAAATCACGACAAGAACCCGTCAAAGGTGGAGAAGGCACAACCTGTCGCGATATCGCGACATGTCGCGATATCGCGACAAAAACCCGGAAGAGGCCAAAAGGGCGCAACCTGTCGCGATATCGCGACATGTCGCGATATTGCAACAGAAACCTTCCTTAGAAAAAAAATACTGCACATCATTTCAGAAAACGTTCAAGGCCTTGTCGAATATCTGCAACCTCCACAGGCATGTCACTGTGCAGCTGCATCCCAACCTCCCTTTCAGCACCCATCTTAGCAAGGAAATCGGCCGCCTTATTGAGGTCTCGATTCACATAGACAGGTATCACATCATCTAATTCCCTCCAGAGCTCTTTGATTTAGGAAACTAAGATCCGCAACCTCCAAGCTTTCGAGACAAAGTTTCTCATACAATCAAGAGCACCGACCAAAATTTGGGAGTCAGACTCAATAATAATCTTCCTGTGTCCTTTTTTGGCAGCCCAGAAGGAGGCAGATTTAATGGCAAAGGCCTCGGCTTCATTGTTTGTGGCACATCCCAGACCCTGTAGTTCCCAATAGAGCAAAGACCCAGCATGATCACGGCACACAACTCCAATTCCAGCACTTCCCGGATTGCCTTTAGCCGCTCCATCAGTATTGATTTTTATCCAACCTTCCGGAGGAGGTTTCCATATACCACTCACCTGCCTTTGTTGAAAAACAACTCCCTCGTCCAAAGGCTCAGAAGCAGACTGAATTTCCCCCTCGGTATGAATGGCAACCGTTTCTGCCACTTTGCTCCAAATGACTTGCCATATTCCTTCTAGAGAGGAGAAGGTTTCACAAAAAATACGGGCATTTCTCTCCAACCAAACCTGCCACCAGATAAAAAATAAACCAAGCTCCCAACCAATTCGAAGAGCATTGGATTTAAATCTACCTTTCTTCCAGCTTTCCCATATGTTGTTTCGAGACAAGAGCCCATTAGCCTGAAGATTAAAGTGGGAGAACCAGCGCTTCCAGATCTGTCATGTGAAAGAACATTCAAACATTAGATGATCCGCCGTTTCCTCCTGCTTATGGCATAACACACATTGGGAAGGGCCAATGATGCCTCTGAGTCTGAGATTGTCATAGGTAAGAATTCCATTATGCAAAAACTGCCATGCGAAAAAGTTCACTTTCGGCCAGCCCTGGGGATGCCATATCTTTCTCCAATCAAGAACCAAAGAAAATGGTGGAGGGGGCTCTAGGAGGATCTCACCATATCCTTCTTTCACAGTATAAACCCCAAGGCTTCCATAGCCCCAAGCCAGTTCATCCTCCTCATCTCTCCCAGTAAGAAACCGTTCTGCCAGGATTTTTCCCAAAGTAGGTACCAACTCCGGAGGGATAGGTATTGGCCACTCATCCAGTCGCTTAAACTTTAAGAACTTGTAGTCCCCAAAATGACTCGTGTTAAAGTAGCTCTCAATTTGAATCCATACCTTATCTTCTAAAGTAGATTTTATCGGTTGCAATTCAGGAAAAACAGCAATAATGGGAGGATTCTGGTCCCAGGAATCAGTCCAGAACCGAGCCTTATCCCCTCGCCCCACTTTCCAAAAAAGTTGATCTTTGATGAGTTGAGCTCCAAGCTTGAGCGCCTGCCACACTTGTGATCTAAAACCTTCCAGTGGAAAGCGGCCCACCTCATTAGGATGGACAGAACCCAGGTATTTGCTAGAGAGAATTCTGCTGAAGAGGGATGTTGGCTGAGAAATCCACCTCCAGTACAGTTTGCCAGCCAAAGCCTTGTTATTAAACTTGGAGCTTCTTAGTCCCAAACCCCCTTTACCCTTGTCCCAGCCAACCAAAGCCCATTTCCTCTCTCCCTTGGCACCTTCCCATAGAAATCTTCTAGCTATTTTATCCAGCTCTTTCCAAATAGACTGGGGAGCTGCCAGGATGGAGAATTTATAAATTGGCATGGCCTGAATAATTGACTGCAGAAAAGTTAGATGACCCCCATAACTTAACCATCTATTAGAACAATGGTTCATTCTATCTTTGATGCCATCCAAATGGTTCTTCTAAACATCAATTTTCAGTTTTTTGAAATGGAGAGGGACCCCCAGATAGACTACTGGGAGAGAGGTCCGAGTGAAACCTAAAATCTCAATAACTCTGTCATGTAACCGTTGATCAATATTGAAGAAGATCACTTTGGATTTATTGTCATTGATGACTTGATTAGAGGCCCGGAGGTAGACATTTAGAGTATCTCCGATTCTTCTTGCTTCCCTAAGGCTGGCCACTCCCACCAATCCAAGTATCATCTACAAACTGCAAATGTGTCAAAACTTCAGCCCCGACCTTAAAACCTGTTATCTGACCTTGAAGTCTTCTTTTCAGAAAGAGTCTGCCCAATCCTTCAGCCAAGATGAGGAAGAGATAAGGAGAGCAAGGGTCTCCTTGCTGCAATCCATGAGAGGCACCAAAGGAGGCGAGGGAAGTCCCTTGATAAGAACAGAGTATGAAGGCGTAGAAATACAGCTCATGACCCAGTCTGTCCGATCTCGAGAGAAACCAATGGCAGTCAACATCTCTACCAAGAAGCCCCACTCCACCCTGTCATAAGCCTTGGACATATCCAGTTTAATGAACATTCCTTTGTTCCCAGTTTGGTGCATTGTATCACTCCTGAGAATCACTCCATCCAAAATTTTCCTCCCTTCAACAAAACCCCCTTGCTCCGGGGAAATTATATTATGCAGAATAGGTTTTAACCTTTCAGCCATAATCTTCGTAATTATTTTATAGATCACATTGCATAATGCAATAGGTCTAAAATCAGATAAATGAACCCCCCCTGCTCCTTTTGGAATTAAAGAAATGAATGTATGATTTAGAGCCTTGAGCATTCTTTTATTGGTTCTGGACTCCTCAGTGACAGCCAGAACATCTTCCTCCAGGGAATCCCAAAAGGCCTGGAAGAACTCAATAGGGAAGCCATCAGGACCAGGCGATTTACCAGAGCTCATCCCAAAGACCACCTTCTTAAGTTCATCTTTATCTATAGGTCTAAGAAGAGCTTGGTTTTCTTCAGGAGAGATTAAAGAAGGAATGACAGCAATAACTTCATCTTGGGCTGCCCCATCTTGCTCCATGCTTTCCTTAAAGAGTTTTGAGAAATACTCCATTGAGTGAAAGTGCATACCAGGAAGAGTGTCAAAAGAGTATCCATTCTCATCTTGAAGGAAATCCATAGTATTCATTTGTCTCCTAGCACGAGCGAGCGCTGAAAAAATTTTGTATTTCTGTCTCCTTCTAATAACCAAGTATTTCTTGCTCTCTGTTTCCAATAAATCTCTTCTTGGTTATCAATATCCTCAACTGCTTTGTGCAAAGCATCATCCTTATATTTAAGGTGCTCGAAAATGTTTCCTTCCTTGAAATTTTTTTGCACCTCATCCCATCTGGCCAACAAGGGGGCCCGTTGGAGCTGGAAGTATGATTTGTTAGTTTGCCTCCACTGTTTCAATTTACACTTGACAAATTGAAGCTGTTTGTGAAATTTAAACATTGCAGTCCCAAAAGGTGGGCAGCCATCTTCCCACCACTGAGGAATTTTTCTTCGGAGATCTTCTTTTTGCAACCAAAAAATTTCAAATTTAAAAGGTTTATGGTACTGCCCTGTCCTAGCCCCTCCCTCCAGGACAATGGGAAAGTGGTCTGAAACTGGGCCTTCCAAAATCTGAAATTTAATATTCCATTTCACAAATGCTTCCTCCAAGACCAGAAACTGATCTAGTTTTACATTCCTGCTGTGTGGCTCTCTTCTCTTATTAGTCCACGTAAAATAAGTACCAGGACCTTTGATATCAACAAGGTGAAAGGCCTGGACTTGAGCAATCAGAAGCCTATCCCCTGGATCCAAAACTGGGAAACCACCTTCCTGATCATTGGCAGATAATTTGGCATTAAAATCCCTAGCAACAATCCAATCGCAATCTTCCCGGGAGGATCTCATTGAATGAACAACATTCCATTGAAGCCGCTGTCCATCAATGCATTGAGCCCCATAGAAGTTTGTAATTAAAACCCGTTCAGCTGTAACAATATTCTTAAAGAGAGATGTGAGAACCCCCCTCCAAGTTTGTATGTTCTATTGCTATCCACACCGAGAGGATTCCACAGAGTAACAATTCCCCCCGAAGCTCCTTGGGCCACCACATCCATATATCCAGCGCCCCTCCATATTCTACTAGCAATTTTACACATAAGATCTGAAGACATTTTTGTTTCCTGAAGGAGCAAAAAGTCTGTTTTGTGTCTTCCTAAAAGTCTTTGAATAGTAGATTGATGGGTTCTACTGTTTAAACCCCTTACATTCCAGGATTGTATAATCATTGGAAACCTTGGGAGCAATACGAGTCAATTGTTCTCACCGATCCTCCATTGATCAGCTTGTCCCCTTGCGCTACTATTAGATCCTTATTGGATTTTCTACCAGCTCCTTGGGAATTACTATTCTTAGACCTCTTTTCCACCTGGGTGATCCCCAATGCTGGTCTTTCTCTGTTCTTTTCTGCACTTCCCATGTGGACATCCTTAATAATTGGTTGTGCAGGGGAATGAATTACCATAGCCCCTAGGTTCTCTGGCTACAGAGTCTCAGGGGTTTCAATCACCTGTTCTAAGATAGGAGTAGATGATAGAGGATCATGAGAGTGGGTGTTAGTATCCCCGTCATTCCCGGCCACTCCTTCCATGGCTTGGTCTTCTTGATCTACAAGGGATTTGAAGATTTCATATCGGTTGGTTGGCTTGGATTGGGTCTGCTCTTTGCCATTTCTCTTTTTGTTTTTCCTCCACTTCTGCTGTTCAAAGCCATCTTTCTGGGCATCAGAACCCTGGGGGATATTGAGGGGATCTTTAACCGAAGTGAACTTACCCTCTCTGGGGCGATTTGACGCTCCCGACGGAGCTTCCAATTTTGTGGTCAGGCTATTTGGGCAGAACCTAGCCAAATGGCCATGCTTATGGTAGACTCTGCATCTGAAAGGTAAGGCTTCATAGTCTAGCTGTTGTATCCAGGTTAGTCCTGCCAACTCCAATTCCACATCGGCAGGAAGTGGCTGGCTAATGTCCATTTCTACACATATTCTAGCAAAGACAACAGTATTTCCTTCCATGGTATCTCTTGAAACTCCCAAAAATCTACCTAGAGAATTACCAATCAACTCAAGGATTTGCTCACCCCAAAAATCCATTGGGAGAGCATACAGCCGTATCCAGACCGGGACAGCCGTGGGCTCAATGCGAGGGTCAAAACCCACTCTCCACGGTTGGACAAATAATCCTATCGGGCCGTGGTTCCTTTTCTCTGATTCAAATGCTCTGTTTCTATCTGCTAGAGAAGAGAAACTAATAATAAAATACCCATTGCTTATAGGCCATAGAGAGTACTCACCAATGGGCTCCCAGTTCTGTCTCACCCAGGTGTGAAGGAAGTTCAGAGTGGGCCGAATACCCATGAATTTGTAGATCAGATCATGGGTAGCACGGTATATAATCGTATCCTCAACCAGTTTTGGCTCTATGACAATCTTTGGCCTGGACACAGATTGTGGAAGGCAACCGTTAACTCTGTTTGCAGGTAAACCCTTTCCAACATTCTTAAATAGCATTTGATAGGCACTGTGTTGAGCTTCATCGAAAGAAGATGCAGGGTTTTCTTTTAATTTATCTGCATATGAGCTTTTTTGCCCGTCGGAAGATCCTGGAGGAGACCCCATTGGGCCCTCCCAAGGCAACGAGCAATCCTTCAGAGAGGTGTAGTATCAATCCACAGGAGGATCTGGAAGATACTTCCAACCAGAGACCCTGGAGCTTCGCCTGGTGCCTACACAGAAGGTTTCCCGCCAAAACGCCAGAGATGTCGACCTTCAGCTCGTACCAGAAAAATCTTCGATCCAGCAGTTGTTTGGTTCCATTATTGTTTGTGTTTGTTATCAGCTTTTGTGAAATATTAAGAACAAAGTTAAGCAAGATTTTGTGAAATCTTATGGGTATATTTTAGTAAGTCCTTGAGGGGACTTAAGGATAGATTTGAGTAAGATTTTGTGAAAGCTTAAGGATATATTTGTATGAGATTTTGTGAAAGCTTACAAATATATTGAGTAAGATTTTGTGAAATCTTGTTAAGCATATTTGAGGCAAGTCTTGGTGAAGACTTGGTAATAATATTTGAGGTAAGTCTTGGTGAAGACTTGTTGAGTAGAATTGAGGTAAGTCTTGGCGAATACTTGGTATGCATATTTGAGGTAAGTCTTGGTGAAGCCTTAAGAGCAGATTGAGCAAGTTCTTGAAAGGACTTGTGGATAAATTTGAGACAAGTATTTGAGAAGACTTAAGAGTAGATTTGATTGATTGATTTGTTCAAGCTTTGTGTTAAGGGTTGAGGTAAATATGAGCATAGTTGATTGATTTGTTTAAGCTTTATGTTAAGGCTTGAGGTATATATGAGCAAAGTTGATTTGTGATTTGATCAAGCATTGTGTTAAGGCTTGAGGTAGATCTGAGCAGAGTTGATTTGTGATTTGATCAAGCATCGTATTAAGTCTTGAGGATAGATTTGAGGATATATTTTAGGACAAATTTTGGTGTAGATTTGAGAGTATGTTTGTGATAGACTTGAGATAGAATTAGATCATATTTTTACTAGATCGAGGATGGGTTTTGGTGTAGATTTGAGACAGAGATTGTGTAGAGCTGAGAGAAAGCTTTGGAGGTGATAGAGGAGAGGAAAAAAGTCTCTAGTGGATAGATATCCATTAGCTAGGATAGTGAGGATAGAGGTCTTATGAGTGAGGACATAGGTTTTATGTGGAGAGATATCCAAAATCCAATGTAGTGGGGGTAAAAGTCTTCTAGAATATCACCAACCAGAGTAGAGGAGATTGGTGTCTCCTATGGATAGAGATCCATGAACCAGTAGAGGAGATTGATGTCTCCTATGGGTTGGTTCCCACAAACCAACAAAGGGGATTATGTCTCATATGGAATAGTGTCCACAAAATTGATTAGGGGATTGATGTCTCCTTTGTATAGTGGTCCATAAACATTTTAATAGGGAAGGATTCCCACTCCATGGAGTAGCCCATATTGGGTGGACCACATTAAATTGGTGTCTTTATTGTGTGTGATAATTTATGCATTGCTTTGATTATTGTTGTTGATAATGCCATTAATATATTGAATAATATTTTTTGGGAAATAAAAGTAAAATTTGATCTTATACTATTCCCCCCGCTCTCAATATATGATTGTGTTCTTCATTGAGGACTTTAGTCTCCAATATGGATCTTCTCTATTTCCTAATCTTTTTCAAGCAAGTAGTTAGTGTCTTCATACCATGTTACCCTTTATGTAAGAGCTTTGACTTCTTGATCATCTATCGTATCTTCCAGTTCTTCAATTTCTTCAATATTTTGAGCTAGATGTCCTTTTTGATTCCCTTTTCAATATTCCAATTGTGGATAATAGTTTTGATGTTGAGATTGTTGTTATTGAGGATTATTTTGATATTGCCTTGGTTGGAATGCCCTATTTGGTTGGCTTCCATAGTTCATTTGATTTTCTTGATTCTAATTTCTTGGATTGAATCTATAGTAGTTGGTGTTATGCCCTTTTCTCTTGCATATCTGACAATATCTATTATTCCATGGTCTTTAACCTTTTGATGATGAAGCAATGTTTCCCTGTGGATTATCTTTTAGGACCAATGCATTGTTAGTCATTTCATCTTTCACTATATTTTCTATCTCATATTCTTGAAGAATGTTGATTAGTTCATCAAACTCTGTATCTTTTCTTAGAACCTATAAGGATGTAACTAGATGCTTGTAGCTATCTGGAAGTGCTCTCAAGGTTACTTGAACAAGGAATTTATCTTCAACCTTTTCTCCTAGGGTTAGTAATTTTCCTTTGATATCTACTATCTTCCTTAAGAATAGTTCTATGCTTTCACCATTGTTCATTTTCAAGGAATGCAATTGAGTTTGAAGATTTAAGATAGTGGCTTTATTTTTCCCTTCAAATATTTTCTCTAATATTTTCCAAGCATCTGTAGATGTCCCTATTGAGCTAATGTAAGCTTGTATTTCATCTGTGATGGCAAAGGTTATTATCATTAATGCCTTAGCATCACTTTCTTCAAACTTTTGAATCTTTGTTTCTCCCTGAGTTGGTTTAGTTCTTGCTCCTTTGACAATATCCCAAAGTTTTTCAAATATCAGAATAGCTCTCACTTTGTTTTTCCATGAGAAGTAATTTGGGCCCTTAAGTAGTTGAGATTTTGTAAGGATGAATTTGTTTGTGGTCATGATGACTCTCTAGGTATAAAACCTTTCTTGGACTTTTAGGTTTTGTAGAATTCCTTATATCTCCCTAGTTAAGAGATGTGAACTAATTTGATAAAACCTTTCTTAGAATTAGGTTTTGTAGGCTTCCTTATATCTCCCTAATAATTAGAATATGCTTAGTTCACCTTCTAAGTTGATTTTGTAATGTTTTGAGAATAATCAACCTTTTAATTTTGCCTTATCTTTCCCAATGAAGTATGCTTTAATGGTTGGATTTATTTTTGTCTCCTTAGAATGAGTATGAGATAATTTTTACCAATTAATTCCAACTCTATATGTAGGCAATTGATTTGCTTCTCTATCCAATAGATTAATTTTCTAAATTCCAATTATATGTATATAGTTTGAAGTAGTATGCCTTATATCTCCCTACTTTGGAATATTAGAAAACAATAATATTTGCAATAATAGAGTTTTAATTTTCCAAGTAGAAACCCTTATATCTCCTATGTTTTAAATTGCAAATATTAAACTATTTAGGTGTATAGATCTCTTTTAATTTTACTTTCAAATGTGGTTGATTTTGCTATGGTTTCAACCTTATATTATACCCCTTATAACTCCTTAATGAAAGCAAATTTAATTAAGGTAAATCCTTACCTTTATAATGCTACAAATATTGTATAATGGGTGTTGTATTCTCCAATGTATGGTGTTGTATTCTCCAATGTATGGGCATTGTATTCTCCAATGTATGGGTGTTGTATTCTCCAATGTTGGATGTAGATGATGACAGCAGGCTTTAATGCTTCTCTTGAATTAGTGGGTGCTATGACTGATGTAGATAATGGTGGTAGGCTTTGACTACAATTCTTGGATAGTGGGTGCCTCAATTCTTGCTTCTTTGACTCTCCTTGACCATGAGATTTTAATGCTCTTATCTCCTCTTACATGCTGCACTCTTTTGCTTGCTATGAATGCACTACTCTCCTTGAGTTTTGGCACCTTAAATAGGAAGGAGATATTTTTATGTTGGACAAGTGTCTTGGGAGTTATATTCAATGCTCATTCCACCTTGGAGTATGTAGATGCTCTTGACACTTGTTGTATTCACTGCCTGGGTGAAATATAGGTGTTAGAGTCTCTTCTTGGGTGCTTATGAAGCTTGCTTACACATGTCACTCCTTCTAAGAGATGTTACTTATGACAAGCAACACTCTCCTTCTTCCTGTGTAACGCTTTATTTTAGGCATGCAAGACTTGAGCATTATTTTGAGCACTCATTTGAAAGGTGTTAGGGTTTCTTCGATGGTGACAAGTGGTGCCTTTTCCTATTGCATGTACCTTCTTTTCCAACGTATCTAGATGCCTCAACATATTCTTGGAAGCTTGGCTTCTTTCTTCTTGCTTCCTCAATGTATTCCTGCCAACTATTACAAGCTTGTGATGACTCCTTTCCAACGAAGATGAATGATTCACTCCTCTCAAAGTTGGCTCCAGCTATCATGATTCTTGAGCAATCCAACTTAGGTCCTATGGTGCTTTCTCAACTGGCGGCTAGAGCTAGGTAATGCACCTAATATTTTCTCCTTATTTTCTTGTAATATGCTATGTTGGAATGCTTGTAATACCTTCTTCCTTACGTGGATAACGAGTTAGATTTTGGTGCCTTGTTGTAGATGATAACTTCTTCCTTGTGCTATGCTTATGTATGCTTGCAGGTTGCTCATTGTATCTATCTGAACCCATGGGTGATGTGAGCTTCTTGATGGCTCTTTTGACCTTGCTTGGATAGTGCTCCTCTATGACCGCTTATGAGATGATCCTTGCTTGTGAAGGATGTGTCTTTATGACACTTAGACTCTATCCTTTTTGCTACGTAGGATAGGATATTATGGTGCAAAATAATGTAAATATACTTATAATAGAATACCTTGCTTTTGCACCTTCTTTTGTAAGCTTCTCCTACTGGTTTTAATGGCGGCTTCTTTGTACTAATATTTGTAGGCAAGGGCTGATTTGATGTTGTCTTCTTTGCTAGACAACTCTCCCCTTTGCTTGGTTAATCTAGTAATGAATCCAAGCTAATAATCACATAGATAGAAGAAGTAATTTTTGCACTAATATTTTACCTGTAAAGAATCCTTAGTGCACCTCAAATCTGAGACTCACCAAGTCTCGATTTGTAGCTTCTATCTCTGATTTAATGATGGCTTTCTTCTTCTCCACTCCTTGGAGGAATTTCGATCTACTTGGTGGATTCTATAGGCCACAATACCTTGTAGGTACTGAGTTTTGAATAGTGTCTTTAGACACTTTGATATTTGTAGATTTTTGTGTCCTTGATCTTAACAATCAATACACAAAATAACCCTTTGAGAGTAACTAGTTTAATGAACAACTAGTATAGTGCAATGAACCAATAATATTTCCAACTTAATGCACTTTAATAATCTCACCTTATTGCTCCTATTAATAAGCTCTCAAAGTAGTTTCAAATGCACTAATGATCACTGCAAATTTCTTAATGTAGTCCTCTTCTCAATAATTAGATAATAGGAAGAATGTATCTAACTCCTATTAATGTGCAAGTAATGAACCTTAATAGAAACTATCTTCTACACTTTCTTTGAGGACTTAAAATGCAACCTTCTATTTTGCAACTTTTGAATTCTAATAAGGTGCTTAATGAAGTTAAGTAGTAATCTGAATTAAGTGTTCAAGTAATGAACCTTTTGCACCTAAGTTGCTTACCTTTGATGATGAATATCTTGATGAGTTGATTCACCAAATTTCTTGTCTAGAATGGTGGTTGCTCACAGCTGTGAATGCTTCTAGTCTGCTGCTCTAAAATTGTAGTAGATGATTTCAACTTCTCCTTCAAGATCTAGCCTGGAACTCCAAAGTCTTGTAGCTAGTAATGCTATCTTGATTGTTGTTCTTTAGCAGTCAATCTATTCACTAAAATGTGCCTTCTTAGCTATGAAGGGAAATCTCCAAATCTTCTTGGATTTGGTAGGTTTCTTCTATCTGAGTTCTAACTTCAAACAAGGCTTTCTTCTCAAGAATCTAAAGGTCTTGAGGTCTTCATGAATCTTCTCTCTAAAGTTTGATAAAATATTTGCCAAATATTTCTCCTTTGGGCTTGTTGTCGGATGGCGATAATTGTCCCAATTCTTTCACTATATTTTGTAGTGAATTTCTCCAATGAGTTCTCCTAGGAACTTCTTTGATGGCTTCTCCAATTTCTACAATGAGGCTCTCCAAGCCTTCTCTTTGTTTCTCCTTGAGACCTCTCCAAGGTCTTTAGTCTTGTAGCTTCTCTGGTCTTCTTGATGAGACCTTTCCTTCAACCTTCAACTACGAAAGTGTTGGCAATGAGATCTTCTTCATGGATCTCTAGAACAGGACTTTTGATAGTCCTTCTCTATCTCTTCCAAGGATGGAAGTTCTTCAATGAGACCTTTTATGGGTCTCTTCTTCTTCTAGAGGAAGTCTTCAATCAAAGGAGATCACCAATCTCCTATCTTTCACGAACTCTTCTTTGGAGTCTTCTTCAGGTTCAATGACTCTTCTCTGGAGTCTTCTTTAGGTTCAAGGCTTCTATGGCCTTTTATTCTAGATCAAGGCTTTTGTGGCCTTTTCTTTTGTAATCAAGGCTTCTATGGCCTTTTCTTCTACAATAAGGCTTTTGTGGCCTTTTCTTCTGCAATAAGGCTTCTGTGGCCTTTTCTTCTGTAATGTGTAGGTCTGCAATAGGGCTTCCTTCAATTTCCTTTTTTGCAATAAGATATTAGTAAGATGATTCTAAATCTTGTCAATGATGAATCTTCACTAGTTGATTTGTCAATCTAGTGGAACGAATGTTGAGTCCTAGTCTTCATGATTTTTCTATAACTCTGTGGAAAGACTCTAGCCAAATGCAATCTCAAAAATTTTGGAACTAAGATTTGCTTTTCCTCTCTATCTCTCTTGTAGCTCTCCCTAATCCTATCGATCTACCGTGGCTTTGATACCACTGTTAGATTTTGATGGTGTATGCCAAGGGAGAATGCAATCACAGGATATAAAATATGTAGAAATGTAAGATGCTAAAATATGCTATTAATGGAAAGTGACAAAAATGATACAATGTAATATGGAGGAAATGAACACTCCAAAACTGATGCTAAAGAACTACATTGTATCCATCACCAATCTATATGGTGATCTACCCAATATACCTACTACTACCTACAATGATATATAATCACTCACTATGAGGCCATTTATATAGAAATATGGATTGCTTGGCCAACACTCTACCTAGTTGTACAAGGGGACACCTTGCACATTTACAACTTGCACATAGACACTTGTGCATTTATTATATTACTTGAAGTAACTAGCTAACTACCCCTAAAGTAATCTACTACTCTAGTTATGTACCAAGGGTGGTACATTTACATGACCCAAATGATGTAATATACTCTAATACCTCTTTCATAATAATTTTTCTTAAATAACAAACCTTTGAAATTACTACTCTTTCCTTAAAGCATAAGAATCCATCCTTGGTTCTAAAATCTTTACTTCCATAAAATTTCATTTTCATCCTTTTTCATATTTGCTTACAAAACACATCCTATTATTGCATTTCCTTAACATGTTCCATCATGTCCACATGGATGCGAGACAATACAATGATGTGTCTTCTCCTACTAAGAGCATCAACACACTTATTTTCTTTCCCTTTGATGCATCATTCATTATCAAAGTCATATTTAGCAAGAAATTCCATCCATATTCTCTACCTAACATTTAGCAAAGGATGAGTAAATATATACTTCAAACATTGATGGTCTGTTCTCAACTCAAATAGCCTTCCTAGAAAATAGTGTCACCAATTTTTAAGAGGCAAAACCATTGCTTCCAACTCCAAATAATGAGTGTCATAGTTGACATAATGTCATTTTAGTTTTCTATATTTGTAATCTATTACTACCTCATCTTGCAAGAGCACCCCTCTCAAACCTTCCAGTTATGCATTTTTACACAGAAAAAAGCTACCTTGAAGGTTTGGTATATTTAGGATGGGGGATGTAGTGAGTGTCTACTTGAGTAGATCAAAAGCTACTTCACATTTATCCATCCATTTAAAATATTTTTATTTCCTCTAAATATTTGTCATTGGAGTGGTTATCCTGGTGTAGTCCCTCACATAACACATGTAGTATCTAGTAAAACCCATGAAACTTTGTAATTTCATCACATTTTTTGGTGATGACCAATTCAGTATGACCCCTATTTTCTTAGGCTCCACCACAATCTCTTCTACTGATATAATGTGCCCTAAATATTGCACTTTTGACACATAGAATTCACATTTTTACAAATTCTTGTACAACTAATTTTTTATTAGTAGATCCAACACGATATCCAAGTGTATGTCATGCTCAATTATTTTGGGAATATATCAAAATAATATCCAAGAATACAAGGACAAATCAGTCCAAAATATTCCTGAAGATATTATCCATAAAACTTGTAAATGCTACTAGAGCATTTGAAAATATAGTGGCATATTTAGGTTGATCAAAGTGGTCTTTGATTCTAGGTAGAGGATATCTATTTTTAATGGTTGCCTTGTTTAACATCCTATAGTCTATACATAGTTGTAAGGAAACATCATTTTATTGACAAACAACATCGGTGCACCCCATAGTGAAACACTTGGTCTAATCAATCCCTTATCCAAAAATCCTTGTAAATTCACTTTCAGTTCCTACATCTCAATCGGATTCATTCTATAAGGAGCAATATGAATAAGTTTTGTTCCAGGCTAAAGTTCAATTGTGAAATCAAATTTATGCGTAGGGGATAATCTAGGTAAATCCTTTGGAAATACATATCTAAATTCCTGAAGAACTAGGTGTATCTCAAATAGCTCTTCATTCATTTCCTCTCCTATCTCATTCAACTTCACTATATAGATTGTTCCTTCTATCTTCATTGCCTTATTAAGTTGCATTGCAGAGAGTGTCTAGGATCAAAAATCCCCCTATAGGTTGTACACCCTCTATACTTTCCCACCCTCTTTTGAGTACTCCATACATCTATATTGGAAATTGATTACCACCTTATGCATTTGCAACCAATCCATTCCTAGCACCACATCAAAAGCATGTAGTGGTGCTACATAAAGGTATCCTATAGTAGTACCACTAGGTAAGATAATTTTAGTCATAGGGTAACACTAATATATAGAGTAGGTACGTCCTAATACATACTCAATATTCAACCGATGTGCAAATATTCTTGGTATTTTTGGTATATATTTAATTAAGCTAGTGGAAATAAAGCTATCTGTAGAACCACTATCAATCAAAATTCTAACATTTCTACCAAAGGTATTACCTTTTATCAGTAGTGGTGTGGCTTGTTCTTCTAGATTCTAACTCCCTATCGCTGCATAAATATTATGTGTAGGTTATTTATAAGTTGGTTCCTTTACTTTTGAACTAGTTCCTACTTTAAATGGGCATTTATTGTTATAATTCAAACCATCACATTCATAACATCCTAATTTGGGTCCTAGATGTATTTTTTGCTTTTTTCCATATTTTGTTTTCACTATATATGAAGGGTTGGCCAGACCCTGTGTTGATGATTGGTTATCACCATTTTTGTGATTATTAGGGTTACAATTCTTCTCTTTGAAGCTCTTCCTAAAATTTCCTCTATTCCTATCATTCCTTCTATCATGTCTAGGGGGCTCTTGTTTGCCTATTCAATTTTCCATTTTATAAATCCTGCACTATTTTTTTTTCTTATAGCCTATTTTTCTTATTCAAATGCCCCTTCATAGTCGAATTAGGGCTTGAAATAAATTTTAGCTTTCCTATATAAATCGTAGTCCTACAGAAGAGTACCAGGTTCCATCTATTCCCTTAGTAGGGCCACTATTTTAGTGAGATCCTCCCTCTCATTATTAGGGGTATTTGTACCTATATTCGGGGTCTCAACCTCTACATTATTTTGTCGTGTCTGCCTAGTCATTGGTGAAACACTACCTATCATTCTCTTGGGAAATATTATCCCTAGCCACATATAGGAGATATAGAAGAGGTTATTTCATAATTTCATCCTTGAATTGCTTCTCCTCCTAGAAACTATATTCTTAGTTATTCAAACTAGATGATCAAGAACTACTATTAATAGGTACACTATTTTTATAGGTATATTCTACATAGTACACATCCTATTGTACTCTATCTAATATTGTGCAAGAAAACTTGCATCCCTATGAACTTGCTCTAATACCAAATGTCACAAAACTAATTTTTCCATCTCATTTTTTTTGAACACCACCAAGGGTTCTAGGATCTAGGCTTCGAAACAACTACTAATATTAACCATCAGTTACTTATCTATATATCCCTTTAGGAACACCCATAGCTACGCCTTATAAAAATATAGCTATGTAAGAGCACTAGGTGTTTTTATTAAAGGGCCAAACTATCCATCTCATGGATCCAAAGAGCTAGAATTGACCTCCCTTTCATTCATTCAAAAGTAACACACAAATTTTACACTCTACATAAGTCTTTCTATGTAGAGAGTAGGTGCATGAGGGGATTGACTATCCATCTCATATCCATATGAGCTAGACATCCCAATAGCCTCATTCCTAAAACCTTCTTTGCAGGAACTATATATTCATAATATTATTGACCAATATTTCATTAGATCATTCTTGTGCAAATCAAACAAGCTACATCAAGAGCCCTATTCCCTTTGTTATTCTTATGCATATATATTTGCCCAAATCCATCAATTCCTTTGAGTTTGGTGTCATCTAATTAGAACATAGTATTTTTCATTATAAATTGTGCATTACCAAGTTTGTCTCAATTATCCATATGCCACATACAAGCATTAATGTTTAGACCAAAGGTATATTTCATGATAAAGAGTCCCATATTCAAAGTATAATATTAACCCTCTTAACATTTATAATATTACTTTTATTCTAGTTTGGGATCCAACCATTCCCCATGCACTAACAAGGTCCAAAAAGAGGACTTATAATTAACTTATGTATATTAAATGACAAGAACCATACATTGGAACATAACCATAAGAATCATATTCATTCACATAAGCATTTTAAATTAATAAATGTTATAATAATTCCTTATCAGAATTCAATATCTTAAAAACCAATAATATTTATACTCAGAATGATCATTACATAATGCACCATACATTATAAAAACTATAAAAGAATAGCACCATAAATAAAGTTCACCATAATAGTCAAACAACCATATTTTATCCTAGAAAATCCCCTTGTGGAGAAAAACTAGCTTAAACCATTTCTCTTTCATTAAATCCAAATATGAATCAGTCATTACATATGGTCGAAGATATTCCAATATGTCTTTATGACCTCTTAGGGATATTCCATTAATCCCTAAGTTCTATGAACTAAATTGGTCAATCAATTTAAACTTACATTTGTCTCCTCTCCTAGAGTAAATCTCTAGAATAGTTGTTCAATTACATAGATGCCTTTCGACTTCCTTTAAACTGTTCTCTTTCCATGATACATGAAATGATATAACTCCACATGTAGAGTCATTATTTATGATATATACATCATACATTATTAATATATAGAACTCACCTTCAATAGAAGGGTCTTCATAGCATCAACCAACCCAACTACATCTAGAATTCTAATCATTTTAGATTTCTACATTGCAAATCTAACATTAAGCAAGATCATTGCCCATTCATATTCTAGGATTACTAGAATTATGTCACCAAAATGTAGCAATGTGGAAACCTGCAATAAGCATCAAATATACTAACATAAAACCATTCACTCTAGTTTACAATACCATGGACCCGATTCACCATGGTCGGCTAGAATAATAATGTTTGAGACTCAATGTAATATCCTAAAATATTTTCTAACCTAGAGAGCTTGGCTTCCCTTATAAGTTACATGCATATACCACCTATAAACAACTAAAAGAGAGATTTTAAATTCCTTTCATAAAAAATATTATCCTTTCTTTCCTATTTCTCCAAAATCACATACTATAATGAAATGATGGTAACAGGTTCACGCAACCCTTGACTACAATATTCACAACAAATATCCACTCAGAGATAACACTACAATATCGCTCCCTTTGTATATCTTTTCTGGATCGAGTTGATAGATCTGGGTGCTCTCTAAACCCAATTGCTTCCTTCCTACTCATGCAAAGAGTCATAAGTGTATCCCTTGATGCCACACTCAAATATAAGACATCGTCTAAGGAAAACTAAAAGACTAAAACAATAACGGGTTGTCATAACCACATTAAACCACCATAAGTATAGTGGTATAAATTTAAGTGATCCCTACACTACAATATTCAATGGAGATAGATGTTTCTACGAAGGTAAAATAATCCAGTTGTTTCAGCTCTGCACTACTCAATCAAGGGATGATAGTTTCATGTCATACAATTTGACAAATAGTCATCTCATCTCAACTAAGAGATTAAACACCTTAAAATCCCTCTAGAATAGTAGCCAAGAGATATCTCATCATTACATGAGATAATAAAACCATATATTCTATACCTAAGACATGCACTTATACTTGATCGTCGAACAAAGAGTAAACTCCTGATATCCCGTACTTCCTTCTAAACAAGAAACGAAACAACTCAAAGTCTATTCTTTGTAATTTCAGATCTCTAAACCAAAATTAAATTCCTCTTATATTCATGACATAGATTAAGATAACTGTCATTACTTATAGTGCGTGCAAGACCAACACTCAATACCAGGAGTTTAAATCCTCAAGCAAAAAAATGTTATCGAAAACTATTTTTTCTTTTAAAATATATGCTACTGTCAAAATCATGGTGTTCTTACCATTTTAGCCTGAGCAATGTCCTTTGATGCAAAGTTCTACTCCTTATCATTTCCAATGATTCTCTTCTTGGTAAATCACGTGAAAGCTCCTTGATCTGCTTTGTCCATCATTCACTCTTTAATTCCCACTACCAAAATCCCATTTATATTCCTATTGTTTCCTTTCTTTTTAGTCAAATTTACTCCCCCACTTCTCCTTACATGTGCTCTCCTCTCCTTTCGGTTATGGAGTATGGTTGAATAACTAGATTTTGTCATTACTTTTCATTTGAAAGCACTCTCAAACCTTCTAAAATCTTACCAAGGAGACCATTGAAACAACAACATCCTCTTTAATTATCAACAACATGTCCCTCACAAGGTTATTTTTTTACCTTCTCAGAATCCATGTGTTTCTATTGAGTAAAGCCATCCAACATGTAAGGTTTCCTTGATTAAGAAAATCAAATAATCATATGTACCAGAATGTACACAAAACATTAAATGAATATATCTTTTTTTTACATCAATTAAATATTTATCCAAATATAATATAATTAACAACAATAAGCTTCATTTCTAATTGGTATATTTCCTTATCCAATCCATGGTGAGCAATTATATGAAAGATCCATTATTCAGACCACTCTTAAGTTGTTCTATATACGAGTGACCTACACAAGTGCAATTTTGTTAGCAACATATTATTCTTTCAAATCATGAGTATATATTTCTAAATCTTAACATGAAATAAACAAGCATTTCATCAACTTGATACAATATATTATTCTATTTAGAAAATATTATACATAAACTAAACATATCCTAGTCAACATTCCATCCAAAGACAACATAGTCAATCATGAGTTTGTCTATTGAAAAAGTCTTCCAAGGGAGGGTCATGATAGATAGTCGAGAGAGTTATATTTTTGTTTCCTCGTTATCATCATACAAGACCTGTAATAATATAATAATAAATAAACCTATATGTAGAGAGAAAAATATTAAATGATTTTCCATCCTAAATAGTTATATATCTAGTATAGTTCAAATAGTGTCACTAAAGTTTAAAGATTAGTTTACCTTTTTGATTAAGATATAATAATAAGGAATGTATATTTCAAAGTACACATAAAATATAAATTGTGTTACTTAAAAAATGCATAGGCTCAACTCCATGTATTATTTAATATGTAAATTATATTTTTACTACATAAGAAATCAACATTTAGTTTCAATCTACAAGCCATTATTGAAACCAAATTTTCTTTAAAAAATTCAATAACGATGAAGCTTTAAAAAGTCTTTGCATGTAGATAGCACATCGATATAGCAATATAATAAGCATTATTTTAACTATTAAATAATTTTTAATATTTTATATTCTATAAATATATATTATATTCACTAATAAGGTGAATCAATCATAAATGCATAGTGCTTAGGGATATTAAAAAGTTGTTTAACTTATACAAAAATATTTTATGTAATAATAATATGGATTTACTATTATAATTATATTTGAAATAAATTTACAAATGGGAATAAACATAAGACAAGAGTAAAAAAAGAGTTAGTATTTTTAATGATACATGTGTAGTGCATAGAAATTAAAAAATGTAATTTATGCAAAAGGAATTGATGCTATGATACTATGGATTTGATGTTTGTAATTATGTTTTATATTACCTATCTTCTTAAAAAGACTCATATGATTTGATATTTGTAGGGGTTTGGTAAGCATGTTGAGAGGGCATGTTGCTATTTCGTCCATTAGATTCCTGAGACTCTCAATTTCAACCCTTTGTTCATTAGTGAACTTCGGGCCTCTAATGCCTATTAGATATGCAACATGTTGGAAATTTGAGTTAATTTGAGGTATTTTATGTTGTCATTGATGTCACATGGATCATTGATGTCACATTGATCACATTTTTTTTTGGTGGCCAAAATATTTCATAAATAAGCATTTATGATATTTTGGAAAGCATGGCTATTTACAAGGTTTTTATGAAAACCAAGGCAGGCAAAATAAAAGGTTTTATTTAAAACCATGGTGGGCTTATGTGGAAAGGGCTTTTCTTAAAAGCCAAGGTGGAATTTTGTTTCATCGAAAAAGGACCTCCGGTGATGAAGATATTAAAGTTTAAAGTTTAAGTTTAAATTAATGGAGGGCCGACCTATGTGCAATTAATGGAGGTTGGCATATATATATATGTAAAGGTTTCAATTTATTTTGGAAAGGGGGCATATTATATATCGTCGGAAAGCTTATTTCGAGGGCTATTTGAATAACTTATTTAGAAGGAGAAATAAGGTGTGTGTAAAGAGATATTTCTGATTTTGCAAAGGGGTTCCAAAAGTGAAGTTTGCCTTGTTCTTTTTCAAGAGGATTAATTCTTTCATGAGGTGACAAGGTATGCAATATTGTGATTTATTTTATTTTATGGTATAAGTGGTTTTGGGAGTGAAAAGGTTATGCAATGTTTTGATTTATTTTATTTTATGGTACAAGTGGTTTTAGGAGAGATAAGGAAGTTGTGCAATTAAAGGCCTTGGTGATGATTATTGAAAAGTGGAGTAATGTTGATTATTTTGTGATCTACTAACCCTTGTGAAGATTGGCAAAAGAATTTTGTGATTGTGGCAGATTTACAAAGAGGTTTTTTCATCTTCATAAAAGGTATGGGCACATTCTCCTATTGATTGTTTATGGTGGTTGATTTCTGAAATATCATTGGAGGGAAAAGGATTGTTTGTGGTTTCCTTTTCGAAAGTGGTTGGTTGAATGCTTCAAGGTTTTCTGAATTGAGAGTTGTGTCTAAACCTTGTTTGATAAGCATAGTTGTTGAAGCCCATTGGTTGTGAAAGAACTTGAGTTAGAAAAGAACATGAGTATCATTGTTATGTGAGATTTGTGGTTGAGCATTGTTGGAAACATTTGAGTTGGTTGATACATACTTGGACTAGGGTTGTGTGAGAGAGAGTTGTCCCTTGTGATGATTGGTTGAGTTGAGTTGATTGAGCCTAGTCAAGTGATGTGTGAAGTGATTGTTCAAGTCCTATGAAACAAACTATTCCATTATTCTAATTTGAGTTGAGATTAAGATTAGAACATATTGAGTCTCTAACAATTCTCTTTATGCTTCTATGAGATTGACTTGAGTTGAGTTGAGATTGATATTAGAACATATTGAGTCTCTAACAATTCTCTTTATGCTTCTATGAGTTGATTTGAGTTGAGTTGAGTTGAGATTGAGATTAGAACATATTGAGTCTCTAACAATTCTCTTTATGCTTCTATGAGTTGATTTGAGTTGAGATCATTGTGGATCATTGTTGTCATCCATTGAAGAGTACATTGCCATTCATTGTTGAGTTCATCTTTGAGCTTTGCCTTGATAGATTTGTGGATGAGATTTGAGTACTACTTGAGCATGATTGATTGAGCCTTTGAGAAGGCCTTTGGAATTGAATTTTGGACAGATTTGGACATTTTGATTTGAAGAAATTTGGGCAAGTTCTTGGTGAGCTTGCTAGAGAGATTTGGGCAAGTTCTTGGTGAGCTTGCTAGAGCATATTTGGGCAAGTTCTTGGTGAGCTTGCTAGAGCATATTTTGGGCAAGTTCTTGGTGAGCTTGTTAGATTGGACAAGTTCTTGTGAGCTTGTTAGTTTGACAAGTTCTATGTGAGCTTGTTAAGAGGTTCTATGTGAGCCTATTGAGCAGGTTCTTAGTGAGCCTATTGATAGAGCTTTGGAGGTGACAGAGTATAGAGGATAGAGTCTCAATGGATAGAGATCCAATAACAACATAGTTGAAGATAGATCTGAGTGAGGAGTCTTCAAGTGGAGAGAGGTCCACCAGTTAGTGCAGTAGAGAGACAGAGTCTTCTAGAAGATCACATAGCTAGAGCAGAAGGGGAAAGAGTTCTCCTATGGAAGAGATCCATAAACTTGAGATTAGGGGATCAACATCTCCTTTGGATAGAGATCCATAAACATTGTAATTGGGAGTGATTCCCAAAGAGATTGATTGAGAAAGTTTTAGTAAAATATTTTCTCCGTGGAGTAGCCCACATTGGGTGAACCACATAAATTGTGGTGTCTCTATTGTGTATGGTTTTTGTGCATTGCTTTGATTACTGCTATTGATACTGCTATCTTTACACAACATAATATTGAATTGGAAGAAAAAGTAAAAAGTGGTCTTATACTGTTCACCCCCCTCTTAGTATAAGCTTGTGTTCTTCAATTGGTATCAGAGTAGGTTCCTTCGAAAAGGCTAACAACTTGAGGGCAGATTCTACAAGAACACAGATGGCTTCACAGAAAGGATTATCTACAAATAAGGCTCCATTATTTGATGGTAACAATTATGCTTTCTAGAGCATGAGGATGAAGAACTACTTGATATCACAAGGATATGAGGTATGGCAGATGGTTGAAAAAGAGTATAGGGTTGAAGGTGATCCCGAGGAAGATAAGACTACCAAGAAATTGGTTGAGATAAATGCAAGAGCAATGAATTGTATTTTGAGTGGGCTACGTGAGATAGATTTTGCAAAGGTCATGGTATGTACTTCAGCTAATGAGATGTGGACCAAGTTGAGGAATACTTATGAAGGAGATTCCAAGGTAAAGTTGGCAAAGAAATCTTACTACATTGTAGAAGCAAGTGATAATTCAGATTACAGTGATAAAGATCAGTCAGATGAAGAAGAATGTACATTCTTTGGAATAAGTGAAGAAAAGCAAGAACACCTATTCCTAGGTATTGAAGTTAAAGAAGAGGATGTGCCTATTGAAGAAAGACATGAAGAGCTTGCCATAGCCATTGAGCAAGCAGATAGGTACAAGAAAGGTCTAAGGATACTAAAATGCTTCATATGTGGAGATTTTGGGCATATAGATGATGATTGCACATACTACAACAATTACAACAAGGAAAGTGTATTTGAAAAAGAAAGCAACAGTTCTAGTGACAATTCCAAGTAGTGAAAACAAAGAAGTCTCATTTTTGGTAATAGAAAAGGAAGAGGATGAGCCAAGTAAACAAAAATCAGAAATCAAAAGGTTAAAAGAAGAATACAAGAATCTTGAAAACAAGATTCGAACAGATGTCAAAATCAGAGAAGAACTACTTCAAACAATCGATAATCTCAGAGAAGAGCTTCAAAATGCAAAAAGGATAGAAGAGAGGATGAATGAAGAACTAAGGGTAACAATGACAAGACATGATACATTAGATGAAAAGATTCAAAAAGGAGTGGAAACTTATTTTAAGGTTGTATCTTACTTCCAAGAAAAGTCACACTCAAAAGGAAAGGAAGTTCTAAAAGATGAAAGCAAGGAAGCACCTAAGATTTGTGAGGAAAGTTCCAAAGTTCCTATGGCTCCAAATATTCAGTTTGGTTCTTGTTTTGAGATAGGTGAATCAAGTTCAAAAGGAAAATAAATTCTTGAAGAGAAAGGCAAGGAAGAGGTTTTAGATGCTACAAAGAAGGTTCAAGAATGCAATGCACAAGTTGAAGATGATCATAAGGATAATGGTCAAGAAAGGTATGAGGAACCAAGGCATGAACAAAGGGCTTTTCAAGGATATTGTTTTTCTTGTAATGGATTTGGACACGGGGCTATACATTGCAGGATCCATGGATCAAAGAAGTTTGATTTTTCTAGAAGAAACTTCAAGGGAAGAAGGTATGGTTTTTAGGGACATTGCTTCTCATGCAACAGGATTGGTCATAGAGATTTTCAGTGCAAAGGAAATGAGCAACATGGTTTTGGTTTTAGAGCTACACAATTCAGAAGTCATGGTTATAATGGTCATGAAAACAGAGCTTCACAATACAGGGTTCAGGAAAGGAATGGATATGGAAATTATTTTAAGAATAATTTCAGGACATGGGCACCAGCCAAAGGCTACAATATCAAGTGTTTTAATTGCAATAACTTTGGGCATATTGCAAGATGGTGTAGGACTCAATTCCAAACAAGTTCAAGGCAAGAAGGTCAAAAAGGTTCAAGACAAGAAGATCAAGTAATTCATCAAGAGAAGGATATCAAAAAAACATGGAAGGAAGTTGATAGAGGAAAGAATCAATGTAATATGGGAGTAAAGGTACTCCCACCCCAAAATTAATCACCTCAAGAGAGAAGGGGGTGAGGGGGCTAAGCTTAAGAGTCATATATTTTAGCCCCATAGGTGTCCCTTTTGCCATTGATGTCAAAGGGGGAGAGATTTGAGTAAGGGGGAGAGAATTGAGTTAGGGGGAGCAGCCTCCAAAGAGAGTATTGAGTTAGGGGGAGCAGCCTCCATAGAGAGTATTGAGTCAGGGGGAGCAACTTTGATTCTCAGAGATGGTTTTTGGAGTGATTGTGGTGTTTGCATTAGAGGTGTTGCCATCAATGACAAAGGGGGAGATTGTTGGAAATTTGAGTTAATTTGAGGTATTTTATGTTGTCATTGATGTCACATGGATCACATTTGGTTTTGGTGGCAAAAATATTTCATAAATAAGCATTTATGATATTTTGGAGAGCATGGATATTTACAGGGTTTTTATGAAAACCAAGGCAGGCAAAATAAAAGGTTTTATTTAAAACCATGGTGGGCTTATGTGGAAAGGGATTTTCTTAAAAGCCAAGGTGGAATTTTGTTTCATCGAAAAAGGACCTCCGGTGATGAAGATATTAAAGTTTAAAGTTTAAGTTTAAATTAATGGAGGGCCGACCTATGTGCAATTAATGGAGGTTGGCATATATATATATATTTATTTATTTATAAAGGTTTCAATTTATTTTGAAAAGGGGGCATATTATATATCGTCGAAAAGCTTATTTCGAGGGCTATTTGACTAACTTATTTAGAAGGAGAAATAAGGTGTGTGTAAAGAGATATTTCTGATTTTGCAAAGGGGTTCCAAAAGTGAAGTTTGCCTTGTTCTTTTTCAAGAGGATTAATTCTTTCATGAGGTGACAAGGTATGCAATATTGTGATTTATTTTATTTTATGGTATAAGTGGTTTTGGGAGTGAAAAGGTTATGCAATGTTTTGATTTATTTTATTTTATGGTACAAGTGGTTTTAGGAGAGATAAGGAAGTTGTGCAATTAAAGGCCTTGGTGATGATTATTGAAAAGTGGAGTAATGTTGATTATTTTGTGATCTACTAACCCTTGTGAAGATTGGCAAAAGAATTTTGTGATTGTGGAAGATTTACAAAGAGGTTTTTTCATCTTCATAAAAGGTATGGGCACATTCTCCTATTGATTGTTTATGGTGGTTGATTTCTGAAATATCATTGGAGGGAAAAGGATTGTTTGTGGTTTCCTTTTCGAAAGTGGTTGGTTGAATGCTTCAAGGTTTTCTGAATTGAGAGTTGTGTTTAAACCTTGTTTTATAAGCATAGTTGTTGAAGCCCATTGGTTGTGAAAGAACTTGAGTTAGAAAAGAACATGAGTATCATTGTTATGTGAGATTTGTGGTTGAGCATTGTTGGAAACATTTGAGTTGGTTGATACATACTTGGACTAGGGTTGTGTGAGAGAGAGTTGTCCCTTGTGGTGATTGGTTGAGTTGAGTTGATTGAGCCTAGTCAAGTGATGTGTGAAGTGATTGTTCAAGTCCTATGAAACAAACTATTCCATTATTCTGATTTGAGTTGAGAGTAAGATTAGAACATATTGAGTCTCTAACAATTCTCTTTATGCTTCTATAAGATTGACTTGAGTTGAGTTGAGATTGATTTGAGTTGAGTTGAGTTGAGATTGAGATTAGAACATATTGAGTCTCTAACAATTCTCTTTATGCTTCTATGAGTTGATTTGAGTTGAGTTGAGTTGAGATTGAGATTAGAACATATTGAGTCTCTAACAATTCTCTTTATGCTTCTATGAGTTGAGTTGAGTTGAGATCATATTGGATCATTGTTGTCATCCATTGAAGAGTAAATTGCCATTCATTGTTGAGTTCAATCTTTGAGCTTTATTTGTGATTTTGAGTGCTACTTGAGCATGATTGATTGAGCCTTTGAGAAGGCTTTGTGGATAGATTTTTGGATAGTTTGGGACAGATTTGAGGACAGATTTTGGCAAATTTTAGATAGTTTGGGCAAGTTCTTGGTGAGCTTGCTAGAGCAGATTTGGGCAAGTTCTTGGTGAGCTTGCTAGAGCAGATTTGGGCAAGTTCTTGGTGAGCTTGCTAGAGCAAATTTGGACAAGTTCTATGTGAGCTTGTTATTCAGCATTTGACAAGTTCTGTGTGAGCTTGTTAAGCAGGTTTTGTGTGAGCCTATTGAGCAGGTTCTTAGTGAGCCTATTGATAGAGCTTTGGAGGTGATAGAGTATAGAGGATAGAGTCTCAGTGGATAGAGATCCAACAGCCAGCATAGTTGAAGATAGATCTGAGTGAGGAGTCTTCAAGTGGAGAGAGGTCCACCAGTTAGTGCAATAGAGAGACAAAGTCTTCTAGAAGATCACATAGCCAGAGCAGAAGGGGAAAGAGTTCTCCTATGGAAGAGATCCATGAACTTGAGATTAGGGGATCAACATCTCCTTTGGATAGAGATCCATAAACATTGTAATTGGGAGTGATTCCCAAAGAGATTGATTGAGAAAGTTTTAGTAAAATATTTTCTCCGTGGAGTAGCCCACATTGGGTGAACCACGTAAATTGTGGTGTCTCTATTGTGTATGGTTTTTGTGCATTGCTTTGATTACTGCTATTGATACTGCTATCTTTACACAACATAATATTGAATTGGAAGAAAAAGTAAAAAGTGGTCTTATACTGTTCACCCCCCTCTCAGTATAAGCTTGTGTTCTTCACAATAAACTTTTCTCAGGATCATAATCCCATTAGTCCTTGATTTTCTAGATCCCTAACTATTTTAGCTTATTTTCTAGAATATAAAACCCTCTCTTTCTATGCAACACCACTCTTACTAGGCTGGATGGTTGCCTATAATATGATACTTTTGCCTTACCACTTTCATACTTGAAGTGTATCATATCAAGTTTCCTAAATGTATCCAAGGAAAAGGTATAGTCAAGGACATATTTAGAAAGTGGGTAAATGAGAAAAGTTAAACCATGCATTCTAAGAATCATCCTTTCTTTTCCAAAGTATATAATCCTAGGGAGCATCTCTTGCACAAACGAATTGTAGTCTTGTGAGATGTGCTCTATATGATATTCTCTTAATAGTGTAATGGTTAAATAAGATAAATGCTTAACAAACACATAATAAGAGGAACCCTTTACCAAATATTTTTTCCATGGAGTAAACATGTATGTATTTTCATTTCCCATATGTCCATTTTGAATTTAAACTTGTGAATATTTATGGTTCTAGAATATAACTAATAGACTAGGAATTATGAATACCTAAATGTTTGGGTTGATCTAAAATGGATCAAGCCTTCCCTTATTCATTTAGCGACTAGTTTAGAAAAATACAACATCTTTGGCTCTTACCTATTCTTGTAAAAAATCACTACCTAGGATGTATTAATATCCTTGTCATGCTCCATACCCAAAAGAAAATCCATCATGCTCAAAGCACCTCTTGAGTTATCTTCAAACATGTTGAGGGAAAAGTGACCTTGTGGAACTAGGTCATTTTACTTTATGCCCTTGCACTCTATACTTAGGAAGTCCATGTTTTCTTTTCTAGGAGTGCTTCAAAGGATTATTTCTCTCCTTGATCATTGGTGTGCATTTCACCTTGTCGTAGAAGCAACATTCCTTGGATAATAGGACCAATAATATTTACCTTGAACTCTTTTCTCAAGGACCTAATTTATTGGATAGTAGGTTCATAGAACTTTGCACATGCTGCCACTAGTGCATAACAAAAATGGACTTCAAACACCATATATTATACCAAGTAATTGGTTCAATTTTTGTCCCCAAAGCTTGTAGGCCTACTGATTTTGAAATTCCAAGGCATCCACCCTTAGGTTGTTGGTTCTCTTTGAGGTCTTTGGGTCTAAAAAATATACAATTGGGACACTTAATATTATAATATTAGAGGAACATGTAGGTACAAGTACCTCCAAAGTATCTAATGCATAGAAAGCCTTTTATTTGGAAATAGTGGACTTGGAGGTCATTGCATGGGTAGAAGTTTTTTCTTCTCTATTATGGTAGTAATTTCAAATTTTAAGTTTTTGCTCTTCTTTCATATTTACCTTCTTTTGTAGACTTTACCTAAAAGAATTTAAAATGCTTTGTATTTTTTGGAAATGACCACACTAATCAGTTATAAAATTTCTTCCTTACTCAGTATGCTTTCCACTATTTCCTTCATGTTATGCATTTATTATCCCTTACTAATTTTATCAGGAATGTTTATATCTCAGACTTATAGATAATGCCTTCATAAATGTCCCAATTATTTAAGACTATGATATTCTTACAATATTCATACCAGTATTTGTTCATAGTTGGAGTGGGAGTTATCCTTGGCATTTAATGCATTTTTTGTGCATGATTGTTAATTCTTTTTCCTAAGAAACTCTTGGTAGGAAGACTTTATTGTTTGCTTTTATAGTTTATTTCTTATTGGAATTCTTGGTTTTCCTCATTTCATTGCTCACACCCTTATAATCATGAATTTGAATTTTGGTCATTGATTATTTATAATTGGTTGTCGTTGGTTTGTGTGTCATTCATGCTTTTAAGCTTTAATATTGGTCTAATAAGTCTTTGTATTTCATATTATTTATATTTCTTTCTCTATGTATATATATATATATATATATATATATATATATATATATATATATATATATATATATATATATGACTCAAAATGAGTCAAGACATGGATTCCACTTTGCATTTAACTAGTGCCTCTAATACTATAATCTTATGACCAATCTCTTAGTATCCCATCGATCATTTTGCTTGTCTAAGATGAGGGGGAACTTGGCTATTAGATACTTCAAATCGGTCAAATTGTATCTCTTTACCCATGTTTGACTAAATATTAGAATATATTTTGTGGTGTGAGATGTTATTCCCCATACTGTAGACACTAAAATTACATCAATCTGATTAGACTACCAAGACATGTTCTAATAAACACCCTATAGCCCCCTTGGTAAACCCTTAGAGGCTAAATAGTGGTCCAAGCCACTTTTGGGAGGTTATACCCCACTTTTGGGAAGTTTTTTACCATGTAGGCATGGCCATACTGCCCCAGGATGACCATAGTTTATGGTCGTCCCACCTAGGGATGACCACCAACAACCATCCCTAGGTGGGACAGCCATGGCCTTGGACCCTTAAAAAGTCAAAGGTGAGACAAATGACACCCATATTATGCCATTTACCCTACACATTGAAGCATGCTAGTTTGAGGATGCATAACTCTCATGTCAAGTTGCAAATTGGAGGTCTAAATTGGAGATTCTTCCTTCTCCAACACATGGCAAGGTTTGGACAAATGACGACACTTGCCTTGCATGGACAAGCATGCCCATTTGACCATATGCTCACTTGAGATATAAAGTGGAGTTATTCCACCGAATTTTAGAGAGGAGTCTTTGCAATATTTTGCAACAAAATGCTATCGATATTTATCCCAAATTCATCATGTGTTTTCCCTTGAGATCTCCATAAAGCAAAGGAGGTTTTCAAGTGATTCTAAAATGTGCAATCTATTTAAAAAATTGACCCATTCGAGTGAATAAGATCCTAAAATTTGATGAAAAAACCCCTAGGATTAATTTAGACCAAATCCTAGAGGAATTGGTGGCAAAAACCACCAGATTTGGTGGTCATCCCACCCTAGGATGGTCCCCAAATTGTGACAGTCCTAAATGGATCACCCAAGGATGACCATGAATTGGAGCTTAATTTCTCTTTTTTTTTTTACATAGATCAATTCTAGAATATATTTTATGCCTTCTATTAAGTTTTGGTGCAATTTTGAGTTGTTTTGCACATGTTATCTTGCATTTCTTGTTTTGCAGTCCTAAATAACACACCCACGGATGGCCATAAATTTGTGTGCAATTTTATTTTTGTTCTTGTTTATATCATTTCCAAAGTACATTATATGCATGATCCTAAGTTTTGATAGTATTTGGAATAATTTTGAATCATCTATTATATATTTACCCTTTCAAGCTCATTATCGCATGCATCTCTTTGATTGCATTTCAATCCGCACATGCTATTAATTAATTTTAGTTTCTTGTGTGTAGATATAGGTATTCCAAAACATGAGGAGGGAGAAACAAATAAGAAAAATGATAGAAATTATAGAGGTATCAAAAACTTGCTCTTCAATCATGAGTGCGAGGAAGACACTGAAAGCGCACCTCAAAATTCTGAAAGGTTTGATTCTTGGGATACTGTAACGAGTTATATCAATTGACAGCCCTCAAGGGGATGTTTTATAATTGCATATTTTACAAATGCAATAATATAAATATAACCACCCATTTATTTCACTTATTTATCTCTTATGCTTGCTTAAAATGTCACTTTTGTAGTGCTTAAATCAACATAGCAATAGATGCATTTCATTTCCCTTTTCTAGGTGCACTATTTTTTTGCTCTACAGTGGCAATCATGGTGGGACCCCTATCCCATTTGATTTAGCTAAGTTTTGACCTTGTTTTTGCTTTTGAAATGTTGCAAGTTTTGTCATTTTTAGCTTGAAACAACCTCTAATTCCCTAATGGGAACACCCAAGGACATCCATAGCAGCTATCCACCTAGGTACAGTCCCCAAATTTGTAGTCATCCCACCCCAGGACAACCACAAAATAGAGGGTCTATAACTCAAAATTCTAGAAACAACAACCCCTTAGACTTTCAAGGTAAGTAACTGCACCTTTACTTTGCATTTTTACTATTTAGAAAAAGTTAAATTTAGTTTTTCTTCCTCCTCTTGTTTGCTTTAAAGGTAGATTTCACTTTCTTTAATCGCAAAAACAACAAAAAAGAAGAAAAATAGAAAAAAAAAACAAGTAGGAATGCATCTATGTGGTTTTATTTCTTGTGACCTACCTAATGGGTAGGTTGCCATTTAGGGCATGCATTTTGTAGGTTCAATTTCTATCTAATACTTCTGAAAGTGAAACATTATTTTTGCATTTAGTGAAATCTCATTGAGTTCTCTATTGTTTTACTTTATTTAAGTATAAAATTAAGCACACACATCACATCCCATTTTGAACATTAGTGAGTTGGAATTCATCCCCAACCACTAATCAAGACCAATAATGGTGGGATTCATCTCCACATTTTGGCTCACATGATTGAAATGAACCCTATTTTATTGGCCAAAGTTGGCTCCTAGAATCATCTTAGCTATGGAAAATAACATGCATTCCTCTTCAGAGGATGTATCACTGCCCATGGTCAATGTGGGTGAGGATTGGTAGGACTTGTGCTCCCTTATCGGGTATGGGATTCATCTCTATACTTTGGTTGGTATACGTGACCGAACTTTCATTGCCAATTGTCAAGCTGTGAGTATACAAGTGAAATATCTTTAACATAAGAATATCATGCAAAAAAATCAAAACACGTAATAAAAGGTCTCCCTACAAACAAAAAATAAAAATACATAAAATAGTTTTAGGGAACACATAAATATTTAAAATAGATAAACACTTTTCTTATTGCATGCTTCCATTCTTGTGTGTTGCATCATTAAAATTTGTAAAGGAGATAATCACGTAGGGTTTGGTAGGAAGTAGTTATGGTGTGCACCCACAGCTAAGCCCATTCAAAGGCAGACACTATAGATAGTAGACAAGGAGACACAAATGATCTCTAATATAGATCTAAGGACATGTTCATACCTCCTTGGTGACCTCCTACTCACCCAAGTCCCATAAAATCTAGTCAAGAGCTTCACCTACAAGGGACCCCTACGTGGGACACCCCTACAGGTTTTGATCCTAATCATGGAATGTAGTTTCCATATTTAAACATTTTACATGTCTTATTTCAATAATAGTAACCATGCATTGAGGCACTGATAGATAGAAAAATACCATGCATTCGTGTGACTGCTCTGTCTACCATACCCACTTATGGGTAAGATCAAGAGTACACACACTGGGAGGAGCCAAATGATCAAACTATGCCCTTGAACCACCCTAATAGGTTACAACAACTTAAGTACCAAGATGAGTATGATACTCATCGCTCAGGGCAAGCAAACTCAATCCTTCCCTTCCTCATCAATGAAGGAATAATTTAGAAATTTTTTATTATACTTAGGTCCATTATGCTATGCAAGCACGATGTTCCTCTATGCCATTTGGGTATAAAGAATGCTTGTCTAGGATTGAAACTCAAGTGAATGTGACTTCCCTCAATTGAGGGAAGCTTGTAGTTGATATTTCAGATCGTATTGAATGAGATAGGTCCCAGGGTAATACTTCTAGGGCTCATAGACCCCACATGGTAGAATAGATAAATCAAGCAGTCAAGAGGTATGTTGAATGCCAAGTGCAATTCAATCAACTTCACCAATATAAATAATGCTTGGACTGCCAGCATCAATTAGAAAAGAAAATAATTTAACAGGAAACCAATGATCTATTTCAAAAACCTTACATGATAGGGTCCCTACCCAAAGTACCCATAGATATGAGGTTCATAAGAGTAAACCTACATTCAATCAATATAGGTCTCCCAAGCCTAACCAAATATTGCCTTCTTGACCTCCTAAGCCTCATCAAGACTTATCTTCCAGGACAAACATAGATCGCCATCCACAAGTGCTTAATCCTCCTTGTAGGTTAGTTCAAGAGACACCTTACAGGGCCTACACTGAGCTTGAACCAGAAGAGGAATATCCTAAAGCACCTTATGGAGGTAGGGTGGATGACATTCAACCACCATGCAATAGGCTTGATATTCCTTGCTCTCCCCCATAGGGTTGAAAAAAATAAGAGAAGATCAAATCCTTTGATGCATACAAAGCATTGATAGAACACATGGAATCGATAGAGAACAAAACCTCTGGGTTTGGGTCTTAGAATCCCACTTTGCACTAGCTTCATAGTCAACCTCTTCACCCGTTAGTACCTTTCCCTCCCTATCCAAAACATTTTAATGTTGGAAATTTTTAGTAGAAGAGTTGTCATTGATGTTAAGAGTTAGTGGTCGTTGATGTCAAGCTTTCAATACTAGTCAGTGGTAGTTTCAGTGGGCAACATTAGTTTAAGGTTCTCCAATAAGTTTAAAAGGATAGTCCGCCTTCAGTTGATCAAGACCCCGTTCTAGGCAATCATATGAGGTCCAAAGGGCAAAGAAGAGGCTGAGGCAAATAATATTATAATAGTTTATTGTAATATTAAAAAGGAAATTTAAATTAATTTTAAATTAATTAATTTTAATTTATTATAAATTAATTTATTAATTATTTTAATTAACTTTCATGTTACTTAAATTAATTATAAGTTAATTTTAATTTAATTATAAATTAATTTTTATTAATTTAATAAACCCTAAAAAGGGTTATAAAGCAAAGTTTATAAATCGAATTTAAAATTTGATTTGAAGCGTCGACGTGTTATAACATCAAGGCACTATGTATATATGAAGGCAAAACCTTTGCCTTAGTCCCTCATGCAATTAATTCAAATGCCCCTAAGTTTGAAAATTAGCATAGAAAGGATGTAACATTTTCGTGTTGAAAAGTCTTCAAGGCAAAGGAACAAACAAATAGGAGCTAGGCTCCTCTCACCTTGCACAAGCACCGCGTAGCACAGTTGGCAATGGTGGAAGGAGTTAATATGCTTGCTGTCAGGGAGGATGCAGGCTCGAATCCCATGGGGTTTGCATTTTGCAAGGAAGTAAGGTCGTCATTTTTTGGAAGTGGCACCAATGAGGAGATAAAGGGGGGCAAGCACCTTACCCTACTCGTGGGAGCACCTAGCCCATGTGGTGGGCTAGAACCTTGGTAAGGTGCTCGACGGAGAGGTTTCGGGGTCCAAACCCATCGAGGCCCTTTTAGTGGTTGAGACAAAGGTATGCATTGATGATTGTTGGGTTTGTCACTTAATTTGGAATGTGCTAAGGTTGAAGGAAAATAAAAAATATTTTTATGTGCCTAAGGTTGAAAAATATTTTTTTATGGTTTGTAAGATTTAATTTTTGCCTAAATTAAAATTGGTTATTAAGTGTTTTGAGGGAGATAAAAGGTTAGGCAATTATTATTTCTGAAGGGTTATTTTTGAAAGTTTGATTTATTAAATTGGAGATTATAAGGAGCATTTTGAGTGATTATTTTTATGTGTAATTTTATGATTGCTAAATTCAAGAAGGAGTAATAAGGTGTATTTGGGATTGATTATTTTTGTGTTTGAAAAATATTTTGAAAGAGATTTAGTGTGATATTTTGTCATCTAACCATAGAAATTTGCAAAGAGGAAAATTGTGATTGAGACAGGTTTTCCTAGGGCACTTCTGCATCAAACAAAAGGTATGGGCACATCTTCCTAGTGAATGATTGTTGAATGTTGTGAATGCAAAGTTGTAGTGAAAAGGATTGTTTGGTAAGCATTGTTGAGTGTGTTTTTAATTAAAAGCTTCAAGGTTTTCTGGAATAAATATTTGTTGATAAAACCTTATTTTATAAGAATTATTGTTGATGTGATTAAGTTGAGTGAACTTGAACTAGGGTTTGCAAAGATCATGAGTATCATTGTTATGTGAAGATTGTTTTATAAGCATTGTTTTTGAAGTGATTAGTTGAGTGAAGAACTTGAACTAGGGTTTGTAAAGAACATGAGTATCATTTTTATGTGAGATTTTTTGATGAGCATTATTGGAAACATTTGAGTGAATGTTCATGAATTGGGACTAGGGTTTGTAAGCAAGGATTATTTCATTGAGTGATTGGTTGAGTAGAGTTGGTTGAGCCTAGTCAAGTGGATGTGTTGATGTGATAGTTCAAGTTCTATGAAACAAATTGTTCTATATTCTCAATTTATTTTAGAAAGAGGTTGAGTATTGATGAGTGTGAAATATATTGAGTCTCTAACAATTCTCTATATATTTTTATGATAAAAGAGAGATTGAAAGTGATTGAGAGTTTGTGAGTGTGAAGCATATTGAGTCTCTAACAATTCTCTATATGTTTCTAAAATATCGATTGAAAGTAATTAAGAATTGTTATGAGTGTGAAGAATATTGAGTCTCTGATAATTATATTTATGTTTCTCTGAGTTTGGATAAGTTTTAGTGAGGACTTATTGAGCAGATTTGGACAAGTTCTAGTGAGGAATTTTTTAGCAGATTTGAGGTAAGTCTTAGTGAAGACTCGAGAGTAGATTAGGTAAGTTATAAGAGAAGACTTATGGAAAAATTAGTGTGAGATTTTGTGGAAGATTAAAAGGCATATTTGAGATAAGTCTTTGATAAGACTTGTGAGAAAAGTTGATTGATTGATTTCTTCAAACCTTGAGTTAAGTTTTGGAACAGATCTAACATAGTTTATTTGAGATTAAGTCAAGCTTTGTGTTAAGGCTTGAGGATAGAGATTGAGGAAATATTTATGCTAGACCAAAGGACTATGTTTAGTGTAGATCAAATGATAGATATTGAGGATATATTTGTACTAAGTCGAAGGACTATGTTTAGTATAGATCAAAGGACATAGTTTGGTGCATATTTAAGGACAAGTTTGTATCATACCAAAGATAGATGTTGAGTAGATTTGTGCTAGATCGAAGGACTATATTTAGTGCATATTTGAGATAGATATTTGAAGGTGACAAAGTATAGAGGATGATAATCTCCAGTGGATAGAGATACATTATCCAAGGCAATGAGGATAGGTGTATTCAATGGATAGAGATCCATTAGCCAGAGTAGTGGGGATAATAGTTCTTCTAGAAGATCACCAGCCAAAGCAAGAGGAGAAAGGAGTTCTCCTATGGATAGATATCCACAAACTTGATTAAGGGATTGGTGTCTCCTTTGGACATAGGTCCATAAAAATTGTAATAGGGAAAGGATTCCCAAGAGATTGATTGAGAAAATTTTAGTGAAATATTTTCTCTATGGAGTAGCCCACATTGGGTGAACCACATAAAATTGGTGTCTCTATTGTGTGTGTGGATTTGTGCATTACTTTTATTATTATTGTTGATATTGCTATCTATACATTGCATAATATTGATTGGGAAGAAAAAGTAAAAAGTGGTCTTATATTGTTCACCCCCCTCTCAGTATAATATTGTGTTCTTCATTTAAAATACCCAAGCTAGATAAATTTAAAGGAGAGTAAGATACAGAGGAGCACATCACCAAATTTTTGAATCACTGCTTCTGCATCCAGGAAAATGATGTCTTAATTTTGAGGACATTTTTGCTTACCCTCTCTGGCCCTATCATAGAGTGGTATAATCAACTCCCAAAGTACAACATCTACAACTTTGAGCAATTTACAAACACATTCCTGGAATGCTTCACCTTTAACACTAAGTGAAAGGTGACTTTAACAAACATCATAGGGTTGAATCAATATGAGTATGAGTCAATCACAAACTACGACAATAGGTCATGAATATTTATTTCTAAGTTACCGTACCTACTTGTGGTGCAGTGGTAAATACCCTAGGTGCTAGTAGAGGCCGACCCAAGTTCCATTCCCCTTGTCTCCATCCTGCATATATATGGTATAGTTAGGAATGTCCTATGTGCTGGTAGAGGCCAAAAATGCTCCATTCCTCCTATGTTGAACATGTTGGAAGTGGCACCTCAAAAGGGGTGTTTTCCACTATAAATTATTTTTTTATCTACTTGTTGTGGTGTAGTGGTAAATGCCCTGGGTGCTGGTAGAGGTCAACCCAAGTTCCATTCCCCTTGTCTCCATCCTGTAGATATATGGTATAGTTAGGAATTTCCTATGTGCTGGTAGAGGCCGACAAGGCTCCATTCCTCCTATGCCTAACCTGTTGAAAGTGGCACCTTGAAAGGGGTGTTTTCCACAATAAATTATTTTTTTATGCCATAATAATCCCAATAATTCTTTTGACATACTTTCTCGATTGTGGGATCAAAATCTCTGGCCTAAGGTGAGGTTCTTTAATTGGCTCTTATTGCATCGTAGGGTGTTTACTGGTGAGCAACTTATGAAGCATGGTTTTGATGGCCCTTTTAGATGTGAAATGTGTGAAGAGAATGTAGAAAATATCAACCATATTTTTATTGAGTGTACTTTAACCTCTAAGCTATGGAGGAGAATGGCCACTTTACTTGGCTTACAGTGGTCGAATTTTTTTACTTTTGAACAGCTTTGGAGGGATTGGCCTAATCAAGAGGGTGTTGATCATTTTATTAGGCAGTTAGTTTGGATGGGTTTTGCCATTCTTCTTTGGAATATTTGGAATGAAAGGAACAACCGAATTTTTAATCAAGATAGGAAGGATATTCACTATATTTGGCAAAAGACCATAGTCAAATTAGTTGAATTAGTCCATCAACTCCTTAATCACCCCCAAAACTCCCACCAAAGATGGGATCAAGTGATGCAAAGATTGAAGATTAAATATTCTAAGGGCAACCAACTTAAAGGGAATCCGAGTATTAGTAAGATGGATATGACTAGAAATTGGCAACCTCCTCCTAAGGATTTTGGAAAATTCAATACTGATGGAGCCTCTAGAGGGAACCCTGTAAAATCCAGTGTGGGAGGAATTGGTAGACTTTCATATGGCTCCCTGGTTTTTACTTTTGTTGATAATTTAGGTATTCTTTCCAATAACCTTGCTGATGGGTATGGTATCCTAAGAGGCCTTCAGGAGGCTACTAAGGTTGGATGGGAAAAGGTGTTAGTTGAGTCTGAATCTCAACTTATGATTAATCTCTTGAAGACTCCTAAGAATAATAAGGTGGATTGGAGAATAAAAAGAATTATTGAAAAGATTCAGTTAATCCAGATGGGATTTTTGAAAGTTGATTACAATCATGTGGTCAGAGATCAAAACAAGAGTGTTGATGCTTTAGCTAATTGGGATTTGGAAAAAGGTGATATTATTTATTATGGCCACCCTCCTATATGGTGGGCTTTTCAAATTAGGGAAGCTCTTCTTTCTATCATTTCTTTGGATGGCTCCAGTTTTGAAGGTACCTAGTTTCTTCTTTCTCTTTGGTTAATTCAGTTTTTTTTAGTTCCCTAGCTCATTCTATTCTTTATTTTGTTTCCTCTGTTGATTCTTACCTTAATAGTCTTCTGGTCTAGATAGGTCATTGTTTTGTTCAATTTATTTTTTATTTTTTCTTTTTTGTTTTTTTTGTTTAGTTTTTTAAGGTGGGTGGGTTCTTTTGTTTTGTTTTGTTTTTGGGTTCTTTGTGTTGTTTTTTGTTGTTCTTGTGTTTTTGTTGTTTTGTTTTTTTTTTATGTTTTTTGTTATTGTTCTTGTGTTTTTTTCGTTCTTGTTTTTGGGTTTCTCTTTGTTTGTGTTATTTCGTGTTTTTATGTGAGTGTTTTCTATGTTTTTTGTTTTTGTTTATTGTATGTTGTTGGTTGTTTTTTATTTTTATTTTTATTTTATTTTTTTCAATTTTTTAGGTTTTGGTTGTGTTTATTTTTCATGTTTTTTTGGGTTATGTCTTTGTAGTGTTATGTTGTTTTTGTCTTGTTTGTGTTTTGTTATGTGGTTCTTGTGTTTTTCTATGTGGTTTTTGTTGTGGTTTATTTTATCTTATTGTGCGTGTTTGGTTGTGATTTTGTTTTTGACACACTCAAGGAGCATGTTTTTTATTTTATTTTATTATTTTTGTTGTTATTTACTTATTTTTAAATTGGTTTTATGTGTTTTTTTGCTCCTTGAGTATGTCAAAGGTGGTGGGCCAGGTCCGAGTCCTGGGCATTTTTGGCGGAATGGATACCCCTGCCTCCTTGGGTCTTACCCGAAAGTGGCATCCCTTTTGGGTTGTTTTCCATAAGTAAAAAAAAAAAGCTACCGTACCTACTTCCCATATGAGAGTTGAATCACATGTTTACTAAGAGTTTCCTAAAGCCAATTTCCTTGTTGCTACAACTCCAATAGTTGAATAACATGAGCTTATACTGAGAGGGGGGGTGAATAGTATAATATAAAACTCTTTGCTTTTCAATACATATCTTAACATCAATATTATTAAAGCAATAAACATTACACAAAGCATAACACACATGAGATACATGATTTAATGTGGTTCACCTAATGTGGTCTACTCCATGAAGAAAATATTTCACTAAAATTTCCTCAAAACATATTTTGGGAATACTTCCCTATTAAAATGTTTATGGGCCTCTGTCCAAAGGAGACACCAATCCCCTAATCAAGTTCATTGATACAAATCCATAGGATAACTCCTCATCTCCTCTAGAGGGTGATATTATAGAAGACTACTGCCTCTATTGCACTGGCTTGTGGATCTCTATCCACAAAAGACCTCTTGCCCTCACTCAAATGACCTTCATCCTCAATGCCTTGGCTAATGGATCTCTATCCAATGGATACTACTATCCTTTGCTCTATCACCTCTAAATATTATTGTCATCTCTACTCAATATCTATCTCAAATATGTACTAAACACTATCCTTCCTTCTTGCATAAATCTGCTCATAATTTTGTCTCTAGTCTAGAAAAAATTTTCCCTCAATTTTGTATCAAACTCTATCCTTAAATTTATCCTTAATCCTTAACACAAATATTGATCCAATTACAAATCAACTCTGCTAGATCTACCCCAAGCCTTAAGTCAAAGCTTGAACAAATAAATTAATCAACTTTGCTATCAAGTCTTCTCAAAGACTTGTGTCAAATATATCCATAAGTGTTCTCAAGAACTTGCTCAATATACTCTCAAGTATTCACTAATACTTGTATCAAATCTATCCAACAAGTCATCTCAAGAAGTTGCTCAATATACTCAACAATTCCTCTCTAGAACTTATCCAATCTGCTCAACAAGTCTTCACCAAGACTTACCTAAAATCTGCTCAACAAGTCCTCACCAAGACTTACCTTAAATCAATCCACAAGATTTCACAAAAGCTTGTTCAAATCAATTGTAAAAACTTACATACAAAACTCAACTTAATATCTTTTAGAAAACCTCTTTAATCACACAAACAAGTTTTACTCAAAATATTGTTTAACAATAGAAACATATAGAGAATTATTAGAGACTCAATATATTTCCTACACACAAAGCACTCAATCACTTTCAAACTCTCTTTCAAATAAATTCAAAAATAATGAATAACTATCACTCCAATGCATTCAATCAAATTCATTCAACCATTCACTCAATGAAACACAAATTGCTTAAAATCCCTAACCAAGTGTTTCACTATACTTCCAACAACTCACAAACATTCACCAATCATGCTTATGAAAACTCACTCAAACATTTCCAACAATTCTTGTCAAACAATCCTTTTCTCTCCAACTTTGCATTTCACAAAATTCAAGCAAACTATATTTCACTCATAAGGAATATGTGCCCATACCTTTTTTTGATGGAGATATGTCTTCAAAACCCGTCTCAATCACAATAAAACTCTTTTTTCCAATTTCAAGGTTAGTTTGAAATAGCTTATCTCAAAATTTCATCACAAAATTCTCCTCAATATTCATCATAAAATCCAAACTTCTCAAACAAATATTCCAATTACTCATTTTCACATTAACCAAATTTCTGCATAGATTAATCCAAATTTCTTACTTATGTCTCCCTACTCAAAAATTGCATTTCAGAAATAATTAATATCACAATCCAAAATTAATGCAATTCACCTTTTAAATAAAAATTAAATTATTTACCACCTTTAACTAAGGTAAAAATAAAATTTACCTTAACCTCTTTATATCTCCCTAGGCTCTCACAATACAACCTTAGACCTTAGACCATGCAATAAACATAAACATTATTAAAAAATCAAAGTACCTTTGCATGCCACTCGATGGTATTTGATCTGAGGTCACACTGCTACCAGTGCCCTAGCCATGACCTAACTACCGCGTGATCTAGGTGCTCACTTGGGAGGGAAAAGCACCTCGTGTGCTATATTCCTTCAATCAGTGGCAAAAACAAAACACAAAAATATTTACCCCTATGCAACCGTCAAGACTCAAACACAGAACCTCGACTCTCCCTACACCTTACAAACCGACCACATACCACTTTTCAACTTATCCTTCATGATTTTTGGCTGACTTTTAAAAATATATATATCCTATTGTCTTATGCTCGTGAATTTCGCAATCAAAAAATCTTTGCCCTTTCTCACATGCAATAATTCGAATACTTGCATTTAGTTGGCAAGTCTTATGGTATTTATACCATAAGAATTTAGTTTGCAAGTCTTATGGTATTTATACCATATGCCAAAAACCTTCGAACGTCTATGGGGAGGAAGAATTATCAAATCAAAATTGTGCCCAACCCTAACTTAGGGTTAAATAATATTATTTTATAAATTAATTTATAATATAAATATTATAAATAATTTATAAATGACCTTAGGCTTTAAACCTTCAATATTATAATAATAATTATAGTATTATTTTCTTTGGGCTTAGGTATTTTTCTCTTTCACCCTTAGGCCTTTTCTAACATCCTTTAATATTATAATAATAAATATTATAATATTATTTCTTTTAGGCCTAGGTATCCATTTCCTTCAAGGTATTTAACCATCCTTTTGAGCAATAATGTGAAGCTCTTAAACCAAATATCTTGGACTTAAAATAAATATATTTTAACCCTCCTTTTGCCAAATCCTACACTGATCACTAACACTGACTCTTGACATATATATTTTTTTAAGCGAAAAAACCCTTGTGGGGCCGCCTTGGTCTGAGAGACCATGAACATGGGATTCTTCATTGTCAAAGTCACCCAGGAGTCGCACCCAACCCTACCCGCACCAACATTATCAATTGGATTTTGGATACCCAATTCAGCTTTTTGGTAGGGTGGAGATTTGAACCTGGGACCTCTCTTGGAGGATTTCCCTCTCCTCTCCAACTCACCTACAAAATTGAATCTTGACATCAATGACAACATAAATTACTCAAAATTTCCAAAAATATCCCCCTTTTTCATTGATGTCAACCCTTTTTTGTAACCATTCATTTTTATTTTTCCAAAACTACTCCCTTGAGAAATTGCTCCCCTTGATTGAATGCTCTCTTCCTAACTCAAATCTCTTCCCCTATGACATCAATGGCAAAGGGCCACCTTTGGGGATTGGGGCTAAAGATAAGACTCTTAGCTCAACCCCCCCCACCTCCTCTCTTTGATGTGGTTAAATTAGGGTGGGAGTAGAACTACTCCCAAATTTCATTGAAGATATTCAAAAGTCTCTTTCGGATGTGGCTTAGTAAAGATATCTACAATTTGCTCTTTTGTAGTAACATATTCCAACCTGAATTGCTTATATGTCACCTATTCTTTCAAAAAATATACTTGATCGAAATGTGCTTTGTCCTGGAGTGCATCACTAGATTCTTTGAGATATTTATAGCACTTTGATTCTCACACAATATGGGAATAGGATGATCATGCTTTATCTTTAAGTCCTCTAGAGTTTGCTTCATCCATAATACCTATGTACAACAAGAAATTGGTGCAATATACTCTACCTATGCTATGGATAAGGATATTAATGCATGTTTCTTATCCAAGAGACTAAACAATCTCCAAGAAATAATGCTCCTCCACTTATGATTTTTTTGTCATCAATATTTCTAGCCCAATCTGCATTTGTATATGTTGTGAGAGTGAAATTATCACTTTTGGGGTACTAGAGCCCAAAATCCATAGTCACTTTTAAATACCTGAGAATATTTTTTTACTGCTACTACATGTGTCTCCTTAGGTGCTGCTTGAAATCTTACCACTAATCCCACTGCCTGCATGATATATGGTCTTGTAGTTGTTACATACAGGAAGCTGCCAATCATAGATCTATACTATTTTTGGTTTAACTTAGGAGACTCATCATTTGTACTTAACTTGCATCCTGTAACCATGGGGGTGCTCACTAGTTTGCAATATTCTAACTTGAATTTCTTTAGCATCTCTTTTATATACTTTGTTTGTGAAATAAATACACCCTTTTCTAATTGTGAAATATGAAGTCCAAGAAATAAGGACAACTCACCAAGCATTGACATCTAAAATTCATTATGAATGCTCTTTGCAAATTTCTAACACATCTTATAATTGTTGCCTCCAAAAATGATATCATCCACATAAACAACCATAATTAGTAAGTCATTCCCTTGATTTTTGATATATAAGTTATTGTCCACTATTCCTTTCCTGAAACACTATTCTTGAAGGTACTTATCCAATCTTGAGTACCAATTTCTGGGATATTGTTTTATTCCATAAAGTACCTTCTTCAATCTACATACATAATCTGGTTTATCAGTTAAGTTGAATCCCTCTAGCTACTTAATATAAACCCCTTCTTCCAAGACACAATTTAGAAAGGCTGATTTAACATCCATATTATATACTTTGAAGTTTTTGAAACTAGATAAGTCTAAGAACATTCTTCTAGCTTCAAGTCATGCAAATGGAGCAAATTTCTCATCAAAATTAATTCCCTCAACCTGTGCATAACCCTTGCATACTAATCTTGCTTTACTTTTGACTACTTGACCATCTTCATTTAACTTGATTATGAAAACCCATTTAGTACCAACACAATTTTATCTTTTGGTCATGGAACAAGTTCCCAAGTCTTAATTTTCTCTATATGATGTAATTCCTCATTAATTACCTTAATCCAAAACTCAACTTCACTTGCCTCATTGAAGTCTTTTGGCTCAATTTTAGATAACAAAGAGAAATTTTCTTGTTGATTTGATTTTATTACCATTCTTCTTGTCTATCTCTTATCTAGATTCCCAATGATTAGATCCTTTAGATTATTTTTCTTTATATACCTGGATGAAATCTTAGGAAAAATTCTCTATGTTTCTTCTTTTTCTTCCTCTAATTCTTCACATAACTCCTCTTGACAACTTTCATCTTCCTGATACACGATTTCTCGAATTGGTTATCTTGACCCTATATTCTCATCTATTGTTACATTTATACTTTCTATAATAGTATGTGTCATTTTTTTATAGCATATATAGGATTTTATCTTAGTGGAATAACCAAGAAAAATACCCTCATCAGATCTTGGGTCAAACTTGCCCAAGTTTTTCTCTTCCCATCTTATGTAACATTTGATTCCAAAAATTCTAAAAAAATTCATAATGGCTGGTCTTCCTTTCCAAAGCTCATATGGAGTTTTGTGATGGTTTAACCTTACTTGAGCTCTATTGATCATATATATTGTTGTGTGTACTACCTATCCAAAAACCATCTAAAATATTAGACTCATTTAACATGGTTCTGGCCATGTTTTCAACAGTCATGTTTTTCCTTTCAACTACCCCATTTTGTTGAGGAGTTCTTGCTGCTGAATATTATCTTTTGATCCCATGTTGTTCACAAAAGTCAATGAATTAATTTGAGGTAATTCTCCTCCTCTATATGACCTTAAACCCTTAATCCTTTTACCTATTTAATTTTCCACTAATTATTTAAAATATTTAAACTTTTCAAGTGCTTCTAATTTTTATTTTAGGAAATTTACCCAAATAATTCTGGAATAGTCATTTATAAATAATGTAAAGTAACTTTCACCTTGTAAACTCTTTTTCCTAGTAGAACCACATATATTAGTATGCATTAGTTTCAATGGCTCAGATGACATAAATCCTTTTGGTTTGAAACTTGTTCTAGTTTGCTTCCCATGTTGACATGGTGCACAAATTGTGTTTTATGGCCTTTTTAGCTTGGTTAAATTTTTGACAACCTGTTTATTGCTTATATTCACTATATTATAAAAATTTAAATGACCCATTCTTCTATTATATAACCAAATATCATATTCTTGTGATATAAAACACTTTTCTCCCTTAATATCACTTAGCATGTAGAGGTTTTTTGTAGTTATAATTGCATTTGCAATGAGTTTTCTAGTTTTAGACTTTCTAATTTCATATCTATTTGGATGAAATGTAACCATGTGCCCTTGATCACAAAGTTGGCTCACACTTAGTAGATTATGCCTCAACCCCTTAACATACAATACATTCTCTATTTTTGTTTTCCCATTATCTAAACTTAGAGTCCCTTTTCCACAAATGTTTATTGATCCATTATCACCAAATATTACTGATCCTCCATCAGTTTCTTTGAGTACAAGAAATTTAATTTTGACTCCTGTCATGTGACTAGAACATCCACTATCAAGAAACCATTGTTTTCCCTTATCCTGAACATGAAGAGTTGTTTGTACTAACTGTTGACACTTTTTGTCATGTTATGCAAGGGGTAGAAGAATAGTAGAATTTTTGTACAATATTTCTTTGTTGAAAGTTTTTCTCTTATTTAAATTTACAGCAATTTTGACTCTCCCCAAATGAATAAGAAAGAGCTTCACTACCAAAAAAGTCGAGGAAAATAGCTTCATCGAAAGAAAAGAAGGAGAATGTGAAAAGAGCTTCGAGCCCGAAGCACTTCAAATCACCACTTCGGGAAAAAACCTTGCGATGTATTTTCGCCGAAGAAAATACAAAGATAACGCTTCGCACCCGAAGCATTTTTAGTAGTCGCTTTGGGCGGGGGTCTTACAAAGCAGCATCCAAACAACTTCACCGAAGGAGAAGATCATAATCCAAAATCAGCTAAGGTAAGGAAACTACTTCGGGCCCAAAGTATTTCCAACACCTACTTCGGCTAGTTTTCACCCAAAGCAGTGGTGCCCGAAGCAAAATGACAATGTGTCAAAAATAGAGAAATGCCTCGGGAGGATATTCCCCGAACCATAGTTTTGAAAGATAATCGGGTCGAAACATTTTCAGCCGAAGCAATTTTGCCAAAAAAAGGATAAAGAGCCTCATTTCAAAGATGAAACCTGCTCAACACTCAACATCCCCGAAGTAGTCTCTGCAAAGCATTATCTTGTGAAGAAAAAATCAAGGAGAATCTACTTCATCCCAAGGCTTTAGCGAGACAGATATGTAGCAAAGCACTTTTGGGTCCACGTTCCAAGGCGGGCAACTTCCCAAGGTGATCGAAGGACCCTTACAAGTACCCCCTTTCTTGCCCGATAAGTCCACTGACCATTCTTGGAAAATGAAAGGGACATAACAATCCTTGAAGTAAAACCCGACGGGCGTAACGCTCACTCAAGCACAACATCCAGAAGCCAGGGACACTCGGGCTGCGCATTAAATGAATATTTCCATGGTTGACCTGGTCACAGTTGCCAGTTTCGGCAACCGATTTGAAAACTCAGTCATAGCAGCTACGAGGAGCCGATTTCTCAGAGCCCGAGGGTGTACTCCACCATTTTTTGTAATAATGACTCAGAGGTTCGGGTCCTCTATAAAAACCCAAGCTTTGCAATGTAAAGGGGGGGGAACTTTCTGCTAGAAAGCTGCTGTAACTCGATGTCCTGTGTTTAATACTAAATATTTTTTGTGTTTCATTTCTCTCTTTTAAGCTACCTTCTGTGCTTAATTCTTTTGTCTTTTCTCGTTCGCATACTGAGACTCTAAACCCTAAATTCGATGTACGATCAGGGACCGAACCCTTGAAATTCACCCTAAAGGATACATAGGAGAGGAAAAAACGTTCCTGTTGCTTTCTTTTATGCTTCTTGGTGGATCGAGGTTTTTGTTATTCCCTCATCTTAATCGCTGTTACTCTGAACCCTGAATTCCAGCAAGAGAGAGAGGAGAACCCTGCGAACCCGTCCAGAGGATACATAGGAAGGTCGGCACTACGTTTCTTTCATTTCATTCTTGGTATTTCCTACTGTTATTCGATTTGTTAGCAAGTAATTGTGCTTCCTATTCTCTCCCACCTCAAATCATCATCTTCTAACCCTTACTCTTTTTATTTCTTTCTCTAACCCTTACCCTTTTTTATTTCTTTTCCTAACCCTTACTCCGTTTATTTCTTTCCTACACTCTTGTCTCAAACCCCAAAAGTATATTAGTGTAGGAGCCGACCTTTCTCTGGATATCGACATGAGGGACATCTCTTCCCCTCATTATTTTAATGTTGGTTGCAGGTCTAGGGCACGTAAACCCACCGAAAGTCCTTTCCTATGTGGATTTGATGACCAGCAATTTTTGGCATTCCCGGTGGGACCTAAGGTCCCATATTTGAGAAAATTTCTAGCCCGTATTCATCGGAGCTAGTAGTTCTAACAAAGTTCTCGATGAGATCTAGTCAGTCGCATCCCCTGAGTAGTAGTGAGAATCGATGCTCTCATTACTGATAGAATCTTAGCATCTGGTGACTCTGTTTTACCCAAGAACCTCTAAAAGTCATGAAGACCAGTGCCTAAACCTGGTTTTAGTAACCAGGGCTCCCTATGTCTTAATAAGGTCTGAGTTTGGTAAATCTCTGGCCTGTCTTTGCCTGATAAAATCACCTGGTGACTCAGTTGAGCTAAAAATCTAGATTTCCTGGTCGAAGGCACCTTTCAAATCTGAAAGAAGATATCCCAGAGGAATCAAGGTTTTATGAGCAGCCTTGACCTCACAAGCAGAGAAAGAATGTTCATCTGGCGACTCTGATTTAGCGACGATAACCGTGATCTCTGTAGACCACTGCTATAATGGCAGGGGTAAGTTTTCCCAACTAGGATGACCAAGGCCCATTGAATCTTCCAAGCTACCATAAGATTCTCGAGATTGCCTTGAAGGCATTAACAATATATGATGGCACCATGGGAATGGCCCGAGAACACCTTGAAGCTGTTGCTACTTTAGCGTTCCTCTACGACATAATCCACGAAGATGTCATGGTCTAACTTTTGGCTGCATCTCTGGAAGGAAAGGTGCTGCAATGGTATAGGCTACTCGGGTCTAAAAGCGTCTATTCATGGGATGACTTGGTAGGAGCACTATTCAAAACATTTGATGGCTCTCAAGATCCCTTCCAACTTTTGACGTACTTCTCCACCATCAAGAAAACACCCTTGGAGAGCGTCACGAACTTCAATGTCTAATTCTCCAGAACTTGGAGGAAAGTTCTAGGGGAGATTCAACCAACGCCCGCCCAAGCCCACCTCTACTATGTTTAGGATTTTCACCCAGACATAGGCCTCCTCTTGCTGCGATCAGGCAAACAAAGATTCCCTCAGATTTTTGAGGAAGCAGTACAAGCGGAGTAGTTTCTATCAAGAAAATGGTAGTGGGGAAAAGCCCCATCACTTGATCTGATAATCGCTCCTCCTGTTTTCCCAACGCAATATTCTTCGTGGTAGACTCCTCATACTGAGCAGAAGCCTGAGATGCAGTCATGTGGAGCTCGAGAGGCAGATCCCATCCAAGTCCAACCATGGAAATTTGCAAGCTTTGCCCCGACAATGAACAATATGGGTGCTTACAATCTCCATCAAAGGATAGGCCAAGAAGAGAAACAAACTCAAGTGGTAGCGCCTGAGAATGAAGAGGGGACATTTTTTCCCCCTTTTTGTATCCCAGAGCATGGCACGCAGGTGTTCAGCCAGAATCCATCAGGCTTACCTCAAGAGGTTGAACCTAAGAAGATCATAAAAGTTTGCTCTTTACCAGAGGATCCCTATTACAACATCAAGGAGATGGAAGAACTTGTACCCAGTCCATAGTTACTGGACTCTTCAGTATTTTGGTTCCATCCATTGCTACAATCATTACCCCGAGAGGGTCCTCACATGGCGAACTACTTCACCACATCCTGCATAAATGGTGCAGGTACTGGTAGGAGCAAAGAACTATTGTATTACTTTCTGTTCACATCATGGAGAACTTCAGGGAGGAGCCACCCGGACTTTTTGAATCAACTAAATTTAAATCTGATCTGGTCTGGGTATTGCAGATTCACCAGATAAATGTTTGAAGCTAATTTTGTGGTGGCGGCATGCCTATTATGCCGCAAGCCTATGTGAATATTGTAAAAAATTCCGCTATTAAATAAAGCACTGTTCAGAAAATCAGGTTGAGTTTTACCTCAGCAACTATATTCAAAAAAAAAAAAGGAAAGATGGCTCAAAGCAACGACTCGGATCAAGGCCCGAGAAGTACTTCGCTAAGGGAAGTTCAATAAAAATAGTTTCCAAAGGAATACCGACGAGCCACCTTCGGCAAAGAGAACTACTTTGGGCCTGAAGCATAGAGAAACAACTCACACCAATGGTTCACCCTGAAGCACTTCAACTCTGACTTCGGCTTCACCAACCCAACAATGGAAAATGCGGGGGCATTTAAAATGTGCTTAGGAGAACATGCCGAAAACTGCCTTTAAAAGCATCTGAAACAGGTAAGTTAAATGAAAATGTGGCAAGTACATCCTTTAGGGATTTGTTTAGGATAAAAGTTCATGCTCAGGTACAAAGTGGCAGAGGGTCACACTTCCAAAGCAAGCCGCAATCATCATAACACACAGCCCTGTGTACTACTCCACCATGCGGAAAATTGGATGAAGCGACACGAAGTTAATTATGGCAAGTGCCATAAATACTGGTGGTTACCTTCTACAACTATATAACGCAGGCTCCAGCAATGACAAAGCTATTTCCCCGATAATTCATGCAAACTTTGCTACTAGCCTTCAAACTCTCCTATCTTGTGCTCTAAAGCCTCCAACCCTGAAGCCCTATGCATTGTTTTCTCCGTCACCCCTAGCACTATGGGGAAGAAGAAATCTAAGGAGAAGGGGAAGGAACCAGAAGTGATGGCCCCCGAGCAGCCAAAAGCCAAAGGCCATGACAAAGGGCCAAAGAAAGTTGATGTTGGTTGTCACCCCGAGAAACAAATCATGGAATAAAGAGAAGATTTTAGGGATGAGAAGCCTGAAGAACCACCAGTAGACAGGTGGGATAGGATCAGAGACACCAAGCTATTGAGGAGCATGGCTGAACTCAGAAGCACCATTGAGTTCATGAAAAGTAGGCTCTCGATAGACAACAGAAGAGCTACCACTTACTACTCCCAGATATACTAGTATCTGACACCCCCCACACATCATTGCCCTGAGCTTATTGATGCCATCGCGCAGAACTATCAACCCTCCTCCAGGCAAGTGGTAGACACCTCTGGTCACAAGCTATTCTCCATTTTGAAGGAAGATGTCCAGGCAGCCTTTATGCCACAGCAGGGCCCTCCTAAGGGGTATATGGTTCGTAATGTTATTCTTAGCGAACATATGGAGAGGTTTGCTTCCTCCAACTACATAATCAATTTTTTGCAGCAGAGCCTCAAAAGTGGGCTTCCTTTGGGAAAATTGCCCCAGATACCCCTACCTTTGGAGACCTTCAAAAACACTGACATCTTCTCCATCATTGCATGGGTGGCAGGCCTATCTACCGATGCTTTGGTGCACCCGTGGTAGGTATCTTTGGCTAAGTGTATTTCCAAAGGGGAATTTTATGCCCCTGATGCTTCGAGGCCAAGCACCAACCCAGTATTTTTTGACTGGGTAGAATGGGTGGCCAGGACCCTACATACGCGGCTTGCCAGCATGAAGAATCCTGGGACAAATAAGTACTTTTCACCCTGTTCTCTTCTTGTTTGGTTATTTTTCTTTCATGTACATAGAATTTTCCCTTATGTTGCTATTACGGCAAGCGGCGAGGATGGAAATCCTCTGCCTGTATACCAGTGGACCCCTCTCCTATTGAATACGGAGTCCTATTATTCTTTCAACCAAAAATTTTTGGGACCCACAATGCACATGCTAATAGGGTCTTCTCCTCGAGTTCCCCTCCTCCTGAGGGACAAAGTAGTACAAGAGAGGAGGGAAGACATTTTTTAGCTAACATAGGGGCTTGTGATTCTCATCTTTGGCTTCATAGAGAAGCCTTTCCTTCTACCAGTCTATCCCTATGAATACTAGTTTGCATTGGAGGTCGCTTGGCAGAGCGACGCAACAAACGCCATTTATGGCCATGGACGGAAGTGGGCTCACACCTATGATTTCCCTTTCAAAATAGGAGTTATTGAGGTGTTTGCCCTCAAACAAAATGTTTTCTTGGAGGAGAAACTCGCCAATTTTGGCCTAGTCCAGCTTCCTCAACAGTGGCTCTATGACCCCTTAGGGGTAATGAGGGACCATATTTGATTTAAGAACTTCCACGCTTGCCCTCATCCAAAAATTGAAGAGCAAAGAAATAATCCCAATGGGAGGGATCTGGAGTGGCACTTGGAGAAAATGGAAACGCTGCCTCCCTGGCATGAGTTTTACCCAATGGAGGTTGCGTACGACCCAGTTCAACACCCTCTCCCGAGCCCCAACTCTACCTTCTGGAAGAAGGCAAAAGATGATTTGAAGGAAGCAACAAAATATTGGGATGTGGCCCAATTAAGAGAGTGGTGGATAATGAGGGTCCATCATCGAAAGACAAATTCTTATGGTCTTTTGTCATTTGACAAAGACTTCATAGCGGTCTATGAGGCCAATGCCGGGACATGGAAGCCTTTGTCCTTTGCCGACCTCATTCCTCCAGCTATCCCAGGTTCAGGCGAAAGCCCAAAGAGAAAGGAAACTACTTCAGAGCCAAAGAAAGGGAAAAGGGCCAAAGCCACGCCATTGAGACCACCTCCAATACCTATAGGAGGCCAAGACACGAGTTTTGAAGAGTCTAAACAACCACTAGTGAGGACAAAGAGAAAGAATCCAAAATTAGTGCAAGTGCCTCCAAGCCATCCAAAGCACACTCGCACAGGGTTTCCAAGCCCTTCCACTAGGCAACCTACATCGGGTATGTCTGAAGCAATTATTGAGAGTGCCATGCTGCCAAGCATCACAACCGTCCTGGATATCAATGTCATCAATGTGGAGGAACTCCTCCAATCCGAAGGGGACATCGAGGCAAAAACCATGGAGGTTAAGGATGTCGAAGCAGAAGAAGAACAAGATGCAACTGCACCAGAAGCCACCACTACCACAATTCTAGGAGGGCACTCAGGTATGCATTCTCCAACCCTTTCTCAAGACTTACCCATGCCCCCTGTGGCCACGGTCGAGAGTTCCCATCAGTCTTCCCTATGTAGCCCATCGCCCCATCACATGTCACCCGTGACTAGTCCAAGTCCATCCCACGATCCCTGCTGAGATAAGTCCATTGAAGTCACTTCACCCACTCGCATTGCCACCCCCTTGATTTTTAGCAGAAGTGGAGGTATCGCTTCGAGACCAAGCACCACCATCCAATCCCTTATCTCGCATGATGTGGCCGCAATTTCTGAAATACCCGCTACACCCACTGCCAGACCTTCTGGTGAGGCATCCCCCATTCATTCCTTATATTTGTTCACTCCTTTGGCTGGTGACCCAGCATTTTTTGAATCTGAGTTGTCCTTGATCAATGAATGCCCCCTCATCGAGAAAATGCTCCAAGCTCGGTAGAATACTAACAAAATCTTGAATGAGGCGAGAAAGAAAATAGGGCGAGCGACGGATCAAGTTGAAAAATGCACCGTGTTTGATTTGAAAGTTGAAAAGATGCACAAGATTAAGAAAGTCCCTAAGGTGCAAAAACCCTTGGATGAAATGACTCCAGCGGACTATGATTACCAGGAAACACCTAAGGACCCGATGCATCTAAATGTAGACAATGAATCGGCATCCATGCATGTTCGAATTGAGACCTTTAGGGCTCATGCAGTTATCGCCAACTAGCACAGGATTGAGGCCGAGGCCACCAATGTTAAGCTAGAAGAAGATTTGGTGAGGGTCCGCTCCAAGTTGGAAGAGGCCGAGGAGCAGTGCAAGGCCATGAAAAAGGAAACACGCGCCCTAAAGCAACAGGTTCAACAGCTCCAGTCTACAGCCGAGAGCCAAGCGCAGAAACAGATCGAGGGCAGTCTAAAGACCAAGGAGCTGGAAGACAGGGTTGCACAAATGCAGGCCCAGCTATGCGAGAAGGAAGACCTGAAGGTGTTTGACAGGGCCAGAATTAAGGAGATTCGCTCCCATTTGCTCAAGAATTTTAGGTCTCGATGTTCTAGCACCTTCACAATACTAACCTTCGTCACCGAAGCACAACTCGCTATTTTCGAAGGAGAGCCAATCATTGATGAAGTCATGTAGAAAGCCAGGTGTCGACTCAAATTAGCCTTCAATGTCTAGAATGCAAAATATCAGGACTTGCAGGTCGCTGCAATGACTCGGATGGCTAGAGATTGGTCCACAGCCTAGGCCACAGTCTACGCCTTTTTCTCTAAGGTGCAAAAATATTAGAAGGTGAGAAGGCTCCAAGACATTTTTGAAAACAAGTAGCGCGCCTCGATGAATTATTTTTAGGATCTCTCCTCCTTGGGTTTCCCAAGTTTCATAGACGATGATGGGAACCTTCTGACTAAATATGACCTCAAACCAGTCTGGCTCCAATTCGAGTGCGATGTCTTGTAGATAGACGAGTGGGCAGAGTTGGTCTCAGAAGGACAGATAACCGACTTCATTTTGAGGTACTGCAAGATGGTAGCATGCCTAAATGATTTATTCATCAGGGCCAAGCATGCTAAAATTGGGCAGATTGATCGGTTTTGCATTTTGGTTAAGGCATTACGGGATCAAGAACCATTCCAAAAGAGTTCCTGGACTCATGTCCGAAAAATGATGAAGCGCATCCGTGATTGCCTTGAACCATCACCCCAGCCAGAAGCCACACTAGAGGAAGAGGAAGAAGAAGAAGGAGGAGACGAGGAACAAGAATAGGGACAAGCCATAGAAGTAGGATCCGAGGGAGACCAGTGACTCCATAGCCCAATGGGTAAAAGCTAAGGGTTCTTCCGCTGAGACGAGCTCGACACCCCGTGAGCCGTCAAGAATGTTGACACTTTTTGTCACGTTATGCAAGGGGTAGAATAATAGTAGAATTTTTGTACAATATTTCTTTGTTGAAAGTTTTTCTCTTATTTAAAGTTACAGCAATTTTGACTTTCCCCAAATGAAGAAGAAAGAGCTTCGCTACCAAACAAGCCGAGGAAAATAGCTTCACCGAAAGAAAAGAAGGAGAATGTGAAAAGAGCTTCGGGCCCGAAGCACTTCAAATCACCACTTCGGGTGAAAACCTTGCAAAGTATTTTCGTCGAAGAAAATACAAATATAACGCTTTGCACCCGAAGCATTTTTAGCAGCCGCTTCGGGCAGGAGTCTTGCGAAGCAGCATCCAAACAACTTCGTCGAAGGAGAAGAGCATAATCCAAAATCAGCTAAGGTAAGGAAACTACTTCGGGCCCAAAGTATTTCCAACACCTACTTCGGCCAGTTTTCACCCGAAGTAGTGGTGCCCGAAGCAAAATGACAATGTGTTAGAAACAGAGAAATGCCTCGGGAGGATATTCCCCGAACTGCAATTTTGAAAGATAATTAGGCCGAAACATTTTCAGTCGAAACAGTTTTTCCAGAAAAAGGATAAAGAGCCTCATTTCAAAGATGAAACCTGCTCGGCACTCAACATCCCCAAAGTAGTCTCTATGAAGCATTATCTTGTGAAGAACAAATCAAGGAGAATCTACTTCAACCCAAGGCTTTGGCGAGATAGATATGTAGCGAAGCACTTTCGGGCCCACGTTCCAAGGCGGGTAGCTTCCCAAGGTGATCGAAGGCCCCTTACAAGTACCCCCTTTCTTGCCCGATAAGTCCATTGACCATTCTTGGCAAACAAAAGGGACGTAATAGTCCTTGAAGTAAAACCCGACGAGTGTAACGCTCACTTAAGCACAACATCTAGAAGCCAGGGACACTCGGGCGACACATTAAATGAATGTTTCCACGGTTGAACCGATCATAGTTGCCAGTTTTGGCAACCGATTTGAAAACTCAGTCACAGCAGCCACGAGGAGCTGATTTCTCAAAGCTCGAGGGTGTACTCCACCATTTTTTGTAATAATGACTCAGAGGGTCGGGTCCTCTATAAAAACCCAGGATTTGCAATGTAAAGGGGGGTGGAAATTTTTTCTAGAAAGCTGCTGTAACTCGATGTCCTACATTTAATACTAAAGATCTTTTGTGTTCCATTTATCTCTTTTATGCTGCCTTCTATGCTTAATTCTTTTGTCTTTTCTCGTTCGCATACTGAGACTTTGAACCCTAAATCCAGTGTACGATCGGGGACCGAACCCCTAAAATTCACCTTGAAGGATACATAGGAGAGGAAAAAATGTTCCTGTTGCTTTCTTTTATGCTGCCTGGTGGATCGAGGTTTTTGTTATTCCCTCGTCTTAATCGCTGTTACTCTAAACCCTGAATTCCAACGAGAGAGAGAGAGGAGAACCTGTTGGCCCGGCTTTCATGCACACCCCAGGAAAAAGGATGAAGGCAAGGAAAGCTCCGGAGACACCCATGGGACTGATCCCACTCATCTTTAGGATCTAGCTGGTTATCCAAGGTGCGAGTTACAGAGTTGGGTCGAATGGCAATTCACTCTTTTCCACTTCTGGAATAGATTTCGATATGGATCGCTTTGTTACCTTACGGGGGGTTCCTCGAACTTGTTCGATAGTTGCAAAAGTTGTTGACAATCAGATTTGACTTGAATTCTTTGATCTAGCTCTCATGGGTCAGCGATTTAAATAAAAGGCAAACAAAGAAAATAAAAATGGATCATTCACGGAAAGCAAAGAGAGGGTAGGGTAAGGCGAGAAAGAGAAGCTTATCAAACATTAAACTGTAAAACTTAAAACTACCAATCTTATCTATGCTATCAGCTTCACAACAGAACAAATCCCAGAAGAAAGTGTCCAGTCAGTCTAAGATCACTTTCAACTAAGAGCACAAGGCATAGTGAAACGGATCTAGCAGAAAATCATAAATCCAAGGGCAGCTGGTTAAAAGCGGTATCTTTCACCGGCGACCTAGCTCGCATCGATGAAGACAGAGCAATTAGAACAAACTTACACCTGAAATCAGTAATTTCCCCTAGCAGACAATAGAACAACTGAAGCCTAACAAGATATTTAATCTTGACAATGGCAGATTTACGACATATATCTAACAAAATTTAAATGGAACGGATAAAAAAAGAAAATACACTTATCACACTCTGCAAAATATTAGGCTCCTGGCCATGCTATCACGAGAAAAGCTAAAGCACATCAACTCCAAGTCCAGAAACAAAGGATTTCACAAAATTTGCAAGAAATTGCTTATAAGCCTTTATTTCTAAGTCTCCGCCTCCTGCGATTACATTTAGAATTTGTATTTATAGACTCAGAACAGACCCTGATCTTTTCCAAAATATCTTTCTCAAACCCTAAATCTTATCGCACTTAAACCCTAGGACCCGGGTTTTACAATAAAAATCCATTTAAAAATCAAAGTCCGGATAGAACTTAACCCTTCGACAAATCTGTGCAGTCAGCTGCCATAAATGGAGAAGATAAAATAAAATGCAACTTGCATTCATTCGCAGCTGCAAATAAATGCTTTCATTAATTCTGCTGGTGAGCCGGATGAGTCACCACTTCTCCATCAATTTGATCTCCGTAAATCCATCTCTGAGTTGAAATGGTCTTCATGCTATCAATTCTGCAATAAATCTCCATTAAATGCATTTATCGGCAGCCTCTCTTCTAGCATGGCGGTCCTTGACTAAATCCGCACTTTATCTTTGCCTTTATGGTCTTTCCCGGTTGTCCCGTAAGTGCCAGGTGGAATCCTCGCATGAAAGACAAAAAGATGCATTAGATTAGCATTTTAATTAAATCGAAGCTTAAAACATTAAAAACAGATTAAATCCGTAAAATAAGCTTGCATGTCGGCTTCGGTTTGTCCCATTCACGCTTTGACACGTGTCGCTACCCCGAGAAGCCTTCGTTTCCCGCCGGAATGCACTTTCTGGTCAACTTTGACTTTCTCTCTCCTGCCGTGATTCGCGACATGTCGCGATTTCGCGACATGTCGCAAAATCGCGACCACTGCCAGAGCATCGGCAACTTCCTCCCTCGTCGGCCGCAAAAACGCGACATGTCGCGATTTCGCGACATGTCGCGAAATCGCGACCCTTCCTGGCCTCCGTACGCTTCTTGATTTTCAACCGCGATTCTAGAACACGTCGCGATATCGCGACAGTTCCCTTACCTGCATGCGTTGACCGCGTTGACCGCGATTTTGGAACATGTTTCTGACTTAACCGATTTTTCATCCTGCAGCCCATTTTCTCTCTCCTGTCGCGAAAATGCGACATGTCGCGATTTCGCGACATGTCGCAAAATCGCGACCTCCGTACAGTTTGCTTCTCTCGTCAAAAAACTGTCGCGATTTCGCGACATGTCGCGAAATCGCGACCTTTCTGGCACTTAGCTGCATTTTGACTTACCTGTCGCGATATCGCGACATTTCCGAAAATGGAAGTGTCGCGATATCGCGACATTTCCGAAAATGGAAGGTTTGATTTTTCAGTGAATTATGCAACTGTTTTCTGGATTTTCTCGGTACCGGTGCAAGATTTTGCTTGTGCATGAATGATTCTAGCATGTAAAAAGTGAATTCTTGGATAACACAGCTAAAATGCAAGAAAAAGCACAACTTTAAAAAGGAGGCAAGCAAAATATGGATTTAAAACTGAAAATGACCAAGAGGGTCCCTGCTGCAAAAATGGAAGTTCATAATTTTCTAAGGATGGAATCTCATTTTTCAGTGGGGGTGTGTTGCTTATCAACAAAACCCTACGAACCCGTCCAGAGGATACATAGGAAGGTCGAAACTGCATTCCTTTCATTTCATTCTTGGTATTTCCTACTGCTATTCAAGTTGTTAGCAAGTAATCGTGCTTCCTGTTCTCTCCCACCTCAAATCATCATCTTCTAACCCTTACTCTTTTTATTTTTTTCTCTAACCCTTACCCTTTTTATTTCTTTTCCTAACCCTTACTCCATTTATTTCTTTCCTGCACTCTTGTCTCAAACCCCAAAAGTAGATTAGTATAGGAGCCAACCTTTCTTTGGAGATCAGCACGAGGGGCATCTCTTCCCCTCGGCCTTTCAATGTTGGTTGTAGGTCCAGGGCACACAAACCCACTGAATGTCCTTTCCTGTGTGGATTTGATGACCAACACTAACATAGATCTAACTTTCTCATTTCCTTTTGTCTCTTTCCTAATTGTTGAACTTGTATTCTTTTTACTTGACTTAGGCAATACCATTTTACACCATCTAGCCTTGTGCCAAAAATTATTGTATTTATAACACATGATAACATCATTTATAAGAGGTGTTTAAGAATTGAAATTTCTATTAACATCATTTTTCACATAACCAGTGCAATGTACAACTCTATGACCATATTTGTTACATGAAAAGCAACAACCATGGAAGAGATTATGCAAGCTATTTAGATACCTTGGGAAATATGGTCAAGCACTTCTTCTTTTGTTGTTCTTGTGATTAACTCTTATCCATGGTTCTTATTTGCCTTCTTCCTTGATGTCTTTTCCTTCCAGAGTATGATTCACAAAAACAATCAAACTAATCAAGGGCAAAACTAACAACATCACCCTAAGTGACAATTTACGCCCATTGTTGAGTCCATGGATTCTCTATTTGAGCACATTTCTGTGGCCAAGGAAATTAATCTACCTAAAAGTTGACCTATAGATACGAACACATAGAAGCCCCTAGGATATCACAAAGACATATACTACAAGTTTCATAGGTAGAATGTATATGATGTGTAGATGTGCTTCAAGTTCAAACACCTAATGTAGGACATGATCGATAGGAATGATCTTTAGGTCGATAACCCTATTGCAACAAACCCATTGCCTACTAATGAGAAGTAAGCAAAGCCAACATAATAGGTGAATGAGATTCATATTGCACCTCCTAAACAAGGGTTCATCATAATGGTTAGCATTGTGACAAGGAATAAGTGTTACCCAAGTCAAGTTGCACCACCTGCAACTTCAAACGATATTATTTCAATGTCACATCCCCCACCACCTTTAGTGCAAAACCTTCCACCTAGTTTGGTGGTCACAATAAAGAGTAAGATTACTTAGAGCTTACGAATAGTATCAGTTTGACTCTCTATATATGAACTTATTCAACAGTATCCACCTCATTGAGAAGTTATCATGGATATCCTCAAATCGATTGAACTGCAACCCTAGGAGGATAACTCCTTTAATAACTTTGTGGGGCATGTTAGATAATGCATAGAACTAGTAATAACCTTTCATGAGCATGAACTCAAGCCAATAGCAAATGAAATGGTGGATACTCCCTTGCACATCATTGCATGTGTAAATGGAACACTCCACAAGAGATTTCTGATTGATACTTGTTCCTCCAAAAATATCATCATCACGATTACTCTCAAATATATAGGGATTCCAACATCCCACATGATCATATCCACGTATACCCTTCGAGCATTTAACAATGCTCTATACTCAATGGTTGGTACCATAGTCTTACCTATTTAGGTGGGATAAAAGACCATACCAATGTTGTGTCACATCTTGGAGGGTGCAATAGCCTACAAAATTTTGTTGGGTAGACCCTAGATTAGGGACATGAAATGCATACAATCCATCACTCACAAATTTTTGAAATACACTTACGAAGGTCAAGTACATGTTATCTCTGTAGACCTTGATCTCTTCAAGTATTGCAACTTGGTGTAGCAAATCCTTGATTCGTCCTTGCCATAAACCCATATGTACTTACAATCAAATACATCTAGCCATGGTTTGAATCCTTCATCATCACCTTCTATTAATCCATCACCGTCTTCTTCCATACCATCCTATTAATCAATACCTTTGGATACACCTTCATCATCATTGAATCCTCCATAGAGGAACATGGGGAAGAGGCCTATTGACGAGATATCCCCAACCATATATACCACCTCCATAGAAGAGATTCCCAGTTTAGTAGATGAGGAATGACCTCATGAGGTAAACATTGAGTCAACTCAAGCCTCACTTCCATATTATCCATGTTTGCTACCACAAGTCATAGTTCATCTAACTACCACTGGATTAGGAGAATACCTAGTAACGAACATCACAAAAACTCCTACCATTGAGACAGTATAAAACATGGGTCGACCTCATCTTCCCATAGGTACCATCATGCCTCTATGCTTACCGTCTAATAAAAAAAACTTCATTTATGGGGGTATTGACTATGGCATAGAACCATGTCAGCAGCAAGAAGAGGATGAAAGGCCCTTTTATGAGGACATTAATTACATTTCTAATCCTTAATTTACCATGATATATATCCATATCTACAATTTACATGGCTATGGTTATATGAACAAGGTACTTGCATTCCTTACCAATCGCAATATCAAATACCATATGATAATTTTGGTTTAGAACACAAGTCAGTGTCTTTCAATGTCCTCATTGATAGTTTAGTGCACCCAGGTTTGATCTATAGGTATGAGCTTGTGCATGATCCTTACATCAATTCTAATCATGTCCATTATTTGGGGGATTACTTCCATACAAATATGGTAGATCAAGAAATATCTCACAATTTCACTCGATCCTATGAAGCAGGTGAAATTGTGCACTCTTCCACACGATAGTGAGGAAGAAGATCAAGGTCCTCCCTATGAATGGACATCTGATGATGAGTTATATTACAGAGAAAAACCTATCAAATATTCTAGTTGATATGGGGAATACATGCATATCATCCCTTTGGATGATGAATATGATTTCTATCTATGTATGTTCCCATTATCGCATCCCATTCGGTGATAACTTCTACCCTTATAAGAGCAAGCTCATCCACCTCTGCATCAACCACCTTTGGTCATTCCACTTCCACTGTAACCACCTACACAAGTATTGTAACAACCTATTATCAATAGACCCCATCAACCACCCAAAGAAGATCATTTGTCCATCAACATGATTTTTGTAGATCTTTTTGTGCCCATGCATGATCCAAATAACACATAAAATCCACTACACTTCGACTTGGAGGTAATCAATTTTGATTGGGGAAATTCTCCACTCTCCTTCTGAGTATTGGCCTTGTGATAAAATATTACAACCATTTGATTCTCTCCAAGTTCTACTGAATATGTCTTTCATGTTGATGTTGAGCCTAAATTTCCAATCAATGATATAAACCTAGATGACAACATTCATTTGATTTGTACTCCACACTAGTTGAAAGAGGGATATCATATGTCAATTGAGACAAAAATTGATAGTGACATCAACATAGATCTTGAAAATCCTCAATTAATCAAGTTAGGGGAAGGCTTATCTATCATTGAGCAAGCCAATTTCATAGCTCTCCTCAAAGATAAGAATAAATATTTTGCACGGTCATACAAAGAAATGCCAGGACTTGATCTAAATTTAGTCACACATAATCTTGTGATTGATCCAAATGCCAAACAAGTTATGCAAAATCTATGCAAGATGTATCAAATAGTAGACTTAATTATGAAATATGAGCTATAAAAGCTGTTAGATGCCAAGTTCATCATATCAGTGGATTATCCACCATGGCTTTCCAATATGGTTCCATCAAAAAACCTGATAGGAAAAATTTGCATTTGCACCAAATTTCATGATCTAAAAAAAGTGAGTCCTAAGTATGTATTCCTATTGCCAAACATCGATGCCTTGGTAGATGCCACAACAGGCATTTAGATGTTATCCCTAATGGATGGTTTATCTAGATACAACCAAATTTGTATTAATCTAGAGGACCAACTCAAAATTGTGTTCACAACATCTTGGGGGAAATTTTTTTATAAAGTCATGCCTTTTGATCTCAAAAATGCTAGCGCTAATTACCAACAGGCTATGACTTACATATTCCATGACTACATGTACAAAATTTTGGAAGATTACTTGGATAAATTATTGGCTAAATATTTATTGTGGCATGAGCACATCAATGTATTGCACAAAGTTCTTGATTGCTTCATCAAGCACAATGTTAGATTGAACCCCAAGAAGTGCATCTTTGGTATCACATCCAAAAAACTCTTGGGATTCATAGTCTTTAAGTGAGGCATCAAATTCAATCCTTAAAATATTAGGAAAATTCTTGATATGTCCCCCCTACTACAATCAAGCAGTTGCATAGTCTATAGGGTAAGGTCACATCTATCAAGCACTTCGTAGTGTATTTATAGGATAAGTTTCGACCTATGAACAAATTGTTACACAAGGGGGTTCCATTCAACTAGGATGATGAGTGTCAAGTTGCCTTTGATGAAATCAAACAATATCTATATTTGCCACTAGTATTGGCTCGTCCACAACCAAGATTGTCATTCTATTTATACATCTTAGCTATTGAGCTTGCATTGGGCATCATGTTAGCCCAAAATAATGAATTGCAAAAATAACATCCTACTTACTATATTAGTTGCACCATGTTCAGTTATGAAATTAAATATGCATACAATGAGAAGCTATGCTTAGTAGTCATTTTCACTAGTAAAAAGCTTTGCCATTATATGCTTAGTCATACCATGTATGTAGTATCCAAAATGAAGAACACAAGCTTATACTGAGAGGGGGGGTGAACAGTATAAGACCTCCTTTTACTTTTTCCTTTATACTTCAAAATAGTAAAGCAATATATCCAAAGCAATATCAAAACAATGCACAAGATCATCCACAAAGTGACACCAATTTTAACGTGGTTCACCCAGAAAGCTTGGGCTACGTCCACAAAACTTTTCTCTAAAAGTTATCTCAAAGTTCTTTGGGAAACCTTCCCAATTACAATGTTTATGAGCCTCGGCCCAAAGGAGATACCTTCCCCCAATCTGAATTTATGAGCCTCTGCTCAAAGGAGATACCTTCCCCTAGCTCTGCTCTGGTGATCCTCTAGAAGACCTCTGCCTCCGCTGCCCTTAGCAAATGGAACTCTATCCATAGAAGACACCTGTCTTCCCTGCTCTGGCTGGAGACCTCTGTCCTCAACTCTATCACCTCCAAAGCTGGTCCTCGAATTTGCACTAAACACGAGTCCTTCGGTCTAGCACAAATGTCCTCGGGTTCTTCTCATAGAACCAATGCACCTCTGTCCTCAAGTTCTCTGATAGAACTATCAAACTCAGCTTCACAAGTCCTCTGCTAGGACCTGTCCAAATCTGCTCACAAGTCCCCAATGGAACCTATCCAAAACCTGCTCACAAGTCCCCACCGAAACCTATCCAAATCTGCTTACAAGTCCCCAACGGAACCTGTCCAAAACCTGCTCACAAGTTCATCAAGAAAAACTTGCTTGGCATGAACCCACAAAGAGAATTGTTAGAGACCCAATGTGATTCATCAACCTCATAGAAGCATAAAGAGAATTGTTAGAGACTCAATATGTTCTATACTTAACTCCCAATCTCAATCTCAAATCTCATAGAAACATAAAGAGAATTGTTAGAGACTCAATATGTTCTATACTTAACTCCCAATATCAATCTCAACTCAATCTCAAATCTCAAAAGAATAAGATAGATGTAGTATGCTTTTCTCAAGAACATGAAACACAACCCAACAATTGCCAACCATGCAATATCTCATATAACAATGATACTCATGTTCTTTTCACCAAACAATTTGGGTTTCAACAACAATGCTCATCAAACAAGGTTTAGTCAACCAACACCATTCAACTCAACATCAACCTTGAAGCATTCACCCAACCACTTTCGAAAAGGAAACCACAAACAATCCTTTTCCCTCCAATGATATTTCAGAAATCAACCACCATAAACAATTAATAGGAGAATGTGCCCATACCTTTTTGAAGTGAAGAAACCCCTTTGGAAATCTGCCACACTCAACACACTTTGAAAAAGAGCACAACAATCTTCACTTTTGAACCTCTTTACAAAAAGAAATATCTCTCTCTATATACACCTTATTTCTCCTTCTAAATGAGTTAGTCAAATAGCCCTCGAAATAAGCTTTCTAGTGATATATAATATGATATACTTTTATAAGGAAAAACACCAGAAATCTCTCTTTTTCTAATCATGCATCAAGCTCCTCTCAAATAATATCCAACACCATGGGATATTTAATTTATTCCTTAAACAATATTGAAAATCATAGAACAAAGACCTTCCTCCAAAATATAATTGACATCAAAATAAAATTCTAAGCATTTAAATCATCCTCAACACCATACACCCTTTTCTCTCCATTACACTTTAATAAAACCAAAAAGATAATATTAATTTTGCTAACCTTATACCTCCCAAACCAACTTTGGAAATACCATAGACAATGCAAAATATGTTTTATTCACTACCCTTCCGCATAAATTGCATTTCATGAGCATACCTCTTACACCCCTAAAAAGGGGATTCGACGTGATTTGATCCGCCGTCTCCTCTAGCCAAGTTGCTTGGCTAAACCGCGTGGGCTATCCACGCCCACGTGAGGAAGGGAGAGGGGCCTCCCTCTTATCTCCGAACAAGTCTCTTCCTTGGCACGAAAACCGAACCATGTTCCCTCTTTGACCACAACGTAATCCATGCTCCTTTTACTCGCACAAAAATTGAGGCGCATGCATTAATCAAATTACCTTCATCCTTATCACCGCGTGCGCCTCCTCCTTGGTGCCACGACCAATCCCGTCACACCTTTGACCATGCCATGCTTGTCTTCCTCCTTCGCTGGCGCAGGGGCTTCGATGTCGAAATCGAAAATGCTCAGAGATTAATATCGAATGCTTAGCCAAACATTAATGAATTTATTTGCCTCATTTTATATGCACTTTGATGCATTTCCAAACACGTCGGCCCTTTTTAACATGATTTCCATCGATGGAAAATATTTTAATTTAAATTTTAAATAATTAAAATTTAAACTAAATATTTAAAATTAAATATCTTCATCACCGGGGCACCTTTTTCAACGAAACGAAAAGCCAACTTGGGTTTTAAGAAAAACCCATTTCAAATCTATTGTCCATGGTTTTAAATAAAACCTTTTATTTTGTCTTGCCTTGGTTTTCACAAAAACCCTTCCTTGAACTTAGATTCTTTTGACATCAAATCAAATTCCTTCAAAAGCTTCTTGACATCAATGACAACTTCTACACTTGAGCAAAGGCAATGTACCCAAGGTACCCAAAATTGCCAACAATCTCCCCCTTTGTCATTGATGGCAAACCTTTATCGAAAACACTTCTCAAGAGCCAAAACTGAAACCAATGCTACCATGCCACAACCGAGAATCTTCCTTTGAATTTTTGCTCCCCTGACTTGAAGCTTTCCTCTTCACTTTGAAGCTCTCCCCCTTACTCATATCTCTCCCCCTTTGTCATCAATGGCAAAGGGCCACCTTTGGGGCTCGGGACTAAGAATGAGCCTCTTAGCTTAGTCCCTCCCCCACCTCCTGTTGAGGTGATTAATTCTTGGGTGGGAGTAAAACTCCCATTAGGCACTGATCATCATCAGCGTCTATAACTTCCTTGTCGGGCCTTCTCTTGAACTCTTTGTCCATATTCCTGTTCTTATCCATGCCTTGATCCTTGGACCTGTTCATACCACTGTTCCTGTTCTTGTACCTTGGAAGTTCAGCTCTACATTGTCTAGCTATGTGACCTTCATTGTTGCACTTATAACAAGTAACAATGTTATTTCTTTGAGGCATACCTGTTCTTTGAATCCACCTGTTCTGACCAACCCTGTTCTTGTTATTTGCCTTGCAATGAACTGCCTTGTGCCCAAACTGTTGACAAGAGTAGCAATACCCTTGAAAGTAACTAGCACTTCTGAAATTGTCATTTACCTTCTTCACTTGAGCCATGCAATGTGAAGCCATGTGACCAAACCTGTGACAAGCAAAACATCTGCCTTGAAACTTTCCTTTATTTGACCTCTTAGGTCCTGAAAACTTCTTCTTCTCATTCTGAATTCTGTTTTCTTTTTTTGCATCTATCATTCAAGGACTTCTGAAATACTTCCTCATCAGAACTCTCTTCCTTTTGGAATCTCTTACTAGATTCCCCAACTTGTTCCTTGTGTTTCTTAACAAAACCAAGGCCTATTTTATCTGTTGTCTTTCTTTGACCTTTGATGATGGACTTTACCTTTTTGGAGCTATCTTGAAACCTGTAAAGCTTATCCTTGTACTCTTTAGTTTCCTCATTCAAAGAAGCCATTTTCTGTTCTAACTCACTATACTCAAGAACCTTAGACTCTAACTCATCCTTGAGTTCTTGTGTCTTAGCCATAGAGATGTCAAGACTTTCTATAAGATCATCTCTCTCCATACAACATTCATCTAACTTATCCTTGAGTCTAGCATTCTTCTTTCTTTCCTTTTTCAAAGCACTAAGAGCACTAATAAGTTCACTTTCAAGATCCTTTATTTGATTTCCTTTTGAATCATCAAAGCCTTTTTCAGATTTCTTATCACTAGAGGTGCTACCCTTTTCAAAAACCATACATGCATCTTCCTTATAGTTTTCTGAAGCATCCTCATACATACTAGAAACCAAATCATTATTTGTGCAATCATCCTCAAGGTGACCAAAATTTCCACATCTAAGACATTTCATGATAATGAATCTATGTTTCGGTTCTTCCTCTTTTTCGATATGAACAACATCTCATTTTCATTATCACTTGAAGAACTTTCACTATCACTACTAGAACACTTACTTGCTTTGTCTAGGTAGAAACTCTTCTTGTGCTTGTGAGAATACCTCTTTCCTTGATTGTTGTGCTCATCTTTGCTTTTCCTGTGATGCTTGTGCTTTTTAGAATCCTTGCTCTTAGAATCTTGTTTATCTTCATCACTTTCATTCTTGGGAACAGTACAGTTAGTAGCATAATGACCAAACTTTCCACAATTGAAACATCTTACATTTTTCATACTTTTGTGTTTTCTAGAGAACTTGCCTTTCTTGTTGTAATATGCCTCTTCATCACTAGAAGACTCATCACTATATTGAAGTTGTTTACCCTTGGAATAATCCATTGTGTTCTTTACTAGCTTTTCCTTCAAGCTGTTAAACTTTTCGAAGGCACCCGCTCTGATACCAATTGAAGAACACAAGCTTATACTGAGAGGGGGGTGAACAGTATAAGACCTCTTTTTACTTTTTCCTTTATACTTCAAAATAGTAAAGCAATATATCCAAAGCAATATCAAAACAATGCACAAGATCATCCACAAAGTGACACCAATTTTAACGTGGTTCACCCAGAAAGCCTGGGCTACGTCCACAAAACTTTTCTCTAAAAGTTATCTCAAAGTTCTTTGGGAAACCTTCCCAATTACAATTTTTATGAGCCTCGGCCCAAAGGAGATACCTTCCCCCAATCTGAATTTATGAGCCTCTGCTCAAAGGAGATACCTTCCCCTAGCTCTGCTCTGGCTGGTGATCCTCTAGAAGACCTCTGCCTCCGCTGCCCTTAGCAAATGGAACTCTATCCATAGAAGACACCTGTCTTCCCTGCTCTGGCTGGAGACCTCTGTCCTCAACTCTATCACCTCCAAAGCTGGTCCTCGAATTTGCACTAAACACAGTCCTTCGGTCTAGCACAAATGTCCTCGGGTTCTTCTCATAGAACCAATGCACCTCTGTCCTCAAGTTCTCTGATAGAACTATCAAACTCAGCTTCACAAGTCCTCTGCTAGGACCTGTCCAAATCTGCTCACAAGTCCCCAATGGAACCTATCCAAAACCTGCTCACAAGTCCCCAACGGAACCTGTCCAAATCTGCTTACAAGTCCCCAACGGAACCTGTCCAAAACCTGCTCACAAGTTCATCAAGAAAAACTTGCTTGGCATGAACCCACAAAGAGAATTGTTAGAGACCCAATGTGATTCATCAACCTCATAGAAGCATAAAGAGAATTGTTAGAGACTCAATATGTTCTATACTTAACTCCCAATCTCAATCTCAAATCTCATAGAAACATAAAGAGAATTGTTAGAGACTCAATATGTTCTATACTTAACTCCCAATATCAATCTCAACTCAATCTCAAATCTCAAAAGAATAAGATAGATGTAGTATGCTTTTCTCAAGAACATGAAACACAACCCAACAATTGCCAACCATGCAATATCTCATATAACAATGATACTCATGTTCTTTTCACCAAACAATTTGGGTTTCAACAACAATGCTCATCAAACAAGGTTTAGTCAACCAACACCATTCAACTCAACATCAACCTTGAAGCATTCACCCAACCACTTTCGAAAAGGAAACCACAAACAATCCTTTTCCCTCCAATGATATTTCAGAAATCAACCACCATAAACAATTAATAGGAGAATGTGCCCATACCTTTTTGAAGTGAAGAAACCCCTTTGGAAATCTGCCACACTCAACACACTTTGAAAAAGAGCACAACAATCTTCACTTTTGAACCTCTTTACAAAAACAGAAATTTCTCTCTACACACACCTTATTTCTCCTTCTAAATAAGTTAGTCAAATAGCCCTCGAAATAAGCTTTCTAGTGATATATAATATGATATACTTTTATAAGGAAAAACACCAAAAATCTCTCTTTTTCTAATCATGCATCAAGCTCCTCTCAAATAATATCCAACACCATGGGATATTTAATTTATTCCTTAAACAATATTGAAAATCATAGAACAAAGACCTTCCTCCAAAATATAATTGACATCAAAATAAAATTCTAAGCATTTAAATCATGTCAACACCATACACCCTTTTCTCTCCATTACATTTTAATAAAACCAAAAGGATAATATTAATTTTGCTAACCTTATACCTCCCAAACCAACTTTGGAAATACCATAGACAAAAAATATGTTTTACTCACTACCCTTCCGCATAAATTGCATTTCATGAGCATACCTCTTACACCCCTAAAAAGGGGATTCGGCGTGATTTGATCCGCCGTCTCCTCTAGCCAAGTTGCTTGGCTAAACCGCGTGGGCTATCCATGCCCACGTGAGGAAGGGAGAGGGGCCTCCCTCTTATCTCCGAACAAGTCTCTTCCTTGGCACGAAAACCGAACCCTGTTCCCTCTTTGACCACAACGTAATCCACGCTCCTTTTACTCGCACAAAAACTGAGGCGCATGCATTAATCAAATTACCTTCGTCCTTATCACCGCGTGCGCCTCCTCCTTGGTGCCACGACCAATCCCGTCACCCCTTTGACCACGCCATGCTTGTCTTCCTCCTTCGCTGACGCAGGGGCTTCGATGTCGAAATCGAAAATGCTCAGAGATTAATATCGAATGCTTAGCCAAACATTAATGAATTTATTTGCCTCATTTTATATGCACTTTGATGCATTTCCAAACACGTCGGCCCTTTTTAACATGATTTTCGTCGGTGGAAAATATTTTAATTTAAATTTTAAATAATTAAAATTTAAACTAAATATTTAAAATTAAATATCTCCATCACTGGGGCACCTTTTTCAACGAAACGAAAAGCCAACTTGGGTTTTAAGAAAAACCCATTTCAAATCTGTTGTCCATGGTTTTAAATAAAACCTTTTATTTTGTCTGCCTTGGTTTTCACAAAAACCCTTCCTTGAACTTAGATTCTTTTGACATCAAATCAAATTCCTTCAAAAGCTTCTTGACATCAATGACAACTTATACACTTGAGCAAAGGCAATGTACCCAAGGTACCCAAAATTGCCAACACAAAAAGAATCCATTATGATATATGATGAGTCATACTTATCATAACAGTCGCACGGTGAAATGGATTATGTTGTTGATGAAGTTTGACCTCAAATTCAATGAATAAAAATCAATTAAATATTAGGTCATCTTCGATAAAATCACAGAGGATACTCTCTAGGATGATCATCCTCTTTACATAGATCTTCCCTATGATTGAGTCTTTCAAGTGTCAGAATCACCTGATATTGAAGAGCCTAAATCACAGGCTGATATGACTCTATTTTTTGATGGCTCTAAGTGCAAGCAAGGGGTGGCACGATAATTATGTTTTTCACATCTCAAGGGGCTCCAATAACCCTATCATTCAAATTTGATTTCCCATGCAACAAAAATAATGTCGAGTATGAATCTCTTCTCATAGGCCTTCACACGACAATCGCCATGAAAATAACTAAGATCAATATTTTTGGTTATTTCTTGCTCATAGTGAATCAATTCAAGGGAATGTTCCAATGAAAATTTCCTATATTACAAGCCTACAAAGTTGTTGTGGATAAAATTTTAGTAAAATTCAAGTGGTATGACATTGAGGCACTCCCTCGATGACCCAATCATTTTGAAAATACAATGGCCTCCTTGGGGTCTCTAATCCCACAAAACCCTGTTGATGATATAACAATAATTCAATTCAAAATGCTATCATAATCTATGATTGAGCATGAGGACATCTGTTGCATGCCAAAATTCCACATGATTTATATTGAACCTTCTCATGAACTATTCTCACAAATTCACAATCACCTAAATAATGCTGCTTTGAGACTTTATTCCCTCAAACTCCTTTTGATAGTAGCACAATTTTATATCTACAAGTTATCTCCAAATAAAAAATTTTGAGAGATGAACTTAAAAAGGATCAAGCAATTCATGCAATTAAGGCTTCTTTAAATCAAGATTGGTCCACTCAGATTAAATAATACCTAAATCTTGGTAGTATCCCTTCTGTACTATCGCATGTCATAAAATGAACTTTAAAGGAAAAAGTGGCAAAATATGTCTTGGATAAATTTTGTATCGTCGAGGCTATGAGGTTATCCTCCTTCATTTCTTAGAACCTCAGGAATCAGTTTGGGTGATCGCCCAAGTACATGATGGTACTTGTGGTGGAAATTTCAGCGGTGTGGCCATCATAAAGTGCATTCTTTGCATGGGCTATTATTGGCCAATTTTAGAGTGGGATTGCTACAATTATGTTAATAAGTGTATAAAGTGTCAACACCATACTAATTTGACACACGTACCTTCTCAGACCTTACAACTGATTCAATTAGTTTGGTTTTTTTTTGCAATGGGGATTTGATTTAATTAGGAAAATATCACTCTCTTCCTTAGGCCATCACATGTTCATCATTACGACCATAGAGTATTTCAAAAAATGGATTGAATCAATTCACCTTACCACTATAATTGGACCCCGCATTGCGAAGTTCATGTTACATAATATCATCTATCATTTTGGTATTCCATCCAAGATCATTTCAGATAATGGATCACCTTTCAAGAATAAATATGTGTGAGCTTTAACAACCAAATATAACATCCAACATAGCTTTTCTACATCCTATTATCTACAAGCAAATGGGCAAGTTGAGGCATCAAATAAAATAGTAATTACCATTTTAAATAAAACTGTTAAGAATAATCACAAAAATTGACATACTCAATTGCCCCTTGCCCTATGGACCTACCGCACTAGTATTCATACACCCACTAGGGAAACCCTATTTTCATTAGAGTATGGTGCTAAGGCAGTCATGCCTTTAGAGTTGTAAATACCATCATTTCACATATCCATGCAAGAGTTCATCGATGATGATACCACATGATAGGCTTGCCTAGATCAACTAATGTCACTTTATGAATGACATGTTAATGCTCTTGAGAACCTGCACATTTATAAATAGAGGCTTAAGAGAGCCTATAATATGAAATTTCATCATAGATATGTTCAAGTTGGTGACCTTGTCCTACAAGAAAACCAATAAAATTCCAAATTGTCATCCCATCTACAGGACAAGTTTGTGATAAATTGGGTAGTTCCATTTATTATCACTAGTCAGATTGGACTTGGAACTTATCACCTAGCCTCCATTGAAGGAATTGAGGAGCTTGAACCCTTGAGTATCCTTCATCTGTAGCCTTCCTAAAAAAAATCCTCAAAGGTATCCATAAATACTTTGGTCATCGAAAAATCCCCAAAGGTATCCATAAAATATTTGGTCACCCAAAATCCCCAAAGGTATCCATAAACCCTTTGGTCATCCAAAAGTCCCAAAGGTATCCATAAACCCTTTGGTCACCCAAAAAGCCCTAAAGGTTTCCATAAACCCTTTGGTCACCAATAAAACCCCAAAGCTATCCATAAATACTTTGGTCACCCAAAAAGCCCCAAAGGTTTCCATAAACCCTTTGGTCACCTAAAAATCCCCAAATGTATCCATAAACCCTTTGGTCACCCAAAAAGCCCCAAAGGTTTCCATAAACCCTTTGGTCACCCAAAAATCCCCAAAGGTACCCATAAACCCTTTGGTCACCCAAAAAGCTCCAAAGGTATCCATAAACCCTTTGGTCACCCAAAATGCCCCAATGACATCCAATAAGCCCATTGGTAAAATGTATATACATGTATATTTATAAAAATACGAAAAACATCATTAAAACAACAAAATTACAAAAATATTACATTTCATCACATTGCATACTACTACATCATATAATCTTTTGCATTAAGCATACTCATCAATGAATTTTATATTTTAGAGTTTCTCATACATGTCTAGCACCGGGTCTATATACTAGACATCCTTCAGAGTTGAATTTATCAATAATCATCATTCACACCCATATACATTACAATTATCATCTACATTTCCAGCCTTTCATATTTATTTCGGTTTCCCTTCACCTAGTAATTTGTTATAGGGTGTCTTTAAGATTTATGGTCACTCAACTGTATCTAGTTTTCTTTTCAAATTTTATAGAAAGCTAGCCTAATTTTTAGAAGGTAGAGTCTTGCTTTGATTATACCTTGTATACGTCAAAATCCCAACACATTTTCACATTAAATCCAATTTTTGCACAAGGAAATATGAAACCTACAAAATGGTCTAGGTTACCTTAAGTGAAAAGTTACCTTGCTCATCCCCTTGTCTGAATGGTTCAAAAATGCTGAGAATTGACAAAATACAAGCTCATCCCTACCCAAATGCAAAATAAATAGTGGTTTTCACCACTACAAAAAATCCCCAAAATAAACAATGGTTTTCACCACTAACAAAAGCAAAATCAAAATAAAGAGTGGTTATCACCACTCCCAAAACCCCTTGATCACAAAAAAAAAATAAGCAAATCCTTGGAGCAATTTAAAAATAAAATAAAAAAGAAGTATTGAACTTGAATCCCTAGAATTCTTAGCATTTGACAAATAATGAGGTGATCCTCATTACAGGTTAGGTGGCATCAATATTGCCTGGAAATGGTGGTATTCTTACGTATGAGTATATGTCTGTCATGTTAGAGACATGCTCTTGTACAAACCAATGTTTGCATGCGGATGAGCTAGCTTTTGGTAGCCTGTATTACCTAGCGGTCTAATCCAAATATGTAAAAAAATCAGGATCATGATACTCATAGGGTGATCTTCAGTATAGATGGGCTATGTAAATCTTGTTTGGCACTGGGGCAATTTATGCATTATCATAAAAATGAACTCACATGCACACACAGGGATATTGAATATCTTGGTCATCCTAGTAGATTTGTACCTTGTCATAAATAACTTTTGAATAATTGACTAGAGTGTTTTAGTCTTATGAAAACCTCAAGGACATTCTATAACATCTTGCTATTAATTCCATTTCATACCATTTTATCACATTTTTGTCAGTTTACATTTTCACAAATCCATCACATAGTCTCATGACAACATTACAAATGAATTTATGAATTTTATATAGTCTATGGTGCTAACATAATGCATCAAATAGTACTCATATTTCATCATACAGATTAGCAAATCAGCCATTTCATTATGCATACACACATATCCATATCATCAAAAAAATCATATTACAAAACATGCATCCATCAAAGCATTCGTAAAACAAATATAAACATTGCATACATCCAATAAAGAAATAAGGAAATACATGATGACAATAATAACAACTCATATATATATATGTGTGTGTGTGTGTGTGTGTGTGTGTGTGTATTTGTGTGTGTGTGTGTGTGTGTGTGTGTGTGTGTATTTGTGTGTGTGTGTGTGTGTGTGTGTGTGTGTGTGTGTGTGTGTGTGTGTGTGTGTGTGTATTTGGTGTGTGTGTGTGTGTGTGTGTGTGTGTGTGTGTGGGTAAAAGATACATCATGGTCCAAAAACTGCCCGTAGGCTACACTAAAGTGGGTCCTCAAATATTATGCTCCAAAAATCCAAAAACAACCAAAAAGTCTCAAAAGCCATGGTCACATAGGACCATCACCATGATTCTCACCCCACCTCTCAATTGATGCTCATCGAGATCTCCCAAATCTACTATCCTTAGTTTTATCTACTCTCCTCATAGAGCTAGGATCCACCATCCTCATATATGACTTCCCTATACCACTCCTCCTAATATTATGTGATCCACTAGTAGAATAGTGAGCTGGTAAGTCCCCTCTAAGGTGCACTATCTCATCCTCAAAATCCTATATGTATATTGTATCCTCTCAGTGATGTGCTTGGTAATCACTCAGTAAGGTTTGGAGCTATATCACATCCTCCTATATCCTAGATACCTCACCACTACTATATTACCCCTAACTTGATCTCCCTACCATAACCTATGATCAAAGCATGGCTAGCTCTATCACGTACCTCATAATTGCAACCCCTTACCCCTTAATCACTAGTGCTTTTTAGTAAATATTTGCTTGTGTAGTCTACACCTATACCTGTAGGAGATCCCTCTCCTCTGCATACTCTCTCCACTCATGTCTCCCTCTGATCATATCATTCTATATCTTTATAATGGTGGTATCATGTGTTTCCACCTATACCTACACCCCCTACTCATCCAAATCATCCTCATCATAGTCCCCATGTTGGCCCTCTGCATCCATGTGATCCATCCACTCATCATCTATGTAGTGATGCACATGTCACTCCCTTGAGTTACCCCCTTGATAGGTTGCTCACCTAAAACTGGCTCCTCCTTAGCTGGAACCTTATATGGAGCCTCCCCATGATCCTCCTCTATCCCTACAACCATAGCAACCCCTAGTGGTCCATCCCCATGACCAGTGCATCACCCACCAGAATTCATACTCTACTATGGTCCCAAAATCATCTCTCTTAGAGGTAGCCTCCATAGGATCTACCTACTCCTAAACTACCTCCATTGTAGGTCAAGCCAATGCCCTCTCATCACCATAATTTTAGTAGATAATGGGCTCGCTAGGTAACCCATGGTATAGCCCAAACTACAGTAATAATTGAGCATATGGGAAGTAATATTGCTCAGTATCATGCCAACCAACTAGCCAACTCCCTCATCATACCCACTGAAGTTGTGCCTCAACCTCAGGCCATGCTAGATAATCTCCATATGGTCTCTAGATAACCACATCTACCCTGATATGTGAAAATTAATTTTCATAAATCTCAATCAAACCTACATCAATATGGCTCTAACTCCTCTCTTGGTCTTGCTACCACAGGATCCCATATCCTATCTCTCTATCTACGAGTTGTGCCTATGTCATCCAAGGTAGCCCCTATGATTGCTCCATGGTCATGTACTACCATCCCCAAACCTATAATAGAAATCTACATCCCAATCCTTTCCACCCATGATAGTGGATCTTGTATAACTCATCATAGAGCTATACTAATAGCGTAGAGCTCCATACCATGACTAATGGTCTCCCTATGGTGCACTCCACTAGCAAAAAAACCAACTCCAAAAGATTCCATAGGAACTTGGCTCCTAATGAGTTTGATAGTAACATGTTAGAAGTAAGTATCATTAGTAGGGCATGTCTCATTGTAAATATCTCTACATCATACCATAGATCCATTAGGATGAATCTGTAAGGCAAATATTACAGTGTCTCGAGCCAATTATCCCTGAAGTATCTCTACAAAATCGTATCTCTAATATCCCAATAAATAGATATAATCAAATGCCCCTCTATAATAATGTACAAAATCCAGTAGATATCCTCTAGGGTTACTATCATCTCCCTAGTAAGTTAGTGGAATGTGTTGGTGGGAGGGTCCCACAGATCTATCAACGTAGTTAGGTAGGCTCTGTATCCCATCATTGGCTCTAGTTGTGTCACTTTATTAAGGCCAATGGCATAAATACATTCCTAGTAATCCTCTATCAGTATGCCATGAATGGTCCTAAATATATTTATAAATCTATACCAACTCTTAGTCACCTAGCAGGGGCAAGCAAATCTTAAAAACAAAACTAAAACAAAGCAAAAAGAAGCAAAAAGACACCCAAAAACACCAAAAAATGGCCCTTTTTCTTGTAAAATAATGGTTGTCCTACCTAGGTATTACCTCCAATTTGGTGTTTTTCCCACCCAATTATGACCCCCAAACAACATAGGGTGGCCATACCTCTTAGGGATGGCCCCCAAAATTACCCAAAAATGGCCTTCTCAGCCACCAAAAACAGGCATAAAATATCATAAAAATGCAAAATAATGTAACAAAAGTTCACAAAAACTAAAAATAAAGCACAAATGCCTACATACTATCACTACTAAGGTTCATTTACTAATATTTATTATGTTTTGTTGGAAAATGCAAAAATAATTATATTTCCAAGTTCAAAAAAGTATAGGAGCAAATTCAGCCCTTACCCATCTCGTGTTGGCTCCGTCGCTCATTGAGTCCGCAAGCTGGATCATGGTGATTATGGGATGGTTTTAAGAAATGATACACTTTGAAAAATCAATCTCCTACTCCTCACCTCTCAGTTTGCCAAGTTAGAAGTGTGCAAATGAGCTCATTTTTCCAAATTTAAGCTTTAAAAGGCCTAGGATGAGCATGATCGTCCTAGGGTGGGACGACTAGAAAATTGGCTGACCATCCCACCTTAGGACATCCATAAACTATGCAGCCATCCCACCCTAGTACGACCACCAAAAAAAACCTCAAAAACAACAAATAAAAGCACCAAAAATGGCCTAAAAACCACCAAAAATAAGTCAAATCTAACAAAATTAACTATGGATCAAGATTGAACCAAATTGTTCATGGATGAATTGAAAAGTATCTACTTAAATCCCTAATAAGACACTATGGTCAGAACAATCCACAAGAATGAGGTATTCAATTCCTTTCTTCCATGAAATCTCAACAAAATCATAAAAATCCTCACAAAACTAAGAAATTTTACAATGGGTAAAGCTGAAGGAACCCCAATCAGGTCATATGGATCAAGGGACTCATTGTTTGAGGGGGTAGTCATAATTAATAAATTCATAATCAAAATCAATAATAAAACACTCAATCATGCAAACCATGATCATCAGCAAATCATGGTTAAAAACAATCATGCCCCTACTTGGGGCAAAAAACAAGCAAAACTTTGAATTAAAATTTTTTTTGGCATGTTGAAGCATGAAGGATCATAGGCATCACCTCTTAATGAATTGAATAATGTCCAAGATCAAGTAATCCTGACATAAAATGTTGTACTTCAATTAAGTTCCTTAGCCCATAAAAAGCAAGGATTCAAATATGCATGCTATTTCCATGATAGGGGCATCTAAAGTTTGTAATGTTATTGAATAACCTTAATAATTTGATATTTTAGTCATCTATGTTTGCTCCACATTGTGCTACACATAATGCATCCCAAAAAGAGGCATCTATAGACACTAAAATTGCATAAATCTGATTAGACTTCCAATACATGTTCTGATCGACACCCAATGGCCCTCTTGGGTAACCCTTAGAGGTTAAATAGTTGTCCTACCAACTTTTGAGAGGTTCTACCCCAATTTTGAGAAGATTTGGGCCATGTAGGCATGGCCGTCCCACACCAAGATAGCCACAGTTCATGGTTGTTCCTAGGATGACCACCAGTAACCATCCGTGGGTGGGACGGTCATGGCCTTGGATCCTTAAAAAGTTAAAGGTAAGATAAATGGCACCTAGATTTTTCCATTCACCTCACCCGTTGAAGCATTCCAGTTTGAGGGTGCATAAATCTCATGACAAGTTGCAAATTGGAGGCCCAAATTGAGGATTCTTCCTCCTCCAACATATGGCAAGGTTTGGACAAATTGCGGCACCCGCCTCACACGGCCAAGCATACCCATTTGACCATATGTTCACTTGAGATATAAAGTGGAGTCATTCCACCTAATTTTAGAGAGGAGTCTTTGCAATATTTCACAATGAAGTGCTCCAAAGATTTATCCCCAATTCACCGCATGTTTTCCCTTGAGATCTCCATCAAGCAAAGGATGTTTTCAAGTGGTTCCAAAATACACAATCTATTTACAAAATCGACCCATTTGAGTGAATCAAATCCTAAAATTTAATGACACCACCCCTATGAGTGATTTAGACCAAAACCCAAAGGAATTGATGGCAAAAGCCACCAGATTTGGTGGTTGTACCACCCTAGGACGACCCCAAATTTATGACAATCCTAAATGGATCACCCAGGGATGGACACAAATTGGAGCATAATTTATCTTCTATTTTTACATAGATCAATTCTAGAATAGATTTTATACCTTCTATTAAGTTTTGGTGCAATTTTGAGTTGTTTTGCACTTGTTATCATGCATTTCTTGTTAGAATGGCACACCCAAGGATGTCCATAAATTTGTGTGCAATTTTATTTTTGTTCTTGTTTAGATAATTTTTAGATTATATTATATGCATGATCCTAAGTTTTGGTAGCATTTGGAACAATTTTGAATCATCTATTATATATTTCCCCTTTCAAGCTCATTATTGCATGCATTTCTTTGATTGCATTTCAATCCACACATGCTATTAATCAATTTCAATTTCTTGTGTGTAGATCTAGGTATTTGAGTGCAAGAGGAGGGAGCAAAAAATCAAAACAAAAATAGACATTGCAGTGGTAGAAAAACCCTGATCTTCAATCGTGAGTGCGAGGAAGACACTAAAAGTGCACCTCAAAATTATGAAAGGATTTGATCCTTTGGATATTGTAATGAGTTGTATCAATTGAGAGCCCTCAAGGGGATATTTTGTAACTGCATATTTGACAAATGCAATAATATAAAGAGAACCACCCATTTATTTCACTTATTTGTCTCTTATGCTTGCTTAAAATGTTGCTTTTGTAGTGCTTAAATCAACATAATAATAGATGCATTTCATTTCCCTTTTCTAGGTGCACCATTTTTTTTTCTCTACACATAATATTTGTAACACTTCATTTGATGGCTCAGATGTAAGGATTTCATCAATAGAGAGTCATTATTTTCCTTGCACACTAGTATAGTTTTTTATGCTAGTAAAAATGAGAGTGAAAGGATCTCGCCAGGGTTATGCATAAGCACAAAATATCATAAATTGGATCTATTTAGGTTTTAAAATTTTTAAAATGCTAATTTTGGATCCTTTCACTAGGGGCCATTCGCCCGAAATTTATGGGGTGGAAGTTTTTTTGGGGTAAATTCACTCACCGTTGATAATCATGAACCTAACTTTATTCTAATTCACCGACCTAAAATTACATATGATTTTTATTTTCCCACCCAATTCGCCTTCAAATTATAAATGATTTTATATTTCCCGCCCAAATTGCCTTCAAATTATAAATTATTTTATTTTTCCCGCCCAAATCGCCTCATATACTACCCGTATATATATTGTACTGGGTATTGATAAAAATACATCGAAAATACTCTAACTCAAAAATAGCTCTGAAACAACAAAAAACTTGAGAAGGTTGTAGAGGAGTGTCTGTCAAAATAAACCGATCGATTGTAGAGGAGTCTCCATAAGTGCAAGACGATCAGTTGTAGAGCTGTGTCTATCGGCATAAGCTAATCAATTGTAGAGGTATGTCTTTCAATATAAGTCGATCGGTTGTAGAGTCGTATTTGTCGATGTAAGCTAATCAGTTGTAGAGCCGTGTCTATCGACGTATGCTGATCATTTTTAGAGCCGTGTCTGTCGACATAAGCCAATCGATTATAGATCTATTTCTATCGATATAAGTCGATCATCATACCTGCAACCACTCATCATACCTATAGTCGATCGACATGCCTGCAACCTATCATCATGCCTACAGCCAATTGTCATACCTACAACCGATTAGTATACCTACAGCCTATCGTCATGCTTGTAGCTGATCGTCATACCTATAGTCGATCGACATGCCTAAGCCAATCAGAATTCCTGTAGCCGATCGTCATGCCTGCAACTAATCGTCATGCCTACAACTAATCGTCATGGTTGTAGTCGATTGTCATACTTGCAGTCGATCAGCTTACCTGAGACAATCAATATTCTTACAGTTGATCATCATACTTGTAGTCGATCATCATACCTACAACTGCTCATCATGACTATAGCTGATTGGCATACATGCATCCAATTGTCATTATTACAACTGATCGTCATGCTTGCAACTTATCGGTATGCCTCCAACCGATCGACATACCTACAACCGATCGATATACCTATAGTCGATCGACATACCTACAATCGATCATCATGTCTACAGTCGATCGTCATGCCTGTAGCTGATCATCATGCCTACAGTCGATCGGTATTTTTGCATCCAATCGACATGCCTACAGTCGATCAGTATTCTTACAGCTGATCGTTATGCTATCGGTCGTCATGTCGGCCTAAAATATTTTATATCGACCTAACTCTTTTAAGTATACCGTACATTTTTTAGATTTTCTAAACCTATATTCATATTTCCCAACAAAGAAAAATTTACCACGGTTTGAAAATTTTTGGAGATAAATTAATGAAAATCACCACGATTTGAATTTTTTTGGAAACAAATAAATGCAATTCGCCATGTATACTTCTACAAATATCGTTGGGATTCAAATATAATTCACATTTATTTTATAAATAGATTTCGGGGTCGACCCCTTATGCATAACCTTGGATCTCACATTGGACTTGCTTTAGTATCTCTGCTATCTCTAATTTAGGGCCCATTTTATCACTACCCCAAATTGACTAGGATTGGTCTATGATCGTGGAATCTTCTCAAAGGAGCATTTTCCTTGCTTTATTTCAAAAGGATATTCTGGTAGTTTTTTACTATAATGAGTAATTAGTTGTTAGGTAGTATTGATGCGTAGTCGTTATACCATCATTAATTCTCAATGAATTTGTCAATCCAGGGTTGTGTACAAGGCTATCTATGGAAGAAGAAGTGAAACAACTATAACTTAGGTCAATCTAGAGCAACAGGTCTTATTGGTGGAACCGGTTGTGTGGGGGGTTTTAGGACATTCCTATCTCTAAATTGCATGAATTAAACCTTAATCTAAGTTGCAGAAATGGAAACTAATCATTAACTACAGAAATGAAATCCTGATTTACAATTGCAGAATGAGACCTAATTATGTTGCAGAAATAACAGTTGCAGAATTGAAAGTCTGATTCTAATTGCAGAAAGGAAATCTATTTACTTTTGCAGCAATGGAAATCTAATTATAGCATGGAAAATAAAACCCTGTCAAGACTCTGTAATAGAAGGTTGTCAATCTTCTGTGCAGGGGTTGACAACAAAACACAAAATGCAAGAAATTGCAGAAAACAACAAATTCTGGAAATAACAGTCTGAAATAAAATGGAAGCTTTGCTGAAAGTAAAGATTACAGCTAAAACATTAAGCACAAGATTAATCTAAGCATAAATAAACTAATACTGTAGATATTGTCAATTGTTTACAAGCAATTGAAATAACAAGTTCTACAACTCATTCTGCTGCAGCAAAATCAGAATAAAAACCTACTTGTTAGTCCTCCTCCTAGGTCTGGAAGTGGCCAGCCTCCTTGTCCAGAAGAAGGTATGAGTCTCTCTCTCTCTAGATCTTAATCACACTCATTTACAAGCAATATGAAATAGAACTGGTGCACTTTATTGATTAAAGAACATGATTACAATAATTCTGCTAAAAAACCTGTTACAGGACTGTAACAGTCAAATTCTACCTATTTTCTCTACTTTCTGCTTTCTCCTAGCTTCCTTACTCTTTTCTCACTACTTACTAGCTCAACCTGAATGGGAGCAATATTTATAGATGTCCTATGATCTAATTACAAACTATGGATATCTCAAAAGATCTAATCCTACTATGGTGCAACAAATTCTGGTTTTATTCTTTGATCTTTCCATTAATGATGGCTTTGGTCGGCAATGATGGCAAAGACAGATGGAAGATCTTTTCCTTTACCTTTTTCAACCTTTATTTCCCTTTTTCTAGCTTCAAAAATCGGTCAACAAGTCAAAAAGCACATTCTATTTTCATTCCAGAGATAAGTGGCTTCATTCCGAAGACAATGCAATTCTCATTTCGAAGATCGCTCATTCTGAAGATACTGCAATTCTCATTTTGAAGATACTACAATTCTTCATTCTGAAGATCCGCTCATTTCGAAGATAATGCATTCTTCATTCCGAAGATCCGCTCATTTCGAAGACGTTGTGTTCTCTCATTTCGAAGATATCTGTTCATTCCGAAGATACTTCGAAATGAACAAATGTGTGCTTTTCTAGTGATTTCTTTTGCATCTCTCAGGTGGGTTATCTCCTAAGATCAAATTCCAATGGTCTTCATCTCTTTCCACATGTGAATTCCATGCCTTGCTATTTATGGACAGTTGGCTGGAATTTACATGGGAAAGACTAGTTTTTGCTGCACAACAACAGTTTGCTTGCACTATTGCCAGATTTAGGTGAAATAAATGCTTGAGACAAATCAAAACATGATTAGTGAAATGCTGCTATTATTCTAAGCATATCCCATTTTAGCAAGTCATAGCAAAAAGAACACAAAACTATGCAAAAAGTTGTAAAAATCAGCATATAATATTCCAAATACATTGATCATGCAAAATGGTTAATATACAACATATTGAATCAACTTAACTAACATATCAGATAAAACATAAGAGTTTATAGGCAATTTTAGTGTTCAAAACATGTTATGATTGAGGCATTTCCAGGCCTCATCATTTTCCCCCCAACTTATATTAATGCATGCCCTCATGCATTCTGTTGGGCTATGGAATCACATATGTCCATGTTTAGATTCCATGACCCGTAGAATAATTTCTTGCCTATATAATACCCCCTATTTTCCTGAATGTTTCTGAGCCAGTCTTCAAACTGTTCATCAGGTTGGGCATCTTCCTCAAAGTAGAATGGAACTGGAGTAATGATGGTTGGAGGCCTAAACCTAAGACCTATCCAGTTATGTTGCATGATTTCAATCAGCTGGATTACACCTTCTGCTCTTCTTCTGGACCATTCTAAGTTGATGGGGGAGATGGGTTCTCTTTTTCGCAAAGACATGGAAAGTTCAGCCCATCTGTTTTTGCACACTGACAATGTTGGGAAAAAATTATGATCACAAAAATTTTTGAATCTAGCCACACAGTCCCTTAAGTTGTTCAAGTACATCCTCTTTACATCATCCCTGTTCATCATTGAGAAGTGTTGTCTGGTGATAACTGGGTGGTTTGGCTGGATTGCTCTGACTAACAATTCAGCCCTTGTTTCAATCTCTTTATTCTGCTTTTTCTCTTGATCCTAGTAAAGTTGATTCTGCAAAGTAGACATAAATGCTCTCAACTGAACATCTCCAATGTAGATTTGAGGATGAAACTCTACTTCCTCTGGAATGAAGAAGCTGTGCAAAAATAGTTCACATAGGAGATTTTTCTGTTCTATGGGGCTGTCAAAATATGCCTCCAAGAAATCTGTAGTTGTGTCCAATTTATATGGGAGGTTTGAACTAATCCTCATGACCTGCCATCTGAGGTATTTCTCCTTCAAAATAAGGCTGTAAAATCTGGCTGGTCGTCTAAATTGAACTAAAAATTCAGCAATTTGGCATAAGTCAGACACCTTTTCTTTTAATGCTTGGTTTTCTATTTCTTTTGCCTCTAGTTGTTTCCTTTCCAATTTGAATTTCTCAGTCTTAGTGGCAAGCTGCTCATATCTAATCATCCAATTGGCTATGTCTGCATTATATTGCTCTAGAGACACAATATTAGGTGGTCTGACTACAGGGGGGATCCTAGGCAGCAGATCTACCTGAACTCCTTTTTTTGCCACTTCTACTGGTTGATTATCTACCAATAATTCTACCTGTACCCCCTTATTTGCTATTTCTATTGGGTTGTCATCAGATAGTAATTCTACTTGTACCCCCTTATCTGCTAAAAGTATAATAGTTTGAAATACAGGGACCTCAATAGGAGTACTTACTTGAACATTTTCTTGCTACTAGGACTGTTCTTGTGTTGGTGGCTCATCTCCAATATTTTTTGTTATGCTCTTTACCATTTTTGAAGCATCTTCAAGATGAGAAGGCAATGCTTTAGAATGAACACCCATGTCTGTCTCAACAGAGTCATCTGCCCTTGATAGACCCAGAAGCAATTGAGCCAAATTGTCTTCATCAATGGATACAATTGGCTATTTTTTAGACTGTGACAACATTCTTCTTAATGCTGCCACTTCCTACTATAACTCTACAATTTTTCTTTCTTGTATCTCAATGATGCTTTCTTTCTCCTCAATCCACTTGGTTTGTGTTCTGACAACACTTCTTGCTGCCCTCAGCTGCTCTGTGATGTCTTCCACTTCTATTTCTGCCTCAGAATCTGATGCAGACAGATCAGCTACAGTTGGTTGTTCAACCATTATCTCTTCTTCTACAACAATTTGCTCTTGTTCAACAGGTTCTATGAAACTGCTTATAATTGTATCCACCATATCTGTAGCCTGTTGAACTGTAGCCTCCTCCAAATTATCCTACCCAATTTTTGCCTCAACTATCTATTCAAGGAATTCTAGAAAATTTTCAGAGGCTGGTTGTATTTCTGTGACATCTGGGCTGCTTTGTCCTTCTTCTTCCTCCATAACCTATTCTATTGTTTCTTTCAAATGGATTCTGGTGGACCTCCTAGTTCCAGATGCAAACTTCTTCTTTTTGCTCTATTTCCTAGTGTCAGCAGGGGTTGTGGGGACAGTTTTAGATGCCTCTATTTCCTTTGTTATTTCCTGTTCTGTCAAATCAGTAGTCACTCCAAAAAAATGAACCTTCTTTTGTTTTTTTGTTCTACTGCTAGTTCTAGATCCTCTTTTTCTTTGTTTCTTGGTTCGTGAAGTTGAGGGTTCAGGAGCAAGGTTTTCTATTATTGTTGGTTGGGTGTGGTTCTGTAACAGCTTCTATGGCAATTTCTGTTTCATCTTCTACAACAACTTTTGTAGTAGCTATTTCTTCTTCTATAGCAATGTCAACAGCATCTGGTTCTTCTTCTTCCTCATCTTCATCCCTAAAAATGACATCATTTAGGGTAGAGTAAAACCTATCAAAACTCCTAGGGTTTCCTCTAAAATGGTGTTGGCAAACTAGTTTGATGAGGCCATGATGGCGAAGGCTTCCTTTACCCTCCTGATATCTCTTTGCCATGTTTTTTAATTCTTGATACAGATACAGGGGAAGATTTACCCTAACTTTTGGTTGTTGCTCACCATGTCTGAGATGGTTCAAAATTCGTAGATGATGCCCTGACAACAGCACATACTGCCCTTCACAGGTTAGGAATTTAATTACCCAGGTGGCTACTTCATCCCAGGGTTCCTGTAGGCTGGCCCTTTTTAACCCTTTGCATGTGTTGTTATGGGTTAAATACTCTAGCTCTCTATCATTTTCTTCTACAAATTGATTAACTACATTTGCCAATGTATTCTTGCCAGATCTAGAAATTGAAATCCCTTCTAATGGCAGCTCAATAATCTGACTTAAAATTTTAGGGGTTACCTCAATAGTCATGTCGTTAACATGTGCTCGGTTGTTTCTAAATGTATGGGCGAACATGCCAGCCAAATCTTTAGAGGACCCATTAAACTTATCCAGAAATGGCATAAGCCCTCCATCTTCAAAAATCTGCAGGACTGCCAGATTTTCTCGGAGGTAGGTGGTATCTGTTGGTTCCGTTCTGATCTTTCGCCCCATATTTTCTATTTAAAAACCATTCACTACTGCTGCTATTCCTCTGCTGGATCTCTAGTTTTTTTATGTTGCAGATTTGTAGGGTTTAGTTCAAAATCTTCGCTTGCCCTATTTCTCGTCTTCTTCTTCGAAATGAACCATAACCTGAGCACTGTACTTCGCAAACACGTCTTCGAAAAGAAAGGTGGCACGCATTTCTACTGTTGCACCGAACACCTATCCATCAATGATTGCGTGGACGTCCTTGCCATCAGATCCACCTCATTCGGTTTTAATTTTTCTATTTAGTCCATAGATTCTCACATGCAAAATAAACCATGTCTTCCTTGATTATAGTACCATGCAAAATAAACCATATCCTTGCTGACACGTGTTCCTTTTTATCGTATGCAGCTAAAAGAATTTGATTTTGTCATACCTTGTCTTTCTTGGATGCCACGTGGAAATGCTCTTTCCGAAGATTATAATTTAATTGCAAAAAACTTCATTTCGAAGATTATAATTTCATTTCGAAGACAGGCCTTCATTCTGAAGACAAGTCTTCTTTGCAAATTTAAATCTTCATTTCGAAGATTAATCCTCATTCCGAAGATCAATCCTCATTTCGAAGATCAGGCTGTATTGCGAAGGTAAATCGTCATTTCGAAGACAGATCTTCATTCCAAAGATAGATCTTCATTTCGAAGACAGATCTTCATTTCGAAGATGATGCAACAAGTCGTCATTCTGAAGACAAAGTGCAACATTCATTCTGCTGTCATTCCGAAGACAATTTTAATCCGAAGATAATACAACAGGCACTGTGTTTGGCATTCTTGTTTCGAAGATTAGGCAGAAATCAATATTTTCATTTTCAAAACATGTTTTAAGTATGCCAACTCTTATGAATACCTTTTATGCTAATGGTTAATTGTCATATACTATACACCAATCATTTTACAATGAAGAAATGTAAGAAATATATACCGATAAAAATAGTTAATGCCAGTTTTGAAGAATGACTGCCTTTGTTGATGTTCTGCTGAGATTTTCTGCAACATTTCAAAACAAGTGCACTTGGTGAATTTGTACAATGATGGTTCAGAAATTTCTCAAGGTTATGCATGCCAGAAAACTGGTTTTCATGCATACCAACCTAGTAGTGCCTTAAGAAAAGGTTTTCACTACTGAGTTATTCATTTTTCTCTCTTTTTTTCTTGATTTTTTTTTTTTTTACCTCTCCTTTTTTTTTTCTTTGATTCTGACTATGCCCATGAAGGAATTTCATGATTTCCCCTGAAACCATGCCCATGAAGGAATTCATACTCAGAATTTATTCATCTTTTTGTTTTCTATTTTTTTTAATTTTTTTGTATTTTTTGCTTTTTCTTGAAATCCATGATCATGTTGATTGTTTTGAAGTGGAAGAGGGAATCTCTTCCACCTGTTGTGTATCCAAACTATCAAGTTGCTGCAAGAATTCATCTTTAGTCAGAGGTGTATGGTACACCCTCAGGCGATGTCCATTTACTACCAACTTTCTTTGTGATCCATCAATAGGAGATAGATGAGCTGCTCCATTGTCAAATACCTCTTCAATCCAGTAAGGTCCCAACCATCTAGTTCTCAGTTTTCCAGGGAAGTCCTCATAGCGAGAATCAAACAGTAAAGCCCAATCTCCTTGTTGAAGTTTCCTCTACTGAATGTGACTGTCATGCCACAACTTCCTCTGCTCCTGAATTACCTCAGTTTGGTGCAGAGCATCCAATCTAAGTTCATCCAATGCATTCAACTGTAGAATCCTGTCTGTCTGTGCCTACGACAATTCAATTCCAATTTCCAGTGTTGTGCGCAATGTTAGTAGCTCAAATTCAATAGGTAAGAGAGGCTTTTTACCAAATACTAGTTCATAAGGTATGAATTCTTTGTAGTCCCAAGCAAAAGCATAAACATGCTTCTGCAAGACAACTATCAATTTTTCTTCCTCTTCCCTAGTAAGCTGGCTGTAAATGTTCAAAAATTTTCCTGGTTGGACTTCTATTTGTTTTGTATTTAGAAGGACTGAATTCACTCCTTCATACCTGGTGATTAGGGGATTAAGAGGACATTGTTGAGATGGGAGAAGAGAAGCAGTTTCTATTTTATTGTCGCTTGAGGGAAGCATATCTTGTATGGAACAGTGAGAAGGAAAAATCAGATGATGGTGCCATCCATGTGGTAGTGAAACAGAGTTTCCCTGTGATAGTACAGATGGTTCATCTTCAGATTTTTGATTCTCCTCATTACTTAACAATTGTTGGATATTTGTTGCTTCCCCTTCTAAACCTTGTTCATGCAGAACATTCATCAAGATTGTTTCATTTTCTAAATTTTTTGTGTCACTGAGGTCTTCTGTGTGTTCTCTTACTACTAAGGTAGCTAGTGTAGAAATGACCTCTTCTGGTTCTTCATCTGAGTCAGAAAACCATAACTGACCTAAAAATTTGCTAGATGGTTTTGCAGGAGGATATAAAGAAATCTGTTTCAGATCAATACCATTTGAAATAGTCATATTTCCAGATCTGCAGTCTATGAAGGCTGTTGCAGTTGCAAGCCAAGGTCTTCCCAAAATAATGGGATATCCATGTGCTGAATTTCTTGGCTGTAAAACCAAAAAATCTGTAGGGAATTCCCAAGAAGAAACTTCTATAGGGACATCTTCAATGATACCTTCAGGTTTTGCAACTGACCTATCAACCATTTCTAAAACTGTAAATGTGGGGCTGAGATGTTTGAGCTGTAATTGTTTCATTGTATCCTTGGTCATGACATTTATTGCAGCTCCTAGATCTACTAAAACATTTGATATTGGTACTGAACCTATGGTAACTGTGATAACTGGACTTCCTGGGTCACTATACTTTGGAGGTACTAGTTTTCCAGATAAGAGATCAACTATCTTTCCTTCAACCTGCATAGTCTTGGGAAATGCTTTCTTTTTTCTTCCTGCTCTTTTAATGCACAAATTTTGGACAGTACTATTAATCTCTGGTATTTCCTTAATGGCTTGCAATAAGGGCAATGATATAGTTAACTTTTTGAGTTCTTTGACCAGTTCTGACTCAGAATTTTTTGGTATTGCATTGAATCTTTCAGGATATGGAATTATCCTTGGTAATTGTTCTACCTGTGGTTCTATTTTTTCTCTTTCTCTATTGTTGGTTGGATTTTAACTGGTTCCAATTTTTCTTCTGGTTCTGATGATTCTTGCTCTTCATTTTCTTTGATTTCATTTGAAACTGGTTTAGGTACAACTTTTCCTGAACGAAGTTGGATGTTACTACAATCAAGAACATTAATTTCAACATTTTCTTCAGCTTCAGCCACATAGACAGGAGGTGTCTATCTCATGTTATTTGGATTAGTGACTGGTTGAGCTGGCAGTTGAGGTTGTTTCACTTGTTGTGTTTGCTACTATTTTTCTTGAAAATTTTGATTAGGTGCAGGCAACAAATGTTGAGTTTGACCTTGATTCCTTTGCTGCCTTGGATAGGACTGGTATTGTTGACTCCACTATGGTTGGTTTTGCATCCAATGTGGATTAGTCTGATTTTGATTCCAGGATGGATTGTTTTGATTCCAAGATGGGTTGTTTTGATTCCATGAGGGGTTGTTTTGATTTTGATTCTAGGCTGGGTTACTCCAATTTGCTTGTGGCCATTCTTGGGAATTTGTCCATTGAGGATAATTCCAAGGACGTTGGGGTGGTTCTGATTGTCCCCAAGGCATAGTACCAGGATTATGCCCCCAATTTGTAGGAAAACGAGGGGGATTTTGGTATTGAGAGAAATTTCCCCCTTGTTTTGGTCCAATATAGTTGAGTTCCTCAATCTGATTTTCTAACATAGTTTTGAGTTGTGGTAGCAGGTGGCATTGATCAGTTGAATGCCTTTTTGAACAGATACTACAAATGGTTGAGATAGATGTTTTATTCAAAGGACATTCCTGCAAAGCATGTTTATTTCTACATCTTGGGCAATAAATTGCCAAAGGTTCTATGTTTTTTGCTTTTGCAGACATTTCCCCCAAAGTAGTGTTTAGGTGCACTAGAATATCAGTTTTGAAATTTGCAAGTTCCTCTATCAGGTCCTTCACATCAGTGCCATTTGTATGGCTTTTTCTTCTTCTCTGCTTAGTGCGAGAGTAATTCCTATAGAGATCCATAATTTCATCATTACTGAGAGTGGTTACATCCCCTTTTCCCATCAAATCTAGAACTTCTCTGGATTCATCTTGCAATCCTCTCAAAAATATGGTTTTACATAATTCTGGTTCTACAAGTCCACATCTCCTTTGAACAAAGGAGAACCTATCAAGATAATCTTCCAATGTTTCATCATCTTCTTGCTTAATTCTGAATAACTCATCTTTTCTATTCCTTACATGGCAATACTCCTGATATTTATCTAAAAACACAGTTTCCATTTGATCCCAGGTTCTTATGGAATTTGGCTCTAAGCTCATGAACCAGCGTAATGCTGAATCCTTGAGTGTTGAGGGAAAAACCTTAAGTTTCTGATTGTCATTTATATAATCATAGGTCTGACACACTACCTTGAATTCAAACAAAAATTGATCAGGATCTTCAGATACAACACCTCGAAAGGTTGGAAGTACTGAAGGTGAAATGGTTTTCATGGGAGAGTTTTGTGTTGGATTCAGATGGATAGGATATTCAAATGTTCTGGAAGGTTGGGGCATATCCTGATCATCTCCTTCATTATGGACATAGCCATGTTGGCCATCTATATTGCCTCCTTCTGCCATAGTTTCCTGTTTCTTAGGAGAAGTTAAAGCTTTCCAAATTGTTCTCTCAAGAGGTCCAAGCCTCTCTGTTGATGATGAGTCGATGAATTTTCTTCCTTAGGATATTCTGATGATGATAAAATTGGTGATTTTCCTTTCTCAAAATGTTCTAATGATGGTGAGACTGGTGATTTTTCTATCAATCTTTCTGGTAGTTCAAACACAGGTGATTCACCCCTTAGGCATGAAGATCTCCTTAATGGAACAAGCCAGGGATCCTTTGGGGTAGTTCTACCTTTTTCATCCCTAGACTTACTCATTCATGTTTACTCTTGAATGACATAAATTAAGTCAATAGTTGTTACCTTCCTCAGCTGTTGTATTCAGATTTTAACCTGAATTTTCACAGCTTAGTCTGATTACGGCTATTGGACTATTTGTTTTCTTCTAGCAACACTATTCCCTGACAACGGTGCCAAAATGATGCGTAGTCATTATACCATCATTAATTCTCAATGAATTTGTCAATCCAGGGCTGTGTACAAGGCTATCTATGAAAGAAGAAGTGAAACAGCTATAACTTAGGTCAATCTAGAGCAACAGGTCTTATTGGTGGAACCGGTTGTGTGGGGGGTTTTAGGACATTCCTATCTCTAAATTGCATAAATTAAACCTTAATCTAAGTTGCAGAAATGGAAACTAATCATTAACTATAGAAATGAAATCCTGATTTACAATTGCAGAATGAGACCTAATTATGTTGCAGAAATAACAGTTGCAGAATTGAAAGTCTGATTCTAATTGCAAAAAGGAAATCTATTTACTTTTGTAGCAATGGAAATCTAATTATAGCATGGAAAATAAAACCCTGTCAAGACTCTGTAATAGAAGGTTGTCAATCTTCTATGCAGGGGTTGACAGCAAAACATAAAATGCAAGAAATTGTAGAAAATAACAAATTCTAGAAATAATAGTCTGAAATAAAATGGAAGCTTTGCTGAAAGTAAATATTACAGCTAAAACATTAAGCACAAGATTAATCTAAGCATAAATAAACTAAGACTACAGATATTGTCAGTTGTTTACAAGCAATTGAAATAACAAGTTCTACAACTCATTCTACTGCAGCAAAATCAGAATAAAAACCTGCTGTTAGTCCTCCTCCTAGGTCTGGAAGTGGCCAGCCTCCTTGTCCAGAAGAAGGTATGAGTCTCTCTCTCTCTAGATCTTAATCACACTCATTTACAAGCAATATGAAATAGAACTGGTGCACTTTATTGATTAAAGAACATGATTACAATAATTCTGCTGAAAACCTGTTACAGGACTGTAACAGTCAAATTCTACTTATTTTCTCTACTTTATGCTTTCTCCTAGCTTCCTTACTCTTTTCTCACTACCTACTAGGCTCAACCTGAATGGGAGCAATATTTATAGATGTCCTATGATCTAATTACAAACTGTGGATATCTCAAAAGATCTAATCCTACTATGTTGCAACAAATTCTGGGTTTATTCTTTGATCTTTCCATTAATGATGGCTTTGGTCGGCAATGACGGCAAAGACAGATGGAAGATCTTTTCCTTTACCTTTTCCGACCTTTATTTCCCTTTTTCCAGCTTCAAAAATCGGTCAACAAGTCAAAAAGCACATTCTGTTTTCATTTCGAAGATAAGTGGCTTCATTCCGAAGACAATGCAATTCTCATTTCGAAGATCGCTCATTTCGAAGATACTACAATTCTCATTCGAAGATACTGCAATTCTCATTCCGAAGATCCGCTCATTTCGAAGATAATGCATTCTTCATTCCGAAGATCCGCTCATTTCGAAGACGTTGTGTTCTCTCATTTCGAAGATATCTGTTCATTCCGAAGATACTTTGGAATGAACAAATGTGTGCTTTTCCAGTGATTTCTTCTGCATCTCTCAGGTGGGTTATCTCCTAAGATCAAATTCCAATGGTCTTCATCTCTTTCCACATGTGAATTCCATGCCTTGCTATTTATGGACAGCTGGCTGGAATTTACATGGGAAAGACCAATTTTTTGCACAACAACAGTTTGCTTGCACTGTTGCCAGATTTAGGTGAAATAAATGCTTGAGACAAATCAAAACATGATTAGTGAAATGCTGCTATTATTCTAAGCATATCCCATTTTAGCAAGTCATAGCAAAAAGAACACAAAACTATGCAAAAAGCTATAAAAATCAGCATATAATATTCCAAATACATTGATCATGCAAAATGGTTAATATACAACATATTGAATCAACTTAACTAACATATCAGATAAAACATAAGAGTTTATAGGCAATTTTAGTGTTCAAAACATGTTATGATTGAGGCATTTCCAGGCCTCATCAAGTATTAGGTCACAAAGAAATTAGTTGGGTATCTTGTATTGGTTGGCTGTCTAGAGGCTAGGATCTAAAGGACATGGAAAGTGTTTCATATTCCTGAGTCAGAACATGCTCTTCATCTACTTTTGTTTTCAATCCTTTGATGAGTATATTAGCTAGTTGATCCCAATCTATGGTTGCATATGAGGGAAGGGAATAAATTTTTTTTCAAGCTTGCAAGGCTCTATAGCGAGCTTTGCAAGCTCGAAACAGCACTTGCAGGGTAGGGTAAATATGCAAAAATAGATCAAGGGGGATGGCGACAGATGGAGGATGGATGGATGGCAGCTGGAATAGCATAAGTATTATTGGCAGAATAGGGCTTCAGATCTTCGAGATTCTATGCTAGGGCTTCACCAACAATCTCTTTAGAATGCAAAGTCTAATGTCCAAGTTTAGAGGGTTCCAGTTCTAGTTCTAGGGTTTGGGCATTTGCAAATGCCCCTATTTATAATCCAACCTTAGGGTTTTCTTAGGGTTTTAGACTTACACTTTTGATCGTGTGGCTAAGATTAAATTAAATCCTAAGGTTGATATTACTTTTTGCATGTGACATGAATTAATGAATATGGACGGTGGATATTATAATGGATCGGACGGTTGTGGTTAATTGAGTTTATAAATATATATTTTATAATAAATATATTTTAATATAATATAAAATATTATATTAAATATTAAATAATATTAAAATAATCCAAATTAGGATAGGAAATGGTAGGAAAGGGCTAAAATGGTGGAATGGATGGCAAGAAAGGTGGATTTGGGCCAAATAATTGATGGTAAGGGTGTATGGTGGACAAGTGGGTGGTGGAACAGTTAGGATGGAGGATTAGTGGTTGCAATTTGGTGTCTATAGATGCCCCTTTTTGTACCATGTTACGTGAAACACAATATGGTGCAAAAATATGAGACACCTGCCTAGGTTATGGGCGCAGAAGTAGCTTCTCTCTATTACTAGATTTGAGTACTGATGTTGAAGACAAAAGAATAAAGATTTTTTAGAATTTTGCATAGATTACCCCCTCAATTGGAGAATGAGTTACGAATGTATCTCACAAGCTAATTGAAAATTTTATGCAAATAATGAATGATGCAGTGGATTTGTGCAATTGATGAATGAATGATGTGAAATGCAGATGTGATATCATTTTTATCCCAAAAGTGGAAAAGGATTGGTGTATAAGACCATGCAAAATGTGGATGATATGAATGATGTAAAATGTTATACCATTTGCCCTAGTAGTTGAGAGGGGGATTTGTCCAGTGTAGATGTTTATGATCATGTGAAATGTATCCCGTCATGGGAGAATCATAATATAATGCGGTTTCCACAAAGTTTGGGTTGATTCGATGATGTTGAATAATTTCCCACAATGGCATCATTGAGTATGCAAAATATGAAGATGTAGGCTAACTAAGTCAACGCAGCGGTTGGGTATTGACTATGGAAATTTCTTCACCAATTTCATGATGGAACCAATAAAACTTATCGATGTCCTGCATTATGGTTGTTTTCAAATGAATGAGTGTTTGTGATTGTGATTTATTTGTGTTTTCTTGCCCCACAGACAAGGACATCAATGACTGATTGCGAGCAAATTGTTCTTGGCAAGGTTGCATTCAAAATGTGAGGTGCCAAATGTGATTGTGATTTATGATGATGAGATAATTGATTATGATCATGAGCAAGTGTCCTTATTGTAGATTATTCATATTACCGAATTGCATGGATTATTATCGTTGCAATCACCAATTTTATAGAATAAAATACTAGATACGAGGTTTGCTTGGATGACTTGGAGGAAATAAAAATGATGAATGATATATGCATGATGATGATGGAAGAATGTTTGATGCAATGATGATTTTGTTGATTATGGAATTGATTGATTATGTTATAAATGAGTGATTAAGCAGTCAAATCAATTCCAATGTGCATAAAATTGGGTGGGATGATGAAGAATTGTGGAACATCGATATTGTGAAAATATGACCTTGGTTGGCATGTTTTGTAATGCAATATGTGTTTTTGAAGAATTTTGTTTTTTCTTGAAAAATATGCATGCAAAACTATTTGTAATTTCACAAAATCAACATTTATGATGTGCATGATGTGTGGATGAATTTTAGTGCCAATTAGATGACGAGAGCTACCATTTTAAGATATTTTGTCTTCATTCTCTTTTGTTTCCAGGTGCACGCCTGCACCTGACATGTTTTGTAGGTGCTCATGTGTGCCTACGTGTGCCTGCAGGCACGAATCAACACCAACAATGTTCAGGTGCGGGTCTGTGCCTGAATACTCTATTGAAAGCTATAAAAAGTATTCTAAGTAAACTTTGAGGCTCATTCATGCACTGTTGACTTCGAGAAGCTTTGTCTAATGAGTGGAGTGGTTTGTGAGATAAGTGAGGTTATTGGGTGTGTGCGAAGGTTATGGTGGTAGAGGGCCTTGGTGTTGCTAGTGGAGTGGAGGCGATATTTATCCCGGTAAGACCATTTGTTTCCTTTGTGCAAAAAATTGTTTTTATTTTGTTGCTTTGTTTTTTAATTTTTAAAACTAACAAAGTGTTTTTGTTTGTTGCAGTTGAGGGATATTTAGTCTTGACATCGCTTCTCTCCTCTCATTTTGGGGATGAGGAAGAAGATTTCAGAGGAGGATTGGGGGTTGTTGTGTAAGGTGGATTTAGAGGGTGTGGCCAGATTGGATGTGGTGAGGGCTAATTAGGGGTACCTATTGGATTTGATAGAGAGGTGGGACCTAGACAAAGGGACTTTCCAGATGTTGACTAGAGAGGCTACTGTCACTCTTGAGGATGTATATCACATTCTCAAGGTGCCAGTAGAGGGAGAGAAGGTGGCGGTTGGGAGGGATAAGAAGGCTGATATGGAGAGAATGTTTGGGGATAGATGGCGGGAGGCCTGGATAGGGGATGGAGGGATATTGTACCTAAGCATTTACAAGGTGAAGGAGTTATATGCACTCCCCACCTTGATCATGTTCATGCTAGCAAACATAGTGCTAACAAATAACACTAGGCGTAGGTTCCCTTGGAACCTATTGGGTTTAGTGAGTGATTTATTGATGGATCCTCGGGAGTATGCATGGGCACCTTATTTATTGGCGCAACTATACCAGGAGTTGTATGAGGTGGTGTAGAGGGAGAGAAAGAGGATTAGGTGCAACTTTCTCCTATAGTGCTAGGCTTGGGAGCATTTTGTGGTAGCTCGACCTGAGGGGTTGCCATGTGAGTCATGGTGGATGGATGAGCCTTACGTGAGGTGATGGGTGGTAGCTGAGGAGATTCAACCTAGTCGAGAGGTACACACTAGGCAGTGGTACCAGGACATATGGTCAGGCTTGACTCGGGTAGACACATGGTGGAGGCCCTAGTAAGGAGCTATATGGGATGGAGATAGGAGGTATATGCGTCAGGTGTAGTAGGCTCGATGGATAGTTGGGTGGAGGGATGAGGAGGTGGAGTGCTTCCATTACTCATAGGTGTTGAGGTAGTTTGGTTTATCTTAGGGAGTTCTTGATGAGTCAATGTTGTATTGGCATTAAAGAGATGAGGTGACACTACCCTATCCAGAACCGTGGCGGGTGCCACTGGAGGATGACGAGTAGCTGGAGGTGGCTGGCATGGATGACACTGGGGTGACTTCAAAGTATGTGGAGTGGTTTGGTGCCCAACTAGTATGGGTGCTAAAGGTTTTTTGTGCAGATGTAGCAGTTGTGGGGTTGAGTTAGACTCTGAAGAGGATGAGGTCTTAGTGGTCGATATGTCAGAGGTAGTCAAGGGAAGCAGCCCAACAGGTTTTGGAGGTGGATTTGGTAGAGGGAGAGATGGAGGATGATGAAGATATGGGTGAGATATTCGAGGTAGCTAGGCTATGAGTGGAGCTAGAGTAGCTATGGGAGGAGTGAGAGACTATGCTAGAGTCTTAGAGGGAGGCCAGGGTGACTATAGCTCGACTAGAGATGGAGTGGGCAGCGGCTATAGCTGGGGATCAGGAGACAGTGACGAGGCTCCAAGCAGAGATTTTGGTGAAGGTATGACATCATCAGAAGGACTTACGATGACTTCAAGCTAGTGAGGCATATGCACATTCCTTGGAGGATGTGTATATGCAACATCATATCACATTGCTAGATCCTCCTTCTTCATCTATGGTCGAGCCATCGAGGCACACAGAGTCGAGGTAGAGCACTAGAACAAGGGATCCTTATGGGTCTCAGGGGTCTTCTCATGGATAGTTGATGTAGTGCTTAGATGCACTCTTTTATACATGTGAGCCTTGATGCTCCCTTTCATAGCCTTCTTAGCACTTGATTGTATATTGGACACTTATATATATATATGGATTTTTCATATATGTGTTTTGTATTTTTGTGTAGATGTTTTTATGTGTTATGCAATGATTTATTTAATTTTTATGATGATGTATGCAAGCTAATGACTATGATGTGTATGCCTGATATTTATTTGAATGACGTATGCAAGCTAATGATGTGTTATTAATGAGTATGAGTTATTAATGCAAGTAAATGTATGAACAATATAAACTATATGCAATCTTATGATGATGTGTTATGGATGGTTAATGCAAGCTAATGCTAAATGAATGCAATGGCAAATACCTCTATGGTTTATTAATGAATGCAAACTTACATGATAGGAATGCATGTTGTTCATATGATCTATTATAGTTTAGAAATATTATTGGCCATTTTTGTTTTCCATTGTTTGAAAATCGGTAGTACCAAATTTGGTGGTGGTTTGCAACTTGAATTACTATGAAGACATGGATGTGGACATGATGGAAGATATGGATGTTGATATGGAAGAAAATATGGAATTTGATACGGAAGAAGATATGGATGTTGATATGGAATGAGTATTACAGAATTTTCAAAGACTCAAACATACTAGTGTTATCAAACAAACTCACTTGGGTTGTCTAAATTTCTTTAGGACCAATGTGTGTGCAAGTGAGGTTTAATCACCAAATCTTGAGTGTGACAATGAACCTATCCAATCAAGAACCAGTGTGTGTGCATGTGAATTTTATTGACCCACTATGAGTAAATTGGGCATGACCTATTATTGAGATGACCTAAAGTTAGCTTATCCTTATGTGCGATCAGAGGTCTTCCTATTTTACAAGGAGACATGTCGTCCCGCATGAGCTTACTCCACTTCCAATCAGGCATCTATAGCCCCAATGAAGATTCACTCCATAATCCAATGGGATTTGATATTTTAGGCCTTGGGGAAGACTACCCATCCTTGACAGGGATGTGAAGTATGAATCCTTACAACTTTAGGGATCAAGGGTGTTTGGGATTTTATTAATTTTGTATAGAGTTTTTGGGAATCGGATTCTCAATCGAAGTGTGATGATAATTGTGACCCTATCCTTACTACTCTATGTTTTTATGCTTATGTTTGAAGAGTAATTGTGGTAGTGGTGAAAACCACTATTTTTGCTTTGGACTATGTTGCATTATGGGACAAGCGAGGATTATCCCTTTTCACTTCAAGGTACTATGCAAGAATGGTACTAACCCTCCTTAACACATACTATTTTTAAGATTTGATGGAATGTAATTGGGTCAAGATTGTGTTTGGAATCAATTGACAATGCTCAAGACTTTCTTAGTGTGTAAGATGTTTTTTTTGGTCCTAAAGAAAATCAGACATCCACTTGGAGGTTGCTTTCTACACTAGTAATAGCTGAGTGACTAAAAATTTTAGGCTTTCTGATTTTGACATGTGGTATTGTTGGCTTATGAGGTTTGTGAAAGTTGCATGATTATATCAAATTAGGTACCCCAATTTCTATAACTTGACTTTTTGTTCATGTCCATATCATCATTACTATGTTAGATCATTGAACATGGGATGGGATGAATGCAAATGTATATGTCTAGTGCAATGACTATTAATATGAAAATGGAAAGTGTACAATGTAATGGAATATGTATGATGCAAGTTAAGTGCCTATGTAAAAGCATGCAATTTGTTTTATTTTTATTTTTTTTGCCATGTATATATACATATAGTGTGTCACTTTTAACAATGAAATACCTTTAAATGAATAACATTAAGTGGTTCAGGATCCTTTATACCCTCTAAATTGACAAGCCTATAAGTACCATTACCCACTTTTTGAGTGATTACATATGGACCTAACCAATTTTCTATGAATTTATTATGAAGATGTGGCAACGCATTGGTGTTTTGTTGGTTCTCTTTGAGGACAAGATCCCCTAATTGAAATTACCGAAGATAGACTTTAGCATTGTAAGCACGATTGAGGTGGTCTTGATAAAATCGTAAATATTATAATGTGTTGACACACCTTTCATCTAGGAGTGTGAGTCGGTCAAGTCGTGCTTGTCTAACTATATCATCATCTATGAAATTCTTGCAAGGAAATTTGTAAGGAAGGAAACTCGAGCTCAAGAAGCATAATAACTTCCACTTGTTCGATAAGCCCAAAGTGCCAAAGATATTTGTGTATGTCAATATTTATGATTTTCTTTGACGAGTTTATTAAGAATGACAATTAAGGTCTTATTGGTAGCTTCAGCTTGTCCATTTGCTTGTGGGAAATAAGGAGTTGAGAAACTATGTTGGATATTATATTTCTTGCAAAGCGCTTGAACATCATTGTTCTTGAAAGAATTACCATTATTCAAAATTATTTTAGAGGGAATACCAAAGCGATAGATGATGTGATGGAGTATGAAATCCACAATTCTAGGTCTTGTTGTACTAGTTAGAGGGATTGCCTCAACCCGCTTTGTGAAGTATTCTATGGCATTTATGATGAAAGTATGTTGTCTTGAAGAGGAGGGCAATTTTTTCCAATTAGTTCGAGGCCCCATTGTGAAAAGGGCTAGAGACTCTATATAGGCTATAAAGCTTGTGATGGTACATGCGTTAAACTGGCATGTGATTGACATTGTTTGCAATTTTTGACATATGTGCAATAGTCATGTTCCATGGTGGTCCAATAATAAACCATGCATAATAGATGCTTTGCAATGGTAATTCCACTAAAATGACCACCACAAGTACCATCATGGGCTTCCTCTATGGCCCTTTGGGCCTCTTATGGTTCGAGGCATCGAAGCAGGATTCCATCATAACCCTGTTTATACAACACGTCACCAAGAGAACAAAACGGGTTACCCTTTGCTTGAAGGAATGTTTGGCAGACCGGGACATGTCTGATGGGAGTGTTCTAAATTTTAAAAAGGCAATTATGGGGTTTGAACAAGGCTCACATGATTTTACATGGATAAAGCAAAAATCTTTTCCATCCTATGGGAATCCCCTGTAGTGTGTGAAAGACAACTCCCGCATCTTGATATTTCTTGCACTTAGATCCAACAAAGAATAATGTGATGTCGACATATTCCTTGGGAATGATATATTTTTCTTCTTCAGTGACTAAAAATACCAAATCATATAGGAGCTCAATAATCAAAGGATGATCACTAGGTAGTGGGGCTTCCACAAGGTGATTGGCGATGACCTGACCATTAATGGATTTTTGGCTAATGAATTCAAGATCAAATTTTGTAAGCAACATTATCCATTTAGCGGTACAAGTATTTTTATAAGTGCAAGACATCATGTAATGCAGAGGATTTTCTCTAGCTATGACATAAGTTGTTTGGCTTAGCATATAATGTCGAAGTTTCGTAGTGGATAAAACCATCGCTAAGCATAAATTTTCTATGTAAGCATATCTTATTTCATAACTTACCAATGTTTGACTAATGTAATAGATTTCTTGCTCTCAAATTTGTTCATTTTTTTGTGCAAGCATCATCCCTAAAGCAGCCTCTGTGGCTGAGACATATAGATGGAAAGGGATCCCCGACCTAGGAGGAGTTAAGACTAGCGGTGAAGTTAGATAGTGCTTGACGTCATCAAATGATTTTTAACATTCATATGTCCATACAAATGCTACCCCCCTTTTGTAGCAGGTGGATAAATGGTCTGCATTTATCAGAAATTTGCGTAATGAAGCATTGGATCGATTGAATTTTACCTTGCAAGATATGCAACTCCTCGATGTTAGTTGGGGGTGGCATTTCCATGATGGCCTTAACCTTATTTGGGTCCACTTAACTGCCTCTCTTGGAGATAATGAATCCTAAAATTTTACCAGAGGTAACACCAAATACACACTTTTTGGGATTTAACCTCACCTTGTATTCTAACAGCCGATCAAAAATATTGTCCAAGACATCAATATGTTCTTTTCAGGTTTTATATTTAGCCAAGAGATCATATACATAGTCTTAAATAATTTTAAGCATGTAATCATGAAATATGTAAGTCATGGCTCTTTGATAAGTAGATCCTACATTTTTGAGGCCAAAGGGCATAACCCTAAAACAAAATGTTACCCATGGTATTGTGAATGATGTTTTATGTTGATCATCAGGATTTATTTGAATTTTGTTGTACCCTAAGAAACCATCCATGAAGGAAAGCATTTCATGGCCTGCGTAGGTGTCGACAAGGGTATCAATGTTTGGTAGAGGGAATTCATCCTTAGGACATGATTTTTTTAGATCTTGAAAGTCATTACAAATGCATATCCCCCCTTTGGGCTTGCGAACGGGCACCATATTCGAAATCTAGTCAGGATAGTCAATAGAGACGATAAAGTGAACATATAGCAATTTTTGTATTTCTTCTTTGACTATGAGTGCTACGGTAGGATGCATTCTTCTAAGATTTTGTTTGACCGGATTGGCGTCAGGCTGCAAGGTGATATTATGGAAAACAAGGTTAGGATCAAGACCAAGCATATCCTTATAGGACCATGCAAACACCTCTTTCTTCTTCTTGAGGAGAGCAATGAATTGCTCTTGTTCATTGGGTGTTAAATTTTTTCCAACCTTGACAATTTGGGGATTGTCAAGATCTAAACTAAGATTCATGTCAATGGTTTCTTCAATGGACATATGTGAACCTTCCTCAAGTTTATGTGGTGTTGGAATCATATTAAAGTCATCTAAGATGTCATCTAGCCTTTCTTGCTTATCATTGACTAACTCTTCTTGGAAGACCTCGGGATTGCTATCTGAATATGGCGAGGGTGAAGGTGAAGGTGGAGGATGAATGTAATAGGATGAAGCCATTAGCAATATCTTGGATAGGATGAACTATGAGAAGGAGGGTGGAGAGGAAACCCGGTCCAAGTCAATGAGGCTGATGTCAATTGGAATTAGCTTAGCCAAATCGTATGGATTGCGAAGCGAGGTGAATAAGTCAATATGATTAGGGAAGGTGGCTTGGATGGATGCATGGATGGAATAATTGAATCAAAACTAATGTCGAGGTATGGTATCCCTATAATAGTGAACGTGAAACATCAAAGCAACATTTTTTCTCTTTTTTTTTTGTTGTTTTTGTTGTTTTTTTTTTTTTTTTTTTGTATGTACATATGTTACAATTCTTGGCTTATGTGGGGATCAAGGTAGATTTCCAGGTGGATCATCTTGCTCTTGTGGAATAAGCAAGCATAAAATGGGATGATGGATGGGGAACATTCGGAGGTAAAACTCTTCCTATTGGGTGATGGGGACAATGGGGTGTGATTCTTCTTTAGAATCATCATAAGTGTTTGACATTACTTCAAAGTCTTCATAAATTTCATCATCGAAATCAAATATGGGATAGGAGAAATTGATGGGGTCATCCTAGTCTACTTTGTCAATGCAAAGTTCTTGAAGGGCTTGTTCAAGAGAGGACGTCGATGGTAATGGATGTATGGAGGGATCTTCATCATTGACGCTAAGATTTTTGAAGGCTTGCTCAAGAAAAGTGGTGGAGGACAATGGGGTATAGCCTAATCCAAAACAATAATGGGTGCCTCTATATGGGACATCTAGGATATCATGCATTCCTTGTTCATGGGAACCTAGACCTTGACCTTGCCAATGGAACATGTTAAAGTATCTGTCTAGAAACTCTTCTACATTAGGTATATTAGCATGCCTAGGCTATTTCAGTTATTCGGGTGGGTTTGCCCTAGTTGATCAATCCAATCCTCCATAAACAAAGTTAATGCTATTTGGAGTGGTACGCATGTCGTAGACAACACCTATGGATAGAGAACAGTCTTTGGGATGTACACAATCCTTGGTTGTTGGAAAGGCTAAGGGAGTGATGGTGACGTCTTGGATCACATACTCACCTATACTAGGATTGGTGATGTGAAATTTGACTTGGGTTGATGAGGTGGATGGTGAAGGTTCTGATGGCTCTAGATTGGTTGTGGATTGTGGGGAGTTAAATATGTCACAATCAAAAAGTTTAACTTGTGACACATCGGCTGATGGAGTTGGATTGGATGGCGGTGTGGAGTGATGGGATGGAGTAGAAGAAGTGGTTGTAGTAGAAGGAGTTTTTGTGATGTACGATGTGTTAATGGAAGCTTATCTGTAATTACATGTACAAGAAGAACTGGATGTTTGAGAAGGTGATGTGATGGGTAGCTCCTCTATGATGGGAGCCTTAGAAGAAGATGGAGGTGGATTAGAAGAAGAAGACGAATTGAGGGATGACGTGGATGGATTCGATGATGGTGCCAAGAATAAATGGGTGGAAGGTAACATGGATTCATAAGGATTTTAAATGAAATTACAATACTTAAAATGTTCAACATTCGCGGGGATGCAATGGACTTGTCCATCATGAACGTATTTCAAGCATTGGTGGAGAATTGATGGAACACATTTCATTTCCCTCATCCAAGGTCTACCAAGGAGTATATTATATGCCATGGCACCTTCCAATATGTGAAACATGGTGTGCAATGTTCTAGCCCCTACTTCTATAGGTAAAACAACAGTGCCAACTATGGTACACAAAGCATCGTTAAATGCTTTGAGGGTGAGTAATGATTTAGAAATGTGGGATGCAGGTAAGTTGAGGTGGATAAGAGCAGCAGTAGTAATGATATTGATTGATGATATGATATCAATTAATACTATTTTGAATGGATTTATGTCTATTAAGGCCATTATGTGCAATGGAAGGTCCACCGATTCTAAACTCATTGGTTTTATCTCAAAGTCATAAAAGGTAATCGATGGTTCCATGCATGTTCTAACACTCCTTACAAAATTATTGAAGGCATTAGAGTCTTAGGATTCTAACTCAATTGACTTGAGTATTTTCATTAAATCTTCTCTATTCCTAGGGGATTGTTGGATAAAATCATATACAAAAAGTTTGGCCGATGCCATTTTTAAACTAGTGGTTAACCGGCTGGTTAAGGTTACCACTGGCCTTATTGGATGAAGGATAGGTGGATTGGATGAATTGGATAGATTTATTAGCAAAGATGGATTTGGATATGTTTGTATGGGAGGTGGGTTTGAAGGTTATTGAACATTTTTTTGATTTTGCCTTTGCCCTCTAGTGACCACATGGACCGCTCCTACAAAGTTTTGATATTGTTGGACATGATTTACTTGGTTAGGGGGTGCTTGTTAATTGTTACCCCCTACATTGTATTGAACCTCCCCATGGTTAGGTAGAGGTGTCTGATATATGCTCAAATTTTTATTTTGTGGAGCTAAGGGGTTATCCACATTAATGGCCCCTAAGTATATAAGGTCTTGCACTATGCTTTTGAACATATGGAAGGAATTGATATCATGCCCATTTTGTCGATGGTATGGGAAAAACAAGTGCTCTCTATGACTCTTAGGCCTTTTGGTGGGATCATCGAGCCTAATTTCTGGCAAGGCTAATTTTTTGGTTTCATACAACCTTCTAAACAAGGATGAATACGAGTCATTTAACAGAGTGAATTGTATTTGTGGACGATTGAATTGGCGGCGGGTAGGTTGTTCCACAGTTGGCACTGTGTTTTATACCATTGGTGATTGGGTTACTAATGGGATTGCATGATAGGAAATTTGTTGTTGCACTATTTTTTGAGCCACTACGGGCTGGCTCATCACCACTTGATTGAATTGGTTTGTTGTGTTAGTCGTTGAGGCTTGTGTAGATTTGTTTTGGCCAGATTGATTATTTCGATATTGGCCCTTTTTTTGCCATTATTTATTTTTAGGCTTAATGACACCTTCTTGGATTTTGATCTCCTTAATGACACTAGCCTGTACTAAAGCTTCTTCGAATGTTCTATAAGTGTTTAGTTGTAGCATCCAACATTTGGGTTTTAAGCAACTCTTGGTAAAAAGTTTTATAATTTCTTCCATTGGTAGGGAGAATGGCAACTTCATTATGACTACCCTCCAATGGTTTCCAAAGTAATAGATAGGTTCCTCATCCCATTGTTTCAAATAATAGATATTTGATAAGGACACATTCTTTTTAATATTTAGGATGAAGCGTTCCCAGAATAGATCTATCAATTGATCAAAAGTGTATATACTATGTGTGGGAAATTGATTGTACCATTAAATGGCATATCCCCCTAATGTTTGAGGAAATGTTCGAAGCATAAGAGCATTATCATCACTAATATGAAAACATACGTGGATAAATGAGCTCAAATGTTCCTTGGTATCCTCAGTTTCCCTAAACTTACCAAATTTTGGTATCGTAAAATCTGCTAGATATGGCGATGATGGTATCGATGGATGGATTGCTTGATGGATCAGTTGGCTTAAAGTGAGTTTTTGGCTTGTTGTTCTTGATGATTTTTGCATCAACTGATCAATTTTATTTTGCATTACCTGAAGTCTAAGGTATTTTGCTGGAATGTGAAGATCCTGGATTAGGTGGTGGTTGGTTGATGGGATGGATGATGGATGTTGGGGTGTGACCAACATGGTGTTGTGGAATGAATTGGGTTGGGTATGCAGAGAATATGGATGGTTGAAGTATGGGGATGATTGATGATGATGATGGAGGAATGGATTGGATTATTGATTGGTGGTAATGTTGATTGGTATGGTGGATGTGTGGAGTGGTGGTGGATTAGGGATGGTCACTATGGAATATTGAGGGACCCATGCCGAATTTTTATTGTGTTAGGAGGGAAAACTTATGGGATTATATTATTCATAAAAATGTGTTACATAAATAGGCAGAATGCCTATATGATAAACATGACACTTGTCAATGAAACTGACAAGTGTCAAACTGAAGGCATAGTGCACTTTAACTCTAACATTCCCCCTTAAAGTGCACTATCCTAACTAAAGAAAAAACAAAGCAAGTCAACATTAGGTAACATTCCCCCTTAATGTTGACTTCTCGAAAACAACCTATCATCCTCCTTATTGCTGATTTGGTCTTAGGCTCGTGCTTTGTGCTCTTGGCTCTCCAACTATGAATAATGCTAGATCCACTGTGTATACATCTCGGTCTGTTGCCTCAGGGTCAACCACTTTCACAGGTCTGTTGCCACTGGGTCAGCCCTCTAAGTGCCTCAGGGTCATCATGGGTGCCTTAGGGTCAGCCACATCTGGGTCTGTTGCCTCTGCAGGTCATCCTCAGAGGATGTTGCCACTCGTAGGTCACTGACTAGATTCACCACATGGTGAACTCAATCTAGAAGGTGTCGGTCTCTATCGAAAATGCACCTAATGAAAGGAAAAACGAGCCATATAAGAGTGTCGGTCTCTGCCGAAAATGCACTCAATACAATAAAATGAGCCATAGATCAAAATAGGAGGAGAGAAGAAGAAAAGAAAAGAATCTTCTGAAGTGTCTTCGTCTGTAGTCTTCAGAAGTAGATCCGGAAACAACCTCGGATAGAGTCTAGGGTGTCTTTGTCTGTAGTCCCTAGAAAAAAGTGTCCTTATGGTGACCATGTCATCTCATCAAAATGCATGGGTAACCAGCCGCTGCATTCGCCAAGTGTATAGAAAAGGTCACTAGGTACAAGGATCACAAATAAAATTACCTTGGGAGTGTCGCGTACAACCGAGAGTGCACTCCAAGGTAGAAAAACTTTGAGGCTAAAAAACTCAAATGAAACAGCCTCAAAATTACAAAATGACACAACCATTGTGTCCATCACGGAAAAATGTTTCCAAAGACTATAAATACCCCTATATTCACCAAAAAAGGGGCCTTCATAATGTGGAAAGAACAATAGGACAACATCGCTCAGTGGCGGCATCGCTCTTAGGCGGAATAAAAACAATCTTAAAAATTTTGTCTCGCAGGGGAATTACATGAGGCATCTAAGTTTTCCACTTTTCATTTCCTATTTGAAGAATACAATAAACAGACCATATAGGTCTTGCACTTCCACTCCCATGTGGAAAAAGAATAGGGCCAATAAGGCCATCTTTTCAGCCAATAAAGAACTAGGCACACTAGCCGAACGAGCCAAAATATCATAACCCACCTTTCCAATGGCCATGTCCATTTCCTTCAATGGTACGTGGCCATTAACTGCGTACAAGACAAGAGCGCATGGGATCGTCATTAACATTTTAAAACAATAGCAGCACTGGTGTTAGTTCATTAGGATTATCTCTCCACGTAGACGGCGTCCGTCAGAAGACCACTGACTGGCAGTTTTCTCCGGTCTTAAGGGGATCGTTAGATCAGTAAATCTCGTAAACTCAACCAAGTTCTCCTAGAGCTATTCCTATGTCGTTTGTCGTTGTAGTTGGATTGTGCACGACTCGAACCCTCATCCTCGATTCCAGCCGACTAATTTGAATTCCAGGCACAGTTTCCTCTAATCGTTGGATCTGGGCTCTCTGCGTCGAGAGGTCGTAAACCCCGCTAACGATGAAATTGGTGGTCTGAGACATTTTTGGAATCGTGATATAAACCCAAGATCTGTAATAGCCCTCACTTCCTCAATCACCTATATTTTTGATGCAACATCGAATTTTTCAAGCTTGAGGTCATATGCGGTCTTCTCAGCCTTGGCCTCGGGCTGGGCAACGTCTTTTTTGATGGTAGGATTAAAGCCAGCGACCGTCGGTTAGGTCCTGGGGCTTCATCACAACCATGGTCTTATCCAACAGCCAGTGCTCACAGAATGACGCCGCAAAAAGCCGCCTCTCAGCGCCTCGCGTAGGTCAATATCGCACCATGAACAAGATGAAGTCCAGTTCCCCGATCTCGCTCTCCTGGTGCTGAATCTGATGACGAACAACAATCTAAAAAAAACTTCCCTTCTATGCTGTGCAACAGGTCCTGTAATCCCATTGGCATCATCACAAAAAAATGGTAATCACGTGGCCATCTCTGCGACTTTCGAAGCTGCATTGGTGAAACTGCCTACAGTGCGGCATCCTCTCTGGCTACAGTGCTCGCGCCCGAACTTTATCCACGACCGTAGTTAAAAATTTTAGTCCAGAGGACGACTCGTTGGAGCAAGATGAAAGGCAAGGTCGCCGCGCTTTCGAAAACCGCCGCAATGAATTCGCTGACATTTTCAATGATCCGTTTTATCCCCTGAGGGGGTTAGGGTTGCGCGTGGACGGGCTATTTAACAGCAATCCCTTCGCTGTTGTTTCTCATGAAAGCGGGGAGTTGAGGAAGCCGTGGGATGCGATGGAAGACAAGGACATGCTGCGGCTGCGGGTGGACATGCCCGGTCTTGGTAAGGAAGATGTGAAGGTTTATGCCGAAGAGAACTCGCTGGTCTTGGTAGCGGGCGTAAGTACAGCAGCCGCATCGACCTTCCTCCCAAAGTTTATAAGCTTGATCAGATCAAAGCTCACATCCAACAACACAAAATCGAAGCTCGAAAAACTACACAATCAAACCCTAATTATCCCCAACACCTGCAAACCCTAACAAACTTAAAAAAAAATTCTCCCTAAATTAAACATTTTACCATCTGGTTTCTGATCCATCAAATGATGGAGAGCATACTCCCTCGGTAAAAAATTTAAAAAAATGGGGAAATAAAAAAAATAGGGGGAGGGAGGATTTCCATGAGGGAAATACCCCTCAAGGGGTTTCACAGGGCAGGGAAAGCCTGCTCTGATACCAGATGTTAGGAGGGAAAACTTATGGGATTATATTATTCATAAAAATGTGTTACATAAATAGGCAGAAGGCCTATATGATAAACATGACACTTGTCAATGAAACTGACAAGTGTCAAACTGAAGGCATAGTGCACTTTAACTCTAAAAGATTGATGAGTGGAGGTTGATTTGTAACTACTTGGGTCATAGGGTTTTGTTAACTGGTTGCTTTCCTTTTGTTCGTTGTGAAAGTAATCTATTGATGAGCCCTAATGTATCCGTAAGTTCCTGATTTAACCATGTGTCGAATGATGGGGTTGAGGTTGGATGAGATGATGGTTGGGTTGATGATTATGGATGATTATACATGGTCATGTTGGCTAAGTGAGATGATGGAGGAATGGATGACATTGTGATATTGGCTAAGTGAGATGATGGAGGAATAGATGACATGGTGATATTGGCTAAGTGAGATGATGGAGGTGTGTATGATGATGGATGAGAGGACATAGGTATGGTGCAAGTTTCATTTTATGTTGCAAATTGAAGATTAGGGACTTGAGAGGTAGCATTGACATGCTCCTTATACAAGGGGTTGGTATAGGTGGATGTGAAATAAGTGTTTTGAACACTTGGGCTTTGGGGTGGTTGGCTTGTGGAGGAAGGCATATCATGTTCATATCTCAAATTAGGATATCCTTGGGCAATGTAGGTGGTAGCCAATTCAGCTTCTTCAAAACTATCTTGGCTAAGGGGCTCTAAGACATAGTTAGAGGCCTTGTAAATGGCCTGAACTCTATCCATGTCTATGTAGGTATGGTTGTCTCCACATCAAGTGAATGGGATTCCTCTTGAGAGTGGGGTGGATGGGATGATCCAGACAAAGTAGTTTGAACCATATTGGATGGGGCTACTGAAGTAGCAGGCTCATGAGAATTGTTTTACATTAAACTACTTTGGTTTATCATTTTATTTTGTTGTCGTGTTAGCACCATAAAGTAATAAAACCGAAGATTCAAATCTTATCTAAACCATACAAATTAACAACTTTTTTTTTTCAAAATTTAAAGAAGAAAACAACCAATTCTAAGTTTCACTTTGTGTGGCTTACATCAGGTTCATTAATTATTTTCTTTGTGAAGTTCCTTTTAAAATTGTGAGTTTATGTGTTTTGATGTAACTTAATCTTGTTTAATGAAAAACAAAGGTAAAAGCTATGGTTGGCCAAGGCAATGAGATTCTTTTTGGTAATGACCTCCAACAATTTTTCTTGGGGGTAGTGCTATGGTGTCTAAGGGTAGAGATTTTATGGATGGATATGAATGCCACCGTCACCAAACCTCAAGCAATAGTTGGTGATGAAATCCAACTATTACTATTAAAAAGTGCAGTGTGCAGTGTGTGTGATTAATTTTATTAGATCTCTTGTTCTCTATGGTGTGCAAACAATATTAAAAATTACCAACCTCACTAATCTAAATTAGAATCCAACACAAAGATGCAAATTTCATCGATAGAGCGCAGAGTACACCCTTAAAATCCCTGCCTACAAATGATAAAAATCACATGAGCACCGGAGGGTTCGTCCACCTCTCTGCCAAATGGGCTAGCCTAGGTCAGGATTACTTTATGCTTCTAAATGCTATTCCTATTTAGATATGCAAGTTTGAAATAATTTTTAACCCTAAAATGCAACTCTAAGATGCTTTTCTATTTTATATGCACTCAAAAATGTAGACAAATCACCTAGACTTGCAATTTTAGAACAAGAAGTATATTTTGTATCATAAATCACACACAAACCCTAGATGTAACTTGCTACAAATTCTTTCCTAGATTCCTTAATGTGAACATAGAAATAGTGAAAAACAACAGTAGGAAACAAAATACGTAAATTGCTAAATGGCAACCTAGGATTATGAAACTTACTTGGAAGCCTTAGCTCTGCTTCAAATTAATGTCAGGCGCCGTCAGGCACCTGCACAGGTGCAAGAGAGCACATGCATAATGCGAAAGGATTCCAACATAACATGAAAGAGTGCCTGTGCGATCTCTGGAACTGCTGCAGAATGCTTTAGAAACCCTAATGATGAACACAACTTTTATGTTTTCTAAAAATCCTGCAACAAAAAACAATAATAGTAAATTAGCAAGGTAGATATATCAAATAATGAAACCCTTGTGAGGTCCCACCGTGATCACCATTTGTAGATGCAAGAACATGACACTTATAATAAAATAGCAAAAATAAAATAATGCAGTGAGACACAAATATTGCATAAAATAATGTATATTCAATAAGATGGGGGGAGCCGATAAACTCCTTTATTACAATCCTTGTTCAGTAAAACTATTTGATACAATAGATTACAATGACACTAGGGTTATCCAAAACCCTATCTAGTAGTAATGGAAGTGTATTCAGATTCGGGTGTGCTCTTGATCTAAAAAAGTTGAGTGGGCTTCGAATATCCAAGATTGGGCCACTCTAGCTTCAACAACCATAAAATAAAATGTATAACTTGTAGATATGCATACACAAAATAAAAAAAAGAGAGTTGGTAATACCTGTGAGGGTTCCATAGTGTGAGGCCCTCAAACATTAATAAAATCCTAGTTTACTAATAAAATAAAAGAGCATGCATAATCAACAAATTACTAAATAAAATACACACAAATATTTACCTTGCTATTATCTTGCTATTGACCAGTTATTACAGATGATATTTTAGATCTATTGATCCAACAACTTCAAAATGTAGTTCGTTGATGATGGTAGACTTGGATACGAGCTTCACAGGCTTTGGTTCATACCTGGTACTATGGCAGGCTTTGGAGAGTGCCTGGCAAGCTTTACAGTGAGCTTGGTAGGATCTGGCATGCACCTACAGATAGGGTAGGCTCTGGAGAGCGCATTGTAGGCTCTACAACAAGCTTTGCAAGCTAGTAAAAGCACCTATAAGGTAGGGTAAATCTATAGAAATAGATCAAGGGGGGGATAACGATGGAGGTGGCATATGGAGGATGGTTGTGGTAGTGAGGGAGGATGGATGGATGGAAACTGGAATAGCAAAAGTATTATTGGCGGACTAGAGCTTTAGATCTTCGAGATTCTATGCTAGGGCTTAACCAATAATCTGTTTATAATGGAAAGTCTAATGTCCAAGTTCAGAGGGTTCCAGTTCCAATTCTAGGGTTTGGGCATTTGCAAATGCCCCTACTTATAATCCAACCTTATGGTTTTATTAGGGTTTTAGCCTTACACTTTTGATCATGTGGCTAAGATTAAATTATATCCTAAGGTTGAGATTACTTTTTGCATGTGACATGGATTAATGAATATGGACAGTGGAGATTAGAATGGATCGAATGGTTGTGGTTAATTGATTTTATAAATATATATGTTATAATAAATATATTATAATATAATATAAAATATTATATTAAATATTAAATAATATTAAAATAATCCCAATTAGGCTAGGAAATTGCAGGAAAGGGCTAAAATGGTGGAATGGATGGTCGAAAATGTGGATTTGGGCCAAATAATTGGTAGGAAGGGTGTATGGTGGACAAATGGGTGGTGGAACAGTTAGGATGGAGGATTAGTGGCTGTAATTTGGTGTATACAATAACAAAAGAACTGATAATATGTTTCTAATTGCATATGCTCGGGTCCTTTGTTAGAAGCAGATTCATGGAGTGAATAAAGAATATAATCTAGGAGTATATAGATTGAGACCTTCAATGGAACCTTAATATAGAATCATTCAATGGCTTCTTTTGGATGTTCATTTGAGTGGAGTCACCAAGTGAGGGAGATATATTATTTAACAAGGAAAAAAGGAAGAGACCCTCACCAAGTCTTAGCCCAATTTATTCTTTTCATTATATGACCAATGATGTGTCAATGGGGTCTCATAAGGAATGTCATTATATTATTATCCTCTCTTATTGTCTTGATTATCAAATATGATATGGACTAGGTAGATAGAGTAGATCATGCTTTGTATAGATATCCTCAAGCAAGGCAAACCCTATGCTCTAGAGACAAGTTCTTCTATGTTGCTCTACATCAAGTATGATTTGCTCTATCTACCTAGTCCACAAAATGTGTAACAATTAGGACAATAAGAGAGGACAAAAATATGAACCAGTGGAAATATGTTCACCATTTTTAGTTTAAAAACACCTCTTGCGGTTATTTTCCACTCTAAAATCAATCACTATGTATCTATCTAGTAGTTGGGCCTATTAGGATATAGAGGACTTGTTTCATGATGTATTTCACATATGTAAGATGAATTGAAACATTAAATTCTCATTTAACTTTATAGTTTTGATTATTGGTAATGGTCATTGGTTTCCCTTATTTTTCTTCCAAGGTAGAAAATCATTTTTTGGCCCTTGTCACGTGCTTTCTAGCACCTAAATAAATATATTAAACATCATCCTTGTGTTTGGTGGAAGCTTTGGTCTTGAGTACCTTGTGTATCCATTCAAAATCAAAATTTGACTCTTAAATAATGACATAAAAATTTTAATCTAACTCTTCAATGGAAACATGCCCTTTCTATTTTTTTTGTTTGGGATGTGGCCTACACTATTTCCTTTTTGCTAAGATTTATGGACTTTATCACCTTTTGTGACAACATTGTATCAAAAATATTTTGTATTATGCCCTCGTTAATAGATATGATAATATTTCTTATACTACTAAGGTTATGTCTATGATGATGAGCATGAGGATATGGAAGAACTTCTCTATGAAGAAACCATTTTCAAAGAATCCCATGAAGTTTTTTAAATCCTAGATTTTTGACTAAGTGAAGAGTTTGACATTTGGTCCATCAAGTTGTTGGTTGCTTCTTCGTATATTCGGAGTGTCAACCTTTGAATTATTTTGTCATGTCTTCCTAGTCATTGGGGCAGCACCCCCTCTCCTTCTCTTGGGCAGCATTATCCCTAGCCATGCATAGGAGAGATAGAAGAGGTCATTTCACAATTTTGTCCTTGACTTGCTTCTCCTCCTAACAACTATATTCTTAGTTATTCATACTAGATGATTAAGAACTACTGTTAATAGGTAAACTATTTTTACATGTACATTCTACATAGTACACATCCTATTGTACTCTATCTAATATTGCATAAGGAAACTTGCATCCCTACGAACTTGATCTGATACCAAATGTCACAACCCTAATTTTTCCATCTCAATTTTTTTTTGAACACCACCAAGGGTTCTAGGATCTAGGCTTTAGAACAACTACTAATATCAACCATCAATTACTTATCTAGATATTCCTTGAGGCACACCCATCCTTACACCTTACATAAATCTGGCTATGTAAGAGCACTAGATGTTTTTATTAAAGGGTCAAACTATCCATCTCATTGATCCAAAGATCTAGAATTGACCTCCCTTTCATTCAGTCAAAATTAACATGACAATTTTACACTCTAAATATGTCTATATATATAGATAGTAGGTGGATGAGGGGATTAACTATCCATATCGTATCCATATGAGCTAGAAATTCCAAAATCCTCATTTATAAAACCTTCTTTGTGGGAAATATGACTTGGCAACCTTATTAACCAATATTTCATTAAGATCATTCTTGTGCAAAGCAAACAAGCTACATCAAGAGCCCTATTCCCTTGTTATTCTTATGCATATCTATTTGACCAAATCCATCAATTCCTTTGAGTTTGATGTCATCTAATTAGAACACAATATTTTTTATTATAAATTGTGCATTACCAAGTTTGTATCAACTATCCATATGCCACATACAAGCATTAATGTTTAGACCAAAGGTATATTTCATGATAAAGAGTCCCATATTCAAAGTATAAGATTAACCCTCTTAACATTTATAATCTTACTTTTATTCTAGTTTGGGATACAACCATTTACCATGCACTAACAAGGTCCAACATGAGGATACACAATTATTTATGTATATTAAATGACAAGAACCATACATTGGAACATAACCATAAGAATCATATTCATTCACATAAGCATTTTAAATTAATAAACATTATAATAATTCCTTATCAAAATTCAATATATTAAAAACCAACAATATTTATACTCAGAATGATCATTACATAATGCACCATACATTATCAAAACTATAAAATAATAGCACCATAAATAAAGTTCACCACAATAGTCAAACAACCATATTTTATCCTAGAAAATCCCCTTGTGGGGAAAAACTAGCTTAAATCATTTCTCTTTCATTAAATCCAAAGATGAATTGGCCATTACATATGGTCAAAGATATTCCAATCTATATTTATGACCTCCTAGGGATATTCCATTAATCCCTAAGTTCTATGAACTGAATTGGTCAATCAATTCAAACTTATATTTGTCTCCTCTCCTTGGAGTAAAGCTCTAGAATAGTTGTTCAATTACATAGATGTCTTTTGGCTTCCTTTACATTGTGATATTTCCATGATACACGAAATAATACGACTCCACACCTAGAGTAACTATTTATGATATATACATAATACATTATTAATATATAGAAATCACCCTTAGTAGAAAGGTCTTCATAGCATCCACTAACCCAACTACATATAGAATTCTAATCATTTTAGATTTCTACATTGTAAATCTAACATTAAACAAGATCGTCGCCCATTCATATTATGGAATTACTGGAATCATATCACCAGAAAGTATCAACATGAAAATATGCAATCAACATAAAATATACTAACATAAATCCATTCACTCTAGTTTACAATACCTTGCAACTGGTTCACCATGGTCGGATACAATAATAATGTTCAAGGGTCAATGTAATATCCTAAAACATTCAATAACCTAGATATATTGGCTCCACTTATAATTTACACGCATATACCACCTATAAACCACTAAAAGAGAGATTTTATACTCTCATAAAAAATATTATCCTTTATTTCCTATTTCTCTAGAATCGCCTACTATAATGAAACAATGGTAACAGGTTCACCCAATCCTTGATTACAATGTTCACAAGAAATATCCACTTAGAGATAAGACTATGATATCACTCCCTTGGTATATCTTTTTTGGATCGAGTTAAAAGATTTGGGTGCTCTCTAAAAAAAATGGATTACTACCTACTCATGCAAAGAGTCATAAGCGTATCATTAGATGGCACACTCAAAGACAAGATATCATCTAAGGAAAACTAAAAGACTAAAATAATCATAGGTTTTCATAACCACATTAAACCACCATAAGTGTAGTTGTATAAATTTAAGTGATCCCTACACTATAGTATTTAATGGAGAGAGATGTTGCTATGAAGGTAAAACAATCCAGTTGTTTCAGCTCCACACTGCCTGATCAAGGGATGATAGTTTCATTTCATACAATTTTACATATAGTCATCTCATCCCAAATAAGAGTTTAAACACCATTAGCTCCCTCTAGAATAATATCCAAGAGATATCTCATCATTAGGTGATATAATCAAGCCATATATTCAATACCTAAGACACACACTTATAATTGCCTGCCAAACAAAGAGTAAACTCCTAACATCCCATACTTCCTTCTAAAGGAACATCAAAACAACTCAAAATATATTCTTGGCAATGTTAGATTGCTAAACCAAAATTAACTTCCTCTTATATTCATGATAGATATTAAGACAACTATCATTACTTACAGTGCATGCAAGGCCAACACTTAATACCAGGAGTGTAAATTCTCAAGAAAGAAAAGGTTTTCGAAAATTATTTTCTCCTTTAAAAGATATGCTACTATCAAAATCATGGTGCTCTTACTGTTTAAGCCTAAACAATGTTCTTTGATGCAGATTTTACTCATTGTTTTTAGTGATTCTCTTCTTGGTAAACTATGTGAAATCTCCTTCCTCTCCTCTATCCATCATTCACCCTCCAATTATCACTATCGAACTCTCATTTAGATTCCTATTGTTTCCTTTATTTTTAGTCGAAGTTACTCCTCCACTTTTCCTTACACATTCCCTCCTCTCCTTTCGGTCATGAAAGAGTATGGTTGACCAATTAGATTTTGTCATTACTTTTTATTTGAAATCACTCTCAAACCTTCTAAAATATTTCCAATGAGATCATTGAAACAACAACAACATCCTTTGTCTTTATTAGCAACATGTCCCTCACAAGGTTAGTTTAGTTGCCTTCCAATAATCCATGTGTTTCTACTGAGTAAAGACATCCAACATGTAAGGTTTCCTTGATTAAGGAAATCAAACAATCATACCTAACGTACACAAAACTTTAAATGAATATATATATATATATATATTACATCAATTTAATATGTATCCAAAGATAAGATAATTAACAACAATAAGCTTCATGTCTAATTGGTATATTTTCTTATCCAATCCATTGTGAGGAACTCATATGAAAGATTCATTATTCATACCGCTCTTAAGTTGTCCTATATAGGAGTGACCTGCATGAGTGCAATTTTGTTAGCAACATCTTATTATTTAAAATCATGAGTATATCTTTCTAAAGCTTAATGTGAAATAACCAAGCATTTCATCAACTTGATACAATATATTATTCTATTTAGAAAATATTATATAGAAACTAAACATATCCTAGTAAACTTTCCATCCAAAGACAACATAGCCAATCATGATTCTATCTATTAAAAAAGTCTTCCAAGGGAGGTTCATGATAGATAGTCATGAGAGTTATCTTTATTTTTCCTCGTTATCATCATCCAAGACTGTAAGAATATGATAATACATAAAATTATATATAGAGAAAGTTTAAAGATTATTTTACCTCTTTTTTAAGATATAATAATAAGGAATGCATATTTCAAAGTACACTTGAAATATAGATCTAGTTAATTAAAAAATGCATAGACTCAAGTCCATATATTATTTAATATGTAAATTATATTTTTACTACATAAGAAATCAACATTTAGTTTCAATCTACAAGCCATTATTGAAACCAAATTTTCTTTAAAACATTCAATGATGATGAAGCTTTAAAAAGTCTTTGCATGTAGATAGCACATCGAGCTAGCAATATAATATGCATTATTTTAACTATTAAATAATTTTTAAAATTTTATATTCTATAAAAAGATATTATATTCACTAATAAGGTGAATCAATCATAGATGCATAGTGCTTACGAATATTAAAAAAATATTTAACTTATACAAAACAATTTTAAGTTATAATAATATGTATTTAATATTGTAATTATATTTGAAACAAATTTACGAATGAGAATAAACATAATCCAAGAGTAAAAAAAAAGTTAGTATTTTCAATGATACATGTGTAGTGCATAGAAATTAAAAAATGTAATTTATGCAAAAGGAATTGATCCTATGATACTATGGATTTGATGTTTGTAATTATGTTTGATCTTATCTATCTTTTGAAAAATATTTATATGATTTGATATTTGTGGGGGTCTGGCAAGCATGTTGAGAGGGCATGTTACTATTTCATCCATTAGATTCCTGAGAGTCTCAATTTCTACCCTTCGTTCATTGGTGAACTTTGGGCCTTTAATGACTATTATATATGCAACATAATTTTCTTAGGATCATAATCCCATCGGTCCTTGATTTGCTAGAGCTCTAACTCTTTTAGCTTATTTTATAGAATAGAAACCCCTATCTTTCTATGTAAGGTCACTCCTACTAGGATGAGTGGTTACCTATTATATGATACTTTTGCCTTACAAATTTCATACCTGAAGTGTATCATATCAAGTTTCCTAAAGGTCTCCAAGGAAAAGGTATAGTCAGGGATATATTTAGAATGTGGGTAAATGAGAAAAGTTAAACCATGCATTCTAAGAATCATCCTTTCTTTTCCAAAATATATATTCCTAGGGAGTGCCTCTTCCAAAACCGATTTGTAGTCTTGTGAGATGTGCTCTGTCTGATAATCTCTTAATAGTGCAATGGTTAAATAAGAGAAATGCTTAAAAAAAGCATAATAAGAGGAACCCTTTACCAATTGTTTTTACCATGGAGTAAACATGTATATATTTTCCTTTCCCATATATCCATTTTGGATTTAATCTTGTGAACATTTTTGGGTTCTAGAATAGAACTAATAGACTAGGAATTATGAATACCTAAATGTTTGGGTTGCTCTAAAATGTATCAAGCCTTCCCTTATTCATTTAGCAACTAGTTTAGAAAATCCAACGTCTTTGGATCTTACCTCTTCTTGTAAAAAATTACTAGCTGGGATGTGTTAATATCCTTGTCATTCTCCATACCCAAAATAAAATCCATCATGCTCAGAGCACATTTTAATTTATCTCCAAACATGTTGAAGGGAAAGTGACCTTGTGGAACTAGGTCATTTTACCTTATGCCCATGCACTATATGCTTAGGAAGTCCATGTTTTCATTTCTAGGAGTGCTTCAAAGTATTCTTTCTCTCCTTGCTCATTGGTGTGCATTTCACCTTGTCGTAGAAGAAACATTCCTTGGATAATAGTTCCAATAATATTTACCTTGAACTCTTTTCTCAAGGACCTAATCTTTTGGGTAGTAGGCTCATAGAACTCTGCACATGCTGCCACTAGTGCATAACAAAAATGGACTTCAAACACCATATATTATGCCAAGTAATTGGTTCAATTTTTGTCCCCAAGGCTTGTAGACCTACTAATTTTTAAATGCTCCAAGGCATCCACCCCTAAATTGTTGGTTCTCCTTGAGGTCTTTGGCTTTGAACAATCCAAAATTGGGCCACTTAATATTATAATGTTAGAGGAACATGTAGGTACAAGTACCTCCAAAGTCTCTAATGAATAAAAATCCTTTTATTTCAGAATAGTGGACTTGGAGGTCGTTGTATGGCTAGAAGTTATTTTCTTCTCTATTATGGTAGTAATTGCAAATTTTAAGTTTTTGCTCTTATTTTGTATTTACCTTATTTCGTAGACTTTACCTCAAAGAATTTAAAATGCTTTGTATTTTTTGGAAATCACTAGACTAATAAATTATAAACTTTCTCTATTAGTATGCTTTCCACTATTTCCTTCATGTTATGCATTTATTATCCCTTACTAATTTAATGAGAAATGTTTATATCTTAGCTTTATAGATAATGCCTTTATAAATATCCCTATTATTTAATACTAATATATTATTACAATATTCCTACTAGTCTTTGTTCATAGTTGGAGTGGGAGTTAGCCTTGGCATTTAATGTATTTTTTATGCATGGTTATTAATTCTTGTTCCTAAGAAACTCTTGGTGGAAAGACTTTATTGTATGCTTTTATAGTTTATTGCTTATTGGACTTCTTGATTTCCCCTATTTCATTGCTCACACCCTCATAATCATGAATTTGAATTTTGGTCATTGATTATTTATAATTGGTTGTCCTTGGTTTGTGTGTCATTTATGCTCTTAAGCTTTAATATTGGCCTAATAAGTCTTTGTATTTCATATTATTTATATTTATTTCTCTCTATATATATATCTATATATGACTCAATGTGAGTAAAGACATGGATTCCAATTTGCATTTAGCTAGTGCCTCTAATACTATAATCATATGATAGTCAATGTCCCATATCCTAGTATCCCATAGGTCATTTTGATTGTCTAGGATGAGGGGAAACTTGGCTATCAGCTACTTTAACTCGGTCAAATTGTATCTATTTACCCATGTATGACTAAATATTGGAATATATTATGTGGGGTGAGATGTAATTTCCCTTACTATTTGCAACACTTCATCTGATGGCTCAAATGTAAGGATTTCATCAACAGAGAGTCATTATTTTCCTTACACACTTAGTATATTTTTATAAGCTAGTAAAAATGAGAGGGAAAGGATATCGCATTGGACTTGCTTTAGTATCTATGCTATATCTACTTCATGGCCCATTTTATAACTACCTCAAATTGACTAGGATTGGTCTAGGATTGTGGAATCTTCTCCAAGGAGCACTTTCATTTCTTTCTTTCAAAAGGACTATTCTGGTAGTTTTTTTCTATAATCATTAATTAGTTGTTAGGTAGTATTAGGTCACAAAGAAATTATTCGGGTATCTTGTATTGGTTGGTTGTATGGAGGCTAGGATTTAAAGGATGTGGAAAGTATTTCATCTTCCTGAGTCATAACATGCTCTTCATATATTTGTTTTTCAATCCTTTGATGAGTATATTAGCCAGTTGATCCCAATCTATGGTTGCATATGAGGGAAGTGACTTGAATTTTTTTTAAGCTTCACATTTTAGTGGTACTTGCAACATCTTAAGGGTCACAACTTGCTCTATGATGTTATGTACTTAGTATATGAATACCATATCTTTTAGGTGCTTGAGTGGAGTCATTAGACCTTTACTAGTATATTTTGGTAGTATTTCTAACAATAACTCTAGGAGATTTTATCATATAGATAGTGGTCTTGGTGGTCATAGTGGAATTACATAATCCCAATTTATGGGTAATATATATGGATAGGTGACCATGTTTGGCCTTGTATTATTTTCTTCTAGGAAGAAAAAATATTATAAATAATAACAAAAGAATTGATAATGTGTTTGTAATTGCATATGTTGAGGTCCTTTGTTAGAAGCAGATTCATGGAGTGAATATAGAATATGGTCTAGGAGTAAATAGATTGAGGCCTTCACTGGAACCTTAATCTAGCATATTTCAATGGCTTCTTTTGGATGTTCATTTGAGTGGAGTCACCAGGTGAGTGAGAGATATTATTCAATAAGGAAAATAGGAAGATACCCTCACCAAGCCTTAGCCTAATTTATTATTTTCAATATAGGATCAATTATGTGTCAATGGGGTCTCATCAGGAATGTCATTAAATTATTATCCTCTCTTATTATCTTTTTTGTCAAATTTGGTATGGACTAGGCAGATAGAGAAGATCATGCTTCGTATAGAGATCCTCAAGCAAGGTAAACCCTATGCTCTAGATACAAGTTCTTCTATGTTGTTCTATGTCAGGTATGATTTACCCTATCTACCTAGTCCACAAAATGTGTAACAGTTAGGACAATAAGAGAGGACAACAATAGGAACCAGTGGAAATGTCTTCATAATTTTTAGTTTAAAACACCTCTTATGGTTATTTTCTACTCTAAAATAAATCACTATGTATCTATTTAGTAGTTGGGGTACAAAAAACAAGTTTTTGGCTAGTTTTGGGATATAGAGGACTTATTTCATGATGTATTTCACATATGTAAGATGAATTTAAACATCATATTTTCCTTTAACTTTATAGGTTTTATTATTGGTAATGGTAATTGGTTTCTCTTATTTTTCTTCCATGGTAGAAAACAATTTTTTAGCCCTTGGCATGTGCTTTCTAGAACCCAAATAAATATATCAAACATCATCCTTGTGTTTGGTGTTAGCTTTGGTCCTGAGTACCTTGTGTATCCATTCAAAACCAAAATCTGACTCTTCAATAGCAACATCAAATTTTCAATATAACTCTTCAATGGAAACATCCCCTTTCTATTGCTTTTGTTTGGGATGTGGACTATACTATTTATTTTTTGCTGAGATTTGTGGACTTTATAACCTTTTGTGACAACATTGTATCAAATATATTTTGTATCATTGCCCTCATTCATAGATATGATAATATTTCTTATACTGCTAAGGTTACCTCTATGATGGTGAGCATGAGGAGATGGAAGAACTTATCTATGAAGAACCCATTTTCAAATAATCCCATGATGTTTTTACATCCTATATTTTTGACTAAGTGAAGAGTTTGACAATTGGTCCTTCAAGTTGTTGGTTGCTTCTTCCTATTAGATCATAATAACAACCTATTCGAAGGAAACCACCATCTTGAAGACATGTAAGAAGTTGGTTAGCTCTCAAAATGAATATGTAAATCTAAAAGTATGATTGGAACTAGCCACTTGTCGTCCACTTTTTCACCCATAAAATTCAATTTGGTCTTTAGGTCTATGAATCTAAAAATAAATTTCTCTATAGTCTCTTCATCTTCCACTCACAATATATGAATTTAGAATTGAATATTAAGAATAGTGGATTGATTCTTCCCTTCATAAATGGTTGTAAGAGCATCCCATGCTTGCATGGAGTTCTTAGAATCATAAATGTTTGGCTTGATCTCAATAGTTGTGGCAAGGATGATTAGCATTAGTGCTTGGGTATCTCCTTCTTCAAATTTCTTTGTTTGGTCCACATATCGAGGTTGGGTTCTAGCACTTGTCACAATATCTCATAGCTTATCCACTATCAATATGGTTTGCATTTGTCTTCCTTGGTCAAATATTGGGTTCTTTTAGGAGCTAAGAATCTATGAGTGTTCTTTATCTCTCCAAAACTAGTCCCCCTTTCAATAAACCACCAATCCAATATATCAAAATTTCTATATACTTACCCTTCCAATATTCTCATCAATATTGGAATAATATAGTCCTCTCAGTATATGTAGTCGTACGTGAGACAAACCTTAAGGTACATTATAGACTACATTAAGTTGTACCTAGGTAGTATGGAAATGGATTTGTCCTTTCTTTAATATCTTCTTGGAAAAATGTTTGAGAAGAGTCTTAATTTTAGGGTTTATATTGAGTAATAGTAGCAAGTAGGGTGAATTACAGAGTGAATAAAATATATTGGGCTTCTTTATTTCTACTCGATGGTTTATAGAAACAGATTGTATATATTGTTGTTGTAGCTCTATAAATCACCAATCACATTAGCAAATTGTAACAACATTACCAGTAAATGACCATTAGAGGTACTATTTACACTAAACATTTCTTCAAACATTGAAGATTTCACAAAATTATGAATGCTTGTTGTAAATTCTTTTTTCCTCTAGTGCAATCAAGCATGAAATTGAAAAATATGTTAAATGCAAAACTTGGAAAAAAATTAATGAAGGTGTCAGACTCCAAATATTCACCTAGTTTGCAATCACAATACTTGAAAAATAGAAAATGAAAGTGTGCAAGAAAATATTAAATCATCCTAATAAAAGAAGACCCCCTTTTTTCAATATAAATAAGCATCTTATTTTTAGAAAAATAAAGCACTTTTTTAAGAATTAAATACCCCCTTTATTTATTTTATTTTTAAAATAAAAAAGATAAAAAAAATTGTAATGAATTAAAGCCCTCCATTTTTATAAAATAAAAAAATAAAATAAAATGCCTTTTAAATATTTAAAGCCCCATTTTTTCTAAATAAATTAAGTGCTTTTAAAAAATAAAAATTAAAACCCTATTTTATGAAAATTATGCAACCCTTTAAAATAAAAATGCCTTCCTTTTAGACAAAAATTAAAGCATGCACTTAGAAAAAAAAGGATGACCTTTAAAGTGTGTGATGATTTTTTGCTTTTATTAAAAATAATTTGCATACATGGATGATATTTGGACCTTCTATCACTCATGAATTTCTTTCTTCTTCCATACACTGCCATGTCAAACTTCACTTTGAAATTTCTCAACATTAGTGTCTGGTCAAAGTCTTTGGATCTTGGATTTAGATCTACTTGCATGCATTCCCTAGCTGTAAAAAAAAATATAGAATGGAAGAAAAAATATTTATAGGGTAACTTGTTAACATGGACCACAAATGAGGAGGGGATTTTTCAGGACGTTCAATTTGTTTATAGTCGTAGTCTACTCTTAGAGAGTGTTGTAGTCAACCAAGTCAATGTTGACCACCTTTATCAATTATCAATAGGTTGAAACTAGTCTTCATGTGTTTAATATTTTGAGAGGGTTATTTTATGCATGGATATAATTGTGGCAAATCCCTCTCAAATATTGAAAAGCTATTATAGATGATATCTAAAATATATTTATAATAGATTCGATGTAAATAGATCCAACTGAAATGTTACAAATGACATTTACATAATTACGTTGTGTCAATTATCGATGTATTCTACATTTATTCTACGTCCTATGTACCTTGGTTGACCAAGGAATTTGACTATCCGACAATATGGAGATTTACAACTTGGGGAGCTAGTGGTCTCCAATAAAGAAATTAAATTTATGTAGAGCCAATATTTATGGTTGTAATCACAAAATAAATGAGCGCATGAAGTTATTTGTAGTTCATATTTAAGCTCATCATCGTCCTGCTACTACTTTAATAACTTTCATGCAAATACTCAATACCTATATTTTTTGAATAGGCATATCATTAGATGACGATAATTGTTTCATGTTTTAGACCTCACATTCCACTTAAAATAAAGAATATTTTTTGGTAAAATACATTAACTTAATATCATAGGTTTAGAGCATACTCAAATAACCCTAGCTCTAGTAACAATGATATCAAAACAAAGAAATTTCATTGATGAGGCATAAGCCTATTTCATACATGCTTTAGGGTTAAAAACAAAAAATATTGATACTCTTGATTTAGGAGATCATTACATGCAATGAATATTAAAATAATAATAACCCATCCAAAAATGCATGATCTAATAATAATAAAATAATGAAATAAATCCTATCATATTAATAACTAGTTTGCAAGCTATTCTATGCATTTTAAAGCTTTCTTCACAATAGGCTATTATTCTTGTAGATGCTTTTCTCTATATTTTAGAAAGTGAGTAGAAAATGAATTGACTTTGAACTTACCATTTTTGTTCCAATTTGTATTGAAATTGCTAGCCTTATAGGTGTTTGACTTATACTTTTAATGGTTCTCTTTGTATTTAGGCACTGTTACCTCTTATTGTTTCTTTGTCTTTGGGGTTATACAAAACATTATTGTGCTATCTTAAGTGTGTTTGAGAAAAAAAACATATTCTTCTTCATTTTATTCAAATTTTTCTTTTGCTTATTTTACTTGATTCTTCTCCACTACATTACTTTGATGTATATTTATCCAACTTTTATTTTGTCATTCTAAAGATTATATGTCATGTTTTTGGTTCCTCTCTCATTAAGGAGATCCATTTTTAATGAAATGTGCCAATAATACTTCATAGTGTATCTATTTATTACACAATGATAACAAATATTTTACATGTTGAATTTACCTCTTTGAGAATCATTTCTTTGATTTTGAAATATCTAAAAATTATTTCTTTGTTGGAAGGGCTTTAGAGGTCTCATGTCTCTTCTATATGGTTGCTTCCCTCTTTAACTTCTAATTATTCTTGTTATTTTATAGTATGTACGGCCTCTAATTTTTTAAATAGGATCACTAGCTTCTCAAAGCTTGGTGTTTGCTCAATAATATTAAGTGTAGTCACAAATATATTGTACTTTGATGGGATTGTGCTTGCAATGATGCTTACAAATTTACAATTATCCTCATGAATACTACCAAAATTTCTCTTCTCTTCATATTTATACAATGGAGTTAGATTTGTAGAAATAAAATCTAATTTTGATTCTTGGCTTGAAATATTATCTTCAACTTCTTCTATGCATCCTTGGTTATGATTGTATCTTGCAAATATGCTTGGACTTCATTTGCTACTCTAAACATGATAATTATTGATGCTTTCTATCTACCTTGTTAAAATCTATTTGATATTTTCCATCTATAGTAGAACAAGAAGTTCTTCCATCTACTACTTGCCAAACTTCCTCAAACTCAAGTTGTGTCATGAGTTTGGTCTTCCATGTAGCATAATTGTTTTCCCTCAATAATTGGGAATTCGGTAACATGAACTTTGGTTATCCACTAGTTATGGTAGTATTTTACAAAATTTAAATATTCTTCTTTTATTGAGTCTACCTAGAAAAGCTCTTTCCATTGAGTATATATATGCCTATACTTAGATTTCAAATGATGTTTCAAAAATGCAAGAGAATTGTGTCTCACTAAGTAAAGGGAATGCGTTCTTCCTCTATGGAAAATTGCTTGGAATGTTATTTTATTTGTATTTTTATTTTCAAATTTCAAAAAATAAATTTTCAGATCTTAAATAAAATATATTATATTCCTCTTGTAATATTCTTCTTTTACTCAAGGTATTTAAAACTTTATACATTTGTTCTCTTATTTCTTCTTTCTTCTTCTTCTCACAATAGATGTGAGGTTAAATATTTAAACCAACTCAAATCCTTTAATGCACTCTTTGCTTTGGAATATGCATCAAATTAATCCTTAGTGCCTTTTTTTTTTTCAAAATATTTAACTACGCATTAACATTTATTGTGTAATATTTCTAAGGTTGATGTTCGTGGGTGATTAGAATTTCTTTGTTCTAAAACTGGATTGATGCTTATTTGAGTAAAACTCACACTTGTTCACTTCTCTTATCTCTATTAATTTCTTGAAATGCTCTTTTACAAAGTTCTTCTTCATGTGTTACTCTTGCAATATTATTCTACATGTCCTTTTTTATTTCCACACAAATTTCTAATGTGCTTAATGAACTATATATCTTTGTTTTTCTCTTTCTTTTCACATGAATTTTTGGTGTGCTTATTAGGATGCATGTCTTGATTTTTTTTAATGTGATAGAATGATGATAGCAGGGATATTTTTCTTGGAATGTTCTTATGCACTTCTTCATATTATTAGCTTTCACTTGACCTTTATTACAATCATTTCTTCAAATGCAATAATATTTTATATTATTTTCATTCTTTTTAAAAATTTCTCTTTACCTGTTCTTTTGCACTTTCTCTTATATTCTTGCCTTGTAAAGGTAGTTTGGTCTATTGAGGCACGAGCCTTTACATTTTTCTAATTTTATTTCTAACAATTTTCTTACACCTTTCTATTCAACTTGTGAACATAAAAAATAGCATATATCTTGTTTCTAATAAGTTTCTCCAACTTTATAATAGCTTCTTAATTTTAGATGTACATTATGCAATGCCCAATTTTCATGTTATTCCAATATAGAATGCTTACTCAACATTTTGTAAAACAAAATTGTTATTTGTTTTTGAGTTTTGGAGTATGCCTTTTGCTAAGATGCCTTTTCGTGCCTATTATAGACTTTTCACTAAACGAATGTTGCCTTCAATTTCTAATTTTCAAGCATGTTCTTCTTGGAATGTTTTTCTCTCTTTGTGAGATATTTCCTTATATAATACTTCAACTCATGTAATGTTGTTTCTTGTAGCTTTGAGAGTCTTTGATTCTCATTTTTATGCGTCTTTTGAGCTTATACTTTTGAACTTCTATAATATTATTTATAATGAATTTAAAATGGATTTAATGATTTTTATTTTTAAAGGGGCTTCTATGGCTTCCATTTCTTATAATTTTGAAGAGTTTATATGGAATTTTCTTCTTGTAATTTTGAGGATATTCTTATAGATTTCTCTTCTTACCTTTGAAAATGGTAGTTCTTTCATTCTTACTAAGCTTGGATTGGTTGTTACTTGTAGTCTTTATGACCTTTAGTCTTGAAAGAGATTAAAACACTTTTGATTATTTGAAAGTATTTTTTCTTTGGTAGGGGGTTTTAACCCTAAAATTTCTTTAATATGCCATGGAATGTTCCTTCATAGTCACAATATTATACAAGGTAATTTTACCGTTGAAATTTCTTATCTCAAACTTGATTTTTTAAAAAATAAAGTGCACCTTGGATTTATCTATGTTGAAGCTATAAGAGGATAAGGAGAATTTTTTCTACCTTCTACATTTTTTGATACCACATGTTAAAAATTAAACTTCAAATGAATGCATTATGGTAGTGAAGGGCATTTAAGTACCTAGGATGCCTAATTTGGGCATTAAAAACCCTCAAACAACCTTAAAACTATCTTTTCCTATACTAAATGCATGTACCTTGGGAGGGGTGGTTATACCACTTGATGTATACATGGCCTATGATGTAATAACTTCTAACAATTTCATTACTACTATTGGAAAAGATACGGAACAATGATACTCTTATTTACAAGTATACCATCACCAAATATTTGTTCCTCAGTAAAAAAATGTTGCCTAACATTGGTGTAGCAAGGAAATAAACTAACTATGACACTAAAATAAATAGTTGTTGAAACGAAGGATATCACTAATGTTTTTTCATGCAAACATATCTAAAGAGAGAATTTAAGGATTTCAACTGATGACCTTTACCAATTAGAGGAAAGGTCTATCTAATAAACCGCATGGACAAATGAAGAGAAGGTTTTAGGAGTTGATATGTGAGGTTTAAGAGGATCAAGTATTGCACTCCAAAATTTCCCATGTATGATACTCTAGGTACCAACTACTATTAGAATAATAAGTCCTTACCTAGCTCTAAATGGGATATATCGCTTGAAGCATCCACCTATCATGTCATCATACCACTCTCTATCATAAATAAGATGCAATGGGGTAGTAAGTATGACATAAAAAAAATGCAATGGGAAGAAAAAAGTGATGCAACCTTGGTCTTCACTGGTATGCCATGTTAAAATTTATAATATTTTTTAGAAATATTCAAAAACATGCATTCACCATGTTATATTAAAAATATATATAGAAGTGAATTAAACATAACATCAAAGAGATAAAAGCAATTAACAAATAGAGGGAGATGACAAGAATTAGAAGGTGGGTGCCTATGGGCACCCCACTATATCATATTATATTTACACTTATGATATAAATTTATCCTTATTGAGGGGTATTTATAGTGATGCAAAATCCTCAATGAGAGGTTAACCTTAGGATGACATAAACATAATTTTGAAGTTAACCTTACAATAAAATAATAATAAATTACCCATTTAACCAAGGTTATCTATAAATTCAATTAAAAAATGCCACAAATGATGAAATATGAAAGGGACTTCTAGGTTTACATTAACATGCCCATAGGATACATAATGGTGCTCATAAGCACTTCATACTTTTATCATAAATGGTGCTCATAAGCTAGATTAGATTACACAAAGTTTAATGCAGGTCATAAATGGAAAATTATCTATGAAACTAAAAATAAGAATGAGTTTGGATTTTTATCTCTTGTTCACCAATAGTGAAGGAAAGAAAAGGGTTAAGGAATACTTTTGCATTAATTTTTGCAACTTGTTTCTCTATAGTGATTTTTGGAAGCGATGAAATATAGTGGCAATATTCAAGTTTTAGAAAATATTTTTAATACTATTGTTGATCAATGACAAAACAAGACAAATAGTGTAATGTGATCTTTGAAGGGACTCACATATAGTTAAATGTAGAGCTTAATTAATTTGTTTAGTTTTTTTAGCCTTAGATAAATCACTATTCATATATTCGAGAATTATAAAGAGGTAAAAACCATATGCCTAACCACCACCTCCCAAGGGATCGATGAGACTTCAATATATAATTCCTTCAAAGAGTAAGAGTTTATATTTCATAATTATTATTGAGTTAACAACAATCCTCTTCATATAATCATTGATACAATAATTAGAAAACAACATTATAATCCAAGACATCATCAAGCAACTTAACTTCTAAGGATCAATATATCCTTAAGCTTACATCCTTAGTTGAATTCTTAAAATAAAGGAGTTAAATATTAGCAATGATACAATTTTGAGTGTTGCATTATTCTAATGTATGAAACTACCATTTATGGCATTGGTTTTACTTGACATTTATGATGTATTGTTTGAAAGACCTTGTCTTTAACCATAAATAAATTTAACAATATTACCCTTAATAATGGTCAATGTGCATTAAAGGAGTGAACTACCACATAATAGATTATGTGAAAAATGTAATTCTTATATCTATTAAGAAATGTAATATATTAATTTCTTATGTAGAAAAAATGTAATTCTCATTGTTTGTGTAAATGTACCTAGCATGAATAAGTGTTCTCTTGTAACGTTAATGTCATTTAGTCTAATACAATTATAATAATTGTATATAATGATCCAATAATTATTTAATATGTTTTATAATTCATATTAAGTCACACTTTATTATTCTAATAATACATTGAATGATTGATGCATTTGGAAAAATTTAAAAAAATTGATGATAGATTCAACTATATATTCTCCAAATAACTTGGAAACTATAGATTGGCTCTCAATATTTTAACAAGATATCAATTAAAAACATGTATATACTATCTTAAACTAATGATCTTATAGGATAGCTCTAGGTATCTTGTAATTTAACTAATATTGAATAATAAACTAGTTAACATATTTCTTTTTAGTATTTCAAACATTTGAAAACTGAAACTCAAGAGTAAGGATTGGTTGTTCACTAGGTCGGTTATCCATATTATCCTAATCAATGCACCAACAACATTTGTATATCTACTAAGTGATATCCACAAGTTATTTCTTAGTTTATTCATAACTATCTACTTTGATGATATTATCATATTTAGTAAGATATAGCATATATATTTATGTGTGCACATGCTTGTGTGTGTGTATGATGTACATCAAGTCCTAAGCTCAATGTGTCAACACAATATAGAATTTAGAACATGGCTAGCCACAAGTTGGCATCACAAATATATTTTATCTCGATTATAGCATTGTCCATAAAGGTACACCTACAATCCCAACTATAATTTATGTCATCTATGATTAAACTCTTTTAAGGAACTTGTATAAGCCTAGAAGTGTTATAGTACTAGCAAAATTCTATTAATAATTTATCATTCATTTTTCACATGTATCTTGGCCTCTTTATTAGATCAAGATTGCTAATTTAGCATTCCAAATAGATCCCTTATTGATAATAAAAATTTAAATAATTGAAGAAATACCTATTTTTAGAATTAAGGCTTATTATGCAAGCATCATCCAACATCTTCATACTGATACTAATACATAAAATATTGCACTTACCTCTATTTTCATGTAAAATGGGGAGTTGATTGTCTATCATTTACAAACATTCAAGGGAAAAATCCACCACCATCAAAATCATGAGAAATATTAATATAACATCACAATCTATTTAAAAATTGCACCACTACATCATGGTTAAAAAAAATCATGTAATTTGATCATAAGCCTATTGTTAATGCATACTTTTGAAAAGTTAGAAAACATAAATTATAAGTAGTTGATGACACACTTATAGTGTATTTATATTATCATAAAATAATACAATGGTAAGGTAATCTAGGTAGCTAATTTCTTAAGCTAACCTTCCATCCAAGCACTATTGATAATAACGGATGTGTAAGGACACAATTCCCTTGAATAAGAATATTATATCCTACTGATATTAGTATTTTTTTAAACATACCTCTAACTACTATAAGGTAATTCAACACTAAATCATGACTTAATTTTTTTTTATATCACCCAAGAAATCCATGTGTCTTGTTCAACATGTCTCACTAATGTTGAATCTAGGAGGTGCTTTACTCAAAACAGTCACATACGTTACCATTAAGAAAATACTTACAACACCACAATGATATTTTACTATCCTGATTTGAGCCAAGATGTTAAATTCAACATGAAATAATGTATTTCTTGTATTGTCAATCCAAAAAATAAGATGTTGGTTCCATACTCAACATGGTTGTTCTTTCTATGCCATGAGAAACCATTAATATGGGTTATATATAGTACTTTGATTCCACTAAAAATAAAAACAATAATATAACTATGTTCCTCTATATAGGTTTTTGAATATGATTATCATTATACCATGTGAGAAGAATATTGACATTGTTCGAAATGCTCATTTTTTTAGACTACCATTATAGACTTATTTATCAGTTTTGGCACCACCTATAGAATCTACCCAACATTCAACTAAAGAGCTCAATAAATTTATCTTCCAATATTTATGGATAGATTAAAGTGTTGAATAAGATGCTTATACACTTACTCAAGTCCTCATTATTTCTGACACTAACACAGAATCAATGACTAAGAAATGGAAAGCCTTTTCACATTGGTTTCCAATAAATATCTTCATGGAACAGGATAATTTCATATTTTCATGTCACTAACATCATCATGATGTAAGTCCGATAGATTTACTAACTTGACCATGTCATCAAGAAACAAGTAGACCAATAGAGAGTCTAATGTAAAAATATTTTTATGTTGGCTACAACTTCTAGCTAATGCCTAGAAACATCATCCAACTTCATTTCTTGTTATTAATGTCTACACATTATATCTTGTAAATACTTAAAATTAGTATAATATCTATAATATAGGTTTATTTAATGTGAATTAAATGTATACATCAATATATAGAAGTTATCAACATATCCCTAAATCCATTTTTTTTCATAAATGTTTGTCATATTTTATTTAAGGAAAATTGGTCATCTAAATTGGAAAAGATATTGTTATAACTAAAAATAAAATCTTAAAAGACAACTGATGAAAAGTATTAAAATCAATAAAAGAATTATAATGAGAAAAATTAAAAAAGAATAAATTTTTTAATATAATATATTGTATTGATAGAATTTACAAATGAAAGTTGCATTATACCCTTACCATAATATAATATTTTAGTTTAACATCTTAATTATAAAATAAATGAGTTAATGAATGCTTGCTATAGTCAAAATCAAGGCCAAATATTGTCATTGAGCAAAGGATGGTAGAGGAAATAGTTTTATATAGAGCCAATCATGATTTTATCTATAAATTTATGGGTATTCACCCTACCCTATTTTTTTTGCATTCCTAGATTTGGCAAAAACTAGGAGCCTCTTGGTGAGTATTATTTGTTGTTTATTAGAAATGGATATTTTATTGTTAGTTTTTCTTCACTTCCTGATAGAAATAAGATTCTTGAATCAGAAAAGAGGAATCATAGTTCGATAGGATTATTTGTTCAGCCCTTGAGAGTGGGATTTTATCCTTGAATTGAACCCAATACTGTCTCAATTTGGATCTGTTTGTATACAATTCCAATAGAGTTTTTGAGTGAGGAGGTATTGGAAATTATTAGTAATTCCCTTGGAAGATATTTGGATGTTTCCAAAGACACAATGGAAGGAAACACAATCGTTTATGCTATATTATGCATGGAAATGGATCTTAGCTAGACTTTGCTGATAGAGGTTGAACTTGAACTTGTAGGACTATGTTAGATTCAACAATTAGATTATGAGGCATTTCCCTTCAAGTACAAATTTTACCACAAATATGGGTATTTGGTGCGATCCTGCCCAAAAAATATGAACATAAAAATGGAGGCTCCTTTGGGAATATCAAATATTCTTGAGGGTAAGTCAATAATCAATAAAGAAACAACCAATATTTCTCAAGGTAAATAAGCATAGGGAGATGGTTTTGAATATCCCAAAAGAAGGAGAAGGCAAAAGAAAATGATGGTAAAGATCAAACCCAACTCAAGACCTCCAATAGGTATGAGATATTCAAGACACTAGTGGACTAGGAAGAAGAAAAATTCATGGAAGGAGTGGATGGGAATAATAAAAACAATAACAACCATGTTCAAGCCCTTATTTCACCTCCTCCCATCCTATAGTAGGTAATTGAGCATAGTGAGTTACTGCAATCAAATATTGTAGGAGTATTGATAGTGCATAACCAAGAGCAACCGATAATTAAGGATTTCATCATGGGTATATCATAAAATGACAGATAAAGGTCAAATATAGGGATAACGTAGGTGGAAAAGAGATAAAAAATACCATTTCTTAAGGAGTGAGTATAAAATCAAATAAAAATTTGATAATAGTTCAAGGAGATAAATTGGTCACTAAAGGATCGGTGAGGCCAATAGATTTTTATTGCTCTCAAGGTAATAAATGATTATATAATAATGGATTGTTAGGAGTTTAAATAGTAGAACCCATCAATATATTATTATAAGAATCTTAGAAAAATGTAAAACAAATATTTTTCTTATCCAGGAGACAAAAATGTGATTGGATCTTAGATGTAAAATAGTAAATAGAATTTGGAGGGGTGCTGGTCATATGGAAGTGGATGTCCAAGGGGTCTCAACAGGATAGTTACTTTTTGGAGCTCTCTTGAATGGATAAAAATATAACAAATAGCTTGGAGGGGTGTCCTCACATCACATTTTAAGAGCAATGTGAAAACTAAGAAGGTTTTAATCACAAATTTTTATGGGGCTCAAAACCTAAATGGTCAAATACATCTATGGAAAATGGTGCATAACATTAGAGTCTCAAGGGAGGAGTTAGACTGAATTTTTTCTAGGGATTTTAATGCTAAATTATCCTCTATATATCAATAAGGGGGAACCCCAATTTTATATCCAAGGGATCGTCTTATGATTGCCCAAGTCCATGCATTACACTTGGTGGATATTAAATGCCTTGGAACCAACTATACATGGACTAATAAGAGGAGGTAGCCACATACCAATAATGTGAAGTTAGATTGTTTTTTTGGTTTTAAAGGAGGTATTTGTAAAATAGAATATAAAATTTAAAATTTGGAGGGTCTAGTTTCAGATCATTTTCCCATTTTTTTGGAAGGGGAGATCAAGACAGTGCAACATCACAAACTATTCAAATTTGAAAACTTTTGGTTACAAGAGGAACTTTGAATGAAAATTCCACAGTGGTAGGAAGAGGGACACACAACATATGGGACATCAATATGTATATTCCACAAGCAACTTAATTATGTCAAGGATCAATTGAAACAATGGAGGTGAGTTAACAAGATAGACTTCTAGGTCCAAATAACTCCATTGGTGGCTATATGAGATGATGTTCAAAAATACATTGCGTAAAGTGGTTGAGGACATTGACAACAAAGAGGAGATCTACTGGAAACAAAGAGCAAAAAGCACTTGATTATTAGAAGGTGATAAAAATACCAAATTTTTCCTTTGGACTGCCTGTGATAGGAGACATACGAACAACATGGAATCTCTTCAATATGAGAACATACAATCCTTTGATACAATTCTAGGTATGCATTTCCATTCAATGGATTATTTTTTCTAAACTATTTATGGAAAGTATGGTGCAAGATGAAGAGGTTAAAAATTAAGTTCTTGTTGGCATACCCTCTATTATATTTGAAGAAGAAAATCAGGCTCTACTTAAACCCATTAATAGAGAGGAGCTAAATAAAATAGTCTTTGGATAAGCACCGAAAAAACACCAGGTTCAGATGGCTTTCCAATTGAGTTTTTTAAGGCCTTCTAGGATAAATTGGAGGAGGATGTAATGGCTATTATAGAGGAGTCCAAAGGTAGTAAAATAATGCTTAAATAATTAAATCATAATTTCATTTCCATAATTCCAAAAGGGGAGGAGGGGGTGCATATTTCATATTATAGGCATATTGCCTTATGCAATATCATATATAAGATAATAAAAAAGGTAATGGTTGAGTGAGTAAATCCTCTTCTACATAGCATTATATCCTTGTAAAAAGCAGGTTTTATAGAGGGTAAACAGATCTTGGATGGTGTGGTTCTATCTCAGGAGGTAATCCATTCAATGTAAAAATATGGTAACAGAGGAATGCTAATAAAATTGTATATGTCAAAGGCCTATGATAGGGTGGAGTGGAGCTTCTTATAAAAGATGATGGCAACCTTTGGTTTCTATCAAGATTGGATATAATGGATCATGAGCTATGTTTCTATTCTGACATACTTAGTGTTAATCAAGGGTCTTCCCTCACAACCATTTGGAGCTACTCGAGGCCTTCGTCAAGGATATCATTATTCCCCCTATATTTTTCTCATATTGGTTGAAGGTTTGGGTAGACTCATCTTGAGGAGAAGACAACAAGATTTGCTAAAAAATGTCAAGGTGGGTGGGGAAGTTTTAACTCACCTATAGTTTGTGGATGACACAAGATTGGTGGGAGTGGCAAACTTTAGGGAAGCAAAAATTATTAGAGATACACTTAATGTCTACCTTAGGGCCACAAAAAAAGTCATCAATGATAAAAAATCTAAAGTAGTCTTTTTAAATCTTGATCAAAGGCTTCAGGACAAAATTTTAGATATCTTGGGACTCACGAGGACTTCTCTTCCAATGGTATACTTGGGGGTCCCTTTGCATTTTAAAAAACTAAAAATTAATATCTAGAGGAATATTTTAGATTGTATCAAGGAAATAATTAATCATTGGTATCAAAAATGGTTAAGCTATGGGGGTAGATTAAAATTTTTTTAGTCATTCATTCAGGCCATGACAATTCATAAATTTTCTATCCTTTCTGCCCCACATACCATATATGTCTCTTCGATCGGACCTTCCCATGCCTAGTATCCAACACCTAGCACCTAGTACCTTTATACGACTAGTGAGTAGGCTCCCCCTCTCTCTATTGATCACAACCCCTCTTGATTATTATTTAAGGTGCAATTAATAATAGTAGGGTGTTTACCTTCAACTGTAGAATGTAATGTTGGGCACCTATGAATCGATAAGGGGAACCAAATTGATTCAAAAATAGTTAGACAATATGGCTAGAAAATTTTTATGGGGAGGAGTAAAAGGAGAGAGAAAATGGGTCTTAGTATGTTTGGAGAAAGTAAACCAACCCAAGGTAAAAGGAGTTTTGGTACTGAGGAGATCAAAGCTAAATAATAAATCTTTGGCTAGAAAGTTTTACTGAAGGTGGATTTCCCAACCAACTTCTTTATTCATTAAAGTTTTAACTAGTAAATATCTGGGATAGGTAAACCTAAATGATATGGGTCATTTTACTTTGGATGGTAATGGGTCCTTAGTGTGGCAGACTCTAAAGTTAGGATATGCGGTAGTGAATGGTAGATTATTTTGGAAAGTGGGGAGAGGGGAGAAGGCACAATTTTGGACATATTCATGGGATCAAAACCCACCTATCATTATTGAATTCCTAGAGCTACAACAGATAAAAACAACCATGGAAAATAGGGGTTGGGTCCAAATTAGAAGTTATTTCAATACTAGTCAGTTGGGGGATTATAAGTATAAGTAATTTATGAAGTTGGATGAGTGGCCAACTTCAATCCCTTAGAATTTGAAAATCATCATGACTAAAATCTTGGCAAAAATAATTCTCATAGGTAGAGATGAGGAGGATGAATTAGATTGGGGCTATGGGAGCCTTGGTGTTTACACAGTGAAGGATGAATATGATAAGATCCTTGTAGAACCTCCTCCTCATGCATATTAGGTTGATGATTGGAGAAAGATTTGGCAGTCCAAGGGTTGGTCAAAGGTAATTTGTTTTGCTTGGTAGTTCATGCATAATGGAATTCTTAATTTTGATAATATTAGATGTAGGGGAATCATTTGTCCATATCAATGTTTTTTATGCTGCAAGAGTGAGAAAATATCTGATCACTTGATGTTTGAGTACCCATTCATGCACTAGATCTAGGAGAGATGGTTTTTATTTTATAAAATTTGAGTTAATGGTGATTTGAATCAAATTAATATTTGGAAAATATGGAAGAGGGGTAGATTTAAATCTAAAGATCTTTGTATTTTTTGGGATCTTGTATTAAAATTAATTTGGTGACAAGCATGATTGGAGAGAAATGACAAAATTTTTAGAGAAACCTTTTCATATTTAGATGGAGTGTGGCAGATCATTTGGAGCAAAATCATAGAAATGATGGCAATGTATGTTAAAGAGGAAACTTAGGCTGTTATATGGATAATGAAGAATGAAGTTAAGTGTAAGAGGGGAAGGACAAAGCTAGTTGAAAACCACCCCCAGAAGGTTGTATTAAAATTAATACTAATAGAGCTACAAAAGGCAATCTGGGTAGAGCTAGAATTGGAGTGGTTTGCAAGAATCATATTGGAATAGTGCACTATTGGGAACTATGAGGCCTGGTAAGGTCTATAAAAAATGAAGTGAAATACTTAGTTATCAAATTTGATTCTATTTGGGTAGTAAAACAAGGTTATAGGAGGATAATCCTAGAATCGGATTCTCAAATAATGGTAGGAGCTTTGGATTACATGAGGAACTTGGCTTTGAAGACATGGAGGTTAAGGATTCTTGTTACTCAAATTAAGGAATTGTAGAGGGAATTAGATGATGTGATTATAATTTATGTGAGTAGAGATCTAAATAAAGTGGTAGACTTCCTGGCTAAGATGGGTACTAAGAAGGAGGTATGGGTTTCAGTGGCATAGTGACATGGCTATTGAGGATGAGATGATTAGGTAGGTTGGTGAGCAAATCCAACGTTTAGCTAATTTGGACAACCATTGTAGAAATATGGTTTAGGATATTTAGCTCCAATGTAGATATTCTTTTACAATTGTAAACAGGTGAATAACCATTGTAGAAATATGGTTTAGGATATTTGGCTCCAATGCAAATCTTTTTTTACTGTTGTAAACATGTGTTCTCTTTAGCTAAGGTTGGGAGAAGTATCATCTCAAATTGTAAATGTTCTTTGTTTTAATATAATTTTTTCAAATATTTATTCAAAAAATATATTGTAATTATATTTGAAATAAATTTACAAATGGGAATAAACATAAGCCAAGAGCAAAAAAAGAGTTAGTAGTTTTCACAATGTATGATTTATGTCAGGGGTATGGATCATAAGTTCTAGGGTTAGGCTATCACTTGTGTGACATACATCATAAACAAGGTTCCCAAAAAAGCAAATATAGGGTATGACACCTCTTGAGATATTGATAAGAGATCATATTGATGTGTCCTAATTCAATATATTTAGGTCTTCTACATGGGATCACATACCCAAGGATATTTGAAAGGAGGTACCAAAGAGTTAGAAGTGTATTTTTTGAGGGTATTATGATACCTCAAAGGTATGAGGTTTTGATCTAGAGATATGTATATTTCATGAGATTATTCTAGGTACTCCTTCTAACCCACCACCTAAAATTTCAACCATTAATTCTTCTAACCCTTTAACTATCTCTAGTTTAGCTAGCTCTTTTGAGATTTTGGTTGGCACTATTCCCATTAGAGAATATTCTTCATCTCCTTCTTCATCTTCCTCAAGTGGATGTTCTTCACCATTAATTTAACCCCTTTTGTGGGAAACACCACAAGCAACACTCTCTTTTCAAGGAGCATGGAAATGTAAGTATGACACATCAGTTCAAAGTGCTTCAATATTACATGATGAGGTGAGTGAAAATGAGTTGGATTCTTTAGTTTTAGTATTTTTTGGATTTTCATAAGATACATGTGATTCTTTGGTTTGTCCAACACCTAAATGGGTTAATGCACTTCTAAAATATGATCAAACTATTCTATATCTTGAGTGACATTAAAAGGCTCTTTCTTGAGCATTGCTTCCAAAGGTAGCATATTCATAGGATCCTATCACATATTCTCAAGCTAAGGAAAGTATAAAATGAAAAGATGTTATATTGGTAGAACTTGAGATACTGATGAAGAATAGGACTTAGGAGTTGGTCCCTCTTCCAAAGTGAAAGAATGTTGTTGGATACAAATGAGTCTATAAGACCAAATACACATCGAATGATCAGGTAGAAAAGCACAAGAAATACCTTATTACTAAGGGATTCTATCAATAGGAGACTGTACTATTCCTAGAATTTTACACCAATGGTTAGGTTAGACTTAGGATGATTCTCTATATTATTGCCTCCTATGGATGGAAGGCACGTAAAATGGATGTGAAGAGTTTCTTTCTACATGGGGATTTTCATGAGGAAATCTACATGCATCATTCATCCAATTTTTAGCTTGAGGGGCCCACCCATTGGTTTTTATCCAACTAGATCCTTGTGTGGACTTAAGTTGGTTCATCACACATGGCATGATACAATTCATTCCTTTTTCTCAATGATAAGTTTCAATGGTGTGAGGTTAAACATGATGTTTATTGGGGAAGGTTTCAATGATGGTGTTGTATATCATGATATTCTCATCATTGGTAGTTCCTCTACTTTGATCTTGGAAGTCATGGCTTCATTTCACACTTAAGATGATAGATATAGGGATTTTACATTATTTTTTGGGGAGTCAAATTGTTTAGATATACTTTGGCATCATTATTTCCTAGCCTAGTATGCTTTGGATCTTCTTTAGCATTTTAGGATGAAATATAATCCATCTTGAACTCCTTTTATCTTTGGCTAGAAAATTTAGACTGATTACATCATACTTTTAGTCGATACCACATTGTATTAATATCTTATGGGAGAACTTCTCTATTTTTATCACATTAGAATTGTTATAACCTTTTTTATGAGCTATTATTTTATATACATGTAGGCATATTGAGAGATTCAATGGACAATAACTAAAAGGATTCTTAGATACATTTGAGGGGGCTGCCAGATAAGTACTCATTACTCCATTGGTTCCCCTTTTATTTAACAACTTTTTCAAAATTTTATGGGGTAGGTGACTTGTTCGTGTTATGGACCACCATCTGCTTTGCATTCTATTTGTGATCTAACCTAGTTTCTTAGTGCTCGAAATTTCAATCCACTATTTATTAGTTATCTACAAAGGTTGAATATTATGTTTCCAATGAGGCAACTAAGCATCTCAAGTGGATGATCATGAGTCTGGAGGATATTGGCATTCCTCAAAACTTTTTATTATCCTTTTATGTGAAAATCAAAGCACCACTTGTCTTGTCAAAAATCCAATGTTCCATCAATGAACAAAGAACATAGATATGCGGATGCAAGTTATGATATCAATTCATGCTTATGGGATGCTTGATCGACCATTTGTACCTTGATTAGGGTAGTCAGTAGATATTTTGACCAAGGTCATGTTCAAGGTCACTTTTGTGTGCATGTGGGAGATTCTTAGAGTTGGAAAATATCCCTTAAGGGGGATGCAAAGTTAGGGTCTCTCTCCATGTCCCTTATTCAGCTTAAGGGGGATGCTAGAAAATGTGGTGGTTAAGCTTTTATTAAGGCCATAAAGGATTTTTGTACTTGTATAATCAATTTTTCCCTTTGGGCCCATGTAAAATTTTAAAAAGGTGATTTTGTAACATTTTGTAATATTTTATTCTTGAGGGCCACCTTCACAATATTTACCTAAAGGTATCATGTATTTGGGTATAAATACCTATTCATACCAATGTTTTTGACTATTAGTGTAATTTTATTTTCTCTTATTGAGATTAGTTGGTGTCCATGGACACCCCATCATATTCTATGTTTTATTTTTTGTTGTGTATTCATTTGTTAAGGAATACTAGGTAATGTTGGATTCTATTTATTTCTATAAACTCCTACAAAATTCAACAATAAATATCCTCCACAACTCCATTTATTGTATCAGAGTGTTGTGATTCTTATCCATGGATAATATAGTGATTATTTATGGTATCTATGAGCATCTCATAAATTTTGTCTCTTTTTATTTTTCTTCTTTCTTTTATGGTTTTTGTATAATATTTGAGAGATTGGATTCTTCTATTCATTTTTAGAATATATTGTGAACTCCAACATACTTAACACTAACAAATATAAATGAATTTTGAATAGGTGGTATTGCAGCATGGTGGTCAAAAAAATATTTTACTTCCAAACCTACATGTTATCTAGGATAGGCCATGGCCCATTGTCATATTAGTTTACTTTAATGTGTTTCTAGCACTATTAAAAAATAAACTGCCTAACAAGATAATTTGACCTTAGCCCTCTTGAAGTCTTGAAACAAGTTCGATTAAGCATTAAAAATGAGTCATCCTAATTACATAGTATTCACAAACAACACTTAATTCACCATCTAATCTATAGTTTATTTCATTGCATTGAAGTATTTTACTAGAATTTTGTGTTGAAAGTATAATTTGATTCATCACCAAGGTCATCATTGTATGATTTAATCTTGGATAGGCCTAAGGAAATTTTATTTTACAGTGTATTTAATTATTGTAATATTTTATTATGTAAACACTATGGATTGTAGTTAGCCTTGTTATGGCTAAACCCACCTTAAAATATTGTAATTAACCTTAAAGTCCTCTTGTAATATTAGCTTAAGTGAATTTTATTTATGTAGTTAGGGTTTTGGTTTTATATCTCCCACCACTCTATCATTTATTAGCAGAGTGGTGTGATCCATATCTGCACATAATACAATGATTATTTGTGGTGCTCCTGGACATCCTTAGTTTTTGTGTCTCTTAATTTTAATTCCTTTTTTTCTTTTACACTTTATATTTATGATTTGTGTGGATGGTTTGATTTTGTTCATTTATATAAAATATTATGAAATATAACATGGTATCAAAGCAGATATAGATCTACTTCATTTGTTCATGCAAAAATATAGTTTTGAGACTTTGATATTTCTTCCTAACCCTCAGAAAATTCTTTCGTTGATGTCTCATAAACCCTTTCCACAGAAGAGGAAAATAGTTTTTTATCCTTTTCCATATCTATTTTTTGAAACTGCTCGAGGAAAAGATCATAAATTCCCTAAGAATTGCTTTAGATTTCTATATTATGGTCTCTTGTCACTAAATGAACTAAAGAACTACTAAATGGATCATAAAATGAGTAAGAATTATTAAATTTAATAAGGAGAATGTGTTTGGCTTGGCATGGTATAAGACCAAAAAATCTCGTCTTCACAAGGAATATGCATACCTTCATGTGGTATGGATGTCATTGCAACTAATCCATGGCATGCCAGGGCATAGCAGGTTGAAAGGCACCGGTTTGGTTCATCACGAGTTAATTTTACAATGTAAAAATGTTCATCCTTTTTCCAATATTAGGTGATATGAATCTAAAGTGTTCATGCCATTATAGATCATAGAAGAAACATTGGATGTTGTAATTTATGGTTGATTGAACCTTCATTTTGTCTTGCATTGATAGAAGATCATTTAAAATATTTTCTACAAAAATAAAATGACTTTGTTATATTTTATTATAATAATAGGTTGGTTGGTGGATTGGATTCTATTGGATCAATATCCCATGTTTAAACCCATTGGTGGTCATTTTGCTATACCTTTGATGTAGGGAGAAGGGAAAAATAATTTGTATCAGTCCCTTCTTAGTTGGTACCATGACACAATGGCTAGTGCATAATATTTAGCATAGGAGAGAATATGATTGAATTCTATCACATGCTTTTTATACTTCTTAATGGATATGAAGCCAACATATACCCTCTTCGTGCCATGAAAGCCCTATTTTTAGGTATTTAGAACCTTTCAACCAATGAAAATGCACTATTTATCATAATTGTACAAGGTTGGAAGTGTTGAAATGGTAAGATATAATTGGAGAACACTAGAAAATTGCAAAACACCAAATGATAGTAAGTGATTGATTTTCATGTTTTAAAGGTTAGAGGATTTAATTTTTTCATTTTTGAGATACATTAGGGAAAATCTATCAGATGCCCTAACTTTTGCATAAAGAAGCATTTTGAGCCCATTTTTTAAAATTATATGATTTTTCAAGCTCTACACACTAGTGGTATTAATTAAAGGTCCTATTCTAGTTTTAAAGGATTGTATTATGTAATATGGATCATCAAGACATAATTATTCATATTATTAGATAAAATTATAGTATTTAGTCAACCCAAATGATTGGTTTGCTATGAAGTATGAACCCATGGTACATATTTCAAGAAGATAAAGCAACAACCCTTGATGAAGAAACTCACCATAAAAGGGAAGAATAATCTTGTGGTCTATTTTCCTTGTTGATTGAACCATAATTACTTTTTCATATCAAAGAGTACAGTGAAACCATTAAGGCATGGTTAAAATTGCATATTTTATTTCAAAAAGTTAATACAACTAAAGTAAGTCACTTGGAACTAGATCTTTCTACTCTCAAATTGTTGAGTTTGATTACAGTGATGACTATATTATGGTATTTAAGATAGTGTGAGCAAATATTATATCTTCTAGAGTTTAAAAGAGAGATGATGTAAAATGCATGAAAATTATCCTTGCTAATCTCTCTTTATTTTCAAATGTTAAACCTCATGGTTCATATAATTCCTATGTTCTTGGAATCTCAAAAAACTCTTACTCTTAATCAACTTTTCTCTCTTCTAGTTTATTTTTAGGTGGCAATGAGGAATTGTGGTGGTACTTCACAAATACAAGCTCATGCAAAGGATTTTAAACCTAAGGAGGCTAAGAAGTAGAGGCCCAAGGGAGAGGCTAAGTATTCAAAGAAATCAAAGACCATTTGTGGATACTACAAGAGGGAAGGACATCCAACAAAGAATTTCTTACTAAAGTTGCAAAGGATTTAATTTGAGTTTCTAAGGATGGGTAAACATCTTCCATATAATGAGGAGGATTATGAAGAATCTAAATCAACTATAGAGGTAGAGTAGAGTATCTATTATGGGGGAAGATATTATTGTCATTAATATCTTCTCTCTTTGGTCCCTCGGTTTAACTTATGAGGGGATGCTAAAAGTGTAATCTAATTCATGGCCAATTGTATGATGTAATCTATTTTACAATATATTTAATTTATTGTAATCTGTCATTATGTAAGCCTATGGGTTGCCATTAACCTTGTTATGGTTAAAGCTCATGCAAACTTATAGTTAACCTTAAATCCCTCTTGTTATGTTAGCTTAGATTAAATTCATTTATGTAATTATGATTTTGGTATTTGTATAATGGTCCTCCACTACTCCATTATTTTATTATCAAAATGTTACAATCATCTTCATAGATGATACAATGATTATTTATAGTGTTCGAGGGCACCCCAATATCATCTCTTGCTTTTTATTCTTTTATCTCTTTACATTTTTTTATTTAAAATTTGAGTGAATAACTATCTTAGTTTCTTAAAAAAAATATTATGAATTCTAACACTTCATAGTTTACATATTCAACCCTTCTTTTAATTAAGAATATTACGCAAAGATACCAAAAATACTGAAAATTGTTTTAGTTACAGAAACACAAAATATTTTATATAATTGTCACACAATTAAAATCTGTACTTTAGATATTAAAAAATGCTGAGCATTGTTTCGATTGCTAAGCAAAAGATACCAAAAATACTGAAAATTGTTTTAGTTACAAAAACACAAAATATTTTATATAATTGTCACACAATTAAAATCTGTAGTTTAGATATTAAAAAATGCTAAGCATTGTTTCGATTGCTAAGCATAAGGTACTATATAGTTGTAAGACCATTCAAATCTAAATGAAATGGTTCGTAGTGTGCTGTTAAACAACCATCTCAAAAACTTTCTATATCATCGACTTTTAAAAGTTCGCGTGCCTGTCTTTGTCCCCCTTTCTCTCTGGTCAACAATTGTATTGAAAGTCTTATCTCTTACTTGAATACCGCCAATGCCTTGCGTCACTTCCGGAAATGACTACAGTGAGAGTAATGACGAAAAGTCATGGGAAAATACTATTCAGAGGTTCCATGGTTAGTCAGGCTGTTGAATCTGCAAGTATTCCTTGCCCCTTGCGTTTGTATAATTCTTAATCCGTCCATATTTTCATTCTCACACGGCAATTGTCTATTAATGGCCTGAATTTTCCGGGGTTAGTACAATGTGAGAAAAAGTCTGAAGATTAGTTCTGGATTTGGCCTGCTCCACATGACACGTTCATCTACGTAGGTGAGTTGAACAGCCGTCGCTTCACTTGATTACAACCATATCAATCTCCAACCATTGACTAGCTATGTCATTGAATGGTTGGCTCAACATGGAATAGTGCCCACCATATAGACTTGAAACAAAGGGTCGCAGAGTGGCAGAGTCGCACGCTATTATTAATAAGAGGTTCCTTTCACCGCCTGACATTAAATTATTTTAAAACTGTAAATTCATTCCAAACACATTAGAGTACCGTGGCATCGTTCGTGCAGTGCACTTTGCAGAAAGTTTAAATAATTCGTTTAAATTATCTCTCCCACTTGCCTCTCGTCTTTCTTGTTTATGATGGTCCGTAAACTATGAGAATTAGGTATTAATGTGAAAGGCAAACGTTTGGATCACTCTTATTTTCACTCTCAAGACAGTAGCAGTCAGTTAATGACGTAACGTGGGAGAAAATTTGAAGTTTACCTCTTCAAAGACTTTGCCCAGCACAGCACTTGACGTTGATGTAACTACAAATACAATGACGTCAACGGCTGTGGCTTCTAATTAACCCTCCCGTTTATAATATAGGGGTTAGGGGTTGGTTTAATGTCAAAAGTAAGTTTATAGTCACGACATTGTTGTTGCTTTCTATATAACATTATATAGAACACGATTTTGATTCTCTTTAAAGAGTTTCACCCTCTCGCTTTCAAATTGTTTTATTTTTTTTAAATTTGTTCATATATGTTTATAATAAATCAAATTGTTTTATTTTTTTTAAATTTGTTCATATATGTTTATAATAAATATTAATTTTACAATTAAGACGCACAACTTTCGCATCTTAGTCATATTTATAGAAACCCATCAACACAATATATTATACTAAAATTTTCATTCTTTTCGCATTGTTTTTTTAGATTTCTTTCATTTACTTTAATAATTTTTATCAGATTTTTCTTAAGACTCTTTCTTGAATCATAGTAATATCTTTTCCAATTTAGATGTACAATTTTTCTTAAAGAGTAAACAAATTTGGATTAAGGGATATGTTCATAATTTGTTTGACTTCTATGTTTTGATGTATACGTTATAATCTAATTTAGATTAGATAAACCTATATTATAACAAGTATATCAATAATAAAATATATGGTTCTTGATTTAGATTAAATCATATTTTATTTAACTTGCACATATACTTTATTTTTAGAATGTTAGATTCAAAAGGTTATTTGACATATACATCTTTTTCAATTCATATATTTTCTAAATAATTCACATAACTTCCATTTAATATACAACCCACTATCACTCTTGTATCATGCATAGAATAATCTTGATTGAATCTATACAAGCAATTGAAAAAAAGGTTTTCACATAGTTTATTCATTTTTCTTTTAAAAATCACTTTACTACTAGTATTTATTTATGTCTCTCATCTCAACCATCTACTTTATATATGTTATCATGAACCCACTTAATACTTATCACTTCTCTAAATTTCAGTTTGTTTTCAAGTTTTCAAGTAGATTTATACTAATGCATTGTATTTGATGCTTGCGAGATACAACTAATTATTTACCCCTTACTATATTATTTAATGCATCAAGGTCCACAATGGTGGAATGAAGAATAATTCTCTATTTAATAGGAAGTGTTAGATGAGGAATGCTTTAGAGTTGTGTAGAAAAATATGGCACAACCTTCTCTTTATTGGGATGTAAGGATATTAAAAAAAATGACATGAATAGATGTAAACATGATTAAATTTAACATAAATTAAAATCAAGTTCATAGTAAAAGACTAGCATACAACCAAGGTGGAAACAATATCATATTTTTAGTATAGATCTATGTGCTAAGATACAAGGTATGGTAGATATTGAGTTTTAAATTTTGATCCTCAATATAGTGAAATTAGCCATTAAAAATAAATAAATAAATAAAGATACCAAAAGAAACAATAGAATAGAAGCATAGAGAGTATAGTTATACTATTCTTATTTGATATACAAGGATGCAAATATAGTTATAAATTATATTGGAAGGTAAAAGTGATCCTTTTCCAATTGAAGCATAGGAAACAATTGAGGAAGGATAAATTATAGAACTATTCTTTTGCCTTCTTAATTTGGTATGCAGTAACAACATGACCATTTATGGAACCATACTAATTAAGGATATGATACTAATGTTAAATATTCTAAATATCTAATGCGTAAATATTGGTAACAAGAAATGAAGTTGGGTGATGTTTCTAGGTGTTAGCTAGAAGTTCTAGCCAAGATGATAATTAGGGTTATGCGTAAGGGGTCGGTCCCAAAATGTATTTATAAAAATTTGGCAAATCAGTTTCGAAATCCAAGCAAATAGTGTCCAAATGCATGTAGAAGGTTCACTATTATTAGGGGTAATGTTGGAAATTTAAACTTAAAATGGTCAAATTATTATAAAATTGGGGTGAATCAACCCAAAAAAAATTGCACCTAAATTTTTTTGGCTAATGGGCCCTGGTCAAGGGTCCCAAATATTAGCCAATTCCAAAATTTGAAAATCCTAATGCATAACCCTAATGATAATGCTTTTGGATTAAACTCCATATTGGTATATTTCCCATTTTATGACATGGTTAAATTAGTAATACTATTATATTTATACCATGATGATGTTAGTGGTATATGGAAATATGATATTTTGTTGTTGTATGAAGATCTCTATTGGGAATCGATGCAAAAAGGTTTGTTCTTACTTAGTAATTGAGTATATATTAGTATCACAAAAATCAAGACTTGAGTAAGTGTATAAGAATGTTATTTAACACTTTAATCTATCCATAATTATTAGAGTAGAAATTCATTGAGCTCTTTAGTTGAACATTAGGTAGATTTCATAGATGGTGCCAAAAATGACAAATAAATCTTAAATTATAGTCTAGAACTATGGGATCTATAATGTTAAAATAAATACATACATTCTCAAAAACAAATAAATATTTTTAACTATATCAATATTGTTTTCACATGTTACCATCATAAGCATATTCAAAAACCTATCCACACAAATAGAGTTTTATTATTGTTGATGTTTAATGGGATCCTAACATCATATATAACTCATGTTAATGGTTTTATATGGTGTAGAAAGAACACTGTTGAGTATGGCCCCAAAATCGTGTTTGTTAGATTGATAATATATTACAAGAAATACATGATTTCATGTCAATTTTGACATATTGGCTCATGTCATGACACTAAAATGTTTTTGTAATATTGTAAGTGTTTTATTAATGATAAAATATATGAATATTTTTTATTAATGCACCTCCTTGACCAAACATTAGTGAGGTATGTTAAATGATACACAAGGATTACTTGGGTGATATAATACTTTATCTCCTAAGTAGTGCTTTAGTGTTGACTTGCTTTATACTAAATAGAGGTGTATTTAAAAAATATTAGCATTAGTAGGATATAATATTACCCATTTAGGGAAATTACATCCTCACACATCCATGATTATTAACAGTGCTTGGATGGCAGGTTATATTAAGCTATTAGCTACCTAGGTTATCTTACAATTGCATTATTTTATGATAAGATGAATTCACTATAATCATGCCATCAACTACATATGGTTTCTATTTTCTAGCTTACCCAATGGATGTAAAAACTATAGGGTTTTATGATCAAATTAAATAATTGTTTCCTAATCATGATGTGATGGTGCTATTTTTAAATAGTTTGTGATGTTATATAACTCTTTTTCTTTATTTCAATGGTGGTGGATTGTGTACTTGAATATTTCTAAATTGTAGCCAATCAAATTCTAATTTTACATCAAGTATATCTAAGTGCACAATTTGATGCATTAGTGTAAATATGAATATGTTGATGTTACATAGTAAAATAATCATAAATCTAGGTCATTAGTAAGAAAATTGATCCGATGGGCCATAATTTTCAACCCTAGATATGGTATAAGTCATGATATAATAGGGATAGTAATACCCATCCTAAAGAAAACCCTTCTTTTATCCCCTATGACTTGCTTAAATTCAAGGTAAAACAGGTAGACCAATGAGGTAGGGGTCATGTTTTTAATTTTGTGATAATATACAAGGGCAAATAGGAGGAGGATCCAAAATTATTGAACCACTTGTATACCCACAATATCTCTAATCATCTATAGAAGAATAGTCCTATGTATGTCTTATTGTTTATCCCTAGCATACCACCTTGATGGTATGTAATGGTTATCATCATCTATCATTATTCAAGGTATTTATTTAAGGATGGGTAATCCTATTAGTAAGTACACATCCTCAAGAGTGATCATGATCACAATCAACTCATTTGGTATAGGTATTTATAAAAATATGTTATTTGTCATGTTTCAAAAGAGAATGAACTCATACCACAATGACTTATTGGGCCTAATGTAGGGCATGCCAACTAGTCATTTTAGTCTAAATTCTATCTAGAGATCTCTTATCTTTATTATTTGGTGTTATTGGAGCCACATAGATATCCAAAGTGACTCTCTATGTTTCTAGATATTATCATCATTTAATATATCACTCATTCTTGTATCTATATCATGTCAACCTTGATCCCAATCCATGATGCATCTAGTGCTACCTTACATGTTTAGTCTTGGCAAGGTACAACAAAAAACTAATTCATATTTTTCACGTTGCCCATAATTATTAATTTTTTTTCAAGATCATCAATAAGTTTTATAACTACCCATTTACACATGGTTAAATTGATCGTTGGTTTTAAACATGGTCACTGGATTTGATTGTGATCATCCCTTTGGACTATGATTAGCAATTGAAACCAAGGTTGTGACTCTTTTAGTTTTGTTGTGACAATTAATTTTGACAATGATTTTCAATTTTACCAAGTACTTCAAAAAGTGATAAGCTTCATCTATGTGGGATAAAAAATTCTTAGTTTGATCATTTTCAATCTTCTTTTTATTTTTCTACTTGTACCCTACTCATTAGTGTGGAGTGGTGGTTCTGATGGTGTTTTTCATGCTTCCTTAGCTACTCCCTAGCAAGCATAACTATCTATTTATTTAGTTTTCATATTTTTAGGTGCATGTTCATTTTAATGAAAAAGAACAAAAAATTGATAGGGGCCTACCTAGTCAACACTGCCTCCTCATATGCTTGTCATTGGAAAGCCCCACATATAAATATAATCTCTAATATATGCATAATGATCATAACAAAGTAGAGTGTACACATGAAGAAATTTAAAATAAAAATTTTACCCCCTATTTATATTATTTAATTATAAAAATGGTATTTTATGTAATATTTTATCAAATTTTATAAAAATATAAAAGGGGTAGATCTTCTAGGGGTTTTATATTACTTTATATTCTTCTATATACTATGTTTTTGCTCATTTGGAACACAAAAAATGTTATTCAATAGTTTTAGCTATATAAACAAGTTCTAATTAAGGTGCATGAGGCATGAAATTATCATTTCTATCTATTAGAAAATTCAAGGAGCACACCTAGGTAAGTATTGAGATGTTTCTTTGCTTTTGCATTGTTTATATCATTTTTATATTTTTCTACTAATTTAAAAAAATGAATTTGCATAAATGATAGAATCAAAATTTAAAAAAAATTACATTTAGAATAGAAATTTCATTTATGTTACTTGGTCTATTATATATTTCTCCTTTTATTTTATCTATAAGGACTCATAATTGGCTATCCCTTATAGTATCACTCATAGTGCATAAGGAGAGGAAATATGTATTTGGAAAAAGAGAAACATCAACTAACTTGTAGGTGGTGGAGAGCTCCATTATCCTAATTATGAAATAGAGCTAGACTAACTTTGTTAGAACTTGGATAATATGATGATGATTCAAGTCAACATAAATTTTTTTTACCTTCTACGGTCCTTAATTATCATTTCTATCATCTTATTCTTGTTATTTTGAATGTGAAATATCCCCCCCCAAAAAGTAGTGATATAGGCACGAGGGGGAAATATTATGATAAATGTCCCTAAAAGTATAGGTCTAAAAAGTCAACGATGTCAAGATCATCACTTTTCAGTGGTGATATTTTTCATTGATCAAAAAATAGAGCTTTTGATATGTTATCAAGATCTTAGCAAGTACATGCTTGGGATTAAGAAAATGTACTATCTTGACCAATGATGATAATTTTATAGCCTAAAAATGGTATAATCTCATTGTTGATTGAAAAGGAAAAAAATCACTCTTTTCATTATAAATATGCACTTCCATTCCTCATTTTATCATATAACAATAAGAAATATTTATGGTTCAAAATAATTATCTCTCATCTACCATCATAGAATGATTTCTTTTGCTTGAATAATTTCTCTTTATCATGCAGGTACCTTCAAGCTTCTTGGATGTTGGTTTGTACCTTCTACAAAGGAGAATATGGTGCTTCACTAGGAATTTACATCTAAATATTGTGCTTACCATCAGTAGATTGGTTTTCAATGCTTCTCAATCCCTTGCATGATTTTATGTGTTATTTTCCCTTTTCTACAATGACATGCTAGGTAGGACATATTTATTAAAAGTGTTGTATAATTTTTCCTTTACATTGTTATCAATTATTTGATTAGAACTTACTTTCGACATTAGTCTAAGAGATTGAAATTTTCACTGGGTAATTTAGTTTAGAAAAGTATTTGTTTCTATTGATATCTTATTAAAATATATACTAGAATAATATTTTCTTTGAATGTTTTACTATTTTAGCATAGATAAATTGCATTACTTGTGTTGGTTCTTGGTAGTTAGTATAAGTAATGTCAAAATTTTATATAACATTGACTTGGGTATTATAGATTCCATAGATAAACTTTTTCAACACCTTGTATTACATAACTATTGTACTTTTGAGGTTGTCTATTAATATCTTGATTTATAATAGATTGTTTCAATGTAAAATTTGCTTGGTTAATAATTCAAAAATATAAAAATGCATGCTACTTCTAAGTATTAAAATCTATTCCTATATCTACTTAATATAATTATCATGAGAATAAAAAATACTATTAATAAATTTAATATAAATCACACATTTCTATCTAACCATAAATCATAGGTGTCATTATTTAATAGTATGTTGAAGCTTTAGCTTTGATATGTGATGGTTGAATGTGGTTTGACTCAAATACTAAGCCATGAACTTTGAATTAATATAAAAAAGAAAAACTATGTTTAATAGTCCTTTTGAATACCCATGAAAGAAGAAAAATTCAAGCATTTAGCATAGGTGAACTTGAATAAGTATTTTCATCCATTTGAATTTGTCTTCATGTCCACACATACCCAATAGGTGGCATGAGCTATGGTGGAAAAAACATTACATAGATTTTTTTGGTATATAGGGATTAATATAATTTTGTACACCTAAATTAGTAAGTATAAAAAATATTTTTTTATTATTGAACCCTCTCTATGGGTTTTGATTATTCAAAATATAATTACATATTCAACAATCAAAGTGACCTCATTGTGTCAATCCAAACAATACACAACATAATTATATAATATAATATAACAATTTATTGATAGTGTTTGCTTTAGTTTATGTAGGATCTCCTTGTAATCCATTGTTGTCATGCCAAAAAAATGTTCTATTATGTTAGAATAGCAACGGTTCCAAATAGCAAAAGAATATTTTCCATAGACTATACTTATCCTATTTTTAAATATTTTTAATTTAACCTGTAATATGGTAGTTTTAACTAACATTTCTATATCCTATATCTCGACACATCTCATTCATTTATTTCCCAATACAAGACTAACTAGTATTTCAATTCAATAAAGCCATATACTTATAATTTGGTTTTGTGTTGTCACAAGAACCCTATAAATGAGCTTTTATGACAATATTTATTTTAAATATTTTCATATTTTTTTGAGCCTAGTCTCTCCCTTTATATAACATTCTTGTAGTTTACTCAATTACATATACACAAGCAGGCAGGAGCGGAGGCAGGAATGGAGCAAAGCGGGAGCAGAGGCAGGTGCAATTTTTGCAAACATGTTTTTCATTCTGTTGGAGGTGGGAAACAGGGTTTCCAAACCCCTGGAAGCTGTGAGGCTCAAGGAGGGAACAAGCAAGGTTCTGAAGCAACTGAGGAAGAGCAGGTGGACAGTGACAAGGACACTGAGGGTTTTAAAAAATTAGAGGGACACGAACCCCCCGATATTATTTTTGATAAGAAGGCCCACATCAAGAATTCCGAGGGCAATAAGTCTTTTGCATGTGCCCTTAAAGGTGGCAATAGGGTTTCCTTACATTCTTTACCACCTCTCACTCCCAATGGGCGGAAGGTATCCGTGCCTGAAAGCGTAATGGCAGACTTTATATTGATGGAAAATTTTTCTCTGGTAGGCAAATTCATAGGGGGCAGGCCGGATATTGAAACGATTCGACGATGGGCATCCTTGAAGTGGAAGACTTCTGGACACATGGAGATTATTGCATTATCAAGGGGGTTTTTGCGGTACGCCTTAACAATAGTGAAGATTCTAGTCGTATTCTAACAGGAGGACCTTGGTTCTTGGGCCGAAGAAGTCTTTTTCTTAGGAGATGGGCTGAGGATTTTGACCCAGAAAAGCAGAGCATAAACTTTGCCCCCATTTGGGTCCGTCTCCCAAATCTCCCGTTTCATTGGTGGCATGAGTATTTTCTTCAGTGTATTGCCAAGACCATAGGGGAATTGGTGGCCATTGATAATCCAACCCTTGCACGCACCAGAATGACGCATGCTAGGATTTGTGTAAATGCAAACCTAGAATCTGAGCTTCCTACTCATGTGGAGTTAGAATATGGAAATATAACAAGATTACAGGTCATCGAATATGAAAATAGACCAGCATTTTGCTCTGACTGTAATATTCAAGGCCATCTCAAAGGACAATGCTCTTTTTTGAGAAGCCAGCAAACCCTTCCTAGGAATAATGATTCCAAGCGGCAGTCTTTCAGAAATAATGGCAAATACACAGGAATGTACAGGGTTAAAGATCCAAATGTTGAAAAGGCAAAGGCCTCTGGTTTGGGACAAATGGAGAATGAGGCTGAGCTTCACATGGACAATGGTAAGGACAAGCAAATTGCTACATCACAAACTGACCAACAAAAGGTATGCTCTCCTTTCGAGAATCTAAATAAATTTAACATTTTGGCTGAAAACCAAATAATTACAGAGGAAAATCAGAATGAAGGGTCTAATGTTGAGGATATAATTCTTGGTCTCCCTGCTTACCTTGACTCCCCAACCAAATCTGGACCTTCCAATCCTCCTCCTGTTGGCCATAAAGAATGCCCTAATGATGAGTCCTTTTCTGTCCGAGAAAGAGAAAAAGTGCTTTCAGAGTTAATCAGCCCTTCCAAGCGACATTTTTCACCTTTGTCTTTGTCCCAATCCGGAGAAGGGGTTTCCAAAGATCGTTATCCAACAGGTCACCCAAACCAAATTTAGCCCGAAACAGACTAGAAGCTCAATGAAATCCCCCATGATTGACTGTGGAGGTGAGAAAAAAAAGGGAAGAAAGTCAAATGCCCAGCAATGGAAAGAAGAGGTCCAAGATGAGATAGCTAATGGAATTCAGACTACTCTGCTTCCACCAACCGGAAATCTTCCCTTTGAAGAAAACAAAATTCTTAAGCCCCCTCAAGTCCAAGGCAGGGGAAGAGGAAAAAAACTTTAAAAGTTCCAAATGAAGATCATATCCTGGAATGTAAGGGGGCTCAATGGCCTTCCTAAACAGCGGTTAGTCAAATATTTAAGAAGAGATTTTGATCCCACTATTCTTATTTTGCAAGAAACTAAAGTCGATGAAGTTTTGTCTAGAAAAATTGCCCTCAATATCTGGAAAAATGGAGAAGCAATTTTTTGCAAAGCCAATGGAACCTCAGGTGGTCTTCTTTGTATCTGGAATCCAGGGAAGGTGGAAGGCAAGGTTATTCAATTGGGGGAAAGGGTAATGAGCATTATTTTTAAGGATAAGGTTAATGACCTTTCTTGGATATTAACAAATGTGTACGCCCCTAATTCTATATCCTGGGAGAGCCGATATATGGAATTTACTCAGTCATTTCAAGGAAGCTTTTCAGGATATCCCATGGATAGTGGCGGGGGACTTTAATACCCCTCTTTACCCCTCTGATAAAAAAGGGGGAGTAGGAATTCAAGCAAGAAGTATGGAGGACTTTCAAGATTTCATCAACAACAACAATTTATTGGATGTCAAATTAAAAAATGCTAAATTTACTTGGAGCAATAGGAGGTTTGGAAATCAACTTATAATGGAAAAGCTTGATAGGTTTTTTTTGTCACAGGAAGCAATACAATCTTTTGGGGATGCAAATCGGTTGTCCTTGCCTCGCATTGGGTCTGACCACAACCCGATTTTACTTGAAATTGAAGAGACTCCAAAATTCAAAAGGCCTTTTAGGTTTGAATCTATGTGGATGCACCACCCTGATCTCAGAGACAGAATTTCTCAGTGGTGGCAGGATTCTTGTCGTAGCGTGCCTTCATTCAGATTAGCACATAAACTTAAAGTGGTGAAAGAAAATCTAAGGATCTGGAATAAGGAAATTTTTGGAAATATTTTTGAAAACAAGAAAGCCATCTCTGAAAGGTTATCAACCATTGAGAAAAAACTTGAAGAGGGATTGCCAGACCCTTCCCTACAGGCAGATGAAAAGAAATCCCTTGCTGAGTACCATAATGTTCTAGCTCACGAGGAGACTTTTTGGCGGCAAAAGTCTAGAGCTACCTGGCTAAAAGAAGGTGATGCCAATACAAGATTTTTTCATGCATCTACCTTAAGGAACGGAAGCCACAATAGAATTAAAGAACTTGTTAGAGATGATGGATCACTCCTTTCTAGTCCTAATGAAATCGTAAATGAAGCAGCCTTCCTATTTTCGTAATCTTTTAGGAGAAGAACATTTCAGTTCTGCGGCTTTACCATATTCCTCATTTAATTTTTGATGACTTGAATGGGAAGTTAATTAAGCCTTTCACGGATGAAGAAATCAAAGAGGCCCTCTTCTCAATGAACCCTGATAAATCTCCAGGTCCAGACGGGTTTTCACCTCGTTTTTTTCAGGCTTTTTGGGATATTGTAGGTTTTGATGTATGTGCTACTATCAAGGAATTTCAGTCCACAAAGCATATTCCAAGAAGTTTTAACTCCACTTTTATTGCTTTAATCCCAAAGATTCCTACTCCTAGATCTATGATGGATTTTAGACCTATTAGCCTTTGTAATGTTGTTTATAAAATTTTGACCAAGGCAATTGCAAATAGAATGAGGAAGATCCTTCCTATGTTTATTGATGTTTGTCAAGGCGATTCAGTCCCCGGAAGGTCCATCCTTGATGGGGTCATCACAGTTCATGAAGCCCTCCATTCGGTAGTCCGGACTAAAAACCCGCTTTTGCTCTCAAGTCGGATATGAACAAGGCTTATGACCGCATAAACCGGAGTTTTGTCTCTCGCCATTCTTCAGAAATTTGGTTTTCATCATGAATGGATCAAGCTTTTGGAAGGATGTTTTATGAAACCTTGGTTTTCATCCTTGTTAATGGTGCTCCCGCTGGATACTTTCAAAGTAAAAGGGGCCTAAGGCAAGGTGACCCTATCTCTCCCATGTTGTTTATCATTGTGGCCGAAGCCCTTGGGAGGACAATCAAAGCCGCTCGTAATATTGGTCTTATTTCAGAAATTAAAGCATCATCACAAACACAGAAGTTACACATGAACAGCTTTGTGGATGATACTTTGTTGTTAACTCTTGCATCGGTTTTTGAGGCTAAGGTCATAAAACATATCCTAGAACTATATGAGGATGCAGCGGGCAAAAGGTAAATTTTTCAAAGAGTAAAATTTATTTCTTTAACACTCCCATTCAGAGGCAGATTAAGATTGCTAGGATTCTTGGATGCTCAATGTCTACTCTTCCATCCACATACCTAGGCCTTCCTTTATTTACAGGCAGAGCTACTGATTCCATGTGGACTAATGTAATTGAAAGAATTCAGAGGAAGTCGGTCGGATGGAAAGGGAATTTGTTATCTCAAGTCGGCAAGGCGCTTCTCACCAAGTTTTCCATTCAAAGCATCCCTCTCTACTTTCTCTCTATTTTTAAAGCTCCTACAAGTGTCTACACTAAAATTGAACAGATCCGGAAGAGGTTCCTATGGACCGGTTCCGAATCTAAGCAGCGCTTTCACTTGGTGTCCTGGGATAGGGTTTGCAAACCAAGGGAGTTTGGAGGTATTGGGCTAAGGAGAATACAACATTTAAACATGGCCCTCCCGGCCAAACAAGCATGGCGTCTTCTGACAAATGCAAATGCAGAATGGATTACTATAATCAGAAGAAAGTATTTGCAAGAAATTGAATTCTTAAGTTATTCCTTTCCTCCCGAGGGATCAATTTTTTGGAAATCAATCCTTCAAACTAAAAACTTGCTAAGCAAAGGGCTACGTTGGAAACCGGGAAATGGAAGAAACATTGATTTTTGGGACCACAAATGGTTAAAGGACTATCCCCTCTCTGCAGACTCCCATCATTTCAACCCTTAGAGCTTGGACAATTGAAGTTTTTGGTACCAAAGTTGCAGATTTTATTACTTTGTCAAACAATAGAAGGGTATGGAAGCCAATAATGAATAATGATCTACCAGGGGCATCAATAATACTGGAGAATGAATTAAAACAGTCTTTACTCCCTTCTGGCATTCTTGAGGACCAGCTTATCTGGGAAGCTTCATACAATGGGGAATTTTCTGTCAAGACTGCTTATCTGATGCTTATTGATAATGATGAACCTACTTTCCCTCACTTGGAAGTTTGGCCCAAAAGCATTGTTCCGAAGGTTGGGTTTTTTGCATGGCTGGCCATCCAAAATAAGATCCTCACCATGGATAACTTAATAAAAAGAGGTGTGATTGTTGTTAATAGGTGTTATCTTTGTATGTCTGAGTGGGAGTCTATTGATCATTTGTTTCTCGTATTGTAATTTTTCTCGTCTCAATCTTGTTAGGTCTCGTTACAAGTGTTTCATATTTATTGGGTCCATCCTCAGTCCATTTTTGACTTATTTGTCCAAGTGGCCTTCCCCATTTTTGAATAGGCGTCTTAGGTATATGTGGAAGATCCGCCTTCATCACTACTTGTGGCAGATATGGTTGGAAAGGAATCGTCGGGCCTTCTTGGATAAGGTTTCTCAGTCATCCTCTGTCTCGTCAAAAATTTTAGCATATGCTAATGAGAATACTTGTTTAGTGCCTGCAGAATCTAGACCTCCAAATCCTTTTGAAGCTTCATTAGGCCAGTCATTAAACTTACCTCTCACTGATGGCCTCAATCATCCTCAAGTCCGTCCTAGAACCATGATCACATGGACCCCACCCCCCCTAGGGTGGATTAAGTTAAATTTTGATGGGGCATCTAGGGGCAACCCTGTGAAGTCGGGCTGGTGGCTTACTTAGAGACCACAAGGGTGAGGTGCTTGTAGCTTTTGCAGAACATCTTGGAGCTCAAACTAACAATGTGGTCGAAGCAAGGGCGGTTTGGAGGAGCCTAAAGGTGGCAGAGAATTATCCAGGGAAACCGTTGGTGGAAGGTGATTCTCTTATTATTATAAATCTTCTAAAGAACACTAAGAGAGCTCCTTGGAGATTTGATGACTACATCCATGAAGCAAGGGCTCTAATTCATGACCGACTTGAGGCCATAATTTTGCATACCTTCCGGAAAGCAAACATGGCAGCTGATAGGTCGGCAAATGAAGGCATTGTAGCAGCAAATTTGATCACGTGGACTGAAAATCTTCCTCATGCAGTCTCAATGGTGATAGATAATGAAAAACTTTAGATTGGAAGGCTCAAAGTGGATCAATGACAGAAAATGGGGGCATTTTAAAAAAAAAAAAAAATTTGAACCTTATAATGGATTTTGTCATATTTGTTTTTTTTGTTCATGTGACTAGTGTTTTTTGCAGCTGGTGGGGCACTGATATAGGTTTTTTATCTACAAATTCATGCATGGGAAAAATCTTCTTTGGCCTCAAGTATTTCCCAAGGTGTGTTTGGATTCGATGTCGCAAAAAGGCCCTAGCAAGAAATAACAAAGTGTTGGAGATCCCTGACAATGAGGCACCAGACCCCACCATAATAGTCTTGGAGAAGATGACAATTTCATCGACCTCCAACAAGTATCAACCAGCTTGAAGAGTCCGTCTGGCCTCATCAGGTACAGTCGTTGATTTGTGTGATTCCTTAAATCTTCTGCTTTATAGCCAGCAGTTCCAGGGGCACAAGGAGTCAAAGGCAAAATCTAAATATGATGGCAAGAACGATGATAAGAAGTTAGATGAGGACTACAAGGAAGACTGCTTGGCCTCTTGGCTGTCCATTCTATGGGATGTTTTTTTTTTTTTTTTTGACCATATTCTATTATTTTTATATGGGCACAAGCTACTCTGCATGGTGCTTGCATGATTAGTTTTTGTCTTTGTTAGTTCTTTTTTGCGTCTTTCTTTCTCGATGGCCATAATATTAGGCTTCCATAGTTTAGTTTGGCCGTATTCTATTGGAAGAGTAGGTCTTGGCCATTTTTGTTGTCGGCTTAAACTTTTAGGGCTTGGCCTTTGTCCAGTTGGTCAGTGGACCCTATTTTGTAAAATGGTTTTGGGTCAACCAGTTAAAACCCGGTGTTAATTATAATATTCTCTTACTTACCAAAAAAAATTACATATACACAGATGTGCATGAGTGTAAAGATATTCATATGTCAAAATATCATAGCACCAAATAAATGAGTTTTACTTTTGGTGTTCTTGTCATGTCTAAGTTGCTTTCATGTTCACCCATTTCGATGATTCATGTGTGTTAAATAGATTTATCAAGTCTTTTGTTATTCAAAGTTACAATAAGAATGTAATATGTAGGTACTGTTGATGATGAAATTATTATCTTTAGCTTTCATAATTATTTAGCTATGTGAGACTAGGTTCATATATTGTTCTATTATATAAGCTTTATTTTCAATTTTGGTCATCTATGTGGAAGTAAAGAATGAAGTGTTTCATATTATATAAAATGGAATAATAATTTTTGATTTATTATGTAAAGATTTTTTTATCAAAGATGTTTTAAAGATTATATTTTTACCTTAAATGGACTATATACAAGATTCCTTTACACAGACAAATCATATGGTGTTGAACTACCTATATAATTATAGGTAATCATTGTAAAAAAAAACAACATTTCTAAATATCCATTAATATTTTTTAAAATCTCATGAGATTTAACATTTTTTAAATTTATAAATATATTTTACAAATTAAAATAAAATATAATTGTTAGGTCTAAGTGTTAGCATTCATATTAACCATATATTTTGTTTACAAGTAAGAAAAATACTCAAATTTATAAAAAATATTATCTTATTTTTGAATGTGTCAATGGAATCATAAGAGCTTGTTATTTGATTTATATTTAATTACCATTTTAATAGTAAAGGTAAAGGAAAATTATTTTTTAATGTTCACAAGATCATAAGTCATATGAGACAACCCTCATAGAGGATGGTATTTATCCAATATGTGTTTCTCCAATAATTACTAAAGTATAGTGTACAACTCTACCCCTATTGGATTGGAACTTTGGACTTGATATTTTAAATTTTAAAGTCTTATAGTTATTAAATTTAAATTCATCTCTAGAAATATTTTATATTTAGTTAATTTTGGTAGAAACATTTACAATTTAAGAAATGAGGATCATTTATGTTGTCAAACCCTTATTGAATCCTCAATTGAGTATCAAGGTTGATCATTAAATCTCAATACCTACAAGTATTCGGAAGATAATCCCAATCCAACGAAGAGGATGAGGGTGGTGAAAGAAGATTCATGCAAAAAAATAGTGATATCTTTAGATAACTTGAATAAGACTACTAGTGCTATGGTAAAATCCAAGGTGTTCCTCATTGAAGTTAAGTTGATAAGGAAAATGGGCATAAGCAAGTTATAAGGGGAGTGTGATTCTTAGGTGGTAGTGAATTAGCTCAATGACAAGAATAAATCCTACTAGAAGGTAATGGATATGATTGAAGATATTCTATGTCAACTAAGTGGGTTTAAGGATACTAGGATTCAACATACCTTTTGTGAAGGGAATGCTCTTGTAGACATATTAGCAAATAAAGGTTTTTTAGAACAAGAGAGCTAGATTTAGATGGAGGTGTTGAGGTGTGATTTTGTCCAATTATGAAAATCACCCGAAAACTAGGATCACAATCCTCTCTTGCAAAGAAAAGGTATTTCTCCAAGGTTCTCACTTAATGTTTTTATGTATCATGCATATGTACTAAAATAAGTGCTTGAACAATTCTAGTAGTTTGCAAGTAACTGATAACCAGGGGTCTAGGAATCAGGTACTTAACTTTTGAAATTATCATTTGCATTTCATTTACTTCCTCAAAAATGAATAAATTTATCCTTTGAAAATTAATATTTTGAGAATGCAAATTTATTTGAAAGTATGAACTTTAATGCTTTAAACTTATATTAAAATAACTTGAATGCATTTCAAAGCATTGACATTAATCTCATGAATAAAGCTTTTGAAATCAGATTTAAATACAAGATAAAACAAAACCCTATTATAAAATGTGAAAACCTTATGCTAGGGCCTTTTAAATATTTTAAAACTTGATTATTTCTTTGCTTCTTTCACAAGATAGAGAACTCAAAATATTTGAATTCTAATTATAAAGCTTGCACTTTATAATATGAAATCTAGAATTCATATAATCTTTAAATCCAATATTTATTTATTCAAATATTTATGAGATTAAATATTTGAATTAAATAAATTTAATTCCTTCAATAGTAACCTTTGGACTTATGATTTGAGATTTAAAAAGTTTCAAAAAATCTTTTACTATCACAAATAAATCTCAAACTTTAGATTTTCAATTTTATACTATTAAAATCAATTATCTATGACAATCCTTCTTTTCTCTGAAATTTATTTATCAAATATTTATGAGCATAAATATTTGATTGTAATAAATTTTATAATCTTTCTGTAACTCTGTATCTTTGCAGATCAAAATTTTATAAAGGCAACAATGAAATTTTAAATTTATGAGATTTAAAAATCAAAATTCACTATGATTTTAAATTCACCCAAATTATGTATAGAAATAAATATTCAGGTGATATATTTTTCCAGTCTAACCTAGTTATGAAATTTAAATCTTTCATAAAATAACTATGCTTTAATTTAAAGAAATTTTCCTGAATGTGAGGTTTATTTATTTCAAATATTTATTAAACTAAATATTTGAAGTAAATAAAATTTAAACCTTTCAATGGTATACTTTGTACTTTATGATTTGAGATTTGAAAATTTCAATAAAACAAACTCTTAGCAACATAAATAAATCTCAAATTAATGGATTTTGAATTTTATGATATTAAAATCAATACTCCATATAATCATTCTATATCTCTCAAATTTATTTGTCAAATATACATTAACTTAAATATTTGACCTAAATAAATTTTATAACCCTTTCTGTGAATCTGAAACCTTGTATTTCAACTTAGGGCTTTGATAAAACAAACACCATGAACTCATAAATTTTATGGAATTGAAAATCCATAGTTCATATATTTCCTTCTGATGTGAAATCTATTCACCCAAAATATTTATGAATTAAATATTTGGTGAATAAATTCAACCTTAACCTAGTTACGAAATTGAAATTCTGTCATAAACAAAAACTAGGCTTTATTTTAAATTTTAATGCATCAAATAAATTTAAAAGGTTTAAGGTAAAGGAATAAATAAAATCCTTGGATAATTTTCTACAATATAAAAGAAATAAAACTTTGAAACTAGATTATAGAAAACCAACATTCACACAGTCCTACCAAGAATCTGATGCTATCTTCAAAGGAATTTATGATTTCAGATTATATTGAATAATTTATAAATTCAAAACACCGCAAATGTGCTTGCTTTGATAAAAATTAATTCAAAATAATTGGCAGATCTTACAAATAATACCCCAAGTCTGTATCCTTCAATTACAGTAGCTCTCTTTATAAATCAATCTTCTATCTTGCTCCTTCAATCCTTTCTCCTGCTTTTCCTGCAATCTTGTCCGACCCTTTTCTTCATCTTCAATACTCTATTTATGATTTAGAAAATTCCTCTTTTGCTGGTTCACTTCATTTCATTATAGTTACTGTATTGGTTTTATCCTTTCCAACCGTCATTTCCCTTCCCCGGATGCATAACCACTGTATCCTCTTTTGACCTCTCTTACCCTAGCATGCACATATAAAAATTAAACATCATTATAAAATAAAAAGGTGTTTATAAAAATAATTTGACAAAATAATTAACCAAGAAACAAAAGCGCATGTTTATTTACTTAGGCATTTCAAGTTTTCTTTTATTTTTATTTTAAAATATAAACCTTTTAAAATATTTTAACTATATTAAATCATAAATATTTTATTTTTATGATTTAATATATTTAAAATAATTTAAACCTTTTTTTAAAACATTTAGAATCAAAATCCAACCTTTTAAAGTATTTTAAATATTTTAAATTATAAATATTTTATTTTTATAATCTAATATATTAAAAATAATTTAAACCTTTTAAAATTAAAAAAATTAAAAATCAAAATCAAGTCAAACAAATATAATTATTTATCAACACATAAAATTAATAAAATCAAAATAAACAACATAAAATAAAAAATTATACTAACAATGAAACATATGCAAATCATACTTCAACATAAACATCAAAATTCAAAAAATTTCTAGTGGGTCCCCAATTTTGGGGTCGTTGTGAAGGACGTCACAACAAATGGCGACTCTACTAGAGAATGTTCCTGAACATTCTGGACTTAGAACCCAACTCTGAAAACAACAAAACTCAAATATTAGAAATGTGAGCATGAGTAATATCCAGAGAATGTGAATAGACCAATTCAACATGAAACAATAGAATTATTCGCATTTTCTTAATGTGTGTAAAGTGATTTGTTCTATATATTTGAAACCATTCAGCTTTCTATTATCAGTTTCACATTTCAAGCTATGAATATTTTCTCTTTTGAAGTATACATCCACCTAGCTCTCTTCAGACATTGCTCTATTGTCGACCAGGCATTTATAGCCCTGATAGAGACTATCTGAATCTCCCATATATTAGGTGAACTTTGTACGTTGCAATTCCTTTATTCTAGATATAGCTTCACTGCCAGTCGAGCGTCTATGGCTCCAATGAAGGTTATCTAGTTTAAGGTGACAAATTTGATGTTTTTTTTCTCATTTTTTTTTTTTTAATTTTATTTTATTTTCTTTTCTCTTTCTATCATGTAATATGGTACTTTGTAAAAATCCACTTACCATTTGGGTTAGAGATCAAGTAAGGCTAGAAGAGTATACAATATTTTTTCATCATAATTTGCAAAAACTAACTTCATACTTCTAAAATTTCAAAAGATATTCTTTAAAGTGTTTGTAGTACTTGTGAAGCTTTTACAATATGATTCTAATATTTCAAATTTCCTTATCTTAGTTCAAATTTATGAAGATATACACTAACATCTCATTTTTCTTTTCTTCAGGTTTTACATGTTTTCAAAACAAGTACTTTCATCCTATATGACCCAAAACCAAACACCAGATAAAATCATAAAATGATTGGTGTCTCGAAACAACAACCTTAAACAAGAAAACCTCACTGAAAAAATTATCAGATAAAAAACAAACATCATCAAAAATCTCCAAAATTTGGCAAAAGCCAATTTATTGCAACATAACACAAAACTTTTCACAAAATTGTGTAATATGTAGACAACATACACCAAAACAAACAAAACAAATGATGAACAACAAAGTATATATAAAAATACCAAAACTCTATGTACATGAGATGTATATATGTAGAAATCAAGACTATTCTCTTCATGGATCCCAAACATTATCATCACAGATCAAACATTCCCTATTATGGCATGCATACCAAATTTCATATAAATTCAACCACAATGAAATAAACCAAACAAAGACTCTCACTTTAAATCCATTAGCAAACTCATAGTAAAGTGCCAATTTAGAAGATAAATAGAAAAATAACCGATTCTCAATTCCTTTGTGTCTAATTCTTATAATGTAAATGTCATAATACAATTCGTAACTTAGAAATAGACTAATTTTTTCAAACATGAAATTTTGCAAGTAAGAACTTATTTGAAACAATTTCAAAATCAAATCCTTTTCTTTCTTTGCATCTATTGTAAAAAATTTAGGAGTTATACTCAATTCCTTATCAATAACACTCGATATTTCATTATCAATAACATAAATATTCAAAGGAACATCATACAACTTATTACCTAAAATTTCCATCAATAACAAAAGTGAAGATTCTAACTTGTCATCCATGATCGAGACACCATGAGTATTATTTACCAAAATTTGATGAGTCATTACAATTTATTCCTTTTCTTCATGAGATCTATCATTATCATCTTGTAGCCCTTCATTTTCATAAACTACTTGCTTTTCAAAAACCCAAAAATTAGGCATCCAATTAAAGATATGTCCATCTTTTTCAAACCATAAATCTTGTCTATATAAGGATGCGTCAAATGACACCTTTCCATGATCAACAACTTGAGTTGTTTCTAATATAAAATATTTATCATTTGAATGAATATAATTCAACTCTAATCCCTTATAAACCATCAATGATATTTCTTTATTTACACTTCCAAAGCAATCAGCTGAATTGGTACCTGAATTTTCAGTAGTCAATAGCAAAATAGAAGACTTTACCTTTTCCTCATTTATAACAAACAAGTCATAAGAAACATTTACCATTTCTTCATTTTCAAATTAAACAAAGTGTTCAATAAATTTATCTTCGAGGTGATTAAATATTAGAACCTTATCTACTTTTACAATTGACACATCATTTTTTGATTGCATAAGAATTTCAACATCTTCATTTGAGGTAGAATTTTCAATAACCTACACATCAAGTGAGCTAGAAATTTCATAAATAGGAATATGAGCAAATAATATTTATTTATGTCCTTTTAAACAATAAAAATGATCATATAAACTCATGGGATGAAATTATATTACATCTTCCTCATAATCTTCAAGTTCTTCAAGAAATTCTTCTTCAAAGTCCCCTACAACCATTCTTGGTGACTCCAAAGTTTTTGTTATCGAATCAATATCAAATGTGTATATGCCTAGCTCAATGTCATTATAAATAATTTTATTAAACTCTTTATCATAATCTATAATCATATCCTTTAACATAGGCTCCCTTTCAACACGAATTTTATTGGCTACGCCTTTCCAAGGCAACCATAGGTGTGAAAAATCTGTGGAAAAGTATTCATTCAAATTCCTGCTCCACTCCCTGCTCAATAACAAATCATACTTGTCAAGAATATCAATGATGTGAATATCTATATAATGCTACACTTCAGATTTTGATGATAATTTTCTATGAACATTCTTAAGCATACCTATGACTTTTACTTCGGTTTTATCTATCTGCACAACAATTTTATTTGAAGATAACAGTTTAAAACCTAACTTTTGACAAACTACAAAAGGCATCACATTACCTAAAGCTCTCGAATCCACCATGCAATTATGCAACTTCCTTCCTACAATTTTAATAGTTAAAAGAAAATGAGGAGCCTCTTCTTTTTATTTTCGTGTAGCATATTGTATTTCAGTTATTTTCCTAACCTCTTTGGTATTTTTATTATCAAAAGCCTCCATTAATAACTCTTGTTGATTAGGTAATTATGCAGCTTCAAACAGATTGATATTGGCTTTATTTTTATTAATATCTTCAATAATGTTATGTCATCCTTTCATTATTTTGTACCTTATGTGCAATTTTAGATGTATCTAGAGAATATGGAGGAATAGGATTATTATTTGCGCTAACATTGGGAGGAATACTAACATTGTTAGGAAGAGTAGAAGTAGTGTTGAAAGACTTAATTTTACTTCTTAGATGGTAGTCATGATTCCCCTTTCTGTATTATTTCAGTGTATGAATTTCTTCAATACATTCATCCTCTTCTTCTTCATCATCATCATTTTCGCTTGAACCAAGAATATCAAGAAAATAAGTAGAACTTTTGCCCTTGCTTGTACTGGCTTCATCAACATCATCATTGGCAACCCATTCCATTTTATCCAATCCTTGTTGAATGCAATCTGTAACACAACTAAATTCATTACAATAAAATTTATTGTGTTCACCAATACGATGTAGTCTGCACCAATTATCCAATACAACCTTAGATAGATTAACAATTGCCATATTATTGTTAGAATAATTAGAAGCACCACTATTATTGGTAACAAGAGTTGATACACCCCTGTTATTAAGCTTTGTGTTAAAATGGTTTCTTTGCATAGTGAAATTTATGTTTTATTGTGAGTTTTGAGTATTTTGTTTTTGCATTTGAAAAAAATCATTGCTTAATTTTTGGTACATCTTCTTTATATCTGCCAATTCATTAGACTCATTAGTAGTATTAGAAGGATTACTCTGATTTTGATTTGTATACATTGGATTACCTTGATTTTGTGAATTTTGTGCAAGCATTGGATTATTTTATTGTGCCTAAATTTTTTGAAATGGATTCACATTTTTCATTACTGCTACATTCCCAAATGTATTCAAACTAAGTACATCATTATTCCTTGTCTTATGTGCAGCATAATGACTTTCTAAAAACATAGAATTACTTGATTGTGCATATGTCATTGGATTTGGAACTTGCAGAATCAAATTTAACATAGGTATTTGATTAGACAAAGCATAATTGATCATAAAAATCTGATTTTGCATACCAAGATAACCAATATATGGTAATTGACCTAGTTCACAACTTGATTGCATCATCTTTTGTTCAACCGTGAGCGCTTCAGTGTAAGCTCTTGTAAGCGTAGTGATTTACCCCGCTCTCCTGGAAAATATTACAGTTAATGGATCCAAAGAACCAAAATATATTTGGATCACAACATCTTCTACAATATTATAAGGCACAGTAAGTCTCAAATATATTTTATGAAACCTAGTATTAAACATACGTAGTGGTTCACTAGGTTCTCGACGAGTAGATGCAAATTGCAAATAAGCACTTACTGGATCCATAGCAAATTTGAATTGTGTAATAAATGCATCTTTTAGCTTATTATAATAATTAATGGATCCAGAAGGTAAGCATACATACCAATCATAGGCTATTTCATCTATAGTTAACGGGAATAACCTACATGCTACATCTTCGTGCTTAATCTGCAATCTAGACATTGTATTATATACACATGTATGTGCTCTTTTGCCAAACGGGAACCATCATGTTTATATATTGGCAAGTATTTTTCTACATTATTTGGCATGTCATGAGCATCATAAACTATATTTAATGGACTTCGTTGGTTTCCCATGCATGCCAAATTTGGTGCAGCAGGTGTAGCCATAATGACAAATGGTGGGTATACAAATAAATTTGTATTTATGTTAGAAGTACTAGGAAGAATTACTGTTTGATTTTTACTTCTTCTATGTTTCTTAGTTGGTGATAAAATTTGAAAAATCGTAGATCCAATAGATTTTGACCTTGTGATAATTTCCTTAGACTCCAGTTTTAATGAAATCTAATCGCTTCCTTGAAAATACAATACTTAGAATATGATATCAAAGTAACAATGAAATTGCAATACTCAAGTAAATTATTAAAAATGAAACTTCAAGAATGAATATCATGAAATATTGATAACATGCAAATGATAAACTAAAAATAAACTACCTATTTTTCATTTTCAGGCCCTCCTTCTAGCATCAATTTGTTGAGGTGTGATTTTGTCCAATTACGAAAATCACCCGACAAATAGGATCACAATCCTCTATTACAAAGAAAAGGTATTTCTCCAAGCTTCTCACTTAATGTCTTTATGTATCATGCATATGTACTAAAATAAGTGCTTGCAAGTAATTGATAACAAGGGGCCTAGGAATCAGGTAATTAAATTTTGAAATTATCATTTGCATTTCATTTACTTCCTCAAAAATGAATAAATTTATCCTTTGAAAATTAATATTTTGAGAATGCAAATTTATTTGAAAGTACAAAATTTAATGCTTTAAACTTATATTAAAATAACTTGAATACATTTCAGGGCATTGGCATTAATCTCATGAATAAAGCTTTTGAAATCCAATTTAAATACAAGATAAAATAAGAACTTATTATAAAATGTGAAAACCTTATGCTAGGGCCTTTTAAATATTTTAAAACTTGATTATTTCTTTGCTTCTTTCACAAGATAGAGAACTCAAAATATTTGAATTCTAATTATAAAGCTTGCACTTTATAATATGAAATCTAGAATTCATATAATCTTTAAATCCAATATTTATTTATTCAAATATTTATGAGATTAAATATTTGAATTAAATAAATTTAATTCCTTCAATAGTAACCTTTGGACTTATGATTTGAGATTTAAAAAGTTTCAACAAATCTTTTACTATCATGAATAAATCCCAAACTTTAGATTTTCAATCTTTCTGTAACTCTGTATCTTTGCAGATCAGAATTTTATAAAGGCAAAAATGAACTTTTAAATTTATGAGATTTAAAAATCAAAGTTCACTGTGATTTTTAAATTCACCCAAATTATTTATAGAAATAAATATTCAGGTGATATATTTCTAGTCTAACCTAGTTATGAAATTTAAATCTTTCATAAAATAACTAGGCTTTAATTTAAAGTAATTTTCATGAATGTGATGTTTATTTATTTCAAATATTTATTAAACTAAATATTTTAAGTAAATAAAATTTAAACCTTTCAATGGTATACTTTGTACTTTATGATTTAAGATTTGAAAATTTCAATAAAACAAACTCTTAGCAACATAAATAAATCTCAAATAAATGGATTTTGAATTTTATGATATTAAAATCAATACTCCATATAATAATTCTCTGTCTCTGAAATTTATTTGTCAAATATTCATTAACTTAAATATTTGACCTAAATAAATTTTATAACCCTTTCTGTGAATCTGAAACTTTGTATTTCAACTTAGGGCTTTGATAAAACAAACACCATAAACTCATAAATTTTATGGAATTGAAAATCCACAGTTCATATATTTCCTTCCGATGTGATATCTATTCACCCAAAATATTTATGAATTAAATATTTAGTGAATAAATTCAACCTTAACCTAGTTACGAAATTGAAATTACGTCATAAAAAAAAATAGGCTTTCTTTTAAATTTTAATGCATCAAATAAATTTAAAAGGTTTAAGGTAAAAGAATAAATAAAATCTTCAAACAATTTGCTATAGTATAAAAGAAACAGAACTTTCAAACCAAATTCTAGCAAACCAGAATTCACACAATCCTACTAAGAATTTGATGCTATCTTCAAAGGAATTTACGATTTCATATTATATTGAATAATTTTTAAATTCGAAACACCACAAATGTGTTTCCTTTGATAAAAATTAATTCAAAATAATTGGAAGATTTTACAAATAATACCCCAAGTCTGTATCCTTCAATTACAGTAGCTCTCTTTACAAATCAATCTTCTATCTTGCTCCTTCAATCCTTTCTCCTACTTTTCCTGTAATCTTGTCTAACCATTTTCTTCACCTTCAATACCCTATTTATGATTTAGAAAATTCCTCTTTTGCTGGTTCACTCCATTTCATTATAGTTATTGTACTGGTTTTATCCTTTCCAACCGTCCTTTCTCTTCCTCGGATGCACATATAAAAACTAAACATCACTATAAAATAAAAAGGTATTTATAAAAATAATTTGACAAAATAACTAACCATACACAAAAGTGCATGTTTATTTACATAGGTATTTCAAGTTTTATTCTATTTTTATTTTAAAATAGAAACCTTTTAAAATATTTTAACTATATTAAATCATAAATATTTTATTTTTATGATTTAATATATTTAAAATAATTTAAACCTCTTTTAAAACATTTAGAATCAAAATCCAACCTTTTAAAGTATTTTAAATATATTAAATTATAAATATTTTATTTTTATAATTTAATATATTAAAAATAATTTAAACCTTTTAAATTTAAACAATTAAAAATCAAAATCAAGTCAAAAAAATATAATTATTTATCAAAACCTAAAATTTATAAAAACAAAATAAAAAACATAAAATACAAAATTATACTAACAATGAAACATATGCAAATCATACTTCAAAATAAACATCAAAATTTAAAAAATTTCCAGTGAGTCCCTAATTTTGGGGTCATTGTGAAGGACATCACAACATGAAGGTGTAGAGATTCCTACCTTGATAAGGGCAATTTAGGATCTACATTAGGTAAAATTAGCAAAGAAAAAACTGATAGAGTTTGGGATTAAATCTCAACACTATCTCCACTATTATATTTTAACATTAAATTAGTTAAGTGCAATCATTTTTTTTATTTAATTATTTATGTATTTGAAATTATTTGGATTTAAAATCTAAAGCAAAATTTATACCTAATATCTACCCCACCATCATATTTTCAACTACTTGTGGTTCCACTTCACAAATAATCCAAACATGACCATTGTGACTATTCTAGCTAAGTTAATATTTTAAAGTCAACAACTACAATTGAATATTACTTAATATATTTTTCACAAATGCTTCTCTTATTAGAATGCTTAGATAATGAATCAATCATCGTACTTTTTACATAGCTAAAACTATTTAAAAATACTTCCAAACTTTAAAAGCTCAGGAAAAAGGTTTAATTTCAATTCTATATTTTCAAAAACATTAGTAGACCAAAAGGTAAACATCACTTATAATTTACATTAGATTCTATAAAGAGTATGATGCAAATTATAAGGTGAAACTAGCATTTGAGCAATACATAGTTTCACTTAAATCAAACCATATGTAGAAATTTAAACACCCTTAGTATGACATTACCTTCTTATGAGAAGTTGTCTACAAGTCAAGATATTGATTGAAAATTTTGCAACACTTTTATAAAAGGAAATAAAATAAAATATAGACTAGAATAAAAATATCACACGATGAATATATTATTCCAAGGGCTCATGAACCAAAAGTTTTTTTCCATTGCCCTATATAGAAGAGAATATATAGAAATTTTTAGATGACATATCACCAATGAAAATGGATCTAGATTATCAATAAACTAGGACACCTAAGCAATCACCAAATCACTATGGCATCAACTCATTGTGAAACATAAGTAATCACACCTAATATTACACCTATCAAGATTCCCCCTTAATGTTAGGAGTTACAAGATTCAATATAAAAATAGGGGTTGGACATTCACAATATTCCCCCTTGTATGTCAACACCAAAACGTTATGTGACCTCTCTAAATCCTAAGAGACCTCTAATATGTACAAAATCAGCTGCACATAAGGCCTTGGTGAAAATATCAACCATCTAGTCCTCTATTTTGCAATACTATAGATGGATCACCTTCTATTGGATGAGTTGTTTGATGTAATGGTGGTATACCTTAATATGCTTCATGTAGGTATGGAAAATTATATTTTTTAGAAATTTGAATGGTACTATGATTATCACAATAGCATAAAGAATATTATATTGGATGCTATTAGAGTATTGAAAGAGTATATTGTAACCATGTGACTTCTTTAGTTGTCTTATTTACTATTACATATTTAGCCAATGTAGTTGATAAGACAATAGAAGACTAATTCTTACTATACCATGAAACTAGAGTAGGACCAAAGAAGTAAACATATCCTATGGTATACTTTCTATCATCTATATAGGTTGCATAATTAAATTAGAATACCCTTCAAGTGCCATATCTCCAAAGGAGGAATAGTAAATACCCATAGTCAAATTCCCCTACACATATCTCAATATTCTCTTTGTTGCCCTCCAATGTGGAACCTTAGGAGAAAAACAATCTTAAAAATCACACCCACTACAAAAGAGTCATTTGGCTGAGTGTGAGTTAATTATTTAAGGCTTCCAACAAGTTGTTTGTATAAGGTAGTATCAATATCATCACTTTACATATCCGTGGTTAAATTTAATCTAGGAGAAAGTGGAGTAGAAACACTCTTACAATTCTTCATCTTGAACATGTTCAAGAAGTTTATAATATACTTGTTTTCAGAGAGATAAATTCCATCCTCTTTTTACCACACCTACATTCTAGCAAAACAATGGAGAAAACCAAGATCTATCATCTTAAATCTATCTTTCAAACTCATATTTGTTTCACTAATTTTATCCAATCTATCACCTATGATGATAATATCATCAACATAAAGCATAATAATAAGTATGTCATCTCCATTAATGTACTTATTCATATACATGTTGGGATCATGGGGATTATTATGAAATCCTTGCACCTTGAAGTACTCATAAATCAAAGCATGCCAATACTCTATAGCTTTCTTCAAGCGATAGAGATATTTCCTTAATACTCAAAACTTTGAGGTTGAGTCATTTATATTTCTTCATCTAGTTATCTATTCAAAAAGGTATTTATAACATCCATTTGGTGAATATACCATTTGAAATGAGTTGCTAAAGCTATAATAGTCCTGAAAGTACTAATCTTGGCCACTAGAGCAAAGGTTTCTATGTAATCAATCCCTTCCTTTTGTGAATACCCTTTAGCCACTAATCTTACCTTATATTTTTCAATATTTCCATTAGACTTGAACTTAGTCTTATACACCCACTTATTTTTTACCATATTCTTCCCTTTAGGTAACTCTACCAATTCTCAAGTTCTATTTTTCATTAAAGAGTCATATTCACTTTGCATAGCTTTTTCCCACTCAAGTTTTCCCTTAGCCTCCTCATAAGTTTGAGGATCATTAGTCTTCATAATTATGATTGTTAGGGCATAATTAACGCGTTGATTCCATTGATATAATCCTTTAATATTCTTGGTCTTTATATAAGGATTTGATTCTTCATCTTCACTAGAAGTTGCCTTTGAACTTTTACCAATTTCAAAGGTACTATGTGGTACATCATCATTTATGTCCACTTGTGGGATAGGAGTGGGAGATTATTGCATACCTATCCTCAAACCCTTCATTGAACTTGACATCCCTACTTGTGAACACATCCTCCATACTAGGATCATACAACATGTAGATTTCATATAGATGTTAAGAATTTATATATGCCATCACTTTCAACTCTTGTAGCTACGACCTTGAATACATCATTAATATTCTTTGTAAAAAATCTATATAAATAGAAATCAACCTTATAACCACATTGAGTTATTTGGATTACTAAGAGAAGTATTTTTCTTAACTTAGGTACAAGATTCACATATTTTATTTTCAATTCCTTGCCATCATGTCCTTTCATTGGAATTAAACCTATTCCTTCAATTTGATGTGAAGTATCATCACTAAGAAATATCCTTGCATCTTTCACTTCTTCCAAAGAATCATAGAAGTTCTTGTTGTAAGTCATGTGTTGGCTAGCCCCTGAATCAATATACCATGTGTAGTTTAAACTTCCTTGAATAATAAATGATGCTATCAAAATACTTTTACTATGTTCCTACTCTCCTTGAAATTTTTTTTATTATCTTCTTTGAGAATATTTTTTAGTCCTCCTCCATATGATTTCTTAGGGCATGGATCACTCTTATGTTCTTCCTCTCCAAAATTGTAACATGTGATGTATTTTGTTTTTCTAGTATTATCCCTTTGATTTCTTCATTCCTTTTATTCTTTTTTCAAAATATTCCTTTATTGATTATAATCCTTTTGTTGATTCCATTACCCTTAATTTTTCTTTTGTTGATTTCCTTAATTATTATTTTTGCCTCTAGTCATAAATGTCTATGAATGCTTGCTAGACTTAGCTATATATTTTTTAAGTCTATTCTCTTCATTCAACAAATCCCCATACTAATATTCTAGTTTTATATTATCAAATTTTCCTATCACCTCTAATGTGCATATGAAGTTACATATGCACTTGGAAGGCTTTCAATAAAAATTTCTATAATCTTTGAAGCTTCATACTTCACATTTATAATTTTTGATTTCTTAAATTTCTTAACTATGAAATTTTATATTCATTCTATCATTTTATTTCATTTTTATATGAGTCAATTTTCTTTTAATTTCCACAACTTGTAATTTGTTACTTCTCTCATACATTGATTGTAAAGTATCCTAAACTTATTTTTTTGTTTTGATATCTTGAAGATGAGACTTGATTGTTGGACTAATTTACCATAAATTAATTACTTGGGTATTCATATTCATTTTATCCTATTTCGCATGCTCACAATCATCTTTAGGTTTTTTTCTATTGCTAATTCGCATAAACCTTTAATATGTAGAATTAACTCAATATCACATATTCAATTTCATAATTAGGACCATAAAATTTGAGTTTTTAGATTATGAGGCCATATTTGGAAGAAGATACAACTTCACAAGCACAAGAAATACTCCACACAAATACTAAGGCTTGAAGAACTAAACCCCCAAACCAACACACAAAATGAGGTCTCTTTACGATTGTACCTTGATGTTGGTCTTCTTAATGAACCACCCTCTCAAGGACTTAAAATAATTCTCATGTAATTTTAAATTTAAAGCTCTACAATTATCTCCAAGGGCTCAAGGTTTGATAGCTCAAAAAGAGTTACAATCTCCACCTATAATCAAAATACAAAAACTCCTTTCTTTAAAAAAATCATTTAATAAAAGTGTAAAAATTGATGTCTAGTTCTTCTTTGGAGATGTATGGAGGTTCCAAAATCTTATAAAATTTTAATAAATATTTTTCCCATCCCTATGTGGATGCATTAGAGGCATGTTCAGCTAACAAAAGAAAGCCATGGCATCCACCCTCACTACTTTTGATATGCCTTCCCTCCTTCACCAGTAGCGCCAAACTAAGTGTACGTTATAGAATGGGATACCACTCCACAAATCCAAACTAGATCCTTGAACCTAAGGAATGCTCCCAAATCACCTACAAAATGGATATCTCTTCACCTCCAGATAATGCAATGTCGATCTAAATAATAAATAAGGACCTAGCTTTGATATCATGAAAAAATATACAACATTTCTGTAAAATAAAAGAAAACAAAATATAGTTTGGATTTGATATGCCTTCCTTCCTTCACCAGTAGCGCTAAACCAAGTGTACGTTATAGAATGGAATACCACTCCACAAATCCAAACTAAATTGTTGAACCCAAGGAATGCTCCCAAATCACCTACAAAATGGATATCTCTTTACCTCTAAATAATGCAATGCCTATCTAAAAAATAAATGAAAACCTAACTTTGATACCATGAAAAAATATACAACATTTTTATAAAAGAAAAAAATAAAAAATAAATTATTTAAAAAAATATCACAATATGAATATGTTTCAAAAACTCATAACCAAGAAGGCTTTTTTAGTGCCTCTAAAATATATAAAAAAAATTCAAATAACACATCGCCTTTAAAAATGATTCTAAATTAACAATAAATTGACACACATCTTCAATAACCACTAAAACACTCAAACACCTAAACAATTATCAACATACTATGACATCAGCTCACGATCACAATCACACCTAACATTATAAGTGTCAACATTGATAACTAATACAGCTTTACAATAAAGTCTTACACCGGACATGGGAAATGAGTGACACAACTAGAATCTAGGTTTGCCATTTTCGCCGGTATGCTGAATCTATCTTCCATCTAGAGATATAGAAGACAAAGCATAGTACGTTGAATATGAGCCCTCCAAGGTATTGGGTGAGCCCTCCAGGGTATTGGGTGATGTGCTTTCAGAAGGAAATGGAAGACGGTCAGGAAGGGTAGCATCGCCTTCAAGAATTTGAAGTATTTGTCTGATGCCAGGTCTCGCTTCCTGTTGCCAACTGGAACAGAGCAGTCCCAATTTTAGCACGGTCTCCATCTCATCCCTAACATATTCGCCGCGGAGATTTTGATCGGCGGCGTCGATGAGTATGTCATTGGTGTAGAGCTCTCGCACCCATTCCACTAAAACAATTTGCGCATCATCGAGAGAGACATCTACTGGCTTTCTTCCACAGGCAACCTCTAACATCAACACACCAAAGCTGTATACATTCGAGCTGGGAGTGGCCTTTCCTGTGCGTATGAGCTCCGGGGCAATGTATCCAAGCGTTCCTACCACCCGGCTTGTACGTGGGTTTTTATTATGCTCATACAGACGTGCAAGCCCGAAATCCCACAAGCTTCCATTAAGTTGAGAATCTAACAAAACATTACTGGATTTGATGTCTCTCTGGACTACCCTCTGTTCCCATTCTTCATGAAGATAGAGCAATCCTGCTGCCACGTCTTTAAGAATTCCAAATCTCTGAGGCCATCCCAGAATTCTCTTTGGATTTCGGAATAATTTCTTATCCAGGCTTCCATTTGACATGTAATCGTACACTATGAATAACTGCTTTTCCCGCCTGCAGTAGCCTCTAATTTGCACAAGATTACGGTGCTGGAGTCGACCAAGGCTTGAAATTTCTGCTCTGAATTCCTTTAGCCCTTCGGAGGTTTGTCTGAATATAGACTTAACCGCAACTTCGAGGCCGCTAGAAGGAATTACTCCGGAATAACTCCTTTATATACTCGACCAAAGCCTCCAGAACCTAAAACCTCTTCGTCCCTGAAACCCTTCGTTGCAGCATGTAGGTCTTTGTATCTATATCTATGAGGCCACTACTCAACTTCCCACTCTTCAATAAAATCTCCATGTTTTCTTTTCCGTATTTTGAACCATGTAAGTGCCCCTACCGCCAGGATTAAGAGAAGAACGATCAGAGATACGATACCGGCTATTAATCGCAAGTGGGATGTCTTATGTATAAGGAAAGAAGGAAGATGGAACACGTCCAGGGCCGGTGCTGGTCCATTTGTGTTGAAGCTCCAGGCGAGAATACAATGGTCTTCAATGAGCGATCCTGTAGCTGGAGAAAAACCAATATACATTTCTTCTTCAAGAATGGACAGATTCAAATTTTCCAGAGATATCAGAGGTCTGGGGGGGCGAGGTGGCCGGTGCGATGGTGACATTCAGCTGCTTTTGAAGATGATGATATTCTATCCATGCTTGAAAGTTCTGTCCAATTTTGAGATCTAAATCTTGGAACTGCTTCCCATTCCAGTATGTTGCAGGCGCCGACTTTATAGACGTGAGGCTGTTGAGATTCACACCGACGTGATTGTTGTCGATCTCTTCGTACTCCTAGTTATTTACTGTGTCAAACTCCACAATAAAAAGATGATTGTAAGACTGTCTAACGCTTGAAAGATTAAAGAGGCCAAGGTAATGAGCTTTAGAAATTCCGAAGGGATTCTTGTGAGGGGTCATTATAAATGCTATTCCGTCCCCGGCTTTCGAAGGGTCTGAAGGAGGAACCATGGTGAATACGAAAGTGCTGCTGAATGAGACACTTGCGTCCGCGGAGCCGGGGTCTTTCATTAGCACGGCTCGCGGATACAAAGAACGACCAAAAATGCCGAGTGATTGATCAGTGAGGAAGATGGCATTGGAGCGGATTGAAGCATTCCCAAATAGATCCAGGCTTGAGCCATTGAATTGGTTGAATAGAAAACTTGTATGAGCTTGCGCTTGAATCAATACTTCGCAGACAAGCAAGACTACAAGGACAAAAAGCATGCTGGCAGCCGTTTGTGCAAACCCACAACTTGGAAGATGCAAATTTTGCATTCTCAATATACAACGCTAGCTCTTACTTAACAGATGAGAGTTCACAGGCCGTGAGGAAGAGACGACGGTGATATTGTAGTCGTTCGGTTGTATAATACCAGATATTGGTAGAATTATAAAGTCGGTACAATTTAATGTTCATGTCCAGCGGCCGTTCTAGAATTGCCTAGAAACAGAGTTGGTACCCGCGGCAGTTGTCTCTCCAGGAGGATAATTATTTTAATTAATAATTAATATAATGATACATATATTATTATTTTTAAATTCAAAGACGAATAGGCAATCATCCATAGGTTAATGTTGGGACAAGAGTTAATTTCTAAATGCTACCATTGTAACTTTTACTTATTTTTTACTATGACTCTTTAGGTTGAAGTTGAAAAAATTTTACGATCAACGTTTAGGATTAAATATTTTTATCTCAACTATGACGTGGAGAACTAAGCTTGTCAACATTGTAACTTCTACTCATTTTTCGTAAACATGGTGTTAACTTTTTAGGTTGAGGTTGTGACATACTTTTACAACCAATGTTTAGAATTGAACATTTTATCCCAACCATGACCTCTTATAAGGTCAAGAGCTACGCTTTTTAATTGAAACTTGGACCTCTTAAAGAATAGCCAAAGTTTAAACCATTGCGCTATCCCCCAGGACAAAAATCTTGGTTATAGAGAAACTTTTAGAGCTTCTATTAGGTGGTCAGTAGTGCTATCCTATCTAGGTATACCACTATCTAAAGGGAAGTCATAGGAGATTTTTTGATACCCTCTCGAATGTCGCATCTATATAGGGATTCAAACTCGGGATCCCTTGGATGAAGGTAGTTGTTTGCAATCACCAACACGCCATCCTTACAGGTTAAAAATCTTGGTTAGAGAGAAACCTCCATAGTCGGTCTCAAGTGATTAGTAGTATCGTTCCATCTCGGTATACCACTATCTAGAGGGAAGCCATAAGAGATTTTTTTGATACATGCTTAGATGTTGCGTTTGTATAGGGATTCAAACTTGGGACCTCTCAGATGGAGGAAGCTATTTGCAATCACCAACTTGCCACCCTTGTGGGTTAAATTCTTGGTTAGAGAGAAATCTCTAGAGTCATTCTTAGGTGGTCGGTAGAGCCATCCCATATAGGTATACTATTATCTAGAGGGAACCCATAAGAGATTTTTTATACCCACTCAAAAATTAATTTATATAGGGATTCCAACTCGAGACATCTCAAATGGTGGGACTTATTCACAATCACCAACGCACCATCCTTGCAGGTTAAACTCTTGGTTAGAGATAAAAATCTAGAGCTACTCTTAGGTGGCTAGCAATGTTATCTCATTTGGGTATACCACTATCTAGAGGGAAGCTATAGGATATTTTTTGATACCCACTCAAATGTCACGTATATATAGGTATTTGAAACCAGGACCTCTCAAATGGAGGGAGCTATTTGCAATCACCAATGTGTCACCCTTGCAAGTTACTATAAAATAGATATTTAAGCACAATCAATTGTTCCATCCCCTTAAATAATTAATACAATCTTTTAAAGAAGATAAAAGGAAAATATATTTTTACATTTACAAGGTTATAGGTTGTATTAGATTATCCTTAAGGAGTTTATTACTTTTCTAATATATTGTTATTCAATCATACTTTGGCTAGTTTTCTAAGTACAATGTACTATCCAAGCGTATAAGATTTGAACCTTGGAACTCTTCTCTAAAATTCTAAAGAGTAGAGTTTGTATTGTAAAATTTTCAATTTAATATATTATATAAATGTTAGTCATAAATACATTGTATAGAAGTTAGACAAGTCTCCTAATAATTCATCAACTTCAAGGTCATTAAGAAAAATTACTCCTTTATATACTCAACTAAAGCCTCTAGAACCTAAAACCCAGATTATCCCTAAACCTCTTTGCTACAACATGAAGGTCATTGTACCTATAACTATGAGAGAAATACTCAACTTCCTATTATTTGATAAAATCTCCTTTCCTTCTTCTTTGTATTTTGAACCATATATGTATTGCTACAATTAATTTTATGACCAACACATGAATCTTTAGGAAACACATGACAAACCATATAAGTTAGTTAACAATAATTACCTGAATTCTAAGGTGACATGGTAACTGACATGGTGGTATATATAGTTGACTTTACAATTAATGCATGAATACTAAGATGACATGTGGTAGCCCATACAAGTGATATGGTGTGATATATTAAAGCTAGTGGAGACATTGACTCAATTTTTTGCATGGTCCAAGTCTCGAGGCAACACATGGTAGGTCATTCGATGGCTAAATAAGTTTTCATGTGACATGATTTTATTGGGCTAACATGGTATGTCATACATTGATTGACATGGTAGATTGTATACCACTTGGTGTGTAAAAATATAGGTTAGGCTAATCATATTTTTTCAACTCAGTGGACTTGACAAGCAATTTACATAGTCACAAACTTGGTGACACATGAATTTTAGAGCAAATCACGATGTCATAATTGGAATAGTGTGGTTCATAGATGAGACAACAAATTATATTGTGATAAATGATACCACATAATTCATTAAAACACTGCATAGTTAGTGCATACTTGGCATCTCCTCAACCACTCATGTAAGTACACATGGAATCCTCCTATTTATTGTAGGTATATTGATTTTTTTTTTTTTTCAAATATTGTAGATCTATGTTTTGTAATTTTAGGGCAATAACATTTGTATACTAAAGCATTTTGATCTTATTTTTTAAATTATATAGTTTTTCAATATTTTTGCGTTGATAGTGTTATTTCTAGTCACATATGCAACAAATATTTGTATTTTAATAAAATATTTACGGATCACCATGTGCGCTTGTTGAGTGGTTCTAATTATGCTACCTCAAAGATCAATATTAAAGCTCTACTTCTAAGTAATGGGTTACTTAATTAAATTAATGAGGAGCCTTGTGATACTAATTTTAAAGAACTAAAATAACTCTATAGGGATAATAAGGATGAGGTTCATGGTGTCATTGCTCTTCATGTTGACATGTGTATGACACCTATGATAGAAGTACCATGTATCCTAATTCGCTACTTGAGAAGTTTTAGGGTCTATATGATCAAATTGATTCTATGTAAATCAATGGACTAGAGGCTAAGTTCGCAACCTTATCTATGAAGTCATGATACTATTTATGAGTAACAATTTAAGAAACTATAATAGGACATCTAAATTGGAATATGTTTTTTTTTGTCTTTGAGTGATTCATATGTATGTTCTATATTCTCATACATCATCGATTAATGTGGTAGTTAAGTACTTTCACACAATTAGGATATGAGAAATAGACATAACATAAATTCTATTTTTAGTAAAGCTCATCTAAAATAATTTGTTGCTTTTAGAATGATAAGAAGACAAAAAAAATAAAAAAAGCCCAAAAATTATCTATTTTTTAGTTTTGCAAAATGAAATAACATAAGGCATAATTTTACAATATTTAAATAAAGAAACTTGAGGAAGTAACAAGAAAGGGGATGTTGATGCTACTCTCTTCTATCCACATGGCGAGGATAATTTTAATGGATAAACCTTACAAGATCATATAGTAGTTCATTCTACATATTGGACAACCATTTCTTCATATTAATAGATTAAACATTCATGGTTAACTAGGCACATGATGAAGCATAATAATCTGCTACAATGCTACAATAGATCACATACAAGGAAATCTAGTGTGATTGAAGATAACTCTTTATTGTAGGTTACAGGGTGTGGACATATCGACATTGAATATTTGTCATTTGATGAGGTATTGCATGTTTCTAGTATTTCTTAGATCTTTTGTCTATTTATTACATCACTCATACAAATAAAAAGTTATAGTTTTGATCTAATGGATGGGTATTTAAGAATATAGATAATGGGTTCAAAATAGTTACTTATAGTTATTGTGATGACGTTGACCACATGTATAAGTTGGGAGAAAGACCTACAACTTTTACCTCCCCTAAGAAGAAAAACTTTGTTTCTATGGTTGCTCATATAGATAATAAAAGTCAAAAGTGGTATCATAGGCTTAGGTATCTTAGGTATGGTTGTATAAGTTATATGTGCCAATATCATATGATAATTTGGATTCTATGCATATATCCTCCAAGTGGTGCATGTGAGGGTTGTATTCTAGAAAAGTGTCATAGGGAAATATTTTTAGAATGGATTGTAAGGCAAGCATATCATCCCTTGGAGATCATATATAATGATATTTTCTAACCTATGGGTACACCATATCTCTCAAGAAATAGTTTTTTATGATTTCTATAGATATGTAAGATTGTACATCATTCACACTAAAAATGAGGTATTTGAGAGGTTTAAAAACATTAAGGCCCTGGTGAAAATCAACTAGATAGGAGAATTAATTGTCTATGGATAGATGGGGTGGTGAATATGTTAGCTATTATTTCAATGATTTTTTAGCTTCTCATAAGATTGCATATCAAACGGCTATTCACTAGACTCCTAAATAGAATGGTATGGCTAAGAGGAAAAAGAATTTTATCTTGGATATGATACGATGTATGATTTATGACAATGGGATGGATCATAAGTTTTAGGATGACACTATTACTTGTGCAACATACATCATCAATAGAGTTTCCAAAATGGAAATCTAGGGCATGACACTTAAGAGATTAATAAGGGATAATATTGAGTGTATTAATTCAATAATTTTAGGTCTTTACCATAGGCTCATATGCCCAAGGATCATTGAAAGAAGATATCAAAGAGTCATAACTGTATTTTTGTGGGGTATTATGATACCTCAAAGGTATATCATATCTATGATCCTCAAAGGCATGATGTTTTTATATAGAGATATGCATATTTGATTAGGTTATTATAAGTACTCCTTCCACCCCACCACATGAGCTTTTGGACATAAATTATTATAACCCTTTCACTATCTCTAATTTGACTAGTTCTTTTAATATATTGGTTGGTTCTATTCCTGATAAAACATCTTCTTCATGCCCTTATTTATCCTCTTTGAGAGGTTGTTATTTACCTATTGATTTGACCCCTTCATGGGTAGCATCACAAGCGACATTCTCTTTTTCAGGAGTAGGGAAATATGATTAGGATATATTAGTTCAAAATGCTTTAATATTGCATGATGAAATGAGTGGTGATGAGTTGGATTATTTATTTTTAGCTTTTATTTCTAAGTTATCATAGGATACACATGATTCTTTGGTTTTTTCAACACCTAAGTGGGCTAAGACACTTTTAAACAATGTTTATCCTATTCTATCCCTTGAGCAACATTATAAGGCTCCTTCTTGAGAATTATTTCCAAAGGTAGCACATTCTTAGGATTCTCTAACATATTATTAGGTTAAGGAAAATCCAAAATGGGAATATGTTATGTTGGTAGAGTAGGAGGCATTGATGAAGAATAGGAAATATGAGTTGGTCCCTCTTCCAAATGGGAAGAATTTATTTTGATAGAATATTTTTTATAAGGCCAAACACACATAAGATGGTAAAGTAGAAAAGCACAAGGTACACCTTATTTCTAAGGGACTCTCTCAACAAGAGAGAGTGGACTATTCCAAGAATTTTGTACCAATGGTTAGGATGGACTTAATTAATATGATTCTCTCTATTACTACCTCCAATGGATGGAAGATACATCAAATGGAAATGAATAGCTCCTTTTTATATGGGAATATTCACAAGGAAATCTAAAATTAAAATTCACCTAATTTTGAGATTGAAGGACCCAATCAATTGGTTTATCATCTGACTAGATCCTTGTAAGGACCTAATTTGGATCATTATGCATGGCATGATAAGATCCATTTATTTTTCTCAAATGTAGGTTTTAGTTTTTTGAGGTTGAACATGATGTTTACATCAAACATCATGAGGAGGAAGCTTTGGTGATTATGTTGTATGTTCTGATCTTATCATAACTAGTGTCTCCTTTACTTTGATCTAGGATATGAATTCAGGACTTTGTTTCACGCTTGACATGATATATTTAGGGCTTCTACATTATATTTTGGACATTCAAATTGATTAGAAAGACTCTGACATCACTATATATTTATCTAAGTATGCTTTAGATATGTTTTAGTATTTTAGGATGGAGTGTAGGCCAAATCAAACTCTTTTTTCTCATGGTAAAAACTTTGGGATGATTGCATCACACTTTCAATTGATACCATGTTGTATCAATCTCTTGTAGGGGTATTTATTTATTTTACTCACACTACACCTAATATAGATGTTGTTATCAGTTATTATTCCATATACATGCAAACGTCTTGAGAAAGTCACTAGACAATAGTTAAGAGGACTCTAATATATATTAGAGGGACCTATTAGATGGGTACTCACTACTCCATTAGGTATTATTATATTTTGATAAGCTTTTTAAAATTTAGAGGTTAATTGGGTAGGAGACTTGGATGAGTGATGGTCCACCATAAACTTTGTGTTCTATTTGGGATATGACCTAGTTTCTTAGTGCTCCAAATGCCAATCCATAATTTTTTAGTCCTCCATAGAGGTTGAATATTGTGTTACCAATGAGGAAAATAATAATCTCAAGTGGATTCTCATAAGTTTGGAGGAGATTAATATGCTTTGATGTGACAATTAAAGCACTACCCATAATGTGCACAATTTGTGTCCCACCAATGGAAAAAGAATATAGATATATAAATGCAAGTTGTGAGACAACTTCATGCTCATGGGATTCTTCATATAGTATTTGAATTTTAATCTAATTAATCAACAAATATTTTTACCAAGATGATATTCAAGGTCACTTTTGTGTGCATGTAGGAGCTTCTTGGAGTTAAAGAGTGTCCCATAATGGGGATTCAATGTAAGGTTTTATCTCCATGTCCCTTATTCAACCTAAATAAAATGTTATGATATGTGGTGGTTAAGTTTTTCTTAAGGCCACGAATGATGTTTGTACTTGTATTTATCATATTTTTCCTTTTAGTCTATGTAAACCTCGAAAAATCTGCTTTTGTAGCTTTTTATAATATTTTATTCTTGGGGGTCAGCTTCATAACCTTGACCTAAAGGCATCATGTAATTGGGTATAAATACCCACTCATACCATCCATTTTGGCCAGCAATTGGAGTGTAATTTTATTTGCTTTTAAGGATATTTTTTGATGTCCATGAACACCCTATCATATTTTGTGTTCTATTTATTGTTGTGTATTACTTTGTTAAGCAATACTAATTAATATTTAAATCCATTCATTTCTAAAAGCTACTCTAAAATCCAACAATAAGTAGTCTCTACCACACCATTCATTGTATTGGAGTGTTATATTTCTTATCCATGGATAAAAAAATGATTTTTTATGGTGTTTATGAGCATCCCATAATATTTTTCTCCTTTTTTTTCTTCTTTATTTTATGGGTTTTTATAATATTTTAGTGAATGGATTACTTTTTTTTTCATTTGTAGAATACATTGTGAATTCCAACATACTTAACACTAACAAAGGTGGATGAAATTTGAATATGTGGTATTGCACCATGGAATTTTTAATTTATTTGTATTACTTCGAAGCCTACATTTATCTAGGATAGGCCATGGCCCATTGCCATTGCAATTTACTTTAATCTATTTCTATTACTATTAAAAAAAACTACCTAATAGGATAAATTGATCTTAACCCTCTTGGTATTGAAATAAACCTAATTAAATCATCCTAATTACATAGTATTCATACCAACATTTAATTCATCATTTAATCCATTATTTTATTCATTATAATGAGGTATTTTACTATAATAAATTTGTTTTGAAAGTGTAATATGATTCATAGCCAGGTCATCATCATATGATGTAATATTGGATAGGCCTAAGGAAATTTCATTTTACAATATATTTAAATTATTATAATGTTTGATTTTTTAACCCTATGGGTTGTGATTAACCTTTTTATGGCTAAAATCACCTTACAAACATGTAATTAACCTTAAAGTCCTTTTGTTATGTTAGCTTAGGTGAATTTCATTTATGTAATTAGGGTTTTGGTATTGGTATAAATACCTCCTGCTATTATATCATTTATTATGAGAGTGATGTTATTCTTATCCACACATAATACAATGATTATTTATGGTGCTAAAGGATATCCCTATTTGTCTCTTACATTTTATTTCTTTTGTTCTTTTATACAAATATGAGTAGATGGTTTGCACTTGTTCCTTTCTAGAAAATACTATAAAATCTAACATGGGATCCAAGCATATATGGAGCTACCTTATTTGATCATACAAAATATTGTTTGGAGCCTCTAATATTTCTTCTAAACCCTTGGACAATTCTTCCATTTATGTCTCATAAGACTTTTTCATAGAAGAGGCAAAATAGTTATTTTAACCTTTTCTATATCTATTTTTTTAATGTGTTGGAGGAAAAAAATATTATATTTTCTAAAAATTGCTTTAGATTTTTAGAGTACCCTATCATGCTACCAAATGAACTATAAAACTGCTAAATGGCTTAATAAACTACCACATATTTTTAAGTTTAAAAAGGAATACACATTTGACTTTGAATGATATAGGTCCGAAAAACCCCTTCTTCATGATGAAGGTGCATACCTCCATCTAAGTGGGACAAATACTATTGCAACTAGAATATGATATGGTAAGGAATAACAGGTAGAAATAAATAGGTTTGATTCATTGTGCATTAATTTTGTGACACAAATTTTTTTTAATCCTTTTCTAAGGTTAGGTGACTTGAATTTGAAGGGTATATTCCCTTTTAGGTCATAGAAACAACATTGGTGGTTGGAGTTGATGGTTGAAAATAAGAGGTCATAGGTTTGAATTGAACCTTCCTTTTATTTTGATATGATGGGAGGCCATTAAATTTTTTTTCTACAAAGGTGTCATGACTTTGTTACATTTGGTTACAATGATAGGTTGGTTGGTGGATGCATTTTGTGGGACTAGGCTTCCATGTTGAAAACCCTTGTTTGCTATTTTGTTGTGTCCTTGATGTAGAGAGAAAGGATACATAATTTTCTAAGTTAGTCCCTCCTCATTCGCTACCAAGGTATGATGGCTAGTGTGTCATGTTTAAAATGAGAGAGACTAGGATTTGATTCCATCAGATGCTTGTTAAACTTCTTAATGGATATGAAGTCATCACGGACCCTCTTGGTACCATGTGTACCCTCTTTTTGAGTATTTAAAAGTTTTCAACCAATGAAAATGCACCAACTATCATAATTGCACAAGGTTAGAAGTATGGAAATGACAAGATATAATCGGAGAACATATGAAAATATTAGTAAAGCTATGGTATTTACACCATGATGATGTTAGTGACATATGAAAATATGATATTTTTTTTTTTCATAAAAAGTTCTAATTGAGTTCACATGAGGACAACCCAATGGTTCAATCTTTGGCTCTTCTTCATAAGGTTTAAGGTTCAAATTGTAGCATGGGCTAGTGTGTGAGGGGGTAGGCGTGTGTATGGTTGTGTGTTTAACCCCTATTGATAAGCTCAAATCTCACCTTTATAAGAAATCATGGTTAAAATGGGAATGCCTAACCCTAAACCTAGGTTGTAGGGGTTTCTTACACTACCTTAATAATAATAATAAATAAATAATGCTCTAATAAAAACCGATGTGAAAAGGCTTACCTTTGCATTATCATTGAATCTAAGATTTGAGTAAGTTTATAAAGATTCTATTGAACACTTTAATCTATTCAACGATATTAGAATTAAAAGTTATTAAGCACTGTAATTGAATATTAAGTAAATTTTACACATAGTAGCAAAACTAAAAACTATTAAATAAATCTAAAATCATAATTTTAAACTATAAAATCTACAATACTAAAATAAATTCATACATACTAGGAAAACAAATAAACATTTTAAACTATATCAATATTATATAACAATTTATTTATCTATATGATATAATTTTAAATATCTAATTATTTAAACATTATTGAACTTAGATAATAAATACAATCTCTCACTTTAAAATGCTATAGACTTCTCACATAACTTGGTATATAATTTCTAAAAAATATCCTTGTAAATTACTTTTACTTAAGTGGTTAAGGTACCATATAACTCGTTCTCTCTATGTATAATCACCTCGTGATGTAATCTTTAATTTAAATTAATTTTCCACATGGAAGATACAACTCCAAGTACAACAAACATACTGGCAGCCTTTTGTGCAAACCCAAAACTTGATAAGACTTCACTTGCTGAGAGGCTACGATGGTGATATTCTAGAAGTTCGGTTGTATGATATCATATTGTTGGTAGAGATATCATGATCGCTGCAATTTAATGTTCATGTGGTGGGGCTGGGCGTTCTTGAATTGCCAATGAACATGGTACCCGCGCCACTTGTATCTGGTGGTCCAAAGGAACCCAGCAGTAATTCCGGTAAAATTTATTTATTCATATATGAGAATTGGTAATATCGCTTGTATCTGGTGGTCCAAAGGAAGCCAGTAAAAAAAAATTATTCTTTCATAATATTTTATTGTAATTTCCTCTCAGTTAATATAACTTCTTATCCCACGGTTATTATTTTAATTTTTTTATATAAAAAAATTAGTAACATTTCATATTTTTTATTACCAATCAAAATTTAAATTTTAAACCCCAGTCACTTGTATTTGGTGGTCCAAACGTACCCAGCAGTAATTCCTGCTAAAATTTATTTATTAATACATATAAAATTCACAACAGCTTATAGTAATTTACTGTCAATATAATTTTTTATTTTCAGATTATTACTCTAATTCTTTTATATAGGAGAATTGGTAACATTTCTTTATTTTTTACTATTAACTATATTTTTATTTACTCCTAGGGGAGTTGGTTACAACCACTATTTTTTAGTAATTGGTAAGGGCAAAGTTTACTCCATAGAGGCTGCTCCCAAAAACCTCTATGTTTGAGCTTGAGATGGAGACCACCTGTCATCACTAATAGGGGCTGCTCCCAAAAAACCTCTATGTTTGAGCTTGAGATGGAGACCACCTGTCATCACTAGTAGGGGCTGCTCCCAACAACCTCAAAAACCTCTATGCTTGAGTTTGAGATGGAGACCACCTATCATCACTGGTAGGGGCTGCTCCCAACAACCTCTATGCTTGAGCTTGAGATGGAGACAAGGGGTTTGTACCATCATTGTTGGTCTGCACTTAGAGGATTCATAATATATTACTACATTTGCTAAGTTGGCATCCTATAACCTCTATGCTACCTTCTTGTTTACGAGGGTATCAGTGGTGTCTTGGGATTGGTACCCCATCCATGATTCAAATCTTAGAGTTTCTCCTATAACCTCTATGTTACTTTTTCGCTCGGGGATCAGTGTTTTGGGATTGGTACCCATCTGCGGGTTGACATGCATTAAGTGGATTACGTTTAGATTAATATTGTTGCTCCAATAAGGCTTGCCTCTAGGGTTTGAACCTAGACCTCTTCTTAGAAAATACCAAAACTTACCAATCCACCAATTTTTGAGTAACACAAAAATTATTTTAACTTATTTTTTATTTTCAAAACCTATTCTCTAAACAATATTATAAATATAATAAATATTTTTATTATTTTAATTAATTAATATCATTTTAAAATTAACAAAATGTATATTGCAAAATTTGAATATGTTGTAATATATAATTATGTCACTTATTAACCTTTTGCATTCATTTAACCAAAAGTGTGAATTAATTAATTGAAATAATTTATTGAAATGCATTTATATTTGTATGTATTTTTAGATATATTAAATTTGTTTCTCTCCTAAATAATTGGATAACAAACCTATACAAAATAACTATATCTTATTGAAAAAATCTAACTAAAATTTATGATTATTTAATCTTTTTCAATCATTTAAAAATTTAAGTATTTATATATTAAGTAATATGATACTTCCTTCATAGTTGATACTAGTATTTTATATATTTTATAAATTCTTTTTTGGTTACATAGATGAATTGGTTACAATCACAATTTTTAGAAACTTCTAGGGTTAAAACTATCAGCGAATGTTTCCAATACACACAGTCTCGTTAATACTCGATGTGATATGGGACAACTGTCGGATGCACAGGGGTCGCACCGTCTTCATCAATTTGGTTCAACATGTGGCCTAAAGGGGACTATTGGAAAAATAGGAAACATATCATCGTCATCAGGCAGGTGCAACACGTAGAGGAATAAGAACGGGCTACTAGTTATGCATGGTACACCCCCGTGGGATTGGAACCTAGTTCTCTTCTCGGTATACACCCCAACTTACCAATCCACCTAGACTCGGGCATATAGTTTATAAACTTATTTATTTTAAAGTTTATCTAATATGATATGTAGCAAACACATTAATATCAATGGAGAATATCAAGTGGCTTAATTATAAATAAAAATAAGAATGACAAACCAAATACTTATCCATCACTTCATCTCTACATAGTCCTTGGTAAAATGTAATGTATAGTTAATAAAGAATGTGTAGGATCTTGGTGTTAATATGTATATTTATATTTATAAATACATTTAATATTTTTTTATATTTTGATTTTTAAATAAATTAAATTTGTTTCATGTTGTATGATTGGATGATAAATTTATGAAAAGGCAACTATTATTTTAATAAGTATTTTTTTTTAGTGCAAGAAATTCTCTTATGACCAGGTTGGGCATCTCCTTCCTACCATGATCTCTCATAATGGAAATAACCTAGGTTATCAATGGAATTTAACACACAATCACACACATGTTTGTAGTTTGAAATTTGTACTCCCAAAGAATATCCAAAGCCCAAATGGAGAATAATATAAGTAATTTTTTATTAAGTATATTTTTTTCCATCCCTTTGAAAAATAGAAAAAATCAATAGCATCTATTTTTAGATACTAAACAATTTGATATTCTCTACATAGCTAAAATTATCATATTGACTATTTTAAAATTTTATTTATTGACTAATTAAATATAACCATATAACTATACAGAATTGATTATCCTATAGTTTGAATAAAAGGATTAGCATTTGGTCCCATTCCAACACAAATATGGGACCTACAAGCTATTAGAGATGATGGTGGGATTTAAAGAAGTAGGCATATGGATGGAAGAATTTAGATTTACTCAAAGGGAAATTCCAAAGCTTCAAGTTTCATCCAAAGCATTCAAACATCATCAAAAGAAGCAAATCAAAGGCTCAAATAATCTTCGATTCTTGAGGAAATGCACATGATTTGATCATAGATGCGAAGCAATTTAGGAATACTATTATATTTCCCTACACCAATGATGAAATTTTAAATTACTTAGATATGATGGCTTGATGAACAATTGAAAATTAGGTAATCAAAGTCAGAAGAACTCATTTTTCATGAAGCATATAAATGTAATGTCAGAAGAACTCATTTTTCATGAAGCACATAAATGTAAAAGAAGTGGCATCGTCCAAGGAGTGTCTAATAAGTCAACAAGCTAATAAAACATTCTCAAAGGTTTTCGAGACTTCACTTAGGATCAAAAGCTTATTTCTTGAAACCTCCAAAGAGCTAAACCCAAAATATTTAAAATGAATGAAAATCTACATCAAAGTCATGTGGCCTCCTCAAAAAAAATGCAAAAAAAATTGAATTTTTAAAATAATGCTTGGGGAACAATGGAGAACTGAACACGTTAAATAAATATTATAAGATAATTATAGAGGCCTCCCTTCTTAAAAATTGTCACATATAAATTTTTTAGATATCATAAATCTTGGAGCATTAGTTGCATGATCTAATGAATCAAAGATTAAATCAAAGCCTAAGAAAAGTTTCCAAGGAGTGTCATTGAATTATCATAACATTAGGGCCCAACAAATAGGGTAGAAAGGGCGAGATGAGGATGAATACATTTTTCTACAACAAGATCAAGAATCCAAAAGTCACTTTGTAGGAGCATTAGTGCAGAGCTATTAGTCTGGATAGATTTGACTTACTTTTGGAATGTAAACAATTTTGGCTATAAAGTAGGTTGGTATCTATTTGGGTAGGTGAGTATTTTTGCACCAAGGAATAGAGGGGACCATGTTGTAATACATAAATAGTACCTATATGCATAATAAAAGGGACTAAAATTAGTCACTTGAGATGGTTCAGGGAGAATTCCTCTTTCTCTAAAGCTTCAAGTTATGCATATATTTTAAAGGGAGAAAAACTATTGTAAGATCAACCCTTATGAATTAAAAATAGAATATACATATACATGATCAACAAGAAGCTTTCTTTATTGAATGTCATTAGCTCAATTGGTTATATTCCTTAACCTTCAACGAGGAGATCAAGGTTAGAATATTGCTAAATAATATATGCATAATTACCAAGTTGTAATACCACTATGTGGTCATAATGTAATAGGGATTAAGCCCATTTAAATCACATATAACCCATTAAAAAAACTATAATCCTTCTTTCTCTATGTAATATTATGCATGAGGATATTGTGCCATAACTATCAATTGGTTAATTATGGTTGTGAGATACCTCTTATAGGGTCATACTTTTTTTTTTTTTAAATAAAATATTTCAAAAAGTTTATTTTATTTTTGCATTTGGATCTTTTTGTTTAATACCAGTACAAATGAGAGGTATATTGTGCAACCCCAGGGAGTGTGCACTATAGCCCTTGCTTGCGATGAAATAATTGTTATATCAAATGGAACAAAAAGGCACAAAGCAATATGCATAACTCGAAAATAAAAATAACAAAGAAAGATCCTCTTTTTATTAATTTTAACTATGAATCCGATTACATATTTATCCCTCTAAGGGATACCCAATTTTGATACAATCAGTTACAAGAGGGACACATGGTAGATATATCCTCTTGCAAAGGGGTGGTGTGCTTCCGCAGGATTCCCGATTTCGCACATGAACTTGTCTGAGGGCGCATAGATACCTCCTTCTCCTTCTCCTTCTCTCATCCAAGAGGGATATCGTTCTTCAAACATCTTGATCTAGTCCTATAAACCTATAGATATACATACACAAAAACAACAAAGTACACTTAGTAGTTTGGGTTGCCTCCTCGGATGAGGTTGTTAGTATGAAACTTGATAAGCAAGATATATAAGCATAATATAAAAAATGCAATAATACTAATGAAAAATGTGGGCATATCTTAGAGAGCAATAATGTAAATGCATACAATAAATCAGATATATACTAGAAATAAATGCTGAAGTAAAAAGCAATCGAATCTAATGCTATAATAAAATAAATTAATGTCTAAACCCTATCTTATGCTCACAAGACACTATCCAAGATAGTAGCCATGAAATAAACCTTTCTCATTGTGATCCAAGGGCTGTAGCACTAGGTTCTCTACTCCAATTGATATTCAAGGGTCTTCGGATGTGTTAGATACATGGAATGGCGATGAATAATAACATATGTGAATAGCATATGCATAGTCTCTCCTCAACCAGATAGCACTCAGTTTCTCCCGAAGGGTCCATGGATTTTCTCTATAATATGATAGGGCTTCGTTGCATAAACTCTAAAAAATTATAGATCTCTTTTGCTCTTTGTGGTAGAATCCATATGTAGACTTCCCTCTCTTCCAGATATGGACCTTAGCTTCTTGTAGAAGCTTCAATACAAATCTCATGTGATTGACCGTCCCAAGTGAAAAGCATCAATCACAAACTAGAATTGAAAAGGCAATTAGGAGGAACTCAGGGAGTTCCTCACCAAAATCCACCTGTAAAAAATGCAAAGTGTAGTCAGAATATGTGATCTAGGTCTGTCTTCATATCCAGTGGTGCTAGATGCTATCAGGTTCAGCGGCTAAGTGTGGTCGCTATAGTCTTTAATGACCAAGTGTGGTGGTCACTCTACTTAAGAGAGACCACACCTAGATGGGCTAGAACTGCCCTTTTTGAGAGGTTAGGACCACTGCTTTCTCTTGGAGATATATAAGAGAATTCATATGGTCTGTGAATGTGTCCATATAGATATTTTCCTAAAAATGACACATTTTAGGTGTCTACAGATACCCATTTTTGGGATGCGTTGTGGGAAAACACAGTGTAGAGCAAAAATAGACCACTTAGGGTCACATTGTAGGTTGGATGATGATCATTGATCTGATCAACATTGGATGCCCCAATCATGCAGGAGACGTGCACCCTAGAATCATTACTTCAAATAGGATGGCAGGCTTAAATTTGTGAAAGTTTGCACTCGTTCATCAGGTGATCGGGTAGCTTCAATACTACTATAGGTCTGAAAGGAGGAGTGATACAAACTTAAATGTCTTGTTTGAATTTTGCCCTAGCAAAGGGTAATATTATGATAGTTTTTGGCAATGATTCATAAGATGAATGCAACTTGACATGATCGAGTGATATTTTATTGACTTTGATTATGATTGTTGAAATTTTTGACTGCCCCCTCGAGTGATGAATTGATGAGGAAAGGAAAATAAGTAAAGAAATGAGTCACTTGACCAAAATGAATGATTTGGACCTCCTTAGAGTTTTTCTTTTTTTGTTGTAGGGTTATTCCCATATAAGCATGATTTCAACCATTTTTTATAATTCTCTTGGGGCGGTCCAACCACAATGGCCTTTTTAGGGAATTAGGATGTTAGAAATTCTCTTTAAACCTATGTTGAATCACACATCCCCATATCTTGGGGCGGTCTAATCGCAATGGCCTTTTTAGGGAATTAGGATGTTAGAAATTCTCTTTAAACCTATGTTAAATCACTATTTGCTATAGTAGAAATGAGATGGATCCTCGCTCCTATGGGGCGGTCCAGCCATCATGGCCTTCTTTGGGTTTGAAGTGAAGCATCTCAATTCTACCTTAGCTATTTTGCCCCAAGTGGCCTTATGGTAATTTACTCATCTTGCCGAATTGCATGGAGTGCTAGTCATTGTCATCGCCAAGTGTATAGAGCAAATAACTGAATACGAGGCTCAATTGATATTTTGTTGTTATTTGATTTTGTTTATGTTAATCTAAATTTTATGATGTTTTTGGATTTTGATATATGTATTTTTTTTGGGTATTTGTGCTTATTTTGGTTGTTCTAAACCACTAGGTATGCTTGAAGGCTTATTCTGAGGTACTTTACGATGATAAATTGAGTAAATTTCTCCCTGTTTCTTAGCTGCTATCAGGTCCAGCGACCCCCAATTATTGTTTTGTGGCTGTTGTAAGGTCCAACGACCAGGAAGTGCAGGCCGCTAACACCATCAGCTGCCAAGGCCTAAGTGGAAAATATAAAAGTAAATTGTAGGGTTTTATCACTCATTATTTTCAACTATCAATTGTGCTTTTGGAGGTGTGAGGTGAGACAATGTGTTTGTGACACATAGTACTATCGGATTTGCTTTTGATTTGGATGATATGGCTAAGCAAGGGGAGGCATCTATGAGCAAAGGAGTTGGAGCTTTATGGGTACTCTACCAAACCCTAATTTTACTCTTTAATTTAGTAAAATAAACTAATTAATTAATCGGCTAAATGAACCTCACTAAACTTGTTGGAAATGAACTAAAACCATCAATAGGTCTAGGCTAGGTTTATTTTTAGTGGGTCCAGGTTATTTTTAGGTATTTTTTATTTTTTTTGTTCTTTTTGGCTCAAGGAGGAATGTCATTGGCATGTCATATACTAGCCACTACCGCAAAGAGTGGCTATCATGTCCTAAGGCTGGCCACTATCACCGTTAGTGACTAGTTTAAAATCCAATAGTCAAAATTTTAACCATTGGAAACTGTCCATTGTCGGCTTTAGCAACTGCTTCGTAGCCGCTCCTGGCACGAGCGACCAAGTGGCCTTAAGTTTATTTGTCAAATTTTTGTATTTCTAAAGCAATTTAATTGATTTTTTTTACAATTTTGAAGTGTAGTTTTTTATTTTTTTGGATTTTTAGGTGCATTTTATTGTTGTCTTACTAGTCTTAAGCTCATTTTAGATTATCTTGCATCATTTTTGTTTTATGTATCTATTATCTTGTTAGTCCATTTGATTTAGATATATTTTGTACTTCTAGATTTTGTCTATGTGGGCCTGGGACCCACAATTGCTTTTGGACCTCTTGCCTACCCTTGATGATATGAACTGGTGTTGGCTCAATGCTTATGACCTTTAGTATGTTACCAGGATTCTGATGATTATGTCAAATCGAGCCTATTTGACTACCCTGGTCCACTAATGGGATCCCAAGACTAATAACTTTCATCTCCCCACCGATGAGATAACCATTACACCAGAGGACATCTACAGGATCTTTCGAATATCCTTTGATATAGTGCCTATTATTTCTTCCTCCACTAATTCCTAAGATGTAGTATTTATGAGGGTCTTTAGGAGACATGTTGTTGTTGCCTTCTGAGATACTCAATCTGGAGGGGTATTAGTTGCTCGATGGTACCAGAAGCATGTCTTCTACCATAGACATGTTGTGTTTTTTATGGTCATTTGCAACATCCTTATCCCTTATTGATCAGGAGCGATGTTCCTATGGAACCTCTTAGCCATGGTTCAGGACCTGGTGGATAACATGAAGCCTATCATCTATGCTTGGGGGCATGCACTTTTGGCATAGTGCTATGATGAGTTATATCAGATTTAGTTGCAAGGATGTGCCAACATCATTTACAGCTTACTCCTCCAGATCTAGGGATGGGAGCACATCAAGGTGGACCGTATAGTAGAGGAGGCTCAGAGTTATGGGGCTAGATGGTCATAAGAGTGTGAGGAGCATAAGATTCGATGCCATGTGGGATAACTCTTTCACTACATTGCATATTTGACTGGCTTACAGGCCTAGGACATCATCTAAATGCCTTACTATGAGTGTCCTTCTTGGAGGGATCCATCTAGTTTCATAGCTCAGACTCAGTGTGACCGATGGGTTATCGACCACAAGGATGGTATTAGAGAGTTATATTATTCCAATGTGCTCTAATAGTTTGACATTCAGTAGGATGTTCCCCTTGATCCATTTGTATACCACCAGATTATTGTAGAGAAGAACCTTCCATACCCTCGAGTTACAATAGTTTCAAAGGAGGATGACCCTCTTGTAGTTGATCCGAGTGTGGTTGATGTCGGGGTTACAAACGCATATACCCGTTGGTGGGGTACATGATTGTGGTAAGGTGGTGGCTGCCTAGGGTGGTCTGTGGATGAGGTAGAGGCTGAGGACCCTGATGGATATTGATTTTGGACTCGGACAGAGGGCTAGGGGTAGGCAGAGTAGTAGGTGGAGGAGTAGGTGGTTGAGGAGTAGGTTACCCCTGATGGGGAGAAGGAGTTAGCTCCTGAGGAGCAAGAGTCCCCTCTTCGGGCTTAATTGCATTAGGTAGAGGCTGAGATCTAGTCATCACAAATTTAGGTACATCAATGGGATGCTACTTTTGCTACTCTTCAGGCATAGGTTTCTCAAGTTACTACCGAGTGAGATGTCGCACGAGCCAAAATTATGGTTGCTACTCCTATGGTACAGGCTCCTACATGTTTGGATATAGGGGCTAAGGTGAGATGACTACAAGGGATAATAGATGAGAATTAGGGCTAGATGGCATCAGATGCCACATACATCATCACTTTGCAATCTCAAGTTCGACTACTAGGTGTCACTCCTAGGGAGTGATCCATATCAAGGGGTCACAACACATTATGCAGACTACATCATGGTAGTCTTCGATCTGACCCATACAGAGGACCAGGACCTATACAAATAGGACTATGGATGCTAGCTCCCATAATTCGTGTAGGGACATATTTGAGGGTAGAGGCGAGGTAAGGGGCACAGGCCCAACTTGATGGGCTCATTGTACTGGTTTTATTTTTGAGTGTAATATCAGGTGACCTACACAGTTGTAGCCTTATAGTGAATTTTTACCTACATGTCTTTATTTGACAAACATTTATATGATATCTAGACTTTGAGACTCATCATGTGTATCTTTTATGATTATATTTTTATGTTTATGTGATGCAGTATCATGATATTATGTGATATGATGTGATATTATGCTTTAGAAATTATGATGTGAATGTGTAGGTTGACTAATTCATGCTTTATGCTATATGGTATGGTTTATATGACTTATTCTTTGTGATGCATGGATGATTATATGGCTTGATCTATATGATGATGATGGATGCATATATGGATGCAATGCTTATTGTTAAATGCATGTTTTATTTTGGTGTATTGTATGAATATAACTTATATTGTTATGATATATCATTGCATTATGATGGTAATCTAAATTAAATGTGTGTAATGCATTATGATGGTGATCTAATGTGAATGAACCTATATGCTTTAATCACTTAAAACATATGGTATGATGTGACATGGGTTTTGAAAATATAATGGATGACACCATAGAATGTATAAAAATCATGAATAAATAATAACTCACATAATAAGAATTAATTATTTAGCATCCAAATGTGAAATGAGATGATGTGATATGTATATAGTTTCTTTGATTAGACTTTGTTAATTAAAATATATGCACAAAATAGTCAGTGGCCATATAAATATCATTGATTACACTCATCCAATATTTATCCTATTTCATGGGCACCCTTTAATGAATAAAACCTCCTAAATAAAGTTGATGATATGAATTATTTCTATGAGGTGATTTTTGAGGTTTTCCATGAGACTCAAACACCCTAGTTGCTTCATCAAAAGTTGTATATTGATCATACAGAGCTCTATGAAGGATAAATTTTTTGTTATGAAGATCTAGATATTCATTATCCTTGTGTGTGCAAATGAAAATATTAGATAGAACATAAGCATACCCCAGTTACATGCGGGATTCATTTAGCCCATTGTTGTATTTGGGATCCTCAAATTTTTATCCTGATCCTAAGTTGGACTCAGTTGGATTATACCACTAGGCGGTATACGACACCTAAATCTAGTTCTTCCACATGCAAAAATTGATTTGTACAAAAGCGAGATGCTAATATGACAGACATATCGTTGTGTGTAAGGATACATTATGACTCGTTCATGCTAAGAATTCCAGGGATTCATGTTTAGTACTCCCTTATTTTCTTCATATTCATTTGGGATACTTGCTCATGCTTAGTGATGACAACCACTGTTTACTTTGAATTTTTTGTTTTTTCTTTTGAGCAAGGGATTTATGTAGTGATGATAATCATTGTTTATTTTGTTTTTAATTTTTCTTTGTTCAATATTTTTGCTTGTTTTTATTAAAGCAAGGGATTTCTTTGGGTAGGGGTGAACTTGTCCTTTTGCCAATTCTCAACATTTCCAAACCGGTCGCATAGGGGGATGAGAAAGATAAAATTTTCACCTTAGGATACCTAATACCACTTCACAGCGTTCATATTTCCCTTGTTCCAACTAGGATTTTAGTGTTTTGATTAGTGATAGGATTTTGAAATATACCAGGTGCTATCAAAACCAAACCTCACCTATTAGAAGCTAATATGACCTTCTATAAAGTCTGATAAAACCACTAGGTATGGCTGAGTGACTAAAAAATCCTAGTACATTCCTCATAGCAATAGGAGGGGTTGTGTTGAAAAACATAGTTACACACATGGGTTATGGATGATGATGGATTTTGAAGATGTATGATTGATGTACAAATGTGGTGTCATTTGTAATATTGTGGACAAAACCTACTAAATTAAAAACACAATGGATGCAAATGCCTAATGCAATGCAACTATATGGATGCATGTGTGAATGCATAATGTAAATGTTTTTGTATTTTTGATGCTTTCAATTATTTTTGAGTTTTGATTATTATGCATGTTTTTTGAACTTTTTGATTTTAAGTTGTTTTTGTGTTTTTATGTTTCCTTTTGACCAAAGGGCTTATGGTGCCTTTAGGGCTTTTTGTGATTTGACAAAATGGGCATTAATACGCCTTTGGAACCTTTTTTGAATTGACCAAAGGGCTTTAAGATGCCTTTTGGGGCTTTTTGTGAGTTGACCAAAGGGCTTTAAGATGCCTTTGGAGCTTTTTGTGAGTTGACCAAAGGGTGTTAAGATGCCTTTGGAGATTTTTGTGATTTCACCAAAGGGCTTAAGAATGCATTTTGGGCTTTTTGTGAGTTGACCAAAGGACATTAAGATGCCTTTGGAGCTTTTTGTGAGTTGGCCAAAGGGCTTTAAGATACCTTTGGAGATTTTTGTGATTTGACCAAAGGGCTTAAGGATGCCTTTGGAGCTTTTAATATTTTGAGCAAAGGGATGTAAGATGTCTTTGGAGATTTTGTGATTTTACCAAAGGGATTTAAGATACCTTTGGATCTTTTTGTGTTTTCTTTCTTGTTTGGATATTTATGATTTCTATTGTTTTTGAAAATTTTGAAATTTATTTGAATGTTTTTGATATTTTGTTGATTTATGTGTGAAACACCTTTAGATGAATGATCCTGAGAGGTTCTGGGTCATCAACACCTTCTAGCATTGTCAATAAATATGCCCCAAGCCCAATATTCTCAGAGATGATATAGGGACCTATCCAATTGGCCGTAAATTTGTCTCGCAGATGTGGTGGAAGATTTGAGTTCTATTGGTTTTATTTAAGCACAAGATCCCCAAATTTAAAGTCTCTCAAGTGGACTTTATTATTATAATCTCGTGTTAGATGATCTTGGTAAATGTAAAGATGCTCAAGAGCATTGATGCCATTCATCTAGAAGGGTCAATTGATCCAAGCGAGCTTGTCCCATAGTGTCATCATTGATGAACTCTTTCAATGCGACGTGCAATGTTAGAATTTCTAACTCTAAGGGTATAATGGCCTCAATGCCATATAAAAGCGAAAATGGTGTTGCCCCAGTGGGCATCCGTATGCTAGTCCTATAAGCCCATAATGCTAGGGGCAATTATAGATTCTAATCCTTATGATTCTCTTTCACTATATTCTTTAAGATGGCTACTATTGTCTTGTTAGATGCCTCTACTTGCCCGTTTGCCTTGCAGATAGTATGGTGTCACAAAACTATGTTTAATATTGTATTTTATCATTAAATATTGCACATTTTTGTTTTTGAATGATGGGCCATTATTTGATATTATATTGAAGGGTACCCCAAAATTATAGATGATGTGAAATATGAATTTTGCAATTTGAGGTCCAATTATCAAGGTTAAAGGGACCGTTTCCACCCATTTGGTGAAGTGCTCAGTGGCCATTAATATGAACATGTTTCAACCTAGAGACGAGGGAGAAATATTTCTAATCAGATTAAAACCCCACTGAGAAAATGGCCAAGCCACCTGAATGGGCTATAAGGCCTGAGATGGCAAGTGTGTAAGATTTGCATGATGTTGATATTTAACACATTTCCTGACATACTCACAGCAATCCTTCTCCATGGTGGACCAGTAATAACCCATTCAAAGGATGCGCTTGACAATGGCCATGTCGCTAAGGTGGACACCGCATGTACCGTCATGATTTTGCAAAATCGCCCAAGATGATTCTTGGGGCTCTAAGCAATGAAGGAGGATTCCATCATAGCTTTGATGATACAATATACCTCCTAGCAAGATATATCTTGTCACTTTTTTCTTGAATACTCATATTTCAGTATGCGATAGTCCTTGTGGGACAATTCAAAGCCTAAGGAATTCTTGTAATTGGGATATCAAATCCTGATATGATATAGCCTCGATAGATAATATGACTTGTTCCTCCTACAATTAAATTTGCACAAATCCAATTTGAGAAACAACCTTATGGTGAATGGTGGTACCATTCTTCGTAGGACCTTACAAGGTCAAGGGCTCCCAAGGTGCCTTCTTTAATAAATATTTGGCTTTACAGAACCAATCATGGTCTGGATCTATGTGGATCATGTTGACTGATTCCTTATTATCAAAAGCCTCATGTTGCATCACTGAGTGCGAGAGTATTTTGACATGAATGGTAGTGAAATCAATAGATGGATTCTAAGGGATCAAGGATCCCAGAGATGCCATGGTGTTTGCAAATTGTTTCAACGAATGAGGGATTGTCTCGATGTTATACCACTCCAATTTGGATAGATAGGTGTCAAGAAGCTCCTTGTAAGCTTTCAGTATTGGATCCTGACATTGAAATAGTCCCTTGACTTGGTTTACTATGAGAAGGGAGTCACTGAAGATATTTAGCATTTTTATTCTCATGGCAATGGTTGTTTGGAGACCCAATATTAGGGCCTTGTATTCGGTGTTGTTATTAGTGCAAGGAAAGTCTAGCTTAAATGACAAGGGCATTGGAGCACCTTGTGGCGTGAAAAATACAATCCCTACACCACCTCCTTGCTCACACTTTGAACCATCAAAGAATAAAGTCATGTTCACTTCATTTTCTAGTTCTTTAGGTTCGGGTGCTTCTGATAATGCAAATACTACATCATCAGGAAGTTCTATGGTGAGGGGCCTACTGTTCTAAAGAGGCACCTTAGCCAGGTAATAAGCTATGACTTGTCCCTTGATGGACTTTTGGCTTATGAATTCCAAATAAAATTATGTCAATAGCATGATCCAATTCACAATGCATGTGTTATGATATGTCTTGCTCATCATATACTGCAAAGGATTTTGTTTGGATATTACATATGTCGTATGGCTCAGCATGTAGTGGCACAATTTCTTGGTTGTAAAGACCACTGCTAAGCACAATTTTTCTATGTATGCATATCCTATCTTGTAGCTCACCAAGGTGTAGTTGATGTAATATATCGCTTGTTCCTTATCTTGTGCATTCTTTTCAGTCGACATGGAGCCCAAAGCAAAGTTTGTAGAGGATATATATAACATGAATGGCACATCTGGCCTTGATGGATCTAGGACTGGAGGTGTTTCCAGGTACTCCTTGATTTCAGCAAAGGCTTGTTGATATTATTTGTCCCACTAAAATGGGACCCCCTTGTGTAGCAGTTGATTCATGGGTTGATACTTGTTTGATAGTTATGCGATAAATCACTTTATGGATGCTACTTTGACCTGTAAGCTTCTAGTTATTTGATGTTTGTGGGTGAGCCCATTTCTAGGTGTAGCACCCTAAAATTGGCGCAGTAAACCTTAGCAATAATTAAAATTACCTTAGTAATAATTCAAATTCAAATTTTCAACCCCGAACCGCCTTTTAACCGCTTTCCTCATTTTTCATGCCATTTTTAGGATTTGTTGTGACCGTTGGACGATATCGTCGCCGATCAGACGATATCGCCTCAGATCGGACGATTTCGTCTGGACTAGGACGTCCAGACGATTTCGTCCCAAAACTAATTTTTCATAATTAGCTTCTGTTTCAACGGCGTCTCTAACCTGGGCAAAAGCGTGTCTGCACGGTTAGAGACCTCCCCCATTGGAGATCTCCCAAATTGGGATGATCTCCAACCTCCCAACCTCCTTCCTATGCCTATTTAATCTTAGGCCCTCCCCTTGACATTCCCCTGGCTGAATTTTCCTGTAACACGAGTTTTACATGCATTAGAATATCTTAAATCACCATTTGCCTTCGTATTTGTCCAAGTTTATTTGCAAGAACTTTATTGTTTTTCAGCCGGAGCAAGCTCAGATCGTCGTGGACGATCCTGTCCAATTCGAGACGATCTCGCACCAATTCGAGATGATTTCGACTACAGTCAACATTGGGGGCAATCAGTGCCTTGAGTTTGCATTCTTTCTCCATTTATCTATTGTTTTGCTTTGCATTAGTTAGACTTATTACTATTTTGCATCCTGGAGTTCACCCATATAGCTTAAATGCATGATAAGATCATAATTTGTCATTAAATCATTGTAATGCACTCATGTTTTGTTTATAATTATCAAGTTTGATATTATTATTGTCATTCTACATCATTTCCCTTTGTTGGAATAGTTGCATTTTCTGTATTTTGTATCTATTTCTCTGATTGCAGGTCTCTGACGAATTCGTCTGACGAATTCGTCAGATCTCAGATGATCTTGTCTGATCGTAGATGATCCTGTCATATCAGAGGCGATCTTGACTGCTTCAAAAATTAGAACCTCCATCAGACATCCGGATCAGGTATGGTTTTTCTCATCTAGCATATTCTCTATGTTTTCTGTTTAATTCTATTTTTTGTATTCATTTAAATCTGCATTTCATATAGAACAATTTAGATTCATTTGGCCAAACCTAGGATTTGAATGATTAAAGATAAAATTGAACACATCAAACACATTCCCAACCTAGGCGTGGAAACTGCCATTCAAAAGTTTCCTGGTGAACCCACCATCCATCGAAAAATCACCTTAATACCCCTCCCCCGAGAGGCGGGACCTTCAAAGGGCCTCTCAGTCCGAGGTATTGTCCCATCCTTCCCGCATCCCCCTTCGGGCGCGGATCCTTTAGCCTGAAGGTAAGGGTGCGGAAAATTTGGAACGATACATTTTGGTGAACCCGACGTGAAACTAAAACCTTTTGAAAACAAAAACAAAAACAAAAACATAGATGCATTTAAAATCATTAGAAAACTACTAAGTTGCATATCATGTTTAGATGGTAGCTCCTAAGAAAAGACTAGCAGTTACTATAAATGTTGAAAACCAATTAGCAGCCATAGAAATCAATTCTGTGCTTAGTGTGCTTGAAACAGATAGAAACCAACTTTTGTGGGACGAACTTGATAGGAGACTAGGTATCATTTCATCTAGGTCAACAGAACTTAAACAAATCAAGAGGCTTGTCCTAGATAGAATCCTGGATCCTCATCAACTCATTTTTTATCATGAACTTCAGAGAGCTTGCCATAGGTGGTTAGCTTATAGGAGAGCTCTTGTGTCTTCAGAATTGTTCACCTTCGAGGAATACCTCGAGAACGCAGCCATTATACACCAATTCCTAGGTCGTGTAGAAGACCAAGAGGTCGTTCTTACGGATAGGGAAATATGGAAGAGAGTTCCTAGAGCTGTGTTATATCGAGAGTATTGCCACGAGCTTTACTTCTACAAAACAGAATTTGAAACAGATAATATCACTATAGCACTTTTTGTCAAATTCTTGAAAGAAAATTTTCAATTTGAAGAAGAACATTTCATGACTCTTGAAGAACTTGAGCCCATTAATGATATTTATAAATTGTTTATAGAAAACTAGATCATTGCTTTCATTATTATTATTTCTTGCGTTTTGTGTGTTGTTTGTTATCTTTATAATATTGTTATAAAAAAAACAAGAAAAACCAAAAAACATAACAAAAATCAAAACATTTTTTTTAAATATTATAGTAGGTATATAATTAAAATATATACCTCTTAAGCTTGTTGCATATATATATATATATATATATATATATATATATTTTCTGAAATCTAAGTTTAAGCACAATGACTAAACTTAGGAATGGTAAACAAACTGAAGAAGAAGAAGAAGAAGATTGGTTAGGCAAGAAAAACAAAAAATTAAATGCCCTTTCTGAGGATCCAATTCCAGAAGAAGAAACTCTAGAACAGCCAGAAGATGACCTGGTTGAAGAAAATGAACAACAAGAAAATGTTAGAGAGGAAGGATCCTCATCCCCTAGAATGGCTCCAGATGGAACTGTTACTTTTGATAACATAGATCATTTTTGGAAATTCTTCAATAATAATATTGGTGCTCTTAATATGGCAGTTCGTATTGATAGGGGACAAATTAGTGACACTCAAGCAGCCATGGAACATATGTTTGACATACACACTAATCCCTTGTCTTTCGTTGATCAAGAAAGTGATAAAGCTGGACCATCCAATATGGATATGGCCGCTATAATTCAGAACATGCAAAAACAACAGGTTACCCAACCTCCTAAGGAACCTGTTATTGAGCCTAAAATCATTCCCACACAAAAGAGACCTTCATTCACTGCTTTATTTTGCCAAACTATTGATCAATATGCTTCAAATCGACAAAAACCTAAAATGAAGCCAAACACCAATTTTCAACAATCTGGGATACAACATAATACAACTTCAAAACTTCTTCATAACACCCTTCCTACCAACAATTTACACAATAGTAATATAGCATCTAATCTTCATGTCCCTCCATCATATGCTCACAAATCTCATATTAATGCCCTACCGAACCAATATGGTGGGCAAACCAATAATCTGGAAGCCATGGTGAAATAGTTAGCTTCCCGCATGGACCAGATAGATCCCTACCATCCCTCGTACAATTATCGAGAGATGTGTAGTCAACCTCTAGATCCTATGGTTGTAGCACAACCATACCCTAAACACTTTCCCATGCCCGTCCTGCCTATATATAAAGGAACTGAAGATCCCATAGAGCATCTTCGCATGTTTAGGATAGCATGTCATGATATATCACATGATGACTTGTTATTACTAAAAATGTTCCCAAAAAGTTTAGGAGGAATGGCATTAGAGTGGTACTATCAATTGCCCACTCATTCTTTGAGAAATTTTGAAGAGACCGCTGAATCTTTTGTGCATCAATTTAGTGCCTATATCGAAAGGCATGTAACCATTAAAGATTTGTACAACTTAAAACAAGACAAAGATGAATGTTTTGCTGATTTCTTAGCTAGATGGAGGCAGTTGACAGGAAAACTGCACTTTGTGCTACCTTATAGGGAAATGTTGGACATTTTTATTAATAATTTGCAAGAACAAATATCTTATGAGTTATCAACTGCTACTTTGACTACCTTCGATCAGGCTATAGACTTAGCTCGAAGAGTAGAAGATGCTCTCATTAGGAGAGGCCAGCTTAGGAAGAAAGATGATGAGAAAACATCCAAAAATCAATATAAAAACAAACAAGTTGTAGGTGATGGAGTCACTGACAGCAGAAATGTTGCTAATATCAATACAACGAAGACAACAGAAAAATTTATATTGAAACCTCCTGATAAACCTCCTCGAGAGTTTACTAGATTGAATCAACCATTATCAACTATTCTACCCCAATTACTCGAAAGAGGTTTGATTCAATTACCAGCTATCCGAGAACCTGATCCAACCATACCCGGATACAGAGCCGATTTACACTGTGATTTCCATAGAGGGCCTGGACACTCTACCAACTCTTGTAAAAGGTTAAAACATAAAATACAAGATCTGATTGATAATAATGAGATGGAGGTGCAAGCCTTCCAACCTAAACAAAATGCTCCTAATAATGCTCAAAAGAACATTCCCCAAAATCAAAATCAAAATGCTAATCAATCATTAGATATATTTCAACATCCTTTACCAAGACATGGTAAAGAGGTGGCCAATCAAATTGAGCATCATAATGTCCCTCCTCCTACCCGATATGTAGGAACTATTAGCGGACATTTACCTAATCATGATTTACAAAAATTTGACACAACTTTATCCATGGTCACGACCAGGCCCCTACATAATATTCAAACACCGGATCTCAGTGATGTAGAATCGGATACTGAAAGTGAAATAGACATCACCTCAAATCAATCGAATAGTTCTGAAGATGAATCAGATCCTATTCAACCTATCACAGATTCTATGGTTCCGGAAGAACCATTTCCTAGAAGAGTTACTACTCGACCCTCTTCTAATCAGTTCCTTCCTAATGAACAAGCTATAAATGCTAGACCAAGACCTATTCAACATCCTCAATATAACATTGTAGGTACCATCGGAGTCGTTACCAGACAACAAGCTCAAAATTCTCAACAAGAACAAAATCAGAACGATGGATCAACTCCATTTGTTTTGAAAAATCCCAATAAAGGGAATCATGCTCCTAATGTTCAATCTAAACCTCCTTACAATATTAATGAGCAATTATCCAATACTACAACCAGAATTTCCCTTTTGGACCTATTAAGATCTTCTCCTACACATAGAGATGAATTGATGCTTACATTAAGCCAAATGATGGTACCACAAAACATTCAACCTGAAGCCATGGCCAATACTATCATCACTAGAGAAGTCGATTGTATTGACTTTCGAGATAAAGATATACCACAACATAGTTTACATAAGGATAACCCCTTATATATTACTGCCCTAATAGGAGATGTAGCAGTCAAAAGGGTCTTGATTGATAATGGTTCATCTCTAAATATTTGCACTTTTGACTTCTACCAAAGATTTGGGTTTAGAAGTGATGAAATGAAGAAAACTGACATGATCATAAAAGCTTTCAATGACGAAACACAAGAAACGTGTGGAGTTATCACCATCCCATTGCAAGTTGGTCCGAGAACCTTAGATACGACCGTGTTTATTGTACATTGCCCCGCATCATACAATATACTCTTGGGTCATCCTTGGATCAATGCAATGCGGGCTGTCCCATCAACTTTACACCAATGTGTTAAATTCGAATTTAAAAATCAGTTGGTCACTATCCATGGTGATCCTAGACCCTTTGATATGTGTGCTTTGGCAAAACCTGTTGGAGTTCAATTTTGCCCCGCTCTGTCATCCACACATCCTAATTCTTATTTTTCATCTAAAACTGTGAAACACACACCCATAACTTCATCTATTTCTCCTCCATTAATTTCACCCTCATATATAGCTCAACAATCTTCTAAACAAACCACTCTAGAACCTCAAAAAGATCTTAAATCCACAACCAATCCTTCATGTTCCATCCCTATAATTTCAAAACCTATAGACCCATCTATTAACACCTCCACATTATCTACATCTATCATACCTTCCACATCTAAAGATATAGGGAATGATCCTTCTACATCTTATGCTCTTTCTGATGAACTCTTACCTGATTTATCTAACATTCTTATATCAGAAAAAACAAATGCTTCTATGCAAAATTCCATTATCTTAAGTAATTTGCCGCCATCTCCTCGTACTTTGGGCCTCCCACAACCTATGGGAAGTACTTACCAAGTCGGGAGTTGTGCCTTCATTTATAAGGGATATGACTGGGGAAGAATACCCAGGAACATCAAAACTCATCATGAGGGATATGCTCGATGTTATTTTACTAATGAGTATATTAAAGCTAAACCTATAATGCTTAAAATGGGATATAAAGGGAAAGGCTTGGGACCTTTCCAAGATGGTATGAAAGAACCCTTTGAGGTAGAACCATGGCCCGCCCGATGTGGTGTGGGCCTATTTCCTAGTAAGGGTCAACCCTTCCCTTTTGAAGATGATGATCAACTCATATGTTATCAAGATTATTTGGATGGGCGTGATGATTTGCCTCTAAAAAATCAACCATTTACATGCAATATGCTATCCATAGCTTATCCTGAAATGATTGCTGAATCCGATGATGAGTTGGAAGGAGATATTTTCCATGATGTCTCCATTGAAGAGATGTTACACAATGGTTTTTATTTTGATGGTTCTATACCTACTATAGCCCAACTTGAGGCCACGACTCCTCAAGATGAATTATCCAAGTTAACCTTAAAATAATTACAAGAATTGGGCGTTTCACCCGCCCCACCTAATTTTGAAAGAGATCTACACATGGAAGTAGAAAACGTCATTAAAGTTAACATTGGAACTGAGGATAATCCCCACATAATCAATATTGGATCAGAATTAAGTCAAGAAAAACAAGAGCAATACATTGCATTCCTTAAAGAATATGAAGATGTCTTCGCTTGGACATATGAAGATATGCCAGGTTTAGACCCTTCAGTAGTCATGCATCACCTAGTAGTCCATCCGGATGCTAAACCTGTTAAACAGAAACTTAGAAAAATGCATCCCAAAGTGGCCTTGCTAGTCAAAGGGGAGTTAGAAAAACTCCTGAATGTTGTTTTTATACAAGCTATTGATTATGCTGAATGGATCTCGAATGTAGTTCCAGTCACCAAGAAAGAAGCTACCAAAGTTAGGGTTTGCACAGACTTTAGAGATATTAACGTTGCATGCCCTAAAGATGATTTTCCTCTTCCAAACATGGATCAAATCATTGATTTTACTACTGGGAGTGGAATGATGTCCCTAATGGATGGATTTTCTGGTTATAATCAGATCAGGATAGCTCCTGAAGATCAGGCTAAAATAACCTTTATTACCCCCTAGGGTACCTTTTGTTGGAAAGTGATGCCATTTGGCCTAAAGAACGTAGGTGCAACCTATCAACGAGCTATGACTTATATTTTTCATGACATGATGCATGATATCCTACATGATTACGTAGATGATATCATAGCTCGTTCCATCAAAGAAGATGAACATTTAAATGACTTAAGGACAGTGTTTGATCGGTTAAGGGAATATCTTATCCGACTAAATCCTGCTAAATGCATATTCGGAGTTAAGTCCGATAAACTATTAGGGGTTATAGTTTCTTTACGTGGCATCGAAATTGACCCTCTCAAGATTGTGGCTATCACGGATATGCCCGCACCTACCAATATATCTGAGTTACGAAGTTTACAAGGTAAGCTTCAAGCTATCCGTCGCTTCATCGATAAGTTGGCGGACAAAACCGGTCCCTTTCTTAAGCTCCTTAAGAAGGATGTCCCTTTTAATTGGGATGATGAATGTAAGGAAGCTTTTGAACTTCTCAAACAATACCTCCTTAACCCACCTGTGCTTTCACCGCCTAGACCTGATCGCCCATTTATCCTGTATATTTCAGCTTCAGATTTTGCTTTAGGAGCTATGTTAGCTCAACTTGATGATGAGAAAAGAGAACGTGCTAATTATTATATTAGCCAAACTTTAATCAGTTATGAAACCCGCTACACAACATTAGAAAAACTATGTCTAGCAGTCATATTTTCTATGCAAAAATTATGCCATTATATGCTCAGTCAAAAAACTTATGTCATTGCTAAATATGATCCCTTGCGGTATCTCATGAGTCGACCTTATTTATCGGGTCACACAACAAAGTGGGTTCTTGCTCTAAGCGAGTTTGAACTCATGTTTATAGGACAAAAGTCTGTTAAGGGTCAAATCATAGCAGATCAATTAGTTGCTGCACCCTTAGAGTCTACCCATCCCCTCATCATTGAGTTTCCTGATGAATGCCTTCAATTAGAGGCAGACCATGTTGAACAATGGTCCTTATACTTTGATGGAGCCCGATGCATGAGTGGGGCTGGTGCAGGTATTATTTTAATATCTCCACAAAAACACATTATACCTTTGTCCTTTAAATTAACATTTGCTTGCACCAATAATACTGCTGAATATGAAGCTCTAATCCTTGGATTACGAGCTGCCTTGGCGCTAAAAATTAAACATCTGCTAGTTTTTGGTGATTCTCAACTTGTTATAAACCAAATTAATGAAGTTTATCAGACCAGAGATGATAAATTGTGCCCATATAAAGCATATGTTTTACAATTAATATCTCTATTTGATCAAGTTACCTTGGAAGCTATTCCTCGAACTAGCAACCGTGCGGTTGACGCTATGGCCGTAGCTGCATCTCTTCTGCCCTTGGAGTTAGATGACGAATATGCCACCATCATTATTCATCGACTCCAGGAACCCGCTTCAAATAAGTCATGCTTAGAACCTTTGGATGTGTTTCTAATCAATGAAACTACTCCTGAACCTTGGTATACGGATATATTTGATTTTCTTCACAATGGGACTTTCCCTGCCAATTCTAATAGAAACCAACGATCGGTTATTACGTAGACGAGCAAGTCGATTTGTAATAATTGGCAATACTTTATATAGGAGATATTTTGAAGGTATCCTATTGAGATGTTTGAATTTAGAAGAATCCAGATCAGCTTTGAGTGAAGCCCACGATGGATCTTGTGGAGGACACTTCAGTGGTAGTGTCATTGCTAAAAAGCTCCTTAGGATAGGATACTTTTGGCCTACCATGGAGAATGATGCACATGATTATGTGCGCCATTGCGACAAGTGCCAGAAACATGCTGACCTTGTCCATGCCCCTGCACAAGAACCGCAGGCTATTTCATCTCCTTGGCCCTTTTCAAAATGGGGCTTAGACATTATTGGCAAAATTAATCCTGTGTCATCCGATGGACACAAATTCATCATAACCGCCATCGAGTATTTCATGAAGTGGGTTGAAGCTATGCCTTTAGCTTCTTGCACTCGGAACACAAGTCTCTAAATTTATTTTTAATCAAATCATTTGTAGGTTCGGAATTCCTGCAAATCTCATCTCAGACAATGGAACTTGTTTCAAAAATAAAGATGTTAAGAAATTATGTCAAAAATATAAGATTCAACATCGCTGGTCCACTCCCTATTATCCTCAGGGTAATGGCCAAGCAGAAGCTTCTAACAAAACCTTAATCAAAATTCTCAAAAAATTGGTCAATAAATATGGCCGTGATTGGCACATTCAATTATATCCAGCTTTGTGGGCTTATCGAACTAGTGTTCGAACCCCCACTGGAACTTCACCTTTTGTTTTGGTTTATGGCGCTGAAGCCATTTTTCCCTTTGAATTAGAAGTTCCTTCTTTGGCTCTACTACTTCAAGATACCGAAGTAGGAGATGAATATCGAGCTGGCAGACTCAGTCAGCTGGAGCTCCTAGATGAAAAGTGCATCAATGCTTTGGAGCATCTTCGTGCCTACCAAAACAAGCTTAAAAGATCATATGCTAAGAAAGTTCGTCATCGATCCTTTGAGGTCGGCGATCTTGTTTTAAAAGAAAATCAAAAAAATACTAATGCAACTAAAGACCTTAAAGGTAAATTTGAGCCCAACTGGCTTGGACCATATATTATCACTGCTAAATTTGAATCGGGAGCATACAAATTATCTACCTTAGATGGTAAAGAACTTAAAGAACCCATGAACATTTTGCATCTTAAACGTTACTATGCATAACAAAATTGGTCATTTCATCATTGTATATATTTGTTTAAAATATTTCAAAAAAACCACTATCTTGTATTTCTTTCAATTTATAAACTTAAAAATCAAAAACACCAAAAACATTCAAAATCATCAAAATCTTCAAAAACATCTTTTATTTTTTGTACTTCTCAAATTGTGACATATTGCAGTTATATTTTCAAATTATTTTGGATAAATTAGCATTTATTTGGAATCCCGCACTTTCACATTCACATGAATAAATATCTTGATTTATTTGGTATGATTACTAATCTCTCTTATATCAAAGTCCACAAAATTCAATTAAATAAAGTTTGAGCATAGAGAATTGATCTTGTTATTTACTTAAACCAAGCATATCCTTTCACAATAAAATGATTATATTTGTAATGTCCATGCTATGCTACATAGTAGAAGTGGTTTCTTGAGCGAAAAGTTTCCCCTGCTATCCTATCATGCACATGGTCTAGAATCTTTGAGAATTGACAAAAGGACAAGCTCACCCCTACCCAGAATAAAAATCCCTTGCTCTACAACTAATCCGAGCAAGTATCCCTAGAATAGGAAGAAAAGAAAAGTTCAAGAAAAAAAAAGAGAAAAAGAAAAGGTTATTTCAGCATTATCTCAAATATCAAAGCAAAAGATACAAAAAAAAAAAAAAAAGAAAGCAAAGAAAGAAAGAACAAAATAAGCAAAAGCAAAAGCAATAAAATCCCTTTCCCTACCCATTGAAAAGAAAAGAAGGGTTGATGAGCTTGAATCCCTGGAATTCTCAATTATTCAAAAACTGTGAGGTAAGCCCCATAACAGGTGGTTTGTGCCCAACCCGCTTGGCCTTGGGTAACTCCTAGCGTGGTGATATGTCTGTCACATTAGCGACCTTCTTTTGTACAGACCTATGTCTGCTTATGGATTAGCTAGCTCTTGATAACCCGACTTACATAGTAGTCAAATTATGGTTATATGCATCTAAATCATGGTTAATGAACACTTATTTGGTTAATTCAAATCACTTGTATCAAAGTATCTTGCTCAAAACTCAGTAAATGAACAATACAATCGCACACACATTTGTATTTGAGAGATTTTGTGTATCATTATGATAAATCAAGATCGGAAATGAACTCACATACGCACATGGGATTCCTTATAAATCTAACTTTTGTCTTTAAGATACTTTGAAATATTTTTGCAAATTGTCCGGAATAATTTCATTTTCTTCTCTGAGAACAGTTGTTTAGTATAAAGACAACTACATGCATTACCAAAAAAATCAAAATCATTTTCAAAAACATGCAATAAAGTTACATTTATATATAACTTTTGACTTTTGCGACGATGGTATAGTTCCAAAACCAAAATTGGAATTTTATGCCTAGCACAAGTCCTCATCTTCATATTTTCTGTTTATTTTCAAAAATTAAAAATCAACCATGCAATAAAACTATTTATTTTCTTCTTTTGGATTTCGTGATGATGGTATAAGTCTATACCTAAATATTCTATGCCTAGCGCAAACCATTGTTTTAATTTTATTTTCCCATTTATTTCAAATCATCAAAAACATATGACTTAAATCATTATGTTACACAATTATGCTTTACAAACAAACGAACACTTATTCTATTTCATGTCATTATGTTCAAATTCAATATTGCAACCATGGTATAATTTCTAAGGAATTATTCAAAATTTTATCACACTTAGGAATTTATGCCTAGCAAAAATCATTTTAAAATATTTCATGCATACTATTTTTATGAAAATCTGAAAACAAATCATCAAACCATCATCATCATCATTTGCATCATCACAACAAAGTCTTAAGACAGTCTCTTAAGCACTCTTTTACTTTTAACAATATTTCTATACTGGGATTAGCTTGACGACCGAGTGAGCGGCGACTCCATGAAATGGTCTATAATAGCGACAATGTCCTTTGAAATTATTGTTAGAAGTCCCTTTTATTTTTTATCAAATCATCACCACAACAACCAATTTGTTTACATCAGATTATTTCATTTAAATTTTAAAAGCATGACATTCAAACCATAATATTTCCAAACGACATAATTACATGAATCATCAAATCAATCACACCAAAACATTAAAGCATCATACAAACACATAAGACAAGTCATATGATCAAAAATATCTCATCTATATATATATCAACAATATATACATCATCTCAAAACTGGATCGGTATGCCATAATCTGTACCTCAGCATACTCAATCCTCTATCAAAAATAATAAACACTATGTATCAATCTGTGTAGTGTAGTCTATAGCAGCTAGCCTCGAGAAGCCCTCGAGCTCTCAGCCTCATCTCCTCCCCCACCCTGAGGTGGAGGAGGTGGCCCCATCGCAGTCCGTGTGGTGCCATGAGTCCTGGACGTCGATCGTGATGATGTCCTAGATGACCCCATCATGACAGGCTCTGCAATATGAGCTGGTAATGGCACCCTCTACTCTGCTGGCACCGCTTGGTAATATAGAGCCTGATAGAATGTAACCTGGGCAATAGCTCATGCTAAATCCTGAGTGCTCGCCCCTCCGCCTCGAGCCCTGAGTCATGCAGCCTCATCCTGCAAGGACTGCACCTGAGCTCGGAGACGAACAGTCTCCGCCCAGAGAGTAGCCATCTCGCTACTCTCTCCTGCCTCGACACCCTTGCCCTTATCGGGCGATGGTGGCCTCTCTCTCCATGGAGAAGGGGGTCTCTCCTCCCTCCTCTCCCACTGTCGTGGCCTCTGCTGAGCCTGTGGCCTCCTCTGCTCTCTCCCACCGTGACCCTGTGCCGCCTCAATGGCCGCCTGGCGCCGCCTCCCCATCCGATGCACAACTACATGAATCGGACCCTGAGCCCTCGTCATCCGAGGAGGGCGGATGCCTGCATACCAGGCATCATAGCCATCAGCAACCCTAGTGTCGTCACCATCCACTGGCTGGATGGGGGCATCATCCATGTCCTGACTCCAGAAGCGCTGCATATCTGGAGCCCCGCTAACTGTAGTGTTATCCCGGATGGTCTGGGAAAACTCGTAGTCCCTGAGAGATGGGATCCCCTGCTGTAGACCGAACTGCCTCAAAACTCGGTCGTAGCGATGGAGCTCCACCTCTCCCCTCTCCATCCTCAGCCAATAGGTTCGCCTGATGTGAGCCGCTCCTGTCCATCCTCGGCCCACCCTGGATGATCTCTCCAAGGCCTCCAGGTGATCTGGTCGGAGACAAGGTCATCAAGTAGTCTCCGGGACACTGGCAGATCTATCCGCCATTGTGACCCTCTCTAGAGCCACCAGTAGAAAACTCGGGGCCTCTCCCCATCAATCCCTATCAGTGGGAGCCCTACCGGCCTTCGCACCATGATGTGCTCCCAACACCAAACCTGTAGTAGTGATGTCATGACTAGACATCGGCCGCCCTTGTATACGACCCCATGCAGGATCCTATACAATCGGCATAGTACAAAGCTCCCCCAAGCAAACCTATATCCATGGTCTCTCATGTCGTAGACCACATCTGTCAATAGCCATGGTAGTCTGCATCCACTCTGATGGCATAGCAAGAGACCACCTACCACCCCAGCCAAAACTTGTGTTAGCCTAGATGCCCAGGCATCTGGCGTAGCGACTCGATGTTCACTCCGCCCTTCTCCAGGGTGAAGCTCGGATCTCCGCATAGTCGCATCATCGCGTGGCCCTGATTGGCCATGGGAGTGATTAGCCATCCTTGTATGGGGATCCTCAAAATCCTCCATACATCCTCCAATGTGGGAGTCATCTCCCCTATCGATAACCGAAAACAAGAAGAACCCGGATACCACCTCTCTGCTAGGGCTGTCAATAGCCCCATATCTGTAGACACTTGTGGCATATCTGCCACGTGCTACAAGCTGACTTGCGCCAACTGATCTCGCTCTGCCTGAGATAGAGCGGCCAAGTCATCCCTTAGTCCATCGTATTTCTATTCTCGGCTCTTTAGTAATCCTCTCTGCAACATAAACAACAAAACAATAAAAATCATTAAATCATTAATTAAAAATGCAAGTAAAATAAGTTCACTTTCATACAAATGATGATATCGTCCACTATTGGACGATATCGTCCCAAATTTGAGCAAATTCGTCTCCGATTTTGCATGAGGGAATCGTCCCTTATTGGACGAAATCGTCCCCATATCGCCGATTTCGCCCTTGGACGAAATCGACGATATCGAGACGATTTCGACGAAATCGAGACGATTTCATCCCGACGACGTCGACGGCCCAAAAATGGCCGCGATGCTCAAAAATCAGTCAAAATTAATCTAAAAAGCATGAAATTCTAAATTAAAGCATTCTAAACTAAGTTTAGACCCTTACCCGTAGCCCGCGTCGGACCTCTGTCGATCTGTGCGCTGTCTCAACCATCTTGTCTGCAGAGCTCTAGAAATCAGTAAAAATGAACAGTAACAATGAATTAGGGTTTTACCCTATTTTTCTTAATTTTATTCAAAAACAATTAAAAACATTTTTTAAAATTTTGCTTTTTTGCATTTTTACCTCAAACGTTCGATTTGGGTAAAAACACGGAGGGGGCACCATAGTAAGCTGTCGTACGATTCGACCTAGAATCGTCGCCTAAAAATGGGAATAATTTTTGCTTTCTCGTAGATCGAGAAGAACTCATCTTTAACGCATTTTCTTCAAAAAATTCGCTAAAGAGGGGGCAAAATGTAGCACCCTAAAATTGGCGTAGTAAACCTTAGCAATAATTAAAATTACCTTAGTAATAATTCAAATTCAAATTTTCAACCCCGAACCGCCTTTTAAACCGCTTTCCTCATTTTTCATGCCATTTTTAGGATTTGTTGTGACCGTTGGACGATATCGTCGCCGATCAGACGATATCGCCTCAGATCGGACGATTTCGTCTGGACTAGGACGTCCAGACGATTTCGTCCCAAAACTGATTTTTCATAATTAGCTTCTGTTTCAACGGCGTCTCTAACCTGGGCAAAAGCGTGTCTGCGCGGTTAGAGACCTCCCCCGTTGGAGATCTCCCAAATTGGGATGATCTCCAACCTCCCAACCTCCTTCCTATGCCTATTTAATCTTAGGCCCTCCCCTTGACATTCCCCTGGCTGAATTTTCTTGTAACTCGAGTTTTACATGCATTAGAATATCTTAGACTACCATTTGCCTTCGTATTTGTCCAAGTTTGTTTGCAGGAACTTTATTGTTTTTCAGCCGGAGCAAGCTCAGATCGTCGTGGACGATCCTGTCCAATCTCGAGACGATCTCGCACCAATTCGAGATGATTTCGACTGCAGTCAACATTGGGGGCAATCAGTGCCCTGAGTTTGCATTCTTTCTCCATTTATCTATTGTTTTGCTTTGCATTAGTTAGACTTATTACTATTTTGCATCCTGGAGTTCACCCATATAGTTTAATGCATGATAAAATCATAATTTGTCATTAAATCATTGTAATGCACTCATGTTTTATTTATAATTATCAATTTAATATTATTATTGTCATTCTACATCATTACCCTCTGTTGGAATAGCTGCATTTTCTGTATTTTGTATCTATTTCTCTGATTGCAGGTCTCTGACGAATTCGTCTGATGAATTCGTCAGATCTCAGACGATCTTGTCTGATCGTAGATGATCCTGTCATATCAGAGGCGATCCTGACTGCTTCAAAAATTAGAACCTCCATCAGACATCCGGATCAGGTATGGTTTTTCTCATCTAGCATATTCTCTGTGTTTTAGGTTTAATTCTATTTTCTGTATTCATTTAAATCTGCATTTCATATAGAACAATTTAGATTCATTTGGCCAAACCTAGGATTTGAATGATTAAAGATAAAATTGAACACATCAAACACATTCCCAACCTAGGCGTGGAAACTGCCATTCAAAAGTTTCCTGGTGAACCCACCATCCATCGAAAAATCACCTTAATACACCTCCCCCGAGAGGCGGGACCTTCAAAGGGCCTCTCAGTCCGAGGTATTGTCCCATCCTTCCCGCATCCCCCTTCCGGGCATGGATCCTTTAGCCTGAAGGTAAGGGTGCGGAAAATTTGGAACGATACACTAGGATAACCTTTACATTTGCTAGGTCTACCTCGATGCCTCATTTAGGAATGATGAATCCCAAGATTTTTACAGAATTTATGCCAAAGACACATTTCTTGGGGTTCAACCTAACATTGTGATCAATCAGGTGATCGAAGACCTTTCTGAGGGTCTTAGCATGCTCTTCTTGTAGTAATGACTTGGCTAGTAAGTCATCGATGTAGTCTTCCAATATTTTGTGCATGTAGTCATGGAAAATGTATGTCATAGCCCATTGATATGTGGCATCGACATTTTTAAGACCAAATGGCATCACTTTGTAATAGAATGTCCCCCATGGAGTGGTGAATGCGGTTTTATGCTTGTATTTGGGTTTAATCCAAATATGATTGTAACTAAAAAACCATCCATTAGGGATAGCATATCATGACCTACGATTACATCTACGAGAGCATATATTTTGGGCAATGGGAATGAATCCTTCGAGGTTGCCTTATTGAGATCCCTAAAATCCATGCAAATGCGGACTCTTCCATTAGGTTTTCCGATGGGCACCATGTTTGATACCCACTCTAGATAGTCGATGGGAACAATAAAGACTACATCCAAAAAATTTTGCAACTCATTTTTAACCATCAAAGCAACGGTTGGATGCATCTTTATGAGCTTCTGCTTGACCAATTTCTTTATGGGGTCTAGCAAAAGGTTATGGACAACCAACTTCGGATCTAGCCATGGCATGTCTTTGTAGGTCCAAGAAAAGAGGTTTGGTCTCTCTTTTAATAGAGTAATTATGATAGCTTTTTCTTTAGGAGAAAAGCTTTCTCTGAACTTGAATTTATTTGGTTGAGAAGGATCATTGTTGATGTCCACCTCAAAAGTCTCCTCTATTTCCATATGTGAACCCTCCTCAAGCTAGTGATGAGTGGGGATTAAATAAGTATTTTATGTTGGATTTATAGTTCCCACTGACTTAGGTTCGAGACCAACATGATAGATATCATGTGTACATCCTGGTGCAAAATGAAATTATTGTAGCATCTCTTCATTGGGGAAGAAATATTTAGGTTCTATGGGTGAATCAACGCGATCCCAATCAATAGCATCTAATTTAAGACAATAGTTTTGAAGGATCTATTGGATTATGGAGTGGAGTTGTCAAATAAATGCAGATCATGTTGATTGATGGAATGAAGTCTCTAGGAGCATGTGGGTGAAGCTCTACATATTCGGCCCACCCTTCATACTTATAGTGAGGCTCTAGTGGCATAGGGATCTCAAGATCTGGTCTATGGATAGATGAGATGATGGGATCATTAGGAAACAACTACTCTCTAAATATCGACGGGTATGGAAAGACCATGTGATAGATGACATCTATATTAGGGGGTCTTCCTAGGAAGCATAAATTATGATACATGGTTCGAAGAATCGCTTCTCTCTCAACAAGTAGATTTATTGGATGCAAGTGATGAGGCCCAAGATAAGCCATTTCGATCTCATCCTCAAAGTCATCATAACTTATAAAGAAACCATTGGTATTTGTTTTTGGCTCTAGGATGGGGTGGTGACTTGCCTGTTGATGCCCTAGATAGGCCATCTCAGTATCATCTTCATAGTCATCATAACTTATGAAGAATCTATTTGTTTATCTCTAGCCCAACGATGTGGCTCGCATGTCTAGGCCATAGGTAGGCCATCTTTGTTGAGTCCTCTAACTCATATCCACTCTCATCTGACATGTATCCACCATCATCTAAGATGTATCCACTCTTTTTTGATATGTACCTAGTCTCTATGTGGCCTTTCCAAGTAAGGTTTTGCACATATCGATGCCCATGGTAGGCCATGATGGCTTCATCTTCATTCTCACTTGGTACATACTAATACTCCTCTTTCTTATATTCATGTATTTTCTCTTCCTCCCATAGGATGGCTCTTTATGGGGATGCTTCAAGAGAGGATTCAGGGTGATACTTATTAGGTGGTGTGATATTGACCATCAACACCCATTCGTCACCCAAGTAGTTTCTTCTAGGGGGTTGATAGGGATTCCAGTCAATTTCATCCCAAAACCCAATGCTTAACCTATCTAGGGCTGCTCCTAAAGAATCATCATGGATCTATATTTGATAGCCTAGATTGCATCTATAAGTAGGTAGTTGGTACTACGGCTAAAATAGAAGTCAATGCCCTTACTCATATAGTCCTAGGCCATAGCCCTACAAATTATACTAGTCAAAGTACTTTAGATCAAACTTAGAATTCAAAAAGTAATGAACATTCATGGTGAATGGTTCATCCTCATCCCTTTCAATATCAGGAGCAATATGGGCATAATATAAACTAGCATATATAAAGTTGGTTTGATTAGGGGGAATCCCTAATGGCACTATTATCCCTACTGGTATATTTGGGACTCTTGGCCATCCCATGTCTTGTGTAGACTCAATGATTGGTGTAAAAGTCATGTTATGCACAATATATTCACCTAATATTGTGTGGGCTAGGTGAACTATCACCTAGGGTACATATGACGTTGATGATGTAGGCAAGGCAGGTTGAGGTACCTCCTTGAATTTTTCTTGGGAATATTCCTCCTCCATGGGAGTAGGCATTCCTCTAACTGCTATGATCATAAGTTCCTTGGATCCTTACTCCACTAGGGTTGCCTTCAGCTTCTATTTATATTTTACCTTAGATGTCGAAGGCTTTTCAAAAGCACCAATAGTCTTATAGGCATGAGGTGATGCCGATGTGGATGGATCACCTCGCACTGATCTAATTTTGTTCTCTAGTTATGTGTTTGGGGATGAAGGCCTTATGTGTAGGTGCATTGATGAAAGGATAAAATAACTCAAAAATTCAACCTAATGCATGTACTTGAACGGATCTTCATCGTATGAAACCACATGAACTTATCCCTCATGCACATACTTGATGCATTGGTGCAAAATTGAGGGTATGCACTGCATGTCCCTAATCCAAGGATACCCTAGAAGGATGTTATATTGCATCACCCATTAAAATACATGACACATCATGGGGATGGTCTTATGTCCTACCTTTATAGATAAAATGAGTGTACCCACTATGGAGCACAATGCATCGTTGAAAGCCCTCAGCATGTAGGAATTCAGGACAATGTTGGACTTAGGGATCGTCAGTTGCCCTATAGCATTGGTAGTGATGATGTTGCTTTATGAGCCAATATAAATTAGAACTCGCTTGAATGGTATGTCATTAATTTATGCAATAATATATAGAGGTGGGTCTTCTAGGGTAGTAGTAACTACCTTAATTTTGTGATCATAAAAATGAATCATGGGCTCTTGGCACTGTTGCACTTGCCCCACAAAATGTGTGAATGAAATTGGGTTCTAGGGCTGGAGATCGATTGTTCTCAAAATCTCCATCAAAGTCTCCTTGTACCTAGGGGACTATTGTATAAGCTCATAAATGGAAAACTTAGCCAGATTCATTTATAGATTCTATTCCAGTCTACTCTGAATAGTTACCACAGGTCTCGTTGGTGGACTTGGAAGATTGTTCTACACCTATCTTTTTTGAGGTGTATCTGAGATATTAATGGGAGCCACTAGAGGCTATGGTTTCCCATAACTCTAACTCCTAGTTTCCATGTTAACTATATCAACCATTTTGATGCATACCTAAATAGGTGGCTCAACTCGGATCTGGTTGACTTGGGTGCCCTAATCTCTAGGGGCTTCATAATTTGGCAATAGGATCTTGAATATACCCATATATCTATTATCGGGAGCTAGCAAGTTGTCAAATTTTAGCTTTCCCTTTGCAATCATTTTTTGCACAATATTCTGGAATTTGATGTAATTTTTGATGTCATGTCCCTGTATCCTATGATATAGGCAGTATTGATCTTCCCTATATCCCCTTGGCTTGGGATGGTTAGGGTCAAGAATTTGTATGTCAAAAAATCTTATCCTTTGTGCCTCACTCAACTGATTAAATATTGACTACATCAATTCGTTTAGAGGCATGTAATAATGAGGTATCCAAAATTCTTTGTTCCATCCCTAGTTGTTCTTAGGATCATAGTTGACTAGCGAGGGGAGAGCCTGATAATTCTAGGGTTGCTATCCATTCCCCTGCTTTGGCATAGCCAATACAACCTGATTAACCTAAGCAGGCTTGACCTAATTCTGCTTATTCTTATCATTCCTATTGTTCTTGCTCCACTTTTTCTTTTTGGAGAGATTGAGGTCTCCCTCATCAACTTTTATGTCTTCAATAAGCTTGGCTTGAGTCAAGGCTTCTTAAAATGATTCATATTTTTGTAGTTTTAATAATAAAGAGATGTGATTTGTGTAACTCTTTGTGAACATTCATATGAGTTCTTTCGTGGGGAAGAAGAATGATATTTTTGCCATGGTTTTTCTCCATATATCCCCATATTCCATAACTAGCTCATAATCATGTTTTTTCAAGTTAGCTAGATCATATAGGTTCACCTTATTCTTGGTACCGAAGGAGAAGCATTCAAGGAATGCATTTATCAGTTGCTCAAAATTGGCGATGCTATTCTTGGGTAATTGGTTGAACCATTGAGTTGATGCGCTCGAGAAAATCATGATGAAGGTCCTCAACATCAAGGTATCATTCTTCTCAAGGTGGAAGCATGTGTTCATGAAGTTGGTCATGTATTCTTGCACGTCTCCCTCTCCCTTAAACTTATCTAGCTTAGGCATCTTAAAGTGCCTAGGATATGCGGGACTCTAGACTATGGGGCAAAAAGGCTGGTTGTGTATCTTGCTCAATGTTGACTTCTATCCTCCTATGTACTACTTCTCGAGAGACTTTAATCTCTCGATGAGTGTTTATTATACCTTTGAGGAATTAATATCGTGTTATTGCATGTTTACATGCATTGGTAAAGGAGGTAATCCGATGTTTTCTTTATTTGGGTGTCTGTACTCATCTCCCATAAACATGGATGGAGATTTAGGATATGTCTGTTCCTGGTATTCCATACCTACTCATTCCTCATTGAATTGCATTTTTTCAAGGTCCATGTATTGTTGATGCTGTGAAGTGTGGTGAGCATGCTCATTTCCTTACCTAGTGCTTCTCTCCAGCTAACAATTGGTATATATTTCATGCGGTACATCTCACTATCTATGTGTGTGTCTACTCGAGCTAGCCTTTCTGCTAGCTCCTCATGCTCAACTATTTCTTCTCATGAATGTTATTCTTGTAGGCACATGTACCTCTTTCTTTGATCTTCTTATTCAATAGCTTATACATTCTCACTTGATGTGCAACGCTTTCTCTAACCTACATATATGGTTATATTGACCTGCTACTAAAGTTTCATACCTTTCTAACTTTGTGTGAGGAGTTCTAGTGTTTAAAACCTCTCAAGGAGGCTCCTGCTATGTGCTTTCCCTTGTCCACTAGGGTGATTTGTTTTGTGTACTATGTTATGGGTTGAGTACCCCCATGACTGAAAGTAGTGTATGTAATGCGGGATCACTTTGAAGCTTCCCCTAGTTTATTGGTGCATCTAGTAGCTATTCTACATGAAATTCTTGAAGAAGAATGTTTGGTAGCAATTCTTCTTGGATATGGTCTCAATGAAAATTGATCCAACTCATCAAGTTGTTGGGTTCTCCACAACCAATCCCGTGGAGTCCCATTGGCACCAATGAGCTCATAATCAAAGGGTACCCTCACATTAGCTGGGAGGTTGTAGAATTTCCCAAGTCTGTGACTGGGTGCAACCCTAGTGTCTTGACCCTCAGTGGGCTGATTTATCCTATGTGTATCATGTGAAGCATGGGGTCTTGCAACCCCTACATTCCTATGCGTTTATGGATGCCTTGATGCCTCTGAATGTCTATGCAATGAGGTAGGTCATGATACCTTCATATGTCTATGTGAAGAGGGAGGTTGTGATGCCTCCGCTTGTCTATACAATGAGGAAGGCCTTGAGGTCTCCTCATATCTATGTAAGTGATGAACGAGGTCATGATGCCTCCATGTGTCTGAGTGATGAGAGAGGCCATAAGGTCTCATCATGTTTATGTTATGAGGAACCAGGATGCGACTCTCTTGTTGGGGTTTCTTAAGGAGTCCCCCCAAGTGTTGAGTTGTCACCCCTAAGACTTGCCAAACTTCATCTAGCGGTACTATGGGTGGGCGGATCAACACCATCGTGACTGTGAGTGTGTGGAGAATCTATTTCTACCTCGATGGTGGACCGAGGACAGTTGATCTAAGTGTATACAATGGTGACTTATGAGTTATCTTCTTAGGTGAATTCCAAACTACACAAACAAAACAAGCAAATGTTTATCTCATTTAAGGATTTATGTGTGTGTTCCCTAAATTGTTTGGTGTGTTCAGATTTATTGAATATATAAGCTAACTCTCATCGTATTTTGCACTTTTTTTGGATGATATACTTAAATTTTTTAAGGTATTTCACCTATATACTCATAGAATCTGAATATGGTGATGAAATCCATACTCTACAAGGTAGCATAGGTACTACCAACCCTCACCCAGCACCTCGTGCATAGTGATACAACCCTCAAGGAGGAGTGCACGCTATTTTGCATGGTTAGTATAGTTTTTAGGTTAGTCTTGGCCACAGATGGGTCCCTATGATACTCTTTCTCATGAGCCAACCAAGTGGTAATGACCTCCACTGTTGGTCTCGATCAACAAGTTGGATGTGAGAGCCCAATATCATTGTTGTTAAAGATAAGATGTGATGTGTGTGTGGTTATTTTTAACCTTACATGTAAACAAAATGCATCACCCAGCAACATGATATTTCCTATATGACTAAAATAAAAGATGTTTTATTTCACAAATATGCATGTATTCAGCTTATATGATCTTCAAAGAATGCATTATATTTTATGAATTAATGACCACTAGTTGGTCTGCATGCAATAAAAGTAAGCATCCAGAATCCCAGCATGCTAGAGACTAGGGTAGACCTTACAAGTACAGGTCCATTTTTCCTAATAGTTCCTAGAGAAAACTAAAGAAAACTCCTAGGAAACATCAAATAAACTTTCTTTTTCTAGTTTCCTTTATATTTTCCTGATTTAACTATGATTTCACTTGCTGTTTTAGGAAATAAAAAGTTGTAGATAAAAAAATTAAAAATAGTGGATGGTACCAACCTTAACTCATCTGATGATGAAATCCCTACCCTTTGCTACACTTTTCTACTAACCGTTATTGACCAGAGGGGTTGATTCTGGCCACTGACTGTAGGAGCGACTGAGATCAGATGGTTGCTATCAACCAAAGCGGCCAAGACCTGTGGGTCACTATCAACCAAAGTGGCCAAACCTACACATAAAAAAACATATGAATATCAATAAATCAACTAAAAAAAAACCTAGTGGGGGTCCCATTGTGACCGCAATTTGTGCAACCCTAGGGAGCACGCACCACAGCCCCCGCTTGCAATGAAATAATTGTTATATCAAATGGAACAAAAATGCACAAAGTAAATATGTATGACTTAGAATTAAAAATAACAAAGAAAGATCTTCTTTTATTAATTTCAAAAATGAATATGATTACATATTCATCCCTCTGAGGGATACCCAGTTTTTTATACAATCTATTACAAGCGGGACACATGGTGGATAAATCCCCTTGCAAAGGGATGGTATGCTTTCGTAGGCTTCCTGATTCCACACACAAACTTGTTTGAGGGCTCATAGATACCTCCTTCTCCTTCTCTCATCCAGGAGGGATCCCATGATCTGAACATCTTTATATCGTCTTGTAAACCTACAGATATACATACATGAAAACAACAAAGCATTATTAGTAGTTCAAGTTGCCTCCCTAGATGAGGCTATTAGTATGAAACCTGATAAGCAAGATAAATAAGCATAATATGAAAAAATCCAATAATACTAATGAAAAATATGAGCATATCTTAGAAAGCAATAATGTAAATGCATACAGTAAATCATATTTATACTAGAAATAAATATTGAAGTATAAAGTAATTGAATATAATGCTAGAAAAAAAGAAACTAATTTCTAAACCCTAGGTTATGCCTGCAGGCCACTATCCAGGATAGCAGCCACTATCCAGGATAGCAGCCACAAAATAAACCTTTCTCCATGTGGTCCAAGGGTTGTAGCACCAGGTTATCTACTCCAATTGATTTTTATGGTCACTGGATGTATCAAATACATGAAATGGTGTTGAATAATAATGGATGTGAATAGAAGATGCATAGTCTCTCCTAAAAAACATAGCACTTCATTTATCCTCAAGGGTGCATGGATTTGTTCTCCAATATGACAGGGCTTCACTGTATAAAATCTAAAAAATTATAGATATATTTTACTATTTATAAGAGAATCCATATGTAGACTTCCCTCTCTTCCAGATCTAGACCCTAGCTTCCTGGAGAATCTTCAATCCAAATCTCATGTGACTGACCATCCTGAGTGGAAAGCATCAGTCACAAACTAGTATTGAAGGGGCAATTAGGAGGAACTCAGGAATTTCCTCACCAAAATATGCCTATAAACAATGCAAAATGTAGTCATACTATGTGATCTAGGCCCGTATTCATGGCCATAATATGCATGGTGCTAGTTGTTATCAGGTTCAATGACTAGGTGTGGTCGTTGCAGTCTTCAATGACCAGGTGTGGTGGCTGCTTTCATTGAGAGTAGCCAAGCCTGAATGGGCTAGAAATGCCCTTTTTGAGTGGTTAGGACCACTTCTTGCTCTAGGAGAGATCCAAGAGGATTCATATGGTCTGTGTATGTGTCCATATCGGTAGTATCCTAAACATAACATATTTTAGGTGTCTACAAACTACTTGGCCACCAAGAAAGAATAAAATATGAGGTTGAATATTTTATACAAACCCTTGGTGTCAAATAATTCATGGGTAGGCTTTTACACTGATCAAAGACCTTCAAGCCTCTTGAAAAAGTTATAAAAATGGTTTAATTTTTTTACTGCATAGGCATGATAGAATGTCCTGATTGGTTATGCTTGACAAAATAGTTGTGTAGGCAAAACTATAAAAGATATAGATAAAGTATCAACATTTTTGAATTCTTGTAAAATTTCAAAGGGTCCTTGTTCAAGACTTTTGTTTGTTTCACCTCTAATTGCTCCAAGTTTTTGTTTAAATAATGTTGCTATTTTTTTTTAATTTTCAATATATTCCTTGGAATGATGACATTCTAAAGAGGATTGGGTGCATGTTCCTACATCAATATAGGACACAAAAATGGATTAGAGAGGTAACTTTGATTGATTATATTTCATGGCTACTTTTCCCCTCCCAAATGTGATACTTGGAGGGTTGGCTAGACAAAGCCCTCTCAGGATTTAGTCCATGGAATGTAAAAAGTTTGAATACATTCTACTCCATGACCTTTCATTAAGAATGATGATGTCAACATGAATAAATTTAAACCCTTTTATGATGTGGCAAACTATAATGGCATGACACCTTATGAAGACATGGCACTATATAAGGTTACCCCTTTGCACATTTATGATGATATATTAGAGTTGTAAGGACACCATGTGGTATTCCATACAGTTGAAATGGTGGTCCATATAGCTAATTTGGATACCAACACATCAATATCGAGGTGACATATGATAGCCCATACGTACAACATGGTAGGACATACAAGTAACAAGAAAACAATTGCACAAACTTTGATATGACACATGGTAACTAATATGGTGGACCACATAGCTAACTTGATAATCAATGTATGAATCCTAAGATGATATATGGTATCCTTCATAGGTGACATGCATGTCCATATAGATTATATGGTGCAACACATTATCTCTAGGGGAGGTATTGACTTAATTGATGACATGGTACAAATCCTATGGTGACATGTGATAGATGATTCAAGGGATAAAATAGGTTTTGATTTGACATGATATTATTGGATTGATTCGGTATGTCATGCATAAATTTATCTTGAAATTTGTACATCACCTGGTGTGTAAAGACATATGTTTGGCTAATCATATTTTTCTAACTCATTAAACATAACAAGAAACTTTCATCGTAGGCCACAAACTTGGTGATGCTTGAATTTCAAAGCATATTAGGATGTAACAAGTGGAATAGTGTGGTTCATAGATTAAAAAATGAAATATATCATAACATAACATTCTACTTGAGGAATTTTATGGGTTTTGTGATCAAATTTATTCTATGTAAAACAATAGGTTGGAGGCTGAGTTGGAAATCTTATTTATGGACTCACTATATTATTGATATGTATATTGGCTAGTTTCAAAAACTACAAGAGGAAATCTAAATTAGAATAAGATTTTTGTTGAATTTGAGATAATTCATGTGTATTTTTAGGTTCTCTTGCACCACCCATTAATGAGTTATATAAGTACTTTTTACACCATTAGTCTAAGAGAAATAGAAATAAAGGAAGTTCTATGTTTAATCGGGCTCATCCAACAGATTATATTGCTAATGTTTAAAATGACAAAAATATAAAAATAAAATGAGAAAATCCTAGGAAGCATTTCAATAATCTTGTGAGTTTTGCGAAAAGAAAGGGCATAAGACAATTTTTTAGGGTTCAAATCAAGAAACTTGAGGAAGTAGCAAGAAAGAGGGATGTTGATGCTATTGTTTTCTATCCATAAGGTGAGGAAAATTTTGATAAATAAACCTCACAACTGCATAGTATATTTATTCTATATATTGGGTAACAACTTCTTCAGATGACTAGATTACAAATTTAGAGCCAACTAGGCACATGATGAAGCATAAGAATCTTTATATGCCTACAACAAAGAACATGTAGCAGAATATTTTGTGATTTGAGATAAATTATAATTATAGGTTTTTAGTGTGCATAGATCAAGCTTTATTTTTTATCATTTAATGAGGTACTTCATATTATTAATGTTGTCCTTATTTTTTATCTAGTTATCACATTACTCGTACAAATAAGAAGGTAGAATTTTGGTCTAATAGATGGACAATTAAGAATATAAGCAATGGGTTCAAAATGTTTACTTGTAGTTATTGTGATAACATTGACCACATGTATAAGTTGGAATAATAATATGCCTCTTATACCCCTCCTTATAGGAAGAAAAATATTGTTTCTATGGTTGCTCATGTAGAGAATAGAAGTCAAAAGTGGAATCATAGGCTTAGGCATATTAAGATGGTTATTGAAGATATATGAGTAAACATCATATGGATATTTGGATTCCATGCATATCTCCTCCAAGTGGTGCATGTGAGGGGTTTTTTTTGGGAAATCATCAAAGGGAGACCTTTCTAAAAGGTATTAGAAGACAATCATCGCATCCCTTAAAAATCATACATCATTTTTGGACCTATGGGTACACCATATCTCTCAAAAAAAGGTACTTTATTCTTTTTACTAATGATTTCTATAGATATTTATGGTTTTACATCATTCACACTAAGGATGACATTATTGAGATATTTAAGACCTTTAAGGACCTTGTTGATAATCAAATAGATAGTAGAATAAAATATGTAAGGATAGGTGGCAGTGATGAATATGTTTACTATTTTATACATGATGTTTTGGATTCTAATGAGATTGAATATAAGAGAATAATTCACTATACTACTAAATAAAAATGTATGGATAAGAGGAAAATAGGGTTGATATTTGATATGGTATGATGCATGATTTGTTCCAAGTAGATGGATCATAAGTTCTAGGGTGATACTATCACATGTGTAATATATATCATGAATAGAGTTTCCAACAGGGTAGTAAGGGCATGACACCTCTTAAGATATTGATAGAGGATAAACTTGATGTATCCTAATTTAATATTTTTAGGTCTTTAACATAGGCTCACATACTAAAGTAATTTTTAAATAAGGAGGTATAAAAGAGTTATAAGTGTATTCTTGTAGGTTTTGATGATCTCTCAAAGCCATATCATCTATATGATAATTAAAGGTATGAGATTTTGATCCAAGGATTTGTATCTCTGATCAAGTTCTTCTAGGTATTATTTCCAACCCACCACTTCATTATTTTTGTCATTGATTCTTTTGATCATTTTACTATTAATTTTGGTTGGCTCTATTCCCATTAGAGCATCTTCTTTGTCTCATTCTTCATATTCATTGAGTGGTTATTATTCATCTAATTATTTAAACCTTTCATGGGTAGCATAATAGGTAGCACTTGCTTATCAAAGATTAGGAAAATATGATTAGAACACATTAGTTCAAAACTTTCCAATCTTGCATGATGGGGTGAGTGGTGGTAGGTTAGATTGTTCAATTTTAGCTTTTGTATTTGATTTGGATACACATATTTTGGTTTATCCAAAAATGAAGTGTCTTATGACACTTCTAAAATATGCTCAAGCTATTATATATCTTGAGATACATCATAAGGTTCATTCCTAAGCATTACTTTTGAAGAAAATATATTCTTAATATCCTCTTCCATATTCTTAGGCTAAGGGTAAGCTATAATGGGAAGACGCTTTGTTGGAAGAATATGAGACACTTATGATGAATAGGACTTAGGACTTGGTCCCTATTCTAAAAGAGAAGAATGTTGTTGGTTACAAATGGGTTTATAGGATTAAATACAAATTATATGGTATGGTAGAAATGTATAAGGTATGCATTATTGCTTAGCGATTATCTCAATAGAAGAGATTGGAAAATTATGAGATTTTTGTACTAATGACTAGGATGGAATAATTCAAGATGAATCTCTCCATTACTACCTCTTATGGATGGAAGGTACATCAAATGGACATGAAGAGTTCTATTCTACACAGTAAGCTTCACAATAAAATATACATGGAGCATTCATCCAATTTTGAGCTAAAGGACCCACTTCGTTGGTTTTCCATCCAACTAGATCCTTGTGTGGACTTAAGCAGCCTCATCATGCATGGTATGCAAAGAACCATTTATTTTTCTTAGTTGTAGGTTTCCATGATGTGAGTTTGGATATGATGACTACATAAAATATCAAGAGGGGGAAACTTTGATGATTTTTTTGTATGCTATGATATTATTATCACCAATAGTTGCTCTAATTTGATATAGGATATGCTTCATGAATTTTTTCCACACTTGAGATGATATATTTGGGACTTCTACATTAATTTTGGGTTTTAAATTGATCAGATAGACTATGACACTCTTTATTTGTCTAACTATGCTTTGGGTATTATTTAGTATTTTAGGATGGAGTGTAAACCAGCTTGAAATACTTTTACCTCAGGATAAAAACTTTGGGATTATTGCACCACACTTTTAGTAGATGTCACATTATCTTAGTCTCTTATGTTAGTATTAGTTAACCTTACTCACACTAGATATGATATAACATTTTTTATCAGCTATTATTTTATATACATGAAGGGACCCTAAGAGAGTCAGTGGAAAATAGGTAAGATAATTATTAAATATATAAAAGGGACCTATCAGATGGGTGTTCACCACTCCATTGGCTTCATTTTTATTTTGAAAAGGTTTTTTGATGCTAATTGGGTAGTTGAATTGGATGAGTGATGGTCTATCATAATCTTTGTGTTCTATTTGGGATCTAGCCTAGTTTCTTAGTGCTCTAGATGAAGAACATAAGCTTATATTAAGAGGGGGGTGAACAATATAAGACCACTTTTTACTTTTTCCTTCAATTTAACTTTCAATTCAATATTATGCAGTGTATAGAAAGTAGTATCAATAGCAGTAATCAAAGCAATGCACAAAACACCATCCAAAATAGAGACACAACAATTTACGTGGTTCACCCAATGCAAGCTACTCCACGGATAAAATATTTCACTAAATTTTATCAAATCAAATTTTTGGAATACCTTTCCCGATTTCAATGTTTATGGGCACCAACCCAAAGGAGACACCAATCCCCTAGCTCTGTTCTGGTTGGTGATCCTCTAGAAAACCTCTGCCTCCTCTGCCCTTAGAAAATGGAACTCTATCCATAGAAGACACCTGTCTTCCCTGCTCTGGCTGGAGACCTCTGTCCTCAAATCTATCACCTCCAAAGCTGGTCTTGAAATTACACTAAACACGGTCCTTCGATCTAGCACAAATCTCCTCGATCTTTTTCTCTGATCTGCACCAAACACAGTCCTTCGGTTTGGCACAAATGTCCTTGTCCTCTTTCTCTGGTCTGCATAAAAACACAGTCCTTTGCTATTTTTGCACAAGCATAGCTACACTTGATCAAAATTTGACCTTTGCACCTCTGTGCAATCATAGCTGCATAGATTTCATGCACTCTGCTCCCTTGCAATCTCACTCACTTAGAAGATTCGATGAAATGCACTCTGTACACTGCAATCAAATTTTGCACTCTACTTCTTGGCGATCGAACTTCTCCTCACACTATATCTGCCAATGTCGCACTTTGAATGCACACTTAAAAATTGATACCTTAACTCTCCAAATAGCCCTCCTTTTATACTAACACATTCAATATTTAAACCTTGGTCTTAGTCGACTGTTACCCTTAAACTATGTCAGCTGCAAAACCCTAAACTACGTCGGCTCAAATTTAACTCTATCAGCTTCAACCACCTCTGTGGTTCTGTAGATTTTCTTGCAAAACTACAACATGTCGCGATATCATGACATCTTTGCAACTGTACACAATATTATGGCTTTTGTCGCGATATCACGACACTTTTTGCTTTTGCTGACGTCAACTTCACTTCTATCGTAAAACCACGACCCTTCTGTCTTCATGGCCTTCTTCATTTCTTTTGTTGCAAAATCGTGACACTTCTGCCTCTGCTGACGTCATCTTCAATTCTATCATGAAATCGTGACCCTTCTTGCTTTCTCAACATTTTCTCGGTTTGCACTAGCAAAAATGGAACATGTCGTGAAATTGCGACATTTTCTCTACCTTAAGCTTTTCTTTGCCTTACGCCTGCGAAATTGGAACATGTCGTGAAATCACGACACTTTCACCTTCGAGCTCTTTCTTCTTGAATTCGTCATGAAAATCACGACGCTTCTTCTATTGAAGACTTGCTTCCTGTTTCTGTTGCGAAATCGTGACACTTTCTCCAACTGAATGCTACCATCTCAACTTGTCACGAAATCACAACGCTTTTAGCTTTCAAATCTTCCCTTTGCTACATGTCACAAAATCATGACAGTTCTTACTTCGAGTTCTGCAGCATGTCACGAAATCATGATAGTTCTCACTTTGACTTTTGTAGCATGTCGTGAAATCATGACACTTTGTCTTGCTACTTTCTCTCTCTTCAAACTTGTCACGAAATCGTGACAACTCACATTCCGAACTCTCTCTTCTACATTATGTCATGAAATCATGACACTTTTCCTTTTGGACTTCTTCTCCTACAACATGTTGTGAAATTGTGACACTTTTCCTTTCGGACTCCCTCTCCTACAACATGTCACGAAATCGTGACACTTTTTCTTTCGGACTCCCTCTCCGGCAACATGTCGTGAAATCGTGACACTTTTTCTTTCGGACTTCCTCTCCTACAACATGTCACGAAATTGTGACACTTTTTCTTTCGGACTTCCTCTCCTGCAACATGTCGTGAAATCGTGACACTTTTTCGTCCGTACAATCTTCTTTGCAATATGTCACAAAATTGTGACATTTCTGACTCCAAACATTCTCTCTCCTCTATGAGTCGCGAGACTACGACATGTTGCGATATCACGACACTTTTCCAAAAATATTTCACTCTCTTGCCTAGGTCATGAAAATGTGACATGTCATGATATCGTGACACTTTTTCAAACTTACTCATTTTTCCAACTTACACTTTTCTTTCGAACCTGTCAGCTTGGAGTTTGCTAGAGACCTTTGAAACTGTCATGCCAAAACCTTCAACAAAACACAGTATTTGACATCAAATCAAATTCCTTTGAAATATTCTTGACATCAATGATAACTTAAACACTTGAGCAAATGCAATGTACCCAAGGTACCCAAAATTGCCAACAATCTCCCCCTTTGTCATTGATGGCAAACCTTTATTGAAAATGCATCTTAAGAGCAAAAGCTGAAACAAACTGAGCTAACAACTGACCAACATCTTTTGAAGTTTTGCTCTCCCTGACTTGAAGCTTTCCTCTTCACTTTAAGCTCTCCCCCTTACTCATATCTCTCACCCTTTGTCATCAATGGCAAAGGGCCCCAAAAGGCAAAGGGCCACCTTTGGGGCTCGGGACTAAGAATTAGCCTCTTAGCTTAGTCCCTCCCCCACCTCCTGATGAGGTGATTAATTTTGGGGTGGGATTAAAACTCCCATTAGGCACTGATCATCATCAGTGTCTATAACTTCCTTGCCAAGCCTTCTCTTGAACTCATTGTCCATTTTCCTATTCCTGTTACTGTTCTTGTTCTTGTTCTCATCCCTATTTTTGTTCATGCCTTGATCCTTGGACCTGTTCATACCACTGTTCCTGTTCCTGTACCTTGGAATATCAGACATACACTGTCTAGCTATGTGACCTCCATTGTTGCACTTATAACAGGTAACAATGTTATTTCTTTTAGGCATACCTGTTCTTTGAATCTGTCAGTTCTGCCCAAACCTGTTCTGGCTGAGCCTATTATTTATCATAGACTGCTTATGCCTGAACTGTTGACAAGAGTAACAATACCCTTGAAAGAAACTGGCACTTTTGATTTTGTCATTTACTGTATTTACTTGAGTCATGCAATGTGCAGCCATGTGACCAAACCTGTGACACGCAAAACATCTGTCGTGAAATTTTCCTTTATTCGACCTCATGGGTCTCGAAAATTTTTTCTTCTCATTCTAAATTCTATTTTTTTTTTCTGTGCATCTATCAGTCATGGGCTCAAGATCTGAAAAACTTTCCTCATCAGAACTCTCTTCTTTTTGGAGTCTCTTACTAGACTCTCCAACTTGCGATTTGACAAAACCAAGACCTGTTTTATCTATTGGTTTTCTTTGATCTTTGATGAGTGATTTAACCTTTTTGGAGCTGTCTTGAAACCTGTATAGCTTATCCTTTTACTCTTTGGTTTCCTCTTTCAAAGAATCCATTTTATGTTCTAACTCACTATACTCATGAACCTTTGATTCTAGCTCATCCTTGAGTTCTTGTGTCTTAGCCATAGAAAAATCAAGACTTTCTATAAGATCATCTCTCTCTATACAACATTCATCTAACTTATCCTTGAGTTTAGCATTCTTCCTTCTTTCCTTTTTCAAAGCACTATGAGCATTAATAAGTTCACTTTCAAGATCCTTTATTTGTTTGCTTTCTTAATCATCAAAGCCTTTTTCAGATTTCTTATCACTAGAGGTGCTACCTTTTTCAAAAACCATACATGCATCTTCCTTATAGTTTTTTGAAGCATCCTCATACATACTGGAAACCAAATCACTATTTGTACAATCATCCTCAAGGTGACCAAAATTTCCACATCTAAGGCATTTCATGATAATGAATCTATGTTTCAGTTCTTCCTCTTTTTCTCAAATAAACATCTCATTTTCATCATCACTCGAAGAACTTTCACTATCACTACTTGAACACTTACTTGCTTTGTCCAGGTAGAAACTCTTCTTGTGCTTGTGAGAATACATCTTTCCTTGAATGTTGTGCTCATATTTGTTCTTTCTGTGATGCTTGTGCTTTTCAGAATCCTTGCTCTTAGAATCATGTTTCTCTTCATCACTTTCATTCTTTGAAATAGTACAGTCAATAGCATAATGTCCAAACTTTCCACAATTGAAACATCTTATATTTTTCATGCTTTTGTGATTTCTAGAGAACTTGCCTTTCTTGTTGTAATATGCCTCTTCATCACTAGAAAACTCATCACTCTCTTGAAGCTGTTTACCCTTGGATTTCTTGGTAGCTTTGAAAGCTGCTTCTTTCTTGACATCAACCTTTACCTGAGTTCTCAACTCAAATGCTGCAAGAATGCTATGAAGCTCATCCTTTTTCAATTTATCCAAATATTTAGCTTCCTCAATAGCAAAAATATTTTCACTAAATATATTAGGAAGAGATCTTAAAATCTTATCACAAACATCATTTTCAGCAAGCTCAAGTCCTAAGTCTTTCATGGAGTTAACAACCTCATCCATACGAAGCATGTAGTCACTAATATTTTCATCATAATTCATCTTGAGTTGTTCAAAAATACCTTTGAAATGTCTCAATTTGGCCTTTCTGACATTTGCATCACCTGTATGAACCACCTACAAATGTTTCCATATTTCACTAGTTGTCTTACAGTGAATTACTTTGGTGAGATCTGCTTTCTGTAAACCTTTCAGGATTGCATTCATTGCTTTTTGAATTGTTGTGATGTAGGAGCCCATCTTGTTTAGTATATGTACCATTTATAGGAATAGTGTACCCATCTTCAATCACTTCCCAAACCTCATTCCCAAGGGCCATTAGATGAACCTTCATCCTTGCACTCCAAAGAAAAAAATCTGATCCATCAATAATAGGTGTTGCATTGCCACTTGAATAATCCATTGTGTTCTTTGCTAGATTTTCCTTCAAGCTGTTAAAATTTCTAAAGGCACCCGCTCTGATACCAATTGAAGAACACAAGCTTATACTGAGAGGGGGGGTGAACAGTATAAGATCGCTTTTTACTTTTTCCTTCAATTCAACTTTCAATTCAATATTATGTAGTGTATAGAAAGTAGTATCAATAGTAGTAATCAAAGCAATGCACAAAACACCATCCACAATAGAGACACAACAATTTACGTGGTTCACCCAATGGGGGCTACTCCACGAATAAAATATTTCACTAAATTTTATCAAATCAAATTTTGGGAATACCTTTCCCAATTACAATGTTTATGGGCACCAACCCAAAGGAGACACCAATCCCCTAGCTCTGTTCTGGTTGGTGATCCTCTAGAAAACCTCTACCTCCTCTGCCCTTAGCAAGTGGAACTCTATCCACAGAAGACACATGTCTTCCCTGCTTTGGTTGGAGACCTCTGTCCTCAACTCTATCACCTCCAAAGCTGGTCCTCAAAATTGCACTAAACATAGTCCTTCGATCTAGCACAAATGTCCTTGATCTCTTTCTCTGATCTGCACCAAACACAGTCCTTTGGTCTGGCACAAATTTCATTGTCCTCTTTCTCTGGTCTACACAAAAACACAGTCCTTCGCTCTTTTTGCGCAAGCACAGCTGCACTTGATCAAACTTTGACCTTTGCACCTCTACACAATCATAGCCGCATAGACTTCATGCACTCTGCTCCCTTGTAATCTCACTCAGAAGATTCGATGAAATGCACTCTGTACACTACAATCAAATTTTGCACTCTACTTCTTGGCGATCAAACTTCTCCCCGTACTCTATCTGTGAATGTCGCACTTTGAATGCACACTTAAAAATCGATACCTTAACTCTCCAAAAAGCCCTCCTTTTATACTCACACATTCAAGATTTAAATCTTGGTCTTAGTCGGTTGTTACCCTTAAACTACGTCATCTACAAAATCCTAAACTATGTCAACTCAAATTTAACTCTATCAACTTCAACCGCCTTTGTGGTTCTGTAGCTTTTCTTGCGAAACTACATGTCACGATATCGTGATATCTTTGCAACCGTACACAATATTATAGCTTTTGTCATGATATCACGACATTTTATGCTTCTGCTGACATCATCTTCACTTCTATCGCAAAACCACGACGCTTCTGTCTTCATAGCCTTCTTCTTTGCTTTTATTGTGAAATCATGACACTTCTGTCTTTGTTGACGTCATCTTCAATTTTATCATGAAATTGCGACCCTTCTTGCTTTCTCAACCTTTTCTCGGTTTGCACTAGCGAAAATGGAACATGTCACGAAATCGTGACATTTTTGCTGCCTTAAGCTTTTTCTCTGCCTTACACCCGCGAAACTGGAACATGTCGCGAAATCGCAAAACTTTCGCCTTCGAGCTCTTTCTTCTTGAATTCGTCATGAAATCATGACACTTCTTCTATTGAAGACTTGCTTCGTGTTTCTGTCACAAAATCGTGACACTTTCTCCAACTGAGTGCTGCCATCTCAACCTATCACGAAATCGTGACACTTTCAGCTTCTGACTCTTCCCTTTGCTGCATGTCACAAAATCAGGACAATTCTTACTTTGAGTTCTGTAGCATGTCACAAAATCATGACAGTTCTCACTTTTTCTTGCTACTTTCTCTCTCTTTGAACTTGTCGTGAAATTGCGACAACTCACATTCTGGACTCTCTCTTCTGCATTATGTCATGAAATCGTGACACTTTTCCTTTTGGACTCCTTCTCCTGCAACATGTTGTGAAATCGTGACACTTTTCCTTTCGGACTCCCTCTCCTGCAACATGTCACGAAATTGCGACACTTTTTCTTTCGGACTCCCTCTCCGACAACATGTCACGAAATCGCGACACTTTTTCTTTCGGAGTTTCCTCTCCTGCAACATGTCGCAAAATCATGACACTTTTTCTTTCGGACTTCCTCTCCTGCAACATGTCACGAAATCGTGACACTTTTTTGTCCGTACAATCTTCTTTGCAATATGTCACAAAATCATGACATTTCTGATTCCAAACATTCTCTCTCCTCTATGAGTCGCGAAACTACGACATGTCGCGATATCACGACACTTTTCCAAAAATATTTCTCTCCTTCCTAGGTCACGAAAATGCAACATGTCGCGATATCGTGACACTTTTTCAAACTTACTCATTTTTCCAACTTACACTTTTCTTTCGAACCTGTCAGCTTGGAGTTTGCTAGAGACCTTTGAAACTGTCATGCCGAAACCTTCAACAAAACATAGTATTTGACATCAAATCAAATTTCTTTGAAAGCTTCTTGACATCAATGACAACTTAAACACTTGAGCAAATGCAATGTACCCAAGGTACCCAAAATTGCCAACAATCTCCTCGTTTGTCATTGATGACAAACCTTTATTGAAAACGCTTCTCAAGAGCAAAAGCTGAAACAAACTGAGCTAAAAACTGACCAACGTCTTTTGAAGTTTTGCTCTCCCTGACTTGAAGCTTTCCTCTTCACTTGAAGCTCTCCCCCTTACTCATATCTCTCCCCCTTTGTCATCAATGGCAAAGTGCCACCTTTGGGGCTCGGGACTAAGAATTAGCCTCTTAGCTTAGTCCCTCCCCCACCTCTTAAAGAGGTGATTAATTCTGGGGTGGGAGTAAAACTCCCATTAGGCACTGATCATCATAAGTGTTTATAACTTCCTTTCCAGGCCTTCTCTTGAACTCATTGTCCATTTTCCTATTCTTGTTCTTGTTCTCATCCCTATTTTTGTTCATGCCTTGATCCTTGGACCTATTCATACCACTGTTCCTGTTCCTGTACCTTGGAATATCATCTCTACACTATCTAGCTGTGTGACCTCCATTGTTGCACTTATAACAGGTAACAATGTTATTTCTTTTAGACATACCTATTCTTTGAATCTGCCAGTTTTGCCCAAACCTGTTCTGATTAATCTTGTTCTTGCCGAGCCTATTATTTATCTCGTAATAGACTGCCTTGTGCCCGAACTGTTGACAAGAGTAACAATACCCTTGAAATAAACTGGCACTTCTAATTTTGTCATTTACTATCTTTACTTGAGTCATGCAATGTGCAGCCATGTGACCAAACCTATGACATGCAAAACATCTGTTGTGAAATTTTCCTTTATTCGACCTCATGCATCCCAAAAAAAATTTCTTCTCATTCTGAATTCTATTTTCTATTTTTGTGCATCTATCAGTCATGGAATCAAGATCTGAAAAACTTTCCTCATCAGAACTCTCTTCCTTTTGGAGTCTCTTACTAGACTCTCCAACTTGCGATTTGACAAAACCAAGACCTGTTTTATCTGTTGGTTTTCTTTGATCTTTGATGAGTGATTTAACCTTTTTGGAGCTGTCTTGAAACCCATATAGCTTATCTTTTTACTCTTTGGTTTCCTCTTTCAAAGAAGCCATTTTCTATTCTAACTCACTATACTCAAGAACCTTCGATTCCAGCTCATCCTTGAGTTCTTGTGTCTTAGCCATAGAAAAATCAAGGCTTTCTATAAGATCATCTCTCTCTATACAACATTCATCTAACTTATCCTTGAGTTTAGCATTCTTCCTTCTTTCATTTTTCAAAGCACTAAGAGCATTAATAAGTTCACTTTCAAGATCCTTTATTTGTTTGCTTTCTGAATCATCAAAGCCTTTTTTAGATTTCTTATCAATAGAGGTGCTACCTTTTTCAAAAACCATACATGCATCTTCCTTATAGTTTTTTGAAGCATCCTCATACATACTAAAAACAAAATCACTATTTGTACAATCATCCTCAAGGTGACCAAAATTTCCACATCTAAGGCATTTCATGATAATGAATCTATGTTTCGGTTCTTCCTCTTTTTCTGAAATAAACATCTCATTTTCATCATCACTTGAAGAACTTTCACTATCACTACTTGAACACTTACTTGCTTTGTCCAGGTAGAAACTCTTCTTGTGCTTGTGAGAATACCTCTTTCCTTGATTTTTGTGCTAATATTTGTTCTTTCTGTGATGCTTGTGCTTTTCAGAATCCTTGCTCTTAGAATCATGTTTCTCTTCATCAATTTCATTCTTGGAAATAGTACAATTAGTAGCATAATGACCAAATTTTCCATAATTGAAAGCTGCTTCTTTCTTGACGTCAACCTTTACCTGAGTTCTTAACTCAAATGCTGCAAGAATGCTTTGAAGCTCATCCTTTTTCAGTTTATCCAAATCTTTAGCTTCCTCAATAGCAAAAATATTTTCACTAAATGTATTAGGAAGAGATCTTAAAATCTTATCACAAACATCATTTTCAGCAAGCTCAAGTCCTAAGTCTTTCATGGAGTTAACAACCTCATCCATACGAAGCATGTAGTCAATAATATTTTCATCATAATTCATCTTGAGTTGTTCAAAAATGCCTTTGAAATGTCTCTATTTGGCCTTTCTGACATTTGCATCACCTGTATGAACCACCTGCAACTGTTTCCACATTTCACTAGTTGTCTTGTAGTGAATTACTTTGGTGAGATCTACTTTCTGTAAACCTTTCAAGATTGCATTTATTGCTTTTTGAATTGATGTGATGTAGGATCCTATCTTATTTAGTATATGGACCATTTATAGGAATAGTGTATCCATCTTCAATAACTTCCCAAACCTCATTCCCAAGTGCCATTAGATGAACCTTCATCCTTGCACTCCAAAGACCAAAATCCGATCCATCAAGAATAGGTGCTGCATTGCCACTTGAATAATCCATTGTGTTCTTTGCTAGCTTTTCCTTCAAGCTGTTAAACTTTCTGAAGTTACCCGCTCTGATACCAATTGAAGAACACAACCTTATACAGAGAGGAGGGGGGTGAACAGTATAAGACCGTTTTTTACTTTTTCCTTCAATTCAATATTATGTAGTTTATAGAAAGTAGTATCAATAGCAGTAATCAAAGCAATGCACAAAACACCATCCACAATAGAGACACAACAATTTACGTGGTTCACCCAATGCGGGCTACTCCACGGATAAAATATTTCACTAAATTTTATCAAATAAAATTTTGGGAATACCTTTCTTGATTACAATGTTTATGGGCACCAACCCAAAGGAGACACCAATCCCCTAGCTCTGTTCTGATTGGTGATCCTCTAGAAAACCTCTGCCTCCTCTGCCATTAGAAAATGGAACTCTATCCATAGAAGACACCTGTCTTCCTTGCTCTGGTTGGAGACCTTTGTCCTCAACTCTATCACCTCCAAAGTTGGTCCTCAAAATTGCACTAAAAATAGTCCTTTGGTCTAGCACAAATTTCCTCGATCTCTTTCTCTGATCTGCACCAAACACAGTCCTTTGGTCTGGCACAAATGTCCTTGTCCTCTTTCTATGGTCTGCACAAAAACACAGTCCTTCGCTCTTTTTGTGCAAGCATAGCTGCACTTGATCAAACTTTGACCTTTGCACCTCTACACAATCATAGCCACATAGACTTCACGCACTCTGCTCCCTTGCAATCTCACTCACTTAGAAGATTCGATGAAATGCACTCTGTACACTGCAATCAAATTTTGCATTCTACTTCTTGGTGATCGAACTTCTCCCCACACTCTATCTGTGAATGTTGCACTTCGAATGCACACTTAAAAATCGATACCTTAACTCTCTAAATAGCCCTCCTTTTGTACTAACACATTCAAGATTTAAACCTTTGTCTTAGTAAGCTGTTACCCTTAAACTATGTGCTGCAAAACCCTAAACTACGTCGACTCAAATTTAACTCTGTCGACTTCAACCACCTCTGTGGTTCTGTAGCTTTTCTCGCAAAACTACATGTCAGGATATCATGATATCTTTGCAACCGTACACAATATTATGGCTTTTGTCACGATATCATGACACTTTCTACTTCTGCTGATGTCAACTTATCTTCTGTCACGAAACCGTGACCCTTTTGTCTTCATGGCCTTCTTCTCTGATTTTATCTTAAAATCATGACACTTCTGCCTCTGCTGACATCATCTTCAATTTTGTCATGAAATTATGACCCTTCTTGCTTTCTCAACCTTTTCTCGGTTTGCACTAGCGAAAATGGAACATGTCACGAAATCGTGACATTTTTGCTACCTTACGCCCACAAAACTGGAACATGTCACGAAATCGCAACACTTTCACCTTCGATCTCTTTCTTCTTGAATTCGTCGTGAAATCATGACACTTCTTCTATTGAAGACTTGTTTCCTATTTTTATCGCAAAATTGTGACACTTTCTCCAACTGAGTGCTACCATCTCAACCTATCGTGAAATCTCAACGCTTTCAGCTTCCGACTCTTCCCTTTGCTGCATGTCATGAAATCACAACAATTCTTACTTTGAGTTCTACAGCATGTCACAAAATCATGACAGTTCTCACTTTGACTTCTGTAGCATGTCACGAAATCACGACACTTTGTCTTTCTACTTTCTCTCTCTTCAAACTTGTCGTGAAATCGTGACAACTCACATTCGGGACTCTCTCTTCTGCATTATGTCGTGAAATCGTGACACATTTCCTTTTGGACTTCTTCTCCTGCAACATGTCGTGAAATCACGACACTTTTCCTTTTGGACTCCCTCTCCTGCAACATGTCATGAAATTGTGACACTTTTTCTTTTGGACTCCCTCTTCGGCAACATGTCACGAAATCGTGACACTTTTTCTTTCGGACTTCCTCTCCTGCAACATGTCGCAAAATCATGACACTTTTTCTTTCAGACTTCCTCTCCTACAACATGTCACGAAATCGTGACACTTTTTTGTTCATACAATCTTCTTTGTAATATGTCGCAAAATCGTGACATTTCTGACTCCAAACATTCTCTCTCCTCTATGAGTCACAAAACTATGACATGTCGCGATATCACGACACTTTTCCAAAAATATTTCTCTCTCCTCCCTAGGTCACGAAAATGCGACATGTCACGATATCGTGACACTTTTTCAAACTTACTCATTTTTCCAACTTACACTTTTCTTTCGAACCTGTCAGCTTGGAGTTTGCCAGAGACCTTTGAAACTGTCATACCGAAACCTTCAACAAAACACAGTATTTGACATCAAATCAAATTCCTTTGAAAGCTTCTTGATAAAAATGACAACTTAAAAACTTGAGCAAATGCAATGCACCTTTATTGAAAACGCTTCTCAAGATCAAAAGCTAAAACAAACTGAGCTAACAACTGACCAATGTCTTTTGAATTTTTGCTCTCCTTGAATTGAAGCTTTCCTCTTCACTTGAAGCTCTCCCCCTTACTCATATCTCTCCCCCTTTGTCATCAATGGCAAAGGGCCACCTTTGGGGCTCGTGACTAAGAATTAGCCTCTTAGCTTAGTCCCTCCCCCACCTCCTAATGAGGTGATTAATTCTGGGGTGGGAGTAAAACTCCCATTAGGCACTGATCATCATCAGTGTATATAACTTCCTTGCCAGGCCTTCTCTTGAACTCATTGTCCATTTTCTTGTTCCTGTTACTGTTCTTGTTCTTGTTCTCATCCCTGTTTTTGTTCATGCCTTGATCCTTGGACCTGTTCATACCACTGTTCCTGTTCCTATACCTTGGAATATCAGCTCTACATTGTCTAGGTGTGTGACCTCCATTGTTGCACTTATAACAGGTAACAATGTTATTTCTTTTTGGAGCTGTCTTGAAACCTGTATAGCTTATCCTTTTACTCTTTGGTTTCCTCTTTCAAAGAAGCCATTTTCTATTCTAACTCACTATACTCAAGAACCTTCGATTCCAGATCATCCTTGAGTTCTTGTGTCTTAGCCATAGAAAAATCAAGACTTTCTATAAGATCATCTCTCTCTATACAGCATTCATCTAACTTATCCTTGAGTTTAGCATTCTTCCTTCTTTCCTTTTCCAAAGCACTAAGAGCATTAATAAGTTCACTTTCAAGATCCTTTATTTGTTTGCTTTCTGAATCATCAAAGCATTTTTCAAATTTCTTATCACTAGAGGTGCTACCTTTTTCAAAAACCATACATGCATCTTCCTTATAGTTTTTTGAAGCATCCTCATACATACTGGAAACCAAATCACTATTTGTACAATCATCCTCAAGGTGACCAAAATTTCCACATCTAAGGCATTTCATGATAATGAATCTATGTTTCGGTTCTTCCTCTTTTTCTGAAATAAACATCTCATTTTCATCATCACTCGAAGAACTTTCACTATCACCACTTGAAAACTTACTTTCTTTGTCCAAGTAGAAACTCTTCTTGTGCTTGTGAGAATACCTCTTTCCTTGACTGTTGTGCTCATATTTGTTCTTTTTGTGATGCTTGTGCTTTTCAGAATCCTTGCTCTCAGAATCTTATTTCTCTTCATCACTTTCATTCTTGGAAATAGTACAGTCAGTAGCATAATGACCAAACTTTCCATAATTGAAACATCTTATATTTTTTATGCTTTTGTGCTTTCTAGAGAACTTGGCTTTCTTGCTGTAATATGCCTCTTCATCACTAGAAGACTCATCACTCTCTTGAAGTTGTTTACCCTTGGATTTCTTGGTAGCTTTGAAAGTTGCTTCTTTCTTGACGTCAACCTTTACCTGAGTTCTTAACTCAAATGCTACAAGAATGCTATGAAGCTCATCCTTTTTCAATTTATCCAAATCTTTAGCTTCCTCAATAGCAAAAATATTTTCACTAAATCTATTAGGAAGAGATCTTAAAATCTTATCACAAACATCATTTTCAGCAAGCTCAAGTCCTAAGTCTTTCATGGAGTTAACAACCTCATCCATACGAAGCATGTAGTCACTAATATTTTCATCATCATTCATCTTGAGTTGTTCAAAAATACCTTTGAAATGTCTCAATTTGGACTTTCTGACATTTGCATCACTTGTATGAACCATCTGCAACTGTTTCCACATTTCACTAGCTGTCTTACAGTGAATTACTTTGGTGAGATCTGCTTTCTATAAACCTTTCAGGATTGCATTCATTGCTTTTTGAATTGCTGTGATGTAGGAGCCTATCTTATTTAGTATATGGACCATTTATAGGAATAGTGTACCCATATTCAATCACTTCCCAAACCTCATTCCCAAGTGCCATTAGATGAAACTTCATCCTTGCACTCCAAAGACCAAAATCTAATCCATCAAGAATAGGTGTTGCATTGCCACTTGAATAATCCATTGTGTTCTTTGCTAGCTTTTCCTTCAAGCTGTTAAAATTTTTGAAGGCACCCGCTCTGATACCAATTGAAGAACACAACCTTATACTAAGAGGAGGGGGGTGAACAGTATAAGACCGCTTTTTACTTTTTCCTTCATTTCAACTTTCAATTCAATATTATGTAGTGTATAGAAAGCAGTATCAATAGCAGTAATCAAAGCAATGCACAAAACACCATCCACAATAGAGACACAACAATTTACGTGGTTCACCCAATGCGGGCTACTCCACGGATAAAATATTTCACTAAATTTTATCAAATCAAATTTTGGGAATACCTTTCCCGATTACAATGTTTATGGGCACCAACCCAAAGGAGACACCAATCCCCTAGCTCTGTTCTAGCTGGTGATCCTCTAGAAAACTTCTACCTCCTCTGCCCTTAGAAAATGGAACTCTATCCACAGAAGACACCTGTCTTACCTGCTCTGGCTGGAGACCTTTGTCCTCAACTCTATCACCTCCAAAGCTGGTCCTCAAAATTGCACTAAACACATTCCTTCGATCTAGCACAAATGTCCTCGATCTATTTCTATGATCTGCACCAAACACAGTCCTTTGGTCTGGCACAAATGTCCTTGTCCACTTTCTATGGTCTGCACAAAAACATAGTCCTTCACTCTTTTTGTGCAATCATAGCTGCACTTGATCAAACTTTGACCTTTGCACCTCTGCACAATCATAGCCGCATAGACTTCACGCACTCTACTCCCTTGAAATCTCACTCACTTAGAAGATTCGATGAAATGCACTCTGTACACTATAATCAAATTTTGCACTCTACTTCTTGGCAATCGAACTTCTCCCTGAACTCTATCTGTGAATGTCGCACTTCGAATGCACACTTAAAAATCGATACCTTAACTCTCCAAACAGCCCTCCTTTTATACTAACACATTCAAGATTTAAACCTTGGTCTTAGTCGACTGTTACCCTTAAACTACGTCGGCTACAAAACCCTAAACTACATTGACTCAAATTTAACTCTGTCGACTTCAACTGCCTCTATGGTTCTATAGCTTTTCTCGCGAAACTACATGTCATGATATCATGATATCTTTGCAACCGTACACAATATTATGGCTTTTGTCATTATATCACGACACTTTTTGCTTTTGCTAATGTCATATTCACTTCTGTCGCAAAACCGTGACTCTTCTGTCTTCATGGCCTTCTTCTCTGCTTTTATCATGAAATCACAACACTTCTACCTCTGCTGACGTCATCTTCAATTTTGTCATGAAATTGCGACCCTTCTTGCTTTCTCAACCTTTTCTCGGTTTGCACTAGCGAAAAAGGAACATGTCACAAAATTGTGACATTTTTGCTGCCTTAAGCTTTTCTCTGCCTTACGCCCACGAAACTGGAACATGTCATGAAATCGCAACACTTTCGCCTTCAAGCTCTTTCTTCTTGAATTCATCGTGAAATCATGACATTTCTATTGAAGACTTGCTTCCTGTTTCTATCATAAAATCATGACACTTTCTCCAACTAAGTGCTGCCATCTCAACTTGTTGTGAAATCGTGATGCTTTCAGCTTTCGACTCTTCCCTTTGCTACATGTCACGAAATCGCAACAATTCTTACTTCGAGTTCTACAGCATGTCGCAAAATCATGACAGTTCTCACTTTGACTTTTGTAGCATGTCATGAAATCATGACACTTTGTCTTGCTACTTTCTCTCTCTTCGAACTTGTGAAATTGTGACAACTCACATTCTGGACTTTCTCTTCTACATTATGTCGTGAAATCGTGACACATTTCCTTTTGGACTTCTCCTACAACATGTCATGAAATCACGACACTTTTCCTTTTAGACTTCCTCTCCTGCAACATGTCACGAAATCGTGACACTTTTTCTTTCGGACTCCCTCTCCGACAACATGTCGTGAAATCGCAACACTTTTTCTTTTGGACTTCCTCTCCTGCAACATGTCGCGAAATCGTGACACTTTTTCTTTCGGACTTCCTCTCCTGTAACATGTCATGAAATCGTGACACTTTTTTGTCTGTACAATATTCTTTGCAATATGTCGCAAAATTGTGACATTTCTGACTCCAAACATTCTCTCTCCTCTATGAGTCGCGAAACTATGACATTTCACGATATCACGACACTTTTCCAAAAATATTTATCTCTCCTGCCTAGGTCATGAAAATGCGACATGTCGTCATATCGTGACACTTTTTCAAACTTACTCATTTTTCCAACTTACACTTTTCTTTCGAACCTGTCAGCTTGGATTTTGCCAGAGACCTTTGAAACTGTCATGTTGAAACCTTCAACAAAACACAGTATTTGACATCAAATAAAATTCCTTTGAAAGTTTCTTGACATCAATGACAACTTAAACACTTGAGCAAATGCAATGTACCCAAGGTACCCAAAATTTCCAACAATCTCCCCCTTTGTCATTGATGCAAACCTTTATTGAAAATGCTTCTGAAGAGCAAAAGCTGAAACAAACTGAGCTAACAACTGACCAACATCTTTTGAAGTTTTTCTCTCCCTGACTTGAAGCTTTCGTCTTCACTTGAAGCTCTCCTCCTTACTCATATCTCTCCCCCTTTGTCATCAATGGAAAAGGGCCACCTTTGGGGCTCGGGACTAAGAATTAGCCTCTTAGCTTAGTCCCTCCCCCACCTCCTGATGAGGTGATTAATTCTGGGGTGGGATTAAAACTCCCATTAGGCATTGATCATCATCAGTGTCTATAACTTGCTTGCCAAGCCTTCTCTTGAACTCATTGTCCATTTTTCTATTCCTGTTACTGTTCTTGTTCTTGTTCTCATCCTTGTTTTTGTTCATGCCTTGATCCTTGGACCTGTTCATACCACTGTTCATGTTCTTGTACCTTGGAATATCAGCTCTACACTGTCTAGGTGTGTGACCTCCATTGTTGCACTTATAACAGGTAACAATGTTATTTCTTTTAGGCATACCTGTTCTTTGAATCTGTCAATTCTGCCCAAACCTGTTTTGATTAATCTTGTTCTGGCTGAGCCTATTATTTATCTCGCAATAGACTGCCTTATGCCTGAACTATTGACAAGAGTAACAATACCCTTGAAAGAAACTGGCACTTCTGATTTTGTCATTTACTGTCTTTACTTGAGTCATGCAATGTGCAACCATGTGACCAAAGCTGTGACACGCAAAACATCTGTCGTGAAATTTTCCTTTCTCATTCTAAATTCTGTTTTTTGTTTCTGTGCATCTATCAGTCATGGACTCAAGATCTGAAAAAATTTCCTCATCAGAACTCTCTTCTTTTTGGAATCTCTTACTAGACTATCCAACTTGCGATTTGACAAAACCAAGACCTGTTTTATCTGTTGGTTTTCTTTGATCTTGGATGAGTGATTTAACATTTTTGGAGCTGTCTTGAAACTTGTATAGCTTATCCTTTTACTCTTTGGTTTCCTCTTTCAAAGAAGCCATTTTCTGTTCTAACTCACTATACTCAAGAACCATTGATTCTAGCTCATCCTTGAGTTCTTGTGTCTTAGCCATAGAAAAATCAAGACTTTCTATAAGATCATGTCTCTCTATACAACATTCATCTAACTTATCCTTGAGTTTAGAATTCTTCCTTCTTTCATTTTTCAAAGCACTAAGAGCATTAATAAGTTCACCTTCAAGATCCTTTATTTGTTTGCTTTTTGAATCATCAAAGCCTTTTTCAGATTTCTTATCACTAGAGGTGCTACCTTTTTCAAAAACCATACATGCATCTTCCTTATAGTTTTTTGAAGCATCCTCGTACATACTGGAAACCAAATCACTATTTATACAATCATCCTCAAGGTGACCAAAATTTCCACATCTAAGGCATTTCATGATAATGAATCTATGTTTCGGTTCTTCCTCTTTTTCTGAAATAAACATCTCATTTTCATCATCACTCGAAGAACTTTCACTATCACTACTTGAACACTTACTTGCTTTGTCCAGGTAGAAACTCTTCTTGTGCTTGTGAGAATACCTCTTTCCTTGATTATTGTGCTCATCTTTGTTCTTTTTGTGATGCTTGTGCTTTTCAGAATCCTTGCTCTTAGAATCCTGTTTCTCTTCATCACTTTCATTCTTGGAAAGAGTACAGTTAGTAGCATAATGACCAAAATTTCCACAATTGAAACATATTATATTTTTCATGCTTTTGTGATTTCTAGAGAACTTGGCTTTCTTGCTGTAATATGCCTCTTCATCACTAGAAGACTCATCACTCTCTTAAAGTTGTTTACCCTTGGATTTCTTGGTAGCTTTGAAAGCTGCTTCTTTCTTGACGTCAACCTTTACCTGAGTTCTTAACTCAAATGCTGCAAGAATGCTATGAAGATCATCCTTTTTCAGTTTATCCAAATCTTTAGCTTCCTCAATAGCAAAAATCTTTTCACTAAATCTAGTAGGAAGAGATCTTAAAATCTTATCACAAACATCATTTTCAGCAAGCTCAAGTCCTAAGTCTTTCATGGAGTTAACAACCTCATCCATACGAAGCATGTAGTAACTAATATTTTCATCATCATTCATCTTGAGTTGTTCAAAAATACCTTTGAAATGTCTCAATTTGGCCTTTCTGACATTTGCATCACCTGTATGAACCACCTACAACTATTTCCACATTTCACTAGCTGTCTTGCAGTGAATTACTTTGGTGATATCTGCTTTCTGTAAACCTTTCAGGATTGCATTCATTGCTTTTTGAATTGTTGTGATGTAGGAGCCCATCTTATTTAGTATATGTACCATTTATAGGAATAGTGTACCCATCTTCAATCACTTCCCAAACCTCATTCCCAAGTGCCATTAGATGAACCTTCATCCTTGCACTCCAAAGACCAAAATCCGATCCATCAAGAATAGGTGTTGCATTGCCACTTGAATAATCCATTGTGTTCTTTGCTAGATTTTCCTTCAAGCTGTTAAAATTTCGAAAGGCACCCGCTCTGATACCAATTGAAGAACATAACCTTATACTGATAGGAGGGGGGGTGAACAGTATAAGATCGCTTTTTACTTTTTCCTTCAATTCAACTTTCAATTCAATATTATGTAGTGTATAGAAAGTAGTATCAATAGCAGTAATCAAAGCAATGCACAAAACACCATCCACAATAAAGACACAACAATTTACGTGGTTCACCCAATGCGGGCTACTCCATGAATAAAATATTTCACTAAATTTTATCAATTCAAATTTTGGGAATACCTTTCCCGATTACAATGTTTATGGGCACCAACCCAAAGGAGACACCAATCCCCTAGCTCGTGTTCTGGCTGGTGATCCTATAGAAAACCTCTACCTCCTCTGCCCTTAGCAAATGGAACTCTATCCATAAAAGACACATGTCTTCCCTACTCTGGTTGGAGACCTTTGTCCTGAACTGTATCACCTCCAAAGCTGGTCCTCAAAATTGCACTAAACATAGTCCTTCGGTCTAGCACAAATGACCTTGATCTCTTTCTCTGATCTGCACCAAACACGGTCCTTTGGTCTGGCACAAATGTCCTTGTCCTCTTTCTCTAGTCTACACAAAAACATAGTCCTTCACTCTTTTTGCGCAAGCACAGCTACACTTGATCAAACTTTGACCTTTGCACCTCTACACAATCATAACCGCATAGACTTCATGCACTTTGCTCCCTTGTAATCTCACTCACTTAGAAGACTTGATGAAATGCACTCTGTACACTGCAATCAAATTTTGTACTCTACTTCTTGGTGATCGAACTTCTCCCTGCACTCTATTTTTGAATGTCACACTTTGAATGCACACTTAAAAATCGATACCTTAACTCTCCAAACAGCCCTCCTTTTATACTAACACATTCAATATTTAAACCTTGGTCTTAGTCGGCTGTTACCCTTAAACTACGTCGACTACAAAACCCTAAACTATGTCAACTCAAATTTAACTCTTGTCAACTTCAACCGCCTTTGTGGTTCTGTAGCTTTTCTCGCAAAACTACAAGTCACGATATCATGATATCTTTGCAACCGTACACAATATTATGGCTTTTGTCGTGATATCATGACACTTTATGCTTCTACTGACATCATCTTCACTTCTATCGCGAAACCGTGATGCTTCTGTCTTCATAGCCTTCTTCTCTACTTTTATTGTGAAATCATGACAGTTCTGTCTCTGTTGACGTCATCTTAAATTTTATCATGAAATTACGACCCTTCTTGCCTTCTCAACCTTTTCTCGGTTTGCACTAGCAAAAATGGAACATGTCACGAAATCGTGACATTTTTGCTGCCTTAAGCTTTTCTCTGCCTTACGCCCGCGAAACTGGAACATGTCATGAAATCGCAACACTTTCGCCTTTGAGCTCTTTCTTCTTGAATTTGTCATGAAATCATGACACTTATTCTATTGAAGACTTGCTTCGTGTTTCTGTCACAAAATCGTGACACTTTCTCCAACTGAGTGCTGCCATCTCAACCTATCACAAAATCGTGACACTTTCAGCTTCTGACTCTTCCCTTTGCTGCATGTCACAAAATCGTGACAATTCTTACTTCGAGTTCTGCAGCATGTCACAAAATCATGACAGTTGTCACTTTGACTTTTGTAGCATGTCGTGAAATCACGACACTTTTTCTTGCTATTTTCTCTCTCTTTGAACTTGTCGTGAAATCGTGACAACTCACATTCTGGACTCTCTCTTTTGCATTATGTCATGAAATCGTTACACATTTCCTTTTGGACTTCTTCTCCTACAACATGTCATGAAATCAGGACACTTTTCCTTTTAGACTTCCTCTCCTGCAACATGTCACGAAATCGTGACACTTTTTCTTTCGGACTCCCTCTCCGGCAACATGTCGTGAAATCGCAACACTTTTTCTTTCGGACTTCCTCTCCTGCAACATGTCACGAAATCGTGACACTTTTTATTTCGGACTTCCTCTCCTGTAACATGTCGTGAAATCGTGACACTTTTTTGTCCGTACAATATTCTTTGCAATATGTCGCAAAATTGTGACATTTCTGACTCCAAACATTCTCTCTCCTCTATGAGTCGCGAAACTATGACATGTCACGATATCACGACACTTTTCCAAAAATATTTATCTCTCCTGCCTAGGTCATGAAAATGTGACATGTCGTGATATCGTGACACTTTTTCAAACTTACTCATTTTTCCAACTTACACTTTTCTTTTGAACCTGTCAGCTTGGAGTTTGCCAGAGACCTTTGAAACTGTCATGCTGAAACCTTCAACAAAACACAGTATTTGACATCAAATAAAATTCCTTTGAAAGTTTCTTGACATCAATGACAACTTAAACACTTGAGCAAATTCAATGTACCCAAGGTACCCAAAATTGCCAACAATATCCCCCTTTGTCATTGATGGCAAACCTTTATTGAAAATGCTTCTCAAGAGAAAAAGCTGAAACAAACTGAGCTAAAAACTGACCAAAATCTTTTGAATTTTTTCTCTCCCTGACTTGAAGCTTTCCTCTTCACTTGAAGCTCTCCCCCTTACTCATATCTCTCCCCCTTTGTCATCAATGGCAAAGGGCCACCTTTGGGGCTCGGGACTAAGAATTAGCCTCTTAGCTTAGTCCCTCCCCCACCTCCTGATGAGGTGATTAATTCTGGGGTGGGAGTAAAACTCCCATTACACTGATCATCATAAGTGTCTATAATTTCCTTTCCAGGCCTTCTCTTGAACTCATTGTCCATTTTCCTATTCTTGTTCTTGTTCTCATCCCTATTTTTGTTCATGCCTTGATCCTTGGACCTATTCATACCACTGTTCCTATACCTGTACCTTTGAATATCAGCTCTACACTATCTAGCTGTGTGACCTCCATTGTTGCACTTATAACAGGTAACAATGTTATTTCTTTTAGGCATAACTGTTCTTTGAATCTGCCAGTTCTGCCCAAACCTGTTCTGATTAATCTTGTTTTGGCCGAGCCTATTATTTATCTCGCAATAGACTGCCTTGTGCCCAAACTATTGACAAGAGTAACAATACACTTGAAAGAAACTGGCACTTCTAATTTTTTCATTTACTGTCTTTACTTGAGTCATGCAAGGTGAAGCCATGTGACCAAACCTATGACACGCAAAACATCTGTTGTGAAATTTTCTTTTATTCGACCTCATGCATCCTAAAAAAAAAAATTTCTCATTCTGAATTCTATTTTCTATTTCTGTGCATCTATCAGTCATGGACTCAAGATCTGAAAAACTTTCCTCATCAAAACTCTCTTCCTTTTGGAGTCTCTTACTAGAATCTCCAACTTACGACTTGACAAAACCAAGACCTGTTTTATCTGTTGGTTTTCTTTGATCTTTGATGAGTGATTTAACCTTTTTGGAGTTTTATTGAAACCTGTATAGCTTATCCTTCTACTCTTTGGTTTCCTCTTTCAAAGAAGCCATTTTCTATTCTAACTCACTATACTCAAGAACCTTCGATTCCAGCTCATCCTTGAGTTCTTGTGTCTTAGCCATAGAAAAATCAAGACTTTCTATAAGATCATCTCTCTCTATACAGAATTCATCTAACTTATCCTTGAGTTTAGCATTCTTCCTTCTTTCCTTTTTCAAAGCACTAAGAGCATTAATAAGTTCACTTTCAAGATCCTTTATTTGTTTGTTTTCTGAATCATCAAAGCCTTTTTTAGATTTCTTATCACTAGAGGTGCTACCTTTTTCAAAAACCATACATGCATCTTCCTTATAGTTTTTTGAAGCATCCTCATACATACTAAAAACAAAATCACTATTTGTACAATCATCCTCAAGGTGACCAAAATTTCCACATCTAAGGCATTTCATGATAATGAATCTATGTTTCGGTTCTTCCTCTTTTTCTGAAATAAACATCTCATTTTCATCATCACTCGAAGAACTTTCACTATCACTACTTGAACACTTACTTGCTTTGTCCAAGTAGAAAATCTTCTTGTGCTTGTGAGAATACCTCTTTCCTTGATTGTTGTGCTCATATTTGTTCTTTTCGTGATGCTTGTGCTTTTTAGAATCCTTGCTCTTAGAATCTTGTTTCTCTTCATCACTTTCATTCTTGGAAATAGTACAGTCAGTAGCACAATGACCAAAATTTCCATAATTGAAACATCTTATATTTTTCATGCTTTTATGCTTTCTAGATAACTTGCCTTTCTTGCTGTAATATGCCTCTTCATCACTAGAAGACTCATCACTCTCTTGAAGTTGTTTACCCTTGGATTTCTTGGTAGCTTTGAAATCTACTTCTTTCTTGACGTCAACCTTTACCTGAGTTCTTAACTCAAATGCTACAAGAATGCTATGAAGCTCATCCTTTTTCAGTTTATCCAAATCTTTAGCTTTCTCAATAGCAAAAATCTTTTCACTAAATCTATTAGGAAGAGATCTTAAAATCTTATCACAAACATCATTTTCAGCAAGCTCAAGTCCTAAGTCTTTCATGGAGTTAACAACCTCATCCATACGAATCATGTAGTCACTAATATTTTCATCATCATTCATCTTGAGTTGTTCAAAAATACCTTTGAAATGTCTCAATTTGGCCTTTCTGACATTTGCATCACTCGTGTGAACCACTTGCAACTGTTTCCACATTTCACTAGCTGTCTTGCACTGAATTACTTTGGTGAGATATGCTTTCTATAAACCTTTCAGGATTGCATTCATTTCTTTTTGACTTGCTGTGATGTAGGAGCCTATCTTATTTAGTATATGGACCATTTATAGGAATAGTGTACCCATATTCAATCACTTCCCAAACCTCATTCCCAAGTGCCATTAGATGAACCTTCATCCTTGCACTCCAAAGACCAAAATTTGATCCATCAAGAATAGGTGTTGCATTGCCACTTGAATAATCCATTGTGTTCTTTGCTAGCTTTTCCTTCAAGCTATTAAACTTTTTGAAGGCACCCGCTCTGATACCAATTGAAGAACACAAGCTTATACTAAGAGGGGGGGTGAACAGTATAAGACCGCTTTTTACTTTTTCCTTCAATTCAACTTTCAATTCAATATTATGTAGTGTATAGAAAGCAGTATCAATAGCATTAATCAAAGAAATGCACAAAACACCATCCACAATAGAGACACAGTAATTTACATGGTTCACCCAATGCGGGCTACTCCACGGATAAAATATTTCACTAAATTTTATCAAATCAAATTTTGGGAATACCTTTCTCGATTACAATGTTTATGGGCACCAACCCAAAGGAGACACCAATCCCCTAGCTCTATTCTAGCTGGTGATCCTCTAGAAAACTTCTACCTCCTCTACCCTTAGCAAATGGAACTCTATCCACAGAAGAAACCTGTCTTACCTACTCTTGCTAGAGACCTCTGTCCTCAACTCTATCACCTCCAAAGATGGTCCTCAAAATTGCACTAAACACAGTCCTTCGGTCTAGCAAAAATGTCCTCGATCTATTTCTATGATCTGCACCAAACACAGTCCTTTGGTCTGGCACAAATGTCCTTGTTCACTTTCTCTGGTTTGCACAAAAACACAGTCCTTCGCTCTTTTTGCACAAGCACAGCTGCACTTGATCAAACTTTGACCTTTGCACCTCTGCACAATCATAGCCACATAGACTTCACGCACTCTGCTCTCTTACAATCTCACTCACTTAGAAGATTCGATGAAATGCACTCTGTACACTATAATCAAATTTTACACACTACTTCTTGGCGATCGAACTTCTCCCCGCACTCTATCTATGAATGTCACACTTCGAATGCACACTTAAAAATTGATACCTTAACTCTCCAAACAGCCCTCCTTTTATACTAACACATTCAAGATTTAAACCTTGGTCTTAGTCAACTGTTACCCTTAAACTACGTCAGTTGTAAAACACTAAACTACATCGACTCAAATTTAACTCTGTCGACTTCAACCGCCTCTATGGTTCTGTAGCTTTTCTCGCAAAACTACATGTCATGATATCATGATATCTTTGCAATCGTACACAATATTATGGCTTTTTTCATGATATCACAACACTTTCTGCTTCTACTGATGTCATCTTCACTTCTGTCGCAAAACCATGACTCTTCTGTCTTCATGGCCTTCTTCTCTGCTTTTATCATGAAATCACAACACTTCTACCTCTGCTGACGTCATCTTCAATTTTGTCATGAAATTGCGACCCTTCTTGCTTTCTCAACATTTTCTCGGTTTGCACTAGAGAAAAAGGAACATGTCACAAAATTGTGACATTTTTGCTGCCTTAAGATTTTCTCTGCCTTACGCCCGCGAAACTGGAACATGTCACGAAATCGCAACACTTTCGCCTTCGAGCTCTTTCTTCTTGAATTCATCGTGAAATCATGACACTTCTTCTATTGAAGACTTGCTTCCTGTTTCTATCGTAAAATCATGACACTTTCTCCAACTAAGTGCTGCCATCTCAACTTATCACGAAATCGTGATGCTTTCAGCTTTCGACTCTTCCCTTTGCTGCATGTCATGAAATCACAATAATTCTTACTTTGAGTTCTACAACATGTCGCAAAATCATGACAGTTCTCACTTTGACTTCTATAGCATGTCACGAAATCATGACACTTTGTCTTGCTACTTTCTCTCTCTTCAAACTTGTGAAATTATGACAACTCACATTCTAGACTTTCTCTTCTGCATTATGTCATGAAATCTCCACACATTTCCTTTTGGACTTCTTCTCCTACAACATGTCATGAAATCGTGACACTTTTCCTTTCAGACTTCCTCTCCTGCAACATGTCACGAAATCGTGACACTTTTTCTTTTGGACTCCCTCTCCGGCAACATGTCGCGAAATCGCGACACTTTTTCTTTCGGACTTCCTCTCCTGCAACATGTCGCGAAATTGTGACACTTTTTCTTTTGGACTTCCTCTCCTGCAACATGTCGCAAAATCGTGAAACTTTTTCTTCCTTACAATCTTCTTTGCAATATGTCGCAAAATCATGACATTTATGACTCCAAACATTATCTCTCCTCTATGAGTTGCGAAACTATGACATGTCACGATATCACAACACTTTTCCAAAAATATTTATATCTCCTACCTAGGTCGCGAAAATGCGACATGTCACAATATCGTGACACTTTTTCAATTTTACTCATTTTTCCAACTTACGACTTGAAAAAACCAAGACCTGTTTTATCTGTTGGTTTTCTTTGATCTTTGATGAGTGATTTAACCTTTTTGGAGTTGTATTGAAACCTGTATAGCTTATCCTTCTACTCTTTGGTTTCCTCTTTCAAAGAAGCCATTTTCTATTCTAACTCACTATACTCAAGAACCTTCGATTCCAGCTCATCCTTGAGTTCTTGTGTCTTAGCCATAGAAAAATCAAGACTTTCTATAAAATCATCTCTCTCTATACAACATTCATCTAACTTATCCTTGAGTTTAGCATTCTTCCTTCTTTCCTTTTTCAAAGCACTAAGAGCATTAATAAGTTCACTTTCAAGATCCTTTATTTGTTTGTTTTCTGAATCATCAAAGCCTTTTTTAGATTTCTTATCACTAGAGGTGCTACCTTTTTCAAAAACCATACATGCATCTTCCTTATAGTTTTTTGAAACATCCTCATACATACTAAAAACAAAATCACTATTTGTACAATCATCCTCAAGGTGACCAAAATTTCCACATCTAAGGCATTTCATGATAATGAATCTATGTTTCGGTTCTTCCTCTTTTTCTGAAATAAACATCTCATTTTCATCATCACTCGAAGAACTTTCACTATCACTACTTGAACACTTACTTGCTTTGTCCAAGTAGAAAATCTTCTTGTGCTTGTGAGAATACCTCTTTCCTTGATTATTGTGCTCATATTTGTTCTTTCTGTGATGCTTGTGCTTTTTAGAATCCTTGCTCTTAGAATCTTGTTTCTCTTCATCACTTTCATTCTTGGAAATAGTACAGTCAGTAGCATAATGACCAAACTTTCCATAATTGAAACATCTTATATTTTTCATGCTTTTGTGCTTTCTAGAGAACTTGCCTTTCTTGCTGTAATATGCCTCTTCATCACTAGAAGACTCATCACTCTCTTGAAGTTGTTTACCCTTGGATTTCTTGGTAGCTTTGAAATCTACTTCTTTCTTGACGTCAACCTTTACCTGAGTTCTTAACTCAAATGCTACAAGAATGCTATGAAGCTCATCCTTTTTCAGTTTATCCAAATCTTTAGCTTCCTCAATAGCAAAAATCTTTTCACTAAATCTATTAGGAAGAGATCTTAAAATCTTATCACAAACATCATTTTCAGCAAGCTCAAGTCCTAAGTCTTTCATGGAGTTAACAACCTCATCCATACGAAGCATGTAGTCACTAATATTTTCATCATCATTCATCTTGAGTTGTTCAAAAATACCTTTGAAATGTCTCAATTTGGCCTTTCTGACATTTGCATCACCTGTGTGAACCACTTGCAACTGTTTCCACATTTCACTAGCTGTCTTGCACTGAATTACTTTGGTGAGATATGCTTTCTATAAACCTTTCAGGATTGCATTCATTTCTTTTTGACTTGCTGTGATGTAGGAGCCTATCTTATTTATCATATGGACCATTTATAGGAATAGTGTACCCATATTCAATCACTTCCCAAACCTCATTCCCAAGTGCCATTAGATGAACCTTCATCCTTGCACTCCAAAGACCAAAATTTGATCCATCAAGAATAGGTGTTGCGTTGCCACTTGAATAATCCATTGTGTTCTTTGCTAGCTTTTCCTTCAAGCTATTAAACTTTTTGAAGGCACCTGCTCTGATACCAATTGAAGAACACAAGCTTATACTAAGAGGAGGGGGGTGAACAGTATAAGACCGCTTTTTACTTTTTCCTTCAATTCAACTTTCAATTCAATATTATGTAGTGTATAGAAAGCAGTATCAATAGCAGTAATCAAAGAAATGCACAAAACACCATCCACAATAGAGACACAACAATTTACGTGGTTCACCCAATGTGGGCTACTCCACGGATAAAATATTTCACTAAATTTTATCAAATCAAATTTTGGGAATACCTTTCTCGATTACAATGTTTATGGGCACCAACCCAAAGGAGACACCAATCCCCTAGCTCTGTTCTAGCTGGTGATCCTCTAGAAGACCTCTACCTCCTCTACCCTTAGCAAATGGAACTCTATCCACAGAAGACACCTGTCTTCCTTGCTCTGGCTAGAGACCTCTGTCCTCAACTCTATCACCTCCAAAGATGGTCCTCAAAATTGCACTAAACACAGTCCTTCGGTCTAGCACAAATGTCCTCGATCTCTTTCTATGATCTGCACCAAACACAGTCCTTCGGTCTGGCACAAATGTCCTTGTCCTCTTTCTCTGGTTTGCACAAAAACACAGTCCTTCGCTCTTTTTGCACAAGCACAGTTGCACTTGATCAAACTTTGACCTTTGCACCTCTGCACAATCATAGCCACATAGACTTCACGCACTCTGCTCTCTTACAATCTCACTCACTTAGAAGATTCGATGAAATGCACTCTGTACACTATAATCAAATTTTACACACTACTTCTTGGCGATCGAACTTCTCCCCGCACTCTATCTATGAATGTCGCACTTCGAATGCACACTTAAAAATTGATACCTTAACTCTCCAAACAGCCCTCCTTTTATACTAACACATTCAAGATTTAAACCTTGGTCTTAGTCAATTGTTACCCTTAAACTACGTCAGCTGTAAAACACTAAACTACATCGACTCAAATTTAACTCTGTCGGCTTCAACCGCCTCTATGGTTCTGTAGCTTTTCTCGCAGAAACTACAACATGTCATGATATCATGACATCTTTGCAATCGTACACAATATTATGGCTTTTGTCATGATATCACGACACTTTCTCGTCTTCGATGTCATCTTCACTTCGTCGTGAAATCATGACCCTTCTGTCTTCATGGCCTTCTTCTCTGCTTTTGTCATGAAATCACGACACTTCTACCTCTGCTGATGTCATCTTCAATTTTGTCATGAAATTGTGACCCTTCTCGCTTTCTCAACATTTTCTCGGTTTGCACTAGAGAAAAGGAACATGTCACAAAATCGTGACATTTTTGCTGCCTTAAGCTTTTCTCTGCCTTACGCCCGCGAAACTGGAATATGTCACGAAATCACAACACTTTCGCCTTCAAGCTCTTTCTTCTTGAATTCATCGTGAAATCATGACACTTCTTCTATTGAAGACTTGCTTCCTGTTTCTATCGTAAAATCATGACACTTTCTCCAACTAAGTGCTGCCATCTCAACTTATCACGAAATCGTGATGCTTTCAGCTTTCGACTCTTCCCTTTGCTGCATGTCACGAAATCACAATAATTATTACTTTGAGTTCTACAACATGTCGCAAAATCATGACAGTTCTCACTTTGACTTCTATATAATGTCACGAAATCATGACACTTTGTCTTGCTACTTTCTCTCTCTTCAAACTTGTGAAATTATGACAACTCACATTCTAGACTTTCTCTTCTGCATTATGTCATGAAATCTCGACACTTTTCCTTTTGGACTTCTTCTCCTACAACATGTCACGAAATCGTGACACTTTTCCTTTCGGACTCCCTCTCCTGCAACATGTCACGAAATCGTGACACTTTTTCTTTTGGACTCCCTCTCCTGCAACATGTCGCGAAATCGCGACACTTTTTCTTTCGGACTCCCTCTCCTGCAACATGTCGCGAAATCGTGACACTTTTTCTTTTGGACTTCCTCTCCTGCAACATGTCACGAAATCGTGACACTTTTTCTTCCGTACAATCTTCTTTGCAATATGTCGCGAAATCATGACATTTCTGACTCCAAACATTCTCTCTCCTCTATGAGTCGCGAAACTATGACATGTCACGATATCACGACACTTTTCCAAAAATCTTTCTCTCTCCTACCTAGGTCGCGAAAATGCGACATGTCACGATATCGTGACACTTTTTCAAACTTACTCATTTTTCCAACTTACACTTTTCTTTCGAACCCGTCAGTTTGGAGTTTGCCAAAGACCTTTGAAACTGTCATGCCGTAACCTTCATCAAAACAAAGTATTTGACATCAAATCAAATTCCTTCGAAAGCTTCTTGACATCAATGACAACTTAAACACTTGAGCAAATGCAATGTACCCAAGGTACCCAAAATTGCCAACAATCTCCCCCTTTGTCATTGATGGCAAACCTTTATTGAAAACGCTTCTCAAGAGAAAAATCTGAAACAAACTGAGCTAAAAATTGACCAACGTCTTTTGAAGTTTTGCTCTCCCTGACTTGAAGCTTTCCTCTTCACTTGAAGCTCTCCCCCTTACTCATATCTCTCCCCCTTTGTCATCAATGGCCAAGGGCCACCTTTGGGGCTCGAGACTAAGAATTAGCCTCTTAGCTTAGTCCCTCCCCCACCTCCTGATGAGGTGATTAATTCTGGGGTGGGAGTAAAACTCCCATTAGGCACTGATCATCATCAGTGTCTATAACTTCCTTGCCAGGCCTTCTCTTGAACTCATTGTCCATTTTCCTATTCCTGTTACTGTTCTTGTTCTTGTTCTCATCCCTATTTTTGTTCATGCCTTGATCCTTGGACCTGTTCATACCACTGTTCCTATTCCTGTACCTTGGAATATCAGCTCTACACTATCTAGTTGTGTGACCTCCATTGTTGCACTTATAACAGGTAACAATGTTATTTCTTTTAGGCATACCTATTCTTTGAATCCACCAGTTCTGCCCAAACCTGTTCTAATTAATCGTGTTCTAGCCGAGGCTTTTATTTATCTCGCAATAGACTGCCTTGTGCCCGAAATGTTGACAAGAGTAGCAATACCCTTGAAAGAAACTGGCACTTCTAATTTTGTCATTTACTGTCTTTACTTGAGTCATGCAATGTGAAGCCATGTGACCAAACCTGTGACACGCAAAACATCTGTCGTGAAATTTTCCTTTATTCGACCTCATGGGTCCCGAAAATTTTTTCTTCTCATTTTGAATTCTGTTTTCTATTTATGTGCATCTATCAATCATGGACTTAAGATCTGAAAAACTTTCCTCATCAAAACTCTCTTCCTTTTGGAGTCTCTTACTAGACTCTCCAACTTGCGATTTGACAAAACCAAGACCTGTTTTATCTGTTGGTTTTCTTTGATCTTTGATGAGTGATTTAACCTTTTTGGAGCTATCTTGAAACTTGTATAGCTTATCCTTGTACTCTTTGGTTTCCTCTTTCAAAGAAGCCATTTTCTGTTCTAACTCACTATACTCAAGAACCTTAGATTCTAGCTCATCCTTGAGTTCTTGTGTCTTAGCCATAGAAAAATCAAGACTTTCTATAAGATCATCTCTCTCTATACAACATTCATCTAACTTATCCTTGAGTTTAGCATTCTTCCTTCTTTCCTTTTTCAAAGCACTAAGAGCATTAATAAGTTCACTTTCAAGATCCTTTATTTGTTTGCTTTCTGAATCATCAAAGCCTTTTTTAGATTTCTTATCACTAGAGGTGCTACCTTTTTCAAAAACCATACATGCATCTTCCTTATAGTTTTTTGAAGCATCCTCATACATACTGGAAACCAAATCACTATTTGTACAATCATCCTCAAGGTGACCAAAATTTCCACATCTAAGGCATTTCATGATAATGAATCTATGTTTCGGTTCTTCCTCTTTTTCTGAAATAAACAACATCTCATTTTCATCATCACTCGAAGAACTTTCACTATCACTACTTGAACACTTACTTGCTTTGTCTAGGTAGAAACTCTTCTTGTGCTTGTGAGAATACCTCTTTCCTTGATTGTTGTGCTCATCTTTGTTCTTTTTGTGATGCTTATGCTTTTCATAATCCTTGCTCTTAGAATCTTGTTTCTCTTCATCACTTTCATTCTTGGAAATAGTACAGTCAGTAGCATAATGACCAAACTTTCCACAATTGAAACATCTTATATTTTTCATGCTTTTGTGCTTTCTAGAGAACTTGCCTTTCTTGTTGTAATATGCCTCTTCATCACTAGAAGACTCATCACTCTCTTGAAGCTATTTACCCTTGGATTTCTTGGTAGCTTTGAAAGCTGCTTCTTTCTTGACGTCAACCTTTACCTGAGTTCTCAACTCAAATGCTGCAAGAATGCTATGAAGCTCATCCTTTTTCAATTTATCCAAATCTTTAGCTTCCTCAATAGCAAAAATATTTTCACTAAATCTATTAGGAAGAGATCTTAAAATCTTATCACAAACATCATTTTCAGCAAGCTCAAGTCCTAAGTCTTTCATGGAGTTAACAACCTCATCCATACGAAGCATGTAGTCACTAATATTTTCATCATCATTCATCTTGAGTTGTTCAAACATACCTTTGAAATGTCTCAACTTGGCCTTTCTGACATTTGCATCACTTGTATGAACCACCCGCAATCTGTTTCCACATTTCACTAGCTGTCTTACAGTGAATTACTTTGGTGAGATCTGCTTTCTATAAACCTTTCAAGATTGCATTCATTGCTTTTGAATTGCTGTGATGTAGGAGCCTATCTTCTTTAGTATATGGACCATTTATAGGAATAGTGTACCCATATTCAATCACTTCCCAAACCTCATTCCCAAGTGCCATTAGATGAACCTTCATCCTTGCACTCCAAAGACCAAAATCTGATCCATCAAGAATAGGTGCTGCATTGCCACTTGAATAATCCATTGTGTTCTTTGCTAGCTTTTTCTTCAAGATGTTAAACTTTTTGAAGGCACCCGCTCTGATACCAATTGAAGAACACAAGCTTATACTCATAGGAGGGGGGGTGAACAGTATAAGACCGCTTTTTACTTTTTCCTTCAATTCAACTTTCAATTCAATATTATGTAGTGTATAGAAAGTAGTATCAATAGCGATAATCAAAGCAATGCACAAAACACCATCCACAATAGAGACACAACAATTTACGTGGTTCACCCAATGCTGGGCTACTCCACGGATAAAATATTTCACTAAATTTTATCAAATCAAATTCTGGGAATACCTTTCCCGATTACAATGTTTATGGGCACCAACCCAAAGGAGACACCAATCCCCTAGCTCTGTTCTGGCTGGTGATCCTCTAGAAGACCTTTGCCTCCTCTACCCTTAGCAAATGGAACTCTATCCATAGAAGACACCTGTCTTCCCTGCTCTGGCTAGAGACCTCTATCTTCAACTCTATCACCTCCAAAGCTGGTCCTCGAAATTGCACTAAACACAGTCCTTCGGTCTAGCACAAATGTCCTCGATCTCTTTCTCCGATCTGCACCAAACACAGTCCTTTGGTCTGGCACAAATGTCCTTGTCCTCTTTCTCTGGTCTGCACAAAAACATAGTCCTTCGCTCTTTTTGCGCAAGCATAGCTGCACTTGATCAAACTTTGACCTTTGCACCTCTGCACAATCATAGTCACATAGACTTCATGCACTCTAATCCCTTGCAATCTCACTCACTTAGAGGATTCGATGAAATGCACTCTGTACACTGCAATCAAATTTTGCACTCTACTTCTCGACGATCGAACTTCTCCCCGCACTCTATCTGTGAATGTCACACTTCGAATGCACACTTAAAAATCGATACCTTAACTCTCCAAATAGCCCTCCATTTATACTAACACATTCAAGATTTAAACCTTGGTCTTAGTCGACTGTTACCCTTAAACTACGTCGGCTACAAACCCTAAACTACGTCGACTCAAATTTAACTCTGTCGACTTCAACCACCTCTGTGGTTCTATAGCTTTTCTCGCGAAACTACAACATGTCACGATATCGTGACACCTTTGCAACCGTACACAATCTTATGGCTTTTGTCATGATATCATGACACTTTCTACTTTTGCTGACATCATCTTCACTTCTGTCGAGAAACCGCGACCCTTTTGTCTTCATGGCCTTCTTTTATGATTTTATCATGAAATCATGACACTTCTGCCTTTGCTGACATCATCTTCAATTCTATCATGAAATCGTGACCCTTCTTGCTTTCTCAACATTTTCTCGGTTTGCACTAGCAAAAATGGAACATGTCATGAAATCATGACACTTTTGCTACCTTAAGCTTTTCTCTGGCTTACGCCCGCAAAACTGGAACATGTCGCAAAATCATGACACTTTCGCCTTTGAGCTCTTCCTTCTTGAATTCGTCATGAAATCATGACACTTCTTCTATTGAAGACTTGCTTCCTATTTCTATCACAAAATCGTGACACTTTTTCTAACTGAGTGCTTCCATCTCAACCTGTCATGAAATCGTGATGCTTCTCACTTTAGACTCTTCCCTTTGCTGCATGTCATGAAATCATGACAATTCTCACTTTGAGTTCTGCAGCATGTCGCAAAATCATGACAGTTCTCACTTTGACTTCTGTAGCATGTCGCAAAATCATGACACTTTATCTTGCTACTTTCTCTCTCTTCAAACTTGTCATGAAATCGTGACAACTCACATTCTAGACTCTCTCTTCTGCATTATGTCATGAAATCGTGACACTTTTCCTTTTGGACTCCTTCTCCTGCAACATGTCATGAAATCATGACACTTTTCCTTTCGGACTCCCTCTCCTGCAACATGTCATGAAATCGTGACACTTTTTCTTTCGGACTCCCTCTCCGGCAACATGTCGCGAAATCACGACACTTTTTCTTTCGGACTTCCTCTCAACATGTCACGAAATCGTGACACTTTTTCTTTCGGACTTCCTCTCCTGCAACATGTCGTGAAATCGTGACACTTTTTTGTCCGTACAATCTTCTTTGCAATATGTCGCGAAATCATGACATTTTTGACTCCAAACATTCTCTCTCCTCTATGAGTCGCGAAACTGCGACATGTCGCGATATCACGACACTTTTCCAAAAATCTTTCTCTCTCCTGCCTAGGTCGCGAAAATGCGACATGTCGCGATATCGTGACACTTTTTCAAACTTACTCATTTTTCCAACTTACACTTTTCTTTCGAACCTGTCAGCTTGGAGTTTGCCAGAGACCTTTGAAACTGTCATGCCGTAACCTTCATCAAAACAAATTATTTGACATCAAATCAAATTCCTTCGAAAGCTTCTTGACATCAATGACAACTTATACACTTGAGCAAATGCAATGTACCCAAGGTACCCAAAATTGCCAACAATCTCCCCCTTTGTCATTGATGGCAAACCTTTATTGAAAACGCTTCTCAAGAGCAAAAAATGAAACAAACTGAGCTAACAACTGACCAACGTCTTTTGAAGTTTTGCTCCCCCTGAATTGAAGCTTTCCTCTTCACTTGAAGCTCTCCCCCTTACTCATATCTCTCCCCCTTTGTCATCAATGGCAAAGGGTCACCTTTGGGGCTCGGGACTAAGAATGAGCCTCTTAGCTTAGTCCCTCCCCCACCTCCTGATGAGGTGATTAATTCTGGGGTGGGAGTAAAACTCCCATTAGGCACTGATCATCATCAATGTCTATAACTTCCTTGCCGGGCCTTCTCTTGAACTCATTGTCCATTTTCCTGTTCCTGTTACTGTTCTTGTTCTTGTTCTCATCCCTGTTTTTGTTCATGCCTTGATCCTTGGACCTGTTCATACCACTGTTCCTATTCCTATACCTTGGAATATCAGCTCTACACTGTCTAGCTGTGTGACCTCCATTGTTGCACTTATAACAAGTAACAATGTTATTTCTTTTAGGCATACCTGTTCTTTGAATCTGCCAGTTCTGCCCAAACCTGTTCTGATTAATCTTGTTCTGGCTGAGCCTATTATTTATCTCGCAATAGACTGCCTTGTGCCCGAACTGTTGACAAGAGTAGCAATACCCTTGAAAGAAACTGGCACTTCTAAATTTGTCATTTACTTTCTTTACTTGAGCCATGCAATGTGCAGCCATGTGACCAAACCTGTGACATGCAAAACATCTATCGTGAAATTTTCCTTTATTCGACCTCTTGGGTCCCAAAAAATTCTTCTTCTCATTCTGAATTCTGTTTTCTATTTCTGTGCATCTATCAGTCATGGACTCAAGATCTGAAAAACTTTCCTCATCAGAACTCTCTTCCTTTTGGAGTCTCTTACTAGACTCTCCAACTTGCGATTTGACAAAACCAAGACCTATTTTATCTGTTGGTTTTCTTTGACCTTTGATGAGTGATTTAACCTTTTTGGAGCTATCTTGAAACCTGTATAGCTTATCCTTGTACTCTTTGGTTTCCTCTTTCAAAGAAGCCATTTTCTGTTCTAACTCACTATACTCAAGAACCTTAGATTCCAACTCATCCTTGAGTTCTTGTGTCTTAGCCATAGAAAAATCAAGACTTTCTATAAGATCATCTCTCTCTATACAACATTCATCTAACTTATCCTTGAGTTTAGCATTCTTCCTTCTTTCCTTTTTCAAAGCACTAAGAGCATTAATAAGTTCACTTTCAAGATCCTTTATTTGTTTGCTTTCTGAATCATCAAAGCCTTTTTTAGATTTCTTATCACTAGAGGTGCTACCTTTTTCAAAAACCATACATGCATCTTCCTTATAGTTTTTTGAAGCATCCTCATACATACTGGAAACCAAATCATTATTTGTACAATCATCCTCAAGGTGACCAAAATTTCCACATCTAAGGCATTTCATGATAATGAATCTATGTTTCGGTTCTTCCTCTTTTTCTGAAATAAACATCTCATTTTCATCATCACTCGAAGAACTTTCACTATCACTACTAGAACACTTACTTGCTTTGTCTAGGTAGAAACTCTTCTTGTGCTTGTGAGAATACCTCTTTCCTTGATTGCTGTGCTCATCTTTGTTCTTTCTGTGATGCTTGTGCTTTTCAGAATCCTTGCTCTTAGAATCTTGTTTCTCTTCATCACTTTCATTCTTGGAAATAGTACAGTCAATAGCATAATGACCAAACTTTCCACAATTGAAACATCTTATATTTTTCATGCTTTTGTGCTTTCTAGAGAACTTGCCTTTCTTGTTGTAATATGCCTCTTCATCACTAGAAGACTCATCACTCTCTTGAAGCTGTTTACCCTTGGATTTCTTGGTAGCCTTGAAAGCTGCTTCTTTCTTGACGTCAACCTTCACCTGAGTTCTCAACTCAAATGCTGCAAGAATGCTATGAAGCTCATCCTTTTTTAGCTTATCCAAATCTTTAGCTTCCTCAATAGCAAAAATATTTTCACTAAATCTATTAGGAAGAGATCTTAAAATCTTATCACAAACATCATTTTCAGCAAGCTCAAGTCCTAAGTCTTTCATGGAGTTAACAACCTCATCCATACGAAGCATGTAGTCACTAATATTTTCATCATCATTCATCTTGAGTTGTTCAAACATACCTTTGAAATGTCTCAACTTGGCCTTTCCGACATTTGCATCACCTGTATGAACCACCTACAAACGTTTCCACATTTCACTAGCTGTCTTGCAGTGAATCACTTTGGTGAGATCTACTTTCTATAAACCTTTCAAGATTGCATTCATTGCTTTTGAATTGCTGTGATGTAGGAGCCCATCTTCTTTAGTATATGGACCATTTACAGGAATAGTGTACCCATCTTCAATCACTTCCCAAACCTCATTCCCAAGTGCCATTAGATGAACCTTCATCCTTGCACTCCAAAGACCAAAATCTGATCCATCAAGAATAGGTGCTGCATTGCCACTTGAATAATCCATTGTGTTCTTTGCTAGCTTTTCCTTCAAGTTGTTAAACTTTTCGAAGGCACCCACTCTGATACCAATTGAAGAACACAAGCTTATACTGAGAAGGGGGGTGAACAGTATAAGACCGCTTTTTACTTTTTCCTTCAATTCAACTTTCAATTCAATATTATGCAGTGTATAGAAAGCAGTATCAATAGCAGTAATCAAAGCAATGCACAAAACACCATCCACAATAGAGACACAACAATTTACGTGGTTCACCCAATGTGGGCTACTCCATGGATAAAATATTTCACTAAATTTTATCAAATCAAATTTTGGGAATACCTTTCTCGATTACAATGTTTATGGGCACCAACCCAAAGGAGACACCAATCCCCTAGCTCTGTTCTGGCTGGTGATCCTCTAGAAGACCTCTGCCTCCTCTGCCCTTAGCAAATGGAACTCTATCCATAGAAGACACCTGTCTTCCTCGCTCTCGGTCGGAGACCTCTGTCCTCAACTCTATCACCTCCAAAGCTGGTCCTCAAAATTGCACTAAACACAGTCCTTCGGTCTAGCACAAATGTCCTCGATCTCTTTCTTTGATCTGGACCAAACACAGTCCTTCTGTCTGGCACAAATGTCCTTGTCCTCTTTCTCTGGTCTGCACAAAAACACAGTCCTTCGCTCTTTTTTTGCAAGCACAGCTGCACTTGATCAAACTTTGACCTTTGCACCTCTGCACAATCACAGCCGCATAGTCTTCGCGCACTCTGCTTCCTTGCAATCTCACTCACTTAGAAGATTCGATGAAATGCACTCTGTACACTGCTATCAAATTTTGCACTCTGCTTCTTGACGATCGAACTTCTCCCCGCACTCTATCTGTGAATGTCGCACTTCGAATGCACACTTAAAAATCGATACCTTAACTCTCCAAATAGCCCTCCTTTTATACTAACACATTCAAGATTTAAACCTTGGTCTTAGTCGGCTGTTACCCTTAAACTACGTCGGTTGCATAACCCTAAACTGCGTCGACTCAAATTTAACCTTGTCGACTTCAACCCCCTCTGTGGTTCTGTAGCTTTTCTTATGAAACTACATGTCACGATATCGTGACACCTTTGCAACCATACACTATCTTATGGCTTTTGTCACGATATCATGACACTTTTTGCTTTTGCTGATGTCATCTTCACTTCTGTCATGAAATCGTGACCCTTCTGTCTTCATGGCCTTCTTCTCTGCTTTTATTGTGAAATCACGACACTTCTACCTCTGCTGACGTCATCTTAAATTTTGTCATGAAATTGTGACACTTCTTGCTTTCAACCTTTCATGAAATCGTGACATTTCTTCCTTACCTTTGTCACAAAATCCGATGACACTTCCACCTTCGAGCTCTTTCTTCTTGAATTCGTCATGAAATCATGACACTTCTTCTATTGAATACTTGCTTCCAATTTCTGTCACAAAATCGTGACACTTTCTCCAACCATCTGCCATCTCAACCTATCGTGAAATCACGACGCTTTCAGCTTCCGACTCTTCCCTTTGCTGCATGTCATGAAATCGTGACAATTCTCATTTCGACTCTTCCCTTGCAGCATGTCATGAAATCATGATAGTTCTCACTTTGACTTTGTAGCATGTCACAAAATCATGACAGTTCTCACTTTGACTTCTGTAGCATGTCGCGAAATCGTGACACTTTATCTTGCTACTTTCTCTCTCTTCAAACTTGTCATGAAATCATGACAACTCACATTCTAGACTCTCTCTTCTGCATTATGTCATGAAATCATGACACTTTTCCTTTTGGACTTCTTCTCCTACAACATGTCATGAAATTGTGACACTTTTCCTTTTGGACTCCCTCTCCTGCAACATGTCACGAAATCGTGACACTTTTTCTTTCGGACTCCCTCTCCAGCAACATGTCGCGAAATCGTGACACTTTTTCTTTCGGACTTCCTCTCCTGCAACATGTCGCGAAATCATGACACTTTTTCTTTCGGACTTCCTCTCTTGCAACATGTCACGAAATCGTGACACTTTTTCGTCCGTACAATCTTCTTTGCAATATGTCACGAAATCGTGACATTTCTGACTCCAAACATTCTCTCTCCTCTATGAGTCACGAAACTACGACATGTCGCGATATCGTGACACTTTTCCAAAAAGCTTTCTCTCTCCTACCTAGGTCGCGAAAATGCGACATGTCGCGATATCGTGACACTTTTTCAAACTTACTCATTTTTCCAACTTACACTTTTCTTTCGAACCTGTCAGCTTGGAGTTTTCCAGAGACCTTTGAAACTGTCATGCCGTAACCTTCATCAAAACAAAGTATTTGACATCAAATCAAATTCCTTTGAAAGCTTCTTGACATCAATGACAACTTAAACACTTGAGCAAATGCAATGTACCCAAGGTACCCAAAATTGCCAACAATCTCCCCCTTTGTCATTGATGGCAAACCTTTATTGAAAACGCTTCTCAAGAGCAAAAGCTGAAACAAACTGAGCTAACAACTGACCAACGTCTTTTGAAGTTTTGCTCCCCCTGACTTGAAGCTTTCCTCTTCACTTGAAGCTCTCCCCCTTACTCATATCTCTCCCCCTTTGTCATCAATGGCAAAGGGCCACCTTTGGGGCTCGGGACTAAGAATTAGCCTCTTAGCTTAGTCCCTCCCCCACCTCCTGATGAGGTGATTAATTATGGGGTGGGAGTAAAACTCCCATTAGGCATTAATCATCATCAGTGTCTATAACTTCCTTGCCAGGCCTTCTCTTGAACTCATTGTCCATTTTCTTGTTCCTGTTACTGTTCTTGTTCTTGTTCTCATCCCTATTTTTGTTCATGCCTTGATCCTTGGACCTGTTCATACCACTGTTCCTATTCCTGTACCTTGGAAGATCAGCTCTACACTGTCTAGTTGTGTGACCTCCATTGTTGCACTTATAACAAGTAACAATGTTATTTCTTTTAGGCATACCTATTCTTTGAATCCGCCAGTTCTGCCCAAACCTGTTCTGATTAATCTTGTTCTGGATGAGCCTATTATTTATCTCGCAATAGACTGCCTTGTGCCCAAACTGTTGACAAGAGTAGCAATACCCTTGAAAGAAACTGGCACTTCTGATTTTGTCATTTACTATCTTTACTTGAGTCATGCAATGTGCAGCCATGTGACCAAACCTGTGACACGCAAAACATCTATCGTGAAATTTTCCTTTATTCGACCTCTTGGGTCCCGAAAATTTTTTCTTCTCATTCTGAATTCTGTTTTCTATTTCTGTGCATCTATCAGTCATGGACTCAAGATCTGAAAAACTTTCCTCATCAGAACTCTCTTCCTTTTGGAGTCTCTTACTAGACTCTCCAACTTGCGGTTTGACAAAACCAAGACCTATTTTATCTGTTGGTTTTCTTTGATCTTTGATGAGTGATTTAACCTTTTTGGAGCTATCTTGAAACCTGTACAGCTTATCCTTGTACTCTTTGGTTTCCTCTTTCAAAGAAGCCATTTTCTGTTCTAACTCACTATACTCAAGAACCTTTGATTCCAGCTCATCCTTGAGTTCTTGTGTCTTAGCCATAGAAAAATCAAGACTTTCTATAAGATCATCTCTCTCTATACAACATTCATCTAACTTATCCTTGAGTTTAGCATTCTTCTTTCTTTCCTTTTTCAAAGCACTAAGAGCATTAATAAGTTCACTTTCAAGATCCTTTATTTGTTTGCTTTCTGAATCATCAAAGCCTTTTTTAGATTTCTTATCACTAGAGGTGCTACCTTTTTCAAAAACCATACATGCATCTTCCTTATAGTTTTTTGAAGCATCCTCATACATACTAGAAACCAAATCACTATTTGTACAATCATCCTCAAGGTGACCAAAATTTCCACATCTAAGGCATTTCATGATAATGAATCTATGTTTCGGTTCTTCCTCTTTTTTTGAAATAAACATCTCATTTTCATCATCACTCGAAGAACTTTCACTATCACTACTCGAACACTTACTTGCTTTGTCCAGGTAGAAACTCTTCTTGTGCTTGTGAGAATACCTCTTTCCTTGATTGTTGTGCTCATCTTTGTTCTTTCTGTGATGCTTGTGCTTTTCAGAATCCTTGCTCTTAGAATCCTGTTTCTCTTCATCACTTTCATTCTTGGAAACAGTACAGTCAGTAGCATAATGACCAAACTTTCCACAATTGAAACATCTTATATTTTTCATGCTTTTGTGCTTTCTAGAGAACTTGCCTTTCTTGTTGTAATATGCCTCTTCATCACTAGAAGACTCATCACTCTCTTGAAGTTGTTTACCCTTGGATTTCTTGGTAGCTTTGAAAGCTGCTTCTTTCTTGACGTCAACCTTTACCTGAGTTCTCAACTCAAATGCTGCAAGAATGCTATGAAGCTCATCCTTTTTTAGTTTATCCAAATCTTTAGCTTCCTCAATAGCAAAAATCTTTTCACTAAATCTATTAGGAAGAGATCTTAAAATCTTATCACAAACATCATTTTCAGCAAGCTCAAGTCCTAAGTCTTTCATGGAGTTAACAACCTCATCCATACGAAGCATGTAGTCACTAATATTTTCATCATCATTCATCTTGAGTTGTTCAAACATACCTTTGAAATGTCTCAACTTGGCCTTTCTGACATTTGCATCACCAGTATGAACCACTTGCAACTGTTTCCACATTTCACTAGCTGTCTTGCAGTGAATTACTTTGGTGAGATCTGCTTTCTGTAAACCTTTCAGGATTGCATTCATTGCTTTTGAATTGTTGTGATGTAGGAGCCTATCTTCTTTAGTATATGGACCATTTATAGGAATAGTGTACCCATCTTCAATCACTTCCCAAACCTCATTCCCAAGTGCCATTAGATGAACCTTCATCCTTGCACTCCAAAGACCAAAATCTGATCCATCAAGAATAGGTGCTGCATTGCCACTTGAATAATCCATTGTGTTCTTTGCTAGCTTTTCCTTCAAGTTGTTAAACTTTTCGAAGGCACCCGCTCTGATACCAATTGAAGAACACAAGCTTATACTGAGAGGAGGGGGGTGAACAATATAAGACCACTTTTTACTTTTTCCTTCAATTCAACTTTCAATTCAATATTATGCAGTGTATAGAAAGCAGTATCAATAGCAGTAATCAAAGCAATGCACAAAACACCATCCACAATAGAGACACAACAATTTACGTGGTTCACCCAATGCGGGCTACTCCACGGATAAAATATTTCACTAAATTTTATCAAATCAAATTCTGGGAATACCTTTCCCGATTACAATGTTTATGGGCACCAACCCAAAGGAGACACCAATCCCCTAGCTCTGTTTTGGCTGGTGATCCTCTAGAAGACCTCTGCCTCCTCTGCCCTTAGCAAATGGAACTCTATCCATAGAAGACACCTGTCTTCCCTGCTCTCGTTGGAGACCTCTGTCCTCAACTCTATCACCTCCAAAGCTGGTCCTCGAAATTGCACTAAACACAGTCCTTCGGTCTAGCACAAATGTCCTCGATCTCTTTCTCTGATCTGCACCAAACATAGTCCTTCGGTCTGGCACAAATGTCCTTGTCCTCTTTCTCTGGTCTACACAAAAACACAGTCCTTCGCTCTTTTTGTGCAAGCACAACTGCACTTGATCAAACTTTGACCTTTGCACCTCTGCGCAATCATAGCCGCATAGTCTTCACGCACTCTACTTCCTTGCAATCTCACTCACTTAGAAGATTCGATGAAATGCACTCTATACACTGCTATCAAATTTTGCACTCTGCTTCTTGGCGATCGAACTTCTCCCCGCACTCTATCTATGAATGTCGCACTTCAAATGCACACTTAAAAATCGATACCTTAACTCTCCAAACAGCCCTCCTTTTATACTAACACATTCAAGATTTAAACCTTGGTCTTAGTCGACTGTTACCCTTAAACTACGTCAGCTGCAAAACCCTAAACTACGTCGACTCAAATTTAACTCTGTCGACTTCAACCGCCTCTGTGGTTCTATAGCTTTTCTCACGAAACTACAACATGTCACGATATCATGACATCTTTGCAACCGTACACAATCTTATGGCTTTTGTCATGATATCATGACACTTTCTACTTCTACTGACGTCATCTTCACTTCTGTCATAAAATCGTGACCCTTCTATCTTCATGGCCTTCTTCTCTACTTTTGTCATGAAATCATGACACTTCTACCTCTATTGACGTCATCTTCAATTCTATCATGAAATCGTGACCCTTCTTACTTTCTCAACCTTTTCTCGCTTGCACTAGCAAAATAGAACATGTCACAAAATTGTGACATTTTCGCTGCCTTAAGCTCTTCTCTGCCTTACGCCCACGAAATCGGAACATGTCGTAAAATCGTGACACTTTCACCTTCGAGCTCTTCCTTCTTGAATTCGTCACGAAATCATGACACTTCTTCTATTGAAGACTTGCTTCCTATTTCTATCACGAAATCGTGACACTTTCTCCAACTGAATGCTGCCATCTCAACTTTGTCACGAAATCATGACGCTTCTCACTTTCGACTCTTCCCTTTGCTGCATGTCATGAAATCATGATAGTTCTTACTTTGAGTTTTGTAGCATGTCACAAAATCATGACAGTTCTCACTTTGACTTCTGTAGCATGTCGCAAAATCGTGACACTTTATCTTGCTACTTTCTCTCTCTTCGAACTTGTCATGAAATCATGACAACTCACATTACGGACTCTCTCTTCTGCATTATGTCATGAAATCGTGACACTTTCTTTTTGGACTTCTTCTCCTACAACATGTCATGAAATCGTGACACTTTTCCTTTGGACTCCCTCTCCTGCAACATGTCACGAAATCGTGACACTTTTTCTTTCGGACTCCCTCTCCGGCAACATGTCGTGAAATCGTGACACTTTTTCTTTCGGACTTCCTCTCCTACAACATGTATTTCTCTCTCGCAACATGTCGCGAAATCGTGACACTTTTTCGTCCGTACAATCTTCTTTGCAATATGTCACGAAATCGTGACATTTCTGACTCCGAACATTCTCTCTCCTCTATGAGTCGCGAAACTGCGACATGTCGCGATATCGCGACACTTTTCCAAAAAGCTTTCTCTCTCCTGCCTAGGTCGCGAAAATGCGACATGTCGCGATATCGTGACACTTTTTCAAACTTACTCATTTTTCCAACTTACACTTTTCTTTCGAACCTGTCAGCTTGGAGTTTGCCAGAGACCTTTGAAACTGTCATGCCGAAACCTTCATCAAAACAAAGTATTTGACATCAAATCAAATTCCTTTGAAAGCTTCTTGACATCAATGACAACTTAAACACTTGAGCAAATGCAATGTACCCAAGGTACCCAAAATTGCCAACAATCTCCCCCTTTGTCATTGATGGCAAACCTTTATTGAAAACGCTTCTCAAGAGCAAAAGCTGAAACAAACTGAGCTAACAACTGACCAACGTCTTTTGAAGTTTTGCTCCCCCTGACTTGAAGCTTTCCTCTTCACTTGAAGCTCTCCCCCTTACTCATATCTCTCCCCCTTTGTCATCAATGGCAAAGGGCCACCTTTGGGGCTCGGGACTAAGAATTAGCCTCTTAGCTTAGTCCCTCCCCCACCTCCTGATGAGGTGATTAATTCTGGGGTGGGAGTAAAACTCCCATTAGGCACTGATCATCATCAGTGTCTATAACTTCCTTGCCAGGCCTTCTCTTGAACTCATTGTCCATTTTCTTGTTCCTGTTACTGTTCTTGTTCTTGTTCTCATCCCTGTTTTTGTTCATGCCTTGATCCTTGGACCTGTTCATACCACTGTTCCTATTCCTGTACCTTGGAAGATCAGCTCTACACTGTCTAGCTGTGTGACCTCCATTGTTGCACTTATAACAAGTAACAATGTTATTTCTTTTAGGCATACCTGTTCTTTGAATCCGCCAGTTCTGCCCAAACCTGTTCTGATTAATCCTGTTCTGGCCGAGCCTGTTATTTATCTCGCAATAGACTGCCTTGTGCCCGAACTATTGACAAGAGTAGCAATACCCTCGAAAGAAACTGGCACTTCTGATTTTGTCATTTACTGTCTTTACTTGAGTCATGCAATGTGCAGCCATGTGACCAAACCTGTGACACGCAAAACATCTATCGTGAAATTTTCCTTTATTCGACCTCTTGGGTCCCAAAAATTTTTCTTCTCATTCTGAATTCTGTTTTCTATTTCTGCGCATCTATCAGTCATGGACTCAAGATCTGAAAAACTTTCCTCATCAGAACTCTCTTCCTTTTGGAGTCTCTTACTAGACTCTCCAACTTGCGGTTTGACAAAACCAAGACCTATTTTATCTGTTGGTTTTCTTTGATCTTTGATGAGTGATTTAACCTTTTTGGAGCTGTCTTGAAACCTGTATAGCTTATCCTTGTACTCTTTGGTTTCCTCTTTCAAAGAAGCCATTTTCTGTTCTAACTCACTATACTCAAGAACCTTCGATTCCAGCTCATCCTTGAGTTCTTGTGTCTTAGCCATAGAAAAATCAAGACTTTCTATAAGATCATCTCTCTCTATACAACATTCATCTAACTTATCCTTGAGTTTAGCATTCTTCTTTCTTTCCTTTTTCAAAGCACTAAGAGCATTAATAAGTTCACTTTCAAGATCCTTTATTTGTTTGCTTTCCGAATCATCAAAGCCTTTTTCAGATTTCTTATCACTAGAGGTGCTACCTTTTTCAAAAACCATACATGCATCTTCCTTATAGTTTTTTGAAGCATCCTCATACATACTGGAAACCAAATCACTATTTGTACAATCATCCTCAAGGTGACCAAAATTTCCACATCTAAGGCATTTCATGATAATGAATCTATGTTTCGGTTCTTCCTCTTTTTCTGAAATAAACATCTCATTTTCATCATCACTCGAAGAACTTTCACTATCACTACTCGAACACTTACTTGCTTTGTCCAGGTAGAAACTCTTCTTGTGCTTGTGAGAATACCTCTTTCCTTGATTGTTGTGCTCATCTTTGTTCTTTCTGTGATGCTTGTGCTTTTCAGAATCCTTGCTCTTAGAATCCTGTTTCTCTTCATCACTTTCATTCTTGGAAACAGTACAGTCAGTAGCATAATGACCAAACTTTCCACAATTGAAACATCTTATATTTTTCATGCTTTTGTGCTTTCTAGAGAACTTGCCTTTCTTGCTGTAATATGCCTCTTCATCACTAGAAGACTCATCACTCTCTTGAAGTTGTTTACCCTTGGATTTCTTGGTAGCTTTGAAAGCTGCTTCTTTCTTGACGTCAACCTTTACCTGAGTTCTCAACTCAAATGCTGCAAGAATGCTATGAAGCTCATCCTTTTTTAGTTTATCCAAATCTTTAGCTTCCTCAATAGCAAAAATATTTTCACTAAATCTATTAGGAAGAGATCTTAAAATCTTATCACAAACATCATTTTCAGCAAGCTCAAGTCCTAAGTCTTTCATGGAGTTAACAACCTCATCCATACGAAGCATGTAGTCACTAATATTTTCATCATCATTCATCTTGAGTTGTTCAAACATACCTTTGAAATGTCTCAACTTGGCCTTTCTGACATTTGCATCACCTGTATGAACCACCTGCAATTGTTTCCACATTTCACTAGTTGTCTTGCAGTGAATTACTTTGGTGAGATCTGCTTTCTGTAAACCTTTCAGGATTGCATTCATTGCTTTTGAATTGCTGTGATGTAGGAGCCTATCTTCTTTAGTATATGGACCATTTACAGGAATAGTGTACCCATCTTCAATCACTTCCCAAACCTCATTCCCAAGTGCCATTAGATGAACCTTCATCCTTGCACTCCAAAGACCAAAATCTGATCCATCAAGAATAGGTGCTGCATTGCCACTTGAATAATCCATTGTGTTCTTTGCTAGCTTTTCCTTCAAGCTGTTAAACTTTTCGAAGGCACCCGCTCTGATACCAATTGAAGAACACAAGCTTATACTGAGAGGGGGGGGTGAACAGTATAAGACCACTTTTTACTTTTTCCTTCAATTCAACTTTCAATTCAATATTATGCAGTGTATAGAAAGCAGTATCAATAGCAATAATCAAAGCAATGCACAAAACACCATCCACAATAGAGACACAACAATTTACGTGGTTCACCCAATGCGGGCTACTCCACGGATAAAATCTTTCACTAAATTTTATCAAATCAAATTTTGGGAATACCTTTCCCGATTACAATGTTTATGGGCACCAACCCAAAGGAGACACCAATCCCCTAGCTCTGTTCTGGCTGGTGATCCTCTAGAAGACCTCTGCCTCCTCTCGCCCTTAGCAAATGGAACTCTATCCATAGAAGACACCTGTCTTCCCTGCTCTGGCTGGAGACCTCTGTCCTCAACTCTATCACCTCCAAAGCTGGTCCTCGAAATTGCACTAAACACAGTCCTTCGGTCTAGCACAAATGTCCTCGATCTCTTTCTCTGATCTGCACCAAACACAGTCCTTCGGTCCGGCACAAATGTCCTTGTCCTCTTTCTCTGGTCTGCACAAAAACATAGTCCTTCGCTCTTTTTGCGCAAGCACAGCTGCACTTGATCAAACTTCGACCTTTGCACCTCTGCGCAATCATAGCCGCATAGTCTTCGTGCACTCTGCTTCCTTGCAATCTCACTCACTTAGAAGATTCGATGAAATGCACTCTGTACACTGCTATCAAATTTTGCACTCTGCTTCTTGGCGATCGAACTTCTCCCCGCACTCTATCTGTGAATGTCGCACTTCGAATGCACACTTAAAAATCGATGCCTTAACTCTCCAAACAACCCTCCTTTTATACTAACACATTCAAGATTTAAACCTTGGTCTTAGTCGGCTGTTACCCTTAAACTACGTCGACTGCAAAACCCTAAACTACGTCGGCTCAAATTTAACTCTGTCAGCTTCAACCGCCTCTGTGGTTCTATAGCTTTTCTCGTGAAACTACAACATGTCACGATATCATGACACCTTTGCAACCGTACACAATCTTATGGCTTTTGTCATGATATCATGACACTTTCTGCTTCTACTGATGTCATCTTCACTTCTATCACGAAATCGTGACCCTTCTGTCTTCATGGCCTTCTTCTCTGCTTTTGTCATGAAATCATGACACTTCTGCCTCTACTGACGTCATCTTCAATTCTATCATGAAATCGTGACCCTTCTTGCTTTCTCAACCTTTTCTCGGCTTGCACTAGCGAAAACGGAACATGTCACGAAATCATGACACTTTCATCACCTTAAGCTATTCTCTGCCTTACGCTCGCAAATCAGAACATGTCGCAAAATCGTGACACTTTCGCCTTCGAGCTCTTCCTTCTTGAATTCATCACGAAATCATGACACTTCTTCTATTGAAGACTTGCTTCCTATTTCTGTCACGAAATCGTGACACTTTCTCCAACTGAATGCTGCCATCTCAACCTGTCGCGAAATCGTGATGCTTTCAGCTTTCGACTCTTCCCTTTGCTGCATGTCACGAAATCGTGATAGTTCTTACTTCGAGTTCTGCAGCATGTCGCGAAATCATGACAGTTCTCACTTTGACTTCTGTAGCATGTCGCGAAATCGTGACACTTTATCTTGCTACTTTCTCTCTCTTCGAACTTGTCATGAAATCGTGACAACTCACATTTCGGACTCTCTCTTCTGCATTATGTCACGAAATCATGACACTTTTCCTTTTGGACTCCTTCTCCTGCAACATGTCGTGAAATCGTGACACTTTTCCTTTCGGACTCCCTCTCCTGCAACATGTCATGAAATCATGACACTTTTTCTTTTGGACTCCTCTTGCAACATGTCACGAAATCGTGACACTTTTTCTTTCGGACTCCCTCTCCTGCAACATGTCGCGAAATCGTGACACTTTTTCTTTCGGACTTCCTCTCCTGCAACATGTCGCGAAATCGCGACACTTTTTCGTCCGTACAATCTTCTTTGCAATATGTCACGAAATCGCGACATTTCTGACTCCGAACATTCTCTCTCCTCTATGAGTCGCGAAACTGCGACATGTCGCGATATCGCGACACTTTTCCAAAAAGCTTTCTCTCTCCTGCCTAGGTCGCGAAAATGCGACATGTCGCGATATCGCGACACTTTTTCAAACTTACTCATTTTTCCAACTTACACTTTTCTTTCGAACCTGTCAGCTTGGAGTTTGCCAGAGACCTTTGAAACTGTCATGCCGAAACCTTCATCAAAACAAAGTATTTGACATCAAATCAAATTCCTTCATCAAATTCCTTTGAAAGCTTCTTGACATCAATGACAACTTAAACACTTGAGCAAATGCAATGTACCCAAGGTACCCAAAATTGCCAACACTAGATGCCAATGCATTATTTTGTACTCCTCTATAAAGGTTGGATATTGTATTACCTATGAGACAACTAAACATCTCAAGTGGATGCTCATGATTTTGGAGAATATTGGCATTCCTTAGAGCTTTCTAGTACCATTCGATGTGAATATCAAATCACTATCTAGTGTGTCCACAATATGTTGTTCTATTAGTGGACAAAGAACGTAGAGATATGGAAGAATATCAAATCACTATCTAGTGTATCCACAATATAATGTTCTATTGGGTAAATTTTATGTGCATATTGGGGATTATTTGAGTTGGAGAGTGTCCCTTAAGGTAGGATGTAAAGTAAATATTTTTCTTTATATCCCTTAGACAACTTAAGAAGATGTTAAAATATGTGGTGGTTAAATTTTTTATTAGGTAGGAAAATATAATATTTTGAAAGGATCCTTAAACTTTAATTATGAGAGACACAATAGAAGCAAGAATAGTAAGCAGATCAAGAGGAGAACCAAAAGGGATAGGGGGATACAACAAAATAAACAATAATAGGTAAAATATACAAAAGGTCTTCAACAAAGAACAAGATGGAGTACCTTATCAACCAAGGATAAAAAAGATAGAATTTAAAACTAGAACACTATAAAAAGGTAGGGAAATATTTCATTCAAATTTGAAGAGTATTCTAATTAACCCCTTGGTTGGCCAAAAAGTTAATTTTCTTATTTCCTTCTCTAAATATATGCCTGAATTGAATACCTTATAAATTATTAGTGTGATGGTAAATAGAATGAACCAATGGGGTAAATATTTTCCATTAGCAATATTAATGATAGAAAGAGAGTTGTCTTTGATCACCACCTTATTTGCATTCAAATTTTCTAGGAATATTACCCCTTGATAAATTACCCAAGCTTTGGCAAAAAAAAAATGATTAAACACCTAAAAGTCAGCAAAGGCCAAAAGAATAACCTCTTTGTCATCCTTAATGATTCCTTTAGCCCCTATAGTGCCCTAGTTACCTTTAGCCACCCCATCAAAGTTTAGTTTTATCCAACCTTGAAGTAGATGCTACCATTTGAAAAGATATCTAGGATTGGAGGTGGGTATATTGAAAATACCTTCCAAATTTAGGATACCTAGCTAGTTGGCAATTACCTTCACTATGGGACCATTTTCAAATTTGATAAGGATTATGGAAATATTTTATTTCAAGGATTTAAAAATTTTAGATTCCACATGTAGGGTATTATTTCTAACATTCTTGAAGGCTATATTATTTCTTTCATTCCAAATACCCACAAAAAAATAAGGTAAACAAAATACTAGCAAATTCTAAGCAAAATATTCTGAAATGGGATGATCCATTGCAAAAACAAGCTCAAAATTTTTTAGGCATGACCCAGGTAAAATTGAATTTTATTAGAAGAAGGTGGATAACTTCTAAGGAGAAGGGACATTCAATAAATAAACAATTAGTTTTATCCCAAGTAGGTTCACATAGATAACAACTATTTGAAATTTGAGGCCTCTTTTGTCAAGGTTTTCAAAAGTAAGGATTTTGTTTTGGGTGGAAAACCAAAAGAAGAAATTAATTTTAGGTATGAGGTGTTTAAACCATATTTTATTGGCTATAAATCAGTCCCCTTCATTGTTAAACTAAAGAAAGTAAGCAAATTTAACTGTGAAAAATCCCTTTTTATCCACTTTTCAAATATGGGAATCAACTAATACGTTAGGATTTAATAAATGAATTATAAGAATATTCGATAATGAACTTAGAGCATGAATTTGCATAGGGAATATGTTAACAAGAGATAGTATTCCAAGCCCTTTTTCCATCACTTACCTCAAGAAATTTGGCAACTCTAGATCCACAAGATTTCATAGTAAAGGGTTCTAAGGAGTTGAGAAGATAGTCTCTAATCAAAGGCTCATTATGAATCCAACTATCTTCCCAAAAGTTAAGTTTTATACCATAATTGATCATCCATATCAATCCTTTTCTAATAATAAACCTAGAATCAAGAAGGTGTTTCAAAAAAGTAGAGCTCTTTAGATTGGTCTAAATATCAATGAAATTACGATCTCTACCAAGATATTTAGTTGTTAAAATATCTACCAATATAGCTTCATCCATTTTGAAAAACTTCCAACCCTATATTGTAATAAGGGCCAAATAATTTGTTTTATATTCTTGAGGCCTAATCCACCCTTGCCCTTTCTAGAACAAACTTGCTTCCAATCCACCAAGGGAATTCTATGTTTTTCTTCCATGCTCATCCAAAGAAAGGTCTTTTGAATACTATCAATATTTTGGTAAATTTTTGCAACATATTGAATAGTGATAAAAATAAGACCATGATACTTTGGAGGGTGGTGTTAACAAGTTGTACCTTACGAACTTGGTTTAGGAGGGCACCTTTCCAAATTTCCAACTTTCTCCTAATCCTCTACATCATAGGAAGCTAAGAAGAATCTTGTAACCTACCACTAAAAATAAATAAACCTAGATAAAGGGAAGGGAGCTACCCAATGGAACATTCAAATATTTTCATGATTTTTACCTCCCTTTGAGGGGGTATTAGTAAAAAATATTTCTCTTGTTGAATTTTATATTTTGTTTAGAGGTAACCTCATAAGAAGATATAATAAGCTTGATTTTTTTTCTTCTAGAATAGAGGATCTTGAAGCAAGAAGAGTAACATTTGAATATTACTGGTGGGTTATGGGATTGTAGGGGGATGTAGGCTTTATCCCTAAAATTAACCCCTTAGATTGAGCTACCTAAATAGATCTACCCAAGGCTGTTAGTCTCACAATGACACTGAGAGGGAGGGGTGAATCAGTGTAGCTATTTAAATTCTTAAATATTCAACTCTTAATGCCAAAACAATGAAAACTTAAAACCCAATAAAGCAAATATAACAAGAGAGCATTCCACAACACACAATGTAATGAGGTTCACCAATTTGGCTACTCCTCAAAAATGACTGCTTGGATTCCCGTCCAAATCCAGCCTTTGCAAAATTCCAATTTTACAATCAATTTACCAGCACCCACTAGAAGGAGCACCAACCCTTGATTTATCTGCACCAACAGAAAGGAGAAACAACCCCTAATTTATCTACACCAACAAAAAGAAGCACCAACCCCTAATTCCAAGCACCAACTTGGACTGCAATTTGGAAACTATAAGATTGACATAAAAATGCCTTCGCTTATACAAGACCCTGACTGGTCTATTGCTAACCCAACCTTTCTCGCTATTCACCAAAACACCACACACTCTTAAGGCTCTACTTACTGCACTTTTACGGCTCTCACAGCTCTGCTTAACGCTCTCTTACGACACTCTTCCAACCCTCCTTTTTGTAGCACTTTCACCATTTTTTAGCAGCACTTTAATTCTCCACGCAGACCTCCTTTTATAACAAAGATCTGACTCTATTTTTAACTTCCCTATTTACACATGCAACCCGTAACTGGCCTAGTAATTGTCGTTCTAACTTCAGTTCATTGTTCTTATTTTAGCTGCATGACTTTTCTCTGTAACTGCACCTGTAACTGTTGTACTGACTTTAGTTAACTCTTCTTATTTTAGTTGCATGGTTTTTCTTTGTAATTGTACCTATAACTGTCATACTGAATTTAGTTAACTCTCACATATCTTATTTTGGTTGGGTTCTCTTCTTAGCTTGCACCAAAGTGACCTATCATGAAATCACAACACTTTCACCTCCTTGCTTCTTTTCTTGGCTTGTACCTACGAAAACACATGTCGCGATATCGTGACACTTTCGCCTCCTTGCTACTTTACTTGGTTTGTACCCGCAAAAACACAACATGTCATGATATCATGACACTTTCACCTCCGTACTCTTCCTATTTACTTTTGTCATGATATCGTGATACTTCTGCCTTCTTACTTTCTCTCTCCTCATTTAGTCACGAAAATGTGACATGTCATGACTTTTCCTTTTCTACCTTCCTGGTCTTTTCAAGTCACGAAAATGCGACATGTCACGATATCACGACACTTTTCCTTCTTGGCCTTCCTGCTCTTTTCAAGTCGTGAAAATGTGACATGTCGTGATATCATGACACTTTTTCTCTCGGACTCTCTCTCTTGCAATATGTCACTAAATCGCGACACTTTTTCTTCCATACAATCTCTCTTGTAGTATGTCACGAAATCGTGAAACTTTTTCTTTTGGACTCTCTCTCTTACAATATGTCACGAAATCATGACACTTTTTATTCCGTACAATCTCTCTTGCAATATGTCATGAAATCATGACACTTTTTCTTTTGGACTCTCTCTCTTGCAATATGTCACAAAATCGTGACACTTTTTCTTTCGTACAATCTCTCTTGCAATATGTCGTGAAATCATGACACTTTTTCTACTTGCCTTTTTCTCTTCCAACATGTCACGAAATCGTGACACTTTTTCTTCCGTACTATCTCTCTTGCAATATGTCACAAAATCGTGACACTTTTTCTTCCATACTATCTCTCTTTGAACGTGTCACGAAATCGTGACAGTTTTTCTTGCTTGCACTTTCTCTTCGAACATGTCGCGAAATTGCGACAGTTTTTCTTGCTTGCACTTTCTCTTCGAACATGTCACGAAATCGTGACAATTTTTCCTACTTGCGCTTTCTCTTCGAACATGTCATGAAATCGTGACAGTTTTTCTTGCTTGCGCTTTTTCTTCGAACATGTCATGAAATCGCGACAATTTTTTCTTGCTTGCGCTTTCTCTTCGAACATGTCACAAAATTGTGATAGTTTTTCTTGCTTTCGCCTCCTCTTCGAACATGTCACGAAATCATGACAGTTTTTCTTTCTTCTCAACATGTTGCGATATCACAACAATTTTTCTTTCTTGCTCAACATGTCGCGATATCGCGACAGTTTTCTTCCTTATGATTTTATTTTGATTTTTAGCATATGGGCCACTTCTATCTTTTGGAAAATCATTGTACATACCCTGAAGAACCTCTTACCTCCTATCCACTGCATCAACTGATCTTTCTAACTGTGTTGACAACAATGACAATACTGATGCTGCACCTTGCTCAACAATCTCCCCCTTTGGAATTGTTGGCAACATGTGTAATTTCCTGTAATTCTTCTCCCCCTTTGAAAATAATACCAAAGGGCTGCTGCAGACTCCCCCTGAGTCCATGCACAACATTCTTAGGCACAAATTATTCCAGTTAGAAAAAATTACAAACATGAGCAAAAATATAATCAAATATATAAATGCTCCCCCTGAGAATGTGGTCCCAATAGCTAGTCAGTTCTTGGGAAGTGTGACCACTCCCAATTTATTGTGCAGGTACTCAAAAATTTCCTTGGGCAACAGTTTTGTGAAGATATCCGCTACTTTCTTTGTAGTTGGGATAAAATCCAACTTAACCTCACCTTCCACAACTTTCTCCTTCAAAAGTGATATCGGATAGCAATATGTTTTGTACGAGAATGCATAACTGGATTCTTTGAGATGTTAATGGCAATGGTGTTATCACACTTAACTAAAATTGGCTCACTGAAGTTAATGCAAAGATCTTTTAGGGTTTGTTTCATCTATAAGACATATGTACAACTTGTAGTTGCTATAATATATTCTGCCTCTGCTATGGATAAGGATACTGACTCTTGTTTCTTACTGTGCCATGCAACCAACCTATCTCCAAGATAGAATGCACCTCCATTGGTACTATTTCTGTCATCGACACATCCTACCCAATATGCATTTGAATACGCAATAAGGTTGAAGTACATACCTTTCAAATACCATAACCCATACTCTATAGTTCCCTTCAGATATCGAAGAATCCTCTTCACTGCTGTCACATAAGTCTCCTTGGGACTAGCCTGAAATCGTGCTACCATGCAAACTGCTTGTAAGATATTTGGTCTGGTAGCTGTAAAATATAGTAGGCTCCCAATCATTGATCTGTACATGGTTTGATCAACATATGGAGATTTGTCATCATTGCTCAACTTGCAACTTGTCATCATGGGAGTGCTAACAGGCTTACAATCCTCCATTGTGAAATTTTTTAGCATCTCTTTCACATATTTAACTTGAGAAATAAATATGCCCTTTGCATTTTGATTAACTTGCAGTCTGAGGAAATACGAAAGTTCACCAATCATTAACATTTCAAATTATTTTTGCATCTTATTTGCTAAATCTTGACACGACTCATCATTTCTGCTGCCAAATATGATGTCATCTACGTATACAACAAGGACAATGAGATGGCCATTCTCTATTTTGACATACAAATTGTTATCCACCATACCCTTTTTGAACCCTTGTTGAGTAAGATAGTTGTCTAGCCTTGCATACCATGCTCTGGGTGCCTGTTTCAAGCCATACAATTCTTTCTTCAACTTGCATATGAAGTTGGGATTATCACCGAGTTGGAAACCATCTGGCTACTCAATATAGATCTCTTCTTCAAGTTTTCCATTTAGAAATATTGATTTCATGTCAATTTGATAAACTTTGAAATTCTTGTGAACTGCTAAAGCCAGAAACATTCTAATTGCCTCTGGTCTAGCCACTGGGGCAAAGGTTTCCTCAAAGTCAATACCTTCAACTTGTGCATAGCCTTTGCAGACCAATCTTGCTTTATTCCTGACTACCTGTCCATATTCATTCAATTTGTTTTGAAAAATCCATTTAGTACCGATTATATTTTTATTTGTAGGTCTTGGTACTAACTCCCAGGTATTGTTTTTCTTGATCTGATCTAATTATTCATTTATTTTCATCATCCAAATTTCATATTTGCTTGCTTCATCAACATTTTTGGGCTCAATGCTAGATAATACAGAGTAGTTACTTACTACTCTTCTTCTTGTATGAACACCAACTGTGGGGTCTCCAATTATTTGCTCTCTAGGATGATTTTTCTGCCAACTACCTGTATTGAATTTCTTGTTTTCTTCCTCTTCTGAATCACTACTTAAATCATCTGAGTCAATTTTCTATTTATTTTTCATTTCCTTTTCCTCATCTCCTTCAATAACCTCTTCATAAATTGGGTAGTTTTCTTTATAGCTTATTTCTCGTTCCCTACCTTCATCAACTTTAACATCGACACTCTCCACAATTTTCTTTAGCCTCTTGTTGTAGCATGTGTAGGCTTTGCTTTTTGTCGAATAGCCAAGAAAAATACTTTCATCAACTCTATCTTCAAACTTACCAAGATTGTCTTCAGTTCTTTTGATGTAACACTTGTTGCCAAAAACTTTAAAGTATCTTGTTGTTGCCTTTTTACCGAACCACAACTCATACGGAGTTTTTCTTTCATGCGTCCTCAAAATGCACCTATTTTGGATGTATACCATAGTATGGACTGCCTCTTTCCAAAATTTATCTACTATTTTGCTCTCAGTAAACATAGTCCGTCCCATTTCCTACACTATCCTATTCTTTCTTTCTACCACACCATTCTGCTGAGGTGTCCTTGCTGTTGAAAATTGTCTCTTAATCCCATGTTTTTCACAGTACTCTGCAAACTCCTTTGAAATGAACTCTCCTCCTCTATTTGATCTTAAACTTTAATCCTTTTTCCTGTTTGATTCTCAACATGTTTTTTGAAAATCTTGAACATCTCAAAGGCATCTTATTTAAGCTTCAAAAATAGTACCCATGTCATCCTGGAATAGTCATCTATGCACAACATAAAGTATTTGTCACCATTTATGCTTTGCATTCTCATGGGTCCACATAAATCAGTATGTATTAGTTTTAAAGGTTTACTTGTGAATTACTCTTTTGTTTTAAATGTGGCTCTAGTTTGCTTCCCCTTTTGGCATGAAGCAAAAATGCTATTTAATGGTTTGTCAATGATGGGAATATCTCTCACTGCACTTTTTGAGCTAATTTTTACTAGATTTTCAAAACTGATATGACCAAGCCTCTTGTGCCACAACAAATTTTCTTCTTCTTGTCCAATAAAACACGCTTCTTTTGAAGTCTCTGAGAGAGTATACAAGTTTCCAGATGTCCTTGATCCAGTTTCTATCAACTTTCCATAGTTTGTTGTTCTGAATTCACAACCCTACTTCTTGAAAATTACTCCATGACCTCTGTCACAAATCTTACTTACGCTTAACAAGTTATGCTTCAGACCAATCACAAACAGGACTTATTTTGACTTGATTTTTCTGTCACTGATCTTAATTGATCCTTTGCCAACTATCTTAGCTCCATCATTATTTCCAAATTTTACAAAACCACCTTCATATTTCTGTAACTTCTCAAATTTTTGTTTGTCACCTATCATATGACTGGAGCATCCACTATCAAGTATCCATGGTGCAGATTTGTTATGTGCTTTAAATATTTTTGTATGATCAAAGATTCCTTTTCTTCCTTGGGTCGCTCCTTTTCTTTCCACTCTGGTTTGATTACAGTTTTGGCCACTTGTTTTGACTTTTCTTTGTCAGTAGCCTGAGCATGTTTTTTCAAAAAAAAATTCTATTGTGTCTCAAACCATTTGGTTGAAATTTTCTTCCCTAATGTTTATTTGTTGTAAATATACTTCGACAATTTCTTACAATGTGCCCAAAATTATGACAGTTATAACATTCTACTGCATAATCCATCAGCGGTGAAAAAACATTTCTACTAGTAAAGTTTCTTTGTCCTACATTATACTTGCAATCTGAAATCTTATGTCCATAACCATTGCATTTAAAACAATAACTAAAAAAGGAATGAGTGAACCTGGGTGATGGTCTTTGCCATTTTGTAGTGGGAGCCATAAATCTTCTTCTCCTTTGATGAGTGACATTGGTGAATCCATCATTGTCAATACTCCTCTCATGCCTGGCATTATTGCTTTCTTTAGCATGATTCATTTTTTCTTGATCAACCCTGATCTTGTCTTCATTCTTTATAGGTTTTACAGTTATGGCATTTGATCCATTTGATGATTCTTCTTCGACGAAGCCTAAACCAAATTTGATGTTTGTAGTCCTTTGGTTATTTATAATCTTATTCAGATTCATAGAACTTTCTTCATGTTTGTGATAACAACTCATTTTTTGATTCATCTCTTCTAGCTGCATCCTCAAACCAACAATATCTTCTTCTAGCTTGCTGCACTCATCTATTTTCACGGTTAATTGTACTTCGATATATTTAGATATTTTCTAAAATTTGTCTATCTATACTTTCAAGCTGGTTATGATTTCATTGTCATCTTCAAGCTTTCTTGAAATTTTCTTATTCATTTTTCTTTCTATACTCATCTCTTTAAGTGTAGCGACCAACTCACCTTCCAGATCTACTTTAGCCTCAGCCTGAAGGTTTTTATTACTTTCCTATTTTTCCTCTATTTTTTCTTCTTCAAATGCGATGAAAAGAGCTTCACATGTTTCTTCTTCAGAATCCTCACCGGAGCTATCTTTTGAAGGACTGACATTCTTGGATATGAAACTTTTCTTCTTGAAGTTGCCTTTTCTAAAATTTGGTTTCTTCTTCCAGTCACTTCTTTCTTGGTGTGAACCTTCATCACTTTTGTTTTTCTCATTAAGTGGACATTTAGCTACAAAGTTCCCAACGCCTCCATAGTTGAAACACTTAAATGGTAGCTTTCCTATGTATTTTCCTTTTCCACTTATTAGTTTCTGAACAAAGTTTTCTTCTATTTCATTTGATGTCTCTTCTTCCTCAGATTCTTGTTTTGATTTTATATTTTTATGTGCTTTAAAAGCAGCTTCTTTGTCTGTGGGTTTAGTTTTTCCTATTCTCATTTCATATGCAGTCAAAGAACCATGCATCTCATCCATACTAAAATTATTTAGATCTTTAGATTCTTCTATTGATGAAACTTTAGAATCAAATCTTTGGGGAAGAGATCTTAGTACCTTTTTCACGACGATAGCATCTTCTATTTCCTTGTCGAGTCCTCTAATTACATTAATGATTCCATTAACTCTCAGCATGTATGCCTCTATGTTCTCATCATCATTCATCTTTAATGCTTCGAACTGAGCTCGATGCATTTGTAACTTGGCCTCCTTGATCTTGTCGTCTCCTTCATGAATGCTCATTATTTTGTCCCACATGTCTTTTGTCATTTTACAACTCATGATCTTTATCAGTTCATTTTTCACTAAACCACATATGATAGCATTCTTTGCTTTAGAGTTATTCTCAAACAGTTTCTTACCAACATCATCGGTTGGAGGAGTGGTGGGTATTGTGTATCCACTGTCCACTAACTCCCAAATGTCGTATCCCAAAGCACATAGATATGCCTGCATCCTGAGTCTCCAAAATGCGTAATTAGTTCTATCAAAAAATGGTGCTTTGTTTGATGAGAATCCTTCACCACCTACCATTGTCTCACTTCCAAGATCACCTTAGCCGATTAAGCTTGTTTAGGAACTTGGCTCTGATACCAATTGTTAGTCTCACAATGACACTGAGAGGGTGGGGGTGAATCAGTGTAGCTATTTAAATTCTTAAATATTCAACTCTTAATGCCAAAACAATGAAAATTTAAAACCCAATAAAGAAAATATAATAAGAGAGCATTCCACAACACACAATGTAATGAGGTTCACCAATTTGGCTACTCCTAAAAAATGACTGCTTGGATTCTCGTCCAAATCCAGCCTTTACAAAATACCAATTTTATAATCAATTTATCAGCATCCACTGGAAAGAGCACCAACCCCTAATCTATCTACACCAATAGAAAGGAGCACCAACACCTAATTTATCTGCACCAACAAAAAGGAGCACCAACCCCTAATTCCAAGCACCAACTTGGACTGCAATTTGGAAACTATAAGATTAAAATAAAAATGCCTTCGCTTATACAAGACCCTGAATGGTCTATTGCTAACCCAAAATTTCTTGCTATTCACCAAAACACCACACACTCTTAAGGATCTGCTTACTACACTTTTATGGCTCTCACGGATCTGCTTAACGCTCTCTTACGACACTCTTCCAACCCTCTTTTTTGTAGCACTTTCACCCTTTTTTAGTAGCACTTTAATTCTCCACATAGACCTCCTTTTATAACAAATATCTGACTCTATTTTTGACTTCCCTATTTGACATGCAACCCGTAACTGGCCCTATAGCTATCATTCTGACTTCAGTTCACTGTTCTTATTTTAGCTGCATGACTTTTCTCTATAACTGCACCTGTAACTGTCGTAATGACTTCAGTTAACTCTTCTTATTTTAGCTGCATGGTTTTTCTCTGTAATTGCACCTATAACTATCGTACTGACTTTAGTTAACTCTCACATATCTTATTTCAGTTGGGTTCTCTTCTTAGCTTGTGCCAAAGCGACCTGTCATGAAATCATGACACTTTTGCATCCTTGCTTCTTTTCTTGGCTTGAACCATGAAAACACAACATGTCACGATATTGTGACACTTTCACCTCCTTGCTACTTTACTTGGTTTGTACCCGTGAAAACACAACATGTCGTGATATCGTGACACTTTCGCCTTCGTACTCTTCCTCTTTACTTTTGTCGCGATATCATGACACTTCTACCTTCTTACTTTCTCTCTCCTCCTTTAGTCGTGAAAATGCAACATGTCGCGATATCGCGACACTTTTCCTTTTTTGCCTTCCTAGTCTTTTCAAGTCGTAAAAATGCGACATGTCGCGATATTGTGACACTTTTCCTTCTCGGCCTTCCTACTCTTTTCAAGTCATGAAAATGTGACATGTCGCGATATCGTGACACTTTTTCTCTCAGACTCTCTCTCTTGCAATATATCGTGAAATCGTGACACTTTTTCTTTCGTATAATCTCTCTTGCAACATGTCATGAAATCGTGACACTTTCTTTCAGACTCTCTCTCTTGCAATATGTCACAAAATTATGACACTTTTTCTTCCTTAAAATCTCTCTTGCAATATGTCATGAAATCATGACACTTTTTCTTTCGGACTCTCTCTCTTGCAATATGTCGCGAAATCGTGACACTTTTTCTTCCATACAATCTCTTTTGCAATATGTCATGAAATCGTGACACTTTTTCTACTTGCCTTTTTCTCTTCCAACATGTCACGAAATTGTGACACTTTTTCTTTTGTACTATCTCTCTTGCAATATGTCGCAAAATCGTGACACTTTTTCTTCTGTACTATCTCTCTTCGAACATGTCGCGAAATCGCGACAGTTTTTCTTGCTTGCACTTTCTCTTTGAACATGTCGCGAAATCGTGAAAGTTTTTCTTGCTTGCGCTTTCTCTTCGAACATGTCATGAAATCATGTCAGTTTTTCCTGCGTGCACTTTCTCTTTGAACATGTCATGAAATCGTGACATTTTTTCTTGCTTGCGCTTTTTCTTCGAACATGTCACGAAATTGCTTGCTTGTGCTTTCTCTTTGAACATGTCACGAAATCATGACAGTTTTTCTTGCTTTCACCTCCTCTTCGAACATGTCACGAAATCACGACAGTTTTTCTTTCTTCTCAACATGTCGCAATATCATGACAGTTTTTCTTTCTTGCTCAACATGTCACGATATCGCGACAATTTTCTTCTTTGTGATTTTATTTTGATTTTTAGCATATGGGCCACTTCTATCTTTTGGAAAATCACTGTACATACTCTGAAGAACCTCTTAACTCCTATCCACTGCATCAACCGATATGTTTGACTGTGTTGAAAACAATGACAATACTGATGCTGCACCTTGCTCAACAAGGGCTTCAACCATAATAACTAATAGATAAGGAGACAAAGGTTCCCATTGTCTTAGGCATCAAAGGCTTCTAAATAACTTTCTGGAGAACCATTAATTAGGATATAATTTATAATTGAATGTAAAAATCCTTTGATGAGGTCTATCCAAGCAGTGTGAAAGCCAAACTTACCCATAAATTTAAGCAAAAATTCCTAGGATACTCTATCATATGCCTTGTTCATGTCTAATTTTTTAAAAAATCCATCTCTACCACTTTTATCTATGGAGTGAAGAACTTCATGAACAATGTTCATGTCATCAAAGATTTACCTTCCTTTAACAAAAGCACCTTTGCAGGGATCAATAATTTGAGGGAGATTGACCTTCATTATATTGTTTATGAATTTAGCCAATAATTTGTAAGGAGTGTTACACAGACTTATGGGTCTAAAATTATTGAAGGAATTAGCTCTTGCTAATTTAAGAATTTGAACTAGAAAGGTGGAATTGGTGTCATTGGGAATATGAAGGGTATTTTGAAATTTATCCATAGCATTATATTTTTCCTTCCCCATAATTTCCCAATAAATTTGGTAAAAAATTGTAGGAAAACCATCAGATCTAGGGGCCTTCTCATTGGCCATGGAAAACATTGCCTCTTTGATTTTAGACTCTTTGGATGAAGTGATAATACTAGAGTTCATTTGTCCAAAAATTAAATAAGGAATAAAATTCAAAAAATAATTGGAGGCCTACTCATATATAGGTGTTGTCACTCCTAAGATATTTTTTAAAAATTGTACAACAACCTCATGAATTTTAAAAATATTTCTAGTTTTAATACCATCCTCCTTAACAATTTTAGTAATATTTTTGAAACTCCTATGTCTAAAGGTTGTGGTATGAATAAACTTGGTATTTCTATCTCCATATTTCAACCAGAGAGCCCTAAACTTCTATCTCCAGTAGGATTCCTTGCAAGCCAAAATATTATGGAAATTTACCTACAAACTCCTTTCAAGATCTCTATCAGCCTCTAATGGGAGGAAATATTCCACCAGGCTTATGCACAGTTGCAGATATTCACAAATTGGGTGAATATTAGAATTTTAAAAAATGCAAATTGGTGATTTTGAGGGATCTTGGACGTCATCCAATTTCCCCAAAATTTTTGGGAGAAATATTTTTTGGTGTCGATTAGCTATGCGTTGATAATAGTATTACAATTATTTTTAAATTCGGTAGCACTCCCATTTAAATTGTGGACCCTTTTCACCTAAATGTTGTAAAAAATTTATCTTATCCTGTCAAATTTGCTAGCTATACCACTATATATAATTATCATGTCAGCAATACTTTCTCATTTAAAAAATTCAAACTATTAGAAAATCGAGCAATCACAGCAAAAAGTAAAACCTTCCAAGAAAAAGGACAAATTGATACTTTTTATTTGTTGCATAATTCCACCAAACTTCAACCATGTGTAGAAACCAATTGATCCAAATCAAAACTCTACTCGCATAGAAACCAAAATAATATTTGCACCCAAAAAGGTTATTGAATCTTGTTTTGCATCCAAACCGACTATCAGACCTTTTTTTCCATATGAACTAATCATTGAACCTCCCTTTTCATTTGGACCGCTCGATGCCTTTTTCACCAAATCGACTACCAGACCTCTTTTTCCACTTTGACCTACTATCAAAATTCTTTTTCCACTTGAACTGACCATCACACCCCTTTTTCTAGCTGATCCAATCGTAGAACCTCATTTTCCATCCAAACCTACTATTAGACCCCCTTTTCCACCTGAACTAACCATCGAATAATGTTTTCCACTAGTCAAATTGTCGGATATCATTTTTCACCTAGATCGATAGCCGAACATTGTTTTGCATCCAAACAGACTACAAGACCTAGTCCTCCATTGGACCTACTATCAGTTCTCTTTCTCCACCTGAACTAAAAATCAAACCTCTTTTTCCACCCAAACCAATAGTCAAACACTGTTTTTCACTTGGACCAGCTATTGAACCTTTTTCTACATTAGGTTCTTTGTTTTTGTACCATATTCTTTGTTTCACTTAAGACATTATGAATCTGTAATCCTATATTTTTTGGTTTTTTTAAGAATATGATTTGAAGCAGTTGTAGTAATAATATCTTATTTTTTATCATCTAATTGCAAGTTTTTATTTTACCATTTTTTAATCATTTATTGAAAATACGTCAATGCTTTGTTTTTGATATTTTTCTCTATTTTACCCTATTCTCCTTATTTTACCCTACGTTCTCTCTTTCTGTTAAAACTCTTTTATTCTTTGTTTCTATTGAGATATGTTTTTATGTTATAATATTATAAATAGGTAAATGCTTTGGTTCTTTAATGACATTGTGATGCTTTGTTTCTCTAAATACATTGTGATTCTCTGTTTCTTATCCATTTTTTTACCAGGATCTTATATTTTACCACATTTGTATCTCTGATTATATTTCGCATACATAAGTTATTTTCTTACATTGATTTGAATTTGTATATTTATTAGTTTTATGCTCTTATTAGTTACAAGTGCTATCTCTAGAAAATAGAGTAGTGGTATACACTAAAAAAATCATAATAAAGCATGTCTAGAAACATGTATGTATTTTCTACTAACCAACCATCTGTTTATTCTAATTACAATATTATCTTGAGGCCTCATAGAAGTAATATCTCTTCGACATTTTTTTACTTTTCTAAATTGAAAAATATTTAATTTAGAAGTAAAATATCACCTACTGGTGATACAAAGAAGGGGGGGAAATATTCTACTAAAAAGAGTATCCTAAATTATTTTAGCCATATGTTGAAATAAAACGAGCCATCGAGATTTATGTAAATTCAAGGTACAAATGATTTTTGACTACTAAATAATTGTATATTTTATTATTATTTTAAATAATACTTTTTTACTCAAATAGTTAATTTGTAGTATGTGCCTCTGGCCATATTGCATGATGATATGAATCATATTTTTGTTTGTAAGTTTTTTTTGTTAAATATAAAAATAATAAAGAATATTATTGCATTCTACTATGGGGAATACCCTTTTGACCTTTATATGCCTCCACTTGAAGATATTCATCACCAATATATGTCTTCTAAATAAAATTCTCTTAACAATGACATCCAAAAAACACTTGAAGATATTCCTTAAAATGACATACCAGTTGAAAACAATAGTGATAAATAAAATACATTACAAACTTCTTGTGAATATTAAAGCAAAAAATACTAAAAAGATAAAGGTATCTAACTAGGCTAAAGGAAGGGTATTTAAGAATGAATGGGTAAAAAAAATTCCCTATATAGAACATGTCCTAATTGAGGTAAACCAAGTCAATCAAAAAGCATGTAGACACAAAATTTGTAGTTGGAAACTAGGTAAGGATCATAGGCTAAAAAATTAGATAAATACAATAGAAAAACATGTTAACAAAGCTTATGTAAAAGTTACAGGAAATGATGGTAAAATTAATAAAGAAGTTAGGTGGAAGGATGCATCAAAATGTATGCATGTTATATATGCAATAGAATATGACAATCACTTTAAGCAACAATCTCTTATTGATAAATATGGACGTTTGAAGCCCAAATTCATAAAATTCATACCACCACTTTATCTTCAAAAATTTTGTAGTTTTTTGATATATATAGTATTGTAGACACCCAATTTTGACATGCTTATTGTGACTTCCCAAAACTAGTCCAAATCACACCAAAACTTCTCAAAACCTATTCTAACATTCACAAAACTTCAAAATCATAATTCCCCATCAATATAGACACTTAAAAAAACCTTTACCAAATTCACCATTCTGACCAAATTTATTAGTGGCGAATTTGGTAAAACTATACAATTAGGAATTTTCTGTCCAAAAGTTAGTTTTTACTAAATTTGCCACACCTGTGGCAAATTTGGATAGTGGTGAATTTGGTACCCCTTTTTAAAATTTAAATTTCACAAATCTAATATGATTGGATACCAAATTTGCCACTCTGAACCAAATTTGCCACACCTATGGTGAATTTGGCATACTGTGGCAAATTTGGCAAAATGACCAAGAATATTTCATATGAAGTAGGTAGATGTGTATTGAGCATCTTTCCACCTCCACCATTGCTCTCACACGGTCTAGAAAGGTCTAATATTTTCTGGTTTGAATGCATTCTTATCCAATTATCCCTCTAATCCCAACTCTAAATCCTATTTAAGGGCCTTATTGGGTAGGCATTTGACAAGGTTTTATACTATAGAAAATATCTACCCACATCATTCTAGTATTAGCATTTTCTTCTTTAGGCTCTTCTCAAGCAAAATTCAAGCATTAAAGTAGTTTTTGCAAGCATTGGAGGCAAGCCAAGAAAGGCTAGGGAGGGCTTGGAAGTAAGGAGGTCACCATTGGAGGCAAGGAGGGAAGATCTCCTAGATCCTTTCTTTTCTCCCTTCACCTTGGTTCCACAACATTTCCCTCCCCATGGTTGTAGCCTTGATAGCTTAATATTTCTCACTTTATTTTGTGCATTTCATTTCATATACTTAGTCTTTCATCATATTTCCTATAACATTTTCCTTGGAACCCTCTAACTTAGTTTTTGCAGCACTCTAACTGTGTTTTTGCAGCCTCATTTTTATGTATTTTTCTTCTATATTATCATCTCTTACATCTTTCTCTTGCAGGCTATCTTAGTTTACCATTTCCTTTACTTTGTTTTGGCTCTAATCCTCCATTTTGTAGGGTTTTTGCTATATTATTACTTGCATATTTGTATAAGATATTCACTAACCCTTTTGTTTACAAGATTTTTTATTCTTCCTACATCATACTAACATATCTTGTTTCCTTCCATGTTATTCTAATTTCTCAGATTTAGCATTCTTCTCTTACATATTATTTCTTCATTGCATGCATTTCATTTTTAGTCTTTTCAATTTCATATGTGAAGATCTATTTTATACTAGTAAATTACTCATCCTTTTTTTGGATTTAGGTAGCATTTCCTATTATATAACATCTAATTTTACATGCAATTTTGTTTCAACTAAGTTTCATTTTTAGTTTCATACATTCACTTGTTTTTGGTCATTATTTTGTAAAAATTGTACAAATTTCTTGAAACATTCTACCTAATATTAAAATTTAACCTCCATTTATTCCTTATAGTATCACTAGGAATTGGTCTCACCTTACTTTAGAATTTCCTAAGCCTCTGCCCTCCTCGCACAACCTGTTACAAATTTTATATCTCAGATTTGTAGACTTCCCCTTGGGGATTTCACCCTTTTCCAATATAAACATAAACTCAGTCTATAAATTATCTAAATTGTAATCTTAATCCCTTGATTTATTTGCATACAGACCTTTTGTAGTGTGTTAAAACTCTCTCCTATCAATCTCCCACTAGACCAAATTCAAATTTGCCCTCAATTTGACTCTAAAATTTTAAAAATTGTGCTCATAACCAAATTCACCACCCCTATGGCGAATTTGGCAAAACCCAACTTCTGAGATAGTACTCTTATTTTTCCACTCACAAGTCCTCTAAACTTCAATGGGGACTCCCTGACCAAATTTTAGCTCAAAAAAAATAGTATAACCTTCTAAAATCAACCTGTAAACTCAAATTTTTTTCCTAGGACCGAATTCACCACCCCAATTTAGCAGTTTATTTCATAGAACCAAATTTGCCATTTTAGACCAAATTCGCTAGTGGTGAATTTGGTAGACCCATTGATGAATTTGGCTATAGGCCAAAATTACCCTAAAAACATGTATTCATACTCAAATTTTTCACATAAAAGGGGGTTTTATCAGCAATAGAGATAGCTTATCAACCTCACTACCCTTAGACAGGCCCTCGAAACTAGAAACCCTATTTTTTTTGGGTTTTGTGCAAGCTTACCAAAATTGCCACCCCTGTGGTGAATTTTTCTTGAGTGGTGAATTTGACTCTATACTGTGATGAACCTACTAGACAAGTTCCGACAAAGGTGACCCGACCACTTCGATCTTGCTTAGCTCTATCATTTCCCTTCTGTGCATTATATTTCCTGTTATACAACCTAAGACATACCTACTTTGGGAAATAAAGGAACCTAGATTAAAACACAATATTGTTTATAAACCTTCATAATTTCATTACAAAACATAGACAAAAACCTTTACAAAATATTTACAAAACTTGGAAATTTATTTACTAAACATAATAATTCCTTTAAAAAATATAAAATAATGTTTACAAAACATAGATAAAACTTTTACAAAACATAGAAATTCCTTTACAAAACATAGAAAAAATATTTACAAAACATAGATAAAAACATATACAAAATTTTACAAAACATAGAAATTTATTTACTAAACATAGTAATTTATTTACAAAAACATAGACAAATCCTTACAAAACATAACAATATTCTTACGAGACATATAAATTTTCTTTACAAATCTCAGAAATTTCTTTGCAAAAACTCAACCATTTCCTCACAAAATATTTAAGGACAAGTTAATTAATGAAATCTAGATCCTATTTTGGAATATCTTTTATAATTAAGTACTTAGGCAAGAAATCCAAATTGTATTTTGTTGCATTAGGATAATATTGTTTGATTGCATCCTTCTTTGTTTAACCTGAAAAAAAAAACCTCCTTAGATCAGTGCATTCAAAACTTGAATTGCATCTAGGATAGCTCTTGTTTTCTTACATTTGTATGAATTAATATAAGCTTTTTACTTTAGATGTTTTTGATGATTTAGGTCCAAATAACCATTAAGTATCGATAAAGATTCAATATTACTAAGTATCAAAAACTTTTAGGTGATTGTCCTAATTGAACACATAAAACACCGCAAAAAAATTATTACATCAACCTTTCATGACCTTGATAATTTACAAATAGTAGGGGTCTAGTTGTGTTGAGGATTCATATATCCTCAGGATCTTGAAGCAAAATACATAAAAGGGAGGATGCAAAAACACATTTAGAGTGCTGCAAAAACTGAGTTAGAGGGTTCCAAGGAAAATGTTATAGGAAATATGATGAAAGACTAAGTATATGAAAGGAAATGCACAAAAGAAAATGAGAAATATTAAGCTAGCAAGGCTACAAACATGGGGGAAAAAATGTTGTGTAACCATGGTGAAGGGAGAGAAGAAGGGATCTAGGAGAGCTTCCCTCCTTACCTCCAATGGTGACCTCCTTAATTCCAAGAATTTGATAAGAATGCATACAAACCAAAAAAATTTAGACCTTGCTGGAGCATGTGGGATCAATGGTGGAGGTGGAAAGATGCTCAATCCACATCTACCTAGTTCGTGTGAAATATTCTTGGTCATTTTGCCAAATTTACCATAGTCTGCCAAATTCACCACAGGTGTGGAAAATTTGGCTAAGTGGTGAATTTGGTAGCCCTTTTTAAAATTCAAATATCATGAATCTAATCTGATTGGTTACCAAATTTGCCACTCTAAACCTTGTGGTGAATTTGGAAAACAATGGTGAATTTGGTAAAATGGCCAAGAATATTTCACACAAACTAGGTAGATGTGGATTGAGCATATTTCCACCTCCACCATTGATCCCACACGCTCTAGCAAGGTCTGAGATTTTTTGGTTTGAATGCATTCTTATCCAATTCTCCCTCCAATCCCCCCTCCAAATCCTATTTAAGGACCTCCTTGGGTAGGCATTTGGCAAGGTTTTCTACTGTAGCAAAGCTCTACCCACATCATTCTAGCATTTGCATTTCTTCTTTAGGCTCTTCTCAAGCAATAACATAAGTTTTCTCAAGCATTAGAGTAGTCTTCACAAGCATTGGAGGTAAGCCAAGCAAGGCTAGGGAGGGCTTGGAAGTAAGGAGGTCACCATTGGAGGCAAGGAGGGAAGCTCTCCTAGCTCCCTTCTTCTCTCCCTTCACCTTGGTTCCACAACATTTTGCCCCCCATGGTTGTAGCCTTGCTAGCTTAATATCTCTCATTTTCTTTTGTGCATTTCCTTTCATATGCTTAGTCTTTCATCTTAATTCCTCTAACTCTTTCTTTGGCAGCCTCTAACTTAGTTTTTGCAGCACTCTAACTATGTTTTTGCAGCCTCCTTTTCATGTATTTTGCTTCTATATTATCATCTCTTACATCTTTCTCTTGCAGGCGATTATCTTAGTTTGTCATTTCCTTTACCTTGTTTTGGCTCTAATCCTCCATTTTGCAGGGTTTTTCTATATTCTTACTTGCATATTTGTATAATATCTTCACTAACCCTTTTGTTTACAAGATTTTTTATTCTTCCTACAACATACTAACATATCTTGTTTCCTTCCATGTTATTCTACTTTCATAGATTTAGCATTCTTCTCTTAGATATTGTTTCTTTGTTTCAAGCATTTTACTAATTTTTAGTCTTTTCAGTTTCATATGTGAAGATCTATTTCCCTCATTTTTAGGAAGATTATTTATCTTTTTATTATAATTAAAGGCAATTAGTAATTTCTTATTGTATTACATCTAATTTTACATGTATTTATGCTTCTAGAGGAATTTAATTTCAGATTTATGCTCTTACATTCACTTGTTATTGCTCATTTAGTTTATAGAATTGTACAAGTTTCTTAACACATTTTGTCTAATCTTAAAATCAGTCCTCCAATTCATCCTTATAGTATTGTTAGGAACTGGTTTCACCTTACTTTAGCATTTCCTAAGCCTCTGCCCCCATTTTACAAATTCACAAGTTTAATTTCTCAAAACTTGCAGACTTCCCCCTTGGGGATTTCATCCTTTTCCACTATAAACATATAGTCTATCAATTCTCATAATTTTAAGAGCTTAATCCCTTGATTTATCTACAAACAGACCTTCTGGAGCATATTAGGAATCTTCCCTATCAGTTTTAAGTCAAACCCAGCTCAAATATGCCCTCAATTTGACTCTAAAAATTTAAAAATCGTGCCCAAAACCAAATTCGCCACCCCTATGGTGAATTTGGCAAAACCTAAATTTTGAGACTCTTCTCTCTGATTTTTCCACTCACAGGTCCTCTAGACTTCAATAGGGACCCTCTGAACAAATTTTAGCTCAAAACCCCTAGTATAACCCACTAAAATCAGCCTCGAAACTCAAATTGTTTTACCTAGGACCAAATTCGCGTGGTGAATTTGGCAGTCTATATCATAGAACCAAATTTTTTAATATAGACCAAATTCTCTAGTGGTGAATTTGGTAGACCCATTGGTGAATTTGGCAACAAGCTAAAATTACTCCAAAAATAGGTATTCATACTCAACTTTTTTTGCATAAAATGGGGTTTGATCAGCAGCAGAGATAGCCTATCAACCTCACTACCCTCAGATAGGCCCCCAAAAATAGAAACCCTATTTTTTTTTTTGTAGGTTTACCAAATTTGCCACCCTTATGGTGAATTTGGCTCGAGTGGTGAATTTGGCTCTATGCTATGGTGAATTTGGTAGACAGGCTCCGATAGAGGTAACCCGACCACTTGGCCCTTCCTTAGCTCTGTCATTTCCCTTTTGTGCATTCATGTTTGTTGTTCTAAAACCTAAAGCACATACCTACTTTGGGAAATTAAGGAACCTAGATTAAAACACAATATTGTTTGTAAACCTTCAAAACTTCATTACAAAACATAGACAAAAACATTTACAAAAATATTAAAAATAAAAAAATATTTACAAAACATAAAAAACCCTTACAAAACATAGAAATTTCTTTACAAAACTTAGAAATTTCTTTACAAAACTTAGTAATTTCCTCACAAAATATTTAAGGACAAGTTAATTAAAGAACCTTAGATCCTATTTTAGCATATATTTTATAATTAAGTACTTAGGCAAGAAATCTGAATTGCATTTAGTTGCATTAGGCTAATCTTGTTTGATTGCATCCTTCTTTGTTTACCCTGAAAATGAAAACCTCCTTAGATTAGTGCATTCAAAACTTGAATTGCATCTAGGATAGCTCTTGTTTGTTTGCATTTGTGTGAATTAAGCTAAGCTTTGCATTTTATATGGTTTTGATGATTTAGGTTCAAATAACCGTTAAGGCTCGATAAAGAGTCAAGATTACTAAGGATCCAAAAATTTTAGGTGATTGTCCTAATTGAACACATAAAACACCGCAAAACAAGTATTACATCAACCTTTCATGACCTTGATAATTTATGAATAGTAGGGGTCTAGTTGTGTTGAGGATTCATATATCCTCGGGATCTCCTTTGGAAAGAGGTCCTCAAGTGGGGAAGCAGATATTCTGATGAATCTCCCCCATGCACACTTGACATTAATTAGATTAAAAAGGGAAAAGAACACGAGGTTTTCCTACGCCTACATAAATTGGTGAACCCGACGTGAACACTTCCTTTTGCCTTAACTAAGATAAAATTTTGTTGAACTTAAATAGACCATTTAATTTATTTGCTTAGTTTACATCACATTAAATTAAGATAACAAGAACATAACCAATTGCTAATCCTACTAGGGGAAGGTTAACGACCCCTTGAGTAAACCGATGTACGAACCTTAGGGGAGCAATCTTCTTTGGCTAGTATATTATGGTGGATTAGTGGGAGTCATAAGGAGGGCTGCTTATCTGGGTGACATAAGGATCTCAAACATCTTCTCTTCTTTTCTATAAGTACTCTGGAAACAAAACTCTAATAAATTAACTCCCTCTTTGAAGCTAAGTCTTCTAACTATGTCTCAACATCCTTATAACACCCGAAACAAGGGTGTCCCTATTCCTTCATAGGAAGGATCCTCTTCTCAAGAGAAAATTGAACTAGAAGTAAATCCTTGGTCACAACAAGGGCCAAGAGAACAATTAGTTCTAGAAAAAATCTCTCATCAAACTTTGGACCATGTTCAAGATTATATCAAAAGAAACAAAGACATCATTTTAGATGTTCTTAAATATGAAATTAGAGAACAAGTGAAAGTGGAATCCACCACAATGCATGAAAACTTAGGTTATTCTAATGAACAATCAACAACCACTCAAAATAATAAAATTCAAAATAACTTTGCAAGTCTCAATGTGGCTACGGTGTGACCTACTGATTCTACAACACCTCCCACCTTATCCATAGAAATACCCACTTCAATAAACCCCTTTTCTAATGAAGCAACCAACACCACAAACCCTTTTCTCACTCGCAACATGGGTATTAGTCAAATTCCCCAAATCACAACTTCAAACCAAAACATCCCAACTCTTACAAGTATGCCTCTCGCAACCCACACATTTGCTCAATCACAAACTCAACCTCGATCAAATGATATCCAAGATATTAACACCAAAATTTTAGATCTAGAAAAGAGAGATACCAAGTTTGAAGAACTTGAACATCAAATTACCTCCCTTCAAGGAACATCTAAACTCAAGTACTCTTTTGAGGAATTTTACAATGAACCTTTGGATCCCAAAATTCTTAATCACCCATTTCCTAAGAATTTTGAAACCCCTAAGTTTCAAATGTATAATGGAAAACAAGATCCCATCAACCACTTAAGGCTATTCCAAATAGCGTGCAATGACATTAACCACGATGAAAAACTTCTTCTTAGATTATTTCCAAAGAGCCTTAGTGGATTAGCCTTAGAATGGTACTTCCAAATACCTCATCATTCCATTAGAAAGTTTAGAGAACTTATGGAAGCCTTCGTTAAATAATTCTCAATCTATATAGAAGATAAGGTTACCATAGACGACCTTTACCAACTTAAACAAGGAAAGAATGAGAAATTTATGGATTTCTTGGCCAAATGGAGAGCCCTCATAGGTAGACTCCAATACATTCCCCCTCCTAAATAACTCTTACATATTTTCCTATGAAACCTTCATGAACAATTGTCATACCCCTTGGAGATGATAAACTTAACCTCCTTCGAAGAAGCCATCGACATGGCTAAAAGAGTAGAGGCCATCCTTATAAGGTATGGTCAACTCAACTATAACAAGAAAGAAGATGAAAAACCCCCTAGCAAAGGATAATACAAAAACAAACACGTTGTAGGGGATGGTGTAACCGATTCTCGATAAAACAACAATGTAAATGCTACTCAAAATACTCCTCAAAAATTAGTCATCCAAAAGGAAGACAAACCTCAAAGGCAATACACAAACATGGGGTAAATTCAAACTACCATGTTGAAAATGCTCCTCGAGTCCAAACTAATAGAACTTCCACCCGTTAGACCATGGGACTTATCAAAGGGGGCACCCATTTGGTATAAACAAGATGAATACTATGATTATCACCAAACAGAAGGACATACTACCAACAAGTGTAGAACCCTCAAGAACATCATCCAAGACCTCATCAAAGAAGGAAAGGTAACAATCAATAGAAAACCAAACCCTAATAAATATATGGGGATATTTCAAAATCCCCTACCAATGCATGACCAAAATATGGCTAACTTCGTAGGTGCCATCCATCTATCAAGATCTTCTCATGCCATAACAAGGCAACAAGAAAAAAATCAACTTTCGGACCAACCCCCAGTGGTTGTCCCGAAAGCAAAAGTCAACATCCCCAATAAATCACCTTTAGTGGTTACACCTTCTCAAAACACTTTACATACCTTTGATCTTCATCTACAATTAGAAGAAATACCCACTAAAATATCCCTCTTAGAACTATTAAAGACATCGCCTACCCATAGAGAGATATTGATAAAACTCTTGAGTGAACAAGAAGTCCCTCAAGACCTATCTCCAAATGACATCACCGACATGGTCGGATTTACCAAAATTAACAATACCATTTTATCCTTCCATGAGGAAGATGCTCCTCTTGAGACTATATCAAGGGATTCTCCCCTCTATATTATAATGCAAATAGGTGATAAATACATCAAAAGAGTCTTAGTAGATAATGGATCAGCCTTAAATGTGTGTAATATCAAATTTCTATGAAATTTTGACCTAACTGAAAGTGACCTACAAATATTGGACCTCATTATTAGGGCCTTCAACAATGAAGAATGAGAAGTAATGGGCACCATTACCTTACCCATCAAAGTAGGACCTCATGTCTTGAACACCCTCTTTTACATCATATCATGTGACGTAACTTATAATATGCTCCTTGGAAGACCCTAGATACATGCCATGAGGGTTGTTCCCTCTACCTTACACCAATGCCTTAAATACGAATATCAAGGAAGGGTTATCCACATCCCTAGAGACCCAAAACCTTTTACCATGTGCAACTCCATAGACTTACAAGAGCTTAACCTTTGTCCTTCCATACAACCAGCCAAACAAAATGATCAAGTGAAAGTTGATAAAGGAAAGGAAATAGTAGAAGAGCCTCTTATAGATTTAGAAGAAACCCCCCAACCCTCCCTTAGCATGAATCAAATCAACCACATTTACCACAAACCATATCCTTTCGTAGAACTAGTAAGCATGTTCCTCTCTCCTTGAGACATAGGAATGCCTAGTAGAAGGGGACTTAAAATTCAGATAGGATCCTGCACTTTCATCCATGGTGGAACCACCTTCGATAAAAATATTCAAGGATGTAATTTCTCACCCTCCGAATGAACCTACGCCACATGTTACATGTCACCTGTGTACCCCCTAGTTAAAAAAATGCTCACCAACATGGGATACCAAGGTAAAGGCCTAGGACACCATGAAAAAGGTATTAAAGAACCTGTGGAAGTCTTACCTTGGCCAACATGATGTGGGATTGGATTCATCCCTAACAAAAATGAACCCTCTCCTCTATCCAAAGAAGAAGATGAAGATGACCAATCTGGCTCGATACATGGCTCTCAATGGGATGAAGAGGATGAAGAAGAACTTTGGTCTCTCCTCAATAAAACCCCTCATAAAACCATATGATTTAGAAGCATCAACATGCTAGAATTAATTCATCCAAAGGCTATTTCAATCAATAAGGATCTCGAAGGATCTCTAGATGATGGTCATATAGAAGAATCTCTAGACCATATCTTCAACCTAAACGTGGCCCAACCTCCCAGTCTAGAAGAAATATCTATGGACCCTCAATAATTCAAAGAGCTAGGGATCATAGATGCCCCTCTCCATTTTGAGGATGAGTCACAAGCCTTAATTGAGGAAACCATAGAGGTTAACATTGGAACCGATCAAGATCCATACCTTATCAAACTAGGGAAGGTCCTGACCCAGGAAGAGCAAATGGAATACACAAACCTACTAAAAGAATTCTTTGATATTTTTTCTTGGGGATACGATGATATGCCAGGACTAGACCCCTCATTAGTAGTCCATCACCTAGTGGTACACCCCGACATGAAACCCATCAAGCAAAAAATAAGAAAGATACATCCGAGAGTCACCCTACTAATAAAGGATGAACTCCAAAAACTACTAGATGTTGGGTTGCCCTATGACCAATCCTGTTACATGAAAAGCAATGTACCTAAAAACCATACCTTCTTCCTTTGGTTTTACTTATAGAAAAATCAAACTTCTTTGATCCATAGACCCTAAAGTGTATAGCCCTGTATCCAAATCCATTATGAAAAGCCCTTTGTTCATGCATTTGTTCCTCATACCTTTATTGACCATTATCCTTATGATCATTTTCAACTTGTGCATTGCATTCTTGAACTTTATTTGTAGTATATAAATACTCTTCCTTAGTTTCTTCCTTTTTTTTCTCTTCAAGTATTTCTTTTCCTTTTGAACTTGATTCACCTATCTCAAAACAAGATCCAAACTAAATATTTGGAGCCATAGAAACATTGGAAATTTCTTCATAACACTTAGGTGCTTCATTGCTTTTATATTTAAGAAATTTATTTCCTTTTGAGTGTGATTATCCAAACCTAAAATATGAAACTTTTGGTGCTTTGGAATCTCCCTCTTCTTTCTCTTCATTGTGTCAAGTAGTAAATTAGCATCCATCTCTATAGCCTCTGAAATGCATGTTTCCTTCTTAGTGAAAATATTTTGACATTTTGAGTCATTTGATTGATCAAACTTCTCAAGTAAGGAACATTTCAATTCTTTTAGATTATATTTAACCTCTTGTAGTTGCTCATGGATAACATTGAGGTCTTCCTTTAGATTAACTGAGACATTATCCTCTTGTTTAACTTCTTTTATTTGGAGTGAATGTTCTTCTTCTACTTATCTTATCCCATAGAAAAATCCTTCTTCATATTCACTGTCACTAAGATCATTATAATATTCTATAGCAAACAAACTCTCAATATTTCTTTGATCATGCTTGTTTCCTTGATGTGTCATCTCATCTTCACTATCACTGAAACCATTGCAATATCCTGATCTATGATCTCTTTGACCAAACACAAAGCACTGATCTCTTTCATCTTCTATTCCTAGGAATAGATGTTCTTCCTTTTCATCATTTGATTTGTCTCTATCACTATGATTTGAGCTATCACTTGCTTCTACAATGTAGTAATATTTCTTTGCCTTAAGAAAAAAATTCTTCTTCTCATACTTGTTTTGCTTGTATTTGTCATCTTTGTCATGCTTATGCTTTCCATATTATTTTTTTATATGAACCTATTTTTCATCATCATTATTTTCTTCATGTGGACACTTGTATGCATAGTGACCAAGATCACCACACTTGTAGCATCTGACTTTCCTTATATCCCTAAAATTCCTTGAGTCCTTATTCCTTTTGATGAAGTTAGCTTCCTCATCATTATCTACAACTCTATCTATTTTTGGAACTTTCCCTTTCTCTTTTTTTGAAGCCTTGAATGCAATCTCTTTTATTGGAACTTGATGCTTACTTACCCTCATCTCATAAGATGTGAGATTTCCTTGCAATTCTTCCATTATTAGCTTATTTATATCCATTGTTTCTTCTATTGCTGAAACCTTAGCATCATATTTCATTGGAAGTGATCTCAAAATATTTTGAGTAACTTTTTATTTTTTCATCTCAAATCCTAGACCTCTCATGGTGTTAGTAATATCATCAACTCAAAGTAAAAACCTTGCAATATATTCTAAATATTTCATTTTCAATTCCACAAAAAGTTTTCTATGAGTTTATAGTTTTTCCAACTTTACCTTAGAATATCCTTCATAAGTATTCCACAACTTGGTCCACATCTCATTAGTTGAATTACATACCATAAAATTTATAAAATATATCTCTCGTAGGCCACTCAAAATACAATTCATTGCTCTTGCATTGATCTCAACCAATTTCTTGATAGTCTTATCTACCTCGGGATCACCTTCAACCCTATACTCTTTTTCAACCATTTGCCATACCTCATATCCTTGTGATATCAAGTAGTTATTAATATTCATGCTCCAGAAAGCATAATTGTTACCATCAAATAATGGAGCCTTCTTTGTAGATGATCCATTCTTTGAAGACATTTGTGTTCTTGTAGAATTTGACCTCAAGTTGTTAGATTTTCCTAAGAAACCCGCTCTGCTACCAATTGAATAACACAAGCTTATACTGAGAGGGGGGGAGGTGAATAGTATAAGACCACTTTTTAATTTCTTTCCAAACCAATATCAATTAATGTACTTAATTGCAATAACTAAATATAGCAGTGTGCATTAATAACTCAGATAGAAATAGTTAGCAAGATCACAAGTCACCAAACATAATTGAGACACAAGATTTAACATGGTTCCCCAATGTGTGGTACTCCACAAGATAATATCCTTATAATATTTCACACTAAAATAAGGATCCTTATCCAATACAATGATTTTTTTGATCTCCTCAAAGCTAGGCAATAACAAGCTCACACAGAACTTGCCCAAATTTGCATAACAAGCTCACACAGAACTTGTCCAAATTTCTTTGATTTGCTCAAAGATAGGAAATAACAAGCTCACACATAACTTGTCCAAATATGCATAACAAGCTCACACAGAACTTGTCCAAAATTTCTCAACAAGCTCACACAAAACTTGTCCAAATATGCTCAACAAGCTCACATAGAACTTGCTCAAATATGCTCCAACAAGCTCACTAAGAACTTGTCCAAATATGCTCTAGCAAGCTCACCAAGAACTTGCTCAAATATGCTCCAACAAGCTCACTAAAAACTTGTCCAAATCTGCTCTAGCAAGCTCACAAAGAACTATCTCAACTCTACTCAATAGAATCACTCTTAACCTCATCAAAATCTATCTCAAATATGTCCATAAATCTGTCTAAAACTGTCCACAAATTTGTCCCAAAAACTGTCCACAAAGCCTTCTCAAAGGCTCAATCAATCATACACAAACTACCACAAATATATCCAAAAATCTATCCCAAAGGCCTTCTCAAATGCTCAATCAATCATGCTCAAGTAGTACTCAAATCTCATCCACAAATATATAAAGGCAAGGCTCAAAGATGAACTCAACAATGAATGGCAATGCACTCTACAATGGATGACAACAATGATCCACAATGATATCAAATCAACTCAACTCAAATCAATCTCAACTCAAGTCAAATCATAGAGGCATAAAGAGAATTTTTAGAAACTCAATATGTTCTAAGCTCAATCTCAACTCAAATCAGAATTATAGAATAGTTTGTTTCATGGGACTTGAACAATCACCTCACACAATCACTTGACTAGGATAAATCAACTCAACTCAACAAATCACCACAAGGGATAACTCTTTCTCACAAAACCCTAGTCCAAGCATGTATCAACCAACTCAAATGTTTCCAACAATGATCAACCACAAATATCACAATACAATTATACTCATGTTATTTTCAAGTTCTTTACATAACCAATGGGCTTCACCGACTATGCTTATAAAACAAGGTTTAAACACAAATCTCAAACTAGAAAATCTTGAAGCATTCAATCGACCACTTTCGAAAAGGAAACCCCAATCAATCCTTTTCACTCCATTGATATTTCAGAAATAAACCACCATAAACAATAATAGGAGAATGTGCCCATACCTTTTTGATGCCAAGAAGTTGTCCACAAAATCTGCCACACTAAACACAACTTTCCTTTCCAATCTCAATAAGGGTTAGTGGACTTCAAATAATAATCACAAGATAAAGCATAACTCAATTTACACCTTTTTACTCCAACTTAATAAACACATCCACCAAAGTACTTTTTTAATAAAAACCCTTATCAAAATAATAATCAATAAACCTCTTAGAAATTATTTTATAACAACTCCTTATTTCTCCTAAATCTTAATTCTCAATTTCATGAACATCAAATTGAATAAAAAACTCTTCCACCTTTGAAATAATAATCACAGCCCTTATAAAAACAAAGTTTAATTAAAAACTTTAATTATTCCTAACCACCTTATAACTCCAACTTAGGGCTTAACATAATTAATTAGAGCAAAAATATATTTACCTCCTCAAGGGGATTCGAACCCCCAACTTGCCCACACTACGAGCACCTTAGCCATGGCTAAGGTTTCCACACGAGCTAGCCACTCGTTCGAAATGGAATGGCACAACGTGCCTTAAAACCTTTCCTCCCTTTATGCAAATAAAAATCACTTAGAGCTCTTTTCTTCCAAATCCTTTCGAACGCGATCAAGGGGATTCAAAACCTTGATGTTTGTGCTACCACACACCTTAGCCAAAATCCAACTACCAATGCACCACTCTGCCCACTATGCCTTTTGTCTTGACCTCACTTTGTCTTATTTGTTGCTTATGCTTTCCAAAGGATTTCACACGAACTCTTATTTGAATTATTTTTCCAATGATTAATTCACAATCTCACTTCAGTTTATGAATCTTACGTATCCCTTTATATAGCCTCATTATTTTTGATGATGTCGATGTAAATCTTGCATATTTAATTTTAAATTTAAATATAAATTTTAAATAATTAAAATTTAAACTAACATCATTGGGGCACCTTTTTTGATGAAACGAAAGATCAACTTGGGTTTTAAGAAAAACCTAGTTCAAATCTGCCATCCATAGTTTTAAATAAAACCCTTTATTTTGCTTGCCTTGGTTTTCACAAAAACCTTTTATTTATCCATGCTTTCCAAAATATCATTTGGCCACCAAAACTCAATGTGATTCAAGTGACATCAATGATCCATGTGACATCAAAGACAATATAAAATAACTCAAATTGCCAACATCTATTATTTATTATTCCTTTGCTTTGCCATGTTGATGTTGTCTGTATCTCTTCTTACTTTCAAGTAGGTTATCCCCAGCCATGCACTACACCATGCCATGTTGGTCATCACCTCTTTGTTGTGTAAGATCTTCACCCTATTTTAGAAACCCTTGCACATCATACGATGCAAGGTAGCTCTTAGTTCGGTTATAGTTGAGCCATTGGCAGCTCGTGTTACTCTTCATCAATGGAATTGCCATTTCCTTGTTGTATAGGATCATTATTTTGAAATCCCTATAGATCCTCATAAATCATGGTGGTTCTCTATGTTTTTATCTACCCTATTCAATCTTAGTGTACCTTTCATATTTGTTTCACTTTGTGTAAATCCACCTTCCTCTCGGTACTTTAATATTTCCTTGAGTTTAAGGTTGGTGTTAATTAATAGAGTAGAATATTTATATTATAAAAGATTTATTTTTCTTATTGAGAATTAATTAATTAATAAGTTCTTTAATTCATCAAAGAAAGAGTTCATGATGTTATAAGATTTTAAACTAATTAAATAAGAGAATTATTTAATTATGACCAATTTGAATAAAGGAAAAATAGTTTATTTGGTTAATTAAAGGTATGGGACTTTGATTAATTTGAATAAAGGAAAAATAGTTTATTTGGTTAATTAAAGGTATGGGACTTTGATTAATTTTAATAAAGGAAAAATAGTTTATTTGGTTAATTAAAGGTATGGGACTTTGATTAATTTGAATAAAGTAAAAATTGTTTATCTAGTTAATTAAAGGTATAGGACTTTGATTAATTTGAATAAAGGATTAATAACTTATTTGGTTAATTAAAGGTATGGGACTTTGATTAATTTGAAAAAAGGAAAAATAGTTTATTTGTTTAACTAAAGGTATGGGACTTTGATCAATTTGAATGAAGGAAATATAGTTTATTTGGTTAATTTAAGGAATGAGACTTTGATTAATTCAAATAAAAGGAATTTAGATTATTTTCTTAATTAAGGAATGATACCTTAGTTATTTAAAATGATGGTTTTTGAAATGATTTGATTAAATTAAGACTTGTGATGTAGATGTATTTGTTAAAATGAATCTATTTGAGTGAATGAGGGATAAGAATAGAAATGAGAAAATTCTTATGATATCAACTAGACAGTAGATGGTTGAATGCTTTAATTAAATTTGTATAGTTGAAATTTGGGAAAGTAAATAGTAGATGCATTTAGATGCATGCCTTTCATAGAACCATGAGTTGTCCTAATCCCCTACTACCCTCAAATAATTATGGAAATACAAGGAGGAACAAAGAGGACAATTGGAACCAATGCACTGGTTTGATTTATAATTTTAATAATTTATTTATGTTCACGTAGACTAGACTTGTAAGGAGAAATCCCTATATAGACATGAATTTAATCATTTATTCTTTTAAAGTATGGAGGTTTTACCTTACTTGCTTTTGTGTAATGAATGTAATGAATGAATTGAGGAATGAACCTTTAATTTATTATTATAAAGCATGCATGCATTATGTTTATTCAACTTCCCCCTTTCTTGAATGTTTATTTTATTTGATGTATTTTCTTCTAGTAACTTCTTATGCTTTATCGATTTTGTTCATTAATTATTTTAGTATATAGAATTAGTCTTATCATTTTTTTTCTTAACATAGAAAAAGAGACCTAAGAGATTTAGACATCCAAGGGTGAGCATAGGAAAATATATAAGATATTAAGACTTCATAGGGTGAACATACGAAAATACATAAGATATTAAGACCTCTTAGGGAAACATAGGAAAAGCCATAAGAGATTAAGACCTCTTATGGGGAACATAGAAAGACCTAAGATATTAATACCTCTTAGGGAGATGCTAAACTAAAACCAACTGGATTATCTACAAATGGGTTAAGTTAGCTCATTATGAAGATGAGATGGATGACTTAAATTGCAATACATGTGGCATGCTGCACATACAGACTTGTGCATGGTATGGATATGGGTGTATACCTTCGACTATACTAAAGGTGATAAGTTAGTTCATCAATAAGGATGATATGGATATCTTATCTATGGTACACATAATATACCTTCATAGATGAACTTATGTAGGGTATTGAGTATGATGTGATCCTTGTAAATTGGGTAGTTTAGTAAACTTGAAACAAAGAATAACTTAATGGACATACTAGATAAGGGGATTTATGGATCCCTCTTAGTTGTGTTTGTATTCAAATTTTTCTTAGTTATTTTTAGTTAGTTTTTAGGTTGTTATAATTTACCATATCCCGACATGGCATCAAAGTAGACCCTAACAAGATATCATATATTGTTGATATGCTTCCCATAAAACTTAATCAAATTTATTATTTTTCAAGGTAATCTCCATGTGCTATTAGGAGATTCATTTCTTGACTTATAGAAAAAAATCTATCCTTTCTCTAAATTATTACTTAAGGACATGGAACTTTTATGGGATGAAAAATGTTAAGCAAAATTTTGATTCTCTAAAATACTATCTCACATACCCCCTATTCTTGTTCCTCCTAATCCTTTCAAGCCCTTGTTGTTGTACATCAATGCAACCATCACTGACCTAGGGAAATGTTAGCTAAGTATGATGATCATCATATGGAAAAATAAATCTACCATATTATCAAAACCCTAGTCAGCTATGAAAACCATTCTACACATTTAGATAAGTTATGTCTTCCTATAATTTTTACATCCCAAAAGTTGTGATATTACATGCTTAGCCATAAAATCTTTTTATTGCAAGGGTGGATCCTTGGCAATAACTTATGTACAAACAATACCTCTTAGGATGAACTACCAAATGGGTTATTTTCCTTAGTGAATTTGAACCATAATTCATCATCCAAAAATATTTAAAGGCCAAGTTATTGCCAATCAGTTGGTTTTTGTTCCTCTAGAAGCAATCGACCTTATTATTGTAGAATTTTTAGATGAATATATACTTTTTCCATAGAAACTACTACTAATTAGTCTTGGAACCTATATTTTAATGGTTCCCGCTATGTAAGAGGATCAAGGGTAGGAATTTATTTTAGTCACACCTCAAAAGCAAAAAATCCCCCTCTTTAGTAATAGTTCTCTTTTACCAATAACAATATTGAGTATGAAGCTATTATTTTAGGACTATGTACTACTTTGGAATTAAATGTTAAAATTGTATTTTTATTTGGAGATTTACAACTCATGGTTGACCAATTAAATGATGTTTACCACACCAAATATGAGAAAAATAAAATCTATAAGGAAATATTTTCAAAGCTTATGTTTGTATTTGATAAGGTAACTATCGAGGCCATCCCACACTCTAGTAATAACCATGTTGATGTCATGACTGAAATAGTATCTCTTATCCCTTTAGAATTATATGATAATCAATCCATAATAATCATTCACCAAATTTTGAAACCAATGACCCTCATAGTTAATTTCCTTAAGAGTTTTTCAATATAGAAGCATCTTCCTTTCTTTTGACCCTTGGTATAAGGGTATTTTTACCATCCTTAAGATGGAACCATGCTAAATATATTAGATTATAATGGGAAAAATAATTTGTGATGAAAATATTGTTAATTTGTTATAATAAATGATATTTTTAATTGATTCTCTTTTTATAGCATGCTCCATAGATGTCTTACCTCCAATGAAGATAAAAAAGTCATTCAAGATGCCCATGAGGGATCCTATAGTAGAAATTTTAGTGGAAATTCCATCACCAAAAGGCTTATTCAATTAGGATATTTAAGTAGGGAAAAATGGTGCACCAAATTATGTAAAAAAATATGTGTATCTACCCCATCTCGCTCATGAGCATCAAAAAGGAAGCATGCATGTGAAAAGGAAAGAATACCAAACAAAAAGGAAATGAAATAAAGCAAGTTTCTTCTCATTAATTTGTTGGATCAGATCCAAGGTTACACAGAAGTCCCCTTGAGGGCTCAAAATGTGATACAATTGTTACAATATTGGGTGCCCAAAGACCAAGTCTTTCACGGAATCAAGGTGCACATCCAATGTTTCTCCTCATACCCACAATCGAGGTGGGCGAGCCAATGCCACCGCTGCTTGTATCTTCAATCTCTGATGTCTGATATTCCTTCCCAATGCCTTCTAAGAACCTGCACCTGCACACAAGGAAGCCAAAGGGGTCAAATAGCAAGGGTGTATGGTGGAAAACATGCAATCCCCATAGGGGTAAAATAACGCATATATTAAAACTATATCAAAACATGTCCAAATGACTTGAAAATTTGTAGAGATGTTAAAGAGGATTTTTTGAGAGGATATCACCAAAAAAATATCAGAAATTGCATCTGTAGACCCCTCGATTTTGCGTCGCTCGCCTGCAACCTACGAAGAAGAAGACAAGCAAATCCCGAACCTAAACATATCCAAAACTCATGAAATTTGGAAAGTATGCATAAATTGACATTTCAAGACAACCCATATGATTATATTTTCAAATTGAGGCCCAGATCCACCTGCATAAAACTGGGGTGCCCGGATGGGCCCTACGAGCCTACAAAAACTTAAAAATGCTATAACTTTGTCAATTTAACTCCAAATAACCTGAAATTTGAACTGTAGAATAATGGGATAATATAGAAAATTAATAATTAAAAAAAAATAGTGAAATTGTGTAAGAATTTACCCTCATACCAAGGGGGACGGTGGTGACTGCAACTATTTGGGGGCACCCTAGGAGGGGATACCCACCAAATTCTGCCCACTTTTTGCTACCAAAATCACTAGGAGATGTTCCTAAACAATATAAGGTGTGTTTTCATTGAATTTGGTGAAGAAATTCACCCATATGGAAAAGTTATGCTCGGATTACCTTCTTGAAGTCACCCGGTAACCTCCTTGGCAAAAGGGAGATTTCGAGGGCAAAAAGGTGCAATAAGGTGAGGGGAAATCTTGGCAGCACTCCATTGCATATCCTAGAACTCCTATCCATATTTTTGTGTGGATATTGAATCCATTTTATAGCCCAAAGGGGCTCATGTGCAAAAAGGCATGCAAGGGCATGCATGGCAGGAGGTGCCACTTGTCAAACGGGAGGCATGCACTGGATGGGGAAGAGAATATCCATTTTGGGCCTCCATTAAGAAGTGTGTCATAAGGATTCAGTGCCCTCTGACCCGCATGCTCCATATGGCATGCTAAATGGCAGTTTTTGGGTGCCATTTGTCCCAGATTTGACTTTTTTTGGGTCAAACTTGCTCACCGTCCCACCCTGGGACGATGGCTCACCACCATCCCAGGGTGGGATGGTGGGAATATACCACCATCCCAGGGTGGGACGGTGGTGAATTTTGGGCCAAAACCTCCCAAAATTGGGCCGGTAGCCTCCAAAAACCTTTTCGGAGTGGCTAGAACCACTGTGAGCCTCCTGAGGGCTGCCCAAGGGGCCATATGATGTCAATTTGATCCTTGTTTGTGGGTGCTTAATCGGGTTTACCATATTTTAGTGTCTACAGATGCCCATTTTTGAGATGCGTTGTGTGCAGCACAGCGTTGAGCAAAAATAGATGACCAAAATGTTGAATGATTAAGGTTACTCGATAACCTAACCAACTTTAGATGCCCCAATCATGGAAAGGGCGTGTGTTCTTGAATCCTTGCTTCTGACTCATTAAATGAGCGTGCCTATGCTTGAACATTATCTATCATGAAAGGCTAGGGCCCATGACTTCATGATGCCAGTAATGTCAAGCGTTATGATGTGATATTGTGTGCTTGTTTGCTGCCCCAAGCAGGAGCATGATTGTCTTTATCAAAGATTCGTTGAACGAACACAATTCGCATAATTGAGTGTGTGCTTGCTGATTTGGACTGAGTATGACTACCCCCTCAAGCGATGAGTCGATGAGGGAATGACCAGTGAGAAAAGCGATGAGTCACTTGACCCAATTGACTTGTGTTATGCTTACCTTCAGTTTTATCCCTTGAAAAATAGGGCAATTTGGAGAGGATTTTGGTGACTTTGTTGAGTTTTCCTGGAGGAAAGGAGCTGAAAACTGCATGCCCGGGGGGTGGTCCAGCCACAATGGCCTTATTAGGGCATGAATTAACAACTTTTCCATCCCTCCTAGGATCCTCATGGTTGCATTTTGATCTATGTGAAATTTGGACCCAATTTGAGCTGTTTTGGTGCAGTTTTGGACCTGTTTTGGGTCATTTTGGGTTGTTTTGGCCTATTTTTGCTACCACCATCCCAGGGTGGGATGAGGGCATGTTCTACCACCATCCCAGGGTGGCACAGTCAGCCAAATGTGTGCTCATACCACCCTGGGATGGTGGTGACCCCTGCATCTTTATATAAACCCAAAATATGAAGGTTAGGCTCATTTGTGCATGCTTTCTTTGGAAGTTTGAGAGGTGAGGAGTAGGAGAGTGATTCTGAGTAGTGGAGTGCTATCAAATTCATCCCACAGTCACCATGAGTCAGTGGGTGGACTCAGCCAGTGGAGGAGCCGGTGCGAGACAGGTATGCCAAGTCTCTCTTATTGCATTTTCCTAGTGTTAGGAGTTGATTTTTTTGCTTTTATGGTATGTTTTTGGCTTGGAAGCATATCACACTATATTGTAGGTAATTAAACCTAATTTATGAGATATGTACCAAATTTTGTGTTTTATCCATGTTTTTGTGCAATTAGATTGCATTTTATAGGTCCAATTTTGCATTGTTTTTGCTATTTTTTGATGGCTTGAAAGGCCTTTTGCCTTTTTTGGCCCCCGGGGGGGGGGGGGGCCCCGGGGGGGCCATTCTGGGGGAGCACGGGTTTTTGGTTTTTGGGGCCATGTGAGGCCATTTTGGTGGTGTATTATTGAGTTGCTTATATTTTTAAGGTGGTGAGGATTCGGTATCGAGTACCTACTCTCTTTGATTCCATGAGGGATGCCTTGACCATAGAGGACTGGGAGTGGTTGGATGCCATCGGCCTCAAGCAGGTGACCCGATTAGAGGTTGTTATAGGAGACCGTGCATATCTGACTGCCCTAATTGATCTGTGGGATCCATGCACCAATACCTTCCACCTACCCACTAGGGAGATGATGGTGATACTTGAGGATATCTATCAGATTCTTTAGATTCTGATAGAAGGGTGGCCGATCCGCACGACACCACGAGACCAGAGATAGGTAGTGCTCGAGAGGTACTTCAGTTATGATCTAGAGATGACAGAGCTAGACTACTTGAAGGGGGTATGCTGGTAGGATTATGGCATGAGGTGAAGGTATTGGGGGTGAGGCATACACTACTCATGATGCTCATCTCCAATATGCTACTACCTGATTCTTCTAGAGTGAGGTTCCCATGGAACCTAGTGGAGATAGTGTTTGCGCTGGTGAGGTGTACTATGGTGGAGCCACTGGTGATGGCATGGGGTACTACACTATTGGCACAACTCTATGATGAGTTGTACGAGATCCACTACCATCGATGGAAGGGTGTTGGGTGTAGATTTTTGTTGTAGTGCTAGGGATGGTAGCACATAGTTATGGGGTGACCACATGGGCTACCATGGATGACTCAGGCACAGCTAGTAGATAGGGAGATAGGATATGGTATCCTATGGTAGAGGGCTCAGGAGAGGGGATAGAGTCGATGATTCATAGGTGATGTGGGTCACTATGTAGATCTATTCTCATGACTTGAGGTAGGCCAGGTGTTCTAGAGACCATACAAGGATTTCCTAGAGTGGGCAGATGCTACTGTATAGCTCCGTAGGGTGCGGTGAGGTAGATGGTTGGTTGGATGACATGGCATGGAGTGGGAGTACTTCCATTTTGCTTAGGTGATGTGATAGTTTGGGCTATGCCAGGGGGTGCCTAGTGAGCTAGTGCCTTATCAGCATCATGGGGATGAGAGGACATTGGCATGGCCGATGGTAGAGGTAGTGGCATGGGATACGGATCCTATAGTAGACATTCCAGATGTGGATGATGTCGGGACTACAATGGAGTATGACGCTTGGTGGGTGATAGGCCAGGGGCATGGAGAGGGGCCACTAGGGAGGGGTGCAGCTAGGGAGGCACCTCAAGAGGTTTTTGGTGAGGACCAGGGTGAGGCAGGTGATTGGCAGGGACACATGGTAGGGGAGCATGTGGATCTCCTAGACTTAGGAGATCGAGGTGACTTGGGGGATGATGATGTTGGGGATGAGGAGGTGCAGGCACCATCGATGGCATCGAGGGACACAGAGGTAGAGCTATGAGATGAGCTACTCAGGGTGAGGTAGGAGAGAGATCTCCTATGGACATAGGTGCATGATGTATAGGTAGAGCTAGCAACACAATGAGTCGAGGTACAGGTGGCTCAAGCTGAGATAGCATCTCTTCGAGCATAGTTGTGATCTCGAAGCCCTACACGAGAGGATTCCAATAGTGGGGAGGTGACTAGGCTATAGGTAGAGGTGACACGACTCCATTATATGGTGGAGACTTACCAGGCATGGTGTCGATGGGGGTAGGCTTATGCGGATGAGTTGGAGATTGAGGTAGTGTACCTTGGTGGGTATCTATGGGATGATGTAGGTGCTAGTGGGTCATACCAGAGTCACCACAGTAGGATAGGGCAGTCTTCCTCTAGGCTGGAGGCACTAGGGTCTAGGCAGAGAGCTGATAGGGTAGGTGGTAGCAGGTATGGGAGTTCATAGAGGACTTCGACTACAGGTGGGAGTGCGAGTCATAGTACCGGTCCTACGTGACCATGGTAGTGGCTCGCATGACTCTTTTTGTGTTTTTGGATGTTTTAGCAGTGTGAAGTCTGAGGACTCACTTTATTGTAGCCTATGGGCAACATGATGTATCTTTTTATCCCCATACACACACACACACACACAACACACACACACACATATATATATATATATATATATATATATATATATATATGAGCTTTTTATGTGGTTTATCATCATGTGTTTATTGTTTTATGAAATGTATGCAATTTGATTTATGCAATGATGATGAATGCCTATGTATGCATATTTTATGATTTTGATTTGATTTGATTTTGTACATGCATGGATGTATAGTGAGATGGATGATTTATTGATTTAGAGGATGAAATGTGTAGACTATATGCCATATTATGCTAGCACCATAGATGATGTATTTTGCACCAACTCATATGTAATGTTGTCATGAGACTTATATAATGGATTTGTGAATAATGTAATTGAAATGAATGTGGTGAAGTGATATGAATGACATGTTATTTAGGGAATGCCCATTAGGTTTTCATGAGACTCAAACACTCTAGTCAACTCATCAAAAGTTGTATACTAACCATGCAAGACTTTTTGACAAGGTATGAATCTGCTAGGATGACCAAGGTACTTCATATCCCTATGTGTGCAAGTGAGTTCATTCCTATGAGATGCATAAGGATACCGCTAGTGCCAAGAAGGCTCTCAACCAAACCTGTACTGAGGATCACCAAATGAATGCCACCATCATAGGTTTTGTACTAAGTATGACTAGACCACTAGGCAATCTAGGTTACCAAAGCTAGCTCATCCACATGCAAACATTGGTCTACACATATGCCCAAAAGCTAATATGGCAGACATATCATCATGTGGGAGGCTACCACCATTGACGGATAGGCTATCCACCAAACCCGTAATGAGGATCACCTGATGGTTTTCCAAATGCTGAGAGTTCCAGGGATTCAAGTTCGACTCCCTACTTTCTTCAAATTGTATTGGGATACTTGCTCTCATATGAAGTGATAAGAATCACTATTTATTTTTCTCTTTTTAGTGATAATAATCACTATTTATTTTGAGTTTTTATTTTTCTCTTGAGCAAGGGATTTGAATTTTGAGTGATGGGGATCACTGTTTCTTGTGCTTTTTGATGTGTGCACTTTTTTATTTTTGTATTTTTGTACTTTGAATTTTTGCTTTGTGGGGGTTTGCAAATTTAGACTATTGCAAACATGTGGCAATGTGGGATTTTGATGACAAAAATGGGGGAAAACCACTTATTGTTGTGGGGGGAATTGGGTAGGGGAGAACTTGTCCTTTTGCCAACTCTCAGCATTCTTGAACCATTCGCACAGGGGGATGAGCAGGATGACCTTTTCACTTAAGGTAACCTAGACCACTTCATGGATTTCATCTGTCTTTGTGCAAAACTTGGATTGTTAATGATTAATTGTGTTTGGGATATGATGTACACAAGGCATAATCAATGCAAGACTCTACCTCCTAAAAATCAAGCTAGCCTTCTACAAAATATGAGTAGAGACTAGATATGGCTGAGTGACTGAAAACCCTACTGACATTTTAAAACAAATGGCTAAGTGAAGGGAATAGACACGACTATGGAAATGTGAAAAATGTGGGTGAAAATGATAATTGTGGCATTGAACTATGAGTACTTTCACAACATTGATTTTGAGTGGTAAGTAGTGTACCATCATGGTGCTAGACATGTATGAGCAACTCTAAAATGTAAAGTGCTAATGATGAATATGCCTAAATGCAAGCGATGATAAAATGCAATGGGATGCAATGTGATGTGATGCAATATTTTTGAATTTTTGAAATTTTGATGATGTTTTTGAATTTTTTATTGATATGTATACACATGTGACCAACGGGCTTATTTGGGGGCCATTGGGGCATTTTGGGGGGACCAAAGGGCTTATGGATGCCTTTGGGGCTTTTAGGTTTGACCTAGATGATCGTAGATAGTCCAGGAGCATTTTTACTTGACCTAGATGGTGAGAACCCACTAGGAGCCTTTTGGGTGACCTAGACTGGTGGACACTTAAAAAGTGTCTACAACTACCTAGGGGTATTTGGCTATGACCAAAGGGCTTATGGATGCCTTTGGGGCTTTTAGGGTTGACCTAGATGATCGTAGATAGTCTAGGAGCATTTTTACTTGACCTAGATTGTGAGAACCCCTAAGAGCCTTTTGGGTGACCTAGACTGCGACACTTAAAAAGTGTCTACATACCTAGGGAATTTGGCTATGACCAAAGGGCTTATGGATACCTTTGGGATTTTAGGTTTGACCTAGATGATCGTAGATAGTCTAGGAGCATTTTTACTTGACCTAGATGGTGAGAACGCGCTAGGATAATTTTGGGTGACCTAGAGGTGGAGTGGCACTTAAAAGTGTCTATGACTACCTAGGGGTATTTGGCTATGACCAAAGGGCTTATGGATGCCTTTTGGGGATTTTAGGGTTGACCTAGATGATCGTAGATAGTCCAAGAGCATTTTTACTTGACCTAGATGGTGAGAACCCGCTAGGAGCCTTTTGGGTGACCTAGACATGCGATGACACTTAAAAAGTGTCTACGACTACCTAGGGGCATTTGGCTATGACCAAAGGGCTTATGGATGCCTTTGGGGCTTTTAGGGTTGACCTAGATGATCGTAGATAGTCTAGGAGCATTTTTACTTGACCTAGATGGTGAGAACCCACTAGGAGCCTTTTGGGTGCTCTCTAAGCATGAAATGGCCGCAAGTGAAGGATGTTCAAGGGTTCAGGATCCTCGACACCTTCAAGTGAAGCTAGGTGATAAGTTCTAGGCCCTATTTGACTAGTGATGACAAAGGGACCTAACCAGTTTATCATAAATTTGTCTCGTAGGTGGGGTGGCAAGCTAGAATTCTGTTGGTTCTCTTTCAGGATGAGATCACCAACCTGAAAGTCTCTAAGATGGACTTTCATATTGTAGGCTCTTTTGAGCCGCTCTTGATACACACGTAGATGCTCAAGTGCATTAATGCGATGCTCATCCAACAACATAAGTTGATCTAGGTGAGCTTGTCACGTAGTATCATCATCAATAAACTCCTGCATGGATATGCGCAGTGATGGGATTTCTAACTCTAGAGGCATGACTGCCTCAACACCATACACTAGTGAAAATGGAGTTGCCCCAGTGGGCATCCGAATGCTAGTGCGGTAAGCCCAAAGGGCAAGCGGCATTTGTGTGTGCCAATCGGTATGATTCTCTTTGACTATTTTCTTCAATATGGCAATTAATGTCTTGTTTGATGCTTCTGCTTGCCCATTTGCTTGTGGATAATAGGGTGTCAAAAAGTTGTGTTGGATATTATACTTTGCTATCAAAGCATGCACATATTTATTCTTGAATGATGTCCCATTATCCAAAATGATCTTGGATGGAATACCAAAATGACAAATGATATTATGCAATATGAACTCCGCTATGCGAGGTCCTATCGTAGTGGTAAGGGGGATTGCTTCCACCCACTTTGTAAAATACTCGGTAGCCATAATGATAAATGTGTGATGGCCCGAGGATGTAGGGGAGATTTTCCTGATTAAATCCAACCCCCATTGTAAAAATGGCCAAGCCGATTGGATCGGTTGTAAGGCCTGAGAAGGTACATGTGTCAAGTTAGCATGGTGTTGACATTTCATGCACTTCCTCACATATGCACAACAATCTCGCTCTAAAGTTGGCCAATAATAGCCCATGCGAAGAATGCACTTTGCGATGGCCATGCCACTAAAATGGCCACCACAAGTACCATCGTGTGCTTGGGCCATTGCCCAAGTCGATTCTTGATACTCTAAGCAATGAAGGAGGATTCCTTCATAGCTTCGATGGTATAGGATGTCTCCTAACAAGACAAACTTTGTTGCCTTCCATTTAAATGTCCTTTTGGTAGTGTGCGATAATCCAGGAGGGAGGTTACCAAGCTTTAGGTACTCTCTAATTGGTGTGGACCAGTCCTACTGTGTGGAAGCCTCGATTGCATGAATTGTCTATCCCTCATGAAGTTCATCCCGAGAAAATGCAGATTGGGATAGAACTTGTAAGAATAGCATTGTGTTGCTATCAAAAGGGGTTTGGGGGAACAGAGTCCCCCAAGCGGCATGATTCAAGTGCTCATGAATGTGTGAGAATCTCTCTTGATGAGGTTCTATTTGAATCAAGTGGACTTCTGGCATGGCTTGAGTGCTCTCATGCTCAATCATTGATTGTGATAGCATCTTGACTTGAATGGTTGTCATCTCCCCTATGGGGTCTTGTGGAATCAAGGATCCTAAAGAGGCCATTGTATCTATAAAATGATTAGATGATCGAGGGAGTGCCTCGATGTCATACCATTCAAAATTTTCCAAGGATTTGTCCACAAGGGCTTTGTAGGCTTGCAAAATTGGGCACTTGCACTGGAAGATTCCCTTGACCTAGTTGACAATGAGCAAGGAGTCACCAAAAATGTTGAGCTTGGTGATTTTCATGGCGATAGCCATTTTAAGCCCTATGAGCAAGGCTTCATACTCGACATTATTGTTGGTGTAAGGGAAATCAAGTTTAAATGATAGGGGTATGGGAGCCCCATGCGGTGTGAAAAACATGATCCCTGTGCCACCCCCTTGCTCGCATTTGGAGCCATCGAAGAAAAGAGTCATATCCACCTGTGACTCAAGCTCATCAGAATCAGGCGATTATGATATTTGGAAGACTCCATCATCGAGAAGCTCCATGCTAAGAGGTTGATCCTCCTAGAGAGGAGCCTCTACAAGTTGATCAACAATGACCTGACCTTTGATTGACTTTTGTCCTATGAATTCTAGGTCAAATTCTATCAACAACATGATCCATTTTGTCATGTGACTACTATGATAAGTATGACTCATCATGTATCACAATGGATTCTCTTTAGATACAACATACGTAGTGTGGCTGAGCATATAGTGTCATAGCTTCTTGGTAGCAAAAACCATCGCTAGACATAACTTTTCAATGTATGCGTACTTAATCTCATAGCTCACTAGGGTGCGACTGAGATAGTATGTGGCATGTTCCTTGTGAAATTCATTATTTTGGGCTAACATGGCACCCAATGCAATCTCAGTAGCTGAGATATATAATCGGAATGACACCCTTGGTCTAGGTGGAGCTAACACTGGTGGTGAAGCCAGGTATTGTTTAATTGTGTCAAAGGCATCCTGACACTCATCGTCCTAGTGGAATGTGACCCCCTTGTGCAAAAGTTTGTTCATGGGTCTACACTTGTCCGACAATTGTGCTATAAAGCATTTGATGGATGCAATCCTCCCCTGCAAGCTATGAAGCTGCTTGATGGTAGTCGAGGGAGGCATTTCAAGGATTGCCTTGACTTTGTTAGGGTCCACTTCGATGCCTCATTTGGAAACTATAAATCCCAAGAGCTTTCCAGATGTGATGCCAAAGATGCACTTCTTGGGGTTCAGTCTCACATTATGTTCAATAAGGCGATCGAGGACTTTGCACAAGACATCTAGGTGCTCATGACGTAATAGAGATTTAGCCAATAAGTCATCCATGTAATCTTCCAAAATTTTGTGCATGTAGTCATGGAAGATATATGTCATGGCACGTTGGTAGGTGGCACCGACATTCTTAAGGCCAAATGGCATGACCTTGTAACAAAATGTTCCCCAAGGCATTGTGAATGCCGTTTTGAGTTGGTCTTCAGGGTTGATACGAATCTGATTATACCCAGAGAAGCCATCCATAAGGGAGAGCATTTCATGTCCTATGGTGGCATCTACCAAGGCATCTATGCTTGGCAAAGGAAAATCATCCTTAGGACTCACTTTGTTCAGGTCTCAAAAATTGGTGCAAATGTGAATCCTCCCATCAGGCTTCTTGATGGGGACCATGTTGGACAACCATGGTGGATAGTCTACAGAAATGACAAACTTGGCATCCAATAGTTTTTGTAGCTCATATTTGACCATCAAGGCCACTTTTGGGTGCATCTTTCTCAACTTTTGCTTGACAGGTTTGACTTTGGGGTCAAGCATTAGATTATGGGTGACCAGATTTGGATCTAGTCCCGACATGTCTTTGTAAGACCATGCAAAATCTACCTTCTTCTTTGTGAGAAGGGCTATATAATCGGCTTGCTCTTTGGGGGATAGGCTTTCCCCTAGCTTGATACATTATGGGTTTTCAGGATCTGAGCTGATATCTTTGTCAACCGTAGGCTCGATTGACATATGAGACCCCTCCTCCAACTGATGGGGAGTAGGGATCAAATGGATGTCATCAACTAGATTTAAATCCTCGATGGGAACTTTAGGTCCCTCCTTAGCATGGAAGACATCATGAGTTGGGCCAGTAGAAAAGTGAAACAACCCACCACAAGCCCAATACTCAGAGGGTGATGGGGGTGAATCAACGTGATCCCAGTCAATAGCATCTAGATCTAGATGGCATGGCTTGGAAGGATCGGCTGGGTTGTGAAGTGGTGTGGTCAAATCAATGGAGATCATATTGATGGAATGTGTCTACTCTCTAGGACCACATGCATGTGACTATGTATTGATGTCATCTCTCACCCCCAGATGTGGTTCTGGGGGAATGGGGATCTCCGGATCCTATCTAGGAATAGACTGTAGGATGGGATCATTAGGCTCAAGGAGCTCCATGTGTGTGGGTGGGTCAAGGAAGACCTCATGGTGAATCTAGCCTAAATTGATAGGCCTTGCCCTCAAGCATGGGCCAACATGCAACTGATGATAGACTTCATCTATGTCGATGGGCTCATGATGATGATGCAAGTAATGAGGACCAAGGTATGCCCTCTCTATTTCATCCTCATAGTCACTATCATATATGGGAACCTCATTGTTGCCCCTTGGGATCGGGCGATCAGGTAGGTGTGGTCCCATATATGCTAATTCCTCATAATCATCATCATGGATGAGGATTCCTTCATTCTCATCTCGTAGTGCCTCAAGCTCACGAGGACCCAACTGCTCAAGTAAATTAATTGCTCCCTCCCTAGGAGGTCTATCTTCCTATGGGTGAACCGGCTCTTCAGGAGGAAGGAGCTACCACCAAATAGGATCAGGGAAAGGGAACAGATGTATGAGGCCTTCCTATTGGTCATTAATGGGGACAATTTGTGAATGATCACTATCCGACTCAAAAGGGTCATATGGTGCTACCTCATAACCCGACTCATCCTCTGAGGTCCATTCATATGAGGTGCCTTGATCTGACTCATCACAGACATGGGGACAACTCTGCGAACCTTCCCCTCTCTCAAAATGTGGGGGAATGTCACTAGGGATCATGGGGTTCCCATCTAGCCATGGAAAGTAATCCCCTAGGGAGTAGACTGTATTGGGATTGGCATAAGGGTCTTGGGCCAACCCACCCTCATAGCCTATATTCAAGTGATTTAGGCTATCTAAGAGGACATCTAGAGGCAAGGGATTGTTGCATCCCACTCCCGACTTGTCATAGGGCATTTGATATTATGGTTGACAAGGGATTCTAGTGCCTTGCTCATATAGGCCTAACCCATAACCATGCCAGTTGCATAGGTCAAGGTACTTCAGGGTGAAGTTAGGGTTAGACAAGTAGTTAATATCTTCTCCAAAAGGTTCCTCATATTCCTCCTACTATTGGTAAGGTTTGATGCCATAGTCAAGGCCCCCATAGATAAAATTCATTTTATTAGGGGGAATACCAAGAGGCACGATAGTGCCTATGGGAAGATGGGGTCTACCCATGTCTTGCATCGACTCTAAAGTAGGAGTAGTGGTAACATTCCTAACCATGTATTCTCCCAATCTGGTAGAAGCTAGATGTACTATAACCTAGGGCTATGGATAGAAGAGGGATGAGAGTGAGACTTGATCTGGCTCATCGTTTGCCTCGTGTGGTGTCTCTTCATCATCCAGGCTAAGTATCTCCTCTGTAGAGATAGTGGATATGATCGGTTGGTCCTCCTCAATGGGCCGCTTCTCTGGGTTCCTAGGCAAAGGATCCACTAGTGTATTAGGCATCTGGGGTGGAGCCGATGATGAGGAGGGCATGGTATGTGGTAGCGATGGGGTCGAACCTTGGCTAGATTTATTCGGTTGAAAATCTAGATGTATCGATGGCAAGGTCGACTTGGGTAACTGTTGCACCATGTTGCAATACTTGAAGGGCTCTAGGTCCATGGGGATGACATGAACTTGCCCTTCATGAGTGTACTTGAGGCATTGGTGAGTGATGGAAGGGACACACTTCATGTCCCTGATCCATGGTCTTCCTAACAAAATGTTGTATGCCATCTCACCCTCCAAGATGTGGCACATCATCGAGATGATCTTTTCTCCTACTTGAATAGGTAGGATGATTGTACCAACCATTGAGCATATGGCATCATTGAATGCTCGGAGGGTGTAGGTAGATGTGACAATATGAGATGTTGGGAGCTTCAGGTGCTTTAGAGCTATTGTAGTTATGATGTTGCTCGAAGACCCAGTATCTATCAACACTCTCTTGTATGGTGTTCCATTCACACATGCGACAATGTGTAAAGGGGGATCCACCATATCATGTGGAACCGGTTTAAGTTCATCTTCTCAAAAAGTAATCATCGATTTCATGCATTGTCGCACATGCCCCACAAAGTTGTTGAAGGAGTTAGACTCCTGGGGCTGAAGCTCAATTGCCTTAAGGATCTCCATCAAGGCTTCTCTATGAGGTTGTGATTGTTGGATGAGCTCATAGATGGAGAGTTGAGTAGATGTTGTTCTTAAGCTCTGAGCGAGCTTGCTCTTAATGGTGACTATAGGCCTAGGTGGGAGGCTCGGTCCAGGAGGTGGTATAGGCTATGATGTCGAAGGGACATCACTCTGAGCCATAGGTGGTGCGACTGGACTTGGATACCACCTATTTCTTGTCACAATACTGACCATGCCAACATATCCTTGCTTAGGAGGGGCATGGTGAACCTCATTCACCTAGGGCACTAGTTTGGCCTACTCTACATGGGCAGGCAAGGGGTCCTTGAAGACCTCCATCTATTGGTTGTTTGGTGCGATAGGGTTATCTACCTAGAGGGCATTCCTATCAATTAGGTCTTGCACCAAGTGTTTGAATTTATAGCACATTTGCACATCATGCCCATTTTGCCTATGAAACTTGCAATATAGGTCTTCTCTGTATCCTTTGGGCTTAGGTGCATTAGGGTCGATAGGTCGACTATCAAGTAGATGGATCGCATTAGCCACCAAGAGGTGATCAAACACTGAGTCCATAGACTCTGCAATGGGCATGAATTATCACTTGGGGTGACGCTGTTGATTTTTCCCTTGACCATTCTGGTTATCCTTGGCATAGTTCCTAGGGGTGGCCTGATAATTAGGCTTTTGAGGTGGCATGGTTGGCACTGGCCCTGGGACACTAATGGCAACCTGATTTACTACTATTGACTTAGGTTGCATTGGGGTGTTCTTAGCATTCTTGCTCCATTCCTTCTTGCGAGGCTTCACAATCTCACCCTCTTGAATCTTGATTTCTTCGATGATCCTAGCCTGTGCTAAGGCATCTTCAAGAGTGGGGTATTGTTGCAACTATAGCAACAAGGAGATTGGATTTAAGCAACTTTTGGAGAACATCTGAGTCAACTCCAACATGGGGAGAAGATAAGGTAGCTTGGTGAGCAAGGTTCACCATCTATTGCCATAATTTGTTATTGACTCATCATCATATTATTTCAACCCAACTACATCGGCCAACGTTGCCTTCCTCTTGGTATTGAAGGCAAAGCATTCTAGGAATGCATCCGCAAGTTGGTCCAAATTATGGATGCTATGCTTAGGGAGTTGGTAAAACCACTCGAAGGTAGGGCCAATGAGGGTAGTCACAAATGTCCTCAAAAGTAAAGCATCATCATCATGAATGCCGAAGCATTGACCTAAGAACCTAGTGACATGTTCTTGCGCATCCTCTTCTCCCTTAAAGGTAGCCAACTGAGGCAACTTAAATTGCTCTAGATAGGGAGGCACAGGTACTGACGGATGGATGGGTTGACTATGCAATTGATGCATAGTGGGATTTTGAGATCCTGACCCAGAGGTCTTGTTCTCTACTAACTCCAAGTGTTCTAACAATGCTTTATAAGGGCCTGAGGACTTGATCTCCTCATATTTGTTCACATCTTGTGGTGGAGGTCTAGGATCCTCCAACCTAGGGTGAGGTGGTGGTAAGTCACCCCCTTGCCTTGGTAAGGCATCTCAACATATTCTACTTCTGGCTCATGCTCAGTATAAGCCCCGTAAGGCATCTCTCGAGTCGGCCTATAAATGGGGGTATCTACCCATGGTGGGTACCCTATGTTTGGCCTGGGAGGCATCTCCCGATCTAGCCTAGGAGGTCATGGAAGCAACATTTGATAAGGTCTCGGGGACCTCTCTCGAATGAGCATGGGTTGCCTCGGATGGACTTCCTACCTATGTGTCTTAGGGGTAGGGACCCTCTCTCTCAAAGTCTTCTAGAATAGCTCATTGGTCTACCATTCGATCCTTTCTTTCTCAAGCTGGTGCAAGTGGTCTAGTTGCTCTTTATCCCACCGAAGCTGCTTGAACTGAGCTTGGCGTTATGTATATCTCACAACCGCTTGCCTAATTTGATCCATAGTGTGAGGCCTAGGGGGCCTAGGAGTCTCACCCTAGGGTTGACCTTGTCCAAGGTACTCTATGTTCTCCATAGGGTGCTTGCCTCTCTCGAGGTTCGCCGCATTGACTTGAGGCTTAGGCTGGAACATGTGTTCATTACACTCAGCTGGTGCAGAGGCACATCGGGCATGCATAAAATATTGTTCCTGAGGAAAGTCTAGGATCTCCTCATGTCTTCCCTCCTAAATAAGGAAAGGTAGGGCAGAATTGGCTCACCCTGATCGATGAGTGTCATTCCCATCGGGCTGCATGAGCTGTTGTATCCTATCAAGGTGGTGTAGAGGTAGAGTCATGTCGACTTGCTCCGGCTAGTGTGTGAAGTCATACTCCTACCTCTGCTTAGGCGTGTCAGCCTTGATGGGTATATGGATGTGTGGCACCACTCTATCTATTAGTGCCTCAACATGTAGTTGCCTTTCACCAAGGAAGGCCTATGAAATATCTACATATCAGGAACACTCTCCCAAGTAATGCTCATCATCCCTCGAGGTGTCCTGGAGAGGATCCCTTCAGAGATGAGGCTCATGCCCTACTATCTTGGGGCTAGGTGGAGTGGAGGCTCACCAGGGAGGTATAACCAAGTCCCTAGGGCTATATCGAAGATGATTCGTGTCTCCTAATCCACTCTCCATAGCTTCCACCCATGATTGGGCTTGGCTGTGGGTGCGCACCATTGCGCTCCTCTATTAGTACCCCAAGTGATTATCTTCTTTACAAATTCTTAATGAAATAGTATACAAGAAAGAAACACTCAATAAGATAGATGATTATCTCTTTTAAGTTTTAAGTGTGAATCCCTAAACTATTTCGTGTGTTTCAGATGTGTTGTTTTGCAAAGAATGACCTCGTGTCACATGTTTGAAATATTGTTGGATTGTAATCTCATGTTCAATTGGATTTCACCTGTATACTCATAGCTCGACAACCTGGATATGAACTCCAGGTTGTGTTATCCCACCTATAATGTGTGGTGATGAGGTCCACACATGGCCAAGGAGCACAAGTCCTACCAGTTCCTCACCCAGTTCACCCGTAGTCTGCGATACACCTCCCCGAAGGGTGATGCATGCTATAACCCATGGGCTATGATGGATCTTGGAACCGGACTTGGCAATATGGATCGGGTTCATGGGATTTGAGCCAAGTGGATGGAGATGAAACCCACCATCACTTGCACTCTACTAGTGGATGGTAATGAAGTCCACCTCACTAGCGTTTATATGAATCGTGGTGTGTGTGGTTCTTTATTATCCAAGAAAGTAAGCAAAGAAGCAATCAATGATCATTCACTAAATGCATGCAAATAAGTGCATTTTACTTTCAGAAAATTAGGATAAAGAACCTACAAATGTGACTTATGAATGCAAATCCTAAATGCTAACTTACCCAATGGGTAAGCCACAAGCAATCAAACCAAACAGATGCATTGCTACTACAAGTTCTTTTTTATTTTTCTTCTTCCTTTTGCTACTTTATGTGATAAGAAAAGTAAAAAGTGACATTTAACCTTTCTATGCAAACAAAATAATATGAGAAAAACCAAATTTTGTAGTCTCTGTAAATGCAGCAGAAAATCAGAGGGTTTAGGCACTTACCTTGTCCATTTTGAGCTCTCCAAATTCTGAATTTTTGGGCAGAAATCTCTCTATTTCACCACCGCTCTAGGGTGGGGTGAGTAGAAGCCTCACCACCATCCTAGGGTGGGATGGTGAAGCCACCATCCCAGGGTGTGCCAGATAAAGCCTCTGCCACCGTTCCAGGGTGGGGAGGGGAGCACCTGCAACACAAAAAGGGCAAAAAATGCAAGAAAGAGGTCAAATTTTCACCCAAATCAAAAGGGACAAGGGTCCCACCATGATCACCACTGAAGTAGGGAAAAATAGTGCACCAAATTATGTAAAAAAATATGTGTATCTACCCCATATCGCTCATGAGCATCAAAAAGGAAGCATGCATGTGAAAAGGAAAGAATACCAAACAAAAGGAAATGAAGTAAAGCAAGTTTCTTCTCATTAATTTGTTGGATCAGATCCAAGGTTACACAGAAGTCCCCTTGAGGGCTCAAAATTTGATACAATTGTTACAATATTAGGTGCCCAAAGACCAAGTCTTTCACGGAATCAAGGTGCACATCCAATGTTTCTTCACGTACCCACAATCGAGGTGGGCGGGCCAATGCCGCCACTGCTTGTATCTTCAATATCTGATGTCTGATATTCCTTCCCAATGCCTTCTAAGAACCTGCACCTGCACACAAGGAAGCCAAAGGGGTCAAATAGCAAGGGTGTATGGTGAAAACATGCAATCCCCATAGGGGCAAAATAGCGCATATATTAAAAATATATCAAAACATGTCCAAATGACTTGAAAATTTGTAGAGATGTTAAAGAGGATGTTTTGAGAGGATATCACCAAAAATATATCAGAAATTGCATCCGTAGACCCCTCGATTTTATGCTGCCCGCCTACAACCTACGAAGAAGAAGACAAGCAAATCCCGAACCTAAACATATCCAAAACTCATGAAATTTTGATCAGTATGCATAAATTGACATTTTAAGACAACCCATATGATTATATTTTCAAATTGGATCCCGGATCCACCTGCATCAAACTGGGGTGCCCGGATGGGCCCTACGAGCCTACAAAAACTTAAAAATGCTATAACTCTTTCATTTTAACTCCAAATCACTTGAAATTTGAACTGTAGCATCATGGGATAATATATAAAATTAATAATTAAAAATAGTAATGAAATTATTTAATAATTTACCCTCATCCTAGGGGGGATGGTGGTGACTGCAACTATTTGGGGGGCACCCTAGGAGGGGATACCCACCAAATATGGCCACCTTTTGCTACCAAAATCACTAGAAGATGTTCCTAAACAATATAAGGTGTGTTTTCATTGAATTTGGTGAATAAATTCACCCGGATGGAAAAGTTATGCTCGGATTACCTTCTTGAAGTCACCCGGTAACCTCCTTGGCAAAAGAGATATTTCGAGGGCAAAAAGGTGCAATAAGGTGAGGGGAAATATCGGAAGCACTCCATTGCATATCCTAGAACTCCTATCCCTATTTTTTTGTGGATATTGAATCCATTTTATAGCCCAAAGGGGCTCATGTGCAAAAAGGCATGCAAGGGCATGCATGGCAGGAGGTGCCACTTGTCAAAACGGAGGCATGCAATAGATGGGGAAGAGAATATCCATTTTGGGCCTCCATTATGAAGTGTGTCATAAGGATTCAGTGCCCTCTGACCCACATGCTCCATATGGCATGCTAAATGGCAGTTTTTGGGTGCCATTTGGCCCAGATTTGACTTTTTCTGGGTCAAACTTGCTCACCGTCCCACCCTGGGATGATGGCTCACCACCATCCCAGGGTGGGATGGTGGGAATATACCACCATCCCAGGGTGGGACGGTGGTGAATTTTGGGCCAAAACCTCCCAAAATTGGGCCGGTAGCCTCCAAAAACCTTTTTGGAGTGGCTAGAACCACTGTGAGCCTCCTGAGGGCTGCCCAAGGGGCCATATGATGTCAACCACATTTTAGTATCTATAGATATTACTAGCCCTCCATGGGGAAATATTATTGCAACAATGTCCAATGTTGTAATAAATATAAATTCCATGATAACATTATTTATGCTCCTTCTAAATGTTGGAAATTTGAGGTATTTTATGTTGTCACTGATGTCACATGGATCATTGATGTCACATGGATCACATTGATTTTTGGTGGCCAAAGTATTTCATAAATAAGCATTTATGATATTTTAGAAAGCATGGATATATACAAGGTTTTTGTGAAAACCAATGCAAGCAAAGTAAAAGGTTTTATTTAAAACCATGGATGGCAAATTTGAAATGGGTTTTTCTTAAAACCCAGGTTGGACTTTCGTTTCATCGAAAAATGTGCCTCGGTGATGGAGAATTTAATTTTAAATATTTAGTTTAAATTTTAATTATTTAAAATTTAAATTTAAATTAAAGTCATCGTCGATGTCATAAAAACCATGTGCCATCAAAAGGAAATTAATAATTAAATGTGCCAATGTATGTGAAATTAAAGGAAGGTTGCATATATATATGCAAAGGCTTTCAATTCAAAAGTCTAAGAATTGAATGAAGAGAACAAAAAGTGGAATCCACGAAATACTTCGATGTGATAGCATGGTCCAACGGTGAGCTTGGGAAGCATAGATTTTTTGGTTGCGATAGGGCAAGCGTTCAATTCCCATTGGGTTCAATTTTCATAGAGTGTGGAAGAAGAGCATTTGGCGCATTTTTTTGGCATGAGCAAGGGCAGCAAACTATGGGCAGCATTTTTTCTCTTTGTCCTATGTGAGCAGATAACTCACGTGGTCTTTGGTTTCATGGTTGTGGTGTTGAGTGGGCAGTGATGAGGGTTTGATTCCCTCTAAGAGGTAAGTAAAAATTTTATTGAATATTTTTTATTATTGCCTAATGTTGGAGGAATAATGTGATGCTAAGGGAATAATGTTTGATTAAATTATTATTTACTTGGAAGGCAAGATATAAGGGTTGAAATGCACTTTTAGAAAAAGAGAAATTTTTGGTGTTTTCTTCTTTTAGAATAATACCATATTATATATCGTTGGAAAGCTTATTTCGAGGGATATTTGATTAACTTGATTAGATGGAGAAATAATGTGTATGTATATAGATATTTCTATTTTTGTAAATGGTTTCAAAGTGAAGGTTGTTTTGTTCTTTTTCAAAGTGTGTTGAGTGTGGCAGATTTGGAAAGAGGTTTCTTAATCTTCATAAAAGGTATGGGCACATTATCCTATTGTTTGTTTATGGTGTCTTATTTCTGAAATATAATTGGAGAGAAAATTATTTATTGTGGTTTCCTTTTTTAAAGTGGTTGGTTGAATGCTTCAAGGTTTTCTGGTTTGATATTTGTGTTTAAACCTTGTTTTATAAAGCATATTTGTTGAAGCCCATTGGTTATGCAAAGAACTTGAACTTGAGAAGAACATGAGTATCATTGTTATATGAGATTTATGGTTGAGCATTGCTAGAAATATTTGAGTTGGTTGATACATGATTGGACTAGGGTTTGTGAGAAAGAGATGTCTTTTGTGATGATTGGTTGAGTTGAGTTGATTAAGCCTAGTCAAGTGATGTGTGAAGTGATTGTTCAAGTTCCATGAAAAAAACTATTCTATAAATATGATTTGAGTTGAAATTGAGATTACAATATAATTGAGTCTCTAAAAATTCTCCTTAAGCTTCTATGAGATTGCCTTGAGTTGAGAAAGATATTGGATTTGAGTATAGAACATATTGAGTCTCTAACAATTATCTTTATGCTTGTATGAGATTGATTTGAGTTGAGATCATTGTGGTTCATAGTTGTCATCCTTTGAAGAGTGCATTTCCATTCATTATTGAGTTCATCATTGAGCCTTGCCTTGAAAGTTTTGTGGATGATATTTGAGTATTAATTGAGCCTTTGAGAAGGCCTTTTCGATAGATTTGTGGATAGTTTTGGGATAGATTTGTGAGCATATTTGGACAAGTTTTGTGTGAACTTTTTGAGCATATTTGGACAAGTTCTATGTTAACTTGTTGATCAGCTTTGGACAAGTTCTGTGTGAGTTTGTTGAGCAGATTTGGACAAGTTTTGTGTGAGCTAATTGAGCAAATTTGGACAAGTTCTATGTGATCTTGTTGAGCATATTTAGACAAGTTTTGTGTGAGCTTGTTGAGTAGATCAGTGGAGTACCTAGATAAGCATATTATTGGATTGCCTACCTGAGTATATCAATGTGTTGCCTAGATGAGCAGATCAGTGGATTACCTACTTGAGTAGATCAATGTGTTGCCTAGTCGAGAATATTAGTGGATTTCCTACATAAGAAGATCAGTGTGTTGTATAGATGAGAAAATTAGTGGATTACCTACCTGACCAAATTAGTGTATTACCTAGATTTGAGTAGATTAAAGTAATCATTGTATTGGATAAGATCCTTATTTTTGTGTGAAATATTATAAGGATATTATCTTGTGGAGTAACCCACATTAGGGGAACCATGTTAAATATTATGTCTCAATTGTGTGTGGTGACTTGTGCTCTTACTTACTATTGTTATCTGAGTTATTAATGCACACTACTATATTTGGTTATTGTAATTAAGGACATTAATTAATATTAGTTTGGAAAAAAAGTAAAAGTGGATGATATACTGTTCACCTCCCCTCTCAGTATAATCTTGTGTTATTTAATTGGTATCAGTGCAGGTTCCTTCAAAAAGACTAACAGCTTGAGGTAAAATTCTAATGGGTTACAGGATGGACAAATGGTATATTGACAATGGGTTCTCTAGTCATATGACTGGGTATAAGGATAAGTTCATTTATTTAAAAGGGAACAACAACGGATCAGATTTGGTGATAATTATTTAGTTAAAATCAAAAGGATAGGAACTTTAATTTTGGATGATGGAAAGACTACTACATAGGGTATACTCTATGTTGAGGGCCTAAAACACAATCTACTAAGTGTAATTCAGCTTTGTGATCGAGGGTACACAGTTACATTTTCCTTTACAGGATGAAAAATCAGGGAAACAAAAATATGGAAGCTTGTTGCAAATGCAGAAAGAACCAATAACAATCTCTACATGCTCAGTGAAATAAAAAGGAAAAATTTCTTCTATCTCAAGAAGAAGAAAGTTGGTTATGGCATAAAAGGTTGTGTCACTTGAAATTCGATAACATAGTAAGGATAAGAAACAAACAAATTGTTAGATATCTACCAAAGATAAAAAGACCTTCAAATACAATTTGTGCATAATGTTAGTATGGAAAGCATACAAGATCAAGTTTCATGGCAAAAGAATATTCCTCTTCCAAGGTATTAGAATTGATTCATACTGATTTATGTGGTCCTATGAGAACCAAAATTCTACAAGGTGAAAGTTACTTCATGTTGTTCATAGATGATTATTCTAGAATGAATTGGGTTGTTTTTATGAAAGAGAAATCCGAGGCATTTGATAATTTCAATGTGTTCAAAGAAATGGTAGAAAATGAAACAGGAAATAAGATCAAGTGTTTGTGATCAGATAGAGGAGGGGAATTCATCTCTATATAATTCATTGAGTTTTGTGTAGAACATGGAACCAAAAAAGAATATTCAGTAGCTAGGACTCTGGAACAAAGTGGAGTAGTAGAAAGAAAGAATAGAACTCTTGAGAATATGGCCAGAGCAATGCTAAATGAATCAAGAATCTCATATGGGTTTTGGAAGGAAGCAATCATTACAATAGTATATTTTATGAATATAGCTCAAGTTAGAACAAAGAAACATAATACTCCACATGATTTTTGGAAAGGAAGATCTACCACGGTAAACTACTTTAGAATTTTTGGAAGTAAGTGTTATATCAGAAGAGAAGATAAGGACTTGGGCAAGTTTGATCCTAGATGCAATGAAGGTATTTTTCTTGGATACTCTAAAAATAGTAAGGCCTACAGATTCTATAATAAAATAACACATACCATGGTGGAAAGTATAAATTTTAGAGTTGATGAAAGAATAGGAATAAATGAGCCATCTCAGGAAAATATTCTTGAAGAAGAATAAAGTTGTCAAGAAGAAATGGGTGAAGATTCAGTTGAAGAAGATTTATAGAATATACCTTCCAAAACTACATCAAGTTATATTCAAAAATCATCTAGAGGACTTGATCATTGGCATCCCAAATGTAAGAAGAACAAGAAGAGGAATCATAGGCTCAATAGAACAAGAAAATGTTTCACTACTATCCAAGATAGAACCAAAGGATTTTAGAGAGTAATAAAATGATGAATTTTGGATTAAAGAAATGAAGGAAGAACTAGATCAGATTGAAAAAAGTAAGACTTGGGAATTATTTCTAAGACCAAAAAGAAAAAATGTAATTGGTACTAAATTGGTCTTTAGGAACAAACTAAATGAAGATGCTCAAGTCATCAGAAACAAGACAATATTGGTGTGTAAAGGGTATGCACAAGTAGAAGGAATTGATTTTGATGAGACATTTGCACCAGTTGCAATATTGGAAGCTATAAAAATGTTTTAGGCACTTTCAAGCTACAAGAATTTCAAAGTATATCAGATGGATGTCAAATCAACTTTTTTGAATGGTCATTTAGAAAAAGTTTACATTGAACAACCAGATGGGTTTAATCAAGCAGATAAGCCAGATTATGTGTGTAAATTGAAAAAGGTTCTTTATGGCTTAAAGCAATATCCTAGAGCATGGCATTCAAGATTGGATAAATATATTTGAGAGCAAGGTTTTAGAAAGGGATTAGTTGATAGCAATCTATATATTAAAAATAAGGGAAATGATTTGATGATAGTGGAAGTTTATGTGGATGATATTATTTTTGGGGGTAGCAATGCCAGAATGTCTCAAGAATTTGCAAGAAACATGACTAATGAGTTTGAAATGTCTATGCTTGGTGAATTAACCTTTTTCCATGGATTATAGATTTCACAATTAGAAAAAAGGGTATTTATTTCACAAAGTATATAAAGGAGATGTTGAAAAAAATCAAAATGGAAGATAGTAAGCCAATTAGTACTCCAATGGTTACAGGGTGTAAATTAAGCAAATATTATTAATCTCCTTATGCAAATCAAACATTATATAAATATATGATTGATAGCTTATTATATGTTATAGCTACAAGACCAGATATAATACAGATAGCTAGTTTAGTGGGAAGATTTCAAGTAGCTCCAAAATAATAACATGTGACAACAGTGAAAAGAATACTCAAATATCTCAAAGGAATAATGGAGTATGGTCTATGGTATCCTAGAAGTAGTAATTTTACTCTCACAGCATACACAAATGAATATTGGGTAGGAAACATTGATGATAGAAAAATCACAAGTGGAGGAGAATTCTTTCTTGGTGATTGTTTAGTTTCTTGGCTAAGTAAGAAACAACCATCAGTGTCACTTTCCACAATAGAGGAAAAATATATTGCAGTAGGAATATATTGTTCATAGGTATTATGGATGAAATAAACTCTCAAATATTTTAGCATAGAACATGATCATACCATTCCTATTATGTGTGATAATACTAGTGCTATAATTATCTCGAAGAATCCAGTAATGCATGCTAGAATAAAGCACATTCCAATCAAGTATCACTTTTTAAGAGAATAGGTTACATAGTAACAAGTAAGATTGGAGTATGTTCCTACAAAATATTAGATTGCAGACATATTTACAAAACCATTACCAAGAGAAATATTTAATCTTTTGAGATAACATCTAGGAGTAAAAGTACTCCCACCCAAAAATTAATCACCTCAAGAGAGAATGTGGTGAGGGGGCTAAGCTTAAGAGTCATATTTTAGCCCCATAGGTGTCCATTTTTGCCATTGATGTCAAAGGGGGAGAAATTTGAGTAAGGGGGAGAGATTTAAGTTAGGGGGAGCAACCTCCAAAGAGAACATTGAGTTAGGGGGAGTAGCCTCCAAAGAGAGTATTGAGTCAGGGGGAGCAACTTTAATTCTTAGAAATGGTTTTTGTAGTGACTGTGGTGATTTGCATTAGAGGTGTTGCCATCAATGAGAAAGGGGGATATTGTTGGAAATTTGAGGTATTTTATGTTTTCATTGATGTCACATGGATCACATTGAGTTTTGGTGGCCAAAGTATTTCATAAATAAGCATTTATGATATTTTGGAAAGCATGGATATATATAGGGTTTTTGTGAAAACCAAGGCAAAAAAAATAAAAGGTTTTATTTAAAACCATGGATGGTAGATTTGAAATGGATTTTTCTTAAAACCCAGGTTGGTCTTTTGTTTCATCGAAAAAGGTGCCCCGGTGATGGAGATATTTAATTTTAAATATTTAGTTTAAATTTAAATTTTAATATTAAAACTAAATTCATTGGCGAAATCATAAAAACCATGTGCCATAAAAAGGAAATTAATAATTAAAGGTGCCAAAGTATGTGAAATTAAAGGAAGGATTCATATATATGCAAAGGCTTTCAATTCAAAAGTCTAATAATCGAACTAAGAGAACAAAAAGTGGAAGCCTTGAAATCCTTCGATGTGACAACGTGGTCCAACAGTGAGTTTGGGAAGCATGTAGTTTTTGGTTGTGACAGGGCATGCATTCGATTCCCACCGGGTTCAATTTTCATAGAGTGTGTAAGAAGAGCATTTGGAGCACGTTTTTTGCATGAGCAAGGGAAGCGAAATATAGGGAGCATTTTTGCTCTCTATCCTATGTGAGCAGATAGCTCACGTGGTCTTTGCCACCACGGTTGTGGTTTTGAGTGGGTAGTGACGAGGGTTCGATTCCATATAAGAGGCAAGTAAAAATTTTATTGAATATTTTTTATTATTGCCTAATTTTGGAGAATAAGGTGATGCTAAGGGAATAATGTTTGATTAAAATTTTATTTACTTGGAAGGCAAGATATAAGGGTTGAAATGCACTTTTAGAAAAATAAAAAGTTTTAGTGTTTTCCTCTTTTAGAAGTATATCATATTATATATTGTTGGAAAGTTTATTTAGAGGGATATTTGATTAACTTGATTAAATGGAGAAATAAGGTGTATGTAAAGAGATATTTATATTTTTGTAAAGGGGTTCAAATTGAAGGTTGTTTTGTTCTTTTTCAAAGTGTGTTGAGTGTGGAATATTTCCAAAGGGGTTTCTTCATCTTCATAAAAGGTATGGGCACATTCTCCTATTGTTTTTTTATGGTGGTTGATTTATAAAATATCATTGGAGAGAAAATTATTGATTGTGGTTTCCTTTTTTAAAGTGGTTGGTTGAATGCTTGAAGGTTTTCTGGTTTGAGAGTTGTGTTTAAACCTTGTTTTATAAGCATAGTTGTTGAAGCCCATTGGTTATGCAAAGAAATTGAACTTGATAAGAACATGAGTATCATTGTTATGTGAGATTTGTGGTTGAGCATTGTTGGAAACATTTGAGTTGGTTGATACATGCTTGGACTAGGGTTTGTGAGAAAGAGATGTCTTTTGTGATGATTGGTTGAGTTGAGTTGATTAAGCCTAGTCAAGTGATGTGTGAAGTGATTGTTCGAGTTCCATGAAACAAACTATTATATAAATATGATTTAAGTTGAAATTGAGATTATAACATAATTGAGTCTCTAAAAATTCTCCTTATGCTTCTATGATATTGCCTTGAGTTGAGAAAGATATTGGATTTGAGTATAGAACATATTGAATCTCTAACAATTATCTTTATGCTTGTATGAGATTGATTTGAGTTGAGATCATTGTGGATCATAGTTGTCATAATTTGAAGAGTGCATTGCCATTTATTATTGAGTTCATCATTGAGCCTTGCATTGATAGTTTTGTGGATAAGATTTGAGTACTACTTGAGCATGATTGATTAAGCCTTTGAGAAGGCATTTTGGATAGATTTATGGACTGATTTTTGAATAGTTTTGGGATAAATTTGTGAGCATATTTGGACAAGTTTTTTGTGAACTTGTTGAGCATATTTGGACAAGTTTTGTGTGAACTTCTTGAGTAGGTTTGGAAAAGTTTTGTGTGAGCTTATTGAGTAGATTTAGACAAGTTATGTGTGAGCTTTTTGAGAAAATTTGGACAAGTTCTGTGTGAGCTTGTTGAGAACATTTGGACAAGTTCTATGTGAGATTTTTGAGAAGATCAGTGGAGTGCCTAGATGAGCAAATTAGTGGATTGCATACCTGAGCATATTAGTGTATTTCCTATCTGAGTAGATCAGTGGATTGCCTACCTGAGTAGATCAGTGTGTTGCTTAGCTGAGTAGATCAGTGGATTGCCTACCTGAGTAGATCAGTGTGTTGCCTAGTTGAGCAGATCAGTGGATTGCCTACCTGAGCATATCAGTGTGTTGCCTAGCTGAGAAGATCAGTGGATTGCCTACCTGAGCATATTACTGTATTGCCTAGCTTTGAGTAGATCAAAGTAATCATTGTATTGGATAAGATCCTTATTTTTATGTGAAATATTATAAGGAGATTATCTTTTGGAGTACCCCACATTGGGGGAACCACGTTAAATCTTGTGTCTCAATTGTGTATGGTGACTTGTGCTCTTGATTACTATTGCTATCTGAGTTATTAATGCACACTGCTATATTTTGTTATTGCAATTAAGGACATTGATTGATATTTGTTTGGAAATATAGTAAAAAATGGGCGCTATACTGTTCAGCCCCGCTCTCAGTATAAGCTTGTGTTCTTCACTAAATATGTTCAACCTATCACTTCTTCTTGGCCATTTTCCATATAAGACCTCGATATAATTGGAAATATCAATCTCATTTCATTTTATGGAAATAAACTCATCATCACTACCATCGAGTATTTCACCAAGTTATAAAATTTATTCATTTATCTTTCATGAAGTTTCTAAATTCATGCTCAACCAATTTTTTTGTTGTTATATAATCACTTCTAATGATTGTACACCCTTTAAGGATAAATATGTCTAGAAAATTTGTTCCAATATTTAGCATAAATGGTCAACTTCCTATTACCCTCAAGGTAATGGTCAAGCTAAATCATCTAACAAGACTTTGATCAAGATCCTTAAAAAATTGGTTAACAAAACTAGCCACATTATGGGATTATCATACTAGTGTTTCAATACTCACTAGTGTGATGCCTTATATTTTGTTATATGGTACCAAATATATATTCTCCTTTAAATTTTAATTCTCCTCCTTGCACATCTTATTGGAAGACTCCTTCATTGAAAATGAATATCACATCATTCATATTTATGAACTAGAACTGCTTGATGATAAGTGTAGCATCGACTTTAGATCACCTTTGCATGTTTTAAAACTAAATAAAACATGCCTATTCTAAAATAGTGTGCACTCACTCATTTAAGTTTTGAGACCTTTTCCTCAAAGAAAACCAAAATAACACAAATACCTAGACTAAATGCAAAGGTAAGTTTGAGCCTAAGAAAATAGGCTGATTCATCATAACCACCAAATTTAACTCAAGAGACTATCACCTAGACAATCTTGATGAAAATAATATTAAAAAACTATGAATATCATGCATCTTAAAAGGCACTATGCATAAGTATGCATCAATTTTTGTGCATTATGCTTGTTTGTATATTACCTAATATACATGACTACTTGTTTCATTTTCATACCTTTTTATTCTCATAATTTCATTTCTAGTTGCCATCATATTTTATTTATTTAACTTTCATGGTTTACATGTTGCATATAGAGTTAGGTGATGTATCAAGATGCAATAATGACACTAGTTAAGTTAGTTCACTTGCATTGTACTTTCACTAGGTCATTGATACTACCAAATATCCCTATTAATCTATTGGCTTGCTTGATGTGTTTTTGCACTCATATTTTTTCTTCACTAAATTTCCTACCTTCTAACCCTCATTATAATTTCATCACCACATCCTTTTAGGACTTGGGGAGGAGTTGATGTTTTGTTATTTATATATTTGAATTTTTTTTTAGAAGTTGTGTACATATGAAAAGCACTAAAATATAAAGCCTTAGCTTATCCTTCCAATTTCTAAAATACATTAAGGATTTTACAACAATATATCATGCATTTACCAATATTATCCTTCTAACAACCACCAGGATGCATGTGATGATCTTATTTATCATAGTTTACACATGCATTATAATTTTACTAGGTTAATAATGCTAGTGGATCTCCCAATAGCACATTTGCCTAATCTCATGATTGCATTTTTATTCAATTATAATTATTTTATAAATGCATTTAAACTAGGCCTTTATTTCTCTTCTACTTTACACTTCCTACCATACCTTCTTCCAATTTGAACTTTCTTCCATAGCTCTACTAAGCTAGACACCATTCATTTTTAATAAACCTTTGTGGTTTGATGCTATGGTTACATAGTACATATTTAAGGAGTTTATTATATCCCCTCAAACTCATGGATAAAAATTTTATTTTGCAACATCAAGACATCCCTCAACTTCATTTGTTCTATTTAACCATTGCAAAAAACCTCTTTCTCCTCAATAATTTTCCTTTATATTACCCCTAGAGAATGGGTTGCATTTATTATCTAATTATTTTTTCCTTAAATAACTTATGGAAATGCTTAATTCATAATAATGTGTGACCCATATCTCAACAGGATTACCAATAAACACTAGACCCCTTCTTCTTTGTCTTGCCTTGACCAAAATTATCATTATGATTGTATAGAACATCGAAGCATGAGGGTTATGTTTACTTCCACATGCCCTTGGGTCTGGGTAGCCTATATTTTCATAATTATAGAACTCATCTAAACCACCCTTTCACTCATACTACTCTACCTCATGTGGGATATTTTGCTTGAAACAATTATGCCTAGTTTTGACCATTGATTGGTGGATAAGTGTAATAGTTAAAACTAGTCCATAGTTCTCCCAAAACAAACTATCATCATTTCACTATAAATACATAATGGTATAAATAATTAAACCACTTATCTCCCTTCGTATGGATACCTACCATGATGTAATGATGATTTCAACTTAGTAGATATCCCAATCTAAATGCTAATGTAGCCCCTCTCTTCATGATCCCAGTATGCCCTAATGTACACGCATAATACTAACTTCAACTCATCAAGATAATCAGCTCCTAAATTTATTTATTCTATAAAATATTGAGAAGCAAGGTTATTTATCTCACTTGCATTGTAGGCATATAATAATTTTATAGATATGCCAATTAGGAGAGATATGTGCTCCTAGATTTCAATAGTTTCTAGGGCCATCAACACACCTTATCTTACATTCGATCCACATCATCCAATTTCTTCTTGCTATGTTGTAATACCTTGAGGTGAGGAAGCATATATAACCATTTAAAAATGGATATATATCATAATTTATAGATCCATAAAGTAAAGGAGAGAGATACTCTCTTGTACTCATCAACTTACACTATGAATAAGATTTGCATTCCATCCTTAAAAACTATACTTTGTCAACCTATTAGCTTCTAAATTGATGAAGCTAGGATAAAAAAAATGTATAATGATCACCCAATAGCTATGAATTTTTTTTGGGTATTGGATAATCCTTGGTATCATCGATTTAGTACCTAGATATTAATCAAGATTATGTCATCCTATTTCCTCATTGGCCTATGCGCTTATGAGAGGCTATACCATGTGTTTCCTGATATCTAGTGAATCCTCCATTATTGTAGGTGTCCATTAGGTAGTTATCAATATATGTTTCTTTCTCATGATAACCTAAGCTAGATTAGACCTTACATATTGGGATTATATAAGGGCAAATCATGAACTATCCATATTTAATTAGGTTTATCTTAAACTCCCTAATGAGCAATTGACTACATGTGCCTCACCCCCAACTACTAGGTAAGTGTTACATTTATACACTACCATTGATTTAGTCCACCTTATAATTCTTTAGAATGATTTTTCCCTTTACTATTTGTATCATTTAGTTGTCTAATATTCTCATGAATGAATATCACATTCACTATTAGTTGTCCAATGAATCAAAGCATAACTATATGTACTCATGGGATGGTCAAAATTGTATGTTCCCTCCCTCATGAATAGTTATGGTAGTTATGTTAGTCTCCACATATTGCAGTTACCTTACTCATCCACAAAGAATTATTTCCCCACTTTATATTTATAAACCATTACTCATAAGACACTATATTGAACCTATCCCTTTATATCTGCTAAGACAATGGATCGATATAGCTAATAATGCATAATGATTTATAAATCCAATAGGGGAATTGTTTCTAAATTTGTCCTTTCCTACTTCCTAGATCTGATTGTTAGCCTAGGGTTACCCAAGATGATGGAGAAGGATAAATTAAATTTCTAACAAGTACATTTCATTACATGCACTTGCTAGGCATTAAACTATCCCATCAACATTTCTTATTGGATCTTATGCTAATTGAGGTCCAACATCCATATCATTGACCCTATCAATTTTCTCTTATCAAACTATGAGCCTTCGAGGAGGTGGGAGGTAGTATCGATTGGTGATTGACAAGTACATAATGATCTTATGTGATTTATAGTGGATAATAAATGTTAGTCACATCTCATAGGAACTTATACTGGTTAGGATTTGATAAATTGTTCCTCCTATCAATAATAATCTATAATGATACTAATGAAAGTGATTGAACGTTGAGTGGATGCTTAAAAAAATATAAGACAATATAGATCTACCCTAAAATGACTTGGTATAATACACCTTTTTATTGGAATATATGTGGTCATTTTGCTCAAACCATAAACATGCACTACCTCTTGCAAATTGGAATACATATAAAATCTCTTACAAAATTTCACTTAAGTTATACTAAACCAAGTTTATCCTCATTGTCCTTATGAACCATTAAGAAGGGTGGGCTTTGATTATCCTTTTTAACTTTATATAAATAATAACATTCCATGGTAGTACATAAGGGCAACAATATGAACTTGTTCCTATAGATCTACTTTCTCCTTCTATTCTACATCATAATCCCTACCCTTAATGGCTTATGGGCCCATGAGAAAATGACATATAATAAAGTTTAATGGATAATGGATGTCCCACAATTATGTGTGCATTAAATACTAGACTATTAAGTAACTATCTCTCCTTGGTGATTACATACATGTTTATGCATGCCACTCCTCATCTATCACTACCTAGTAGGTATGTAAAACCTTACACATTCACTAGATAATGATTCATGAGGGTTTTACCACATGAAGCTTTATCTAGACCATAAAAACATCATCCACTATTAAATTTCCCATATGTAATCTCACTTACCTTCATCTATTTAAAATAACCTATCTCATTGGTACTTACATTCCATAACACTCCCTTGTTGAATCCTATGCCACATGAATGTTGGGATTTTATTGACTAATATTTGGTAGGTGCATAATATTTGTATAGACCTAGCACATAACAAATTTTAAAATCAACATCTCCTCTTGTCACATCAATTACTCATGTCATACTTTGAGTGTTTTTAATTTCCAACCCGTCTCATTTCTTGGGCATCTAAAGGGTACTATTCATTTTTTAGCAGTCTCATGGACTACTTCCCATATTTTAGCACCTTCACAAACCATTATTCACTATTAGGTACCTTTATAGGCCACTATGCATATTTTAGCATCCATATGGGCCATTATTCACTACTTAGTACCACTATTGACTATTGTGTATATTTTGGCACTTTTACAAACGATTGTTCACTCTTTGGTACCTTCACAAGCCAACAAATATCCTTTTATTTAGAACCTAGACTTGGCAATGGTAATTCACTATATATATATTTTAGCCCTAAAACCTAGTGATGGTAATTCACATATGTCTCTTTTTCAGTGCCCAAAACTAGTGATGGTTGTTCACTATATCTCTTTTTAAATATTAGATATATCAATGGTTGTTCATAAATATCTCTTTTTCAATTTCCACACCTAGTGATTATAATTCACTATATCTCTTTTTAATTTCCCATTGTAATTCACATATATCTCCTTTTTAGTACCTCGACCTAGTGATGGTTCTTGTACATATGTCTTTCTTTTAGTGCCTAGGTCTGACAATGATCATTGTACATATAGCTCTCTTTTAGTGCCTAAACATGGTGATGGTCTTGTACATATATCTCTTTTTAGTGCATAGACTTGGTGATGGTCATTGTACATATAATCTATTTTTTAGTTCCCAAAATTTATAATGGTCATTTTACATATATCTATTTTTCAATGCAAAAACCTAGTGATGGTCGCTATACATAGTCGTTATTTTCTCTCCCATGATTTATTTATTTTTATGCAACTTAAAATAATTATGCAAATATATAGTATAGAAAAGTAGTTATATAAATTTTTAATTCTACACAATATCCATCTCTTAATATTATTTATTTTACAATATTCATCAATTTATCATATCAATATACATTAACTAACATCTACACATCATAAACCATACTACCTACTCTAATTAACATATCAATCAATCAAACCTCACATTAAATTAATATCAACACAAGAATCATACACATAATTGTAGCAAAAATATACCCCAAAAAATAATCACAATAACATATCCATATAATGTCATACATAAAATATCTCTATATACAATATATCTTGTTGTACCATATGATCAAAATTGATACATAACATGCAAAAACTCATAAAACTAAAAAATTAGCCCAATAGGGATCAACACTCTACAAACCTATCACCAAATCAAGCCATATATCCTAAAATGGGATAAGTACCTAATTTTGTGAGTTGGTATCTCACATCCCATACTTTTTAGATGTAGTGGTGAGGGAGTTGGCATGTGCAAGTACATAGACCAAGATATAGACCTAGATATGGATTGGTTACATTATTTTGATCTTGTCAAAAAAGGTTTCATATGGTCCTCAAGTATCATATAATGATATAACACTCTATAGTGAGTAGCTGAGTATTTCTCTACTTGAGAATCACCCTAGGATCACTTCATTTAATATAATAATAACTAGGTAATCATACCTTGGATCTGACTAGATCTAAATATGATTCCCCCTAAATGGGAATCCTTCCTCTTCCTTTATAAAAATCACATGCTCTCAACTACCCATACCCATACCTATATACATATCTATTTGAGATGACAAGATGCCTCTCCATCATGACCTAATATTATGCACCCATATGTCATAATGAGATGGTCCAACTTTGTTCTTAATAATTTCACCTAATCCCCTTACTCTCCTTGAACTACTTGAGCTTTGGATATTACCTATACCAATGTATCATCCATCTCTACCATAGCCCTCTCCACCTCCTATCATAGTGTAGCCATCAACCTTACCCTCTATATCTAAATACTATCTCACTCTACCACCACCTATATGATATGGGATTACACCTTAGACATATCTATCTAATATAACTCCTCCATTATCATGATTCTATCATATCCCATGATCTATACCTCTAACTCCTTAATATTGTTAAAGTAATATAGTTGTCTTGATGGCTATCTCATTTGACCCTCCACTATCCCATGCTCTTAAGAAAAATGTTCGTATAGTCAATAATAGTAATACACCCATCGTTGTACTGCCAACAATAACCTTTTTTTACCTCTCATTATTACTTTCATGTGTAAGATAAACATACCACATTAAAATCTTAATTACCCTAAACTAAGAATTTAACCTTTCCTTTGCAATGGTTCATTGTTGTTTGTAGCCTCTATACCACTACCTGTAGGCTACCATGGCCCATATGTCATCCACCCCTAGATCTATGATTTATTTATCATATATATCCTCCTCCATAAACCTCTTAGGACTAGGATCCTTGCCAAAACCTCTCTCATAAAATGGTGATATCAAATCTCTTTCTATTGGCATTCCTAGAAAAGGCCAAACTAGTGGATCATCTTGACTACCCTTTATAGATCCCTCTCTATGTGTGATATAACTAGCCATTGTATTATCCTAACTATTTATAGTTAGTACGCATCCTCTATCCATACTTGGTGATGATTCCATGATATCCATATGATTTACCTTAGTACTACATTGTCAGTGGTCCTCCTCATTAGATCCAATGCACCTCTATGACCTATACAATGTGTCATATTGATGATCCCATATAAATAATCCTAGAATATTAACATCATTTAATATAAAATCAAGAAGCCATCATATTCAGCTAACCATAATGTGCTCCCAAGACTAAACTTGGAGGAGCATATAGCATACTAGGCTCTATTTATCTTTATATACTTCTTGATGTAGAATATTTTAGAGAATATACAATATAATTGAACCCTAGGCATACCACACTTGGTGGTCTAAAATATAAGACATGATATTTGCATAACCATATAATAGAATCATTTTCTTGATATGTGCAAATACTAGTTCTATCATAATGTCATAGAATGTTGTTGTCACCTATTGAGAAGCCTAACCTAGAAAGTATGATTGAGATAATCCTTCCCTATGCCAAGAGGAATTATGCATTCCTATTCAATCTATAAAGTACCCTATCTCTATTCTAACTAGTCTATGCATCTACTCCATTAATAGGAACCTTTATAATCCTCCACATATACTCTAATATAATGGTCATCTTCCTTGTGGGATATGAAAATATTTGGTCTCTGTAAACCACTTCTCTACCAAAGCCATCAATAATTCCTAGTCAGAATTGATATAGGGAATATATGCTAGTTTTCTAAGGTCCATTACATCTACTATAACCTCATCCACCAATTTAAGAACATCTAGTTATGTAACAAAGGAACATAGTCTATGTTCCCTCCAATCGAGTAGTTCATGCTACAAAAAAAATAAAATATCTCTATCAATTTATAAAACTATGTAGTAGCCAATGATGACCCCTATCTAACTTTACCAAAACCTAAGTCTAGATTAAAATTTTATTCCCTATAAAATTTTCCCTTATGTGACAATGCCATAAAAAGTATGATATCTCCACTACCTAAAAAATAGATTCAATGATTTTATTTCCAAATATATCACTAGGGTTTCAATGATTTTGTTGTAATGGCTACTAGATGATATCACTACACCTTTATGATATCACACTAAGATACTTTTGTTGAAATTTGATGTTTTCACTAATATAAAATTAAAACCTAATTTACAAGAGGTAGTTTTAGGTCCAAATTTTGATACATATAGATATGCCTCTACATGTTCGTCCCACTGATCCTCATACCTTCTACAAGTGAAGCATGGGTGATGCTTGGTGGTTAATCAAAATATTAATTGCAATATATCTCCTAGAGCTCAATCCTCCAACATGTACACATGAAAATGACTTAATTTTTTTCCCACCCAACCTCTTATACCCACCCGTCTCTACACTTTCTCACCCAAATTTCCCATTTTCTAATCCTCTATATCCATTTCACCTCATTCTATTTGAATTTCCTTGGGAAATTGATTTTTCCATCTAAAACATGAGGGGGCACCCTAGGTTGGGGTGTAAGTGCAATTAACGCCACTGTAAAAAAGTGTTTTTTAAAGTTGCTCATAAGATAACACTTTCATACCATACCTTTACCTTAGCTCAACGATCACTAAGAAGTTGGTTTTATTCAAAATTAAGGGCATATAATACTATTTTTTATGAATTTATTATGCAATAAATGCATCAAAAAAGAGGAAAAAGTAGACACCCAACTTTGGACCACCAAAATTATAACCATACATTAAGCAACATAATTAGTCAATTAACAACCTCAACTAATGATTTCAGCCCAATTTTGTCATGTGATAAAATTGTTGAAGCATGTAGTGATTTCATTGAATGAGTTTTCTTGCTAAATTCAAATCTCTCCCCTACCCAACTCAACCCCAATGGTCAAGAAAAAAATATTGTTGGATCCAATTGATATTGCAACATTGATATTGTTAAGTGATGTAACATTCCTAAAAAAAAATCTTTAAATCTTGGCTTCTCCACCCTTTCTAACCCTTTTTATACTTATAACTCAATCCTTCCTTAAACCTATGTCGTCCCTCCACCTTATCCTAAATTAAAACACTTTTCCTTTTCACAATATACCTTCTTGTCCTATTCAAATATGAATTCAAAAGACTTACCTTCTCAATATTTTCACATAAATATCTCGCTTCCTCTTCCCAAGTTGAACATTTTAAAAATTGGACTCTTAGGGAGGCTCATAGCAACACATCTCCAATGCAAATAAAATCTACCAAATTTCTCCCTCATGCTCTCTAGTGCTATCTTATTTTATCATAGTGTTCATTGAATTGCTTGAAAAATCTACTTAGAAATCCAAAGTGGGGGCAAGGAGGAAAGACTAGCCTTATTTTGTGACATCCTCACTCTCTTTTTGCATAATTATTATACATTTCATTATCACTAATTCCTTTATTTTTGTATTTTTATGCTTTTATTAATTATTTAAGCACACTTAAACTTCAACATTTGTAGTTTATCTTGAGTTTTGCTAGCATTTTTAGGCATCCTTCAAATTTTGATGCCTCACGAGATCTCTCCTCAATCTTGCCTAAGCCATAAAATATTGTCCTCATCCTTTATTTTAGTTATTTTAGTTTTAGGGAATTATATCACTATATTTGTAATTTTATTCATTGGTATTGTCAATTGATAGCTTTTGTTATCCTTGGTCATGTCAAATTTTGCATCTTAGTCTTTTGGGTAAAATAATAATATTGCTACTTTCACCAAGAATTTTGTCATAAAAAATTGCTAAGTCCTACAACTATAATTTTTTGTATTGTATTTGGCTTCTTGATAGAAAAATATTACTAATCCTAGCAATGATATCACTCTCTATTCTGATATTATTTTTTGCAATTTTAGTTACAACAATTTTTTTATTTCTCAAATGATATCACTAATTCTAGCAGTGATATCACCCTCTTTTTATTGATTAGTATACTACTTTTTGAATTTTATTTTACTTTAATATTCTATTAAAATTTGTAGAATGTTATCATTGGTTGTAATAGTGATATTGTCATTTATGTATTTATGTGCTATTTCTAGGGAAAAATTCCTTTTGTTTAAAGAACTAAGGGATCTAACCATTGTAACCAAGTAGCTATATAGATTCCTTGAGCTAGGTAGGTCTATAAAACCTAAATATATCTTCTAGTGTCTTTCTATTTTTATAGGAAAAATAATAGCACTAGAACTAGGAGCAATTTTGTGAAGCAATGATATTGTGTTGCAATAACAATTTTGTATCAGCCACCAGTATAGGTAACCTTGCAACTTTATACCAATGTTTTTAGTTTGTTTTTGTTATGTTCCTACTATTTATTATTCAAATACATTTTTTCTTTTGTTGTTATAGCATAAAAATAAGGAAAAATAAGAAATATAAATTTTATTACAACACACATTCTTTCATTTTGCATTTTAGATAGGGAAATATGTGTATTTAGATTAAAATGCTAAAGGACCATACATCCATATAAATAAATACAATATTGAAATGTAGAAAATTGAAAGTAACCACACAAATAAATAATGAAATAAAGAAATAATTATTGGTACCCTTTATTGATAATATCTTGTTCTTTTACAAAGAGGTTACAAAGAATATCCCCTTCGAAGGATCACTACCAACCTTTGATACAATGAATTACAAATAGAACCATTTGGATGTATTACAAATTATCCTTATTGCATCTCACAAAATAATTTGGGAAGGGTTTCTTGTGACCTCCGTAATGTATGATTATGAATATGTGAATCTTGATATTGTTGCTCCCTTGAAAAGACCTATAATCTGCACACAAGAATATATAAAGAGCATAAATAGCATATGAAGAGTATTTCAAGATAAGGCTCATATCCATGATAAATAAAGCAATAAATAATATGAAATAAAACAAATAAATGCATGAAAATAGAATCTAACTATGCTAAATAGTAATTAAAATGCTACTAAATCTAATGAAAGCCAGAAAACAAGAAAAATAGATCTCTACTAGGAGACCGTATCAATGTCATATGGTCTTGTCTATGGGCCATCATGGGGTGGGATGGTCATGCCTATGGGATATCTCAAGGTGATAAAAATCCTAAACTAAAAGTGAATTCCTTATGGTCTATGTGAGGTAACATCAGGTTTGATCTATGGAATTGATGTTCAAGGGTACACTCATGATGAATAACTTAATAGAAATATTTAACATCAAAGCACGGGCATTTGATGATGTAAAGAGTATGAATTTGATATTCAACCTTCTATATGGTTCATTGGTATACTTGGAAACTCCATGGTTGAATTTTTGTAGCACTTCATTGCTTTGAGGATGTGAGCTCTTTGATTTTATAGTTTGACAACAATTCAATGTAAAAATCTTGGATCTCTTTAATGAAGGGTAGGTGCATTTAAATGGACTTCCAAATGAGATTCTAAAGCTTCCTTGAGAAGACAAGAAGTATTTGGAAATCAAGAAATGTAACTGCCTCTTGATAACCATTGCACCACTGCACACAATTGGCAATTGTAACTGCTCAAATCATTGCTCAAGATTTGGGGTCTTGTTGCTTTAGGTACGACCATCTTGGGGTGTGATGGTCATGACTACAAACTATATTGGGGTGAGATAATCATAATTGAGGGTCATTTTGGGGTGAGACGGTTTATACTACAAAGGAAAATTTACCCTTTTTTGAGCAGTGAGAACCATTGTTAAGACCTAGGGCTACCCAAAAGTGGGTCATATGACCTAAAAAATGTCTATATAGGTAGTCTCCTCAATATGACGTATTTTAGGTATCTACAGATGCTCCTTTTTGGGATGCATTGTGTGAAAGTACAACACAAAGGAAATAATGGAAGAATGTCTCACCTCGAGATAACCATGATGTGTTTTCATTTTTTGATTGAAACTTTGAATTTTTATTGATATTTTTTTTGGTTTTAAGACCTGATTGTCTGATTATTTATCTATGCATTTAGCTTTTGAGGGTTTGACATAGAGTTATAAAAATATTTGAGATGACGTGAGGATGCCTCTTAAGGAATAATTGGAAATGGATTAAATTAAATGACATTAAGCAATTGGTGAGGATAAATATGGTGCTTTTAGACTAGGCCTATCTGACTACCTTGGTTTATTGTTGGGATAGTTGTACCAACACGTTTCACCTCCCAACTGGTGAGATGACAATCACACTAGTGGATGTATACAATATTTTAAGGATTCTAATTAAGGAGAATTCCATAACTTCCACTCCCTTTGCTCAATAGGACATAGTGCTTCAAAGAGTATTTGGTGAGCATGTGGAGGTTGTGATGCAACACATGGATAGCAGTGGGATTATCATGGAATCTTGGAATACCATCCAAATTTTCACCAGTGGAAATGTAGTGTTTATGTCACTCATGTCTAACATATTTATTCTAGACTCTTCATGCACTAGGAAACCATGGAACCTCCTAGACCTAGTATAGGATTTGGTGGAGTGTGATACTCAGGATCTATCGATCATGGCATAGGGAGTACTCTACTCGTACATCTATATGATGAGTTGTATGAGATCTAGCATCATGGTAGGTACAAATTAGGTTGTAGCTTCCTAATTCAAAGATAGGTTTGGGAGCATATCAGAGTGGATATACCAAAGGGGCTTCCATGGTTAAGGCAAGCCTTGATGGAGGATCAGAAGATAGAATATACAATTCATTAGAGGTGAGATCGAGAGGTGGATCATAGTGACCTGCATGCAAGTTTATTGGCTCATTATGTAGGGTCACTCAAGGGATTGAGAGTAGATTAGATTATGTGGTGACCTTATCAGGATTACCCACCATGGATAGAGGTAGTGGTACAACTAGGGTGTGTTAGGCATGGCTAATGGTTGATTGGATAACATGGAATGGAGTTGGAGTACTTCCAGTAATCTTGTGTCACTCGATAGTTTAAGATTAGTCAGGGTGTGCCTGAGGAGAATATTATTTATCATCATCAAGGGGTAGAGACTCAGCTAGAGTGGCCTCAGGTTGAGCCATTAAAGGATGAGATAGATCAACCATTAGATGAGCCATATTTAGAGGATCTAGGGACTACTATAGATTATGACACATGGTGGGAAACTTAGTTATGGTAGGGTGTTGGAATTATGGGTAGGCTAGTTGAGGCTATGATAGATGAGGGTGCATTAGGGGAGGCCTTAGGAGATGAGATAGGTGAGGGAGGGTGAGTGGGACTAAATCCTAGAGGAGGTTGATAGTCCACATGATGAAGCTAGTGATGAGGAGGATCCTATGGATGAGACTGCTTAGTTTAAGGTATATGTGTAGAATCTCCAAGGTTAGTTAGTAGAGTGAGATACCACCATTGTGGTACTACAAATCTAGTTAGCTAGAGAGTATAAAAGGGGTAGAGATTTCTTAGAGTAGAAGGAAATTTGTATAGCTCATTTGGGGAGCTCCCATGTAGTAGTGGATAGGGTGATGATAGAAAGGTATATGGTGATTATAATGTAGGATGATCTATAGACACATGTTATGGTGTTGACTACAACTTAGGGACATGATAATTTAGATGGCCAGGCTATCAGATATGTATCAGAGCTACATGTGAAGGTGAGTCGATTTCAGACCTTGCTGGGTGAGTATCAAGCTCGACATTAGTCTAACACAGATTACATTCTATATTTTAAGGTTTAGGTAGGGCTACTTGGTGGTCATATACCAATATGTTATTCGATAGGAGGATCCTATCTGAGCCAATGCATTGAGTTAGGATAACCATCAATGAAGTAGAGTTATATTCATCAGATAGAATAGAGAGATCAATAGCTAGTAGATCAGGGCAACCTCATAGAGATTAGGTAGAGGGTGGAGGTGAATCTAGGGGTGTAGGCCCTACATGACTTATGCTTATGTTTTGGTCTCTTTTTGGGTGTAAGGTTTGAGGACCTACACGATTGTAGCCTACAAGTACTTTTGTATTATGATGTACTGGATTTCCTATATATATATATATATATATATATATATATATATATATATATATATATATATATATATGTGTGATATCCCTTTTATGATGGCCCATTATGTGTTTATGTTATGATTTTATTTTATGCATGGATGCACTTTTATGGATGCAATTGTGGATTATGGATGTATGTCTAGACATTGTAGTATAGATGCATATATGTATGCATATGGATGATGTAGTGCCTAATGTTAGATGTATTTTTTATTTGTTTATTTGATTATGAATTTAATTCATGTTATTGATATGAAAAATCTAATGTGTATGAGATGCATTAATATTTATATGGATATTCTAATTCAAATTGTGTATGTATGTTTTAATTGCTTAAAACATGATTAAGGAATCTAAGTGTGTTGAACAAACTAATGGTTGATACCATAGGATGTATAAAAATAAAAAATTAAAAATTTAGCCTTATCACAAAATCCATATATTTAGATGTGAATGTGTGAGATGAGATATGTGTGGGATGTGGGGGTTTTTCCTATGTTCTTTTACAAATTAAAAGGTGTGCATAAAATAGTCAGTGGTCATATAAATATCATTGTTGATACTCATCTTGTATCTATCCTATCTTTCAAGGACCCCTTACTAAGAAAAATCTCATAAGAAAAACTATAGATGATGAGGCGATCGGTAGGTGCTATGAAGGAGTTTTAAGGTATTCCATGAGACTCAAACACCCTAGTTGACTAGTCAAAAATTTGTATACTAGCTACACAAGACTCTTAAAGATACAAGTTTGTTATGAATACCCAAATATTTAATATCCCTATGTGTACAAAGTGAATGTATTACATGAGGCATAAGAATAACTCATTGCTAGGCGGGTTTCTTACAACCCATTGCTATAATGAGGACCATATTATGATCATCTTATCTTGAGTTTGGACATAGTTGGACTAGACTACAAGGCAATACAAGCTATCAAAAACTAGCTCATATGTAAGCGGACATTAGTCTGTACAAAATAAGGTTGCTAATGTGACAAACATATCATCATGTGTAAAGCTATTCCATTTCCATGCAGGTTTCATCCAACCCATTTATGTAATAGAGATTTCTCCATGGTTTCTAAATGACTAAGGATTCCAGGGATTCAAGCTTCTTATCCCATTATATTTTTTATTACTTGGGATACTTGCTCATTTTTTTTTTAGTGGTGAAAACCACTCTTTTTGGATCAAGGGATTTATTAGGGGTGAAAACCACAGTTTCTTTATTTTTGGGTGGGAACTTGCTCGTTTTGTGGAAGAGCAAGGGGATTGCTTGGGTAGGGGAGAGCTTGTCCTTTTTTCAATTATCAACATCCTAGACCATGCCCATAATAATATTAGCAATGGAAACCTTTTGCTCAAAGGACTACATTGTAGTTTCATCCTTCCTTGTTCAAAACATGGATTTTATTGTGTGAATGTGTTTGGGATTTTGAGATATGCATGGTACTATCAAAGCAAGAATTTACCTTCTAAATGCTAAGATAGATTTCTAAAAAGTATTAAAATAAAAATAGGTATGATTGAATTACCGAGAACCCTAGTGAACACCCTATAGAAACTTACTAGTTGTGGTTAAAAACACAGTTACTCACAGTGGGTAATATGGATGGTAGTGTTATATGTGATGTAGGGGTTTTACCTATGATATTTTGTAAACTAAAAGGTGTGTTTAAAATAATTAGTGGCCATATAAATATCATTGCTGACATTCATCCGATATCTAACCTATCTTATGAGGATCCCTTAATAAGCGAAAGCTCATAAGAAAATTTAAAAATGATGATGATGGATACAGTTGATTTAAGACTCATGATTGGCATACAAACATGGTGTCTTTTGTAAGAATGCAAACACAACTTGTCCTAATGCAAGTGTAATAGATGAATATGCCTAATACACCTAATAAATGAATGCAAAAATATGCATGATGACATAGATCTAATATTTTTGTATTTTGATGTTTTGTATTGTTTTTGTGTGTTAATGATTTTTAATGTTTTTGAAAATTTTGATGATTAATTTTTGTTTTTGTAATTTTATGATTTTTTATTTTTTTGATGCATTATATTTTATGCATGAAATACCCACAAATGGAGAATATTAAGAGGTTCAAGTTAATCAACACCCTCAATATATGCAAGATGGTAAGTCCCTGACCCTATATTTTATGTGATGATAAAGGGGCCTAACCAATTTTCTACAAATTTGTCTTGCAAGTGTGATGATAAGTTGGAGTTTTGTTTATTTTCCTTGAGTACAAGGTATCCAATTTTGAAATACCTTAGGTGGAATTTCATATTTTAATCTCATTTAAGGGGATATTTATAAACATGAAGGTGCTCAAGAGCATTAAATCATCATTCATCAATAAGGTTTAATCGGTTAAGGTGAGCTTGTCGCTCGGTGCCATCATTGTTAAACTCTTGTAATGCTATGTGTAAGGAAGGTATTTACAAATCTAAGGGCATGATAGCCTCAAAACCATAGACTATCAAAAATAGGGTTGCCCCAGTGGGTTTTCGAATGCTAGTGCAATAAGCCCATAATGCTATAGGTAGTTGAATATGCCAATATTTATGGTTTTATTAAGGATGGAAACTACAGTTTTATTGGATGCCTTTGCTTGTCCATTGGATTATGGATAATACGACATGGAAAAATTGTGCTGAATGTTATAATTTGAAGTTAAAGCATGCACATATTTGTTTTTTAATGGAGTCCCATTATCCGAGATAATATTGGATGGAATACCAAAACAACATATGATATTATGGAGTATGAACTCTATAATGTGAGATCCAGTCATAGTGGTAAGAGGGATAGCTTGCACCCACTTGGTGAAGTATTCGGTGGTCAATAATATAAATGTGTGATGGCCTAAATTTGGAGGTGATATTTTCCCAATTAAATCAAAATCCCATTGTGAAAAATACCATACCGATTGAAGTGATTTTAAGACCTAGGAAGGCAAGTGCCAAAGATTAGAATGATGCTAGAACTTTATAAACTTTTTTGTATAAGCATGGTAGTCATTTTCCAAAGTAGACCAATAATAACCCATTTGGAGGATGTTCTTAGTGATGGCCATGCCACTGAAATGATCGCTGCAAGTACCATCGTGATCTTATGATATTGCCTAAGTAGATTCTTGGGGTTCTAGAAAATTAAGGAGAAGATCATTGTAGCTTCAATGATAAAGGATGTCTCCTAACAAGACATATTTGGTCACCTTTTGCTTGAATTTTCATTTTGCAGAATGTGACAATACCAAAGGGATACTACCAAGTTTTAGGAAATATTTTAGCTAAGTGAGCCAATATTATAAGCTTGGATATTGACTGAATGAACAACCTCTTCCATTGTGACTCATCATGCATGAATGTGGATTGAGAGATAACCTTAAGATAAATGGTCATGCCATTATCATAAGAACCTTGTAGGATTAAATACCCCTAGGATTCTTATTTTATAAATTCATGTACTTGAGAGAATGGATCTTGGTTCGGTTAAATCTGGATCATATGGATACATTCTTCATAATTGGAAGCTTCACAAGAAATTGTTGATTGTGAAAGCATTTTGACATGGATGGTTGTAATATCATCAAAAAGTTTCTATGGAATTAAATACCCTAAAGAGGTCATTTTATCCATAAAATAATTATATGACCAAGGGATAACCTTGATGTTGTACCATTCTAATTTAGTCAATAGCTTATCCACAAGATCTTTGTATGATTTCAAGATTGGACATCGACATTGATAAATTTTATTTACTTGGTTGACTATGAGAAAGGAGTTGCCAAAGATATTAAGCTTCTTTATTTTCATGGTAATAGCTATTTGGATACCCAAAAGGAGATCCTCATATTCAATGTTATTATTTGTGCATGGGAAGTCGAGTTTAAATGATAGGGGCATAGGAGCTCCTTACAATGTGAAAAACACAACTCCTGCACCACTCCTTTGCTCACATTTAAAACAATCAAAGAACAAAGTCGTGTCATATTTATTTTTAGGTTCTTCAAGTTTTTGAGTTGGATAATGCAAAGAATGCATCATCAGACAACTTGATAGTGAGAGGCTTATTATCTTGGAGAGGAGCCTTTGCTAGCTGATCTATAATAACTAGACCCTTAACAAATTTTTGACTTATAAACTCAAGGTCAAATTTGTCAGCAACATGATCTATTTTTTAGTACGAGTATTATGGTACATGCAACTCATCATGTACCCCAAAGGATTCTCTTTGGAGATGACATACATCATATTATTCAACATGTAATATCAAAGCCTCTTGGTGGTGAATACCACTGCTAAGAAAAGATTCTCAATGTAATCATATTTGATCTCGTAGCTCACCAAGTGTGACTAATGTAATATATAACTTGTTCCTTATTTACCTTTTTATTTTTGTCCAACATGGTCTCTAAGTCAAAGTCAGTGGCTGAAATGTATAATAGGAATGTCACACCTAGTCAATGTGGAGCTAGAATTGGTGACAGTACCAGGTATTGTTTTATATCATCGAAGGCCTTTTGGAACTCCTCATCCTAGTGGAATGGGACCCCATTTTTGCACTTCTCATCCTAGTGGAATGATACCTTTCCTTGTAAGCTACGATGTGGCTTAAGGTTGGTAGAGGGAGCATTTCAAGTATTGCTTTGACCTTGGGAGGATCAAATTTGATCCCTCGCTTATAGATTATAAAGCCCAAAGTTTTCCAGATGTGACTCCAAAGACACTTTTTGGTATTAATTCTAACATTATTCTCAATGAGGTGATCAAATACATTCCTTAAAATATCATGTTTGTGATGCAATAGAGATTTGGATAGCAAATCATCTATGTAATCCTTAAGGATTTCATGCATGTAGTCATGAAATATATATGTCATGGCCAACTGATATGTAGCACCAACATTTTAAAGGCAAAATGACATGACCTTGTAAAAAAATGTCTCCCAAGGGGTGGTAAAGGTTGTATTTGGTTGATCTTCAGGTTTGATCTAATTTTTTTATATCCTAAAAAATCATCCATAAGGGACATCTCATGACCTGCGTTGGTGTCAACTTGTGCTTTAATACTTGGAAAGGGGGGAATTCATCCTTTGGAGTCACTTTATTAACATTTCAAAAGTATGTACATATGTGAATCCTCCCATTAGGTTTTCATATAGATACCATATTGGAAGCCCAATCCATATAATCGATAGGTTGGATGAATCTAGCATCCAACAATTTTTGTAATTCATATTTTACCCTAAAGGTGATTTTTGAATGCATTTTTTGAAGCTTCTGCTTGATTGGTTTTATGTTTGGATCTAGCGTAAGGTTGTGTATGAATAGTTTTGGATCAATACCCAGTATGCATTTATATGATAAAGCAAATTTTTTGATATTATATGTTAATAAATATGTGTAGATGACTCACTCTTTAAGGGAGAGACTTTCTCCTAGTTTGATGTTCTTAGGAACTTCAATATCTGTGCTAATATTTACATCAATTGTATATTCTATTGACATGTGAGATACCTCATCATAATTATGAGGCGTAGGGATAAAATAGATGCCATCAACTAGATTTGGAGAATCAATCATATCTATTTTGATCTCAACTTGACAAACATCTATGGAGAGCCCATGTGAGAAATGAAATGGTTGTAACATTTTCTCACAAGGGAAAATAACTCTTTTGATGATGGTGGTGATGCAACACAATAAAAATTAATGGCCTATTTATTGAGATACAAAGATTTTAAGGGATCACTGGGATTACAGAGTGATATGGTTAAATCAATAGAGACCATATTTATGGACAGATAATATCCATTCATGGATGGGAGGGATGTGTCAATGATGTGAGGCCCTAGATATGCTGAATGTGACTCAGGTGGAAATGAAATAAATGGATTGGTCCTATGAGGAGCTAGAATTATGGGATGTTATAGAGGTATAAGGTCTCTCCAAGTAGGATAGCATGGAGTAAAATCCCTATTATATAGCTCATCAATATTTATAGGGGTATTATTTCAATGTTATTTCATCAAAGATGGTGAGGACCTAGATATGATAGTTTAATTTCATCCTTGTACTATTTTGGTGCCTCAATTAAAGGATCAAGAGGTTTTAAACTATGACGAGGACCAATGTATACGAGTTCTATCTCATCCTTGTACTCTTTTTATGCCTCACTAATGAAGTCAAGAGGTTACCGATTATGGTGAGGACCAAGGTAGGCCAATTCTATCTCATCTTCATACTCTTCATATGTCTCACTAATATATTCAAGAGACTCGATAGAAATAACTATAACATGGAAATGATCTCCTAAGAGATGAAGATATCTAGGATATGCATAATCATTCTCATCAATTTCTTCTCTAAAGCCTAAGGCTAGGCACTAGAGGGAATCTGAGAGGAGCTCATCTGACATGTGCACTAAATACCCTAGGCTAAATTTATATATCAAAAGTTGGTACTATGGTTGATAGGATATCCAAAGTATCAAAAGGTAAAATTCATATTTGACATGTAATATATATTTCCTAAGAAGGGTTCACTGTTGTGTTCTATCATAAGAAACAGGTCCATGGAGTCATTGAAGCCCTCATAAAAGAAATATATTTGATTCAGGGGTATTCCTAAGGGTACAATGGTACCAATGGATAATTATGGTACATGAGGTATAATCATATATTTAATAATATTTATTAATGGTGTGAATCTGATATTCTATACTAGGTACTCATCGAGACTAGGGTTGGCCAGGATTGTGACTTGGGGTGGTGATAAAGGAGGTGATAAGGATGGTGGAGAGGTGATGTGAGGTGGTTTTTCCATCATAGAAAATAATTCTTCTTTCTCTTTGGAAATTGAAATTTTTGCTATGGAGATAGTGTGGGATGCCTAGTGGGGTTTTATCCATTGATAATTTCAACTTCTTATTACTCGAGAAATTTGATGATGAATTTGGGATGTTATAAGGGAGAATTGGCTAGGTTTGATATGGAGGCATCGATGTAGATGGATCTATGGATGGGGTATCAATGTAGATGGTTTGATATATGGGGGTGCCTATGAGGATGGTTTTATGGATGAAGATGATGGTTTTGATGATGGCTTTGGATGCTTAGTAGACCTATCAAGCTGTATGTCTAAATGCATGGATAGTAATATGAACTCTCATAAATTACTGATTATATTAATATATTTGAAAGGTTCATCATCCAAAGGGATGACATGAAATTTCTATTTATAGACATATTTGACACATCGGTGTAGTATAGAAGGGATGCACTTCATAACCCTAATTCAAGGTTATCCGATAAATATATTAGGCCAACCTTCCAAGACGTGGTATAATACATGAATTATCTTTAGTTCAACCTAGATAGGAAGGACTATCATGCCAACTATAGAGCAAAGAGCATCATTAAATGATCGAAGCATGAAGGTGGATGCCACAATATGTGATGAGGGAATACTACGGTGTTCTAGTGTAGTGGTGGTAATGATGTTTATTGAGGAACACATATCGATCAATTCCCACTTATAAGGAATCATATTTATGCACATAATAATGTGTAATGGAGGATCAACTACATTGGTGGGTACTAGTTTGATCTCATGATCTTGGAAGGTTATAATGGGATTCTTACATGTATGAATATACCCCAAAAAGTTAGTAAAACCATTAGGATCTCGAGGTTGTAATTCAATTGATCTCAAGATTTCCACTAGAGCTTCCCCATGTCTCAGAAATTACTATACTAGCTCATAAATGGATATATTGTTCGATGTTGTACGTAGGATTTAAGTAAGCCTACTTCTAATCATCACCACCGATTGAAGTGGTGGATCTTGGAATGGATTTTGATATGGCAAAGGGTATGATATAGAAGGAATGCTAATGAGAGCTATAGGTGGTGTAACATGATCATATATTTAGCTTATCATCACATTGTTGATCATTCCTATGAACCCATTATTTGGTGGGGTCGTATGAAGCTCATTTACTTGTCTTATTTGATCCTCCTTAACCTCATGTGTGGGTAGAGGATCTTTGAAAATGTCTATTTTCTAGTTATCAAGGGAAAGAGGATTATCAATTTGTAATCAATTTTTATCGATCATATTCTATACTTGGTTGTTGAATGAATAATAGGCTTGGATGTCATGGTCATTTTGTTGATGATATAGGTAGTTAGGGGAAATTCTTGAACCCTTAATAGATTTTCATGCTGCAAGACTTCCCTAATCCAATTAGCACTATGGATTCTAGTGGATCTACCTATTTAACTTGGAAAAATATTATTTTAAGACTCTAGATAGATCGAGTAGGGTAAGGAAAACCTAGAGGTAAGCCTAGAATATTTCTTATATTCTCATGCTCATCCAAATTTGTAAAAAAAAAATAAAACTACAACATAAAATTTGACCAAGTTTGAAAGTAACTCCCAACTAGTGCTTCAATCTATAGACCAATACCTTATCCATTGGGTAATTGTAGCTAGACTTAAAATATGATTAAGATATAAGGGGGAGAAGATAAAATTGAGCTAATCACATCCATTCAAATAATGTAATATAAATGATTCAACATGCTAGCGAAAGAAGATGCCATTTACACATTCAAATGATGTAACATGTAAATGAGAGAACACATAAAATTACACATAGAACTACTGAAAGGAGGATATAGGATTGCATTAAACAATAGTTCATTACAATGTGATTTTGATCATAATAACCATATCTCATTGAACCAATACAAAAAAATTCTCCATTCAAATGATGCAATAGATAATTGTGACTCTTTGTTCAAATAATATAACAAAGAGCCTCTTAGATTCCAACCTTAGGCACTAAAAATGATCTCAGTAAACTGGGCACCTCCTTAGCAAAAACTACACAATAATGGGGAAGAAAAAGGGGTGACTAGACAAGACACACAAAGGAAAATACAACCGATATATATGGGCACATTGGTATACCTTTTGCAAAATTACTGTACAAAATATCTTAAATATCTTGATGATGTTTCCAGTTGCAGAAAATATCTTAAATATCTTGATCAATTGGTCCATAATTATGAAAATTTTAACTACCTCTATGATGGCCCATAATTGGAAATGATCCATAATAGCCACTATCTCCATCACCTTCATTTCTCTTTTTTAGGGTTTAGGGTTTTGAGGTTTAGGTTTTAGGGGTTTTTTATAGGTTTAGAATTTAGGGTTTTTCCCCCTTTTAAAATGATATAAACACTACATATTAAAGCCCTAAAGATAAGAAATTACTATTTTTGGACAATTTGCCATTTTTGGCCAAAACTAATCCTATTTTTAGTAAGCTACGAAAAAAAACTCGTATGGGAATCAAAATTAATACACACTATTATATAAACCATATTAAGCTTTCTATAAAATCTCAACATGTACTCATGTCTAAAAAATTATAAATTCCAATTTTTTTTTTTTCAAATTTATAAAAAAACACTAAAATCCATTTTTGGGTACTAGAAGAAGGAATTAGGGCCTGATAAAAGATTGAAAAACACCCCTATCCACCAAGGTTTATTAGACCATGCATTTTCCTCCTATTTATCTAGCTCCATGTAAAATTTCAAGCCAATCCAATGGTCGGATCAAAAGTTATGCCCTCTAAAAGATTGACCCTTGCATCAAACTTATTTGGTTCAAAAATTTACTGACAAAAAGACCTTAGGAAAACTAAAAAAAAGGCCTGAAATTGGTGACATAAAAACTTTTATTACTCTTGAAGGGTGAAACAAGAATTGAGAAGGATAAAAAAATTACAATAATTTGGAAGGACTTAAGGGGCTATTACAAATTTGAAAAAGACCAAAAGACACCAAAAGTTCAAGAATTTGAAGGTAAACTCAACTTGGATTTTGAGGATCCAACAGTAGTATAGACCCTATTTATAACCCTTTGGTTTTGTGTGATTAGATTTGATGGGGTAAACCTTAGGTAGGGTAATAGCCTTCACCTCACACAATCAATTGAAGAGCGATGCCGATGATTCATGCAATGGTGTGTAATTATGATGTGGATGGGGTGGATGATTTTATGCCTAAGTTCATTGATGTTTATCATTGTAGTGTGCATGAGGAGGTTAAGCCTTATAATTATGCTATTGAGGCACTACTTACTTTTTAGGATTGGTAACATTTAAGACAAGTTGGTTTACTGAAGCTAATATTTGTTGCATTTGGTTGCCTCTAGGGTTTTTGTTCCACTCCTTTTGGATTTTAATATACCCCTCTTTGAATTTGATGTATTCTATGATATTGGATTGAAATAAAGCCTCCTCGAATGTCTATTATTGTTGTAGTTGTAATAAGAACAAAATATGCTTCAAGCAAATTTTTGTGAACAATCGAGTTAATTCTATTATAGGTAGAGTGAAAGATAATTTTGACATTACCCTTCTCCACTTGTTGCCATAATCAATCACTAGCTCATCATCAAATCATTTAAGGTTAGCCAAGTCACTCAAATTGGATTTCTTCTTAACACTGAATGAAAAATGTTCTAAGAAGGCATTCACGAGTTACTCAAAGCTGTAGATGTTATATCTTGGAAAATTATTGAACCACTCTAAGGTGAGGCTAGAGAGTGTTATCAAAATGGTCCTGAGCAACAAGACATTATTGTATTGAAGCTAGAAATAAAGGTTCATGAAGCTCATCATGTGTTCTTATGCATCTTCATCCCATTTGAATTTATCCAACCTGGGCATTTAAAAATGCTTAGAATGTAGAGGAGATGGGATTGAAGGGTGTAGTGGTTGGTTGCATAATTGATGCAATGTGGGTTTTTGGTATCATGTACCTTATTTTTCTAATGATTTATTGTGACTCGTGAGCACATTATAAGCCTGAGATGATAATATCTCATCCTCCTAAAGTGTTCCTCGAGGAGGAAGAGGTAGAAAATTCCTAGAGGATTGAGGTGGCTGAATATAATCTTCTATTGCATCATAATGGAGTGATTCAAGATACCCTTGATATTGATACTCTAAATCATCATAGGCCTTGTAATATGGTTTATGATTTTATGGTTGACATAGTTGAGACGTATGGTGCTGGATGGGCACATGAGGAGGGTAATTTTAGTTTGGTCTAGGGTACAATTTATGAAATTGTGCAATGCACCTTTGATTGTTGTACTATCTATAGGTGTTTGGTGTGAGCACCTCCTCATGTGTTGCTTTTTTCAACTCTTCCTGGTACAAATTTTTTTGGTTCACCCTTTTGTGCTCTAATCGATTTCTACCTAGGCGATCTTTATATTTTCATAACCTATACAACTATAGTTGGTTTGTGGTTTGCTTAGGTAGTGGATCAGACATGTGAGGCCTATGATGCCCTAAATTAATGTGAGGGAACTTGTGTTTTTATATGGGACCTATAGGATCAACTACCTATTTCCCATGGTCAAGGGAAGTTGTGTTAACTTGATGCTCATGTATGTGAGAGAACTCTATATATTTAGATGGTGGAGAGGCACAATGTGCTTTCATAGAGAATTCTCTATGAGGATAAAGAGGATGAATGGGGTCTTCTTCTTCTTCCTCATACTCAAAATAGAGGTGATCAAATGAGGCCAAACTATAAGGATTATGTGTACCATACCTATCTAATTTGGTTAACTTTTTGCTCATCCATGGAAGATTGAGTAGAGTCACCCACCCGTACTGGCTAGGTGATGTGGCACATTATTTATCTCACTCAAATTTTATAGAAGGCTATGAAGACCACACATCTATTGATGTTGCAAAATAAAGAAGGAAAAGCATGTAATATAAGCAAACATTTGATAAAATAAGGAAATAACAAAAAAAAACTCTCTTTTATTAATCAAATGAGTAACTTATTACAAATTCATCCCTCTTAGGGATACCAAAGTTTAATACAAATTTAGAATATGCAAATAGTCCCAAAATGGGAGAATATGTGCTTCATAATGGTCTTTATATCTCCATAAAATCTACTTGAGGGCTTACAAGGATGTCTTCTTATCCATTTTCCAAGATAAACTTGATGTTTGAGAGTGCCTTGCAGCTTGAATGATCCTATAACCTGCATACAAGAAAAAACAAAGCACATTAAATGCATGAGGCCTCTCATGACGAGGATTTTGTCAAGAAAATGCAATAAATAAGGCTAAACTTGAAATAAGCATATAGAAATGTAAACATAATTTTAAAATTAATAAATTAATGTAAAGCATGCTTGAAAACATATAGATCTATCTAATCTAACATATAAATTGAAGCATAAAGTATGAATAACACTAATCTATGAAGAATGATATAAATGAGCAAGTGTGACAAAGATTAAGGTAAAACTACCTCTAAAATTGCTAATGAACCATGCAAATGTTTTCTACCATGCTAATCTATGCTAAGTTAAACTACTTGTATAATTGGAAATAGAATTCTATTTCTAAAATAGAAGGAAAAGAGCATAAAAATCTAGTCATGGGTGTTAAACATAGCTGGATATTTTAGTCACGATTGACAAATGCGACTACCGAAAAACTCCTCTTTCTCTTGCAAATAGGGTTGGAAATGCTCAAATCCTCCATGGAATTGATGGTCAAGGGTCACCTCAATGTTTTGAAATAGATAGGTGGTGTGATTCACTAGAATTCACAATGGATGTATGTCAATTGGTAAGCTTACTTCTCAAGATCTTGAAATCTCCATGGCTTAAGAAACAAGTATGATTCTCCAAATGGACAACAAGTAGGCACTCCTTGGAGTTTGCAAGTGGATCTCCAATTTGGTAGGGCTTTGCTACATTCCAATTTAGGATCAATATAGCCTCTATCCAAATTTTAAGGGAGTCTTATAGCCTTCCTAACTCCTCATTCTAGATTCCTTGAGAAGCCAAGATCAAGAATTGATAGGATGGGGCAGTTGGGAGGAAGCATTCAAAATTTTCCTTGCCCAAAACCACTTGAGATCAGTTGCATATGGCCAATACAACTGATTTTGGCTCATATTAGAAGGTAGATATAGTTACAAGGCTAACCATGGATCCTAAACATGGCTAGGACCCTAATCATGGGTGTCAACCGTAGTTGAGATCTTAGCTACAGATGCCATATGTGGCTAAGGCTAAATAGAACCATGATGCCTACAATGAGTGGTTAGAACTATTGCTTTGCCTTGCAAATATCCAAGATCATTCATATGGTTTGAAAATATGCCCATATGAGTAGTCTCCTAAACATGACATGTTTTAGGTGTCTACAGATACCCCTTTTAGGATGCATTGTAGGAAAACACAACACTATGCAAAAATAGACCACCTAAAGCCATGTTGTAGGTTGAATGATGATCATTGATCTAATCAACATTAGATGCCTAGTCCTGCAAAAGGATTCATATCTTAGAATCATTGATTCCAATGGGATTGAAAGCTTAAATTTGCAAAGATTTCATGTATCTAGCTGCGATCAGGTAGAACTTAAGCTACAATTATTTCGATATGTGAATTACTAAAAGGCTTTAAAATAGCATATTTTATTTTTCCCGAGTAGAAGGGTAAGCTTATGATAGTCGTTAGTAATGATTCATAAGACAAACACAATTTACATGATCAAGTGATTATTTGTTGATTTTGATTATGATTGTTGATATTATGAATACCTCATCAAGTGATGAGTCATTGAGATAAGGACAAGTAATTAAAGTGACGAGTCACTTGACCAAGATGAATCATTTGGATGATTTAAGACTTACATTTTGTTATACGGTGAGGCCTATTTCAGCTATGATTTCAACCATTAATAGTAGTTATATATCTCTATCCCATAGAGTATTCTAGACACAATGGCCTTATTAGAGAATAAATATTATAGAAATTCCATTTAAGTTTATGGTGAATCACTATGTTTTATGATCTACTAAAAATATCATAGAAAAAATGAAATGTATGCCTCATTCTCGTGGATCAGTCCAACCACAATGGCCTTCTTAGGGATTGAAGTGAAGACATTTCAATTCAATGATGACTAATTTAACACAAATGGCCTTATGCTAATTTACTCATATTGTTGGATTTCATGGAGTGCAAGTCACTGCAACTGCCAAGTGTGTAGATTAAACAACTGAATATGAGGTGCATTTGAATTTTTATTTATATGATGTTTTTATTATTATTGCAAATTTTGAGGTTTTTGGACCATTGAATATTTTTTATTTTACATTTTGAAGCTCCTCACGGTTGGAATTTGGGAGCATTTATTGCTAGCTTCTAGCCACAGTTCTCAAATGTAGCTAGTTTTAGCAATTTTATTAGCCGTGAATGATAGCGCCGACCAACAATTTGCCAATTTGCACCCATGTATGACAACCATGACTAAGGCCCAAATGAAAAATATAAAATAAAATTTAGGGTTTTTAATTTTTATTATTTCCAATTGGAAAGTCTTGATATTAAGGGCTCTCAGAGGAGAGATAACTTTTGACATGGAAAACTACATAAACCACTACCTGATTTCCATAGCATACCAATTGGAGGCCTCCACTAGTGGCAGAGTTGGTTCTTTGAAGGTAGCATCATGATCCCCCTCTTGAAATTTACCCAGTTTAAAATGAACCACATTAAATAATGGGATTAATGAACCTCACTAAACATGTTGGCAATGAAACTCACCCTATATTAGGATTAGATCTAGGTTAGATTAGAATTTTTGTGTGGGAAATGACATTGAATGAGGTCTTTCCCCCACATCTATAGGTGATAGCTGCGACTCCCATTTTATCAATTGGGGGCTGCTATTATCAATCGTGGCTAGGTTCAAATCCCAATGGTAAAAAAATTGACCATTGGTGCTATCCGTGGATGATAGTCATGGTTGCAATTGTGACTACTACTAGCATCAATGACTAAGGAACCTTAGGAAAATTTTCAATTTTTTATTGGTTTAATTAATTTTTTTGTACATTTTAAAGTGCATTTTGATTTATTTTAAAGTTTTTGACTTATGATGCATTTTATTATCATCCCTTTTAGACCTTGATTGCATGGGTGTGAGAGCCATATTTATTACGTGCTCTACTACCCCAGTTGGGGAAAGTAGAACTAGACTAGTTTGAGGTCATGGGCCTTGGCTATGTCCTGAGACTGCCCACCATCAGGGTGGATCAGGTATACATGAAAATATTAGCCCAGTGTTGGGATGCACGGACTAATAATTTTCATATCCCTACTGGAGATATGATGGTCACATTGGAGGACATGTACTGCATCTTTCACATTCCCTTTGATGGATAAACCATAACTTCTTTGGCTACTAGAGCGAATAATGTTGTATTATAGTCAGTGTTCATTGATAGGTGTAATGAGGCACTAGAGGATATTGAGCATGATGGAGTTCCAGTTTATTTTTGGTATATGGCATGCATATTTTCATGGCACCAAGCCATCCTCATGTACATAATTTGTAATGTTGTGCTACTAAACACATCTAGAGTGAGGTTCCCTTAGAACCTCATAGCCATAGTACAAGACTTTCTTGTGAGCACCACAAACCAACATTTGATCCTATCATGGGAGAGTGCTATCCTCACATATATATATGATGATTTGTACATCACATAGTGAGAATGAGTCAAAGTGGGATGAAACCTCTTGCTTCAGATATGGACATGGGAACATATCAAGATAAAGCATCTTGGAGGTCTACCTTTATAGATTGCTACAGTAGCACCTATTGCACAGTGATATGGAGCTTGCTGTCTACAGGAGTCAAAGATGTACTATAATTAATATCATGCAGGATATTTTTAGCATTACATGGATTGACTTATAGGATTACATACAGACCAGATCATATGACATCCTTATCTAGACTACCCAGGATAGGAGGATGTAGACCGCTATTTAAGGTGGGTTAGGCACGATCATTGGGTCATTGGGCACAAGCCCAATGTGCGGGGGTTCTTCCATTTCTCTAATGTCACAAAACAATTTGGGGTATGCTAAGATATCCCAAAGGACCCAATAATATATCATCGCCTTAAGGCAGAGACTCAGTTGGTATGGCCATAGGTAATCACACTAGTATAGGAGAATGATGTAGTTGAGAATATGAGGTTTGCAGATGAGACTATGGTAGGGTGTTAGTACCCTAGGATGATCTAGGTATGGTGAGGTTGTAGAGGTATTGGATGATGAGACACATGAGCGATGAGTTCGCTAGAGGATAGAGGGTGAGTGGGGTAGGTCACTGCTCCAGAGGAGGAAGCTCATGATGAGGAGGGTAAGGAGGATCTATATGATGAGGTATCATAGCTATGGGCCTAGGTACATGAATTACAAGAATAGTTATATACGATGCAGAGATAGATCTTGGAGAGGGATATCTCCATTGCCACCCTAAAAGTTTAAATGGGTGTGCTCTAGGCATAACACACATTAGGGTAGACTCAGTAGTAGGGATTTGAGGAGGAACATATTTCTTTTCATGATTAGGTCCACATGACCACCACAAAGATAAATAATATCACCACACAACAAGATCTTGTCTAGTCATAGCTAGACTTCCAAACTGTAGAGCAAGATATGCTCAGGATTGCAAGTAGAGGCCCTTAAAATTCTTAGGCTACACCTTCTACTCTAGCCACTCAGGTACTGACATATGTAGAATATACAGCTATATTGTAGGCACAAATAGCTAGGCTATAGGTTTTAGTCAGCCAATATGAGGTGCGATGCCAGTTTGATGGCCTATATACTATGTAGTTGGAGGGACATATGGCTATGCTAGAGGGTACCTTACCAAAGCATTCTACGATAGGGGATCCCACAGGAGTCAAAGTGAGTCTAGAAATTCCTCAATGTGTTCTAGCCATAAATCAGAGGTACAATTAGAGATATCGGTAGAAACTAGATCTAGGTAGCCTCGTAGAGAGGGCATAGAGAAAGGAGGTGATACAGGTGGTGTAGACCACTCCTGATTATTACTTGATGATATTATATCATTTTTTAGTGTAAGGTTTGAGGATATACACTATTGTAGCATGCACACATTATGATGTACCCCTATGTATATATTTTGACACACATATATATATGATATTCCAGTTGAATATGGTTTCTTATATGTGTTGCATTTTATTGTTTTTATGTTTATGAGATGCACATGGATGTAATACTTATATGATATGTTGATTGATGCTATATGTATGTTATGTATTGATGAAATGCACTAGCTAGGTGATATATGTATGCTTAGATACTATGATATATATGTATGGATGCACTATGATGATGAGTACATATATGGATGCACTACTTATTGTTATTAAATACATGTTTTAATTTGTTTCAATTGTTTATACATTTAACTTATTAGAGTGTAATGGAATGCATTAATTACATGATGGATGAACTAATGCAAATGAACCTATATGATTTATAAATTTAAAACATAAGGAATGAATCTAATATGTGTCTACAAACTAATGGATGACACCACAAGATGTATACAAATCATGAATGTACATGGTAGATTTTATCATAAAAAAAAATCATTTAATCATCCATATGTGAGATGAGATGATGAGATACGTATGGTTTTCCATCATAAGCTTTTATAAATTAAAAGATATGCACAACATAGTCTTGACCATCTAAATATAATTACTGATATCCATTCGATATCTATCCTATGTTATGAATGCCCTTTAGTAAAAAAAACCTCATAAAAATAAGTTGATGATTGTTTAATTGATGTGACTTGTTGCTATAAGGGATTTTCGAAGTTTTCCATGAGACTCAAACACCCTCGTTGATTAATCAAAAGTTGTATAATGACTATACAAGACTCTTGAAATATAAATTTTTTTGTTATGAAGACCAAGATATTCATTATCCCTGTGTGTGTAAATGAATATATTAGATGAGACATAAGACTACCTCATTGCCAAGCAGGATTCATTCAGCCCATTACTATAATGAGGATCATCGAATGCTCATCATGATACTAAGTTTGGACACAATTAGACTAGACTACTAGGTAATACATGCCACCTAAAGCTAGCTCATTTATAAATTTCTTAGAACTACCCCAATGTCAGGCAGAATTCATTCAACCCATTGTTGTTTTAGGGATCACTCAATGATTTCAAGCAATGAAAATTCCAGGGATTCAAGATCTTCACTCCCTTATTTTATTCACATTTATTGGGATACTTGCTCATGCTTAGTAATGAAAATCACTGTTTATTTTACCTTTTTTTTTATCAATATATTTTGCTTTAACTATGGGATTTTTCTTATTTTGTATGAAAGTAAGGGATTTCTTTGGGTAGGGGGAGCTTGTCCTTTTGCCAATGATAAACACCCTAGAACATGTGCATCATAATATGAGCAAGTAAAAACCTTTCACTTAAGGTGGCTAGGATGACTTTGTAGTGTCCATATTTCCTTGTGTAGACTATGATTGTTAATGTGTTTATTAGCGATGGGATTTTGACATATGCTAGGTGCTATCAAAACTAGACCTCATATCAAAAAGCAAAGTTAAATTTTTATAAAATATTAGAAGATCACTAGGTATGGCTGAATGACCAGAAAACCCTAGTGTATTCCTTATAGACAAAAGAAGGGTTGTGTTGAAAAACATAATTACTCATAAGGGTGATGGATGATGATGATGAATAGATGCATGATTAGCATACAAACATGGTGTCGTTTGTAAGACTACATACACAACATATTATAATGCAAGTGCAATAGATGAGAATACCTAATGCAATGCAATTACATGAATGCATATGCAAAAAATAAAAAAAATGCATAATATAAATATTTATGTATTTTTGATGTTTTGCAATATTTTTGTATTTTATTGCTTTTTAATTGGTTTGGATTTTTTATGTTTTTAATTGTTTTTGAAATTTTAAATATTTTGCATGTTTTTGAATTTTGATTTTTATGTGTGGAACACCTTAAGATGAAGAATGTTGAGAGGTTCAATCTCTTCAACACCTTAAAGCAATGTTAGGCAATACATTCTAGGTCCTATCTTCTCTGAGATGATATATAGACGTAACCAATTAGCCATAAATTTTTCTCGTAAGTGCAATGATAGGTTTGAGTTATTTTAGCATAAAAACCCTAACTTTAAAGTCTCTTAGATGGAATTTATTGTTATAAGACTATTTTAGGTGTTCCTGATAAACATGGAGATGCTCAAGGGCATTCACACAATGTTAATCAAGAAGCATCAATTGGTCAAGGTGATCTTGTCATGCAACGTCGTCATCGATGAACTCTTTCAATGCGACATGTAGGGTTGGAATTTACAACTCCAAGGGCATAATGGCCTCAATGCCATGTACTAGTGAAGACAGGGTTGCTCCAGTGGGCGTTCGTATACTAGTTTAGTAAGCCCATAATGCAAAGGGTAGCTGGATATACCAATATTTATGGTTTTCTTGCACAATATTATAAGTTAGTATGGTTAGTATAAGTTTCTACTTAATATTTATTATAATGCTATCTTGTTAGAAGTTTCTACTTACTCGTTTGCTTATGGTTAGTATGGAGTCGCAAAACTATGTTGTATATTATAACTGTATGTTAAAGCCCTTATATTTTTTAATGACGTTCCATTGTCCGATATTGTCTTGGATGGTATCCCATAATGACATATGATATTATGGAGTATGAACTCTGTAGTTCATGCTCCTATTATCAATTTTAAAGGGATTCCTTCCACCCATTTAGTAAAGTACTCGATGGCTATTATAATGAATGTATGTTAGCTCGATGATGGGGGAGAGATCTTACCAATTAGATCCAAACCCCACTAAGAAAATGACCAAGCTTCTTGGATGGGTTGTAAGGCCTATTATTTCAAGTGCATAATATTAGCATGATACTGAAATTTGATGCATTTCTTGACATATGTTGTGCAATCCTTATCCATAGTGAGCCAATAATAGCCCATTTGAAGGATGCACTTGATTATGGTCATGCTACTGAAATGACCACTACATGTACCATCATGAGCTTGTGAGATTACCCAAGCTGATTCTTGGGGTTTAATGCAACTAAGGAGAATTCCTTCATAGCTACAACAATAAAAAATGTATCCTAGCAAGACATATTTTTTCATTTTATATTTAAATTCTTGAATTATGATACGTGAAATCATGTAAGTGTGACATACAATCTTGATAGGTAACAACTTCAACTGACTGAATGACATGTTCCCCCTATAGTTCGACTTGTACAAAAATTGATTGGGAAAAATCTTATGGAGAATAGTAGTACCATTCTCTGTAGGACCCTATGACAAGGATCCCCAAGGTGCCTTTTTTAGAAAGTCTCTAGCTTTGTAGAACCATTCAAGGGTTGGTTCTATTTGAATTATGTGGATTGATTCTTGATTATTTTTTTCCTCATTATGTATCGAGGATTGCAATAGCGTTTTCACTTGAATGATAGTGAAGTCAAAAAACATATTATGAGGGAATAAGGGTCCTAAAGATACCATGGTGTCTGCAAATATGTTGGATGTTTTAGATCTAGACTCGACATGTCCTTGTTAGTCCAAGCAAAGAGATCAGGTCTCTATTTCAATAGAGAAATGAGGTTGGTACACTCCTTAGGAGATAATCTCTCTTCAAATTTAACCTTCCTTGAATTAGTTGGATCTTCACTGATATCCACTTTAAAATTTTCTTCTATTGACATGTGTGATCCCTCATCAATATGGTGAGGTGTAGGGATCAAGTGGATGTAATATAATAGGTTTAAAGGCTCCACTAAATCATAATTACCCTCAACATGATAAAAGTTGTATGTACATCCTGGCACAAAATAAAATGGTTGTAATATTTCTTCATTAGGGAAGAAATATTCAGGCTCTAAATGTGAATTGGTAAGATTAAAATCAATGGCCTTGATATTGAGGTACAAAAGGTCTCGAAGGGTCAAATGGATTATGAAGTGGAGTGGTCAAATCAATGGAGATCATGTTTATGAAATGGGTGAAATCTCCAGGACCACAGATGCAACACACTACTTCCAGATTTCTCCCCCTACACTAGATGTGGCTTAGGTAGAATAGGGATTATCGAGTCTGGTCTATGCACAAAAATAATAATTGGATCCTTAGGAGGAAGCAATTACCTCAAATTTAAGGACAAGTAAAAACCATATTGTATATCTCTTCTAGATTGACTAGCCTTATTTCAATGGGAGGACCTAGGACCACCTCACAATAAATGAGTTCCATATCAATTATTCCTCTAGATGATGCAAATGGTGAGGCCCAAGGTAGACCAAATCTATTTCATATTTGTATTCCTCTTCCTCTGAGGAATTCTTATCATTGTCTTCTCCAAAATTGATTTCTAGTCCACCTCTCTCAGAGAAGGATTTTGAATCTCCTTCCTCAAAAGTATCTTCTGATTTAGGCTCTGCTATTATACCAATATTTTGGGTTTCATTTCCAATGCCATCGACACAGTCATGGTTTTCAATTACCCCATCAGTTCTTGGAATATCCTCTAGACTAGCCTCCACCGAAATGTCTTCATGATAGATCAAAGGTGGTTCTATGATAAACATGATCACTATCCAGTCACCTCTTCAAGAATAGGAAGGGTTAGGATGGTAGGGGTTCCAATCAACATCTTGACCTCTTATGTCATAACCCAATTCGAACCTATCAGTTGGTAACTGATATCATAGTTCATATGGAGTTCGAAACCCTTATTTGAATAGATATAGAACTTAACCATGCCAATGGTAACACTCAAAATATCGAAGGGTAAAATTTGGGTTGTATAGATAATGCATATTCAATACAAACAGTTCATCATCACCTTCCTCTATAGATTTACAATTTGCAAGTTGATCTAGGTCTCCATAGATAAAGTTAGTTTGATTGGGTGGCACCCCTAGTGGTACCACCATCCCAATAGGAAAGCAATGGGCTTGAGGCGTACCCATATCCTATGTAGATTCAAATATTGGTGTGAAAGTCACATTCCATAATAGGTATTCTACTAACCTGGGATTGACTAAATGCATTATCACCTTTGGTGTAGATGACCCAGTTGAAGACAAAGATGAGGTAGGCTGAGGTACCTCCTCGACTTCATTCTATGATTTTCTCTCCTCCATGGGATTTGGGACCTGGCTAGTTGCTATTTTGGGATTTCTTTGGTCTCTTTTTCACCCAATACTACCTTTAGATTTTGATCATTCCTAAGCATTTTTTATTTTGTAGGCTTTACAGAAGTAGCTATTATATGTGAAGTTGGTCATGAGGCCTATGTTAAAGGATCAACACACACTTCCTTTGATTTACCCACTAGATATTGAATAGGCAATGTAGGTATTACATCTAGATGCATCGATGGGAGGATAAAATATCCTAGTAAATCCACTTGATTAACATAATTAAAGAGATCCTCATCCAAAGGAACCACATGTAATTTTACCTCATGTACGTATTTTATACATTGATGTAATATTGAGGGGATGCATTACATTTCTCTTATCTACAACCTACCTAAGATAATTTTGTATTGCATCGCAACTTCAAGTACATGAAACATAATAGGGATGGTATTCAACTCCACCTAAATAGGAAGGCTTATAGTGCCCACTTTTGAGCACAATGCATCATTGAATATATGTAGTGTGAAAGGCGAAGGAACAATATGTGATCTAGGTAATTTTAAATGTGGCAAGGCCTTTTTGGTAATAATGCTGATCAAATATCCTATGTCGATAAACACTCGCTTGAAGGGTATGTTGTTTAAACATACAATAATGTGAAGCGATGGGTCCGATATAGCACTAGAGACTATTTTAATCTCGTGATCATAGAATTGGATCACAAGATCTTGACATTGCTGTACATGTCCCACAAAATTGGTGAATGCTTATGGATCTTGGGATTGTACTTCTATGGATCTTAAGATGTCCATTAGTGTCTCCCTATACTTAGGATACTACTGTATTATCTCATAAATAGACAACTTTGTCGAGGCCATTTGTAGAATTTGAATAATCCTATATTTTATTGTGACCATCGGTCTAGTTGGTGGTCTTGGCAAGTTATTTTGTGTTGGTATTTGTGGAGGCGCAAATTGAATTCTAATTGGTGCTAGAGGAGGATCTGGTTGATTGTACCTCCTATTTCTAGTGACCATATTTATCATGTAGATAAATCCTTTCATGGGTGGTTTGATCCACACTTGATTTACTTGTCTGATATTATTCCTCGATGGTGCATAATTTGGTAGGAGATTTTTGAATATACCCATATTCTGGTTGTCTAGAGCCAAAGGACAGTTAATGACCAAATATTTCCTATCAATTATTTTTTCTAATAGATGCTTGAAGATATGGCACACTTTGAGATCGTGCCCTTTTGCTTATGGTATGAGAAGTACTAATCTTATCTAAATCCTTTGAATTTAGATTGCTTAGGATCGAATAATTTGACTTCGGGTAAAGTTATGGCCTTAGCCTTTCATAATTGATTGAATATCGATACCATAGTCTTTGATAGTGGCATAAATTGGTGAGGGCACTGATATTTGTTCTTACCCTACTTCTTGTTGTTGCATTGATTATACTATGTAGGGGGAGGTTGAGCCTAATAGTTTTGTGATTGATGGACTTGATTCCTCTTTTGTTGGTTTGACACAACCTAATTCATGTGAGTCAGCTTGGCCTGGTGATTCTGATTCCTTGTGTTTTTATTATTCCACTCATTTTTCATCCATAGTTTCAAGTTACCTTCTTGTAAGTTGATATCATTTATAACCTTGGCCTATTCCAAAGCCTATTTGAATGTCTGGTATTGTTGCAGTTGTAATAAAAACAAAATGTGTTTTGCTCAAATTTTGGTAAACATCCAAGTTAGTTCGATAGTGGGTATGGAGAATGGTAGCTTATCCATTAGCTTCTTCCATATATTACCAAAGTCCTTGACTAGATCATCATCAAATTTCCTTAAATTAGCCAAGTCAAACAAGTTGGTTTTCTTCTTGATGCCAAAAGAAAAGTGTTTAAGAAATACATTTTCTAGATTTTTAAAGTTGGTAATGTTGTACCTCTTCAATTAATTAAAAAATTCCAAGGCAGGGACTAAAGTGTCATTATGAAGATTCTTAGTAACAAGGAATCATTACTTTGGATCTAGAAGCACATATTCATGAAGTTCGTCACATGCTCTTGTGCATCTTCATCACCTTGGAATTTATACAACTTGGATATATTGAAATGATCAGTATACGCTAGGATAGGAACTAAAGTACATAGAGGCACATTGTGAATTTTATTCAAGGTAGGCTTTTAATAAGTCATCCCTTGTTTCTTAATAGCTCTCACATTTTCAGCCAAGGTTTTTTACACTTGCGAGGATAAAATTTCCTCTTCCCTAAAAGGTCTCTATGGAGCTACTAGAGGTAGATTATTTTTGGGATGAGGTGGAGGATTTGGATCATCTTCCAAATCTACTAAGGAGATCTCAGGATGCTGCTGGTATTGCTCATATCATTCTAACCCTATGTATTGGGTATGCCCAGGTTATTCTAGCACTTGGTGCTGTTGCATGTTCTGGGCCATACAACGAGTACAATTTTCAACCTTGTTAAGGTGAAATTAAGACTGTGATGTAGCACATATTTGGTTGTAATTCCTATACTCACTTTTAGGGGGTAGGTTAGCTCGATCTAGTCTATCCTCTCTCTCTCCACACTTATTTTGATCAAGGATGCATTGTTATCGCATGCACTTCTCGTACAAACATTACCTAAGCAACCTTTGACATTAAGAATCCTCATTTTTGAGGTGTTCGTGCTCTGCATGCACATCTTCCAATTGGTATTGGAATATGTGTTATCTCTCCTCTAAATCTATCCTACGTGAATGATCTACAAGATCATTATCATGTGGCCTCTAGATTTATATCTATGTTCAAGGGGATTTATTAGTATGAATCCCTATAAATTTATCTGCCACACTCTTGCCCTTGTTTGTATAGGTGATATTTGTATTATGATGTAGTCTATTATCTATGCCCACCTGTGTGGATGAGGCATGCGCACTATGGAAGGATTTCGAGCATTCTCCCAGATCATTGGTATACCTTTGTATGCCCTCATTATGTGAAATCGTCGAGTGAAAATGCGTATAAGAGGGTCTATACCCTAGTTGCCCTAGAAATTATTCTAGTCCATTAAGCTGACTAGTCCTCCATGGTTATTTTATGGGTGTACCATTTACTCCAACTATGGCAAGATCTATTGTGAACCTTCTAGGTTTCTTAGGGCTTGGAGTCATTTGGGGTTTGCACTATTATGTAGCCTTATCTTCCTACCCCTTATTGGGTAGATTTTATCTATGTCTACCATGGAATGATGGGGGAATTGAGCCACACTCAGTTCTATCCCATGAGGAGTATGTGTTACATTCTCTAACTGGGGTATTCTGAATAGAATCCCCATGCATCAAATTGTCACCTCTAATACTAGTTGAATGTCGTTCGAGAGGATCCTTTTTTAGAGATTTCAACTTATTATCTTGTGTGTGTCTTGGAGCTTCGACCTCCACCTTGGTTGTGTGTTGAGATCAACCTCTCCATGTTTTGAACATAATGAATTATCTCTTTTGTAAGTTTTAGGAAATACAAAGCATACAAGGATGTTTATCTCTTTTAAAGATTTTTTGTGAGCCCTAAAACTATTTAGTGTGTTGTATTTTGTTGAGTACATAAACTATCTCTCATTGTGTTTGCATTTTTGTTGATGATATTCTTGTAGAATGTAAGGGATTTCACCTTTATACTCACACAAGCAAAATATGAGAGTGAAGTCCATATTCAACGAGGTATCATAGGTACTACCAACCCTCACCCAACACATCATGCATAGTGATACACCCCTACGAAGAGGAGAGCATGCTATTTTGTATGGATAAGACATATCTTGGGTTGGCATTGGCCATGAATGGGTCCCGATAGTACACTTTCAAGCAAGCCACCCAAGTGGTAATGAAATCCACTATTGGTATTGATCAATGGGTTGGATGCGAGAGCCTAAAACGATTGATTTTTAAATCATATGTTGGGGTGTGGGGGTTTATTTTAATTTTACATAAAAATAAAATGCATCAAAGAGCATCAATGATTCTTCCTACATACTTAGGAAATTAATGTTTGATTTCAGAAAGGATGCAAAATTAAATGCTATTTCCAAAAAAATTAATGCAAAAATACATGAAATATTAGCCTTTATACAAGCCCCAAGCATGCAAACCCTACTACATAGATTTAATCTTAGCCATTGTTATGTACAACAGGCAACACAATCAGCCATTGGATATAAACACAACCCAAAAAGCTAGCCACTATTGACAACAAGAGCTGACAAAACTATTTGTTATTGTCAATAGTGACTTATAGCAGATAGACAAATTTTCATGATTTTTCCTTTTAATATTTTTCTAGGTGTTCTAATTAAGCTTACTAATAGGAAAACACATAAAACCAAAAAATCAGAATAGGAATACTAACTTGTAATATCTTATTTGATGACAAGACAGGCTACCTACTATCTTTTCCTCTATTATCTATTAGCCACTGCTAGGAACCACAACTGATATGCTAATCACTGTTGCTAATCATGGCTAGGATTATGTGCTACAACTTTTAAATAGGGCTAAGACCTGCAACACAAAACAAAGAAAACTCAATAAATGATAATGAATTTTATGGGTTTTCACTATGATTGCCACTATAGAAGGCTATAAAGACCACACATATATTGATATTGCAACTTAAATAAGGAAAAACATGTAATCTAAGCAAAAATTTGACAAAAGAAGGAAATAACAAAGGAAGCTCTCTTTTAGTAATCAAATGTGTCACTTATTACAAATTCATCCCTCTTAAGGATACCAAATTTTGATACAAAGTTACAATATGAAAATAGCCCCAAAATGGGAGAATATGTGCTTCACAATGGTATTCATATCTCCATCAACTCTGCTTGAGGACTTACAAGGATGCCTCCTTATTTATTTTCCAAGAGGAACTTAATTTTTGAGAGTGGCTTACAGCTTGAAATATATTGTAACCTGCATACAAGAAACAAAAAGTACATTAAATACATATGAGTTCTCTCATGATGAGGCTTTTGTCAAGGAAATACAAGAAATACGACTAAACTTGAAATAAGCATAAATAAATACAAAGATGCTTACAAAATTTCTAAATTTATGTAAAGCATGCTTGAAAACATATAGATCTATCTAATCTAACATATAAATTGAAGCATAAAGCATAAATAATGTTAATCTATGAAGAATGATAGAAATGACCTACTGTGACAAAGTATTAAGGTAAAGCTACCTCTAAAATTGCTAACGAACCATGCAAATGTCTACTACCATGCTAATATATGCTAGGTTAAACTACTTGCATAACTAGAAATGGAATTCTACTACTAAAATGGAGGGAAAATAACATCAAACCCTAGTCATAGGTATTAAACATAGCTAAATATGTTAGCAATTATTGATAGCCACAACTGTAGGAAAAATCCTCTTTCTCTTGCAACCAGGATTGGAAATGCTCAAATCCTCCAAGTAATTGATGGTCTAGGGTCACCTCGATGTTTTGAAATAGATTGGTGGTGTAATTCATTGGAATTTGCAATGCATGTATTTCAATTGGCAGGCTTAATTTCAATCTCTTAAAATCTCCATGGCTTCAAAAATAGGTATGATTCTCCAAATGGACAACAAGTAGGTATTCCTTGGAGGTTGAAAGTGGTTCTCCAATTCAGTATGACTTCACTGCATTCCAATTCAAGATCAATATAGCCTCTCTCCAATTTTTAAGGGAGTCTTATAGCCTTCATAACTCCTCATCCTATATTTCTTGAGAAGCCAATATCAAGAATTTACAGGCTAGGGCAATTGGGAGGAAGCATACAAAAGTTTCCTCACCTAGAATTGCCTAAGATCAGTTGGATATGGCTGTTACAACTAATTTTGGCTTGGCTCATGAGGATGAGATAGTTATAGGGCTAGCCATAGCTCCTAAACATGGCTATGAACCTAGCCATGAGAGTCAACCTTGGCTGAGATCTTAGCTATGGATACCATCCATGGATAAGGCTGAATAGGCCTAGGATGCCTAAAATAAGTGGTTAGAACTATTATTTTTCCTTGGAAATGTCCAAGATCATTCATATGGTCTACAAAGATGCCCATATGAGCAGTTTTCTAAACATGACATGTTGTAGGTGTCTACAAATTTATGGATAGATCAAGTTGGAATGTGGATCCATGACACTCCCCTACTAGGACCCTCAGTGGGTGAATTATGTTTAGTGGTAGTAAGGGAGTGGTTTCAACCAATAATTTCATATTCTTTATCATATGGAGGACCCATGGGAAACTCTTGGATTGGGTCATCTTGAAAGTCAGTTTCCCTATAAGTGGTATCAATGTTACAACAAAGGCCAAGCTGTCATTTAGGAATGATTAGGTCTTCAAGACTATAGTTGATACATCATGTGCCTCCTTGTATATTTTCCCAGCACTAGCTTGTGAGTGAGTGTGACTGCATGTAGTTAATGTGATTTTTGATTATGTAAACAAAAATAAAACAAATAAATTATATAATGTGATTATCTCTTTTAAATTTTCTTTGTGAATTCCTATATTGTTTTGTGTAAATTATTGTTGAAACCTTTAATCCTATGAGACTAAAGGTAAACAAAATAGAAAAACCACTAAAGGTTAGTTTGAGCGCACTCCCCAATTTGAGAATGCAACCCAAATGGAAAATTATGGTTTCCTAATGGGTTTTGGATCAAGGTAATTTAAGGAATCAAATATAACCCCTCTAGGGAGGCTGCGATGTCTAAGTCCTACTACTTTCCTAGCTAGAGATTTGTTTCACACTTGGGCATGCTTAGACACAAATGAAAACTAAGTTCTACTGATTAGTTTACCCCATGGTATAAGGTCACTACTAATCATTCCTAATCTGGGTGTAACCAAGAGTAGGGGACATTCTAGTGATGAAGTCTAGAAAATCCACTCACTTTGGCCAACTAGGTGTCTAGGGTGTGAGCCAATAGATGGAGATGAAGCCCACTGTTGCTTGTCTTTATCAATGGTTGGGGATGAAGTCCAAATAATTGATGTTAAATTGAAACGTGATGTGTGGGATTCCTTTTATTTTATGCAAAAGCAAGTAAAAAAAAGAAGTATTCCATGATTTTTCACTAATTCATCGAATAACGTTTGAAATTCATATTTTTAAATAATGAACATTTTAATTTTAGAAACCTATTAGATATAGAACCCCATATGAATATATTGTGGTCAAGCAACAAGAAATCAAAGTAAAATCAGCTAAAAAAAGGTCATCTCTATGAGGGATGATCTACAACAAAGGTCGTCTCACACAAAGATGGTTAGAAACAAGGGCTGTCTAGGATAGGGATGATTGAAAATATGAATTATATGACTTAAGGATGGTCGTAGATAGAAACTTTTAAAACTGCAATATCTTCTATAATTCCCCTATCTAAGCATGAAAATTTTAACTTTATTTACTTAAATTAGGAAAAGAAGGACCTAATAACTCATAGGTGTAAACTAAGTTTGATGAAGATGTTGTTTCTAAATTTTTTGATCTTTGTTTTAAGTCTTTTTCAAGGTAGGATGGTAGTGTTTGCTAGTCATGTTTTATAGGGATGATCATGACTTCTAACTGTCTCTATAAGGTATGGTGGTATCTAAAATTCACAAACACCAAGAAAATAAGAATTAGTTATGTGAATGTGTAATGTTGACAAATTATGACCATGATCACCACTAAAAATGCTAAAAATACCATACATCCATACAAAGAAATGCAAGATTGAAATGTAGCAAATCAAATGTAACCATACAAATAAAGAATGAAATAAAGAAATAATGGATGGTGCCCTTTTATTGATAATATATTATTCTTTTACAAAGAGGTTACAAAGAAGATCCCCTTCAAAGGATCACTACCAATATTTGATACAATGAATTACACATAAAACCATTTGGATGTATTATACAAGATATTTCTTGCATCCCACAAACTAATTTGGGGAGGGTTTCTCATGACCTATGTGATGTTTGATGATAAACATATGAATCTTGATGTTGTTGCTCCCTTGTAAAGACCTGTAATTTGCATACAAGAAAATCTAAAGAGCATAAATAGCGTATTAATAGCATTTCAAGATAAGGTCCATATCCATGATAAAGAAAGTGATAAAGAAGCTGAAATATGATTAATAAAAGCATAAAATGAAATCTAACTATGCTAAACAATAATTAAAATGTTGCTAAATCTAATGAAAGCAATAAAATAGGGAAAACAAATCTTTTTTGGGAGGCCATATCTGTGTAGGATGGTCTTGTCTACCGGTCATATTAGGATGGGATGATCATGCCTATGGGCTGTCTCTGGGCAAGATGAACGCTAAAATAAAAGTGAATTCCTTGTGGCCAATGTGAGACAAAACCATCTTTGATCCATGGAATTGATGTTCAAGGGTGTGCTCATGATGAATGACTTAATGGCTGAATTTTACATCGAAGAAAGGGTGTTTGATGATGCAAAGAGTACAAATTTGATATTCAACCTTCAATATGGTTCATTTGCATGCTTGAAAAATCCATGGTTGATTTTGGTAGCACTTCATTTCTTTGAGGATGTGAGTTGTTTGAATCTACAGTTCAACAACAATTCAACTCATAAAACTTGGATCTCTTTAATGAAGGGTAGACATATTTAAATAGACTTACCAATGGGATTACAAAGCTTTCATGAGAATCCAATAAATAGTTGAAAATAAAGAAACACAACTACTTCTTGATAATTGTTGCACTGTTTCCCACAGTTGGTAATTGTAACTACTCAAACCATTGCTCAAGATTTGGGGTCTCGCTGCTTTAGGCGTAACCATATTGGGGTTATATGGTCATGACTATGGGTCATATCGAGGTGAGATAGTCTCTATTAAAATGGTAAATTTACCATTATTTTAGTGGTGAGAACCACTGTTAAGCCCTAGGGCTACCCAAAAGTGGGTCATATGACCTAAAAAATGTCCATATAGGTAGTATCCTAAATATGACTTATTTTAGGTGTCTACATTAGCATGCATTATAGGTTAATACTTATGTGATGCATATGCCCTTTATTTAATTACTTATAAAAAGAGGAAAAATAAATAATTTTACCTCTATTGCAATCATTCAACAAAAATCCATATAGGCTAGTGTTTTGTATGCATGCATTTTTGTTTGAATGCATCTTAGTTTAAGAAATAGTTTTGCAATATATATTGAAGTTAGCTTTCACAACCAAACTTAGGTGCTTGTAAAATATTACACCAAACACAATATTTGTACATTGAGAGTAGGCTCAAGGATTAGACAAGAACCTTAATGTAGGTATTCTTATAGAAGGTATGCATTGAGAGACTAGAGGAATTTGTTGATAATTGATAGACTAAGGAGGATGATATTCTTTGGTATACAATGTTGAAGTTGGAATTATCTAGTTTATCCCTAATATGAAATTATTAGAAGATGATGATAGACTATAGGATAAGGATTTTTTGTGCCTATACCCACACTTGTGAGTTTAGAATAGAGGATATTAACATAAGGATTAAATATTGGGATACTTGGTGGTAGAATCTAATTAGGAGTGTAGCTTGTGCTTACCTATTGATATATAAGAAAACTTACAATACTCTATAATAATTCCTTAAATATAGCAAGGATGAATGACATTCCAAGAGAGGAAAGAGGTTTTATATCTCAATATCCATGGAAGTAGTGATGATAGAATAATTTAAATAAATAGAATTATAATTTTATGTATTAGGTCAGTACTTATGGACCCAAATAATGGATCCAAATAGTTTAAAGGAAACACATTTGAGCTAAATTATTGGTGATGGTCCATAAGCGAACCCTTCCTTGTAGAGATGCATAGGGTGTTATGACCTTCCCTAATAAAGGTCTCCACAACCTCCGTATGCTTATATTAAAAAATCCATGTGAACTATGTCTTAGAAGACTACTCTTCCTTTTTCATCATGGATAGGGATTAAGGAACCCGAAGGTATATAAACCTCCTTTTATTGCTTGAATTTTGGATCCTCAAATATAGGTTCATCAACATTACCTTCTATAGGAGTATTAGGATTAATGGCTAATTGATGAGAAAAAATATGAGTTAGGTAGAATATCTTAGCTATTCATTGCTAGTCAAGAATTTATAACCCGAATAGAGTCATATTTGATCCCACTTTAGACCTTTTTCTAGTAATTGTTTATTGTGGAGACTTATTAATTTGAAGGTCTTGTTTTTCAGCCGCACTTGGACCCACTAGGCGAAAGAGGGGGGTGTAGGTGGGTCATTAGTCCCACCTACTAGTGTTGCTAGGGGGGTCCAGGGGCAATAGCCCTCAAAGGCAAAAAATATAAGTTTTTTCCTCTATGTAAATATATACTGTTTGTTATTAGGTCACAAATTGGATGGTATATTTTAGGTGGGTTTTTTCCCTAAAAGTATAATGCAATTTTATAAGAGGACATGGTATGGTGACTGATTTGAATATTCGATGCACGAATGTGTAGAGAAGGGTTTTCTAGATGAACTAAAAGGCTTGGTTATTTTATTTGTGGACGTAGCCCACATTTGGTGAACCACGTAAATCTGTGTCTATTGTGTATTACATTATTTATTCTGTGTTTTATTTCCACATTTAATTATTGCTCACATTTTATTATTTAATCCTCACAGTAGACATGCATAGCCTTAGTAGAGGTTTTCTAAAACATCCAAGCACTTGAGCCCCCCCCCCCCTTTTTTTAAGAATTTATTTTTTTTAATCACAAATTTATTTTTCTCAATTTCCAAATACTATGCATTTGGGTTTGGTATCACCATGGAAAGTAGGTAGATGAACATTTGAATAGTTTTCATTGGAGAACCAAATTATAATGGTTTCATTCCTCTTAATCTGGAATATTTTTAAAATAATTTTTATTGTGAAGTTGTAACATCATTTTGCATTAATTTTAGATTCATTTGTTTGTCCTAAGACAATGGACATACACCATATGAATGACTAAATCAATATCAACTTCATTGAGTTCAAATTAGGACCTTCTATATCTAAACCATGTAGAAAATACTCCCTCATTAGAGAAACCAAAATTTTGGCTGCACTTGACCCATACGAACCGAAAGAGTAGGTGTAAGATCAAAAATAAAAAAACCAAAGCAAAATAGAAATCAAATAAAATAGGATCAATATACCAAAACTTGAAATAAAAAAAATATGTACAAGGTGTATTTACAAGGTAGGACTAGAATCTTTGATATTTTAAGGGGTCAATTTTCCATGGTTAAATTTTCTAGGGTCCCAAACATGGTACCGTTAATTTAAAAAATACCTATGATGACAAGCATATAGGTTTCTATGGGTCTCATACCATAGTAAAATAATATTTGAAATCATAAAAACCTTTATCTTGTCTCTCTCACCCCACCAACCCCTAAGGTTATCCAATTCCACCCTAGTACCACTATCATACTTAGGATTTGGTCCATGGGCCATTAGATTTAAGGATCCATGATTGGTCTTCAATTATTTTTCATTTACTGTTTTGGGGTATCTACTACCAAATCATTATCTTCAACTCTTGTTTCCACTACCATATTGTAAACTCCCAATTTTGGCTCAATGCATAAAACATCATTAAAATTGTTGTACTTACTAATGAGCTCCTTTAGCCTTAACTCTCTTTCTATATAAATTTTATTGGCTATGCCATGCTAAGGAAGCCACATATGTGAAAATCAGTTGACATGTAACCATTCAATATTCTTGACCGATAATGGTTGAGCAATATATCATATGTATTTAGGATATCCATAATATAGATATCGATACATTCTTATATCTCTGGTTCAACAACCAATTGTATATGGACCTAATTCAAAATCCCAATCATATTTATTTGTCTTATCTCTTCTACCAACTAGACATTTATAGCCTAGATAGAATTATATGTTGGCAATTTTGGGTACTTTGGGTACATTGCCTTTGCTCAAGTGTATAAGTTGTCATTGATGTCAAAAGGCATTTTTGTGTTGATATCAAAAAGAGTGTGATGTCAAAAATATCTTGAGAAGCTTCATAATGTTAAAGGGTTTTTATTAAAACCATGGTGACAAGGTTAAAGGTTTTTCTTAAAACCATTTGGACTCATTAAGGGTTTTTATTAAAACCAAGCTTAACTTAATGCAAAGGTTTTTACTTCTTGAAAAACCTTGAAGGTCCATGTTTATTATTAATAATTAAATTAACTCAAACCTTTGACAAAGGTCTAAGTTTAATTTATTATTAATAAAATAATAATAATTATTATTTTAATTATTATTAAAGGGTCTTTTAACCCTTAAGCGACGCACATAAAGAATTCATTCGCCGACGTGTTGCCATCGTTGGAGGAGCGCCGACGTCAAACAATTAAGGAGAAATGGCTATATAAGTGGGGATGATTTTCTAAAGTAATGGTACCATCGATCGATGCAATTTCGTAGCTTTGTGTCCTCCGAAAAAGCGATGTTTTTCGTTGTATTTCGTTGTCCATCCATATTGAATTGCCCAAGCTTTTCTTGCGCTTGACGTCCGGCAGATTGCGTTTCTCTGACATTTGATAAGACTGCGAACTATGTTTTCTTGGGAGTTACGTTTTTGGACAGCGCTCATGATGATGGTGGTGGCTTGAGGAAAACGTTTACGTTTTCAAATCCTTGGCGATTGAAGGAAGACAACACATAGGATTACATTATATTTTTCATTGGGCACTTGTGCTCCAATGGTGGTGGTGTGTTGAGTGAAGAAGCGTTGGGGAGAGGTGCCAAGTTTGACCCATGTTGTGGGCAATTTCGTCTTGGTCGTGATGCACGAGGATAGCAGCAATGAAAGCGCTTTAGCATTTGTGGTGGTGTTATTCATTTTCTCCAAAGGTTGGAGAACTAAGGTTGGCCAAGGTATATCTTTTATTATTTGCTTGGAGTATTTTGAGTTGACTTGGCAAATATAATTGATGGAGGTATAAGGTTAAGTTGTCATATTTTGCTTTGACATTATTTTATTGGCTGTTTAAAGAAGTGGAGCTAAAAGGTGTAATAAAGGAAGTTTATATTATTGCTCATTTATTTTTAGTTCTAACCCTAACTTGGTTGGAAGTTTGAGAGTTGTGTGTGGTGACAACTTGAAGGTTCAATTATCTTCTACTCCAATAAGGTATGGGCACATTCTTCTTATGAGTATGATTGGTGTATGTTTTCTGAAATAAGGTTGGAGTGAAAAGGTATTCTACTAGGTATCCTTTGGCTAGGTGTAAATCCTATTTTCTGGTTTGTTGAAGACTACTTATGCATTGTTATCCTTAAGGAGAGTTTTTGGTGAATGCATAATTTTTGGTTTGAGATAGTGGAAGCTTTGTGCACTAGGGTTTATATTTGTGAGTCTAGCTACTTGCATTGAGTTGGTGGAACCCTTGGTTGGCTGTTTTGAGTTTGATGGTTGAGTTGCTTCCATAGAGGTTGTTTGATCAAGTTATTGCTTTACTTGATTCATGATATTGGGCTTACTCCATTGAGTTGATTTGAGCAAGTTATTCTTTGCATTTGGTGATATTGTGTTGGTGGTTGTTTTGTTCAAATATCTTTGGAGGGAAAAGGATTTCTACTTGTTTCCTTTTCTTGTGATGATTGGTTGAATGCTTCAAGGTTAATGTTGAGTTGAATGATGTTGGTTAAACCTTGTCTATAAGCATTGTTGTTAAAGCCCTAATTGGTTGAGAAAAGATATTGGTTGTGGAAAGAACATGAGTATCATTGTTATATGAGATATTGCATGGTTGGCAATTGTTGGGTTGTGTTTCATGTTCTTGAGAAAAGCATACTACATCTATCTTATTCTTTTGAGATTGAGATTGAGTTGAGATTGATATTGGGAGTTAAGTATAGAACATATTGAGTCTCTAACAATTCTCTTTATGTTTCTATGAGATTTGAGATTGAGATTGGGAGTTAAGTATAGAACATATTGAGTCTCTAACAATTCTCTTTATGCTTCTATGAGGTTGATGAATCACATTGGGTCTCTAACAATTCTCTTTGTGGGTTCATGCTAAGCAAGTTTTTCTTGGTGAGCTTGTTGAGGTTTTGGACAGGTTCCGATGGGGACTTGTGAGCAGTTTTGGACAGGTTTCGATGGGGACTTGTGAGCAGATTTGGACAGGTCCTAGCAGAGGACTTGTGAGCTAGTTTTTGAGAGTTCTATCAGAGAACTTGAGGACAGAGGAGCATTGGTTCTTTGAGAAGAACCTGAGGACAGATTTGGCAAGTCTTTGAGAAGGCTTGTGTGCAGAGGATTGATTTGTTCAAGAGTTGGACAGATCTGACAGATAGAGGAAGACTTGTACTAGACCGACTGACTGTGTTTGGTACAGGTTGTTGAGCTACTGTGGACGTGATCATAGAAGGCAGAGGTCTCTTAGGCTAAGCATTGAGGACAGGAGGTCTTCGGTGGAAAGGAGTTCCACGTGCTGGCAAGAGGTAGAGATAGTTGATCTTTTGAGGGATCATATCCAGGAGCGAGAGGGGAAGGTATCTCCTTTGAGAAGAGGCTCATAAATTCAGATTGGGGGAAGGTATCTCCTTTGGGCCGAGGCTCATAAACATTGTAATTGGGAAGGTTTCCCAAAGAACTTTGAGATAACTTTTAGAGAAAAGTTTTGTGGACGTAGCCCAGCCATTCTAGGTGAACCACGTTAAAATTGGTGTCACTTTGTGGATGATATTGTGCATTGCTTTGATATTGCTTTGGGTATATTGCTTTACTATTTTGAAGTATAAAGGAAAAAGTAAAAAGAGGTCTTATACTGTTCACCCCCCTCTCAGTATAAGCTTGTGTTCTTCAATTGGTATCAGATCCGGTGCCTTCAAAAAGTTTAACAACTTGAAGGAAAAGCTAGTAAAGAACACAATGGATCATTCAAGTGGCAATGCAGCACCTATTCTTGATGGGTCAGATTTTGGTCTTTGGAGTGCAAGGATGAAGGTTCATCTAATGGCACTTGGGAATGAGGTTTGGGAAGTGATTGAAGATGAGTACACTATTCCTGTACATGGTCCTAATACTAAAGAAGAAAGGCTCCTACATCACAGTAATTCAAAAGCAATGAATGCAATCCTGAAAGGCTTATAGAAAGCAGATCTCACCAAAGTGATTCACTACAAGACAGCTAGTGAAATGTGGAAACAGTTGAAGGTGGTTCATACAGGTGATACAAATGTCAGAAAGGCCAAGTTGAGACACTTCAAAGGTATGTTTGAACAACTCAAGATGAATGATGATGAAAATATTAGTGACTACATGCTTCGTATGGATGAGGTTGTTAACTCCATGAAAGACTTAGGTCTTGAGCTTGCTGAAAATGATGTTTGTGATAAGATTTTAAGATCTCTTCCTAATAGATTTAGTGAAAATATTTTTGCTATTGAGGAAGCTAAAGATTTGGATAAGTTGAAAAAGGATGAGCTCCATAGTATACTTGCAGCATTTGAGTTGAGAACTCAAGTGAAGGTTGATGTCAAGAAAGAGGCGACTTTCAAGGCTACCAAGAAATCCAAGGGTAAACAGATTCAAGATAGTGATGAGTCTTCTAGTGATGAAGAGGCATATTACAACAAGAAAGGCAAGTTCTCTAGAAAGCACAAAAGTATGAAAAATATAAGATGTTTCAATTGTGGAAAGTTTGGTCATTATGCTACTGATCATACTTATTCCCAAGAATGAAAGTGATGAAGATAAACAGGATTCTAAGAGCAAGGATTCTGAAAAGCACAAGCATCACAAGAAGAACAAAGATGAGCACAACAATCAAGGAAAGAGGTATTCTCACAAGCACAAGAAGAGTTTCTACCTAGACAAAGCAAGTAAGTGTTCTAGTAGTGATAGTGAAAGTTCTTCAAGTGATAATGAAAATGAGATGTTGTTCATATCAGAAAAAGAGGAAGAACCGAAACATAGATTCATTATCATGAAATGTCTTAGATGTGGAAATTTTGGTCACCTTGAGGATGATTGCACAAATAATGATTTGGTTTCTAGTATGTATGAGGATGCTTCAGAAAACTATAAGGAAGATGCATGTATGGTTTTTGAAAAGGGTAGCACCTCTAGTGATAAGAAATCTGAAAAAGGCTTTGATGATTCAAAAAGCAAACAAATAGAGGAAGGTGAGGTAGATCTTGAAAGTGAACTTATTAGTGCTCTTAGTGCTTTGAAAAAGGAAAGAAAGAAGAATGCTAGACTCAAGGATAAGTTAGATGAATGTTGTATGGAGAGAGATGATCTTATAGAAAGTCTTGACTTCTCTATAGCTAAGACACAAGAACTCAAGGATGAGTTAGAGTCTAAGGTTCTTGAGTATAGTGAGTTAGAACAGAAAATGGCTTCTTTGAAAGAGGAAACTAAAGAGTACAAGGATAAGCTTTACAGGTTTCAAGATAGCTCCAAAAAGGTTAAGTCACTCATCAAAGGTCAAAGAAAGACAACAGATAAAACAGGCCTTGGTTTTGTTAAGCCACACAAGGAACAAGTTGGAGAGTCTAGTAAGAGACTCCAAAAGGAAGAGAGTTCTGATGAGGAAAGTATTTCAGATCATGAGTCCTTGAATGATAGATGCACAGAAACAGAAAACAGAATTCAGAATGAGAAGAAGAAGTTTTCAAGACCCAAGAGGTCAAATAAAGGAAAGTTTCAAGGCAGATGTTTTGCTTGTCACAGGTTTGGTCACATGGCTTCACATTGCATGGCTCAAGTGAAGAAGGTAAATGACAATTTCAGAAGTGCTAGTTTCTTTCAAGGGTATTGCTACTCTTGTCAACAGTTTGGGCACAAGGCAGTTTATTGCAAGGCAAATAATAGGAACAGGTTTGGTCAAAACAGGTTTGGTCAGAACAGGTTTGGCCAGAACAGGTTTGGTCAGAATAGGTTTGGTCAGAACAGGTGGATTCAAAGATCAGGTTTACCTCAGAGAAACAACATCGTCAAGTGTTTCAAGTGCAACAATGAAGGTCACATAATCAGACAGTGTAGAGCTGAAATTCTAGAATACAAGAACAGGAACAGTGGCATGATCAGGTCCAAGGATCAAGGCATGGACAAGAACAGGGATGAGAACAAGAACAAGAACAGTGACAAGAATAGGAATATGGACAAAGAGTTCAAGAGAAGGCCCGACAAGGAAGTTATAGACGCTGATGATGATCAGTGCCTAATGGGAGTTTTACTCCCACCCTAGAATTAATCACCTCATCCGGAGGTGGGGGAGGGACTAAGCTAAGAGGCTCATTCTTAGTCCCGAGCCCCAAAGGTGGCCCTTTGCCATTGATGACAAAGGGGGAGAGATATGAGTAAGGGGGAGAGCTTCAAAGTGAAGAGGAAAGCTTCAAGTCAGGGGGAGCAAAACTTCAAAGGAAGATTCTCGATTGTTAGCACAGTTGGTTTCAGTTTTGGCTCTTGAGAAGTGTTTTCGATAAAGGTTTGCCATCAATGACAAAGGGGGAGATTGTTGGCAATTTTGGGTACTTTGGGTACATTGCCTTTGCTCAAGTGTATAAGTTGTCATTGATGTCAAAAGGCATTTTTGTGTTGATATCAAAAAGAGTGTGATGTCAAAAATATCTTGAGAAGCTTCATAATGTTAAAGGGTTTTTATTAAAACCATGGTGACAAGGTTAAAGGTTTTTCTTAAAACCATTTGGACTCATTAAGGGTTTTTATTAAAACCAAGCTTAACTTAATGCAAAGGTTTTTACTTCTTGAAAAACCTTGAAGGTCCATGTTTATTATTAATAATTAAATTAACTCAAACCTTTGACAAAGGTCTAAGTTTAATTTATTATTAATAAAATAATAATTATTATTATTTTAATTATTATTAAAGGGTCTTTTAACCCTTAAGCGACGCACATAAAGAATTCATTCACCGACGTGTTGCCATCGTTGGAGGAGCACCGACGTCAAACAATTAAGGAGAAATGGCTATATAAGTGGGGATGATTTTCTAAAGTAATTGTACCATCGATCGATGCAATTTCGTAGCTTTGTGTCCTCCAAAAAAGCGATGTTTTTCGCTGTATTTCGTTGTCCATCCATATTGAATTGCCCAAGCTTTTCTTGCGCTTGACGTCCGACAGATTGCGTTTCTCTGACATTTGATAAGACTGCGAACTATGTTTTCTAGGAGTTACGTTTTTGGACAGCGCTCATGATGATGGTGGTGGCTTGAGGAAAACGTTTACGTTTTCAAATCCTTGGCGATTGAAGGAAGACAACACATAGGATTACATTATATTTTTCATTGGGCACTTGTGCTCCAATGGTGGTGGTGTGTTGAGTGAAGAAGCGTTGGGCGGAGGTGCCAAGTTTGACCCATGTTGTGGGCAATTTCGTCTTGGTCGTGATGCACGAGGATAGCAGCAATGAAAGCGCTTTAGCATTTGTGGTGGTGTTATTCATTTTCTCCAAAGGTTGGAGAACTAAGGTTGGCCAAGGTATATCTTTTATTATTTGCTTGGAGTATTTTGAGTTGACTTGGCAAATATAATTGATGGAGGTATAAGGTTAAGTTGTCATATTTTGCTTTGACATTATTTTATTGATGTTTAAATAAGTGGAGCTAAAAGGTGTAATAAAGGAAGTTTATATTATTGCTCATTTATTTTTATTCTAACCCTAACTTGGTTGGAAGTTTGAGAGTTGTGTGTGGTGACAGCTTGAAGGTTCAATTATCTTCTACTCCAATAAGGTATGGGCACATTCTTCTTATGAGTATGATTGGTGTATGTTTTCTGAAATAAGGTTGGAGTGAAAAGGTATTCTACTAGGTATCCTTTGGCTAGGTGTAAATCCTATTTTCTGGTTTGTTGAAGACTACTTATGCATTGTTATCCTTAAGGAGAGTTTTTGGTGAATGCATAATTTCTGGTTTGAGATAGTGGAAGCTTTGTGCACTAGGGTTTATATTTGTGAGTCTAGCTACTTGCATTGAGTTGGTGGAACCCTTGGTTGGCTGTTTTGAGTTTGATGGTTGAGTTGCTTCCATAGAGGTTGTTTGATCAAGTTATTGCTTTACTTGATTCATGATATTGGGCTTACTCCATTGAGTTGATTTGAGCAAGTTATTCTTTGCATTTGGTGATATTGTGTTGGTGGTTGTTTTGTTCAAATATCTTTGGAGGGAAAAGGATTTCTACTTGTTTCCTTTTCTTGTGATGATTGGTTGAATGCTTCAAGGTTAATGTTGAGTTGAATGATGTTGGTTAAACCTTGTCTATAAGCATTGTTGTTAAAGCCCTAATTGGTTGAGAAAAGATATTGGTTGTGGAAAGAACATGAGTATCATTGTTATATGAGATATTGCATGGTTGGCAATTGTTGGGTTGTGTTTCATGTTCTTGAGAAAAGCATACTACATCTATCTTATTCTTTTGAGATTGAGATTGAGTTGAGATTGATATTGGGAGTTAAGTATAGAACATATTGAGTCTCTAACAATTCTCTTTATGTTTCTATGAGATTTGAGATTGAGATTGGGAGTTAAGTATAGAACATATTGAGTCTCTAACAATTCTCTTTATGCTTCTATGAGGTTGATGAATCACATTGGGTCTCTAACAATTCTCTTTGTGGGTTCATGCTAAGCAAGTTTTTCTTGGTGAGCTTGCTGAGGTTTTGGACAGGTTTCGGTGGGGACTTGTGAGCAGTTTTGGACAGGTTTCGATGGGGACTTGTGAGAAGATTTGGACAGGTCCTAGCAGAGGACTTGTGAGCTGGTTTTTGAGAGTTCTATCAGAGAACTTGAGGACAGAGGAGCATTGGTTCTTTGAGAAGAACCTGAGGACAGATTTGGCAAGTCTTTGAGAAGGCTTGTGTGCAGAGGATTGATTTGTTCAAGAGTTGGACAGATCTGACAGACAGAGGAAGACTTGTACTAGACCGACTGACTATGTTTGGTACAGAGTTGCTGAGCTGCTATGGACGTGATCATAGAAGGCAGAGGTCTCTTAGGCTAAGCATTGAGGATAGGAGGTCTTCGATGGAAAGGAGTTCCACGTGCTGGCAAGAGGTAGAGGCAGTTGATCTTCTGAGGGATCATATCCAGAGCAGAGGGGAAGGTATCTCCTTTGAGAAGAGGCTCATAAATTTAGATTGGGGGAAGGTATCTCCTTTGGGCCGAGGCTCATAAACATTGTAATTGGGAAGGTTTCCCAAAGAACTTTGAGATAACTTTTAGAGAAAAGTTTTGTGGACGTAGCCTAGCCATTCTGGGTGAACCACGTTAAAATTGGTGTCACTTTGTGGATGATATTGTGCATTGCTTTGATATTGCTTTGGGTATATTGCTTTACTATTTTGAAGTATAAAGGAAAAAGTAAAAAGAGGTCTTATACTGTTCACCCCCTCCTCTCAGTATAAGCTTGTGTTCTTCATTATATTCTATTAAAATTTAGACCTTGCTTTATTGATGTCTAGGCATACATAGCCCCAATAAATCACCCAAGCACTCGAGCCCCATTTTCATTTAATTTATTTTTTTGTTTTTTGAATCACAATTTTAGTTTCCTCAATTTACAAATATCAGGGCATAATTTTGTGTTGGGGATCACTATGGAAAATATAAGGGTGAACATTTGAATAGATTTCACTTTAGAACCAAACTATAATAGTTTATTCCTCCTGATCTAGAATATTTTTAAAAGTATTTCATTGTGAAGTTGTAACATCCTTTTACATTACTTTTAGATTGATTTGTTTTATCCGAATACAATGGATATATACCAAATGAATTATTACACCAATATCATTTTCATTGAGTTCAATATAGGACCTTCTATCTCTAGATTGTTTAGAAAACACTCCCTCATTCATGAAACCAAAATTGATCCATTTGAGCCAAAATAGAAGGTGCAAGAGAAAAACTAAAGATAAAAACTTATTCCAAATAGAAATAAAATAAAATAAGATCAATACACTAAACCTTAAAATAGAAAACTACATACACGGTTCATTTTCAAGGTAGGACTAGAACCTTTGATATTTGAAGGGGTCAACATTTTTAGGGACCCAAACATTGTTATGATAATCTGGAAAATACCTATAATGAAAAGCATACAAGTGTTTGTGGGTCTCATCTCATAGTTACACCATATCTAAAATCATAAAGATATTTATCTTACCTCTCTCACCCCCCATCCCCTAAGGTTATCCAATTCCATCCTAGTACCACTACCATACTTAGGCATTGGTCCATCAAACTTAAGGGTCCGTGACTAGTTTTCAATTATTTTTCATTTCTTGTATGGGATATCCACTACTAAATCATTATCCTTAGCTTTGGTTTCCACTACCACAATGTAAACTCCCAACTATGGATCAATGCATAAAACCTCAATTACATTGTTGTAGTTAATGATGAGCTCCTTCAATCTTAACTCTCTTTCTATATAAATTTGATTGGCTATGACATGCCAAGGAAGCCACATATGTGAAAAATTAGTTGATGTATAACCATTCAATGTTCTTGATCAATCATGGTTGAGCAACATCCCATATGTGTTTGGGATATCCATAACTTGGACATCAATATATTCTTGTATCCTGGATTCAATAATCAATTATGTATGGACCTAATTTAACATCCCAATCACATTTACTTCATTCTTATTCAACTGAACAACCTTCTTATTTGAGTGAGCAAGGGTCAATCCTAAATTTTTGCTAACAACATATGACATCACAAAGAACCTAAATCTTTAAGGTAGTTATGTAAAACTTTACTAACAATTCAAGTAGTCAACACAAATGGTGGAGATTCTATTTTTCTTTGTATATAGGCACTTGCATAAACAACCTTTTTTATTTCTTGCTTATTTCAGTCAAGAAGTATCTTATGAAACAAATCCTTTTGGTTAATCAACCAATATACCTCAATCATAGAACTATATCCCTTGGAGTTCTTAAGGTCTTGAATATTATTGTATGCAAATTTATCTTTTCTAGAATTTTTTTTCTATAGTAATGGTGCATTGACTTTTAGCTTTATTGGAATTTTGGTATCCTTAGGTGGGACGAATTTCATTGCCATGCTTATCATGTGGGATAGAAATTTTGTTGAGAGGTCTGGAGAAAGTCAACGATTCTTTCCCTTTATTCTAAAGAATATAGATGCTATCTCTCTAGAATTTTTGGTGAGCTTGCACCTCTTCTTCTAGATATTATTTATATTCCTTTTCATCCACTCCTAAAAGCTTGTATATTTTAAAACTAAGGTTATCCCTATAGTTTTATTAACTCAATTCCTATAATCCTCATTTATGGGCACTAACTTTAATTTTTTGAACTATTTTTAGATAATATTCAAAGTCATTTTAAACTATGGATAATTATTTTTACAATGTTGAGTAGTGGAATGGACCCCATACCAATTGGACAAATTAAGATTTTCCAAATTCATTAAAGTACTTAGGTTATTATTTGATTTATATTGGTTCCCAATAGAATTTGAAACTTCTACATTGTTTAGGTAAGCATCCCATTGGAGTTTAGTCCTTTGGAAGTTGAGGTTCCTATTATGAATGTTATTTGTAAGTGCATTTTGAGGAACTTACCTTTGTAGTTGAAGCATATCATTGCTCAATTTTTGAACCATCCTTTGTAAGTTATCTAACTCAATATTTGGGTTATTAGGTTGACTTCATTTAGATTGAGTTGTTACATTATTTGCAATACGTACAATTGTTTTTAGAATATACGTAATATTGGTTGATTATTTGTTGGAGATGTATGATTAAGAATTTTATTTGTGGTTTCTTTATTATCCAAGGATATTGGAATGGTTTTCTAATTTCTTAAATTAGGTATCCTTTGATTTAGGGGTGCCAAATTAAAGGTTTGGTTCATGTTGGGATACATAACTCTTGATAATGGGTTCATTATGGGAAGATATTGTATAAGGTTTTGATTATTTAATGGTATATAATTATAATCTCCTAGTTGTCCAAGTGAAGGTAATTGACCCAACCCAAAATCTTAAGGCATTAGTTACTGTTCAACTATTATAGCCTTATTATATGCCAATGGTAAGGATGTGATTTGAGGAACTATCCTCACAAACAAGGAAGTTTTGGGGTCCAAATATCTAAAGTACATTTGGATGGATGCTTCCTCTATGAGGATGTAAGGTGTTATTAGCCTAGGAAGCCTATGTCAACATGTAATCTAATATGGTTGATAAATATTGATTCTAGTTGAGCCTAGAAAGTTATAGAACTTGCAGGTAAGTTAATATACTAGTAATATGTAAACTCATCCAATGTGTGTGGAAACATTCTATAAGAAACCTCCTCATGCATAATTTATAAATAGATTAAGACATCTTTATATGTCTAAATATGTTCATCAACTAACCTTATTTCATAATGCATATATTGAGGAAGATATCTTTCAACATCCTAGGTATATCATGTGCATGCCAAAGTATGTTTAGAGGACTACACCTTGCTAGCCATAAAGCAAAAGTTGTCATTGGTGGACCTTGGGGAATGGTAAAAGGAACAATAAATGAAACTAGTGATGATGAATTTTGGTTACAAATTTTATAGTCAAGAGTGTAACATAAATATTGTGCCAAGAAAATTTATTTTTTAGAGTCTACAACCCTCCTAGTTTTAGTTCTATTGAGAATGCAAAAAACACATTGTTATTGGCAAGCCAAAATACTTGAAATAGAATTTGTTCCAAATTGAAAAATAAATCATCTTCCCCCAAGGTTTGGATATGCTAGGACTTGGTAGGCATGAATAAACCTAGAGGTCATTGATAGTTGTTCCTTCAAGGGGCCTATTGTGACCATTTCACATTGCCCCAAATTTGAGGACCCATTTGAAAAATTTTGCATTTTTTGATTTGAAGTTTTCTTTTGGTTTACATAAATAGAAAATTTATGAGACTTAAAATTAGTGTCTAAGTTGTTTTAATTGTTTATTTTTTTATTTTTATTTTAATATTTAGTGTTTAGTTTGTTTTAATATATATATTTTAAATATTAATGTTTAAAATGTTGATTATTTTAAATGTTTTAAATTATTTTGGTTAAAAGATCTAAAAGATGTAATTTTTAAAACATTTAAAATACAATTAATTTAATATGTGTTGGAAAACATTTCAATTTAATTGAAAATATTAATAATTTTTTTTTTTATTTTGCAAGTGTTCAAGGCAAGCGGTAAACGATGCAGTTTTCAAGGTGGTCAAGTGGCTCGATGGTCAAAGTAGCCTGAGGTGGTTTTTGAGGTAGTTAAAGAGATGCATTCTGAAGAGCCACCCAGTGGCTTAGCTGAATCAAAATACATCGTGGGTGTTGGCAATAATAAAATTACTTAATCCCTCACCACTGGTTGAATTTGGGAAATGAATAAAATATGTTTCATACGTTTACTAGATGGAGTTAAAGGTGTGTGTAGCATGAACACCTGGATATATTTAGTAAATCCATCGCTTTTATAAAATAATTTATAGAAACCACATTGATATGATTACGTCGAATATTGGATATGCTTGTGGAGACAGAAATCCGTGCAACCAAGGACATGAAATGAATATTGTTGTTTTGTGTATAGTGTTGTCTTCAATGATGAAAGGATCCAAGAAATGTGTTATGATGATTCACGTATACCATAAATCATCATGGTTATTAGAAAGATACAAATATCTAGAGTATGTCATGAATGGGCAACTATCCAAGATAATTGATGCCTTCGTCTCCTACAATAGTGATGTTTACTACAGCTAAATTGATGCATATTGGGAAATAATTAATTGATTAAATTATCTATGATATTTTTACTATATGTATATATCTAAAAACTTCATGCTTCATTCCAATAGCTGGGCGATGATACAAGAAACAAATAGAAAAAATATTGATTTGTATGAATACAAATTGGGTTTGCATTTGTTAAAAGTTTTCAAAGTCATATCATCATGTCTGGATATGATACCTCTTGCACATCTTGAAGAATTATCATTGTGGTAATATTGAATTGCAACATTTTCAATAGATGCTATTTTATATATAATCATACAAGAACTTGGGGTGCAAAATGTGTAGTATGGTGATCAGGTGGCTACAATGGAGGTATCCATGGTGATTGATTGATAATAGGTGACATTTTAAGGATGAAGTAGTAATAATCAGTGCTGGTAAATTATGGAAGTTGATAACTTTGATTGAATGTCAAAATTTGCATCTATGTCACATGTGAATATTATGTATTCGATTTTATTTCACTATTGCTTATTCTGAATTGACTTAGTGCTCAAAAAAATTGGAGATACTATTGACGATGCTCATGTTGATTTGCATGGATTTAAATAAGGTGAAATGACTCCACGAGTGGAGTATTAATGCTGTGGATGTTGCGTAGTTTTGTTTTAAAATCTAGGTCCAGGAGGAAATTTAATGTAGTGGAATGTTATGGATAGTCGGGAGATGAAGGATACAACTACAGTGTCGGTAGCAGCTATCGTGAGTGATCTGAACGCACTGTTGAAAACAATAATTTTAGAAGAAATCATTTTTATTGTAATTTAAGCGACCATGGATGATTGGAGCATAGCTATGAAAGCTAGCATAGAAGCGGTGATAATTGTGATGAAGGGTTCGAATTTGGAGACAGAGGCAGGTTGATTTACCAAAACACAAGGAGTTTGGCATAGGAAAGAATTTATTCTTTTGTATAAGGTTGAATGGTGTAATCAATATTTAAAATTTTGGGACCGTAGTTTTGATAAAAACGTTGGTAGAATTTTCTCACAACAAATAGTGCCAAATACTTAATATTGCACTCGTAAGAAAATCAATATTATTGAGATATAGTATTGATTTTCATCATGTATTTCTTTGATATGGCTAGTTGCTATGTATAGTTCAGAAAGAACTATAAATATATTCAAAGTTTCTTAGACTGTGTTGAAATGAGAGAGGAATGTATCCAAGGCAATAAGAAAAGAGCTGGGTTGCTGGCCTAATAGGTTTTAGAAGTTGAATGGCATCTAGAAATTGTAGTTGAACAAAGCTAATAGGCAGTATTTTGATAACTATGAAAATATATTTTTTTATGATTCTATATTCTTTAAACTTAAGACTAATCGTCATATTCAAAACAACAAATGAAATGAAAGGTGGATGACATAACTTATACAAGTTTAATATTGATGATTTAAAAATCAAAATAGATAAAGGAGTGAACGAAGTTCGGTTTTTTCAAAATGTTTTGAAATGAAAATAGTAAGAACAAAATTATTTCAATTATAAATAAGAGATTGAAAACCAAAGGCGGGGTTGGACGATTTGGAAAAGAAGGATGCATTGAATAAGGAAGAGTGCAATAATAGCTAAAGAATCCTCCCAAGTTACACAAAGGGCTACACTACAAAGATTTGAAGAGAAATATTGTAATATCTGAATAAATATATCAATTTTATTTTGTTAAAGCATGTATGTTGATGGTGTTTTATATATTTAATGATTTGATATGTTTAAAATATTTATTCCTCAAAATATAGCACTTAGTCTATAATTGGATTGGGTTAATTCCGGTCAATTTAGATTGGGTTTAATTCGAGAAAATATTTTGTTTCTGTTCTATAGTCAAAATTCTATTTTATTATTTTATTTATCCTTACCCTAAAGATTTTTATATTATTTTATTTAAATTTTAGAATTCATGGGAGTCACATTCCTAATGCTATAACCTAAAGTTAATACTTTATCATTAGGAAATAAAATGTTTATTTCACATTTCAATTTCACAACAATTTACATTTGGAAATAAACACAGTATTTTAATTAAATGTTCAAATAATTTTCATGAAATTTTAACCTAAAGTATTTGAACATAGTTTAATTAAAATTATTTGCTAAATATTTTAATTCAATTTTGCACTTTATAAAGTCATATTTGTTAAAATTTAATTACTAATATTATATTTGGAGAGTAAACCTCATGAACATCACATTTAATGATTGTAAATCAAATACCTAAATCCAGGCCCCTTGTTAATGGTTATGTGCACCTTGAAGTAGTTTCAACATTATATTCACATCATTTCACACTTCAATATTTTTACACTTTTTAAAGCACATTGTAACACAAAACCTTTGAGGAACTAAATGTTTCTTTGCAAGAGAGGATTTCTATATTAAAAAATCCTAACTATGAGTGTAGTTTTGTAACTGGGCAAAATTATCACTCAACAGGGCCTTTCTTAGTATGACTCAAAAAGTAAATTACAAGGCATAATTTTTTAAAATAAAATGCTTAACTATCTAAAAACAATTCCACTACATAGATATTACAACATACGTGAGTTGAGCACAATTGAAACTCAACAATATAAAGATAAATTTTAAACCATGCCAATTGTAGTTTCCCAATCCATATATGTTGCACTCATATTTTATTACCTATAACAATAAATATTCACTTGCAAATATATAATATTTTCAATTGCATGGCAATCATTTTCTTACGAATATATGAAAGTTCTAACTACCCATTAGTTATTCATTTGTAAATGTATAAAGTTTTAATTGCACATCAATGATTCATTTAGAAATATATAATACACATTTAATTATATGTCAATGATTCATTTGCAAATTTATGAGATTTGCACAATAATGTTTCACTTGCAAATATATGAAAATTTTAATTGCACATTAATAATTCATTTTCAAATACATGAAATTTTTTAATTGCACAACAATGATTCATTTGCATATATATGAAAGTTTTAATTGCACATAAATGATTTATTTTCAAATACATAAATTTTTTTATTGTAAAACAATGATTCGTTTACAAATATATAAAATTTTAATTGCACATTAACAATTCATTTGAAAATACAAGAAATTTTAAATTGCACAACAATGATTTATTTGCAATAATTTGAAATTTTTACTTACACATCAATGACTCATTTGCAAATATATAAAATTTTAATGATTCATTTGCAAATATATGAGATTTTAAATTGCTTAGCATTGATTCATTGTCAAGTACTTGATTTTAAATTGCATAGTAGAAAAATATTTTATTGCTTTAAATGAAATTTAACCTATTTCTAATCTAAGTAAGATTCAAAAAATCAAAATCAAAGGTTTAAGAGTAAGAGAAAAGAAAAAAAGGTAAACGAGCATATACTACTATGATATGCAGTTACGATATGGTAATGCATAATTTTAATCTCAAACCAACTCTGTCCCAACTAGTATTTACATAGCTTGGGATCTGCAATGGTAAAATATTCAAATGAGAAAAATACTGAAATAAAATGAGTGCAACCACCATCAACATTCATAGATTGAAACACAAAAATTTTACAAGCCTTACACTATAAATATAATTATGGAGTACATTTTCTTTAGATTTTTTCTCTTCAATGGATTACAAGAACAATACCCAAAGCATTGATAAGCTTGGTTCAAAAAATTTATCCAACAAAAAGAAAAAAAACTATCTGAAACTAAGGGCTAGCTAATGGATATTTTTTGACCCCTCTAGATGAATATTGAGATTGTATTTATACAATTTAAGTGTCTCTTCACATAGTGTATAATTAATTTATTTGTTACACATTAATCATGCATTTACATCAGAGCATCTACATCATATATGCATCATAGAATTTGTGTTAGAGCATCTGCATCATAATCTGTGTCATAGCATCCTGTAAGACAAAAGTAAATGTAGGTATTATAATTTATTATTATATTATTTATTTTATTATTATTATTATCTTTTTTAATTTTTATTTTTAATTTTTTATCTTTATTATTAATGTTAAGTTTAATGCTTAATGGTATATATATATATATATATATATATATATATATATATATATATATATATATATATATATATATATATAATGAATGAATGATATGGTGTAATAAAATTGTGTGATAATGTTGTTAACTTATAAGGAATCCAAATATATTTTTTTGATATTTTATGGTTTGGAACTTATCATGATTTGACATGTTATTTATGCATATTTGAATTTAACATTTGTTGGTATCATATTACATAATTTTACTATAGTACTTAGTCTTTTCTAAGATCATACTTTTATGTGTTGATTAAAATTTTATGATTATTTAAAGTGGACATGATGTTAATGTGTCTAAAAAAATATGTGCATTTGTTGTGATATTTATACATTAACAATTTTTTCAAAAAAATCTTAATATTTGATTTTATAATTTGATTTATATGTAACTTATATATTTCTTCCATATGGTCCTTAATATTTTCATGTTTATTACATTCCACATTCCATTAGGTAATTGATCAAATAAAAAATCTTATAAAATAATCAATGCAATAATGTTAAGTATGCAAAGAATATTATGTTGCTTAATACTTAGATATAATTACTTTTAATTTTTTTTTTTTTTTAAAGTGACTTTATCTTATTAAAAATAATAAAAGTATGAATTCACAAAAAAGTTGCTTAAATGTTGCTTAATACTTAGATATAATTGCTTTTAATTTTTTTTGTTGAAAGTGACTTTATCTTATTAAAAATAATAAAAGTACAAATTAAAAAAAAATATGGGTGGTATAGAATCTTATCCCAAATCCTAAGCAAGAAACTAAACCAAGGGCAAAATAGCCTTAAAAAAACAAAAAAATGATGAACATATCACCAAGATATTTATCGCTTACATTGCAAAACTAAGAAAATAAAAATAAACTCAAGCAAAAAAGTCCTAAACTGTAAAATTGTGACTCTAGAGAGATCTAACTCATAGAGTGGTTGATTCCTTTAAGCACCTATGTAAGTAAATATTTCCAAATAGATTTCTGATCCCCAGTATTAAAGAGTGGTAGCTTTGCTGAGACTCCATTGTTGCTTCTGCTCAAGAAATACGAATGCCCCAAAGCTATTAAAACTGTTGGGTTTGACACACCCACCAAAGTTCATATGGATACAACTATTTTTTAAGTAAACTATTTCCATCCGCTTTCCCTTATAAAGGACTGCGAGAATGTTGAAATCACACAAAAGGGGAGGGATCCTCATATTTTGCTTCTTCTATTGTAACTTCGAATTCCATCGATGATGACTCTACATCTAGTGTTATGCCCTTTATGGGTGAGGATTGTTGAATAGGAAAAATAATCATCTATGGAAGTGAAGACATCGAGCTTGTGATAAACACTAAATGTGAATAAAAAAGTGATCAATTATGGAACTAAAGGCTGCAAGTGTGTGAATACCACCATCTATGAATAAAAGCTATTATCTATGAAGTGGAAAAAATATGAGAACATAGATTTTTGTGACAACTTACAGTGGTCCAACCATCCACCTTAGGTTGAGTGGTTGCTCTAGGGGTGGGCATAAAATTTGACTTTGTCTTGGGGTGCAACGTATGTGAATAGTATTTCACCTTATGGTTGGGTGCTTGGAAATCAAAATAGGTGTTTAGAAGATTAATGTAAACCATCCACTGAGAAGTGGTGGCCTTTCCCACTTGTATGGTTATGAAATCAAGTAGATCCTTTGATAAATCTACCACTACACATACCTACGTGTTAATATTTTTTAGGTTTAATGATAACCACATGCCCAAGTACACTGACGATTTTGTTTAAACCAACCCACAAAAGAAGAAAAATATTGAGGAATTTTACCCATATTAAGATTGTGGGGAAATTATCCGTAGAAACAGTAAAATAATAACTTTACATAAAAAACAAACAAAAAGCTCCCTAAATATTATGCTAATAAAAAGATGTAACATATATAAAATTAAGTAAAAAAATCCTTTGGTAAGACTTTATACCCTATATATAACAAATTAATTTAAAAATTACATGCTCTATTGATTCTAAAATTATATTAATTTAGTTATTAATAACATTAAAATTACTTTGTGGCTAAGTGATTTGCTTTTCTTAATTACCATCTAACCTGCTTATAATTTAATATAATATATTAATTTGAAAATTGTACACGAACTCTATTCATTGCAGATTTTATTAATCACTTTATTTATTTAAATAATTAAAATTACTTAGTTCTAAATATTGTGTAACAAAAAACCTCAATATAGAATGTGGGTAATAGTTAAAAACATTTTGTAACAAGAAACCTCAATATAGAAAGTGGGTAATGGTTATAATATTTTTGATTACAGGGTAATGGTTATAATATTAGCAACTACAATCAAACTGTGGACTAAAAAACTCTAAGGGAATAACTAAAAGTAGTTATCCTCTCTTTTCTAGACGGCATATGCATCACCGATAAATAGCCTGCTTGTCTCCGTTCGGCCACAAGATACAACTGCCGCCCGGCAGATGTGTACAATAAATTGTCCCGATCATAATTTCACCATTGTCCCTTCTTTAATATAATTTCACCACTGATGTTGAAACAGAGAGGACAAGTTTTACTTGAGTGTACGACGATTGATTCATCGTACAAGAGGCATTTATCATTGGGATATTACTTATTACTAAAGTCCAGTAGACATTAAAACAATAACTTAGCTAGGCAGCAGGGGAAAAAATAAAACAAACAGTCATGGCGTTCCCCTTTGGATTATTTGTGAAAAGGAGTTGAAAGGGGTTTGGAAGCAGATGCCATGGGAGTCGAAGGTCCGAATTTTGCTTTAGGTTTTAGTTCCATATCTATTAGAGAAATCATTAAATATGGAATCAGATCGCTTCTAACGAATTTTGCTTTAGGTTTTAGTTCCATATCTGTTAGAGAAATCATTAAATATGGAATCAGATCGCTCCTAACGATTTTAACGTTAAAAATAATAGTGGAGCCGGAGATGAAATTTGACGGTTCGACCTTCACGGCCAAGTGAAGATTCGATAATTGGTTCATAAAATAAATGATTCTATTTTTGAAGTTATAAATTTTTGATATAGAAATTAATTAAATATATATGTTACTTCATTTGAAATGAATGTCACATTTTTCTTTATAATTTGTATGAAAATGAATTATGAATTAAATAATATTTATAATTTATATTTATTTTAATAAACTTAACAAACATTATTAAAAAAATTGATTGTGTTTTCTTATATATATTAGAATTCTATGGCTGAGATCAATGCTAACACGTGGAGGCTATAATTATATTTTATCTGAGTTTTCAAAGTACATTAATAAATATGAAAAATGCTAACTATGAGGAGCTTTAAAAAAGAATATATAGATAATTTTATTGAAATGATAGTTTTTCAAATGTATTTCATCAATTTTTTTTATAAAGTAAATTCGAAAATGTTATTTTAGTTTCTAAGTATTACTAAAACTATATTCTTTAATTTATAAAGATAAATAAATTAATAATATGGATTTAATCTCACATAGTTAGATCATCACGAAAGTTAATAATAATAATAACTTTCTTAACACTACCTAAACATTAAATTTCTATTATATTTAAATAACATAAAACTTGTTAAATTATTCTAACACATAAGAATCATAAATATAAGTAGAGGTAGAAGTATTTTGTATTTCATGAAGACACCAAATGTAAACCTCATTTAATTAATTAATAAGTAGAGGTAGAAGTATCTTATATTTCAATGAAGATACCGAATGTTAATTTCATTTAATTGGGTGCTAGTGATATTTCTATGTAAAACCATACTTACACTTGCACTCAATTATGGAGACATGACTGAGCAAACTGCAAGCATATTATATGAAGGGAGAGACTAATATCAACAAAAAGTACAAATATCTAAAATAAAAATAATCGTTAAAGCTCATCTATAGTATTACTATGGAAACAAACAATGATCAGATAATGGTAACTTTATGCCTTGAGTGAATTTAAGACTAGTAATCCATTGTGAAATAAGTGAAGGAGAGGTGTTGATCCAAAGGACATAGAAATCTTAGTTGAAATTATCACAAGCCAAAGTATCCCTTAAATAGGACAAATGTAGTCTAGGAATAATATCCTTATACTATTTGGACTCATTGTTATTCTCACATAATAGAAGATCACTTCTTTTGGTATGATAACAATGGATTACAAGGAGATCCTATTGTAGACACCTAAAATACATCATTTTGAGGAGGCTACTCATGTGGACACCTTTTCAGACCATATGACTCACCTTGCACCTTACCAAGACCCAACAATGGTTCTAACCACTCAAACGGGGCAAACTAGTCCTATTTAGCCTAGGTCGTTGTATTTCCTAGCAGCGGCTTCATGATCACTGATGTTGATGATGGTCGTATATAGGTCGTGCCTATCAATAACGACTATAGACCGAGTCATTCATGTCAAATACAATCATGTTTACAATAAATTTGGGCTACCCAAGTTGAATAAATTTTGTTGCAAGGTAATGGTTCTTGAGCATTTACTCCCTAGAAGATTTCAAAATTATTGCATCACCTACCTAAGCCCAATCAAATCTTGGTATTGGCTTGTTGAGAAGTCTAGGATACCAATTTGGGAAGTCTATGTAAGGCACCCAAAAATGAGAGAAAATAGAGAATTGATCATCCATAGACTGCAATGAAGTGCTGCCCTTTTATGAACATAAAGTGAAATATCATAATCATCACGGTACTACTGAATTTACATCATGGAACTCACATCAATAACCATGAAGTACAACAAAACATGAATGACTAGTTACATCACTATTCATCATAAATTCATCATCGATTCTGAGCAAATTTTGCAATCCAACTGTGTTTCCAGACACAACGATACTTAAACATCAATTTGGTATTCAAATTGATTGTTGCCATTCATCCAAACCAGAGAACAGAGTCTATGTTTTATGGCCACTATTTTCAACAACAACCCACAAGAACCACCATCGATACCAAAGATGACCAAGAGAGCCAGTCATTGTGATTGAGGATGACCTTGTAGTGATATTTAGTTTACCTATATTTTCTAGTTTTATTAGTCTTAGATGCTTTGCATTTTATTTTTGACATAGATTAGAAATATATTTTCTAGTATTTACACATTTCTTTTACTATTTTCATGCATTTTATTATTGCTTTACTTATTTGCTTCATAGTTTACATTTTCAAGTAACGAGCATCATCTTGAGAGGATTTCATTGCTACTGATATTTTTATAGTTTATTTATGTGCAGGTTACAAGCTTAATCAGGATCTATACATCATCAAGATCCTCTCTCTCAGTATCATAAATCAGAGATTGCAAAGTAAACTCTCTATAATAAGATTTGAAAAGAGTAAGAACCCTACGGATTGCATCTTTTCCCCTTGTGGGGTTACATATTGTAATTGTGTATCAAATTGGTGAATCCCTAAGAGGGATCTATTGTAACCATGTTTCACATTATTAATAAGAAGAGCATCCCATTTTTTTTATCTTGTTATCTTGATGGTTACTTAATTTTATTTTTCAATTTGTTTACATTATTACATAGTTATATGCATGGTTTTTACTGGTTTATAGTGGTGATAACATGTGAGGCCATTCCTAAGTCATTGCTAACTTGAGTTTTCTTACTATTTTTGCATTGTAGGTACCACCATTTTGAGAAGGTGTAGCTAACAAGGGCCGCCACCATTGGATCTAATAGCCAAAAACACCACCGTTATGATCTCTAATGACCTTAGAAAAGATTATAAAAAACCTTATTAGAAGCATCTTCTTCGAACGAGGGCTTCACCTGTAAGTGGTTCTCTCCCTTTTTCATCGTGTTTTCTCTAAATTGATAGAATAAGAGTTTAATTAAACAACATAGAAAACTTTAAAAGTAATTTTTTTAGGTCTTTATTTGTTTTTTGGTCACCGCTGCTGGGATCAATGACCTCTACTACTCACCGCCCCAGAATCCAATGGCCAAATTTTTGATTGACTCTATGTATGACGACCACTATTGTTGACCATTTTCATAGATATAGCCCCTGATAGATTGTGTGTTATGGTTTTCTTGCTTGTAGACTACCTAAATGTTATCTCATTTAGATATGCATTGTAATTTTTTAAAAGATAAAATATTTATTACTTATATCCTAAATGCTATCTCATTTAGATATGCATTGCAATTTTCTAAAAGATAAAATATTTATTACTTATATATTTCTAAATTTGAAACGTATTTTTCATGCATGTAGATCAAATCATGGAGTGAAGATTGGATAATTGGTTTCATAAATTAAATGATTCTATTTTTGATTTTATAAATTTTTATATAAAAATTAATTATATATATATGTGTGTGTGTGTGTGTGTGTGTGTGTGTGTGTTTTTCTTAATTTGAAATGAATGTGAATTTTTCTTTCTAATTTATATGAAAATGAAATATAAATTAAATAATATTTATAATTTATAATCATTTTAATAAACTTAACAAATATTATTAAAAAAATTAAGTGTTTTTCTTTTATATAATAGAATTCTATGGCTGATATCAAAGCTAACATGTAGAGGCTAAAATTATATTTTATCTAAGTTTTCAAAGTGCATTAATAAATATGAAAAATGCTAACTATGAGGAGTTTTAAAAATAATATATAAATAGACAATTTTATTGAAATGTTAGTTTTTCAAATGTATTTTATGATTTATTTTATAAAGTAAATTTGAAATGTTTTTCATTTTCTATGTATTCCTAAAAGTTTATTTTTTAATTTGATAGAGATAAACTTAATCTTGCATTATTAAATTAAATTAAATCATTATTAAAGATAATAATAATTCCTTAACACTATTTAAATATTAAATTCTTATTATATATTTTATAGAACACAAAATTTGATAAATAATTTTAACACACATGAACCATAAATATAAGTAGAGGTCCAATTATTTTTACTTTCATGAAGACACCAAAAGTTAACCTTATTTAATTATGTAATAAGTAGAGGTCGAAGTATCTTGGATTTCACGATGATACCAAATGTTAATCTCATTTAATTGGGTGCTAGTGATATTTCTATGTAAAACCATACTTACACTTGCACTCAATTATGGAGACATGACTGAGGCATATTATACAAAGGGAGAGACTAATATCAACAAAAAGTAGAAATATCTAAAATAAAAACAATCGTTGAAGCTCATCTATAGTATTACTATGGAAACAAACAATGATCAGATAATGGTAACTTTATGCCTTGAGTGAATTTAAGACTAGTAATCCATTGTGAAATAAGTGAAGGAGAGGTGTTGATCCAAATGACATAGAAATCTTAGTTGAAATTATTATCAAGCCAAAGTATCCCTTAAAGAGGACAAATGTAGTCTAGGAATAATATCCTTATGCTATTTGAACTCATTTTTATTCTCACATAATAGAAGAGCACTTCTTTTGGTATGATAACAATGGATTACAAGGAGATCCTATTGTAGACACCTAAAATACATCATGCTGAGGAATGACTCACCTTGGACCTTACCAAGACCCAACAGTGGTTCTAACCACTCAAACGAGGCAAACCAGTCCTATTTAGGCTAGGTCGTTGTATTTCCTAGCAACGGCCTCATGATCACTGACATTGATTATGGTCGCGTACGGGTCGTGCCTATCAATAATGACTATAGACCGAGTCATTCAGGTCAAATACAATCATGTTTAAAATAAATTTGGGCTACCCAAGTTGAGTAAATTCTGTTGCAAGGTAATGGTTCTTGAGCATTTACTCCCTAGAATATTTCAAAAATATTGCATCACCTAGCTAAGCCCAATCAAATCTTGATCTTGGCTTGTTGAGAAATCTAGGATACCAATTTGGGAAGTCTATGTAAGGCACCCAAAAATGAGAGAAAATAGAGAATTGATCATCCATAGACCGAAATGAAGTGTTGTCCTTTTATGAACATAAAGTGAAATATTATAATCATCATGGTACTACTGAATTTAAATCATGGAACTCACATCAACAACCATGAAGTACAACAAAACATGAATGACTAGTTACATCACTATTCATCATCAATGCATCATCGATTCTGAGCAAATTTTGCAATCCGACTGTGTTTCCAGACACAACGATACTTAAACATCAATTTGGTATTCAAATTGACTGTCGTCATTCATCCAAACCAGAGAACAGAGTCTATGTTTTATGGCCACTATTTTCAACAACAACCCACAAGAACCACCATCGATACCAAAGATGACCAAGAGAGCCAGTCATTGTGATTGAGGATGACCTTGCAATGATATTTAATTTACCTATATTTTCTAGTTTTATTAGTATTAGATGCTTTTCATTTTATTTCTGACATAGATTAGAAATATATTTTCCAGTATTTACACATTTCTTTTACTATTTTCAAGCATTTTATTATTGCTTTACTTATTTGTTCATAGTTTACATTTTCAAGTAACGAGCCTCATCTTGAGAGGATTTCATTGCTATTGATCTTTTTATAGTTTATTTGTGTGCAGGTTACAAGCTTAATCAGGATCTATACATCATCAAGATCCTCTCTCTTGGTATCATAAAGCAGAGGTTGCAAAGTAAACTCTTTATAATTAGATTTGAAAAGAGCAAGAACCCTATGGATTGCATATTTTCCCCTTGTGGGGTTACATATTGTAATTGAATATCAAATTGGTGAATCCCTAAGAGGGATCTATTGTAACCATGTTTCACATTATTAATAAGAAGAGCATCCCATTTTTTTTATCTTGTTATCTTTATGGTTAATTAATTGTATTTTTGAATATGTTTACATTATTACATAGTTATATGCATGGTTTTTATTGATTTATAGTGGTGATAACATGTGAGGCCATTCCTAAATCATTGCTAACTTGAGTTTTCTTACTATTTTTGCATTGCAGGTACCACCATTCCGATAAGGTGTAGCTAACAAGGGCCGCCACCATTGGCTCTGATAGCCAAAAACACCACCGTTATGATCTCTAACGACCTTAGAAAAGATTATAAAAAACCTTATTAGAAGCATCTTCTTCGAATGAGGGTTTCACCTATAAGTGGTTCTATCCATTTTTTCACCGTGTTTTCTCTAAATTGATAGAATAAGAGTTTAATTAAACAACACAGAAAAATTTAAAGGTAATTTTTTTAGGTCTCTATTTGTTTTTTGGTAACCGTTTTTGGGATCAATGGCCTCTACTACTCACCACCCCAGAATCCAATGGCCAAATTTTTGATTGACTCTGTGTATGACGACCACTATTGTTGACCATTTTCATAGAGATGGCCCCTGATAGATTGTGTGTTATGGTTTTCCTGCTTGTAGCCTACCTAAATGTTATCTCATTTAGATATGCATTGCAATTTTCTAAAAGATAAAATATTTATTACTTATATATTTCTAAATTTGAAACGTATTTTTCATGCATGTAGATAAAATCATGGAGTGTTGTATCTTGCATTATTTCTTTTGCATCAATTATAATGAACCACACACCACACTATAAATTTAACATAAAATAATTTTGAAGTGACATCCAACCATTGATCACGACCAACAATGGCCTTCATCACCACCTATTTGTCTTGCATATTATGATTTTTGAACTCGATCGTGACCAAGGCCAGCTCCAAGAACCATCGTAGCCATAAAAAAATACATGCACTCTTCTTTGGAAGGTGTATCACTGATTACGATGAACAAGGTGAGGAATTTTAGGACATGTACCCCCTCATAAGATATGGGATTCATATTCATATCCTGGTGGGTTTCACAATCCGAACTTCATCATTGGATTAGCGTGTGAGAGCATACAAGTAAAATACCTTAAACATTTGAGAATTACATCAAAAAATTTTCAAAGAAAGAATCCTTGAGCAAAAGCTACATGAAGAACAATCTTATAGAATAGCTCAAGAAGAGGTAGCTACACCTAGTACCTATAGACAACAACACATTGTGAGGCGCTCTATGTTTTATCAGGATTTTCTTAGTAGGTAAACAAAAAACTATACTCATCGCACTTCAATGCATAATTCTTGATAAATATAATGCTTAACATTGAATCTACTAGAATATGAGGGTTATCAAGAGATAAAATTAGAGGACTAGGATCAGGTGTATTCTGAACCACATTTCGTAGACTTGGTTGATGATCATAATCACCCAACTCATTCTAATTGAAACCTCCTGCCTAGGAGACCTCTCCGAGAAGATGATATCATCTCATCACAGGCCTATAAAGTGTTCATGAAGTGAATCAAATCGCTCGAGAAAAAATGTGCAGTTTACCAAAAACCCACGTTGAGAAAATTACACAACCAACCCCTCCATCCATTAGTGCCCATGCCAACTTATCTTGAATATTTTTAAATACCTAAGTTGGATAAATTCAAGGTATATGAGGATTCTCAGGAGCACGTTACAAGTTTTATGAACTTGTGCTTCTAGCTATAGAATAATGATGTCTTACTATTGCACCTAATTGTTATCACATTGGTGGATTTTTCCTTGGAGTGGTATAATCAGTTACCAAGGTACAATATATCTAGCTTTGAAAAACTAGAAAATGCTTTATTTGAATGGTTTTATTTTGGTGTCAAGAAGAAGGTCAATCTATTTGATTTTTCAACCTTATGTCAATACGACAATGAGCTGGTTATGGATTACGAGAATATATGGCATACAAATGTCAAAAATATCACTTGTCATTCCCATTTATAAATTAACTCAAATATTCACAAAATGTTGTTCTAAGCATATCTCATTGCTACTACAATTGCAATAGTATTAAATGTTCAACGAAACTTTGGCACAAGCCAACGTAATAAAGGAAATCAATGTCCAAGAGAGAGATTTAAAAATCTACCAAAAATATTGGAATAAAATCACGCACAACCACCACCATCAAGACAAACTAGTGCCTATGAACCAGGTGGTTATAAATGTTCCAAAATTCGAGAAAGTGCCCCAACAACCTAACTATCAAGATAAACCCCCTCTATCTCAAAATAATATTCAATTGCATCAAAAATAGGTACAAATATAATATTGAAGTGTATATTATGAAGATTTTGGAGTTCCATTCCAAAATAATGAGGAACCAAACTCTGGAAAAATGTAAGGTCCAATGGGACCAATATTTGAAAAAGAATACCACTTGGGAGAAAGTGGTTGATATACCAAAATATTTTCCATACTCATTTGAATATAGAATGTAATTTTATTTGAAGTGTAGGATACTGATGGAACATAGAGGAATATGTTTATTCCAACGGGGGTAGTATCTCATGACCCTCCCCTAGAAAACATTTTTCATATGATACTTTTATGACCTGATATGTTGTTTTAATGATAGACTAATATGGCTATATGATTATTAGTTGTCATAAGTGCTTGCTTTATTTATATATTATTGCTAATTTATGATTTTGTGCAAGTATAGGTAATATTATGGGTGGGAAAAGGACTGGCTACCAACAACAAAATGTTCCATGAAAGGAAGAGAAATCATGACTAAACTGGTCTAAACTATCTAACACATGATAGTTATACCTAGACCTAATTCATATTGATGTATTTTACATTTATCATTCCTACATTTGAATACTTGTTATCATTTCTCAATCTTCATGCAGTTTGAAATTGATTTAGATTGATATAAAATAATATAGAATGTTGATGTTTACCTTCAGATAATGGAAGTAGGGATACATGATTAATACTTTATGTTAATGATTACTCTTGCAATATTGATTTACCTAAGAAATATTATATTAATAATGTTATCTTATTAATCCTAAGTATTTGTTTTCTTTAAAGGGGATATTTACTTAAATTCTTTATTATGATATTAGATGTAATAGAGTAATAACATAATTAGCAAAAATTGAAATAACTTTACTTTTACCAAATTTAAACCCAAAATAAACTCTTATGGGCAGTTGTTGAGTTTGTTACATGAACAAAATCTTCCCCATTTTCCCTTAGAAACCCCTTTTGATAAGAAGGAGAGAAATCTTACGAAAAAAGAGAAGTTGTTTTTCTTCAATGGAGAACATACATAATAGAGAGGGCTTTGGAAGTTTTCAAAGAATGAAAGTAACAAAGGATATTACCTTCCATGTGCATTCAAGTCTTATTCAAACAAGCATCCACTAAATACATAAGCTACTCTACTCTATAATTAATTTGAAGAAGTTGCTTCAAATTTGTGAGGAGAATAATATGTGGTTTTCAAATATATATATTGTTTTGTCTATGTAGAACATGGATAGCCTATGTTATTAAAAAAATAGCATCACAAGAGAACTAGGTATTGTTGTTGTGTGCACCCTAAGAGAATATAGGTTTTAGGTTGACTAGATGTAATGTTTTTACCTATTATATTTATTCTTCCTATGCATCATCCATGTGTCTTCGTGGAGCATGCCTATTCATGTTAGATTTAAAGACATCACTATAAAACCTAAGTTCTATTCTGAGTAGAACCATCAATGTAATCCTATATGAAAGGATTTTACTTGGGATGATAGTTGTGTTTGTGTACAAATCACCTTGGTTCAATCTACACTGCAGAATCAACATGAGAATTCAAATTAATTTAAGGCTCTAGGTATTAATTTGAATGAAGGGTTAAAAATTAGATTAGTTGCTTTATGTTTTAATGCCTTATTAAGCCATTGGGTTGTAATGAATAACCTTTGACTTCCTATACCAAAATTATTGAATTGGGAAACCAAAATAACCCTAAAGTTATATGCCTTATTTTTATTTGAATGTTTGTGATTGTCTGCCATGGACCAGCTCTATGTCTAGATGAGTTACGCACACTCTGGAATACACGTTTTATTAAGCTGGCCAATTATGCTATTTTAGATGTTTCAAAAATTTCATTTTGCCTGTTATTCTTATTTGAAAGGTAAAGTGCTATTTACATAGATGGGTATGTAGGAAGTTAAGTAAAACCATTATATAATATAATGTATAAAATATAGAATGGTTATTGTTAAGTAAATTATGTTTATCCTTTAAGTATTGAGATATTTAAAGTGTTTAAAGGAGATTATGTTCTTTATATTTGGATTATGAAAGTTCATATACATGTTATGTTATATTGTATAAATGGAGATCTAATCTAATTGGTTAGAGGTAATTCATTTGCTTCATGATTCTAGATTAGAAAGAAATATATCTAGATTAAGGATAATTTATTTTAGGTGAAAATGAATTAATTTTTATATTGTGATTAATCTATTATAGATTAGAAAGAAACAATATTTATATTAAGGATAATTCTTTTTAGGGTAAAATGAATTAAATCTATATATTTTGAATTATCGATTATAGATTATAAATAAATAATCTTTAGTTTTTGATTGATTCATTTTGGAATGAGTTATATTGTGGTTGATCTATTTTAGCTTAAATTGAAAAAGTCTTTGGATCATGCTAAATATTTATTAGATGGAAAGAAATCATGAGATGTTTTTATGTTGTTTATGTTCATATTTAGATTTGGACTAAAATGAAGTTATTATTTAATGTTAATGGGAATACTTATATAGTTTTGATAGCTTTATATTATTAAAGGAATACTTTTTCTTAAGTGAAATTATGATATTCATTGGAAAGAGTTGGTGATGATACTAATGAATCTACAAAATGACTAATCTATTATTGGAATATGAACAATCTACTTTATTTTATTGTTTATATCATAAAACAATAGAGAAAGTAGGATATATGTTGTATATATATTCAATAGATGAATTGAGGAAATATTTTGTATTATGAAATATGAATGACGGATTAGGCATGGAGCCCAATAGATATATTGGAACTTATGGAGATTCCATTATTATTCTATTTTAAAAAATACTTAAGAATGGGTTCTTAAGTATATATATATATATATAGAAGAATGAATGAGGATTTTATTCGAGGGATTGAAGGGGTTCCCTTACTATTTTATAAAAAAGAATTACAAATGTTCATGTCTTATGGAAGGTCATAAGAATTATGGGGTTCTTATTCAATGACTGTGAAATGTTGAAAAAGGAATAAGGGATTCCTTTATGTAGTTTATTACTAGTCTTTTTGTAATAAAAATAGATATTTTGAGGTTGGGTTTTTCTTGAAAGGGAGGATATATGGTGGGTTATTTATGTATACTTTATGGATCTTGCTATGGAATTAATATATGCATCTAACTGATTAATTGAGTTGCTATGAATTGTATATGAAGAGAAAATATATTTGTATACTTAATCTTGTTATGCTTACAGTTAAAAGTAATTGTGTTTTTTGTAGAGTAAGATGAATAGTAAGCATTTCTTTTATACTTACAATAGATTAAACTCTATGTAAATGTGATAGTCAAAAGAGAGAGAGTGGGAGAGAAATAAAAGCTAGTACTTAGTTCTATTATCAAGGAGGTGAATTAATTTATTTCATTAAGCACATAATGTATAAATAATACATGATGTTGGCAAAAGATAGCCAAAAATAGAATTGTCTATTCTAAGCTAACAACTAACAACAAATATGCCTAATAATATAATATTTGCCGACAAATAACAAGTGTCGGTAAAACTACTAACCTAGGTAGATAAAGCAATAATCTAACCTATGGTAATTACCCAAGTAATGGGATAATTACTCTAACATCCCCCCTTATTACATTATTTGGGTAATACATACATATCCCCCCATACAACAATATTTGGGTAAAGTATATAATTGCCCCAATACAGTGAAGAAGAAGAAGAGAAATGAAAGAATGTTGGATCTTACTTTATCTCTAGCTCTAGATCTGGCTCATGGCTCTGGCTCTGGCTCTAAGTGTATCTCTAGATGTGTACCTCTGGGTCTATCTCAGGATATGTTTGTGAATCTACTTCTGGATCATTGCCTATGGATATGCCTATAGATCTACCTCTGGAACTTAGTCTTTAGGTCTGTCTCTAGGACATTATCTTTGGGACTGCCACTTGGTCTATCACTGGATTTACCTCAGGGTCTATCATAGGTTTTACCTTTTCGATAGAAGCCATACAACATTTCTTTCATCATGGTCTATTGCGTGTGATCTGTCCATCCATAATCTATATGAACCTTATTGGCCATTTTCACTTTGTACAAATAACTGGAAGAAGAGTGATTCATACATCCACATGAATCAAAAGGATGCAATTTCCAACATCTAGCTACAACATGTCCTATCTTTCTACAATGACTACAACAATACTTTTTAGAAGTTGTAGGAGATTTAGGTTTTACAAACATGGTATTATTGGTACTTGCATGTCCAGTATAGCCAAGGACTTCATTATTTGCCCTGACATTTAGCATTATAGGAGTTTTAATGCCTTGTTCATGTTTACCTAATCTCTCACCATTTAATCCCATTTTCTTCATTAGTTTGAAACCAAATCCTTTGGTGTGTTGTTCAAAACACCCAATTTCATCATCTTCATCAATAATTTTAACAATATGGCATTTGTCACTATTGATGAGATTATGGAGCTCTTTTTTAGGAGTTTCAGTTTTTAAGTCACTAGTGTCGCAAGAAAAGTCTGCTTTTGAAATGAGATCACTTGTGCTACAACTGATATCTACCATTGAAGGTAGGAGGTCACATGTATCACAACAAGCATTGGCCATCATGGTATCAAGGTCACATGTGTCACAACAAGCATTCGCCACCATGGGCTAAAGGTCACTTGTGTCACTACAAGCATCGACCATTAAGGGTTTGACCTCTATTTCCTCATTTATTTAAAATTTCACTTTACATTGGGCACGATCAAGTGCAACAAATAACAGGTATATACCCCTTATAACGCCAATAGGAAATCGAGCACCATTTGTCTGAAGGTATTTACAAGACTCAGAATCATCAAGGAGGGCTACTAAACCATTGTTTAGTGTGAGAAATGTGCCCTCCTCATAAAAATCCAACCCATCCATCTCTGGTGGAAAATAAGGATTTTTAACTGATGTAACAACATCATCAGTTTGTTTAGGGGCTAGATTTTTCTTTGATCTGCCCATATTTGAAGGTGTCAATCTCTACCGAAAATGCACCTTTTACAAGGGAATGTTTGCAAAATATTGACTAAGGTGTCGGTCGCTGCCGAAAATGCACCTTTACAACTTGTTCCCCCATTTTTGCAAAAAGAACGAGGAGGAAAATAATGAGTATCCCCCCTTGTTGCAAAAAATTATATCCCCCCTTGTTTGGAGAAAAAATGTATCCCCCCTTATTCTTCAATTTTCAAAATGAAGCATGAAAGAACTTTGCTCCAAAGGTATGTAAAATTTTTTGTTTAATTTTGAAAAAAAAAATTAAGAAAAAAATTTAACTTTAACTTTAAAAATAATTTCTCAATTTAAAATAAAATTAAGAAATTTATATTTTTTTAAAGCAAAAGAAAAATTTAATTATTAAAATTAAAAACTTTATTTGTAAATAAAAAAATAAAAAAAAACTTAAAAAAATAAATTGTTTACCTTGAGCCTTCGCAGGAGTTGAACCATGGACCTCCTGCTAGCCGGATCTTAGCTTGAGGCCTCCAACCACCTTGGCTACCGGCCTCGGTGGTGATTAAAGGGTAAAACCCTTTATTTAACTTGAGGCTTTTACCTCAAGCATTGCCTGGGCCGCTCTGCCTTCGCTCAGACAGCAGCGGTGCTCCGTGAGCGGTGATAACCTCTTCATGTCACTAGTGATGGGTCTTTGGCTTACTATATCTGTAGGGAGATTGATATCTATCAGGTGGCTAAGGTTATCCACAAATTGTCGAGGCGGTCATCTATCCTAGTGAAGCGGGCATCACATCATCGAATGCACTACAAATTGAACGATGTAGGCAAATTCATGGACGTTCTCAGCTTTGATGATGACACAAATCTGTCACAATGATGCAAAAAATAGAATTCTAAGGTCTACTACAAATGTACCATGATCCTCAATAACTAGAATTGATCTACTGACTTTGTGAGAGTTGGCTTCTCAGGGTGGCATGGCTTCTCAGGGGGTGCATCTCTCCTCAAGGCGAAATCTCAATCGAATTCATGTAGAGTCTGCAATCACGATCTGTTCATTCATGTGGATTTGCTACTCATTCTATGCGGATATGAAGAGAAACTGCCTGTAAATTTCTATCACCTGTAAATTATATCCTGATCATATCTACTGAGTTCGAGGTCACCAATTTCCTATAAAATTATCATCGAAAATCATCGAAGCTTGTCTGTGATCAGTAGTTGCGACATTGCATCATTCATCTATGATCAGGTCTTCAAGCAGTGATGTGCTCATCACAAATTTTTTTATGTGATTAGTCCCACATGGGACATGTAAAGCACAAAAAGTGTTTTATAATGGAGAATGCTTCCCTATCTAAGTGACCACCAGTTGGTACTCATATGTCCCTTAAGCAAAATTTTATCGGGCACTTTATCTACCCTTTCATATGGTCCTATGTTAGTCCATGCATCTCGTCCATCCTACGTTAATCCTTGCATCAGTAGAGTCCTAGTTAGACATTCGATGTCGGTGTCAGTGGCTAGTCTGCCACGTTAGGTCCCTTCATCCAAATTTGTTTGCGTCAGTGGTTGGTCCGACTTGATGTCTCTCAACGTCAGTATGCATGTCCTCTAGGTACATCCTCCCACATCTAGTCATTTACAGGACTTAGAATTCCATTCCCCATAGTCCAATCACGTCCACATAGGTCCCATCAGCTTGATGGCTATTCACGGGATCTATGTTCAGTCCTGTCAGCCTGATGACTATTCGTAGGATCTGTGTCTAGTTCCATTAGTCTCACAGGCTATACAATATAAGCTGAGAGAAATGGCTCTGATACCATATTATCAAGGAGGCGAATTAATTTATTTCATTAAGCACATAACGTATAAATAATACATGATGTCGGCAAAAGATAGCCGAAAATAATATCGCCTATTCTAAGCTAACAACTAACAACAAATATGCCTAATAATATAATATCTACCGACAAATAACAAGTTTCGGTAAAACTCCTAACCTAGGTAGATAAAGCAATAATCTAACCTATGGTAATTACCAAAGTAATGGGATAATTACTCTAACAAGTTCACCTTGGGGTATGGTTTTTTCCTTAAGAGGATTTATCCATAGGACAGTAGCCTAGTTAGACCCTAAGGGATAGTATCAACTCTAAGGGAATTATGGTGTAGCAATCCTTTAGTGTTCCAATGGGTATTTTGTTAATGAATCACCGAAGTGAGACCCAAAGGTGGGGTAAGCATATATCCCATTGTAACTAGATTTGTGTGATGGATTCCCTAATGGACGATTAGGTATCCATGTGAGAGATCCCATTGCAAATTAATTTTAGATCAAGTCTCATGTTATTAATCAACTATTAATATAAGACCTCATAGTGATGTAAATACCATCCTTAGCTTGTGTATTTATTTGGAAAAACACTCATGAAGTATATTCATAATTTTTATGATATATGTGTTGATAATATTGAGGATGGAATTGATAGGAATGGTTCTCTAATTTTTATATTATTTTAATTGTAAAGAGCCATGTGGAGTATCTTTTTAAATAATGAATCATTCTATTCCTCAAGTTAGGTGGATATTCATCAAGCTACAAGAAGTAATTTATAGAGAATAGTTAGACTAGTCAACCAAGACTATTAATGGGGATAATATAATAATCCACCCTTCATAATCCATCTAGATCATGCTTAGAATGAAATGTTAGAATTCAGTAACTACTTTTCAATGAATTTAATATATGTTGTGATTGACCTTTAACTAGATTGCATAGAGGACATTGACAAATTTTCATTGGTAATATATATTCCTCTTCATCTTGATCCTATATTGACATATCATATTTTTTATTTAAATAATATTATTATCACTTATATATTCATTCTAAATTGGTAAAATATTTCTAATTTCAATTCTTCATTTTAAAAATTATTTCTAATCTAAAATGCATATAAAATCTAATATTTATGATTACATTTTATTAGAAATCTATTTAAACAATAAAATAAGATGATTTATATAGGAAATATTTATCAAAAATTAGAATGATACTTCAATGTATAAAAAATGTAGAAGAATATTAAGTTTTTCTGTAAACATACTCCAAAGTGAGCATAGAAAGATAATTTTATTTTTCAGTATATAATATCAACATTTGATTTATTCAACTTATATGAAAATATTTTTTTCTATTGTAATCAAATATCCATGTGCACTGGGGTGAGGGAAGAAAGTAGAGAGGGGAGGGCTCTGGTCCCTCCCCTGCTCCCCATACCATGGCTCCTGGTTCCTGCATAGTCCCTGGCTCAACCCAGGTCATCCCTCTCGGGGAGTGGTTGTTTGCAGATGATCTCCTGGGTCGAGATCCTTCTCCACTATCTGCACCCCTCCCAGCCGTCTAGGGTTTCCTTGGTTGTTTTTTCGGACTGGTGCTTCCCAGGGATCCCTGTTTGGTTGGGGATCCCTTCCCTTTTTCCCTCAGGCTTCCCCCTGGGGTTTTTTGTAGGTTATTCGCGTGGATCTGGTCCCCTACGTTTCTCGGTGCGATGGAGGTGACGGTTTAGGGTTTGGACAGCTTCCCCATTTTTTCTTGTGAATCCTCGGTAGGCTCTGTGCTTGGACGGGATTCTTGGTCCCTGCTGCTGGGATCCTCTTCTGTTTTCCCGGGGCGGGTTCCTTGTGGTGCAACTCTCTGGTCACTTCCTGATGGGTTGGATCCTCTCTGTGCTGGCTGTCGGCTTCCTGCAGGATGGCTCTCGCTGAACGGAATGTTTTCCCGGTGGGCGGCTGGTTTCTCCACAGGGCGGGATCCGCCAAATCCGCCGATTTTCCCGCGAGGCGGGATCCTTTCTTTTCTGCTGGTTTCCCGGATGGTGGGATTTCCCTGTTGCTTCCCGCTAGGCGGGACTATTTGTGGTGGTTTTGACTGCTTCCCACGAGGCGGGATTTTATTGTAACAATTTTTCTTTGCTTCCTACTGGGCGAGATCTTCTCGATGGTGGTTTTTGGCTACTCCCCGCTGGGCGGGATCTCCAAAACTACTTTCTTTCTTATTTGTTTGTTTCCCGTTGAGAGGGATTGTTTCATGCTTATCGTTACCGCTAGGCGGGATTTCTGTTTTGGTGTTCAGTTTCAAGGGATTGATGCCCTAGGCCCATTGCTTATGTAATCAGGTTTTGGGATCCTTGTTAAAACCCGTTGTAAATACAAACACTACTTACCAAAAAAAAATATCCATGTGCACTAAATACCACTTATACATTGATAAAATTTTGGAAAGAAACATCAATAAATTCATCTAATGGATAATCTTCAATGAAGATAGAATCATGGTTGAGAGTAATTATAATTATGGGATATTTAACAAGTTTTATATAGTATGGAATTAAAAAAAAAAAAATGGAACAGATGGTATTCAATTATAATTGTTCAAAATAAATTAACAAACAATTAAGAAAACATTTTAAATTTTTGGAAAAAAATTGAAAAGGAAAGCACTATAAGGAGGAGATTCAAGTTATAGTAAAAGTGCTTCTTATGTAAATTAAATTATAAAATAATTGGGTTGGATCTCATTACACTTTTCAATTTACGTTATAAGAAACATTCTAAAAAAATTGATAATAAATCCTAAATAATGTAAGATAAAAATGCTTGACACAAATAAGATAGGTTTAGAAAACTTTCTTTGATTCCTTACAACCTAACTTTAACTTGTGAGGCATCTATATGGGAAGCATAAATGGTCCAATATGATACTATTGAAATTTGACTTTGACAAAACCTATAAAAGGATTAGATGGGATTTAATACTCAAAAACCTCTACTAGATAGGGTATAGAGATCAAACTCTAATGATGATCAAAATTGTATGTATTGGTGTGTCATCTTACATACCTAAAATTGGATCCATGAATAAGAATTTTAGATACAATGCATGATGTAGAACGGATAACTTATCCATATTAGTGGAGATATATAACATGAAGAGGTCATATAAAATCTTGGTATCTATGTTGGGGTAAATATATGAAACATATGAAATTGGACTATAATTAAGTTGTTGAACAAACATGATATTTAGATAATTATCACTTCTCTCTTGTCATTAAGATTCAATTGATAAATAAGATATTTTCATCCTCTTACATTTACTTCTTGTCATGTCGGTACCCCATCAAGAGATTCTTGAATTATTGATATATTTCTTTGGTTCAAATAAAATATCTCTAAAGGAACAATAATAACATTATTTTATATCATTAAAACAAAATATAATAAGGATTAAGTGATATCAATTACTTCTCCATACAAGTAAATGTTTTATGAAAAAATGAGTCAATAAACCTACGGAAAGAAATAAAAACTTGGAAAAATAGTTAGTAAGTAAAAAAAAAGAGGAAAAATGCTATGGGACATAGCACTCATGTTTGATGAATATTTAAATTGTTAATGATTCTTATTTCAATTAAAATCATATAAACCTCTTCAAAATACTTTGAAGCATACAAGGAAAATATATTTTCATAGCTACATGTTTTGTTTTCCTATATTACCTTTCTAAAATATTTGGTAAATAGTATTATCATAAAAGAAAACTAATCTTATGCTTCAAGGGTTTTGATAGCCTTTGGGACATCCAACTCACATGTTAAAGGATTATTTAAGGATTCAATAATAATTTAATATTAAGGATGTTGTTAAGGATATAATATCCTTGTTCTTAAAATCTCCACTACTTGGTCCTAATATAGTTAAAAGGATAGTAGATTACCTTATATGGATTATATCCAACTTATATCAATATTTAAATTAATCTATAAATGTTTTACAGTATTTTATTTCTATTATAGAATGTTTAAATTGTAAATAGAATATTAACATATGTGAAGACACTAAGAATAAAATCAACTATATTTTCTTCAATAATTAGGTAATATTAATGTCACAATAATCTTCTTAGATAATTCTTGACTATAATATTCCTATCAAGGTTAGATATTATAAACTAAAAATCATAAATTGTCTTGATGTCTAGTTATTATGAAACATAAAATCATCATACATTTGTTTTAACAATGTAGACCAATTATCAAGTTTTTGGATTATATAGAAGCTAATATCCCAATCATATTATTAGATATTTAATTCATTAAAATTGTTTTTCTTGGTTTTAATACTAATACAACTAGATTAACTATACAAGAAATTGGTAGACCTATAATATTAAAATATATAAGAATTTTTTTTGTTATCATGCTCAACATCAAGTTTCCTTGTTGAGTGTTTTGAAGCCTAGAAGAATTTACTTTGATGTATTATTGTAATTGAGGGTTCTCATAGAAATTTTGATAAACACATAGGAGAATTCCAATGAATAAAAAATAATCTCGTAAACATTTGAAAGAAGAATTGGAGAAAAATCAACACTCTAAAGACAACGAACGACATATATAATAAATAGGAAACTAAATTCAAAACATTCAAAGTAATATTAGAGATTTGGTTGGCAATGATGATCTTTGATAAACACTTATATATACATGAAAATAGGAACTCCATAATTTATGATAATGTTGAAAAAGAATATCAACATTACAACTATGATTTAGGAAGAATCCAATTCTGTATTTGATAATTAACAAAAAATATGTTTAGTGAATATAATTGTTTGATTTTGAATTGTAATAATATTTAATATGTACAACTCTATTTTTTTATCAAGTTTCTATTTGTAATAAATTACTTGTTATTTTCATAGGACTTGGATGACAAAATCTAAATCTATTTTTGCATAAATATTTCAACTAATGTAATGTAAACCATGAGAGGACCATTTCAATGAGATAATAATATTGTGACATAATTTGAAGCTTACAGTGTTATAAATGAAACCAAAGCATTGCATTCTCATATTTAACCATGATGAAAGATATTTTTTTATGCGATAATACAAATATAAGGGTAATATTGTTACAAAAATATTCTATAAAAAATTAATATCTATATTAATAAAACTAATAATAATAAATTTTGTACAATTATTTTGTCAAAATCAAATATTGTTTACACAATCAAAATTAAAAAATGTATATTGATAACAAAATTCCAAAATAATAATCATACATCTCCATTATGTCAACAAGGGAGACAACATGGTGATAAATACTTGTGTGGGAAGACCACATGATCATAAATACCTGTTAAAGATACACTTATTTATTTGGATGATTGCCTAATTTTGATTTGATTGTCAATACATTCAATGCATGTAGGTTATCTTATGATAGTTGATTTGAAGCTAGCAAATACAAAAATTTAGTATAAAATATAATTATTTATTACTTAGACATTCCTTAGATTTTATTTGCAACTAAATATGCATTAAATGGAAATTTTATAAATAAAAATAAAATAAACAAAGTAATATCTATAATAAATCATCAACTACTTCAAATGATTCAAATCCATCATAAAAATCAATACCTTTATAATACTTGCTCATTGTAACCTTAGCATTACAATTTTGATAATATACGTCAACCTTATGAATAGTGACATTGAAAACTTCATCTTTCTCATGGTTTATTAGGGAAGCAACGTCAACCTTTACTTAGAAAGGTCTTGTCTTAATATCACTAATACTTTGAATGTGTGACCTTTATGAAAATCATAAAAAAAGAAAGTGTTCTCTACCATTTTAGATATAGTATCTAACTATTACAATTATTTTCTCCAACTTAATAAATAAACCTATTAATTTTGGATTGAAATTTCTAAATTTTATAGAAGATCATGAATTATAATGGTAATATGTTTCTTCTATATCATGGGTAATGGATCTGGTAGATCTTGGCTAATGGAAGGTCCATTGATTTCTACAATGATTCTTGGCTTCTTTATCACACTCTTTTATAGGATGCTAGTCCGACACTGGCTTTAACTCTTACCAAATAACTTTATTGATAGCGTTGAGGGTATGAGAGTATCGAAACAAATTCCTTCTTCCACTAATAGCAGAGAAGAAAATTTTACTTGGAGATCTATATTTAATCTAATCAAACTATAGGTTTTGAAAGCGCAAGAAGAAAAATATTTTTTAATTTGGAAGGGTGAGAGTTTTGGCTCATTCTTAGTCAAATCGGCTTATACTCCTCGACTCCCACACTCTCCTCTATATTACTCCTTGAAAATTTTAGTTTAAACACATAACTTTGAAGGTGAATATTTTTTATTGGTTGACCATCCAAAAAATATATTTCATAGTTGAGAATCTATGCAAAAGAGGAATGATTGTCCTTAAAATATGTTACCTTTATGAGTCTTTTGGGAAGTCATCTTCTCATCTCTTTGCTCAATGCCACTTCTCGATATCTATTATGGAATACATTAATCCAAAGTAGCAGACTTTATTGATAGCATTGAGGGTAGGAGAGTATTGAAACAAATTACTTCTTCCATTGATAGCAGAGAAAAAAATATTACTTGGAGATCTATATTTAATCTACTCAAACTATGGGTTTTGAAAGTGCAAGAAGCAAAAAATTTTTAAATTTGGAAGGGTGAGAGTTTTGGCTCATTCTTAGTCAAATCAATTTATACTCCTCAACTCCCAAACTCTCCTCTAGATTCCTCCTTGCAAATTTTAGTTGAAACACATAAATTTGAAGGTGAATATTTTGTATTGGTTGACCATCCAAAAAAAATATCTCATAGTTGAGAATATATGCAAAAGAGGAATGATTCTCCTTAAAATATGTTACCTTTGTGAGTATTTTGAGGAGTCATCTCACATCTTTGCTCAATACCACTTCTCGATATCTATTATGGAATACATTACCTACACTTTGGAGGTCTTGTGGATCTTCCCTTTCTCAATCTTTAACTTGTGCTTGCAATGGTTCCCTCCCTTCAAATCCTATCATCTCTAGAGATTCTTACTTCCTAATTTCTTTTGGTGAATCTCATGGGAATAAAATCAAAGGGCTTTAAAGAACTCTAAAAGAGAAAGAATTGGTCTGCTTGAAGGTTAGTGGGAGTGTAGTTGAGAATGTTGTTACCTATATATCAAACTTATAATATGGTAGGTCTTATGAATAAAATTTGGAGTACCTTCTTGTTTTCTCTTAGAATCCAAGGCCTATGATATCCCCTCACACAAATCATATGGATTTCATGATATCGGCCTCACCCTCTTTTGGATGGGTCAAGCTCAATTTTGATGGTGCCTTGAAATAAAACCTTGACCTTGTTAGGATTGGTAGAGTAATTAGAAATGATAAAGAGGATTTGATTGTAATATATACAAAGTTCTTATCTATCCAAACTTCTCACTTTACGGAGGCTAGATCCTTGTTCCAAGGTCTTATGTTAATTGATTCCTTGGAATTCCAAAAAGTCTTAGTAGAAGTTGATTCACGTAATATAATCAATTTATGCAACTCTTCTAGTCCCTTGAGTTGGATGATTTCTAATATGATCTCCAAGGCTAATAGGATCATTTGTTCTACAAAGGAAGTGTACATCCAACATATCTTTAGATAAGAATATAAATAAGTAGACTAAATTATTAACATTGGTCTCTCCCAACAAGGGTTAAATATTTAGAATACAGATTTCTCTCAAAGCCTCAATAATTTAAATTAACGATGACCTTGGATGTGTTAAATTTTTGGATTGCTGAAAGGAGTCGTTTTATTTCTCTCCACCTCTTGCTTCTCCAAATCTAGTTTTTAAATTTCTTTTGTTTTTTTTATTTTGGGATGAGTAGAGGTTTGGGTTTAAGATGTTGTGGTGGATTTCAACACACTTTTCAATTTGAAAATGCCAATTTTGGCACCAAATTAATTAGATTAAATCCTCTCATGGTGGATAGAAGTTACAAGATGACTTTATCCTTTTATGATTCTATGGGGTGCCACGTCTATTATTTTACCATGTGGATTAATTTCATCATTTATCTTCATGGTACCTTGCATATTAGTAGCCTAGGGGGCACTAGGGTTGGTTCATTCCTTCACACGGATTAGTTTGATAGGTCTTTTGTAGATCATCTATAGCATACAACCAGTTACCTGGGCTAAGGGTTTACCACCTCAAAATTTGCATAGGTGGAATGTTTATCACCTGCCTTGTGTCCTTTATTTTATTTTTCTCTCGTTATTGGTAGATCCTCCACAATTTTTCAAGGATGTCCTTCCCTAGGTGGATTAGTGATAGCTCTACTAACCGTGGTTGGATTAAAAACTATCATTTCCCCCTATGACACTCAAGGGGAAAAATACTCCTTATCCATTCATGCTTATCTATTCATGATGATAGTCTCGAGATCCTTGGATTTATAAGTGAGCTCTATTTTAGCTTTGAACCACATTGTAATCCTGAAAGAGCATACATTTTTTTGTGGTGCCGCATCCCTTGGAATTTTTTTAAAATTCTCATTGAAACTTACTTCCAAAGACTATTTGAGGCCTTATATTTCCTCTTTTATCTTGGTTAGGTATTCTTTGATTTGGAGTGTGGTTGGAGGATGGCGTTTGATTCTTATTTTCTTGTTAAATAGTGCTTAAACAAGGGATAGAGCTTTGCACAGAAGAATTTCAAGATCCCTTTAGAGCCAAATATCCTAGAGATTGATGATGAAGTAAGAAAAATAATATGAAAAGATCAATTAATGGATTACCTTCAATCCTTTCATGGATATCATAAAGGTCTCTTTAGATCAATAATGCACTCATAAAGGAAAGGATGGATCAAGGCTGATGGATTGGAATTTTAATTCTCATTGGCTTCAGTGGGTAAGATGGCAGGTCTTCTTGTAGAAGATGTGTGTCACAATCACAAAAAATATTCTCTCAAAATAGATTAAGCTTCTTTTAGGAATAAGAAGAATATTTTTTGAAGCTACAAAACGAATATGATACTAAAGCTCTTAAATAACCTTGAAATATGGTCATTATAGTTATAATAGACTACTTTGCTTTAGACACAAATATGGAAGTGTTATGTAGTTTCCATATGATGTTCCAAAATTATCTCAAGAAGAAGCAAATCATGAATATCCTCATTTTACTTTACCATTAATTGGAAAAGCTATTGACGGATGTACAGGGAGAAAAAGGGTTGGAACTTATCCATGAAGGGTTGATTTTACTAATATTTGAGTTCATGGAAAAATCTAAGGGTATACCAGTGGAGGAGACACTCAAAAATATTGAGTTTCAAAATATCCCTCCAACTCTTGATCCACACTTTTTTTTATCCAAGGATCCAAGTAAATCTTCATAGTCAAATTTTGATGAGTTTATGACTCCCTTTTCCTCTATGAAAGGAAAGTCTAAAATCAAGAGAAGAATAACAGTGACCACTAGTACTAACAAGAGGAGCCACATGCAAAGATCTAAATAGATTTCTTTGAAGGCTAGGAAGATTAGAAACTTCCATATTTTAGTTGAGGTGATATACTCAAAGGATAGCCTTCCAACGATGAAATATTTAAAGCTCTCTGATTCTTCAAAAGAAGCCAAGGAAATGTTTCCTCCTTCGGGCCCTACACCTCTTGACCTCTCTTCATTTCAGAGCATTCTCGATGAGAAACACTAGGTATTATTGGGTGCTCTTCAGATGGTGATTTCTTACATCTAAGACATATGTGGAATTTATAATCATCATAAGGAAGATACAGGTCTTAAGTAGGCTCTGGATATTCATTTCTTCTTCTTTCATGTTGTTTTCTCTAGTTGGGCTCCATGTCCTATGTTTTATGGATTGTTATCCAGTTTATTATTTTATAGTTTTTGGTTTTCCTTAGTAAATATTTCTCACATATTGTAATCTTAGTCTCAACCTATAGATGTTGTGCTTCTTTTTGGCTATGGTTTGGTCAACACATTTCTTCAATGGATTTTTATCCCAGTAAGTTATGCTTATTTGAGCTTTATGGCATGATCGTGAGCTCTCTCTAATCCGTTTTGTAACAAGGTTTGGGGTCCCTTCAAAAACCCCTCTTATTATCTAATCAAAAAATAATTAATGGTTATATGTTTCACCATAAGTTCCAAACCATAAAATATTAGAAAAATATATTTGGATTCCTTATAAGTTAACATCATTATCACACAATTTTATTACACCATATAATTCATTATATATATATATATATATATATATATATATATATATATATATATATATAGAGAGAGAGAGAGAGAGAGAGAGAGAGAGCGAGCATGATTTGACATGTTATCTATGCATATTTAAATTTAACATTTTTTGGTATCATATTAAAGAATTTTACTATAGTACTTAGTCTTTTTTCTAAGATCATATTTTTATGTATTGATTGATGTTTTATGATGATTTAAAGTGGACACGATGTTAATGTGTCTAAAACAATATGTATGTTTGTTGTGATATTTATACATTAACAAGTTTTTCAAAAAAAATTGATGTTATACTCAATGAAATTTTTATATAAATACATATCAATATATCTATATTCTACATGTATTTCGTCAAGGACACATTAAAGTTCAAGAAAAACTAAATATAAAGAAATCGATAGATGAGTATTTGATTTTAAACTTTTATTTATATGTAAGTAACTTATATATTTCTTCCATATGGTCATTAATATTTTCATGTTTATTACATTCTACATTCCATTAGGCAATTGATCAAATAAAAATCTTATAAAATAATCAATGTAATAATGTTAAGTACGCATAGAATATCATGTTGCTTAATACTAGTATGAATTCACAAAAAATGTGGGTGGTATGGAAACACACTAAAGCCTATGCAAGAAACTAAACCAAGGCCAAAAGGGCCTAACAAAACAAAATTATGAACATATCACCAATATATTTATCGCTTATTGGACAACTAAGAAACTAAATAAATGAGAGCAAAAAGTCCTAAACTGTAAAATTGTAACTATATAGAGATCTAACTCATAGAGTGGTTGGTTCCTTTAAGCACCTATGTAAGTAAATCTTTCCAAGTAGATTTATGACCCGAGTATTTTAGATTTATTGCTTTGTTGAGACTCTATTGTTGCTTCTATTCAAGCAATACCAATGCCCCAAAGCTATTGAAACTATTGGGTTTGGTACTCACCCATCAAAGTCCAGATGGGTAAAACTATTTTTCAGGTAGACTATTCTCTTTTGCTTTCCCTTATCAAGGATTGAGAGAATATTGAAATCATACAAAAGGGTAGGGATCCTCATATTTTGCTTCTTTTGTAGCAACTTCCAATTCCATCAATGATGGCTCTACATCTAGTGTTATGCCTTTTATGGGTGAGGATTTTTGAATAGGAAAAATAATTGTTTATGGAAGTGAAGGCATCAAGCTTGTGACAAACACCAAATGTAGATAAAAAAATTATCAATTATGGAACTAAAGGCTGCAAGTGTGTGAAAACCACCATCTATGAATAAAAAAAACTATTATCTATGGAGTGGAAACAACATGAGAACATAGATTTTTGTGACAACCCATAATGGTCCAACCATCCACCTTAGGTTGAGTGGTTGCCCTAGGGGTGGGCACAAAAGTTGACTTTGGCTTGGGATGCAATGTATGTGAATAGTATTTCACCTTATGATTGGGTGCTTTGCAATCGAAATATGTGTTTACGAGATTAATGTAAACCACCCACTAAGAAGTGGTGGTTTTCCCCACTTGAATGGTGATGAAATCAAGTAGATCCTTGGATAAATCTACTGCTACACATACCTATCTAGTCAAACACATGTTAATTTTCTTTTAGGTTTAGTGATAACCACATGTCCAAGTACACTGACAAATTGGTTTGCCCACAAAGGGAGGAAAAGACCAATGAACTCTAACTAAACTAGAACTTTGAGAAAATTATCCATAAAGATAGTGAAATAATGGCTTCACAAAAATAACAAGCAAAAAGCCTCCATAAATACTAGGAATTATGCTAATAAAGAATTGTAACATGTATAAGATTAATTTAAAAACAAAAAATCTTAAGTAAGACTTTGTACCCAATATATATATAACAAATTAATTTAAAAATTACATACTTTATTGATTTTAAAATTATATTAATTTAATTATTAATAAAATTAAAATTACTTTATGGCTAAATGATTTGTTTTCTTAATTACTATCTAACCTACTTATAATTTAATATAATATATTAATTTGAAAAGTGTACACGAACTCTATTCATTGCAGATTTTATTACCCACTTTATTTAATTATTTAAATAATTAAGTTTAAATAGTTCTAAATATTGTGTAACAAGAAACCTCAATATAGAATGTGGGTAATGGTTATATTATTGCTAAATATTTTGTAACAAGAAACCTCAATATAGAAAGTGGGTAATGGTTATAATATTAGCAACTACAATCAAACTCTGGACTAAACAAACTCTAAGGGAATAACTAAAAGTAGTTATCCTCTCTTTTCTACACGGCATATGCATCACCGATACATGGCCTGCTTGTCTCCGTTCGGCTACAAGATACAACTGCCGCCCGGCAGATGTGTACTATAAATTGTCCCGATCATAATTTAACCATTGTCCCTTGTTTAATATGCAAGGAGCATCGCAGCCAGTGAAGTCTACGTCCTTAAAGCAAAAGCTAGCATTTTACATTTGTCAATCCTAGCAGCCAGTGTCCCTAAAGGAGCTTTCTATATTGCCAATCTTAAAAGTTCCGGATTTGCGCAGAAATCCAATCGACTTCCAGTATGTTTTGTGTCCTTGTCTTGCTTGTATTCCAAGTTCCAGTGCAAGCCCATACAACTTTTTTATTCGACCAATTCGATGGCTCAACTCTGGATCTATTAGGGGATGCTTTCATCCGCTCCAATGCCATCTGCCTCACTAATCAATCACAGAGCGTTTTTGGTCTTGCTTTGTATCCGCAAGCTGTGCGTATGAAAGACCCTGCCTCCGTGGATGCAACTCTCTCATTCAGCACCACTTTCGTATTCAGCATGCTTCCTCCTTCAGATCGCTTGCTAGCCGGGCACGGAATGGCATTTATAATAACCCCACACAAGTATCTCTCTGGAATCTTAAGAGCTCATTTCTTTGGTCTCTTCAATGTTTCGAGAATTGTACGGTCCTACAATCACCTCTTTATGGTGGAATTCGACACTGTAAAGACCGATGAGTTCCAAGACATCGACAACAATCATGTCGGTGTGGATCTCAACAGCTTCATCTCTATAAAGTCTGCGCCTGCAACTTATTGGTATGGGAATCAGCTCCAAGATTTGGATCTCAATAGTGGACAGAATATTCAAGCTTGGATAGATTATCATCATACTCAAAAGCACCTCAATGTCACCATAGCACCTGCTGGTTCACCTCGGCCCCCCAGACCACTGATATCTTTGGAAAATATGAGTTTGTCGAGCATTGTTGAAGAAGAAATGTATGTTGGATTTTCTGCAGCTACAGGATCAATGATTCAAGACCATTGTATCCTCGCCTGGAGCTTCAACACAAATGGACCAGCACCAGCCCTGGACTTGTCTCATCTTCCTTCTTTCGTTAAAGATAAGAAATCACACTTTGCATTAGTAACCTATATGTTATTTTTGACCATTCTTCTCTTCATCTTGGCTGTAGGGGCACTTACATGGTTCAAAATACAAAGAATAGAGCAGAGAGATTTTATTGAAGAATGGGAAGTCGAGTACTGGCCTCATAGATATAGGTACAAAGACCTACATGCTGCAACGAAGGGGTTCAAGGACGAAGAGGTTATAGGTTCTGGAGGCTTCGGTCGAGTATATAAAGGAGTTATTCCTTCTAACGGCCTCGAAGTTGCGGTTAAGTCTATCTACAGAGAGACCTCCGAAGGGTTAAAGGAGTTCATAGCAGAAATTTCAAGCCTTGGTCGACTCCAGCACCGTAATCTTGTGCAAATAAGAGGCTATTGCAGGCGGGAAAAGCAGTTATTCATAGTTTACGACTACATGCCGAATGGAAGCCTGGATAAGATGATATTCGGAAATCCAGAGACAGTGCTGGGATGGCCTCAAAGGTATGGAATTCTTAAAGATGTGGCTGCAGGACTGCTCTATCTTCATGAAGAATGGGAACAGAGGGTAGTCCACAGAGATATCAAATCCAGCAATGTTTTGTTAGATTCGAAACATAATGGAAGGTTGGGGGATTTCGGGCTTGCTTGTCTGTACGAGCATAATAAAATCCCACGTACAACCCGTGTGGTAGGAACGCTTGGATACATTGCCCCGGAGGTCGTACGCACAGGAAAGGCCACTCCCAGCTCGGATGTATACAGCTTTGGTGTGTTAATGTTGGAGGTTGCCTCTGGAAGGGAGCCTGTAGATGACTCTCTCGATCCTGCCCAAATTGTTTTGGTTGAATGGGTGCGAGAGCTCTACGCCAATGGCAAGCTCATTGACGCAGCGGATCCAAATCTCGGCGGCGAATATGTTAGGCATGAGATGGAGACCGTGCTAAAATTGGGAGTGCTCTGTTCCAATGCTCAAAAGGAAGCGAGACTTGGCATCAGACAAATACTTCTGATTCTTGAAGGCGAAACTACCCTTCCTGACACGCTCCCATTTCCATATCCTTCCTCCGAACCAAGAGAATCACCGAATACCCGGATGGGCTCATATAGTCGCAGTAAAGATTCAACGTACCATCCTTCGTCTTCGAAATCTGTAGACGGACTTTAGATTCAGCATACCAGCTCAAAATAGCAAGCCTCGATTCTACTTCTTGTCACTCGTCTTGCCATGTCCGGTGAAAGACTTTACCGTACAACAGTATTACTGTAAGAGTTTCTTGACTTGTAGACGGAATTTGGTATCTGAATTTCTTCACCTGGTTTGGTTTAGCCAAAAAGATTTGATATCACCGCTTAATTCTTATGGTACTCTTAACGTATGTTTATTGTGTGGTCTATACTCTAGAGTTTGATACCCATTTTTTAAAAATTTAATTATAAAATGAAAAGAAAATACTTTAACTGTAATTTTGAAAATTTGAAGATATTTTAAAGATTTGAGCTATGCATAACTCCTATCAAAGTATATTGAAACAGAGAGGACAAGTTTTACTTGAGTGTACGACGATTGATTCATTGTACAAGAGCCATTTATCATTGTGATATTACTTATTACTAAAGTCCAGTAGACATTAAAACAATAACTTAGCTAGGCAGCAGGGGAAAAAATAAAACAAACAGTCATGGCGTTCCCCTTTGGATTATTTGGGAAAAGGAGTTGAAAGTGGTTTGGAAGCAGATGCCATGGGAGTCAAAGGTCCGAATTTTGCTTTAGGTTTTAGTTCCATATCTGTTAGAGAAATCATTAAATATGGAATCAGATCGCTCCTAACGAATTTAACTGTTAAAAATAATAGTGGAGCCGGAGATGAAATTTGACGATTCGACCTTCACGGCCAAGTGAAGATTCGTTAATTGGTTTCATAAAATAAATGATTCTATTTTTGAAGTTATAAATTTTTTATATAGATATTAATTAAATATATATGTTACTTCATTTGAAATGAATGTCACATTTTTCTTTATAATTTGTATGAAAATGAATTATGAATTAAATAATATTTATAATATATAATTATTTTAATAAACATAACAAACATTATTAAAAAAATTGAGTGTTTTTTCTTATATATAATAGAATTCTATGGCTGATATCAATGCTAACACGTGGAGGCTATAATTATATTTTATCTGAGTTTTCAAAGTACATTAATAAATATGAAAAATGCTAACTATGAGGAGCTTTAAAAATAATATATAGATAATTTTATTGAAATGATAGTTTTTCAAATGTATTTCATCAATTTTTTTTATAAAGTAAATTCCAAAATTGTTATTTTGGTTACTAAGTATTACTAAAACTATAGTCTTTAATTTGATAAAGATAAACAAATTAATAATATGGATTTTATCTCACATAGTTAGATCATTACAAAAGTTAAAAATAATATTAACTTTCTTAACACTACCTAAACATTAAATTCCTATTATATATTTAAATAACATAAAACTTGTTAAATTATTTTAACACATACAAATCATAAATATAAGTAGAGGTAGAAGTATTTTGTATTTCATGAAGACACCAAATGTTTAACACATACGAATCATAAATATAAGTAGAGGTAGAAGTATTTTGTATTTCATGAAGACACCAAATGTTAACCTCATTTAATTAATTAATAGGTAGAGGTAGAAGTATCTTATATTTCAAAGAAGATGCCAAATGTTAATCTCAGTGTTAGTGATATTTCTATATAAAACCATCCTTACACTTGCACTCATTCATGGAGACATTATTGAGCAAACTGCAAGCATGTTATATAAAGGGAAATATTAATATCAACAAAAATAAATAAAAATATCTAAAATAAAAAAAAGTCGTTGAATCTCATCTATAGTATTATTATGGAAACAAACAATGACCAGATAATGGTAACTTTATGCCTTGAGTGAATTCAAAAACTAGTTGTCCATGTATTACGAAAGAAGTGAAGGAGAAGTGTTGATCCAGAGGACATAGAAATATTAGTTGAAATTATAATCAAGCCAAAATATCCCTTGAAAAGGATGAATATAGTCTATGAATAATATTCTTATGATATTTGGACTCATTGTCATTCTCACATAATAGAAGAGCACTTCTTTTGGCATGATAACAATGGATTACACGGAGATCCTATGTATATTATATCAAAATATTTTAATAGAATGTTATATTATATTACATAGTTGTATTGTGTATGGATTAGGGTGAGTCAACAAGATCACTTTAGTGGTTGGTTAGGTATTAATATTTTATATAATGAAAACTAGTAGAGAATTTTTTATAAAAGTATATTTTTCATACTTACTAATAATAGACAAAACTATGTTACCCACGTGCTATAGATGAGTTGGAGAGGGTAGGTAAATCCTCCAAGGGAGGTCCTTGGTTCGAATCTCCACCCTACCAAATGCACAATGGATGCCCAAAATCTAGTTGATCATCCTCATGCGGTCAGGGTTGAGTGCGACTCCTAGATGATTTTGATGGTGTAGAACTCCTTGGTCGTGGTTTCTTAGTCCAAGGTGGTCCCGCAAGGGTTTTTTTACTAAATTTAAAAATATATATACAAAACTATGTTAATGCTTATCTACCAAAAAATATCTATGTAATACTTTTTCCATGTGACCCATTTAAAATTTTTGGGCCTAGACAAAAGTTCAAAAGGATGAAAAGACTTGTTCAAGTGAAGTTGCACTATATGACTAGATTTTCCTTCCTTCATGGGAATTTAAATGGACTACAAACATGTTTTATTTAGGATATTAATTCAAAGGTCACAACTTCAAATCAGACTCAAACCACATTCAACCATCACAAACCAATAAAAAAACATAGACATGCTACTAAGGCATGATGTCTATGTTTATGACTAGATACAAATATGTGCTTTATATTAAATTTCTTAAACATATACATAAAAATATATTTTAGTACTTGAAAGTAAGCTATGAAATTAAATTTTTGAATGATTGACCAAGCAAATTTTAAATTTATAATAACTGAAGTATTAATAACCAACATCAAAAGTATAATATTTATGAAATACAAGGTGTTGATAATGTTTATCTATGAAATACATAATACCTAGTCATTGTTATATGGAATTTTAGCATTATCTATACTACCTAGCAAGAATCAATATAAGTAATGTATTTTATATATGCATAAGTAGCAAAGCATTCAAATTAAAGACTATTTTAGTATATACTAAAATAAAATAATAATGAAGCAAATAATTTCCTACACTAAATTACTCAATTAAAATTTCAACTCCTAAGGCTAATATAAAAATACGTTTTGGTTAAAAAACTAACAAAATTGTAAAGTAGGAGTTACCGAAGACTCTTAATAAGCAAGCCCTATCTAGCATGTCATCATAGAAATGAGATATAACATCTAGACTGATACAAAGTATTGAAGTTCTTGGAAAACAAATTCATTGATTAGAAATACAATATTTGGTTGTGGATTCCAACTGGAGCACCTTGTTCTCCTCTATAGAAGGGGCCAAACCAATAGTTAAAAATATTGGAGGTGCCTAAAATGTCGAAAGAAGTTGTTCAAGAAAAATAAAAAAATTATACAATGATAGAAGAGAAAGAAGACTTTTGAAGCATAAATATTATTGATTAGTATATTATAAAATGAGAAATGAAAATTGAAATTTAGAGAATTTCTCCTTTTTTCCAATAGTGAGATTTTACTTTTGAAGGCTTTAAAAATTATCACTATCAATCAAGACAATACACTAGCTTAGCCGCAAGCATATAACTATGCTAAGGTTTCAATGACATTTCTTATTCTTCCTTTCTACCATTCAATTTTTCTGAAGTGTGTAGGTTTCTATTAGTTATCTTCTTAACCCATGCTAATTGTAGAATTAATTTAATGTTTTGGAATAATATTCACCACAATGACCAATCCTCAATATTTTGATTATATCTACTTTTATTCTCTAATATGGATTGGAATATCTTGGATACCTCAAAAACATCACTCTTATTCTTCAAAAAATATAATCATGTTTTTCTAGTTTGATCATCAATGCAAGTGATAAAGTAGAAGGATTTATCAATAGTTGGTGTATGTATTCCACCACAAATATATAAATGAATAAACTACAATGGATATAATACTCTCCATGCCCTTAATTTTAGAAATATCTCTCTATGATATGTTTCCATTGACCAACCTTCACACATTTCACTTCTTACTTCTACATAAGGCAATCAATGGGCTATTCATTTAGCATTCAAAAATAAAAGATTAAAAAATTTAAGTGACCATAACTTTAATGTCATAATGTTAGGAATATTGCATCTCAAATGAACAAATCCATATAAACATTATAATAAATACAAAAAATTATAAAATAAACAAAAATATTACAATATGAAATGGAAATGTAGCAACTATATTATTCACACATAATCACAATATAGAATCATAGACCTCTTTGAGGGGAAAACTCCTAAATAAAACTTTTATATAGTATGCAAAGAGAGATACCTCCATTTAAGATTCCTTACCTTTATAAAAACTCTCCATAACACTAATCCTAACGCTCAAGGTTCGAATTCACATTCAAGTGGAGACCCAAGCTAGAATATTCTACTAAAGAAATAGTTACATTCTTTATAACAATTACATTAAATGTATACCTCAAGTGACATATGCATATTACAAAATAGTACATAATTTCATTAGGATGAAGTCCCCATGTTATAAAGGGGTTAATTACATAGTAGCATTAGGATGGGGTCCTAAAACAACCAATTTTTATCCTTAATAGCTATATCATACAAATTTCTCTCTTTGCCTCCAAGTATCAAATAAATATTTTATTCTTTGTTATAGATATAATCGATAATGATTTATTCCTGTTTTATTTCTCATAGATGATTCACTACTTTTTCTGAAATATAACCTTGTAGTTTTCTCTATAGGTTATCACACACTCAACAAGTTTTTCTTCAAGCCTAGTATGAAGTAATATTTTGGATGATTTTACTTTCAACTTTTGTATCAATCTATATGGTTACTTTTGCTTCAATATCCAATGCTTTGCCATCTCCCAAATTAATCTTGCTCTTGTATGAGCTATCCAAATCCATACACAACTCCTTATTATTGGTCATATTAATTCAATAACCAACTCTAAGTACTAATACTCTTTAGTTAAAATTTTTAACATTAAACAATAACATATTTTTTGAGATGTCACTTTCTTCATGTGAAAATTTTATATTTTTTCCTCTTTGATTGTTTACTTTCTATTGTCATATCATAATGTCACAATCATCCATAATTGTGGCCAAATTCATGGAACACTTATACCTCACATAGAGAGACACGACCAAAATTCCAAAGAGCATGGAGTGTAAATCTTAGGATGGCCTATGTGATTTTTCTAAGGTTGGCTCCTTATGTGATGTGATATCCAATTCTCACCATCCTACACCAATCCTAATATATTTGTATCCATTAAAGGAAAAAGGAGGATAAAGACAATAGAAAAATAAAATTCCTATACTATAGGAAACGATGTGCCAAGATCATAGATTTTTTTTATTTATTAGTGGAATGAAGTAGTACTTCATATCATTAATTAACAACTAGAAGTGAACATGTTTTTAGTTTGGCAATAGCATTCATGCATAACATACAAATAAGAAATAGGGCAAAATAAAATTAGCCACAACTTCATAAGCATATACATACAGAGACTAGGATAGAGATAAAATAAATAGGCACAACTCCTTATATATTTTATAGAATTTCATTACAGGTATGCTAGGCCAAAAGGGTTTGAATATTTTTGAAAAATGTCTCAAATATATATACGTAAGATAAAATAAAAGGAAAATTACACAAGGGGATATATACTAGGTACTAGAAGGCAACTTTGCAATCCTTTGTAATCAAGAACAAAATATTATTTATAAACAAAATTAGGAAATGATTTTCCTCGTAAACTATGCTAGAAATTTAAAACACATTTTTTGAATTCATGCCAAGGATCCATTTGCATTTAAACATTAGTAATATCAAGGTATTTGGATTTGTAGCCATTAATGTTGAAGGATGTTAGGCCTTTGGATGTGGAGTCTTTGCTACCTTTGCCAACTACCCTTATTGGAAACCCTTAGGAATTAGGTATGGGAAACTTCTATAATTAATGTTTCTATTCTTGAGGTTCTAATAATGGTGGTCTATGCTACTGTTGTTTTTAAGATGCCAACCACCTCTTTGGAATGTTGTGCTTAATTGGTGAAGGTAGTTCTCTAGGTTCCTTGTTATGAAAGGTAATTTTTTGATGATGAGCTCTAACTAGCTATTGGTGCATTTGCCATATATATTTAGTTTGGCTATCAACAAAGTTTATTTCTACCAGATTCAACAACATGTTTCTAAAATACCATAGGCTATTTATCTTGAACCTAATAATCCATATATTTTTTCTTCCTTTATCTCCATTAGGAATAATTGAAATAGTATGAGCTATTGATTGTAGATATTATGGTTCAAAGAGTTTTGATTCATCTATATTTAGTAGAAGAAATCTAAAATTGTGCAAGTTGTTGGCTTTAGATTAGACAATCCATGGAGTTCTCTTTCTGATCTCTTCTAGAATATAGTATGTATTTGACCTTCTCTAGGATCTATTTTGTGACCTTTTTCATGTGGTATCTTATTAATTCTTCATTGCAATTTTGGGTAGCACTAATTTGTGTGCAATGCCACCTTGCAGTTTTATTGAATTTTTGAATTTTTTCCTTTTGCATACTTAAAAACTTTGGTCTATGCCTTTTTTTACACTTGACTTTGCCTCAACCTTCCTTTGGGTCCTAGTTAGCATTGTCTTCACTATATATTTTAAAATTATGGGTGCACTTAGGTATTATTATTTATTTAATTTCTTACCCTTTGCCAAAGCAATTTTGCAAAATTTCCTAAGAAAAATCTCCTTCTAAGTGTGGTGAAAATTACTATAGTTTTGGAAACTCAAAAGGACCTTCTAATTGGTGAAGAAAATGGATCTAGGAAATTACTATCTTATCCATGGGTATGAAGTTAAAATGGTGGTCCTAGAAATGATGATTGAGGTCATTGAAGTTTGCTCATAAATGTTTAAACCTATTCTAACTCACCTTTTGAGGGTAGCCTTGCCTCATGAGATGGAGGTAGCTCCTTCTAAGTTTCCAATAGTCATCTTGAAAAATATGAAAATATCTACCTAATATCTATTAAATGTGCACTTCAAGCTCAACATTGATTTTTATAGCCTAAGTTATATTTTCCATAATGGACGAGTCTATCAGGAGATTATTGGTGAAGGAATTCAATTGGATGTTTTTTGCAGGACTGCCCAAATTTTTGAACTTGTTTCGGCCATATCTCACTCGTCCGAACTCGGATTGAGCTGAAATTTTGAGGATAGATGCCTAAAAAACCTAGAACATATCCACAAATTTTCATATCATTTGGAGCAACAAAGATACTAATGCATCCCTATGTGTGAACGAGATTTTTGGCAAGCGGCTATGCGAGGGTTTCATCTGGGTTGAGTGCAAGCAGCTATATAGGTTGGTTTTTAGGGCCTTCGGGCTTTAGAGGTGAATATTTTTGTGGTTTATGCTCAATATTTTAGTAGGAAATGTTGCAGGGGATCCAATATGGGTTAGAAATTTGTCTTTCAATAGATCATACTATGAACTTGAGTGACAACAACTTCCAATTTGTTGCACAAAAAAAAGTGAAAACCATACCTTTCCATGATGTCTAGGGAAAGGATTAAAGAGATCACGAAACAAGTTTCAAGAAGTTGATCAAAAAATGGCTCGTATCTCAAGTGAATCTGGTGCTAAGGTGCACCCACAAAATAATTCTACTTTTAAAACCCCTATCAAGGGTAATAATTTCAAAGACAGCCCCAAAAATTAATTTTAAGGATGCCCTCCGTGGTGGACAGCCTCAGCCCAATGCTAATATCAATCTTAGGGTTTCCCATAAACCTTTAATAATGCCTAAGATTGGTACCAAAAAAATGGATTTAGGATGTATTAAAGCAGATGATGGAACTCCTATTGTTAATCTTGACATGGGTAACATTCAAACTGGCATTGAAGATTTGGAAAAAAAGGACTAATTTGTCAATTCATGGGTTTTCATCCAAGCCGTATCTGCTTTCAAATATTAGGCTGCAAAAAGCTGGAAAATTAAAGGTGAGTTACAAATCTCTATTTATCCAAATGGCTATTTTCTTGTTTTATTTGCTAATAATGAAGATAGAGAGAAAAATTTTCAAGGGAGTCCTTGGTTTTTTGGAATGGTAGGGCTTTTCATGAAGCCCTGTCATACTAAATTTAAAGCCAAAGAAGAGATGCCTTCTATAGCTCCCGTGTGGGTTAGAATCTTTGGCCTCCCTATTGAATTTTGGAATCCTACTATTTTTTCTTCAATTGGAAACTCTTTAGGAACTTTTATGATGATTGCTGATTGTACTCAAAATTTTGAACATATTATTTATGCTCGGATTTGTGTTTTAATGGATTTTGACAAACCCCTACCTAAAAATATCACATTACAATTTGGGTAAGACACTTGGGAGCAAGTAGTGGACTATGAGAAAATTCCTTTTCGTTGTAGAATTTTCTATGAATATGGTCATTTGGCCAGTGTTTGACCAAATAAAATTCCTGATCAAAAGAAAGAAGATATAAACTCAGCAAGTTTCCAAATGCCTAAGAAGAAGAACACTAAAAAAAAACTAGTTATAAAGGATCAATCAAAGTCATGCTAATATGTTTGAAATTGTTTCCACAAATGATGTCCCAAGTGAGGAAGAGGAAATAATGGAAACAAAAATATTAGAAACACAATTTAAAGATGAAGGGAAGAACTCAAAGACAAACCAAAAAATCAAAGGTTTTCAAAAAAAAAAGGGAGAAAATTTACACAAGAAAAACAATATTTTAAATGTCAAAAATTCAAATAATGCAGGTCCAAATATATAATATGTTGAACCCTTTAGTAAAATTTTGGTTGTGTATGAGCATTCTTCAAGGTTAGAAGCCATCTCAGATTCTATTGGAATAAGTCAAGAAATAGGGAAAAAAAATTGAATACGGATTCTAATCAAAAAGCAGGTCGTAAGACCAATCAATATCATATGGTAAAATAAGGTGAAAATCTTGTAGAGGAAGGAAATATTAATGCCCTTCCCTAATTATTTAGCCCTGGTATTAATGAAGATCATCACTTGGAATATTAGAGGACTCTAATGGAGTCTTTCAAAACAAAGTAAAACTAGAAGAATGATTCAGATAAATCATCCACATCTTGTTTTCCTTCAAGAAACAAAGATGTCAATGGAGGATATGGACTCAATTGCCAGTAAAATTTGGCCAGTTGAGAAAGTGGTTTCTTTCAATTCCTAGGGGAATTATGGTGGCATCGCTTCTATTTGGGACCCAAAAGAGGTAGTTATTCACCATATGGCTAGAAGTTGGGGTATGTTGGCTATAGCTATTCAAATTAGACATTCCAAACAAATTATGCTCTGCATTATTGTTTATGCTCCAACTACTTTGGAGGAAAAAAAGAAGATAGTGGAAGGATATAACTCATATTATCTCTCATTTTCCTAAAGCTTGGATCTTGATCGGAGGATATTTCAATACCATCCTCTCTCTGGATGAGAAAATGGGGGGAAATAGAAATTTGGACAAAAGCATTGACCTCATGAGCGAATATATTGGAAACCTCCATCTTGTGGACATCCAACCAGATAATGGCATTATGAATTGGTCTAACATAAGGCAAGTCTTAGCTTCTATAATGGAGAGATTGGATAGGTTTTTGATCTCTAAAAATTTCTTAATCCATGGTCACATTCCTAAAGTGAAGACTCTTAACAATGCTGGTTTGGATCATTGGCTAGTCATGGTGGAAATGTGGAAAACCAATGTGAGTTTCTCTCCTTTTCATTTTCATTTAATGTGGCTTAGAGACATTTTCTTTAGACCTAATGTGCATCAATGGTGGAAGGAAGGTAAACCTAGGCATGGGACTGAGATGTTCTATTTTTCCAAAAGATTGCAATACATTAAATCCAAAATCAAGACTTGGAATTGGAAAGAGTTTGGGGATGTTCATAAAAAAACATGAAGTTATTGCTCATATTGAAAATTTGAATAAGAAAATCCGTTTATATGGCCTCACAAAGAAGATAAGTGCAGATGAAATTAAACTCACAACTCAGTTAGAGGAATGGGAAAAAAGAGAAGAAATCTTATGGAAGCAAAAATCTAGAATTCAATGGCTCAAATAAGGAGATCGAAACACAAATTTCTTCCACAAATATCTTCTAGATCGAATATCTCACAACTTTATTTCTTCCTTGAAATCAGATTCTGGAGATGTTGTTTATACTTGGGATGGCATGAACTCTATTTTTGTTGATTACTTTTCCAATATTTTTGTTGTTACTCCTCTTGACTCAACTTCTCAACAAAATGTTCTTCAAGAAATCCCTTCTCTTATCACTTATGAGGAGAACTCTATTTTTACTGCTCCTGTTACTATCAATGAGCTTCAACAAGTAGTTTTTAAAATGCAAAAAGGGAAAACCCTAGGTCCTGATGGTTTTCCCATTGAGTTCTACCAAGAGTTCTAGGATATCCTTCATGTTGATTTATTAGAGGTGGTGGAAGAAGCCAAGAAAGCAAAAGAAATTTTTAAGGTTATCAATAAAAATTATATTAATCTTGTTACAAAAGCTCAAGAGGTTGATAATATCTCATCTTTTAGACCTATTTCTTTATGTAATTTTCTTCTCAAAATCATTACTAAAATCATGGCAGAAAGGTTGAAGCCTCTTTTGCATAAGATTATTTCCTCGAAACAATGGGTTATGTGTAAGGGCATAAAATAGTAGATGAGATAGTTATTGCTTAGGAAGCCATCCATTCCATGGATATGCAAAAATATCCTTCCATGTTCATTTAGTTAGACTTATCCAGAGCTAATGACAAAGTCGATTGGAACTTCATTATCAAAGTTTTGAGGCAATTTGATTTCTCTAAGGATTGGATGGATTGGATTATGGGATGTATCTCTTTAGTTTCCTACTTAGTTCTTATAAATGGTAGGCCTTCTCAGCCATTCCCATATCCCAAATGTATTAGGCAAGGTGACCCACTATCCCCTTATTTATTCATCATTCTAGCTGAATTCTTGGGTAGGACTATAACCAAAAAGAGGGAAAACAAAATCCTTGAGGGAGTTACCATTTCTCATGGAGCTAGAACTATCTCTCATCATAAATTTGTGGATGAATCTACTCTTTTAGGTAAAGCTACTATTAAGGAAGCTTCTAATATTAAACAAATCATTATCTATTTTTCTAAGGCTACTGGGCAGTTGATCAATGAAGACAAATATAAAGTTATTTTCTTTCACTGCTCTGCTAGACAGGAATCCATGGTCTTGGATAAATTAATATATAAAAATAACTCCCTTCCAATCACTTATTTAGGTATTCCCATAAATATTCAAAGGCAGAAAAATAAATATTGGAATTGGTTGTTGGACAAAGTCAAGAAGAAAATTTGAAAGTGAACCAACAGGTGGCTTTATTCTGGGGGTAGAATCACCTTGGTAAAATCAGTCCTTCAATATATTCCTATTTATGTTTCTTCCGTATTAAATATCCCAAATTATGTTCTTCGAAATATGGATCAAATCAGTTATCATTTTCTTTGGAGTGGTACTAAGGAGAAAATAAAATGGGCCTTGGTGAAATGGGACACTTTATGTCTTCCTAAGAATGAAGGGGGGTTAGGATTCCGGTATTCTATTAATAACAAAAAATCTTTAGATACTAAATTATATTGTAGGATGTTGCATAACCCCAATGCTCTTTGGGCCAATAATCTCCATGCTAAATATGCTAAGAATAAAAGTTCTGAAGACCTTGTTCGCTATCAACTTCCTACTAAAGGTTCTCCCATTTTAGTAGTTCTTAAGACAGGTGAGGATTTGATAAATAAAAATTTATTTTGGATCATTCATAATGGTCAACAAGAAAATTTTTGGACAGATTCTTGGGATGGTCACAAACCTTTGATAACTCAGTTTCCCGATTGGAGGCCTTGGATGGAGGAGCTTCACCAAACTAACTGGATAAAGGTGGCTAATTACTATCGATACCATACTGGTAATTCAAAGTTTGGTAGATATTGGATCCCTATTGAGTACTGGCCTATTCAAATCCCAGAAATTCAAAGACAAGATATCCAAGGCATCCTTCATATGAGATCTCTCTCTTGGTCCCGTGAAAAGATTTTTTTGGATGGAACAACACTACTAAGTGTGAGTATTTAGTTGCTCAAGGTTATTTGACCTTATGCCATAATAATACCAACCATTCTTCTAACATATTTTCTCAATTGTGGGCTCAGAAGATCTGGCCTAAGGTGAGGTTCTTTAATTGGCTTTTATTGCATCGTATGGTGCTTACTCGTGAGCAACTTATGAAGCATGGTTTTTATGGCCCTTTTAGATGTGAAATGTGTGAAGAGAATGTAGAAACTCTCAACCATATTTTTATTGAGTGTACTTTAGCCTCTGAGCTATGGAGGAGAATGACCACTTTACTTGGCTTACAATGGTCCAATTTTTTTACTTTTGAACAACTTTGGAGGGATTGGCCTAATCAAGAGGGTGTTGATCATTTTATTAGGCAGTTAGTTTGGATGGGTTCTACCATTATTCTTTGGAATATTTGGAATGAAAGGAATAGCCAAATTTTTAATAAAGATAGGAAGGATATTCACTATATTTGGAAAAATACCATAGCCAACTTAGTTGAATAATTCCATCAACTCCTTAATAATCCCCAAAAATCCCACCAAATATGGGATCAAGTGATGCAAATATTGAATATTAAATCTTATAATGGCAACCAAATTAAAGGGAATGTGAGTATTAGTAATATGGATGGGACAAAAAATTGGCAACCTCCTCCTAAGGATTTTGGAAAAGTCAATACTGATGGAGCCTCAAGAGGGAACCCTAGAAAATCCAGTGTGGGAGGAATTGATAGACTTTCAGATGGCTCCCTAGTTTTTACTTTTGCTGAGAATTTGGGTATTCTTTCCAATAACCTTGCTGAGGGATATGGTATCCTCAGAGGCCTTCAGGAGGCTAATAATGTTGGTTGGGAAAAGGTGTTAGTTGAGTCTGAATCTCAACTTATGATTAATATTTTGAAGAATCCTTCTAAGAATAATAAGGTTGATTGGAGAATAAAAAGAATTATTGAGAAGATTCAATTAATCTATATGGAATTTTTGAAAGTTGATTACAATCATGTGGTTAGAGATCAAAACAATAGTGTTGATGCTTTAGCTAATTGGGCTTTGGACAAAGGTGATCTTACTTGTTATGGCCACCCTCCTATATGGTGGGCTCCACAAATTAGGGAAGCTCTTCTTTCCATAATTTATTTGGATGGATCCAGTTCTTAAGGTACCTAGTTTCTTCTTGCTTTATTTTTGCTTCTCTTTGGTTCTTTCAGGTTATTTTAGTTCCCTAGCTGAAACTATTCTTTCTTTTGTTTCCTCTGCTGACTCTTGCCTTAAAAGTATTTTGGTCTAGTTTGGTCATTGTTATGTTTAGTTTTTCTTTTTCCTTTTTTATTTTTTATTTTTTTTGTTTAGTTTTTTAATGTGTGGTTATTCTTTTGTTTTGTTTTTTTTTTTTTTGGTAATTATTATAATATATTAATAGTGGGTTTTTATAGAGGATCCCAAAACCTTATATACAAAATCAGCCTTGCTAAATGGTGCTTCGTGCCTCTTGGCTGGATGAATAAACCTGTATGCAAAAAAAACAAAAATTTGCTAATTGCCCGAGGGCTACAAGGAGGTATTTTTGTCTGATTATCCTGGAAACTATGGCCAATATAAAAACTGGACCATTGGAAAGCAAAAAAATATAGCCAAGAAAACTACAAAAAATCTCCCTTATCAGGGAAATAACTTTCCACATTTATGCTTTCTCCAAGGTAGAATTCGAAGCAAACACGATGAATAGGATCCAATAAAAAATGATGGCTTGGGACTGAAACAAAAAGTTGAAAGTCCTACTGGAAGATGAAAAGAAGCTACCCTTAACATTCTCTGGGTCCCAAAGAACCATGAGCCCACTTGTCGTTCCCACTATAGGTTCTCACATCTAGGATGACTTTCATCTGTACAGTTTGAGGTTCTTCCTACCTCCCTTTCCCTGCTGGAGGGGAGGTTTTGGGATAAGCGCATCACCCATCAAAGAATCAGAGTCATCCTGAAACAACAACCGTTGGGTGCCATTTGTGACATCAGCCATAGTTTCCTTGTCTCTCTTTTCCTTGTTGGGGGGACGACCCTGCTTCCTATTACCACCAAAATCCACCCCTTGCGTTCGACTCCTCGTAATTCGAGGGCTAATATTACCAGGCTGGTAACCTCTTCTTCCCAGTAGGTAATCTTCCAATATCTTTTGTGCCTCAGGAGAGTGTCGGTAAAAAAATTTGGGTGAATCTTCCAGTGTGGTGATAAGGGGGGCTTGTTCCTTTTCCCCCTGTGGTCCTAGTTGGGAGCGTCCATCGCACAGCTCAAAGTCCGGTTGAATGGTGATTTCCTCATATGGTAAGGAGGATTCGAGATGGTCTCTAGATGGACCTGGAGATTCATGGTCTTTCACAACAGGGTGCTTTGTCTGACCTTCATCATGCTCCAGAGGGTTGTAGGGATCCCGCTTCTTCTTCCCCAACTTTTGAAGAGGACAATTTTACTGAAGATGCCCTTGAGAACTACACTGGGGGTAGAAAGCTGGTCTGTTCTCATAAACAATAGCTTGCTTGTGTAGAAAAGAACCCTCAGACCGTAGAGTAATGGAGGAAGGGAGGTTCATCTCCAAGTCCACCAAAAAATAGAATCGAGCTTGGACAAATCTTGTTCGAGCCCTGGTGGGAGGGTCTATAGTGACCAACTCCCCGATGGATCGAGCAATTCCTCTGATTACATTTTCATGCCAGCCGAAAAGGGGGAGACTCGGGAGCCTAACCCATATTGGAGCAATGTTGATATTTTGGGTATCGGGGTTAAAGTCCAAACCCCACTTCCTTAGAAAGAGACTCCTACGGCCCAAGAACCAAGGCCCTCCAGCCAGGATTTTACAGTAGTCCTCCCTGTTGCTCAGTCTAATCACAAAAAATCCCCAGGTTAGGGCAGCCAGCTCCAAGTGACCAGAGGTCCGCCATTTTCTAGATGCCCACTTGCGAATGGTCTCCATGTCGGGATGACCACCAATAAACTTACCGATGAGGGTAAATTTTTCAAATTCCATAAAGCTTTAGAGAATTTCCGTTGGGATGTCCAACTCACTCCCGGATGGAAATAGCTCCTTGGTGGAGATCCCACTTAGGGTTTTAGAAACCGCTGCCAGAGCATATGACTTCTGAGGTCCATCTCCCTGTTTGTCTGGTGGATCCTCGGCGTCCCCAGACTCTGCATGCCCTCCCTCCACCCAATTGTTCCCCTAGTTTGACCTGTTGGTACTCTCGTGCTCTCCCAAACCAGCCTTCTCGACCACCGTCATCCCTCCACCTCCGAAAAAACCCTTCTGCATCGTCCCTTTTGTTTTGTTTTTTTTTTTGTGTGTTCTTGGTGTTGTTTTTTTGTTGTTCTTGTGTTTTTATTGTTGTGTTTTTTTATGGTTTTTGTTATTGTTTTTGTGTTTTTCTCATTCATGTTCTTGTGTTTCTCTTTGTTTGGGTTAACTCGTGTTTTTATGTGTGAGTGTTTTCTATGTTTTTTGTTTTTGTTTATTGTCTATTTTTGGTTGTTTTTTATTTTTATTTTTATTTTATTTTTTTATTATTTTAGGTTTTGGTTGTGTTTATTTTTCATGTTTTTTTTTGGGTTATGTCTTTGTAGTGTTCTGTTGTTTTTGTCATATTTGTGTTTTGTTATGTGGTTCTTGTTTTTTTCTATGTTGTTCGTGTTGTGGTTTCTTTTATATTATTGTGTGTGTGTTTGGTTGTGCTTTTGTTTTTGACACACTCAAGGAGCATGTTTTTTATTTTATTTTATTATTTGTGTTATTTATTTATTTATTTACTTATTTTTAAATTTGTTTTGTGTGTTTGTTTTCTCCTTGAGTATGTCAAATGTTGTAGTCCAGGTCCGAGTCCTGGGCATTTTTGGTGGAATGGATACTCCTGCCTCCTTGGGTCTTACCCGAAAGTGGCATCCCTTTTGGGATGTTTTCTATAAATAAAAAAAATGGATGATTTTATTAGTATGTCAACATTCCTTTGTTGCTTCAATAGTTCCTAGAAATATTACTCTAGAAGAATCCCATCATTTGGAGTCTAATGATAGGGGAGGTCCACTTGAACCAAATAGGAAATGTGCCCCTTCCATTCTTCTACTATTAAGGCCTAACCATCAACATATTCCTTACATTGGAATATGAACTATTATACTTTAAAGTACTTTTATTATATTGAGGATCACCATTTTACAAGTGAGAATTTCTATGGCTACCCATTGTTGAATGAGTTATATAGGCCTTGTATGCTTGTGCTTTAATGAGCATGGATCTTGTCTCTACCAAGACATGCCCTAATATCTTATTGACCTTTAAATTTCATGAGGTAGTCATCCTAATGAACTCAAATATTGATAATAAGTTTTGATATACATTGGTGACTTCATCCCAAAGCACTTGATTCATCTCAGATATTTTTTTGCACATATTTTGTTTGATATTAGATATATTTCTTTTATGCTCCTCTAGCTCCTTAATCAAGGCTTATGCCTCCTATAGTTGTGCCATGAGGTGTATAATCTTAGAATTCAATGATTTAACCTTGTCTTGAGAGGCTCGAAGTGTTTTCTTGACATTCTCTAACTTATTCTCATTCTTGGTTAGATTCCTTATGTGAGTTAGGTATTCATTGCTCACAACCCTATTTCCCTACTCTACAAATTTGATCTTATATTTTGGCCAATTATTCTTAAATATTAAGTCCATAGTATCCACCTAATAATCTTTAGCATCCATTTCACACTCCATCTTGAAGATAATGTATGTTAGGTGGTCTAGATACATGAAAAATTTTGGAGGATCATAAATGATCCTCATTGTTGTCATCGTAGGTTACTATAACCTTTTAAATACCTTCTACTAAATTTACTAATGTGATTTATTTTAGACTTATTGAAATTGAGATAACACATTATACATGGAGGTAATTTTTTGGGCATTGTATAACTATTGTTAGATATCTAAGGGTAGAAGCAAGGATCTCAAGAAGGAAAAAGTAGTTGACCAGTCTAAAATGGATATGATGGTGGTATAAGACTTAATACAGAATGGTTAGGACATGGGGAATGGTATAGGGATGGAAAAAAATTAAGGATATGGGGGTGATTATAGAAAGGACATTCAAAGGAGGTGTTGGTAGAGCAAAAGTGGTTGGTGGTGCAATGGTTACCACTTCAACTAATGAGGTTTCCTCCTCTAATGTTTGGGTAGTGGCTTTAGGAGTTATTATTAGATATGGTGAAGGGGTCCTCCATGGTAGATTATTTCTCCTTATATTTTCTATCAATATTTCTATGTCAAGACTCAAGTTTTAATTTTTGAAGAGGTTTCACCCCTACTTGAATCCTCTTACACTCACTTTCTCTTTACGAGTATTGACTAGGCTAACATGATTACAACCAAATATACCCAAGTGAAATTTATGGTATATTTCATATCTTATTTTTGTGGTGAGTTTGAGAGGATGCAAACTCCAATCTATTGGGATCCTTCTATTCTTATTGATAAACATGATTGCACACTCATAATTTCCTCAGTGATTCCCTTCGAGGAGTTGTTAGCTTTCTCAAGGTGCTTGTTGTCATAATATTGGTTAAATATTTTATTAATATCATGATACTCATAGAGTGCCTTGATATAATAAATATCTTCATAGAATATCCACTATTTATTTATTTTTTCATTACTCCAACCTTGGTTCTACATAAAATTCCTCTTGTTGGTGTTGATTAGAGACTTGGGATTACCTCATGATTTTTCTTGTAGAAGAGATGATAGAGATTTTATTAGGGTCTAGAGGTAAGGAATATATCCTATAGAGGAAAAAGTGGGATTCATATTTTATGCTTTAACATGGTTCTTTTTAAGGCTTGAAATTATGGGTAAACATTCTAGATATTTTCATGCTTACTAACCATAGAGTAAATTTTCCTTCTGGGTCCTAATTCCATGCATCCTCCAAAATTTCTAAATCTAGTTCTTGTAGATTAGCCTCTAATATTGGAGTTTCCATTATCTTCATTGGATATGGATTACCAAGGTTAATAGAGGGATCATAGAATTTCACCTTGCTCTATCCTCTTCTATAGGTGGTATCAACCATATTCAAATGTCTCAATATTTTTAGAGTGACCACTCTTTCAATTGTGTGTCTTGGTACTAAATAAATAGAATTATAAAATCTAATAAGATGGATGATAGTGATATCCTCTAGGAAATACCATTCCCCTTTGAACTAGAACCATAGATCATTAGTATTAGCTTCTAGGATGAATTAGGGTTTTCCTTCTTAATTTTGATCAATGTTTGTGCCACAAATTTATCTACAAAAGCATAATAGGAGAATTTTTTATAGAGAACTTTTTTCCAAGAAGAGATAGAATTCCTTTTGTCATCTTCACCTTGAATATTCAAATATTAATATTGATACATATAAGAAGTTTAAAATAATGTTAAAAGTGCCAAGAATGAACAATACAAAAAGTGCAAGCATCCCTATATTAATACAACCATTCATGAATATGGCGGGCTATGAAATAACTATAGTCAAGGATTAGTGTGTTGTTACTTGGGACATAACTTAGCATGTGAAGGATTCTTAACTCATCATACAACACTTCTTTATCATCATCTATTATAAAAAAGAATGTCATAATCCTCAGAGCATATTTGACATTAGCTTAAACAGTTGCTTGGATTAAGGGAAATTCTAGCATAGAAGTTTCTATATTTTGAAGTTTATAATTCAATAAAATCAACGTATCATGGATTTTTGTGTAGTACTCACTGGAAATATTTGGAGCTAGCTTGAGCCCCTCAAGAACCATCATCATTTCCCACATCGTCTCCCTTGATATGACTAGCGTGAAATGATCATCATAGACCATGACCTCTATAATACAAGGGTCATAACATAAGTTATAGGCTTCCACTAACCCATAGCAACAATGGACGTAGAGGACCAGGTATTGGGATAGAAAACTTGTCCAAATCCTAGCAAAGTATTCATCCTCACTAATTTTACTCCTCTAGTAGGAACCTTTTCTTAAAATTTTGGTATTCATTTTTTAGCAAGGTAATAGGGGTTTTGGATCCCCAAACCCTAACACCTAGCTAGTAAAAAGTATTAAAATTTGGTACAATAGTCTATCCAAAACCAAAATACTAACATCATCTAAACTTTAAGATACAACAACCTATTCAACTTAAACAAAAACACCCTAGAAACAAAATATTCCTACTAGAGGTATTACTAACACAATATATAGTCTAAACATAACAATAAAACCATAATAGATGCAAACAACACTAAAGGAAAAACAACCCAATAGAAAAATAAGACAATAATACCATAATAGTATAATAATACAAAAGAAACTTAGCCATCCCATTCTAGATAATTGAGTATTTTCAATGCCTCCTTTGATCTAACTTATGCAACTTTGTTCTACTAGCATGGTAGGTATACTTTGATTTTCCAAATGGGAATCAAGTGACTAGTTCATTGGATATATTCACCTCCTATTGCTTCAACATATTTTCATCCCTAGAAAATCCTTTAGTTCCAATTTCATCAAATCTAGAATTAAATTTGCATACCAAACCTTGATCGATTTCCTTTATGGTAGATATTTTGTATTTTCACTTGCCTAAGCTTCTCTAGATTCCTAAAAGTAGTTTATCAATGGAATAGATAGCCTCATTTTTCTCCTTTAGAGCCTTGATGATGTTTAATGAGTCTCCTTCAATTATCACATTCATAACCCCAACTTTTGGTATTCCTTAATAGCTTATGATCTGTTGCTTTTTTAGTTGTGTCAAAAATACCCTTGTGAGGCTTCATCCACATGGATTGAGTGTAGGTATCTCTTCTAGAAGTGGATTCAAATATTGAGGCTATTCTTTAGGATAAACGAACAACCATGCTCCTTATCTTGGAATCTATGGTTATTGTGGGTTACTTGGAATTTTGAAATTATGCATTTCTCTACTTTTGGTAGCAAATATTCACAATTCATAGCCCTTAGAAATTTTTATTGTTAATAGTGCAATGAAGAAGAATTGGGTAGGGGATGGTATTATTAGATCTCAATTTTATGCAACCTTATTAATGTTAGTTTTTGATGCTATAAAATTAAATGAAATGCAACCACAAGTAGTAAAATAAGCATACAATGTTATATCTATGATAATGGTAATATAATAAGCAATTAAATACCATGAGAAAATTCTAAAATAGCCATTAATGAAATCCAATGAAAATTTGAACTTGTTACAATATGTAGAGATATCAATGCTTCATACTTCATACAAGTTCTACATCGTATCTACTCTAGTCTACCTTATGCTTAATTATCTCTATCTATCTAAAGACTAACAAAATTTATTTACCAAAGGTCTATATATAATAAAACATCACTCTTGGCATTCCATCTTACTTTTCTAAGAACTCATGTACATGTGGACACCATGCACATTTACATCATTGCACATTCTAATAATACTTGTCCATAAAGTAAATACTCCAGTTGTAATCTAAGACACTATCCTAACCTAATGATCTACCCAATATGGTACATTATCATGTACCAAATAATGTAATATATTCCAACACCCTCTTGTATTACATTATTTAGTTCTTGAAGAATTTAATATTCAATATGGTCTTTGTCCTAGTTATGAAATTTGAGCTCTTCTTTCCTGCCTTCTTCATTTTTCTCCCTATCTGTATCTTAATCAAGTAAATATTTTGTATCTTCATAAAATACTATTTTTCTAAGAGAACTTTAATTTCATGTTCATCTATGTTCTTCCAGTTCATGAATTTCTTGAATCTCTTGAACTAAGTGTCCTTTTTTTTTCTCTTATCTATATTGTAGTTGTGAATAATTGTATTAATTTTGAGAAGTATATGGATACCGAAACTGTTGTTATTGTGGATTATATTGATTTTGATATTGTCTTGGTTGGAATGGCCTATTTGATTGGTTTCCATTTTTTTTTTATTTCCTTGATATTGGTTTCTAGGATTGAATATGCAATAATTGGTACTATGTCCTTTCTTCCTACATACTTGAAATTATCTATTATTCCATATTGATATTTCTTTTGGAGATGATTCAACATTTCCCTATGGATTATCTTTTCAAACTAATGAATAAATAGAAATCTAAAGATAGTTTTGATGCACCTTCAATTTTTTGATAAGGTTCTTTGTTTTCAAGACCTTTAAGTTGGATTCCTTATGTCTCATAAATTAGAGCAAGAGACTAATTCAAAATGCAATTTCCAACTTTCTATCAATGCTATATTAAGCTTCTTTCAAATCTCAAAAGTATAATTTCTAAATTTCAATAATCTATATTTATGTAGAACTCCTTATATCTCCCTAATTAGAAATTTAGAAACTATGGATATTTGCAAATTTAATGTTTTAATTTCTATGTAGAATTCCTTTTTCCTCCAAAATAAAATATTTGCAAATAATCCTTGTGCTTGAATAAAGTAATTCAAATACTTTTAATTAAACCTTCCTTGCTTCAATCATACTTTCAAATTTCCAATAATGCATCTAAGGTTGTACTATATCAAAGCAATTAATTATACCTCCAATTATCTAATTAAATTCAAGCATTAAATATTAACTAGTTTTAACCTTAGTAATAATGTTCCTTATTCCTCCTTTAACTTTATAAAAATACACTTTGATTTAAATAAATTCAATACCTTCTTTAACTTTGGCATGCATTGAGTTTGAAGTCTTCCTCTCTTTGACTTCCCTACAACTTTCAATTTGTGGGTGAAATTTTGTGTCTCCTCACCCAATATTCATTTTTAATATGATGTCACCCTTGGGTTGACCAAATTTTAAAGCATTGATGGTTGAAACAAATTCCAGAGAACAAATCCCCAAGTCTGGGATCATACAAAAAAATAGGTAGGGGCTTGCTAAAAAAAATCCCATAACCCCACCTTGCCTGAATGGAGGATTGGGGACCTCAAATACCTAGATGGAAGGATTGGACTGGTGCAAGGAGATCACAAGTCCCAAGTTCCCATCCTCAAAAACAGACAAAACTTTGGGAATGTAGCATTAAGAGTTTGAGCTTGATATTTCATCCACATCAGGATATGATGAGTGAAATACCAGGAGGTTGGTACAAGGAGTGTGCCCAAAATTCTATCCAAGGCTGATATCACCATGCAATAGGATCAAATATTTGAGGATCCCCAAGAGTGAGCATTAATGACCTTAGCTGCCTGATACAAATAACTGATGGGCATGAATAAGAAAATTTTGAAAGTGCACAACTTTAGAGGCAATTAATCTCTAACCTTTCTACAATATGAAGGGATAAAGTATATTGGAATTTAAGAGGATATAGAAGCACCTAACTCCTTCTACACAACCACCATCCCTCCTAGAGTAGAGCATTAGCATATTTTTTAGTCATTCCAGTTCAATATTTCCTACCGAACACCATTAATGCTTAATTTTGAATCTATTGTAAAATCCTCTATAAATAGTGGAATGCTTGACATTCCAAAGGGTGGCTCTATGGCCTTTACAATTCATATGTAATTATTCATCACTTGTAAATAATAGTGAATCATTGTTTGGTCTCTTAATCTATCTTTCATTCTACTTTTGCCTTTGTGTGAATGTTTATTTCTATGATATTTGTTTGAGTTGGTTTTCTTAATTTTGCTAGCTAGATTTCATGAGCCTAGATGGGTAGTTCTAGAATTCATATTTTCCATTGGTTATTGGGGTTTATTTTTGTTAAAGCCGATCGGGTGGGAGCAATCTAATTATGCTACCTAGATTTCATGCACCTTCCCACTGGTTCTAGAATTCACCCTTGTACGCTACACCGAATGATAAGTGATAGATAGGGTGGTTTGATCTATTAGATGGTTCGCTACTGTTTGCATTGATGATGTTGAAGGAGTGTATCTTGGTACGGTCATACATTGTCCTTGTAAATTTTGACAATGACCTGCTTTGTTTTCTTTCTCGTTCCCTTTTCCCCCTTTTTGCCTTTGTAGTGTAGTTATATGGAATCTAAGGAGTCAGCCTTATCTAGAGGTTGATTTCCTCTACCTTTCTTGGGCTAGGTGACTATTCAATGCTAGTCAAAAACCTCTAGGTGTACCTCCCACTTATCTGATGCCATTTTTTATACCAATAGTTTTTGGTTACTCTACTAGAGAACTCGATGAGTTTCTATATTTAAGGAAACTAGAGTTTGGTGATACTCTAGTTTATCCATATCTTGGAAAATAACCTATCAACTTTGACTATGTAGCATCTCCACATCATGAGATTTGTTGCCTTCAATTTTTATTTCCCAAAGGACCCAAGGTTTGATAAACAACCTTGACCTCATTATCAGTGACAGTATGCTCATCTAGTGACTCCAAATTTGATGCATGAACTGGGACCTCTAAAAACCAATATCTTGATGGCCCAACCATGTTGTCCATAGTGGAATGACCCTGGTCTATTGGACCTCCAATGATGACATGATATTCCTAAAATTTCCCTGAAGCATCTCATTAAATATGATGGAAATTGAGGAACTGCTCAAGAGCACCTTGAAGATGTCACTGCAATGGTTCCTATCCATGGTATATTATATGAATACATCATGATCAGGCTCTTGGTATTATCTCTAGAAGGAAGAGAGCTATGGTGGTATCGTACCCTTTGGTGGAGAACCATCTGCTCTAGGATGGATTTGATGAGAGCTCTTATTGATGCATTTTATGGCTCTATGGATCCCTTCCAACTCCTGATGCACCTCTCATTCATCAAGAGGGTCACTTATGAATCAATTACGAACATCAATTTATGATTTAGAAGAAGTTGTGAAAGGATCCCTTTATACTTCTAGTAATTCCCCACACAAACTCACCTATACTATATTCAAGATTTCAATTCAGATATTAACATCCTCTTGTATCAATCAGGGGAAATAAAATTCCCTCAAATATTCTAGGAGGTTGTATGGGTAGAGCAATTTTTGCTTTAAGTAGGATATACATCTTCAAGATATTATCCCTCATCACCTATATCTTCATATTCTGATGTTACCCTTCTTATAGTATGGTATCATATTGTCCAGGAGCGGGGGCTACAATCAAGCAAAACACAAAATGAGGATCTCTTCTCGAGCCCGTATGAAGGAAACACAAGTATGAGTCTCAATAAATAGTGTTACTACTTGCATATTTTCTCAACAAATCGAGCCCCCATTCCTAGTAGGCATAATCAATAAGACCTACAAAAATAATTGCACGAAGTTGATGGAGGCATGCATAATAGGGAGTTCATGTCAAATGAACCCTGAAGAGTGGAAATAGTGGAGCCTACTGCCACATGAGCTAAGAATAGTACATCAAGAAGGCTCCTATATGGTAAACTTTATTACCAAATCGATCATCGATTACATAAGTACTGGTATGCATGATGATCTTCCAAGTTGTAATCCGATTATAGCTTGGAAATATTTTGGCAAACCCAATAGAACTATGAGAGGCACCTCAAATTCAATATAATCTAGTCCAAACATTATAGATTCAATGGATTTTCTCCAATACAAGTTAATGGTTGTGGCGTACCACTCCAACCATAATTTTTTATACATAAGCCAACAATTAAATAAAAGTTATGTTGGCACATGGCCAGTGACATCATCCTTTTCAATGGTGACTCACAAGGGATTCCCAGAAGGTATAATTTTTTCTCAATATTCTTCTTTGTGTTTGTAATGAACCCATGCCCAATAGACTAAGGCTCAATATTTATGCATTATGTCATGTAATCTATTGAGGAATTTATGATGTGATCCCCACTCCTCAACCAGTAGGACAACTAGTCTATAAATAGCACCTCCAAGGTAGACACAACATATATGAGAAGCAAGATATTAGAATGAGGCTGCAACCAAAGAGTCCCCGTGGGAGTGGTAATAAGTTGATCAAGTCTTTAAGTTATTGCATCAAGAAAATATTTTTCAATACCCTAATATTTTTTTCCTTGATGGCGTATGTTGACATGAATGCAATATGTGAGAGTGCCCCTTGTATCACCTTCTCTTTTAATTTATTTCATTTTTCTATGTTCTCTTTCTTATCTTTCCTCAGTTCTTTACTATTTCTAACTGATGAGGTTAGTGGTAGTCGTCTACATGCCTCTACTACTTCTTGTGTTTCTCTCCCTCCCCTCTATCCATATTATTATATTTTCTTAGTCTCCTTTGTTTTTTCCACTCATTGTTACCCTCTCTTTTGTCCTTCCTCTTTCCTCTCACCATGTTTTTGATTCACCTTTTACCATATTCCTCATTTTTCTTGCAATATCTCTTGGTTGCTTCTATTTATATACCTTCACTATCCCCTCCTTCTTCCTTCCCTTGTTTGTATGTTTTTAGTGTTTTAAAAATTAGTCACTTTATGGGTCCTTCTTTTCTTTAAAAGGAAATAAAACTGTAAGACACTAAGAGTGTGGGTAAAATTTTGCATCTCCTCACCTACACTTCCTTTTTAGGATGATATCACCCTAGGGTCAGCCAATTTTTGAAGCATTGATAGTTGAAGTAGATTCCAGAGAACAAATCCCCAAGTCTAGGATTAGATAGGAAAATAGGTAGGGGCTTGCTCAAAAGCATAATCCCATAACACTACCCTACCTGGATGGAGTATTGGGAACCTAAAATACCTGGATGGAAGAATCGAGCTAGGGCAAGGAGATCAGAATTCCCAAGTTCCTATCCTCAAAAGTAGATGTAACTTTGGGAACGTAACATTAAGGGTCTGAGCCCGATCTTCCATCCACCTTAAGATATGATGAGAAAAATACTGGGAGTTTGGTACAAGAAGGAGTGTACCCCAAATTTTATCCAAGGTTGATATCACCATGAAATAGGATGTAAAATTTGAGGATCCCCAGGAGTGAGCATTAATGATCTCAGTTTCCTAATGCAGATAGTCGATGGGCATGAAAAAGAAAAATGTGAAAGTGCACAACATGAGAGGAAATTAATCTCTAACCTTTTTGTAGCATGAAGGGATAAAGTAGATTGGAATTTAATAGATTTTTGGAATGACCAAATATCCAGATATATGTAGAAACACCTACCTCTTTCCAGAAAACCACCATCCCTCCTCGAGCAGAGCATCAACATATTTTTTTGTCGTTACAGTTTAATATTTCCCACCAAACATCGTTAATGCTTAATTTTGAATCTATTGTAAAATAATATATAAATAGTGGAATGCTTATAATTCCAAAGGGAGGCCCTCTGGCCTTTACAATTCACATGTAATTCTTCATCACTTGTAAATAACAATGAATCATTGTTTTGTCTCTTAATTTATCTTTCATTATGCTTTTACCTTTGTGTGAATGTTTATTTATGCGATGGTCGTCTAAGTTGGTTTACTTAATTATTCTATCTGGATTTCATGAGCTTAGCTAGGTGGTTCTAGAATTTGTATTTGTCATTGGGTATTAAGGTTTATTTTTGTTAAATACAATCAATTGGGAGCACTAATTATATTGCCTAGATTTCATGCACCTTCCCACTAGTTTTGGAATTCACCCCTGCACGCTGCATTGAAGGAAAAGTGATAGATGGGTTGGGATGATTTGTTATGTGGTTTTCTAGTATTTGTGTCAATTACGTCGAAGGATTGTGTCTTGATGTGGCCATACACTATCCTTGTCAGTTCCAGATACAACCTCCTTTACTTTCTTTTTTGTTCCCTTTTTCCCCTTTTTCACTTTACGACGTAGTTAGCTAGAACTTAAGGATCCAGCCTTCTTTGAAGATCGATCACCTCTACATTTTCTAGGCTAGGTAGCTATTCAATGCTGGTCAAAAACCTTTGGGTGTACCTCATGCTCATTCGGTGTTGGTTTTTGTACCAACACACTTGTATTGTGGTGATATTCAGTTCTCCCTCTTCAATTCTTATTACACTTAATTACAACACTAATTGCACTTGCTTATAACACCTTCAAAGTTTCAATGTGTTTTTGGCTACATTTTTCTTCACTATATTCAGGTTTCGCTTCATTATCCTTTTGTTCTTTACTTCATTGTCATCCTCTATGTCCTATTATAATACCTTCTCATTGCATGAATAAGTGTGATACTTGTCAATCATGCAAGGCAAATGTTTCCTATTTCTTTGGATTTTTATTTAGCACTTTGACACTTGGTAGTAATGACTCTTCACCTCCTTTACCTTCCAAGCACTTGTACTCCTTTTTCTAATGTTTTTCTCTTCCTAGCATGTTATCTTTCTTGAAAGTTATGTTAAGTTCCTTGTGTTTGGTAGGGCACTAGATCATATCCATATGGCATTGTTATTTACTATGTAACATTATTTAAAGGTGGCATTGTCCCTTATGATACTTTTTCCATGTTCTGATTATTATTTATAACCCTTATGATACTTGTTCCATGTGGTTATTATGATTTTTAAGGCACTAACTCATCTCCATGTGGCACTGCTATTTACTATGTAAAATTCTTTATAGGTTCTATTATTTCATGCACTATCTTGTGCACTATAACACTCTCTATATGTACTATAACTTCTCAATGTGGCTTCTTCAATGATGATATCTTATTTATAACATTATTTTCAATGCTTAGTAAAGCTTTCTCTTGTAGCTAACCTTATTCTTTATGTTTATTATCATTGATGGTTGAATTTTTCAAGATAATGCATTCTTTCCAAACCTTTAATGTAGAATATACTTAGCTCCTACACTACTTTGCTTGATAATGTCACTATCGTGATTAGACCCTATTTTTTCATGGCTATTTGAATCTTGTTGACTGCTATATGTAACTTAAAAAAATACTATTTTTTACCTTTCAAATACTTGCCCACCTATGCTTTCAATCTTCATTCTTCACCTTTATTTTCATAAAATAGTGTGTTCTTCTCTTTATCATGGTGGTGGTGTTTTTCCTTTTTCCAAGTCATGGTAATGATATTCTCTAGATTACCTTTTCCTATTTGTAAACTCTTCTACTACATCTTCTTTTTGGCTCAACGCTTGGTGATATTTGTTGTGGTGACTCCAAGATTCTAAACCATGCCAATACTTTGCATTTTGAATAGCTTAATATATCCTTTTTTTTTTTTACTATATTGTCTTCTTTGCTTTCAATAGATAGTAATATGTTGATATTTTATTTCCTTGTAATATATCTAACTTCTCTTTATTTTGTGAAATTTTTAATTCCTTGTAGATTCTATCTTCTGCACCCTTTAAGACATAAATATGAAACCTTTCCTCTTGTAACTTTAAATCTCAAATATGGTGCTTTTAAAAATCTAATAATAAGATAAATATGAATGTTTAAATAATGAACTTTTTGCACCAATATTGCATACCTTTTGGTCTCTGTTTGTAGCTTGATTTATTAGTGATTTAACTCACCTATTTGCTGCTCCGAGGCTGATAAATTTATAGCTTCAATTTGATATGCTTTGCTGCCCTAAAATTATCTATTTTGTAGCTCTGTAACTCCTTTAACTTGCTGTCTAAGAATATAATTTTTTGGCTTCAACTCTCCTCCAAGTTGCTTTCTTGAATGCTGAAAATTTGCATCTATTAATGTTGCCCAACTTGTTTCCCTCTTGTTGTCCTAAAATCTATATTTTTAGATTCTAATGCAGCCAATTTTTCCTTCGATATGCTATCCATAACCATATCAAATTTGGTAAAAAACCCCTCCAATACGCAACTATATTTACCTCTTCTAATGTTTCCCAATAATATTAGAACTTATGCTGCAAAAACAACAATCTCCTATTTTGGAAATCAGTCTTAAAGCCTTCAAAGGTAATATTTAAACCTCTCAAATCTATATCCACTTCTATCTCCTTTCTCCTTCAACCTCCTTGTCAAATTCTGGCTTCAAATTTGATCTCCTTTCTCAAGAATCTAAATATATTAAGGTCTTCAAGAATCTCTTCCAGCAATAATTTTCCTAAATTCTTCTTTATCAAGAACTTCTCCTTGCTTGAAATATTATCTCTTGAGCTCTCTTCAAGTCTCCTCCAATGATCACTTATTCAATCTCTTCAATGAGGCTTTTATATCCTCCTCCTTCTTTATCATTTCAATTTTACTAGAGGTCGTCTTCTCCTGGGCCTTTAAATTCTACAACTTCTAAAATCTGCACTAGGAATTTTTCTAGTCATTCTCTATCATCAATATTACAATTCTAGAATTTATTGAATGGGACCTCCTTTGGGTCTTCTATTCAATATTCAATGGAGATTTCTTTATTGAGTCTCCTCAATCTTCTATCTTCAAATCTACAAATATTGCAATGAGACCTTTTTCTTGAAGGCCTCTCAAATCTTCAATCTTCAACTTATTTCTTCAAGTAATGGATTGATTCTAAAGAATATAGTATTCATAGATCTTGTAGGGGGCTTCTCAAATTTATTTGATACTAATCTCTCTACAATAAAGTATTAGAAAATAATAATATAAATTTCTTCAAATCTCAATAAAATGAACTTCACTAGTTGATTTGTCAATCTAGTGGAATCAATACTGAGTCCTAGTATTCACAAGTTTTTTTACAACTCTATGGAAAGGCTCTAGCCAAAGGGCTATTTCAGAAATTCTAAAAATAAGATTTCCTATCTCCTATAAATATCTCTTGTGGTTCTCTCTATCTTCTATCAATCAACCTAGTTCTCTGATACCATTGTTAGCTTTATATGCTATAAACTTAAAGGAAATGCAACCACAAGTAGTAAAATAAGCATGCAACGGTGTATCTATGATAATGGTAATATAATAAGAAAGTAAATAGCATGAGAAACTTATGAAATAACTCATGAAATAGCCATTAATGAAAGATCATAAAATTTTAACTTGTTACAATATGTGGAGATATAAATGCTCCATATTTCATACAAGTTCTATAGTGTATTTACTCTAGTCTATCTTATGCTTCATTTTATCTATCTATCTACCAACCAACCAATTTTTTTACCAAATATACATATATAATGAGACATGACTCTTGGCCTTTCATATTCCTATGACTCTTCATCTTCCTATTCTAAGGACTCATGTACATGTGGACACCATACACATTTACATCATTGCACATTCTAATAATACTTGTGCATTTATTACATTACATAAATTAAATACTCAAGTTGTAATATAAGACACTCTCCTAATATAATAATGTACCCAATATGATATATTAGCATGTACCGAATAATGTAATATATTCCACTAATTAATTCATATGCACAAAACTTTCTTTTTTATATGGTTGGTGAGGGTAGTGATCTTTTCTAGGCTAGTCAAATTTGTTGGTTTATGTGCCTCCTCTCATGATAGGCCAATATCAAATTTATCATCATAATACAATCATATTCTAATGCCACTATTCCATACCAATTAAACTTCCCATATCATCTGTCATAGGTTTGATTGAATGGTCTACAATTTTCCACCCAAATATCTTCTTCAGTTAGATAATTGAGACACTAAGTGACACCTCTTTGATTCTAAGGTGTCCATCCTAAAAACTCTTTTGGAGAGGAATTCAGCCAAAGTTTTAAATTATCACTTCTAGGTGGACCAAATAATATAGTGGCCCATGTGAGTTATTTCCTGGTAACATTCCATTTAGATATATTTTGTAGTTCTTTAGATTTGGCACATGTTTGTTGCTAGTTTTCTAGAACAATCACACAAATGTGCACTACCTACTAACATATTAGTCATATGACCTTGGACAATAGGTTTTGTGTCATATGGTTGGCATGATGGACCATTTTCATGACATTGTGGAGGTAAAATTAGTTCATAGTGATCAAATGTTATGGATGATTCTTTGTACATGTTGACATACTATTACATGCTTACCACTAATGAGGCTTACATTTATGCCACCTTGGAATCTCCTCAGAGTGTGTGAATATCTCTCAATATTTCTATAAGAAATATGTTCTAGTATTAGAAAAATTACTAGCACTATGAGCTTCCTTTCCTACTTGAGGTTTGACATAGACACCATTGGTCCATGTGGGACAAATACAAATGAGCTTTTGAAGGTCAATAGTGGTGTAATATCTTCACTCGAGATTTCCTAAGGACATCAACTTGTAGGTCTAAAAATTTTACACCCTTACCTTCAGGCAGATGGATCCGCACCCAAAATTGGGATGGGAAAAGGATAGGTCTACACCTCATATGGAGAGACACTTTGAATCGTGTCCTATTTGGTTATTTGTCGATGGATGGTGGGTTCACTAGGAAGCGTTTTGGATCAGCTTTCAGGCTTAGGCTCAAAATGAATTGGATGTATTCGTTTTAGTTTAAAAATACTTCAAATACCTAGGTTGCCTAGAATGAAGCTAAACTATTCTATATACAAATTGCAATTTATATGCAGACATAAAACAAAAATAAAATATAAATGCAATGCTTGAAATGCAAAGGAAATATCTTACCCGATTTCAGATGTCTGATGAAGGTTCGGCTTTTTGAAGCAGTCCAGATCATCTCTAATTTTACAAATTCATCTACAATTGGACAAAATCACCTAAAATTTTGTAGGTTCATATGTAATTACGCAAATTAATCTAAAATCAGATGAAATCATCTGAAATTATATGAAGTCGCCTGACCAATTTTGTCAAAAACCTGCAACAGAATAGATATATGCCAAAAAAAGAGAAAATATAGTGCAAAATGCTATTTAAAAGGATAAAATATTAACTGAATGCTTAATTGATCCTAGAAAATCTGATAAAATATGAGATAATGAAATGCCCTTATGCTTTAAGTGGAATTGATCCTAAATACAAAATGTCATTAAGAATGAGGTGAACACCAAATGCAATATAGAATAAAGGTCTAAAATAATGTAAATTGATTAATTGAATCACTAGGAAATGCAAACTTTAGATCTTGATTGCCCCCAAGAGGAGTATAGTCAAGATCGTCTGAAATGGTATTGGATCATCTGAAATAGATACGAGATCATCTCTAATTTGAACAGGATAGCCTACGATGATCCAATCTTCCTCTAACTGATGCAAAATGAAAACCTGCAAATGGATCTAGAAAACTTATGTGAAAAATCAAATTTCAAGATGTTCTAACAGGGTATGGAGCTTGGGTTACAAGAAATCGATCAGCCAGGGTGGGTTTAATGGAAATCAAGGTTTAAATAGGATTGAGGGGGTATTTAGGAGGTTAGGAGTCATCCCAATCTAGGATATCTCCAGTGGAATGTCCTCCAACGGTACAGACACACTTTTGCTAAGCTGGGAATGGGAGTTGGAACTGTTTCCAATTATGAAAATTTAGTTTTTGAACAAAATTGTCTGGAAGTTCGGTTCTAGATGATCTCATCAAATTAGGGACGATATCATCAAATCGATGATGATATCATCCAACTACCATAACTGCCTCTATATTTGGTGCAAAAAATGAGGCAGGTGGTTAAAAGGTGGTTTTACGATTGATTTTCGAATTATTACCTTAGGGTAAATTAAATTGTGTCAATTTTAGGGTGTTACATTTTGCCCCCTCTTTAGTGAATTTTTTATAGAAAATGTGTTAAAGAAGAGATTGGCATGCAATATGAGAAAGAAAAAATTTATACCAATTTTTAGGTAATGATTCTAAGTCGAATTATGCAACTGATGACTGTGGTGCCCCCTATGGGTTTTTAACAAAATCGAGCGTTTGGTAAAAACGTGAAAGAGTTAAAAAGTGCATTTTTAATATATATTTTTTTAGAAAATAGGGTAAAATCTAATTTCATTTTTATTTTCATTTTTACCATTCCAGAGCTCTAAGGCCAGAGAAATGGTGGAGACCGAGCATCGAGCGACGGTAGTGCGATGAGGGATGTGGGTAAGGTTTCTAATATTTTATAAATTTTTCTAGCTTTAAATTTTTATGTTTAGATTTATTTTTTGTTGGATTTTAGGGTACTAAGGCCGTATTTCATCATATTGATGAAGTTGAGACAAGATTGTCTCGATTTCGACAAAATCATCCTAATTTCAGCAAGATTGTACCAAACGATCTTGACGAATTCAAGACGCTTACATCCAATTTGGGACGATTCGGCTATTAGGGCCGAATAGTATAGGGTAAGACAATTTTGTCGAAATAAGGACAATCTCATGAAATTAGGAACGATATCATCCAATAATGGACGATATTAGAAAATTGTTAGGCAATTTTTAATTTCTTGATGTTATTGATTGTTTTATGATGTACTAATTATTGATTTTTGTTGTTTGTTTTGTAGAAGGAATTGCTAAAAAATCAAGAATGAAAATATAGTGGGTTAAGAGATGATTTGGCCGCACTGACCCTGGTAGAGAGGGATACTTTAGGGGTAGTGGGACTACAACATGTGGCAGAGATGCCACAGGTGCCTACAAATATGGGGCTATTGACAGCCCTAGCAGAGAGATGGTATCCGGGGTCATCTTGCTTCCGGATATCAATAGGGGAGATGACTCCCACTTTGGAGGATGTATGGAGGATTTTGTGAATCCCCATCCAGGGTAGATTTATTGTTGCTTTGACCAGTTGTAGTCGAGCGATGCTAAGATTTACTGGTGATGCTAGCTTCATCCTAGAGAAGGGTGGAGTGAACATCGAGACTTTGAGACATACAAATGGAGTATCCACCTTTACTAAGGTGTTGGCTGGGGTGGTAGGTGGCTTATTGTTATGCCACCAGAGTGGATGTAGAGTACCATGGCTGCTTACAGATGTCATCTATGACATGATAGAACAAAGATACTGATTTTCTTGGGGGCCGTATGATCTATACCACTTGTATAGGATCCTCCATGGTATCATGTACAAGAGAGGCAAATGTGTGGTGTTGACTTCACTTCTCTAGGTCTGGTGCTAGGAGCACATCAAAGTGAGGCGACCTGTAGGACTACCATTGGTAGGGATTAACAAGGAGAGGCCCAGGGTGTTCTATTGGTGGCTATGGAGAGGCTCATAGAGAAGATCTAATTTACCTACATCTCATAGGTTGATAGACAATTTGAATCTAGACCAGATTACCTAGAGGTCTTGGAGAGAGCTTCTAAGGTGTCTAGAGGATCGATATGATCTAGATCACATCAAGCGAGTCGTTTGTATGAGATTGGAGTAGGGTGAGGTAGAGCTCCACCGGTATGATCGAGTCCTTTATCAGTTCGGGCTCTAGCAGGGGATCCCGGTGATGAGGGATTACAAGTTTTTAAGGATGGTGTGGGATGCCACAACATTGAGTGGGGTCCCAAACATGCGGTATTTCATGAGCCACAATGAGGATGATACCCCCATATAGCCGATAGATTGGGAAGACACAGGGGTTACCATGGGTTATGACGTGTGGTATGCCACTATTCACCCTCCATGTTTAATGAGGGCGAGGGGACATGTACATGCGGTTGTGTGGTGGATTGTACAGAAGCAACAGGATACGTCTTAGGAAGAGAGCAGACAGAGAGGACAGGAACCTTCTATATAGAGGAGGTTTAGGATGCAAGGTGGATATGTGGTGTCCATAGGTGCTTGGCAAACACAGTCTAGGGAGAGGTAGAGGTGAGATCAGAGGAGGGAGAGATCTTCTCCTCCATAGAAAGATAGGTATTCTTCACCTGATAAGGTCAAGGATGTGGAGATAGGAGAGAGTAGTGAGATGGCAGCTCTTTAGGCAGAGAATGCAACACTATGAAGGTAGGTGTAGGGTATCTAGGTGACTTACACTACACTGTGAGGACAGATATAGAGTCTATAAGTAGAGGTCTTATGGATCAGGGAGAGAGGAGGAGGAGCTAGTGCCTCTAATTTGGTGCGGTCCATGGCACAAACCACATTTTATCATGGGATGTACTACACACTGGCCACCAAGGGCCATAGAGAGGAGTTACCTACAGACATAGAAGGACCTATTCGGGTTGGATCGTCATCTAGGACTTCATCGAGGATGACTTCGAGGACACAGACTACAGATGCATTTATGGGACCACCTCCTCCAACTCCTGGAGGTGGAGGAGATGAGGCACAAAGCTTGAGAGGATCTAGGAGATAGATAGATGAGGTGTATATATATATATTTGTATATTTTGTACGATGATTGAGTATGCCGAGCCATTTATTATGGCATACCAATCGATATGATGGATGTATATATTTTGATGATGATATATATAGATATATGTTTTTTTCATTTGACTTATGTTCGTAATGATGCTTTGTGAATTTATATTTTCATATGATTACATGTCGTGAAATGTTTATGGTTTTCTCATGCTATAAAATTTAAATGAAAATTGTGTTTGTGAAAAAAAATGTGCGGATGAAAATGAAAATAGAAAAAAAAAATACTTTTAACAGTAAACCATGAAATATGTAGACGTTGTCACATGACCATTTGATGGAGTCGTGGCGAGCTGATCCTGTTATGGGTAGTATTGCAAAACTAGTTGGTTTTTCTTAAGAGTAATTCTTAAGGCCTTTGGTGATGAAAAAGTAATGATGTTTTGATGTTGTTTTAGAATAGTATTTCAAATAAATTTAAGAAGGAAAACATGAGAGAATGATTTGTGTGTAAGTATAGAATTCCTAAGTGTGATGGGCAATTTAATGTGTACTTAGGAATCAAAAATCGAAATGATAAACTGGTATGAAAATTTCATTTTTCGATGAATCATGTGTTTGCAAAGAATAATTAAGTCACATATTTTTATAAGTTTATAAAATTCTTGTGGACACACAAAAATTAAAATTATGACTTGCGCTAGGCATAGAATTCCAAAGTGCGGAATTATACCATCATCGCAAAAAATCATGATGGAAGAAAATATGATGTTTTATTTGATAATTTTTACGATGGGTATAAAATTATGTAAATATGACTTGCGCTAGGCATAAAATTCCAAATTGGTTAGGAATTATACCATCATCACGAAAGTAAATATTTTTATTCTAAGATTTTATTGCAAGATTTTGAAATATTTTGATAAAAAATAAAATTAAAGTTTAAGAGATCGCGGAATTGACTTACACTAGGCAAAATTCGCAAGTATGAAAATTTTGAATTTATAATTTCTTGAAAATGATGCCATCATAATGAAGTCAATGTTTTTGTAAGCAATAACTATTTTGCAAAAAATAATGGATACCTTTTTTTTTTTTAGAAATTTCAAAATCATATTTTAATTTATTTCAAAGAGAAATTTAAATTTATCCAGGACCAGTGTGTGCAAATGTGAGTTCATTACCCATTTTGATTTAACATAATGACACAAAACCTCTGCAAGCAATTTGAATGAATCAATGTGTGTGCGATTGAAGATTCATTAACCATGATTTTTGTGCATGTAACCATACCAAACTACTATGTAAGTTAGCTCATCAAAAGTTAGCTAATCCACAAATTGACATAGGTATGTACAAAACAAGGTCGCTAATGTGACAAATGTGTCGCCACGTGAGAAGGAGTTAGCCAAGGCCAAGCAATTTGGGCACAAATCACCAATTATGGGGTTTACCTCATAGTTTTCAAATAATTGAGAATTCCAAGGATTCAAGCTTATTCACCCTTATTTTCTTTTCAAAGGATAGGGGGGGATTTCATTGCTTTTATTTTTCTCTTTTCTTGATTTTTTTGGATTTTTGACTTTGATATTTGATATTTCTTGGATATTGCTTGGATTTATTTTTGTATTTTGAACATTGCTCTTTTTTTTTTCTTCTTTTTCTTTCTATTCTAGGGATACTTGCTCAGCTTAGATGTGGAGCAAGGGATTTTTATTTCGGGTAGGGGTGAGCTTGTCCTTTTGCCAATTCTCAAATATTCTAGACCATGCGCATGATAGGATAGCAGGGGAAACTTTTCACTTAAGAGACCACAACTACTGTGTAGTATTGTTTTCTAAATTTGCAACAAATCATTTTAATATGTAAAAGTGGATTTGATTCAAATAAATAGTGAGATCAATTCTCAAAACTCAAAATATTAGTTATTGCAATAGTGCTTCGATATAAGAGATATTTATAGTCATAATGCTAAGATCAAAAATATTTATTCATGTGGATTTAAAGTGCATGGTCCAAGATAACTTTTAAATTCATCCGAAACAAAGGAAAATATAACTGCAAAATTTCAACTTTGGTAATGTAAATGAACATGTTTTTGATAGTTTTAATGATTTTTTATTTTTATTTGATTTTGAATTATTATGTAAATTGCTTGAAATGAGAAAAGCTATGCAATGTAAATGTTTTTGATGGTTTTGAAGTTTTTATATGAATTGTTGAAATGAGAAAACATATACAATTATGTACAATGATGAGTCATTTTGTTTTTAAGCATAAAATGGTTTAAGATGCATAATGTTCACGGGTTTCTTGAGATATTTTCCATTAAAGGTTGCTAATAAATATACACCCGATCCAAATTTAGCAGTGATAATGTATGGTCCAAGCCAATTGGGCTGAAATTTACCTTTATTATCTTTAGTTGCATTAGTATTCTTTTGATTTTATTTTAAGACTATATCACTGAATTCAAAATATCGGTTATGCACTTTCTTTGAATATGCTCTTTTGAGCTTATTTTGATAGGCACGAAGATGTTCTAGAGCATTGATGCACTTATCTTCTAGAAGCTCTAGCTAACTGAATCTGCCAACATGATATTCATCTCCTACTTTAGTATCTTGAAGTAGCAGAGCCAAAGAAGCAACTTCTAGCTCGAAAGGAAAGACAACTTCAGCACCATAAATCAAAACAAAAGGTGAATCGCCTATGGGAGTACAAACATTGGTGTGATAAGCCCACAAGGTAGGATATAATTGCATATGCCAGTCATGGCCTGATTTGTTAACTAATCTTTTGAGAATTTTAATTAAGGTTTTATTTGATGCTTCAGCTTGGCCATTACCCCGAGGATAATAGGGAGTGGACCAACGATGTTGAATTTTATATTTTTGACATAATTTTTTAACATATTTATTTTTTAAACAAGTTACATTATCTGAGATAAGATTTGAAGGAATCCCAAACCTACACATGATTTTATTGAAAATAAATTTTGAAACTTGGGTTCCCATGCAAGAAGTTAAAGGTATAGCTTCTACCCACTTTGTGAAGTATTCAGATGCTATTATGATGAATTTGTGACCATCAGATGAAATAGGATTGATTTTTCCAATGATGTCTAAACCCCATTTAGAGAAGGGCCAAGGAGATGAAATAGCTTGGATTTCTTGAGTAGGAGCATGGACAAGGTTAGCATGCTTTTGGCACTTGTCGCAATGGTGCACGTAATCATGTGCATCCTTTTCCATGGTAGGCCAAAAATATCCTATTCTAAGGAGTTTCTTAGCTATGGCACTACCACTAAAGTGTCCTCCACAAGATCCGTCATGGGCTTCACTTAAAGCTCTTCTAGATTCATCTAGATTTAAACATCGTAATAAGATACCTTCAAATGATCTCCTATACAAAGTATTGCCAACTATTACGAAGCAAACTGCTCACTTACATAATAACTAGTGTTGGTTTCTATTGAAGGTTTCGGGGAAAGTTCTCGTCTGGAGAAAATTAAGGATGTCGATGTACCATGGTTCAGGAGTAATTTCATTGATTAGAAATATATCCAATGGATATAAATAGGATTTGGTAGAAGTAGGTTCCTAGAGTAGGCGAATAATGATAGTAGCATAATCATCATCCAACTCCAAGGGTAATAAGGAGGCGACTACATCCTAGCATCAACAACACAGTTACTAGTTCTAGGAATAGCTTCTAAGGTGACTTTATCAAACAAGAACATAAACTGTAATACATAGGCTTTATATGGGTGAATTTTATCATCTCGGTTATGATAAACATAATTAATTTTATTTATCGCTAATTGAGAATCACAAAAAACTAATAAGTCTTTAATTTTTAGTGCTAAAGCATCTCACAATCCAAGGATTAGAGCCTCATATTTGGAGGTATTATTTGTGCAAGCAAATTTTAATTTAAAATATAATGGTATAAGGTGCTTCTGAGGGATATTAAAATAATACCTGCACCAACCCCACTCATGCATCGGGCTCCATCAAAATATAAATACCATTGTTTCGAATGATCCTCCTCTAGGTTGAGGTATTCATCATGAAACTCAATGATGAGGGGATGAGTGGATTCTAAGGGTGTAAAAACTAATTGGTCTATTATGATTTGACCCTTAATGGATTTTTAACCTATGAATGTGAGCTAAAAATCATTCAGAGTAAGAACCCACTTGCCTGTGCGATTGAATAGATAATGTCGGCTCATGAGATACCTTAGGGGATTAAATTTGGAAATGACATATGTCTTTTGACTAAGCATATAATGGTGCAATTTCTACATAGAAAATACAACTTCCAAACATAAATTTTCTAGGGATTTATAATGATTTTCATAACTTATTAATGTTCTGCTAATATAATAATTTGCTCGTTCTTTCTTCTCATTATCAAGTTTAGCTAACATAGCTCCTAAGGCAAATTCTGAAGCAAAAATACACAATATGAAATGACGATCAGTTTTGGGAGGTGCAAGCATAGGAGGGCTTAAAATATATTGTTTTATTTGTTCAAATGCTTCTTTACATTCATCATCCCCTTGAAAGAGGATATTTTTCTTAAGCAATTTGAGAAAAGGTCCAATTTTGTCCACCAACTTATCAATGAAATGGCGGATAGCTTGAAGTTTACCTTTTAAAATTCATAACTCAGATATGTTTTTAGGAGCTGGCATATCAATGATAGCTTGAATTTTAAGAGGTTCAATTTCTATGCCATGCAAAGAAATAATAACTCTCAACAATTTACCTGAATTAACTCCAAATATACATTCTGGTAGGTTTAAACGGATATGGTATTCACCTAACCGACCAAATAATTTTCTCAAATCATCTAAATGTTCATTTTCTTCAGCATAACGGGCTATAATATCATCCACATAATCATGCAAAATATCATACATCATGTCATGAAAAATTTAAGTCATAGCTCGTTGATAGGTTGCACCTTGTTAGGATCCTCAATCCTAACATTATTAGTTAGTATTAGTTAGTATTATTAATCATTTAATTATTATATTATTAACTTATAAAGTGAACCATCACAACCCTTCATAACGTGAACCATCACGTCTTCTCATACGTGAACCATAATGTATCTTCACCAACGTAGCTTTAGGGTAGATATATATATTAGGTTGGCCATCCATATCAAATCATCCAAGAAGAAGAATAATAATATAGATTATAAATGAGGGAGCCCCCTATAGTGGCAAAGCGATTACAAGGGATCCCCCTTTGAGTGGCCTACGATTACATTTACATTAATTTGTTAATAATTTTATAGTAAGACCTTGGGATCTTACCATTTGGTATCAGAGCCATGTGGGATCCAACCATGTGGTATTTGCTCAAATATATTCATCAAATTACTTCTGTGCATGAGTATCAAACTTGGTTTGAGGATATCACCAAACACAACATAATATTGGATGAATAAATTCTCATCAATGGCTTCATTAGGGGATTAAAAGAGGAAATTAGAATGGAGGTGACAAGGTTCAATCCCTATACCATGATGCAGACCTATGGATTGGCAAAATTAGCTGAAGATAAAATTAATGCACAACAACGATTAGGGAAACCACTTATGGAAAAATTATCGACCACTTACATCACTCCCAAACCTATGCATAATGGAAGGGCACAAAGCACTTACACAACCCCCAAATCTAACCAAACTTTATGAATTAAACATCTTAGCTTTGAGGAGATGAAGGAACGATGAGAAAAAGGACTTAGTGATAATTGTGATGAATAATTTGGACCCCACAATAAATGTGCTACACTAACATTGTATTTACTGAAGGAAGTTGATACCTATCTCTCCATAGAGCAAGCAGATGAGGTAGTTGTGTCCAAAGCGACCAGTGCACCTACTCACTACAATGAAGACAATGAGGTCGATGTGCAAGAAGTGATTTATGTACAAAGCAAGGATGAGGTAGACATACCCAAAGTGATCAATGCTAGCCAAAAATGCACTCTACAAGACCTACACATACCTTCCTCACCAATAGTGAGTTCTTGTCATATGACCAAACCTATTTGGAACCAATGCAGAGTGACTACACACTCATTCTCCATTGGCTCTACCAAGGAACCAAAAAAGGATATGAAATCATTACCATCACTTTTGATGCATCATTCTAAAGTATTTGAGGAACCCCAAGGGTTTCCCTCCCATTGTCATCATGATTTTCCTAAGGAAGATTCTACTATAGTTCTTGGAAAGCCCTCGCTAATGCTTCATCCTTCTCGATATCCCTACCTACGAAAGGATGCCATTAAAAGAGTCTAAGAACTTACACAAATCCTTCTTGGAAAACAAATGACAAAGCTTCTCACTTTGAGCTTTGAGGAAAAATCTCTTTTTAAGGAGGGTGGCATGTTCGGATCCTCAATCCTAACATTATTAGTTAGTATTAGTTAGTATTATTAATCATTTAATTATTATATTATGAACTTATAAAGTGAACCATCACATCCCTTCACCAACGTAGCTTTAGGGTAGAAATATATATTAGGTTGGCCATCCATATCAAATCATCCAAGAAGAAGAATAATAATATAGATTATAAAGGAGGGAGCCCCCTATAGTGGCAAAGCGATTACAAAGGAGCCCCCTTTGAGTGGCCTGCGATTACATTTACATTAATTTGTTAATAATTTTATAGTAAGACCTTGGGGTCTTACCATACCTGCATTCTTTAATCTAAATGGAATTACTTTCCAACAAAAGGTTCCCCAAGGGGTGATAAAAGTTGTTTTAGCTTGGTCTTAAAGAGCTATCTTGATCTGATTATAACCTGAGAATCCATCCATAAGGGATAAAATCCTACTTCCTGTAGTAAAATCAATGATCTGATCCATATTAGGAATAGGGAAATCATCTTTAGGACATGCATCGTTGATGTATCTAAAGTCTGTACAAACCCTAATCTTGGTTTCTTCTTTTTAGTTACAGGGACAACATTAGAAATCCAATCAGCATAATCAATGGCTTAATGAATGTAACATTTAAGAGTTTTTCTAACTCGCCCTTGACTAGTAGGGCAACCTTAGGATGCATTTTTCTAAGTTTTTGTTTAACTGGTTTCGCACTTGGTCGTACTACTAGATGATGCATAACTGCAAAAGAGTCTAAACCAGGCATATCTACGTATGTCCAAGCAAAAACATCACTATATTCTGTAAGAAATGTAGTGTATTTATTTTGTTTTTCTTCATTTAATTTTGATCCAATGTTGACTATGTGAGAATTCTCTTCTATTCCAATATTAACTTTTATGACACTTTCCACTTCCATATGTAAGTCTCTTTCAAAATTAGGAGGGATGGGTGACACACCTAGTTCTTGTAATTCTTCTAAGGTTAACTTAGATAATTCCTCTTGAGGGGTTGTGGCCTCAAGATGGGCTATAGGTGGTATAGACCCATCAAAATAAAAGCCATTATGCAATAATTCTCCAATGGAAATATCATGGAAAATGTTGCCCTCTAATTTTTTGTCCAAATCAACAATCATTTCGAGGTAAGCTATAGATAACATATTACAAGAAAATAACTTACCCATAGACTTAAGGATCTCTTGTTCATCTAAATAATATTGATAGGGTATTAAGTGATCATCATCCTCAAATGGAAATGGCTGACACTTACTAGAAAATAGGCCTATACCACATCGGGTAGGCCATGCTTCGACCTCAAAAGGTTCTTTCATGCCATTCTAGAAAGGTCCCAAACCTTTCCCTTCATATACTAATTTAAGCATTATAGTTTTAGCTTTGATATATGTATCGGTAAAATAACACAACATATCCATCATAATTGGTTTTAATATTTTTAGGTATTCTACCCCAATCATATCCTTTATAAATGAAGGCACAACTTCTGACTTGGTAAATACTTCCCATAGGTTATGGCAAGCCCAAAGTGCAAGGAGACAGTGGTAATTTTTTTAAATCAAAGGAATCTTATATGGAAAAATATGTTTCTTCTGATGTTATGAAGATTTTGGACAAATCAGGTAATAGTTCATCAGACAAAGCATATGAGGTAGAAGAAGTCTCTTCTATGACTTTAGATGCAAAAAACACAAATTTGGTAACTGTGGATGGAATAGAGGTTGTAATAGGTGGAATTACTGTGGATTCAAATGGTGTAGGGGTATAACAAAGAGGAGTTATTGTGGGACTAGTATTAGATGTATATTTTGGTAGAGATTCCTTAGGAGAAGGCTGAGGAGATGGAGATGTAATAGGTGTATATGGAGGATACGATATCTTAGGTGTAAGTTTCACACATTTAGAAGGAAATGCAGAATTAGGATGAGTAGAAGATAATGTGAGGGAAAATTGAATCCCAATAGGTTCTTCCAAAGCGCACATATCAAATGATCTAGGATCATCATGAATGGTGACCAATTGATACTTGAATTCAAATTTGACACATTGGTGTAAGGTAGAGGGTACAGCTCGCATTGCATTGATCCAAGGGTGACCCAAAAGTATATTGTATGATGCAGGGAAATGTACAATAAACACGATCGTATCCAAAGTTCTTGGACCAACCTGCAATGGAATTGTAATAACTCCACATGTTTCTTGTATTTCATCATTAAAGGCTTTTATGATCATATCTGTTCTCTTCATCTCATCACTTCTAAATCCAAATATCTGGTAAAATTCAAAAGTGCAAATATTTAGGGATGAACCATTATCAATTAAAACTCTTTTGACAGCTACATCTCCTATTAATGCAGTAATGTACAAGGGATTATCTTTATGTAAACTATGAACTGGGATATCTTTATTGCGAAAGTCAAGACAGTCAACTTCACAAGGTATAATAGTATTTGCCATAGCTTCAGGTTGTATGTCGTGTGGTACAATCATCTGACTTAATGTACGCATTAACTCTTCCCTATGTGTGGGAGATGATCTTAGAAGGTCTAAGAGAGAAATAATTACTGTAATATTAGAAATTTGTTCATTGATATCATAAGGGGGTTTGGGTTGAGAATTTGATGCATTATTTCCTCTACTAGGAACATTTAGAAAAAATGGGGTTGACTTATCATTATGATTTTGATCTTGTTGAGAATTTTGGGCATGTTGTCTAGTAACGGCTTCGATGGTACCCACAATATTATTTTGTGCATGGTGAATGGGTAGCATTTATGGCTTGCTTATTAGGGAGGATTTGTTTTGAGGATGGTCGTATCATGATCCTTATTAGAAATGGTTCCTCTGGAACCATCTGAGTTGTGATAGGTAGAATAGGTTCTGACTCATATTCAGAGTTATTTGATTATTCTAATGTAATATCTAGGTCACTTTTTATTTTAGAATCTGTATCACTTGGATATGTTTTTGGAATGTTATGTATGGGTCTAGTGGTGACCACAGATAATGTTGTCCCAAATATCTTAAAGTATTGAGAAGGTACATGTCCACTAATGGTTCCCACATATCGGGTTGGATGGGGAACATTATGATGCTCGACTTGATTAGCCACTTCTTTACCGTGTTTGGGTAAAGGATGTTAAAAAATATCCAATGTTTTATTTGCATTCTAATTCTAAATTTGTTGTGTATCTTTCTGAGCATTGTTTGGAGCATTTTGTTTTAGTTGGAAATTTTGTACTTCCATTTCTTTGTTATCAATCAAGTCTTATATTTTATATTTTAATCTCTTGCAATAATTTGTTGAATGTCCATGTCCTCTATGAAAATCACAATGTAGGTCAACTCTATATCTAGGTATGGTTGTATCAGGTTCCCAAATATTAGGTAATTGTCTCTTTTCTAATAATTGTGGTAAGATAGTTGATAAAGGTTGATATGACCTAGTAAATTCTCTCGGAGGTCAGGAGCCTTCAACACAAAATTCTCTATAGTTTTCACAACATTAAAATTCATAGTATTTCTACTGTCGGTGACTACATCACCCACAACCTGCTTATTCTTATATTTATTTTTAGATGCCTTATCATCACCCTTCTTCTTAAATTGGACTTTTCTAATGAGGGCATCTTCAAATATTCATGCTAAGTCTATAGCCTGATCGAAGGTTGTCAATGTAGCAGTTGAAAGCTCATAGGACAATTTTTCTTGCAAGTTATTGATAAAAATTTCCAACATCTCTCTATGGGGTAATGTAAAGTGTAATTTCCCTAGAATTTGTCTACATCTTGCTAGAAAATTGGTAAAGCATTCATATTTGCCATGTTTCAAGTTGTACAAATCCTTAATTATCACATGCCTCTCTATGTAGGCACTAAATTGGTGGACAAATGATTCAGCTATTTCTTCAAAATTTCTCAAATAATTGGTAGGCAATTGATAATACCATTCCAATGCCATGCCTCCCAATATTTTTGGTAACATCTTTAGCAATAGAAAATCATCATGAGATATATCATGACATGTTATTCTAAACATACGAAGATGCTCTATGGGATATTCAGTTATTTTATATATAGGGAGAATAGGCATAGGAAAATTCTTAGGATAAAGTTGGGCAACCACTATGGGATCCAAATTTTGACTACACATCTCTTGATAGTTATATGAGGGATGATAGGGGTCTATCTAGTCCATGCGGGAAACTAATTGTTTCACTATGGTTTCAAGATTACTAGATTGTCCACCATACTGATTTGGTTGCACTATGGTATTGGTTATTTGAGTGTATGAAGGGGTTACATAAGGATTCAATGCCAAATTACTATTGTGCAAAGCATTACTAGGAAGGGTGTTATGAACTGGATGTGGTACAATGTTCTGTTGAACCTCTTGATGTTGATAGTTGGTATTTGGTTTTGGTTTAAGTTTCTATTGTTTTTAAATTTGTTGATTAATAGCTTGAGAGAATAAAGTGGTAAATTATGGTCTTTGACATGGAGGATTGTTCTTTGGTTTATTTACAGGCACTTTAGAATGTTGGGTTGTTTGATTTTGTTGCATGTTTTGAATCAGGGATGCCATATTTGCATTTTATGGTCTTGCTTGGTCACATTCTTGATCTATTAATGAAAGAGGGTTTGTATGCATTTGAAATGCATTTTCTAAAGTGTCTTGTGTTTCACTAATTCCAGCTTTATCTGCTAATATTTCTAGGTTGAAATCCTCAATGTTGGTTTTTACAAATTTTAGAAGGTGTTCCATAGATTGAAAGTTAACATTTCCTTCTGGAGTCACCTTAGGTGATCAGTTTCATCTTCTCTATTGATTTCTTCTTGTTCATAGTCTTCAGCAAGACTCCCATCACGGTGGTCATGAGCACCTTCCTCTTGATATTTTTCTTCAATAGGAGGATTTTGAGTAGGTGGTGGTTCCACCCACTCATCATCTATTTGTTTACCACTCAGTTTAGGCATTATGGTAGATTTAAATTTTTACAAATATATATGTTCTTATATATATATATATATATATATATATATATATATATATATATATATATATATATATATATATATATATATATATATGCGGTGGAATTTAAGGAGGTATATATTATATATATATATATACCTAATTAATATAATATATATGTATTTTTTTTTTTTAATATTTTTATGGCTTTAATTTACAGAAATTAAAGGAAAACAAGAAATACAAAATATTATAATATAAGTATTATAAATATTATAACCTAGCTCTCCAAAAACAACTTATAAATATCATTGATGGGTTCAAGTTCATCAGGTGTCATGTAATGCTCTTCTTCAAATTGAAATTTGTCTTTCAGAAATTGGATAAAATGTGCTACAATGATATGATCAACTTCAAAATTAGACACATAAAAATAGAGTTCATGACAATATTCTTGGTATAATACTTCCATAGGAACTCTGTTGAATATTCTTCTATCAGTAAATACAACCTCTTGGTCTTCTATATGGGATAGAAATTTATGTACTACCTCAAAATTTTCAAGATAATATTCAAAGGTGTATATGTCAGAGGAAATGATTGCTCGTTTATTCGCTAGCCACCTATGGCAAGCTCTCCAAGGTTCATGATAGAAGGATAAGTTATCAAAATCTAGGATTCTATCTAAATCAAACCTCTTGATTTGTCTAATTTCGGGCGGTGTGGACTCAATAATAGTTAACCTTCTATCCAATTCGTCCCAATGTGCTTGAGATCTAAATCTAGGACCTCTAACTAGAGTAAAAATTTGGTTGCTAGTTGAACACCAACATTAATCAAAACACCACGTCTTCTATTGTAATATACCATATAATGGATTGATAAGTCAAATGATCTAAAATTCTAAGTTCTCTATTTTTTTTTTAAATATTTTTAATATGTTTCATGTCAGTTTCACCAAAGAATGTAGGTCTAAAATTTTTGCACCCTTACTTTCAGGCAGATGGATCCGCGTCCAGAAGGGGTATGGGAAAAGGATAGGTCTACACCTCAGACGGAGAGACACTTTGTATCATGTCCTCTTTGGTGATTTGTTGACAGATGGTGGGTTCACCAAGAAGCATTTTGGAGCAGCTTCCATGCCTAGGCTAGGAATGAATTGGATGTATTAATTTTAGTTTAAAAACACTTCAAATACCTAGGTTGGCCAGAGTGAAGCTAAACTATTATATATGCAAATTGTGATTTATATGCAAACAAAAAACAAAAATAAACTCTAAATTCAATGCTTGAAAGGTAAAGGAAATATCTTACCTGATTCTGGATGTCTTATGAAGGTTTGACTTTTTGAAGTAGTCCAGATCATCTCTAATTCTGCAAATTTATCTGCAATTGGATAGAATCACTTGCAATTTTGTAGGTTCGTTTGTAATTACACAGATTCATCCAAAATCAGATGAAATCATCTAAAATCAGATGAAGTTGCCTGACCGATTTTGTCAAAAACCTGTAATAGAATAGATAGATGCCAAAAAAAGAGAAAATACAGTGTAAAATGCTATTTAAAAGGATAAAACATTAACTAAATGCTTAATTGATCCTAGAAAATCTGATAAAATCTAAAATAACGAAATGCCTTTATATTTGAAGTGGAATTGATCCTAAATGCAAAATGTCATTAAGAATGAGGTGAACACCAGATGTGATACAAAATAAAGATCTAAACTAATGTAAATTGATTAATTGAATCACTAGGAAATGCAAACCTCAAATCTTGATTTCCCCCAAGAGGAGTACTGTCAAGATCGCCTAAAATGGTACTGGATCATGTCCAATAGAGACAAGATCATCTCTAATTTGAATAGGATCGCCTGTGATGATCCAAGCTTCCTCTGACTAATGCAAAATGAAAACCTACAAATGGATCTATAAAACTTATGTGAATAATTGAATTTCAATATGTTCTAACAGGGTATGGAGCAAGGATATGCATAGTGGAAAATATTCACAATTTGGACGAATATTAGGATTTCCAAAATTAGAAATTGGCGAATACGAGGACCCTCGACGTCGGCCATTCGCTTAAAATTTTCAAAACCAATATTGTCTTAGGGTCAATTTGCCACAATATATATCCAAAAATAGGTATATTTGTACTCGTTGGAAAGTTGTTTTCAAGCCTAATCTAATGGTGGTATTTTTATGAAGTTATAAATTGACTTAATAGGTCAAAAGTGGACTCAAATATGAATTTACATTTTAGGGCTTCAAATACCCCACATTTTTGTATGAAGATGCTAAATTTGATTTTCTTAGGATTATCCATGATTCAAATTGATTTTGATTAGGATTTGCCATTTTTTTACAAGTACATTTTGAGTCCAACCCCTTATGCATAACCCTAGTATGGAGCTTGGGTTGCAGGAAATTGATTAGCCAGGGTGGTTTTAATGGAAATCAAGTTTTAAATAGGATTAAGGAGGGATTTATGAGGTTAGGAGTCATCCCAATATGGGAGATCTCCAGCGAAACATCCTCCAATAGTGCAGACACGCTTTTGCTAAGCTGGGAACGAGATTTGGAACTATTTCCAATTATGAAAATTTGGTTTTTGAACAAAATTGTCTAGACGTTCGGTTCTAGATGATCTCATCCAATTAGGGATGATATCATAAAATCGATGACGATATCATCCAACTACTATAACTGCCTCTATATTTGGCATGAAAAACAAGGCGAGTGGTTAAAAAATCATTTTACGATTGATTTTCGAATTATTACCTTAGGGTAAATTAAATTATGTTAATTTTAGTGTGTTACACAACCACATATAAAATTCTCATTATCTATTTGATTTTTGGTATATAGGATACATTTGAGCATGTGATTGGGGGATGTATCTAGTTGTTGACCAAGAGAACTTAATTGGTGGGATTGATGCTTTCTAAAAAAATCCATGGATTGGGAGACTATTTGTATGATTATAGAGCATGAATTCATAGTTCAAGTGTATCTATGGCTTTCCTTTCCTACATCAACTTTGTACCTCATTAAACCATGCTTAATCAAGATGTAAGCTATTGTATTTAAAGTAACCTTGGCCAAAGAAAACAAAGCCTTTTTTTCCTTGGCACATAAAGTCCTTTTTTTTTTCTTTTTTTTGGATGACTTAGTCAAAGTTAAAATTTAGCCCATTCTTATTGGTGCATAAATACCTTTGGGATTTGGATCTCAAATTTAAGCTATCCATTGATACTTCTTATCATTAGGAATGAAATAATGCATATCATCCATATATAATTTGATTTGGAATACTCCTTAGCTATGAAATTTTAGTCAATGCTTGGCTTAGCTATAGTAGATATTTGACATGATGTGTATGGAGTGATTATGATGAAATATTAATATTGGTCCCATATCAGGCTCTTAGAACCATGAGTGTCCAATCTAGATACATATAACATACTAATTTAGTAGTGAAGTACCTAGATAAGCAAATGTAGAATGAATTTGGGACATAAATCATAACTATATCTTGTGGCACCTAAGCCTTTGACATGCATAAAATATGAGAAAAATATCTTCTACTATTCCTAAGATCTGAACTGACATCCCATCCAACTACACTACCTTTTTGTTTATAGGCTTGTACGTCAATCCTAATTTATTTTCCACCCCTCTAGGAATTACTAAATTACTTGACCTAGAATATATCATATAGTTATGATCCACCTTATAATTGTAGACTAAAGTTAAATATAAGGACATGGGTTTATCTTGGATCACTTTTGGGCCAAATATTTGCAAGATTGATGATGTTTTTTATTGTCTTGATCCTTCTTTTTTTCACAAGGGAATTCTTTTGGTTCTCTTTTTTCTTATAAATTGAGAATGTATCCCATATAGGTACACTCGTTATGAATATTTTTAGGCTATCGATCCTACTAAATGATCCAAGAGGATAAGTATTTTGAATGGCACTAGACAGTTTCTATAGTCTAGGACTCTCTCTAGTTGATTAGGAAATTTTAGCAAGTTTTAGCATGAGTGCATGCTCCTTTGGAATTTAGGAATGTTCTATTTAGAGACCACTTAAAACTTTGGCATGTTCTAATTTTATGGAACTATGACATAAATCTCCTTCTCCGAATCTTCTATTGCTTTTTTCTAAGACTATGTCATAGAGTCCAATTGGACTTGTTCTTTTGTGGATTTTTAAGTACATACCCTATTGGATAAAATATATACCTCCTCCTCCTCCCATGTGAATATAGTCTACTCAAAAGAAGTAAATATTGAACTAGGGAAGGAATGAATAGGGGAGGCTTTTCTAACAACCCAAAGCTACCAACCCAATTTTTTTGAAAGGAATGATTACAAGTAAAGGTTCACAAGGGAGAAACCCATTTTATTAATTATATTATCAAACAAGGCTTCACCACATTTGAGTTCCAAGTCACTATAGGTGACACTCAATGGATAGGAGTGGTCAACTCCCATTTTTTTAGGGTTCACTTTACTAAACCTACATGTTTAGAAGGACATTGGACCATACCCTCATTGGCATAGGATGATGTGACCACAATGTAGGTATTATCCTTTAAGGCCCATAAACCTTATTTCCTCACCCGAATCTATGTCCATCTAGGTAGTTTAATCAAGCCTGGAGACTTGGTTCTTAGTTACCACACCTTTGTAGGCTAAGGTTACTTCCACTTTACCAATAACTAATATGATCACCTGATCCTACATTTTCAAGGGCTCATCACTACTAAATTATGAATGGTTCCATAGCTCTTAGTTGAGATACACTTGATCCTACTCATTTAGGATGTAACAATTCATAATAACCCTAACTATAGTATTCACACAACTCCTTCCAAGTTAATGAGTTCCTAGCTATTGCATTCTCACAACTTGTTAGGATCTCATCATAACACCTTAATGTGATAGTCCTCATGGAATGTGGGTAACATCCATGTTAACATTTTTTAATGTTCTATTATATTTTTGGTTTAAGTGCCCAACCAAATGGTGGTATTCTATGTAACTATTTTTCAAGAATGTAACTGATTGTAGGTAGGAGATTCTAGCCCAGGTGGCATTTTGCATGTAATACACCCTTGGAAGTTAGGTGCTAGAGGAATTACTTAAAACTATGAGGGGAACTATTTTATGTATCTTTTTACATAATTGAATGAAGTATTGAAGGAGGTTACGCTCTTGAAGAGGCTTGCAATTCAATGTTATTGTGAGATTGTTTCATTTTTGCAATTTATTTTCTTAGTGTGCATTTTATTTCCATAGTGTGTTGTGAGCATATATGTTTATTTTCCATATTTGTGTGTGTTAATTTTAATAGTAGGTTCCTAAAAAGTGGTATCTTTGCACTTTTTAGGGTTGTGTTCTACTACGACTATGACATTTTCTACCATATCGACTATTAGGTATAAGATTTATGTGTTTTGTTTTTTTCTATTTTTCACTTATTAGTATATATATATATATATATATATATATATATATATATATATATATATGCAATCCTTTTTATCAATATTAGTTGAGTAGGTTAGAAACCATGTGTTGGTAATTTTAAAATATCATGGAGTTGTCATTATTGGCTAAGCTAGATAGCCCATAAAGCATCTAGTAAAGTGAGGGGTGATCGAGGCTCTAATACCCAGGTCCTCAGATAGAATTCGCACATGGATTCAAGCTCCCACATATATTTCCATATATATTCAAGTATATAAGAAGACTATATAGGATTTAAACAAAATTTATCCCTAGAAATCTTATTGGCCTTGTATTATCCATAGTATACTAGATATAGCATCTGGAAATATTACTCTCCCATATTGTTAGAGAGGCAGATAGTATGTGTAAGGGTATGCATGGAATCCTTCTTGGATAGTGGCCTAAAATATTGTTCTAAGAATTATTGTTCATCACTATAGTATATCAAAGGGTCTATGGGTATTACATACACCTTTGCCTAGTGTACCCTAGTTTTGTTTAAACCTACAAATAAATTATGTTCCTCCAAGTATTTATGTTTTTCTTAACTTACAACAAAAAAATTGAATCTATTATTGTATCCTTCATAGAAGTTAAGCATACAAAGAAGACATCCCTATTCCTAAGTTTCTACATGCAAAATTGACAATAAAAAATCACAAAAGAGCATAATAGGTAGACATAAAACCTTAGAGTCTAAAATAGGGGAAAAAGGGGTCAAAGTTAGTTATAGTTTGGAAATTCTATTAGTTAACAGTAATTATAAGGTATTTAGGATATCGATGTCATAAAATTACCTATGATAGTCAAAATAATTACTCGGATGGTCATAATATGTACCTATGATAGTTAGAATGAAATCAAACAAGAATATATATGAAAATTTCAAAATTAGATAGGGGACAAAATGGTGTTAGGAATTAGTCAGTAGTAAAAAAAAATCATCAAAAAAGGGTGTTCAGGCCATAATTTAATTTTTGAACCAAATCTCCAAAGAAAAAATGACCACACTAGTAGACTTATCAAAACAAAAATAAAAAATTCTATGGTGCTCAATATTAGTGTTGTGGTAAATAGATCATTATGATTGTTTTTTTTTAGCTAATCATTTTGATATTCACACCCAAAACATTTTTTAGATCCTTACTAAAAATATTCAATCCTAAAAAACACCTTTCTATTTTTAGTAAGTTCCACAAAAAGGATACAACCGTTAAAAAATGATTGGGGGTACTTGACAACAAGAATTAGATAGGGAAATTCAATTTGAAGTGGATACTATGGACAATAAACTATTGGAGATAGTTGACCAAGTCCTATAGGAGATACAGTTACAACTCTAATATTTCTAGGAAACTATGAGAGGGATCTCCCTTGCACAAAAATAAATGAAGGTTGAGTTGTATTTTCGTGTCTCTACTGGTTCCACAAATCAACATAACCATGAATAAATTGGTATAAAAAATCATCAAAAACTTATGCCAACTCATAATATAATGAGATTACCAAAATAAGACTTTTCCAATTTTGATGGAAAATATCCTAAGAGGTGGATTTGTAAGGTAAAATAATATTTCACTCTTCATTAGATTGATCATTTCCTATAGTTGACCATTGCTTATTTTAATTTTGAATCAAATTCACTCTACTTTTTATATCTTAGAAAGGTCAAACTTGACCTTTCTTGGTTTGACTTTGGGCAACACCTACTCACTCACTTTGGTCCTAGTGAGTTTGAAGATTTTACAGGAGTCATTTTCAAACTCAAACAAACCTCAATTATTTGAGAATACCAAGCTCAATTTAAAAAAATTTCCAATCAAACCACTGGTCTAAGTGTTGACTCTTTCCAAAGTTGTTTTTTGAGTGGATTGAAGGATGATATTGTTGAGCAAGGTGCAGCGACAGTATTGTCATTGTTGTCAACACAGTCAGATAGATCGGTTGATGCAGTGGATAGGAGTTCAGAGGTTACTTAGAGTATGTACAGTGATGTTAAATGCTTATGAGGATGTTTTTGATGTTTGGGTGAAGTTGTTACAGGTTGTCCAAGAAGACCGAAGTGGCCCATATGCAAAAGAGAAGCGAAAAAGCAAAGGGAAAAAAATGTCGCGATATCGTGACATGTTGCATTTTCGTGGCCAAAAGAGAAGCGAAAAAGCAAAGGGAAAAAAGTGTCGCGATATCGCGACATGTTGCATTTTCGCGGCCAAAAGAGAAGAGAAAATGCAAGGAGAAAAAGTGTCACGATATCGCGACATGTTGCATTTTCATGGGCCGAAGAGAAGAGAAAATGCAAGGAGAAAAAGTGTCACGATATCGCGACATGTTGCATTTTCCTGGCCAAAAGAGAAGAGAAAATGCAAGGAGAAAAAGTGTCGCGATATCGCGACATGTTGCATTTTCACGGTCATAAGAGAAGAGAAAATGCAAGGAGAAAAAGTGTCGTGATATCGTGACATGTTGCATTTTCATGGCCAGAAGAGAAGAGAAAATGCAGAGAAAGAAAAAGTGTCACGATATCGCGACATGTTGTATTTTCGCGGGCCAAAGCAAGGAGAAAGAGAGAGAAAGAAAAAGTGTCGCGATTTCGTGACATGTTGTATTTTCATGGGCCGAAGCAAGGAGAAAGAGAGAGAAAGAAAAAGTGTCGCGATTTCGTGACATGTATTTTCGCGGGCCAAAGCAAGGAGAAAGAGAGAGAAATAAAAAGTGTCGTGATTTCATGACATGTAGCATTTTCGTGGTCCAAAGCGAAGAGAGAGAGCAAGAAGGAAAAAGTGTCACGATTTCGCGACATGTAGCATTTTCGCGGTCCAAAGCGAAGAGAGAGAGCAAGAAGGAAAAAGTGTCGCGATATCGCGACATGTCGCATTTTCGCGACTCGAAAAGGGCAAGAAGGAAGAGAAAGAAAAAGTGTCGCGATATCGCGACATGTCGCATTTTCATGACTCGAAAAGGCTAGGCAGGCAGAGTAACAAAAGTGTCACGATATCGCGACATGTCGCATTTTCACGACTCAAGAAGGGCAGGCAAGCAGAGTAACAAAAGTGTCGCGATATCGCGACATGTCACATTTTCATGACTCAAAAAGGCCAGGCAGGCAGTGAAACAAAAGTGTCGCGATATCGCGACATGTCGCATTTTTGTGACTCGAAAAGGCCAGGCAAGCAGTGAAACAAAAGTGTCACGATATCGCGACATGTCGCATTTTCGTGACTGAAGACCAGGATGGTGAAACTGAAGACTGCATAGTGACGTGGACCCATAAGGAATCTTTAATGATTTGAAATCATTTAAGATGGATGTTTCACGTGGAAAGAAGTGGATGCATGCCCATATGGAGAAAACGAACAGTCAAAGAAGGAGAAAACGAACAGTCGTGGTGGAGAAAATGAACAGTCGAAGAAGGAGAAAATGAATAGTCGTGGTGGAGAAAATGAACAGTCGAAGAAGGAGAAAATGAACAGTCATCAAAATAGAAATGAAAAGCTTTTTCAAAAACCAAAACGCATGCATGCACAAAGGAGAAAATGAACAATCATGACCGAGAAGACGAACAGTCATGGTAGGAGTATATGGTGTCAATTCGTTGCATGTAACGTGTTTGACGAAATGCCTACTCTATATATACAAAAGGAGTTACATATAGAAGGCGTTACAATTGACAAGTGGCGTATGAGAAATGAAAGAAGGAGTTACAACTGGAGTTACAAAGAGACAATATGGTTATAAAAGGAGCGTTGCTTGGAGAATTTCAGTTGGGGAATTTATTCGATGAAGTGCGCGAGAGGAGCGAAGAGAGAGAGAGGAGAGCGAGAGGCGCATGATAGGCGAGCGAGAAGGATGTGTGTTTTGTGAATTGTGGGCGATGTTGAGTAAGCAATAGACCAGTCAGGGTCTTGTAAAAGTGAAGGCATTTTTATGTCAATCTTCTAGCTTCAAAAAGTCCAAGTTGGTGCTTGGAATCAGGGGTTGGTGCTCCTTTCTGTTGGTGTAGATAAATCAGGGGTTGGTGCTCCTTTCTATTGGTGCAGATAAATCAGGGGTTGGTGCTCCTTCTAGTTGGTGCTGGTAAATCAGGGGTTGGTGCTCCTTTCGTTGGTGCGTAAAGGGGTGTGCTTGGGTAGATAAATCAGGGGTTGGTGCTCCTTCCAGTTGGTGCTGGTAAATCAGGGGTTGGTGCTCCTTTCTGTTGGTGCAGATAAATCAGGGGTTGGTGCTCCTTTCTGTTAGTGCAGATAAATCAGGGGTTGGTGCTCCTTCCAGTGGGTGCTGGTAAATTGATTGTAAAGTTGTTGCTTTGCAAAGGCTGGATTTGGATGGGAGTCCAAACAGTCAATTTTTGAGGAGTAGCCAAATTGGTGAACCTCGATACATCTTGTGTTGTGTGATGCTCTCTTGTTATATTTGCTTTACTTGGTTTTAAGTTTTCATTGTTTCGACTTTAAGAGTTGAAGATTTAAGTTTTAAAGAGCTACACTGATTCACCCCCCCTCTTAGTGTCATTGTGAGACTAACAATTGGTATCAGAGCTAGCTTCCCTTATCAGGCTAAATCAGCTAGGGTTGATCTTGGATTAGTACGCAATGGGTAAGAAGAATAGATCCTCCTCAAATAAGGCATCTCAGTCAGTTTCAGTTCCTGTGGAAGAGAAAATTGAACTAGAAAAGGTTGAAGGAGTGAATTCTGAAGTATGTGATGAAAACCTTGAGGCTGAAGTATATCTAGAAGGTGAGTTGATCGCTGCACTTGAAGAGTTGAATATAGAAAGAAAAAGAACAGAATATTGTCCAAGAAGTTGGAAGAATATGGGGATAAGATCGAAGATCTCTTCTTACAAATTCATAAAGCCAAGAAAATAGAAGAAGCCTTGAAGTCACACCTGGATGATAAAGTCGATGTATGTAGCAAACGTGAAGAGGAATCTAACAAAGTTTTTAGTGATCTAAAGCTGCAAGTAGAAGAGTCCAAAAGGATTGAAGAAACTCTCTGGTCATAGATCAATGAGAAAGAGATTGTTTGCTGCAAACAAGAAGAGGAGATTGTTTTATTGAGGAAACAACTAGAAGAGGCCAATACAAATCTCAAATTTGAGAAGAGCACAGAGTTGCTAGATGAAATGATAAGGCAACAAAGAAGCCCCATGTCTAAGCTTGGTCTTGGATGTAAAGTTGAACAACCTTCATCTTCCAAATATGCAGAGAAGAAGAAGTTCACTATTGAAGGATCGAAGCAAGAAAAGTCTGAAGTTGAATCTTCAAAAGGAAGAAAATATCAAAGGAGATCTACAGCAAAGCAACCACAACAAAAGAGGTTCTATCACTCTCACTTTATTCATAATAATGCTTTTAATGGCTATTGTTTTAGATGCAATCATTATGGTCACAAGGCAATTTATTGTGGATTGAATAATAGATCAAAGAGTTATTTTGGTAGAAATACATCTGTTATTCCGATTGAACACCATGTGCAATGTTTTAAATGTAATGGTCATGGGCACATAGCAAGGTTTTGTCCAAGAACTTTTGTATCTAATCTAAGGCAAGACAATAGATTTCATCAGATGCAAAGAATGCAACACAGACGGGGAAGAAATCATGTGCATCAAAGAAAGGAAAATAATCATCCATCAAGGATGCACAAGAGACAACCACCCAAGAGAAATGTTCAAGTTCACGAAAAGGTTCAAAATAGGGATGCAGTTGAAAAACTCAAGCCCAAGTTCAAGAAATCTTGGAGAAAGAAAGAAGAGAGGAAATCGTGTCTCCTTGGATCGAAGGAGACTACTCCTCTATTGCACTAAGCAACTCCAGGTAGCACATCCTCAGGGGGAGCAATCTTAAAGTTTTATTTTAATGCTCCTATGTTGTTTGGTTATCTGAGGATGAAAGGCAAGTAGTCAGGGGGAGTTGTCGTATAGTTGTCAAAATGTGTTTCAGTTCATGTAGATATTTGTGGAGGTAATAAGCAGGAGCATGAGACGTTGGCTTGACAGAGCCATATTTTTATTATTATTGTAAAATCTCTCTGGTAATGGTGGTTACAATAGCAGATAGTGTCAAACTGATGTGCTTCAGCAGAACAACATGGTGAACAACTAGGTTTTCGATGCAACAGCTGATAGGCATTATCTAAGATAGAACATGCAACACATGTCGACGTGTCATGGAAGCATAAGCTGGCAGGTGCTGGTTTTGAAGCCTGTAACATTCCCAATCTATAGATAAAATAGAATCCATGTTGTGAGTACGTCTCAATTCATCTACCAATATCGAGGGAGGACTATGGTAAAGCTCTTCATGATCATTATGAAAATTACTGCCAACGTGTAGGTGGGAAGGCGTGAGTTTCTTAACCAAAAATACAACACATCGTTTGGTATAAGAGAGCATTAATTTTCTCTAAAGAAGTAGCCGTTATCAAAGAGATGCCAGAGTCAAAGCAAACAGTGGCACTAGCACCCAGTTCGTCAAGAGTGCCAAGTGGCACATGCAAGGCAGCGATGTTGAGAGAATAGCACCGGTGAAGCTGCCAAGGAGGACAAGATGCCTATGCACCTAAGAAAGTCTTGCATTATTTGAGAAATGCGAGATATTGCCCGAGGAATCCCTTGATCGCAGCGAGGAGAAATGCTCCTTGGAATCACGTGAAGAACGTTCGCCTAAGACATTGAGTAGCCCTGACATATGCCCTAGCAAGAAGCAGAATACCGAGTGTTGATGACTATGCGTAGATTGAGGTTCCAACGCTAGATGTAACGGTCCACTGTCAATACCTACGTAGACGATGAAAACATTCATGGCAGCCATTAGAAACCAGAGACATTGAGCTGCACAACGGATGCGAGGCAAAGTCGTTAGTCACGGAGGAGGTGGCAGTCAAAAGGCTAAAGAAATTACGTGGGTGGAGAGTCGGTCACTTTTGATTTGGGAGTAACTTTTAGCTGAGAGTTGCGTGTTGATCAAACTATGCTAAAAAGTTCACAATGGAGGATTGTAAGGTAGTTAGCACTCCCATGACGACAGGTTGCAAGTTGAGCAAGGATGTGTAGATGACAGAAAGAGTACCAGTGGAGGTGCATTCTATCTTGGAGACAGGTTGGTCGCGTGGCACAGTAAGAAACAAGAGTCAGTCTCCTTATCCACAGTAGAGGCAGAATATATTGCAGCGACAACGTGCTGTACGTAGGAGAAAGTTGCGAAAGGTGAGGTTAAGTTGGATTTTGTTCCAACAACAGAGCAAGTAGCGGATATCTTCACAAAACCGTTGCCCAAGGAAGTCTTTGAGTACCTTCGCAATACATTGGGAGTGGTCACGCTTCCCAAGAATTGACTAGCTATCGGGATCACATTCTCAGGGGGAGCATTTGTGTATTTGTTTATCTTTTTGCTCATATTTGTGATTTTTGCTAAGTGTAATAATTTTTGCCTGAGAATGTTGTGCATGGACTCAGGGGGAGTTTACAGCAGCCCTTTTGGTATTGTTGTCAAAGGGGGAGAAGAGTTATAGGAAATTGTAGAAGAGTTACAAGAAATTCGTCAAGAGTTACAGGAAATTGCACGTGTGTTGCCAACAATTCCAAAGGGGGAGATTGTTGAGCAAGGTGCAACGACAGTATTGTCATTGTTGTCAACACAGTCAGATAGATCGGTTGATGCAGTGGACAGGAGTTCAGAGGTTACTCAGAGTATGTACAGTGATGTTAAATGCTTATGAGGATGTTTCTGATGTTTGGGTGAAGTTGTTACAGGTTGTCCAAGAAGACCGAAGTGGCCCATATGCAAAAGAGAAGCGAAAAAGCAAAGGGAAAAAAGTGTCGCGATATCGTGACATGTTGCATTTTCATGGCCAAAAGAGAAGCGAAAAAGCAAAGGGAAAAAAGTGTCACGATATCGCGACATGTTGCATTTTCGCGGCCAAAAGAGAAGAGAAAATGCAAGGAGAAAAAGTGTCGCGATATCACGACATGTTGCATTTTCACGGCTAGAAGAGAAGAGAAAATGCAAGGAGAAAAAGTGTCGCGATATCGCGACATGTTGCATTTTCGCGACCAGAAGAGAAGAGAAAATGCAAGGAGAAAAAGTGTCGCGATATCGCGACATGTTGCATTTTCGCGGCCAGAAGAGAAGAGAAAATGCAAGGAGAAAAAGTGTCGCGATATCGCGACATGTATTTTCGCGGGCCAAAGCAAGGAGAAAGAGAGAGAAAGAAAAAGTGTCACGATTTCGTGACATGTTGTATTTTCGCGGGCCGAAGCAAGGAGAAAGAGAGAGAAAGAAAAAGTGTCATGATATCGCGACATGTATTTTCGCGGGCCAAAGCAAGGAGAAAGAGAGAGAAAGAAAAAGTGTCACGATTTCGTGACATGTATTTTCGCGGGCCAAAGCAAGGAGAAAGAGAGAAAGAAAAAGTGTCACGATTTCGCGACATGTAGCATTTTCGCGGTCCAAAGCGAAGAGAGAGAGCAAGAAGGAAAAAGTGTCACGATTTCGCGACATGTAGCATTTTCATGGTCCAAAGCGAAGAGAGAGAGCAAGAAGGAAAAAGTGTCGCGATATCGCGACATGTCGCATTTTCACGACTCGAAAAGGGCAGGAAGGAAGAGAAAGAAAAAGTGTCACGATATCGCGACATGTCGCATTTTCGCGACTCGAAAAGGCCAGGCAGGCAGAGTAACAAAAGTGTCGCGATATCGCGACATGTCGCATTTTCGTGACTCAAGAAGGGCAGGCAGGCAGAGTAACAAAAGTGTCGCGATATCGCGACATGTCGCATTTTCATGACTCAAAAAGGCCAGGCAGGCAGTGAAACAAAAGTGTCACGATATCGTGACATGTCGCATTTTCGCGACTCGAAAAGGCCAGGCAGGCAGTGAAACAAAAGTGTCGCGATATCGCGACATGTCACATTTTCACGACTGAAGACCAGGATGGTGAAACTGAAGACTGCATAGTGACGTGGACCCATAAGGAATCTTTAATGATTTGAAATCATTTAAGATGGACGTTTCACGTGGAAAGAAGTGGACGCATGCCCATATGGAGAAAAGAACAGTGAAGAAGGAGAAAATGAACAGTCATGGTGGAGAAAACGAACAGTCGAAGAAGGAGAAAATGAATAGTCGTGGTGGAGAAAATGAACAGTCGAAGAAGGAGAAAACGAACAGTCATCAAAATAGAAATGAAAAGCTTTTTCGAAAACCAAAACGCATGCATGCACAAAGGAGAAAACGAACAGTCATGACCGAGAAGATGAACAGTCATGGTAGGAGTATATGGTGTCAATTCGTTGCATGTAACGTGTTTGATGAAATGCCTACTCTATATATACAAAAGGAGTTACATATAGAAGGCGTTACAATTGACAAGTGGCGTATGAGAAATGAAAGGAGGAGTTACAACTGGAGTTACAAAGAGACAATATGGTTATAAAAGGAGCGTTGCTTGGAGAATTTTAGTTGGGGAATTTATTCGATGAAGTGCGCGAGAGGAGCATGAGAAGAGAGCGAGAGGAGAGCGAGAGGCGCATGACAGGCGAGCGAGAAGGATGTGTGTTTTGTGAATTGTGGGCGATGTTGAGTAAGCAATAGACCAGTCAGGGTCTTGTAAAAGTGAAGGCATTTTTATGTCAATCTTCTAGCTTCAAAAAGTCCAAGTTGGTGCTTGGAATCAGGGGTTGGTGCTCCTTTCTGTTGGTGCAGATAAATCAGGGGTTGGTGCTCCTTTCTATTGGTGCAGATAAATCAGGGGTTGGTGCTCCTTTTTGTTAGTGTAGATAAATCAGGGGTTGGTGCTCCTTCCAGTTGGTGCTGGTAAATCAGGGGTTGGTGCTCCTTTCGTTGTCATAAATCGGGTGGTGCTCTTTGTGTGCAAATAAATCAGGGGGTGCTCCTTCTGTTGGTGTAAATCGGGGGTTGGTGCTCCTTTCTGTTGGTGCAGATAAATCGGGGGTTGGTGCTCCTTTACGTTAGTATAGATAAATCAAGGGGTTGGTGCTCCTTCCAGTGGGTGTTGGTAAATTGATTGTAAAGTTGTTGCTTTGCAAAGGCTGGATTTGGATGGGAGTCCAAATAGTCAATTTTTGAGGAGTAGCCAAATTGGTGAACCTCGGTACATCTTGTGTTGTGTGATGCTCTCTTGTTATATTTGCTTTACTTGGTTTTAAGTTTTCATTGTTTCGACTTTAAGAGTTGAAGATTTAAGTTTTAAAGAGCTACACTGATTCACCCCCCCCTCTCAGTGTCATTGTGAGACTAACAGATATTAAGGCTGAGGTTAAATTGTTGTGATATAAATAACTACAATAGGATATACAATTGGACAAATTGGAAAAATATAAATTCAAGGATCTCTACCAAACTTCTAAATTTACTCAATCTAAGACATATGTTTTATCCAAGTAAATACCACATTCTACTACTAAATATCTACCTATAAACATATTGAGTCATGAGAATATGGATAATTGAAAGGAACACGGGTTATGTTACAGTTGTGAAGAAAAATATTCTAGAGGGCATAGGTGTGTGCAAAAAAAATTATACTTTCTCAATATGGATGAAGTTACCACTATAGAATATTTTGAGGATGAAGATGATCCTCAAGAAATAAAAACCATAGACTATATGGTCAAGTAAGATGAAATCCAATAAAAAGTTTTTGTACATACTTTAGTGGAAGTATCCACATCCCAAGCCATTAAGGTGATTGTCCATTTCAAGGGATAAAGGGTCATCATTTTAATTGACTCTAGCAATACACATAATTATATTGATCCATGTGTAGCCAAACAAATTGTTACATCACTACATTCAATTCCTTTGAAGTCATGATTATTAATGGTGGCACCCTACCATGCAAGGGAAAATATTGTAATTTTAAACTAAATATTTGGGACTATAATCTCAACTATGACATATTTGATTTACCCTTATGAGGATGTGATATAGTTTTGGGAGCATAGCAGTTGAGAATATTAGGACTGATCTTATTATATTTTGTAGAATTATGGATGAAATTTAGTTAGGATGGATAGAAATATACTTTTCATGGCACAAAGGCAAGAGCGGTTTAATTTATTTCTTCTCATAATATGGAAAAATAGTTAAATAAATCTTCCCATGGTGTGGTAGATTAGATTTTTGCTATCACTACTCTTGAAAAATGGGAGTCTAATCACCCACAAAAATTATAAGGTATATTAGATAGGTATGCTCATGTCTTTTAGGAACTGAAGAGATAACTCCTTACTTCTCACATGATCATGCAATACAACATTTTTCTAGTAGTCTACCTCCTATGTTCATCCATAATGGCATGCTTATGCCAAAACAAAATTGAGAAAATTATGTAGGAACTTTGAGCTTCTAAAATTATCCATTCTAGTTTTAGCTCATATTCCTCACTAATGTTTCTAGTAGGAAAAAAGGATGGCACTTGGTGCTTGTGTATGTATTATTGGGATATTAACAAAATTACTATTAAGGATAAGTTTCCTATTCCTATAATTTATGAACTAATTGATGAGTTGCATGGGGCTCAGTATTTTTTCAAGTTGGATTTGTGGTTAGGTTATCATTAAATCCCCATTAAGAATGAAGATATTCCCAAAATAGATTTTTGAACTCATGAAGGGCATTATGAGTTTTTGGTTATGCCTTTTGGGTTGACCAATGCCCCTTCCACATTTTAGAGTTTTATAAAATTTATTTTCCTCCTCATATTCACAAATTCATTCTAGTATTTTTTGATGACATATTGATCTATAGTCACACATGGGAGGATCATATTCACCACTTATATGACACCCTCAAACTTTTTTCTTGCCATTAGATTTATGCAAAGTAATCAAAGTGTTCCTTTAGCTAGTTGGAGGTTGAATTTTTGGAACACATAGTCACTAAGGAGGGATTCCACATTGATCCTAAGAAAATATAGGAAGTTCAATATTGGAATAAACCTCATACATTGAAGGGACTTCATGGATTCTTGGGTCTTGCAAGATATTACAAGAAATTTGTAAAAAATTTATGGCAAGATAGTAGCTCCTTTGAAAACCATGTTGAGGAAAAATTCTTTTGTGTGGATTTATTTGGTCAAGAAGGATTTTGTTGATTTGAAGTATGCTATGATCACCACTCCTATTTTGGTAATGCTATATTTTTCTAAAACCTTTGGCATTGAGAGTGATGCATCGAGCATGGGTATTGGGGTACTTTTAATGTAATAGGATTTACCATTATGGCAATTTTAATGTAGGATGGTCAACCATTGGCTTTCACCAGTAAGGTAATATCCCCTTAAAATTTAGGCAAGTCCACTTATGAGAAGTAGATTCTTGTCATTTTACATGTAATAACCCATTGGCATCCTTATAATTGATCATCAGAGTTAAATACTTTTTAGAACAAAGGGTGGCTACTTTAGAACAACAAAAATGGATCTCCAAATTATTGGTGTATGACTATGATATCTCTTATAATAAAGGTAAAGATAATGTGGTGGTGGATGCCTTGTCTTATCTCCATGAATATCAGGCCATTTTACAGGTTATCTCCACTCCCCTCCCACAATGGATTCATCAACTTTGTGAGGATTTAGCCAAGGATTACTCATTACAAACTCTCATTTTCACTCTCCAAGAGGATTATCATTCCCACAAAGTTTATGCTTGGGATGGTCAAGATTTATAGTTTTATGATTGTTTGGTCATACCATCTCAGTCTCAAATCAAGGACCTCCTCCTTCAAGAAATACATGCTTCTTCCACAACTAGTCATTCAAGTTTTCTCAAAATATATACCCAAACCAAGCATACTTTTTTTTCTATGGAGGAATTAAAAATGACATCCAAATATTTATCTACAAATGTGATTGTTGCCAACATATGAAAGGTGAAACTATGAGTTATCTATGAAAACGTCAACCTTTGCCCATTCCTGAGTAGGTTTGAATAGCTATCTCTATGGACTTTATCAAAGGGCTACCAAAATATGGAGGTAAATTAGTTATTCTGGTGATAGTGGATCACCTTTCAAAGTATGATCACTTTTATTCCCTATCCCATCCTTATACTACATCCATTGTCACCCAACTCTTCCTTGACTTCATATTTCACCTTTATGGGATACCTAAATCCATTGTATTTGATTGGGATCCTATGTTCACTAGTCACTTTTAGTAGGCAATATTAATTTGTAGGGGACACAACTCAAGATGAGTTTAGGCTTCCATCCTCAAACCAATAGCCAAATCAAAATTATCAATAAGTGCTTGGAAACATACCTTAATTGCTTCACTTTTAAACACCCTATTCATTGGGTTAAGTGGTTTCCTTTGGTGAATGGTCGTATAACACCACTATCACTCTACCAATAAGGTGAATCCATTTGAAGTAGTATATGGTTAGCTTCCACCTACCCCAAATTCTTACATTCTATATAGCTCTAAAGTTTAGGTTGTGGATTCAAATCTCTACCAACGTGAATCTATTCTTTGCCAACTCAATCTCAACTTGGATATGGCTTAGAACCATTTGAAATAGCAAGAAGATCAACACCATACTAAATATAGCTATGTCATCGATGAAATGGTCTTTCTTAACTTATAACCATATAAACAATAATCTCTCTAGTTGCATGGATGTTAAAAAATTGATACCAAATACTATGGCCATTATTAGGTATTACAAAGACTTGGGATGCTAGCATACCAACTAGACCTTCTGGATAGTTCCAAAATTCATCCAGTATTCCATGTGTCATCTCTAAATAAGATTATTAGAAATAAGTTACAGGTGTAGTCTACACTTCCATAATTGGATGAGGAAGGGTCCATCATTATTTAACCTGAATGTATTTTTGACCAAAGATCTGTACCCTTTATTCGCATGTTATCATAGATGTCCTCGTATAGTGGCATGGATTACAAACAGATGATGCAACATGGGAACCTCTTAAATTTTATTTCCCTTTCCTCTTTCAAAACCAACATACCCAACACCACTCACTTTCCCTCCCAAACATATCTATGAATTCTATCTAATCATCCCATAAAATCAATACTTCTCCCCAAACAACATTTGGTAAAAATTATTGAGGGGACATCCATAGATGATATATTATGTGAATTATTAGATACTAAAAATAATACTATTCAAATACACACATCACCAAATTTGAGGTATGTATGAAATAATGACATTAAGCAATAAAATATGACCATAATAAATATCATCTCTTCAACATGATATCCAAAGACAATACCAATCATCACATTGTCAAAATTGGATTCCTACAACTTATTTTTGATGCAATTTCATAGAACCACATCAAAATGGGGAAAAATATAGAAACTCAATTTTGACATACTACCTAATCAAAAAACATCAACCATCACACCCAACATCAACAAAAAATCAATTAGCTCAACTTGAGCAATTTGGGCACCATTTTTAGCCTCTATCAAATTCACCACTTCATGACTAAAATGCTAATGGTAAATTTGCTATCATGTGGTATTTTTAAAAAAAATTATTTTTCAACCATTTGACTGGTCAAAACTAACCATTATTCAAAATTTCCAATTTGTTACAAAATTCCAATGCCAATTTTGACACAAAGTGGAATTTTCACCAAAATGGCTAGAAACCTTTAGCACAAACTAGAGGTATGCAAATTTATTTTTTCCACTACTTCCTCTAATATTGCATGCTCCAACCATGAACTATGTCTACAAATGAAAATTTTATCTTGTGCCCAAATGTCAACTTGCACCTAACTTTCCCTCTAAATCCCTTCTCCAAAAATCTATAAGTGTATCCCTTGGGGTGAGCATTCAATAAGCAATTATATATAGTTACACTCTTTCAAATTTTCATACTCTCTCTCTCTCTCTCTCTCTCTCTCTCTCTATCTCTCTCTCTCTATAATTAGCTTTCACTCATTTGGATCATTCAACAATCATTTGGATAAATTCAAGAAAATAAAGGGGGCATTGGAGCAAGAGAATCATCTTGGTGTGAGGAGAAGCATTTGCTAGGATTGTATATTTTACTAGCACTTCTCTCTTTCATTATTCTTGTCTTCATTTTATGCATTTTCCCTCTTATTTTGGCCTTGCTAACTTGTATTTTACATTTTAATTTAATAATCCTCTATCTCTTTGTTTATTTAGCATCTCTAATAATTGTTTTTAGTCATTTAATGTTTGTGCTTGCATATTTTGATTTACAGTATGTTTATTTCATGTATAGCCATTTATCTCTTAATTTTGGCATATTAATATTGTATTTTATTTTTACCCATGCATTTTATCACTAACATCTCTCATTTTGTAGGTATTTATCTTTATTTCATCTAACCTATATTTATTTGTAGGCTTAATCTCTATTTGTATTGTTTTCATTCTCATTTACATCTCATTCATAAGATTACAAGCCCCATTCTATATTGCACATTCTAATTCATCATTGCACATTCTAATTCATCATATCTATCTCCATTTGTAAGTTTTGGGAAATTTTAAAACCATTTCCTAATATTTTGTAAAATCCCATGTTGTAGGCCATAGAGATTGTCCTTTCATCCCCTTTGTCTAATTCCAAGCCAAATTGACCCAAATAACCCAATAATTTGATCCAAAAATCAATTGGCCTGTATTATAGGATAAAATTACCAGTTCCTACAACCACTAACAATTTTATCTCTTTAAAAATACACGAAGAAAAAATACCATATGGAGTCAAAAACACTAGTGGAAAATTTACCAAGTTGTGGTAAATTTGATAAAAATAATTTCCACTCCAAAGGATCAGGTTCATACTCAAATTTATCTTAATAGGGGGCATTATTAGTGGAGAATATAGCCTATCACCTATCTACAAATTAGACAAACCCTAAAAAAAAAATGTATTTGTTTATTTGAATCTTACAGGTTTCAAAAATGCCACTAAATTGTAAAAATGCAAGTTAAAAATTTGACAGTCTATGGTGAATTTGGTTAGACATCATTTTATGTAATCCTACAACTTGGCACCTATATTTTCATTGTCACTTCATTATTTTTAGTTTGTTGATATTTATTTCTTACTAAATTGTTTGTTTTAAGCCACATCTATCTTGGAAAGTTAAAGAATCCTTAACATAGGATTTTTCTTTAAAAATTATCTAGGCAAAAAATCAAGAAGTCATAAAGCTTGCATATTAAGATAACTTATTTGTTGCACATTCCTATGTTGTCTTCAAAAGAAAATTCTTATTAACATAAACATCATTAAAATACAAAGATAGTACTAGGTTAGCACTTGCTCTCTTGCACTTTGTGTGATTGTATTTGTGAAGCGAAAAATACGACACCAAAACAAATATGAAAGTAAAATAATTTCAATGAGTAAGAAACTGCACAAAAGATGATTTTATTTAATAAATGGGGGAGGAGCTAAGAAACCTACTTGTTACAATTCATTTGTTCAAAAGAACTTATTTTGATACAATAAATACTAGTGCTAGGGTTCTCCGAAACCCTAGCTACAAAACAAGAAGTGTCTCCAATGTATCTTGCTTCCAATAGGATGAGTGGGCTTCTGGTTATCCGTAATAAGGCCACTCTAGCTTCAGTATCTACTCAAAAATATTTGATGAATGCTACCCGATCTTGCTCACACAACAAAAATAGAGCCGTTAGCAAACAAAATGAGGGTTCCACAGTGTGAACCCTCATAAATGCAAACTAAAAACCCTAGATCTGAATAAAAAAAATATGCATAATCTAAATAACATAAAATAAAAATGCATAAAATAATTACTTACATGTTTTGTTTCTCCATTACAGATTGATGGCAGGGTGCCCCGATGACACCTGATGATCTTATGTGGTAAGCTCTAGTCTATGGTTGTGAGGACGGTAGGTACTGTGTTGTACATGTGGAATGTAGTAGGTGCTCTGCAACACTTGTGGGATGAGGTAGGCACTCAAAAACACCTATGGATTAGGGTTAGATCTATAGAAGCACATTAGAGGATTGCAAAAGGCTTTGCGGATGAAGGATAATGGCGATGGCAGAAGTGGACTACGAATAATGGCTAGAAATAGGAAATCCTAGAGTAGACTAGGGTTTTTAGGGAAGGTTATGCTAGGGCACAACTAGAGCAGTGTGGGTTGAATTCACTCAAAAAGCAAGAGCTCCAATCAAAGCTAGTTTGAACCAATTAGCAAAAGTTCCAGGATTTAGGGGTTGAGCATTGAGAATGCTCCTATTTATTATCAAGCCTAGGGTTTTCTTAGGGTTTTAGCTTAACATTTTTGATCATGTGGCTAATATTAAATCAGATCCAAAGGCTAATATTAAACTTTAGGTGTGACATTGATTAAGAGAGATGGACGACTGAGATTAGATCGAATCGGAGGATTGAGATTAAATTGTCTTATAAATATATATTTTATAATAAATATATTAAAATATTATATTTAAATATAAATAATATAAAATAAATATGAATAAGTCAAATAGGGGTCATAAAATGGTGGGAAAGGGCTAAAATAAACCATTGGATGGCGGGAAAGACATGGAATGGCCAATTGAATGGCAGGAAAGGGAGATGGTGGACAAGTGGTTAGGATTTGGTATCTACAAATGCCTCTTTTTGTACAATATTATGTGAAACACAATATGGTGCAAAAATGCAAGACACCTGGTTGGGCTCTGGGCACAAAAGCAACTTCTCTCTATTGTTGAATTTTGAGCAATAATGTTGAAGACAAAAGAATAAATAATTTTGGAGTTTTTACGTATCTTACCCCGTCAATTGGCGAAAGCGATTACAGATGAATCTCATGAGCCAATTGATAAATTAGTGCAAATTATGAATGATGTGATATAATTTTTGCCCCAATGGTGTGAAGGAGGTTGGTGTAAAATGTGATAATATGTGTTTGTGTTTGCCCTAATGGATAAAGGGTTTTTGTGCAAATGTGATGTGATGTGGACGATATGAATGATGTAAAATGTGATATGTCAAATGTAGATGTCATGATCATGTAAGGTGTATCCCATTGTGGGAGGATCAAAATCAAATGTGGTTGCCCCAAATTTGGGGTGATTCGATGTTGTTGAATAAAATGCCTTATTGGTGTCATTGAGTATGCAAGTGATGAAGATGCTGGATGACGGAGTCAATGTAGGGACCGGCTAGTGACTATGGAAAAATCTCCATATAATTCCACCATGGAACCAATAAACCTACCGGGATTTCCTATCTTGTGACTATGGTCAAATGAATGAGTGATTGTGATATTAATTATCCATGTTTTATTACCCCATGGAAAAGGACATCAATGACTAATTTTGTGCAAATTATTCTTGGCAAGGTTTCACTCAAAATGTGAAGTACCAAATGTGATTGTGATCTTGATCAAGGAGATAATAGATTATGATGATGACTAAGTGTTCTTATGGTAATTCATTCATATTACCGAATTGCATGGATGCTAATCCCTGTAATCGCCAAGTATATAGAATAAACCACTATATAAGAGATTCACTTGTAAATTTGTCACATGTTGGAAGAACGAATGGTGGATTATGATAATGGAAGAATGTTTATGAAAGAATGTGACGATAGTGGTTGATTTTGCACTTTTTCAAATGGAGACAATTGATTCAATTGTCAAATCAATTCCAAGTTTCATAACAAGTTGTGGGATGATGAAGAATATGAAGTGGAGGAGCCAAGTATTGGTTTAATGAAAATTTGTATTCGTGTGATGTATTTTGCAACTTGATATGTGCATTTTACAAATTTATGTCATGCTCAAAAAATATGCGTGCAAAATGATTTTTGTTTTCACAAATCTTCATTTTATAATGAGCATGATGTGTGGATGAAATTTGCTAAGATTTTGAGGGGATAAGCTACTATTTTTATTACTTTGGCCTTCATGCTATTTTGGCATCAGTTCCCTGTTGTGCCTATGGTATCTTGTAGGCACTCGGCTACGCTTGGGAGCACCTACATGCACCCATTTGCACCTACGAACCATAGGTGCTACCCTGTGCCTGAGTGCGCTAACTGTAGCTATAAAGAGCTTACAGGGCAGATTTGGTTGCTCATTCGTGCATTTGAGAGTTTGTGAAGTTGTTCCTGAGGAGAGGAGTGGATAGGTGAGGAAAGTGAGGCTAGTGGATATCTGTATGGAAGATATGGCAGTGGAAGGAATGAATGCTACTGGTGGAGCTGAGGCATGATTTGCCCTGGTAATGTTGAAAAACACTTTTTCTTTTGTTCAAAAAAAATCAAAGTTTTTTTTTTTAATTAATACTAATATAAAAAATCTTTTGTTGTAGTTGAGGGAGATAGAGCCTCAACATCGGTTCTCTTCTACCATTCCAAGGATGAGGAAGAAGCTTACAAAGGAGGATTGGAACCTTTTGAAGGAGTTTGGTTTGGAGGGAGTGGCTCAGTTGGATGTGGTTAGGATGGATGATGAGTACCTATCATATTTGATAGAGAGGTGGGAATCAGATAGGGGGACATTTTAGCTATTGGTTGGGGAGGCTACCATCACACTTGAGGATGTATATCACATCATCAAGGTCCTAGTGGAGGGTGTGAAGGTGACAATTGGGCATGATAAGAATGCAAAGATGATGAAGATGTTTTGCGAGTGATGGTGGGAGGTGAGGATGGGAGATGGAGGAATTTGCTATTTGAGCATGTACAAGGATAAGGATTTGACTACACTCCTAGCCTTGATCATTTTTATGTTAGTGAACATAGTTCTCCCCAATAACACAAGGTGTAGGTTCCCTTGGAACCTATTGGGATTGGTAAGTGACTTACTCATCAATCCAAAGGCGTATGCATGGGTTCCTGCTTTATTGGTGCAGTTATACCAGGATCTATATGAGATTACATGGAGAGGGAGGAAGGGGATTGGATGCAATTTTCATCTACAGTGTTGGGCTTGGGAGCACTTCAATGTAGCTCGGATAGAGGGGTTACCTTTCCAGGTATGAAAAATTGGCAAGCATTATGATAGGAGATGGGCATTTGCTAAGGACGTACAACCGATTTGGGAGGAGCATACCAACTAGTAGTACAAGGATATGTGGATAGGTTTGACTTGATATGGCGGCCATGGTAGAGAGCCATGTAGGAGGGTGATTAGGAGCAGATGTAGTGGGTGAGGCAAGCATGAAGGATGGTTAGGAGGAGATATGATGAGATAGAGTACTTTTAGTACTCATGGGTGTTGAGGTAGTTCAGTTTACCCCAGGGTGTGCCTGATGAGCCAGTGTTGTATCGGCATCAAGAGGATGAGGTGGATCTTCCATGTGTAGAGCCATGGAGAATTTATATAAAGGATGACGATCAACTAGAGGTATAATATGTAGGTGATACAAGAGTGACCCCGAAGTATGCAACATGGTTTGGTACCCAACCAGTATGGGTGCCAAAGGTGGTGATGGGTGTGGATGCGATAGGTTTAGAATCGAGGATGACTTCAAAGAGGATGATGTCTCAAAAATTGGTAAATTGGAGGAGATCAAGGGGATGGGCACAATAGAATCCTGAGATGGAGGTACTATAGGATGAGGTGGAGGATGATGAGGAGATAGGAGATATCTCAAAGGTGGCTAGTCTGCAGGCTGAGGTGGAGCAATTTTATGAGGAGCGAGAGACTACTCTGGAGACTCATAGGGAGTCTTTGGAAGGATGAGATGTGATCATAGTTGGGTTATGGGCTACCATAGCATTAATGGAGGTAGAGTGACTGGAAAATAGGGTTGATGCGGGTGATTAGGAGATGGTCACGAGGCTCCAAGAAGAGATATTTGTGAGAGATCATCATCATCAGATTGACTTGTGGTGACTACAGGCTAGTGAGACCTATGCATACTCTTTGGAGGTGTTGTGGATGGCTTATCACATTCCTTTTTTGGATCCTCCATCATCTTCGAGGGCTGATTCATTGAGGGACATAGTATTTAGGCAAAGTTCTAGGTATAGGGCTCCTACTAGGTCTCAAGGGTCATCTCATAGAATTAATGCAGTGCTTAGATGCACTTTTGTATATGAGCCTTGGTGCTCCATTGTAGCCTTTTTGGAACTCATTGTACATGCAATATTATATATATATATATATATATATATATATATATATACACATGGATTTTATGTTTGTGTTATCTTTTATGTGAATTGTTTTTGTGTATGCAATGCATGTTTTATGAAAATGTTTTATGGATGATGAATGCCAGCTAATTATGATGTGTATGTGTAGTGCTTATATGAATGATTAATGCAAGCTAATCATGATGTGTATGTGTAATTATTATATGGATGATTAATGTAAGCTAAATGACATGTATATGAATAATTAATGCAAACTATATGAGAGGTATGCATGATATTAGAATTATCATTTATAGTTCAGAATTTTGTTGGCCAATTTTGTTCATTATTTTTGCAATCGGGGGCACCAAAATTGGTGGCTTTATGCGGGTTGATCCATTATGAAGACATGGATGCTGACATGGAAGAAGATATGGATTTTTAAATGGAATAATATATGGAAGAAGTTATGGATGTTGATATGGAATATTGAGGGATTTTCAGAGACTCAATCATACTAGTGTTATCAACCAAACTCACTAAAGGTTGTCTAACTTTCTTTAAGATGAATGTGTGTGCAAGTGAAGTTTATGTACCCAATATTGAGCATGAAAATTACCCTAGGCAATCAATAACCAATGTGTATGCATGTGAAGTTCATTAACCCATTATGAGTAAATTAGGTATGACCTATTATGGAGAGGACCAAGAAGCTAGCTTGTTTGTATGTGTAGTCAAAGGTCTCCCTTTTTGTAAGAGAGACATGTTACCCCGCATGAGCTTACTCCACTGCCATTCAAGCATCTATAAGCCCGGTGGAGACTCAATGCATAGTCCAATTATCTGATCTTTAGGCCTTGGGTATGACTACATAAATTTTTGAGAAAAATATAGTATGATCCTTACAACTTTAGGTATTTGTGGTGTGTGCATAGAAATTGTTATCTTTGGATAGAGCTTTGGGGAATAAAATTCTCAACCGAAGTGTGATGAGAATGTAACCCTATCCTTACTACTCTATATTTTGTGTGTATATATGGAGAGCAACTGTGATAGTGGTGAAAAACACTATTTTTTGTTTTGGACTATGTTGCATGATAGGACAAGCAAGGAATACCCTTTTCACTTCAAGGTACCACCCAAGTATGGTGTTATCCCTCTTTGAATCATTTTTTTTTTTTAATATGTGAAGGAGTGTGTTTTGTGCAAGATTATTTTTGGAATCAATGGACAAAACTCAATATTTTATTAATGTGAAAAAGTGGTTTTGGTCCTAAAGAAAATTGGACATATTTTTTGGAGGTTGCTAGACACACTAGTAATGGTTGAGTGATTGAAAACTTGGGGTTTATGATTTTTGACACATGGGATTGTTGGATTATGATATTGGAGAAAATTGCATAAATGCTGAAAATAGGTACCCCCAATTGTGGAAACTTGGCTTTTTATTTGGCCATATCATCACTACTATAGAAGATCATTAAATGTGGGATGGGATGAATGCAATTTGCAAAATGAAGGAATGTAGTGAAATGCATGTGGAATGAATGCAAATGGAATATATATGTAGTATGTATGAATGTAATGTGAAAAATACATGTAAATATGCCTATATGTAAATGCAAGATGTATGCAATAGGAATATGTCCATGTGAATGATTTTTATTTTTATTTTTATTTAGCCATGTATATATATACATATAAACATCATACTCAAAAATCACTGCAAATGTGTATTGACCCATTAAGCTTGCCAACGGGTACCATGTTTGAAAGCCACTTAGGATAATCAATAAGAACAATGAAATTGACATCTAGAAGTTTTTGAAGCTCTTCCTTGACTATGAGGGCCATGGTAGGATGCATCCTTTATAAGATTTTGTTTGACCGGTTTGGCATCGGGATGTAAGGTGAGGTTGTGGACCACAATACTAGGGTCAATACCAAGCATATCCTTATAGGACCATGCAAACACATACTTTTTCTTCTTGAGGATAGTAATGAATTATTCTTGCTCATAAAATGATAGACTTTTTCTAAGCTTGATAATTTGGGGATTGTTAGGATATGAATTAAGGTTCACTTTGATGGTATCTTCAATAGACATATGTGAAACTTCCTCAAGTTGATGTGGTGTTGGGATTAAATGAATGCCATATAAGATGGCATACAACTCTTCCTACTTATCACCATCTAAATCTGCCTGAAAGACCTCGAGATTCTTGGTAGAATATGGAGGTGATGGTGGATGGGAAGGAGGAATGTAGTTTGTAGAAGCCCTTAACAATTCCTTGGAAAGTATGAACTCCAAAAAGGAGGGTGGGGAAGAAATTTGGTCAATGTCAACAAGGCTTGTCAATTGGAATTGGATTAACCATATTGTATGGATTACGAAATGGGGTGAATAAGTTAATAATATTCATACTGACTTAGTACGAAAAGATATGGATTGAAATAATGGATGGGTGGAATGATTGGATGGGAACTTATGTTGAGTCTTGTTAACCTCAGAAGCCTAAGCTATGCTCAAAATTACTACTAGGTGTAGTGTGACACCTTTGTAGGCGCAACAGGGTTCCTGTGTAGGTGTAGAAGGGTACATGTATAGGCATAGTAGGGTGCCTATGGGGATCAAAAAGTGTCACAAAACACCTAAGAACCTTCTACAAACTATCACATGTCCTTCTAAAAGCCCTAAACGATAATTTCAGTCAGTTTTTCACTCCAAAAAACCTTGTAAAATTAAACAACATAATAAAATTAGTACAAAAAAGTAAATTAGAAAGTAGAACCCTTGAGGGGTCCCACCATGATCACCATTTGTGAAGCGAAAATATGACACTAAAACAAATGTGAAAGTAAAATAATTTTAATGAACAAGAGACTGCACAAAATATGATTTTATTCAATAAATGGGAAGGGGAGCTAAGAAACCCTTTTTTTAGAATCTATTTTTTCAAACAAACTTATTTTGATACAATAAATACAAGTGCTAGAGTTCTTCAAAACCCTAGCTACAAAAAAAGTAGTGTCTCTAATTTATCTTGCTTCCAATAGGATGAGTGGGCTTCTAGTTATCCATAATCGGGCCACTCTAGCTTCAATAGCTACTCAAAAATCCTTTATGAATGCTACATGATCCTACACACACAAAAAAATATAGCCATTAGCAAATAAAATTAGGGTTCCACATTGTGAAACCTCAAAAATGTAAACTAAAAATCCTAGATCTGAATAAACAAAACATGCAAAATCTAAATAACATCAAATAAAAATGCATAAAATACTTACTTTCCTATTTTTTTCTCCATTGTAGATTGATGGCAGGGTGCCCCGACAACACTTGATGATCTTATGCGGTATGTTCTAGTCTACGGCTGTGAGGACGACAGGCACTATGCTGCACCTACAAAATGTAGCAGGCACTCTGTAGTTCCTATGGGATGAGGCAAGTGCTTGGTAATTCCTGTAGACTAGGGTTAGATCTACAAAAGCAGATCGAAGGATTGCAAAAGGCTTGGCAGATGAAGGATAATGGCAACGGTGAAAGTGGGCTACGAATGATGGCTAGAACTAGGAAATCCTAGAGTAGACTAGGGTTTTTAGGGAAGGTTATGCTAGGGCACAACTAGGGCAGTGTGGGTGAAATTCACTTAGAAAGCAAAAGCTCCAATCAAAGCTAGTTCAAACCAATTAGAAAAATTTCCAAGATTCAGGGGTTGATAATTGAGAATGTTCCTATTTATTATCAAGCCTAGGGTTTTCTTAGGGTTTTAGATTAAAACTTTTGATCATGTGGCTAATATTAAAGAAGATCCAAAGGTTGATATTAAAATTTATATGTGACACAGATTAAGGGAGATGGACGACTGAGATTAGATCGAATCAGATGGTTGAGGTTAATTTATCTTATAAATATATATTTTATAAAAAATATATTAAAATGTAATATAAAATATTATATTTAAATATAAATAATATAAAATAAATATAAATAAGTCAAATAGGGGTCAAAAATGGTGAGAAAGGGCTAAAGTAAGCCATTGGATGGTGGTAAAGGCATGGAATGGCCAACTGAATGGTGGGAAGGAGGATGGTGGACAAGTGGTTAGGATTTGGTGTCTACAGTATTTAGCATACATTTTAGGTGATATCCTCTTTAAGTTGGTATAAGTTTTATCTTGTAAAGGTTAGATAAAAATTCAGACTAGAGATCCAAAACCTTTAGTTTTTTTTTTTAAATTAACACATTAAACACCCAATAAGTATTGAACATAAACATAGCACATAACCACATTTTTAATAAATGAGGTAGGGCCTACTCACATTGAATATTACCATATCTTTAGGACCTCCTTTGAAAAGAGACCCTCAGGCAAAGAAGTAGGAGTTCTAGTGGATTCCCTCACACATGTGTGAGATTTTGAATCTATAACCACAATGACATTTTATTGTCTTGACACAAGCCAAGATATTGAATTCAACATGAAATCATGTTTTGCTTGTAATATATTGTTAGTCCAACAAACAATATGTTGGTTCCATAATCATAATGGTTCTTCTTTCTACACCATGGCAAACCATTAACATGGGTTACATATGATGTTTGTATCCCACTAAACATCAAAACAATAATATAACTCTATTCCTCTCGATAGGTTTTTGAATATGATTATCATAGTACCATGTGAGAATAATGTTAACATAGTTCAAAATGCTCATTTGTTTTAGACTATGATGCTAGACTTATTTGTTAGTTTAGGCACTACCTATGGAATCTACATAATATTCAACTAAATATTTTAATAAGTTTTTATTCTCAAATTGATGAATAGATTAAAGTGTTGAATAATATACTTATACACTTACTCAAGTCCCCATTATTCATTATACTAATATAGAATCAATGACTAAGAAATGACAATCCTTTTCACTTTGCTTCCCAATAAGCATCTTCATGCAACGAGAGAATGTCATTTTTTCATATGCCACTAACATCATGATGGTGTAAATTTGATAGCTTTAGTAACTTGACCATGTCATGAAGGAAAAAGTAGACCAACATAGAGTCTAATAGAAAACTTCATTTACCAATTTCTACACATTAAATCTTCTCGTTATTTAAGATTAGTATCATATATATAATTATTAGGTTCTATATATGGTCATATTATTACTTAATACCAAATTAAAAAGGAAAATGAAAAGTCAAAATTAGATTCCTACAACTTATTTTTGATGCAATTTTGTAGAAACCACATCAAAATGGGGAAAAATATAGAAACTCAATTTTGACATACTACCTAAGAAAAACACATCAAACATCACACCCAAAATCGAAAAAAAATAAATTAGCTCAACTTGAGCAATTTGGGCACCATTTTTAGCCTCTATCAAATTCACCACTTCATGAATAAAATGCTAAAGGCAAATTTGCTATCATGTGGTATTTTTGAAAAAAAATAATTTTCAACCATTTGATTGGTCAAAACTAACCATTAGTCAAAATTTTCAATTTGGTACAAAAAAGCTAATGCAAATTTTGACATAAAGTGGAATGTTCACCAAAATAACTAGAATCCTTTGGTACAACTAGAGGTATGCAAATTTATTTGTTCCACTACTTCCTCTATTATTGCATGCTCCAGCCATGAACTATGTATACAAATTGAAATTTAGTCTTGTGCCCAAATGTCATATTGCACCTAAATTTCCCTCTCAATCCCTTCTCAAAAAATATATAAATGTATCCCTTGGGGTGAGAATTCAATAAGCAATTTTATCTAGTTACACTCTCATATTTTCATACTCTCTATCTTTCTCATTAGCTTTCTCTCATTTCGATCATTCTCAGCAATCATTTGGATAAATTCAAGCAAATCAAGAGGGCACTGGACCAAGAGAATCATCTTGGTGTGACAAGAAGTATTTGCTAGTATTGTATATTTCCCTAGAACCTCACTCTTTTGTTCTTCTTTTCATAATTTTATGCATTTTCCCTCTTATTTTGGCCTTGATAATTTCTATATTACATTTTCATTTACTAATCCTTTGTCTCTTTGTTTATTTAGCATCTCCAATACTTATTTTTAGTCATTTAATGTTTGTGCTTGCATATTTCGATTTACAGTAATTTTATTTCATGTATAACCATTTATCTCTTATTTTTGGCATATTAATCTTGTATTTTCTTTTAATCCATGCATTTTAATCACTAACATCTCTTATTTTGTAGGTATTTATATTTATTTCATCTAACTTATCTCTATTTGTAGGCTCAATCTCTATTTAGATTGTTTTCATGCTCATTTACATATCAATTATAAGATTACGTGCTTATTCCTTTCATTTAATCCCATATTTACATTTTTATTATTTCCATGCATGGTAAATAAGCTCCTTATTCACATATATTTTCATGTCACTTTTATATTGCATTAATATTCAAAATTATATACTATTCCTTTTATATTTCCTTCCCATTTGTATGCTCTCTTTGCTCTTTATTTTATATAAGATATCATTGAAGCCTCTTCCATACTTATTAATCCATATCAATAGTTTAAAAACTGTTATATGACCATATATTTTCCTCTTGCATCATTTTATTTGATCCTCCATAGATTTGAATCTATTTTAACCTCACCTTAGAAGCATTCTAGAATCCATTTCAGTATCTAGGCACCTTCACATCCATTTTTGGTGGTGCATTTGAACCTCCAACAATCATTGCACATTCTACTTCATCATATTTATCTCCATTTGCACATTTTGGGAAATTTTAAAATGATTTCTTTGTTGTCGTGAAAAGAAAAATCTTACTAACATAAACATTATTCAAATCCAAAGGGCATACTAGGTTAGCACTTGTTCTATTGAATTTTATGTGATTGTTTTTAGCATACATTTTAGGTGATATCCTATTTAAGTTAGTATAAGTTTTATATTCTAAAGGTTTTATAAATATTCAGACTAGAGATCAAAAACCTTTAGGTATTTTTAAAATTAACTAATTAAACACCCTGTAAGTATTGAAAATCAACACAATACATAATCACCTTTTTAATAAATGAGATAGAGCCTACTTGCATTGAATATTCCCATATATTTGGGATCTACTTTGGAAAGAGACCCTCAACTAGGGAAGCAAGAGTTATAGTGGATCCCCTCACACATTTGTGATTGAATCTACAACCACAATGATATCTTATTATCTTGACACAAACCAAGATGTTGAATTCAACATGAAGTCATATTTTTCATGTAATATATTGTCAGTGCAACAAACAAGGTGTTGGTTCCATCCTCAACATGGTTGTTCTTTCTACATCATGATAAACCATTAATATAGGTTATATATGATGTTTAGATCCCAATTAACATCAAAATAATAATATAACTCTATTCCTCTAGATAGGTTTTTGAATATGATTATCATGGTACCATGTGAGAACAATATTGACATAGTTCAAAATGATTATTTATTTTAGACTATGATGCTAGAATTATTTGTTAGTTTTAGCACCACCTATTGAATCTACATAATATTCAACTAAAGAGCTCAATAAATTTCTATTCTTAAATTTATGGATAGATTAAAGTGTTGAATAATATGCTTATACACTTACTCAAGTCTCCATTATTCATGATACTAAGATAGAATCAATGACTAAGCAAGGGTAAACCTTTTAACTTTGCTTCCCAATAAGCATCCTAATGCAACAAGAAAATATCATTTTTTCATATGCCACTAATACGAGGAACCATAGGCAATGGCAAAATCATGGTGATGGTTTGTAATATCCTTGTGGTAGACACTACAATGAAGGAACCACAAGGAATGGCTTTTAGTAATATCCTTGTGGTGGGTTCTAAAGTAGAGGAACCACAATCAGTAGTTGTAGGATCGAATGGATATCTCTGGGGCAAGTAACCTTCAAGGCGAGTAGCATCAGATGGAGATATTTTGGACCAATAACCCTCAAAGTGAGTAATATTGTATGGAGACCTCTAGGGTCAATAAACCTCAAGGTGACCCTTTTATCACATCTAGTCGTGGTTCTAGTAGTGCTACAATGGATTCTTCGAAGTCTCCTTTGGATTTACTAAATTTCCTCCTAGCAGGTGTGTTAAAGGGTTTAGATGGTGAGCAAGGTGATTCAACTCTATATGCCACTATTTTGAGAGAGATAGTAACTAACAGCTAGGCAAATCAAGTGAAAGACAATAAAATTCTCAACTTTTCTAGAAAGGAGAAGAAGATTTTCATTCCTTTGGTAAGTGATGAGAATAGGTTGGCCCACAAAATTTCATATAAGATTTTAGATAGAGCCTAAAATAGATTGAGTAATAGTCTAATTGATAAATTTACTGGTTATAGACAATCTATAGATCAGATTATGAAATGGGATAACCTCAAGTGGAAAGTTAAAGGGAATATGGACTTCTCAGTTGTTCCAAGAAGTTTCTTTTTAGGTTCCTTTGCTGCTATGGAAGATAAGGATTTAATTTTTTTTGGATGGCCAATGTTTTATGGGATGATATGGAATTTTACTAATGAAATAGGCTCTTGGATTCAATCCAGAATTGAAAAACACAAAGATTGCTCCCATTTGGGTTAAAATTTTATCATTACCACTTGAGTTCTAGGAAAATGAAATTTTAGAAGCTATTGGCAACTGCATTGGTAGATTTCTATTTCTGGATTTTCCTATTAAGAAGAGGAAGAAGATGGTCTTTGCTAGATTTTGTGTGCTAGTTGGAGCAAACAAATCTCTACAAAGATCTATTAAATTGACATCAAGTAAAGGTACTTGTACATAGGAGATTTCTTATGAAAATAGTCCTTTTGGATGTTGGACATGTGGTAAAATAGGTCACCTAGAAAAAAACTATCGCATTCACAAAGATTATGGAATTAGTCCAGATATGGAAGGAAGGAAGGGTAAGGCCATTTGGAAAGTTAAATAGACTACTAAAACTTTGGAGGACATTGAACAAACCCCCAAGTTAAGCCATAGAAATCCCTTGAGTGTGCAAGAAAATAAGATGTATCTTCTATTTTAGTATTTCATGAGGAGTGAGAAGCAAACCAAAGGGTAATGGAGTAGTTGGGTATAAGCCATTTTGAAAATTTGTAGATGACCTGGAGAATGTCCCTTCTACATCGCCACTACTAATGAAGAAAGATAATGTGAATATGATGAAGGCAGGGTAGGAAGGGCTAATCTACACTTAAGTAAAAGAAGATGTGAATATGGTGAAGGTAGAGCAGGAAGGACCAAAATATTCCTAAGAAGAATCAATTTGTTCCCATGTGGATATGGAGACTCTCCCTTCTACTTTGCCATTGGTCTTAGAGAAATAAAATGTGATTATGGTGAAGACTGGGTAGGAAGGTCCAAATTATTCCCATGAGAAATACCAATTAGAGATTGATACTCATGAGATAGTAGAGAAATAGACTATTGAGAAAGTTCAATCCTGTGTTACTTTAAATGTAAAAATTACCAATATTTCTTGTAAATCCCTTGACCTAGGTTGATAAGAGTCTAGAAAAGTGGGCAAGAAGTCTCTCAAGGAGAAAATGTACAAGGAAGTAGAATAAGAGAAATCTATGGGGTCTCAATCTATTATTAAGAAAATTCTGGTAGGTATGAAAAATCCTGCACCTTGGAACCAATAAAACTCCTAAGCTGGAATCCCCAGAAAACATAGGTTGGTTAAAGATATTTTTGCTCTTACCAACCAGTTTTATTGCTTTTCCAAAAAGCTAAATGGCTAAAATTTCATAAAGATATTTGGCAAAATATTTACAACTTTCAAGAGGAAGATAAAGGGGTCTCCAGAGGCATTAAATCTCTTTGGAATTCCAATATTTTTGAGGGAGACCTGCTAGATAAAAGTGAATATCATATCATAGTACTTCTCATAGATAAATATTCTAAATTTTTCTTTGTGATTACTAATATTTATATCCCCAACTCAAGTAAATCCTATAGAGAACTATGAATTTCTTTAGGATAAATGAGCACGCAGTTTAGAGTTTTATAATGGATTGTGGTAGGTGATTTTAACATATTATCTCTAGGTGAGAAACAAAGGGGTGTGGTTGATTTATTAGAAAGCATGCAATATCTAGAGAATATTTTAGTTGATGGTGGTTTATTTGATGTGGATTTACATGGTAACATGTTTACTTGGATGAAAAGATGCTCTGGTAGAAACTTGATCCAGGTCTAACTGAATAGATTTATTCTTTCAAAGGATTGGTTCCAAAACAACTTCATGTTTAATATGAAATATCTTCTTAAATCTGGATATGATCACAATCCTCTGCTCTTTTGGTGTAGTGTTTAAGATCATACTCATAATGGCATTTTCAAGTTTGAATTTATGTGGTTGCATCACCCAAATTTTTATAAAAAATACAAAAATGATTAAGTATTCCTTCCCATGGTACTAAGATGTAATTTCTCACAAACAAGCTTAAAAATGTAAAGAAATAAGTCAAGAAGTGGAATAGGGAGGTCTTTGGAAATATCTTTGAAAATAAGAAAGCTATTTGGTTAGATTTGGATATGTTATAAGATATTAATAGGTTAGGTATGAACCAAACCCAATTCCAAAGAGAAAAATAGCTTAATACTAAAATGCACACCATAATAGCCATAGAAGAACCTATTGGAGGTAAAAGTCAAATATCTAGATGTTGTAGGAAGGTGATAGGAATTATAAGTTTTTCTATGTCTTCACTATCAAAAATAAAATTTCTACCTATATTTATGTAATTCTAAAGGATGATGACTAGGTTATTAGAGAGATCAAATAAATTAAGTGTGAGGATATGGACATCTATCAAAATCTTCTAGCTGAAGATATGTAATAGGATGGAAACAACGATTAAGGAACTAATCACATTCCTAGGTTGATATCCAAGGAGATCAATGCTCAAATTCTAAATTAGGTTGATGAAGAAGAAGTAAGGATAGCCACTTTCTCCCTCGATAGAGATAAAGCTCTAGGTCTGGATGATTTACAAGCAATTTTTTTAAAACCTTTTGGGATATTATTAAGTTTGATATTATTGAAGCAATGAAGGAATCTTTAAAGTTGGGTCAAAACCCAAAGGATTTAACAATACCTTCCTTGTTATAGTTCTTAAGAAGAAAGAGTTAAAAACCTTCAAATATTTTAGACCTATAAGTCTTTGCAATGTTATTTACAAGATTATCTCTAAAGTTATAGCCCTCAGATTGAAGATATTCCTCCCCTCCATTATCTTCGATGATCAAGGAGGATTTGTTAGGGGTAAACATATTTTGTGTGGGATTATATCCCTTAATGAATCAATGTATTCTATAAATACTGGTGAAATAAAAGGTATGTTCCTAAAGATAGATATAAGCAAGGCTTATGATAGAGTTTCATGGAGTTTTTTGGATAAATTTTTTGCTACCTTTGGTTTTTGTAGATAGTGGAGAAGATGGGTTGGAAGCTGCTATAAGACTGCAAGATACTCTTCTAATCCATAATAAACCAATAGTTTTTTTAGTAGTAGATGTCTTAGAGATGATTGTCCCCTCTCTCGTTATCTTTTCATTATTATGGTTGAAATGCTCAGAAGATACCTCAATGTTGCCAAGGCTTCTGGTTGGATAGGGAGCCTTAAAAAAACTCATAATCTTGAGGGTATTACTCATTTTTAGTTTATGGATGATACCATTTTACTTGGTAATCCTACTATAGTAGAGGTAATTGAATTTAAAATAATCTTAGACCTCTATGAGCATACCTCTCACCAAAATATCAATTTGGACAAGATTGAGATCTTCTTCATTAACACTAAAGTTGCTCTCCAGAGAAGGGTGGCTAGAGTGATAGGGTGTCCTATGTCAACCTTCCCTTATTCTTACCTTCCAATGCCTATGTTTATGTAAACTTGTAAGGCACCTCTTTAGAATGGTTTGGTTGTCAGGTTTTAATCAAGACTTGTCGGATGGAAAGATAATCTCTTGTCTTAAGTAGAAAAAGTGTTATTGGTTAAGAGTGTTCTACAAGCTATCCCCATTTATCTTCTCCCATTTATTTAAGATCCTTGTTAAAGTTTCCAAAATCATAGAAGGAATTCAGAAATAGTTCTTATGGTCAAAATTTAAAGAAAGGAGGAGGATTCCTCTTGTAGTTTGTGAGAAAATATGCCATCAAAAGAAGCATGGTGGTCTTGGTTTGGGAAGACTCGGTCTAGTTAATAGTGTTATGGTAGCCAGCGTGAGATGGAGATTTCTAAGGGATGGTTAGACTTTTTGGGCAAGGATTCATAAAGAAAAATATCTTGATAGTCGAGAGGATATGAGATTTATCACAATTCAAAACCCCTATCGTGGCTCTTCTTTATGGAACCACTTGGTGGAGGCTAGGGAGGCCTTGTGGAAGGGTGTGAAATGACATGTTGGAGATGGGACCTCTATAATTTTTTGGAAAGATGCCTAGTTAGATGACAACCCCTTAGCCAACAATGATATTTTCTCTAATCTAAAGAGGATCTAGAAAATAGATATGGTAAGAACGTTTGTGACTACATGACTTTATTGGATAACCAATTGAGCTAGAAATATCTAGAGTCAAGCCCTAAGAATTTGGAGGCTTTAAACATCATTAAAGCTAAACCAAAGGTTTACTACTTAGGTGTTGTCAGACAAAGAGACTCTATAGTTTGGAGCAAAACTGAGAATAATCAATTTAGCATGAAGACAACCTATGATTTTTTGGATCCTCCTATAGATAATAGTTTTCTTTTTAAATAGAATTTGGGATAAGAAAATTATTTCTAAACTATATATACAAGTTGAAGAAAATATGATTTAATCTAAATCAAACACCATATATATGGTATTTTATTTATCATATACTTGCTATAATGTACTTTTATCTAATGTGAATTAAGTGTATATATCATGATACATAAATCAATAAGTTATTGAATCCATTTTTTTTAATAAATGTTTACCATCTTTTCCTTAAGAAAAATTGATCATCTAAATTGCAAAAAATATTATTATCATTTAAAATAAAATCTTAGAAAAAACTGATTAAAAAATAATTGTTTCGTGGGCGAGTGTGTGAGGGGCGGGTGTGTGGTGGCTTTGTGTCAAATTCTCTATCGATAAATATAGTTCTCGGCTTTATAAGAGATCATGGTTAGGAGGAGAGTAAGTCGATCATAAATTTTTTTCACAATAACCAAATTAAAAAAAACTGATTAAAAAATATTAAAATAAATAAAAGAACTCTAACAAAAATAATATAAAAAAATAAAAATTTCTAATAGAATATATTATGTTGATGAAACTTACAAATATGCTAACATGTAAAAGTTACATTACGCTCTTACTTAACATAATATAATATTTTAGTTGCCGAGTTTTTATTATAGACATTAAGATTTAAACAAACCTCAAACTAAGAATATATATAACTTGAAAAAGTAAAAGGGTGATTTTTAAAAGTTAATTATATTCGTATTTTATATGATAATATAACTAGTTCTTTTCCCATTACTAATTCATGTATAAAAACCATAACCAAATTTAATTTGACACTAAAAGGCAGGGTTAAATAGAAGCCACAGCTATTCGGGTAATTGTATTTGTAGTTACATTAACGTCTGTTGCGGTGCAGGGCAAAATCTTTGAAGAGGTAAACCTCAAATTTTCTCTCACGTCCTGTCATTGACTGCTACTCTCTGAGAGCGAAAATAAGAAAGATCCAAAAATGAAAGGAACCTCTGATTAGTAATAGCATGCGTGTCTGCGACCCTTTGTTTCAAGTCCATATGGTGGGCACTATTCAACTATTCCATGTCGAGCCAACCATTCAATGACATAGCCAGTTAGTGGTTGTAATCAACTGAAGCGACGGGTTCATAATTATATGAACGCAAAAGTCAGGCCATGAATGGACAATTGCCGTGTGAGACTGAAAATAACGACGGGTTCAAAGTTATACCAACGCAAGGGATAAGGAATGCTTGCAAATCCAATAGCCTGACTAACCATGGGACCTCTTAATAGTATTTTCGTCATTTCTCTATCTGCAGTCATTTCCGCGAGTGACGGAGGGCATTGGCGGTATTAAAGTTTGAGACTAGACTTCTAACACAATTGTTGACACGAGAGAGAGGGGAAAAAAGACTGGCACGTGACCTTTTAAAAGTCTATGAGGTGGTGACCTTTCCGTCTTATGCCGACCATCTTATTCCGGCCAGAATGGGATGATATTGTTAGTTGTAGGCCCCGTTTTTAATTATAATGATCACTGTTTTTTATTTTTATTTTTCGTTAGAGTTGTTTTTTACAATTTAATTAAAAAATAATTAAATAGTTTATTAATCATGAAATAAGTTGTAAGTATTATTTGGAAAGGGAAAAAAGTATAACGATCATGGTGTAAAGAGTGGTGCAGAATATGTTTTTGTGAAGTTAATAAAGAAGGTTTTTTTTTTTTTTAATTGAGTAATTACTTCTTATACATATACATATCCGTCATGGGGATTGAACCCAGGTCACATCTCACATCACCGATAATGTAAGTGGCGTCTTTATTGGTAGACCACATTACATAGATCATAGAGAAGGAAAGATTAAAAAGCATCTCAGGGTTGGGTGGATTTGTAAGTGTTTGTTTGTTAGGCATTTACCAAAAAGATATTCGGGTTCAAACCTCGGGGGCAGCTTGTTTGCAACAGTAGTAGTCTGAATCTTTTGAGTGCATGCAAGATCGACGATGATGGTATGAATCCCAAGCCACCGGTGGTCCCTTTTATGTCAAGTCAACAATAATGAAGCGTAATAGATTTGGTGGAAGCAGTCCTTGTGGTTTGAACCCTGCACTTCTCATTACTAAAAATAGTGTGTTTGTGACCAACTTTCCTATATAACAAAAACAATTATATTGCTTACAAAAACTTCTTTGTATTTTATTTATTTTTCCTTGTAAGTTATGATTTTCCTTTTACATGTAAGCTTTTAAGATGCTACAAATGAAAAGAAAGTACCTCGTAGTTTTTCATGCCAAGGGTATTTTTTGGTGATGTATTTCTTATTTTGAGAGTGTAGAAAAATATATATTTTTTATAGGTTAAAATTTCATTAAAAGTGTGTTTTGAAAGGATCACAAAACCTTTTTACAACAGGTCAATCGACCAAAAAAAAGGGCAAAGATAGGCCATAGGAAAAGTGCATTAAATCTCATCCAATGTAGGAAAGATAAAAAATCCTGCCCAAATGGGAAATTTAAACCAGGATTAACCAACCTTGCTCAAGCAGGTAAAATAAGGATCCCACCCAAAGCAGGGAAAAGAAAATCTTGCCCATGCGAAAAACAACCAATTTGAAAATTCCCGCCCAAGCGGAAAACATATAGTTTGAAAAATCTTGTCCAGGGGAAAACATGAAACCAGTATCTTGCCAAAGAAAACTGGAAACCAAAACCGCGTAGAATGAAAACCGCCCTAAGAAAGCAAGAAGACCAGATAAATATGCCGAAATCACCAAGAAGAGCCATCCCACCTAAGGAGGGTCGAGACACACGCGAGGATGTAGGAAAATTGAAATCCTACTCGGGAAGACCAAAAACTGCTCCAATAGAGTGGAACAGCCAAATATTGAGGAAATAAGCCAAGATCCTACCAAGGAATAGCCTGGGAACGCAGTCTAGAAAGAAACATCTCGCACAAAGCCTAAAAAGTGGATCAACAAATTTGAGGATATTCACAGGCCACAAGATACCCTTTCAAATGAGACTGAGCTATAGAAGTGCCATAATAAACTAGAAGTAGCAACAAAAACTGAACCACATGCCATGGGAAGAGGAGCAAAAAATCCTTAGGGAACCCAAATTGAAGGAGCACAAATACCCTCCAAAGACCGAAAGATGCAATCGATGTCCCATAAAAACCTCCATCTCCGCTAACAAACTACTTCTTAGAATTGAAAAAAGAAGATCAATGGGAGCTTAGCAACAAGTAACCCACACGACTCCATCCCAAGACAAGAAAGTTACGTTGAGAAACCACCAAGATGACCAAATCCAAGAAACTCAAAAGGAATATTCATTGAAAATAAAGCACATGGTTCCCCCTAGACCATAAATATGCAATGAAAACCTCCCAAGAAGCACAAGGATAGAGTCAAGCCCCTATCCCATAACTACGATGTACCATATCTGAAGAACCAATCAAATCCGATACCAAGTAGAAAACCTGTAACAAATTGGGCCAGACTTGAGACCAACAGAGAAAAATATCCCTGAAGCTCAACAGGAAACCTAGGGAAGGTCCCAATAATATCCCATAATAGGGGCACAGGCAGAAAACCCTCAATCAGGCTAGGAAAGGACAAACAAGTGGAATAGTAACCTCCCACCCTAAAGAGCTCGTTTACAGCCACTATCAACCAAGAAATAAGGGCCTGGGAAGTACCAAGGAATTGAGATAGGACCAGGCAAAGAAGGGAGCAGAGAAGTGGATCAGGGATGGGTTGTCCCCTGTAGTTCCCCCTCCATGTAGAAAATATATTTAATTTGGTGTCATACTATCCATTTTTTATAAATGATTATTTTTTTATTTTTAATAAAATATTATACATTATTATATAAATAAAATTAATAGTTAAAAGTGAAGTAATTTTTAAATTAAAATGCTTTAATATTTATATTTTTTTAATTTTTTTTACACAACAAATATTAAATTTTATTTATCCTAGATGACAATAAAAATAAGTATTTTTAGAAACAAATTATAGTTGAGAGAGTTATATTTATTTTTAACATCATTCAAGACTTATAAGAATATGATAATACACAAATCTATATATACAGAAAAATACTAAATGATTTTCCACCCTAAATAACTATATATCTAATATCATTCAAAGAGTGCCACTAAAGTTTAAAAATTATTTTACTTACTTTTAAAGATATAATAATAAGGAATGTATATTTCAAACCACACTTGAAATATAGATTGTGTTAATTAAAAGACATCATATATTATTTAATATATAAATTATATTTTTATTACATATGAAATCAACATTTAGTTTCAATCTACAAGGCATTATTGAACCCAATTTTTTTAAAGTATTTGCATGTACATAGCACATCGAGCTAGCAATATAATAACCATTGTTTTAAATATTAATTAGTTTTTAATATTGTATCTTCTATAAAAGGATATTATATTAACTAATAAGGTGAATCAATCATGTATGCATAGTGCTTAGGGATTTGAAAAAAATATTTAAATTATACAAAATATTTTATGCTATAATAATATGAATTTAATATTGTAATTATATTTGAAATAAATATTCTAATGGGAATAAGCATAAGCCAAGAATAAAAAAAGAGTTAGTATTTTCAATAATACATGTGTAGTGTATAGACATTAAAAAATGTAATATATTCAAAAGGAAAATATGCTATGATACTATGTATTTGATGTTTGTAATTATGTTTGATCTTACTTATCCTCATAAAAAGATTCATATAATTTGATATTTGTGGGGATATGGTAAACATGTTGAGAGGGCATCTTGCTATTTCATTTATTAGATTTCTTAGACTCAATTTTAGGTCTTTTTTCACCATAATTTGAGATTTGTGGGGATATGGTAAGCATGTTGAGAGGGCATCTTGCTATTTCATTTATTAGATTCCTTAGACTCAATTTTATGTCTTTTTTCGTGGGTGAACTTTGAGCTTTTAATGTCTTTTAGATATGCAACAATTTTCTTCTCATGATCATAATCCCATCAGTTCTTGATTTTCTAAAGTCGTAATGCTTTTAGCTTATTTTCTACAATAGAAATACCTCTCTTTCTATGCAAAGTAACTCATTCTAGGCTAAGTGGTTGCTTATAATATGATGTTTTTTCCTTACCACTTTCATACTTGAAGTGTATCATATCAATTTTTCTAAAAACTTCTAGGAAAAAGGATATAGGCAGGGGTATATTTAGAAAATAGGTAAATAGGAAAACATAAAACATGCATTCTAAGAATCACACTTTTTTTTTCTTATGGAGCATCTCTTACATGAATTATTTGTAGTTTTGTGAGATGTGCTCTACTTTACTGTCTCTTAATACTGCAATGGTTGGACCATAGAAATACTAGACAAAAGCATAATAAGAGAAATGTTTAACAAAATCATTTACCATGGAGTAAATTTGTATATATTTTTCTTTCCCATATATCTATTTTAGATTTAAACTCGTGAATATTTATGGGTTGTAGAATAGAACTAATAGACTAGGAATTATGAATACCTCAATATTTGGGTTGCTTTAAAATTGCTCAAGCCTTCCCTTATTTGTTTAGTAACCAGTTTAGAAAAATCTAATGTCTTTGATTCTTGCCTCATCCTATAAAAAATCACCAGTTGGGATGTGTTAACATCCTTTTCATGCTCAATACCCAAAATAAAATCCATCATTCTTAAAGCACTTCTTGAGTTATATTCAAACATGTTGAGGGGCAAGAGACCTTCTGCAACTAGGTTATTTTACCTTATGCCCTCACATTCTATACTTAGTAAGTCTAATTTTTATTTGTGTGGGAGGGCTTCAAAGTATTCTTTCTCTCCTTGCTCATTGACATTCATATCACCTTCTCATAGAAGAAATTTTTCTTGGATAATAGGACCTATAATCGTTACCTTGAACTCTTTGCTCAAGAACCTAATTTTTAAAGTAATAGGTTCATTGGACTCTACACATGCTTCCACTAATTCATAACAAAAATGGACTTCATACACCATAAATTGTGCCAAGTAATTGGTTCAAATTCATACCCAAATCTTGTAGGCTTACTAACTTTGAAATGCTGCAAGGCATCCACCCTTAAATTTTTGGCTCTCTTTGAGTTCTTTCAGTCTAAATAATCCAAAAATGGGTCACTTAATATCTTAATGTTAGAGGAACATATAGGTACAAGTACCTCCAAAATCTCTAATGCTTAGCTGGAAGTTCTATACTTCTCTATTTTGATAGTAACTCCAAATATTGAGTTTTTGCTCTTCATTTGTATTTACCTTATTTTGCATACTTTACATCAAAGAATTTAAATGCTTTGTATATTTGGAAATCACCACAATAATAAATTATTAACTTTCTTCCTTGCTCAATACACTTTCCACTATTTCTCACATGTTATGCATTTATTATCGTTTACTAATATTATGAGTAATGTTTATACCTTAACCTAATAGATAATTCCTTCATAATTATCCCTATTTGATAGGGATTAGTGTAATAAACCAATAACATTTATGACCACTTTTTTTTTCATATTGTAACCAATCATATTTAATGCGCTCTTATCCATTGGAACTTATTTGAAATTTTTCAATTCCTATTTATAGGTATATTTTGATATTGCAATGCAATTTTTGATTGTTATCTTTTATTTTGTTGGCTATCCATATCACTGGTATCAAAGCAAGTTATGGAGTAAGCAAGTATCCTCTTCCTCCAGGACATTTTTTTTTCAAATGAGAAACGAGAATACCTCCCATAGAACTAGTTTGTGGACCCTTTTGCTTTCTTTGCAAATATTTTTGTAGGATTTACGAATATTTATTTACTCTGTACATTGTCTCATATTTCTTCAGCATTGCATGATTTGATGGTCTCAAACTCCGTTTTTTTTTGTATACCACATCACATAGATCATACAGAAGGAAACATTACAAAGCATCTCAGGGATAGGTGGATTTGTAAGTGTTTTTTTGGTCAGACATTTACCAAAAAGATATTCAGGTTCAAACCTTGGGGGCAGCCTGTTTGCAATGATAGTAGTCTAAATATTTTGAGTGCATGCAAGATCGACGATGATGGTACAAATCCCAAGCCACCGGTGGTCCCTTTTATGTCGGGTCAACAATAATGAAGCGTAATAGATTTGGTGGAAGCAATCCTTGTGGTTTGAACCCTGCACTTCTCATTACTAAAAATAGTGTGGTTGTGACCAACTCTCCTATATAACAAAAACAATTATATTGTTACAAAAAATTCTTTGTATGTTTTTTATTTTTCCTTGTAAGTTATGATTTTCCTTTTACATGCAAGCTTTTAAGATGCTACAAATGACAATAAAGTAGCTCGTATTTTTTCATGCCAAAGGTATTCTTTGGTGATAGATTTCTTATTTTGAGAGTGTAGAAAAATATATATTTTTTATAGGTTAAAATTTCATTAAAAGTGGGTTTTTAAAGGATCACAAAACCTTTTTACAACAGGTCAACCAGCCAAACAAAAGGCCAAAAGATAGGCCATAGGAAAAGTGCATTAAATATCCTCCAATGTAGGAAAGATAAAAAATCTCGCCCAAATGGGAAATTTAAACCAGGATTAACCAACCTCGCTCAAGCAAAGAAAATAAGGATCCTGCCCGAAGCAGGGAAAATAAAATCTCGCCCATGCGAAAAGAAACCAATTTGAAAAATCCCACCCAAGCGGGAAACATATAGTTTGAAAAATCTTGCCTAGAGGAAAACATGAAACCAATATCTTGCCAAAGAAAAACTGGAAACCAAAAACATTTTTTTTGGTAGGCTTACTAACTTTGAAATGCTGCAAGGCATCCACCCTTAAATTTTTGGCTCTCTTTGAGTTCTTTCAATGTAAATAATCCAAAAATGGGTCACTTAATATCTTAATTTTAGAGGAACATATAGGTACAAGTACCTCCAAAATCTCTAATGCTTGGCTGAAGTTCTATACTTATCTATTTTGATAGTAACTCCAAATATTGAGTTTTTGCTCTTCATTTATATTTACCTTCTTTTGCATACTTTACATCAAAGAATTTAAATGATTTGTATATTTGGAAATCACCGTAGTAATCAATTATTAACTTTCTTCCTTTCTCAATACACTTTCCACTATTTCTCACATGTTATGCATTTATTATCCTTTACTAATATTATGAGGAATGTTTAGACCTTAACCTAATAGATAATTCCTTCATAATTATCCCTATTTTATAGGTATTAGTGTAATAAACCGATAACATTTATGACCACTTGTTTTTCATATTGTAACCAATCACATTTAATGTGCTCTTATCCATTGGAACTTATTTGAAATTTTGTAATACCTATTTATAGGCATATTTTGATATTGCAATACAATTTTTGATTGTTATCTTCTATTTTGTTGGCTATCCATATCATTGGTATTAGAGCAGGTTATGTAGTAGGCAAGTATCCTCTTCCTCCAGGACATTTTTTGTTCAAATGAGAAACGAGAACACCTCCCATAGAACTAGTTTGTGGACCCTTTTGCTTTCTTTACAAATATTTTTTGCAGGATTTACGAAAATTTATTTAATCCATACGTTGTCTCATATTTCTTCAGCCTTGCATGATTTGATAGTATCAAACTCCATTTTTGTTTCCACTCGTTTTCTGTCACCATGCTTAATTTGAAGCTCGATGAGCTCTCTAACAGAATTATAGACCTCACCACAACACTTCGACAGCTTCACATGGATACGTTTACCAACTTTCAGAAAATGCAAGTTGAAATCACCATCTCTATTGATGAAACTCTCGTCAATGCAAAACTTGATCCATAACTTGTTCCAAAAAATGAAGATTCTGAAGCAACACCTAGAATCAAACCAGGATTTATGGGTGAGAAGCCCATCATCTTGCCATTAGATGATGCTGCTAATGGTATTGACATTTTCCTTGTTGTATATCAGACACATCAAGACATTGCATATCCAAGCACATTTGAATCTCCTACCACTTTGGCAGAAGATCTTTTTCACTATATTATTTTCCTTGTGTTTGCTACACTTCATGGCTTACCAAATCGTTTGCAATTTCTCGATTACAGTCTTCTCACTCGATAGTTCTTCTCTCAAACATTGGTTTTCTATTCTCAACCACAATCACACAAGATTTATGCTCTATCATGCTACTCACCTACCCTCAACAACATAGGCTTCTTTGATTTTTACGCTAGCCACCCACGATATTTCCTTTTGTCACTACCCAAAACTTTTTGATTGCACTCGCAACATTTTTAGTGGTCTCAATCTTCTTTGTATGTGTTTTGTGGGTTTTTTAGATGATTATCATCCATTTTTCATGGTCTACATATGTGGTCTAGCCATATTCCATCGTCATTTCATAGGCTTCCATGTGACCCATTCACCTTACTAGATGTTCTTCCAATTTCTAGTGATGATCTAGCCTGAACAGTGAGCATCCACTTATTTTCAATATTGCACAATAGTCTCTGATATGTTTGTCATATTTTCCTTGTTGCTTGCACACACCATCGCCAACAACATCATCACTTAGTCGTTGCTTCAACACCCCATGCTAGTTTTCATCATCACTGGAACTCTTGATCTGCACCCCACATAGCTCGAATGGCTTCTGATCGCAATGTCTCCTACCAACATGTATTTGCCAAATCACACCACATCTCAACTTTTGCTATGGCCTCCTTATTTTTCATGTATCAATCTGCTATATTTTAGATCTTGCTCTATCACTTTATGGGACTTCCATCGATTTTTGGTATGGTTATGGCACTTCCCAGCTCATTTTACATTATTAAAATCTCATCAATCTATTTTTTTCTTGACCGATCACTTCACACATAGTCTACCATTTTCCTGTGCGTTCTGATAGTTTACTATTTTTCGAACGCCATCCATCATATCTGGTGATTTCAAATAGTTATGCTAGTGCTCTTACATCATACCTTACCAATTATTCTCAGGTCTCATGGCATTCTGGTATGTTTTCACATTTCATTAGCACATCTTCGGCCCTTTCGTAGTATCTTTCAGTGAACGATCCAAGCTAGATGAGAAAATTTATTTTATTCCTGAAGGATTTTCTACATTTCAACGTCTTCTTGTGTTTTTTTGGCATGCAGATGAATGTCCTATTCATGGAAGCAAATATTAAAAAATCTTCTAAGGTTTCAATATTTTCTAGCGGATTTCTTACATTTCAGTTGGTACGTTTCCTTTCAGGTCGATGTGCATGTAATTTTTTCTTGGTATTGTTTTCTAACTCCTGGATTTGTTTAAAAAAAAAAATTCCGAACATTAAAAATTAAATATTTTGTAGATTTTTGGATGTTCTTGCATGTTTCCAATGGCCAATTCACCATTTTTCAATGGAAAAAATTAAATACTTTGCCCTAAGGTTCACCTATATCTAACACGATTTTTCCTTTTTTGATCGAGCATGAATTTATTTTGAAAATATGTCTCATGGATTTATCCCACATCGATCATGTTACAACCTCTTTGGTATTTTTATTGGGCCATCCACCCATAAATGGATAGCCATATTTCACTAGCTACCCCTATCATCCCACTAATTTCCATCCACCCACCATATTCGTTATTCCCCACCTACTTACCTTGACACGTGCATTGTTGACATCACTGCTAACTCACCCTCCCTATGCCTTATCTTGTTTAGCCTGCATACCTAACTTTGGCTATCATATCCTAGTCAATATTTATCAAAACCATGTCATATTCTAGGCAGTCTATGTCATGTCCAAACCCATCCACCTGGCTGTCTGTATTTTGTCCTGTCAGTTGCATCCTATCTATATCTGTTCATGTGGCCTATCTATATTTTGTGTCCTATCAATCACATCTACTTAGTATGTATGGTTTCCAATATCTTGTGGTTTTCCATGACTTCCATTAGTCTCATCCACATTCAATTTTTACATCTATTGCATCACTTGTCTAAGCCACATCCACATAACAACTCAATATTGTCAACTTTAGCTTGTTATCCATGCCATCATTGCTAACATCATCTTAGCCATTGGTAACAACTCAATAATTTTTTTTTTTAAATCAATTCCATTTTTATTTAATGGATGACATTTGTCGTTAATGCATCACTTTAATTCAATGCATGACGCTTGTCATTAATTGCCTCAAAATAAAAATTTAATGTGTCATTACCTTTCATTAATGCTAGCGGTCCAACATTCAAAACAAAAAATTTAATGTCTGATAACACTAAATTTTCTGATTGGCATTTTTGGAATGTCTTTCGAGGAATATTCTCCAACAATTTTCTTATACCACCAATGCTACTTTCTTCTACCGATTTAAGGGAACCGTCTAGTTGTTCATCGATATAGTAGTGTTTATAGTTATTGGAGACTATTTTTCAAGCCTGATTCAGTGCCAGCATCAATTTTTGGTTTTTTTAAGACTTGTTCAAGTTCATCATTTTGATCTTCTTACTTTGTAATAGGAGTACATTTTTGGTTGTACCCGATACTCCTGGATTTTTCTCTCTTTCTCTTCCAAACTTGTACGCATTGGGGACCAATGTTTTCTCAATGGAGAGGATTGATAGGGATCAATGTAATTAATTGATAACATTTACGAACACTTTTTTTTCACAAGTTGTTAGTTAAGGATAAGCATTGTAACCAATTGCATTTTATGTACTCTTATCAATTGGAACTTATCCAAAATGTTGTAATGCCTATTTATAAACATATTTTGATATTGCAATGTAGTTTTTGATCGTTATCTTCTATTTCGTGTCTGTTGTAATATGTGTCCATATCGCTATTTTTGAAAACTATATTATTCTTACAATATTCCTACCAGTATTTTTCCATATTTGGCATGGGAGTCAACCTTAGCGTTTAATACATTTTTCGTGCATGGTCCTTAAATATTATTCTCAAGAAACTCTTGGTGGGAAGACTTTATTGTTTGGTTTTATATTTTATTGCTTATTGGACTTCTCGACTTGCTTCCATTTCATTGCTCACACCATCATAATTACAAATTTAAATTTTGATCATTTATTATTTATAATTTGTTGTCCTTGGTTTGTGTGTCATTCATGATTTTGAACTTTTCTATTGTCCTAAGAAGTATTTGTATTTCACATATTATATTTATATCTCTCTCTATACACACACACACACACACACACACACACACATATATATATATATATATATATATATATATATATATATATATATATATATATATATATATATATAGATAGATAGATAGATGACTCAAAGTGTTATTGATGAGGATTTGGTTTACATTTTTTATAGGGGGTAAAGGTGTTGGTAATCTAGGAGTAATGTTAGAAATGTGAACCAAATCCTCATCAGTATCATTCGAATCCCTTTTTGACACCTTGAAATTTTTTCCACAAGTGGCAAAAATACCACTAGCAAATTCACCACAAGTGACAAAAATACCACTAGCAAATTCATCATATGTGGTAAATTTAGCACAATATCTACAAAATGCAACAAGTAAAATTAAAATTTTTTGATCTCATTTTGTTGTCTTAACCATAAAATATTATTTGTATCCAACATTGTCCTTCAAATCATGTTTGTGCAATGATTGAGCCTCTCATTATTAGCCATCAATTTTTAGCCTCCTTCTCATGAGCTCTCCTACTTTTAAAATTTATGAGGTGAAAATGACTTCAACATTCTTTATCTTACCTCTTTAAAACCCAACATACCTAACCTCACTCACTTTCCCTCTCGAACATATCTAAGCATTCTATCCAATCATCCCATCAAATCAATACTTCTTAAATAACATATGATGAAAATTCTCGAGGGGGCATCATAGGGCATATAAAGCATGCATTATTAGATAACCAGAATAACACTATTCAAAGGCATACATCACAAAATTTGAGGTATATATGTAGTAATAGCATTAAACAACAAAAAATACCCATAATCACAATCATATCCTTAACATGTTGTCCCAAGACATTAGAAAGCATCGCATTGTCAAAATTGGTTTCCTAAAACTTATTTTTGATGCAATTTCATAGAAACCACATAAAAATGGGATAAAATGTAGACACCCAATTTTAACATGCTACCTAAGCAAAAAAAATCAAGCATCACACCCAACATAGATATATAATCAATTAGCTCAACTTGAGCAATTTGGGCACCATATTTTAGCCTCTATCAAACTCACCACTTCATGATAAAAAAACAATGGCATATTTTCTATCATGTGGTATTTGTGACAAAAGTTATTTTTTAGCCATTTGAATAGTCAAAACTAACCATTAGTCAACATTGCCAATTTGGTATAAAATACCAATGTCAATTTTGACACAAAGTAGAATTTTCAACAAAATGGCTAGAATCCTTTGGCACAAAATAGAGGTATGCAAATTAATTCATTCCACTACTTCCTTTAATATTACATGGTCCAGCCATTAACTATGTCTACAAATTAAAATTTGGTGAGCATTCAACAAGCAATTCTAGTTCCCTCTTATTTTGTCCTTGCTAGCTTGGATATTGCATTTGCATTTAATAATCCTTTGTATCTTTGTTTATTTACCATCTATAATACTTATTTTTAGTCATTTAATGTTTGTTTGTACTTTTATATTTCCATTTGCAACACGTTTATTTTATTTGTAAGAATTTATATCTTCATTTTGGTATATTAATCTCATTTTTATTTTAATCAATGCATTTTAATGACTAACTTATCTCATTTTGTAGTTTTTTATCTTCATTTCATCTAACTGGAATCCTTCTCAGAAACACCATAAACTACTCCAATAGAGTGGAAACAATCGAATATTGAAGAAAGAAGCTAGGATCCTATGAAGGAACATCCCATGAATGCATTCTAGAAAGCAACATCCTATATAAAGCCTAAAAAGTGGATCAAAAAATCTGAGGATCTCCACAAGCCAGAAGATACCCTTGCAAATGAGATTGAGCAAAATTATATGTTGCGGATATGTTATGTAATGGTTCCCTCGTGGTCACAGTCTGTTTACCCCTTGTGGCCACCACCAAAAAAAAAAAAAAAAACTATATATCTAATATCATTAAAATAGTTCCACTAAAGCTTAAAAATTGTTTTACCTATTTTTAAAGATATAATAATAAGGAATGTATATTTCAAACCACACTTGAAATATAGATTGTGTTAATTAAAAAATACATAGGCTCAAGTACATATATTTTTTAATATGTAAATTATATTTTTATTACATATGAAATCAACATTTAGTTTCAATCTACAAGGAATTATTGAACCCAATTTTTTTAAAGTCTTTGCATGTACATAGCACATCGAGCTAGCAATATAATAACCATTGTTTTAAATATTCTATCTTCTATAAAAGGATATTATATTAACTAATAAGGTGAATCAATCATGCATTCATAGTGTTTAGGAATTTGAAGAAATTGTTTAAATTATACAAAAGTATTTTATGGTATAATAGTATGAATTTAATATTGTAATTATATTTGAAATAAATATTCTAATGGGAATAAGCATAAGCCAAGAATAAAAAAAGAGTTATTATTTTCAATAATACATGTGTAGTGTATAGACATTAAAAAATGTAATATGTTCAAAAGAAAAAAATGCTATGATACTATGGATTTGATGTTTGTAATTATGTTTGATCTTACGTATCTTCTCATAAAAAAATTCATATGATTTAAGATTTGTGGGGATACCCTAAGCATGTTGAGAGGGAATCTTGCTATTTCATTTATTAGATTTCTTAGACTCAATTTTGGGTCTTTGTTCATGGGTGAACTTTGATATTTTAATGTCTTTTAGATATGCAACAATTTTTTTCTCATGATCATAATCCATCAGATCTTGATTTGCTAAAGCCCTAATGCTTTTAGCTTATTTTCTACAATAGAAATACCTCTCTTTCTATGCAAATTCACTCTTGCTAGGTTAAGTGGTTGTTTATAATATGTTGCTTTTTCCTTACCACTTTCATACTTGAAGTGTATCATATCAATTTTCCTAAAAACTTCTAGGGAAAGGATATAGACTGGGTTATATTTAGAAAGTAGGTAAATAGGAAAACATAAAACATGCATTCGAAGAATCATACTTTTTTTTTCAAAGTATATATTCCTATGGAGCATCTCTTCCATGAATAATTTGTAGTTTTGTGGGATGTGCTCTACTTTACTGTCTCTTAATATTGCAATGTGTGGACCATGGAAATACTAGACAAAAGTATAATAAGAGAAACGTTTTACCAAATAGTTTACCATGGAGTAAATGTATATATCTTTTTATTTCCCATATATCTATTTTGGATTAAAACTCATGAATATTTATGGGTTGTAGAATAGAACTAATAGACTAGGAATGATGAATACCTCAATGTTTGGGTTGCTTTAAAATGGCTCAAGCCTTCCATTATTTTTTTAGTGACTAGTTTAGCAAAATATAATGTCTTTGAATCTTACGTCATCCTATAAAAAATCACCAGTTGGGATGTGTTAATGTCCTTGTCATGCTCCATACCCAAAATAAAATCCACCAGGCTTAAAGCACCTCTTGAGTTATCTTCAAACATGTTGAGGGGCAAGAGACCTTCTGCAACTAGGTTATTTTACCTTATGCCCTCACATTCTATACTTAGGAAGTCTAATTTTTCTTTTTGTGGGAGTGCTTCAAAGTATTCTTTCTCTCCTTGATCATTGGCATGCATATCACCTTTTCATAAAAGAAAATTTTCTTGGATAATAGGACCTATAATCGTTACCTTGAACTCTTTGCTCAATGACCTAATTTATTGAGTAATAGATTCATGGGACTCTACACATGCTTCCACTAACTGATAACATATATGGACTTTATACACCATAAATTGTGCCAAGTAATTGGTTCAAATTCATACCCAAAGTTTGTAGGCTTACTAACTTTGAAATGCTTCAAGACACCCACCCTTAGATTCTTGGTTTTCTTTGAGATATTTCAGTCTAAATAATCCACAAATGGGTCACTTAATATCTTAATGTTAGAGGAACATATAGGTACAAGTACCTCCAAAATCTCTAATGCTTGGCTGGAAGTTCTATACTTCTCTATTTTGATACTAACTCCAAATATTGAGTTTTTGCTTTTCATTTGTATTTACATTATTTTGCAAAATTTACATCAAATAATTTAAATGCTTTGTATATTTAGAAATCACCACACTAATAAATTATTAACTTTCTTCCTTTCTCAATACACTTTACACTACTTATCACATGTTATGCATTTATTATCCTTTACTAATATTATGATGAATGTTTATACCTTAAGCTAATATATAATTCCTTCATAATTATCCCTATTTTATAGGTACTAGTGTAATAAACCGATAAAATTTATGACCACTTGTTTTTCATATTGTAACCAATCACATTTAATGCGCTTTTATCCATTGGAAATTATTTGAAATTTTTCAATACCTATTTATAGGCATATTTTGGTATTGCAATGCAATTTTTTATTGTTATATTCTATTTTTTTGGCTATCCATATCACTGGTATCGGATTAGGTTAAGGAGTAGGCAAGTATCCTTTTCCTCCAGGACATTTTTTGTTCAAATGAGAAACGAGAACACCTCCCATAGAACTAGTTTGTGGACCCTTTTGCTTCCTTTACAAATATTTTTGCAGGCTTTATGAATATTTATTTAATCCATATGTGGTCTCATATTTCTTTAGCCTTGCATGATTTGATGGTCTCAAACTCCATTTTTGTTTCCACTCATTTTTTGTCACCATGCTTAATTTGAACCTCGATGAGCTCTCTAACAGACTTAAATACCTCACCGCAACGCTTCAACAACTTCACATGGTTATGTTTACCAACTTTCAGAAAATACAAGTTGAAATCACCATCGCTACTGATGAAATTCTCATCAATGCAAAACTTGATCCATAACTTATTCCAAAAAATGAATATTCTAAAGCAACACCTAGAATCAAACTAGGATTTATGGGTTTGAAGCCTATCATCTTGCCATTAGATGATGTTGCTAATGGTATTAAAATTTTACCTGTTGTATATCATACACATCAATACATTACATATCCAAGCACATTTGAGTCTCCTACCACTTTGGAAAAAGATGTTTTTCACTCTATTATTTTTCCTGTGCTTGCAACACTTCATGGCTTACAAAATCATTTGCAATTTCTCTATTACAATATTATCGCTCGATAGTTCTTCTCTCGAATGCTTGTTTTCTATTCTAAACCACAATCACACAAGATTTATGCTCTATCATGGTGCTCACCTAGCCTCAGCAACATAGGCTTCTTTTATTTTCACACTAGACACCCTTGATATTTCCTTTTATTGCTACCCAAAATTTTTTGATTGCACTCTCAACATTTTTAGTGGCATCCATCTCTTTTGTACTTGTTTTTTTGGTTTTTCAGATGATTATCATCCATTTTTCATGGTCTATGTATGTGGTCTAGCCATATTCTATATTTTTTGTGGTATTCTCAGTCTTCCATCATCACCTCATAGGCTTCCATGTGGTCCATTCACCGTACTAGATGTTCCACAAATTTCTAGTGATGATCCAGCCCAAATAGTGAGCATCCACTTGTTTTCAATGTCGCACAATGGTCTCTTATATGTTTGTCACATTTCCCTTGTTTCTTGCACACACCATCACCAACAACATCATCACTTAGTCGTTGCTTCAACAGCCCATGCTAGTTTTCATCATCATTGGAACTCTTGATATGCACCCTACATCGCTCGCATGGCTTCTGATCCCGATGTCTCCTACCAACATGTCTTTGTCCAATCACACCACATCTCAACTTTTTCTATGGCCTCCTTATTTTTCATGTATCAATATTCTATGTTTTGGGTTCTGATCTATCACTTTCTAGGACTTCCATCGATTTTTGGTATGGTTATGGCACTTCCCAGCTCATTTCCCATTCTTCAAATCTCACCAATATATTTTTCGCTTGACTAATCACTTCACGCATAGTCTACCATTTTTCTATGCATTTTGATAGTTTACTATTTTTTGAACGCCATCCATCATATCTAGTGATTTCAAATAGTTGTGGTAGTGCTTCGACATTGTAGATTTGTATGATACCTTGCCAACTATTCTCAGGTTTCATGGCATTTTGGTATGTTTTCACATTTCAATAGCACATCTTCAGCACTTTCATGGCATCTTTCGGTGAACAATCCAAGTCACATGAGAAAAATTATTGTATTCCCTAAGGTTTTCTACATTTCAACATCTTCTTGTGTTTTTTTGTCATGCACTGACGTTTCTCGATGAACGTCCTATTCATGGAAGTAAATATTAAAAAATCTTCTAAGGTTTCACTATTTTCCAGTGGATTTCCTGCATTTCAGTTGGTAGGTTTCCTTTTAGGTCGATGTACATGCAATTGTTTCCTGGTATTGTTTTCTAACTCCTGGCTTTGTTCAAAAAAAATTCACCAAACATTAAAATTTAAATATTTTGTAGATTTTTGGACGTTCTTGCATGTTTCCAATGGCCAATTCACCATTTTTCGATGGAAATAATTAAATACTTTACCCTAAGGTTCACCTATATCCAACACAATTTTTCCTTTTTTGATCAAGCATAAATTTGTTTTGAAAATATGTCTCATGGATTTATCCCACATCAATCATGTTACAACCTCTTTGGTATTTTTATTGGACCATCCACCCATAAATGGATAGCCATATTTCACTAGCTATCCCTATCATCCCACTGATTTCCATTGACCCACCATCTTCGTTATTCCCCACCTACTTACCTTGACACATGCACCGCTAACATCACTGCCAACTCTCCCTCCCTATGCCTTATCTTGTTTATCCTGCATTCCCTAACTTTGGCTATCGTATCCTTATCAATATTTATCATAACCATATCGTATTCTATGCAGTCTACGTCTTGGCCCGTTTGTATTTTTTCCTGTCATTTGCATCCTATCTAACTTGTCCACGTGGCCTGCCTATATTTTGTGTCCTATAAATCACATCTAATCAGTATGTCTAGTGTCTAATATCTTGTGGTTTTCCATGATTTCCATTAGTCTCATCCACCTTCAAGTTTTACATCTATTGCATCACTTGTCTAAGCCACATCCACCTACCAACTCAATATTGTCAACTTCAACTTTTTTTTTTTGGTAAGTAAGAGAATATTATAATTAACATCGGGTTTTAACTGGTTGACCCAAAACCATTTTACAAAATAGGGTCCACTGACCAACTGGACAAAGGCCAAGCCCTAAAAGTTTAAACTGACAAAAAAAAGGGCCAAGACCTACTCTTCCAACATAATACAACCAAACTAAACTATGGAATCCTAATATTATGGCCATCAGAAAAGAAAGACGCAAAATAGAACTAACAAAGACAAAAACTAATCATGCAAGCACCATGCAGAGTAGCTTGTGCCCATATAAAAATAATAGAATATGGTCAAAAAAACATCCCATAGAATGGACAACCAAGAGGCCAAGCAGTCTTCCTTGTAGTCCTCATCTAACTTCTTATCATCCTCCTTGCCATCATCTTTAGATTTTGCCTTCGACTCCTTGTGCCCCTGGAACTACTGGCTATAAAACAGAAGATTTAGAGAATCACACAAATCAACAACTGCACTGATGAGGCCAGACAGACTCTTCAACTGGTTGATACTGTTGGAGGCTGATGAAATTGTCATCTTCTCCAAGACTATTATGGTGGGGTCTGGTACCTCATTGTCAGGGATCTCCAACACTTTGTTATTTCTTGCTAGGGCCTTTTTGCGACATCGAATCCAAACACACCTTGGGAAATACTTGATGCCAAAGCGAATGTTTCCCATGCATGAATTTGTAGATAAAAAACCTATATCAGTGCCCTACCAGCTGCAAAAAACACTAGTCACATGAACAAAAAAAAACAATATGACAAAAGCCATTATAAGGTTCAAAAAAATATTTTTAAAAATGCCCCCATTTTCTGTCATTGATCCACTTTGAGCCTTACAATCTAAAATTTTTCATTATCTATCACCATTGAGACTGCATGAGGAATATTTTCAGTCCACGTGATCAAATTTGCTGCTACAATGCCTTCATTTGCCAGCCTATCAGCTGCCATGTTTGCTTCCCGGAAGGTATGCAAAATTATGGCCTCAGGTCGATCATGAATTAGAGCCCTTGCTTCGTGGATGTAGTCATAAAATCTCCAAGGAGCTCTCTTAGTGTTCTTTAGAATATTTATAATAATAAGAGAATCACCTTCCACTAACAGTTTCCCTGGATAATTCTCTGCCACCTTGAGGCTCCTCCAAACTACCCTCGCTTCAACCACATTGTTAGTTTGAGCTCCAAGATGTTCAGCAAAAGCTACAAGCACCTCACCCTTGTGGTCTCTAAGTAAGCCACCAGCCCCAGCTTCACCTGGGTTGCCCCTAGATGCCCCATCAAAATTTAACTTAATCCACCCTAAGGGGGGTGGGGTCCATGTGATCAACTTCAAATTGTTATCCATGCTATCGCCACTAATATTATCTTAGCCATTGGTAACAACTCAATAAAAAAAATATTTTAAATCAATTTCATTTTTATTTAATGCATGACATTTGTCCTTAATGCATCACTTTCATTCAATGCGTGACTCTTGTTGTTAATCACCTCAAATTAAAAAATTAATGTGTCATTACCTTTCATTAATGCTGGTGGCCCAACATTCAAAAGAAAACATTTAATGCCCGATAACACTAAATTTTTCGCTTGGCATTTTTGGAATGTCTTTCAAGGAATATTCTCCAACAATTTTCCTATACCACCAATGTTACTTTCTTCTACGGATTCAAGGGACCCATCCAGTTGTCGGTCGGTATAACAGTGTTTATAGTTATTGGAGAATGTTTTTCAAGCTCGATTTAGTGCCAACATCAATTTTTTGTTTTTTTAAGACCTGCTCATGTTCATAATATTGGTCTTCTTGCTTTGTAATAGGAGTACATTTTTGGTTGTACCTGATACTCTTGGCTTTTTCTCTCTTTCTCTTCCACACTTGTACGCATTGGGGACCAATGTTTCCTCAATGGCAAGGATTGATAGGGATCAATGTAATTAATCGATAAAATTTATGACCACTTGTTTTTCTCAATTTGTTAGTTAAGGATAAGCATTGTAACCAATTGCATTTAATGCACTCTTATCCATTGGAACTTATCCGAAATGTTGTAATGCCTATTTATAGACATATTTTGATATTGCAATGCAGTTTTTGATCGTTATCTTTTGTTTTGTGCTTGTTGTAATATGTGTCCATATCGCTATTTTTGAAAACTTTATTATTCTTACAATATTCCTACCAGTATTTGTCCATATTTGGTGTTGGAGTCAACCTTAGCATTTAATACATTTTTTGTGCATTGTCATTAAATATTATTCTCAAGAAACTCTTGGTTGGAAGAATTTATTGTTTGGTTTTATAGTTGATTGCTTATTGGACTTCTCGACTTGCCCCCATTTCATTGCTCACACCCTAATAATTATAAATTTAAATTTTGGACATTGATTATTTATAATTTGTTGTCCTTGGTTTGTGTGTCATTCATGCTTTTGAGTTTTTCTATTGACCTAAGAAGTCTTTGTATTTCACATGTATTATATTTATATCTCTCTCTATACACACACAAGTATATATATATATATATATATATATATATATATATATATATATATATATATGACTAAAAGTGTTATTGATGAGGATTTGGTTAACATTTTTGATAGGGGATAAATATGTTGGTGAGCTAAGAGTAATTTTAGAAATGTAAACCAAATCCTCATCAGTATCATTCCAATCCATTTTTGCCACCTTAAAAAATTTTCCACAAATGGCAAAAATACCACTAGCAAAATCATCACAAACAACAAAAATACCACTAGCAAATTCATCGTATGTGGTAAATTTAGCACAATCTCTAGAAAATAGAAAAAAAAAAGGCCAAAATAAAAATTTTTGATCTCATTTTGTTGTCTTAACCATAAAATATTATTTGGAGTCAACATTGTCCTTCAAATCATGTTTGTGCAATGATTGAGCCTCTCATTATTAGCCATCATTTTTTAGCCTCCTTCTCATGAGCTCTCCTACTTTTAAAATTTATGAGATGAAAAATGACTTCAATATTCTTGATATTACCTCTTTAAAACCCAACATACCTAACCTCACTCACTTTCCCTCCCAAACATATCTAAGCATTCTATCCAATTATCCCATAAAATTAATACTTCTTAAATAACAAATGATGAAAATTCTTGAGGGAGCATCATAGGGCATATAAAGCACGCATTATTAGATACCTAGAATAACACTATTCAAAGGCATACATCACAAAATTTGAGGTATATATGTAGTAATAGCATTAAACAACAAAAAATACCCGTAATCACAATCATATCCTTAAAATGCTATCCCAAGACATTAGAAAGCATCACATTGTCAAAATTGGATTCCTACAACTTATTTTTGATGCAATTTCATAGAAACCACATAAAAATGGGATAAAATGTAGACATCCAATTTTGAAATGCTACTTAAGAAAAACAAATCAAGCATCACACCCAACATCAACATATAATAAATTAGCCAAACTTGAGCAATTTGGGCACCATATTTTAGCCTCTATCAAACTCATCACTTCATGATAAAAACACCAATGGCATATTTTCTATCATGTGGTATTTGTGACAAAAGTTTTTTTTTTAGCCATTTGACTAGTCAAAACTAATCATTAGTCAACATTGCCAATTTGGTATAAAATACCAATGTCAATTTTGACACAAAATAGAATTTTCAACAAAATGGCTAGAATCATTTCGCACAAACTAGAGGTATGCAAATTCATTCATTCAACTACTTCCTCTAATATTACATGGTCCAACCATGAACTATGTATACAAATTAAAATTTGATCTTGTGCTGTAATGACATATTACACCTAACTTTCCTTCTCAATCCCTTCTCCAAAAATATATAAATGTATCCCTTAGGGTGAGCATTCAACAAGCAATTCTAGCTAGTTACACTCTTCCAAATTTTTATACTCTCTCTCTCACTCTCATTAGCATTATCTCATTTGGAGCATTTTCAATGATCATTTGGAGCAATTAACACAAATAAAGGGGACACTAGAGCAAGAGAATCATCTTGGAGTGAGGAGGAACATTTTCTAGGATTGTATATTTTTCTAGCACCTCTCTCTTTCATTCTTCTTGTCTTTATTTTATGCATTTTCCCTCTTATTTTGGCCTTGCTAACTTGGATTTTGCATTTGCATTTACTAATACTTTGTCTCTTTGTTTATTTAGCATCTCTAATACTTATTTTTAGTCATTTAATGTTTTTTTGTGCTTGTATATTTCCATTTGCAACAATTTTATTATATTTATAATAATTTATCTCTTCATTTTGGTATCTTAATCTCATTTTTATTTTAATCAATGCATTTTAATCACTAGCTTCTCTCATTTTGTGGGTTTTTATCTTCATTTCATCTAACTAGAATCCTTATCAGGAACACCAGAAACTACTCCAATAGAGTGGAAACAACCGAAGATTTAGGAAAGAAGCTAGGATTCTACAAAGGAACATCCCAGGAATGCATTCCAGGAAGCAATATCCTGCACAAAGCCCAAAAAGTAGACTAGCAAATCCAAGGATCTCCACAGACCACAAGATACCCTTGCAAATGAGGTTGAGCTATAGAAGTGCTAGAAGAAATTATAGGCAACAACAAAAATATAACTGCATGCCATGGCAAGAGGGGCGAAAACGCTCGAGGGAACCCAAACTGAAGGAGCATAGGGAAATCAAGTAGTAGGTAAGAAGCACAAGTACTCTTCCAAGATCGAAAGATGCAGTCGATGTCCCATAGCAACCTCCATCTCCACAAATAAATTGCTTCTGGGAATTGAATCAATAAGACTAATGGGACCTCAAAAGCAAGTAACCCACATAAACCCATCCCAAACCAAGAAAGATACATTGAGAAACCACTAAGACGACAAAATCCAAAAAATTCAAAAGGAAGATTCATTGAAAATAATGCACATGGTTCCCCCTAGACCAAAAATATGTAATGAAAACATCTCAATAAGCACAAGGATAGATTCAATCCCCTATCCCATAACCGTGATGTACCATATCTGAAGAACCACTGAAATTCAAAAACAAGTAGAAAACCTACAACAATTTGGGATAAATTTGAGAATAGCAGATAAAAATATCCCTGAAGCTCAATAGAAAACCCAGGGAAGGTTCCAGGGACATCCCAAAATAGGGTCATAAGCAGAAAACCCTCAATTATACTGGGAAAGGACAAACAAGTGGAAAAGTGACCTCCCACCCCAAGGAGGTCGTTTGCAGCTATTGTTAGCCAAGAAAGAAGGGCCTGAGAAATACCAAAGAACTAAGATAGAACTAGGGAAGTAAGGGAGCAGGGAAGCGTATCAGGGGTGGGATGTCCCCCGTAGTTCCCCCCTCCATGTAGAAAATATATTTAATTTCGTGTCATACTATCAATTTTTTTATAAAGGATATTTTTTTTTTCTTTTTAATAAAATATTATACATATTTTTTTTAAAGCGAAAAACCCCTTGTGGGGCCGCCTTGGTCTGAGAGACCACGAACAGGGGGTTCTACACCGTCAAAGTCACCCGGGAGTCGCACCCGACCCTACTCGTACCAACATTATCAATTGGATTTTGGATACCCAATTTAGCTTTTTGGTAGGGTGGATATTTGAACCTGGGACCTCTCTTGGAGGATTTCCCTCTCCTCTCTAACTCACCTACAACACCTGGGTGGGTAAATTAAAAGTGAAATATTTTTTAAATTAAAATGATTTAATATTTATATTTTCTAAATTTTTTTACATAATAAATATTAAATTTTATTTATATTAGATGACAATCAAAATCAGTGCGACATATTATTTTTTAGAAATAAATTATAGTTGAGAGAGTTATTTTTATTTTTCTCTTGTTAACATCATTTAATAATTATAAGAATATGATAATACACAAATATATCTATATATATATATATATATATATATATATATATATATATATAGAAAAATATTCAATAATTTTCCACCCTAAATAACTATATATTTAATATCCTTAAAATAATTCCACTAAAGTTTAAAAATTATTTTACCTTTTTTAAATATATAATAATAAGGAATGTATATTTCAAACCACACTTAAAATATAGATTGTGTTAATTTAAAAATACATAGGCTCAAGTCCATATATTATTTAATATGTAAATTATATTTTTATTACATATGAAATCAACATTTAGTTTCAATCTACAAGGCATTATTGAACCCAAATTTTTTAAAGTCTTTGCATGTACATAGCACATCGAGCTAGCAATATAATAACCATTGTTTTAAATATTAATTAGTTTTTAATATTGTATCTTCTATAAAAGGATATTATATTAACTAATAAGGTGAATCAATCATGCATTCATAGTGCTAAGGGATTTGAAAAAAATATTTAAATTATACAAAAGGATTTTATGCCATAATAGTATGAATTTAATATTTTAATTATATTTGAAGTAAATATTCTAATGGGAATAAGCATAAGCCAAGAATAAAAAAAGAGTTAGTATTTTCAATAATACATGTGTAGTGTATAGACATTAAAAAATGTAATATGTTCAAAAGAAAAATATGCTATGATACTATGGATTTGATGTTTGTAATTATGTTTGATCTTACCTATCTTCTCATAAAAAGATTCATATGATTTATGATTTTTGGGGATCTTGTAAGCATGTTGAGAGGGCATCTTGCTATTTCATTTATTAGATTCCTTAGACTCAATTTTAGGTCTTTGTTCATGGGTGAACTTTGAGATTTTAATGTCTTTTAGATATGCAACAATGTTTTTCTCATGATCACAATCTATCAGTTCTTGATTTGCTAAAGCCCTAATGCTTTTAGCTTATTTTCTAAAATATAAATCCCTCTCTTTCTGTGCAAAGTCACTCTTTCTAGGCTAAGTGGTTGCTTATAATATGATGCTTTTTCCTTACCACTTTCATACTTGAAGTGTATCATATCAAATTTCGTAAAAACTTCTAGGGAAAGAATATAGGCAGGGATATATGTAGAAAGTAGGTAAATAGGAAAACATAAAACATGCATTCTAAGAATCATACTTTTTTTGTCAAAGTATATATTCCTATGGAGCATCTCTTCCATGAATAATTTGTAGTTTTGTGAGATGTGCTCTACTTTATTGTCTCTTAATATTGCAATGGTTGGACCATAGAAATACTAGACAAAAGTATAATAAGATAAATGTTTTACCAAATAATTTACCACGGAGTAAATGTGTATATATTTTTATTTTCCATATATCTATTTTAGATTTAAACTCGTGAATATTTATGGGTTATAGAATAGAACTAATATACTAGGAATGATGAATACCTCAATGTTTGGATTGCTTTAAAATGTCTCAATCCTTCCCTTATTTGTTTAGTGACTAGTTTAGCAAAATCTAATGTCTTTGACTCTTACCTCATCCTATAAAAAATCACCATTTGGGATGTGTTAACGTCCTTGTCATGCTCCATACCTAAAATAAAATCCACCAGGCTTAAAGCACCTCTTGAGTTATATTCAAACATGTTGAGGGGCAAGAGACCTTCTGCAACTAGGTTATTTTACCTTATGCCCTCACATTCTATACTTGGGAAGTCTAATTTTTCTTTGTGTGGGAGTGCTTCAAAGGATTCTTTCTCTCCTTGATAATTTGCATGTATATCACCTTCTCATAAAAGAAAATTTTCTTGGATAATAGGACCTATAATCTTTATCTTGAACTCTTTGCTAAATGACCTAATTTATTGATTAATAGATTCATGGGACTCTACACATGCTTCCACTAACTAATAACAGAAATGGACTTTATACACCATAAATTGTGCCAAGTAATAGGTTGAAATTCATACCCAAAGTTTGTAGGCTTACTAACTTTGAAATGCTCCAAGACACCCACCCTTAGATTCTTGGTTTTCTTTGAGATCTTTCAATCTAAATAATCCACAAATGGGTCACTTAATATCTTAATGTTAGAGGAACATATAGGTACAAGTACCTCCAAAATCTCTAATGCTTGACTAGAAGTTCTATACTTCTCTATTTTGATACTAACTCCAAATATTGAGTTTTTGCTTTTCATTTGTATTTACATTATTTTGCAAAATTTACATCAAAGAATTTAAGTGCTTTGTATATTTATAAATCACCACACTAATAAATTATTAAATTTCTTCCTTGCTCAATACACTTTACACTATTTATCACATGTTATGCATTTATTATCCTTTACTAATATTATGATGAATGTTTATACCTTAATGTAATAGATAATTCCTTCATAATTATCCCTATTTGATAGTTATTAGTGTAATAAACCAATAACATTTATGACCACTTATTTTTCACATCGTAACCAATCACTTTTAATGCTCTCTTATTCATTGGAACTTATCTAAAATGTTGCTATGCTTATTTATAGGTATATTTTGATATTGGAATACAATTTTTTATCGTTATCTTCTATTTTGTTGGCTATCCATATCACTAGTATCATAGCAGGTTACATAATAGGCAAGTATCCTCTTCCTCCATGCCATTTTTTGTTCAAATGAGAAATGAGAACACCTCCCATAGAATTGGTTAGTGGACCCTTTTACCTCGTTTACAAATATTTTGCAGGCTTTACGAATATTTCTTTAATTCATACATGGTCTCATATCTCTTCAGCATTGCATGATTTTATGGTCTCAAACTCTATTTTTGTTTCCACTTATTTTTTGTCACCATGCTTAATTTGAAGCTCGATGAGCTCTCTAACATACTTATAGACCTCACCGCAACACTTCAACAACTTCCCATGTTTATGTTTGCCAACTTTCAGCAAATTCAAGTTGAAATCACCATCGCTACTAATGAAATTTTTGTCAATGCAAAAATTGATCCATAACTTGTTCCAAAAATGAATATTTTGAAGCAACACCTAGAATCAAACTATATTTATGGATGAGAAGCCCATCATATTGCCATTACATGATGTTGCTAATGGTATTGATATTTTACCTATTGTAGATCATACACATAAAGACATTGCATATCCAAGCAAATTTGAATCTCTTACCACTTTGGCAGAATATGTTTCTCACTCTATTTGTTTCCTGTGCTTGCTGCACTTCATGGTTTACCAAATCATTTGCATCTTATCTATTGTAATATTCTTGCTTGATAGTTCTTCTCTCAAATACTATTTTTCTATTCTCAACTACAATCACACAATATTTATGCTCTATCATGGTGTTCACCTACCCTCAACAACATAGGCTTCTTTGATTTTTACACTAGGCACCCACGATATTTCCTTTCGTTACTACCTGACACTTTTGGATTGCACTCTCAATATTTTTAGTGGCCTCCATATTCTTTGTACATGTTTTGTGGGTCGTTCATGTGATTATCACCCATATTCCATGGTCTACATATGTGATCTAGCAATATTCTATATTTTTGGTGGTATTCTCAGTCTTCCATCGTCACCTCATAGGCTTCCATGTGGTCCATTCACCTTACTAGATGTTCCACAAATTTCTAGTGATGATCTAGCCCGAACAGTGAGCATCCACTTGTTTTCAATGTCGCACAATGGTCTCCGATATGTTTGTCACCTTTTCCTAGTTGCTTGCACACACCATCACCAACAACATCGCCACTTATTTGTTGCTTCAACACCCCATGCTGACAATCCTAATCTAGAACTCCTGATCTGCACCCCACATAGCTCTCATAGCTTATGACCCCCGATGTCTCCTACCAATATGTCTTTGCCAAATCACACCACAACTCAACTTTTTCCATGGCCTCCTTCTTTTGCATGTATCAATCTGCTATGTTTTGGGTGCTGCTTTATCACTTTCTAGGAATTCCATCAATTTTTAGTATGGTTATGGCACATCCCAGCTCATTTCCCATTCTTAAAATCTCACCAATTCATTCTTTTCTCGATCGATCACTTCACTCATAGTCTACCATTTTTCCTATGTATTTCGATAGTTTGTTATTTTTTGAACACCATCCATCATATCTAGTGATTTCAAATGGTTGTGGTAGTGCTCTAACATCTTAGATCTATACCATACCTTGCCAACTATTCTCAGGTTTCATGGTATTCTGGTATGTTTTCACATTTCAATAGCACGTCTCTGGCCCTTTCATAGCATCTTTTGGTGAATGATCCAAGTCAAGTGAGAAAAATTATTTTATTCCCTAAGGTTTTTCTACATTTTGACATCTTCTTGTATTTTTTTGGCATGCACTGACGTTTCTCTATGAACATCCTATTCATTGAAGAAAATCTTAAAAAATATTCTAAGATTTTAATATTTTCCAGTGGATTTCTTGCATTTTGATCGGTAGGTTTCCTTTCAGGTCGATGTGCATGCAATTGTTTCTTGGTGTTGTTTTCTAACTCCTGGCCTTATTCAAAAAAAAATCACCAAACATTAAAAAATAAATATTTTGTATATTTTTGGACGTCCCTACATGTTTCCAATGGCCAATTCACCATTTTCGATGGGAAAAATTAAATACTTTGCCCTAAGGTTCACCTATATCCAACATGATTTTCCCTTTTTCGATCGAGCACGAATTTGTTTTTCAAATCTATCTCATGGATTTATCCCACATCGATCATGTTACAACCTCTTTGGTATTTTTATTGGGCCATCCACCCATAAATGGATAGCCATATTTCACTAGCTATCCCTATCATCCCACTAATTTCCATCCACCCACCATATTTATTATTCCCCACCTACTTACCTTGATACATGCACTGCTGAAATCACTACCAACTCACCCTCCCTATGCCTTAACTTTTTTAGCCTGCATTCCCTACCTTTGGCTATCGTATCTTGGTTAGTCTTTATCAGCACCATGTCATGTTCTATGCAGTCTACATCATATCTAAACCCATCCACCTGGCCTATCTGTAGTCTGTGTCCTGTCAGTTGTATCCTATCTGTATCTATCCACATGGCCTACATATATAATGTATCCTATCAGTCACATCCAGTGATTCAGTCTGGTGTCCAATATCTTATGGTTTTTCATGTTTTTCATGTTTTCCATTAGTCTCATCCACATTGAAGTTTTGCATCTTTTGCATCACTTTTTTGAGCCACATCCACCTACCAACTTAGTATTGTCAACTTCAGCTTGTTATCCATGCCATCGCTGCTAACATCATCTTAGTCATTGGTAACGACTGAATAAAACATTTTTTTAAATCAATTCCATTTTCATTTACTGCATGACATTTGTCCTTAATGCTTCACTTTTATTCAATGCATGACGCTTGTCGTTAATCACCTCAAAACAAAAATTTAATGTGTTGTTACCTTTCATTAATGTTGGTGACCCAACATTCAAAACCAAACATATCTAAGTATTCTATCCAATCATACCATCAAATCAATACTTCTTCTTAAATAACATACGATGGAAATTCTAGAGGGGGCATCATGGGCCATATAGATCATGCATTATTAGATACCCATAATAACACTAGTCAAAGGCATACATCATGAAATTTGAGGTATATATGTAGTAATAGCATTAAAAAATAAAAAATTACCATAATCACAATCATATCCTTAACATGTTGTCCTAAGACATTAGCAAGCATCACAATGTCAAAATTGGATTCCTACAACTTATTTTTGATGTAATTTCATAGAAATCACATAAAAATGGGATAAAATATAGACACCCAAATTTGACATGCTACCTAAGAAAAATAAATCAAGCATCACACCCAACATCAACATATAATAAATTAGCTCAACTTGAGCAATTTGGGCACCATTGTTTAGCCTCTATCAAACTCACCACTTCATGATAAAAACACTAATGGCATATTTGCTATCATGTGGTATTTTTGAAAAAAGTTATTTTTCAACCATTTGACTGGTCAAAACTAACCACTAGTCAACATTTCCAATTTGGTATAAAATACCAATGTCAATTTTGACACAAAGTAGAATTTTCAACAAAATGGCTAGAATCCTTTGGCACAAACTAGAGGTATGCAAATTCATTCATTTCACTACTTCCTCTAATATTACATGGTCCAACCATGAATTATGTCTACAAATTAAAATTTGGTCTTGTTCCCTAATGGAATCTTGCACCTAAATTTCCCTCTCAATCCCTTCTCCAAAAATCTATAAATGTATCCCTTACAGTGAGCATTCAACAAGCAATTCTAGCTAGTTACACTCTTCCATATTTTTATACTCTTTCTCTCTCTCTCATTAGCATTCTCTCATTTGGAGCATTCTCAATGATCATTTGGAGCAATTCAAGCAAAGTAAGGGGGTACTAGAGCAAGAGAATCATCTTGGAGTGATGAGGATCATTTGCTAGGATTGTATATTTTTCTAGCACCTCACTCTTTCATTGAAAGGTATTTGCTATTATTGTATATTTTTATAGCACCTCACTCTTTCATTGAAAGGTATTTGCTAGTATTGTATATTTTTCTAGCACCTCACTCTTTCATTGAAAAGTATTTGCTAGTATTGTATATTTTTCTAGCACCTAACTCTTTCATTGAAAAGTATTTGCTCGAATTGTATATTTTTCTAGCACCTCACTCACTTGAGGGGCATTGGAGCAAGATAATCATCTTGGTGTGACGAGAAGTATTTTCTAGTATTGTATATTTCCATAGCACCTCACTATTTCATTCTTCTTTTCATCATTTTGTATCTTTTCCCTCTTATTTTGGCCTTGCTAACTTGGATATTGCATTTGCATTTACTAATACTTTATCTCTTTGTTTATTTAGAATCTCTAATACTTATTTTTAGTCATATAATTATTTTTTGTGCTCGTATATTTCTATTTGCAACAAGTTTATTTTATTTATAATAATTTATCTCTTCATTTTGGTATATTAATCTCATTTTTCTTTTAATCCATGCATTTAATCACTAACTTCTCTCATTTTGTAGGTTTTTATCTTCATTTAATCTAACTTATCTCTATTTGTAGGCTCAATCTCTATTTAGATTATTTTCATGCTTATTTCCATCTCATTTATAATTTTATATGCTTATTTCTTTCATTTAATATCATATTGATATATTTCTTATTTATATACACTGTAAATAAGCTTCTTATTCACATATCCTTTCATATTTCATTCATCTTCCATTAACATTACAAATTAGATACTCTTCATTCTGCATTCCTTCCCATTTGCATGCTCTCTTTGCTCCTTATTTTATATAAGATAGCATTGAAGCCTCTTCCATATTTTTAATCCATACCAATAGTTTAAAAATCTATTATATGATGATATTTTTTCCTCTTACATCATTTTATTTTCTCCTCCATAGCTTTGAATCTATTTTAACCTCACCTTAGAAGCATTCTAGAATCCATTTCGGTATCTAGGCATCTTCACATCCCCATTTGGGGGTACACTTGAACCTCCAACAACCATTGCACATTCTACTTCATCATATTTATCTCCATTTGCACATTTTGGAAAATTTTAAAATAATTTTCTAAGATTTCATAAAACCAAGTTTTAGGCCATAAGGATTGACCTTTTCATCCCCTTTGTCTGATTCCAAACCAAATTGACTAAAATAACCCAAGTTTTTTTATCCAAAACTCAATTGGCCTCTATTACAGGACAAAAATACCACTTTCTACAACCATTGGCAAGTTTGGATCTTTAAAAATACAGGAAGCAAAAATACCATATGCAGTCAAAAATGCTAGTGGTAAATTTACAAGGTTGTGGAAATTTTGACAAAAGTCATTTTGACTCCAAAGGATTAGGTTAATACTCAAATTTATCTTAATAGGGGGTTTGATCAACTAAGAAGATAAACTATCACCTCTCTACAAAATAGATAAACCCTCAAAAATAGAAAAACTTGTTTGTTTTATTTGAATCTTGCAGGTTTCAAAAATACCACTTAGTTGTAAAAGTACAAGTGGTGAATTTGATAGCCTATGGTCAATTTGCTTAGACATCAGTTTAGGTAATCCTACCACTTGGAACCTGTCTATTCACTATCATTTTCTTATTTTTATTTTTTTGATATTTTTTAATTACTAAATTGTTTGTTTTAAGAAAAATTTATCTTATAAAATTAAAGAAACCTTGACATAGGTTTTTATTTCAAAAGCATCTAAGCAAAAATCAACAATTCATATAGCTTGCTTCTTAAGTTTGCTTATTTTATGCACATTCCTTTTTTGCCTTGAAAAAAAAAAAAATTATTAACATAAACATTATTCAAATCCAAAGGGCATACTAGGTTAGCACTTGTTCTCTTGAATTTTATGTGATCTCCTCTTTAAGTTAGTATAAATTTTATATTCTAAAGTTTCAATAAAGATTCATACTAGAGATCAAAAACCTTTAGGTATTGTTAAAATTAACTCATTAAACATGCTATAAGTATTGAACATAAATAGAGTACATAACCATATTTTTAATAAACGAGATAGAGCCTACTTGCATTGACGATTCCCATATCTTTGGGGTCTCCTTTGGAAAGATATCCTCAACTAGGGAAGCAAGAGTTACAGTGGATCCCCTTACACATGTTGGATTGAACCTACAACAACAATGATATATTATTATCTTGATACAAACCAAGATGTTGAATTCAACATGAAATCATATTTTTCATGTAATATATTGTTAGTCCAACAAACAAGATGTTGGGTCTATAATCAACATGGTTGTTATTTCTACACCATGATAAACCATTAATATAGGATATATATGATGTTTGTATCCCAATAAAAATAAAAATAATAATATAACTCTATTCCTTTGGATTGGTTTTTGAATATGATTATCATGGTACCATGTGAGAATAATATTGACATAGTTTAAAATGATTATTTAATTAAGACTATTATGCCAGACTTATTTTTTAGTTTTAGCACCACCTATGAAATCTACATAATATTCAACTAAAGATATCAATAAATTTCTATTCTCAAATTGATGGATAGATTAAAGTGTTGAATAATATACTTATAGACTTACTCAAGTTCCCATTATTCATGATACTAAGATAGAATCTGTTAGCATATGCTTATATTACATCATTGTTTAGGCTTTGCATTAAGGAGGGATTATAATAAAACTATAGCGCACGTAGGCACTCTCTAGGTTGGTTTGAAGAACCACCAAGTTGGTTTAGTAAACCAACTTATTGTAACCTCTCATTGTAACCTTTATATCTCAATTCAAATGCAATGAATAATCTCTTCATGAAATTATTCATGCTACTAGAGCTCAGGATGATCACAAACATTGGGTAATGTGGTTACTTTATTTTGAACTACTCCAAATTCTCTACCAGCCAACCATACTAAAGGATACTGATAGACGTAGACAAAATACTGGAGGACACTAACAGATGCAGAGCCAACTAGATCGAAGGATACTAACAGACACAAACATAAGATTAGAGGATACTAATAGATGCAGATAGAGGAGACATTGGACATGTAGATATAGGAACACACACCTAGATAAAGACACACAAATGCAAATAGAGGAGACACTGGATACGTAAACAGAGGTACGTAGACTAGGCGATGATTGTGGAGGCAACAGGGTGGGGTGGTTACCCGAAGGCAATCGAAAGCTATTATAACTTTCATGCTTTTTAAAGAACCCCATAGTGGCAGCATAGTCCATGTGGGATTATAATTTTTTTCTTCACTCTTCGCACTCGATGTAGTAAGATACACTTGCTTCATGTAGATTCTCGTCGAGCCCTCTGGCTCACGTGATCTATGTTGTGACTGCTATACGAAAGGTCACAGGTTCAAGTCACTTCAGAGAGGTATAAGAGGTTTTGATAATGTTTTTTCCTTCCTTATCCATATTTGATTTTGCTAAGATGCGCCTGTATCCTGTTCACTCTCGTCGGGCCCTTTGGATCATTTGGTCTACGTTGTGATTGCTAGATGATAGGTCGTGGGTTCCATTCGCTTCGCATGCTGTGATGGCAAGTGGATTTTTTTTTATGCCCCACGCACGTTGTGATGGTGGGTGGTGTTTTTTGACACCCCAAATAGTCCTGTTGATGACTACCATTACTCTATTGATGCTAGCATTGCATTTGATGCCTGTGCAGTCCAAATTTGACACCTTGAAGGCTCCCAAAAATTTTGTTTTTTTTTGGAGTTAACATACAATTTTTTTTATTCCTTATATGTTTTGCAAAACGAAGGGGGGAAATCTCAGTCTTCACATGATTCATTTGCAAAATTTTAAGATAAAGGGGGGAAATCAAATAATTTGGAAGTGAATAATTTTTTAATTTTTTATTTTTATTTTAATTTACATGGTGGAATCTGTAACCACCACGAATCCGGGCAGGTTGTCCAACTTTTATGGCTGCCATAGTATTTTGTGATGTCTGCCTCAGAATTCGCCACATAGATCTTCGCGTAGTCCACCCCTATAACCACCATGCCACAATCATTTTAAACCTTTTACGTCACTGAAAGTACCAGGAAAGGGACAAGCATTCAGTTCGACGAGGCCTAAGATTTGAACCTTGGACCTCCGCCCCCCTAGGGGGTTTGGATGAACCAATTGGTCTACACCTCAGACCAAGAAGTGAATAATTGTTGGATTTGTAATAGGTGCTTAATTTGTAGGAATTTGTGATTATTTCTTTTGCATTTAAATATTATGTTTTCTTGCATTAACAATCATAAATTACAAAAAAAATATGACCCCAAATTTATACCCTATTTGTGTAATTTATTACACAACAATGTTCGGTATTTGAGATACCTCTGGTCCACACTTACAGGTAATGCTATCATTCTTTGGACAAATGTATCTGCCAAAGATGTCTAAGCTTGTTCTCTATCAATATTCGAGGAGACATAAGGCAAACCAATTCTATTATTCATTCCATATCATACCCACATCGTGATTGTTGTTAGGCATAAATCCTGACGAAGGTTTTTCCAAAGTGTTTAGGGGAAGTTACGCCCCATGCATGAGGAATAAAATTTCTATGGTAGGTGTCATTAACAATACGATACCCTTTTAGTATTGCTAAAATTCAATATATCGTTCTTCTCATATGTACTTATAGTCTCCCTCTCGTAATAGCATGTACATATTGAGTGGTATGATGTTCATATATACCTACAGTCTCCCTCACGTAAGGGCGGGTATATATTGAGTGGTTACGATATATAGATTTGGCAGGTATAAAGAAAGGGAGACCAATTGGTGATATAAGGAACTTTCATAATGGCCACTATTCACAAATATCTCTCAGATTCATAGTTGCTGAAAGGTCCTAACTTTGTTCCATGGAATACAACAATGAGAGCCATTATTCAGGTGGAATATTTATGGGATATAGTAATTGGCACTATAAAACACCCTCAAATAGCAGACGCGGATCAAGAATCTTGGGATAAAAAATACAAAAGAGGTCTCATGTTTATATTGCTTGCTACTATAGATGAGGTGCAGCCTCATATTTGTGATGCAAAACCTAGTAAGGAAGCTTGGGATGCTTTGATTATAGTATATAAAGAAAATAATCAGTCCACTATTCTACACCTTCAAACTCTACTACATACCCTTAGTATGAATTTTGGGGAGACAGTTGATCTATTTCTCTGTAGAGTGGTAGACTTGAAAGTAAAATTTAATGCTATGGGAAAACCAGTGGATGATGATATCTTGAATTCTATCATTTTGAGAGCATTTCTAGATTTCTACAAGATGTTTATCTCTTCCCTCAATGTTTCTGGTAGATAAGTAATATTTGTGGAACTAGTAAATTTGCTTCAGACTGAGGAAGGAAATTAGGTTCAAAAATATAAGGTGCCATATAATGCCCTTTCTACCCAACAAGAGGGTAAGAAACAAGGTCAATTTCAAAAATGGGGTTCTTCTTCCAAAGGAAAAAGGAAGCAAAATCAGCAGAAAGATAAACAATATTGCAAGATTTGTGATATGAATAACCATGACACCAACAGGCATTAGTTTAAAAACAAGCAACAAAATGACCAAGGTCCTAAGAAGAAGGACAAAGAGAAATAGAAATACAAAAAGAAACATAAGCAACCTAAGTTCCATGTTGCTTATGCTGACTCCAACTCAGACTTAGATTCCCCTGGGTTCGATTCATATTTTGACTTTGAAAGAGCACACAAGGTGCTTATGACCCATACTTCATCTTCCCAGATAGATGTTGTATGATATATTGATTTAGGATCTAGTAAACACATGACTAGGGACAAATCATGGTTTGACACTTTTGAGGAGAAAGAAGGTAAGTCAGTCATGATTGTTGACAATCAAGTCTACCAAGTGAAGGGTGAAGGGGATGTTTTTGTATCCCTTACCGATGGTAAATGTCAGATAGATAAGGTTATCTATGTTCTGGGACTAGCCAATAATCTGTTGTTAGTTACACAAATATTAGATAGAAATATTTATGTCGTGTTCTAAGTTGTGAAAGGCAAGAAGAGATTTTTTATATCCCATAGTGGTAAACATGTTTCAATTGGATCCTACAAGCATGGCTTGTTCATTCTAGATGCTCTTTCAACTCCTTATGTTTCTTTGGCTACAACTATAAAGGAGGCCACTTCTATCTGGCATAGACATTATGGGCATCTAAGTTTAGGATATTTGCTTGAATTGCATAGATATGAGACGGTGAAAGGTCTTCCTCATCTCTCCTCTATCTTACGAGTTTGCTCATATTGCTTAGTAGGGAAGCAACACCGAGTACCTTTTGAAAGTAGCTCTTCCCAAGATTAAAACCCTTTAGAGTTGGTACATACTGATCTGTGTGGTCCTATGCCAACTAGCTATGGTGTAAAGAAGTATTTTCAATTTTTTTTTGATGATTACTCTCAGAATATGTGGGTTTTTTCTTTAGTTTAAATTAGAGGTTTTTCTATACTTTCAACAATTCAAGAAACTTGTTGAGAAGGAGTCAGGATATTTCATAAAAACCCTCTACTCAGATCGAGGGGCGAATACACATGTGAATAGTTTTCTTCTTTCCTTAAAAAACATGGGATTAAAAGACAACTAACTACAGCCTATACACCTCACTAGAATGGAGTTGCAGAGAGGAGAAATTGTTCCATTATGGAAATGGTTTGATGTATGCTAAAGGGAGCACATCTTGAGGATCAATATTGGGCAGAAGCAATAAACACAACATCATACCTCCTAAATAGAGCACCCACTAGATATCTACAAGGAAAAACACCACAAGGAGCTTGGAGTGGTAAGAAACCCTTCATTTCTCATTTAAGGGTTTTTGGATGTAAAGCATTCATGCACATTCCAAAGCATAAAAGGAAGAAGTTGGACGAGAAAACCCTACAGTGTATCTTTATTGGCTATGATGAGCATTCAAAATGATATCAACTTATTGATCCTAATACCAAGAAGACATGTAAGTAGATATGTTGTATTTTATGAAGCTTTCACATCAAAAGACACATCTACAATAGTATACCTAGATGAAGAAGAACCTAAGAAAGAGGTTCAATTTTCATAGTAATAGTAGAAAGTCCCAAAATGGTATACTAGTAATTTGAGATATGCTAAGTTGAATTCACTTCCAGATCTATCTCTATATAGGCCATGTACTCGTAGTATGACTCAACAAATGAGAGCAGAGGCATCTACTTCAGAGGTTGACGAACTTTGCCAACACTTCGATGATTTATCGGTTGGTACAAAAAATGATAGAGAAGAAGATGTGGATAAAGAAAAGGTTTTTATGTCCACATTGAATGCAAATGAACCTACAAAAGTTCAAGATGCACTTGGTAAGTCATAGTGGAAGGGTTCCATGGATGTAGAACATCAGTCTCTCATGAAAAATAATACTTGGAAGTTAGTTGATCTGCCAACAATAAAGAAACCCATAGGCTACAAATGAGTGTTCAAAGTGAAATATAAGGTAGATGGATCTATTGATAAGAATAAGGCCTGACTTGTTGCAAAGGGTTATGCTCAAAAATAAGGCATAGACTATGAAGAAACTTGTGCCCCTATTGCAAAGGTGACTACCATTCGAGTACTTTGTGCCATGGCAACTCAATTTGCATGGAAGTTGCATCATATGGATGTTAAAAGTGACTTATTCAATGGTGACTTACAAGAAGAAGTATACATGACCCAACCAGAAGGATTCATTGTTGAGGGGCAAGAACAAAAAGTTTGCAAGTTGATCAAATCCTTGTATGGGATCAAACAAGCTCTTCGATCTTGGTATATCAAGATAGACAGTCACCTTGTGCAGCATAGATTCAAAAGAAGTCCTTAATATGCAAATATCTATATTAAGAAAAATGGTTTTGATATAGTGATTTTGGTGTTATATGTAGATGATATTATCATAACAGGAAGTTCAAAGAAAATGATTGATTCAGTGAAAAATGATTTGAAATAATCATTTGAAATGACAGATCTAGGACTCTTTCACTACTGTCTTGGTTTGGAAGTAACTCAAAAAATATATCATATCAGAGTAACATAAAAGAAGTATACCAATATGTTAGTGGAAAAATATCGGATGACTAACTGTAAGTCTAAAGCAACTCCAACGGAGCAAGTACTTAAGTTATCATGATATGATGAATCACCTCAAGTAGATGGTACTCTCTATCACCAGTTGATTGGGAGTCTTCTATATCTGACTAACACCAGGCCAGATCTTAGTTTTATTGTAGGCTATCTGTAAAGGTTCATGCAATAACCTAAGGTGAGTCACTAGAAAGCAGGAAAGAGATTTATTCATTATGTTCATGGTAGTACAAACTATGGCTTGGAGTACAAAAAGAATAACAATTTTTTCTTACTAGGATACACGGACTGAGATTATATTGGATCCATTGATAATCGTAATTCAACTTCTAGATATGTTTTTCATATGGGATCTGGACCTGTCTCATGGTACAGTAAGAAGTAGCATGTGATTGCTTTATCTTCTACAAAGGTATAATATCATGCAACTAGTGAAGCAGTCTATGAGATAATGTGGTTAAGTCGCATTCTTACAAACATGGGCCTTCCAAATAATCTACCTCTTGATTCATTTTGTGACAATCAAGGTGTTTTGAATCTTGTCAAGAATCCAATTTTTCATGAAAGTACCAAAAACGTTGATACCAGATACCCTTTCATTCGATATGAAGTTCCAAATCACCATATACAACTTCAATACATTCCCACTGATGCGCAAGTTGCAGATATTTTTACCAAAGCACTTGGGCGTATCAAATTTGAAAAGTTTTGAGATACTATTGGGATTTGCCAATAATGTAATAATGGGGGATGTTAGCATATGCTTATATTACATCATTTTTTAGGCTTTGCATTAAGGAGGAATTATAATAAAACTATAGCGCACATAGGTGCTCTCTAGGTTGGTTTGAAGAACCACCAAGTTGGTTTAGTAATCAACTTATTGTAACCTCTCATTGTAACCTTTATATATCAATTCAAATGCAATGAATAATCTCTTCATGAAATTCTTCAGAATCAATGACTAAGCAAGGACAATCCTTTTCACTTTGCTTCCCAATAAGCATCTTCATGCAACAAGAAAATGTCATTTTTCATATGCCACTAACATCATGATGGTGTAAATTTGATAGCTTTACTAACTTGACCATGTCATGAAGTAACAAGTAGACCAACATAAAGTCTAACAGAAAACTTCATTTACCAATGTCTACACATTAAATCTTCTCAATATTTAACATTAGTATCATATCTATAATTAGTAGGTTCTATATATGGTCATATTATTACTTGATACCAAATCAAAAAGGCAAATGAACAGTTTTATTATTTGTTCTACTTCAATTTTTTCTTGGGTTTTAGTTGGAGGAGAAACAATTCTACCTTCCAATATAATTTATAACTATATTTGCATCCTTGTATATAAGATAAAGACTAGTATAGCTATATTCTCTATGTTTCTATTTTATTGTTTCTTTTGGTATCTTTATTTTTTCTTTTAATTTGTTAAATACACTATAATGAAGATCAATTTTCAAAACTCAGTATCTACCATACCTTGTATTCTAACACATAGATCTATATTAAAAATATAACATTGTTGTTGCCTTGGTTATATGAGAGTTTTTTATTCTGCAATTGATTTAGATATGCATTGAATTTACTTGTGTTTATATTTATTCATGTAACATTTTTTTATATCCTTAGGTTGTGCCATGTTTTTCTACACAATTTTAAAGCATGCCTCATCAACACTTTCGATTACACTAGGGATTTGTATTTCATGTCGCTATCATGGACCTTGATGCATTAACTAGGGTAGTAAGGGATAAAAAAATAGTTGCATCTTGGAAGGATCAAATAAAATAAATTATAAATAAATGCACTAGAAAACTTGTAAACCAGCCTTAAGGAAGTGATTAGTATTATTTGGGTTAATGATACCATACATAAATAGATGCTTTAAATGAGAGACACCAAGAAATACTAGTAATAAAGTGATGTTTAAAAAAGAAGAAGAACAAACTAAGTGAACACGTTTTCTCTAATTGCTTTTATAGATTGAATCAAGATGTTTTTTTTCCATAATATAACAATGATAATGGGTTGTATATCAAATGGATGTTATGTCCATATTTATAAAAAATGTGTATTGAGAAAAATGTGTATGTTGAGTAACCTTTTCAATCTGACATTTTAAAAATAATATATATATATATATATATATATACATGTTAAAAAAATATGATTTAATCTAGATCAAGCACATTTTATTAATCATATACTTGCTATAATATAAGTTTATTTAATGTGAATTAAGTGTATACATTAAAATATAAAAGTCAAATAATTTACTGAATCCAATTTTTTTTAATAAATGTTTATCATCTTTTTCTGAAGAAAAATTGTTCATCTAAATTAAAAAAAAATGTTATAATTAAAATAAAATCTTAAAGAAAAATTGATTAAAAATATTAAACGGAAATGAAAGAACTCTAAAAATAAATAATAATAAAAAAATCAATGAAATTTACAATTATGCTAACATGTAAAAGTTACATTATACTCTTACTTCACATAATATAATATTTTACTTGAGCATCTTACTTATAAAGTCGAGATTTTATTACAGACAATAAGATTAAAACAAACCCGAAACATATATATATATATATATATATATATAATCAACTCGGAAAGTGAAAGGGGTGACTTTTAAAAGTTGTTCATATTCATATTCTACATAAAATACAAAAGCAACAACAATTTCGTGACTTTAAGATAACTTACTAACCATGTTGTAACACTAGACCAACTCCTATATTATAAAAGGCAGAGTTAAATAGAGGCCACAGCTATTCAGGTAATTGTATTTGTAGTTACATTTACGTCTGGTGCGGTGCAGGGCAAAGTCTTTGAAGAGGCAAACTTCAAATTTTCTCTCATGTCCTGTCATTGATTGCTACTCTCAAGCGAAAATAAGAATGATCCAAACGTGAAGGTAACCTTTGATTCGTAATAGCATGCGAGTCTGCTACCCTTTGTTTCAAGTCCATATGGTGGGCACTATTCCATGTCGAGCCAACCATTCAATGACATAGCCAGTTAGTAGTTGTAATCAAGTGAAGCCACGGGTTCAGAATTATACAAACGCAAAAGTCAGGCCATGAATGGACAATTGCCGTGTGAGACTGAAAATAAGGACGGGTTCAGAATTATACAAACGGGAGGGGCAAGGACTACTTGCAGATTCAATTGCCCGACTAAACCATGGGACCTCTGAATAGTATTTTTCTATGACTTTTCGTCATTTCTCTGTCTGCAGTTATTTCTGGAAGTGACGGAGGGCATTGGCGGTATTCAAGTTTGAGACAAGGCTTTCAATACAATTGTTGACCGAGATACATAGAGGGACAAATACTGGCCCGCTACCTTTCATAAGTCTACGAGTGGTACATTTCTAGGCCAACCATTTCAATCACTCCCAGAATGGGATGATATACATAGTTGTTGGAGATTGAGATGATTATTTAAAGTGGGTTTATGCCTCACTTCATTATGAGTTCAAAGTAGGTTAAAACCGAGGATGGACAAGTATACAAATTCTATTGATTTCTTGGGACTCTGCATTTTAAGAGATCCAGTTAGATGAAGGTATTTTCTTGCAGCCATTCAAGACTTCTTGAATGCATTCAATTCAACGTTAGGTTCGCATGGATCGAGCGGTTGATTTCTTGGAATCAAAATAAAAGTTTAATTCAAATAGAAAACGTAATTAAAGGTGATGTTGATATCATGGGTATATTTTTATGATGAGATTAAGAGTTCAAACTTTATAGTCTCATATTTTTATAAGTATGAGTTACATCTTTAAAATAAAACTAAAATAATAAAAAACTTAATATATAAGTAATTTATTTAGAGATATGTTTTTAAAGTAATTTTTTATTAATAAATAATTTTATATTTTAAAAAAATTATTTATAAAAAAATAAAATAAGTGTAATGTATCTGACTTTTTCTAAGCATTAAATACAGACATTTGACATTTTAAATCTTAAAAAATTTACTCCGTTGTTGGGCATTTTGTATGTTTTTTATATTTTTATTTTAATTAAATTATTATTAGTGTTACAATTTTTAATTGAATGTATAAATGTCAGCTGACTTTGGTTGTATATCATCCAACTATTTTTGAGTTCCTTGGTGAAGTTTTTTGTGTACTATTTTAATCTTTTCTTTGCATGAAATTAAATAACCTTCAAATTAAGTATTCATTATATACAAATTAATTTTCGACTTTTATTTATATACATCGTTTATATTTAAATTAATTATCGACTTTTATTTATACCTATATCGTTTAAGCAATAAAAAGGCAAATTATTAGGGGGTGGAAAATGGTTCGTTATTTGGTTTATTAATTTTACAATACAGTAATTATATAGTGGTATAAGCACATGATTCAAATGAAGTTTTAGATATAAGCAATTATTAAGGAAGGCTTTTGAAACATTTTAGAAATTTTTAAATACTTTATTTTTCTTTAAAAAAAAATTATATTTAACAATTTTTTAATTTTTTTTTTAATATTTTGTAACTTTTTGTACATAGTATATTTGCAGTATGTGAAGGGAGAGATTTGAACTTGGGGTCTCTTGATTTCAACTGGAGAGTTTTAACTACCCACTTGGTCTCCAAATATTCTACATGAGCCGATAATTTTTTAAATTTAACCTTATATTTGAAAAGAAAAAAATAGATAGAGTTATGTTAAATGTAAATAACATGATTTGTTTTGAAGTGTAGAATAGAACCAGGGTTATACACAATGGTGAATATTTTCCAATTGGGTGAATATTTGTATTTTCGAAAATTCAAATTTACAAATTTGGAGGACCCGGACGTCGGTCCTTTCGCCCAAAATTTTCAGAAAAAAATTAGGTATCGGTTTGTCGTGCATTGATAATAGTATTACGATTTTTTAAAAATTTGTCAGCAATTCTACCTAAATTTAGGACCCTTTTTGCCAATTTGTTTTAAAATTTTAACTTATCCCACCAAATTCGCCAAGTATACCACTATATATAATTAACACACCAACTATATTTTTTCCATTTAAAATATTCAAACTATTAGAAAATAAAAAATTCCACCAAACTTTGGTCGTGTGCAGAAACTAGTTGATCTAGAACAAAACTCTAAATGGACCCAAACCAGACCCTAGACCCTGTTCTGCACCAAACCAATATCTAGACCCTGATCTACACCAAACAAATATCTGAATCCTTTTCTACACCATACCAGACCTTGTTCTGTATGAGGTTGATTACCGAACCTAGTTCTGCTTCAGGCTGATTTTTGGACCTAGTTCTACACTAAGGTAATTATCAAATCCCATTCTGCACCAATCTGATCACCAAACCCCATTCTGCACCAGGCCAAATTTTTAGACTTTGTCCTACACTAGGATGAATTTTGGACCCTATTCTACTCTAGGTCAACATCTAGACCCTATTTTGCACTAGGTCAATTTTTGGACCCTATTTTTCACCAGCAAAACATCCAAACCATATTATGCTTTCTAATGGACTGTTTGACCCTATTCTACACTAGACCGATATTTGTATCCCATTCTACATCTTGATCGATATTCGAACCCTATTTTGCACCAAATTAAATTATCGGATCACGTTCCACACCAAATTATATGTTTCTCGTAAGACAATCTGAATATAAGTTAATGTAGTAGTTGTAATAAGATCTATTTTTTTGTCAACTAATTGTAGACTTTTTTTTCCTAATTTTATTTCATTTATTTAAAATATGTCAATGCTTTGTTTCCCATGTTTTTCTCTATTTTGCCATGTTTTGCATGTTGTCTTCTATTTTTTTCTTTTTTTGTTAAAACTCTTTGATTATTTGTTTCTATTCAGATCTGCTTTTATATTATAAGATTATAAAAAGGTAAATGCTCTAGTAAATTCTTTTCTATACTATAATTTGATATTTTTCTACATATGTATCTCTAATAATTTTTTGCATACACAATTTTTTTTCTTAATTTGATTTGAATTTGTATATTGATTATTGTGCTCTTATCATTTACAAGTGTAGACACCAAAACAGCACCAATCCGATTATGTGACTGCAAACACTGATCGCTTTGACAAACACAGCCCCCAGGGCAGCCCTCAGAGGTTAAACAGTGGTCTTAACCACTTTCATAGCAATTTTGTAAGGTCAAGAAGCAATTTGGCACACTTGGACACTTTTCCCAGTACTCGTCTCACCCCGGGATGAATTCAAAATAGAATCCGTCCCACCCCAGGACGAATTCTAAATCCGTCCCTGGGTGGGATGAATTCCAAGCTTAACGGGCAAAAAGGCAAATGGTGCCAAGTGGCAGCCCGTAACAGTCAGTTAAGGGCTCCTGCCTTGCACGCATGTGTAAGTGGACAGAGGGGCCGTTAGAGGACTGTTACAAAAAGCATTTATCAAAGTTCAAGTCAATGGAGGACTCCCCTCCCTCATGGGAAGACAAGACTGCCACATGGCGCCTATGGCCAACACATGGCATTTGTGCTTCCCTCCCAAAAGAGACCCCTTGGGTCTATAAAAGGTGGGACTTTTCTCACCCAAAACAGACAGGTTGAAGGAGTTTTCAAGCAACGAAGTGCTGTCGAATTGAAGACCCACTTGCATCCCTCTTGGTTCACCTTCCCACATCCACCAATCTCTTTTGCAAGGGAGGTTGTTGGGTGGCCTTTGGAAGCTCGAACCTTACCCAAATCCGACGCATGGACACCTGAACCTACCAATTCGCCGACCCCCCAATCCTAAAAGGTTTTGGGCCCATCCCTGGTGGATTGGCTCCAAAATCGAGGGCCAACGGTGGGAGGCCCACTTGGGCCCCCCGCACCTCCCAAGTCCTATTTTTAGTTTTTGAGCATTTTAGATTATTTTTTAGATTGCATTCTGTGTTACTAGGTCTGATTAGTCCATAATTGCAATTTTGTAACTTTTGGTCAGATTCTAGGATGTTTTGTATTGCTTTGTCGTTTCGCTAACTTGCAGGTGTCAAGGTCAAATTCCCGAGGGTGGAGGCCAAATTGGGAAAATCCGACCATCTGGGTCATCCCAAAATGGCCCCAATTACATAACCCCCCTGTTTGCAGGCATTTTGCAGGTCTCGGGATCCGACATTGGAGCAACAGTAGGTCGGTTTCTTCAACTCAGAAGAATTCGTCCCACCCAGGGACGAATTACAGTCAGAATTCGTCCTGCCCAGGGACGAATTCTAGTTTAAGGTGGATTGGCTAGCTGCCTCAGTGGCAGTGGCCTTCTGGTAACTTTTCTTACCTTCTGTCAAGTTTTGAAGCAATTTGGATTCACTGTATTCACTGTTTCAGGCAAATATTTACATGCATATTTCGTTAGTTTTAGAGAGCAAACGCTTTTCATTTGCAGCAGGTGCTACTGACGTCTTGGTCATTTATTTGTTCACAGGAGAAGCAGCAGAGGTGAAGAACTCATCGACATCAGTGGTGGCATCATCTTGGCCCGCCCATTGCAATCGTGGGCACGCGAAAAGAGGAATCATTCAGTGATTGTAATCAAACTCTATTTGCGCTCCTAGCCCCTGAAAAGGGAGGAGACATCATTGTAATAGAGATCAAGGGAAATTAATGAAAGGGCTGTGTTTTCTCTATTTGATTGTGTCTCTTCCAATGTGTTTCTTTTCCATTTCATGCAATTTACATTTCTAGGACTTAAGCGTACTTAATTTTGAATGCAATCGCACTTGGTGTTTCCTTTGCCCGGAATCTCGTGCTTTCAGTGGCGATCACGATGGGACCTGTTCCCTGGTTTTTGAAATCACAAAAACTGATCAAAGTTTTGTGTTTGTGCTTGACAGGTACACTTTTTTGTTGCAGACTACTATTCGTCTCTAACAGGGACGAATTCTTTTCTGCAATTCGTCTGACCCTGGGACGAATTCAAATTCGTCTCTGGGAGGGACGAATTCTGTTCTGTAATTCGTCTCCCAGAGGGACGAATTCCTGTCTGTGGATTTTCAGAGCAGAAATTCAGAGACAACAGGAGCAGGCAGAGAAGAGGTAGGGATTTTTATTATCTCTGTTAAATTTTTCTATTTATGTTTCTGTTTCGTTAATTGTTTTCATTTAACCCTGCATTGCATTAGGGAAAGTCATGTATGCTAGTTTCATTTTGTTGAATAAAATGAATCCCACACACATCACGAAACAATTTTAAACCAAGGAGCTGGTCGTAAGACCCCAGCCCTTGATCAAGACCATTGGTGGATTTAATCACCACCTTGGCTTGATTTGCATCCATTTCCCGATTGTCAACTGTTGTTAGGCGTAAATCCTGACGAAGACAGACCGAGCGTAGCTGGGGTGATTCCCATGCGCGCGAGGATAAGTTTTCTATGGTAGGTGCCATTAACAGGACAATCCCCCTTCCGTACCGCCTACGTACCATGTACCTTCTGCTCTCACGTACCTATAGTCTCCCTCTCGTAAGGGCGGGTATATAGAGAGGTTGGTATATCGGCCTGGCTGGTATATTGAAGGGGCGACCTTTTTGGAGTTATAAGAGCCTACATGATGCATTTAAACGTTCTACAAAACCTAAAAAAACAAAACAAAACATCAAAATGCACTAAACCAGTCTAGGGCACACCAAGAATCCTTAAAAGAGATAATCACGGTTTTGTGAATGTGTGTGTTTAATTCTGCTTAGTGTAGACAAAAAAAAAAATCATAAAACGAGATAAAAACTTATTTAGATAGCATAGAAGCACCGCAATGGTGTACACCCGCAGTCAAGCCCAATCAAGGGCAGAAGCTTCGGAAGGTACACAAAAAGCAGGCACAAGTCGCCTTCACTTCAGTCCTAAGGATTTGGTCATACCGCCTTATAGGTCAAACCTACAAAAGAATCCAATTCAGAATCCTCGGTGGGGTATGCCTATTCAAAGCAGCCCCTTTCGGGAAGATGCCTTACATGTAGACCTTGACATAAATAGAGAATCACCTCTTGAAGCTAGGCATGAGTGGCCACCGCGTGATGAAGCGCTAAATAGGCACACTGTCCATTTGGAGGGGCAACGTGGATATGGCGTCCCTTCTTTACCTATCATCAGAATAGAGAGACCAAATCCGGAGCGCAGGGCTCCTTACATAGGGCGACCTAACTCCGCCCATCCCATTTACACCTGTGAAAGGGAGTATGAGGAAAACCATCGCATTCCTCGAGGGCAACAAACAATGCGGGAACCTTGCATTTCCGCACCAGCAGGATATCATGATCACCCCTTGAGGCCAGAACCTCGAGCACATACCGCCTACCTCGACAGAGGGAAGTGACCCCTTGAGATTTTAGAGCATCAAAACCGAGGTAAACCCATAGGAGGAACATTTGAACCTTCTGAACAAAATAGGGTAGATCAAATTGACCCGGCTGTCGCCAGATATACCACCCGTCAAGCCCAAATCATGCGGCTTAAACAAAGTCAGCAAGAGATAGAGTATCAATACCGCTTGGATAAAGAATGCATGCAACGCGAAGCGGATGAGTTACGCTATGAAATACCTGAGAGGGGGCCAACCCCTCGCATCCAAAGAGCTGAACAGTATGAGAGGCGTAATCCGTTGGTGCAGGACAGGTCTCCATGACCTCGTCAAGCTCTGCCTCCAAGACCCCATAGATTCGAGAGGGAGGCAACTCCCCGAAACAATGATGGGTACCTTCAGCAAGAACTTGATCAGGGTCATAGGTTTCGCCCAGAGACTCCTCAAGAATTTTATGAGGAGTATGAACCAGAAGAGGAATATATTGAAACTCCCCATCAAGGCAGGAAGGATGCCATTCGGCCACCCCTCCATAGGCCTCCAGTTTACCGTAACTTGCAACAAGAGCGAACAAGAGAGGAAGAAATAAAATCTTCCGATGCATACCAAGCGCTATTGGAGCGTTTGGAGTCTGTGGAGACAAAAGCTGCTGGGAATCAAAAACCCACATTACGTCTACTCCGCAACAATCCGGTGCATCCCTCAGTGCCTACACCTCTTTACCCCGAACACTTCAAGTTGCCTCAATTGGCAGTTTTTAAAGGTGAAGAGGACGCACAAGAACATGTTACACGATTTCTAAGCCAATGCTTCGGCATTCAAGATAATGACGCATTATTGCTTAGAACATTCATAACCACATTCGTAGGCCCTGCCTCGGATTGGTTCACACAACTGCCCAAACACAAGCATAAGCGACTTAGATCGGCTAGTAGATGCGTTTCTTGAACGTTTCGCCTTCAACACAAGGAAGAAGGCATCACTTAGTGATCTTGCTAGCCTTAAACAATTTGAGGAGGAAACAATGGCAGCGTACGGGAACCGATGGAGAGCTTTGCTTTCTAAGTTACCCTACCGTCCTCCCATGTCGGACCTCACGCAAATGTTCACGAAAAGTTGTTTAAAATCAATCTCTGGTCTATTGTTGCTGCGACAATACGACATCTTAGAAGAAGCTTTGGCGCAAGCCAGAGTCATAGAAGAGATTAAGATAGGCGAAGGCGCAATTGCCAAGCCTAAGAAGAAAGAGTGGAATAAAACCACTAAAACCGGGACAACGCAACCACAACACGCTGCAATCAACCAAGTTGCGATAAATGTCCCCGTGCCTGTGCAAGAAACGTAGCCTCAAAAGGCTAACTACCAGGCAGTGCCTCCTGCTTACGAAAGAGATAACAGAAGATAGGAGCAGTATCAGTAGCGTCGCCCTAGGCGATAATTCACCCCGTATGCGGAGTCTAGGGACTCCTTATTTGATCGCTTGTCAACGGCAAATTTAGTTACTCTGCCAGAAATCCAAATTTTTGACCCTAACGTTCCCAAGCCTAGGGGGTATAGGGAGGAATTGTATTGCAGATTCCATAGGCGTAGAGGACATGACCTAAATGGGTGCTGGAAATTCAAAGAACTAGTCCAGGATTTGATCGACAATAGAACATTGGTCGTGGACAACCCCATCGCACCTAACAACCAACAAATGGGGGTATTCAAGGACCCCTTGCCTGCCCACGAGGCACAAACAAAACCGCTCCAAATTAATGAGGTGCGACAAGATCTTCCCGCGCAAGGATTTGTGGGAATGATTAGCATTGTAACAAGGAACAGAAAATACCCAGCAGTTATCCCCGAGGTACCTACGAGGGAAGTTCCATCGACATCGCAGCCTCAACAACGCCCAACGCAGTTACCTCCGCCTAGACCTGAGGTCACGATACGAACCAAACTCACGTAGAGTTTGCGGACCACGTCGGCTAGGTTGTCCATCTACGAGCTTATTCAACAATCAGCTCCCCATAGAGAAGCTCTTATGGACATTTTAAAAGCCATTGAAGTACAACCCCACGAAGCTAATTCTTTCAACGCCTTCGTGGGACATGTGAAACAATGTACGGAGCCTGTCATCACATTCAAAGAAAACGAGGTCAAAACGATATCAAATGACATGCCGGATCCACCCCTGCACGTTATCGCGCGGGTCAACGGGATCCCGTACAAGAGAGTGTTGATAGATATTGGCTCGTCCAGTAACATCATAACCACTGCAGCATTAAAGCATTTAAAACTGCCAGCCTCTCACATCACAGCTTCCACGTACACACTGCGAGCTTTTAACGATGCAATTTGCTCGACAGTCGGCACGGTTGTTCTGCCTATACAGGTAGGACAAAAGTCAATACCCACACTGTGCCATGTGCTGGAAGGCGAAATGGCTTATAACATACTGCTAGGGCGGCCTTGGATCAGGGACATGAAGTGTGTCCCCTCGATCGCACACCAATGCTTGAAATATGCCTATGAAGGGCAAATACATGTAGTCCCAATGGACTTAGAGCCCTTCAAGTATTGCAATGCGGTACAATTCATACCTCAATCGACCCTCCCATCAACGCATTTGGATTTTCAATTAAATCCATCTAAACAGGGTCCGATACCGCAAGCACCACTGGTGGCAAACAAGGCAAAATCCCGACCAGGTGAGACTTCATCACCTACTCCTTCATCATCAACGCCACCTATCATGGCCCAACAGAAGGACAAGGGAAAGCAAATCATGGAAGAGGTTAAGCCTCTAGAAGAGGGGTTGCCCATAATTTCAATGATATCAACAGAGGAAGCACCCAACATAACACAAACCAAGATCCCTGAACCACCAAACATGGAATGGACTCAGGAAGGACTACCGTTTCCTCCTACCCAATCATCAACAATCACTGTTGAGATGGCCAGTACAGGCCTGGGAGAATACATAGTGCAAAATGTTGTGGCAACCCCCACACTGGAGTCAGTACAAGACATGGGAAGACCTCGCTGTAGTTTGATTACAAAGTACAAAATTCAGCACAGCTTTTCAACATCCCTAAATTATCTCAACAATGCAATATGGGCATAGCGAGGCGTTAAACAAAATGCTAGTCGCCATCTTGCTTGAAACAAGACCGTAGCAGATAGTCATAAGGGGGATTGGCACAAACCTACCAAATCCAACACTAATACACCTTATGGGCTTATCTCACATAGCATACGGACGCCCACTAGGGAAACTCCATTTTCACTAGTGTATGGCTCAGAGGCAGTAATTCCTCTCGAGTTGGAAATTCCTTCCCTCCGCATATCAATGCAGGAATTCATCGATGATGACACTGCACGGCAGGCCCGGTTAGACCAAATTACGTTGCTTGACGAAAGACGCGTTAATGCTCTCGAGCACTTACGTATCTATCAAGAGCGGCTTAAGAGAGCTTACAACATGAAAGTTCACCTAAGAGACTTTCGGGTTTGTGATTTGGTTCTGAAGGAAAACCAACAAAACTCTAATTTGCCATCCCATATGAGGGACAAATTCACGGCAAATTGGTTAGGTCCTTATGTCATTGATAGCAAAATAGGACCAGGAACGTACAGGCTAGCTTCTCTTGATGGTATCAAGGAAACAGAACCCTTGAATATCAGTCATTTGAGACCATTTCATATCTAAGAAAGCCATGTACCAAAAATAAAAAATAAAAAAATAAAAACAAACAAAAAGCTCCAAGGATTATCGCAATCTCTTGGTCACCTAAAAAGCTCCAAGGATTATCGCAATCTCTTGGTCAACCCAAAAAGCTCCAAGGATTATCGCAATCTCTTGGTCAATCCAAAAAGCTCCAAGGATTATCGCAATCTCTTGGTCAACCCAAAAAGCTCCAAGGATTATCGCAATCTCTTGGTCAACCCAAAAAGCTCCAAGGATTATCGCAATCTCTTGGTCAACCCAAAAACTCCAAGGATTATCGCAATCGTTTGGTCAAAAAAAATCAAAAAAAAAAACCAAAAAGCTCCAAGGATTATCGCAATCTCTTGGTCACGTAAAAAGCTCCAAGGATTATCGCAATCTCTTGGTCAACCCAAAAAGCTCCAAGGATTATCGCAATCTCTTGGTCAACCCAAAAAGCTCCAAGGATTATCGCAATCTCTTGGTCAATCCAAAAAGCTCCAAGGATTATCGCAATCTCTTGGTCAACCAAAAAGCTCCAAGGATTATCGCAATCTCTTGGTCAACCCAAAAAGCTCCAAGGATTATCGCAATCTCTTGGTCAACCCAAAAAGCTCCAACGATTATCGCAATCGTTTGGTCAAAAAAAATCAAGAAATTCAACAAAAACAAAACAACAAAAATCATCAAAAACAACAAAGATTTGCATCTCAATTCTAGGCATACTCGAATTCATCAAAAACAACAAAAACACCATGCATAAATTTTACCACACTACAGTCAGTGGTCTGGGAATGTACCAAGAGTTTCAATGATTCAGTCATCATTTTCCTCTTTAGCCATGTAGTGTACCAAGTCGAACAGATTTTACGAAGGTAGAGTCATACTTGAAATACACCTTGTTACGTAACATCCCAACACAAATCAAAACACTAAAAATTCCCAAAATTGTGTGAACAAAAGACGAAAACTGCAAAATAATCTAGGTCACCACAAGCGAAACGGTTATCTTGCTCATCCCCCTGTGCGAATGACCCCTAGAATGCTGAGAGTTGGCAAAAGGACAAGCTTCCTCCCTACCCAATTCCCTAAGAATCCCTAAAGTTCTCAACGATTGCAAAAACACAAAAATTTGCAAAATGTCAAAACTCCAAATTTGACAAACTATAGTGCACACATCAAAAGGCACAAACAACAGTGATTTTCATCACTCCATATCCCCAATCCCTTGCTCAAAAAAAAAAAAAATCAAAATAAACAGGTATCTTATCACTACAAAAGAGCAAGTATCCCAATACAATTGAAAAAAAGAAGGGAGTTGACCTTGAATCCCCGGAACTCTCAAGCATTCTATAGGTCATAAGGCAAGCTCCAGTACCAATTTGGTTGATAGCCTATCGATAACGAAAGTAAACCTCCCGCATGACGATATATCTTGTCACATTAACTTGCATACAGATCAATGTTTGCATGTGGATGAGCTAGCTTATGGCATCCTGGATTACAATGCAGATTAATCTTAGTACATACAACAAAGGAATTCGTGGAGCTAATTAGGTGATCCTCGATACAGGTTCGGTTGAAAGCCCATTCGGCACTGGCGGTATCCTAACAAATACCACTAAATGAACTCAATTGCACACACAGGGATGTTAAATAACTCGGTCAAAAACAGGTTCGATTCATACCTTGTTCAAAAGTCTTGTAAGATAAAGTACAGTCATGGATAGTGAGATAAAACTATCTGAATCTCAGAAAATCATACATTCATCCCAAAACCATCTGCGCTACTTATCATCCTTATGATACCATCAGAAAATACAAAAAAAAAGAAAAACCAGATAAATAAAGAGCTTCTTAAACAGCCTACAGTGCAATCATCACAAATATCATTCATCCATTTCAATTTGCATATCACATAGACATCTAAAACATTTGCATTCATCATAACATCTGCATTCATCAAAATAAATAAACATGCATAACAAAAAAATCACATCATCACATGTACAAATCCAAAAATAAAACCGGTAAAATATATATATATATATCGTCAAAAAGATGCCCGTAGGCTACAAAACCGGTCCTCAGACCCCGCAAGCATATCCAAAACCCAACCTAAGGCGTCGGCCACCATGATCACGCAGGATCGGTGCGACGGGAACTACCCCCTGTGGTGTGGGTCCTACGGGACCCTCGTAGGGCGGCTCATCGCTAGCCCCCGCATCATGCCTACTACCACCCCCTCATCTAACCGCTCGCGGCGAGATGATGCTCGATCGCTCGTCAGACTATCCCTCGTCCGTCGAGAAGATCTCGCGATCGAAGGCTCAGGGAGCCGCCCGCCAAGGCGGATGACCTCCCTCTCCAAGTCTATCCGGTACAGACACCACTCTGCCTCTCGTCGATGATAGATAGACAATGCATCATCATGCTGCGCCAAAACTCTATCCCGCTCTGCCAACTGAGCCCGCAGAAGATCCCTCTCCAGATCCCGCATCCGCAGCAGCTCTGTAAGTCGTGCAACCTCATCGCCTACATCCGACCCCACCTCTTATGTATCTGCCGGACGCATAGGACTCGCGGGGATAGTAGCCTGCTCAGGCTCCAACTGCTCCTCCACATCCTGCATGTTCGGCTGCTCCGGAACACCCAAGTCCACATCCTCATCTCCCACATCCACCATGTCTGCATCATCCAACGGCCCCCCCCAATCACCCCCTGCCGCCTCAGCATCCTCCACTACCGCCTCCGCGCCTCCCAGTGGACCCTCTCCTCTCCAGCGTCGCAATACCCACCACGAGTCATACTCAGTGGTAGTACCAACGTCATCCACATCCAACACCTCAATCACCGCATCCGACTCCTCGCCCAATGGCACGAGGACCGGTGGCTCCAGATCCCTCTCATCTCCACGACGTCGATAGCCTACGGGCTCACCAGGAAACCCCTGGCGCACCCCAAACTGTCGTGTAACCCGGCGGTATGGAAAGAACTCATGCTCCGTCCCGTGCCGCCCAGTCAACCATCGCTCCCTCCGTACCCGTCGGAGCCACTCTCCAGCCTCAGGCCAAGTCGGACGGTCCCGATAGGGACGCCAAAACACCTCCCCCGGAGTGAGCCATGAAAAGGCATCAATGTAGTGGTCAACGGCACCTGCCCATCGCCGACTCTGCCCTGATCTCGCAGACCGTCGCCACAAAGCCGCATAACCAATCTCCTCATCCTCCATCACCGCCCGAGTCGTCCACGGTAACCCGGTAGGCCTCTCAACAGCTATGTGCTGCCAACCCCAGCACTGCAATAGAAAACTGCAACTGACACCCTTCCGCTGTCGACAGCGGACCCCGTACAGCTCCCCGTAAAGCTGCGCCAACAAAGTCTGTCCCCATCTCAGAATCAACGGTGCCTCTATCGGGCACTCTGCCAACTGCCACACCAAATCCAGCGGGTTCCACGGGAACCTCACGCTCGACGAATCGGGGAGAAGAATGTTAGAAATGAGGCCCATCAGGAATGCGTGCCTCACTCCTAACACCCCCCTCTCCTTCCACCAGCCAACCAAAATCCCGCTAGCTTGGCAATCCGCCTCGGCTGTCTCCACTGGGTCTGCTACACCCAGCTCCCCCCCATGCCCAAAACATCTCGTAAGTATAGCAGTCCGTTGATCAAACGGAGATGTCCTAATAGGAAGACCATCTATCGGAATCCGAAGCAACCGATAGACGTCCTCAAGAGTCACAGTCATCTCCCTGTCGGGAGATGGAAAGTATTGGTCCGCGGATCCCAAAGCTTGATCAGGGCCGTCAGATAGGCCTGATCCGAAACCACAGGCTCCAGTCGAGCCACCTGCTTGAGCCCAAGGGCATCAAGCCATTCCCAGTCATCATCGGTCAATGCCAACCGCGCCTCAGTAAAGGCAGCGGGTACACGGTACCGGCTCCTAACAACCTGCAAGCAAAAAAAAATAAATAAATAATAAATAAATAAATGAAAAAGATAAAATTTTTAGTTCTAGGGTTTCTAACCTTAGTTGTTAAACAAAAACATCACAAAAAATCTTAAAGTTTTGAAAAGCGTCAACACAAAAACAATGCATTAAATTAAAGCAAAATAAACCCTAGGGTCACTTACAGGTCTCGCCTCGGCTCCGCCGCTCGAACCAGTTTGTGCACTCATGATGGCAGAGAGAATTCCAGCAGCGCTTCGCTTCGCAGAATTACCTCCTCCTCCCAGAGCTCCAAAATCGCAAGAAAAAAATGACACAAATGAGCCCAAAATCAAGTTTTGGCCCTTAAATAGGCCCTTTGCACTGGAATTCATCCTTGACTGGGACGAGCGCTCTGATCAGCGCTCGTCCCACCCAGGGATGAATTCTCCAGCTGGAATTCGTCCCACCCAGGGACGAATTCAGGCCAGCAAAAAAAAAATCAAGAAAAATGACTAAAAATGCACTAAAAACAGACAATAAAACTGCCTGACAGGATTGCAAATGCAACTGACAACATGGGCATACAAAATCGACATCGGGGTCACAAATTATCACTATCCTACTCCCTAAGAAGGCTACCATAGCCGGACCGCTCCACGGGAAGACGGATTTTGACAATTTAATCCCAAAATGGTGTCACAAAAAACAACAAAAATAGTACAAAATTCAAAAAAAAACACAGCAAAAACATTGCCGGGCACAAGTGCTCTCGCACTTAACCTCTAGGCAAAGAAAATCGATGTCGAGGTCCAAATTATCGCTCTCCTAATTCCCCAAGAAGGCTATCATAGCCGGACCGCTCCACGGGAAATAGGTTTTCGATGATTTCACCTCATTATGACATCACCAAAAGGGTTAACACCCACCAAAAATAGGTCCATATGTTGGAAAAATTGCACACGCTTAACGGTAAACCCTCTAAAGGCAACCTTGCACAAGTCATCTTGGGTCAAGCGACTCGTCGCTTCTCTCACGAAGGTCATTCCCTCATCGATTCGTCGCTTGAGGGGGTAGTCACACTTAGTCACCAATCAACAATCACACACCCAATTAAGGAAAACGACATGCATTCAAAGAATCATTGACAAAGACAATCACGCTCCTAGCTTGGGGCAATAAACAAGCAACAATCAAATCAATCAAACACTTGGCATTTCGTGAATCATGAACACAAGGTTCCCCCTGAGGATAAAAACGCCCTTCACTTGTTCATGACTGATCAATGTCTAAGTTCAAGTCACACCTCACCAAAATAGGTTAATACTTGAAATCAAATTCCTTAGCTCGTCGAAGCAAGGATTCAAGAATGCATGCCCTTTCCATACTTGGGGCATCAAAAGTTGGTTAGGTTACCAAGAAACCCTAATCATTAGTGCTTTGGTTATCTATTTTTTGCTCAGCACTGCGTCACCCATAGCGCTTCCCAAAAAGGGGCATTTGTAGACACCAAAATAGCACCAATCCGATTATGTGACTGCAAACACTGATCGCTTTGACAAACACAGCCCCCAGGGCAGCCCTCAGAGGTTAAACAGTGGTCTTAACCACTTTCATAGCAATTTTGTAAGGTCAAGAAGCAATTTGGCACACTTGGAAACTTTGCCCAGTACTCGTCTCACCTCGGGACGAATTCAAAATAGAATCCGTCCCACCCCAGGACGAATTCTAAATCCGTCCCTGGGTGGGACGAATTCCAAGCTAAACGGGCAAAAAGGCAAATGGTGCCAAGTGGCAGCCCGAACGGTCGGTTAAGGGCTCCTGCCTTGCACGCATGTGTAAGTGGACAGAGGGGCCGTTAGAGGACTGTTACAAAAAGCATTTATCAAAGTTCAAGTCAATGGAGGACTCCCCTCCCTCATGGGAAGACAAGACTGCCACATGGCGCCTATGGCCAACACATGGCATTTGTGCTTCCCTCCCAAAAGAGACCCCTTGGGTCTATAAAAGGTGGGACTTTTCTCACCCAAAACAGACAGGTTGAAGGAGTTTTCAAGCAACGAAGTGCTGCCGAATTGAAGACCCACTTGCATCCCTCTTGGTTCACCTTCCCACATCCACCAATCTCTTTTGCAAGGGAGGTTGTTGGGTGGCCTTTGGAAGCTCGAACCTTACCCAAATCCGACGCATGGACACCTGAACCTACCAATTCGCCGACCCCCCGATCCTAAAAGTCTTTGGGCCCATCCCTGGTGGATTGGCTCCAAAATCGAGGGCCAACGGTGGGAGGCCCACTTGGGCACCCCCGCACCTCCCAAGTCCTATTTTTAGTTTTTGAGCATTTTAGATTATTTTTTAGATTGCATTCCGTGTTACTAGGTCTGATTAGTCCATAATTGCAATTTTGTAACTTTTGGTCAGATTCTAGGATGTTTTGTATTGCTTTGTCGTTTCGCTAACTTGCAGGTGTCAAGGTCAAATTCTCGAGGGTGGAGGCCAAATTGGGAAAATCCGACCATCTGGGTCGTCCCAAAATGGCCCCAATTACATAACCCCCCTGTTTGCAGGCGTTTTGCAGGTCTCGGGATCCGACATTGGAGCAGCAGCAGGTCGGTTTCTTCAACTCAGAAGAATTCGTCCCACCCAGGGACGAATTACAGTCAGAATTCGTCCTGCCTGGGGACGAATTCCAGTTTAAGGTGGATTGGCCAGCTGCCTCAGTGGCAGTGGCCTTCTGGTAACTTTTCTTACCTTTTGTCAAGTTTTGAAGCAATTTGGATTCACTGTATTCACTGTTTTAGGCAAATATTTACATGCATATTTCGTTAGTTTTAGAGAGCAAACGCTTTTCATTTGCAGCAGGTGCTACTGACGTCTTGGTCATTTCTTTGTTCGCAGGAGAAGCAGCAGAGGCGAAGAACTCATCGACATCAGCGGCGGCATCATCTTGGCCCGCCCATTGCAATCGTGGGCACGCGGAAAGAGGAATCATTCAGTGATTGTAATCAAACTCTATTTGCGCTCCTAGCCCCTAAAAAGGGAGGAGACATCATTGTAACAGAGATCAAGGGAAATTAATGAAAGGGTTGTGTTTTCTCTATCTGATTGTGTCTCTTCCAATGTGTTTCTTTTCCATTTCATGCAATTTACATTTCTAGGACTTAAGCGTACTTAATTTTGAATGCAATCGCACTTGGTGTTTCCTTTGCCCGGAATCTCGTGCTTTCAACAAGTGCTATCACCAAAAAATGCAATAGTAGCATACACTAACACAATTATAATAAAATATGGTAGAAAATAGGTATGTATTTTCTACCAATCGACCATACGTTTATTCTAGTTACAATATTATCTTAAGGCCTAACAGAAGTAACATATCTTCAATATTTTATTCTAAATGAAAAACACTTTCTTTACAAGTACAATATTACCCACCAATGATAGAAAAAAGGGGTCCAAATCTTCTATTAAAAAGAGTATCTTAAAATATTTTAGCTATACATCAAAATCAAATAAGCCATCGACATAAAATTTGAGGTGCAAATGATTTTTGACTTCTAAACAGTTAGTTGTATATTCTATAATTATTTTCAATATTGTTTTCTTCTCAAATAATTAGTTCTCAGTATGTGCTCAATGATATGAATATTTTTTCTATTTGTAAGTTATTTTTTCTGAAAAAAAATAACAAAAAATATTATTGTATTCTACTATGGAGAATACCCTTTTGACCTTGATAAGCCTTCACTTGAATATATCCTTCATCAAGAGATTCCTTCTAATGAAAATTCTCTTAACAATGACATCCAACAACCACTTGAAGATATTCTTAAAAATGACATGCAATTTGAAAATGAAAGCAATAAATCAAATACACTACAAACTTCCTATGAATCTTCAAGCAAAAAAATTAAAAAGAGAAAGTCAGAATCTAACTAGGCTATTGGAAGGAAATTTAACAATAAATGGGCAAAAAAATTGCCTTAGATTGAGTCAGTCTTGACTACAAACAACCAAGTCGATCAAAAATAATGTAGATACAAAATTTGTAGTTGAAAACTAGGTAAGGATCATAGGCTACAAATTAAGAAAGATATAATAGAAAAACATGCTGGTAAAGTTTATGTAAAAGTTACAGGAAGTGATAGTAAAATTAATAAAGATATTAGGTAGAAGGATGCGTCAGAATGTATGCATGTCATATATGCAATAAAATATGACAATCACTTAAAGCAACAACAATCCCTTCTTGTGAAAGGTGGAATGATTGAAACCCAATTTCATAAAATTTAGAAGACCATTTTAGCTTCAAAAAGTTTGTAGTTTGTTTTTGTATATAGTATTCTAAAAAAGGGTAGACCCATGTTCGAATTTATTAATTATAAGCATCTGTTTCAATGATTTGATGTGCAAAATCTTCTTAGTTCTCATTGGTCAGATCAAAGTGGTTGGGAAATGGTAAAATATATTTTTAGTTGAGAGGGAGGACTTAGGGGAGAAAGTAAAACTTTCTAGATTCATTTTTCTCTATTGATGAGGTGACAATTGTGGACAACACATCTTGTATTTGCATACATGTGTATACATTTCAAAATCATGTGAGGTAGTCTAGTTTGGTAGGATTACATAATATGGTGGAAAGTTCAAATGTAAAAAACATCTATAATGTTGTTCTGATTAATTTAAAGGAAATTATGGGAATGAATGATATAGACATAGCCACAAAGTTAATTTGAATTGGAGTTGATCATGTTGCTATAATGCAAGGGCACAAGAATGGCCTATGTGTTTGATTCAAAACCATACTTACCCCATATATGGTACCCATTCATTGCATGACTTATATAGTAAATATTGCATATAAAATCGTGAACACTTTTGAAAATTTTTCTAGAGTGGAAGACCTCATTTATAAAATGCATTATTATTTTTTGTATAGTCCAAAAAGGTTTGCATAGTTTGAATAATTAGCACTAGGAGTTATAGAAGGAAAAATATTGTTCAAATATGTGGATACAAGGTGGATTTCATTGTATCAACTTGCACATAATATTTTTATAGAATATCAATATTTAACATGGTTTATGTATGGAAATAGTAGGGCAATTGATAAGGCAAAGGATTTGTTGTTCTATTTGACTAACTTGAAAACCCTTTTAATATTATGTGGTATTCTTTTAATGTTACAATAAATAAAGATATTGACTAAACTTGCACAAGAGAGATCCATATATATCATTGATTTCATGAGGATGAGAAAGTAAATATGTATGATTATTGATATGTTATACATGTCCAAACTAGATTTTATAGATCCTTCATTTGAAAGTTAGGAGAATACTGATAAATGTGAAAAATGCAAAAAAAAACATTATGTTTGAGATCAATGATTATCTTTGTATTAATGTTTATGGAAAAATTATACCTCTATATTGTTATGAAAGGTAGTCAAGTATAGTTATTTACGACATTGAACAAGTTCATGTAACACACAATATATATGAAGTTGTTTTACACAATACTAATAAAAAATTATTTAAAATAGGAGAATCATTGACAAGTGAGATTAGAGACCGGTTTCAAATAGATGAGTTTCTTGAGGCCATGGGTGTGGTTAACCCTTTGTTTTGGGGTCTTTGCATTGATTATGATTATCCAAAAGAGTTTTTTATTAAATATATGGGTAACCTTATTGAGCATTTCAATAAAAGTATGAAAGTCAATGGTGTTGAAATCAAAGGTATACTCAACAAATATCTTTTAAAATAATAGTCATCGTATTTTAGAAGAACAGTGGCTTAGCAAATATCACTTTTGAGTAACATCCATGACACTGGTTCCATTGCACGTTTGTGGCAAAATTTGTATCTAATTAGTGTTTTAAAAGATATGATTAGTGAATACTTTTATTTATATGAATTATGTCAAACAATGATTTTGGGATATATGGAAGATGATAAGGTTTTTAGTGCAATATATTTCATTAAATCTAAGCTCTACAACAAGATGGAAAAAAACTTTAGAAAATTATTTAATAATTTTTGTGTCATCGTATCAGCTGGACAAATTTCCATATGACAGAGCATTGGCATACTAGAATTCAATTGCAGGTAGAAGAGGTATCACAAATACAACCGATAAGGAGGATAATGATGCTTTTAGTGATCAAATAGTGGAGAGAAAGATATCCACTATGCTTAATATTTATTCTAGACAAGTTAAGAAGTGTTTGTTTCAACTACCTAAATTCTGATTTTTCTAGTATTTCACAACAATGTAAAATTTGACTTTCTTTGTTATCATATTTTACAATATTGTTTTCATATCCGATATGCTTAATATTGCTTATGAATAAGTTGAGAAGTGTTCGTTTCAGATACCTAAATTCTAATTTTTCCAGTTATTCACAACAATGCAAAATTTAACTTTCTTTGTTATCATATTTCACAATATTGTTTCAGATGTACAAGATTTCAAAAATTTATGTCTTCATAAATTGTATGTAGGGTTATGCATAAGGGGTCATCTCCAAAATGTATTTATAAAAATTTGGTGAATTAGTTTCAAAATCCAAGTGAATAGTGTCAAAACGCATGTAGAAGGTTAAATATTATTAGGGGTAATGTTGGAAATTTAAACTTAAAATGGTCAAATTATTATAAAATTGGGGCGAATCGACCCCCCCAAAAAAATTGCACCCAAAAAGTTTTGGCTAATGGGCCTTGGTCAAGGGTCCCAAATATTAGCCAATTCCAAATTTCAAAAATCCTAATTTTAGCCAATTGGCTATAAATAGCCGCTATGCATAACCCTGATTGTATGTATTACATCACATTGTGCTTTAAAAAATTATATGTTATATATTAAATTGTGATTTTAAATATTGTATATTTTATATCATAGTGTTTAAACTACCTTCCTTGAAAAATTGTTGTCTTATATTTTATATCACAATATTGATATTGTATTGTTAATGTATGAATATTGATCAACAAAAATATTTTTTTGTTGTTTGAGATGAACATAGTAAATAATATTGGCTAGTAATACTAGAAAAAACAACAAAAAATTATAAATGCAAACAACCTTTGAATGATTGAAGACACAAAATTAAAAAATATATTTTTCATTAATTCGAATATAAATATATTACATTGTACAAAATTGTTTATTGCATTCAAGTTGAAAATATTTTATACATTGTTAACTATATTATTTTGAGATAGCTACCTCATATTTGCTTACAACTGCCTTTTATTTTTCTTTATCTCCTTCCTTGACACCCTTTCCTGGAAGTGCTCCACATATGACTAAGTTTTCTTGTACTTTCACAATACTCCCCAACAATGTGCCTTCTTGTTGGTTTGGATCTTCGAGTATTGTTGGAAGTGTTTCTTTTGTTTTCTGGTGCTGTAGTACGAGGTTTGAATCTTCATTGAGCTTATCCCTGATATATTTTATTAAATTATTATTATCTACCACTTTTAATTGTATTTTTTCTTCATTTCCATTGCATTTTGCAAAAATATTTTCACCGCATTGATATTAACATCAATGCTCTTAACTTGTCTTTTTAAGTTTTCAAATTTTGACTAGAAAAATAAAATGAAAAAATTGTTCAAAAGAGTTATATAAAAAATTATTACTTGTTTTAATGAAATATAAAAACTTAGCTGCAAAAGAAAAGTGAAACATAAAAAAAAAAAATTAACTCGGCCACATCCCTTGCAGCCTTAGCGAGTGCAAATGTTTCCTTATAGGAAGCCCATTAGTAATAAAATGCTTGGGCTTCAACATTAATAGTATCTAATCTACTAACAATAATATTTAAAACATCATCTTCATACAAAACTTTTGAATTCACTATTCCTATTGTGGCCTAATTTAGCAAGCCACTACGCTTTTCTGGTTCATACTGAACCAAAGAAAAATTTGAATCTCTTTTAGTAAAATTTGAATTTTTTTTATAAGGACATTGGCCTAATATTTTTAATCCTTCATCTCTTGAAAATATCTAAGCAAAATTTGTTTCATGGTTGCTTTAGTATTTTCAACCATTATGATATTTTCATTAAAATTTACAATGTCATCCTCAGTTTGAGGATAAGGGTCATTTCCTTGAGTATGGGAATGATGTTTGATCAGTTGTAGGGGCTTCTGTTTTTTGTGCTTCATCCAATGGATCTTAAAGCACATCATTTTCCTTAAAGCTTAAAATGTTACCGTATAACATAAAATCATCATCAAATGGGATATTATCCAATCACACATATGAAACTTCTAGTGCCTATGAAGAAGTGCGAAATGTAAAATACGATAACCTAGGCCTAGAACTTGATGTTCTCGACCACAATATCTATGAAAAAGTTGTTTCCACTTCCAACCTGCATATAGACTCTCATTTGTGTAGGTTGTCATTGTTGTTGTGGACGTAGATTCTATGGTGGAAATGGTGGCTATGGTGGAAGTTTTAGCTATGGTGGAAGTGGTGGCAGTATATGGCCTCTCTTTTTTGTAGGTTGATGTTGAGATGTGGCTAAAAATAGATAAAAAGTTTGTTAGAATTATTCAAAAAATAATATAGAAATAAATCTTAATTCAAAGTAAATACACATTGATTTACCTGAAGATGATATAATCTATTAAATTTGGGTATATACGGAAGAGGGTGTGGCCACACTAGATTTAGCCTACACATTTTGTGCATACCTAGGCATATGACAACCACTTGAAGAAGGAGCTTGCCTCGAACATTTTGGCAACCTCTAAAATGGTGACATTTTTGATCCAATGTCTTTAGAATCACCAATTTGTTCTTGCTTGTAACCCCTATTGGTAGCATCCTATTTATTCCTTATTGTTGTTGCCCTACCCTACGTTTATATGGAAAGAAAAGTTTAAAAAATAAAATGTCCTAAAATATAAAATACTATTTGATGATCAAACATGGACTTATTACCTTCAATTCCTCTAGTGTCATGGCAATGGTTTTTAGTGTTGCATGAACTACATTAGGTATAGAAGTATCTTGCAAATTATGAAAACTTTCATAATAGAGTGCTAAAATGTAATTAACGATACCTACAATGGGTTGTGTCTTATTGGTTTGAAATTGCACACCATGCAACTCAACCCTAATACAATATACAATATAGGTCCACAAATCAATCCTCTCATGCTTCTCACAATGAATAACATAGGCTAGTGTCAAATACATAATTTTTGATCTTCCAAGCAAAATCAGTATTACCTAGAAGAAATCAATAATGGCCTTCAAAGTTGTATGCTTAACATAGGTGATTTTTAACCATATTTTTGACTTGGCGGTAGAAGCTACAAAAACAATTAGATAACAATTTACAAATTTGAAATTTTGAGCATTAAAATAATCTAAGTAACAAGAATTATACCTACCACATCTTCTATTTTGAGATGATACATTATTTCGAGGCATCCTTTATCATATGGAGATAACTAGAACTTCTTTAAAACTGGAGGACAATCACCAAAAGGAAGATCTATCAATCTCTTAATGTCTTCAGGTGTGATGGTGAATGATAGATTTCTATTCTATATTTTCATTTTGACTATGGCCTTGTCACGGTCATAACCACCAATAATATGTTGTAGAAGGACTTTATCAATTTTAAAATTTGGCATTGAAACCAAGGTCATCAATCCTACATCATCTAACCATAATAAATTCATATTTGGGGTTGTTAACAAATCTAATATTAAAATGCAAGAAAGGTTCTTCAACTTTGGAGTAGGGGTGGAAGAGGTGGCCATTGCTAGAAGTTAGAAACTTGGAAGTAGAAGAAATTATATTGAATTTAGTAAGGTTGCTTGGTAACGGTTTACTCAGGTCAAGTGTAGTCATAAAAATAAATTAGAAAAATGATTGTTGATGCCCATTTATAGATAGAATAGATGGATTTGACACATGGGAGCATTGTATTAGAGATGCAATATGGGTGATCGATTGTGTGACACATGGTAGTCGTTCAATGGTGAACCTTTTTTACATTTGGACCATATTCTTCAACAGGCTTGGTACCTAACCATATTCTGCATTAGGCCTAATACCATACCATATTCTACATTAGGCTCGATATCAAACCAATTTTTGCATCAGGACTGATATTGGACCATAATCTACATCAAGCTCTAAACTAGACCATAATATGCATTAGGTCCTATATCAAACCATAATCTACATCAGACCCAAATACCAAATTTTTTGTTTTATTCATGTTTTTGTGCAATTAGATTGCATTTTATAGGTCTAATTTTGCATTATTTTTGCTATTTTTGATGGCCTGAAAGGCCTTTTTGAACCCAATTTCTTGGATTCATCCCTAGGTGGGATGGATAGTGTGGGTTGGTCATAGTCCATCCCTTGATGTACTGTCCATAGGTTTCGGGGCCATTCCTAGGGGAAATGGCCACAAACCAACCTCAAAGAGGGTCCATTTTGAGTCTTTTCTTTTGAATGTTTTTGGGGCCATTTGAGGCCATTTTGGAGTTGTATTATTGAGTTGCTTATCCTTGTCAGGTGGTGAGGATTCGGTATCGAGTACCTACTCTCTTTGATTCCATGAGGTATGCCTTGACCATATAGGAATGGGAGTGGTTGGATGCCATCAACCTCAAGCAGGTGACACGATTATAGGTTGTTATAGGAGACCATGCATATTTGATTGCCCTGATTGATTTGTGGGATCCACGCACCAATACCTTCCACCTACCTACTGAGGTTATTATGGTGATGCTTTAGGATATCTATCAGATTCTTCAGATTCCTATATAAGGATGGACGATCCGCACGATGCTACAAGACCAAAGATAGACAGTGTTTAAGAGGTACTTCAGTTATGATCTAGAGACGACAGAGTTGGACTGCTTGAAGGGGGGTATGTTGGTAGGATTCTGGCATGAGATGAAGGTATTGGGGGTGAGGCATACACTACTTATGACACTCATCTCTAATATGCTACTACCTAATTATTCTAGAGTGATGTTACCATGGAACCTAGTGGAGATAGTGTTTGCACTAGTGAGGTGTACTGTGGCAGAGCCACTAGTGATGGCATGGGGTACTACACTACTGGCATGACTCTATGATGAGATTTACAAGATCCACTACCATTGGTGGAAAGATGTGGGGTGTATATTTTTGTTGTAGTGCTGGGGATGGCAACACATAGTTTTGGGGTGACCACATGGGCTACCATGGATGACTCAAGAACAGTTGGCAGACAGTAATATAGGATATGGCATCCTATGGTAGAGGGCTGAGGAGAGGGGACAAAGTTGGCTATTTTTAGGTGACATGGGTCACTATGCAGATTTATTCTCATGGCTCGAGGTGGGCCAAGTGTTCTGGAGACCATACAGGGATTTCCCAGAGTGGGCAGATGCTACTACACAGCTCTATAAGGTGTGGTGATGTAAGTGGATGGTTGGATGACATGGCATAGAGTAGAAGTACTTCCATTTTGCTCAAGTGATGCAATAGTTTGGGCTACTCCAAGGGGTGCCTAGTGAGCCAGTGCCTTATCAACATCACGGGGATGAGAGGACATTGGCATGGCCTATGGTAGAGGCAGTGGCATGGGATACAAATCCTATAGTAGACATTCCAGATGTGTATGATTTCGAGACTACAACAGAGTATGATGCTTGGTGGGTGATAGGCCAGTGATGTGGAGAGGGGACATTTGGGAGAGGTACAACTAGGGAGGCACATCAAGAGGTTTTCAGTGAGGACCAAGGTGAGGTAGGTGATTGGTAGGGACACATGGTAGGTGAGCATGCAAATATCCTAGACTTAGGATATCGAGGTGACTTGGGAGATGATTATGTTTGGGATGAGGAGGTGCATGCACCATCGATGGCACCTAGGGATACAAAGGTAGAGCTACGAGATGAGCTACTCAAGGTGATGCAGGAGAGAGATATCCTAGAGGACACATGTGCATTATGTATAGGTAGAGCTAGCAGCACAACAAGCTAAGGTGCAGGTGGCTCAGGTCGAGATAGCATCTCTTTGGGCACAGTTGCAATCTCAAAGCCCTACACAGGAGGATTCCAGTAGTGGGGAGGTGACTAGGTTGTAGGCAGAGGTTACACAACTCTATTCTATGGTGGAGGCTTACCAGGCACAATATCGATGGGGGTAGGCTTATATGGATGAGCTGGAGACTGAGGTAGTGCACCTTGGTGGGCATCTATAGGATGATGTAGGTGCTAGTGGGTCATACTAGAGTCACCATAGCAGGATAGGTCAGTCTTCTTATAGGCTGGAGGCACCAAGGTCTAGGAAGAGAGCTGACAGGGTAGGTGGTAGTAGGTATGGTAGTTCATAGAGGACTTTGACTATCGATGGGAGTGTGAATCATAGTACCGATCCTGTGTGACCATGGTAGTGGCTTGCATGACTCTTTTTGTATTTTTGGATGTTTTGGCAGTGTGAAGTCTGAGGACTCACTTTATTGTAGCTGATGGTCAACATGATGTATCTTTTTGTCCCATACACACACACACACACACACACACACACACACATATATATATATATATATATATATGAGATTTTTATGTGGTTTATCATCATGTGTTTATTATTTTATGAAATGTATGCAATTTGATTTATGCAATGATGATGGATGCCTATGTATGCATATTTTGTGATTTTATTTGATTTTATTTTTTACATGCATGGATGTATAGTGAGATGGATGATTTATTGATTTAGCAGATAAAATATGTAGACTATATGCCATATTATGCTAGCACCATAGATGATGTATTTTGCACCAAATCATATGTAATGTTGTCATGAGACTTATATAATGGATTTTGGGAATAATGTAATTGAAATGAATGTGGTGAAGTGATATGAATGACATGATGTTTAGGGAATGCCCATTAGGTTTTCATGAGACTCAAACACTCTAGTCAACTTACCAAAAGTTGTATACTAACCATGCAAGACTTTTTAACAAGGTATGAATATGCTAGGACGACCAAGGTACTTCATATCCCTATGTGTGCAAGTGAGTTCATTCCTATGAGATGCATAAGGATACCACTACTGTCAAGCAAGCTCTCAACCAAACCTGTACTGAGGATCACCCAATGAATACCACCATCCTAGTTTTTGTACTAAGTCTGACTAGACCACTAGGCAATATAGGTTACCAAATCTAGATCATCCACATGCAAACATTGGTCTACACATATGCCCGAAAGCTAATATGGCAGACATATCATCATGCAGGAGGCTACCACCATTGACAGATAGGCTATACACCAAACCTGTAATGAGGATCACCTGATGGTTTTCCAAATGCTGAGATTTCCAAGGATTCAAGTTTGACTCCCTACTTTATTCAAATTGTATTGGGATACTTGCTCTCATATGAAGTGATAAGAATCACTATTTATTTTTCTCTTTTAGTGATAATAATCACTATTTATTTTGAGTTTTTCTTTTTCTCCTGAGCAAGCGATTTGAATTTTGATCAATGGGGATCATTGTTTCTTATGCTTTTTGATGTGTGCATTTTTAATTTTTATATTTTTGTACTTTGAATTTTTGCTTTGTGGGGGTTTGCAAAATTAGACTTGCAAATATGTGGCAATGTGGGATTTTGTTTAAAAAAATGGGGGAAAACCACTTATTGTTGTGGGGGAATTGGGTAGGGGAGAACTTGTCCTTTTTCCAACTCTTAGCATTCTTAAACCATTCACATAGGGGGATGAGAAAGATGACCTTTTCGCTTAAGGTAACCTAGACCACTTCATGGATTTCACCTGTCTTTGTGAAAAACTTGGATTGTTAATGAATAATTATGTTTGGGCTATGATGTACACAAGGCATAATAAATGCAAGACTCTACCTCCTAAAATCTGAGTAGATACTGGATATGGCTGAGTGAATAAAAACCCTACTGGCATTATTTTAAATCAAATGGCTAAGTGAAGGGAATAAACACGATTATGGAAATGTGAAAAATGTGGGTGAAAATGATAATTCCGACCTTGAACTATTAGTACTTTCCCAACATTGATTTTGAGCGGTAAGTAGTGTACCATCATGATGCCAAAAATGTATGAGCAACTCTAAAATGTAAATTTCTAATGATGAATATGCATAAATGCAAGCGACGATAAAATGCAATGGGATGCAATGTGATGTGATGCAATATTTTTGAATTTTTGAGATTTTTATGATGAATTTTTGATTGATATGTATACACATGTGACCAATAGGCTTATTTGGGGGCCATTGGGGTATTTAGGGGGGACCAAAGGGCTTATGGATGCCTTTTTGGATTTTAGGTTTGACTTAGATGATCGTAGATAGTCTAGGAGCATTTTTGCTTGACCTAGATGGTGATAACCCACTAGGAGCCTTTTGGATGACCTAGATGTGGGATGATACTTAAAAAGTGTCTACAACTGACTAGGGGTATTTGGCTATGACCAAAGGGCTTATGGATGCCTTTGGGGCATTTAGGGTTGACCTAGACAATCGTAGATAGTCTAGGAGAATTTTTACTTGACCTGGATGGTGAGAACCTGCTAGGAGCCTTTTGGGTCACCTAGACATGTGACGACACTTAAAAAGTGTCTACGACTACCTAGGGGTATTTGGCTATGACAAAAGGGCTTATGGGTGCCTTTGGTACATTTAGGGTTGACCTAGAAGATCATACATAGTCTAGAAGATTTTTTACTTGACCTGGATGGTGAGAACCCGCTAGGAACCTTTTGGGTGACCTAGACGTGCAATAACACTTAAAAGGTATCTACAACTTCCTAGGAGCATTTGGATATAACCAAAGGGCTTATGGATGCCTTTGGTGCATTTAGGGTTTACCTAGATGATCATAGATAGTCTAGGAGCATCTTTACTTGACCTAGATGGTGAGAACCCGCTAGGAGCCTTTTGGGTGACCTAGACGTGTGACGACACTTAAAAAGTGTCTACAACTACCTAGGGGCATTTAGTTGTGACCAAAGGGCTTCTGGATGCCTTTGGAGCTTTTAGGGTTGACCTAGATGATTGTAGATAGTCTAGGAGCATTTTTACTTGACCTAGACGATGAGAACCCACTAGGAGCCTTTTGGGTGACCTAGACGTGTGCTGACACTTAAAAAGTGTCTACGACTTCCTAGGGACATTTGGTTATGACAAAAGGGCTTATGGATACCTTTGGGGAATTTAGGGTTGAACTAGATTATCATAGATAGTCTAGGAGCATTTTTACTTGACTTAGACGGTGAGAACTCGCTAGGAGCCTTTTGGGTGACCTAGATGTACATCGACACTTAAAAAGTATCTACGACTACCTAGGGGCATTTGGTTGTGACCAAAGATCTTATGGATTCATTTGGAGATTTTAGGGTTGACCTAGATGATCATACATAGTCTAGGAGCATTTTTACTTGACCTAGATGGTAAGAACTGGCTAGGAGCCTTTTGGGTGACCTAGACGTGCATCGGCACTTAAAAAGTGTCTATGACTGCCTAGGGGCATTTGGATATTACCAAAGGGCTTATGTATGCCTTTGAGGAATTTAGGGTTGACCTAGACAATCGAAGATAGTCTAGGAGTGTTTTTACTTGACCTAGACGATGAGAACCCGCTAGGAGCCTTTTGAGTGACCTACACGTGCGACGACACTTAAAAAGTGTCTACAACTACCTAGGGGCATTTGGCTATGACAAAATGTATTATGGATGCCTTTGAAGCTTTTAGGGTTGACCTAGATGATTGTATATAGTCTAGGAGCATTTTTACTTGACCTAGACGGTGAGAACCCACTAGAAGCCTTTTGGGTGACCTAGATGTGCAGTAGCACTTAAAAAGTGTCTAGGACTTCCTAGGGGCATTTTGCTATGATCAAAGGGCTTATGGATGCCTTTGGAGCATTTATTGTAGACCTAGATGATCATAGATAGTATAGGAGTGTTTTTACTTGACCTAGACGGTGAGAACCCGCTAGGAGACTTTTGGGTGACCTAGATGTGCGATGGGACTTAAAAAGTGTCTATGAATACCTAGGGGCATTTAGTTATGACCAAAGTTCTTATGGATGTCTTTGGAGCTTTTAGGGTTGACCTAGATGATCATAGATAGTCTAGGAGAATTTTTACTTAACTAGATGGTGAGAACCTGCTAGGAGCCTTTTGGGTGACCTAGACATACGATGACACTTAAAAAGTGTATACAAATTCCTAGGGACATTTGGCTATGACCAAAGGGCTTATGGATGCCTTTGGGGCATTTAGGGTTGACCTAGATGATCGTAGATAGTCTAGGAGAGTTTTTACTTAACCTAGAAGGTGAGAACCCACTAGGAGCCTTTTGGGTGCTCTCTAAGCATGAAATGGCCGCAAGTGAAGGATGTTCAAGGGTTCAGGATCTTCAACACCTTCAAGTGAAGCTAAGAGATAAGTTTCAGGCCCTATTTGACTAGTAATGAGAAAGGGACCTAACCAATTTTTTGTAAACTTGTCCCGCAGGTGGGGCGGCAAGCTAGAATTTTGTTGGTTCTCTTTCAGGATGAGATCACCAACCTGAAGGTCTTTGAGATGGAATTTCATATTGTAGGTTATTTTGAGCTGGTCTTGATACACACATAGATGCTCAAGTGCATTAATGCAATGTTCATACAACAACATAAGTTGATCTAGGCGAGCTTATCATGCAGTATCTGTATCGCTCCAAATTTTTCGCACCCTTACCTTCAGGCTAAAGGATCCACACCCGAAAGGGGGATGCGAGAAGGATGGGACGGTACCTCGGACTGAGAGGCCCTTTGAAGGTCCCGCCTCTCGGGGGAGGGGTATTAAGGTGATTTTTCGACGGATGGTGGGGTTCACCAAGAAATGTTTAGTGGCAGTCTCCACGCCTAGGTTGGGAATGAGTTTAATGTGTTCAATTTTATCTTTAAACATTCAAATCCTAGGTTTGGCCAAATGAATCTAAGTTGTTCTATTATGAAAATGCAAATTAAATGAATACAAAAAACAGAATTAAACATAAAACATAGAGAATATGCTAGATGAGAAAAGCCATACCTGATTTCGGATGTCTGATGGAGGTTCTGATTTTTGAAGTAGTCCAGATCGCCTCTGATTTGATAGGATCGTCTGAAATCAGACAAGATCATCTGAGATCTGACGAATTCGTTAGAAGAATTCGTCAGAGACCTGCAAACAGAGAAATAGATACAAAATATAGAAAATGCAGCTATACTGATAAAGGAAAATGATGTGAAATAATAATAAGGATGTTAATGAGATAATCTCGAATAGAAATACAAGTAAATTACGATGCTTTAATAGCTAATCATGATTTTATTATGCAATTAAACTACATGGGTGAACTCCAAGATGCAGAATAACAAGAAATAATAATAAAACTGACTAAATGCAGAATAAAATAGCAGCAAAGTATAGGAAAAGCGCAAACTCTGGGCACTGATTGCCCCCAATGCAGACTGCAGTCGAAATCGTCTCGAATTTTGACGGGATCGTCCAAGATTGTACAGGATCGTCTACGATGATCTGAGCTTGCTCCGACTGAAAATCAATGAGGTCCCTGCAAGAAAACTTGGAAAGCACAAATGCAGATGGTAATCCAGGGTATTCTAATGCGCGCAAAGGTCAAGTTACAGGAAAATTCAGCCAGGGGAATGTCAAGGGGGGTCCTAAGGTTTAAATAGGCTTAGGAGGGAGGTTAGGAGGTTGGGGATCATCCCAATTTGGGAGATCTCCAATGGGGAGGGTCTCTAACGGTGCAGACACGCTTCTGCCCAGATTAGAGACGTCGTTGGAATAGAGGCTAATTATGCACAAATCAGTTTGGGACGAGATCGTCTGGACGTTCTGCTCCAGACGAAATCATCCGATCTGAGGCGATATCGTCTGATCGGAGACGATATCGTCCAACGGTCACAACAAATCCTAAAAATGGCATGGAAAATGGGGAAAGTTGTTTAACAGGCGGTTAACGGGCGGTTCGGGGTTAAAATTGAATTTTGAATTATTACTAAAGTAATTTTAATTATTTGCTAAGGTTTACTGTGCCAATTTTAGGGTGCTACATTTTGCCCCCTCTTTAGCAAATTTTTTGAGGAAAATGCGTTAAAGACGAGTTCTTCTCGATCTACGAGAAAGCAAAAAATTTATTCCCATTTTTAGGCGACGATTCTAGGTCGAATCGTACGACAGCTTACTATGGTGCCCCCTCCGTGTTTTTACCCAAATCGAACGTTTGAGGTAAAAACGTGGAAAAGCAAAATTTTAAAATGTTTTTAATTGTTTTTGAATAAAATTAAGAAAAATAGGGTAAAACCCTAATTCATTTTTACTGTTCATTTTGTTCTAGTTTCTAGAGCTCTGAAGACAAGATGGTCGAGACAGCGCACAGATCGACAGAGGTCCGACACGGGCTACGGGTAAGAGTCTAAACTTAGTTTAGAATGCTTTAATTTTGATTTTCTATGCTTTGTAGATTAATTTTGAATGATTTTTTGAGCATCGCGGCCATTTTTTGGGCCGTCGACGTCGTCGGGACGAAATCGTCTCCATTTCGTCGAAATCGTCTCGATATCGCCGATTTCGTCCAGGGGCGAAATCGGCGAAATGGGGACGATTTCGTCAAATAAGGGACGATTTTGGCTTGCAAAATCGGAGACGAATTTGCTCAAATTGAACTTGTGTTACTTGCATTTTTAATCACTATTTTATTAATGATTTTTATTGTTTTGTTGTTTATGTTGCAGAGAGGATTACTAAAGAGCAGAGAATGGAAATACGATGGGCTGAGGGATGACTTGGCCGCTCTATCTCAGGCAGAGCGAGATCAGTTGGCTCAAGTCGGCTTGCAGCATGTGGCAGATATGCCACAGGTTTCTACAGATATGGGGCTATTGACAACCCTAGCAGAGAGGTGGTATCCGGGTTCTTCTTGTTTCTGGTTACCGATAGGGGAGATGACTCCCACATTGGAGGATGTATGGAGGATTTTGAGGATCCCCATACAAGGATGGCTAATAACTCCCATGGCCAATCAGGGCCACGCGATGATGCGACTGTGCGGAGATCCGAGCTTCACCCTGGAGAAGGGCGGAGTGAACATCGAGTCGCTACGCCAGATGCCTGGGGCATCTAGACTGACACAGGTTTTGGCTGGGGTGGTAGGTGGTCTGTTGCTATGCCATCAGAGTGGATGCAGAGTACCATGGCTACTGATAGATGTGGTCTACGACATGAGAGACCATGGGTACAGGTTTTCTTGGGGGAGCTATGTACTATGCCGATTGTATAGGATCCTGCATGGGGTCGTATACAAGGGCGGCCGATGTCTGGTCATGACATCACTACTACAGGTTTGGTGCTAGGAGCACATCACGGTGCGAAGGCCGGTAGGGCTCCCACTGATAGGGATTGATGGGGAGAGGCCCCGAGATTTCTACTGGTGGCTCCAGAGAGGGTCACAATGGCGGATAGATCTGCCAATGTCCCGGAGACTACTTGATGACCTTGTCTCCGACCAGATCACCTGGAGGCCTTGGAGAGATCATCCAGGGTGGGCCGAGGATGGACAGGAGCTGGCTCACGTTAGGCGAACCTCGCTGGCTGAGGATGGAGAGGGGAGAGGTGGAGCTCCACCGCTATGACCGAGTTTTGAGGTAGTTCGGTCTACAACAGGGGATCCCATCTCTCAGAGACTACGAGTTTTCTCGGACCATCCGGGATAACACTACAGTTAGCGGGGCTCCAGATATGTAGCGCTTCTAGATTCAAGACACGTAGATGACACCCGATCCAGCCAGTGGATGGGGACGACGCTGGGGTAGCCGACGGCTATGATGCCTGGTACACAGGCATCCGCCCTCCTCGGATGACGAGGGCTCAGGGTCCGATTCATGCAGTTGTGCATCGGATGGGGAGGCGGTGCTAGGCGGCCATTGAGGTGGCACAGGGTCACGGTGGGAGAGAGCAGAGGAGGCCACAGGCTCAGTAGAGGCCATGGCAATGGGAGAGGAGGGAGGATAGACCCCCTTCTCCATGGAGAGAGAGGCCACCATCGCCCGATAAGGGCAAGGGTGTGGACACAGGAGAGAGTAGTGAGATGGCTACTCTCTGGGCAGAGACTATCCATCTCTAGGCATAGGTGCAGACTTTACAGGATGAGGCTACATGCCATCGAGCTGAGGCTACACAGCTCAGAGATGAGGTTGCATGCCTCAGAGCACGGAGCGGAGGAGCGAGCACTCAGGAGCTGGCACGGTCGATTGCTCAGACCACGTTCTATCAGGGTATCTACTTCCAGCTGGTGCCAGAGGGCCAGAGGGTATAGCTACCAACCAGCATTGTGGATCCGATCAGGGTTGGGTCATCGAGGACTTCATCCCGATCGATGACTAGGACTCGCAGTACCACACATACTACGATGGGGCCACCTCGTCCACCTCAGGGCGGGGGAGGAGATGAGGCTGAGAGCTCGAGGGGTTCTCGAGGCTAGGCTACTGCACTGCACAGACTGAATATATGATTGAGAGGATTGAGTATGCCAAGATGTAGATTGTGGCATACCAATCTAGTTTTGATATGATGTACATATATTGTTGAGATATATATATATATATATATATATATATATATATATATATATATATATATATATTTTGATCATATGACTTGTCTTATGTGTTTGTATGATGCTTTAATGTGTAGGTGTGATTGATTTGATGATTCATGTAATTATGTCATTTGGAAATATTATGGTTTGAATGTCATGCTTTTAAAATTTAAATGAAATAATCTGATGTAAACAATTGGTGGTTGTTTGCGGGATAATAATAATAATAATAAAAGGGACTTTTAACAATAATTTCAAAGGACATTGTCGCTATTATAGACCATTTCATGGAGTCGCCGCTCACTCGGTCGTCAAGCTAATCCCAGTATAGAAATATTGTTAAAAGAAAAAGAGTGCTTAAGAGACTGTCTTAAGACTTTGTTGTGATGATGCAAATGATGATGATGATGGTGATTTGTTTTCAGATTTCCATGAAAATATAATGCATGAAATATATTAAAGATGATTTTTGCTAGGCATAAATTCCTAAGTGTGATAAAATTTTTGAATAATTCCCTAGGAATTATACCATCATTACAAAATTGAAGTTGACATAATGACATGAAAATAGAAACAATGTGCGTTGTTGTTAAAGCATAATTGTGTAACATAATGATTTAAGTCACATGTTTTGATGAATTTAAATAAATGGGAAATAAAATTAGTACAATGGTTTGCGCTAGGCATAGAATATTTAGGTATAGACTTATACCATCATCGCGAAATCCAAAGAAGAAATTGATAGTTTTATTGCATGGTTGATTTTTTAATTTTTGAAAATAAACAGATAATATGAAGATGAGGACTTGCGCTAGGCATAAAATTCCAATTTTGGTTTTGGAACTATACCATCGTCGTGAAAGTCGATAATATATATAAATGTAACTTTATTGCATGTTTTTGAAAATGATTTTGATTTTTGATAATGCATGTAGTTGTCTTTATACTAAACAACTGTTCTTTAAAGAAGAAAATGAAATTATTCCAAACAATTTGCAAAAATATTTCAAAGTATCTTAAAGACAACAGTTAGATTTATAAGGAATCCCATGTGCATATGTGAGTTCATTACCAATCTTGATTTATCATAATGATACACAAAATCTCTCAAATACAAATGTGTGTGCAATTGCATTGTTCATTGACCAGTTTTGAGCAAGATAATTTGATACAAGTGATTTAAATTAACCAAATAAGTGTTCATTAACCATGATTTAGATGCATATAACCATACCAGACTACTATGTAAGTCGGGTTATCAAGAGCTAGCTAATCCATAAGCAGACATAGGTCTGTACAAAAGAAGGTCGCTAATGTGACAGACATATCGCCACGCTAGGAGTTACCCAAGGCCAAGCGGGTTGGGCACAAACCACCTGTTATGGGGCTTACCTCATAGTTTTCGAATAATTGAGAATTCCAGGGATTCAAGCTCATCAACCCTTCTTTTCTTTTCAATGGGTAGGGAAAGGGATTTTATTGCTTTTGCTTTTGCTTTTCTTCTTCTCTCTTTGTATTTTTGCTTTTTTTTTTCTTTGCTTTGATATTTGAGATAATGCTGAAATAGTGCTGAGATAGTACAAAATGATACTGGAATAATGCTTCTTTTGCTCATAATTTTGTTTGATTTTTCTTTTTCTTTTGCTTCCTATTCTAGGGATACTTGCTCGGATTAGCTGTAGAGCAAGGGATTTTTATTCCGGGTAGGGGTGAGCTTGTCCTTTTGTCAATTCTCAAAGATTCTAGACCATGTGCATGATAGGATAGCAGGGGAAACTTTTCGCTCAAGAAACCACTTCTACTATGTAGCATAGCATGGAAATTACAAATGTAATCATTTTATTGTGAAAAGATATGCTTGGTTTAAGTAAATAACAAGATCAATTCTCTATGCTCAAACTTTATTTAATTAAATTTTGTGGACTTTGATATAAGAGAGATTAGTAATCATGCCAGATAAAATCAAGGTATTTATTTTTGTGTTTGTGAAAGTGAGGGATTCCAAATAAATGCTAATTTATCCAAAATAATTTGAAAATATAACTGCAATACTTTAAGAAGAAATATATACAACAAATATTTTTGAGGAGTTTGATAATTTTGACTCTCTTTCTTTATATTTTTTTTTTTTTTGTTGGTTTGTTTTTGTTTAAATAGTTTTATATATATTTTTAAAATGAGACAACATGCAAAATATATACAAATGAAATGACTAAATTTTATGCGTAATATCGCTTAAGATGCATAATATTCATAGGTTCTTTTAAATCTTTACCATCTAAGGTAGCTAATTTGTATGCTCCCGATTCAAATTTAGCAGTGATAATATATGGTCCAAGCCAGTTGGGCTCAAATTTACCTTTAAGGTCTTTAGTTGCATTAGTATTTTTTTTATTTTCTTTTAAAACAAGGTCGCCGACCGCAAACGATCGATGACGAACTTTCTTAGCATATGATCTTTTAAGCTTGTTTTGGTAGGCACGAAGATGCTCCAAAGCATTGATGCGCTTTTCATCTAGGAGTTCCAACTGATTGAGTCTGCCGACTCGATATTCATCTCCTACTTCGGTATCTTGAAGTAGTAGAGCCAAAGAAGGAACTTCTAATTCAAAGGGAAAAATAGCTTCAGCGCCATAAACCAAGACAAAAGGTGAAGTTCCAGTGGGAGTTCGAACACTAGTTCGATATGCCCACAAAGCTGGATATAATTGAATGTGCCAGTCGCGACCAGATTTATTGACCAATATTTTAAGAATTTTGATTAAGGTTTTGTTAGATGCTTCTGCTTGACCATTACCCTGAGGATAATAGGGAGTGGACCAACGATGTTGAATCTTATATTTTTGGCATAATTTCTTAACATCTTTATTTTTGAAACAAGTTCCATTGTCTGAGATGAGATTTGCAAGAATTCCGAACCTACAAATAATTTGATTAAAAATAAATTTAGAGACTTGTGTTCCAGTGCAGGAAGCTAAAGGCATAGCTTCAACCCACTTCATAAAATACTCGATGGCGGTTATGATGAATTTGTGTCCATCAGATGACACAGGATTAATTTTGCCAATAATGTCTAAGCCCCATTTTGAAAAGGGCCAAGGAGATGAAATAGCCTGCAGCTCTTGTGCAGGCGCATGGACAAGGTCAGCATGTTTCTGGCACTTGTCGCAATGGCGCACATAATCATGTGCATCATTTTCCATGGTAGGCCAAAAGTATCCTATCCTAAGGAGCTTTTTAGCAATGACACTACCACTAAAGTGTCCTCCACAAGATCCATCATGGGCTTCACTTAAAGCTGATTTGGATTCTTCTAGATTCAAACATCTCAATAGGATACCTTCAAAAGATCTCCTATATAAAGTATTGCCAATTATTACAAATCGACTTGCTCGTCTACGTAATAACCGACGTTGGTTTCTATTAGAATTGGCAGGGAAGGTCCCATTTTGAAGAAAATCAAATATATCCGTATACCAAGGTTCAGGAGTAGTTTCATTGATTAGAAACACATCCAAAGGTTCTAAACATGACTTATTTGAAGCGGGTTCCTGGAGTCGATGAATAATGATGGTGGCATATTCGTCATCTAACTCCAAGGGCAGAAGAGATGCAGCTGTGGCCATAGCATCAGCCGCACGGTTGCTAGTTCGAGGAATAGCTTCCAAAGTAACTTTATCAAACAAGGATAACAATTGCAAAACATATGCTTTATATGGGTGCAATTTATCATCTCTGGTCTGATAAACTTCATTAATTTGGTTTATAACAAGTTGAGAATCACCAAAAACTAGCAGATGTTTGATTTTTAGCGCCAAGGTAGCTCGTAATCCAAGGATTAGAGCCTCATATTCAGCAGTATTATTGGTGCAAGCAAATGTTAATTTAAAGGACAAAGGTATAAGATGTTTTTGCGAGGATATTAAAATAATACCCGCACCATCCCCACTCATGCATCGGGCTCCATCAAAGTATAAGGACCATTGTTCAACATGGTCTACCTCTAATTGAAGGCATTCATCAAGAAACTCAATGATGAGGGGATGGGTAGACTCTAAGGGTGCAGCAGCTAATTGATCTGCTATGATTTGACCCTTAATAGACTTTTGTCCTATGAATGTGAGTTCAAACTCGCTTAGAGCAAGAACCCACTTTGTTGTGCGACCCGATAAATAAGGTCGACTCATAAGATACCGCAAGGGATCATATTTAGCAATGACATATGTTTTTTGACTGAGCATATAATGGCGTAATTTTTGCGTAGAAAATACGACTGCTAGACATAGTTTTTCTAATGTTGTGTAGCGAGTTTCATAACTGATGAGGGTTCTGCTAATGTAATAATTAGCACGTTCTTTCTTCTCATCATCAAGCTGAGCTAACATAGCTCCTAAGGCAAAATCGAAGCTAAAATATACAGGATAAACGGGCGATCAGGTCTAGGCGGTGAAAGCACAGGTGGGTTAAGGAGATATTGTTTGAGAAGTTCAAAAGCTTCCTTACATTCGTCGTCCCAATTAAAAGGGACATCCTTCTTAAGGAGCTTAAGAAAGGGATCGGTTTTGTCCGCCACTTATCGATGAAGCGATAGATGGCTTGAAGTTTACCTTGTAAACTTCGTAACTCAGATATATTGGTAGGTGCGGGCATATCAGTGATAGCCACAATCTTGAGAGGGTCGATTTTGATACCACGTAAAGAAACTAAAACCCCTAATAGTTTATCGGACTTAACTCCGAATATGCATTTGGCTGGATTTAATCGAATAAGGTATTCTCTTAACCGATTAAATACTTTTCTCAAATCATCTAAATGATCATCTTCTTTAATAGAGCGAGCTATAATATCATCTACGTAATCATGTAGGATATCATGCATCATATCATGAAAGATATAAGTCATGGCTCGTTGATATGTTGCGCTGACATTCTTTAAACCAAATGGCATCACTTTCCAACAAAAGGTACCCCAAGGGGTAATAAAGGTTGTTTTGGGCTGATCTTCAGGAGCTATCCTGATCTGATTGTAACCAGAAAATCCATCCATTAGGGACATCATTCCACTCCCCATAGTAAAATCAATGATTTGATCCATGTTTGGAAGAGGAAAATCATCTTTAGGGCATGCAACGTTAATATCTCTAAAGTCTGTGCAAACCCTAACTTTGGTAGCTTCTTTCTTGGTGACTGGAACTACATTTGAGATCCATTCAAGCATAATCAATAGCTTGTATAAAAACAACATTCAGGAGTTTTTCTAACTCCCCTTTGACTAGCAAGGCCACTTTGGGATGCATTTTTCTAAGTTTTTGTTTAACAGGTTTAGCATCCGGATGGACTACTAGATGATGCATGACTACGGAAGGGTCCAGACTTGGCATGTCTTCATATGTCCAAGCAAAGACATCTTCATATTCTTTAAGAAATGCAATGTATTCATCTTGTTTTTCTTGACTTAATTCTGATCCAATACTGATTATGTGAGGATTATCCTCAGTTCCAATGTTAACTTTAATGATGCTTTCTACTTCCATGTGTAGATCTCGTTCAAAATTAGGTGGGGCGGGTGAGACGCCCAATTCTTGTAATTATTTTAAGGTTAACTTGGAGAATTCATCTTGAGGAGTCGTGGCCTCAAGTTGGGCTATAGTAGGTATAGAACCATCAAAATAAAAACCATTGTGTAACAACTCTTCAACGGAGACATCATGGAAAATATCTCCTTCCAACTCATCATCGGATTCAACAATCAATTCAGGGTAAGCTATGGATAGCATATTGCATGTAAAGGGATTATTCTTTGGACACAAAGAATCTTGTTTATCTAGATAATCTTGATAACATATGAGTTGATCATCACCTTCAAAAGGGAAGGGTTGACCCTTACTAGGAAACAGGCCCACACCACATCGGGCAGGCCATGGTTCTACCTCAATAGGTTCTTTCATACCATTTTGGAAAGGTCCCAAGCCTTTCCCTTTATATCCCATTTTAAGCATTATAGGTTTAGCTTTAATATATTCATTAGCAAAATAGCATCGAGCATATCCATCACAATGCATCTTGATGTTTCGGGGTATTCTTCCCTAATCATACATATCCTTTATAAATAAAAGCACAACTCCCGACTTGGTAAGTACTTCCCATAGGTTGTGGGAGGCCCAAAGTACGAGGAGATGGCGGCAAATTATTTAAAAGAAGTGAATCTTGCATAGAAGCATTTGTTTTTTCTGATATAAGAATTTTAGATAAATCAGGTAAGAGTTCATCAGAAAGAGCATAAGATGTAGAAGGATCATTCCCTATATCTTTAGATGTGGAAGGTATGATAGATGTAGATAATGTGGAGGTGTTAATAAATGGGTCTATGGGTTTTGAAATTATAGGGATGGAACATGAAGGATTGGTTGTAGATCTAAGATCTTTTTGAGGTTCTAGTGTGGTTTGTTCGGAAGATTGTTGAGCTATACATGGGGGTGAAATTAATGGAGGAGAAATAGATGAATTTGTAGGTGTGTGTTTCACACTTTTAGATGAAAAATAAGAATTAGGATGTGTGGATGACAGAGCAGGGCAAAACTGAACTCCAACAGGTTCTGCCAAGGCACACATATCAAAGGGTCTAGGATCACCATGAATAGTGACCAACTGATTTTTAAATTCGAATTTAACACATTGGTGTAAAGTTGATGGGACAGCCCGCATCGCATTGATCCAAGGGCGACCCAAGAGTATATTGTACGATGCGGGGCAATGTACAATAAACACGGTTGTATCTAGGGTTCTAGGACCAACTTGCAAGGGTATAGTAATGACTCCACACGTTTCTTGTGTCTCGTCATTGAAGGCTTTGATAATCATATCCGTTCTTTTCATTTCATCACTTCTAAAGCCAAATCTTTGGTAAAAGTCAAAAGTGCATATGTTTAGAGATGAACCATTATCAATCAAGACTCGTTTAACAACTACATCTCCAATTAGGGCGGTGATATATAAGGGGTTATCCTTATGTAGACTATGTTGGGGTATATCTTTATCTCGAAAGTCAATACAATCGACTTCACGAGTGATGATAGTATTGGACATGGCTTCAGGTTGAATATTTTGAGGTACCATCATTTGGCTTAATGTGAGCATTAATTCATCCCTATGGGTAGGAGAAGATCTTAACAAGTCCAAAAGGGAAATTCTGGCTGTAGTATTGGATAATTGTTCGTTAATATTGTAAGGAGGTTTTGGTTGAACATTAGACATATGATTCCCTTTATTGGGATTTTTCAAAATAAATGGAGGTGATCCATCATTCTGAGTTTGATCCTGTTGAGAATTTTGAGCCTGTTGTCTGGTAACGACTCCGATGGTACCTACAATGTTATATTGAAGACGTTGAACTGGTCTTGGTTGAGCGTTTATGGCTTGTTCATTAGAAAGGAACTGATTAGAAGAGGGTCGAGTAGTAACTCTTCTAGGAAATGGTTCTTCCGGAACCATAGCATATGTAATAGGTTGAATAGGATCTGATTCATTTTCAGAACTATTCGATTGATTTGAGGTGATGTCTACTTCACTTTCAGTATCCGATTCTACATCACTAGGATCTGGAGTTTGAATATTATGTAGGGGCCTGGTCGTGACTATGGATAAAGTTGTGCCAAATATTTGAGGATCCTGAATAGATAATTGTCTGCTAATAGTCCCTACATATCGGGTAGGAGGGGGAACATTATGATGTTCGATTTGATTGGCCACTTCTTTACCATGTTTTGGTAAAGGATGTTGAAATATATCTAATGATTGATTAGCATTTTGATTCTGATTTTGGGGAATGGTCTTTTGAGCATTATTAGGAGCATTTTGTTTAGGTTGGAAGGCTTGCACCTCCATTTCATTATTATCAATCAGATCTTGTATTTTATGTTTCAATATTTTACAAGAGTTTGTAGAGTGTCCAGGTCCTCTATGAAAATCACAATGTAAATCAGCTCCGTATGCGGGTATAGTTGGATCGAGTTCCTGGGATAGTCGGTAATTGAATCAAACCTCTTTCGAGTAATTGGGGTAGAATAGTTGATAATGGTTGATTGAGTCTAGTAAATTCTCGAGGAGGTTTATCAGGAGGTTTCAATATAAATTTTTTTGTTGTCTTCGTTGTATTGATATTAGCAATGTTTCTACTATCAGTGACTCCGTCACCTACAACTTGTTTATTTTTGTACTGATTTTTGGATGTTTTCTCATCATCTTTCTTCCTAAGCTGGCCTCTCCTAATGAGAGCATCTTCCACCCTTCGAGCTAAGTCTATAGCTTGATCGAAGGTGGTCAAGGTAGCAGTTGATAACTCATAGGATATTTGTTCTTGTAAATTATTAATAAAAATATCCAACATTTCCCTATAAGGTAGCACAAAGTGCAGTTTTCCTATCAACTGCCTCCATCTAGCTAAGAAATCAGCAAAACATTCATCTTTGTCTTGTTTTAAGTTGTACAAATCTTTAATGGTCACATGCCTCTCGATGTAGGCACTAAATTGATGGACAAAAGATTCAGCTGTTTCCTCAAAATTTCTCAAAGAATGAGTGGGCAATTGATAGTACCACTCTAATGCCATTCCTCCTAAACTTTTTGGGAACATTTTTAGTAATAGCAAGTCATCATGTGATATATCATGACATGCTATCCTAAACATGCGAAGATGCTCTATGGGATCTTCAGTTCCTTTATATATAGGCAGGACGGGCATGGGAAAGTGTTTAGGGTATGGTTGTGCTACAACTATGGGATCCAAAGGCTGACTACACATCTCTCGATAATTGTACGAGGGACGGTAGGGATCTATCTGGTCCATGCGCGAAGCTAACTATTTCACCATGGCTTCCAGATTACTGGTTTGCCCACCATATTGATTCGGTAGGGTATTAATATGGGATTTGTGAACATATGATGGAGGGACATGAAGATTAGATGCTATATTGCTATTGTGTAAATTGTTGGTAGGAAGGGTGTTATGAAGAAGTTTTGAAGTTGTATTATGTTGTATCCCAGATTGTTGAAAATTGGTGTTTGGCTTCATTTTAGGTTTTTGTCGATTTGAAGCATATTGATCAATAGTTTGGCGAAATAAAGCAGTGAATGAAGGTTTATTTTGTGTGGGAATGATTTTAGGCTCAATAACAGGTTCCTTAGGGGGTTGGGTAACCTGTTTTTTTTGCATGTTCTGAATCATAGTGACCATATCTCTATTGGATGGTCCAGCCTTATCACTTTCTTGATCAACAAAGGACAAGGGATTAGTGTGTATGTTAAACATATCTTCCATGGCTGCTTGAGTGTCACTAATTTGTCCTCTATCAATACGAACTGCCATATTAAGAGCACCAATGTTATTATTGAAAAATTTCCAGAAATGATCTAAGTTATCAAAAGCAATAGTTCCATCTGGAGCCATTCTAGGGGATGAGGATCCTTCCTCTTTAAGATTTTCTTCTTGTTCATCTACAACAAGCTCATCTTCTGGCTGTTCTAGAGTTTCTCCTTCCGGAATTGAATCTTCAGGAAGGACATTTGGGTTTTTTGTTTTGTCTCCTAACCAATCTTCTTCTTCTTCTTCAGTTTGTTTACCATTCCTAAGTCTAGGCATTGTGCTTAAACTTAGATTTCAGCAAATATATATAAAATATATATATATATATATATATATATGCAACAAGCTTAAGAGGTATATATTTTAATTATATACCTACTATAGGATTTTAAAATAAAATGTTTTGGTTTTGTTATATTTTGGTTTTTCTTGTTTTTTTCTATTTTTTTGTTTTTGTAACAATATTATAAAGATAACAAACAACACACTAAATGCAAGAAATAATAATAATGAAAACAATGATCTAGTTTTCTATAAACAATTTATAAATATCATTAATGGGCTCGAGTTCTTCAGGAGTCATGAAGTGTTCTTCTTCAAATTGAAAATTTTCTTTCAAGAATTTGACAAAAAGTGCTATAGTGATATTATCTGTCTCAGATTCTGGTTGGTAGAAATAAAGTTCGTGGCAATACTCTCGATATAACATAGCCCGAGGAACTCTCCTCCACCTTTCCCTATCTGTAAGAACAACCTCTTGATCTTCTACATGACCTAGGAATTGGTGTATAATAGCTGCGTTCTCGAGGTATTCCTCGAAGGTGAACAATTCTGAAGACACAAGAGCTCTCCTATAAGCTAACCACCTATGGCAGGCTCTCTAAAGTTCATGATAAAAAATGAGTTGATGAGGATCCAGGATCCTATCTAAGGCAAACCTCTTGATTTGTCTAAGTTCGGTTGATCTAGATGAAATAATACCTAGCCTCCTATCAAGTTCTTTCCACAAAAGTTGGTTTCTATCTATTTTAGGCACACTAAGCACAAAATTAATTTCTATGGCTGCTAATTGGTTTTCAACATTTATAGTGACAGCTAGTCTTTTCTTAGGAGCTACCATCTAGACATGATGTGCAACTTAGTAGTTTTCTAATGATTTTAAATGCATCTATGTTTTTGTTTTTTTTTTTTGTTTTTTTTCAAAAGGTTTTAGTTTCACGTCGGGTTCACCAAAATGTATCGCTCCAAATTTTCCGCACCCTTACCTTCAAGCTAAAGGATCCACGCCCGGAAGGGGGATGCGGGAAGGATGGGACAGTACCTCGGACTGAGAGGCCCTTTGAAGGTCCCGCCTCTCAGGGGAGGGGTATTAAGGTGATTTTTCGATGGATGGTGGGGTTCACCAGGAAACGTTTAGTGGCAGTCTCCACGCCTAGGTTGGGAATGAGTTTAATGTGTTCAATTTTATCTTTAAACATTCAAATCCTAGGTTTGGCCAAATGAATCTAAGTTGTTCTATTATGAAAATGCAAATTAAATGAATACAAAAAATAGAATTAAACATAAAACATAGAGAATATGCTAGATGAGAAAAGCCATACCTGATTCCGGATGTCTGATGGAGGTTCTAATTTTTGAAGCAGTCCAGATCGCCTCTGATTTGACAGGATCGTCTGAAATCAGACAAGATCGTCTGAGATCTGACGAATTCGTCAGACGAATTCGTCAGAGACCTGCAAACAGAGAAATAGATACAAAATACAGAAAATGCAGCTATACTGATAAAGGAAAATGATGTGAAATAATAATAAGGATGTTAATGAGATAATCCCGAATAGAAATACAAGTAAATTACGATGCTTTAATAGCTAATCATGATTTTATTATGCAATTAAACTACATGGGTGAACTCCAAGATGCAGAATAACAAGAAATAATAATAAAACTGACTAAATGCAGAATAAAATAGCAACAAAGTATAGGAAAAGCGCAAACTCTGGGCACTGATTGCCCCCAATGCAGACTGCAGTCGAAATCGTCTCGAATTTTGATGGGATCATCCAAGATTGTACAGGATCGTCTGCGATGATCTGAGCTTGCTTCGACTGAAAATCAATGAGGTCCCTGCAAGAAAACTTGGAAAGCACAAATGCAGATGGTAATCCAGGGTATTCTAATGCGCGCAAAGGTCAAGTTACAGGAAAATTCAGCCAGGGGAATGTCAAGGGGGGTCCTAAGGTTTAAATAGGCTTAGGAGGGAGGTTAGGAGGTTGGGGATCATCCCAATTTGGGAGATCTCCAACGGGGAGGGTCTCTAACGGTGCAGACATGCTTCTACCCAGATTAGAGACGTCGTTGGAACAGAGGCTAATTATGCACAAATCAGTTTGGGACGAGATCGTCTGGACGTTCTGCTCCAGACGAAATCGTTCGATCTGAGGCGATATCGTCTGATCGGAGACGATATCATCCAACGGTCACAACAAATCCTAAAAATGGCACGAAAAATGGGGAAAGCTGTTTAACAGGCGGTTAACGGGCGGTTCGGGGTTAAAATTGAATTTTGAATTATTACTAAAGTAATTTTAATTATTTGCTAAGGTTTACTGTGCCAATTTTAGGGTGCTACAACATCATCATCAATAAACTCCTGCATGGATATGCATAGTGATGGGATTTCTAACTCTAGAGGCATGACTACCTCAACATCATACACTAGTGAAAATGGAGTTGCCCCAGTGGGCATCCGAATGCTAGTGCGGTAAGCCCAAAGGGCAAGTAGCATTTGCGTGTGCCAATCGGTATGATTCTCTTTGACTCATTTCTTCAATATGGCAATTAATGTTTTGTTTGATGTTTTTTCTTGCCCATTTTCTTAGGGATAATAGGGTGTCAAAAAGTTGTTCTAGATATTATACTTTTCAGTCAAATCACACACATATTTGTTCTTGAATTATGTCCCATTATCTGAAATGATCTTGGATGGAATACCAAAATGACAAATGATATGCAATATGAACTCCACTATGTGGGGTCCTATCATAGTGGTAAGGGGGATTGCTTCCACCCACTTTGTAAAATACTCGGTAGCCGTAATGATAAATGTGTGATGGCTTGAGGATGCAGGGGAGATTTTCATGATTAAATCTAACCCCCATTGCAAGAATGACCAAGCCAATTGGATTGGTTGTAAGGCCTGGGAAGGTACATGTGTCAAGTTAGCATGGTGTTGACATTTCATGCACTTCCTCACATATGCACAATAATTTTGCTCTAAATTTTGCCAGTAATAGCCCATGCGAAGAATGTGCTTTGAAATGGCCATGCCACTGAAATGGCCACCACAAGTACCATTATGTGATTGGGCCATTATCCAAGTTGATTCTTGATACTGTAAGTAATGAAGGAGGATTCCTTCATAGCTCTGATAGTATAGGATGTCTCCTAACAAGACAAAATTTGTTGTCTTCCATTTAAATTTCATATTGGCAGTGTGAGATAATCCAGGAGGGAGGTTACCAAGCTTTAGGTACTCTCTAATTGTTGTGGACCAGTCCTGTTGTGTGGAAGCCTTGATTGCATGAATTGCCTGTCCCTCATGGAGTTCATCCTGAGAAAATGCATATTGGGATAGAACCTGTAATAATAGCATTGTGCTGCTATAAAAAGGGGTTTGGGGGAATAGAGTCCCCCAAGTAATATGATTCAAGTGCTCGTGAATGTGTGAGAATATCTCTTGATGAGATTCTATTTGAATAAAGTGGAATTTTGGCGTGACTTGAGTGCTCTCATGCTTAATCATTGATTGTGATAGTGTTTTGACTTGAATGGTTGTCATATCCCCTATGGGATCTTGTGGAATCAAGGATCCTAAAGAGGCCATTGTATCCGCAAAATAATTTGATGATCGAGGGAGTGCCTTGATGTTATACCATTCAAATTTTTCCAAGGATTTGTCCACAATGGCTTTGCAGGCTTGCAAAACTAGGCACTTGCACTGGAAGATTCCCTTGACTTGGTTGAAAATGAGCAAGGAGTCACCAAAAATGTTGATCTTGGTGATTTTCATGGTGATAGCCATTTTAAGCCCTATGAGCAGGGCTTCAACTCGACATTATTATTGGTGCATGGAAAATCAAGTTTAAATAATAGGGGTATGGGAGCCCCATACGGTGTGAAAAACATGATCCCTGTGCCACCTCCTTGCTCACATTTGGATCCATCAAAGAAGAGATTCATATCCGCCTATGACTCAGGCTCATCAGAATCAGGCAATTTTGATATTTGGAAGACTCCATCATCGGTAAGCTCCATGATAAGAGGTTGATCCTCCTATAGATGAGCCTCTGCAAGTTGATCAGCAAAGACATGACCTTTGATTGAATTTTATCCTATGAATTCCAGGTCAAATTCTGTCAAAAACATGATCCATTTTTCCGTGTGACTACTATGATAAGTATGACTAATCATGTATCACAATGGATTCTCTTTAGATACAATATACATAATGTGACTAAGCATATAGTGTCATAGCTTCTTGGTAGAAAAAACCACCGCTAGACACAAATTTTCAATGTATGCGTACTTAATCTCATAGCTCACCAGGGTGCAACTGAGTAGTATGTGGCTTGTTCCTTATGTAGTTTATTGTTTTGGGCTAACATGGCACCTAATGCAATCTCAATAGCTGAGATATATAATCAAAATGACATCCCTAGTCTAGGTGGAGCTAACACTAGTGACGAAGCCAGGTATTATTTAATTGTGTCAAAGACATCTTGACACTCATCGTCCTAGTGGAATGTGACCCCCTTGTGCAAAAGTTTATTGATGGGTCTACACTTGTCCGAAAATTGTGCTATAAAGCATTTGATGGATGCAATAATCCCCTACAAGCTACAAAGGTGCTTGATGGTAGTTGAGGGAGGAATTTCAAGGATTGCCTTGACTTTGTTAGGGTCCACTTCGATGCCTCATTTAGAAACTATAAATCCCAAGACCTTTCCAGATGTGATGCCAAAGACACACTTCTTGGGGTTCAGTCTCACATTATGTTCAATAAGACGATTGAAGACTTTGCACAAGACATCTAGGTGCTCATGATGTAATAAATATTTAGCCACTAAGTCATCCATGTAATCTTCCAAAATTTTGTGCATGTAGTCATGGAAGATATATGTCATGGCACGTTGGTAGGTGGCACCGACATTCTTAAGGCCAAATGGCATGACCTTGTAACAAAATGTCCCCCAAGGCATTATGAATGTCGTTTTGAGCTAGTCTTTAGGGTTGATACAGATCTGATTATACCTAGAAAAGCCATCCATAAGGGAGAGCATTTCGTGTCCTGCAGTGGCATCTACCAAGGCATCTATGCTTGGAAAAGGAAAATCATCCTTAGGACTTGCTTTGTTCAAGTCTCAAAAATCGGTGCAAATGTGAATCCTCCCATAAGGATTCTTAATGGGGACCATGTTGGAAAACCATGGTGGATATTCTATAAAAATGAAAAACTTGGCATCCAATAGTTTTTGTAGCTCATCTTTGACCATTGAGGCCATTGTTGGGTGCATCTTTCTCACATTTTTCTTGAAAGGTTTGACTGTGGGGTCAAGCATTAGATTATGGGTGACCAGATTTGGATCTAGTCCTAGCATGTCTTTGTAAGACCATGCAAAATTTGCCTTCTTCTTTGTGATAAGGGCTATTAATCAGCTTGATATTTGGGGGATAGGCTTTCCCCTAGATTGATACATTACGGTTTTTCAATATCTGAGCCGATATCTTTGTCAACCGTAGGATCAATTTACATATGAGAACCCTCCTCAAACTGATGGGGAGTAGGTATCAAAGGGATGTCATCAACTAGATTTAATTCCTCAATGGGAACTTCAGCTCCCTCCTTAGTATGGAATACATCATGAGTTGGGCTAGCAGAAAAGTGAAACAACCCACCATAGGCCCAATACTCAGAGGGTGATGGGGGTGAATCAGTACAATCCCAGTCAATAGCATCTAGATCTAGATGGCATGGCTTGGAAGGATCGGTTGGGTTGTGAAGTGGTGTGGTCAATTCAATGGAGATCATATTGATGAAATGTGTCTACTCTCTAGGACCATGTGCATGTGACTATGTATTGATGTCATCTCTCACCCCCAGATATGGTTATTAGGGAATGGGGATCTTCGAATCCTGTATGGGAATGAATACAGGATGGGATCATTAGGCTCAAGGAGCTCCATGTGTGTGGGTGGGTTCAGGAATACCTCGTGGTGAATCTAGCCTAAATTCACAGGCCTTTCCCTCAAGCGTGGGCCAACATGCAATTGACGATAGACTTCATCTATGTCAATGGGATCATGATGATGACACAAGTAATGAGGACCAAGGTATGCCCTATTTTTTTCATCCTCATAGTCACTATCATATATGGGAACCTCATTGTTGCCCCTTGGGATCAGGCGATCAGGTAGGTTTGGTCCCATATATGATAATTCCTCATAATCATCATCATGGATGAGGATTCCTTCATTCTCGTATCATAGTGCCTCAAGCTCATGACGACCCAACTGCTCAAGTAAATTAACTACTCCCACCCTAGGGGGTATATCTTCTTATGTGTAAACCAGCTCTTTAGGAGGAAGGAGCTACCACCAAATAGTATCAGGGAAAGGGAATAGATGTATGAGGCCTTCATGTTGGTCATTAATGGGAACAATTTGTGAATTATCGCTATCTGACTCAAAAGGGTCATATGGTGCTACCTCATAACCCGACTCATCCTCTGAGGTCCATTCATATGAGGTGCCTTGATCTGACTCATCATAGACATGGGGACAACTCCGCAAACCTTCCTCTCTCTCAAAATATGGGGGAATGTCACTAGGGATCATGAGGTTCCCATATAGCCATGGAAATTAATCCCCTAGGGAGTATACTATATTAGGATTGGCATAAGGGTCTTAGGCCAACCCTCCCTCATAGCTTATATTCAAGTTATTTAGGCTATCTAAGAGGACATCTAGAAGCAAGATATTATTGTGTCCCACTCTCAACTTCTCATAGGGCATTTGGTATTGTGGTTGACAAGGGATTCTAGTGCCTTGCACATATAGGCCTAACCCATAATCATGTCAGTTGTATAGGTCAAGGTACTTTAGGGCAAAGTTAGGGTTAGACAATTAGTTAATATCTTCTCCAAAAGGTTCCTCATCTTCCTCCTACTATTGGTAAGGTTCGATGCCATAGTAAAGGTCTCTATAGATAAAATTCATTTTATTAGGGGGAATACCAAGAGGTACAATAGTGCCTATGGAAATATGGGGTCTACCCATGTCTTGCATCGACTCTAAAGTAGGAGTAGTAATAACATTCCTAACCATGTACTCTCCCAATCCAGTGGAAGCCATATGTAATGTAACCTGGGGTTGTGGATAGAAGACGGATGAGAGCGAGACTTGTTCTGGCTCATCGTTTACCTCGTGTGGTGTCTCTTCATCATCCATGCTAAGTATATATTCTATAGAGATAGTGGATATGATCGGTTGGTCCTCCTTAATGGGTCACTTCTCTGGGTTCCTAGGCAAAGGATCCATCAATGTATTAGGTGTATGGGGCAGAGTCGATGATGAGGAGGACATGGTATACAGTAGCGATAAGGTCAAACCTCGGCTAGATTTATTCAATTGAAAATCCATATGTATCGATGGTAAGGTCAACCTCGGTAACTGTTGCACCATGTTGTAGTGCTTGAAGGGCTCTAGGTCCATGGAGACAGCATGAACTTGCCCTTCATGAGTGTACTTGAGGCACTGGTGAGCAATGGAAGGGATGCACTTCATGTCCTTGATCCATGGTCTTCCTAACAAAATGTTGTATGCCATCTCACCCTCCAGGATGTAGCACATCATCGAGATGATATTTTATCCTACTTGAATAGGTAAGACAATTGCACCAACTATTGAGAATATGACATCATTGAATTCTTGGAGGGTATAGGTAGATGTGACAATATGATATATTGGGAGCTTCAGGTGCTTTAGAGCTGTTGTAGTTATGATGTTGCTTGAAGACCCAGTATCTATCAACACTCTCTTGTATGGTGTTCCTTTCACACGTGCAACAATGTGTAAAGGGGTATCCACCATATCATGTGGAACCAGTTTAAGTTCATCTTCTCAAAAAGTAATCATCGGTTCCATGCATTATCACACATGCCCCACAAATTTGTTGAAGGAGTTAGACTCCTGGGGCCGAAGCTCAATTGCCTTAAGGATCTCCATCAAGGCTTATCTATGAGGTTGCAATTGTTGGATGAGCTCATATATGGAGAGTTGAGCAGATGTTTTTATTATTTTTTGAGCGAGCTTGCTCTGAATGGTGACTATAGGCCTAGGTGGGAGGCTCAGTCCAGGAGGCGATATAGGCTATGATGTCGAAGGGCTATCACTCTAAGCCATAGGTGGTGCGGATGGACTTGGATATTGCCTATTTCTTATCACAATATTGACCATGCCAACGTATCCGTTCTTAGGAGGGGCATGGTGAACCTTGTTCACCTAGGGTACTCATTTGGCCTACTCCACATGGGCAGGCAAGGGGTCCTTAAAGACCTCCATCTATTGGTTGTTTGGTGTGATAGGGTTATCTACCTGGAGGGCATTCCTATCAATTATATCTTGCACCAAGTGTTTGAATTTATAGCACATTTACACATCATGACCATTTTTCCTATGAAACTTGCAATATAGGTCTTCTTTGTATCCTTTGGGCTTAGGTGCATTAGGGTCGATAGGTCGATTGTCAGGTAGATGGATCACATTGGCCACCAAGAGGTGATCAAACACCAAGTCCATAGACTCTACAATGGGCATGAATTATTGCTTGGGGTGATGCTGTTGATTTTTCCCTTGACCATTATGGTTATCCTTGGCATAGTTCCTAGGGATGGCCTGATAATTAGGCTTTTGAGGAGGCATGGTTGGCACTGGCCCTGGGACACTAATGACAACCTGATTTACTGCTACTAACTTAGGTTATGCCAGGGTGTTCTTAGTATTCTTGCTCCACTCCTTGCGAGGATTCGCAATCTCACCCTCTTAAATATTGATTTCTTCGATGATCCTAGCTTGTGCTAAGGCATCTTCAAGAGTGGGGTATTGTTGCAACTATAGCAACAAGGAGGTTGGCTTTAAGAAAATTTTGAAGAATATTTGAGTCAACTTCGACATGGGGAGAATATAAGGCAGCTTGATGAGCAAGGTTTGCAATCTATTGCTATAATTTGTTATTGACTCATCATCATATTGTTTCAACCTAGCTACATCGACCAATGTTGCCTTCCTCTTGGTATTGAAGGCAAAGTGTTCTAGGAATGCATCTACCAGTTGGTCCAAATTATGGATGCTATGCTTAGAGAGTTGTTAAAACCACTCGAAGGTAGGGCCAGTGAGGGTAGTCACAAATATCCTCAAAAGCAAAGCATCATCATCATGAATTCTAAATCATTAACCTATGAACCTAGTGACATGTTCTTGCACATACTCTTCTCCCTTCAAGGTAGCCAACTGAGGCAAATTAAATTGCTCTATATAGGGAGGTGCAGGTACTGATGGATGGATGGGTTGGCTATGCAATTGACGCATAATGGGTTTTTGAGATCTTGACCCAGATCTCTTGTTCTCTATTGACTCCAAGCGTTCTAAAAATGCTTTATAAGGGCATGAGGACTTGATATCCTCATATTTGTTCACATCTTGTGGTGGAGGTCTAGGATCCTCCAACCTAGGGCAAGGCAATGGTAAGTCACCCCCTTGCCTAGGTAAGGCATATCAACATATTCTACTTATGGCTCATGCTAAATATAGGCCCGGTAAGGTATTTCTCAAGCCAGCCTATAAATGGAGGTATCTACCCGTGGTGGGCACTCTATGTTTGGCCTAGGAGGCATATCCCGATCTAGACTAGGAGGTCATGGAAGCAAAATTTTATAAGGTCTCAGAGACCTCTCTCGAACGAGCATGGGTTGCCTCGAATAGATTTTTAGCCTATGTGTCTTAGGGGTAGGGACTCTCTCTCTCAAAGTCTTCTAGAATAGCTCGTTGGTTTACCATTCGATCCTTTCTTTCTCACGCCGGTGCAAGCGGACTAGTTGCTCTTTATCCTACCAAAGCTGCTTGAACTGAGCTTGGCATTATGTATATATCGTAACTACTTGCCTAATTTTATCCATAGTGTGAGTCCTAGGGGGTATAGGAGTATCACCCTAGGATCGACCTTGTCCAAGGTACTCTGTGTTTTCCATAGGGTGCTTGCCTCTCTCGAGGTTTTCCGCATTGACTTGAGGCTCAGGCTGGAACATGTGTTCATTACACCCAGCTAGTGCAAAGGCACATCGGGCATGCATGAAATATTGTTCCTAAGGAAATTCTAGGATATCCTTATGTATTCCCTCCTTAACGAGGAAAGGTAGGGCTGAGTTGGCTCACCCAGACCGATGAGTGTCATTCCCATCGAGTTGCATGAGCTATTGTATCATGTCAACGTGGCGTAGAGGTAAAGTCATGTTGACTTGCTCTAGCCAGTGTGTGAAGTCATACTCCTACCTCTGCTAAGGTGTGTTAGCCTTGACGGGTACATGGATGTGTGGTACTGTTCTATCTATTAGCACATCAATGCACAGTTGCCTTTCACCAAGGAAGGCCTGTGAAATATCTACATACCGGGAACACTCTCCCAAGTAATGCTCATCATCCCTTAGGGTGTCCTAGAGAGGATCCCTTCAGATATGAGGCTCATGCCCTACTATCTTGGGGCTAGGTGGAGTGGAGGCTCACCAGGGAGGTATAACCAAGTCCCTAGGGCTATATCAAATATTATTTGTGTCTCCTAATCCACTCTCCATAGCTTTCGCCCATGATTGGGCTTGGCTATGGGTGCACACCATTGCACTCCTCTATTAGTACCCCAAGTGATTATCTTCTTTACAAATTCTTAATGAAATAGTATACAAGAAAGAAACACTCAATAAGGTATATGATTATCTCTTTTAAGTTTTAAGTTTTAAGTGTGAATCCCTAAACTATTTCATATGTTTATATGTGTTGTTTTGCAAAGAATGACCTCGTGTCATGTGTTTGAAATATTGTTGGATTGTAATATCATGTCCAATTGGCTTTCACCTATTTACTCATAGCTCGAAAACTTGGCTATGAACTCCAGGTTCTATTATCCTACCTATAATGTGTGGTGATGAGGTCCACACATGGCTAGGGAGCACAGGTCCTACCAATTCCTCACCCAGTTCACCCGTAGTCTGCCATACACCTCCCCAAAGGGTGATGCATGCTATAACCCATGGGCTATGACAGATCCTAGAAATGGCCTTGGTAATATGGATCGGGTTCATGGGATTTGAGCCAAGTGGATGGATATGAAACCCACCATCACTTGTGCTCTACTAGTGGATGGTAATGAAGTCCACCTCACTAGAATTTACATGAATCATGGTGTGTGTGGTTCTTTATTATCTAAGAAAGTAATAAAATAAGCAATCAATGACCATTCAGTAAATGCATGCAAATAAGTGCATTTTACTTTCAGAAAATTAGGATAAAGAACCTACAAATTTACTTTATTAATGCAAATCCTAAATGCTAACTTACCCAATGGGTAAGCCACAAGCAATCAAACCAGACAGATGCATTTCTACTACAAGTTCTTTTTGAATTTTCTCCTTATTTTTGCTACTTTATGTTATAATAAAAATAAAGAGTGACATTTAACCTTTCTATGCAAACAAACTAACATGAGAAAGACAAAATTTTGTAGTCTCTGTAAATGCATCAAAAAATCAGATGGTTTAGGCACTTCCCTTTTCCATTTTGAGCTTTCCAAATTTTGAATTTTTGGGCAGAAATCTCTCTATTTCACCACCACTCTAGGGTGGGACAAGTAGAAGCTTCACCACAATCCTAGGATGGTATGGTGAATCCACCATCCCAGGGTGTGCTAGATAAAGCCTCTGCCACCGTTCCAGGGTGGGGAGGGGAGCACCTGCAACACAAAAAGGGCAAAAAATGCAAGAAAGAGGTCAAATTTTCACCCAAATCAAAAGGGACAAGGGTACCACCATGCTCGCCACTGAAGTAGGGAAAAACGGTGCACCAAATTATGTGAAACAATATGCATATCTACCCCCTATCGCTCATGAGCATCAAAAAGGAAGCATGCATGTGAAAAGGAAAGAATACCAAACAAAAGGAATTGAATTAAATCAAGTCTCTTCTCATTAATTTGTTGGATCAGATCCAAATTTACAAAGTAGTACCATTGAGGGCTCAAAATGTGATACAATTTTTACAATATTAGGTGCCCAAATACCAAGTCTTTGATGGAATCAAGGTGCACATCCAATGTTTCTTTGCGTACCCACAATAGAGGTGGGCGAGCCAATGCCGATGCTGCTTGTATCTCTGATATCTGAGATCTGATATTCCTTCTCAATGACTTCCAATAACCTGCACTTCCACATAGAGAAGCCAAGGGTGTCATATAGCAAGGGTGTATGGTGAAAACATGCAATCCCCACAGGGGCAAAATAGTGCATATATTAAAAATATATCAAAACATGTCCAAATGACTTGAAAATTTGCAAAGATGTTAAATATGATGTTTTTAGAGGATATCACCAAAAAAATATCATAAATTACATCTTTAGACCCATTTATTTTACGTTGCCCTCCTGCAACCTACAAATAAGAATACAAGCAAATACTTAGCCTAAACATATCCAAAACTCATGAAATTTTATAAGTATACATAAATTGACATTTTAAGACAACCCATATGATTATATGTTCAAATTGGATCTTGGATCCATCTTCATCAAACTAGGGTGCCCGGATGGGCCATACGAGCCTGTAGAAACTTAAAAATGCTATAACTATTTCATTTTAACTTAAAATAACTTGCAAATTTAAATGTAGCATCATGGGAAAATATATAAAATTACTAAGTAAAAATATTAATGAAATTGTTTAATAATTTACCCTCATCACAGGGGTGATGGTGGTGACTGCAACTATTTAGGGGGCACCCTAGGAGGGGATACCCACCAAATATGGCCACAATTTGCTACAAAAATAACTATAATATGTTAATAAACAACATAAGGTGTTTTTCATCAAATTTGGTGAAGAAATTCACCCGGATGGAAAAGTTATGCTCATATTACCTTCTTGAAGTCACCCGATAACCTCCTTGGCAAAAGAGATATTTTGAGGGCAAAAAGGTGCAATAAGGTGAGGGGAAATCTTAGTAGAAATATATTGCATATCATAGAACTCCTCTCCCTACTTTTGTATGGATATTGAATCCATTTTATATCCCAAAGGGGCTCATGTGCAAAATGGCATGCAAGGGCATGCATGGTAGGAGGTACCACCTGTCAAGACGAAGGCATGAACTAGATGAGGAAGAGAATCTCTATTTTGGGCCTCCATTATGAAGTGTTTCATAAGGCTTCAGTACCCTCTAGGCTGTGTGGTGCATATGGCATGCTAAATGGTAGTTTATGGGTGCCATTTGGCCCAGATTTGACTTTTTTTTGTCAAACTTGCTCATCATCCCACCCTGGGATGATGGCTCACCGCCATACCAAGGTGGGACGATGGGAATCTACCACCATCCTAGGGTGGTACGATGGTGAATTTTGGGCCAAAACCTCTCAATATTGGGCTGGTTGCCTCCAAAAACCTTTTCAGAGTGGCTAGAACCACTGTGAGCCTCTTGAGGGCTGCCCAAGGGGACATATGATGTCAATTTGATCCTTGTTTGTGGGTGCTTAGTAGGATTAACCACATTTTAGTATCTACAGATATTACTAGCCCTCCATGGGGAAATATTATTGCAACAATGTCCAATGTTGTAATAAATATCAATTCCATGATAACATTATTTATGCTCCTTCTAAATGTTGGAAATTTGAGGTATTTTATGTTGTCACTGATGTCACATGGATAATTGATGTCACATGGATCACATTGAGTTTTTGTGGCCAAAGTATTTCATAAATAAGCATTTATGATATTTTTGAAAGCATGGATATATACAAGGTTTTTGTGAAAACCAAGGCAAGCAAAGTAAAAGTTTTTATTTAAAACCATGGATGGCAGATTTGAAATGGGTTTTTCTTAAAACCTAGGTTGGCCTTTTGTTTCTTCAAAAAAGGTGCCTCGGTGATGGAGATATTTAATTTTAAATATTTAGTTTAAATTTTAATTATTTAAAATTTAAATTTAAATTAAATTCAACGCCGACGTCATAAAAACCATTTGCCATCAAAAGGAAATTAATAATTAAAGGTGTCGACGTATGTGAAATTAAAGGAAGGTTGCATATATATATGCAAAGGCTTTCGATTCAAAAGTCTAAGAATTGAATGTAGAGAACAAAAAGTGGAAGCCCCGAAATACTTCGATGTGACAGCGTGGTCCAATGGTGAGCTTGGGAAGCATGGATTTTTTGGTTGCGATAGGGCATGCGTTCGATTCCCACCGGGTTCAATTTTCATAGAGTGTGGAAGAAGAGCATTTGGCGCATGTTTTTGGCATGATCAAGGGCAGCAAAATATGGGGAGCATTTTTGCTCTCTATCCTATGTGAGCAGATAGCTCACGTGGTCTTTGGTGTCACGGTTGTGGTGTTGAGTGGGCAGTGATGAGGGTTTGATTCCCTCTAAGAGGTAAGTAAACGTTTTATTGAATATTTTTTATTATTGCCTAATGTTGAAGGAATAAGGTGATGCTAAGGGAATAATGTTTGATTAAATTTTTATTTACTTGGAAGGCAAGATATAAGGGTTGAAATGCACTTTTAGAAAAAGAGAAATTTATGGTGTTTTCCTATTTTAGAAGTATACCATATTATATATCGTTGGAAATCTTATTTCGAGGGATATTTGATTAACTTGATTAGATGGAGAAATAAGGTGTATGTAAAGAGATATTTATGTTTTTTTAAAGGGGTTCAAAGTGAAGGTTGTTTTGTTCTTTTTCAAAGTGTGTTGAGTGTGGTAGATTTGGAAAGGGGTTTCTTAATCTTCATAAAAGGTATGGGCACATTCTCCTATTGTTTTTTTATGGTGGTTGATTTCTAAAATATCATTGGAGAGAAAATTATTTATTGTGGTTTCCTTTTCAAAAGTGGTTGGTTGAATGCTTCAAGGTTTTCTTTTTTGAGATTTGTGTTTAAACCTTGTTTTATAAGCATAGTTTTTGAAGCCCATTGGTTATGCAAAGAACTTGAACTTGAGAAGAACATGAGTATCATTGTTATGTGATATTTGTGGTTGAGCATTGTTGGAAATATTTGAGTTGGTTGATACATGCTTGGACTAGGGTTTGTGAGAAAGATATGTCTCTTGTGATGATTGGTTGAGTTGAGTTGATTAAGCCTAGTCAAGTGATGTGTGAAGTGATTGTTCAAGTTCCATGAAACAAACTATTCTATAAATCTTATTTGAGTTGAAATTGAGATTAGAACATATTGAGTCTCTAAAAATTCTCTTTATGCTTCTATGAGATTGCCTTGAGTTGAGAAAGATTGGATTTGAGAAGAACATATTGAGTCTCTAAAAATTCTCTTTATGCTTCTATGAGATTGATTTGAGTTGAGATCATTGTGGATCATAGTTGTCATCCTTTGTAGAGTGCATTGCCATTCATTATTGAGTTCATCATTGAGCCTTGCCTTGATAGTTTTGTGGATGATATTTGAGTACTACTTGAGCATGATTGATTGAGCCTTTGAGAAGGCCTTTGGGATAGATTTCTGGACAGATTTGTGGATAGTTTTGGGATAGATTTGTGAGCATATTTGGACAAGTTCTGTGTGAACTTTTTGAGCATATTTGGACAAGTTCTGTGTGAACTTGTTGAGCAGATTTGGAAAAGTTTTGTGTGAGTTTGTTGAGCATATTTGGACAAGTTCTATGTGAGCTTGTTGAGCATATTTGGACAAGTTCTATGTGAGCTTGTTGAGCATATTTGGACAAGTTCTATGTGAGCTTGTTGAGCATATCAGTGGAGTGCCTAGCTAAGCAGATTAGTGGATTGCCTACCTGAGTAGATCAGTGTGTTGCCTAGCTGAGTAGATTAGTGGATTACCTACCTAAGAAGATTAGTGTATTGCCTAGCTGAGAAGATCAGTGGATTGCCTACCTAAGAAGATCAGTATGTTGCCTAGATGAGCAGATCAGTGGATTACCTACCTGAGCAGATCATTGTATTACCTAGCTTTGAGCAGATCAAAGTAATCATTGTATTGGATAAGGATCCTTATTTCTGTGTGAAATATTATAAGGATATTATCTTGTGGAGTACCCCACATTGGGGGAACCACATTAAATATTGTGTCTCAATTGTGTGTGGTGACTTGTGCTCTTACTTACTATTGCTATCTGAGTTATTAATGCACACTACTATATTTGGTTATTGTAATTAAGGACATTAATTGATATTGGTTTGGAAAGAAAGTAAAAGTGGATGCTATACTATTCACCCCCTCTCTTAGTATAAGCTTGTGTTCTTTAATTGGTATTAGAGTAGGTTCCTTCGAAAATGCTAAAAATTTGAGGTAAGATTATATTGGGTTATAGGATGGACAAATGATATATTGGAAATGGGTGCTCTAGTCATATGACTTGGTATAAGGATAAGTTTATTTATTTAAAAGGGAACAACAATGGATCAGATTTGGTGATAATGCTTAAGCTAAAATCAAAGGGATAGGAACTTTAATTTTAGATGATGGAAAGACTACTACACAGGGTGTACTCTATGTTGAGGGTCTAAAACACAATCTACTGAGTGTAAGTCAGCTTTGTGATCGAGGGTACATAGTTACTTTTTCCTCTACAGGATGCAAAATCAGGGAAACAAAAACAGGGAAGCTTGTTGCAAATGCAGAAAGAACCAATAACAATCTCTACATGCTCAATGAAATAAAAAAGGAAAAATGTCTTCTATCTCAAGAAGAAGAAAGTTGGTTATGGCATAAAAGGTTGTGTCACTTGAACTTCGATAACATAGTAAGGATAAGCAACAAACAAATTGTTAGAGATCTACCAAAGATAAAAAGACCTTCAAATACAATTTGTGCATAATGTCAGTATGGAAAGCAGACAAGATCAAGTTTCAAGGCAAAATAATATTCCTCTTCCAAGGTATTAGAATTGATTCATATTGATTTATGTGGTCCTATGAGAACCAAGAGTCTACAAGGTGAAAGTTACTTCATGTTGTTCATAGATGATTATTCTAGAATGACTTGGGTTGTTTTTATGAAAGAGAAATCAGAGGCATTTGAGCATTTCAAAGTGTTCAAAGAAATGGTAGAAAATGAAACAAGAAAGAAGATCAAGTGTTTGTGATCAAATAGAGGAGGGGAATTCATATCTATTTAATTCATTGAGTTTTGTGTAGAACATGGAATCAGAAAATAATATTTAGTAGCCAGGACTCCGCAACAAAATGGAGTAGTAGAAAGAAATAATAGAACTCTTGAGAATATGGCCAGAGCAATGCTAAATGAATCAAGAATCTCATATGGGTTTTGGAAGGAAGCAATCAATACAACAGTCTATGTTATGAATAGAGCTCAAGTTAGAACAAAGCAACATAAGACTCCATATGAGTTTTGGAAAGGAAGATCTCCCACAGTAAACTACTTTAGAATTTTTGGAAGTAAGTGTTATATCAGAAGAGAAGATAATGACTTGGGCAAGTTTGATCCTAGATGCGATGAAGGTATTTTTCTTGGATACTCTAAAAAGAGTAAGGCCTATAGATGCTATAATAAAAGAACACATACCATGGTGGAAAGTATAAATGTCAGAGTTGATGAAAGAACAGGAATAAATGAGCCATATCAGGAAGATATTCTTGAAGAAGAAGAAAGTTGTCAAGAAGAAATGGGTGAAGATTCAGATGAAGAAGATTTGCAGAATATACCTTCCAAAACTACATCAAGATATATTCAAAAAAATCATCCAGAGGACTTGATCATTGGCATCCCTGATGTAAGAAGAACAAGAAGAGGAATCATAGGCTCAATAGAACAAGCAAATGTTTCACTACTATCCAAGATAGAACCAAAGGATTTCAGAGAGGAAAAAAATGATGAATGTTGGATTAAAGCAATGAAGGAAGAACTAGATCAGATTGAAAAAAGTAAGACTTGGGAATTAGTTCCAAGACCAAAAGGAAAAAATGTAATTGGTACTAAATGGGTCTATAGGAACAAACTAAATGAAGATGGTCAAGTCATCAGAAACAAGGCAAGATTGGTGTGTAAAGGGTATGCACAAGTAGAAGGAATTGATTTTGATGAGACCTTTGCACCAGTTGCAATATTGGAAGCTATACGAATGTTTTTGGCACTTTCAAGCTACAAGAATTTCAAAGTATATTAGATGGATGTCAAATCAGCTTTTTTGAATGGTCATTTAGAAGAAGAAGTTTACATTGAACAACCATATGGGTTTAATCAAGCAGATAAGCCAGATTATGTGTGTAGATTGAAAAAGGCTCTTTATGGCTTAAAGAAAGCTCCTAGAGCATGGTATTCAAGATTGGATAAATATCTTTGAGAGTAAGGTTTCAGAAATGGAACAATTGATAGCAATCTATATATTAAAAATAAGGGAAATGATTTGATGATTGTGGAAGTTTATGTGGATGATATTATTTTTGGGGGTAGCAATGACAGAATGTGTCAAGAATTTGCAAGAAACATGACTAATGAGTTTGAAATGTCTATGCTTGGTGAATTAACCTTTTTCCCCGGATTACTGATTTCACAATTAGAAAAAGGGGTATTTCTTTCACAAACAAAGTATATAAAGGAGATGTTGAAGAAATTCAAAATGGAATATGGTAAGCCAATTAGTACTCCAATGGTTACAGGGTGTAAATTAAGCAAAGATGATGAATATCCTTATGCAAATCAAACACTATACAAATCTATGATTGGTAGCTTGTTATATGTTACAGCTACAAGACCAAATATAATACATACAGTTGGTTTAGTGGGAAGATTTCAAGCAGCTCCAAAAGAATCACATGTGACAGCAGTGAAAAGAATACTCAAATATCTCAAAGGAACAATGGAGTATGGTCTATGGTATCCTAGAAGCAATAAGTTTACTCTCACAACATACACAGATGAATATTGGGTAGGAAACATTGATGATAGAAAAAGCACAAGTGGAGGAGCATTATTTCTTGGTGATTGCTTAGTTTCTTGGCTAAGTAAGAAACAACCATCAGTGTCACTTTCCAAAATAGAGGAAAATTATATTGCAGCAGGAACATGTTGTTCATAGGTATTATGGATGAAACAAACTCTCAAATATTTTAGCATAGAACATGATCATCCCATTCCTATTATGTGTGATAATACTAGTGCTATAAGTATCTTGAAGAATCCAATAATGCATGCCAGAACAAAGCACATTCCAATCAAGTATCACTTTTTAAGAGAATAGGTTACAGAGCAACAAGTAAGATTGGAATATGTTCCTACAAAATATCAGATTGCAAACATATTTACAAAACCATTACCAAGAGAAATATTTGAGCTTTTGAGAGAACTAGGAGTAAAAGTACTCCCACCCAAAAATTAATCACCTCAAGAGAGAAGGTGGTGAGGGGGCTAAGCTTAAGAGTCATATATTTTAGCCCCATAGGTGTCCCTTTTTGCCATTGATGTCAAAGGGGGAGAAATTTGAGTAAGGGGGAGAGATTTGAGTTAGGGGGAGCAGCCTCCAAAGAGAGCATTGAGTTAGGGGGAGCAGCCTCCAAAGAGAGTATTGAGTCAGGGGGAGCAACTTTGATTCTTAGAAATGGTTTTTGTAGTGACTGTGGTGATTTTCATTAGAGGTGTTGCCATCAATGACAAAGGGGGAGATTGTTGGAAATTTGAGGTATTTTATGTTTTCATTGATGTCACATGGATCACATTGAGTTTTGGTGGCCAAAGTATTTCATAAATAAGCATTTATGATATTTTGGAAAGCATGGATATACAAGGTTTTTGTGAAAACCAAGGCAGTAAAAATAAAAGGTTTTATTTAAAACCATGGATGGCATATTTGAAATGGGTTTTTCTTGAAACCCAGGTTGGTATTTTGTTTCATCGAAAAAGGTGCCCCGATGATGGAGATATTTAATTTTAAATATTTAGTTTAAATTTTAATTATTTAAAAATTTAAATTTAAATTTTAAAATTAAAACTAAATTCATCGCCGAGATCATAAAAACCATGCGCCATCAAAAGGAAATTAATAATTAAAGGTGCCAACGTATGTGAAATTAAAGGAAGGTTTCATATATATGCAAAGGCTTTCGATTCAGAATTCTAAGAATCGAACGAAGAGAACAAAAAGTGAAAGCCCCAAAATCCATCGATGTGATAGCGTGGTCCAATGGTGAGTTTGGGAAGCATGTAGCTTTTGGTTGCGACAGGGCATGCGTTTGATTCCCATCAGGTTCAATTTTCGTAGTGTGGAAGAAGAGCATTTGGTGCACATTTTTGGCATGAGCAAGGGCAGTGAAATATAGGGAGCATTTTTTCTCTCTGTCCTATGTGAGCAAATAGCTCACGTGGTCTTTGGCACCGTGGTTGTGGTGTTGAGTGGGTAGTGACGAGGGTTCTATTCCCTCTAAGAGGCAAGTAAACATTTTATTGAATATTTTTTATTATTGCCTAATTTTGGAGGAATAAGGTGATGCTAAGGGAATAATGTTTGATTAAATTTTTATTTACTTGGAAGGCAAGATATAAGGGTTGAAATGCACTTTTAGAAAAAGAGAAATTTCTGGTGTTTTCCTCTTTTAGAAGTATACCATATTATATATCGTTGGAAATATTATTTCGAGGGCTATTTGATTAACTTGATTATATGGAGAAATAAGGTGTATGTAAAGAGATATTTATGTTTTTGTAAAGGGGTTCAAAGTGAAGGTTGTTTTGTTCTTTTTCAAAGTGTCCAAAGGGGACGTCCTTTTGTGGTTTTTTTTTTTTTTAAAAATGTTGAGTGTGGCAGATATCCAAAGGGGTTTCTTCATCTTCATAAAAGGTATGGGCACATTCTCCTATTATTTGTTTATGGTGGTTGATTTCTAAAATATCATTGGAGAGAAAAGTATTGATTGTGGTTTCCTTTTTGAAAGTGGTTGGTTGAATGCTTCAAGGTTTTCTAGTTTGAGAGTTGTATTTAAACCTTTTTTTATAAGCATAGTTGTTGAAGCCCATTGGTTATGCAAAGAACTTGAACTTGAGAAGAACATGAGTATCATTGTTATGTGATATTTGTGGTTGAGCATTGTTGGAAACATTTGAGTTGGTTGATACATGCTTGGACTAGGGTTTTGTGAGAAAGATATGTCTCTTGTGATGATTGGTTGATTTGAGTTGATTGAACCTAGTCAAGTGATGTGTGAAGTGATTGTTCAAGTTCCATGAAACAAACTATTCTATAAATATGATTTGAGTTGAGATTGAGATTAGAACATATTGAGTCTCTAAAAATTCTCCTTATGCTTCTATGAGACCTTGAGTTGAGAAATGCTGAGATTGATTTGAGTTGAGATCATTGTGGATCATAGTTGTCATCCATTTGAAGAGTGCATTACCATTCATTATTGAGTTCATCATTGAGCCTTGCCTTGATAGTTTTTTGGATGAGATTTGAGTACTACTTGAGCATGATTGATTGAGCCTTTGAGAAGGCCTTTTGGATAGATTTGTGGACAGTTTTGGGACAGATTTGTGAGCGGATTTGGAAAAGTTATTTGTGAACTTGTTGAGCATATTTGGACAATTTATGTGTGAGATTGTTGAGTAGGTTTGGAAAAGTTCTATGTGAGCTTGTTGAGTAGATTTGGACAAGTTCTGTGTGAGCTTGTTGAGCAGATTTGGACAAGTTCTGTGTGAGCTTGTTGAGCAGATTTGGACAAGTTCTGTGTGAGCTTGTTGAGCAGATTAGTGGAGTGCCTAGCTGAGTAGATTAGTGGATTGCCTACCTAAGTAGATTAGTGTGTTGCCTATCTGATCAGATCAGTGGATTGCCTACCTGACTAGATCAGTGTGTTGCTTAGCTGAGCAGATCAGTGGATTGCATACATGAGTAGATCAGTGTGTTGCCTAGCTGAGCAGATCAATGGATTACCTACATAAGAAGATCAGTGTATTGCCTAGATTTGAGTAGATCAAAGTAATCATTGTATTGGATAAGGATCCTTATTTCTGTGTGAAATATTATAAGGATATTATCTTGTGGAGTACCCCACATTGGGGGAACCATGTTAAATCTTGTGTCTCAATTGTGTGTGGTGACTTGTGCTCTTGCTTACTATTGCTATCTAAGTTATTAATGCACACTGCTATATTTTGTTATTTCAATTAAGGACATTAATTGATATTGGTTTGGAAAGAAAGTAAAAAGTGGGTGCTATACTGTTCACCCCCGCTCTCAGTATAAGCTTGTATTCTTCACTAAAGATGTTCAACCTACCACTTCTTTATAAGACCTCGATATCATTAGAAATATCAATCTTATTTCCTTTTATGGACATAAACTCATCATAACTACCATCGATTATTTCACAAAGTTATAAAAGTTATTCATTTATCTTTCATGAAGTTTCTAAATTCATGCTCAACCAAATTTTTTGTTGTTATATAATCACTTCTAATGATTGTACACCCTTTAAGAATAAATATTTCTAGAAATTTTGTTTCAATATTTAGCATAAATGGTCAACTTCCTATTACCCTCAAGGTAATGGTCAAGCTAAATCATCTAACAAGACTTTGATCAAGATCCTTAAAAAATTGGTTAACAAAACTAGTTACATTATGGGATTATCATACTAGTGTTTCAATACTCACTAGTGTGATGCCTTATATTTTGTTCTATGGTACCAAATATATATTATCCTTTAAATTTTAATTCCCCTCCTTGCACATCTTATTGGAAGACTCCTTCGTTGAAAATGAATATCACATCATTCATCTTTATCAACTAGAACTGATAGATGATAAGTGTAGCATTCACCTTAGAGCACCTTTGCATGTTTTAAAACTAAATAAAACATGCTTATTCTAAAATAGTGTGCACTCACTCATTTATATTTTGAGACCTTGTCCTCAACAAAAACCAAAATAACACAAATACCTAGACTAAATGCAAAGGTAAGTTTGAGCCTAAGAAAATAGGCTGATTTATCATAACCACCAAATTTAACTCAAGAGACTATCACCTAGACAATTTTGATGAAAATAATATTAAAAAACTATGAATATCATGAATCTTAAAAGGCACTATGCATAAGTATGCATAAATTTTTGTGCATTATTCTTTTTTGTATATTACCTAATATACATGACTACTTGTTTCATTTGCATACCTTTTTATTCACATAATTTCATTTCTACTTGCCATCATATTTTCTTTATTTAACTTGCATGGTTTACTTGTTGCATATAGAGTTAGGTGATGTATCAAGATGCAATAATGACACTAGTTAGGTTAGCTCACATGCATTGTACTTTCACTAGGTCATTGATGCTACCAAATATCCCTATTAATCTATTGGCTTGCTTGATGTGTTTTTGCACTCATAATTTTTATTCACTAGATTTCCTACCTTCTAACCCTCATTATAATTTCATCACCACATCCTTTTAGGACTTGGGGAGGATTTGATGCTTTGTTATTTAAATATTTGAATTTTTTTTAGAAGTTGTGTACATATGAAAAGCACTAAAAATATAAATCCTTAGCTTATCCTTCCAAGTTCTAAAATACATTAAGGATTTTACAAAAATCTATCCTGCATTTACCAATATTATCCTTCTAACAACCACTAGGATGCATGTGATGATCCTAGTTAGCATAGTTTACACATGCATTATAATTTTACTAGGTTAATAATGCTAGTGGATCTCCCAATAGCACAATTTCCTAATCTCATGACTACATTTTTATTCAATTATAATTATTTTATAAATGCATTTAAACTAGGCCTTTATTTCTCTTCTAATTTACACTTTCTACCATACCTTCTTCCAATTTGAACTTCCTTCCATACCTCTACTAAGCTAGACACCATTCATTTTTAATAAACCTTTGTGGTTTGATGCTATGGTTATATAGTACATATTTAAGGAGTGTATTATATCCCCTCAAACTCATGGATAAGCATAAAAATTTTATTTTGCAACATCAATACATCCCTCAACTTCATTTGTTCTATTTAACCATTACAAAAAACCTCTTTCTCATCAATAATTATCCTTTCTATTACCCCTAGAGAATGGGTTACATTTATTATCTAATTAGTTTTTCCTTAAATAACTTATGAAAATGCTTAATTCATAATAATGTGTGACCCATATCTCAACAGGATTACCAATAAACACTATACCCCTTCTTCTTTGTCTTGCCTTGACTAGAGTTATCATTATGATTGTATAGAACATCGAAGCATGAGGGTTATGTTTACTTCCACATGCCCTTGGGTCTGGGTAGCCTATATTTTCATAATTATAGAACTCATCTAAACCACCCTTTCACTCATACTACTCTACCTCATGTGGGATATTTTGCTTGAAATAACTATGCCTAGTTTTGACCATTGATTTGTGGATAAGTGTAATAGTTAAAACTAGTCCATAGTTCTCCCAAAACAAACTATCATAATTCCACTATAAATCCATAATGGTATAAATAATTAAACCACTTATCTTCCTTCGTATGGATACCTACCATGATGTAATGATGATTTCAACTTAGAAGATGTCCCAATTTGAATGTTAATGTAGCCCCTCTCTTCATGATCCACGTATGCCCTAATGTACATGCATAATACTAACTTCAAGTCATCAAGATAATAAGCTCCTAAATTTATTTGTTCTATAAAATCTTGAGAAGCAAGGTTATTTATCTCACTTGCATTGTAGGCATATAATACTTTTATAGATATGTCAATTAGGAGAGATATGTGCTCCTAGATTTCAATAGTTTATAGGGCCACCAACACACCTTATCTTACATTTGATCCACATCATCCACTTTCTTCTTGCTATGTTGTAATACCTTGAGGTGAGGGAGCATATATCACCATTTAAAAATGGATATATATCATAATGTATAGATCCATCAGGTAAAGGAGATAGATATTCTCTTGTACTCATCAACTTACACTATGAATAATATTTGCATTCCATCCTTAAAAACTATACCTTGTCAACCTATTAGCTTCTAAATTGATGAAGCTAAGATAAAAAAATGTATAATGATCACCCAATAGCTATGAAATTTTTTTGGGTATTGTATAATCCTTAGTATCATCGATTTAGTACCTAGAGATTAATCAGGATTATGTCATCATATTTCCTCATTGGCCTATGCGCTTATGAGAGGCTATACCATGTGTTTCCTAATATCTAGTGAATCCTCCATTAACGTAGGTTTCCATTAGGTAGTTATCAATATATGTGTCTTTCTCATGATAACCCAAGCTAGATTAGACCTTACATATTGGGATTATATGAGGAAAAAGCATGAACTATCCATATTTAATTAGGTTTATCTTAAACTCCCTAATGAGCAATTGACTACATGTGCCTCACCCCCCACTACTAGGTAAGTGATACATTTGTACACTACCATTTATTTAGTCCACCTTATAATTATTTAGAATGAGTTTTCCCTTTACTATTTGTATCATTTAGTTGTCTAATATTCTCATGAATGAATATCACATGCACTATTAGTTGTCCAATGAATCAAGCATAACTATATGTACTCATGGGATGGTCAAAATTGGTATTGTTTGTACATAAGTTATTGCAAAGGATCCACCCTTGCAATAAAAATATTTTATGGCTAAGCATGTAATATCACAACTTTTGGGATGTAAAAATTATAGGAAGACATAACTTATCTAAATGTGTATAATGTGTTTCATAGCTGACTAGGGTTTTGATAATATGGTAGATTGATTTTTCTGTATGATGATCATCATACTTAGCTAACATTTCCCTAGGTCAGTGATGGTTGCATTAATGTACAACAACAAGGGCTTGAAAGGATTAGGAGGAACAAGAATAGGGGGTATGTGAGATAGTATTTTAGAGAATCAAAATTTTTCATAACATTTTTCATCCCATAAAAGTTCCATGTCCTTAAGTAAGAATTTAGGGAAAGGATAGATTTTTTCTATAAGTCAAGAAATGAATCTCCTAATAGCATGGATATTACCTTGAAAAATAATAAATTTGATTAAGTTTTATGGGAAGCATATCAACAATAGATGATATATTTTTAGGGTCTACTTTGATGCCATGTCGGGATATGGTAAATTATAACCCAAAAACTAACTAAAAATAACCAAGAAAAAATTTGAATACAAACACAACTAAGAAGGATCCATAAATCCCCTTATCTAGTGTGTCCATCAAGTTATTCTTTATTTCAAGTTTACCAAACTACCCAATTTACAGGGATCACATCATACTCAATACCCTACATAAGTTCATCTATGAAGGTATATTATGCGTACCATAGATAAGATATCCATATCATCCTTATTGATGAACTAACTTATCACCTTTAGTATAGTTGAAGGTATACACCCATATCCATACCATGCACAAGTTTGTATGTGCAGCATGCCACATGTATTGCAAGTTAAGTCATCCATCTCATCTTCATAATGAGCTAACTTAACCCATTTGTAGATAATCCAGTTGATTTTAGTTTAGCATCTCCCTAAGAGGTATTAATATCTTAGGTCTTTCTATGTTCCCCATAAGAGGTCTTAATCTCTTAGGCCTTTTCCTATGTTTCCCTAAGAGGTCTTAATATCTTATGTATTTTCCTATGTTCACCCTATGAAGTCTTAATCTCTTATATATTTTCCTATGCTCACCCTTGGAGGTCTGAATCTCTTAGGTCTCTTTTTCTATGTTAAGAAAAAAAAGGATAAGACTAATTCTATATACTAAAATAATTAATGAACAAAATCTATAAAGCATAAGAAGTTACTAGAAGGAAATACATCAAATAAAATAAACATTCAAGAAAGGGGGAAGTTGAATAAATATTATGCATGCATGCTTTATAATAATAAATTAAAGGTTCATTCCTTAATTCATTCATTACATTCATTACATAAAAGCAAGTATGGTAAAACCTCCATACTTTAAAAGAATAAATTATTAAATTCATGTCTATCTAGGGATTTTTCCTTACAAGTCTAGTCTACATGAACATAAATAAATTATTAAAATTATAAATCAAACCAGTGCATTGGTTCCAATTGTCCTCTTTGGTCCTCCTTGTATTTCCATCATTATTTGAGGGTAGTAGGGGATTAGGACAACTCATGGTTCTATGAAAGGCATGCATCTAAATGCATCTACTATTTACTTTTCCAAATTGCAACTATACAAATTTAAATAAAGCATTCAACCATCTACCGTCTAGTTGATATCATAAGAATTTTCTCATTTCTATTCTTATCCCTCATTCACTCAAATAGATTCATTTTAACAAATACATCTACATCACAAGTCTTAATTTAATAAAATCATTTCAAAAACCATTATTTTAAATAACTAAGGTCTCATTCCTTAATTAAGAAAATAATCTAAATTCCTTTTATTTGAATTAATCAAAGTCTCATTCCTTCAATTAACCAAATAAACTATATTTCCTTTATTCAAATTAATCAAAGTTCCATACCTTTAATTAACCAAATAAACTATTTTTCCTTTATTCAAATTAATCAAAGTCCCATACCTTTAATTAACCAAATAAGTTACTTATCCTTTATTCAGATTAATCAAAGTCCTATACCTTTAATTAACTAGATAAACAAATTTTCCTTTATTCAAATTAATCAAAGTCCCATACATTTAATTAACCAGATAAAATATTTTTTATTTATTAAAATTAATCAAAGTCTCATACCTTTAATTAACCAAATAAAATATTATTCTTTTATTCAAATTAATCAAAGTCCCATACCTTTAATTAAACAAATAAACTATTTTTTCTTTTCAAATTGGTCATGATTAACTAATTCTCTTATTTAATTAGTTTAAAATCTTATAACATCATGAAATATTTCTTTGATGAATTAAAGAACTTATTAATTAATTCATTCTCAATAAGAAAAATAAATATTTTATAATATAAATATTCTACTCTATTAATTAACGCCAACCTTAAATTCAAGGAAATATTAAAGTACCGAGAGGAAGGTGGATTTACACAAAGTGAAACAAATATGAAAGGTACACTAAGATTGACTAGGGTAGATAAAAACATAGAGAACCACCACGATTTATGAGGATCTATAGGGATTTCAAAATAATGATCCTATACAGCAAGGCAATGGCAATTCCATTGATGAAGAGGAACATGAGTCGCCAATGGCTCAACTATGACCAAACTAAGAGCTACCTTGCATCGTATGATGTGCAAGGGTTTCTAAAATAGGGTGAAGATCTTACACAACAAAGAGGTGATGACCAACATGGCATGGGGTAGTGCATGGCTGGGGACAACCTACTTGAAAGTAAGAAGAGATACAGACAACATCAACATGGCCAAGAAAAGGAATAATAAATATTAGATGTTGGTAATTTGAGTTATTTTATGTTGTCATTGATGTCACATGGATCATTGATGTCACATGGATCACATTGAGTTTTTGTGGCCAAATGATATTTTGGAAAGCATGGATAAATACAGGGTTTTTGTGAAAACCAAGGCAAGCAAAATAAAAGGTTTTATTTAAAACTACGGATGGTAGATTTGAACTGGGTTTTTCTTAAAACCCAAGTTGGTCTTTCGTTTCATCAAAAAAGGTGCCCCAATGATGTTAGTTTAAATTTTAATTATTTAAATTTAAAATTAAAATTAAATATGCAATATTTACACTGACATCGTCAAAAATAATGAGGAGGCTATATAAAGGGATACGTAAGATTCATAAATTGAAGTGAGATCGTGAATTAATCATTGGAAAAAGAATTTGAATAAGAGCTCGAGCAAAATCCTTTGGAAAGTGTAAGCAGTGAATAAGACAAAGTGAGGTCAAGACAAAAGGCATAGTGGGCAGAGTGGAGCATTGGTAGTTGGCTTTTGGCTAAGGTGTGTGGTAGCCAAATGTCAAGGTTTGGAATCCCCTTGACTGCATTCAGAAGGCATTGAAATAAAAGAGCTCTAAGCACTTTTTATTTGCAAAAATGGAGGAAGGGTTTTAAGGCACGTTGTGCCTTTCTATTTCAAACGAGCGGCTAGCTCGTGTGGCAACCTTAGTCGTGGCTAAGGTGCTCGTAGTGTGGGCAAGTCAGGGGTTCGAATCCCCTTGAGGAGGTAAATACATTTTTGCTCTAATTAATTATGTCAAGCCCTAAGTTGGAGTTATAAGGTGGTTAGGAATAATTAAAGTTTTCAATTAAACTTTGTTTTTATAAGGGTTGTGATTATTATTTCAAAGGTGGATGAGTTTTTGATTCAATTTGATGTTCATGAAATTGAGAATTAAGATTTAGGAGAAATAAGGAGTTGTTATAAAATAATTTCTGAGAGGTTTATTGATTATTATTATGATAAGGTTTTTTATTAAAAAAATTACTTTGGTGGATGTGTTTATTAAGTTAGAGTAAAAAGGTGTAAATTGAGTTATGCTTTATCTTGTGATTATTATTTGAATTCCACTAACCCTTATTGAGATTGTAAAGGAAAGTTGTGTTTAGTGTGGAAGATTTTGTGGACAACTTTTTGGCATCAAAAAGGTATGGGCACATTCTCCTATTGATTTTTTATGATGGTTTATTTCACAAATATAATTAGAGTGAAAAGGATTGATTGGGGTTTCCTTTTCGAAAGTGGTTGGTTGAATGCTTCAAGATTTTCTAGTTTGATATTTGTGTTTAAACCTTGTTCTCTAAGCATAGCCAGTGAAGCCCATTGGTTATGTAAAGAACTTGAAAATAACATGAGTATCATTGTATTGTGAGATTTGTGGTTGATCATTGTTGGAAACATTTGAGTTGGTTGATACATGCTTGGAATAGGGTTTTGTGAGAAAGAGTTATCCCTTGTGGTGATTTGTTGAGTTGAGTTGATTTAGCCTAGTCAAGTGATTGTGTGATGTGATTGTTCAAGTCCCATGAAACAAACTATTCTATAATTTTTATTGGAGTTGAGATTGAGCTTAGAACATATTGAGTTTCTAACAATTCTCTTTATGCTTCTATGAGTTGACTTGAGTTGAGATTTATTTGAGTTGAGTTGAGTTGAGATCATTATGGATCATTGTTGTCATCCATTGTAGAGTGCATTGTCATTCATTGTTGAGTTCATATTTGAGCCTTGCATTTATAGATTTGTGGATGATATTTGAGTACTACTTGAGCATGATTGATTGAGCATTTGAGAAGGCATTTGGGATAGATTTTTGGATAGATTTGTGGTAGTTTGTGTATGATTTATTGAGCCTTTGAGAAGGCTTTGTGGACAATTTTTGGGACAGCTTTGTGGACAGTTTTAGACAGATTTATGGACATATTTGGGACATATTTTGATGAGGTTATGAGTGATTCTATTGAGCAGAGTTGAGCAAGTTCTTGGTGAGCTTGCTAGAGCAGATTTGGACAAGTTCTTAGTGAGTTTGTTGGAGCATATTTGAGCATGTTCTTGGTGATCTTGCTAGATCATATTTGGACAAGTACTTAGTGAGCGTTTTGGAGCATATTTGAGCAAGTTCTATGTGAGCTTGTTGAGCATATTTGGATAAGTGTTGTGTGAGCTTGTTGAGCAGTTTTGGACAAGTTCTGTGTGAGATTATTATGCAAATTTGGATAAGTTCTATGTGAGCTTGTTATTGCCTATCTTTGAGCAGATCAAAGAAATTTGGACAAGTTCTGTGTGAGCTTGTTATGAAAATTTGGGCAAGTTCTGTGTGAGCTTGTTATTTCCTAGCTTTGAGCAGATCAAATAAATCATTGTATTGGATAAGGATCCTTATTTTTGTGTGAAATATTATAAGGATATTATCTTGTGGAGTACCACACATTGGCGAACCATGTTAAATATTGTGTCTCAATTGTGTGTGGTGACTTGTGCTCTTGCTTACTATTTCTGTATGAGTTATTAATGCATACTGCTATATTTGGTTATTGCAATTAAGTACATTAATTGATATTGGTTTGGAAACAAAGTAAAAAGTGGTCTTATACTATTCACCTCCCCCCTATCAGTAGAAGCTTATGTTCTTCAATTGGTATCAGAGCGTGTTCCTTAGGAAAAGCTAACAACTTGAGGGCAGATTCTACAAGAACACAAATGGCTTCAAAGAATGGATCATATACAAATAAGGCTCCACTGTTTGATGGTAAAAATTATACTTTCAGGAGCATGAGTATTAAGAACTACTTGATATCACAAGGATATGAGGTATGGAAAATGGTTGAAAAAGAGTATAGGGTTGAAGGTGATCCCGAGGTAGATAAGACTATTAAGAAATTGGTTGAGATCAATGCAAGAGCAATGAATTGTATTTTGAGTGGGCTACAAGAGACATATTTTGCAAAGTTTATGGTATGTAATTCAACTAATGATATGTGGACCAAGTTGCAGAATACTTATGAAGGAGATTCTAAGGTAAAGTTGGCAAAATTACAAACTCATAGAAAAATATTTGAGGAATTGAAAATGAAATATTCTGAAGATATTACAAGGTTTTTATTTCGATTTTATGATATTACTAACACCATGAGAGGTCTAGGATTTGAGATGAAAAAATCAAAAGCTACTCAAAATGTTTTGAGATCACTTCCAATGAAATATGATGCTAAGGTTTCAGCAATAGAAGAAACAATGGATATCAATAAGCTAACAATGGAAGAATTGCAAGGAAATCTCACATATTATGAGATGAGGGTAAGTAAGCATAAATTTCCAATAAAAGAGATTGCATTCAAGGCTTCAGAAAAAGACAAAGGGAAAGTTCTAGAAATAGATAGAGTTTTATATAATGATGAGGAAGCTAACTTCATCAAAAGGAATAATGACTCAAGGAATTTTAGGGATATAAGAAAATTCAGATGCTACAAGTGTGGTTATCTTGGTCACTATGCATACAAGTGTCCACATGAATAAAATAGTGATGATGAAAAATAGGGTCATAGAAGAAAAGAATATGGAAAGCATAAGCATGACAAAGATGACAGATACAAGCAAAATAGGTATGAGAAGAAGAAAATTTTTCTTAAGGCAAAGAAATATTACTACATTGTAGGAGCAAGTGATAGCTCAGATCATAGTGATAGAGACAAATCATATTATTAAAAGGAAGAACATCTATTCCTAGGAATAGAAGGTGAAAGATATAAGTGCTTTGTGTGTGGTCAAAGAGATCATAGATCAGGATATTGCAATGGTTTCAGTGATAGTGAAGATAATATGACACATCAAGGAAACAAACATGACCAAAGAAATATTGAGAGTTTGTATGCTATAGAAGATTATAATGATCTTAGTGATAGTGAAGATGAAGAAGGTTTTTTATATGGGATAAGATAAGTAGAAGAAGAACATTCAATCCAAACAAAATAAGTTAAACAAGAGGATAATGTCTTATTTAATCTAAAGGAAGACCTCAATGTTATCCATGAGCAACTACAAGAGGTTAAAGATAATCTAAAAGAATTGAAATGGTCCTTACTTGAGAAGTTTGATCAATCAAATGACTCAAAAGGTCAAGATATTTTCACTAAGAAGGAAACATGTATTTTAGAGGCTATAGAGATGGATGCCAATTTACTACTTGACACAAATGAAGAGAAAGAAGAGGGAGATTCCAAAGCACCAAAAGTTTCATATTTTAGGTTTGGAGAATCACACTCAAAATGAAAGGAAGTTCTTAAATATGAAAGCAAGAAAGCACCTAAGTGTTATGAAGAAATTTCCAAAGTTCCTATGGCTCCAAATATTCAGTTTGGATCTTATTTTAAGATAGGTGAATCAAGTTAAAAATGAAAAGAAATACTTGAAGAGAAAAACAAGGAAGAAACTAAGGAAGAGGATTTATATACTACAAATAAAGTTCAAGAATGCAATGCACAAGTTGAAAATGATCATAAGGATAATGGTCAAGAGAGGTATGAGGAACCAAGGCATGAACAAAGGGCTTTTCAAGGACATTGTTTTTCTTGTAATGGATTTGGACACAGGGCTATATACTTCAGGGTCTATGGATCAAAGAAGTTTGATTTTGCTAGAAGGAACACCAAAGGAAGAAGGTATGGGTTTTAGGTACATTGCTTCTCATGTAATAGGATTGGTCATAGAGCTTATCAATGCAAAGGAAATGAGGAACATGGTTTTGGTTTTAGAGCTACATAATTCAGAAGTCATGGTCATAATGGTCATGAAAATAGAACTTCACAAAACAAGGTTCAGGAAAGGAATGGATATGAAAATTATTTCAAGAAATATTTTAGGATATGGGCACCATCCAAAGGCTATAATATCAAGTGTTTTAACTGCAATAACTTTGGAGATATTGCAAAATGGTGTAGGACTCAATTCCAAACAAGTTCAAGGCAAGAATATCAAGAGAAGGATATCATAAAAACATGGAAGGAAGTTGATAAATGAAAGAAACAATGTAATATGGGAGTAAAAGTACTCCCACCCCAAAGTTAATCACCTCAAGAGAGAAGGTTGTGAGGGGTCTATGCTTAAGAGTCATATATTTTAGCCCCATAGGTGTCCATTTTACCATTTATGTCAAAGGGGGAGATATTTTAGTAAGGGGTACAACATTGAGTTAGAGGGAGCAGCCTCCAAAGAGAGCATTAAGTTAGGGGGATTAGCCTCCATAGAGAGTATTGAGTCATGGGGAGCAACTTTGATTCTCAAATATTGTTTTTATAGTGATTATGGTTTTTACATTAGAGGTGTTGCCATCAATGACAAAGGGGGATATTGTTGGAAATTTGATTTATTTTATGTTGTCATTGATGTCACATGGATCATTGATATCACATGGATCACATTTGAGTTTTGGTGGACAAATGATATTTTGGAAAGCATAGATAAATACAAGGTTTTTGTGAAAACCAATGTAGGCAAAATAAAGGGTTTTATTTAAAACCATGGATGGTATATTTGAATTAGGTTTTTCTTAAAACCCAAGTTGGCATTTCGTTTCATAAAAAATGTGCCCCGGTGATGGAGATTTAATTTTTAATATTTAGTTTAAATTTTAATTATTTAAAATTTAAATTTAAATTTAAATTTAAATATGCAATATTTCCACCCACATCGTCAAAAATAATGAGGAGGTTCTATAAAGGGGATACCTAAGGTTCATAAACTGAAGTGAGCTCGTGAATTAATCATTGGAAAAAGAATCTGAATAAGAGCTCATGCAAAATCCTTTGGAAAGTGGAAGTAGCGAATAAGACAAAGTGAGGTCAAGAAAAAAGGCATAGTGGGTAGAGTGGCGCATTGGAAATTGGCTTTTGGCTAAGGTGTGTGGCAGCACAAACATCAAGGTTTCAAATCCCCTTGACTGCATTCGGAAGGCGATGGAAGAAAAGTGCTCGAAGCACTTTTGATTTGTGGAAATGGAGGAAAGGTTTTAAGGCACATTGTGCCTTTTCCTTTCGAATGAGCAGTTAGCTCATGTGGCAACCTTAGCCGTGGATAAGGTGCTCGCAGTGTGGGCAAGTCGGGGGTTCGAATCCCCTTGAGGAGGTAAATACATTTTTTCTTTAATTAATTATATTAAGCCCTAAGTTGGAGTTATAAGGTGGTTAGGAATAATTAAAGTTTTAAATAAAACTTTGTTTTTATAAGGGCTGTGATTATTATTTCAAAGGTGGATGAGTTTTTGATTTAATTTGATGTTCATGAAATTGAGAATTAAGATTTAGGGTAAATAAGGATTTGTTATAAAATAATTTCTGAGAGGTTTATTGATTATTATTATGATAAGGGTTTTATTAAAATAAGGACTTTGGTGGATGTGTTTATTAAGTTGGAGTAAAAAGGTGTAAATCGAGTTATGCTTTATGTTGTGATTATTATTTGAATTCCACTAACCCTTATTGATATTGAAAAGGAAAGTTGTGTTTAGTGTGGCATATTTTGTGGACAACTTCTTGGCATCAAAAACGTATGGGCACATTCTCCTATTGATTGTTTATAGTTTTTGATTTCTAAAATATCATTGGAGTGAAAAGGATTGATTGGGATTTCTTTTTCAAAAGTGGTTGGTTGAATGCTTCAAGGTTTTTTGGTTTGAGAGTTGTGTTTAAATCTTGTTTTATAAGCATAGTCACTGAAGCCCATTGGTTATGTAAAGAACTTGAAAATAACATGAGTATCATTGTAATGTGATATTTATGGTTGAGCATTGTTGGAAACATTTGAGTTGGTTGATACATGCTTGGACTAGGTTTTTATGAGAAAGAGTTATCCCTTGTGGTGATTGGCTGAGTTGAGTTGATTGAGCCTAATCAAGTGTTTGTGTGAGGTGATTGTTCAAGTCCCATGAAATAAACTATTCTATAATTCTTATTTGAGTTGATATTGATCTTATAACATATTGATTCTCTAACAATTGTCTTTATGCTTCTATGAGTTGACTTGAGTTGAGATTGATTTGAGTTGAGTTGAGTTGAGATCATTGTGGATCATTGTTGTCATCCATTGTAGAGTGCATTGCCATTCATTGTTGAGTTCATATTTGAGCCTTGCCTTCATAAATTTGTGGATGAGATTTGAGTACTACTTGAGCATGATTGATTGAGCATTTGAGAAGGCCTTTGGGATAGATTTATGGACATATTTGTGGCAGTTTGTGTATGATTGATTGAGACTTTGAGAAGGCTTTGTGGACAATTTTTGGGATAGCTTTGTGGACAGTTTTAGATAGATTTGTGGATAAATTTGGGACAGATTTTGATGAGGTTATGAGTAATTCTATTGAGCATAGTTGAGCAAGTTCTTGGTGAGCTTTCTATAGAAGATTTGGACAAGTTCTTAGTGAGCTTGTTGGAGCATATTTCATAAAGTTCTTGGTGATATTGCTAGAGCATATTTGGAAAAGTTCTTAGTGATATTTCTGGAGTAGATTTGAGCAAGTTATGTGTGAGATTATTGAGCAGATTTGGACAAGTTCTGTGTGAGCTTGTTGAGCATTTTTGGACAAGTTCTGTGTGAGCTTGTTATGCAAATTTGGACAAGTTTTGTGTGAGCTTGTTATTGCCTAGATTTGAGCAGATCAAAGAAATTTGGACAAGTTCTATGTGACCTTGTTGAGAAGTTTTGGACAAGTTTTGTGTGAGCTTGTTATGCAGATTTGGACAAGTTCTGTGTGAGCTTGTTATTTCCTAGATTTGAGCATATCAAATAAATCATTATATTGGATAAGGATCCTTATTTCTGTGTGAAATATTAGAAGGATATTATCTTGTGGAGTACCCCATATTAGGGGAACCACGTTAAATATTGTGTCTCAACTATGTGTGGTGACTTGTGCTCTTGCTTACTATTGTTATCTAAGTTATTAATGCACACTACTATATTTGGTTATTGCAATTAAGGATATTAATTGATATTGGTTTGGAAAGAAAGTAAAAAGTGGTCTTATATTGTTCACCTCCCCTCTTAGTATAAGCTTGTGTTCTTCAATAGCTAGGGTAAACATTCTCCAAGTGTGAATAGCACTCAAACGTAATCAGAGACACAACAAATGACACATTCTAGTCCACATAGAAATTATATACACAAGTTCCAACCACATAGTGTTTTCCACCAATGCAACACACAACGGTAACAAAGTGTCTCACTATCACATATGGTGAACATAAAAGCAACACCAATGTAATGATTGAAATGCATAGTCTATAGAAGTGGTTGCATGAGACTAAGAGTTTGTAGTTAATGATTAAAATCAAGCATGAACCAAAAGTGGGGTTTGGTGTGAGTGTCACAATAGGTTTAGAAGATGCAAACCTAGGAGAGCATATCCAAAAAACCATTGCAAAACATGACATCCTACATAGTAGGAAGATAACAATACCCTGCTATCACTAGCTAGGCAACTTCCATCATCAACTATTAAAATAGTTACAATGGATAGAAGGAGATGAATTTTATTTAACCAACCTGAAAATTCCATGAGTTGTTTTGGTTCAGATAATATGGTTGCAAAACAATATCATCCCTCCCTTTGTTTTCTTCTTTTATTCCTTTCTTCAATTGTGATCCAACCAACCCAACACCTCTCTACCATCCTCCTTCCCATAAGGAGTGAAGTCCAATTGCTTATGTCTACCACCATTATTTCTCATTACTTCCCACTCATCTACCTTCAATTACTTCCTATCCTCTCAATCTATGAGGAGGATATTATGTTTTCTAAAAATCATTCTTCTCATACTTCAAAATTTCACCATAATAAAGCTAACGGTCAAAAGCTTCCCTTATAATAGTACCTTATTGCATTTTTTTAATAATTTCTTACATTATTATTTTTTTTAACATGGTGGAATCAGTAGACGCCATAAATCCAGGCAGGCTGTCCAAATTTTATGGCCATCATAGTATTCTGTGTTATCTGCCCTGGAAGCCGCCACACATATCTTCACGCAGTCCGCCCCTATAACTACCATGCCACAATCATTTTAAACCTTTTACACCGCTAAAAGCACCAGGAAAGGGACAAGTATTCAGTTCGATGAGGCTCGATATTTGAACCTTGGACCTCCGTCCCCATTATGGGGTTTGGATGAACCAATTGGTCTACACTTCAGACCTATTTCTTACATTATTTAAATTGAGATATTTCCATAATTTCAAAATAATATTATTTTATTGTTGAATTATGGATTTTCTATAAAATAAAATGAAATTCCATTATTCTTTTTCAAAAATAGATCCCTATTATCTATTTAAATAAAATTCTATTTTTATTTAAAAAATAGGTTCTCATTATCTATTTAAATAAAATTCTAATATTATTTAAATTATGAATTTATCATTTATTTAAATAATAAAAATTTTGTTATTACTAAAGACCTACCATTTATTTAAATAAAATTTTATTATTATTTAAATGGCTTGTTATCAATTTAAATAAATTCTAGCTTTATTTAAATTAGACTTTGTAGTCCATATTTGTAGTGCAGTTAGAGAAGGTGAGATTGACCTCATTGAATGGGAGGTCCGTGGTTCTAACCTCTATGACGGCAAGGGAAGACAATAAAAACCCCATTCCTTGTTTGTTATGGTCTAGGGTCTAAGGGTTTCTTTGGTGTCATTTTCACCACAAAATAAATTTTATGTCCGAGGGCTTAGTTCGATGGTCAAAATTCTTCTATAGGAGCATTGAGACCATGGTTCCAATCTCTAGGGCTTCGTAGTACTAGACCATGGTTCAGCATAGCCAGCTATGTAAAAGGTTCACCTGATGCAACTAGAGGTGATAGTGATGACAAGGAGAATGATTCAAACCCATGAAGAGGCATAGAAAATTGTAACGAGTTACCAATTCCTCTAGTATAATTAAAAAAATTAGAATTTTTAATATGCAATTATATTTACATAAGGTTCTTTTATCAAACATTAGCAATGTTTTATTCTCCATAATATTTACATAGAAATTCAACAAGTTAAAGGCAACCAATCACATGCACATTTTCCAAGCCCGTGATGTAGCAAAGTGATGAAGTAAAATACAATCAATAATATTCAAAAAGCAAAGAGGGAGTCTTCTCATCAACCCAGTCACCCATATCAGTTGATGAATTTATGATAGCTACTAGGCTATCAACTACAAATTTTTCTAGTTGAAGATTATCCTTTAAGCAATAATGCATACCTATATGAGGGTAGTCATCCATGTTATCCCCATTCATTGTAATAATAATTTCCCCTACTTCAAGTACCCCATTCTTGTTGGATGATTCTATTTAATTTACCTTATGATAGTACGTGATCCTGCACATTGACAATCATATCAGTAGTACCATATTCTTAAAATATGAATCAATCTAAACATTGTATAATCTTCATTTACACAAAGTTAAATATCAAAGTACTATTGATCATCACATATATTTTCATTCCAAAAAATTCCACCATGGAGGGTCATGATATAAATCCTAATATCTTACCTAATGTTATCTTAAAACACACTTAGAAGGTTTAAGTAATACTTTATATTCCTACAGTCATTTGAAGATACGTCTCAAATCTCAAATGTGATCTTCATGATTGATGGAATGGTCAAAAGGATCATCAATATAATATTCCATGATGTCATGCATTGTATCATAAAATATGTATGTCATGGACCTTTGATAGGTAGAGCCTACATTATTCAAGCTAAATGGTATAACTTGATAGCAAAAGGTACCCCATGGAATTATGAATTTAGTATTATATTTATCCTTAGGGATGGTATTAATTTAATTATACCTTGAGAAGCCATCCATTAAGGATAACACACATCTAGTTGTAAAATTGACAATTATGTCAATACTAGGTAAAGGAAAATTATCTTTAGGACATACCTTATTGATGTACTACAATTAATGCAAATTCTAACACTACACCTTTTCTTGGTAATGGGAACAATGTTAGATATCTAGTTAGAATAGTCAATAGCTTTAAAAATCCAAAATCAAGAAGCTTTTGGATCTCTTCTTTAATGAGTAAGGTGACCTTAGGGTGACTATTTTGAAGGTCCTATATGCCAAATTTGGCATTAGTTCAAACTATAAGGTGGTGCACAATCAAGGAGGGATCTAATCCTGGCATGTCTATATAGGCCCAAGAAAATATTGTAAAATTCATTCAAAATATTGATATATTATTTATGTTCAGTAGGGTTTAGGACCTTATCTAACTTAACTTTTTTAGAAGCATTGGGTACTCCAATATTGATGTCATTTTTCTCTTCAATAAGGATGTGTATTTCATCCTCAAGTTGAGGAAGAACTAGTAAGACTTGTAGGTTATCAAAGTCATTAGAATTTAGAAATGGTTGATCATCATCTTCTAGTTTGGAAAGTTTGATATTAGCTATGTAGTAAAAAGACCCATCAAAGTAAAAGACATGTGGAAATAGACCATCATGGGAAAAATCACATAGAATATCCCTTTTTTAATAGTCCTCTTTAGTGGCTATCAATTCAGGGTGTACTATGGTTATAATGTTTACACTTGTAAATGGTGTGGATGAATAGAAAAATGGTACTTCATCAATATTATCCCAATCCAATCCATTGTCAAAAATTATTTCTTCTTGTAAAACTATTATAATTATATGACAATGAAATAGTTAGGGTTTGAATGTTATTAGGTATATACCCTATCCCATAGCGACCAGGTCAATATTCAACTTCTAAGGAATCTATAATCCCTTACGTATGGAATCCAAGGTATTTCCATTGATATCCCATATTTTTGGAGTATCTACTTAGTACAGGGATATGAATTGGATAAATAGCATGTTGCAAATTATATTTCAATTGAATAGGTATTACTACAATGGATTTTCTCTTTATTGGTAGTGCCAACACAAATTAAGGTATATAACCTAATTTGTACTACTTTCCCATTTTTTAAAGGGAAAATATAACATTTTAAGGGAAGGTGGAATATTTACTAGGTCCACAAGAAGTTTTTTATTAATATAAATTATACTATGAACATTATATTGGTCACTTGTATATTTGTGTTTGTCAATTTAAATTTTAGATTGATTAGATTGATCACCTAGTGCATCATTGACCTAGGTGGAGGAAGAGATAGTGACTAATTGAATATGGGTAAGGGAAGGATAATGATTAATCTTAGAGAGGCTAGAATCAATCATTGTATAATAGGAAAAGGGTTGAGGATTTACTAGATCGTGGACAAGTTTGCTTTGATATTCATATTTGAGGTAATAGTGAATGGTAGAGGGGAAGACCTTAATTGCATGTATCCAAGGTCATTCTATACGGAGAGTATATATGGGCTCACAAAGTATAACATAAAAGAGAGTGTTAAGAATGTAGATTCCAACTTTGAGGGGTAAAGTTATGGTTCCACTAGATTTATGAACCCCATTATCAAAATATCATAATAATATCATATATTTGAAGGTATTTATTACCTGAATTAAATCTACATATGAATTGAAGGCTACAAATATTCATGCCTAATCCATTATCAACAAGGATTCTTTTGATAAATAGATCACTAATGTGACCTATAATATAAAGGAAAAAATACCCATGATAGCATGGTTTATCCCAATGGACCCTACTACATTAATAAGATCAACATGTTTAAGGTTTTGAGGAATTATTTTCTCACTCAAAATTTTAAGCAAGGATTCTCTATGATTTGAAGAATGTATGAATAAGTTCAAGATGAAAAACCTTGGTCAGGATTCTCGCAATTTATTTTTTAAAATTGAAAGCATATTTAGATTAGTTTTATGGTTTGAAGACAAGGTGAGGTCCCTTAGAGAAAGATACATTTTTAGCAAAAAGAACCAAAGATGTTTGATACAATTTATTGAAAGTTTAAATTTTGTACTATTATTTTGTCATGACATAAATAAAAGAAGATATCATGCCCACCATATTCTAGTGTGGAGGTGGGACATTGGTAAATGAAATATTATTTTCTATCTTTTAATCATGATTGGGTAGTAGATTTTGGATGATTCTCATCTATTGGTTTGATGAATTATGAGGTTCAAATCCACTAATGAAAATGCATCCACCATGTATAAAATATTGGACAAGGTTTCTAAGGTGCTTACACTCATAGGTAGTATGACCATTTGTATGAAAAATCACAATATTCATTTGGATTATACAATATATAGTGGTATCTATAGGTATAATGGTTAGAATATCAATCATCTAAGCATTGAGGATTTTTTTAATAATAGAGGAAAGAGGTTGATCTAACATATTTAAGTTCCTCCTAGGATTTTATTGTTTGTTTAAAAGTAAATTTTGAATGGTGTATGTTGTATTCACAATTTTGTTTTGGAAATAAGTAGTGATGCCATCACCCAATATATGTTTATTATTATATTAGGACTTAGAGGGTTTCTATTCTTATTTATGTAGACACCTAAAACATGTCATTTTGAGAAGACTACCTATATGGACACCTTTTTAGGCCATATGACCCACCTAGGGCAGCCTCAGGGCTTAACAATGATTTTTATCACTTTAACAAGAAGGATTCCTCCTTTACAACCTAGACCGTCATACCCAAGGATGGCCTCCAAAGGCCACCCTACCTTGGTATGGCTAGTAGCCATGACCACTCTACCTTAGTATGGTAGTGCCTATAAAAAACTCAAAACCAGTGCCATGGGCAAAAATGGTGTCAATGTCTAACCAAACCCAATATCATTTGCAATTAGTTTCAGAAAGCTTCTAGAATTATTTGTTACCCTTATTGATCCTAACTAATTCTTGGCTTCTCAAGGAAGCCAATATTCCCATTTGGTAAATATATAAAAGGTGCCTTACCTTCATTCAAAAGGATCCCAATTCTCCACAATGAAGTGTTGCCAGTTTGTTTACTAGAGAGAGTATCCTCTCATAAGCAATGAAGTGCTGCTAAATTTCAATCATGGAGCTCTCAATTGCAACAATGGAGTCTCTTAGAGTTTGAAGACCAAATTCAACACTCTTTCACCATCAAACATCCTGATTTTATGCCAATTTTTATGATTTAATTGTACTTCAAAGAGTACGACCCTTGAACATCAATTTGATAGACTAATATTGATGTTTCCCGCATCAATCACAAAGAACTATTTCATTGTTCAACGGCCATATCACCCCAATATTATCCATATATGTTGGTGCCCTACCCTAGGATGATCAGTAGGCCAGATCGCTCTACCTCAAAATAGCCTCTCGATGACATCTATTTTTACTACTTTTCTTAGTTATAGTAGATTTAGCAGCATTTCATTTCCTTTCTAGCATAGTTTTATTCAGTTTTCATGCATCTTTTTATCATTTTCAACATTTCTTTTCATTTTCTTATCATGGATATGGACCTCATCATGAGAGGTTCCTCATTTTCTATTAACATCTTGTGAGTGTTCTTGTGTGAATATTTTAGATCTTGGTAGGATCTATCAACATGTAGATTCATCAATATTTATCTCACATTACGGAGGTCACAAGAAACTCCTCCCCAAGTCAGCTTTGAGGGTGCAAATATTCTATGAGATACACCTACTTTTGGTTCTTTATTGTAAATTGTATCAAATTGGTATCAATCCCTAAGAGGGATATATTTGTAACCACCTTGTGAAGGATAATTTTAATATTAATGATAAGGATACTGTTTCTTTATTTCTTGTTCTTATCCTTTGATGGTTACATGATGTGTTATTCAATTTGATTTCATATAATTGCTTAGGTGTACAATTTTTGCATACTACAATGGTGATCACGGTGTGGGACTCTTTCCACATTTCACAAAATCTATCACTAATTACCTATTTTCTTGATTTTATTGAATTGTAGGTACTACCATCTTAGGCTAGAAGCCTAGAACGGTCAGTAGTAGCAGCCATCATATCTTGTGATGGCCAACATACCCCATTGTTTTACCCTATTATGACCTCAAAGTAGAGTTCAAAAATTAGAGAAGAAGTAACTTCATTGGATGTAGGATTCAATTTAAGTTTTTATGTCCCTAATTTTCCTACTATTCAGTAAATAAATGTAATAATTTCACATTTTAGTAGAGAAAATACATAATTTTTTCAATTTTAAATAGCTTTCTTATGACCACTTCTAGGTCTGACGACCTTTGTTGCTAGCCATTTTTGGGTCAGGTGTCCCCTATTTCTAATTACTTATATGTTATATGGCTTTTTTTATAGATCGTCTTACACAGAGATGACCTCTGTTTGCTTATTGTGTGGATTATGTGCTTGTTGCCTATGCAAAGGCTAACATCATATTAGGGTTCTATAATTTTATATTTCTGAAATTTAAATGTTTTTATTTAGGAATATGAAAAATTAAACGTTATTTTATGCATTAGCAAAAATTCATTGATTGTTCTATGTTTGCATTTTTCTTTTCATATAAAATAAAATGAACCCACACACACCACATATCATATTAAACATCAGCGAGTTGGAATTCACACCCAACCATTGATCAAGATCAACAATGGTGGCCTTCATCACCACCTCGTTGGCTTGTTTGTGGTTATTTTTGCACCCTATTTTGGCCAAGGCCAGTCCAAGATCTATCATAGGTGAGGACTGGTAGGACCTGGACTCCCTCACCTAGTTTGGACTTCATCACCAAACTTTGGTGGGTTTCATAGCTTGGATTTCACCACCAAGTCTATGTGTGAGAGTATACAGGTGAAAACCCTTAAAATGAGTAATATCATAAATGAAAGCAAAAACACGAACAAGAAAGCAATAACAACAACAAATCAAAACACACCAGATAGTTTAGGACTCAAAAAAAATTTTAAATGAGATAATAATTTTGTATACTTTGTTTATTTCCTTTACTGATTCTTAATCAACACATAATGATAACTACGCATAGCCAAGCTCAGCCATGAGTTGGAGAAGCAAAAAAATTATAAGAAGGCCCTAAATGCCTTTGATACAGTCTTGAGGATCTCCTCATTCTTGCATGATGCCCTAATAGTCATTGATCAGCCTACTCCTTAAGTAGAGGATCAGACCACAAAAGTACCTCTACCAAGAGCACACAAATGGGTTATCCACATGATCAAGTGGATGATTTTGTTAGCCAATATCGATCTTGAACCACCACTAGGTATAGCTGATCTATCAAGGGATCTAAAAGAGAAAGGTACACTCATTCTATATCATGGTATTAACCACCTTGAACTCCCATCAAAATCCCACCAACACAACTGGTGGTCACAACCAAAAGTAAGTCAGTGCAAATTTTACACACACCATCAACCAATATGACCATGAGTGAGCTAATACAAAAATCCTCTAAAAATCAAAAAACTCTCATGAATATTTTTAGTTTGATAAAGTTACAACCCCATGAGCTTGATGCATTCACAAAATTTATGGGACATATACAATGTACAAATATCATGTTATAAAAGTTAAGGATCACAAGATCAAACCCATGCCCATCAACATACATAACCCTCCTTTGAACATCATAATGTGCATCAATAGGATCCCCTATAAGCAGGTATTTATCGATACAAGTTCTATGATAAACATTATTACCACAACTACACTAAAGCATCTCAATATTCTACCTTCCCATAATACAGTATCCACATTCACCCTACAAGCCTTTAACGATATTGTATCTCCCATGGTTGGTATGATAGTCCTCCCTATTCAAGTTGGATAGAAGACTATACCTACATTGTGCTACATCTTGGAGGGTTCAAGATAATACAACATACTGCTTGGATGACCTTGGATGAGAGCCATGGAGTGCATTCCATCCATAGTTCATCAATACCTCAAATACATACATGAAGGTAAGGTCCATGTGGTTCATGCTAACCCAAACCCTTTCAAGTATTATAATAAGATTGATCATCCATAGGAGCCTACTCTGTCACCCATGCATCTAGACACTAAACCCAATGATCTTATCTAGAGTCCATATTCAACCCTGTGGTTAGTCGTGGAACTATCTCCACCACCACCATTACCATCGGTTTCTCCTGCTACTCCTCTTTCATCCTCAATTTCTCCAAGAAAAGATAAGTCAACAAAGACAAACATGGAGATACCCATAGCCATATCAAACATGTCAGCAAAAGGCATTCCTAATCCTACCAACAATTAAGAACCCATGATTGTTACAAATGTATCATATCATATCATACCATCTTCATTTACCACATCACAGGTCACAATTCACTCAATAAATATTGAACTTAGAGAATACATAGCAGAAAATATTATGTTTATGCATGTCATTGAGTCAATTAAGTATTTAGGTCGACCTATTATCAAGTTACCACCCATTGATTCCATCCATGATTCTTCACCTAAACATGGGGACAAGTAGATCATCCTAGACAAGTTGATGAGGCATCCATGACTTGTCCAAATACCAATACATATTTTCATGAGTTTGTGGGAATGATCAATGTTACAATAGAGAAACAGGATTCCCTAAATCAATCCACATAATTGGTAGCCCCATATAACATTCCCTCTACATAATAACTACTACCACCATTGAAACTAGTCACACCTAGCTCATTTCACCCAACATCTTCAAAAAAATAAGAACAAGTGTATTCTTTACACCAAAATAGGGGTGATCATGCTATCATAGCTGAGCACTCCAAGGTGGAACAAGAGCATGAATTAATTCAAAAACAAGAGCATGTGGACATACCCACTAGATAGGATCATTGTGACACATCCACATCTCCTCATATAATAGAGACATTTGATTCCCATCTACCTAAGGGTCTTCTGGCACCTACATCTATTCCACTTCCATCACCTAGTAGTTGCATGCCAATTCCATCAACAACTATTCAATTATCATCCCCATTAGTCTTACAACACATCCTAGATCACCTAGCCAAATTTGAGACACAAATGGGTCACCAAAATGATGCTTTGCAACAAATCATGCATCATCTCACAAACATGGAGCTCCAACAACAAATCACACCCATGATAAAATCATCGCCTCCACAAACACAAAATGGACCCCTAAAAAATCAAATGTTAAATCGACAACATCATCTATCTCACGTTTACACACCATTGTTTGAATCTTTGGCATCGATATTCAATCGATTATGTGAGGTGAAGACCATTAATTTTACTGAGGTTCACCCCTTAGATCCAAACCACCCAAAATCTAAAGGGTATAGAGGGGATTTATACTATTTATATCATAGACAAAATGGTCATGATATTCAAGCATGCTATGCTTTCAAGAACATAGTACAAGATATGCTTGATAAGAATCAAATTCAAATAGACAATCCTCTCACTACTGAGGATCAACAAGTAGGCATGGGTGATGAATCATTACCTATTCCAGTAAATCAATAAGAGTAACCTAAGCAGGTTATTGAAATACACATAACCCAACCACCTCCTCAAGCTGGTCAACCTCAACCACCTTATTTAAAATGCCAACCTCATACCTGGAATCCATTATATGAGCCCATATAGATCATTTTATAAAATTTGCAAGAAGCGAAAGTAATTATTTTACCTAACATGCACCTGTTAGATCCAAACAATATTAAGCCTAAGGGTTATAAAGAAGATCATTTTTACCTATATCATCGAATAGAGGGCCATGACATTAAAAATTGTTATACATTTAAAAATATGGTCCAAGACCTTATTAATAAGGAGGCTTTTCCCATAGATTATTCACCCACTTCACCTCATCCTACCATAGTATATGCCACATCATCCCATTTGAAACCCCAAGACCAAATGCAACCTCACAAACTTGACAAGCTACCACATCATTGTGTCAAATTTTCGATGACTACTTCGGCCCTATTTCAAAAATTGTATGAGGCACATGTAATCACATTACCAAAAATCAAACTAAGAAAACCTAAACTTAGGTTAAACAATGAAAGCCTCTATTGTACCTATCACCGTATGAATGGGCATGACATCTATAATTGCTACTCATTCAAGAATCTAGTCAAAGAGATGATAGAACGAAATGAGCTTCACATAGATGGGTCACTCATTTCACACCATCAGGACATTGGTATTTCATAAAATTCTATGCCACAATAGGGGGGTCAATTTCTATCACTCCTCCTAGTCAATCCAATCACATTACATTAGAAAAAATACACATTGGGGGTCTTCAAGGTGTTACACCTTTCCCACCATCCACATCACAAGTGATGAAGCAAATTGGGGATTCTGAAGGTATCACACCTTCCCTACTTTCACTAATCACCACACATATTGGGGGTGCATAAGGTATCACACCTTCCCCCTAAAATCATAAAATAATCAAAATTACAAAAACAACAAAAATTATCAAAAATACCAAACAAATTAAAAAGCATAAAAACCATAAAACAATACAAAACATAAAAATACAAAAATATTTACATTATGTTACCATGAATTCCATTGTATGCATTGATTAGTTGCATTGAATTAGGCATATTCATCCATTACACTTGCACTAGGACAAGTTTTGTTTACATTCTTACGAATAACACTATGTTTTTATACCAATCCTGAACTTCAAATCAACCTTATCAATCATCAACATTCACAATTTTATTTATGAGATTTTGCTTATTAAGAGGTCCTCATAAAATAGGATAGATACTAGATGAATATCAATAATGATATTTAGACGACCATTGACTATTTTATGCACACATTTTAGTTTACAAAAACTTATAGGGAAAACCCTTACATTCCACATATCATTATCATTCACATTTCCCTTGTGAGTAACTATATTTTTCAACACAACTAATGAGTTGCTATAAGGTGTATACTAGGGTTTTTTGTCATTCAACCATCCCTAGTTATCTTTTAATATTTGGTAGAAATCTATCTTGGATTTTAGAAGGTAAGGTCTCTCTTTGATAGTACCTTGCATATCTCAAAATCCCAACACAATTTTACACATTAACAATCCTAGTTTGAACAAGGAAAGATGACACTACAAAGTGGTCCTTGTCACCTTAATAGAAAGGTTTTTCCTTGCTCATATTATTATGTGCATGGTCTAGAATGCTGAAAATTGGCAAAAGGACAAGCTCTCCCCTACCCAAACAATCCTCTTGCTCTTTCACAAAATGAGAAAAATTCCCAAAACAATACAAAATAAATATTGATTTTCATCACTAAGCAAATCCCTTGCTCTAAAACAAAAAAAAATAGTGGTTTTCACCACTAAGCATGAGCAAGTATCCCAAGAAATAAAAATAAAATAAAGGGGTAACGAGCTTGAATCCTTGGAATCTTCAGTATTCAAAATCCATGGGGAAAATATCTATTATAGTAGTGGGTTGAATGAAACCCACATTGCGATGGAGTAGCCTTACGAATGGTGATATGTTTGTCACATTAGAAACATTATTTTGTATAGACCAATGTCAGCTTATGGTTGAGCTAGATTTTTTCGGCTTGTATTGCCTAGTAGTCTAATCTAACTACATTCAAACTCAAGATTAGGATGACCATACGGTGATCCTCATTACAACAATGGGTTGCATGAAACTCGCTTGGCAATGAGGTAGTCTTATGCCTCATCTAATACATTCACTTTGCACACATAGGTATATTGAATATCTAGGTCTTCTTAATAGGCTTGTATCTTTCAGGAGTCTTGTGTAGTTAATATACAACTTTTGATCAATCAACTAGGGTGTTTGAGTCTCATGGAAAACCTCAAAATCCCCTCATAGCACTTAATCATTTCATCAAAATGCACCATTTTCCTTATGAGATTTTGGTTATTAAGGGGTCCTCATAAGATAGGATAGATATTGGATGAATATCAAAAATGATATTTAGACGGCCACTTACTATTTTATGCACACCTTTTAGTTTGCAAAATATTATGAGGAAAACCCTTACATATCACTGTAGAACCCTAAAATTGGTGCATTTAAAACATCAGTAAAAAGATCAAAAATTTGAATTTTAACCCCGAAACCGCCCGTTAACCGCTCACTTCATTTTTTGTGCCATTTTTAGAATTTGTTTTGACCATTAGACAATATCGTCGTCGATCTGATGATATCATCCCAAATCGGATGAATTCGTCTGGGATAGAATGTCCAAAATATTTCGTCCCAAAACCAAATTTTCATAATTAGCTTCTATTTCAAAAACCTCTCCAACTCGGGCAGAAGCGTTTCTGCGTGGTTGGAGATTCCTACATTGGAGATCTCCCAGATTGGGGTGATCCCCAACCTCCTAACCTCCCTCTAATCCTATATAAACTTGGGATTTTCCTAGTTTATCCCCCTAGCTGATCCTTTCCCTACAACCTTATTTTTCTGCTATGTTAGAATATCCTTGCTCTATCATTTGCATTTGTATTTGTAGGATTTTACTGTGTTTTAGCCGGAGGAAGCTCGAATCGTCGCAGGTGATCCAAAAATATTTTGGTTGATCCTGACGATATTGGCGATGATCTCGTATGATTGCAGATGATTTTTACTGCAATCCATATTTGGGGCTACCAGAGCCTTGAGTTTGCATTTTCTACCTTTCTCTCGTATTTAATTAAGCATTAGATTGATTTATTTATGTTCTAAATCCTGGAGTTCACCTCATTTAGCATATTTTCATGATAAAACTTAAAATAGGTTATTAAAATAGTGTATCCCATTTTATTTGCTATATGGATTCATTATTTAAGCATATATACTATTATTTCTATCATTTTACATCATTCTTGCAATTGCATTTTCGGTTTTTGGTGTCTGTTTCCATGATTGCAAGTTTTTGACAAATTCGTTAGGTCATCGACGATCTTGTCTGATCTCAGACGATCTCCTATGATTTGGGATGATTATGTACAATTACAGATGATATTTTCATATCCGGGATGATATGGACTCCTACAAGCTTCAAAATCTCCATCAGACATCAGGAATCAGGTGTATTCCTCTCTATTTCATATAGTCTCTATATTTAGGATTCATTCATGTTTTTTGTCTTCATATAAACCCAAAATTTCATATATAATATCTTAGATTCATTTTGGCCAACCTAGGAATATGAATGATTGAATATAAAATGAACACATCAAACCCATTCTCAACCTAGGTATGGAAACTGCCACTTATAGTTTCCTGGTGAACCCCACCATCCGTCAAAAATTCACCCTTATACCCCTCCCCCGAGAGGCACAACCTTCAAAGGGCCTCTCCATTCAAGGTATTTTCCCATACTTCTCGTATTCCCCTTCCAGGGCACGAATCCTTTAGCCCAAAGGTAAGGATGCAAAAAATTTGGGCGATACATTTTTGGTGAACCCGACGTGAAACTAAAACGCCTTTTGAAAACAATAAAAAAAAAAACCTTATTAAGAACATCTAGAATCATTAGACAACTGTTAAAATTGCATATCATATTTAGATGGTAGATTTTAATAGAATACGAGTTGTCATCATAAATGTTGAAAATCAATTAACGGCCATAGAGATTACTTCTGTGCTTAGAGTACCTCAAAAAAATAGAGTCCAACCTTTGTGGGATGAACTTGATAAGAGATTGGGTATTATTGAATCCAGATCTGCAGAACTTAGGAAAATTAATAGGTTTGTCCTAGATAGAATCCTGGATCCTGATCAAGTGACTTTGTACCATGAACTTCATAGAGCTTGCCATAGGTGGTTAGCAGATAAAAGAGCACTTGTGTCTTCAGAATTGTACACTTTTGAGGAATACCTTGAGAACGCAGTTGTAGTACATAAGTTTCTATATAGTATAGAGGATCAAGAAGTTGTTATTATGGATAGAAAAATATGGAATAGAGTTCCTAGAGCTGTGTTGTATCGAGAGTATTACCATGAACTTTATTTTTACAAGTCAGAGTCTGAAGTAGATCATATTACCATAGCACACTTTGTCAAGTTCATGAAAAACCACTTCCAATTTGAAGAGAAGCATTTCATGACTCCTGATGAACTTGATCCTATCAATGATATCCATAAAATATTTATAGAAAATTAAGTCATTCTTTTTAATATTGTTACTTCTTGCAACTAGCATGTTGTTTGTTATTTTTATACTTGTGAAATAATAATATAAAACAAAAACAAAAACAACAAAACATTCCCTTTTTTTTTTAAAGTATTATAGTAGGTATATAGTTAAAATATATACCTCTCAACCCTATCACATATATATATATATATATATATATATATATATATATATATAAGTATATATATTTGCTAAAATATAAGTTTAGCACAATGCCTAGACTTAGGAATGGAAAACAAACCAAAGAAGAAGAAGATTGGTTAGGAAGACCATTAATTGACCAAAATGTCCCTCCTAAGGACCAAGTTCAGGAAGAAGAAATCCTAGACCAGCAAGAAGAAGAGCTTGTTGTAGCAAATGAAAAAGAAGAAATTAATAAAGAGGAAGGATCCTCATCCCCTAAAATGTCTCCGAGAGGAGCTATCACTTTTGAAAACATGGAACAATTTTGAAAGTTCATTAACACAAATATCGGTGTTTTTAATAGAGTAGTCCATATGGACAAGGATCGAATTAGTGACACTCAAGGAAACCTAGAAGACGTATTTCACACACGCACTAATCCCTTGTCCTTTATTGAACAAGAGAGTGATCAAGCTAGACCATCCAATTTGGATATAGTAGCTGCAATCTGGAACATGTAACAACAACCGGTTACCCAACCACCTAAGGTGCATGTTAATAAGCCTAGGGTCATTCCTGCACAAAAGAAACCATCATTTACTACTCTATTTCGCCAAGCTATTGAGCAACATACCTCAAATCAACAAAAACCCAAAACAAAACCAAACACCAATTACCAACAATCTAGGATACAACATAATACTATTACAAATCCCCTTCATAATATTCTTCCTACCAACACTTTGCATAATAGCAATATAGCATCTAATCCTTATGCCACACCATCATACACTCATAAATACCATACCTATGTCCCACCAAACCAATACGCTGGACAAACTAATAATCTTTAAACCATTGTGAAACAGTTAGTTTCCCGCATGGACCAGATAGATCCCTACCGACCCTCCTACAATTATTGAGAGATGTGTAGTCAGCCTTTAGATCCTATAGTTGTAGCACAGCCGTATCCTAAACATTTTCCTATGCCTGTTCTGCACATATATAAAGGAACCGAATATCCCATAGAGCATCTTTGTATGTTTAGGATAGCATGTCACGATATATCACATGATGACTTGTTATTACTAAAAATGTTCTTGAAAATATTGGGAGGAATGGCATTAGAGTGGTATTATAAATTACCCACTAATTATTTGAGGAATTTCGAAGAAACTGCCAAGTCTTTTGTTCATAAATTTAGTGCCTATATCGAAAGACATGTGACCATTAAATATTTGTATAACTTAAAACAATACAAAGATGAATGCTTTGCTGATTTCGTAGCTAGGTGGAGACAATTGATAGGAAAATTACACTTTGTGTTGCCTTATAGGGAGATGTTGGACATCTTTATTAATAATTTGCAAGAGCAACTATCTTAAAAATTATCAACTGCTACCTTGACCACCTTCGATCAGGCTATAGACTTAGCACGAAGAGTGGAATATGCTCTCATTAGGAGAGGACAGATTAAAAATAAAGACAATGATAAAACATCAAGAAATCAATATAAAAATAAACAATTTGTGGGTGATGGGGTCACTGATAGCAAACATATTGCTAATGTTAATGCTGCAAAGACAACATAGAAGTTTGTACTGAGACCTCCTGATAAACCTCATCGAGAATTTACTAAGTTAAATCAACCTTTATCAACTATTCTACCATAGTTATTAAAATGAGGCTTGATTCAATTACCAAATATCCAAGAACCTGATCCAACTATACCCGAATATAGAGCAGATTTACATTGTGACTTCCATAGATGACCTAGATACACTACCAACTCTTGTAAAATATTAAAACATAAAATACAGGACTTGATTGACAACAATGAGATGGAGGTACAAGCCTTTCAACCTAAGCAAAATCTTCCTAATAACATTCAACATAACATCACACAAAACCAGAATCAGAACACCAATAAGTCATTGGACATATTTCAACATCCTTTACCAAAACATGGTAATGAGGTGGCTAATCAAATTGAACATCATAATGTTCCTCCTCCTGCCCGATATGTAGGAACTATTACTGGACATTTACCTATTCATGATCTAGAAACCTTTGACACAGCCTTATTTGTGGTTACAACTAGGCCTCTATATAATATGTAGATATCTGATCTTAGTGACATAGAATATGATACTGAGAGTGATATGGAAATCACATCAAATCAATCGAATAGCTCTAAAGATGAATCAGATACTATTCACCCTATCACAAGTCATATGGTTCTAGAAGAGCCATTTCCAAGAAGAGTCACTACTAGACCATCGTCCCACCAATTACTTTCTAATGAGTTAGCTATAAACGCTAGACCAAGACCCATTCATCATCTGTAGAATAGTATTGTGGGTACCATCAGAGCTGTTACTAGACAACAGGCTCAAAATTCTCAACAAGATCAAATTCAGAATGGTGGATCAACTCAATTTGTTTTGAAGGTTCCTACTAAATGGAATCATGCGCCTAATGTTCAACCTAAACCTCCCTATAATATTAATGAACAATTATCAAATATTACAGCTAGAATTTCCCTTTTGGACCTTTTAAGATCTTCTCCCACACATAGAGATGAATTAATGCTCACATTAATCCAAATGATGGTACCACAAGACATTCACCCTCAAGACACAGCCAATAATTTAATAACTCATGAATTTGATTGTATTGAATTTTGGGATAGAGATATACTGCAACATAGTTTACATAAAGATAACCCCTTATATATTATCGCCTTAATTGGAGATATAGCAGTCAAATGAGTTTTGATTGATAATGGTTCATATTTAAATATTTGCACTTTTGACTTCTACCAAATATTTGGGTTTAGAAGTGATGAAATGAAAAGAACTGATATGATTATAAAATATTTCAATGACGAAACACAAGAAACGTGTGGGGTTATTACTATTCCATTGCAGGTTGGTCCAAGAACCTTGGATACAACTGTGTTTATTGTACATTACCCTGCATCATAAAATATACTCTTGGGTCACCCTTGGATCAACGTGATGCGAGATATTCCCTCAACTTTACATCAATGTGTTAAATTTGAATTTAAGAATCAATTGGTTACCATTCATGGTGATCCACGACCCTTTGATATGTGTGCTTTGGTAGAACCCATTGGAGTTCAATTTTGCCTCGTGCTTTCATCCACACATCCTAATTATCATTATCCATCTAAATGTGTGAAAATCACACCCATAATTTCATCTACCTCTTCTCCATCAAATGCACCTTCACATATAGCTCAACCATATTCTGAACAAACCTCATTGGGACCTAAGAAAGATCCTAATCCCACAACCAATGTCTCTTGTTCTACTCCTATAACTTATATACCTATAATATACCCATCTATTGACACCTCTACACCGTCTACATCCACCAAAGTCATATTTTTTGCATCAGAAGATGTAGGAAATGTTCCTTCTACCTCTTATGCTCTTACTGATGAGCTCTTACCCGATCTATCTAAAATTCTTATATCAGAAGAAATGAATGTTTCTATGCAAGATTCCTTTGTTTTAAATAATTTGCTACCATCTCCTCGTACCTTGGGCCTCCCACAGCCTATGGGAAGTATTTACCAAGTTGAGAGTTGTGCCTTTATTTATAAGGGATATGACAGGGGTAGAATACCCAGAAACATCAGAACTCATTATGATGGATATGCTCGATGTTATTTTACTAATGAGTATACTAAAACCAAACCTATACTGCTTAAATTGGGATATAAAGGGAAATTTTTGGGACCTTTCCATAATGGTATGAAAGAACCTTTTGAGGTAGATCCATGGCCCGCCTGATGTGGTGTGGGCCTATTTTCTAGTAAGGGTCAGCCATTCGAGGATGATGACCATCTTATATGTTACAAAGATTATTTAGATGAACACGATGTTTTGTGTTTAATGAATAAGCCATTCACATGTAATATGCTATCTATAGCTTATCCTGAGATGATCGTTGAATTCGACGATGAGTTGGAGGGAGATATTTTCCATGATGTCTCCGTTGAGGAATTATTACACAATGGATTTTATTTTGATAGCTCTATACCTACTATAACCCAGCTTGAGGCCATGACTCCTCAAGACGAATTATCCAAGCTAACCTTGGAAGAATTACAGGAATTGGGCGTCTCACCCACCCCACCTAATTTTGAGAGAGATATACACATGGAAGTAGAAAATGTCATAAAAATTAACATTGGAACCGAGGATAACCCTCACATAATCAACATCGGATCAGAATTGAGTCAAGAAAAATAGGATAAATACATCACATTTCTTAAAGAATATGAAGATGTATTTTCTTGGACAGATGAAGATATGCTAGGTTTAAACTCTTCTGTAGTCATGCATCACCTCGTAGTCCATACAGATGCTAAACCTGCTAAACAGAAACTTAGAAAAATGCATCCTAAAGTGGCCTTACTAATCAAAGGAGAGTTAGAAAAACTCCTAAATGTTATTTTTATACAAGCCATTGATTATGTTGAATGGATCTCGAATGTAGTTCCAGTAACTAAGAAAGAAGCTACTAAGGTTAGGGTTTGTACAGACTTTAGAGATATTAATGATGCATGCCCTAAAGACAATTTTTCCCTTTCCAAAATGGATCAGATCATTGATTTTACTACTGGGAGTGGAATGATATCCTTAATGGATGGATTTTATGGTTATAATCAGATCAGGATAGCTCCTGAAGATCAAGCTAAAACAACCTTTATTACCCCTTGGTGGACCTTTTATTGGAAAGTGATGACATTCGATTTAAATAATGCAGGTGCAACCTATCAATGAGCCATGAATTATATCTTTCATGATATGATGCATGATATACTACATGATTATGTAGATGACATTATAGCTCGTTCTATTGAAGAATATGATCATCTAGATTACTTGAGAAAAGTATTTAATCGGTTAATGGAATACCTTATCCAATTGAATCCAGCCAAATGTATATTCAAATTTAAGTCCGGTAAATTATTGGGGGTTATAGTTTCTTTATGTGGCATCAAAATTGACCCTCTCAAGATTGCGGCTATCAATGATATGCCTGTACCCATAAATATATCTAAATTACAAAGTCCACAAGGTAAGCTTCAAGCCATCCATCACTTCATTGATAAACTGGTGGATAAAACTGGACCCTTTCTTAAGCTTCTTTAGAAGGATGTATCTTTCCATTGGGACAATGAATTTCAGGAAGCAATGGTCCTTATACTTTGATGGATCCCGATGCATGAGTGGGGATGGTGCAGGTATTATTTTAATATCTCCACAAGAACACCTCATACCTCTATCCTTTAAATTAATGTTTGCTTGTACTAATAACATTGTTGAATATGAGGCTCTAATCCTTGGATTACGAGATTCCATGGCACTAAAAATTAAAAATCTATTAGTTTTTGGTGATTCTCAACTTGTTATAAATCAAATTAATGATTTTTATCAGACTAGAGATGATAAATTGTGCCCATATAAAGCATATGTATTACAATTAATATCTTTATTTAATCAAGTTACCTTGGAAGCTATTCCTAGAACTAGCAATCGTACGGCTAATGCCATGGCCATAGCCACATCTCTTTTACCCTTGGAGTTAGATAACAAATATGCTACCATCATTATTCATCGACTCCAAGAACCCACATTAATTAAATCATGCTTGGAACATTTGGACGTATTTCTAATCAACGAAACTACTCTTGAACTTTGGTACACTAACATCCTCAATTTTTTGCAAAATGGAACCTTCCCTGAAGGTTTTAATAGAAACTAGCACCGGTTATTGTGTAGACAAGCAAGTCACTTCATAATAATTGGAAATACCTTATATAGGAGATCTTTTGAAGGTATCCTACTAATATCTTTGAATCTAGAAGAGTCTAGATCAGCTTTGAGTGAAGCCCATGATGGATCTTGTGGGAGACACTTTAGTGGTAATTCCATTACTAAGAAACTCCTTAGGATAGGATATTTTTGGCCTACCATGGAGAATGATGCACATGATTACATGCGCCATTGCGACAAGTGCCAGAAACACGTTGACCTTGTCCATGTGCCTACATAAGAACTACAGGCTATTTCATCTCCTTGGCCCTTTTCAAAATGGGGCTTAGACATTATTGGAAAAATCAACCCTATGTCATCTGATGGAAACAAATTCATTATAACCACCATCGAGTATTTTACGAAGTGGGTTGAAGCTATAACCTTAGCTTCTTGCACTGGAACTCAAGTTTCCAAATTTATTTTTAATCAAATTATTTGTAGGTTTGGAATTCCTACAAATCTCATCTCGGATAATGGAACTTGTTTCAAAAATAAATATGTAAAGAAACTATGTCAAAAATATAAAATTCAACATCGTTGGTCCACTCCCTATTATCCTCAGGGTAATGGCCAGGCCGAAGCATCTAATAAAACATTAATTAAAATCCTCAAAATACTGGTCAATAAATCTGGCCAAGATTGGCACATTCAATTATATCCTGCTTTGTAGGCTTATTGAACTAGTGTTTGTACTCCCACGGGCACTTCAACTTTTGTTTTGGTTTATGGCGCTGAAGTTGTTTTTCCCTTTGAATTAGAAGTTCCTTCTTTGGCTCTGCTACTTCAATATACTAAAGTAGGAGATGAATATCGTGTTGGTAGATTTAGTCAGCTAGAACTCCTAGATGAGAAGCGCATCAATGCTTTGGAGCATCTTCGAGCCTACCATAACAAGCTCAAACGAGCATATCTTAAGAAATTCCATCACTGATCCTTTGAGATTGGTGACCTTGTCTTAAAAGAAAATAAAAAATATATTAATGCAACTAAAGACCTTAAAGGCAAATTTGAACCTAACTGGATTGGGCCATATATCATCACTACTAAATTTGGATCGGGAGCATACATATTAGCTACCTTAGATGGTAAATATCTTAAATAACCTATGAACATTATGCATCTTAAGCGCTATTATGCATAATTCTGGTAATTTCATCACTGTATATATTGTACATCTTGTCTCATTTTAGTAGATTTATAAAAAAAAATTCAAAAACAATCATATTATGTATTCTCTCAATTCATAAATCAAAATCTAAATCTAAAAAAAAAAATCAAATTAATCAAAATCTTCACAAACATCTTTTATTTTGGCACTTGTCAATTCTTGAAGTATTGCGGTTATATTTTCAGTTAGTTTGGATAAATTAGAATTTATTTGGAATCCCTCACTTTCACACTCACATGAATAAAAATCTTGATATCATTTGGTATGATTATTAATCTCTCTTACATCAAAGTCCGCAGTTGAATTAAATAAATTTTTGAGCATAGAGAACTGATCTTGTTATTTACATGAACCAAGTATACTTTTTCACATTAAAATGATTTCATTGCAAATTCAAAATGATGCTACATAGTAGAAGTGGTCTTTTGAACAAAAAGTTTCCCCTGCTATCCTATCATGCACATGGTCTAGAATATTTGAGAATTGACAAAAGGACAAGCTCACCCCTGCCCAGAATAAAAATTCCTTGCTCTACAGCCAATCCGAGCAAGTATCCCTAGTATAGGAAGAAAAAGAAAAAGAAAATCAAGAAAAAAATCATGAGAAAAAGAAGCATTATTTCAGTAGCATTTTGTACCATCCCAGCAATATTTCAGCATTATCTCAGTATCAAGCAAAAATAAAAATAAAAAAAAAGAGAAAAGAAAAGAAAAAGAAAAAAGCAATAAAATCCCTTCCCCTACCCTTTGAAAAGAAATGAAGGGTTAATGAGCTTGAATACTTGGAATCCTCAATTATTCAAAAACTGTGAGGTAAGTCCCATAACAGGTGGTTTGTGCCCAACCCGCTTGGCCTTGGGTAACTCCTAGCGTGGTGATATGTCTGTTACATTAGTGACCTTATTTTGTACAGACCTATGTCTGCTCACGGATCAGCTAGCTCTTGATTACCTGACTTACATAGTAGTTTGGTACGGTTATATGCATATAAATCATGGTCAATGAACACTCATTTGGTTAATTCAAATTACTTGTATCACATTATCTTGCTTAAAATCGGTAAATGAACAATACAATTGCACACACATTTGTATTTGAGAGATTTTGTATCATTATGATAGATCTAGATCGGTAATGAACTCACATATGCACATGGGGTTCCTTATAAATCTAAATTTTGTCTTCTAGATAATTTAAAATATTTATGCACATCTTCTGAAATAATTTGATTTTCTTACTTGAGAACATCTATAAAGTCACGTTTATATATTTTTGACTTTTGCAACGATGGTATAGTTCCTAAAACCTAAATTGGAATTTTATGCCTAGTGCAAGTCCTCATCTTATATTTTTTTTTTATCTTAAACTCAAAAATCAATTATGCAATAAAACTATTATATCAATTTCTTTGGATTTCACGATGATGGTATAAGTCTATCCCTAAAAATTCTATGCCTAGCGCAAATCATCATTTTAACTTTATTTTCCATTTATTTAATCCATAAAAGCATATGGCTTAAATAATTATGTTACACAATTATGCTTTAAAAAGAATGAAAACCCTTTTTATTTCATGTTATTATGTCAACATTCAGTTTTGCGACCATGGTATAATTCCTAGGCAATTGTTCAAATTTCTATCACACTTAGGAATTTTATGCCTAGCAAAAATCATATTTTTAATATTTCATGCATAATATTTTCATGGACATCTGAAAACAAATCATCATCACCATCATCATTTTTCATCATCACAACACAAAAGTCTTAAGAAAGTCTCTTAAGCACCCTTTTACTTTTAGCAATATTTCTCTACTGGGATTAGCTTAATGACCTAGCGAGTGGCGACTCCATGAAATGGTCATGTAATAGCGACAATGTCATTTGAAATTATTGTTAGAAGTCACTTTATTTTTTTCATTAAATCACACCACAACGACCAATTTGTTTACATCATATTATTTCATTTAAATTTTATGGCATGACATAAAATTATAATATTTCCAATGATATAAATACATGAATAATCAATCAACAATTAAAATATTAAAGCATCATACAACATATGCACAATTCATATCACAAAAATAATATATATATATATCAAGAAATATATGTACATCATATCAAAATGGATTGGTATGCCACAATCTATACCCTGGCATACTCAATCCTCTCAAAACTATATAGTCTACAGTCAATATGTAGCTAGTCTTGAGAAGCCCTTGAGCTCTTAGCCTCATCTCCTCTCCTACCCTGAGGTGGAGGAGGTGGTCCCATCGGAGTTCGTCCTATGTCACGAGTCCTCAACATCGATCGTGAGGATGTCCTCGATGACCCCATCTTGACTAGCTCTGCAATGTCGGCTGGTAGCTATAACCTCTGGCCCTTTGGAACCAGTTGGAAGTATGCTCCCTGATAGAACACGGTCTGAGCAATAGCATATGCCAACTACCGCATGCTCGCCCCTTCACTCCAAGCCCTGAGTCATGTAGCCTCATCTTGTAGCATCTACACCTAAGCTCGCAAGTGGGCATTCTCTGCTCAAAGAGCTACCATCTCATTGCTCTCCCCCACCTCGATACCCTTGACCTTATCGAGCAATGGTGGCCTATCTCTCTACTAAGAAGGGAGCCCCTCCTCCCTCCTTTATGGCTACTACGGTCTCTTCAAATCCTGTGGCACTCTTTGATGTCTCTCCTGAGGAGGTCATCGTTGATCCCTCCCTCTATGACTCCTCGCTACATCGATGGTAGCCTGGTGTCGCCTCCCCATCCACTACACAACAGCATGCATCAGACCCTATGCCTTTGTCATCCAAGGAGTGTAGATGCCTGCATACCAGGCATCATATCCATCTGCCACCCCAGCATCATCCCCATCCACTGGTTGAATGGGGGCATCGTCAGCATCCTAACTCTAGAACCACTACATGTCTGAAGCCCCACTCAGTGTAGTGTTATCCTACATAGTTCGGGAGTACTTGTAATACCTAAGAGAAGGGATCCCCTTCTATAGACCAAACTACCTCAAAACTTGGTCGTAGTGGTGGAGATCTACCTCTCCCCACTCCATCCTCAACCAACAAACTCGCCTGATGCGAGCTAGCTCCTGTTCATCCTCTCCCCACCTTGGATGCTCTCTCCATAGCCTCCAGGTGATCTGATCTAGCATGAGATCATCTAGCAACCTCCAAGACATCGACAAATCTATCCGCCATTATGACCCTCTCTAGAGCCACCAATAGAAATCCCAGGGTCTCTCTCAGTCAACTCTTGTCAGTGGAAGCCCTATCGGCCTCCATACTGTAATGTGCTCCCAGGAAAAAATCTATAGTAACAATGTCAGTACCATACATCGACCTCCCTTGTATACGACCCCGTAGAGGATCCTATACAAGTGGCATAGTACAAAACTGCCCCAAGCAAACCTGTAGCCGTGGTCTCTCATGTTGTAGACCACATCTAAGAGGAGCCACGGTAACCTACATCCAATATGGTGGCATAGAAGTAGGCCACCCACCACCCTTGCCAAAATTTGGGTCAATCAAGATGCCCCAAGCATCTGCCTCAATACCTCAAAGTTCACTCCACCCTTCTCTAGGGCAAAGCTCGGATCCACGCACAGTCGCATCATAGCATGGCTATGATTTGCCGAAGGAGTCATAAATTGCCCATGTATGGGGATCCTCAAGATCCTCCATATATCCTCTAGAGTGGGAGCCATCTCCCCTATCGGTAGTCGGAAGCAAGATGATCCCGAATACCATCTCTCTGCTAGGGCCGTCATTAGCCCCATGTTCATAGGAATCTGTGGCATTTATGCCACATGCTGCAATACAACCTCTGCTAGCCTGTCTAGCTTGGCCTGATCGAGCACAGCTACATCGTCTCTGAGCCCCCCGTATTTCCATTCTCGACTCTTTAGTAATCCTCTCTGCAAAAAAAATAATAAAAAATAAAATAATCATTAGTACATAATCTTTAAAATTGATTAAAATTAATTTCATTTCATAAAAAAGTGATATCGCCTAGTATTGGATGATATCGTGCCAAATTTAGCAAAATCGTTCTTAATAGGATGAAATTTTCTCCGATTCATCAATTTGGGAATCGCCCCTTATTGGATGGGATCGCCCCTATTTCTCTAATTTCGTTCTCGAACGAAATTGTCGATCTAGGGACGATTTCGGCAGAATTGGGACGATTTCGTCCCGCCATCGTCGACGGCCTAAAAATAGCTGTGACACCCAAAAACAATCAAAATTCAACTAAAAAATTAAATAAATCAATTTAAAAACATAATGTATCAATTTTAGAACCTTACCCGCAACCTGCGTCGGACCTCTGTTGATCTGTGTGATGTTTCCACCATTTCGCCTATAGATCTCTGAAATAGTGAAAGTGAACAGTAAAAATGAATTAGGTTTTTACCCTATTTTTCTTATTTTTATTTGAAAAAAAAAAAACATTTTTTTAATTTTTCTTTTTCGCGCTTTTACCTCAAACGTTCAATTTGGGTAAAAACTCGGAGGGGGCACCATAGCAAGCAGTTGTACGATTCGACCTAGAATCGTCGTCTAAAAAATTGAATAAATTTTTGCTTTCTTGTAAAGTGTGAAGAACTCGTCTTTAACACATTTTCTTCAAAAAATTCACTAAAGAGGGGGCAAAATGTAGCACCCTAAATTGGTGTAGTTAAACCATCAGTAAAAAGATCAAAAATTTGAATTTTAACCCCAAAACTTCCCGTTAACTTCTCACCTCGTTTTTCATGCCATTTTTAGAATTTGTTTCGATCGTTGGACGATATCGTCGTCGATCTGACGATATTGTCCCAGATTGAATAAATTCGTCTGGGACAGAACGTCCATACGATTTTGTCCCAAAACCAAATTTTCATAATTAGCTTTTGTTTCAACAACCTCTTCAACTTGGGCATAAGTGTGTCTGTGTGGTTGGAGATTCCTACGTTGAAGATCTCCTATATTGGGATGATCCCCAACCTCCTAACCTCCCTCTAATCCTATATAAACTTGGTATTTTCCCAGTTTATCCCCTTGGTTGATCCTTTCCCTGCAACCTTAGTTTTTTGTTATGTTATAATATCCTCGCCCCTATCATTTTCATTTGTATTTGCTGGTTTTATTGCAGGATTTTACTGTGTTTCAACCGAAGCCCCTATAATATCCTTGCGATCTCGTACGATTACAAATTATTTTTACTACAATCCATATTAGAGGCTACCAGAGCCCTGAGTTTGCATTTTCTACCTTTATATCATATTTAATTATGCATTAGATCGATTTATTTATGTTTTGCATCTTGGAGTTCACCTCATTTAGCATATTTGCATGATAAAACTTAAAATAGGTTATTAAAATAGTGCATCCCATTTTATTTTCTATCTGGATTCATTATTTAAGCATCTATACTATTATTTCTATCATTTTACATCATTCTTGCAATTGCATTTTTGATTTTTGGTGTCTGTTTCCATGATTGCAGGTTTTTGATGAATTCGTCTAACGAATTCGTCAGGTCACTAATGATCTTGTATGATCTCAGATGATATCCTATGATTTGGGATTATTCTGTACAATTATAGATGATCCTATCATATCTGAGATGATCTGGACTCCTACAAGCTTCAAAATCTTCATCAGACATCAGGAATTAGGTGTATTCCTCTCTATTTCATATAGTCTCTGTATTTAGGATTCATTCATGTTTTTTGTCTTCATATAAACCCAAAATTTCATATAGAATAGCTTAGATTCATTTTTTCCAACCTAGGAATATGAATGATTGAATATAAAATGAACACATCAAATCCATTCTCAACCTAGGCATGAAAACTACCACTCAAAGTTTCCTGGTGAACCCCACCATCCGTCGAAAATTCACCCTTATACCCCTCCCCGAGAGGCGCAACCTTCAAAGGGCCTCTCCGTCCGAGGTATTGTCCCATCCTTCTCGCATCCCCCTTCCAGGGCACGGATTCTTTAGCCCGAAGGTAAGGGTACAAAATTTTTTGGCGATACACTCACACATTCATATACAAATGTATAACTTTTGTGATTTGGTTAACATTTTTAGTTCATGATTTTTATAAATTCTATAATTTCTACCATTAGTTTTTTAAACACAAATTAGATTCATTCATTATGTTTTAAATAATTAAAGCATACATATACAATTTACATTAGAACATCCACATTAAATTAATGCATTGCATAAACATTACATATATCATATCAATATCAAGAATTAAATGAATAATCAATAAAATAAATTTAAAAATATACATTTAACATTAAAAAACTACATCCATATACACATTCATAATAGGGTATCCATGCATCTAGACTACAAAATATAGTCATACATCCATCACCTTATCACTACATGGCATTAGTGCATCACATGTATAAATCAATACATCATATAACCATCACATCCATCACTGCATCCATAACATAAAATTAAAACACAACATAAACACATAATGATCCATAAATGAGATCATATATATGGTAATATCAAAGTACATAGTGATACAAAAATACTTGTAGGCTATAACTATGTAGGTCCTAAGACCTCACACCCAAAAGAATCAATACATAAAAGATACATCATGTGGGACCTGCACCCCCATATTTGCATCCTTCCTCGACCTCATCCTTGCAATGCTACCTAGAACCACTGGTCATTGATATTTCTAGCCTAGCTGATGATATGTGACTAGGTATAGCTAATGACTTGTGACTAGGTCGAGTAGAAGACTGTATGAACTCTATGCATCAATTGTGCTAGGATCCCCCTATTGTAGACCACTTAGGTAGACTACCTTCGAGTATCCTGAGCTAACCCTATAAACTTGCTATGTATGTCATATCAGATCAATGATTTTACAAATACTCCTCTAGAAGGCTAAGTAACCTAGTAGTCTTAGCATATCCACTAGATGGTACCTACCCTTGAGTCACTGGAGTAGATGGTATAACCTGACCTACAATCATGATGACCAACTAGACTTGTAGAGCATCTTGCTCCACTATCCTGACCTCCCTCTCTACTATCTTGGTATTCATATGGATATGTAGAGTATCTCGCTCTACTATAACCCTATCCCTCTTAGTAGTAATTCGGTTAATCTATGTTTGGGCTATGGCTATCTGGGCCTTCAAAAGATATCTCTCCTTGGATAATCTCCTCCACTGCTATTACCCACTACTGATATAGATCTAAAATATGGTTAGGGTAGTCTCTCACTCTTCTAGCTACCCCTAAAGGATCTAAACCCATGCTCTCAACTAGGCCATCTCATCCATAGGGTCATCCTCATCCCCTTTGCCCTCATCCTACGATACCTCTACCTCCTATATAGCTTGGACCCACTCCTCCTTTGTATTGTGATGCACTCATCACCCATCCTCATCCATGATCTCCTTCTCTCATACATCAATAGGCCTATCCATAATATATTCTCCCTACCATAGTTGGGTGACCCACTAGGTTTTGTACTCTATATTGGTCCTTGGTTTTGCTAGTTTTATCTCAGCCACCATTATATCCTCCTCATATACAAGTTCCTCTACTCAAGTCCACACTAGTTGTCTTTAATATCCATAATGGTGATAGATAACAGACTCCTTTAGGACATCTTGATACATACCAAACTATCATCTATTTTTATAGTAGTGGAAGTACTCCCACTCAATATCGTGGCATACAATGATCCATAGTATATTCCTCATGCACCCTAGATACTTCATAGCCTCTATATAATGAGAACAATCCAAGTAGGACCTACAAACTACCTACTCTAGTCGTAATCCCTCTAAAGATCCTACATAGTGAGTCAAGTTACCTACTTCTAGTTGGCTCTGACCTATCTCTTAATCCCATTACCACTTAGTTGCATACCCAATATTTGTCATACATCTCAACTCGTGGCACTAGCAATCCTTCTAGTCGATCTACCCTGATATGCTCCCATACCCAAATCTAGAGGAGCATACTGCAGCCCAATCTTGTGTGACTCCGATGTTGAATCTCGTATAGCTCATCATATAGGTACACCAGCAAAGTGCTTCCCCATGCCATGATGATTGGTTCCTCAAGGTCTCACTCAATCAGGTCCTAAACCATGTCAAGGAGGTTTCATGGTAACCTCATTCTTTAAGAATATGATAGTAGAATATTTGATATGATGTACATTACTACTATGTGTCTCTATGTAAACACATGAGCATCATACTAGGCTCTAATGAGAACCTTGTCATGGTCGATCCATGCTAGTGCAACATATTTATGCCTTCCAAATATCTATTGAAACACTCTCTCTTGCTATAGAATTGGAATGGAGGTAATGAGGTGTCCCTTGATAGGAATACATAAAATACTATAGATGTCCTCTAGTGTCACAGTCATCTCACTAGTAGGGAGATAAAAGGTGTTGGTCCCATTGTTCCATCGGTGAACCAAGGTCATCAAATAGGCCTGATATGACATCATTGTGGGAATGTGCACCACCTATTTGAGGACAATAGCCTCAAACCATACCTAGTCCTCATTTGTAGACTGACCTCATAATTCCCCAAATAATGTGGGTTCCCTATAACGGGTCATCAATATCTAAAACCCAACACAAATCAACAAAACAAAAAAAAAAACAAAATGAAATTAAAATCAATAAAAAATTATAAAAATTGTAGTTACTTTAGGCCAAGATGGTCGGCAAGTGCAACTGCTCCACCTTGGGATGGTTACCCCAATGGTTATAAATTTGATCATTGGTTTTCAAACATGGCATCACCTCCCTAGGATGACTTGTAGCCAGCCAAAGAGGAGCTACCCTTACCTAAGACGACCTTATAGTGGCATCCAAGAGCATCCTAAAAAGCAAAAAAAATTTAAAAAAACTTAAACCTACTCCTAAAATAGCCTAATCTAGACATTCCTAATCTAGGATGAGGTTCATTTCCAATAGTTTAGTGAGGTTTGTTTTCCATGTTACTTATTGAGGTTTGTTTTAATTTACAAAATGAACATAAGAGGGAATGTAATTTGTACCTTCCTTGCATTGACTCCTCCACTTATCAAGGCCTAAAGTTGATCCATGATCAATTTGGATCAGGTTTCCAAGAACGTTCTATGTCAAATATTCTCTCCTCCACCTCACCTCTCCTTTTCTCTCACTGTCAGGTATGAAAATGATATTAAAAATTTGTAAATTTGCTTTTATATTTTCCAAATTCTGAGACCACTCCCTTATGAGATTGTCACATTTTGGCATGACTGTCCTATCCCAAGACAGCCTTGGAATTTACAATTTGCAACCACTGTACCCTATGATGGCTTCAAAATGACACAAGTTGCAACCATTATGTAATCATCATTAACATCAATTTGAGTATTTAACCACATCTAATGGTCCAAAATATCCAAATTGAAAATCACACAAAAAATTTCACACATCAATTAGGGCATTATTAGTGTCATACTTCCCCCAATCAACAATCAATAATTGAGCAACAAAGAAAAATCAAGGTAGCATGCCTTCTCAATCAAAATTATAATTCAATCCAATCAACCAATCAACCACTAGGTTTCAAAAGGTTGCATATTTTACCTCACATTTAATAAATCAATATAAAAATTTCAACTACCAAGATCAAAAGGTTGTGCCCTTTACCTCACATTTAATCATGACAAATCAACTATCAGGCTTAAAAGGTTTCACCCTTTGCCTCTCTATCTCAATTTCAAAAGGCCCCAAACATGCCTATTTTCTTTGGTCAATCTCAAAAGGCCCTAAATATACCCATTTCCTTTGGTCAATCTCAAAAAATCCCAAAGATACTCATTTCCTTTGGTCAATCTCAAAAGGCCTCAAAGACACCCAAGTCCTTTGATCAAATTAAAATAATAAAAAAAACTCCTAGGGAGCCTATACCTTTAGTCAAATCCATCAAGTCATCTTGGTCAAGCGACTCATCGCTTTCATCAATTTTCATCTCCTCATCAACTCATCACTTGAGGGGATAGTCATAATCACAACATTCATAATCAAAGTCAATAATCAAACACTCAAATCATGCTAATTGCATTCATCCATGAATAATTGCCAAAAATAATCATGCCCTTTTTGCTTGGGGTAAATAACAAGCAAAAATTTAAACTAAATAGATATCTTGGTGTTGAGCAAGAAGGATTGTCATTGTTGTCAACACAGGCAGTCAGATCCAAGGATGCAGTGGATAACAGACTTGAAATGGGTTTTTCTTAAAACCCAAGTTGGCTCTTCGTTTTGTTGAAAAAGATGCCCCGGTGATGAAGATATTTAATTTTAAATATTTAGTTTAAATTTTTATTTTATTAAAAATTTAAATTAGAATATTAAATTAAATTAAAAAGGGCCGACGTGTTACTATTTCGCGGCAATAAGCTACAGGAAGGTAACGAAGGTGGAGAAGAGTTTGAGGCCGACAAAGTTAAATCTAGGCCGATGGATTTTAGGGTTTTGGCAGGTGACAAATTCTAGGGTTTCTCAGTCGACGTTCTTCTAGGGTTTGCCTCTAAAATTTCTTCTATAAAAGCAAGGGTTCTTCGAGTTTAAAAGGTGGAGAGTGATGCGATCTATGTGAATGAAGTTCGGGTGCGAGCAGTAGTGAGTGAGTTCCGTCGATCGAGAAGATAAGAGAGTGATATGCGAAGTCGTGTTTAGAGTGCGAGCAATGATACGTGTGATGGCTGTAGAAGTGAGATTTCTATGAAGTTGCAGCAGAGAACGCGGAGAGATATAGAGGAGTGGTTGAAAAAGTGCGAATCATTTTTCACAGCAGCAGTCGAATGCCGACAAGCAACAGATCACAAAAAAATAGCAGATCGTGATAATTGAGGTGAAAGTTTACATTCTGCAATTTTTATTATTATCTTCAAGTTGTAGCTTGAAAAAGGGGTTGGTGCCTCTTTCTAGTTGGTGCTGGAAAAATTGGAGTTGGTGCTCCATTCTGTTGTAGCAGATAAAATTTAGGGGTTGGTGCCTCTTACCAGTTGGTTTTGGTGAATGATTATGTAAAGTTGGAGCTTTGCATTTGACTAGATTTGGATGGTAGTCCAAGCAGTCCTTTTTGAGGAGTAGCCACATCGGTGAACCTCGTTAAAATGTCGTGTTATGTGTGATGCTCTTAGTACTTTTATTATTTTTGTTTTAATCTGCTGTTGTTTATTTAAAAGTCTAAATTGCTTTTAAGTTTTTAAAGAACACACTGATTCACCCCCCTCTCAGTGTCATTGTGATTACAACAATTGGTATCAGAGCCAGGTTCAGTTCCTTTGGTTGAGAAAATTAAACCAAAAATGGCAGAAGGGATGAACTCTGAAGTTGAAGATGTTGAGGCTGAAGTTGATTTAGAGGGTGAGCTAGTGTCTGCTCTTACGGAATGGGAATCGGAGAAAAAGAAGAATGAAAAACTGACAAGGAAACTTAAGAATGCAAACGACATTATTGCCAGTTTAAAAACACAGACTGAAGAATACAAGAAAATGTCTGAAGATCTGGAAATACAGGTTTCTATGAAGATAGACCACTACTGCAAATTGGAAGAAGAAAATGTGAGTCTCCGAATACAAATACAAGAGCTGGATGGAAAAATCAAGCTGTCATCTAAAACGTGAAGAAAGCTCGATGAAATTGGACAAAATTCGAGCGATCAAAGATCCACAGGCATCAAATTTGGTCTCGGATTTACTAAAGGAGAATCATCAACTGAACCAAAAACAAGCAATGTTGAAAGTGAAAAGAACAAAGACAAGAAATCGAGGCAAAAGAAAGATATAATGCCGGACACTGAAATGGCAGTGACAATGATGGCTTTACTAAGGTCACACATCAAAAGAATAGAAGATCCAAGGCTCCAGCAACAACCTGGCCAAGACCATATTTCAGGTTTACTCATTATTTCTATGGTTTTTGTTTTAAATGTAATAATTATGGGCATAAAATTGTTGACTGCAAATACAATATAGGTCCAAGAAGTTTCACTAGTAGAAATGCGTTTGCTCCTTTAATGAATTATGCAGTAGAGTGTTTTAAGTGTCACAACTTTGGGCATATTGCCAGAAATTGTCGTAGTATGTCTGTTTCATATCAACCTCAGGAAAGTAGATTTCAACCGTATAGGGCAAAACAAAATAGAAGTTCTTCTGAAGGATATGTGCAAAATTCTAAAAAGGGGAAGTCACAGCTAGAACCCAACAACATAGTTAAGACAGAATGGAAACAAAAGGAACAGCTCAGGAAAGAACAAGAATCCTTAATAGTGCAGACTGCTTTTAGAGCTCAGAATAAATATGTACCGTGGATTCTTGATAGTGGCTGCTCAAGTCATATGACAGGTGATAGACAAAAATTTGAGAATCTTCAGAAATATGAGGGTGGTTCTGTGAAGTTCGGCAATAACGATGGAGCCAAAATAATAGGTAAAGGATCGGTCAAAATAAGTGAAGGGAAAATCAAGTCAGAAGAAGTTCTATATGTGGATGGTCTGAAACATAACCTGTTAAGTGTGAGTCAGATCTGTGACAAAGGACATGAAGTGGTGTTCAAGAAGCAGGGTTGTGAAGTCAGAAAAACAAAGAACAGGAAATTAATAGCAACCGGCTCAAGGACGTCTGGCAATCTGTACACACTCTCAGAATTTTTAGAAGGTATGTGCTTCATGGGACAAGAAGAAGAGAACTGGTTGTGGCATAAGAGGCTTGGACACATAAGTTTTGATAATCTGGTAAGAATTAGCTCTAAACAAGCAGTGAGAGATATTCCAATCATTAAGAAACCTGCAAACAGCATGTGTGCTTCATGTCAGAAGGGAAAACAGACCAGAGTTTCATTTAAAACAAAAGAACATCACACTAGCAGGCCTTTGGAACTCATTCATACTGACTTATGCGGACCAATGAGGACTCAAAGCATAAACGACGACAAATACTTCATGCTGTGTATTGATGATTTTTCTAGAATGACTTGGATATTCTTCTTAAAAGATAAATCAGAAGCCTTTGAAATGTTCAGAACTTTCAGACAGCTGGTAGAGAATGAAACAGGGAAAAGAATTAAATGCTTGCGATCAGACAGAGGAGGAGAATTTATTTTGAATGAATTTTTAGAATACTGTGAAAAATATGGCATCAGGAGACAATATTCAGCAACAAAACTCCTCAGTAGAATGGTGTAGCAGAGAGGAAGAACAGAACAATTCAAGAAATGGCACGCACCATGCTGGCAGAAAGCAAAATAGCAGATAGATTCTGGAAAGAAGCAGTTCACACAGCAGTATACATTCAGAACAGGTATATGTTAAGAACTCATGAATGCAAAACTCCGTATGAGCTGTGGTTTGGTAGGAAAGCAACAACAAAACATCTCAAAGTATTTGGCTGCAAGTGCTACATCAAAAAAATAGATGACAACCTTGGAAAGTTTGAAGATAGAGCAGATGAAGGTGTGTTTGTTGGTTATTCTCCACATAGCAAAGCTTACAAATGCTACAACAAGAGACTCAAGAAAATTGTGGACAGTGCAGATGTTAAATTCGATGAAGGGAGGAAACAAATAGTTAATTTCCAAGAAAACTATCCAATCTACGAAGAAGTCATTGAAGGAGATGAAGTACATGACATAGAAAATATGTCTACGGCTGATGCAGGTAACTTATCAGATGACTCAGAGGTACAAGAAAATAGAAAATTCAGAATGAGCAATTGGCAGAAAAATCATCCTAGAAACCAAATAATTGGAGATCCCACAGCTGGCATTCAGACAAGAAAGAAAGTAATAAGTAATTACTCTCTTTTATCCAAGCATTGAGCCCAAAAACATAGATGAAGCAAGCAAAGATGATAGTTGGATGAAGGCAATAAATGAAGAGTTAGATCAGATTGAAAAGAACAGAACTTGGGAGTTAGTACCTAGACCTGCAAACAAGAATGTAATCGGCACCAAATGGATATTTCGTAATAAATTAAATGAAGACGGTCAGGTTATTAGAAATAAAGCAAGACTGGTTTGCAAAGGCTATGCACGAGTCGAAGGCATTGACTTTGAAGAGACTTTCACACCAGTGGCTAGACTAGAAGCTATTAGAATGTTTCTGGCACTAGCAGTTCACAAGAACTTCGAGTTTATCGGATGGATGTGAAATCTGCATTTTTGAAAGGGAAACTTGAATAAGAGGTTTATATTGAACAACCAGATGGCTTTCAAATCAGTGAAGATCCCAACCTTGTCTACAAATTAAAGAAAGCATTGTATGGATTAAAACAAGCACCACGGGCCTGGTATGCTAGGCTAGATAATTATCTCTCTCAACAGGGATTCAAGAAAGGTTTAGTGGACAACAATATGTATGTGAAAACAGAAGATGGGCATCTCATTGTTCTTGTTGTCTATGTGGATGACATCATATTTGGTAGCAACAAAGATGAATCTTGTAAAGACCTAGCAAACAAGATGCAGAATGAATTTGAAATGTCAATGATTGGTGAACTGTCTTATTTTTTGGGACTACAGGTTAATCAAAATGAGAAAGGTATATTCATTTCCCAAATCAAATATGTGAAAGAGATGTTAAAGAAGTTCACTATGGAGGATAGTAAGCCAGTCAGTACTCCCATGACAACGAGTTGTAAGTTAAGTAAAGAAGACAAATCTCCACCTGTAGATCAAACCATGTATAGATCAATGATAGGAAGCTTACTATATTTAACCGCAACCGGACACTGATATTTTGCGAGCGAGTGTGCATGGTAGCCAGATTTCGAGCCGGTCCCAAAGAGACTCATGTAACAGAGTTAAAAGGATTTTTCGGTATCTCAAAGGCACCATGGAGTATGGATTGTGGTATCCAAGAGGCAAATATTTCACTCTTATATCATATTCAGATGCAGATTGGGCTGGATGTGTTGATGACAGGAAGAGTACCAGTGGAGGAGCATTCTATTTGGGGGACATATTGGTTGCATGGCATAGTAAGAAGCAAGAGTCAGTGTCTTTATCTATAGCCGAGGCAGAGTATATTGCAGCAGCAACATGTTGCACACAAGTTTTGTGGATGAAACAGACCTTGAAAGATCTTGGTATTAATTTTAGTGAACCAATATCAGTAAAGTGTGACAACACCAGTGCAATCAACATTTCTAAGAATCCAGTAATGCACTCACGGACAAAGCATATTGCTATAAGGTATCATTTCTTGAAAGACAAAGTTGTAGAAGGAGAAGTCAGATTGGACTATGTCCCAACTACAGAACAGGTAGCAGACATTTTTACAAAACCTTTGCCCAAGGAAGTATTTGAGTATCTTCGAAGCAAATTAGGAGTAGTCACACTTCCTAAGAAGTGACTAGCTACAGGGATCACCTTCTCAGGGGGAGCACTTGAGTGTTTGAGGATGGACTCAGGGGGAGTCAAATTTTGCCTGAGAAGTGTGAGGATGGACTCAGGGGGAGTCAAAATTGTGCCTGAAAAGTGTGAGAATGGTCACAAGGAGAGTCTGCAGCAGCCCTTTGGTATTATTGACAAAGGGGGAGAAGAGTTACAGGAAGGTATACAGGTGTTGCCAACAATTCCAAAGGGGGAGATTGTTGAGCAAGAAGGATTGTCATTGTTGTCAACACAGGTAGTTAGATCCAAGGATGCAGTGGATAACAGACTTGAAATGGGTTTTTCTTAAAACCCAAGTTGGCTCTTCGTTTTGTTGAAAAAGATGCCCCGGTGATGAAGATATTTAATTTTAAATATTTAGTTTAAATTTTTATTTTATTAAAAATTTAAATTAGAATATTAAATTAAATTAAAAAGGGCCGACGTGTTACTATTTCGCGGCAATAAGCTACAGGAAGGTAACGAAGGTGGAGAATGAGGCCGACAAAGTTAAATCTGGGCCGACGGATTTTAGGGTTTGGCAGCTGACAAATTCTAGGGTTTCTCAGTCGACGTTCTTCTAGGGTTTGCCTCTAAAATTTCTTCTACAAAAGCAAGGGTTCTTCGAGTTTAAAAGGTGGAGAGTGATGCGATCTATGTGAATGAAGTTCGGGTGCAGCAGAGTGAGTGGTTGCGATTATCGAGAAGATAAGAAAAGCGGTATGCAGAAGTCGTGTTTAGAGTCGTGAAATGATAGTGTCGATGGTTGAAGTGAGATTTCCGTGAAGTTGCAGCGAGAGAACACGGAGAGATATAGAGGAGTGGTTGAAAAAGTGTGAATCATTTTTCACGACGACGATCGAATGCCGACAAGTAGCGAGATCATAGAAAAATAGCAGATCGTGATAATTGAGGTGAAAGTTTACATTCTCGCAATTTTTATTATTATCTTCAAGTTGTAGCTTGAAAAAGGGGTTGGTGCCTCTTTCCGAGTTGGTGCTTGGAAAAATTGGAGTTGGTGCTCCATTCCGTTGTAGCGAGATAAAATTTAGAGGTTGGTGCCTCTTACCGGTTGGTCTTTGGTGAATGATTATGTAAAGTTGTAGCTTTGCATTTGATTGGATTTGGATGGTAGTCCAAGCAGTCCTTTTTGAGGAGTAGCCACATCGGTGAACCTCGTTAAAATGTCGTGTTATGTGTGATGCTCTTAGTACTTTTATTATTTTTGTTTTAATCTGCTGCTATTTATTTAAAAGTCTAAATTGTTTTAAGTTTTTAAAGAACACACTGATTCACCCCCCTCTCAGTGTCATTGTGATTACAACAATTGGTATCGAGCCAAGTTCCCAAAGAGGTAGTGGGTTTGTGGGGTCTGCGGTTCTCTATAGTTGAGGAAATTGAACCAAAAAAGGCAGAGAGGGGATGAACTCTGAAGTTGAAGATGTTGAGGCTGAAGTTGATTTAGAGGGTGAGCTAGTGTCTGCTCTTACGGAATGGGAATCGGAGAAAAAGAAGAATGAAAAATTGACAAGGAAACTTAAGAATGCAAACGACATTATTGCCAGTTTAAAAACACAGACTGAAGAATACAAGAAAATGTCTGAAGATCTGGAAATACAAGTTTCTATGAAGATAGACCACTACAACAAATTGGAAGAAGAAAATGTGAGTCTTCGAATACAAATACAAGAGCTGGATCGAAAAATCAACTGTCATCTAAAACGTGAAGAAAGCTCGATGAAATTGGACAAAATTCTGAGCGATCAAAGATCCACAGGCATCAAATTTGGTCTCGGATTTACTAAAGGAGAATCATCAACTGAACCAAAAACAAGCAATGTTGAAAGTGAAAAGAACAAAGACAAGAATCAGGCAAAAGAAAGATATAATGCCAGACCTGAAATAGCAACTGACAATGATGGCTTTACTAAGGTCACACATCAAAAGAATAGAAGATCCAAGGCTCCAGAAACAACCTGGCCAAGACCATCTTTCAGGTTTACTCATTATTTCTATGGTTTTTGTTTTAAATGTAATAATTATGGGCATAAAATTGTTGACTGCAAATACAATATAGGTCCAAGAAGTTTCACTAGTAGAAATGCGTTTGCTCCTTTAATGAATTATGTAGTAGAGTGTTTTAAGTGTCACAACTTTGGGCATATTGCCAGAAATTGTCGTAGTATGTCTATTTCATATCAACCTCAGGAAAGTAGATTTCAACCGTATAGAGCAAAACAAAATAGAATTTATACTGAAGGATATGTGCAAAATTCTAAAAAGGGGAAGTCACAGCTAGAACCCAACAACATAGTTAAGACAGAATGGAAACAAAAGGAACAGCTCAGGAAAGAACAAGAATCCTTAATAGTGCAGACTACTTTTAGAGCTCAGAATAAATATGTACCGTGGATTCTTGATAGTGGCTGCTCAAGTCATATGACAGGTGATAGACAAAAATTTGAGAATCTTCAGAAATATGAGGGTGGTTCTGTGAAGTTCGGCAATAACGATGGAGCCAAAATAATAGGTAAAGGATCGGTCAAAATAAGTGAAGGGAAAATCAAGTCAGAAGAAGTTCTATATGTGGATGGTCTGAAACATAACCTGTTAAGTGTGAGTCAGATCTGTGACAAAGGACATGAAGTGGTGTTCAAGAAGCAGGGTTGTGAAGTCAGAAAAACAAAGAACGGGAAATTAATAGCAACCGGCTCAAGGACGTCTGGCAATCTGTACACACTCTCAGAATTTTCAGAAGGTATGTGCTTCATGGGACAAGAAGAAGAGAACTGGTTGTGGCATAAGAGGCTTGGACACATAAGTTTTGATAATCTGGTAAGAATTAGCTCTAAACAAGCAGTGAGAGATATTCCAATCATTAAGAAACCTGCAAACAGCATGTGTGCTTCATGTTAGAAGGGAAAACAGACCAGAGTTTCATTTAAAACAAAAGAACATCACACTAGCAGGCCTTTGGAACTCATTCACATAGACTTATGCGGACCAATGAGGACTCAAAGCATAAACGACGACAAATACTTCATGTTGTGTATTGATGATTTTTCTAGAATGACTTGGATATTCTTCTTAAAAGATAAATCAGAAGCCTTTGAAATGTTCAGAACTTTCAAGACAGTGGTAGAGAATGAAACGAGGAAAAGAATTAAATGCTTACGATCGGACGAGAGGAGGAGAATTTATTTCGAATGAATTTTTAGAATACTGTGAAAAATATGGCATCGGGAGACAATATTCAACGACCGAACTCCTCGAGAGAATGGTGTAGCAGAGAGGAAAAATAGAACAATTCGGGAAATGGCACGCACCATCGTTGCCAGAAAGCAAAATAGCAGATAGATTCTGGAAAGAAGCAGTTCACACAACAGTATACATTCAGAACAGGTATATGTTAAGAACTCATGAATGCAAAACTCCGTATGAGCTGTGGTTTGGTAGGAAAGCAACAACAAAACATCTCAAAGTATTTGGTCGCAAGTGCTACATCGAGAAAAATAGATGACAACCTTGGAAAGTTTGAAGATAGAGCCAGATGAAGGTGTGTTTGTTGGTTATTCTCCACATAGCAAAGCTTACAAATGCTACAACAAGAGACTCAAGAAAATTGTGGACAGTGCAGATGTTAAATTCGATGAAGGGAGGAAACAAATAGTTAATTTCCAAGAAAACTATCCAATCTACGAAGAAGTCATTGAAGGAGATGAAGTACATGACATAGAAAATATGTCTACGACTGATGCAGGTAACTTATCAGATGACTCAGAGGTACAAGAAAACAAAAAATTTAGAATGAGCAATTGGCAGAAAAATCATCCTAGAAACCAAATAATTGGAGATCCCATAGTGGCATTCAGACAAGAAAGAAAGTAATAAGTAATTACTCTCTTTTATCCAACATTGAGCCCAAAAACATAGATGAAGCAAGCAAAGATGACAGTTGGATGAAGGCAATAAATGAAGAGTTAGATCAGATTGAAAAGAACAGAACTTGGGAGTTAGTACCTAGACCTGCAAACAAGAATGTAATCGACACCAAATGGATATTTCGTAATAAATTAAATGAAGACGGTCAGGTTATTAGAAATAAAGCAAGACTGGTTTGCAAAGGCTATGCACAGGTCGAAGGCATTGACTTTGAAGAGACTTTCACACCAGTGGCCAGACTAGAAGCTATTAGAATGTTTTTGGCACTAGCAGTTCACAAGAACTTCAGAGTTTATCAGATGGATGTGAAATCTGCATTTTTAAATGGGAAACTTGAAGAAGAGGTCTATATTGAACAACCAGATGGCTTTCAAATCAGTGAAGATCCCAACCTTGTCTGTAAATTAAAGAAAGCATTGTATGGATTAAAACAAGCACCACGGGCCTGGTATGCTAGGCTAGATAATTATCTCTCTCAACAGGGATTCAAGAAAGGTTTAGTGGACAACAATCTATATGTGAAAACAGAAGATGGGCATCTCATTGTTCTTGTTGTCTATGTGGATGACATCATATTTGGTAGCAACAAAGATGAATCTTGTAAAGACCTAGCAAACAAGATGCAGAATGAATTTGAAATGTCAATGATTGGTGAACTGTCTTATTTTTTGGGACTACAGGTTAATCAAAATGAGAAAGGTATATTCATTTCCCAAATCAAATATGTGAAAGAGATGTTAAAGAAGTTCACTATGGAGGATAGTAATCCAGTCAGTACTCCCATGACAACAAGCTGTAAGTTAAGTAAAGAAGACAAATCTCCACCTGTAGATCAAACCATGTATAGATCAATGATAGGAAGCTTACTATATTTAACTGCAACCAGACCTGATATTTTGCAGGCAGTGTGCATGGTAGCCATATTTTAGGCCAGTCCCAAAGAGACTCATGTAACATCAGTTAAAAGGATTTTTCGGTATCTCAAAGGCACCATGGAGTATGGATTGTGGTATCCAAGAGGCAAATATTTCACTCTTATATCATATTCAGATGCAGATTGGGCTGGATGTGTTGATGACAGGAAGAGTACCAGTGGAGGAGCATTCTATTTGGGGGACAGATTGGTTGCATGGAACAGTAAGAAGCAAGAGTCAGTGTCTTTATCTATAGCCGAGGCAAAGTATATTACAGCAGCAACATGTTGCACACAAGTTTTGTGGATGAAACAGACCTTGAAAGATCTTGGTATTAATTTTAGTGAACCAATATCAGTAAAGTGTGACAACACCAGTGCAATCAACATTTCTAAGAATCCATTAATGCACTCACGGACAAAGCATATTGCTATAAGGTATCATTTCTTGAAAGACAAAGTTGCAGAAGGAGAAGTCAGATTGGACTATGTCCCAACTACAGAACAGGTAGCAGACATTTTTACAAAACCTTTGCCCAAGGAAGTATTTGAGTATCTTCGAAGCAAATTAGGAGTAGTCACACTTCCTAAGAAGTGACTAGCTACAGGGATCACCTTCTCAGGGGGAGCACTTGAGTGTTTGAGGATGGACTCAGGGGGAGTCAAATTTTGCCTGAGAAGTGTGAGGATGGACTCAGGGGGAGTCAAAATTATGCCTAAAAAGTGTGAGAATGGTCACAAGGAGAGTCTGCAGCAGCCCTTTGGTATTATTGACAAAGGGGGAGAAGAGTTACAGGAAGGTATACAGGTGTTGCCAACAATTCCAAAGGGGGAGATTGTTGAGCAAGAAGGATTGTCATTGTTGTCAACACGAGCGAGATCCAAAGAGATCCAAGGATGCGGTGGATAACAGACTTGAAATGGGTTTTTCTTAAAACCCAAGTTGGCTCTTCGTTTTGTTGAAAAAGATGCCCCGGTGATGAAGATATTTAATTTTAAATATTTAGTTTAAATTTTTATTTTATTAAAAATTTAAATTAGAATATTAAATTAAATTAAAAAGGGCCGACGTGTTACTATTTCGTGGCAATAAGCTACAGGAAGGTAACGAAGGTGGAGAAGAGTTTGAGGCCGACAAAGTTAAATTTGGGCCGACGGATTTTAGGGTTTGGCAGCTGACAAATTCTAGGGTTTCTCAGTCGACGTTCTTCTAGGGTTTGCCTCTAAAATTTCTTCTACAAAAGCAAGGGTTCTTCGAGTTTAAAGGGTGGAGAGTGATGCGATCTATGTGAATGAAGTTCGTGTGCGGCAGAGTGTGAGTGGTGCGATAGAGAAGATAAGAGCGTGATATGCGAAGTCGTGTTTTGAGTCGCGGAAATGATAGCGTGCATGGTGTGAAGTGAGATTTACGTGAAGTTGCGACGAGAGAACGCGGAGAGATATAGAGGAGTGGTTGAAAAAGTGCGAATCATTTTTCACGACGACGATCGAATGCCGACAAGCGACGAGATCGCAGAAAAATAGCGGATCGTGATAATTGAGGTGAAAGTTTACATTCTGCAATTTTTATTATTATCTTCAAGTTGTAGCTTGAAAAAGGGGTTGGTGCCTCTTTCCTGTTGGTGCTGGAAAAATTGGAGTTGGTGCTCCATTTTGTTGTAGCGAGATAAAATTTAGGGGTTGGTGCCTCTTACCGGTTGGTCTTGGTGAATGATTATGTAAAGTTGGAGCTTTGCATTTGACTGGATTTGGATGGTAGTCCAAGCAGTCCTTTTTGAGGAGTAGCCACATCGGTGAACCTCGTTAAAATGCCATGTTATGTGTGATGCTCTTAGTACTTTTATTATTTTTGTTTTAATCTACTGCTGTTTATTTAAAAGTCTAAATTGTTTTAAGTTTTTAAAGAACACACTGATTCACCCCCCTCTCAGTGTCATTGTGATTACAACACTTGGTATTCTTACATTGGGATAGTGTACCAAGATCAAGTATGCCTCTTTGAAAGATTTACTTGAATTAAGCACTTTAATTTTGTTAGAAGCAATGACTCAAAGATGCATACCCTTTCATGAGTAGGGTATTTAACATTGACTAAATCAATGATCAACATTAACCTTCAATTTGGTTTTAAGTCATCTATTTTTTCTCTACGTTGTATTTTCACACAACACATACCAAAAAGAGCATCTGTAGACACCTAAAACATGTCATTTTGAGAATATTTCCTATATGGACATAGTTTTAGGCCATATGACCCACCTAGGATAGCCTCATGGCATAATAGTGATTTTTATCACTTTAACAAGAAGGATTCCTTAATTACAGCCTAGACCGACATACCCAAGGATGACCTCCAGAGGCTACCCTACCTTGGGATGACCAACAATCATGGCCACTCTACCCTAGGATGGTCGTGCATGTAACAAACTAAAAACTAGTACCATGGGTAAAAATAGTTTCAACAACCAACCAAGCCCAACGATATTTGTAATTAGTTGTAGGAAGCTTCTAGAATGGTCTATTGCCCTTCTTGATCCTAATAATTTATTGTATTCTCAAGGAAGTCAATATTCCCATTTGGAATAGCTATAAAAAGATGCATTGCCTTCATTCAAAAGGATCCTCAATTCTCCACAATGAAGTGTTGCAAATTTTTTTACTAGAGAGAGTATCCTCTCATAAGCAATGAAGTGCTGCTAAATTTCAGTCATGGAGATCTCAATTGCAACAATAGAGTCCCTTGGATTTTGAATATCAAATTTAGAACTATTTCACCATCAAATATCTTGATTTCATGCTAATTTCCATGATTTAACTATACTTCAAAGAGTATGACCCTTGAACATTAATTTGATAGACTAATCTTAGTTTTTCTCGCATCAGTCACGAGGAACTAGTTCATTGTTCAATGGTTGTCTCACCTCGAAATGGCCCACAAGCATCACCATCCTATCCTAGGATGGTCAAAAGTGAAGAGTTATACCTAGAATTATTCCAAAATAATAATGTAGAATTAAATAACTCAGAAGAAAATAACAACTCACAAAATACATACACATAGAACACAAGAGATTTATCTTGGTTCACCTAATATGGGCTATGTCCAACAAACAAGAGCCATACCTCCTTCTATATTATTATTCACCTTATCTGTAGTGGGAAATTACAATAAATATAAAGGAAACTCTTACAACCCTAAACCACAACATGGTATTAGAATACCGTGGGCATAATACCATGGGCTAAAACCACCCATACCCACTAATCATAGTAATCCCTCCAATGCCTCCAAAAATAGCTTGTAGAATATCTCCAAAAAAATAGGGCCCAAAAATTAAGCCAAGGGCACTACCCTCAGATCCCCATTAGGGGGGCTCCCACCCACCCGAACCTCCCTAGCCTGCTCATCGGCAAGCAGGGCTGCTAAAGCAGGGGCCATCCATACATTACTTCTTCTGCAAAGGATGAGACACATCCAACATTCTCCCACTTGTTGAATACTTTGCATAAAGGTTGTAATCAATGTTAGTTCCAACATCCAGTCTTGCTAGACCCATTTCAACTGTACAAAACATGAATTTTTTAATGCTAACTGCCTTGGTTAAAACATCTATAACATTTTCCTTGGTATCCACTTTTTCCAGCAACACTTTCTTCTATTCAATCATGTCTTTACTGAAGTGGTACTTTGTATCAATATGATTTGTTCTTGAATGGTAAGCAGGGTTCTTTATCAAAAATATAGCACTTTGGCTATCATAATTTATCTTCATAAATCCTTGAAAGAACCCAATTTTAGCACATAGTCTTTGTAGCCATATTGCTTCCTTACTTGCATCAGTGGCTACCATGTACTCAACTTCAATGGTTGAAAGAGCAACAACAATTTATCTTTTGCTCATCCAACTAATAGCCCCTCCAAACAAGTTGAATATATATGCACTAGTAGATCTTCTATTGTCAATATCTCTAGCCCAATCTAAATTAAAAAAACCTTATATATCCAAGGATTTATTTTTGTTTTCTATACTTTCATAATAGATTGAAAAATTAGATGTACCACGCGAATATCTAAAAACCCTTTTTACAGAAGTCCAATGCTCTTTACTAGGCTTAGATATATATCTTCTCAAAATTCCTAGTACATGTGCAATATCTGGTCTAGTACACACCATGGCATACATTAAACTCCCTATAGCATTTGCATAAGGAACATGGGACATTTCTTCTACCTCTTATTCTATTTTTAGATATTTTTTAGAAAAAAAAAAAATCACCCAATGGAATAGGTACCTTCACTGGTTTGCAATCATGCATACTGAATCTCTTCAATATTGTCTCAACATACCTTTTCTGATTCAGAAACAACTTTCTGTTTGAATGATCTCTATTTATTTGCATACCCAAAATAAAAATTTTAGGGCCAATATCTTTCATGTCAAAGTATGATGTTAACTGAGACCTTACTTCCCTAATCATTTCCTTACTATTTCTAATTAGTAACATATCATCAACATACAAAACTATAATGACAAGTTCATTACCAATTTGCTTTGAGTATACACAATGATTAACATTGCTACAAATAAAATCAAGTCCTAAAATATAAGTATCAAATTTCTGATACCACATTCTATGTGATCGTTTCAGTCCATACAAAGATTTATTTAACTTACATACAAAATCCTCATTTATTTCAGCAATGAATCCTTTAGGTTGTCTCATATAGATTTATTCCTCCAAATATCCATGAAGGAATGCAATTTTTACATCCATTTGCTCTATTTTAAGATCGAATGCAATAGCCATAGATAAAAGAAATCTTATTGAGGTGAGATTTGCAATAGGGGAAATACTTCACCATAATCAATTCCTTCTACCTGAGAATAGCCTTTAGCAACCAGATGAGCTTTATATTTCTCCACTTTACCTTCAACATTCTACTTCTTATTGAAAATCTATTTGCAACCTATTTCTTTTCTTCCACCAGGTAATTTTACTAGATCCCATGTCTTGTTATTTTTCAGGGCCATCATTTCCTCATTCATGGCTCCTTGCCAAAGGTTTGCCTCTTCATAATTAACAACTTCTGTAACTATTCTAGGATCTTCATCAGTAACATATAAAACAAAATAATAAGTAAAAGCATATGGACTATACCTTTTAGGTTGCCTTCTTTCTCGTGTTGATATCCTTACCACAGGTGTATGAACCTATGGTTCATCCTCTTTTGATGAGTGAGAATCTTCTTCCATGAGATCAAATTGTACCTTTTTAGGTTTTTCTTCTATTACTTCCTTCCTGTGATCACTTTTCATTTCTCTAAACACCACATCTCTACTATAAGCTGTACTTTTAGTTTCTAGATTCCAAAGTTTATATCCTTTAACATCATCTTTATAACCAATATAGATACATTTAACAACCTTATTATCAAGCTTACTTATTTTCTCCTTTAGAATATGCATGTATGCATCATAGCAAAAAATTCTAAGATGTGAAAGAGAGGGTTTATTACCAAACCATGCTTCAAATGGAGTTTGATCTTGCAATGCTGATGTAGGAGACTGATTCCGCAAGTAACATGTTGCATTCACTACCTTTGCCTAAAATTCTTGTGCCAGACCAACACCACTGAGCATACTTCTAGCATTTTCTATCAGTGTTTTGTTCAACCTCTTAGTAACTCCATTTTTTTTAGGTGTATATGGAGTAGTCTTATGTCTTGCAATACCACATTGCTTACAAAAATACTCAAATTTATTTGAACAATACTCTCCTCCATTTTTCAGACCTCAACACCTTAATATTTTTTCTAGTTTTATTTTCAACAAGTGTTTTAAATTCTCTAAACTTATCAAACACTTCATCTTTACTTTTAAAAAAACAAATCCATGCATATCTTGAAAATTCATCAATGAAAGAAGCATAGTACCATGATTTTCCAAGGGATGGAATAGGAACAAGACCAAAGATATCACTGTGAATCAGATCTAATATCCCTTTTGATTTTGCAGCACTAGATGGGAAACTCACACAATTATGTTTTTCATAAATACAATATTCATTGAAATAAAAAACCATTGAGAAATTAGGGATACCTTGAACCATACCTTTCGTATACAGGGTGTGCAATCCCTTTTATCCAATATGTCCTATTATTTGATGCCAAAGCATTGAACTTTTATCTGATTCAGCCTCAATAGTCGATCTATTGCACTCATTTTTCATAGTGCTTCCCAATACCTTATACAAGGTTCCAATTCAAACACCTATTGCTAATACCATAGATCCATGAACCATTTTACATGAATACTTACTAAAACTAATGGTCACTACTGCATCAACCATTTTTCTTATAGAAATTAAATTTCTAGCAAGTCTAAGAATATGCATTACACCTAGGAGGGTTTTAACCCCACCATCCTATAATAGTATTTTCACTCTTTCATGACCAATGATTCTAAGTGGTGAATCATATCCCAAAAGTACCTCCCCTCTATCATATATTTCATATTCACTGAACCAATCCTTATGAGTCTTATGAAAAGAGGCACTAGTATCTATCAACCAATCTTTACTATTTGAACATGTGGAGCAAGATGCCAAATATACATCCCCTCCATTAGTGGATTTATTTGTCTCTTTGGAAGTGGATTCATCAAATTTCTTTCCATAATCAACATTATTTGATCTAAAATCCTTCTTCATGTGTCCAAGCTTACCACATTCCAACATTTTCTCTCAAATCTTCCTTGAGACTTGGATCTCCCTCTCGACTTAAATCTATCACCAGATCTTATTTTATCTTTTTCCTTGGCACGCCCTCTCACTATTAGGGCATACTTTGATGTGCCCTCCATGTATTTTCTCCTCATATCCTCTGATAATAGAGATGCCACAACATATTCAAACTTTAATGTGGATGAAGTTGTACTACCAATTGCTACAACCAAGTTATCCTATAATATGGTAAAGAGCATAGAAAAGTAATACATGTATCTTCCTCATTCAACTTAATTTCAATAGATGTAAGTTGACTTATCACCGTATTGAATGCATTAAGATGATATGCTACTGAACCCCCATCATTCATCCTCATATTATATAATTTATTTTGGAGGAATAATTTATTCACTAGGGACTTAGATTGATACAGAGCCCCTAACTTCTCCCAGAGATCGTTTGTAGTATATTCTCTAGAAATATTGATTAAGACTGAATCTGCAAGGCACTGTCCAATTAAACTTTTCAATTTTCAATTCAAATTTTCCCAATCTTCATCGGATGTACTAGCAGGTTTCTATTCAAAAATAATAGACCACTAATCTCTATCCATGAGTAGATCCTCCATATTTAATTTCCATAGCTCAAAATTTTTTCCATGAAATTTATTTATCTCTATCCTTGAATGATTTGATGTCATTTTACTTCAAGCTCCATCTGTGAAAAACTCCCACTTCGGAATAGGTTTTCTATAACTCCTAGAAATCATAGATCCTCTTCAATGAATTGAAATCCTAGCAGTAAAAGCATCCCTCTATGGCTAACAATATAGATCTGATACCATATGAAGAGTTATACCCAGACTTATTCTAGAAAAATAATGCAAAAATAAATAACTCGGAAGAAAATAACAACTCACAAAATACATGCACATAAAACATAAGAGATTTATCCTGGTTCACCTGATATGGTCTACGTCTAGCAAACAAGATCCACACTTCCTTTTGTATTATTATTCACCTTACCCATAATGGGACATTACAATCAATATAAAGAAAAATCTTAAACCCTAAACCACAATGTGGTATTAGAATACCATGGGCCCAATACCATGGGCTAAAACCACCCATACCCACAAATCATGGGAATCCCTCCAATGCCTTCGAAAATAGCTCCAATAATATCTCTAAAAAAAGAGGGCCCAAAAATTAAGTCAGGGGTGTTGCCCCCAGACCCTAAAAATTAAGCGAGGCCACCTAAGAAAGGGCTTGCAATACAATACTTCCTCTGCAAAGGATGAGACACATCCAACAAGCAGGACAAACCACTTTGCCTCATAATGGCCTCTCGATGATATTATTTTATTGTTTTTCTTAGTTATAATAGATTTTGAAACATTTGATTTCATTTCTAGCATAGTTTTATTTAGTTCTCATGTATCTTTTTATTATTTTGAGTATTTCTTTTTAGTTTCTTACCAAGGATATGGACCTCATCATGAGAGGTTCCTCATTTTCTATTAATATCTTATGAGTGTTCTTTTGTGCATATTTTGGATCTTGGTAGGAGCTATCATCATGAAGATTCATCAATATTTATCTCATATTGGGGATGTCACAAGAATCTCCTCCCTAGGTCAGCTTTGAAGGTGAAAATATTATGTGATATACTTCTACTTTTGGTTCTATATTGTAAACTGTATCCGTTGAGAAGCAACACACCCCCACTAAAAAAATGAAATTCCATCCCTTTGAAAATATTTAATTTTCATTTTTTCGTAGGGACCCTCTTGAGTTTTCGGGTTTTTAATTCCAAATTTTGCTTGCACCTTTTTTTAAGCTTCGCCTACATCAAAGTGTCCAAGTATACTTGCATATGGCATTGATTTCAATAGCAGTTTCTATTTTTGGCCAGCAAACTTCTAAATGCATTTTCCCTTCAACCGTGATGAATTTTTAAGCTCCGTTTGCAAATTTGGATACCCTTTGGGCCTTTTTAGATGCTTGTAAAGTTTCATCAAATTCTGGGCACTTTGAGTTTTTCATCATTTTTTCTACACCATGTGAAGCTGATCATTCTTGAGCAATTTAAAATTCATTTTTCAAATGTTAAATTTATTTTTGAGTAAGGAAGATCCTTCACCAATATGTAAAAATGCCAAATACGAGTGGACAAAGTCGTTGGAGTCAACCCACAATTTTTGGAGAGTTTGCAAAGTAGAAGAAAAGCTTGAAGGAAATGTCGCGATATCGCGACATGTTCCATTTTCGGACCATGTCTTCATTTTCGAGAGGGAAAAGCTCAGAAGAAAATCTTGAAGGAAATGTCATGATATCGTGACATGTTCCATTTTTGGACCTTGTCTCATTTTCGCGAGAGGAAAAGCTTAGAAGAAAATCTTGAAGGAAATGTCGCGATATCGCGACATGTTCCATTTTCGGACATGTCTCATTTTTGCGAGAGGAAAAGCTCAGAAGAAAAGCTTGAAGGAAATGTCACGATATCGCGACATGTTCCATTTTCGGACTTGTCAGACTTTCGCTCAAAATTAATTGTATCCTAAAATATTTTAAAGTCCGATGTCGCGATATCACGACATGTTCCATTTTGGACTTGTCGGACTTTCGCTCAAAATTAATTGTATCCTAAAATCTTTTAAAGTCCAATGTCACGATATCATGACATGTTCCATTTTTGCGAGGGCAAAGCTATAAAAAGACTAAGTGAAGGAAATGTCATGATTTCACGACATGTTCCATTTTCATGAAAGCCAATGCTTGGAAGAGACTAAGTGAAGGAAATGTCACGATTTCGCGACATGTTCCATTTTCACGAGGGCCAAAGCTTGAAAGAAACGAAGTGAAGGAAATGTCACGATATCACGACATGTTCCATTTTCGTGAAGACAAAAGCTTAAAAGACATGAAGTGAAGGAAATGTCGCGATATCGCGACATGTTCCATTTTCGTGAAGGCACAAGCAAGGAAGAAGTAACTTGAAGAAAATGTCGCGATATCGCGACATGTTTGGATTTATATTCATTTTGCAAAATTTGGCCATTCTTTAAATTTTTCATCACCCATCCAAAGGAAGTAAAAGCTTTTCGACACCGTCCAAACCCTAGAAATATTTAAATGGGAAAATTAATTAATTCTAATCTTTGTTTTTCTTTTGCAGAAAGTAATTCGACAGTTACATTCATGGCAGAAGTAATGGCGAGAAAGACAGACAAACCTGAATTTCGGCACAAATCAAGCGAGGAATTAATGAGATGCTTTGACGGTTTGCCGAAAGATAAAGATAAGAGATGCCGGGAAGTCAGTGACTCATCCAGATTTTGCAGATCCGGCCACAAATACAGGCTTCAAGGAATTTTTCGGTGGATCCATTTGCCCAAAAAATTTATGGCAAAAGTAATGACGGGCCGAAAATCTCAACTCGAACCAAACAAAGGCGGTTGTGCAAGGATGGAAGGCCTCGAAAGTCAGTGACTCATCCGAATTTTGTAGAAGAATTAATGAGATGCTCTGATAGCTTGCCGAAAGATAAAGATACATTTACACGCAGTGCCCATTTGATGAGGATAAAATCAAATCTTATCTTCTCCATTTATGGCGAGATCCACACGAAGATTTTAGAGTGATTAGGGTTTATCGAAACTCTATATAAAAATACTTTATATTGTAAAGCTTCGGAGGTGGGATTTTTATGATAAGATTTAGATATTTGGAAGAAGATATTTTGAAAAGATCAGGGTCTGTCCTGAGTCTATATATACTTCTCTTGAATGTAAAGTGAGGAGGCGAAAACTTGGAATAAAAGACATTCTAGCAATTTCCTGCAAATCTTGTTTGAATGCTTTGTTCTGGACCTGGGGATTGTGTGAAATCGTTCTTCTATGATAGCGTGGCCAGGAGCCTAATCTCTTTCGGATTTTGATAAGTGCACCTTCTTCTATTTTTGTCTCACTAAAGTTCTATTTATTTTAGTTGTAAATCTGCGTTATCAAGATTGAATATGCTGCTAGGCTTCACTCTGTTTGTTATATGCTAGGAAAAATTAAAGATTTAAGGTTCTGGTCTGTCCTAATTGCTCTTTCCTCACTGCGTGAGCTAGACTGCTTGTGAGAGATACCATTAACACCGACTTCCCTTTTATTTATGATTTTCTTTTAAATCTATGTTATCTCTGTCTTATGCTCTTAGTAGAAGGTGATCTTAGAAAGCTGGACATCTTCCTCTTTGATTGGTTCCATTGTGAAGTTTAATAGTGTAATTGAAATTGATAGTTTTGATTTTGCAACTAACTTAGATAAGATTCTCTTTTATGCCCTACCCTACTCTCTTTGTTCTATTGTTAAATGATCCATTTTTATTTTCTTTCCAAATTTGTCTTTTATTTAATCTGCTAAAACATAAAGAGCTATATCAAAGAACTCATTGTAAATCCGATAGTCAACAAAGATAACAACTTCTAAACATTATTGAACGAAGGTCGAGCCCATTGTAAGGTAATAGACAGTCCACTTGAAACTATTCCAGAAGCGAAAAAGAGTGAATAGACATTCGACCCAACTCTGTAACTCACACCTTGGATAACCAGCAAGATCCTAAAGTGAGTGGGATTTATCCCGTATAAGTGTTATTGGTATTTTATGCTCATTCTTCATGGGGTGTGTATGAAAGCCGAACCAACATTTAAAATTGGCGCTAGAAGGAGGGCCCTGAACTCCGTTCAGTATTTGTTAAGGATTGTGAGTTGCTTGTGAAAAGCTGGATTCTACCTATAGAGTAACCAGGTCCCACTCCAGAGCCGGAGAGCTCCTTGTGCCTGAGTTAGAAACCCCAAGGAGAAGTAGCCTCAGAAGGGCCAAGTCTTTGTCCAGTGTAGTTTTGTCACCCCTTGTAGTTCCTCCAACTGCAACTCAAAATATCATCGTCAATCAGGTAGTAATGGCGAACTGGTTGGGTTCCACTGCTTTGAATATTCCTGGTGCAGCGCATGATTTGCCCAGAAATCCTGAGAAGTATCTCCCTACCTACAAACATGATGGAATTAGAACAGCAGAAGAACATCTAGTGGCATATAAAAATGCTCTAAAGTTGTTAAATGTGCAGCATGAAGATGTGGCTTGTAGGTTATTCCCATTCACCCTCCAGGAGGGAGCATACGACTGGTTTTTGAATCTCACTAATGATTCTATTACCAGTTGGAATGACCTAGAGAAAGTTTTTGTATCACAATTTGGGGAAGTGATTGACCCCAGTGTGTTATATCAACAGTTTTCCAGCATTAAGAGAGGAATCAATGAGACTGTCAGATCTTTCAATGTCAGGTTTCAAAAAGCTTATGGTAGATTGACGGGTCATTATGTGCCAACTGCAGACCTAGCATTGGAAATTTTTAGGAATTCCCTAGATCCAGTGACCTCTATTTTCCTGAAGAGAGATGCAAATATTACTAATTTAACAGAGGCATATAGAGAAGCTTTGGTTCTTGAAAGACAATTAGGACCTCAACCTTTGAACGCTCCTCTAATTCCCTTTGTTACACAAAATACTCCTATTTTAAATCCTATCCCACATCAAATGATGTTGCCATCAGGCCAAACTCCACCAATAGGAAATCCATTGGTTGTAACACATGCTGAACATGTACAGAATACGGAGAAAGAATCTGATAAAACAAGAGTTGAGGAAGTCTCAAAGATGGTCCAGAAGTTGGCAAATGACTTTTTGAGTTTCAAAAGGCAGGTGTCCACCGGGGACAACTCAAATAGATTTCCTTATCAACAGAATAGATTCACTAGACCACCCTATGAACCCAATAAGGATTATAAAGGTAAGGGGCATGAAGTGAATATTTGTGACTTGGCTTTGCCCAACTGGTGCAGGATACACGGAACATCTCAGCACGGGGAATTAGATTGTTTGGAGTTTTGCAATGCCTTTGAAGCTTTATCTGGTGAGTTGGTTTTTCCTGAAAACCAAAGAAATGCTGATGGTCCAGGTTCATCCAAACATAGTACAACTATGGTGTTAGATTCTTTCACTTTTCCAGATGAGTCAGAGAATGTTGTGGAGATGCCTATGGATGAAGTGCAAGCCTTTCAACAGTATAGAAGGGACAACTATAACCTCAGGAACAAAAATCTGGAGCCTAATACTACATCTACACCTCCAGACAACTCCCATAATGTTCCTCCTAGATCCATCTTCAAATAATAACCCACCTCCACCCAAGGGAGGAGATCCAAGAGTACCAAGTGGATTTTTTGCTTCACTCAATAAAGGATACAACATAGTGGAGGATATGAAGAAGATCAAGGCTAACATCACTCTTCATGAGTTGGCTCAAATTACTGAACAAAGGGATAATTTGATTAAGACATACTCTGAGCCTACCGCCAAACCTCTAGAAAAGGGGAAGAAGATAGCGAATGCAAACTTGGCCATGTATAAAGAAAGGACAGAAGTTCCACCTTTCTTGCTAACTGTCTATATATTTGGGAAGAATCTACACAACTGTCTGGTGGATTCTTGTGCTTCAGCCAATGTCATGCCTCTAGCCATCTGTCAACAGTTGGGTTTAACCCCTATGAAGTCTGAGAGAAGAGTCATCCAATTGGATAAAACTGAGGTTAAGGTGGTAGGTGAACTTCAGAATATACACATCCAACTAGCATCTGAGCCGAGAGCACAACACAAAATTGACATTCAGGTGGTAGATATTCCCGTGGGATACGGAATGCTTCTGAGCAGAGACTGGTCAAAGTCTTTGAATGGGTACTTGGCGACTGATTTCTCACATATGTGGTTACCTTGGAAAGGTGTTGCAAATCAGTTGAGAATCGAAAGAGAACCTAGATATAAACACGTAATCACTGAGTATAATGCCAAGAATGAGACTGTTAATATTGCTGATGTAGATATCGGGGTTTATAATCTGACAACTGCACAAAAGGGGAAACCTGTTAAAGCTCATCTTGATCATGATAATGAAGTTTGGATGCTTCATGTCGATGGAGCTAAGTCCAAACAAGGTTCTGGTATAGGGGTAGTTCTTAAAGTACCTAGAGATCAGACCTATTTTATGTCTTATCGCTTGCAGTTTCCTTGCACAAATAATTTGGCGAAATATGAAGCACTAGTGCTGGGATTGAAATTTGCTTTAGATAAAGGTGTGAAAAATATCCAGGTTTTCACAGACTCAGAGTTGGTGGCTAATCAGGTTAGAGGTAAATTTCAATGCAAGGCATCTTACCTGAAAAGATATAAACACCGAGCTTGGGATCTCATAGAGGATTTTGATGCTTTTAATTTGACACACATTCCTAGAGAGGAGAATTCACTTGCAGATGTCTTAGCTTCATCAACCACAAATATGAAGCCATTGGAGGAGTTCAAATGGAAGAAATTTTCAATCGAATTAATCCCTTGTCCTTCGGTTCCAGATAACGTAGACAATTTTCAAGTCTTTTTGACGACCAACAAATTATAGACTTTTTACAGAATACCAATGCATTTGAAAATGCTATAATTGATGATGGTCAAAAGGATACTATGCTGGAATAGTTTGATGATGAAAGGGGGATGATGAGTTTGAAAGATAATAGAATTCCGAAAGGAATGGTAGAACTTGAGCGACTGTTTGATATCGACCAAATTAAACAAAGAGGAAGTTCTATTGGTATAGCAGGTGGTGAAACTAAAAAACTGAATGTGGGGACTGAAGAAGATCCCAGACACCTTAAGTTAGCTAAAGCTTGTGACCCTGAAATTAAAAAGAATATGATTGAATTCCTTCACAGATCCAAGGATGTTATGGCTTGGTCTTATAAAGACCTAAAGGTTTTTGATCCAAAAGTTTACACCCATATAATACCTTTAAAGGAGTCCTGCAAACCCTTCCGACAGAAACAGAGGCATGTCAACGCCTTGTTGGAACCCCTCATCAAGAAGGAGGTGGAGAAATTATTGAGTGCTGCCATTATATTTCCCATCAGACATTCTACTTGGGTAGCCAATTTAGTACCGGTTAGAAAAAAGAATGGGGAAATCCGCTTGTGCGTGGATTTTAGAAACTTGAACAAGGCTTCCGAAAAGGATAATTATCCTTTGCCTTCCATGGATGATGTGCTACAAATTGTGAATGGTTCAGAAATGATGTCTTTCTTAGATGGATTTTTGGGGTACAACCAGATATTGGTTGAAAGGGAAGACAGGATGAAAACTGCCTTCACGACCAAGTGGGGAACCTTTGCTTACAAGAGAATGCCATTTGGATTGATAAATGTTGGAGCTACCTTTCAGCGTGCAATGGATCATGCCTTCAAAGGTCTCATGGGTAAGTGCATCGTTGTCTACATGGATGACTTGACAGTTTTTTCTAAATCTCGGTTTGACCACGTAAAGCACTTGGAATCTGTCTTCAACAAATGCAGAGAGTTTGGCATTTCTTTAAACCCAAAGAAGTGTGTTTTTGGTGTAACTGAAGGAAAACTCCTTGGACACTTAATCACCAAAGATGGCATTTCCATGGATCCAGAGAGAGTTGAAGCCATATCGGGGATACCTTTTCCCAACTCTAAGAAAGAGTTAAGATCATTTTTTGGGAAAATTAATTTCGTCAAAAAATTCATCTCTGGTTTTGCAGAAATAGTCAAGCCGCTAAATAACATGCTGAAGGGAACTGCTAAGATTGCCTGGACAACAGAAGCCAAAGCAGCATTCCACGAGATCAAAACTGCCATCAAGCAAGCTCCAGTTCTGGTGAGCCCAGATTTTAGTGTAGATTTTTACCTGTACTCTTTTTCTTTTGAACACACACTTGCAGCAGTTTTAACCCAACGAAGGGAAACAGGGGAACACCCGATTGCTTTCAAAAGTACCAACTTAAAGGGTGCTGAGCTAAAATACTCTCGCTTGGATAAGCAAGCCTATGCCTTGGTGAGAGCAGTCAAGCAATTCAGGCATTACATATTGAGGAGCAAAGTCCATGCTATAGTTCCTGATCCAGCTGTAAAATATTTATTAAGCCAGGATGAATTGGGTGAGCTAAGAGGTAATTGGGCCACGAGACTGCAGGAATACGACTTAGAAATTTGACCTACAAAATTAATCAGAGGACTTGGTTTGTCCCGACATATTGCTGAAATACCTGTAGAGGCAGAAATTAATCAGCTGGATTTTGGGGTGGATGATTGGTATGGAGATATCATTCATCTGCTAAGGTTTGGAATTTGTCCACCTCACCTGAATAGAACTCAAAGAAGAGCACTGAAGCTGAAATCTGCTCATTTTCTACTCAAAGGAGGCAACTTATACAGAGAAAACTATGTTTGGCATATTCTTAAGATGCATTTCTCGGGAATGAAGTAGGCGAGGTGATGTCTAGTTTTCATGAAAAGTTAGGAGCGGGGCATTCCTCGAGTTTCGCTACTACACACAAGATATTGAGAGCAGGCTATTACTGGCCTACATTGTTTAAAGATGCACATCGGCATGTGAGAACTTGCCAACGAGTGTCGGATCTTTGCATCCAAGCGGGTTAATCGAGCTCTACCATTACAACCTGTTATAATAGAAAAACCTTTTATGCAATGGGGACTTGACTTCGTAGGTGTGATAAACCCGAATTCATCAGCAGGGCACAAGTATGTTTTAACAACCATTGACTATTGTACAAGATGGGTTGAAGCAGCAGCCACCATGAAAAGTACAACCCACGAGGTGATTGGATTTTTAGAGTCAAATATCATAACCAGGTTTGGAGTTCCTTTGAATTTGGTGTGCGACAACGGACCGGCTTTTCAGTCATTCGAATTTGCAGAGTGGGCATACCAGAGGGGGATAGTCATCAAGTTTTCATCCAATTATTATCCCCAAGGTAATGGACTAGCTGAGTCCACAAATAAGAATTTGATGAATGCCATCAAGAAGTCTCGTGGTAGACAAACCCAGACAATGGCACACACTATTGAAGTATGCACTTTGGGCTGACAGGATAAGACATAAAGAAGCTCTTAAGACTTCCCCATTTGCTTTGTTGTATGGCACCCAACCCATAGTTCCTATCTCTCTAAAATTGCCCACTTACCAATTTGCTTTAGATTACTTTGATGATCATGCAGATGCAGAAGCTCGTATATTGGACTTAATTAATTTGCAGGATGAACGACTTCAAGCCTTGGAGCATTTTAGCCGACACCAAGAGACAGTCAAGCACTGGTTTGACAAAAGAGCCAGAGTAAAAGCCTTCAGACTTGCAGACTTGGTGCTTCTATGGGACAAAGCCCATGAAAAGAAAGGTAAACACACCAAGTTGCAACCTCTATGGATAGGGCCATACCAGATCGCCGAAATCCTAGGTAATAATGCGTTTTGCCTACAGGATCTGGAAGGTAATTTTTTGAACCTTCCTATCAATGGTCAATATCTGAAGCATTATTTCTCAGCTGTTCCATCCACTACATCATTTGAATAATTGCAAAGATTTTGTGCATATGTATAATATTGTAAATGAAGTGTGAAGTAGTGTGTTTTTGTTTTGTTTTATTTAAAAGTTTGAAGTTCTGTATTTTGTCTTTGTAGGTCTGTGCAATTTTGTCTTTAACTGGTGGCCTTTTTCCTCCTCGTTAGCTCTTTAATCCTGTTTGTTTGAGTTTGCCTAAACAAAGAAAAACACAAATCAACATTGAAAATTGGCCTAGTGTGTTTTCATTTTGTTTCATTCTGTTTTAAGAGATAGTCTGCTAGGATTAAAAAGTGGGACTACTTGTTATCTAGAACAATAGTAGAAAGATAATTGGATTTTGTATTTTGCTTGCCACAATTATTTTGATTATGAAGAAATTACTATATTGTTTGGTTGAAGAACTCCCAGGGAATCCAAGAAAAGTTGGTCATGAGAGGGGAATCCGATTCACAAAATTACATCAAAGCGTCCAAGGAGGTTGTTGGTACCTGAGCTGAAACAGTTAGTTGATCAATTGCTCGATGAATATAAAAAAAAAAGAGAGAGAAGCAGCAAGGCACTCCAGTAATCGGTATCTTTCAAAAGAAAAGAGAGAGAAGGTGAAAGTTGGGCAAGCCAACATAAAACTGGCACTCTTTCCTGCACATAGCCAAGGCTCCCGAAGGATACATCTCAAACATGTTCACCAAGCTATAGATGCCACCTCATAATTGTGATCAGGGTCGTGAAAATCTAAAGAGTAACTCTGTCGGGGCTGTGAAAGGCTAAACTAGTAAACAGAGCTCTACTCGGTTTCCCCTACACAATCTAAATAGTTGTTCGATCCATAGCAAGCATTTGAAGCCCCGGTCATCCTTGGAAGAAGGTTTATACACTTGTAATCGCACATCAGAATCTTCCTTAAGTGGTTCAACCTAGTATGTCCTTGGGAAACTTTAACGGCTAGCAGATAGTAGTTAAGTCATTTTAGAAAATATTTGTGGCAAAGCATGGTACATAGTCTAAATTGTTTTGAAACTAGAGTTCTGGATTCTAAATAGTGCTACTATTTTCCTCACAGATATCGCCATTTGTTGAGAAGCAACACACCCCCACTAAAAAAATGAAATTCCATCCCTTTGAAAATATTTAATTTTCATTTTTTTGCAGGGACCCTCTTGAGTTTTTGGGTTTTTAATTCCAAATTTTGCTTGCACCCTTTTTTTAAGCTTCGCCTACATCAAAGTGTCCAAGTATACTTGCATATGGCATTGATTTCAATAGCAGTTTCTATTTTTGGCCAGCAAACTTCTAAATGCATTTTCCCTTCAACCGTGATGAATTTTTAAGCTCCGTTTGCAAATTTGGATACCCTTTGGGCCTTTTTAGATGCTTGTAAAGTTTCATCAAATTCTGGGCACTTTGAGTTTTTCATCATTTTTTCTACACCATGTGAAGCTGATCATTCTTGAGCAATTTAAAATTCATTTTTCAAATGTTAAATTTATTTCTGAGTAAGGAAGATCCTTCACCAATATGTAAAAATGCCAAATACAGGTGGACAAAGTCGCTGGAGTCAACCCACAATTTTTGGAGAGTTTGCAAAGTAGAAGAAAAGCTTGAAGGAAATGTCGCGATATCGCGACATGTTCCATTTTCGGACCTGTCTCATTTTCACGAGAGGAAAAGCTCAGAAGAAAATCTTGAAGGAAATGTCACGATATCGTGACATGTTCCATTTTCGGACCTGTCTCATTTTCGCGAGAGGAAAAGCTTAAAAGAAAATCTTGAAGGAAATGTCACGATATCGCGACATGTTCCATTTTCGGACCTGTCTCATTTTTGCGAGAGGAAAAGCTCAGAAGAAAAGCTTGAGGGAAATGTCGCGATATCGCGACATGTTCCATTTTTGGACTTGTCAGACTTTCGCTCAAAATTAATTGTATCCTAAAATCTTTTAAAGTCCGATGTCGCGATATCGCGACATGTTCCATTTTCGACTTGTCAGACTTTCGCTCAAAATTAATTGTATCCTAAAATCTTTTAAAGTCCGATGTCGCGATATCATGACATGTTCCATTTTCGGAGGGCAAAAGCTGAAAAAAGACTAAGTGAAGGAAATGTCACGATTTCGCGACATGTTCCATTTTCGCGAGGGCAAATGCTTAGAAGAGACTAAGTGAAGGAAATGTCACGATTTCGCGACATGTTCCATTTTCTGAGGGCAAAGCTGAAAGAAGCGAAGTGAAGGAAATGTCACGATTTCGCGACATGTTCCATTTTCACGAGGGCAAAAGCTTAAAAGACATGAAGTGAAGAAATGTCGCGATATCGCGACATGTTCCATTTTCGTGAAGGCACAAGCAAGGAAGAAGTAACTTGAAGAAAATGTCGCGATATCGCGACATGTTTGGATTTATATTCATTTTGCAAAATTTGGCCATTCTTTAAATTTTTCATCACCCATCCAAAGGAAGTGAAAGCTTTTCGACACAGTCCAAACCCTAGAAATATTTAAATGGGAAAATTAATTAATTCTAATCTTTGTTTTTCTTTTGCAGAAAGTAATTCGACAGTTACATTCATGGTAGAAGTAATGGCGAGAAAGACAGACAAACCTGAATTTCGGCACAAATCAAGCGAGGAATTAATGAGATGCTTTGACGGTTTGCCGAAAGATAAAGATAAGAGATGTCGGGAAGTCAGTGACTCATCCAGATTTTGCAGATCCGGCCACAAATACAGGCTTCAAGGAATTTTCCGGTGGATCCATTTGCCCAAAAAATTTATGGCAAAAGTAATGACGGGCCGAAAATCTCAACTCGAACCAAACAAAGGTGGTTGTGCAAGGATGGAAGGCCTCGAAAGTCAGTGACTCATCCAAATTTTGTAGAAGAATTAATGAGATGCTCTGATAGCTTACCGAAAGATAAAGATACATTTACACGCAGTGCCCATTTGACGAGGATAAAACCAAATCTTATCTTCTCCATTTATGGCAAGATCCACGCGAAGATTTTAGAGTGATTAGGGTTTATCGAAACTCTATATAAAAATACCTTATATTGTAAAGCTTCGGCGGTGGGATTTTTATGATAAGATTTAGATATTTGGAAGAAGATATTTTGAAAAAGATCAGGGTCTGTCCTGAGTCTATATATACTTCTCTTGAATGTAAAGTGAGGAGGCGAAAACTTGGAATAAAAGACATTCTAGCAATTTCCTGCAAATCTTGTTTGAATGCTTTGTTCTGGACCTGGGGATTGTGTGAAATCGTTCTTCTGTGATAGCGTGGCTAGGAGCCTAATCTCTTTCGGATTTCGATAAGTGCACCTTCTTCTATTTTTGTCTCACTAAAGTTCTATTTATTTTAGTTGTAAATCTGTGTTATCAAGATTGAATATGCTGCTAGGCTTCACTCTGTTTGTTATATGCTAGGAAAAATTAAATATTTAAGGTTCTGGTCTGTCCTAATTGCTTTGTCCTCACTGCGTGAGCTAGACTGCTTGTGAGAGATACCAGTTAACACCGACTTCCCTTTTATTTATGATTTTCTTTCAAATCTATGTTATCTCCGTCTTATGCTCTTAGTAGAAGGTGATCTTAGAAAGCTGGACACCTTCCTCTTTGATTGGTTCCATTGTGAAGTTTAAGAGTGTAATTGAAATTGATAGTTTTGATTTTGCAACTAACTTAGATAAGCTTCTCTTTTCTGCCCTACCCTACTCTCTTTGTTCTATTGTTAAATGATCCATTTTTATTTTCTTTCAAATTTGTCTTTTATTTAATCTGCTAAAACATAAAGAGCTATATCAAAGAACTCATTGTAAATCCGATAGTCAACAAAGATAACAACTTCTAAACATTATTGAACGAAGGTCGAGCCCATTGTAAGGTAATAGATAGTCCACTTGAAACTATTCTAGAAGCGGAAAAGAGTGAATAGACATTCGACCCAACTCTGTAACTCACACCTTGGATAACCAGCAAGATCCTAAAGTGAGTGGGATTTATCCCGTATAAGTGTTATTGGTATTTTATGCTCATTCTTCATGGGGTGTGTATGAAAGCCGAACCAATAGTATCAAAATGGTATCAATCCCTAAGAGGGATATATTTGTAACCACCTTGTGAAGGATAATTTCAATATTAATGAGAAGGACACCATTTATTTATTTCTTGTCTTTCCTTTGATGGTTACATGATGTGTTATTCAATTTGATTTCATATAATTGCTTAGGTGTACAATTTTTGCCTACTACATTTATTACATTCTAATTACCATATCCTCAAGAGGGTGGCTTCTAACTTATTAGATAGTTGATCATGAAGGTTACAAAAAAATATCTTTAATATTTTCTTTAAAAGGGAAGTCAATTGAATTTTTCCAACCTTCATTATCTTACTAAGAAGTCAAAGAAGTTCTCATCCTTGGCTAGCTTGAGTTGATATAAATCATCGAGGGTGACTTTCTCCTCAACTTAGGATAAGAAATGGTGTACAAACATATCATCCATATCCTTAAAGCTTCTAATGGAATGATATGGCAGTTGATAGTACCACTCAATATCAAGGTGACTAAGGAGTTTGGGGAAAATTTTCAATATATTGTCATAAGCAATGCCATGGCAAGTAGTTTGAAATATTCTAATGTGTTTGATAAGGTCTTCCATACCTTTAAACATTTGGAAATGTGGTGTTTCAAAATTCAAAGGGTAAAGGCAACTTGCTACCATGGGATCTAGGGGTTGTTTACACATGTCTTTTTGAGATTACTTATAAATAGGAGCCTATACAGTGTACACACATGAAACTAGTTTCTTTACCATGGTAATCGATTTTTGAACCTCAATATCAGGTTGAGTATAGGAAGTAGGTTGTAGGACAAAAGGTTCTTGATGAGGATAAGGTTTTGATAATAGTGTTACACATTTTGAAGTTATTTAAAAATATTGAAGGTTAATTAAGAATGGCAAGTGCAAGGTTTTGAGAAAAAATCTATTTGTATTGATGAAGTTAGAACAAGGAGGATTGATAAAATAATTTGAATTTATGGTGTTGTGGTATGGTTCTAAACTAGGAGGATAATATTTTTTGGTTTTTGACTCATGGGGTAACTAACATTAACCCTCAATGGATCCTCAAATAGATATATGAATGTAGGATTTCCTAAAGTGAGTTAAACACAAGGTATTACACTACCTATAGAAATAATGATGATCATAGGGTTAATATAATTAGAATTTGATGCATTAGGTTCTAAAGTGGATTGATTTAGATTTGAAATTATTGGATTAATATTACTAGGTGGTTGATTATGCAATGGTTTATTACTTATACTAGGTTGGTTAAAGGACATGAAGCTAGAATGATATGGTTGGGGAGGATTTGAGGGTCAATCCTAAAAATAATATCACTATTACTAAATTTTGATATAATATATTTCTTTATATTTTAAAAAGCTATTATATCATTCATGGAGTTAAAGGTTATCTTAATTTGAGCATCCTCTTGAAGGTTGATGGAACTCATGGTTGAGGTATTATTATCCTCATCCTTAAATTTAGGGAATTCCATGGAAATTTTATTATCATTATCATCCCATATAGAAGGGATCTTAGGATCCACTAATTATTTACCACTATGAAGGTAATGACCTCTTTAGGACAAAATTTTAATGGTTTAGGTAAGGGAGTAGAGAGATATTAATTAATTATAATGTTATTAAAGGGGTAAGACAGGAGATTAGAAAGTGTGGCTAGAACTTCTATATTCTCTCTATACTTATTATATCAATATACCTTAGGAGATATCCTAATATACCTAAACCTACTTGATATAATTGCTCTTGTAATATATCTATTGATATATGGAAGAAGCTTGATCTCCTCAATATATGTGGTCATACATGAGTGTAGATCTTGAGGTATGTGGATAAATAATTATACTAGGATCAACCACACCTAGATAAATGGCTAAGGATGATACATGAGAGGGTAAGTTCATTTTTAATAATAATTACATGAGTTACTCTACACAAATAAAATTATATGGTTTGATTTGGAATACCTTAAGAGCCCCGATATCTCTACCAAAGATAATATCAAGAACTCAGGTGGAATGTCTATTTTGCCTAGAGGAATCAAATATGGGTGGGCTAAATGATCCAAACACCTATCCACGAAGTTAGTTCAAATTGAAGCCTCCCCTATTAATATGGAGATGTCAGAGTCTAATGACCAGTCTCTAGTGAAGAAGAAATAAAAGTTGGTGGAGGATTCGACTAAAGCTAGAGAATTATCCCACCCTAGGGCTCGAACCTTCCAATATCATGTCATTGTGTAGAGTAGCAAAAACCATACACCTAAACATTTATGAAATCAAATTGAAAAATGTAAATCATGTAACCATAAGATAATAAAGAAATGTACAAAATGGTGTCATTATTAATATTTAAATATCTTTACAAGGCAATTACAAAGATATCCCTATTTGAAATTATACCAATTTGATACAAATTACAATATAGAACCACAAGTAGGTGTAACCTGCAGAGTCTTTGCTCTCTCAAAAATGATTATAGAGGGTTTTTTTGCAACCTCCGCATGATGAGATAAAGATTGAAATATCTTTATGTTGAAGAGATCCTGATAATATATGAAACCCACACACAAGAACACTTACAAGACATCAATAGAAAATTGGGAACCTCTCATGATGAGGCTTGTTTCCATGATGAGAAATTGAAGTAAAGATGTTGAAAATGATAAACAAATGCATGCAAATTGAGTGAAACTATGATAAAATAAAAATTAAATTTTGCTAAATCTACTGTAACTAGAAAACATAGTAAAGATAGATTTCACCAAGAGGTCATCATGGAGTAAAGAAGTCACACCTGTTAGCCATCATAGGGCCCAGTGGTTGCACCTACGGGAAGCAACCACTAAACAAATAATTGTTTCATGTTTGGTGAGGGACAATGTTTGGTTAATCTATCAAATTCATGTTCAAGATTCATGCTCTTAGAAGCACAATTAAATCACAAAAATTAGCTCAAATTCAAGATGATTGATGATGCACAATGGTTGAATTTTATCTTCAAACTCCAAGGGACTCCATTGATGCAATTGTAGGCTCCATGGTTGGATTTGGGTAACACTCTATTGCTTATGAGAAGATGTTCTCTCTAGTACACAAAATGACAACACTTAATTGTATTATATTGGGAGATATATTTCATGAACACTTAGGCTCTTCTTATAAGTTTCAAAATTTAAAATATTGGCTTGGAAGAGAAGCCAAGAACCAAGAATTGGTTAGGATCTAGACAACCCTAAACATCACTTATAGAACCTTCTCATGCTTAACCATTGAAACTCAACTACCCTGTAACTGATTTGGCTTAGCTAAGAAATATCAAGTTTTTTATAGTCCTAGACATCCCAAGGTGGAGTGGCCATGACTGATGGCTATCATAGGTTCCAGATGTCGTTGGAGGCCACTCCTAGGTATGACAATACAAGCTGAAATAGGATAGGTTGCCCTTGTTTGAGTGGTAAGAACAACTATTAGGTCTTGGGGAGGTCCAAGGTGAGTCATATGGCTTGAAGAGGTGTCCATTTAGGTAGCCTCCTCAACATGATGTATTTTAGATGTCTACAAATTCCCCTCTTTAGGATGCATTGTGTGAAAGCACAACACTGAGAAAAAATAGACAACCTAATGTCACATTGAAGGTTGATTAATATTCATTGATTTGTCAACTTTAGATGTTCCAATCACAAAAATAGCATGCATCTTTGAATCATTACCTCTAAAACTGTAGTGGACTTAATTTGTGTAAAACTTTGGAAAATCTCAAGGCATTCGGGTAGTTTTGTGTTACTACATGGATAATTAGTTCATACTGACAAAGGTTTAGTTTAGCATTTTTTATTTTTGCCCCAGTAAATAGGGAAGCTTATGATAGTTTTTAGCAATGATTCTTGGATGAATGTAATTTGCATTATTGAGTGTTTAATTATTGATTTTTATTATGAATTCTGTGATTATGACTAACTCCTCAAGCGATGAGTCAATGAGGAAATAGCAAGTGATGAAAACAACGAGTCACTTGACCAAGATGACTTGCTTGAGCATTGCAAGATAATAAAAAATATAAAAGAGAAAGTATTGTTATAGTTGTGATTTCAACCATTTTTGGTAATTTTACATCTCTATCCCATGGAGCAGTCCAACCACATGGCTTTCTTAGGGAATTAATGATGATATAAATTCAATTAAAGTTTGAAGTGAATCACTATGTTTGATGATCTATGAAACTTCATAGAAGAACGAAATGTACACCTTGTTCCCTTAGAGTAGTTTGACTACATGGCCTTCTTGGGGATTGAAGTAAAGATATTTTGATTCATCGATGAATGATTTTGGTTCAAATGGTCTTATGGTAATTTACTCATCTTACCGAATTGTATGGATAGCAAGTCACTAAAACCACCAAGTGTATAGAGTAAATGACTAGGTACAAGGTACATTTGAGGTTTTGTTTAATTGATTTTTTTATTTTTTTGAAATTTTTGATGAAGTTGGACAATTAAATGTTGTTAGAAGTCCAAATTGAAGCTCATGATGCTAACAAAATGTGTGCATTTATTGCCATTTGGAGGTCATCCTAGGGTATAGCAATGATAACTTGCAAATTTTGGGGCCATCATGAGGCAGGATGGTCGTGATGAAAAGCAACTACTCCACCCTAGGGCAATCAAAAAAATTGAAAAATATAAAATCAAACATTCCAATTTTTAATTTCATTGTGATAGTTGGCAGTGAGAGAAAGAGAAGTGAGATGAAGGAGAGATTTCTTAACATGAAATACTACCAAAATTATGATACACGACCATGACAACTCATATAGAGACCTCAATGAGTGGAGGAGTCAAATATACGAAGGTAGAAATATTGATCCCTCTCTTGTTAATTTTGCAAATTAAAATGAACCTCACTACGTAATAAGAAAAATGAATATCATTAAACCACTAGTAACGAACCTTTTACTATATTAGTAACCTCTAGATTAAGCTAGCTTAGGAGGGTAGTTAATTTTTTTTAAGCATTTTAGCATGGGGTCGAACCTCAATTAGGTGCCACTTTGGGACCATCCTAGGTAGGAGTGGCTCCTCTTTGGCAAGATGGGGGTCATCAAGGGGTATGATGACCTCATTTGAATACAAACAGTTAAAATTTTAACCATTGGGGAGGTCATCGTAGGGTCCATCGATTGTGCCTAGTGACCATTGGATACTAGAGTGGTTACCCAACTTTAGTGATTTTTGTTAATTGTTTTTTTTTGTATTCTATTGATTTTTATTGTATTTTTATTACAGTTTTTTTGTATTTTTGGATTCATTTGGATTTGATTATTGGGCGTCGTTTTTTGATAAATCATGCTAGGGTACCCACTTTGTTGGGTGAGTTGCGATATCAGCTGTTAGAGGATGATTGGGCATAGTTTGAGGTGATCAGCCTCAAATAGGTAGTGCACCTTCCTACTGTCATGTCAAATCAGGTATATCTGATGGCCCTAGCTCATCATTGGGATAGAAAGACCAACACCTTCCATATATTGACTAGTGAGATGATAGTTACGCTTGAGGATGTCTACAGGAAAATCTAGATCCCTATTGAGGGATGCACTATCATCTCGACTCCCCTTTGACATCAGGAGATAATTCTTTAGAGGATTTTTAGAGGGGAGGTAGATGTTGCCTTATCACATATGGAACATGGTGGAGTCTTTGTCAGTGCATTGTATGACATTGATGTATTCTCTTGACGTCAGGCAGTGATGATGTACATCATCTCCAACATCCTACTATCAAAATATTTAGGATTGATGTTCCCTCAGAACCTCCTTAGCATGGTTCAAGACTTAATGGACGTTGACCTAGAGGATCCAATTATTATGGAATAGGGTAGCACCCTACTAGCACAATTATATGACAATCTATAAGAGATATAGCCCCAAAGGTACATTGGATTGGGGTGTAGTATGTTTCTCTAGATATGGGGATGGTAGCATATCAGAGTGGATCAACCAATAGGATTGATAGTACCCCTAGATAAGCTAAGGGGAAAAAATATTGGCTATGCAGCTTCATGAGCATGGGATCAGGAGATTGGCCATAGGTAGGGAGGCTATCACATTACACTAGATCTCTAGATATGCTATAATGGGATTAGGTCATATGCAGGCCCCACTTGGATTACCCACACTAGACAGAGGTTGTAGAGTATTTGGCTCAAGTGGGATGTGGATGGTGGCTCATTTGGTGCCATGGCACTGATCGAGAGTATTTTTGCTACTCTCAAGTTACACAATAGTTTGGCATCTTCTAGGATGTCCTAGAGGAGCCTATCATCTATCATAGCCAAAATTATGAAATGCAATTGGAGTTTCTAGAGTAGATGCACTTGCAAAGAAGGAATATCTGGTAGTGGTCGAGACTGGTTTGGCTGACACAAGCATGAGTGTAGAGTACAACATATGGTGGGTCACTCAACTATGACAATGAGGTAGTCATATGAGAAGGTCTATAGAGGTAGCAGTGAAGAAGGGTGGCAATGAGGATGAGCGATGAGTGCATCACAAAATAGATGGGGAGTGGTACAAGGCTATCAAGTACAAAGAGGAGCCATAGGATGAGGGTGAGGGTGATGATTATGATCCTAATAGTGAGGTGGCCTAGATGAGAGTATGACTAAAAACTACATAGGGATAGTTGGTAGAGTGGAAGACCACTCTCACTATAGTCCAAAATAAATTGAGTAGCAGATAATGGTAGTGGAGAGGATAATCTAAGGAGAGAGATATCCTCAAGGCCCAATTGGCCACAATCCAAACAGAGATTAACTAGGTTATGGTAGAGAGGGATACTCTATGGACACAGCTAGATACCAATATCATAGAGAGGGATGTCAAGATAGTAGAGCAAGATACTATATATGTTTAGTTGGCGGTCGTGACTATAGATTAGGATACACCCTCTACTCTAGCTATTAAGGGGCCAACAATATCAAGTGGGGATGTAAATATCAGTAGACTACAAATCCTCTTAGAGGAGGTTGTGGTCCAGTGTAGGTATGAAGTGACTTACATAGTGGATTTGGATATTCAGGTCAGGATACATGGGGGTATCCTACCTGAGCGATCTATGGCAGGGGGATCTTAACATAGATGATGAAGTGAGTTTAGATAGTCATTAGTGTGACCTAATAATAGGTCGAGAACTCGATCGAATATATCAACAACTACTGATTCCAAATAGCCTCACAAGAATGAGGCCAGGAGTGGAGGTGACTCTAGGGGTGTAGGCCTCGCTTGATATATCTCTTATGTACTTAGCATTATTAAGTGTAAGGTCTAAGAACCTATACAGTTGTAACCTATGAGAAATTTTTGTATCATGATGTAATTGAATCTTCATATATATATATATATATATATATATATATATGATCTCTTTTTATGACTCATTATGTGTTGATGGTTATGCTTTGATTTTATGTTATGTATGCATTGATGGATGTAATTATTATATGATGATGTATTGTTTTATACATGCAATGTACTATTGAAATATAATTATTAGATGATATATGTATGATTATATTTTATAATCTCGATGTATGGATGTACTATTCTGTATGTGTATATGGATGTAGTATTTAATGTTAAATGCATGTTTTTATTTTTGTTTCGTTGATTATGAATTTAATTTTTTTACGTGATATGGAAGATGTAATGTGTATGTAATGCATTAATTTTATTTAGATGATCTAATGCAAATGTACATGTATGGTTTTATCATTTAAAATATAATAAATGAATCTAATTTGTGTTTGACAGACTAATGGCAGACACCATAAAATGTATGAGAATCATGCATTAAAATGCTAACCCTTATAATTAGGCAGTATACATTTGTACAATGGATATTTGAGATGAAATATGTGAAATGTAAGGGCTTTCCCTATAAGCTTTTGTAAACTAAAAGGTGTGCATAAAATAGTCAGTGGTTGTCTAAATATCATTATTGATATTCATCTAGTATCTATCATATTTTATGAAAACCCCTTAATAAATAAAAGTTCATAAGAAAAATTGTGATTGTGGATGCAATGATTTGTTGCTATGAGAGGATTTTCATGGTTTTTTTTTAGACTCAAAAACCTTAGTTCATTGATCAAAAGTTGTATACTGAATACACAAGAATTTTTAAAGATACAAGCATGTTAACTATACCAAGATATTCATTATACCTGTGTGTGCAAAGTGCATATTTTAGATGAGGTATTGAGACTACCTCATTGCTAGGTGGATTTCATAAAACCCATTTTTGTAATGAGGATCACCCTATGGTCATCATATCCTGAGTTTGGATGTAGTTATACTAGACTACTAGGAAATTTAAGCCTCCTATAGCTATCTCATTCATAAGCTAAAATTGGTCTGTACAAAAGAAGGTTGCTAATGTGACAGACATATCACCATGCATAAGGCTACTCCATTGCTAGGCAAGTTTCATTCAACCCATTGTTGTAATGGATATTACTCCATGGCTTTTGAATACTAAAAATTCTAGGGATTCAAGCTCATTAACCCCTTCTTTTACTTTGATTGCTTGGGATACTTTCTCATGCTTAGTGGTGGAAACCATTGTTGTTTGTTTTCTTGAGCAATGGATTTGCTTAGTCATGAAAATCACTGTTTATTTTGCATTGTTTTGGAAATTTGCTTATTTTGTGGAAGAGCAAGGGGATTTTTAGGGTAAGGGGGAGCTTGTCCTTTTGTCAATTATTAGCATCCTAGACCATGTGCATAATAATATGAGTAAGGAAAACCTTTCCCTTAAGGTAACAAGGATGAATTTGTAGTGTCATATTTCCTTTTTCAAACTTAGATTGTTAATGTTTAAAATTGTGTTGGGATTTTGAGATATGCAAGGTACTATCAAAACTAGACCTTACCTTCTAACAGCCAAGATAGTTTTATACAAAATCTGAAAAGATAACTAGGGATGGCCGAATGACCTAAAACCCTAGTATACACCCTATAGCAACTCATAAGTTGTGCTGAAAAACATAGTTACTCATAAGAAAAATATGAATAATAATGATGTGTGGATTCATGATTGACATACAAACATGATGTCACCAGTAAGAATGTAAACACGACTTATCCTAGTGCAAATACAATGGATGAATATGCCTAATGCAATGTAACTAATTAATGCATACAATGAAATGCATGATAACATAATGTAAATGTTTATGTATTTTAATGTTTTATATTGTTTTTGTGTTTTTATGTTTTCTTATTTGTTTTGAATTTTTGATGATTTTTGTAATTTTTGATTGTTTTATAATTTATGTATAAAATTCCCATAGATGAAGAATGGTGAGAGGTTTAGGCTCCTCAACACCTTCTAGTAAATTTAATTGATAAGCTCTTGGTCCTATTTTTCTATTATGATGAAGGGGCCTAACCAATTGGCCATAAATTTATCTTGTAAATGAGGTGATAAGTTTGAGTTCTGTTGGTTCTCTTTAAGCATGATATCCCAAAATTTAAAGTCTTTTGGATGGAATTTAAATTTATAAGCTCATTTAAGATTATATTTATAAACATACAGATGCTCAAGAGCATTAAATAATTATTCATCAAGAATGGTCAATTGATCGAGGTGAGCTTATCACGAAGTGTCATCATTGATGAACTCTTTCAATGAGATGTGCAACAATGGAATTTATAATTCCAAGGGCATAATGGCCTCAACACCATACACTAGTGAAAATGGGGTTACCCTAGTGGGTGTCTGAATTCTAGTTCGATAAGCCCATAAAGCTAGAGGTAATTGAAGGTGCCAATCCTTATGGTTCTCCTTGATGGTTTTCTTCAATATGGTAACCACAGTTTTATTAGAGGCCTCTACTTTACCATTTGCTTGCAGATAAAAGGGTGTTGTAAAGCTATGTTTAATGTTATATTTGGATTTTAAAGCCCATATATATATGTTCTTGAATGATGTCCCATTATCTCATATTATTTTGGATGGAATACCAAAAAGACATAATATTATGGAGTATGAACGCCACAAAATGAGCTCCAATCATAATGGTTAAAGGGATTACTTCCATACATTTGTTAAAATACTCAGTAGCTATTATAATGAATGTGTTATAGCAAAAATATGGAGGAGATATCTTTCCAATTAGATTGAATCCCCTTTGATAAAAATGCCAATTCGATTGGATCGGTTGCAAGGCTTGAGATGAAAGGTATGATAGATTGGCATGATACTGATACTTTATACACTTCCTGGCATACACACAACAATAATTTCCATCATGGGACAATAATAACCCATTCTAAGGATGCTCTTGATGATAGCCATATTGCTAAAATGGCCATTGTAGGTACTATCATAATCTTTCTATATTACCCAAGTAGATTCTTAGGGCTTGAGACAATGAAGGAGGAGTCCATTATAGCTTCGATGATAAATAATATCTCCTAGAAAAACATACCTGGTTGTATTTTATTTAAATGCTCATTTTGCAGCATGCAACAATCCCTAAGGGATATTACTAATTTTCAAATAATATTTTAATTGTATGAGCCAATATTGATAATATTAAGCTTCAACTGACTGAACAACTTGTTCCCATTGTGATTCATTATGCATAAATGTGGATTGGAAAACAACCTTATGATGAATGGTCATGCCATTATTTAGACACTATGAAATCAAGGACCCCTAGGATGCCTATTTCATAAAGACTTGTGCTTTTTAGATCCACTCATGATTCAATTCTATCTAAATCATGTGGACTAATTATTTATTATGTGAAGCCACATATAATATCATTGATGGTAAGAGTGTTTTAACATGAATGGTTATAAAATCATCATAAGGGTTATGTGGGATTAAATATTCCAAATATACCATTGTATATGTGAAGTGATTAGATGTATGAGGGACTACCTAAATTTCATAACATTCTAGTTGGTCTAATAATGTATCCACAATATCTTTGTAAGATTTAAAAATAGGACATATGCATTGATAAATACCTTTGACTTGGTTTACGATGAGTGAGGAGTCACCAAAGATATTAAAATTTTAATCTTCATGGTGATAGTTGTTTGGATATCCAATATGAGAGCCTCATATTCAGCGTTATTATTGGTGCAAAAAAAATTAAGTTTAAAATACAAGGGCATAGGATCTCCTTATAGTGTGAAAAATATGATCTCTACACCACCCCCTTGCTTACATTTAGAATATTTAAAGAACAAAGTCATGTATGTTTTGTTTTTTGGTTCTTTGGGTTTATGTGATTCTAATAGTGCAAACACTACATCATCGGGTAGTTCAATTATGAGAGTATTATCATACTGAAGAGGCATATCTACTAACTGATCAGCTATAACTTGACCTTTTATGGATTTATAACTAATGAATTTAATATTGAATTTCATCAATAGCATGATCCACTTTGTGGTTCGTGTATTATGATATGTGCGACTCATCATGTATCGCAAAAGGTTTTACTTTGATACGACATATGTTGTATGACTTAACATGTAGTGGTGAAGCATTTTGGTAGAAAAAACCACAACGAAGTAGAGATTTTCAACATATACGTACTTTACCTCATAACTGAACAAGGTGCGAATAATATAATAGATATGCTATTCTTTATTTTCTTTGTTTTTTTGGGTCAACATGGTCCCTAGATCAAAATATATGGCTAAAATGTATAGCAAGAAAGGCACACATAGTTGAGGTGGAGCTAATACTAGTGGCGATGCCAGGTAATATTTTATCTCATAAAAGATCTTTTAGCATTCCTCATCCCAATTGAATAGGAATTCCTTGTGTAGTAGTCGATTAATGGGTCAACACTTATCTGACAATTGTGCTATGAAGCATTTAATGGATGCTACTTTATATTTCAAGCTACGAAGCTCTTTAATGTTTGTGGAGGAAGCATTTCTAAAATTTCTTTGACCTTTGCGGTCTCTACTTCAATCCCTCTTTTAGAGACTATAAATCCCAAGAGTTTTCCTGATGTAATGTCAAAAACACACTTCTTAGGATTTAGCCTTACATTATGCTCTATTAGGTGATCAAAGACCTTTCACATAACTTCTACATACTCTTTATGCAATAGAGATTTGGAAAGTAAATTATCTATGTATTCTTCTAGTATATTATGCATGTAGTCAGAAAATATATATGCCATGGCTCATTGATAGGTAGCACTAGCATTTTTAAGGTTGAATGGAATAACTTTATAGCAAAATGTTTTCCATTGTGTGGTAAAGGTTGTTTTGTGTTGATCTTTAGGCTTGACCCAAATTTTATTGTAGCCTAAAAATCTATCCATAAGGGATAACATTTTGTGACCAGTAGTTGCATCTACTAGAGCATCGATATTCAATAAAGGAAATTCATCCTTAGGTATTGCTTTATTTAGATCTCAAAAATTTGTACAAATACAATTTTTCCCATAAGGTTTTCCTACAGGTACCATATTTGATACCCATTTTGAATAGTCAATTGGCTAAATGAATTCCACATACAACAATTTATGTAACTCATCCTTCACCATTAATATAATTATTGGATGCATATTTCTAAGCTTTTGCTTGATTGGATTCATATTAGGGTCTAAATTAAGGTTATGTATAACCAACTTAGGATCAAGACCTGATATGTCTTTATATGATCAAGAAAATATGTCAAACTTTTCTATCAAAAGAGGTATGAGGATGGCACGCTCTTCAAAATATAGACTCTCTCCAAATTTGAATTTCTTAGGATTATTAGGATCATTACTAATATCCACATCAAAAGTCTCCTCAATTGACATATGGTATCCCTCCTCAAGTTGATGGGGTGTAGGGATCAAGTGGATGTCTTCGGCTAGAATTGGATGATCTATCTATCATATTCAACCTTAGCATTATAGACATCATGAGCATGGCCTAGAGAAAAATGGAAAGGTTGCAAAATTTATTCATAGGGGAATAACTCCTTAAGCGATGGTGACGATGCAACACCATAAAATTTAATGGCCTCATGATTGAGGCATAATGACTTTGAAGGGTCACTGGTATTATGGAGAGGTGTGGTTAAGTCAATGGAAATCATGTTGATAAATGGTTGGTGATTTCCATTACCACTCGAGTAAAACCTATTAATTATTGATACCTCTATGTATGCTAGATATGTCTTAAGAGGTAATATAATCTTAGAATCCACTCTAGTAGTAGATAATATGATGAGGTCCTCTAGTGATAGCAATTACCTCCAATTAGGCAGGGCAGGAAAAACCTCGTGATAGATGTAATATATGTTAATAGGGTAGATAGCAGGCTTGACACCCTATCTATAATTATTAAGATGACAAAAGTATCGAGGACCTAAATATGCTATATTTGTTGCATCCTCGTATTGATCATCTTCATCAATCCAATCATTTTTAGGATCATCATTGATTTTAAATTCTTATTATTTGGTGGTTTCATCAAATGGTTCACTGATAGTTTCATGAGACTCCATGGAAACCATAGTGATTGGTAAGTTATCTTTCAACAAATGAGAAGGGCCAGGGTCTACACATTCCTTATCATCGATGTTGTCCCTAAAACCTAGGCTTAGGCATTGTAGGGAATCAATCAAAATTTCATCTAGCACCTGGATGGAATATCCTAAACCAAATTTATCTATAAAAATTTGATATTTCCATAGATAGGGTATTCTAAGTCCTTTCTCATAGATACCTCTACCATTTCCGTGCCAATGGCACCAGTAGAAATATCATAGAGAAAATTTAGGATTCAAAATATACTATGTATTTCTTATGAAAGGGTTATTATCATGTTTGATAATAGGAGATTTATCTATGGACTGATCAAAAATATTATATATGAAGCTAGTCTAATTGGGTGGTATGCCTAGGGGTATGATGGTTACAATTGGAAAGGAGGGAATACAAGGTCTTTCGATGTCTTATGTGGACTCAATAATTGGTGTAAATGTGACATTTTGTACCAAATATTCAGTGAGCCCAGGATTAGCCAAGTGAATGGTCACTTAGGATACAGATAATCATGTTGATGTACGTCATCCATAGTAGTAGGTAATTCTCCCTCTTCAATAGGAATCAAAATTTATTCCATAGAGATGTTAGGGATGACCTCTATAATGTCTTCCATAGGTACTTTTAACTTCTATTTGATCTAAATATCCGATGATGATGAGGATTTATCATAAGTAGCCAATGGTTTAGGTGAAGGTGGTGGTGTTGATGTGGATGGATCAGTATGTGCTAATTTAGGTTGTCACTCTAGATTCTTAATGGGTGAACTTGGTCTAATGTCCATATGTGTCAAGGGTAGAAGAAAATCCCTTAGATTTCTAACCTGATTGACATATTTAAATGGTTCATCATCCAAAGATATTACCTGTATCAATCAACAGTCGCTTATATGGTATTTGGTTGATACAAGTGATTATGTATAACGGAGGATCTGCTACGTTAGCTGGTATAAATTTTATTTCATGGTGATAGAAGGTTACCATAGGTTCTTTACACTATTAGACATGCCCTACAAATTAGTGAATGCATTAGGATATCAAGGCCAAACCTCAATAGATTTTAGAATTTACATGATTACTTCCCTATGTCTAGGGGATTGGTGAATAAGCTCATATACAGAGATCTTAGATGAGGTTGTTTGTAGGCTTTGTGTAAGACTATTTATAATAGTTATCACTGGTTGAGACAGTGGAGCTGGAAGTAGATTTTGAGCTAGCCCTTGTTGGGGCACAAAAGGAATTTGAATAGGTGTCATGGGTGGCTCGACTTGATTGTACCTTCTATTTCTTGTTACAATATTAATAATACCTACGAATCCATGCATGGGTGGATACATATGTATCTCATTGACATACCTATTTTGGTTGTCCTTGACCTTGTGCATGGGCAAGAGATATTTAAAAATATCCATCTACTGATTATTCGAGGTAAGAGGGTTGTACTAGATTTTTGAAACCATAGAACATTTGTATATAATGACCATTTTAACGATGATAAGCACAATATAAATCCTTTTTGTACCCCTTAGGCTTTGGGTAGGTAGTATCTATCAACCAAATTTTAGGTAAGGTAATCGCCTTAGCCTTGCATAGTCTATTAAACAGAGAGACCAAATATTTAAGTAACGGTGTATATGTGTGAGGAGTATGACGAGGCTTGTCCTACACTTTATTTTACTGGTGCTAATTATTATAATTTTCTAGAGGGATTTGAGCCTGATAATTAGGTTGCTAAGGATATTTCTCCATTTTAGGCATGTTCAAAACAATTTGATTTGTCAGAGCTGGTTTCATTTGATTATAGTTGTTTTGAGGCTTTTTATTCCTCTCTTTCTTGTGGAGTTTTATGTCTCCCTCCTGGACCTTGACGTCCTCAATAACTTTGGTCTACGCCAAAGCCTCTTCAAATGTTTGGTATTGCTACTACTACAAAAGAAGCGATATGTGCTTTGAGCAGCTTTTTGTAAACATTCTAGTGACTTCTAAAATAAGTATGATAAAAAGTAATTTTAACATTATTTTTTGCCACTTGTTTCCATAGTCCATAACAGAATCATCATCAAATTAATGTAAGTTTGATAATTCAGTTAATTTTACCTTCTTCTTGAATCCAAAGGAGAAGCATTCTAAGAAGGCGTTGGCTAGCTGTTCAAATCTAGTGATGCTATGTCATGGTAATTTATTTTACCACTCTAAATCTGAGCCAAGGAGTGTTATCAATAAGGTTCTCAACAAAAAAGCATCATCATCCTACAACTAGAAACACAAGTTCATGAAACTTGTCACGTGCTCTTGATCATCATCGTCTCCTATGAATTTATCCATATTAGAAATTTCAAAATGCTTTGGATAAGTAGGACAAGGAACTTATGGGTGTAGAGGTTGATTGCATAATTTACACAATATCAACTTTTGGTAACTTATTCCTTTATTTTCTAGTGATTTTATTCACTTTGTAAGGACCTTATATGATTGATATGATATGATATTATTTTTCTAAATTGGTCTCTTAGGAGGTGGGGGTGGTAAATTCTTGTTATAACAAGGTGGCGAAACGTAATCATCCACCACATCTTCACCAAGTGCCTCAAGATATGCTTGATCATGGTACTCATGTTATGATTCTTTGTATGTTTCATATTTTGGTAAATTTGGTACTTGATGCTATCTTGGCCAAGAATGATGAATACATGTGGGAGGAGGATGGTTGTTCATTTGCCTAGGAGGCAACTCCTGATGTTGCATAGTGTACCTTAGGTTAGACTACTGCCTATATGTTCTAGGTGTCAAAATTTCATCATAGGCTATCCTATTCGATTGCTCCTCATGTAGTATTTGTTCAAGGATTATTTTTTTATGTAACCTATGCTCATACAACCTTTGACAATGCAATATTTCTTGCTCTACATTTTCATTGTCTAGGCACTCTCTCTATGCAATTCATCCAATTATGATTGGAGTAACTGATGCGTTGTCATTAAGCACATAATTAAGTCTCAAAGATCTTATCAATCCGGGGTGGTGTCCAAAGTTGTCTATGATAGAAGGCTGTTGGAAAATTACCATTGGTAAAAGGTTAAAAAAATGTATTTTACCTTGGGTAAGATTACTTACCTTTTACCTTACCTGGACGACAGTTGGACGACAACATATTTGGGTGGCAAGAGAATTTGATTGTATTTTCTTCTCCCTTAATTTCTCCTATCCCCCCTTTTCTATAGCATGGTTATTATAATGTTTATTTAAACTTTGTAACCTAATGTTAATTGTTAATGCAAATTTATCTTTGTATCAAAAAGCTCAATTCCCACATTTGGTATCAGAGCTGAGAGCCGAGATCGGCCCGAATCTTGAGGTGATGGGGCCCGTAGTTTGAAGCAACAGCACGAATCCTGAGGCAGCCCATAGGATTCGAGGCAGCATGGATCTCGAGGCGGCCCGCAAGAGTAGATCGGCATGATTCCCAAGGCACTAGTGGAGCTGGATGAGGCGGCCTACAAGAGTAGATTGACACGATTCCTGAGGCTCTAGTGGAGCTAGTTCATTGACATGGTGACCTGCACGTAGCTTGAGGTTCATTGACGTGGCGACCTGCATGTAGCTCGAGGCAAAAGGTTTTTCACAGCCTACGACTACCCACAGGCAATCAAAGCACTTAGTGTGCTTTACTCTTTTTAAAGAGCAAAAACATCATTGCAAAGGTGATGTGGGACTAAATTCCCAAAGAAAAAAAAACCTTGCTTCGCACCGAAGCGCGAAGCCAATAATAGCTTCACGTTCAATGCATAAGCAATAAGGCTAGGGAGCCTACTTTAGCTCTCGGATCTACCCAGGAGCCTGCTTTAGCTCCTGGATCTGCCTGGTAGCACAACGACTACCCTTTGCCTTGATGCCTGTGAGGTCGCACGATCAAACCTCAACGGGGGTTCAATAGTTTTTTTTTTTAAAAAGGGGAATTTAAAAAAAAAAAAAACTTTAAGTTAAATTCAAATAGCTGTAAAACTTTAAGGAAATTTTTTTTATGATTGACATTTCCTAAGAGGAAATAGCTATAAAATTTAAAAAAAAAAAAAAAAAATTTGAAAGGTTTTTATTTATCATTTAAAGTTGATGATTGACATTTCCTAAGAGGAAATAGTTGTAAAATTTTTTACGCTTTAAGAGGTAAAAAATTTAGAAAAATTTCCTAAGAGGAAATCCTTGTAAAAGAAATTTTCTGGGAAATTTTCTTAAATGATAAGATCGGAAGGATGTTACCAAGCCCTTTGCAGTTTGTTACTGAGAACAAACGCTGAAAGCTTTGATGAGCACGTAAGAACACTAGGCATAAATACAATTTTTTCACAGTTGCAAAACGCGGTTATTGCACAACAGAGAAATCCTGATCTAGGATATGAAGCAGATTTGAACAATCTGACACAGTGGCAATTACTTCACAAGGATCTGAATATACTCATTATAGTAATTCAGTTGAAATCCTACAAACTCCTTCTCCTGAAATTATATTGATTAGTGACGATGACGAACAAGTCGCTGACAATTTTGTAATTGCTGAATCACACCAATAATAGTGAGTTGTTTATGATTGTAAATCAAGCAAGGCTTGATAGTTTGTAAAGTATTTTTGAAATAAGACTATATAAGAGAGGTTTCTTGTTTTATTAGATAATAATGGGATCAAGTAACAATCTACCAATCCCCAAATTTAGTGGGGATAATTATGAGTACTGGTCCATCAAAATGAGGACATTACTCATAGGAAAAGGACTATGGGATATTATTGAAGATGGTTACACTGCTCCAAAATATTTGACTACTTTAAGTGCAACCGACAAGAATATCTTCAAATATGCACAAAAAAATAATTCTTTTGCCTTATACCATCTTCAAGCGACATTAGATCCAAGTATCTTTCCTAGAATTGCATCTTTCTTAACTGCCACAGATGCATGGAATGCCTTGAAAGAAGGATTCCAAGGAAGTGATAAAGTGAATCAAGTCAGGCTTCAGACCTTAAAAAGAGATTTTTAAAATCTCAGAATGAAGGAAAATGAAATATTCGGTGACTACTATGTACGAGTCAAAGCAATAGTTGATATGATGCAAACTTTAGGTGATGACACAAAAATTGAAACAATTGTGAAGAAAGTGTTGAGAACACTTCTTCCTAAGTGGAATCACATTGCCATCATAATTGAAGAATCCAAAGACCTTTCTACTTTTACATTTGATAGTTTTATTGGATCATTAACATCACATGAAGAGAGACTTCAAGTAGCACCTTCAACAAGCTATGGAGGTGATGACAAAGCCTTCACTTCGAATGAAGTTGCAATACGAGGACAAGGAAGAGGTCGAGGCAGAGGACAACAACAAAGAGGCAAAGGCCAAATCAACTCCTACAAAGGAGGCAATCAAAACAAAGGTGGAAATCAAAACAGAGGAGCCAATAAAAACCAAAGTGGCACTATAGGCCGTGGAAATCAAGGACAAGGAAGTAACAAGACTAAAACAACTTGTTTCAATTGTGGGAAACAAGGACACTTCGCTCGAGACTGTTGGTCAAAGTCTTCAAAGAATCAAAGTAGTCAATATGGCTCATTCTATGGAGAAGAAGAAGGTCCATCAAATCTTTTTATCTCTTATGGACAGTCAGATCAAAATCTTAAACATACATGGATTTTAGATACTGGTTGCTCCAACCACATGAGTGGCAAAGAAAATCTCTTTTCTACATTAGATTCAAATTACAAATCCCATGTTAAGTTAGGGGATAATAATTCTTTGCAAGTTGAAGGCATTTGAGCTATGGAAGTTCCAACAAAAGAAGGCCTTAAAAAAGTGAATGACATATACTATACTCCACAGCTACAACACAATTTGTTAAGTGTTGGCCAAATGATGGAGAAGCATTACAAATTAGTTTTTGATGATAGAAAATGTACAATCCTTGATAAAAACAATTGTAACCGAGTCATCATAGACGTACCTATGACAAAGAATAGGTTATTCCCTCTAAAATTTGGTGAGCCAGGGGGAGCTCAAATTACAAAAATTGCTATTACAAATCCAAGTGAATTATGGCACTTGAGATATGGTCACCTCAATTCCGCTAGCTTGAAAATGTTAACATCACAAGCTATGGTGACAGGACCACCAAATATTCAAGAACATAAGAAGGTATGTGAAGCATGTGCTTTGGGAAAGCACTCCAGAATGAAGTTTCCAAGAGGCCAAGCGTGAAGAGCAAGCTATCCTCTTTAGCTAGTACATTCGAACATATGTGGTCCAATGCAAACAAAAAGCCTTGGAAACAATTCTTATTTTCTAACATTCATAGATGATTATTCTAGAATGTGCTAGATCTATTTTTTGAAACACAAATATGAAGCATTTGATTGCTTCATAGACTTCAAAAATAATGTAGAAAAGCAAAGTGACTACTATGTCAAATGTCTTCACACTGATAGAGGAGGAGAGTACTCCTCAAATGAATTTTTACATTATTGTAAGCAAAATGGGATAAAAAGGCAGTTCACCACTACCTATACCCCACAGCAGAATGGTGTGGCCGAGAGAAAGAACCATACCCTTGTTGAAATGGCACGAACAATGCTTCAGACAAAGCATCTCACATACAGCTATTGGGCGGATGCAGTGAGAACCAGTGCATATATTCTAAATAGAAGTCCAACTTCTATTTTAGATGGTATCACTCCTTATGAAGGATGGTACGGTAAGAAACCAAACGTCAAACATTTTCACGTATTTTTTCTTTAGCTTATGCACACATTCCTGAGGAGAAGAGAAAGAAGCTTGATCCCAAGAGTCAAGCTTGTATTTTTGTAGGGTATTGTGAATCGACCAAAGGGTATAGATTGTACAATCCCAAGACACATAAAATAATTATCTCCATGGATGTAATTTTTGATGAAGGGGGAGAATGGGGTCATAAAAAATTTGTTGATATAGACTCTAATTCGGAAAGTTCCACATTAGTACAACCCAAGAAAAGTAGTGGAAAAATTCTCCCTCCACAAAGTCCACATCAGGAATCTTCATCAAGTAAATCAAGTGGTACACCAAGTCCAAGAGGGACTTCTTTGTTGGCACCCCCAAACTCTCCAAAATGATTTCATAGATCTGTAAGCACTCCAAGTCCGATGGATATTGATCCAGTTTCTCAAATGAAAGAGACAAATAAAGGAAAGCGCATACTACAGAGTCATCCATCTTCTCAAATGTTGGATAGGAATTTCCAACAAAGATACACTAGGAGTCAAGCTAGTGAGATAGACGACATTTTGTCAAGACTTAAAAATCTTCAAATGTCAGGAGATGATGAGTCTCATGAACCAAGGGGTGATGTAGTCAATTATGCTTTGTTGGCTGTTGCATAGCTAGAACCATCTAGCTATGAAAAAGCATGTCTTGAAAGTATATGGCAAGATGCCATGGAAGAGGAAATATCCTCAATTAAAAAGAATGATACTTGGGAGCTTGTGAAGATTCCCAAGGGAAAAAAATGTGTTGGATGTAAATGGGTCTATAAGACCAAATTCAATGCTAATGGAAGCATTGAAATGCATAAGGCAAGATTAGTAGCTAAGGGTTTTACTCAAAATATGGAATAGATTATGAGGAAACCTTTGCTCCAGTTGCTCGACAAGAAACAATCAGAACTGTTCTTTCCTTGGTAGCCCATAAAGGATGGAACATTCAACACATGGATGTGAAAAGTGCATTTTTAAATGGATACCTGACATAAGAGGTGTATGTTCAACAACCTCAAGGTTTCCAAGAACAAGGAAAAGAGAACCTTTTTTATAAATTGAAAAAAGCACTTTATGGCCTCAAGCAAGCACCACGAGCGTGGTACTCATGAATTGATGATTATTTCAGCAAGTATGGTTTCACAAAAAGCAAGAGTGAACCAAATCTATACTACCTGAAGAATGGAGTAGATATCCTCATAGTTTGTTTATATGTGGATGATCTAATATTTATGGGTAGTAATAATAAAATGAATATGGAGTTCAAAAACTCCATGATGAATTAGTTTGAGATGAAGGATCTCGGATTAATGAGATACTTCCTAGGAATGGAAGTTCATCAATCAAAGAATGGGATCTTCATATGTCAATAGAAATATGCTCATGACATTATTCAAAAATTTGCTATGCAGCAGTGCAAATCAGTTGCAACACCAACAAGACATGGAATCCACTAAGCAAAGATGATGGAGCACCAGAAGTTGACATGACCAATTTTAGAAGCATGGTTGGGAGTTTAATGTTTCTCACCAACACTAGGCTAGATATACAGTATGTTGTTTCTCTAGTATCAAGGTTTATGGCATGCCCATCCGAGCTACATCTTCAAGCAACCAAACAAATTTTATGATATGTAAAATGTACATTGGATTTTGGAATCCATTACCACAAGTCTAACTCTGTGAAGTTATTTGGTTATAGTGACAGCGATTGGGGCAGTAATATAGATGACAAAAAATCTACATTAGGGAACTATTTTAGTCTAGGTTCAGGACTAATAACTTGGAGTTCCAAGAAGCAATCTGTTGTAGCATTATCATCTACAGAAGCTTAGTATATAGCCATTACCCATGCTAGTACTCAAATCCTCTGGTTGATGAAAATCCTTGAAGAGATTGGTGAAAAACAAATTGGTCCAACCAAACTGAATTGTGATAATATTAGTGCCATACAGTTGGCATATAATCCGATCCACCACAAAATGTCAAAATATTTTTATAAGAAGTATCACTTCATAAGAGATATGGTGGAACAATAGATAGTTGAGCTTCAATCTTTGTAGCACTTTGGATAATCTAGTAGACATCTTCACCAAAGGCATGGCTAAATCTCAATTTATAAATCTAAGAGACTGTATAGTCAGTCCTCTCAACTTTAAGGGGGAGAATGTTGGAAAATTACCATTGGTAAAAGGTTAAAAAAATGTATTTTACCTTGGTTAAGATTACTTACCTTTTACCTTACTTGGATGGTAGTTGGATGGCAACATCTTTGGGCGGCAAGATAATTTGATTGTATTTTCTTCTCCCTTAATTTCTCCTATCCCCCCTTTTCTATAGCATGGTTATTATAATGTTTATTTAAACTTTGTAACCTAATGTTAATTGTTAATGCAAATTTACCTTTGTATCAAAGAGCTCACCTCCCACAAAGGCTAGGGCAGAGTACAATTTAGGCATTTAGATTTTAAGCATTTATTGTGTGAGACATATTTGGTTTAGCATTTTGGTGTCACACTAAACCTAATATACAAAATGGAAACTTGCAGGAACTAAAAACTAATTCTAAGTTGCAGGAATTTAAATATAACTACAATTGTAGGAATTGGAATTGCTAAATTGAAAATCTAATCTACTTTTGCAGAATTAAAATAATAGAATTTAAATTGTTGAATTTAAATATTGCTGAAATGAAATCCTAAGTTACATTTGTAGAATTGAAACCTAGTTACTGTTGCATAATTGAAATTATTCTTGTAAATGAAACTTATGCTAAAAACACCTGTCAATGTCCTACCACAAAAGGTCATCAAGCTTCTACTACAGGAATTGACAGCAAAATGAAATATGCTGAAAATAAAAAGTTGCTAAAATAAAAAAGCAGGGAAAACATGGAAATAAAAGGAAAAATTCTTAATATAATTTGTCATTTGACACACACACAAATGTTGTACACAAAAATAATAGAAAACATAAAGAACATTATACAAACTTAAAACAAGAAAAGTAAACTTGACAAGTAATCTGTTAATTTTGCTGCAACAAAATTATAGATTAAAACCTGCCATAAAAATCCTCCTTCTAGATCTGAAAGTGGGCCCATAATTCCTGATATAGAAGGAGGTGAAAAGCACTCCTTAACTAATTAAAACTCAGAATAGAAAATGATAAAATAACTGCACTTTTATTGATGACAAAACATGCTGAAAATTGTTACAAAAAATTACTATACAATCCTAATTGTTGTTATTGAAAACTCTCCTCTATTCTAATTCCTAAATGGCTCAACCAAGGAGGGATTTGTGTTATTTATATAAATATTTACAACATATCCCATGCTCAAATCAGCCTATGTGCTACTTTATAGTGATTTTCCAATAATTCTAGATTTGAAATAAATGCAAATCTGGACAATTTGTGTTGCAATGTAGTCATTTGCCCTTAGAAAACATCTTCAGTGGTGGGAGTACATGATAGGAGTATAGAAATATCTCACACATATTTATCCACTTTAGAAAATACCATTTATATCCTGCAAACAACTTTCTATTATGTTGTAGTTATTTTTGGGTTTATCCTAGAAGAGGATCAATTGATCTTTTTCCATGAATGGTGGCTTTCGATGACAAGGACGACAAAGATAGCTGGGGGATATTTTTCCTTAACCTTCTAAACCTTATTTCCCTTTTTACATCGTCAAAAAATATTCAAAAAGTCAAAAAGCACTTTCTGTTTTCAATCCGGAGCTAAGTGGCTCAATCCGAAGAGACTGTATTTCTCAATTCGAAGAGACTATATTTCTCAATCCAAAGATACCTGTTCAATCCAAAGATCTTTAGAATGACCAACTGTGTTCTCTTAAAGTTATTTTAGTTGCATTTATTAGGTGGATTAGCCCTCAGGATCATATTGCAATAGCCTTCATTTCTCTCCATGTGTGAATTCCATGCCTTCCCATTCATTGGTAGCTTGCTGGAATTTACATGGTAAATTACTGCATTTTCCAACTCTCTTCGCACAGTTGTAAAATATTGGAATTTCTTGAAAATTCAAAAAAAATAGAACATGGAAAAATTATTCAAATATCAGCATGAAGGAGTACATCAAGTTGCTACTGAATTTATACACTTCATTCACCAAGTAACCATGCTGAAATAGTGCAACAGTTCTGCACAATTGTCCCTGCTCTGTTATACCCTGTTGTTGCCTATTTAGACCATGTGGGAATGCTTATAAATAGGTCAGATGTATTTTTTAGTCCTTCTGAACTCATTCCATCCATATCCTCATGCTTTGCTTGACAACTTCAAGGTGTTCCTATAAAGTGATAGCTTGTTGATTTTTATATGGCTATTTTTTTCAGATTTTCAGATTTATGACAGTCCTAAAATTTTGGCTTCAATGTGGATTTGAAACAATTTTAAGGGCATGAAAACATTCAAAAACCATTGAGAAGTTAATGGATATCATCATACCACATTTGGTTAATTTAAATTAATGTTTTGACTTTCTACTTAATAAAGCAAAATCAGTCACAAAATGTTGAAAATAGTCAAAAACAGAGATATAATATTCCTAACATAAAATCATGCAACACTTAACAAATATTATATTTTAGTCAACTATTTGGAAATTAAATTATCATATGGTAGTAAAAAATTGTGCAATAATGAGGCATTTTTGGGCGGCATCAGTAACTACTCTATTTGACTAGTATTCAACCTAGGTAATTGATTTGTGTGATTAGATTTCTGAGGTCTATGGGTTATCATCTCAATACAAGAGGATTTGGTTATTTATATGCACATAGTAGGTATAGCTACCATTTTTCCTCGATCAAGAGATGCTACATTAACTCAATGTTCAACCCTAGGAGTGTGATCCTCATGAAATTATGGCATTGGATTATGACATGTCCATGTAGAAAACTCTTTGTGCATAAGGATAAGACATAATAAATCTTCATCTCACTCATCCTTTGAGTGAATATGAATGGAATAAGGTTCTCTACAAGTAACATTAGGGTTGTATCTATCTATTTGATTAAAATTTCAACTCAACCAAGGATGAACAGAAGGAGTGACCCCATCATTTAGACTAGGTAAAGGCATATATCCCACCCCATGCTTGAATGGGAGTGTGGATTGATTAGGGATATGAATTCATGCTACCCCTCTACTTAGCCTTTGAATGGGTGGATCTTGTCTATATATAGCACAAGATGGGTGAAGTCCAAGAAGATCATATTCTATATCATGTGGAGGTCCCATAGGTATCCTCCTAGTAGGGATAGGTCAATTATCATACCCCCTATGAGTGGAATTAGTATCATGATGGCTACTAGACCATCATTATGGAATAATTAGGTCAATTGGACTATAAAAAAGGTATTTTGGGCCTCCTTGTGTATTTTATATAGCTTAAATTTGTGATTGAGAATGACTATATGTGGTGATAATTATGTTTTTATTATACCTATAGTAAAGAAAACAAATAAACTATACATATGATTCTCCTTTAAATATTTCTTTGTGATTCCTAAATAGGTTTGTGTTTTGATTCATTGATAGAATTGCTTTCTTATTCATATTTTGATTTTGTTGATGAAAATACTCAGTTAAATGGATTTCACTTGTATCCTCTCACAAACAGGCTTGGTGATGAAGTCTAGATCATGAAACCCATCGATATTTTGTGATGAAGTCCAAATTCGATGAGGGAGTCCAGGTCCTAAAATTCCTCACCCAGTTCACCTTGTTCATCGATATACCTCTCAAAAAAGAGATACATGATATATTCCTCGGATATGATGGTTATTGTATTGGCCTTGGTCAAAATAGGGTGTGAAGTACTCATAAACAAGCCAACGAGGTGGTTATGAAGGCCACCGTCATTAGTCTTGATCAGTGATTGGGTGTGAATTCTAACTCGATGTTTAATATGATTCGTGGTGTGTCTGAGTTCATTTTATTTCATGCAAAAATGAAAATACAAAATAGAGCAATCAATAATTTTTTTCTAATACATGAAAGACCATTTTAAATTTCCAAATTCCTAGATAAGAACATTTTAATTTCATAAAATTTAAAACTATAAATCCTAAATGATATTATTCTTTACACATGCAACAAGCATGCAAATCCAAATAGATAGCAAAATAGAGGTCGTATCTATGTAATATGGTCTACAAAATAGGTCGTCTGACATAGAAGTGGTCAGAAATAAGGGCTGCTCTACCCAACAATAGCTAGAAGCAAAGGTCACTAGACCTAGGAGTGGTCACAGGCAGAGTGTTTCAAATCTAAAATTTCTTCTAAATTTCTTAATTATAACTTGAAATTCTATCTTTTTATATTAAAAGCAATAAAATTAATTGCAGAAACACTCACACACAAAGCCTACATTCGATGAAGTTGTTTCCTCTTTGATTTTTTGATTCTACTATGAGATCATCATAGGGCATAGTGATGAGCTCTACTGGCCATCACAGGGTAGAATGATAGTTCTTGTGAGTCATTCTAGTCCAGAGTGGTTGTACCTACAATTTAATAAAATAATAAACAAGCATTTAGTGATAAATTTTAAAGGTTTAGCTGATGTTTGGTCGTGATCACTATAGAGTAGAAAAAACCGTACACCTAAACATTTATGAAATCAAATTGATAAATGCAAATCATGTAACCATAAGATGATAAAAACATGTACAAAATGGTATCATTATTTTAATATTGTAATATTTATTTACAAGGTAGTTACAAATATATCCCTCTTAGGGATTATACCAATTTGATACAAATTATAATATAGAACCACAAGTAGGTGTAATATGTAGAGTCTTTGCTCTCTCAAAATTGATTATAGAGGGTTTCTTTGTGACCTCCACATGGTGAGATAAATATTGAAGGATATTTATGTTGAAGATCTCCTAATAATATCTAAAACCTGCACACAAGAACACTTACAAGATGTTAATATAAAATGAGGAACCTCTCATTATGAGGCTCATTTCCATGATGACCAATTGAAGTATATATGGTAAAAATGATAAATAAATACATGTGAATTGAATGAAACTATGTTAAAACAAAAATTAAATGTTGCTAAATCTATTGTAACTAGAAAACACAGTAAAGATAGATTTCACCAAAAGGCCATCATGGGGTAGTCAGGCCTGCTAGCCATCACGGGGTCCAACGACTGCACCTGTGGATCACTTCGGGGTGAAGTGGCTGCTAAAAAGAGAACTATTTATTTGTGTCTATTGTAGGATGATGTTTGGTAAATCTATAAAATTTATGTTCAAGGATCATGCTCTTTGAAGCATATTTGAATTGAAAAAATTATCTTGAATTTAGGATGATTAATGATGCACAATGGTTGAATTTTATTTTCAAACTCCAAGGGACTCCATTGATGCAATTGCAAGCTCCATCATTGGATTTGGGAAAAACTCCATTTCTTATGAGAGTATTTTCTATCTAGTACACAAATTGATAGCACTTCATTGCATTAGATTAGGATATATCTTTCTTTAAGGCTTCGGCTCTTCTTATAAGTTTTCAAATTGGTAATATTGGCTTACAAGAGAAGCCAAGAACCAAGAATCGATTAGGATATAGGTAACCCAAACTTCACTTCTATAACCTTTCCATGCTTAACCGTTGAAGCACAACTACCTTGTAATTGATATGGTTTGGCTTGAGGAGCTTGATTTTGTTATAGGCATAGTCATCCTAGGATGGAGTAGTCATGATTGCTAGTCGTCATAGGGTCCAGCGGCTATTGGAAGTCACTCCTGGGTATGATGGTCTAGCCTGCAACAACAAGTTGCCCCTATTTTATTGGTAAGAACCACTATTAGGTCTTTGGGAGGCCTAAGGTGAGTCATATGGCCTAAAAGATATCCATATAGGTAGTCTCCTTAACATGACATGGTTTAGGTGTCTACACCTTGTATAAGCTAAAATATAAGCACCAGATCCTAAAAGGGTCCCTTCATGTGGCCATCTCATTTATTGAAATATTTCCTAGCTTGAAATATTTCAAGTTGCTTTGTCTTACCTATCCTTTAGGTATTAATATCCTCTTGAGGGATTAAATGATCTTATCTTATCGCTTTCCTATCTAGTCACCTCAAATACCTCTCTATGTATGATTAATGGGATCCAATCCCTAAGACTTCTCAATGGCACTATCGTATAACTATATCAAGGTTTTGGGAACACCATTAGACATGGAGGAGAGCTAGGCCCATGGTATTTACTCTCCAGGGAGGATAAAATATTGTAGGTATTAGAGGAAGTAAAATCCAATAAAAGGTGGAGCCCCTTTTGCTATGCTTGGAAAGGCTTTGGAGATCCAATCAATAACTAAAATCACCTTGGTTTCCACTAGAAGGGACTATGAAAGATAATTTTGTTTTATCTAGTGGGTCAAATAAATTTCATGGTGTGTGGAGCTTCATGGTCAACATCTACTAGTTGTAGGAAGGTGGTGTCATTGGTTGTCTTCTAGCACTGGATGCTTCATAAGTTGTAGTGGTCTTGGACCCCCACATCTTATTTCTCCTTACCATTCTTAAGATGGCACTTTGACCAAAATTACCTTTTTTTATAGAATTTTCTTGGTGTAGTGATTCTTCATTACAATTTTGGTGACTCTCAAGGGATCTCCTACTAACAAGAGAAAAATAACCCAGGAAAGTGGTTCTTAACCATTAGATGTAGATTCAAAAAGGGGTAAATCCTAAGGATTCTTATAGTAAGGGTGGATGGGAGGAAGGATATGACATTGGGAGTAGCTCTACTTAGGGCTTTGTGAAATACAAAAAAATGGTACTTCTTTTATAGGCCTCACATCTTGGGATGGCTTCCAAATTTTTTTCCCCTTTCATTGGTCTTGTCTTGGAAAAGTGAAATGGAAGGACTCCTTCCTTTGTGACTAAGTTGTGGGTATGTGATAATCATTTACCTCACCTTGTGCCTAATTATGGTATTTTTTTTCTTCTGATAAATAAATTTTCATCATTAATCCTAAGAGGGTTGGTGTCCATGTTTTTCCTTTAGTGATATTATCCTTTAAACATGTAATATATCCAGGTTCATTAATGTAGGTATGAAATTGCATGTCTTCCAACATATATATAAATGTGTTAAAAGAACATTTTTTTTTTAATTAAGGGCCTATGGAGGGTCTATGGTTTAGTCCTTGTATGGGTGCTCACCCCATACCAGTGTGCTTGAAGAGCTTGCTAGGACTGGAGTCCTAGACTTTAGTGATCCATTTCTTCCTCTTATGAACTGGATATTGTTGGAAATTTTGAGTAGATGAGTTTTCATTGATGTCAAGAAGGAGTGGTCATTAATGTCAAGATTTCAAAACCAGTTAGTGGTAGTTTTAGTGGGCAACATCAATTTTAGGTTCTCCAATCAGTGCAAAAGGAGAGTTCGTTTTCAGTTGATCAAATTTGGTTCCAGGAGGTCAAGATGAGGTCCAAGGTGAAAATAAGAAGCCCAAGAAAATAATATTATAATATTTATTTATAATATTATACAAGGAAGTTTAAATTAATTATAAATTAATTAATATAATTTTATATGATATTAATTTTAATATTAATTTATGGTTATTTTAATAACCCTAAGGTGGGTTATTAAGGTTGAAATTTGAATTTTTGAATTCGACCATCGAGCGCTGATGTGGGATTCATATGGAAAAGCATGTATAAAAGGGAGTCCACCACCTTAGCCAAAGTCCTAATGCATTCGAATTAATATCTTATGCTATGCAGAAAATGTGCAAATTATTCAGTGAAAGGAAGAAGGTTTTCATTTGTTTGAAAGTGCCATGATGCAGGTGGAAGAACAACACACACCAAGAAAGGTGCCTTGGTCACCAAGCGCAGGTAGCACAGTTGGAAACCGCAATGAAAGCAAAGAGCAAGGGGCAGTTATTGGTGCAGGTTCGAATCTGCAAGAAGTATTTTTGTTTTGGTAGCATCATCGACGAATGAAGAGGATAATAAGAAGGAAGTTTTCCTTCCTTCTCATGGGTGCCTATAGCCCACATGATTGGAACCAAAGCGCTAAGGTGCTTGGCAGTTAGGAGACGACGGTTCGAAACTTAGCAAATTCTATTTTGGGGAAAAGACAAAGGTATGCATTATTGTTTAGCATGGGAATTTTGGAGAAGTTAATTTGACCCCTAAAGTTTGAAATAATTTTATTTTTTAAAGTTTAGGAGGAGTTCTAAGGTTATGAGAATTATTTTTATGTGATTGATTTTGGAAGGGGCATTTAAGTGGTAAAAGTGTTATATCCTTGATATTTGTAAGTGGTTAGAAAGTTAAAGGGAGTTATATGGTGTAAAATTTGGATTAAATTGTATTGTACCTTTTGATGAAGAAGAATATCTTTGTGAGTGTTTTGAGATAAAATTATTGTTATCTAAACTTGAATTGACACAAGAATATTTGACTATTTTGAGATAGGTATTGAAGACACTTCTTCATCAATCAAAAAGGTATTGGCACATCTTTCTAGTGAGTGTTTGTTGAATGTTATGAATGCTAACTTAGAGTGAAATTGATTGGTTGGTAAGCATTGTTGAGTGTGTTTTGAATAAATGCTTCAATGTTTTCTAGAATATAGGTTAAAGAGAGTAATCTTGTTTTATAATCATTGTTATTCAAGTGAGTGGTTGAGTGAAGAACTTGAACTAGGGTTTGCAAATATCATGAGTATCATTATTATGTGAGAGTGCTTTAGTAGCATTTTTGTTGAAGTGATTGGTTGAGTGAAGAACTTGAACTAGGGTTTGCAAATATCATGAGTATCATTGTTATGTGAGATTCTTTGATAAGTATTGTTGGAAATAAGTGAGTGAGTGTTCATATGCTTGAACTAGGGTTTGTAAGCAAGGATTATTTCATTGAGTGATTGGTTGAGTAGAGTTGTGATTGAGCCTAGTCAAGTGGTTGTGTTAAAGTGATAGTTCAAGTTCTGTGAAACAAATTGTTCTATATTCTAAATTGATTTGAGAAAGATGTTGAGTGTTTATGAGTGTGAAACATATTGAGTCTCTAACAATTCTCTAAATTTTTTCATGGTAAAAATAGAGATTTAAAGTGTTTGAGCATTGTGGTGAATGTGAAGCATATTGAGTCTCTAACAATTCTCTATGTGTTTCTATGAGATTGAACAAGTTATAGTGAGGACTTGTTGAGCAGATTTGAGGTAAGTCTTAGAGAAGACTTGTGGACAAATTAGTTTAAGATTTTGCGGAAACTTATAATACATATTTGAGGACAAAAATTGAGGACATATTTAAGAACAAATTTTGGTGCAGATTTGAGGACAGGTTTGTGCTAGAATGAAGGACTATGTTTAGTACATATTTGAGATAGAGCTTTGGAGGTGATATATTATAGAGGATGATAGTATCCAACGGATATAGATCCATTAGCCAGGGTAGTGAGGATATATGTCTTCAATGGATAGAGATCCATTAGCCAGAGCAATGGGGGAAATAGTTCTTCTAGAATATCACCAGCTAGAGCAGAGAAGAAAGGAGTTCTCCTATTTATAGAGATCCACAAACTTGATTAGGGGATTAGTGTCTCCTTTGGAGAGGGGTCCATAAAAATTGTAATAGGGAAAGGATTCTGAAGAGAATTTATAAAAGTTTATAAGAAATATTTTCTCTATGGTGTAGCCCACATTGGATGAACCACTTTAAATCATGTCTCTCATGTGTGTGATTCTTTGTGTGATGTTTATTTATTTAATATTGTTTATGGTATCATATGGATTAAAAAGAAAAAAATTTGATATTATATTGTTCACCCCCCCCAATATAAGCACATGTTCTTCAATGCCTCAAATAGGGTCCCATTTGATCTGATCTACCCCTCTTCTTTTTTTAGGGTCCTTTTGATACTCAAGTCATCTATAGGGAATCATTCACCAGGGTGCTTAGGGGAGGGTTCATATAAGAGGATGATGGTTGCCCCAATCCTTTCCCCTAGATAGGCTTCTATTTTGAGGGTGAAGTCCCTTGAGTGATTCCTTATATTTTGTTGATCCTTATTGAAAGCTAAAATTGGTTGTTATGTTTTATGACTAAAATAATAATGAGTACACTTGGGAAGAACTAAATCATGCATTATTAAGTTATTGGGACCCATATAAAATGATAGCTAGTTTGAAGGATACACTCAAAGGCTATGCAAAATAATTAAATAGGCTTTAGAAATAACAAAAAGAACTAAAAATAGATCTAACAGATTTATTTGGATTTAAAAATACTATTTTATAGGATCATGGTTACATTAATAAGGAAAATTTTATTATTTACACTAACCCTAGTAGTACATATAATTTTATTAATACTACCTTAGCTAATAGGTTGTAGGTTCTAGAAATAAAAATTAAAGACTTACAAATTGAGAGTAAGGATGTTCAAATTTTTGAATATCTAAAAATGACCATGGATAAATATATTTTACGTTTAGATTTTAATGATATTGAGATGAATGATGTGGATATTATTTTTGGTTATCCTTGGTAGGATTCTTTGGGTACTATTTGTGGGTGAAAATTTACACCTCCTCACCCACTCTTCTTTTTTGAAGATGATGACATGCTAAAGTTAGCCAATTTTTGAGGCATTGTTGGTTGAAGTGGATTTAAAAGACCAATTGGATATATGAAAGAACAAATCTCCAAGTTTGGGATCATACAAAAATGTGGTTAGGGGCATGCTCAAATAAGATCCCAAATATTTACCCTTGACTTTGGGTGGAATATTGGGATCCTAAATCCTTGACCAATAGTTATGAGAGTCCTGAGATTCCATCTCCAAAGTTGGATAAAACTTTGGGAATGCTATATCAAAGGTCTAGTTCCAATCACCTGTCCTCCTTGATAATGTGTGAAATATTGTGAAATAGGTGCATGAAGAAGCATAGAATACCCATCCGAGGCTAAACATTGCCAAAAATTAAAGGGAAGCACTAAATGGGTATTAATGATCTCATTTACCCCATATAGACTAAGAAGAGGTATGAAGAAGGGTAGTTTGAAATACATAAAGCCTAAAGCAATTAAATATAGAATTTTTGATTGCTTAAAGGGGTAAAGTAGATGGAATTTTATTGCTTAACAAGTCTGATAGAATAATAAAAGACCCAAACTTGTGTAGAAGCACCTAATCCTTACAAAAAAATCATCATCCCTCTTGGAATAGAGCATCACGAGATCTTCCAAATGTTTTAGTGTGATTCTTCTCATCGAACACCATTAATGCCTAAATTTAAACTTGTAAAAATTCTATAAATAGTGGAATGATCGTCATTCCAAAGGGTAGCTCTATAGCCATTAAAATTTATATGCAATTATTATCACCTTGTAAATATAAAGAATATCATAGTTTGGTCTCTCAATTTATCTTCACTTCCTTTTGATTAAGTTTGAATGTTTATTTTTGCGATGGCCATTTAATATTGTTCACTTAATTTTGTAATTTGTATTTCATGTGTCTCGTTGAGTGATTCTAGAATTCACATCCACCTATGGGTGTTAAGGTTGTATTTTTTCTAAAGACGATCATGTGGTAGTGCTCTAATTCTATAGTTTGGATTTCATGAACCCTCCCATTGGTTCTAGAAATTTTCCTTACCTTCTACACCAAATTATAAGTGAGGATGAGATGATATGATCTGTTAGGTTGTGTGCCACTATTTTTTTAGTGATATTGAATGTGTGTGTCTTGATGTGGCCATACCCCATCATTGTAAGTTCTAGCTATGACCTCCCTTTTCTTTCTCTCTTGTTCCCTTTTCCCCTTTTACTCTTTGTGGCGTAGGTAGCTAGAATCATAGGATTTGGAATTATTAGAATATCAACCACCCTACTTCTCTTGGGCTAGGTGACCATTCAATACTATTCAAGGACCATTGGGCATGCCTCCCACGTATTTGGTACCTAATTTTGCACCAACGCTTTTGGTGACTCTACTCAGGAACTCATTGAGTTTCCAAGTTTAAAGAAATTAGAGTTTGGTGATACTTTGATTTACCCATATCTTTACAAATCACCTAACAACTCCTCTATATGGTATATCTATATTTTAATATTAGTTACATTTTTTCACTAAAATACTTCTACATACCAGAGGAATCAAGGTTTGATGAGTATCCTTGACCTCAATAGAAGAGAAATTATGTTCATCTGGTGACTCTAACTATGATGTATGAACTAGAACTTTTTAATGCTAGTAACTCAATGGCACAGTAGTGCTACCTACAATAGAATGATCTTGACCCACTCAATCTTCAATGCTGGCATGAGATTTCGGAATGCCCTAAAGCACCTAACAAGATAAATGATACTTTAGGAACTGCTTGAGAACACCTTGAAGATGCACTAGCACCCCTCCATGGCATATCACATGAATATGTCATGATCAGGCTCCTGATATTGTCTCTAGAAGGGAGGGTGCTATTGTGGTACCATAACCTTGGATAAAAAGCTATTTTCTCATGGACAAACTTGGTAGGAGCCCTTGTTGATACATTATGGCTTCATGGATCCTTTCCAACTCTTGATGTATTTCTCGTTCATTAAGATGGCTCCTTTTGAATCTATAACAAATTTTAACATACGATTTAGAAGGAGCTAGGGAAGTATTCCCTTTGAATACTAGTCATACTTCTCTCAAGCTCACTTGTACTATGTCTAGGCTTTTAGTTCAGACATAAACCTTCTGTTATATCAATAAGGGAAAAAGATATTCCTGCAAGTCTTTCAAGAGGCTTTGCAATTTGAGTGACTCATTCTCCAAGTAGTAAAGATATATTCAAGAGATCCCACATTCCCATACATATTTTCATCTATTGATGTTACCCTTTTAATCACACAGTATCTACTATGGATGTCATCTAAAGTTGTGCAAGATTTAGGGTCACAACCATGTAGTACATAAAGGGTAAATATATTCTTGAGCTCATGCATAGGATATGCAAGTATGAATCCTATAGTGAACAATATTTTTTCATGTACCTCCTCCCAACAAACAGATAATTTGAACCTATTGGAGAATTCCACTTGCAAAAGAGATGCAGTTTTGCACCCTTTTTGTATTCAAAAGCATGTTGAGTAGTAGCTAGGTCTCCTCATTAAGGATTCAACTGATAAAGAGGCTATCCCAAAAGATATTTTGGTAGAATAATTGCTAGTCAATGGGCCTTACTGGTAAACATGTGTGAAGAATTCAGAGGCACACAAAGTAGGGATTTCACAGCAAGTGGATCCCAAAAAGTGGCAACACTGGAGCCTGTCGCCATATGAGCCAATACTTGAGTAAGTCTCACATGTGGCAAAATTTATTTCCACATTTATCATCGATTGCATAAGTACTAGTATGCATAATGATCTGCCAAGTTGTGATCTCTTTGCAGCTTGGAAAACATTTTGGTAATTTCAACCTAACTATAAGAATATCTCAAGTTTAGCATAGTCTAGTCCAAACATGACAGATTCACTAGATGATTTCTAGGATGAATCGATAGTTGCGGTATGCCAATCGCATCATAGTTTTTATGTATATAAATTGGCAAATAAATTAAAGTGCATAAGGCATGTGGCTATTTGATAATTAGGTCATCTTATCCCTTGGTGACTCAAGTTCTCCAAAAGGAATATTCATTTTTTGAGTGTTTCCCTTCCATAATATTCTTCTTCTGATTATCTTTCCTTTTATTTATCTTTGACTCCATAACCCAATGTACAAGGACATGACAACACAAAAAGACAAAAAATAAATCATAAATTAGGAATCTGACATGACACAGATAAGCAGAAAAACACATCAACATGAAGGAAAATTTACTATATATATTGTAAAAGGTAGTGCATAATTTGATGCAACTAAATAGCTCTCATGGCATACCCAGGGTTACAAATTATATCTCCACTAAAGTATGCAGAAAGAAAAGTTGATTCAAGAAAGGCAGATTGCCAAAATTATTTGTTTACTTTGTTGTCCACTTTCCATGGCAACCTGTCTATTCTTGAATTTGCTTTGGACTGCAATGGAGTATTATTATGGGTGCACAATGTGCAAGAATCCCCCATGAATCCTATATTTTGGCTTCCCTTTTTTTATGGTATGTTTGGCATTGTATCCCCTCTTATTCTCCCATTTCATTGTGTTTTCGTGGTTTGGTTGTTGTTGTTATGATAATTGCATTGCTCATCCTTTTGGATAGATTTATTTGCAACCATCTTGTAGTTGTCCTCTTTCTCTATTCCTCCCCTCTCGCTACTTTCTTCATTGTAATTTTCCTTGTATTCTCCCCCATTTCCCCACTTCCTCCTTTATTGTGCAATATTCCTTGACTACTTTTGTTGATAATTTTTCCATTCCTTATTTTGTCTCTCATGGTTCATTTTTTTGAAGGATGTATTTATGGGCTCGTCTCTCCCATAGAGCGAAATACCTCTGTAAGTTTCCAAGAGTGTGGGTTATTTTTTACACCTCCTCACCCACTCTTATTTTTTGAATATGATGACATGTTAAAGTTGATAAATTTTTGAGGTATTGATGGTTGAAGCATAGTTCAAAGACCAATTGGATATATGAAAGAAAAAATCTCCAAGACTAGGATCAAATGAAAAGTTAGGTAGGAAAATTCTGAAAGAATATCCTAAATCCCTACCCTAACTTTGGGTGGAATACTGGGATCCTAAATCCATAAGCAATAGAATCAGACCACAACATAGTTATGAGTCTCAAGATTCCATCCACAAAGATAGATAGAACTTTGGGAATGCTATAGCAAAGGTTTGATCCCAATCACCCATACTCCTTGATAATGGATGGAAGATTGGAAAATTGGTGCATGAAGAAGCATACCCGAATACCTTTTTGAGGCTGAAATTCACCATACATCAGATAAAAGAACTGAATGGATATTGATGATCTCATCTACCCTATACATACTAACAAGAGGTATGAAGAAGGGTAATTTGAAATACACAAAGCATGAAGTAATTAAATCCAGACTTTTTGATTTCTTAAAGGGGTGAAGTAGATGGATATTTATTTCTTGACAAGTTTAACAGGATAATCAAGGGCCCAGATCTATGCAGAAGCACCTAATCCTTCTCGAACAACCACCATCCCTCCTAGAATAGAGCATTAGTATATCTTCCAACTATTTCAGTGTGATTCTTTCCATTGAACATCATTAATGTCTGCATTTAAATTTGTTGTAAAACCTCTATAGATAGTGGAATTCTCACCATTCCAAAGGGCGGATCTGTGGCCATTACAATTCATATATAATTCTTCTCACCTTGTAAATATAAAGCATATCACTATTTGATCTCTCAATATGTCTTCACTTACTTTTGGTTAAGTTTGAATGTTTATTTTTGTGATGTTCACTTAATTTTACAATCTATATTTTGTATGTCTCGTTGAGTAGTTCTATAATTTACATCCACCTCTAGGTGTCATGGTTTTTTTTTTCTAAATTCATTCAGGTGGGAGTGCTCTAATTTTATAGTTTGTATTTCATGCACCCTACCACTAGTTTTGGAATTTTCCCTTGCTCACTACATCGAATTAAAAGTGAGGATGAGATGAGATGATTTGTTATATGGTGTGCCATTTTTTCCATCGGTGATGTCGAATTTGTGTGTCTTGATGTGGCCATATCCCATCCTTATCACTTTTGGCTATGAACTCCTTTTGCTTTCTCTCTTGTTCCATTTTCTCCTTTCACTCTTTGTGGCATAGGTAGCTAGAATTGAAGGATCTAACCTTCTCTAAATATCGACCACCCTACCTCTCTTGGGCTAGGTAGCTATTCAATGCTGATCAAAGACCGTTGTGCATGTCCCCCACCCATCTAGTGCCTATTTTATGTTTAGATTTTAATGATATTGAGATGAATGATGTGGATATTATTTTGGGTTATCCTTGGTTGGATTCTTTGGGTACTATTAACATTAATGTGCAAAAGAAGTTTATGAAGTTATGGTATAAGAAAAATAAGATAACCTTGTGGAATATTTCTTAGCTTAAGAAGCAAGGATCCAAGGACAAGGAAGAAGTAGTTATATTTGGGGAACAATTTAAGGAACCAATATAAGAATAAAAATTTGAATCTGCAATAGTAGTAGAAATAGAGTCCATGAAATAAGTAGAAGGAAATTCCAAGTAAGATCTATTAGAAGTGCATAAGGACACAACAAACAAAGGGTGCATAAGAGAAAAGCATGGGAAATAATTTAAAATAGAGGAACAAAATGTTGAGGAATCAAAGGAAATAGAACATTGTGCTAAGGTTGCAGTATATCACCACCTATACCACCATGAGTGGCAATAATATTGAAGGTATGGCTTAGGGTATCAATATTACTATGAATATGCATGGAGTTAGAAAGGAATTAAGTATAGTAGTTTTTGGTAGAAAAAGAATAGTAGTTCTATATTTTAGAGTGGTTTAGTAGCATCAAAGTAAAAATAGGACCATTCATTTGAAATATCATAATCAAGTAGCAAAATAATGGAGCCAATAAAGTAGTTATGAATATTCAAGTTGCAAAATGACAACATGGCATCATCAGAGACCACCACAAACAAATATTTTATTTGGATGGATGGATGATCAGGATTGGTATCAATTATCATCATTACTTAGAATATATGGTGGAACTCTATGTACCTAAGAATGTGTATATGGGGATATGATATTATATTGTATAAGGGTATTATGTACAATTGGCATAGGCATTATATAACCCATGGTTGGTTATATTATTATATTATAATAATGAGTGGGATGAGTGTTCAGTAGTCAGCTCCCTAAAGTAGAATTAGAAGATGGGTATATATAGAATGAATATTGTCATTATCATCATGTTCATTCATATAAATTATTATCTTGTAATCATATTTTCCTGCAAAGTTACCTCTCATCTAGGGAGATCCTATGGAGTTATTCCTTTATTAAGGAATACTATTGGTTTTTCCCTAACTTAAGAGTAGTATCTATATTTATCTCATTATGTGGATTGTTACTGTAGATAATTATTTATTGATGAATAATTTGATATTTCTACATGTCATGACTTATTTATGTTAATAAGAATAATTTTTTTTAAAAGATCATGTATTCAAACTAGCTAGAACCTTAAAATTTTTAGCATTAAAATAATTATTAGGAGGTTTGTTACATACTTATATTAATGAATAAGGATGTCATAATTTAATTAGTTATATTCCTTCTAGATCATCTAAATGTATTACAAACCTAAAATAATTTTGTGCTCAAGAATTCAATTATTTCATATGGATTCATACATAAATCCATTAAATAGATTTTGTATCCTTAAGATTGTTGTTGAATGAAATTTGTAAAAATTTATATACTTTATTGAGACAATTTTAAAAATTCTTATAATAAAAATAATTTCAAAGGATTAGATCCTTTACCAAACATAAAGTGGTGTTTTTGCCTTTATAGTTATGAGTGTTTTAAAATGATTCATTCTATTAGTGATTAAAAATGATAATAGGGCTCAACTTAGATACATACATAAGCTAAAATTATTAAAAGATTAGTTAGAAAATTTAACTAATTAGTCAAGCTTCTCAAATGTTATTTTAGGAATAGATAAATATAAAATGATGGGATGTTATGACCAAACAAGCACAAAATCAAGATATTAGTGTTTTATCAAAATATAGATACAACTTAGTTATGAAGCAAAACATAATATTGATGATAATAGTCAAATACTGTAACAACCTTGCAAATTTGATTCTTGTTTTCATATGTAATAATAAGATACTGCTAAATATTTCTGTGGATAGAGGTATAGGTAACCACTTGGATAGTGAATGGACTTAAAGAAAAAGAATGACTCGGCAATTTGGTAGTCGATGGAAGGTAAGTCAAGGGAAATGATGAGCGATGGAGTATATGCTTAATAATAGGAATCAGAGAATTCCTACTGGCAATGCATGCGCTAACAACTCATTTAGTTACATTTCATATAGTTGCATTTTTAAGAATTTTGTATTATTTTGCTTTATGAAATTTTTACTTGAGAAGTGAAATAAAATAATTAAGAAAATTATTTAATAAAATATAATTATAATAAATAAAACAAAATAGTTATAATAAAATTATGTTAAACAAGATATATATAATTAAACAATAATAAAATTAAAATATATAATGAAAATTTAATCAAAACTTTACATAATCTTTAAAACAAGAAATATAAAAGGAATTCATATAAAATGAATAAACGTAAGCAAGGAGATGGGGTGACAAGTGGAGAAAATGAAAACTTACACTAGCCCAACAGGTTTTGTAATTAAAATAATTTGTTTGACTTTTAAAACAAAATAGATGGAGAAAGGAAGATTCATTGCTTTTTTTGGATGGATGAAGAGTTTCACAGTGAAAGCACCTTGGTGAGAAGTATCAAGGTTTTTCAGCAATGCTAGCGAGCTGTGAAGAAGAGAGGTCGGATCTCTTCGCCTGAAATTAAATTTATTTTGTTATCTAGAAGTGTAATGGTTGCCTTTTATTTCTTTTAGAATATAAAATGTGGAATGAATATTGAATGATAGTTTTACTAAAAATGATAATTTGTGCTTAAAAAGAATTAAATTTTGCTATTTAAAAAAGAACATATGTTAAAATATTGCATCCACATTGAAATCTTTGTGAGGAAGAATTGAGCTGCATACTAGGATTAGATGCATTGCATTGTTTAGGGGCCATTCTGGCCCTTGTAATCCATCGGTTTCCAAGAACGAGGTTTTTAGAGGACATTGAAAGAGAATATTAAGTGTTGTGTTGCTCATTGCGAATTTTTTTTTTCTAATGTTGTTCTCCGGAGTTATCGTGTTGCTATTTGATATATATATATATATATATATATATATATATATATACATATATATATATATATATATATATATTTTAATTATATATAGTTTCTCTGGTGTAAATATTTTTACTTCTCCCATAGGTTGATGTATGCATTTCTAAAATACAGGCTATCACTTTGATTAGTGGAATACTTCATTTTTTATTTTAATGTAAAAGGAAAAAAAAATTTGTGTTGAGATATTTTAAAGAAACGTCATCGTATTAAATTCATGAACCCTGTGTTGCATTGAATAATTATAGCGATTATTTCTGTACTGGAATATATTTTAGAAAATTTTATTTGGCAATGTAATTGACCGAAGTGGCAATTGTTAGCGAATGAATGTAATGAATTAAAAAAAAATGTATGTAGAGAAAGAGTAGCATAACCAAACTTAGGAAATCCTTCATCCAAACCTGTGCAAAGTTGGTTTTGTATTTTTTAATTATTTGAAAACTAAATAAATGCCTCTCGAAACGTATCACAAGGGAGTGATAGTCGTTTTACACTCATGAATTTGGACACAAAGGAGCACTACGCTTCATGGTGTTCTTTTGCTGAAGTTTTAAACTAGAAAAAGAAAACCCATAAGCTATAAATTGTGAACACTGTCCTCCTTCACCTGTAAAGACGTCTTGAGGCAATAATCAATACAAACCTAATTAAGACATAGGAAAAATTATGAAAACCCTAATTCACATTTAACAACATAGGAGGTAAAATATTATAGTTGAATTAATATATTAAAAGCCTTGGAGTACGTTACCATAGTTTCTCAAAGAAGCATTGAAACACGTACTATCAAAATCCAAGGATCGTTAAATAAAAGCCTTGTGTTTAAAATAAAAACAAGAACTAATTAAGTATTTTTGTAGAAATTATGAGCAATGTATGAGCACAATTTAAATAATTTAACATAAGAAATGTGTGTCTTATTTATATTAGTAGGATAACATTGGAATATATAAGTTTTGAAAAGGATGGTTGGTCAAAAGAAAACTAATAAATTAAAATTTTATACAATAGAGAAAAATAATCCACTAATTGGGAGACGTTCTCATTATTCATGAATTCAATGTTGTCTGGATTTAAGGTTTGTTCTCTTCTTAAAATTTGATTGTAGATCTGTTAGAAAAAAGTGGTGATGGTTGTAGGGTGGCGGTCATTGGATTAATACTTTCCTTGTAGCTATGTAAATGGTTGGATATTTAGTTAGAATTTTTGGATAGCCATTGTAGTAATGTAAATGGTTTATGATTGAATATTTAGTCAAAATTTTTGGATAGCCATGTTATAAGAAAGGAAAATTAAATACGTTATCCAGATTATATTTAAACTTTTTGACTTACTTTATGAATCATAATAATAATAAAATCTTACTTTACAAATTAAAAAAAAAAATGGGGTTGCATCAATATTTAAGCATAGTAATTTATAAAGGTAGCTTGTGAATTAGTTTTACTTTGTGTAGTTTTAAGAATAATTGTTTAAGAGATTTATTGTTGTCTTTATTTACTTTATTTTACAATAATATGGTTACAAGAACCTTGGTTATCCTCATTATATCAGGACGATGGTTAGTAACATTAAAATATAATATTCAAAACATAGGAAGAACCAGAGTCTTTCAAATAAACCATGATAGGGAACCTATTCATGTGAATAAAACTCTTGGTTGAGGGAAGACAAACAATGCCTTAAAATTTATGGTTGTGAGCAGACAACCTAAGTTTAATGGATGTGGGAAAACATCCAATCAACTTTCATGAATAAGGAGGAAAAGTGCCTACGTCTTTAATAGGGTTTATTGGACTCTGGATAAAAGAGAGGAATTAGAAGGGATTATGATATGGGTATAGTTCCTTGGTACATCCATTCCTAGTACTGAGCCAGAAGGAACTTATGAATCATGATGATGAAATGGGCATCATTTAGGTAAGACTTTTGGGGTGTTACCAGTTGGTAACAGATCCATGACATATTTTAGGAAAGTGAATATATGTCATCTCAGGCATGCATACGATAATAGGGGAAGTAAAGCGTCTATATTCCAGGTGAAATGGGCCTTGGAAGAGAAAAACCCTGCCAATACTTATGAAACTTAGGTTAGGAGTGGAAGTATAATGCTTTATCATCGAGAAATGGCCGATCTCGATCACACGAAAAATTTTGACTGCAATGAAATGGCTTTCATGATGATTTAAGCATGCTTATACTAGATGAAAATCTGGATTAAACTTTTAAAATTATACGATTTTGTTACCTAAAACTAGGTGGGTTGATGTGTGTTATTACAAATACAATTGTTGAAACTAATACAAGATAAATTAATGATGTTTAATCTAAGATAATATATCAATGAATTGACAATAGAGATGAAAACAATCTTAATCAAAGCATAAATAGAATAAATAATTCAAAATAAATTACACTAAAATTACCCACAAAATGCTAAAGCTAGGGCTAATCTAATGTAGCAAAATATATTACATAAAACCAAGGGCATCAAGGTCTATATTGTTTATAAAATAAGCATGATAAAAAAACTCATTCATACTCTGTCATACTTGCAACATCACCATAGTTAATAAGTGTATATCACACATGGGATGTTCATAGAATGTTGGACTTACCTTGGAAATAAATCCTTGAATATTATAATTAGTGGTCTTTGGTTGTAAATCATGGTAGAGCATCCTATCCTCCTCCACGAAAGAGAATGAACTAGTTTTTGATGGATTTGGTAGTACCTACAAGGGTGAGAGAGAGAGAGAGAGAGAGAGAGCAAAAGTGATGCATGAGGTAATATCATTCTCTTTAGAGATGAAAACTATTTTTTTCTCTTTTAGAGGTCATAAAATTAGAATCATCAGCAAACCTAAGTGTAAAAATATGCTTGAATTGAAACTGTGCATTGAAAACCCTAAAATTCATCTAAATACCAAGCTTCCTAGTTAAAGTGGTAGTCTTGGCATTGCCAATTTTTAGGATGTACACTTTGGAGAATACATGTCAAAGTGTCTCTTAGTCATGACTCTATCCTTATTTTGGGGTGTTGATAAATTTAGGAAGAAAACATCAAGAAATATGAAAAATGGTTATAAAAAGAGAATCAAAACCATTGGCCAACATGGCTCACAATCATCCTATCCAATAACTAACAAAGTTATTCCACCACTATCCTATAAATAAGAGGATGGGACTCTCCACCACTTAAAAAATCTCTTGCTAGTGCTCTTATTATAAATACATATTACCCCTCCCTAAGGACTATGGGTGACACCACAAGGTATAACCATTCATGAGTTCTTAAGGAAAACAATAAAATAAAATAGAAATATGCTATAACCAATGCAAAGAAAGTGAAAATTTTATGTTGTGGAGTAAAAACAAAACTTTTGCGATTTTTGATCATTGAAATAAGTAGAAAAAATTGCAAAAACATAGCTAAAAATGCAAAATTAGAGGTAAATATACCTAATAATTATTTGTGTGCTCCTAACATTTTTTGCCAAAAGAAATTGATTCTTTTGGCCCATGTGGATGGGAAAGAATTTACCTATGAAAGTTCCAAAAGCACTAAAAAATACTAGTTGATTACAAAATGAGCAAAAACCAAAGTACACAAGAGAGATTGAAGCATGCCAAAACCCCTAGAAATATTATCCATTTTCCATCCCTTAAAAACTTGTTAAAAAATCAATTTTAGTAGTAAAATATTCAAAACATATATAAGGGATAAGAAAAGTCATTTTTTATTTCATTTTGATGTGCACTTTGAGACTTCTGATGAACACCGTAACTTTGTACAACATCCTTATGCAAAGTATAGATATTAAATGGAGAGAAAGCATGGGGGAAATGCTAGAGGGGTAGGTTTACCATCCCCTCATATTTTTCTCAAATTTTGGTAAAAAAAAACTAAGAAATCAAATAAAATGAATGATCACTTAATTAGGCTAGCTAGGATGATGTAGAAAATACTAGTAGGACCATCACATCATCCTCATGGTGATGTCATCATGGGGTAATAAAAAATGGTTCAAAATATACCCCAAAGAGTTTGAAACTCAAGGAAGTCTACAATCATCAATTTTAGAAATTTGGCAATCATGGTCAAACAAGTCAGTTTTGACAAGCTATAAGAAACAATGATCACTTTCCAAAGTAACAATCATACAAAAATGGGATGATCATGTTCATGACTCCAAAAAATTAGGCAATCATGGTCAAAACCAATAATCACAACAAAAGGTAATAATCAAGGTTGCACATTAAAATGGGATGGTCATGAACCTAGTAGGCTAGGATGATTGTAGCCCCAACTAACAATAGTAATAAAATTTAATGGTCATGGTTAAACCCTAATTTTTTATTGATTAAATAGCATGATCCTAGTAGGTAAAACCTATATGTGATAGGTTACAAGGATGAGGTTTGAGAATAACATGATATCGAGGCCCATACTAGTATGATTTCCAAGAATGATAGGCAAGAGATGAGTATTTATGGTAGCATAATGAATCCTCCTAGATGCAATAGTGGTTGTGATAGGGGATAACTCCCCAATTACAAGAAAATATATGTGGTGTTATACTAGACTAGGTAGTGAAAATACCCTACATACACCCAGACCACTCATTATGCTATGATTTTATGTTATTTTAAAGCATAGTAACCAATACACTTTTATAAAAACCATACCTTGATGAGGTAATTGAGGTTATTGTCTCTTTAGAGCATACCTACTACATTATGGGCTTGTCATTTATTGGTCAAAATCCTTGCATTGAAACCATTAAGAATATTTTTCTTAGAATGGTAAAGTAGGCCATGAAGAAGAGATAACTTGATTGATAGTGGATAATTTTTCTAGAGTGCATTTTATCAATTATAGCCTCTCCATTTTATCAATGTATGGAAATCCTCATCCTACTCACCTACATGTTTAGTCACACAGGACTGAAGAGGATATTAACTTCATAAAAACATCCACTTTATCTAGCCATAGAGAAGGGTTAGGTCATATTTTAGAGGGGTCCTCCTATACCATGACTTGTACTACACTAAGGACCATCAAGATTACACTATTATCCTAGTATTATTATTTTAGGCATGGGCTATGAGAATTTTATGATGTATATACCACCAAACTTACCCCATGATATTGCACCAAGAGAGATTTAAATAAGTTTGTGGGGACCTATATGAAGGATCACATGGCCATAAATTTCACTTTTAACTTAAATTGCTTAGGTTAAGATCATTTGGATCCTATATCACAACCTATGCTAGAGTATTTAGTGGAATTTATAGTAGGTTTAATGGGTATGGTAAGTTATCATGGTGCAAGATCATCGATTAGAGGTCATAGAGCCTTATAGGGTAGATAGGGTCCCCATCTATATGGGAAGTTGCTACTTCTAGAGAAATGATGACATCAATAGGAGCAAGAAACAAAAATGGTAATTGGACCACCAACAACATAGGGTCATAATTGACCAAGAAGTGAGCCATAGAGTATCCTATAGCATAACACTAGAGTGGCCCTAAATATTCCATTACCATCAATACACTTCAAAGTGTTCCATATAGTATTAATTTGATAAAGATACTAAATAGTGGCAAGGAATATCTAATGGAATTCACAATAGCTTCCAAAAATATTCCAAAATATGTATTCAAATAATCATATCCAAAAAATATGTAGAAATAAATCAAAGATAACATAAAATAGGATCAAAGTACTTTTGTATGCAAACATTATGGCCTTAAAAAAATTCCAAATACCCCTTAATACATAAAAATTAGAATCATCAAACCTTAGAAAAATGATGTTGAATCATATCCTACTACATGTTATCCACTCATTCAAAAGTGATGACAACTCATCTTTTGCCACATGGGCTTGACTAAATGTTGACAATTTGACACTTTCCATTTCATAATTTGTCAAATACAAATAAGTGGGTAAAAATAAGGTTTATGTGGCATGTGGGGTGCCATGTCGACTATCGTATTAGCCAAACAATCATTAGTCTCTAAAAATGCTTGAAAATAGGGTTCAAACTCAAGTTTTCTATAGTCTAATTATGGGTTATTACAATAGCCCACAAATGTAGCTTTGTAGCAGAAAGTTTATGTTGTAAATAGTTGATATTAACCTAGAATAACAACAATAAGATAGTAAAATGCACAAAAATATCATCAAGACTAAATTTTATCTAAGGCAAGAGATTCCAATATTTTTCCTCAATGTTGGAATCAAAATTTAGCTAAGTATAGATGATGGACACTAAAATTTTGGATGTGCTAACATCAATTTGGGTAGCAAAAAAATCCAACACACTAGTAGGCCAGAATTGAAAATTGGATAAGATTAAGGTCAAAAATTTTGTAATGCTAATGTCATCCTAAAGCATAGAAAAATATGGCACAAAGGAAGCTCAAATAAAAAAAAATCTAAGGTACAAAATCTAGCTAGATTATCTCTCTCCTAGTTAAATTAATCTTCTTGGTTAGCAATCCTATTTGTAAGGATTTTTATTTGCTCCTCCTTTTATTTTAGGAGATATTTTGAAGGCTACTCCGTTAGGCATTTGGCAAGTAGATGTATCTAATATTGGAGCGCTTTAGTCTCCACTTGAGAGTTATTCAAGGTATTCTTCACACATTCTAGCTCTCTCTCCTTCATTGCAAACTTTTGGTTTGATCATGCATAATCATATTAAACAACCTTTCCATCTTCTTTCATGAGTTACACCTTATCTTTAATCTAAAAAAATTTAAGATCAAATCCCACTATCACTGCTAGAAATAAATTATATTACATAATTTAGGTCATGTAAATATACCTTCCAAGGTATATACTTAGGACATTAGATTACTTTAGGTGGAATTTATCTAGTTACTTTATGCAATGTATTAAATGCACAAGTGTCAATGTGCACGTTATTTATGTGCAAGTTGTCCCTTGCAAAACTAGGTAGAGTGTTGGCAAAGGAACCTATCTTCCTATATAATAAGGGCCTCATTGTAATATACATATAGAGACAAGGATATAGACAGATAGAGTTTCTTAGAGCATATTCATAGGTAGTAGTATAGTGCTATGTAGATCACCATATATTGACGATGGGTGAAATGTAGTTCAGTAGCTTTATTAATGGAGTGTTCATTTTCTTTATAGCTATATTGTATTCATTTATGTTATTTCTATTTATAGCATACTTGAGTCATCTCGCATATTTATTTTATTTCATATTATTTTTCTTCTTGTGATTGCTATCTCCCATTGCACACTACATCAAAAGCTAATAGTACTATCAGAGCTATGGTAGATCTATTCACAATAGATCATTAGGAAAACCACCATTATTATTGAGCCTAATTTTTTTGTCAACCTAACGTGTTGCTGGATCAACCATTATCAAAAACTCTCAGAAGAGTCTAGGTTGTAGAATTAGGAAGAGCCACAAGTGAGGACTGAAATAAATCTCATTTTCAAAATACTGAGATTACATTTGACTAAAGTCTTTCCATAGAGTTGCAGGAAAAAATCATGAATACTAGGACTCAGCATTCAATCCACTAGAATTTTTTAACTATTGCCCAACATTTTTTTTGTTGCAAAAAATTAATTCTTAGATGATTAGGATTCCTCATACAACATAAATCTAGGAGACTTCAAAATCGTTGCTCGAAGGTTAGCATCCCTTCATAGTGTAGATATTAGTTCCTTGTGCAAGAGAAGAATATTGTGGAAGAAGACTTCTAGAGAAGAGTCATAGTAAAGTTAGGAGATTGAATATCTCCATTGCTATACTGAAGAACTTCACAATAGAAGAAAAGTCCATATAAGCATTTATCCAAAAGAAAAGGTCATGGAATCCTTGAAAAAAATGCCATAGAAACCTTGATACTAAAAAGGCCACATAATAACCTAGGTGTTGTAGGTGAGTTGAAGAGGAGATGGCAATCCTCCAAGGGAGGTCTCAGGTTCAAATATCCACCCTACCAAAAAGCTGAATTGGGTATCCAAAATCCAATTGATAATGTTGGTACGAGCAGGGTCGGGTGCAACTCCCGGGTGACTTTGACGGTGTAGAACCCCCTGTTCGTGGTCTCTCAGACCAAGGTGGCCCTACAAGGGGTTTTTCACTTTAAAAAAAAAGGGCACATAATCCTTGATAGTAAAAGGGCCATAGAGGCCTTAATACTAGAAAAAGGCTAGAGAATATTTTATACTAAAAAGGCCACAGAAGCCTTGATACTAAAGAGGCCACAAAATCCTTGATACTAAAAAGGCCATAGAAGCCTTGATATTGAAAAGGCCACAGAAGCCTAGATACTAAAAAAAGGCCATATAAGCCTTGATCTTGAAGAAGACTCTAGAAGAGAGTATCTGATTCAGAAGCAAATTAAGATTTTAGTACTAATACTTTGTTTTAGGGAAAGAATATTCAATGATTTGGGAAACTTCCTACAAGAAAATTAGGAAGAGTATCTTATTTAGAATCAATTCAACACCTAAAGCATAATTTAAGAGACCATAAGATCTTATTGAAGAACTTCAAGTATTGTAAGAAGAATAAGAAGAACTAGGATATTCCTACTCAAATACAGAAGTAGTAGAATCAGATATCTAGAAGAAGATCTCACCACCAACACTTCTAGGAGTAGAAGGTTGAATAAAAGATCTCAAGGAAGACTAGCAGAATCTGCAAGATCAAAGACCTTGGAAAGGTCTCATTGAGCATCTAGTAAAAGGCTTGGAAAGCCTTACTAAAGAAACCCTTAAAGGAGAACTTATTGGATAAATCCACTAACAAGGAGAATCCCCTAATAGTAAAGGACTTGGGATAATTATCACCATCTGAAAACAAGCCCAAAAGAAGAAGAATTTGGTAAGGAGTGTCAAATACTAGAAAAATAATTCGATGAAGACCTCAATACATTCAAAATATTGAGAAGAAGATTTTGCTTAAAGTCAAAATTTGACAAGAAGACTTGAAGACAAAAGAAGCCCACCAAATATTGGAGATTTGAAGATTACCTCTCATAGCAATAAGGCACCGCTTCAAAGACAAATACTTCTCCAAATATATAGTAGAAGGAGGAGACCACAAGAGGAGAATAAACCACCAAATCCTAGGCTCATGAAATAAAGTTTGAGATCATATTTTGGTGAAGAAGGAGTTGTTTAGGATAGTCTACAAAGAGCTACAAGATCATACTCAAAGCAAGAAATTGGTGATCTTAGATACCAATATCCACATCCTCTATATAAGTGGCTACTAAAGATTTCAAAAGGTAAAAAAAATTTGGTGCAAGTAGATTCATTAATTGGGTTACTTATCGGATTTGTTAAAGCACCTTAATTTGGATTAAAATTGCAAGAAGAAAAATTGGATTAAAATATTCAAAAGTGCAAAAAGAGAAAAGTTATTTTTAAGGTTCATTATACAGTAGAAGGAGGAGACCACAAGGGGAGAATAAACCACCAAATCCTAGGCTCATGAAATAAAGCTCAAAATCATCTTTTGGTGAAGAAGGAGTTGTTTAGGATAGTCTACAAAGAGCTACAAGATCCTACTCAAAGCAACAACTTGGTGATCTTAGATACCAAGATCCACATCCTCTATATAAGTGGAAAAATAGCTACTAAATATTTCAAAAGGTAAGAAAATTTGGTGCAAGTAGATTCATTAATTGGATTACTTATAGGATTTGTTAAAGCACCTTAATTTGGATTAAAATTGCAAGAAGAAAATTTGGATTAAAGTCTTCAAAAGTGCAAAAAGAGAAAAGTTCTTTTTAAGGTTCATTTCCAAATTAATTAGGATTTTATTAGATTTTAGAATCACATATATCAAATACCTATTATCTACTTTGAAAAAGGAAAAAGAAGACTAAGTCCTACAATAATAATTGTAGTGAAAATACAGAATAACTCTTGAAGATTCATTTCAGATTATTATTGATTAGTTGCAGTAAATTAATTAAGTGCATTAATTTGAGATTTGATTGAAGTGATAAGGTGAAATTGTTAGTGCATTAAAAGAAATATTATTAGATTCATTTTCACTATTCTATTTCTCTCAAAAGTATTATTGTTTGTGTTCTCGAGAAGGGCACAAAATAAAAAATTGTCAAAGTGTCTAAGGGTACTATTAGTGCACAAAAATCTGCAACACATAGTGGCCAATTGAATCCACAAAAGTAGGTTAGAATCCTCCAAAAACTTGGAGAAGAATATGACCAACCAAAATCATAAATAGAAGCTTCAAATATTGGGACTTGGTGAGTCTCAAATCCAAAGCATTGCAGGGTTAGTTTCAAGGATAAAAGTGCAAAAAATTACACCATATAAGGATCTTCTATCTACTTCTATCTAAGATTGGATTTTTCATCATAATATCCAAGAAAAAAGGGGAATGTTTCTAAGAAAAAGAGACAACCTTAAAACCCTTACACTGCATTCAAAATCCTGCCATATAAACCAGCATATCAAACTTGCAAAAAGGAGTGCAATAAAGGGTGAAAAAGACATCTTATTTACAAATACTGTTACATTGTATTGCACTTCTCTAACTCATTCTACATAGGAAAAAGGGTAGATTGGAAAGTGCCTCAAAGGTAAAATATAAGCAGGTTGAACCAACCAAAGGTGGCCAAAAGCTAGCATTCTCCCAATCATAGCAAAGAGCCACTCATATAGGCTCATATTCTATGTATCTTGGATGGTTGAACCTACAAAAGACAAGGCACAAATCCAAGGAGAAATCAAGCAGTGTATAAGCAAAGGAAATTGAAGCAAGCAAATTGGAACCATACGTCCAATCAAGGAAAGTTCCATCATGGAGTCTTCATTAATGCACTGTTATATCTCCACCAAAGCTCCTCCATATCTCCACCAAATCTTCATCATAAGCATTGCTTGGATGGAAACATCTTAGCACCAGTGAAGTACAACAAAGAATGAGGTGGAAGAATATGTTGAAAGGCTTTCAAGAAGGCATTGATAACACAAGGGCATACAAATGAAAGAAGGCACCACTTGTCATTCTCCAAAATAACCCTAAAAAATACCCACAAAGGAGACATTACAACATTATCTTGGCATCCATACTCCATGCTATAGAGGAGTTAATTACAGCTAGAAGCATTACAGTAATATATACATTAAAGTAGAAATATCTCTTGGATAGCACACAAAGAGGGAATAAAAAATGTATCAATTGAAGGTGACACTTTTCACAAGTGTTAGAACAAGATCGATATCTCCACCAAACACCTGAAGCATTCTTGAAGCATTTAAAAAAATGTTGTGAGACTTATCACTCTATTGGTCATCTATTAAAGATAACTTGGACCAAGCAATTCGGTAGCAACTTGAAAAGAAATTCAGGAGCAACTCGACAAGAAAATCAGTAGTAAATCAGAAAGCAACTTGATATTAACTCGAAGAGCAACTCAAGAGCATTTCAGGAGTATTCAAAAGTGGTGAAGAATAGTACTATCAGTCAAATGGGTCAAGGAAGCATCAAAGAGAGTGTTGAATCCAATAGCAAGTTGGAGAATTTCTCATTACTCACAGTGCCCAAGAAGGACAAACTACTACCAATTTCATAAAGGTGCAAAGCCTTGTAAAATTTCCCCCATCTAATTTACTTTCATTAAAAAGGGAGTTATAAAGTTATATTATAAGGTTGAAGTATTAAAGGAAATCAATCTTTATTTGAAAGAAAAAATTAGGGAAATTAAATATCAAAGTAGACTAATAATTGCAAAACACAAACTAGGAGAAATAAGGAATACTACTTGGAATTAATCCATTTAATGTTTGAAAATATTAACGTGTTCTAATTTTTCAAATTTGGGAGTTATAAGGGTTACAAAACCAAACTAGGTATTGGAAATTAGAAACACTTAAATAAAATTCTAAGGTATATAAAAAGAGGTTATTAAGACTTTTTGCTAAGGTTGGAAATTTATTTCTTGTCTCAAAAATTTCTCAAAAGGGACAAAAGAAATCCAACATTAAAACCTCTTTAAAATGGAAAAGTGCTTATTTCAATAGGAGTAATAAGGTGTTAAAAAGTTGATTTTTGATATTTACAAAAAATGTACAAAATCAACCAAAATTGAACTATATTTTACAAAAGCACTATATCATATTCCAAAAATCTCTAGGAAGTCATAAGGCATTCTACAAAAGTTGATAATAATAATATCTATCAAATATTATCAAGTTGGGAAGATATAAGCTTTCTACATAACCTAAAAATTAGGTATACATACTCTAAAACTAGGGAGCTATAAGGATGTCTACTTCTAAGAATAATTGCTTCATAATGGAAAAAGCTAGTGCCATAAAACTTGGTATCATGAATATACTCAAGAAATCAGAAGGAACGTTAGATCTAACTTCAAAAGTAATCCATATTGAAGCCTTAGAAGATAATTTTGATACTATGGAATGCTATCTTCTAGCTTGTCTCAATGAATCAATTGAGAATAAAAAAAAGTGATATTTCACTTTCCTTAGTCTTTGTGAGCATATTATACATGGCATTGATCACATATAAACACTACAAGGTATAAAATGTAGAACAAAAAGGATTGATAGAACTACTCAAAAAGAAGGTAGAACTTAATGAATCATATCTAGAAAATATTTTTCAATCCTCATGCAACATCAACACTTCCTATTCTACTAACTCAAGATCTTATCATGATACCTTAAGTGGTTGTTCAAAAACTTCTATACATATTGAATATAGGAAAGGAGAATCTTCCTTACAAGAACCAAGTAGCAACACAATCACCTATGAGAGCACAAAAACCATAATCAAAAGCAAAGTTATAGATGAAGAATAAAACAAAAAAAATAGAGGAATACAATGGAAAGTCAATTGAAATAAGAATATTTTGCTTTAGCTACAACTTACTTTGCATCATATGAAGATACATACTACCTATTGAACCTAAGCACAGTAAGCAATGAAGGAGAATACAAATTCCATTATCCAATGGAAGAAGATCCAGATTGAAGACTAAAGTCTTCAATACCCAAATAATTTAATACATGGGGGTTTTAGAAATAGAGTATATTACATCATTTGGGTCATGTAAATGTACCTTCCAAGGTACATACTTAGGAAATTCGATTCCTTTAGGAGGAATTTATCTAGTTACTTCATGTAATGTACTTAATTCACAAGTGTCAATGTGCAAGATGTATATGTGCAAGTTGTCCATTGCACAACTAGGTAGAGTGTTGGGCAAGGAACCTATCTTCCTATATAAGAAGGGACTCATTGTAATACATATATGGATGCAATGACATAGATAGATAGAGTTTCTTAGATCATATTCGTAGGTAGTAGTACAGTTCTGTGTAGATCACCATATATTGGTGATGGGTGTAATGTAGTACAGTAGCTTTATTAATAGAGTGTTTATTTCCTCCATAGCTACATTGTATTCATTTATGTTATTTATATTTATAGCATACTTAAATCATCTCACGAAATTAATTACTTTCATATTATTATGCATATTGTGATTACTATCTTCCATTGCACACTACATCAAAATCTAACAATCACCATCCACCAATCATACTTTGTCATTTATTACTTTGGTTTTTATACTAGTGGGTCTTTCTATGTGAACAATAATTCATTTATATGAGGGGTGAAGTGGATAAGTGTATCACTCCAAATTTTTCCATGCCTAGGTTGGGAATGAGTTTAATGTGTTCAATTTTAGCTTTAAACATCCAAGTCCTAGGTTTGGCCAAATGAATCTAAGCTAAGCTATATGAAATGCTGATTATATGAATACAAAAAATAGATTTGAACAGAAAACAGAGAGAATAAGCTAGATTAAAGAGCCATACCTGATCCGGATGTCTGATGGAGATTCTAATTTTTGAAGCAGTCCAGATCGTCTGGAATTTGACAAGATCGTCTCTGATCTGACAGGATCGTCTGAGATCTGACGAATTCGTCAGACGAATTCATCGAAGACCTGCAATTGTAGAAATGGATACCAAGAACAAAAACTACAATTGCAAAAGCAAGGGAAAATGATAGAAATGAAAGTATGAATGCTAGAATGACAACTTTAGATAACAAATTAAGTAAAATGCATGGTTTTAATGACTAACTTTGACTTTATTATGCATCTAGGCTACATGAGGTGAACTCCAAGATGCAAAGCAGTAATAAGCTTAACTAATGCAAAGCAAAACAACAAAAAAGAGTAAAGAAACGCAAACTTTGGGCACTGATTGCCCCCAATGTTGACTGCAGTCGAAATCATCTCGGATTGGTATGAAATCGTCTCGAATTGGACAGGATCATCTACGATGATCTGAGCTTTTCTACGGCTGAAGAATAATAAAGTTCCTGCAAGAAAATTCAAAAAGGGACAAAGGCGAACAATAATCTAGGATATCCTGAAGCATGTAAAACTTAAAGTACAAAAAAATTCAGCCAAGGGAAAGTCAAGGGGAGGGCCTAAGATTAAATAGGCATAGGAGGGAAGTTGGGAGGTTGGAGATCATCCCATTTTGGGAGATCTCCAACGGGGGAGACTCTAACGGTGCAGACGCGTCTCTCGCCGAGTTAGAGAAGCTGTTGAAACAGAAGCTAATTATGAAAAATTAGTTTTGGGACGAAATCGTCTGGACGTTCTGCTCCAGACGAAATCGTCCGATCTGAGGCGATATCGTCTGATCGGAGACGATATCATCCAACGGACGAAACAAACTCTAAAAATGGCATGGAAAACGAGGAAACGGGTAGCAGGCGGTTTGGGAGCGGTTTTGGGGTTGAAATTTGAATTTGAATTATTTACTAAGGTAATTTTAATTATTTACTAAGTTTTACTGCGCCAATTTTAGGGTGCTACATTTTGCCCCCTCTTTAGCGAATTTTTCGAAGAAAATGCGTTAAAGATGAGTTCTTCTCGATTTACGAGAAAGCAAAAATTATTCCCATTTTTAGGTGATGATTCTTGGTCGAAATCGAAGGAGCTTACTATGATGCCCCCTCCGTGTTTTTACCCAAATCGAACGTTTGAGGTAAAAACGCGAAAAAGCAAAAATTAAAATGTTTTTAATTGTTTTTGAATAAAATTAAAAAAAATAGGGAAAAACCCTAATTCATTGTTACTGTTCATTTTTATTGTTTTCTAGAGCTCTGCAGACAAGATGGTCGAAACAGCACACAGATCGACAGAGGTCCGGCGCAGGCTACGGGTAAGGGTCTAAACTTAGTTTAGAATGCTTGAAATTTGATTTTCTATGCTTTGTAGATTAAATTTTGATGATTTTTGAGCATCGCGGCCGTTTTTGGGCCGTCGACGTCGTCGGGACGAAATCGTCTCGATATCGTCGATTTCGTCCATAGGCGAAATCGGCAAAATGGGGACGATTTCGTCAAAAAAGGGACGATTTCGGCTTGCGAAATCGGAGACGAATTTGCTCAAATTTTGGACGATATCGTCCAATAGTGGACGATATCATCATTGATGAAATTGAACTTGCTTTACTTGCATTTTTAATCACTGTTTTATTAATGATTTTTATTGTTTTGTTGTTTATGTTGCAGAGAGGATTACTAAAGAGCAGAGAATGGAAATACGATGGGTTGAGGGATGACTTGGCCGCTCTATCTCAAGCAGAGCGAGATCAGTTGGCACAAGTCGGCTTGCAGCATGTGGCGGAGATGCCATAGGTGTCTACAGACATGGGGCTATTGACAGCCCTAGCAGAGAGGTGGTATCCGGGTTCTTCCTATTTTTGGTTATCGACAGGGGAGATGACTCCCACACTAGAGGATGTATGGAGGATTTTGAGGATCCCCATACAAGGACGGTTGATAACTCCCATGGCCAATCAGGGCCACGCGATGATGCGACTATGCGGAGATCCGAGCTTCACCCTGGAGAAGGGCGGAGTGAACATCGAGTCGCTACGCCAGATGCCTGGGGCATCTAGACCGACACGAGGTTTTGGCTGGGGTTGTAGGTGGTCTGTTGCTATGCCATCAGAGTGGATGTAGAGTACCATGGCTACTCGACAGATGTGGTCTGCGACATGAGAGACCACGGATACAGGTTTGCTTGGGGGAGTTATGTACTATGTCGATTGTATAGGATCCTGCATGGGGTCGTATACAAGGGCGGCCGATGTCCGGTTATGACATCACTACTACGAGGTTTGGTGCTGGGAGCACATCATGGTGCGGAGACCGGTAGGGCTCCCACTAATAGGGATTGATGGGGAGAGGCCCCGAGCTTTCTACTGGTGGCTCCGAAGAGGGTCATAGTGGCGGATAGATCCGCCAATGTCCTCGGAGACTACTTGACGACCTTGTCTCTGACCAGATCACCTGGAGGCCTTGGAGAGATCATCCAGGGTGGGCCGAGGATGGACAGGAGCTGGCTCACGTTAGGCGAACCTGTTGGCTGAGGATGGAGAGAGGAGAGGTGGAGCTCCATCGCTACGACCGAGTTTTGAGGCAGTTCGGTCTACAGCAGGGGATCCCATCTCTCAGAGACTACGAGTTTTCCTGGACTATCCGGGATAACACTATAGTTAGCGGGGCTCCAGATATGCAGCGCTTCTAGAGTCAGGACGTAGATGATGCCCCCATTCAGCCAGTGGATGGGGACGACGTAGGGGTAGCCGACGGCTATGATGCCTGGTACATAGGCATCCGCCCTCCTCGGATGACGAGGGCTTAGGGTCCGATTCATGTAGTTGTGCATCGGATGGGGAGGCGATGCTAGGCGGCCATTGAGGTGGCACAGGGTCACGGAGGGAGAGAGCAGAGGAGACCATAGGCTCAGTAGAGGCCATGGCAACGGGAGAGGAGGGAGGAGAGACCCCCTTCTCCATGGAGAGAGAGGCCACCATCGCCCGATAAGGGCAAGGGTGTGGACACAGGAGAGAGTAGTGAGATGGCTACTCTTCGGGTGGAGACTATCCATCTCCAGGCATAGGTGTAGACTTTATAGGATGAGGCTGCATGCCATCGAGCTGAGGCTACACAGCTCAGAGATGAGGTTGCATGCCTCAGAGCATGGAGCGAAGGAGCGAGCACTCAGGAGCTGGCATGGTCGATTGCTCAGACCACGTTCTATCAGGGTATCTACTTCCAGATGGTGCCAGAGGGCCAGAGGGTACAACTGCCAATCGACATTGTGGATTCGATCAGGGTTGGGTCATCGAGGACTTCATCTCGATCGATGACTAGGACTCGTAGTACCACACATACTACGATGGGGCCACCTCGTCCACCTCAGGGCTGGGGAGGAGATGAGGCTGAGAGCTCGAGGGGTTCTCGAGGCTAGGCTACTGCACTGTATAGATTGATTATATGATTTGAGAGGATTGAGTATGCCAAGATGTAGATTGTGGCATACCAATCCAGTTTTGATATGATGTACATATATTGTTGAGATATATATATATATATATATATATATATATATATATGATATTTTTGATCATATGACTTGTCTTATGTGTTTGTATGATGCTTTATTGTTGTGGTGTGATTGATTTGATGATTCATGTAATTATGTCGGTTGGAAATATTATGGTTTGAATGTCATGTTTTTTAAAATTTAAATGAAATAATCTGATGTAAACAAATTGGTTGTTTGTGATGTGATTTGATAAAAAAGAAAAGGGACTTCTAACAATAATTTCAAAGGACATTGTTGCTATTATAGACCATTTCATGGAGTCACCGCTCACTCGGTCGTCAAGCTAATCCCAGTATAGAAATATTGTTAAAAGTAAAAGAGTGCTTAAGAGACTGTCTTAAGACTTTGGTGTGATGATGCAAATGATGATGATGATGATGATTTGTTTTCAGATTTCCATGAAAATATTATGCATGAAATATTTTAAAATGACTTTTGCTAGGCATAAATTCCTAAGTGTGATAAATTTTTTGGATAATTCCCTAGGAATTATACCATCATTGCAAAATTGAAGTTTGACATAATGACATGAAAATAGAGTAAGTGTTTGTTTTGTTTTAAAGCATAATTGTGTAACATAATGATTTAAGTCATATGTTTTTATGATTTTGAATAAATGGAAAATAAAATTGGTACAATGGTTTGCGCTAGGCATAGAATATTTAGGTATAGACTTATACCATCATCGCGAAATCCAAAGAAGAAAATAATATAATAGTTTTATTGCATGGTTGATTTTTAATTTTTGAAATAGTCAAAAAATATGAAGATGAGGACTTGCGCTAGGCATAAAATTCCAATTTTGGTTTTGGAACTATACCATCGTCGCGAAAGTCAAAAGTTATATATAAATGTAACTTTATTGCATGTTTTGAAAATGATTTTGATTTTTGATAATGCATATAGTTGTCTTTATACTAAACAAGCTGTTCTTCAAAGAAGAAAATGAATTTATTCCAAACAATTTGCAAAAATATTTCAAAGTATCTTAAAGACAAAAGTTAGATTTATAAGGAATCCCATGTGCGTAGGTGAGTTCATTACCAATCTTGATTTATCATAATGATACACAAAATCTCTCAAAGACAAAATGTGTGTGCAATTGCATTGTTCATTTACCAGTTTGAGCAAGATACTATGATACAAGTGATTTGAATTAACCAAATAAGTGTTCGTTAACCATGATTTAGATGCATATAACCATACCAGACTACTATGTAAGTCGGGTTATCAAGAGCTAGCTAATCCATAAGCAGACATAGGTCCGTACAAAAGAAGGTCGCTAATGTGACAGACATATCACCACGCTAGGGATTACCCAAGGCCAAGCGGGTTGGGCACAAACCACCTGTTATGGGGCTTACCTCATAGTTTTCGAATAATTGAGAATTCCAGGGATTCAAGCTCATCAACCCTTCTTTTCTTTTCAATGGGTAGGGAAAGGGATTTTATTGCTTTTGCTTTTGCTTTTTTCTTTTTCTTTGCTTTTGCTTTTCTTTTTCTCTTTTTTTTTTTTTTTGTATTTTTGTATTTTGGCTTGATATTTGAGATAATGCTGAAATAACTTGTTTCTTTTTCTCTTTTTCTTGAACTTTTCTTTTCTTCCTATACTAGGGATACTTGCTCGGATTAGCTGTAGAGCAAGGGATTTTTATTTCGGGTAGGGGTGAACTTGTCCTTTTGCCAATTCTCAAAAATTCTAGACCATGTGCATGATAGGATAGCGGGGAAACTTTTCGCTCAGGAAACCACTTCTACTATGTAGCATAGCATGGAAATTACAAATGTAATCATTTTATTGTGAAAAGATATGCTTGGTTTAAGTAAATAACAAGATCAATTCTCTATGCTCAAACTTTATTTAATTAAATTTTGTGGACTTTGATATAAGAGAGATTAGTAATCATGCCAGATAAAATCAAGATATTTATTTTTGTGTTTGTGATAGTGGGGGATTCCAAATAAATGCTAATTTATCCAAAATAACTTGAAAATATAACTGCAATGCTTGAAGAAGAAATATATACAACAAATATTTGTGAAGAGTTTGATAATTTTGACTCTCTCTTTCTTCTTTATTTTTTTGGGTTTCAAAAGAGTCAGTAATATTGTTGTTTTGACTTTTTATTTTTTTCATTTGTTTTTGTTTAAACAGTTATATATATATATTTTTAAAATGAGACAACATGCAAAATATGTACAAATGATGAAATGACCAAATTTTATGCGTAATATCGCTTAAGATGCATAATATTCATAGGTTCTTTTAAATATTTACCATCTAAGGTAGCTAATTTGTATGCTCCTGATTCAAATTTAGCAGTAATAATATATGGTCCAAGCCAGTTGGGCTCAAATTTACCTTTAAGGTCTTTAGTTGCATTAGTATTTTTTTGATTTTCTTTTAAAACAAGGTCACCGACCTCAAAGGATCGATGACGAACTTTCTTGGCATATGATCTTTTAAGCTTGTTTTGGTAAGCACGAAGATGCTCCAAAGCATTGATGCGCTTTTCATCTAGAAGTTCCAGCTGACTGAGTCTGCTAGCTCGATATTCATCTCCTACTTCGGTATCTTGAAGTAGTAGAGCCAAAGAAGGAACTTCTAATTCAAAAGGAAAAACGGCTTCAGCGCCATAAACCAAGACAAAAGGTGAAGTTCCAGTGGGAGTTCGAACACTAGTTCGATAGGCCCACAAAGCTGGATATAATTGAATGTGCCAGTCGTGGCCAGATTTATTGACCAATATTTTAAGAATTTTGATTAAGGTTTTGTTAGATGCTTCTGCTTGGCCATTACCCTGAGGATAATAGGGAGTGGACCAGCGATGTTGAATCTTATATTTCTGGCATAATTTCTTGACATCTTTATTTTTGAAACAAGTTCCATTGTCTGAGATGAGATTTGCAAGAATTCCGAACCTACAAATGATTTGATTAAAAATAAATTTAGAGACTTGTGTTCCGGTGCAGGAAGCTAAAGGCATAGCTTCAACCCACTTCGTGAAATACTCAGTGGCGGTTATGATGAATTTGTGTCCATCAGATGACACAGGATTAATTTTGCCAATAATGTCTAAGCCCCATTTTGAAAAGGGCCAAGGAGATGAAATAGCCTGCAACTCTTGTGCAGGCGCATGGACAAGGTCAGCATGTTTCTGGCACTTGTCGCAATGGCGCACATAATCATGTGCATCCTTTTCCATGGTAGGCCAAAAGTAGCCTATCCTAAGGAGCTTTTTAGCAATGACACTACCACTGAAGTGTCCTCCACAAGATCCATCGTGAACTTCACTTAAAGCTGATTTGGATTCTTCTAGATTCAAACATCTCAATAGGATACCTTCAAAAGATCTCCTATATAAAGTATTGCCAATTATTACAAATCGACTTGCTCGTCTACGTAATAACCGACGTTGGTTTCTATTAGAATTGGCAAGGAAAGTCCCATTTTGAAGAAAATCAACTATATCTGTATACCAAGGGTCAGGAGTAGTTTCATTGATTAGAAACACATCCAAAGGTTCTAAATATGACTTATTTGAAGCGGGTTCCTGGAGTCGACGAATAATGATGGTGGCATATTCGTCATCTAACTCCAAGGGCAGAAGAGATGCAGCTGCGGCCATAGCGTCAACCGCACGGTTGCTAGTTCGCGGAATAGCTTCCAAAGTAACTTTATCAAACAAGGATAACAATTGCAAAACATATGCTTTATATGGGCACAATTTATCATCTCTGGTCTGATAAACTTCATTAATTTGATTTATGACAAGTTGGGAATCACCAAAAACTAGCAGATGTTTGATTTTTAATGCCAAGGCAGCTCGTAATCCAAGGATTAGAGCCTCATATTCGGCAGTATTATTGGTGCAAGCAAATGTTAATTTGAAGGACAGAGGAATGATGTGTTTTTGTGGGGATATTAAAATGATACCCGCACTAGCCCCACTCATGCATCGGGCTCCATCAAAGTATAAGGACCATTGTTCAATATGGTCTGCCTCTAATTGAAGGCATTCATCAGGAAACTCAATGATGAGGGGATGGGTAGACTCTAAGGGTGCAACAACTAAGTGATCTGCTATGATTTGACCCTTAACAAGACTTTTGTCCTATGAATGTGAGTTCAAACTCGCTTAGAGCAAGAACCCACTTGGTTGTGCGACCCGATAAATAAGGTCGACTCATAAGATACCGCAAGGGATCATATTTAGCAATGACATATGTTTTTTGACTAAGCATATAATGGCATAATTTTTGCGTAGAAAATACGACTGCTAGACATAGTTTTTCTAATGAGGTATAACGAGTTTCATAAGCTGATTAAAGTTTGGCTAATGTAATAATTAGCACGTTCTTTCTTCTCATCATCAAGCTGAGCTAACATAGCTCCTAAAGCAAAATCTGAAGCTAAAATATACAGGAGAAACGGGCGATCAGGTCTAGGCGGTGAAAGCACAGGTGGATTAAGGAGGTATTGTTTGAGAAGTTCAAAAGCTTCTGTACATTCGTCGTCCCAATTAAAAGGGACATCCTTCTTAAGGAGCTTAAGAAAGGGAGTGGTTTTGTCCGCGACTTATCGATGAAGCGACGGATGGCTTGAAGCTTACCTTGTAAACTTCGTAACTCAGATATATTGGTAGGTGCGGGCATATCAGTGATAGCCGCAATCTTGAGAGGGTCGATTTTGATACCACGTAAAGAAACTAAAACCCCTAATAGTTTATCGGACTTAACTTCGAATATGCATTTGGCTGGATTTAATCGAATAAGGTATTCTCTTAACCGATTAAATACTTTTCTCAAATCATCTAAATGATCATCTTCTTTAATAGAGCGAGCTATAATATCATCTACGTAATCATGTAGGATATCATGCATCATATCATGAAAGATATAAGTCATAGCTCGTTGATATGTTGTGCTGGCATTCTTTAAACCAAATGGCATCACTTTCCAACAAAAGGTACCCCAAGGGGTAATAAAGGCTATTTTAGCCTGATCTTCAGGAGCTATCCTGATCTGATTATAGCCAAAAAATCCATCCATTAGGGACATCATTCCACTCCCGATGGTAAAGTCAATGATTTGGTCCATGTTTGGAAGAGGAAAATCATCTTTAGGGCATGCAACGTTAATATCTCTAAAGTCCGTGCAAACCCTAACTTTGGTAGCTTCTTTCTTGGTGACTTGGAACTACATTCGAGATCCATTCAGCATAATCAATAGCTTGTATGAAAATAACATTCAAGAGTTTTTCTAACTCCCCTTTGACTAGCAGGGCCACTTTGGGATGCATTTTTCTAAGTTTTTGTTTAACAGGTTTAGCATCCGGATGGACTACTAGATGATGCATGACTACAGAAGGGTCCAGACCTGGCATATCTTCATATGTCCAAGCGAAGACATCTTCATATTCTTTAAGGAATGCAATGTATTCATCTTGTTTTTCTTGACTTAATGCTGATCCAATATTGATTATGTGAGGATTATCCTCAGTTCCAATGTTAACTTTAATGACGTTTTCTACTTCCATGTGTAGATCTCTTTCAAAATTAGGTGGGGCGGGTGAAACGCCCAATTCTTGTAATTCTTTTAAGGTTAAGTTGGATAATTCATCTTGATGAGTGGTGGCCTCAAGTTGGGCTATAGTTGGTATAGAACCATCAAAATAAAAACCATTGTGTAACAACTCTTCAACAGAGACATCATGGAAAATATCTCCTTCCAACTCCTCATCGGATTCAACAATCAATTCAGGGTAAGCTATGGATAGCATATTGCAGGTAAAGGGATTATTCTTTGAACACAAAGAATCTTGTTTATCTAGATAATCTTGATAACATATGAGTTGATCATCATCTTCAAAAGGGAAGGGTTGACCCTTACTAGGAAATAGGCCCACACCACATCGGGCGGGCCATGGCTCTACCTCAATAGGTTCTTTCATACCATTTTGGAAAGGTCCCAAGCCTTTCCCTTTATAGCCCATTTTAAGCATTATGGGCTTAGCTTTAATATATTCATTAGCAAAATAACATCGGGCATATCCCTCATGATGAGTTTTGATATTTCGGGGTATTCTTCCCCAATCATATCCTTTATAAATAAAAGCACAACTCCCGACTTGGTAAGTACTTCCCATAGGTTGTGGGAGGCCCAAAGTACGAGGAGATGGTGGCAAGTTATTTAAAAGAATTGAATCTTGCATAAAAGCATTTGTTTTTTTGATATTAAGATTGTGGATAAATCCGGTAAAAGTTCATCAGAAAGAGCATAAGATGTAGAAGGATCATTCCCTATATCTTTAGATGTGGAAGGTATGATAGATGTTGATAATGTGGAAGTGTCAATAAATGGGTCTATAGGTTTTGAAATTATAGGGATAGAACATGAAGGATTGGTTGTGGATTGAAGATCTTTTTGAGGTTTTAGTGTGGTTTGTTCAGAAGATGGTTGAGTTAAATGTATAGGTGTAGTTGATGGAGTAGATGATGTTATGTGTGTGTTTTTCACACGTTTAGATGAAAAATAAGAATTAGGATGTGTGGATGACAGAGCGGGGCAAAATTGCACTCCAACGAGGTTCTGCCAAAGCACACATATCAAAGGGTCTAGGGTCACCATGGATAGTGACCAACTGATTTTTAAATTCAAATTTAACACACTGATGTAAAGTGGAGGGAACCGCTCGCATCGCATTGATCCAAGGGTGACCCAAAAGTATATTGTACGATGTTGGGCAATGTACAATAAACACGGTTGTATCTAGGGTTCTAGGACCAACTTGCAAGGGTAAGGTAATGACTCCACACGTTTCTTGTGTCTCGTCATTGAAAGCTTTGATAATCATGTCAGTTTTCTTCATTTCATCACTTCTAAAGCCAAATCATTGGTAGAAGTCAAAAGTGCAAATGTTTAGAGATGAACCATTATCAATCAAGACTCTTTTAACAACTACATCTCCAATTAGAGCAGTAATATATAAGGGGTTATCCTTATGTAAACTATGTTGTGGGATATCTTTATCCCGGAAGTCAATACAATCAACTTCTCGAGTGATGATAGTATTGGACATGGCTTCGGGTTGAATATTTTGAGGTACCATCATTTGGCTTAATGTAAGCATTAACTCATCCCTATGGGTAGGAGAAGATCTTAACAAGTCCAAAAGGGAAATTTTGGCTGTAGTATTGGATAATTGTTCATTAATATTGTAAGGAGGTTTTGGTTGAACATTAGACATATGATTCCCTTTATTGGGATTTTTCAAAATAAATGGAGCTGATCCATCATTCTGAGTTTGATCTTGTTGAGAGTTTTGAGCCTGTTGTCTAGTAACGGCTCCGATGGTACCCACAATGTTATATTGAAGATGCTGAACTGGTCTTGGTTGAGCGTTTATGGCTTGTTCATTAGGAAGGAACTGATTAGAAGAGGGTCGAGTAGTAACTCTTCTAGGAAATGGTTCTTCTGGAACCATAGCATCTGTGATGGGTTGAATAGGATCTGATTCATTTTCAGAACTATTCGATTGGTTTGAGGTGATGTCTATTTCACTTTCAGTATCTGATTCTACATCACTAGGATCGGGAGTTTGAATATTATGTAGGGGTCTAGTCGTGACCATGGATAAGGTTGTGCCAAATATTTGAGGATCCTGAATAGATAATTGTCCGCTAATAGTCCCTACATATCGGGTAGGAGGGGGAACATTATGATGTTCGATTTGATTGGCCACTTCTTTACCATGGTTTGGTAAAGGATGTTGAAATATATCCAATGATTGATTAGCATTTTGATTTTGATTTTGGGGAATGGTCTTTTGAGCATTATTAGGAGCATTTTGTTTAGGTTGGAAAGCTTGCACCTCCATTTCATTATTATCAATCAAGTCTTGTATTTTATGTTTCAATATTTTACAAGAGTTTGTAGCATGTCCAGGTCCTCTATGAAAATCACAATGTAAATCAGCTCTGTATCCGGGTATAGTTGGATCAGGTTCCCGGATAGCTGGTAATTGAATCAAGCCTCGTGCTAATAATTGAGGAAGAATGGTTGATAAAGGTTGATTCAATCTAGTAAATTCTCGAGGAGGTTTATCGGGAGGTTTTAATATAAATTTTTTTGTTGTCTTCGTTGTATTGATATTAGCAATGTTTCTACTATCAGTGACTCCGTCACCTACAACTTGTTTGTTTTTATACTGATTTCTGGATGTTTTCTCATCATCTTTCTTTTTGAGCTGACCTCTTCTAATGAGAGCATCTTCTACCCTTCGAGCTAAGTCTATAGCTTGATCGAAGGTAGTTAAGGTGGCAGTTGATAACTCATAAGATATTTGTTCTTGTAAATTATTAATAAAAATGTCCAACATTTCCCTATAAGGTAGCACAAAGTGCGGTTTTCCTGTCAACTGCCTCCATCTAGCTAAGAAATCAGCAAAACATTCATCTTTGTCTTGTTTTAAGTTGTACAAATCTTTAATGGTGACATGCCTCTCGATGTAGGCACTAAATTGATGGACAAACGATTCAGTTGTTTCTTCAAAATTTCTCAAAGAATGAGTGGGCAATTGATAGTACCACTCTAATGCCATTCCTCCTAAGCTTTTTGGGAACATTTTTAGTAATAGCAAGTCATCATGTGATATATCATGACATGCTATCCTAAACATGCGAAGATGCTCTATGGGATCTTCAGTTCCTTTATATATAGGCAGGACGGGCATGGGGAAGTGTTTAGGGTATGGTTGTGCTACAACTATGGGATCCAGAGGTTGACTACATATCTCTCGATAATTGTACGAGGGACGGTAGGGATCTATCTGGTCCATGCGCGAAGCTAACTATTTCACCATGGCTTCCAGATTACTGGTTTGCCCACCATATTGGTTCGGTAGGGCATTAATATGGGATTTGTGAGCATATGATGGAGGGACATGGAGATTAGATGCTATATTGCTATTGTGTAAATTGTTGGTAGGAAGGGTGTTATGAAGAAATTTTGAAGTTGTATTATGTTGTATGCCCGATTGTTGAAAATTGGTGTTTGGCTTCATTTTAGGTTTTTGTCTACTTGAAGCATATTGATCAATAGTTTGGCGAAGTAAAGCGGTGAAGGAAGGTTTCTTTTGTGTGGGAATGATTTTAGGCTCAATAACGGGTTCCTTAGGGGGTTGGGTAACCTGTTGTTTTGGCATGTTTTGAATCATAGTGACCATATCTCTATTGGATGGTCCAGCTTTATCACTTTCTTGATCAATGAAAGACAAGGGATTAGTGTGTATGTCAAACATATGTTCCATGGCTGCTTGAGTGTCACTAATTTGTCCTTTATCAATACGAACTGCCATATTAAGAGCACCAATGTTATTATTGAAAAATTTCTAGAAATGATCTAAGTTATCAAAAGCAATAGTTCCATCTGGAGCTATTCTAGGGGATGAGGATCCTTCCTCTTTAAGATTTTCTTGTTGTTCATTTTCTTTACCGGATCATCTTCTGGCTGTTCTAGAGTTTCTCCTTCCGGAATTGATTCCTCAGGAAGGACATTTGGGTTTTTTGTTTTGTCTCCTAACCAATCTTCTTCTTCTTGTTCAGTTTGTTTACCATTCCTAAGTTTAGGCATTGTGCTTAAATTTAGATTTCAGCAAATATATATATATATATATATATATATATATATATATATATATATATATATATATATATATGCGAACAAGCTTAAGAGGTATATATTTTAATTATATACCTACTATAGTATTTGAAATAAAATGTTTTTGGTTTTTGTTATGTTTTGGTTTTTCTTGTTTTTGTAACAATATTATAAAGATAACAAACAACACACTAAATGCAAGAAATAATAATAATGAAAGCAATGATCTAGTTTTCTATAAACAATTTATAAATATCATTAATGGGCTCGAGTTCTTCAGGAGTCATGAAGTGTTCTTCTTCAAATTGAAAATTTTCTTTCAAGAATTTGATGAAATGTGCTATAGCAATATTATGTATTTCAGATTCTGGTTGATAATAATAATTCTCATGGCAATACTCATCGATACAACATAGCCCTAGGAACTCTATTCCATATTTTCCTAATCATAAGATCGACCTCTTGGTCTTCTATATGAACTAGAAATTGGTGTACCACAGCTGCGTTCTTGAGGTATTCCTCGAAGGTGAACAATTTTGAAGACACAAGAGCTCTCCTATAAGCTAACCACCTATGGCAGGCTCTCTGAAGTTCATGATAAACAATGAGTTGATGAGGATCCAGGATCCTATCTAGGGCAAACCTCTTGATTTGTCTAAGTTCGGTTGATCTAGATGAAATGACACCTAGCCTCCTATCAAGTTCTTTCCACAGAAGTTGGTTTCTATCTGTTTCAAGCACACTAAGCACAGAATTAACTTCTATGGCTGCTAATTGGTTTTCAACATTTATAGTAACTGCTAATATTTTCTTAGGAGCTACCATCTAGACATGATATGCAACTTAGTATTTTTCTAATGATTTGAAATGCATCTATGTTTTTGTTTTTTTTTTTTTCAAAAGGTTTTAGTTTCACGTCGGGTTCACCAAAATGTATCGCTCCAAATTTTTTGCATCCTTACCTTCAGGCTAAAGGATCCATGCCCGGAAGGAGGATGGGAAAAGGATGGGATGGTACCTCGGACTGAGAGGCCCTTTGAAGGTCCCGCCTCTCGGGGGAGGGGTATTAAGGTGATTTTTCGACGGATGGTGGGGTTCACCAGGAAACGTTTAGTGGCAGTTTCCACGCCTAGGTTGGGAATGAGTTTAATGTGTTCAATTTTAGCTTTAAACATCCAAGTCCTAGGTTTGGCCAAATGAATCTAAGCTAAGCTATATGAAATGCTGATTATATGAATACAAAAAATAGATTTGAACAGAAAATAGAGAGAATAAGCTAGATTAAAGAGCCATACCTGATCCGGATGTCTGATGGAGATTCTAATTTTTGAAGCAGTCCAGATCGTCTGGAATTTGATAGGATCGTCTCTGATCTGACAGGATCGTCTGAGATCTGACGAATTCGTCAGACGAATTCGTCGGAGACCTGCAATTGCAGAAATGGATACCAAGAACAAAAACTACAATTGCAAAAGCAAGGGAAAATGATAGAAATGAAAGTATGAATGCTAGAATGACAACTTTAGATAACAAATTAAGTAAAATGCATGGTTTTAATGACTAAATTTGACTTTATTATGCATCTAGGCTACATGAGGTGAACTCCAAGATGCAAAGCAGTAATAAGCTTAACTAATGCAAAGCAAAACAACAAAAAAGAGTAAAGAAACGCAAACTTTGGGCACTGATTGCCCCCAATGTTGACTGTAGTCGAAATCATCTCGAATTGGACAAGATCATCTGCGACGATCTGAGATTTGCTCCGGCTGAAGAATAATAAAGTTCCTGCAAGAAAATTCAAAAAGGGACAAAGGCGAACAATAATCTAGGATATCCTGAAGCATGTAAAACTTAAAGTACAAAAAAATTCAGCCAGGGGAAAGTCAAGGGGAGGGCCTAAGATTAAATAGGCATAGGAGGGAAGTTGGGAGGTTGGAGATCATCCCATTTTGGGAGATCTCCAATGGGGGGAGACTCTAACGGTGCAGACGCGTCTCTGCCCGAGTTAGAGAAGCTGTTGAAACAGAAGCTAATTATGAAAAATTAGTTTTGGGACGAAATCGTCTGGACGTTCTGCTCCAGACGAAATCGTCCGATCTGAGGCGATATCATCTGATCGGAGACGATATCGTCCAACGGATGAAACAAACTCTAAAAATGGCACGAAAAATAAGGAAACGGGTAGCAGGCGGTTTGGGAGCGATTTTGGGGTTGAAATTTGAATTTGAATTATTTACTAAGGTAATTTTAATTATTTACTAAGTTTTACTGCGCCAATTTTAGGGTGCTACAATAAGTATATGAGTTATAGTCAATCACTGCACTAGCTTGGTTTACTTCCTCTACTTGGATTGCATTGCCTACTACTAAAATTTCTAATATTTTTATAGCATGTTAGGAGTTGGCATAGTCATTTGCGAGTCTTATTTTTTTTCTTTGTTGAAGAGGGAGGAAAAGAGGTGAGAGGGACCAATGAGAGTGCATTAATGAAGTATGAATGGGATAATTCTTCTTGAATTGAGGAGACTATATGGATAGTTGAAAGAGTATTGATCAATATGATTGTGATGCTAGGCATCTGGACCAATGGGGCAAAAACAATTTGAGAAGGTGGAGGCTATTGGCTAGCAAAAATAGTGGAGGAAGGTATAGGATTAGATTTAATATCAATCAAAGGTTTAATTTTTAAGGTATCATCTTCTTTTTATTTTCCTCTTATATGAATAGTTATATCAAAAATGTGTAATGAAGCAATGGCCATAATTTTGGCTAATGGAGTTACCTCCTCTTGTACTAGAATTATTACTTCAACATTATTTTATTGAAGGAGACTCTAGGGCATAACCTCATGCCCTTTAACTTCCTCTAGTGATTTTGGTTTCAATATCAATATTCACTTTCTTGGAGAGCTTTGACCTCTTCTCGACATCTTTTATATTGTTCTCTTCTTTCAAGGCCCTAGTTGTCATATTGTAGTTTCCCTTGGAGATATTGGAATAATATTTAAGACTAAAACCCTTTCTATTCAATGTGATTATATTCTTATAGCTTCTTTACTTTTACTCTCCACATCATGGAAAAATTCTTTTGGGTTTTCCATGTCATAGTATTGGCTAAAATATTCATCCTCATTTGGGTCCAAACCTCTAAAAGGTGTCTTAGTATAATTTTCCACCAAGATTTGATCTTGTTCTTACTCCACTTCAAATTTTGCAAAAGGTTCTTCTTGGGTATGCTAATTTGAAATGTGGGAATAGAGGCATTCACCTTTGTATAGAATATTTCATATAGATTATTATATGGATCATATAACAAGAATTGTTCTCTTTGGAGTTGCAAGAAAACTCCTATACTCTAAGATACTTCAATTTCAGGATTGGATTTATGGATGAATATTTTGGAAATACTTGCACTTTTAAGTGATGCAACACACTTCTTATCTAGGTCATAATCCCAAGCATCATTCAAAATTTCTAATCCCAATTTCTTTATCTTATCCTCCAATTCATTAGTTACTTTCTTTTTTATTTGGGATATACCTCCTACATGAATTGGGACTTTATAGAATATTATTTTACTCTATCCACTTTTGTAGATGCCATCAATTGATTTTGCTTGTATCAATATTTTGATAGAGACCACTCTCTCTATAATATACATTGGTAATAGATAAATAATATTGCTAAACCCAAAAATGTGTATAATGGTTGAATCCTCCAAGAAATATCAATGTTCTTTTATTTGTAATCGCATGTCTTTAATGCTTGCTTCTAGAATACATTGAATTTTTTCCCCTTTAATTGCACTCAATTTTGGCACTAAGAACCCATTCAAAAAATGGTAATAGGAGGAGATTTGGTAGATGAATTTTCAACATAAGAGGATAGACCTTCCTTGACCTTATTCATCTTTCATTTTTAAACTTAAATTCTCAAACAACTAGATGTTTTGAAATAACCCTAGATGGGCTAAAAATGAGCAATACCTTGATTATCCCTAAAGTTAGATAACCCTTCATGAATTTATAGGGCTATAAAATTAATATATTCAAATATTAGGGGTTTTTTATTTGGTCCACACATTATCATATGAACAATATCTATTTCTTATTGTGATACTTCTTTATCATCATCGATGCCAAAAATGAGCATTTCCATTATTAAGAAATATTTGGCATCTTAAATAAATATTTGCCACCTTAATGGAAATTTTGGCATAGCCTCCTCAAACTTGTAGAGCTCTAGATTAAATAATTTTAACTTGTCTTTGATCTTGTCATAATATCAACTAAAAAATTATGGGCTTAGCTTGAACCCTTCTATTACTAGTACCATTTGTCATATATCTTTTTCTTATATGACTAGCTCAAAGTTATCATCATAGGCCATAAACACCCTTTGTTGAAAATTGTAATGTAATGCACATGCCTCCACCAATTCACAATAGGGATGAACCTAATGAACCGAGTACTAAACCAAGTAGTTTTTCTAGACCCTTACAATAAAGGATTCCTTTTTGTTTTCTAGGTGTCTTTGATAAGCATCCTCCCTTAGATTTTTTGCATCCTTTGATAGTTTAGGATTTATTATTTTTTATTTCATCATATATGCACTTTGGGGGATCTATGCATGTGACTTGATCACACATTTATCTCTTTGAAGCTAAGCAAGAAATAGAAATCTTTGATGGTGTTGTAACAATCTTATTCTTTCTTTTTATGATCCATGGTTGTTGTAAACTAAGTCTTTAGAACTCTACTTTTACCTTTGCACTTAATAAGCTTTTAAATGTTTTAGTCACTTATGATGACTTAGGAGGAAATGTATCAATAAGGCTCAACACTCTATTTCTTGCTATTAATACACCTATGAATATTTTATCTCTATGTGGTTGCAAGGAATGATTGTGATCTTTCTTTAGCTAGCGAGGTCAATTGGATTGTGTGCCACTCCTTGTGATTGGTTGATTTTTAATTTTACCACTTAAATATTACCTACTTTTTTGACATGTTGCCAAAAAAATTTATTTCATCCATTTGTGTTTTATCTTATGGCTTAGGATTACCTCTTTTGATGTGATGAGCTAGATGTTAAGTATTGCAAATTTTTATTTGAGGTGACTGCCTCAAAGGTTTTGGTGGTGCTATAAGGGTTAGAGAGTCCATAAGCCTATGTTATTATCTCTCATAGTAGTACCTCTCATGGTTTATTTGTATTTGGAACTTAATCACCTTGTTATAATAGCAGAAATGGATAACACCATATAATATATGTAAATATGGTATATCCTTTCCAAGGATTTGCTTGCAACACTCAGTCACTGTGAGAGATACTTTGTACTTGTCCTACAAATTTCTCCATGCAACTTTAGGAACTCCCTATTATATCTTAAGCCCCATAAATAATTATACAAGAAGATAATTTGGCTTAAAGAGCCTTATTAACATTATCCACATTTTATTCTTACTCAAGTCTTGGCTCTTTCAGCCATGAAATACAAATTAAGATGATGTTTTGGAGTTTGCAACTCCCTTACTCGATATTTTCTAGGGATACCAATTACATGCCATAGCCTCACTACCTATTCAATGTTTGGTATACAAAAGGCATTTGAATAGGTAGTGGGATGTGGCATATAGTTGTTATCTATGAGAATTTGACTATGAAACTTCTTTGGCATAAGAGACTACCTGCACAATTTCATAGTATGACTTTATAGGTTGAGTTTTTTTTTTTTTTCCCTTGACTAAATGAGCACTACACTTCGTTTGGCCATGCCTAAATGAGGTATGATCTTATGCATTTGATGGAATCTCAACTAAGTCCTATCATACAGAGTATCTTTATGAAGAAATATTTTTTATGTATAGATGCAAGAAATACTAGTTCAACCCATACCTATTGGCTCAAAGATCTCATTGAGACAAAAATTCCAAATTCTAATAGTCCATTACTATATTTTATCATGAGCTACGAAGATATGTGCCTATATTTTGGAAAAAATGGTTTGGACCACTTCTCCTTATGAATGCCTAATTAGTGCATGTCCTTGTTGTGGATAGATACTCAATATGATGTATGTGAAGTGGATTTGAAAAAAATATTTTAGTCCCATCATGATCCTTTAGGATCATGAGTGATAAATCCATCTATAAATAGGCAAATACCTTGATAAGAAAATGTCAAATGATTCATAGAGAACAATTACTACTATATCTTGTGTTACTATTAAGCTTTGGAAGGCATACAAAGTAAGTGGAGGTTCTTCAACAACTCTCAATATTAGGATGACACTTTTGTCTAGTTGCACCACCTATTTTTTTATAGGTTGATAATTTAGGCCTAATTCCTTCATCACCCATTTGTGTATGACTAAAGTACTTGCTCTAGAATCAATCATGCAATTATGGACTAGGTTATCTTTAAATATTAGAGACAAATAAAAAGGAGTGGTTTTAGGCCTTATTACCCCTAGGCTATATATTTATAATACTACAAGTGCCTTTTGTTGACCAATTTATATCTCTTCTTCCAACACCAACTCCAAATGCTCCTACTCAAGAATGGACAAGATATCCTATATGGGAATAGCCATCATGGATTTATTTAGATGGTCCACCATATTCAATGAGCCAAGGAAATTGATCTTCTAAAGGGCATTTGATAGTAGTTAGGACTTATAATTTTTCATAGTTGATTAAGGAATCTTTAATAATTTTGACTAGTGTGTGTGTTACTTTGGGTCCTCTAGATGACTCTATTTACTCACCACTAGAAGATTCAATGCACTTTAGTTTGGTAGTACCATGATTGGAGGATCCCTTTTTGAATTATCTAGCCTTATTTGGGTGTGCAAGTTCGCTTGGTTATTATTTTGCTCCTATATTTCCCATGTTCTAGCTCTTATTACATAGTATGCCCAAACATGTAGACTATTGGCTACTAGAATACCCACTCTATCAAATACTATATATAAGTTTTCATCCCATGTGACCAAAATCTATTTTAGAGGTGCACAACACAAGTCAAGGAGGGATGGGACAATGGTAGGTAGGTTTATCACCTATAATTCAATCCCTGAAGGAGATATGGATGCATGAGAAAATATCATTTCACTTGAGATTGTTGTAGATGACTGGGATATTACTCTAGGGTAGATTTGATGAAGGTGGGTATTTGGATTTGGGTAATACTAGGTTGTATACTCCACATAATTATTTTGTATAGGAGCTATCTCCCTAACTAGGTTAGGAGGTATCTATTGTAGTAGGTTTGGAATAGGTACCATTTATTGATTATGGCTCTAAGACTAGTTTGTATCCCTATTAGTGTAGAATTGGATTAACATATATCCATTAAATTGGGGCCTATAACCCTAATTATTTTGTTGAAATGGAGGCTCAAATTGTTATGATATTAGAATATATAGGCATTTTTTTTCCTCCTTAGAGACAAAACTTCATTAGAGACTATTTTAATTAAATTCTTCATTACCTCAAACTTTGAATTACTTGTAGTAGGATGTACATATGCAAGGAGGAGAAAAAGGACTACAAGTATAATTGGAGTTTGCTATAAATTTGTTGGCTAAATGACTTGAGGTGGTTGATATGACAATTTAATATTTGGAAATAGAAACATAGGAGGCCTAGGCCATGTTTAGCCTATATTGCTATGCCATAGTCTATTGGCAAGGAAATCCCCCCTGAGCTTAATCATCATAGATATTTTTTATTCTAGAGCTTTCAAAAAGTATATAAAATCCATACTTAAAAGAGGATAAATTCCATCAAGAATTATATTCCATTATTCTAAAAACATAGATTAAGTCATTCATAATATCTATTTGGGTCCTATTTATAGTAGAAAATTATTCTAAGAAAGACACTCCATCTACATTTTTCAAAAATCAATCAATAAATAGGGTAACAAATTGATCTAAATCTATAATTGAATGTGGGCTAATGAGACGTACCACTCTTGTGGTTTACCTCTGAATTATGCCACCAATAATATTAGCACCACATTCTACTCTATAGCAATGTGTAAGGTACATAGGCTAACCATATTTTGTGAATGCTCCATTGATGTGGTGAAGTCCTTCCTAGTAATGTAGGGAAATATTTCAATGTAGATGTTGGGATATCCTCCCATATTGAAGGTGGAGCCAATGTTTGTAGTTGAACTTGATCATTCCATGTAGAAAACCTTCTAGGCAATCAAGAAACCATATTTTGAAATTTATCTCTCCTCAAAATTATGTTAAGAGGGGAACAAACATTTGAGGATTTACAGTAACGTAGGATCTAGTAGTAGGTCTTGCACTCATTAACTTCTGGGTATTATACCTTCAATGGAGTTGCTAGGTGACTTTTGAAATTAATTCATCAAGATATTAGACTAATATCTTCACCAGAATATCAATCCAATCATCTCTCTAAGTGTTTTTTTGGGATATTCTTTCTTCAATAGATTCACAAGGTGATATTTTTGGATGCTTCAATAAGTAGATAGGTAGAGATCCTCACCAAAATATCATCCCTATATGTATAAATTTACCTATTGGATATGATATGAGATTATAGTCAAGCATGATGGGTACTTGATTTTGATTCATAGGATCAATTTATTCAATTGGATCCCACCATGTGTGCCATTATATTATTGTTATATTAAATTATTATAGTCATCCACTATGGGGGTTAGACACACTTGATAATCACAACTTGCATGAAGTACAATATTAAAAAGTCCCAAGAGCCTAGATATAGGGCTTAAAGAATGACCTCCAATATTTTTTACAAGGTCAACTCATTACATGATGTTATCTTCAATGCTCATCTACTCTAACCCAACCTAGCTAGATTTTACACACAAAAGAAAATAAGGAAAAAATCCCATCAGATATAAGGACAACAGAAAGGAAAAATATCTTAAGTTAACCATGGATGAAGTACCAAGACCAATTAGATCCTTCTGCATAGCAATGGGATTAAACAAATACATGAATTTTTTGTGCTGATAACTCAAAGTAAACACGTTATCTTCTTGACACACATAGTTAGCATAATTTGCATATAAAATAAATGGGATAGAGATGAAAGTAGTCATAGCCTCTCATACATGCACATATACTTTTCTTGTCTTCCTACATTAAAATTATATAAAACCTCCACACCTGGTTAAAATTCTATGGGATGGCCTGCAAAAATATTTTCTCTTACCCTCTTACTAGACCTTTTTAGATGGTATGAACTTTAAAACTTTTCACTTCATGCATCCTCTAAAACTCTTGCAACTTGCAAACTAGTCCTAAGAACCTTTCTTCACTGTCCTTCTTCAAAATTTTATAAACTTTTGGTCTTTGGACATTTTCCTACCCTTCAAAAAAAATTGTTACTTTTTTATTGTTAAAATTTTTGTCTTCCATTTTTGGTCAGAGCTTTTGTAACGTGGCATCAACATTTGATCAAAAAATTTTGCTCTTATTTTTATAATCTCTCTTTCTCCACCTCTCACTTGTTTTACCTTAGCTATGGTCTTCTTTCAAAATCATTCTAAGGTAAATTTTTTTTGAGAGTAGTGATAATTCACTACAATAACCATACCTTATCTTCAAACTTTAATTGATATAGGACCTAATATTGCTCTTGGCATTGCTTATATTTTTATTTTTCTTTTCTAAGAGGTCATGGACCTATTGTTGGATATTCTAAATTTATTGCATAAACCTTATTTTTGTTTTTGCTTCTTTCAATCAATTAGAGGATTACTGTATGGTTTGCATAGGGAGAGATACATTAGTGGGTGCCAGGGGTTGGAACATAAAACATACATGAAATGGGTTGTGTTTGGTAGAGTTATGTAGATCTTGATTACACCAATACTGAATATACAAGAGGCTTTCATTCCATATTCTTGGATGCTTATATTTTACATTTGAAAAAGGTATATAATTAATTGATTTATATATTTTATCTATCCATAAATTTGAGTATGGGAGGTTGTGGGTATGGTCAAATTGGTTTCCATCATGATCCATAGGGTGGATCAAAAAATGATCAAACATTTTTATTTGTATTATATACAATGGACTTTGGAAATTCAAAGTTCAGCTACACATGACTAAAATAGAGCATAGTAGTATCCTCAATTGAATCGAATTTCTTATAAGGAATCATGATAGCCATATTTGAAAAATAATAAACTACTACAAAAACACAATCATTACTATGCTTATATGTAGATAAACCTAATCAAAAATCCATGGAGACATATTCCCAAGGCTTGGATGGTACTAGCAATGGTGTATATATTCCTTGGTTATTTTTGGTTGGGATATATGCCTTGATGTATTTCTCTAAATAATTTCTCATTTTGATCCAATAAAAGTAATCTGTTGAGTGTATATTTTTCCCAATTGCAAAATACCACCACATGCAAAGTATTGAATAGAAAACTCTCTCTTGAAAATAAACCAAATGACAAACATTCAACTTCTCAAAGGTTCTGGTAAAACATCTAAATATTGTAATAGTGCTAGGAATAATTCAATAATGCATGTGACCATAAAAAAAGGGGCTTTTCTGGCTCTAAACAATTCTTAGTGATTGAAAGATCTAACCAAAAACCCAATGTAAAATAAAAGCAATTATTTTTAGGGTTTTTTAAATTGATGTTACCCTGAATCCCTGTTAGTAAAGTATTTTATATTCACTTAAAAGGTTTAAAAAAATGTGGAATTTTCCACCTCATTTTAATGTTTGCACCTTTAATATGAAGTAATTTTTAGATAGTTAGGTTCATTTTATATTCCTTATGTTGATGCCACTACCCAAATAGTAGTTAGTAGAAGTTAGCGTGTTAGCAATGTTAGCAAAATTATCTTTCATTTCTTATCTTAATTTAATGTGAAATAGCAGTTTAGTATCCCTCCTAAACCATGTGTTTTATCTAAAAGCTTAAATTAATAAATTTTGGAGGTGCAAAAATTTTGGAAAATAACCAGAATAAAAATTAACTTGAAATCTTAATAATTCTAGAAATGGACCAGAATAGAAATAAAAATAAAAGGAAATTAGCAAAAATTATAGAAAAATACCATAATGGAAATAAAATAAACTAAAATTCTAGATGGACTAGAATGAAATGATTTCATTCTTGAAATAAAATGAACTTAACAAAAATGAATAAATAAACAATGCAAATTTGGTTAGCTGAAAAAGTCAAATTCTGAATTAGTTTAGCAAGCTCCTCCCAACAAAATCCCAAGTTATGAGGTAATCATAAAACAATCTGAATTAATGGACCTACAACATAAGCACAATACCATTAAATCAAGTGCAAGAATCAAAGGAAATAATAGAGAAACTGCATCATCTTGACCTTTGCCTATTGCAACCCATTTCATGGCATAAGACAATGGCTAGAAGTCACTAAAATGCAGAAATGATAAGACACTAAAAACGTTAGTTTTATGATTAGAAACCCTCATTTTTATTTTGCTCACAAACGTTTGCTACCCTCTCAAAATCTGAAAAATGCTTTTTCTTATTGTTTTTTGGAATGTTACATCATTTCCAGCCCCCCTAAACAGGTAGGATAGCAAGGTATAAATAATGCTTAGAAGTCCTTTCGCTTCAACTTCTTTCACAATTAAACTAATAAATGGATATAATAAAATAATCTATCATCATTTTCTATGATTTAATACAATAAAATAACACTTCTAAACATTATTTTAAATAATAATAAAACCAAAAACATAATCTTAAGTAACTCCTTATATCTCCCCTTTCTCTTATCACATAGGAATTCTACCCAAGAACACCCCTTTGCACCCATAAAAATGAATAATAAAAATATTTAACTATACCTTATAACCCCTACGATTTTAGGCCTCCTTTAAAACATTGAATATAATCAAACAATATTCACATTAAAATAAGGCAGGCCAATCTCATTCAGCGATATTTTCACTGTGTTGCTCAAAACCAAGGCCTAATGGTATCTCTTCGAAGCCATACCAAACGTGCCCAAGTATTGGGATGACGTCGCCCATCTTGGGCACTTTGGTTTACATATAATCCAGTGAGGCCATCATGCCATCGATGCAACCATGGAACTATCAACACCACATCATGGTGCTATGATCGACGTAGCCATGTCACTGTCAAAACAATGTCTCCATGGTGCTGCATTCAATCGTAGCCATGGCACTATCAACACCATGTCAGGGAGCTACCATCAACGCAGTCATGGAACTGTCAACCCTTTGAAATGGTGTTGCCATCGATCATATCCATGGCACTATCAACACCACGTTAGGGGGCTACCATCAACACAACCATGGTGTTGTCAACCCTTCACCATGGTTGTCTAGCTCCTTGCTCTTGCACTCACGCTGTGCAATACCAACGAAAAAATTTCCATGCTCTCGAGGTAGACCTTTATCTCCATATATTAGGGTTACGAGTTTCCCTAATAATGTTTCTTTGTTGGCTTGTTTGATGGCATGCCTCTAGTTTCAATCGTTTCACTATCAAATCTGGTGTCTTATGTGTTGTCCTCCTGAAACCCTAATGCTATCTTTGGATCGCTTCCTCTTTTTTCGGCGTTACATAGCCTCGAATGTTTTGGAATAGCCACCCTTGCCTTCAATCATTTTGAATAGCCACCATCGCCTTCTCCTACAATCAAAAATAAAATGGTCAAACCTATTATTATCATATCATTTGTAAAGTATATTATAATAATATTATTATATACAATATAATAATATTATTATAATAATAATATTTTAGAACGTTATGATATAATCATAATAAAATTATTACAATAACATTTTAGAACATCATAATAATATTACTATTATATACATAATATAATTAATGTAATTATATTAGGTAGATAATAGCATATTATTTTCTATCACAATTTCTTTGTACCTTTTGTATCCTCTTCTTGTTTTAGGTAATGTTTTGGTCAGGACTTGCTTTATTAAACACATTCCATCACCTTGGATAGTATGAAGAACATTAAACTCTATTTATCAAAATGGATTTTAATTAATCTAAGAATTAATGCCTAGATTAATTAATCATTAAATATCAAATAACTAAAGCAATTAAAATAATTAACATAAATGGTCAAACATCACTATTCTTACAAGCCAAAGAAAACCAAAAATCTTTAATACCAAAACATGACAAGTGGGTCCCCAAGAAGTTTGGGGTGGTTGTGGAAACTCCACAACAAAATGGTGACTCTACTGGGAAATGCTCCTGAGCATTTCGATGAGAACTCAAAAAGAAAATATGAAAACACACTCCAAACCAGGAAGCAACAATCATCATAAAATGCATAAATATTGTCAATAGACTCGTAAGAACAAAAAAATATTAGAATCATGCAATATTAACTCTGTGTGTGAAGTATTCCACATCTTATTGTTTGTAACTTATCTGCATTGCATCACCAATTTTATTTGACTAGAATTATTGCAATGAATATGGAGAGCTTTGAAGGTAAACTTTTTATAGCATGGGCAGCACATTCTATGGTAGCTTGGGCAAACACCTCAAAAATGTATAACCATATTAGGATCAAATGTGTGTGTGATGAATTCATTGACCATATCTAGAGCTTGGTTATGAGCCGTCATCATCAAGGGTGAGTGTGTGCAAGTGGACCTTAGAGCTTTGGGGAATCGGATTCTCAACCAAGGTGTGATGAGAATATAATCCTATCCTTTACTACTCTCATATTTGACCAAAATAATTAAATCAATTATGGATGAGGTCATCAGACTAATCTATCCTCATGACGAACATAAATCTCAACCTTGTGGGAGTCATGTCACTAGGCATGAGTGTACTCCACTACTAGTCAAGCGTATATAGCCCTGGTGGAGGTTAACCCCATAGTCCAGTCTTCTTTACTTGGCTTTGCTCTATATTTTTTTTCCTTAAATAATTTTGGGGATGACTACCCATCCTTATGAGGGACAAGTAGTATGATCCTTACAATTCAGTTTAGGGTTTTGGGGAATCAAATTCTTAACCAAGGTATGATGAGAATTTGACCCTATCATTATTACTCTGATTTGTAAATCATGCTAGTGGTGATAACCATTGTTTTATGAGCATAAATATTGTAGTGGTAAAAACCACTCTTCATGGACTATGTGCAGGGCAGGATAGAACATAATTATCTTTTCACCTCACATCCCCATCCAAGTATGGTTTCATATTATTTTACCCAAGATGTTGGACATGGAAAAAAATGTGATAGATCCACGACAACTTTGGCAACAGTTTCCAAACCTAAGATCTTCTCAGTGTTCTTTGTGCCTTTGATCCCAAGATAATTGGACTTCACTTTTAGTGTTTGGGTTTAGCATATCAAGGTGTATTTGCCATGATGATTATGTGATAAGAATGTGCTCTTGAGACATGGGTGGATGATATGCAAAAATCAAAGACTTCATGCTTCATGAGCTGCAAACAATATTCACATTTTTAAGCCCTTTTGCCATATGATTCCAATGTTTCACATCCTTTTAGTCTTGGTTGACATTCGTATACACATAGAATGACCTCTTAATCTTACAATCAAATCCAAAAATGGACAACCTTGACACACTAAAAACTCCTAAAATCATAGAAAACAAAATAAATAGGAAATAAAACTGACAAGACACAATCAAGCAAGTTGATTAGTGTACATATAATACAATGACTCTACCCTTAGGCCTGAAAATAATGCTTTAAATGAAGGACATTGATGGTTAATGCCAAATCCTTTCCATCCAAGATTTTTAATCTGAAACTATTTTCACCTACGACTTCAGATATTAGATAAGGTCCCAGCCACAAGCAATCATTTTTTTCATGTTCTCCTCTTTTATCATGCCTTTTATCCCACAACAAAACCAAATCTAAAGCTTTGAAGGCCTTAATTTTGGACCGTTTATCAAACCACCTTTTGATTATGTCTTGATGTTTGCTGAAATGAAGCATGGTGTCCTCCCTCTTCTCATCAAGATGCATTAATTGTGTTAATATGGTTTCAAGTTTATTATTAGTCCCAATATAGTCTTTTATAAAATGTAAAGTTTGCAATTTCATATTAGTGGGAAAAATAGGATCTTGCCCATAGACTAAGTGATAAGGAGATGTCCCAATTGACTCCTTGCTTATGGTCCTATCTGCACAAGGGACAAATTTTAACTTACCATGCCAATCTCTAGGGTTATTTTCAAGTAATTTATTGATTATGCATAATAAATTTTTATTTGATGATTCTGCCAAACCATTTCCTTGGGGGTAATAATTGGAAGAGAATTTTAGACTCACCTTATTGTCATATGCCCAATTTGTAAATTACAAAGAGGAAAAGGCAGAACCATTGTCACTTACTATGGAGTTAGGTATTCCAAAATGAGTGATTATGTTTTCCTCTAGAAATCTAATCACAACCTCGGAGGTGGCATTCTTAGTAGGTATAACATTTGTCCACCTTGTGCAGTAATCAGTAGTGGTGAGGATGAACTTATGGGAAATAGACGAGTTAGGATTTATCACCCCAACAAATTCTAATTCCCATTGTGCAAATTGTCTCGTATCTACCATTGACTGCAATGACATTACTGCATTTCGCTCTCTATTGGCTGCCACTTGGCATATGTGACATGTTCTTACATGTGTATGTGCATATTTAAACAAGTGGGGCTAGTAATACTTAGCTCTAAGAATCTGGTGTCTTGTCACATTTTCTAACCCATGCCCAATTCCATACTTACCATGGAAGTCTTTGAGTACTTGGGTTGCTTCCTCTTGAGTAATGCAACGAAGAAAAATTCTTTCGTGATTCTTCCTGTACAACACACCAGAATTAATTAGAAATCTAGATGATTTTAAACATAGTGCCCTACACTGAGTGGAATTCAAATGAGAAGGGCACTTACCATACAACAAAAAATATACAATATCTACATACCATTCCTCTGTAGTGATATTGTTGGCAATTTTGGGTTTGAGATCCTAGCTTCTTGTCTATGAGTTGTCATTGATGTCAAAAGGAAATGACATTAATGTTAAGAGGATGTGTTGGCTTCAAAGGTGGAAGATTCCAAGAGAATATTTTTAAGAGAATCCGGAGAGATTCCATTGGCAATGGTTTTTATTAAAACCAATGGAGGTTCTCTTTATTATTTATTTAATTATTATTTAAAACCCTTCAAGGTTTTAATTAATTAATTATTTAATTAATTAAGGGAGAAATTATTTTTAATTTATTAAAAATACTTTAAGGGTTTTTAAACCCTTTAGAAAGCAAATTTCGATTAAATTCGAAATTACTTTTCTTTGCAGCCGACGTGTTCTAAAGTCCACGTATGGACTATAAATATGAGAAGGTTCCTAAGGTTAAACCCTCTTGGAAAATCGAAGGCAATTAATTGGTTTGGCTGCGATCGAATGTTCTGTTTACTCTGCGAAAGAGGAGAGCTCGTGGTTTGAAAAGCTTTCGGAAAGCTTGACCGTTTATGTGGAAGGAAGTCCGTCTTGGACTTCGTAAGCCCCTTGTGGGCTAGTGGCAGCGAAGGCTGCGTTTGGGCCTTGCGTAGGCGGAGGTCTGCGTTTCGATCCCCGCGGAGGGAGTTGTGCATGGATTAGTCACGTTTTTATTAAAACGTGTTTTGTGCCGTGAATTTCGGATTCTTCAAGGGCAGCCATTATAAGGTGTGATTATTTTCTTGATATGATTTTTGGCATTGTTTAGCATTGTTTAAAAGACATAGGAGAAATAAGGGGATATTTCTTTGGTTGTATTTTTGAGATTAGTCTTTTGCTATGCTAAATTTAAAAATGGAGATATAAGGTGTAAGTTTTGGTTGTTGTGTTTTTGGCTTCTTTGGTGGTTGTTTTTAAAGAAGAGGAGCTAAAAGGTGTATTAAGGAAAGTTTTTATATATGCTCATTTATCTTGGTTCTAACCCTAACTTGGTTGGAAGTTTGAGGGTTGTGTGTGGTGACAGATTTAAGGATCAATTTTCTTCTACTCCAAAAAGGTATGGGCACATTTTCCTTATGAGTATGATTGGTGTATGTTTTCTGAAATAAGGTTGGAGTGAAAAGGTTTTCAACTAGGTTTCCTTTGGTTGGGTGTAAATCCTATTTTCTGGTTTGTTGAAGACTTCTTATGCATTGTTATCCTTGATGAGAGTTTTTGGTGAATGCATAATTTCTGGTTTGAGATAGTGGAAGCTTTGTGCACTAGGGTTTATATTTGTGAGTCTAGCTACTTGCATTGAGTTGGTGGAACCCTTGGTTGGCTGTTTTGAGTTTGATGGTTGAGTTGCTTCCATAGAGGTTGTTTGATCAAGTTATTGCTTTACTTGATTCATGATATTGGGCTTACTCCATTGAGTTGATTTGAGCAAGTTATTCTTTGCATTTGGTGATATTGTGTTGGTGGCTATTTTGTTCAAATATCTTTGGAGGGAAAAGGATTTCTACTTGTTTCCTTTTCTTGTGATGATTGGTTGAATGCTTCAAGGTTGATGTTGAGTTGAATGGTGTTGGTTGACTAAACCTTGTTTGATGAGCATTGTTGTTGAAACCCTAATTGATGGTGAAAAGAACATGAGTATCATTGTTATGTGATTCTTTGCATAGTTGGCAATTGTTGGGGTTTCATGTTCTTGAAAGAAAACATTCTATCCTATCCATTTCAGATATTGAGTTGAGTTTTCAGATTTGAGATTGAGATTGAGCTGAGTTGATTTGAGTTGAGTTTTGAGATTGGGATTTGAGTATAGAACATATTGAGTCTCTAACAATTCTCTTTATGCTTCTATGAGTTTGACAAATCACATTGGGTCTCTAACAATTCACTTTGTGATTTCCTACTAAGAAAGTTTTTCTTGGTGAGCTTGCTGAGTTTTTGGACAGGTTCTAGTGGGGACTTGTGAGCGGTTTTGGACAGGTTCTGGTGGGGACTTGTGAGTAGTTTTTGGATAGGTTTCGGTGGGGACTTGTGAGCAGATTTGGACAGGTCCTAGCAGAGGACTTGTGAGCTGAGTTTGATAGTTCTATCAGAGAACTTGAGGACAGAGGTGCATTGGTTCTATGAGAAGAACTCGAGGATAGTTTTGGCAAGTCTTTGAGAAGGCTTGTATGCGAGAGGATTGATTTGTTCAAGAGTTGGACAGATCTGACAGAGAGAGGAAGACTTGTACTAGACCAGACTGACTATGTTTGGTACAGGTTCGTTGAGCTGCTATGGACGTGATCATAGAAGGCAGAGGTCTCTTAGGCTAAGCATTGAGGACAGGAGGTCTTCGATGGAAAGGAGTTCCACGTGCTTGGCAAGAGGTAGAGGCGAGTTGATCTTCGAGGGATCATTTCCAGAGCAGAGGGGAAGGTATCTCCTTTGAGCAGAGGCTCATAAATTCTGATTGGGGGAAGGTATCTCCTTTGAGGAGAGGCTCATAAATTCTGATTGGGGGAAGGTATCTCCTTTGGGCCGAGGCTCATAAACATTGTAATTGGGAAGGATTCCCAAAGAACTTTGAGATAAATTTTAGAGAAAAGTTTTGTGGATGTAGCCCAGCCATTATGGGTGAACCACGTTAAAATTGGTGTCACTTTGTGGATGATATTGTGCATTGCTTTGATATTGCTTTGGGTATATTGCTTTACTATTTTGAAGTATAAAGGAAAAAGTAAAAAGAGGTCTTATACTTGTTCACCCCCCCTCTCGAGTATAAGCTTGTGTTCTTCAATTGGTATCAGAGCGGGTGCCTTCGAAAAGTTTAACAACTTGAAGGAAAAGCTAGTAAAGAACACAATGGATCATTCAAGTGGCAATGCAGCACCTATTCTTGATGGGTCAGATTTTGGTCTTTGGAGTGCAAGGATGAAGGTTCATCTAATGGCACTTGGTAATGAGGTATGGGAAGTGATTGAAGATGAGTACACTATTCCTGTACATGGTCCTAATACTAAAGAAGAAAGGCTCCTACATCACAGCAATTCAAAAGCAATGAATGCAATCCTGAAAGGCTTACAGAAAGCAGATCTCACCAAAGTGATTCACTGCAAGACAACTAGTGAAATGTGGAAACAGATTGAAGGTGGTTCATACGGGTGATACAAATGTCAGAAAGGCCAAGTTGAGACACTTCAAAGGTATGTTTGAACAACTCAAGATGAATGATGATGAAAATATTAGTGACTACATGCTTCGTATGGATGAGGTTGTTAACTCCATGAAAGACTTAGGTCTTGAGCTTGCTAAAAATGATGTTTGTGATAAGATTTTAAGATCTCTTCCTAATAGATTTAGTGAAAATATTTCTGCTATTGAGGAAGCTAAAGATTTGGATAAGTTGAAAAAGGATGAGCTCCATAGTATACTTGCAGCATTTGAGTTGAGAACTCAAGTGAAGGTTGATGTCAAGAAAGAGGCGACTTTCAAGGCTACCAAGGAATCCAAGGGTAAACGGCTTCAAGATAGTGATGAGTCTTCTAGTGATGAAGAGGCATATTACAACAAGAAAGGCAAGTTCTCTAGAAAGCACAAAAGTATGAAAAATATAAGATGTTTCAATTGTGGAAAGTTTGGTCATTATGCTACTGACTGTATTATTCCCAAGAATGAAAGTGATGAAGATAAACAAGGATTCTAAGAGCAAGGATTCTGAAAAGCACAAGCATCACAGGAAAAACAAAGATGAGCACAACAATCAAGGAAAGAGGTATTCTCACAAGCACAAGAAGAGTTTCTACCTAGACAAAGCAAGTAAGTGTTCTAGTAGTGATAGTGAAAGTTCTTCAAGTGATAATGAAAATGAGATGTTGTTCATATCAAAAAAAGAGGAAGAACCGAAACATAGATTCATTATCATGAAATGTCTTAGATGTGGAAATTTTGGTCACCTTGAGGATGATTGCACAAATAATGATTTGGTTTCTAGTATGTATGAGGATGCTTCAGAAAACTATAAGGAAGATGCATGTATGGTCTTTGAAAAGGGTAGCACCTCTAGTGATAAGAAATCTGAAAAAGGCTTTGATGATTCAAAAAGCAATCAAATAAAGGATCTTGAAAGTGAACTTATTAGTGCTCTTAGTGTTTTGGAAAAGGAAAGAAAGAAGAATGCTAGACTCAAGGATAAGTTAGATGAATGTTGTATGGAGAGAGATGATCTTATAGAAAGTCTTGACTTCTCTATAGCTAAGACACAAGAACTCAAGGATGAGTTAGAGTCTAAGGTTCTTGAGTATAATGAGTTAGAACAAAAAATGGCTTCTTTGAAAGAGGAAACTAAAGAGTACAAGGATAAGCTTTACAGGTTTCAAGATAGCTCCAAAAAGGTAAAGTCCATCATCAAAGATCAAAGAAGGGCAACAGATAAAACAGGCCTTGGTTTTGTTAAGCCACACAAGGAACATGTTGGGGAATCTAGTAAGAGATTCCAAAAAGAAGAGAGTTCTGATGAGGAGAGTATTTCGAGAGAAAGAGTCCTTGAGTGATAGATGCACAGAAACAGAAAATAGGAAACAGAAAAAGGGGAGAAAGTTTACAGGACCTAGAAGGTCATTTACGGGAAAGTTTAATGGCAGATGTTTTGCTTGTCACAGGTTTGGTCACATGGCTTCACATTGCATGACTCAAGTAAGGAAGGTAAATGACAGTTTCAGAGGTGGTAATTTCTTTCAAGGGTATTGCTACTCTTGTAAATAGTTTGGGCATAAGGCAATTTTTTGCAAGGCTAATAACAGGAACAGGGTTAGTCAAAACAGGTGGATTCAAAGAACAGGTATGCCTAAAAGAAATAACATTGTTACTTGTTATAAGTGCAACAATGAAGGTCACACAACTAGACAGTGTAGAGCTGAACTTCCAAGGTACAAGAATAGGAACAGTGGTATGAACAGGTCCAAGGATCAAGGCATGGATAAGAACAGGAATGATAACAAGGAACAAGAACAGTGACAGGAACAGGAACAGGAATATGGACAAGGAGAACAAGAGAAGACATGGTAAGGCAGCTATAGACACTGATGATGATCAGTGCACGTTGGGAGTTTTACTCCCACCCCAAAATTAAACACCTCAACAGGAGGTGGGGGAGGGACTAAGCTAAGAGGCTCATTCTTAGTCCCAAGCCCCAAAGGTGACCCTTTGCCATTGATGACAAAGGGGGAGAGATATGAGTAAGGGGGAGAGCCTCAAGACAGGGGGAGCTATTTATGTTGAGTTTCTGTGTTGTTGAGAAGCATGGTTTGCCATCAATGACAAAGGGGGAGATTGTTGGCAATTTTGGGTTTGAGATCCTAGCTTCTTGTCTATGAGTTGTCATTGATGTCAAAAGGAAATGACATTAATGTTAAGAGGATGTGTTGGCTTCAAAGGTGGAAGATTCCAAGAGAATATTTTTAAGAGAATCCGAAGAGATTCCATTGGCAATGGTTTTTATTAAAACCAATGGAGGTTCTCTTTATTATTTATTTAATTATTATTTAAAACCCTTCAAGGTTTTAATTAATTAATTATTTAATTAATTAAGGGAGAAATTATTTTTAATTTATTAAAAATACTTTAAGGGTTTTTAAACCCTTTAGAAAGCAAATTTCGATTAAATTCGAAATTACTTTTCTTTGCAACCGACGTGTTCTAAAGTCCACGTATGGACTATAAATATGAGAAGGTTCCTAAGGTTAAACCCTCTTGGAAAATCGAAGGCAATTAATTGGTTTGGCTGCGATCGAATGTTCTATTTACGCTGCGAAAGAGGAGAGCTCGTGGTTTGAAAAGCTTTCGAAAAGCTTGACCGTTTATGTGGAAGGAAGTCCGTCTTGGACTTCGTAAGCCCCTTGTGGGCTAGTGGCAGCGAAGGCTGCATTTGGGCCTTGCGTAGGCGGAGGTCTACGTTTCGATCCCCGTGGAGGGAGCTGTGCATGGATTAGTCACGTTTTTATTAAAACGTGTTTTGTGCCGCGAATTTCGGATTCTTCAAGGGCAGCCATTATAAGGTGTGATTATTTTCTTGATATGATTTTTGGCATTGTTTAGCATTGTTTAAAAGACATAGGAGAAATAAGGGGATATTTCTTTGGTTGTATTTTTGAGATTAGTCTTTTGCTATGCTAAATTTAAAAATGGAGATATAAGGTGTAAGTTTTGGTTGTTGTGTTTTTGGCTTCTTTGGTGGTTGTTTTTAAAGAAGAGAAGCTAAAAGGTGTATTAAGGAAAGTTTTTATATATGCTCATTTATCTTGGTTCTAACCCTAACTTGGTTGGAAGTTTGAGGGTTGTGTGTGGTGACGGCTTTAAGGATCAATTTTCTTCTACTCCAAAAAGGTATGGGCACATTTTCCTTATGAGTATGATTGGTGTATGTTTTTCTGAAATAAGGTTGGAGTGAAAAGGTTTTCAACTAGGTTTCCTTTGGTTGGGTGTAAATCCTATTTTCTGGTTTGTTGAAGACTTCTTATGCATTGTTATCCTTGAGGAGAGTTTTTGGTGAATGCATAATTTCTGGTTTGAGATAGTGGAAGCTTTGTGCACTAGGGTTTATATTTGTGAGTCTAGCTACTTGCATTGAGTTGGTGGAACCCTTGGTTGGCTGTTTTGAGTTTGATGGTTGAGTTGCTTCCATAGAGGTTGTTTGATCAAGTTATTGCTTTACTTGATTCATGATATTGGGCTTACTCCATTGAGTTGATTTGAGCAAGTTATTCTTTGCATTTGGTGATATTGTGTTGGTGGCTATTTTGTTCAAATATCTTTGGAGGGAAAAGGATTTCTACTTGTTTCCTTTTCTTGTGATGATTGGTTGAATGCTTCAAGGTTGATGTTGAGTTGAATGGTGTTGGTTGACTAAACCTTGTTTGATGAGCATTGTTGTTGAAACCCTAATTGATGGTGAAAAGAACATGAGTATCATTGTTATGTGATTCTTTGCATAGTTGGCAATTGTTGGGGTTTCATGTTCTTGAAAGAAAACATTCTATCCTATCCATTTCAGATATTGAGTTGAGTTTTCAGATTTGAGATTGAGATTGAGCTGAGTTGATTTGAGTTGAGTTTTGAGATTGGGATTTGAGTATAGAACATATTGAGTCTCTAACAATTCTCTTTATGCTTCTATGAGTTTGACAAATCACATTGGGTCTCTAACAATTCACTTTGTGATTTCCTACTAAGAAAGTTTTTCTTGGTGAGCTTGCTGAGTTTTTGGACGAGGTTCCGGTGGGGACTTGTGAGCGGTTTTGGACAGGTTCCGGTGGGGACTTGTGAGAGTTTTGGACAGGTTTCGGTGGGGACTTGTGAGCAGATTTGGACAGGTCCTAGCGAGAGGACTTGTGAGCTGAGTTTGATAGTTCTATCGAGAGAACTTGAGGACAGAGGTGCATTGGTTCTATGAGAAGAACTCGAGGACAGATTGGCAAGTCTTTGAGAAGGCTTGTATGCAGAGGATTGATTTGTTCAAGAGTTGGACAGATCTGACAGACAGAGGAAGACTTGTACTAGACCGACTGACTATGTTTGGTACAGGTTGTTGAGCTACTGTGGACGTGATCATAGAAGGTAGAGGTCTCTTAGGCTAAGCATTGAGGACAGGAGGTCTTCGGTGGAAAGGAGTTCCACGTGCTGGCAAGAGGTAGAGGCAGTTGATCTTTCGAGGGATCATTTCCGGAGCGAGAGGGAAGGTATCTCCTTTGAGCAAGAGGCTCATAAATTTTGATTGGGGGAAGGTATCTCCTTTGAGCAGAGGCTCATAAATTCTGATTGGGGGAAGGTATCTCCTTTGGGCCGAGGCTCATAAACATTGTAATTGGGAAGGATTCCCAAAGAACTTTGAGATAACTTTTAGAGAAAAGTTTTGTGGACGTAGCCTGACCATTCCGGGTGAACCACGTTAAAATTGGTGTCACTTTGTGGATGATATTGTGCATTGCTTTGATATTGCTTTGGGTATATTGCTTTACTATTTTGAAGTATAAAGAAAAAAGTAAAAAGAGGTCTTATACTGTTCACCCCCCCTCTCAGTATAAGCTTGTGTTCTTCAGATATCATTAACCTCATAGTTTTGGTACGTTATTGAAGGGTCTATTTCTATGATGGTTTGAACAAACCTTGTCCATGCATTATCTTCATGGGCTTTATCTCTAATTCAAATTCTTGAAGGGTAGAAAGCCATTTCCCCCTTATTTCACCTAGCTCACTATGTAATAACATGGAATTTATTGCAGGGTTAGGAACTATAGCAAAAAATTTACTATGCACAATGTAATGGCTGAATTTTTTTGTAGTTTTAAACAAGGCATACATTTGCTTGTCAAAGATAGAATACCTCAGCTTCACGTCCTTCAAAGGAGAAATTAGAAATGCTATAGTATTTTCAATGTTGTCTTCATTTTTATGACTTAACAAACTTGCAAAATAATTATCTGAAGCAAATGTGTAAACATAAAATGGTTTAGCATAGTCTGGACTAATGAGAATAGGGGCTTTGGAAATAGCATCCTTGATTCTTGTGAAGGCATCCCATTTCTCACTGGTCCATTTTATCGAAACATACTTTTTTAGCATATAATTTAGGGGCTTGGCAATCTTGGCAAAACCTGAAATGAATTTTCTCACAAAGTTAATCTTATCGAAAAAGGATCTATGCTCCTTTTTGCTATTGGGATGAGAAATATCCTAGATAGTGGTTATCCACTCTGTTTCTATAGCAATCCCATCTTTTGAAATGACATGCCCTAACAACTTACCCTCTGTTACCCCAAAGATGCACTTTTTTGGATTTAGGAAAATTCCATGTTCCCTGCACCTTTAGAGTACTTTCCTCAAGTCTTTAACATGATCTTCCCTCTTCTTGGAGAAGACAGGGATATCATCCACATAGACAATAATGCACTTACCAATGAGCCCCTTGAATGCAAAATTCATGGCTCTTTGGAAAGTGGCTCCAGCGTTCAACAAACCAAACGACATGCTCTGGTAGGCAAATCTTCCTCAATTCGTGGTGAAGGTTGTCTTCATCATATCATTTGGATGTATGATAATTTGATTATATCCTGAGTATCCATCCAAAAATGACATCATTTCAGACCCATTTACCTTTTGGAGTATCTTTTCAATGGTGGGTAATGGGTAATTATATTTTTGGCAAGCTTTGTTCAAATTTCTAAAGTCTATGCACAACCGAATTTTTCCACTCTTTTTTCTAACAGGGACAAGATTAGCCACCCATGTGGAATGCCTAACAGGGAAGATGATATTTGCTTCCAGTATCCTCTTCACTTCCTTCTCTATCAAGGGCTCTAGGATTGGGTTAACAATTCTTTACCTCTGTCTAAAAGGCTTGGAATCAGGCTTCAGAGGAATAGTATGCATGATTACATTTTGGTCATATGTTTTCAGCTCTTCATATCTCCAAGCTATGCAATCAATGTACTCTCATAAAACCTAAGCTATTGACTCCTCTCATTGTGTGCATGCCTTTGCAATGAACACTTCATGTGGATCTACTGCACTCCCCAAATTGATTTAATTGCATGATTCCTTAGGGGATGGTATTTTTATTTCTTTTTTCTTTTGATATCCAATATCAAACAACTTTTCAAGAGAAGCCCTATCACTTGGCATATCGTTTCATACTCCATTTGTTCCTACTTCTACTTGCCTCCTCTCTTCTTTATCTATAACCTGATTTTCAAATATACTAGAATTAGTAACAAAACTAAAAATGTGTCTATCACTATCAAATACCTGTAAATTCATGACATTGTCTGGTATGGAGGGGCAAGGCACTAACTCTATGGAATTTTTTTTACATTTTTTATGGTCAGCAGGTGAAAGCATGCTGGACAATACGGCTAATGAATCAACCATTTTATTATTTTTTCTTGAGATGAGGAAAATATTGAAAGCATCAAACTCATTAATTAATTCCCTCACTCTGATTTTATAGAGGTTCAACCTCTTGTATCTATAGGTATATTGCTCCTTGACTAGTTTAACTACTAACTCTGAGTCTCCCGATGCCTTAAGGCACTTTACCTTTCCTCTTAGGGTAAACTAAAGTCCAAAAATTAGGGCTTCATACTCTGCCAAATTATTGGTGATCAAGAACTGTAGTCTGTAGGTATAAATCAAAGGATTACTACCAGGACATGTGAGATCTACCCCAAATCCTGCACCTTGTTTTCATTTGGACCCATCAAACTTTAGGGTACACACCCTCTTGTTTTATTTCAACGTACCATGGTAAATATTATCGTTTGGGACCCTTCGGCTATGTCTTATATGTGAAAATTGTAAAACCCTAATTCTAAGTCTAGGCTCTCTATCTACCCAGATTTGGTTTGCAACTCCTCTCCATGGCAACCACATATGGGAGGAATCAGTCACCACATAACCATTGAGATTTCTACTCCAATATCTGCCCAAAACCATGTCATACTTGGCAACAATATTTAGCACAAGGATATCCATGTAATATTGGACCCTAGGCTCTGAGTTGATATAAACTAGAACATATTTTACAATACCTACTACATCCACCATAGATCTGTCCAATTGGACCACCTTATTATTCAAATGAATAGGCTTAAGTCCTAGATTTTGGATTATCTCAAGAGGCATGATGTTGGCCAAGGCACCAGAATCAATCAAACAGTTGTGTAAATTATTGTCTGTGATCCTAACAATTATGAGAAAAGGGGGTACCTTTGGTTTCTCTTTCCTCATAGCAAGTTGGGGTTCTACAAATTTAACCTCATGAATTTGACTTGGGGAATTCAATCTCTTCCCCCAATTTTATCCTACCCCAACAATTGAGAGACCTCATACATTGAGATATTGGCCTTAGACCTTTTCATGTCTTCTTCCAAATTTTAAGTGGATGTTCTAGGATTTGACACTTTTGGAATTGTCCTAGGTGCTTCCAAAAATGGAGGTGGTGGATTCACATCACCTTTTGTATCAGGAGGAACTAAAGGGTTTTTTGGGGGAGTAGAGGATGTTTTGGGATCCTTATAGATCCTAGTAAAATACTTGTGATTGTATTTCCCAAAATGTCTAGCATCCTTAGCTTCCAAGGCTTCATCCTCTTCCTCTCCTAATACATTCATATCATCCTCTATATCATCATTTTTTAAATAATGAATAACTTCAGACACCAAAGCGTTTGACTGTCTATGGCAACAGTGATGCATTTCCTCATAACATGACTCTAACTCATCACAATACCCTAAAGCATTAGTATGATTGGCTACCAGATTGGGTACACACCTATTATTATGTTGTGTATTGTAGGGTCCTATTAACCTATGGTCGTGGTTTCGATTGGGCATGGGATTTTGTGCAACTTGTTTTTATAACTGAATTATGGTATTTCCCTATTTAATGGTCATTCTCTTAAGCTCTTCTAGCTCATAATTGTAACCTTGTGGCTGGGACATGATAGCCCCAAATCCATTGACATTTTTGACATTATCAACCTCTGGATTAGGCACTAAGGTTTGAATTTGGGTGTTTTGGGTCCACCATGGACCCTTGGCCTATAGAGGTACAACCATGGGATATGCATTTGAGGCCTGAGTACTAATCGCATCAAATATTGGCAAGGTTATTTGATTAGCAATCATCGTTTATAGAGTGGGTGGAATGACAGCATTAGGGTATGTCAAAAAATATGGAAGCATGGGAGCGAATGGGTATGACTGACGATATGGCAAAGCATTCATCATGGGTATCTGAGTTGTCATAGCTTGATTCATCATGGCAAATTGATTGTAAGGGCCATACTGCCCGAACATAGGAAATTGATGCATAGTGCCACCTTGCGGTGTCATTTGCTGCTCAATAGTCATGGCTTTAGCATATGCTAAGGCCAACATTGTAAATTGAGGATTTCTCCATGTAAACATGGTTGTCATTGGGTCTAAGGCTACAAGGTATAATTGCAATGCCACAGTAGTGTCTATTGCAAAATTGATGAGTCATGTTTGTGTAAAGCTTTTGTAATATGGCATTAAATGTTCTTATAGGTTCATTAGGATACCTCTTGCATGACATGAATTGGTTATACATGATGGTAAGATGTAGCAATGACCTAAATTGATTAACAAAGGCAACTTCCAATTGGGACCAAGATGTAATGGACCCTGCAAGAAGATTCCTATATCATTCATGAGCCATTTTGTCAAAGCTATTAGGGAAGAGTCAACAAGCGACGTCTTCATGACTGACTCCCTACCTAATAATATGGTCCTTGTAAATTTGAACATGCTTTTTAGCTGAAATGGGACCATCATGGAAAAAATTAGGGATAGACCTCTCAAGGTGCCTAGGTATGCCATGGACATCCCCAGGTATACTTAATGGAGAACTTTGGGTACCAAACCAGGGAATTGGTTGTTGCTACTACTATTGTTGGGCCAAATTTAACAAAATATAATGACCCTACTAAAGCATTTGACACACTCGGGACAACGAAGATGGGTACACTTGATGTAGCTCTTATGGTGGAACTAATGGGTGCACACCCGCTAAAGGTATTCATATTCAGATATCTGAGATCTAGCCTTTCCAAATCTTGGCAAAGCGTCTCTAAACCTAATGTATCAGAAGGCTCAGATGGGATTTTGATCCCCTAGATTTTGTATCTTGGTTTCCTAGGTTTGGGAGAAAGACTTTGAAAAATGGTTTCCTTAGTGGTTTTAGACCTAGTAGCAATGCATCTAGGTGGGTCTAGCCTAAGAAACTTAAATCTATTCTACTAAGGTTTCTCACAAACTAGTCAAGAGTAACATGTTGCACTTGCAAACACAATATTGTTGAACCAAAACTAACCACGTTAGCATTAGAAAAAAAAACTAAATAATAAAGCATAAAAGAAGGCCCTCCTTCTAGTGCCAAAGATGTTGAGTGTATATTTTTCCCAATTGCAAAATACCACCACATGCAGAGTATTGAATAGAAAACTCTCTCTTGAAAAGAAACCAAATGAAAAACATTCAACTTCTCCAAGGTTTTGGTAAAATATCTAAAAGATTGCAATAATGCCAGAAATAATTCAATGATGCATGTGACCATAAACAAGGGGGCTTTGTTGGTTCTAAACAATGCTTAGTGATTGAAATATCTAACTGAAAAGCTAGTGTAAAATAAAAGTAGTTCTTTTTAGGGTTTTTTAAATTGATGCTACCCTGAATCCCTGTTAGTAAAGTATTTTATCTTCACTTAAAAGGTTTCAAATGATAAAATGTGGAATTGTCCACTTCATTTTAATGTCCATGCCTTTAAGATGAAGTAAGTTTTAGATAGTTGGGTTCATTTTATCTTCCTTATGTTGATGCCACTACCCTAATAGTAGTTAGTAGAAGTTAGCGTGTTAGCAATGTTAGCAAAATTAGCTTTCATTTCTTATCTTAATTTAATGTGAAATAGCAGGTTAGTATCCCTCCTAAACCATGTGTTTTATCTGAAAGCTTAGATTAATGAATTTTGGAGGTGCAAAAATTCTGGAAAATGACTAGAATGGAAATAACTTGAAAGCTTAACAATTCTAGAAATGGACCAGAATAGAAATGAAACTAAAAGGAAATTAGCAAAAATTCTGAAAAGGACCGAATGGAAATAAAAGAAACTGAAATTTTGGATGGACCATAATGAAATGATTGAATGCTTGAAATAAAATGAACTTAACAAAAATGAATGAATAAACAATGCATATTTGGTTAGTTGAAAAAGTCAAATTCTGAATTAGTTTAGCAAGCTCCTCCTTGCAAAATCCCAAGTTATGAGGTAATCATAAAACAACCTGAATTAATGGACCTACAACATAAGCACAATACCATTAAATCAAGTGCAAGACTCAAAGGAAATAATAGAGAAACTGCATCATCTTGACCTTCGCCTATTGCAACCCATTTCATGGCATAAGACAATGGCTAGAAGTCACTAAAATGCAGAAATGATAAGACACTAAAAATGTTAGTTTTATGATTAGAAACCCTCCTTTTGATTTTGCTCACAAAATTTTGCTACCCTCTCAAAATTTGAAAAATGCTCTTTCTTATTGCTTTTCGGAATGTTACATCATTTCCAGCCCCCCTAAACAGGTAGGATAGCAAGGTATAAATAATGCTTAGAAGTCCTTTCGCTTCAACTTCTTTCACAATTAAAATAATAAATGGATATAAGAAAATAATCCATCATCATTTTCTGTGATTTAATACAATAAAATAACACTTCTAAACATTATTTTAAACAATAATAAAACCAAAAACATAATCTTACGTAACTCCTTATGTCTCCCCTTTCTCTTATCACATAGGCATTCTACCCAAGAACACCCCTTTGCACCCATCAAAATGAATAATAAAAAACATTTAACTATACCTTATAACCCCTACGATTTTAGGCCTCCTTTAAAACATTGAATATAATCAAACAATATTCACATTAAAATAAGGTAGGCCAATCTCATTTAGCGAGATTTTCGTTGTGCTCCTCAAAACCAAGGCCCGATGGTATCTCTTTGAAGCCATACCAAACGTGCCCAAGGATTGGGATGACGTCCCCCATCCTGGGTACTTTGGTTTCCATATAACCTAGTGAGGCCATCACGCCATCGATGCAGCCATGGCACTGTCAACACCATGTCGTGGTGCTACGATCGACGTAGCCATGGCGCTATCAAAACAACATCACCATGGTGCTGCATTCGATCACAGCCATGGCGCTATCAACACCACGTCAAAGGGATGCCATCGATGCAACCATGGCACTATCAACCCTTCGCCATGGTGCTACCATCGATCGCAGCCATGGCACTGTCAACACCACGTCAGGGGGCTACCATCGATGCAGCCATGGCACTATCAACCCTTCGCCATGGCTGTCGAGCTCCTTTCTCTCGCACTCACGCTACGTAATACCAATGAAAAAATTTCCATGCTCTCGAGGTAGACCTTTATCTCCATCGATTAGGGTTACGGGTTGCCCTAATAATGTTTCTTTTTTGGCTTGTTTGATGGCATGCCTCTGGTTTCAACCATTTCACTGTCAAATCCGGTGCCTTATGTGTTGTCCTCCTGAAACCCTAACGCTATCTTTGGACCGCTTCCTCTTTTTCCAGCGTTACGTAGCCTCGAACATTTTGGAATAGCCACCCTTGCCTTCGATCATTTTGAATAGCCACCATCGCCTTCTCCTACAATCAAACGTAACATGGTCAAACATATTATTATCACATCCTTTGTAAAGTATATTATAATAATATTATTATATACAATATAATAATATTATTATAATAATAACATTTTAGAATAAAATAATCATAATAATATTATTATAATAATAATATTTTAGAACATTATGATATAATCATAATAATATTATTATAATAACATTTTAGAACATCATAATAATATTACTATTATATACATAATATAATTAATGTAATTATATTAGGTAGATAATAGCATATTATTTTCTATCACAATTTCTTTGTACCTTTTGTATCCTCTTCTTGTTTTAGGTAATGTTTTGGTCAGGCCTTGCTTTATTAAACACATTCCATCACCTTAGATAGTATGAAGAACATTAAACTCTATTTATCAAAATGGATTTTAATTAATCTAAGCATTAATGCCTAGATTAATTAATCATTAAATATCAAATAACTAAAGCAATTAAAATCATTAACATAAACGGTCAAACATCACTATTCTTACAAGCCAAATAAAACCAAAAACCTTTAATACCAAAACATGACAAGTGGGTCCCCAAGAAGCTTGGGGTGGTTGTGGAAACTCCACAACAAGTACTTTTGAAGAGCTACTAATATTTTTCCACCCCAAGCAACCTGCTACCTTGTTGAAGTGTGCTACCCAATCATATTTGATAGTTCACTAGCTAGTACATAAATTTCTCATATGAAAGAGCCACATGAAGAGTTTGGTATGCATCTAAAAAATTAGAATCTACTTCATACAAGGTGGACCAAATGGAAGTATCATACCCATAGGAATCAAGAATGGTGGTGAGGGCTATGAATAGAAGTTATCTCAAACAATTTGTTTTTTAATTGGCATTCCCTTTCTTGTTCTTGATGATCAAGTGGAACTATTGTAAATATGTGGTACACTTTTGATGTCTTTGTTCTTTGGTATTTTATTTTAAATATATAAATTAACTCCAAAGGTCTTTGCTCTATATGGATGGTTTTATTGCCTATGATGTAGTGCTTCCATTATTTATATGCATGGGCAATTATATAAATATCTTTATCATATGTGGGGTATTTACAAACTACTTCATTGAATATTTTATTATGATAGGTAATTGGATGCCCAAGTTGTGTGAGGATAACTATCAATTTTTACTCTAATGCATCAATTGTTACATACAAATATTGATGCAAATCAAGTAGGAAAAGTATAGCTATTAAACACAATTGGCCCTTCAACCTCTCAAATTCCCTATGTTGTATATCTCCCCAATGGAACTTGGATTTGGCACCTCCTTTGATCACTTGGTGTAGTGACCAAGAAATGTATGAGAATCCCACTAAAAAATATTAAATAGAAATTGGTGAGACCCAAAATTTGAGAAGCTCTATTAGAGTATTTAGGGTAGACCAACCTATAAGTACCTAAAACTTCTCAAGATCAACATGCACTCCATATTTATCAAAAATATACCCAAGGTATTGAATTTTTATCATGCCAAAAGTACACTTCTCCAAATTAGCATATAGCATGTGTCTTCAAAGAGTCTGAAGTACCTATGGAACATGTTGTAGATTTTCCTCCCTTGTATTACTATATGTGAGAATGTCATCTAATTAGACTACCATAAATGAGCTAATATAGAGATATAGGAAGTCACCCATCATCCTCATGAATGTAGAAGGTACAATGGTCAAGCCAAAAGGCATAACCAACCACTTAAATAAACTTTCATTGCATTTGAATGTAGTATTCCATATGTGAGTGACATTTATGTGTATTTGATGATAGTCATAACCGAGATTAATTTTGGTAAAGAAATTTCTACAATGGAGCTAGCCCAACAAGTCATCTATTTGAGGGAGTGGTTCTTCATAGTGATTTAATTCAAATATCTATAGTCAATTCTTTGGATCTAAGACAATTGAAATACCACATGGTAAATAACTTGGTTTGATGTGCCTATTATGAATTAGTTGTTGTATCTACCTCATGATTTTATTATCTTCAAGTATTGATTGCCAATAAATAGGTGCATTGGAAAAATAAGAACTAGGAACTAAATTAATATAATGCTTTATCTTATAATGAAGTGGAACCCTAGTTGGTGATTTTAACAAGTCTTAATGTTCCACTACAATATGGTCCATTTGTTTCTACTATGTGGAGCCTACAATATATGTAGCAACAATCCTTCCAAAATTTGATTGACATGAATGTCTCTCCCCTTTTGTAACCATCCAACATTATATGATTGTGGGTGTGATGTGATAAGTAAATCCAAATCCTTTAGAATCTAAGCAAACATTAGATTCTTTTGATCTACCCTATCAATAATAAAATATAATGGCTTAGCTTTGAACCATATGTGTAAGTGAAATAGGTGTTCCTCCTTTTGTGACTCATCTAGTGTAGCATGTATGGTGGAAACAACTACATTTGTTCTAGACTCTGCAATTTATTTGTCTTTATCCTTAGCATATACATGGTGGTGCATTGGATGTAAATGGTTGTGACTTAGCAAAAAATAACTAAATTACTTGAAACTCCTCCCATGAATGTAGGTTGCTTTTGTGATAGTCACATCATATGCCAATCTTGGCCTTTAGAGGATTCTTTTCTTGGGAGTCTTTTTTTGCTTTCAAATTAAATAATAGGGTTGACCCTATTTGTCTTGATTCTTCATAGAGTCACTCTTGCCTTTCCTTGGATGGTACTTATTATTTTAATTTTTGTTATTTTCTCCTTTTTTTGTGTGCTTTTGCTCTCCCAATATATTGAATTCAAAGAGGTCCATGTCCTCTTGAATGCACCATTGTATCCCACTATGATACTTGAGAATTAAATACCTTTTGATAACTTGAATACCTAGCTTTACTACCATGGAATTGAAAGCATTAGTATAATATTGAATAGAAAAAGCATTTACCTTAATGCAATTATTGCCATCACATGTACTGTTTTTCATAGGCTCCTTTGGCATAATATTATTTCTTTATAGCCTTCATAAAATAGTCCCATGTACTTCATCTTGATTTTCCTCTGTATATACCTATTGTAATATGCTTCCCAAAAATTTCTAATAGGTGATGAATTTTTCAAGAGTGCAAAAGTGATTTTCTCACTATAGATAAACTTATATATAAATTACTATAAATATAAGTAATCCAATTAAGTATTTAGGGCATTACCATTAATTTTTTCTTCAAAAACATGAATATAAAAATTCATTGCACTTTAAAAGGTGTGGTATCACTAAACGGTGCTAAAGAATCGAGAAGTTGTATAGAGGTTTCAGACTTTGCAACAAGGAGTCATTGAAGAATTTGAGCAAATTGATCCATCATCTCATTCCTCTATTTCACAAGGGCTTCATTCAAGAATTTCTTAAAAGGATCAACAATATCAATTTTGTCCATTCTAGTTTCCACTTGAGATACTAATCTCATGTTTATAGGTATACAACTAAAAATATAGACTACTATAATACCACTGACCCAAAACTAATAATTTTGAGTTATGGAAGATCCAAAAAGGATAGAATTTGAAAATAATAGAGTATAAAAAACTAGAGTGAAAAAATATATGACCAAAATTACATAATGAATTTATTGCTTAGAAAATAGAGTACAATGTAGGCAATATTTTAGAAGAGATGTGAGGCTATAATATTACCTCCATTATTCATTTATTTTATAATCATGGGTACATCTCTCTTTATACAATAATTGGTGTATTGGAAATGGAAGGTCATCCATATGAAAATGTGGTGGTTTAACTTTGATGAGTTGGAATGTCACCCATATGGAAATATGGTACTTCACCTTCCATGATTCACAATGTGCATATTAAATGAAAACTACATACATATGTGTTATCCTTTTGTGTTTTATCTTCTACTAATGTGTCAACATGACTGAAGATGAATTTTGGCTATAAAAATATTAAAATAGAAAATTATTATTTTTAGAAAAAAAATTATTTTGTATTTTTAGGGCCTTGATAGTTTTTTTCCACAAAGTTGATGGTAACTTGTCTATAATAGAGTTACTTGCTATAATTGTTATTATCCCTTTAATTCTTCCAATGCTTCTTGAATGGATCAAAATAGAGCCCCATGTACAAAGTTATGCCCCTAATAGAGTGGATAAGATAAAAAAATAGATTTTTTGGGAAATATGGGGCATACAAACATGCCCCAAAAAGGTCACATGCCTAGATCAAACTGTAGACACCAAAATCTGTCACCCTCTAGATCACATTCACCACCTCACCATCAAATCCTGCATAATAAAGATATATGCCTAAGTTCTAACTTAGGGATATAAAATCCTGCACATGATTCTATTTTCCTAATTTATTTAATTAGGAAAATCACCCTAGGATACCTTGTCCACACATTGGACATGTGTCCTGGACACTTCACTTAGAATCTTTGCCACATCTCACCCACTCTTGTCCCCTTTTGTCTTTGCACATAGGACAGATTCCCAACACCCATGTTGCATCTAATCCACTTTGTCCCTCTTGTCCCTTCACATAGGACAAGATCCCATGTTTCACTCCACTTGCAGCCACATCACCCCAGTTAACTGAGGCACACTGGATGACTCACTCTAACTGCCCCTTCCACTTAACAACCCAGATTTACCACTTGGCAAACCAGGCTTGCCACCTCTCACTTCCCTCCAAAACCCCAAGGAGCCTATAAAAGCATCATTGATCCATCAAGAAAAGAGGAGCTAAATTTGCATACCGACAGGCTGCCAAAATACGCCTAGACCCGACGAGAAACTGAGAGCGTGAGCTCGAATCTGATCATTGGCATGCATCCCGAGGTGACCTATCATCTCAGCCGAAACCGCTCGCCCATGGTTCTATAGTCAAAAATGTGCATCCACGGTTTCGCAACCGCAGGTCCACGGTTTCCATCCCGTAACCACGTTTCCACGGTTCCATAGTCCCGAACAGAGATAAGTAATCGAACATGTTGAGCAAGGTTTTTATTAATTGAATATTTTATGTTATCTGCTTTGCATATGCATATCAGTGATAGGTTTATAAATAGTATTGGTTTTACCGCTTGACTATACAGGTGCTATTAATCCCCCTTGCTGGTTTTGTATGTGTACAGGTAACAGGTACCTTGAATGAGCTGCTGAAGCTGGAGTGGTCCCTTGCTGGATACCAAAGCCCCCTCACCCCTTTGAAGCTGTGACGAAGGAATGAAGAACACCACACCCTACGGAAGAGTCGAAAGATCTCCCCTCCTCCATCGAAGCATTGCATATCAGATAGACAAGAAGAAGCATTGTAACATTGCTCCCAACACGCTTGGGGCAATTCAAAAATCCTTTTGTAACACACTGTATCACCATTAATACAAAAGGGGCATTTTGGCAAAATTACTTCTCTCTCTCTATTTTTATTTAAATAAATTGTGTTCAGTTCTTTGGTTACAGAAATGGTGATCACGGTGGGACCCCCTAAGGGTTCCATTTTGTTTTGCCTTGCTTTTTAAATCTGTTTACTAATCTCTGTCTGCACCTACAGGTTTCGAGAATTCGAGACGCACACGGATTCGACCTTAGATCGACACTTTCAGAAAACCTTGCGGTCGAACTGTTCACTGTGGAAACATAGAGACACGATTTCTGTCTAAGTAAATGCAGATACGTGGTTTGAAAATGTAGAAGCGTGGTTGTTGCATGGGAAACATGGGTCGACGGTTTACAGTAGGAAGGAGCGAAAGGAACACAGGTCTGTACTTCATGCTTTCTATTTCATTTTTGCCTTAGTTCTAGTTTAGATTGCATTTAAGTAGATTAAGAGTCCTAATCCTGTATGCCTTTGTGTGCACTTAGGTCTTAGGGATAGGAGAAAGAACTTAAAATTTTGCATTCACACATAAAATAACAAGGAAAAATTTAAAAAAAAATCTGCATTTGCATAGTAGAAAATAGATCATTTTGCATTCACCGGGTTAGGAATAACTCAGGTGTTTATTTCAGGTTTGGGTCTATAATATTATTCTATTTCTATTGATAGAAAGGACCCACGCATCCACGGTTGGGATATCCCAAACGCAGATGCGCGGTTGGCAAACCGTGCACCCGCGGTTTACCAGAACTAACCGCGCATCCACGGTTAGCCCTATTAAATAGAATCTGATTAAATTAGACCTAAAATTGGTACTTTTGCCCCTGATTTACTATTTTTCATTCTCTATTTTCTGCTTTTTTGCATTTAGGCCATTGAAACAGAATTGCATAGTAATTTTGCATAACACCCTAGTTAAACAAAACCACCACACACTCACATAAACATTGGAAAACGATTGGATTTCATCATCGTCGGGTTTGGATTTCATCACCAAACCACCAACATTATACCCTATTCTTAGCCAAGGCCGATTCCAAGATCCATCATAACCCATGGGTGATAGCACACATCTCTCTTCGGAGAGGTGTATCGTAGACTATAGGTAAACTGGGTGAGGAATTGGTAGGACCTGTGCTCCCTGGCCATGTGTGGACTTCATTACCACACATTATAGGTGGGATTACGTGACCTAGAGTTCATAGCCAGGTTGTCGAGCTATGAGTATACAGGTGAAATCCTAGATTCATTTAGGGCAAAACATTGAGCACACGTCTTTTTCATTTTTCAAACAAATTTAAAAAAAAAAAAAAATATGAAAATCTAGCATCAAAAATTTTGTGTGTTTATTTGCTTTGTGTGTTGTATTGCATTGTATTGTCACTTTACTTGCATAGATAGTCTCACTTCGCATCTTACCACATAGTAGCGTATGGTAGTGACTCATAATCAAGCTAATAAACTAGTGTCAAACCAAAGTCAGTGGTCTTCCCCTATGGCCTCTCAGTCTGGCAATGTCCCTCACACTTCGGTGGTGGGACAAGTAGGTATGCCCCTTTCTATGTCCCAGAGTCTTGATGTAGGGCCTTCTAATAATACCCCCAACATGGACATAGACATTATGCATAGAGCTACTCACACAGCCATACCGAGACACCTAGGAGTGAACCTCCTACGGTGGTAGACAATCAAGTCACCATGATAGATATGGATACTATTAGAATGTACTTGAATGCAGCTGGAATGGTCTTCCCATAATTACCACCACTCTCCATCCCATCACGTGTCATACCCTCATCACAACAAGAATCCATATTCACCTATCCATAGTAGTCAGAACAGATTTTCACCAATCCTCTCTTTGAGTTGGTTGTTGTAGCATTGGCCAATCAACCATCGTCATCCAACCAAATCCCCCCACATTATCACAACAAATGACCATTACCACTAATCCCTTGTATGAAACAATTCCTATTGTTTTGCAAGCCCCAACATCCATTCCTCCATCCACACTTGTAGGACATACGTCTCATACCATTCCACAATCAGTAGCGATACATTTTGCTACTTACCCCCCATCTACCTCCACTACCATGGTTATTTCACAACCAACTCAGTCCACCACATCACAGGTAGCAGTCCCTACGTCAAATGCAATTGCTATGCAACAGGCTTTCTTACAGTTGCAGCAAATGATTTTAGATAATGCTAACCGTAGCATGAACCCTGACCCTAACCAGCATTTGCAAGGGATTGAGAAAAATCTTCCACCTACATCTCATCAACCTAATGCCTTTATCCAAGATCCATCTTGGGTAATGCGTCCTCCCTCTACCACTATGGTTCATAATCAACCACCACACCCATATGCTAACGTAGCAGGTCAGCATAATATCATACCTCCATCACCCCATCCATATCATAACATCCCTCAACATCCATACCATAACACATTTCAGCCACCCATGTCTTATCACCCACAACCTACATACAATCCACCCCATTACCAACAGACATCAAGTACATTCGAGTGTCGAGTCCTGTAGATGACCCTAGATACCAGTTTCTACAGAGTCAGATTGATAGTCTTGCCATGCAAACTCTAGGTTTGCAATACCAAAAGCCAACTTTGAGGTAACTACTCAATCACCCTATTCATGCTTCGGTACCAGAGCCGCCATATCCACATGATTTTCAAATACCGAAGCTTGAATTTAAAGGGGAAGAGGATCCCCATGAGCACATAACAAGATTTGTGAATGCATGCTTCAGAATCAAAAGCAACGATGCATTACTATTACATACATTTCCTCAAACATTAGGGGGAGAAGCCCAAGACTGGTACAACCACCTGCCACATCAAAGTATTTTTACCTTTGAACAACTAGCGGACCAGTTCCTGGAAAGATTCACCCTAAATGTTAGAAAACAAACAACATTGACTGATTTGATTTATCTAAAACAATATGACGATGAATCAGTCTATGACTTTGGCAATAGATGGAGATCAGTCATGATCAAGTTACCATTTTCACTCCCTATGCCAGAGATAATATGAATGTTCATGAAGAGTTTTGGTAGACCCATCTCTTCATTGCTACAACTACAACAGTATAGAACATTCGATGAGGCACTCGCCCAAGCAAAATTGATTGAAGAAATCAAAATTCAAGAAGGTGAGATTAAGCCTAAGAAGAAAGAGTGGCACAATAAGAATCAAAAGGGGAATAACCATGGTCAGTCCAAGACCGCACAGGTTAATCAGATAGTTTTGAGCCAACCATAGTCAAATCAACCAGCTCAAACACAAATCCAACAACCCCAACAACAACAACAACCGCAACAATCAAATTATCAAGTGGTTCCACCCCCACAATAGGCACAAAATTAGACACAACCTGTGGAAAGGCAACAATGTCATTTTAAGCCAAAAATAAATTACACACCAGTACAAGAGCCATATTCATTAGTATTTCAGAAGTTGTATGCGGCAAAACTTTTTAATTTGCCGAAAATGAAACCTGATGATCCTAACAAACCAAAGACAAAAGGTTACAAAGAACACCTCTTTTGCATCTATCATAGACAAAGAGGACATGATATTGAAGGTTGTCATGGATTTAAAGGAATTGTGCAAGATTTATTGGAAGTGGGTACAATCAAAGTTGACAACCCACTAGCCCAAAATAACCAAAACCTAGGCATATATCGGGACACCTTTGCCACATCGAGAGGCAAATCAACAACCGATGGGAGCATCAACTTCTACAGTTCCTCCCAATCAGGTTAATTATGTGTCTCAACTACCACAAGGTTTTGTAGGGGCTATCAGTATAGTTACCCATGGACAAAGGTAAGCTAATCGCACAACTCAAGCTCCGACAACATCACCAACCAATGTGCCCATACAACTTGGATCGAGTGGGCCACCACCACCTTTCCACAACCACCCTGTTGTTACACTGAACAATCGGTTAACACAGAGTTTGAAAATAGCTTCAACAAAATTGTCAATTTATGAGCTAATACAACAATCAACACCTCATAGGGAAGCATTGATGGAAATTTTAAAGTCTATTCAAGTACAATCAGAAGACCCCAATGCATTCAATTCCTTTGTGGGTAGTGTGCAAAAGTGCATGGAACCCTCGATAGTATTCTATGACTTTGAGGAAAAACAAATATCAATAGATTCACCTGATCCACCACTGCACATAGTAGCTCACATTGACAGGAAACCCTTCAAGAGAGTGCTTATTGATATTGGTTCTTCAATCAACCTCATTACCACACCTGCCATGATGAAGCTCAACGTCCCATCATCTCACATCACAACATCCACATTCACTCTTAGGGCCTTTAATGATGCTTTATGCTCAACTGTAGGGAATGTTGTTCTTCCCATCACCATGGGGGTGAAAACAATACATGTTCTCTTTCACATCTTGGAAGGGGAAATGCAATATAACATACTTCTTGGATGCCCTTGGATTAGGGAAATGAAGTGTGTGCCTTCAACATTGCATCAATGCTTAAAATATGTGCATGAAGGCAAGGTACATTGCATACCAGCTGACACTGAACCTTTCAAGTACTGCAACTTTATTTCAAACCCATATGAGCCATTGCTTCCATCAACACATCTAACCATCCAACCACTAGTCATTAGAACCATTCCATCCAGCACCACATCATCAAAAGCACCCATTCCAGAAGAGTTGCCTATAGTTGACCCAAATTTTGCATCCAAAAGCGTTAGCTCAGTGCATCCTTCAAACATCGCATTTCATTTTCAAATTACACCCACCCATCCTACTAATCAATTGCCAACTCCATCTAGTACACTTCCAGATCCAAAGCAACCATTCACATTCAAAGCACAACCCACATCATCAACCACTACTTCACAGTCATTAGAACCCGTAGTCTCACAAATAGGGCCACCTATTAGAGATAATCCACCACCACCAATAGAGCCAAGAGCTAATGCTCAAGAACCCTCTTCATCCATTGAGCCATTAGCCACACAACCATCTAGAGTTGTAGTACATCTCGCCAATCCAAGTATTGGTGAGTACATTATTGAAAGTGTCACAGTTACACCACCTATTGAGTCAGTCAGGGATTACGGTCACCCTCGTGACCCACCTTTAGCTATAGGTGATCTGTATAGAATGGGTTCTCAAACAAATGCAATCAATTTCATATACGGAGGGGTAGATTCTTCATCTGACCCACCTCCTCAAGACGACAACTTTTTACAAGAGTTTAATGAAAACATTGATTATTTGTCTAACCCAAGTTTCCTAGTGAGATATTTTTGAAGGGTTAATTGGCAAGGATATGGACTTGGAAGACATGAACAAGGTCCTCACCACATAATTGAACCAGAATATAGAGAGCCAAGTGACCGCTCCGGTTTAGGCTACAAACCTTCCATCGCAAGTTCCTCTTTGAATCAAGCTTTCCAAGAACTTGACATAGAATGTGAAGAAGAAGAGGAAAAGAGTGATGAGGAGGATGAACCTGATGAGGAGGATGAACCTAATGATGAGGATGAACAAATAGAAAGTAGATACCAAATCTACAATTTTTACCCTCAAGAGCAAGCCTTACAACGAGAAGTAGATTATGAAGATCCTACTGAGTTGGCATACCTTAGGCAAGACCCTGAGCCACTAATACTAGGACCTCATACAAATGCTAATGGCTTCTGGATGAGTGACAATGATGAACCCGATGAAACTAAAATGATTTTCATCAACCATGCTCTTGAGATACAAGCCAGGAGAATGCTCCAAGCTGAAGCACGTCCTGAATGGCTTAATCAAGAAGAAGAAGAGCCTCAAGAAGAGATAATATATGGAGAAACCATGCAAAGAGATAACTGGTATCAAAAGAAGTTTCCAATAGACCATGCACTTTTTTGGCTAAACAAAGAGCGTGAGGGTCCTGAACCAGAACCTCCTCCATCACATTGGCAAAGCATGCAACACAACCAATCACACACATTAGGTCAGTTGCAACCTAGAGAATATGAGTCATCAATTCTTGAATCGCAGCCACCTCATTTCCATCAAGTCAACATGATTTCTGTTGATTTTCTCACCCCACTCCATAATCCATATGATGAGACAAAACCGATCCATATCGACACCAGTCTCATAGCCATGGACAGGATTTCATCCCCGCCATCCACTGCTGAATTCATCCTGTCTGAAGAGTTGTTGCGCGCTTCAAACGCTTATATTCCACAACAACCTTCATCATCAAACAATTCAATTTTTCAAACTGAGATAGAGGGGGAAACCCCAGACACATTTGAAAATGTGGCAGATGATATCCACCTCATCCCAACTCCACATCAGCTAGAGGAAGGTTCTCACATGTTAATTGAAGAGTCTATAGACGTGAACCTTAGTGAAGATGCGGATAATCCCCAGATTGTAAAAGTGGTGAAAGAATTGTTCGTAGAAGAAAAAGAGTGCATCATAAACATGCTTATCAAAAATAAAGAAGTGTTCGCATGGTCCTACAAAGACATGCCTGGCTTAGATCCGGACTTGGTAGTCCACAACCTTACGCTAGCACATGATGCCAAGTCATTCAAGTAGAAGCTTAGGAAATTCCATCCAACAATCACATTAATTGTGAAAGAAGAGCTGCAAAAGTTATTGGATGTACACTTTATAGTACCAATCGATTATCCTGAATGGCTTTCAAACATGGTACCCATTCGCAAACCGAATGGGGGGATACGCGTATGCACTAATTTTTGAGACTTAAACAAAGCATGTCCCAAGGATGATTTTCCTTTGCCGAATATTGATCAATTAGTAGACTCCTGTGTTGGTCATGAAATGCTTTCCTTAATGGACGGTTTCTCGGGATACAACCAAATTCGGATTAATCCCGAAGATCAACATAAAACAACATTTACAATGCCTTGGGGGACATTCTGCTATAGAGTGATGCCTTTTGGGTTAAATAACGCAGGAGCTACATATCAGCGTGCCATGACGTACATATTTCATGATTATATGCATAAGATAATCGAGGATTATGTAGATGATCTTATTGCTAAATCAAAAATGCGTCTTGAACACATAGATGTGCTAGAAAAGGCATTTGATCGATTGATAGAACATAAGGTAAGGTTAAATCCTAAGAAGTGTGTATTTGGTGTCACATCAGGAAAACTTCTAGGATTCATTATTTCCAAGCGAGGCATTGAAGTAGACCCAGGCAAGGTAAAAGCAATATTAGAAATGTCACCTCCCAAAAACTTGAAAGAGTTGCGAAGTTTGCAAGGAAAAGTCCAATCTATTCGATGATTCATTGCGCAACTCTCAGATAAATGCAGGCCTTTTAACCGCCTATTACAAAAAGGAGTGATATTTTCTTGGACAACTGAATGTCAGGAGGCATTTGATGATATAAAGAAATATCTGGCCTCACCGCCAGTTCTTACGCCACCTAGAACAAGAGTCCCATTTCACCTATACATTTCTGCAACAGATTTTGCTTTAGGGACAATGCTTGCACAAAAGAATGAGAAAAATAAAGAACAAGCAGTTTACTACATCAGTCGAACATTGGTAAGTTATGAAACAAGATATGCTTATGTCAAAAAGTTATGTTTAGCAGTGGTTTTCACCACTAAGAAACTTAGACATTACATGCTAAGCAATACCACCTATGTTATAGCTAGAGAAAACCCTCTGCGATACATGATGACTCGCACTTACAACAACACCCACACTGCTAAATGGATAATGCTTTTAACAGAATTTGACCTCGAATTCATAAGTCAAAAATCCATAAAAGGGCAAGTGATAGTTGATCAATTAGCGGAAGCTCCACTACACAATGATAGACCATTAATAATTGAGCTTCCCGACGATTCAGTATTTTCTATCATAGAACAAGAAGAAGTAGTTTCACCTGAGGACGAAGCAGATATGACAATGTTCTTTGATGGATCCAAGTGCAAAAAAGGACAAGGTGCAGGAGTTGTGTTTTACACACCTGAGGGAATACCCATTCCCTTATCATTCAAACTTGACTTCACATGCACTAATAATAATGCAGAGTATGAAGCCTTAATACTAGGTCTTCATTCAACTATAGCAATGGGAATAAAAATATTAAGCATTTTTGGTGATTCTCAATTGGTTGTCTACCAAATAAAAGGAGAATACCAATGTAAAGAACCAGTCTTAAAGAAATACCACGAAGTAGCAATAAGGTTGCTAGAAAAATTTGACTGGTATGAAATTAGTAACTTGCCACGATCGACAAATAGATTTGCGGATGCAATGGCTTCCTTGGGATCTCTCATCCCTAAAAATGAACATGGAGAAGTGCAACCGCTAATCATAACAATAGTGTCTAAACCATCAATTCAAAAAGCAGAATCTATAGGTGAGAAGAATGTTTGTTTGATACATGTCGAACCTTACAATTCTTACCTTGATGAGATAAAAGACTTTCTCAAGTCAGGCACACTACCAATAGAAATGACACGAACTACAAAAAGAACATTCAAACAAAGAGCCATTCATTTCACTTTACTTGGAGATGTGTTATATAAACGTGGTTATGATGGAATATTACTACGATGTTTAAATCCAATTGAAGCAGAAAGAGCAATATCAGAAGCCCACGATGGTACTTGCGATGGTCACTTCAGTGGAATGGCAATTGCAAAAAGAATATTGTGCATGGGATACTATTGGCCGACAATGGAAAATGACTATTGCAAATACGTCAAAAGATGCCAAAAGTGCCAACATCATGCAAACTTGACTCATGTGCCATCACAAAATTTGCAACCAATTCAAATTCTTTGGCCATTTTCACAATGGGGCCTTGACTTGATTGGTAAAATAACACCTGCTTCATCAGGACAACATAAATTCATCATAACCGCCATAGAATACTTCACAAAATGGGTGGAAGCAATTCCAATGACCACTATGACTGGACCTCGAATAGCGGAGTTTATACTTCAGCATATTATCTATCATTTTGGAATACCCTCAAAAATAATTTTTGATAATGGAAAGTCATTTAAGAATAAGGATGTTAGAGCATTGTGCAACAAATTCAAAATTCTACATAGTTTCTCAACACCTTATTACCCACAAGCGAACGGGCAAGCTGAAGCAACCAACAAGACAGTAATATCTATTCTCAAGAAATTGGTAAAAGATAATCATCGATATTGGCATACTCACCTCCCTTTAGCACTATGGGCTTACAGAACAAGCATAAGAACGCCAATGGGAGCAACGCCATTTTCACTAGTTTACGGTGCAGAAGCTATATTACCATTAGAGCTCGAGATACCATCCTTGTGAATCGCAATACAAGAATTCATGGATGATGATACAACTAGACAAGCGCGTCTTGACCAATTGACAATTATTGATGAGAAACGTATCAATGCTCTAGAGCATTTACGAGTATATCAAGATAGAGTCAAACGCGCTTACAACGCAAAAGTCCATCCTCACGAATTTCAAGTGGGGGACCTAGTGCTCAAAGAAAATCAACAAAATACCAATGCTTTACCGCACTTAAGGGATAAATTTGCAGCAAATTGGTTGGGCCCATATATTGTAAAGCAAAATTTGGGACAAGGAACGTACAGAATTTCCAATTTAGAAGGGAAATTGGAGCCAGAACCACTAAACATTATGCACCTAAAGGCATTTTATGCATAAAACGACTTGCAATATATGTATATATATGTACATGGCTAAAAAAAAAAAAACAAAAGATTTCATTTTACAACATTGCATGCATTTCACATTGTAAATAGACATATTTTTAATTACATTTTGCATATTGCATTTGCATTTCAATTATATGTTCATACACAAAAAAAAAACATATAGTTGCATCCATCCCATCCCTTGCTCAGTAATATTTAATAGTGGTGATGATACGACCAAGAAAACAAGTTTCGAGAGTTGGGGGTATTCAACTAAGATTCTTTACAACTCACAAAATCATACACATCATATATCATATATCATACAATTTTCAATCACTCAAACATATCTAGTGAAATAAATCAAACTTCATGACGTGTCCAATTTTCATTAGGACCAAAGCACTTTTATCACATTAAGAAATATTGAGTATGGTAGATTGACCCAAAGCAATCTGGAACCAAATACACTTTTACAAATCTTAAAACATCTTGAATGATAGAAATATAACGCCAATTTGGGTAAACCTCGAAGCAAAAAAAGTAAAATTCTTCGCTTACCCTATCACGCAACATAGTCCAAAAAAATAGTGGTTATCACCACTACCACAATGAAATAACAAATATAAATAAATGTAGAGTAGTAAGGATAGGGTCACATTCTCATCATACTTCGGTTGAGAATCTGATTCCCCAAAACTCTATACAAAAATAATTACAAACACACACCACATATCTCTAAAGCTGAAAATATCGTACTATGTTCCCCTTAGAAAGCTATGTAGTCATCACAAAGGCTTAAAGATCAAATCATTGGACTATGGAGTGAGCCTCCACCGGGGCTATAGACACTTGACTGGCAGTGGAGTAAACTCATGCAGGGTGACATGTCTCTCCATAAGGGGAGTCATCTGAATGCACACGGGAGTAGTCAGGGAGAACCAACGAGAAGGTACCCCAACTCATCACCTCAAGTTAGGGCATTGTACATAACAAGCACATGCATGGTATGGACATCCTAAACAAGCCCAAACTGATGTTGCACACGAGAGAACTGGATGAACTCCATATCCCTCAACTGGGCACCAACAACCCACCATCCCTGCTTGACACGATAAATCTCTGTTGCATCTATCACCCAATACAAACCTCTCTAATTTTGCCATCACATCAAGTCCCTAGTTAGAGAACTCAAGATATCTCTGTACCCCAAGGCGCTCACAACTGATCAACTAGTCTCCTCGTTAAGTACCCATCTATATGCACGAGGAGAAGTAGCATCTACACCATAGGGCAAACCAATAGGGTGACCAATGATAATATGCTCCCAACACCAAATCTAGAGCAAAAGACTGCAACCCAAGCCCTTATGCCCTTGCCTCTTCACCTCGTATAACTCACTGTACACCTCATAGAGAAGATCGGGAGCCCAAGCCGACTGACGAGGATCAGATGTGAGATCTAGAACAATGGAAACCTGATTCCATGGGATCCTCAATCCCATGGAATTGGGAAACAACATGTTGCTTAATATGTACATCATGAAATTCAATAATGCACCAAGGCTATTATCTGAATATAGGTCCAAATAGGCAATGTCACCCCTACTGCAGTCTACATCCCACATCTTGCCAAATAGAGGGAATAGAGCATCTTTTTTGTTGAGGCCAACTCGAACATCAGGATTCTCAATAGGAACACAAAATATACGGTAGATATCCGCGAGAGTGATAGTCATCTCCCTTTTTAGGAGCTAAAATGTTCCCGTATCTAGATCCCAGTGCTCAAAAAGTGCTGAAATGAGATCCTCATCAGCTCGGACGGTGCCTAACCACCCGTAACCATCTAAACCAATGGTCTGTAGCAAAGTCCAATCGATATCAAAAAGTGCTTTCCGCACTTTTTGAATGGTCGTCGGCCACCGCTGTTGAGCATCAAGAAACTTAACCTGAAAATAAAACACATAAAAAAACAAAAATTAGCACAACATGCTAGAAATAAAAACAAAAAGGAAAATTTTACCTAATCATGGTAATAAAACAAAAACGATTTTTTTTTTTTTACCTAATCATGGTAATAAAAACAAAAACAATTTTTTTTTACCTACTCATGGTATAAAAACAAAAACAATTATTTTTTTTTACCTACTCATGGTAAACAAAAACACAAACACAAATTTTCACATGCTCATCATAAAAAAAAAAAAAATTTTACCTACTCATGGTATAAAAACAAAAACAAAAAAATTTTACCTACTCATGGTAAACAAAAACACAAACAAAAAATTTTACATATCATAAACAAAAACAAAAACAAAAAAAAAAAAATTATCCTACTAATGATATAAAAACAAAAACAAAACATTTTTTTTTACCTACTCATGGTATAAAAACAAAAACAAAAAAATTTTACCTACTCATGGTAAACAAAAACACAAACAAAATTTTTTACATATTCATCATAAACAAAAACAAAAACAATTTTTTTTTTAACCTACTAATGATATAAAAACAAAAACAAAAAAAAAATTCTTACCTAATCATGGTATAAAAACAAAAACATTTTTTTTTTTACCTACTAATGGTATAAAAACAAAAACAAAACATTTTTTTTACCTACTCATGGTATAAAAACAAAAACAATTTTTTTTTTTTTTACCTACTAATGGTATAAAAACAAAAACAAAACATTTTTTTTTACCTACTCATGGTATAAAAACAAAAAAACAAACGAAAAAATCATTTACCTAATCCTAGGTAATACAAAATAAACAAAATTTACCTACTCCTAGGTACATAAAAAAAAAAAAAAAAAAAAACAAACAAACAAAAATATAAAAATGAAACACACATTCATTACCAACCCCGCTTAATTACACAAAAAAAAAAAAGGAAAATCAAAAGCAAAACAAAACAAATGCAAACACTAAAAGGGCAAATCGCCTACCTCGACAAACCGTCGCCAACTTCTGCTCCAGTCGGGCCACCACCATCGCTTCCCTCGCCAACCTCCATCTCACTCATCACTTCAACCACTCAATCAATGACAACTGGCAGAATGGTTTTGAAAGCAACAACAACCTTTAAATAGTCGCTTTTAACGGTGAAAATCGCATGCCCGTGTTTTTCGTGGTGAGTGAAAATGCAAACCCACATTTTGAGGCGCAAAAAATGCGAAAACGCGGTTTCATAAAATAAAATGCAAATCCGTGTTTTTCACCACAATAACCGCAAGTCCATTGTTTCAAAATATATATATATATATATATATATATATATATATATATATATATATATATATATATATATATATATATATATATATATATATATATATATATCAATCAAAACATCACCAAATCTCCAAATAATCATCTACAATAATAATCAGATGGAGTGAAACTTGTATCTAGTGGATTACCTTATACACCTAGCGGTTGCAACGACTAGCAATTCGGGCAAATCTGGTTGGATGGGTAAATCACCATAAGGAAACTCATCAGACATTCACAAAAAAATAATAATGAATCAAGTCAGCTAGGTCCCTAAATCTATGAGCTTAAATGTGTTTAAAAATAGATTTGCCAAGGTGATCCTACAACACCTTCCGTTGGGTCAAAAGCGAAACAACAACAACAATTTGGTAATAAAAAAAAACCACTTGAGCATTAAATCCTCGATCATTTGGTTCCTTAAACCCATAATTTGGAAGAAATTGCTAAAGTAATAGTGGACAAAAACTCAAAAGAGTTGTCAGGAATTTTACCATGTATTCTACACATTAATGAAACCAAAAGCAAAATTGCAAGAACACAAATAATCCCAAGCTTGACAAAATTCATTAACATCACATCAACATCATTTAATAAATAAACCAATTTCAACATTCGTATTTCGTCAATTGGCTTATGGGTGTCATCCTTTACCTAATCGTCAATTGAGGGGGTAAGCAAACAAATCAAAAAAATTAAATTCATTCATTCTGTGTGTCAAAGAGAAATGATTCCATTTGTCCAATAAAGTTATATGTCATTAGTTTTTGCACCGCATTGTGTTTTACACAATGTAGTACAAAAAGGGATAACTATAGACACCAAAATCTAGCACCCTCTAGATCACATTCACCACCTCACCATCAAATCCTGTATAATAAAGATATATGTCTAAATTATAACTTAGGGATATAAAATCCTGCACATGATTCTATTTTCCTAATTTATTTTATTAGGAAAATCACCCTAGGATACCTTGTCCACACATTGGACATGTGTCATGGACACTTCACTTAGAATATTTGCCACATCTCACCCACTCGTGTCCCCTTTTGTCTTTGCACATAGGATAGATTCCCAACACCCATGTTGCATCTAATCCACTTTGTCCCTCTTGTACCTTCACATAGGATAGGATCCCATGTTTCACTCTACTTGCAGCCACATCACCCCAGTTAACTGAGGTACACTATATGACTCACTCTAACTGCCCCTTCCACTTAACAACTTAGATTTTCCACTTGGCAAACCAGGCTTGCCACCTCTCACTTCCCTCCAAAACCATAGGGAGCCTATAAAAGCATCATTGGTCCATCAAGAAAGGAGAGTTGAATTTGCATACTGAAAGGCTACCAAAATATGCCTAGATCCAACAAGAAACTGAGAGCATGAGCTCGAATCTGATCGTTGGCATGCATCCCGAGGTGACCTATCATATCAACCAAAACCACCCGCCCACGGTTCTATAGTCAAAAATGCACATCCATGGTTCCACAACCGTAGGTTCATGGTTTCCATCCCGCAACTGTGTTTCCACGATTCCACAGTCCCGAACAAAGATAAGTAATCGAACATATTGAGCAAGGTTTTTATTAATTGAATATTTTATGTTATCTTCTTTGCATATGCATATCAATGATAGGTTTATAAATAGTATTGGTTTTACTGCTTGACTATACAAGTGCTATTAATCCCCCTTGCTGGTTTTGTATGTGTACAGATAATAGGTACCTTGAACGAGCTGCTGAAGCTAGAGTGGTCCCTTACTAGATACCAAAGCCCCCTCACCCCTTTGAAGTTGTGACGAAGGAACGAAGAACACCACACCCTACGGAAGAGTTGAAAGATCTCCCCTCCTCTATTGAAGCATTGCATATCAGATAGATAAGAAGAAGCATAGTAACATTGCTCCCAACACACTTGGGGTAATTCAAAATATTTTTGTAACACAATGTATCACTATAAATACAAAGGGGCATTTTGGCAAAATTACTTCTCTCTCTCTATTTTTATTTAAATAAATTGTGTTCAGTTATTTGGTTACACAAACAATCTGTCATCATCTAGCCAAATTCACATTACAAAAAACAAGCATTATTATGATTTAAGATAACAAGCATTAGGATGATTTGAGTAAACATCTTATTCATTTTAAAACTCAAGACCAATAAGCCAAAAACTTTTTTGGAGCTCACCATCAAGGTCCATTTCAACTTAAGTACATGGATGAACCCTAAATTTTGAGAACTTTTCTTCCTTATTTCTGCACCAAACCATATGTTGTGGCCATTCCACAACTAGCCCCAAATCTTGGGGACCCACCTTAAATTTTGGGTTCTTTGGAATTTTGATTAATTTTGAGAGGCAATGTCCATAGGTTTCTTCCCATGAGTTGTCATGTTGGTTCCAAGGTTCTTAGTTGAGATTTATCTTCGTGTTTGTTTTGTAATATTAAGTGGTTTCGGGTTGAGATTTTCGTGTGAGTTCTAAAAGTTACTTTTTAATGTTTCTCCTTGTGTATTTAAGTAAGTTAAGTATGTTTGAAATTAATTAAAAATTATATATATAGAAAATAAATAAATAACTTATATATATTCATCCATATAAGTGTACATAAGTTCAAAAAATAATAAAAATAATATATATATTTAAACAAAAATATAAAAAAATAAAAATAAAATAAAATGTTCTACCATATACCATAGTTTATATTTTATGTTATATACAGTAAAGTAATTTCATTTTGTATGCAACATATGTGAGGTTTGCTTAATCATGTGTATTTCATTTATGTATGCTACAGGTGAGGGTTTGGACCACCGAGATGGATATGATGACGAATGAAAAAGAGAATGCATTTACCTTCATGGATGACATGGCCTACACAGTGGTATTCCAATTTGAGGACACCACCAGGGACAACAATGACGATATGTTCATGGTAGAGACCCGAGCAACACGTGACGACATCGTGGAGAGTGAACAAAATACCGAACGAATAACTTGTCCATGATGTGGATTGCCAGGTTCAACTTAGCCATATCATAAGATCCAATAGCGTGGACTACAACACAAGCTATTAATGCCTACAATGTAGTGTGATACACAAGGTGATCAGAGTTTAACGACAACGAGCTAGATAAAGACAACATGATCCACTGAATACAAGGATGACACATTTTCAAACTAGGGTGCATTGAGCAGTATGGTGGCATCGACAATATCGAAGAGATGATGAAATCAAACTCTACCAGCAATGTGTAGGCAAGGATGCATCGTGGGAGGTATTTTGAAATGGAAGAAGTTAGAAAGATCTAGATGTTGAATTTACTGCAACATCAAAATTTAGCTATTGTGATAGTGACTACATGAACAACTACAACATAGACACCACCCATGTTTTGATTGAATGGTGACAACGTATACATTTTTTGTTGTGATGGCAATAATTCTAATAATCAACATCGAAGATGAGCGAAAGTACATTTCTACTAGTGCATCAAATTGACCAATCAAAATCGGTCGAGAATGTTTATACTTGATTAAATTAATTATAGTCATAGTAAATATACTTAGCAACAAACATGGATGTCGTGTTTCATGGTGAAGGTACATAGTGAAGGCTTGTGATGGTAATGAAGGACATAGACCAGCTATGATGCATATAGAAGAATAGCTATGTGTTGCTTGTTCTTGTTCTCACGGGTGTAAACAATAGCAACAAACTAGCCGAGGATATGATGTGGACACTTGGCGCAGATGGTATTATAGTACATAGTGGAATACAATCAGTCAATGGTCATGGAGAAAGAATATGTATAACAGGAGATGTTTTTCGATGAACATACGATGGGAACCTATCATGGTCGATGGTTGGGACATGGAGTAATGTTTGTTAGCATCAAGGACTTTAATTCAGAGAAGATTACAATGGATGCAATGATAATCGTGTTACGATGAACATCAAATGATAGCCAACATGGAAGGAGACGATCGCATGATTAATTTCACATGGAGGTCTATCTAGTTTTGTGCATAGTAGACATGCACCCACCAAGGTCAATAATCTAAAAGCCCAAACATGATAGACATAGGACTTTTAAATAATGGTTTCGAATAACACTTAGATGGATTCAAAACGATTTACGTTAGGTAGTGAAGAATGATATCTCAGGAGGAAACATGACTGAGTGTTCATGCTATTATCGGGTGGTCATGAATCTATCTCAACGTGTGGAAGGATATATTTTATCGAGCATGAAGTCCATGTTGCACGCAATAGTTAGTGATTCGATGATCACTGTTGAATGTGTAGTGTAAGAGAGAAGCCGAAGAGGGGAACCCATATGGTTGAATCCCAAGAACAACGATGTTGTATTGAGATAGCTAAACATAAAATAGAACAAATATAATACATGGATAGTTTTATGGGGCACAAAGTGAGTGGTTGATAGGATGGTAACCGAGTAAATAGAGATGGTGGATACGACGATGGTGTGGAGCATTACTATTTTGAAAAAATAAATTGAAAAAGACAATTGGTGTAGTGAGAAGCATTGTGCAACATGAGGACATATGACCTGTGAAAATACACCAAAAAGTTTCATCATGAGGACATTAGCATCTAACCAAGACATGATGGCAGGCATTATCAAAGGAGATGAGACAAACGTTATCAAGAGATAATTGAAGGATGTAGCGAGAAGCATTACGCAACATGAAGGTTGTGCATTTACTATCAGTAGAGCAAAATCACAAATATTGGTATTATGTGGAGGGCTATATTAGGCCAAGGTAGATAAAAGGCAACAAAACAAAAGTATAAATGTTATAAAAAAATAAAGGAATTGGTTGTGAATTGGAAAATGCTCGCATGCGTGGGAGATGTTACGAAATCATTTGGTGGGTTGTTTGCCTATTATTCTGGGTGTGATTCACTATGATTTGAATACTCATTAGAACCTTGATAACACGAATGTGTTTACAGTAGGTTTCAGCATCTGTTTGCTCCACCCGAAGAAGCACGTATGAATGTTAAAATTATCCAATGATTGGATACTAAATGATAGGGAAATTCATGAGTTAAGTAAATAGGTGATGGGTAAGACTAGGAGGATGCCATGTTATGGTTTATAGTCACACATTTGAGTGGAGAATTTTTCATAAAGGAAGAGAAATGAAAATTTACAAAAAGAAAGAAATAGAGAGCGTTATGTAAACCAAAAACTTTAGGAGGTTTTTTTTGAGATATTAAATATCCATTTGAAATAAAAAAATGGGTTGGAAACTTTTGGACCAGATTGCAATAGTGAACAAGAAGCTTTAAAGCTAGATAAGTCTAAAAATTTTCTTTCCACCTCACTGGACTATAATCTCATCGTTGATGCCAAATGGGAGTTGTATTTTGCATTTTTGAGCTTATTGAAAATCTATTTTGTGCCAATATATTGAAATTTCTACAGGTTTTATGCATTCTTATGGTTAATCTATTTGTGATTTTTAAATATATTGCACCTCATTTCCTTAGAAGGTCGCACCTCTTTGAAGGCTAGATTGCATGAATATGGATCACTTCAATGTTGGTTTTGCAAGGTACTAACATTTGTAGGTTTTATGGAGGTTTCTAGTTGCAACACCTTTTATTTTTGTTTCATTTTATTTTTGTCATTTTTCTAACCCTATCTTTTCATTTTTTTTAATGTTTTCAAAATAAAATAAAATATATAAAAAATAAATAAAAACCCAAAAATAGTTGCATAGATCTTTAGAATAAGCTTTAATATTCCATTTAAAGCAAAGAAGTTTTTATTTTAACAAAAATTCAAAATTCTAGAAATTTATAAAGATTGTTGTTTTTAAGAGGAATTTTGCAATTTCCAGCTTTACATGTTTTCACATTTTGAAATGAGATTTGGATTTCAAGATTTACGTTTTTATTTTCAGGCAATAAATTATTTCTCCTTTATGAAAATCTCAATTTCATTAAAGGGGAATGATTTATAAGGCATTTTAAAAGGCTATGTTCCTTAAAGCAATAAATTAACCTCCTTTTATGAAAATCATAATTTCATACAAAAGGGGTAATTTATATGGCATTCTAAAGGCCATCACATTTTGAAAGTTACTCATGCACATTTACTTTCTTTCATGCTCAAAGCATCATAAAATGAATCCACTCATCACTTTTAGATTCACATTGTAAAGAGAGATTTTAATATTTTATTTCATGCTTAAAGCAAGGTTTAATAAAAGGGTAAAATTGGTTAAAACTTTCTTAATAATGAAAGATAAAATCTATCTAAAACCTTTCAAGCTAAAAGGAATTTCACTCCTACATCGTGGTCATATGAGGGCCAATAACCTTTATCCTCATTTTAAGTTTCATGAACAATAATAACATGACATAATAAAGTAATACCAGCACATACCCCTTGTTAAAAGTTATTTTGCGGAGCACTAAGGTATTCCAAGCACGTTTTGACACATTTATACAAACATATATGCACACATTAAGTAAAAAATAACCTTGGAGAAATTTCTATTTCTTTGCAAGAGAGGGTTTTCTAATAAAAATTTTAACTATGAGTGTGGTTTTGCAATAGGGTAAAATTACCACTCAACACCACCCTACCTTAATAACCTACTATATGTTTAAGATAAGAACAAGAGGTAAGCTTTAAGAAGAAAAAATCTACCTATAATGAGAATTTCACCCTAGATGTACCTTCTAGTTGGAATTCAATAGACCAAGCTTGAAAATAATAAACTTGGTCATATATCACCAAAGTACCAAACTATAAAAAAATATTAAGTCACTTCTTTTGTATTAAATTGGCAAGAAATATATCCTTTACCCAATCCCCACATCTATTTGACAATGAAATCATTTGATTCATAATTTAGCCTAACCCATTTATAAAATCATGCTCTAAGGTGACCCTTATGAAAAAATAATATAATAGGATGCTTTTGACATTCAACTATTTTTTAGATAACTCCCTTTATAAAGAGGTATTTAGGGACTCTATATTAATTTTTAATCTCCAAAGCAATTGGTATGCTAGTTGTCACACTATGTTCCTCTCTCCAAAGACACTATTCTAACCTTCTATCAACAAAATATCTCTACTATTGTAAGTATACCATATTATTTGGTTTAGGATTTATAGAAAATAAACAAATTAAGACATAACCCACTACTACCAATAAAGGGCTAGGGCTAGCAATTGGTATAGGCAAAAGTTCTTAACCTAGGTTCAACAAAGGATGATTTATTAAGTAACTACAAGGCTCCAAGAGGAAACTACAACATGCAAAATCAGATATAGAGGCAAATAATTAGATCATAGGTGTAGTCAAACTAAAATCCCTAAATGGTATCCCCAAAATAAAGAAGAATTCAAAGGGTTTAATTAATTAAATTGATGCAAGAATAGGTTAAATAGATGAGATAGGAAAACTTATGGTGTCAACTAGGTTTTTCGAATGAGAATTCATTGACAATGATAAATATGCATTATCAAATATTGGAAGGTCCATAGATAGACCATTACATTTCTTAGAAGGTGATAATGACACAAGTTGAGAATGGTAGTGTGTTAGGACCCCATCCTAACACTTGATGTAATAGTCCTTGTAGAACGTGGGTAGTACCCATGTTAATATTTTGTAATATTTTAGTATAGTTTTAGATTAAGAATCACCTATGCCAAATTATGTCCTTCTATGTAACCGTGTTTTCAAGAATGTAACTAATTGTAGGTAGGAGATTCTAGCCCAAGTGGCATTTTGCATGTAAGCCAACCTTGGGAGTTAGGTGCTAGAGGAATTCCTTAAATCTACAAGAGGTAATATTGTATGTATCTTTTTACATAATTGAATGAAGTATTAAAGGAGGTTTCCCCCTCGAAGAGGCTTGCAATTCAGTGCTATTGTGAGATTGTTCTTTTTTTGCAATTTACTTTCGTAATGTGCATGTTATTTCCAAGTGTGTTGTGAGTTTATATGTTTATTTTCAATATTTGTGTGAGAGTGTTTATTTTTATTAGTAGGTTCCTAACAAGTGGTATCAAAGCACTTTCTATGGTCATGTTCTAATGTGACTACAACTTATTTTTCCAATTCAACTGTTAAGTATACGATTTTCGAGTTCAGTTTTTTTTTTTCGTTTGCTAGTTTTTCTTATTAAAAAAATACAATATATATATATATATATATATATATATATATATATATATATATATATATATATATATATATATATATATATATATATATATATATATATATATATTCAACAAAAGGCCAAAAAAATTATAATTATTTTTACAATAGTTGAGTAGGTTAAAAATCCTATGCTAGGGATTTTAAAATATTGTTAAGGAGTTGTCTTTATTGGCTAAGCTAGATAGCCCATACAATATCTAGTGAAGTGATGGGCGATTAGGCTCCAATACCTAGGCCTCAAACAACACTCAAACATGAATTTGAGCTCCCATGAATCTTTAGGTGTATCGAGGAAACCATTTAGGATTTAATAAAATTTTATCCCTAGGAAGATTTTTTGGCCTTGTATTGTCCATAGTGCATGGGATACAACATCCTAGAAGACTACCCTCCCGTACTATCATAGAGGCAAATAGTGTGCTTAAGGGTATGTGTGGAATTCTCCTTGATTAGTGGTCTAAAATATTGGTCTAAGCACTATTTTTCGTCACTGCGGTATAACATAGGGCCTATGGATTTATATACACCATTGCCTAGTGTATCCTAGTTCTATTTAAACTTGCAAACAAAGTATGGTATCCAAGTCTTTCTGTTCTAATTAACCTGCAACCAAAAATCTAAACCTATTACCATATCCTTCATAGAAGTTGAGCATACAAAGAAGACATCCCTATTCTAAAATTCTTACATGCAAAACAGATAATACAAAATCATTGGAAAATAACAGATAGACAAGAAGCTTCAAAGTTTAAAATAGGGGAAATAGGGATTTAGATTCAATTACAGTTAAGAAACTTTTGTTAGTAATCGCCAATACAGGGTGGTAAGAATATAGTTATAACAGTTAACTATAATAGTAAGAACAATCAAGAAATATCTATGATAAAGTCAAAATCGAACAGGGAACAAAATAATGTTAGGAATAAATCAGTGGTTAGATAATCTGAAAAGGAAACATAACAATGTTAGAAGTTAATCAATGATCAATAATCAAAACATACAAGGCAGAGATAGTTGACATAGTTCTTGGAACCAATCTCCTCCATAAATATCAGGCCATGCTACATGCCATCTCTACTCCTCTTCCATAATGGCTTCATCAAATTTGTGAAGATCTAGCCAATGATTCATCATTACAAACTCTCCTTCACCATATCCAAGAGGATCCTTAATCCCACCTTGGTTATGTTTACGATGAGCATGATTTATGGTATCATGACTGTTTGGTTATTCCATTTGAGTCTCAAATCAATGAAATTATCCTTCATGAAATGCATGCATTTCCCACATCTGTTCATTCAGGTTATCTCAAAATATATACCCGAACCAAGCATACATTTTTTTGGAAGAGAATGAAAAAAGACATCAAAATATTTGTTGCTAAATGTGATTGTTGCCAATGCATAAAAGGTGAGACTATGTGTTCTCCAAGCACACTTCAACCTTTCCTCATTCCTAAGCAGGTTTATATAGATATATCTATGGACTTCATTGAAGGGCTACCAAAATTTGGAGGTGAATCAATTATTCTAGTGATAGTGGATCATATTTTGAAATATGCCCACTTATGTTCCCTGTCCCACCCTTAACTGCATCCATTGTCGCCCAAATCTTCCTTGACTACATCTTTCATCTCCATGGAATACCTAAATCCATTGTCTCTAATTGAGATCCTACCTTCACTAGTTTATTTTAGCAAGAACTATTCAAGTTACAGGGGACACAACTCAAGATGATTTTAGCCTACCATCCTCAAATAAATGACCAAACTAAAATTATCAATAAATGCTTGGAAATATACCTTCACTGCTTCACTTCTAAACATCCTACTCATTGGGCTAAATGACTTCCTTTTGTTGAATGGTGCTACAATACCACCTATCACTCTGCCACTAAGGTGACTCCATTTGAAGTAATTTATGGTCAAATTCCACCAGCTCCAACTTCTTACATTCCATGAAGCTCCAAGGTCCAGGCCATGGATTCCACTCTCTATCAACATGACTCTATTCTTTGCCAACTCAAGCTCAATTTAAACATGGCTTAGAATCATATGAAATAGAAAATAAATCAACATCATACTGAACACATATTTATCATTGGTGACATGATCTTCCTTTGCTTACAGCCATACAAATAGTCATCTCTCTAGTTGCGTGGTTGTCAAAAATTTATCCCCAAATACTATGGTCCTTATCAGGTGTTGTAGAGGCTCAAGGAAATGACATACAAACTAGCCCTTTAGGCTAGTTCTAAAATTCATCTAGTCTTCCATGTGTCCTCTATTAAGCAAGTTATTGATAATAAGGTGCAGGTGCAATCTACACTTCCAGATTTGGAGAAGGAAGGGTCCATCATACTTGAACTTGAATGCATTCTTGATCAAAGATCGTGTACCCTTTGTCGATGAGTTATCATAGATATCTTGGTTCAATGGCATGACTTACAATTGGAAGATATGACATGGGAACCTCTTCACCAAATCCAATAACAGTTTCCTCACATTCAACTTTGAGGACAAAGCTTTTTGAACGGGAAGGGTATGTTAGGACCCCATCCTAATACTTGATGTAATAGTCCTTGTAGAATGTGGGTAGTACCCATGTTAATATTTTATAATATTTTATTATAGTTTTGGATTAAGAAGTGCCTATGCCAAATGACGCCCTTCTATGTAACCATTTTTTCAAGAATGTAACTGATTTTAGGTAGGAGATTCTAGCCCAAGTGGCATTTTGCATGTAAGCCAACCTTGGGAGTTAGATGTTAGAGGAATTTCTTAAATCTGCGAGAGGCAATGTTGTATGTATCTTTTTGCATAATTGAATGAAGTATTGAAGAAGAGGCTTGCGATTTAGTGCTATTGTGAGATTGTTCTTTTTCTGCAATTTACTTTCGTAATGTGCATGTTATTTCCAAGTGTGTTGTGAGTTTATATGTTTATTTTTAGTATTTGTGTAAGAGTGTTTATTTTTATTAGTAGGTTCCTAATAAAGTGATACAAATTAAGAGTATTATATGAATCTTCCCTATCTGCATGTTGTCATCCTCATAAACCCACCTTTATTTCATATTGCTTAGATAATCCAACACATTTCTTAAACACCTCTTGAAGGCCCATATAACCCTGTCAAGACATGTGTCTTTAGGGCATAGAATCTAAGTATAGGAAGGGTCATCTTCTTATAACTAAAATTGCTAAACACAATAAACTTTTTGAAAGTACAACTCTAAATCTAAATCCAAGTATAGGAAAGGCCATTCCCAACAACCAAATCGCTAAACACAATAAACTTTATAAAAATACAACTCTAAATTTGACAAACTTTTACTTCTTAATAAATCACAAATTCAAAATTCAATAGAAATCAAATGCAAAAAAATCACTTACCACCTTCTCAATAATAAATAAATATAAATTAAAAAAACATAAAATATATCAATTTTAGCTACTAAAAATATTATACTAAACCTAAATTAAAATATAGGATAATCCATTCAATAAATTAAAAAAAAAAAAAAAAAAACCAAACTTATAGCCAATTGCTTATCAAAAGCGGTGGCTAAAAGTTCAATATCATAGTAAACTTTGACCTCGAATTATTTTTATCACTAATTTGAGATATGATCGTCCAACGATCCAAATATATATATATATATATATATATATATATATATATATATATATATATATATATATATATATATATATATATATATATTCAAAACTAACTATAGAGAGTATCAAGATTATCACTAAACTACTTATGAGTATCATCAAAATACATCTGAATAAGCTGAATATACAAAAATAACTTAAGTATTTCCATAGACCAGTCTGTAACTGTTATAAAGCATATACATAAACTGTTGGACCATGTCTAGCTGCACATCACAATAAGCAATACTGGAGCCATAGTCTCACTCCAAAAATATTGAAATATGGTGGTATAAAGAAATTTATGGAATGAAGTGGAATTATTTTTGTCTTAAGTTTGTAATTGTAAAAGTAGTTGTAAAGCTAGTAGTTCGATCTAAAATTTTCGAGTGCATATCAGACCGATGGAATATTAATTTCGAGCAATAGGTGGTCTCCCTTAGGTTAGGTCAACAACAAGATGGAATAGGTTTAATGGGAGCAACCCCCTAATATCGAGTGATTAGTGGTCTTCCTTAGGTCAGGTCAACAACAATGAGGTGGAATAGGTTTAATGGGAGCAACCCCTTAATCCCGAGCGATCGATGATCTCTCTCAGGTCAAGTCAACAACAACAAGGTGGAACAGGTTTAATGGAAGTTATCAGTGGTCTTTCTTAGGTTAGGTCAACAACAACGAAGTGGAATAGGTTTAATGGAAGAAACCCCTTAATCCCGAGCGATCGGTGATCTCCCTCAGGTCAAGTCAACAACAACGAAATGGAATAGATTTAATGGAAGCAACCTCTATTTTAAACCTTGCTCTTGACAACTACTAAAAATAATGTGATTATAACCAACTCTCTTATGAATAATAATAAAAAAAAATTGGTAACCTTGACTTTTTTTCAAAAAAAATTAAGGTTCAAATGTGATGTGTGATTGTGCCTTAAATTCTTTGTTGATAAGTTCAACTTTCTTTTTATAATAAAATAAAAATACCGTACAAAATGTTCACATAAAGTAAATCTTAAAAAAAATAAATAAATAAAGGACCCTCCCCCTTAATTTCCAAATCCGGAGGAGGATAGAAAGAAAGAACTAAAAACAAGGGCCACCTTTGAAATTAAGATGTGTGATTTCAAAACATGACACGGAAATATTAGAAATGGCATAGCCCACTTGAAGTATGTCTGAAGCCTTCTCACACCTGTGTTGTCTTGTACGCCTTAATTTTCCACGAGAAGCATCCAAGCATCGTACAACGCATTTAACGGGGCGGGGTCCTCTCCAGTCTTGAGCCTCACCCTTTTGGAGTAGTTTATTCTTTTAATAAATAAATGGTATTTTTTTCGTAAGTTTTTGAATAATGTTTATTTTAATATAATAAAGTCAAGTTTTTTTTATACATTATAATCGTCACGATAATCTAGGAATGTTGTCCGTCGTCACAACAGATTTATTCATCCCGGAAGCTGCCACGTAGTTTTTGTGTAGTCCGTCCACTTAGTATTTCGTATAGTTTGTTCTTATAACTGTCATGCTACAATTATTTTAAACATTTTACGTCTTAAAATAAAATAATTAAAAAAAATTAAAAAATTATATGTATTTTGGTTTTTAATGATAACATGTAATGCATAGATTTTTTTTATTGATAGAAGGGATTTTTCAAAAGATTCTCGAACCTATCTTCAAACCTTAGATCTAGCAATAACATATACAAAAAAATAAATATAGGAGATTGTCACAGGTAAACAGTGAATTAACAACAAAGACCAGCATAGAAGAAACCAGCACTCAAAATAACTAAGAGTGCTTAGAGAACTAAAAAACCAAAAAATCTCGCCTAAAATCCGCCCATGTGGGGGAGTTGGAGAGGAGTGGGTAGTTGAAACTCTCATGTCCCAGGTTCAAATCTCTCCATCTCACATGTTTGCGGATATGCTATGTAATAGTTTACTAAGGACCCTAGTGTTTATCCACCCGCTTGATGTAATAATGAGCTTAATGAAAGATCAACCAAAAAAAATCTTGCCTAAGACTGGATCAGATATACTAAACTAGATTGCATAAAATTTTACCTTTTACCTTTTTATAAATTGCCTAAATTAATTTTAAACTATAAATAAAATATATCCACTTATTTGTAATTCAAGTTGTATAAACAAAACAATAATTTAATATCTTCAACATTTTAATCATATAATTTTATTTTTTATAATTATCAAAATTAATTTTAAATTAAAAATAATTTAATTATATAAACAAAACATAACCGAAATATCTTCAACATCTTTAATCATAAAACTTTACACATATGCTAACTTTATAAATTATCCTTACTCTAAAACCAATCCATTGCAAGATGTTTCAAAAGAATAAAGTAAAACAATCATCAAATGAGATTCTAAGGTCACTTATTCCTTGCAAGGTGCATACCTCTTAATTAATATCCTCATGGTAGATAATACTCCCCTTCCCGAAATAAACGAGGGGATAACTTGGGGACGACCATTGAACGAAAGGTCATGCTTCTCTCAAAAATCTTAACGAAGAAAGATATGTACATCTTACTGTTGTGTATCGGCAGTTTGGCAATATAAGATTTGCATCGTACGCCCCTTACGGCCATGGAAATCAAATCGACTTCCAAAATGTTTGTCGTCCTCGTTGCCTTTCTCACCTTCTGGCCATCGACCACCGCACAAGCTCAGTTGGGCACAAGTTTTATCTTCAACCAAGTCAATGGCTTATCTAATCTCACTTTCTTCAGGAAATTCTTCAATCGTCTCCAACGCCATCCGCCTCACCGCCCAATCTAAACAACTTATTGGCCGCGCTTTTTATTCACAACCAGTGCTCATGAAAGATGGCAATCCAACTTGTTGGACAGCTGTAATGATGGGGTTGCTTTGTACGAAGGAAGGAAGATGGGAGACATTTAGGGCCTGTGCGACTCCATCTGTACTGAAGCTCCAGCCGGGAACGTAGTGATCGTTGTACGACCTTACTGTGGCTGCAGAGAAACCGACATCCATTTCTTCTTCAAAAACGGTCGACAGGGTCTTGTTCTTCAGGGTTATCAAAGGTTTCTTCGGCCGAGACAAACCAGGTCGAACAATGGTAAGATTGAGTTACTGTTGAAGATGATCGTAATCAATCCAGGCTTGAATGTTGTGTCCGTCGTTGAGATTTTATCGAGTGAAGGTCGTTGAGATCAACACCGACGTGATTGTCGTTGATGTCTGCGAAATCCTCGTTCAGATCGTTTGAGATGTTGAGCAAACCAAGGTACTGACTCGGCAAAACTTCATCTGCAGACTTCTATGGCGTCTGAGACGACTGAATGAAATCTAAAGAAATTGAGATTAGTTGAGCCATTGAATTGGTTGAAGATAAAACTTGTGCCCAACTGAGCTTGTGCGGTGGTCGATGGCCATAAGGCGAGAAAGGCATCGAGGACGACAAACATTTTGGAAGTCGATTTGATTTTCATGGTCTTTAGGGGCTAAGATGCAAATATTGCCAAATTGCCAGTGCACAACAGTAACAAGTATATATCTTTCTTTGATGTTTGCGCATTCAAGAGCTTTCTTACTGGTCGGAGAAGATTTTTCAGAGAGCATGAAAACCTTGCGTTGAATGGTAGTACCTACGTTATCTCCGGAAGATTCCGGTCTACAGTGAGGATATTAATTAAGAGCTATGCAACTTGCAAGGTGTAAGTATCCTTCGATTTGATGATTTTTAATTATTCTTACCATGAAAACAGTTTACACAAGAATAATTTATAGAGTCAAAGAATTTATATATGTAGAGTTTTATGATTAAAGATGTTGAATATATTTGAATTATTGTTTTGTTTGTGTAATTTGAATTATTTGAGATAGATATATTTTATATATAGTTTAAAATTAATTATATGAACGAAATCCTTCTATAGTTTTTTAATGTATTGCACAGTGTTTAGGATTGTTAAACCCAAAGAATGGGTTTCAAAGACAAGACATCATCATTTTTAGATATAATGTGCCGTTACATAGAAATTATTATTTATCCTTAATTATTGTCAAGAATCCCGCGGTGCTAAATGCTTTGGACGAAGCTTTGGATTCTTCTCGTGGAAAAGTAAAGCGTACAGGAGAAAACACACCAGGACTTCACGTGGGCTACGCCATTTCTAATATTTCTGTGTCATGTTTTCAAATCATACATCTTAATTTCAAAGGCGGGCCCTTGTTTTTAGTTGTTTATTCCATCCTTGTCATTTGGAAATTAAGGGCAAGGGCCCTCTATTGTTATGCGAGACAATAAGTCCACTTCATTCCATAATTTTTTTTTTACCTCCCCATTTTAATATTTTTGCAGCTTTGGACGATCGGATTTCAAATTAATGGTTGAGAATAATTCGAAGTCAAAGTTCACTATGATGTTGAAATTATAGCAACCACTTTTGATAAGTAATTGGTTATAAATTTGGTTTTATTTATTTATTTAGTTATTTATTGAATGGACTATTCTATATTTTAGTTTTAGTTTAGATATAATATAATATAATATATGTAGTATAATTAGCTTAAATTTATATATTTTATGTATGTTAAAATTTAAAATTTTTATTATTGAAAAGAAGGTGAGTAATTTTTTTACAAATAAATAGATGTAAATTTGATTTTTATTGGATCTTGAACTTCTGATCTATCAAGAAGTAAAAGTTTATTAGAGTTAGAGTTATATTTTTGCAAATTTTACGAGGTTTAGCAATTCAATTCATGAGGGGATGGTCTTTCATATATTTGCATTTAATGCCCTCAAGACACATGCCTCGTTATGGTTAGATGGCCCTTCAAGGGTTGTTTAAGAGATGTGTTTGATTATCTACGTAATGTTAAGTACACGTGGATTTATGAGGATGACAACATGTGGATAGGGAAGATTTACACAATACTCCTAATGTTGTGTCTTACTCCCATTCTCAACTTGTGTCACCATAACCTTCTAAGCCATATAGTGGTTTGTATATAGACCTTCCAATCTTGGGTCATGTAGATTTAACATTGGCCATGAATGCATGCTCAATCACAAAACCTATTTGCCATAATAGGCATCCTTGTCTCATGTATTCAACCTATTGTTGCATCAATTTCATTGGTTCAACCCTACCAATCCTTCTTTATAGTGGGGATACCATCTAAGCATTTGATTTTGACTACACCTATTATCCAATCTTCTGACTCTATATCTAGTTCATGCATGTTGTAGTTTCCTTTTCAAGCCTTGTTGCTTAATAAATCATCCTTTGTTGAACCAAGGTGAAGCACTTGTGCCCAAGCCTAGAATTCTAGACCTATCCCTTCATTAGTGGTAGTGGATTCTATTCTAGTTGTTTTGGTTCTTGTAGTGAGCATTCAGTACACTTAGGATATTTTGCCTTAATAAGATCTTGAAAGAATATTGAAGCAAAGGTAAAATAAGAAAATGGTAAACAAAGAGACATTGAATAAATATAGGTTAAGAAGTTCACACCAAAAGATAGAACCACTTCGTAGAAGTTCTGACCAAAAGCAGAAAATAAAAAGTTTTGATGAAGCATCATAAAGTTTCTAAAATTGGGAGGAAATTTTTTTTTAAAAGTTGTAAGAGGAGCAAAAATTTCAAAGATCGAAAGTCAAAAATTTTTTAAGGGCATAAAAGGAGCAAAACTCTCCAAGATTGAAAGTTGTTAAAGTCATAAAGAAGGAAAATAAAGAAAATTTTCGAGGGTCGATTCGTAGTTTGCAAAAGTTTCCAAGTACAAATGAAGTAAAAAGTTTCAAAAAGATAGACCATCCAAAATATTCTGACGAAATATTTTCATGGATCTTTTGACAAAGATTCAACCAAGTTGCAGAAGTTTTATAAAAGTCCAATGCAAGAATACATGATACATTTCAAGGATCCTTTGATTGAATATCAAATGGTCCACATTATTTTAGAAAGCAAGGAAACTACAGAGAATATAAAATACTTTAAGTAGCAAAGCATGTAGAATGTAAAAATGGCCAATAAAGAAGAATAGTCTAATATGTCAAAGCAATAGGAAGGAGGAGCATCAGATTGTATGACTAGTGAGCCCCAATACTTTACAACTAGAGCATAAAATTCTAAAAAGATAGGTTATGTAGACAATGAGCAATTACTAAAAGGAGCTAAGACCACATACTAGCATCACTTGGGCTTAACAATCTAGGGAAAATGGGTGGCCTATTGAAGATAGAAACCTAGAAGCCACAACAACAACACCCCTAAATCTAGCAGGATTGATGATTCAATATCAAGAGACATTGAAGGGCTAAAATGACATCATATAGATTGGTTCAAGGGAAGCAACAAAGAAGCCTTATTCAAATTCTTGTACAAGCTTTGGAGGAAAAATATCCTTATTTTTAAATATAGATAGTGATCATCAAGGCATTATAAAGAATTTTTTGGTTGCTTATTCAAGCCTATATCTAGGCTTTGTATACAAATTTTCTTTCATTTTTATTGTGTAATAGTCTAGACCTGAGCCTTGGGTCATTTTTGGATATGCTTTCAAGCTCTCTCTTCTAGCATAAGTGTACTCTCTTTTATATATAAAGAAGCTGAGACTATTGGTAATTTTTTATCTTGTTTTCTATTTAAATATTCATGTTTGAGGAGTCATGACTATTTTATTTCTTGTATGTGATTATGTTTATTTGTTTATGATGAGAAGGAAATGTTTTTCTTGTGTGTTATCTGCAAATGATTCATGTGTTCATTTATCCAACTTTTATGCAAAAGAAACAAATGATTAAGCTGCTTCTCAAGCTCTTATCGTTACCCTACTATGTTACTCCATATGAGATGTGATTATTGGGTGCATCTAGCCCTTATAGTTATTGATCACGAAAATCAAGGAGGACAAAAATCCTAAAAAATACTTAGCCCAGATAATATGGTATAATTACAATAACAAAAATATGTTGGTGATAGAAGGTTTGAATAGTGTATTTGGATATAAACATAAGGAATAACAGTACAAAAATTCTCTTGATGGGCTACATTCCTTCATTATTGATGATCAAATGGGTTAATGGATGAGAGAATTCTGGGATTCCAATCCTTCTAAGACATACAAGCCTATATGCATGGGCTAATACTAAAGCATGATGGGATTTTTAATCCTTTCTAGATCATGTACATAATAAAAATAAGTGTCATGTCATATTTTATAAGAAAATTTGGTTTTTCTCTATCTCTTTGTGTAGGTTTAAGGTATTAAGGAATCATTAGATCCCCTAAATAGTTTGTAAATTATTCTATAAGAAATTGGAAGATGGATAATTTAATTAGCAACTTATGCTATTCTAATATGTTTCAGACAAAGAAGTTTTAAGGACCATTAGATCATGGACCATCAAGTTATGACAATGAGACGATTTTGTTGAAAGAATGATGAAATTTTGAACATTAGTGATCATCAATTCTATAAGAATTTTTTGGTAAAATAAGAAAGCCAAATATTTGCAAATCATTGGACCATCCAAATCAATGACCCATAACTCTAAGATGGTGAAAGAGGTCCACGTCAATCATTGATTCCAAATCAGGTAAATATTTTTGTAGAACATTGATCTTGATTGAACATTTCAATAAGAAGCATTGATTAAAATGGTTTCCTAGGTAGATGAATGCCATCCAATCAAGATAATCAATGGTTAAAATTCAAACTAATGGTGACACTTCAAAATTATGCTTCCCTCCAAGTGACCAATAAAAAAATTCATAATTTGATGACTATAAGAAGTGAACGATCTCTTCAATCATTCTTATAAGACTAAATCAATGCATCTATGGGTAAATTAGTGCCTCGATTATTTAAATAACCACCACATCAACCTAGAATAGAGGGAAAGGATGGTGTGCAAGAAGGAGGAATAAATGAATTAGTTTCAAAAAATGTAAAGATCTCTTGAATGTGGCTTTGCAAAGAAGTCTAATTTATCATGCAAGGTGGAAAGCATCCCCCAAAACCTAATGAAGGCAGAGTCATAAATACATGGCATGTGAATAAAGGGAATAAATGTGTGAGATTAGAATAAAACCTTCTACAAAGGATCCTTTTTCTAGTTAGCTCATTCATTATCAAATACAAAATCATTTAAAAATATTGGGAGTATAAGAAAGTATTGGAAAGCATAATTACAAAGTGAATATAGAGGAAAGTAGAGTAGGATAATTACAAACAGGTAGCAAGTTGAAATGGAGATGAAGATGACCAACTATAGAATAGCTTCCAAAGTAAGTGGCTCTCGATCAGATGTGATCCCTCTATTAGTAGGTTTAGAGGTACCAATTTATACCTCCTATATTGAAATACATAAATACCCAACTACAAACTTATTGAAATCCAAAATTTTCAAAAGGAAAAATAATTTAAGGGAAGGTGCATGGTAGAGATTTAGAGCCACCCAACCCAAGAGCTTTGGAGTAGGCTTTTGGTGTAATATTTGGTGCCTAAAGTACACAACTATTATGAACTACTTTTAGCATGTGTAGAATTTTATGACCTTAGTGTCTGAGTAATCAAATCCCATGATGGGAATTTTAAGGTGGATATTGTTGCATATATAATATGATGAATGTTGCTCCTATTGATAGGGGAACATAAAATCAACATGAAGGATATGTCATAATTTTATTATGAGTTCTCCAGTAAAGAAAGGATGAAATTCTTATGCATTGCGTGTGAGGACTTGATTCCAAATGAGCCATTATTGAAAGGTCCTTTGACTCTCCACATGTTTGGTGAAAGTACAAAAGTTACACTATGTATGCTAGCTTTCATATTTTGACTTTAAAGCAACAAGAATGTGGTATCTGCACAATTAGGAATTTTATACACAATGAAGCATAATCCAAGGATGAGCAAATGACATAGGATTTTTTTGAATTGATTGCTAAACAAATACATGAAAAATTGAGTCTATTTTTTGCCACTCATGTTCAAAAAATTACTATTTTTCGTGCATTTGATTTTATTTTTGAATTCAAGACCATTATCAAGTCTGAATTAGAGGTGGAAAGATGAGAGGGGTCAAGGGGTTTCCTGCGTATCTCTAGACATGGGTCTTGAATAAAAAATCCTCTTATTATTCTTTTATAGAATGTTATTTTTCTTTGGCTATTGCACTATTAATAGGTTCTTAGCCTAAGCATCTCTTAAATACTTGTTGCACATTCAAGGTAAATACTATGGAATAGTATTTTAGTGAATAAGAAACAATTGTTAGAATACATGGCTTTAGTTTTGTCATGTATCTCCTCCCTAAATTTTTCCCAAATAGGACTTTTTCATTGGAAGTGTTTAGGTAGTTGGACCTAATTGATAGTTTGTAAGTGGGAAGGTAAAACATATCTCTATAAGACTCTTATAAAATTGGAAGGGATGCTCCTATAGAGGAGAAAATTTACTTCCATTGTCGATGGAAAATTTAAGGAGCTAGGGCTCAAGTAGGGGGAAGGTAATAGGAGTTATAACCCTAATAAAAAATTCATGCACTCATTTATCCTATTATTATGTGAAAGAATCTAATGATCTTAGTGCACCATCCTTGGTTAGCTTGGTATTTTATTTATTTTTATTTCCTATGGTTTTTATTCCCCTTTTCCTCTATGCACAAAAAGCTTGTCAAAATCACATTTAAAAAAGAGTCAACCTTGTAAAAAATCTTGAAGGTAGTCTGATTGAGATGATTCCTAAGATATTAGAACTACCTTTCTATGTGCTTTATGTGATACACAATTGTTGAGTGCATTTGGTCCCCACCATGGTTGACCACGATAATCAAAGATGATAACAATTTAATGGTATGCCTAATGGGATCCATTTGAATCAATTGGTCCAATACCACTAACAAGAAAAATATATTAGGTTGATATCCTAGTGAAGATATTTGCCATCTATTGAAGTATTTTAAAATTCATCTAGTGACTCCACTAAAAGTGAATACCCAAAAAAAGCCATTCAAAAATATTTTAGATTAAGATTCTAGTGAAATTCTCAATCTATCTAGTTATAGAGGATATGCAATATTTTCTCTGTGACTCTACTCAAAGAAAAGCACCTAGAGGTTCATGAGATTAAGACCTACTACTAGATCCTATGTTGTTACTAATCATCAAGCATTGGTCCCACCTCTCAACACAATTTTGAGAAGGAGAGGTCAAGGCCAAATATGGCTTCTCAACTACCTAGAAGATTCCTTTCATGGAATGTCTAAGGTCCATTACAACCTCCAAATCCACCTTCATGATGAAATTATAACATCTGCATTGAAATATCTACCCTAATTTATTAGCAAAGACTTCACCACACCACTAGAGTATTTATAGTGCATGGTTAGCCTATGTGCACTTCATAATGTTGTAGAGTAGAATGTGGTTTTAAGATTGAAGAGATTAAAACACAACACCAAATAACAATATATAAAGTAGAACTTAGAGAATAATACTGCATAATGAATGATATTTTATTAATGGGGGAGCCTCAAAACTCCATTGTTACAATAAAAATTCTTGAATTCTTTGATACATATTTTACAATGGCTAGGGTTATCCGTAACCCTAGCAAGCAACACTGGTGGTGTCTCAAAACACATCTCTGCTCCCAACAATAGTGAGTGGTCTTTTAATTATCCAATATCGGTCCACTCCAGCTTAAGCAACTATCCAATGCTGATGTAACTTTTCCATATCTTCACACAATAAAACAACAAAAGGAGTTAGTAGCAAATGTGAGGGCTTCATAATGTGAGGTCCTCCATAATAAATACAAAAATCCTAACTAGTTGCTATAAATAACATTAATAGAACTAAAAGTGCATATAATTAAATACCAATTAAAATATTTACCTAACTTGTCTGATGTCTTCTGATCTGATGAAATTTTTTGTAGTGGACTGGTGCATCGATGCCCTAACATCACCCAAAGGCTAGGGGGACTTCAAAATATCTAGCGTAAAATGCTCATGAGCGCTTGGTAGCTGTAGAAAACATCCATGGCTACTTGGTAATGGTGGAAGATGCCTAGAGGTGCTTGGTGGCAGGGAAGGAAGCACCCAGAGGTGCTTAGGAGTGATAAGAAGCGCTCGAAGGCATTCGAAGGCTGAGGAAAGAGGTCTACAAAAGTAGATCTGGTAGGGCGAGAGGGATGGCGACTGGTGCAGGGGTTGTGGAAGGTGAATATGAAAGGCAAGTGTACTCAGATACTCCAAGGAATTCAGGGATCACTTAGGACTTAAGGAAGATTCCAAAAAAAATTAGAGGTTGAGCCATCAAAGTGGCTCCTATAAATAATCCAACCTAGGGCATGCTAGGGTTTCAACGATACTAATCATGTGGCTGAGATAAAAACATATTGGAGGGTGGATATTAAATCTAGGGTGTGGCATGGATTGATGTGGATGAACGAATAAGATTAAGTGAAACTAGATGGCTAGGATTAATTCACTTATATAAATATATATAAAATATAATATATAAAATATTAATATTTAAATATATATAAAATATTAATACTTAAATATATATAATAAATATATAAATATATATGAATAGTGGGTAAAAATGGTGGGAAAGTTAGGATGGATGACAAGTGGCTAGATTTTGGTGTATATAGATACCCCTTTCTTACTATATTGCATGAAACACAATGTAGTGCAAACGCATGAGACCCCTATTTGGATTAGGTGCAGAAGCAAATTTCTCTTGGAATGTGAAACACGAGCTTAGAGATAAAATAATGAAAGAATCTAAATTTTGCGTAGCTTACCCCTTCAATTAGATAATGCGTTTGCAGATGAATATCATGAGCCAATTAAAAAAAATTCTGTGCAAATGAATGATGCAAATGTGATACCGTTTTTACCCCAACGGTGTGGAGGGGATTGGTGAAAATTTTGAAATGATGCATCTATTTTATGCCCCAAAAGATGAAGGATTTTGTGAAAATGTTTGATGGAAAATATGTCTATTTTTGCCCCAACATATGAAGGTATTATTGGCAAGTATAGATGCCATGATCATGTAATATGTATCCCATTATAGGAAAGTCAAAACCAAATGTGGTTACTGTAAATTTTTGGGTGATTTGATGTTGTTGAAGAATATGCATTTCGACGTCATTAATATGCAAATCTGAAAATGAAAACATAAAAAATATTCAACTTCAGAGGGCCAACTAGTGACCGTCAGATAATTCCTATGATCAAAACTAGTCAACGTAGCTAAATCCAGTCACCATGATGACTGTCAAGGAAATGCGTAATGATGAAGTGTGATTTTATCCATGTTTTAGGCCCTACGAACTAGGCCATCAATGATAACTTTTATGCAAATTGCTCTTGATAATGTCTCACTCAAAATGTGAAGTACCAAATATGATAGTGATTTTGAAAAATGAGATATGAAATGATGAACATGACCAAGTGTCCTTATGGTGGGCTCTTCATCTGACTGAGTTGCATGGATGCAAATCGCTGCAATCGCCAAGTATATAGAATAATTCACTAGATGCAAGGTTCACTTGAATGTTGTTTGAACTTGGTGAATATGCAAATGATGATATGGAATGATGATGATATAAATGATGTATTGGTGATGAGAATAATGATTATGGTCTGTTTGTGAAGATTTGGATATTTTGGATTGCTTTTGTAACTTGTTAGGTGAATTTTACGATTTGTGATCACAAAAAAAATTTATGCATCCAAATCCCTTGGAATCTTCACAAAACCTATTAATATGATGAATGAGATGATTGGATGCAATATGAAGTGATTTAGTTGGGAGAAGCTACTATTTTATGAAAATTTGTCCTTTTGTAAAATTTGATGCCAAATACCCATTGGTGCTTTGGGCCTTCAGAAACACCCTTTGGTGTTTGGGCACTCTACAAATGCCCTGGTGCACTTCAGTGCACCAGGAAACACTCATGGGTGTCTCAAGGTGCCTGAAGTAGCTATAAATAGTTTCTAAGATGATAAAACATGCTCATTTGTATGTTTGAGAGTTTGAGAAGCTGCGTTTGGGAGTGGAGTGAAGTGAGGTAAAGTGATTTGAGCATGGAAGCTATGGCAGTGAAGGGGTCGGGATGGAGGTCAAGGTTTTTTCTAGAGTGCAAGATACTAAGGTAATTCCATTTTTTGCATATTGTGCAAAACTTTTTATGTTTTTTTTTTAATGTAAAAATGACAAGTATTTTTGTGTTGTATTGCAGCTTAGGATTTTGGAGGCTCGATACTAGTTCTCGTACCTCATTCTTGGAATGAGAAATTTAGTATCGGATGAGGAGTGGGAGTTGTTAGAGGATGTGGGGCTAACAAAGGTAGCCTGGATTGATGTGATGAGGGCTAACAAGAGGTACCTCTCTACCATGACGAAGAGGTGGGATGTAGATAGGGGGAATTTTTAGCTCCCTACAGGATAGTTGACCATAAAATTGGAGGATTTATATCGCATCCTCAAGGTACCGATGGAGGGGATCTAAGTTGAGGTTAGGTATGGTTGGAATATGGAGATGATAAATATGTTTAGCAATGGATGGCAGGGTGTGAGGATGGATAGTGGAGGTATACCCTTCTTTTCCATGTATGTGGACAAGGAGTTGGATGCCCTTTGTACTTTAGTATTGTTTGTGTTGGCCAACATCGTGGCGCTAAATAGTATTGGGTGTAGGTTCCCTTGAAACCTGATAGGGGTAGTGAGCGATATGCTCATGAGGTGGTAGGTGTACGCATGGAATTCTACCTTATTAATGTAGGTATACCAGGAGAAGTATGAGGTGATGAGGTGGGGAGGAAAGTATTGGGGTGCAACTTGCTATTGTAGTGTTGGGAATGGGAGTAATTCAGTTTTGCTTAGCTAGATGTTTTACCAATAGCAAACATAGGTAGGAAGTAGCCCTACACTAGGAGATGGGTGATGTTCGAGGAGGTACAACCGAGTCGACCTGTGTAGATGATCCAATGGTACCAATACATGTGGGTTGTATTGACATCCACCCAAGTGATATGGAGACCGTGGCGAGCTTGTAGGTGGACTACATATGGAGAGAACTTGCGACAAGTGTGGAAGACTAGGTGGGTGGTTGGGAAATATCAAAGTGAGATTGAGTACTTTCAATTCTCATGAGTACTCTAATAGTTTGGCTTGAGGTAGGAGATTCCAAATGATCTAGCATGGTATAGGACGCATTGGGAGGATATATGGCTACCATGTGTAGAGTCATGGAGGGTGGCCAACAAGGATGATGAGGAGATAGATATTCTAGATGTAGATGATGTGGGGACTACCACAGACTACAAGGTATGGTTTATTGCACAACCACCATGGGAACCACCTCAAGTAGTGGTTGATGGGGGTGGTTATGAGGCTAGGGATGAGGGGACCCAAAAGGCCTCTAAGCAATAGTGATGCATTTGATTAGATAGTTAAAGGAGTAGGATTAAGGGTACAGTGAGGTAGGCTCCTAAGAGTAGGGGAGATGGTGGAGATGGAGAGGATGCAAAGGAGGCTTTGGATGGGTCTCCAAATCAAAGCGAGGAGGATTGGGTATGGTTGGAGTAGTAGGTGGTGTAGTGGGATGTGAGGATCATGAGGCTCTAGGTAGAGCTAGTAGAGAGAGAGCATCGACATAATATCGATATAGCACATCTTCACTCTTGATAGATATATTGATGTATTGGAGGATAGGTTGATGGAACATCATATTACACTTCAAGATCCTCCCACCTCATCTATATTTGATGGTGTTAGGCATAGCCAGTATAGGCATAGTTCTAGGTCTAGGGCTCCTACTAGGTCATAGGGGTCTTCTTGGAGGACATAGCTAGTGCTTAGATGCACTTTTTTGTATATGAGCCTTGGTGCTCCATTGTATGTAGCCTTTTGTCACTCATTGTACATGTGATATTTATACATACATATATATATATACATGGATTTTACCTTTTGTGTTATATGTGTTTGTGTGAATGCTTTTTGTAGAATGCTTTTGTGGAATGCATGTTAATATGGATGATGAATGCATATGATATGTTATGGATATTAATGCAAGGTGGGATGTACAGATGATTAATGCAAGCTATGGAGTGTGAATGTTCTAATGATCATTTATATCTTAGATTTTGCTTGGCCATTTTCTAGCATTATTGTTTAATCAGGGGCACCAAATTTGGTGGGATGTGGGATGAATGGCTCATGAAGTGACATGGATGTTGACACAAAAGAATATATGGATGTTGATATGGAAGAAGATATGGATTTTGATATGGAAAATTGACTATTTTGCAAAGACTCAGATATACTAGTATCATCAAACAAACTCACTAAGACTGCCTAATCCCTCTAGGACCAAATGTGTGTGCAGTGGATTCATTTACCAAATCAAGATCATGGTAATGACTTGAGGCAATCAAGAACCAATGTGTGTGCAAGTGAGTTCATTAAATCATCTTGAGTAAATTGGGTAAACCTGTTATGGATGAAACCAAGAAGCTAGCTTATCCTTATGTGAGGTCAAATGTCTCTTTAAAAGAGATGTGTCTCCACACATGAGCATACTCCACTGCCATTAAAACATCTATAGCTTTGGTGGAGGCTAAATCCATAGTCCACGATTTGTGTTTTGATCTTTTAAGTTTTGGGGATGACTACCTAACCATCTAACTAGAAATGTAGTATGATACTTACAACCCAATTATTAGTGGTGTGTGATGTAAGAGATTTAGAGTTTTTGTTAGGGATTTATCCCTACTCTTTCTTTTATTTTTTGGAATTTGTTATAGTGGTGAAAACCACTATTTTTTTGGACTATTTTGCATGATGGTACTAGCAAGGATGACCCTTTTCACTTCGAGGTTAAAACCAAGTATGGTGTCAACCCTCTTTGACACAAAATGTTTTTAAGATGTGAAATTGTGTTTGGTTCAAGAATGTTTTGGAGTCAATTCCCAAAACTCAATATTTTCTTAGTGTATATGTGTGATGGTCCTAAAATGAAATTTACATGTATTTTTAGAGGTTGCTTAAAATACTAGGAGTGGCTGAGTGACCGAAAAAACCTAGGAATTATGAATGTGTGGTTTGTACGAATGTCAATTTGACTTGGTGGAATTGTGTGGATGATATTGTGAAGGTGCCCCTGATTAAGGCAACATGATTTTATTGGACCAATTAAAATCTGAACCTAATAAATGATGCCTAATATGAAAATATGCAATGTGATGGAATGTATGACATGTAATGTAAAATGTATGCAAATGAAGTGTAATGTTTTTGTAATGAAATGTATATGAAAATGAAATGCAATGTTATGAATGAAGTTAATGTAAATGTTTTGTTTATTAGCCATGTATATATATACATATATAAAAATCCAATCATGCATAGAATGCTCTCAAGTTTATGATATTAAGTTCTTCAGATTATTCTTCTCCCTCTAGACTGGAAAGCCTGTAAGTACCATTACCCACTCTTTGCATAGCAATGTATGGACCTAACCAATTAGCCATGTATTTATCATGAAGATGCGGTAATGCATTGGTATTTTTTTGGTTCTCTTTAAGGACAATATCTCCTACTTGTAAATCACGTAGATGAAATTTAGTGTTGTAAGCATGTTTGAGGCAGTCTTGATAAACTCATAAATTATCTAAATCATTGAATTACCTCTCATCAAGAAGCGTGAGTTGGTCAAGATGTGCTTGTCTAGCAGTGTTATCATCTATGAATTCCTACAAAAAAAATTTCAAGGAGGGGATCTTGAGCTCAAGAGGTATGATTTCTTTGGCTCCATAGACCAATGAAAATGGTGTGCCCTTGTAGGCATGCATATGCTTGTTCGATAATCCCATAATGCCAAGGGTATTTTTGTATGCCAATATTTATAAGTTTCTTTAACAAGTTTTTTGAGAATAGAAATTAAGGTCTTGTTAGAAGCTTTAGCTTATCCATTTGCTTATGGGTAATAAGGGGATAGAGACCCCTTGGGGTGTATGAAACATGACTTCAACACCTTGATCTTTCATGCACTTAGAGCCATCAAAGTATAGTGTGATATCGATGTCTTCCTTCAGAATGACATCTTCTTCTTGTTCAGTGATAGCAAATACCTAATCATTTGGGATCTCAATAATCAAAGGATTATCACTACATAGTGGATCTTCCACGAGTTGATTGACTATTACCTGACCTTTAATGGATTTTTGGCTAATGAATTCCAAGTCAAATTCAATAAGTAGCATTATCCATTTAGCGGTGCGGGTGTTATTGTAAGTGCGGGATATCATATAACACAGAGGATTTTATCTAGCTACGACATAAGTTATGTGGCTAAGCATGTAGTGTCAAATTTTTTTAGTGGTAAAAACCACTGCTAAGCATAGGTTTTCTTCATAAGTGTATATATTTTCATAGCTTACCAATGTTCGACTAATGTAGTAGATAACTTGCTCTTGAATTTGTTCATTATTTTGTTCAAGAATTGTCCCTAATGTAAAGTTCATTGTAGATATAAAAATATAGAATGGTACCCCCGAACAAGGAGGAGCTAAGACTGGAAGAGAAGCTAGGTATTGCTTAATGTCATCAAAGGATTTTTGACATTCATCTATCTAAGATAATGACACCCCATTTTGTATTAGGGGATTGAATGGCCTAAATTTGTCAAAAATTTGCACAATAAAATGATGGATTGATTGGATCTTTCCTTTTAAACTACGTAAATCCTTTAAGTTAGTTGCGGGAGGCATATCCATGATGGTCTTGACCTTGTTAGGTTCCACCTCAATGCCTCTTTTGGAGATAATAAATCCTAGAAGTTTTTCCAAGGTAACACTAATGACACATTTCTTGGGGTTCAACCTTACATTATGTTCTAAAATTTGGTCAAAAACTTTCTCTAATACACCAATGTGTTCTTGTCAAGTTTGTATTTAGCCAAGAGATCATCCATATAATATTCGTTAATCTTATGCATGTAGTTGTGGAAAATGAATGTCATGGCACGTTGATAAGTGGAATCTACATTTTTGAGGCTAAAGGGCATCACCTTGTAACAAAAATTTCCCCAATGTGTAGTGAATGTTGTTTTGTGCTAGTCATCAGGATTTATTTGAATTTGACTGTCTTGAAAATTGTTCATGAGTAAAAGCATTTCATGGCTAGCGTAGGTGTCGATAAGAGTATCTATGTTTTGAAGAGGGAAATCATCCTTATGACACGCTTTGTTAATATCTCGAAATTTAGTGCAAATGCGTATCATCCCATTAGGTTTTCGCATAGGTACCATGTTTGAGAGGCACTTAGGATAATCAATGGGCACAATGAAACCCACATCTAATGGATTTTAGAGATCTTATTTGACCAAAATGGCAATGGTAGGATGCATCCTTCTAAGTTTTTGTTTGACCAACTTAGCGTTGGGATGTAAGGTGAGATTATGGACAACCAAATTATGGTCAATACCGGGAATGTCCTTATAGGACCATGCAAATATGCCCTTCTTCATTTTGAGGAGAGAAATTGATTGCTCTTGTTCATTAGGTGATAAACGTTTTCTAAGCTTGATAATTTGGGGATTGTCTTTGTTTAAACTAAGGTCCACATCGATGGTATCTTCAATGGACATGTGGGAACCTTCCTCAAGATGATGGGGTGTAGGGATCAAATGAATTTCATCTAAGATGTCAAAAAAATATTCTAGCTTATCCTCATCTATTTTTACCTAGAAAACCTCAAGATCCGAAGGTGAAGATGAAGGCGAAGGTAGAGGGGATGGAGGAATGTAGTTTGCAGAAGCCCTTAAAAATTCCTCGAATAAGAAAAGTTTAGCAAAGGATGGAGATGAGGAAATACAGTCCATATCAATAAGGCTTATGTCAATTGTAATTTGTTTAGCCAGATCATATGGATTATAGAGTAGGGTGAATAAGTCAACAGGATTCATGTTAATTTATGGGCAAAATGGATAAGGTTAGATGGAATGGATAGGACATAGGAACCGGTGCTAAGATCTTGGTAAACCTGAACAAAAAAAAAGCAATGATTAAATGAATTTAACTACATGATATGCGATGCTAAAAAATTAAACATGTTTTTGTTGATTTTTTATTTTTTATTTTTAATTTTCTTTTATTTTTTATTTTATTATTATTATTATTATTATTATTATTTGGTAGTGGTGAAAACCACTATTTTTGTATTATGCACATATGTTACAAGTTAGCTTATAAAATGGCTTAATAGAATGGAGGTGGTGGTTCACCAGTAGGGGTGGCTCGCACTTGTGGAAGAAGTAAGTGAAGGATAGGTTCATGGATGGGGAGCATGTTGAGATAAAACTTGTCTTGTTTGGTATGGAGAATTATGGGCTCTGATTCTTCTTGATATTCATCCAAAATTATCGACATAATTTTAAATTCTTCATAGATTTCATCATCAAAATTATCAGGATGGAGGTCTTCTTCTCATGAATTGAGATTAAGCATTTGGAAGTCTTGTTCAAGAGAATAGGTGGTGGAAAGTGGGTGGAAACCTAGACCTGAATGGTCGTGCACTTATTGATATTGAACTTCAATAGGTTGATGCACTCCCTATTCATGCAATCCTAGGCCATGACCTTTCCAGTTGACTATGTGAAAATAGTGGATGGAAATCTCATCATGTTTGGAATGTTGGCAAGTGCTGGTTCTTTGGGTTTCTCTATGGGTGTCAGAGTTGATGAAGAATCAATTACCCCATATACAAAGTTTATGCTATTTGGATCTAAACCCATCTTATATACTGCTCCTATCGTTAAAGGTGGGTCATGTGGGTGGCTGAAATCCTTAGTCTTAGGAATGGTGAAGGGCATCACGATGATGTCGTGGATCACGTATTCACCAGTACTAGGATTAGTGAGGTGAAACTTGACTTGGGAAGATATGGAAGGACCATGGTTGGATGATGGCTCAGGAAGTGGTGAAGATGGATATGTCTCACAATCCATCAAATTGATTTGTGAAACATTAGTTTATGGTGATAGATTGGATTAGGAAGATTGTTGAGTGGATGATGATGATGAAGTGGATGGCAATTATGTTGACGATGTGGATTTACTGTGACCACATGTGCATGTAGTCAATTATGAAGTTGATGGGGGTGTGGAATATTGATGGTGGTTGGTGATAGGTAGGTCCTCAGGAATAAGATCTTTTAATGCAGGAATTGGTGAAGTGGCAATTGGATTGGATGATGATGAAAGGAAAATATGAGTGGAAGGAAGCATGGAATCATATAGATTCAAAATGAAATTGCAATACTTAAATGGCTTGACGTTCACTGGTATACAGTTTACTTGTCCTTCATGAACGTATTTAAAATATTGGTGTGAAATGGAAGGGTCACATATCATTTCCCTCATCCAAGGTCTTCCGAGGAGTACATTATATGCCATAGATCCTTCCAATATGTGAAACATGGTGTGCAACATTTTTACCCCTACTTCAATGGGAAAAACAACAGTGCCAATTGTGGAACACAAAGCATCATTGAATTCTTTTAAGGTGAATGATGACTTGGTGATATGAGATAGAGGAAGGTTCAAATGATGAAGGGTGGATGTGGTGATGATATTGATAGAGGAACTAGTGTCAATTGGGACTATTTTAGAAGGCTTCTTGTCAATTAGAGCCATGATATGCAATGGAGGGTCTACTGATTCTAATGATATTGGATTAATCTCAAAGTCATAGAATGTGATGGAAGGATCCATGCATGTTTGGATGCTCCCTAAAAATTTTCTAAAGACATTAGAATCTTAAGATTGTATTTCAATGGATTTTAGAATATCCATTAATGCCTCATGATGTGGGGTTGATTGTTGAATTAAATTATAAATTAATAATTTAGCAAAACCCATCTTTAGGCTTGTGGTTAACTGAATGCTCAGTGAGATGACTGGTCATGGTGGATGATTTATTGGGGGATTTGGAATATTTGATTATATAGAGATATGGATGGGTGATGAAGGATTAGGGGAAATTTGAATGGGTGGCGATGTTGGAGGTTGTGGCACACTTGCTTGAGATGGTTGCCTTACATTTTGTTGATTATTTCTTTGACCTCTAGTGACCACATGGATGGCCCCTACAAACCCTTGGTATTGTTGGATGTGATTGAATTAATTAGGAGGATTTTTGGTATTAGCACCTCCTACATTTGGTTGCACCTCCTCATGATGAGGAAGTGGTGTTTGAAAAATACCAAGGTTTTAATTTTGTTGAGAAAGGGGGTTGTCAAGCTTGACTACCCCTAAGTCAATTAGGTCTTGAATGCTATGTTTGAATGTATGGCAATTTTTAATATCATACCCATTTTACATATGATAAGGATAAAATAGATGTTCCCAATAGTGTTTACTATGTTTTACGGGATCATCTGGTCTAATTTTGGGTAAAGCAAGTTTGTTTGTGTCATACAAAATTTGGAAATGGGAAGCATATGACTCAGCTAATGGGGTGTGTTGGTGATTTTTTTGGAAAAACTACCATCAAGGATGATTTTCTATAGTTGGAACTATGTTTTGCATGGCTTGAATTATCGAGGGTATTGCATGATAAGAAATTTGTTGCGATGACTATTGCACTAGTTTTTTTTTGAGCCATTACCGACTGGATCATGACCACTTGATTAAGATAGTTGGGCTGACTGGCTAGGGTATCTTGTGTTGATTTTGGTTGTCCAAAATAGTTACTTTTATATTGACCCTTATTTTGCCATTATTTATTTTTAGGCTTAAGTATGCCTTCTTAGATTTAGATTTCCTCAATGACACTAGCCTGAGCTAAAACTTATTCAAATTATTGATAAGTTTGTAATTGAAGCATCCAAGAGATACATTTTAAAAAACTCTTGGTAAATAATTTAATTAACTCATCCATTGGTAGGGTGAATTAAAACTTGGTAATGACAACCCTCAAATGGTTTCTAAAATTATAGATAGACTCATCATCATGTTGTCTTAAAGCATAGAAATCAGATAACGAGACTTTCTTTCTAACATTTAGGATAAAAAACTCAAATAACTGGTCAATCAATTGCTCTAAATTATAAATAATATGACTTGGTAATTGATTATACCACTCTATGGCATCCCCTCCTAATGTTTGAGGAAATATTCTAAGAATGAGAACATTGTCATTTCGAATTCTAAAACAAGCATGTACAAATGTGCACATGTTTTTTGGAATCCTCAATTCAATTGAATTTGTCAAAATTAGGCACCATGAAATCTATCAGATATGGCAATGATGGTACCGAAGGATAAATGGGTTGTTTGATCAATTGGTGTAAGGTTGGTTTCTGGTTTGTTAAACCAAGAGTATATTGTATCAATTGATCTATCTATTTTTGCATGGCCTTAATTTGAGGGTCTTCTTCAGGAATGTTGAAGCCCTAAATTACCTGATTATTTTGAGCTAGGGTGGAAAAATATTATGGAGTGACTAAATGATGCTGATATTGCTAATGATGACTAGGCAAATTTGATGGAGATTGATGTATGGGAGATTGATGGTGAAAAGACATAGAATTATGGAATGAGGTTGATGTATGAGGATTATGGCTAGGTTGACCAATTGGAATAGGATGGATAGTGGTATGTATTGGTGGGGATAAAAGGATAGAAATCATAGAAGAATGTGGTGTCCATGATGGACCATGGTTAATAAGGAAAATATGAGTAGAGTTTTGTAAAGGCTTAGGCTTCCCTTGTACTTGTTGTTGAGAATTTTGATATTGATTAAGCAATTTTTTCAAGTTTTCCCATGCCTCATTAATATCTCTATAAAAAATGGAAGGTATGTAATCAGATGATATGGACGATGTGGCTTGGGAACAAGTTACACTAGGTATGGTAACTTGTGAGGCTGAAACTCTTGAAGCAGTATTTACATGTGCTTCATATAAGGTATTGGTATATGTGGATGTGTATGAAGTGCTAGGAGCACATGAGGGTTGGGGAATGGACATATGGAATGAATGTGCAACTGATGCCTCAAAAATAAGGTTGGTGTACACTTGGGTAAAGCTAGATGGTGGTTGGGAATAAATAGGCTCTTTCTATAAAGTAGGATCCTATCTAGGTGAATTGGGGATTGACTCTAATACATAGTTAGGAGACTTCATGAGAGCTTCTACTCATTCCATGTCTATGTGGGAAATGTGTGATAAATGGTTGGTGAGGTTGACTCTTCTTGGGGCATATCCATATGAAATGTTGTGGATGACAAGGAATGTGAGGGACCTACAGATAAATCTGCTTGTGTCACATTCAAGTAATTTACCACAAAAGTGGTGGGGAAGGTGGATGAAGGTAAAATTGAATTATCTTCATTTAATGCTTTTTTATTTAATACAGAAAATAAACCAACCTATAAATTTATGCAGTAAAATGAAACACAAAAGTTAAATTTCACAAGAAAAATAAATAATCAATGCTAAGTTTGTTTAACACGTGTGTCTTACCTCATTTATTGATTATCTCCTTTTAATGTGAGTTCATTTTTTTAGGTTTCAATATTATGTGTTTCAAATATGCTAATATGAATTAATCCAAATAAAGGTAAAAAACTATGGCTAATTTGGGGCAACAAGATTCTTGTTGGTGATGAAATCTAGCAAGTTTTCTCAAGGTGACCTAGGGTTTCTAAGGGCAGAGATTTTTGGATGGAGATGAAAGCCACCATCACCAAATATCAAGCAATGGTTAGTGATGAAATCCAACCACTATTGTTAAATGTGAATTGTGTAGTGTGTGATTATTTTTAAAATTTCTAATTTTCTATGGTGTTCATACAATGTTAGAAATATATCCATTTTTTATAGTATAAATCAGAAGCCACTACTCATAATACCAAATTTTCCAAAGGATATAGAGTACACTACTTAAAACCCGCTCTAGATAGTTGGGGGGTTCGTCTACTCCTTCGTATAGAATCACCCAAGTACATGGATAATTTTGGTATATGAATAATATTCCTACTTAGACCTACAAAAATAGGAATCCCTAACCCTATAATGCAAACTAATTATGCAAATTTTCAATTCACATGAAATCAGAATGTAATATTTTTCAATTCATGAATACAATAGAAATCAAAAACTTCAAATAGAAAATGTGGATGGATGCAAATGATTAATATGAAACCTAATATGCAAGCTAATATGAATGCCTTTTTCTAGATAAATTAATGTTCTTTTTATCTTAAAACCTAAAAAAAACATAAGATTGCAAGAATACATAAAACAAAATAGCTAGGGTTTTAGTTGTAAACTTACAAAATAGTCTACGCTTTTGCTATAACTCTTTTTAAAACACATATAGGTATTTATGGAACATACCTGGGTGTTTTTGGATAGCCCTCAAGTATCATTAGGCATTCACGCACATTATGCAACTTTCTGTAAGTCTTCAAAAACCCTAACTAGAAAAAAATGCTTGATTCGTGCCTTTGAAAATCTTGCAAAATAAGAAAAAAAACAACAAATAAATAAGGCAAATCATAAATAGAAACCCTTTTTGGGTCCCACCGTGATCACAATTTGAAGAGACAAAAATGCAACACCAAATAACAAGATATAAATTAGAACTCAGAGAACAGTATTGCACAATGAATAGTATTTTATTAATAGGGGGAGCCTCAAAATCCATTGTTACAATAAGAATTCTTTGATACAAATTTTACAGTGGCTAGGGTTCTTCAAAACCCTAGCAAACAATGTTGGTGGTGTCTCAAAACGCGTATCTGCTCCCAATAGAAGTGAGTGGGCTTTTACTTATATGATGTCGGGCCACTCTAGCTTAAGAAGTTATCCAATGCTACTGTAACACTTATAGATTTGCACACAACAAAACAACAAAAGGAGTTAGTAGCAAATGTGAGGGCTCCACAATGTGAGGCCTTCTATAATCAATACAAAAATACTAACTAGTTGTTGTAAATAATATGAACATAACTAAAAGTGCATATAATGAAATGCCAAATAAAAGATTTACCTTATTTGTATACTATCTTATGATATGATGAACTATGTTGTAGTGGACTATTACATCGATGCCTTAGCATATCTTGGAGGCTAAGGGGACTTTAGAATCTCTAGTGTAAAATACCCACGGGAGCTTAGCGGCTGCAAAAAAAACCTATGGGTGCTTGGTAATGGTGGAAGGCACCTAGAGGCACTTGGCAGTGGGGAAGGAAGTAACCAAAGGTGCTAAGGAGTAATAGGAAATTCTCGAAGGTATTTGGTGGTTGAGGGAAGAGGTCTGCAAAAGCATATCTGATAGGTAAAGAGGGATGGTGATGGATGCAGGGGCTATGGTAGGTGAATATGGAAGGAAAGTGTGCTCGGATACTCTAAGGAATTTAGGGATTGCTTATGACTCAAGGAAGATTCCAAAAAAACTTAGGGATTGAGCCATCATAGTGGCTCCTATAAATAATCCAACCTAGCGCATGCTAGGGTTTCAATGACACTAATCATGTGGTTGATATAAAAGCATATCAGACGGTGAATATTAAATATAGGGTGTGGCATGGATTGATGTGGATGAACAGATAGGATTAAGTGAAATAGGATGGTTGGGATTAATTTATTTATATAAATATATACATATATAATATTAATATTTAAATATATATAAAATAAATATATGAATAATGGGAAAAAATGGTGGGAAAGTCAGGATGGATGACAAGTGGCTAGGTTTTGGTGTCTACAAAGATTGTTGATGGCATTTAAAGGAAAAAAATATGAATGGTATGTCTCACTTCAACCATATTCAACTACTAATTAGGGTCCAAAGTAGCACATGCCGCAATAAAAATTGACAAAACTTCTTAATCAGTTTTGGACAAGTCTAATACTTAACCAGTGTTGAGTACCACTTATAATATCAACTTCCTTGAGTCATTCAACATGGTTGACCACCTAAAAATATTCATGATGGTTGTACCTATAATAGGATGTCTTGTCCATTCCTAAGTAAAAGGAGCATCTAAAGAAGGCATTAGAGGAGGAGAAGGAACTAGGATATCAAGAGGCACCTATGATTTTGTAAATATATAGCCTAGGAGTAAGTAGGCCTAAACCCACTCCTTTTTATCTATCCATGATTTATAAAGACAATTTGATCCATGATTCTAGGGAAATTACCTCAATCATGCCAAAAAGCATGGTAGATGCATTAGGTCTAGTTTATTAGCTAGTAAACAAGAGGTGGTGCAACTAGATAGAAGTTTTGTCTAAATAATAGGGATAGTTAAATGTCTCTTTGTCATCTTATATGCCTATATGAACCTCAGAGTGTCACAAGATATAACAATAATTGATATTCCATGTTATTTTGTATTTTCTTATCAAGAGATTTTACTACTAAATTGGGAGGATATATGTAATTAGATTGGTCCCTTATGGTCTTAAGGACTCATTATGGAACCAAACTAAAGGTCCTTTTATAACTACTCTAACTACATCATGTTGAACATTTGCATTTATCCAGGGTGAGCATTGATTAAGTTTTGATATTAGAGCAGCAATTTGAGTCAAAAATTTATGTTGATAAGGTCTGAGGTGTAGACCAATTGGTTTGACCAAACCCCATAAGGGGGGTAGAGGTCCAAGGTTTAAATATCAGGTCTCATCAAACTGAATGCTTGTCCCTTTCCTGGTGCTTTCAAAGGCGTAAAATGTTTAAAATGATTGTGGCATGGTGGTTATAGGGGTAGACTGTGTGAATATTTGTGTGGTGAATTTTGGGGAAGACATCGTAAAATACTGTGGTGGCCATAAAATATGGGCAACCTATCCAGATTTGTGGTGGCTACCGATTCCACCATGTAAATTAAAAAAATAAAAAATTATGTTAATGAGCTACATTCCTTCATTATTGATGATCAAATAGACCAATGGGTAGTTAAAGTATAGAATTCTAATCCTTTTAAGATATATAGGCTTACAAGCATTGGCTAACACTAAAGCATGAGTAGATTTCCAAACCTTCCTGGGTCATGTACATAACAAAAGAAAATAAATGTGTCTATCCTATTTAATAAGAAATTTTGGTTTTTTTCTACTTTTTTGTGTAGGTTTAAGGTATTAAATAATCATTAGATCCATTTATTCTATGAAAAATGCTTCCATAATAAATTGGGATATGGATTATTTAATTAGTAGCTTGTGTTATTTCAAGTTGTTCTAGACAAAGACAAAAATAAAGAAGTTTTGAGGACCATTAGATCATGGAACATCAAGTCACACCAATGAGGATATTTTTCTAAAATAATGATGAAATTTTGAACATCAATGGTCAAAAATTATAAAAGAAACTTTTGGTGGAAGAAGAAAGCCAAATATTTGCAAATCATTGGATCATATAGATCAATGACCCATAACTCCAAGATGATAAAAGAGTTCCATTCCAATCATTGATTCCAAATCAGCTAAATATTTTTGTAGAACGTTGAGCCTAATTGGCCCACTCAATGATAAGCATTAATGATAAACAAATTCTTGGGTAGATGTTAGATCCCACCTTGGAGGACTATTTTAATATGTTATTTGTGTAATGATAGCTGGTTTTAATGCTTAATATATTTGCATTGTATTTGTCAAATGAAAATGATGTTGCATTGCTTGATTACAGGAAAATTTATTCTCGTAGGTGGAAGACTGACCACCAAGATATGAGAAGGTAAATTATGACTATGACAAATCAATAGTAAAGCTCATATTCCTATCATCACTAGTTACCTCCATGATTGCGGTGTTACTTGAGTATTACTCTAAAAAAATTCCCGCCCAATCAAAGGAAAAATGGTGATGGGGGATACTGGGCACATGCATCAAGTGCTTGAATGCCATTTGTGTGTGATTTATATTTTATTTCTTGATTAATTTGCATGATATTGGTTTAATTGAATTTTAATTTTAAAATGCACATTAATAATGTTTTGCATTTTACAAATTATTTTAGAAAATATTGAAAAATAAATATCATGCAATTTATTATGATTTTGTGAAATATTAATTTAAGCAATTTCTAAAGAAAAAAATTTAGTTTTTTGAGCATACTTATTTGATCTAGTTGATCCTATTTTAGGATAAAATTAGGTATTTTGTTTTTGTTCAATTATTATTGGGCCAAAGCATGGAAAAAAAATACCTTGTAAATTTCAATAATCAATCTTTCCTACACATAGCTACTTTGGGAAGGTTGAAATAGTGGATAAGATTTTGCTCTTATCTCTATGGATTCCCTTTCCATTAAAATATATATATTAAAGGAAGCTTTAACTTGGGGTGAGAAAAATAAGATAAAAAATAAAATAAAATATATATATTTAGAAGCATCTTTTCTAAAAGAAATATATATATATATATATATATAGAAGCATATTTCTTGTCAAAAAGAAAGAGAGCTATAAATTACCATTGAGATTGAGAAAAAATATTCTATGTGATGGTGGAAGGAGAAGGGAGGAAAATAAAAAGAGCTTAGATAAAAGGGAAGATTTATTTTGTGGAAGGCCCAGGTTGGATATTTTCCTTATGTTGAATTTATGATTCTATTGAATACTTGTTTGTTTGAAAATATAAAGCTATTATGTCTGTTAGCTTGTGTTGCTCTTCTTTATGGTATAATCAAATTTAGTCTACAATTTGATAATGGAATCAATTTTACATTTTCCGTCATGAATATTTTATCACCATGCGTCCATTTTCAAATGAGATGCAATAGTAGTATCTTGATAGGATTATAATATTAAGCCATTTAACAATTCTTTACTATCTCATAAATAACCTGTGTGGTAGAATAAACTTCTCTCTTGATTTGTTGGTTTGTGTAGAATCTGAGACTTTGACTTTTGGATGTCCATATTTGACCAATTAAATGTGATATAGTGGGTAAATTTGGTGAACCATGTCTTCGTTAGCAAGTAATCAAGTGTACTACAGAGGTTCTAATAGAATTTGGTGAGATACGACCAGTATAGATCTCACTACCAATTGGAGAGCATTCTATGTGAAGTCTGTTGTTGCCCATTAGAGAATTCCCAATATTAATTGTGATGTTTGGTTAAAATATAATGATAATTGATTCGATTTCTGTTGTATTTTTTTTTTGGTAAGTAGTGTTTGTATTTACGGCGGGTTTTAACAAGGATCCCAAAACTTGATTACATAAGCAATGGGCCTAGGGCATCAATCCCTTGAAACTGAACACCAAAATAGAAATCCTGCCTAGCGGTAACAATAAGCATGAAACAATCCCTCTCAGTGGGAAACAAACAAATAAGAAAGAAAGTAGTTTTGGAGATCCCGCCCAACGGGGAGTAGCCAAAAACCACCATCGAGAAGATCCCGCCCAACAAGAAGCAAAGAAAAACTATTACAATAAAATCTCGCCTCGTGGGAAGTAGTCAAAACCACCACAAACAGTCCTGCCTAGTGGGAAGCAACAGGGAAATCCCACCATCCGAGAAACCAGCAGAAAAGAAAGGATCCCGCCTCACGGGAAAACCGGCGGATTTGGCGGATCCCACCCTATGGAGAAACCAGCTGCCCATCGGGAAAACATTTCGTTCAGCGAGAGCCATCCTGTAGGAAGCCGACAGCCAGCACAGAGAGGATCCAACCCATCAGGAAGTGACCAGAGAGTTGCACCACAAGGAACTCGCCCTGGGAAAACAGAAGAGGATCCCAGCAGCAGGGACCAAGAATCTCGTCCAAGCACAGATCCTGTCGAGGATTCACAAGAAAAAAGGGGGAAGCTATCCAAACCCTAAACCGCCACCTCCATCGCACCGAGAAATGCAGGGGACCAAATCCACGTGAATAACCTGCAAAAAACCCGAGGGGGAAGCCTAAGGGAAAAAGGGAATGGATACCCAACCAAACAGGGATCCCTGGGAAGCACCAATCCAAAAAAACAACCAAGGAAACCCTAGCCGGCTGGGAGGGGCACAAATAGTGGAGAAGGATCTCCCCCGAGGAGATCATCTGCAAACAACCACTCCCCAAGAGGGATGACCTGGGTTGAGCCAGGGACTGGGCAGGAACCAGGAGCCATGGGAGGGGGAGCAGGTGAGGGACCAGAGCCCTCCCCTCTCTACTTTCTTCCCTCACCATCTCCCGAAAATTACCTTCAAGTTTCGGGAGGGGACTACTTCGATTTTTGTTGTATTTGATTTACTAGAAATTGTTTATATAATCACTATGAACAGACATAAACCCTTGTCTAAATTATAATGTTGCCTAAATAGCATACACAGTCAGAATAAATTAGGTGTTCTAATAAGATGAAACTCTCTGTTAGCCAAATGATCTGTTGATCATATCCTTGTGAAGTAAGATAAATCATAAGCTAAGAAGACACCGAATGTGATTGTTTTCAGCCCCAAACTACATCTATGTTGGAATTTTGTTCCACTTTAATACTTCTTCTACCATATATGTTAAGATTCGTTGATTGTGCAACCATGGTAATCACTAATTCATCCCGAGTCTTTGTTCTTGTTTATTTTTCATAGGCTACCTTTGTTAGAAGATTTCATATGGCCTTTCGAAATTGATGATCTAACCTATGTTCTGAATCATAAGCTCTGAGATATAATTCCTTCATTTGCCTTCACCAAAGATAGAAGGGATAAGAAAATTAAAACCAATGCCCATGTAGCCGACGTCGCATGATATTCGTAATTTCATAACAAAGGATTTATCATAATCTGTTTGGATAGTATTCTATTAGGATAGTGTATTATTGATGAAACTTTTATCGTAGATACGCAATATTATCACTCATGCTATTGGATTAATGGCACATTTCACAACAATAAACCTTGACCTTCTACCCTAGTATTTCAACTGTCGACAAACTACATGTATTGCCTAATCTTTGGATTACCCTATAAAACTGAAATTCCAAAAAAAATTGTGATCGTTTGTGATAAATTTTAGTACTTATAAGAAGATAAAATTAAATTAACATTAGGATTCAGTTGGATATATGCATATAAAATCTCTATTGGTATTATAATTAAGTTAGGTAAGAATTTCTTATATCCTCTCGGTATAAACCGACATCTTGGAACTATAATTTGAAACAAGTGGATAATGAAGGATGATTTATGAAGGTATTCACACCTTAGGTTACATATTAAATCTAATATAAATGAAAATGACTTCCTGGGTAGTACTATCTGCTTGAAAACCAGGATGTAGTCCGGTTAAGACCGAAATTAAAGTCTCTTGTTGAATACCAAGCCTATGGGCTATGGTGGAGTATTAAATTAAGTATGTATGATGGGAATACCTATTTGGGCTTAGTATGTATTTAAAATGGAAACCAATTACCACATTCATTTTTTCCCTTAATTGTAAGCAATTCTCTATTCACAAATTATTAAACTTATCATAATCCTCTTTATGTTATTCAGATGGAATTTAGCTTTCATAATTTGCTTTTATGACTATTGGATAATATATGAAAATTGTCTTAGTTATTTCATGAAATTTTAAGGTTAGAGGATAAGTTTTGGGAATGAAAAAATTTCATTATGTTGTAAATATTGGTTTTTTTTTATTAAAATTTGAATGGATTTAAAATTAAAGCATTTTCCTTTATTTTTGGAATGATTGGAAAATCATATTGAAAACAATTAGAATTGTAAATATTGGTTTGTTTATTAAATTTGAATGGATTATAATATAAGAAAAAAAAAACAACTATGATTTGAGGTCTATTAGATAGACAAGTAGAATGAACTAGTCTTTGTATAATTCTAGAAAAACAACAATAAACTATTATGTGTTTAAGGAATTTTATAAACACACATATCTCAACTAGAAGGATGGAATATTTTCTAGTTTTGGGAAGGAATGGATTGGTGTCCATTCCTTGGTAAGAGGTATGAGACTCTTCCTTTCGTTTAGTGGTAATCTAAAAAAATGATGAATGGATTAAGAATTAATCCTTGTTATGAAAATATTAAATATGGATGAAATTAAAATTCATGTTTGGTAATTTTTCTATATGTGATATAGATTTGGCAAATGTGTGATGCATATTTGCATGGCTTGCTTGTATTGCATTTGGCATACTTTGCATCCGAGTTGTCCTGATCCCTTCACTATCATATCTTCCAACCATGGAGAACTCGAGATATTCCAGAGAAGAGCCAGACAACACTTTTTAAAGACTATTGCAATTTTCATCATGTATAATCTTGTATTGATATAAATCCAATGTAATTATATAGGATTGATATAATTTATGTAAAATTAGCTATGATTTGTAATTTTTTATGTATTTGATTACAAGCTTTGTAAAATAGGGATAAAGTCATCATATTTTATGATTCACCTCTAATAAATTCTAGGTGATATATGTTTTGGAATATGAGCAAGTATTGAAACTACTTTGGATATTACACATTGTCAAATGTATGGCATTGAGATTTATGTTGCTCTAGTAGATTAGATGGATGTATTTAAATTCTCCCTCAAGGACTATAATAGTGTAGAAGGAAATTCATGATAATCTCCACAATAATATGAGACAACACAATATCTACACCATCCACCTAAGATAGCTAGAAGCAAACCATTCACTCCATGCAAACAGATAAGACTAACAATCACCAAAACCATCACACCTAGTAAATGAGCAAATTCTATAATGGTGCTTAATACAATATCCCAAGTCACGTGAGAAATAATAATATTAATGACTCTCTCCTTAATACTAGTCTTCATGGATAGTATGGAGAGGAGGGGATAATTCCCTTTGGGTAAAACTCCCAATTAATGGTAAAACCATTGAGATATCCTCATGAAGGACTTAGCCATTGTATTATCCTCACATAAAATGGTGATGGTATGGAGGAATTAAAGGAGATGGTAACCCTACTTATGAATGGATGTTAATGAATTTAAATGTGACTTTGGATTAATCTTTTATGGCTTGGATCACTTACTGAGCATTTGGGATATCCTTGTCTTAGATCATTATTATACTCTTGACTCATTGAAAGGTGAACATGATTATTATATGGGTTTCAAAAAAAATATATTGGATGAGAAGTAACAATTGGGGTTGCTACAATATATGAATGTCGTTCAATCAAGCTAATAAATAGGTAATATTCAAACTAAAGGTAAAATTTCAAAATAAAACTTACCCTCCAATTGGCCAATAAAAGCTTCATAGGTTTATGGCCACAAGGAGCAAGTAATCTATTAAGCCATTATTATAAGGCTAAACCAATGTGTCCATGCATAAATTAGTGCCTCGATTTTTGAAATAATTGCTATAAATCCTAGCATAAAGGGAAAGGATACCATGCAAAGGATAATAAGAAAGGAATGAATCCATTTCAAAAAATGTGAATATCTCCTATAGGTGGATTTGCAAGGAAGTAGAATTTATCATGCAAGGTGGTGAGCATCCACCACAACCTAATGAATGTGGAGTTATAAACACCTAACACACAAATAAATATAATAAATTTGCAAGACTAGAAGGAAACATTATATAACAAATACTTTTCTCATTCAAATCCTTATTTATCAAATCCAAAAGCAATTAAAAAATATTGAGAGCATGAGAAAATATTGGAAAACACAATCATAGAGTGAACATAGAGGAAAACAAAGTCAAAGAATTTTAAACAAGCAATCAATTAAAATGGAGAGGAAGAATATGACTAGCCACACAGTAGCTTCCAAAGTAAGTGGTTCCTGATCAAATGAGACCCCTCAATTAATAGATCTAGAGGTACTAATTTATACCTCTAACATTAAAATATTGAAATACCTAATTGCAAATTTCTTGAAATCTAGAATTTAAAAAATAATTAATAATATAAGTGAAGGTGCATTTTAGGGATTCACAACCACCCATCCCACAAGCTTTGGAGCATTTTTTTAGCATAATATCTTGTACTTAAAGTAGATAGTTGTTATGAACTAGTTTCAACATTTGTAGAATTATATGACCTTAGTTTATAAGTAATAAAATATGATGATAGTAATTTTAAGGTAAATATTTTTGTATATATCATTCAATAAATACTTCTCCTACCAAAATATGAACATAAAATCAACATGAAGGACATGGTATAATTTTATGACAAGTTCTCAAGCAAAGAAAATATGAACTTCTTGAGTGCTAAGTGCAATGAACTAAGATCAAATGAACCATTTTCATAAGGTCTTATGACTCTAAATATATTTTGTGAAATCATAAAAGATACATTGAATATGCCAATATTCATATTTGGAATGAAAAATAACAAGAATGTGGTATCTATCCAATTAGGTGTTTTGTATATGATGAAGCATGCATCCAAGGATGAGGGAATGCCATTGGATTTTACTGAACTAATTGTTGAATAAATACATGAAATTGAGTCTATTTTTATCCACTCACGTATTTAGACATTCATCATTTTTGGTGCATTTGATTTATTTTAGAATCCAGGAGCATTCCTAGGTTTGAGATAGAGGTAGACAAATAAGAGGTGTCAAGGGTTGCCTATGTATATTTAGACAATATCCTTGAATAAAAAATCTTCTTAATATTCTTTAATAGAGTTTTTTTGCTCTATCTATTACACTATTAAGAGGTTCTCAACTTGAGTGACTCTCGGACACCTATCATGAATTTGTGCAAGAGGTATATCTTGGAGGCTAGTATTTTGTTGAAGGAGGCACAATTAAAATGCATAACTTTATTTTTGTTGCATATTTCCTCCCTAAAATTATCCCAAATAGAATTTTTGTATTATAAGTATTTAGGCAGTTGGACCTAATTGATAGAAAATTTGAGATTGAATTGGGAAAAACATATCTCTACAAGACTCTTTTCAACCTAGGAGGGATGGTTCTATAGAGGAGAAAAGTTGCTTCTATTATATATTGCAAAATTTAGGAGATAGGGCTAAAGCATATAAAAGGTAATTGGAATTATGACAATGATGGAAAATTTACCAAATGGTTAACAAGAATTAAGGGCTAAAAATTCAAAAATTAGTGTAGGCTTGATGTCAAGGTTCTAAGAAATTCGATAGATGAAACTAGCACATGCCCCCTAAGCATGCTTGTCAATCCTCCTTCAAATATAAGGTCTTATGAAGTATTATATGAGCTAAATAATGAACTAAATCCACATAGAAAAGTTACTAAAAATAATAAATATGCTCTAAGGAAATTATACTAGAAGGAGCCTAAGATCAATGATTATTATATAAATGGTAAAAAATTGGAAAAAATAAAAAAGAACATGGTATATTACCTATAGATGAGAAATTTAACAAATTGTATAGCAAATAACACCTAGATGCTAATAGGTCAAGGTTGAAGTATTGAAGTGAGGAAGAAATAAGTGTTTAAAAACTCTAGAATATAAAAAAGGGCAAGAGTAGCAAAAAAAGAGGCTAAAGAATCTCCATCTGAATTCCCAAAAGAAACCATTGCCATTGCTCTTCCTAGAACTTCCACACCACCATCACTAGCATAAAAATATACCAAATAGGAGACCATACAAAGGGATATTTAAATAAATTATAAGCAAAAGTATAATTTATAACCAATACCTCAGTGACAAAGAAAACTATCTTAAGGATTGAGTCATTAATTGGTGAAGATTCTTTTCCTACCCTTTTATTCCTTCTTACTATTGAACTACCAACTCCATAAATTGTTTTAGCCCCATTGGCCTAGATGCTTAGCATCTCATATATATTGGCTAGTGTCCCTCTAGATATCCCTAAAATCTCCTCCATTCAATAATTAATAGTTTGTCTATCTTGTATTACTCCACTCTCATTGGTCCCTACTACCTTAATTAATCATCCTTCACTAGTCCCATTATTTATAAATTTGATTTCATTTTTATCACTTGAGATGCAACAAAAAGGATCTCAAGTAGCTTTTCTATCTTTGAGTGAGCTACAAAAATATCATATGATTTAGCAGAAGACAATGCAGTACAATAAAATAAAGTAAGCCAAGATGGCATAGTGACCAACTATCACTCAGATGATTAGCCACTTTGTCCCTCAAAAAAATGCATTAGCATTCACACAAAGGACCTAATGGTTTTAAAACTAGATGATGAAACAAAATAGTAGGATTGATGGGTGGTATTAGTGGGACTTGATCTAAAAAATTTATAGGTTGAATATGAAGTGCAACTCATGAACGAGGCCAAAAAGGTTGTCTCATATGATTGTGTCTTTGATCCAAATTTTGGTGAAGAAGAAGAGAAAGCTAGAGTATACAAAAAATAACTTTAGTAACTCTCAAGAAGAGACTAAAGCACTCCAAGATCAAGTAAACTTAATCATTAAATACCTAAAGGATAAGCCTTTAGAATCTCTCTTGAAAGTGGAGAAGCAGATCAAAAGTCTCACATATAGGATTTTCATCCAAGAAGCTCAATTTTATTAGGAGAAATGAAATCTCTAGAAGCAATTAGAGGAGTTAAGGAAGAAGAATGATATTGAGAAAAAACAAGGAATTAGGAACCTAGTCAAGGAGATTAGCGATGGCTACTAGGATGAGATTGATAACACTAGAATATCACTCTCTTAGATATTCAAATTTATTGATGAAACCACTATTCAAGGTGCCTAGGTGAGCCAATAGATTGACCATAGCCTCTTTCAAGCCTACACAAATATGGTTGAAGCCAAAATTTATTCGGAAAAACTAGACACTATGTTAGAATATTAGTTGATGTTTTTCAAAATTCAAGACAAATAAGTGGTAATGTATAAGGTTATTAATATCCTCTAAAAGGAGTAGGTGGTATAGTAATACAAATACCAAGTAGTTGTATCACTATATACCATTAGAAAGCTTAAGATTCACATTGAATTATTACTATATAAGGGGATTACCTCTCCTTGGAGTGAATACAATAGATTCTCCTTAGAGGAATAATACTTGTAGCTACGAGATAATATAAGGAACATGTTTTCCTTTTTTATGCATGGTCAAACCTTCCTATGAAAATAATGTGGCTTTGGTAACTAAACTGTTAGAAGAGCTAAGGATCCAAGTGAATGAGGTTATCAATAAAATTAATTATTTATCCCATGATGACCAATTAGATATTTAAATGATCTTGAGCCACTTCAATCAAATTCGACACCCTTTATAACAAGAATGAGTGATCAAGAAAGCACTAAATAAGCTTCTTATTCAATAATTTTTTCTACATTTTTGCATACTTTTCTACATTATTTTTAGATTATTTTATTTTTGAATTCGTTATAAAGGATAAAGGCATGCATTATATATTTTCCTTTAGTAAGCAAGAAGGCCCCTATGAGTCACCAAAACTATAGTGATCATTCACTACACTTAGAATATTTTTCCTTAAGAAGATCATGAGAGAATAAAAAAGCAAAGGCAAAATATGTAGAAGGTAGAGAAAGAGACATCTAATAAATGCTGTAAAAAATTTTTTATTAAAAAGATAGCACCACTTAATATAACTTTCAACCAAAATCAGAAAATAATTTTTTTGTTGAAGTTTCATAAAGTTCTAAATGTTGGGAGGAAATAAAAGTTTTGAAGATCAAAATTCAAAAATCTCTAAAGGGCATAAAAGGGGATTTTTTTTTAAATATTAGAAGTTGTTAAAGTTCCAAAGAAGGAAAGTAAATAAAAGTTTTGAGGATCATGTCACAAGTTGTGAGAGCTTTTAAGGATGGATGAAGTAACAAGTTCCATAAAGGCAGACCATCCAAAAGAGTCTGATGAAAGGTTTCCATGGACTTTTTAACAAAGCTTAAACCAAGCCATAGAAGTTTTTAAAATTTTGACATAGGAAGGATAGGAAAATTGTAAGAACCCTTCGATTAAAGATCAAATGGTCCACATTGTTTTTGAAAGAAAAGGTGTTTTAGAGAAGACAATGTACTTCAGGTATCAAAGTATGTATAATGAAAAATGTCCAAAAAAGAAGAATAGTCTAACATGGTAAAGAAATAGAAAGGATAAAGATAATATTACATGACCAATAATCCCCAAGACTTTACAACTGGTGTAAAAACTCTCAAAAAGATATATGAATTGGACCAATGAGCAATTACTGAAAGGATATAAGACCACCTATTGGAATCACATAGGCTCAATAATCTAGGGAAACTGGTTGGCCTATTAAAGATAAAAATCTAGCAGCCTCAATAGCAACACCCCAAAATATAACAACATTGATTATAGTCGGTAGTTATATTTCGATTTAGGATCCCTTACGTGTAAATAGAGAATGTTTGTAGCATTTGAGCATCCAAAGGCTTAGAATTGATGATTCCATATCTAGAGACCTCAAAGGGATAAAATTATGTCATATGGATTGGGTCAAGGAAAGCAAAAAATAATTCCTGTTCAAATTCTTACACAAGTTTTGGATGGAAAATATTCCCATTTTATCTATAAATAATGATTATCTAGGCATTGTAAAGCACTGTTTGGTTGGTTATTCAAGCCTATATCCAAGATTTATATGTAACTCTTTTTGCATTTTATTCTATATAATAGTCTGGAGTCAATCCATAGGTCATTTTTAGATATTATTTTGAGTCCTCTTCTGGCATAATTGTACTCTCTTTTATACTTATATAAGAAGCTAAGAATATTGGTAATTTTTTTATCCCATTTCTTGTTTATATGTGCATGTACGAGGAGCCATGACTACTTGATTTTTTGTTTTATTTCTTGTATGTGTTTAGGTTTGATTGTTATTCTAGGAAATGAAAGTGTTCCTTTTTCATTGTTATGTATAAGAATCTAATGATCTTGGTGCATCACCATCCATTAGCTTATAATTTTATTTTCCTCTATTTCTTGTGTTTTTTCTTCCCCTTTTCCTTTGTGCACAAAATCATATTTGGTTATACTAGAGTAGGCAAGCATTGATGGTAATATCTTATAAGGATTCAACCTTGTAAAATACCCCAAAGAAAATATGATTAAGCTGCTTCTTGAGCTCTCATATCTGCCCTAATTTGTTGCTTTATATGTTACATATTTGTCAAGTGCATATAACTCCCAAAGACCATGCCAATCAGAGAGGAATACAATTATTAAAACCCTAGCCCAAAAAATATGGTAGAATTACAACAGTGTAGAGATTTTCATGATAGAAGGTTAGAATAATGTCTTTTGAGACAAACATGAGGAACACAGTGTGATAACAAAAAAATACCAATTACTTTGGAGACTTAAAATTAAGGTAGAATCCCTCAATACCTCTTTGTAAGAGAAGTTATCTACAAATATTTGAAATTCAAAAGCATAGTATTATATCATTTTTAATAGGTGTCACCATAGATCATGATTTTATACATGGGTTCAGTTAAATTAGGAATCCAAGGGTTTCATTGTTAAAAAAATGTGAATTTTTGGGTAAAGGGTAAATTTCTTGCCAATTTAATACAAAGGAAGAAATCTATTTTATAGTTGTGTGCTAGGTGATACATGACCAAGCTTATTATTTTTAAGCTTGGTGTATTTAATTCCACCTAAAAGGTCCATCTAGGGTGAAATTCTCATTATGGATGGATTTTTTCTTCTTAAAGCTTACATTTAGGTCTTTTCTTAAACATATAGTAGGCTATTAGGGTAGCTTAGTCTAGTGTAAAATTAAAAAATAAATGTTCTCAAGCTTTAAGATTCATTCATGTGCCTATGTGAAGATGGACCTTGATGGTGAGATCTCACAAAGTATATGCATTATTGGTATTGGATTTTAAAATGAATAAGATGTTGTTTAGATCTTTCTTAACTCAAAAATATGAGTTTTGGACTAGTGGTATAAAAGTAGTCCATATTTTAAGTTTTATGTCCATAAACATGAGATCAAGATATTTCTATTTTTGTATCAAACACAAAACAAATTCTGATTACTTTCATTATCATTTTAATTGATTTCAAGTGGGAACTAGAGTGGAAAAAATTGAGATAATTTATTCTTTTAAGGTAATCCTGAATGAAGTCCTCATGAAATAGATGAATGAGATGATGGACCAATTTGTTCAAATTCTTCAATGACTCCTTGTTGCAAATTATTAAACCTCCTTTACACAAATTCTCATTTCTCTAGAACCATTCAATGCTCCCACACCTTTTAAGGTGCAATGAATTTTTATATTCCTACTTTTGGAGGAAAAATTAATGGCAATGCCCTAGAAAATTGATTGGATCAATTATCTTTAAAGTTATCTATAAGTAAATTCATCAATAGTGATAAAATCACTTTTGTAATCTTGAAATATTCATAACCTATTTTTTTATTATTAATAGGTTAAGAATGGGATTAAAAGTACCCCATCCCTTTTACATAAACTTCATTACAATCAGATTAAAAAAGGCAAAGAAAACTTGGTGCCAAGTCTATATGAACTATTAACAATCATAAAGAACCAACCTAAAGAACCTAATAAGAAACATACATACTACACTATCAATAGCAATAATAGCTAGACAATAGTTGAATTTACATACATAATAGTATGCCACATATAGACCAGGACACCCATAACAATTTACCCCATGAACGAAATCCTAAAACTTAGCTTCTTCCAACTGGAAAGTGAAAATCAATGGGCCAATTCGGATTCTCCTTAGCCAAAAATTAAATAAGTTGAAGTGGGAAATTATATTCCCATATAGTAATATCCTAAGCCTCCACCCCCATGTTTGCCAATAAATCTACAACTCCATTCCCCTCCCAATAAACATGCTTCAATTGAAGGTTGTGACAAGACTACAAGATCTCTTTCATCCCCACAACCATATCTATAATGCTTCAACCAACTTCCTATATTCCTTTTAAAATATTAATAAGTTTTAGGGAGTCCTCTTCCATAATAATATTTTTATAATGGTCTTATTTGATTAACTTAACCCCTATAAAAAATGTTCGAGCCTCAGCAAAATGATTGGACTAGATAGATAGAGGTTTGGTAAAGGCTTGCACAATAATACCCCTAGAATCCCTAAAAACTCCACCTACACCAACACACCTTGGGTTACCTTTTGTAGAACCATCCACATTCAATTTTATTCACCCATATGGATGGGGTTCCCACCTAACTTCCAATGTTAAAGATCTCAACAAATTCACATATATTAAAGGCTTAAAATTACAACGAACAACAATGGCTTCATCGATTCTACTTTAAGATACCTTAGGAAATGATAAGGTCCAAATTTTCTTCACAAAAATGCTAAAAATATGAAAATCAACCATAGAAGCCTCTCTTTTCCTATTTTCAAAAGCCCTATTATTCTCTCATTCCAAATTACCCAAAGAAAATTGGGGAGACAAAAATTCCAAAGAACTTTCAATATACCACTATTGAAAGGAGGATCCCACTGCACACATAAATATCCTATAGTGGTTAGGAATACCCAAGGACCATCAAAGGGTTCCAAAACATTCTCTAAAATCTATCTAGCAAAGGAACATTCGAGAAAAAGATGATGAAATAACTCCAAATTTTGTTCACATAAATAACATCCATTTATAATAAGGATGCCTCTTTTGTGTAATTTATCAATAGTTAATATTCTATTTTGAGCCTTAACATAAGAATAAATCTATTTTAGGGATGGGCTCTTTAATCCAAATTTTCCTCACTAGAAACTAGCTTCTACCTTTTGTCTCAAGCAAATGGTATCTAGACTTAACAAAGTATTTTCCATTATTTTCCTCCTTCCAAATGATCGAATCACTAAAATAGGAGGACAATAGAGGATGCAAATGAAACAATATTTTTAGATTTTTTATATGGCCAGCCAATTTTGGGTCTGAATCTGGAGCAGATAAATATTTCTAGATTTTTCACTATTTGTGGTTGTAATATAATCAACAACTTTGATACCAAAATGTTGGGATAGAGAAGGTTCCAATGCACTTATCTCTAGGTCCTCCAAGAGGGGAATGTTCTTCGACCAATGATATTTCCAAAATTTCACTTGATTACGATATCCAATATACTGATGAAGATCTTTACATAACAAATGTCTAATGTCCACAAGACTGTTCCAAATAGAAGATCCGGCTGGCAAGTCATTGGAGTATAATTTTTTTTTCCATTTCATAAATACTTAGCTTTGAGTTTCTTAACCCACTCAAGTTGATAAATTTTCAATAATTTCCATCCTATATTTCCCATCAAGGCTTCATTCATCTATTTTAATCTTCTAAAGCCCAAACCTCCTACATATTTAGCTGAACATATTTGATCCTAGGCAACAAGGGCAAATCATATTTTATCTTCTAATCTAGACCAAAGAAAGTATATTTGAATTTAATCCATTTTAATCCTTATTTTAGATGGAATATTGAAAAGAGACAAAATAAATCAAAATATTCTATAGAGAAGACTTCACAAACTGAGCTTTACCATCCTTGCTAAGAAGACTTCCTCTCCAACCTGTTAGTTTTTTTGCTAGTCTATCTAAAACTGGATTCCAAAGATGTAACTTCATCCTATATTTGAACATAGGCATACCCAAATACATGGCTGGTAGTTCTCCAATGTCACACCCAAATATCGTCATGATATTTGTTTACCTTCCAACTGGGGTGTTGATAAAATAAACTTTACTTTTTAAGAAATTCACTTTTTGACCAGTAGATTCTTCATAAGACACTATTTTTTGTAACTCCTTAGCTTGAGGTATAGAGGAATAGGAGATCAACAAAGTATCATCAACAAATAATTGATGAGAAATAGGTTTTTATGTCAAGGTTGGTTTGGAACCATCTACTCGCCCACTTTATATAGCCTCTAAAATAGATATTCCTAGTGCTTCAGCAATAATAATAAAATGATATGGTTATAATGGAACCCCTTTATGGAGACCATACCCACTTTTGAAGTAGCCATTAGGGACTCCATTTACCAAGATTGAAAACATATCATATAAAAACACTTTTTAACCAACCCCACCCATTTACTCGAAAATCCAAATTTTAATAGGACTTTGGTCAAGAAGTCCCAAGAAACCCGATCGTAAGCTTGTTCATATATAAATTTAGAAGCATACCAAACCTATTATTGGTTTCCATAGAATTAATAACCTCATGAATGGTAATTATGATGTCTAAAATTGGTTGATTTTTAACAAAACCACCTTGTTGATTTGCCACAATAAAAGGTAGAACACTCTTTAACCTATTGGCAATAATTTTGGATAAAATTTTATAGATTGTGTTGCACAAACTGATAAGCCTAAAATTTTTAAGATATATTGCTCCTTGCACTTTTGGGATAAAAGCCAAAAAAGTGGAATTAACATCCTTATGTAGGTATTGGGTTCACTGGATCCCTTGATAGCCTCAACAACATCTGATCCTACAATATTCTAAATCTTCTAAAATAAAGCAACTGGGAAAACATATGGTCCTGAGACCTTTTCCCCACCCAAACTAAACATGGCCATTCAAATTTACTCATCTATAAAGGGAACCATAAGAGAATAATTCATCTGATCAGTCACCAAATTTATAATATTAGGAAGGAGTTTTCTTTCAACTTCATCATTCACTACCATAGGTTATCTTAGAAGACCTTAAAATAACTAACAACTTCTACCCTAACATCCTCTAGTTCCCCTACCATCAAGGCATCATCCCTAACCAAATATTTAATCTTATTGTTGCCTCTATATCTTAGGGTAGACACATGAAATAATCTAGTGTTTCTATGACCTTATTTAAGACAAAATAGCCTTTATTTTTATTTCCAAAACACTTCCTCACAAGACAAAAGATTATGATAATCAACTAAGATCTTGTGTTCAATCCTTTTGCGGTGATCATCTAGACCAACTTGGTTCACTTCATTTTCAATATTTTCAAGCTTCAACTTTAGATCCTTCTTTTGGGTAAATGGATGCTCAAAGACTCTTCTATTCATTATTTAATATTGGCTTTAATCCTCCTCAAATTACAAGCAATTTGAATTATTTAAGGGCCCCTAAAAACATTTTGCCACAAATATTCTATACTAGGTTTCAAATTTTCATGATTCATCCACATCAAATCAAATCAAAAGGGGCTCTTATGCAGTTTTCTTCCACTCTCTATTTTCCAAATAATAGGGTTATGGTTGGATGCATTCTTGGGGAGGGCCATAAGGTCTGTGTCTCAAAAAACTATTAGACCTTCTTGAGAAAGTAAAAATTGATCTAGCCTTATCTAAATCAATTGGTCACCAATATTTTATTAATCTGTGTATACTTAAACTACCTAAGATCAATATCTATTAACTAACTATCACTCAAATAATTTCTAAAGTCTTACATTCCCTTAGACGGGTAAAGCGGTGTATTGAAATTACCTGCCAACACCCAAGGAATATCTTTGAATGCTTCCCTAATATATCTCATATCTCTCCATAAAGAGCATATTCCAATAATTGAGTTAGGGGTATACACGTTCATCCAAATTCAAATTCAGTTATATTTTAGACTATGACAAAACATAGAAATGAAACTACTATTACAATAAGTCGACATTCAATCTTCTTCTTATTTCATAAACACATAAGAATCTTTGTAACCTATAATAAATCTATGGGAATCATATTTTAATAGGTATATATATGATAATTAATATGAAGTAGTGTTCACATTGAATAATTTCATGAAGTTCATTAAGAAATAATATTATACCATAAGAGCCTATGAAGAACACTAAAATAGATGGGAATAATTACATTAGTGTAAAGGCTCGTATATTAAGATTATTATAAATGCTTTCCATTCCATGAAAATAAATATAGGTACCAAAATACATTTTAAGAACACAAGCTTATACTGAGAGGGGGGTGAACAGTATAAGATAAAACTTTTCTCTTTTCTTTCCAAAGCAATAAGCTTGAATAATATCAATTCAATAATGAAATAATGCACAAATTACAATACACATAAGAGACAAATATTTTATGTGGAAAAACCCTCTCAAGAGAAAACCACAATAAAATATTGCTTATATATTTCTTCAATAAATTTTGTAGGCACCTACCCATAGAATACACCAATCCCCTATACAATTTCATGGACACGAATCCATGGGAGATACCAATACCCTATATAAGTTTGTGCACACCAATCATATCCTTGCTCAAGTTCATGGACACCAATCCATAGGAGACACCAATCCTCTTGCTTAGGTTCGTGGACACCAATCCACAGGAGACACCAATCCCCTTGCTTAGGTTCATGGACACCAATCCATAGGAGACACCAATTACCTTGCATAGGTTCATGGAAAACAATACACATGAGACACCAATCCCCTTACTCAAGTTTGTGGACACCAATCCATAGGAGACATGAATCTCCTTGCTTAGGTTCATGGATACAATCCACAGGAGACACCAATCCCCTTGCTTAGGTTCATGGACATCAATCCATAGGAGACACCAATCCCCTTTCTCAATTTCATGGAAACCAATCCATAGGAGACACCAATCCCCTTCCACTCACAAATATGATCTAAAATTTTGCTCAGATCTATCCTCAAATATTGCTCACAAACACTGCTCAAATTAAATCCAAAATCTACTCATAAACATTGCTCAAATATGCTCCAAAATTTGCTCATAAATATTTCTCAAATATACTTAAAAACCTTATCACAAATACTGCTCAAATTTGCATCAAAACTTGCTCACAAATACTACTCAAATATGCTCTAAAACTTTATCAATAATGGTATCAAGTTCTTCACCTTTTCTTGAGTTTGCTTTATTCAACTAAAAGCAATTCAGACATATTCTACCCATAATTATTTTAACTTCATGAATATATAGAGGATGATATGCAATAGTGTAGAAAGCTTCAAATGGTAAACATGTTATTTACATTCATTTAGTCTGTCAATTCCACATATCTCACATTTATTATATTTTAAAGGTAGCTCAAATCTAGCATTAGATAACTTACATGTTCATATTCACCCAAGCACTCTTGAAATGAATGAATTGTCCTTCCTTGTTAATTGAATGCTTGGGTGAATATGTGATCTCAATCCTCTTACTCTATTCTTTGAAGTCTTGACTTGTTTCAAATTTGTGCCCTCCAAATCTGCCTCAATAATGATGATCTTCCTTTTGCATGTGCTTTCCAAATATACCTTGACAAAATGATTTTCCTTTTGTATATGCCTTCCAAATCTGCCTTAATAATAATGATCTTCTTTTGAAACTTATAAAATAAAACTTTATAACAACATGACTCCTTATATCTCTCTTTTAAAACTTGCAAAATAAAACTTTATAATACCAACATGACTCCTTATATCTCCCTTTTATAACTTGCAAAATAAAACTTTATAAATAGAAAATTGACTCCTTATATCTCCTTTTAATAACTTGTAAAATAAAACTTTATAATAATAACATGACACCTTATATCTCTTTTAAAACTTGCAAAATTTAAACTTTATAATACCAACATGACTCCTTACATTTCCCTCTTATACCTTGCAAAGTAAAACTTTATAAACAATAAACTGACTCCTTATATCTCCTTTTAATAACTTGCAAAATAAAACTTTATAATAACATGACACTTTATATCTCCCTTTTATCAAATTTAATTGAAAAACTTTACCCTTACCTTGCACAACAAAAATTTACAAGTGGTGGATGAGATTCAACCTTCTAGCCTCTAGTAGCATAGTGCCCTAATGTGGGATTATGACTGAATAGGCTAACCCCGTAGATGAAACCAAAATGACACAATAGAATACTAACTTTCTTATAGCAAACACTTTAGAAAAATAGGTGTCAAGGAGATTCGACCCTCGATCCTTCTGCACTACAAAATCCTAACACGGGCTATGCAACTATCTGGGCTACCCTAGTGGATGAAATAAAAGTGTCACAATAAAATACTTAACTCTTTTGTTGTGATGTCTTCGAACACAAAAATCTTAAGAAAAATAGGCATCAAGGAGATTCGACGCTCAAACCTTTTGCACCACAGTGCCCTAACACGAGTTGGTCAACTAACTGGGCTACCCCAGTGGATGAAACCAAAGGGGTATAATAGAATACTTAACTTCTTTAGATCACTGCTACACCGCCAAAATTGCATTCCTCTCCTCCCTTGTCTATTACTCGCTACTCGCACTCCTCTCGAAGGATATTTATTTTTTCTTACATATTTACAAAATGAATTATTGCCTCATGTTATTATGCTTTTCTTTTGTATTTTGAACCCAAAGAGGCCAGCCCATCATTTAAACATTTAAATTTTAATTTCACTTTTGTATGGTGCACTCAAGGAGGTTGACCCATGCATATTTAATTTTTGAATTTCAAACTCACTTCAAGTCATCCCACTATTTTTACCTTTATATTATAATATTAAATCTATGATTTAAATATTATAATATTTGAATATCTATTTAAATATTTTGATTAAGTATTAAATTTGTTGGGACTAAAATAGATGAGATATATTGATACAAGAATAATTACAATATATGGGCATGATACCTATATGATAATATGACAAGTGTCAAGGACACATGTCATAACATGCACATAAAGTACACATTAATATTCTAACATACCCCCTTAACGTGTACTTTTCTAATTGAACCCTAACATACTCATTTATTACATAATTTCATCTAGTCTCATGCTCTTTGCGCTTGGCTCTACTATGAAAAATAACTCTAAATCATTGGTGTATATCTAGGTCTGTTTCCTTAGGTTCAACCACTTCCTCGGGTCTATTGCCTCTATAGGTCAACCTCATATTTTGTGTCTTAGGGTCAACCTCTTCCTTAGGTCTATTGCCTATGTAGGTCACTACTAACTATGTTCACCATGGATATGATATCCCCCATCATGGTTAATATTGTCTAGAAGCTATCAGGATTTGTCAAACTTAGGACATAAAAAAAATACACATTAATACAAAATAATTAGAGCAATATAAGAGTGTCAGTATCTGCCAAAAATACATTAAAAAAAAAGAATAAAATGAGCCATAGAATCCAAATATGGAGGAGAAGAAAAAAGAAGAGGATAAAATATTCTGAAGTATCTTCATCTGTAGTCTTCAAAAGTTGATCCGAAAAAGTCCTCGAATAGAGTCTAGGGTGTCTATGTCTATAGTCCCTAGAGTAGGTGTCCTTATGGTGACCTTCTCATCCTACCAGAATGCATGGGTAACCAATCACTGCATCTACCAGGTTCTATAGAGAAAGTGACTAGATACTAGGATCACATACAAGTGGTTTGGGAGTGTCGGGTTCAACCAAGAGTGCACTCCATGATATAAAAATATTTGAGGCTAAAAAATGTAAATGGAACAACCTCAAAATTACAATTGGACACCACCAATATGTCCATATTGGAAAAACTTTTTTACAATTATAAATACCCCTATGTTCCACTCTCAATGGGGCCTTCATCTTGTGGAAAAACAACAACATCAAGAATTTAAAATATTCCTGGCATCAGAGAATATTCTCCTGGAAGATTTGGCATCACTCTATGGAAAAATACCAAACAGTCTTCAATTTTCCCTTGCAAGGGAATTACATGGCCCATGGGATTAAAATAAAATGTGACATGGTTATTTTGTTTTACCTAGACCCCACTTGCTTCTCATTAATTGAGGACAATGAAAAAATTCTAAAGGCTGAAAATATTTTCCCATTTTCCATGTGGAAAAAATCCAATACTCACGAGAAACCAAAAAATAGTCCTTTACAATAAATTTGTCCCCTCCACTTTAAAATAAAAAATTTTGCCCACTTTAAACATTTGTCTTGAATATTTAAATTTCAAAATTTAAAAAAAAAAATCCCCATGGTGACATGAACATTAATTTCCCTCCACAAGGATTTTTTCCAGTTGTAACTTCATATGGGCATCCCAACTATTGTACCCCACTATATCATACCTTAATATTATAACATTCCCAAAAAAAAAAAAAATAGCATTCCTACCTCCACAAACAAACACTTTTGCCTTAATAGTGATGATGAATAAAGGGTTGATGGTACCCTTTACAAAAAACTAGTTGGAATTTTGATCTAGTTAACTTCAACTAGACTAGATATTTCCTATTCAATTGGCCTTGTTTCTAGATTCATGCAAGATCTTAAGAAGAGCCATTGGATAGCAGCTAGGAGGATTTTGAGATTCCTCAAGGCCACCCCTCATCATGGCCTTATGTACACATCATGTGATGATTTTTATTTGATTGGGTACATAGATTCATATTGGGCTAGTTGTCCTAAAACTAGAAGATCCACTTTAGGTTATTATTTTTAGTTGGGTCAGGGCTCAATTTCATGGAGCACCAAGAAGCAGAACATAGTTTCATTATCTTCAGTAGAGGCAAAATATAAAGCAGCAGTTGAGGCAACTAAGGAAGAAATTTGGTTGAGGCAATTACTTCAGGAAATTGGGCTATTCATAGATGGTCCAAATTATATATATTGTGACAATCAAAGTACCATTAAGATGACCAAGAATCCAGTCTTCCATGCTTGAACAAAGCACATAGAGATCCATCATCACTTCATCATAGAAATGGTCAAAAAAGATATTATACACATGGAGTATGTACCAACTCAATATCAAGTGGTTGACATCTTCACCAAGTCACTTGGGCTTGACAAGTTTTCACAGTTTAGCAATATGCTCTATGTATGTAATAGAAGTCAACATTAAGGGGGGATGTTATCTAATGTTGACTTATCTTTGTCTATAGTTAGGATAGTGCACATTAAGGGGGGATGTTAGAATATTATAATGTGCACTATACCTTCCTTTATTTTATGCATGTGTTATCTTATGCATGACATTTGTCTTCTGCATGACACTTGGAGTGCAGGTTATGACACTTGTCACATTTTCTTATAGGCTTGATGCCTATATATTGTAACTCATTTTGATCAATACATTGTGTCTTTTAGTTGGTCCCAATAAAATCACCCTTGAAGATACTTGTATTGACCTCAATGACAACTCATATGAGTAAATCACCCTTGAATATATTTACCTTAACATCAATGACAACTCAATAATTCTAAGAACATTAAATCCTCAAGTATCATAGTGGGCTACAATAGTAGATTCGAGAAGGCATGGACCTCTTCAAATTCAATATTTTTAGAGAGGCATACAAACTTTTCAAATTGGAACAAAAGCACATTAAAAATAGAAAACAAGGATCAAATAACAAAAATAAAAATACTAAGTACCATCCAAAGAAATAAAAAAATGACTCTCAAAATAATCAAGACAATCCAATGAATCAAAACAAATTGGTTAACCCTAAAATCAAAATTAAAAGAAAAAAAAATCCTAAGAAAAATCTCCCAAATACCATGATCAACAAATGGTGTGATTATCACAAGAGAAACCTACATATGAATATGGAGTGCCAAGAATTTTAGTCATTGTTTGGTAATTCATAATTATTTACATCCATTACACCACTACATCCACATCCACAAACTAAGAATAAAGAAAATAAAATCATGGAATCCAAACCAATCATGACAATTTTTACCACACATGTTGCACCATAGGAGTCAAAAGGGGAGAAACATATATTTCACTTACAAATGTGGGTCAAGGATAAGCCATTATATTTCTTTATTTATAGTGTGAATCAAAATAATATGTTTTTTTCTCAGATGGTGGAGGATCTAAATTTTCCTATCACAACATGCCCACAACCATATAATTTTGAATTGTTACAAAAGGGGAGAGACATTCATGTCACTCAATAATGTCTCCTCTCTTATGCTATCAATCCATTCAAAGATGATTTTTCATGGGAATTTATGCCCTTGGATGTTTATGATGTGATTTTGGGCCAACCATTTATGTGGAAGAGGCATGATGTTTATGAGTTTATGTCTCAAAGTTCCATCATAAATGTCAAATTTCAATGATATATAATTCCAAAGGTATATTCTTCTACTATTTTTTACTTAATCAATAATATTAATATAAGAATATGATATCCAAAATAAGAAAACTTATTCTATTTATGATCAATCCATAAAATAGGACTATTGCTATATCTATTGTAGGATCTACATAGTAGAAGTAGATGGACCAAATTGTAATGGAATATGAAGACTTGTTAAAGACACCAACTAGGGTTCAATTTCATTTTAAAATAAAATATTATATTGATTTAGTTCCTAGTTCTCCTTTTTCTAATGCACCTATTTATTATAGATAAATCCTTGAAAATGATGAAATCATGAGGTATATTCAAGGAGTAAATCATAAGAGGTACATTAGACCAAGTGCTTCACCATGTGGTAGTTCAATTATCTTGGCTCTAAATAATAAAATTTATATCTTTGAATAAAAACACTATGAAGAACCACTATCTACTCCCTAAGATATATGAATTGTTGTGTTAGCTCCATGGTGAAAAGTTATTTACCAAAATAAATTTTAAACATGGCTAGTATCAAATACCCATAAAACCCATTGACATATGGAATACTACATTAAAATCCAAGGATTATTTATTTAAGTGGTTGGTTATGCCTTTTTGCTTAACCAATGCACCTTTCACATTCCACATTCATGATGGATGTCATCTTATGTCTCTACACCAACTTATTTATGGTATTTTTCTTAGATTACATTCTCATCTATAGTAAGACAAGAGAGGAACATCTACAACATGTTTGATAGGTACTTCAAAGTATTTGAAGACACAAGATATATTCTAATTCATAAAAGTGTTCATTTGGAATGATGAAGATTCAATACCTTGGATATATTGTTGACAAAGAGGGAATCCATGTTGATCTTGAGAAGTTTTAGGTAAATTATAGGTTGGCCTACCCCAAAGACTTTAATAGAGCTTCTCCACTTTTGGGTCTCACCAATTTCTTGTTAGAAACAACTTATATTACATTATTTGGGTCATGCAAATGTACCTTCCTTGGTACATAGGATATTAGATTACTTTAGGGGGAATTTATCTAGTTACTCCATGCAATGTAATAAATTCACAAGTGTCAATGTGTAAGCTGTAATGTGCAAGGTGTACACTTGTATAACTAGGTAGAGTGTTGGCAAAGGAACTTATATTCCTATATAAAGGACCATATATATAGAAGAGATATAATAGTAGTGTAGGATTATAGTAGTATAGGATAGATAGTAGTATAGTGTGTGTGAGTTATAAGCTCAGAGCTCATTCATTGAGAAGTAGCTTGTATCATGGAGTCTTCATTTCCTCCATAGCTACTATTGTACTCATTTTCAATAATTTTATTTATAGCATATTTCAATCATCTCACAGATTTACTTTCTTTCTTATTATTGTACATCTTGTGAATGCTATCTCCCATTGCATGTTGTATCAAAATATAAAAGTGGTATCAAAGCTATGGTAGATCAATAGGAAAATTGCCATTATCATTGATCCTAAGTTTTTTGTCAACCTGATGCATCATTGGATCAATCACTATTAAAATTTCTTAAAAGAGTCTATGTGATAGAATTAGGAAGAGCCACAAGTAAGGACTGAATAAAATATCAGTTTCAAAATTACTGAGATTGCATATGGCTAGATTCTTTCCACAGAGTTGCAAAAGAACTTGTAAATACTAGGACTCAACATTTGATCCACTAGTTTGATGAAACAACTAGTGAAGCTCATCTAAGATATTTGGAAATATTTACCTGAAATTTCTTTTATTGTAGGGAATTAATTCTTATATGATTAAGACACCTCCTACAATAGAAATCTAGGAGACCTCAAATTTGTTTCCTAAAGGTGAGTACCTTCATAGTGGAAAATTAGTTATTTTTTGGTTGGTTAAAATTAAAAAGTGGGTTTTTATCAAGGGACCCAAAACCTAATTACAAAAAGACACTAGACATCTTCAGGAAAGGCCATAGGAAAGCCCAAGGAAAAACAATAGGAAATGATTGAGGAATACCAACAGGAAAACCTTTAGGAAGGCAAAAGGAAAGCCTTCAGGAAGGAATAAAGGAAAATATGCAGGAAGTGGAAAACTAAAAATTGAAAAGCCCACCTAGCGGGAAAAATAAAAGGTGCTAAAAATAAATGGTCAAAACTACCTAAAAATAAAATTAAACAACCCCACAAGCAGTAAAAGGAAAAAAAACATCAACCCACATAGGGGAAACCAAAAACTAGGAGAATTGAACATCCCACATAGGGGAAAACCAACATCTGGGTGTAGAGCAACATCCCACATAGGAGAGAACCAAAAACTGGGTAGAAACATCTAAGAAACTTGAAAATACAAAAACCCCCCTAAGAAAAAGGAAGGGAACAAGAAACCACAATATGGAAATGCCAAGAAACCAAAAGAATTACAGAAAAACCACCCTACACCATAGGGTGGAGTAGAGAGCCTACAAATATAGTAAATCCCACCCAAAAAAGGATGGAAAAAAAATAAGGATGCCATAAGATGAACTGAGAAGAAACCGCATCCCTCACAAGACTAGAAAGTGAAACAAAAATCTAAGGATCTCCATTGGCCATGAAATTCTCTTGTAGAGAATATAGGAGCCAATGAAGATGCCAAATGAGTAGAGGAAGTAGTAGATGTAGAATAGCAAACCACAATAAAGAGATGGGAAATTTCCCAAGCAACCCAAAATGAAAGAATCATAGGAAAAACAAGCTACATGCGTTAAAAATAGGTCATACCAAACAAAGAGGATGCAACTAGAAATCTCAGAAAACCTTTAGCACCACCAATGAATAGCTTTAGGGAAATAGATAAAAAATTCCAATAGGAACATAGTAGCAAGAAAACCAGATGCCCCTGGGCAAGGCAATAAAAAAAACTGAGAGCCCATCAAATCCACAATACCGATATCAAAGAGTAGAGTCATATTAGATAGCACATGGTTCCCTTGAAAACAAAAAATATGTTGTGCAAAACTGCTCATGAAGCCACTTTTCCATAACCACAATTTTCCACACTTGAAGAACCACTAAAATATAGCATCACAGGGCCAAGGAAGGGTTGCAGGGAAGAGGATAAGGACTTCCTAAGGAAGTCCCCTGCAGAGCCCCCTTGTGGAGAGTTAGTTGTTGAAAAAAGGAAAATACTTTTGGAAAAGAATCATGGTGAAGTCAGGAGACAAGAAATCTTCATTGCTAGATTGAATAAATTCACAAAAATAAAAAATTCCATAGAAGCCCCGATTTAGAGGAAAATGCCATAGAAGCCTTGATCCAGAAGAAAAGGCCACAAAAGCCTTGATACTAAAATAATCCATAGATACATTTATTTTGAAGAAGACTCCAGAAGAGAGTACTTAATTTAGAAGCATATTTTAGTACTAATATTTGTATTGTAGGTAAAGTAGATCTAGTAAGTTGGGAAAGCTTCCTACAAGAAATTTAGGAAGAGCAACCTCTTCAGAATCAATCCAGCACCTGAAGAAAAAGAGATCAAGAGGAGATCTTATTGAAGAACTTCCAGAAAAGGAAGAAGAAGGACTAAGAGAGTCTTACTCAAATATAGAAGCAGTATAATTAGATATCTAAGAGAAGATATCACCACCAACACTTCCAAAAGTAGAAGGTTGAATATAAGGTCTCAAGGAAGACCAAAATAAGTTGCAATATTAAAGACCTTGGTGAGGTCTTGACAAGAATCTAGTAAAAGGCTAGGAGAGCCTTTATGAAAAAATCATCAAAGAATAACTCATTGGATAAATATACTACCAAGGAAAAGTCCCTAATAGTGAAGGACTTGGGACAATTATCACCATTCGACAACAAGCCCAAGAGGAGGATAATTTGGCAAGAAGTACGGAATTTGAGTGGAAGAAGAATCTAGTGAAGACCTCAAGATATTCAAAATATTAAGAAGAATATCATGCTTGAAATCAAAATTTGACAAGAAGTTCTAAAGATAGAATAAGTTGACTAGAACCACAAGATTGAATATTGTATCCCATAGTAATAGGACACCACTTCAGAGACAGATTTCTCAAAATTTATAGGAGGAGACCACAAGAGGAGAAAAAATTCACCAAATATTAGGTTCGTAAAATAAATTTTGAGACTAAAGTTTGATGAAGAAGTTATTCGAAATAGTCTACAAAGAGCTACAATATCTTACTCAAGGTAGCAACTTAATTATCTAAGACACCAAGATCTACATCCTCTACAGAAGTGGAAAACAAGCTATAAAAGATTTTAGAAAAAGTTAAGCAACTATTGATGCAAGTAGATTCATTAATTGGATTACTTTTTAGATTATCTAAAGCACCTTAATATATATTAAAGTTGCAACCTAGATTACAATATTCAGAAGTGCAAAATAAAAAGGTTCCTTTTATAGGTCCGTTTGCACACTATAAGTTGATTAGATTCAAAATTTTAATTGTCTATCAACTACCTATTATCTACTTTGGAAAGTGAAAAGAAGATTGAATCCTACAATACTATTTATAGAGAATTTGCAAAATATTTGAAGGTTCATTTCAAATTTTCTTGATTAGTTGCAGTGAATTGATTAAGAGTATTTTATTGAGTAGATTAGAGTGATAAGGTGTAATTTTTTAGTGCATTAAAAAGTAGAATTTTTTACATTCATTTGCACTATTATTACTCTCAAAAGAAATTAGTTTTGTGCATTGAAAAAAGGTACAAAATCTAGTTTGCATCAAGTATCTAAAGACACTCTTAAAGAAAAAAAAAATGCAACTCTTAGTGGCCAATAGAAACCACTGAAATTGGTTAGTACAACCAAAGAAAATCTAACCAAAAAGAAGCTTCAAAGGTTGAGACTTGGTGAGTCTCAAATGCAAATAACATAGGGGATAGTGCAACTAAAATAAAGCTTTCTATTTTACAATGTTTACAAATCTTGGATTCACCATAAAATATCCAAGCAAAGAGGGTAAGGAGTATACTCAAAAGGACATCCTCAAAACCCTCATTTGTGCATTCAAAAATCTGCTACAAAATCAGACTACAAAATCTAAAAAATGAGTGCAAAAAGGGTGCAAAAAAAAGTGTATTATTCACAAGGTATTGCACTACATTATCCATAGAAAGGGAGTAGATAGAAGGTTCCATTAGAGGCACAAATGTCATAGGGAATCCATCCAAGAAGGACGTCTGAAAATCACTCCATACCTATGGTACAAGGAGCCATAAAAAAGGCTCATTCCTCACGTATCTTGGATGAAAAAACTTGCACAACACAAGCACACAGTATAAGATCAACATTCTATAATTACGTAGAAGAATAAGGAGCCATACTACATGCAAAGACATCACTATTAACTCATCCAAATATGCATAAAAAACACTGCAATTTGCACATCAAAGAGAATAGAAAGCAAGATAAAATGTGCTAAAAGAAAAAGTCTAAAACTTGGTGAAGAAAATCCACCAAGGGCAACATCTTCTATGCCATTCAAAGCTCCAATACCGTCTCAAGGATCGACCTCAAGAAAAAATAGTTTGCTTGCACTTCAAGAAATATAGCAAGCAAAGGTAGAGGCATAAAGGAGGAGTTACATTTTCCTTCGAGGCATTACAATAATAGACACCATGTAGAAACCTTGAGTTCCACTTGGCACAATCTCTCAAAAATGTTCAACATCCAAGAAACCTTGCAAGGAAGGTTACATGCACCTACTCAAGTTTGAAGTGCTACAAGAGCCGAAAAAAACATTACTAAAGGTTAGTAGGGGTGTTATGTAAAAGATGCAAATGTTACACATGTTGGAGTGCCCATGAGTAATGTAAGTGACACTTGGTAGCCTTTATCTCCATTAAAACCATGTAAACCTAAAGTGAATGGAGCAAAAGTGGAATAGAATTTTTGCAGTCAAGGTTTTTGGAGAGGAAAACATAGTCAAATTGTTCTCGAGCACAACATGTAAGAAAGGAAAGAAGGAGCATTTAAAGCTCCATGAAAGGGAGGTCAAATTTGTAGCGAACTTCTCTCTAGCATCGAAGAAACACTCAGCCAATCATATCTCAAAGGATCCACACTTGTCCGAATTGCTCTCATCATATCAAGCGTCAGAAGCTGTCTTAGTGCTATTACACTCAACCAAAATCAGCATTAAATAAAGTGTGAAGATAAAGGGCCAAGGTAAGTTTAATTATCTCATTTAATTTTGCTTTCTAAAATTGGAGAAATAAGGTTTTAAATAAAGGATAAATATTAATATTGTGAAAGCAAATTATATAGGAGATAACTTACCTAGATAAAAATAATATTTACAAAAGAACCTTGGAGATATAAGGGAATTCTACTTAGGTTTAACTATTTAATATTTTTCAAATATTATTATCTTTATAATTTTCCAAATTTGGGAGTCATAAGGTCTACTACATCAAATTGATTTATTGGAAATTAGAAAAATTAAAATCAAATTTCAAAGGGCCATTATAAGAGGTTTATTAAAAATATTTTAAAGGTTGGAAATTTATAATATTTACTTATCTCAAATCTTCTCAAATTGAGATAAAATATCCAACATTAAAACCTCTTTAAATTTTTGAAAAGTGCTTAGTTCAATAGGAGCAATAAGGATAATAGAAGTTGATTTTTTTATTTACAGAACTTTACAAAATCAACCACAATTAAACTAATATTTACAAAAGCACTTTATATATTATCCAAAACATACTAGGGAGTCATAAGACATTCTACAAAACCTAAGAATTGGTATTAGGGAACTTAAATGGATTCAAAAAAAAATTTCCTAGTAGAATCTTAGCTACTCATGGGTCCTAATTATTTCTCTTGGAAGAATAAAGTGAAAGCTAATTTGGTATATGAAAAAAATTGGGATATTACCAAAGGGAAAGCTCAAATACCTACTACAAATGATATTGAAATCTTAAAGTTTATAAAAAATGATTTAAATGCTCTAATGATAATAACATTTGCTATCACTGATGAGATACAATCCTATATCAGTTCAAAAAAATTATCTTCAGATGCATGTACAAGCCTAGAGAAATTTTTTGGAGGTAAGAATAAGGTAACTATTCTTCATCTTCAAATTCAACTCCATTAGTTAAATATGAACAATGGAGAAATCATAGAACTATTCCTAAGGAAAGTAGCAGATATTAAAGAGAAATTATTCACCTTAGGATAAATAGTTAAGGATGAAATTCTTACTTAAGTAACCATGAGAGCACTTCTAGATAGCTGTAAAAAATTGGTAACATCTTTACAAATTCTAAGTAAAGATACTTCTTTTGATGACTTTATCAATATTCTACAAGAATATGAAGTGGAAAATACAGTTAAAGATGATATGTCTAACACTGCATTGGTGTCTAAAGATAATACAGAAGGAAAAATTGCTTCTTCATAAAAAGTATGAAAACCATGGTACAATAGGTATTGTCAAGTATGCAAGATAAAAGGCCATGGTACCAGCTAATGCAAGTTCAATCCCAAGAATAAGAATCAAGGAAATCAAATGAACAATGGAAACCAATTTCACCCATGACAATATCAAAGTCCTCGTCAACATTAATTTTAGTGTCCAACCAATTATCCCCAATTGGAGTATTGAAAAGGAAATTAAAAAGGACATCTAGCTCAGAGTATAGAAGAAATCGAAGAACTGGGAAAACTGATAGATGATTATGAAATCAAATCTCTTTCAGTAAGAATGACAAATTTTGAAGATACTAACAACTTGCTTGAATAGGTTACAAAAATCAAAGAAGAATTAGAATTTCAGATTAAAGAGGAAGATCCACATTGAATACTAAAGTCTTCAATACCCATATATTGTAATATAGGGGGTGTTAGAAATAGATTATATTACATTATTTGGGTCATGTAGATGTACTTTCCTTGGTACATACTTAGGAAATTAGATTACTTTAGGGGAAAATTATCTAGTTATTCCATGCAATGTAATAAATGCACAAGTGTCAATGTGCAAGGTGTCCACTTGTACAACTAGGTAGAGTGTTGTCCAGGAAACTTATCTTCCTATATAAAGGGTCATAGATATAGAATATATATAGCAATAGTATAGGATTACATTAGTGTAGGATAGACAGTAGTGTATTATGTATGAGCTATAAGCTCAGAGCTCATTCATTGAGAAGTAGCTTGTATCATGGAGTGTTCATTTACTCCATAACTACTATTGTACTCATTTACGACATTTCTATTTATAGCATATTTCAGTCATCTCGAAGATTTACTTTCTTATTATTATGCATTTTGTGAATTCTATATCCCATTGCATGTTGTATCAAAAGCTAACATTTCTAACTAAGATCTATATTGGTATTCTCACATGTTGCTTGGTCACTAAATCAAGTCACCAAAGGAGGTGCTAGATCCAAGTTCTATTAGGAATATATACAACATAGGACATTTGAGATGTTAAAGGACCAATTTTTTTAGAACCTAAAATTTTCCTAATCAATCTACATCAATATTTTGAGGTAAATATTAATGCATTAGAGTACACATTGGGATTAATCCTCACACAACATGAGCATCCAATTTACTATCAATGAAAAAGTTTCTAAATACCCCATATATGATAAAGAGATATATGTCATTGTCCATGCATATAAACAACGGAAGGACTACATCTTATACAAGAAAACCATCATCCATATAGAACAAAGACCTCTAGATTTTATTCAGATAGAGAGTAATCTAAGGAATGAAAGATATCAAAAGTGGACAATATATTTACAACAATTCCATTAGATCATCATGCATAAGAAAGGGAATACCAATTCAATAGCAAATTGCTTCTTCTAACATTTAATAATAGCACTCACCATCATTCTTGACTCCTATGTGCATGATACTTATAGTTGGTATACCTTGTATAAAGTATATTATTATTTTATATATAAATTCATAGCTCTTCATATGGCTCTTTCACATGGGATCTATTTGTGTACTAGCTAGTGAACTCTCAAAGATGATTGGAAAGCACACTTTAGAAAATTAGCATGACACTTTAGGGTGGAAAAATATCTGATAGCTATTTAATAGTACTTCTATTGAACCAAAATAAGAAATAATATAGAGAGATACGTCAAGGTATATAACCCAAAAAATAATAACAAGGGGATATATACACCATTAATAGTGTCATTCAAGCCTTGGTAATATGTATCCATGAATTTCCTCTTAGGTTCTCATGTTTAAGCATGGTAATGATTTTATGTTTTTATAGTATTTGATTGTTTTTCAAAATTGGTTATCATAATTCCTTGTAAGAAATATAGTTCAATTGAAGATACTACTAAGCTATATTTATGCCATGCATGGCTTGATTTTGGCTTATCAAATTCCATTGTATATAATAGGGCTAACATATTTATAAGCAATTTTTGGTCCACCTATGGAGCATGAAGGACACTAATTTGGCCATGTCCAAAACATTTCATATGTAGATTTATGGAAAAAAACATGTTATGAATCAATTGATTATGCAATTTCTTCAAATATAAAATTTAAAGCATCCATGAACATAATATGAGAGCCTCCCCTATATTTGGCATGAGTGCAATCAAGATCTACATAACTCTACCAAACACAACCTATTTCATGTATGTCTCATGTTTCGACCCTTGGAACCCACTAATGTAGCTATTCCTATATAACCAATGGAGTAATCCTATCATGGAATAAAATAACCAAAAAAGGAAATAAAGTTTGTATAACAAATTTAGCATATCTAGAAATAGGTCCATGACCTCTTGGAAAATAAAAATAAAAAGCACAATCAATGACATGACCAATATTAGATCCCACATCAATTCAAGGTTAAAGATAAGATATGTTCACATCTTTAGAAAAAGATACTTGTAGGATCCCGTAGGAAGATCAAACCTCTTTTCTATGGACCATACAACATCATAAAGAAGATGAAAAAAATTAATTTGAGTTGAATTTTTCATCTTATATTATTTTACATCCAATATTCAATGATGGACTTTTGAAGCCCCATCATCCGTCTTTGTTGGACACTTCTATAGTAGTAGAATAGTAAAATATCGAAGAACTCAATATAGAGAATTTAGCACTAGTAGAGGAGGATTAAATTTTTGATACATAGACAAAGACAACTAGAAGGTAAGCCATTTAGATGTATAAAGTGGTCAAGGCAAGACAACTTGGTTACCAAGGGAAATGGTCCATTATAAATCAGATAAAGAAATAATTTTTAAATCTGATGTTAAAATTTGATATAATTAGGATAATTTATTTTTAAAGGGATAAATTATCTAGGTATGCAACCTTTTAGGGCATGGTTATATGATAAAAAATGCCCAAAAATCTGTTTTTATCCTAACCACACTGTTAGGGGCATAATGTTGTGCTCAAGACTCTGTTTTGATCCATTCAAGAAGCATTGGAAATATTAAAGGGAAAACAAGAATTTAAACAAGCTTTGTTACAATTAGGTTACTAGCATATTTGTGGAAAAATTCTCTAGAGGTATATTGTCATCTCAAAATGCACTTGTGAACTTGTTTTTGGGGACCTAACAAGATGAATATGTCCATGCCTCACATAAAATGAAACAACAAGAAGCATTGTATATGGGGGGACCACTTGTAGAGAAACATCTAAGATTTTTAATAGAGGCTAGCTCCTCATTAGAAACTAATCCTTGATACACAATGAAACTCCACAAGTTGATGGTAGGAAACAATTGTAATGAAAGTAAAAAATAACAAATTAATTCCTTTTGGGGGTAAATAGGAACCTAATTGAAGAACACAAGCTTATACTGAGAGGGGGGTGAATAGTATAAGACCTATTTTTACTTTTTCCTTTATACTTCAAAACAGTAAAGCAATATACCCAAAGCAATATCAAAGCAATGCATAATATCATCCACAAAGTGACACAATTTTAACATGGTTCACCCAGAATGACTGGGCTACATCCACAAAAATTTTCTCTAAAAGTTATCTCAAAGTTCTTTAGGAATCCTTCCCAATTACAATGTTTATGAGCCTCGACCCAAAGGAGATACCTTCCCCCAAACATAATTTATGAGCCTCTGCTCAAAGGAGATACCTTCCCCTCAATCTAAATTTATGAGCCTATGCTCAAAGGAGATACCTTCCCCTCAATCTGTATTTATGAGCCTCTGCTCAAAGGAGATACCTTCCCCTCAATCTGGATTTATGAGCCTTTGCTCAAAGGAGATACCTTCCCCTCTGCTCTAGAAATAATCCCTCAAAAGATAAACTGCCTCTACCTCTTTCCAGCATGTGGAACTCCTTTTCACCGAAGACCTCCTATCCTCAATTCTTAGCCTAAGAGACCTCTGCCTTCTATGATCATGTCCACAGCGACTCAAGCAACTTGTACCAAACACAGTCAGTCGGTCTAGTACAAGTCTTCCTCTGTCTGTCAGATCTGTCCAACACTTGAAAAAATCAATCCTCTACACACAAGCCTTCTCAAAGACTTGCCAAATCTATCCTTAGGTTCTTCTCAAAGAACCAGTGCACCTCTGTCCTCAAGTTCTCTAATAGAACTCTCAAAACTTAGCTCACAAGTCCTCTACTAGGACCTGTCCAAATCTACTCACAAGTCCCCACCGGAACCTGTCCAAAACTGCTCACAAGTCCCCACCAAAACTTGTCCAAAACTTGCTCACAAGTCCCCATCGGAACCTATCCAAAACTGCTCACAAGTCCCCACCGGAACCTGTCCAAAACCTCAACAAGCTCACCAAGAAAAACTTTCTTAGTAGAAAATCACAAGGTGAATTGTTAGAGACCCAATGTGATTTTTCAAACTCATAGAATCATAAAGAGAATTTTTAGAGACTCAATATGTTCTATACTCAACTCCCAATCTCAAAACTCAACTCAAATCAACTCAGCTCAAACTCAATCTCAAATCTGAAAACTCAGCTCAAAATCTAAAATGGATAGGATAGAATGCTTTCTTTCAAAAACATGAAACCCCAACAATTGCCAACTATGCAAAGAATCACATAACAATGATACTCATGTTCTTTTCACCATCAATAAGGGCTTCAACAACAATGTTCATCAAACAAGGTTCAATCAACACCATTCAGCTCAAAACATAACCTTGAAGCATTTCACAATCAACATCAAAAAAGGAAAACAAGTAGAACTCCTTTTCTCTCCAACATTATTTGAACAAAAAACATCCACCAACTCAACTCACAATAGCATAAAAACAACTTTTCAATTCATCAACAAGGAGTAAGCTCAACAATTTAACCAAGTAAAGAATAGCTTAATTATTACCAACTTAATGAAAGAAAATGTCAATATCAAAGCTGCCCACTTAAGGTTTCACAACTTCACACAAGAAGCAATTACCCTTAAAACATCATGCTTTCATTTCCATAAACAACCAAAAGCACTCTCAACATTACAAGAAACATGTATCCCTTATACACCTTATTTCTCCCTTATTGTATCATCAAAAATAAAGTTTATCTCTCATAAGAATGCAATAAGATATTTCAACAACACCTTCAAAATAATCTTTTATCAAAATAACAACAAGCTTTAAAATCCTTATGACTCCTAAGCTGTTTTTCTTCTAACAAACATCCTCCATCCGCAACATACACTTAGCAAAAGATTAATTTCAAAAAGTACCTTAGCCAATCATCAAAAATTGCTATGGATAAATTGCGCCTGAAATCTAACACCACCTGCTACAACCACTTCACGTCAAAAAACCCTTTCGTGTGATTCGAACGCGGAACCTCCCATTCAGGTAGTGTGCCAATAGCCTAGCCGCTACCGGTGCACCAAAGGCACCCAGTGAGGTTTAAACCTCACTCTGTTATGCTTGTACTTTCTATGCTATGGAAAATAAAACACAGTCCTCCCTTCCTTCTGACGCCAACTCATAGACGACAAGCTATATAGCGGATTCGACAAACGATGAGACAATCAAATGAACAGTGGATTACGAAGACGACGAAGACACACAAATGATCAACGAATTACAAAAATGGCAAAGACACACAGTCGAATATCAGATTACAAAAATGGTGAAGACACACAGCTGAACAACGGATTACGAAAATGGCGAAGACACACAACCGAACAACGGATTACGAAAACGGCGAAGACACACAGTCGAAAACACACAGTGAGCAACTTTATTTCAAAAATTGGATGGATGCATTTGATTTTCATCAAGGGATATTAATATGAATTCTTCCATAGGCTCTTTGACATCGGTGGAGGTCTTTAACACATCGACGGAGGTCTTGGCTAGCGCCCACAAAGCTAAAACATAGCGCCCACCTTGTTAAGACATTTGCACCATGGATTAGGAGAACCCATGCAAATAATAAATTAATATTTATTTAAAAATAATTAAATGGAACCTTAACAAGGTTTTTTAATTATTTAAATAAATACTTCCTCCTGGACCTAAATGCATTAAACCAATGCATCCACCTGTAATCTTTAAACCGGCCAACTTGGGGTTTGCAAAAGACCTGAAACTGTCATGCCATAACCTTCATCAAAACAAATTATTTGACATTAAATCAAATTCCCTCAAAATATTCTTGACATCAATGACAACTTATACACTTGAGTAAAGGCAATGTACCCAAAGTACCCAAAATTGCCAACAATCTCCCCATTTGTCATTGATGGCAAACCTTTACTGAAAACACTTCTCAAGAGCCAAAACTGAAACCAACTGTGCCCACAACTGAGAATCTTCCTTTGAAGTTTTTCTCCCCCTGACTTGAAGCTTTCCTCTTCATTCTGAAGCTCTCCCCATTACTCATATATATCCCCCTTTGTCATCAATGGCAAAGGGACACCTTTGGGGCTCGGGACTAAGAATGAGCCTCTTAGCTTAGTCCCTCCCCCGCCTCCTGATGGGGTGATTAATTCTGGTGTGGGAGTAAAACTCCCATTAGGCACTGATCATCATCAGCATCTATAACTTCCTTGTGGGGCCTTCTCTTGAACTCTTTGTCCATATTTTTGTTCTTGTCACTGTTCTTGTTCTTTTTCTCATCCCTATTTTTGTCCATGTCTTGATCCTTGGACCTGATCATGCCACAGTTCTTGTTCCTGTATTCTAGAATTTCAGCTCTATACTGTCTGATTATGTGACCTTCATTGTTGCACTTGAAACACTTTATGATGTTGTTTCTCTGAGGTAAACCTGATCTTTGAATCCACCTATTCTGACCAAACTTATTCTGACAAAACCTGTTCTGACCAAACCTATTCTGACCAAACCTGTTCTGACCAAACCTATTTTGACCAAACCTGTTCTGACCAAACCTGTTTTGACCAAACCTGTTTTGATCAAACCTATTCTTGTTATTTACCTTGCAATAGACTGCCTTGTGCCCAAACTATTGACAAGAGTAGCAATACCCTTGAAAGAAACTAGCACTTTTGAAACTATCATTTACCTTCTTCACTTGAGCCATGTAGTGTGAAGCCATGTGACCAAAACTGTGACAAGCAAAACATCTGCCTTGAAACTTTCCTTTATTTGACCTCTTGGGTCCTGAAAACTTCTTCTTCTTCTCATTCTAAATTTTGTTTTCCATTTTTGTGCATCTATCATTCAAGGATTCATGATCTAAAATACTTTCCTCATCAGAACTCTCTTCCTTTTGGAGTCTCTTACTAGACTCTCCAACTTGTTCCTTGTGTGACTTAACAAAACCAAGGCCTGTTTTATTTGTTGTCTTTCTTTGACCTTTGATGAGTGACTTAACCTTTTTGGAGTTATCTTGAAACCTGTAAAGCTTATCCTTGTACTCTTTAGTTTCCTCTTTCAAAGAAGCCATTTTTTGTTTTAACTCACTATACTCAAGAACCTTAGATTCTAACTCATCCTTGAGTTCTTGTGTTTTAGCTATAGAGAAGTCAAGACTTTCTATAAGATCATCTCTCTCCATAAAACATTCATCTAACTTATCCTTGAGTCAAGCATTCTTCTTTCTTTCCTTTTTCAAAGCACTAAGAGCACTAATAAGTTCACTTTCAAGATCCTTTATTTGATTGCTTTTTGAATCATCAAAACCTTTTTCAGATTTCTTATCACTAGAGGTGCTACCCTTTTCAAAAACCATACATGCATATTCCTTATAGTTTTCTAAAGCATCATCATACATACTAGAAACCAAATCATTATTTGTGCAATCATCCTCAAGGTGACCAAAATTTCCACATCTAAGACATTTCATGATAATGAATCTATGTTTCGGTTCTTCCTCTTTTTCTGATATGAACATCTCATTTTCATCATCACTTGAAGAACTTTCACTATCACTACTAGAACACTTACTTGCTTTGTCTAGGTAGAAACTCTTCTTGTGCTTGTGAGAATACCTCTTTCCTTGATTGCTATGCTCATCTTTGTTTTTCCTGTGATGCTTGTGCTTTTTAGAATCCTTGCTCTTAGAATCCTGTTTATCTTCATCACTTTCATTCTTGGGAATAGTATAGTCAATAGCATAATGACCAAACTTTCCACAATTGAAACATCTTATATTTTTCATACTTTTGTGCTTTCTAGAGAACTTGCCTTTCTTGCTGTAATATGCCTCTTCATCACTAGAAGACTCATCACTATCTTGAAGTTGTTTACCCTTGGATTCCTTGGTAGCCTTGAAAGCTACCTCTTTCTTGACATCAACCTTCACTTGAGTTCTCAACTCAAATGCTACAAGTATACTATGGAGCTCATATTTTTTCAACTTATCCAAATCTTTAGCTTCCTTAATAGCAAAAATATTTTCACTAAATCCATTTGGAAGAGATCTTAAAATCTTATCACAAACATCATTTTCAGCAAGCTCAAGACCTAAGTCTTTCACGGAGTTAACAATCTCATCCATACGAAGCATGTAGTCACTAATATTTTCATCATCATTCATCTTGAGTTGTTCAAACATACCTTTGAAGTGTCTCAACTTGGCCTTTCTGAAATTTGTATCACCTGTATGAACCACCTTCAACTGTTTCCACATTTCACTAGTTGTCTTGTAGTGAATCACTTTGGTGAGATATGCTTTCTGTAAGCCTTTCAGGATTGCATTCATTGCTTTTGAATTATTGTGATGTAGGAGCATTTCTTATTTAGTATTAGGACCATGTACAGGAATAGTGTACTCATCTTCAATCACTTACCATACCTCATTACCAAGTGCCATTAGATGAACCTTCATCCTCGCACTCCAAAGACCAAAATCTGATCCATAGATAATAGGTGCTGCATTACCACTTGAATGATCCATTGTGTTCTTTACTAGCTTTTCCTTCAAGCTATTAAACTTTTCGAAGGCACCCGCTATGATACCAATTGAAGAACACAAGATTATACTAAGAGGGGGGGTGAACAGTATAAGACCTCTTTTTACTTTTTCCTTTATACTTCAAAATAGTAAAGCAATATACCCAAAGCAATATCAAAGCAATGTATAATATCATCCACAAAGTGACACAATTTTAATGTGATTCACCCAGAATGGCTGGGCTACATCCACAAAACTTTTCTCTAAAAGTTATCTCAAAGTTCTTTGGGAATCCTTCCCATTTACAATGTTTATGAGCCTCGGCCCAAAGGATATACCTTACCCCAAACATAATTTATGAGCCTCTGCTCAAAGGATATACCTTCCCCTCAATCTAAATTTATGAGCCTCTACTCAAAGGAGATACCTTCCCCTCAATATGGATTTATGAGCCTCTGCTAAAAGGAGATACCTTCCCCTCAATTTGGATTTATGAGCCTCTACTCAAAGGAGATACCTTCCCCTTTTCTCTAGAAATGATCCCTCAGAAGATCAACTGCCTCTACCTCTTGCCATCATGTGGAACTCCTTTCCACCGAAGACCTCCTGTCCTCAATGCTTAGCCTAAGAGACCTTTGCCTTCTATGATCACGTCCACAACGAGCTCAGCAACTCTGTACCAAACACGATCAATCGATCTAGTACAAGTCTTCCTCTGTTTGTCAGATCTGTCCAACACTTGAACAAATCAATCCTCTACACACAAGCCTTCTCAAATACTTGCCAAATATATCCTCAGGTTCTTCTCAAAGAACCAGTGCACCTCTGTCCTCAAGTTCTCTAATAGAACTCTCAAAACTCAGCTCACAAGTCCTCTGCTAGGACCTGGCCAAATCTGCTCATAATTCCCCACCGAAACCTATCCAAAATTGCTCACAAGTCCCCACCGGAACCTGTCCAAAACCTGCTCACAAGTCCCCACCGGAACCTATCCAAAACTGCTCACAAGTCCCCATCGAAACCTATCCAAAACCTCATCAAGCTCACCAAGGAACACTTTCTTAGTAGAAAATCACAAGGTGAATTGTTAGAGACCCAATGTGATTTGTCAAACTCATAGAAGCATAAAGAGAATTGTTAGAGATTCAATATGTTCTATACTCAACTCCCAATCTCAAAACTCAACTCAAATCAACTCAGCTCAAACTCAATCTCAAATATAAAAACTCAACTCAAAATCTGAAATGGATAGGATAGAATGCTTTCTTTCAAAAACATGAAACCCCAATAATTGCCAACTATGCAAAGAATCACATAACAATGATGCTCATGTTCTTTTCACCATCAATAAGGGCTTCAAAAACAATGTTCATCAAAAAAGGTTCAATCAACACCATTCATCTCAAAACATAACCTTGAAGCATTTCACAATAAACATCAGAAAAGGAAAACAAGTAGAACTCCTTTTCTCTCCAACATTATTTGAACAAAAAGCATCCACCAACTCAACTCAAAATAGCATAAAAACAAATTTTCAATTCATCAACAAAGGAGTAAGCTCAACACTTTAACCAAGTAAAGAATAGCTTGATTATTACCAACTTAATGAAAGCAAATGTCAATCTCAAAGCTGCCCACTTAAGGTTTCACAACTTCACACAAGAAGCAATTAACCTTAAAACATCATGCTTTCATTTCCATAAACAACCAAAAGCACTCTCAAAATTACAAGAAACATGTATCCCTTATACACCTTATTTCTCCCTTATTGTCTCATCAAAAATAAATTTTATCTCTCATAAGAATGCAATAAGATATTTCAACAACACCTTCAAAATAATATTTTATCAAAATAACAACAAGCTTTAAAACCCTTATGACTCCTAAGTTGTTTTTCTTCTAACAAACATCCTCCATCCTCAACATACACTTATCAAAAGATTAATTTCAAAAAAGGACCTTAGCCAATCATCAAAAATCACTATGGAGAAATTGCGCCCAAAATCTAACACCACCTGCTGCAACCACTTCAAGTCGAAAAACCCTTTCACGTGATTCAAATGTAGAACCTCCCGTTCGGGTAGCGCGCCAATAGCCTAGCCGCTACCGGTGCGCCAAAGGCACCTGATGAGGTTTAAACCTCACTCTGTTATGCTTGTCCTTTTTGTGCCAGGGAAAATAAAACACAGTCCTCCCTTCCTTCTGATGCCAACTCACAGACGAAAAGCTATATGGTGGATTCAAAAAACGGTGAGACAATCAAACGAACAACAGATTATGAAGATGGCGAAGACACACAAACGATCAACGGATTATGAAAATGGTGAAGACAAACATATGAATAACAAATTACAAAAATGGCAAAGACACACAGCCAAACAACGGATTACAAAAATGGTGAAGACACACAGCAAAACAGCAGATTACGAAAACGACAAAGACATTCGAAAACACAGCGAGCAACTTTATTTCAAAAATCGGATGGATGCATTTGATTTTCATTGAGGGATATTAATATGAATTCTTCCATAGGCTCTTTGACGTCGGTGGAGGTCTTTAACACATCGGCGGAGGTCTTGGCTAGCGCCCACCTTGTTAAGACATTTGTGCCATGGATTAGGAGAACCCATGCAAATAATAAATTAATATTTATTTAAAAATAATTAAATGGAACCTTAACAAGGTTTTTTAATTATTTAAATAAATACTTCCTCCTAGACCTAAATGCATTAAACCAATGCATCCACCTGTAATATTTAAACCTGCCAACTTGGGGTTTGCAAAAGACCTGAAATTGTCATGTCGTAACCTTCATCAAAACAAATTATTTGATATTAAATCAAATTCCTTCAAAAGCTTCTTGACATCAATGAAAAATTATACACTTGAGCAAAGGCAATGTACCCAAAGTACCCAAAATTGCCAACACTAATCTATTTGGGTGATGTTCCAAAGAATTAGAATCCCCAATTTCTAACTACAAAAAGTGGTAATTTTGAATTAAAAAATGCCACTTATGGCTAGTGAACACAACCAAGAAAATTGATCACCATATGTTTGGCCTTAGGCTCTATTGAAGCCTCCATTCTCATTTGTACTTCCTTCCATTAAAAGGATCACATGGACCATTGAATTGAAAATCAATGGTCTATGGGACTTGGTGTTCGTGATATGAGTAGACTTTGGTAGAATATGAGTGCCAGTTATAGATGGAACTTCTAATGGTTGACACTATATTTAAGCTCATCCACCTATTCTTTGGAGCTCTCTTCTTCTAACTAAAGGAAGGAAGCACATTCGAACTTTACCTTCTTGTACTATCCAAATTTTTATTGAGGGAGTGAAATTAGGTTGTAGGGAAAAGTTCCCTATAGCTTTAGCAGCTCCTAAAACTCTTCAACCTATTGAAGTAATGAACCTAAAATTATTTCTTTTTCCATTGGTTTCAAGGTCAAAATTAAATAATACCACACCTCATTGGGACTCTTAATTTCTTACAAAAGTGGGGTCCCCTTTATGATGATCAAGTCCTACTTCTTGATTGCTTCTAAAAGGTGTAAGGAGTCCTTTTGATAATCCTTCTTTCGAGCATAATTTTACCCCTATTGGCATCCTAAATTTTGCCTAAATTTTGATGTTGCATCATTGTTCTTCATGTGGTATCTTTGGACCTTTGCCTTCGATAACTATTCTTGACATATAAATGTCCAAATATTCCCCTTACTTTTGTGTTATGACTAGGGTGACCTACTTTAGAGCCAAAGAGGCTTATACACCTTGTGGTAGATTGGCCATTGCTTCCATAGAATGCAAGCTTCCTCCAACAATGCTAGTTCTACTTGTGATCACCTTGGGTCCCTTATTCATCCTTATTTTTTCCTAATATTCACACTCTTGGGGATTCTATTAGAGTTCTCTTTGTAATAACACCAAGGCATTCATGAATGATGATAAAGTAGCTATGAAGCTAGTCACATATGGAGAAAACTTTAGTTTTTGTACCCACACACCTAGATGATGTGAAATTTCTAGACTATATTTGAAGAAGGGGGCTTACCAAAGATATATGTCTTATATCCTTTTTTATGTTAGCTAAGATGCCCCTTCCTTTGATAGGGTTTGGCTTAGCTGAAATTGAAAAGGATATGAACCTCCTCTTTTTTAGTTTAGCAAGTTATATTACCTTTATGGTGCATGAAGCTTTAAAATTTTTCTTTTGAAGCCTTTCCTTATTGTCCTCTTGAGCATATATATATATCATTTACTACTAGGAATAATGAAGGGGATTCTATTCCTATCATCTTGGTTTATCCCAAAGTTCCCTTCCTTTGGCTATATGGAGGAGCAACTAATAGGAATGCATAATTTACTAGAAAGGTCACTCTATTCAAGAACTAGTGGGATGCTAAAAGAGAGCCATACTTATACATAATTCCTCAATTGGGAAATTAATTATCTTTTTCTACTCCAACCCTACTTTGTAGGTTTGTGTGGTAATATTTATTGCAATTGAATTAGTGAAATTTTATGTTTTCAAACATTCTCAGTTGTTTCATTGATTCTCCAACCTTCATAATCCATGCAACTTTATCCCATGCAAAGTCCTTAGCACACCTTTTGATATTTATCCCATGCATTTACCTTGACCTATTTTTCCCTTTTGCACATTTTTGCTTGGATTAGCCAATTCCTAAATGACCTTTTGTATTTCTGTATTTATTTATAAATACTTATTTCTATGCCTCTTCATGTGCCAAATGTGTCATGTGTGATACCTTCATCAAAATTTGTAGTGTATAGACTAGAGCATCTAAAATTTTGCTTTGTTTTTGGGTGTGTTAATGCTTACCACATAACATGGTATCACTATATGATCTTCTGTGAAGGTTCTAGATAGCTTGTACAATGCTTCCTATTGACTAAATTTAATACTAGCCAATAGATTTTATACCTATTGCAAGGAATTTTACCATTTGCTTTTGGATCCTTGAATTTTACCATATCTAGTTTAGAGCAACATGTGGGTCCAAGCAAGTGACATGTATCCTCTTATCTTAGTGGTGAAGTATCTCGAGAGGCATATTCCAAATGAGGATGAGAGATTAATCACTAGTATATATTTATGAACCACCAAGTTAGCATATGATTGGAGTGCTAAAGAAAGGTCTTAGATGAGCCCAAATATTAGCATTATAGTGTCATATAACTACACCACCCTACTATTGGTGTGTTATAATGATAGACCAAGCACTTTTACCACATTTCTCGATATAACCAATGTATTGGACCCTAAGTCAACTATGTAGTTGAGTATCAGTTGATCTTTGCATTTTAGGGTTAGGTAGAATGACATAAGCTTGGTACTATTGATATTTGGGCATAAATTTTTTAGCATTCTGGGCATCCCCTATCTACTCAGATCCTTCATATTTAGTGCCTCTTCTAATTTCTTCATCTATTTTAGAATAGATAGGATTTTCCAAAGGGACAAGGCCACAATAGACTTAGGTGCTCCATCACATTGGAGGTTCCAATAGAAGGGGCTCTTAGAATGATTGAAATTATTGGAAGCCTAGTCCTTTATATCAGTAGAGGTGGCATTTATAGAGTTTCAACAAGTTTTACTAGAGGTTCAAGAGCAACTCTTATCACTATTATGACTGCTTGACCTTGATTCACTAGCACAACTTGTGTTGGAAGGGTCCTTCGATTATCCATTTGTCTCCTCTAAGATCTAGTCTGTATTGGGACATGTATTCCTTACTATTTAATGGACCTTATTCTAGATTTTTTATTATAGTTTGATTATACTTGTGGCCTCTCACTTGAGAAGGCCTGCTTTTTCCAAGACAACATATATGTTTTCTTCATCCTAGGTAAGAAAGGTCTGCTCTAAGGTTGACAAGTTATAAATTGATGGTGCAATTGGATAAAGAGTGATAGGTTATTGACTTGGCATTGGGAATTTTGACTAAGAATAATGAGTGATATTATATTCAAAATGGGAATCCTAATATTTTGATATCTTTTGGCATAATAGTTAGAAGAAATATAGTAAAGAGTAGGATAATACCAGCCACTAGGGTCTTCATTATAGTTGTTTTGGGTAGAAACCAAGTCCCTAGGTAAGCTTATGGATATTTTATGGATTGGGATTGATACAAGTAATCTATACTAAGTTAGGGCCTAAGGATGACTAGGATTCTTGTTAACCAAAAATAGAGGTTTATGATATCCAACTGGAGGTAGTTGAACATTTGAGTTTCCTTAATGGAAGGAAGGCCTTGGAGAAATTTGGTATGGAATCATTTGAATGCTAAATTTCCTCTTTAGGGTTGTGACATAATTATTTAGGGTCCTCATATTTTTAAATGACTTACCCATTTTAGCATCTAGAGGAAGGAAATATTTGTTTTGCTATGGGTACATGATAGGATGAGTTAGATTGGTGGTCGGTTGTATGGTTAGAGAGGAATGGAATGAGTACTAAATGGAGGGAAAAAATTGTGGGGGTGGTCTAGGAGCTAGCCTTCCTATTTGGATTATATATTTCTTAGTTCGAATGGCTATCTCATAGGCCTTCGATAGTGAATTATCGTCCTTAGACTTAACCATCATGGTAATATCATAATTGAAAGCTTTTAGATAGTAAATGAATGCCATATCCAAAGGTGGTAAAATCTCATTTGGTATCCTTTTCCAGGTATTATAGAATATGATATTTAAATCATCTATTATCTTCATAGGTACTCTCTTGGGTGTCATGAGTTTCTCTAGGAGGGATTCTCCATTTGCCTTCTCTTCGAATCACTTTACTAGACGCTCTACCAATTGTTCCTAGCTTTTGATTGATTGTGGGTTAATACTAAAGAACCATTCATAATATATCCCTTGAAAATAATTCATAAATAGCATCAAGGCTATATCTTGATTTTCAATAAAATGAATAATGCATAAGCTCACTAGGTGCTCTAAGTGTTCTATCATAGTGACATTTTCTCCCAATAAGTAAGATAAGGATTTGAGTGTCAATGCAATAATTAGGTTATATATATAAGGTGGAACTAGTGGTATCAAGGTACCTTTATCATTCCATGTCAAAAATATTGTAGGAGGCTAATGTACCATAACTGCCATGTTGTATTGTCAATTCATTCTGTATCTCTAGTTTAGCGGTGGTACCAACTCTTTATAATTGGTTTAGATGAAAGCTCTAGTCATAGGCCTTTCATTTAAGAACATAGTCACCAAGTGAGAATATTTTTCTTACACATACTGATGAGATAGATACTAGAATCTTGGTCTATCTTTTATCAGATGAATTCTTCAAAGTCTATCTTTTCAATTTGAGTCTTCAAGCATAGTTGCTAAGTAAATTGTCTAGTGCTTCTCTTCAAGTAGGAAGATCATGAATTTCATTTAATTCATAGTAATACTTGAATTTTTGTGGGGAAAACTATAGAATATTTTTCTGCTAGGTGTGTCAAACAAACTATTATTATCTCAAATCACACCTACCAAATCATATAAAGGTGTCCAACAAGACAAATGCACTCACATCTTGCATAAAAAAAAGTAAGAACCACCATAAATGAGGGGAATACCTATGGGATAACCTCTGGGTTTTTTAATTGAGATTGATTCCTTGTTAAAATCTAATACTTGATGCATAATGAACATCCATGACCTGAGGCCGGGATATAATTGCAAAGAAATTAAAAACAATAAATTAAATGATTTTGTAGAAAAATAATAACCTAAGATATAGGGGTGATGCACCAAAGAATTAGAAATCCTAATTTTTAAATGCAATAAGTTGTAATTGAACATAAAAAATATCTCCTATGGCTAGTGAACACAACCAAGCAAACACTATGCTAGGAATCAAGACAAGTTAAAAGAAGAAGGATATATCTAAATTAGTCATGGCTTCTATTAACATGATTAAATGATTACAAGAAAATGGGACATAGAGGGTTGAATGCTCCTTAAGAACTAGAAACAATTGGGGCTCCCATTTATATAGTAGAAAAGAAGGATGAAAGGAAGAGGTTGCTAGGTTGGGTACCAGGCATGATCAAACAACTCCCAACTTATTTTGCATTGAAATTAGGCCTATTTATAAGATGAGAGGATGGTTCCTTCCCTCCAAAGTTATATATAGAAGAAATATAAATATATCCTAATTATATATCCAAAATCCTCCTACAACTATGAAATAATATCTTTGAGCTCTTTAGATTTGGGGACATAAATGCTAAAATATTTTGGGTTGTTGGATGATCAAGTGTTGTTGACTCAGCTCACTCCTACTATGTTGAGGTGTATACATAATTACTCTTTTTTCATGTTCCTCCTAGAATGCATCACATTTTTTATGTAACGGATATGGCCTTTGTACCTGGTGTAGGTTGGAAGGATAGGCTCATGCATATGGTGGGCTTCGTGGTTAATGTTTAGTGTCTTCTTTAACCACTTATTTTTCTACTCCCTCCCTCATATGTGCCATGTGTTCTTAGAAGAGGTGGAACCTTATTCATGCAATCATGGGTCTTCTTTGTTAATCATAGGTGCTTTCTTTCTTGGGCTATGAATTGATCACCATGTTTTTGGCCTCAGTCTCCATTGAAGCCTTACCTTCTCATTTTTTTCCTTTGCCAAAAGGAACACATGACCATTGGATTGAAAATTAATGGCCCATTGTACTTGGTACCCTTGATGTGGCTAGACTTGAAAAAATATGACCATCAATCATAAATGGAATATCTAATGTTCAACACAAATTTTAAGTTCATTTACCCCTTCTTTGGAGATATCTTCTTCTATCTAAAGGTGAGAAACACCTTTTTATTGCCCCTTCCTGTACCATCCTACTTTTTACTGATTATCATTTTGGAGTGAATCATGGTTGTAGAAAAAATTTCGCTACAAGGCCCTAGAAAATGCAAAATATTTTTCTTCTAAAATTATAGATTTTTCATTTTTACATTTGCATAGTCAAAATGCATCTCTAATCATGTTGACACATTAGTAGAAGATAAAACATAAAATAACAATTCATATGTATATAATTTTTATGTAATATGTTGTTTGTAACTCATGGAAGGTGAATCAACACATTTCCATATGGATGACCTTCTAACTCATGGAAGTGGAACCACCACATTTCCATATGAGCAACCTTTCTTATTAATTATAGTGGTTTTATAATACACCAATTATTGTATAATGAAATATGCACCCCTAGTATAAAATGCATAAGTAATGGATGCAATGTTGTATCCTCATATCTCTTCTCAGATATTGCTTGCATACTACACCTTTTGAGAAATAAAATCATTGTGCAATTTTATTTATATGTTTTTGTATTTTAGTTTGTTATACTTTTTATTTTTATATTGCACTCTTTCTTGAAAATTTTTAACTCAAAATTATGATTTTCATATCATTGTCCTTATAAAATACATCGTACCTCTTGTGCTACCAATAATTTTACTCGGCCATTAATTCAAGCCAAGACAATAATCAATATTTATCCTAATTAGGTATGTATTAACATGCAACATAAATTAATAACTATACAATTGAAAAATCTCATAATTTTTCTTTCTTTTCTCGATATTATCCATACAAATTAACATAAACAAAGAGAAGATGGGTCTAAGACCCTTCATCTAACTACTTGAATAATTGTATATTTGAATTAACTTCCATCCAATGCATTAATTATCATTCACCTCTTATCATCCCTTCCTTTATCCCTCAAAATGGTAAGAATGAGCTCTTCCTTTTTTATTTTAACATATATTTCTCAAAACTAAAAGAGAGTCCTTCAATAGGATCTTGACATATATCCATTTGAATATATCTTTAGAAAGTAATTTAGGGAACTCACTACTTACTAAAACCCATTATCTTTAAAATAAAAAATTCTAAATTATCTTTTAAAGTGATACTTTGTTAATAACTAGATAATGTTCATGATTAATTAATATTATTAACGAATTACACATCTTGATGCAAAACACTAAATGAAAATAAAAATACGTTTAAGCATGATAATAATATGATTCCTATAGTGAATTAAAATGTTCTATATAATACTAATAAATAGTATTCATTTTATTTTTAAATATTAAAGCATGTAAAACATCTCAATTTATACCATGTAATATTATTGTCCATAAGGAGTTGGTTCCGAGGGCTTTAAGATAAACTTAACGTAAGTTGTACCCTACGGTATCCCAAAAGGCTTTGTAGATTTCATAGAGTATTCCATAAAAACATAGGGATTTGTTATTGACCATGGAAAAGGTAACATATTTGAGCTTATTTATGGAGAAAAAATATTACACCAGTCTTGGTGGTAGGTAGAGAGCCAAAAAGGGACCACACTAACACATTGCTACATATAATTTTTAAATACCTTAGATTGCATACTTAGAATTTCTATACAAAATAAGGGCCATAGACTAAGGCTTGTCCATCCTAAGCTAGAAATATCAATGGCCACTTAAAAACAATCTAATATATATTATCTCGGGTTTCGTATAAGATTAGTGGGATCTAAAAATATGTATGAAGTTAGAAGGATATCTGCTTGATATGTTTATATGTATTTTTCTTATCACCATGGAAATGAGGCATGTATACTTGTTAGAATCATGCTACTTGATATGAGGTTGAATAAATTAGATATACTTATAAGCACTAACGATGGTACATTGAAGGTGGTGGACTAAAAATCCATGTGTAGTGAGGAATGTGGAATGGGATCGCTAAGGCTAGTGATTGGTTTAGGATGACTTCAAACTCTATGGGTTTTGTTTATATACCAAAAATTTGATTTTATTTTTTATTATAAAATTTTTATAAATGAATGGAGACTATGAGTAAATTTTGTTATATTTGAAGCTATAAAATTTATCAAAATTTATATTTTTTTATCCAAAAATGGTGTAGTATGGTATAGCATATTAGGGTAGTACTATGGGTTTCATTACAATAATACTATTGAATTTTTTAATTTTTTTCTCTTTATAATAGAAGTTAAATTCCCAATTTACTGCCATAAATATCTTATTCAATATTAAATACAAATTTTGATGGATTCTCTTGTGATAAGGCATTATGTTATATTAGACTTTGTTGTGATACAATGAATGTGGATCATTTAAGTGTAATATGATGGAGGCCTATTTTTTTTTTTATATTGGGTGAAAAAATAGGGTTTTGAAAGGGTCTCTAACCATTTTACAAGACATGCCTGATCATATTGAAAAATAATAACCACATGCCAACAAAAGAGATCCTAGCAAAAACCACACGCCTTTCCTCCTAGGAATAAATAATGCTAAAGATATATTAACAAAAAAATGAATTACAAATATAGTGACCATATAGACTAGACTTAGATTAAGCATTGTATTTTTTTTTGGTAGATAAGATACTATAGCATTAATACCGGGTTTTATAGGTTGACCCAAAACCTTTGACAAAAATCAACCCACGGCTGTTGATGAACATGTCCTTACTAAGGATCCTATATATGTAAAATCTACATGCCACAAAATCCATTACATCCGGTAAGGAACATATCTTGTTATCAAAAGAAACTTCCCATTCAATATTTTGGGTATACCCTGAGAAAACACACCTGCATCATAATTACAAAAAAAGAAACAGGTACAAATCCCTTCCTTGAAACAGTGGAGAAACAAAAAGTTGTAGACACACATAGCAGAGTACTAAAAAAACTCCCACAAGCTCTGTATTGATAATTAATCTTAATAATTCTTTGGTAATTGATTTCTTCCATATATGACATGCTTTGGGACCACATCCCATCTTGGCCAATCAGCCTTGGAGAAATGAACCTGCTAGCTAGATTTATGGCGATGGCTATATGGTGGTCCACGTGGCTCTGGTTCGAAGTCTTATATTATTTATTTCCAGCCCTGTGATTATCAACCAACCTCAAATTACTAAGATGACTAGGAGCCATATTATTTGAAATGTGACTATCCCCATTAGTCTTTGTGGTATTTCCAAGCAACATCCACCAAGATGGACAACTCGAATAATTTTTATTGTGAGTCCATTTCAAAAAAGATATGTGATTACTCATAGCCTTCGAACTTATAGTGTCTTATCTATCGGTAAATTCGACTATCATTCTTGGCATTCTTGTTGAATAAGCTCCTCTACTTCACTCGGGATACCATGTTCCAATTTAAAAAGTCTGTCACCATCGACACCCAAATTAGCCATCTTATCAACAACTTTGTCATTCTAATACCTAACTAATCCTACTGGCAAGGTGCGGACCTCTTCAAAATGGAATCACTGGTAGATCGCTAATAATCATTCACTTCAGGTCTATCAACCCCTTCACGTTTCTAGATGTCGATCGGGGTTCCCGAAAGACATGTTGGGATTTTTTGTCTTGTCTTCCCTGGAAAAGGATCCTAGCCTCTTCAACAATTGTTTTAATTATCCAAGGAGGTGTTTTCCAATTATTGAGGAGATTTATAACATACATAGAGTCTCCTTCTATGATAAAATTGCCTTCTAAGTCTTGAGTCATTTGAAGGCATCTCCACATAGCTCTAGCTTCAGCTTTGTTTTTCATCCTTGTTCCAAAATATTCAAAAAATGCAAGCATCATATTCCATTATAATCTTGCACAATGTCACCAATGCCTGCTCTGCCATGATTTTCCTTAGCCACTCCATCAAAATTAATCTTAAACCAAACCGTAGGAGGTGAGGACCACTTGACATTGGCTCTGGTGTTGACTACCCTAGGCACAGACTCATCTAACAAGGTTAATCTTAAATATTGAGCAATCGTGGTCTCCTGTAGATGAGGTTTATGACTATCAAAAGGGATAAGGTTCACATTCTTGTTGGCAAATGATAGGATCCTGGAAATGATAGTTTTATGATCATGGATAGACTCATTAAAGACTCTATGGTTCCTTTCTAACCACACCTACCAAAGATAGTGATTGAGACAAAAAATTCACATGTATCTAAATCTTTGGCTTGAAAAGGGGTAAGGCCACTAGATGAACAAATCAAGTACGATGGTTGGTTTGACCCAGGAAATATTGAAGGCCTAAAAAATCTCACTTAGGATAGTCAAGAAAAAAGGGCACTCAAGGAAAATGTGATAAATGGTCTCCCAATTAGCCCTACAAATATAACATCGATTAGTGATACAAATACCTTTATGCATCATATTATCAATGGTTAGAATTCTTCCTTGGATAACTAGCCATGAAAAGACTACAATTTTTGGAATTAAATTTTTTATCCAAACTTACTCCTTTTGGAGGACAAAATCCTCGTCATCAAGCAAAAGCTTGTAAGTTGATTTAATAGTGAACTGCCCATTTTTTGTAGGAGCCCAGGTCACTTGTAAATAACCCAACTTCAAACAACTATAAATTTCTCAATACTGATAAGAATTTAACAAATGAGCAGTCATTTTTGTAGTACTCAAAAAATATAGACAATTGTACAAACACCTTTTGAAAATGACTATTCAAATAAAAAATATGACCTCCAAAAAATGTGTTATTTTCCCAAAATAACATGCCCTAGCTCTGCAAAAATAAACCCACTTTGCCCAAATTGCTGCTCTGATACCAAATGTTGTGAACCTCTCTTCTCATACCATAAATCATTCAACAATTTTCATAAATATAAACAAACATCCATAAATAAATTAATTGCATAATAAATTGCTCACCATAAAATAAATATTTTGTATACCCTTGAGGTAGGGCAACATCGTACAATGCTCCTTTTGGAAAAAATCCACTCCATAAGATCTCTAGCTCCATGAGCCAATAATTATCCAATAATACTTCATAGATACCTTTTACAATGGGGGTACATCTATCTTTATACAAGAGTGTGATGGTTCACCTTCCATGAGTTACAAGATCACCCATGTGGTGGTTCACCTTTCATGAGTTACAAAGTGCATAATTATATGATAATATTTCTTATGGTTACATATGATAATATTCCTCAATGGTTACATATATGATTCTATGACACGTATTTCTAATTTGACATGTGTCCTTCATTAATCAATAATTAATTAATGGCTCATACCATTATACAATACAATATTAAATTATTAAGTACCTATCTTGGGTACCTAACACTAGGTGGATCATGGACCTATAGTTAGCTATGTGTGTTTAGAGAATTATCTTTTCATTGGTCTCAAGGTCAAAACCATGTTGATGTAATTTTTTTTTGTATTCATAAAATTTGTTAGAGTATATTACATAATTTGGGTCATGTAAATGTACCACCTTTGGTACATAACTAGAGTAGGAGTTTACTTTAGAGTAAAGTTAGTTAGTTACTTCAATTTTTGTAATAAATTCACAAGTATTAAATGTGCAATTTGTAAATGTACAAAGAGTCCACTTGTACATCGAGAACATAGGTAGAGTACGGGGTAAGGAATATATCTTCCTATATAAAGACCTCATAGTGAGTGTTTTGATAGAGCAACATATGTAGTAGTAAATATAGAGTGTGTGGTAGTATGGTATAATATAGTCCTTTCATATCCTTTCATGGAGTGTTCATGCCCTTCATTATATAGCATTTGTATTTTTTTCATAACTTTCATTAATAGCATATTTTTGAGTTATTTGTAGATGTTCATCTCATTATTTTCCTACATATTATTGTGCCATTAGTTTATAGTTATATCAAATTAGTTATCTTGCATCTTGTGGTTGTATTCCCTATACTACCATCCCATAAAAAGCTAATAGTGGTATCAGAGCACATGGTAGATCAATTAGGATCTAGTGAGAGAGCCATGGTAGATCGATCAAAAAATAGGGAGAGCTACATGTGAGATTGAGAGAAATCCCAAAAATATCATTTACAAAATTTTTGAGATTACATTTGGCTAGAGTCTTTCCATAGGGTTGTAGAAAAACTCGTGAAGACTAAGACTTAGCATAAATTCCACTAGATTCACAAATCAACGAGTGAATTTTATTATCTCTAGAATTAAAAATTCTTCCATTCCAATTTCTAAAATCTTATTGCAAGAAAAGGATATTCAAATAAAGTTGGTAAGCTTCCTACATAGAGCTAGGAAGAATATATTTATTAGTATCACTCGAGCACTTGCAACAACCAGTATAAGACTGAAGATTTTAGAGACTTCAAAAAATGTCCCATTACAAGTTTTACAGACCTACATATTATATAAGAGAGGGAGAAGAGACTCCAAAGATGAGTCTAGGAGGCTATTGAAGATTGTTGATCTCCATTGAATACTGAAACATGTAGAGTGCAGAAGAATAAAATGCCATAGTAGCCTTACTATTGATTCAAGAGACTCTAGAGAAGAGTTAAAAAAGAATATTGGAGGTTGATGATCTCCATTAAAGCCTACAGATTATAGAAGTGAAGGAGTACTAGTAAAAGGTCCTATTTTATATTCTAGAAATAGTAGATTTTAGAGATCTAGAAAGGAGATCTCATTATGAACACTTTCACTATAGAAGGTTGAAGGAGAGGTCTCATTTGAAAGATAAAATAATATATAATATTGAAGACCTTAGAGAGGTCTCAAGGAGAAATAAGGAGAAGGTTTGGAGAGCCTTATTACAGATTTAGAGGTCATTAAAGGAGTTCCTAGGAGAACTCATTGGAGAAATTTACCACCAAGGAGAAGTTCCTGATAAAGGAAGATTTTGGGACAATTATTGCCATTTGGTAACAATACCAAACTAAGATAGATTTGGTAATAAGCTTACCAAATATTAGAGGATATTGGTGAAGACCTCACCACTTTCATATTCTTGAGAAGAAGTCCTAAATTGAAGTCAAAATTTGAAAAGGAGACTAAAGGAGAAAGGGGCCCAACATTACTACCAAACCTAAAAGGTTTGAAGATTGCCTTTGAAATATAGAAGACTCATTCAAAGATAGGTGTTTGCTAAATCTATAGTAGAATACTAAAGGTTTCTTAAAGAAAAACTCAGCTATTATTTGGGGGAATTCCCTACCAAATTTTTTAGATTCAAGGATAACATTTTAGTGCAGAAATTGACTATAAAATAGGTAGAAATCAGGGCAACATTACTAGCTGTAAAAACTTTAGAAGTTATAGATTAAATCCTAAAGGTTAATAAAGTCACCTTCTACAGTTTAAGGGCAGAATTTTAGAGGGTTTTTGGATCTACAAAAAGGTGAGTTAAGGAGCTATTTCAAACAACTAAGTAGAGTTGAAAGTTCATTCAGTTAAAGGTAGCAATAAGGTGAATCTAATCACCTAGAAATCCTTCATCTACAAAGATTATTAACGTAAGCTACTTGGATGCAAATAGGTTCATTAATTGAATTTTAATTTAGGTTAAGCAAAATTTTAGTTCTTTAAAAGTTTCAAAGATAAGGTTTCATATTATAGTCTTCAAAGGGAGTGCATAAGGAAGTTTCTTTTCAGGTTTATACCTACACATTAAAATAGGAGTTAGACATGTTTTGATAGAAAGAAAAATATCATCTTCCTATTATGTAGTTATAGAAAATAAGACTATATTAATTTACAAATATTATAGTGCATTTAGGAGAAATCACTAGTGCATGATTTAAGGTTCATTTTAAGGAGTAATAAGGTGTGATCAATATTGCACTATACTAGTTGTTCTTAAAGATTTTTAAGGTGCACTAAGTATTTTAAGTTATAGTGAAAAATAGTGCATATTTCAAGTTAATTTTGAGGGTTCATATGAAAGAGTAATAAGGAGAAACTATTATTACACTATATTAGTTTTTCAAATTTCACTAAGGATTTTTAGTTAAGGTAAATATTAGTGCAAATTTAAACCTCTAAAAGTAGCTACATGGTTAAGAGATTGGATTCATTGGTGCTAAAATTATCCAAGTGAAGGAGTTAGAGGTTATTTTTTTATAATAATAAAGACAAAAATACATTGCTCTCAAGGATTAGAGCAAGTAATCATCATATCTAAGAAGCAAAGGAAAATCTTCAGAAATCTATCTTCATTTATCCTCAAGCTATATAGTGAGGAACCACCATATCAAAGGAGAAAAGGAGCATAAAAAGGAGACAAGGAACTCTCAAAATATTGGTGAAAAGTAAAGTATCTTATTTATGTTACATTGGTGTACCATATCCCTACTAAAGAGGATGAAATATAGAGTATCTCAAGACACTAAGGTATCCAGTATCCTACGTCCTCAATCAGTTGAATTGTTGAAGATAAAAGATGCAAACTTTGGGTAGAGAAGGTTATCCAACCTAGGGCACATAAGCATAGATTTAGGGTGTCTAAAGACACAATTTTCAACACCTTATACAGTGCCTATGATTACATCAACCTGCAACATAAGTACCTACATAAATATAAATGCAAATGCAATAAATAACAAGCAGTATAGCAAAGGATAAAATGAAGGTGCAATACACAGTATGCAGAACAAGTGAAAGCACCACATTCTACCATTGGAGCTTCATAGAACCACCACTCTATCACCCTTGGTACCTCACAACTAGATCCAACCATCATACTCTAATAGAACAACTTTCAAGAAGGAAATTGTTTGTTGTGAGTGAAGCAATCTTGCAAATGGTTGGAATGAATAGGCATTGAAAATATCTAAAGATTAATTTTTGGTACATTAAAGAGAGTGTACATGCAAAGGATATATCTACACTTGTATTGAAAGAGGAAGGAATATTGTGCCACTTGGCACAAAAGGTATCATCACCCTCTTATCTCCAATGCTCAAGAAAGGAACTCATTCATGTAATGCCTTTCATCTTTGCCCTAATGTTCAAGGAATTTCAATTCTCAACAAGGAGAAGCTAATCTAATACCACATGGTTTAATGCTCCACAAAGTCTAATGAAGCTCAAGGAAGATACTTAAGTAATGTCTACCACCAGTTGAAATATTCTACAAGAAGAATAATCTTACATATAGCCACAAAACTAGAAGTGCATAGTGAATGGAAGAAAATTTATAGCAAGCATTAAGTGAGAGTGTATTCAAAACCTGGAGTCAAGGAGTCAAAGGTTCATTTAAGACTATCATAAGAAGACATCCACTGAGTTTGTCATAAACCGGAAAGAAGATACCAACACTCACAATCAATGCTCAAGTTCAATACCAATAAACACAAGTTCAAAGGTATATTTGCACTTAATACTTTCTTTCATTAAATTTTAAAAGGAGGTATAAGGGAATATATATTTCTAAGGTTAAAATAGTTGGAGTAGATATAACCTTAGAGAAAGTAATCAAATCAAAAGTGCATAATCTTAAGGGTTAATTCAAGGAGTATTATATTTGCAAATAATTAAGTAGGATAAATAAGGGTTTCTACTTTAGACATTTATAAATTATATTGCAATTATTATTAATTTCTAATATTCCAATATTAGGGAGTTATAAGGTATACTACATCAAACATAGATAATTATAATTTAGAAATATTGGATAATAAGGGATATAAAAGGAAGTGTAGCACAGGGGTATAGTATTCCCAGTGGGGAGGTGATTTCTAATTTTTAATATGGTCAATGTACTAATTCCAACTTGTTTACCAAATATGTATGACCGTACGGTCTCTAAAACTACTAGTTTATGCCCAATGAACAACTTGTACTAAAGCCAAATCGACACACTATATAGTCAAAAATCATACAATTATGGAGATTTTATGATCCCACACTCAACCAATCCTTCAGATTCAATTTTTCAAACTGTCATACATAGTTTTGTAATCCAAGAAGTCGAATTCCCAAAACTACCAAATCGGGTAAGTTTCTTCCAATCGCATAAACTTCTAAATCGGGTACCTATATTCTTTACGATTTGTACAAAATCTGGTGTACAATATGTATAGAAATAAGGTATATCAAAGTGCCAAATTGGATACTCTAATGGGCCAATCTCTCTTGGATAGGTTTTGTAAGGGTTAAATATGATCATTAATCCTCTTCCAATAACATGCAAAACATATCAATGAGGCTTGAGAGAGTTTCAATTCCAATGGCGATACCAATAAATCATACAGTAGGTTTCAATATATCTTCCTTGAGATTAACATCATTCCATAACATTTCATAGAGCTACACCGATATGGATTCCATCCATTATTCCACAACAATGCATAAATTAGCCAAGACAATAAAATAGAAGTACATGCAATAGAACTAAACCATCAATTGCTCTTCAACCATTCCAGAATCATACAACATGTAAGAGAAGATATGAGTTATTATTATTCATTCGTATTCAGTAATGAAATACAATCGTTCTCTCAGAGCATAGTCTAACTCCTAACACTTGCTAGATTAACCAGAAGAATCCAACTATATTAGATTATGACTAGTGTATGTCCAAACCATAAAAATAAAAAATGGGGCCTTATATAACATTTCATAGGCTATTATAAAGTGGTTCCTAAGGAAATTAGTTATTTAAAACCACCCATGCATAACGGAATGCATTAATTAAGACTTTTACTAAGTCTAACACCTTAATAATCAAGTATATGCGCAATTACAACTTGAAATTACGTCTCTTGTGCATTTCACTTCATTTCATTATGCCTTGTACAATTTTACATTACCTTGTATGGTTTGCATTCCTAAATTTAAAGTTTACTCCTACCTATATGATTTAAAAAACTTTTCAAAACCATAAAAATTGGGAAAATACATTTATCACTTCTTCTAGGAGGTGGATTTGCTGCCTACATCTGCACTCCCATTTACTTTAGTCGGTGTCCTCGTCGACTCATCCTTTTGTTTTACTTGCATCATCATTTTGTTTGAGTTGTGCCTCATAATATACGACCACCTCCTTCAAGTCATCTACTTGGGTTTGAAGTATTGGAAATTCATTCTTCAACCTGGCTGCATAGTTTCCCATTTCCACTACTTTTGTCTCATGGAAATTAGCTTTCTCTTTGATAGTATTCGAGAGTTCCCTCATTTGATTTTCATGATAAGTGGAACTCTTCTTGAACTTCTCCTAAAAATGAGCTTATGTTTGAGTTTTCACCTAAATATCGTAATTCTTCTCTGTAATGGTCTTCATGTGGTGGTCAACATCAACCTCCAAGGAATGAAAAATATCTTCTCTCGCATTTAATTGCACTTGCTTATCTAGGACCATATAATTATATCTTTTGTTGTCCTCTGTAAGCTCTTCAATATTCTTGGCATGTACCACAATTTGCTCATCTTTTTTAGCCAACTATATTTTCACCTGTTCATCCTTTGCTCTGAGTTCAACCTCCAACTTTGATGTGTTGTCGTTAAGCACATCATTAAATATCAAAGATATTATCAATCCAAGGTGGTGTCCAAGGCTGTCTACGATAGAAGGATAGGGCAGAGTACAATTTAGGCATTCATATTTCAAGCATTTATTGGATGAGACAGATTTGGTTTAGCCTTTTGGTGTCACACTAAACCTAATCTGTAGAATGGAAAATTGTAAAAAATAAAAACTAATTCTAAGTTGTAGGAATTGAAATCTACCTACAATTGCAAGAATTGGAATTGCTAAATTGAAAGTCTAATCTACTTTTGTAGAATTAAAATAATAGAATTTAAATTGCTGAATTTAAATGTTGCTTAAATGAAATCCTAAGTTACATTTGCAAAATTTAAACCTAGTTACTCTTGCATAATTGAAATGATGCTTGTAAATAAAACTTATGCTAAAAACACCTGTCAATGTAACACCACAAAAGGTCGTCAAGCTTCTGCTACAAGAATTAACAACAAAATAAAATATGCTGAAAATGGAAAGTTGCTAAAATAGAAAAGCAGGGAAAATATGAAAAGCAAAGGAAAAATGCTTAATATAATTTTTCAGCTGACACACACACAAATTTTGTATGCAAACATAATAGAAAACATAAAGAACATTATACAAACTTAAAACAAGAAAAATAAACTTGACAAGTAATCTATTAATTCTGCTGTAGCAAAATTACAGATTAAAACCTGCCATAAAAATCTTCCTTCTAGATTTGAAAGTGGGCTCATAATTCCTAATTTATAAGGATGTGAAAAGCACTCCTTAACTAATTAACACTCAGAATATAAAATGATAAAATAACTACACTTTTATTGATGATAAAACATGCTAAAAACTATTACAAAAAATTATTGTACAGTCCTAATTGCTGCTATTGAAAACTCTTCTCTATTATAATTCCTAATTGGCTCAACCAAGGAGGGAGCTGTGTTATTTATATAAATATTTACAACATATGCCATGATCAAATCAGCCTATGTGCTACTTTATAGTGATTTGTCAATAATTCTGGATCTGAAATAAATGTAAATCTGGACAGTATATGTTGCAGTAGTAGTCATTGGCCCTTAGAAAGCATCTTCAGTTGTGGGAGTACATGGGAGGAGTCTAGAAATATCTCACACATATTTCTCTACTTCATAATATGCCATTTCTATTTTACAAACAACTTCCTATTATGCTACAGTTATTTCTGGGTTTATCCTAGAAGAGGATCAATTGATCTTTTTCTATGAATAGTGGCTTTGGACAACAAGGACGACAAAGATAGCTGGGGGATATTTTCCCTTAAACCTTCTCAACCTTCTTTCCATTTTTCCACCATCCAAAAATAGTCAAAAAATCAAAAAGCACTTTTTGTTCTCAATCCAGAGCTAATTGGCTCAATCGAAAGAGACTATATTTCTCAATCCGAAGAGACTATATTTCTCAATCCGAAGATACCTGTTCAATACGAAAATCTTTGAAATGACCAAATGTGTGCTATTCAAGTGATTTTAGCTGCATTTATCAGGTGTATTAGCCCTCAATATTATATTACAATAGCCTTCATTCCTCTCCATGTGTGAATTTCATGCCTTGCCATTCATTGGTAGCTTGCTAGAATTTACATGGTAAATTATTGCATTTTCAACTCTGTTTCACAGTTGTAAAATATTGGAATTTCTTGCAAATTAAAACAAATTAGAACATGGAAAAATTATTCAAATATCAACATAATGGAGTACATCAAGTTGCTACTGAATTTATACACTTCATTCACCAAGTAACCATGCTGAAATAGTGCAACAATGTTGCACAATTGTCCCTGCTCTGTTATACCCTGTTGTTGCCTATTTAGACCATGTGGGAATGCTTCTAAATAGTTCATATGTCTTCTGTAGTCCTTCTGAACTCATTCCATCCATATCCTCATGCTTTGCTTGACAACTTCAAGGTGTTCCTATAAAGCGACAACTTGCTGATTTTTATATGGCTATTTTTTTTAGATTTTTAGATTTATGTCAGTCCTAAAATTTTGGCTTCAATGTGGATTTGAAACAATTTGAAGGATAGGAAAACATTAAAAAATCATTGATAAGTTAATGGATTTCAGCTTACCATATTTGGTTAATTGAAATACATGTTTTTACTTGCTACTTAATCAAGCAAAATCAGTCATAAAATGCTGAAAATAGTCAAAAACAGAGATATAGTATTCCTAACATAAAATCATGCAAACACTTAACAAATAGTATATTTTAGTCAACTATTTGGAAATTAAATTATCATATGGTAGTCAAAAATTTTGCAATAATGAGGCATTTTTAGGCCTCATCAAACTCCTTAATTTTATCTTCTATCATTTGTGAGACCTATCTCTTATCTTATTCAAGCAAGATAAGTTTGGTATCAAAATTAGTTTTGGTTCTTAGTAGTTCTTCTTACAATTTATTTATTTTCTCCTCTACCGTAGCCTTACATTTTTGCAATTATTTCTCCATTGCAATCATTTCCTTCTGAGTGGCTTCCATCTCCTCATGATTTTCCTTGAGCTGATAAATATGCTCCAATTCAATCCTCAACCACTCTATCCAATGTGTTAGAAACTTCAACTTCCTTAGAGTTATAGCCAATCATGTAGTAACCCTCTTGTGTTCCAAATCCACTGTATTCATGGGACAAGTCAGATGATTGGTTCTATCTAGGTACAACTTAGATACTACTTGTAGTTGGTTCTCACTCCCTCTGGGAAGTCATATCTTCCCAACATTATGGTTATCTCTTCCCTGGATAACTTCCATGGGTGTTGTACATGAATGTCCATAATTCTCCTTATATGCTCCTCATTTTTCACCCATTCTGTTATCTTCTCCAATTTTAGAGGCACTTGTTCCTCCCACAACTTCAATTCTCCCACACGTCTAATACAAAATTATAATTTGGTACTAGCTATGGCATTTCCTATATGAGAGAAGAAATATTCCACATCATCTTCTATTCCCTGCACCACCTCCTCAATTTTGATCTTGCCAAACTATAGTAACTTTAGAAGGTAACTTGTTTGCATTCTACATAGTTCCTCCTCTTTAGGATTGTGTTCTTCCTCCTCTTCCATGTGGTGGCTAGAGCTTCCCCCGAGATCTAGTAGTGCTCTCTTTGTAATTATATTTTATCTTGGTGGAGTTTTTTCCACTATTTTTTCCACCTCCATATCATATTCTATATTCACAATATCTTACTGAGATTGCTACTACTCTATATATTCTTAGGCTTATTTTTGTTCAGTGGAGCTCACTTCTTGCTCTTCAGTCACCTACTCTTCTTCCTGATTCTACCGTGTCTCCATCGCTGTGGCTTTTTCATAAATAGGTTCTTCTTGTTCTTGTGATGCTTTTGCCTCTTCTTGTGCATCACTTGGATTATTTTGACTTGAACTCCCCCCATAAAAAATTTGAAATGGGGCTTCTTCTTTTCTCTAGAATCTTCTTCTAAGGCTTCCACTCCCACTTTAGTTTCCTCCTTTTCCTCCTAACTAGTGGTTGCAACTTCTTATGCTATCTGCCCCACTTCCATATCCTCCAAAATTTTTGAAGAGTCTAAAATTTAAAATTCATTATGCTGGAAGATCTATGGGGATTCTAGTATCTTCTATGCTTCTACCCAATTCCACTCATGTAAATCTAGCTTATTTGAGTTTGACTATCTCTTTTCCTCTTGATGATCCTTCTATACAATATTGATTTGTTTTTCTAGAGTGGGATTCTTTACCATTATTTCCCATTGCCTCCTTGTCCTTACTTGTATTGGACTGGATTGCCTCCCCATAATTTCCTCCCTTTATTGAAATGATGGTTGTTCCTATTGCTATTGCTGAATTGCTTGTTGTTGTAGTTCATGTTCTAACTTCCTAGGCCTTTTTATTTAGGGGTGTACATACTCATCATCTGAAGGAGTATCCTCCTATACCTTAGTAGCCTATTATTATTTATTTTTCTGAGACATATTTGGAGTCTCCTTCTGAATAGGTATTGACTTTGCCCACCTCAAAATGGTTGGATGTCCTATATTCATATTCCCAGGTTTTGTCAAACTTGGAAAGTGGATTCCCATTTTTGTAATAGCATTTAACAATAATCCAATGGCATGGAATGTCATTTCAAAGTTCTTCGGTATTTTTATTAGTACTTCATGCATCTTTCTTTCTAGATAGGTACCTCAATCATACTATATCCCTTTGGTGATACCTTCTACACACTGAGCCATATAGATGGCATTTGTGGCTCATGTATATCCTGACAATCAAGCCATCATAGTATTCATAGCACATGGTCAATCATTCCCTTTCAATTGGATCTATTTATTCCTCTAATCCATGCACCCAAGATATTTTTATCAATCGATGACTTCACATTGGTTAACAAAGTGATGATTTGATATGTCTCAATCATATCAACCAACTTCTTAACTATCTTTGTGTTGTATGCTAGTAATCCAAATGTTTTCTTGAAAGCCTCCATTGATATTTCTACTCTCACTGACCTTTTACCCACATTGAAAAAGGTAGTTCTGGTTCTAGGATTATACACCTAAATTATCTACAACAAATAGTTGTAGAATAAGGTCTTCTAGTGTGGTGGCACTTGTGCTATTACAACTACACCAGCTTCCTCAAACTATTTTCTCCAGGGGTGGTTCTTATTTTGTTCATTACTCCACCACCTCCTACATGTCTCTCCTCCATGTTGTATGAATGTTATATTCATTATTTCCACCTAATATTCCTCAGGTCCACTATTTATATCCTCATCTAGATATGGAACATGTACCTCACTCCTCAATTCCCTCCTTGAAATTATTTCTTATGTCATCCTCTCCTCTCGATGTCTTGGTGGTTTCTCCTTTTGTCAGCCCTATAATACCTCTTACCTCTCCATGACCTGTATCATCATCTTCTCCAAGGATGATTACCACACCAATCATGGGACTAGAACTATCACCCTTGGTACTACCACATGAATCTCTCTTGTGTAGGGGTCCTAGTGATCGTTCCACCCCATTGGTTGCAATTATTCTTAATTGGTATCCAAAATATTTAGCTAAAATCATTTTATTTCCATGCCTTCGGTTATATTGCTACTCAAACATCACCAATTTTGCAATTAGAAGTGTCTCAAAAATCATACAATCTATTGCAAATCGTACAATCTACTCTTTCTCTTACAACTTATGTAGCCTAAAATTATCACTATTCGGTCTTCAAACTGTTCAATATTCTACAAATCATACAACTATAGCCTAAAATTATATAGGGACATACTACTCTATATATTTATCTCTTTAGCTACTCCCCCTTGTTGAGTCTGTATGATTTCAAATGATTCCGTATGATTTTCTTCAAATGAATAAAACATCCCAAAAATTGCTCAAAATTGCATAATATTTCTTCTGAGACCATACACTCTATCAAAAAATCATATAGTACATATTTTCACACCCTTATCCACCTAAAAATTATATTTTTCACTTTCTTTCTATGATTTCTCTCTGACCTAGTTGTCGAAATGCCCTGCTCTATCTTTTCAATACTTTTCAAAAGCAATTTCTTAATTCTTCCACACTTGGAAAAATTTATCCTCAAAAACAAAAATTTTTGGCCATCAAATATGGTTGTACGGTCTTCTACTTCCTTTCCCAAGTCTTATCCTTCCTTTCCTTAGTCTTATACTTCCTTTCCTCAGTCTTCTCCCTTTCATTTTTGACCACTCGATTTAGGGTTTGTAACTTTCTTTTCCCTGCAATTTCTTCGCTCTGACTCCAATATGCCATTTATTCGAACCCTAATGTACTTTTTTCAACTAAATTGTTCATGTTTGGACACCGTATACTAAAAAACCTCCTATTTTTCTAGATTAACTTGAATTATTCCCTCAATGGAGTCAAACCCTTGCTTTTTCTCCTTGTTCCTTCTCTGGGTTGATTTCTTCGAATGCAAAAAGTCTCCCTGGTGCGAGTTTAAAAATGGGTCATAAATTATTGTAGCTTACTTATGAGTTTTAATTCCCATGTAGTTGCCTCCATTGAGTTACATTCTTGTTGCCTTCGTCCTAAAAAAAATTTAAACTCTCTTTGTACATTTAAAAAATTGCTAGGGTAAGCCTTCTATTTAAACTATCTCCAAATCCTAACTACTCAAAATTTGAAATTGTGCCATTTTGCATGTATTTTCATATTTATTGCCTAGATTATTGACAACTCATTATTTTCATGCAATTTTTAACTTTATCCTACTCTTTTTCAACAACTCATCGATCCACACATGCAAACATTTAATGTGATGGTTGAAAATTATACGATTGTGCCTAAAATTGTACATTGTATGACCTAAATTATACAACCTACCTTCTTGTATGATTTCTAATGTACATTTTCTAGTTTTCATTGTATGATCTCTCATTTATACTTTTTTACTTTAAAAAATGGCTTGTATGATCTATCACTTGTGCTTTTTCATCTTAAAATTTGACTTGTACAATCTATCACTTAGAGATTTTTTTGTCTATTTTCTCTCTCAAAGAGGCCACCATTTTTTGTTTTCAACACACTTCCTTCCTAATTGCATCCTGATGGATTTTCACAGATAAGGCATTTTATTTTTATTTATTTATTTTCTAACCTATTTACACTTACCTCCATGGAAATCGTACAGTGACATTCACTTGTATGATCCCATAGGATTCTTCTCTTGGAGGTTCGACTATAACATTTTGAGTGGTTGTATCACCTGGCACCACTTTCTCTCATAGTTTATTCATCTCCATTGGTGATGTTACTACATTCCCTGGCCTTCCACTACCATGTGTACAATTTGGAATTGTACAATTGCAAGTTGAAGTATCTTCACCTAGTGTCCTTTTCTCTTATCGCACAAGTGACTGATCCCTTTGGAGGGGTTTGCTTACTACTCTACTAACATTCAAGTAACTTCTCTATCTATCTCCTCAGATCAATTCTGGCTCCATCCTTGGGGATCAGATCCTTAGTTGCCCCTGGTTTCTTTCATTTGCAAAATGTACTCTTCCTCTACTACCAATGCCTCTCCCACGTGACTGTCTTCCACATCCTATTACTCTTGAAATTGGGTTTCTTTGAACCAATGGTTATTATTTATTTTCTTAGAGTAATCCTCTACCACCTACCATTCTTTGAGGTTCTCTTTAGATTAGTTGTGGTCGTACTAATGGATATTACCTTGTGGAGCTAGGTAAGATTTCTCTCATCCATGGTAACCCTCGTAGATTCCTTATCTAGTTCATACAATCTAAAGGTGTATCTCCTATCTATATAGGAGTAGGGTTTGGAACCTTCCTCATCCTCTTCCTCCTCTAATTGTAATATCACCTTGTCCTTTCTAACTTTGTAGTTTAATACCTCCTCCCATTCCTGGTTGAAGCCTTAGGGGTCATTCTCTATTCCTTCATCCCATTGCTTGGTTATCAAGAGTTATCTCTACCAACTCAATGTTGGCTAGTGGAATTATACGTCTTCTTTTTCTTGGTGATAATTGTCATGGTACTCTAATTCTATGATCTATACATGCTAAGCGATGTCTCCATATTATTTCCTCGAAGCTTCTTTATGGGGATGAAGTTGCCAAGACCTTTCTATATGCATCAGAAAATTCTATCTCATAACTTGAGTTATTATGATTCCCTTCTCCCTGTTCCACTCAATCTATTTATAAGTTCATTAGTATCTCTAATATCTATACTTCTCTCCTTTGTCTTCTTAAATTTTAATAGGCTATTACATATGCTTGCGGATCAAGGCTGGTTTAAAATTCATGTGATATCCCTAGTTACCTTTGTGTTGTTGTACATGTTGGGGATCATGATTATATCAAGGATTTTGGGGGTTCCCTGGGCAATCATCCTCATAACTACTTTTTGTGCTAGGTTCCCTTATTATTCAAGGCATTCCTTCATTAATTGAGTCACTCAAATACAATTGTGCCTTACCTTGTGATTTAGGTGATGTGGTTGCTTCCTCAATAGCTCGCCACAACATTATTTCATCTTCACTCATCATTGGTGGTTCTTTTGGTGGTACTTACAAACTCATTCTTGCTCCATAATTTCTTATACTACTTCTTGGAGGTATCCCCTCATCATCCTCAGGTTCTCCTTCTAGCTCTTGTATCCTAGTTGTTATTTATTCATCCAATATTCATATTGTACTATCCAATTATTGGATGGTTTGTTCCCTCAACCTTGTATTATGACCTCACAACATCTGGTATTCTTATTGCAATTGCTAATTCTATAATCACATTATCTACTGTAATAGCCTTATATGAGCTAATGGAGTAAGTCTAGCCAATTCTTCATCGATGGTATCATTCCTGTATTCTTATAGAACTTCCATTTCAAAGGTGTCCACTATATCCTCGTACCATACTATTAACCATATCTTTCTTCATCCTTTATCTTGCTGGGGTAGTTCCCTTCATTCTACCTAAGGATACATCATGTTTTTGCTTACTTGGGATGTTCCTTCTTGTCTTCCCCTATTTATATGTAATAGTACTATCTCCTGATGTCCTCTTTCATTTGGAGGAATCCATTCTTCATCTTCCTCCTCTACTCATTTGGTCCCATCCACAAATCTAATATGCACTCATAATATTCTTCTTTCTTTGGGTTGAGGTGCCAACTCTTGTTGTTCTATGGCTGGTCATGTATCCTCCCCTTCTAAAAATAAGTGTATGAGTCCCATTTTAGGCTCCTCATATGATGTACCTAGCTCATCTTGAGTCCTTCATTGAGCTTCTACTCGTCTTCATCGCTCAATCTCTTTTGAATAAATGAATAAGCACTATACCTTGTAAGGCTTCAAATTTGAGCCATTTACAGTATCGGGTATATCCATTTCATTCAAGTTCTAAAACTTGACTACTCCATTATTCATTACTTCAACCACTTTATAGGGACCAATCCATAACATCTTCAACTTGTCGGGCTTGATTTCCTACTTTCCATTAAACTTTAGAGCCAAGTCATCCGAAATGAGTTCTAACTTTCTCAAATAATTTTCATTCCATGCCTTGCTTCTTTTCTAAGCTACCTCAATTGCTTATTGTTCCATGAATTTTATTTCATCTAATTTAATCAATTTTGTCATTCACTCTTCTAAACTTTCTTGATCACCTAAGCGGTGCTCTACCCTGACTCTCAAGCTTGGCATCAAGAATTCAACTAGCACTACTGCCTCATGTCCATACATTAACTAAAAATATATATGCTCTATTATAGGTTTAAAGTTGTTCTATATGCCCAAAAAATAGATGGTAGCCTTTCCTTCCAATCTTCTCCCTCTATTCCATAGATTTTATACAAAGTAGATATTGAGACTTTATTTGTTGCTTTCACCTGCCCATTAGCTCTGGGATAATAGGAACTAGACAATGAGTGTAAAATCTTGAACTTTATCATAAAATTTTTGATGATTTCATTAACAAAGTATCCTCCTCCATCACTCATTATCTATAGCGAAATACAAAATCTTGTGATTACATGCTCGTACAAGAATCTCATTGTACTTTTGTTGAGTTATCAGGTGATGCTCTCACTTCAACCCATTTTGTCAAGTATTCTATTGCTACTACGATGTATCTACACTTCCTTCTCTGAGATGTCTTCAAGGGTTTGATAAAGTCTAATACCCACATTTCAAAAAGTTCCTAGGTTTGTGATGGATTCAATGGCATAAATTCCATATTTACTAGCTTTATTACCCTTTGACAAGTATCACATACTTTCACATACTCGTTTGCATCATTATACAGTGTGGGCCACCATAGTCTAGCTAGTAATATTTTTCTAGTTGTCCCATCTGGTCCCATGTGCCCTCCTGATAAGCCTTTATGAGCTTCTTTCAATTCCACTTTGACTTCGTCTTCCTTCACACATCATCTTAGGATACCATTGCCTCCCATATTATATACCAATCCTGCTATAAACTGGAAGGGTGTTGACTTCATGATCACCTTATTTTCTCAGTTGTCATTATTTCTTGTGGCAACTCACCCATGGATAGGTATTGGCCAATAAAATTATACCACAATGGAACAACATTTATGGTGAATAATTGTGCATCCAAGAATTCATCCGAAAATCCTATTCCTGCAGGATCTCTTAATTGTATTCTAGACAATTGGTCTGCAATGACATGCTTCTTATCAGGTCTCACTACTACTTAGAATACAAACTCCTATAGGTTTATGAGCCACCTACTGATTCATCCTTGTATCATTGATTTTTTTATCAAGTACAATAGATCTTGGTGATCAATTTAGAAAGCAAAGGGATTCACCAATAGGTAATGCCTAAAATTCTAGACTACATATACCATTACCAAAGCTTCTATTTCTGTTGTATTATAATTTATCTTTGGCCTTGACAATAGGTGACTAGCAAATAAAATAGGTTGATCTAGCCTGAAATGTCCTTCTTGTGCTAAAGCACAACCAATTGCAAAATTTGAAGCATCAATATGGACATGGAATTCCTTATCTTGGTTTGGGAACACCAAAATCAAGCTACTTACAATCTTAGCCTTCATCTCCTAAAAGGTTGCTTGGTGCTCCTATGTCCATATGAAAGGAATATTCTTCTTCATCAAGTAATCCCATGGATAGGATACATGTGCATAGTTATTGATAAACCTTCGATAATATCCCATCAATCTCAAGAAGGTTTTAAGTGACTCACATAGTATGGTTCTTCCATGTGCAATATCACATGGATCATATCAAGGTCTATTTTTAATCCTTCACTACACACTATATGTCCTAATAATTTTCCATATGGTATCATCAGGTAGCATTTCCCAAGATTTAAATATATCTATGCATTTTTGCACCTGCTCATGCATTCACTGAGGGCAGTAATATGCTCCATGATCTTCCTATAAATGTACCAATCATCCAAAAATGCTTTGAAGTTCCATGTTGCCAATGGGTCAAATATATACAGTATGATGCGCTAAAATGTAGTTTGGGTATTACTGAAGAACACAAGATTATACTAAGAGGTGGTGTGAATAGTATAAGACCACTTTTTACTTTTCTTTCCCAATCAATATTATGTAATGTATATATAGAAATATCAATAGCAGTAATCAAAGCAATGCATAAATCACCACACACAATAGAGACACCACAATTTACATGGTTCACCCAATGTGGGCTACTCCACAAAGAAAATATTTCACTAAAATTTTCTCAATCAATCTCTTGGAAATCCTTTCCCTATTACAATGTTTATGGACCTCTATCCAAAGGAGATACCAATCCCCTAAATCAAGTTTATGGATATCTATCCATAGGATACACCAATCTTATAATATATGATTTGGATGGTGATCCTCTATAAGACCTCTACCTCCACTACCCTCAGAAAATGGAACTCTATCCACAGAAGACACCTATCTTACATGCTCTTGTTGTAGATATCTATCCTCAAGTCTGTCACCTCCAAAGCTATGTCTCAAGTATACACTAAACATAATCCTTCATTGTAGCACAAACCTATCCTCGATATCTATCTCTAATCTGGTACAAATCTATCCTCAAATCTACACCAAACTCTATCCTCAAATCTTTACTAAAAATAGACCTTCGGTCTAGCACAAATCTATCCTCAATATCTCTCTGATATGGTACAAATCTATGCTTAAATCTACACCAAACTATGTCCTTGAATTTGTACTAAACATAGTCCTTCGGTCTAGCACAAATCTATCCTCAAGCCTTAACTCAAGGCTTGTATCAATCTCAAATCAACTCTACTAGATCTGCCCCAAACCTTAACTCAAGGTTTAAAAAATAAATCAACTCTGCTCTCAAGTATTTTCAAAGACTTATGTCAATTCTTTCTTGTAAGCTTCCACAAAATCTCACACCAATTTGTCCTCAAGTCCTCTCTATAACTTTTCTAATCTGCCCAATAAGTCCTCACAAGAACTTATCTAAATCTGCTCTCAATCTATATAGTAAGAGTTCACAAAACCTTACCAAAATATGTTCACAAGTCTTCTTAAAGACTTACGTCAAATATAATCAACAATTCCACGCTAGAACTTGTCCAATATTATAGAAACATAAAGAGAATTGTTAGAGACTCAATATATTTCAAACTCATCAATCCTCATTCTTTTTCTCAAATCAATTTAGAATATAGAATAGTTTGTTTTATAGAACTTGAACAATCAATTCACACATCCACATGACTAGGCTCAACCAAATCTACTCCAATCAATAACTCAATGAAACAATACTTCCTTACAAACCCTAGTCCAAGTATACTCAAAATATTTCCAACAATGCTTCATCAACCAATCTCACATAAAAATTATACTCATGTTCTTTTCATACCCTAGTTCAAGTTCTTTAGTCAACCAAAGGCTTCAAAAAAAATGCTTATAAAATAAGGTTTTAACATCAAATATTTATTCCAGAAAACCTTGAAGCATTAACTCAACATACTCCTTTTCACTCCAAACGTATTTTTTAAAAAACCAATCAATCAACTCAACTATGGAAGAATATGATCATACATTTTTCTTGATGATGAAGGAACCTCTAAAATCTACCACAACCACAAATACTTATTTTCCAAGATCAAAGGAGTTAGAAGATGATAAGCTATCTCAAAGATACAATGCAAATATAAAACCACACATACACCTTATTACTCCATATTAAAGAAAGTATCCATCAACATTTACAAAAATGATTAACCAAATACACCTTATAATCTCCTAATTAAAATAATATTCAATACCAAGAATAATGTCAGTACAATCTCATTTTCAAAATAACTCAATGGCAATAAGTCCTCTCAACACTATAAATCTTCAATACACCAATATGTCAAAAATACTTTATTCAAAAATAAACCCAACTCTTTATTCCTCCAATTAACAAAAATAATGATTAATTAAAAACCTTTTTAACTAACCCTTTTAACTCCCTAGGACCTTATGTAAAAACCTTAGGCATAACAACACACATTAAAATTTTTATTACCTTTGCCTTGGTGGGACTCGAAATCATGACGCCATCTCTACCAGTGCCCTAGTCATGGCTTCAATCGATGCACAAGCTAGATGCTTGTTTGGAGAGCAAGAGCCCAATGTGCTCTATATTCCTCTCCTCATGTACCAAAATAAAAATCATGCATCACTTTCTCAACGTTTCAAAACACACACACCAAACACTATCACCGCAAATCGATCGTGGATCACTCCACCCACAAATACCTTAGCACTTTGTCCACTTGCCACTAGGCCATGTTTCCTTAGTGGATATGACGGTTTAGCCCACGATAATATTAACCCTTTCACTAATGCTTAAGACAAGGTGTTTGTCTTCTTCCTCGCACGAATTCTCACAACAACAATTTCACACTTTATTATTTCGAATGAATGATGATTTAAATGCCACTAAGGCATATAGTATATATGCTAATTTTCTCCTTTAATTTTGAACGTCATCATCTTCAAAATTTGAATAATTAATTTATAAATTATTTAAATTCTTTAGAATTTAAATTTTATAAATTAACTTTTAAATCCTTTTGGCTTTATCAAATCCTTTTTTAATTTTACCACTTTGTATAAGTAATATTTATTTATAAAATTTAAATTCAATTTGAATTTAAATATTTTATAAAATAAATATTAAAACCTCCTTGGGCTTCCTTGGGTTTTTATGAAAAACATTTTATTTTTTCTCAACCATGGTTTTAATGAAAATCCTCTGAACTTATGCTTCCACATAATATTAAAAATATTATGAAGCTCTTTTGCCTTTAACCTTTGCATTGTTCCTCTTGACCTTTTGACATCAATGGTAGCTTATTCCTTGACATTAATGACAACTTTGACTCAAAATATCCACAGTCCCCTTTTATCATTGATGGTAACCCAAATTCTTTTTACCATAAACTTAACCTTTTCTTTGTTCTTCTCCCCGTGGGACATTGCTCCCCCTGGCTCAATGCTCTTTTCAAAACTCTCTTATTTACTCAAATACCAAATCTCTCCCCCTTACTAAAATCTCTCCCCCTTTTACTGAAGAACATGAACTTATACTGAGAGGGGGGGGTGAACAGTATAAGATAAAACCATTTAATAATTTTAAATTCAGATAGCAATGGCATCAACATAACATTAAACAAGACAGAAAGCATCACACATAAAAGACCCATTTAACGTGGTTCACCCAAGGTGGGCTACTCCACGGATAAAACTTTTCCTCTAAAAGTTATATCAAAACCTCTGGGAATCCTTCCCGATTACAATGTTTATGAGCCTCGACTCAAAGGAGACACCTTCCCCTAAATCAACTTTGCTAGTGATCCTCTAGAAGACCTCTATCTCTTTTACCCTTAGCAAGTGGAACTCTTTCCACAGAAGACACCTGTCTTCCCTGCTCTGGCTGGAGATCTCTGTCCTCAACTCTGTCACTGCAAAACTGGTCCTCAAACTTGCACTAAACATAGTCCTTCGGTCTAGCACAAATGTCCTCTTTTTGCCTCAAATTCTGTCCTCAATCTGGTCCTCAAACTGGTGAAAGAAGAACGGTTCACAAGCTCTTCAAATGCTTGCTCAAAGCTACCTCCAAGTCTTTACTGTTCTGTTACAATCGTGTTTGGTCGAAACCAACTCTCGCACAGTTCTACGCAGTTACAGCAGTACACAGCAGTACACAGCACTTCGGCTGTTGAACCCTTCACTTCTACGTGTTGTCTTTGAATGTTGCAACAACAACACCTTCTACTCCTTTGCGCATCCACCGTAGAACTGTCTTCCCTCTCTGTGCAATCACAACAGCACACAGCAGTACACAACACTTTGGCTATCAAACCCTTCACTTTTGCACGCTGTCTTCGAATGTCACAACACCAACACTTTCTATCCCTTTGCGCATCCACCGTAGTACTGTCTTCACCCTCTGTGCAACCACAGTAGCAAGACTTTGCACACTCAACTTCTTGACGATCAAACTTATCTCCCGCACTTTACTTGCGCAGATCGCATTACGAACGCACACATCGATCACACACAAAAATGCTCAAATAGTCTTCCTTTAATACTCACAATCTCAAGATGAAATCTTTGATCTTTAGTCGGCTGTTCAATCTTCTACCACATCGGCTGTAAGACTTTATACTTTGTCGGCAAAGGTTAACTTCGTCAACTTCAAACGCTTCTACAGTTCTATGGCTTTTCTTGCACGACACTCAAACATGTCGCGATATCGCTACGCCTTGGTCTGTCGTACACCTTGCATTACACGCTATCACGAAATCGTGACACTACTCCTGTCGAGCGCCTTCTTTGATTTGCTATCATGAAATCATGACACTACAGCCTTTGCTGACGTCACCATGTATCTTGTCGCGATATCGCTACGCCTTGGACTTCACTGCCTTCTTCTTTGTTGCTGTCGTGAAATCGCGACGCTACAGCTTTCGCTGACGTCATCATGAATCTTGTCACGAAATCGTGACGCTCTAGACTTCACTGCCTTCTTCTCCACAACTATCATGAAATCGTGACACCTTTGCCTCTTGCTGACGTCATCATGATTTTGGTCATGAAATCATGACGCTCTGGACCTCAACGCCTTCTTCTCCGCAACTGTCATGAAATCGTGACACCTTTGCCTTTTGCTGACGTCATCAGCAACTTTGTCGCAAAATCGTGACACCTCTTGCTCCTTCATCCTTTTCTTGATTTGCACTAGCAAAAATGAAACATGTCACGAAATCGCGACGCTTTCGCTACCTTAGATTTTTCTTGCCAACTGCTCGTGAAACTAGAACATGTCACGAAATCGTGACACTTCCTGCATCCGTACGACTTCTTCGAAACTTGTCACGAAATCGTGACACTTTTTTCCCGTTGTGCTTCTGCCTTCCTGCATGTCATGAAATCACGACAGTTTTGGCCAAACTTTCTCTCTCCTCAAACATGTCGCGAAATCGTGACACTTTTGCCCGCTTTGCCTCTGCCTTCCTGCATGTCACGAAATCGTGATAGTTTTGGCCAAACTTTCTCTCTCCTCAACCATGTCACGAAATCGTGACTTTCTCTCTCCTCAAACATGTCGCGAAATCGCGACAGTTTTTCCAGCAGCCTGCAAACTTATTCTACTTAATCTTTTTCTGGATTTTTGGCAACTGGGCTACTCTGATCTTCTTGGAGACTTACTAACCAACTGAAACCTTCAACAAAAACACATCCTTGGACATAAAAACAAGTTGCTCCAAAAGTTCCTTGACATCAAAAACAACATCTACCAATAGCTCCTTGACATCAATGACAACAACTAAACTTAGGCAAAGGCAATGTACTCAAGGTACCCAAAATTGCCAACAATCTCCCCCTTTGTCATTGATGGCAACCCTTAACTAAAACACATCTTTCAAGAGCCAAAACTGAATTCAATCTCTTCAAGTTTTGCTCCCCCTGAATTGAAGCTTTCCTCTTCTCTTGAAAACTCTCCCCCTTACTTAAATCTCTCCCCCTTTGTCATCAATGGCAAAGGGTCACCTTTGGGGCTTGGGACTAAGAATGAGCCTCTTGGCTTAGTCCCTCCCCCACCTCCTGATGAGGTGATTAATCTCGAGGTGAGAGTACAACTCCCAACTTCTCCCTTAGATACTCAAACGTATCTTTTGGAAGGGGTTTGGTGAAGATATCTGCAATTTGCTCTTTAGTGGGAACATATTCTAACTTAACCTGCTTCTCTTGCACTTTTTCCCTTAGAAAATGATATTTGATAGAAATGTGCTTTGTCCTTGAATGCATTACCGGATTTTTAGAAATACTTATGGCACTTGAATTATCACAAAGAATAGGGATAGGTTGTTCATGCTTGACTTTGAAATCCTCCAAGGTAGTTTTCATCCATAAAACCTGAGTGCACCCAGCCACTGTTGCAATATATTTAGCTTCTGCTGTAGATAAGGAAACTGAAGGTTGTTTCTTACTTAGCCAAGAAACCAGACTCTTTCCTAGAAAGAATGCTCCACCACTAGTGCTCTTTCTATCATCAATACTTCCTACCCAATCTGCATCTGTATAGGCTGTGAGGGTGAAATCATCGCCTTTGGGATACCAAAGCCCAAAATCCATAGTACCCTTCAAATATCTGAATATCCTCTTGACTGCCATAACATGAGATTCTTTTGGAGCTGCCTGAAATCTTGCTACTAATCCAACGGCCTACATGATATCCGGTCTGGTAGCTGTACTATACAATAAACTGCCAATCATAGATCTATACAATTTTTGATTAGCTGCTGGAGATTCATCATCCTTACTCAGATTGCACCCTGTAATCATTGGAGTACATACAGGTTTGCTGTCCATCATCCCAAATTTTTTTAACATCTCTTTGATATACTTTTCTTGAGAGAGAAATATACCATTTTTTGATTGCGCAATCTACAGTCCTAAAAAGAATGACAGTTCTCCAATCATAGACATCTCGAATTCTTTTTGCATGGTGTTAGCAAAAACTTTGCACATCCGAGTATTATTTCCCCCGAAAATAATATCATCGACATAAACAACTATGATAATCATATCATCACCTTTATTCTTAATGTACAAGTTGCAATCTGCCATGCCTTTCCTGAATCCTTGTTCATAAAGATACCCATCAAGTCTTGAGTACCAAGCCCTGGGTGCTTGCTTTAACCCGTATAGTGCCTTTTTCAGTTTACACACATAGTCTGGCTGTTCTGAAAGAGACACACCTTCTGGCTGTTCTATATAGACTTCTTCATCCAACACTCCATTTAGAAAAGCAGACTTTACATCCATTTGAAACACTTTGAAAGATTTGAAACTAGACAGGGCCAAAAACATTCTGATCGCTTCAAGACGAGCAACAGGCGCAAACGTCTCTTCGAAATCAACACCTTCGACTTGAGCATACCCTTTACAGACTAACCTGGCTTTGTTCCTGACAACCTTTCCATCCTCATTAAGTTTATTTTTGAAGACCCATTTTGTGCCAATGACATTCTTATTCTTAGGTCTTGGAACCAAATCCCAGGTTTCACTTTTCTCTATTTGATTTAGCTCTTCATCCATTGCTTGTACCCAAAAATCATCTGTACATGCTTCACTAAAATTTTTTGGCTCAATCTGAGACAACAATGAAACATTTGCAGATTCATGTGAAGAAATGACTCTTCTTCTTGTTTGCTTGCTATTTGGATCACCAATGATCAAGTCTTTGGGATGATGTTTTTGAACATACCGTGAAGGAGTTTTGGGAAGCAGCTGTTGTCTTTCCTCTTCTTCATCTGACACTTCTCTGAATTCTTCTTGACAGATTCCATCACTGAATTCCTTGATTGGTTCTCTTATTCCTGTCTTTTCATCTACTGTCACATTTATGCTCTCTACAACTGTATGAGTTCTTTTGTTGAAGCATCTCGTAGGCCTTACTTTTGCTGGAATATCCAAGAAAAATTCCCTCATCACACCCGGGATCAAACTTACCCGGATTTTGATCTTCCCTTCCGATGAAGCACTTACTCCCAAACACTTTGAAGTGTTTAACTGTAGTCGGTCTTCCTTTCCACAGCTCATAGGGAGTTTTATGATGATTGACTCCGAGTTGAGCCCCGGTAATGATGTGGACTACCTGTATTTACTGCTTCTCTCCAAAAACCATCTAAAAGTTTTGACTCATCTAACATAGCTCTAGCCATATTTTCAACAGTTCTATTTTTTCTTTCAACTACTCCATTTTGTTGAGGAGTTCTTGCTGCTGAATATTCTCTTTTGATTCCATGTTGTTCACAGTATTCCACAAATTCATTTGAAGTGAACTCTCCTCCTCTATCTGATCTTAAACATTTTATTTTCTTGTCAGTCTCATTTTCAATCATTTCTTTAAAAATTTTAAATTTTCCAAAAGCTTCAGATTTTTCTTTGAGAAAAGTAACCCAAGTCATTCTCGAGTAATCATCTACAAACAACATGAAATAGCTATCTCCCTGAATGCTCTGAGTTCTGGTAGGACCACACAAATCAGTATGAATAAGATCCAAGGGATTTGACGAAGTATACCCTTTCGATTTGAAACTGGTTCTGGTCTGTTTACCATGTTGACAAGGACCGCAAATGATGTTTTGGGGCCTTTTTATTTTGGGCAAGTCTCTAACTGCTTCCTTGTTACTAATACTGACCAGATTATCAAAGCTCAAATGTCCCAATCTTTTATGCCACAACCAACTTTCATCTTCTTGAGTTAGAAGGCATTTTTCTCTTTTTATCTCACTCAGCATGTAAAGATTGTTTGGAGTCCTTGTAGCTCTAGCAATAAGTTTTCCATTTAATTCTTTACTTATCTCACATCTATCAGAAAAAAAAGATACTATGTGCCCTTGATCACAAAGTTGACTCACACTAAGCAGATTATGTCTTAACCCTTCTACATAAAGCACGTTTTTTGTTTTGGATTTCCCATCCAGACTAAGAGTTCCTTTACCACAGATCTTTGTGGACCTGTTATCTCCAAAACTGACTGTTCCTCTGTTTGCTTCTTTTAAAGATAGAAATTTTTCTTTTTCACCAGTCATATGTTTTGAATAGCCACTATCAAGATACCATTTTTCTACTTTGTCTTGAGCATGAAAAGCAGTTTGAACTATCATTGATTTAGATTTTATCTCATTCCTCCTTTTTGAGAACTCAAAACTAAATTTATCCAAGCTGCACATCCTTGCTATATGCCCAAAATTCTTGCACTTGTAACACATAATATTTTTATTCATAAGTGGTGCAAATGAGTTAACATTTTCCTTACTATGATTCTTCAGAGATTTATTGCAATGCATAGCTATGTGACCAAATTTTTTACAAGAAAAACAATATCCATGGAAGGTGTTATGTAACCTGTTTTGATGCCTTGGAAGTTTGTTCTTCTTGCGATCAACTGGAATCCATTTCTCTTCAGAGTGAAGATTGTTCTTGCTTGAAGACCCTGTTTCATACATGGTGATGCCATCCTTCTTTTCACATGGAAAATTCTGTCTGAGAGTTGACTGTTCTAACTTCACTCTAAGAGACATAATCTCTCCTTCTAGTTTCTCACAATCAGCTACCTTTCTTTTTAGAACCTCTGTTAGAACTTGTTCAATCTTCTTCCCTTCTTCAGCTAGAAGTTTGAAATCTATAATATGTTGAGCCAATTCTGATCTTGCTATCTCTTTTTCCTGACAATGCTGCTTAAGAACAAAATTCTCTTCCCTGAGTTTTTCAAGCTTTCTCAAGGCCAAGAAGAATTCACTCTTGAGATCGAATTCAACCTTTTCTGAATTTATATGTTCCTCTGTTAGATCCTTCTCCAAGTTGTTAGGCTTTTTCTGGAGAGACCCGCTCTGATACCAATTGAAGAACATGAACTTATACTGAGAGGGGGGGTGAACAGTATAAGATAAAACCATTTAATAATTTTAAATTCAGATAGCAATGGCATCAACATAACATTAAACAAGACAGAAAGCATCACACATAAAAGACCCATTTAACGTGGTTCACCCAAGGTGGGCTACTCCACGGATAAAACTTTTCCTCTAAAAGTTATATCAAAACCTCTGGGAATCCTTCCCGATTACAATGTTTATGAGCCTCAGCTCAAAGGAGACACCTTCCCCTAAATCAGCTTTGCTAGTGATCCTCTAGAGGACCTCTATCTCTTTTACCCTTAGCAAGTGGAACTCTTTCCACAGAAGACACCTGTCTTCCCTGCTCTGGCTGGAGATCTCTGTCCTCAACTCTATCACTGCAAAACTGGTCCTCAAACTTGCACTAAACGCAGTCCTTCGGTCTAGCACAAATGTCCTCTTTCTGCCTCAAATTCTGTCCTCAATCTGGTCCTCAAACTGGTGAGAGAAGAACGGTTCGCAAGCTCTTCAAATGCTTGCTCAAAGCTACCTCCAAGTCTTTACTATTCTGTTACAATCATGTTTGGTCGAAACCAACTCTCGCACAGTTCTACGCAGTTACAACAGTACACAGCAGTACACAACACTTCGGCTGTTGAACCCTTCACTTCTACGTGTTGTCTTTGAATGTTGCAACAACAACACCTTCTGCTCCTTTGCGCATCCACCGTAGAACTGTCTTCCCTCTCTGTGCAACCACAACAGCACACAGCAGTACACAGCACTTCGGCTGTCGAACCCTTCACTTTTGTGCTATCTTCGAATGTCACAACACCAACACTTTCTACTCCTTTGCGCATCCACCATAGTACTGTCTTCACCCTCTATGCAACCACAACAGCAAGACTTTGCACACTCAACTTCTTGACGATCAAACTTATCTCCCGCACTTTACTTGCGCAGATCGCATTACGAACGCACACTTCGATCACACACAAAAATGCTCAAATAGTCTTCCTTTAATACTCACAATCTCAAGATGAAATCTTTGATCTTTAGTCGGTTGTTCAATCTTCTACCACGTCGGCTGTAAGACTTTATACTTTGTCGACAAAGGTTAACTTCGTCGACTTCAAACGCTTCTATAGTTCTATGGCTTTTTTGCACGACACTCAAACATGTCACGATATCGCTACGCCTTGGTCTACCGTACACCTTGCATTACATGCTATCGTGAAATCATGACACTACTCCTGTCGAGCGCCTTCTTTGATTTGCTATCACGAAATCGTGACACTACAACATTTGCTGACGTCACCATGTATCTTGTCATGATATCGCTACGCCTTGGACTTCACTACCTTCTTCTTCGTTGTTGTCACGAAATCGTGACGCTACAGCTTTCACTGACGTCATCATGAATCTTGTCATGAAATCATGACGCTCTAGACTTCATTGCCTTCTTCTCTGCAACTGTCACGAAATCATGACACCTTTGCCTCTTGCTGACGTCATCATGATTTTGGTCACGAAATCATGACGCTCTGGACCTCAACGCCTTCTTCTCCACAACTATCATGAAATCGTGACACCTTTGCCTTTTGCTGACGTCATCAGCAACTCTGTCACGAAATCGCGACACCTCTTGCTCCTTCATCCTTTTCTTGATTTGCACTAGCAAAAAAAATGAAACATGTCACGAAATCGCAACGCTTTCGCTACCTTAGGATTTTTCTTGCCAACTGCTCATGAAACTGGAACATGTCACGAAATCGTGACACTTCCTGCATCCGTACGACTTCTTCGAAACTTGTCACGAAATCGTGACACTTTTTGCCCGCTGTGCTTCTGCCTTCCTGCATGTCGCGAAATCATGACAGTTTTGGCCGAACTTTCTCTCTCCTCAAACATGTCGCGAAATCGTGACACTTTTTCCCGCTTTGCCTCTGCCTTCCTGCATGTCACGAAATCATGACAGTTTTGGCCAAACTTTCTCTCTCCTCAAACATGTCACAAAATCATGACTTTCTCTCTCCTCAAACATGTCACGAAATCGCGACAGTTTTTTCAGCAGCCTGCAAACTTATTCTACTTAATATTTTTCTGGATTTTTGGCAACTGGGCTACTCTGATCTTCTTGGAGACTTACTGACCAACTGAAACCTTCAACAAAAACACATCCTTGGACATAAAAACAAGTTGCTCCAAAAGTTCCTTGACATCAAAAACAACATCTACCAATAGCTCCTTGACATCAATGACAACAACTAAACTTAGGCAAAGGCAATGTACTCAAGGTACCCAAAATTGCCAACATTTACATCAATGGAAAAGGGTCACCTTTGGGGCTTGGGGCTAAGAATTAGTCTCTTATCTTAGCACCTCCCCCACCTCATCTTGAGGTGGTTAATTCTAGGGTGGGAGTATTTCTATTCCCAGAAAGCACTGGTATTTATCTTTGTCTTCTTTTATTCTTATATGATTATATTGATTCCTTTGACTGTTCCTTTCCATGTTCATGTTCCTTTCCATGTCCATTTTCTTGTTCTTGTTCCTGTTCTTTTTTATATCCATGTTCCTATTCATATATGTATTCCTTTTCTTGTTTCTTTTCCTGTTCATACTTGATTCTGGAATGTCTGCTCTACACCACTTTGTTGTGTGTCCATCATTATTGCACTTATAACACTTAATGTTATTATTTATTGGAGGTGAAAATGTCTTAGGATTTCTCCTAGTGAAGCCATATCCTCTTCTATTATGAACCCTACAATTCATTGCCTTGTGACCAAGGTGATTACATGAGTGGAAATACCCATGGAAAATTTGTTTGTTCCCATACTCCTGTCTTTCATTTATCATGTATTGTGAAGCCATGTGCCCAAAACCATGACATGAAAAACATATTCTATTGAAGTTTCATTGTATTGACCTCATTGGCCTCTTAGTCTCTCTTGACCTATTATGATTATTGTTCCATCTATTTCTTCTTGGTGCATTTTTCCTAATTTGTTGTCCAACTCATCCTCAGATGTCTCATTTTCTCTTACACTATATTTTTTTGAAGTTTCTTCTTCTGAAGTGTCTTCTCCTTCAGAACTTGAGGTTGACTTTCCTTCCCATTTCTTTCATTCTTTTTCAAATCCAAGACCTATCTTACTTGATGTAGGCTTTTGTATCTTGATGAACTTATCTAAGTTCTTTGAGTTGTTTTTGAACCCTTGTAGCTTGACTTTGGATTTTTTAACTTCCAACCTTAATGAAGCTACTTCTTGTTCTATATTTTCACATTCTAATACTTTTACTTCTAGCTTATCCTTGAACTTATTTTTCTTAGCCTTTGATTTATATAGATCCTCTATAAGCATTCTTCTCTCTTCATCATATTCTTGAAACTGAGATTCTAATTTAGATTTTTGCTTTCTTACCTTCTTTACTGTTTCAAGAGCATAAATAAGATTTTCCTTGAGATAATATCCTTATTTATCTGATTCTTCCTCTATTTGTTTACCTTTGTCCACATATTTATTTTCTTTTGACTTGCCTTCTATCGGATCACTTTATTTTTTCTCTAGAGCCATTAGAAGATTTTTATTTGGTCCTTCAAGTGTATCCTCATATTCATCATCACTGAACTATAACCATTCCTTGTACAACTATCTTCAATATGTCCAAAGTTACCACATCTAAAACACTTGAGAATTATTGGTGCCCTTTTATGGACTTCTTTTTCTTCAATCATAAATAGGACTTCATCTCTATCATTATATGAAAAACTAGCATCAATTTCACTTGAGTACTACTTGCATTATCTGCATAGTAGCCCATATTTTTCCTTCAAAAGAACTTATTTCCTTGTTGGCTTTATCCAAACTTGATTTTCTTTTGGTGCCAGTATCTTTATGATTCCTTGTTTCAGTGATCCTATTTTTCTTCATCATTGTTATTCTTTGCTTCTTGACAATTAGTTGCATAGTGGCCATACTTTCTAAAATTGAAATATTTAACAGATTTTATATCTCTAGATCTTCTTGAATCCTTATTCCTTCTACCATAATTAGCTTCTTCATCATTAGATGACTCATTACTTGATTCTGAATTCTTACCCTTTGTCTTTTTTTTTTTAAGGTTGCTTCCTTCTGGGGATTAGGTTCTTTTGTTCTCATCTCAAAATTTGTAAGAATACCAAGAAACATATCCCTTGTCAAAGAATCACCATACTTTGATTCTTCTATAGCTAAAACTTTTTCACTAAACCTTGTTGGAAGAGACCTTAAGATCTTATCACAAACATCTAATTCATTCACTTTAATTCCAAGTCCTTGCATAACATTAAAAACCTCATCTACCTGAAGTAGATAAGAACTAATGTCTCCATAATTATTCATTCTTAATTATTCAAATTATCCTTTGATATTTCACATATTTGATTTCTTGACACATTTTTCGCATTCATATATACTTTGCAACTTATCCTACATTCCTTTTGCATCTTGACAATGCATAACTTTTATGGAATCTGTTCTATGCAAACCTCTCAAAATGGTATTCATTGCTTTTGAATTGTAATGATGTAGAATATTACCTTCCTTTTATATAGGTGTATCAACAGAGGGGTCGTATCCATTTTCAAGTGATTACCAAATTTCATTACCAAGTTCCTTCAGATAAATCTTCATTCTCAAACTCTAATATATATAATCACTTCCATCAAATACTGGTGTTGTATGATCTAATGATCCATTCTTAGAATCCATTGTGATCTTGTAAGCTTTCCTTCAAGCTATTAAACTCTTTCGAAGGAACCCACTTTGATACCAATTGAAGAACACAAGCTTATACTGAGAGGGGGGGTGAACATTATAAGACCACTTTTTACTTTTCTTTCTCAATCAATATTATGCAATGTGTAGATAGCAATATCAATAGCAATAATCAAAGCAATGCATAAATCACCACACACAATAGAGACACCATAATTTATGTGGTTCACCCAATGTGGGCTACTCCAGAGAGAAAATATTTCACTAAAATTTTCTCAATAAATCTCTTAAGAATCCTTTCCCTATTACAATATTTATGGACCTTTGTCTAAAGGATATACCAATGACCTAAATCAAGTTTGTGGATCTCTATCCATAAGATACACCAATATCCTAATCTCTACTCTGGTTGGCGATCCTCTAGAATACCGCTGCCTCCACTACCCTTAGCAAATGAAAATCTATCCACTAAAGACACCTATCTTCCCTACTCTGGATAGATATCTTTGTCCTCAACTCTATCACCTCCAAAGCTCTATATCAAATATGCACTAAACACAATCCTTTGGTCTAGCACAACTATCCTCAATCTCTATCTCTGATATGGTAAAAATCTATCCTCAAAGATGCACCAAACTCTATCCTCGAATATGTACTAAACATAGTCCTTTGTTCTAACACAAATCTATCCTCAATATCTGTCTCTGATCTAGTACTAATATATCCTTAAATATGCACCAAAATTTGTCCTCAAATATATACTAAACACATTCCTTCGGTCTAGCATAAATCTATCCTCAAGCCTTAACTCAAGGCTTGTATCAATCTCAAATCAACTCTGCTAGATCTGCCCCAAACCTTAACTGAAGGTTTGAAAAAATCAATCAACTCTACTCTCAAGTCTTCTCAAAGACTTATCTTAATTCTGACTTGTTAGCTTCCACAAAAGCTCACACCAATCTGTCCTCAAGTCCTCTCTAGAACTTGTCCAATCAACCCAATAGGTCCTCACAAGAACTTATCTAAATCTACTCTTAATATTTATAGTAAGCTTTCACAAAATCTCACTCAAATCTATTCACAAGTCTTCTCAAAGACTTACCTTAAATTTGCTCAACAAGTCCACACTAGAAATTTTTCAATCTCATAGAAACATAAAGAAAATTGTTAGAGACTCAATATATTTCAAACTCATCAATGCTCAATATTTTTCTCAAATTAATTTAGAATATATAATAGTTTATTTTATATAAATTTAAGAATCACTTCACACATCCACTTGACTAGGCTCAACCAACTCTACTCCAATCAATCACTGAATGAAACAATCCTTCCTTACAAACCCTAGTCCAAGTATACTCAAAATATTTCCAACAATGCTTCATCAACCAATCTCACATAACAATCATACTCATGTTATTTTCATACCCTATTTCAAATTCTTAACTCAACCAAAGGCTTCAACAACAATGCTTATAAAACAAGGTTTTAACAACAACTCTTTATTCCAGAAGACCTTGAAGCATTAACTCAAGTTACTCAATAAGGAAACCCTAATCAAGTCCTTTTCACTCTAAACTTATTTTCCAGAAAACCAATCAATCAACTCAACTATGGAAGAATATGCTCATACCTTTTTCTTGATGATGAAGTGAAAGCATGAGATTTCGGAAATAAAACATCGAGATGCAATAAAAACATAACTAGTTTAATGCATGTAATAACACGGATGTAATCATATCAAAAGGTAAGAGCACCACCTTTTTATATTAATTCCAACTCGGTTACAATAGCCTGATTCTTATTACAAAGAGTGCACAATGATTTTCTTTTGCATGCCCACATGCAAAATGGACAGGCCAGTGTTGCTGCCGCTGGTTGTCGATGAATCTCTGCTTCTGATGTTCTTCCTGTACTCAAAGAAACAATAAAAATGTTTAATAGCACCTGTTGAATGATTTAAAACAACAGATTCTAAGTTAACGAGAACAGAATGAAATCTACTGTTAAAAAGCCGGTGAATACATGCTTGAAATCAGAATTCAAAACCATAATGTAAAAGAACTAAAAATACACTAAGATTTGTCGATGAATGGGTAGATCCATGGATCCAGATTCATACTCTCCGTATGTAGAAGAAAATGAATCGTAAGGGATGCAGTCGGGTGTCTTACTTTGGCAGCACTTCGTTGCTTTTCAAAATGCTTCGTAACTTTTCTTTTCATTGTATCGAGCCAATTTTTATAGAGGATTCGGCCTCTGAGAACATTAATGTCAAACCCTAAATCCGTAAGGGCCGCTCAGATTTGATCCTTATCGGGCCATTATGAGACCTGGCTCGCACTGACAGATCGTAGTTATAAGGCGTGGCCTCGGATCGGATATTTTGAAACCGCTTGTTATTCCATTAAAGCTCGCCGTAAATTGCTTTGAATGCTTTCTTTGGATATTTGCTTTTTAAAATAATTTTTAATGTTTGCTTTAACTCTGCCTTTAACTGATGACATATCGGCTTTTGAGTGGTTACATGCTTTTATATGCTTACGTGTCTGGCAGGCGCGAAGGCAGGGGTCTGTCGCGATATCGCGACCGTCATGATATCGCGCGAGTCGCGATATCGTCGCTCGCGATATCGCGACGGTCGCGATATCGCGATATCGCGCGTCGCGATATCGCGATATCGCGCGTCGCGATATCGCGCGTCGCGATATCGCGATATCGCGCGTCGCAATATCGCGCGTCGCGATATCACGACGGTCGCGATATCGTGACGATCGCGATATCGCGCGTCGCGATATCGCGACGGTCGCGATATCGCGCCGCACGATTTTGCGATGTCCAAGGCTGGGCTCCCCTCCTTTTGCTAAGTTTGCTTTTAAAGACTTTGTTTAAGGCTTTGAAGGTTTTGACATTTGAAGACCATCTTTACTCTGTTCACTTTTCGACCTTCCGAACTGCTGTGCAAGTGGTCAAGACCACTGTTTGACCTCTAAAGGCTGCCCTGAAATCTGTGTATGTGCATGCGATCAGTGTTTGTAGTCACTTAATCGAATGGTGCCGTTTTGGTGTCTACATGAAGGAACCTCTAAAATCTTCCACAACCACAAATAATTATTTTCCAAGATCAAAGGAGTTAGAATATGATAAACTATCTCAAATATACAATGCAAATATCAAACCACACATACACCTTATTACTCCATCTTAAATAAAGCATCCATCAACATTTACAAAAATTATTAACCAAATACACCTTATGATCTCCCAATTAAAATAATATTCAATACCTAGAATAATGTCAACAAAATCTCCTTTTCAAAATAACTCAATGGCAATAAGTCCTCTCAACACTATAAATATTCAATAAACCAATATGTCAAAAATACTTTATTAAAAAATAAATGAAACTCCTTATTCCTCCAATAAACCAAAAATAATGATTAATTAAAAACCTTTTAAACTAACCCTTTTAACTCCCTAGGACTTTATGTCAAAACCTTAGGCATCACAACACATATTAAAAATTTTATTACCTTTGCCTTGGTGGGACTAAAAATCACAATGTCGCCTCTACCAGCGCCCTAGCCATGGCTCCAACCACCACACGAGCTAGGTGCTCATTTGGAGAGTAAGAGCCCAACATGATCTATATTCCTCTTTACATGCACTAAAATAAAAATCATGCGTCACTTCCTCGACGCTTCAAAATATGCACACCAAATGTTACTACCGTGAATTGATCATGGATCACTTTGCCCAAAAATGCCTTAGCACTTTGTCCACTTGCCACTAGGCCAATATACCTTAATGGATATGACAGTTTAGCCCATGACAATATTAACCCTTTCACTAGCGCTTAAGACAAGGTGTTTGTCTTCTTCCTTGCATGAATTCTCACAACAAAAATTGCACACTTTATTATTTCGAACAAAGGATAATTAAATGCCACTAAGGTATATCGTATATATACTAATTTCCTCCTTTAATTTTGAATGTCGGCACATTCAAAATTTGAATAATTAATTTATAAATCATTTAGAATTTAAATTTTATAAATTAGCTTTTAAATCCTTTTGTCTTTATCAAAGCCCTTTTTTATTTTACCACTTTGTATAAATAATATTTATTTATAAAATTTAAATTCAATTTGAATTTAAATATTTTATAAAATAAATATTAAAACCTCCTTGGGCTTCCTTGGGTTTTTATGAAAAACATTTTATTTTTGCTCAACCATGGTTTTAATGAAAACCCTCTTAACTTATGCTTCCACATAATATTAAAAATATTATGAAGCTCTTTTGCATGTAACCTTTGCATTGTTTCCCTTTTTGACATCAACGGTAGCTTATTCCTTGACATCAATGACAACTTTAGCTCAAAATTTCCAACAATTACAAAGCCCAAAGGGTTTTCGATTATACATGTAGATGTAATTATCCATAATAAATGTGGTCTTCATCTTATCCTCCTCAGCTATACTAATATAATTGTAATCTAAAAACCCATCCAAAAATAAATAGATCTCGTGCCCTGCAACTTCCTCCAGGATAGAATATATGAAGGGAATAGGGAAGGGGTCCTTTATAGTTACTACATTTACACTTCTAAAGTCCATGCATATTATCATTTTGTCCAATTTCTTATTCAAGGTGATCACTATAGGTGACACCCATTTGTTGGTTGTTACCTTGAAGATGATTCTCGCCTTCAACATCTTCTCTATATTTGTGTTCACTAATGCAACATAATTTGGGTTCATTGTATATGATCTTCTTCTTATGGGTTGTGCTCTAGGAATTAGTGTAATATTGTGGACACATAACTCAGGTGGTACTCTCTTTAATTTCTTATATGTCCATGCAAATACATCCTTATATTCCAAGAATATCTTCAAAGTCATTGCTTTCAGTACAATGTTCCAATCATCGCCATAGTGAATCATCCTAGGTTCCTCCTATGTTCCTAGATTGATGTTTACTATCTGAGGTCCTTCATATTTGATATTCTATGGCTCACTTGTTGCTTTATCTACATTCTTCACATGTATCAGTATTGTATCAATCTTCACATCTCCCACTGTATACTCTGTAAAGCATTTTTGGAATGTCCATTTCTCTTCTTCCTCCTTAGGTTCTTGGATGACTTTTGGTTTGTCTTATTTTTCCTTGATCTCCTCTGACTCAATACATAGGCATTTGGGCTAAACAATTTTATACTCCTCCATTTTCCAATGAAGAAGTCCACTATCATATCTAGTTTCATATTCACTATATTTGTCCAAGTACAGTATTCCTTCTCCATAAGGTTCATACCCTTCATTTCCTGAGGCATTTTTTGATTCATACATCGTAGCTACATCCTCACTGACTTTTTGATTAGCCAGATTAATCATATATTTATGTTGTCCCTTATTGAATGTTATTTTATTCTTTCCCCAGTTGTGATTAACTTTGACTACTCGTAGCCACCCTATTCCCAATAGAGTATCATATATAGGATTCTACATTGTAATCACAACAAAATCCAAGACAAACTCTTGGTCAGCTATCACCACTTGTTGTGCTATCAAGACTCCTTTTGTCTAGATACCATACTGATCAGCACCATATAATCAAAATCTCAAATCCCATAGAGATGGAGCACTTAATTCTAGCCAGGTTCTTTCAAGTAGCACATTTATATTGGATCCTCAATCCACAATGAATTGTGTCAATTTGTGCCCTAGGATTTCCATATGAACTAATATAGGTTTATTTCCCACATCATTCATCAATATAGTCATATTCATAAACTAATATTTTGTTTCATTCTTCTGAATCGGTTGGCTCTGTAATTCCTTAACCTTATGTAGTTGTATTTCTTCCCCCATTGCTTTCTGTAATGCTAGAATAGCTTCCAATAGGTTCAACACTTTGATCTCTACTGTAATATCCAAAACTTGTGCTACCAGATTCTGCACAATTGCCTTCTCCTTTGATGGATTTTTCAGGTCCTTTTCTTCAACTAACTTCACTTTTTTAGCTTTCTATGCTTCATCTTGTAGTATTTTCTTTGCTACTTGCTAGCACTACTTTTCCTTTTTTTGCTTTGGATACTTATCCTTTTTAGCCTGATTCCTAGTAATGGCTAAAACTTCTTGGGTTTTCTCCTTAACTTGAGGAACCTCAATGGCTAAATAATTGATATTTTTTGGGTTACTTGAACTCACCTGCTTTGGGAAATTTACCTCTTTGTAGTTCCTCAGACCACACCACCTACACATATATAGTTCTTGCTTACGGTGTTTCCTGCCTTTGAGGTGAAGGATAATATTTTGTAAAATGCCTCTATTCTTGGTAATTGTGGCACTATATGATCGGCCTCCCTTTTAATTCATACTACAAACAACTATATCCTCCTTGTTGATTGCCCCAGTTCAGCCTTCCTCCTCACCATCTATTTATATAACCACCATTCATTTATTGTTGTCTGATTGCTAGGGTCTTCTGTTTCTTTTCTTGCTCCTAGATTATCAAGATTTGTGGATGTACTCTTGTGTTATATGTACATAGAAATACCTAATTTCCCATAACATTATAAATGTAACAATAGTAATTTCATGGACACTTTACATTTGTATGTTCTTCAATTTTGTATTTTGTGCACCAAATATCATTCCTATCAGGTTTGCTCTTTTGTTCTTTCATGATCTTATAGAAATCTTGACAAAATTATGCTACTGTCCTCTGTATAGTGTCGTATTCTCCACTATATAAATTATTAGACTTGGGGTGAGACAAAATTATTGTATACATCTATTTTGATTTACTTTCAAAATTCTTTGCATTCTTCAATGCTTTTTCATACATTTTTGATGGTACTGCATTCATTTTTTTCTTATATTTTAGTAGTAATCCATATACAAACCACCACTTTACCAAGACATCTACTAGAGTCATATGCATATTATCTAATAACTGCTTTAGTCTACGGTTGTATAATTTTACATCTTCATCCTACTTTTGCTTCATCATGCAAAGCTCAATAACAATGTCTCCATCATCCTTAAAAGGGTGAAATTCCTTAATGAGTTTTTCGTTACTTGAGTCTAAGTATGAAAATCTACAATATTTCCCCTTTTAATATACAAATCGATCACCAATCCTCTCAAGGTAATAGGAAATAAAGTTATCCAGTCATCTGGTCGATCTACACCATTTTTCTATAGGCACCTAAAATTCACATTGCTATACCTACGTACTTATAGATCCTTTTGGATGCTTGTAGGTCTACATAGGTGATCCTAGATACCCCTAGACTATCGTAGACCAACATAGAATTTTGATATCCATATAGACATATTTAGACTACTTTAGATATGCATAGACATACGTAGACTACGATAGACATGCTTATACTAGCGTAGATCACCATATATTATCGTAGCATTGCGTAGACTTGCACACATCACTTCACTAGTTTTTAGATCCAAAACCTTATTAAACTACCTGAATCACATTATCAACATCTTCCATGCATCAAAAAACCATACACCAACCTCCTAAGGTGATACAAGGCTCCTTTATACTCAATTGAAGCCCCCACACGACTATTAATTGGAAAAAGTATTAATTGAGTAAATTGTTAAATCTAATTTTAAAGTGACTTCACTTAAGTTCAATTTTAAGGCTAAAAAGGTTAATTAGGTTCTTATCCCTAATTACTCCCTCCCACATGTGTGTGCACTAGGTTAGTTAGGATATTTCTTAGGAAACCCTAACCTAACCCCATATTTAACCTAGAGTTGACTAACCTTGGTTAACCCTAATCTCTCCTCACACATGTGTAAGGATGAGATATTTCCTCAAGGGAATGTGAGGATGCCACCTCACAAACCCTAACCTAACCTTCATGGGATCTCACCCTAGGGCTTAGTTATCCTAACTACCCCCTCTACATCTTGGGTTTTTTTATAAATAGTGGGCCCAAACCCTCATTTATCTCTCTCTCCATCTTATGTCCAAAGCATAGAAAATTTACAAAAATGTGTATAGAAGCATAGTAAAGTAGATCTAAACCTGAAAAACAACACAATAACAAAGAAACCTCTCCACCAAAGTATTTCTAAAGAACAATAGCTACAGTCTGATTCATCCCTCGCCCCATGAATCTGGCACCAGTATACTCCTCAGGTGGTGAATTGGGTTTATAGGCCCCAAATCAACTCAAATTTGGGAGGTAAGCTTCATTTTGCAATTTTATGAGGTTTAGCATCATTTATTTTAGTTTTTATCATGTTTTTATAGTCATTTTATCTTTCTTACTATGGGGCCTGACTAAGGCAATCCCCCCAACACACTAACCCCTTTTTGCAGGTTTGTCTTATAATCAAGGAGGGAAACAACTACAAACTACAACCCCACGGTGGTATGTAAGCCCATATACATCAAGGAACATGAAAATAAGGTATCAAGCCTATTGTAACATTTATAAAAAGAAAGAAAAAAGGGAAATTCTCCCTATTTGTAACCTATGCAAATATTATCATGAATAAAATACATTTTCATGAATACATTTTGTATTTAATGTGTTATTATATCATATGTAATCTTTTGGCCATTTCATTCTGACATGCTCGATGGGACCCCCACAATGGATGGTGTCAGTTTAACTAGTTTTACAAATATGATATTATCCTATGTTTTTGTGTCTTCTAGGTACTATATCTAACTATTACAAAGACCTCCAAAGCCTTGGGAACCATCTCAAGCCTTCAAAATAGAGATTTGGGTTCTCCAAACTCAATTTTCCCCTCACCCCATGAACCAGATATCAATTCACCCCTCGGGTGGTGAAGTCAACCTATCAGTCTCAAAAGCCCCTAAAATTATAGGGGTGAGTAGCAGAGGGGTTAACCAAACCACCTACAACATAAGAATCTATGTATTCTTATTTATATGCTTTGTTTGCTAATTTTTGTATGTATAAGATGTTTGCTAGTTAAGGCACAATAGCTAGTAACAAATTCTCCCCTTTGCATCTCTATTTGGTCTAAATGTTGTTGTAATTACAAAACCTATCAAATTTCTATAAACTTTAAAATTTAAAATTGCATGTAAACTTTAATTTTATTTCCTTGTAATTTGCATGTATAAATTCCTTGTGATTCCTTGTCTATACTTGTGTAAATCTTCATCATAAATACTACATGTTGTCACACATATTTAGGGTCACATAAACCCCTGCCTTCACACCTTCGTATTGCATGTTTCTATTCTTTGAAAAAGAGAATAAAATTATTTTCCTAAAGGCATCTAGGATTATATTTTTTTTTTACAAAAAGTATTTCATTTTAGTCTCTTTCTTTCAAAAAATGTATATAGGGCTAACATTTTCTTTGAAAAGGCAATTAGTTAGATTTCTAGTTTTACATTACATCGTTAGCAAAACAAAAACCCACACACACACATGTGGTATCTTAAATAAGTGGTGAGATTGGATTTCATCCCCAATCCATCACTCAAGACTAGTGCTAGTAGAGTTTTACCCTCCACCAGCTCTCAACCTCCATAGACACCTAACATCCCCCAAAAAGTGGTTTTTTGGGCCTCATCACTAAAAAATCCCCACTTTTGAGACTTGAATTTTGGATTTCATCACCAGAAGTTACCTTTGAAGTGGGATAGGATTAGACACCTTCATACACAAGGATCGCATAATTTGTGGACATGATAACTATCCTTATTGACTAAGCCCACCTGAGAGTGAAGCAAAAGCATGGGTTACTCCAACCATGCCTACCAGGTCATAGACAATGCCACCTCTTTTCGTAAGAGGATATAGAAAACTCACTTTAGCATAGGGGGTTCCCCCATTTTAGGACATCATTTTACTATGCCATCCATACAGGTCACCATTCACACTTTGCAATATCATTCTATTATGTGCATATTTAGGTGTTGCAGGAAGTTCTATATCGATGACATTTCTAATTTTCTAGTTTATTCACTCTACTACCTGTGATTCTACATAGAAAGTATCAACAACAAAACACACATACAAACAAAACACTTTTATTTTCAACATTTAGAACTGATTCTAGTTTATCGTTGTTTGCATGATCACAGATTTATTTCAACATAGTACACTACTTGTCACTTTATTATTTGAGCTACACACAACACATCATTGCTTTAATTTTATATTAGATACAACCGATTCTACACTACACAAGATTATTCCTGAACCCTTTCACACAACACACATAGAACTAGAGGATTTAATTCCTACATAGTTATCAACCTTCACAACATGGCACATGCTACCATACCTATTTTCACCTATAGTCGAGCACACGAGCAAGCATACCTTATAGAGAAAGCACCTACCACTTCTTCTAGTCAGTCCCCTCCTATTCCTTTGATCATGAAGGGAAAGGCCATACATGCATATGATTTACTCATAGGATATGATGTATAGTATGCACACATGACACCTCAGGATGATATGTCCACTTTTATTGAAGCCCTCGCTACTTCACTTGCAAAATATTATCCACTTCTTTCATCCCCATCCTTGCCTAATCCAAAAACCATGTTTTGTGACCACATGATAAACACGACGTAAGGAAAACCTCATCCATTATTTACCATATATGAGGAGGTCATACCTACTTCCCCTACCTTTGCACACCCCTTTTTCTAGAGTCTATCTCAATACCTATTTGAGAATGACTCTTCCCTCTTAAACCGTACTTGCCTAGAGGTCACATCATTTGCCCCTACTGTAGGAATGATTTTTGACCCTTCCTCTTCTACCATAGGTACTTAGAGGCCAGCATTCCCAATTGTGCAATAAAAACCTCCTCTACAAGAACAACAAACATCCCCTCAAACATCATACCCATCCTCTTCCCAAGAGTCCCAACATCATCATATCAATCGCTATTTTTCACAATGTTTGAGGAATTATCACAAGAGCCTCTACAAACCCAAACCACCCAATGGAAATAGTAATAAATGAAAATCCAAATTCATTCAGTAGTGGAAATAGGCATCACCTCCTCTTCCCAAGATCCTAATTTGAAAGCTTATGCTTATTTTTTTGTTTCATTTCCACCTACATCTTAGGTTCCCAAAATGTACAATGCCTAATATTGCACTTTACTCTCACCTTCATTGACCTTTAGGATACCTCCTCCTCCTCCTTTCCAAGCACCTACCACTAATATTCTTCCTACTCATGAATCAAAATCCATAGCTTATACATCAACCTTCCCATGATATTCCACACAGTTTAGCTTCACTACCACCCATCCTTTAGTATAGATATAGGTCCTAGCTTTTGAATCCTTACCTCGACCATCCTTAGCACCAGTAGTATCAATACCTCCACTCTTACCTACTAGAACTATGTGTTTCACACCTCCTCATTTTTTGTCATCACCTCCTATGGCCCAACCATTACAACAAGTTACCACCCAGTAGGAACCCATGCCTCAACAACACACATCCCAATCACAATATTACCATCCCCAAAAAACATTTATTCTATAGCCTAGTATCCCACTAGCCCCTACATCATATGTCACTCAATACCCAACATACCAAGACCATCTAGAACAATTCCCTCTATAGTACAGAGAGGAACAACAACAACCTCACTATCTACCACACTCTCAAGCTCAATCAACCCTAGCCCAACCATCCATGCCATTAACACATGAGATTCAACTATTACAAGATGAAGTCAAGATGATAAACTTACTGCAAGCTACAGGCCACAAAAAACATCTTACGATGAACTCTGCAATGATCTGGTTCATCTATCCATCCTTATTCCACATTACCCATACCACTTTGAGATCCTAAAGTTTGATAAGTATAAAGGTAAGAAATATCCCAAAGAGCATGTTAGTAACTATCACCTAGCTTACTACCAACTTCATAGTAGTAATCCCCTTATGTTACATACATTCTTCCTCTACCTTTTATGACAAGCCTTAGATTGGTATAACATGCTACCATGACATAGCATTTATACCTTTGAGCAATTAGAAAACACCTTTTGAGAACACTTCTCCATTAATATTAAGAGGAAGAAAACATTTTTAGATGTCTATGCCTTACAACAAGCTGATGACAAACCTATCACCGAGTTTGTATCTATATGGAGAGCAATCATCCATGATATTTCCTATAGCCTCCCTACCACAAATCTAGTTACACTATTTTCCAAGAGTTTCTATAAACACATTTCTACCTCTCTACATCTTCACCAAAGTTTCACCTTCGAGGAAGACATTTCATAGGTAAATGTTATCAAAGACATTAAATTCCAATCCGATAAAATTAAGATCAAATCCTGACTACAATTCAAACTTATATTTCAACAGAAACACACCCAACTAACCCTATCCTTGGTCTCCACAAACCAACAAAGTGGTAGCTTCTACCCTAGCACCATCACCAAGCCCACCACCTTATGTTTCACAACAAAAAGTATTTCAAACCAACGTGCCTCCCCCACCTAGACCTTAGCAAACTCATGGCATGCACCCGCAGCCTTACACCATTGTTAGAACCCTTACCAGTCCTATTCCATAGGTTACATGATAGTGGACATATCCTTCTACCCAAAATTTAACCATTAGATCCAAATATACCTAAGCCTTGTTTATACAATGAGTATCTCTATTTTCCATACCATAGACAACATGACCATGACATTGATTCGTGTCACTCCTTCTGTGTTCAAGTTTAGGACCTAATCGATAGGGATACAATTTAGGTATCAAAACCATTAGCCCCACAAAACCAAAATCTAGGGATCTTCCAAAATCCTCTATCAAACCACAGAGGATCCAATCCAAAAGACCTCCAACCAATCCTCTAGGACCACCTCAACAAGTGAATGGTGTCCAATGTGACCCTCCATCACATGGAGTAGTAGGCATGATAAACCTTACCACATGGAACCAATGATACCCATCATACCATACCACACCTATTGTATCTCCACATACCCAAATCACATCATCATAGGTCTTCTAAACTCCTAGAACTATACCATATCCACCCCAAAATGTGATCACAATATACGGTAGTCTCATCCATCAACTACGTAACACCACTGCACGATTATCTATTTATTGACCTCTTACAACAATATCAACCCCATTGTGAGGCATTGAATGATATTTTACATTCTATAGATTTAGAAATGCATGATACAAATGCATTTTAAAACTTTGTAGGGAACATCCCATGATGCCTCCAACCATCCATTAGTTTCCATGACCATGAGATAAAAAAACTTGTAGGAGGAACGGATCCCTCTCCCCACATACAAGCCAATATCAATGACATCATCTACAAGTGAGTCATTGATATAGGCTTATCCATTAGCATCATATCTACAATAGCCCTACATCATTTACATATCATGCCAATCCATTTTTCCATACCTTCCCTCGACCTACGAGCATTCGATAGTTCTATGAAACCTATGGTAGGATTTATAGTACTGCCTATCTGAGTAGGTGTTCATACCATTTCTATCCTATTCCATATTATCCAAGGGGATATGTAGTACAACATCCTCCTTGCTCATCCCTAGATTAGGGATATGCAATTTATCCCATGCTACACCACTATCTCAAGTACATCCACAATGGACTTGTCCATTACATCTTAGAAAATTGGGATCACTTTAAATTTTGTAATATCGTAGATCTCCCACCCACACCTTCCTTATCATACATACAACTCTTCCATGTTTCTTCCCATCAGTCAGTCGAAGCATCGACATCCTCTCCTGCATTTAACTTGCTATCCCAATTCTCATCAGGGACACATGCTTCAATGTCAGCACCTTTAGTACCATTATCTATAGTTCCTAATCCCACTACCATACTGTTCTCACCACCTATCTCATGGCCACCATGACTGTCCTAACCTTCATCCTCTACAAACCCATTATCGATACCACTACTGCCATCACCACTCGTATCGTGCCCTGTTGCTCCACCTCAATCATCCTCCTTGATTGAAGCACCTATCCTACCTACACCATGTACACATCCACTTCCTTTTCATCCATGGCCTAGGTCATTCACCTCCATATGAAGCCCAACACAAAAACATACAACCATACATTTGTAATTCCCATAGGCCAATCATACTATACCAGCTACAGTAGCTTAATGCCATGATTGGGAGCAATGAGCATATTGCTTAGATGATCAACTACTACACCCCTCCTTTACTACTATTAGAGACTCTTAGAATTCACCATAGTCATCTAATTCAAATTCATCATCGTATTCTCCTAAACATGCGACACCACACGTTCATGTTTTTATGAAAAACTCAGATCTAGGGGATTATCCACCTACCATCCAATCCATGCAAGAATTTGACCACCCTTTAGCCTTCGTTTTAACTATTGGAATTATCATACAATTAGGATTCTTCAATAATCATACCAACTTTATCTACACCAGAGTTGATTCCTCACTCCCCCTATTAGTTTCTCCACCACCATAGTCTAGCTTATGTGGTACATTAGCATGGGTTCATATTAGGTTGCTATGAGCAAGGGCTACGTACACCCATAAACCCTCATGTCCAATTCCCTAATGATAAATATGGATTAGGTTATCACCCAACCATTGTCCATACATTAGAAGATGAACTTCAAGATTTATCCCTGCATCCTTTCATGCTTCCAACACACACGTTGGAAATTTATATTGATAGGGAAATTCTAGAGGATACCTCCTCACCTCATTCCACCATTACAGTCCCCTACGATTTATTTCAAGGGTCCTCCATGTCTGACACCACATTGTCATGTTGTGTCAATGAGTTGACAAACTAATTCACTGTGTTATCCTTAAACATACACTACCTAGAGCATGACATGGCATCCCCTACCATAATCAATAAATTTAGCTTAATTTTTTCCTATACATAAACAAATTCAATGATTTTCCATTCGACCATGATCTCCACCAGTCATCTTGCACCTTCCTTTAAGCCTTTTAGGACACTCATAGGCTGTCAAATTATCATCCCTATACTCTTCACAACCCACATCCCCCATAATATTAATTAATATGGTCAAAGTGGATCTCTTCTCTACACTATGATACACACACCATACCACATGAGATGATACACCAAATCCTAACTTCATCAATGTCATCAATATTTAACCCATATTGACACCTCAAGAATTCCTACTCTCGCAACATGTCTTGCACATTGCGAACGTCCCTTCATCATCTATACCACCTCACATATCGTAGGTGCACAATATAGATATTTACTTAGATGATAAATATGAACTTATCGAGGCCATTGATGAGCTTCATCTTATTCCAATTCTAGAACAGCTACGTAATGGTTCCCACATGCTCATTTAGGAAACCATTAACATTGTCATAGGTGGTGATCTTGAAACCCCTCACATAGTTAAATTAGTCACTAGCCTCTCACCCAAGGAGCACATTTTATTCACAAACTTTCTTCACAAGTATATTCGAGTATTCGTGTGGTCATACAAGGATATGCTAGGATTCAATCCCACTCTAGTAGTCCACAATCTTACACTAGATCAAAATGTCAAACTATTAAGGCAAAAGGTACAATGCATGCACCTAACCATTACATTACTAGTTAAAAATAATCTCCAAAAGCTTTTATATGTAGACTTCATAGTACCCATAGAATATCCTGAATGGGTCTCTAACATGGTCCCCGTACCCAAGCCATTTGGGAAAGTTCACGTTTGCACATATTTTCATGATCTAAACAAAGATTATCCCAAATACAACTTCCCCCTACCTAACATCGATTTACTCATAGATTCTATTACAACCCATGAGATGATATCCCTCATAGATGGATTTTAAGGTTATAACCAAATCATAATCAACCCTACCGATCAACACAAGACATCATTCAAAACCCCTTGGGGGATTTTCTGTTACAATGTCATGCCATTTGGTCTTAAAACATTGGATCAACCTACCAACTCACAATGACCTACATTTTCCATGATTACATGCACAAAAACCTCATTTCTAAATCTAAAAAATGCTCAGAGCATCTTGAAGATCTCCATCAGATATTTGATAACTTTTTAGAACACAACGTCCACCTCAACCCAAAAAAGTGTCTTTGGTGTCACCTCAGGAAAAATCCTAGGATTCATTATCACCCAACGAGGCATTGAAGTCAACCCTAGAAAAGTAAAAGCCATCACTGAGATGCACCCACATACTACCTTGAAACAATTACAAAGCCTCCAAGGTAAAATCACTTCTATTCATCGATTCATAGCACAACTTTTAGACAAGTGCAAACCATTCAATCACATTTTATAAAAGTGAGTGAAATTCAAATGGGATGATAACTATGAGTAAGATTTTGATGATATCAAAACTTACCTTAATTCAACACCAGTTACGTCACCCCCACACCCACAGCTACTACTGATCCTATATAGTTTGACTAAAAATTTTGTACTAGGTACACTTATAGCCCACAAGAATGTGCTTGACAAGGAGTAAGCTATTTACTATATAAGTCACACGCTAGTTAGCTACAAATATAGATACAAGTACATGGAGAAACTATGCCTAGTTGTAGTATTCGCCACCCAAAAACTATGCCATTACATGCTCAACCATACAACCTTTGTCATCACCCGAGACAATCCCCTTCGTTACATGATGAAAAAAATCTATCACAATTCTCACACAACCAAGTGGATCATGCTTCTAGTTGAATTTGACCTTGAATTCATTTCAAAAAATTCCATCAAAGGTCATATCAAACCAACTCACAAAAGCTTCCTTGCTTGATGACCAACCTCTCCTCATTCATCTCCTGGATGCCTCCATATTCTATGTAACAAAAGATAAATAATATATTGAACCAGACATGATAGCCAATTTTATGCTATTCTTCAATGATTTCTGATGCATACATGTTGGGGGTGTAGGCATTGTATTCTTCACACCTGAAGGTAAACCACTCTCATTTTTATTCAAGTTGGATTTCCCTTTTACAAAAAAAAATGCAGAATATGAATCCCTAATCCTATGATTGAAATAGGTGCATTCCATGCATGTCAAACACCTCCATATCATAGGCAATTCTATTTTAATATTAAACTGAATACAAGAGATCTAGCAATGCAATTACCCAATCCTCCAACAATACAAGCACATTGCACAACAAATCCTCTACCAATTTAAATGGTATGACATCAAATCCACGCCACGATCCTCAAACCATTTTTTAGATACAATGGCCTACTTAGGATCACTAATCCCACAAAATCCAATATCAACCACCACATTCGTGACCATTCATACACTCACTCAATCTGCCATATCACTTATATATTCTAAATATAATGGCGATATTCATGTGGTCGATACCGAACCACATGACCCATGGTTTATGTAGATCAAATATTATATTAAACTATATTTATACCATACGATTTACCCCACGCTTAGTTTCGAGCATTCAAACATAAAGCAATCCACTACACATTGTTGGAGGACATCCTATATCACCACAACTACGATGGCATGCTCTTGCATTAATTATAACCTCATGAATCTTAGTGGGTTGTACAAGAAATCCATGATGGTACTTGTGGTGATCACTTTAGTTGCATGGCAATCACAAAATGCATCCTTCGCATGGGATACTATTGGCAAAAAATGGAACATGACTGTTGTGAATATGTGAAATGCTATATCAAGTGCCAACAACACATTAACCTCACACATATTCTATCTCAAGAACTCCAAAAAATTCAATCCATGTGGTCATTCTCCCAATGGGACCTAGATATTATTGGAAAAATTACACCTACTTCCTCAAGTAATCATAAGTTCATCATCACTGCTATAGAATACTTCACAAAGTGGGTCAAATCCATCCCACTTGTCCAAACCACATGACCAAATATAGTAGCATTCATAATGGACCATATCATATGTCACTTCAAAATTCCTTCCCAAATCATTTATGACAGGGAAATCCTTTAAAAACAAAACCATCTGAGATTTTTACAACAAGTTCAATATTCAACATAGTTTCTCTATCCCATACTACCCACAAGGTAATGACCAGGTAGAGGCCATAAACAAAACAATTTTCTCCATCCTACGCAAAACAGTAGCAGAGTCGCATCATGATTGGCACAACCAAATACCCCTAGCCTTGTGGGTATATTGTAAAAGCATCCATACCCCCACTAGGGCAACCCCATTTTAACTTTTCTATGTGACAAAAGCTATCATGACCCTTTAGCTTGAGATACCTTCCCTAAGGGTATCCATGAAAGAATTCATTTATGACGATACCGCCCATCAAGCCCACTTAGATCAGTTTACACTCCTCGATGAACATCACATCCATATCATTGAGCACACATGATTCTAACAAGATAACCTTATCCATGACTACAATAGTAAGGTACACGAACATGAATTCCAAATTGGTAAATTTGTTCTCAAATAAAACCAATAAATCACAAATTAGCCTCACCAAAAACAAGATACATTTACCTCAAAATGGTTGGGACCATTCATCGTCACACACAAATATGGTTCAGGTGCCTATCACTTGGATAATATTTAAGTACTTGATGACCCTGAGCCTATCAACATTTTGCACCTTCACACATTCAATTCCTAACACACACAAATGTTCAAGACCACAAGTGGTATACACAGTTATGCACAAACACATCACTCATTAGGCCCATCATGATAAATGCATATATTTTTACTTTAAATATTAAGCATGTACTTTCCCATTTTATATCATTTTTATGTTGTTGGTATCTATTTTTATTTTTGTAGGATCTACATAATATACAACCACACTGTTAGAATTAAGATACAATAGCATCTCCATACATCATCATGCAAGACCCTCCACCACCACTGCCTATATCGATCACACTGGCCGATCTATCCTGGCAACCAATCACCCTTCATACAAGGTGATATTCATATTCATCACATTCAAACCATAACACTCCACATTGATGCCTTTCCCCCCACCACATAGGTTCATCTTACTCATCCCATTCGAGATACAGCCACGTCACCCTATCCTATTTTGACAAAAAGTAAGAAACATCCCATCCTCGAACACAAAGGTCTCCCTCTCATTCCTTTGAAGATACCAAGAACCCTTATTCACCAAATGATTCCTCCCACCACCCTATAGGAGCCTACTACCCTCCTAATAGAGGATACACTACCATACGGCCCATCCTTCATGCCTATCAACCCCACTCCCTAGTGAGGAGTCTTCTTATGCCCAAGCTGGTCATGTGCACATGCCCCCATCCCATACCCATCGTCATCCAGAGCCATATCCTATGCTACCTATACTTAAGGCACCATATTCACCACTATGAGGATTACCTTTACAGAAAGCTTCCTAATCGTCAATTTCATTTCTCTCCTCCTCATCATCATGACCTCATCCATTTTCTCATGCATACCAGGCCACTCCATACACATTTGAGTCATGATCACCACCTTCCTTGATACTATCACCTCCATGCCATGACATACAACATCTCCTTTCCCGTATTGAGGCTCTTGAGCTACAAATGAGCCATTTCCATTGTCATGTCCATCCACACCAGTATCCCATCACCCGTACATTGTCACCTCCCTGTAAATTCATTGCTTGACCTTGGATTTGAACCACATTGCACTCTCAACCTGCACCTCCACTATTAAACCTCCCTTCATCTTCCCTTCGTTCACATCCAATGGAACCTTACATTTACCCCATGCCTGTTCCATTCGCTCCATTATCAAAAATGCTTTATCACCTCATGCATCAAGGTCTTATTGACTTACCAAAAATTTGGCCCATAGACCCCTCACATCCTAAACTATGCAATTACCATGAGAGCCAATATTATATCTATCATCATCAACCAGGTCATGACATTGAAGAATACCGATCATTCAAGAACCTGATGCACAACATGCTAAATGGTGATCAAAATTCATCACCTGAATGCTCCATCCCATTTAGTCAAATTTTGAGTCCTCCATGCCACATCGTCCCTAGAACATTACCACCACTTGAAACCTTGATAGTGCCAGCTCGCTATATTCAAAACATCTCCAACTACACCAACCATCGATGTCCCTGTCATACCATCACTTCACCATCCTATTCCCAACTTGACCCATGCCACTTATCCAGTTAGTAGTTCTCATATTCTTATTTATTTCTTATTCTTCTTCCTAATTCCTCGCATAGTTGTATGTTCATGGTTCGAGCAACTACATACCTATGTTGATCTATCCCCTCTTCTTCTATCATATTTTGACTTAGGTAATCCCCTTATCTTGCTAGTTGCTAAAGCCTACTTCTTTTCTATTCTTCTAGTTGTACATTCCACCTTCATTCCTTTCCTTTTTTTGACATTACTACATGCATCTAACATATCACAGTTAATGCACCTACTACACACACACCCCACATGTTGGGGCAACCATTCTCATAGCATTGCACTTTTTCATTATGATACATCATACTCATATGTAAATAAATTTTCAAAACTTCTCCATCTATGCATCATAATTTTCCTCTTGTAGATATTGCATTCCCCCACTTGCATCATTTACATTACACCCATTGCACATATTCATATTTTTTTCATGTTCATTTCATTTTAAATTTGTACATTCTTCCTCCAAACAATGTTCCTTCAAAAAGAGTAATACATGCACTTGTTAGCATCACCACCTGAATGTCCATTATCTCTTTTTAGGATTAAGGTACACATAGGTGTCGTGTTTAGCTTTGACTACTTACTAGTTCATTCAATAAACTATCACCCCTAGTTGACAGGTTTTACATTCTTCTTATGGTTCTTTAGGCTAGTTCAACTTATCTCATGGACCATTCACAACAGGTTACACATTAACAAATTTTGAGTCTAGAAAATATGACACCTTGAGTAGATGTCACCATCTAGAAAATGGTCTACCCTGCTAGTCCTATCACTTGCATGGTCAACATACGACCTGGGGATAAAAAAATGGATAAGCATAAACAAAATTAAAATAATGGGGCAAATAACAAAAGCCAATGCCCATACAAAAAAAAAAAAAAAGAGAAAAAAAAAGAATAAAAAAAATATAAAAAAAGAGAAAAGAAAAAGAGCACCACAATAAATAGTTCAACAATAGATGAGGGGCAAAAAACAAAATGAAAAGCCTCTGATATCACCCATGCTATGCTTCATCTCCTTTGGTACTTAGGTTTAAAATAACACCATGGGATGATTTCCATCGCTAGAAATAGGCTCCAAGAGCCTACCTACCAGTGGAATAGTCTTACAAGTGGTGATATATCTATCACTTTAGTTACCCACTTTTGTGTAGATAATTGTTTGATTATGGATGAGCTAGCTAGTTCGGACATGTCTACAAAGGGTTAATCCTACCTCCATAAAAATGGATAAATGAACCTCACTCATTTACACACATAGGTCCATGAAAATTTTTGAACCAGTCCAACTAGTTATGAGTTTCCACATAAAATTGCATAATTTTGAGTTCGATATTTGATTTCCAAAACTACATTGGTCAAATCCATTACATGTCACCTATACCATCTGATATCTCAGAGACACCAGAATGGATAACATCCACACAGGTACATGTAATGATATATGTGCTTTCTTTGTGCATTTTAGTTCTCCCATGCACGCATCCATGCATCTATGTTACAAAAATTTATTATAAATATTACATAAATGTATTTATCCTTCATATACCTTACCAGATTGCACCATAACATTTTTATTTCATGTATTCATTAAAAATGGTATTTCACATTATATCACATCACATTGCATTCAAAATACAATCATGCAAATCTACTCTACAGTATATGCGTACTACATTATGACCATAGATCTACACCATATCACACATGTATATAAATCCATTATACATACCTAAAAATGATGCTATGCTATCTACATAAACATAAAGAGAACACATTGCAAAACCATAATAACAATACATGTATATATAATAGCCAAAATTAAAATGTATATATATATCATCCATAAAAAAGACCCGTAGGCTATAAACTAGGACAATACCCATCATCCACCATCCAAAAGGCCCATAGGATACAATCATAAATAAACCTAACTACTACCAGGAGTCTCCCCACATCCCTCATGGCTCACCCACATAATTTATTGACTCTGCCCTAGCCTCTAAAACCTACATCCCAATAGGTGGATCTCATCCCTTAGTCTTGGTTCCCACCTGCTCCACCAAAGTAGCACTACACTGGCTATGATAAGAAGGTGCCCAAACTCATGACTGTGACTTATATTGGGACACCACCTGGCTATAATCAAGAATTGTGATTTTGTACACCATCAGAGAAGCCTCACACAATGAATTCTTAGTTGATTCTACAACCAATAGACTAGTCAATATCTCAATAGCCCATGAGGCCTCCTCTCGTGCCTGTTGTTGGATAGCCATCTCAGCACTTATCTACTCCACCTTGGCCCTGTGCCTCTCCTCTTTCTAGTGAAGCTTAGCCTTCAAATACCAAAATTTATCTCGTAGCCCTCGAGCCTCCTCATCTGCATCACATTCCTCCACTTGCATTATTTAAATTACACCCATTGCACATATTCATATATTTTCATGTTCATTTTATTTTAAGTTTGTACATTCTTCCTCCAAAAAATGTGCCTTCAATAGGAGTAATACATGCACTTGTTAGCATCACCACCTGGATTTCCATTCTCCCTTTTTAGGATTAAGGTACACATAGGTGTCGTGTTTAGCTTTGACTACTTACTAGTTCAGTCAATAAACTATCACCCCTAGTTGAAAGGTTTTACATTATTCTTATGGTTCTTTAGGATGGTTCAACTTCTCTCATGGACCATTAACAATAGGTTACACATTAACAAATTTTGAGTCTAGAAAAGATGACACCTTGAGTAGATGTCACCATCTAGCGAACGGTATCCCTTGCTAGTCCTATCACTTGCATGGTCAACATACGACCTGGGGATAAAAAAAGGGATAAGCATAAATACAAGTAAAATAATGGAGAAAATAACAAAAGCCAATTCCCATACAAAAAAAAAAAGAGAAGATAAAAAAAAGGAGAATAACAAAAATTAAAAAAAGAAAAAAAGAAAAAGAGCACCACAATAAATAGGTCAACAATAGATGAGGGACATAAAACAAAAGGAAAAATCTCTGATATCTCCCATGTTTTGCTTCATCGCCTTTGGTCCTTAGGTTTAACATAATACCATGGGATGATTTCCATGGCTAGAAATAGGCTCTAAGAGCCTACCTACCAGTGGAATAGTCTTACAAGTGGTGATATATCTATCACATTAGCTACCCACTTTTGTATAGATCATTGTTTGCTTATGGATGAGCTAGCTAGTTTGACCATGTCTACAACGGGTTAATAACTCCCTAAAAATGGATAAATGAACCTCACTCATTTACACACATAGGTCCATGAAAAATTTTGAACCAATCCGACTAGTTATGAGTTGCCACATAAAATTGAATAGTTTTGAGTTCGATATTTAATTGCCAAAACTACATTGGTCAAAGCCATTACATGTCCCCTATACCATCATACATCTTTGAGATACCATAATAAGTACATGTAACAATACAAGTGCTTCCTTTACGCATTCTAGCTCTCCCATACACACATCCATGCATCTATGTTACAAAAATTTATTACAAACATTACATCAATGTATTTATCCTTCATATATTGTATTAGATTGCATCATCACATTTCTATTTCATGTATTCACTACACATGGTATTTCATATTATATCACATCACATTGCATTCAAAATACAATCATGCAAATCTACTCTACAGTATATACGTACTACAGTATGATCATAGATCTACACCATATCACACATGTATATCCATCCATTATACGTACCTAAAAATAATGCTATGCTATCTACGCAAACATAAAGAAAACACATTTAAATACCGTAATAACAATGCATGTATATATAACAAATACAATTAAAATGTATATATATTTCATCCATAAAAAATACCCATAGGCTATAAACTGGGACTATACCCATCATCCACCATCCAAAATTCCCATAGGATACAATCATAAATAAACCTAACTACTACCAGGAAGGAGTCTCCACACATCCCTCATGACTCACCTACATCTCTGGTTAACTCTGCCTTGGCCACTGGAACCTACATCCCAACAGGTGGATCTCATCCCTCAGTCCTGGTGCCCACCTACTCCACCAAAGCAACACTACACTGGCTATGATGAGAAGGTTCCCGCACTCATGAATGCAACTAATATTGGGAAACCACCTTGATATAATCAAGAATTGTGATTCCATGCACCATTAGATAAGCCTCACACAGTGAATTATTAGTTGATTCTACAACCAATAGACCATTCAATCTCTCAATATCCCATGAGGCCTCCTCTCGTGCCTATTTTTGGCTAGCCATCTCAGCCCTTATCTGCTCCACCTTTGCCCTGTGCCTCTCCTCTTTCTGGTGAAGCTCAGCCTCCAAATACTAAACTCTATCTTGTATCCCTCGAGCCTCCTCATCTGCATTGCATTCCCCCACTTGCATCATTTACATTATACCCATTACACATATTCATATGTTTTTCATGTTCATTTAATTTTAAGTTTGTACATTCTTCCTCCAAAAAATGTTCCTTCAACAAGAGTAATACATGCACTTGTTAGCATCACAACCTGGATGTCCATTCTCCATTTTTAGGATTAAGGTACACATAGGTGTTGTGTTTAGCTTTGACTACTTACTAGTTTAGTCAATAAACTATCACCCCTAGTTGATAGGTTTTACATTCTTCTTATGGTTATTTAGGCTGGTTCAACTTCTCGTATGGACCATTAACAACAGGTTACACATTAACAAATTATGAGTCTAGAAAATATGACACATTGAGTAGATGTCACCATCTAGCGAACGGTCTCCCCTGCTATTCCTATCACTTGCATGGTAAACATACAACCTGGGGATAAAAAATGGATAAGCATAAACAAAAGTAAAAGAATGGGGCAAATAACAAAAGCCAATGCCCATAAATAAAAGGAGAAAAAAAAGGAGAATAAAAAAAATAAAAAAAAGAGAAAAGAAAAAGAGCACCACAATAAATAGGTCAACAATAGATGAGGGGCAGAAAACAAAAGGAAAATCCTCTGATATCTCCCATGTTATGCTTCATCGCCTTTGGTCCTTAGTTTTAAAATAACACCATGGGATGATTTCCATCGCTAGAAATAGGCTCCAAGAGCCTACCTACTAGTGGAATAGTATTACAAGTGGTGATATATCTATCACATTAGTTACCCACTTTTGTATAGATCATTGTTTGCTTATGTATGAGCTAGCTAGTTTGACCATGTCTACAACAGGTTAATCCTACCTCCCTAAAAATGGATAAATGAACCTCAATAATTTACACACACAGGTCCATGACAAATTTTGAACCAGACCGACTAGTTATGAGTTTCCACATAAAAATGCATAGTTTTGAGTTTGATATTTGATTGCCAAAACTACATTTATCAAAGCCATTACATGTCCCCTATATCGTCCTACATCTCTGAGACACCTGAATGGATAACATCCACATAAGTACATGTAACAATACAAGTGCTTCCTTTGCACATTTCAGTTCTCCCATGCACGCATCCATGCATCTATCTTACAAAAATTTATTACAAACATTACATCAATATATTTATCCTTCATATACCTTATTAAATTGCATCATCACATTTCTATTTCATGTATTCACTACAAATGGTATTTTACATTATGTCACATCACGTTGCATTCAAAATACAATCATGAAAATCTACTCTATAGTATATGCATACTACAGTATGACCATAGATCTACACCATATCACACATGTATATCCATCCATTATACATACCTAAAAATGATGCTATGCTATCTATGTAAACTTAAAGAGAACACATTTCAAAACCATAATAACAATACATGTATATATAACAGATAAAATTAAAATGTATATATATATCTCATCCATCAAAAAGACCCATAGGATACAAAATGGAACCATACCCATCATCCACCATCCAAAATACCCATAGGATACAATCATAAATAAACCTAACTACTACTAGGAGTCTCCCCACGTACCTCATGGATCGCCTGCATCTCTGCTTGATTCTGCCCTGGCCTCTGGAACCTACATCCCAATAGGTGGATCTCATCCCTTAGTCCTGGTGCCCACATGCTCCACCAAAGTAGCACTATACTAACTATGATGAGAATGTGCCCCCACTCATGACTGCAACTCAGACTGGAACACCACCTGTCTATAATCAAGAATTACGATTGCATGCACCATTAGAGAAGCCTCACATAATGACTTCTTAGTCGATTCTACAACCAATAGACCAGTCAATATCTCAATAGCCCATGAGGCCTCCTATCGTGCTTAATTATGGCTAGCCATATCGACCCTTATCTACTCCACATTTACCCTGTGCCTCTCCTCTTTCTAGTGAAGCTCATCCTCCAACTGCCAAACTCTATATTGTAGTCCTCAAGCCTCCTCATCTGCATCCTGCCTCTCCTGCACCTCAAATAGAATCTCCTCCATATACACAAACATACTAATATCAATGGTGTCATCCATACCACCCATAGCAGTGAACCCACCTCCCTCCTCTTTTGATCCAACTGCCTATCCCATGGCCACCCCACCCTCCATAGGATCTACCTCAATGGTCATAGGAACCTCCCTAACTCCCACTCCCTATGTACTTAGTGCACCACCCAAGAATCACTAAGACCATCATAGAGGAACCTCTCTCTTGCCACCATCTAACTCCTCCTACCTAGCTCGAGTCTCCCTACTTGCTCTCCTCTCTGGTGGAGGTACCCCACCACTAGGTGGCACCCATCGATCAATAACACCCCTCCTAGGATCCCAACTCTACATCACCCACCAAGCCTCAAACTATGGTGTAGTCCTAACATTATCCACATCTGGGATAACCATAGGTGAGTCACTCTCACCAACCCAAGGCAGCACCATAGGATAATATCGTCTATCACCCCATCATATGTAATATACAACGAGAGCGCCTAGAACATCTTGTTCTAATCCAAATTTTTGTCTCACTAGATCAAACTGAAAATACTCACTCTACTGAGTATATCTCCCTACTAGCCATCTACCTTGATAAATGGCTACAACTTCTCACTATCCTCCTCCCAGGTCACCCCACCCAACCAAGGCCTCCACCTAGTATCATTATGTGTTAAGTCCCAAAACTTGACCCTCCACAACAAATGATCACCCTCATGAGGCCTCTTAATGCCCTTCTACTCATTAGTTTGCCACCTTAAAGTATAGGGTAAATACTCCTTACCCTCAACATGGGAAGGGTGAGGTAATAGTGATGGCCTATCAATAGATATGTTCTCCCATGCCCATACCTATAGCAAGGGAGTCCAGCTCAGACCCTTCCATCCAACATGTACAACATCATGTAACTCTTTGTATACCTGGGCTAATAGTTCAAGCGCCCATGCAAACACAACGATGCACTCACACACCACATCCAACATTTCTAGGTGAACAGTACCCCTAAAGTATTAGGAAATGCATAAGTGGAAATCATCATCATAGCTGCACACTAATGATTAGATATCTTCTTCTTTAGTCACAGCTTCTGATAATCCATCTTTCCCACATCTATCTCCCTCCACCCCTCATCAAAGAAACACTCCAACACAACATCCTTAGTATTTTTTGGTGCTTCTCTAATCGGGACACCCTCAATAGGTAATTTGTAAATCCGATACATGTCCTCCAACGTGATTGTCATTTCCCTAGTAGGAAAATGAAAATTTTTCCTATTTGCATCCCATCACTCACACAATGTGGATACATATGTCCTGTTGGCATGGATACTCTTACACTCCCATACTCCTCTAAACCATATGTCATCCAACCACTTAAGATCATCAACATTGTTCATTAGCTCATAAAAATCACCCTTCATCTTCCAAAAATGATGACGAGGCTTGAGCATCTTCACCTATTCATCCATAAAAAAACACAATGAAATATACATTAGTCATCATTACAATGTCACAATCTAGTAAAATTCCATGAATCAAATATACAAATTAAACTATTTAATTTGACACGCACTTCAAGACATAAACAGTGCATAATTCACATATCAAAACACATCAACAAAACAATTGTATATTTGGATACCCATTTTACAAATTCATGGTAAAAGTTAGAACAAATGTGAAAAATAGTACATATTTGGCTTCCAATAGTCAAATATAAAATTACCCACATACCCACTATGGCATGAAATTCAAAATTAAGATGATCCATCAAACATACAAAAACAAAATACATTTTTGAATACCCATTTGCCCACTTAACAATAAAAATGTCGAAACAATTCAAAAATAGTATACCAATCAGTACAGATTTCAAGGTCAATATCACCACACATACATCCAAATAGAACATACACCAATACACATAATATCAAAATAACAGTCACTTTTTTTTAACACCCATTTGCCCACTTCGCGGTAAAAGTTCAAACAGATGTTGAAAACAATACAAATCGGGCTTCCAACAACTAATTTCAAATTTAACACTACCTACATCTTGGCAAGCAAATCAAACACATGCCAAATGAAAATATCTACAAAAACAAATAATATTTTTGGATACCCATTTTTCCCTTCTATGGTGAAAGTATCATTGGTTTCTAAAAATACTATCTCTAAGGTGGAAAATTTAACAATCAAAGTTTACCAACTTACACCCAAAAACCACACATTCCGAAAACATACCAAATGAAGGCAGAAAAAATAATAGTCACACAAATGGATACCCATTTCCTACTTTTACAGATAAAAGTCAATAACATTCCAAAAATAGTACATCATTGCTCTAAAAATGGATGGTCAAACTCTATGACTACTTTACCCATTACTCGGTCAAACTGGTGCCAAAAAAAGTTAAACCTAAAAACAAGTTATATTTTTGGGTACCCATTTGGCTAGTTTTACTTTGTGTTCAAATTTCAATCAGAATTTACAATTTTTTTTAAAACAAGATGAAAACCTCCCCTCCCCTAATTCACATTTATCTAGGAGATTAAAAAAACTCAAAAAAAAGCAAGTAGAAGCACTTACCCATGGATCTCTGTGCCTTCTAACAACTCTAGATCATCCTCTCACCATTTTCTTGCTCGAAATCATCAACCGTCATGTCCACACGTTGTTGAATACTACTTCCATGCGCTCTCCTTAGCTCATCATCATCAAAATGAACCCCTCCCAACTCCAAATTGCCTTAAAAATACCTAAAATCCTAATTCGCTCCTACCCCATGATTTAGGCCAAATTCACCCCTCGCCCCACGAATCAGGATCCAATTCACCCCTCGCCCCGCAAATTGAGCATATGACACCCAAATCCAATCAAATTCATTCCAAAATCCAAGGAAATCATGCAAATTTATTCCAAGACCCTAGGAAACCTCCTAAACTGTCCTCTTATATGCTTTTTCACAATTTTCATCATGCATTGGTATTCTATCAATCGCTGCATCACCAAATCACTACATTCCATTCGCATCATTGTTGATTCCTCGTTTGAGGAGGTATTCATATCCAAAGTCAACTTTGCATGCAACCAACAAACTAAAAATCCAAAAGCACATATATCACATCTGTCTACAAATTTTTTTTCTAAATATTATTTTACAATTTTAATCTCAATCCCAACTAGATAATCAAGAGAGTTGTGCATAATAATAGAGAGGTCACTTTGGCATTCATGATACACAATGAATGACACGGTTGAATAATTCAATGCAATATTTTGAGGACTTCACTCTGGCGTTCATGGTACACAATGAATGAAACATTTAAATAATCCAAATGTTAACTAACTCAAACTATTTAATACTTGTCACCATGTCATCAATAAATCAACATCAAAGATTTGAATAGGCATTTGTTCTATTCGTACTTTTGTACCACCCTAAACTTGTTGCAAAAGCAAAGTAGTAAAAATTTTCCTACCCCAAGCAACTAGAATGACATCAAAAATGTCATACAGACTCAGTAAAACCACCATGTTGCATCCCCAATCATCCATTTCCATTTATCGATATTGTTTTCATTCCATTTTATTTCTTTCCCCTTCTCCTCTTCTCCTTCCTCCTTCTTGGCTATTGATCAATTTGGTATGGTTATGCTTCAAGTGGCTACATACTTTTGATTGGATTCCATTCTCCTTCTATCCCATTTCCTCTATCAAACCCTTCACATTTTTGTATTAAACTATGTTCCACATAGTATAGTACAAAAAGGAGTAAAATTCAGACAACTAAAGTCACACATTGCTATACCTACGTACTTGTAGATCCTTTTGGACACATGTAGATTTACATAGGTGATCCTAGATACTCCTGGGATATCATAGACCAATGTAGACTATTGTAGATCCACATAGACCTATGTAGACTATTGTAGATATATATAGAATATGTAGACTATCGTAGACATGCGTAGACTAGCGTAGATCACCATAGATTATCGTAGCATTGCGTAGACTTGCACACACCACTTCACTAGTTATTAGATCTAAAACACTATTAAACTACCTAAATCACATCATCAACACCTTCAATGCATTGTAAAACCATCCACCAATATCCTAAGGTGATACAAGGCTCCTTTATACTCAATTGAGGCCCCCACGGGGCTATTAATTGGCAAAAGTATTAATAGAGAAAATTTTTAAATCTAATTTTAAAGTGACTTCACTTAAGTTCACGTTTAGGGCTAAAAAGGTTAATTAGGTCCTTAATCCCTAATTATCCCTAATTACTCCCTCCCACATGTGTGTGCACTATGTTAGTTAGGATATTTCTTAGGAAACCCTAACCTAACCCCACATTTAAACTAGAGTTGACTAACCCTAGTTAACCCTAATCTCTCCTCACACATGTGTGAGGATGAGATATTTCCTCAAGGGAATATGAGGATGCCACCTCACAAACCCTCACATAACCTTCATGGGATCTCACCCTAGGGCTTAGTTATCCTAACTACCCTCCCTATACCTTGGGTTTTCTTATAAATAGTGGGCCCAAACCCTCATTTATCTCTCTCTCCATCTTCTATCCAAAGCACAGAAACTCTACAAAAATGTGTACAGAAGCATAGCAAAGTAGATATGAACCTAAAAAACATTAATAAAACAACAAAGAAACCTCTCCACCAAATAATTTCTGAAGAACAATAGTTACAGTCTAATTTGCCTCCCACCTCATGAATTTGGCACCAGTTTACAACTCGGGTGGCGAATTGGGTCTACAAGTCCCAAATCAGCTCAGATTTGTGAGGTAAGTTTAATTTTGCAATTTTATGAGGCTTAGCATTATTTGTTTTGGTTTTTATCATGTTTTTATAGTTGGTTTGTCTTTATTACTATGGGGTTTGAATGAGGCATTCCCCTCAATGCACTAACCCCTTTTTATAGGTTTATCCTAGAATAAAGGAGGGAAACAACTACAAACTACAAACCTGTGGTGGTACACAAGCCCATATACACTAAGGAATATGAAAATAAGGCATCAGACCTATTGTAACATTTGTGAAAAGAAAGGAAAAAATGGAATTCTACCTATTTGTAACCTATGCAAATGTTATCATGAATAAAATACATTTTCCTGAATAGCATATCTTTAATGTGTTATTAGATCAAATGCAATATTTTAGTTGTTTCATTTCCCTCCAAATGGTTATACAAGTTCTGATATGTCTTATGGGGTTTTCCTTACCCTCTCCTGTAAAAGGTGGATATCTCTACTTGGCTGCCTTATTAGCCATCTTTGAAGAATCATCCTCGTCACTTGAGGTCTCCTATGGAATCTAAATATAATTCCTCCTTGGGGGTGTCTTGCTACAATCATCGTTAGAATTTTCTACTTAAAGTATCTTATTATTTCCCACCAATCATTGACCAAACTCATGTGCATCTTCAGTTCGTGACCTTCTTTGCTGATGTGAGGGAGATGGTCCTGGTCCTTCCTCCTGAGACCTCATGCCCTGTTGCTTTAGTGCTTGAATCTCATCCTCTACACTCCCTTGCAATCCTTCCATAAATTTCTTAGGTATCACCATCCACTCTCCTTATTATTGCACTACCTTTTTGTCAACTCGTGACTCTACGCTAGGTGGTTCTATTTCCTCATATTCTATCTCTATCAGTAGCGTTTCAAAATATCATTCTTCAGAAGCCCAAAATTATTCTATTTCTAGTTCATGTGTATTATTATTTGAGTTACTTGAATTATATATTTAATAAATCCTCATACTTCTTATCTCCTATGCATTTATACACTGGTGTCTGTCATTCACCTCCAATTTTGTAGTATTCTTTCTTTATCAATTTGACCTATTTTAACAAAAATGCTAGATTCGATAAGGCAACGATGCCAAATGTAGCACAAGGGTGCAATATTCCTAGTGGTGAGATGATTTATAATTCTTAATATGGTTAATTTACTAATCCCAAATTGTTTATCAAATTGTACAACTGTATGGTCTCTAAAACTACTACTTTGTGCCCAATGAACAACTTGTACGGAAACCAAATCGACACACTGTATAGTTCAAAATCATACAGTGATAGAGCTTGTATGATCCCACACTCAACCAATCCTTTATATTTTGTTTTTCAAACTTCCGTATATAGTTTTGTAACCCAACAAGTCGAATTCCCAAAATTGCCAAATCGGGTAAGTTTCTTCTAATCACATAAACTGCCAAATAAGGTAACTATATTTTGTATAATTTATACAAACTCTGGATGATTTTTATGGAAATAAGGTACATATAAGTTCCAAATTGGATAATATAATGGTCCAATATCTCTTGGATAGGTTTTTAAAGGGTTAAATGTGGTAATTCATCCTCTTCCAATAACATGCAAAACATATAAACGGGGTTTGAGAGAGTTGCAATTCCAATGGTGACACCCATAAATCATATAGTAGGGTTCCATACATATTCCTTGAGATTTTCATCATTCCATATCATTTCATAGAGCTACACTAGTGCCATTTCCATACATTATTCCAAAACACTGCATAAATTAGCCATGACAATAAAACAAAAGTACATGCAACATAACTAAACCATCAATTGCTATTCAACCATTCTAGAATAATACAACACATGAGAGAAGCTATGATTTCTTATTATTATTAATTCATGTCTAGTAATGATATACAATCTCTCTCTCAAAGCATATTCTAAATCCTAACACTTTCTAGATTAACCAGAAGAATCCAACTATATCATATTATAACCAGTGTATGTCTAGACCATCAAAATAAAAAATGAGGCCTTATATAATATTTCCCAGGATGTTCCAAAGTAGTTCCTAAGGCAATTAGTTATTTACAACCACCCATGCATAACGAAATACATTTATTAAGACTTTTACTAAGTATAACACCTTAATAATCAAGTATACACACAATTACAACTTGGAATTACATTTCCTATGCATTTTACTTGATTTCATTTCACCTTGTACAATTTGCCATTACCTTGTACGGTTTTCCATCTTGACAGTACGGTTTACTCCTACCTATATGATTTACAAAACTTGTCATAACTGTAAAAATTGGGCAAACCCATTTATCACTTCTTCTTCTGGGAGGTGGATTTGCTGCCTATAGGAAGTTCATTATTTACTTAAAGGAGTTGGAATTATATACTTACATTTTTCTCATACTCATACTAAAGGGAAAAAATAAATCCAACCATATAAATTCAAGTTAAGTGTTGTAGATATGCAAAAATCTAACACCTAGACAAATATATGAAATCAAATTGCAAGTAATATCATGTAACCATCATGAGACAAAAGAATAAAATAAATGGTACCATTCTTATTAATATTGAAATTGTCCTTTACAAGGTGGTTACAAAGATATCCCTCTTAGGGATAGATACCAATTTGATACAATTTACAATAAAGAACCAATGGTAGGTGTATTTCATAGGATATTTGCACCCTCAAAACTAACTTGGGAAGGAGTTTTTTGTGACCTCCGCGAGGTAAATATTGATGGATCTTCATGTTGATAGCTCTTGCTTAGATCTGAAACCTACACACAAAAACACTTACAAAAAATTAATAGTAAATGGGGAACCTCTCATGATGAGGTCCATGTTTATAATAAGAAATGAAAGAAAGTTATTGAAAACAATAAAAATATGCATGAAAACTGAGTAAACCTATGTCAGAAATTAAAGTAAATGCTGCTAAAGCTACTATAATTAAGAAAACACAAAAAAAATGGATATCATCAAGAGGCCATCGTGGGGTAAAGTTATTAACTCTACTAGCCATCATAGAGTATGGAAACTGCACCTACAAGCCACTTTAGGGAGAAGCTATCACTAAATATCAAGTTGTTTCTTCCTAATTGATGTGGGAAATATTGAGGTTGATCTACCAAATTGATTTTTTAAGGGTTGCACATTTGAAGTATGATTGCATTATGATAAATAACATGAAATCAGGTCGTTTTATGGCAAAATATGGTTGAATGTGGTCTTAAAACTCCAATGGACTCTATTTTTACTCTTGATAGCTCCATGAAAAGATTTGAGTAGCACTTCCTTGCTTATGAGAGGATGTTCTCTCTAGTAAACAAACTGGTAGCACTTTGTCATGGAGAATTCAAATTATTTTCTTGAAGTCAAGGCATATTCTTATATATTTTCAAAATAGGAATCTTGGCTTGCAAGAGAAGACAAAAACCAAAAATTGATTAGGCTCTAGGAATACCAAACATCAGATCTAGAACTCTTTTATGCTTAATCATTAAATCTTAACTACCCTGTAACTGAATTTGGTTTAGCTTGGGAGCCTGAGTTTGTTATAGGTGTGACCATATTAGGGTAAAGTGGTTGTGACTACTGGTCATCATAAGGTCTAGCAGCCTCTAGAGACCACTCGTGGGTATGATGGTCTAGGCTACAAAATAAAGGTTGCCCCTGTTTGAGTGGTAAAAACCATTTTAAGCCTTGGGGATACCCAAGGTGGGTCATATGGCTTGAAAATGTGTCCATATAGGTAGCCTCATCAAAATGACCTATTTTAAGTGTCTACAGATGCTCCCTTTTGGGATGCATTATGTGAAAGCACATTGTCGAGCAAAAATAGATGACCTAAAATCAGGTTGAGGGTTGATTTTTTTCATTGATATAATCAATGTTAGATACCCTAATCATGAAAATAGCATGCAATTTTTAACCATTGCCTTTGATGAGTTGAAGAACTAGATTTTGGTAATCTTAGAGGCGATTAGGAGATAAGCTTAAGTCCAATCCTTAGCCTTAGTGGTGATTAGGATATAAGATTAAGTTTAATCTTTAGCCTTAGTGGTAATTAGAAGATAAGCTTTAATTCAATCCTTAGCCTTAGGAAATGTCAATTAAGTAGTGTAGCTACCTAGTTTGTTTGAATTTGTTTTTGCTTTTTGTTTTTTTACCCCAGGAAAGGAGAGTGCATGACTATCTTTGACAATGATTATGAAATAAACATAATTTGTGATGATAGAGTGTTTGATTATTTATTTGATTATGAATCTTATGATTATAACTATCCCTTAAGCAACGAGTTAGTGAGAAGATGAAAATTGATGAAAGTGACAAGTCGCTTGACCATGATGACTTTTTTGGGCTCCGCTAGGACCTTTACAAATATAAAATGGGAAATCTTGTTATAACTATGATTTCAACCATTTTATTTATTTAGTTTTTTGACCAAAGGAGTTATATGCCTTTGGATATTTTTGAATTAATTTGACCAAAGGGGTTAAGTGCCTTTGGAGCATTTTGAAATTGACCAAAGGAGTTTGGGTACCTTTGGAGCCTTTTTGAATTGATTTTGCCAAAGGGGTTAAGTGCCTTTGGAGCATCTTGAATTGACCAACGGAGTCTGGGTACCTTTGGAGCCTTTTTGAATTGATATGAACAAAGGGCTTATATACCTTTGGAGCTTGTTTATTGCTTATGTTATGTTATGCATGGATGCACTTATGGAAGAAATGATGAATGATGGATGAGTGTTTGGAAATTTTAGCACATACGCATAGATGTAAATTGTATGCCTAGGTGTATGCATGTATGTTATGTTCTAATGACATGATGATGTAAAATTTGAATTTTATGTTTATATGCTAAAAAATAATGAATGAATCTAAGATGCAAAGCAACCTAAGTGTAAGTACCACAAAATGTATTAAAGTCATGAATTAAAATGTTACCATTATCATAATAAGTCATACATTTGAATTTTAATTGTATGGAATGATATGGTGAAATATAAATGATGGATGTGAAATAGTGAGATGTTAGGAGGGCATAACAAGGTATTTTATGAGAATCAAACACCCTAGTTGATCAATCAAAAATTGTATAATGGCTATACATGACTCTATGAGATAAAAATATATTACGAAGATCGAGATATTCAATATCTTTGTGTGTGCATGCGTTGTTCATTATTATGCATAATACTACCTCATTATCAGGTGAGTTTAATTCAACCCATTATCATAATTAGGATAACCCAATGATCCTTTTATCCTGAGTTTGGATGTAGTTGGACTAGACTACTAGGCAATATGAGCCACAAAAATATATCTCACCCATAATTCACCATTGGTTTATACAAAAGAAGGTTTCTAATGTGACAGACATATCACCATGCATAAGGATAATCCATTGTCGTGTAGGTTTCATTCAACCCATTTTTGTAATGGAGATTTCCCCATGGCTTGTGAATAAATGAGGATTCCAAGGATTCATGCTCTTTACCCCCTTATTTATTTTGATTTCTTGGGATACTTGCTCACTTAAAGTGATGAAAATAATTTTTTTTTGTAGAGGTGAAGACCACTCTTTTAGGAGCAAGGGAATCTGATTAGTGGTGGAAACCACTATTTATTTTTGCTTTGTTTTTGAAACTTGCTAATTTTTTGGAAGAGCAAAGGGGATTTTTTATGTAGGGGGGAGCTTGTCCTTTTATCAATTCTCAACATCCTATACCATGCGCATGATAGGATGAGTAAGGAAAACCTTTTGCTTAATGGAGCAAGGATCACATTGTAGTGTTATCCTTCCTTGTTCAAACTTAGATATTAATGCGTAAAATATGTCAAGATTTGATATATGCAAGGTACTATCAAAGCAAGACCTTACCTTATAAATCCAAGATAACTTTCTATAAAATCTGAAATGATAACTAGGGATGACTAAATTACCAAAAACCTTAGTATACACCCTATAGAAATTGATTAATTGTGTTTAAAAACATAGTTACTCATAAGGGAAATGTAAATGATGAAGATATGTGAGATGTTAAGGTTTTCCCTATGAGTTTTTGTAAACTAAAAGGTGTGCATAAAATAGTGAGTGGCTATCTAAATATCATTGCTGATACTCATCTGGTATCTATCCTATTCTATAAGGATCTCTTAATAAGCAAAATCCCATAAATAAAATTGTGCATGTTGATGATTGATAAGGTTTTTTTGAGATTTATAATTGGTATACAAACATGATGTCATTTTAAAGAATGCAAACACAAGTTGTACTAATGCAAGCATGATAGATGAATATGCATAATGCACCTATTTAATAAATGTAACAAAATGCATGATGATGTAATGCAAAATATTTTTGTATTTTTATGTTTTGTATTATTTTTGTGTTTTTATGTTTTTTTTTATTTATTTGGTATTTTTGATCATTTTTGTTGTTTTTATGATTTACGTATAAAATTCCCATATATGAAGAATGTTGAGAGGTTCAGGATCCTCAACACCTTCTAGCTATAGACACCTAAATCGCATAAATCAGATAAGAATATCAGCACATTACATATGCCCTCTTATTGACAACATATGGCCCTATTGGGAACCCCTCTAGGCTAGCAAAAGGCTTCCAAAACCCTCCAAAACTTAGTTTGGAGGGTTCCTAGTAGTCTGGGGTATTTTTGGGGCTCCTACTGGTGATCGTCCCACCCAGGGACGACCATCAGCAACCATCCTTGGGTGGGACGACCCCTAATTGGACCCTTGAAAAAGTCAAAGGATGCACTAAATGGAAATAAGAGACTGCCATTAACATGTCCAATAACCCCAAATTTATTGGGGACCTACAAATGTGCAGTGAGGTAGTATATTGGGAGACCCAAAGGGGCAACCTTCCCCTCATCAATCAATGACGAGATTAGGACACATGGCAACACCTGCCTCGCATGGTGGAAGATGTCATTTTGTCCTAGATGCCATTTTGGGCTAGAAAAGGAGGTCCAAACCCTCATTTAAAAATAGAATAAAATTAGAATTTGAGCAATGAAGTGCTGCCCAATTCTATCACCACTTACCCCCCAACCTTTTTCAAACCAAACTTTGCTCACATTTGGCCTTGAAACCCTTTTCCTTTAGAAGGCAATTTAAGGGGCAATAGGCTCAATCCACTGATTCCAAACTGACAAAATTGAAGCATTATTTGGCCCCATATATCAAAAACACCCCTACCCAATTTTTGGAACAATTCCCATAGCCATAGGTGACAAAATTAAGGCAATTTTATAACCATCCTACTTGGGGATGATCAACAGTATGTCCATGGCACACCTAGGGAAAACCATAAAATAGGTTGGAATTTCATAGAAATTCCTCCACAGAACCCTTTAGGATGCCTAGATGAACCTTTAGTCCAAATTTTATGCAATTTGGAGTAGTTTTGATGTCATATTTGAGGTCCCCAATGTTGCAGGTTTATCTGGCTCACCCAAGAATGATCACCATTTCTGCATAGTTTCACCTTAGATATTGCTTCCAAATTTACTTATTTGTATTTATATTAATAAATAACATGTTTATGCTTAATTTATATCAGTTTTCATGCATGTAGATCACCTTTTATTATTGTAGAATATGCTCTCCTTTTATGGTTTTATGGGTTTCTTCTATAACATAGGTGCTACTAACCCCATTTCAATCCCTTGTCTTTAGGAACAGGAATGCTAAGAAATATGAGGAGCTAAGGAGGCATAATATTTTCATCCCAATAATAGCTCTCGAGTGTGGGAAGCAAGAATTCACAACATTATTGTTTTATCACCTTAAAGGCCTCCTTCCAAGGGACTAGATCCCTTGGGAAATTGTAATGAAATGTATCAATTTGTAAAGCCCTCAAAGGGGACTTCTTGTAATCTGGTTTGGAACACTTTTATGAATGAATAGATAGAGAATTTGATTATCTTTATTGTCTATGTTGTTTCATTTCAAGTAGATTACATGCTTATGCCATATTTCCTTTTAATGCTTTATAACTGATATAAATTGCAAGTAAATGCCCTTAAGGTGATATCATGAATTTCACTTATTCAGTGGTGATCATGGTATTTAGGTTGTTTTCAATATCCCCTTGAATGGTGCTAATTTGGACCTCCATTTTTGGTTTTATTTGTTGCAGGTATTGACCGTTCTGAGCAAAAACGACCCCTTTACTGCTACATGGCACTGGGTGAGACTGCCAGCTCCATGGCATTGGGTGAGATGACCAACTACATGGCACTATGTGGGATGACCCCTAATATGTGACTATACCTACCTGGGATGGCCACAAAACTAGAGGGTTTTTGTAAAAATTTGCAAAAACAACTTTTAGGTTCCATTTTACACCTTTCTGCATCATAAATTTGACTTTTTACTGCTTAAAATTGTTCAATTTCATGTTTTTCTTGATTATTATTTGCATAGAAAGGTTAGAGTTGTTCTTTCCAAAATTTTACATTTATTAGTTTAGAAAAAAAGATAAAAATATAGTAGAAGTTTTTGCTTTTTGTCTGGTTTTCCTGATGAAAGCTTGCCAAAAAGGTTATGTGCATATAGGTTTATAAATATTTGTGTTTCCTTTTATGCTACTAATATTTATGAAAGAAAAATTCACCTTCATGCATTTAGTAAATAATCATTGAGTGCTCTTTCGTTTTATTTCAAATATTTAAAAGGAACCCACACACGCCACATTTTATTATAAACATCAGTGGAGTTGGGCTTTCATATCCAACATGTTGATTGAGACCAACAATGGATTTAATCACCACTAGATTGGATTTTGATAAGAGTATTATCGAGACCCATCCGTGGCCAAGGCCGACCTAATATTTTTCATAACCATGCAAAATAGTGTGCATTCCTCTTTGAAGGAGTCTATCGCTATGCACTGGGTGTTGGGTGAGGGTTGGTAGTACCTATGCTACCTCGTTGGATATGGATTTCATCCCCATAATTGACTTGTGTGAGTATATAGGTGAAATACTTTAAACATTTAAGTATATCATCCAAAAAAATTTAAAACACAAGAAAAGTATTTTCTTTACAAATCAACACATCTTGAAACACATAAAATAGTTTATGATTCACACTTAAAAGATTTAAAAAGAGATAATCACTTATATTCTTGTGTGTTTCTATTGATTGTGTATTTGAATCTATAAAACTTAAAAGAGATAATTATGTTGTCTAGTTTAGGTGTTTCTTTATTTTTCAGGTAATCCACCCAAGATCCTCGATCTGGGGGTCAAAAATTTCTTTAGTGTGGTTTCCCTTTAGGTTTCACCTAGTCAATGCATCATGACAATTATACATAGCCAAGCTCAATCAAGAGCCTATGAATTTGCAAACTATAGGAGAGGCCATGAGCATCATAGTTATAAGTATGAGGATCTCCCACCACATAGGGAATAAGACTATATACCTAAGGTAGGGTTAAATGATCATCTTAAGCTTCCAAGGAACCCTTCCCTAGGGTACCAAAACCTAGATGAGTATGATACTCATCATAGTGGGTGAGTCCATTCTGCCCAACCATTTCCCACTTATAAAAGAAGACCTGAGGAAGATCCTAATTATCCTTGATCACATTATTCCATGCAACCACAAGGTACCTCTTCCAAGAGAACACCAATGGGTTATTCATGTGATCAAGTGGACTCTTCGATTAGCCAACACCGAGTCCAAGACCAAACTAGAGATAACCAACCTACCAAGAGGCCTAGTATGGAAGTCTACACTTCCTCTACACCACCTATAACTCCCATACAACAAGTGGTAGCAAGCCATAAGAGGCCTATGCAAAGTTTGCATACATCATCAACCAACATGACCATGGGAGAGTTAATACAAGGATTCCCAAAGTATCAGGAAACTTTCATGGAGGTTTTAAATTCTATCGAATTACAACCTCATGATTTTGATGCTTTCACCAACTTTGTGGGATACATACAAATGCACAAATATCCTGTTATATCCTTTCGAAATCAGGATATCAAACCTAGGTCTCTCAATTTACTAGACTCTCCTTTGCACATCATTGCATGCATCAATAGGATACCCTATAAGTGAGTGTTGCTTGACACATGTTCCACAATAAAAATCATTACCACAACCACACTAAAGCATCTCAAAATCCCATCTTTGCACATTGCAAGATCCAATTTCACCTTGAAAGTATTTAATGATGCTTTGTCCTCCACTGTGGGAACAATAATCCTACCTATTCAAGTGGGGTAAAAGACTATGCCTACATTATTCTATATCTTGGAAGGTGAAATAATATACAACATATTTTTAGGATTACCTTGGATAAGAGACATGGAGTGTATCCCCTCCATTGTACATCAATGCCTTAAATACATTCATGAAGGTCAGGTCCATGTGGTTGATGCCGACCTAGACCCCTTCAAGTATTATAATAAGGATGATCATCCAAAAGAGTCTACTCACCCATCCACACCTTTGGATACTAAACTCAATGACCTTATCTAAAGTTCGGATTCAACCCCACGGTTAGTTATGAAGTTACCTTCACCACCATCACCAGTACCATCCTCTATTTCTTCAAACGAGGGAGAGTCAAAAAGGCTAACTACAAAAGCTCTCTTAGATATTTTTGACACATTAGAATATGACCTTCCTACTCCTACCAACAAGGAGGAACCAATGGTGGATATGGATGAATCAGATCATATCATACCATATTCATCCACCATGCTTAAGGACACAAGTCACTTGACCAATCCTAAACTTGATGAATGCATAGAACCTAATGTTAAATTCATGCATATCATTGAATTGATCAAGGATCTAGGATGTCCTCCTATCGATTTTCCACTCATTGAGAGTATTTATGATGCACCCCATGAGCATGGGGGCCAAGCAGATCACCTTGAACATGTTGATGAGGTAGCCATGACTGGTCCAAGTACCAATGCATCTTCCCATGAGTTTGTGGGAATGATAAATGTGATTATGGAGAACCAAAGTCCTTTGAATTCATCTAAACCACTTGTGACTCCATCCAATATTCCATCCATACCATAAGAGATATCATCGATGGATTTTATTACACCTACTCCATCTCATTCAACATCTCAAAAATATCAAGAATAGGTGTACCCACTACAACAAAGTGGAGATAATCTAGCTACCACAATTGAACACTATGAGGTGGAACAAGAGAATGAGTTAAATAAAGAACAAGAGCATGTGGATATAATCACTACCCATACTCATCATGAACCATATTCATTTACTCAGATGATTTTGGATAGGCTAGCCAATGTTGAGTTACAAGTGAGTCAACAATATTATGACCCACAATAGATCTTGAATCGACTCACAAGCATTGAGCTACAGTTGAGTCATTCAAAATCTCAACCCCTTGATTGTTAGGACCAACCTCCTCCTGTGCAATCCAATGTTAAGTCTCAACATAAGCAAGGGCAAAGGAAACAACACCATCAACCTCGTATATATACACCATTGCATGAATCTTTGGTGTCAATCTTTAATCGATTATGCAAGGCTAAGGCTATCACATTGCTAGATATCCACCCTTTGGATCCTAATAGGCACAAAAAAATGTGGTATCAAGAGATTCAACACTTTCCTTACCATAAAGTGAATGGTCATAACATTAATTCATGTATCGCCTTCAAGAATAAGGTACAAGATATGCTTGACAAGAATGATCTTCAAATCAACAATCAACAAATTGACATAGTTCAAAATATGTTGCCTATAGATAGGAGTCAAGAAGAGAAATCTAAAAAGGTGACTAATATGCATACAACCCTATCACCTCATAAAATGTGGTGACCATTTTCACCTTCTTTAAAGCATCAACATCATACTTGGACTCCATTATTTGATCCCATGTCAACCATCCTTCACAACTTGCAAGAATCAATGGCAATCATCTTTCCAGCAATACCCCTGGTCAACCAAAATAGGTCTAGATCTAGATGATACAGGGAAGATCATTATTTCCTATATCACTGAATAAGAGGGCATGAAATTAGTGATTGTCATAATTTTAGACATGTGGTCCAAGATCTTATTGATAAGAAAGTTGTATCCACAAGCGGGTCACTCATGTTACCCCATCAACACATTGGCATTAACAAGAATTCCTTTCCACAATGGGGGGAGTCAATATCTATCACTCCTCCTAGTAAATCCAATAATATTGCATCAAACATAGTACATACTGGGGGTATCCAAGGTGTCACACCTTCCCCACTATCTACATCACAAGAAATGAATCAAATCGAGGATCCTAAAGGTATTGCACCTTCCTCGCTTCCTTTGATCACCACAAATGTTTGGGGTACACAAGTTATTGCACCTTCCTCCTAGAAGCACAAAGTAATAAAAGTTACATAAATTCTCCAAAGGTATCTATAAGCCCTTTGGTCACAATCAAATGCCCCTAGGTAGTCGTAGACACTTTCTAAGTGTCGTTGCCCACCTAGGTCACCTTAAATGCTCCTAGCAGTATTTGACCATCTAGGTCACATAAAAAATCCCCTAGACTATCTACGATCATCTAGGTCAACCCTAAATTCTCCAAAGGCATCCATAAGCCCTTTGGTCACAACCAAATGCCCCTAGGAAGTCGTAGACACTTTCTAAGTTTCGTTGCCCGCCTAGGTCACCCAAAATGCTCCTAGCGGTTTTTGACCATCTAGGTAAAATAAAAAAGCCCCTAGAATATCTACGATCATCTAGGTCAACCTTAAAATATCCAAAGGCATCTATAAGACCTTTGGTAACAACCAAATACCCCTAGGAAGTCTATGATACTTCCTAAGTGTCACTGACCGTATAGGTCACCTAAAAGGCTTTTTGATCGTCTAGGTCAAATAAAAAAGCCCCTAGACTATCTATGATCATCTAGGCCAACCTTAAAATCTCCAAAGGCATCTATAATACCTTTTGTCACAACCAAATTCCCCTATATATTCTATAACACTTCCTAGGTGTCACTGACCGTCTAGGTCACCTAAAAGGCTCCTAGTGGTTTTTGACCATCTAGGTCAAATAAAAAAGCTCCTAGACTATCTAAAATTTTCTAGGTCAACCTTAAAATATCCAAAGGCATCTATAATACCTTTGGTCACAATTAAATACTCCTAGGTAGTCATAGACACTTTCTAAGTGTCATGACCGTCTAGGTCACCCAAAAAGCTCCTAGCGATTTTTGACCGTCTAGGTCAAATAAAAAAGCCCCTAGACTATCTACGATCATCTAGGTCAACCTTAAATGCTCAAAAGGCATCCATAAGCCCTTTGGTCACAACCAAATGCCCCTAGGTAGTCGTAGACACTTTCTAAGTGTCACTGCCCGCCTAGGTCACCCAAAAATGCTCCTAGCATTTTTTGACCATCTAGGTCAAATAAAAAAGCCCCTAGACTATCTACAATCATCTAGGTCAACCTTAAAAGCTCCAAAGGCATCCATAATCCCTTTTGTAACAAAAAAATGCTCCTAGGTAGTCGTAGAAACTTTCTACGTGTCACTGCCCACCTAGGTCACCCAAAAGGCTCCTAGCGGTCTTTGACCGTCTAGGTCAAATAAAAAAAGCTCCTAGACTATCTACGATCATCTAGGTCAACCCTAAAATCTCCAAAGGTATCTATAAGCCCTTTTGTCACAATTAAATACCCCTAGGCAATCTTAGACACTTTCTAAGTGTCATTGACCGTCTAGGTCACCCAAAATGCTCCTAGCGGTCTTTGACCGTCTAGGTCAAATAAAAAATCCCCTAGACTATCTACGATCGTCTAGGTCAACCTTAAAAGCTCCAAAGGAATCTATAAGCCCTTTAATCACAATAAAATGCTCCTAGGTAGTCTATAGACACTTCCTAAGTATCACTGACCGTCTAGGTCACCCTAAACGCTCCTAGCGATCTTTGACCATCTAGGTAAAATAAAAAATCCCCTAGACTATCTACGATCATCTAGGTCAACCTAAAAAGCTCCAAAGGCATCTATAAGACCTTTGATCACAATAAAATACCCCTAAGCAGTCATAGACACTTTCTAAGTATCATTGACCGTCTAGGTCACCTAAAATGCTCCTAGTGGTCAATGACCGTCTAGGTCAAATAAAAATACCCCTAGACAATCTACAATCATCTAGGTCAACCTTAAATGCTCCAAAGGCATCTATAAGCCCTTTGGTCACAATGAAATTCCCCTAGGTAGTCTATGGCATTTCCTTAGTGCCAATGACCATCTAGGTCACCCAAAATGCTCCTAGGTAGTCAATGACCATCTAGGTCAAAATAAAATGTCCCTAGACTATCTACGATCGTCTAGGTCAACCTTAAAAATTCCCAAAGGCATCTATAAGTCCTTTGATCCCCATAAAATTTTAGTAGGTGGTTTATGACCATCTAGGTCAAAATAAAACATTCCTAGGCAGTCTACGATTGCCTAGGTCAACCCAAAAAGTCCCAAAGGCGTCTATAAGCCCTTTGGTCATCCAAAAATCCCAAATGGCATTCATTAAGCCCATTGGTCAATCCTATATATACATATATAAAAAATACAAAAATACTATAAAAATAATCAAAATACAAAAAAATTGCTTCATTGCACTTCATAAATTGCATTGCATTTCTCATCACTTGAATTATAACATTATGCATATTAGGTATACTCATCATTGCATTATGCATCATTCCAAATTGATCATACATGTCTAGCACTAGGTTTTTACACTAGGAATATGTTAAAATCATGGTTATTACAAGTCAATATCACCACCTGTTAATATTACATACACCCTTTAAATTTACATTCCATATTATATGCCTATTTTTTGGTCACTTAGCCATTGTTAGTAACACATAGTTAAAGTTTTCGATCACTCAACCATATCTAGTTATCTTTTCAGATTTTGTAGAAAGCTATCATGATTTTTAGAAGGTAGAATCCTACTTAGATAATTCTTGGTATACATAAAAATCCCAACATATTTTCACATTAATAAATCCAAGTCTAGCACAAGGAAATATGAAAATAAAAGTGGTCTAGGTTACTTTCAAGCGAAAAGGTTATCTTGCTCATCCCCCTGTGCAAATGGTTCAAATATGTTGAGAATTGACAAAAGGACAAGTTCCTCCTTACCTAAAATCCCTTACCCTACACTGGGGTAAGTATCCCAAAGAAATAAAATAAGTAATTATTATTATCCCCGGAAAACATACATTGCCCTACACTGGGGCAAGTATCTCAAAGAAATATTCCAAAGAAAATAGTGATTATTATCACTCCCAAATATGCATAAAAAAATAGTGATTATTATCACTAAAAAAAGCAAAAGGAAACATTGGTTGTCACCATTATTAAAATCCCTTGCTCAACAAATAAAAATGAGCAATTCCCTTGAGAAAGTCAAAGAAAGGTAGGGACTCTGAACTTGAATCCTTGGAATTCTCAGCATTAGAGAACCATAAGGTGATCCTCATTACAGGTTTGGTGGATAGCCTACTTTTCAATGGTGGTAGCCTCCCGCATGACGATATGTCTATCACTTAAGAAACTTGCTTAGGTATAGACCAATGTTTGAATGTGGATGAGCTAGCTTATTGTAACCTAGGTTACCTAGTGGTCTAATCCAAATAAGTACAAAACTTAGGATAATGAGACTTGAAGAATGATCTCTAGTATCGATGGGCTGAATGAATCCCATTTGCACTAGGGTAATCTTATGTGTTATCATGGTAATGAACTCACGTGCACACACAAGGATATTTATTATCTTGGTTATCTTAGTAGGTGCATACTTTGTCAAAAGATCTTGTATAGTTATTATATGACTTTTGATTAGGTAACTAGAGTGTTTGAGTCTCTTCAAAACCACTAAATAATATCATATCATATTACATTATCCATTTTATTTTACATCATGTTGCCACATGCTTGTCATAATTCCAAAATCCATTAAATAAAGTGTTATAATAACATGAAAATAATAAAGATACATTTTGTATAGTCTATGGTGCTAGGATAGTATGCGTCAAATAGTCATTATATAGCCATCATACAAAATTAAATCACAATCAATCATTACATCCATTCATATACATTTTTCCTTATATCCTTTTGTTTATTAAGGGATATTCATGAAATGGGATAGATACCAGATAAATATTAGCAATAATATTTAGACGACCACTGACTATTTTATGCATATATTTTAATTTACAAAAGCATATAGAGAAAACATAAACATCTACATATCATCAAATCAAATCATATGATCAATACATGCATCCATGTTAGACATCCATCATAGCATCATAAAATATAAGCATTGCATACATCTCATAAAGAAATAAGGAAACACATGATGATAATAGAAACTCAAAAAATAAATATATATGTATGAGACCAAAAGATACATCGTAAGCTAAAAAATATGTATGGGCTACAATCAAGTGGGTCCTTAGACCTCACACTCCAAAAATCAAAATTCAAAAACAACATCAAATATCAAAAAAAAAAATGGGCCAACAACCCACCAAAAACAAGATAGAATGGTCAATAAAATAGGAGGGGTCAAGACTGAACCCATAGTATTTTTGGATGCATAAAAAGACTCTATTTTACTCCCCAAGAAGGCCTCCATGGCTGGACTGCTCCAAGGGAATGAGATATTTGGCCTTTTGACTCCAAAACTATTCATCAAAATAGTCAAAAATCACCTCCAAACAGGTATTTAGTACCATGGGAAAAATAGAGAGTTACCCCAATTAAGTCATATGTGTCAAGCGACTCATCACTTTAGAATTTTTCATGCCCTAATTGAATTATCACTTTATGGGGTATTCATCATAATGAATTCATAAATCAAATCAACATTTAAACACTCAGAAGTGTAAATTCCATGCATTCAAAAGAATCTTGGCTAAAGATAAATTTTCAAGCCCATGTTGGGGCAAAGAATCAGCATAAGAAACAAAAAAATAGGCTTGAACTCCTTAAAACCTTAGGAATTGACCCATGTAAAGGTTTACAAGAACACAAGGCACCAAGACCTAGTATGCCCTAAGCCCCATAAGACTATTACTACAACACAACTAAAAGGTATATCCAAAATTTATCCTTCGACTATGTCAATAGAAAGGATTCTTAGAATGTATGCTTTTCCATAATGGAGGCATCCAAATTTTATTAGGTTAATAAAAAACCTTCATAATTCGATTATTTAGTGATCTATTTTTTCTCAGCACTTTGTTTCACATCGCACATCCCAAAAATGGGGCATTTGTAGACACCTAAATCACATAAATCAGATAATACTATCAGTGCATTGCATATTGTATCGCTCCAAATTTTTCACACCCTTACCTTCAGGCTATAGGATCCGTGCCCGGAAGGGGCATGTGAAAAATATGGGACAATACCTCGGACTGAGAGGCCTTGCAAAGGTCCCACCTCTTGGGGGAGGTGTATTATGGTGATTTTTCGATGGATGGTGGGTTCACCAGGAAACTTTTGAATGGCAGTTTCCACACCTAGGTTGGGAATGTGTTTGATATGTTCAATTTTAGCTTTAAACATCCAAGTCCTAGGTTTGGCCAAATGAATCTAAGTTGTTCTATTATGAAAATGCAGACTAAATGAAATACAGAAAATAGAGAGAAAAAACTAAATTAAAGAGCCATACCTGATCCGGATGTTTGATGGAGGTTATGATTCTTGAAGCAGTCAGGATTGTCTAGAATTTGACAGGATCGTCTGAGATCTGACGAATTCATCAGACGAATTCATCAGAGACCTGCAAACATAAAAGTAGATTCAAAATACTAGAAATGTAGCTATGACAATAGAGAGCAATGGTGTAGAATGACAGTAACAATCTTAAAATGATAATAATAAACAAAATATGAATGCATTACAATAATATAATGACAATTTATGATTTTATTATGCATTAATACAATATGGGTGAACTCCAAGATGCAAAATAATAAAGAATAATCATAAGATTAACTAAATACAAAATAATGCAACAAAAAGGAATGAATAAATGCAAACTATGGGCACTGATTGCCCCTAATGCAAACTGCAGTTGAAATCATATCGAATTGAATAGGATCGTCCACGACAAGCTAAGCTTGCTCCAGCTGAAAAATACTAATTTTTTTGCAAATAAACTTGGACAAATATGGAGACAAATAGTGATTTAGGACGTTCTAATGCACGTAGAACTTGTGTTATAGGAAATTTCAGCCAGGGGAATGCCAAGGGGGAGTCCTAAGTTTAAATAGGCTTAGGAGGGAGGTTAGGAGGTTGGAAATTGCACTTACTTTACTTGAATTTTTAATGAATGTTTGATTAATGATTGTTATTGATGATTTTTTATTGTTTTGTTGTTTATGTTGCAGAGAGGATTACTAAAGAGCCAATAATGGAAATATGGTGGACTAAGGGATGACTTGGTCACTCTATCCCAAGCAAAGCAAGATCAGCTAGCTCAGGTCAGCTTGCAGCACGTGGCAGATATGCCACAAGTGTCTATAGACATGGGGCTATTGACAGCCCTAGCAGAGAGGTGGTATTCGAGTTCTTCATGTTTTCGATTATCGACAGGGGAGATGACTCCCACACTAGAGGATGTATGGAGAATTTTGAGGATCCCCATACAAGGACGATTAATCACTCCTACAACCAATCAGGGCCATGCGATGATGAGACTATGTGGAGATCCGAGCTTCGCCTTGGAGAAGAGCGAAGTGAACATCGAGTCTCTACGCCAGATGCTTGGGGCATCTAGGCTAACACAGGTTTTGGCTGGGGTGGTAGGTGTTCTGCTGCCATGCCATCAGAGTGGATGCAAGCTGCCATGGTTAATGACAGATGTGGTCTGTGACATGAGAGACCACAGATATAGGTTTTCTTGGGGGAGCTTTGTACTCTGCTGGTTGTATAGGATCCTTCATGGGGTTGTATACAAGGGTGGCCGATGTTTGGTTATGACATCGCTACTACAAGTTTGGTGTTGGGAGCACATCGCGGTGTGGAGGCCGATAGGGCTTCCACTGATAAGGATTGACAAGGAGAGACCCTGAGTTTTCTACTAGTGGCTCCAGAGAGGGGCACAATGGTGGGCAAATTTTCCAGTGTCCCGGAGACTACTTGATGACCTTGTCTCTGACCAGATCACCTGGAGGCATTAGAGAGATCATCCAGGGTGGGCCAAGGATAGACAGGAGCTGGCTTGCATCAGGTGAGTCTGCTGGCTGAGGATGGAGAGGGGAGAGGTGGAGCTCCATCAATATGACAAATTTTTGAGGCAGTTCAGTCTACAGCAGGGGATCCCATCTCTTAGAGACTATGAGTTTTCCCAGACTGTCCGATATAACACTACAGTTAGTGGAGCTCCAGATATGTAGCGATTCTAGAATCAGGACGTATATGATGCCCCCATTCAGCTAGTGGATGGGGATGACGCTGGGGTAGCCGATGGCTACGATGCCTGGTACATAGGCATCTGCCCTCCTTGGATGATGAGGGCTCAAGGTTCGATTCACAAAGTTGTGCATCGTATGGGGACGCGGCACCAGGAAACCATTAAGGTAGCACAGGGTCATGATGGGAGAGAGTAGAGGAGACCACAGGCATAGTAGAGGCCATTGCAATGGGAGAGGAGGGAGGAGAGACCCCCTTCTCCATAGAGAGAGAGGCCACCATCACTTGATAAGGGAAAGTGTGTGGACACAGGAGAGAGTAGTGAGATGGCTACTCTTCGAGCGAAGACTATTCGTCTCCAGGCATAGGTGTAGACTTTATAGGATGAGGCTGCACGACACCGAGCGAAGGCTACACAGCTCAGAGATGAGGTTGCATGCCTCAGAGCATGGAGCAAAGGAGTGAGAAATTAGGAGTTGGCACGGTCGATTTCTCAGACCGTGTTCTACAAGGGTATCTACTTCCAGATGGTGCTAGAGGGTCAGAGGGTACAGCTACCAACCGACATTGCAAACCCGATCAAGATTGGGTCATCGAGGACTTCATCTCGATCGACGACTAGGATTCGTAGTACCACACATACTGTGATGGGGCCACCTCATCCACCTCAGATCGGGGGAGGAGATGAGGCTAAGAGCTCTAGGGGTTCTTGATGCTAGGCTACTACACTGCACAGATGGGATACATGATTGAGAGGATTGAGTATGCCAAGATGTAGATTGTGGCATACCAATCTAGTTTTGAGATGATGTACATACATTGTTGATATATATATATATATATATATATATATATATATATATATATATATATATATATATATATATATATATGTGATATTTTTGATCATATGACTTGTCTTATGTGTTTGTATGATGCTTTAATGTTTTAAGTGTGATTTGCTTTGATGATTCATGTAATTATGTTGTTTGGAAAATATTATGGTTTGAATGTCATGCTTTAAAATTTAAATGAAATAATCTGATGTAAACAAATTGGTTGTTGTGATGATAATTTGATAAAAAAAGGGACTTTTAATAATAATTTCAAAGGACATTATTGCTATTATAGACCATTTCATGGATTCGTCGCTCACTCGGTCGTCAAGCTAATCCCAGTATAGAAATATTGTTAAAAGTAAAAAGAGTGCTTAAGAGACTGTCTTAAGACTTTGTTGTGATGATGCAAATGATGATGATGATGATTTGTTTTCAGACTTTCATAAAAATAGTATGCATGAAATATTTTAAAATGATATTTGCTAGGCATAAATTCCTAAGTGTGATAAAAATTTTGAATAATTCCCTAGGAATTATACCATCATTGCAATTTTGCATGTTGACAAAATGACATGAAATAGTAATAATGTTTGTTCTTTTGAAAGCATAATTGTGTAACATAATGATTTAAGTCATATGTTTTTATGATTTTAAATGAATGGGGAATAAAATTAATACAATGGTTTGCGCTAGGCATAGAATATTTAGGTATAGACTTATACCATCATCACGAAATCCAAAAAAATAATAGTTTTATTGCATGGTTGATTTTTAATTTTTGAAAATAAATAGAAAATGAAGATGCGGACTTGTGCTAGGCATAAAATTCCACTTTTGGTTTTGAAACTATACCATCGTCGCAAAAGTCAAAATTTATATGTAACTTTATTGCATGTTTTGAAAAAATGATTTTGATTTGTTGGTAATGCATGTGGTTGTCTTTGTACTAAACAACTGTTCAGAGAAGAAAATGAAATTATTCCAATTTGCAAAAATATTTCAAAGTATCTTAAAGACAAAAGTTAGATTTATAAGGAATCCCATGTGCATATGTGAGTTCATTTCCAATCTTGATTTATCATAATGATACACAAAATATCTCAAATACAAATGTGTGTGCGATTGTAGTATTCATTTTACCAGGTTTGAGCAAGATACTATGATACAAATGATTTGAATTAACCAAATAAGTGTTCATTAACCATGATTGAGATGCATATAACCATACTAGACTACTATGTAAGTCGGATTATCAAGAGCTAGCTAATCCATAAACAGAAATAGGTCTATACAAAATAAGGTCGCTAATGTGACAGACATATCACCATGCTAGGGATTACCCAAGGCCAAGCGGGTTGGGCACAAACCACACATTATGGGGCTTACCTCACAGTTTTCAAATAATTGAGAATTCCAGGGATTCAAGCTCATCAACCCTTATTTTATTTTCAAGGGGTAGGGAAAGGGATTTTATTGCTTTTTCTTTTGCTCATTTTGCTTTCTTTTCTTTCTTTTTTTTTTCTTTTTTTTTTTTTTTTGTATATTTTGCTTTGATATTTGAGATAATGCTGAAATAGTGCTAAATGATTTTGCTTGATTTTTCTTTTTCTTTTGCTTCCTATTCTAGGGATACTTGCTCGGATTAGCTGTAGAGCAAGGGATTTTTATTTTAGGTAGGGGTGAGCTTGTCCTTTTGCCAATTCACAAAGATTCTAGACCATGTGCATGATAGGATAGTAGGGGAAACTTTTCGCTCAAGAAACCACTTCTACTATGTAGCATAGCATGGATATTACAAATATAATCATTTTATTGTGAAAGAATATGTTTGGTTTAAGTAAATAACAAGATCAATTCTCTATGCTCAAACTTTATTTAATTGAATTTTGTGGACTTTGATATAAGAGAGATTAGTAATCATGCCAGATAAAATCAAGATATTTATTCATGTGAATGTGAAAGTGCGAGATTCCAAATAAATGCTAATTTATCCAAAATAATTTGAAAATATAACTGCACATATGTCACAATTTGCGAAGTACAAAAAATAAAAGATGGTTTTGAATATTTTGATGACTTTGAATGTTTTTGGTATTTTTGAATTTATAAATTGAAAGAAATACAAGATAGTGATTTTTTGAAATATTTTAAACAAATATATACAAGGATGAAATGACCAATTTTTATGCATAGTAACGTTTAAGGTGCATAATATTCATAGGTTATTTAAGTTCTTTACCATCTAAGGTAGATAATTTGTATGCCCCCGATTCAAATTTAGCAGTGATAATATATGGTTCAAGCTAGTTGGGCTCAAATTTACCTTTAAGGTCTTTGGTTGCATTAGTATTTTTTTAATTTTATTTTAAAACAAGATCGCCGACCTCAAAGGATCGATGACGAAATTTCTTAGCATATAATATTTTAAGCTTGTTTTGGTAAGCACAAAGATGCTCAAAAGCATTGATGCACTTTTCATCTAGGAGTTCCAGCTGACTGAGTCGGCCAACTCAATATTCATCTCCTACTTCAGTATCTTGAAGTAGTAGAGCCAAAGAAGGAACTTCTAATTCAAAGGGAAAAACGGCTTCAGCGCCATAAACCAAAATAAAAGGTGAAGTTCCAGTGGGGGTTCGAACACTAGTTAGATAGGCCCACAAGGCTGGATATAATTGAATGAGCTAGTCGTGGCCAAATTTATTGACCAATATTTTGAGAATTTTGATTAAGGTTTTGTTTGAAGCTTCTTCTTGGCCATTACCCTGAGGATAATAGGGAGTGGACTAGCGATGTTGAATCTTATATTTTTGGCATAATTTCTTAACATCTTTATTTTTGAAAAAAGTTCCATTGTCTCAGATGAGATTTGCAGGAATTTCGAACCTACAAATGATTTGATTAAAAATAAATTTAGAGACTTGTGTTCCAGTGCAGGAAGCTAAAGGCATAGCTTCAACCCACTTCATGAAATACTCGATGGCGGTTATGATGAATTTGTGTCCATCAGATGACACATGATTAATTTTTCCAATAATGTCTAAGCCCCATTTTGAAAAGGGCCAAGGAGATGAAATAGCTTGTAGTTCTTGTGCAGGGGCATGGACAAGGTTAGCATGTTTCTGGAACTTGTCGCAATGGCGCACATAATCATGTGCATCATTCTCCATGGTAGGCCAAAAGTATCCTATCCTAAGGAGATTTTTAGCAATGACACTACCACTGAAGTGTCCCCCATAAGATCCATCGTGGGCTTCACTCAAAGCGGATCTGGATTATTCTAAATTCAAACATCTTAATAGGATACCTTCAAAAGATCTCTTATACAAAGTATTGCCAATTATTACAAATTGACTTGCTCGTCTACGTAATAACCGACGCTGGTTTCTATTAGAATTGGTAGGGAAAGTCCCATTTTGAAGAAAATCAAATATATCCATATACCAAGGTTCATGAGTAGTTTCATTGATTAGAAACACATCCAAAGGTTCTAAGCATGACTTATTTGAAGCGGGTTCCTGGAGTCGACGAATAATTATGGTGGCATATTCATCATCTAACTCCAAGGGCAGAAGAGATGCAGCTGCGGCCATAGCGTCAACCGCATGGTTGCTAGTTCGAGGAATAGCGTCCAAGGTAACTTGATAAAATAGAGATATTAATTGTAAAACATAGGCTTTATATGGGCACAGTTTATCATCTCTGGTTTGATAAACTTCATTAATTTGGTTTATAACAAGTTTAGAATCACCAAAAACTAACAGATGTTTAATTTTTAGATCCAAGGCGACACGTAATCCAAGGATTAGAGCTTCATACTTAGCAGTATTATTAGTGCAAGTAAATGTTAATTTAAATGAAAAAGTTATAATGTGCTTTTCTAGAGATAAAATAATACCTGTGCCAGCCCCACTCATGCATCGGGCTCCATCAAAGTATAAGGACCATTGTTCAACATGGTCTGCCTCTGATTGAAGGCATTCATCAGGAAACTCAATGATGAGGGGATGGGTAGACTCTAAGGGTGCAGCAGCTAATTGATCTGCTATGATTTGACCCTTGACAAAATTTTTTCCTATAAATGTGAGTTCAAACTCGCTTAGAGTAAGAACCCACTTGGCTGTGCAACCCGATAAATAAGGTCGACTCATAAGATACTGCAAGGGATCATATTTAGCAATGACATACACTTTCTAATTAAGCATATAATGGCATAATTTATGCGTAGAAAAGATGACTGCTAGACATAGTTTTTCTAACACTGTGTAGCGGGTTTCATAACTAATTAGAGTTCGGCTAATATAATAATTAGCACGTTCTCTCTTCTTATCATCAAGTTGAGCTAACATAGCTCCTAAAGCAAAATCTGAAGCTAAAATATACAGGATAAACGGATGATCAGGTCTAGGCGGTGAAAGCACAGGTGGGTTAAGGAGGTATTGTTTAAGAAGTTCAAAAGCTTCCTTACATTTGTCATCCCAATTAAAAGGGACATCCTTCTTAAGGAGCTTAAGAAAGGGACCGGTTTTGTCCGCCAACTTATCGATGAAGCGACGGATAGCTTGAAGCTTACCTTGTAAACTTTGTAATTCAGATATATTGGTAGGTGTGGGCATATCAGTGATAGCCACAATCTTAAGAGGGTCAATTTTGATGCCATGTAAATAAACTATAACCCCTAATTGTTTACCAGACTTAACTCCAAATATACTTTTGGCTAGATTTAATCGAATAAGATATTCTCTTAACCGATTAAAAACTTTTCTCAAATCATCTAAATGATTATCTTCATTAATAGAGCGAGCTATAATATCATCTACATAATCATGTAGTATATCATGCATCATATCATGAAAACTATAAGTCATAGCTCGTTGATAGGTTGCACCTACCTTCTTTAAGCCGAATGGCATCACTTTCCAACAAAAGGTTCCCCAAGGGGTAATAAAGGCTATTTTAGCCTAATCTTTAGGAGCTATCCTGATCTGATTATAACCAGAGAATCCATCCATTAGGGACATCATCCCACTCCCAGCAGTAAAATCAATGATTTGGTCCATTTTTGGAAGAGAAAAATCATCTTTAGGGCATGCAGCGTTAATATCTCTAAAATATGTGCAAACTATAACTTTGGTAGCTTCTTTCTTGGTGACTGGAATTACATTCAAAATCCATTCAGCATAATCAATAGCTTGTATAAAAACAACATTCAGGAGTTTTTCTAACTCCCCTTTGACTAGTAAAGCCACTTTGGGATGCATTTTTCTAAGTTTCGTTTAACAGGTTTAGCATCCGGATGGACTACTAGGTGATGCATGACTACAGAAGGGTCTAAACCTAGCATATCTTCATATGTCCAAGCGAAGACATATTCATATTCTTTAAGGAATGCAATGTATTGCTCTTGTTTTTCTTGACTTAATTATGATCCAATATTAATTATATGAGGATTATGCTCAGTTCCAATATTAATTTTAAAGACGTTTTCTACTTCCATGTGTAAATCTCTTTCAAAATTAGGTGGGGCGGGTGAGATGCCCAATTCTTGTAATTCTTTTAAGGTCAACTTCGATAATTCATCTTGAGAAGTCATGGCCTCAAGGTGGGCTATAGTAGGTATAGAACCATCAAAATAAAACCCATTATGTAACATCTCTTCAACAGAGACATCATAGAAAATATCTCCTTCCAACTCATCATCGGATTCAACAATCATTTCAAGATAAGCTATGGATAGCATATTACATGTAAATGGCTGATTTTTTAGAGGCAAATCATCATGCCCATCCAAATAATCTTGATAACATATGAGTTGATCATCATCTTCAAAAGGAAAGGGTTGACCCTTACTAGGAAATAAGCCCACACCACAGCGGGTAGGCCACGGTTCTACCTCGAAAGGTTCTTTCATACCATTTTGGAAAGGCCCCAAGCCTTTCCCTTTATATCCCATTTTAAGCATTATAGGTTTAGCTTTAATATACTCATTATTAAAATAACATCCAGCATATCCATCATGATGAGTTTTGATATTCTGAGGTATTCTTCCCCATTCATATCCTTTATAAATGAAGGCACAACTCCCGACTTGGTAAGTACTTCCCATGGGTTGTGGGAGGCCCAAAGTATGAGGAGATGGTGGCAAATTGTTTAAGATAATGGAATTTTGCATAGAAGCATTTGTTTTTTCTGATATAAGAATTTTAGATAAATCAGGTAAGAGTTCATCAGAAAGAGCATAAGATGTAGAAGGATCATTCTCTATATCGTTAGATGTGGAAGGTATGATAGATGTAGATAATGTGGAGGTGTTAATAGATGGGTCTATAGGTGTTGAAATTATAGGGATGGAACATGAAGGACTGGTTGTGGATTGGAGATTTTTTTGAGGTTCTAGAGTAATTTGTTTAGAAGATTTTTGATCTATATATGAGGGTGAAATTAATGGAGGAGAAATAGATGAAGTTATGGGTGTGTGTTTCACATTTTTAGATGAAAAATAAGAATTAGGATGTGTGGATGATAGAGCAGGGCAAAATTGAACTCCAACAGGTTCCGCCAAAGCACACATATCAAAGGGTCTGGGATCACCATGGATAGTGACCAACTGATTTTTAAATTTGAATTTAACACATTGGTGTAAAGTTGATGGGACATCCCGCATTGCATTGATCCAAGGACGACCCAAGAGTATATTGTATGATGTGGGACAATGTATAATAAACATGGTCGTATCTAAGGTTTTAGGACCAACTTGCAATGGGATGGTAATAACTCCACATGTTTCTTGTGTTTCGTCATTGAAAGCTTTTATGATCATGTCAGTTTTCTTCATTTCATCACTTCTAAACCCAAATCTCTGGTAGAAGTCAAAAGTGCAAATATTTAAAGATGAACCATTATCAATCAAAACTCTTTTAACGACTACATCTCCAATTAGGGCATTAATGTATAAGGGGTTATCCTTATGTAAACTATGTTGTGGTATATCTTTATCTCAAAAGTCAATACAATCGACTTCTCTAGTGATGATAGTATTGGCCATGGATTCAGGTTGAATGTTTTGTGGTACCATCATTTGGTTTAATGTAAGCATCAATTCATCTCTATGGGTAGGAGAAGATCTTAATAGGTCCAAAAGAGAAATTTTGGCTATAGTATTGGATAATTGCTCATTAATATTGTAAGGGGGTTTAGGTTGAACATTAGGAGCATGATTCCCTTTATTGGGATTTTTCAAAACAAATGGAGCTAATCCATCATTCTGGTTTGGTTATTGTTGAGAATTTTGAGCCTATTTTTTGGTAACGACTCTGATGGTACCTACAATGTTGTATTGAGGACGTTGAATAGGTCTTGGTCTAGCATTTATAGCTTGTTCATTAGAAAGGAATTGATAAGAAGAGGGTCGAGTAGTAACTCTTCTAAGAAATGGTTCTTCTAGAACCATAGCATCTGTGATAGGTTGAATAGGATCTAATTCATTTTCAGAACTATTCGATTGGTTTGAAGTGATTTCCATGTCACTGTCAATATCTGATTCTACATCACTGAGATCTGATGTTTGAATATGATGTAGGGGCCTGGTTGTGACCATGGATAAAGTTGTGTCAAATTTTTGTAAATCATGATTAGGTAAATGTCCACTAATAGTTACTACATATCGGGTAGGAGGAGGGACATTATGATGCTCAATTTGATTGGCCACCTCTTTACCATGTCTTGGTAAAGGATGTTGAAATATGTCTAATGATTGATTAGCATTTTGATTTTGATTTTGGGGAATGTTCTTTTGAGAATTATTAGGAGCATTTTGTTTAGGTTGGAAGGCTTGCACCTCCATTTCATTATTATCAATTAGATCTTGTATTTTATGTTTCAACCTTTTACAAGTGTTGGTAGAGTGTCCAGGTCCTCTATGAAAATTACAATGTAAGTCAGCTCTGTATCCGGGTATAGTTGGATCAGGTTCCTGGATAGCTGGTAATTGAATCAAGCCTCTTTCGAGTAATTGAGGTAAAATAGTTTATAATGGTTGATTCAATCTAGTAAATTCTTGAGGAGGTTTATCAGGAGGTTTAAATATAAATTTTTTTGTTGTCTTCATTGCATTGATATTAGCAACATTTCTGCTATTAGTGACTCTGTCACCTATGACTTGTTTGTTTTTATATTGATTTCTGGATGTTTTCTCATCATATTTCTTCCTAAGTTGGCCTCTCCTAATGAGGGCATATTCTACTCTTCGAGCTAAATCTATAGCCTGATCGAAGGTAGTTAAAGTAGCAGTTGATAACTCCTAAGATATTTTTTCTTGCAAATTATTAATAAAAATGTCCAACATTTCCCTATAAGGTAGCACAAAGTGCAATTTTCCTGTCAACTGCCTCCATCTAGCTAAGAAATCCGTAAAACATTCATCTTTTTCCTGTTTTAAGTTGTATAAATATTTAATGGTTACATGCCTCTCGATATAGGCACTAAATTGATGCACAAAAGATTCAGTAGTTTCTTCAAAATTTCTCAAAGAATGAGTGGGCAATTGATAGTACCACTCTAATGCCATTCCTCCTAAACTTTTCGAGAACATTTTTAGTAATAGCAAGTCATCATGTGATATATCATGACATGCTATCCTAAACATGCGAAGATGCTCTATGGGATCTTCGGTTCCTTTATATATAGGCAGGACCGACATGGGAAAATGTTTAGGGTACGGTTGTGCTACAACTATAGGGTCTAGTGGTTGACTACACATCTCTCGATAATTGTACGAAGGACGGTAGGGATCCATCTGGTCCATGCGGGAAGCTAACTGTTTCACCATGGCTTCCAGATTACTGGTTTGCCCACCATATTGGTTCGGTAGGGCATTAATATGAGATTGGTGAGCATATGATGGAGGGACATGCATATTAGAAGCTATATTACTATTGTGTAAATTTTTGGTAGGAAGGGTGTTATGAAGAAGTTTTGAATTTGTATTATGTTGTATCCCAAATTGTTGGAAATTGGTGTTTGGCTTCATTTTAGGTTTTTTTTTATTTGAAGCATATTGACTAATAGTTTGGAAAAATAAAGCAGTGAATGAAGGTCTCTTCTATGTGGGCATGATTTTAGGCTCAATAAAAGGTTCCTTAGGAGGTTGGGTAACCTGTTGTTTTTGCATATTCTGAATTATAGTGGCCATATCCATATTGGATGGCCTAGCTTTATCACTTTCTTGATCAATGAAAGACAAGGGATTAGTGTGTATGTCAAACATATGTTCCATGGCTACTTGAGTGTCACTAATTTCTCCCCTATCAATACGAACTACCATATTAAGAGCACCAATATTTTTATTGAAGAATTTCCAAAAATGATCTAAGTTATCAAAAGCAATAGTTCCATCTGAAGCCATTCTAGGGGATGAGGATCCTTCCTCTCTAACATTTTCTTGTTGTTCATTTTCTTCAACCAGGTCGTCTTTTGGCTGTTTTGAAGTTTCTTCTTATGGAATTGGATCTTCAGGAAGGGTATTTAATTTTTTATTTTTCTTGCCTAACCAACCTTCTTCTTCTTCTTCTTCAGTTTGTTTACCATTCCTAAGTTTAGTCATGGTGCTTAAACTTAGATTTCAGAATATATATATATATATATATATATATATATATATATATATATATATATATATATATATATATATGCAACAAGCTTAAGAGGTATATATTTTAATTATATACCTACTATAATATTTAAAATGAAATGTTTTGGTTTTTGTTATGTTTTTTGTTTTTCTTGTTTTTTTGGTTTTAATAACAATATTATAAAGATAACAAACAACACACAAAACGCAAGAAATAATAATAATGAAAGCAATGATGTATTTTTCTATAAAAAATTTATAAATATTATTAATGGGCTCAAGTTCTTTAGGATTCATGAAATGTTCTTCAAATTGAAAATTTTCTTTCAAGAATTTGACAAAAAGTGCTATAGTGATATTATCTGTTTTAGATTCTGTTTTGTAAAATTAAAGCTCATGGCAATACTCTCGATATAACACAGCTCTAGGAACTCTATTCCATATTTCCCTATCCGTAAGAACGACCTCTTGGTCTTCTACATGACCTAGGAATTGGTGTATAGTGGCTGCGTTCTCGAGGTATTCCTCGAAGGTGAACAATTCTGAAGACACAAGAGCTCTCCTATAAGCTAACCACCTATGGCAAGCTCTCTGAAGTTCATGATAAAAAATGAGTTGATGAGGATCCAGGATTCTATCTAGGGCAAGCCTCTTGATTTGTTTAAGTTCTGTTGACTTAGATAAAATGACACCTAGTCTTCTATCAAGTTTGTCCCACAAAAGTTGGTTTCTATCTGTTTCAGGCACACTAAGCACATAATTGATTTCTATGGCTACTAATTGGTTTTCAACATTTATAGTAACTGCTAGTCTTTTCTTAGGAGCTACCATCTAAACATGATATGCAACTCAGTAATTTTCTAATGATTTTAAATGCATCTATATTTTTTTTGTTTTTGTTTTTGTTTTCAAAAGGTTTTAAATGCATTCACGTCGGGTTCACCAAAATGTATCGCTCCAAATTTTTCACACCCTTACCTTCAGGCTATAGGATCCATGCTCGGAAGGGGGATGTGAAAAGGATGGGACAATACCTCGGACTGAGAGGCCTTGCAAAGGTCCCGCCTCTTGGGGGAGGTGTATTATGGTGATTTTTTGACGGATGGTGGGTTCACCAGGAAACTTTTGAATGGCAATTTCCACGCCTAGGTTGGGAATGTGTTTGATATGTTCAATTTTAGCTTTAAACATCCAAGTCCTAGGTTTGGCCAAATGAATCTAAGTTGTTCTATTATGAAAATGTAGACTAAATGAAATACAGAAAATAGATTTGAACAGAAAACAAAGAGAAAAAACTAAATTAAAGAGCCATACCTGATCCATATATCTGATGGAGGTTCTGATTCTTGAAGCAGTCAGGATCGTCTAGAATTTGACAGGATCGTCTGAGATCTAACGAATTCATCAGAGACCTGCAAACATAAAAGTAGATGCAAAATACTAGAAATGCAGCTATGACAACAAAGAGCAATGGTGTAGAATGATAGTAACAATCTTAAAATGATAATAATAAACAAAATACGAATGCATTACAATAATCTAATGACAATTTATGATTTTATTATGCATTAAGACAATATGGGTGAACTCCAAGATGCAAAATAATAAAGAATAATCATAAGATTAACTAAATACAGAATAATGCAATAGAAAGGAATGAATAAATGCAAACTCTGGGCACTGATTGCCCCTAATGCAAACTGCAGTCGAAATCATCTCGAATTGGTGCAAAATCGTCTCGAATTGAACAGGATCATCCACGACAAGCTGAGCTTGCTCCGACTGAAAAATACTAAAATTCTTGCAAATAAACTTGGACAAATATGGAGGCAAATAGTGATTTAGGATGGTCTAATGCACGTAGAACTTGTGTTACAAGAAATTTCAGCCAAGGGGATGCCAAGGGGGAGTCTTAAGTTTAAATAGGCTTAGGAGGGAGGTTAGGAGGTTGGAGATCATCCCAATTTGGGAGATCTCCAACGGGGAGGGTCTCTAACGACACAGACACGCTTCTGCCCAGATTAGAGATGTCTTTGAAACAGAGGCTAATTGTGAAAAATTAGTTTTGGGACAATATCGTTTGGACGTCCTAGCCTAGACGAAATCGTTTGATCTAAAGTGATATCGTCTAATCGGTGATGATATCGTCAAACAGTCAAAACAAAATCTAAAAATGGTGTGGGAAACAAGGAAATGGGTTAAACGACAGTTTTGGAGTGGTTTTAGGGTTAAAATTTGAATTTGAATATTTACTAGAGTAATTGTAATTATTGATAAGGTTTACTGTGCCAATTTTAGGGTGCTACACATATGCCCTCTTATTAACAACATATGGCCCTATTTGGCACCCCTATAGGCTAGAAAAAGGCTTCCAAAAGCCTCCAAAACTTAGTTTGGAGGGTTCCTAGCATTATGGAGTATTTTTTGGGCTCCTACTAGTGACCGTCCCACCTAGGGACGACCATCAGCAACCATCCCTGGGTGGGACAGACCCTAACTGGACCCTTGAAAAAGTCAAAGGACACGCTAAATGGTAATCAAAGATTACCATTAATGTTTACAATCATCCCAAATTGATTAAGTACCTAAAAATGTGCAGTGAGGCAGTATATTGGGAGCCCCAAAGGGGCAACCTTCCTCTCATAAATCAATGATGAGATTAGGAAACATGGCGACACCTGCCTCATATGGTGGAAGATGCCATTTTTCCCTAGATGCCTTTTTGGGCTATAAAAGGAGGTCCAAAACCTCATTTAGAAAGAGGAAAGAAGTAGCATTTGAGCAACAAAGTGTTTCCCAATTCTATCCCCACTTACCCCCTAACCTTTTGCAAACCAAACTTTGCTCACATTTGTCCTTGAAATCATGTTCCATTAGAAGGCAATTTTAGGGGCAATAGGCTCAATCCAATGATTCCAAACTAGCTAAATTGAAGCATTCTATGACCCCATATATCGACAACACCCCTACCCAAGTTTTGGACCAATTCCCATAGACATAGGTGACAAAACTAAGGCAGTTTTGTAACTGTCCCACCTGGGGACGGTTAACAGTCTGTCCATGGCACACCTAGGGATGACTATAAAATAGGTTGGAATTTCATATAAATTCCTCTACATACCCATTTATGATGCCTAGATGAACCTATGGTCCAAATTTGGTGCAATTTGGAGTAGTTTTGATGCTGGATTTAAGGTCCCCAATGTTGTAGGTTTATCTGGCTCACCCAGGAACAATCACCATTTTTGCATAGTTTCACCTTAGATATTGCTTCCAAATTTGCTTATTTGTATTTATATTAATCAATAACATGTTTATGCTTAATTTAGATCAGTTTTCATGCATGTATATCACCTTTTATTGTTGTAGAATATGCTCTCCTTTTATGGTTTTATGGGTTTCTTCTATAACACAGGTGCTACTAACCCCCTTTCAATCCCTTGTCTTTAGGAACATGAATTCTAGGCAATAGGAGGAGCTAAGGAGGCATAATCTTGTCAGCCCAACAATAGCTCTCGAGTGTGGGAAGTAGGAATTCACAACATTATTGTTTTATCGCCTTAAAGGCCTCCTTCCAAGGGACTAGATCCCTTGGGAAATTGTAATGAAATGTATCAATTTGTAAAGCCCTCAAAGGGGACTTCTTGTAATCTAGTTTGGAACACTTTTATGAATGAATAGACAGAGAATTTGATTATATTTATTGTCTATGTTGTTTCATTTCAAGTAGATTACATGCTTATGCCATATTTCCTTTTAATGCTTTATAACTGATATAAATTGCAAGTAAATGCCCTTAAGGCGATATCGTGAATTTCACTTCTTCACTAGAAAAGTTATTCGATAAGTGTCTGGTCCTATTTTCTCTCTTATGATTAAAGGACCTAACCAATTGGTTGTAAATTTATCCCTTAGATGAGGTGACAGGTTTAAGTTTTGTTGGTTCTCTTCAAGCACAAGATCCCCAAATTCAAATTTTCTTGAATTGACCTTAGTATTATAAGCTCATTTAAGATGATCTTGATAAACATGTAGATGCTTGAGATAATTCACTCATCGTTCATCAATAAGGTTCAATTGATCAAGGTGAGTCTGTTGCAAGGTGTCATCATCAATGAATTATTTCAATGACAAGCACAATGATGGAATTTATAATTCCAAGGGCATAATGGCCTTAGTTCCTTACACTACCAAATATATGGTTACCCTAGTGAGTTTTTGAATGCTAGTTTGATAAGCCCATAAAGCTAGAGGTAATTTAATGTACCAGTGCTTGTGGTTTTCCTTGACGATTTTCTTCAATATGGAAACTACAATTTTATTAGAGGCCTATGCCTTCCTATTTGCTTATGGATAATAGGGTGTTGCAAAGTTGTACTGAATAACATATTTGGATGTTAAACCCCACATATCTCTATTATTGAATGATGTTCCATTATTCTATATTATTTTGGATGGAATACCAAAATGACATATAATGTTATGGAGTATAAAATTTGTAATATGAGCTCCAGTTGTAGTGGTCAAAAGGATTTCTTCCAAAATTTAGTAAAATACTTAGTAGCTATTAGAATGAATGTGTGATGGCCTAAATATGGAGGAGAAATCTTCTAATTAGATCAAATTCCCTTTGAGATAAAGACCATGCCAATTGAATCAATCGTAAGGCCTAATATGGTAGGTGTGAGATATTGGTATGATGTTAACACTTTATACACTTCCTAACATATGCACAATAATCCTTTTCCATTGTGGGGAAATAATAACCCATTCTAAGGATGCGCTTGATGATAGCCATGTCACTGAAATGGCCATCATAGGTACCATCATGAGCTTGCAAGATTTCTCAAGAAGAATATTGGGATTCGAGACAACGACGGAGGAGTCCATCATAGCTTTGATGATAAAGAATATCTCCTAGAAAGACATACCTATTCACTTTTTTTTTAAATGCTCATTTTGTAGCATGCGACAATCCTAGATGGATATTACCAAGTTTAAAATAATATTTTAATTGGATTAGCCAATCTTGATAAGCTTGTGCTTCAACTGACTGAACAACTTGTTCCCATTGCAATTCATCACACATAAATACAAATTGGAAAAAACTTGTGGTTAATGGTCATGCCATTATACAAAGGACCCTATGAGATCAAGGACCCCTAGGATGCTTTTTTAGAAATTCTTGTACCTTGTAGAACCACTTGTGATTTTATTCTATCTGAATAATGTGAACTGATTATTTATTTTCTGAACCCAACATCATTGAATACAAAATTATTTTAACATGGATGGTTGTAAAACCATTGGAAGGGTTCTAAGGTATTAAATATCCCAAATAAGAAATTGTATTTACAAAGCGATTGTGCATACAAGGAACTGCCTCGATGTCATACCATTCTAGTTTGGCTAGAAATTTATCTATAAGCTCTTTGTTAGCTTTAAAGATAGGGCACCTACATTGATAAATACCTTTGAATAGTTTTATGATAATCAAGGAATCACCAAATATATTAAGCTTTTTAATCTTCATGGTGATAGTTATTTAGAGACCCAAGATTAGAGCCTCATATTCATTGTTATTATTTGTGTAAGGGAAATTGAGTTTAAAATACAAGGGCATAGGAGTTCCTTGCGGTGTGAAAAATACAATCCCTACACCATCCCCTTGCTTAGATTTTGAACCATCGAAGAACAAAGTCATGTCTGCTTTGTTTTTTGGTTCTTCAAGTTTGGGTGATACTGATAGTGCAAACAATGTACCATTAGCTAACTCAATCACAAGAGGCTTGTCATCCTAAAGAGGGGCCTTTGTTAACTGATTAGCTATGACTTGACCTTTGATTGATTTATGATTGATAAATTCAAGATAAAATTCCATTAATAGAAATATCCACTTTATGATTTACATATTATGATATGTGTGACTCATAATGTACCACAAAGGATTTTCTTTTGATACGATATAAGTTGTATGACTTAACATTTAGTGGTGAATATTTTTAATAGCGAACACCACTTCTAAGTAGAGATTCTCAAAACATGTGTACTTTAGCTCATAACTGACCAAGGTGTGACTAATATAAGAGATAGTCTGTTCTTAATTTAATTTGTTCTTCTGGGCTAACATGGTCCCTAGAGCAAAATATATGGCTAAAATATATAGTAAAAAAGGTAAACTTGATTGACATGGAGCTAAAACTGGTGGTGATGCCACATATAATTTTATCTCATCAAAGGCCTTTTGAAATTCCTCATCCCAATTGAATGGGACCACTTATGTAGTAGTCAATTCATGGGTCAATATTTATTCGACAATTGCACTATGAAGCATTTGATGGATGCTACCTTTCCTTTCAATATACAAAGCTCTTTAATGTCAAAAGAGATATGATAATGACACACTCTTCATGATATAGACTATATTATAGCCTTATTTTCTTAGGATAATTGGGGTTATTTCCAATATCCACATTGAAAGTTTCCTCAATTGACATGTGAGATCCCTCCTCAAGTTGATGAGGCATAGGAATCAAGTGGATGTCATCTACTGGGTTTGGAGGATAATCATATCAGATTTGACCTCAGTGTTATAGAAATCCTGAGTATACCTAGAGTGAAATGGAATAGTTGTAGCATTTCTTCATAAGATAAGAACTCCTCAGGTGATGGTGGTGATGTGATGTGATCAAATTCAATGGCCTTAATATTGAGGTGCAATTACTTTGAAGGGTTTTTGGGATTACGAATAGGTGTGGTTAAGTCAATGGAAATCATATTTATGGATGGTTGGTGATTTCCATTACCATGCGGATAGGACCTATTGATTATTTATTTCTCCAAATGTGCTATATGTGGCTTAGGAGACATTGATATTTTTGGATCCACTCTAGGAGTAGATAAAATGATTGGGTCCTCTAGTAAGAGTAGCTATCTCCAATTAGGCAGGGGAGGAAAAACCCTATGATATATGTCATATATGTTAATAAGGGGCCCAACAGTATTAATATCTCCTCTATAGTTATTGATACAATGAAGGTAGTGAGGAAAAAAGTATGCAATTTTTGTTTCATCCTCATATTCATCATCTTCGTCAATACAATCATTTTTCAAGATTATCATCGAGTTCAGATTTGTCTCATTGATTGGTCTCATGATATGATTTATTGATAGAATTAGGGAGATATAACATGACCATTGTTATTGGGATATGGTCCATTAATAAACTAGAAGGTCCAAGGTTGGCATATTTATTATCGTCAATGTCCTGCCCAGATCCTAGGCTTAGGCATTCTAGGGAGTCAGCCAAAAACTCATCCAACATGCGAATGAAATATCCTAAACTAAATTTATCCATAGGCAATTGATATTGCAATAGATAAGATATTATTTGACCCTAATAATGTAGATCTAAGCCATTTCCATGCAAATGGCAATGGTAGAAATATCTTAGAGCAAAATTAGAATTCAACATATAGTATATGTTTCTTGTAAATGGTTAATTATTGTGGTTGGTCATAGAATACTGATCTAGGGCTTGGTCAAAATCCACATATAAGAAATTCATCTGATTGGGTGGTATACCTAGGTGAAAAACCATTCCAATGGGTAAGGAGAGGCATGAGGTCTCCCCATGTCTAGGGCAGACTCAATAATTGGTGTAAACATGATATTTTGTACCAAATATTTTGTGAGCTTAGGGTTGACTAAGTGAATAGTCACTTGTGGTGTGGATGATGTTATTGATGATACGAGAGATGTTGGTTGAGTTACATCATCCATTATGGTATGTTATTATTTCTCTTCCATGGAAATAAAAATTTATATTGTATAGACGTTAGGGATTATGGAGCATCTGCCATAGGTACCTTCAACTTCTGTTTGATCAAAGGATCAAATGACGATGAAGTAATGTTTAAAGTAGCAAATGGTTTAGGTGGAGGTGACAATAATGAGGTGGATGGATTAGTAGGTGATAATTTTGGAGGGCACTCTAGACACATTATGGCATAACTAGGTATAATATCCAGATGCATTGAGGGTAGAACAAAATACCTTGGACCGCTAACCTGATTTACATATTTAAATGGTTCATCATCCAATGGGACAACATGAAATTGTACTTTATGTACGTATTTTATGAACGGATATAAAATTGAAGGGACACATTTCATATCATGGATACAAGAGTGACCAAGCAATATATTGTATTGCATTGCTCCTTCCAACACATGATATAGTACAAAAATAGTTTTTAGTCATGCTTGGATGGGAGGTCTATAGTGCCAACCGTTGAGCATAATACATCATTAAACACTCGTAACATGAAGGTATATGATACTATGTTCGCTATTGGAAGGCTCATATGTTCTAAATAAATCATTGTTATAATATTAATTGATTAGCCTGTATCAATCAATACTTACTTGTATGGTATATGGTTGATACAAGCGATAATGTGTAACGAAGGATACACTATGTTTGCTGGTACCTATTTAATTTCATGGTCATAGAAGGTTACCTTAGGCTCTTTACAATTTTGGACATGCCCTACAAAATTGGTGAATGTGTTAGGATCTCAAGGTTGAAGCTCGATGGATTTTAGAATTTCCATAAGTGCTTCCCTATGTCTAGGATATTGCTTAATAAGCTCGTAAATGGAGAGGTTAGATGATATTATTTGTAGGCTTTATGTAAGCCTATTTTTTATTGTTATCACTGGTGGAGGTGGTGGACCTAGAAGTAGGTTTTGAATTGGTAAGGTTTGAGGCGTAGAAAGGATTTGAATGGGCACTATAGGTGGCTTGACTTGATTATACCTTTTGTTTTACATTACAATATTTATCATACCTATAAACCCGTGAGTGGGTGGATCCATATGTATATCATTGACATGCTTGGTTTGGTTATCCTTGACCTCATGAGTAGGAAACGGATCTTTGAAAATACCCATATATTGATTATCAAGGGCAAGAGGGTTGTTAATCTACAATTGGTTCTTATCCAACATGTTTTGTACTAGGTTTTTGAATCCATAGTACACTTGTATATCATGATCAATTTGATGGTGATAAGCATAATATAAATCCTCTCTATACCCCTTAGGTTTCATGTGGGTAGGATCTACCAAAAGGATTTCATGCAAGGTAATCACCTTAGCCTCACATAATCTATTGAAAATGGATGCCAAATACTCAAGCAATGACATATATGTGGGAGGAGGATGTCATGGCTTATCCTACAGTTTTTTATTTAGCATTGATTATTGTACTAAGCTGGAGGGGATTGAGCCTGATAGTTAGGCTACTATGGCACTTTCTCCACTTTAGGAATATTTAAAACAATATGATTTACCAAAGTTGGTTTCGTTTTATTGTGGTTGTTTTGAGGATTTTTGTTCCACTACTTTTTAAAAAGTTTTATCTCCATCCTGGATATTTATATCCTCAATAACTTTGACTTACGCCAAAGCCTCCTTGAATGTTTCGTACTACTGTAACTGTATAAGAAGTGATATGTGATTTGAGTAGCTTTTTGTAAATATTCAGGTCATTTTTTAAATAGATACGGTGAAAGGTAGTTTTGCCATTATTTTTTACCACATATTTCCATAGTCCATAACTGGCTCATCATCAAATTGATGTAGGTTCGATAAGTCATTTTAGCATTATTTTTTATGCCAAAGGAGAAGAATTCTAGAAAGGTGTTTTCTAGTTATTCAAAGCTAGAGATGTTATGCCATGATAATTGATTATACCACTCTAAAGCTGAGATCAAGAGAGTTATAAAGAATGTTCTCAACAACAAAGCATCGTCATCTTGTAACTGGAAACACAAGTTCATAAAACTTGTGACATGCTCTTTAGCATCATCATCTCCTATGAACTTATCCAATTTAGGTATTTTAAAATGCTCTAGACTAGCAAGACAAGGAACTAATGGGTGAAGGTATTGATTGCATAATTTACACAATATTGGCTTTTGGTAACCCATTCCTTGCTTTTATAGTGATTGAATTCACTCTATAAGGAGCTTGTATGCATGAGATGATATAATCTTATTATCTTGAAGTGGTCTCCTAGGAGGAGGAGGTGGAAGGTTCCTATTTGACTAAGGTGGTAGATTGTAATCATCAGCCACATATTCACAAAGTGACTCATGATATGCTTGATCCTGGTACTTTGGTTCTACCTATTCGTATGCCTCATATTTTGGTTGCTTTAGTACCTAACGCTATCATGGATGAGACTGGTGAATAGAGGTAGGAGGAGGATGGTTGTCATTTGGCCTAGAAGGTAACTCCTAATTTTATGCAGTGTGCCTTATGTTAAGTTGTTGCCGATAGGTTCTAGGCATAGGTATTTCATCATAGGCTACCCTATGTGATTACTTCTCACACAATATATATTCAATAATTATCTCTTTATGTAGCCTATGGTCATGCAACCTCTAGCAGTGTTATCTTTGTTACTCTACATGTTCATGATATAGGCATTCTATTTCCTTTTGTAAATCATCCAATTTTTATTGGAGTAATTACTCTCTTTGACTAGTATTTAGCCTAGGTAACCAATCTATTCAATCAACTATATGAGGTATACGGGTTCTTATCTCAATACAATGGGATTTAGCTATTTTAGTGTATGCAATAGGGATGGCTACCCTCTTCCCTCGATCAATAGAAGCTACATTGACTCTATAATCAACCCTAGGAGTGTTATCCTCATGCAAATAGGGTGCAAGAGTATGATGTGTTCATGTAGAACACTCTTTGCATGTATGGATAAGATGCACCAGATCTTCATCTCACCCATCCTCAGAGTGGGTATAGATAGAAGAAACCATTCTATGAGTAACATATGTGTTGTATCTATCTAGATGATTAAGTTTTTAACTCAACCAAGGATGATCGAAAGGAGTAACCCACTCATCTAGACTAGGTAAAGGTATGTATCCCACACCATGCTCAAATGGAAATGTAGATTGGTTAGGGACATAGATTCATGCAACCCCTCTTCTTGGTCCCTCAATGGGTGGATCTTTTCTATAATTAGCACGATATGAATGAGGTATAATAATATCATCTTCTCTATCACATGAAGATCCCATAGGTGTCCTCCTAGTAGGGGTATCTCGATGATTGGATCCCCCATGAGTGGAATTATCTTCATGATGACTGCTAGGCTATCATTCAGGTATGAGTAAGTCAAGCTATAACAAAGGTGTTCTGGAATTCCTTGTACATTTCTTGTAGCCTCAGTTTATGATTGAACATGGCTACGTGTGAAGACTATTTTATGTTTATTATGCATACAGTAAGAAAATAGACAAAGCATACAAAATGATTATATTGTTTAAATATTTCTTTGTGATTCCTAAACTATCTTATGTGTTTAGATTTATTGTTTTATTGTCTTTTTGTTCGAGTTTTGATTTTGTTGATGAAATACTCAGTTAAATGGATTTCACCTATATCCTCTCACACACAGGCCTAGTGATGAAGTCTAGGTCATGAAACCCAATAATATTTAATGATAAAGTACAAATTTTATGAGGAAGTCCAAGTCCTACCAGTCCTCATCGAGTTCATATCGATTAGTAATATACCTTACTAAAGAGAGATACTTGCTATATTCCTTGACTATGATGGTTCTTGGACTGGCCTTGGCCAAAATAGGGTGCAAAAAACCATAAGAAATCCAATGAGGTGGTTATGAAGGCCACTTTTGCTAGTCTTGATCAATGGTTAGGTGTGAATTCCAACCTGCTAATGTCTAATATGATACGTGGTGTGTGTAGGTTTTTTTTATCTTATGCAAAAAGAAATATGCAACAGAGAACAATTAATGATATTTTCTAATGCATAAAATACATTTAAAATTTTCAAATTCCTAGGTAAGAATGTTTTAGTTTCAAAAAAAATTAAAATTACAAACCCTAAATGATGTAAGCCTTTACACAGGTAAAAAACATACAATCCAAACAAACAGTAAAACATAGGTCATCTATGTTTAATACAGTCTACAATAGAGGTAATATGACATAGAAGCGGTAAAAAATAGGGGCTTCTTGACCCATCAATGACCAAAAATAGAGGTTGTTGGACCCAGGGGAAATCATACGTAAAAAGCTTCAAATTTAAGAATTTTTCAAAATTTCTCATTTGAAACATGGAATTCTATCTTTTTCTATGAAAAAAAATAAAAATTTGTGTAGAAACACTCACAGGTGAAGCATACATTCGATGAAGGTGCTACTTCTTTGGTTTCTCTAATTCTTCTCTGAGTTGTCATAGGGCAAAGCGGTGGGGTTTGCTAGCCATCATAGGGTAGGACAATGGCTCCTGCAATCCATTCCATACTAGAGTGATGGTATCTACAATTCAAGAAAATCAAGAAAATGGGTAATTAGCGATAGATTGTGAAATTTTAGTTGAGGTCTAGCCATGATCACCAATGTAGATATGCAAAAATATAACACCTAGATAAATATATAAAATCAAATTGTAAGTAATATCATGTAATTATCACGAGATAAAATACTAAAACAAATGGTGCCCTTCTCATTAATATTGAAATTATCCTTTACAAGACAATTACAAATATATCCCTCTTAGGGATAGACTCCAACTGATACAATTTACAATAAAGAACCAATGGTAGGTGTATTTTATAGGATCTTTGCACCCTCAAAACTAACTTGGGGAGGATTTTTTTGTGACCTCCGTGATGTGAGATAAAGGTTGATGGATATTCATGTCGATAGCTCCTACTAAGATCTAAAACCTACATACCATAACACTCACAAAATGTTAATATAAAATGGGGAACCTCTTATGATGAGGTCCATGTCTATGATAAGAAAATGAAATAAAGATACTAAAAATGATAAAGATATGCATGAAAACTAAGTAAAGATATGTTAGAAAATAAAGTAAATGCTGCTAAAGCTACTATAATTAATAAAACATAAAAAATAGATATCATTGAGAGACCATCATTAGGTAAAGTGGTCAACTCTTCTTACCATCGCAAGGTAATATGGTTGCACCTACGGGTCACTTCGAGGTGAAGCAAACATTGAATAGTGAGTTATTTATTCTTGACTGATGCGATAATTGTCGAGGTTGATCTACCAAATTGATTGTTCAAGGGTCATGCACTTGAAGCACGATTGAATTATGAGAAATATCATGAAATTAGGTCGTTTGATGATAAAATATGGTTGGATGTCATCTTCAAACTTCAATGGACTCCATTGTTGCACTTGATAGCTCCATAACAAGATTTGAGTAGCACTTCGTTGCTTATGATAGGATGTTCTCTATAGTAAACAAACTAGTAGCACTTTATCATGGATAATTTAGATTATTTTCATGAAGGCAAGGCATCTTTTTATAGATTTCCAAAATGGGAATCTTGACATGCAAGAGAAGCCAAAAACTAAGAATTGGCTAGGCTCTAGGAAGACCAAATGTTAGATATAGAACCTTCTCACACTTAACCATTAAATCTTAACTACCCCATAGCTAATTTTTGTTTTTCTCAAGATCTTGATTTTTTTATAGGTGTGACCATATCAGGGTAGAGAAGTCATGACTGCTGGCCATCACAGGATCCAACAGCCTCTGGATGCCACTCCTGAGTATGACGGTCTAGGCTACAAAAGATAGGTTGCCCTTGTTTGAGTGGTAAAAACCACTGTTAATCCTTGGGGATACCCAAGGTGGTTCATATGGCCTAAAAAGGTGTCCATATAGGTAGCCTCCTAAAAATGACCTATTTTAGGTGTTTACAAATGCATGGTTCATTAGGAGAGATAAGGTGAAATAGGAGTCAAATATTGTTATTTACAAAACATTACAAAATCAATCTAAAAGGTGAACTATTACTTACTAAGCACTTTATCAAACCTATAGCACATTCCAATCACTAGGGAGACAAGGAATTCTACAAAATATAAGTCTAAAAAGGTTTCATCAAATTGGTACACATACTCTAAACAAGAGATTCCTAAAGTAGACTACTTAAAAGGATCTATCTCAAGTATTAAAAGAATCCTATCATACACTACAATTATAAAGTAGTAATTGATATATTTCATCATAATACACACTACAAAAGAACTCAAGATCATAATCCATCCAATATACCATATCAAATATGCAAAATCACTTCAAGTTCAAATAATTTCACAAGTCATATTGAAAAGGATATTTGGTATATTGATTGAGGGGTAAGCCATCACATGATAGGAAATCTACATTGGTTTAATTATCTTGAGGTCACTAACATCTACAAGTTGAAAATTACAAATGGGAATAACTATCATATACATGGATATGGGTGTGTGTCACCTAGTAAATTGTTTCTAAACTTTCTGCTACATAATGTGATGTATGTTCCTAGATTAACATATGATCTCATTTTAGTATCCAAGTTAGTAAAAAGTAAAAGTAATATTGACTTCAGATACATAAATGGAGCTAACATGTGTCTCATTATACATAAAATAATATTGAAGCTATTGGATCAATCCATATAAATATATATGCTCTAGATTCTACCAAAATTTCACAAGATATTATTGTGTTTCAAAACAATACTAATGCAGTTTTTGAGGAATAGATTGGAGAGAATGAAGAACCTATATATCATAAAAGGAGGGGAAGAAATAAAAGGTTAAAAATTAAAAGGATGAAAGGAAAACTACACTATGCTTTACTTGGTCATCTACAATATGATGAGCAAAGTGCAACAAAAGTATTGTCATTGTTGTCAACACAATCAGACAGATCAGTTGATGAAGTGGACAGGAGTTAAGAGGTTCCAGTTGATGAAGTGGACAGGTGTTAAGAGGTTCTTCAGAGTATTTGTTGAGCAAGGTGCAACAAAAGTATTGTCATTTTTGTCAACACAGTCAAATAGATCAGTTGATGAAGTGGACAAGAGTTAAGATTTTCCAGTTGATGAAGTGGATAGGAGTTAAGAGGTTCTTCAGAGTATGTACAGTGATTATCCAAAAGATCAAAGTGGCCCATATGCTAAAAATCAAAAGAAAATCACAAGGAAGAAAACTATCGTGATATCACGACATGTTGAGAAGAAAGAAAACTATCGCAATATCGTGACATGTTGAGAGAAAGAAAAACTATCGCGATATCGCGACATGTTGAGAAGCAAGAAAAACTATCGTGATTTTGTGACATGTTCAAAGAGAAAGCGCAAGCAAGCAAAATTGTCATGATTTCACAACATGTTTGGAGAGAAAGTGCAAGCAAGCAAAACTGTCATGATTTCACATGTTTGAAGAGAAAAAGTAGAGTAGAAAAAGTGTCACAATTTTGTGACATATTGCAAGAGAGATAGTACGGAAGAAAAAGTGTCTCGATTTCGTGACATGTTGGAAGAGAAAAAGGCAAGTAGAAAAAGTGTCATGATTTCACGACATATTGCAAGAGAGATAGTATGGAAGAAAAAGTGTCGCAATTTTGTGACATGTTTCATTTTTGCTGTCCAAAGCAAAGAGAAAGAGGAGAGAGAAAAAGGTGTCACGATTTCGCGACATGTTTCATTTTCACGGGCCAAAGCAAAGAGAAAAAGGAGAGAGAAAAATGTGTCACGATTTCGTGACATGTTTCATTTTTGTGGGCCAAAGCAAAGAGAAAGAGGAGAGAGAAAAAGGTGTCGCGATTTCGTGACATGTTTCATTTTCATGGGCCAAAGCAAAGAGAAAGAGGAGAGAGAAAAAGGTGTCGCGATTTTGCGACATGTTTCATTTTCACGGGCCAAAGCAAAGAGAAAGAGGAGAGAGAAAAAGGTGTCACGATTTTGCGACATGTTTCATTTTTGCGGTCCAAAGCGAAGAGAAAATGCACGGAAGAAAAAGTGTCACGATTTTGTGACATGTAGCATTTTCACGGTCCGAAGCGAAGAGAAAATGCAAGGAAGAAAAAGTGTCGCGATATCACGACATGTAGCATTTTGACGGTCCAAAGTGAAGAGGAAGGCAGAGAAGGAAAAGGGTCACGATATCACGACATGTCTCATTTTGGTGACTTGAAAAGAGCAGGAAGACCGAGAAGGAAAAGTGTCATGATATCGTGACATGTCGCATTTTCATGACTTGAAAAGAGTAGGAATGCCGAGAAAGAAAAGTGTCGCGATATCGCGACATGTCGCATTTTCGCAACTAAAGGAGGAGAGAGAAAGTAAAAAGATGAAAGTGTCATGATATTGCGACATGTGTTTTTGCGGGTACAAGCAAACAGAAGAAGCAAGGAGGCGAAAGTGTTGCGATATCGTGACATGTTGTGTTTTTACGGGTACAAGAAAACAAAAGAAGCAAGGAGGCGAAAGTGTCGCGATATCGCGACATGTTGTGTTTTCATGAATACAAGCAAATAGAAGAAGAAAGGAGGCGAAAGTGTCGTGATATCGTGACATGTTTTTTCGTGAGCTAAGAAGAGAACCCAACCAAAAGAAGATATGTGATAGTTAACTGAATTTGGTACAAAAGTTACAGGTGCAGTTACAGGTGCAGTTACAGAAGAAGTCGATACGATAGTTACAGGTGCCATTACAGAAGAAAATCATGCAGCTAAAATAATAAGAGTTAACGGAAGTCGGTACGACAGTTACAGGTGCAGTTACAGAGAAATATCATGTAGCTAAAATAAGAACAGTAAACTAAAGTCAGTTCGACAAAGGTGCAGTTACAGGTGCAGTTACAAAGAAAAATCATGCAGCTAAAATAAGAACAGTAAACTAAAGTCAGTTCGACAGTTACAGTAGTTACGGGTTGCATGTGTATATATGGAAGTTAAAAATAGAGTCAAAACTTTGTTATAAAAGGAGGTCTACATGGAGAATTAAACTGACGTTGAAACAAAGAAAAAGTGCTTGGGATTAATGCGAGGCGGATTTAATCTTGTGAAGAGAGCAAGAGGAGAGCAAGAGAGGTGTGTGGTATGTGAAGCACGAGGAGAGTGCACTGGAGTCGAGTGAGCACAGTGTGTATTGTGTGAAGAGTAAGAAATATCAAGAAAGCAATAGACTAGTCAGGGTCTTGTAAAAGCGAAGGCATCTTTATGTCAATCTTCTAGCTTTAGAACAGAAGTCCAAGTTGGTGCTTGGAATCAGGGTTTGGTGCTCCTTCCAGTTGGTGCTGGTAAATCAAGAGTTGGTGCTCCTTCCAGTTGGTGCTGGTAAATCAGGAATTGATGCTCCTTTCTGTTGGTGCATATAAATCAGGGGTTGGTGCTCCTTTCTATTTTTGCAGATAAATCAGGGGTTGGTGCTCCTTCCAGTGGGTGCTGGTAAATTGATTGTAAAATTGGTATTTTGCAAAGGCTATATTTGGATGGGAGTCCAAACAATCAATTTTGAGGAGTAACCAAATCTGGTGAACCTCGGTACATCTTGTGTTGTGTGATGCTCTTTTGGTATATTTGCTTTATTGAGTTTTAAGCTTTCAGTGTTTCGGTATTAAGAATTGAAGGTTTTTAAGAGCTACACTGATTCACCCCCCCCTCTCAGTGTCATTGTGAAACTAACACAATCTAAAGAAGAAGGACCTAATCAAGATGAAGAAGATGAAAATATATATTGAATACTAAAGTCTTCAATAACTTGATACTATAATACAGGGGGTGTTAGAGTATATTGCATCATTTGGATCATGTAAATGTACCACATTTGGTACATAATAAGAGTATAAGGTTACTTTAGAGTAAAGCTAGCTAGTTACAAAAATTATAGTGATAAATGCAAAGTTTCAAAAGTGCAAGTTGAAAATGTACAAGGAGTCCACTTGTACATTAGGTAGATAGTTAGAGGAAGAGGTAATGAATGTATCTTCCTATATAAGGACCTCATAGTGAGTGTTTTGATAGAGCAGCATATGTAGTAGTAAATATAGAGAGTGTGTGGTAATATGGTACAATGTAGGCCTTTCATATACTTTCATGGAGTGTTGATGTCCTCCATTATATAGCATTGTACTATTCTATTTTTATTTTTTATTGGTAAGAGGGGTTTTGAAAGGATACCGTAACCTTTTACAAAAAAAATCTAGTTAGGAAAACTGCTCCCAACCTTCTAAAACAAAAAATAAGCACCTTTTTCAAAACAACTACGAAGAAAGACAAAAATAGATAGAGAAACCCTCACAAGGGCAAAAGAGGAAGCCTTAGCAGGATCTTGTAGAGCCTAATCATATGTCTAGGTAAAATAATAGATGCATCCATTTTATCATCCATAACACAACATAAAACCTATAGGAGGTGTTCATTGTGGTGCAGTACAATATTTCCATGTATGGATCATAAATATATTCTCTATGTTGAGCCACAAGCTCCACGTGCACTGAATATTTATTTTGTCAAGGTGAAGCCATGCATGAAAGTGTATGTTGAAAATAGATCCTATGAACTTAGAAAAATTCCATGGATCGATGAAACCTCCAATGATGTATCCTAAAAATGCTATCCAATCTAAGGAGGATTCCCATAACATGGAGAAGATGTGGCTATCCAAGAAACTCGAATCCTAGGAAAACCCACAAAAGAGCTACAGGTGTGGGATTGCCATTGACTAGGGAGGGAGGATAACTTTCATTCCAAATGGTGACGTTAGAAAAAGAAACCCCTAAATTAGCTAGAAAATTAGTGGCTTGGTTTTCTTCCCTAAAGACATGTTGGACAGTGGCATTAGTAGAAGAGCTCATAAAAAACTTTACCTCAAAGATTAAACTAGAGATGTTCCAGGATGCTGAATGGGAACCTTTAATACTTCTAATAATGTGCATAAAGTAACCTTCAAAAATAAGGTTAGGGTAATTTATTTTGGATAGGATAGATTGAATTTGTAATAGGGCTTGAGCTTCAACAAAATGGTTGGTTTGGATGCAAGATTTTTTGCAAAGGCCAATAATATCTTTCCTATATGATCTCAAAATATATGTCAGAACCCCTAAAGGTTCTAGCACAATAAATTTATAAATAAAAATAAACCTTAATTAAAATAATTACTTTTACATTGTTTGGGAGGTCCCTTCAATGATTTTATACATCATATATTTTATATTTTATGGATACCTTTCAAATGAATGATTGGACAATGATTTATATCTACAATAACCCTAACCCTATGTCCTTTAAATATAACGATTCATAATAATTAGTATATTAATTATTATGACTATCATTTCCTTAAATATAATAATTAATTAATAATTAGTTATTATAGCTATCCTAAAGCTAATATTATTATTAATATAATAATTAATGATATTATTAATAATAGAGGGATCCTAACATGCCACCCCTCCTCTCCTCGAAATAACTTTGTCCTCAAAGTTGGAAAGAATGCAAAATATTGTTCGTTGCCATCCTTTCCTCATTTTTCCATTAACAATGGGTAAGATATTTTGATGAAGGAGCTCACAAGCAAGAATAAGTAGAGAGGTGGATATGGTTGACGACCAAAGCCTAATTGATTTCGCAATCAAATGAAATCACGAGATGATCACTATTTCCTGATTTCCGGCTTTCTTTTGACCTCATTAAATTATTGATAGCCAAGCTCAAAAGCAATAAAAATAATGAAAAAAGGCTTTTATTTTTTGGCTTATTCTATAATTCTTCTTTTTAGCCGAAGGTAGGACACATTCAAATAAGAAATTTAATTCCTTCCATAAATCTAAATCCACATCTCTGGACATAACCATTACATGTCCATCACTCATTAGTATTCAAATTGTTCTCATTATAACCACACTACTCACCGCCAATGCCAACATTTGAGGGTTGGGTTCTCCGATTGCATGGTTGTGTCAAACAGCGGGCGTGAGGGTCATTTCCTTCATTTTAATTGAGTGGCATCAATTTTAATTGAATGGCATCTGTTGGTTGTTGCGGGGTCATGCAAATATGCAAAGAGACTCTCATTGAAGAGAATAGATGAACTATAACATTGATTACATTGAATAAATCTTCAAAGCTAATGATCAAACCTTTAAATAAGCTTATCATATGGCCTTCCTCCAACCAACTCATAATAGGCCACATTTGCTCATTCCTTCCCAATAGATTGTTTATTAATTGAACTATTGACCTCCAATATACACTTCAATCACATTACTACTAGAATATAATTTGAACTTAAGAAACCCCACCTGTTTTACACAATCAACCCAAAGTATTATAGCCACGAACCCAGTGTGCCAACATATGGTCCAACCTGGCGATAGAGTTGAATAGTTCGTGCCCAATGGTCATCGATGCCCCACGATTGCATGGTTGTCAAGGTGTGTTAGCACATGGTCCAGCGTGGAGATAGAGATGAACAATCTATGCCCAATGGTCGTAGTAGCCATTCCCCCATCACCCTTTCTATTTTTGGTCCAATGTCATAGAGTCTTGTAGTATATTCAGTGTACCAAAGATGTTGTTAGATGAGCATGAAGATTGGTCCTTACCATTTTGGAAAACCAGAATTGAGGAGAATGGAAAAGTATAAAGGAGAAGCGGCATGGCGAAAACAATGCAGAATGCAAAAAAAGGTCATCTTACACCTTCGATTCAGTAGTTGATAAAATTAAGAGTATGGAATACGCGATAAGGAGGTGCTATGATAAGGAAATAAAATATGAGGGAGACGTTCTTTGTTGGATCATGTTTCTTATCGGCTTCCCTTGCAATCTTCTCGTACACTCCACGTGCAAATTTCCAGATAATTTTCATGTAATCCGATAGGTTTTCCGTCAATGACATATCCATTTTGTTAATGCCTCTGTGAGCCCTTTAAGTTCTTCAAATATTCCATAACAATGGGTATTCTTGATTTGTGGCCAAGTATTGTTGTGTTGCACAATTATTTCAATATAGTTTTTTGTCTCCCTACTGAGTGTGTTTCTCTAACGTGTTTAGAACACGCTGTGAAACAAATGAAACTATGGCATTGATGAAACCAAATGCTGATAAAATAATACATCAGAGATCGTTAACCTGAAGGTTACCCACCCACTGGAATATGGAAAACCAATATCCTACAGAAATTGGCTTGCGCACAAGGAATTCCGCAAGAAACAAATAAAATAAAATAAAATTATAATTATTTTCCTCGGACGTCGACGCTGTTGTGACTGCGGTATTATCTGACTGATGTTTTTTTTTTAATTTGTATCTTATATTTTTAGTTTGATAAATAGATAATATATATCCTACTAATATGTGCACTGTATTTTTATAGAACTTGTGAAATGCATGGGCTAGCTGTACAAGTGTCTCCTCTTGAAAATTCAAATCCAATTGTTGCTGATATTTTGATTTCTATGCAAAAGAATATTTGTCTTGGTAGGAATGTTTATGAACTTCGATCAGAATCACTGTTGAAAAAACATCACAGTATAATAATTTAAGACCATTCTATTTTTTTTGTTATTATATCTATGATGCTTCCTCTCATATGTATCAAATCCCTCGCTTAAAATTCACAGCATTGGATAGCTTTGTCCAGGAATGAGGTCGATGGATGAAATTAAGTGTAAGATTGTATTTTCATGTTTGGTAAGCTTTAGATATTTACTTTACTCCTGCTATATTTATGATATGACAATTGGTTTGTGCCCTCTATATCTAAAATGATTTTATTTTTTACTGTAGAGCACTATCCCATCCTTTCTTTCTTATGATGTGGATGCCTTCCTCGATGTATTCTTCCTTCCTCGACGTACAATTAAATATTATCTAGGTATGATTAGATCTTTAACCATGACGCAAACAAAAGGCAATAGGTCACTTGTCTTCCCCTCAAAAGTATGTTGTGAATGAAACCAAAGTTTTCATAGAAGGTTCTTACTGAGAAACACTGTAGAAGAAAACACAGTGAATTTCATTCCCTTTAATACCTCTACTCATGACATAAACTGACGGACTTGCTGGCGTTAGTTTTCCAGTTGACGAAGATAGTAAGCCTGACGAAAAAACATAGTTCATGGCAAAAATTTGTGCTGGCAGAGATCGAGTGGCTGGTGAAGGCATTATGTGGTTGTTTTATGACAGTTATTACGCCGACTGATTACACCAGGTGATTACATAATGTGGCTGATTAATTAATTTATTTTGAAGACAGTAAATTGTTGATGTAGCATTGAAGGGGCCGTCATAAATAGAATCCACGACCACACGAAGTAACAGATGTAAAAACATAAATCATTATTCAAGTAAAATGAAGACGAAGTATTTGGAGAACGAATTCACTCCAAAAAATTCAGTTCCCTTGCATGGAAGGAAAACCAGAAGGTTAGCTTTATTATTTTCGTTTGTAAAATACATCTTCAAGGTCTTTATGGATGGCTAGTCTAATAGAGATTACTATTATTTGTTGATGTGCAGCCTTGTACGCATGCACCCATGGTTTGCTCCCAAACCTAACTATTTAATCTTTTAATAATTGTTTTTAAATGCGTAAACATCTCTGCTAAATTTTCAATTTATTTTTTTTTGTTTTCTCTTAGGCAATGTATATTGTCTATTGCAAGAATTTGGTTTTAGTTATGGTGGTGGCCATGGAGGCGGACGTGCATTAGAGATCATCCTTGCAGTGTAATAATATAATTTTTCTATTAATGTCATAATCGGTAGGCTATTTCATGGAAGTTTCTATTTGAGAGATGGTTATTTTTAAAGATTTTTTTTTTTTATTTCTTTTCCTTGATTTTAGTAGATAGTTCTACCCCGACTGTCTCCATGAAATTAATGAAAATTTATTGTTTAATAAATGGAGATGGCATTGGTCAAATTGCTTTGGTCTGTCATCCCCCAAGGAATGAACCAGATTGGGGGTAAGGTTCTTGCTCTCTTGACGGTTTAAAATATTTTCTTTATTGTTGAGAAGTGCAATAGGTACCAATTGGGATTTCATGGCTACGGGCTTCTCCAGATGAAAAAAAAATTCACTTGCAATTTCCTTCCTATTTTTTTCCTTTCTTCTTCATGTGCAATTTCATTATTTTCTTTTGCTTCCATAAAATCCTCACTAAACTTCTTAATAATATTTTCTATAATGTTTTGGAATGGTTTCCCCAATTTTTGAAATTCTACCATCAATCTCTGAAATTCTTCCTAAATTTTGTCTCACATGGCTGGATCCATAATGCTCTGATACCAAACGTTAGAACCCTAAAGGTTCTAGCCCAATAAATTTATAAATAAACCTAAATTAAAATAATCGCTTTTGCATTGTTTGGGAGGTCCCTCCAATGATTTGATATATCATATATTTTATATTTCATGGATGCCTTCAAATGAATGATTGGACAATGATTTATATCTACACTAACCCTAACCCTACGTCCTTTCAATATAACAGTTCATAATAATTACTATATTAATTATTATGACTATCCTATCCTTAAATATAATAATTAATTAATAATTAATTATTATAGCTATCCTAAAGCTAATATTATTATTAATATAATAATTAATGATATTATTAGCGATAAACCATATAAGAGGGAGAGGAAATATTATAGGAAGGAAGTTGGAGGGACTTGGCAAATTGAGCTTCACTTGGGGACTCTAGCCACCCAGTGCTTTGAATAATAGAGATTTGTTTAGCTATTGCATGGTTAACTCTGGAAAGAACATAGTTGGAATCATGGATGGAGTTATTGAAGGCTCTAGAATTTTTTTCATGCTAAACTTTCCATAGGAAATGGGGGAGACAGAAGGTCCAAAAGGTTTTGACACAAATTTTTTTAAAGGGATTAGGCCATTGTAAATAGAGGTCATTCAAAGAAAATGGAGGAACCCAAGAAATACCCATAGAGTAAAATAAGGAACAAATAACTTTGAGGTAGAAAGTATAGGAGAGGAAATATGTTGGATGGATTTGCACTGCTATTTGCAAAGGTAACAATAGTTAGGAATGAGGAGCCCACAAATCTAAAGGTTTGGAATGGAGAGGATTTTATTTTGAATAGTAAGCTAAAAGAAGAAATAGACTTTAGGAATGAGGTGCTTCTTCCAAATGATCTTAGAAAGGAACCATGGCTAACCAAGATTTTCATTAAGGAAATAGGCAATTTTGATAGAGAAAAGCCCATTTTCACTATTTTCCCATAGGAGCTTATGTTCAACGGAACAGTTGGGAATAACACAAAGATGCAACATGTTAGACAAAACAAGATTAACTATATTTTATCTTAATTCAAATTACCATGAGGAATGGTTTTCCAGTGCTTCCTACTAGCATTAATGAAATTACACACTTGTGTACCAAACAACATGTTAGTCACAGGTTTGAAGTAGATTAGATCAAGATGATTCTGAATAGGGCTATTACCCAACCACTTGTCCTCCCAAAAGTGTATCTTCTATTCATCATCAAGTTTCAAATGGATTCCTTACGATTGCTCTAGGTGAATTTTGGACCTTTGAATTGGACATCCATGAGTTCATTCTCATCCACAAATGAAGTAAAATCCTCATAATAATTAATTGTTATTTTAGAGCCTCCTTTCTTATCAGTGGGAAATAAGGAAGAATAAAAATCTCCAACTAGCATCCAAACCTCATTGGAAAAAACCTCTCTCATCTGGTTAAGATTTCTCCAAATATTAGATGTCCTAGATTGGGAGTTTGGAGCATAAATATTTGATAAAACCCATATGTAATGATAGTCTTTACTAAATAATAGGATATTCATGTAGTTTTTTGCCACAAATATGAGTCTACCTTCAAAAAAATTTGGATCCTACATGCATAACAACCCCAAAGGATTTATTGGTAGGGCTTATGAGGAATTCATAGTTTTTTCACAGATATTTGGAAATGCTTGAAGAATTTTGGGTATCCATTTTGGATTCTTGTAAGAGAAAAATGGTTGGTTTAAGTTATTTCCTCATGGACTTAACCAAATGATGTTTGTTGTATCCATTGAGGCCACTCACATTCCATTAGAGGATATTCATTTGGAGATTATGGAAGAAGACATTTTTCCTCTTCCTTATGAAGAGGGGAATTTGGATCGAGTATCATTTTCAAGTGGATCTGAAAGAAGGTTTTTCTTGGAGGAGAGACTCAAAGTGAGTTGAGTTTAATTGGAAATGTCCTTAGAACATTCTCTATTTTTTATGAGCTGAGAGGAAGGATGACCTCATTTCTTCTTCGAAATGACATTAGCATGGAGCCTTTCTTATTTTTGGTGAAATTAGGGTTCAAGAAAACAAAAATTGTTGGGAAGATTTTTACATGGGGAAGGGTCGAGAAGGCCTTTAGGGGAAGGAGGGCTCTATGGATGATGGATTTGATGAGCAAAATTATCAACAGAAGGAGGAACCTTAGGATTAGACAAAGAAGTAAAAGGATTAGAAAATTAAGCCAGAGGGCATTCCTTAAAGGAGGAAGATATGTCAACTTGAAAAACATCTTGGAGAGCTTGACCTATAAAGGGTGAAGCATTTAGAGGATCCTCCAACAAAATTTCAACAAAATATGATAAATCTTTAACCATATCATTCAAATCCTTCCCCGATGAACCTAGATAAGGAATCTCCTAATTTGAAATAGCTTCAGTACCAGGAGGGGGCCTAGAGCCCACCAAAGAAGAAGAGTTAGATCACTTATAGGAACATTGTTTCTTCCAGAACCTTTCTCTTGAAGAGCATTATACTATTTTTATCACTTTCATTAATGACATATTTTTGAGTTATTTGCAGATGTTCATCTCATTATTTTATTGCGTATTATTGCACTATTAGTTTATAGTTATATTAGATTAGTTATCTTGCATCTTGTGGTTGTATCCCCTCTACTACTCTGCCATCAAAAGCTAACAAAATTAGACTAGGAAAATTATATATTTTATGGGTTTTATTCTCAGTCAAGCACATGGTGTGTTGGTCAACAAGATAACATTTTAGGCATTAAAATAAATCAGTTGTGGGTTCAAAATTGGTTAGATAATTTTTTCCTTTTGATATTATAAGTAGAGAAAAATTTATATAGAGGTGCACATCCACTAGACATCGCTAGGGCTACTAGCAGGTTGGCTATGTTAATTCTATTAAGTCTTTATAAATTAAATTGTGCTATGTTAATAAAAATGGTAAGATGTCAAAATTTCAATGCACTAGTGGAGCCTAGGTGGAAAAAATGAGTGTTCATCACCAATGAATTAGTAGACAACACATGGCAAGTTATGATTTGATACCATTTTTCCAAGGTTTGAGGATTTAATTATGCCTTTTTAAGGACTATTTGGAAAAAAATATTTGAAGGCCATAACTATTGAATATCAAAGTATTTTGATCCTATTAGTTTAAATTACATAATTCTTTAACTCTATGTTTTGGTGACATTAGTTTATGAACATGTTCCAATGTTTGGAACCAAATTGTGTGGAATAGTGCTCAATTCCTATTGCCCTTTTTTAAAAAGAAAATATATATATATATATATATATATATATATATATATATATATATATATATATATATATATATATATATTGCAATCCAAATATTTGGCCTAATTTCTATGGATACAATTAGATTTGTGACTGTTGTAGTAGATTTTGAGTCTTTTTAAGGTTTACAAGAAAAATATTTAGGATGTACTTTAGTAAATCCCTCTTCCTTCTTTGGGTGATTGATTCAACTTATTCATGAAGATATAATCCTTCATGATCTCTATATTCTTCTATTTATTTTATAGGTACTCTTGGAAGCTTTTTATGGTTCTTCTTTTAAGCATGTTCATGTAAAGCCTCTTTTGGTAACTAAAATCAAGTGGCCCAAGGGTAAGAAAAAGTCTTCAAAAAGGGTTATGTATGTTGTAAGAGGAAAAGTTGTGTCTTCAAGTCATACCTTATAAAAAAATAGAATATTTAAGGAACTATCTCTAAAGGAGGTGGTGATATTGACATCTATTCTTCATTTGAAGTTCTACCAAAAGTGTTTTTTGGATATGTGTGGGAGTGTCCAATAATGACAATCGTGACTGTAATCTCGCCTAAGGGCACTCTTGTGCAAGAAATATTTTTATAACAACAAATTATAGATGATTGGGGGATCCATATGAGTCTACCTCAAAATACAGAGGCCCAATAGAGCATCAATTATGGAGCAATGCTATTATAATTACTATTTTCTCCTCTTCTTGGCCCACTAGTTTAGATTGTGAGCGTGTTGAAATTATAAACTAATTTATTGTCAAGGCTAACATTGTATGATGATAGGACTAAGGGTATTTCATTTTAAAATGTATTAATTAATTATAATATTTTACTATGTAAATCCTATGGGTTACGATTAATTTTGTTATGGTTAAACCCTCTCTATAACTTGTAATTAACCTAAATAAATATTATTATGTCAACTTAGCTTAAAATTTATTATGTGACTGGGATTTTGATATTGGTATAAATACCCCTCACACTTCTCATTTATTTATTGGAGTTTTTTTTTTTTTAATATGGATATGGTGATTATTTATGGTGCCTATGGGTTCCATCCATACATTTTAGTGGATGGATTTCTTCTATTCATTTTTGGAAAATATTGTGAATTCCAATAAAATGGTAATTTTTTCTTAATATATATAAAAAATATATATATTTTTATTTCTTGATGTAAATAAAAAAAAATGTTATCTAGCCTTTTGATGAAAATTTTAATGATGAGATATGTCATGTTAATAAAGAAATAATTGTTTCAAATGATAAAAAGTTTAAATACAAATATTTTTATTGAATTGTATACAATAATTTATTTTGTATCATTTATATAAATTTTTTAAAAATTATACAAAGTATAATATGTTTATAAACTTTTATTTTTATACATATGCTTGATTTAGTTATAAAACTAGTTTGAGTTGTATATTTTAAATATGACATATAATTTGATATGAAATTTGGGTATATGATATTATAATATTCTAAATGTACATGGTATTATGTTGTACACAATATCTAAGATGATGTATATGGATTGTTCCTCATCAATAAGAGATAATGAAATTATAGTTGTAAAATTTTCATAGAAAGTAAATTTGTTAACTTTTGTTTCATTTAAGATTTAAGAAAACCAAACATTTAAAAAATAAATAATAAAAAATTTACAAGCCATAGTAGGTAGCAATAAGGAACAATTTTCGTCATTATAATCAAGCCCTAGTAAAAACATTGAATGGTTGAAAATATGCAAGGTCTAACATTATGGGTTTGGGTATATTTGGATTTTGGTGAAATAGGTAGATATAACACTTTTATTTTAAAATATTTTGTTTATATTGTCAATCCATTGCCATATGATAGAATAAAAAATACCCAATAAACCTACACATTTGTAAGGAAACAAAACATTTAATAAAATATAAAATAATGTATATTGAAATCATTATGGTCTACAAATGATTTTTTTGTCCACTTGATTATTATATCTCCTATATGGTGAATGAATGATAAAAGGAATGCTTCCCATTACATATCAAGTAGAATCTTTGGAAAATAAAACTTATAGATATATTCAACCTTAACTGAAAATATAGTTCATATAAGAACCATTTCCTTTACTACAAAGTATAATTTTTTTGTAAATAGGGTAATGTTTTTATTACCTTCATATAAAAAACTAGTGCCATAAAATAGAAAACAAACTAAGAATATACACTAGATTAGACAAACAAGAGCATCTATGCAAATGACATCATCATATGCCAAAGTTTAAACAAATACATAGTTCACATATATGGACCAAATGCTAAAATTTAGAGAAAATTTTAGATACTCTTGATATGATATTATATCCCTATCAAAAGTTGTCTACAACTAGAGAAAATTTTACCCTAACATTGTTTTTTTAGTTTTTGATGATATATATTTAAGGAAATGCAACCACAAGATCTAAAATGAGCAAGCAATGTTAACTATATGATAATGACAATATAATATGCAAGAAAAATATATGAGAAACTTCTGCAATAACTCATAAAATAACCATTAATAAGCTCACAAAAATAGTACAATGTAATTTAATGGAGGTATCAAACACTCCAAAAATTCATGCAAGATCTTCATTGTATGTACTTTCTCTTCTCATCAATATACTCCACTATTCTATATGCTTCTCTCTACCGTTTCCCTTTCACTTTAATCTATCAAGGGCATATATATAGGGATATATATCCATTGGCCTTTCACGTACCCATGAATATTCATCTTCCTATCCTATGAATCATGTACATGTGGACTACATGCACATTTACATCATTGCACATTCAAACACTTGTGCATTTATTAATCTGCATAAAGTAAACACTCAAATCTTAATCTAAAATCAACTCCTAATCTAAAGATATACCCAAGGTGGTACATTGGCATGTACCAAATAATGTAATATATTCCAACACCCCCTTGTATTACATTATTTGGGTATTGAAGACTTTAGTCTTCAATATTGATTCTTCATCTTTCGAATGATCTTCATCTTGGTCAGGTCCTTCTTTTGGTCCAGTCTTCATGTTATCCTTTCTTGTCTTCTTCATTCCAGATTTTTAATATTTCAAAGTGATTGGCAAAATATTTGTCCTTGAAGTTTTCCAAGTATCGTTGATGAACTAGAGATATCATAATCTTGCAAGTCATAAGTGGATCATAATTGATGCATTTTTTTTCCTTGTATTCTCTAAATGAATTGTCTCCTTGTTATTCAAAACTTTCATACTTGAATTCATTGCTAGTATATGTTTATGAAATAAAAACTTAAAAGAGACAATATAATCTGAATATTAATTTCTCTTAAAATATTTTATAGCACTTGTCTTTATAGTAATAGAAGAAATATGAATGAGAATTTCCTCCACAATATTTACATGTACAAAAACTCCAATAGTTTTCTTTTGTTAACTTTTTATGATTATAAATAAGATATAGGAAATACAACCACAAGATGTAAGATAAAAAATATAAGATGACTGTATGATAATGGCACTATAATATGTAGGAAAATAAAAAGATAAACTTTTGTAATAACTCATAAATATACCATTAATGAAAGCTCATTAAAATAGTACAATGTAGTATATAAACTATTTAAGGAACTACATTGTACTCCTCTACCAATATATACTATGCATTCTCTATATTCTCTACTACTATGATTTCACTCACTATAAGGCCTATATATAGGAATATAAGTTTCTTGGTCCTTACTCTACCTATGAATCATGTACATGTGGACTACATGCACATTTACATCATTGCACATTGACACTTGTGCACTTATTACATTACTGGAAATAACTACTTAACTTTACTCTAAAGTAATATCCTACTCTAGTTATGTACCCAAGGTGGTATATTAGCATGCACCTAATAATGTAATATACTCTAACACCCCCATGTATTAAATTATTTGGGTATTAAAGACTTTAGTATATAATATGGATCTTCATCTTGGTTCTAGAATTTGAGATCTTCTCTCTTGCTTCCTTCATTATATTCTTTATCTAAATTTATATGAGTATATTCATCTTGTTTAGGTTCTTCTTCTTCTTAAGGTTGTATATTACCAAGTAGTGCAAAGTTTTATTGTCCTCTCATCCTTTTAATTTTGAACCTTTTATTTTCTTGTCTAATTTTATGATGTATGGGTTCTTTATTTTTTGTAATATGTTCATCAAAAAATGTATTAGTATTGTTTTGAGATACAACAATATTTTGTGAAGTCTCAATTGAGTCTAGAGCATATATATATATATATATATATATATATATATATATATATATATATATATATATATATATATATATATATATATATATATATATATATATATATATATATTTGTGAATTGATCCCGTAGATTATATCTCATTTTGATTTATGATGAGACACATATTGACTCCATTTATGTGTCTAAAATAAACCATCCTTTTATTTTCTACTAACTTGGATACTAAAATTAGATTAGATGTTATAGAGATAAAAAAACACTAGATATAAATAACTTAAAATGAATAAACCAAATAACATAAGAAATTGCACAATGGAATAGATCTGATATTATTAATGTCGATGGAAGTACAATCAAATGTGACCCCAAATAGGGGTTTACATAGTTTATTTCGATATAATAAATACAATAATGCTAAGGTTCTCCAAAATATTAGATAAAAATTCTTGTGGTGTTTGTAAATATCATTTTTGATACCAACAAATTTGAGTGGGCTTCAAATATCTATTGAGTTGGGTCACTACAGCTTAAACAACTGTCCAATGCTAATGAATCTCCAAATTTGCACACAAAAGATGAAATAAGAGAGTTAGTAATAACTTAGAGGGCTCCACTATGTGAGACCCTCAAAAATTAATAAAACCCTAAATATCATGTAACACTACTGCAAGAAAATAAGAAAATATTGAAATGAACAAAACAAAGAATGATTTACCTTCTTTGAATTGTCGCTCTCTGATATGGAGATGAACCATAGGATCACATCCAAAAATAATGTTGTGTTGTGATGTATATACTCCAATTAATCTAAAAATTTATGGAGATGTTTTAGAGTTTATCAAGAGCCTACCCTCAAAATATTGGCTCAATCCAACTCTAGATGAGTGAGATATGGCTAAAACATTATGGGTAGTTTGTGTAGTCCTGTACAAACATGGGAAGCCTCTGACTATTGGAAGATCAGGGACTTAGGATGAAGCTTCAGGAATATTAGGGACTTAGAAAACTTAAGGCTCAAGGATAAATTAGGAAAAAACTTGGGAAAAACTTAGGGTTTGAGCCATCAAAATGAGTCCTATTAGTAATCCACACTAGGGTATGTTAGGGTTTGAGCAACATGAATTGTGTGGCTCAAATTAAAACACATCGGAGGGTGGATATTAATTTTAGGTGTGTGGCATGGATTGATGTAAATGGATGGCTAGGATTGGGTTAAATTGGATGGCTAGGATTTATTCACATATATAATATTTATATTTATTAAATATATATAAAATATAATATTAAAATATTAATATTAAACATATATTTAATAAATATGCCTATATATATAAATAAATGGAAAATATGGTGGGAAGACCTATATGGATGAAAAGTGGCTAGGTTTTGGTGTCTACAGATGCCCCTTTTTGTATTGTGTTGCATGAAACACAATGCAATGCAAAAATACAAGACACCTATTTTGGCTAGGCACAGAAGCAACTTTCTCTTGAGATGTGAAACATGAGCTTGAAGACAAAATAATTAAATAATTTATATTTGCGTAGCTTACCCCCTCAATTGGTGAGTGAGTTTTCGGATGAATCTCACGAGCCAGTTGAAAAATTTGTGCAAATGAATTATGGATGACATGAATGATGTAATTGTGATAATGTTTTTGCTCCAAAGGTTGGAAAGGGATTGGTGGATAATGTGAAATGATTGAATCTATTTTTTTAACCCCAAAATATGAAGGGTTTTGTAAAAAATGTGATGAAAATATGTTTGTTTTTGCTCCAATAGATGAAGGGATTATTTCCAAGTGTTAATGCCATGATCGTGTAAGATGTATCCCATTGTGGGAAACTCAAAATCGGATGTGGTTACCCCAAATTTGGGGTGATTTGATGTTATTGAAGAATGTGCCTTTCGGCATCATTGAAATGCAGGTATGCAAATAAAAAAAGAAAATAAAAATAGTCAATCCTCAAGGGCACTCATGATTGGAGCAATTCCTACATAGAATCCCTAAATAGTTGCTATCACTTTACCCATCCTGCATCCTCGAAGATTGGTGTAATTGCAAATAAAATGATGAAAAGTTATGATTTTTTTTGTGTTTCAATCCCCATGAACAAGGCCATCAATGACAACTTTTGAGAAAATTGGTCTTGGCATAGTTTCACTCTAAAAATGAGGTACCAAAAATGATTTTATTTTCAAAAAAGGAGATAGTGGATGATGAAAATGGCCTGGTGTCCTTATGGTGATTTATTCATCTTATTGAATTGCATTGACACAAATCACTCCAATCACCAAGGAGATAGAACAAACCACTAGATACGAGGTTCACTTGAAATTGTAGGTGAACTTGGCAAATATTGAATGTAAATGCAATTGTTGATGGATTTGATGATGACATGAATATGTGATGATGATAAATGTATTTATGGATGCAATGTGGAGTGATTTTTTTGAGGTAAGCTACCTTTTTGAATATATGGATTCAAGTGATTGAGTCTATTTGTGCCCTAATAATGAAAGGGGTTTTGAAATGGAAAATTGTAATGTAATTAGTGTGTCTATTCTTTGCCCCAATATATGAAGGGTTTTTGATGATGTAAGTATCCTTATGGTGATTTATCCATCTTACTAGATTGCATGGATAACTAGTCATTGCAACTGCCAGGTTAAATATGATAAACCACTAAATACAAGGTTCACTTGTACTTGTATCTATTATTTTCCTCAATAGATGAAGGGTTTTTAAAATGGGAAAATGTAATGCAATTATTATGTTTGTTATTTACCCCAACAGATGAAGGATTTTTGAAATGGATAAAATGTGATGAGTGTGTCTATTCATTGCCCTAACAGATGAAAGGGTTTTTGATATGCAAGTGTATTTATGGTAATTTGTCCATCCTACTAGATTGCATAGATAACTATTCACTACAACCGCTAGGTTAATAGGATAAACCACTAAATATAAGATTCACTTGTACTTGTGTCTGTTCTTACCCCAATAGATGAAGGGTTTTTTGAAATGTGAAAAATGTGATGAATTTGTTTGTTCTTTTCCTTAACATATGAAGGTATTTTTGAAATTTTAAGGGTCCTTATGGTGATTTTTCCATACTTTCAAATTGCATGGATAACTAGTCACTACAACCACTAGGTTAATAGGATAAACCACTAAATACAAGATTAACTTGTACTTGTGTCTATTATTTACCCTAACAGATGAAGGGGTTTTTTACAATGTATTAATGCAAGGCAAAGGGCACAAAATTTGACAAAGGGATGCAACCTTTTGAACCTAGCTATTGATGTGTTGATGACATCATGTGATTGAGTGATTGAATTATTTGTTGAATTTGTGGGGAAGGTGTGATACCTTGAGCACCCCCAAGTTGTGTGCTTGCTTTCTTGATTAGGGAGAATATGTGATACCTTGAGCATCCCCAAGTTGTGTGCTTGTTTACTTAATTTGGGGGAAGGTGTGATACCTTGAACACCCCCAAGTTGTGATTTTATTTTAAATTTCTAGTAATCTTTGCATATGTGAATTATATATATATATATATGAAGAACATAAAATTATAATGATAGGGGGTGAACAGTATAATATAAAACTTTTTACTTTTCAATCCAAATGATAACATAAATAATATCAAAGTAGTAAATAATGCACACATCATCACACACATGAGAGACATGATTTAACATGGTTCATCCAATGTGGGCTACATCCACGGAGAAAATATTTCTTCTAAATTTTATCAATGAATCTCTTGAGAACTAAATCCCTATTACAATTTTTATGGACCTCTATCCAAAGGAGACACTTGTGAGACAAGCAAAGTCTCCCCAAGATCGAAGAATGCTCCACAAGATCAATCACACACAAAAAATAAAAAAACCACAACACCAATATTAAGTGGTAAAACCCTACTTCAAATGAAGAAGGGAAACATCCACTATGAAGCTCACTATATCACTCAATGATTCAAAAATACAAGAATGCTTCAATGTTATGCAACAATATGCATCAACATGATATAACAACACAAGTCCAATATGACAAGATACGATTAGATATAATAATATGTGATAATATGTAGTAGAAAACACCCCTATTTAAAGAGAATTTTTTCTACTACAACCCTAAATCTTATCACAATCTATCAAATATTAGAAAGTGCTTTAGTTACTTTCTAATTTTATCACAATCTAATCTTTGAGATATGTGATAAGTGGTATCTATCAAATATTAGAAAGTGATTAGTTACTTTCTAATATTTTCTAGAAAAGGGAAATAAATTTTTCCCAAGAAATTAAATATTCCTAACACCCTTAATTTATTTATTAACTGGGTAGAAATATTTTACATAAGATAGAATTATATTCTAATTCAAATATTATTCTTTAGACTTTATATTTTAGTCTAAGAATAATTTACACAATTTTGCATTACATATTCCAACACTCCCCCTTAATGCAATATTGGGGAAAGGAATTATGAGACAAAGAAACATTCTCCTCCTAAAGATACAAACGGAGATGAGAATCAAATGAGTATATAGTTACAATAAGCTTCTATGACCAAGAATGGTCTACAATAATGCACCAATACAAAATGGGCTAAAATGATATTGCAAGCCCTGAACGGAGTAGCTTCAGATAAAAGCATCTTACAAATACATCCATCAACCACAAGTGGTTGCAAATGACAAGAATAAAACATCACAAGGGTGTCTTCAGTAAGCCTGCAAAACCCCAAATGGAAGTACCTACAAGCTACAAGTAGCTCAACATAAGATCTGTTAGGTACATCATCATAAATATATTCACTACAGCATATATGAATATCCAAAGATGATAACAAAACTGATCTAACAAATAGTGAACTATAAGTCATCACAAAAATATGCCAAGCCATACTTATAGTCACGTGCTATATAGTTGATCAAAAAATATCATGTACAAAGTTGCATAAAGCAAACAAGGAGTACCATGATAATGCAAACTCTAAAGTACCATGTACAAAAGTAGCACAAGGCTAACAAAAAAGTACCATGTACAAGAGTTGCATAAGGTATATGAAAATAACAAAGTGTGTACACCAGTTGCATAAAGCCAACCATAAAATATCATTTACAAAAGTAGCATAATGCTAACAAGAAAGTACCATGATAAACTAATTGCATAATGCCAACTACATAAAAACATGTACAAAGTTGCACAAGACAACAAGAAAGTACCATGTAAAAGAGTCGCATAAAGCAATTGCATCATATACCATAATTGCACAAGTGCATAAAGAAAACCATAAAATATCATGTACAAAAGTAGCATAATGCTAACAAGAAAGTACCATGATAAACCAATTGCATAATGCCAACTACATAAAAACATGTACAAAGTTGCACAAGACAACAAGTACAATGTAAAAGGGTCGCATAAAGCAATTGCATCATATACTATAATTGCACAATGCCATCTACAAAGTAACATGTACAAAAGTTGCACAAGGCAAACAAGAAAGTACCATGTTCAAAACATATGCAAAAAGCAATTATACCACCAAATATCAACTCATATATAGCACAAAACACCTCATAAGGATGAAGTTGTCATCACATAAGTGTAACTACACTTCATTCCCCCTTGAGGACAACTTCACCAAACCAAGTGAGTCGCTCAGCTTACAAAACTACTCCTTGGGAAGAGGTTTGGTGGAAAAATTAGCATAATTAGAAGATTATGGGCAATACTCCAACTGAATAGTCCCATCCAATACCTTCTCTCTGATAAAATAGGCTTGGATTTCAACATGCTTTGTCCTTTGATGCATTACAGGATTTTTAGCCAAGGCAATAGATGATTGATCATCATGAAAGATAATCATGAACTACTATAACCATCTTGCAATAAACAACTATAACCATATTGCAATTGAATAAACCAAGATCAACTTGCAATATATTAACTTGCAATAAGAAGGTAACTAACCATAACAATCATCTTGCAAAAAAAAAACTAACATGAATTGAACCATAAAATATTTTAGATAGTCAATACGTTAGTAAGTTAGTGTTCATTTTAGGTTTTTTCTATAGCCTAATGAATTGCCAATTCATATCACCCAAGGTCAACCAAGCTACCCAAAATGGTACGGGTACAAGGACCCGAAAAGGACTTACTACCGACAGAGCGGATTCTTTTGAATTCAATAGGTGTTTAGCAAATATAAATTGTGTTGCAAGATTAAGTAAATTTTAATCAAATACTAAAGTTGTGGTTAGTAAGTTGATTCATTTTTAACCTTCTTGATTAATATGAAAATTAGTAAATTGCAAGTTAGTTGGTTAGTATATTGTTTAGTAGCAAGTTAGTAGTTAGATTATTTGAGATGCAAAATGTAAGAAATATGAACAAGAGATAGTGGAGACATAAAGCAAAACACAAATACACTCTCTCTCTCTTTCTCTCTCTCTCTCAATCTCATTTTCATTCTCTTTTACTTTCATAATGAGAGATACAAGTTACATTAATTTACAGTATGCTTCAAGAAAATACTGGAGAGAGATTAGAAAAAATTAATAAAAATAGGGGAAGAGAGTGAAAAAGTTGATCCGAAATTGCCTTGTATACTCCAAAACATACTTGGATAACCTTGCAAAACAAGCAAACTCACAAACAACCATTGTTAATGTGAGAAAAAATATATTACATTTTAAGGAAAATAATAATAATTTTTAATACAAAAAATTACTTAAAAAAATGCAATTAAATTAATAAAATTTATTTTATTAATAAAAAAAATGGTATGAAAAACTTTAAAGATTTTTATAAAGCAAAAAAATTTCAAAAAACAAATTTTTTTTTTTTTTTAAAAACAAAATAGTTTTATAAAGCAAAATCATATATATATATATATATATATATATATATATATATATATATATATATATATATAGCCGACTATTTTTTTTAAATAAAAAAAAATGACTATATATGGAAATAAAGGTTTTTGGGTCTTCTAGACGCAACCATGGGGTCCGTTTAGCTCTAAGACCCTTCCAAAAAAAACTTAATGCCAAAAAAAATTTAAAGATTTAAAATGAAAATACTGTTTGCAAAAGATCTAACAACTAGATCTAAAAACATAATAAATCTATAAACCCTAATGGCATATTTGCAAAACAAGTTTACATAAAATACCCAAATATCAAATGCATGCAAAAAAAAATATATACCTTAATAGGTTTTTCACCTCAAATGATTGAAGACACTTGATGGAGATCCCAACCGCTCTGATACCAAATGTGAGACAAGCAAAGTATCCCCAAGATCGAAGAATGCTCCATAAGATCAATCACACACAAAAAATAAAAAAACCACAACATCAATATTAAGTGGTAAAATCCTACTTCAAATGAAGGGGGGAAACATCCACTATGAAGCTCACTATATTACTCAATGATTCAACAATACAAGAATGCTTCAATGTTATGCAATAATATGCATCAACATGATATAACAACACAAGTCCAATATGACAAGATATGATAAGATATAATAATATGTGATAATATGTAGTAGAAAACACACCTATTTAAAGAGAATCTTTTCTACTACAACCCTAAATCTTATCACAATCTATCAAATATTAGAAAGTGCTTTAGTTACTTTCTAATTTTATCACAATCTAATCTTTGAGATATGTGATAAGTGGCATCTATCAAATATTAGAAAGTGATTAGTTACTTTCTAATATTTTCTAGAAAAGAGAAATAAATTTTTCTCAAGAAATTAAATATTCCTAGCACCCTTAATTTATTTATTAATTGGGTGGAAATATTTTACATAAGATAGAATTATATTCTAATTAAAATATTATTCTTTAGACTTTATATTTTAGTCTAAGAATAATTTACACAATGTTCCATTACATATTCCAACAACACTAATCCCCTATTATCAAGTTCATGGATCTCTATCCATATGAGACCTTTGTCCCCACTGCTCTGGTTTGTAGATCATTCTCCATAGGATAACTCTATCCTCTTTACTTTTGTTTGTGGATCTCTCTCCAAAAGAGAACTTTATCCCCTCTACTTTGCTCAACTCTGATCAAATATGCTCACAACTCTGATCAAATATTATAACAACTCTAATTAAATATGCTCATAAATCTGATTAAATTTGCTCATAAATATGATTAAATCGGCTCACAAATCTAATTAAAACTTCTCAAATACCTATACTAATATGTCTCATACCTACTCACTAGTCTACCTCAAAATTGCTCACAAGACTGCTTAGAACTGCTCACAAGCCTTATCCTAAAAATACCTATTCAAAATAGCTCACAATCATTCACTAGTTTGCTTACTGTCTTTGCTCAATTATGCCCTAACACATGCTCATAACTACTCATAACACTTGCTCGATCATTATACTTCAAACATATTCTACCCAAAAATTTTGTTCAAGAATACATAAGAAAAGATATACAATATAATTTCAAAATATGTTCTTTCCAATATTACCCAAACCAATACACAAATTGTTTTACAAAACTTGCTCATCCACGTTCAATACATTCAATCCAATGCTTCAAATATTATAAATTCATTCAAACAATGAAATTTTTTTCACAAACCCTAGCTCAAATATTTCCAACAATACACACTAATCAACCCTTTTATCTCCACCTTATAATTCTAAAATATTTTTTCAACCAAATACCTTAAAGAAAGAGTGATATAACCATACCTCTTTTATGAAGGAGTTCTCTCAAAACCTGTCTCAAAATATTTTGTCTTTCTTATGCCACTTTCAAGGGTTAGTTAGAATAACACTTTTTCAAACCATCCATAAAATATTTCCTCAAAATTTACACATAAAATATTTCATATCTTCATTTTTATTTCCACAAGATAAAACTTTGACAATACTCAACCCTCTCAATTTTTCTTTTTATCAAAAATTACACACAATAATTTAAACCACAGTCGCACCTTATTACTCCTAATTATAAGATCCACTTGTAATTCTCAATATCTCAATCTAATATCCCTAAGTACATACCATATATTAATTTTACTTTCAAGCACCTTATAGCTCCTTTCTTTCTAAAATTATTTCTACTTTATAAAGTCACAACAAAAATATGAAATATCATTATGTCCTTAGAATATTTAATTTCAAAGCATCACCCTTATGTCTCCCTAAAAAAAGCAATGTTTACTTTTTAAAACAAAAATTAAACCTTATGTCTCCCTTTATCAAGCACTAACATACCTCAAAAATTAATAAAAAAATGTATACCCTTACCGCATCTGTCGTTGTCGCCACTGAGATTAAAAAATGAAATCTCAAAGATACCATGATCTAGCATGAGCTAAAGTGCCATCTAGGTTGGACCACCTGTTGGAATCGAATGTGTGAAAAATGATTTTATTTCTTCCTTTTTGCCCAAACAAAAATTGTAAAAATAAACTACCACAGTGATTCGAACCCAAAACCTGTCCACTGCTAACACCTTATGCATGACCTATCTACCACCTGGGCTAGCTACCCTATTGGAACAAAGTCATGTGCTCTTCCCTATGATTCATTATCCCTACTTGAAATGCATGCACTGAATTTCCTTCTCCCTCTTCCCTTGATGAATGACGATGTCTTCTCCTCACTCTTTGCGCTCAATGAAATGCCTTCGAATAAATGCATATATTTCTAATTTTGAGAAATTATTTATTTTCCTCCTTAAATATGCATTCAATTTTTGTCATGGTGTCGGCTCAACCTTTGTATTGCCACCTTTTTAAATTTAAATTCTTGGCACCTTTGAAAATTCAAATTTATTTTATTTTTAATATAATATTTAACATTGGTGTTAAATATTATTTATTATAGTATTTAACCTTGGTGTTAAATAATATTTTTGCTTATAGTCCTTTGCCAAATTAATTTATTTTGAGACCTTTTTCCAATTCAATTTCAGTCCTCTTTTTAATAAGTCCTTTTGGCCAAAGTATTATAATAAAAAATATATTATAATATTGTCTCTTCTCTCTTAAACCATGGGCTTTATTTTAAACCTTACCTTTGCATAATTATCCAACCATAGGAGAATGTTTCTGCCATGTCAAGATCTCTTTGACATCAATTTCAAACAATGTACTTAATATTTCTAACAATATAGCTATTTGTCATTGGTTGCAACCCTTCTAAAAAAAATCATTTTCCAACCACTAGATTTCAAATATGCTTCCCCTAAGAAACTGCTCCCCCAGACCGAATGCTCTCCCCCTCACTCAAATATCTCTCCCTTTGACATCAATGGCAAAGAGACTCCTTTGGGGCTAAAGATAAGACTATTAGCTCAACCCCCTCCCCACCTCATCTCCTTGAGGTGATTAATTTTTGGGTGGGAATAAGACTACTCCCAATTTCCTTCTAAGATACTCAAAAGTTTTCTTTGGTAATGGCTTAGTAAATATATCCACAATTTGTTCCTTTGTAGTAACATATTCCAATTTGACTTGCTTATCTATCACCTATTCTCTTAGAAAATGTTATTTGATCGGAATGTGTTGTCCTTGTATGCATCACTAGATTCTTTGAAATATTTATGGCACTTGTATTATCACATAGTATAGAGATGGGATGATCATGCTCTATTTTAAAATCTATTTTATTTTGCTTCATCCATAACACTTGTGTACAACAAGCAACTACTGCAATGTACTTTACCTCTATTGTGGATAAGGACATTGATTCTTATTGCTTGCTTAACCAAGAGACTAAATAATCTCCAAGAAAGAATGCTCCTCCACTTGTGCTCTTCCTATCATCAATAATGCCTACACAATCTGCATATGTATATGTTGTAAGAGTGAAGTTGTTGCTTGTGGGATACCAAAATCCAAATTCCATAGTTCCTTTTAAATACTTGATAATTCTCTTTACTACTAGTACATGTGTTTCCTTTGGCACTGCTTGAAATCTTGCCACTAGTCCTACTACTTGCATTATATTTAGTCTTATAGCTATGACATATAGTAAGATACCAATCATAGATCTATACAATATCTAATTTACCTTAGGAGATTCATCGTCTTTACTCAACTTGCACCCTGTAATCATGGGGTACTCACTGGTTTGCAATCCTCCAATTTGAATTTCTTCAGCATTTCTTTTATATACTTGGTTTGTGAGAGAAATACACCCTTTTCTAATTGTGAAATCCATAGTCCAAGGAAGAAGGAAAACTCACCAAGAATTAAAATTTCAAATTCATTTTGCATACTCTTTACAAATTTTTGACACATATTATCATTACTACCTCCAAAAATGGTATCATCCACATGGACCACCACAATCAATAAGTCATTTCTTTAATTTTTGATGTATAAATTATTGTCAACTATTCCTTTTCTAATACCTTGTTCTTGAAGATACTTATCTAACCTTGAATACCAAGTCCTAGGGGCTTGCTTTAAACCATAAAGAGCCTTCTTTAATCTGCATACACAATCTATATTATCAATCAGTTTGAATCCCTTAGGTTGGTCAATGTAGACCTATTTTTCTAAAAATCCATTGAGAAAAGCTAATTTTACATCCATTTAATATACTTTGAAGTTTTTGAAGCTTTAGAAAGATAAAAACATCCTTATGGCCTCAAGTCATGCAACAGGTGCAAATGTTTCATCAAAATCAATCCCTTCAACTTGTGCATAGCCTTTGCATACCAATATTACTTTGTTTATGACTTCCTGACCATCTTAATTTAAATTTTTCTATAAACCCATTTAATATTGATTATATTCTTATCTTTTGGTCATGGAAAAAGTTCCCAAGTCTCACTATTTACTATTTGATCCAACTCCTCATCCATTTCTTTGACCCAAAATTTATCTTCTCTTGCCTCATTGAAATCCTTGGGTTCAATTTTAGATAGCAAAGAAATATTTACATGTTCACTTGTTCCTATTATCTTCCTCGTTTTTCTTTCATATGGATTTCCAATAATCAGATCTATTGGATGATTCTTTTGCATATACCTAGATGGAATCTTAGGTGGTGTTATTTTTGGTTCATATTATTTTGATTCTTTGCTTACTTCTTCTTGGCAATTTTCTTCTTCTTGATATACAATTTCTTGATCTAATTCTGTTGACCCTATTTTTCATCAACTGTCACATTTATACTTTCCATAATTGTATGTGTCCTTTTACTATAGCATTTATTGGCTTTGCTCTTAGTGGAATAGCCAAGGAAGATATCCTCATCACATATTGAATCAAAATTACCCAAATTTTTCTCTTCTCATCTAATGTAACATTTTCTTCCAAAGACTCTAAAATACTTCATAGTAGCTAGTCTTCCTTTCCAAAGCTCATATGGTTTTTTGTGATGATTTACTCTTAATTGAGCTCTATTTATGATATAGACGGTTGTATGACTACCTCTCTCCAGAAAACATATAAAATATTAGAGTCACTTAGCATAGCTCTTGCCATATTCTTGATAGTTCTATTTTTTTCTTTCAACTACTCCATTTTGATGTGGAGTTCTTGCTGCTGAATATTCTCTTTTGATTCCATGTTGTTCATAGAATTCTATGAATTCTATGAATAACATATGATATTGTTATCCATGAGAGGTGCAAATGAATTGAAATTTTTATCAACATAATTTTTGATATGGACCATGCAATGTACAACTCTATGACCATATTTGTTACATCAAAAAAAATAACCATGGAAGAAATTTTGTAACCTGTTAGATTGCCTTGAATGATATGGTTGCATGATTCTTCCATGATTATTGTCTTGAAATTTTGTTGTTTCTGTAATTGAATTTTGTCCATGATGCTTCTTTGTTTTCTTCCTTCTTGATGCTTTTGCTTTTCAATATATAGCATAGATCATGGACTCTTCTTTCTTTGATATATTTGTTCCTTTGGAGCTTGACTCCTCTTTCTGTTTCCCTAACTTTATATTTTTTTGTAACTTATCTTGAGACTTTTCAACTCCATTTCTTAGAGAGACGATTTCAAGTTCCAATATTTCACATTCTAAATCTTTTACCTTTAAATGTTCAGCCATATATTTTTTAATTTTCTTTGCCTCTTCAATTTTTACCTTTAGTATGTACGATTTTGTAGAAGTTTTATCTTTGCTACCTCATCCTCTTGAATTTGAGTCTTTAGACTTGAATTATTCTTTCTAACTCTTTCCAAATTTCCAAGAGTAGAAATAAGTTCCTATTTCATGTCAATCATGGCTTCTTCTCCATTTTCTATGGTCATGTATGTTTTTGTAGGATCTTCCTTCAAACTATTAGGTTTTTCACGAAGGAAACTGCTTTGATACCAATTGAAAAACATAAGCTTATACTGAGAGGGTGGGTGAACAGTAGAAGATAAAACTTTTTTCTTTTCAATCCAAATAATAAAATCAATAATATCAAAGCAGTAAATAATGCACACATCATCACACATATGAGAGACATGATTTAATGGTTCATCGAATGTGTGTTACATCCATGAAGAATTTTTTTTAATAAATTTTCTCAATGAATATCTTGGGAACCAAATCCCTATTACAATGTTTATGGATCTTTGTCTAAAGGATATACCAATCCCCTATGCTCAAGTTTGTGGATCTCTATCCATAGGAGACCTCTGTCCCTACTACTCTAGTTTATGGATCTCTCTCAATAGGATAACTTTATCCCATTTGCTCTAGTTTGTGGATCTCTCTCCACAAGATAACTCTATCCCTTATACTCTACTCAACTCTGATCAAATATGCTCACAACTCTGATAAAATTTGCTCACAACTTTGATTAAATCTACTCACAAATCTGATTAAATTTTCTCATAAATTTGATTAAATATGTTTAACTACCTGTATTGATTTTCTTAATACCTTCTCACTGGTCTATCTCAAACCTTCTCACTGGTCTAATTAGAACTGCTCACAAGCCTTCTCCCAAAAATACATGTTCAAAACAACTCACAATCATGCTCTAGTTTGCTTACTATCTCTGCTAAATTATGCCCTAACACATGCTCATAACACTTGCTTGATTATAATACTTCAAACATAACACTTGCCCTAACACATGCTCATAACACTTGCTTGATTATAATACTTCAAACATATTCTACCTAGAATTCTTGTTCAAGAACACATAGGAAATGATATACAATATAATTTCACAATACGTTCTTTCCAATATAATGCAAACCAATACACAAATTGTTTTACAACACTTGCTCATCCACATTCAATACATTTAAGCCAATGCTTCAAATATTACAAATTCATTTAAACAATAAAATTTGTTTCACAAAACCTAGCTCAAATATTTCCAACAATACACACTAATCAACCCTTTTATCTCTACCTTATAATTCTAAAATATTTGTTCAACCAAATACCTTAAAGAAATAGTGATGTAACCATACCTATTTTATGAAGGAGTTCTCTCAAAATCTATCCCAAAATGTTCTATCTTTCTTATGCAACTTTCAAGGGTTAGTTAGCATAACACTTTTTCAAACCATCCATGAAATATTTCCTCAAAATTTACACATAAAATATTTCATATCTTCCTTTTTATTTCCACAAGATAAAACTTCAGCAATACTCAACCCTCTCAATTTTTCTTTTTATCAAAAATTACACACAATAATTTAAACCACAATCACACCTTATTAATCCTACTTATAATAGGCACTTGTAATTCTCAATATCTCAATCTAATATCCCTAAGTACATACCATATATTAATTTTACTTTCAAGCACCTTATTGCTCCTTTCTTTCTAAAATTATTTCTACTTTATAAAGTCACAACCAAAATATGAAATATCATTATGTCCTTAGAATATTTAATTTCAAATCATCACCCTTATGTCTCCCTAGAAAAAGTGATATGCACTTTTTAAAACAAAAATTAATCCTTATGTCTCCCTTGATCAAGCGCTAACATACCTCAAACATTAATAAAAACAATTATGCCCTTATCGTGTCTGCCATTTTCAACAACGAGGATCAAACATGAAATCTCACAAATCCCACACTTTAGCATGAGCTAGAGTTCCATCTAGGTTGGCCCACATGTTGGAATTGAATGTGCACAAAATACTTTTATTCATTCCTTTTAACCCAAATAAAAATTATAAAAACAAACTACCGCGGTGATTCGATCTCAAAACCCGTCCATTGTCAACGCCTTACGCAGGACCCACCTGCCACCTGGGCTAGCTTCCCTATTGGAAAAAATTTGTGTGCTCTTCCCTATGATTTTTTGTCCCTGTTTGAAATGCATGAATTTCCTTCTCCCTCTTCCCTCAATAAATGGCGTTGTCTTCTCCTCACTCTCTGCGCTCAATGAAATGGCTTCGAATAAATGCATATATTTCTAACTTTGATAAATGATTTATTTTCCTCCTTAAATATGCATTCAATTTTTGTCATGGTGTCAGCTCAACCTTTGTATTGCCACCTTTTTAAATTTAAATTCTTGGCGCCTTTAAAAATTCAATTTTATTTTATTTTTTAATATAATATTTAACCTTGGTGTTAAATATTATTTATTATAAACCTTGGTGTTAAATAATATTTTTTCTTGTAGTCCTTTGTCAAATTAATTTCTTTTAAGACCTTTTTCCAATGCACTTTCAACCCTATTTTTAATAAGTCCTTTTAGCCCAAGTATTATAATAAAAAAATATTATAATATTGTCTCTTCTCTCTTAAACCATGGGATTTATTTTAAACCTTACCTTTGCATAATTATCCAACCATAGGAGAATGTTTATGCCATACCAAGCTCTCTTTGACATCAATGATAACTAATGTACTTAATATTTCCAACAATATATATACATGGCTTATACTTTTTGTGTTATGATTTTGTGGAATGCTTTGTGTGGAATGCATATTTATATGGATGATTAATGTAAGAGGTAATGTATGTAATGCAAATGAACTAATGCTCTAATGATCATTTATAGTTTAGATTTCTATTGACCATGTTTAGCATTGTTTTTTAATCACGGACACTAAAATTGGTGATATGGATGTTGACATGGAAGAAGATATGGATGTTGATATGGAAGAAGATATGGATGTTGATATGGAAAACTTATTATTTTACAAAGACTTAGACATACTAGTGGCATCAAACAAACTCACTAAAACTACCTAATCCCTCTAGGATCCAATGTGTGTGTAGTAAATTTATTTACCAAATCAATATCATGGTAATGACTTGAGGCAATCAAGAACCAATGTGTGTGCAAGTGAGTTCATTAACTCATCTTGAGTAAATTGGGTAAATCTGCTATGGATGAAACCAAGAAGTTAACTTGTCCTTATGTGTGGTTAGAGGTCTCTTTAAAAGAGATGTGTCACCATGCATGAGCGTACTCCACTGCCAGTTAAGCATCTATAGCTCTGATGGAGGCTGACTCCATAATCCATGATTTTGTGTTTTTGATCTCTTATGTTTTAGGGATGACTACTTAATCATCTGACTGGAAATGTAGTATGATCCTTACAACCCAATGATCAGAGATGTGTGATGTAAAATGTTTAGAGTTTTTGTTAGGATTTTTTCCTACTCTTTCTTTTTATTTTTGGAATTGCGATAGTTGTGAGAACCACTATTTTTATGGACTATGTTGCATGATGGGACTAGCAAGGATGAACCTTTTAACTTAGAGGTTCATATCAAGTATGGTGTTGTTCCTCTTTGACACAAGATGTTTTTAAGATGTGAAATTGTGTTTGGTTCAAGAATTTTTTGGATTCAATTTACAAAACTCAAGATTTTATTAGTGTATATGTGTGATGGTTCTAAAAATAACTCGGCGTTTTCTTAAAACACTAGGAATGGCTGAGTGATCGAAAACACCTAGGACTTTAATGATAGTGTGGTTTGGATGCGTGACAGTTTGACTTGGTGGAATTGTATGGAGGATGTTGTAAAGGTACCCCTGATTAAGGCAACATGACTTTTGTTGGACCAATTAAGATATTGAACTTAATAAATGATCCCTAATATGAAATGTGCAATGTGGTGGAATGTATGAAATGCAATGTGTGATATGCAATATGAGATGTTGGCTAATGCATTGTTTTGGAATTTAGATCCAAATAAAATGCAATGTTATGAATGAAATGAATGCAAATGTTTTTGTGTATTTGCCATGTGCATATATATACATATATAGAAATGAAATCATGCATAGAATGCTCTCAAGTGTATGATATTAAGTGGTTCAGGTTCTTCCTCTCCCTTTAGACTGGCAGGCCTGTAAGTACCATTACTTACTCTCTGAGTAACAATGTATGGACCTAACAAATTAGTCATGAATTTATCACAAAGATGCAGTAATGCAATGGTTTTTTTTTTGTTCTCTTTAAGTATAATATCTCCTACTTATAATTCACGTAGATGAAATTTGGCATTGTAAGTATGCTTTAGGCGGTCTTGATAAATTCATAAATTCTCTACAGCATTGATTCACCTTTTATCAATGACAGTGAGTTGGTCATGATGTGCTTGTCTAGTGGTGTCATCATCTATGAATTCCTACAAATAAATTTACAAGGATGGGATATCAAGCTCAAGAGGCATGATTGCTTCGGCTCTATAGACCAATGAAAATGGTGTTGCCCGTGTAAGTGTGTGGATGCTTGTTTGATAAGCCAATTATGCCAAGGTAATTTATGTATACCAATATCTATGATTTTTTACAAGTTTCTTTAGAATAACAAGTAAGGTCTTGTTATAAGCTTTAGCTTATCCATTTTCTTATGGGTAATAAGGAGTCGAGAAACTATGTTGAATGTTATATTCCTTACAAAGTTCTCAAACATCCTTGTTCTTGAAAGACTCGTCATTGCTAGAGATGATTTTTTTATGGAATACCAAAATGACAAATGATGTGATGAAGTATAAACTCCACAATTTTTAGGTCATGTAGTACTGGTTAGAGGAATTGCCTCAACCCACTTTATTAAGTATTCAATTTTTGTGATGATGAATGTATGTTATCCTGAGGAAGGAGGTGAAATTTTTCCAATTAGATCTAGGTCCCATTGTGACAAGGGCTAAAGGCTTTGAATATATTGTAAGCCTTGTGATGGTACATGAGTCAAATTTGCATGTTCTTGGCATTTCTTGTAATATTTACTATAAGTGCAACAATCACGTTCCATTGTGGACCAATGATAAACCATGTGTAAGATACGCTTTGCAATGGCCATTCCACTAAAATGACCACCACAATTACAATCATGGGCTTCAACTATGGATTTTTTTGCCTTAATAGAATTGAGACAATGAAGGAGGACTCCATCATAACTCTGTTTATACAACACGTCCCCCAAGAGAACAAAATGAGCTACCTTTTTCTTGAATGTGTTTGGAAGTTCGAGATATGTCAAATGGGAGTGTTCTAAACTTGATAAATGCTACTATTTGGCTTGACCAAGGCTTATATTGATATGATTGGATAAAGCAAACATCCATTTCATCTTTAGACTCAGCATAAACAATTATATATTTAGAGACCATTGAAATTATAAGGGGATGCACCTCTCTAAAGGAATATCTCAGAATTAATGATCCAAAGGAGGCCATTGCATTTACAAATATATTAGTCAAATGTGGCAAACTATTGATTTCATACCAATCAAACTTAGAGAGCAATTTCATTGCTACTTCGTGATAAAGATTAATTTTAGGTTCTTTGCATTGGTATTCTCTATTGATTTTCTTAACAACAAGTTGAGAATCACCAAATATCTTGATTTGCTTAATGTTCATAGCTATAGCTAAGTGAAGACCTAGGATTAAGGCTTTGTACTTTGTAATGTTGTTTATGCATTGAAAGTCAAGTTTGAATTATAAGGGGATAGGTACCCCCTAGGGTGTATGAAATATAACTCCAACACCTTGACCTTTCACACACTTAGAGCCATCAAAGTGTGATATTTATGTCTTCCTCCGGAATGACATATTCTTCTTGTTTAGTGACAACAAACATCAAATCATCTAGGAGCTCAATAATCAAAGGATGTTCACTAGGTAGTGGAGCTTCCACAAGTTGATCGACTATTACCTAACCTTTAATGGATTTTTGGATAATGAATTCCAAGTTGAATTCAGTAAGGATAATTATCCATTTAGTGGTGTGGGTGTTATTGTAAGTGTGATATATCATATAACACAGAGGATTTTCTCTAGCTATGACATATGTTGTGTGGCTAAGCATGTAATGTCAAAGTTTCTTAGTGGTAAAAACCACTACTAAGCACAATTTTTCTACATAAGCATATATGGTTTCATAGCTTACCAATGTTTGACTAATGTAGTAGACAACTTGCTCTCAATTTTCCTCATTCTTTTGTGCAAGCATTGTCCCTAATGCAAAGTCCATTGCTAAGATATAAATATAGAAAGGGATCCCTAGACGACGAGGAGCTAAGACTTTCGGAGAAGCTAGGTATTGCTTAATGTCATAAAATATTTTTTTACACTAATATTTCCAATAGAATGGTACCCCTTTTGTAGTAGGTTATTGAATGACCTACATTTGTCAGAAAGTTGCATAGTAAAATGATGGATATATTGGATATTTCCTTGTAAACTATGCAATTTCTTTAAGTTAGTTAGTGGAGGTATCTCCATGATGGCCTTGACCTTGTTATGGTCCACCTCAATACCTTTTTTTGAGACAATGAATCTTAGAATTTTTCCTAAGGTAACACCAAAGACACATTTCTTGGGGTTTAACCTTACATTATTCTCCAAGAGTCGGTCAAAAAAGTTTTTCAATACACCAATGTGTTCTTGTCGAGTTTTAGATTTAGACAAGAGATAATCCACATAATATTTGATAATATTATGCATGTAGTCATGGAAAATGTATGTCATGGCATGTTGATAAGTAGCACCTATACTTTTGAGGTCGAAGAGCATCACCTTGTAACAAAATGTTCCCTAAGGTTTGGTGAATGTTGTTTTGTTTTGGTCATCAAGATTTATTCCAATTTGGTTGTATCCTAAAAAATTTTCCATGAGTGAAATAATTTCATGGCCTACATAGGTTTCAACAAGATTATTGATGTTTGGGAGAGAAAAGTCATCCTTTGGATACACTTTTTTGAGATCTTGAAATTCATTGCAAATGCATATCACCCTGTTAGGCTTACAAATGGGTACCATGTTTGAAATCCACTCAAGATAGTCGATAGGAACTATGAAGTTCACGTCTAAGAGTTTTTGAAGCTTTATTTTTACCAAGAGGGCCCTGATAGGATGCATTATCTTGAGTTTTTGTTTAACTAGCTTAGCATAAATATGTAAGGTGATATTATGGACAACTAAACTAGGGTCAAGACCGGGCATTTCCTTATAGGACCATGCAAATATGCCCTTATTTATTTTGAGGAGAGCAATTAATTTCTCTTGTTAATTAGGTGATAAAATTTTGCCAACCTTGACAATATGGGGGTTGTCTTTGTCTAAAATGAGGTCCATATCAATGGTATATTAAACGGATATGTGGGAATATTCCTTGAGCTTATGGGGCATAGGGATCAGATGAATGTCACCTAAGATGTCATCAAAATATTTTGGATTATCCTCATCTATTTCTTCCTAGAAAACCTCAAGAACTGAAGGTGAAGGTAAAGGTAAATGTGGAGGGGATGGAGGAATGTAATTGGTGAAAGCCCTTAACAATTCCTCGAACAAGAAAAATTTGGAAAAGTATGGAAGCAAGTAAATACGATCCATATCGATAAGTCTTATGCCAATGTGAATAGGTTTATGTGAAGAACACAAACTTATAATGAGAGGGGGGTGAACAGTATAAGACCACTTTTTACTTTTCTTTCCAAAAAAATATTATGCAATATATCAATGGCAATATCAACAATAGTAATCAAATAAATGCACAAATCACCACACACAATAGAGACACTAATTTGTAATGGTTCACACAATGTGGGCTACTCCACGGAGAAAATATTTCACTAAAATTTTATCAACAAATATTTTGGAAAACCTTTCCCTATTACATTATTTATGGAACTCTATCCAAAGGAGATACCAATACCCTAATCAATTTCATGGATCTCTATCCATATGAGATACCAATATCCTCTGCTATGGCTAGTGATATTCTAGAAGAATTGTTGCCTCCATTGCACTGTCTTATGGATCTCTATCCACTAAAGACTCCTGCCCTCACCAAGAAGAATTATCTTCACTACCTTGGCTAATGGACCTATATCCACTAGAGACTATTGTTCTCTATATTCTATCAACTCCAAATATTTCTCTTAGATATATATCAAATATACACTAAACACGGTCCTTCAATCTAGCACAAATTTTCTCAATGTCTATCTTTGATCTGAACTAAACATAGTCCTTCTATCTAGCACAAATATGCTCAATATTTGTCTCTGGTCTGTAATATAAATAGTCCTTCGGTCTAGCATAAATCTACTCAATATCTGTCTCTGGTCTAGCACAAACTTATCCTCAAATTTTCACCAAACTCTATCCTCAAGCCTTAACACAAGGCTTGACTCAATCACAAATCAACTATGCTAGATCTGCCCCAAACCTTAACTCAAGGTTTGAACAAATTAATCAATCAACTTTGCTCTCAAGTATTCTCAAATACTTGTCTCAAATATGCTCTACAAGTCCTCACTAGAACTTATCCAATATGCTCAACAAGTCTTCACCAAGACTTACCTTAAATATTCTCAACAAATCCTCACTAGAACTTGTCCAAATATGCTCAATAAGTCCTCACTAGAACTTGTTATAAAACTACATTGTAAGATTCCACAAAAGCTTACACAAATATTTCCTTAAGTCCACTCTAGGACTTACTCAAATAAACTCACAAGCTTTCATAAAATATTATTCAACTCAACTCAATATTTCACAAAAAACTTCCTCAATCACACAAACAAGCTTCACACAGAATCTTGTTTGACTCACAGAAACATATAGAGAATGGTTAGATACTACAATAATACTCAATAACTTTCAAAATATCTTGATTAACCACATAAATATATAGAGAATGGTTAGAGACTCAATATATTTCACTCTTGCACAACACTCAATCAATTTCAATCTCTCTTCCAAATCAAATCAAAATATAGAAAAATTTGTTTCATAGAACTTGAACTATCACTTCAACACTTCCAACTGACTAGGCCAATCAACTCCACTTCAACCAATAACTCAATTAAACACTCCTTTCTTACAAAACCTAGTCCAAGCATATGAACATTCACCTAATTATTTTCAAACTCTCTTATCAAACAAGGTTTTTATCATCAACTTTAACTCAGAAAAACCTTTAACAATCAAACTTAACAATGCTTATAAAATAACCCTTTTCACTCCAACTTAGCATTCACAACATCCAACAATCACTCACAAGGAAGATGTGCCCATACCTTTTGTTTGATGAATAATTGGCCTCAAAACTTGTCTCAATCACAATTACTCTCTTTGCCAATTTCAAAGGTTAGATGACAAAAATATCACTCTAACACTCCATCAAAATATTTTACAATTATACAAATAATTATACTCAAATACACCTTATTACTCCATATTGAAATTAGCATTCACCAAAAACATATAAAAATAAATCTCTTATTACACCTTTTAACTCCATTCTAAATAAATCAATCCACCAAACAATTAAATAAAAATAATTATTTAATTTCATCAACCTTATATCTCCCTAAGCTCAAAAATACACCACACAACCTTAGGAGCAAAAACCAATTTATAAAAAAAAAATTAGTACCTCTTAAAGTGCTTCAATCCCAAGTCAAAGCACCTCTAGGCTCACGTGGGAGGCAAAATCACACATAGTGCTTTGTCTCGTTCCTTGGTGCCAAAAGCCAAAAATGCTTTGGCATGTACAATGCAAAAATAAACCTCATGACCTTCCCTACTGTGAATTGAACACAACACCTTACGTTCCTAAAGCACTGTCAAATACCTCTAGCCCACCTGGCTAGGTGGTAACAAGGCTTCCAAGCCTTGTCCCTTTTGACCCTTCACAACCTGCCAAGAAGTCAATGAAGGACTTCTTCCTTCTTCCACTTGCCGAAATATTGTGCACACTTAGCTTAGGAGATAAATTCATTCGATCGAGGATCGTTTGAAGCCACTTGGTCTTTTGGTATTTATACTCATGCCTTTAAATTCATTGACATCAATGGAGGAGATAATGTATGATGTTGGCGCAATAATTTTTGCCCTTATAACCTTAACCTTAGTGTTAATTAAATTATATTATAATTTAATTAATAATAAAATTATTATAATTAACTTATAATTAATTTAATAACAATAGGATTAATTAAATTAAATTACAAATTAATTTATAATGAAATTATTATAATTAATTTATAATTAATTTAATTACTTTAGGTCTTACCATTAGATCTTTAATATTATAATAAAATATTATAATATTATTTTTCTTGGGCCTTCTTATTTCTCCTATAGACCTTATCTAACCACCTTGAATATTATAATGGGAGATATTATAATATTATTTCCCTTAGGTCTAGAAGTAATCTTTCTCTTGCATTGATTACTAAAAATGACTCTTGACATCCTTCTTGCATTGTTTTCTGAAACTGAATATTGACGTCAATGACAACAAATCTTGCTCATATTTCCAACAATCTCCTCCTTTGTCATTGATGGTAAACCATATACATTTTACCATTTCTTTTACCTTTTCCTGTGTTGTAATCACAATGACACTCAGAGGGGGGTGAATCAGTGTGATCTTTAAAATTTCTAAAACATATAGTTTTAAATCCAGTAGCAGTTTAAAATTGATAAAAGAAATATCAAATGCAGCAAGAAAGCATGTCACACAACACAGTAATTTAACGAGGTTCACCAATGTGGCTACTCCTCAAAAATGATTGCTTGGACTACCATCCAAATCCAGCCAATGCAAAGCTACAACTTTACAATATCTTTTACCAGCACCAACTGGAAGGAGCACCAACCCCTTAGCTTTATCTGTTTCAAACAGAATGGAGCACCAACTCCTAATTTACCAACACCTACTGGAAAGAGGCACCAACCCCTTATGCCAAGCTGCAACTTGGAAGTCAATAATGATAATGAAAATTATAGAATAAAACTTTCACCTTATTTCTCACGAGTCTCATCGTTTCTCGCATTCTGCCTTCGTGCAAAATGCTTCGCATTATCCGACCGCTTCTGTGAACTTCTTCGCACTCTCTGCTTCTATGCTATCACTTCGCACTTTAGATCAGTGCATCTTCAACCTCTGCACTTCTCTGCTCACTTAAATCATGAAGATTCGATACGCACTCTTTACTTCGACACACACAACTATAGCTTCGCAATCAGCTTGAATCGAAGTGACTCAACATCTGCTCCCTGCGCACTTCATTCGCACAAGATCGATACGACTTGCTCTCTGCTCGACGTGGACTTCACTTGCACAAACTCAATACTCGCACTCGCACATTAATCTTCAGACCGCACTCCTCAAACTCGAAGTACCCCTCCTTTTATAGAAGAAATTTTGGGAACAAATCTTAAACAACAGTCGGCTGTAACCCTAAGAACGTCGGCTGCAAAACCCTAGAAATTGTCAGTAGCAAAACCCTAAAATCCATCGGCTATAACCCTAAGAATGTCTACTGCAAAACCCTAGAATTTTTTAGCTACAGAACCCTAAAATCCGTCAGCCCAGATTCAACTTTGTCGGCCTTTAACTGCTACTGCCACCTCTGTCACCTTCCTGTGACTATTGCCGCGAAATAGAAACATGTCGCGATATCGTGACTCTTTTTGTAGCCGTACGCCTTCTTGTCCTTGCTATCACGAAATCATGACCCTTTTGGCCTTTGATAGCTTTGCCACCGTTCTTGTCATGAAATCATGACACTTCAAACTTTTGCTGACGTCATCCTCATTCTTATCGCGAAATCATGACGCTTTCGGCTTCCAGAGGCTTTTCTTGCAACTTGTCACAAAATCATGACACTTTCAACTTTTTTTGACGTCATCCTCATCTTCATCGTGAAATCATGATGCTTTCGGCTTCCAGAGGCTTTTCTTGCAACCTGTCATGAAATCGTGACACTTTCAGCTTTTGCTGATGTCATCCTCATCTTTGTCGTGAAATCGCGACGCTTTCGACTTTCGTACATTTCTCGCTTCATGCACTAGCAAAATTGCTACAACTTTGTGCCTTGTGCTTCCAACTTTGCTTCGACCCGTGAGATTTTGACTTGTAGCGAAATCGCTACACTTTTGTGCCTTGCACTTTCGACTTGTAGCGAAATCGCTACACCTTTGAGTTGTGCACTTTTGACTCGTAGCAAAATCGCTACACCTTTGTGTTGTGCACTTTTGACTCGTAGAGAAATCGCTACACCTTTGTGTTGTGCACTTTTGACTCATAGCGAAATCGCTACACTTTTGTGTTCTACACTTTTGACTTGTAGCGAAATCGCTACAACTTTTCACTTAACACTTTCTCCCTGCTTCGGCCAGTGAAATTTCAACATGTAGCGAAATCGCTACAACTTTTCCACTTAACGCTTTCTCCTTGCTTCGGCCAGCGAAAATCCAACATGTAGCGAAATCGCTACAGTTTCTCGACTTAGCTTCTTGGCCTCCAACATGTCGCGAAATCATGACAGTTTGCCTTGCGCCTTCTCTCTCCTCATTTTTGTCGTGAAATCATGACATTTTCAGCTGTGCCTTCTCTCTCCTAATTTTTGTCGTGAAATCGTGACATTTTCGGCTGCCTTCTCTCTCCTCATTTTTGTCGCGAAATCGTGACATTTTCGGCTGTGCCTTCTCTCTCCTCCGACCTGTCACGATATCGCGACAATTTTCTAACTTGTCTATTTCTTCGAATTTTTGAAATTGGGTCACTTCTGTTTTCCTGGAATTGCACTTTACATAATCCGACTATCCTTTGAATTTTTGTCCTCTGCATCTGAATGACTCTTGAACTGTCATCTCCACTGCATCATTAGATCTAACTGACTGTGTTGACAACAATGACAAACTTCTTGCAACACCTTGCTCAACAATCTCCCCCTTTGGAATTGTTGGCAACACTCGTGTACATTCCTCGTAACTCTTCTCCCCCTTTGTCAATAATACCAAAGGGCTGCTGCAAACTCCCCCCGAGTCCATCCTCACAATTCTCAGGCACAATTTGTTGCATCTAGCACAAATTATGATCATGAGCAAAAGAATAGTCAAATACTCAAATGCTCCCCCTGAGAAAGTGATCCCTGTAGCTAGTCACTTCTTAGGAAGTGTAACTACTCCTAATTTGCTTCGAAGGTACTCAAACACTTCCTTGGGCAATGGTTTTGTAAAAATATCTGCTACTTGTTCTGTAGTTGGGACAAAATCCAATTTAACTTCTCCTTCTGCAACTTTCTCCTTCAAGAAGTGATACCTTATAGCAATGTGTTTTGTCCGAGAGTGCATTACTGGATTCTTAGAGATGTTAATTGCACTGGTGTTATCACACTTAACTGATATTGGTTCACTGAAATTAATACCAAGATCTTTCAAAGTTTGTTTCATCCACAAGACTTGTGTACAACATGTTGTTGCTGCAATATATTCTGCCTCAGCTGTAGATAAAGAAACTGACTCTTGCTTCTTACTGTGCCATGCAACCAATCTGTCCCCCAAGTAAAATGCACCTCCACTGGTACTCTTTCTGTCATCAACACATCCAGCCCAATCTGCATCTGAATATGATATAAGAGTGAAGTCTTTGCCTTTTGGATACCACAACCCATACTCCATGGTGCCCTTGAGATACCGAAAAATCCTTTTAACTGTTGTCACATGAGTCTCTTTGGGACTGGCCTAAAATCTAGCTACCATGCAAACTGCCTGCAGAATATCAGGTCGGGTAGCTGTTAAATATAGTAAACTTCCAATCATAGATCTGTACATGGTTTGGTCTACAGGTGGAGATTTGTCTTCTTTACTCAATTTGCAGCCTATTGTCATGGGAGTGCTAACTGGCTTACAGTCCTCCATAGTGAACCTCTTTAGCATTTCTTTCACATATTTGATTTGGGAAATGAATATGCCTTTCTCATTTTGATTAACTTGTAGCCCAAGAAAGTAAGACAGTTCACCAATCATAGACATTTCAAATTCATTCTGCATCTTATTTGCTAAGTCTTTACAAGATTCATCTTTGTTGCTACCAAATATGATATCATCTACATAGACAACTAGAACAATGAGATGCCCACCTTCTATTTTTACATACAGATTACTGTCCACTAAACCTTTCTTGAATCCCTATTGTGAGAGATAGTTATCTAGCCTTGCATACCATGCCCGTGGTGCTTGTTTTAAACCATACAATGCTTTCTTTAATTTGCAGACAAGGTTAGGATCCTCACTAATTTGAAAGCCATCCGGTTGTTCAATATAGACCTCTTCTTCGAGTTTCCCATTTAAAAAGGCAGATTTTACATCCATCTGATAAACTCTGAAGTTTTTGTGAACTGCTAAGGCCAGAAACATTCTAATTGCTTCTAATCGGCCACTTGGTGCAAAAGTCTCTTCAAAATCAATGCCTTCGACCTGTGCATATCCTTTACAAACCAGTCTTGCTTTGTTCCTAATGACCTGTCCGTCTTCATTTAATTTGTTTCGAAATATCCATTTGGTGCCGATTACATTCTTATTTGCAGGTCTAGGTACTAATTCCCAAGTTTTGTTCTTTTCAATCTGATCTAACTCTTCATTTATTGCCTTCATCCAGCTATCATATTTGCTTGCTTCATCTATGTTTTTGGGCTCAATGCTAGATAAAAGAGAGTAATTACTTATTACTTTCCTTCTTGTCTGAATACCAACTGTGGGATCTCCAATTATTTGGTCTCTTGGATGATTTTTCTGCCAGTTCCTGTTTTGAATTTCTTGTTTTCTTGCACCTCTGAGTCATCGACTAATTCATCTGAATCAAACGTAGATTTATTTTCTGTTTCATTCACCTCATCTCCTTCAATGACTTCTTCATAGATTGGGTAGTTTTCCTCAAAGTCAGCTAATCGTTTCCCACCTTCATCGAATTTAACATCTGCACTATCCACAATTTTCTTGAGTCTCTTGTTGTAGCATTTGTAAGCTTTGCTTTTTGATGAATACCCAACAAAAACACCTTCATCTGCTCTATCTTCAAACTTCCCAAGGTTGTCATCAATTTTTTTGATGTAGCACCTACAACCAAATACTTTGAGATGTTTTGTTGTTGCTTTTCTACCAAACCACAACTCATAAGGTGTTTTGCATTCATGAGTTCTTAACATATATCTGTTTTGGATGTAATCTCTGCAGTGTGAACTGCTTCTTTCCAGAATCTATTTGCTATTTTATTTTTTGCCAGCATGGTGCATGCCATTTCCTGTATAGTTCTGTTCTTTCTTTCTACTACGCCATTCTGTTGTGGAGTTCTAGCTGCTGAATATTGTCTCCTGATACCATGTTTTTCATAGTATTCTGTAAATTCATTCGAAATGAATTCTCCTCCTCTGTCTGATCGTAAGCATTTGACCCTTTTTCCTATTTCATTCTCAACTAGTTGTTTGAAGGTTCTAAACATTTCAAAAGCTTCTGTTTTATCTTTTAGGAAGAATATCCATGTCATTCTGGAATAATCATCGATACACAACATAAAGTATTTGTCACCGTTTATGCTTTGAGTTCTCATGGGTCCACATAAGTCAGTATGAATAAGTTCCAAGGGCTTGCTAGTGTGGTATTCTTTTGTTTTAAATGAGACTCTGGTTTGCTTTCCCTTCGACATGAAGCACAAACATTGTTTGAAGGTTTTTTAATGGTTGGAATATCTCTCACTTCTTGTTTCGAGCTGATTTTCACCAAATTATCAAAACTTATGTGTCCAAGCCTCTTGTGCCACAACCAGTTCTCTTCTTCTTGTCCAATGAAACACGTACCTTCTGATGTTTTTGAGAGTGTGTACAAATTTCCAGACGTCCTTGAACCAGTTGCTATCAATTTCCCATTGTTTATTTTTTTGACTTCACAACCCTGCTTTTTGAAGACTACTTCATGTCCTTTATCATAGATTTGACTGACACTTAATAGGTTGTGTTTCAAACCATCCACAAATAAAACTTCTTCGACTTGATTTTCCCTTCACTAATTTTGATAAATCCTTTTCCTATTATTTTGGCTCCATCATTATTTCCAAACTTCATAGAGCCACCCTCATATTTCTGTAGTTTTTCAAATTTTTGTTTATCACCTGTCATATGACTTGAGCAACCACTGTCAAGAATCCATGGTACACATTTATTCTGAGCCCTGAAAGCTGTCTGCACTATTAAAGATTCCTTTTCTTCCCTGAGTTGTTCTTTCTATTTCCATTCTATTTTGACTATGGTATTGGGTTCTAACTTGGATTTCCCCTTTTCAGGATCTTGCACATATCTTTCAAAAATATTTCTATTTTGTTTTGCCCTATATGGTTGAATTCTTCTTTTCTGAGATTGATTTGAAACAGAAGTACTATGACAGTTTCTAGCAATGTGCCCGAAGTTGTGACAATTAAAGCATTCTACTGCATAACTCATTAGAGGAGCAAAGGTATTTCTACTAGTGAAACTTCTTGGACCTACATTATACTTGCAGTTAGCAATTTTATGCCCATAACCATTACATTTGAAATAGAAACCATAAAAGTAATGATTGAACCTGAAAGATGGTTTTTGCCAAGATGTTGCGGGAGCCTTAGATCTTCTTTTCTTTTGATGTGTGACCTTGGTAAAGCCATCATTGTCAGTTCCTATTTTAGGACTGGCATTACTGCTTTCTTTTGCCTGATTTGTTTTTCTTTCAACAGCCTATTTCTTGTCTTTACTCTTTTCACATTCAACATTGCTTGCCTTTGGTCCGTTTGATGATTCTCCTTCAATAAAGCCCAGACCGAATTTGATACCTCGCTGGTCTTTGATCGCTTAGGATTTTGTCCAGCTTCATCGAACTTTCTTCACGCTTGAAATGGCAGCTAATTTTTTGATCCAGCTCTTGTATCTGTATTCGAAGACCAACATTTTCTTCTTCCAATTTGCAGCAATAATCTATCTTCATGGTTACCTATACTTCAAGATCTTCGGACATTTTCTTGTACTCTTCTATCTGTGTTTTTAGACTGGTTATAATGTCATTTGCATCCTCAAGCTTTCTTGATAGTTTTTTATTCTTTCTTTTCTCAGATTTCCATTCCATAAGAGCAGAGACCAGCTCACCTTCTAAATCAACTTCAGCCTCATCTTTTTCAATAGACACTTTAGAGTTCATTTCTTCTCTCTTTTCTGTGTTTTTTGCCTCTTTTGATTTTTCTACTTCAAACGCCATAAAGAGAGCCTCACCTGTTCCTTCTTTAGAGTCTTCACTAGAGCTGTCCTCTGAAGAATCTGCATTTCGGGAGATAAAACTTTTCTTTTTGAAATTGCCTTTCCTGAAGTTTGATTTCTTCTTCCAGTCACCTCTTTCTTGGTGCGAAGTTTCCTCACCCTGGTTCTTTTCATTGAGAGGGCATTTTGTCACAAAGTGCCCAATGCCTCCGTAGTTAAAGCATTTAAATGGTAGCTTTCCTCTGTACTTTCCTTTTCCCTTTCTCAGTTTTTTGACAAAATTTGCTTCCATTTCATCTGATACATCCTCTTCTTCTGACTCTGGTTTTGTGATTTTACCTTTTAGGGCTTTGAAAGTAGCTTCTCTATCTGTGGGATTAGACCTTCCTATTCTCATTTCAAAAGCAGTCAAAGAACCATGCATCTCATCCATACTAAAATGATTTAGATCTTTGGCTTCTTCTATGGCAGAGACTTTAGAATCAAATCTAGGAGGGAGCGATCTTAATACCTTTTTCATGATAGTAGCATCATTTATATCTTCGTCGAGACCTCTGAGTGAATTGGTGATCCCATTGACTCTTTGCATGAAAGTCTCTATGTTCTCATCATTGTCCATCTTTAAAGATTCGAATTGAGCTCGATGTGTTTGAAGCTTGGCCTCCTTGATCCTATCATCTCCTTCATGAATGTTCTCTAGTTTATCCCATATATCTTTTGCTGATTCACAATTTATGATCTTGACTAGCTCACTGTCCACTAGTCCACACATGATGGCATTTTTTGCTTTTGAATCATATTCAAATGCCTTTTTACCAACAGTGTCTGTTGGAGCGATGGCGGGAGATTTGTAACCATTAACTACTACACCCCAGATGTCAAAACCCAAAGCACTGAGATATGTCTGCATTCTAATTTTCTAGAACGCATAATTAGTCCCATCAAACAATGGTGCTTTGTTCGAGGAGAACCCTTCACCACTTGCCATTGCGTCACTTCCAAGATCACCTTAGCTGTTTGAGCCTGTTCAGGAACTTATCTCTGATACCAATTGTTGTAATCACAATGACACTGAGAGGGGGGTGAATCAATGTGATCTTTAAAATTTCTAAAACATATAGTTTTAAATCCAACAGCAGTTTAAAACTGATAAAAGAAATATCAAATGCAACAAGAAAGCATGTCACACAACATAGTAATTTAACGAGGTTCACCAATGTGGCTACTCCTCAAAATGACTGCTTGGACTACCATCCAAATCCAGCCAATGCAAAGCTACAACTTTACAATATCTTTTACCAGCACCAACTGGAAGGAGCACCAACCCCTTAGCTTTATCTTTTTCAAACAGAATGGAGCACCAACTCCTAATTTACCAGCACCTACTAGAAAGAGGCACCAACCCCTTATGCCAAGCTACAACTTGGAAGTCAATAATGATAATGAAAATTACAGAATAAAACTTTCACCTTATTTCTCATAGTCTTCTATTTCTCTGCATTCTATTATCCGACCGCTTCTATGAACTTCTTCGCACTCTCTGCTTCTGCTCTATCACTTCGCACTTTAGATCAGTGCGTCTTCAACCTCTGCACTTCTCTGCTCACTTAAATCATGAAGATTCGATACGCACTCTTTACTTTGACACACACAACTATAGCTTCGCAATCAGCTTGAATCGAAGTGACTCAACATCTGCTCCCTACGCACTTCATTCGCACAAGATCGATACGACTTGCTCTCTGCTCGACGTGGACTTCACTTGCGCAAACTCAATACTCGCACTCGCACATTAATCTTCAGACCACACCTATCAAACTCGAAGTACCCCTCCTTTTATAGAAGAAATTTTAGGAACAAATCTTAAACAACAGTCGGCTGTAACCCTAAGAACGTCGGTTGCAAAACCCTAGAAATTGTCGATAGCAAAACCCTAAAATCCATCGGCTGTAACCCTAAGAACGTTGGCTACAAAACCCTAGAATTTTTTGGCTATAGAACCCTAAAATCCATCGGCCCAGATTCAACTTTGTCGGCCTTTAACTGCTACTGCCACCTCTGTCACCTTCCTGTGACTATTGCTACGAAATAGAAACATGTCGCGATATCGTGACTCTTTTTGTAGCCGTACGCCTTCTTGTCCTTGCTATCATGAAATCATGACCCTTTTGGCCTTTGATAGCTTTGCCATCGTTCTTGTCATGAAATCGTGACACTTCAAACTTTTGCTGACGTCATCCTCATTCTTGTCGCGAAATCATGACGCTTTCGGCTTCCAGAGGCTTTTCTTGCAACTTGTCATGAAATCGTGACACTTTCAGCTTTTGCTGATGTCATCCTCATCTTTGTCATGAAATCATGATGCTTTCGGCTTCCAGAGGCTTTTCTTGCAACCTGTCGTGAAATCGTGACACTTTCAGCTTTTGCTGACGTCATCCTCATATTTGTCGCGAAATCGTGACGCTTTCAGCTTCTGTACATTTCTTGCTTCATGCACTAGCGAAATTGCTACAACTTTGTGCCTTGTGCTTCCAACTTTGCTTCGACCCGTGAGATTTTGACTTGTAGCGAAATCGCTACACTTTTGTGCCTTGCACTTTCGACTTGTAGCGAAATCGCTACACCTTTGAGTTGTGCACTTTTGACTCGTAGCGAAATCGCTACACCTTTGTGTTGTGCACTTTTGACTCGTAGCGAAATCGCTACACCTTTGTGTTGTGCACTTTTGACTCGTAGCGAAATCGCTACACTTTTGTGTTCTGCACTTTTGACTTGTAGTGAAATCGCTACAACTTTTCACTTAACACTTTCTCCCTGCTTCGACCAGCGAAATTTCAACATGTAGCGAAATCGCTACAACTTTTCCACTTAACGCTTTCTCCTTGCTTCGGCCAGCAAAAATCCAACATGTAGCGAAATCGCTATAGTTTCTCGACTTAGCTTCTTGGCCTCCAACATGTCGTGAAATCGCGACAGTTTGCCTTGCGCCTTCTCTCTCCTCATTTTTGTCGTGAAATCGTGACATTTTTGGCTGCGCCTTCTCTCTCCTAATTTTTGTCGTGAAATCGTGACATTTTTGGCTGTGCCTTCTCTCTCCTCATTTTTTTCATGAAATCATGACATTTTCGGTTGTGCCTTCTCTCTCCTCCGACAGAAAACATGTCACGATATCGTGACAGTTTTCTAACTTGTCTATTTCTTCGAATTTTTGAAACTGGGTCACTTTTGTTTTCCTGGAATTGCACTTTACATAATCTGACTATCCTTTGAATTTTTGTCCTCTGCATCTGAATGACTCTTGAACTGTCTGTCCATTGCATCATTAGATCTAACTGCCTGTGTTGACAACAATGACAAACTTCTTGCAACACCTTGCTCAACATCTTGTTCTTCTCCCCCTGAGAAACTGCTCCCTTTGACTGAATGCTCTCCCCCTAACTCAAATCTCTCCCCCTTTGTCATCAATGGAGAGGGTCACCTTTGGGGCTCGGGGCTAAGAATGAGACTCTTCGCTTAGCCCCTCCCCCACCTCCTCTTGAGGTGGTTAATTTTAGGGTGGAATTATTTCTACTCCTAGCATGCACTGATATTTACCTTTTTCCACTTTCCTCCTCATCTGATCCTTCTGATTCCTCTAACTATTCCTATTCCTACTTGTCTCTAGAATTTGTTTTTCTACACCACTTTTTTGTATGTCCATTATTATTTCTCTTATAAAATTTAATTTTGTTATTACTTGGAGGTTTAAATTTCTTGGGATTTCTCCTTGTGAAGCCATATCTATTCCTATCATGAACCTTGCAATTTACTACCTTGTGACCAAACTGATTACAAGAGTAGTAATACCCTTGAAAAATCTGCCTATTTTTTAAACTTCCATATTCTTGTTTTCCATGTGTTCTACACTATGTAGCTTTGTGTCCAAACCTGTGACATGAGAAGCATCATCCATTGAAATTGCCTTGCCTTGATCTCATTGGTCTCTTAGTCTCTTCTACCCTATATTATTTCATGTTCCATATGTTCCTCATTTGTGCATTTTTTATTTCCTTGTTAAACTTTCTATTGTCCAAATCATCCTCAGAAGTCTCACTTTCTCTTACACTCTCTTCTTCTAAAATTTCTTCTTCTTCAGAACTTGAGATTGACTTCTCTCTTTGTTTCTTTTGTACCTATTCAAAATCAAGACCTGTCTTGTTTTTTGATCATATTTGTACCTTGATAATCTTGTCTATGGTTTTTGATCTTTTCCCAAACTTGTGTAGCTTGTCCTTAGACTCTTTTAATTCCTTCCTTAGTAAATCTACCTCATGATTTAACCTTTCACATTCTACAACATTTGCTTCTAACTTCTCTTTGAATCTCCTTGTCTTAGCTATTAAGTTGGTTAGATCCTCTATAATATTTACTTTCTCTTCATAACAGTATTGAAATTTAAGCTTGAGTTTTAAGTTTTGCTTTCTTACCTCCCTTAGTGCATCAAGGGAAAAAATAAGTTCACCTTCAAGATCAAATTCTCCTATTTCTTATTATTTCTTTATTGTTTTACCTTTGAAAACATCTTCATTATTTTTTGAATTTTTACTACTAGAAGCATTTTCTTCTTCTTCTATTACCATAAGAAGATTCTCTTCTGGTCCTTCAAGTGTATCTTCATATTCATCATCACTAAAATTGAAACCATTACTTGTACAACTATATTCAAGATGGCCAAATTTACCACATCTAAAACATTTGAGGATTATTGATGATATTTTCCTAACCACTTCTTTTTCTTCTACTAGAAATAGTATTTCATATTCATTACCTGAGGAGGTTTCATAATTATCACTTGAATCCTTAATTGCCTTGTCTGTATATAAAATATTCTTATGTCTTTGGAAGAACTTATTTCCTTGCTTGCCTTGTCCATCCTTGCTTTTCTTTTGGTACCTATGTTTTTCTGTTTCCCTGTTCTTATGATCATGTTTTTCTTCATCATTGCTATTTCCAGCTTCTTGAAAATCAAATGCATAGTGACCATACTTTCCACAATTGAAACATCTAACTAATTTTATACCTTTATAATTTCTTGAATTCTTGTTCCTTCTGCCATAATTTGTTTCTTCATCACTAGAAAACTCATTGCTTGAATCTGGTTTCTTTCCCTTTTTCTTCTTAGTAGCTTTGAAGGCTGCTTCTTTATGGATATTAGGTTCCTCTTTTGTTATCATCTCAAAAGTTGTGATAATGCCATGTAATTCATCCCTTGTCAAACTATCTTTTGATTCCTCTATAGATGAAATATTTTCACTAAACCTTTTTGGGAGTGACCTTAAAATATTATCACAAACATCAGATTCTTGAACTTCAAGTCCAAGTCCTTGCATGGAGTTAACAACCTCATATACACAAAGTAGATGAGCACTAATTTTTTCCTCATCCTTCATTTTTAGGTCTTCAAATATTCCCTTGAGATTTTGCAACTTTACCTTTTTGGCCTTTTTATCTCCTTCATATATGCTTTGCAATTTATCCCAAATTTCCTTTATTGATTTGTAGTGCATAACCTTTATAAAATTTATTTTATGCAAACCTCTAAAAATTATATTCATTGATTTTGAATTATAATGATGTAGAAGCTTACCATATTTATATGTAGGTGGAGTAGCTGGTGGCATGTATCCATTTTCAATTGTTTCCCATATTTCATTTCCAAGTGCCATCAGGTGAATCTTCATTCTCATACTTCAAAATACATAATCTCTCCCATAAAAAATTGGTGTTGAATTATCTGAGGATCCACTCTTAGAATCCATATGTGTTCTTGTAAGATTTTCCTTCAAGATTTTAAACTCTTCCAAAGGAACCCGCTATGATACCAATTGAAGAACATAATATTATACTAAGATATGTGGTGAACAGTATAAGACCACTTTTTACTTTTCTTACCCAAACAATATTATGCAATATATCAATGGCAATATCAACAACAATAATAAAAGAAATGCATAAATCACCACACACAATAGAGACACCAATTTAGCATGGTTCAGAGAAACCAACTTAGCGTGGTTGACCCAATGTGGGCTACTCCATAGAGAAAATATTTCACTAAAATTTTCTCAACAAATATTTTGAGAAAACTTTCCCTATTATAATATTTATGACCTCTATCGAAAGGAGACACCAATACCCTAATCAAGTTCATGGATATCTATCTATAGGATACATCAATACCCTCTACTCTGGTTGGTGATATTCTAGAAGAATTGCTACCTCCATTACACTAGCTTATGGATCTCTATCGACTGAAGACTCCTGCCCTCACTCAAAAGACCTATCTTCATTATCCTAGCTAATGGACCTCTATCCACTGGATATTGTTGGCCTCTATACTCTATCACCTCCAAAGCTTGATCTTAGCTCTATCTCAAATCTAAACTAAACACGGTCCTTCGGTCTACCATAAATTTGATCGAGGCCTATTTTGATCTAAACTAAACACAATCCTTCGATATAGTACAAATATGCTCAATATCTATCTTTGGTATGTACTAAATATAGTCCTTCAGTCTAGAATAAATATGCTCAATCTCTATCTCTGGTCTAGCACAAACCTATCCTCAAATATGCACCAAAATTTGTCCTCAATTCTATACTCAAGCCTTAAAACAAGACTTGACTCAATCACAAATCAACTTTTCTAGATCTTCCTGAAACCTTAACTCAAGGTTTGAACAAATCAATCAATTAAATCTGCTCTCAAGTCTTCTCAAAGACTTATCTCAAATATGCTCTACAAGTCCACACTAGAACTTGTCCAATATACTCAACAAGTCTTCACCATGACTTACCTCAAATCTGCTCAACAAGTCCTCACTAGAACTTGTCAAAATCTGCTCAATAAGTCCTCACTAGAACTTGTCATAAATATGCATTGTAAGATTTCACAAAAGCTTACACAAATTTGTCCTTAAGTCCACTCTAGGACTTACTGAAATCAACTCACAAGATTTCACAAAATCTTATTCAACTCAACTCAAATCACACAAACAAGCTTCATATAGAATCTTGTTTGAATCATAGAAATATATAGACAATGGTTAGAGACTCAATATGTCACTCACTCACAACAATACTCAGTCACTTTCAAAATCTCTTGCTTAAGCATAGAAACATATAGAGAATGGTTATAGACTCAATATATTTCACTCTTGCACAACACTCAATCACTTTCAATCTCTCTTCCAAATAAAATTAGAATATAGAACAATTTGTTTCACATAACTTGAAATATCACTTCAACACTTCCAACTTACTAGGCCCAATCAACTCCACTTCAAAAAATCACTCAATAAAACACTCCTTACTTACAAACCTAAGTAAAAGCATATGAACACTCAATTATTTTCAAACTCTCTTTTCAAACAAGTTTTTTATCATTAAATTTCACTCAAAAAAATCTTTAACAATCAAACTCAACAATGCTTATCAAACAACCATTTTCACTCCAACTTAGCATTCACAACATCCAACAATCACTCACAAAGAATATGTTCCCATACCTTTTGTTTTATGAAGAATTGACCTCAAAATCTATCTGAATCATAGTAACTTTCTTTGCCAATTTCAAAGCTTATATGATAAAATATCTCTCTAACACTCCCTCAAGCTATTTCACAATTACAAAAATAATTAAACTCAAATACACCTTATTACTCCATCTTGAAATTATCATTCACCAAAAATATATAAAAATAAATCTCTTATGACACCTTTTTACTCTACTCTAAATAACTCAATCCACCAAACAATTAAATAAAAATAATTATTTAATTTCATCAACCTTATATCTCCCTAAGCTCAAAACTACACCACACAATCTTAGGAGCAAAAACCAATTTATAATAAAAACTTTAGTACCTCTCAAAGTTCTCCTGGTGGGATTCAATCCTAAGTTGAAGTGCCTCCAACACTTTAGTTGTGGCTGCGTAGCCACGTGAGCTAAGAACTCATGTGGGAGGCAAAAGTTCCCACAACACTTTATCTCCTTCCCTGGCACCAAAATCTAAAAATACTTTGGCATATTCGATGCAAAAAAAAACCTCACGAACTTCCCTATTGTGAATTGAACGCAACACCTTGCATTCCTAAAGTGCTGCCAACTACCTCTAGCCCACCTGGCTAGGTGGCAACAAGGCTTCCAATCCTTGTTCCTTTTGATCCTTCATAACTTGCCATGAAGTAAATGAAATACTTCTTCCTTCTTACGCTCGTCAAAATATTATGCACACTTAGCTTAGGAGATTAATTCATTCGATCGAGGATGGTTTGAAGCCACTTAGGTTTTTGGTATTTATACTCATGCTTTTATATTCATTGACTTCAGGTAAGGAGATAATGTATGATGTCAGTGCATTAATTTTTGCCCTTATAATCCTAACCTTAGGATTAATTAAATTAGATTATAATTTAATTAATAATAAAATTATTATAATTAACTTATAATTAATTTAATAACCATAGGGTTAATTAAATTAAATTACAAATTAATTTATAATGAAATTATTATAACTAATTTATAATTAATTTAATTACTTTAGGTCTTACCATTAGACCTTTAATATTATAATAAAATATTGTAATATTATTTTTCTTGGGCTTTCTTATTTCTCCTGTAGACCTTATCTGACCACCTTGAATATTATAATGGGAGATATTATAATATTATTTCTCTTAGGTATAGAAGCAATGTTTCTCTTGTAGTGATTACTAAAACTAACTCTTGACATCTTTTTTTCTTGTATTGCTCACTGAAACCGACTCTTGACATTAATGACAACAAATCTTTCTCATATTTCCAAAATTATGGATTACAGAGTTGTGTAAATAAATCAACAGGATTCATGTTGACTTATGGGCAAGGTGATAAGTTTGGATGGAATGTATGGAACCTAAGAACTAGTGCTAAGAGCTTGGTAAACTTGAACAACAACAAGCAACAATTAAATGCATTTAACTACATGATATGCAATGCTGAAAAATAAAACATGTTTTTGTTGATTTTTTTTGTAGTGGTAAAAACCATTATCTTGTGTTATGTACATATGTTACAAGTTTGGCTTATGAAATGGCTTAATGGAATGGAGGTGGTGGCTCATAGGTAAGATAAGCTCGTTCTTATGGAAGAAGCAAGTGAATGATGGGCTCATGGATGGGGAACATATTGAGATAAAACTCATCTTGTTCAGTATGGGGAATGATGGGCTTCGATTCTTCTTTAGATTCATCCAAAATTATCAACATAAGTTTGAATTCTTTGTAAATTTCATTGTCATAATTATTAGGATGGATGGATTTTTCTCCAATATTGAGATTAAGCCTTTGGAAGTCTTGTTCAAGAGAAGAGGTGGTGGAAAGTGGGTGGAAACCTAGATATAAATGGTCATGCACTTCTTGATATGGAACATCAATAGGTTGTGACACTCCCTGTTCATGCAATCCTAGGCCATGACCTTACCAATTGACTATATGGAAATAGCGAGATGGAAATTCCGACATGTTTGGAATGTTGGCAAGTGTATGTTCTTTGGGTTCTTCTATGATTGTTGGATTTTATAAAGAATCAATTCTCCCATATACAAAATTTATGTTATTTGGAGCTAAACCCATGTCATATACTACTCCTATGGCTAAATATGAATCACATGGGTGATCAAAATCCTTAGCCTTAGGGATGGCAAGGGGCATGATAGTGATGTCTTGGATCACATATTCATCGATACTAGGATTAGTGAGGTGGACCTCGACTTGGGAAGATATGGAAGGACCATGGTTGGATGATGGCTTAGGAAGTGGCTAGATTTTGGTGTCTACAGATGATCCAAGAATATACATCACATTATGTAGCAAAAAAAATAGAAATAATTACTAGGTGTTACACACCTATATCCATGTGTATGAAATTTTTTTCCATATGCAATTTTCAACCTGTAATTATTAGTGATTTCAAGGCAATCAAACCATTATAGGTTTTCTGTCATGTGATGACTAGCACCGGAATCAATATACCAAATGTTCTTTTCAATTTGACTTATAGAACTGTTTGTGTTAAAAATAATTTTACAACTTTGATGTGGTATATTATATGTATCTTGGTATTGCATCCTTTTGTAGTGTACCTTGTGATAATATGTCCCTCTTATTAATTTATCCATTCTTGTAGTGGATGATCAATCAATAGATTTATTTTTAGCACTTTAGTAGTCTTCCATATGTGCCTCTAGTTTAGAGTATGCTATAATCTTGATAAAGTGATTAGCTACTATTATTTCACCCTTTGAGTTGAGTTTATAATGTTTTGGAAATGATAATAATCAACTCCTATTCACCTTATTTCTCCTATTGAACTATGCACTTATCAATTTGATGAAGTTCTCTATGGTTGGATTTCTTTTATCCCTTTAATGTGACTATGAGACAAGCATAAGCAATAAATTCCAACTCTTTTAAGTAATTAATGAACTTCCTTCTTTAACCTTAAATTCAATAGATCAATTTTCTAAATTCAAATTGTCTAAGATTTTGATGTAGTATACCTTATATCTCCTTATTTTGGAACTTTAGAAAACAATAATATTTGCAAAAAATATTTAATTATCTAAACCAGAAACCCTTATTTCTTCTACTTAATTATTTGAAAATATTTGATATAATGCTCCTTGAGCTAATTCTTAATGTTATGCACTCTTTGATTTAGTTGCTTTTCTTTTCTAAGGTTTTAGATTCTCCAATGCAATATGACTTTAACCTTAGATATGTAAGCTACCGTATACCTCCTTCTATACTTTAATGAAAGCAAGTATTTAGTGCAAATATACCTTTGAATTTTGGGTGCTGATTGGTGTTTGACATTTTGAGTCCCTAAGTCAAAGTTGTCATTGATGTCACCAGATGAAGTCATCATTAATACCAAATATTTTAGAAGGAAACAAAGGGGATAAAAATGGTTATTTGATATCCAAGAAGAAGGCCAAATATCAAGTAAAACATTGCAAAAGATAGAAGTAAAAAAAGAGTTATAATATTTATTTTATAAATTATTTAAATTCACTATAAATTTAAATTTTATAAATAAATATTAAAGGTACTTTATCAAAGGTATAATTTTAATTATAGTGGTTAATTTTAATATTAAATGTGCCATGGTGAAAACCCAAATAAAACATTTATAATTCTTATTATAATGTTTTATAAGGCAAAAGTGGGCTTTATAAAGTCTAAAGATATTTTAATAAACCCAAAGGTTGGGTTTAAGACCAAAGGCATTTGATGCCTTTATGATCTTCGCCAACATAATAGAAGACAACAAGGATAGAGTCGACGTATTAAGGTTGGAAATAAATTATTATAAAATCACTTCCAAAAACCATTGGCAATTACCCTTGCTCGAATATCGAATTGCATGTGAAGAAGAGGAAAGAGCTCATGAAAAATATTTTTGTTCACCATGGAAAGGAGAAAAGTAGAAGGTGCACAATTTGAGGGCACATAGGCCAGCTTGGCCTAGTGGTGTGTTGATTTGTTTGGACGCAAGAGGTCCCATTTTCGAATCACAAGTAGTGCAAAATGGAAGAAGTGTTTGGTGCTCAAGGTGCACGCGGTTTTTTATTGAAGGCACACATTTTTGTAAAGGATAACAAGCACGTTGAGCTTATTGGTTGTTGTGCAAGCGCATGGCTCGATGGTGGCTTTGGCCTTGGTTAAGGTGCTTATGGATGGATGAGATAGAGGGTTGGAAACCCTCCAAGGCAAGTTTAATTTTTGTAAAGTATTTTTAATTGCCCACGTGGAGTTATAAGGGTGTTATATGGTGTGTTAAGCCTTAAGGAAATTAAAATGGGGTTATGAGTTAATTTTATTTTATATAAGGCTTGCATAATTTTTTATTATTAAAATGGATTTATTTTAGTGGGGAAATTTAATTAAAACTTGTCATTAGGGGTTATGAGGAGTTTGTGAAGGATAGTATTGACATTATTGAGAATCAAGGTTATTGTGAATTAATTTCTCATAAAAGGGGTTATTTCTTTTATAAGAAGACTATGGCAAAAATTATTATTTATTTGGAGTAATAAGGTGTTATTGAGTTATTATTTTTGTATTGTCGTATTACTCAAGTTTTATAACCCTTTTGTGATTGGAAAGAGAAATTTATGAGAGTGTCAGATTTGTGAGAACAACTCCTTGGAATCAAAAAGGTATGGGAAAATTCCTTCTTGGTTGAGTTGATTGATTAGCTTTATTGAAAATTAAGTTTGGAGTGAAAATGACTTGATTAGGGTTTCCTTTTAAAAAGTGGTTGAGTTATTGCTTCAAGGTTTTATTATTTGAGAGTTGAGATTAAAACCTTGTTTTATTAGCATTGTTGTTGAGATCATTGGTTGAGTGAAGTTTTTGAGTTAATGCTTCAAGGTTTTCTGAAATTGAGAGTTGTGATTAAAAAATTATTTGATGAGCATGGTTGAAGTGAGTTGTTATGCAAAGAACTTGAACTAGGGTTTGAAAATATCATGAGTATCATTGTTATGTGAGATTTTTTGTTGAGCATTGTTGGAAATATTTTGAGTTGGATGATACATGCTTGGACTAGGGTTTGTGAGAAAGTGTTGTTTCTTGAAGTGATTGGTTGAGTAGAGTTTATTGAGCCTAGTCAAGTGGATGCATGAAGTGATTGTTCAAGTTCCATAAAATAAACTATTCTTTATTCTAGGTTGAGAAAGTTATTGAGTTTGTGAGAATAACACATATTGAGTCTCTAACAATTCTCTTTATGCTTATATGAGATTGATTAGAGAAAGATATTGAGTTTTTGAGAATAGAACATATTAATTCTCTAACAATTATCTTTATATTTCTATGAGATTGGATAAGTTCTGTGTGAGCTTTTTGAGTAGAGTTGTGTAGATTCTATGTGGACCTGTTGAGCATATTTGGATAGGTTTTGTGTGGACTTGTTGAGCATATTTGGACAGGTTCTGTGTGAACCTATTGAGCAGATTTGGATAGGTTTTGAGTAAACCTATTAAGTAGATTTTAGCAGGTTCTGTGTGGACCTATTGAGAAGATTTGGAAAGGTTCTGTGTGGATCTATTGAGCATATTTGAGCATGTTCTGAGTGGACCTATTTAGAAGAGATGTGCTAGACTAACTAGACTATGTTTAGTGTAGAATTGAGATAGAGCTTTCGATATGACAAAGTAGATAGGACAGTAGTCTTCAGTGGATAGAGATCCATAATCTAGGGCAGTGAGGATAGGTCTTCTAAGTGGGGACAAGAGTCTTCAGTGGAGAGAGATCCACAAGCCATAGCAGTGGAGGCAGTAGTCTTCTAGAGTATCATTAGCCAAAGCAGAGGAGAATGAGTTCTGCTATGGATAGAAATCCACAAACCAAATTTAGGGGATCATCATCTCCTTTGAACAGAGGTCCATAAACATTGTAATTGGGAAATATTCCCAAAATATTATTTGAGAAATATTTAGAAGAAATAATTTCTTCGTGTAAGTAGCCATCTTTAGGTGAACCACATAAAAATGATGTCTCTCATGTGTGTGATGCTTTGTGTGATGCTTACTATTTTATTAATGCTGATGCTACCTACCATTTGGATTAAAAAGCAAAAAAAATGTTGTATATTGTTCACCCCCCCTCAGTATAAACACATGTTCTTCAATTGGTGTTGGGCTTGACATCACTATGTAAACTATGAGTGTTGGAATTTTTGCATCTTCTCCATGAACATTCAATGCTCTTCATCCAAATGACACTCTTCAAGGATGTATCTTTCTCCTATTAATGCACTTTGACTACTATGCAAGTATTATTGGATATGTTCTTCTTATCTCTCTCTCTACGTAGTCTTCCTATGGTAGCTATTAATATGTACGCCTTCTTGAAACAAGTTTCAAGTGGTACTCAATGTTTCTCAACATCTCTCCTTAGGTGATGGTACCTTATTTGTAACCTTACAAGATATAACTCCACATGGTGTAGGTCTAAAATATGTTGAGCATTGAAGATGCTCCTTTTATGAGCATTGAGATAATAATATGGGTGTTACTTCTCTTGAGTACTCATTGATATATCTTGCAAGCATTCGAATAGTTGTTGCCTTTTCTTTCTAGTGTTCCAAGTGGCATAATATACCTTACTATTTTAGGGTAAATGTAGGCACTCTTTTGCATGTTCTCAAGCTACTAAAATGTCTCTTATTCGCTTGATACCCTTTCAATTTTATTTCAAGTTGTATCAAGCCTTTTCTTATGTGCATCCAACTTGTTATTGCTCCTCAACGTAAAGTGTTGATGTTGGTTATTTATTAAAAATGATGGTTCTTGCTATGTTGGATGGTAATATTCCTCCTTGCACTTCAATTTTTGACCACATATATTATGTAACCTTTGTGTTTTCCATGTTCTTACTTGCACTCATTCTAACAACATTATCTTACATAGATTTTCTTGAACTAATGCAGGTTTGTTCCTTGTGCACTATGTAGGCAATGAATTTGGTTGCATTGGTACTATGTTAGATGTCTTTGGATACCTCTAACAGAAGGATATTGAGCCCTTGGATATCTCTATATTTTTCTACTAGAGATACTTCTTTAGACTGTGTAAATCACCCACTTTAATGGCTGAAATATGAGCAATGTAGTCTCTTTTCTAATGTGCCTTTGTCTTGATGATGCAGCCCCTTGTAGAATGTAATAGGTTCATTTTAGTAGATTCCTTTAGACACTCTAGCTTCTACACTTTATTTTCTATGTATATGAGGATGCAATTATGTATATAAATCTTCCTTGACATGCACCAAAACTTGAGACTTTTACAATCTCTTTTTGAATATTTCTTGCTTCTTTGATAAGTTAGTTTTCTTCTCCAATCTATGGAGGTTCTATTGCTCTTTTGGTGGCTTCTCCTTTCCATAGAATTATTCAGGTCTCATGTGCTCAATAATATCTCTAGAAACTTCACTCTTAACCTAATTTGTGCACTATAACTTCCTTCTTCATAAACTCTTAATGCACTTTAAAATCTTAAGGATAACCAATATAATAAACTAATGATAACTTCAACTTAATGCACTTAAAAATATATGGAATAGTGCAATAGTAATTTCAACTTATTTCTCCTTTAAAGTAATTTGTAAAATACACTAATAATAACTCTTAAATTCACTATAATCTCTACAACTTTCTCTTAAGAGTAATGTCTTTTTTACTTTAACTAGATAATAGGAAGATGATATTTTTCTTTCTTTTGAAAAATGTATAAATCCTATTTTGATGTGCAAGTTTTATACTTATAAGAAACTACCATATGCACTCCCTTTAAGATTTTAATATGCAACCTTCTATTTGCAACTTTTGAATCATAATAAGGTGTCGAATGAAACTTGATAACAAATCAAATAATTTAAGTTCAACTAATGAACCTTCTTGCACCCAGGTTGCTTACCTTAATGACATTTTTAGATGAAGTATTGTGAGGTTATTAGATTAACTTTATTACTATATTTTACTAGATGAACCTATAGTTCTTCTAGGTTGTCTAAAATATCTCTCTAGCTCACCTATTTGTAGCTAAGTTGAGGAAATACTAGAACCCACTTTGCCAGTGTCGTCTGTAGGATCAGCCACATCACATACGATAATAAATTTGGAAAGCACAGGGATATGAGAGTATCGTTTGTAGAACATAACATTCATTCCCATCATAGAGTCTTCACAGGACATGGGATGGCCAAAATATCTAAGACCACCAGTGGGAATAGTGGTTCCACTTGGAATCCCTCCCAACCAGACTAACTTTGTCTATGTTGGCCTGGGCTACACCCATAAGTCTACAGACATAGAAGAGGACAATGATGAACTATTCATTGTTAATGTTCATTACCTCTCTAATCCTGAGTTTGCTCTAAGTTACTTTAAACATTGCCATTGGCATGAATACAGTCTTGGTATATATGAGCATGGGTGTAGGCAGTCATTTGAGCCGCAATACCAAATTCCCTCTAATAGGTTTAGGTTATGCTATCACATCAAAGGTTGAGATGACTATCTAGCAATAGCCTTGGACAAATTAATCTTGGGGCTAGGAGAAGACATAAATTTTATTCCTTATCACCCACCAAGTGCAATACATCTGATCAACAGACAAGTGGTTGTGGTAAACATACCACCCAAGACTTATCATTCAAGCTTCACAATTGATGCCATCCCAATATTGATGCCATCCCAATAGGTTGCAACTTGTGGGATGAAGAGCGAGAAGAAAATGGATACGAGAAAAGTGATAATGAAGCATAGGAAAGCTTAGCCTATCATAGGCCTTGTTATTTACAAAGCCTTGCCTGGTCCAGCCACAACTAGAGTGGGTACATATCGGATGATAGTGGCTATGATTCAAAGGAATCAATGGAGAGAGCCTACCTAGGGCCAAGGCAGTGGTCCCAAATCTTGGGGCAAGACACTAATGCAAATGGCATATTCATAAGTGATGAATAATATGAGGATGAAATAGAGATGGCCTACTTGAGGCCAAGACACATGCCCCTTGTTCTGGGACCACATACTAATGCTAATGTTTTTTGGTTACGTGATGATGACTTTGATGATGATACTGATATGGCCACTTACAATAAGTCAACATGCTGGTAGGAAGATAAGTAGAACTTCTTGCCATAGAATTTGGCTTATGGTTTTTGGGAAGACCTAATGACTTATTTTTCATTCATCGTGTGGTCAATCCCCCTCTGCCTACGTTCAGGGAGCTTTTAGAACCCAATCATCCTATTATTCAACCTGCTCATGGGCTAGATCTAGAGATTCCTTTTCCTCTAGAGCCTCATAGTGAGTATGGAAGGAAAACCTTTGGGACAATATTTCACCCATGTGGTCCTAGAGATTTCATTCCATCCATCAATACAATCTCCATTGATTTTACCACTCCACTTCATAACCTAGTAGATCCTACTAAACTATGATGTCTTGATACAAAGGTTATTGATGGGGATCATGTTGATTCACCCATAGATCCTGAAGACCTTTTCCTTAGCGAAGAGGTTTTGCAACCGTTTCATTTTGCATTAGATTGTGCATATGATGTATTCCATACCAGTTTGGATCCTAAGTCAGTAGGACCTATAAATCCCATCGATGACATTCATTTGATACCCATGCCTCACAAATTGGGGGAGGGATCGCATATGGCTATAGAAGTAAATTTTGAGGTGGAAATCAGTGATGATCCTACTCAACCAAATAAATTCAAGTTCAAATAAATTTTATCTCCATAGGAACAAACCATCATAATCCCTCTCCTTAAAGAGAGGCCAAATATTTTTGCTTGGACTTACAAAGACATGCCAAGGATTGATCCAAAGTTAGTTGTTCACAACCTTTCAATGGATCCTATGAAGGAGCCAATAAAGCAAAAGTTGAGGAAAATGCATCCAATAATCACTTTGATGATGAAAAATGAGTTATAAAAACTGTTGAAATTGATTTTCGTAGTCCCAATTGACTATCATGAATGGGTTTCGAACATGGTGCCCATGGAAAACCATATGGAAGAGTCTGAATTTGCACACATTTTAGATACTTGAATAGGGCAACTCCAAAGGTTTCATTCCGATTTCCAAACGTAGACACTCTTGTTAATACCACCATAGCTCATGAGATGCTCTTCCTAAAGGATGGGTTTTCTAGATACAATCAAATTCGAACCAAATCTGAAGACCAGTATAATACCATTTTCATTACTTCATGGGGGACATTCTATTACAAGGTAATGTCATTTGGCCTGAAGAATTTCGATGCCACATATCAGTGGGCCATGACATACATATTTCATAACCACATGCACATAATCTTAGAATATTACATAGATTAATTTTTGTCCAAGTCTTTAGTGCAGCAAGAGAACGTTGAAATCCTTGAGAAAGTCTTCGATTTCCTCATTGAGCATAATGTCAGATTGAACCCTAATAAGTGCGTGTTTGGCATGAATTCTAGTAAGCTCTTACGTTTCATCATTTCTAAGAGAGGCATTGAAGTCGATCCCACAAAGGTAAATCCTATAATGGAAATGGCCACCCCAACGAACATTAGGGAGTTAAGAAGCCTACAAGGCAATGTAGCATCCATCAAATGGTGCATTTATTAATTATCAAACAAGTGTCGATCCATGAACCGGTTTCTATGCATGGATGTCCCATTTAAATGGGATGAAGAATTCCAACAAGCCTTTGCAAAGATCAAAACTTACCTGGAAACATCACCAATGTTGGCTCCACCAAGGCCAGATGTACCATTTTACTATACATATTAGATATTGATTTTGCATTGGGAACCATGTTGGCCTAAAAGAACTCACAAGACAAAGACTAAGTCGTATATTACATCAGTTGCACCTTGGTGAGTTATGAGCTAGGATACACGTATGTAGAAAATTTATGTTTAGCAGTAGTCTTTGCAACCAAAAATTTGTGACACTACATGTTGATCCATATAATCTAAGTTATATCAAAACAAAATACTTTGTAGTACATGATGAATATGACCTATCACAATACATGTACAACAAAGTGGATCATGCTATTGAAAAAATTTGATCTAGAGTTCATAAGTCAAAATTCTATCAAAGGATAAGTCATAGAAGATAAATTAGCAGAGGCACATCTTCTAAATATCAAGACTCTCACCATATAATTTCCTAATAATGCGGTCTTCACATTATCAAATCCTCCCAAACCCAAATAGCCTAAAAAAGAAAGATATATGGCATTATTCTTTGATGGTTCGAAGTGTGAACAAGGTGGCTGAGAAGGGATAGTCTTTATCACACCACAGGGTGCTCCATTGCTCTTATAATTCAAGCTATACTTCTCTTGCATGAACAATAACATAGAGTATGAGGCCCTGATTTTGGTACTCCAAACAACCATTGCAATGGTTATTAAAATATTAAATATCTTTGGTGACTATTTTCTCATAGTTAATCAAGTCAAAGGATTGTTCCAATGCAGGTTCCCACCCCTAAAATATTACAAGGAGCTTGTTGACACTTACCTAGCCTTACTAAAATGGTATGACGTCAAGGTAATCCCTCGTACATCAAGTAGATTTGCAGACACCATGGCATCTTTGGAATCCTCAATCCCTCAGAATCCATATACTGATTTCACAATTGTTCACGTTAAAGTGCTCATACACTCAAAATTACAATGTGAGGCTATTGAAAATCAAGAGTCAGTCAACATGATCCAAAAATTAACCACTCTGGTCTACAGTGTCCAGAACTTAATCGCTCTTGCTAATAGTGGCCAAAAATTAGCCACTCTGGTTGACAATGGCTGAAACTAAAGTGTAGTAGAGGACAAAATATGGGTTCTCTGAGCTGGATTTAAGGTTGGTACAAATTTTTTGATGATTTATGGTTCTCTGTCTACATCTATTTTCTTAAAAAAATGAAATTAAAACACATTTTGATTTGTAAACTAAGGAATAGAAAGGAAAAAACTTGCATCTTGTGCATCTTAGAGTTTTTAGATTTCCACTAGTTGTTGCTAGGAACAACGACTTATGCTTGTAAATACCGCCCTAGAATCCAGCATGCTAGAAATCATGTGTTGGTTTACTTTCTTTGAGGCTCTTCTAGAGGCCATATTTGAACAAAATAGAGTGCATCCATGAATCTCATACTAGTTATGCATCTTTATGAAAACTAAAACGTCATTCATATCAGGCATATAAGAAAGAGGCATTGTTGTTGTATGATGCATTTTACTTTATGTAAACTTAAAATTAACCCCACATACACATGCATGTTTTAAAAATTAGGGAGTTGGATTTCATCACCAAACTTCAATTCAGTCCGGTTACATTGGCATTCATCTCCTTCCACCGTTGGAACAATTGGTTCAGAGTGGAAGAGCTAGGCAAACCCCCCACTAGGACTTTAGCGATGTACCCTAGTCTCTTTTTGAGAAAATCATATTTGGCATGGGTGTTCTTGATTCCCACTATGGATAATTCTCCTTATTCTAAATCCAAAACAAGAGCAAAAAAACAAGAACAACAATGCATCAAAAATACAACAAACATTTTAGGGCACACATAAGTTGGTAATCAAGATAAAAACTTGCTTGATATTGTTTGGCTATCTCTAAATTACAATCTAGAAGACTAATTCACAAGCACAATGGTCAAAACCAGAAGTAAACATCCTCAGTCTAATATCGAGGATGAATCTAAAGCAACACATACCCATAGGCAAAGTCATAGTAACATTGAACCACATACTCATAATATCATGAGACATAGTTTCGTGAGTCTAAGGGGTGATAACTCAACACTTGGGGGTTCTCCTCAAGAAACCCAAAATAGAGATTCAAATAATCGAACTAAATAACAAAAACACAAAGAGGCTTCATGACCATCATCATCAAGGAGACATGAGGAAGCCTCAAGGTCTTCCTCTAAACACACAAAAACTTCTCAAAGACATGAGGAGGATTCAAGAGCTTCCTCTTCACATGGACATAAGAGGGGTTCTAGACTCCATTCTTCACATATAGATGATGAGGCTTCTCCATCTCCATCCTCATGGAGGGTAGGTGGGTACACAAAGCATGCATCACCAAAAATGCATACAAAAGCCACAACATATCAAACTTCACATGAGACATTGAGAATAGGTCTACCCACTGAAGGACAAGAAACTAGAGCTACATTTAGTCATATACATGAAATAAAAGATACCCTTCACACAAGAAGTATTCCAATAGATTATGACCTCATTGAAGTAAATTGCATCCCAAGGGATCATCCATGGTAAACAAGATAGTTAGATGAGTTGGATCAGTTTCATTCGAGGTCACCTTCTAGAATTGTAGCCACAAAATATTTTGCATCTAGAAGTTCATGAATTGTTACTTCTAAGTGCACCTCTCAACTTGGGGATGCTTCAGAGTGACTTCACAAGTCTCATGCAAAGTCTGACCATAAAGACACTTATCAACACATAGAATAGATTACAATAGCTAGAAAGAGCAAAGAAACATTAGAGACCTCTTCAACGAATCTATGAATCAAAACCACAAGAACAGAATAGACAAACATGAGTCCTCTTTAATAGCGCAATCTGACTGCATGCGATGATTAGAAAATATATTTTGCAAAGAGTGAGAGCTGGTGGAATCTCTTGTTTATGACAAACAAAGATAAATACTTTTACACCAACATGAGTAGCGTCTAAGAGAACAAGATGAACAACTAGCTCATATCAATTTACAAGACAATGGTAATGATCATCAAAGAGATAAATGCGCTAACTCACAAAGAGAAGGGTGCAACAGACAAGAAGAAAGCCCACAATAAAACCACCACTCAAATCATAGGCAATGTCAAATTGGTGGATAAATGGTAAACATGATAAATCAAGATTAAACACATCTTATATCCCCTCATGGGAGGGAAGATAATAGAACAAGTCAAATGCACATAGGGTTACCTCCATTACCACCACGAGGGGTCCTACAAGAAGAGGAAATCATCACATCAAAGGCATTCTAGGAACTCACTAAAAATATGAAGTCCGTTGAGAAATAAGAGATGGCATGGAACCAACCAACATTGAGTAAAATACACAATCAGCCATAATGCCCATCAGTCCCTAGACCTGCATATCCTAAGCATTTTGAGATGCCTAGGTTAGAAAATTTAAAGGGTAGAAAATTTAAAGGGTTAAGAGGATGCACAAGAGCATGTTACCAATTTCATCAATGCATATTTTCATCTTGAATACAATGATGCTCTTATGCTAAGGACTTTCATTATGATATTTTTGGGCGCTTCTAGTCAATGGTTCAACAAACTACCCAAGCACGTCATATCTAGTTTTGAGCAACTAGTAAACATATTCATGAGGTCCCTAGATGCCAAGGTGCCCAAGTCAATCAGGTCTGAATTGATACGCCTACCCATAGGTGTGTTGGGATGGTTGAAATTGTCAATATAGCTACCAGTACTAGACAATATGGTCAACCACAGCCTCCTACGGATCCCATTAATGTCTTAGCTACATCCAGGCAGAGGTAGGGGTAGAAAAACCTTCCAGGCCTCCAACCCGACCTGTGGTAACTCTTTGGAGTAGACTAGATCAAAAATTACAAATGAATCTGGCCAAGATATCTATCTATGAGCTCATATAACAATCCCCAAATCATAGAGACTTTTATGGAGATTTTGAGATCGATTGAGTTCTAACCACAAGATCCAAATGCATTCACTTATTTTGTAGGACAAGTACAAGAATGCTAGGAACCTGTAGTTTAATTCTATGATCATGAGATTAAGATAGTTCCTACTACCTTACCAAATCCTCCACTTCACATTGTTGTGTTAGTCAATGATTTACCTTTTAAGCGGGTCTTTATCGATACAGTTTCATCAATCAACATCATAACAACAACAACAATAGAACACCTTAAAATCCCCAAGTCAAATATCATGTCGATAGCCTACACATTAAGAGCTTTCAATTATGCTTTATGCAATACTATGGGAACAATAGTCCTACTTATCAAGGTGGGGCATAAGACCATCCCTATGATGTGTCATGTCTTGGAAGGTGCCATGCAATACAACATCCTCCTAGGGCACCCTTGAATAAGATATATGAAGTGTGTTGCTTTGATTTTACACCAAAGTATCAAGTATGTGCATAATGACAAAGTCTATGTGGTGTTGGCTGATGAAGAGCCATTCAAATATGTCCATAAAGTGGATTTTCTAGGAGAATTTGTGATTCCTTCTACCCACCTATATGTAGGACCTTCATATCCAACTACGCAACTAAATGACAGAGACAAAGGGGTACATAAAGACCCATCCACATCAGCACCTCATCTTCTGCCCAAAATAATTGATGCTTATAAGAGACCATCAAAGTTTAAATCAAAAGACAATTAGAAGTTAAAGGTTCCCTTAGTTGAGGAAGGAAATCCCAAGGAAGTGCCCATGGAATAAGAAGATATTCAAGATCAACCTGATGAAATACTAGAACCCACTTTTCCAGTGTCATCTGTAGGATCAGCTACATCACATACGACAATAAATTTGGAAAGCACAGGGATAGGAGAGTATCTTTTGTAGAACATAACATTCATGCCCATCATAGAGTCTTCATAGGACATGGGATGACAAAACTATCTAAGACCACCAGTGGGAATAGTGGTTCCACTTGGAATCCCTCCCAACCAGACTAACTTTGTCTATTTTGGCCTGGGCTACACCCATAAGTCTACAGACATAGAAGAGGACAATGATGAACTATTCATTGTTAATTTTCATTACCTCTCTAATCTTGAGTTTTCTCTAAGTTACTTTAAACATTGCCATTCGAATGAATAAAGTCTTGGTATATATGAGCAGGGGTGTAGGCAGCCATTCGAGCCGCAATACCAACTTCCCTCTAATAGGTTTATGTTAGGCTATCACATCAAAGGTTGAGATGACTATCTAGCAGTAGCCTTGGACATATTAAGCTTGGGGATAGGAGAAGACATAAATTTTATTCCTTATCACCCACCAAGTGCAATACATCTAATCAAAAAACAAGTGGTTGTGGTAAACATACCACCACCGAGACTTATCATCCAAGCTTCACAATTGATGCCATCCCAATAGGTTGCAACTTATGGGATGAAGAGCGAGAAGAAAATGGATATGAGAAAAGTGATAATGAAGCATAGGCAAGCTTAGCCTATCATAGGCCTTGTTATTTACAAAGCCTTGCCTGGTCCAGCCACAACTAGAGTGGGTACATATCGGATGAAAGTGGCTATGATTCAGAGGACTCAACGGAGAGAGCCTACCTAGGGCCAAGGCAATGGTCCCAAATCTTGGGGTAAGACACTAATGCAAATGGCATCTTCATAAGTGATGAATAATATGAGGATGAAATAGAGATGGCCTACTTGAGGCCAAGACACACGCCCCTTGTTCTGGGACCACATACCAATGCTAATTTTTTTGGATAAGTGATGATGACTTTGATGATGAGACTGATATGGCCACTTACGATAAGTCAACATGCTGGTAGGAAGATAAGTAGCACTTCCTGCCATAGACCTTGGCTTGTGGTTTTTGGGAAGACCTAATGACTCATTTTTCATTCACCGTGTGGTCAATCCCCCTCTTCCTACGTTCAGGGAGCTCTTAGAACCCAATCATCCTATTATTTGACCTGCTCATGGGCTAGATCTAGATATTCCTTTTCCTCTAGAGCCTCATCGTGAGTATGGAAGGAAAACATTTGGGACAAGATTTCACCCATGTGGTCCTAGATATTTCATTCCATCCATCAATACAATCTCCATTGATTTTACAAATCCACTTCATAACCTAGCAGATCCTACTAAACTATTATGTCTTGATACAAAGGTTATTGATTGGGATCATGCTAATTCACCCATAGAGCCTGAAGACCTTTTCCCTAGAAAAGAGGTGTTGCAACTGTTTCATTTTGCATTAGATTGTGCATATGATGTATTCCATACCAGTTTGGATCCTAAGTCAGTAGGACCTGTAAATCCCATCGATGACATTCATTTGATACCCATGCCTCACCAATTGGGGAGGGATCACATATGGCTATAGAAGTAAATTTTGAGGTGGAAATCAGTGATGATCCTACTCAACCAAATAAAGTCAAGTTCGAATAAATTTTATCTCCATAGGAACAAGCCATCATAATCCCTCTCCTTAAAGAGAGGCCAAATATTTTTGCTTGGACTTATAAATACATGCCAAGGATTGATTCAAAGTTAGTTGTTCACAACCTTTCATTTGATCCTATGAAGGAGCCAGTCAAGAAAAAGTTGAGGAAAATGCATCCAATCATCACTTTGATGATGAAAAATGAGTTATAAAAACTGCTGGATGTGATTTTCGCAGTCCCAATTGACTATCATGAATAGGTTTCGAACATGGTACCCATGGAAAATCATATGGAAGAGTCTGCATTTGCACACATTTTAGATACTTGAATAGGGCAACTCCAAAGGATTCATTCCTATTTCCAAACATAGACACTCTTGTTAATACCACCGTAGGTCATGAGATGCTCTTCCTAAAGGATGGGTTTTCTAGATACAATCAAATTCGAATCAAATCTGAAGACCAGTATAATACCATTTTCATTACTCCATGGGGAACATTCTGTTACAAGGTAATGTTATTTGGCCTAAAGAATGTCGATGCCACATATCAATGGGCGATGACATACATATTTCATTACTACATGCACATAATCTTATAATATTACATAGATTACTTTTTGGCCAAGTCTTTAGTGTAGCAAGAGAACATTGAAATCCTTGAGAAAGTCTTCGATTTCCTCATTGAGCAGAACGTCATATTGAACTCTAATAAGTGCGTGTTTGACATGACTTCTAGTAAGCTCTTACGTTTCATCATTTCTAAGAGAGGCATTGAAGTCGATCCCATAAAGGTAAATCCTATAATGGAAATGTCCACCCCTACAAACATTAGGGAGTTAAGAAGCCTACAAGGTAATGTAGCATCCATAAAATGGTGCATTTATTAATTATCAGACAAGTGTTGATCCATGAACCGGTTGCTACGTAAGGATGTCCCATTTCATTGGGATGAATAATGCCAACAAGCCTTTGCAAAGATCAAAACTTACCTAGCAACATCGCCAATGTTGGCTCCACCAAGTCCAAACATGCCATTTTACTATACATATCAGATACTGATTTTGCATTGGGAACCATGTTGGCCTAAAAGAACGCACAAGACAAAGACTAAGTCGTATATTACATCAGTCACACCTTGGTGAGTTATGAGCTAGGATACATGTATGTGGAAAATTTATGTTTAGCAGTAGTCTTTGCAACCAAAAATTTGTGACACTACATGTTGATCCATACGATCTAAGTTATATCAAAACAAAATACTTTGCAGCACATGATGAATATGACCTATCACAATACGTGTACAACAAAGTGGATCATGCTATTGACAGAATTTGATCTAGAGTTCATAAGTCAAAATTCTATCAAGGGATAAGTCATAGAAGATAAATTAGCAGAGGCACCTCTTTCGGATAGCAAGCCTCTCACCATATAATTTCCTAATAATGCGTTCTTCGCATTATCAAATCCTCCAAAACCCAAATAGCCTAAAAAAGAAAGAGATATGGCATTATTCTTTGATGGTTCAAAGTGTGAAAAATGTGGCGGAGAAGGGATAGTATTTATCACACCACAAGGTGCTCCATTGCTCTTATAATTCAAGGTAGACTTCTCTTGCATGAACAATAACATAGAGTATGAGGCCCTGATTTTGGGACTCCAAACAACCATTGCAATGGGTATTAAAATATTAAATATATTTGGTGACTCTTTTCTCATAGTTAATCAAGTCAAAGGATTGTTCCAATGCAGGTGCCCACTCCTGAAATCTTACAAGGAGCTTGTTGACACTTACCTAGCCCGACTAAAATGGTATGACATCAAGGTAATCCCTCGTACATCAAATAGATTTGTAGACACCATGGCATCTTTGGAATCCTCAATCCCTTAGAATCCATTTACTGATTTCACAACTATTCACGTTAAAGTGCTCATACACTAAAAATTACAATGTGAGGCTATTGAAAATCAAGAGTCATTCAACATGATCCAGACCAAACCAAATCAGGATTGGTACTTCAAAACTAGAGCTTTCTTGCAAACGACACCTTGGGAATCTTTGATCTCTCAAGGTCCTATAGAGTGTGGTATGACCATTCACCATAGGATTATTTCTCAATCTATGTTCTTAGATTATGGATCACAGGAGGAACATGTCATTTTATCCATAGAAGTTGTGGCTTATCAGGATTGGATTTCCCAACTGTGGGATTTCTTGAATCTGGAAATGGTACCACAAGGCCTATCACATGCCGAAATATGAGTATTTAAACAAAAAGTGACAAGGTATATCTTTCTAGGAGAGATCATTTATATATGAGGCTACTATGGAATTCTCCTTCATTATCTTGAGCCCCAAGAAGCATTCTAGGTAATTTTGCAAGCTCATGACGATACATGTGGTGGTCACTTTAGTGGCATGGCCATCGTTAAGCGCATCTTGATAATGGGTTACTATTGTCCCACTACAAAAAATAATTATTGTGAGTATGTCAAAAAATGTATTAAGTGCCAGCATCATGCAAACCTAACTCACTTACAATCACAAGCCTTACAACCCATCCAAGAAGCATGGTCCTTCTCGTAGTGGGGATTAGACTTGGTTGGGAATATATCACCCCCATCCTTAGGCTGATACATGTTCATCATGATGGCCACTGAGTACTTTACTAAATGGGTCGAAGCAATCCCCTTGGCTTTGACAACTAGACCAAGGATTGCGGAGTTTATACTCCATAATATCATAAGCTATTTTAGGGTCCCTTCAAAAATAGTATCGAATAATGGGTCATTTTTCAAGAACAAATATATGCGTGCTTTAATGAATAAATACCATATTCAACACAATTTTTTAACACCCTATTATCCGCAAGCAAATGTGCAAGCAGAAGCCTAAAAAAAAATAATAGTCTCCATATTGAGGAAGATAGTGAAAGATAATCATAAGGACTGGCATTTGTAATTGCCTTTGGCATTGTGGGCATACAGGACTAGTGTGTGGATGCCTACTGGGGCAACACCATTTTTAGTTGTATATTGCACTAAGGCCATCATGCCCTTAGAGTTGGAAATTCCAACCTTGTGCATAGAATTGAAGGACTTCATAGATGATGACATCGCGCGATAAGGTCGCCTTGATCAGTTAATGATTCTTGATGAACGTCGAGTTAATACCTTGGAATATCTTCATATTTATTAGGATCACCATGTGTAATACTACAATAGTAAATTACACTTAAGAGAATTCAAAGTTGGATATCTTATGCTCAAATAAAACCAACAAAACTCAAATCGGCCACCGCACCTACGAGATAAATTTACTGTAAACTGGATAGGCCCTTACATGATTTCAGAAAGGGTTGGGCCTGGAGCATATCACCTCACATCATTGGATGGTGTTGAAGAGCATGAGGTTCTTAATATCATTCATTTGAAGGTATTTTATACATGAAATACAAAAACATTCAAATATACATAAAATACAAAAACATTAAAATATACATAAAATACAAAAATTCAAATATACATAAAATACAAAAACATTCAAATATACATAAAATACAAAAACATTCAAATATGTCATAAAATAAAAAAAAAATACAAAGCATCAAAAATACAAACAAATCATAAAAACATAAAAGATCCAAAAACAAAAATGCTCCAAGGGTATCTTCACGCCGCTTGGTCACCTCAATCAAAATGGTCCAAGGGTATCTTCACATTGCATGGTCACCTTAATAAAAAATTCTCCAAGGGTATCTCCATGCCGCTTGGTCACCTTAATATAAAATTCTCCAAGGGTGGCTTCACGCCACTTGGTCAAACTCTAAAAGCTCCAAAGGCACAATAAGCCCTTTGGTCAAAATGTGATCAAAAATACAAAAACAATGCAAAAATAAAAAACACAAAAACAATTGCATCTTACATCTACATCCATATAGTTGCATAACATCAAATATGTATATCCATTGCATTTGCATATGTTATGATCACACTCTTGAAAACAGTGCCACAGTTTGAATCACAACCACAAATAAACAAGTCCACCTTCATTCATTCATCCATATGTGTAACTATATTTTTCAACACAACCATATCATGTTGCTCTAAGGAATAGGCTAATATTTTTTGGTCATTCAACCATATCTAGTGGTCTTATCAATTTTTTTGGGAAGACATATTGATTAGTAAAGAGTAAGGTCTAGTCATGAATGCCTTAGATATTCAGGATCCCATCACTAATTAAAATGCTAAAATCCTAGTTGGTACAAGGGAAATATGAAAGCTGCAAAAGTGGTCTAGGTTACCTTAAGCAAAAGTGATCTTCCTTGCTTATTCCCCTATGCGACCGGTTCAAATGTGCTGAGAATTGGCAAAAGGACAAGTTCCACCCTACCTAGTTAAATCCCTTGCTTTCATTAAAATAAGTAAAAGTCCCAAAATTGATATTCTCACAATGACACTGAGAGGGGGGGTGAATCGGTGTAGCTATTTAAATTCAAATCTACAACTCTTAAAGCTGAAGCAAAGAGAACTTAAAAGCAGATAAAGCAATTATCACAAGAGAGCACACCACAACACACAATGTAACGAGGTTCACCAATTTGGCTACTCCTCAAGAATGACTGCTTGGACTACGGTCCAAATCCAGCCTTTGCAAAACACCAATTTTACAATCCGTTTACCAAGCACCCACTGGAAGGAGCACCAACCCCCGATTTATCCGCACCAACGAGAAAGGAGCTCCAACCCCTATCCAAGCACCAACTTGGATTACAGTTTTGAATCTAGATGAATGACATAAAAATGCATTCACTTTTCAAAGACCCTGACTGGTCAATAATTTATCAAAACACTCTACTTGTCACTCTCTTACAACACTCTTCTACCCTCTTTCGGAAGCACTTTCACACATTCAACAACAACCTAATTCTCCAGGCAACTACCCTTTTATAACAATATTTTCAACTTGAAACTCTTGTTCTTCTGTGACTTCCATAATCCTTCATGCACCCTATTAATAGACACTTCTGAAAGTAACTCCTTTATCACATAGTAATTTGTACATGCATTCTATTAATAGCTCTGTTTCTTGTGTGGGACTTTCGATGATAACTGTTGCTCGATGGTTACACTGCTTTACGGGCCCTGTAACTGCCGTTCTGTCTTTAATGCACTGTGCTTATTTTAGCTTGCATGATTTCTATCTGTAACTACCCCTGTAACTGTCACACTAACTTCAGTTGACTCTTCTTATATTGGTTGCATGATTTTCCTCTGCAACTGCCCCTATAACTGTCGTTCTACTTCAGTTAACTGTCCGTAATCGTGTTGTTGCGACCTATCGCGAAATCGTGACACTTTTGTCTCTTTGTACTCTTCTCGCCTTTTACCCATGAAAACATGACATGTCACGATATCATGACATTTCTGCCCCTTTGACCTTTTCTTGGTTGTTGACCAGCGAAAACACGACATGTCGCGATATCGCGACACTTTCGCCTCCTTGCTACTCTTCTCGGCTTCAACTAGCGAAAACACAACATGTCGCGATATCGTGACACTTTCGCCTCCTTGCTACTCTTCTTGGCTTCAACCAACGAAAACACATGTCGCGATATCGTGACACTTTTGCCTCTTTGTCCTTTTCTTGGATTGCACCCGCGAAACATGAACATGTCACGAAATCGTGACACTTTCGCTGCCTTGTGCTCTTTTCTGTCTTTCGCCCGCGAAAACACATGTCACAAAATCATGACACATTCGCTGCCTTGTGCTCTTTCTCTGTATTTCGCCCACAAAAACACATGTCACGAAATCATGACACATTCACTGCCTTGTGCCTTTCTCTGCCTTTCGCCTATGAAAACTCAACATGTCATGAAATCATGACACATTCGCTTCCATACACTCTCTCTCCTCTTCGGGTCATGAAAACCCGACATGTCGCGATATCGTGACACTTTTTCTCCTTAGCGCTTTTCTTCCCTTCGAGTCGCGAAAACCCGACATGTCGCAAAATCGTGACACTTTTTCTCTGTGAGCTCTTTCTCTCGAACCTGTCACGAAATCGTGACACTTTTTTATCCATACAATCCTTCTTGCAAATTGTCGCGAAATCATGACACTTTTCTTTGCAAGCTCCTTCTCCCCGAACATGTCACGAAATCATGACAGTTTTCTTTGCTTGCACCTTCTTTTCGAACATGTCACGAAATCGTGACAGTTTTCCTTGCGCTTTCTCTCTCTTTGAACATGTCATGAAATCGTGATAGTTTTCCTTGCACTTTCTCTTTCGTCCAACATGTCACAAAATCACAATAGTTTTCCTTGCGCTTTCTCTCTCTTCAAACATGTCGTGAAATCGCGACAGTTTTCCTTGCGCTTTCTCTTTCGTCCAACATGTCGCGAAATCATGACATCTTTTTCTCTCTCCTCTTTCTCTTCGCTTTGGACCGCGAAAATGAAACATGTCACGAAATCGTGACAGTTTTGCCAACATTTTCTCTCTCCTTCGATATGTCACGAAATCGTGATAGTTTTGCCAGCATTTTCTCTCTCCTTCGATATGTCGTGAAATCACGACAAAAAACATGTCGTGATATCGTGACAGTTTTCTTACTTGTCTTTTTCTTTGATCCTTTGAATCTGGGCCACTTCTGTCTTCTTGGAAATTCATTGTACATGCTCTGACTGACCTCTGAACTCCTGTCCACTGCATCAACTGATCTATCTGTCTATGTTGACAACAATGACAATACTGTTTCTGCACCTTGCTCAACAATATCCCCCTTTGGAATTGTTGGCAACACATGTGCAATTTCCTGTAATTCTTCTCCCCCTTTGACAATAATACCAAAGGGTTGTTGCAGACTCCCCCTGAGTCTATGCAAAACATTCTCAGACAAACATTGTTATAGTTAGCAAAAATCATGAATATGAGCAAAACTATAAACATAGGCATAAATGCTCCCCCTGAGAATGTGATCCCAATTGATAGTCAATGCTTGGGAAACGTGACCACTCCCAACTTACTTCGAAGGTACTTAAAAACTTCCTTGGGCAATGGTTTTGTGAATATATCTGCTACTTGCTCTGTAGTTGGAACAAAATCCAATTTAACCTCACCTTCTACAACTTTATCCTTCAAAAAGTGATACCGGATTGCAATATGTTTGGTGCGAGAATGCATAACCGGATTCTTTGAGATGTTAATAGCACTGGTGTTATCACATTTAACTGAAATTGGCTCTTTGAAGTTAATACCAAGATCTTTCAGGGTTTGTCTCATCCATAAAATCTGCATACAACATGTTGTTGCTGCAATGTATTCTGCCTCTATTGTGGATAGAGATACTGATTCTTGTTTCTTGTTGTGCCATGCTACCAACCTGTCTCCAAGATAGAATGCACCACCATTGGTACTCTTTCTGTCATCTATACATCCTGCCCAATCTGCATCTGAATATGCAATAAGAGTGAAGTCCTTACCTTTTGGGTACCATAACCCATACTCCATAGTACCCTTGAGGTACCTAAAGATCCTCTTCACAACTGTCACATGAGTCTCTTTGGGACTAGCCTGAAATCTTGCTACCATGCATACTGCTTGTAAGATATCTGGTCTTGTAGCTGTTAAATACAGCAGGCTCCCAATCATAGATCTGTACATGGTTTGATCAACATCTGGAGATTTGTCATCCTTGCTCAATTTGCAACCTGTTGTCATGGGAGTGCTAATAGGTTTACAATCCTCCATTGTGAATTTTTTCAGCATTTCTTTCACATATTTAACTTGAGAGATAAAAATGCCCTTTTCACTTTGATTAACTTGCAGTCCGAGGAAATACGAAAGTTCACCAATCATAGACATCTCAAATTCTTTCTTCATTTTATTTGCTATGTCTCTACAATACTCATCCATGCTGCTGCCAAATATGATATCATCTACATAAACAACAAGTACAATAAGATGGCCATTCTCTATTTTGACATACAAGTTGTTGTCCACCATACCTTTCTTGAACCCCTATTGAATAAGATAGTTATCCAGCCTTGCATACCATGCTCTGGGTGCTTGTTTCAGACCATACAAAGCTTTCTTTAACTTGCAAACAAAATTGGGATTGTCACCGAGTTGGAAACCATCTGGCTGCTCAATATAAACTTCTTCAAGTTTGCCATTCAAAAATGCTGATTTCACGTCCATCTGATAAACTTTGAAATTCTTGTGTATAGCTAAAGCCAGAAACATTCTGATTGCCTCGAGTCTAGCCACTGGTGCAAAGGTTTCCTCAAAATCAATACCTTCAACTTGAGCATAGCCTTTACAGACCAATCTTGCCTTATTTTTGACAACCTATCCATCTTCGTTCAATTTGTTTCAAAAAATCCATTTAGTACCGATTATGTTTTTATTTGCAGGCCTTGGTACTAACTCCCAGGTTTTGTTTTTCTCAATCTGATCTAGTTCTTCATTTATTGCCTTCATCCAACTTTCATCTGTGCTTGCTTCAGCAACATTTTTGGGCTCAATGCTGGATAATAGAGAGTAGTTCCTTACTACTGTTCTCCTTGTCTGAATACCAACTGTGGGGTCCCCAATAATTTGCTCTCTGGGATGATTTTTTTGCCAACTACCTGTTTTAAATTTCTTGTTTTCTTCTACTTCTGAGTCAATCTCCTTATTCTCTTATGTTTCCTTTTCTTCATCTCCTTCAATAACTTCTTCATAAATAGGGTAGTTTTCTTCATAGCTAATTTCTCGTTCCCTACCTTCATCAACCTTAACATCGACACTCTCCACAATTTTCTTTAGCCTTTTGTTATAGCATGTGTAGGCTTTGCTTTTTGTCGAATAGCCAAGAAAAATTCCTTCATCAGCTCTATCTTCAAACTTACCAAGATTATCTTCAGTTCTTTTGATGTAGCACTTGCTGCCAAAGACTTTGAAGTATCTTGTTGTTGCATTTTTGCCGAACCATAGCTCATAAGGAGTTTTGCTTTCATGTGTCCTCAACATGCACCTATTTTGGATGTAAACCGTAGTATGAACTGCCTCTTTCTAGAATCTGTCTGCTATTTTGTTCTCTGTCAACATTGTCCGTGCCATTTCCTGCACTGTCCTGTTCTTTCTTTCAACAACACCATTCTGTTGAGGTGTCCTTGCTGCTGAAAACTGTCTTCTGATCCCATATTTTTGATAGTACTCTGCAAACTCCTCTGAGATAAACTCTCCTCCTCTATCTGATCTTAAGCATTTAATTATTTTTCCTATTTGATTCTCAACCAATTTTTTGAAAGTCTTGAACATTTCAAAGGCATCTGATTTAAGCTTTAAAAATAGTACCCATGTCATCCTGGAATAGTCATCTATGCACAACATAAAGTATTTGTCACCATTTATGCTTTGTGTTCTCATGGGTCCACATAAATCAGTATGTATTAGCTCTAAAGGTTTGCTGGTGAAGTATTCCTTTGATTTAAATGTGGATCTAGTTTGCTTCCCTTTTTGGCATGAAGCACAGATGCTATTTAATGGTTTGCCAATGGTGGGTATATCTCTTACTGCCCTTTTTGAACTTATTTTTACCAGATTGTCAAAGCTAATATGACCGAGCCTCTTGTGCCATAGCCAATTTTCATCTACCTGTCCAATCAAACATGCTCCTTCTGAAGTCTCTGAGAGAGTATACAGGTTTCTAGAAGTCCTCGATCCAGTAGCTATCAGCTTTCCACTGTGTGCTTTTCTGACTTCACAACCCTGCTTCTTAAAAATGACTTCATGACCTCTATCACAGATTTGGCTTACGCTTAGTAGGTTGTGCTTCAAACCAATCACAAACAAGACTTCTTTGGAATTGATTTTTCCATCACTTATCTTGACTGATCCTTTGCCAACTATCTTGGCTCCATCATTATTTCCAAATTTAACTGAGCCACCTTCATAGTTCTGTAACTTTTCAAACTTTTGTTTATCGCCTGTCATGTGACTGGAGCATCCACTATCCAGTATCCATGGTGCAGATTTGTTCTGTGCTTTGAATGTTGTCTGTACAATCAAGGATTCCTTTTCTTCCTTGGGTCGCTCCTTTTCTTTCCACTCTGGTTTGACTACAGTTTTGGTCACTTGTTTAGACTTTTCTTTGTCAGTGGCCTGTGCATGTTTTTCTGGGAATTTTTTGTTTTGTCTTAAACCATTTGGTTGAGATTTTCTTCCCTGATATTTATTTGCTGCATATGTACTTCTACAATTTCTTGCAATGTGTCCAAAGTTATGACAGTTATAGCATTCTACTGCATAATCCATCAAGGGTGAAAAGACATTTCTACTGGTGAAATTTCTTTGTCCTATATTATAAATGCAGTCTAAAATCTTATGACCGTAAGCATTGCATTTAAAACAATAACCAGAAAAGGATTGATTGAACCTGGGAGTTGGTTTTTGCCATTTTGTAGTAGGAGCCACAAATCTTCTTCTCCTTTGATGTGAGACGTTAGTGAATCCATCATTGTCAGCGCTCTTTTCTTGCCTGGCATTATTGCTTTCTTTTGCATGACTTGTTTTTCCTTGATCAACCCTGATCTTATCTTCTTTCTTTATGGGTTCTATAGTTAAGGCCTTTGATCCATTTGATGATTCTCCTTCGACGAAGCCCAAGCCAAATTTGATGCCTGTACTCCTTTGGCTATTGATAATATTTTCCAGCTTCACAGAGCTTCCTTCAAGTTTGTGATAACAACTCAATTTTTGATTCATCTCTTCTAGTTGAATCCTTAAACCAACAATTTCTTCTTCCAGTTTGCTGCATTCATCTATTTTCACGGTTAATTGTACTTCGAGTTCTTCAGACATTTTCTTAAATTTGTCTGTCTGTACTTTCAAACTGTTTATTATGTCATTGGCATCCTCTAGCTTTCTTGAAACCTTTTTATTCTTTTTCCTTTCTGTACTCAACTCTTTAAGTGCAGCAACCAACTCACCTTCCAGATATACTTCAGCCTCATCCTTAAGGTCTTTATCACCTTCTTGTTTTTCTTCTATTTTTTCTTCTTCAAATGCCATGAACAGAGCTTCACCTGTTTCTTCTTCAGAATCCTCACCTGAGCTTTCTTCAGAAGAGCTGACATTCTTGGATATGAAACTTTTCTTCTTGAAGTTGTTTTTTCTAAAATTTGGTTTCTTCTTCCAGTCACCTTTTTCTTGGTGTGACCCTTCATCATTTTTGGTTTTCTCATTCATTGGACATTTAGCTGCAAAGTGCCCGATGCCTCCATAGTTGAAGCACTTAAATGGTAACTTTCCTCTGTATTTTCCTTTTCCCTTTATAAGTTTCCAAACAAAGTTAGCTTCCATTTCATCCGATGTCTCTTCATCCTCAGATTCTTGTTTAGTTTTTATATTTTTGTGTGCTTTAAAAGCAGCTTCTCTGTCTGTGGGCTTAGCTTGTCCTATTCTCATTTCGTATGCAGTCAAAGAACCATGCATCTCATCCATGCTAAAAGTATTGAGATCTTTAGCTTCTTCTATAGTAGAAACTTTAGAATTAAATCTTTTGTGAAGAGTTCTTAGTACCTTTTTCACGACGACCGCATCTTCCATTTCCTCGCCGAGTCCTCTAATCGCAGTAATGATTCCATTGACTCTCAGCATATAGGCCTCTATGTTCTCATCGTCATTCATTCTTAATGCTTCGAACTGAGCTCGATGCATTTGTAGCTTGGCTTCCTTGATCTTGTCGTCTCCTTCATGAATGCTCTTCAGTTTGTCCCACATGTCTTTTGTAGTTTTATAGCTCATGATCCTTATTAGTTCACTATCCACTAAACCGCACATTATAGCATTCTGTGCTTTAGAGTTATTCTCAAATGGTTTCTTACCGGCAGCATCGGTTGGAGGTATGGCGGGTATTGTGTATCCACTTTCTATTGACTCCCAGATGTCGTATCCTAGAGCACAAAGATATGTCTACATCCTAATTTTCCAAAATGAATAATTAGTTTCATCGAACAATGGAGCTTTATTTGATGAGAATCCTTCACCACCTGCCATTGTGTTCCTTCCCAGATCACCTTAGCTGATTAAGCTTGTTCAGGAACCTTGCTCTGATACCAATTGATATTCTCACAATGACACTGAGAGGGGGGGTGAATCAGTGTAGCTATTTAAATTCAAATCTACAACTCTTAAAGCTGAAGCAAAGAGAACTTAAAAGCAGATAAAGCAATTATCACAAGAGAGCACACCACAACACACAATGTAACGAGGTTCACCAATTTGGCTACTCCTCAAGAATGACTGCTTGGACTACGGTCCAAATCCAGCCTTTGCAAAACACCAATTTTACAATCTATTTACCAGCACCCACTGGAAGGAGCACCAACCCCTGATTTATCTGCACCAATAGAAAGGAGCACCAACCCCTATCCAAGCACCAACTTGGATTATAGTTTTGAATCTAGATGAATGACATAAAAATGCCTTCACTTTTCCAAGACCCTGACTGGTCTATAATTTATCAAAACACAGTAAACACTTACGACTCTTCTTGTCGCTCTCTTACAACACTCTTCTACCCTCTTTCGACAGCACTTTCACACATTCAGCAACAACCTAATTCTCCAGGCAATTGCCCTTTTATAACAATATTTTCAACTTGAAACTCCTTGTTCTTCTGTGACTTCCATAATCCTTCATGCACCCTATTAATAGACACTTCTGAAAGTAACTCCTTTATCACATAGTAATTTGTACATGCAACCTATTAATAGCTTTGTTTCTTGTGTGGGACTTTTAGTATAACTGTTGCTCGACGGTTACACTGCTTTACGGGCCCTGTAACTGTCGTTCTGTCTTTAATGCACTGTGCTTATTTTAGCTTGCATGATTTCTATCTGTAACTACCCCTGTAACTGTCGCACTAACTTTAGTTGACTCTTCTTATATTGGTTGCATGATTTTCCTCTACAACTGCCCCTGTAACTGTCGTTCTACTTTAGTTAACTGTCCGTAATCGTGCTGTTGCGACCTGTCGTGAAATCGTGACACTTCTGTCTCTTTGTACTCTTCTCGCCTTTTACCCGTGAAAACATGACATGTCATGATATCACGACATTTCTGCCCCTTTGACCTTTTCTTGGCTGTTGCACCAGTGAAAACATGACATGTCACGATATCGTGACACTTTCGCCTCCTTGCTACTCTTCTCGGCTTCAACCAGTGAAAACACAACATGTCGCGATATCGCGACACTTTCGCCTCCTTGCTACTCTTCTTGGCTTCAACCAACGAAAACACAACATGTCACGATATCGTGACACTTTTTGCCTCTTTGTCCTTTTCTCGGCTTGCACCCGTGAAAACATGGAACATGTCATGAAATCGTGACACTTTCGCTGCCTTGTGCCTTTTCTGTCTTTGGCCCGCGAAAACACAACATGTCACGAAATCGTGACACTTTCGCTGCCTTGTGCCTTTCTCTACCTTTCGCCCATGAAAACGGAACATGTCACGAAATCGTGACACTTTCGCTGCCTTGTGCCTTTCTCTGCCTTTCACCCGCGAAAACTCAACATGTCATGAAATCGTGACACATTCGCTTCCATACACTCTCTCTCCTCTTCGGGTCGCGAAAACCTGACATGTCATGATATCATGACACTTTTTCTCCTTAGCGCTTTTCTTCCCTTCGGGTCGTGAAAACCCGACATGTCACGATATCGTGACACTTTTTCTCTTGCGAGCTCTTTCTCTCAAACCTGTCATGAAATCGTGACACTTTTTTATCCGTACAATCCTTCTTGCAAATTGTCATGAAATCGTGACACTTTTCTTTGCAAGCTCCTTCTCCCCGAACATGTCACGAAATCGTGATAGTTTTCTTTGCTTGCACCTTCTTTCCGAACATGTCACGAAATCGTGACAATTTTCCTTGTGCTTTCTCTCTCTTCGAACATGTCACGAAATCATGACAGTTTTCCTTGCACTTTCTCTTTCGTCCAACATGTCATGAAATCATGATAGTTTTCCTCTTTCTCTCTTCAAACATGTCATGAAATCGTGATAGTTTTCCTTGCGCTTTCTCTTTTGTCCAACATGTCGTGAAATCGTGACATCTTTTTCTCTCCTCTTTCTCTTCGCTTTGGACAGCGAAAATGAAACATGTCGTGAAATCATGACAGTTTTTCCAGCATTTTCTCTCTCCTTCGATATGTCGCGAAATCGTGACAGTTTTGCCAGCATTTTCTCTCTCCTCCGATATGTCGCGAAATCGTGACAGAAAACATGTCGCGATATCACGACAGTTTTCTTACTTGTCTTTTTCTTTGATCCTTTGAATCTGGGCCACTTCTGTCTTCTTGGAAATTCACTGTACATGCTCTGACTGACCTCTGAACTCCTGTCCACTGCATCAATTGATCTATCTATCTATGTTGACAACAATGACAATATTGTTTTTGCACCTTGCTCAACAAAAGTCAAGCAAAATTCAAAGTCAAAACAAACAAGCAAATTTCATCCTTACATAAGTCCCTTGCTCAAGAAAAAAATAAATAAAAAATAAACAGTGATTTTCATCACTAAGCATGAGCAAGTATCCCAAAGGAAATGAAGAAAATAAGGGAATGAAGCTTGAATACTTGGAATTCTCAGCATTGTACAAAATCGAAAGGTGATCCCCATTATGGGTTGGTGTACACCCATGCCTGGCAATGGTGATACCCTTACGCATGATGATATATCTATCACAATAGCATCTTGCATTTGTGTAGACCAATGTTTGTATGTGTATGAGCTAGCTTTAGGTAACCCAATGCTACCTAGTGGTATAGTCCAACTAAGTCCAACACAGGATAAGATGAACAATTGATCTTAGCAATGGGCTAAAAGAATCCTTCCTGAGATCAGAGAAAATGCTTGAGTTCTATATAAATGTATCCATTTGCACACACAGGGATAATGAATACCTAGGTCCATGATGAAAGCCTTACTTTTAAAAAGTCTTGTGTGGTCAATACGCAACTATTGATAGAGTAACTAGAGTGTTTGAGTCTCAATAAAAACCTCAAAACTTCCTACATAGCAACAAATCATATCATCAATTGCATCATCAATTTTATTTATGAAGTTTTGTAAATTAAGGGGTATTAACAAAGTAAGCTAGATACTAGATAGATGTCAAAAATAATATCTACACGGCCACTGACTATTTTGAATCTTTTAAATAATATAAGCTTTATCAAGAAATTACATACATTCTATGCCAGTACATTTCACATATGAATGCCTAAATAATTAGTTCTTATAATAAGAATGATTATTTACATTCATGATTGTTATAATTTTTGTGGTATCATCCATTTAGATTTTTGAAATCATATCATATGCATTCCTTATGTTTTAAGTGATTAAAGCATACAGGTTCATTCACATTAGATTAAACATCATATAGACAATGCATGATGCATTGCATTTACCATATCATAATATAAGTTAGATGCATACAATTAAATCAAAATTAAACATGCATCTAAAGAACACATTGCATCCATAAACACATAATTTCATAAATCATCCATCAACATTTAAGATCACATCATTGCATCCATCCATGCATAGAATCATAAATCCATCATCAAATCAACTCATGATACATCACATTATGTCACAATAATCAAATCATATAAGCATTTACATCAACATCTACATAAGCATCCATATCAATATTCATATCATTATAAATCTCACCTATCATCTAACACATATATCAACTCATCATAATGCTATCATCACATCACATTAGTAAAACAAAAACATAAGCAATAAATGACACACATAATGAAGCATACTACAAAGATATCATATAAATGTGTCTCAAAAAGTGTCTCAAAATGTGTATCTCAAGTGCATGGATATACAAAAATACCCGAAGGCTACAATCATATAGGTCAATTGACCTCAAAAATAAAAGCCTAATGCATCATCAATCAAACACTAGGCCTGCACCCCCTACAACATCGCCCCCTATGGTTGGATCTTAGGTGGAGTTATGTGATCTCGTTGGCCTCTCTGTGTGAGTCTGGGTCCTCTAACTAGGCTATAAGGAAGACTACCCTTAAGTGGAAAGTCTACTAGCCTGTGATCCACCTGCACTCCACCTACACCTATCCTCTCCTTAGGAGTGGCTCCTAGCCTCTTGATATGCATCTAGAGAGAAGCAATGTGGCATATATGATCAACAATCTCTACCTCATACTCATCTAGCAAAGTCTGCATTTTCTTGATCTCTACCCCTGGTTTTGCCCCTGTAGGACCCTGAGGTGTGGGAGGATCAACAACAACCTACATCCTGGTAGCACCACCCTTGATAGTAACCTACAAGGCCTGTATTTGAGCTGTGAGCTACTCTATAGTAGCATATTATTGTACTATATTAGCATCTTATTATACTATAGTACCATCTCACTAGGCTATAATAGCATCACGTTATTGTACTTAGATCTTAGCCAACTAAAGCTCAACCTCTACATCATGTAGCTGCATCCTAAGAGGATAATATCTCTCCTTAGGATCCAACTCCTCCTCCTCCTCCTCCTCCTCAAGAGCCTCCTACTCCTTCGCTACCACCTTCTTTGCCAGTTGGTCCCATCCCTCAGTCCTAGCTAGGACTATATACCCTGCTAGGTCTACACCTCCATCTCCACCATCATCCTCATGACCCAGAATACCATCACCATACCACATTAGATCACCCCACCACTATGCAAATTCATTTATGACTCCCCCAATGACTCTTGGGTCAACTACTGGGGCATCCTCCTCATCAGCCAACTCTGTAATATGTGGGAGAGGTAGATATCTCTCTACTCCAATGCACCTATACAAGAATGAGACAAGTGGCACATCCTGATGTAATTCATACCGACGAATAACTCGAGAGTAGAAGAAATACTCCCTAATTTTGACCTTGTGTCAAATGAGCCATCGCTTGCACCGTGTCCTAGCTATAAAACTAGGTGGATCATCCCAAGTTGGGCACTTGTGATATGGGTGCCATATGACGTCTCCATCATATAGCCTAGTGAAAGTAGAAATATAATGGGGAAGCTCCCCCGTCGAAGGATGGCTCTTGTGCTCCTCATGATCTCAAGCCCACCTGTCAGCATAACACTACATCCAACCATCAATAGCTATAATCTTTGAATGGAGCCCTCTGGGACGATCCACGCTGATATGCTTCCATCCCTATACCTGAAGAAGTAAGTTGTAAGAAATGCTAACATGACCCCACTAACATATGTGGTACAACTCATCATAGCACTATCCCAGTAAAGAACTCTCCCATGCATAAATGATAGGCTTCACGCTATCCATCAAGTCTTGAACCATCACAAGGAGGTTCCACGAGAACCTCAAGCCTGAGTAATCTGGGATCAGGATGTTACTGATAACCATAAGCAACACTGCATGCCTCTCAAAGAAGACATACTCCATGTACCAACGTAGAACATATACACCACTAGATTTAGTGTCCTTGAATGCATCTGTAACATGCCTCCCAAAAGCCCAAACACCCAAAAAAATACTACATCATGATCATTATTGGCTAAAGAAACAATGGCCACTCCATCAAAGGGGATCCAAAAAATCTTGTATACATCCTCTAATGTGATAGTCATCTCACTGGTAGGAATGTGGAAAGTGTTAGTCCAAGAATCCCATCGATCAACTAGGGCCATGAGGTAGGCCTGAACTGACATGATATGTGGCATCCTGGTCACATATTATAGTCTACGAGCCTTAAACTAGGCCCAGTACGTATCATCCATGAGTGGAAGGAGGTCATTTAGGAGCTTCGGGTCTTGAACCTGAGCAGTTAGAATATAAAGACAAATAAAAGCATAACTATAGTGCATCTAAGGCATAAATCATAATAAAACATAAAAAATGGTGCAAATAATGATAGAAAACCCTAAGTCTAAGTTAAATAGCAGTAAATGCACCTAATCATGCAGTAAATTTTAGAAAAATGGCTCAAAATTTAAGAGATATCAATTAGTCACCTCGATACAAATAAAAAAATCATAAATTTTACCTAAGGATCCTGGCCACTTTCACCTACAATGGCTAGAAACTTGCCGCTGAGGCTAGCAGCAGCCAATCCCCAATGGTCACATTTCTTACCATTGGGATTCAAAATCGGTCGCTCTAAGTGATAGCAACCAATATGCAGGCCGAAATGATCACTCTGAATGGCCGTGGTTGATGGGTGACATGACAAACGCATACGCACTAGGCCAAAAATACCAAAAAATTTGAAAAAATGCAAGAAGGTGGATAACCCACCTAAAAAAAACCTAAACTAAACCTATCTACATGTTCGGTTCATTGCCGAAGAGTTTAATGAGATTCATTTATCGATTACTTATTAAGGTTCAATTTTATTGAAAAGGAAAGCAAGGTTAGGTTTGAGAGAATACCCGAGAAGCTTTGGCTCCTCTGCTCACCTATGTCTCACCCTGTGTAGCCATAATCCTCAATGCAAATGCACCCAAAGTCACAAATATCGCTTTCTCATCAAATCTCTGGAAATCAAATTGCTAGCTAGAAGAATGAAAGGTCAAAATCCTAGATCACTTTTTATACTCCTCAAGTTATGCCTCGGTCACTGCTAACATCAACAGCCTGAAATTCTTGGCCGCTCATGGTGAGAGCAGCCATAAGCATGTAATTAGCGGTCATTGGATCTGACAACAGTTGGCTACACAAGAAAAATAAGAAATATTCCTTCCAGGAGGAATAGAAAAAAATCAAATAAACACATTTTTATGGTCCCTGATCATCATAATGATCAAAATAACAAAAAAATCACATAAAAACAAATCTTAAGTAAGCTTCATATTTATTTACTTACTCTATCAACTCGGCGGTTGTAGCGATTTGCACTCCATGCAATTTGGTGAGATGAGTAAGTTACCATAGCGCTACTTGGGGAAAATTATTTATTTTGAAATTATGATGTATCACCTAAATCCCGAAGAAGACCAAGATGGTCGGACTACTCCACGGGTACAATGGAATCATCCTGATTTTCTTATGACACAAAAACACTAAGCTAAGTGATTCAACATAAAGCCTAAATAGAATCACTCATCCTAACTCCCTAATAAGTCTATTGATTTCCATATTGCTCCCTGAGATAGGTATGAATGACCATCATAAAAAATTGGAATCACACTTGGATGGGGGTTTGCCCATTAAAAGAACAAACACTAGAAAGGAACTAAAGCTAGTCAAAGTGGTCAAGCGAATTGTCGCTTCACTCATTGATCTTCCCTCACCTATTCATTGTGTGAGGGGGGTAGTTCAAATATTCAAATAATCATAATCAAATTCAACCAAAGATAACTCGATCATATCAAAATTGTGTTCATCCTACAAATAATTGCATACAACTCTTACAAAATTTTCTCTGTTTGCTGGGTTCATAAGAAAATATGATAATTTTAGGTTGTAGCTCTCCTCTGGCTGGTTTTTTTGTAGCAACATAAGCTACCTGATTGCATTTAATTAATGAGTGCAAATGAACATGTGCAAGCCTTGTGCTAAATTAAGCCTTCAATCAGGTTGAAGCAATGATTCAAGGATGTGTGTCATCTTGCATGATTGGGCCATCCAACATCGATCAGATCAAATGATTATCATATACCCTACACACATAGCAGTCTACATTTTTGCTTTGCACTATGTTTTACACACAATGCATTACAAAAAGAGGCATCTGTAGACACCTAAAACATATCATTTTTAGGGAGACTACTCACATGGGCACATCCATAGATCACGTGACTAAACCTTGGGACCTTCCAAGTATCAAAAGTGGTTTTCACCACTCATTTAGGGTATTCTTAGCCCATCCAAGCCTGGTGGATATGGACCAGAGCGACTGGATCCTTGTCCTTGTAGCTCAAAGTGGCCAAACCTTAGTTGTTGTAGATTAGAATGACCAAACCTTAGTCATTGTAGACAACAACGACTAAACCCTAAAATGCATTTTGTCACCAATCTAGACTAATATCGGGCGGAAGTGGCAGTCTGCATGCAATAAATATAAATGGGGACAACTTTGCATTCCTCCTCACACCCAGTATACATGAAAGAATCAAGTATGGATTTAGACATCAGTTAACTGGCCCTCAAGGATAGACAAAGACTCAAATTCTCATGCTAACAAATAGTTTGTATGTAAGATTCGGTCTTAGGGTTTTAGACCTAAACCTAAGACCTCAACACATTATAAGGAGTAAACCTAAAAGCACTAGGGGACCTTCTTTTATCAATTTGGAGGGAGAGAGACCAGGGAGAGATTTTAGAGACTTAGAGATATTTTCTTGTAGCGAAGCCCTACCAAATTGGATAGCAAACTAGAGCACCTTTTGAGGAGCAACGAAGTGCTAGCCTACCAGGAGGTTATCATCTATAGGATATTCAATACATAGGACAAAAGACAATAATCATTTTCAACATCAAAACAAGCCTAGGTCTATAGCCTTGGATCAATAGAGATATTTTTCATCTTAGTGGCCAATGTCTTAGACAGTGGCCCATAGGCTTAGTCTAGGGTTCTTAGTATTAGTTTCCTTTATCTAGCTTGTTATATGTTTTCACGTTATTAGCATAGATCTGATTTATTGCATTTCATAGCATTAGTTTCTATTATCATTGAGCACATTTCCGTTTATCATTAAGATTATTACTAACAACCTCATTCAAGGAGGCAATCTTAGACAGTTGAGCGTTTGCTATTGTTTTCATGCTTGCAGGATTACAGGTTCATTGAACAGGTTATCAAAATATAAAAGTAAAAGGATCCCTCTAGGAACTAGACCTGGAGAAGGATGCATCTGTAAGCCCTCATACAGTTCCATGTGCATAATTGGGAATCCTGCGAGAGTGCATCTCTCCTTGTGAGGGGATATCATACATCGGCTGCCCTACTTTGTAAAATATATATCAAAGTAAGGGAATCCCTTAGAGGGATCTATATGTAACCGAACTTGAGAAAAAAAAATAAAAAGCATTATCTATTCATTTATTTGTAATTTTGGTTGTATATTTCATTTAATGCATGATTAAATATGAATAAGATAAATAATATTCTCAAATAGGAGTAGTGGAAGGTGCGCTGCTTCCCCGAGGTTGCTACAATTTTTATTTTATAAGGGTATATTTTAGGGCTTTGTAGAATGCCCTTTATGGAGTTTCTAAAACGTATATTTCTCCTTATAAACCTTATATTTTTCTAGTACTTATGGAGTCCTTTGAATGACTCTCAAATGTATATTATGACTAGCCTCCTGTGCTTGGAAACTTATCCTTTACTTTGCTCGGAGTGTGGGCTTTAATTTTCTGATTTGGGTCTTTATTTTTATGACCCAACCTTGTTGGAAATTTTAAGTAATTATGTTGTCACTGATGTCAAGTGTTAGATGCAAGAAAAGTTCATCTCAGTGCAAGGGAATTGATAAAAATAGGGTTAAAATATTTATATTTTAATCCCAAGAGATTTGGGACAAATCTCCTCAATGGTTGGTTAAAAGGTTGAAGGCCCTGGTCTAAAAATCCCAAAGGAAGAAATTGTCCAGGCTAAAAAAGGAAATAATATTATAATATTTTAATATTATAATATTAAAGTTAAAAGGTTAAAGCCTAAGGATGCATTATAAAAATAATTATAATATTTATATTATAATTTTTATAACCCAAAGTGGGTTTGGCACCAATATTCAAAAGTTATTTTTAAACAACTTCCAAGCACCATCGACGTCCTTAGCATGGTGGTAAATCCATATTAATATGGATGATTTTTCTAGCCCTAAGGTTGTGTGTTTGAAATATCTTTTTGTTGAAAAGTGATTTTGTGGATTAATAAGGATTTTTTATCATTCTTTTATGGATGTGTTTAAAATTAAGAGGGAGTTAAAAGGTGTATGAAGTATTTTTATTGTTTGTATTTTGCTTCATTTTGAAGGGCTTGGTTGTGTGGTTTAATGCTCTAGTTTGAGAAACCAAGAGAGTTGGTTTGGAATTTAATTGTGCACACTTATTGAGAAAGGTTTCCCAATTTATAAAAAGGTGTTGTGCTAATCTTTTGAAGTTGCAAAATATATCCTTTTGTGACACATATTTTGAATACATATCTTTATAAAAGCAAATTAAGAGGTATGGGCACATATTTCCTTATTTAAGGTGTTTTTTTGAGTGAATGTTTCTGAACATAAGGTGGAGTGAAAATGATTGTTTGATAAGCATTGTTGGAAATATTTGAGTTAGGATTTATGCTTCATGGTTGAATGATTTTGGAATCATTTGAGATAGATTTTGAGAATAATATTTTGCTTGCATTGTTGAAAGAATTTGAGATATTCATACTAGATATTGTGAACTACTTGTGCTAGGTTGAAGACAAGTTTTGCATCTTTGAGAAATTGTTTTGAGCATGGGTTATAAACTATTATGAGCATGTCTTAGAGCAGAATTGAGCAGAGATTATGAGAAGGTTAGAAACAGATTTTGAGCAGGTTTGAGGTAGATTTTGATTAGGTTTGAGGTATATTGTGAGTAGGTAGAAGCAGACTTGTGAGCAGGTTTGAAGTAAAATTTGAGTAGGTTTGAGGTAGATTGTGAGCAGGTAGAAGTAGAATTGTGAGCAGGTTTGAGGTAGATTTTGAGCAGGTTTGAGACAGACTTGTGAGCAGGTTAGAGGTAAACTTGTGAGCAGGTTTAAAATAGTATTGTGAGCAGAGTTTGTTAGAATTGAACTAGAGTATAGGGAATAGAGTTCTCTTGTGGAGTGAGATTTATGAAATAGCTAGGGAGATAGATTTCTTCTATGGAGAGAGATCCATGAACTAGTTGAGGAGATAGAGTTCCTTTGGATCAATTTCCATGAACCAAATAAAAGGGGATAGAGTTATCCTATGGAGATATATCCACAAACTAAAGCAATAATGGGATTGGTGTCTCCTTTGGATAGAAGTCCATAAAAATTGTAATAGGGATTGGATTCCCAAAATATTCATTGAGAAAAGTTTATAAGAAATATTTTTTCCATGGAGTAGCCCACATTGGGTGAACCACGTTAAATCATGTCTCCCATATGTGTGATGATGTGTGCATTATTTTCTACTTTGATATTATTGTTGCTATCATTTGGATTGAAAAGTAAAAGGTTTTATCTTATACTATTTAGACCCCTCTCAGTATAAGCTTATGTTATTCAAACCTTACTCCCAAAACCTATTTTTAATCCTATCAAAAACTATCCACAAATTATTCTTGGAGATATAAATTCAAATTGCACTTTGGACTTGGGATTCCTTCTCCCTTTCAAGATCTTTTATTACTATAATAGGTTGGCTTTATTATCCAACTTTTGGATGTAATGTTACTCTTTTTTGGTGGCTATTCCTTTGCACAAAATTATTTCTTTAACTTCTTAAAAAAAGCTCTTGATAAATATTCCTTTGTTCACTAATTAGGCTGAAATAAAACTGATATTATTAGTACCTTTGATCATTGGCAATATCTTCCTTGCTTGGCTATTATTTCACTTATCAATCCAAGCTCCTTAATGAAATATATTCATTATTGTATATACAAATTTGTATTCTTATTTTGATTAGAATGATAAATATAATGTTGATATGTTTCTTTCTCTCAAAATATACCTAACTTCTATTTTATTCTATGTGCAGGTTTGATCCTTGTAAACTATAACTTTTGCACTATTTTTAAGACTTGAAATAAAACTATTCTATGCAACACTTTGAACCTTGAAATCGGTGCTTAATAAACCTTAATAAGAAACCAAATATGAAATCTCAACTAATGAAATTTTACACATTTATGTTACATACCTTTTCAATATTGTGTATGATGAATATGATGGTGATTCAACTCACCTCAATGGATGCATTTGTGTATTATTTTGCAGCTCTTCTATGCTATCCAAAAATAATTCTTTGCCCACATTTTTGTAGCTTCAATACCTTACCAAATTGCTGCTCAAAACTCTGATTTGGTGGCTCGAGACCACCTTCAAAATATACATCTAGAATATGATTTTTAGCAGCCACAAATGTTGCTCAAATTTTTTGAAACTTTCAGCACTAAATGCAATCTTAAATGTTGCTAACTCCTTTGATTTGCTACCTTTTTTCTGTCCATGAACTCTATATTTTACAGCTTTAATTGTTGTTAATGTGCTGCCTTCATTGTCTACAAATATATAAAAATTCAGATTTTAAGGCATTCAATAACGTCACTAAAAGTTTTTCCTTGTATCCCAAAATTTTTGTAGGATTCTTCCCAAATCACAATTGATATGTTTTCTCAAGAACCCTTCAATGATGGCCCCCAAATCTCTCATATTTGTTGGTTCTTCTATATATTTCCTCTTGTCGAATTATGAATGCAAATTAGATCTCCTCCTCAAACAATTTATCAATCTTGAGATATATCAATACTGCCTTTTGATTTGATAATATTCTTATGAAAACTTCTCGTTTGGGCTTATTTTTGGATGGTAATAATCATCCAAATTCCTTAGCTTCTCTATCATAGTAATTCCTCCAATGAGTCCTTCTAGGGACACCTTCAATAAGGCTCATCAAGACTTCTTATTTTTCTCCTTGAGACCTCTCCAATATTCAACTATGGAAATGAGATCTTCTTCTAGGATATCGTAAATCTGCTACTACTAAAATATGCAATAGAACCTTTTTTTAGTTCTTATCAATGATCAATATTCCACTATAGAAGTTCATTAATAGGGCATTCAATGGATCTCTTATTCAATGTAAAATTTTTAGTCTTCAATGGAGATCACCAATCTCCAATATTTTTCTAGGACTCTTCTCCTTGAGTCTCTTTGATCTTCAATGAGGTCTTCTTTCTAGGACCTCCTTCCAAGATTTGCAATCTTCAACGTGGCTTTCTTGACCACTATATCTCTCCTCAATATTTAAACGAGGAGGCTTCAATATGAAAATATCTCAATAGGACATTTCTCCTTAGGCCTCCAAATTTTCAATCCTTATTTTTATGCAACAAAGAATTAGTCCCTACACGAGGAAAGTAACTTTGAATTTTAGGCAACGAAGATGAAATTCTTCTCTATCTGTTGTGTTGTAGGAAGCTTCCCACATTTTCAGAGTTAATTTTTTACAAGAAGAAAACTTAGATGATAGTAACCCAATGGTTCTCCTAAAAAATTTGTTTTCTATCTTGCAATAAAATATTAGAGATAATAAAAATTCTTATGATTCTATGAAAAAAAACCTTCACTAGTAGGATTTCCAATCTAGTGGATACAATACTAAGTTCTATTCTTCACAACTATTACAACTCTTATGGAAAAAATCTAGCCAAATCATGTGGATTTATCTATTTTCTATTCTTCTACCTAGAGCTAATTCTATCAAAAAGTATATTATGATGCTATTTGCATACAACGACACACTATGGCTCGTCCAGTTTGTAAATACTCAAAAATAGCAATGGTGATCACTTGTGGATTTCCTTTGATCCATCGTGGCTCTGATACCATTGTTAGATTTTGGATCCTTAAACATAAATGAAATGCATTCAAAAGTATTGAAATAAGCATGCAATGTTATAACTATAATAAATGCAACCTAACATGCATGAAAATATGATAGAAAATTTGAAACAATGCTCAAGATATACTCATATAAGTGTTATCTTTTGATGTAGTATGCAGTATGTAATGGGATATAGCATTCACAAGATACAAAATAAAATGAAATAAAGTAAATCTGTGAGATGACTGAAATATGCTATAAATAGAAATTATGGAAATGAATACAATGTAGATCTAGAGGAAATGGGCACTCCATGAACAAAGCTACTAGACTACATTGCACCCATCGCCAATATATTGTGATCTACACAGCACTATGTTACTACCTACGAATATGCTCTAAAATTATCTATAGCCTACTTGTTACAATGAGGCCCTTTTTATATAGGAAGATAGATTCCTTGGCTAACATTCTACCTAGGTATGCAAGGGACAACTTGCACATATACAAATTGCACATTTACACTTGTACATTTATTACATTGGATGAAGTAACTAGATAAATTTACTCTAAAGTAATCTAATGTCCTAAGTATTTACCTAGGAAGGTACATTTACATGACCCAAATGATGTAATATAATCTATTTCTAACACCCCTTTGTATTACATTATTTGGGTATTGAATACTTTAGTCTTCAATGTGGATCTTCTTATTGATCTTGAGATTCATATTCTTCTTCTCTATTTTTTGTAATCTATTTGAGCAAGTATTTAGTGTGTTCATGACCTATCATTCTTTCTGAAAAAGCTTTGACTTCATAATCATCTGTAGATTCTTCCAGTTCTTCAATTTCTTCTATCCTCTGAGCTATATGTCATTTTTGATTTTTTTTTATACTCCAATTGGGGATAATTGGTTGGAAACTGATATTGTTGTTGATGGGGATTTTGATATTATCATGGCTAAAATTGGTTCCTATTGTTCATCTAATTTCCTTGATTTTTATTTTTGGGATTGAACCTACAATAGCTAGTACTATGGTCTTTTCTCTTGCATATATGAAAATACCTATTGTACAATGGTTTTCATACTTTTGATGAAGAAGCAATATTTTCCTATGGATTATCTTTATATGCCAATGTAGTTTTATTCATTTCATATTTAACTATATTTTCCATCTCATATTCTTGTAGAATATTGACTAGGTCATCAAAAGAGGTATATTTACTTAGTACTTGTAAAGATGTAACCAAATGCTTATAGTTTTCTTGCAATGCTCTCATGGTTACTTGAGTAAGAAGCTCATCCTTAATTGTTTCTCCTGAGGTCAATAATTTTCCTTAATTATATGTTACCTTCCTTAATAATAGTTCTATGCTTTCTCCACTATTCATATTTAATGAGTGAAGTTGAGTTTGAAGATGAAGAATAGTTGACTTATTATTCCCTTAAAATATTTTCTCTATGCTTGTCCATGCATCTGAAGATGTTTTTGCTGAACTAATATAGGATATATCTTCAATGATAGCAAAGGTTATTATCATTAGAGCCTTTGAATCATTTTTCTCAAAATTTAGGATTTTAGTATCACCTATGGTAGGTCTCTATGTTTTCCATTAAACAATATCCCAATGTTTTTCATATACCAATATTGCTTTCACTTTATTCTTCCAAGAGAAATAATTAGGACCCTTGAGTAGTTGAGGTTCTGCTAGGAAGAATTTGTTTGATGCCATTTAAATTTCCTAATATCAATCCTTAAATTTTGTGGACTTCCTTATGTCTCCCTAGTAACTTTGGAATATGATATAGTGCTTTTGTAAAATGTAGTTCAATTTTTGGTTGATTTTGTAAAGTTTTGTAAATATCAAAAATCAACTTTTACAACACATTATTACTCCTATTGAACTAAGTACTTTTTAATTTTTAAGAGGTTTTAATGTTAGATTTCTTTCATCCCTTTTGAGAAATATTAGGACAAGAATATTATAAATTTCCAACCTTAGAAAAAACCTTAATAACATTTTTTAATATCCCTTAGGATTTTATTTTAGTGTTTCTAATTTTCAATAACCTAATTTGGTGTTGTAACCCTTATAGCTCCCAAATATATAAAATTAGAACACAATAATATTTACAAATATTTAAAAAATAATTTCTAGTAGAAATCCTTATTTTTCCTATGGTTAATATTGCAAATATTATCTTAGTTTGATAAATTATCCCCTTTGATCCTTTGATCTCAATATGGTTAAATTATTCTAAGTTTAACCCTGGTTTATCAACCTTATAACTCCCTTAAATGAAAGCACATTAAAGTAGGGAATAAATATCACCTTGCAATATTCGAATATGTGTTGTTTTTAGATGTGAGATGGCTGCAATGTAAGTGTATTTGCTTTGACCATTCCCTCCAATGGAAAGCTTGGATTTAATGCTTCAACTATGGTGCCTTTAATCTCTACCTTTGACTTCCTTTGACCAGAGCATTAAATGTTCTTCCACCTTGCTTCCATGCTACAACTCGACCCTGTACAAAGACTATGAAGTGTTGAACGTGAATGCTTTCGAATGCTTATGAATGTTGTGTTATCCCTAGTCCAAGATGCCTTTAATAGATGATCAATATGTTTATGAGTGAAAAGTGTGACAATGGTTACATTAAATGCTTCAAATATGTTCTAGACGTCTATTACAAATGTCACCCTTGCTCAAGTAACATCTAAAGTGTTTTTATTCCTTCATAGTGTGTTGTTCATGAGACTTCCTTCTATAATACCTATAGATAAATGTAACTCCTTTTCCACATGGACTATGGGTGCAAAATAGATGTTTTAGCGCTTTTCCTAACATGTGTGAGATTCCAACATACCTTTGAGGGTGTTTAGGATTTCTTTTGGAGAATGATAAGTGGTACTTGCATGCCCTAGTCTTATCAATACCTTCTTGCAAGATTTTTAACATACATTTACACCTTCTTCCTTGTATTTTTATGGTGCTGAGATAGTTCTAACCAAGAAATGCTTATTGTGGAGCTTTGGTGGAGATTTCTTGATGCTCCAATGGTGGTATTGAATGCTCCTTTATTGAACATATGATTGCAATTTTCTTGCTTTGATTTCCCTTGCTTATGTGTTTCTAGGTTTGTCTCCTTTAGTGAGTAATGTGACACCCCATTTGTGCTTTGTAGGTTACCTATTATGGTTTTCCAACCCGTGCATGATATGAGCTATTTTGAGAGGCTTCTTTATGCTTGGAGTGTGCTAGTATTCAGCTGCACTCTTCTTGAGGATAATGTACCTTTGAGTCACCTTCAAATATACCCTCTTTCCTATATAAACCATATTAGGATAGTGCAATACAATGTAACAAATTTATGTATAAAATAATATTTATTGCACCCTCTTTTGCACTCCTTTTTCTAGGTCTAAATTTTTGATTTTGTGGCAAAATTTTTGAATGCAATGTAGGGGTTTTGAGGTTTTATATTTTATTAGATACTTTCCCCTTTTTTTCTTGGATACTTTGATGAAAAATCCTATATTATATAGAAGTAGATATAAGATCCTTATTTGATGCAATTATCTACACTTTTCTCCTTGCAACTAACCCTATAATGCTTTGGATTTGAGACTCACCAAGTATCAATCTTTGAAGCTTCTATTTTTTATTTTTGTTAGTTGTCTTCTTCTACAAATTTTGGAGGATTCTAAAATATTTTGGTGGCTTCTCTTAGCCACTATGTGTTGCATATTTTTGTGCATAAATATTATCTTTAGACACTATCAAATTCTGATTTTTTGCCCTTTTCAAGAACACAAACAATAATATTTTTGAGAGAAATAGAATAGTGGAAATGAATCTAATAATATTTAATTTTTAATGCACTAACAAATTAACCTTATCACTCCAATAAAATCTCAAAATATTGATTTTTAATCAATTTAATACAACTAATCAAGCATAAAGTGAAATGAACCTTCTGCAATTTCACTATAATTAATATTGTAGGATTGTCTTATTTTTCTTTTCCATAGTAGATGATAGGTAGTTGATAGATGTAGTTATAAAATATAATAAACTCCTAACTAATGTGCAAATGAACCTTAAAATGAAAATTTCTCTTTTTGCACTTTTTAAGACTATAATACAATTTTACTTCTTGCAACTTTCATCCAAATAAAGTGCTCCAATGAATCTGATAAGTAATCCAATTAATGAATCTACTTGCACCAATAGTTGCTTAAATTTTTCTAAAATATTTTTTAGATCTTTTGTATCACCTATAGAGGATGTAGATCTTGTAGAGGATCTTGGTATCTAGTATCACCAAGTTGCTACCTTGAGTAAGATCTTGTAGCTCTTTGTAGGTTGTCCTAAACAACTCTTTCTTCACTAAAATATGGTCTTAAAATTTCTTTCATGAGCCTAGGATTTGGTGGCTTTTTCTCCTCTTGTAGTATCCTCCATTTTACTATAGATTTTTAGAAGTATTTATCTCAGAAATTAATGCCTTCCTACTGTGAGATGTAATATTCAAATCTCTTGGATTTGGTAGGCTTCTCTTATTTTCAAGTCTTCTTATCAAATTCTGACTTCAAGCAGGATATTCTACTCAATATTTTGAATTTTTTGAGGTCTTATTATATTTTTTACTCCTTGAAAAAAATTTCTTCTTCTTTTTGGCTTGTTTTTAGATGGTGATAATTATCCCAAATATTTCACTATCTTCTATAGTGAATTTATCCAATGAGTTAATCTTTAATGATTTTTTTAGTAAGGCTCTTCAAGCTTTTTACTAGATGCTCATTGAGACCTCCCTAAGGTCTTTGATCTTACAATTTTTTTTGGTCTTCCTTGAGAGCTTTGCTTCAACCTTATGATCCTAGATGTTTTGGTGGTGAGATCTTCTTCTGGATCTCTGATTCTTCTACTTCTATATTTGAACATGACTCTCCTAGTCCTTTCCCTGTAATAAATTATTAGTACTAAAATATTAATGTGCTTCTAAATAAAATATTCTCTTCTAAAATATTCTTCAAGATCAAGGCTTTTGTGGCCCTTTTTTTAAGTATCAAGGATTTTGTGATAATTTCTTTACTATCAAGGCTTATGTGGCCTTTTCTTAAATATCAAGGCTTATGTGGCATTTTATTTAGTATCAAGGCTTCTATGGCCTTTTCTTCAATATCAAGGCTTTTGTGGCCTTTTATTTAGTATCAATGCTTATGTGGACTTTTCTTCAATGTCTTTTGTGGCCTTTTCTTATGGATCAAGGCTTCTATGGAATTTTCTTCAAGATAACGGCTTCTATGGCATTTTCTTATGGATCAGGGCTACTATGGTCTTTTATTTTGATCAAGGCTTCTATGGCCTTTTCTTATTCTGTTAAGTTCACAATCTAGCAATGGAGATCTCACGTATCCTAACTTCACCATGACTCTTCTCCAAAATTATTCTTTCATAGTATTATTTTCTTGCACAAGGAACTAATATCTTCACTATGAATGTATGCCAACCTTCGGGTAATGAAGTTGATGTCTCCTAGATATCTATTGTAGGAGTTCCAATCATCTAAGAATTAATTTTTTGCAACAAAAGAAAATTTGTGCAATCATTTAACAATTTCCATATATCCTGAATGATCTTCACTAGTTGATTTTTCAAACTAGTGGATTGAATGTTGAGTCATAGTCTTCATGAATTTTTCCTACAACTACGTGGAAATACTCTAGCCAAATGTAATCTTAGTGTTTTTGGAACTGAGATTTATTTTAGTCTTCACTTATGGCTCTCCATAATTTACCACCAAGAATCTTCTAATATTTTTGATAGTGGATGGTCCAGTAGCATTTCAGGTTGACAAAAACCTCAGGATCAATGATAATGGTGGTTTTCCTATTGAACTATTATGGCTAGATCTACCGTGGCTCTGATACCACTATTATATTTTGATGCAGTATACAGTATGCAATGGGAGATAGCATTCACAAGATACAAAATAATATGAAAGAAAATAAATCTATGAGATGACTAAAATATGCTATAAATAGAAATTATGGAAATGAATACAATATAGCTATGGAGGAATGGACACTCCATGAAAAAAGCTACTATACTACATTGCACCCATCACCAATATATGGTGATCTACACAACATTATGCAACTAACTATGAATATGCTCTAATATTCTCTATATCCTACTTGTTACAATGAGGCCCTTTTTATATAGGAATATAGGTTCCTTTGCCAACACTCTTCCTAGTTGTGCAAGGGACACCTTGCACATATACAACTTGGACATTGAAACTTATGCATTTATTACATTGCATGAAGTAACTAGATAAATTCCCCTAAAGTAATCTAATGTCCTAAGTATGTACCTAGGAAGGTACATTTACATGACCCAAAAAATATAATATAATCTATTTCTAATAATAAGAAATATCACAACAATTACAATGCTCCTCTCATAGAGTTTGCAAATCCTCCATGATAGTAAAATTGAGCTACATTGTGACTACTACTACTCTCACATTTGCACTACTCAAAACTACTCACAATCACTCACAATGAGGCCTTTATATAGAAATATGGATTCCTTACCTCTCACTCAACCCTAAGACTCATGTACATGTGGACTACATGCACATTTACATCATTGCACATTCTAAAACTTGTGCATTTATTAAATAAGTCTAATAAACTATTTATCTCCTAATATAATCCTAATCTAAATATGTACCCATGAAGGTGTATTAGTAAAGAACCAAATGATGTAATATCCATATTTTTCAAAAATAAGTTTATCATCATGGCAACAAAGTACATCACCAAGTGGGTGGAAGCCATACACTTAGCCTCAATGACTCAAGTCCAAGTTTCCAAGTTCATATTCAACCAAATGCTTTGTAGGTATGAGATTTCTTTGATAATTATGTTTGAAAATGGCACTACTTTCAAGAACAAGGATGTCCATAAAATTTGTGCTAAGTACAAGATTCAACACAAGTGGTCAACTCCTTATTACCCTTGAGTAAATGGTCAAACCAAAGCATCCAACACATCCCTCATTAAGATTATTATTAAGTTGGTATGTATGGCTGGTCAAGACTAGCATATCCATATTTACCCCACCTTATGGGTCTATCATACTAGCATAAAAAATCATATAGGTACAATCTCCTATGTTTTGGTCTATGGCACCAAGGCAGTCTTCCCATTCAAGTTAAAAGTCTCATCCCTATGCACCTTGTTGCAAGATGCCTCGATCAATGATGAGTTTCATTTAGATCATTTAAACCAATTGGAGCTATTGGATGATAAGCACATCGATGACTTAGAGCATCTTTTAACCTATAAAAATAGGCTCAAGTGAACTTAATCTAAGAAATTTTGTAATCCTTCTTTTGAAATTGGGGACTTTATCCTCAAATAAAACCAAAAGAACATAAATGCTCACATAGATCTGATGGGCAAGTTTCAACCCAATTGGCTAGGTCTCTTTGTCATAATGGTAAAGTTTGGCTCAAAAGCCTATAGATTAGTAATATCATATAGAAAAGAACTTAAATAACCAATGAACATAATGCATCTAAAATGATATTAAGCATGAATTCACATATTTCATCTTCTATTAGTCTCTATTCTTCTCTCTTCATCACCTTATTTTTTTAATTTCTTTTGTGCTAGCTTGCATTGGTTTGCTTGCTCATACTACATGACTGCTAACATTGCATGGATTGTTTTACATACTCCTATTTTTGCACTTGTGATTTTCATATAGCTACTTGACTTCTTTATCATATAGACTATTGAGGACTTCCTAATGATACATATGATGACACCTAGTTAGGTTTAGCTCATATGCATTGCACTCACACTAGGTCATTGATGCTTTGAAAACTCCCAACCTAGGGCTCATATTTTTCTTTCTCCCACTATGATGCTAATGATTACCTCTACTTGTCCGTATACATACATGAGGTATTTTTGTGCTAGTGGGAAACTTGTGTCTATGTACTTTTACTTTATTGCATCCATTGACACAAATCATGCTTCTCTTTTATCTCATATATACCTTGATCTTTGAAAGTATCAATAGTCATGAAAATTTCTCCAAGGGATATATGTTCTTTCTCTTCTTCTATCTTCTTCTATATTCTTATTCTATATTCCTTAATCATTGAAAGTATCAAGAATAATAAAAAATCTCTCCAAGTCAAGGGATATATTTATTCATTTCTTGTATATCTTTGTCCTTTGAATTTTTCAATCATGTCTCCTTTTCTCCAAGACAAAGGATATACACTTATTACTCTTATTCTGCTATCTACACATCTTATTTTGACACACTTTTCCTTATTTATCTTTTTATTTTTAAGGAATCCTCGTAGGATAGGATATATACCGCATGAATATCATTTATGTTGTTCATACGAACACTAACTATTCTACACACATCTCTTATCAAAATTTCAATAATGATATACACACACTACTTTTTATTACATCTTCTCTCATCTATCTATCTTATGTATAATACATGCACACACAACACACTTTTGTTTTACTTTACTTAATAACTCATATTTTTGTGAGCATTACACCCCTATCAAGTTACCTTCTACTTTTAACCATTAGAAAGCACTACAACCCTAATGGGTCACCCTCATTTTGATTACTAGTGATCACTACACCTTTACAAGATAAGATTCATGGCCACCAACAAGCATAACCTCCACCATAGGCTATTTTAAAGCAACATCCTTCATTTTTTTGACTCCACCTTCATCCACTAGCAAGTACACACCCATAGTAGGTATTGCTTAATTTTTTTTCACTAGAAAGAACACACCCATAGTGGGTATTTCTCCACATAATTTTTTTCATTAGTGATCACTACACCCTTATAGGATAGCTTCATGGCCACTAGTGAGCATCACATGCATAGTGAGTATCACTCCATATTCAACCATTTGCAAGCACACATGCTTATAGGGTATCACCCCATATTTGTTCACTCTTCTTTTGCTTAGATTATTTTTGTTTGATCACACTGATATATTTTAATCTATGTTGTCCAAATGGTATAATATAAGCCCCTATTTTATTTTTTTGATTTTTTTATGGATTTTTCCTTCTTCTTCTATTATTCTTCCCTCTCATTCCTTTTTTTATTTCTCTTTGTATTCTATCACTCTTCTCATCTCACATCTATCAATCTATTCATAAATATCCAACTAGAAGCATCAATCATTTCTCTATTTTATTTACCTCTCCTTATCACTTCATATTAATCCTGGATTAATTTAATCATATCCAATCCTTTTAAATATTATTCCTTCCACTTTCTCCTCAACCCCAATCTAATTGAGTTTACTCAATACAAATGGGTTTACCCTTCAAAAATTGAGGGGTCACCCTAGGTTGAGGGTATACATGTATACAATTTATTCATGAGTAGTCATTCCTCATACCATCCCTTCTACATTGGCTTTCCAATCAACCAAAAGAATCCCCGCCATCAAAATTGATGCACAACTATTTTTTATGCATTCATTGTATAATGAATACATAAAAAAAGGAGATAAATATAGAAATTAAAAATTGACCCAATTTTCATCAATTTTCATCAATTCACCCTCATGCATTGACCCTCTAACCAACCAAGCCAAATTCACCTTTTAAAGACCTAAAATTGAGTATTTATTGCTTTAAAAAGTAAGGTCATCTTTGAGCCAACTTTTTCCCTATCAAATTTTCTTCATTCTTCCTAAAACCACTACCGTTGGATCGGTATCAAAAATATATTTCCAACAAATATAGGTTTATCCTATTTCAACATCATTTAATCTCCCAAAATGTAGAAAAACTACACATGGGTCTAGCTATCACGATTGCATAATTTTTTAATTTTCTAGGCCATTTTGGGTCCTAAAACCCTAGTGGTGGTCCTAGCCCTAAAATATAATTTTTTATTTTCATTTTCTCACCTTACCCCTAAATCCTCTATAAATAGAGGGATTGGATTCCATCCTATTCCCAAGTTTTAGTGTTCAATATTCCATCTATGATTAATGATCTATCTTCTCTCATGATCGAATGTTTTATCTGTGATCTTTGTTTTGCTTTGTGTTACTTGTGATATTGCTTCCTCTCCTTTTGTATGATCATTGACATAGTTTTTTGGGTGGGAAAGTAGAAGATATTTTTATGAAGGATCATGCATGAGATTTATCTTCAACTTCGTTGATAGAGAAGGGAATAGGCTCACCACTTGTGGTTGTTGCCTTCACTCTTTTTCATTGCTCTTTTGCTTTCACCATGGTTAGTTAGATTTTATTGCATTATTACTCTTTTAGTTCATTTATTTTTGTAGGGTTTTGAATTTTATTTTAACATTCATATTTTTAATAGAGTAGACTAAAAATTCATTTTCATTGCACTTAGATTAATATTTACCCTAGTTTTCTTACATTCTTTTATATTCTAAGTCATAGTTACACTTCTTCTTTATTATTTGCCTAATTGTATTTAGGTTATTTTGTTTACTATTTTAGATACATTTAATTTTTTTACACTAGGTCATTCTATTTATTGTATTAGCTGCATTTAATTTGTATATATTACACATAGTTATTTGTTATTCTTCTCGTTTATCCCCCTTTTTTTTTGTTAGTGCATTATCTAGTAATTCATTTGGATATGTTAGTACATTATTTGTTTATTCATTTAGACTTGTTAGTGCATTATATGTTTATTCATTTAGATATTTTAACTTATTGTTTGTTTATTCATTTAGATCTGTTAGTGCATTATTTGTTTATTCATTTAGAATTGTTAGTGCATTATCTATTTATTCATTTAGATATATTAGTGTATTATATGTTTATTCATTTATATCTATTAGTGCATTGTCTATTTATTCATTTAGATCTATTATTGCATTATCTATTTATTCATTTAGATCTATTAGTGCATTGTTTGTTTAATATTTAGATCTTTTAGGGCATTGTTTGCTCATCATTTATTTGGACACAAGAATTTAGGGTTGATTTTAGCTTCCAAAACTCTCATTTTTTCTTGTGCTTCTATATTTTCTATTTTTATATTGTTCTATCTGCACTCTATTTTATCTTGTGTTATCTTAAATTTTGTTGCACGTTGTCTTATTTTTGAAACTCTAATTCTATTCATATCTCTGTTTTGTATTACTACTCTTTCTCTGTTCTACTTGCACTCTATTTTTCTATGCTCTATCCTACATTTTTTTGTATTCTATGTTTTTTATTCTAAAATGTCAATAATTACTTTTTACTTTGCACATTCAGCTAAAAGGACCCAGGGGATTGACTATTGTGCCTTCAAGCTCAGTCTTATATTGGCTTAAATAGACTCCCAAGCACTGATAATATTTTTTCTAAAATTTTATTGCTACTTCACAAGTTTTCTTAAATTCACAGTTGAGACTTTTGAGGTGCGAATTTGGATTCAAGGTTGTAGGATTCAGAGCACGAATTTAGCTATGATAAAGCACTAGGTCAAGTAGGCATTTTTTTCTATAATTTTAGGTTATTTTTTGTGTTCCTAAAGAGATTTCTTAATTTTTAGGTATCAAACAAAAATAGCATATAATTTGCATTATAGGGTAGCTTGTATATTGCATTATTTTTTGAACTTGTGCTTGGAAAAAATAAATTATTTATTTGTATTTTTTAGGTGTAATTCACATTCAATACAAGAATCATTTTAGGATAGTACTTTGTCTACCTATATCATCATTTTCCCTGCATTCTTTTACATCATTTATTTAGTTCTTTGTAGTTTAGATCTTAGTCAAGACCACACTTAGGTGTATTTTTCAATTACATATCAAACCTTCCATATTGGACTTGGAGTGAGTTCTAAAACCACTCCTAGTGAATCCTTCAAATCCACCAAGTCCCAAGTGTAGATAAATATAGCCACATGACCACCTCAGCTCCCAGCAAATCTATCGAGAATCATCTACATGGGTTATTTTCTCCCTCTACAACATTAAAATAGTTTTGAGATAAATTCTATGAGAAAGAGGTATTCAGGGATTCTAGCTTAATTTTGATTCGTCAAAGTAATTTGTATTTTTTGGTTGTCACACTATGTTCCTTATGTTTATCTCCAAAGAAATTTTTCTAAATATTTATCACCAAAATATCTCTAGTATTGTAATTCTACCATATTTTTGGGGCTAGAATTTTTAAGAATTGATGTCCTCTCTAATTTTCATAGTCAACCACCATATAGGTCATATGCACCCAAAAATCATGCCTCACACAAAGCAACACAATACGGTAGCTCTAAGATCTTAGGAAATGGCTCAATTAGACCACCTTAAGGGGTTTTTACAAGGTCAACTTCTTATAATATGTGATCTTCAATGATTCCTTATTCTAACCTAACCTAATAGGCTTTTGGTACATAGAGTAAAATGGAAAGAAAAACTATAGTAAATAGAGGGAGATAAAATTCTAATCTAATTAGGGGCAATGTAAAAAGATTATTAGATTTTTCTATATAATGGTGGGATAAATGGACATGTGAATCATTTGTAAATAGTACACAAGAAATACTTTACCTTATCAACATAAACAATTAAACACGAGCACATAAAATAAAATGGGATAGAAAATCAAGCAGTCATGGATTCTCATACATACACATATAAAAATGAAATAAGATATAAATTGTTAGTAGTCTCATATTCTTATATATATATGTATAAAAGAGAGTACAATTATGATAGAAGAGAGGGCTCAAAAGCATATCCACAAACAATCTAGGGTTCAATTCCATAATGTTATACAAAATAAAATGAAAGGAGAGTTACATATATATCTTGGATATAGGATTGAATAAGCAACCAACCAATGCATTACAATGCCTAGACAATCACTACTTATAGACAAAAATGGGGAGATTTTCCCTTCAAAACTTGTGTAGGAATTTGGACAAGGCTTATCTACTACTTTCCTTGACCTAATTTGTATGATATAATTTTAGCCCTTCGAGGTCTATGGATATGGAATCATCAATTTTGGGCCTTTAGATACCCAATATTACTACTATTCTCAACTAACAGCCTAGGGATATTGATATTTGAATACAGGTATCCACTGTAATTAATATTATCAAATTTGGGGATGTTTATATTGTAACTACTAGGCTTTTTTCTTCAATTGGCCAACCGCATTCCCTACATTATTGAGCCTAAGTGATGCTAGTAGGTGGTATTAGCTCCTCTTAGTAATCGCTCATTGGTCCATCTCACCTATATTTTTTGAAGTTTGTACACTAGCCATAAAGTTTTAGGATCATTGGTCATGCAATCTAATACTACTCCTTCCTGCAACTTTGTCATGTCAAAATATTCTACTTTTTTGGTCATTTCTACTTTTTGCATGCTCTACTCCCTGGAGTCGTCTATCTTCTCAAAAGTTGCTTTACTTTTTGAAACAACATGGATTGTTGGATCTTCAATCAAAGGGTCCTCAAAAATTTTCTTTCCTTCCTATGTTGGATTTTATAAACTTTCATGGATTGGTTGAAGATTTGTCCAAATATCCATGGAAATAATTCATCATGTTCTTTTGGATGGTCTACCTTTTTAAAAACTTTTACGTCATCCATTCTTGGAAGCTCTTACAACTTGCAACCCAACCCTTGAAACTTTTCTTTATTTTCCTCCTTTAGAACTTTAACAACTTTCGATATTTAGAATTTTTTCTTATTTTACAACCTTTGAAGTTTTTTTATTTACAATATTTGAAATTTTTACTCCTCTTGAACGTTTCAAAACTTTTGTTGTCTCCTGACTTTCAAAAATTTATGACGCTTTGTAAAAAAAATTGTTTTATACTTTCAGTCAAAACTTTTGTGAAGTGATACTGTCTTATGGTAGAAAATTTTTTGCTCACATTTATCCATGCCTCTTTCTCCATATTCCACACATTTTTCCTTTGATTTGGTCTTCTTTCAAGATCTTCTTAAGGAAAAATCTCCCAAGTGCAATGAATTCTCACCATAATTTTGGTGACTCACAAGGACCTTCTTGCTTAGTCAAGGAAAATATAGAATGTCTACCTTTATCTTTGGGTGCAGATTCAAATAAAAGAATCTAAAAATAATGCAAAAAAAATTACTGATCTAAAAGCTTATCCATCGCTTGCTTGATCACTCCCCATTCTTCTTCTAAAGGATGCTATATTTGATTGAAGTGATTAAAGGCCGCTTGGAGATCCAATTGGTCATATCAAGAGAAGTAGCTCATTTTATTGATGACCTCATGCACTAGGATCCTTATATCTGCTAATAGTTTGATTACCTCAACCACATCATTATTTGTAGGAGGGTTTAACCATACTACAAAATGGGAAACATCTTCATATTTCCTCAACAGTTGCAAGTATTCTTGCTCCAAGGATACCTTGTCATATTCACTCCAAGGAAAGGGAATCCCCTTCTATACTAATGATTCAATGTGAATTCTAATATTACCAATGGTATAAAATGATACAACTACTTAAGTTTTACATTGTTGTGTCACCCACTCCTTTTGGAGGAGATTAATCACCTTTTTTTATGTTGGTTCTCTATCTTGAATTTTTATGAACAAAATTAGAGTTTGACATAGTGACCAAATTTATCCAATAAGTTTTGGTTTTAGCCATCTTTATATAGTCTTCAATGATCCTGTGCTCAATTTCCTAGCATACCCAGGCACTCTAAATAGTGGCTACACTAATAAATCTGAATAGCTAAGATATCACTATTATGGTGTTATCAATATCATCCTAATAGGCATATCTAGTATTCTTGAACAGGTTCCTGATCCCTTGTTATTTATCAATCTCATTCTCCCTCCTTAGCTCCTCTAATTTATTGTAGATATTCTCTTTCTTCTAATTACATTGAGTTTCTTGGCTAGAAAGCCTATCTATGAGGCTTTTGATCTGCTCCTATTTCAAGAGAGATTATAAAGGCTACTCCTTTAGGTATTTAACAAGCAAGTTTACTTGATCTTGGAGAACTTTAGTATCCATTTGAGAGTTATTGAAGGTATTATTTACATACTATATCTCTCTCTTCTTGTTTACAAATTTCTAACTCAAAGACACATAATTATATGAGACAACAATTCTAGCCTCATTCATGAGTTTGTATTCAACCCAAAAAAAATTAGATCAAGTCCCACTAATATCAGCTGCCAATCCTACTCTATTATTTCACCCTTTGGTTTTGATAATAGTGGGTCTTTTTGAGTGAGAACTAATATATTTTTTGAGGGGAAAAGTTGGTAGATATCTGAGTGGTAGCTAGTAACTATGCCATATTGGCTTGCATCCTCTAATTGTACTATGTTGCATACTATTGAATCATCTAATTTTTCTATAGCTCACGTAACATAGGCACAACTAATTACAAGCCTTACCTTTGCCTATGGGATGAAAAAATGTAGTCAAAGATCTAAACAATGGGATTGGTGAAGAAGGCATTGGGGTAGCAAGGATTGATGAGAGAGAGGTAATGAAGGATAGATGGACTATTACTTCCTCAATGGAGGATATTGCAAGGATATTTGGATGTCCATCAACTAATGTGGCTATGATGCTAGGCATTTGGTCTTATGGGGATAAAATAATTTATCAAGTTGGTATTTCAATAGTAAAAGGGGATAAAAATATAGGCAAAGAAGCTTCACCAATTAATGACTCAATCCTCAAGATATATTTTTTCTTTTTCTTTAAATATCTCAATGTGGGGTCTCCTTTTTGGGATTTCATTGCTGATGAGGAAGGATAAAATTTAAAATATAAAAAGCAATATATAAAATATTAAATTCATATGGTCAGCCAAGCACATGATAAGAGGTCTTCTATATTTTCAAAATGCCTTCTAGACGTAAAATAATAAATTCTATCACCTATTATTTATAGATTGGTTTTAATGCACCATTATATTGTATAGGGCATTTTGATGCATATTTAAATCATTCATGGGAATGGAAGTGACAAGTTTATTCTAGTTCTATATTAGCTAGTATCAGAGCTTTTATTTTTATCCTTGGATTAGGATCTTGAAGCCTTGTAATCAAGATTTTTTAGTGAATTATTACCTTTCAAGGTTCACCCCATGTGGAATAACCTTAGTATGCTCTTCTAAGCATTTAAAATAGTAGATCTACCCCTATTTCAGGTTGTTAAAAATTGTACCAATAAACATAAAATTTCTGGTTATTAGTAGCCTTCTACTATGTACATATTGGATGTTAGGCTTGCTTAGGTGCAAACGTTAATGGATCTATTTTCCTATTTGTCTACAACATAAAAAAATTAATCTTATCTGAGAGACATTGGACCCCTCATTTCTACTACTATTTTTTCTAGAATTTAAGATTGTATTGACATCACTATTGCTCACTTTTTATCTAGTAAGTTTCAATGTTTGTTGATGATATCATAGAGTAGTGATCTTCCACATTGTGCAATTTATTTTCCCTTGGGTCTATTTTGGTTGTCATTCCTATGAAAAATGCACTTGGTGTTGTCTCTAGCATACCCCTATTATGATAATGACTTCTTCTCATATCTGCTAAGGTGTTATATTCTTTAGTGATGCCTATGGCCTTCCTCATCATGATGCATATATGCTTGAATAATGTGATTAGTTGTAAAAAATATATAAATCATATTTTTTCCTTTGATTCAAATATCCACTCATTCTCTATTGAAAATACTTCATTTTTGGGTAAAAATCTTATATTGATAGTATTGTTATCATCATAGTGGTTCCTACCACACCATAAGCTCTTCCTATTTACATGCTAATGTTGCACTTCTAGGCTAAGTGCTTCCTGCATGATCCATTTGGCTACTTCGTTTGTGACATCCACTCCACCTATTTGCTGCACACACTAGGTATATTTGTTCTCATTTTTTTCATACCAAAATTTTAGGAAATAAGAGTTTTTTCACATCGATGAGCTGAAAACTCCTCCAATGTGCACATGATTTACATTAATGACTAACTAAAGTAAAATAATAAGAAAAATATTTATTGAAGTGTAGTAGAAGGGCATAAGTAGATAATTCAAGGATCCCTAATGGAAGGGGGTCCCATATCATCACTTGTCTATGGGTGACAAGTAATCAATCCATGTGCATAAACATCTATTTCTATGTCAGTCAAAATCGTGTACATTTTTTATGTCCTTGTGTTTCTCTCTATAGCTCATATCCAATGGTAGCATTTTGTGCAAGAAACTTAGGTACAGTCAGTTCCATATATTTTATATATTACATTATTTAGGTGGAATACGAAAGATAAGTGACTCAATACATGAAGACTAGTGAATGACATATCCATAAATATTTTACCTAGATTAAAAAGGTATGTAGATATTTTTGAAGATATTCGGATACACCATCTACGTGCCACTAAACATTATCCTATTATGTTTCCCTTTAAGTGCATAAATTCGCTAGGACTATTCTAGTGGAGACTATATTTTTAGGCTTAGATGCCTTACTTGTAGCATTGAAATATGGAATACAACAAATAATACCTACATCAGCCTATCCTAGTAGCTGATATTTCCTCCTCTCTCAACTAGCATGATCCACTCTCTTGGCCTGTGATTTCAATATTGTCCTCTTATTGCTTCTAAGGAGGACAATACTAACATGAAGAAATATAAAATCCTCTTCTACTTACCTACTACATGGTCTATGTAAGCATATCTACTATCGATGTGTACTAGCTCTAGCTAATCATCATCAATAGAACCATTATCTATCATGATTCCTTTAATTCATGATGCACATACAAGCAATAGTAAGAAATTTAATTAAAAGGAAACCTAAATTAATTAAAGGAGTAATCATGCACTATTAAATATTAAAAAAATAGAATTCCATGTACATCATTTCTCTTTTCCCCATGTGTGTCACTTTCCAACACATGATGCATTCTCCTCCCCATCCCCATTTCCTCCTTTTCCCCCAAAAAATAAAATGCAAGCCATGTATTCACACGTTTAGCCCATGTGTATGCCTATATGCACCATGCAACCCTATCCCCAATCACCTACCTCCCATTTCCTACATATTACATATCCCTCCTCTCCCCCTTATTCCCTCCAACATGCACAACATGTGTTGTGCACCACACGCTTCCCCCAAGCCCCTCCCCAATTTTTGTGTGCAAATGCATTTACCCCCCCTTCCATTTTTAAATTTTATTAGATTTAGTATTTGTATTATTTTATATTTATATAAATACAAACATAAACAGAAAAAGAAGTATGAAAAATATATATATTAAATTAAAAAAAGCTATATTTTTCTTTTGCTTGCAAACATTGATTTATCCTGCTTCAAGGCATTTACCATTTTCTAATTATAAGCTTATATATACGCATTGGAAATTATTTTCTAAGGTTGATCCATTAGAAACATAATTTTTCACTTTTGTGATAGTTTAATATGCTTAGTGGTGCATCAAAATTTCTATTATAGTGAGTGCATTCGTGATAGTACCCAATAATCCTAAAATACAAAGTAGTTATATACTATCTACACCTTCCTTATTTGGTCATATGTCCTCCCTGGCATCAAATATGAGGGCCATGTTTGAAAATTTCATAGAATAAATAGTGGTGATAGCTAACATAGCAAATTGGTAGACAATGTCAATAATATTCATGTCTAGTCAGATGTCAAAAAAAGCCCTCATCCTCAAGCCAAATGTGAAGTCAAGATTTATAATGGCTCTATGGATCCCTAATTTCTTAATAGTTGGAACCTAGACATGGAACCTTGGTTCTACTTTAGTAAAATTCCCAAATAATATAAGGTCCCTTTTACAAGATTAAATATTTTTAGAGTCACTAAAGTACTAACTTTTGGGCAAAAAAATACACAAGTTCCTATCACCACTTGGGATGCATTAGTTGTTACCTTGAAGGACAACTTCTATACCTCTAACTATGATGGTGATTTTCTCATTATATGGATTTACTTAAGACAAGAAACCCAGATGTTTGTACAAGATTATATCTACCAATTTAATAGGTTGCACATACTTCTTCACATACCAGATCCAACATCAGCCCTCATCATGAAGTTTAAGAGCATGATTCAAGAATATTTGTTCAAAGAGTTAAATTACACTTCATTTGCAACACTATATGTAGCATTAAATTCATCCCAAATAGAAAAGGAGAAGCTTGAGATACAATCAAGGGGATCTTGGTAGTCTAACACACCAAGAGTTTTTAAACCCTCTAGTCAGCAACAACATGCACCAAATATGTGAAAATATACTCCTTCCCATTATTATTCTTATTTATATCCCTCTTATCCTTTTTCTTATTTATCCTCTTCTCAAAATTCCTCCTTTATTTAATATTAAAAAGTTGTATACTCATTCTAAAAGGAAGGATTATGAAAAGTCTAATTATCTTCAACTAAAGAAGAATAAGTTGATTGTATGGTCTCCCAATGATGAGGAACAATAGAATTTTCTCATAAAGGCTTATGGAGAGGGTATAATTATGATGATTTGAAAGGTTGACTCAATAATGTCACGTTACTCAATCATCATTCTTCTACAGTAAACTGTGGCTCTTTATTCAATAGAAAATCTATCTTGCTCATGAATTTTCTATAGATTGTATCATCAACAATGGCTCATAGAAAAACTTGATTGTGAAGTCCATTGTTGACAAGTTGTAGCTACCAATAGCCCCACATCCTCATCCCTACTCACTTGGATGGAAGGACAATAATACCACCTCAAAATTCACATACACCTACATCATGTCCTTTGCTTTTGGCTCCAACTTTTTTTATATTATCACCTACAATATGACCCCTATGTATTTTTGTGGCTTGTTGGTTGGTAAATCCTATTAATATGATGCATACAAAAACACATATATAATTTATCACAAAACCTTCCTCATTTGATGCACCAAGAACACCATACAACTAGTCCATACGAATCTCCATCAAAATTAAAAATATTGCATTGGTTTTTGATAGGCCACGATGTAAGGACACACAAACAGAATTCCTCCTATCTACTCACCATTTTGAATCTCTTTGAGAAAACTTCAATAGACCACTTTTAATCATTTCTATTTTTACTCTTTTCTTTCTCCTACTCTAGATACAAATTGTGTACACATATTTTAGCATCTTGCTTCTTCCACCTTATAGGATTTTCAAATCAAGGAAGCATATCCTCTATTTTATGGTGGTCATTTTAGCAATCCATCCACACTACCTCCTCTACAACATTTTCCATCTACCCATATTCATCAGTAGAAGAATCCTCTATCACAATCATCATTCATGGATAGCCATTATGTTTAGCTTGGAAGTAGCACTCAACTTCACTTGGGCATCCATCATCACAACAATTTACCAAACCCACCTGGGTTATTTTAGATTTTGCATTCATCATGGTGGTTTTCTCATTAGATGGCTCATGATTTTCATTCTGTTTTATACACATTAGGATCCAATGCATTATTGTTGGGAGTAATGATGAGAAAATAAAATATAAAAGGTAATATATAAAATATTAAATGCATATGGTCATCTAAAAACGTGATAAATAAGTAGCATTCTAGATTTTCTAGTTACTTTCTAGGTGTAAAAAATAAATTCTATAACATATTCCTAGTCGATTGGTTTTAATGCACCCTTATCTTGTACAGAGAATTTTGATATCCATTTAAATCATTCATGAGAATGAAAATGGTAAGTTTCTTCTGGTTCCATATCAATTATGTGAGTGATGTTGCCATGGAAGTTCTTCTAGGAGGAGCAGTGGCTAGGGCTTCTTTTTGAACTTCATATAGAGATTCCTTAGCCTCTTATTTTGTTGTTCTTACATTTTTTATATTTTGAAGTGTTTCAATACTTATTTCTTCCTCACTCCATTGCTTTGACCTTGAGCTCTCAACATCTAGGTGTTCTCTATTGTACATGTTGCTAAATTTCTTATCTATAGGTAATGTGCCATGCTCTTTTTCTCTTTCACTAATTCCTTGTCACATTATCCACCAAGCATAAATCTTAGGCTCCATTTAGTACAATTTACTTAGAGCATCTTTCTTCCTTTTACTAATTTTTCTTTATATATTGACCTCACCCTTTGCCTCCTAGAATGCTTCATAGGACCTAAGCATTGGAGTATAAGCATGATCAAGGGGCATGTGCTAGTTTCTATCAGATTCCTTAAAACCTTGACATTAGGCCTACTCTCACGTATAAATTTTGAGCCCCTGATGCTTCTTAACCATTTGGTAAATTTTCCATCAGTGTCATAAATCTAGTTACCTTCCACCTAATTAAACCCTATCTCCTTTAGTTTTCCATATGTAATAGAAGCAACTTTTCTACTCTATAGGAGCATCCCTTCTATACTAATAGGGGTATTTTAGAGAAATGTTTTCATCTTCCCATTCCCAAATTTACTATCAATCAGGTCCAACAACTTAAATACTTCTAATGCAAAAATACTATTTATGATAAATTTAGGGAGGATATACAAGGTAAAAATAAATCCATGAATTCTAATAATTATGTATTCATCAAAAAAATACCAATATCCAAGATATACATCTTGCATGAATGCACAACAGGTCTCTAAGAGGTGCTTAGGTTGAGAACCTCTTAATAGTGGAATAGCTAGAGCAAAAATGTTCTATAAAAAATAATAAGAGTTTATTGAAATTCCCTATCCAAAGATACACAGAAAAACCTTGACCCCTCTCATCTATCCACGTCTAATTCAAACCTTGGAATGCTCTTGGATTCTAAAATAAAATCAAATTCACAAAAAATAGGAAATTTCTAAACACATAATTGGCTAAAAATAGACTCAATATTTAATGTATTTATTCAACAATCAATTCGACAAAATCCAATGTGATGCAGGAGCATCCAGTGGCAGCAGAGCAATCTCGCATAAACAAAAAAATTTCTAAGTGTTTGCCTTGGTGTCGCGATATCGCGACAGGAAAAAGTGTCATGATATCGCGACATGTCACGTTTTCGTGACTCAGGGAGGAGAGAAGGCGCAGAGGAGAACTTTCATGATTTTGTGACATGTCATGAAATCATGACCAAAGCAGGTGAGTGAAGGTGCTCGAAGAAAATGTCGTGATTTCGTGACATGTCACAAAATCACGACCGAAGCAGGAGAGAGAAGACACGGAGAAAATATGTCATGATATCACGACATGTTGCAAAATCATGACCAAAAAACAAAAGAAGACGCAAGGGAGGAAAAGTGTTGTGATATTGTGACATGTCGCATTATCGCGACAAAATGACGAAGCAAGGCGCAAGAGTGAAAAATGTCGCGATTTCGCAACATGTCGCGAAATCGCGACCGAAGCAAGAGAAAGAAGGCGTCCGCAAAAATTGTCATGATTTTGCAACATGTCACGAAATCGTGACCGAATCAGGAGAGAGAGGGCGTCCGAAGAAAAATGTCACAAAATCACGACATGTCACGATTTCACGACCGAAAGCAAATAGGGAAGGACCAGCGAAGAAAATGTCACGATTTCGCAACATGTCGCGAAATCACGACCGAAAGGGAACAGGAAGGGTCAGAGAAGAAAAATGTCACGATTTCACAACATGTCACAAAATCACGATCGAAGAACACAGGAGACGGCTAGAGGAGAAAATGTCACGATTTCGCGACATCGCGACCGAGAGCAGACAAGGAAGGTAAGAGAAGAAAATGTCGTAATTTCATGACATGTCGTGAAATCATGACCGAAGGAGCAGAAAATGAAGCAAGGAAGAAAACTATCGCGATATCGTGACATGTCACGATTTCATGACTAAAAGAGAGAAAGAAGATCCGAAAATGAAGATGTCGCGATATCACGACATGTCGTGTTATCACGACCCAGAGGAGAAGAATACGACAAGAAAGAAAAATGTCATGATGTCGTGACATGTCGCGATATCGTGACCCGAAGGAGAAGATGACAGCGAGAAGGAAAAATGTCACGATATCATGACATGTCGCGATATCATGACCCGAAGGAGAGAGGACAGTGAGAAAGAAAAATGTCATGATATCACGACATGTCACAATATCACGACCCGAAGGAGGAGGAGACAGCGAGAAAGGAAAATGTCGTGATATCGCGACATGTCACGATATCGCGACCCGAAGAAAAGAAATGTTGCAAGGAAGGAAAAATGTCGCGATATCATGACATGTCACGATATCGTGACCCGAAGAAAAGAAATGTTGCAAGGAAGAAAAAATGTCACGATATCATGACATGTCATGATATTATGACTCGAAGGAGAGAAAGGCAGCAAGGAATAAAAATGTCACGATATCGCGACATACTGCTGGTTCATGATTTGAGAAGGCATGTGTTACCAGACGGTGTTTCCCGAGGTGGTCAAAGGCCTCATTAATGCATGATTGCTTGCCCGGTAAGCTTGTTGAGCATGGCGGCCACTCGACTGCTATGCCTAGAAGTCAGAGATGTTCAGACGACTCATCAATGCATGTTCTCGTGGTTGACCCAGTGTTAGTTGCTAGTGAAGATAAAAGATGAAAAGGTTCAGTCAAAAAGGGGGAGGAGCTAAGTTTTGGAGATTAGGAGATCATATTCTTCTTGGGAGTGCAGGCAGATCGTCGAACATGAGGCAGCTTGCATTAGGAAAAGGAAACTATGCTTGCGGGCTAGTGTTGTAATTGGTTTTCCTTCAAGTTGTTTAATGAAAAAAAAAATTAAGGTATTGAGAAGGGTGAAAATTTGGCTCCTTCATCAAGTGGTATCAGAGCGAGAGTTCCTGAGTGTGTAAGAATATTGTCGAAAGTGAGGTAGCTTACACCAGGATCTGTGGAAGGGTTGTGAGAAGAGAGTGAAGTAGAATGCCTCCACGAAGAAACCATGGTGGTGGGAGAAATATGGTGCCAGCAGAAGATTTCAGGGCTTTGCAAAGGCAAGTTTAGGCCCTACAAGAGGAACTACGCAAAGGACTTGAACCCAGATGAGAAGAAGGAAGTGAAGATGAAGTTGATGAAGAAGAGGACCAGTTTGAGGAAGAAGAAGATGTAGATCCTGCACAAGCCAGGTTATACAGAGCCATCTCTTAGATTGGAAAGAGACCGAAGATGGAGGTTTCTACGTATTTTAAAAATATTGATCTAGAAGAGTTGATTGACTGGATCAATGATTTGGAAGAATACTTTGAGTATGAAGAAGTTGAAGATCCTAATAGGGTCAGGTTTGCCAAGACCAAGCTGAAGGGTCATGCCAGCATATGGTGGAAGGGAGTGCAATTGAAAAGAAATAAAAGAGGAAAGGAGAGAATAACTAGATGAGATAGAATGGTAGAGAAGTTGAAAAGATAGTTTATTTCTATAGATTATGAATTGGATCTGCTAAGGAAATTGCAGATTTTGAGACAATCAAACAAAATTGTCAAGGAATACACAGAGGAGTTTTATAAGATCTCCATCATAACTAGCCATTCAGAGGCTAACAAGAAGAAGGTAGCCCGTTACATCAATGGGTTGAGAACCAATATTCAAGAAGAGTTGAGTCTAGTTAGGATGAGCACCATTGAGGATGCTTACCAATTTGCTTTAAAAGTTGAAGAGAAGCTGAACAGAAGGTTTGATGGTAAGCAAAGAGGAAGAGGTCATGGAGAAAGGACTGGTGGAAGAAAAGATGGAGGAAGAGATGAGAAGAAAGAAGAAGCTAGCAACAGTCAGGCCTAGAAGGGAGATAATTATTACAGACCCCATGATCAGAACAATGGCTACCAAAGAGGAAGAGGTAGATATGGAAGAGGAGGATTTTGTGGAACCTATTTCCTTTATGGGGAAGAAGGACATTGGTCATACGAGTGTCCACAACATCGAGAGAGGATGAATAAGAGACCTGAGGGTCCTGCCAGAGCTACTATGGTAGGTGAGGATGCTGAATTAGAAAATTCTAAGGAGGCAAAGAGAGGAGAAGTGATGTTCACAAGGAGAACCTTGTTGAATGAGGAGAAAGGATCAGACCAGAGGAGGAGCCTATTCTGCACAAGGTGCAAGAGTTTGGGTAAGGTCTATAATGTGATTATAGATAATGGTAGTACTGATAACTTGGTCTCTAAAGAAATGGTTACTAAGTTACAGCTAGAGAGGAGGAGACACCCACATCCGTACCGGATTGCATGGTTGCAGAAGGTCCATAAGACATTGGTCAGTGAACAGTCCTTGGTCAAATTTAATATTGGGAATTACTGTGATGAGGTATTGTGTGATATCCTGCCTATGGATGCTTGCCATTTGTTGTTGAGAAGGCCATGGCAGTTCGATCGGTGTGCAGTGCATGATGGTCACACCAACACTTACTCAGTGACGAAGAATGGAGTGCACCATAAGTTGAAGCCCTTGAAGGAGGCAGGCGAAAGGGTATGTAGCAGCGCTAGAATATGTTTGCTGAAGGGGATGGATGAAAAGAGGTTGCTGACAACAATGAGGGTGGAGGTTGAAGAGGTTGAAGATTTTGCAAGTTGTGATAAGGTGACAGAATAGTACAAAAGTGAAGGTCACTTCTCAATCCACCCCGGTTGTCTGATGTAGGAGCATCCGGTGGCAGTAGAGCAATCTTGCATCAACAAAAAAATTTCTAAGTGTTTGCCTTGGTGTCACGATATCGTGACAGGAAAAAGTGTCACGATATCGCGACATGTCATGTTTTTGTGACTTAGGGAGGAGAGAGAAGGCATGGAGGAGAAATGTCATGATTTCACATGTCATGAAATCACGACCGAAGCAGGTGAGGGAAGGTGCCCAAAGAAAATGTCACGATTTTGTGACATGTCATGAAATCACGACCAAAGTAGGAGAGAGAAGACACGAAGCAAAGATGTCGCGAAATCATGACATGTCACAAAATCACTACCAAAAAATGAAAGAAGGCACAAGGGAGGAAAAGTGTCGCGATATCACGACATGTCGCATTATCACGACAAAATGATGAAGCAAGGTGCAGGAGTGAAAAATGTCACGATTTGGCGACATGTGACGAAATCATGACCGAAGCAGGAGAAAGAAGACATTCACAGAAATTGTCGCAATTTCATGACATGTCAAGAAATCGCGACTGAATCAGGAGAGAGAGGGTGTCCAAAGAAAAATGTTGCAAAATCATGACGTGTCACGATTTCGTGACCGAAAGCAGACAGGGAAGAACCAACAGAGAAAATGTCACGATTTCATGAAATGTCGCGAAATCATGACCGAAAGGGAACAGGAAGGGTCAGAGAAGAAAAATGTCACGATTTTGCGACATGTCACGAAATCGCGATCAAAGAAGACAGGAGACGGCCAAAGGAGAAAATGTCACGATTTTGCGACATGTCACAAAATCACGACCGAGAGCAGATGGGGAAGGTCAGAGAAGAAAATGTCATGATTTCGTGACATGTCGTGAAATAACGACCGAAGGAGAAGAAAAGGAAGCAAGGAAGAGAAAACTGTCGCGATATCGCGACATGTCACAATTTTGTGACCAAAAGAAAGAAAGAAGAGCCAAAAAGGAAGATGTCAACTCGAAGGAGAAGAAGACGGCAAGAAAGAAAAATGTTGCGATGTCATGACATGTCACGATATCACGACCCGAAGGAGAAGAGGATAGCGAGAAGGAAAAATGTCGCAATATCGTGACATGTCGCGATATTGCGACCCGAAGGAGAGAGGATAGCGAGAAAGAAATGTCACGATATCGCGACATGTCGCGATATCACGACCTAAAGGAGGAGACAGTGAGAGAAAAATGTCGCGATATCGCGACATGTCACGATATCGTGACCCAAAGAAAAGAAATGTTGCAAGGAAGGAAAAATGTTACGATATTGCAACATGTCGCGATATCGTGACCTGAAGAAAAGAAATGTTGCAAGGAAGAAAAAATGTCACGATATCGTGACATGTCACGATATCGTGACCTGAAGGAGAGAAAGGCAGCAAGGAAGAAAAATTTCACGCTATTGCGACATGTCTCGAAATTGTGACATACTGCTGGTTCATGATTCGAGAAGGCACACGTTACTAGACGGTATTTATCGAGGTGATCAAAGGCCTCATTAATGCAAGATTGCTTGCCCTGTAATCTTGCTGAGCATGGTGGCCACTCGACTACTACGCCCAAAAGTCAAAGACGTTCATACAGCTCATCAATGTGTGTTTTCATAGCTGACCCGGTGTCAGTTGCCAGTGAAGATAAAAGATGAAAAGGTTCAGTCAAAAAGGGGGAGGAGCCAAGTTTTGGAGATTGGGAGATTGTATTCTTCTTGGGAGCATAGGCAGATCACCGAATGTGAGGCAGATTTCATCAAGAAAAGGAAACTACGCCTGCGGGCTAGTGTTGTAATTGGTTTTCCTTCAAGTTGTTTAATGAAAAAAAAAAAAATTGTGGTATTGAGAAGGGTGAAAATTTGGCTCCTTCATCACAATGTCATTCACTCATCCTTGGATGCATGCTTCATTATTTACATAAAAAAATTGGTTGGAGACCACATTCTTGTTGCTTTTTAATCCAATTATGAAAGCTAGTATATTGAGTGCATATTTTGTTCTTTCACCAAACATGTTGAGAGTTAGAGGACTTTCTAAAAACTATTCATTTGCGCTCAAGTCCTCACACTCAATGCATAGGAAGTTCATATTTTCTTTTCTTTAGAACTCATCATAAAATTGTGTCATGTCCTTCATGTTGACTTTATGTTCCCCTATCAATAAGACCAGAATTCACCATATGATATATGCAACAATATCCACCTTAAATTTCCATCAAGGGATTCGATTACTTAGACACTAGGGTCATAAAATTCTACATACATTGAAACCAGATCATAATAGTTGTGTACTTCAAGCACTAGATATTGGACCAAAAATTTCTCCACATACTTACTACAAAGATCATGGTATGGGTGGATCTAACTATATACCATGCACCTTCCCTTAGATTCTTTGTCCTTTTTGAAATTCTAGGTTTTACAAAGTTTACAATTGGGTTTTTTTAGTATTTCAATGTTGGAGATATAAATTGGTACCCCTAGAATTGCTAATAGAGGGGCCTCATCTGATTGGGATCCACTTGCTTTGGAAGCTATTGTGTGGTTTTTCATCTTCTTCCTCTCCATTTTGACTGGCTGCTTTTTTGTAATTATTTGATTTTTGTTTCCTCTATGTTTACTTTGCAAGTGTGTTTCCCTATACTTTCTTGTGCTCCTAGTATTTCTTAAGTGCTTATGGAATTTATAAATAAGTATCTAAATGGGGAAATGATATTATATAGAAGGTTTCCTTCTAGTCTCACACATTTACATCCTTTATTCACATATTTGCATTTATGAATTCACCTTCATTAGGTTGTGGGGGATGCTCACCACCTTGCATGATAAATTTAGTTTCTTTGCAAAGATGCCTCCAAGAGATATTTACATTTTTTAAATTTGATTCATTTCTTTCTCCTTCTTCTTGCACACCATCCTTACCCTTTATTATAGGCTAATATGGCAGTTATTTTAACACTTAGGGCACTAATTTACACATGGATGTATTTATTTATCCTTCCAATAATGATTGAAGAGATTTCTTTCTCCTTATGGCCATTAGACTATGAAGCTTTTTATTAGCTAGATGGGGGGAAAGTACTATTTTGAAGTGTCACCTTTAGTTTGAACATTGACCGTTGATTAGTTTAATTGGATGATATTCATATACCTAGAAACCCATTTGTCATTGATGCTTCTCATAAAATAGGACAATTAGGCTCAACATTCTATAAAAATATTTAGTTTATTTGGAATCAATGATTGACATGGATCTCTTCCAACATCTTGGACTTATGGACTATTGATATAGGTGATTTGATGATTCTAAAAGATTTGGATTTCATATTTTGTTAGAATTTTCTTAAAGAATTGTTGGTCATTGATGTTTGAAATTTTGTCATCATTTTAACAAAATATTCTCATTAGTGTGACTTGATGTTCCATGATCTGGTGGTCCTTGAAACTTGTTGATTATGGACTTTGTCTAAAACATCTTGAAATAGTGCAAGCTACTAATTAAATAATCTAGCTCCTAATTTCATATGGAAATATTTTTCATAGATTGAGGAGATTTGATGATTCCTTAATACCTTAATACCTTAAACCTACACAAAGAGACAAATAAATCCTAAAATTTATTATAAAATACGACACAATACACGTTTTATTCTTTTTTATGTACAAAACCAAAGAAGGATTAGAAATTTGCTCATGCTTTAATTTTAGCCTATAATTGTAGGCTCATATATCTTAGGAGGATAGGAATTCCATACTTAAGTCACTCATTGTTGCATTTAATCATTGGAAATTAAGGAATGTAGCTTAGCAATAGAATTTTGACACGAACTTCTCCTCTAATAGCAGAACTTGATTGGGTTTTACCCCATATGAATGCAAATGTTGAACATGATGTAGGTAGAGAAATTATAACAACACATTTACCCTAGTTTCATACCAAGTCCTTAAGACCATAAGATGCCAATATAAATACATATAACCTCCTAATTTAGTAGTAAAATCCCATGTTAATAAAATACCAAATAACACAGGAGGATCAATTAATACTATATCTAGTGACACTATGGAGCTCAAACAAACATATAAGGTACGAGGGAGACCTTCATTTACCCCTAGTATTTGGATGATACTTCCATATAGTTACACCACCTCTTGTTTATAGGTTGAAAAATCAAATCTAATGCACCCACCACCCCCTTTGCAATGACTAAGGTGCTTGCCCCAAAATCAATCATGCAATTATGAATAAACTTATCTTTATAAATCTAGGAAAAATAAAAGGAGTGGTTTTAGGCCTACTTAATCCTAGGCTAGATATTTGTAGGATTGTGGGAGTCTTTTTCTATCATAGTTCCTTCAACATCTTCTTTATATGCTAATTTTTCTTAGGAATAGATAAGACATCCCATATAGATATGACCATCATGGAACTTTTCAAGTCATAAACCATGCTAAAAAACCTGAGGGAGTTGATATTCTAAGGAGCACTTAGCATCAGTTGAGTCTTGGGCTTGTCCATAGATGATTAAGGAATTTTATTGAATTTTATTAGGGTGTATGTTGCTTTGGGTCCTCCAGATAATTATTCTTACTCACCACCAAAAGTTTCGGTGTGTTTTGCTTTGGTACTACCATGATAGGAGGTTATTTTTGGAACTCAAGTAGCCTTATTTGAATATCTTGGGTTACTTTATTACTCTTTTGTTACTCCTCTATTATCCACTTTTTGGCTCTTATCACATAGTCTAATCATATTTGTGGCTTGTTGGCTGCTACATTTCCCACTCTATCATATACCACATACACTTATTCCTCATCCTTAGTGATCAATTTTGCTCTACAAGGGCACCACTCAAATTAGGAAGGGATGAGGTAGGGGCGGGTTAGTTTATCACTTATGATTCAACCCCTAAATTATATATAGATACTTGAGCATACATAATTTTACTTGGCATTACTATGGATGGCTAGGATATTTATTTGGGATATAATTGGGTAGAGTAAGCATTTGGAATGTGGTAGTATGGAGCAATAGAATTATCCACATAATTATTTTGGATGGGATATATCTCCCTAGCAAGGTTAGGAGGTATTTTTTGTGGAGGGGTCAAAACTAGTACCATTTGTTGGTTTTGGTTATGTGCCTAGTCTACATCTCGATTGGCCTAAAAGTAGGGCCTTGGATAGCCATTATAAGATCTATTTTTTTATTTTTTTGTTGGAAGGGAGGTCTTGTATTATTCTCATACTAAAACCTCTAGTAATTTTATTTCCTCCTTAGAGGTAAAACATTATTGGATACTATTTTTAGTAGATTCTTTATTACATCAAATTCAAAGGGGTCCATAGTAGGATTCATTGGAGCAGAAGGGGAAGGACTATAAGTATGACCAAAGTCTACTAAAATGTTATTGGATGAATTATTTGAGGTGAATGATATGACAATTGGATATTTGGAAATAGGGGCATAGGGGGCCTAGGGGCTAGTCTTCCTATATGGATTAGGTCATTTTTTTCTTGGATGGCTATTCCATAAGTGTCTATCAAAGAATCACCTCCCTTAAATTTTTATCATTGTATATAATTATGAATCTAAGGCCTTCAAATAATATATAAATGACATACCTAGGAGGAAACAAATATCATCAAGGATTTTATGTCATACTTTGTGAAATTAAACATTGAAATCATCCGTGTTCTCCATTGGTGATCTCTTTATAGTTGTGTAGACACCTAAAATGCATCATGTTAAGGTGACTACTCATATGGGAAATGCTAGAAGATCATATGGAAGATCTTGGACAGATTCCAAGGTATATAAGTGGTTCTAACCACTCATTTAGGAATCTTGGCCTAATTAGTGTTGGTCATGGCTAACACCCATGATTAACAAAGCTGACCACACCTCAAAGCCGTGATTAGCCTAAAAAATTAGTTGGACCTTGATCGACCCAAAATTGGTTACAATGGCCAATTGGTTGTATAATCGAGTAGTTAGAGGGCAAAAAATTCTAGAAGTTTCCATTCAACTGCTCCAGATGTCCCTTCTTGATCTTGGCTTCTCCATGAAGTTAATACATGGCCTACACAAGTGCTATAAAACCCCCCTCCAAATTGGAGAAAGATATAGAATAATATCAAGTTGAAGAGCAGTGAAGCCCTATTGAATTGCATAATCACTTGCATACATTGAGAGGAGAACTTTTGCTGCCCAATTGGAGATCAAATGGCATTTGGAACCAAGAAGGCTATGGAGGTCTACAAGGAATAAAGAAAATTAATTACGCCCAATCCATCACCAATTTGAGAAATTCAACCACCAAATCTATCAGAGGACACTGTGTAAACCCTTGATCATCAATTCATCAAGGGGAATTGGAGATATAATACTGGCATTTAAGGGCAATTTCATTTCCAAATCAGCCACGGCTAACAGTGCCAACTGCTTCACAGACCTATGATAAAGGTTTAATTTCCTTTTCACTTGGTTTTAGTAGTAGTTTACATTTTACTTGCAGTATATTAGATGCATTTGATCTAGATTTACTTTATTAGAGATAATTGTGCGATAGAAATAGGGATTTAAGGCTTACTTCCTTCATTTCTTGTTATTTAGTAGCTAGATTAGCTATGGCTAATTCTCATGTTCTTATGATTTCAATTGCTTAATTAGAGCATTAGTTAGATTGATCTATGTTTATTTTACATTTCTTAATGGTAATTTATCATGTTTAGAGTATATTACTATGTTTTATGCACTTTCTTGATTTCAAGATTTCATGAAAATATTTTGTATAAGTTCCTCTAAAATTCTCATTAAGAGATACCTCCTTTAATTTTAATTGCTTCTTGTTATTTCTTGAATGCAGGGTTAACAGGCTCTTGACATTCAAAGCAACAAATGCCTCTAATCATGAAGAAGAAGGCTATATTTTCCTTAGAGCAGTTCGTGTCAACCTAGGAAGCCTGTGGATTACACATACCTTTGCGTGGGGACTTTCCTTGATTGTAATAATTGTATCACATTGGGTATCCCTAAGAGGGATGGATTTGTAATAAAGTTTCATTGCAAATTTAATAAATAAAGGAAACCCTTATTTGTGGTTATTTGTAAATTTGTCTTTCTTTTATGCTTTATGTGATGTTTCAATTATTATTATCTTAGGTGTATGCATCCTGGATTGCTACACCTGGATTGCTACAAGTTTCAATTATTATTATCTTAGGTGTATGCATCCTGGATTGCTACAAGTTAAAAATTATTCCAAGAGAGACGCTCCATTTACATCCTACTTGAATATTTTAGTAAGTAGAGTAACAAGTTTGTCCCAATCAACAATTAAATGTATTTGAAATGAGACATACCATTCATGTGTTTTGACTCTGAATGATACCACTAGTAATCTTAGAGTCATATTCTACTCTATAATATTATGAAGTGCACATAGGCTAACCATGTGTTGTAAATGCTCCAATGATGTGGTGAATGTTTTGTTAGTAAAGTAGGGTAGATATTTTAATATCAATATCAGGATGCCATCCCATATTGTAGGTGGAGTTTGAGGTTGCAATAGATCGAGGTTGCAATAGATCTCGATCATTCTATAGAAGAAATCTTGGAGGTATTTTTGTAGCCATGCTCTAGCTTTAGCCTCTCCTTATTAGAATTATGTTGAGATGGGGGACTAATTCTCGAGGATTAGCAACAAAATGGGATCTAGTAGAAAGTATTACACTCTTAAATATCTAGGTGCTTTGGTTTGAGCAGAGTTGGTAGGCAAATATTGTATATGCTCTATAAGTGGATAGATTGAGACTTTCACCAAAATTTATATCTAAAATATTTCTAAATGGCTTCATCTAGGTATTAACTTTTAATGGAGTCACTAGGTGAATTTTCAAATTATTCAATCAAACAGAAAGGTAAATATCTTCACCATGATATGAACCTAATATAGTTTTCTTATTAGTGGTATTAGATCAATTGATTCAATCAGGTCCCACCAAGTGTGATATTAAGATATTTTTCTCTTTTATTATCATAATCAATTTCTATGGAGGTTGAATGCACCTATGAGGAGCAACACAATAGGGCAACTTCAAGAGCTTGGTAAGTAGATCAATTGGACTACCTCCAGGTTTTTTTACAAGGTTGGTTCCTTATAATATGTGATCTTCAATGTTCACCTACTCTAACCTAACCTAACAGGATTTTGGTGCATAGAGGAAAAGAGGAAGAAAAACCATAGGAAATAGAGGAAAATAAAATCCTAAGCTAATTTGATATGGTACACCAAGATCATTAGATTTTTTTGCATAATAATGGAATAAATGAGCACGTGAATTTTTTACAAATAGCACACAAATAAAACTTTTCCTTCTCAACATAAACAATTTAACACAAGCATATACAAGAAATGAGACAAAAAAATAAGTAGTCATGGCTTCTCATACATGCACATATAAACAAGAAATGGGACATAAAATTGCTAGTAGTCTCAAATTCTTATATATATATATATATATATATATATATATATATATATATATATATAAGTACAATAATTCTAGAAGAGAGGGATCAAAATCATATTATCAAATGACCCAGGGCTTAGGTCCAGACTGTTATATAGAATAAAATTAAAGAAGAGTTACAAATAAAACCTGGAGATATGATTGAATAAGCAACCAACCAAAGATTTATAATAACTAAACAATCACTATTTATAGACAAAAATGAGAATATTTCCCTCCAAAATGTATGGAGGAATTTAAACAAGGATTCTCTATTGCTTCCCTTGATCCAATCTATATATCACTATTTTAGCTCTTTGAGATATCTAGATCTAGATTCATCAATTCTAAGTATTTGGATACCCAACTACTATTGACATTCTCAACTACCATCCTAGAGATCTTGAAATCTGAATATAGGTACCCACTACAATCAATGATATCATATTTGGGGGTGTTGTTGCCACCACCAGGTTTCTATGATCAATATACCAATTATTTTCCTAGATTGTTGAGCCCAAGTAATGCATCGACTCCTTCTAGTAATTGCTCATTGGTCCAGCTCACCTATATTTTAGGGAGTCTTTACACTAATCATAAATTCTTGGGGCTCATTGGTCATGCAATCTAATCTTCCTCCATCTTGTTGCTTCACTATGTTGAAAAACTTTTCTTTGTTGGCCATTTCTACATTCTACATGCTCTACTCCCTATAGTATTTTATTTTCTTTGCAAATCCCTTAATTTTTGAAACAATATGGACCATTTCATCTTCAATCGAAGGGTCCTCAAAAATTTTCTTTCTTTATTGCATCAAACTTTTATAAACTTCCATGGCTTGGTTGAAGCTTTGTCGAAGAATCCATAGAAATATTTCATCAGACTATTTTAGATGGTCTACATTTTTAATAAAATTTACTTCATCTATCCTAGGAAGCTCTTGCAACTTGTTACCCAATCCTCAAAACTTTTCTTCATTTTCCTCTTTGTAACTTTAACAACTTTTGATCTTTAGAATTTTTGCTCCTTTTATTCCCTTTAGAGCTTTTCACCTTTCAGTATTAAAATTTTTTCTCCTCTTATGTCCTTTAAAAATTTTGGTAGCTCTTGAATTTTGGAACTTTATGATGCCTCATCAAAAAATTTATTTTTTTATTTTAGTCAAAAATTTTGTTAAGTGGTGTTATCTTTTGGTCGAAATTTTTTTTACCCACATTTATGCAATGCCTCTTTCTCCACTTTCCATATATTTTACCTTTGATTTAATCTTCTTTCAAGATCTTCTTAAGGAAAAATCTCCTAAGTGTAGTGAATGTTCACTACAATTTTGGTGACTAATAGGGGTCTTCTTACTTGCTAAAGGAGAATAAAAAATGCTTACCTTTATCCTTGGATGCAGAATAAAAAATAAAAAAAATACAAAAATAATGTAGAAAAAGTTACTAAATTTCAAGTTTTTCCAATGCTTTCTTGATCACTCCCCATTCTTCTTTTGAAGGGTGTTATATTTGCTTGAAGTAACTTAAGATTACTTGGATCTCTAATCATTCATTGTAGGAGAAGTACTTCATTTTATTGAAATCCTCATGCACCTAGATCCTTAACTTTGCTAATGGTCTAATTACCTAAGCCATAACATTTATCGTAGGAGAGTCTGACCATACCTCAAAATGGGAAACATCCTCCTTATATTGCTTTAGCAGATGCAAGTATTCATTTTCTAAGAAGGGCCTATCATCTTTGCTCCTTGCAAAGCCACCTCTAGGAGATCTTCACAATTTTTTAAATTGATTCATTCCTTTCTTTTTCTTCTTGCATGCCATACTTTCCCTCTATTATAGGATGATGTGGCTATTATTTCAACAACCAAGGAACTAATTTACATATGGATGCATTAATTTAGCTTTGCAATAATGATTGAAGAGATCACTTATTCCTTGTAGTCATCAAACTATGAAGCATTTTATTGCCCAATTGGATGGTAAGAGCTATTTTGAAGTGTCACCTGTAGTTTGAATATTAACCATTTATTATCTTAATTAAAGGACATTAATATATCTAGGAATCTATTTTTCATTAATTCTTCTTATCAAATGGGTCAATCAAACTCAACATTCTACAAATATCTTTAGCTAATTTAGAATAAATAATTGACATGGACCTATTTCACCATATTGGAGTTATTAATCATTGATTTAGGTGGTTCAATAATTATTTGAAATTTGGCCTTCTTCTTTTGTTAAAAAATATTGTGGAATTGTCAGTCATTGATGTTCAAAATTTCATCATTCTTTTAGTGGAATCTCCTAATTGGTGTGACTTGATATTCCATGATCTAATGGTCCTAGAAACTTCTTGATTCTAGAATTTGTTTGAAATATCTTGAAATAGCATAAATTGCTTATTAAATAATCCATATCCTAATTTCTTATGGAAGCATTTACCATAGACTAAGGGTATCTAATGATTCCCTAATACCTTAAACCTACATAAAAAGATAAAGAAACCTAAAATTTCTTGTAAAATATGATACAACATAATTTTTTATGTACATGACCTAAGAAGGGTTGAAAATATGATCATGCTTTAGTGTTAGACCATGCCTTTAGGCCCATATGACTTAGGAGAATCAAAATACTAGACTTTAGTTACCAATTTGTCCATTTGATCATCAGGAATATAGCTCATCAATAGAAAATTTTGACTATTATTCCTCATGTTTGTCTTTAAAGACACTATTCTAACCTTCTATCAAAAAAATATCTCTACTATTATAATTCTACCATATTTTTTGGGCTAGGAATTTTAAGTATTATTGTCCTCTTTGATTATCACAACTACTACAAGGGGTGAATGCACCCAAAAATTATGCCTTGTGCAGAGCAACACAACAATGCAACTCTAAGAGCTCAATAATTGGCTCAATTAGACCACCTCCAAAGTTTTTTACAAGGTCGGTTCCTTATAATATGTGATATTCAATGCTCACCTAATCTAACTTACCCTAATAGGCCTTTGGTGCACAAATAAAAAGGGGAAGAAAAACCGCAAGAAACAACAAAAAACAAAATCCTAAGCTAACTAGATATGATGCACCAAGATCATTAGATTCTTCTATATAATAGTAGGATAAATAAACATGCGAATCATTTGCAGATAGTGCATAAGGAAAACTTTTTATTCTTAGCATAAATAATTACACATAAATGCATACAAGTAAAGAGCAAAAAAAATCAAGTAGTCATTGCTCCTCATACATGCACATATAAACAAGAAACATGATAAAAAAATTACCAATAGTATTAGCTTATATATGTGTGTGTGTGTGTGTGTGTGTGTGTGTGTGTGTGTGTGTGTGTGTGTGTGTGTGTGTGTGTGTGTGTGTGTAAAAGAGTACAATAATTCCAAAATACAGGGATTAAAAGCATATCAATAAATGACCCAAGGCTTAGGTCTATACTTGTGTATAAAAGAAAATAAAAGAAGAGTTACATACAAAGCCTAGAGATAGGCTTGAATAAGTAATAAACCAATTCTTTGCAATGCCTAGACAATCACCACTTATAAAGAAAAATGGGAAGATTTTTCCTCTAAAATTTGTGCAACAATTTGTACAAGGATTCTCTTTTGCTTCCCTTGACCCAATTTTTATGATATCATTTTAGCCCTTCAAGGACTCTAGAACTGAAATCATCATTTTTAAACCTCTAGATTCTCTATTACTACTGACATTCTCAACTACCCCCTAGGGATCCTAAAATCTGAATATAGTTACCTATTGTTGCTATTGTGACAACCAAGATTTTATCTTCAATAGGCCAACCACTTTCCCTATATTATTGAGACCAAGTGAGGCCAATAGGTGGTCTTATATCAATTCAATAATTTCTCAATGGTCTAGTTCACCTATTTTTGGGAGTTTGTACACCAGTCATAAAGTCTTAAGGCTCATTGGTCATGCAATTTGATACTCATCCTTCTTGCTACTTCACCATATCATACTATTCTTCTTTATTAGAAATTTCAAAATTCTACATGCTTTTCTCTACAAATTATTTTATCTTCTACATAGCTCCCTTACTTTCTAAGAAAACATAGACCATTTGATCTTCAATCAAAGGTCCTCAAAAATTTTCTTGTCTTCTTGCATTGGGCATTAATAAAATTTTGTAGCTTTGTTGAAGCTTTGTTAGAAGATCTACATAAATATTTCATCGAAATATTTTGGATGATCTACCTTTTCAAAAAAAATTACTTCATCTATCCTTGGAAACTCTTGCAACTTGCAACCTAACCCTCGAAACTTTTCTTCATTTTCCTTCTTTGGAACTTTAACAACTTTCCATATTTAGAATTTTTACTCCTTTTATGCCCTTTGGAGCTTTTTTACTTCTAATATTTTGAAGTTTTTCTCCTCTTGTGCCCTTTAGAACTTTTATCGCATCTCAATTTTTTAAACTTAATGACATTTTATCAAAAAATTTATTTTTTGCTTTTAGTTGAAACATTTTTGAAGAGACACTATCTTTTTATCAAAAAAAATTTGCCCAAACTTATCCAATACCTATTTATTTTTCTTTCACCCATTTTTCCTTTACTTCAGTCTTCTTTCAAGGTCTTCTTAAGGAAAATTCTCTTAAGTATAGTGAATGCTCAATATAAGAACCAAACCAACTAGGATAAAACCCACTATCACTAATGGAGGAATAGGACTAGCATTCAAGGCTTAGACAAAAGTGTTCAACCTAGGTTTAACAAAGGATTATTTATTAAGTAATGAAAAGGATCCAAAGGGAAACTACAACATGCACAAAGTAGAAATAGAGGCAAAAAATTAGATCATAGCTGTTGTCAAACTCAAACCCCTAGATGGTATCCCTACCATAAAGAATTATTCAAATGTTTGAATTAATAAAATTGGTGCAAGAATAGGTTGAGTAGATGAGATAGGGAAACCTATGACGAAAACTAGGTTTTGTGATTGAGCATTCATTGCCAACATTATATCTACATGACCTAAGATTGGAAGGCAAATAGACAAACCATTATGTAGATTAGAAGGTGATAGTGACACAAGTTAAGAATGAGAGAGAGACACAATATTAGGAGTATTGTGTAAATCTTCTCTATCCACGTGTTATCATCCTCATAAATCCACCTCCACTTAACATTTCTTAGATAATCAAACACATCTCTTAAACACTTATTGAAGGGTCATCTAACTATTTTTAGGCATGTGCCTTGAGGGCATAAAATCCAAGTATAGGAAAGGACATCCCCTCATGATTGGAATTGGTAAACCCAATAAGTATTATAAATCTAAATCTGATAAAATTTTACTTCTTGATAAATAATAAGTTCAAGCCCAATAAAAATCAAATTCACATCTATTTACTTGTAAAACAATTACTCACCCTATTTTCAATGATATATATTTTTAATTTTAATAAATATAAAATATATGAATTTAAGCTACTTATACTACATATATTATATTATATCTAATCTAAAGTATAGGACAATCCATTGAATAAATTTAAAAATAAATAAATAAATAAATTTAGAACACATTTATAAAATCATTCTCTATGGTGACCATTATTAAAAAACAATATAATAGTATGAGATAACTTCCTTAAGAAAGAGGTATTCAAGGATTCTAGTTGAGTCTCCAAAGCAATTGGTATATTGGTTGTTAAACTATGTTCCTCATGTTTATCTCCAAAGACACTATTATAACCTTTTATCACCAAATCTCTCTACTATTGTAATTATACCATATTGTTTGACTAGGATTTGTAGGAACCAAACCAACTAGGACAGAACCCACTACTACCAATTGAGGGATAGGGCTAGCATTCATGGCTTATCCAAAAAAGCTCAACCTAGGTTCAATAAAAGACGATTTATTAACTATAAGGCTCCAAATGAAAACTAGGACATGCCTTTAATAGATATACAAGCAGAAGATTAGATCATATGTGTAGTCAAACTAAAATCCCTAGATGGTATTGTCACTATAAAGAAGGATTCAAAGGTTGAATTAATGAAATTGATGTAAGAATAAGTTGAATAGATGAGATAAGAAAACCTATGGTGGCAACTAGGTTTTGCGATCAAGCATTCACTGCAGTATTAAATTTGTATGACCTGATATTGGAAGGCTCATAGACAAACCATTACGTGAATTAGAAGGTGATAGTGACACAAGTTGAGAATGGAAGTAAGATGTAACATTAGGAGTACTGAATACATCGTCCCTCTTCACGTATTGTCATCCTCATAAATCTACTTGCACCTGACATTGCTTAGATAATCCAACACATTTTTTAAACACCTATTGAAGGGCCATATGACCTTATTGAGGCATGTGCCTCGAGGACATAAAATCCAAGTATAAAAAGGATCATCCCCTTACAACTAGAATTGCTAAACCTATAAAGTTTTGTGAAAATATAACTTTAAATTTGACAAACTTTTATTTTTGGATAGATTATTCATCTCTTTACTTAAAAAAAATTATTTTTCTTTTAAATAATTTAAAAAATTAATAAAAAATGTATATAATATATAAATTTTAAAATCTTAGCACTAAATATATTATAGTAAACTAAATATAGGTTAATCCATTGAATAAATTAATAAAATCAAATTTATAACCAGTTGCTTGTCAAAAGCGGTCGCTAAAAGTTCCACATCATAGTAAACATTAACTTTGGAATTATTTTTACCACTGATTTGAAATCTGGTTGACAAAAGCTTCAAAAATAATTGAAAAGGAGTGGTAGAAAGAAAAATGCGGACTGACGTGCGACTTATTGTCTTGCATAAGAATAGACGGCCCTTTGCCCTTAATTTTCAAATCACGATAGTAGAAAAAATAACTAAAAACAAGGACTGCCTTTGAAATTAAGATGTATGATTTGAAAACATGACACAGAAATGTTACAAATGGTATAGCCCCCGTGACTTATGTCTGAAGTGTCGTCTTGTACGCCTTACTTTTCCACGACAAGTATCCAAGCCTCGTACAACGCATTTAACGGCGTGGGGTCCCCTCGGGTCTCCTAGCCTCGCCTTGTTGGAGTAGTTTATTGCAACAAATGTCATTTCTCCGGCAAGCTTTTGGAGAGTGTTTACTTAAAAAAAAACAAACGATGACCAAATCTCTTTGAATAAAAAGATTTACACAAATAAAATAATTACTTTTAATTATAGATGTTCGATTTTATAAATTACTTTTATTATAAATATAATTTAGATTAAATTGTTTGAAAAATAATTATAAAATATTATAAAAATATTTAATTTTTAATTTTTTAATATTTATAGGAGGATTGTAGTAATTAAAGTTACCCCATTTCTCCACGATAAACATTGTTTATTGGTTTGAGGAAAGGAATTTCGGAAAGAAATTAGGGAGGGATAAGGAATCATCAAGGAATTCCATAAGGTTATGATTTCGGTTGACTTTTCTTTTATTTGGTCTTCTTAAACCATTTCAGAGGTATTAAGGTCATAAATGTACTTGATTATTTATACATGTTAATGGAGCTTTTTATCGATAATATTAGAAAAAGAATCTCCATGCATCTAATTCATGAGGGTCTACACCTGATTCTCCACAAGCATGCACTCTAGAAACAAGTTCAAATAGCCATTGTTTCATGTGTTAGCAGTGTTGCATATCCCCCTGTTCCGATTTAGAGTCAGGAAAGTCCGCAAAAGGATGCAGTAAGTGAAAGCGGAGCTATGGGGACGGCCTCCCTAATACTGCCAAATTTGGTAGAAAGTTGATTTTTGGATCTAATTTAGGTGACACTCCACAATCGGTTAAAGTGGAGCCATGATGAAGGTCTTCTAGAGGCAAAACAAGCAAAAGACTCCCACCACTTCTCAAGAAGCTCCAAAGGACTCTCCTGTCAAGTCAGAGAAAGAGAAGGTTGAAGGAACCCTTATTCGATCGAAGGAGATAGAGTCCCCAAGTGAACCCTCAACCCGTATCTAGCAGAGGTCCATCTTTGACCCCTTGGCTGGTCTAGAAGTGATGCTGACCTCTGCGTCCAACGTGTCCAAGACGGCCTAGACCCTTCTCCAACAAGTTGCAAAAACGATGGATGATATCAAACATTAGAAGGAAGAACGCTCTCAGTTGGCTAACGAGGTGCATGATGCAAGTGATGAAGACCTACAGTCCAAGTAAGTTGGCTTCTTCATAGCAGTCTTTTTATTATCCTCTATGGATTTTTCAACCCTTGTTTTGTGTTCCGCTAGGTTCTCTAATTCCTCTTGCTTCCGATTGATGTCCTCGTTGAAATGACCTCTTAAGTCCCTTGAAACTAAAAATTTGTTAATTTTTTTAAGCTAAGAATTTTTTATGGGGCTGCCTTGGTCTGAGAGACCACCGAACGGGGGTTCTACACCGTTAAAGTCATCTGAGAACGCACCCAACTCTACCCGTACCAACATTATCAATTGGATTTTAGATACCCAATTCAACTTTTTGGTAGGGTGGAGATTTGAACCTGGGACCTCCCTTGGAGGATTGCCCTCTCCTCTCCTCTCCTCTCCAACTCACCTACAACACCTACTCACCTACAACACCTGGATACTAAAATTTTGTTATTATTATTAGTTTCATAGAGACCATCTCTTTTTGCATCTATTTTTGTAAAAGGTTTTGAGGTTCCTTCCAAAACCTCCTTCTCCATCTAATAAAAAAAAATACTCCATCTTATAAAACATTCAATCTATAAATACTTTCTTTATCTTCTAACCTATCCTCTTTTAAATATACTATAATTTAAACTTAACCTTCTATGGTGTACTTCTAGCACTGCATATAATTCATATCCTCTAGACAATAATCCCCCTACCAAAATAATGCATATAAAGTGGGTACCACCATTCAACGCAAGGTCATGCTCTCTGAAAAGTCTTCTGGGAATGGGCAGACATAAACATCAAAGAAGAAAGATATATTAGACAATAATCCCCCTACCGAAATAAGCGGGACATAAAGTGGGCACTACCATTCAACGCAAGGTCATGCTCTCTGAAAAATCTTCTCGCAGTGGCCATGGAAATCAAATCCAGTTCCAAAATGTTTGTCGTCCTCGTTGCCTCTCTCGCCTTCTGGCCATCGACCACCGCACATGCTCAGTTGGGCACAAGTTTTATCTTCAACCAATTTAATGGCTCAACTAATCTCACTTTCTTTAGGAATGCTTCGATCGTCTCCAACGCCATCCGCCTCACTGCCCAATCCAAACGACTTGTTGGCCGCGCCTTTTATTCACAACCAGTGCTCATGAAAGATGGCAATGCAACTTTGTCGTTCAGCACCACTTTCGTATTCACCATGGTTCCTTCCAAAGAAGAAAATTCAGGAAGCGGTATGGCGTTTATCCTGACGCCACAGAAGTCTGCAGAAGGAGTTTTGCCGAGTCAATACCTTGGTTTGCTCAACATCTCAAACCTCGGAAACCCCTCGAATCATCTCTTTGCCGTGGAGTTCGACACGGGTATGAATTTTGAATTCGCTGACGTCAACGACAATCATGTCGGTGTTGATCTCAACGACCTTCACTCGATAAGATCTGAGCCTGCGGGCTACTGGATTGACGATCGATTTGAAAAATTACTACTTCTCAACGATGGACACATCATTCAAGCCTGGATTGATTACGATCATCTTCAACAACAGCTCAATGTTACCATTGTTCCAGCTGGTTTGCCTCGGCCGAAGAAACCTTTGATATCTCTGAAGAACAAGACCCTCTCAAGCGTTTTTGAAGAAGAAATGTATGTTGGTTTCTCTGCAGCCACAGCAGAGATATTTGAAGATCACTACGTTCTCGCCTGGAGCTTCAGTACAAATGGAGTCGCACCAGCCCTAAATGTCTCTCATCTTCCTTCCTTCGTACAGAGTAAACCCAGCCGGCGACACAGAGTCCCCATCATTGCAGCTGTCGTTGTTGTTCTTACCTTGCTTGGCTTTGTAGGCGGGATTGTGTGGTGGAGAAGGAATAACAACAGAGATGATGTTGAAGACTGGGAGCTCGAGTTTTGGCCCCATCGATTCAAGTACAAAGACCTGCATCATGCAACCAGGGGGTTCTCAGACGAACAAGTCTTGGGCTCTGGAGGTTTCGGTCGCGTTTACAAAGGAATTCTTCCTGTGAGCGGACTTGAAGTTGCCGTAAAGTGTATCTTTAAAGAGTCCCACGAAGGTCTGAAGGAATTCATAGCAGAGATTTCAAGCCTCGGTCGACTCCAGCACCGTAATCTTGTGCAAATAAGAGGCTATTGCAGGCGGAAAAAACAATTATTCATAGTTTATGACTACATGCCCAATGGAAGCCTGGATAAGATGATATTTGGGAATCCGAAGACAGTGTTGGGATGGCCTCGAAGGTATGGAATTCTTAAGGACGTGGCTGCAGGATTAGTGTATCTTCATGAAGAATGGGAGCGAAAGGTAGTGCACAGAGACATCAAAGCCAGCAATGTTTTGTTGGACGGGGAACTTAATGGAAAGTTAGGGGACTTTGGGCTTGCTCGCTTGTATGAGCATAATGAAAACCCGCACACGACTCGTGTGGTGGGAACGCTTGGCTACATCGCCCCGGAAATTATACACACAGGGAAGGCCACCCCCAGCACGGATGTGTTCAGCTTCGGTGTGTTGATGTTGGAGGTTGCATGTGGAAGGCGGCCCGTTGATCCCTCTCTCGACGATGCCCAAATTGTTTTAGTGGACTGGGTGAGAGAGCTCCATGCCAAAGGCAAGCTCGTCGCTGCCGCGGATCCAAATCTTGGCGGTGGATATGTTGAGGATGAGATGGAGAGAGTGCTGAAATTGGGACTGCTCTGTTGCAATCCTCGACCGGAAGAAAGACTTAGCACCAGACAAGTACTTCAAATACTTGAAGGCGAAATTTCCGTTCCGGAGTTTGTTTCCCTTCCTTTTCCTCAGGAACCAAATGCTTGGAGCAGTGATTGGAAGAGTTCATACAGTCTCCATACAGAATCATCTATCATGCTTCGTTTTCCAAGTCTCTAGAAGGACGATAGATTCGGCACACCAGCTGTAAAAATGGAGCATATCTTCTATTCGATTGAGCAGTTCTTGTAAAGCTGTGTTAGGGTAAAAATATCTCTACTTGTAGACAACTTTTGATACGGAGATAATGCCATATCAAGAGTATCTTAAATTCCCTCTTAAGTTCAGCATCTGGTCCAGTTAGGCGATCTATGTATCTGTTTAAACTTTAGTATCTGATGATGTCATTCCTTTCGCATCTAATGCATAAACTTTGCTAGTCATAGCACTAGTTTGTTAGATGAAGGTAATAAAAACATTACCCTGTTTGCAGAAGTTCTGTACTATTCCATAACAGTAAAGGAAATAGTTCTTAACGTTATGTGGGAACAATGTTTACTTAATATATTTTTAGTTGTTTATTTGGTGTTATAACCTTAAAGAAATAATTTTTTAAATTCATTGTTGATTTATAACCTTAAACCCTTTTATCTCGAACACAAAAAAGCTGCACTGTGATGCCCACTCTAATTCTACTACGAAGCGGATGATATAATATTTTTAAAAATTACTAACAAAGCCTACTGATCAGATAAGCATTTATGAAGACCATTATTGAAAGCTCAAGCATTGTGTAAACTTAATGACTAGTCATGTAAGCCCGTATAAACATTAGATTCAATTCCGTATACAACACAGAATGAAGGATGCACTAAATAGTGAAGGCCGAAACGCTGTAAATTTTGCAATCCTGCATAACTTCATCAATGTTTTGATGCAGAGATGACAGTAATTCAGTAACAATAAGGTGTCAAGTACTATCCTCTATGTGTACTCGAAATACAAACTCTACCCCTCCCCTCTTTAAAAAAAAAAAAAACAAATAAAAACATTTCAAGTCTGATAAAATGTGGAGATGGTAGAAAGTGACTTGAACAAGAGGACACATAAAAGTGGATCTGATTTGGTTGGATGCTCATGAGACTTGTATGCATGATGCTTTTGCGCTGATCGGCGGAGAGGTGAACAAGAAAAGCACGTGACGATGTTATAGGCAGAGAAAGATCGTTCTCCAAAAATATCAAGATATCTTAAAATAAAATTGTCCACCCAAATATATTTGTAGACGACCATAACAACAACTAGCAATAATGGAATCGGTAATGTTGATAATTATCTTCATGTTTGAAATGAGAACGAAAAGACAATTTGAGGCAGAGCATTGGAAAAAACAAAAAAATTAGAGCAGTTATTCAGGTGCGGAAGGGGTACAACATTGTTTAGCAATAATGGAATCGGTAAGGTTAATAATTATCTTCATTTCGATCTTCATGTTTGAAATGAAGACGAAAAGACAATTTGAGGCAGAGCATTGGAAAAAAAAAATAGAGGGGCTTTTCAGGTGCGGAAGTGGTACAACATTGTTTCTTATTACTATAATAGTATAAGTCGAGATGTGATGTTAATTTTAGTGAGGATCAAATAAGGTTGATAAGGAATTGGGAAGGCCGATAATAACTGGTAAAAGTCAACAAGGAACTAACGAGAGACTAGTAGGAAAGTCGACAAAGATCTAATTACAAGTAGAGACCAATAGGAGAGTGTACAAAAATCTAACCAACAAAATGTTGGCAAGGATCATTTAGAAAAATAAGTGAAGAAATTGTTCTATTTATTTTTTTGTTTTGTGTTGTTTTGTTAGAATGAAAGAAGGCAAAATGAAGAATGAAAAGCAAAGCTTTATGGCTAGAGCAAGGGGATGAAAATACAAAAAAAAAAAAAAAAATTATGTAAAACAAAGGAATTGTACAAATACAATCTAAGAAATGAAAGAGGAGAATGGAAACACTTTGAGAAGATTCCAAGAATTGGCACCATTAGCAATAAATTACTTCAAATACTTGTATAAAGATCCAAATAGAGAAAATATAGTAGAGATAATCAAACTAGTTCTAAATTTGTCCAAGATGGTCAATGATGAACAAAAAGAAGTTTTGTTCTCAGAAATCATTAAAGGTTACAATCAGTAATCAAATCATTCTAAAAAGGAAAAAATCCAAGTCTATATGGATGGACAATTGATTTTTATTTGAATTTTTATGAACTTTTGGAGGAGGATATTTTAAAAGTGGTAGAAGAATCAAGGATTAAGGGACAATTGCTAAGATCCATAAACTCCACCTTCGTGATTTTGATTCCAAAAAAATATAATCCATAATATATTGGGAATTGTAGACCTACCTCTTTATGTAATACCCTCTACAAAATCATCTCAAAGATTATAGCTAATAGAATTAAAGGGATCTTCCTAGACAATTTTTTAGAAGAATAGTTTAGGTTTTTAAGTAAAAGGTATATTCATGAAGCAATAGAGGTAGCCCAAGAAGGACATTCAATAAAGACAAGGAAGCAATAAGCAATGGTAATAAAATTAGATCTAGAAAAATCTTTTGATAAAATAAATTTGTTATATATCAGGTTAAGCCTAATTCAAATTGGATGTAACACGCCCTTTGTGAATTGGGTGATGGAATGTATCAATTTAACCTCATTTATTGTGCTTATAAATGGTTCAAGGCTTCCAAAGGTCTATGACAAGGGTGCCCTCTTTCTCCTCTCCTTTTTATTTTGGTAGCAAAAGGTTTGAGTAGACTGATCAAGGAATAGAAAATAGAGGAAATGATCAAGGGTATCAAAATTTATAACTCTTTGAAGGTAATCCATTTGCTCTTTGTAGATGATGTTTTACTTTTTGGAAACGGGACATTGAAGGAAAACTTAAAGTATAAAGAAGTGTTCGAACTAGATTGTATAGCTACATGAATGGAAATAAATCTACAAAAATATAGAAATAGCCTTCAATAGGTTTAAGCTAGGGAAAATAGATGCAATAATTGGAATGGAAAGAAAGCAAGGATAGGAAAAGATCCTTGACTAAGAAGCAAAGGATACTGTCAACTTCCTCAAAACATAATAGATCATATCCATAGATAAGGAAAGATCGTATTGGCACATATGATATCAATAGAGAATACTAATTTATGGAAACAAGGATGGATCATTGCAGAAGAACTAACACTGGGAGGAAATGATGCACATATTTGGCATGACTATACAAAGTAACTAGAAAGAGTAAATTTAAGACTAAATCAACTAAGATATTGTCTAATATGGTTCAATAATCCAACAAGTAGAGAGTAAACAATTAGAGAAGGGTATAAGGAAAGCTTTTACAACAATGAGGAAAAACGTTGGTGGTGGAGTAGAATATGGAAGGTAAAAACTCCTTTAAAAACTAGAATATTTGCTTGGTTAACTCTAGCCAAAAAACACTAACATGGGATATTTTTCAAAAGGAGGTCTTGGCAAGGACCAAGTTAGTGTGTCATGTGTAGAAATGAAGAAGAAACAATTGACCATATTTTGGCTCATTGCTCTTTCACAAGAGAAGTGTGTAATTCAATTCTATCTTTGACTCGAGGAAAAGGATAGTGGCCTACTAATAATATTTTAGATAACATGCAATAATGGTTCAAAGAAAGAGAATTAAAGGAGTATATATGTGTCCTTTTGATAGTGATATGGAGCTCATAGTTGGCTAGAAAAAGGAAATTCTAGTGATTTAGGTACAAATGTAGATTAAATCTATTTTTGAAAGTCTAAAAATGTCACCAAAACCAAATTTGAGTAGGCATATAGGAATACTAACAATGGATCCTATAAAGCCATGGGCCTTCTTCGATGGAGCTTGCAAGGATAGCCTAGGTAGGTGTGGGGTATGAGGAACATTTTATTTAAATAAAAATTAAAAGTTCACTTTCAAGGTGGGTTTAGAAGGAAAAAATAATATGAAAGAATGGAATGCATTGATCCTTTTGATGAGAATTATAGTGGAGCAAAGAATTACAACTTTATAGATTTATAGAGATTCAAAATTAGTGATAAGTTGGGTTGCATATCATGTTAAGATGAAAAACTTGCTCATTTTTCCTTTTTATTAGCAAGTGAAATTATTAAAACCTTCTATAACAAAAAATTCATACAAGCAAATCTATAGGGAACTAAATGTAGAAGCATATGGTCTTTCAAAATATGATTTGAACCTTCCAACAAGCACTTGATAGAGGGAAGAAGTGGTTAAAGAAGATAGGGTTTCTTCACAGTTCTTTTATTAAGGATCATATCAAAACTCTGTTATTAGCAAAAAAAAAAGGTTTTGAAATGGACCTCTGCCTTTATTTTTTATAAATACAGACTTCAAAATAAAGTTTGTCTTTAGAATTGAAACCTAAGTCCTGTGTTATAGTATTCAAGTGAGAGTCATTCAAAAGTCATGATTGATCACGAAGTTTATCCTGCTTTCCACATGTCAATCCTATTATTAGGATTATATTTTTTAATTATAAGTTAACTATAATATATTAAAACAAAGAAGTCAATACTCCTTTCAATTGATATGTAACTAAAATTCTTAAAAATACTTCGTACTTATAACATTATTATTTTTTTTTAATTTAAAAATAAAAATTATTTATTTTTCCAGGGAAAAAAATATAAGATATTACTGATCTTTCATTAAACCATTCTTCACAATCCTCAAAATAAAGATATGACCATTTAAATAGAATTGTTAAAGGCCATATCAACATATGACAAACATTGAATCATTAACGTTTGTAATGAAGACAAAAGACAAACAAAAATAACCGTGTATATGGGTCCGTATTTCTAACGTAGAAAGACTTGAAATTAAAAGGATAATAATGTTCTAAAAATTAAAATAATAGCCACTCGAAATTTCGAATGGGTAGGGCAGGTCGTGCCAAAGCAAACCTCGTGTGATTGCGATTGCGTTTCAAATTGAACACAACTATGTAAAGATATGTTATTAAGCGTGTATACCTATGTAAAGAGTTCATTAAAATCAATGTTATTTATTTTTTTATTTTATATGTAGTGTTATAGTAATATTTTAGTGTTTATATTTATATCATTCGGTAAAAGTTATAACTAAATTTGAAAGTAAACCTATTCAGTTGGTTGAGTTGATAGGTCATTTGATATTACATTTTAAGTATTTATTATAATGTAAAAGATTTAACATGTTAACTTTTAAATTGTTAAAGGTAATTAAACTTGTGTTGTATTATATTATAAATATTTTATAATTTTAACATTTTATTTTTATATGATTAATTTTAATTAGTTTTTATGTAATTAAGTAAATAAAGTTTAAACATGTTTTAAGAGATTTTTAATTATTTATTTTACATGATTTATTTAGAAAATAAAAATACTTATGAAAAGTTAAAATATCATCAATAGTAGTAGCAACATTTTCTTATTAAATACTTTGAGCCTAACATCATTTGTGTTTACATTATTTTATTTCTTGAACACATTCAATAATTTTCATTTCAAAGTTTGAAAAAATTACAATGAGATGATTATTTTATACCTTCGTATAAGCCTTGCTAAATAACCCCTCATTAAGATTTTTTCTAAAATCTCAAATTTCTTTGAAAAATTTATCAAATTTGATACATAAAATAACTATGAACAACTTAATGCTAGCCTTCATCTATCTTACAAACTTGTCATTTTTATACTTCAACCTTGGGACCATTATCTTATAGATATGATCTTAATTATCAATAAAGGTCTAAAAAGAACACAAAAAAATCTCCTAAACCACATCTTCTATCAAATAGAAACAAGTATCAATAGAAGATCCAAGGTACCAACTAGAATCACAATGCCACATACTACTCCCTTTAACCAAGTACCAACTAGAATATCCAAGGTAACTTTTGATAGACCATATACTTCCTCATTTAATTTTTTATAAATTTTATTATCAAAATTTTTTGCACATGAGGCTTCTAAAAATTTCACCTTTTCATACCTAATTATCAAATTTTACATCTCCACTAATTTTGAAGCCGAATTCACCATAAATTTTGAGTCACCATAAACGTGGAGTATTGTTATTCCTTGTTCTATTGTCATTCTTAAAAAAAATATCAATGTCTTCCGCTCTACCACATTATTGGTGCCTTCACCAAGACATACTTTGAAAGTGTATTTGTGATTTTCATCATGATATAACACTCCTCCTACCCCACATCTATTTAAGTTGCCTTAACAAGCTCCATAAAAAAAATCCCAAGACTTCATTGTATCCATTGTTAAACTACAAACTTGTTTAATAGCTTTTAATTTTATAATTTTTTTATGCCTTCATAAATATATCTAATTTGAGCTTGAACTTGTATAGATAAAATTTTCTTTCTCTCAAACAACATAGAATTTCTTGTGTTTACATTATATAAATATGTAAAAATTAATTTCATGAACAAATAATGTTTTAATAAAACAACAACATAAGTGTTTTTAAATATGTAAAATACAAACTATAAAATCTATATATTATCTTTAGAATATAGTGAAAATCTAATTATATATATATATATATATATATATATATATATATATATATATATTTGAAAGCTAAGTTATATGTAAAATATATTGTGTTAAAATTTACATTAAATATGTCCCAGTGCAAACAATGCAATGGTTCGGGGCTTTGGCTTTTCTTCGGGTGGGGTGGTTCAGGTTCACAGCAGCGTGGGTGAGTGTGTGAGGGGATGGGTGTGTTGTGCTTGTGTGTTAAATTATTTATTGATAAGCATATTTAGAGGTTTCTTGCACTAAAAAAATAAAAAAAAATTCAGTAAATACAAATTTAAACTTCTTTTATATATATTACTCATTCTTAGAATACATAAAAAAAAAATATTATTATCTATAAATACGGGTGAGTGTGGTTTACGGGTAAGGACACCCACTTGCATTATTGACCTTGATTCAATCCCCACCACAACATGTATATAAAAAATATTACTAAAAATATTATCATTTACAAACTAATTATTATAAGGTATCTATCTATAATGGATAAGCATATAAATAACATATTATGAAAATATCCTTTTTGATATTAGTCTCTGTATTATTGAATTGTCTCAATTAAGACAGTATTATTGAATTGTCTTCAAAGCAGCATGGGCGAGTGTGAGGGGTGGGTCTGTTGTGGTTATGTGTTAAATTATCTATTAATAAACATATTTAAAAGTTTCTTACATTAATCAAAAATAAAAATAAAAAAAAATTACAGTAAATATAAATTTAAACTCCTTTTATATATATTACTCATTCCTGCATTCCTAGAATACATAAAACAATATTATTATCTATAAATAAGGGTGAGTGTGGTTTACGGGTAAGGACACCCACTTGCATTATCAACCTACATTCAATCTTACCCACCCACTTACATTATCAACCTACATTCAATCTTACCCACCCACTTACATTATCAACCCACATTCAATACCCATCACGACGGATGTATATAAAAAATATTATTATATAATATCTATCTATAATAAATAAGCATATAAATAACACATTATGAAAATATTTTTTGATATTAGTCTTTGTATTATTGAATTGTTTCGATTAAAACTTTATTATTTTGAACTTATTTTTATTGTTTTATTATAAACTTATCTTTATTGTTTTACATCTTGATCATAATTATTTTTTAAATAAAGTTGAATATATCCGCAAGTTTTATTTTCCAAAGCTTTTACCTTTTATATAAAATGTATGCATGTAGGTGATCTAATATCCAAGTGAACAAAAAAATCTACTTGATAATTCTATATTTTATTATTCAATGTGCACGTTCATCGTTTATTTTTTCTATAAAAGGGATTGAAAACTATATATATATATATATATATATATATATTTTGACCCGAACCAATAATGTTATACCTTGCATCTTGTCAATCATCCAATGGGACTTTCATTTTAATAGTTAAAATTGTTGTTTGTTTTTTTAATAAGTTATATGTGGTTTTTATTAGAGGCCATTTTCATTACAAAAATAAAATATTATATTATTTTCATTACATTTTTAACAAGTTAATTAAAACATATCCAACTTTACTTTTTAATTAAAGATATTCTTCATTTATTTTTCTATTAATTTTAATGTAACTCGGATTCAATCTTCACCACAACTCAATCACCACCAAGAAATATATATATATATATATATATATATTACTAAAAAAAATATTATTATGTACAAACTAATTATTATAAGATATCTATCTATAATAAATAAGCATATAAATAACATTATGAAAATATAATTTTTAATATTAATCTATTATTGAATTGTTTCAATTAAGAGTTTATTATTATTAACTTATCTTAATTGTTTTATTATAAAATTATTTTGTTGTTTTACATCTTAATCATAACTATTTTTAAATGAGGTTGAATATATAAAATTATTTTGTTATTTTATATCTTAATCATAACTATTTTTAAATGAGGTTGAATATATCCGGAAGTTTTATTTTCCCAAGATTTTACTTTTTATATAAAGTGGAACCTTCCTCTTATCCATGTAGGTGATCTAATATCCAAGTAAACAAAAAATATGCTTATAAACCATGTGATTTCAGAGTACATAATTCTATATTTTATTATTCAATGTGTAGGTTCATTGATTTTTTTTTTTTTTTTTCTATAATGTGGCAAAGGATTGATAATTATATAGGTTATATTTGCATACTTGACCCAAACCAATAATGTTATGCCTGGCATCATTTAGTGTTTTTATTGGCTTTGACAACAATTTATTTTTTTAATAAATTATGTGTGGTTTTTATTGGGGTTATTCTCATTACAAAAATAAAATACTATATTATTTTCGTTATATTTTTAACATGTTAATTATAACATATTCAACTTTACTTTTCCATCAAATATATTCTTCATTTGTTTTTCTATTAATTTCCATTTTCCTCAAAATACTAAGTTTCCACAATAAACTCCTTCTATGTATGCCTTCTAAAATTTAAAAAATTCTAAAATAAAATTCAGCACCTCTAATGAGTAAAATATTTGTTGCACAAATTTTATATTTATAACTATCTTGTCTATAACAACCTCATAATTTTTAAATACCTTTTTTAAGGGTTTTTATCCATTCCCTTAATATTTGAAGATATTAATTTCATTGTTATTTTAAAATTTTATTTGTGGTCTTAGCCCCACTTCTTGTTAGCACTTGTAATATTTGCTTTTGTTTTTTCATATCAATATTCCTTTGGGTTCTTTTTTTTTTTGCATCTTGGGTCTTCCTCTCTTGTGAAGCAATTGCCTTCTTATTTTGATTTAAAAAACCTAAATTGTTACGGGTTTCCTCCATCCTTATTTCCTTATTATATTGCTTTTGAAACCTTGAGGTGCAAGGGTTAACATCTTCATTCCTATCACTCTTATTACTTGGAGAGGATAAAAATTGTTCCTTGTTACTACCTATTATGGCTCTTAAAAAAGATTTATTTTTTTAAGTATTTCATTTTCCTAAAGCTTAAATGATATAAAAAATAATAAATTTATTTCCTCTAAAAATTTACAACTATATTTATTTCTCATTGAAAAAGAGGCATCATCTTATATATCATCTTACTTCAACAAAAATAAATAAAAAACTTATGTCACATTTAAAATATAAAATTAAATCTTGTTTTAAAAATGAATCAAGCATATATCAAATGACATTAGCTCAACCAGTTAGATTTCTCAACATTTTAAGGAGGAGGCCTAGGTTTAAATCTTGCCAAATCAAAGCTTTATTGTAATACCAATGTATGGTGATGATGTAAAGACTCTAACTTAATTTTGAATCTCCAAAACAATTAGTATGTTGGTTACCATACTATGTTCCTCATCTTTATCTCTAAAAACACTATTCTAACCTTCTATCGCTAAATTTTTCTACTATTATAATTCTACCATGTTATTTGGTCTAAGATTTGTAGGAACCAAACCAACTAAGACAATACCTATTACTACCAATGAAGGGATAAGGCTTAGCATTCAAGGCTTAGACAAAAGTGCTCGACTTAGGTCTATTATCCCAGCTACCCAAGTTCATCACGGGTAGGAGGCCCTCATTGTGCCTTGAGGGAGTTTGACCCATTGTACTTGGCCTTAAAAAGAAAACTAGTCGTGCAAAGCTCCAAAAATATTGAAATGTGGTAATATGAAATTTATGGAACGAATTGAAATTATTAAGAGGATAGGTTGATTGGTAGCGGTAGAATGCTTGCTCGTTTGATTGCCTTAATTTAATATTTTTAAGATTAAAATTCTATTAATTTTATTTATCAAACAAATTAAAATTTATAATGAAGTTACTGATTTCTCCGAATTAAAAAGATAAAAGTGCCCTTGATTTCCAAACCAGAGGGTAGAAAAAAGAACTAAAAACAAGGGCCGACTTTGAAATTAAGATGTGTGATTTGAAAACATGACACATAAATATCAGAAATGGCAAAGCCCACGTGAAGGATGCTTGAAGTCTTCGCTTGTACGCATTACTTTTCCTGGAGAAGCATCGAAGCCTCGTGCAACGCATTTAATGGCGCGGGGTCCTCTCGAGTACTCGACACTCACGTTTTTGGAGTTGTTTACTTATTTATTTGGTAAATGTCGCTTTTCGACAGGTTGTGGGTAGTTTAAAATTTAAAATTTAAAATTTTGATTATAATTGTTTAAATTATATTTTGATATTTTATTGTAATAAGTTAAACAAATTAAAAAATAATAATAATTTTGATAATTATAATTAAAAATATTATTTTTTATAAATTTTTAAATTACTTAAATTATATTTAAACTATAAATAAAATATATTATTTTTGAATAGTTTAAATTGTAAAAACAAAACAATAACTCAAAAATAATATAAGTTACTTCTACCTTTAAGAATAAAACTTCCGATTGTTGATTTGTTCAAGATCGTCAGGAGGTTTTTTTTTTTTTTTAATTAATATCCATCTTCTCTTACTCCCTCCCCTATGCATCATATGATGCAAGCGAGCTCGTAATATGATGCAAGCGAGCTCGTTGAGGAAGATACGAGGCCAAAATAGAAGAATTAATTAGTTTACTCCATATTTATGTCATTCGATTTCACGTGATAGCTCCGGCTGATCCTAAGGATCGTTCAAAGATTCCCCTCCCCTTCTAAAATAGAGAGGAAGATCATTTGGACATCATTTAGTATTCTTTTATTTTTTATCCTTATATAGATTAAATTAGAGTATTTTTTTAGTAATATTTTTTATTAAAGTTGGATTACATCACTGATAACGCAAGCAATATCTTTATCGATAACTTTTAAATAATTATACTTTATCAGTATGTTGTAGTTTACCAGCAAGGACACCATTTCCCATAACAGACGTGTAAATAATTATACTTTATCAATATGTTGTAGTTTACCAGTAAGGACACCATTTCTTATGACATTTCTTATAACAGATGTGTATAAGAAATATTTACCATATCTTGCAAGTTGCAAACGGGGAATCCCTTTCCCGAAATAAACGCGGGCATAACGTGGGTAACTACTATTCAACGCAAGGTAGATCATGCTCTCCGGAAAATCTTCTCCGGCCAGTAAGAGAGCTCTTGAATGGGCAAACATCAAAGAAGACAGATATATACGTCTTACTGTTGTGCATTGGCGATTTGAATTTGCTAGGCCCCTAATGGCCATGGAAATCAAATCAAGTTCCAAAATGTTTGTAGTCCTCGTTGCGTTTCTCGCCTTCTGGCCATCGACCACCGCACAAGCTCAGTTCGGCACAAGCTTTATCTTCAACCAATTCAATGGCTCAACTAATCTCACTTTCTTTAAGAATGCTTCAATCGTCTCCAGCGCCATCCGCCTCACTGCCCAATCCAAACAACTTGTTGGCCGCGCTTTTTATTCACAACCAGTGCTCATGAAATATGGCAATGCAACTTCGTCGTTCAGCACGACTTTCATATTCGCCATGGTTCCTTCCAAAGAAAAACTTTCACGAAGTGGTATGGCGTTTATCCTCACGCCACAGAAGTCTGCAGACGGAGTTTTTCCGAGTCAGTTCCTTGGTTTGCTCAACATCTCAAACCTCGGAAACCCCTCGAATCATCTCTTTGCTGTGGAGTTCGACGTAAGTTTGAACGAGGAATTCGCAGACATCAACGACAATCACGTCGGTGTTGATCTCAACGACCTTCACTCGATAAGATCTGAGCCTGCCGGCTACTGGATTGACGATCGGGTTGAAAGTTTACTTCTTAACGATGGACACAACATTCAAGCCTGGATTGATTACGACCATCTTCAAAAGCAGCTCAATGTTACCATTGTTCCAGTTGGTTTGCCTCGGCCAAAGAAACCTTTGATATCTCTGAAGAACAAGACCCTCTCAAGCGTTTTTGAAGAAAAAATGTATGTCGGTTTCTCTGCAGCCACAGGAAGGATGTTTGAAGATCATTACATTCTTGCCTGGAGCTTCAGTACAAATGGAGTCGCACCAGCCCTAAATGTCTCTCATCTTCCTTCCTTCGTACAGAGAAAACCCAGCCGGCGACTCAGAGTCCCCATCATTGCAGCTGTCGTTGTTGTTCTTATCTTGCTTGGCTTTGTAGGCGGGATTGTGTGGTGGAGAAGGAATAACAACAGAGATGATGTTGAAGACTGGGAGCTCGAGTTTTGGCCCCATCGATTCAAGTACAAAGACCTGCATCATGCAACCAGGGGGTTCTCAGACGAACAAGTCTTGGGCTCTGGAGGTTTCGGTCGCGTTTACAAAGGAATTCTTCCTGTGAGCGGACTTGAAGTTGCCGTAAAGTGTATCTTTAAAGAGTCCCACGAAGGTCTGAAGGAATTCATAGCAGAGATTTCAAGCCTCGGTCGACTCCAGCACCGTAATCTTGTGCAAATTAGAGGCTATTGCAGGAGGGGAAAACAGTTATTCATAGTTTATGACTACATGCCCAACGGAAGCCTAGATAAGATGATATTTGGGAATCCGAAGACAGTGTTGGGATGGCCTCGAAGGTATAGAATTCTTAAGGACGTGGCTGCAGGATTGCTCTATCTTCATGAAGAATGGGAGCGAAGGGTAGTGCACAGAGACATCAAAGCCAGCAATGTTTTGTTGGACGGGGAACTTAACGGAAAGTTAGGGGACTTTGGGCTTGCTCGCTTGTATGAGCATAATGAAAACCCGCACACGACTCGTGTGGTGGGAACGCTTGGCTACATCGCCCCGGAAATTATACACACAGGGAAGGCCACCCCCAGCGCGGATGTGTTCAGCTTTGGTGTGTTAATGTTGGAGGTTGCATGTGGAAGGCGGCCCTTTGATCGCTCTCTAGATGCTGCCCAAATTGTTTTGATGGACTGGCTGAGAGAGCTCCATGCAAACGGCAAGCTCGTCACTATCGCGGATCCAAAGCTTGGCGGTGGATATGTTGAAGATGAGATGGAGAGAGTGCTGAAATTGGGACTGCTCTGTTGCAATCCTCCACCGGAAGGAAGACCCAGCACCAGACAAGTACTTCAAATACTTGAAGGCGAAGTTTCCGTTTCGGAGTTTGTTTCCGTTCCGGAGTTTGTTCCCCTTTCTCTACCTCAGGAACCAAATGGTTGGAGCACTGAGTTTGTTTCCCTTCCTCTTCTTCATGAACCAAATGCTTGGAGCACTGATGGGAAGAGTTCATACAGTCGCAGTACAGAATCAGTGTACCATGCTTCGTCTTCCAAGTCTCTAGAAGGACGATAGATTCCGCACACCAGCTGAAAAAATGGAGCATAGCTTCTATTCCATTCGATCGAGCAGTTCTTGTAAAGCTGTGTTAGGGTAAAAATTTCTCTACTTGTAGACAGCTTTTGATATGGAGACAATGCCATTCCAGAGTATCTAGTATTCCCTTTATCAGCTTCTGGTCCAGTTAGACGAACTATGTATTTGTTTAAACTTTGACATCCGATGATGTCATTCGCCTAGATGCTCTTGTTTGTATAATCTAATGTATAAACTTAGCTTGTCGTATGTATGATAGCACTAGTGTAATAAAGTTTAGTACTTTACAGTAACGGTTAACGAAATAGTTTTTAACATTCTATTAATAATTTTATCTTAGTTTGTTTAAACTAATCACTTTGATGCATTTCTTTCTGGGGTTATAACCTTAAAATTTTTATTGCACTGTGAGCCACACTCTTATGCTACTAACAAGCATGGACGTCTAAACATTAAGATTCAATTCCTTATATAACAGAGAAGGATTTACCAAATAGCTAAAGCTGGAAGGCTCCAAATTTTTCAAGCGTGCATAACTTCATTAATGTTTTGATGTAGATGACAGTAATTCGCTAACAATGAGGTGCCAAATACTAACCTGTATGTTTCCTTGAAATACAAACTCTCCCCTCCCACAAAAAAAAAATTCAAAGTCTCACAATGTGGAGATGGTAGAAAGTAAGCTGAACGATGTTCACCGCTGATCGGCGGAGCTGTGAACAAGGAAAACCCGTGACGATGTTATCCACACACAAAGATCGTTCTCCCAAAAAGATATCTTTAAAAGATTGTTTTAGGTAAAGATTTCATTTATTTTATAGGTGATGTGGCATAAGTTCAAACTTTATAATAGATGTAGTATTTTTTTTGAATGAAAAAGTTAAATCATATTAAAGAGTTAAACTATACAAAATTGGGTGGGTGGAATTAACACACCCCAAAGTTCACACTAACCGATACGGTTAGGAGCAGCAATCAACAATACATGCCAACCAAAAAAACACTAAAGAACCACATGGGATAGGACCACTTCCCAAATATAAGAACGGCAAACAATAGTAGCAAATCAACACCTAAGATGAAACAGGCCAGCCTATAGGGGGAACAGTATCCTCCCTATCAGCAGAACTCCAACCATCATCATTAATTGCAATGAGCTGACCAAAACCTCCCTCGTCGGCAAACACAGGAACAATAGGCTGAGGAAGTACAATAGTACCCCAACCCTCAACAGGTGTTGAGGGCTCAGGAACCACATCTCAACTAGAATTACGTGAAGAACTCCTACCAACAGAATGTAGTCGCTTTCAAGTTGGTGGAGACAGATACCAGTGGTGCTCCGAAAACCCAGGACATAAAGATCGAGAAGTTGGTCTAAGACAAACCCTAGAAGAGGAAGGGTTGCTGGGAGATCGAGGCGAAATGCAGTTGACAGTGCAAGGAACATTCCTCCAGTGGGCCATCAGATTTCGCAGATGTTGAAGCTCAACATTCACCTTCTCAACCTGAACATAAATCTTCAACTAACAGTCATAAAAATAGAATATTTGTCAGCAAGAGAAAATGCAAGGGATACATCTTGTGCAGAAAAAATAGCACGATTGCAAGTCTTCCACAAGTGAAAAAAAGTGTTGATTCTGAAAATATTCCAAACTACTTGCATATTATCAACAAAATCAATATGATCTCCCAGAAGAGCATGAGGCCAAGAGAAAGAGCTCAACATAAACGGTCTGAAAAAGGAAAGAAGCCAGTCCCAAGCTAGTTGCGCACGCAAACAATGCCAAAAAAGATGTAAAAAATCCTCAAGTTGATGGCAAAAGATGCAAGTAGGATTGTCCACCCCAAGATAAATAAGACACGCTCCAACTGGTAACCCTTGATGCAAAATACTCCATGCAAAAAATTGTTGTTTAGGTTCAACATAGGAGGCCCATGCCATGTTAAATCTCTGCTTCCAACAGGTATGTGTAGAAAGTAAATCCCATCTGGCATTCAACCTATTCCACATGGGAACATGTGGCATCAACCAACTGTATCCCAACTTCACCCGGTATTGCAAGAATGGCCAATGGTTAGCCAAAACCAGTCAACCCACCAGGGCTTTTGAAAATGCCTATTAATTTTTCTCCAAATAGAGAAAGGAATATGTTCAATCACCATTTCATAAGTGGATTTATCTGTTTGTTGAATATTATAATATTGCTTAAAATAATCCCAAAGTAGCCAATCTCTGGTGTGATTAAAAAAAAATATCAAACAAGCAAGCAATATATTTTTTATAAAAACGTTTAACTCTAACCCACTGAAATTGAGCCAAAAGCAAACCTTGATAGGTAATATCAGGAGACCACCAAACGTTAATAGATGATATTGAAGCACCAACTCTTAAGGCAGAGCCATTCCAGGACAACCAAGGCTTCAAAGCCTCCCAGGCTTTCCAAATACTCTTAATGACAAAAGAGCCAAGAATTTGAATAGGAACAGGAGCAGTAAGAACAACTTGAAGACTAAGCCCCTTCCATACCTTTTTGCCATAAGGTAAACCATGAGATAAACAATGTCTGATAAGAACTTTCCAAGCTGCATCACCTATAAGAGCTCGAATAATCCACTTGGCACAAAGAGAGAACCCTTGTTTTTTACAATCAAATAACCCCATGCCACCACTTGCTTTAGGAAAACAACAAAACTCCCAGGCTACTCTATGAAAGCCTTTTGTAACCTTATCCTTGGCCCACAAAAAATATTGTAATAGTTTTTCTAATTTGTGATAACAAGCCTTAGAAGGAACCTAATTAGAAGAATAATACACATGAGTAGAAGCAAGAATTTTAGAACAAATCTAAAATTTCTCAGCTAAGGATAATTGCTTAGACGACCAATAGGATAATTGTTTTTCAATCTTATGCACAACATATTGACATAATTGAGAATGAGAGCCTTGAAAAGCAAAAGAGATACCCAGAAACTTAAAAACTTCCCCAGGTTGGATCCAAGACAGAGGGATGTGACAAAGCTAGGAAGGAATAGGATGAACAGATTGTCTATAGCAGGAAGTTTTGTGCCATTGAAAATTGGATCCAGAAGCAAGACAAAAGGTATCCAAACACTGAATAGCAGTGGAAAAGGATTGTTCATCCTCCGTAATAGTAAAAAAAGAATCATCGACAAAATGGCCATTAACAAGCTACTGAGTGGAATTAGGAAGGGTGATGCTGCAAATCAAGCCTTTAGAAACTTTATTGGCTAACATATATCCAATAGCGTCAACATCCAAAATAAAAAGAGAAGGAGCAAGAGGACAACCCTAGCGAACTCACCTACCAAGGTGAATTTGTTCAGACTTATATTTATTCAGTGTAAGAACAACTAATGCATCATTGAAAAGCATACAAATAGAATTAATGAAATAAGGACCAAAACCCAAATCCTGGAGCATAGAAGTGATAAAATACCGTTGGACATTTTGAGTCCTTAAGTCAAAGTTGTCATTGATGTCATCGGATGAAGTCATCATTAATGTCAAGGACTTTGTCAAGAAACAAAGTTGTCAAGGTTGTCATTTGATATCCAGGAAGAAGCTTCAAATAACGCCAAAGGTCAAGAGAATCAGTGTAGAGGTTAAAGGCAAAAGGGCTCCATAATATTTCAATATTATATGGAAGCATAAGTTAAAAGGTTTTTCATAAAAACCCAAGGAGGCTTATTGCAAAGTTAAAAGGAGGTCTAATATTTATTTTATAAAATATTTAAATTCAATGTGAATTTAAATTTTATAAATAAATGTTATTTATACCAAGTTGTGCAATAAGAGAAGGTCTTAATAAAACCAAAGGGTTTTATTAAATTAATTTATAAAACCAAAAGGTTTTTATTAAATTAATTTATAACATTTAAATTCAAATGAATTTAAATCATTTACAAATCAATTCGAGCGTCGACGTCTAATAAGGTTGGAGGAGCGCCGACATGTTTGAATAAAGGAGGGAAGGCACTATATATACCATGCCTTAGGAGGCATTCAAATTATCCTTGCTCGAATGATTATTGCATGCGAATTGATTTAAGTTGAGCTCGTGAGAAAAGACAACAAAATTTGTGTTTAATGTGACAACGATTGAGAACAATTCGAAAGCACCAAAATTTTGGGAGCCAGCTGGGCAGCGTGGCCTAGTGGCAAGGAGGCATTGGTTAAAGCATTGAGGCATCGAGTGGCCTGTATTCGAAACGTGATAGCAGTGTTTGCGTTGGTGTTGGAAGCGCCAAGGGAATGGCGCACGTTTTTCTTGGAAGAGAAGGGAGGTTCTTAGAGCACGTGGTGCTCTCCACTCCCCAAGCGAGCGCTTAGCTCGCGCGATGGTTGGAGCCACGGCTAAGGCATTGGTCGAGGGTTGCGTTGGGAGTTTGAATCCCTTCCAAGGCAAGGTAATATTTTTGATAATTAATTTTTGGTATTGCCTAAGGTTTGGAGCTAAAAGGTTGTTGAAAGGGTTTGTTAATTGAAATTTATTTTTCAATAAAGTTTGGAGTTAAAAGGTTGCTTAAAGGGAATGTTAGTTTGAAATTTATTTTTTAATAAAGTTGGGAGTTAAAAGGGGTTGTTAGTTGGAAATAGTTGAAAGGGTTGCTAGTTGAAAATTGGTGTTTGTTGGAAATTGTTTTTAATAAAATTTGGAGTTATAAGGAGTTTGATTTTATTTTTAAATAAAGTCTTAATTATTATATTTGCATATTGGAAGAGTAAGAGTGTTGATTTTATTTTTAAAGGGACTTTTGCCAAAGAGATTATTATGAAGGTGTTGGATATTATTTTAAAGTTGGAGTGATAAGGTGTATTTTTGTTTGATATCATTTTGTATTGTGATTCATTGAGAAAATTATTATCTTCTAACCTTTCTTTGAGATTGGCATAGAAGTTGTTGTGGTTGTGGCAGATTTATGAGATCCCTTCATCATCAAGAAAAATGTATGAGCACATTCTTCCTTGGTTGAGTTGATTGGTTGGTTTTCTGGAAAACAAATTTTGGAGTGAAAAGGATTTGATTAGGGTTTCCTTTTCGAGAGTGTTTGAGTTAATGCTTCAAGGTTTTTTGGAATAAAGAGTTGTTAAAACCTTGTTTTATAAGCATTGTTGTTGAAGCCATTGGTTGTGTGAAGAACTTGAGTTAGGGTTGTGCAAAAGAACATGAGTATCATTGTTATGTGAAGATTATTTTATAAGCATTGTTGTTGAAGTGAGTTGTTGTGCAAAGAACTTGAACTAGGGTTTGAAAAGAACATGAGTATCATTGTTATGTGAGATTTGTTGTTGAGCATTGTTGGAAATATTTTGAGTTGGTGGTTATATGCTTGGACTAGGGTTTGTGAGCAAGGGTTGTTTCTTGAGTGATTGGTTGAGTAGAGTTGGTTGAGCCTAGTCAAGTGGGTGTGTGAAGTGATTGTTCAAGTTCCATAAAACAAATTATCCTATATTCTGATTTGAGTTGAGAAAGTGTTTGAGCATTGAGTTGAAACATATTGGGTCTCTAACAATTCTCTTTATGTTTCTATGATATTTGGATAAGTTCTGAGTGAACTTATTAAGCAAATTTGGATAAGTTCTGAGTGAGATTGTTAAGCATATTTGGACAAGTTCTGAGTGATCTTTTTGAGCAGAATTGGACAAGTTCTAAGTGAGCTTGTTGAGTAGAATTGAGCAAGTTATGAGTGGACTTGTTGAGCAAAGTTGAGCAAGTTTTGAGTGGACTTGTTGAGAAGATTGGACAAGTTTTGAGTGGACTTGTTGAGAAGATTTGAGCAAGTTTTGAGTGGACTTGTTGAGAAGATTTGAGCAAGTTCTGAGTGGAGTTTTTGAGCATATTTGAGCAAGTTTTGAGTGGACTTGTTGAGAATATTTGAGAAAGTTATGAGTGGAATTATTGAGAAGATTTGAGAAAGTTTTGAGTGGACTTGTTGAGCAGATTTGAGCAAGTTCTGAGTGGACTTGTTGAGCAAATTTGAGCAAGTTTTGAGTGGACTTGTTGAGCATATTTGAGCAAGTTCTGAGTGGACTTGTTGAGTAGATTTGAGCAAGTTATGAGTGGACTTATTGAGCATATTGAGCAAGTTATGAGTGGACTTGTTAATAATATTTGAGCAAGTTCTGAGTGGACTTGTTGAGCAGATTGAGCAAGTTCTATGTGGACTTATTGAGCAGATTTGTGCTAGACCGAAGGACTATGTTTAGTGTATATTTGAGACAGAGCTTTGGAGGTGACAGAGCAGAGAGGAACATAAGTCTCCAGTGGATAGAGATCCATCAGCCAGGGTAGTGAGGACAGGTCTTCCGAGTGGGGATAAGAGTCTTCAGTGGAGAGAGATCCACAAGCCAGTGCAGTGGAGGTAGTAGTCTTCTAGAGGATCACCAACCAGAGTAGAGGAGAAGGAGTTCTCCTATGGATAGAGATCCATGAACTTGATTTAGGGGATCAACATCTCCTTTGGATAGAGGTCCATAAATATTGTAATTGGGAAGGATTCCCAAGAGATTGATTGAGAAAATTTTAGTGAAATATTTTCTCTGTGGAGTAGCCCACATTGGGTGAACCACGTAAATTATGGTGTCTCTATTGTGTATGGTGTTTTGTGCATTGCTTTGATTACTACTATTGATATTTCTATCTATACATTGCATAATATTGATTGGGAAAGAAAATTAAAAAGTGGTCTTATACTGTTCACCTCCCCTCTCAGTATAAGCTTGTGTTCTTCAATTGGTATTAGAGTGAGTTCCTTCAGAAGAGTTTAACATCTTGAAGGAAAAGCTATCAAGAACACAATGGATCCTAAGGAGGTGTCCTCAAATAATTCAACACCAGTATTTGATGGAAGTGACTATATGTATTGGAGTATGATGATGAAGATCTACCTGATGGCACTTGGCAATGAAATTTGGGAATCGATGGAATTTGGATACGATCCCTTAGTCAATCCTCCTACAGATAAGGAAGGTAAGCTTCTACAACACTATAATTCAAAATCAATGAATGCACTTGTGAGAGGTTTGCGTAGAACAGAGTCTATGAAAGTTATGCATTGTCAAACTGCAAAAGAGATGTGGGATAAATTGCAAAATATATATGAAGGAGATAAAAGTGTCAAGAAAGCAAAGATGCGAAATCTCAAAGGACAACTTGAAGCATTAAGAATGAACGAAGAGGAAAATATTAGTGCTTATCTAATTTAAATTGATGAGGTTGTTAATGATATGCAAGGACTTGGAATGAAGATTGATGAATCAGATATTTGTGATAAAGTCTTAAGAACTCTTCCAAAAATATTCAGTGAACATGTTTCTGCTATAGAAGTGTCAATGGATGGTGATACCTTGACAAGAGATAAGTTGCTTGGTATGCTCACAACATTTGAGATAAGAACAAAAGATCCTATTCCCCAGAAGGAAGCAACATTCAAAGCAATCAAAAAGACAAAGAGTAAGAAGTCAGAATCAAGCAATGAGTCATCCAGTGATGAAGAAGCTAATTATGGTAGAAGAGATAAATATTCCAGAAGATCCAGAGATCTAAAATCTATTAAGTGTTTCAATTGTGGAAAGTTTGGACATTTTGCAACAGATTGTCAAGAACCAAAGAACAACAATGGTGAAGAAAAATAGGATCACAAGAATAGGGAATCAAAAAGATATAGGCATCAGAAGAAAAGCAAGGATAGACAAAGCGGACAAGGAAAGAAGTTCTTTCAAAGACAGAAGAGGAGCTACTATGCGGATAATGCAAGTAAGTACTCAAGTGATAGTGATGCTAGTTTTTCAGATAATGATAGAGATGAAGTCCTATTTATGATTGAAGAAAAAGAGCAAGTTAAGAAAAAGACTCCAGTTATTCTCAAGTGTTTTAGATGTGGTAACTTTGGACATCTTGAAGATGATTGTACAAGGGATGGTTATAGTTTCAGTGATGATGAATATGAGAATGCACTTGAAGGACCAGATGAAAATCTTCTAATGGCTTTAGAAGAAGAAGTAAGTGATCCTATAGAAGACAAGCCAAAAGAAAATAAATATGTGGACAAAGGTAAACAAATAGAGGAATATTCAGAAAAGGATGGTTATGATCTCAAGGGAGAACTTATCTATGCCCTTGACACGGTAAAGAAGGTAAGGAAGCAACACTCTAAACTTGAAATTTAGTTTCAAGAATGTGATGAAGAGAGAAGATTGCTCATAGAGGATTTAGAAAAATCAAAGGCTAAGGCAAAGAGGTTCAAAGATAAGTTAGAAGCAAAGATCTTGGAATGTGAGAAGTTAGCACAAGAAGTGGCACTACTAAAAGAATATTTAGAGGACTCTAAGATCAAGATGAAAGGGTTTAAAAATAGCTCAAAGAACTTGGATAAGTTCATCAAGACACAAAATACTACATCAAGCAAGATAGGTCTCGGATTTGAACAGATTCAAAAGAAATGGGAAGGAGAGTCAACTTCAAGTTTTGGAGGAGAAGAAACTTCAGATGAAGATACTTTAGATAAATATGCTTTAGAAGAAGATAGTGTAAAATAAAGTCAGACATTAGAGGATGAGTTGGACAATAGAGAGTTCAACAAAGATAAGAACAATGCACAAAGAAGATATAGATGGAACAACAATCAGAATAGGAGACCAATGAGGTCAAGACAAGGAAACTTCAATGGAAGATGTTTTTCATGTCATAGGTTTGGGCACATGGCTTCACAATGCAAGACACATGAAAGACAGGAATATGGGAACAAATAACTTTTCCATGGGTATTGCTACTCATGTAATCAGTTTGGTCACAAGGCAATGAATTGTAGGGTTCATGATAGAAGAGGATATGGCTTCACTAGGAGAAATCCTAAGACATTTGCACCTCCAAGGAATAATAACATTAAGTGTTATAAGTGCAATAATGATGGTCACACAACAAAATGGTGTAGAGCAGACATTCCAAAAATAGGTATGAATAGGAACAAGAATAGGAATAGGAACATGAACAAGAATATAGATATGGACAGGAACATGGACATGGATAGAAACAATCAAAGGAATCAAAAAATTTAGATAAGAAGAAAAGAGGATAAAGGTAAAGAACAATGCTTTATGGGAGTAGAAATACTCCCACCCCAGAATTAACCACCTCAAAAGGAGGTGGGGGAGGGGCTAAGATAAGAGGCTCATTCTTAGCCCCGAGCCCCAAAGGTGACCCTTTGCCATTGATGTCAAAGGGGAGAGATATTTGAGTAAGGGGGAGAGATTTGATATGTTTGAGTAAAGGGGAGAGATTTGGTATTTGAGAAAGCATTGAGCCAGGGGGAGCAATGTCCCAGGGAAGAGAGAACAAAAGAAAAGTCAAGTTTTCGGTAAAAATAATTTGGGTTGCCATCAATGACAAAGGGGGAGATTGTTGGACATTTTGAGTCCTTAAGTCAAAGTTGTCATTGATGTCACCGGATGAAGTCATCATTAATGTCAAGGACTTTGTCAAGAAACAAAGTTGTCAAGGTTGTCATTTGATATCTAGGAAGAAGCTTCAAATAACGCCAAAGGTCAAGAGAATCAGTGCAGAGGTTAAAGGCAAAAGGGCTCCATAATATTTTAAATATTATATGGAAGCATAAGTTAAAAGGTTTTTCATAAAAACCCAAGGAGGCTTATTGCAAAGTTAAAAGGAGGTCTAATATTTATTTTATAAAATATTTAAATTCAATGTGAATTTAAATTTTATAAATAAATGTTATTTATACCAAGTTGTGCAATAAGATAAGGTCTTAATAAAACCAAAAATTAATTTAATAAAACCAAAGGGTTTTATTAAATTAATTTATAAAACCAAAAGGTTTTTATTAAATTAATTTATAACATTTAAATTCAAATGAATTTTGAAGAACACAAGCTTATACTGAGAGGGGGGTGAACAGTATAAGACCATTTTTTAATTTTATTTTTAATTCAATATTATGTAGTGTATAGATAGAAATACCAATAGCAGTAATCAAATCAATGCATAAAACACCATCCACAAAAGTGACACAACAATTTACGTGGTTCACCCAATGCGGGCTACTCCACGGAGAAAATATTTTGTTGAAAATTTCTCAATCAATCTCTTGGGAATCCTTCCCAATTGCAATGTTTATGGACCCATGTCCAAAGGATATGTTGATCCCCTAAATCTCAAGTTCATGGATATCTTCCATAGGAGAACTCTTCCCCTTTTTGCTTTGGCTAGTGATCTTCTATAAGAATCTGTCTCTCTACTGGACTGACTGGTGGATCTCTCTCCACTTGAAGACTGCTCACTCAGATCTGTCTTCAATTATTCTAGTTGTTAGATCTCTATCCACTGAGACTTTATCCTCTGTAATATATCACCTTAAAATCTCTGTCAATAGGTTCACTCTGAACCTCCTCAAATATACTCAATAGGCTCACTCAAAACTTGCTCAAATATGCTCAATAGGCTCACTTAGAACCTACTCAAATTTTATCAATAGGCTCACTTAGAACCTAATCAAATATTCTCAATAGGCTCACTCAGAACCTGCTCAAATATACTCAATAGGCTCACGTAGAACCTACTCAAGTCTGCTTAATAGGCTCACTCAGAACCTGCTCAAATATGTTCAATAGGCTCACTCAGAACCTGCAAAAATATGTTGAACAAGCTCACACAAAAATTGTCCCAATTTGCTTAATAAGCCCTCTCTAGGACTTGCTCATATCTGCATAGCAAGCTTTCACAAAATATTGCACAAAAATAGTCCACAAGCCTTCTCAAAGACTTACCTCAAATCAGCTCAACAAAATCTCAACTCAATCTCATAGAAGCATAATAGAATTGTTAGACTCAATATGTTCTATACTCAAATCCCAATATCAATTCAAAGCAATCTCAACTCAGCTCAATCTTAACTCAATAAGAATATAGAATAGTTTATTTCATGGAACTTGAACAACCACTTCATGCAACCACTTGACTAGGCTCAATCAACTCTACTCAACCAATCACTTCAAGAAACAAATCTTTCTCACAAACCCTAGTCCAAGCATGCATCGACTAACTCAAAATGTTTCCATCAATGCTCAACAACAAATCTTACATAACAATGATACTCATGTTCTTTTCTAATTTAAGTTCAAGTTCTTTGCATCACCTATTTATTTCAACAAAAATGCTAATAAGACAATATTTTAATCACTACTCTCAATTCAAAAAACATTGAAGCATAAACTCAAAGTACTTCACTCAACCAATGGTCTAAACAACAATGCTTATCAAACAATGTTTAATCACAACTCACAATCCAAAAAATCTTGAAGCATTAACTCAACAACTTTTGAAAAGGAAACCACAATCAATCCTTTTCACTCCAAAGATATTTCAAAAATCAAACACCCAAATAAAATCAATGGAGAGTATTACTCATACCTTTTTGATGCATTATGAGTTGTCCACTAAATTTGTCACACTCAACACACTTTCTTTTTCAACTCTTAACAAGGGTTAGATATCTTGAGTAATAATACAACAATAATATCCAAATAATACCCGATTACTCCTACTTTATTTTAACATCCACCAAAGTTCTTTTTAAAAGAAAACCCTTACTCAAAATAACTTTCACTAAAAATAACTTTATCAAAAACCCTTATTACTCCTAAAAATTTCAAAAATCATAATTAAAATAAAGTCACAACTCAAACATCCACCATGACCTTATTCCCTAAGGTTACTCAACAAATCAACTAACGAAGCACCTTTACCCCTTATCACTCCACCTTAGGCAATCCAAAAAAAAATATTAATAAAAACCATAATACCTGCCTCAAGGAGAATCAAACCCTCGTCTTGCCCCAACACGAACATCCTAGCCACGACCAAGCTACCGTATGAGTTGCGGGCTTATTGGTGAAAAAGAAGCACCACCCACTTCTTATCCTTCACCCTCTTTCACCAAGTGAAAAGTATGCACCCTAGGTGCCTCAATAGAACAAAGCCAAAAATGATGCTTGTGGGAATTGAACGCACAACCTCCTTGTCACCAACACCTTTGTACAATCCATGCTGCCACTAGGCCATGCTACCCAATCCCTTCTTGAACCTTTGATCAAAAGCCTTTACTTCTCATGAATCTCTTTGTGAAACACATAAATAGTGCTTACTTACATAGATCCTTTTGACATCAATGACAACTCTTAGCTTAGGGACTCAAATTGTCCAAAAAATTTAAATCATTTACAAATCAATTCAAGCATCGATGTCTAATAATGCTGGCGGAGCACTGATGTATTTGAATAAATAAGGGAAGACACTATATATATATATCATGCCTTAGGAGGAATTCAAATTATCCTTGCTCGAACGATTTTTGCATGCGAATTAATTTAAGTTGATCTTGTGAGAAAAGACAACAAAATTTGTGTTTAATGTGACAGCGATTGAGAACAAATCGAAAGCATCAAAAATTTGGGAGCCATATGGATAGTGTGGCCTAGTGGCAAGGAGGCATTGGTTAAAGTGTTGAGGCATCGAGTGAACTACGTTTGAAATGTGATATCAGTTTTTACGTTGGTTTTGGAAGCACCAAGGGAACGGTGCACATTTTGCTTGGAAGAGAAGGGAGGTTCTTAGAGCACGTGGTGCTCTCCACTTTCCAAGTGAGTGCTTAGCTCATGTGGTGGTTCGTTCCATGGCTAAGGCATTGGTCGAGGGATACATTGGGGCTTTCAATCCCTTCCAAGGCAAGGTAATATTTTTGATAATTAATTTTTGGTAGTGCCTAATGTTTGGAGCTAAAAGGTTGTTAAAGGGTTTGTTAATTAAAATTTATTTTCCAATAAAGTTTGAAGTTAAAAGGTTGCTTGAGAAAATGTTAGTTTGAAATTTATTTTTAATAAATTTGGAAGTTAAAAGGGGTTGTTAGTGGTAAATAGTTGAAAGGGTTGCTAGTTGAAAATTGCTGTTTGTTGTTGTTGGTCACGAATCTGCCACAAGAAAGGATTTTTATAGAAAATGCACCCTAGACCCGGCCAACATTGAAATTTTGGGAGAAAGAAATGTCTCCCAGGCCAATCTCTAGAGTGGGCTGGTTCCCTTACTATTCTAAATTTGTTTTAGATCAAAGTTGTAGGAAAGAAATTATAAAGATACAGAAAGAAACAGGAAATATGGCCGTAGGCTGAATTTATCTGATCAAGAAAGAGCAACATCAAATAACTCTAAGTACAGCAACAGCAAATAATAGAAGACAGTGACATGATCCACTCACAACCTTGCATAGATGACCTCTAAAATAACATTCCAGAACTCACTCCCTTACTAGCAATTGTTAAAACTAAATACAGAATTAAAACTGAGCAGCAAATAAGAAATGCGAGCACAAATTAGGAATGTAGTATGCAGAAGGGAAAATATACAAAAAATCACTTGCGAAACCAGAGAGCCGAATGTCTTATATTCATGCAAAGCACTTGAAAAACTTTCAGCAAAAGTATCTCTCACTCCCGATACCTGTTTTTGAGATTTACATTGGCTTATATAGAGGTTGTGCCTCTTTGCAGTATTTAAAACTTACAACGGACCTCCTCGAGATCTACAAATTGTGCAACGAAAACAAGGAGATAATATCCTTAAACAGCTTCAAAAAAACCAAAAATTAAATGCCATAAGGAAGAGTCGGTTGCCTTCATTAAATTGTTGTTCTTGGAAATATGCATGAAACCGTTAGAAAAATCATGAACAACAGCTTCAAATCTTGGAAATATTCAATTCTGGAAGCTTGGGCGCATTCTTCTACCTTGACTGCATCAAAAATCAGCAACACATTAAATTTTGGACCGCTTTGAATCATCGAAAATCGTAAAGCATTATCGGGTCGTTTAAAACTCTTCCTCGTGTGAAACTGCAACAGGTCGCAAAAACGTGACAGGTCACGAAATCGCGACGTCTTTCTGCTCTGTATGCTTCTGCCGCTTTCGAACCACAAAAAACAACCATGTCGCAAAATCGCTACATATTCAGCTTTCATTTCTCCTTCGCTACCTTGCACCGCGAAAACACAACGCTGCGCGATTTCGCTACAATTTATGTCTTTGGCTCTATCTTCCCTTCTGCATCACGAAAATCCAACATGTCACGATTTTGCTACCACTTTTCTGCATGTTGTACAACCCTGCTTCTAAGCCACAAAAATGCGACACTCTTGCCTTAGAATGTCTTCAACTTCACCCTGTCACAATTTTGCTACGTTTCTCCGCCCTCTGTACGGTTCTCCCTTTCTATCGTGATTTCGCGACATCTTCACCTTGCTCGAACATTTTCTCAAAAGTTGCACGATATCGCTATGCTTTTGTGCCTTAGACTCTCTTTCTTCACTTGAACCACGAAAACAGAACACGTAGCGATTTTGCTACAATTCTTAACTTAGCTCGGCTGCATTGTATAACTGGCATGAAATCGCGACCATTTTACAACTTAAGTCTTTATGTTCACCTACGCTGCGAAAACGCGACGCATAGTGATTTCGCGACGTCTTTTGACTTATGCGCTTTGTGCTATCTTGTGTCACGATTTCACTACACTTTGAGCCTCATTGCCCTTGGCTTGGTTTTGTCATGATTTCGTGACAACTTTGTCACTCTGCCCTCCATTGACCATTTTGACCGTGAAAATCAAACATGTCGTGATATCGTGACTGTTCTGCCCACCTACTGCCATTGACTATATTGACCGTGATTCTACGACACGTCACGAAATCGCGACAATTCTGTGTTGATTTTATCTCTCCTCATCCGACCCGCGATTTTGTGACATGTCACGATATCGTGACGGTTTTTTGACTTGGCTCTCCATGCTATTTTTTTGTCGCGATTTCGTGACAACTTTCGGACTTAGTCATTTTTTGCATCAAAACCTGTAGAGAAGTTAGAATTGCAACAACTTATGCATGAATAATCAATGATCAAATAAATGTGGCAAAAATGCCAACATTCTTGGCGGCTCGCGGGGTATACAGTTCTGTTGTATGCAAGAATCCCAGGCCTGAATCCATTGGGCAACAAAGTCATGAAAACTTAAAACAGAAAGCTGGCTATTGGGGTTCATCTCAATGGACTGCTGCAACATCTTTTGCTGAAAAACTAAAACTCAAAGAACCTGCATTTGGCTCAACTGAGTATGGAATGGAAATGAATGGAATGAGATCCTGTGGATGCGTAGGCGGTGAAATGCAAATGAAATGGTAATATGATGGAACAATGGATGCGGTAGATATAGTAATGCAGAATGCTTCTATGCTACCAGCTGCGATGAAAGTGAATGGAAGTAAACGAACTAATGGAATGGAAGTGAAATGAGAATGAACTGAACTGTAAATAAATGCATAAAAAAACAAATAACTTAGAATAAAGAGGATAAGAAGAAGCGAGAATAATAGGAATGGGAAAAGAAACAACAGCAGTGGCTTTTTTGACTGCAGAAGAAAAAGAGTAAAAGGAGGAAAATGAAGAAAGGAAGAGAAGAAAAAGGGAAGGGGAAGAAAGAAATTGCTAGAAAGCCACTAACTGCTAGGAATGGAGAAGAAGAAAGAGAAAAATAAAAACAAGCACCTGCGGCTCGCATGCAAAAAGAGCCGAGGTGGAAAAATAAAAACAATACTTTTTTTTTCTCTTTTTTCTTGTTTTTTTTTTTTTTAAACTATATACAAGGTAACTCCCGAATTAGATGTGAAATTTTGGGAAAGACACGAACCCAAACATGGCTCTGTCTCCTAGATCCCAGATCCTTGACAAACACTCAGTAAACTTTTGGTTCTTGATTAGCTCAGAATCACCAAAAATCTGTAACTGCAGCACTCCAAGTGTCCCAGCCATCTTGAGACCTAGGCATGATCGTTCTGTTTCGCCAAAATAGAGCTGAGCTAGCAGAGAATCTTGTTCAACTTGATCAGGTGGCAACTTGACTTCAACTTCTTCAGGCTACATCATGGAATAATAGCCAATTTTGGTCTAGATCATAGCATTGAAATTGAGCATTGAAAACTCATCCTCCAAATCTTCAGTTATCATATGAACAACATGTTCTTCTATCTTTTCAATATGAAAACTGGAAGGTTTCTGATTGTAAACTCGGACTCGTCTTCCTTTGAAAGGAATTTCCATATGAGAATAATCCAGTGCAAGGTAACCGCCCAACTTTGCAGTAAACTCTCTAGATAAGCACATACTAAAATACGGTTCTAGATCAACTACAACAATCTCCTGGATGACTGTAATTTGGGGCATATTATGCAAAACAATCGAGACATCCTTGATTACACCCACTGTTTTCACTGGAGTACCATCTAACTACAGAACTCTGGGGCTACTTCGTGTGAATTCCATTCCCATTGCTTCACAGACTGCCTTAGGCATGACAGTAGTAGCGGCACCAAAATCGATCAGGCAATTATGTATGATCCAACCCTCTATTTGCAATGACAGATAAAACGGGGGTGGTCTACTTCTGCCATTGGCTGCAAAAGTTAATGTTTGAGCCATAACCACCTGGGCTGGAGCTTTCCCCTTACTTTGTATGGTCTTTAGGGATTCCTGTAAAAGATCTACCTATCCAAGCAACTGTAAGGTGTCATACAAACTTACCTTAGCTGGTATCCATTTAAGTTCTTCAACAATGTTGTACTCCATGGAGGTCTATTCCTTCTCGCCACTAGTAGATTCAAATGTGCTCTTTGATTGTTGGGTGGCCTCCACTCGTTGTCGTTTGGTCAATGATGGATACCACAATGTTTCTTTGGCTTGCTCCTTTGTTTCTGCTTGTGGCTGGGAAGTAGAAGCTTGTTCCTTGTCTTTTACTGATGATGGAAGTGGATCCTTTGACAAAACAGGTGATTGTTGTTGAGCTGGGAACTCATGAGCCTTTGTTGGCATTTGCTGCTTCATTGTTTGTATAGGAGGCACTTTCAATGGCTCCATCTTAGCCAAATCTACCAACATTGGTTTCTTATCACTGCATGTCAGTATTGCTATATGTTCCTCCAGAGACTCCATGGAAATAAGATCCACGTCTCAAATCATATTGACACGGCTCCCTGTAAGAACTTGCAAATAATTTTGGTGGACCATGCAAGTGGAATCATCATGTGGGTCATTACAGGAAGAACACTAGTAAGATGGCTCATGTGAAACTTCAGAAGGGCCAGCCTCTTCACTTACCAGAACTGTTGATTTCCTTTCAGGTGCTTTCTCCATAGCCTTTCTTGGAGCAGGTTGTTCTCTAGTTACTACCGGCATAAATCTTCATGGCTGATAGCTTCTTTTCGCATCTCTTCGTTCCATAGATGTCACCTTGTCAGTGAGAGATCTCATAGCCGACTAAATTTCTTGTAACATAACCAATTGAGGATCTGGGCTTGAGGACACAGGCAGGGCCGATAATGCTGGAAACTTTGGGGAAGATACTGCAGGAGTTGGAAGTGGAGGGACTAACCTTGGAATGCTCGGTGCAGGCAACTGGGGAACAGTTGGAGCAAGAAGTTGGGGAATTGGAATAGGTGCAATTTGAGGTGCATTGGAGCTCCATGATGGGGTAGGATACATAGATGGCATGGGCTATGGAAGTGAACTAGAATATAAATACTTAGGCAGATCAGGAATAATAGGCATAGTTACCTTTGGAGGAAGTTTACCTATAGCAATCAGATCAGCTTTTGCCTTTAACACTTATTCAAACAACTCTGGAAATGTCATCACATTGGACTGTCGGACAGCCCAATCGATATCTGTGTTGAATGCTCTGAGATAGTAAAATGCAGCTAGCTCATTAGCAAGCCAAAGACCATCATGAATTCTTTGCTAGGTTCTGGTGAATCGAACATTAAAATCAGCTATCTCTTCTTGCGGGTGCCTCTAGATCACATTAAAATGGTGCAACAATGAAAATGGGTCAGCCTGTTCATGAAAATTCTTAACTAGTAGTTCTCTTAGCTGATCCCATGACGTAATGGTGCCTGGTAGCAACGTTTGGTACCAATACAACAATTTTCCTCTCAGGGATAACACCAACAACTTCACCATCACATCCTCGTCAGTTATGTCGTGAATAGCTGCCAGAGAAGCTACATCATTAATATGTTCATATGCGGTCTTACCCGTACCATCATAGGTCGACAATGCCTTCAAGGTAGCTTGGGGAACTGGATTTTGAGCCTGGAGATTCAAGGCTCCTGAGCTGTTCCATGCCAAGAACTTCCTGGGTGGAGGATACTGGGCCATTGGAACTTGTGTATGTACTTGAAAAGAAGGAAACCTAGGAACAATACTAGGAATTTGTGTGGTTATGGTAAATGATCCAAGGGATGGCGAAACCAACCTAGAATGCTCACCACTTCTTGTGCTGTCAATTTCAAAAAACTCGACAAGATCTTCAACTTTTTTAGACTGTGATCTCATGATCATGAAGTACAGCTTTCACTGCATCCACGTTCAGAGATTTCTGAGTACAACAGAGTCACCAAATGCTCTAATCTTATGGCATGAAGGTGAACATTAAACCTTCAATGCTATGGGATCTTTCTGAGATAGAATAAGTCTGTACCATCAGGCATGCCAAAAATTGTTGGTCACGAATCTGCCACAGGAAAGGATTTTTATAGAAAATACACCCTAGACCCGGCCAACATTGAAATGCTAGGAGAAAGAAATGTCTCCCAGGCCAATCTCTAGAGTGGGCTGGTTCCCTTACTATTCTAAATTTTTTTTAGATCAAAGTTGTAGGAAATAAATTGTAAAGATGTAGAAAGAAACGGGAAATATGGCCGTAGGCTAAATTTATCTGATCAAGAAAGAGCAACAACAAATAACAAAAGACAGTGACGTGATCCACTCACAACCTTGCATAGATGACCTTCAAAATAACATTCCAGAACTCACTCCCTTACTAGCAATTGTTAAAACTCAATACATAATTAAAACTGAGCAGCAAATAAGAAATGCGAGCACAAATTAGGAATGTAGTATGCAGAAGGGAAAATACACAGAAAATCACTTGCAAAACCAGAGAGCCGAATGTCTTATATTCATGCAAAGCACTTGAAAAGCTTTCAGCAAAAGTATCTCTCACTCCCGATACCTGTTTTTGAGATTTACATTGGCTTATATAGAGGTTGTGCCTCTTTGCAGTATTTAAAACTTACAACGAACCTCCTCGAGATCTACAACTATGCAACAAAAACAAGGAGATAATATCCTTAAATAGCTTCAAAAAAACCAAAAAGTAAATGCCATAAGGAAGAGTCGATCGCCTTCATTAAATTGTTGTTCTTGGAAATATGCATGAAACCGTTAGAAAAATCATGAACAACAGCTTCGAATCCTAGAAATCTTCAATTCTGGTAGCTTGGGCGCGTTCTTCTACCTTGAATGCATCGAAAATTAGCAACACATTAAATTTTGGACCACTTTGAATCATCGAAAATAGAAATGCATTATCGGGCCATTTAAAACTCTTCCTGACGTGAAACTGCAACAGGTCGCAAAAATGCGACAGGTCGCGAAATCGCGACGTCTTTCTGCTCCATACGCTTTCGCCACTTTCAAACCGCAAAAAACAACCATGTCACAAAATCGCTACATATTCGGCTTTCATTTCTCCTTCGCTACCTTGCACCGCAAAAACACAACACTGCGTGATTTCGCTACAATTTCTGTCTTTGGCTATATCTTCCCTTCTGCATCGCGAAAATCCAACATGTCATGATTTTGCTACCACTTTTTTGCATGCTATACGACCCTGCTTCTAAGCCATGAAAATGCGACACTCTTGCCTTAGAATGTCTTCAATTTCACCTTGTCGCGATTTCGCTACGTTTCTTCGCCCTCTGTACGGTTCTCCATTTCTATCGCGATTTTGCGATGTCTTCGCCTTGCTCGAACATTTTCTCAAAAGTTGCACGATATCGCTACGCTTTTGTGCCTTAGACTCTCTTTCTTCACCTGAACCATGAAAATAGAACACGTAGCGATTTTGCTACAATTCTTAACTTAGCTCAGCTGCATCATATAACTGGCGCGAAATCACGACCATTTTACAACTTAAGTCTTTATGTTCACCTACACTGCGAAAACGCGATGCGTCGCGATTTCACAACGTCTTTTGAATTATGCGCTTTGTGCCATCTTGTGTCGCGATTTCGCTACACTTTGAGCCTCATCGCCCTTGGCTTGGTTTTGTCGCGATTTTGCGATAACTTTGTCGCTCTGCCCTCTGTTGACCATTTTGACCACAAAAATCAAACACGTCGCGATATCGTGACGGTTCTGCCCACCTGCTACCGTTGACTGCATTGACCATGATTCTACAACATGTCACGAAATCGTGACAAGTCTGCGTTGATTTTATCTCTCCTCATCCGACCCGCAATTTTGCGGCATGTTGCGATATCGCGACGGTTTTCCAACTTAGCTCTCCATGCTGTTTTTTTGTCGCGATTTCGTGACAACTTTCGAACTTAGTCATTTTTTGCATCAAAACCTATAGAGAAGTTAGAATTGCAACAGCTTATGCATGAATAATCAATGATCAAATAAATGTGGCAAAAATGCCAACAGTTGTAAATTGCTTTTAATAAAATTTGGAGTGATAAGGAATTTTAATTTTATTTTTAAAGGGACTTTTTTCAAAGAGATTATTATGAAGGTGTTGGATATTATTTTAAATTTGGAGTGTTAAGGTGTATTTTGTTTGATATCATTTTGTATTGTGATTCATTGAGAAAATTATTATCTTCTACTATTTCTTTGATATTGGCATAGAAGTTGTTGTGGTTGTGGTATATTTATGAGATCCCTTCATCATCAAGAAAAAGTTATGAGCACATTATTCCTTGGTTTATTTTATTGGTTGGTTTTATGGAAAACAAATTTTAGAGTGAAAAGTATTTGATTAGGGTTTCCTTTTCGAGAATGTTTGAGTTAATGCTTCAAGGTTTTCTAGAATAAAGAGTTGTTAAAACCTTGTTTTATAAGCATTGTTGTTGAAGTGATTTGTTGTGCAAAGAACTTGAACTAGGGTTTGAAAAGAACATGAGTATCATTATTATGTGAAGATTATTTTATAAGCATTATTGTTGAAGTGAGTTTTTGTGCAAAGAAATTGAACTAGGGTTTTAAAAGAACATGAGTATATTATTATGTGAGATTTGTTGTTGAGCATTATTGGGAACATTTTGAGTTGATTGATATATGCTTGGACTAGGGTTTATGATAAAGGGATGTTTCATTGAGTGATTGGTTGAGTAGAGTTGGTTGAGCCTAGTCAAGTGGATGTGTGAAGTGATTGTTCAAGTTCCATAAAACAAATTATCCTATATTCTGATTTGAGTTGAGAAATTGTTGAGCACTGAGTTGAAACATATTGGGTCTCTAATAATTCTCTTTATGTTTCTATGATATTTGGACAAGTTTTGAGTGAGCTTGTTGAGTAGATTTGGACAAGTTTTGAGTGAACTTGTTGAGAAAATTTGGACAAGTTTTGAGTGAGCTTGTTGAGCAGATTTGGACAAGTTCTAAGTGAGCTTGTTGAGCAAATTTGGACAAGTTATGAGTGAGCTTGTTGAGTAGAATTGAGCAAGTTCTAAGTGGACTTGTTGAGCAGAGTTGAGCATGTTATGAGTGGACTTGTTGAGAATATTGAGCAAGTTCTGAGTGGACCTATTGAGCAGAGTTGAGCAAGTTCTAAGTAGACTTGTTAAGTAGATTTGAGAAAGTTCTGAGTGGAATTTTTGAGCAGATTTGAGCAAGTTATGAGTGGACTTGTTGAGCAGATTTGAGCAAATTTTGAGTGGACTTGTTGATCAACTTTGAGCAAGTTCTTAGTGGACTTGTTGAGCATATTTGAGCAAGTTATGAGTGGACTTGTTGAGCGGATTTGAGAAAGTTTTAAGTGGACTTGTTGAGTAGATTTGAGTGGACTTTTTGAGCAGATTTGAGCATGTTATGAGTGGACTTGTTGAGCATAATGAGCAAGTTATTAGTAGACTTGTTAAGAATATCTGAGCAAGTTTTGAGTGGACTTGTTGAGCATATTGAGCAAGTTCTGTGTGGACTTGTTGATCGGATTTGTGCTAGATTGAAGGACTATGTTTAGTTTAGATTTTAGATAGAGATTTGGATATGATAGAGCAGAGAGGACAATAGTCTCAAATGGATAGATATCCATTAGCCAAGGTAGTGAGGATAAGTTTTTTGAGTGGGTTAATAGTCTTAAGTGGAGAGATATCCACAAGCTAGTGAAGTGGATGCAGTAGTATTCTAGAGGATCACTAGCCAGAGCAAAGGAGGAGTTCTCTTGTGGATAGAGATCCATGAAATTGATTTAGGGGATCAACATCTCCTTTGGACAGAGGTCCATAAATATTGTAATTGGGAAGGATTCCCAAGATATTGACTGAGAAAATTTTAGTGAAATATTTTCTCCGTGGAGTAGCCCACATTGGGTGAACCACGTAAATTATGGTGTCTCTACTATGTATGGTGTTTTGTGCATTGCTTTGATTAATTTTGTTGATATTATTATCTATACATTGCATAATATTGATTGGGAAAGAAAAGTAAAAAGTGGTCTTATATTGTTCATCCCCCTCTCAATATAATATTGTGTTATTCAAATACCATTCAATTCGGTCATATGCTTTTTCAAAGTCGAATTTGATGAATAAAGTATCTTGAGCAGAAGTTCGAGCCCACTCCATACCTTCCCAAACTGCCAAAATATTATCAAGAATGTATCTACTCTATATAAATCTAGTTTGTTCAAGCCTAAATATCAAAGGCAAAAGAGGCCTAAGTTTTAAAGCTATCACTTTAGCAATAATATTATAACTAACATTGAGAAAAGTAATGGGTTGCCAATTTGTGATGACTTCAGTATCCCCTATTTTAGGAATATTAAAAAAATAATTACCGCTAGATAAATTTGTGGATGACCATAACAAAAAATAGGAAGCATGGAATGATTAATAATGATAATAATTTTGATGTTTGAATGAAGACGAAAATACAGTCATCGAAAAGGAAGATCAATATTTTAGAAATATCAAGACTAAAAATAACAGCCACCCAAATAAATTTGTGGAATACCATAACAACGGATGACAAGAATCGAATCATTATGTTTGAAATTAAGATAAAAGACAATCCCCCCCAAAAGTTTATATATGGGTCGATGTTTATAAACACATGAAAATAAATAATAATTGAATTTAAAAAGATGTATTATCTTAATATAGATATGGAAATAAATAATTTAATTTAAAAAGGATATTAACACAAATTAAAATAATAGCAACTCTAAATGTGGAATGGGTAAAGTAGGTCTATAAAATTCAAGAGTGAAAGCAAAGCTAGTAAGACTGCTTTTCATTTTTTTTTTGGGTTAAATAAAAGGAAAGAGAGTTTTGAAAGGATTTTTGAAATCTTGTATATCAACTTTAAAAGGAGAAAAAAATAGGCATAAAACATTAAGAGCATTGAGAAGCCAACCTCAAAATCCAACATCAAAGGAAGCAGCCTATGACAAAAAAACCCAGACTAAACCAAGAAGAAAAACTGAGAAGAAATACTGACATAAGAATTGAGAAAAAAAATGACACCACAAAGCAACTCGAACAAAAATGGGAAAATGGACGAAGCTAAGTTGTGGATTTGATCTCCTCCATTACCTTCAGGATAATGCCCAACTGCCTGTTTATCACACCAACCACATTAACAACCACATTAATATGGTCCATACAAACATTATGCTTAGCCTTTACTTCCCTGAACTTGAGAAGCAGAGAGTTTTGCTTTTCCAAGAAGTTGACATCCTCCAAGACTCTAGATTTCTTCACCACTCTTGGGAGCTCCTCAAAATCAGAGTGGATCACATTGATAATTAACGATGCATTTTCACAAAATTATGATACAAAATAGGCTCGATAATGAATCGAAAGAGAGGCATAAGAGGGTGTGTCCAAATCTCAAAATACCAGGTCATCAAAGTCCCCCAAACTCAGAAACAAATAACCAAACTCTCCAATAGGAAAGAATCAGAATTCAACCTATCACGAGCCTCCAATTTGTCCTTAAGATAAAATTCCACCCCACTACTGACATCAAGAGGCACAAAATAACTACATAAGACAATCAATTTGAATTTTGAATTCTCTGTGGCACGCACTGAAGGCCCAATGAACACAACCCTCTCTCTAGAGTAACTACACCTGCTTCACCAAGCTAAAAAAATATTTGATTGCTAACAACCCATAAATGCATCCATCATTTAGTAAGATTTTCCAGATCTATCATAAAGTTATTTCAAACTGAAGAGCTAGGGTGGGTAGCTCCATAATTGGCTATCTTATTATCCAGACCATTCCCTTACCTAAAAATGTGTGAGCTTTGAATTTACGAGAAATATTTGAGGGACCTTCTTGTATAAGTAATGAAATTATGAATGTTCCAACTTGGAATTGACAAGGATTTAAGAATGTTTACTATGTTCATCGAATCCCCTTCCACCATGACATGATCAACCTTGAGCTCAACCAATAAGTTTATTCCAAGGAAGTCCGCTCTTGTTTCCACAATATGGGAGGTTTTAAAGGACAAGTGTTCAACAAACATCACAATGACATCTTTGTCACTATTCCTTAATACAACTCTAGCCCAAGTGATGCCCGGATTACCTTTCAAGATCCCATCAAAATTAAGCGTGAGCCAACCTTCAAAGGGCATGCCATCTCACCGACCACCTAGGATTGGGAAAATCTAAGGCATGAGGCAATCTTGGGATATCCAAGGTACACTCTATCCCAACTTCCATAGGAATTACTACCTAATATTTCTCATCAAAATTTTCACATCCCTAATTCAAATTTTATATCACAAACCATAGCACTCTCATGCTTATGAGGTGAGGATTTTTTCTAATATTATTGAATGTGTGACCATTACGCTCTTTCCAAATTCCCAAAAAACATGGGGTAGAATGAGTCTCCAAAGGGTTTTGAGGAGCTTAAAACCAAAGGACAAAGACCATTGGCTAATAATAAGGGAGCGAGGGATGACCCATTTGACTTCCAATTGTTCCAATTTTTTGTAAAAAACCTCTTGAAAGAAAATGCAATGCATGAATAGATGGGAAGAGGATTCATCCTCCACTTCACAAAAATAGCATTGATTAACCAACACCATCCCTCTCTTTTGAATATTTTCCATGGTTATAACCTTATCTTGCAAGGCCAACCAAAAGAATATATTATTTTTTTGGATCATATGTTTATCCCAAACTTTGCCATAGGGGTTTGGGGCCCACTCTTCTAGTTCTAGGAGTTGGTATGCCGATCTAACTGAGAAGTCGACTTCACTTTTCACAACCCAAATGATTTTTTCTTCAGTGTCTTCAGCTAAAATTACTTGGAATTGCAAATCTCTCTGCAATAGGTCCCAAGCCTATTGCTTAGGCAAATCCAAATTCCTCAACTCCCGAATACATCGACAACATTCATTCAAAAAGGAGAAGATTGATTTTCAAATTGAATATTATTATTAATCATAATTTTATGTTAAGTAAATATGAAACTACATTCTTCATATGTCTCTTTGGTATTTCTTCAAAATTTCAATAGTGACCTAAAAATCAGGTAATTTATACATCATAATTAACTATTTCTATCATGATAAGTTCTAACCTTAGGAACCTTTCCAATTTATCAAATAGTATCCTTTAAATCACTAACCTCTAAGTTTTTTAAAAATGGTTCTTTATTTGTGCTTGTTTTAACTAGAGTGTATTAATCCTCCAAATAGATAGATATTTTTACCAGTTGTAGTGCATTGCCCTCATTGAATTATTGTACTATACACATACCGAGATCAATCTGAAGTGCCTCCTTTGAGAGTTCATTTGCTTCCCTATTTAGTTCTCTATAAATATACCAAAAATTAAAAGCTTCACTTTGATTCACAACTTATTTTATTTGAGAGAAGATGGGTTGTAGAATCATGTTTTCCATTCTAAAAACACTAAGCATCTAGTTTATTACCACCTGCAAGTCTTTGTAAATTTGATTTTTGTATTCCTTTTGATTCTTCCAACTAAACCAACAATTTGAGGATCTTAATTTCAACATAATTATTAGAACCTTATCCCAATCCAATGTTGAATCTAAAATAATGAGTCATAAAAATATTGTAATTCTCCTGCTCCACAAACTCTAGTGATCCCTTGTCTAGCCCCATCAAAAAAATCCCCTGATTTATCAATCTTTAGAGCGATGATTTGTCTATTTACCTTTGTTTTTGTTGAAACCTTATAGTTTTTGAAACTATCAATGATTTGATTAGGGTTATATTGATCTTAAAAAATTAAAGCATTCCTAGTTAACCATACTCCCTAAGACACAAATAATGGGAGAGCTATAAAACCTTTGTAAGGCCTATTTTCAAACCAACATTTTAAGAAATCTCCTAAGGAATATTATTGCCATATTATAGGAAGCTTTAACTATGCTATAAACTCACTCTAAACCTATCTAGTAGAGGAGCAAAAAACCAGTAAATGATAAATTATTTCATTGTTTGACATACATAAATGACACCTTCCTGACCATTCCAATTCTTCTTGTGTAAAACCTCCCATGTTAGAACCTTATTTTTAATGGAAATACATAGGAATATTCTTGTCTTCAATGGGGTTATTTGCTTCCAAAGTTTTTTCCACCACCATGCTAGATTATCATTGTTATCTTCCAATAGAGTCTTATACCCCAAATTTGGAGTGTATTCCCCATAACTCCATTCTTTTTCTAGACCAATTGATCACTTTACTCTCGCAACTTGATATGTCTAGATTTAAGTCCTCCCACATAGTTGTCCCATTAGTGAGCCTCTTGGACCTAAATACCTAACATTGTTGCTTCCTTCCATTCCTAACTCTACTTTGTAGAATATTTTGGGTTAGCTACTTGGGCAATATTTCCAATCCTTTATGCTCTCAAGATATGAATTATATTATTTGGAAGTTTGTGCATATCACTACAAGCTATCCAAAGGTCTAATCCTAGTATTATTCTTAAACCATCTCCTATTTTCCAAGCAAGCCAATCACCAACAATATAAGATTATTGAATTATTACCTTCCAACTGATTGAAACATTATGCTTGCTTAATTGGGGCCCTTATCCACTCCTCAATTGCGAGTAGCTCTAAATACTTTTCATGTGGCTCTAAATTAAATATTATTGAATAGATCAAATTTAGTGTGCGCACACACATATATTAAAATTTATCCTCATAAATTTTACATTCTTTTAATTAGTTATACGATTAAAATGAACTTTATTTATTTTGTATGGTAGTGTTATAATTATATTTATATCATTTAATAATATTTATAAATAAATTTGAAAGTGAATATATCTAACCAATTGAATACATAGACCATTTGATATTACATTTAATTATTTATTATAATGTTAAATAGATTTATAGTTTAAGATTTAACATCATGTTTAGGTGAATTTTTGAAATTTTAGAGTTAATACAAAAATGAAACATGGTGAAGTAGTACTTTAAAAACGTAACTATTTTTTTATTCATCAGATCGTAGATGCGTAAGTGAAGAGCATACTCCTAGTGCTACAAAATTTCTAGTTTTCCAGATTGCATTACGCGTAGGTGAAGAGCATAATACCAACCAAAAACATATTAGAAAATAGAAGGAAGAAAAAAAGAGAACAAAAACTTAAAGAGAGAGATGAGTTAGGAAAGGAACAAAAAAAATTGGATTGAATTTTTATTCTAAAAAAGGAAGTAATACATCTATAAAAATTTGAATGTGTTTCAACCTACATGTCTCATCAGCAAAATGATTTTCGAAGAGATACAACCTCTCTTTATAAATACCTTGCTCTAAGGGGGGAGATAAAGAGTAATGCATGTGGGATAAAAATACCCAAGCATTGTTACAAAACATAGGTTTATAAACCAAGATGGTGAAAGGAAGATAAGTCCTAGGCTTAACCTCCAAGAAACATCCACCCAAAAAAGAGAAGAAACACATTAAAAAATGCTAAAATACAATGTGGGAAATAGAGTCCCTCAAACAAATTTATTTTTACAAAGATAAGATTGAAGATTTTTTGGTTCTTTTAAAATATGATGACTCAAGCAATGTGTTTGAGTTCTCTATATTTTCTCCATTTTTAGAATATTGGAGAAATAATGTATGTGCTGATTCGAATGTCTTTGAAAAAATGCAGTTATCCAACTTCAAAATAAGAGGAACTATTTTTATTTTGGTTCTATGTTTTTATGTTTCTCACTTCAAAACTCTAGCCAAAAGTGAAGGTCTACCACCAATTTTAAATTTCTCAAACAAAGGTAGGAGAAAATTAATTTAATATCCCCTAGCTCTAAGTCTATTAAAAAATATTTTAAACATAAATAAATCCATCATTGGAGCTTTATATAACAAAAATTCTATTGATTTCACTCATGATAAATCTTTTTTGTTGATGAACTGGATGATAGGGGGAAGTAGGGATGTATTGATAGGAGTTCATCAATGTTTGAAATAATTTGGTGCAGAAAATTTCAATCTAAGAAAAATCAATCTCCTTAGAAAATATAGTATCTAGAAGTGTTATTTCAAAATTAGGAACAAAGGTAGTAATTTTAATGTTGTCATAGAAAGAATCATAAGAAATAAGAAAATCATTAAGATCCTCCTTAGGACCATGCCAAACTCCAATGATATCATCAATGTATATTTTATAAAATAAAAAAAAATCATAGCAAAATTATTAAATATTTGTTCCTCTATATGATAAAGAAATAAACAAGCATAAACCACAACAAATTTACTTTCCATGGTTGTTTTCCTTATCTTCCTATATGGTTTCCTTTGAATTCCAAGTAGTGTTGTGTTAACACTACCTTTTCAAGACTTACCACAAAGTTTGTCTTGGCTAGATCAAATATATTCCTTAAAAATGGACGGAGGGCTGCCAATCCTTGAGAAGTGGGGATGTTGGGATAGATACTCTCAATGTCAAAAGAGAATAGTGTTATGTCTTGAGAAAAAAGTATGACCATGAAAATATTTAATTAAAGATATGGAATCCAAGAGATGAATTTTTTTCTTCAACAAAACTGGCAGGAGAAGATGATAAAGCCATTAGGAGGTAGGTTTAAGCATGAAACCATATTAGGAACATATGGATCGATCGAAAATCCTAGGTTTGTGGATTTTTAAAGTAGGTAAAAGAAAAAATATGGCAAAGAATGGTGTTACCTAGAGCATATATTTCTTATGGTTCTATGAAAGTAGATTCCTCCTAAAAGCTTGGCCAAGCAAGTCCTAAAGCTGAGAAAAAATATCATATCAAGGGACCCTATTCACTTTAGAGTACACATTTTGATCTAAAATTTTGGAAAGACCTTTTGAAATATACCAATCCATATATAGAACACAAACAACCAAGTTTTTATCTACGAGCCTAATGACAATAGATTTATGATTGGCAAGAGAAAAAATGGTAAACTAGATATGGAGAAAAAATGCACATTTATACACGGGATTGAAAATAGATAATTTGTTTTTGAATAATATTTCATCCATGCCAATAATTTCTTCCAATTGCCTATAAAACTATGAGAGATTGAAGCATGGATTGAAAACACAAAAAGGATCAATGGGATTTGGTAATTTAGGAGGTCCACCTCTTGGTCCAAAAAACCATTTGAGATGAAGATGTCTACATAAGGCTAAAAAATATTGTTTTAGAACATCTTTGGCCATGGGAGGAACAAGGAAGAAATTTAAAGAAAAAATGTTAGACAACAAGAAAAAATGTTGAAGTTCTCTAAAGAAAAAATTATAAACAACAAGATTTATGATTTTTACATCGACATCCCAAACTGGACTCTTGTATAAATACCAATAACTAAAATCCTATGGGCTAAAAACTGCATACCAAAGTATTATTTTTGGTTTCCATATCTATTTTGGTTATGGAAGAATCCCTACCCTTGCTACTTCCAAAAAATGGGGTGAAAACCTGTCTTGGATTCCCAAAACTAGAGTTGCATAAAATTTTTCCATTGTCCTATCATGATTGATGTTGCATAGAGGAAGTGTAGTTATGGAAGTTCCTCCCCTTATTTTTCTTATTAGATAAGGGCTCCAAAAGTTTAAATTATTCCCCTATTGTTGTTGGTGCCTTTTTTGTTGCTATTGTTTTGGCTATTTATTCCTTTTTTGTGGCTATCATTGTTGTTGTTTATTTCTGTGTTGTGGATGATATTGCTGAGATTACCTTTTTGTGTAGTAGAGGCTCTTTGGTTTGACCCTCTACTATAACTTTTATTTCTATTGTGTTGTGCAAAAAAATTCTTTTGTGCACCTATGATTACCTTTTTCAAAAAATCGATTTTTTTCTTGATTTCTCTTTTAACCAAGATGAATATGCTTTTAGTAGCTTCTGATATATTAACTTCTGGTAATTTTGAAGCATCATTCTCTCAAGAAACTTTGGATTTCTCTTTTATGTCTTTCTGGATTTTCATTTCAACTCTCCAATCCTAGAGCTTTCCCTCAAAAATCTCTTTAATTTGATATTCCTATTTCAAAGCAATTTAATGATAAAGTATCTTATGCTTATTTATAGAATCTACTAGAATTTCCTTAACTGCAAGCAACAAAATGTTAAAAATATAATCATTGGCTTGAGTAGCTAATTTATCTATTTAATTTTTAAAATTACAGCTATATAGTTTGGCCATTGCTAAACAAAAAAATTTTGTGAGTGCCTTTGACTCATCAGAAAAATGTTTATTAATATATTCATGTGGAATTTGAAAGAGTGTTTTTTCCATTCATAGGCTATGGGAAAAAATACCTTTTCCCATATTATCTTTGAGTTGGGCTAGCTCGGAATGATATTTTTATGCATTAATCTTGAATTATTCGAACCGTCTTTTCAATGGCTTGTCAAAAGACTTTGGTTGTGGAGGAATGTCATGCATTACATCAATTCCATCTATGAAGGTCCTTTTGTCCTATAAGGAAGGAAATTTTTTGTTATGATCAAAAAATTCTATTTCCATTAGACCTCTATAGAAATATTCCATTTTATTTGTGCCAAAGACCCATTGTATAATCTCTTAAATTTGTTGTCATGAACCCCTTTCCATAGACACTTACGAAAAAGACAAACAAGGTAACTAGAGAGACTGTTAGGAATTATGGGACATGATTCATAATCTAATAGGTCAAAAACTGGTAGATCAATGTGTTCCATTAATGGGTTTTAAATTAATACAAAAATAAAACATGGTGAAGTAGTATTCTAAAAATATAAACTAGTTTCTAATTCACCAGATCATAGATGCACAAGTGAAGAGCATACTCCTAGTTTTGTAGGCTTTTTGGTTCGTAATATTGTATTACGCACATGTGAAGACCATAATACCAAAAGTAAAAATATATTAAAAATAGAAGGAAGAAAAAAAGATTAAAAACATAAAGAAGTGAGTTAGGAAAGGAACAAAAAATATTGGATTGAATTTTTATTCCAAAAAATGAAGTAATACATCTACAAAATTTCAAACATGTTTCAACCTATAGGTCTCATAAGTGGAGTGAAATTCAAAGAGGTACAACTTCTCTTTATAAAGATTTAACTCTAAGGGAGAACCAAAGAGTAATGCATGTGGGATAAAACATCCAAGAATTATTACAAACCATAGGTTTATAGACCAGGACAGTGAAAAGAAGAGATGTCCTAGGCTCAACCCCCGAGAAACACCCACTAAGAAAAGATAAGAAATGCATTAAAAATATGAAAATACAAAGTGGAATATAGATTTCCTCAAACAATTTTATTTTTATAAAGATAAGATCGAAGAAGTTTTTGGTTCCTCTAGCAAATGATGCCTAGAGCAATGTGCTTAAGCTCTTTATATTTTCTTTATTTTTTGAACATTGGAGAAATAATATTTGTGTTGATTCAAATATCTCTAACAAAACTATAGTTGTCTAGCTTCAAAATAAGAGGAACTATTTTTATTCTTATTCCATTAATGCATGTTGTTCGATCTAGAACTCTATCCAAAAGTGAAGGTCTACCATCAAATATAAATTTCTCAAAAAAAAGCAAGAGAAAAATAATTTGATATCCCCTAGCTCTAAGTTTGTTAAAAAAATTATTTTTAGCAAAAATAAATCCATCCCCAAAGATTTATTTAAATAGAAATTTGTTGAGTTCACTCATGATAAAAGCCTTTTATTTATGAATTGGATGATAGGAGGAAATAGGGATGTATTGATATGTGTTCATCATCTTCTAAAATAATTTGGTGTAGAGAATTTTAGTCTGAGAAAAATCAAGACCCTTAAAATACATAGTATCTAGAAATGCTAATTCAAAATAAAAAACAAAGGTAGTAATTTTAATATTGTCATAGAAAGAACTATAAGTTGGAAGAAAATCATTAATATCATCCTTAAGACCATGCCAAACTCCAATGACATCATCAATGTATCTTTTATAAAATAAATTATTTTGTACAACAACATTATTAAATACCCATTTCTCTAGATGACAGAGAAATAAAAAAGAATAAACCACAAAAAAATTGCTTCCCATGGTTGTTCCCCTTATCTAACTTTATTTTTTCCTTTAAATTTCAAGTAGTGTTGTGTTAAAACTATCTATTCAAGCCTTACCACAAATTTTATCTTGGCCAAATCAAATTCATTTCTAAAATAATGATGAAGGCCTACCAATCCTTGAGAGGTGAGGATGTTGGGATAGATTTTCTCAACATCAAAAGAGAATAGAATGATTTCTTGAGGAAAAGTACTACCATGTAGATATTTAATTAGAGATATAGAATCCAAGAGATTATATTTTCGCTTCAACAAAATTAGTAGGAGCAGATGATGAAGCCACTTGGAGGTAGGTTCGAGTATGAAACCATAGTAGGAATATATGGGTCAACAAAAATACTTGGGCTTATGGATTTTTGAGAGCACATAAAAGAGACACACTTTGGTAGAGGATGGTGTTACCAAGAGCATATATTTCTTGTGGTTCTTTGAAAGTAGATTTCTCCTGAAATCCTAGCCAAGTATGCCTTGGAGCTGAAAAAAAATATCATGCTAGGTGATCCTGTTCACTTTAAAGTACACATTTTGATATAAAATACAGGAAATATATTCTAAAATGTACTAGTCCATGGAAAAAATACAAGCACCTAAAATTGTATTTGTGTTAATGATAATGTATTTTTCACTAGCAAGGGAAAAAATGGGAGATCAAATGTGGATGGAAAGGCACATTGACAGGTGGGATTGGCAATAGATAATTTATTTTTAAGAAATATATCATCCATGTCAATAATTTCTTATAATGGCCTATAAAATTATGAGGGATTGAAACTTGGGTTGGGAACACATAAAGGATCAATGGGATTCGACAGTTTAAGAGGGCCACCTCTTGGTCAAAATAACCATTCAAGATGAATATGTCTATAGAAGGCTAAAAAATATTATTTTAAAACCTCTTTGGACATGGGAGGAGGAATAGGGAGGAAATATAAACCCAAGATAAAGGCCTCAATTTCATTATGGGTATTGCTCTAGAGAAAAAAATATAGATAGAAATATTTTTGATTTACCATACACAACCCAAAAAACACTCTTGAATAAATATCAATGGCCAAAATACTCTAGGCTTAAAATTACAAACCAAGGGGTTATTTTTCTTTTGCTAATATTTTAATGATGGAAGAACCCATGCCCTTATTGCTTTTGAACTGATGATGCAAAAACTTGTCTTGGATTCCCAAAAATAGAGTTGCAAAAATTTCTTTCATTGTCGTATTGTGATTGCTATTGTAGAGAGAAAATGCAATTTTGAATGTTCCTTCCCTTCTTTCATATTCTTGGAGAAGGGCTTTGAAATTTTAAATTATGTTCTTTTTTTTGTTGCCTTTGTTGTTGCTGTTGTTTTGGATATTTATTCCTTTGTCATGGTTGTCATTATTTTTGTGTTATGGATGATGTTGCTAAGATTACCTTTTTGTGAAGTAGAGGCTCTTTGGTTTGGCCCTCTACTACAACTTCTATTCCTATTATGTTGTGCACGAAAATTATTTTATGCACATGTGATTAGTTTTTTCTAGATGATCAATCTACTCACTACACCAAAAAAGAGCTTTAATGGTGGCTAAATTAAGGTGTTTTTTTATGATGGTAAAAAACCACCTTAATAGATCCTAAGAGGGTGGTTAGAAAAAACCCTCTTAGGTCTAAGAGGGTAGTTAAAAACCACCTTATTAGACCTAAGAGGGTGGTTTATAACTGCCCTCTTAGGTTACCCTAAGATGGTGGTTTTAAACCACCGTCATATGGTGACCTAAGGGGGTGGTTATTAACCACATTCTTAGGTCCAAGAGGGTGGCTTACGAAACCCTAAGAGGGAAGTTTAAAACCACCCTCTTAGGGTCTTAATAAAACATTTATAAATATCGCAAGAAAATCCTAGGTCACATTTCGGTTGAGCACTTTTATAGCACACGATGAAGGTAGATCTAGCTAGGGATTTTAGTAGCATTTCGATTGAGCATTTCTTAGTGCATGAAGAAGGTAGAGCTAGCTAAGGATTTGAGTAGTATTTTGGTTGAGAATTTCATAGTGCACGATGGAGGTAGACCTAGGGATTTGAGAAAAATTTTAGTTGAGCATTTTGCAATGCGTGATGGAGGTAGAGCTAGGGCTTTGAGCAACATTTTGATTGAGCATTTCACAGTGTGCGATAGAGCTAGAGCTAAGGTTTTGAGTAGTATTTTGTAGCACATGACGAAGGTAGAGCTAGGAATTTGAGTAGAATTTTTGTAGCACATGATGGAGTTAGAGCTATGGCTTTGAGCAATATTTTGTAGTGCACAGAGGAGTTAAAGCTAGGGCTTTGAGCATTTCAGCAACATGTAATAGAGGTAGAGCTAGGGCTTTGACCATTTTGGTAGTGCTTCTTACTATTTTATTTTAGATATTTTTTGGTCTTTCTTTGATTTTTAATTTTATTAATACCAATATGAAAACCCATAGTGGCTTCCTGTTTCCTATTATTATTGAAAAGGAGAATTACTGTGTATTTGGCACCTTGAATGAATATGGTTATGAGTTTTTTTGTGTCTATCTACTAAAAATTATGATTGTGGAAATGTTGTATTTGTATTTTTGGTTGACATGGTGATTTAAAAATTATTCTCTTATAGAATTATGAAAGCTGAACTGCCTTGTTCGACTGCGTACTATGTAAGAGTGAGGAATATGTCACCTTTATATATATGGTGCCTGGTAATTGTTTGCATTGTGTATGTTGTACAAAAATTGTATTTTAGAGCTTCATTTGGTCTTCCTTTGATTTTTAGTTTTATTAATACCAATATGAAAACCCATAGTGGCTTCCTTATGTTTTAATTTTAGAGATTCATTTGGTCTTCCTTCGATTTTCAATTTTATTAATACTAATATGAAAACCCACAGTGGCTTCCTTATATTTTCACTTTAGAGCTTCGTTTGGTCTTCCTTAGATTTTTAATTTTATTAATACCAATATGAAAACCCACGGTGGCTTCCTTCTATTTTAATTTTAGAGCTTTATTTTGTCTTCCTTCGAATTTTAGTTTTATTCACTTCAATATAGAAGGCTATGATATTACATATCATGCATTTTTCTTTTTAGTGTTTATTTACATGTTATTTTTATGGTAGTCTTCCATATGAAGAGATGGGTAATATAGGATGTCATGTTGTTTATCTATTGGGTGAACATGGAATTGACAACTGTCATGCTGCTTGAACTTTAATCATCAAAAATTTCACCTAGGATTATAAACATGCCACTCTATCTAATCCTATTTTGGATGAGAAATGTGGCTTGCCCTTCACCTCTTTTGCCTTTCTATTTCCTCATCTCAACTATGTTGGAAACATTTATTTGGTGTTATGTCTTAGGTCCCTTTGAATTGTTTGTTGCTATCTTCTCATAGTTGGACTTATACAGGTCTATTCTAGTTGATATGTCATCCTGACCATTGTTGTGGGCTAACAAGGTGATTTTTTTCCTACTTTTGTCACATGCCCGTGCATTTAATTTATCAACCAGGGAGCTTCGTAAACTTGCGAAGGGTCTGAATAAGATTATTTACAATACCACTTGAGATGAGTCTGCTAGTTCTACTATTGGGGGATTTTTCAAATATTTTTCAATCATTCATGCACTCCTCAATAATTTACATTAAAAAAATTAAATCTATAGAAAGGAAATAATCACACATTCCTAGAAATGAACCTACTACAAATACTGGAAATATCGATGCGATAAAAAATCTTATAAAAGCGATAATGCACCTTACTTATGAGCGAAGGGCGCTTGCCTTCTAGTGGAACCTTCCCATTGGCACATTCCTTATGAGAGCAAGGCGCTTCTTTTCCTTTGGCGTATTCCTAGAAGAGGAAGGCGCTGGCCTTCTATTGGCGCCTTCCTGGGAGAGGAAGGCACTTGTCTTTCCTTGGAACCTTCCTAGAAGAGGAAGGTGCCTACTTACTCTTGGCACCTTCCTGGAAGAGGAAGGCGCATACTTATGTTTGGCGCCTTCCTGGAAGAGGAAGGTGCCTATATTTTTTGCATTGACCCTGAAAGAAACAAAGTGCCAGGTCCATAAAAAGACCTTGACTGATCCAAATCTAACTAAATCAACTACAATTCCACAAAAACACACTAAAAACACTTGAATTAGATAACACACATAATTTCATCAAATATTTATATAATCATTCATAAAAGTATGCAATCCTTATTATACATCCGCATAATGATCAAGAAAATTTATACAAAATATGAGCATTTTTGATGCTCATCATCCCCCCATGCCTAACATATGTCACGCCCTCATGGCATTAAAACTGCAGGTAGCCCTATTGACCCCTCATCGTTGTCATTTCTTGGAGGATTCGGTTGTACCTGATGCCTGAGTCTGCATCTTCTGCACGCTAGCATCTAAAGGTGTGGCTCTTCTTTTCCTATGCAGAGCTGAGGGTGCAGCTGTTAGCTATCTTTTCCTCATTCTAGTCGCTATCGGCTATGATCTAGCCAGCATCATCTCTATTTATTGGAATGCAACTTTTGTAGCTTGCCAGAGGTCAGCATTCGGAGGTCTTACCGCTGCTAGAGGGATATCTAAATTATCCCTCCTGGAATGAACCACTTGGGCTTTGTATAATATGGCTACTCTAGGAGTGAGCCTTGCATTCTCCTTTACAATGACAACGACCTCTAATTTGCGGCCTTATACCCCCCATCATTCCAAATACCTCCTCATCATGGAGGGCCATCCCCGGGATGACCCATAAATATCCCAGAACTGGATGTCCTCTGTCGGATTGACGTAGATACCAGTGTCCCCCTACATCCTCGAGGTTGCCTTCCTAGTCTCCTTGGATGCTGTCATCTCTTTGAGTAGCCGTTTGAATTATTCTTGCCTTTCTACAAATGGTTGCATATCCCATTCATCCTCTTCTAGATCGGCGAAGGTCACCTTCACCTTCTTTCAAGCCGTCCTAGGCCCTTTTCCTCTAGCCTCTGCAAAAAATGTGGTGGCTCAAATAAGGGTTTTCCCTTTCTCCTTGTCGATCATCTTCTCGCTCTGAGGGGCCTGCTCTATGGTCCCTGGAGCATTCTATTCACTTTGTGCTACCATCCCTGGGGGTGATACTTCATCCCCCTATCTATCCTATGTCGACACCTCAGGTTCTTCTCCTCCTTCTTCAGGTCTAGGGAGTTCCTCCTTATCCTCTGGTCCTGTCTGTTGCTAGAGGCCCTCGTCCTACTCTGTATCACTTAGGACGATGACAGGGGGTGTTGTGGGACTTCTTTCCCCTTTACTTCTAAAAATAGAGGAATTCTCCCCTGCCTCCAGGCTACTCTGTCAAGCGTTCGTTCGAATTTCTCCTAAAGAGAATACTCGTTCGACAGATGTGGGGGAATTCATTGGGACTTCTTTCGCCTAGTCAGTTTAGGTCGACGCATCCCTTATTTCCATTTCCCTATCCTAGAGTAGCTGGTTTTCCTCCCGCAACTTTCAGAATAGCTACTCGAGCTGGGTGATCCATCTGTCTCGTTCTTTCAACTCCCTTGTATGCTTATTCTGGTAGTCCTCAAAATTTTGCTAGGCCATCCACCAATTGGTTTGCCATTCGAGCGCATCCTCAAAGGCCGCATCGACCTAGTCATTGCTCTTGAAAGTCCCTACATCTTGTGGGCTCTATTTTGTCAATTATTAGGGGGTTTAGGCTACAACGTCGACTTCCAGGTCGCTATGTTCTTCTTCTACCAAGAGGAGTCATCGATATGAGCCCATGATGGGCTAAGGTAGACGATGCTCCCTTCTGGTATCGAGCCACTTCATCCTTCAAAGCATTCACCAGGTATAAGTGCATGTTCAACCTCCTTACATGGACCAAGTGATTGATAAAATACACATGGTTGGCATGCAGATGGGTATATTTACCAGTGCATGTGAAGAATCAAGCAACTTGCTCGAATATATTCTATAGATTCATGGGAAGGCTATTTTTGGGTAGCCCCTCCTTGTCTATCTACACACTTTCCCCTGGCAGTAGCACTTCGGCGTATGGATTTACTAGTCTACCTTTTTATATGCATTCCCTTATGAGGGGTAATCCAGTCACCTATGATATGAATTCGAGGGTGACTGGAATTTCTACCCCTCACACCTGAGCTACGTCGCCCCTCAAGGAGGCAGCAAACTCCTTTGCTGCCTCCATATCCTAGCCCTGACTGACTAGGGTATAGTATTTGAACCATCCCTTGGCCTCGAACTGTGTCTTCACTGCCCCCTTGATTCCATCCGTATCACCTGGTTCATTCTTCTTCATTTCATAATTCTTCAATCTTCCTCCCATGGCGCCTTCCCTTACTACTGCTATTTTTCTTTCCTTCCTTCTTCAGGAAGGTGCCTTCTTATAGGGAAGGCTTCTAACCCTAGCAGTTATGGAAGGTGCCATATCATTGGCATGCGGTTCTGGTTATGGGGGGATATGATATTTATGACGATGATATCTTTTTTTGGTACTGCATATTTTATAAATAATTATATAAAAAATTGAATTAGCATGCACGTACCTTATTCGATGTTTTAGGCATCATGAAGGATGCTAATTCACTAATTTGTAACACGAGGGAGGGGTATGATCATCTGGTGTTGCTCATTCGTGTGATGATTTTGTTTTGATCGAGGCATCCAAGAGGTGTAAGTGTTGGTTGTACGTGAAATGTGCTCTTTGGTACCTTCCCCATGTGGAAGACGCTGATGTCAAGCACCTTCTCGATGTGGAAGGTGCTTATATGGCACCTTCCCGATGTTGTCGATGCTCTCTGAATGGATGCGCCTTTTGGTGGTGGAAGGTGCCTCTGATTGGATGCGCCTTCTGATGGTGGAAGGCACCTTCTTGAAGATGGCGCCTTCCTACTACGGAAGGTGCTTCTAAATGGGTGCACCTTCCCAATGTGGAAGGTGCCCCGGTCTGCATTTTTTTTTTATTTTGAACTTCTTATATGACACCTTCCAGGCACGGAAGGTGCCTATATATTTTTTTAAAACTTCTTATATGGCACCTTCCAGCCATGAAAGGAGCCTATTTTTTTTTTTAGAATGTGTCTTCTTCTTGTAGGGCACCTTCTTTATAAGGAAGGCGCCTTCCCTGGTGGGGTGCCTTCTTCATACGAAAGGTGCCTTCTTATGGTTGAACACCTTACTTATAAGGAAGGCGCCTTATTCTGGTGGGGTGCCTTCTTCATATGGAAGGTGCCTTCTTCTAGCTGGGCGCCTTCTTCATACGAAAGGTGCCTTACTCTAGTGGGGTGCCTTCTTCTGGCTGGGTGCCTTCTTCATACGAAATGTGCCTTACTCTGGCAGGGCACCTTCTTCATATGGAAGGAGCCTTCTTCTACACCTCGATGTGGAAGGTTCCTTATTATCGGCAATCATGTTGCGTTTGACTGGGAAAGGGTGATCAAGCCTTCTTTGTCTTGCTTCACGTTGCCTCGGCTTCTACCTACGAATGTCGATGTTGGAATTTTGAGCTGAATCAGGTCCTCCACCTACAAAAAGCAAACGAAAAGAAAGAAAAATAAAGGTAGTTAGACACATTTCATGCCTGTTAGTCCTTGGGTTAGGATGCCTGCAGATTGCATGCGAGTGTCGTCCTTGCAAAAAACACTATAGGAAAAAAACTAAGTTAACTAATTTTGGTGAGCATCTCCATGCCCGCCGTTTCGCTTGTTGAGAGTTTGGTCTAACAATATGCAGTCTCCCCCACGTCTATCATGGATTCCACCTACAAGGTTTTAGATGTTTTATAGGGGTGAAATCGGTGGCCATTAATCGTTAACACCATGTTTCTACCATCAATTTTTCTAACATGCACTGCCCCATTCCTGATGAGCTCTACCACCTCATACGGTCCCATCCATCTTTGCATTAATTTACATTTTCTTTCTTAGATTGAGAATTGTACAACAAAACCCATTATATTTCTTGGAACTTCTTCAGTTTTATGTGGCGATCATGCCATTGCTTTCTTTGCTTTTGTATGATTTTCGTTCTCTACAAAGCATCCATTTGGATTTCGTCCAGCTGATCGAGTTCGTGAATCCTTTCTTCTTGAGCATCATCCAAGATCAAGTTCAACTCTGAAACCATTCTCAATGTCTTGATTTCAAATTCAATGGGCATCATCACACTCTTCCCGTAGACCAGTTGGAAGGGTGTGAAGCTTGTGGTGGATTTCCACGTGGTATTATATGCCCAGACTACCTCTGAAAACCGTGTATCCCAATATTTTCTGTGTTGCTGCACGATATTCATCAGGATGTTCTCTATTTCCCTATTCATCACTTCCACTTGTCCATTTGCCTATGAATGGTAGGGTGTAGTTTTATTGTGCCAAACTCTGTATTGCTCCATCGGCTTCTTGATCAATCTGGAGGTAAATTGAGGCCCTTGGTCTATTTTTATCTCTCTAGGGACCCCAAATCATGTAAAAATGTGAGCAAACAAAAAATCAATGATCGTTATTTCTTTTGAGTCTCTCAATGCTTGAACTTCAACCCATTTGGTGACATAATCTGTACAGACCAAAATAAACCTCCTCCCTATTGAAGGTGGGTTAATTGGTCCCACGAATTCCATGCCCCACTTATCGAAGGGTTCTAGGTGTACCTGAGGCTAGAGGGGCATTTTGTCTTGATGGGTTGGTCTACCCATTCTTTGGCATTCATCACACTTGCTGGTGTACGCAGCCGCATCCTTGAACAGAGTGGGCCAAAAGTACCCAGCCTATAGGATTTTGTAGGAAGTTTGTTTCCCTACAAAGTATCCTTCGCATGGTTCGTCGTGACACACTTTGAGTACTTCTAAGAACTCCTACTTTGCTATGCATCTTCTTATAATCTAGTCATGTCCTCTTCTGAATAGATCATAAACCCATAGGAATTATGCGCTTTTCTCTATGACCACCTAATTTTCTTGAAAAGAGAGATCAGGTGAGGTTATTTCGATGGCAAAGTAATTGGCTATATCTACATACCATGAGACTTGCTCACTAATAGTGAACAAATGCTCATCTAAAAACTAGTCTTCCACTACTGCATGGTCTGCTGGTATCAATCTAGATAGAAAATTTGCTATGACATTGTCCTTACCTAGTTTATCGACTATTGTGATGTCAAATATCTGTAGTAACAGGAGCCACCTAATAATTATTCTACCAATGGATGGCTTGCTCATCAAGTATCTAAAAGCTGCATGGTCCGTGTAGATAATTACCTTATACCCGATGATATAATGGCAAAATTTGTTTATAGCATGCACAACTGCAAGGAACTCATTTTATGTTAACATGTAGTTGAGCTCAGCTCCTGCCAAGTTTTTGTTGACATAATTCGAGGACTGCTCCAATTGCATTGTTGGATGCATCACAGTAGATATGGAATGGTATGGCCCAATTTGGTCCTCTCAGAATCGATGCGGATATCAGTTTCTCTTTGAGTAACTGAAATGCTTCCTCGCAGTATTTTGTCCAATTGAACTCCACATCCTTAGATAGTAGAGTGTGCAATGGTTTCACAATTTTGCTGAATTCAGTGATAAATCATCGATAGTACCCGACTGATCCAAGAAAACTCCTCACCTCTTTCTATGTTTTGGGGCTGGGTAGGTCTATGATGACCTCAATTTTTCTTTTATCAACCTTTATTCCTTCTACGGAGATGTGGTGTCCCAGTATGATGCCTTCTTGCATCATCATAAAGCATTTCTCATTGCTTAGGGACAAATTGTTTTCCTTGCTTCTCTTGAGCACTCTTTCCAAGTTTGTCATTGCTTTGTCAAAGGTTTCTCCATAGAGGGTGAAGTCATCCATGGACACTTCGACCGTGTCTCCCATCATGTCTAAAAATATGCTAAGCACCACCCTTTGAAATGTGGTAGGTGCGTTGAACAATCTGAAAGGTAATACCTGATAGGCAAACGTTCCCCATGGGTAGGTGAAGGTTGTCTTATCCTGATCCTCTTCTCCTACCTGGATCTGCTTGTATCCACTAAATCCATCCAGGAAGGAGAAATACTTCTTCCCTAAGAGTGTATCCAAGACTTGAATAATGAACAGGAGTGAGAAGTGGTCCTTCTTGGTCATCTTGTTCAATGCTCTATTGTCCACACAAATTCACAATTTCCCATTCTTTTTAGGGACTACCACTAATAGTGATACCCACTCATTGTCAAAAATTGGATAGATGAATCTGACAGTCAAGAGTTTTTGTAGTTCTTCCTTGACAATGTCTTTCATTGCCAAATTCATTCTTCTCTGTGGTTGCCCGCTTGGAGTTGCTTAATCATCGAGGTATATACGATGGGTAAAAATTTTTGGGTTGATGCCCTGCATATCTATGTAATCCCATGCAAATTCCTATTGGTGTCTAGCTAGGATCTCTTCTACTTTCATCAATTGTGTAGGAGTCAACCTACTGCTGATATTCAATGTTCTTCCTAGCCTGACGTGTATCTGCTAAATGTGGTGATCTTGGGCGCTAGCCAATGATGATCCAAGTGTGGATATGGAGGACTCCCCATGGAGGAACTCCACAATAGCGCCTTTGTCATATTCTTCTGCCAACTCATCCAACGTCATCACCGACTGGATCATGGATAGCTTAAGATTTTCATGCTTGATCAACATGGGTTCTCTTACTAAGTCGACGGATTGAGCTGGGGGTGAAATGGTAAATATTTTGAAATTTTGTCCATCGAAGATGGTCATCAACCCATCTTGGTGACTAATGTAGGTGTTAGTTGTTGCCAGCCATGGCCTTCCCAAGATGAGCGGGTAATCGCCCAGCCTAGTTTTATATTGCAGGACTAAAAAGTTGGTTGGGTATTCCCATGCACTGACTGTTACTATTACATCTTCCAACATTCCCTCCGGTGCCACGGTCGATCGATTGGCCAGCTACAACACTGTTGTAGTGGGTTTCAAGTTCAAGAGCTGTAGCATTTGCATGGTCTCTTGAGGCATTACGTTGATGGCTACTCCAATATCGACCAACGTATTGGACAGGGAATGTCCCTCAATTTTTACAGTTAGCACCAGGCTACCCGGGTCTGCATACTTTGGATGGCACATTTTTCCCATCATCAAATCTGCCAGTTTACCCATGAAATTGATAGTTTGGATTGCTCTTCATCCTGTATTCCTTAGAAACATCTCTCTTATCGCCTTGATATATATCAAAATGTCTTGAATGGCTTGAAATAATGGGATTGTCATGGTGAGGTTCTTCAAGCTAGACAAGATATCAAACTTCGAATGCTTTACTTTCCTCTATTCTTGCAACTGGTTTGGAAATGGAGCCTTTGCTCTCTCAGGAATTTCTTCTATCACCTCTTCTACAAGAGGTGTTTCTACCTCTTCCTCCTCTTCTACCAGTGGAGGCATTCCTACTCCTAGCTATCTACCAAACCTAAGCTGAATATGGTACATCGGATACATCTCACCCTCCATGTTGTATGTTGGCTGATTCACCCTGTTATTTAGATTTATCGTCGGTTGTGCGGGTAGTTGCGTAGGTCTTACTACTGACAACATCGGTAAGTTCTATTGGGGGTGAGTTGGTGCTATGTTATGTGGAGCCTAATTCCATGGAGTGTGGCCTCTCCACTATTGCCCATGATATGGATATGGCATCCATGGCTACTGGTTTGAGAATGCTACTGGGGGTGCATTAGACTAGGGTGATGGCCCCCACCACCCCATGTTAGGTGGTTGAGGCGGACCTTGGTGAATGTATTGTCCTCCTCCATATGACGAAATTTTGGTTGGCATATTCCTCGTAGGGGTTGTGGCCAACTCTTTTGATTGCATATAAAATAGGCATCCGTGATTTTAGCATCCTCCTGATTACTGGGTAGTTGTAGGCACAATCGGGTTTTATGGTTCAGCCTACAAACTGTGCATACTTTGACTTTGTTCTTTGGGCATGCATTCTTTGCATGCTTCCCTCTATATTTTGGACAGAAATAAGCCAATGCTACTTCGTTTTATTGCTTCTTCTCTAACAACAACATATCTATCTACAATGCTAGAGACGAGAGCATTTCGCTCTTTAAATGTTCCAGCATGTTACCTATTTCTGTCTTCGTGACAAAATCAATTCCTTTCATGGTTCTAGAAGTGGTCTTGCCTCTCCTTCTTGAGTAGTTTCAACATAGTTGTCGGATGTTTTCCATAGAGTGCTGGTATACATCACCTCCAGAGATCATGTTAAGAGCCTCCAGTGATTCATTGGTAAGTCCTCTCAAAAATATGCTTTTGAGGGACTTATCATATAGTCTCATGTGAGGAGATCATTGAATATTTAAGTTGAATCTCTCCCAGTATTCCTCGAGAGACTCATATTTCTACGTCATGCTCAAGACCTCTTCTATGGAATCTATTGCTCTCCAAAAATATTGGTATTGCTCTAAAAAGAGACTCTTCATTTGATCCCAAGTGGCAATGTGTTTGTCTCCCAGATCGATGAACCACCAAAGAGCTGCATTGTGTAACATGGAAGGAAATAATTTTAGCTTCTGCATATCATATTTGTAGTCCATAGACCTGTATAAGACATAAAAATTAAATAAAAATAGGTCAGGGTCCTCAGATGGGTATCCTCTGAAGGTCGAAAGGTGAGAGGGGGATATGTTTTTCATTTTGGTATCTCCTACTCCTTCATCAATCGAGAAACTAAATCCAGATGAGACTTCTTCATTGTCATCCATTTTTTTATGAAATGTGGTCTCTAATGTAGTGTTTATGGCCTTATGGTCGTTTAAGACTTTTTGAGTCAAAGCTCTAAGGTTTTCTGGTGTTATCGTCCGATCTTCTATAGCTTTCCACAACAAGGCTTCCTCTAAGGGTGTCCTATTAAATAAGGGATTTGTGATGATTCGTTCTTCCTCTCATTGATGGGATGAGGAGGCACTTTGCACTAATTACAACTCCTCGCTCTAATGGATTGCTAGAGGTGGGTCGGGCGAGTCTAATTCAAATTCAAAATGCTCGGTTGACTCAGGTTCTGATGGATTGGTTCTTATAAACTGACCGTCCGGTCCTCTTCTTCTCGAAGAACTCATACAAGGTCAGATGGAAGGTTTCCAGGTATTGTAAATAATCTAGTTGAGACACTTCCACAAAAATGACACCAAAATGTTGTGGGCCAACAAGGTGAATTTCTTTCCTACTTTTGTCACATGCCCGTGCATTTAATTTATCAACCAGGGAGCTTCATAAACTTGCAAAGGGTCTGAATAATATTGTTTACAATACCACTTGAGATAAGTCCACTAGTTCTACTATTGGGGGGTGTTTCAAACATTTGTCAATCATTCATGCACTCAATAATTTACGTAAAAATAATTAAATCTATAGAAAGGAAATACTCACATTCCTGGAAATGAACCTACTGCAAATACTAGAAATATCGATGCGATAAACAATCTTATAAAAGTGGTAAACTAATCTTAGAAAACATAGGAAAAATAGGGGAAGAAATACTAGCTTGGAGTGGGCCCAGGCTCCAGCAACTTCCTCCCAGCCGAAAATGCACTTAGAAACTCTTAGAACTATATTATCAAAGTATTACAATCAAAATATTCTATCTCTTCTCTCTGTATATCTACTTCTATATCTATATCTCCCTATATATCCATATCTATTTCTAGAGAGGTCTGTGTGTGTTTATATAGCACACCCACATAACTTTTGTTACAAAGAAGTTGTAACAGCCGATTCATCCCAGACTAAACTAAGGTAGTCTGGTAAATGTAATCAACATCTACTAAAAATGACATTTAGTTCTAACGATGGCGTGTTATCTGGTTGGTTTGTGCTTTTCATGGAAATGGTAGGACTTTATCATACATCGGTGCGATCCCCAATTTAACTCTACTTGATGTAGAGTTGGAACTACACCAGTCACTTTTATCCATTTCATGCTTGTCTGGTCAACGGGTGAAGAACAGGGGGTGCCTTCCCTATGCGGAAGGTGCCTGAGTATATAGGGTGCATTCTCTATGTAGAATGTGCCTTATTACCGTGGGTGCCTTCATGGAAGAGGAAGGTGCTTATCTTCTATTGGTGCCTTTCTGTGAGAGGAAGGTGCTTTGCCTTTTAGTGGCACCTTCCTGTCGGTGCCTTCTTTATGGGAGGAAGGCGCTTGCCTTCTAGTGGTGCCTTCCTTACAAGAGGAAGGCGCTTGCCTTCTGGTGGTACCTTCCTTATGAGTGGAAGGTGCTTTTATTCTAGTGGAACCTTCCTTATGAGTGGAAGGTGCTTGACTTCTAGTGGTGCCTTCCTTATGAAAGGAAGGCGCTTCTTTTCCTTTGGCGCCTTCCTAGAAGAGGAAGGTGTTGGCCTTCTATTGGCGTCTTCCTGGGAGAGGAAGGCGCTTGTCTTTCTTTGGTGCCTTCGTGGAAGAGGAAGGTTCCTACTTACTCTTGGCACCTTCCTGGAAGAAGAAGGCGCCTACTTACATTTGGCACCTTCCTGGAAGAGGAAGGTGCCTATCTTTTTTGCATTGACCCTGAAAGAAATAAAGTGCCAAGTCCATAAAAAGACCTCGACTGATCCAAATCTAACTAAATCAACTACAATTCCACAAAAACACACTGAAAACACTTGAATTAGATAACACACATATTTTCATCAAATATCTATATAATTATTCATAAAAGTATACAATCCTTATTATACAGCCACATAATGATCAAGAAAATGTATACAAAAAATGAGCATTTCTGATGCTCATCAACCAACATAAGACATGGACATAATTTAGGGGCATATCCCTTGAAAGTTTATTTCACTTTCATAAAATATTTTACAAGTTAAAAGTTAGTGATTTCTTGAATCAACTTTTAATTAATCTACTGATCTAGTAGGCTATTTTGAAGAGTTTGCAAAATTTGATGTTCAAATTGAAGTGATAAGATAATTTTCTTACTTTGCAGGTGTCATAGTATTGAGGATTATTAGATCACATAGTAGATACAGTAAGTGGAAAATTAAATATCTCCCTTAAAATAAATAAATAGTTTTGAAAGGTTTGAGGTGTAGACCAATTGGTTATACCAAAACCCGTAAGGGGGGCGGATGTCCAAGGTTCAAGTCTCGAGCCTCGCCTAATTGAACGCTTGTTCCTTTCCTGGTGCTTTCAGTGGTGTAAAAGGTTTAAAATGATTGTGGCATGGTGGTTATAGGGGTGGATTGCACAAAGATATGTGTGGTAGCTTCTGGGGCGGACATCATAGAATACTATGGCTACCAAAAAAGTTGGACAACCTGCCCAGATTCATGGTAGCTATCGATTCCACCATGTAAATTCAAAAAAAAAAAAAACTAAATAGTTTTGAATATTAGTAAATTAACAAGTCAAGAATAATAATTGGAAAATTGAACTTCTAACAAAATTAAATATTAATCTTTAACTTAAATAAAGTGTTATCTCCAACATGTTATTGTGAGTCAGATGACATATATATTGACATACATTTATATAATGATTTGTATATTAAATCATCGATTGGATATATTATTTTGAAGAGTGTAGAATTTGATGTTCAAATTGAAGTGATAAGATAATTTTCTTACTTTGTAGGTGTCATAGTATTGAGGATTATTAGATCACATAGTAGATACAATAAGCTATTTTATCCAAAATACATAGATTTATCTAGTAGATACAATAAGCTATTTTATCTAGAATACAATAATGGGAAGAATACATAGATTTATCTAGTAGGCTATTTTGAAGAGTCTATAGAATTTGATGTTCAAATTGAAGTGATAAGATAATTTGCTTACTTTGCAGGTGTCATAGTATTGAGGATTATTAGATCACATAGTAGATATAGTAAGCTATTTTATCTAGAATATAATAACTGGTAGAATACATAGATTTATCCAGTAGGCTATTTTGAAGAGTCTAAAAAAATTGATGTTCAAATTGAAGTGATAAGATATTTTTCTTACTTTGTAGGTGTCATAGTATTAAGGGTTACTAGATCACATAATAGATATAGTAAGTAGAAAAATAAATATCTCCCTTAAAATAACTAAATATTTTTGAAGATTAGTAGATTAACAAGTCAAGAACAATAATTAGCAAATTAAACTTATTTAAGATAATTAAATATAAGGTAAATATATAGGCATTCTGAACATTAATACAAAAGCGAATCTTCAACTTAAATAAAGTGTTATACCCAACATGTTATTGTGATTCAAATTCCATATATATTGATATAGATTTATACAATGATTTGTATATTAAAGGGTTGTAAGAACCAATCTTTAATTTAAAGATTATTTATTCATAACAAGACATTGAACTACCCCTAGGAGTGTTCTACTTTATGGTTTAAATGATTCAAATCTGCATTAGGTTTAGTTGGCACAACAATATGCTAGATGTCTTCAAGAAACTTTGTTTGAAATGCATGTTTTTTACAAAGTTTGTGATACATAGATGACTTTAACATAGTTATCTTAAGATACATGGTGCTCAAAATGACGAGCTTCATGGCAAGATCTTAACATGTTTAAACAAAGGAATACATGATCATTTACTTCTAAATTTGATATTTTGTTACAAATAACTCTGATAAAAAATTGGAGTAGGGAGTATATTTCAATTTTATATTGTAGGTTGACGTTGTAAATATATATGAATCTCCATGGTTTCTTTATTATCTTAAGATACACGATGCTTGAAATGGTGAGATTTATGGTCTCATTCAAATCCAATCAGACCATGCTTTCATTGAAAATTTTCTATATCCACTTGAAGCTTAGTACTTTACCTATTACATAGCTCATAGGAATTATGCACTCACAAAAAAACTTTGTACAACTTCAAAGCAACATTTGTGAAGAATTTTATATTACTCTTCTTAAATGTTAAGTGGTATTGTGTATTGGCAAAATTATCAAAATCCATTCTTGAAAAGCACTCTAAGTATTGAAATTACTTTTAAAAAATTTGAAACTTCATGCGTGTACTGTGTAGTAATAAGTTGCATAAGAAAATCCACTTACCTTGTGTAGGTTGTGCTTGGGCAACAATATTATTATCTTTACTTACAATAGCTAGATCATCCTCAAGACTTAGAGCACCAAATCTAACCAGGTCAATTGGGTCAATATTTTTTTCCATCAAGTATCATGGACAAATCTTGGCTAGGAGTAGCCAGGTATTTCAACTTTGTTATCACCATTAATGAATAAAAGTTGTGCTTTCAATCAGTTCTAACCGTATAACTATACTTTATTATTTTTTTGGGTGGGGTGTTTGTTTGTAGAAGTAGCGAGGACTATTATCCTAGGGTTCACCAATTCCTATATTTCATAAGAAAGAATTCAATGAACCCTGAAAGAACTAGATGTCCATGTTCAAAGTACCTAAATATGGAAATTCTTGGTTTTTTAGAGGTTTGTGATCACCTGATTTGGCATGGGATTGACAAGACATAATGAGTTTGTTTTGCACAAATAACGAATATCTAGTTTTGAAAAATATGCATCAAGCACATGCTCTACCATTGATGAGCATCCAATTACTGAAGATGTACAAGATGACATCATTAGAATGGTCAATAGCACATACATATTATTCAATGTCAATTGCCTAGAGAGGGGACCAAAACTATAAGATGATGTTGAGTTCTAATTGTCTTATGGAGAAATTAATATTGATGAATATTATAGCTTGCTCGAAGATGCCAAATGACAATTATACCTAGGTTGTGCAAAGTACACAAAGCTATCAATGATCACTAAATTGTATAATATCAAATCAAAACATGGTTGGTTGAGCAAAAGATTTGGTGACTTACTAGATTTGTTGAAAGATATGATTCCAATAAAAAATACAATTCTAGAGACCACTTATGTGATAAATAAAATGATGAGGCCATTGGGATTAGATTATGTAATGATGCGTGCATGTATCAATGACTATATTTATATTAGAAATATCATGAAAAGAAGTAGGCTTGCCCAACATGTGGTGCATCTCTATGGAAAGTTGACACTCGTTCACAAAATGCATGCATTAATATTCCTACAAAGGTGGTGAGGTATTTTATAATTATGCCAAGGTTGAATAGAATCTATTGGTAAGGAATTTTATTATATCATTAGCTTTGTTGTGTTTGTTTCTTTAAAAATTGTTAAACGTGATTGAAGTGAGTTGATTTCTTCCTATAGCTCTACAAAGGTTATGAAGAATATGAGGTGGAATTCCCAATAGAAGATTTTAGATAAAAATATGTGACATCCAGTTGATTTATCGGTGTGGAAAATTATATATGTTAAGTGAAAATATTTCATCAACGATCCACGTAGTGTAAGACTTGCAATGGAAACTGATGGGTTCAACCTTTTGCTGAATTTAGTACTGCTTACAATTGCTAGCCCATTGTTCTGGTTACTTACAACCATCCACCATGGATGTGGATGAAGAGGAAACATTTAATCCTCAACTTGTTAATACTTGGTCCTAAGAAACCAAGCAATGAGATTGATATTTATCTATAGTCGTTGGTTGATGACTTGCATGAACTATGGACTAAAGGAGTAGAAAAGTATGAGGTATTTTCCAATACTGCATTCAATATGAGAGAAATAATGATATGGACCATCCATGATTTTCTTGCTTATGGAAACCTGTCAGGATGTATGACAAAGGGAAAGGCAACATGTCTAATATGTAGGGATAAAACCTATGTAGAATATCTTAAATGCAATAGAAATATCACTTACATGGGCCATAGGATATTCCTTCCTCTAGATCATTTAGGTAAATTTTAATGGCAAAAAAGAGCTCGAAACCACCCAAACCTTTAAATGGGATGGAAATACTAAAAATAGTGCAGGGAATTCCACAAAATTAAGGAAAGAACAAATCCAATAAAAGGAAATGCAACACATATGAGGATAGCACATTTGTTCTAGTAGTAGGATGGAAGAAGAAATCTACATTCTTCAATTTGTTGTATTGGGAGGTATGATATGCAACTTTATTTCTATATATGTTGTTATGTCTCTTAATTTCAAGTAATTTTTGTTTGATGTTGCTATATTTAAACATGTTCTAGTTCGTCACAACTTGGATGCGATGCATGTGGAGAAAAATATCTACAAAAGCCTATTTGGAACATTGCTAGGTATCGATGGAAAGTCAAATATGACAAAAACTCCCATAAGGATTTAGAAAATATGGGTATCAGGAACACATTATGGGCCATACCTTGTTTCCAATACTACGTTAAATATGAGAGCAATAATTATGTGGGTCGTCCATGATTTTATTTCTTATGGAAACCTGTCAAGATGTATGACAAAGGGAAAGGCAACATGTCCAATATGCGGCAAGAAAACCTATGCAAAATATCTTACATGTAGTAGAAATATCACTTACAAGGATCAGAGGAGATTCCTTCCTCTAGATCATTTGTTTCATCATTAGAGGGCATCTTTCAATAGAAAACAAGAGCTCGATAAACCACCTAAATCTTAAAATTGGATGGGAATACTAAAAATAGTGTAGAGAATTCCACCAAATTGGGAAAAGAGCAACTCATATAAAAGGAAACACAACACAAATGAGGATAGCATGTTTGTTCCTATAGTAGTATGGGAGAAGAAATCTATATTCTTCAATCTATTTTATTGGGAGGTACGATATGCAAATTTCTTTCTATATATGTTGTTATGCCTCTCAATGTTGAGTAATTTCTATTTGATGTTACTATCTTTGAACAACATCTTCTAGTTCATCACAACTTGGATGTGATGCAAGTGAAAAAAAATATCTATAAAAGCCTATTTGGAACACTGCTAGGTATCAATGAAAAGTCAAAGGATGGAAAAAATTCTCGTGAGAATTTAAAAAATATGGGTATCAAGAATGCATCGTGGCTAGTAATGTATGGAAACAAGACATATCTTCCACAAACACCCTACAATATCTTGAAGGTTGAGTAAGAAATGTCTTTTTGTACACTATACAATATGAAATTATCGAATGGATATAATTTGAATATTATATAATGTATCTCTATGAAAGAACTTTATATCTAAGGCCTAAAATCACATGACTACCATGTTCTCATCCAACAACTTCTTTCGGTAGGGCTACGATATTTTCTTTATAAGCCAATGCGATAAACCATTTATTAGTTGTACATATTCTACAAGGATATATGCACTAAAGTGGTGGATCTCATAAAAATAGAGAAATTATAGATAGAGGTCATGGAGATGTTATGTTTATTTGAAAAGTACTTCTCCCATTCATATTTGATATCATGGTGCACCTAATTGTTCACTTGGTGCAAGAGGTACATCTATGTGGACTTGTACAATATCAATGGATGTACAGTTTCTAGAGGTTTGTATGCATTCATTAGTTTCATAAACCACCATTTTTTAAATTTTTGTAGTGTCTCATCTAATAAAAATTGTTTGTTTTATTTCTTAGAATTATGAATATTTTTAAGGGCTATGTAAAGAACTAAGCTAGAACCAAAGGTTGTATTATCGAACATTATCTTGTTGAGGAACCTATTTGTTCTATGTAGACTACATGACAGGTACAAGCAATTGGTGATCACCTTGGTCAGAATGAGGTATAGAGTGACGAGGATGAACAAACTATAATCGATGGGAGACTTTTATCCAGTGGTGAAGACTTTTATTTGGATGAAACTTCTTACGATCAAGTCCATCGATGTGTTCTCTTTAACTTGGATGAAGTTCAACCTTAGGTAGAGTAAGTAGATATTTATTTGTTGCTATTATATATGGTAAAATATTAATTAAATCCAAGTAAGCTTGAAAAAATTTGGTCCAAATAAGGAAGCACCTAAAAAGTATCAAGGAATCCAAGCCTTGTACAACAAGAGATGAAGGGGTGTTGCAAAAAATCCATAATCAAACATTTATCACTTGGATATGAGATTAGGTTATTGTTTGCTCTCTTGAATATGATATTTGATATTTATATGGATTTTCATCTAATGAACATCATTTAATGTTGTAAAATCATATTTAAACTATTCTTCTTTGTTTAGTTTCATGGATATGAAATAAAAAATAATGATAATGACTCCAACACAATAAAATGGTTGGCATGTGGTTTGAGGAAAGTTGCAACCAAACATTCAGGCTATTTGATAAAAAATTATAGATTTCATATCAAATACAAAGAAGACCAAAGAGAAACTCAAAATAGTGGTGTGTGTGTGTGTCAATGCTACTACTTTGTGTAGAGAAAGCTCAAAAGACACAAACCTAGTGCTTCAAACAATCACATATTATGGTGTTATTAGAAAAATGATCTTATTATATTACTATCGATTTCAATAACCCCTGTTCAAATTTGACTGGGTGAATGTTCTTAATATAAGGAATGGATGTAGAAATGATGAAATGGGCTTCACACTGGTCAACATGAACAAATTACTTGGCTAGGATAAACTAAAATATGATCTATTTATCCTAGCACTGTAAGCTAGACAAGTCTTTTATGTAAATGATCCACTTGATACCAACTAGTATGTGGTTCTTACATTACCTCCAAGAGGGATCAAAGATATTTAAGAATACGAGGTAAAATATGTTAGTTTCTCAAGAGCAACATATTTAATTGGACCTAAAATTGCACAAGATAAAAATGTAAATGATGACAACATTCAATTTGTCCATGGAGAATGTGAGGGTACATGGTTGGAAGCCTAATTAATGTACTTATAAAACACTAGTAGATAATTAATGGGCAGCCAAAATAGGAGTGAGGTGAGTAGGTATCCTGAGCATGATATTGGAAAGTTAGATACAAAAAGGTAATTTGATAAAAAAAAAGAGAGACTACAACCGTTGCTAGGGCATAAGATTAAGAGTCTAATCATGCATGAATGTTGTAATATTTTTAAATGAAGGTTTATTGTGTTGAGTGAGTGTGTGTTATGAAATTGATGTTTTATGTTTGACTCTTAGTCCTAGTCCTTAGTAGCAATACTTGATTTGCATAGATGAATATTTATGTATCTGATAATAGTCTCAATATGCCCTCTCCCCTCATATTTGATGGTTGGGGTGGGTAGATTTGTTTAGACATCTACCGATTATATGGAGGGCTCAGGTTGTTGATTCACCTATATCTATATATAATAATTTTACTTGAAATAAGAGTTTTCGATTTTACATTTGTACTTGATTTATAAGTGTTAAAACTAAGTTGGATATTATTATTTTTTCTTGAGTTCAATGTAAGCTCCATTACCTCTATCTAATGAATTTGTTTTTTTTTTAAGATCAATAAGAGGGGTTACAAGCCATCCAAAGCCTCTTACAAACTTTCTATTGAAACTACATGCACACATGAATACCCTCAACTAGTATAATCGTATTCAAGTGCAATTTTCATGCATATGGTAGTTAATTGTTTGTTACATTATGAGTACTGTCTACCATGCATTTGTGAAGACAGGGCTACTCTTGTATAATTATTGAGAAGTGGAATTCAAATGGACACAAGAGTAGAAAAAGATAATGAACGCTCCAATAAGATCTTAATTCAAGTCATCAACAACCAAATTTGTGCTACTTTCATATATTTAATGCTTAAGTGGAATTGTTTCCAGTATATTAACCTCTTTTGATGACATTTCTTGCTGACATTGCTTTCTATCTACATGGATTTAAAGGGTCTATAATCAATATGTATGATTCTTTCATTTCTCAAAATATAATGTTTTCACTAACAACATGCTTGGGACATGGCATGGAGTTCTTTGTACTATGTAGGATACCTTTAGAATATATCATTGAATATCTCACTTGGTAGGCAAAAATAGGAGCAACATAGTCAAGCAACTAGGCATAAATATGACTAAAGCCATGGAGCTGCCTATCTATTGTTTGTTGAAAAAAAATATGATTTCTCATATCTCTACCCACTTTCCTTCTATCTTGTAACACTAATCATAGGTTTGTTCTCCCTCACAATCCATAAATATTGTTATAATATTATCATTTTAGAAGATATAATTTGGAAAGTGTATTAAGAACAATTTATATAAAGAAATATTATATGGTTGAAGGAGTGAGTGTATACTGTAGAATGAACACCTGTATAATTATTTATGATGTAATAAGTGTAGTGTATTTACATGTAAAGTTATGTTTGAATGTTTGGAAATAGGTCATTGCAAAGAGAAATTGTTGTACTTTACCTTCACCTTTTCTTCTTATATAAGATTGATAAATAAATAGATATGTTCATTGCCTTTCATTTGAGAGTTTTTTTTAGGAAGATCTAGGATTAAACTATATGTAAATGAGTTTGTTAAATATATAGGATTTTATTTGCATTCACCATCAAAGCTCCACTCCAGGCTGACATAATGGGTGGTCACTGATCACTACTTTGACCTAGTTACTGCATGGTCTTAACCTAGTTTACTATAGGGTGTGGGTTGGACCTGTTTATGATAATTTGTATTACAATGTGAGGGGTGAAGTAGATTGACCCATTTAAAAAAAGTGCCCACTCACAAATAATATTTTTCCTTTTTAACGCATGGAGAGAGAAAAGTAGAGGTATTTAAAAATAAATAATATAATAAAACTCTTGTTACCTCCCCTCCCCTCCCCTTCCTCTATGTTTATTTTTTTTAAATAATTATTGTTTTATGTGTACTATTTGTGGTATTATGTTTAATATTTCAACAAAACTTAAAATATACTACCAACTATTTTATATAGTAAACCTTTAAAATGTAATTCTTTTAGATAACTAATATTTTAAGTGCAATATTAGGTTTAATGTCTTCCTGTACAAGTCAAAATGTTAGGTTATAGTAGGGTAGTCTATTAAAATTTCTCTCTTACCAAACCCATTTTTTGTTTGTCGTTATCCATTGCCTTTGGGTCACTATAAATTCAACTTCAATAGGACTCATTTCACAATTGTTTGTGAGAAAATAATGCCCACTTGCCTATTTGGCCATCATATATATAGCTAAACGTGTACGCCATTAGATATACTAATAGATTTAATCAAGAAAATATGGGCAGCACATCAATAAATGTGTGTGGATGGGTGGATGATGATATCATGTGGGAAAGTAGAACCAACAAATTTTAAAACCCTCTGCTAAATTTAGAGAAATGCAAAGAAAAGATCAGCTAAGCATGAAATATCGTTAGAATTTCTTTAACCACAAATAGGGATAAATTAGCCATGAAAGGAACCAATGATAAAGCCTATGATGGGGAATTCTTTTATTATATATTATATATATTGTGGGTGGCCTTTTTTGTTTTTTCTATCCTTGTTGTTCATAGAGACAGTCTATAGAGAAAATAAATGCTAAACAAATAGAAGTTCCTAGCCTATAGAGAAAGAAATAGTTTTGTATGTCCTATAGCCTAGCAAGGTTCCTTTATAGAATTTTTAGCTATTGGAATACAAGTCCTCGATAGGAGAGAAGAAAAGGGAAGAGGAGAGGTACACAAATAATGCTAAAAATATATTTTTTGTGTGCATGGTTTTTGCACCCCTTGCTATATAAAAAGAGTAATATCTAGTTAATCATTGATTGTAAGTAAAGTAAGTCTTTGTATAATTTTACGTTTGTGTCAGGAGCATTGCATATTCTTTTGTATTCCTATTTATTGGTGAAATATTGAATGCATTTAAACACATCCTTCGGATTATATATATTGGAACAAGAGTTAATGATTTCATCCAAATCCATGATAATGTGGTCATATTGTATATTAAATTTGTAATAAATTCTTATTTTAAGGTTTAGAATTTTTCTTTTTTTTTAATATGGATGAAGTTGTTTTATGAGGGGTTGTGAGATTTTAAGTGTTTCTTTTGCATTAGTAACAACCAGTAGTTTATATATGATATTTTATTCCACTTTAATACTTGTCCAAGTTGGATTATTCACACTTTCCTTGGATATTATAATGTAATTGTATTTTTAGTGGTATTCAAATAAAACCATCAATGATACATTCAATATACAAGATATATATGTATCATTGATATTCTAATTTTTAATATTGGGTCTTCTATTTTATCATTAGTCTTTTGATATTGATATTGGGTCCTCTCTTGTATCATTGGTCCTCTGATATTGATATTGGGTCCTCATATTAGTATTTTTTACTTAGTCATTATTTTTAAATCCTCAATGGACATGCATTGTACATGTAGAAAATGTGATGTCTTAAATGGTCATAGTATGACTACTTATCACTGTCTTTTATATATGCATACATTGTTTATTATCATGTCCCATAGGATAGTATACATGTGTTCATCTATCAAGTGTAAAAGTATTTGTAACATGGTATTCTTAGGACCACATTGGTTTTATGCACTCCAACTAGAGAAAAATGGTGCATTGTGACTTCTCTAATGATTCCATGGAAAATTTTATCCCTTGGAGGTAGTTTAAATTTCTATCCCTCTTGTTTTAATGGAAAATTACCTTGTCCATGAAATGACCATGAGAAATAAAGGATGCCTCAACAGAAACAACAAACCACTACAGAGTGCTATGTTGTTTCAGATGAAGCATCGTTTATATATATATATATATATATATATATATATATAGGTCGAGACCTTAATAGGGTAGTTTTAAACTGCTCTCTTAGACCTAATATGATAGTTTAAAATCATTGTATTAGGGTGACCTAAGAGGGTGGTTTAAAACCATTGTCTTAGTTCTAAGAGGGTTGTTATAAACCATCCTCTTAAGGTTTAAGATGGTGGTTATAAACTACCCTCTTAGGCATGAGGTCTTAACCCTAAAAGAGTAGTTTTTATCCGTCCTATTAAACCTAAGAGGGTAGTTATATTTACCCTCATATCCCAAAGAGGGTAGTTATAAACCACCATCTTACATCCTAAGAGGGCATATTTTTGAGGAAATTTTTAGCCATTGGCATGTCTCAGATATTTTATGATGACCTCATAGACAATGGTTGAATAATGGTAGGAACCTAGGGTTCCTAGCACATAAATTGATAAATAAATAAATAATAACCTAAAACTAAAAGAATCACTTTTGGATTGTCGAGAAGTCCCTTCAATGTTTTAATAAATATTTTATATAATATTTCATGGATGATTCCGAATGATAGAGTGGTATAGTGTTTTATACCCACTCTAGGGTTATAGGTGAAAGGTTGCAATGCTTTCTAACCCTAATCATATAATAAGATAATAATTAATATAATTAGTTATTATATTATTTATTATTATATTATTTTATTATTATAATCATAAGATATGAAATACATTATTATTATTAATTAATTTTAGGATAGGATCCTAACATGCAACCCCTATTCGAAAAGATTTGTCCTCAAAGCTTGGAAATGATTGGAAAATACACAATGTCTCCGAGGGAACTTCGTGTGGAACGTCAATTAAAATACTCCCTCCATTTTCTTCTTGTGCTTGAGGCAAGATAGTGTTTGCTATTCCCAGGTTTGGCATATTGATTCGAATGTTGGCTCCAGCGGGAACATAGTGAAGGAAATGGCAACCATAACTCAAACTCTTTAACATTAAATAGAATTCATACTCATTTTCTAAATTTTATGAGATTGTTGTTTCTTTTCTCTCGAGCTTTATGAAAATGGACACCCACTTTAAAAGTCTTCTTCTGTGTTTAACTATAACAAGGGTAAATTATCAGTGTTTATTTATTATTATTATTATTATTTTTGTGGGAGGAGGCCAAGGTGGAGGGCGCACTTGCACAATAGTTTTAAATTTTTTATTACGGGTAGAGTATCCTGGTAAAATAATTTTCGCCAAAGCTATGTCATTATGTGCAGTTTTTGCCTAGACCGGAGTGGATTTTTTATTTTCAAATGGATGTTTACCATACTACAAGAGAAATTTGAGATATGAATATACACAGATTGTGGTTTTATGAAGAGTTGCTTGTTCAATGAGATTCGAGGTGGATGTTAGTGTAATGGTAATATTTTTATGATACTGAGCACCTTGAGCCTCTATTTTATTTGCATTGGTGATACTAGGTTGGCTTCCACTTTGATATGCATTGTAATTTTTAGAAACTTTTGTTTCTTCCTCTACATTAAAAAGAACATTGCAAACAACATTGGAGATATTTTTAGGGTTTGTATTTTTTTCATTCTTGGGGAGTGCAATGGGTACCCTCTAGGATTCCTTGGCTATGGGCTCTTCCTCCACCTGGGATTCCATGGCTATGGGCTCCTCCTCTACCTGGGATTCCATGGCTAGGGTCTCCTCCTCTACCTGGTATTCCATGGTTAGGATCTCCTCATCTTGCATTTCCATTAAATATTGTATAATATGATTAGAACATTCCATTTGTTTTTTTTTGTTTTTGTTCAATCATTCTTCTAATTTTTGCAATGTCATTTTTTATTTCCTTGACCAATATGGTTGGATCCATAAGGCTATGATACCAGATGGTAGGAACCAAGGGTTCCTAGAACATAAATTGATAAATAAATAAATAATAACCTAAAACTAAAAGAATTGTTTTTGGATTGTCGGGAAGTCCCTTCAATATTTTAATAAATGTTTTATATAATATTTTCTGGATGATTCCGAATGATAGAGTGGTATAGTGTTTTATACCCACTCTAGGGTTATAGGTGAAAGGTTGCAATGCTTCCTAACCCTAATCTTATAATAATATAATAATTAATATAATTAATTATTATATTATTTATTATTATATTATTTTATTATTATAATCATAAGATATGAAATACATTATTATTATTAATTAATTTTAGGATAGGATCCTAACAAATAACCACCTTTAAAGGCCTTTAAGGATGGTTAATAATCACTATTAAAGATCTTTTTTGATGTAGTGACTACTTGATTTCTCTTTTAACCTAGTCGAATATGCTTTATGTAGCTTCTAACATATTAAATTCTAGGACTTGTGAAGAAACACTCTCTTGAGTAGCTTTGAATTTCTCTTGTATGTCTTTTTGGATCTACATTTCAACTCTCTAGACTTGGATATTTCCCTCAAAAATATTTTTAATCTAGGATTCCCATTTTAAAGCAATTTCCTTAGAAATTATCTTGTCATTATTTATGGAATCTATAAGAATTTCCTTAACTATAGATAATAAAATTCTAGAAATATAATTATTGGCCTAAGTAACTAATTTATCTGTGTATTTTTTGAAATTACAAATATACAGTTTGGCCATTTCTAAACAATTTTTTTTTGTGAATACCTCTAACTTATCAAAATAATGTTTATTAATATCTTCATCTGGAAGTTGAAGGTATGGTTTTTCCATTCATAGGTTATGGAAAACAATGCATTTGCCCAAATTCTCTTTGAGTCAGGCTAGCTTGAAATGACATTTTTTGGCCTTTCTATTCAAAATATTGAATTCATTTTACCTTGTTTCTACCAGCTTGTCCAAAGAATTTGGTCATGGATGAACACTATGCATTGCACTGATTCCATATATGAAGGTCCTTCTATCCTATGAGGAAGTAACTCTTTCTTTTTTTATTATTTTTTTCTATTAGACCTCTACAAAACTCTTCCATTTTATCTGTGTTGAAGACCCACTATTCAAGCTCTCAATTTTTCTATCATGAACCCTATTGTCATAGATATTTATGAGGAATACAAATAGAGGAACAAGGGGGATTGTCAAGACCTATGGGAAAGGATTCAAAATATGATAGGTCAATAACTAGTAGAGCAAAATGCACATTTAATGGGTTTAGGATTAATGCAAAAATGAAACATGGTAAAGCAACAGTATAAAAATATAATTAGTTTATGATTAAACAGATTGCTGATGCACAAGTGAAGAGCATACTCTTAGTATTATAGGTTTTTTGATTCAATAGGTCACATTATGCATACACGAAGCACATAATACCAACAAAAAAAACATAATGGAAAATAGAAGGAAGAAATAAAAGGGATTAAAAACATAAATAAAGATATGAGTTAGGAAAGGAAAAAAAAAATATTGGATTTAAATTTTACTCTAAAAAAATAAGTACTACATGTACAAAACTCCAAACAGTTAATGACCTACACGTCTCATAAGTGGAGTGAGCTTCGAATATGTAAAACCTCTCTTTATAAATACCTGACTCTAATGGGAGAGTCAATGAGTAATGCATGTGGGACAAAGCACCTAAGCATTATTACAAACCACAAGTTTATAGACCAATATGATGAAAAGAAAAGAAGTACCAAGCTCAACCCCCAAGAAACACCCACCCAGAAAAGAGAAGAAACACATTAAAAATACAAAACTACAAGGTGAAAAATAGTCCCTCAAACAATTTTATTTTTACAAAGATAATATCAAAGATATTTTTGGTTCCTCCAGCAGACGATTCCTTGAACAATGTTCTTGAGCTATATATATTTTCTCCATTTTTTGAACATAGAAGAAATAATATGTGTGTTGATTCAAAGATCTCTGATAAAATTATAGTTTTCTAGCTTCAAAATAAGAGAAACTATTTTTATTCTAGTTTCATGTCTACATGCTACTTGCTATAGAACTCTAGACAAAACTGAATGCCTACCATCAAATTTAACTTTTTCAAACAAAGGCAAGAGAAAATTAATTTGATATCCCCTATCTCTAAGTCTGTTAAAATATTTATTTTTAACAAAACTAAATCCATCTCTAGAGATTTTTCTAACTAGAAATGTTTTGAGTTCACTCATGATAAAGACCTTTTATTGATGAACTAGACTATGGGAGGAAGTAGGGATGTATTGATAGGAATTCATCATATTATGAAATAATTTGGTGTAGACAATTCTAGTTTGAGTAAAATTAGGCCCCTTAAAAATATAGTATCTAGAAGTGTTACTTCAAAATTAGAAACAAAGGTACTAATTTTAATATTTTCATAGACCATAAGCAAAAAAAAAATATTAAGATCCTCCTTAGATCCATGCTAAACTCCAAAGACATCATCAATATATCTTTTATAAAATAAAATATTTTTCATAGAAACATTATTAAATACCTATTCCTTTAGGTGAAAAAATAAACAAGCATAAACCACAAAAAAATTATTTTCCATGGTTGTTCCCCTTATCTACCTGTATGTTTTTCCTTTGAATTTTAAGTAGTGTTGTGTTAACACTATCTCTACAAGTATTACCACAATTTTTTTGTTTGTTAGATTAAATTCATTCCTAAAAAAATGATGGAGGGCTGCCAATTCTTAAGATGTGGGGATGCTGGGATATAGGCTCTCAACATCAAAAGAGAATAGAATGATGTATTAAGGAAAAATATGACCATACAAATATTTAATTAGAGATATGGAATTCAAGAGATAATTTTATTACTTAAACAAAATTAGTAGGAGCAAACTATGAAGCCATTTGGAGGTAGGTTCAAGCATGAAAGGAACATATGGGTCAATAAAAAAGTTTAGGCTTATGGATTTTGGAGGTCAGGCAAAAGAAACACACTCTAGAAGAGGATGGTGTTTCTTAGAGCATATATTTCTTATGGTTCTCTAAAAGTAGATTCCTCTTGAAAGCCCGACCAAGCAAGTCTTGAAACTGAAAAAAAATATCCTACTAGGGGATCCTATTCACTTCAGAGTACACATTCTGATTTGGAAGTTGGGAAAGGCCTTCTAAAATGTACCAATCCATGGACAAAACATAAACATCCAATTTTTTATTTGTGGGCCTAATGACAATGGATTTATAATAAGCAATGAAATGAATGACAAACTAGATATGGGGTGGAAAGGCATGTTGGTGGGTGGGATTGGTAGTTGAAAATTTGTTTTTAAGAAATCTTTCATCTGTGCCAATAATTTCTTTCAATGGCCTATAAAACTATGAGGTATTTAAACTTGGATTTGAAACATTGAAATGATCAATGGGCTTAGGCAGTTTAGGAGGGCCACCTCTTGTTCCAAAGAACCATTTGAGACAAAGATATCTACAAAAGGTTGAAAACTAATTTTTTAGAATTTATTTGGAAATGGGAGGAGGAATACGAAGGAAATTTAAACCTAGGATAAGGGCCTCAATTTCATTCTGGGTAAGTTCTCTATAGGAAAAATTATGGACAATAAGATTTGTGGTTTTGCCATCCACAACCCAAATAGGAATTTTGTATAAATATCGATGACCAAAATCTTATGGGCTAAAAATTACAAACCAAGGGATTATTTTTGGTTTCTGCCATGATTTTGATGATGGATGAAACCCTGATATTGCTACTTTTGAATAGATGGGGCAAAAACTTATCTTGGATTCCCAAAACCATTGTTGCAAAAATTTCTTTCATTGTCTTGTCATGATTACTACTGCATAGGGGAAGTGTAGTTTTGGAAGTTCCTCCCTTTCTTTTGTCTTCTTGGAGAAGGACCCCAAAATTTTAAATTATGTCCCTATTATTATTGTTGCCCTTATCATTGTTATTTTGGCTATTTATTCCTTTGTTGTGGGTGTTGTTGTTGTTGTTGTTGTTTGTTTCTATGTTGTGGATGATGTTGCTAAGATTTCATTTTCTATATAGTAGAGGCTCTTTGGTTTGGCCCTTTACTGTGACTTCTATTCCTATTGTGTTGTGTAGGAAATTTTATTTGTATGCTTGTGATTACTTTTTCTAGATGATTGATTTGTTGCTTGATTTCTCTTTTAACCAAGTTGGCTACACTTTTTTTAGCTTCTAACATATTAACTTCTAGGAATTTTGAAGTAGCATTATCTTGAGCAGCTTTAGATTTATCTTGTAGGTATTTTTAGATCTACATTTCAATTATCTAGGCCTAAATATTTCTTTCAAAAAGCTTTTTAATCTAGGATTCCCACTTCAAAGCAATTTCTTCAGAAATTGTCTTATGTTTATTTATAGAATCGGTAATATTTTTCTTAACTATAGGCAATAAAATACTAGAAATATAATCATTGGCATGAGTAAATAATTTATTTGTGTATTATTTGAATTTCTAAATATAAAATTGGGCCATTTCCAAACAAAATTCTTTTATGGGTGTCTTTGACTCATTAGAAAATATTTATTAATATCTTCATCTAGAATTTGGAGGTGTGGTTTTTCCATTTGTAGGTTATGGGAAATAATACCTTTACCTAGATTATATTTGAGTTGGGCTAGCCTGGAATGGATTTTTTCTTCCTTTATACTTAGAATCTTGAATTCTTCGAACCTTGTTTTTAGTAGATTTTCCAAAGACTCTAGTTGTGGAGGAACATTGTGCATTGCACTGATTCCATCTATGAAGGTCCTATTTTTTTAGCAATAAAATATTTAATTTTAAGCAAAATATTCTGTTTCTATTAGACCTCTAAAAATTCTTCTATTTCATCCATGTTGAAGACCTATTGTTCAATCTCCCAAATTTGCTATTGTGAACCCTCTTACCATAGATGCTTACAAGGAAGACAAACATGATAAATGGCGGGACTATCAAGAATTATAGAATATGATTTAGAATTTGATAGGTCAATAACTAGTAGAGAAGCATGCACCATTAATGGGTTTATGATTAATACAAAAATCAAACATCCTGAAGTAATACTCTAAAAATATAACTAGTTTATGATTCACTAGATTGCAAATGCACAAGTGAAAAACATACTCCTAGTGCTACAGGATTTCTGGTTCATCAGATCACATTATGTGTAGATAAAGAGCATAATACCAGCAACAAAAGCGTATTATAAAACATAATGAATAAAATAAATTATTAAAAATATAAATAAATAGATGAGTAGGAAAGGAATGAAAAATATTAGATTGAATTTTTCTTTTGAAAAAATAAAATAATACATCTACAAAACTCTAAACGTGTTTTGACCTATAGGTTTAATGAGTAGAGTGAGCTTAAAAGAGGTACAACCTCTCTTTATAAATACCTAAATCTAAGGGTGGAGCCAAAGATTAATGCATATGGGATAAAATTACCTAAGCGTTGTTACAAATCATAGGTTTATAGACCAAGATGATGAAAAGAATAGAAGTCCTAGGCTCAACCCCCAAGAATCTTTGAGATTCAATTATATCTCTAAAAGGTAAGTACCTTTTCATTTATTTTATCTCTTGCAAACTTCTTTAATTTTTTAACATTTACCTTTACCTCCTTTGTATCTATCTTGGTTTCCTTAATTACTTTATTTGCATTGATATTGTATATTAAAAATTCCCCATAGTAGTTATGCTAATGTAAAACTTAACCATTAACCTATTTACATCATATATTCTATGATTGCCTATTTACTTGTTTTAACCTACCCTTCTATATTTTTTCCATTTTTAGATTTTTTACAAATTTGACTTGGTACTAGAATTGGTTACACTTAATGGTGTAGTAACTTCGTAGAATTTAATTACTTTTTCATAAAACAAATCCTATTATGATCTTTAGACACATCTAATGCAAACACTATCCTTGATTACCTCTTTTTCACCATGAACAAAATGTCTTCACGTAGGATAATAATACTTTCTATAATATATTTGTGTAAGGTGATGGAAATTTGATCTTTTGAGATTAATATCAGGATGACTTATAACAATTTGTACTATTTTATAACTTGTGTTACACAAAGCTATCAATCTAAAGTGATTAAAATAAATTACTTCATTTTTCTTAAGAATTATATCCAAAGAAGTAATAATAAGTTCTTTACGGTTTGCCCATGAGATTTTAGCGTCTTACATTACCACTATAATCGACTTCTTTTTTATCTCCCAATATTTACAAACAAATAGTTGTGGAAATATATTTATTACAGGAATTTTATTATGTTTAATACTAGTAAAAACTCCAAAAATTCATATTCTAATTTTAATAGGGTAAAAATGGTATTTTGAAAGGGATTGAACTCTTTTACAACACAAAGTGAGCCCATCAACTACACAATTGACAAGGTAAAGTAGCAAAAAATTCTATGGATGCAAGACAAATAATATCCATCCTAGACCCCAATTAGCTACAATCCTCCCTCGTGAAATTTTGTAAGTCCTCATTGAACCCCCTCGGGGGATCCATCTCCTATCCTCTTATTTAATGGAAGCAAATTTTGCTAGCTAGTCTACTGGTTTGTTACCTTCTCTAAATACATGACCAAATTCAACTTCTTCAAAATGCTTTACAATCTCTCTAATATCTTTCACAACATAATAAATTTGCCAATTAGTTTCTCCCTCATTTTTCAAAATATTGATAATATTCATGGAGTCTCCTTCAAAGATAACTTTTTTAGCACCCAGATCCTTAGCTAGCTTTGCACCCAAATGTAAAGTATTTACTTTAACTTTATGACTAGTAGTAATTTCCAAAATCTTGTAAGCTACCCCCACCAATTTTATTGATCATTCCTCAAAATTGCTCCTCCTCTAGCCTTACCTGGGTTACCTTTGGATGCCTCATCAAAATTTCACTTCAACCATTCATATCGAGGTGCTTGTCATTTTAAATCAATTCTAACCTAAGTATTTGCCTCTCCACCACTAATGGGTTCTAAATTCTATACCTTAGCTATCATAGTATTTTTAGTATTCTTTGGCTTGATAGGGTACTTGATAGATTTAACACTCTCTAAAAATGAGTGATACTTCCAAAACTTCTCACTACTAATCCTTTTTCCTCTATAAAAATTCTCTTACTCCTCTCTCACCATACTTCCCATGCAAAATGAAATTAAATCAGGTTTCAAATTACATTAAGATGAGGACTGAAAAGGGGTTATCCCATTTATGTAACCATAAAACCATATTAGAAGGCATCACCCAAGAGATTCCCATCCTATTGATGAGGATCTGGGAAATGTTTAGAGCTAGAAAACTTCATATTTACTGCTAGTGTTATTATCTCATTATTGTATTCTTTCTTCATTATTATATTAAACCAATTTAAAATGTATTTTCGATGCTTTTCCTGGTTTTATTTTATTCCTTTAATACTTTATCAAGCATAATAGTTGATGGTTTAGTAACCTCCTAAGCCTCATATATTACTAGTATTTGAATTATTTTCCTATTCTAGTCCTATTTCATAAAATTTTGGAAGTGTCATGTATTTTTATTCGCTTTTGAGATACTTAGAATTCTTAATTTTTACTTTTCAAAATATTTCATCCTAGAGAAATAGTTTAGCCTTTTCCAACTTTTGGTGGTTTTCGTTTACTTTGTTTATAATAAGTCTTAATATCTTGTTGAATATAAATTATTTATTTTTCAATGTTATGCTTTCCTTTGAAATTATCCCAAAAATATATTTATTCTATTGATTTAATCTCTTTCTAATATTATATAAATATTTTACCAATTCAAATATTATGGAATTTCCTATAGATACTGGCTCTTCCCACCATTCATTTAAAATATCCATAATATTAGGTTGTAGGGTTCACATTAATTTATATTTAAATGGAACACTCATCAACCCTTTCCCTCCTTATTTTCATCCCTATGGATTAGTAAACAAACCCTATATACAGAGAATAGTTTCTTCTATTTTTATATGCCATTCAATCATCCATTACCTACTAAAACATGAAAAAAATATAACTCAATTCCTTTCCTCTTTGATCCTTTTACTAAACCATGTAAAGGACTGATTTTTGAGTTTTATATCTAAGGGCCCTTCATACTTATAAAATTATGAAATTCCTTCATCTGTATAGTCTATATAAAGGTACCATTTTTAGGGATATTCATTATATAGTTATTGTCACCATATTTTATCCATAGGATTTTTTGGTACAACATATTTTCCTTTGTAATTTCTCCAAAAATATTATTTTCTTTTCTAGATTAGTGGAGTGTACATATGTATTATTGCCTTCTCAAGATCCTTTTGCAAATGTTTTAAGGTGAAAAATTACCATTTTTTATTATTTTATATATGTATAGAAGTATATCATTCCTTGCACTACCCAATTACACTAGAACTATAAAAAGTCATATTCAATTAGATCTATTCCCTCCACTCTTGCAAGATCATCCCATTATACTTGGAATCCTACATAGAAAATGTTTAGACAAAATATTTATTAATAAATATTTCTAATATTCTTCATTTAAGAGGGGAATTCATTCCCATTATGTTCTAATAATGAAAATTCATTTATTGTTTCCTAGTCATGCTTTGTCAAGCATATCATCTATGGTTGGTTGTGTGTTTGAATCCCTCAATTTCTACCATTTCTACATGAGTGTTGAATGTGTAACCTATCCTAATTAGCCAAGGTTGTTATATTATAATGCAATATCTTGTACAAGCCTATGAGATAACATTATATAGTATGAGATGGGGTTTAATATATAAGCATATTATCCCATATAGTTCATTTTGTAAAGTTAACCTTGTATCCTAACCATTAATAATATGCATGTTAAGGTTTATGTAGTTAATTATAAATTATTTATTTACTTAAAAACCTTTTGAACATACCCATTATATTTATGTATGATCATTTTTTAATCATCAGTGGTGGGTTATATTTGGAAACCACATCATACTTTTACATTATTTTGATCTCTTTCAACCTCATTATTTTTATACTAAGATATGGATAATATGTTGACTATTTTCATTCTTGAATATAGTGCAAATTCTAATATGGTATTAGAGTAGGTGTAAATTCCCATGACTCGGAATAGAAGTTTATTTATTTGATCTCCTATGAGGACACTAGAAGATGTATTTTTTCAAGGGAGTAGCTATCAAGTAATTTGGTTTATTTGATATTGCCTCTTTTAGTGTTTTTATAAAAAAATTACATTGGAGATGGTATTTTAATGAGGTTTTGATTTGTATTAGTGACTTTTCTACAATAAAGGAAGTTATTTTACGGGAATAATTTATTAATAGGTTCCATAATTTTATTTTTACAAAGGATTACTACATGGAATTCAATGCACTAAAAAGACATCCAATAACCAATACTAAATAAAAGTCAATAGTTGGTTCCATGGTGCTTTAGTAAAGGAGAATCAATTGATGTGTCTCATTCTAGAAAATAATTGTATAAGATGAAATATAAAATTTTAGATAAACCACCAACATTTTTGTACTATTGATGAAAAATTATGGGAAATCCTAGTTCAACAATGTTTTCATTCCTCTATTTTGGTTCCTTTTAAAAACATTACTATAGTTTTGTTGTGGGGAGCAAAATTGTACAAGCTATTACTTTACATATAAAAATATTTTGGGACTTTTTCACAAATACATCATTTTTTCCTCTTCATATTAGTAGTATATGTTCGAGGACTTACTATAAGTGGAGGGATGTCTCATTATGTGATGGTTCAAGACTTATATATCTAATTTAATGAGATAAAATTATTGGATATGGAGAGTACTATAGAATAAAATAAATATATCTAACCTTTATGATTTGTCTCTTCTATTTCAAATTTAAGTAGTGAAGGAATTGTGGTGATTTTTTAAAATTACGAACTCAAGAAATATTTTAAATATACAAATACCAAGACCAAATGACCTAAGGAAAAGTTGAAGCCTCTAACAAAGAATAATACTACTTGTGGATACAGTAAGAAAATCATCCTACCATGAACTGCAAAAGCTTGAAGCTATTTTTAGAGGAATAATATTCTTATGGATCCTTTTGTATTTGGGATCATATTAGTCTAGTAGAAATTCCACTCACATGGAAATATATTATCGTTAATGTCTTATCTCATTGGCATCTTACTTCAAATAATTGATGGGAAGATGTTAAAATGTTTAATACATTCTCATTGGCCAAGTTTGAAAGAGTATAATGTAATATCTTGTGCAAGCTTATGTGCTAACATTGTATAGTGTAAGATGGGTTCTATTGTATAATCCTCTAGGCCCACATAGTTAAATTTGCAATGTTAACCTTGTACCTTAACCATTAATGTCATGTCAATTAATGGACATGCATTGAATACAATTTATTGATGTATTAGAAACGTCTTGAATATGTCCATTGTGTAAATTTATTAGAAATTGCTTATCATTAGTGATGGGTGCACAAGCTAATCGACACCATGTTTCCATATTATCTCAATATCATTTGCTCTCCTTATTATTTTTATGCTAACATTAGGATATTCTATCAATTTTTATTATTCCTAAATATATTACAAATTCAAACAATACATAGTTCTATATTCAACGTTATTCATCATTGAAATGTTTCTAAAATTAGATAATTTCTCCTTTGATTTGATCTTAAAGTTTATTATCTAATGTTGATCAATTCTTCTTTTTATACCTTTTACTTCATCATATTTGTCCTTTTATTATTTTCCAAATTGGCATCGAAGTTCATTTCACTAGATTAGAATATCTTCTTGTTCACTTTCATATTCTTCTCATGGTAAATGTTAACTCCATCCTTTGGATTGACTTCTTTAGTGTCTTATATCTCATACTTCTATGCCAAGAGTATATAGAAGTTATTAAAGGTCTTAAGCATAATATTTTTACCTTTTAAGGTGTGTTATTATCCATTGCAATGTTTACACTATCATACTCCTTGGTATTAGAGATAGATTACTAGTTGTAAATGTCTATCAAAGCTCTTTTACCTTAGATATTGTCCACTTCCCTCAAAGGGACATGGAATGTACAACATTTTTTTTCCTCTCTACACTTTTCATGAGTTAGGTCTAGCAACTGTAGTTAGTAGACAATATTTTATTAAGTGATCATGATTATGACACAAGTTGCACCAAATTAAGAGGTTTGCCTAGTCTTGAATTTAAGCAAAAGTTCTTCCACCATACCCCTCAAGCCAAATCATCTATAGTAAAAATCTAATTAAGGTCTAGGAAGATTCAAATATTGAGATACATGTAGTTGACTTTGGTTAGGGTTTTAGAAATTATTTACATGAAATGGTCCAAAGAGTCACTATGGGTGAAATTTTGCATCTGTCACCCACTCTCTCATTCAAGTGATTTCCTCTACCCTAAAGGAGTCCTCTCTTTTTTGAAGACATTACTAGGCAAACCAAAGGTACCAAGTGGTGGTGAAAACAGTCATGGGTGGATGGTGGAATGAAGCAAGGCAAACCATAGAATGAGTGAACCTTTTTCTTGAAAGCCTAGGCAGAATATTCAAAAAACCCATCCAACTCCTTGGGCAGATGTTTTAAATGACCAACATGGATGGAAGATTCGGTCGACTCCACCTTGGAGAACAAGGAAAACCCTCGTCCATCTTGGGCAGGTAAATGTAAGTACCAATATGGTGAAACATGTGGAAACACCCACCGGACCCCCCTATGGGTGAAAGAAAGTTCTCGCCCAACATGCAAGGTTCCTACCACCACTCAAAATTCAAATTGAATACTTTTCCACCACTCCAAAAATTCAAGTACCTAAAAATATACATATAAGTGATCAATTTATGATGCAAAACTCCTAACATACTACATTATTTGCCATGTGCTACCTAACAAGGGGATTTCCAATCAAGGAAAAGGACAAGATAGTTGAACAATTATGAGATAGGTAGAAAATTTAAGGGTCCATATTGATATAGAAGCACCTGTCACCTTTTAGAAGATCGGTGCTTCCTGGAGTAGTGTAATAGGGTGATGCTCGTCATCTATAGAAGTCATCTTCCCGTATGCCGCAATTAATATCCGATTTTTGAAATCTATGTAAATGTAATAATAAAATGTGGAATTATAGTAATTTATAATGGCAACTCTTTAGCCATTACAATTCTTATGTAAGGTTTCCCCTCTGTAAATACAAAATCTATATTATTTGGCTTCTAATTGTGTTCACTTCCTTATTTGCCTAAGCCATCCTTTGTAATTCTAGTATCTGGATTCTGTGGGATGTGCTTGAGTGATTAAGGGGGAGCATGTTCATTATATGGGTTGGGGGTTTATTTATGCTAACGCTGACCGAGCAAGAGTGCTTTGATTCTACATCCTGGATCTCATGCACATGTTTTTTGGTACTGGAATTTACCTCTTGCCCACCATTGATAGAGAGCTATAACAAGAAAATTATTGGGCGATCTAGTGCAGGGCTTATGTTTTGAATGGGGTATTTCACCTTCATATGTCTTAATGCGTCTATACCGATCCTAGTGAGTAAAGCTATGACATTTTATTTATTTTATTTTCTCTTTCCCTTTTCCCTTTCCTTTTTGCGATGTAGAGGAGCTGAAATCACCTCGAGGAACTGATCTTATTCAGATATCATCCTCCCTATCATTTCGATGTTCTGATCATTCTATGCTTCTTAGCACTGATCCATCTAACCCATCTTGTGTATGGTATCAGATTGATATTTAATAATTTTTGGTGACTTTACTTGGGACTAACTGAGTCCCATGCTTTAGAAAACTAGATTTTGGTGACTCTTTGGTTTACCTAGATCTTCTTAAAGTCACCTCATAACTTTGACTAAGTGGTATTTTTAGATCATGAGATCAGTCGTATGCTTGTATTAAATATACAAACATCCTGGAGGACTCAAGGTATGGTGAGTAGCCTTGACTGTACAAGAGGAGATAGTATAATCACTTGATGACTCTAACTCTAACATCACATCCAAGACCTCTAAATATTGGTGCTTTGATGCTTTGGTTATCTTTCCCCAGTGGAATGACCCTGATCCCCTTAATCTCCCTTACTGGCATGATATCCAAAAATATACCTTCGATTCGCTATCGAAATATAGTGGAATCAAGGGATATGTGAAGGAACACCTTGAAAATGTTACTTTCATGGACATCCTTCATAATACTATGCATGAAGATGCAACAATCAGGCTATTTGTAGTATTCCTTGAAGGTGGACCATGTCTTTGGTACAAGACCCTATAGTTGAGGAGTATCTCTACATGGGTGGATTTGGCAGAGCCCCTAATGGATGCATTTGGAGAAATGGAGTAACCCTTACAATATCTGAACCAATTCACATTTATCAAGAGGAACTATCTTGAAAATATGGTAGACTTCAATGTCTATTTTGAGAAGAGCTGGAAGAGGATTCCACTATAGATCCTCCCAACCTCCACCCTGGTGCATATTTTCTACATCCAATATCCTAGTCCTGATATCAGTCTCCTTTTGCACCAATTAGGGGGAAACTCATTTAGGTTTGAGAAGGTTCTGATGTGGAGACTCCAAACCACCAATTCCCTCTAGGAGCTGGTGCTAAATCATGAAGTAGGCACATACCAAGAGCAAGTCTATCAAAAATCCCACATCCATGAAGATGGTGCGACCAATCAACCACCAATCCTTGAGAATATGGGTAAGGATGTGGATGGTCATGAGCAGGATAAGGACTCAATGGTAAAGAAATATTCAACAAGGTGATTGGCATAGCTAGAAAATATTGAAAAGAAACAACATTAAGATCTGGTCCATGACAACACACCACCCAAAATGTAGATTATAGTGGTAAAAAACATTGCCACTCTAGATTTCAAGGGTGTGATTTTTCATGCACTTAAGAAAGAAAATAAGAATTACAATTTTATTGTAATTTTGAGCCAATGGAGAAGGTACCAATAGATCACAAATGATGCCTCAAATACAATGTGATCTAGTTCAACCACTACAAATTCAAAGGATGATTTGTGGATGACACCCTAGCTCAAGAATTCCTATCACACGACAATTTTACAATCAATAAATAAACCTTTGCATTATGCAAGGCCAATGCATTGGAAATCATAAGTTTTATCACTGACCATTGGTGCAACAAGGTTCTATGAAAGGTTACCACATGGTCAGGCACCACATGGCATTAGTAAGAATTTTCCTAGGAGTTGTTTATAAAATATAACATTTCCATCTATATTTGTGTTGTCTTCCTAGTTTTTTGTTCTTTTGTCCATTGTTGTCTTGAACCTATAGCCCAATGGATACATTCAATAATTTCCAAAACCTCTCACTCATCCCTAGGAGTTACAACAAGCCTTGGAATCACAAATGCAACCACAATATATAAAGGATATGTTATAAATAGCCCTAGTAGCATGGTATAATTTGGAACCATAAAGTGAAAACCAAAATCTATGGTTAGAGCTAAAATAGCCTCATGGTCGATAATAGTTAGTAAAAGAGGATCATTGCTAGATTGTGTAAAAAAATAAGGCTTGTGACAGAAGAGATGAAATACAATGACAATATATATACTCTTGGAATGTCTTATGTCTTTGGTTGGTTGTATTTAGGGTAATTCAGTCCATAAGAATACCTCATGAAAAATGGTTTATGCCCCATTGGTTTCACTTGAAAATATTTGGATTACTTTTCCTTTCGTTTATCTCCTTTTCCCCAACCTTTACTCCCCTTCACATTCTTTCCCCATTTATTGTTTGTCACCCTCCTGATTGGTAATAAAGGTTTAATCACTCCTATCACATCCTCTCGCATATTCCTTATTTGTGTGTCTTATATTAATCTTATTGAGAATTTGCTTATCGTTGCCACTACTCTTACCTATAGAAATTCTCTATGTTTTGGCCACCTTGGTCTTATTTTTCTAGATCTCTTTTCACTGTTGATCTATTCCTCTCTTATTGGTTGAGCCCCTATTCCTTTCCCTCCCCTCTGCTTTTCATTGTATTAAATGTATTGTTTCCTCCAAATTCTTTGTGCACTTATTTTCCTCCTTGAGTCCTATCCTTTGTCATGTCCACATTTCTTATGTGCCCTTTATTTTACCCTTTCATATCCTTATTATGTTTGTTATATTTACTAAATCTTATGGGTTCCTTTTTCCTTGAGATGGAAAAAACCTATGAGTCATCAAAGTGTGGGTGAAATTTTGCATCTGTCACCCACTCTTCCCTTCAAGTGATTTTCTCTACCTGAAAAGGACTATGCTCTTTTTTAAGACATTACTAGGTGGGCGAAAGGTTACAAGTGATGATGACAACAGTCATGGGTGGATGGTAGAATGAAGTAGGGTAGGCCATGGAATAGGAGGACCTTTTTATTGAAAGTATGGGTAAAATATTCCCCAAAACCCACCTAGATCCTTGGGTGAATGTTTTAAGTGACCAACATGGGTGGAAGATTTGATTGACTCTACCCTAGAGAACAAGGAAAATCCCCACCCATCTTGGGCTAGGAAATGTGAGTACCAATCTGGTGAAACATGTGGGAACACCCACTGGAACCCCATGCGAGCGAAAGAAAGTGCTCACCTGATAGGATAGTTTCTTGCCACCACCTAAAATTCAAACAAAATATTTGTCTACCACTCTAGCAATTTGGGTACTAAAAACATACATAAAAGTGACCAATTTTTGATGCGACACTCTTAAGGCACTGCACTATCCATCATGCACTTCCTAACCAAGGGATCACCAGTTGAAAAGAAGGATGAGGTAGTTGAGAATTGATGAGTTGGGCATAAAATCAAAGGGTCCAAATTGATCTAGAAGCACCTACCACCTTATAAAAGATCGATGCTTCCTAGAGGAGCAGTGTACCAAGGCAGTGCTCGTCAGCTACAGAAGTCATCTTCCCACCTACCATTATTAATATCCATTTTTTTAAATCTATGTAAATGTAACTATAAATAGTGGAATGTTGGTCATTCCTAATGGTGTCTCTTTAGCCATTACAATTCTTATGTAATGTTTCCCCTCTATAAATACAAAATTTGCATTATTTGGCTTCTAACTATGTTCGCTTGTTATTTACTGAGTGTGTGAATATTCAATTCTTTATTTTCCTAAGTCATCCTATTTTATTCTAGTATCTAGATTTCGTGGTGTGTGCTTGAGTGACTATGGGAGAAAGTATTCATTATATGGGTTGGGTGTTTATTTATACTAACATTAATCAAGTAGAAGTGCTTTGATTCTACATCCTAGATCTCATGCACCCGCTCATCAATACTAGAATTCGCCTCCCACCCATCATTGATAGAGATCTAGGACAAGGACACCATTGGGATATTTGGTGTGGGGATTGTATTTTGGATGGGATATTGTGCTTTCATAGGTGTTGATGTGGCTATACCCATCCTTGTGATTTTGGCTATGGCATTTTATTTATTTCCTTCCTCTTTTCATTTTCCCTTTCCTTTTTATAGCGTAGAGTAGCTGGAATCACCCCGAGGAATTAGCTTTCTTTAGAGATCATCCACATTATCTTTTTGACATGGTGGTCATTCTACGTTGCTTGTCACTGATCCATCTACTCCACCCTACACATGGTTCCAGATTAGCATCAACAGTCACCCATCATATGAAGTATGAATTCTTATAAAATATAGGATGGTGGGTTGACCAAGAAGACCTAATTAAGTGACATTAAACATTTTTTATGTAAAACCAAAACTAAGAGGCTCCATAATGTCATAGAGAACAATGCATTCCTTAATAATCAAATCCCTCTTTTAAATATGGAATCTTGATAAAAAAAGTCCAAAAATAACCTCCTTGCATACATGGTGATTAGGATTTTGAAACCACATGCACACTTATAATGTCATAAACCTCCCAAAACATGTTTCAAAATATTGATATTTGTATAAGTGAAGACAAAAGTACAACACCAAATAACAAGATATATATTGAACTCAAAAAGATAATATTGCACAATGAATGATTTTTTTTAATGGGGGGAACCTCAAAAATCCATTGTTGCAATAAAAAATCTTTGAACTTTTTGATATAGATGTACACAATGCTAGGGTTCTATGAAACCCTAACTACAACATTGGTGGTGTCTTCAGAACATGTCCTTGCTCCAACAGAAATGAGTGGGCTTATGGTTATCCGATGTTGGGCCACTCTAGCTTAAATAGTTGTCCAATGCTAGTGTAATGCTACCAGATCTACACATAAGAAAATAAAAAATGAGTCAATAATAACAATGAGGGCTCCATAGTGTAAGATCCTCATAAATCAAAACTAAAACCCTAGCTATGCAATAAAATAATGTAAACAAATTCTTTTTAACATAATAGAATATAACCAACTGATTTGTTTTTACCTTGATGATATGTCATTTTTTAATATGATGTAATATATTATAGGAAGTTGGTGCGGTGATGCCCTAGCTTCACCCAAGGACTAGGAGGACTATAGAAATCTGGTTTAAGATGCCCGTAAGCACTCGATGATAGTAGAAAACACCCATGGGTACTTGGGAATGGTGGAGGGTGCCTAAAGGTGCTTGGAAATGGAGAAGTTCTTGGAGGTGCTCAATAGTGATAGGGAGTGTTCAAAGGTATTCAAAGGTTGAAGGAAAATATTGCAAAAGAATATTTGTCTAAGATAGAGGGCTGGCGATGGATGCGAAGGTTATTGCAAGCAAGGAAGGAGGGTGAGATTTCTTGAATACTCCAAGGAGATCGGGGGTGAATGACTTAGGACTCAGGACATGAATTGCTCAAGAAAACTTAGGAATTGAGCCATCAAAATAGTTCCTATTAATAATACACACTAGGTTGTGTTAAGGTTTGAGTGACACGAATTGTGTGGCTCAGATTAAAATATAACAGAGGGTGGATATTAATTTTGTGTGTGGCATGGATTGATGTAGATGGATGACAAGATTAAGTTAAATTGTATGGCTAGGATTTATTCACATATATAATATTTATATTTATTAAATATATATATAATATAATATAAAATATTAATATTTAAATATATATTAAACAATTATATATAAATATATGTGGGCCAGATGGTTTCCCACTAGGTTTTTTTAAACATCATTAGGATAAGAAGATGTAGTCAATGCAATATAAGAAGCCCAAGAATGTGGTAAGCTACTGAAAGAATGTAATAATACCTTCCTTGCTCTAATTTCCAAGAAATATGGGATAGACAAATTTTAGGAATTTAGACCAATTAGCCTATGTAATATAATTTATAAAACTTTTACTAAAGTTTTCACCAATTGATTGAAAAACATCATCCGCTCAATCATTAATGAAGATCAAGGAGGTTATATGGTAGGTAGGTAGATTATTGAAAGCATCGTTTCCATTTATGAAACAACACACTCTCTTCAAAGGAAGAAAGGGTCAGGTATGTTCCTTAAGTTGGGCATGAACAAATCGTATGACAAGGTTTCATGGTCCTTAGATAAAATAAAGGAGCAAATGGGTTTTAGTGAAAAATGGAGGGCATGGGTTGGTATGTGTATTTCTAACCCCTCTTTTCAATATTGATCAATGGATAATCTGTTGGGTTCTTTACTTCTACCAAAGGAATTAGGCAGGGAGATATGTTATCTCCATATATATTTATCATTATGGTAGATGCCTTGGGAAGAACTTTGCAAAGAAAGAGAAAGGATGGTAATATCAAAGGTCAAAAACATTCATCCATTGGTGAAGCTTTATCTAATAAAAATTTTGTGGATGATACTTTCTTACTAGGGGAAGCTACAAAGAAAGAAGCTTTGGAGTTTAAAAAAGTCCTTGATTCTTATGAAAAAGCTATAGACCAAAAAACAAATTATGAAAAAAGCAGGATTATGTTTTTAAACATGAAGAAAGTATAAGAGATAAAATAGTTAAAGTGTTGGGTTGTAAGGAGTAAAATTTCCCTCTCACCTATCTTGGTTTACCTTTGTTTATATGCAAGATGAAAGATGAACTTTGGATCCAATTATTGATAAATTTAATAGGAAACTTCAAGGTTGGAAGGGATTTCTGTTATCCTCTGTAGGAAAAGTACAAATCATAAAACACATGCTTCAAAGACTCCCTATTTATTTCATGTCTTTCCTAAGGAGTCAAGGAAAGTGGAAGATACTTTAGAAAGACTACAAAAAAAATTCTTATGGGATGGCACTGAATGCAAAAAATGTATGAATCTGGTAGCCTGGGATACCTATTGCCAACTCTTACAGAATGGGGGTCTTGGTCTAAGGAAGTTGAGAGATACAAATAGAGCCCTTCTAGCTAAACATGGTTGGAGGCTTTGCACTAGAGCATCAGGTAAATGGGCTAGTATTATCCAAAACAAATACTTGGAGAGCATAAACCACTTTATCAGTTGTTCTAATCCTCCACATGGGTCTATTTTCTGGAAAAAATATAATCAATAGCAGGAAATTTCTATGTCAAGGTATAAAATGGAGAGTAGGTAGGAGAGAAAAAATTAACTTTTGGAAAGACCCTTGGATTCAAGATGAGCCTTTAGCAAACTACATAAAGTTCAAAGATATTAAATAATATTTAACCAAAACCTATGGTAATAAAATTAATGGTTACATTCATAGGGTGGGTGATTTTCAGGAGTGGAAAATCATGCAAGAAGATATGCAAGGCCCAGGGGGTAAATATCTACAAAAACTCCTAAGGAGTTATTATTTAGGTAGAGGTTTAGAGGAGGATCAGATAATTTGGGGAAGAAACCAGCAAGGCTAGTACTTGGTGAAGGATGGATATAGAATCTTGGGCAAAGTAACTTCAGGGAAACCGGATCTTAAAAAAATTTAGAAGATAAAAATCATCCCTAAGGTTGCTATATTTTTTTGGACTTCCATTCTCAATAAGATCCTTACAAAATACAATATGTTCAAAATAGGGATTGTGGTTACAACTATTTGTGTCTTATGTAACAAAGCAAATAGTGTGGGACCACCTATTTGGAACTTGTGATTTTTTTCATGATATCCTAAATATGTTATTGAGAGAATTTAGTGCTACTTGGGTCATTTTAGATTCTCTAATCAGTATTTGGGAACAATAACACTTAGGAAGCAGTATTTTTTGGCAAAAATGCATTCCACATATTTTTTGGAGGGTTTGGTTGGAAAGAAACAAATGAGTGTTCAAAAATAAAACTAGAGGAATAATTTGGATTTATGTCAGGATAAAAACAACCCTGTTGGAGGATTGTATTAAAAACATTGTTGGCCAATAAAATATTACAATGATCCTTTCTAGAGAAAAAGGCATTTTAATATGGAAAAAAACAATAGAGTGAGACTAGATACTAGATGGGGACATCCCCACAAATACTGGGTAAAAATTAATTTTGATGGAGTAGCAAAAGGTAACCTAGGTCATGTTGGTGGTGGGGGCCTTATTAGGAATGAAAAAGGTCAAGTAGTGGCTGCATATGTTGAGGATCTAGGAATTACCACAAATCACCAAACTGAAGCAAGGGTAATGCTTACACGCCTCCGAATTGCAATGAATTTGGGTTTTAGGAGAATTGTTCTTGAGGGGGATTCCAAGAATATTATAACTTCCCTTCAAAAAGAGGAGTTAAATAATTCTAGTATTTTCCAAATAATTATAGATGCAAGGACTATCATGGGAAACATAGAATAAAATCATGTTAAACATATTTATATAGAGAGAAACAAAGCTACTGATAAAATGGCAAATATGGTAGTTAAATCTGGGAATTTCAAGGTCTGGTCATATGTCCCCATGGATTTGGAAGAGATGATAAGAACTTATAATGAAGCCAGTAGATAAATAGGTCAGATCAAAGAAAAAACACACTAAATTACATTATTATTAGTAGTTTCTTTATCAGTTATGTAAATCATTGAGCATTGCATCGGCCATGTTAAATAGAAGGATAGCAAGAGAAACATTATTTCAACTTCTCCATCAATAGGTTTATCCTCGGTTTGTTTGTTTTAATAAGATAGGGCTATCTTGCATTTGTATGATCTTCTCTTGTTTTTTTCTTGTACATATTTTGAGCTCTATGTAAAGGGTCAAGATCCTTCAAACCATTTTTTTTATCAATATCAATATATATATATATATATATATATATATATATATATATATATATATATATATATATATAGATATATATATATATATATATATATATATATAAATAAATAAATAAATATATATATATATATATATATATATATATATATATATTTACATATATATATATATATATATATATATATTTATATATATATTTATTTATATATATATATATATATATATATATATATATATATATATATATATATATATATATATATATATATATATATATATGTAAATAAAGGGTGAAAATGGTGGGAAAACTTGTATGGATGACAAGTGGCTAGGTTTTGGTGTCTATAGATGTCCCTTTTTGTACTGTGTTGCATGAAACACAATGTAGTGTAAAAACACAAGATACCTATTTTAGCTAGGTGCAAAAGTAGTTTTCTCTTGAGATGTGAAACGTGAGCTTGAAGATAAAAGAATTAAATAATTTGTATTTTTGTGTGGCTTACCCCCTTAATTTGTAAATGAGTTTGCAGATGAATCTCACGAGCCACTTAGAAAATCTATGCAAATGAATGGTGGATGATATGAATGATGGAAATGTGATACAGTTTTTTCCCCAATGATATGAAGGGGGTTGGTGAAAAAAATGTTAAATTATGTTTCGCGTTTTGCCCCAATAGATGAAGGGTTTTGTGGAAAATGTGATGAAAAATGTGTTTGCTTTTTCCCCAACAAATGAAGGGTTTTGTGAAAAATGTGATGGAAAATGTGTCTATTTTTTCCCCAATAGATGAAGGGATTTTTGCCAAGTATAAATGTCATGATCATGTAATATGTATCCCATTGTGGGAAAGTCAAAACCAAATATGATTACTCCAAATTTGGGGTGATTCAATTTTGTTGAAGAATGTGCCATTCGACGTCATTGAAATGCAAAGAGAAATAAAAAGAATCAACTTTGAAGGGCTTGCTCGTGACTATTTAATAATTCCCATGATTGGAACCAATCATCCTAGCTAGTGCCTATCTTCATGATGATTGTCAATGAATTATGAAATAATGAAGTGTAATTTTATCCATGTTTTAAGCCCCATGAACTAGCCCATCAATGATAGATGTTGTGCAAATTGATCTTGGCATAGTTTCACCCAAGAAGTGAAGTACCAAATGTGATTGTGATTTTGAATAAGGAGATATGGAATGATGAAAGTGACAAAGTTTCCTTATGGTAGGTTATTCATCTTACCGAATTGCATGGATGCAAATCGCTATAATTGCCAAGTACATAGAATAACCTACTAGGTACAAGGTTCACTTGAATGTTGTTTGAACTTGGAAAATATGTAAATAATGATGTGGAATGATGTTGATGACGTGAAAATGATGTATTAATGATGGTTATGGTAGTTTTGTGATTATTTAGACTATTTTGGAGTGCTTTTGTAACTTGTTAAAGGGATTTGCAATTTGTGGTCACAAACAAGAATTATGCATCCAAATCAGTCAAAAAATTCACAAAATCAGTTAATATGATGAAACAGATGCATGAATGGAATATGAAGTGATTTTGTGGGGATAAACCACTATTTTAGAAAAAAATGTTCTTTTGTAAAAATTAATGCCAAACGTTGGTTGGTGCTTTTGGTATGTGCAAATTCCCATCGATGTTTGGGTATTTTACAAATACCCTGGTACACTTTAGTGTGCTAGGAAATACCCATGGGTGTCTCAAGGCGCTTGAAGAAGCTATAAATAGTTGGCAAGACAATAAATGAAGCTCATTTGTGCATTTGTGAGTTTGAGAAGCTAATATGGGGAGACATGAGGGAAGTGGAGTGGGATGAGGTGAAGTATTTCAGGTGTGGAATCTATGGCGGTGGAAGAAGTAGATGCAAGAGCCAAAGCTTGAGTGCGAGCAACTAAGGTAATGTCCTTTTTGTGTAAAATTTTTATGTTTGTGTGTTTTTTTTAACCTGTGTAAATGAGAAATATTTTGTGTTGTGTTGCAGCATAGTATTTTGGAGGCTCGACACTGGTTTTCATAGTACATTCTTAAGATGAGGAAGACACTAGCGAAGGAGGAGTGGGAGTTATTGGAGGTTGTGGGGCTAGTGAAGGTAGCCCGAGTTGATGTGATTAGGGTGGATTATGGGCACATTTATACCTTGGTGGAGAGGTGGTATCCAGATAGGGGAATTTTTTAGCTCCCCACTAGAGAGGTGACCCTTACCCTTGAGGATGTGTACCACATACTCAAGGTACGAGTGGAGGGGATTCACATCGAGGTTGGACATGATCAAGGTATGAAGATGAAGATGATGTTTGGTGATGGTTGGAAGATTATGAGGGTGAAGAGTGGGGGGATTCTCTACTTGTCCATGCATGTGGACAAGGAGTTATATGTTTTTTGTGCTTTGGTAATTTTCATGTTTGCCAACATCATGGCCTTGAATAGTACAGGGTGTAGTTTCCCTTGGAACCTGATAGGGTTAGTGAGCAATATGCTCACTATGAAGCAGGTGTAGGCATGGAATCATACCTTATTGAAGCAATCATATCGAGAGTTTTATGAGGTGAGGAGGCAGGGGAGGAAGGGGTTAGGATGCATATTGTTTCTATAGTGTTAGTGATGGAAGCACTTCAATGTGGCTTGAACGAAAGGCTTACCAGTAGCAGGATTGGGTAGGGAGGAGCATTGCACTAGAAGATGGGTAGTGGCCAAGGAGGTACAACCAAGTTGGCCTATGCAGATGAGCCAGTGGTACCAAGATTTGTGGGATGTATTGACATCCACCCAAGTGATATGGTGGCCATGGTAGGGTAGTAGGTGGATCGAATATGGAGAGCATCTATAATGAGTGTAGAAGGCTGGGTGGGTGGTTGGGAGCTATTGGAGTGATGCTAAGTATTTTTAGTTCTCATGAGTACTCTAATAGCTTAGGTTGAGGTAGGATATTTTAGAGGATCTGATGCTTTATAGTAGGTATCAGGAGAAGATAGGTCTACCATGTGCAGATCCATGTAGGGAGGCTTACAAGTATGATGAGGATATGGACCTCCTTGATATAGATGATGTGGGGACTACTCCTAAGTATGATGAGTGGTTCGCTACAAAGCCACCATGTGCATAGACTCTAGTAGCAGATGATGGATATGGGGATGAGGCTGAGGATGAGGGGACCTGTGAGGCTCCTAAGTGATAGAGACATCTTTAATAAAATAGTAAAAGGAGGAGGGATAAGGGTGCAACTAGGTAGGATTCTAAGAGTGGAGGGAATAGCAAATATGGGGGTGATGTGGAGGATATTTTTTATGGGCCTCCAAATCGAAGTGAGTAGAATTGGGTGAGGCTAGAGCAACAGGTGGAAGATCATGATGTGAGGATCATGAGGCTCTAAGAAGAGATACTAGAGAGAGTTAGCATAATATCGACATAGTGCACCTTTGGTATCAACATAGGTATATTGAGGCATTTTAGGATAGGTTGATGGAGCATCATATTCTACTTCCCGATACTTCAACCTCATCTATATTTGAGGCTGATAGGCATAGTGATCCTAGGCATAGATCTAGGTCTAGGGCTCCTTCTAGGTCATAAGTATCCTCCTAGAGGGTGTAGCTAGTGCGTAGATGCACTTTTGTATATGATCCTTGGTGCTCCAATGTTTGTAGCCTTTTGGAAATTCATTGTACATGAAATATTTATACATATACATACATGGCTTTTACCTTTTTGTGTTATATGTTTGTGTGGATTTGTTTGTGCAATGGTTTTTTGAAATACATGTTTTTATGGATGATGAATGCATATGATATGTTATGGATGATTAATGAAATGTGTGAAATTTATGGATGATTAATTCAAGGTATGGAATTTAGATGTTCTAATGATCATTCATAGTTTAGATCTTACTTGGCCATGTTTCTAGCATTTTTTTTTAACTAGGGGCACCAAAAATGGTGGTATGTTGGGTGAATGACTCATGAAGTGACATCAATGTTGATATGGAAGAAGATATGGATGTTGATATGGAAAACTAACTATTTTCAGAGACTCAAACATACTAGTGGTATCAAACAAACTCACTAAAACTGCCTAATCCCTCTAGGACCAAATGTGTGTGCAATGAATTCATTTATTGAATCAGAGTATGGTAATGACTTGAGGTAATCAAGAACAAATGTGTTTGCAAGTGAGTTCATTAACTCATCTTGAGTAGATTGGGTAAACTTGTTATGGATAAATCCAAGAAACTAGCTTGTCCTTATGTGTGGTCAGAGGTCTCTTTAAAAGAGACGTGTCACCATGCATGAGCATACTCCACTATCATTCAAGCGTCTATAGCTACGATGGAGGCTAACTCCATAGTCCATGATTTGTATTTTTGATATATTAAGTTTTGGGGATGACTACATAATCATCTAACTGGAATGTAGTACGATCCTTACAACCCAATAATTAGTGGTGTGTGATGTAAAATATTTAGAGCTTTGGGAAATCAAATTCTTAGCCTAAGTGTTATGAGAACTGTATCCTATCCTTACTACATATTTTGGATTTGGAAGCAACTGTGATAGTGGTGAAAACCACTATTCTTGTGGACTATGTTGCATGATGGGACTAGCGAGGATGTTCCTTTTCAATTAGAGGTTCGAACCAAGGATGGTGTTATCCCTATTTGACACAAGATATTTTTAATATGTGGAATTGTGTTTATTTCAAAAATGTTTTGGAGTCAAATTCCCAAAACTCAAGATTTTGTTAATGTATATGTGTGATGGTCCTAAAAGGACCTCGATATGTATTTTTGGAGGTTGCTTAAAATACTAGTAGGGGTTGAGTGACCAAAAAACCTAGGCAAGATTTGCTAATGACAATTTGGTTTGGTGGAAAAATGGATGATGATGTGAAGGTGCCCCTGATTAAGGCAACATGATTTTATTAGACTAATTAAAATATTAAACTTAATAAATGATCCTTATTATGAAATTTGAAATGGGAATGGAATGTGTGAAATGAAATGTATGAAATTCAAAATGAAATGTGTTCTAATATAATATTTTGGCATGAAATGTATGCAAAATGAAGTGAAATATCTTTGGAATGAAATGTATGCAAATGAAATGCAATATTTTTGTGTACTAGCCATGTATATATACATATGTATCTCATTATGCAGAGAATTATCTCAAGTGTATAACATTAAGTATTTTAGATTCTTCCTCCCCCTCTAGACTGGCAAGCCTATAAGTACTGTTACCCACTCTTTGTGTGACAATATATGGACCTAACCAATTAGCTACAAATTTATCATGAAGATGCAACAATGCATTGGTGTTTTGTTAATTCTCTTTAAGGACAATATTTCCTACTTCGAATTCATGTAGATAAACTTTGGTATTGTAAGCACACTTTAGGAAGTACTAATAAACTTGTAAATGCTCTAAAGTATTGTCTTACCTCTCATAAAGAAGTATGAGTTGGTCAAGACGTTCTTGTATGGCGGTGTTGTCATCTAGGAAATACTGCAAAGAAATTTGCAAGGGGATCTCAAGCTCAAGATGTATGATTGCTTTAGATCCATAGACAAATGAAAATGGTATTGCCCCTATAGGCATGTGGATAATACCAAGGGAATTTGTGTATGCCAATATCTATTATTTTCTCTAACACGTTTCTTGATAATAGCTATTAAGGTCTTGTTGGAAGCTTTAGATTATTCATTTGCTTATGGGTAATAAGGAGTCGAGAAACTGTGTTCAATGTTATATTTCTTGCAAAGTTCTCAAACATCCTTGTTCTTGAAAGACTTTCCATTATTGGAGATAATTTTAGAGGGGATACCAAAATGAAAAATGATATTATGAAGTATAAACTCCACAATTCTAGGTCTTGTCGTACTGGTTATAGGAATTGCCTCAACCCACTTTGTGAAGTATTCAGTGGTTGTGATGATGAATGTATGTTGTCATGAGGAAGGAGGTAAAATTTTGACAATTACATCTAGAACCCATTATGAAAAGGGCCAAAGGATTTGAATATGTTGTAAAGCTTGTGATGGTACATGAGTTAAATTAACATGTTTTTTTTCATTTCTTATAATGTTTAATATAATTGTAACAATCACATTCAATTGTGGGCCAGTAATAACCCATGCATAAGATACACTTTGCAATTGCTATTCCACTAAAATGACCACAGAAAGTACCATAATGGGCTTCAACTATAGCTCTTTGTGCCTCACTAGACTTGAGAAAACGGAGGACTCCATTGTAACAACGTTTATACAACATGTCTCCCAAGATAACGAAGTGGGCTATATTTTTCTTGAATGCACATTTAATAGTTCAATACATGTTAGATGGGGGTGTTCCAAACTTAAGAAAGGCTACTATCTGGATTGACCAAGGCATCTGAATGGATAAAGAAAACATCATTTTCGTATTTAGATTTTGCATGAGAAATTATAGATTTAGAGAGTATCAAAATTATAAGGGGTTGTACCTATCCAAAGGAGTATTTTGGAATCAATGATCTAAGGGAGGCCATCACATCTAGAAATCTATTAGTCAAACATGGTAAACTATTGATTTCATACACATCAAATGTATAGAGAAATTTCATTGCTACTTCGTGATAAAGCTTAATGGTAGGTTCTTTGCATTGGAATTCTTCGTTTATTTGCTTGACAACAAGTTGAGAATCACCAAATATCCTAATACGCTTAATGCTCATAGTTATAGTTTATTGAAGACCTAAGATTAAGGCTTCATACTCTGTAGTATTTTTTGTGCATTAAAGTCAATTTTAAATGATAAGGGAATAGGTACCCCGTGGGGTGTATGAAACACGACTCTAGCACCTTTACCTTTTTTGCACTTAGAGCCATCAAAGAATAGTGTGATATCGACATCTTCCTCCAAAATGACATCTTCTTCTTGTTCGATGATAAAAAATATCGGATCATCTAGGAGATCAATAATAAAAGGATGATCACTAGGTAGTGGAGCTTCTACAATTTGATCGGTGATTATGCGACCTTTAATGGATTTTTGGCTAATGAATTCAAGGTTGAATTCAGCAAGGAGTATTATCTATTTAGCGGTGTGGATATTATTGTAAGTACAAGACATCATATAACACAAAGGATTTTCTCTAGCTATGACATATGTTGTGTCACTAAGCATGTACAATCAAAGTTTCTTAGTGGTAAAAATCACTGTTAAGCACAATTTTAAAACATAAGAGTATCTAGTTTTGTAGGTTACCAATGTTTGACTAATGTAGTAGACAACTTGCTCTCAATTTTCTTTATTCTTTTATGCAAGCATTGTCCCTAATGCAAATTTTATTGTTGAAATATAAAGATAGAATGGGATACCCAGACGAGGAGGAGATAATACTAGTGGAGAAGCTAGGTATTGCTTAATGTCATTAAATTCTTTTTAACACTCATCTATCCAAGAAAATGGCATCCCATTTTCTAGTAGGTGATTGAATGACCTACATTTATTAGAAATTTATGCAATGAAACGATAGATCGATTGACTATTTCCTTGTAAACTATGCAATTCCTTTAAGTTAGTTGGGGGAGGCATCGCCATGATGGCATTGATCTTGTTTGGGTCCACCTCAATGCCTCTTTTGGAGATAATGAATCCTAGAAGTTTGCTCGAGGTAACACCAAAGACACATTTCTTGGGGTTCAACGTTACATTATGTTCTAGAAGTCGGTCAATTTTTTTTTCCAATACACCAATGTGATTTTGTCGAGTTTTAGATTTAGCCAAGATATCATCCATATAATCTTCGATAATATTATGCATGTAGTCATGGAAAATGTATTTCATGGCACGTTGATAAGTGGAACCTACATTTTTAAGGCCAAAGGGCATCACCTTGTAACAAAAATTTCCCCAAGGTGTAGTGAATGTTGTTTTGTGTTGGTCATAAATATTTATTCAAATTTGGTTGTATCTTGAAAAACTATCCATGAGAGAAAGCATTTCATGGCTAGTGCAAGTATCGATAAGAGTATCAATGTTTAGCATAGGAAATTCATCCTTAGGATAGTAGTACAAACACATATTTTCCTGATAGGATTACGAATGGATACCATATTTGAGAGCCACTTAGGGTAATCAATGGGTATGATGAAACCCACATGTAGAAGCTTTTAGAGCTCTTCTTTGACCATGGAAATGGTAGGATGCATCCTTCTAAGTTTTTGTTTAATCGTTTTAGCATCAGGATGTAAGGTGAGATTATAAACAACCAAGCTAGAGTCAATACGAAACATGTATTTATAGTACCATGCAAAAATACCCTAAAGAGAGCAATTAACTACTCTTGTTCTTCATTAGATAAGCTTTTTCCAAGCTTGACAATTTGAGGATTATCTTTAACTGAACTAAGGTCCACATCGATGGTATATTCAATGGACATATGGAAACCTTTATCAAGTTGATGGGGTGTGGGGATCAAGTGAATGTCATATAATATGTCATCAAATTCTTGACTTATACTTATCTATATCTACTTGGAAAAACTTAGACAAGACAAACTCGTAAAAAATATGGAGGCAAGGAAATCTGGTTCATATCAATGAGATTCATGTCATTTGGAATTGGTATAGCCAGATCATATGGATTATGAAGTGGGGTAAATAAATTAATAGGATTCATGTTGATTTATAGGAAAAGTGGATAAAATATGATGGAATGGATGGAACATAAGAACCGGTGATAGGATCTTGGTAAACCTGGATGGCAACAAGCAACACGAATAAATACATTTAACTAAATGATATATAAATGCAATGCTAAAAAAGAAAACATGTTTTTTATTTTTGATATATTTTTATTTTTTTGGTTTGGTAGACGTGAAAACCATTGTTTTCGTGTTATATACATATATTACAAGTTTTTCTTATGAAAGGGGTTAATTAAGTGGGGGTGGTGGTTCACCTGTAGGATCGACTTGTTATTACGGAAGAAGCAAGTGAAAGATGGGCTCATGGATGAGGAACATTCTAAGATAAAAACTCATATTTTTGGGTATGGGAAATAATGGGCTCTCATTCCTCTTCAAATTCATCAAAATTTATCAAACATAAGTTCAAATTCTTTATGGATTTCATCAACAGAATCATCAGGATGGAGGACTTCTTCTCTTGAATTTAAATTAAGACTTTGGAACTCTTGTTCAAGATAAGAGGTGGCAGAAATTGAGTGGTAACATAGACCTAAATGGTCATGCACTTCTTGATATGGAAAATCAATAGGTTGAAGAACTTTCTATTCATACAATCCTAGGCCATGAATTTACCAATTAACTATGTGAAAATAGTGGGATGGAAATCTCAACATGTTTGGAATGTTGGACAGTGTTAGTTCCTTGGGTTCCTCAAGGGATCTAGATTTGATGAAGGATCAATCCCCCCATACATAAAATTTATGTTATTTGGAGCTGAAACCATGATATATACTACTCCTATGGATAAAATTTGGATCGTATGGATAACCTAAATTCTTAGCATTAGGAATAGTGAGCGATGTGATGGTGATGTCTTGGACCACATATTCAATAATACCAAGATTAGTGAGGTGGAATTTGACTTGGGATGATGTGGAAGGATCATGATTGGATAATGGATCAAGGAATTATGGAGATGAAGATGTCTCACAATCCATCAACTCAACTTGTGAAACATTAGGTGATGGAGATGGATTGGATTGGGAAGATTGCTGGATGAATTATGATGATGAAGTGGAAGGAAAATATGTATATTGACTTTGGCCACATGTGCATGTGGTCAATGATGAATATGATGGGGGATTAGTGATAAGGGAGTCCTTAGAATTAGGATTCTTTGATGAAGAAATGGGTGGCATGGTATATGGATTTGCTGATGGTGAAATAAAAAGGTGGTTGGAAGGAAGCATGGATTCATAAGAATTTGAAATAAAATTGCAATACTTGAATGGTTTGACATTCGCTGGTATGCAATGTACTTATACCTCATGAATATATTTCAAGCATTGATGTAAAATGGAAGGGACACATCTCATTTCCATCATCTAATGTCTTCCAAGGAATAGATTGTATGCCATGGATCCTTCCAGGATGTGTAACATAGTGTGCAATATTTTAACCCCTACTTCAATGGGTAAAATAATAGTGCCAACTGTGGAACACAAAATATCGTTGAATGCTTTTATGGTGAAGGATGACTTGGTGATATGATATTGAGGAAGATTCAAATGATGGACATATATGGTGATGATATTGATTGAGGAACCAGTATCAATTAGAACTTTTTTAAATGGCTTTTTTTCAATTAGATCCATGATGTGCAATGGAGGATCCACTGATTCTGATGAGATTGGATTTAATGGTAAAGTAATAAAATGTAATGGAAGACTCCATGAATATTTGAATGCTCCCTATAAAGTTATTGAAGGCATTAAAATATTGATATTGTAATTCAATGGATTTCAGAATGTCCATTAATGCCTCATGATGTGGGGGATATTGTTGAATCAACTCATAAATTGACAATTTTGCGGAAGCCATCTTTAGACTTGTGGTTAATCAGCTACTCAATGATATTACTGGTCATGATGTATGATTGATGGATGGAATTGGGGGATTCGATTGGCTAGGAATGTGGATTGACGATGAAGGATTTGGGGAAATTTTGGATGGGAGGTGATGTGAGAGGTTGTGACACACTTGCTTGAGGTTGTTGTCTTGCATTTTGCTGATTGTTTCGTTGACCTCTAGTGACCACATAAATTCCACCTAAAAATCCTTAGTATTGTTGGACGTGATTAACTTTATTACGAGGAGTTTTCGTATTGTATCCTCCCATGTTTGGTTGCACCTCCTCATGGTGAGGAAGTGGTGTTTGAAAAATACCAAGGTTTTGGTTTTTTTTAGAAAGGGGGTTATCAAGATTGACCAACTCAATTAGGTCTTGAACGATGTCTTTGAATACATTGCAATTATTAATATCATGCCCATTTTGCCTATGGTAAGGATAAAATAGAGGTTACCTATAATGTTTTCCATGTTTAGCTGGATCACCTAGTCTAATTTTGGGTAATGCTAGTTTTTTGTGTCATACAATCTTCAGAAAAGGGAATCATATGAATCAGCCAAGGGGGTGTATTGGCAATTTTTTTGGACATATTGTCGCTAGGAATGGTTTTCTATATTTGGCACCATGTTTTGCATGGCTTGAGTTACCGAGGCTACCGCATGATAAGCAATTTGTTGCGATGACTATTGCACTAATTGTTGTTGAGCCATTATTGACTGGCTCATGACCACTTGATTAACATGATTAGGCTAATTGGATGGAGTGGCATGTGTTGATCTAGATTGGCCATAATAATTACTTTTATATTAGAACTTGTTTTGCAATTCATTTTTCTTAAGCTTAAGTATGCCCTCTTGGATTTTTATTTCCTTAATGACACTGGCTTGTTCTAGAGCTTCTTAAAATGAATAATAAGTTGTAATTAAATCATCCAAGGGATAGGTTTTAAATAGCTCTTGGTGAATTATTTGATAAGATCTTCCATTGGTAGGGTGAATGGTCACTTGGTGATGACGACACTCCAGTGGTTTCTAAAATTGTAGATATACTCATTGTCATGTTGTCTTAAATCATAGACATCAGATAATGAGACTTTCTTTCTAATATTTAGGATAAAACACTCAAATAATTGGTCAATCAATTATTCAAAAGTATAAATACTATGTCTGGGTAATTGATTGTACCACTGTATGGCATATCCTCTTAATGTTTGAGGAAATATTCTGAGAATGAGAGCATTGTCATTTTGGATTCTGAAACATGAGTGTACAAACATGCTCACATTCTCTTTGGGATCCTCAGTTCCATTGAATTTGTCAAAATTAGGTATCATAAAATCTACTGAATATGATGGTGATGGTACCAAAGGATGAATGGGTTGGTTAATTAGATGATATAAGGTTGGCTTCTGGTTTATCAAACCATGAGGATGTTGTATCAATTGATCTATTTGTTGTTGCATGGACTTAATTCGAGGGTCTTCCCCAGGAATGTGGAAGCCCTGAATTACCTGATGATTTTGAGGTGAGGTGGAAAAAATTTATGGGGTGGCCAAATGATGATGATATTGGTGATGATGACTGGGTGAATTTGATGAAAATTGATGGATGGGATATATTGATGATGAAAATATGGAGAATTGTGGAATGGTATCAATGTATGATGGTTATGGTTGGGTTTTCCAATGAGAATAGGATGGGTATTGGCATGAATTGGTGGAGGAATAGGGATAGAGACAACAGAAGAATGTGGTGTCCTTGATGGACCCTAGTTGATGAGGAAAATTTAAGTAGAGTTTGGTAAAGGCTTAGGGTTCATTTGCACTTGTTGTTGAGCATTTTGATGTTTTTTAAGAAATTTGTTCAAGTGTTCCCATGCTTCATTAAAATTTCTATCAGAAGTGGAGGGTATGGAAGAAGATGGTAAGGAAGAAGTGGCTAGGTAAAAATTTACACTTGGTAAGGTAACTTCGGAGGCTGAAACTTGTGAAGTAGCATTTACACGTGTTTCATACAATGGGTTAGTGTATGTGGATGTGTATGAAGTTCTAGGAGCACATGAGGGTTGAGGAATAAAAATATGAGGGGGATGTACAATTGATGCCTCAAAAAGAGGGTTAGTGTACACCTGGGTAAATCTAGATGGTGGTTGGGAATAAAAAAGTTCTTACTATAAAGTAGGATCTTGTCTAGGTGAACTTGGGACTGATTCTAAGACATAATTAGAAGACTTCATAAGAGCTTCTACTCGTGCCATATCTATGTGGGTAATGTGGTGATAAATGGTTGGTGAGGTTGACTTTACTTGAGGAATAGCCATATGAAATGTTGTGGGTGACAAGGAATGTGAGGGACCTACAGATAAATTTTCCTGTGTCACATTTAGGGAATCTACCACATAAGTGGTGGGGAAGGTGGATGAAGGTTCCATTGAATTGTATTGATTTAATTCTTTCTTTTATTTTCTTGTTAATACCATAAGCAATTAAACCAAAATATAGATTATACAATAAAACACAAAACTAAAATTTCATAAGAAAAATAAAAAATCAATGCTAAGTTTATTCAACAAGTGTGTCTTACCTCATTCATTGATTATCTCCTTTTAATGTGAATTCATTCTCTTAGGTTTTGATCTTGTGTGTTTAAATGTGCTAATCTGAATTAAATGGGATGAATCCTATGGCTTGGCTGGGGCAATAAGATTCTTGCTGGTGATTAAATCTAACAAGTTTGCTCAAGGGTAATCTAAGGTGTCTAAGGGTAGATATTGGTGGATGGATATGAAAGTCATTGTCACCTAATATCAAGCAATGTCTCGTGATGAAATCCAACCACTACTATTTAATGTGAAGTGTGAAGTGTTTTATTCTTTTTAAATTTTCCATCTCTTTATTATAAACATACAATGTTAGAAGAATAACTACTTTCAATAGTCTAGATCAGAATCCACTACTCAAAATACCAATTTTCCAAAGGATGTAAAGTACATTGTTTAAAACCCACTCTAGACAACTGGGAGGTTTGTCTAATCCTTTGTATGGAATCACCCAAGTACATGGATACTTTTGGTACCAAAATTTTTTCCTATTTAGACCTAAAAAATAGGAATCTCTAACCCTATAATGTAAACAAATTATGCAAATTTTTAATTCATATGAAATCAGAATGTAATATATTTTGATTTACGAATACAACAGAAAGTCAAAAACTTTAAATAAAAAGTGTGGATGGATGCAATAACCAATATGAAACCTAATATGCAATCTAGTATGAATGTTTTTCCCATATTAATTAGTGATATTCTTTTTAGCTTATAAATCTAAAAAAAATGTAAGATTGCTAGAATACGTAAAAAAAAAGTTAGGGTTTTAAAAGTTACAAAATAGCCTATGTTTTTGCTCTAACTCTCTATAAAACACCTCTGGGCATTTCTAAAATGTACCTAGGATTTTATGGATGGCCCTCGAGCATTTTTGGGGATTCATGCACCTTCTGCAACCTTCTAAAAACTCTTATCCAGTGCAAAATTGTGAATTCTACACTTCTAGAAACCCTGTAAGATGACATAGAAAATAACAAATTAGTAAACAAGGTAAATCAAAGAAATAAACCCTTAGGGGGTCCCATCGTGATCGCCATTTGTGAAGACAAAAATACAACACCAAATAACAAGATATAGATTTAACTCAAAAAGATAATATTGCATAATGAATGTTTTTATATTAATGGGGGAGGAGCCTCAAAACTTCATTGTTACAATAAAAAAATTTAAACTCTTTGATACAGATGTACACAATGCTAGGGTTCTCCAAAATCCTAGCTACAACACTGGTGGTGTCTTTAGAATGCATCCTTGCTCCCAACAGAAATGAGTGGGCTTCTAGTTATCCGATGTTGGGTCATTCCAGCTTAAACATTTGTCCAATGCTAGTGTAATACTACCAAATTTGCACACAAAAAAATAGAAAATGAGTCAGTAATAACAATTAGGGCTAGGTCCGAGGTATAGAATAATTGGTTCATCCAAACCCCATAAGGGGGGCGAAGGTCCAAGGTTCAAATCTCGGGCCTCATCAGACTGAACGCTTGTCCCTTTCTTGGTGCTTTCAGTGGCGTAAAAGGTTTAAAATGATTGTGGCATGGTGGTTATAGGGACAGATTGTGCAAAGATCTGTGTGGCGGCTTTTGGGAAGACAATGCAGAATACTGTGGCGACCATAAAAAGCTGGACAACCTACCCGAATTCATGGCGACCATCGATTCCACCATGTAAATTCAAAAAAAAAAAAACAATTAGGGCTCCATAGTGTGAGACCCTAAAAAATAAAAACTAAAACCCTACCTATGCAATAAAAGAATGTTAACATATTCTAATAATATAATAGAATATAACAAAATGATTTGGATTTACCTTTATGATTTGTTGTTTTCTAATCAGGTGTAATCTTTTCCAATAAGTTGGTGTGAGGATGCCCTAGCATCGCCCGAGGACTAGGAGGATTGCATAACTCTGGTGTAAGATGCCTATGGGCACTCGATGGTAGCAAAAAATACCTGTGGACACTTGGAAATGGTGGAGGGTACCCAAATGTGCTTGACAATAGAGGATAAGCACCTGAAGTCATTCGATAGTGATAGGGAGTGCTTGAAAATATTTAGTAGCTAAAGGAAAATCCTGTAGAAGTAGATATGGCTAAGCAAGAGGGGCAACGATGGATGCAGAGGCTATGGAAAGCAAGGACAAAGGTTGAGAGTGCTTGAATACTCTATGGAACTTGATGGTGAATGACTTAGGACTCAGGACACTAATTGCTTAGGAAACTTAGGGGTTGAGACATCAAAATGGCTCCTATAAATAATCCACACTAGGGTATGTTAGGGTTTGGGTGACACAAATTGTGTCTCATATTAAAACATAATGAAGGGTGGATATTAAGTTTGGGTGTGTGGCAAGGATTGATGTAGATGGATGGCTAGGATTAAGTTAAATCAGATGGCTGGGATTTATTCACATAAATAATATCTATATATAAATATATAATATAAAATATTAATACTAAATATGTATTTAACAATTATATATAAATATATGTAAATAAAGGGTGAAAATGGTAGGAAAACCTAGATGGACGATAAGTGGTTAGGTTTTGGTGTCTACAATATATAATGAGCATCTCTTTTAAATTACTATGCTTTATCATTCTTGGATATGGTATTGTTGATAATTTTTTTTTCATAGGTACATGCCCTTAAATAATGAAATGGGAAATGATGACGATGAATTATTTATTGTCTAAAGGACAAAATAGTCCTAGCAGTGAAATGTTCACCAATGGCTCAACGGTACATGAAATATCTTTATTCATATAGGTGTATTATGAATGTATGTTTTTATGTGTTTGGAAGTTACTATTGCTTGCATATGGTTGAATTTAACATTCTCCAACGGTAAGGAAAATGCCATGTTGCATGGGATCTACTCTTAACAAGGAGATGATAGCATTTTGTTACGATCAAATTGCTTGTAAAAGAACAAGAGCTGGAGAAATATGTGTTGATTAAAGATATATTTTAGGTTAGAATTCTTCCAATTTTTGCTTAAATGAATTAAAATAAAAATATCTATCTATAATCATAATAATAATAATAATAATAATAATAATAATAATAATAACAATAATAAAATATTTATTATTTATATGTGAATATATATTAAAAAATATATTATATATATATATATATATATATATATATATATATATATATATATATTTTAGTGTGGTAAGCACCCTTCATTAATAAAATATAATAATAAAAGTATTTTTTTAAACCCCCACATAGAAAGCAAAGGCATTAGTTGGCTAATCTCATGGCATTATACGTGCTTGTCATCCTTCATAAGGAATTTCTATAAAATTGAATGAATTGTCTATTTGGGCAGGGTGGGAGGAGTGGAAAGACAGAAAATAGATAGAGAAAAAAGGAAGGACTATAGTGGGATTGCTTTTTAGGAGAGCGAATTTGCATCTTACAAGGTTAGACTCTTTCTGCTTGAATTTTACATTTGAGCTCTAATGTTAGAAATGAAGTAAATTCTAGAATGGAAGTTTATCTCTAGAAAAACTATTGTGAATATGCTTGGATCGAGTTACTTTATGTGTTTTTTTAAGACAAATATAGACTTTGTTATTCCTATGTTCAGTATATATTTCTTAATGGTAGGTAGAAACTATATTCAATATGTGTGAAGGGTTTGAAAATCACAGTCTATAAATCTTATTTTATTTAGAATATTTTGGGTATATCCATGCTTTATCAAAGTAAATATCTTTTTTATTTGAATATTCCATGTATAACGAAGCATTACCAATGTTTTTTTGTACGAGATATTCTATGTATTTTTTTTTATGTTCACCTAGTAATCATTGGCTAATCCAAGCTATCTTTTCGACTTATATATATATATATATATATATATATATATATATATATATATATATATATATGATTAATTAAGTTGAAGATGGTACCTTTTTGAATTCAATTATGTTTGAATCAATTTCATTGGATGAATTACCTCTGAATACCTTTCTTACAAATTCTTTGGTACTATGTGCTTGGTATTATTGTTTGGTAGATGAATCGGTTCATTCCGCATCTTATAGATCTATGTAAGTTGATTTGTTTTGATTTAATTAGTGCATTCTGATTTTAATTATTACCCTAAATGTTATTTTTTGTGTTCATTGTTCTCCATTTTGATTTACTCCACTATATGTTCTGTGTTAATATTAATGAGCACTTTAGAAACCTTCAACATTAGAGTGTGGCAATGGACTATTATGTTGGACAGTGTAACAACTTGTATGTTGTTGAGTTTTACCTTGATTTGGTAAATAGAATAAAAAATGTGTGTATATATATTAAAATGCATTAAATTGAGCTAGGCATGAATGTGTTAAATTTTGGTTTGAAAACATAATTTTAGATGCATTTAGAATGCATATTAAATCCATTATAAATCCCCAAACATACCAAACCACCTTGATGGTCGTGAAGGAGGCATTCAAGATCTAAGACATTGCTAATATTGCTCAAGCGCATGGGAGGACATAATTAATGTAGTCATATGTGAGGAGTCCCATTGAATTTGTGAATCCCTAGATTATTTCATTGATTGTATTATTAGTTAAATTAAGATTTATTTATTATAGTGAAGCACGACTTATTTTTAAACTAAAAACTTATATATATGAAGTGGGAGAATTAGTGTTGAAAAATGTGTTCCATCATTAATATGATAAGAAACAATTTGCAAAGAGATTTTTTTTTTTTTAAATTCATTCTTAGTTCTAAAATATTAAGTCCTTTTATTAAAGGAATGAAAGGGGTATTCTAGCGTGATAATCACTTGGTATGTATACTATTAGATTTAATATTTCAGCTTATGATGAATTTTTAATTGTTCAATTTGCAAGGATTATTACTTTCGAATGCTATTAGAAGTTTTAATAGTCCTTTTATTTAAATATATTTTAATATATGTTATTAAATTTTAATATTTATTTTGAAAATATTTTAATAATATATATTCTTTTTATATTGAGAAAAAAGAAGATACCAATTTATGGAAATACGTTTTTTGCAAGCTTGTATAATCTAATACTCTCTTTAATAAATATTTTATCTTAAAATTTAGAATGAATATTATTTTGGTAAAATAAAGAAAAAATTATAAAGGATCCTTCTCTTTTCACTTGACAAAAATTCCTAGTTAAAGGGTATACCTTGACTGGCCAAAAATAACCAAGATTGTCTCATAAACCTTTAAAAATAATTATTTGTTAAAATACCCAATATTAGTGTTAATGGTGACAGTAACCACTATGACTTTGAGAATGACCACTTCTTATTAAATAAGTCAAAACGTGAGGTAAGGATGGGTAGTATGGAATTTCCATCTAGGCCATTATTTTAGCAATACAATGATGGATCCTTTGATCAACTTATGGAGGTGAAACCTGGTAAGAAAGTGACTATGTGGATCCAAGATGGTTGGTATGGGACAACTCATCACAATACCCATGGATTGACAAGAGAAAACCATGACTGGTGCTAGGTGAATGGCATGACCTTAATTGCCCATGATGCTAGATATTAATCTAGAGATGCGGATATTAATTAAGCACTATAGCATCTATGCTCAACACCCTTACATGTAAGCTGGGAATATATGAGAAATTAAACTCAATGGAAGGGAGTTATGCGACCACCCTTTAAGTGTTATGGGCCTTAGAGGGCAACCCTATCCATGGTTCTGGGGTTCTCACACTAGGACAAAGGGTGAGAAGGATAAAATCACTAAAGGTACCTCTTACAAAATTTGGCCAATCTTGTCCACTTGGGGATCATCTACAACAATCATAACCTAAAAGTATTTTATGCTATGTAGTGATTACTCCAAGGTGCACAATTAAAGAATAAATATGAAAATAATTACACTAGTTTTTCTACTCCCTTTGTATATCAAGCTTTAACTTAGACTAGATCGATACAACCAATGTGTTAGACTAGGTTGTTATAGTTGGTATTAGAGCCTATGTTGTCATATTCTTAGGTCATAGAGCCCAAAGAACTTCCATAAATGGACTCTAACCTTATCACTTTAGTAAAAGAAAAAAAAATGACATAGCTCTCTTTGTACCTAGTATAAAATGGCTCCAATGCTTCAAGGAGGATCTTCAAAAAACTACATCTTCTAGAAAAGAAGAAGCTCACATTTGTTCGTGAAGAGAAAGGTGGTGAAATTTGATAGATGAACCTATCATAGAGGAAGGGAACCTAACTATGTTAATTCAACTATTGCAAGAACAAATGCAACAACAAAAGGAAGAAATGGATCATCAATGTGAGCTAATAAACAAACAACAAGAAATGATAGAAACCTTGGTTAAACAAGTTAAGGGTAAAAATATTAAATTCAAGCATGATAGGAGTCCAAACAGACAAGTAGAATTTGGTAGGATTCGTGTAGGAGAAGAATTGACCAAGGATATAAAAAATGTAAAAACTTCAAACTTTAATGGGAAGGAAGGCAGGGATGCTGCAGAGACATAGTTAAGTGAAATAGAAACTTACTTCTCTATGAAGGACTTGTCATCTAAATCTCAAATTTATTGGGCTACCCTACACTTGGTTGACACAACCTTAGAATGGTGGAATACCTACAAGGAAGGGAAGAAAATTCAAGCTTTTGACATGAAATGGGATAAGTTTGTAGAAGAATTTAAGAAGAGATTCCTAACCAAGCAGTTTTATGTTGAAAATTTTGAATAATTCTCCACTTTACAACAAGAATCTCTCTTTTGAAAATTAATATCAAAATTTTGTTAAGTTACTGAATTACATCCTCGAGTACGAAAATAATGAGCAGTTAAAAGTGCAAAAATTCATCTTGGAAGTTCACCCTCTAACCAGGATAGTAATAAACCTACTTAATCCTAAAAATTTGTAAAAACATTATGACTTGGCATGACAGGAAGAAACTAATCAAAGAAAAAACATAGCTTGCTTTAATTACCAAAACATTTCTAGGAAGGAGAAAGAAGATCTCAGAAAAGGAAAGAGTGTTGGCTTCATGAAATGGGATAGGGATTAGAATAAAAATATCAAAAGGGGAATACAGAAAAATCCCAAGATTGAAAACAAAAACATTGATAGAACCTATAAAAACAAGTAAAGGAGAGAACATATAGGAGATAATAATCAAAGGACCAACCCAGGTGTTGTAGGTGAGTTGGAGAGGAGAGGGCAATCCTCCAAGGGAGGTCCCAGGATCAAATCTCCACCCTACCAAAAATCTAAATTGGGTATCTAAAATCCAATTGATAATGTTGGTGCGAGCAGGGTTGGGTGCGACCCTCGGGTGACTTTAACAGTGTAGAACCCCTTGTTCGTGGTCTCTCAGACCAAGGCGGATCCGCAAGGGGTTTTTCACTTAAAAATATATATATAATCAAAGGACCTCTTTTTAGAACATGAATGTCAGAACTACACTAGAAAACAGGGATGTTGAAAGCAAATCTAATACTAAGGCTCTAAAACTAAGGTGTTTTATCTATTGATGACCACATTATAAAAATAAAAATTCTTAGATGATCAACCCCACCAAATTTATACAACAATAGGTAATTCCAGCTTAGATGATCAAGCAATGCTTTTAAAAGTTAAATTATACAATAGAAATGTGAATATTTTGATTGATAGTGGTGCAACAGATAGTTTTATTTCTTCAAATTTAGCTAGGGATACACTAGTAAGACCTAGATTTTTGAAAAATGGATAGAAGATAGAATATGGGCTAGTGAAAACCTACTCAGTTAACCAATGTCTATTTGATGCCCGCATATCTCTACCTAGTAGATAATTGATTGGCATTTGTATGTAGTCCCCTTGCATTCCTTTGATATTATCCTTGGAATGGATTGGCTAAAATTCCATAAAGCCTTCATTAATTTATATTAGGGGTGGGTGTAATTCATTGAAAAAAATAATCAAAAAGTAAGAATTCATTGTGATCAAGGTACTTTTAGACCATATCTACTGTTTTATTTACATATTAAGAAAATAATCAAAAGGCATGGGGTATTTTATGTAGTCAAAATAAATAAATATGAAGAGAATTAAGCTAATATGGAACTTTTCAAGAATTTTCTTATGCTAGAAGAGTTTAGAGATGTATTTTCCCAATATTTACCCAATATTCCACCATATTGAGAGTGATTTTTCTATCGAACTCATACTTGGAGTTGAACCCATTGCCAGATCACCCTATCGAATGAATCCCATTGAGCTATAATAATTGAAAGTACAATTACAATATTTTCTCAAAAAAACATGAGCAAGCCAAGTACGTCACCTTAGGGAGCTCCTATGTTATTTTTTAAATAGGATGGATCCTTAAGGCTATGTATTGATCACATAATGCTTTATATGATAACTATCAAGAATAGATACTCCTTGCCTAGAATTTATGATCTATTTGATCAATTAAAAGGAGCTACCATCTTCTCAAAAATTGATATTAGTTGTGGATACAATTATTTAATAATAAAAGAAGAATATACTATAAAACAACTTTTAGAACAAGGTATGGGAATTATGAGTTCATAGTCTTAGCATTTGGATTAACAAATGCCCTGACTACCTTTATGAATCTTATGAACAATATCTTTTGAGAGTAGTTAGACCATTTCATACTCATATTTTTGGATGATATCCTAATTTATTCATGAACTAAGGAAGAGCATGATCAACACATGATAATTATGCTAGAAATACTTAGAAAGAATCAACTTTATGGGAAGCTTTCTAAGTGTGAATTTTATACCCCACAAGTCCAATACCTAGGGCATATTATATTTTTTGATGGAATTATTGATGACCCTAAAAATATTGAAGCTATAATCAATTGACCTACACCCACCAATGTGTCATAAGTACACAATGTCATGGGAATGATAGGATGTTATAGACACTTTGTAAAGAATTTCTCAAAAATTGCCTATCCAATCACTAATTTATAAAGAAAAGAAAAAGCTTTCAAATGGATAGAGAAATGTGATGAGACATTCAATATGTTAAAGGATAATTTGACAACTACTATAATTATAAAAATACCTAACCAATCATAAAAGTTCATAGTTTACATTGATGCCTCTACTGAAGTATTGGGAGGAATTCTAACTTAGAATGAAGCAATCATAGCCTACAAGTCTCGAAAGTTTTAAAAGCATGAGATCAAATTTCCACCCATGATTTAGAGATGACAGTTGTGGACCATGCACTTTAAATTTGGAGGTATTACTTGTTGGGGAAACCATTTGAATAAAAATATATCATCAAAGTCTGAGATATATTTTCATCCACCCCTTTTAAATGCAAGACAACATCGATGGATGGAATCCATAGTTGAGTATGACTTTGGAATTGAATACATTAAGGGGAAGAAAAATAAAATAGCAAATTCCCTAAGCTAAAGGAGGCACATAGAAACTATGTCCAAAAGCTAGATATATTTGTTTGATAGGGTCAGAGAACATTAGTAGAGTGATAGATATTATGGTAAGTTTCAAGCATGGGTTGAGCTAGAACCCAATAAGGGTAAAGACTCCAGTATTAATAGTGATCTATTATTCTTTAGAGACATGCTTGTTATACCTAAATTAGGTGGATTAAAGAATGTTATTTTGCAAGAAGCCCATTGTACTCCTTATTCTGTGCATCCTGGAGGGACTAAAATGTGATAAAACATGAGGAGATTTTTTTATTGGCCAAGAATGAAGCAAAATATCAATAATTTTGTGGCTAGATGTCTCGAGTGTAAAAAGTAAAATTTGAACACCTATTTATCCTCATGATATTCCATAATAGAGATGGCAAGTCATCTCTATGGATTTCATTGTAGGTCTACCCAAGACCAAGTTTCAACATGATGCAATTCTAGTTGTGGTTGATAAATTAACCAAGGTAGCACACTTTATTCTATGATACATAAGGGATGATGTGTCTGTCATAAATAGTAAATTTTCTAGGGATATTGTGTGACTACATGGATTTCCTAAAGTTATTAATTCAAATAAAGACCCTAAAATTACCTCAAAATTCTAGCAAGCCTTGCATCGATCCTAGGGTATAAAATTGAATATAAGTTCTACATATCATCTAGAGATAGATCACCAAATAGAGAGAGTTAATCAGATCCTTCAGGACATGCTATGCATGTATTGCATGGACCATAAGACTAAGTGGGAGGAATATCTCTACTTAGTAGAATTTTCTTATAATAATAGCCATCATACTTCCTTGGGGATGGCTCCTTTTGAGGCCCTATATGGGATATGATGCAAAACTCCTCTATCTTAAGATAATCTAGAGGATTGACTAGTGATCATATTAGATAGGATAAAGGATATGGAAAAACAATTAAGAGTGATCCACCAAAAACTCAAAGAAGTCATAAATCAACAAAATATCTATGTTGATTTGAAAAGGACACCAAGAGAAATCTCTGTGAGATACAAATTATTTCTAAGGGTGAGACCTAATAAAAGCTCCACTAAATCAACCAAATTAGACTTAAAATTTGTTGACCCTTTAGATATCATAGAAAATATCAGTCTAGTGGCCTATAGACTTGCTCTTCCACCTAATCTATCACAAATTCATGATGTCTTCTATGTATCCCTGCTCAGAAAATATATTGTTGATCCATAAAATTTTTGGAATGTGTCTAATTTGCAGATAATAGATCCTCTTGCCATTGAGGTTCACCTGGTATGGATATTTAGCCTTCCATACCAAAATAAGAAAGAGAGATGTGATTCAATGTAAGATCCAATGTGACAAATTTTCTGAAAGGAATGCTACATGGTAAGATGTATATTCCTTGAAAGAACAATTTCTTCATCTTTTTAACTAAAATATATTTTAAAACACATGGGACTATATTTAGAACAAGGAGGGAAAGATGTCATAACCCTACCAAAATATGTTTCATAATATTGATATTTGTATATAGTGAGCATCTATTTTAAATTAGTATGCTTTGTTATTCTTGGATATGGTACTATCGATGATTTATGTTTTTTTCAAGTATAGGTCCTCAAAGAATGAAATAGGAAATGATGACTATGAAATATGCATTGGATTCATCAATGTCTCAAGGGTACATGAAAGCCCTTTATTCATATAGGTGCATTATGAATGTATGTTTGTATGTGTTTGGAAGTTACTATTGCTTACCTATGATTGAATTTAAAATTCTCCAACAACAAGAAAAGTGCCATGTTGAATGGGAGCTATTATTAACAAGAATATGATAGCATTTTGTTATGATCAAATTGCTTGTAAAAGAACAAGTGTTGGAGAAATATATGTGTTGATTAAAGGTATATTTTAGGTTTGAATTCTTGCATAGTTTTGCTTAATTGAATTAAAATAAGAATATCTATATCTATCTATCTATCTATCTATCTATCTATATATATATATATATATATATAATGACTTTTATTTATTATTTATATAATTGTATATATATTAAAATATATATTATATTTTAAAAAAGAGGGGGGAAGCACCCTTTCCTAATAAAATATAATAAGAAAAGTATTGTGTTAAACATCGATTTCGTATAGAAAACGAAGGTATTAGCTAGCTAATTACATGGCATTATATGTGCTTATCACACTTCATTAGGACTTTCTATAAAATATAATGAATTGTCTATTTAGAGGGGAAGGAGTGAAAAGAGAGAAAAGAGATAGAGCGAAAAGGAAGGAATACAGTGGGATTTTTTTTTAATATAGCAAATATACATCTTACCAAGTTGGACTCTATTTTCTTAAAGGTTACCTTTGTGCTCTAATGTTTGAAATAAAGTAAATTCTAGAATAACAATTCCTTTGTGGTAAAATTGTTGTGAAGATGCTTGGATTAAATTACTTTATGCACTAGAGAAATATAGACTATGTTATTCTATATATATTATGTTATTCTTGTGTTTAGTATAAATTTCTTAATGGTAGGTAGAAACTATATTCAATATGTGTACTGATTTTGAAAGTCATAGTCTATAAATCTTATTTCATTCATAATATTCTAGTTATATCAAGGATTTACCAAAGTAAATATATTTCTCATTCGAAATATTCTATGTATAACTAGGCCTTACCAAGTAAATATCTTTTTCATGCGAGATATTTTGTGTATAGCCAAACTTTCCCAGAGTAAATATCTAGATTGTGTGCCTATGATTTCTCCTATTTTTTATGTTCACTGGTAATCCTTGGCCAGTCCATGCCATATTTTCTCCTATTTTTTATGTTCACTTGGTAATCCTTGACTAGTCCATGCCATATTTTCGACCATATATATATATAGATAAGTTTAAGATGGTACCTTTCCACATTCAATTATGTTTGAATCAATTTTATTGGATGAATTACCTTTGAATACCTTTCTTACAAATAATTTTGTACTATGTGCTTGGTATTGTTGTTTGGTATATGACTCGATTCATTCCGATTTTATAGACCTATGTAATTTGGTTTATTTTATTTCATATATATATAGGTGTGTTTTGAGTTTAACTGTTACTCTAAAAGTTATTTGTTGTGTTTCATTATTTTTTGTTTTGATTTACTCCACTATATATTGTGTGTTAATTTTAAATCAACACTTTAAAAGCCTTCAACATTGGAATGCTGTAATGGACTATTACATTGGAAAGTGTAACAACTTGTACGCTGCTAAGTTTTAGCTTGAATTGGTAAATAGAATCAAAAGCATATATATATATATTTTAAACTCATTTGGGCACGAATGTGTTAAAGATTAGTTTGAAAATATAATTTTATATGCATTTAGACTGCATATTAAAGTTATTTTGATCCCTCAAAATATACCAAACTGCATTGAGGACCGTGAAGAAGGCGTTCAAGACCTGATTCGTTGCTAAGATTGCTCAAGTGCTCTGTAGGATAGGATTAATATAATTATAGGTGAGAAGACCCATTGAATTTGTGAATCCCTGGATTATTTTATTGATTGTAATATTAGTTAAATTAAGATTCATTTATTATAGTAAAGCATGGCTTATTTGTAAACCAAAACCTATATATATATATATGTGAAGTAAGAGAATTAGTGTTGAAAAATGTGTTTCATTATTACTATATGATAAAAATTCCTTTGCAAAGAGATTATTTTCTTTTATAATTCACTCTTAGTTCTGAAATATTAAGTCCTTTTATGAAAGGAATGAAAGGGGTATTCTAGCCTGATAATCACTTGGTTTGTATACTGTTAAATTTAATATTTTAACTTATGATCATTTTTTTAATTGGTCAATTCGCTATGTATAAGTTATTAAAGGGTTATTACTTTGGAATTCCATTAAAAATTTTAATATTCCTTTTATTCCTTTCATAAAATATATTCCATTAAAATATATTTTAGTACATGTTATTAATGTTTAATAGTTATTTTAATAATATATGTTCTTTTTATAAGGAGAAAAAAGAAGATATGAATTTATGAAAATACTTTTGATGCATGCTTGTATAATCTAATAATCTCTTACTTTAATAAATCTTTTACCTTAATATTTAGAATGAATATTATTTTGATCAAATAAAAAAAATAATAATAAAGGATTTTTTTTGTTTGGGTATATCTTGATTGGCCAAAAAATAACTTAGAGTAATCCATAAAACTTTTGAAAGGACTATTTGTTAAAATGCTCAATATCAATGGTTAAGATGGTGATAACTACTACAACTTTGAGAATGACCACTTCTAACAAAATAAGTCAAAAAGGGAGGTAAGGATGGGTAGTATGGGAAGTCCATATAGGCCATTATTTGAGCAGTATGGTGATGGTTCCTTTGATCAACTTATGGAGGTGAAACCTAGTAAGAAATCGATTAGGTGGATCCATGATGGTTGGTATGGGATAACTCATCACAATATCTATGGATTAACAAGGGAAACCATGATCAACGCTAGGTGAATGGCATGAACTTAATTTCCCATGATGTTAGATATTAATCTAGATATGTGAATATCAATTAAACACTACAACATCTACACTAAACACCTTTACATGTTATTTAGAAATAAATGATAAAATTAAACTCAGGATTTCACATATTAAGGGAAGGAAGTTATGTGACCACCCTCTAATTGTTATCGGTCTTAGAGGGCAACCCTATTGAGGGTTTTAGGGTTCTCACACCATAACATAGGATGAGAAGGATAGAATCAATAGACACCTCTTAAAGTATTTTTTTAATCTCATCTACTTAAAAATTGTTTGCAACTATCATAATTCAAAAGTGGTATTTGACGCTATGTACTAACTACTTTAAAATGCAAAAAAAAGAAAAAAAAAATTATGTTAATTTTCCACTACTTTGTATGTTAAAGCTTTAACTTAAAGCAGATTAATACAACCAATATGTTAAATTAGGTTGTTACATGTGACTAGTGAGGCCACCTTCTTATGAAGTTATAGATGAGTGCTAAGTGCATTAAACCATCAAATTTTGACTGAACTCCATGGGATAGGAACTCAACAATTATTCCTTCACATCAACATAAATATAACCCTATGTGATCCGTAAATAAGTGTCTCTTTGACTCGTTGGACAAGGATATCAAGCCGGAAAGTAGATCAACTTCCTTGGAATTCGAGACCTAGAACACTATAAACTTGGAGGAGAGCTAAAAGTCGCCCAATTGCTTTGCGGCTCTTTCTTGATACCTAATAAAACACCCTAAGATTTTGAAACAACTTGAGGCCTGTATACAGGTGTGTGCAGAGTCCTTAAGCTATGAAATGCATAATAAAACTAGGAGAAGCCCACGAGCACGAACCAATAAATCCTAAAAACTTAAAATAGAACGTATGATCGGCTTTAACGAGTGCTGACAACTCCATCCACGTGGGACCTAGTATATGGAGGCATACCAGATCCAACCATCGCAAACATTAGACATAATAAGTTTTGAAGTATTAGTATTCATATGATTATGTAGGAAGATTCATATAGTGCTTGTTGTTTTGGTTGTTGGATTGTTCTCTTTCACTTTGGGGGTGTATTGGTAATATGCTGGAACATCTCACATCAAGGATTCGACTTGGTAAAGGTCTTCGTATACGGTCGTTCTAAAAACACTAGTAGAGCCAAGCGCCGGCGAGTAAATAGTAGGAGGCGGTAGTTGTTAGACGGGTGCCGAAATATTTTTCTGATTGAATTTAAAAATGAGTTGGACTTTCACGAGTTCATTGTCTCAATTATGTCAGTTGATTTTATGCAATTTATTTTCTGGAGTTGTTATAATTCCAAAAAAAGGGTGCCCATGTGAAATAAAACCCACCCCAACGTATATTCCACGAACTTACTTCATCCAGTAAAGGCTAGAAACTACTTCGGGTCACGCATATTGACTACGGCGATGTTGTCCTGGATTTAAACAAAACTATTATGTCCCTTGCTGAGCGCTACGCAACATTTCTTTAATGCCTTTCAACTTCAAATCCCCATTATTATATCACTTGCTCAGTGCTACCCAACATTCTTTATTGCCTTTCAACTTCAAATCCCCATTATTATGTGTAAAATCCCCATCATTATATCACTTGCTCAGTGCTACCCAACATTTCTTTATTGCCTTTCAACTTCAAATCCCCATTATTATGTGACTCGCTCAGCGATGTGCAGCATTTCTTTATTGCCTTTCAACTTCAAACCCTTTTCCCTGCGTTTGCAGTACGGGAGCGTGATGTACTTTACTGGTTAAAAATTTCTAACATTCTTGTTATATATCGGAAGATTCAACATTTTAAATCAATTCGATATCATCAATTTCATCGTCTTGCCTCAAAAGTATTTGTTATGCTGGCCAGGGTCACCATTTCTTCTCCAACTTGCTTAACAGAAGTCTGGGTTTTTCCGTCGGCACGCTTTTAAAGAATGGAGCGGACCCACACATGACCAACACCAGTTAGACTTCACCCAACATACACCTGCCTCCCATTGTCATTGTCGTCGACACGGCAGCCCTTTGCATTTACCTCCCAGACTACTTTCTCGGCTGCTCAATTGCAGAAATAATTACTCCCATGATTCGGAGCATTGTCATTTTTTTTTGTTGTCTTGGTATTTTTTATTATCGAATCATAGAGCTACCTTTTATAATGTTTGAGTGGTCACATTATTGTTGAGCGGGCTGGTTTCATTATTGTTGACGCGTATGAGATAGAGACCCGTATCTAACACGCATTTTGAAAATTTAAATCAGATTATTATTATTATTATTATTATTATTTTAAATAAAACCACAAGTTTAAACCTCTCAACGTTTTGCTTCGTATAAGTGGCATTTTCATTCAACTTAGTTTGGAGTTTGCACAGAAATCAAAATCGAGTGTAACAATGGCAGGCATGCATGCCCTCCTTGCAGTCTTGCTCTCCCTGCATGCATTACCTTCTGAACAAGCCCACACCACCTTCATCTTCAACGAATTCAATGGCTCCAGTGATCTCAGCTTAATAGGGAGTGCTTCAATCCGCTCCAATGCCATTTGGCTCACCAATCAATCACAGCACCTCCTTGGCCGTGCCTTATATTCACAACCTGTGCGTCTAAAAGATGCCAATGCAACTTCTTCATTCAGTACCACTTTCGTGTTCACCATAATTCCTTCTACAAATCCACTAAGCGGGCACGGTCTGGCGTTTATCATAACGCCTCAAAAATCTCCGATGGGGGCCTCAGCAACTCCGTACCTCGGTTTGTTTATTATTTCAAGCAACGGACAGCCTTACAATCATCTGTTTGCTGTGGAGTTCGATACCATACAGAACGAGGAATTCCAAGACATCAACGACAATCATGTCGGTGTGGATCTCAACAACCTCGCCTCTGCTGAGTCCAAGAGTGCAGGTTACTGGCTTGACAATCAATTCAGAGAACTCGATCTCCACAGCGGACACAATATTCAAGCGTGGATTGATTACGATCATCTTCAACAGCAGCTTAATGTTACCATAGCACAAGCCGGTTCACCTAGGCCGCTTAAACCTCTGATATAATTGAGAAACAAGACTGTCGCAGACATTTTCGAAGAAGAAATGTACGTTAGCTTCTCTGCAGCGACGGGAACCGTTGTCCAAGACCATTGCGTACTCGCTTGGAGCTTTAGTACAAACGAATGTTAGAAATATTAACCCATATTTCACGCCTCCGCCAGACTGCGCTCTGAACTTGGGCGAAGCCGGACTGCGCTCGCGCAGTTGGGGATCCCAGCAAAAAGGTTTGACATGACGTCGCACCTACCCTCTGACAGATGTGACATCTGACAGATCCGATCGCCGCAGAAGTTAATGTCAGTTCAACAATTGGTCAGAAACCCTAGTTGAGGGTGTGTCAGAACTTGTCAGAGGACAAACCCTAACTTGCTCTCCTCGTGGCTATATAAGGCAGTTCAGGTTTTTTCAGATAGCAGAGTGAAATACAATGGAAGAGTGCGGGAGTGAAAGTGTAGAGAAAGTGCGGAAAATAGAGCAGAGAAAGGAGAGCGTTTCAGTGAGCAGTGTGGCTCATCTGATTAATGTCCGAGCAGCCGACTCGACATTTTTCCTTTTAGTTTATCCTGCAACTTAGTCTGTAGATGTTATTTCCTCAGTTGAGGACTACTGTAACCCTCGTTTCATATGAATAAAGTTTGTTGTTGTTTTAGGCATCTTTAGGGTTTGTAATTATTTTATGTGCTAAAGTCTGTTGTTCTCTGTATAAATCGCCTCAGAGCGATTTCGTTCAGGTTCTATATGTTAGAGCTCAGATCCGAAACTTTGCTCTCAGTTTCAGTGTTTTTCTCCTCCCAGCCAAGCAAGCAATTGTCGCAGCCGCGCAAGCCTTTCGGACAAAAAATATTACAGAGCCAAAGTTGGCTAAGTCCGGAAGAGTCTTCCAAGTTCACTGCCGCAACCCGACTGCGCCCGAGATCCGAGCGTAGCCCGAGTGCACAAGCACAACCCGATTGCACAATATGTTTGAGCGCACTCCAAGTGCGCAAGTGAAGTTTGAAGTCGGGCGTCATCCGCACTTCGTCATGCGTCGTCCGAAGTTCGCACTTCGCCCCCGAAGTTGGACTTCGACAAATTCTCTCCCGAACTCCACACTTTGCTTCGGCACCACACTTCAGTAAATCACCCTTCGCTCCCAACGTTTGCACTGCACCATCCGCTGTGCGCAGTCCACACTCCGCTCTCGACGTCCAGACTTCACACTACGGGCATCTTCCCTACTTCGCCCTGTGCTATCCGAAATTCGGACTTCGCCCCTGTAATCAGACTTTGGAAAAATTAAAAAAATTAAATTCTTCAAATTCGTATCAGAGCCACTGATCCCTTGACGCGGAGACCAAAGCAGAATGGCTTCCAGCAGCAACACTTTGCAGTTGCAGATCCCGCGCTTCAACAGGAAAAATTATGATTATTGGAGCATCCAGATGAAGATCTTGTTCGGATCTCAGGAGCTATGGGAGTTAGTCAAGAACGGCTACCCAGAACCGATAGATGCAGCAGCACTGGACGCCCTCTCTCAAGCAGAAAATGAATTTTTGAAAGAGAACACAAAGAAGGACCATAAGGCCCTCTTCTACATCATGCAAGCGATCGAGGAGTCAATCTTCCCATGGATCGCATCAACCACCAAAGCGAAGCAGGCCTGGGAGATTCTAGCCAGCTTGTACCAGGGAACTAATAAGGTAAAGTTGGTGAAACTGCAGATGCTTAGGAGGGAGTTTGAAAATTTGTAGATGAGTGAGTCTGAGTCCATTAGTGATTTCTTCACCTAGATGACGAAAATTATCAACCAGATGCGGTTGAATGAAGAAAATGTGCAAAACTAGAGAATCGTGGAGAAGATTCTCAAAAATATGTCTGCTAAGTTTGACTCGGTTGTGATAGCAATCGAAGAGTTGAGGGATCTGACAACCCTCTCGACGGATGAGCTCATGGGTTCGTTGCAGACACATGAATAGAGGCTGAGTCGTTCGTCTCAGACATCTTTGGAGCAAGCATTCAGGGCTCAGGTCTCATTTCGAGATAGCAGCAGACAAGATTCCCACCATGGTGCCTCTAGTTCTCATAGAGGAAGAGGCAAAGGCAGGCGTGGGAAAGGCAACAAGCAAGGAGGAAGGTCAAACCCTAGCGAAGGGGAGACCAACTACAATTTCCATTAGCAAGGTGGAAGAGGCAGTTTGAGAAATCAACAAGTTGGATCTGGTCAGAAGAAGGACATGTCAAAGGTCCAGTGCTATTTCTGCAAGAAGTTCGACCATTACATCTCATAGTGCAGAAAATGGATGGCCACGGAGAACCAGCAGCAGGACCATTACACGGATGAAATAAAAAATGCAACAAAAGGAAACATGTTGTTGACTTGCAACATTGAGGAGTGCCAGAAGAATTTCTGGTACTTAGACAGTGGGTGTAACAACCACATGACAGGGAACAAGGAGATGTTCTCCCAACTGGATGAAACAGTCCATTCTGAGGTGAATATGGGGAACAACAACAAGGTTCCTATAATGGGGAAAGGAAAAATCCTCATCCACATCAGGCACGACAAACGAAAGAAGATCTGTGATGTCTACTATATGTTTGGCCTGAAGCATAACCTGCTGAGCGTTGGATAGCTCGTGTAGAAGGGACATACGATCCAGTTCAAATACGGAGCTTGCACCATCAAAGACAAGTCGCATGGGCAGATTGCTACAGTGTCCATGACGAAGAATAAAATGTTTTCGTTGCAGATTCAAAATGAATCATTGATGTCTTTGAGTGCAGTTATGAAAGATGCTACCTGGCTATGGCATCTCATATTTGGTCACCTGAATTTCAGTGGCCTAAATCAACTACACAAGATGCAAATGGTGAAGGGTTTACCACTGATAGAGCAACCCTTCACCAAATAACATAGGGATTCGTTCCCTTTTGATCAGTCTTGGAGAGCATCATAGCCAATGGAGCTGGTGCACTCAGACATTTGCAGTTCGATGCAGACCAGCACATTTTTTGGCAACAAATACTTCTTAAAATTCATAGATGACTTCAGCCGGAAGACTTGGATCTATGCCATCAAGTTGAAGTCAAAATATTTTGCAAGATTTAAGGAGTTCAAGGCTGTGGTGGAGAAACATAGCGGATATCAAATCAAGACTCTCAGGACAGATGGCGAAGGTCAATACATCTCCAACGAATTCCATAACTACTGCAAGAAACACAGAATTTTAATGCAGTTCACTTCTAGATACACGCCACAGCAGAATGGCGTAGCTGAGAGGAAGAACCGAACCATCATGGAGATGGCATGAAGCATGATGAAGGCGAAGGGATTGCCGCATGAATTTTGGGTAGAGGCTGTAACATGTGCAGTCTACCTGCTGAACATATGTCCCACCAAAAGCATGAAGGACAAAATCCCTCAGGATGCCTAGAGTGGTGTGAAGCCAAGTGTGGCTCACTTACGTGTGTTCGGGTGCATTGCATATGCACATGTTCTAGAAGATAAGCGATAGAAGTTGGATGATAGAGCTGAAAAGTGCATTTTCATAGGGTACAATGAGCAGGAAAAGTCATATAGGCTGTATAACCCTGTGACGAAGAAGCTCATCATCAGCCATGATGTGAAGTTTCTTGAAGATGAAGCTTGGAACTGGAAGTCAGAGACTGGCTAGTCAGAGCCAATAGTAGTACAGTCTATTGACTTGGAAGAGGGAAGTCTGCAGCCACCTGCAACTTCCAGCAGCAGTAGTGGTGCCAGCAGTAGCACAACCATTCCATCTCGATCGCCTCCATGTGCAAGTAGAATCCAGAACCTGGCGACACCAGCGAAGACAAGGAGCTTGCAAGAAATCTACGAGGCAACCCAAACCCACGTAGATGAAGAGTACTCTAACTTTCCATTTTTTACTGAATTTGATCCAATAGAGTTCAAAGACATAAGTCAGAATCAAAAGTGGGTGCATGCGATGGATGAGGAGATAACAACCATTGAAAAAAATGATACATGGCAACTGACTGATCTTCCAGCAGGAAAGAAGACCATTGGGGTCAAGTGGGTGTCTAAGAAAAATTTCAACACCCAAGGAGACATTGAAAAGCATAAGGCCAGATTGGTGGCGAAGGGTTACAAGCAGAAGTCAGGCATCGATTACCATGAGGTATATGCGCCTGTAGCCCAACTTGACACAATCAAGATGATCCTGGCATTGGCAGCCCAACAAGGTTGGAAGATGTACCAGATGGATGTCAAGTCAGCCTTCCTCAACGGAGTGTTGGAGTAAGAGGTCTACATATACCAGCTATCAGGTTACAAAATTGGGAGGGTAAAGTCCTGAAGCTGAAGAAGGCCCTGTACAGTTTGAAGCAGGCGCCCCAGGCTTGGTACAATCGAATAGACAGCTATTTTCAAGAAAATGGGTTTGTAAAATGCCCATATGAGAACACCCTGTACATGAAGACAAATGAAGCAGGTGAGCTCATTATCATCTGCCTATATGTGGACGATTTGATTTATACTAGCAACAACAATGTCTTGTTCGACCAGTTTAGAACAACCATGAAGAATGAGTTCGAGATGACGGACTTAGGGTTGATGAAGTATTTTCTCTGCATTGAAGTTGACCAATCGGTAGATGGCATCTTCATTTCTTAGGGCAAGTATGTGAAGGATGTCCTGAAGTGGTTCAATATGGAGGACAATAAACCTGCCATCACACCTGTAGCCATAGGTTTGAAGCTGAGCAAGCTGGATTCAGGGAGGAATGTAGATCCAACCCTGTTCAAGAGGCTAGTTGGCAGTCTGATGTATTTGACTACAACTTGACCAGATCTGATGTTCAGAGTTAGTTTGATCAGTCGTTTCATGGAGACTCTGAAGGACACGCACTGGCAAGTAGGCAAGAGGATCTTGCACTATGTCAACGGGATGCGAAACAATGGCTTATTTTACGCCAGACAGGACCATTTGGAACTGGTCGGCTTCATAGATAATGACTGGGCTGGCAGTACTGACGATCGAAAGAGCACCTCCGGATATGCTTTCCATCTCAGATCAGGGGCAGTCTCATGGGCATCCAAGAAGCAACCCATTATTGCGTTGTCCACAATTGAAGCTGAATATGTCACCGCCACCTCAGCCACATGCTAGACAATTTGGCTGCAAATAGTTCTAAGTGAACTAAACTATCATCCGAAAGGCACGACAATAATTTTTTGTGATAAAAATTCAGCCATCGCACTGTCAAAGGATCCCATGTTCCATGGCCAGACGAAGCACATCGATATTCATTATCACTTCATCAAAGAGTTGGTGAAGTTCGAAGAAATTCAACTACAGTTTTGCAGATCCAAGGAGCAGTTGGTAGATATCCTCACGAAGCCTTTGAAGGAGGAAGACTTCAGCAGATTGCGAGAGCAGCTTGGAGTCAAAGCATGTTAGTCTTACAATGGCACTAAGAGGGGGGGTGAATCAGTGTAGTTCTTTAAACTTAAATTCACAGCTCTTAAAACTGAAATAATGAAACCTTAAAACCAGATAAAGCAAGTGTCACAAGAGAACATCACACAACACAAGATTTAACGAGGTTCACCAATTTGGCTACTCCTCAAGAATGACTGCTTGGACTACCTTCCAAATCCAACCTTTGCAAAGCACCAACTTTATAATCAATTTACCAGCACCAACTGGAAGGAGCACCAACCCCTGATTTATCTGCACCAACAAAAAGAAACACCAACCCCTGATTTACCAGCACCAACTAGAAGGAGCACCAACCCCTGATTTACCAGCACCAACTGGAAGCAGCACCAACCCCTGATTTACCAACACCAACTGGAAGGAGCATCAAACCTTGATGCCAAGCACCAACTTGGACTTCAATTTGAATCTACAAGTTTGATAGTAAGATACCTTTGCTTTTGCAAGACCCTGACTGGTCTTATTCACCTTTGCATTCTCTGTGCACTTTGCTCTCTCTGCGCAATCACTTTGCACACTCTGCTTCGTTACAGTCAAACTTCATGATCGTATTTGCCCTTTGCACTCTATGCACCTTATGCTTTATCTACGTAATCACAGATGCACTTAAGATAATTCGACATGAATCTTCACTCACTTTGCGCACTTAAAGCCATATTTCACACTTCGACACACATTCAACGACTTCTTCAACAACTCAACAATTCTCCAAACAGCCCTCCTTTTATAACAATATTTTCATGATGAAAACCCTAATCTTAGTCGACTTGCATAACAAATGTAAACCCTAATCTTAGTCAGCTGTCATTGATCTTAGTCGGCTTTAACTCATGAAGATATTCGATAATTCCACCGCTCAAAGATTTCATTCAGTAACAGTCCCTGTAGTCGTCGCACTGACTTTTGTTCACTCTTCATATTTTAGCTGCATGAATTCACTTTGTATCTGTCCCTGTAAATGTTGTAGAGATGTCGGTCCACTATCATACTTCTCATTTTAGTTGGGTTCTTCTTCTTGTCTTGCGCACATACGACCTGTTGCGAAATCGTGACATTTCTGCCTCTGGAGCTTCTTTTGTTGTTGTTGCCGTGAAAACACAACATGTCATGATATCGTGACATTTTTTTCTCTCTCCTCTTTCTCTTTGCCTTGGCCCGCAAAAATGCAACACGTCATGATATTGCGACACTTTTTTCTTTCTCCTCTTTCTCTTTGCCTTGGCCCGCAAAAATGCAACATGTCACGATATCGCAACACTTTTTCTCCTTGCTCCTTTTCTTTTTCTTAGGGCCACGAAAATACATGTCACGATATCGTGACACTTTCACCTCCGTATACTTCGTCTTTGCTTTTGTCGCGATATCGCAACACTTCTGCTTCCATAGACTTCGACTTTGCTTTTGTCATGATATCGCGACACTTCTGCCTCCATAGTCTTCAATGTAGCTTTTGTCACAAATTTGCGACACTTTTGCTTCCATACTTTATTTCTTTGCTTTTGTCACGAAATTGTGACACTTTTGCCTTCGAAGTCTTCTTCTCTGCTTTTGTCGCGAAATCGCGACACTTCTGCTTCCGAAGTCTTGCTTTTTGCTTTTGTCGCGAAATCACAACAGTTCTACTTCCTTACGCTTCCTCTATTTCTTTTTTCATGAAAATGCGACATGTTGCGAAATCATGACACTTTTCAAACTTACTTTCTCTCTCTTATTTTAGTCGCGAAAATGCGACATGTCGCGAAATCGCGACACTTTTCCAGCTTACTTTCTCTCTCCTATTTTAGTCGTGAAAATACATGTCGCGATATTGCGACACTTTTTCCTTCTTGCTCTCTTTCTTCGCTTTGGACTGTGAAAATACTACATGTCACGAAATCATGATACTTTTTCCTTCTTGCTCTCTTTCTTTGCTTTGGACCGCGAAAATGCTACATGTCGCAAAATCATGACACTTTTTCTTCTTGCTCTCTCTCTTTGAACTTGTCGCGAAATCGCGACACTTTTTCTTGCTTTCTCTTTCTCTTCCAACATGTCGCGAAATCATGACAGTTTTTCCACTTGCCTTTTTCTCTTCCAACATGTCGTGAAATCACGACAGTTTTTCTTGCTTTTTCTCTCTCTTCCAACATGTCGCGAAATTGTGACAGTTTTTCCACTTGCATTTTTCTCTTCCAACATGTCGCGAAATCGCGACAGTTTTTCCTAATTTTTCTCTCTTCCAACATGTCGCGAAATCGTGATAGTTTTTCCACTTGCCTTTTTCTCTTCCAACATGTCGCGAAATCGCGACAGTTTTTCCACTTGCCTTTTTCTCTTCCAACATGTCATGAAATCGTGACAATTTTTCCTGCCTGGTGGATATGTTGTGATATCACGACACTTTTCTTACTTGTCTTTTTCTTTGACATTTTGCATATGGGCCACTTCTGTCTTCTTGGAAAATCACTGTACATACTCTGAATAACCTTTGAACTCTTGTCTTTTGCATCTGAATAGCTTTTGAACTTCTTGTCCACTGCATCAACAGATCTATCTGACTATGTTGACAATAATGACAATATTGTTATTGCACCTTGCTCAACAATATCCCCTTTGGAATTGTTGGCAACACATATGCAATTTCCTGTAACTCTTCTCCCCCTTTGATAATAATACCAAAGGGCTACTGCAGATTCCCCCTGAGTCTATGCACAACATTCTTAAGAAAAATTGATTATACTTAGCAAAAATCATGAACATGAGCAAAAAGATAATCAAATACTTAAATGCTACCCCTGAGAATGTGATCCCTGTAGCTAGTCAATTCTTGGGAAGTGTGACCACTCCCAATTTATTACGAAGTTACTCAAAAACTTCCTTGGGCAATGGTTTTGTGAAGATATCTCGCTACTTGCTCTGTAGTTGGAACAAAATCCAACTTAACCTCACCTTCTACAACTTTCTCCTTCAAAAAGTGATACCTGATAGCAATGTGTTTTGTGCGTGAATGCATAACCGGATTCTTGGAGATGTTAATGGCACTAGTGTTGTCACACTTAACTAATATTGGCTCACTGAAGTTAATACCAAGATCTTTCAGGGTTTTTTTCATCCATAATACCTGCGTACAATATGTTGTCGCTGCAATATATTCTGCTTCTACTGTTGATAAAGAAACTGACTCTTGTTTCTTACTGTGCCACGCAACCAATTTGTCTCCAAGATAGAATGCACCTCCACTGGTACTCTTTCTGTCATCAACACATCCTGCCCAATCTGCATCTGAATATAAAATAAGGGTGAAGTATTTACCTTTCGGATACCATAACCCATATTCCATAGTACCCTTGAGGTACATAAGGGTGAAAAGGCTTGTTTCAAATCTGCTTAACAAGATCACACAAAGCTTATCCAATCTCATAGAATCATAAAGAGAATTGTTAGTGACTCAATATGTTCTATACTTAATGCTCAATCAATATATCAACTAAATATCATAGAAGCATAAAGAGAATTGTTAGAGACTCAATATGTTCTATACTAAAATCCCAATCTCAACTCAAATCAATCTCAATGAACAACCCTAGTCGAAGCATGTATCAACCAACTCTGTGCAAGCATCAAACACTGTACCACAACACCAACCAAATCCCTTTTTACATTTTCAACTTGGTCTATGTTTTCTACAGTCACCGCTAGTCACACCTTACTTTCAACTATTCGAATTAGGAGACAACATTTTGTCAAACACTTCATGACCAACTATAGTGCACCTTACTCAAACTCATACTTCTGGACCTCAGATAGGTATGATTCATAGAACAAAGTTGCTCATCCTGATGAGCTAAACATGAATCAATAATCAGACTTCAATATTTTTCACCACATCGTCATAATAGATCTAACAATCTTAACGTCAATGTGTAGTTCAAATACACACTGCTTTTATCGAAACACATATATGTAGCTAGGGCAACATTCTTTCACTAACCAAATTATCTAAACTGTTATAATCCTTAACTTTGGACAGTGGCAGTAAGAACCATCACCAGTACAACAATGACATATAGCAATACTACCAATAATGAAAACTCTTAATTTAATCACCACCCTTCATGACACTTCCACAAACAACTATAAGAACTAAAAATACACTTCGACAACTATACGACAACTCCCCCTAACTACTCGCCTTTCATCCTCAAAAACCCAAACAAATACATAGGAGCATTAAAATAAAACTTTAAGATTGCTCCCCTGAGGATGTGCTACCTGGAGTTGCTTAGTGCAATAGAGGAGTAGTCTTCTTCAGTCCAAGGAGACACGATTTCCTTTATTCTATCTTTCTCAAAACATTCTTAAACTCGGGCTTGGATTTTTCAACTACATCCCTGTTTTGCACCTTTACGTGAACTCAAACATTTCTCTTGTGTGGTTGTCTCTTGTGCATCCTTGATGAATTATTATTTTCCTTTTTTTTATGTACATGATTTATTTCATGTCTGTGTTGCGTTCTTTACGTCTGATGAAATCTATTGTTTTGCCTTAGATTAGATACAAAAGTTCTTGGACAAAACCTTTCTATGTGCCCATGACCATGAAATTGAAAACATTGTACATAGTGTTCACTCAAAAACACAGATGTATTTCTACCAGCATAACTCTTTGATTTATTATTCAATCCACAATAAGTTGCCTTGTGACCATACCGGTTGCATCTGAAACAATAGCCATTAAAAGTATTATTATGAATAGAGTGAGAGTGATAGAACCTCTTTTGTTGTGGTTGCTTTGCTGTAGATCTCTTTTGATATTTTCTTCCTTTTGAAGATTCAACTTAAAACTTTTCTTGCTTCGATCCTTCAACAGCGAACTTCTTCTTCTCTGTAGAGTTGGAAGATGAAGGTTATTCAGCTTCATATCTAAGACCACACTTATCCGTGGAGCTTCTTTGTTGGCTTATCATTTTATCTAGCAACTTTGTGCTCTTCTTGAATTTGAGATTTGTATTGGCCTCTTCTAGTTGTTTCTTCAATAAAATAATATTTTCCTCTTGTTTGTAGCAACCAATCTCTTTCTCATTGATCTATGACCTGAGAGTTTCTTCAATCCTTTTGAATTCTTCTACTTGTATTTTCAAACTGGTTATTATTTCATTTGCATCCTTAATATTTCTTGATATTTCCTTATTCATTTTTCTTTCTATCTTCAATTCATCCAGAGCTGCAATTAGTTCCTCTTTTGAATTTATTTCTGCATCAATTTCTTCTTCATCACAATCCTGTTCTTTTTCTATTTCTTCTTCGAGTGTCATGAAAAGACCTCCACCTATTTCTTTTTTAGAATCATCCTCTAGGACTTCATTAACTCTCAGAATATATGCCTTTATGTTCTCATCGTCATTCAACTTTAAAGCTTCGAACTGAGCTTGATGTGTTTGTAACTTGGCCTCCTTGATCTCATCATCTCTTTCATGAATACTCCTTAGTTTTTTCCATATTTCTTTTGTTATTTTACAACTCATGATCTTAACCAGTTCATTGTCTACTAATCCGCACCTGATAGAATTCTTTATCGACAACATCGATTGGAGGAGTTATGGGTATTGTGTATCCACTAATTACTAAATCCCAGATGTCGTATCCCAAAGCACAAAGATATGCCTGCATCCTGATTCTCCAGATCACGTAATTAGTTCCATCAAACAAAGGTGCTTTGTTTGATGAGAAGCCTTCAACCTTTTCTCGGTTCAATTTTCTCTTCCACAGGAACTAAAACCGACTGAGATGCCCTTTTGGAGGAGGATCTATTCTTCTTACCCATTGTGTACTAATCCAAGATCAACCCTGACTGATTTATCCTGAGAAGGGAACTTGGATCTGATACCAATTGTTAGTCTTACAATGGCACTTAGAGGGGGGGTGAATCAATGTAGTTCTTTAAACTTAAATTCATAACTCTTAAAACTGAAATAATGAAACCTTAAAACTAGATAAAGCAAGTATCATAAGAGAACATCACACAACACAAGATTTAACAAGGTTCACCAATTTGGCTACTCCTCAAGAATGACTGCTTGGACTACCATCCAAATCCAGCATTTGTAAAGCACCAACTTTACAATCAATTTACCAAGACCAAATGGAAGGAGCACCAACCCCTGATTTATCTACACCAACAAAAAGGAGCACCAACCCCTGATTTACCAGCACCAACTGGAAGGAGCACCAACCCCTGATTTACCAGCACCAACTGGAAGGAGCACCAACCCATGATTTACAAGCACCAACTATAAGGAGCATCAACCCCTGATGCCAAGCACCAACTTGGACTTCAATTTGAATCTACAAGTTTGACAGTAAGATACCTTTGCTTTTGCAAGACCCTGATTGGTCTTCTTCACCTTTGCATTCTCTACGCACTCTACTCTCTCTACGCAATCACTTCGCACACTCTGCTTCGTTACAGTCAAACTTCATGATCATCTTCACCCTTTGCACTCTCTATGCCTTCTGCTTTCTCTACGTAATCACAGATGCACTTAGGAAAATTCGACATGACTCTTCACTAACTTTGCGCACTTTGCAATCATCTCGCCGCTTATGCGCTTTCTACGCTCTTACGACCACATTTCACACTTTGACACACATTCAACGACTTCTTCAACAACTCAACAATTCTTCAAACAACCCTCCTTTTATAACAAGATTTTCATGATGAAAACCCTAATCTTAGTCGGCTTGCATAAAAAATGTAAACCCTAATCTTAGTCGGTTGTCATCGATCTTAGTCGACTTCAACTCATGAAGATATTCGGTAATTCCATCGCTCGAAGATTTCATTCGATAACAGTCCCTGTAGCCGCCGCACTGACTTTTGTTCACTCTTCATATTTTAGCTGCATGAATTCACTCTGTATCTGCCCCTGTAAATGCCGTAGAGATGTCGGTCCATTGTCATACTTCTCATTTTAGTTGGGTTCTTCTTCTTGTCTTGCGCACATACAACCTGTCGCGAAATCGCGACATTTCTGTCTCTGGAGCTTCTTTTTTTGCTGTTGTCGTGAAAACACATGTCGCGATATCACGACATTTTTTTCTCTCCTCTTTCTCTTTGCCTTGACCCACGAAAATGCAACACGTCACGATATCGTGACACTTTTTTCTTTCTCCTCTTTCTCTTTGCCTTGGCCCACAAAAATGCAACATGTCGCGATATCGTGACACTTTTTCTCCTTGCTCCTTTTCTTTGCTTAGGCCCACGAAAATACAACATGTCATGATATCATGACACTTTCGCCTCCGTATACTTCGTATTTGCTTTTATCGCGATATCGCGACACTTCTGCTTCCATAGACTTCGACTTTGCTTTTGTCACGATATCGCGACACTTCTGCCTCCGTAGTCTTCAACTTAGCTTTTGTGAAAACGTGACACTTCTGCTTCTGTACTTTACTTCTTTTTTTTTATCATAAAATCATGACACTTCTGCCTTCGAAGTCTTCTTCTCTGCTTTTGTCATGAAATCATGACACTTCTGTTTTTGAAGTCTTGCTTTCTGCTTTTGTCACGAAATCACGACAGTTCTGCTTCCTTACACTTCCTCTCTTTCTTTTGTCATAAAAATACATGTTGTGAAATCATGACACTTTTTAAACTTCCTTTCTCTCTCCTATTTTAGTCACAAAAATGCGACATGTCACGAAATCGTGATACTTTTTCAGCTTACTTTCTCTCTCCTATTTTAGTCGTGAAAATGTGACATGTCGCGATATCGCGACACTTTTTTCTTCTTGCTCTCTTTCTTCGCTTTGGACCATGAAAATACTATATGTCACGAAATCGCAACACTTTTTCCTTCTTGCTCTCTTTCTTTGCTTTGGACCGTGAAAATGCTACATGTCACGAAATCGCGACACTTTTTCTTCTTGCTCTCTCTTCAAAATTGTCGTGAAATCACGACACTTTTTCTTGCTTTCTCTTTCTCTTCCAACATGTCGCGAAATCGTGATAGTTTTTCCACTTGCCTTTTTCTCTTCCAACATGTCACGAAATCGCGACAGTTTTTCTTGCTTTTTCTCTCTCTTCCAACATGTCGTGAAATCGCGACAGTTTTTCCACTTGCCTTTTTCTCTTCCAACATGTCGCGAAATCGCGACAGTTTTTCCTGCTCTTTCTCTCTCTTCCAACATGTCGTGAAATCGCGACAGCTTTTCCACTTGCCTTTTTCTCTTCCAACATGCCACGAAATCGTGACAGTTTTTTTTGCTTGCTGGATATGTCACGATATCGCGACACTTTTTTTACTTGTCTTTTTCTTTGATCTTTTGCATATGGGTCACTTCGGTCTTCTTGAAAAATCACTGTACATACTCTGAATAACCTTTGAACTCCTGTCTTCTACATCTGAATAGCTTTTGAACTTCCTGTCCATTGCATCAACAGATCTATCTGACTATGTTGACAACAATGACAATACTGTTGTTGCACCTTGCTCAACAAAGCGCTCGTGAAATCAGGTTTAAAGAAGGGTGTTAGAAATATTAACCCAGATATCACACCTCCGCCAGATGCGCTTCGAACTTGGGCGAAGCCGGACTGCGCTCGCGCAGTTGGGGATCCCGACAAAAAGGCTTGACATGACATCACACCTACCCTCTGACAGATGTGACATCTGACAGATCAGATCGTCGCAGAAGTTAATACCAGTTCGGTAATTGGTCAGAAACCCTAGTTGAGGGTGTGTCAGAACCTGTCAGAGGACAAACCCTAACTTCCTCTCCCCGCGGCTATATAAGGCAGTTCGGGTTTTTTTAGATAGCAGAGTGGAATACAGTGGAAGAGTATGCGAGTGAAAGTGTAGAGAAAGTGTGAAAAATAGAGCAGAGAAAGGAGAGCGTTTCAGTGAGCAGTGTGGCTCATCTGATTAATGTCCGAGCAGCCGACTCGACATTTTTCCTTTTAGTTTATCCTGCAGCTTAGTCTGCAGATGTTATTTCCTCAGTTGAGGACTTCTATAACCCTCGTTTCATATGAATAAAGTTTGTTGTTGTTTTAGGCATCTTTAGGGTTTGCAGTTATTTTATATGCTAAAGTTTGTTGTTCTCTGTATAAATCGCCTCAAAGCGATTTCGTTCGGGTTCTATAAGTTAGAGCTCAGATCCAAAACTTTGCTCTCAGTTTCGGTGTTTTTCTCCTCCCAGCCAAGCAAGCAATTGCCGCAGCCGTGCAAGCCTTTCGGACAAAAAATATTGCAAAGCCAAAGTTGGCTAAGTCCGGAAGAGTCTTCCAAGTTCGTTGCCGCAACCCGACTGTGCCCGAGATCCGAGCGCAGCCCGAGTGCGCAAGCGCAACCCAGTTGCGCAATACGTTTGAGCGCACTCCGAGTGCGCAAGCGAAGTTTGAAGTCGGGCGCCGTCCGCACTTCGCCGTGCGCCATCCGAAGTTCGCACTTCGCCCCAGAAGTCGGACTTTGGCAAATTCCCTCCTGAACTCCGCACTTCGCTCCGGCGCCACACTTCGGCAAATCACCCTTCGCTCCCGACGTTCGCACTGCGCCGTCCGCTGTGCGCAGTCCGCACTCCGCTCCCGACGTCCAGACTTCGCACTACCGGCATCTTCCCTCCTTCGCCCTGCGCTGTCCGAAGTTCGGTCTTCGCCCCCGCAATCGGACTTCGGCGAAATTAGAAAAATTAAATTCTTCAACGGAGTCGCACCGGATTTAGATACCTCTCGTCTTCCTTCTTACATAAGCAAACGTTCCAACGTCTCGCGAGTGGTAGTGGGCGTGACCACGGCTGTGGGCATTCTCCTCATGTTCGTTGTCGTGATAGCCGCAATTCTATGGTGGAAAAGAACGAAGCATATGGATTTTATTGAAGAATGGGAGATGGAGTATTGGCCTCACAGGTTTAACTACGAAGACTTGCGTGTCGCAACCAACGGGTTTCAAGACGAGCAAGTTTTAGGTTGTGGAGGTTTAGGCCGGGTTTACAAAGGAGTTCTTCCTTCAAACGGCCTCGAAGTTGCGGTAAAATGTATTCTCAGAGAGAGCACCGACGGATTGAAGGAATTTATAGCAGAGATCTCTAGTCTTGGCCGTCTCCAACACCGGAATCTTGTGCAAATCAGAGGTTATTGCAGGCGCGGAACGCGGTTGTTTATAGTTTACGACTACATGCCAAATGGAAGCCTGGATAAGATGATATTTGGGAATCCCAACAGAGTCCTGGCATGGTCTCAAAGGTATAGAATTCTGAGACACGTGGCTGCGGGACTGATGTATCTTCACGAAGAATGGGAGCGAAGGTTGGTGCACAGAGACATCAAGTCCAGCAATGTTTTATTATACTCCGAGCTTAATGGAAAGCTAGGGGATTTCGCGCTTGCTCGTTTGTATGAGCATGATGAAAACCCGCATACAACTCGTGTGGTGGGAACAGTTGGGTACATCGCCCCGGAACTCGTACAGACGGGAAAGACCACTCCCACTGCGGATTTGTTCAGCTTTGGTGTTCTTATGTTGGAGGTTGCATGCTGAAGGCGACCTGTGGATCCCTCCCTCGTTGAGGCTCAAACGGTTCTGGTGGATTGGGTGCGGGAGCTGCATGGAAAGGAGAAGTTGATGGATGCAGTCGATCCAAGATGAGATGGAAAAAGTGCTGAAATTGGGATTACTTTGTTGTAATCCTCAGGCGGAAGCGAGACTCGGTATCAGGCAAGTAATTCAAATACTTGAAGGCGAAGGTTTCCTTTCGGACTCGCAATTTCTGTTTTCTTCGGATATGGGTACACCAAGCGATACATGGAAGCTGAGTTCATTCAGTCGTCGTATAGAGGCATCGTCATCGATGTCTTAGAGGTATGATTGATTTTAGGGACTTGTTCCTTCACTGTAGCCATCGTGCGGATATAGGTACACCAAGCGATTCAACAGCATTCAAAATTCTTTCCAGAAGATATTATTGGACTGGTTCCATTGCGATGTTCAACATCTATGGACCGATTGACGGCTCTATTTTTCCTGTCGGCTGTTGTATGTGCTTCTGAATTGTCGTTGTGAACTACCTCAGAGAGATCTAAATGGTAAAAGTTGTATATTCTCCTTGTCATACTGATTGGTAGTATCTTATAGAACTTCGATGTAGTTTTACATTATACTCAAATAATAAAGCCACAGCTTTAATGCACCTTTACCCTCAATTAATTTGGTATTTGGTAGTTGTAGCTTATCTCTGTAATTGATGAAGTGAGATAAAAAAACTGTCCTTGAAGTGGCATGAAGGTGGTATAATGGAATCTTAGGTAGCACAAATGATTTTTTTTACTCACCGTTTTTCCACAGATAATTTTTTTTAAATGTTTTTTAGAATGGAAAATCGGTAACACCTCGAAATGGTTGTTATAGCTACGTATGTTCCAGAGAGATTGTGGTAAAATTTTCTGTAAAGCATCAGACAGTATTGAAAACCACCTTTTGAATTCCTAAACTGCTCGTCCACTACATTCATTAAGATTGGCAGATGAAGCATTCGTTCATAGAAAATTTATTTTTTTCTTAAGATTAAAAACCTTTAATTGTATGGATTTACTACTCTCAATCTTGAATAAAAGCTGTTTAATCTTAAGATATCACAGATTTGTATTGCCATATTCATTGAAATTCCTATCAATTATTTACTACTTAATTAAAATTAAGTTTCTATTTGGAAACGAGAGACACTCTAAAGTCATCTAAATTTTATTTTCATAGAGTTCAAGATTTAGAATTTTTTTACTTTATAAAATTTAAAAGTATATTTTTAAGAATACATCTATAATGTTATGAGATTTTTATAGTATAATTAATAAAAAGTAAATTTTTAAAAACTGTTTTACAATCAAATTTTCATATTTTTATGAGGGTATAAATTATAAAAATTATAGAAAAAAAAAAGTTAAAAGCTAAAAAAAATAATTTTTAAGGTTTACAAGTATAATGTACATTAGATTATCCTTTACTTGTTAAGTCATATAGAAAGGAAGGTATTTGTGCTTTCCCCATAGGGGATAAATACCCTATCCTCTTTATCCAAAGTAAAATCTTGGATCTCCTACTTAAAGTATCTAAGTCTTCGTTGTTAGGTCCATTCAAAATACATGAAAGTTAAGTAACATTTTTAAAGGTTCATGAACATTGAACTTATGAGACCACTACGTAATTCTCTGGATCCACTTTGCATGGGATGCTACCTGCATATGAGGCATGCATAACCTATCCCATTTGAATGTGAATCTTAGATCTCTTATCTAAAGTCCTCTTAGGCTGCACATCCAATATTAGGCATGAATATGGCTAGTTCAAAACTAGATACACCAGAATATTTTTATTGAAAATAAGAGATCCTAGTGACATTAATTGTCATATCTCAATTAGAGAGGGTCTATTATAAATTATACTAGTTAATTAAGACTAATTAATTAGTATAACTAATATTTAACATTGGTCTCCAAATATGTATTAAAAGAAGTCCCTCATTAGGCTTAATGGCTATAAGAATAAGCAAACTAATCAATCCTTAAGCAAATCTTGGAACACCTATGATCAAATTCATAACAACAAGATAGGGAGAGGAGATTTAAACTTGAAGTTTATCCATGTGATGGTGTTAAAATTATTAAATTTTTTAAACATGAAACTTTATTCAAACTTACTCTTTTTCTTTGTGAAGAAGACAATACTAAAAAGACAATATCATTTAAAAGGTATTTTTTGAAGGACCTTTTTTACATTTTAGATAGCCAATTTTGAGCACATCATCAAGCTCCAAGCTTACCAACATATTTATCAATAAACTAATCAACCATCCAAGAAAAATTATTTATCCCCAAGCCTAATCTAGGAATATTTATTATTCCAAAAGAAAAGTGCTAGGACAAAAGAAAAAATACTAGTAGTGCTTTTGATCCCTAGTAGTGCTTTTGCACAAATTTGAATTTTTAACTTTTCATATATGATTTTACCAACAATAACTAGTTTGGCAAAAGAGTTGAAGCATTCGTTCCACTAGCATTATCGCCTCTAGTGCTAATAACTACCAGATACAAAATGAAAAATGATGACAATTAGTACCTTCCCAGCCTCCTACCATAAATGGATATAATCACTTGAATCTGATTCATAATACTAGTAGAGATATAAAGACCATGATTTTCTATTTTCAATCATCTATATTCCATATTGAACCCATTTCAAAATCTTACCCTCACCAATCCCATAAACTTCAATGAACCCATCCTCCAAGGAGCCATGACTTCCTACAAATCCAACACTTGGGGATCTCAATACAATAGCATATTTTGTGCTAGTAAAAATATATCAAAATGCATAGTAGTTAATCTCCAAGCATGGCAAGATTATGTCAAAAGCATATCTTGATCTTGTAAAAGCATCTCAAGCTCTAAATCTCTCAAATTATCAAGCCCTCAAGAATCCTCAAGAAACAAGAAATATCATTAAAATTCCTCAACATAAATGGATCTCAACTATGGCATTTTGGAGATATAAGTTTGCTTTGATTGTGCCCTCTTCCCTTCTAAGATTTTTATCATTATATTTATTTTGCAACTCTCTAACTCTTGATTCCATAGCTTACTAGCTTTTCTTTGATCATAATACTTACATATGGTTATCATCTTGTCTTTTTATATCACTACCTTACATTTTTCATAATATTTCTATCATATTACATCTATCGATACCCCTACACCTCTTGTTTGGGGATCCTCATTACATCACTTATAAAAAAAAAACTTGCATCTATGCATCATTTAATGGCATACTTAAGTGAAAGAATTTTCAATTTATAGGTTTGATGACACTATCACTCTTTGATTTAGTTATAGTCATAGAAAGTGAAAGTATTTTTAGTCATCAAAAGTGTTGGCAGTGTCATCACCCCTGTTAGATTTTGAAGTTATAAACTTAAAGGAAATCCAACCACAAGTAATGAAATAAGCTTCCAATATTATAACTATGTTAATGGAAGTCTAATGAGCAAGTAAATAGCATGAGAAATTTCATAAATAACTCATGCAATAGCCATTAATGTAAACTCACAAAAATTGAAACTTGTTACAATATGTGGAACTCTCTACTCTAGTAGTGCATGATATGGATGTATGCTTCCTTACCTTTTCACTGTATAGCTCAAGGAACATATAAAATATAAGTTCCTTGGGCTTTACTTTACCTATTTCTATGACTCATGTACATATGGACTATATGCACATTTACATCATTGCACATTCTAACACTTGTACATTTATTACTTCTTCCCAAGTAACCACATAACCTAAGATAAACTCCTAATCTAATAATGTACCAAATGTGGTACATTGACATGTACCAAATAATGTAAATACTCTAACACCCCCTTTATTACATAATTTTATTATTAGAGACTTTAGTATTCAATATGGATCTTTGTATTTGTCTTCGTACTTCAAGTGACCTTGGATTTGATCTTCTACTTGAGTTTGATATTTTTTCTTGACTCTATATTTTGACTTTGGCCTTGAGACTATGTTTCTTCTGATTTTATTACCAAAGAAATTCCTACATTTCGTGTGTCCATATCTATACCTTGAAAATTATGTTTGAGAAAATTCATTAATGAAGTTTCTTATCATTATGTATTTCTAATCAAAGAAATAATTTTCTTTGTATCAACAATGTCTTTGAGAATTATTGATTCCTCCACAAATTTTACAACAATGGGGATTCCAACATCTCTTTATATTATGAATGCACTTGTTTTCTATTACCAAATCACTTTGACCAAACTTTCCTTCATAGTAATTTTTCCCATCAATATTTATTACTAATTTGATATTACTATTTTTTGTTACAACTTCAGTTCCTTGCTTATTATTGCTAGTCTGACCTGTATACTCAAGATCATCATACTTTGATCTGATTTCTAGTGCAATTGGTTCTTGCATTCCTTATTCATGTTTTTGTAAACATGTGTCTTTATATCTTATCAAATTTTAACAAAAGTCATTAGTATGACCAATACAATCATTAGAATGATGTTTTTCAACATCAATATGATCTTGTGCATCACTGTCTCTATCATCATTTGTATCTATACCTTCATAAATTCTAGTAACATAAAAAAATTTAGAGCAATCATGAATTATATCTAAATCACTTGTATTGCATATAACATCAATACTTGAAAAATATTCTTCTACCTTAGTCAAAAATTCTAAATCAATAGTGTCAATGTTTGCATTGCAATATTCCCTTTTATTTTGATAAGAATCATGATTTACATCTTTATCCATTTGAAGAATATCACTAGTATCATAGCAAGCATCAATCATCACTGGTTTTGATTCTATTGTATTATAACATGAGTCTATCATCATAGGTCTAAAGTCATTTGTATCATTGGATGTATTTTTCATTTCTATCTTGTTCTTTACCTCTTCAACCTTTTCTTGTTCTCTCATCTTAGAAACATTAAGAGTGACAATTCCTTTGTATATTATTCTCCATATATTGGTAGGTATAGTAGAAAAATATTCATAGTAATCATTAGAATTATTAAGAACACTTTGCATGTATTTTCGAAGTGTCGAATAATCCTCTTTTTTTTTGCTTCACTAGTAATATCACCAACCCTATTGTTCAAAGCATTTGTTTCATCAATGTATTTGCTCTTCAAATATTTAATTATGTCCTCTTGTCTCCTATTCTTATCTTTGAGAACTTCATTAGAAAGTAATGTCATATATATCAGATCTCCTATAGCACTAGGTAGTATGAAACTATTTTTAGAATATTTATATGTCTCATCAAGCTTTCCATTTAGATAATTGCTAAGTGCTGAGAAATTTTCATTTTTGATTTCTTTTTTTTGGTAGGTGGTAGAAATTATATTATATGGGTTTTAATTGGTGCCCAAAACTAGAAACATAATTATATGAAAAAAATTGCATAGAGAAACACAAAATATGATGTCTACACCCTAGCAACTAAATGAAACAGACCATAGAAAAACTAGACCCATGTAGGGGTTGTTTAACAGAAAAACAAAGATCGAAAGAGAGAGCCCATGTAGGGGCTAAGGAGAACATAAAGCAAAATCAAACCAGTATCCATGCAAGGATAAAAATATGAGTACTAAAATTCCCATGCAAGGAAATAGAGTGCAAAAGAAAAAACAACCCAACTCTAATCATCGACAATATCTTCAGCTACAAATATTTTCTGGACATGTTTGTTGACCAGTAGTTTCAGGGAGGTGCTGATGCTATCCATGCCACTAATGATGCTATTGAGTATGGTATTGTTGACCAAGTTGAAGATGTTCATTGGAGAAAAATTTCTATCACTTCCATCATTAGACTTTTTAAGGTAAGCATACCTCTCAGGGTTGGTTGTGCATTTCCAAGTCGATAGTAGTAGCATTAAGAACATTTTAAGGGAAATTTTGGTGCCATATGGATAGATTCTTGTGACTAACCCCAACATTGGTGAGAAATCAGCAGACTTGTTAACTTCCTAATACACATGGTACATTGTAGTGTTGCAAAAATTCTACATTAAGACCTTAGCTTCCTAAATAATAGTGTGCACATTCCATAAACGAATTTTATCATTTATGATAGAGTTTGTAATATTCATGGAATCACCTTCAATTTGTAAATTTTTTGTGTAATGTTTGTGAACTTTTAGCCCTCTCCACAATGCATGAGCTTCAACATAGTGGTTATTTTGGATGCCCACAAATTTAGCATAGGCCATTGAGTCATCTATTGTGATCCCTCAACAAACCTCTAGCACCCGTTGAACCTGGAATTTCCTTTAGAAGAACCATCATAGTTAATTTTAAGCTATCCTACAAGAGGAGCAGTCCAATGAGTTCCAATTCTAGGATGGGCATTGGAAGGAATAGAGCTAGGATTGTGAGAAATACTAAGGGAATGGAAAAGAGTGGACTTAAGGGTAGACTCAGGTGGTTTGGTGCAAGGAAAAATCTTAGAATTTTCAACAGCAAAAGTGATGGATTTTTTGGTAATAGATACAGAGTCTTTGAGGGTTTTTGAAAATATTCTACTATTTATTTCGAGCCAGATCTACCATAGGATATGATGGAGATAAAATTTCCACAAAGAAGACAACCTAGAATTTTTGAAAGGCATGGGCTACTAGGATAAAAAAAGATCTAGGGAGTTGGGTTGGGCCTAGGAGATGTAAATATGGACATGATATGATCCATGGTATAATGGAAGAAATAACATTCTGTAAATATGTGGTTGACAGATTCCCTGGCCACCAAGAAAATATGACATCTATTAGAAACAACCATCCTTCTATTCATGATATTATCAGTAGTGAGGATCTTGTTTTGGATGGAAAACCAAGAAAATACAACAACTTTAGGTATGAGGTGTTTAAGCCAAACTAGATTGAAAGGAATGACAAAATTTTGGGGAGTGAAAGTCAACAGATGAGCAAATTTGATAGAAAAAAGACCTGAGTTAGTTGATTTCTAGAAAGGGGTATCACGAGATATACCAGATGGAATTATAGTTACCCTTAGCAATGTTGATAATTCTATGATAGCATTTGAAATTTGGGCATCAACATTTGCAATATGAAGCTCTTTCCATATTTTGGGTTGGACTGAAGAGTCTATGAAATCAGCCACCTTTCTACCTATGAGAGTATCCAGCAAAGATTGCACCACTGACAATCCATTGTTCTCACTAAGCATTTGATTGGAGATCCATCTGTCAGATGAAAAATTTATCATGTTTCCTATTCCAAGATACCATATGGTTCCCCTTTGAATAAGAGATATTATTTGAAGGATTGATTTCTAGAAGGTGGACCCAACTTTAGGAATATTTTTGTCCATAAAATTTCGTATGTGAGTGTATTTTTTATTTATGGTGGAAATCCATTCAAGATTGCAATTGGTAAACACCTTCTAAACCTTCTTGGACAATAGTGCCATGTTCATATTACTAATTATTCTAAGACCCAACCCTTTCTAACTTTTGGTAAGAAAAACTTTTCCCAGTTGACCAGATGAAACTTTTTTTATCCTCTAAACCTGCCCAAAGGAATCCATTCTGAATTTGTTCAATTTTGTTATATATTGAAACCAAGACTTTGCAAAATAACATAAAATAAAGAGGAATACTTTCAGGATAGGCCATAGTGAGAGTGGATTTGGATTCTTGGGATAGGAGGGTCCCTTTCTAACCTGCAATATTTTTATTGATTCTTTTAATAGCATTTCTCTACATAGACTCTTTAGGGCAACTGGTGAACAGGGGAAACCCTAAATAGACAATGGGAAGCTTAGACATGACACACTAAAGAATACAAATAATCTTGACCTGTCTAGATAGGGGGTATTGAGAAAGAAAACTTTACTGTTGGCATAGTTTATATTTTTTCCCTACAACCTCTTTGTAGAGATCTAAAATACCTTTAATTGACCTTTCTTCCCAAAGTGAAGCATGTGTGGTTAATATAGTGTCATCTACAAATTTTTGATAAGAAAGGGGTCTCATGTTGGAAGTAGCTTGAATACTAGATATCGTGTCATATGAGCAAGTAGCTTTGAGAGCTCTTCCAAGGGATTCAACAAGAATAATGAAGAGAATAGGTGACAAGGGATCCCCCTGCCTAAGCCCTCTGTTGCTTTGAAAGTAACCTATTGTAGATCCATTGACTAACACTAAGAACTAGGGGTTAGAAATGCAGCCTTGAATAATTTTAACCCACTCTCTATGGAAACCAAATTTGATAAGGATAGCAAGTAGGAACTCTTGATTGGTCCTATCAAAAGCTTTATTCATATCAATTTTAAGGACTAGGGTAGCTTTGTTTTTTTTGGAGACACAATGGAGGACTTCATGCAAAGTTATGATACCATTAGTTATAGATCTTACTTTTATCGAACTACCTTGGCAGGGATCTATGATTTGGGGAAGAAATTATTTCACTCTGGATATCATAACTTTGCTTAGAATTTTATAAATCACATTACACAAAATGATGGGTCTAAAATCCACCATATATTTGCACATAGACCCTTTAGGAACAAGAGCTATGAAGGTAGATGGATTTTACATGTTGGATTTCAGTGATTGCCTTACACACATCTTGACCAATAATATCCCAAAAGGTTTGAAAAACTGAGAGGAGAAACCATCAGGTCCAAGGGCTTATCAGGGTGCATATTAAATATTTCTTGATATCATCTGAAGAAAGAAGCTTGATGAGCAAGGAATTATCTTTTGGAGTGGCCAAGGCAGAAATGTGATTGAGTAATTGATTCTTGGTCCGATCAGAATTTTGGGGTTAGATACCCAAGAGATTTTCAAAAAAATAAGAGGCTTCATCTCAAATTTGAAAAATATCCTGAGTAATCTGCTTGTTGTGGTGCAGTGGTAAATGCCTTGGGTGTTGGTAGAGGCTGACCCAGGTTCCATTCCCCTTGTCTCCATATTGCAAATATATGGTATAGTTAGGAATGTCCTATGTGTTGGTAGAGGTCGACAAGGCTCCATTCCTCCTATGCCCAACCTGTTGAAAGGGGTGTTTTCCACTATAAAATAGTTCACCCAAGTGTTGTAGGTGAGTTAGAGAGGAGAGGGCAATCCTCCAAGGGAGGTCCCAAGTTCAAATATCCACCCTAAAAAGCTGAATTGGGTATCCAAAATCCAATTGATAATGTTGGTGCGGGCAGGGTCGGGTGCGACTTGTGGGTGACTTTGACGGTGTAGAACCCCATGTTCATGGTCTCTCAGACCAAGGCGGCCCCGCAAGGGGTTTTTCGATTTAAAAAAAAATCTTGAGTAATGGGGCCATCACCTCTGGTCAATTCCTTGATTTTATTTGAAATTTTATGCCTGAGGGTGGAAGCATGAAAAAAATTGTAATAGAATCGCCCTCCTTGATTCAAAGGGCTCTAGATTTCTACCTCTAAAACATATCTTATTTTCTCAAAATGTTATGATAATTTACTAAAATTTGTTTCTCCTCAACTCTAATTTGATCAGTCAGCTAGCCATTATGTATTGGTTGTTCAATGTTTTTCAGTTTATCCATAATCTACTTTTTACTTTCAAAAATATTACCAAAAACTTTCATGTTACAGATTTTAAGGTTTTCCTTGAAAACCTTAATTTTGTTGGAAACTTGAGTAATGAAAGACCCAAAAAATTCCTGCTACCACCAATCAGATATTCGGTTATGAAGATCAGGGTGCTACGTCCACATAGATTCAAATTTGAAAGGAATATTTAAATTGGGACCTTTGTCAGCTTCAAACAAAAGGGGACAATGATTAGATTTAACTCTTAGGAGACAAATGAGATTAGAATCACCCATAACAATAATAGCCTCTTGAGAAAGAAAAAATTTGTCAAGCTTAACTTGGATATGTTGATCCCCAACTCTCCTATTGCTCCATGTGTATTTTGCTCCTTTAATTTGAATATCCATTAATTCATTGTAAATTACAAAATTATGAAAATATTCAATGCTTCTAGATGGAGTGATATTTCTCCCTTGCTTATCTTATGGGAACAGAGGGAAGTTAAAATCTCCAGAAAGGATCCACGAAATATTTTTGAAAGCATTCCTCATGCGTCTCAAGGTATCCCATAAGGTATTTCTATTGGTTGGATTGTTGGGGGCATAAACATTGGATAAAACCCATGAATAATTGTTGTCTTTATAGTAGAAAAGAATTTTCAGTGCTATGTTTTATGAAAATATTATTCTACCTTCAACTTGACTGGAATATCATAGACAAATTAATCCCCCTAAAGTTCCTTAAGTAGGGCTAAAATTGAAATCACTATTCTTCCAAATAGATTTAACAATTTTTTGGATTTTGTTTTGGTCAAGCTTTGTTTCTTGCATAATCATGATAGTGGGCCTATATTCCTTCCTCCTCTCGCATTATATGAGAGGATCCTCATTTAGAAATTTTTGAAAAAAAATTGCCTCCCTTTGAATGTTGTAAGGGAGGTTTGGATATTTTTTATTCATCTTTTTCCTAACTGAAAAGGTCCTGGAAAAGAGTCTTTTGAATGTCATTGACAATTTCGTTATCAGTTTCATTATTTTATTGGTCATTTATGGAAGGTCTTCCATTTTTTTCTCACTACCAATATCCACAAAGGTTTTCTTGTAACTTATGGTGTTGATAGGGCTGAAATCAAGTTTGGCTAAGTTAGGGTTATAGCTTTCAGAGTCAGTATTGACAATGGTAGGACTAAAAATTTCAATATGCCCTTTAGGGGTAGGTAAACGTTTAGAAGGAATATAGGAAGGTCTAGATATGAATGGGGAGTGGGTTTCTCCTTGGACATAAGTGACGGGTCCAAGGGGTATAGACTCATGCAATAGGGTTTCATCAAAGGGCTTAAAAATAAAAAGTTTAGCTAACACACAAAATTCTTTAGGTTAATCAAAGGGAGATCTAACCTTAGCTTAGTCATCCACCAGATCTAAAATTGTAACTTGATTTCCTTTAATCATAGTTGAACTCAGATTCTTCTTTTGGTAAGGCCTAGTGTGGTTCTACTTTCCTTGGAACCTGTCACCTGGATGCCCAACATGAGACTTGGAGCTAGCAATTTCTTTAGAGGTTTTGAGAGATGGGCACTAAGCTTTAAGGTGACCTTGAGTCTAGCACTCAATACAAAAAGTGGGCTTATTCTCATATTCAATAGCTTGACATCTATGATATGAGACACAGACTAGGTTAATACAAGTCAACAATTGAGAATCTAAATTTGTATTAACGTAGATTCTTGCATGAATCATGTGAGTTTGATATTTAGTGACAAGATCGATAGCTACTAATTATGCAATGGATTTAGCAATGCCATGCAAGATGTCTTCGTGTCAGAACTGGATAGGCAAATCTAGAAGATGAACCCATATAGGAGCATAGTTAATATTTTGAGTTTTTGGATTGAAATATTCATCCACTTTCACAAAAAAAGACTTTTCTGACCATAAAACCAAGGCCCACCTATGAGAATTTGGGAGAAATCATACTGGTTATTAAGGCAATCAGAAAAAAACCTCAAGACAGAGCAACCAACTCCTTGTTACCTAGGGTTCTCCTCTTAGAAAATTCCCACAGTCATATGGACTTCATGTGAGGTCTACCTCCAATAAATTTCTCAACCAGAGTGTGGGAATCAAGAAAAATATATTTAGTCAGTCTCATCAAGGATAACTAGATCTTCACCATTGGGAAGTAAGGTGTTGATATTGCTTTTTTTGGAAACAAATTTCTCCCACCGTTTCATTTTTTTAGCAAATGTGATCAAGGAGGAAACAATATATTTTGGGAACCCTGCTCTATTTTTCTAAAGGATAATTTCCTAAAAGTGGTTTTACATTCCCTAAAAATCTCATACCATTTGGTTTTGAATTAGGGCCCACTTTCTTGCAGTCACATGAATCATCTATATTTTATAAGTTCTGAGGCGCAAATCCACCTATAGTGATTTAAAAATTCATATTTCCACCTTCCCCTCGATCCTATGAAGTTGCGCCATCACCTCTGCTATTGCTCAACCTAGATGAAACCCTCACACAGTCGCTTGATAAAAATATTTTTCACACATAGGGATGTGCTAGGGTATGTGTTACTCAAAATTATCTAAAAAATTGATGGAGAAATTCTAGGATTTATCAGGCATCTACCCTTAAAATTTCAGCTCAATCCTATTCTAGATGAATGAAATATGGTTGAAACAAGTGATAGTTTGGGCAATCCTACAAAAAATGTCCTCTTCCTTATCTAGTTCATTTTTTATGTTTAAATTGATTGTACAACACTCTTTTCTCTTATTGAAGAATCATTTTTAGTATTTTCTATCAGGTGTTGTGAATGGTATTTTAATCTTTCCAATATTTCTAAAAAAAAATTAATGCCTAATTGTTCTCCTTGGACTTGATGGATGTATATTTCTTCTTCCTGAAAGCCTAAGTCTTCTCCAATAAAAATTAGTTCTTGTAGAGATAGGTTTTCTTCTTCAACTTATTCTAATAACTCATGAAGTTCTAGTTTTTGAGTTTCTATTTTTGGTTACTTGTTTTCTTTTTCAATTTCTTTTTCTTTGCCATGTTCCTTTGATGTAGACTACCTTATGACTCCCTAGTTAAGATATTTAGAGTTTTGTAAACTATATTTGCAAAATTCAATATCCTAATTTGATGTAGTAGACCTTATCTCTCCAATATTATCAATTTTACAAATATTAAATCTGATTTACAAAACCTAATTGATTGATTACAAAACTTGTAATACTCTAGGTAGAATACCTTTTAACTCCCAAGTAATTTTAGTAAAATATCAAGTTTGCTAAGATTTTTTAATTCTTCAAGTTTTGTAAAGAACTTGGATCTACCAAATGATTTTGAGTGCAATATGTTTTAATAGTATGTTTATATTTCTTAGTTTCCTTGAGTTGAATTCCTTTTATCTCCCTAATGTTCAACTTTAATTTTCACCTTATTTCTCCCTATGAATTAGTAAATAGAAAGATAAATAATGAAGATCCACCTTCAAGTTTTAATAATGTTCTTTTCCTTCAAGATATTTAGTTGGATTAATGTCTCAAGAATTAATGTAAGAGACTAATGCAAAAATTCTATTTCCAACTTCTAAGCAATCAATAAATTTTATCCTTTAACCTTAAATGGTTTAAATTTCCTAAATTCCAAAATTTTGATGTAGTATGCCTTATAACTCCCTGATTTGAAACTTTAGAAAATGGAAATATTTGTAAATTAATATTTTATTTTTCCAATGTTGAAAACCTTATACCTCTTAAATTAATTATCTGCAAATATTGTAACGTTGATATATCAAGCAATTTATAATAGATTCTAACATATACTTCCTTGTTGATATTGCTTTCTAGATCATTAATAGTCTAAGGTTTTGCTCCTTATATCTCCTTTCAACTAATATTAGAAATAACTCCTTATTCCTTTTAATATTCAAATCAACCTTAAACAAGATTAAAAGAATTTTCAGTATAACATTTTACCTTCTTTGAATTGGCATCTTTTCTTGAATATAGTGTATTTAACATGGATTGACTTCCTCTCAATGACTAGTTTGTGTCCATAGTGATTTCTTGAATCCTTGATGTGTGTGCAATAAAAAAATGTGAATCTTTTGCAAAGGTTATTGATTTTAAAAAATATTGTGATGCCTTCAATGAGTTTTGAGCATGTTGAAGTCTAAAATGCTTCAAATATTGTGAAATGGGTCTTCTAGTCTATAAATTAATAGTGCTCGGGATGTAATTTATGTCTGACCTCCTCCTTGGTGCTCCTCCATGTCACTCAATTTATTATTCACTTCAATATTTTAAGTCAAATTATGCACTATTTTTTTATCCTCAATGTTGTTTGAGTTCACCTTCAATTTTCAAAACCCTCTCTAAAGTTGAATGCATGCCATCTACTATAGAATTCTTCTTTGTTACCACATTCCATAATATTCTAGGCTTTTCAAATATTAAATGCTCCTTAGACACTCCTTTATGCCTTCAACTTTGATTTTTGCCTTGTTTGTGCATGATAATATAACAACTATTATAATTATGCTCAGTTTAATGACACTTTTACCTTAGTATTACACTTGATTTTAATTCTTCTTGTGTGCACTCTTCGTAACGTGTTCACCTTGGTAATTTCCTTCTATGTATATAGCTTGGTTGGCACTGAATATGTAATAGCTTGAGATCAAAATAATCTTCAACCTGACTATTGAAACATGTTTTATTGGCTCATCTAGGATAGGTTTCATGTGATGCCCTTCCAATCAATAGATATGCACTGGATCCTAAATATATGTTATCTTTCCACTCTTGTAATGATTATAATGACAACACTTGTAGCATCCTCTTGTAATGACTATTAGAGTTTCCTCCACGAGTTGTGAGAATGGCCTCTTCAAGAACGTTAATTAATATAATAACTATTATATTTCCTCAAATAATTGTGCATACTACTCAAGTTTCTCCATGTGGTGATTGCATAGGTAATGTCTATTAGGTATTGATCATATCTTATGAACACGTTACTTCTTCTGCAAGTGTAATATTTTTACGATGATCAATTTCTAAATGACATGTTTCCTCCTAAATCTTTGATGTGCATGCAATCTAACTTGGTGATGGCTATTTGAGAGTTCAATCCTTCTATAGCTAATTTACTGGAAATATAACAAATGTATGTTAGGGTTTTATATGTTGAATCATATTTATTGTTTTCACTCACAGCTAAGATTCACACGATCTCCACCGATGATATACCTTGATGTTGTTGTTAAGGAATAATGAGAAACAATCCCAATGAAGCTTTATTTGATGCACCTCCTAAATGTGATGCTTGGATATATATTGTTGTATATCCTTGTATTGCCTTCACCATAAGATTATGAATGCTATATATCTTTATTATTGCTTCTCCTACTTTTTTCTCAATAGTCCTTGGATGGATACGTAGCTTTAGGAGTCTAAAAAAAATAATCTCTTACTTTCACCCTACTTTTAATGACTTCTCTGCTTGAAAATATGTAGGTATATGATGTCTAAAAGGTCTCCCTTTTTACTTTGGAGATATAAATCATAGAGCTATATTTTATGGCTCTAATAAGGTACTTTGAATTCTTGATTCTATACCTTCCTTGGAGACTTTAATATGAAATATAAACCTCGAAATTGGTGATTAAGAACCTTTAATTATGAACCAAATATTAGAGTTCAAGTAATGAAACTTTTGTACCTTAGTTGCATACCTTTTCAACCTTGATTTGATGATGAAATTCTTGGTGATTTGTATCACCTGAATGCTACCCTATACTGGATGAAATTGTAGCTCTTCATTGTCCAAAAATAGCTCGTTAACCCACCAATGTGCAATTTTGAAGTTGATCACTTCCTGGACAAAATTTCTCTATATTACAGCCTTGAAAACTCTTTAAAATTTATGCTATATTGTTTTTTTATGAGCTACCTTTAACCTCTAAAATTTTTAACACATTTGTAGTCCTTGAATATTTAATTTTTTCTTGGAAAATGTCCTCCAAAAATTTAAACATCTTCTTGAAAAATCCTTTTCCCTTGGGCTTGTTGTCAGATGGCGATAAATGTCCCAAATTCTTCACTATCAGGACCTTCTCGTAATTTCTCCTCCAAGTAGTTTGAGATATTCTCCTTGAGCTTTCAATCTTGTAGCTTCTAAAATATGCAACAAGACATGTGCTAGTCCTTCTCTATCTTCAATATTGTGACTCTCTCACTAGATCCTATCGATCTACCATGGATTTGATACCACCGTTAGCTTTTGAAGTTATAAACTTCAATCTGGTCCTTGTACAATAAAATATTTCTAGGTCTATCCAATACATTACACAATGCTAGCCTTGGTTATGAATCATATTATAATTTTAATACCCCCCATAATATAAATTAAGGGGCCAAAGAGAAAATATATTAGTAATAATAACATCTTCCTCCCATAATGGATTCTCTAGTGGGACTTTGTATTTGATGCCCCTCAAAATATCCCTCATCATTTAGAAGATTTTTGCTGGTCTTCAGAAAATCAGCTTCAATTCTTTGTAATTTTAGCAAGTCATTCTTTATTATATGTCCCTCCCTTTTATAGTATTTATAAGTGGTATTTGACTTCTTTAAAGACTTACCCTAGGCCTTGATCCCCTAGGTATTAATCCCAAATAATGAATGTTTCAATCATGCATGGATGCTTTAAGAAAACTTTGAGTAGATACCTCACCTATAATAACACTTTTTGGTAACTTGGCTTATCTTAATGAGAGGAATGTCCAATTATTTGGATAGTGCAAATGAGCATAGAGATAGCCATGATTTATGTATATTTAGATGGATTGCATCAAATATTAATGATTTTTATGCATCTGGTATGATAAATATTGGTAAATGATTATAGTAATGCATTATGGTTGTACTCACCTAAGTGCAATGAATCACTACAATATATAACTAGACCTAATCATGAGTATATACTCGTATTTATTATGTAAATTTACATATATTTTTGTTTTAAAATTGAATGAGATGTACTTACAAATATATTTTCCCATTGGTTGTATGCATATGTTCCCTCATTGGAGGGTCAAAACTTATGGAAGGAGTTGAAACAAGGGTATTCCATATTGGGACACCACTTTGGATGGGTATATTAATGCCTTGATGATGCTTTCCCTCCTAAAGATATACATCAATGATAGTTGGACTTGAAAATATGATTCTCATGTGTCTCTCAAAGAATTCCTTAAAAAAAGACTCAAAACAATGTATTTTACAATGAATATGTATTACTATGAAAAATATTGGAAAAGAGTGTGTTGTATTTTATTCCAAGTGATTGAACCATAAAAATGTGGTACTATATGCTTTTGACATAAAGTTGTGACATTGTTCAATTATGTATTAATAGAATGTTGTGATATTATCATCTTAATAAAATAATATATCAGTTTATGAAGTTGTGATATCATCATACAAACTATTAAGAATAAAAATAAATTATAATTACCTATTTTATACTTTAAATTGGGTTTATTATATATTTTTAATTGAGACTTAAGAAATTTCTGACTTTAGTTTCATACTTGAGTAATAATTGAAATGGAATGCATACTAATCCAACCTTACAATTTGTCATAAAGGTTAAATGTATTGGTTAACAAAACTAGTCTTTGAGAGGTAGTGATGGTATAAAAAATAAAACACTACCCAATTATGACATTGGTGATGTTAGAGTTCAATATACTTTACCTATAAGACATTGATCAGAGTTAGAAAATAATTACATACACATTGACTTTGTGAAACATGGATGGATACATCAACTACCACCTAAATGTGTAGATGAATATTGAAATGCATGTTGATTTGGTCGAAGCATAGATAAGTGATGAAGAATCATGGATATAATAGTTTTTTTTTCAAAAAATGTTTATAGATAGTAATATGAAATTAAAAAAAAAAATTCTTAGATATTTTTTAAAACTTATGGAACCAAATGCTATAGTTTATGCTAAAATGAAAAAGTATAAAACATTTATCCAAAAATAAACTAAGAGAAAACAAAATTTGTCATATAGCAAATTCTGAGAGACATTAAAGGATTCAATTGTAAAATAAAATTGAAACCTTATTAGATTACTCAAAATTAGATGAAAAAGATAAAAATAAGTTACAACTTAAATTTTAAAAATAAATAAATTAAATAATACAAAAGTTTGATTACAAGATCCATTTGCCTATGGGTTTTAGTTTGGTGAAATTATTATATTTATATATTAATGATAGAAATCTAATGTGTGATGAGGGGGATTCATCATATAACAACAACAATTATAGTATATGTCCTTTTTTATTGTCCCGATTTTTGGACATGGTATGGACCAAGTAAGCAGGGAAAGTTGCACCTCACACTAACCAACACAACAAGGCTAGTCCCAAGAGCTTAGGGCTTAGCTTATTTGGGGGTCTCCAAGATTTTGAAAAATGCCAACTCCTTTATAATATGATATATTTGGTGCACTTTTCTAATATAAAAACTTGAGGGGGAAATGGTTAAATAAAGAAAACAAAAAACAAAACAAAACATCTAAGCTAAAAAGGTGGCAATGTGTCAAAGATAAAATAAGACGTGTCTACATAACAAGTCTAAATGTAATATGCTAGCATTAACTCTATCCTCTCCTTGACATATATAAGCACATAAATAACAAGATACAAGCATACACACATAATAGAAGATGGTATGGGCACGAAATTCATAAATGGACTTTAAAGTAGATGCATGGACTCCAATATGTGTGTGTGCACATGCATGCAAGAAAAATATATTACAAAATATTATGCTAGAAGTGAGGGTTTGGTTGCCTACAAGACAACTTAGAATTTTGCAAACTGCTATATAGAGATAAATAAAGGGAAATTTTAAAAAACTTGTCAATACTTTACAAAGATAATGCTAATAAAATTTTAGCATTTGATAATGTGTGATATGGGGAAAAGCAATAACAAGATGTAAAATATGTATAAAAGTAAGATAATAAAATTCTGTAATAAGATTGAAATATATTATTAATAGTACAATGCAATATAATGGAGAAATAAACACTCCAAAACTCTAATGGAAACTACATTGTACCTACTCACTACTCTATAGTAATCTCACTTCTACTTCACACTCTCTTCGATTCACTATAGGACCTATATATAAGAAGATAAGTTACTTCATCCTTACTCTAATACTTCTAAGAGAACTAATGAAGGATGCTCTAATGGATTTATTATAGTTGGATTTATTTTTGTCTCCTTAGTATGAGTATGAGACAAGTGTTACCAATTAGTTCCAAATCTATATGTAAGCAATATATTTGCTTCTCTATTCAATAATTTAATTTCTAAATTCCAAGTATCTATAGTTTGGTGTAGTATGCCTTATAATTCCCTACTTTTGGAATGTTAGAAAATAATGATAATAGTATTTGTAAATTGATATTTGAGTTTACCAAGGTTGACAGCCTTATATATCCTACTTGGTTATTTGAAAATATTATAATATAATGTGCTTCAACTATAATGCCTCAAAATGGACTTGCTTTATAACTTACTAATGTCTAGTTATTCCAACGCAGTAGTAAATTTGATCATATATGTAGCACCTTATAACTCCAATGTTACTTGAATTAAAGTAAGAAAATTTAATATTAAAATTACCTTAGTAATGCAGTACACTGGGTTGCTTAAGGCTTCACTCTTCTCAATGGCTCTTTGGACACTGTGTTCATTGTATGAAGATGAGCATTAAATGCTCTATTCCTCTTCCAATGGTGTTGGTTTTAACTTGTGGTATTGAGCATCCAATGCTCTTCTCAAGAATTTTTGTGGATGAGAGTATCTTGCTACCCCCTTTGAATCCAAATATAAACTTCTTCTATGTACGCTTACTTTGTTGTGTTTTCTTTGGACTTTAGTGTATTTTCCTTGGACTTTGCTATATTGAGCGTTCAAGTAACTTCAAGATCCTTTGGATGAATTTCATGTGGCTTAAGCTCTTGAATAATGCTTTATGACTTCTCTAACACTTCTTGAGGTGATAACCACATGGTTTGTGAGCTTTGATGCTCTTTAGGATGACACCCACATGGCTTAGAAAATGTTGTAATGCTTCTCCTTCCCAACTATGATAAATATGCCTTTGTAACATCCAAATGATTATTCTAACACTCAAGGAGTGAGTATTTTATTTCTTTGAAGGTGTTGGGGAATATATGGATGCTCTGTCAGTTGTGACAAGTGGTAGCTAATAGGAATGCATATTTTATTGCATTAAATAAAATTTTGTAAATTATTAATTAAAGGTATTTCATGTGGCAAGTGCACATTAAATATTATTGTGCATATTAAATGCACCTTTATCTTTTTCCCCACACATGGTAATGAGCCCATGGTTTGGCTCATACCATGGTATTGTAAAGGTACTTGGTGCCTATATATTACATGTTTATTAATGGAAATATAAATATGATACCAAACTGATATGGTTAACACTATCAAAAGATATGAAATATATGATGATGAAGAACTAATGTTAGTATTACCAACAACAACTATAAATAGGGATTACAAAGCTTTTGAATAGATGCCATTGGATAAGATTACATTAAATGATGCCAATCACAAGACTTATCTAAAACTACTTGCCAACAAATAGTAAATAAAATAAATGGTCATAAATAAAATATTATTTATCAACTTATTACAAAACAAGTAATGTAAAAGCATTAATACCTATCATCCATTGCATTTTTGCCACTTTGGGTGCTACTCTACTATTTTCTGGTGATGGTCTCATATTTTTTGTGTTTTTAGATGAATATCCACAAGTTTCCAATCAGTTTTGTATATTTTGACCTTGATCTGATGTTTCTGACAATACTCCATTGTTTTTCGATATATCTTTTCAATGGTTTTTGATTTTTGGTGAGTTGTGCAAGTTTTTTTCAAAACCTATTTCATGGGTTTATCCCACATTAGGCCTATTTCACTCCTTTTATCATTTAAATTCAATGATTCACACATAATATATTTGTCAGCCCTCACTATTTTTAATCTAGCCAGTGTCATCAAACTAGCCATTGCTATAAAACTAGTCGTTGCCCAATAGTTTCCAATGATTATTTTTTTAGAGATACTCCTCAATCCACATTCATTTTTAAATACTATTTTAGAAGTATATTTATCCTCTAGACTGTGATATTTGCATTCAAGTACTCCTCACTAACAGAGTATTCTCAGAGATGGTCACGACCATGATCCTTCTTATGTGATCCACAAACATCACATGGGTACTCCTTAATAACAAAGTTGTCATTCTCTCTTCCTTTATAGGATCACAACCCTTTCATTGTGATCCTAACCATCACATGGGTATTTACCCTCTCACAACATATGGTACTATTTCACATTAGAGTTTGGTTAGATCTCCAGTGGCTCATCTCTCAATGGATTTCGGCACATCAACTTTTCATCTTAGCAATGTCTTCCCCAAAAAGACACATTAGGAAACACTACATCAATTCTTCAGCATTAGCTTCCACGTTGACTTTATTGGATCCTTAGCATCATTCATCTCTTATTATGTTCTCTATATTCTCCTTCTCTATATGTATGCATTGGGACCAATGCATCTACAATAGGGAGGAATAATAGGGATGCACATTGTATTGCATTAAATAATATGTTGTAACTTATTAATTAAAGGTATTCCATGTAGCAAGTGCACATTAAATATTATTGTGCATATTAAATGCAACTTTATATTTTTTCCCACACATGGTAATGAGCCCATGGTTTGGCTCATACCATGGTATTGTAAAGGCACTTGGTGCCTATATATTGCATGTTTATAAATGGAAATATGAATCTTGAGTTTTACACATAATTTTGTATCAATGGTGCCTTTTTTTGCATGAAATGCTTTGCTGCAATCTCTATTATATATAATATACTCCTTTTCCAGTGTATGCCCAACTATTTTCTTACTCTCAATCCTTTCTTCAAGTGAAATAAAGTGCTAATATTCTTACAATATGTTGGCTCTTGTTTTATGGTGTTTCTAGGTGCTTTGATGATGGTTCTATTGTGCTCTGATTGCTATTACTAGTATTGTACTTATTTGGCTATTTATTCATGATACAACCTGGTATAGCTCCTCCTTAGTGGATGATTTATCCAAGCTAGGTCTTGGATATTGCACCTTGAACTCTATCTTGTACCTTATATCTTTAATATGCTATCTTATGTGCTACCTTGCAATGTATTGTAGATGACAACTTCTAGCTCATGATATGCAATAGATAATAGATCCTTTATGTGGCTATCTTATGCTTCAGGTTACTTACTATGGATTTCTAATTTAGTGATTGATGGGGGTATCTTTAGACACCATAATGTGAGCCTCTTGTTGGCTCTTCAACCTTGCTTGGATAGTGCTCTTCTATCAGCTAATTTGTGATGGTTATTTTTGGAATTTGACATGTCCTTGAGACACTCAAACTTTGTCCCCTTTTATTACCTAGGATAAGATATTATGGTGCAAGAAACTAATGTAAATATATTTACAATAGTTAGAATATAATACCTTGATTTTGCACCTATATCTGAGATCTTCAAATATATTTTACAAGCTTTATTATATTGATTTTGATGGTGGCTTCTCTATATTAATCGTTGTAGGAAAGGGATGATTCAATGTTGTCTTCTTTACTGGATAACTCTCTCTTTTGCATGGCTAACTTAACAATAAATCCAAGCTAATAATATTGCAACTAATGTGCCCTTAAGGTGTCTTAATATTACACTAATTTTTACTTTCATGTAGTGCACTTCTAATAAGGTTTAAGAGAATTTAATATAGTTCAACGGCAATCTCCTTATTACTTCTTAAATTTAACTTATACTATGCACTAATGATAACTCTTAAAGAACTCTTAAATACTTTTATAATATTTGTAACTTAATGTAGTCTTCTATTCTATAACTAGATAATAGTAAGATGATATTTTATTTCTTTTGAAGTATATCTAAATCATATTTAATATGTAGGTAATAAACCTTAATATAAACTATCTTTTGCACTTCCCTTGAAGACTTTAAAATACAACCTTCTTCTTACAATTTCTAGATTCTAATAAGGTGCTTAATGAAGCTAAGTAATTAACTAAATATAAGAGTTCAAGTAATGAACCCTTTGCACCTAATTTTCATACTTTTAATGATCTCTAAATATGATGTATATCTTGGTGTTTTGGTTCACTAAGTTGTCTGGAATGGTGGTGAATCGTAACTATGAAACCTTTCGTATTTTGTTTTAGATTCAAAAAACCCCTATGTCCTAAATGTGCCTTCTTAGCTATGAAAGGAAATATCCAAATATCTTGGATTTGGTAGGCTTCTTCTATCTATGTTCTCCATTAACCTCCTTGTAGAATTTTATCTTCAATTTGGTCCTTCTTCTCAAGAATTTTTAAGTCTTGAGGTCTTCACTAGTCTCCTCCATAATTTGACAAACTACTTTCCAAATATTTCCCCTTTGGGCTTGTTGTCAAATGACAACAATTGTCCCAATTTCTTCACTATCACGAGATTCTCCTTGGTAGTGAATTTCTTCAATAATTTCTTATAGGAACTCATTTGATGACTTATTTGAACTCTACAATAAGTCTTTCCAAGCCTTCTCCTCGTTTCTCCTTGAGATATCTCCAAGGTCTTCAATGTTGCAACTTATCTAGTCATCTCAATGAGACCTTTCCTTCAACCTTCTACTTGTGGAAGTGTTGGCAATGAGATCTCTTAGATCTCTATAATATGCTACTTCTAGAATATAGAACAAGAACTTGCTTCTCCTTATTTACTTATAAAATTTGTCCGCTTCAATGTATATCACAAACCTCCAAACTTATAGAATTGGGATATCTTTAATGGGACCTTCTATAGGTCTCTTCAGGTTCTTCAGGTTGATTTATTAAATCTATTGTTTGCAATCCTCTATGGAGATCACCAATATATTATCTTCTTCTTGAATATTCTCTAGAGTATCTAGGATTAGCAATAAGGCTACTATGGCATTTTCTTCTTCTATAATGCATAGGTCTACAATAAGACTTCCCTCAGGTTCCTATAATCTCCTCTTCTTTTATGTGTTGCTTCTAGTGTTGGATTGATTCTAAATATGATATTCTTCCTAGATCTTTGTAGGAAGCTTCCCAATTTTCTTTGAATCTCCTTTTTCTTACAATAAAGTATTAGTACTGTAATGGATAAAATTTTAAGTGGCAGATCTTCACTATTTGATTTTTCAACCTAGTGGAATGAATGTTGAGTTCTAGTCTTCACGAGTTTTTTGCAACTGTATGGAAAGACTCTAGGCAAATGCAATCCCAAAATTTTTGGAACTGATATTTGCTTATCTCCTCTCAATATCTCTTGTGGCTTTCCCTATTTCTATATAATCTATCGCAACTCTGATACCACTATTAGATTTTGATAATGTATGATATTGGGGAAAGCAATCATAAGGTGTAAAACATGTAGGAAAGTAAGATAATGGAATTCTGCAATAAGACTAAAATATGTTATTAATGGAAATTTATGAAAATAGTACAATGCAATGTAATGGAGGAAATGAACACTCCATAACTCTAATGAAAAGTACATTGTACCTACTCACTAATCTATAGTAATCACACTTTTACTTCACACTCTCTTCTATTCACTATGGGACCTATATATAGTAAGATAAGTTACTTGGCCCTTACTCTTCCAAACTACCTTTATTATGACTCATGTACAAGTGGACTCCTTTTACATTTACATCATTGCACGTTGACACGTGCTTTTATTACTTCTTCCTCAAGTAACCTAAAATAAACTCCTAATCTAACAATGTAACCAAGGTGGTACATTGACATGTACATAAATAATATAATATACTCTAACATAAATAAAGAGAAATTTTTAAAAACATGTCAATACTTTACAATGCTAATGCTACTACTATTTATAGATTATATAGAGGATATTTTTCCTCTAAAATTATGTAAATATTTCAAGATTGACTATTATTCTACATGTTAGGACATGTCTTGATTTAAGATATTGTGCCCTTTTATGTTCTCTATATTTGGAACTATTAATATTGTGTATTTTGAGTCCTTGTATGCTAAACTACCTATACTATTGCCATATACCCTTTTGGGGGACTACTAGGGTCTGAGTGTGGGAAATTAATGTCACCTAGTTCAAGGAATTTTCCTAGTATCACTCCCATAACTTTTGTTTTTAATGTTCCAATTTCTTCCTTGGGTTTCCATATCTTCCTTTTAGAGAAAGGATTGTTTATCTCAAAATATTATACATCTTAGCTCAATATGTGAGGTCTAGGATTGCAACCCAAACTTGTAGGGATAGGGACCAAGGACCAACTATGTAGGCGTTTAGGGGTGAGATCCCCCCAAAACAATGTTTAGGCTCCTAAAATATCAAATAATGATTTGTGGATACCCATTGTGTTTATATATATGTGATGTTGTAGGATTTCCCCTTTTATCGAGTGACTAATCATGTCCTTGGTTGTCAAAAATTTCTTGTTCCATTCCTAAGAACTTATGTGTTGACTATCAAAACTTGTGTCTTTCACCTTTGGTCAAAATGTTTACCTCAAAAAACCTAATATTTAAAAATTTTGGATGATTTATGGTGTAGACACCTAAAAAGTATCATATTTGCAATGGCTAATATTAATATTTAATAGTGTGTGCAATTATTTTAATTAATGTATTACAAACCTTATAAATGATTAATATTGACTATTATATCCCTTTGACCCTTTTCTAGCTTCTTTGACCCACTTTTAACCCCTTCCTACACCTAACCATAGTCATCTTAAGACCACTCTACTATTTTTAACTTCTATTCTCCTTAAATTTGGTTGGCATTTAATCTCCCTCTTTCCTGCACTTTCCAAATGCATACAATGCACTTGGATGGGAATTCCCCCACCTAGGCACTTTAATTAGAAATGCTAATTTAGTGGATAAGGAATTCCTCCATAAAAAGGGCATTGATATAGCACATCATAATGTGTCATGGCAAGGCATATTGTGTCATGGTATATCATCAAGTGTTATGGCATATCATAAAGCATCATAGGATTAGGACATCATAGGTAAATCTAGTAAATTTGCACATTTTTCCATCTGATGCCACTTGTCACCCCTTTTATTCCATCCTCTCCACTCTCCTCTGTACATGGGATACTTTACAAATAGGTATTCATTTTCATGTTCATGAGTGCACAAAAATTATAACAAAAATCTACTCAAATTTCATTCGATAATGCTATGTTTTTTCTTGACATTGTGCTTGCAGGTTTTTACCATTGAAGGAGCTCAAAGGAATCAACCATGGAGGTATTTGTGTTTATTAACTAACATTTATTTTGTAGCCACATCAAAAAAATATATTCAACAGTGCACCAAATCTGTAGCAAGGGCCCCAAAATAAATTTCTAAAGGCTTAGATTCAAGATCAAAACCCTCTACCAGATAAAAATATCAACTACTCAAAGTTAGTTGACCAGAAGCACAACTGTCCAAGGTAGTTGACCAAAAACACAACTTCCCAAGGCAATTCCCCAAATAGACAACCACCATGGGTGATTGAACATCAAATCCAGTAACAACTCCAAATCAACCCCAGATTTTAAAAAACGTTAAATCAGGTATCTAGAAAGTCTCAATATGCATTTCATACAATTTTATAATTTTTACATTTTTTTATGTGAAGTTTTATAATATTTTAGTAACTTTTGTAACCTTCTTCAAAATATTTGGCCCATCCTGAAGGCCCCTACATATGCTATTGATGTTGTCATTCTGAGCTTGTGTGTAAGTAGTGGATATACATGGAATATTGAGAGATCAAGTAACACACCTTCTAAACTCTCCCACACCTCGTTGTGCGCTTGAGGAGATAAATTGCAACACCATAGATCTCACTTGTAAAATAAAACCCTCCATTTTGGGAGGTTGATTGTAACTAAAGGGTCTATTTGTAAAATATAAAGCTTATCAAATATCAAATCAATTATAAATCTCTCTTTTATTGCACTTTTTCTATTTTCAATTGTTATGGTGTATTTCCTCTTTCACACAAATTTTGATCATGGTGGGACCCTTTTCCCACAACACATTGATGCTTGTTGTTTTACATGAGCTTTGGTGCTTACATCAAACATATAATGTCTTATGTATTATTTCTTAGGATTATTTGTGTTTGTATGCTTGTTTAGCTTGATTTTCTAAATTCCTACTTATTGATATTACAGAAACCCAATGGAAAGAAAGATATAGTTACAACTTCTCATATTAGGGTTGGATCTTGCAAGATCTACCCTCACAGGCTCAATCTCAATCACCTAGGATGGTTCTCAAGAATAGTCTCAATTACCTATGGTAGTTCTCAAGGTCAGTATCAACCGATCATGGTAGTTTTCAAGCTTAGTCTCAACCACCTATGGTATTTTTCAAGCTCACTCTCAATTGCTTGTGGTAGTTCTCAAGCTCAAACGCAACTGCCTAGGGTATTTCTCAAGCTTAGAAAAAATGCATAGGCTAAGGCTCAGGCTCAGGGACATAATATGCTTAATTTTTCTTTTTTATTTTAGCACAGGCTCCCATATTTTGACTTTGTTTAAAACTTCATAGCATAGTTCTTTTTATTTTATTTTTAATCTCTTTTATCCTCTTCTGTCTTTCAGTTTTTTAAAAAAATAGCATTAGCATAATCATTTCATGATTAATTTTTCAAAATATCAAAGGCACATTAGTTTAGTTGTTAATTTCTATTGATTTTCAAAAATTTGAAGGTATAATACCTTAATAATCTCTTTATATTCTCTCAAAACACTCAAGATGCATTAGATTAAGCTATTATTTATTTCGAAATATTCAAAGACTACTCAGATTAATTGTCATTTTCTTTTCCAAACTCAGTAACTTAGGTTTTCATTTCCTTTGTGAGCTTAGTTTAGTAGTTTGTGCATGCTTTCATAAAACTCATGTAGATCATTTCCCTCAAATTGCATATTAGATTTTTGTTTCCATTACATTTTTAGGGTTATTTTTAGACTTGCATGGTAAATAAGCATAAAAAACAACAAAAAAAGAAAGAAAATGTACATAAAATTATACATATTTGCACATTACATTTTGCAAATATATTACAATGAAAACCTCCTAGTGGCATTGATTTCACCACCAACCATCGGTTGATATGTTCAGATACCATAGCTAGATATCATAGTTTCTTGGATATCATCAATGGGAGTTAGTTACCCTTGGGGCTAACTTGGGGTAATTTTGAGGTTAGACGTCCTTTTATTCATAGGGCTTGATAATATTTGAACTCATAACTATAATTTATATCCAATACTGATTGAGGGTGAAGTGAAAGACCAACGAGGCAAGTAGTAGGACATAAATAGAATGAAATCTCTCAAGAGCTTTGTTTTACTCCCTTAGGATACCTAGAACCAAACCACCAACCTAGAAAGTCTTTTTGCTATTTATATCTTATTCCTCATCAAGGGAGTAGGCATAAACACATATTATTAGATTTAATTCCATTATCCCTCATAGTTCTTAGATATAGGGAATATCAAAACACAAAAAAATCCAAAAAAATTGAAAAAAAAAAATCAAAATCAAAACTTCAAAACAAAAACATCAAAACATTCATTGTTTTCTTGCTTTTTTGTTTGCATAGATAGTGTGTTTTTTAAAATAAAAATAAAAATAAAATAGAGCATCCACCAACACACTCTTTCATTTTGTATAGCCTATGGTAACGACCCAAAGTCAATCCAAGGCATCTTCCTAAAACCTATCTCCATGGACTATTCAAATCAATCCACCCATTCTTAAACCACTCTCCTAAATTATTTGAGGGACACAAATTAAATCCATTATGGTAGTATGTTCGATGATTTCCATCATTCCATATATTCTTCATTTTATACTCATCACATTCGGTCTAATCAAGGTGGAAACCACCATATTATGCACACCACCCCTTCTGATTCCCATCACCCTAAGACTTACCTTTCTCCACCATAGCCAAACATAATGTCCATTTATCTCGATGTAATTAGGGTTATCCATAAGGGCTTAGACCCAACACCTAATTATAAATAAAAGGTGAATTAATTTTGAAACCCAAGTGAATCTTGACCAAATTCATGGAGACAAGGCAAATTGTATTTGATTTCCACTAAAAATTATAATAATGGGACAATTTTTTGTTAATATTTAAAAAAAACATTAAACAATATAAAGACTATCGATAATACAATTTCATATGATTCAAGAGGCTACCATATAATTAGGCTACTAGACAATGAGTCAATTTCATATGTCGGTAGCATGTATGAAGTTGTAGGTGTATGTTTGGTACCGATAGCCTTTACAGACTACCAAATTTCTAGTGTAGTTGGTAATGAAGGAAGACCCCCTATTGCTATACCCTAGAGGAGTGTGGCCCTATTTGTGCCAACCATTGTACTTTGAATTATTTCAACCATAAAAATATTCATTATAAACACTTTATCAAATGAACTCAAAGAACATTATTTCAAAAAAATATTCATTATAAACACTAGATTTAATTTAAAAAATATTTACGTGTTGTAACACAAATAAAATTTATCAAATGAAATCAAAGAGAAACTATGGTGGTGTGATATTTATATAACACACTAATAGAATTTATCAAATGAGCGCAAAGATCAACTATGGTGGTGTGCTATTGATATAACACACTAATACAAGTGTGGCAAGGTTGAATTAGGTTGTGGTGTTCATCTCATTTGTTAATATAAAAAATAGCATATTAATTAAAATATTTAGAAAGAGGATCTCGATCCTTTTGATATCACAACTTTATTGTTGATGGCCACTTAATATTATATAAAAATATCAGCCAATGTTGTGTTTCAAATTGCCTTCTAGAATAGAAAAAAATAGTGTATGGAAATAAATTTTATTATACAAATATGTTACTAAGAAAAATATTATAATAAACTGATTAGAAAACCATATATCTAACTATAACATTAAAAGAAAGAATTATTTTTAATGCTACATCAACTCTGGTCATTGGTCATTGAATCGATGTTGGGTTATGAATATTGGATAACTGGTGTTGGTATCCTGATAAGGCTACCATACTTTAGATGGGGTCGATAGCCATAAATGGATACCATAATTTATAAGTATCGATAGCCATATGAGGCTACCATCCATGGATGGGATCAACAACCATCAATGGCTACCATAATTTATAAGGGTTGGTAGCCATCTTAGGCTATTGTTCTTTAGATCTTTTAATATAGTATGATATAGATACCAATGCAATTTTTGAAATCTATTTCATGGTATAATAATAATAATGGGCACCACAAAAATGGGCAATCTGAAATTGAAGCAACTCATTATTTTATTGATGCATCTTCTCTATCAATGCGTATGAACAACTAAAATACAAATGAAGCAGTAGACTTTAGAGCCCATAGTTTGAAAATTTTGAGATGATAGGTACACTAATTCCACATTTTTGTGAGTCCAATTTTAGGGATGGAATTGGACATGGTCATATCTAAAATTTTAAATCTTAGATTATTAATGTGGAAAAATACATCAGTGAAAGTTTACCATATGGATACAAGTTACGTTATATTTGAGTTTCACATGCCAAGTACAACTCAAAAGGGCTAGCAAATGTTAAAAAATACAACAAAGCGCTAGGTGTATACCTTTTTTATGGCATATGATTACCCTTGGAATACAATATATATATAATTATAATATTAGGTTACCACATAAGTTTCTTCCCAAGTTTTTGTAAATCTAAGCATGAAAGCCTCCAAGGTTGTTGTCATAGTTAGCATTGTCTATAAACTATTATTATTGAAACAAAGAGTCGTTGGATAATATAAATTGTTATAATTACACATTTTAAAATTATAATTAAAAAAAATAGTTATCCAAGAACCTACCTAAAAGGTGTCATTTGCTGTAAAAATAATAATCCATCACAATATTTTTTTTTAAATTAGGACCTATCTCATCGCTATAGTGCACAACATGATCATCAAAGCATTGGATAATTGAATGGAATAGGTTACATGTAGAATTATGATACCCATTCAAAGATAAATAACTTCTTGAAAAGAAAATTCTAGCTGTATTTATATCATTTTAAACTTTAATTAATTACTAGCCCATACATGGATGCTCTACTTTGTATTTTTGCATGTCAAAGGGGTGTGCATTTACCAGCAGCATGGTATACTAGCAATGCCATGTATTTTCTAAAAGTGGTTTTTCTACTCAAGCTTTCTCACTATCTCATGAGGACATGTTTATATGCAGATCAATGTGTACCAAAATACCATGTATTGTTTTTATGGTTGATCCCACCAATTATCTATGGTGATGGAGATGCAGGAGTTGGACTATGCCTGGGCATAAAGGAAATTTCTTGGCTATACCTATTGTTTTAATACGAATAAATTTACCAATGGGTCTTAACATTTATAACGTTTCAAACTTTAAGCAAAAAAATACAGTCTTGTTCAAATTGACTAAATAATAATACTTCTAGGCATGCATTTAGGATAAAGACATTGCCGACCCATTCAAGTTAGTCAATAGATGGACCACAATCATGGAAATAATTTAATCATATATGATAGATCCACCTCCTCTTTCATCTCTAATCCCATAACAAGCCAAGTGTCTGACAAATGCATCTCAAATTCTCAATTTTTTTCCTCTTCATTCACTCAGCCCTCTACCTCTTAATTGGTTGTAAATCTAAGCATGAAATTCTACCATGGTTGTAAATATGTAGGAAATAGGTGTATACAAATGGTAATAACTGGTTCTAGTAGCCTGATAAGGCTACCACCATTTGGATAGGGTGGTAGCCATCAATGGCTACCATCCTTTATTAGGGATAAATTTTCACATACCCATTATTTTGACTATCATTTTTTATGGAAGAATGTGATACTATTATGAGCATTTATGGTTTTTGATACAGGTTTCTATGGCAAACAATACGAACCAGAAGAACATCCACCTTTGGGCAGAGACATTGGTTGAAGCACCAAGTAAGGTTGGATATGATTATGTGCATATACGCACCATGGCTCGTGGGTACACAAAATCTCACTATAATAAAAATTCATATAGGGATATATGGCATTTGTTGTATTCTTGAAAGTAATTTTGTTTGCAATTGCACCGATAATACATGTTAAATGAATTATAAAAATTAAATTGTATATATATAATCATAAAATATAAAATAAAATAATAAATAAATAACATGAGCATATAAGTATAATTATAATAATAATAATATTTATGTGTACAATACAAATATAATATATATATATATATATATATTAAATAGATAAATCCAAGTTAAAGTTGTTTCTTATAAGAAATCAAAACAACAAACGATATCTTTATGTTTTTCTCGGAGTACTCAATATTGCAACACTTGGCCATCCTTTTGTTTTGCATGAAACGTCTTATGTGTCATGTGTAAACCGAACCTTGAAGATTTAAAAACATAGGACCATCGAAGGTTTTAAGATCATCAACATTGTTTTCTCTTCACGACATGGTTTCTTTTATAACATGAACTTGAAGCCACAAAGAGGTACATAATTTTTTGGTAGTAAATAAGACCAGAGAAATTGGCATCCAGTGTTCACCATGTGATTGGAAAGCTACCCTTTTGATCGAGATTTTATATTTGCTTATATCTTCGATGAATTTCCAGGTTGGATACCTTAAATTTTTGAATGGCCTGTATTTTTGTGTGTGAATTGATTGGATAAGCCTCTCTTATTACAACAAATTATTTGTAAGAAATTTTAATATGCAAATAGCCATCTTTCGTAGTGAAAACCAGTTTTATGAACAATACTAATAATCCACATAGAATATATTAAAATTATGGTCTGGTTTCACTTAATTTAGCAAGGTATTTAGTAAATTTTGCCCTATACTATGTTTTCTATGGAGATATCCACTGAGAGAATTTTTATATGAAATACTTTCAGCTTTTTAATATATATATATATATATATATGATAATTATTTTGGTTGATGCATTTTTTTACGTTTGTTGTATTGGGCTCTCATTGTATTCGTTTACTTGGATAATTGCATATCTTAATGAGATTTCACTATATTCGCCTACATGGTAGTTGCATATAAAAGAGCCATGCTGATCCTATTCATAAATTATTTCCCACTATCTCTTGCCATGGAAGCTATCGGTGAAGCAACCTAAGAATTCTACCAAGCAGTGTACTAGCGGATGGGGAAAAGCTAAATTAATGGATATGTAACTTGGAGATTGTACCCAATGTATTTTATAGTCTTAATATGATCAGAATACAAATTGTAGTCATCCTTGCAAAATGAATACCACAGTCGAAATCATGAATGTGATATTTTTGAAGTTAAAGGTTTCAAATTAATTTTGTTATAGTTAAAGATATATGTTGTTTCGCATGGATGATATCCTGGATAAATTTCATATTTTTCTTATAAAAATATATTGTCTACCTTGGGTACAAAGGTTTGAATATTTCATATTTGATACTCTCAAGCTGGTAGTTTTAAAACTACTACTCACTAAGAATGTCGTCCTCTCTGTGCAATTGGTGGTTGATCAATATCGAACTAGACTTTAAAAAGCTTCATTAAACTCTTTTCTTAATTCACGACTAGCATCTTGTTGTAGGTAGGCAGAAAATTGCATTATGAATGAAATGTGGAATCCTATTGTGTTTGTGGTTGATTTATGTATCCTTCTATGGAAAGTGTTGAAAAATTTTAAATGGAAATTTTAGATGTTGGATCAAATCCCTAAACTAGATAATACTAAATAAACTATTTGGTTTTTAAAGTGTCGTTGTCAAGTATTTTTTTTAAGGAATCATAGTCATTTTTTAAAATATTGGTATTAATATAACCATTGTGTTGTCTACTCAATTGTATATTTCGACGTTGCTTCTTCCTCGTCGTTAGTTTAATATCATAATGTTGATGTCTTTTTGCCTTGGGAACACCAATTTATTTAAAACTTTTAAATCGAAACCAGTCTCGTTGTTTTCTATCGTGCATAGAAAATCAGAACTCATTAATGTATCTATGATTTCTTATCGGACTAGCGAAGAGCACTTGCTACCAAGATTGTAGTAAACCCGTACTTTGGAAATGAGTCAAATCCCTTTATTTTATATTCTTATTTTAATTCTTTGATTTTGGGATCAATAATTATGTCGTATGAGTTTTTAATATTGTGGGAAAATATTTTAATAAAAGAATCAAAGCCTGATGATAAATGACATTCCTTCATCGCTCGATTTAAATGTTTGCTTCGTTAGCATATGCTTGTTAATTGGAGTATTCAATTTTTCAACTTACTTTTAAACTATTGGAGCGATGTGGAAATTCAACCCTAATTTTTAAGAAGGGTCAATAATAAGGAATTCCTTAGAGTTTCGTCGGATTATTTTTGGTAGCTTTTTGATATTAAAAGTTCTTATATTCTTCTAAAGAGTTTTACATTATGTTATAAAGTCTAATAATAGATTAGTTTATAGTAAATATAAGTATGAGTTGTTAATGAGATTAATAATATAGAATTAGTTTTATATTAGTATTCTTATTAAATTATTTTTATCAAGTATTAATAGATTAAGATTTATTTAAAAATTCTTATAAAAATGTGCAGAGGATGTAAAAGTATGTTATGTTCTTTTGATATGCTGTAAATTATGTTTTTAAAATATTTTTACTAAATTTAGAAAAGGGATATTTTTATAGAAACTAACTTAAAGTAAATAGAGTAAGTTAAAATTTTAGATGAACACTGCTACTACCGATATATGATATGTGGGTCTATTTTATAATAATAATCGAACAACTGAATAACAAATTAGTTCTTTTATATATCACATATTTATGCTTTATTTTGATTAAAGATAGGATCCAATAATAATTTAGATAGATTATACTTAGTATTTAATAGTTTGTTTTTGTTATAAGCTATAGAAGATAGTATTCAAATTAAAATACTTAATATTTTGCTTAGTTGATTTTTCCTTAGCTATGTTAACATTATGTTCTACAATGAAGTAAATTGGAATTCGATCAATTAATAAAATCTTAAGTTGTAAACCTTGGATAAACTTGAATTCCTGTGAAACCCATGATGTTAACCACCAAAAGGAAAAGATCAAACCTAGATGTTTACGAAGCATTCATCGAGTAGGATAAACTACTAATACCATCGAGGAGGATGTGCATTCACCCAACTCCAATAGTGCATAGTGGTGACTATTGTGAATCGGGGACAACTATTCTCTAGCAAGGTTAGTGGATTCCTAGCTATCGAGAGTAACGAACGATGGTATGGGACATCGTTCTAGGTTTTTGTACGATGTAGTACATGAGGGTTCTCAAGATCATCACCAGTTGTGGAATTGCCAACTAAACTCAAGGCTAGGGAGCTGGTCCTTGGGGTTGGAAGGTCCAGCGATAGATGGTATGGGCAGCATTACCATCAACTGGGAATTGATCTGGGACACCTGGTCCAATAAACCAGAGAATTGGTGGACCCTGATAATACTTTAGGTGAAAGTCAATAATCAAACACTGGCATAGCTACGCTAACTCAAGCATGGGTTAACTATATTAATTGGGTTAGTGGACCAGTAGGACAAGATTTGGATCATAGATCTAAAGTCCTCCATGCTATGAGATGGGGAATTAGTGCGTCCACCCTTCTAGGTGTTATGGGCCCTGGAAGGACAACCCCATGCCGAGATCCAAAAACTCGAGAAAGGAGAAAAAAATATCTCATAAATGGTAACCTACCATGGGAAGTTGGTCGATCCCGAGCACTTGAGATACTGTCTGCAGTAGTATAAATTCTTGAAGTGTGATCATCTATGCCTAGGTACTAATTCAAATTTGGGTGTGTTTACATCAAAGTGTATCATTTGGGTGCACATCAATCAATTTGTGACTGTGCTATTGAATTTAATCAAAATTTTGTATTTGTGTTTTCTTACAACCAGGTGAGTAGACTTGGGTTGTTACAGTTGGTATCAGAGCCTAGGTTGCGAAACCCTAGGTTATAAACATGAACTATTGAATTGACATAGCTCTTTTGTCACTAGGTATGGTGGGAATCTCAAGAAGAGTGAATGCTAATCTGCAAGAGGATATTGCAAAATCCTCGAGGAGGGGACTAAGATGACTCATGAGGGAGTCAGTTCAAACAATCGAAGTGCCTCGATGTGTTATAAGAAAAGAGAAAGAGCTAGTAGCTACAAGAGCTACACAAAATGATGAGAATATGATAAAAATGATTCAATTAATGCAAGAACAACTGAATCAGCAGCGAGAACAAATGGAGATCCAAAGGGCTCAAATGAGTGAGCATATGGATCAACAAAAGGTACAAATGGCTCAGCAATAGGAGATCATTACTCAGCAACATAAGGTTATTGAAAGTCTTACCAAAAGTAAGGAAACTAAAAAAGTTAATGAATTTCCAGAAGGATCTTCGAGGAGAAAAGTCGATGTTGAGTTGCAAAAAGAAATTAAGAAATTAGATATTTCTAAATTTTATGGAAAGGGTGATGGTGAAGCAGTCGTTAATTGGTTGAGTGAGGTTGAAGGGTATTTCTCAATCCAGCCCCTTTGTGTGGAATCCAAAACAACTTGGGCAGTGGTGCATTTAGTAGGTCCAGCCAGATATTGGTGGACAACCTATAATAAAATCACATAGAAGGAGGTTGCAGACATTCCTTGGGAGGAATTTGAAAGGGAATTTAAGGATCATTTTCTTACGCCATAATTTTATATTGAGAAATACATCGAATTCACCAATTTATGCCAAGATAACATGATTGTGATTGAATACTATCAAATATTTGTTCAACTTTTGAAATATGCTCCAGAATATGATAAGCATGAGGAATTCAAGGCTCAAAAATTTGTAATGGGACTACATCCCAAATTTGGAACACCTATTGGAAGAAAAGTACCTAAAACCTTGACAGTTGCTTATGATGTTGCCCGCTATGAGGAGATAAGTCAAAAGAATGCAAAGGTTTATTACCAAAAAATTGAAAAAGAGGATCCTAAGAAAAGAAGATACCCAGATATGGATAAGGGCAAAGATCAATATAAGAAATATAGATATGGTGGTCGTTACAGAGGAGATAATAGATACAAAGGAAAGTTTTGGGGAAATAAGGGGCAGGCAGATAGAAGAAACTTTCAAGAGAAAAGGAATAATTTTCTAGACAAGGGAAAGAATGGAAATCAAAATAGAGAAGGGGATAAACAAAAGAACAAAGGACCTAATATATGCTTTGTTTTTGGAGCCTAGGATCACTATGTGAATCAGTGTCCACAGAGAGCCAATAAGAAGAATCCAACAGAAGAGGCCCCACATAGGATCTATGTTGCTACAGGTAAATCTAACCTTTTAGGGAAAGCTACTCCATTTCTTATAAAAGGAAAATTGGGCAAGAAATATATTCATATTTTGATAGATAGTGGTGCAACTGATAGCTTTATATCAACTAGTATTTTGAGGGACATACCAGTTAAACCTGGGATCATGGCAAACGGGTGGTAAGTTGAGTATGGTTCAGGATAGACCTATATGGTCAACCAATGTTTATTTGACCCTCAAATAGATATACCCTAAGGAAATATTAGTTGGCATATTTATGTAGCACCTTTACATGCCTTTGATATTGTCCTAGGAGTAGATTGGCTAAAATCCCACAAAGCCTTGCTAAATTTTGAAGAGAGGTGGTTGGACTTCACAGATGGTTTTAATCAATGAATCTGTGTCCATTGTAGTAGAGCAACCTTTGAACCCCACTTGATGACTGCAATGCAAGTCAAAAGAGCTTTAAGGAAAGGGTGTAAACTTTATGTAGTCAAACTAATAAGAAGGAAGAAACTGAGTCTAGCTCCGCTCTATTTCAATAGACACCTAAAATGCATCATGTGTAGGGGACTACTCATATGGGTATGCTAATAGACCATATGAAGTATCTTGGACAACTCCAAGGTGAAGCAATGGTTTTAACCACTCAATTTGGGTAGAGAGCATACTCAGCCTTAGCCGTGGTTGACATCCATAGCTAACAGAGCTAGATACACTTCAAAGCCATGGCTAGCACTGAAACTATTTTTAATCTTGGGCCGAGCCAAATTCTATTGCAATAGTTTGGGCAATGGAGATTCAAATTATTTTGGGTGGGGAAGCTTCAAGAATTTTCCTCACAAATGATCCAACCTCATGGATCTTTATCTTGGCTTTCCAAGTAAGCCAATATTAGAGATTATGAAGGCTATAATACCCCCCTTCAAATTGAGGAGAATTTTGGAATGATCTTGAGTTGAAATATAGTGAAGCTCTACCGAAATAGATAGTGAATTGATAATACCTTGAGGAGAGTCAAAATTTTGCCCAATTGTGGAGCGACAAGCATGAATCCATCAATGGAGCTTCCAAAGGACTATGAAGAATCAATCACAAAATCAATCCAATTTAATGTGAATCCTATGAAATTCAATTTCCAATTCATCTTAGAATACAAAGGCGACCCTTTATCATCAATTCCATGGAGGAAATTGAAGATACAAGCCCTGATTACAAGAGTAAGAATACTTTTAGCTCAATATTGGCTGCCAACTGTGACTAAGAACTTTTAATATAAAAAAAAACTACCAAAAATAATTCAATGAAACTCTAAGTAATTCCTTTTATTATTGATCCTTCTTAAAAATTAGGGTTGAATTTCCACATCGCTCCAATAGTTAAAAAGTAAGTTGAAAATTTGAATACTCCAATTAACAAGCATATGCTAACGAAGTAAATATTTAGATCGAGTGATGAAGGAATGCCATTTAATATCATGATTTGATTCTTTTATTAAAATATTTTCCCACAATATTCAAGACTCATACGACATAATTATGGATCCCAAAATCAAAGAATTAAAAAAAAAAAAAAAGATATTTGACTCATTTCCAAAGTATAGGTTTACTGTAATCTTCGTAGCAAGTGCTCTTCACTAGTCCCATAATAAATCATAGATACATTAATGAATTCTGATTTTCTATGCATGGCTAAAACAACGACATGGGTTTCGATTTAAAATTTTTAAATAAATTGGTGTTCCCAAGGCAAAAAGACATCAACATTATGATATTAAGATAACAATAAGGAGGAAGCAACATCAAAATATACAATTGAGTAGACAACACAATGGTTATATTAATACAACTAGCACTGTTAGCCACAACTGGTAGCCCTGATTACAAGAGTAAGAATACTTTCAGCTCAGTCGCAGCTACCAACTGTGGCTAACAGTGCATGGCTAAGACTATTCTATCAAGTGTGGCTGAGACTATTCAAACCAGTTAGGGCTCACAAAGAAAATTTTAAAAGAGATAATAATTCTTGTTTGATTTGTTTTCTTTAAAATATACATACGATATAATACACATCATGGTTAGAACACAAAGAGGCTAATATCGATGCAAAACTGAGGTTGATTCTGAAGCTCCACCCAATGCACAACACAATGCATCGAACCCTCAATCACAAGATCCTCCTGAATGATGTTTGATGAGCATTATATGGGAAAACTCTATACATGGGGGTTCTCATCATAATACCCCATCCAAAGGAGGCAATGTACATGCCTCATGAGATAGATCTGAGTATAGAAGATCCCAACATGGGGTCTTTGATCATGGGAGCATATATCATAATCGTACACCTCGTGGATCCACTAGATCCATTGAAGAGTACATCATGGAGGAAGAAACTATAACCAAGTTGGTTCCCATCCATACTCAAGCTAAGGGTGGCTCAAGGCCCCCGTTAATTCAAAATAGACAAGTAGAAAATCTGCCCATTCAAGGGTAGGAAGAGAGGGCTGATTCAAAGCATAGGCCCACATAGACTCCAAACAACAATGAACTTGGTAAGTTCACATTTGATATGTCTAAGGTTGGAGTAAATGATACACCACTACATGAACTGTGGTGCACTAGACAATTGGATGGTCTTGATAGAGTGCTTGGATAGCTAGGGTATAAACCCTCAGTTGTGCACTCTCATTTTGTGATTTATTATAGTGAGAGCAGACATAGGACCATAAAATAACCAATAGAATGCTCTAAGTATTCTTTTAGTATACTTGAATCATCAACCTATGTGGGCATAGAGCATAGACAACACTAGAACACAAATGTCTTCTACACATACAAAGACAAGAGCATGGCAAACAAGTCTATTGGAGGTCATACTGATAAAGCTGCTTGAATAGAACATATATACCAAATACCACATACAATTAATCTTATAGATAAATCATAGAAACTGGTTTTAAAATAATGGTATCATATCTTCCAAGATTAATTGGAAGATGTTCGCATAGAGTGTGAGTGCCTTGAAAATGAGGATACTTAGAGACAGAGGTTGTTAAGGTACCATGTTTTTGAGCAACGCATGCATGAGCAATGCATACTTGACCAAAAGGAGTGTGTTGAGTGAGAGGATTGATTGAATCATACCAATATACCCCCTTAGAGTGAGTACAGGGAGCGCATTCACAAACAAGCTACTTCGCAACACGATTTGCATCCTAAGAACATTGAAACTCATACTCACCATACGGCCCAAAACATGATGCAACACTAAGCGTTAGAACATCATAGGCGTATGTAGTACAAATAAGTAGTAGGATACAGACAAGAATAGGAATATACTGAGATCTCCTTAGTAGATGTGGAGGATGAGCCTAGTCCTCCACCTTGATCGAAGAAGAATTTACCTTCGAAGGCTCCTCAATGACCTCTTAGAGAAGAGGAAATTCTATCTTCAAAGGCCTATTAGGCCTTGGTAGACAAGGTTTAAGCTATAGAGAAACAAGGGATGGCTTATCAAAATCCAACCTTGAACAAAATACACAATGAGCCTGTATACCCTTTAGTGCCCATTCCAGCATATCCTGATCACTTCGAGATGCCAAATCTAGAGAATTTTCAAGGAGAGGAGGATGATCAGGAACATGTTATGAGCTTTGTGAATATGTGCTTTCAGATAGAAAGTAATTATGCTCTATTTTTGAGAACCTTCACCACAACCCTTTTAGGTCCTACCCAAGAGTGGTTCAATCAACTTAAGATGTATAGCATAGCCATATTCGAACAACTGGCTAATGTGCTTCTTAAACACTTCTCCTTTGATATCAAGAAGAAGGTAAACCTATCCAATATGGATTCTTTAATGCAATATAATGATGAGTTGATCATGGATTATGGGAAAATATGGAGAAATATAATGGTAAAGTTGCCATTTTCCATTCCAACCACAGAGCTAACTCGGATGTTTACAAAGAGTTATGCTTAGCACATCTCGCTACTGCTATAGTTGCAATAGTATCAAACATTTGAGGAGGCCTTGGTGTAAGCCAAAGTAATATATAACATCAAGTTACAGGAGGGTAACTTGAAGCTCTGAAACAAGAAGGAATGCAAAAAAAAGAACACCCATAATCAGAAAGAACATTCCAAGTCGGACCATGTAAACCAAGTGGTGTTAAACCTCTAAAAAGGGGATAAGGGGCAGCAACAAAATTATCAATCCCAACCTCCTCTTGTGTAATATGATCAGTGCAATAATAACAAGAAGGGTAAGAATAAATAACAAAGCCCGCCTTGCCAATTCATACAGTTTTTAGAGTTGACGACATTGATATTCCATAAACTGTGCAAGGATAATACCCTCAACTTACTGGAGATCATTTTAATAGACCCTAATAAACCCAAATCAAATAGGTATAGGGACAATCTATATTGCACTTTCCACAGGATGAATGGACGTGACATTGAAGGATGTTATAGTTTCAAATATGTAGAGCAGAATATGATTGAAAAAGGTGAGCTGATTGTAGACAAACCTTAGGCTCTGAACAACCAAAATATGGGGATTTTCAAGAACCCCTTACCAAATCACAAGCCACCGAGAAACAATGTTGATCATGTGAATCAAGTGTGGGTTGAACTACCAACTCAAGGATTTATCGACATGGTCAATGTTTTCATATGACAAGGGAGGTACAAGAAACCAAATGCACCTCTAGATCCCATTAGGGTTCTAACTTTTCCCCCTCAAACGCCATCGTAAAATATTCCAAGCCCATCAACTTGATCGATGGTGACAATCAAGAGTAGGCTAGTTCAAAGCCTACAAAAAACTCTAGAAAAGTTGTCAATCTATGAACTGATTTAGTAGTCTCCTAAGCATAGGGATATGCTCATGGACATACTAAGTTCTATCTAAGTTTAGTCCTAGGATCCTAAAGCATTTATGAACTTCGTGGGATATGTGCAGAAGTGTAGTGAACTGGTGATTCAATTCAATGATCATGAGATTAAGATGGTCTCCACTGCCATAGTAGACCCACTACTACATATAATTGTGTATGTTAATCATACACCATTTAAATAGGTTTTGATTTACATAGGATAATCAATCAACATCATTACTACCAAGTCATTGACACATCTGAAGTTTCCAAAATCACATATTGTACCTTCTACCTGTAGACACCAAAATAGCACCAATCCAATTATGTGACTACAAACACTGATCACATTGACACACACAACCCCAAGGGCAGCCCCCAGAGGTTAAACAGTGGTCCTAACCACTCTTATAGCAGTTTTGGAAGGTCAGAGATCAATTTGGCACCTTTAGGTACTTTGCTCAATATTTGTTTCACCTTGGAATGAATTCAAACTAGGATTCGCCCCACCCAGGGATGAATTCTAGATTCGCTCTAGGGTGGGGAAAATTGTAGGTTTGATAGGCAAAAAGTCAAATCTTGACAAATGGCAGCTCAGATCCACCACTCAATGCTTCCTTCATCGCATGGGAGTATGGGTGAGCGTTTTTTATTGTTAGAGGCAATTACAAGGGTAGTCATGAAGTCCCTATTCAGGGAGGAGTCTCCTTCCCCCTGGTAAGGCATGATTGCCAAGTGGCACCTCTACATGCCCATTTCAAGAGACCTCCAGGTCTATAAATTGGTGAGTTTCCTCAACCCAAAAGGAGAGAGAGAAGGAACATTTTAGAGCAACGAAGTACTGTCGTTTTAGTGTCATACCTCACACCTTTTGGATTTGTGCCTTTCACATCCTTGATCTCCTTTAGAGGGGAGGTCATTGGGTGACTATTGGGAGGATGAATATTGAACCCAAAACCCAATATTTGGCCATAATATCCCACCAAATTTGCTGACAATACCCCACAAGAGGTTTTGGACCCATCCCAAGTGGATTGGTGCCGAAATCAAGCCTCAAACTGTGGGCAGCCTGCCCCATGGGCGCCCCCTCCCACACTGCTACAGTCCTAATCGCCCCCTTCGGAGTGATGGGAATTATATGGCAGACTTTATTTCTTTCATTTTTTCATTCAATTCTATGATGCTTAGATAGGTTGTCATTTAAATTTCGTCTCGTTTTGAACAATTTTGATCATGTTTCTGTCCTTGTTCACTTCTACTAATCTGTAGGTAGCATCATCAAATTCCTATTGATGGAGGCCAAATTTGGAAAATATGACCATCTAGGTCTTCCCAAAATGCCCCCAATTAGCTAACCCCAAGTTTGCAGGTCTTTTGGAGATTCCTAGGCAGGATATTTGGGACAATACCTTTTCATCGTTTTGTTGCAGGTGAATTCATCCCGCCCCGAAGTGAATTCAAATCGGCGAGGAATTTCTTGACTGTTCTTTTTGCAGGGCCTTCTTGGTGGTGTCTTGATGCCCCTATCAAATTTTTAGAGCTTTTGGATTCATTTTAGTCATATTTTAATTCATTTTTCTTATTCACTTATCGTAGGCTTGGGGATTGCATGCTTTGTTTTATCCGCAGGTGCTACTGACTATTTCTTGTTCCTTTGAATATAGGGTCCGGACATCGAAGGAGTAGTAAGGAACCAAGACTCATAAGCGCAAGTGACGGCAACATTTGGTCTGCCCATTTTACATGTGGGCACATGGAAGAAGGAAAGGCACTATGGATGTAACAAGAACGCATACTTAAAAGCTCCTAGCCCTTGGAAGGGGAGGATGCACATTGTAACCGAGTTGTGAAACATATAAATAAAAAGGTCTGTCTTATTTATTCACATTTTTTTCATTTCGATTCACTCATGCTTTTCCCTCTTTTCATGCACTTTCAAATTCCTAGGATTTAGCGCTAAGTTCGGTTCTGTTTGCATCGCATCTTCGCTTTCCTTTTTGCTTTTGTATCCTCATGCTTTCAGTGGTGATCATGGTCAGACCTTGTCCTCTATTTTTAAGATTATAGATATGATCCAAACTTGGTTTTTTTTTCTTGCAGGTACCGAGTTTTCATACGCTGACTGTTGTTCGTTCCATTAGGAGGCGAATACAGAGCTGTAATTCGTCTTACCTAGGGACAAATGGGAATTCACCCAACCCTATGATGAATACAATCCTGTTATTCATTCCCCCCAGGACGAATTGTAGTCTGTGAAGTTTCCAGGTAGAAACTCAGAACCGACATATTTGGGTAGAGAAGAGGTAAGAGTCCTGAACTTTTTTGGTCATTTTTTGTTATTATTTTTTTGTTTTTCTAATTTCTTTTTGCATGCTTAGAAAAGGTTTGCTGCATGCTTATTTTTTTTCATGCAAAATAAAAATAACCCCACACACCACATGGAAAATTAAACACCAAGGAGATGATCATAAAACCCCAGCCCTTGATTAAGACCAACGATGGATTTCATCATCACCTTGGATTGAATTTTGCATTCATAAACCTCGATCGCTACTATTGCTAGACGTAAATCCTGACGAAAGCTGATCGAGTGTAGCTGGGGTGATTCCCAGCACATGATGATAAGTCTTCTATGGTAGGTGTCATAAAAAGGGTGATTCCCCTTCCATACCACCTATGTTCCACGTACCATCTACTCTCACGTACCTATAGTTTCCCTCATGTAAGGGCGGGTATACAGAGAGGTTGGTATATCGGCCTGGAAATGATATATCGAAGGGGCGACCAATTTTGGGAGTCACAAGAGCCCTCATTTTGCATCTAAATTTTCTTTACAAAAACCTTCAAAAAAAAAAACAAAACACTCTAAACCAGGTTCAGGACACACTTTTAATCTGTAAACGAGAAAATCACTGCTTTGTGTGTGTGTGTGCTCTTTTCTATTTAGTGTAGCATAAAAATCATAAAAAGAAAAAAAAATCTACTTAGCTTGTAGAAAAACAACACCATGGTGTACACCCGTAGCCAAGCCCAATCAAGGGCAGAAGCTACGAAAAGTGTACAAGGGGGGACAAGTCACCTCCGCTATAGCCCTAATGACTTGGTCATACCGCCTTCCTGACCCACAAGAGAGTCCGCATCATTCCATGTCAAGATGAAACTATAGAGACACCCCTTTGGGGGACACACCCGTTCATCATAGCCCCTTTCAGGATGATTCCTTACATGTGGTGCTCAACATAGACAATAAAGCTCCCTTAGAATCTTGATATGAGTGGCCACCGCGCGATGAAGCGCTAGAGTGGCATAGAGTCCATGAGGAGAGGCCACATGATTATGGCATCCCTCCTTTGCCCCCCATCACTGTTAGATCCAATAGACAAAACCCATAGCACAGGGCTCTTCAAGAAGGGCAAGCCAACTCTGCCCACCCCTTTCACACATACGAAAGGGAGCATGAGGAAGACCATTACATTCCTCGAGAGAAATGTACAGCACGAGAGCCATGCACTTCCGCACCTGCTATGTACCATGGTCACCCACTGAGGCTAGAGCCTCGAGTAAATGTCGCCAACCTCGACAGAGGGAAGTGACCTATTGAGATCTCAGATCATCGTGACCAAGGTAAATACATAGGAGAGGCATCCAGGCCTCCAAGGCTCAATATGGTGGAACAAATTGACCTGGTAGTCGCCAGATATGTCACCTGCCAAGTGCAGATCACGTGGCTTGAGCAAGACCAACAACAGCTAGAGCGTCTATATCGCCTTAGCAAGGAGCACATTCAGCGCCAAAAAGATGAGCTACTCCATAACCTAGTGCCTGAGAGGGTTCCAACCCTTCACACCCAAAGAGCGAAACCATATGAGAGGCATAATCCCTTGGTGCAAGATAGGTCCCTGCGACCTTATCAAGTGTTGCCTCCAAGACCCCCTAGACCTGAGAGGGAGGCCACTCCTCGAAACAATGATGGGTACCCTTCATGGGGACCTACCTAGGGTCATAGGTCTCATCTAGAGACTCCTAAGGAAGCTTACGAGGAGTATGAACAAGAAGCAGAGCTGGCCAAAATGTCCTACCAAGGTGGAGGGGCTACTATCTAGCCACCCCCCATAGGCCTCAAGTCTCCCACAACCCACAATGGGAGAAAACTAAAGAGGAAGATATTAAATCTTCTGATGCATACAAAGTGCTACTAGAGCATTTGGAGTCTGTGGAAACCAAAGCTTCTGGGCCCCAAAAGCCCATGTTACGCCAACTTCGCAGTCATCCTGTGCATCCATCAATGCTTGCACCCCCTTTACCCCAAACACTTTAAGCTACCTCAAATGGCAATATTTAAGGGTGAGGAGGATGCCCAAGAGCATGTGACCAGATTCTTGAGCCAATGATGTGTTGTTGTTAAGGACATTTATAACCACATTCGTGGGCCCTACCTCGGATTGGTTCACTCAATTGCCGAAGCACAACATCAGTAACTTGGATCAGTTAGTGGATGCGTTCCTCGAACGCTTTGCCTTTAACACCAAGAAGAAGGCATCACTAAGTGACTTGGCCAGCCTTAGGCAGTATGAGGAAGAAACCATTGCAGCCTATAGGAATCGATGGAGGAGTCTGCTTTCTAAGCTACCCTACCTCCCTCCTATGTCCGACCTTACACAAATGTTCTCATAAAGCTGTTTGAGATCGATCTCTGTGTTATTGTAGCTACAACAATATGCCACCTTAGAGGAAGCTCTGGCACAAGCTAGAATCTGCCACCTTAGAGGAAGCTCTGGCACAAGCTAGAATCATCGAATAGATCAAGATACAGGATGGCGAGATTGCCAAACCTAAGAAGAAAAAATGGAACAAGAACACAAAAACAAGGACTATGCAATAGAAACCCGTTGTGGTCAATCAAGTTGCTATAAATGTCCCTAAGCCTACACAAGAAATACAGCCTCAAAAGGCTAACTATTAGGCAGTGCCTCCTAATAATTATGAAAGAGAAAACTAGAAGCAGGAGAAAAATCAGTAGCGTCGCCCTAGGCGATAGTACACACCTTATACGGAGTCTAGGGACTCCCTATTTGATTGCTTTTCAGTGGAAAACTTGATCAACCTTCTAGAGATTCAAACCATAGACCCCAACGCTCCCAAGCCTAAGGGGTATAGGGAGGACTTGTATTGTAGGTTCCACAGGCGGAGGGGACATGACCTAAATGCATGTTGGAAGTTCAAAGGATTGATACAAGACCTGATTGACAATAATACGTTGGCAGTGGACAACCCCGTAGCGCCAAACAACCAGTAGATAGGAGTTTTCAAATACCCCTTGCATGCCCATGAGGCACAGGCAAACCCCTTCAAGTCAATGAGGTGCAACAGAATTGCCCCATGCAAGGGTATGTAGGAATGATAAGCATAGTGACTAGGAACAAGAGATACCCAGGAGTTGCCCCCGAGGTAGCCACAAGAGAGGTTCCATCGACGTCACAACCTCAAAAACACCCTATGCAACTACCTCTGCCTAGACCCGCAGCCATGATTCAAACCAAACTCACATAGAGTTTGAAGACCACGTCGGCTAGGCTCTCCATATATGAGCTTATACAACAATCAACATCCCATCGGGAGTCTCTAATGGAGATATTGAAAGCCATCGAGTTGCAGCCCCATGAAGCGAATTCCTTCAACAATTTTGTGGGACATGTCAAACGATGCATGGAGCCAGTCATCACATTTTGAGAGGATGAAGTTAAATCAGTGTCTGGTGACCTGGAAGATCCACCCCTACACGTTATCACATAGTTCAACGAGATCCCATATAATAGGGTGTTGGTAGACACTGCTCGTCCAGTAACATCATTACCACAGCGACATTGAAACATCTGAAGTTGCCAGCCTCTCACATCATGACTTCCACCTATACACTACGAGCATTCAATGATGTGATATGCTTGACAGTTGGCACAATTGTCCTACCCATTCAAGTAGGACAAAAGATGATACCTACATTGTGCCATATTTTGGAAGGCAAGATGGCTTATAACATCTTGCTAGGGCAGCCATGGATCAGGGACATGAAGTGTTTCCCTTCGATATCTCATCAGTGTTTGAAGTATACATTTAAAGGGGAAGTACATGTAGTCTCGGCAGACTTAGAACCTTTCAAATATTGCAATGCGGTGCAGCTGATGCCACAATCAACCCTTCCATCGACGCACTTGGATTTTTAGTTAAATCCATCTAGATAGGGTCCAATTCCACAAGCACCACGAGTGATAAATCCATCAAAATCCCAGCTAGGTACATCTTTATCGTCTGGTCCTTCACCAACAATGCCACCTATCATGGCTAAACAGAAGGACAAATGGAAGAAAACCCTAGAAGAGGCTCAACCCCTAGAAGAGGCGCTGCCAATAGTATCAACCATCTCTACCAAAGAGATGCCTAGCAGAATGGAAGTTGAGGATCCTAGTTCACCCAACATGGAGTGGACTCAGGAAGATATTTCGTTCCCTCCCCCTCAATTGCCAACAATCACTGTTGAAATGGCCAATACGGTCCTGGGGGAGTATCTGGTGTGGAATGTTGTAGCAACGACCATGCTAGAGTCTGTGCATGACATGGGCAGACCTCGCCTCCCCATCGATACAATTGTTCCTTTAGGCTACCCACCAAACTAGACAAAATTTGTGTATGGGGGCCTTAATCATGGTACTGGGCCATGCATCCAAGAGGACGAAGATGAAGAACCCTTTGTAGAAGATGTCAACTATCTGTCTAACCCGAAATTCGCTTTGAGATATCTTGGCCAATGCAATTTGCATGGATATGGGCTAGGTAGATATGAGCAAGGAGTGTATGTCCTTTGCCATCCAAGATACCAAATTCCCTATGACAAGTCGGGCGTGGGGTTCAACCACCCCCTGCCCTTGGACATCTTGGTAGAGAGCATGCAAGGCCTAGGGATAGGCAAAAAGGGTGGATTGGCATCAGATCCTTATGCCTACCCGAACACAACGTATACATTGGTAGATTACCTCCCATGGTCAACAACCACCCTTGTTAACCTCAATAACCCTTCTCCTTTGCTAGAGTTCATCGATGATGACACTACGCGGTAGGCCCGGTTAGACCAGCTTACGTTCCTTGACGAACGATGCGTTAATGCTCTCGAGCATTTACGTATCTATCAAGAGTGACTTAATAAAGCTTACAACATGAAAGTTCACCTGAGGGATTTTCAGGTTGGTGACTTGGTCTTAAAAGAGAACCAACAGAACTCTAGTTTGTTGTCCCATCTAAGGGATAATTTTGTGGCAAATTGGTTAGATCCATACGTAATTGATAGTAAAATAGGACCTGGAACATACCGGCTAGCCTCTCTTGATGGAATCAAAGAACTAGAACCCTTGAACATAAGTCATTTGTGACCATTCCATATCTAAAGAGTCGTATCCCAAACAAAATGCTCCAAGGATTCCTACAATCCTTTGGTCAATCCCAAAATGCTCCAAGGATTCCTACAATCGCTTGGTCAATCCCAAAATGCTCCAAGGATTCCGACAATCACTTGGTCAATCCCAAAATGCTCCAAGGATTCCTACAATCGCTTGGTCAATCCCAAAATGCTCCAAGGATTCCTAAAATCGCTTGGTTAATCCCCAAAATGCCCCAAGGATTCTTACAATCGCTTGGTCAATCTCAAAATACCCCAAAGGTACCCATTACCACTTGGTCAATCCCAAAAGGCTCCAAGGATTCCCATAATCGCTTGGTCACAAATAAGAAAATTTAAAAAGAGTAAAATCATCAAAAACAACAAAAATTTGCATCTCATTTCCAGGCATGCTCAAACTCATCACAACAATAGAGAGCTCTTTTTGCATCTCATCTTCATATTCACAAAAATCAATCCATCAAAAACACAAAAATATGTAGTTGCATTAAGCATCACATCCATACATTGCATATTTGTGATCATACAGGTCAAAGGCACCATAGACTGTAATTACTTTGCCAATCCATCTTGTTCCACATTTCTCCATTCTATAAGCAGTCCATAAAAAATAAACGCCATTCACTTTTTTTTTTTTTTTTACCATACCAGAATCAGTGGTCTTCTAATGTATCAAGAGTTTTCATCCTTCAGTCGTTATATAGCTTTCTAGCCATGTACTATACCAAGTCAGACAGATTTTACAAAGGTAGATTTCTACTTGGATCACACCTTGTTACGTAGCGTCCCAACACAAATTAAAACACATAAAAATTCCCAAGTTGTGTGAATGAAAGATGAAACCTGCAAAGCAATCCAGGTCACCATAAGCGAAACGGTTATCTTGCTCATCCCCCTATGCAAATGACCCCAAGAATGCTGAGAGTTGGCAAAAGGACAAGCATCTTCCCTACCCAATTCCCCAAGAATCCCAAGTTCTCAAAAGTTGCAAACATCAAAATTTTGCAAAAAGTCAAAACTCCAAAAATTTGACATCACCACCAAAGTGCATACATCAAAAGGCACATACAATAGTGATTCTCATCACTCGAAATTCAAATCCCTTGCTCAAAAGAAGAATATATAAAAATAAACAGTGATTTTTATCACTACAAAAGAGCAAGTATCCCAATACAATTGAAGAAAATAAGGGAGTCGAACTTGAATCCCTGGAACTCTCAACATTCCGACAGGTCATGAGGTAAACTTCAGTATCGGTTTGGTGGATAGCCTATCATCCACTGGTGGTAAACCTTCTGCATGATGATATATTTGTCACATTAACTCATGTACAGATCAATGTTTGCATGTGGATGAGCTAGCTGATGGTATCCTAGATAGCACCGTAGATTAATCTGACTACATACAACAAAGGAGTTAGTGGAGCTAATTAGGTGATCCTCAGTATAGGTTTGGTTGACAGCCTATCTGGCACTGGTGGTATCCTGACAAATACCACATAAATGAACTCAATTGCACACACAGGGATGTGAAATAACTTGGTCAAATACAAGTCCAATTCATACCTTGTCCAAAAGTCTTGTAAGATAAAGTATAGTCGTGGCTAGTTAGTTAAAACCGTCTGAGTCTTAGAAAACCTTAGCTACATTCTAAACCAATTGCGCTATCTTTCATCCTCGCATTACCATCAAAAAATCAAAAAAAAAAAAAAACCACAAAATTCTAAACAGTCTATGGTGCCCTCACCAAAAAAACACAAATTCAAATCATCCATTACATTTGCATATCCTAAAATTTAGAAACATTTGCATTTATCATAACATATGCATCCATTAAAATAAATTAACATGCATACATCCATACTCATCACTCATCGTGCATAAAATCAAATCATCACACGTGCATAAATAAAATAAAGTCATCTGTATATATCATCAAAAATGCCCACAGGCTACAATGAACCGGTCCTGTGACCCCACAACAAAATCCAAAAGGGTCAAAACCCAACCAAAATAGCAATAAACTTGCCCGATGAAAGTGCTTTTGCACTTGACATCCCGGGCATGCAAAACAGATGTTGGGGCTACAAATTGTCACTATCCTACTCCCTAAGAAGGCCACCATGGCCAGACCACTCCATGGGAAGACAAATTTTTGACAATTTTAGCTCCAAAAAGCGTCACCAAAAGGGTTAACACCCACCAAAAATAGGTCCCAATGTCGAGAAACTGCACACACGTTCAACGATAAGCATCTGAAGGCACCTTTGCACCAGTCATCTTGGGTCAAGTGACTCGTCACTTTTCTCATGTTGGTCATTCCCTCATCGATTCGTCGCTTGAGGGGGTAGTCACACTTAGTCACAAATCAACAAGTTCACACCCAATTAAGGAAAATGGCATACATTCAAAGAATCATTGGCAAAGACAATTACGCTCCTGCTTGGGGCATTTAACAAGCAATAATTGCAAGCTGATCAATCACTTGGCATTTCATGAATCATGAACTCAAGGTTCTCACAGATAAAAGGTTGCACCCTTTGCCTATTCATGATTAATCAATGTCCAAGATCAAGTAACACCTCACCGAAAAAGGTTAACACTTGAATTAAGTTCCTTCGCTCGTCAGAAGCAAGGATTCAAGAATGCATGCCCTTTCCATACTTGGGGCATCAAAAGTTGGTTAGGTTATTGAGAAACCCTAATCATTAGTGCTTTGTTTATCTATTTTTTCTCGACGTTGCACCATGCACAACGCATCCCAAAAAGGGGCATCTGTAGACACCAAAAAAACACCAATCCGATTATGTGACTGCAAACACTGATCGCTTTGACACACACAGCCCCAAGGGCAGCCCCTAGAGGTTAAACAGTGGTCCTAACCACTCTCACAGTATTTTTGAAAGGTCAAAGATCAATTTGGCACCTTCAAGCACTTTGCTCAATATCTATTTCACCTTGGAACAAATTCAAACTAGGATTCGCCCCACCCAGGGATGAATTCTAGATTCGCTCCAGGGTGGGGCAAATTGCAAGTTTGACGGGAAAAAAGTCAAATCTTGACAAATGGTAGCTCAGATCCGCCACTCAACACTTCATCGCATGGGAGTATGGGTGAGCGTTTTTGAGCGTTAGAGGCAATTACAAGGGCAGTCATGAAGTCCCTATTCAGGGAGGAGTCTCCTTCCCCCTGGGAAGGCATGATTGCCAAGTGGCGCCTCTGCATGCCCATTTCAAGAGACCTTCAAGTCTAAAAATTGGTGAGTTTCCTCACCCCAAAAGGAGAGAGAGAAGGAACATTTTAGAGCAATTAAGTGTTGTCATTTTAGTGTCATACCTCACACCTTTTGGATTTGCGCCTTTCACATCCTTGATCTCCTTTAGAGGGGAGGTCATTGGGTGACTATTGGTAGGACGAATCTTGAGCCCCAAACCCGATATTTGGCCACAATATCCCACAAAATTTGCCTACAATACCCCACAATAGTTTTTGGACCCATCCCAAGTGGATTGGTGCCGAAATCAGGCCTCAAACGACGAGCGGCCTGCCCCATGGGTGCCCCCTCCCACACTGCTACAGTCCTAATTGCCCCCCTTCGAAGCGATGGGAATTCTATGGTAGAATTTCTTTCTTTCATTTTTGCATTCAATTCTATGATTCTTAGATAGGTTGTCATTTAAATTTTGTCTCATTTTGAACAATTTTGATCATGTTTCTGTCCTTGTTCGCTTCTACTAATCTGCAGGTAGCATCATCAAATTCTTGTTGATGGCCAAATTTGGAAAATCTGACCATCTGGGTCTTCCCAAATTTGCCCCCAATTAGCTAACCCCAAGTTTTTAGGTCTTTTGGAGCTTCCTAGGAAGAACATTTGGGATAGTACCTTTTCGATGTTTTATTGCACGTGAATTCGTCCCGCCCCAGAGCGAATTCAAATCGGTGAGGAATTTCCTGACTGTTCTTTTTGTAGGGCCTTCCTGGTGGTGTCTTGATGTCCCTGCCAATTTTTCAAAGCTTTTGGATTCATTTTAGTCATAGTTTAATTAATTTTTCTTGTTCATTTATCGTAGGCTTGGGGATTGCATGCTTTTTTTTATCCGCAGGTGCTACTGATTGTTTCTTGTTCCTTTGAACGTAGGGTCCAGACATCGGAGGAGCAAAAAGGAACCAAGACTCATCAATGCAAGTGGTGGTGACATTTTTTTTGCCCATTTTACATGTGGGCACGCAGAAGAAGGAAAGGCACCATGGATGTAACAAGAACGCATACTTAAACGCTCCTACCCCTTGGAAGGGGAGGATGCGCATTGTAACCAAGTTGTGAGACATATCAATAAAAAGGGCTGTCTTCTTTATTCACAATTTTTTTGTTTCAATTCGCTCATGCTTTTCCCTCTTTTCATGCACTTTCAAATTCCTAGGATTTAGCGCTAAGTTCGGTTCTGTTTGCATCGCATCTTTGCTTTCCTTTTTGCTTTTGTATCCTCGTGCTTTCAGTTCCATACACCATTTAAATAGGTTTTGATTGACATAGGATCATCAATCAACATCATTACTACCAAGGCATTGACACATCTGAAGTTTCCAAAATCACTTATTGTACCTTCTACCTTCACCTTGAGAGCATTTAATGATGCACTATGCTCAATGATAGGTACTATAGTTCTTCCGATTCATGTTGGACTGAAGACCTTCCCTGTGATGTATCATTTGATATAAGGTTCCATACAATATAACATCCTCCTGGGGAGGCCTTGGATTAGATAAATGCATTGTGTTCCCTCGATTTTACATCAATGTATTAAATATATACATGAGGGACAAGTTCACATGGTACCTTTCGATGAAGAGCCATTCAAATATGTGAACTTAGAAGATTTTTTGGAAGATTTCATTATGCCCTTAAAGCATTTTGATATATGACTGACATCACCAATAAAACATCTAGAAGGTAAATTAAAAGGAGTGTGTGTAGGACCTTACATGATAGCACCACAACTATCAAAACAAACAATAGTAGATTCGACAAAGCCTACAACATCCAAAATACTTAGGAATGACAAGAATATTAAGGTAATTATGGGTGAAAAAGATATAAATCAGGCACCCAAGGTAGCAACTATCAAGGTTTCTATTCGCATGGATGAATTGGATGCTCAAAATAAAGTTGAGGAGGCACCTCAGCCTACCTCACCTACTTCTTCAGCAGGGTCAGCTGCACCACAGGTGACTGTACATTTGGTTAATCCCAAATTAGCAAAATATATCATGCAAAATGTGACATTCATGCCATTTATCGAAACTGCATAGGATATGGACCGACCTCAAGCCCATCCTTTTCCCATGGGAATAGTGGTACCACTAGGGGTGTATCCCAACCAAATAAACTTTATTTATGGAGGGCTTGATCAACTTGCAAATTGCATACCCATAGATGAGGATTATTATGAACCATTCATGGCAAATATTCATTATTTGTCTAACCATAAATTTACCTTGCACTATTTTGAACGCTACCATTGGTATGGTTACAATTTAGGCTTATTCGAGCATGGGAACTGAGTTCCCATCGAACCACAGTATCAGCTACCAATTGATAGGGTTGGGTTAGGCTACCATATAAGAGAATAGAATGAGATCTTAGCAGCATCTTTATATCATATGAACCTCATTTTGGGGGATGATGTGGATTGAAATCCTTATCACCATAACCCTTATTTCATATGAAGGGGTAATTGGCTAGTAACCTAGATATCTATTGAGCCACCTGATATCTATCACAATAAAATCATGGTAGAGGTCAATATAGGATACCATCCAAGAGCTAACTTGGATATTGAAAGCCATGAAGCTACTGACGACATTGGTATGCAGATCTAGAATCTGGGTATAGCAATAGACACTGAATCATAAGTTGCTTCTAAGAAAATGCATGTAGAATACATTATAGAAATCGATGGACCAGATTATAATTATGGAACAAATGATAATGAGTAATCCTTAAGCAATGAATAATATTAGGATGGTACTGAGTTGGCCTACTTAGATCCTCTACATTTATGACATCTATTACCCATGGAGATAATGGACGAGAATTTCCTCCTTGATGATAGTGGTTATGAAGAGCGGGCCTACCTTGGGCATCATATTTCTAATTAGTATATTCCTATAAACTAGGGTGAAGGACTCATATACGATAATGATGATGAGGATGAGATCAAAATATCCTATCTCAAGCCTCACTATTTGCACCATCATCATGATCTGGTTGACATCAATGATATGTATCAGAGAGTCTATCTTGACCTGCACCTCAAAGGGAGACCACTTAATTTGGATATGATTTATCATATAGTCTTCCCTAATCCATCAACATACATGCAACTCCTTGAGCTGAGTGATATCACTTTCCAATTTGTTCATAGACCAGATCTAGAGATCCCCATACCCCTAGAGCCACATATCGAGTATACAAATAGCATAGATAACATAGAATTGCACACATGTGGTCCTGTAGATCTTATCCATTACATCAATATGATATCCATTGATTTGACCACTCCACTTCACAATTCATCCAAACCTTCCAAACCATTGTATCTTAATGTAGATGCTATTGATTGGAATCACATTGATTCATCACTAAAGCCTAAATATTTCTTCCCTAACGAAGAAATGTTGCAACCTTTCCATTTTGCACTAGGCTATGCACATTCTGTTTATCACACAAAGGGTAATTCCAATGTGGAATCATTAAATCCAATTGATGGTACCCACTTGATTCCTACACCTCACCAGCTTAAGGATGGATCACATATGTCAATAGAGAAAACTTTCAAAGTGGATATCAGTGATGATCCCACTAATCCTAATAAGGTTAAGTTTGGAGAGAGTCTATCTCTTGATGAGCGTGTCAACCTAATCCCTCTGCTAAAAGAGAGACTTGATCTCTTTACTTAGATATATAAGGATATGCCAGGACTATATCAAAAAATGGTTACTCATAACCTCTTTCTAGACCCCTCTAAAAGGCTTGTTAAGCAGAATCTTAGGAAGATGCATACAACATTTGTTTTAATGGTTAAATATGAGCTACAAAAGCTATTGGATGTAGATTTCATTATCTCCATCGACTATCCAAAGTGTGTATTAGACATGGTACCTATATGAAAACCTTATAGAAGGATTCATATCTGTATAAATTTTAGAGACCTCAACAAGGCAACACCAAAGGATTCATTCCCATTTCCCAACATAGATGCTCTTGTAGACATAACTGCAAGTCATGAGATGCTCTCTCTTATGAATGATTTTTTTTGGTTACAATAATATTTGAATTAAATTTGAATACTAGCACAAAACCATGTTCACAATACCATGGGGAACATTATATTACAAAGTTATACCATTCAGCCTTAAAAATTTTGGTGCCATATATCAGCGAGCCATGACATATATCTTTCATGACTACATGCACAAAATCTTGGAAGATTACATCAATGACTTATTGGCAAAGTCATTGTTGCATTCAGAGCATGCAAAGGTCTTGAGGAAAGTCTTCAATCACCTAATAGAGCATAATGTTAGGTTGAATCCCAAGAAGTGTGTATTTGGTGTAACTTTAGGAAAGCTCTTGAGATTCATCATTTCAAAATGAGGGATCGAAGTTGACCCAACGAAGGTCAAGGCCATATTAGAAATGCATCCTCCCATAAATATCAAAGAGTTAAGAAGCCTACAGGGAAAATTAGCATCCATAAAGCGATTTATCATATAATTATTAGACAAATACCGACCCATGAATCGGATGCTACACAAGAGGGTCCCATTCAATTAGGATGAGGACTGACAAGTGGCCTTCATTGAAATTAAGAAATACTTGGAAATACCACCAATACTAGATCCACAAAGACTGGATGTGCCTTTCTTGCTATATATATTGGCTACTGATTTTTCATTGGGAACCATGTTGACCCAAACGAATGCATAGGATAAAGAACAAGCGATATATTACATCAGTCATACCTTGGTGAGTTATGAGCTGGGGTATGCATACATGGAGAAGTTATGTTTAGCAATGGTATTTGAAATGAATAAGTTGCATCGTTACATGTTGAGTCATACGATGTATGTGATATCCAAATAGAATCCTTTATGGTATATGATGAGTAAGATATATCATAATACACGTATTGCAAAGTGGATCATGCTATTGAAAAAATTTGATTTGGAATTCATCGGCAAAAATTCCATCAAGGGATAAGTCATAGTTTATCAACTAGCAGATGCACCTCTTTAGAATAGTAGGCCTCTTACCATAGAGCTTCCTAATGATGGAATCTTTGCATTATCAGAATCTCCTAAACTTGAATAACCAGATAACAAGGTTGACATGACTTTGTTATTTGATAGTTCAAAGTGTGAGCAAGGGGTTGGTGTAGGAATTGTCTTCTTTACACCACAAGGTGCTCCAATGCCCTTGTAATTTAAGTTAGACTTTCCTTGTACCAAAAACAATGCTGAATACAAAGCCCTAATCTTGGGACTCCAAACAACTATCACCATGAAGATTAAAAGGTTAAAAATATTTGGTGATTCCCTTCTCGTAGTCAATCACGTGAAGGAACTTTTTCAATGTAGGTGACATATCCTAAAAGCTTATAATGATCTTGACACTTATCTAGCCCAGCTAGAGTGGTATGACATTAAGGATATACCTCGTACATTGAAAAAATTCATAGACACTATGGAATCTTTGGGATATTAAATCCCTCATAATCCATCTTTCAATTTCACTAACATTCATATAAAGATGCTATCACATGTCACGACACAACGTGAGGATTTCGATAATAAGAAATCAATAAATATGATTCAAATAGAACCAAACCATGAGTGGTTATACAAATCCAGAGACTTTCTCAATAAGGTGCCCTAGGGGTCTTTGATATCATAAGGTCCTATGGGGAATGGCACCACCATTCACCACAAGGTTATATCCTAGTATAAATTTACGCACAACGAAATGCTAGGGGAACAAGTTGTCTTGTTAGTAGATGCAGAAGCTTATCAGGATTGGATGTCATAATTACATGAATTCCTTACACTTGGGTTAATCCCTCAAGGATTTTTGCATTCTGTAAAGTGCACATTCAGATAGAAAGTGACAAAGTATGTCTTGCTAGGATAAATCTTGTATCATCAAAGCTATGATGGAGTGCTCCTTCGTTGTCTTGATCCCCAATAATTAGCTTGGACAATTTTACAGGCTCATGATGGTACATGTAGTGGCCATTTTAGTGGCATGGCTATTGTCAAACGCATCCTTCGAATGGATTATTATTTTCCCACTATGGAGAAGGATTGCACCACTTATGTCAAGAAATATGTTAAATATCAACATCATGCTAATCTTATGCACTTGCCATCGTAGGCCTTACATCCCATACAAGAGGCTTGGTCATTTCCTCGGTGGGATTTAGATCTATTCGATAAGATATCCCCCTCATCATTAGGTCGGCATACATTTATCATAATAGCTACTAAGTATTTTATAAAGTGGGTGGAAGAAATCCCTTTAGCAATAACAATTGGAGCATGTATTGTGGAGTTTATACTTCGCAATATCATTAGTCATTTTGGGATACCATCCAAGATAATCTTGTATAATGGAACATCATTCAAGAATAAAATTGTAATGGATTTAACATCCAAGCACAATATACATCATAGTTTTACGAATCCATAATATCCATAGGCAAACAGGTAAGCTAAGGCCTCAAACAAGATAGTGGTAGCCATATTGAAAAATATGGTACAAGAAAACCACAAAGATTGGCACATCTTGATACCCTTTGCATTATGGGATTACAAGACTATAATATGGATGCCCAATAGGGCAACCCTATTTTCGCTATTATATGGCACTGATACCATCATGCCCTTAGAGTTGGAGATTCCAATTTTGCGTGTCAAATTGAAAGAGTTCATCGATGACGACACTGTACAACAAGCTCACCTTGATCAATTAACACTTCTTGATGAACATTGTGTGAATACACTTGAGCATCTCCGTGTTTATAAAGAGTGCTTAAAAATAGCTTATAATAATAAAGTCCATTTGAGAGACTTTAAATTTGGTGATTTTATGCTGAAAAATAACCAACAGAACTCAAACCTATCACCGCACTTGTGAGATAAATTTATGGCTAACTGGTTAGGTCCTTATATCATCTCAGATTATATTGGACCTAGAACGTATCGCCTAACATCACTTGAAGGTGTTTAAGAGCCTGAACCTCTCATCATCCTTCATCTTAAGGCATTCCATACATAATAATTCAAAAATATGGAAAATTTCAAAATCCATAAAAATCAAAAAGTAATAAAAGCTAAAAATATTGCAAAACATTCAAAACTTCAAAAATATTTGCATCATGCATTTTATTTTACATATGTATTTCATTTAATTGCATTGCATGTAGTCATTTCCATCCATTGCACTTGCATTAGGATAGGTTGTGTTTGTAATATTAAAAATGACACCATGTTTGTATTTCAATAATGCATCTATGCATCATCATCATCCATCACCCTTGTGAATAATTGTGTTTCTCAACACAACCCCTCATTTTGCTATGAAGAATATACTAGGGTTTTTTGGTCATTCAGCCATTCCTAGTGGTCTTCTCAAATTTAATAGAAAGCTTGCTTTGCTTTTGTAGACGAGGTCTATTTTTGATAGCACTTAGCATATTATAATCCCATCACTAATCAACACATTAACAATAATAATTAGGTTAAGGAATAATAGATGCTACAAAGTGGTCTGAGTCACCTTAAGTGAAAGGTTTTATTACTTGCTCATTTTTAAGGCGCAATGGTCTAGAGTAGTGGTCATTGGCAAAAGGACAAGTTCCCCCCTACCCTAAGAAATTTCTTGATTACACAAAAAGGAACAAAATACCAAAATAAAATAAAATCCCTTGCTCTTCAAAAAAATAAAATACAAAATAAATAGTGATTCTTATCACTATATATGAGCAAGTATCCCAATAAATTGAAGAAAATAAGGGGGTGAACTTGAATCCCTGGAATGGTCAATACTAGAAAATCATGGAGTGATTCCCAATACAACAATGGGCTAAATGAATCCCATATGACATTGGGATAGGTCTAGTAAGTTACAAATGAGCTAGCTTTAGGTGACTTGTAATGCCTAGTGGTCTAGTCCAACTAAATTTAAACCTAGAAACGGGTGGACATGTGGTGATCCTCATTACAACAATGGGCTGAATGAATCCCGCCTGGAAATGAGGTAGTCTCATGTCTCATATAATATATTAACTTGCACACATAGGGGTAATGAATAGCTTGGTATTTCATAGCAAAAAATTTATCTTTCAGAAGTCTAGTATATTCATTATACAACTTTTGATAAGCCAACTAGGTTGTTTGAGTCTCATGGAAAACCTCAAAAAATCCCAAATAGCAACAACTCATTTCAATAAATCAATCATCAACTTCTTTTTATAAGAGTTTATTTTTAATGGGTTTTCATAACATAGGTTAGATACCGGATAGATATTAGCAATGATATTTAGACGGCCACTGACTATGTTGTGCCTATCATTTAACTTACAAAAGCTTATGACAAGAATCAATACATAATTTCATCTCACATATGGATGTCAAATTGATTAATTCTTATGATAAGATATATCAATTACATTTCATGATAGTTATATATTTTGTGGTTTCATCCATTAGATTGTTAACTCATATTGCATTCATTCCTTATGTTTTAAGTGATTAAAGTATATAGGTTCATTTACATTAGATTACATCATGTAAATAATGCATTACATACATTGCATTCATCATATCATAACATCATAAATTAAATGCATACAAGTACATAAAATTAAACATGCATTTAACATCTACATTGCATCCGTATGCATACATCATAGTAGTCCATATACATATTTAGATCACAATATCTAGGCATACATATATCATCTAGCTAGTGCATGTCATCCATACATCACATCATATAGCATCAAATAAACATAACATATAATCATTGCATCCATACGCATGTCATAAACATAAAACAAATAATAGTACACATATAATGAGTCATAAATCCAATGTCATATCATATAAATATGTGTATCTCAAATAGTATATAGGTGTGTCCAAAATACCCGTATGATGCAAATGTATAGGTCCTTAGACCTTACACTAAAAAATAATACAATATATCCAATGCATAATCATGACTGACCTACACCCCCTGTCTATGAGGGTCCTCAATTGCCTCCACCCTCTCAGTGAGTCTGCTTGGAGCTAGTATTGGTGGACCTCTCAGACCTGCGAGTCCTATGGTTGGGTTGAGCTGAGGACTGCCCTATATCCTGTGTTTGAGTCCCTTGAGTTCTTGGATCTCTAGATCTCTATAGAATCTTGCCACTGTGGAGTGTGACCTCTCTCTCCAGGAGAGCAATGTGGGCCGCATATGAAGCATGTTCCCTTATATAAGTTTGAACTAGATCCTATAGTATCCTGATCTCTATATCTGGTTTCAAAATTGTGGGTCCCTATACAACTAGAGCCACAAGAGTAGCCTACGGAGTCAAGGGCCAACATCATGCAATCGCTAGATCCCTCTCCTAAGTCCCGAGGTCTAGTCGAGACTATAGAATATTTTGCTCAAGCGTCATCTTCTCTAGAGCCAGAGTGGTACTATCAATTTGTGTTAGGTGAATAGTCCTCTCCTTCTAGTATCTCCACCATTGCACCTATCCCTATGTTAGTTGATCTTGTGCTACCGTCAACTATGCCTACAAAGTCACTATAGAGGTGCCCCTCTCTAAGATTTGAGTCCTTGTAATTTGCAGTCATGACTCCAAGCTAGTGACCTAGGCCTGGAGCTGTGATACCTCCTCTTAGACCTCCTCCTCAACCTATGGCTCCTCCTCTACTACTAGATCCTCATACCAGCAACCCTCTATCCTATGGTAAGTATATCTCCCATTTGAGTCCTCAAATACTGCCTTTGTAGCTGCCTCAACTCTAGCCCCTCCTAGTGGGCTACCACATCATAACAGCTTGGTAGTCCACCAATAATCATAATGTGTTGTGGTCTTGGTCTCTACAAGCACTAAATCCTACTAGGAATCATTCTCATCCTCCAATGGAGTCACAGTAGGCCAGGATAAATCTCTCTCTACCTTAAGGTGACAGTAAAAAGTTGGCTCGTCTAGGATGTCCTGGTAGATCTCAAACTACTTGGAAAAGTGTAAGTAATGGAAGAACTAATGTATCTCAAGATTGCACTCGATGAGGCATCTCTCATGTCATGTTCGACTGAGATATAAATCTACCTCCTCACATGAAGGACAGTCCATGTAGATTCACCATCATATATGCTTTGGTTGCAGTCTAGTCATCTGATCTAGGTAGTGTTGGAGATCCCCTACTTAGGACCTGCTCCTAAGACCCTCTATCTCCCTAGGCCAATGGTTGGCATAGCACTAGCACTCCCTATAAATGTATTTGAAAATCTAGTGGCAATCCCCTATACAATCAGTAGTAATGTGCTCCCATGCCCACATTTAGAGCAGTATGTTGTAGTCAACTCCCATGCAGCTTCGTTGTATGATCTAATACAGCTCATCATAGATCTGTGTGAGTAGAGCACTCTCCCAGGATAGAATAAATAGCTCTTGGATCGTGCTCACCAGTAGGTCATAAGTCCTAGCTAGGAGGTTCCAAGGTAACCTCACTATGGAAGTGTCAATAAACACAATATGAACAATCAACTGCATCAATATTGTCGCTAGGTTCATGCATAAGGGGTCATCCCCAAAATGTATTTATAAAAATTTGGCTAATCAGTTTCAAAATCTAGGTGAATAGTATCCAAACACATGTAGAAGGTTCATTATTATTAGGGGCAATGTTAGAAATTTAAACTTAAAATGATCAAATTATTATAAAATTAGGGCGAATTGACCCCAAAAAAAATTTGCACCCAAAATTTTTTGGCTAATGGGCCTTGGTCAAGGGTCCCAAATATTAGCCAATTCTAAATTTTTAAAATCCTAATTTTAGCCAATTTGGCGATAAATAACCACTATGCATAACCCTTACTGTCGCTCACTAGGAGAAGAAACGCTCACGATACCAGTCATCAATGTGGACCCCACTATGCTCTAATTCTGTCTGCACCTCATCACTCCTAGTGCCAAATATCTTATCAAAAATTGCATCCTTCATAAAGGTGGGTGAAGATGTGATGGCCTCGTCATCGATGGGGATACAAAATATGTGGTAGACATCCTCGAGGTTGACAATGATCTCACCTATCGGTAGGTGAAAGGTGTTGGTCTACACGTCCCAACATCAAGCCAAAGTAGTCATGTACACCTGATCCACTCAAATAGATGACAGGTGCAATACATAGCCAAAACTGATGGCATTGAATCAATCCCGATCGATGTTGGTCAGCCCATAACAGATATGGCAAAGGAGATCATACTCCCTCACTCTAGCAGTTAGGGTCTGAAGGGAGCAATAATAAAATCAATCAAACTTTCAAAAAAAGAAAAACATAAAAAATGTATTAAAAACACAAAAAAAAATCATAAAAATTTTCAAAGAGGTAAATACAATCATAAATGCAGTTACAATGTCCAACAAATATCAAAGCCTCACTTCAAAAAAAAAATCAAAAAAATTAATTAATCAATTAAAACAGCAAAAAAAAATAAAAAATTAAAAAACTTCTAAGGTTGCTCAGTTGCATCTCCGACCCACGGTCAATGGAAATGATCATTTTTTTGACTGTTTAAAGTTGAAATCAGCCATGGATGACAGTTGCGGCCCCCACAAATTGGGAACCACGGTTGCCACTTGTGGCTACAGGAAAACCCTTTTCAGGGTTATTTCTTGCCCTATGCAACCCCAAAACACAAAAATAAAAGCCCTCCCAAACTAAGCTAGCCTAGTCTAACCTAACTAGGGTGAGTTTTGTTTCCAACAGTTTAGTGAGGTCCTTTAGCTCATTAATTAATTTTGGTCATTTTTAGGTTTGTAAGTACATGAGTGATGTTCGGGATGCTACCTTAGCAGCATCGGCTCTGCTATTGGTGGAAGATTTTGGTTGATCAGCCATAGGTCAGGGTAGTTGGTGTCCAGTTCAACAATGTTTCGTGTCAAATATAAGTTCACACCTCTCAAAGCTCTCTTGATAGCTATAGCAAGTTAGAAAATAATGAAGTGAAAATGATATATTTTTATTTTATATTTCTGATTTTGTCCTCAACCGTAGCTGGTAACCGTGGGTACAAAGTTAGGGTTTTTTGACTGTGGATACTAGCCGTGACTAAGGAATTTACAAAAATTATTTGCACCTGACACCCGCGGCTAGCATCCAACCATTAATACCCTCAAAGATTTAATCATGAGGAGCTTCCAAGTGTAAAATAAAAAATATCTAATAGCGCAAAACCTTTCAAAATTTCAAAAATAACAAAAAAATTCTTATAATTCAAAATCCAAATGTGCTTTGTATGCAATCATTTATTTTATACACTTGGTGGTTGCAACAACATGTGATCCATGCAATCCAGCAAGATGAATAAATCACCATAAGGATATTTGAGCTAAAATAATCTATCATTGATCAAATTGAGATAATTCAAGGTGGTACATTATTCCTCATGCATGTGTGATGGCGTTGAAATGACCTCACATACCACGATCGAAAGCCAATTCTCTTTTTAAAACCATAATGCCTAGCATTAAAACTTCAATCCTGAAGAATGCCACAGTGGCCGAACTGCTTCACGGGAGCGAGGATTTATCATAATTCTTTTATGATATTTTTTTAGTAGATCATCAAACACAATGATTCAACACAAGCATAATTGGAATTTCTATCATTTTGACTTCCTAAGAAGGCCATTGTGACTAGACTGCTCCACAGGATAGATATGTACAATTACTATTAACAGTTGCAATCATGGCTGAATTAGGCCTTGCAAAGTAATCAAAGTACAAAATCCTTCAATTGTTCAAGATAAATCATGTTGGTCAAGTGACTTGTCACTTCATTCAATGCCCTACCCTCATCGACTCGTTGCTGCAGGGGGTAGTCATAATATCAATAATTTATAATCAAATTCAATAGGAGGTCACTTGATCTTGTCAAATTGCATTCATATTATGAATAATTACCAAAAACTATCATAAGCTTACCCTTTTATGGGGAAAAAATCAAATATGATAGTTAAACTAGTAACTCTCCACCTATCAGTACGATTGTAGCACTAACACTACCGATCACCATGGACCTTGCAAACGCTTTGTAAATTAAGCCTTCCCTCAATTGGAAGTAATGATTCTAGGATGCACGCCCTTTTGCAAGACTGGGCATATAATGTTGATCATATTAATGATCATCATTCAACCTACAACATGGTTTTAGGAGGTCTATTTTTTCGCAACATTGTTCATTCTTAAAACGCATCTCAAAAGGGGCATCTGTAGACACCTGAAATGTGTTATGTGTAGGGTACTACTCATATGGGCATGCTAATAGACCATATGAAGTATATTGGACAACTCCAATGTGAAGTAGTGGTTTTAACCACTCAATTTGGGTAGAGTTGGCATACTCAGCCTTAGCTACGGTTGACACCCACAGCTAATAGAGCTAGCTGCACCTTAGAGCTGCAACTAGCACTGAAACTATTTTGAATCCTGGACCAAGCCAAATTCAGTTGAAATGGTCTGGGTAACGGAGATTCAAATGGTTTCGGATGGGGAAGCTTCGAGAGTTTTCCTCCCAACTGATCCAACCTCCTAGATCTTGATCTTGGCTTACCAAGCAAGCCAATATTAGAGATTAGGAAGGCTATAAGACCCCCTTAAAATTGAGGAGAAGTATGGAATGATATTGAGTTGAAATGCAATGAAGCTCTACTAAAATGGATAGTGAATTGACAACCCCTTGAGGAGAGTTGAAATGCTACCCAATTGTGGAGTGACAAGCATGAATCCGTCAATGGAGCTTCCAGAGGACTAAGAAGCATCAATCACAAAATCAAGCCAATAGAACGAAAATCCCATCAAATTCAACCACCAATCCATCTTGGAATATAGAGGCAACCCTTTATCATTAATTCCATAGAGGAAATTGAAGATCCAAGCCCTGATTACAAGAGCAAGAATACTTTTGACTCAGTCATAGCTGCTAGTCACACCTAACAGTTCCAGATGCACCACATACCCACGACGAGAGTTTGATCTTTAATTTCCTTTTATTTAGAAGTATATTTCCATTTTCAATTATTCAATTAGCTTAATCTAGCATAGATTAATATTGTAGCAGATATTTGACCAGTCAATTTAGAATTTAAAGGTAGATTTATTTTCATTTCCTTGCAATTATCAATTTAGACTAGTTTTATGCTTTTCAAGTTCTAATGGCTAATTAGGATGCATAATTGCTATATCTCATGCTTTCTTTACATGCTTTAAAATAATTTATTGATTTTTACATATATTCATAGATTTACATGCTTTCTTGCTTTCTTTATCATCAATTTATGCAACTGTCTCCAAAGCCTCATCAAGAGAGGCCTCCTTTGTCACTAATACCTTTCATATTTTTTCTTGAATGTAAGGTTTACAGGACCTAATAATTTTCAAGGTATTCAAGGTAGCATATGCATCCAACCAAAGGAGAAGAAGGCTATCTTTGGCCTTAAGCAACTCGTGTACCTTCTAAAAACTCTACTAATTAAACCTCTTCCTCATTTAGAGGGTCTTAAAAATTGTATCAATTATATCAAAAATTGAGTATCCCTAAGAGGGACGCATTTGTAATCTATATTTGACAAAGTTTTAATAAAATAGAACCCTACTTTCTTGTTAAATTTATTGTTTTCTATTCTTTTTTGCTTTAATACTCTATTTCGATTGATGCACTAGTTAGGTGTATGCTTTTTAGATCATTACAGTTTCAATAGTATCCTATTTTGAATGAGTTTAGGGATGTCTTTCCTGAAGATCTACCCGAACTTCCTCCAAAAAGAGAATTTGATTTTTCTATTGAGATTTTTCTAGGAGCATCACCTGTAGTCAGAACCCCTTACCAAATGACACCCCTTGAATTACAAGAACTCAAGATCCAGCTGCAAGATCTATTAGAAAAAGGGCACATCAAACCTAGTGTCTCACCATGGGGAGCACCGATTCTATTTGTGAAAAATAAGGATGGTTCTCTAAGACTTTGTATTGACTATAGGATGCTCAATAAAATGATAGTAAAGAATAAGTATTCTTTACCTAGGATCGATGATCTATTTGATCAATTAAGGGGAGCGACTATCTTTACCAAGATCAATCTTAGGTCAGGATATCATCAACTGAGGATCAGAGAAGAGGATACCTACAAAATTGCTTTTAGAACTCGTTATGGGCATTATGAGTTCACAGTGCTACCTTTTGGGTTAAAAAATGCACCAACTACTTTTATGAACCTGATGAACAGTGTTTTCAGGGAACAGTTAGATCAGTTTGTTTTGATATTTTTGGATGATATTTTGATCTACTCTTAGAATAAAGAAGAGCATGACCAACACATGAGAATAGTTCTAGAAATCCTCAAGAAAAATCAATTGTATGGAAAATTGTCTAAGTGTGAGTTTTATACTCCACAAGTTCAGTATTTGGGGCATATTGTTTCGATCGAAGGGGTAGCTATGGATCCTAAAAATATTGAAGCCATAGTAGACTAGCCAGCCCCTACCAATGTTTCTGAGGTGAGAAGTTTTATGGGAATGGCCGGATATTATCGATGATTTGTTAAAGGATTTTCAAATATTGCTTTCCCTATCACTAATCTGCAAAGGAAGGGAAAAGCATTTAAATGGATAAATCAGTGTGAGAACGCTTTCAAAATCCTTAAAAAATAAAATTTGACAACTGCACCTATACTTCAATTACTAGACCCCAAAAAATCATTTACAGTTTGTACTGATGCCTCACTAGAGGGTCTAGGAGGTGTTTTGTTGCAAGATGAGGCTGTTGTTGCATATGAGTCTAGGAAGCTTAAGAAACATGAAATAAATTATGCTACTCATGATTTAGAGTTGGTTGTTGTAGTCCATGCTCTTAATATATGGTGACATTACTTGTTGGGTAAACCTTTTGAGTTAAAAACTGATCATCAGAGTTTAAGGTACATCTTCACTCAACCTTTATTAAATGCCAGACAATGGAGATGGTTGGAATTCCTGGCCGAATATGATTTTGGGATTGAATATATTAAAGGAAAGGAAAATAAACTGGCAGATGCTCTTAGTCGAAGAAGACACATAGCTGCTCTCACACGATGCCAGTATGGGATGAAAGAGCAAATTAAGGAATTACAAAAAAATGATGAATATTGCAACCAATGTCGCACTAAAGTTGAGCAAGGACCAAATCGAAATACGGATTTCAAAGTCAAAGAGAATTTGGTATATTTTTGAAATCGGGTAATAGTACCCAATGATGAGGGGATAAAAAGAACAATATTGCAAGAAGCACATTGTGCTCCATACTTCATCCACCTAGGTGTGATAAAAATGAGGGAAAATTTGAAAAAACACTTTTACGTTCTTGGTATGAAGAAATATGTGGTACAATTTGTTGCAAAATGTCTGGAATGTCAAAAAGTCAAAGCTGAACATCAACATCCTAGGGGACAACTACACCTATTTGATGTACCAAAATAGAAATGGCAAGTGATTTCCATGGATTTTATAGTTGGTCTTCCCAAGACTCGGTTCCAGCATGATGCAATTTTTGTAGTTGTGGATAAGTTGACTAAGGTGGCGCATTTTATACCAGGAAATGTTCATGATGATGCCCCCACAATAGCACAAAATTTTTCTCGAGAAATCATGAGGTTGCATGGTTTCCCTAAAATAATTATCTTGGATAGAGATTCATGATTCACTTCTAAATTTTGGTAAGCTTTGCATCGAGCATGGGGTACAAAGCTAAACATCAGCATAGCCTATCATCCTGATATGGATGGGTAGATCGAGAGGGTCAATCAGGTGTTGGAGGATATGTTACGCATGTATTGTATGGACCACCAAAGTAAGTGGGAAGATTACCTCTTCCTGGTGGAATTTGCGTATAACAATAATTATCATACCATATTGGGCATGGCCCATTTTGAAGCCCTATATGGATGTAGGTGCAGGACACCATTAACGTGGGATAATTTGGATGATCGAGAAGTGATCGATCCTGATGCTGTTAAGAAAATGGAGGTTCAATTAAAAGAAATTTGCCAATGACTTCGTGAAGCCACAAACCATCAGAAGAGCTATGTGGATCTAAAAAGAACTCCTCAAGAGTTTGTTATTGGTGATAAAGTCTTCCTTAGAGTCAAACCGACCAAAAGCTCTATTAAGTCTACCAAACTGAGCCCCAAATTTGTCGGTCCATTTGAAATCATTGCCAAAATAAGTCATGTTGCTTATAAGCTTGCCCTGCCACCAAAATTGTCCAAGATCCACAATGTTTTCCATGTGTCTCTCCTTCGTAAATATGTGGCTGACCCATCCCATATTTTGGATGTTTCTCACTTGCAAACGTCGGACCCGTAGCTCATTGAGGTTTGACCAGTCAAAATCTTGGGATTCAGGACTAAAAAATTGAGAAAAAGAATCGTTGATCAGTGTAGAGTCCAGTGGGACCTCTACTCAGAAAGGAACACCACATGGGAGGATGTGGCCGAAATGAAAAGACAATTTCCTTTCTTGTTTGAAAACTAAAACTTATATGAACATTTGAATATTGGATATATATTAATATTTGTATCTCTTGGACTTATGATATGCTTTGTTATGCTAATATTGTAATACATGCATTTTTCAATGTACTGCATAATGTATGACTGATTATTTGAAACTTGCTAAAATATTATGGCTAACACAGGGACTGTGTTAAATTCTAGTGGGGGAGAATGTCACATCCCCACTATTTTGATTATCATTTTTTCTGGAAGAATGTGATACTGCTGTGAGCATTTGTGATTGCAGGTGCAGGTTTCTATTTTGTAGCAAGCAAGACGGACCAGAAGAACATCCACCTTTGGGCAGAGACAGTGGTCGAAACGCCAGGTAAGGTGGGATATGATGTTGTGCATATACGCACCATGGCTCGTGGGTACACGAAAGCCCACTATAATAAAAATTCATATAGGGACATATGGCATTTGTTGCATTCTTGAAAGTAATTTTGTTTGCAATTGCACTGAGAATACATGTTAAATGAATTATAAAAATTAAACTGTATATATATAATCATAAAATATAAAATAAAATAATAAATAAATAGCATGAGCATATAAATATAATGGTTAATAATAATAATATTTATATGTGTACAATACAAATATAATAATATATATATATATATATATATATATATATTAAATAGATAAATCCAAGTTAAAGTTGTTTCTTATAAGAAATCAAAACAACAAACGATATCTTTATGTTTTCCTCGGAGTACTCAATATTGCAACACTTGGCCATCCTTTTGTTTTGCATGAAATGTCTTATGTGTCATGTGTAAATTGAACCTTGAAGCTTTAAAAACATAGGACCAATGAAGGTTTGGGAAGATCATCATCATTTTCTCTTCATGACATGGTTTCTGTTATAACGTGAACTTGAAGCCACAGAGAGGCACATAATTTTTTGGTAGCAAAGAAGACCAGAGGAATTGGCATCCGATGTTCGCCGTGTGAGTGGAAAGCTACCCTTCTGACCGAGATTTTACATTTGCTTATATCTTCGATGAATTTCCAGGTTGGATACCTTAAATTTTTGAATGGCCTGTATTTCTGTGTGTGAATTGATTGGATAAGCCTCTCTTATTACAACAAATGATTTGTAAGAAATTTTAATATGCAAATAGCCATCTCTTCATAGTGAAAACCAGTTATATAAACAATACTAATAATCCACATAAAATATATTAAAATTGTGGTCTGGTTTCACTTAATTCAGCAAGGTATTTAGTAAATTTTACCCTATATTGTGTTTTCTATGGAGATATCCACTGAGAGGATTTTTATATGAAATACTTTCAGCTTTTTAAAATATATATATATATATATATATATGATAATTATTTTTGTAGATGCATTTTTGCGTTTGTTGTATTGGGCTCTCATTGTATTCGTTTACTTGGAGAATTGCATATCTTAATGAGATTTCACTACATTCGCCTGCATGGTAGTTGCATATAAAAGAGCCATGCTGATCCTATTCATAAATTGTTTCCCACTGTCTCTCACCACGGAAGTTGTCGATGAAACGACCTGAGAATTCTACCAAGCAGTGTACTAGCGGATGGGGAAAAGCTAAATTAATGGATATGTAACTTGGAGATTGTACCCAATGTATTTTATAGTCTTAATATGATCAGAATACAAATTGTAGTCATCCTTGTAAAATGAATACCACATTCAAAATCATGAATGTGATATTTTTTGAAGTTAAAGGTTTCAAATTAATTTTGTTTTAGTTAAAGATATATGTTGTTTCGCACGGATGATATCCTGGATAAATTTCATATTTTTCTTATAAAAATATATTGTCTACCTTGGGTACAAAGGTTTGAATATTTCATATTTGATAATCTCAAGCTGGTAGTTTTAAAACTACTTCTACTCACTAAGAATGTCGTCCTCTCTATGCAATTGGCGGTTGATCAATATCGAACCAGATTTTAAAAAGCTTCATTAAACTCTTTTCTTAATTCGCGACTAGCATCTTGTTGTAGGTAGGCAAAAAATTGCATTATGAATGAAATGTGGAATCCTATTGTGTTTGTGGTTGATTTACGTATCCTTCTGTGGAAAGTGTTGAAAACTGAGTTGGCCGCATAGTTTGGTTAAACGAATCCTTCTATAGAAAGTGTTGAAAACTTTTAAATGGAAATTTTAGATGCTGGATCAAATCCCTAAACTAGATAATACTAAATAAACTATTTGGATTTTAAAGTGTCGTTGTCAAGTATTTTTTTAAGGAATCATAGTCATTTTTGAAAATATTGGTATTAATATAACCATTGTGTTGTCTACTCAATTGTATATTTTGACGTTGCTTCCTCCTCGTCGTTAGCTTAATATCATAATGTTGATGTATTTTTGCCTTGGGAACACCAATTTATTTAAAAATTTTAAATCGAAACCAGTCTCATTGTTTTCTATCGTGCATAGAAAATCAGAACTCATTAATGTATCTATGATTTCTTATGGGACTAGCGAAGAGCACTTGCTACCAAGATTGCAGTAAACCCGTACTTTGGAAATGAGTCAAATCCCTTCATTTTATATTCTGATTTTAATTCTTTGATTTTGGGATCAATAATTATGTCGTATGAGTCTTTAATATTGTGGGAAAATATTTTAATAAAAGAATCAAAGCCTAATAATAAATGGCATTCCTTCATCGCTCATTTTAAATGTTTGCTTCGTTAGGTAGCTTAAGCATATGCTTGTTAATTGGAGTATTCAATATTTCAACTTACTTTTTAAACTATTGGAGTGATGTGGAAATTCAACCCTAATTTTTAAGAAGGGTCAATAATAAAAGGAATTCCTTAGAGTTTCGTCGGATTATTTTTGGTAGCTTTTGATATTAAAAGTTCTTATATTCTTCTAAAGAGTTTTACATTATGTTATAAAGTCTAATAATAGATTAGTTTATGGTAAATATAAGTATGAGTTGTTAGTTTTATTTTAGTATTCTTATTAAATTATTTTTGTATCAAGTATTAATAGATTAAGCTTTATTTAAAAATTCTTATAAAAATGTGCAGAGGATGTAAAAGTATGTTATGTTCTTTTGATATGTTGTAAATTATGTTTTTAAAATATTTTTACTAAATTTAGAAAAGGGATATTTTTATAGAAACTAACTTAAAGTAAATAGAGTAAGTTTAAAGTTTAGATGAACACTGCTACTACGGATATATGATATGTGGGTCTGTTTTATAATAATAATCGAACAACTGAATAACGAATTAGTTCTTTTATATGTCACATATTTATGCTTTATTTTGATTAAAGATAGGATCCAATAATAATTTAGATAGATTGTACTTAGTATTTAATAGTTTGTTTTTGTTATAAGCTATAGAAGATAGTATTCAAATTAAAATACTTAATATTTTGCTTAGTTGATTTTTCCTTAGCTATGTTAATATTATGTTCTACACTGAAGTAAATTGGAATTCGATCAATTAATAAAATCTTAAGTTGTAAACCTTGGATAAACTTGAATTCCTATGAAACCCATGATGTTAACCACCAAAAGGAAAAGATCAAACCTAGATGTTTACGAAGCATTCATCGAGTAGGATGAACTGCTAATGCCATTGAGGAGGATGTGCATTCACCCAACTCCAATAGTGTGTAGTGGTGACTATTGTGAATCGGGGACAACTATTCTCTAGTAGGGTCAATGGATTCCTAGCTATCGAGAGTAACGAACGATGGTATGGGATATCGTTCTAGGTTGTCGTATGATGTAGTACATGAGGGTTCTCAAGATCATCACTAGTTGTGGAATTGCCAACTAAACTCAAGGCTAGGGAGTTGGTCCTTGGGGTTGGAAGGTCTAGTGGTAGATGGTATGGGCAACATTACCGTCAACTAGGAATTGATCTGGGACACCTGGTCCAATAAACTAGAGAATTGGTGGACCCTGATAATACTTTAGGTGAAATTCAATAATCAGGCACTAGCATAGCTACGCTAACTCAAGCATGGTTTAACTATATTAATTGGGTCAGTGGACCAGTAGGACAAGAGTTGGATCATAGATCTAAAGTCCTCCATGCTATGAGATGGGGAATTAGTGTATCCACCCTTCCAGGTGTTATGGGCCCTGGAAGGACAACCCCATGCCAAGATCCGGGAACTCGAGAAAGGAGAAAAAAATATCTCATAAATGGCAACCTACCGTAGGAAGTTGGTCGATCCCGAGCACTTGAGATACTATCTGCAACAATATAAATTCTCAAAGTGTGATCATCTATGCCTAGGTACTAATTCAAATTTGGGTGTGTTTATGTCAAAGTGTATCATTTGGGTGCACATCAATCAATTTGTGATTGTGCTATTGAATTTAATCAAAATTTTGTATTTGTGTTTTCTTACAACTAGGTGAGTAGACTTGGGTTTTTACATTGATAGCCATCTGAGGCTACCATCCTTGGATGGGATCAGTATAAATATGAGGCTACCATAATTCATATGGGGACATTCATCTCATAAGATACCATCTCAAGGTATATTTGGTAGCCTATAAATCTAACCATGAAAGCCTACCATGGCTATAAATGTGCAGACTTTAGGTGTATACACACGAGAGGGTTTGAAGCATTTAAAACAATGATAACTAGTGTTGATATCTTGATAAGAATACCAACCTTTGGATGGGGTTGATAGCCATCAATGAAAACCATCCTTTATCAAGGGTGGTAACCATCTCAGGCTACCATTCTTGGATGGATTGGTAGCCATCTGAGGCTACCATCCTTCGTATGGGGCCTGGTAGCCTCGTGAGCTACCATATCAAGTTGGAATTGATAGTCTACTAGGGCTATTGATGTTTACATGGGGTTAGTAGCCTACATTGGCTATCAACATATTGAGGTCTTGGATTATTCCACGTATTAGCATTTGTTGACACATGTCAGCATGCATGGTTCCAGACTATAAAATGCCAAAACCCTCTCATTTTTTACTTTACAGTCGTATTCTCAAAGCCTTCCAAATCCATATAGAGCCTCCCAAACCCTTATAAATTCTAAATTTGTTATAGCAATGGCCACCTTAGTCTCCAGTGGTGCATCAAAAGTTTAATTCAAGAACCAGTGTTGCACAACAATCTCAAATATTCTCACCATGTCTAGATACAATAATCATACATGGTAAAAAATATGGAGCTTTTTGGATTGGTTTCAATATTGTAGTTCAACACAAACACAAATATTCTCTTGAATATTGTCAGATGTTACAATTTTGACACAATTGTCTTAAATATTGATGTGTCTAACAACATGAGTCTTTCCTTTATAGTAAATTCTTCGAACATCAAGATATTGAATGGGCTCCTACATAGGGGTTATCCAATGGTCACTTCAAATTTCTCTTTGAAAAATAGAGAGAAATACTGTCTTGAGAAGAATTATGATTTGCCTTAAAAATAATTTTCAGATACATTCTCAAGACTCGTATTCCAAATTTTAATTGGAGGAGGATGATTATAAGAGGGTTACAAGCATTAATCCTTGCATTAGGTATAAGATTAAATGTTTGTCTGAAAAAATTCTTGTAAGATTGGTCATATCTGAGGTTGTTTCATATATTTTTATTTGTAATAATTTTTCTTTTTTTTTGGCTTTTTGGATTTTGCATGTACTTTGTAACCAACATGCTTCTATTTCCTATGGCATGTATAACCAACAATAATTTAAATTTTTAATACACTACAATATGTAAGCTACTAAAATTTTGGCCACTTGATGAACTCCAACAGTACTTTTATATTATTGCAGGTGTGCAGAGTTTTGTTGCATGATTGACTACAATAAAAATTCAATCAATTCCTTCTAAATGGGTATTAATAAAAGTTATACCGATATTTTCCCATTTTGTCCAAGGAAATAAAAAACTATCAAGAAACCCTTCAACTAATTTCCAACTATCACTAGGGTGTTCTACTACTATTTATTTGAAGCTTCGTAGGTTGTAATGAATTTTTCAAGGTGTTTTAGTATAGGTAAATTTTCCATGTTCCTTATCATTTCCTACATGTTTAGTCAAGTTTCCAAACAATATTGGCCACTATCCATCTCCATCATAAAAATTCATTACCTTCAATTTACCATTTTCCAATGAGTAGGACAACTATACTCATGTTTGGTTGCTTGAAAGATTTTGGATTTGAATAATAATTCCTTGAGTTCATTATTAAATGTCTTTTTCAAAAACATTATTTACTATGAAGACTTGTCTCATAGAATAATTTTTGTTTTATGATGGCCACATTGTCACCCAATTTTGTCTCTTATTTACCAAATATTGATTATAACCCAAGGCTAATTCTTCCTCCTAATTAATATTGAGCTCACTATGCAAAAGCAAGCCTTGCAATATTCTTTTTGAGATTTGTGTTTTTTTTATTTTTAATATATATACAGATAGATCAATCATTTAAATAGTATGCATAATGCTTGAAGCTTCCATGTAAAATACATTCTTATCATAATAAAATATCAGTTTTCAACTTATATTATATATTTTTAACATATTCTTAGATCCAATCCAAGTTCTTCACATCACTCAACATAAAAAAAAAAAATTGACTAAATTATAGTGCTTCATGTCTTAGTAGGCCACTCCAAATAATTGTAACTCATGCTAATAAGTATTTACCCTAGACTATATAATTATTAATTATCCTTGCTGCTATGAAATAATGCAAATAAAAGTCTTGAGCACATATGTTGAAGAAATAGATGCACTGCATCATAAAATTGCATTGTATATGTCGAAGTTCCAAATGACTTGTATAAGATAATTGTATGTCATGACATTTTAGGTTGTAACTACCCAAACAATCATCAAAGGCATAAAAACAAATTACAGATTAACTTTTTATTAGATAGACATGCTTTTATCAATTGAGTATTTACAACACAAATTACCCAAAAAACCATATTTTTAATAAAAAAATGATCTACAGTTTGTTCTTATAATTGTGATGATAGGTTGAGATGCTACAACCTAAAGAATGAGGACTCGTAAATTTTCTAAAATTACCAATTGGAAACATCCATTTATCGATATTTTCATGTGAAAATCTTAAATTTCTAATGATATCATTTTTCTACTTGTATTTGTTGTGAACTTCCATTATGAGTTTGTCATCACAAACATCTTGATTTATTATATGCATATATCATATATCAATTGTAGGTACTACAACTTATATAAGTATCAAGCATTTATTGATGCCACCAATTTGCATGTTATGATATCTTTATCTCAAATAGTGGAAAACAGTTTGTGCAAATAAAAATGGGTGTCCATATTTGGAATGTGTTTGTTCCCCCTCCCCACCCCTTGCTAAGACACCCTATCTATGAATTTAGAAATCATTTCGAAGAAAATATCAAAGAAATGAATGTCAAGATATTTTATTTATTATCGTACATTACTAAGAAGCGGTTGGAAACATCCACACCAACTAAGGGGGAGTAACAAATATAAAAATGGGTGTTGCAAATGTTTGTCCAAAAAATATTAAAAAATACTTGTGTCCAAAGCAGTTGTTAAAATACATCTCCACCAAACACACACATAATGTTACATCAAAATTTACATTGTGTTTCAACAATAATTTAATGGAAGAAAAATATTAGATCAAACTTTAGAAGTTGGAACACATAATAACACACCATTTAAGGATTGATCTATAGAATACCATAATATATTTTACAATAGAAGGGAATGAACAAAATCAAACCAAAGAACAACTAGCATAGTGAACTACATGCAACTTCATCATATAATGGAACTTCATGGCAACTTTATACATAAAATGAATACAACACACACCTTTCTACATAGGGATTTGGTTCACATAGACCACACTTTAGATATTCTTTCAACCTGATATTCTAAAGCTCCCCATAATATCTATTTGTATTTTAATAAACATCCCTTGGTATTCCCAAGTTATACAATGTTCATGTGCATGTGAAAAATATGTGCGGATTAGAAATATTTTCAAATTTGGTTTAATTATACAGGTTTTAAGTTGAATTTATGGTTCTTACAACACAATGTAATTCTATATACAAGGTTTAGGGTGCAATATACATAACATATATAGTAAATTTCCCATTGAACTTGCTTAATGACAAGTCTGAGAAGCTCTTTGTTTTCACCATCTTGGACATCTCTTCCTTTGTTTTCTACATAGTTTGTGGTTGATTTTCCCCATACATATCAGGCTATCCTTTAAAGTCATTGCAATGCATAAATACTATCCAGATTTACATCTTCATAATTTGGTTTGTCTAGGAAATTTATTTAAATAATAGGAATAGTTGTATTAATAATGAATGGGCTAAAAATGTTTTAGTATATGTGGTCTAGTTTGTATCAGATGCATTGTAGGATTTCAAATTTGTGTTTCTCTCTACTAACGCAATTCTTTAGGATTGAGACTTATCCATTTAATGTTATTTTTTATAGTTCATGTGAATCCATCAAGGAGGGGTCTTGTTGTAAAAAATATTAGCAACAATTTCCTTCGAGCAGTGATCGATTTCTTCCAAGCCCGCATTATTTTGCAAGGAAATTTAACTGATATTTTATTGTGGGGGATGGGCTACTTGGTTTGTTACCTCAGTAATAAATTTTTTGACTTGTGTACATACCTTTTGAACAAAATAAAAAATGAACTAAATTTTGCCAAATCAAATGTTGGTGGTACTCTTTGTACGACCAAATTTCTTATTGCATTTTACTATGAATCATATTTAAATGTTCAAAATTTCTCGGTTCCAACCTCACTCCATCCAAAAATGATTTCAATTGGCTTGAAATATGAAGACTTGTAGATAAATAGCAATTTTTGACAAAAGTTGTTTTTATTGTTTTAAAAAATATTTTTTACTAAATTAATTTTTTATTTAAATGTGAAAGTAGAAAAAACTTCTTCAACCTCATCTAAAAGAGAGGTTGCAATTAGGGGAATGCTTCTAGAGGAAACAATATGTTCTAAAGGTCCATCTGAATCAAACTTACTCTTATGTTTTCAGAGATCTAAACATTTGAAGACCTCCATTCTGAAGGTCCATCTGAATCAAACTTACCCCTATGTTTTCAGAGATCTAAACATTTGAAGACCTCTGTGACTGCATCTCCTGCTACTCATTCACATGCATCTCCTATGATTTGTTCACATGCATCTCTTGCTACTCGTCGAGCCATATTGTCTACTCCTCGTGCAGCTACATTAAGAGTTGCGCCAAGAGTTGTACCAAGAGTACATATATATTAAATATGAAGTTTCCTAGAAAGACCCCTCAATAGGTAATGTTTCTCTTTCATAAGGTAACTTTCAGGTCATTTGATTCAAACGTTTTAGGTAGTTTTCATTTAGCTTTTTTTTTTTTGCTTTTTGTTTTTAGGGTAACAATTCAAAAATCCAACAAATATGGTATCAGCATATTAATATGGTATGTGCAAGTAGTTAGATTTTTAATTTTTTTTGGTATTTATCAACATATTTACTATTTTTTTTAGTGGCATTGGTTCGAGCACCTCATGCAGAAAATAAAACAATGCCCCCATCACCTCCACCACACTCACCAAATATGAGGAGTCAACAACATATGCTTGGAAAGCAATTATTTATCATAAGGAGTTGGGGAATAGGACAAATATTGACTCTTTCAGGCCTTTAGGATTTATCCATTGGGAATTTTTCTAATATACATGGTCTCACAGAAATGGACAAAGCACCTATTGAAGAGGATTATATTTTTCAAGGTGGCATACCTCAAAATTTTCAAGCAACTGACATGTTGCAAACACCACAACATCAAATAGAGGCTACATAGGTAACAGTAACTGGTGGGAGTTCACCTGATTGTACCCCTTGTGATATTCCTCTTACCGATGATGAAAAATTAATATTTTTATCAAAACTTCTTTTGTTTGAAAATATTGAGGCCATCAAAGAGGTGATATCGATAGATTTATCTGAATTGAGAGAATGAAAGTATTGCACAAAAATTCTTATTGAAGAAATAAGTGCATGATACAAATTTTTTTGTAAAATAGAGAATTTATTTTCTTTGGTTGAACATGAACCAGAAAATCTTGATGCTTTTTTAAATAAAGCTAAATATAGAAATGTGAAGAGTAGAAATTTACATGATGATGAAATTCTAGATATTGTTTTAAATAGAGTAGAGAATTTAAAATGTTGAAGCCCAAGCCTATTACAATCAGTGGGCTAAAGATAAGAAATAAGTTAAAGCTATAGAGGTAGAAAAAGTAATAGTAGAGGTAAGTTATAGTAATTATCATTTATTACTAGTTTTAATTGTAATATTATTTGAAACTAATAATTTTTAGTTTTTTAGTTTTTTATTCAAAATTTGAGAATGTGAAGAATCAAGTGGACAGTCTGCAAGTGCTTCTAGAGATGACGATTAAGAATATACATAATGCCATAAAGTTGAAACAGAGATTAGGCATTATCATTGCAGAGAATAAGTATTTTAAGAGTATTATTGTGGAACATAACACAAATCAAATATTTTTATTAAGCTCAAAGAAAAAGAATTGGCCTCAACATGTAAAGAAGATCCAGCTAAAGAAGAAAGGGTATTGATAAAGAACTTTTTAAAATACTACAGAGAGCATGATCAAAGCTCGTGCATTACCTGCAATTGCTATGTATCAGTTTAATGTACCGTATCATAGCTTGGAGAGAGCTTTTGAATATCCTACATTAACAACAACCAATACTCCTTTACAAATAGTGTCTACAAATCTCCAGTATCAATTAGAGACAATAACTAGTTCCAACCATGTAGCAGAATAGTGTCTAAGTGGAGTTATAGTTCACTAATTTTGTAATAATCATGTAGGATAATTATACTTGCTAGCTTTAGAAAAAAATACATAAATTAAAATTTTTTGTTATATATGGTTGCTATTGACATTTCTATTGGAAAAATGGTTTCTTGGCATCTTTGGTTCACTATAATTTTTCTCTATGGCTACCATTAGCCTTTCTATTGAACAACATAAATTTTTTTGGCATTTCTGGGATGGCTACTATTAGGCTTTCTATTCAACAAAATAAAATTAAAATTTGATATGTATGGTTGTATTTGCTCTTTTCGCAACTGCAACAATATCTTTATGTGGTCGTGTCAAAGATGCCATCCCTAGTATGTCTAATAGATCGATAGTATTGAAACTTTTGCAAGATAATTTTATGTAATTTTCCACACCTGAGGACCAAGATACTTGTTTGTAACTTTGGGTCTCTTCGTTTCATTATAATGTATGTTGTATATGTAAAATATTTTACAAAATTTGAGAAGAGAGGATTTCAGAGTTATTGTAAGTTTGGAGGCTTTGTATTGTCCCTAGTTTCCACCTGGCAGAAGAATATTCAGCACTAAGATTCACTATTTCCAGGTGATGTTGTAGTGAACTTTGTAACATGATTAAATGATAATGTATTACAAGGGTATATCCACCCATATGGACTGCCAATTTAGCAAAAGAATGACTTAATTAAAGAAAAGTTGCATTTTGTTGTCAAAAATTGCAATGATCATTTTTTTCCAAAGTTTTATTTTACCGTCTCCTTCTACAATAATTAATATTTTATCCATGTGATGGTAAGATAAAGACAATTTAACTTTTTTTCTTTTCTTAAAAAATAACCTTTTCAATGAGTTTGGAAGAATTCCAGTGCAATCCCTACTTATAAGGTGTATTTATTTGACAATGGCATGGATCTGATGTTTGTAACATAAGAGTGTTTAATAAATAATAATGTAGATCATATTACAACATGGATTTATAGTTTTGGCTCATTAGTAGACTTTTTGCATTATCTCTATGCTGAATTGAATCACCATAAAAGAAAATATATTCCTGCCTAAGAAATTCTTCTTTCAAATTTTCTATAGACAATGGATCTTGTAAATTTATCATACTATTTTGGATAAATTTTCTTTTATCTGCATCAAGATACATATTACACTAGTTGGCTATCCCTGAATTCTTGCAATTACCTAGGTGAAATTTTGTTTTTGTGAATTCCCTACAGTAATATTCATATTGTGGAATGCAACTATATTTTGTAGGAATTTGATACCTTGGTATTTTTTAATCCATATATGTCAAATGTGGCTTTAATTTCTTTTAAATATGTAGGCTTAGAGGGGATGTTGTAATCTCCAAAATGTTTGGTAGTCATTTTTTGAGGGAGTCCGTAAGGAGGACCTCTTTGAAATAGCCTTGGAGGCTGATATCTTTTCATTTTCCAAGTGAGTCTTGGAATGTCCTTTTTGGGACCTTTTGTAACTTTTTTTGAAGCAAATAATGTAAAAGGAGTAGGTTCCTCTGAATTGGATGGCTTGTCTTGGTTGGTTGAGTGTTTTTCTTTTGTTTTCTCCAATTTTCCTTTTATCTGGGAAACATCATCTTCAAGAAGTAGTTAAGTATCTCTTAAAATAATGGCTCTGTTAGATACTACTTCTAATTGTTCTTTCACAATGTCAACCTTATATGAAATGTGATCTAAATATGGACTTAAATCTTTGTTGTAATGTTGTTCCAGTTTAAAAGTCTAGCATTGTTGTGTGTGATTTTTTCTTACCTAGTTAGACCTTCTTCTATAGGGTTTATTGTGCCAAACCATACATGTTTAATAGTATGGCATTGTTGTGTGTCATTTTTCTTGGTTAGTTCTTTTTTGTTGAACCATCACTAAGGATCGATTCATATATAGAGAACTTTGTTAATGCCATCTTGGCATATTTTCTAACTTGCTCTTCTATAAGTAATTTTGCTTTCTTTCTGAGTTCTTACTCAATTTTTGCTTTTCTAGGTAAGTTATATCTTGCTAGCATCAATTGAAATGAATCATATTTTTGTTTTTGTATTTTGCAAACTTGAATAAAAGCAACAATATTCTTACATGCCTCTATAGTTTCTTCATCAGAAATCCACCACATTTCGATGTGAAACTTTGATATGGAATATTGTTTGGCCTTGGCATTGATGGAGTTCTTAAAACTTGGTTTGATTCTAGCCATTTTGAAATGCTATCTTATGGAGGAATGAGGATGTTTGTGAATAGTAGATTCACTATTATCGAGGATTGTAGAATAACTATTACAAACAGAATAATTAGATGATTCACAAGTATTTTGATGATGTACAGGTGTGGAAAAAGACTATGGAGAAGTAGGAAATCTATGATAGGAAAATATGTGATAATATCCCTGAGAAATGACTGCTTGATAAGATGTGAAAGTCTATGATCTTCTAAGAACATGGAGTGTCTCATTAACTGTCCACGATATAGGTAACGCCAGATTTCCCCAATCTAGAACCTTAGGTTCTATAGGTCAAAATGACCACATCAAGGGGAGTAAGGAGTGGTCTTCTCAAAATTTTGCTGAGTGTAGAAGAAACGTCATGATCTCGCGACATTTTGTTTCTTAGGGGCTAAGTGAAGAGAAAACATCATGGTCTCGCGATATTTTTTGATCCGGAAGACTAAGTGAAGAGAAAACGTCATGGTTTCATGATATTTTTGAGCCGAAAGACCAAGTGAAGAGAAAACATCGTGATATCATGATATTTTTGAGCTGAGAAGACTAAGTGAAGAGAAAACGTCACGATCTTGCGATATTTTTGAGCCAGGAAGACTAAGTGAAGAGAAAACGTCATGGTCTCACGATATTTTTGAGCCGAAAGACCAAGTGAAGAGAAAATGTCGTGATCTCACGATATTTTTGAGCTGGAAGACCAAGTGAAGAGAAAATGTCATGATCTCATGACATTTTTGAGTCGAAAGACTAAGTGAAGAGAAAACATCGCGATTTAACGATATTTTTGAGTTGGAAGACCAAGTGAAGAGAAAACATCGCGGTTTCATGATATTTTTGAGCTGGAAGACTAAGTGAAGGGAAAACATCATGGTCTCATGATATTTTTGAGTCGAAAGACCAAGTGAAGAGAAAACGTCACGGTCTCATGATATTTTTGAGCCAAGAAGCCAAGTGAAGAGAAAACGTCATGATATCGTGATATTTTTGAGCCGAAAGACCAAGTGAAGAGAAAACGTCATGGTCTCACGATATTTTTGAGCTAGGAAGACCAAGTGAAGAGAAAACATCATGGTTTCACGATATTTTTGAGCCAGGAAGACTAAGTGAAGAGAAAACATCATGATTTCATGATATTTTTGAGCTGGGAAGCTAAGTGAAGAGAAAATATCATGATTTCACGATATTTTTGAGCTAGATATAAAGAAGTGGAAGACAATTGGGCCATGATATCTCCAAGAAGATAAAGGTAGATATGTAGTAACAAGAAGATCTCAACCATTTTCAATTGAAGATACCATACTCTCTTAACTACCACTCTACCAGAATGAGCCTACGGGCATATTGTTGTAACAAATTTTAGTTTTTCTATTATGTAAAAAGATATATATAGGATGAGTGACCCAAACAAATGGTCAGCTCTTGGATGTTTACAAGGCAATGTACACAGACTTCTGAAAGCAAATAAAGACTACTCATTCTAGTTTTTGGCTCACTGGTGTTGTTATCAAGTATGTATGGATTGTTGATTGTTGTATAAGTTACGTTGAATAGAAACCACCTTAATTCTCATTCTAAATTTTTGTGTTTAAAGTTTAGCTAGATCTAAAATTAACATTTCCTAATAAGCTTATGTTTGATTAAATCTACACCAGAGGACTAGTTATTCTAAATTGATGGTTCATAGAATTCTTATATGTAAAAGGTTGTAGATGTTTCTTTGTTGTTATCTAATATGCACCATCTAAATGTTCTTAGAAATAGCTATATTTCCCTCTCTTTATGCATTTTATTCTCCCCCATTTTCCCTAAAAAATTAAGGAACCAGCCTCCTCTAGAGATTGAACCGGGTAAACTCTATTTTGAACCCGATCTTTCAATATTGGCAAAGTCTTGGGTGCAAACGTAACCAAAGGCAGATTTTGCACCAACAGTTTTTGGCACGCCCGATGGGACCCAATCCCATGATATATACAGATCAAATTTCTAATGATTATCTTTGTCCTGTTTAATTTTTATGAATCACTTGGTGACTCCGCCCAAGAGAGGAACCCTAAGAAAATCCTTATCTACATTTTGGTTGAATACCATTTTTGTATGATAACCAGATCTAAAGCAAAAAAAAATGAAGAGCCCATCGAGTTCTTTGAATTACACCTTGGTAGCCTCAGAGCTAATCATGTATTAGTTGCTAGAACCACTTCTTCATCTACTATCAATACAAGATACACAAATCTTTCCCTTACAACCCTCCCTAGTACTACTGCTAGTGGAATGTTAACTCCAACTACCCATATTCCTATAATATCAAGAAGAACCATAGCTGCAATGGCCGTGAATCAATTAAATTTACCCTACCCTTCATGGAACCATACAGGCCCCTTGAATCTGGTAGCTCAACACCCGATTCCAGTAGAAGCTTTAAAGGTGTTACCCTAGTATGATGGTACTGGGAAGATGGCTTATGAACATTGTCAAGATGTAGTCGCACTTGCACCAATACATAACATCACTGAAGAAGATGTCATGATAAGACTATTAGTCATTTCCTTGAAAGGAAAAATGCTCTACTGGTATAGAGCCCTCGACAATCAAACCATATCTACCTGGGCCCAACTTGTCGATAAGTTAGTAGAAGAGTTCAATGAACATGCCGACCCATTTTCATTGCTAAACTAGTTCACTATCATTCAGAAGCACCCTCAAGAGGAAATAGTCAAATTTAATATAATATCTAGTCAAACTTGGTAGAGAGTACCTAACGAATTGAGGCCAATAAATGAACAATCAATGTATTATTATCTGAGAGCTTTCAACTTAGACATAAGTATGGCTATTAGGCAATCCCAAGTATTTACTTTCCCAAAGATTTTCCAAGAAGCCCAGAAAGTAGAAAGAGATCTAATCACTATTGGAAGGTTCCCTGCAAAGATGATAATGCCTATCTTCTCGGATCTACCGCAAGCATCAAATACTGCTTTCCCAAGTCCTGCTCCCACTTCTAATACAAGTCTCCCCAAATGGATTGGATAGCCTAATATCCTAGTGATATAGGCATCTCTCGCTCCTCCAATGCTTCCTACCATCCCTGCACTTCCTATGGCGATAGTTTCATCAACTCCAGATCCTCAACTTGCAGCTCTACAAGATCTACAATCAACCTTGAAAACTATAATGAATAAGATGACATCAATGGAAAGAAGAGAAGTAGAAAGAAATTTTCAACCAAGGATATTTCCATAGGTAACAAGAGACCAAGCCTCCATGAGCAGTAGAAGTCATGACAAATCAAATGTGGTTTATGCCAATGAAGATAGTGAACCCACTAATACTTCAACAGAGTCAAACTTCTAGTGTTCTACATGTAATGATCCACACGAAGAAAACTCGTGTATGATCCATCAACATCATGTCCAAAAGATAGCTATTGAGAAGGTAGAGAAAACCCTCAAAGGTCAGATTAATATGATCAGGGAAGAAAATCAAAATATCATGATGCCCTCTATAGAACAAGTGGTTGTTCTAACTAGATCAAGGAAAGAAACCTTTGCAAGTAGACCCCCAAGAGCTTAATCCCTTGAAAATGCCTTCACCTATGAGGAACACAGTTGAGAGAAGAACCTCCTATGAGAAATCTCCCCAAATTTCAAGTCAAAAAGAAGTAGAAGCATGTAAAGAGACACCCCTATAGAAGGAAGTGGAGATGCAAGAACAAGCAAGAGATAAATTGAGATACCCCTCATTGACTAAGCATCAAAGGATAGATGCTACTCAGGGGTATAGAAATAAGTATGACATAGTTGTAAAAGAGAAAAGTGTTGAACCTCTCCCATTCAACATAGTCGAGGAAATGAAGAAAACTCCCTCCAAAGCAACTATGTATGAAGATTTGCAGTTTCCAGGAGAGATTGATTTATTGCAGGAATCCTTGAGATCTATGAAAAACAAGAATAGAACCCTAACTCAGTTGAATTCTGTACAAGCTAGTTTGATGTCCACTACAGGAAAAAATAGACCTCCTCCCTTCTATCTATCTCTTCAAATGGAAGGATGGGTGGTACACAACTGCATGATAGACTCAGGAGCTGCAACCACTATGATACCCAAAGTCGTATGCGATATCATGGGGATGGAATACACAAGGAGTAGCCCTGGCATATTGCAAATAAATGGAACCCCTATCAAAATCATAGGGGTGATTAAAGATATCCAATAGTTCTTCATAGATTGCCTCAACTCACAGTTATACAAGAGGTAGTGGTAGTGGATCTAGAACCTTATTTTGGTATGTGTCTCTCCAGAGAATTCACCACCAAAATAGGAGGATATTTATCATTAGATTACTCGCACTTGGAAATTCCATTCAAAGGCAAGAGAGTAAAAATATTCAATGAGAAACCTTCAACCTTTCATATTGAAAAACTTGAAGAGGAAGGGAAACAAGCCACTACAGTAAACATGATGACCGAAGAACTGGAAGACTTAAACTTGATGGAGGAAGCTCTAAATGTACTGCAAGAAGAAGACCAATTCTCTCTCCAAGACTTCAATGCCATGATTGAAATAGATCTGGGAAGCTACTCAATTGTGAAGCCTGAGAAAAGCAACCCCACTCCTCTCCATCAGGTAGACCCATCTACCGATCAACTATGGAAACTTTTCTTCGATGGTGCTAGATGTAGAAATGGAGTTGGAGTAGGTATTGTTTTAATCTCTCCAATAGGCGAAGAGAAAGTTTTTTCTTATCGGTTAACTTGGAGCTGCACTAACAATGCAACAGAATATGAAGCACTCTGCTTAGGCCTTAAGAAAGCTGAGAAGTTGGGTATTAAACAACTCCAGATTTTTGGAGATTCTGAATTAATAGTAAATCAGGTCACTGAGAAATGTGTAAGTAAGCAACATTACCTCAAAGCTTATAGGAATAAGGTTTGGGACTTGCTAGAATCTTTTGAGTCTCTAAACCTCAAAGTAATTCCTAGAGAAAAGAACACTCATGCATATTTATTGGCATCAGTAGGTGCAAATTTTTGCCCTATCAGCAACGTCATCCAGAAGTCTAAGATAGTTAGACTAATCTACAGGCCCTCTGTGCTGGATAGAGATACCTTTTGGTAGGTATTCAAAAATGATGAATAAATAGTGGACTTTCTTATCCATGAGATGAACTGCTCAAATGATAGAGTGTCTAAAGATGAAGAAGATGCAGGCATGATCCAATTGAAAAATAACCATATCCCAAAAGGATTGATCACTCTCAAAATCCTATTTGATAACAATGATAGGTCAACTGGCCATAAAATGAAAGTTGACAAGCACAGATACAAAGAGGCCCAAATGGAATCAGATAAATCCATTAAAGTGGGAGTAAACACTACAGAGGAAGAATTGGACCAAATTCGAGGATTATGCAAGGAATTCCTCGACATCATAGCCTGGACTTATGGTGATCTTAAAGTCTACTCTAAAGAGACTATACAACATACAATCAAACTCAAAGAAGGTGCAAAACCCTTTCGAAAAAAGCAAAGACTGATGAATCCCAAGATTGAAGCTCTAATGAAATAGGAACTATTGAAGTTGCTTGAGGCCAAGATTGTCTACCCTATCAAGCATTCTACTTGGGTAGCTAACTTGGTTCCAGTCAAGAAAAATAATGGAGACATTAGATTGTGTGTCGACTTTCAAAACCTAAACAAAGCTTCACTAAAAGATCATTATCCTCTCCCACAGATAGACCAGACTCTGCATACCATATAAGGAGAAGAAATATTCTCACTCTTGGATGGGTTCTCTGGGTACAACCAGGTATGGGTCAAGGATGAAGATTAGTTCAAAACCACATTCACCACCAAGTGGGGGACATTCGCTTATCAGAGGATACCTTTTGGATTATCCAATGTTGGGGTAACTTTTCAAAGAGCAATGGATGTGGCTTTTGGAGAACTCATCAACAGGATTATAGTGATATACCTAGATGATATGACAGTGTTCTCTCATCAAAAAGAAGATCACATTGACCATCTCAAAAGTATTTTGAGAAATACAGAGTTCGACATCTCTTTAAACCCAAAGAAATCCATATTTGCAGTGGAAGAAGGGATTCTACTAGGTCACATCATTTTTAAGGTCGGGTTAGCTATAGACCCCAATAGAGTGAAAGCACTTCTTGAACTTCCTTTACCCCCGAACAAAAAAGGTTTGCAATCCTTCTTCAAGTAAATCAACTTTGTACACAAATTCATAGAAAATTTTGTTCAAATAATCAAACCCATGACCGAATTGTTAAAAAAGGATGTTGAATTCAAGTGGACAGACTTATGGAAGAAAGCTTTCAAATAGATAAAAGAACAGATAGCCCAAGCACCCATCTTAGTAAATCCAGACTATTCCAGAGGTTTCATCTTGTATGTTGTAGGTGAGCAAGAGAGCTACGCTATAGTACTTACTCAAAAAGGATCTGAAAATGAAGAGAGACCTATAGCATTCCTAAGTCAGACCATGCAGGAACATGAAGAAAAGTATAACTTCATCAAAAAATAAGTTTATGCAATAATGAAGTCATTAAAAAAGTTTAGGCATTTTCTTTCACAGAGTAGGACCATTGTGTATGTGGTCCACCCTGATGTTAGAAATTTCATCATACAAGGGGAACTTGGTGAGAAAAGAGTTGGTTGGGTATCAAAGATACAAGAGTACGATGTTGAGATCCATCCAACCAAGCTAGTGAGGGGCAGAGCATTATGTCAAGAACTCGCCAAACAAGCCTCATTAGAATATGTGGCCTACCAAACTCAAGAAATAACCCTAGGGGATGATCAACCCTAGGATGGGACTAACTGGGCTGATGAATTGATCAGATACTTCCAGACTAGAAAATGTCCAACAAATTTGAATGCTTCACAGAGGAGGAGATACAGGATCCAAGATTTGAAGTACACCTTACTACCTGAAGGATTGTACAAAAATAATCTGGATGGGGTATTGCTTCGGTGCATAAAAGATGATCAAAAGCAAAAGATCTTGGATGAATTCCATGGAGGTCCATCAAGAGGACACTACTCAGGGAGAACCACTACTTTAAAAATTATCAAGACTGGGTGCTATTGGCCAACCATTTTCTCAGATACTTTTAAAGTGACAAGAAATTGTGAGAAGTACTAGAGGTACATTGGGAGAAATAGAAATGCTTCAATGCCTTTGAAATCCATTCAGGTTGAAGAACCTTTTCAACAATGGGGTTTAGATTTCATCGGAGTGATAGAACCCAACTCGTTCATTAGACATAAATACATCCTAATCACTACGGATTATTTTACCAAGTGGGATGAGGCAATACCCACTAAGAAAGTAGATCAAGAAGTTGTGATGGAATTCATGGAGAGTTTGATCACAAGATTTGGTATCCCAAATGCATTGGTCACAGACAATGACACATCTTTCATAGGTGCAAAAATGATTGATTTTACATGTAAATATGGGATCTACTTGAAGACATCTTCAAATTATTATCCATAGGGAAATGGATTAGTTGAATCAATGAATAAAAACTTACTCTGAATCTTAAAGTGGACTCTGAAATACAACAAGAGAAGTTGGCACTCTCTGATAAACCAAGCGTTATGGGCTAATAGGATCACTATCAAGAAGTCTATCAACACCTCTCCCTATTCATTAGTCTATGGTAAGGAAGTAATCCTCCCTATACACATAGAAATGCATGCTTTAAAGTTGCTCAATCAAACTGGCACAGAGGAAGCAGAGCCGATGGAAAATAGGTTGATTCAACTCCTACAATTAGAAGAACAGAAAGAACAAGCCTACAATCATTATCAGAAACATATAGTCACCATGAAGAAATGGTTTGACAAGAAGGCTACCCTTAGGAATTTCAAGGTAGGAGACTTGGTGCTAAGGTGGAATGAAAAGAAAGCAAAACCTGGAAACCATCAAAAATTTGATGCGTTCTAGGAAGGACCCTTTGAGGTAATAGAGGAAAAACAACATAATTCTTTCCAATTGAAATATGGATAGGGTCAAGTTCAACCCATCCCTATCAATGACTTCCATCTAAAGTTGTACTATAAGTAAGGTATTTTCCTTCACTTTACATGTACTATATGTAAATATCTTGTTTCTTTTTCCTCAAAGGCCACTTCAAGGAAAATTATCATGATATCACAATATTTTGGCATTCAAGGACCACTTCAAGGAAAATTGTCATGATCTCATGATATTTTAGCATTCAGAGGCCACTTCAAGGAAAATTGTCATGATCTCACAACATTTTGGCATTCAAAGGCCACTTCAAGGAAAATTATCATGATCTCATGATATTTTGGCATTTAGAGGCCACTTCAAGGAAAATTATCATGATCTCATAACATTTTGGCATTCAGAGGCCACTCCAAGAAAAATTATCATGATCTCATGATATTTTGGCATTTAGAGGCCACTTCAAGGAAAATTATCACGATCTCATGATATTTTCATCATCCGATGGTCAAAGTCAAGCAACCATACCTTTTGGTGGGAAACTCAGTTTTCTTGAAATTTTAAATGCACGCCTCTCAAAGTACCACCATACAAAGTTATTGGCCCAAAAAAGAGGTGATGCAAAGTTATTGGCCCAAAAAAGAGGTGATGTGATGCCATTGGCCCCAAAAATATGGTGATGCATGGTGGTTGGTTCTCTCAAAGGTGGCACTCAAAATAAAACATCTAGTAACATTCAAAATTAGTCATGTATCATGCATCACCAACCATAATTAATTCATGGCACCTTAGCGCATGCATGCACATCTACTTATGCCACAGAAGCTTTTTCATTGCCTCTCTATCCTCTAAAAAATTTTCTCTGCTTACGACATCCTCAAATTTCCCCCAAGTTCTCTGAGCTTCTCTGAGTGCCTTTCAGGGTTTTCTATATACCAAAATCATAGCAAGCAACCATGATAACATCTCCTCTAGCCACTAAGGAAAAGCATAGGGCCACAAAAAGTGAAGGCGGTTTCATAGACCCGGATTCACACATCACCGATACCATAATAACATGGAAAAATCTAAAGAAAATTTGAAGATATGTGGAAGCCAAGGTAGCAAAGCGCATCATGCCATCAACTCCAAGTACATTCTCCTATCACTCTCTACTCTCTTGGTATATTTGCACCCCTATTCACCCCTACCCTGAATTAGTTAGAGCTATGGCAACTTTTTACGATGTAAAGCATAAAATTATCAAGAATTCCAGGGGTGATGTCATTTTTACCCTAGATGCTGATGCAATTAGGGTCACCTTCAGTTGTGATAGAAGGCCCATTGTAAACCCCATTCCATTTGACCCAATTAACTCAGCCAAGTACTATACCCCTACTCTCAATATAAAGTTATTTCTGCAAGAACATATGTCAGAACCCCCTCCCGAGGGGACCCTACCAGAATCATCGATTCCCCTATCAAAATTAAAAAATAAGGAGCTTTTCTCCATGTTGGCTATGGTGGTAGGGCTAGAATCTGATATGCAAGTCTACGGATGGCATATTGTAGTGGTGCAGTGTATGTCAAACCCTAAATTCTATGATGCTTCACATGTGGATAAGAAGATAGTGCTAATTTTCTTTGACTAGTCGACATATCTGGCTCAGCAGATACATGCAGGCTTATTCAAAATATAGAGGAATTCCCTAGAAGCTTTCATGTTTTCCTCTTACCTAATATGGATTTTCTTTTTCTTTCAATCAAAGAATCTAGAGTTCATCTCTACGACCAACAAGGACAAATATGGAAAGGGTTTACCTGTATACGAATGGACGATAGTACTCTCAAAAGTAGAGTCATACTACTACTTTAACATGGAATTCCTAGGCCTTGCCTTAAAAATTATGTATGGCACAATGCCAAGAATTCCTCAGAAGATGCGGGATACCCTGAAACACACATGCAAAAGAGGGATATTTTTTCATCTTGACGTAGGGAGTAGTTGTCAGATTGTATGGCTTCACAGGGAAGCCTTTCTTACTTCCATATTATGTCATTGAGTGATTGTTCACTCTAGAGTATGTAAGATAAATTGAATATATAAACTCTAAATTTGGCATAGGGGCTGGCCAGACTGGTACATGCCTCATGCCCTTCCAATTTGGAGGGGTATCTATATCAAAAAAGGGAGACCATGAGCGAATCACTCAAACTCTAAAAGGCCTAAAGTTAATAGAATTGCCACAAAAATGGAGGTATGACCCCATTGATATATTTGCACAAAAATAGGCTTCTCTCAACCAAAATCCCTTTAAACAATTTCATGCATCAAAAAGAAAAATTGACAAACAGGGTAGAAATAATGAGGAAGATGAAGCACTAGAATGGCATGTCGAACAAATGTAGCCATTGGCCCCATGGCATGACTTCTATGAGCATCTGATAGACTGGAACCCTGAAGTCAATCCGAGCCACAAGTTAGATGAGAAGGTCATTAAAAGGATGAAGAAAAAGGGAAAATATTAGACACATGCAAAAATCCTAGCTTGGTGGCAGATGAGGTGCCAGATCGAAATGCACTCCAGATATGGAATAAAAGTTGATCATGAATTTTGCGAGAGATATGACAATTATCATGCCACATGGTCTGAAAATCTTGTAGATAAAGTACCACCAGGCATCAATGGTATCCTAGTTCCACTCATCACTAAAAAGGTTGGGACTAGCCAAGGTAAAGGTAAAGAAATTATTGTTGAACAAATAAAAGTCCCAAATAAGGTAGCTCATAAATTCATCCCCCCTCCACATCAGACACAGAATTTGATGATGATGTTTCTCTCTTCCAGAGAAAGAGGAAAGCAGAGTCAGAAGAGGTAGGGGAACAAAAGAAAAGGAGGCAAGAAGAAACACATGTTGACCTTGAGACAGGGGACAAGGAAGGAAACATAGGGGAAAATATAGAACAACTCTCTGGACAACAGGAGACAAGCAACCAAGAGTTGGATGAAATGGCTGAAGAGTCTATTCCTATCGAGGAAGCCCCTGTTGAAGAACAAGTCCCTACCAAAGATGCACTAGATACTAGAGATACGAGCCTACAAAAGATAGTAGAGACCTATACTAAAGACCAGACCCCTCCTAAGAATGCACCAGATACTAGAGACTCAAACCCGCAAAAGGTATCAGGTATATCTCCTATCAACCTTACTACATATTCTTCTTCTTCTCATCCCCAGAGAAATTCCCCTCCCCATTCTATAGATCAAGATGATGCCTCTTCTCCCTCTAATCAACAACCTCCACCATCACCATCATCAACCCAACCTAACCCAAAAGCATCATTCAGCTGCACCCCCAGATACACTCATAGAACAACCAAATGTGGATGCCTCCATAGCCACCATTCCTTTCCCCTATACCGCCAACTTCCCCAACTAAAAAATTTGAAGAAAGCAACACTAAATGCTTCATCCTAGTTGAAATCATGCAATGCTCAAAGTTCCAAGGACATAGCTCACACCAAGGAAGGAATAGCCCTAGATCCTATCAGTATGCAGCGTTCGACTATGAAGATGATGCCGTTGGTTCAAAATCCTAAAGGGGAAATGACCTTGGAATATTATCAAGCTGAGATAATCATCGAAGATATCACTCAGCTGCCTATGGAAGATGAGTGGGGAAAATCCCAAGCTCACATGGGGACGATATACTTGAATGTCGAGTATTACAAGGAGAAATACCTCAGAGCTGAGCAGGCAAGGAAGCATTTAGAAGAAGCCTTAAATGAGCAAAAGATAATTGAAAAGGCATTGAAAAATGAGGTAAAGAAATGGGAACAAATATTCAATGAAGTGGCCCCTTATAAGGAAGAAGCAAAGAAGGTCATGGAACAAATCCAACTATTGAAAAAATAGGTGGAAGACCTTCAGAAGTAGATCCAAGATGGCACTGGTAAGACCAGTGGGCTATCCAAGGAAAAATCCAAGGTAGTCAGGAAAGAAATGATCGAGGACATCCAAAAAATGAGCTTAAAAGCAAGGCCTACGTTATCATACTTGGTCAAAATTAAGGAGACATTGGGTCGGGTAGAAGATGAATTTACTACATCCATCAACTTCCTAAAAGCAAGGCTATCTACAGCAACAAAAATCCAAGTTCTGGCAGAAAGCACACAGGCAATATTTGGATATAGAGCCCAAGATGAAAAATGGTCCCAAGCCAAAATAGTTGCCAGAATTTTCTTCAAAAGACACAAGCTGGTGATAGAAAGTGCTAAAATAATGCAAGAACTCAAGGCAAAGGCTAAGGGAATTTTGAAACATGTAAGCATAGTGAAAAACTATGGCATGCCGAGCTTCTGGGATAAAGATTCAAAATTCTTGGAGGAAGATGAGCTGAAGGCTTCCTGGAAAACTTTCATAGAAGATGAATCGAAGATAGATAGCTGGGAAGAGCCAGTCCAAGAAGAAAAAATATTTAGTATGGCTCAAGACCTCACCCAGATCAACTCCTATTTGCATGAGTTATACATGAGGTCAAAAGTTCTATCGTATGACAAAGTAGAAGAACTAGAGTATTTGTACTTAACTTTCATGGAAACTTTAGACCCAGATGAAGAGACTTGGAAAAAGGCCTGTGCCGCTTACAATGAAGTTGTCCAGGAAAAGGAGAAACATGAAAAGGCTAAGAAAGCTTTAGCAAGCAATACAACGACACCTGAGCAAGAGGACACAGAGAAATCCACAGAGGAAGACACTCCCAATGAATGACCACATAGAGCAAGAAACATCCTTTTTTCTTGGTATCACTCCCCTTTCTCCCTATTTTTTTAGTTGTTCTTTTTACTCCGTTCCCCAATGGATAAAGGCTCTAGATTCTAACATTTCGCTGGCAAAATTCCCCTAGGAGGCACCAATAATGTAGGTCAAAATGACCACATCAAGGGGAGTAAGGAGTGGTCTTCTCAAAATTTGCTAAGTGTAGAAGAAACATCGTGATCTCATGATATTTTATTTCTCAGAAGCTAAGTGAAGAGAAAACGTCATGGTCTCATAATATTTTTTGAGCTAGAAGACCAAGTGAAGAGAAAACATCGTGGTTTCATGATATTTTTGAGCCGGAAGACCAAGTGAAGAGAAAACGTCGCGGTCTCATGATATTTTTGAGTAGGAAGCTAAGTGAAGAGAAAATGTTGTGATTTCACGATATTTTTGAGCCGAAAGACCAAGTGAAGAGAAAACATCACGGTCTCATGACATTTTTGAGCTGGAAGACCAAGTGAAGAGAAAACGTCACGGTTTCACAATATTTTTGAGCCGAGAAGCCAAGTGAAGAGAAAACGTCATGATTTCATGATATTTTTGAGCCAAAAGGCTAAGTGAAGAGAAAAGATCGTGGTCTCGTGACATTTTTGAGCCAAAAGACCAAGTGAAGAGAAAACATCATGGTCTCATGATATTTTTGAGTCAGAAGACCAAGTGAAGAGAAAACATCGTGATCTTATGATATTTTTGAGCTCGAAGACTAAGTGAAGAGAAAACGTCATGTGGTTGTACGATATTTTTGAGTTGGGAGGCCAAGTGAAGAGAAAACATCATGGTCTCATGATATTTTTGAGCGGAAGACCAAGTGAAGAGAAAACATCATGGTCTCATGATATTTTTGAGCTGAAATAAAGTGAAGAGAAAACATCATGATCTCACGATATTTTTGAGCTGAAAGACCAAGTGAGGAGAAAATATCGTGGTCTCGTGATATTTTTGAGCTCGAAGACCAAGTGAAGAGAAAACGTCATGGTCTCACAATATTTTTGAGCCGAAAGACCAAGTGAAGAGAAAACGTCATGGTTTCATGATATTTTTGATCTAGAAGACCAAGTGAAGAGAAAACATCACGGTCTCATGATATTTTTGAGCCAGAGATAAAGAAGTGGAAGACAGTTGGGCCACGACATCTCCAAGAAGATAAAGGTGGATATGCAGTAACAAGAAGATCTCAACCATTTTTGGTTGAAGATCCCATACTCTCTTAACTGCCACTCTACCATAATGAGCCTACGGGCATATTGTTGTAACAACTTTTAGTTTTTCTGTTATGTAAAAAGATATATATAGGATGAGCGACCCAAAAAAATGGTCGACTCTTGGATGTTTACAAGGCAATGTACACAAACTTCTGAAAGTAAATAAAGACTACTCATTCTGGTTTCTGGCTCACTGGTGTTGTTATCAAGTATGTATGGATTGTTGATTGCTGTATAAGTTACGTTGAATAGAAACCGCCTTAATTCTCATTCTGAATTTCTATGTTTAAAGTTCAGCTAGCTCTAAAATTAACGTTCCTAATAAGCTTATGTTTGATTAAATCTGCACCAGAGGACTAGTTATTCTAAATTGATGGTTCATAGAATGCTTATCTGTAAAAGGTTGTAGATGTTTCTTTGCTATTATCTAATCTGCACCATCTAAATGTTCTTAGCAATAGCTATATTTCCCTCTCTTTATGCATTTTATTCTCCCTCCTTTTCCCTAAAAAAGCAAGGAACCAACCTCCTCTAGAGATTGAACCGGGTAAACTCTATTTTGAACCCGATATTTCAATGTTGGCAAAGTCTTGGGCGCAAACGTAACCAAAGGCATATTTTGCACCAACAAGTTCCATTCCTCTTGCATTATGGGATGTTTAAGAATCAATGTATGATTATTTTCAGTATTTTTTAATATAGTAGGAGTGGATTTTGTACTACAGTAAGAGTTGAAGTATTCACATATCTGTAAATCACTCTTTAGACAATTTATATTGGTGCTGAACCAATTAACATGTCTAACTATGATAACTGAATTCTCAGTCTTAGAGCTTGGTTGCTATTTTCATCATGTATATTGACAGGGTAATCAGGAATCCAAATTTTTATTTTACCATCTCCCTTTGCAATAATTAATATTTTATCCATATGATGGTAAGATAAAAATAATTAAACTCTTTTTTTCTTTTTCTTAAAAAATATCCTTTTAAATGAGTTTGAAAGCATTCTAGTGCAATCCCTACTTGTAAGGGGTATTTATTTGACAATGGCAGGCTAGCAATTTTAAATATTAATAAATGTATCACACAATAGCCTCCCAATGGATGTTGTATAGTTAAAAGTATCAACTTTTTCAAGCACATAAGGTTATAGCAAGGGATGTGGTCCAATGAAAATTAGTCGTAGAAAATGATTGTTCTTCATAGCCAACCATTTCTTGGTCAAATTGATGACATCCTATGTAAACCAATTACATGTGGTATCCTCAAATTTTATTATTGGATATGGGGAACACAAAAATTAAGTAGATGGCTGCAAATTTTAAAAATCATGTCACAAAACTGAATATTTAAATCGAAAAATAAACCAACAAATAAATTCAACGAAGACATAGATTATCTTCAATCAAAAGATTTGAAATCATACAAGCAGATTTGCTAGTGCAACAAGATTAAATTTTTGTCAATAGGTTAAAATATATCATTGTCCTCAAATATTATGAATATTAATACCATCAAGAAGCCAAAAATAGTCAGAGTAACATTTACTTTGCATGGGTTATAGTAATCATAGCAAACCAAGCTCCTTGTTTCTTCAAATTTTCAAAGCCATGTAGAGTTATATATATGGGCTGCCTTATTAGATTCATTAGTAAACTTATCTACAAGTTACTGTAAATTGCATAGTATATTGTTTATAGATGGAAAAATCTAGCATGTTTTTTTCATGTTACATAGTCATTGCCTGTTATCATTTTCCTTGACAATTTATTCCTTGTTTGAACTTCTAGTCACATGCATTCCCATCAATTTGACTGTCTAATGGAGTCATCCTGATTTTGGAAGAGGATTCCTCTGCTGCTCATAATAAACCATCATTTCTTAGTGTTCCATTCAAGTTATTTCTTACAATACAATTCATTATATCATCAATATCACAAATATATCTTAACCATTGAACCAAGGCCCCATTAGCTTTAGTTTTTAGTATATCTATACTTTTGGATATGATTTAAGCTTGATCAAGGTTTGAAACTCAAGGTAAGCTATTTAAATAACAATATAGGGTAAAATGAAAACTTTCCAACTTAGACAAAATGATCTTATAGCTATGTTGTTTTATTGTAAGGTTTAATGATTCGTGTTTTTTTATTTTCAAATAATGTTGAATCATTGTAATTTAATCATCAAATAAATTTAACAAGTAAATGCCTTTAGGTCCGAGGTGTAGACCAATTGGTTCATCCAAACCCCATAAGGGGGGCGGAGGTCCAAGGTTGACGGAGAACAGATCTAGCACAAGACAGGAAACAAGAATAACAAGAGCCAAATTTCTTATTCACTAGCTTCGAAAGAATTTACAAAGAATATACAGCAATCTATCGTTTTGCCAACCCCTTCTCATTACAATCCTTGGGTTTTTATCGAGGTCCCGACCCTCTGTGTTTTCAAACTTCCCACGATCTGTAATTGCCACCTAGAACAATACTGGAAAGTTGCATTGATGGGACTCTGGGTGAGGTGCACGACTGGCTGCCATAACCATCGGGATCTTCTTCTCGAACTGCTACTTCGTTGCTAGTTGCTATAAATGCGTCTTTAGATATCTTGCGTGAGTGGCCAACATGCTTGTTGGAATATTCCTCTTAGACTACTACTTCACTACCGCTAGCTTGTTGTGCACGAAGGGATGCATTTATGAATGCCTGGAGTGCATGTTTTTATTTTGGTCATGATATCGCGACATGTCTCAATATCGCGACAATCCCTTTATGTGCTTTCTCTCTCCTGCTCTGGTCGCAATATCGCGACATGTCGTGATATCGCGAAATTACCTCCTTCAAACCTTCTCACTTTGCTTTGGCCGTGATATCGCGACCTATCATGATATTGCACCATTTTTTTGTCGTGCCTCCATTCTTCTATTTCGGTCGTGAAATCATGACATGTCGTGATTTTGTGACCTTCCGTCCTTCGCGCCTTTGCTCCCTACTCTGGTCGTGATTTCGTGACCTTTTGTCTTCCATGCATTTTCTCCCTGCTTTGGTAGCGATTTTGTGACATGTCACGATTTCGAGACCTTTGGTCCTCCGCGCCTTTGCTTCCCTGCTTTGGTCGCGATTTCATGACATGTCACGATTTCACGACCTTCGGTCCTCCACGCCTTTGCTTCCCTACCATGTCACGATTTTGTGACCTTTGGTTCTCCGCACCTTTGCTTCCCTGCTTTGGTCATGATTTCGCGACCTTCGGTCCTCCACGCCTTTGCTTCCCTGCTTTGGTCGCGATTTCGTGACATGTTGCGAAATCGCGACATGTCACGATTTCGTGACATTTTGTCCACCGCTTCTCTATCTCCTGTTTTGGTCACGATATCACGACACTTTTTGTGTCGCGACATCGCTACACATATTTTTCTTTACCAAATACTTAGAAAAATTTGGTTGATGCTGGATTGCTCTACTGCCCTCAAATGCTCCTACATCAGACACCCGGGGTGGATTTAGAAGTGATCCTCACTTCTGATCTTTGAGAGGAAGACCCAGGTGGTCAACCTTTGTTTTTGACAGCCAAGTTGCATCTTCTACAGGTCTGCCCCTCCACTTGATCAAATATTCAGAATACTATTTGTTCCTTGTGCTTCTGCCTTCATGAGTATCTAATATTTCCTCAATCTCGTCTGTGGTTGGGTTAGACTCTGGAATGCTCCATAATTCTGTACTTGGTGCCTCTGTACTGTTTCCCTCATGGTATTCCATTAAATTTGATATGTTAAAAATAGGTGAAATGTCAAGCCCACTTGGCAATTCCACTTCATATGCATTGCCTGACTCCCATTTTTCTAGTATTCTTCATGGCCCAAACTTCTTCATCTTCAATTTGTTATAAGTTTTGGCAAGAAACCTTTCTTTTCTGATATGGACCATGACTTCATCTCCCACTTCGAACTCTTTGAACCGCCTCTTTTGGTCTGCTCTTGTCTTATATTGAGTATTCATTTTTTTAATTTGTTTCTTTACTTCTTCATGCAGGCTTTTCATCTATTTTGCAAATTCCTCAGCCTCGGCACTGCACTTTTCTCCTTTTTCTAATTTCCTCAGCTCAGAAACATTTCTTGGGTTGTTTCCATATATGACTTGGAATGGTTATTTGTTTGTACTCTTGTTGACAGAATTGTTGTATGTAAATTCTGCCTGCGGCAAAACCAAATTCCATCCCTTGGGTTTATTTGCTATCAAGCATCTTAGTAAATTACCCAGACTTCTATTTACCACCTCTGTCTGTCCATCGATCCATGGGTGGTATGCGAACCGAACTTCAGATCTGTCTTCAACTTTTTTCCACAATGTTCTCCAGAAATACCCAACAAACTTTGTATCTCTGTCAGAAACTATGCTTTTTGGTAGACCGTGAAGTCATACCACTTCCTTGAAAAATAACCCTACAATGTGAACCGCATCACTTGTTTTCTGGCAGGGAATAAAATGTGCCATCTTGGAGAATCTGTCAACCACCACAAATATGGATTCATTGCCCCTCTGTGTTCTCGGAAACCCAAGAATGAAATCCATGCTGATGTCCTCCCATGGCCTCTCAGGTACAGGTAACGGCTGATATAATCCTGTGTTCTGCCTCACTCCTTTTACCATTTGGCATATTCTGCAACTTTGCACAAACCTTTTCACATCCTGCTGTAGTTGCGGCCAGTAATAGTTCTCAGTCACTAGGGCAATGGTCTTATCTCGGCCAAAATGTCCAGCCAGTCCTCCGTTATGTTTTTCCTTGACTAAGTTTTCCCACATGGAACTCCTTGGAATGCATAATTTACTTCCTATGAACAACATTCCATATTGGACTATAAAATCCAACCATTTTGTCCTATCCAAAGTAACAGGTGCCAAGCAAGCCGTCTAGGCTTATGCAAAATCAGGATCTTCAGGGTATAGGCCCTTTAGTTCTTTGAATACTACCACTTCCATTGTCATTTCAATCAGCAAATTTTGCCTTCTACTTAAGGCATCTGCAACTCTGTTTGATTTTCTGCTTCTGTGCTTCAACACAAAGGTATAGCTTTGGAGAAACTCAACCCACTTCAAGTGCCTCTAATTCAGTTTTGTTTGGCTATTAATGTACTGTAAGGCCTGATGATCAGTAAATAGAACAAACTCTTTTGGCAACAAATAATGCCTCCACTTCTTTAGAGCTTGAACTATTGCATAAAACTCCTGATCATAAACTGAATAATTTTTCTGAGCATCATTGAGTTTCTCACTAAAGTAAGCAACAGGCCTGCCTTCTTGACTCAGTACAGCTCCTATTGCACTACCACTGGCATCACAATCTACTTGAAATACCTTGTTAAAGTCTGGGAGTGCCAAAATAGGTTGTTCTGTGAACTTCTTCTTCAACAGATCAAAGCTCCTATCTAGTCCTAAGGTCCACTTAAACTCTTTCTTATCCCCTCTCATTGTTTCTGTAAGGGGTGCACAAATGCTGTTGAAGTTTCTAATGAACTTTCTGTAAAAGCTGGCTAGACCATGAAATGATCTTACCTCTGTTGTGCTTCTTGGGGTAGGCCATTCGATGATAGCTCTCACCTTTTCTAGGTCCATTTTTAGACCTTCTACTGAGATGACAAATCCTAGGTACACTAACTCCTTCTTTACAAAATTACACTTTTTTAGATTAATTAATAACTGCTCCTCTCGTAGCTTCTCAAAAACCCTTCTGATGTGCACCAGGTGCTCCTACAGGGTTCTTCTAAATATTAATATATCATCTAAATATACAATGACAAATTTGCCTAAAAACTCTTTTAGTACCTCATTCATCAGCCGCATGAAGGTACTTGGTGCATTGGATAGCCCAAATGGCATGACCAACCACTCATACAAGCCCTATCTGGTCTTGAAGGCTGTCTTCCACTCATATCCTTCCCTGACTCGGATCTGATGGTAACCACTCTTGAGGTCAATTTTGGTGAAGTACTTGGCTCCACTCAAATAGTCCATTATGTCATCCATCCTTGGCAATGGAAATTTGTATTTTATTATGATCTTGTTGATAGCTCGAGAGTCTATACACATTCTCCACTCTCCATATTTATTTGGTGCTAGCACTGTAGGTACTACGCATGGACTCAAGCTTTCTCGAATTAGTCCCTTTTCCAACAACTCTTGGACCTGCCTATTTAGCTCCTCAGTTTCTATAGGCGTCATTCTATGTGCAACTTTATTGGGCAAGCTTGATCCTGGCACCAAATCGATATGGTGACTGATCTTCCTTACTGGGGGCAAACCCTCAGGCACATTATCAGATATAATATCTGGAAATTCCTCCAACAGATCTAGGACTTCTGCTGGGGTGTCTTTGCATTCTTTCTCCCCAACTCTAGGAATTAATGCATAACACATATGTTCATGCTTCAAATCATCTAAAAATTTTCTTCCGTCAACTAAGCAAATTTTGGCACTACCACATACCTTTTCTTCCACCTCCTTCAGGGGTTTTAGCTTATGACGCATTCCATTCTTTGTTACAGAGCAGGTTTTGGCACGGCCATCATGAATAACGCACTTGTCGAACTGCCATGACCTTTCCAATAGCAAATGGCATGCATCCATGGGTAGGATATCACACAGGACCTCATACCGGTAATTCCCAATACTAAATTTTACCAGGCATTGTTCACTGACCAACACCTTATGGTCTTTTTGTAACCACACGATCCGATATGGATACGGGTGTCTCTTCCTCTCCAGTTGTAGCTTTGTAACCATTCACTCTAAAACTAGGTTATTCGTGCTACCGTTGTCAATAATAATATTGCAAATCTTACTCGCGCATTTGCACCTTGTGCGGAATAAGATTTTCCTCTGATCTATGATCCCCTCTTCATTCAGCAGGACTCTCCTTGCGATCATTACTTCTCCTCTCTCTGCTTATTTAGAATACTCAAATCCAACATCTTCATCAACGACCATGGCTCTGGCATTTCCTTCCAGCCTCCTATTATTCCTTTCTCGTTGTTGTGGGCACTCGTATTGGTGATGTCCCTCTTCTCCACACTGGAAACAAGTTCCACAGAATCTTCCTCTTCCCTGGCCACGTCCAGCTCTGCCCCTTCCCCCTTGATAACCATTATTCTTATTACAGGGGTGGTCGGTATTTTCTCTCCTTTGTTCCTGATTGCTGCTACCTTCTCCATTCTTCTGAGAATATTCATTTCTTCTTCCACTGGTCCTTCCATCGATTATTTTGCCATGACCTCTTCCTCTTTGCTTGTTCTCAAACCTCCTATTGAGCTTTTGTTCCACCTTTAGGGCAAATTGGTAAGCGTCCTCTATGGTGGTCATCCAGACCAGACTTAATTCTTCCTGAATACTTGCTCGTAACCCATTAATGTAACGAGCTACCTTCTCCTTGTTGGCCTTTGAGTGGCCTGTTCTAATCATAATTCTATGGAACTCTTCTGTGTATTCTTTTACAGACTTGCTTGATTGCCTCAACCCTTGCATTTTATTTAGCAGGTCTAACTCATAATCACCAGGGATGAACTGCCTCTTCAGCTTTTTTGCCATCCGTTCCCATTTTGTTATTCTCTCTTTTCCTCTTTTATTTCGCTCTAGCTGCACTCCCTTCCACCAAATGCTAGCATGACCTTTCAGTTTGGTCTTAGTGAATCTGACCCTATCAGGATCCTCAACCTCCTCATACTCAAAGTACTCTTCCAGATCATTAATCCAGTCGATCAATTCCTCTGGATCAAGGTTCTCGAAATATGTGGAAACCTCTATCTTTGGCCTCTTCCCAATCTTGGATATGGCTTTGTATAGTCTGGCTTGAGAAGGATCTACTACTTCTTCTTCTTCCTCAGGTTGGCCTTCTTCTTCGTCATCTTCCTCTTCACTACCTTCATCTCTTCTTGGCTCAAATCTTCTATGCATATTTTCTTGTAGGGCTTGCATTTGCCGCTGCAAAGCTCGAACATCTTTCGCTATCGCCATGCCTCTCCCACCAACAGGGTTTCTTCTTGGATGAATTCTGCTCACCCAATTCCAAGCCCTTCCACAGATCCTGCCTCACATCCGGTGATCTGTTACACACTCAGGAACTTCTGGCTCTGATACCACTGATGGAGAATAGATCTAACACAAGACAAGAAATAAGAATAACAATAGCCAAATTTCTTATTCACTAGCTTCAAAAGAATTTGCAAAGAATATACAGCAATCTGCCATTTTGCCAACCCCTTCTCATTACAATCCTTGGGTTTTTATCGAGGTCCCGACCCTCTGTGTTTTCAAACTTCCCACGATCTGCAATTGCCACCTGGAACAATACTGGAAATTTGCATTGATGGGACTCTGGGTGAGGTGTATGACTGGCTGCCATAACCACCAGGATCTTCTTCTCGAACTGCTGCTTCGTTGCTAGTTGCTATAAATGCATCTTTAGATATCTTGCACGAGTGGTCGACATGCTTGTTGGAATCTTTCTCTTAGATTGCTTCTTCACTACCGCTAGCTTGTTGTGCACAAAGGGATGCATTTATGAATGCCTGGAGTGCGTGTTTTTCTTTTGGTCGTGATATCACGACATGTCGCGATATCACGACAATTCCTTTCTATGCTTTCTCTCTCCTACTTCGGTCGTGATATTGCGACATGTCGCGATATCGCGACATTCCCTCCTTCAAGCCTTCTCGCTCTTCTTTGGCCGCGATATCGTGACCTGTCGTGATATCGTGCTATTTTTCTGTCATGCCTTCGTTCTTTCGTTTTGGTCACGAAATCATGACATGTCATGATTTTGTGACCTTCCGTCCTCTACGCCTTTGCTCCCTGCTCTGGTCATGATTTCGCGACATGTCACAAAATCGTGACATGTCGCAATTTTGTGACCTTTTATCTTTCGCGCCTTTGCTCCCTGCTTTGGTCACGATTTTGCGACCTTTGGTCCTCCGCGCCTTTGCTTCCCTGCTTTGGTCACGATTTCGTGACCTTCGGTCCTCCGCGCCTTTGCTTCCCTGCCATGTCGCGATTTCATGACCTTTGGTCCTTCACACCTTTGCTTCCCTGCTTTGGTCATGATTTCACGACCTTCGGTCCTCCGTGCCTTTGCTTCCCTGCTTTGGTCATGATTTCGCGACATGTCACGAAATCGTGACATGTCACGATTTCACGACATTCTGTCCGCCACTTCTCTATCTCCTGTTTTGGTCGCGATATCGTGACACTTTTTGTGTCGTGATATCGCGACACATATTTTTCTTTGCCAAATACTTAGAAAAATTTGGTTGATGCTGGATTGCTTTGCTGCCCTCGGATGCTTCTGCATCAAAGGTTCAAATCTCGAGCCTGATCAGACTGGATGCTTGTCCCTTACCTAGTGCTTTCAGTAGCATAAAAGGTTTAAAATGATTGTGGCATGGTGGTTATAGGGGTGGACTGCGTGAATATTTGTGTGGCAGATTTTGGTACAGACAACGTAGAATACTATGGTAGCCATAAAATCTGGATAGCCTACCCGGATTCGTGGCGGATACCAATCCCACCATGTACATAAAAAAAAAACAAAAAAAAAACAAGTAAATACCTAATATTTACTTGTTAAATTTCCTATATTTTTCTATAGTCCTTTGGATGGGGCTAGAAACCAGCTAAGGCTACCATTTTCAATCTACCATCTTGTGGATGGGGCCAGTAGCTTGATGAGGCTATCGACTTCAAGCTACCATCCTATGATGGGACCGATACTCAGCTAAGGCTACTGGCTTTAGAATATCATCTTTAGGCTATCGTTCTTTGGATGGGGATGGTAGCCAATTAAGGCTACCATATTCAAGCTATTGTCTTTAGGCTATCAATTTTCAAATTTGCATTGTAATTTCAACATTAAATAAATTTAACAAGTAAATAACCAATATTTATAGTTTTTAATAATAGAAACAAAAGTATATCAAATGTAATAAAAAAAATCTATATCAAGGCTATGATAAAATCAAAATTCTATAATAAATATTAATAATAATAGACATTGCAAATAAGATAATTATTGATAAAATAAATATACCATAATAAATCATTATTGCCAGAAATATAAGTATGGACCATCACGAATCAAAATGGTGGAAGCTGAAACAAATAGTTCTCATCCCATCCAAATTCACCAACATGATTATTGATAAAATTAATTTTCCATAATAAATAATAATTGCTATATATATATATATATATATATATATATATATATATATATATATATATATATATATATATATATATATAAGACCATCACAAATCAAAATAGTGGAAGCTAAAACAAACAGTTCTCATCCTGTCCAAAATCAACAGTATGCAAAGTTGAATTTTGTGGCTCTATAATCTGATCAATGTGGTTATCATTATCCTCATCATATTGGATATTAGTGATACTTCTTCAAACTGGAAGAGATTTCAAGTATGCCAATTCTCTTTTCGTAAGGAAAATTTTCCTTCATATGTTGGCACATAATCTTAAACAATGTTCTAAATTTTTATCCAACCTATTGCGAAATTTTGATTTCATAAAATATAATGCACTAAACACCTTTTCATATTAAAATGATCCTAAAATCATTGTCTAACATAATTCATATAAGTGGAAATATTCACTCATGGTATACTGCAAAACACTACTAGGATACAATTTTTTCCACAAGCACCTTTTCATATTCAGTTGATCCTAAAATCATTGTCTAGAATAATTCATATAAGTGGAAATATTCACTCATGGTATACTGCAAAACACTACTGGGATACAATTTTTTCCACAAGCTTGTAATTGAACCTACTTCATGCATATTAGTCAAATGAGAAATTTGATTGACAATTGTTAATACAAAATAAGCTAATTGATTTATTAAAATTTATTGATTGAGAATACCATTGATCTTTATACCATTAACTTCCACATGTTTTTAAAAATATTTAATAATGGTACTTATATCTTTAATGAATAATTTATTTGTAATATTTTTGTCAATAGATGGATCCCAAAACATGGGATTAACCACAACCATGGCCTCAAGCAAATCATCTTTTTGAAAATGATCTCTTATTTATTTTATCACTGTTTCAACTATTATTCTCATTTTAATCCTTGTAACCTGCAAAACTACATCAAATTTGCTATGTGTTACAGGTAGTTATTCAAAATTATTTGTAAGTATTCCCATTCACTTTTCAAACTGATATAATGGTGTTTTTTTTCCATTCACTTGATTGCAAATATGACCGTTGATGTTGAAATTCAAAAAACTATTCAAATCATTGACATTCATAAGGGTGCTCCAACCATAAAATAAATTATCCTTGTAACTTTTGATAAACAGGTATAAATTATCAATACACATACATATTTGTTTTCTAATCCTGATGAAATCAAAAATATAAATTGATCTTTCTTGGGTAAGTTTGGTCAATGTGTTCCTTTCATGCAACATTAGAAGAATACCACATAAAGTGAGCAGTGTTTCCAAGTATATCATTTGAAACAACAAATCATTAGCCTTATCAACTGCCCTCCTATTAGCATTTATAAAACCTACTAAGGATTGATATTCTTTGAAAACTCTACATGTGGGTTGGAAAAGTGAAATCCACCTTGTATCTACATATTTTAACAACTTTTTACCTTTAGTAACCCCAAGTGCAAACATGTGAAACTCTGCAAACCTCTTTGGGCTATATGAAAAATAAGCATGTATTTCACAAATGAGTTCTTCAACTTTAGCAACATTTTCAAATGTGCTCACAATTTTGTATGCAAGATTCATTTTGTGAGCCATACAATGAATGGGGATCAAATATGGGATAATTATTGTATGTAGTCAAACACAAAATCTATTCCTGCTACCTTACATTATATAAGCATCATCAACTTGAACACATATTAATTTATTAGCTATTGTTGTGTCATCCATTATCGTAATTTTCTTTAAGCTGGTTACAACAACATTGTAAATATTTTGTGCATTACAATTTTCCATCATTTTATGTAATGCTAGAAAATACGATCTCCTTACATGATTTTAAAATATGTAAACATGCATATAAATCCAAGATGTGTTGTCATTGAAAATCCTAATATTCACCCATTTTACGAATATTCACCACTATGCATAACCCTGGTTGTCAACATTAATTACTTCATCAATTGAATGTGAAATAAATTTTACATTGTTAACTTTCTCTCTCAAGTCCTGTTTCTGAATGAAAGATAAATATTTTACCATTTCCTAAACACTTCGATCTAACCAATAAGTAGAGGGAATTTTTTGTACATCAATAAGCTTAAAAATATGTTTATAGTCAATTAAATCAAATGCTAGCCTTCCCCTCTTAATAATAGTATATACAACAATAAATTGTAAACTTTTAGACACTAAAGTTATTTTGTGAATTTTATCTAATTGTGTTGCAAACGTTCCACCTTTCTCAAAAAGTTTTTTTGCTATTCATCTATGTCATACTCTTTTGCATATCTGACATGAATGCATTCTTATGCATTATTCCACCTAATTGTTTTCGTAATTATTCCATCATTTTCTTTTACTTTCACATAAGTTTTCTCACAATGTTTTTCTATTGTATCCAACTTCCATTGTATTTTGTGATCCTTACCTAGTTACCAACTACAAATAATGCATCTACATTATTTTGGTTTATCATTGTTGTTCTCAAGAAGCATTGGCTCCATGTAATTGGATGACCATTCAAACTTAAATGTCCTTCCAATAGTCCAATTAGTTAACTTCCTACGTTTAAAATTTTGAGAAGAATATTCTCTTGAAGTTGGTATTTGGTTAGAATGATCGATTTATTTATCCATTGGTGTTCCATATTGAGGATTATCTTCAAGTTGTTGAATATAATTGTTAAGAAAATTTTCAGGTTGAGGTATCTCTTCCTCATTAATATCTTCAAGTGGAGGCATGTCAGGGTCAATTGGGTATTCTACATACAAAGGGGTTCTACATTATTTTTTGAAATTACATAAAAAATTTACTCTTTTGTGTATAAGATAGATATGTACCTTGAAGTTGTACAGATGTCGATGCCTCCTTGGATTTGGATATTTGGCTAAAGTATTTTAAGATACTTTTTCTTTTAGAAGATTTGCCTTGTTTACTTAGATTTGGTGTAGGTATCATTGTATCTGTATAGGAAAATGTGTTTCATGTTAGAAAATGAAACCCCAAGAACTTTATTGTATCTGTACAACTAAGATGTTTGAGGAAAAATGAATCCCCAAGAACTATATTGTATATGTATAGTTAAGATGTGTTTTAGTAATATTCTACATGGTGGGTTGTGGCATTAGTAGCCTCAAAGAATATTGGTGCCATGATCATGCATTGGTAGCCTTTAAATGCTATCAAGCCATGGTGTAATGGTAGCCTCTAAAGGCTATCAAAGTCATATTAAACTGGTACCCAGAGGCTACCATCCTATCATAGGCGTGGTACCCTATAGAGGCTACCATGCCTATGATAGGATAGTAGCCTCAAAGGCTACCATCCACATTATCATGTGATAATAGCCTCTAATGCTACCATACCATCATTGGGATAGTAGCCTTTGCACGCTACTATGACTCGTATTGATGGTAGCTTACAGAGTCTTTTGGTTCATCATAACTCTGGTAGCCTTCAAAGGCTACCGGGTCATCATGGTGATGGTAGCTTTTAGAGGCTATCGGTTCACCTGATCCCTTAGTGTTGCCTATAAACTATAATATCCCAATTCAACTTTTCAAGCACTCTATATTAAGTGAATATAGATTGAAATAATTATTCCATAATTGATATGGAAAATGGATGTTAACTACCTAAATTTCCTCTACTGTGGGTAGGCATGAGCTACTAAAGGTAGGCACCACAAGTCATTCTTTAATTTTTTAGATGGTTTTTCACTACTTTAGATCTTTTTTTGTCGTTCTAGAGTTTTCGGTGCTACATGTCATTTTTTGGGTATATGATTAACCCTGTCAAGTTAGGTATATATACTAGTGGTATATTGGTGAATTTAGCGATAAAAATAAAATTATTTATAATTTGAAGGTGAAAGGTCCATGGATTTGGGTGAAAGTGGTTGGCGAATTAAAATAAAAATAGAAAATTTATTATCACGATCGGATGAGCCGACCCCAAAAAAATTTGCACCCCAAATTTTTTGGGTAAATGGACCCCAATGAAAGGTCCTCAGATTAGCCAATTTTAAATTTTAGAAATCCTAATTTCACCAATTTGGTGATGATTCACTGTTATGCATAACCATGGATGTAGTCTCTCACCTCCTTTTCACCAATCCAATCTACCATATTTAATTGCATCTTCCTCCCTAAGCCCCTTTTCATCACATCCTCCACCACCTAGTTCATTCCCTCCATCTCTATCCTTGCTACACATTCCTATCCACACTAAATTCATACTCTCCTAGGTGCAATCTTATAAGTCTTATCATCCTCCATCACCTACCACATCTTCTAGTTTTCACCACACCTTGAGTGTGCAAAATTTTAGAATGTGGCTAGTGTCCTCACCACCTAGGGTAGCTAGTTTCACTCCTCCACAATACATTGTAGGTCCAATGTCTATGGCCTTATACCTTAACCACCCATCTTCATCCATTTATATTCACTCATCACAACGCTCACATATTTCTAAATCACCTTCTTACATCACACACACTTCTCACCCACATTATTTAGCCCAATTTTGTTCCACTTCCCATCTACACTCATGTAGTCCATATTATTTCTAATTTCCTAACCCACCTCCTCAATCCACAACTTTCCATGTCACTCCTCTCACCACTTACCCTTCATCTCCCACTATCTATATCAATGGTGCACACCTTGCACATTCTTGTACCATAATTTTTGCTTTTCCCCTACCATCTTACAATTTAGGGATAATATTCTCATCATTTGTCTTCCCATAAAACTTAACAAGTTAAGAGGATAGCTGATAAGGGGTAAAAATATATTATCTTCAAGGTTTATATTTTGTATCCTTTTTATATTAGTGTGTAGTAAGAAATCCAATTTTAGAAATTTGACCACTACAAATGATCTCTCAAGTGGATGAGACTGGCCACGTCCTGTAGAAGGTGTCATTTAGTGATTCCATCCATATCACCTGCTGAACTAGTGCATCCAGAATCATGGTGTGAATTATCCTCTAGGGTCCAAAACACCTAGAGGAGGATGCATAACTCCCATACTTACATATATGACGGTGATCCAATGTTAAACATATAAGGGTTTTAGTGTAAATGAATGTTGCAGTGCTTAACTGGTGACCATATATTTAGATTGATATCTAACATCATGGGTAGTTAAAGATTATGTTATTCCCTGGCTCTTCATCATTGATAACTTGAAGGAATATAGTGGTACATCTCATTCTATACCACTGAAGAGTCTTACCTTGGAGTTGCAAATCTCCCATTAAGATCCCTTATTTGTCAACCCCTTTAAGGTTCGCCATCGTACTGCTCGTACAATGATCTAAAGGAATGTCCCATACCATCCCTCGTTACATGTTTAGACTTGTTTGTCAGAAAGTGATCGTTTCATGAATTATGTTGTATGTATACCCACATACCAATGGTATCAAGTATCTTGGTTTTCATCCATCCCAATATATATATACCCGCATCTCGATGGCATCGATGATTTTAGTTCAAACAAGTATAGGTTTCAGGTTTTATATCATATTTACTAATGACTAGTGTCTAAAGTTGATTTATCCTAAAAATATAATCTATGTCTTTCGAGGTTTTCCCTATTTTTCTAAGGAAAAGTTCTATCCCAAATATTAAACTTAATCATGAAACACTAACTCTAAAGTACATTAAACTTAATCATGAAACACTAACTCTGAATTATGTACTTTAGATTACCATACATCATGTAAGGTTTTAGATAATCAAATAAAACTTAATTCTAAGTTCTAAATAGGAATACCATAACGTACTAAAATTAATATTCTTAAAAACATGGAGTAAATACTAACTACAATCCAAGTAACTCTTTAAAGTACTCTTTATAAAAGATGTAGTTCAAAGTCAGCATTTTAAACTAATAATCCCTTTAAAGAAGTTCATTTGATTGATGCAAAGCTTCTTTTCGGATATTCAAAATACATACCAAAATATTTGAAATATTCAAAATAATTAATCATCTATGTTAATACTATTTATGGATTTTCTATTCGTAAATCTTCGTATTTTCAAAGTTCACTCAAAATATCTAAACAATTTTATTACCTTACTAGGACCATCTAATAAAAGAATTCATACGAAGTAAATAAAAGATGAAAGCAGAAGACATTATTTCCTTCAAATTATAGACATAATACTAAAGTACACCCCCTTTTAAACTAAGGTAAATTATCCAACAAAATAATGAAGTGAAAATCCTCACTATTGCTTTACATTAGGCAAATTAATAGAGTAACACTACTACTATCGTAACTTTTCATAAACAGGTTAACGAAGTAACAATTCATTAAGCAATGTAATAATGCACATATCGTATTACTCTACGACAAGTAAACTCCTTTCAAAAGGGCCTTTGAAAGTCGTATAAATTTTTTGATAAGTGGCACCACATGAGGGCCTGAATAAGAGACATTTTTCGTCAGCGATTGATTTCTCGAACTGAGGTTCCCTCTAAGTGGTCACACTTGGCATAACAACAGTCGGAGAGAAGGTAGATTACTCTCAATAAGTTTTAAGATTTTAAGCTAAACTTCTATTAGCTGAAAGAGAGGATAGTTGGGTTTATACATGATTTAAATTTCTCGCTTCTCGATGCATAGAGACATGTGTTTATTCAAAATTGTATCAATTTATTAAACGAACTTAGCTAAAGACATCTGCTTCCAAAATTTATGAATAGTTCAAGAGGATGCCTCCCGTAATCCCTATTTAAAAAAAAAATTGTACTTATGTATAGTTCTTTTGCCACATTGACTATATAAAAATAATTTATGTCTAATAGTTCTGGTCACTGCCATTGGGCATCAGTTTTGTCAATGTCATTAATATTCTATCTAGCACACAGATATTAAATGAGTTCCTCCTAGAATACTATGGAAAATGAAATTATTCTTCTCGGAAGAGAGAAACTTGTAATTCTTTAAAAGTATACCCCTTCCATTATACTAAAAAAATAAAATTCAAAAAAACCATTACACACATTAGGTACCATTCTCAAAAGATACTACAAATTCAAGACTTTCAAATATATGTATATAAATCATCACGAACTTAAACTACATTCTCCCTTGTTATTAGAACCAAGATGTGCATATAAAGATAATTTATTTGAATGTCGTAACAACAAGAAAGGCTAAGGCATCGTTATTCAACACAAGGAAGTCAAATATTAAACAATCCCCTACTCACTATCCAGAGGAGAAGGGAACGTTACTCTATTTCAAAAAACAAATATTTGCTTATCTCGAACAATAGACAAACGATGTAATTCATTTACTATCTACTTGATCCCAATAATTTTGTTTCTCTATCCTAAGTGATCATGCCTTAATGTGAAAGGCTTAAAAAAAATATTTCTCAAATCTAAGAAAAGTGAATCATTATTCCTGCGAAGATTCCAATAATTATTTCTCAAATCTAAGGAGACATAAATACGTGTGAATCATTATTCCTGCACAGATTTTAAATGACACTCTTACCCATAAAGAATTAATTTCCAAAATCCAAGGAGTCATAAATATAAGTGATTCATTATTCCTGTCCAGACTTTAAAGTAAGACTCGAACACGTATTTTGCTAAATACTAATATATGGATATCAGTTATGTTTTAGACATCACCATAGCCTGATAATCCAGTAATTGAATGACCTACTTTTCAAGAAAACATTAGTGTAATAGAATGTATCGATCTATGTTAAAATAAGACTCTCTCTTATGCAACTCACAAAGCAAACTTCAGAAGGATAATGTGTTGGGTTTAATTATTTCCATAATCAGGATTCTTTTACTGCTTTCATAAAGAAGGGCAACACTAGAGTTAGAATCCAACGATGGCATCGTTGCCACCAGAAATAGGGTGAGGACAAGTATTTTGAGGTAGGAAAATGAAGCTTATCCGCCCACCTACGTTGCCCAAGCTTGAATGAATACGCCTTTAAAACTGCGTGTACCTTAGAGCTCAGTGAGAGGACAACACCAGGTCATCTTGCAGATAATGTAAGATTGCATTGGTACTAATAAGGATCTATCATTAACAAGTTGGAAGATATAAGAGTCTTTGAAAACCTATGCTAAAATGAACCTATAATTTTGTGGGCGTGACTGATAATAAATGTGTGCTATTTTTAAAAAAGCCATCAAGTACAGCAGAGTAGATGTAAAAATATAATTAAGTGCACTAAAGTCCATACCAAAAATAATGTGCACAGTAGTGCTGGCATGTTTTGCTTCAAGGCCAACTTTATTGAGTTATGAATTATACAATTTGGTGTAAGTTTCAACTTTGTATGGTGTGGGGATTAGAGTGGCTCGAGTGCAAAATGAATTAATTCCCTAGATGCAATGTAGAGACTAATTTTTTCCAAGCAAGATAAATGGTATTATAATCTACAATCGATCAACACAGTACACTGTCATTGCACACACACATATGCAAGACTACCTCATTCCAAGCAAGGCAGTAGAGAACAAAAATCCCACACCCAACACACCATGCATGCACACCCATTCCATGCCAAGATTACCATCGAATCAACGCAGTAGTCCCCAAACTCACACCCAACACACCATGCATGCACACCCATGCCATGCCAAGATTACCATCGAATCAACGCAGTAGTCCCCAAACTCACAGCAATAGCATGCATCCAATAAGTCATTCAAATACAATCATTTCATAAAAGAAATCTATCATAACTTAGCATAACATGGTGATAGCTCATACCACAGTCTTGCAATTTCATATTACAGCTTAGTTTTCAAAATGCAAATGACAAGCACACGTCACCATGGCAATACATACACACACAATACCAACAATTCTTACTTTTCATAATGTAGATGACAAGCACGTCTCCATGGCAATATCTACACACACAACGCTGATAATTCTCAGTTTTCATAATGCAGATGACAAGCATGTCTCCACGGTAATATATACACACACAACGCTGGCAATTCTTAGTTTTCATAACGCAGATGACAAGCATGTCTCCACGGTAATATATACACACACAACGCTGGCAATTCTTAGTTTTCATAACGCAGATGACAAGCACATGTCTGCATGGCAATATATACACACACAACACCGTTACTCAACAAAAGCAACAATCACACACACATCACACCTATTTTAGACCTTCAACTACGTCAATCCAATGTTATACAACACAACATTAATTCTTAAATAATACCAAGGTTTATTATTTTTGGCAATATATACACACACAACACCGTTACTCAACAAAAGCAACAATCACACACATCACACCTATTTTAGACCTTCAACTACGTCAATCCAATGTTATACAACACAACATTAATTCTTAAATAATACCAAGGTTTATTATTTTTGAGGGAGGGAGTACTCATAACAGATTACTTGCAGTAGTATACCAGTAATTACATTAACTACCTAGGCTAAAATTATAATATGAGGATTCAACAGCTTTTCGAATTATTTTTATCCCTTAGATGTCAGAAATCGTAATTCTTTTAATTGCAGACCGTTCTAGATAATAAGTCAAGTCTTAACACTTCACTTGACTGAAACATGGTTACAACAATTCACAGCATCTCTTGTCTAAATATTAAGGCAGAAAAAGGACCTGTGTTACTATTGCTAGAAATATTAATCCAGATTTCACGCCTCTGCCCAAATGCACTCCGAACTTGGGCGAAGTCGGACTGCGCTCCGAACTTGGGCGAAATCGAATTGCACTCGCGTAGTCAGGGATCCTGGCAAAAGTTTGACTTGACGTCACACATGCCTTCTAACAGATGTGACGTCTGACAGATCCGATCGCCGCAGAAGTTAATGTCAATTTGGCGATTTAATGTCAGTTCGGCGATTGGTCAGAAACCTTAGTTGAGGGTCTATCAGAACCTGTCAGAGAACAACCCCTATCTTCCTCTCCCTGTGGCTATATAAGGCAGTTCGGGTCTTCATAAAAGAGTGTGGAAAGGGTGGAAAAGAGAGCAGAGAAAGAGAGGAGAGCGGGAGGTAATTTGGAGAAACAGCAGAGTAGGAGACGAGATCGTTTCAGTGAGCAGTGTAGCTCATCTGTTTAATGTCCGAGCAGCAGCCTCGACATTTTTTTTCCGTCTTAGTTTATCCTGCAACTTTAGTTTGCAGATGTTAGTTTTCCTCGGTTGAGGACTTTTGTAACCCTCGTCTTATATGAATAAAATTTGTTGTTGTTTTAAGGCATCTGTAGGGTTTGCAGTTATCTCTGTGTGCTAAAATTTGTTGTTGTTCTCTGTACAAATCGCCTCAAAGCGATTTCTTTTGGGTTCTATAAGTTTGAGCTCGGATCCAAGACATTGCTCTCAGTTTCGGTGTTTCTCTCCTCCCGTACATTTCTTGTCGAGCCAAGAAAAACATCGTTGTAGTCATGCAAGCCTCTGAACTTCGGACTTCGCTGCTTTTGATCGACGTAGTCGGGCGTTGACCGGGTACTTCCCAGACTTAGTACTTACTTTGTGCGCAACCCGACTGCGCACAAGTCCCTGTGCGCAACCCGACTGCGCACTTCCCTTGTGCACAACTTGACTGCGCTTGCACAGCCTGATTACGCAAGTTTCGAGAGCATAGTCAGATTACACAAATAGAGGAGAGCGTAGCCCGACTTTGACTGCGAAGTCGAACTTCGGGCTTCCTCCTTCGCACTTCGCTCCCGCTCCCAGACTTCGACGAAAATTGAAATTAAAATCTTGAAATTGGTATCAAAGCCACTGATCCCTTGATGTGGAGACTGAAGTAGAATGGCTTCCAATAGCAACAACTTGCAGTTGCAGATCCCATGCTTCAACGAGAAGAATTATGATTACTGGAGCATCCAGATGAAGATCATGTTTGGATCTCAAGAGCTATGGGAGTTAGTCGAGAACGGCTACCCAAAACCGACAGATGCAGTAGCACCAGTCGCCCTCTCTTAGGCAGACAAGGACCTGTTGAAAGAGAACACAAAGGACCAGAGACCCTCTTCTACATCATGCAAGCAGTCGAGGAGTCCATATTTCTATGGATTGCATCAGCCACCAAGGTGAAGCAGGCCTGGGATATTCTGGCCAGCTCGTACTAAGGCACCAATAAAGTAAAGTTGATGAAGCTGTAGATGCTCAGGAGGGAGTTTGAAAATTTACAGATGAGTGAGTCTGAGTCCATGAGTGATTTTTCACCCAGACGACAGACATTATCAACCAGATGCGGTTGAACGAATAAATCATGCAGAGCCAGAGAATCATGGAGAAGATTCTCAAAATTCTGCCTCCCAAGTTTGACTCAGTTGTGATAGCAATCAAAGAGTCGAGGGATATGACAACCCTCTCGACAGATGAGCTCATGGGTTCATTGCAGACATATGAACAAAGGCTGAACCATTCATCTCAGACCTCTCTAGAGCAAGCATTCAGGGCTTAGGTCTCATTTCGAGACAGCAGCAGACAAGATTCTCACCATGGTGCCTCTAGTTCTCATGGAGGAAGAGACAGATGCAGGCGTGGGAAAGGCAACAAGCAAGGAGGATGGTCAAACCCTAGTTAAGGAGAGACCAACTATAATTTCCATCAGCAAGGTGGAAGAGGTAGTTCAAAAAATTAGCAAGCTGGATCTGGTCAGAAGAAGGACATGTCAAAGGTCTAGTGTTATTTTTGCAAGAAGTTCAGCCATTACATCTCATGGTGCAAAAAATGGATGGCCAAGGAGAACCAGCAACAAGCCCATTACACGGATGAAACCAAAAATGTGGCAGGAGGAAACGTGTTGTTGACAACATTGAGGAGTGCCAGAAGAATTTTTGGTACTTAGATAGTGGGTGTAGCAACCACATGACGGGGAACAAGGAGATGTTCTCCCAACTGGATGAAACAGTCCAGTCTGAGGTGAATATGGAGAACAACAAGGTTCTCATAATGGGGAAAGGAAAGATCCTCATCCGGACCAAGCACGGCGAACAGAAGAAGATTTGTGACGTCTACTATGTGCCTGGCCTGAAGCACAAGCTATTGAGCGTTGGACAACTTATGCAGAAGGGACATACGGTCCAGTTCAAAGACAAATATTGCACCATCAGAGACAAGTCACATGGGCAGATTGCTATAGTGTCCATGATGAAGAATAAAATGTTTCCACTGCAAATTCAGAATGAATCATTGATGTCTTTGAGTGCAGTTGTGAAAGATGCTACCTGGTTGTGGCATATTAGATTTGGTCACTTAAACTTCAATGGCCTGAATCAACTGCACAAGAAGCAGATGGTGAAGGGTTTACCCTTGATAGAGCAGCAAAATCAAGTTTATGAGGGCTACCTAGTCAAAAAACAACATAGGGATTCGTTCCCTTTTGGTCAGTCTTGGACAGCATCACAGCCACTAGAGCTGGTGCACTCAGACATTTGCGATCCGATGCAGACCAGCACGTTTGTTGGCAAAAAATACTTCTTAACATTCATAGATGACTTCAGCCAGAAGACTTAGATCTATGCCATCAAACTAAAGTCAGAAGCATTTGCCAGATTTAAGGAGTTCAAGGCTCTGGTGGAGAAACAGAGAGGATATCAGATCAAGACTTTTAGGACAGATGGCGAAGGTGAATACATCTCCAATGGATTCCATAACTACTACAAGCAGCATGAAATTCAAACGCAGTTCACTACCAGATACATGCCACAACAGAATGGCATAGCTGAGAGAAAGAACCAGACCATCATGGAGATGGCATGAAGCATGATGAAGGCGAAGGGATTGCTGCACGAATTTTGGGCAAAGGCTGTAACATGTGCAGTCTACCTATTGAATAGATGTCCCACCAAAAGCGTGAAGGACAAAATCCCTCAAGAGGCCTGGAGCGGTGTGAATCCAAGTGTGGCTCACTTGCGTGTGTTCGGGTGTATTGCATATGCACATGTTCCAAAAGAGAAGCGACACAAGTTTGATGATAGAGCTAAGAAGTGCATTTTCATAGGGTACAGTGAGAAAGCGAAGGCATATAGGTTGTACAACCCTATGACGAAGAAGCTCATCATCAGTCGTGATGTGAAGTTACTTAAATATGAATCCTGGAACTAGAAGTCAAAGACTGGTCGATCAGAGCCAACAGTAGTAGAGTATGTTGACTTGGAAGAAGGAAGTGTGCAACCACCTGCAACCTCCAGCAGCAGCAATGATGCCAGTAGTAGCATAGCCACTCCATCTCGATCGCCTCCATGTGCAAGTAGAATCCAAAACTTGGTGACGCCAACGAAGACAAGGAGCTTACAAGAAATCTATGAGGCAACCCAAACCCATGTAGATGAAGAGTGATGCATAGTCGTTATACCATCATTAATTCTCAATAAATCTGTCAATCCAGAGCAGTGTACAAGGCTATCTGCAGAAGAAGTGAAATAGCTATAACTTAGGTCAATCTAGAGCAACAAGTCTTATTGGTGGAACCGATTGTGTGGGGGGTTTTAGGACATTTTTATCTCTAAATTGCATGAAATAAACATTAATCTAAGTTGCAGAATTTGAAACTAATCATTAACTATAAAAAAGAAGTCCTAATTACAATTGCAGAATGAGACCTAATTATATTGCAGAAATAACAGTTGCATAATTGAAAGTATGATCATAATTGCAGAAAGGAAATCTAATTACTTTTGTAGCAATGAAAGTCTAATATTAACATGGAAATGAAAACTGCCAAGGTTCTGTAACAGAAGGTTGTCAATCTTCTGTGCAAGATTTGACAACAAAACATAAAATGTAGGAAATTGCTGAAAAATAGTAAATTCTGGAAATAACAATCTGAAATAAAGTGAAAGCTTTGTTGAAAGTAAGATTGTAACTAAAACATTAAGCACAAGATTAATTTAAGTATAAATAAACTAAAACTGCAGATATTGTCAGCTGTTTACAAGCAATTGAAATAACAAGTTCTACAACTCATTCTGCTATAGCAAAATTAGAATAAAACCTGCTGTTAGTCCTCCTCCTAGGTCTGGAAGTGGCCAGCCTCCTTGTACAGAAGAAGGTATAAGTCTCTTTTTTTCTCTAAATCTTAGTCACACTCATTTATAAGCAATATGAAATAGAATTGGTGCACTTTATTGATTAAAAGACATGATTACAATAATTCTGCTGAAAAACTGTTACAGGACTGTAACAGTCAATTTCTATCTATTTTTTGCTTCTTCCTTACTTTCTACTTTCTGCTGCTTCTATTACTTCTACCTCTCTCTACTACTAGGCTCAACCTGAATGGGAGCAATATTTATAGATGTCCTAAGGTCTTATTACAAACAAAGAATATCTCAAAAGATCTAATCCTACAATGCTGCAACAAATTCTGGTTTTATCCTAGAAGAAGATTAAAACTTGATCTTTCCTTTAATGATGGCTTTGGTCAGCAATGACGGCAAAGACAGATGGAAGATCTTTTCCTTTACTTTTTTCAACCTTTATTTCCCTTTTTTTGGCTTCAAAAATCGGTCAACAAGTCAAAAAGCACACTCTATTTTCATTCCGAAGATAAGTGGCTTCATTCCGAAGACAATGCAATTCTCATTCCGAAGATATTGCATTATCATTCCGAAAATCGCTCATTCCGAAGATACTGCATTCTTCATTCCGAAGATCCGCTCATTTCGAAGATACTACATTCTTCATTTCGAAGATCCGCTCATTTTGAAGATGCTGTGTTCTCTCATTCTAAAGATATATGTTCATTCTGAAGATACTTTAGAATGAACAAATGTGTTCTTTTCCAGTGATTTCTTCTGCATCTCTCAGGTGGGTTATTTCTTAAGATCAAATTCCAATGGTCTTCATCTCTTTCCTCATGTGAATTCCATGCCTTGCTATTTATGGACAGCTGGCTAGAATTTACATGGGAAAGACCAATTTTCTTGCACAGCAACAGTTTGCTTGCACTATTGCTAGATTTAGGTGAAATAAATGCTTGAGACAAATCAAAACATGATTAGTGAAATGCTGCTATTATTCTAAGCATATCCCATTTTAGCAAATCATAGCAAAAAGAACACAAAACTATGCAAAAAGCTATAAAATTAGCATATAATATTTCAAATACATTGATCATGCAAAATGGTTAATATACAACATATTGAATCAACTTAACTAACATATTAGATAAAACATAAGAGTTTATAGGCATTTTTAGTGTTCAAAACATGTTATGATTGAGGCATTTCCAGGCCTCATCATTTTTCCCCCAACTTATATTAATGCATGCCCTCATGCATTTTGTTGGGCTATGGAATCACATATGTCCATGTTTAGATTCCATGACCTGTAGAATAATTTTTTGCCTATGTAATACCCCTTGTTTTCCTAAATGTTTCTGAGCTAGTCTTCAAATTGTTCATCAGGCTGGGCATCTTCCTCAAAGTAGAATGGAACTAGAGTAATGATGGTCGGAGGCCTAAACCTGAGACCTATCCAATTATGTTGCATGATCTGAATTAGCTAGATTACACCTTTTACTCTTCTTCTAGACCATTCTAAGTTGATGGGGGAGATAGGTTCTCTTTTCCTCAAAGACATGGAAAGTTTAGCCCATTTGTCTCTGCACACTGACAATGCTAGGAAAAAATTGTGATCACAAAAATTGTTAAATTTGGCCACACAGTCCCTTAAGTTGTTCAAGTACATTCTCTTTATGTCATCCCTGTTCATCATTGAGAAGTGCTGCCTGGTGATAACTAGGTGGTTTTGCTGGATTGCTCTGACTAACAACTTAGCCCTTGTTTCAATCACTTTATTTTGCTTTTTCTCTTGATCCTAGTAAAGCTGATTCTGCAAAGTAGACATAAATGCTCTCAATTGAACATCTCCAATGTAGATTTGAGGATGAGAGTCAACTTCGTCTAGAATGAAGAAACTGTGTAAAAACAGTTCACACAGGAGATTTTTCTGCTCAAAAGGACTGTGAAAATATGCCTCCAAAAAATCTGCAATAGTGTCCAATTTATATGGGAGGTTTGAAGTAATCCTCATGACCTGCCATTTGAGGTATTTTTCCTTTAAAATAAGGTTATAAAATCTGGCTGGTTGTCTAAATTGGATTAAAAATTCAGTGATTTGGCATAAGTTAGACACCTTTTCTTTCAATGCTTGAATTTCTGTGTTCTTGGCTTCTAGCTATTTTGCTTCCAATTTGAACTTTTCAATTTTAGTGGCAAGCTGCTCATATCTAATCATCCAGCTAGCTATGTCTGCATTGTACTTCTCTAGAGACACAGTATTAGGTGGTCTGACTACAGGTGGAATCCTAGGTAGCATATCAACTTGAACTCTATTTTTTGCCACTTCCATTGGCTGTTCATCTATCAATAATTCTACCTGTACCTCCTTATTTGCTATTTCTTTGGGGTTGTCATCAGATAGTATTTCTACTTATACCCCCTTATTTGATGTTTCTATTGGAAGTGTAACAAGTTGAAATATAGGGACCTCAATAGGAGTACTTGAACATTTTCTTGCTGCTGGGACTGTTCCTGTGTTGGTGGCTCATTTTCAACATCCTCTATTATGCTCTTTACCATTTCTGAAGCATCTTCAGAACAAGAAGGCAATGCTTCAGAATAAGATGGTGCTGCTTAAGAATGAACAAGAACTTCTTCAGAATGAAGGAGTGCTATTTCAGGATGAACTCATATGTCTGCCTCAACAGAGTCATCTACCCTTGATAGACCCAGAAGCAATTGAGCCAAATTATCTTCATCATTGGATATAGCTAGCTATTTTTCAGATTGTGACAACAGTTTTCTCAATTCTGCCACTTCCTACTGAAGCTCTACAATTTTTCTTTCTTGCATCTCAATGATGCTTTCTTTCTCTGAAATCCATCTGGTCTGTGTTTTGACAACACTCCTTGTTGCCCTCAACTGCTCTGTGATGTCTTCCACTTCTATTTCTTCTTCAGAGGCTGATGTAGATAAATCAGTTGCAGTTGGCTGCTCAATCAATATTTTCTCTTTTTCTACAACAATTTGTTCTTGTTTAGGAGGCTTTGTGAGACTGTCTATAAAGGTATCTACCATATCTGTAGCCTGTTGAACTATAGCCTCCTCCAAACCATCCTGCTCAGTTTTTGCCTCAGCTATCTTTTCAGGGAATTCTGGAAAGTTTTCAGATGCTGGTTGTATCTCTGTGACATCTGGGCTGCTTGGTCTATCTTCTTCCTCCATAACCTGTTTTGTTGTTTCTTTCAGATGGATTATTGTAGACCTCCTAGTTCTAGATGCAAACTTCTTATTTTTTCTCTATTTTCTGGTGACAACAGGGGTCATGGGGTCAGTTTCAGATGCCTCTGTTTCCCTTGTTATTTTTGCCTCTGTTTGGTTAAGTGCTTCACTTCTTTGTTCTATCAAATCAGTGGTCACTCCAGAAAAATGAACTTTCTTTTGTTTTTCTGCTCTACTGCTAGTTCCAGATCCTCTTCTCTTTTGTTTCTTGGCTCATGAAGTTGAGGGTTCAGGAGCAAGGTTTTCTGTTGCTGCTGTGGGGTGTAGTTTTGTAATAGCTTCAGGGACACCTTCTGCAGTTTCTTCTGCAGCATCTTCTACAACATTTTTTGCAGTAGTTGTTTCCTCTTCTGCAGCAATATCAACAGCATTTGGTTCTTCTTCTTCCTCACTTTCATCCCCAAAAATGACATCATTTAGGGTAGAGTAAAACCTATCAAAACTCCTAGGGTTTCCTCTAAAATGGTGTTGGCAAACTAGTTTGATGAGGCCATGATGGCGAAGGCTTCCTTTACCCTCCTGATATCTCTTTGTCATGTTCTTTAATTCTTGATACAAATACAAGGGAAGCTTTACCCTAACTTCTGGTTGTTGCCCACCATGTCTGAGATGGTTCAAAAATCATAGATGATGCCCTGACAACAGCACATACTGCCCTTCATAGGTTAGGAATTTAATTACCCAGGTGGCTACTTCATCCTAGGGTTCCTACAGGCTGGCCCTTTTTAACCCTTTGCATGTGTTGTTATGGATTAAATACTCTGGTTCTCTATCATTTTCTTCTACAAACTGATTAACTACATTTGCCAATGTGTTCTTGCCAGATCTAGAAATTGAAATCCCTTCTAATGGCAGCTCAGTAATCTGACTTAAACTTTTAGGGCTTACCTCAATAGTCATGTCGTTAACATGTGCTCGATTATTTCTAAATGTATGGGCGAACATGCCAGCCAAATCTTCAAAAGACCCATTAAATTTATCCAGAAATGGTATAAACCCTCCATATTCAAAAATCTGCACGACTACCAAATTTTCTCGGAGGTAAGTGGTATCTGCAGGTTCTGTTTTGATCTTTCACCCCATATTTTCTATTTAAAAATCATACACTATGGCTGTTGTTCTTATGCTGGTTTTTTGGCTATTTTATGTTGCAGATTTGCAGAGTTTTAGTTTAAAACCTTCGTTGCCCTATTTCTCGTCTTCTTCTTCGAAATGAACCATAACCTGTGCACTATACTTCGCAAACACGTCTTCAAAAAGAAAGGTGGCACACATTTCTACTTTTGCACTGTACACCTGTTCGTTGATGATTGCATGGATGTCCTTGCCGTCAGATCCACCTCATTAGTTTTATAGATTCTCACGTGCATGTTTATTGGCATTAAAAATTGGTGGCATATGGTTGGTCACGTCCTTCGTATTTCTAATGGATGCGAAAACAAACCATGTGTTGACTGACACGTGTTCCTTCATCGCATGCAAAAAAGAGTTTGATTTTTTCATACCTTGTTTTCTTGGATGCCACATGGAAATGCTCTTTTCGAAGATTATAACTTATTGCGTAGACAAAATTTCATTCCGAAGATTATGACCTCATTCCGAAGACGAGTCTTCATTCTGAAGACAAATCCTCTTTGCAAAATTTTCATTCCGAAGATTAATCCTCATTTCAAAGATCAATCCTCATTCCCAAGATCAGGCTGTATTGTGAAGGTAAATTGTCATTCCGAAGACAGATCCTCATTCCGAAGACAGATCCTCATTTCGAAGACAGATCTTCATTCCAAAGACAGATCCTCATTTTGAAGACAGATCTTCATTTCGAAGATGATGCAGCAAGTCGTCATTCCGAAGACCAAGTTTCATTCTAAAGACAAATTGTCATTCGAAGACAAAGTTTCTTTCTGAAGACAAAGTGCAACATTCATTTTGTTGTCATTCTGAAGACAATTTCAATCCGAAGATAATACAACAGGCACTGTTTTTGGCATTCTTTTATTTCGAAGATTAGGTAGAAATCAATATTTTCATTTTCAAAACATGTCTTAAGTATGCCAACTCTTATGAATACCTTTTATGCTAATGGTTAATTGTCACATACTATATACCAATCATTTTACAATGAAAAAATGTAAGAAATATATACCTGATAAAAACAGTTAATGCCAGTTTTTGAAGAATGACTGCTTTTGTTGATATTCTGCTGAGATTTTCTGCAACATTTCAAAACAAGTGCACTTGGTGAATTTGTACAATGATGGTTCAGAAATTTCTCAAGGTTATGCATGCCAAAAAAATGGTTTTCATGCACACCAACTCAGTAGTGCCTTAAGAAAAGGTTTTCACTGCTGAGTTATTCATTTTTCTCTATTTTTTTGTTACCTCTCCGTTTTTTGTTTTTTTTCTTGATCCTGACTATGCCCATGAAGGAATTTCATGATTTCCCCTGAAACCATGCCCGTGAAGGAATTCATACTCAAAATTTATTCATCTTTTTGTTTTCTATTTTTTTTTTGATTTTTTTGTATTTTCTATTTTTTCTTGAAATCCACTGATCATGTTGATTATTTTGAAGTGGAAGAGGGAATCTCTTCCACCTGCTGTGTATCCAAACTATCAAGTTGCTGCAAGAATTCTTCTTTAGTCAGAGGTGTATGGTATACCCTAAGGCGATGTCCATTCACTACCAAATTTCTTCGTGGCCCATCAATAGGGGATAGACGAGTTGCTCCGTTGTTAAATACCTTCTCAATCCAGTAAGGTCCTAACCATCTAGTTCTTAGTTTTCTAGGGAAGTCTTCGTATTGAGAATCAAACAATAAAGCCCAATCTCCTTGTTGAAGTTTTCTCTGTTGAATGTGACTATCATGCCACAACTTCCTCTGCTCCTGAATTACCTCAGTTTGGTGCAGAGCATCTAATATAAGTTCATCCAATGCATTCAGCTGCAGAATCCTATCTGTCTGTGCCTGCGATAATTCAATTCCAATCTCCAGTGTTGTGCGCAATGTTAGTAGCTCAAATTCAATAGGTAAGAGAGGTTTTTTACCAAAGACTAGTTCATAAGGTGTGAATCCGATAGTGGACTTCCAAGTAGTATTGTAGGCCCAAACTGCTTCAGGTAATTTATCTAGCTAATTTCTCCTATGAAAAGCTACTGTTTTTGTCAAGATGCGTTCTAGTTCTCTATTTCTTACTTCAACCTGGCCATTTGCTTATGGGTGGTAAGGTGATGATTTCCTATGTTTGATTTCATACAATTCTGTAAATGCCTTTATGACTTTGGATGTAAATTGGGGTCCTTGGTCTGTGGTGATAGACCGTGGAGCTCCAAATCTCTGAAAAATCTAAGTATACAAGAAATCAGTGACCTTCTCTTCATGAGCATGTTTGAAAGCACGCACCTCTACCCACTTTGTCAGGTAGTCAGTGCATACTAGAATATGCACCTTTCTTTGAGAAGGTGGATCAATAGGTCCTACAAAATCAAGCCCCCACCTCTCAAATGGTTCTAAAACCATTTGAGGCTGCAATGGCATCTCATTTGTATGAGTGGGTTTCCCCATTCTTTGGCATGCATCACAATGCCTGATGTACTTTCTCACATCCTTGTGAAGAGATGGCCAATAATATCTTGTCCCTAAGATTTTTCTAATTGTGCTTTTTACAGAATAGTGTCCACTTGAGGGTTCATCATGACAATCTCTAAGGATATCATACACTTCATCCTTTCGGATGCACCTACGTAACACATGGTTAGGACTACACTTAAAAAGCATACCCTTAATCCATTCAAAAGAAGAACTCTATTTGATCAATTGTTTTTTCTATTTTGAAGTGAAATGTGGAGGAAATTTCCCTATGACCAAATAATTGGCTATATCTGCAAACCAAGGTGATTGGAATGATATAGCAAATAGTTTTTCATCAGGAAAAGTGTCATTAACTAATTCTCCTTCATCTGTGTTCTGCAACCTGGACAAGAAATCTGCCACAACATTAGCTTTTCTTGGTTTGTTGATTATAGTGATATCAAATTCTTGTAGCAACAACAACCAACGAATAATTCTTGCACTTACCATAGGTTTATTCATCAAATACTTAATGGTTGTATGATCTGTGTGAATAAATATTTGATAACCTGTGATATAATGCCCCGAATTTGTTGATGGCATAAATTACTTGCTAGGAATTCCTTCTCGGTTGTTGTATAATTTTTCTTGGCTCCTGTCAAGTTCTTGCTAATGTTGTAGATGGTATAATGTTCACCATTATCAATTTGTCCTAATGCTGCTCCAATTGCTGTATTGGAGGCATCAGTTTGTATGTGAAATGGTAATGTCCAATTAGGTCCTCTAAGCATAGGTGGAGTTATCAATTTCTCTTTCAGAGCTTCAAATGCTTCCTGACACTTTGTAGTCCAAGAGAATTCAGAATATTTAGTCAATAGGGCAAACATAAGACTGGCTATTGTACTAAAGTTGGGAATAAACCTGTGGTAAAAACCAATGTGTCCTAGGAAGCTTCTGACATTAGTCTGAGTTTTAGGAGGAAGGAGATTCTTGATAATTTCCACCTTCTTTGGATCAACTGGGATCCCTTCAGGAGAGATGTGATGACCAAGAACTATCCCTTCCTTCATCATCATGAAGCATTTTTCTGGATTCAAAGATAAGTGGTATGTTTCACGAGTTAAGACTTTGTCAAGATTTTTCAATGTAAAATCAAAAGTTTGTCCACATACTGTGAAATCATCCATGTATATTTCAACACTTTTGGTGGTCAGATCAGCAAAAATTACTAGGACTGCTCATTGAAAAGTTGTTGGGGCATTACACAAACCAAAAGGTAAAACCCTATAGGCAAATGTTCCCCATGGACATGTAAAAGTTGTCTTCTCTTGATCTTCAGGTGCAATTTGAATTTGATTATATCCACTAAATCCATCAAGAAAACAAAATTATCTTTTTCCAGCAAGAGTATCTAACACATGATCTATGAAAGGTAGTGGAAAATGGTCTTTGTATGTCACCTTATTCAACTCTCTATAGTCTACACATACTTTCATTTTTTCATTTTTCTTCAGAATTATTACCAATGGAGAAACCCATTAGCTATCAGAAATTGGGTAAATGAATCCTACTTCCAGGAGTTTTTCAATTTCTTCCTTCACAATATCTCTTAAGGCAGGATTCAATCTTCTTTGGGGTTGTCTAACTGGATTGACATCTTCAGTATAGATTCCGTGGGTACATATATCAGGATGAACTCCTGACATATCTTTGTAGTTCCAAGAAAAAGCATGAACATGCTTCTGTAAGACAACTATCAGTTTTTCTTCCTCTTCCCTAGTAAGCTGGCTGTAGATGTTCAAAAATTTTCCTGGCTGGACTTCTATTTGTTTTGTATTTAGAAGGACTGAATTCACTTCTTCATACCTGGTGATTAAGGGATTAAGAGGACATTACTGATATGGGAGAAAAGAAGCAGTTTATGTTTTATTGCTGCTTGAGGGAAGCATATCTTGTATGGAATAGTGAGAAGGAAAAATCAGATGATGATGCCATCCATGTGGTAGTGAAACAAAGTTTCCCTATGATAGTACAGATGGTTCATATTCAGATTTTTGATTCTCCTCATTCCTTATCAACTGTTGGATATTTGTTGCTTCCCCTTCTAAACCTTGTTCATGCAGAACATTCATTAGGATTGTTTCATTTTCTAAATTTTTTGTGTCACTGAGGTATTTTGTGTGTTCTCTTACTACTAAAGTAGCTAGTGTAGAAATGACCTCTTCTGGTTCTTCCTCTTGAGTTAGAAAACCATAACTGACCTAAAAATTTGCTAGATGGTTTTGCAGGAGGATATAAAGAAATCTGTTTCAGATCAATACCATTTGAAATAGTCATATTTCTAGATCTGTAGTCTATGAAGGCTGCTGCAGTTGCAAGCCAAGGTCTTCCCAGAATAATGGGATATCCATGTGCTGAATTTCTTGGTCGTAAAACCAAAAAATCTGCGGGAATTCCCAAGAAGAAACTTCTATAAGGACATCTTCAATGATTCCTTCAGGTTTTGCAACTGACCTATCAGCCATTTCTAAAACTGTAAATGTGGGGCTGAAATGTTTGAGCTGTAATTGTTCCATTGTATCCTTGGTCATGAAATTTATTGTAGCTCCTAGATCTACTAAAACATTTGATATTGGTATGAACCTATGGTAACTGTGATAACTGGACTTCCTGGGTCACTATACTTTGGAGGTAATAGTTTTCCAGATAAGAGATCAACTATCTTTCCTTCAACCTGCACAGTTTTGGGAAATGCTTTCTTCTTTCTTCCTACTCTTTTAATGCATAAATTTCAAACAGTACTGTTAATTTATGGTATTTCCTTAATGGCTTGCAATAAAGGCAATGATATAGTCAACTTTTTGAGTTCTTTGATCAATTCTGACTCATAATTTTTTGGTATTGCATTAATTCTTTTAGGATATGGAATTATCCTTGGTAATTGTTCTACCTGTGGTTCTATTTTTGTCTCTTTCTCTATTATTTGTTGGATTCTTTCTGGTTCCAATTTTTCTTCTGTTTCTATTGTTGGTTGGATTCTCTCTGGTTCTGATGATTCTTGCTCTTCATTTTCTTTGATTTCAATTGAAATTGGTTCAGGTACAACTTTCCCTGAATGAAGTTGGATGTTACTATAATCAAGAACATTAATTTCAACATTTTCTTCAGCTTCAGCCACATAGATAGGAGGTGTCTGTCTCATGTTGTTTGGATTAGTGACTGGTTGAGCTGGCAATTGAGGTTGTTTCACTTACTGTGTTTGCTGTTGTTTTTCTTAAAATTTTTGATTAGGTGTAGGCAACAAATGCTGAGTTTGACCTTGATTCCTTTGCTGCATTGGATAGGACTGGTATTGCTGATTCCACTGTGGTTGGTTTTGCATCCAATGTGGATTAGTTTGATTTTGATTCCAAGATGGGTTGTTTTGATTTTGATTCCGGGCTGGGTTATTTCAATTTTCTTGTGGCCATTCTTGGGAATTTGTCCGTTGAGGATAATTACAAGGACGTTGGGGTGGTTCTGATTTTCCCCAAGGCATAGTACCAGGATTATGCCACCAATTTGTAGGAAAATGAGGGGGATTTTGATATTGAGAGAAATTTCCCCCTTGTTTTGGTCCAATATAGTTGAGTTCCTCAGTCTGGTTTTCTAACATAGTTTTGAGTTGTGGTAGCAGGTGGCATTGATTAGTTGAATGCATTTTTGAACAGATACTACAAATGGCTGAGATAGATGTTTTATTCAAAGGACATTCTTGCAAAGCATGTTTATTTCTACAACTTGGGCAATAAATTGCCAAAGTTTCTATGTTTTTTGCTTTTGCAAACATTTCCCCCAAAGTAGTGTTTAGGTGCACTAGAATATCAGTTTTGAAATTTGCAAGTTCTTCTATCAGGTCCTTTACATCAGTGCCATTTGTGCGGCTTTTTCTTCTTCTTTTCTTAGTGCGAGAATAATTCCTGCAGAGATCCATAATTTTCTCATTACTGAGAGTGGTTACATCCCCTTTTCCCATCAAATCCAAAACTTCTCTGGATTCATCTTGCAATCCTCTCAAAAATATGGTTTTACATAATTCTGGTTCTACAAGTCCACATATCCTTTGAACAAAGGAGAACCTATCAATATAATATTCCAATGTCTCATCATCTTCCTGCTTGATTCTGAATAACTCATCTTTTCTATTCCTTACACGGTAATATTCCTGATATTTGTCTAAAAATACAGTCTCCATTTGATCCTAGGTTCTTATGGAATTAGGCTCTAAGCTCATGAACCAGCGCAATGCTGAATCCTTGAGAGTTGAGGGAAAAACCTTAAGTTTTTTATTGCCATTTATATAATCATAGGTCTGACACACTACCTTGAATTCAAACAAAAACTGACCAGGATCTTCAGATACAACACCTCGGAAGGTTGGAAGTACTAAAGGTGAAATGGTTTTCATTGGAGAGTTTTGTGTTGGATTCAGACGAATAGGATATTTAAATGTTTTGGAAGGTTAGAGTATATCCTGATCATCTCCTTCATTATGAACATAGCCATGTTGGCCATCTATATTGCCTCCTTCTGCCATAATTTCCTATTTTTTGGGAGAAGTTAAAGCTTCCCAAATTGTTCTCTCAAGAGGTCCAAGCCTCTCTGTTGATGATGAGTCTGATGAATTGTCTTTCTTAGAATATTTTGATGATGATAAAATTGGTGATTTTTCTATCTCAGAATGTTCTAGTGATGGTGAGACTGGTGATTTTTCTATCAATATTTTTGGTAATTCAAACACAGGTGATTCACCCCTTAGGCATGAAGATCTCCTTAATGGGACAAGCTAGGGATCCTTTGGGGTAGTTCTACCTTTTTCATCCCTAGACTTATTCATTTATGTTTACTCCTAAATGACATAAATTAAGTCAATAGTTGTTATCTTCCTCAGTTGTTGTATTCAAATTTTAACCTGAATTTTCATAGCTTAGTCTGATTATAGCTATTGTACTATTTTTTTTCTTTTGACAACATTGATCCCTGAAAATGACACCAAAATTATGCGTAGTTGTTATACCATCATTAATTCTCAATGAATCTGTCAATCTAGGGCAGTGTACAAGGCTATCTGTGGAAGAAGTGAAATAGCTATAACTTCGGTCAATCTAGAGCAACAAGTCTTATTGGTGGAACCGATTGTGTGGGGGGTTTTAGGACATTCCTATCTCTAAATTGCATGAAATAAACCTTAATCTAAGTTGCAGAATTTGAAACTAATCATTAATTGCAGAAATGAAGTCCTAATTACAATTGCAGAATGAGACCTAATTATATTGCAAAAATAACAGTTGTAGAATTGAAAGTCTGATCCTAATTGCAGAAAGGAAATCTAATTACTTTTGCAGCAATGAAAGTCTAATATTAACATGGAAATGAAAACTGTCAAGGTTTTGTAACAAAAGGTTGTCAATCTTCTGTGCAGGATTTGACAGCAAAACATAAAATGCAAGAAATTGCTAAAAAATAGTAAATTCTAAAAATAACAATCTGAAATAAAGTGGAAGCGTTGCTGAAAGTAATATTGCAACTAAAACATTAAGCACAAGATTAATTTAAGCATAAATAAACTAAGACTATAGATATTGTCAGCTATTTACAAGCAATTGAAATAACAAGTTCTACAACTCATTCTGCTACAACAAAATAAGAATAAAACCTATTGTTAGTCCTCCTCCTAGGTCTGGAAGTGGCCAGCCTCCTTGTCTAGAAGAAGGTATAAGTCTCTCTATTTCTCTAAATCTTAGTCACACTCATTTATAAGCAATATGAAATAGAACTGGTGCACTTTATTGATTAAAAGACATGATTACAATAATTCTGTTGAAAAACTGTTACAGGACTGTAACAGTCAATTTCTATCTATTTTTTGCTTCTTCCTTACTTTCTACTTCCTGCTGCTTCTATTACTTCTACCTCTCTCTACTACTAGGCTCAACCTAAATGGGAGCAATATTTATAGATGTCCTAAGGTCTGATTACAAACAAAGAATATCTCAAAAGATCTAATCCTACAATGCTGCAACAAATTCTGGTTTTATCCTAGAAGAAGATTAAAACTTGATATTTCCTTTAATGATGGCTTTGGTCGGCAATGATGGCAAAGACAGATGGAAGATATTTTCCTTTACTTTTTCCAACCTTTATTTCCCTTTTTTTAGCTTCAAAAATCGGTCAACAAGTCAAAAAGCACACTCTATTTTCATTTCGAAGATAAGTGGCTTCATTTCGAAGACAATGCAATTCTCATTCGAAGATCACTCATTTCGAAGATACTGCATTCTCATTCCGAAGATACTACATTCTTCATTTCGAAGATTCACTCATTTCGAAGATACTACATTCTTCATTCTGAAGATCCGCTCATTTTGAAGATGTTGTGTTCTCTCATTTCGAAGATATCTGTTCATTTCGAAGATACTTTAGAATGAAAAAATGTGTGCTTTTCCAATGATTTCTTCTACATCTCTCAGGTGGGTTATTTCTTAAGATCAAATTCCAATGGTCTTCATCTCTTTCCTCATGTGAATTCCATGCCTTGCTATTTATGGACAGTTGGTTGGAATTTACATGGGAAAGACCAGTTTTTGTTGTACAACAACAGTTTGCTTGCACTGTTGCAGATTTAGGTGAAATAAATGCTTGAGACAAATCAAAACATGATTAGTGAAATGCTACTATTATTCTAAGCATATCCCATTTTAGCAAATCATAGCAAAAAGAACACAAAACTATGCAAAAAGCTATAAAATCAGCATATAATATTTCAAATACATTGATCATGCAAAATGGTTAATATATAGCATATTGAATCAACTTAACTAACATATTAGATAAAACATAAGATTTTATAGGCATTTTTAGTGTTCAAAACATGTTATGATTGAGGCATTTCTAGGCCTCATCAAAGAGAACTCTGACTTTGCATTATTTACTGAAGTTGATCCAGTAGAGTTCGAAGACGCAAGTCATAATCAAAAGTGGGTGCAGGCGATGGAAAAAGAGATTGAAGCCATTGAAAAGAATGATACATGGCAACTGATGGATCTTCCAGTAGGGAGGAAGACCATTGGGCTCAAGTGGGTGTATAAGATAAATTTCAACACCCAAGGAGATGTTGACAAGCATAAGGCCATATATTACCATGAGGTTTATGCGCCTGTAGCCTGACTTGACACAGTTAGGATGATCCTGGCATTGGCAGCCCAACAGGGTTGGAAGATGTAACAGATGGGTGTCAAGTCAGCCTTCCTCAACAAAGTTTTGGAGGAAGAAGTCTACATAGACCAGCCACTAGGTTATGAAATTGAAGGCCAGGAGGGCAAATTCTTGAAGCTGAAGAAGGCCCTGTATGGTTTGAATCAAGCATCCCGGGCTTGGTATAGCTAGATTGACAATTATTTTCAAGATAATGGGTTTGTCAAATGCCCATATGAGCACAACCTATACATGAAGACAAATGAAGCAGGTGAGCTCATTATCGTCTGCCTGTATGTGGACTATTTGATTTATATTGGCAATAGCAATGTCTTGTTCGACCAGTTCAGAACAACCATGAATAATGAGTTCGAGATGACGGGCTTAGGGCTAATGAAATATTTTCTCGACATTAAAGTTGACCAATCGGCAAATGGCATCTTCATTTCTTAGGGTAAGTATGCGAAGGATGTCCTAAAGCAATTCAAGATGGAGGACAACAAACCTGCCATCACACCTATAGCCATAGGTTTGAATATGAGCAAGCTAGATTCACGGAGGTATGTAGATCCAACGCTGTTCAAGAGGCTAGTTGGCAGTCTGATGTATTTGACTACAATTAGACCAGATCTAATGTTTAGAGTCAGTCTGATCAACCATTTCATGGAGACTCTGAATGACATGCACTAGCAAGCAGGCAAGAGGATCTTGTGCTATGTCAACAGGACGCGAAAAAATGGCCTATTTTATGCCAAACAAGACCAGTTGGAACTGGTGGGCTTCACAGATAGTGACTGCATTGGTAGCATCGACGATTAAAAGAGCACCTCTAGGTATGCTTTCCATCTCGGATCAGGGGTAGTATCATGTGTGTCCAAGAAGCAACCCATTGTTGTGTTTTCTACAACTGAAGAAGAATATGTCACTGCCACATCAGTTGCATGCCAGGTGGTTTGGCTGCAAAGAGTTTTGAATGAACTGAACTATCCTTCGAAAGGCACAACAAAAATTTTCTATGATAACAATTTAGCCATTGCACTGTCAAAGGATCCCACGTTCCATGGTCGGACGAAGCACATCGATATTCTTTATCACTTCATCAGAGAGTTGGTGAAGTCCAAAGAAATTCAACTGTAGTTTTGTAGATCCAAGGAGCAGTTGGCAGATATTTTCATGAAGCCTTTGAAGGAGGAAGACTTCAGTAGATTGCGTGAGCATCTTGGAGTCAAAGTGCTTGTGAAATCAAGCTTAAGGGAGGGTGTTAGAAATATTAATCCAGATTTCATGCCTCTGCCCAACTACGCTTCGAACTTGGGCAAAGACAGACTACGCTCCAAACTTGGGCGAAGTCAGACTGTGCTCCAAACTTGGGCAAAGTCGTACTGTGCTCACGTAGTCAAGGATCCTGGCAAAAGTTTGACTTGACATCGCGCATGCCTTCTGACATATGTGATGTCTGACAGATCCGATTGCCATAGAAGTTAATGCTAGTTCGGTGATTGGTCAAAAACCCTATTTTAGGGTCTGTCAAAACCTGTCAGAGGAAAACCCTTATCTTCATCTCCCCATGGCTATATAAGGCAGTTCGGGTCTTCAGACAAGAGTGTGGAAAGGGTGGAAAAGAGAGTAGAGAAAGAGAGGAGAGCGGGAGGTAATTTGGAGAAACAACAGAGTAGGAGACGAGATCGTTTCAGTGAGTAGTGTGGCTCATCTATTTAATGTCCGAGCAGCAGACTCGACATTTGTTTTCTGTCTCAGTTTATCCTATAGCTTTAGTCTATAGATGTTAGTTTTCCTCAGTTGAGGAATTTTGTAACCCTCATATTATATGAATAAAATTCGTTGTTGTTTTAAGGCATATATAGGGTTTGCAGTTATCTCTGTGTGCTAAAATTTATTGTTGTTCTCTATATAAATTGCCTCAGAGTGATTTCTTTTGGGTTCTATAAGTTTGAGCTCAGATCTGAGACATTGTTCTCAATTTCGGTGTTTCTCTCCTCCTGTACATTTCTTGTCGAGCCAAGCAAAACATTGTTATAGTTGCACAAGCCTTAGGATAGTAAAGTTCACAAGAATGTAAGCCTTTAGACATCAAAAGCTTGCAAGGCAAAAATTTGGCTAAGTCTGGAGCTGTCCACCCGACTGTACAGCGAAGTCAAACTTCGCTGCTTTTGACCAGTGCAGTCAGGCATTGACCAAGTACTTCCTGGACTTAGAACTTACTTTGTGTGCAACCGACTGTGCACAAGTCCCTGTGCTCAACCCGACTGTGCACTTTCCTCGTGTGCAACCTGACTACACTTGCGCAACCTGATTATGCAAGTTTTAGGAGCGCAGTCGGATTGTGCAAATAGAGGAGAGCACAGCCCAACTTCGGCTGCAAAGTCAGACTTAGGGCTCCCTCCTTCGCACTTCGCTCCCACTCCCAGGCTTCGACGAAAATCAAAATTAAAATCTTCGACTACAAGGAGGATAACTTTTGTTGACACTCAGCCACCACAATCTCAAGCCTCCCTTTATTTCTGTAGGAGAGCATTTTTCAAGGCACCCCCAAAACGTGTAACCAAATCAAATTTATAGATGATAAATTAAATGGATATGGCCACTTATGAGAATATCATTTTGCTCAGTGGCAAAGAAATCTTCGGGCCAGGTTTCATAGGGCTAAAAGGGGAATCATACTGAACCAAAATCAGATGTTTATAGCTTAAATAATTATATATATAAGATAATTTGAATTCATTTGTTCAAAATGTCTTTATTTTATTTCTATAAACATGTATATAGGTCTCCATAATCTATATACATACATATATATTTAGTTCCCTTTCGTTTATTTATCATGAAAACATAAGGTAACTTATTCTACTAAATTATTATTTATTAACCTTTTATAGACGACATTTTGTATGATGTAATTTCTCTTTTCTTTTTATAAGATTTTTGGATTAAAGTAGAAGAAGAAAATAAATAAACATGTATTTACTCATGAATACAAGGTATATATACACACAATTGTAATGAACGCATATAACCTAAATGTATCTATATGAGAGCATACATCCTAAATGCATTTATATGAGAACATAAATCCTAAATGCATCTATATGAGAGCCACTTGGTGAAAGTTCCATAGATAAGTTTCTTTATATATGATTTTATCCTTATCCATGCAAACACCCCACCGTCAACACTTCCCTCCTTTTCATTTTGAGAACTTGTACCTACAAAACAAATGATATTAGCAGTATCATATACTAAGAACGATTAAACATGATACATTAAAAAAAATTGTTCATAAATTAGAATCAACAATGTCATAGATGTCCATCATTCAAAATAGCAATATCATAGATATTCATCAATCATGGTATATATGTTCACCCAAAATAATAGCAATATCATAAAGTGTTTTTGGGGAGGACCATTACACCCCATCAACCACCTCAAACTATGCATCCTTCATCACATCCACCAACTCAAGGATCAGTATTTCCCTAATCGCCATCATGGGATTCTTATCCATCCATAATACCCATAATCTATTCTCACCCTCATGACTCTCATCAATGGCCTACCTTGCAGTCGTATAACACACACCTACATCAACCATCACCTCATCCATACCATTCCATTATCGGTCTATATCAACCCACCTCTCAACCATACCAATCTCACCCCACCCAACACATGCATCATCTAGCCTCTACACAACCCCTTCATTCTTACCCATCATCGTATCCCCCACTTCAACCACCTACCTATCATCATCATATTTAACAACCACCATCACATCCCTCGCACACCCATAATAATTCTCATCAACATTATCAATATCTACCTTCAATATCTCAGGTTCTGCAAGCACCATATTTTGACCCTAATCATCATCATCACCATATCTATTTACACCAATTATATCCTCCCATTGAACCATCCCATACAATTAATCATTGCATCCACTATTTAGCTCCTTAAGCCACTTCATATGCATTCCAAAAATTGACCAAGAAGATCAATTGTTTGGAATCTCAAGTTACGGGTATGGGGTATTAAAAGCCAACCTTGAATCAAATTCCAAACTACTGCATAAACCCCTTGGTTCGAGTGCTACCTTATCCTCCCCAATTCAAAATACCCAAATTCAAAAAGTTCAAAGGTAAATAATATCCTCAAGATCATTTGAGCACATTCATTAATGCTTGCTATCTCATCAATGAGATAAACCCCCTCGTGCTCCGTACCTTTTTGCTATTCCTTATGGGAGGAGCCTTATATTGGAACAACCATTCATCCAAATATAACTTGTATAATTTTGAATAGCTCAACAATCTCTTCCTAGAGCACTTTGCTTTAAACATTAAGAATAAGACCACCTTAATGTATCTCACCAACCTTTATCAATTTTATGATAAGTCCATCCTCAATTATGAAAATCGATGGAGTGTGATATTTATTGAGTTACGCTTCTCTATCCCCATCATTGAGCTAACTTGACTATTCACTTGGAATTATTCTAAATCAGTATCCCTCCTTCCTCAACTCCAACAATACCAAACTCTTGAGGAAGCTCTCACTCAAGCCAAAATTATCAAGGATATTAAGATCCAGGAAGGAGAAATCAAGCTCCAAAAAATGAATTTCTAGGTAAACATACCAAGGGCAATACTATAAATAATCAATCAAAACCTAAAAAGTCAACCATGTAGTGTTGAGCAGCCCAACCACTCAACCTTTCCAATAATAACCTCAACCTCTACACCAACAACCTTCTCATTCGTCATAGCAGTTGATATACAATACCATGCCACCTCCTACCCAAAATCAAAATACCACTCATCAGGTTGTGTGCCCTCAATAGCCCCAACACAATTTCACACCTCTCTCAAGGTCCCTTTCCAACATCCTTCTAAAACTTATGTATGCACAACTGATCTCCTTACCTAATATAAGACTTAAATATCTAAACAAACCTAGGTGAAGAAGGTATAGAGAAGATCAGTATTGTCTCTACCATCAATAACAAGGTCATGATATTGATAGGAGCATCCAACTTAAGCACAAAGTGCATGATTTGATTAATAAGAGGCTTATCAAAGTTGACAACCCTCTTGTTCCTTGTAGTCAAGATATGGGTATTTATTAAATCTCATTGCCACAATATGGCATAGCACAATCAAACACTAGAGACACTACAAATGTCCCTCAATAAAATCAAGTTAACCATGCCAACAATACCCCAAATAATCCAGGTTTTGTTGGTATTATTCATGTGGTCATCAAAAATTGAAGGTTCCCAAATCCACCTACACAAACAATTGACCCATCAAATGTATCATCCTCATAAATATTGTTGCATCCACCAGTGCAAGTCACTATTACACCTCAACCTTGGCCAGCCATCAATCTCAAAATTAGGCTTACAGATAGCCTTAAAATGGCCTTGACTAAACTATTAATTTATGAGTTAATACAAAAATTGACTCCCTTTTGAGATGTACTAATGGATATACTCAAATCCATAGAGTTGCAAACCCATGATCCTAATACTTTTTCCATTTTTATGGGTAACATTCAAACCTACACCTCGTTGGTCATCACATTCCCTTGCACATCATGGCCACTATTAATAAAAAATATTCAAATTTATCCTAACTGGTATGGCCTCATCCATCAACATCATCACATCATCTACCAAATACCTCAATATTCTACCCACTTATATCATCAATTCTACCTTCACTCTACAGGTATTCAATAATGCCCTATGCTCAACACTAGGAACAATCATCCTACCTATCCAAGTAGGGGTCTATACTATCCACACTCTATGCCATGTATTTGATGGAGATATGTAATACAATGTACTCCTAGGTAGATCATGGATATAAGATATGCAATGCATACCTTCAACCTTGCACCATTGCCTTAAATACACACATGAGGGTCACATTTACTACATTCTGGTGGATGACAAACTATTCAAGTATTTTTACATGGTCACACACACACACGAGTCCCCCTACCAGGGTTATGCATAGTGGTGAATATTCGCCAATTGGGCAAATATTAGGATTTTCAAAATTGTAAATTGATGAATATGAGGACCCTCGACGTTGGCCCATTTGCCTAAAATTTTCAAGATAATTTTTTTTATTAGGGCCAATTCGCCATAATATATATCCAAACATAGGAATATTTGTACTCGTTAGAAAGCTCTTTTCAAGCTTGATCTAATGGGGGTGTTTTTATGAATTTATAAGATGATATAATAGGTCAAAATTGGGTCCAAATATGACATTACATTTTAGGGCTTCAAATACCCCAAATTTTTGTATGAAGATGCTCAATTTGATTTGCTTAGGATTCTCCATGATTCACCTTGATTTTTATTAGGATTCACCATTTTTTTAGAAGTAAATTTTTAGTCCAACCCCTTATGCATAACCTTGCCCCCTATCTTTAACACACCTGTCTCTCACCCATAACCTACTCAGCTCATCATACCATCCAACCTCATATTCTACTCTCTCACCTATCCCTCACAATGTCAAGGTGTAACCCACCCACTCAATATCAACCAATCTAATTCACCCTTCTTCATCTACGAGCACTCATTACACCACTCATCCTACCTTGAATCAAAATTAATCATCTTCTTTAGATTATTCATCCCTTCCTCCTCAACACTACCCACCTTCTTCCTATCCTTTTCCCAAAACTCAACCTTTCTAACCTTATTCTAGAATGAAAACCACTCCACCATGTCCACAAAATTTTCATCCTTTATACTCTACCTATACCTCTCATTCATCCTTAGTGGCATGGCCTCCATATTCAATCCTACCCATAATACTTGAACCAAATCATCCTCCATATTTGGATCCTATTTCCAATCACCATCCACCAATTCCACCTAGATTGCACCTTTCTAATTATTTCACTAATCCTAACCACCATCTCAGGGCTCCTTTCTCCACTCCCACCACTTCTCCCATTAGTTAGACTACCATCACCCTCACTCCTATCATTGTTACCCCTTTTATCTCTCCCATACCTGCTCCCACACATGGGTCCCAAACCACATATTATTCCATGGCACCTGACTCCACCCCATCACCAAATCCATCTAAGGCTAATCCATTCACCCTTGACACAAATCAAGAGATATCCACTCCCATTCCACCCTCTACACCTCACTCCACTTTCTTGGATAATACAAAGTCATCCTCCACTCTCTCTCTCCAATGTGCTCATATCAATCTTCCAATGTTGTACATATGACCACTCCTAGTATAGGAGAATATCGTGTACATAATAGGATCGGTTAGGGATTTGCCACCCTAGTCATACCCATATAACCATTGGCATTGTTATCCTAGTAGGTTATTTCTCTATTTACATGAATTTTGTGTATGGGAGAATCAATTTTACATCAATTAAACCTCCTAAAAAATTGCCTAAAGTATTATTTTTTGGCAACACTAACTTTTTGGACAATCCTTCATTCTTCATGAAGTACTTCCATCATTTCTATTGGTGAGGATGTGATCTTGGTCATAATGAAAAGGAATGAAAACTATTTTGGAGCCTCATTCTCAACATTCTTAGGATAAATCTAGCTTAGGTTATGATCAACATTTTCCAATTGATCCCCTCAAATATGATATTCAATGTATCACCCTTGGTCTCGAGGAGGAAAGCAAGGGAAAATACCTTGATCCTGAGCATGCATCCACATAGCCAATAGATCTCTTCCAAGTTGCCACCATCCATGCTATCGCATATTACACTTCATATGATAAATGGGGTGAGATGCTTGAGGAACTTTTAATTACCTCTAATAGCTCTAAAGATGAATCATCTCCTATCATCCCCATTACATATGTGGACAAATTTTATCTATGTATGTTCCCCCAGCTACTCTCCATTTTCCCCTACTCCATTTTTTGGAGTAATAAAATGCACCCATAAATCCTCCACCTCCACCATGGCCACCTCTGCCATACCCTTGTCCACATATTCACAATCAACTCCTTCCTTGAGATCATGTGTAAGGAAACCTAGACTCCAATATGTAACCCCCTCATTTCCCCAAGTCAACACAATTTCTATTGACGTATGCACACCCATTTATAATCCATATGATCCTACATATCTCATTCCCATTGATAATATTCTTATTGAATTCAAGTGTATTTCATCCCCTTCAACTACCTTAGATTTATATCTTTCATGTTAATTGCTTAGGGACTCAAATGTCTACTTTTCTACTTTACCCCATTCTTCTCCCTCTTTTGTTTATAACATTGAATTTAGTGATATTGTGTCATCCCTTCAATATAATATTGGATATGGCATCCATATCATTCCCACACCTCATCAACTTGATGAGGATTCCCATATGCTCATCGAGGAAACCATTGATGTCAATGTTAGCACAAACCTAGATAACCCCAAAATCATCAAACTTGGGAAGAGTCTCTCAATCAAAGAAGAACAAAGTTTTGTCACACTCCTAACAAAGTATCAAGAGGTATTTGCATGGTCCTATAAATATATGTTTGGCCTTGACCCAAACCTTATCATCCATAACCTCACGTTGAATCCTAGTTCTAAGCTAGGCAAACAAAAGTTGAGGAAACTTCATCCTACCATAGCCATCATGGTTAAAAAAGAGTTGCAAAAACTCTTAAATGTGGGTCTTATTCAACCAATTGACTATCTAGAGTGGATTTCAAACATGGTGCCCATTGTTAAACCCAATGAGGAGATACGTATTTGCACTAATTTTCATGATATTAACAAAGCATGTCCTAAGGATGATTTTCCTCTCCCTAATATCGATACACTTATGGATTCTACTACAAGCCATGAAATTCTCTCCCTAATGGGTGATTTTTTAGGATATAACCAAATCTAAGTCAATCTTTATGATCAATGTAAATCTGCTTTTACATCACCTTGGGGGATATATTACTACAAAGTCATGTCGTTTGATCTTAAGAATGTAGAAGCCACATACCAACAATCCATGACTTACATCTTCCATGATTACATACATAAAATCATAAAATATTAAATTTATGATCTCTTGGCCAAATCCAAAATGCACCATGGGTATATCAATATTTTATGCAAAGTTTTTGATTGCCTTATTGAGCATAACGTGCAACTTAATTCTAAAATGTGCAACTTTGGCATCACTTTAGGAAAAAATTTAGGGTTCATTTTATCCAAGATAGGCATTGAAGTGGACCTTAATAAATGTCAAGGACATCATCAAAACGCAACCTCTTATGACTCTTAAAGAACTTTGTAGCTTGTAGGTTAAAATTTAATCAATTCGTCGCTTTATCACTCAATTGTTACATAAATGTAAGCCATTCAATCCTTTGTTGCAAAATAAGGTCATATTTCAATGGACCATTGAGTGTCATAAATATTTTGATGCTATCAAGAATTACCTTGCTTCTCCTCCAGTTTTATCATCGCCTAGACTAGTAATCGCATTACATCTATACATATCCACAACTAACTTTTCTTTAAGGACCATGTTGGCCAAAAATAATGAAGCCAATTGAGAGAAGGCTATCTATTACATTAGTCATACCTTCGTGAGCTATAAAATAAGATATGCATATGTGGAGAAGCTATACCTTGTGGTATTTGCCAAGAAAAATCTTTTCCACTATACTCTCAACCATACAATGTATGTCATCGCTAGAGAGAATCCCCTATGGTATATGATGAGTTGCACTTACATGAATCCTTGCACTATAAAATGGATAATTCTATTAATAGAATTTTATCTTGAATTCATAAGCTAAAAATCCATAAAGGGTCAGGTCATTACTGATCAAATCATTGAAGATCCTCTCCAAGATGATAAACCTCTTATCATAGAGCTTCCAAACGACTTAGTATTCACTATTATCAAGATTGAAGAGCATGTCTAACATGAATATGACATTGATATCACCCTTTTATTTAATGGGTATAAGTGTGAACAAGGGGGAGGTGCAAAAATTATTATCTTCACACCTCAAGGGGTTCCTATCCTTGCATAATTTAAGCTTGACTTCCCTTGTACCAACAACATAGAGTACAAGGTATTAATTTTAGGTCTTCAAACTATTGTGACAATGTGCATTAAACATATTCATATCATAGGAAAATCTTAAATCATTATCAATAAAGTCAAGGGTGTCTACCAATACAAACATCTAGTCCTGAAATCCTACAAGAAAATCAGACAAGTTACTCATCAAATTTGATTGGTACGACACAACATTTACCAAGGTCAACTAACCATTTTGTGAATACAATGGTCTCTCTCGGGTCCCTTATCCCATAGAACCCCATTGATAATGTTACCCTCATTCACATCACTATGCTATCCAAATTGGCTATCTCTTGAGAGTCATCTAATGATGAACAATATATTTTTCTAATTCATATCAAGCCCCACAATTGCATTTTTACACAAATTAAGAATTTTATCAAACTTGGTACTCTTCCTTCTAACTTATGATACATTTTTAAACACACATTCAAGCAAAAGGTACCTCGACACACTTTAATAGAATATTTGCTTTATCATAATGGCTACAATGGTGTCCTCCTTCATTATATCAAACTACAAAAAGCCAAATGGGTAGTGTTTAGGTGCATGATGGTACATGTGGTGGCCAGTTTAGTGGGATGGCTATCAAAAATCGTATTATATGCATGGGTTACTATTGACCCACTATGGAGCATGATTGTTGAACATACATTAATAAATATCATAAATTTTAACATCATGCCAATTTGACCCATATTCCATCATAAGCCTTACGACCCATTCAAGCCCTATGGCCATTCTCACAATTGGGACTAAATATGGTGGGGAAAATTCCTCCCCCATATTTAGGAAATCATGCCTTCCTCATCACCACTACTGAATACTTCACCAAGTGGATTGAGGCTCTTCCTCTTACCAATATGATAAAACCTTGAATTGTTGAGTTCTTACTTCAACACATCATCTATCATTTTAGTATCCCCTCGAAAATTATTTTTGACAATGGGACCCCATTCAAAAATAAGGATGTTCGAGCACTATGCCATAAGTACCATATTCAACATAGTTTTTCAACACCTTATTACCCTTAGAGCAATGGCTAAGTTGAGGCAAATTATTTTTGCCATTCTCAAGAAAATTATAGAAGAGAATCATAAAGGTTGGCTCCTTCAACTCTATTGGGCATTTTGGACTTATCGAACTAGTGTTTTCACACCAATAGATACAACATAATTCTCTTTAGTTTATGGTGTTGAAGCCATCATACCTATTGAGATCAAGATGCTAATCCTATCCATATCTTTTCAAGAATTCATGGATGAGGATACCACTCGTCAAGCTAGGCTCGGCCAACTAACACTTCTTCATGAACATTTAATAAATGCTCTTGAGCACCTTCATGTTTTCCAAGATCAAATCAAATGAGCCTATGATCATAAGATCCATCCATGATAATTCCAAGTTGGTGATCTTGTACTTAAAGATAATCAGAAAAAAACTTGAGTCTTCCACCACATTTAAGTGATAAGTTTGTTGCTAATTGGCTTGGTCCATTTATTGTTAAACAATCATTTGGTTCTAATACCTACAAGATTATGACTCTCAAGGGATTTGAGGAACCTAAACCCATTAAAATTCTTCATTTTTGTGCATTCAATGCCTAATTACTGTCACACTATAAAATAATCAATTTAAAAAAAAAAATCAAATCAACCAAAATCATCAAAAATAAAATCAAAAAATAAAAAATCAAATAAAACAAGGATTTTCCTCTATCATCCTTATTTTTTATCCATACATTCTCGAATGTCTTAATAGGATAAAATCATGAGCATATCGCTAGCACATGATGCCATACATGCAATAAAGACACTGAAATTTGTTGTGGAATGGTTGGATGAAAATGAGACATACCTCTCATCAAAAAATTCCAAATAAAAATCAAAATAAAGAAAATAAAAATGCACACCTAATTTAGACATCATTAGACCTAGGCTATTGTTCATTAGGCTTAGTTTATTTTATTATTTACTAAAGCCTAAGTCCTAAGTCTAAGTTAGAATGTGTGTTCTAGACTAGGTGTTAGCTTTTACTTATTTAATTAAGTATTAAGTCCTAAGTCTAGGTGTGATTTAATAATATCCAATTCCAATTTGTAAATGTCGGCACATTTGGACGACATAGTCTTTGGATTGGATTTGTTAGCTTAGTGAGAGTTAACAATTTGCTTTTGAGTGCTTAGTCATAGATTATGGTTACCATATTCCATTTGTGGAATATTATGGTTGTAAATAGTGCTATTTAAGCACAAATTGGAAATAAGAATGAGTTAGTGTATTTTTAATTCAGTTTCCTCATCACAGGTATCAGAGCCTGTGATCAGGCTTGTGCTAGTTGGACTCTTAGTTGGTCTAGAAAGCCATTAATTTGCATAGAAACTAGTTGATAAATTCCTTGCAAAATCACCCTCAATTTCCAAGTTTAGGTTCAAAATTGATCTTTTCTTAGTTATGTTCAATCAATTAGAGTCCATGCACAAAAATTGGTGAAAAATTACTTTGTTTACTTTTTTATAAGGTGTTAAAAGAGATTTTAAGGATAAAATAAATTAAAATATTAATATTGTATTAATATTTTTATTTTTTTCTACCCAACCTTAGTTCATGTATGATATTTGTTTGAAAAAATATCCAATTTGGGCATTCCAGGAGGAGTCAAACTGATTGTGGTGCACCTTATTTACTATTACTGACCAACCACACTTGATGCCAGCAACCAGTAACTCGACGACCTCCGTCGTCCACCCCGCTATGACCTTTACCAACTGGTGTCGATGCCAACTCATTGACCACCGTCAAGCCACCCTTTGGTGCTGCCATCAGGATGACATGATAAACTCCAACCCACGCTCAGCACCCAATGACCCATTCACTAGTGGCCAGCACACTGACAATGGTCGATTTTAGCCCAACCACCAGTTGGTCGACTACTACCTAGGAAACGCTCTATTGTCGACATCATACCAGTCGACGTCACACATCGATCTTCAATGTAATATAAAAGTTTTTTGGTCTCCTCCGATGCTCTCCATCGATGATGATTTCCATAGTAATTTTTTGATCAAGGTGATTTCAACCCATGTTTTGAGTTGATTCCTACCAACAATGATTCTATTCTTCGATGACGTTCTATTTTTGACATAGTAGATTCTTCCATAGGCAGACAATTTTCTCCTCCCTAGTGACATCGACGACTAATGTTGTATTGTTCCACGTATTTCGGTCACCTACGAGATGCCATCTTGCCTTGATGTTCTAACCAATTTCTACCATTTTTCTAATGTGTTGCACAGTTTTCCATTACCTTTTGGATGCTCACAAGAATAGATAAAACCCTATCAACTGCTTTCTGGTATTTTTCAATTCTTTTCGATGAGTTTAGCATATTATTCTATTTTCTATGAGTTGGTGGCAACAATATTTACAAGTATTTTATCCCACACTTGGGACACGAAGGAACACAAATATTTTATTAAAGCTTTGTCATATCATAGACATTAGCTAGTTATTGTTGGCTTGCACTACTATCGCATAGGCTCCTATTCCCATTGGTTCATTAAGGCTACAGTTGCTGTTATTTGATTGGTTCCCATTTGGTTGCTAATATTCATCCACGTGGCATATTTCTTGTATGATTACAAGATAATTTTTTTTTTTTGTATTATCCTTTGCATGTAGGATTGTCCCACAATTGCTACATGCGAGGAAAGGAGGTCTTTAAAAGGTGTAGCGTACCTATTGTAAACCAGCCAGCCTATGAGAGCTAGCTAGTGCACTGTTCAAGTGCATGCCCAACGATGACTTGTGTTTATTGCCTGTCTGTTGACTCTTTGGGATGCGTTGACTTCTTGTGGTAGATGTGCATGTTGACTTACCACCTACTATCCATTGACTTGGCAGTTAAAATATGATATTTTTTGTTTTGCTCTTGATTAAGTAAACTTTTTCAAAATTTTCCCACCAAATCTATAATGTTTTAAAAATATTTTGCATCTAATTGTTAGGTGCAATAAAATTATTTTTTCTTGGGCATAAATTACAATTTTTTTGGTAAAACTTTCATTGTAATTGGTCAATTTAGCCTTCAAATATCTTGTTTTGATCTTTCTAAAGCAACTACTTTATCGAAGCCTAGTTGCAATTACTTTACTTGTAATAGATCTAGCTTACACTAGATCACAAATGGCATTCGATTTAGCTCACCAAATGCTTGCATTGGTGAAAACTATTGGGCACTTGGTCAACAAAGTGGATAACATTTTAGTTCATTATGATCCTGATGTAAAAGCCACTAAAGATGCTAAGGCCCATACAAAATGTGAATTCAAGTTGTATGATGGGTCTTGAAACCCTGATGTATTGAATAACTAGATCATGGACATGAAAACCTAGTTTACATATACAGAAGTTTCTATCAATGATCAAGTTTCTTTTGCTAAACTCAAATTGAGTGGGTTAGCAAAACTAGTCATCATGGATAGATAAAAATACCAAAATCCCATTACCATTTGGGAAGAATTGATCCAAGCATTGAATGATTCATTTTATCCTTTTGATTATGCCATAGAATTGAGATTAAAATGGTGTAGATTATGCCAAATTTCTAATATTTTTGTGTAGAACTACGTTTCTTCTTTCAACCGGTTACGCATTTTGCTTCGCGTAAAAGATCATGTAGATGAATTGATTGTAAAATTTACAAGTAGCCTTCAAGATCACTTATGTAGGGAGCTCAAACATACTCCCTTGGAAACAATTAATGCAACATTCAACCATGCATAGCTAGCCGAGGATAAGTTCACCACTCAGGCACAAGGAGCTTCTCACTCTTCAAATCAGTAGTAGTCTTCGAAGGCTAAGATGCCTTCCAATTCTTCTCCTTCTTCTACTTCTTCTTACTTATCTTATCCCACTTCTTATAATACAAGGAAATATTGTAATCATTGTAAGAGACAGGGACACTTAGAACTTACTTACAAAACATATAATGGAGGGACCCCAAAAGGATCCCATTGTGGCTATGGGAGAAGGGATAGAATATGTTGAATTAAGAGGTAAAATGAACAATGTTATATTGTTGCATTAAAAAGGTGGTCGTAATAGTTTATTTTTCACAAAATCCTACCTCACTCATGACTTATTTATGGATTGTATTATTGATAATAGATCTCAACCAAATTTTATTGCACAATCTATTGTCGATAGGCTTAAATTTTCTATGGAACCACATCCTCATCCATATCCATTGGGATGGAAGGATACAGATTCTAACTCATACATCACAAATAATTACACTATATCATTTGCTTTTGGGCCTCATTATGTGGATAGAGTCACATGTGATGTGACTCCCATGGACTATTGTGGTCTTATTCTTGGTCAGCCCTATCAGTTTGATAAAAGGGCTATTTATGATGTATACAATCATACCTACACTTTGCATCATTATAACAGGTAATTTATTATTCATTCCTAGCCATAGATCATATTTATACCTTGTTGTTATCTACTAGAGAAGATAGCCTTAGTATTCAATAGGCCTCATGACACACTTGCTTCCACTGCATCACCTCCTACAAAGGTGGTGTTTTCATCATATTTTGTTTCATTGCCTCTTGCCATGGAGGCGAGTTCTTCATTTGCACCTCATCCTACTGCTCCTGCTCTTATTCCTCTTGTTTTAGAGTGATATTCTTCATTGTCATCTTCACCGGTTCCTGTTCTATAATAGATTTTACTAGCTTCACAATAGACTATTGGTGCTTCATCCTTGCCACATCAAGATCCTACATATATTGGTGATAATGATGTACCATGATATTATCCTTCAACATTGACTACGACTTGTGGCCTCAATGACCTTGTTAAACATCTAAGTCAACTTTATTTTCAATGTGCAGTATCTTACCCTCTCATCCCTATTGTAAAAGCATTGGGATCCAATCCTCCTATGGTGGAGAGGAATGATGTGGACATCATTATATCTAGGCTATTGTTTATTAGGCTTAGTTTCTTTTATTATTTACTATAGTCTAAGTCCTAATTCGAAGTTAGAATGTGTGTTCTAGACTAGGTGTTAGCTTTTACTTATTTAATTAAGTATTAAGTCCTAAGTCTAGGTGTGATTTAATAATATCCAATTTCAATTTGTAAATGTCAACACATTTGGACAACATAGTCTTTGGATTGGATTTGTTAGCTTAGTGAAAGTTAAAAATTTACTTTTGAGTGCTTAGTCATAGATTATGGTTAGCATCTTCCATTTTTGGAAGATTATGGTTGAAAATAGTGCTATTTAAGAATAACTTGGAAATAAGGAGTTGGTGTATTTTTAATTTAGTTTCCTCATCAACACCGCACTCATATAATTATCATACTTTTTAATAAAATAACTTATCATATACGTACCATGGATCAGTATGATCCTGTTCCCCTTTATTTTTTTTTCGCTTTCTCCATTCTATCATCTTTTTCTCTTTTATCTTGTTTGTTCTTTCTATATCATTTGTATGATACCACCAACTCATTACCTTTGAATTTTGCACTTTAATATTTTTTCATGATGCTAATTTGATCATTGTTCGATTAAGTTTGACACCTATCATCACAACGTATTTTTGTTGTGTTAATCAAGGGTGTTGAGTGTATATTTTGCCCAATTGCAAAGTTCCCACCACATTCAGGGTATTAAATCAAAAACCCTCTATTGCAAAGAAGTTAAACAAATAAAACTTCTTCAAGGTTCTGCTATATAAGTATTACACATGTATATTTGAAAGTAAAATGTTCAAGAATAACAAGTGCTAGAAACAACCAAGTGATCTACAAGTAACTGTAAACAAGGGGTATTCTGGTTTATTTCATTCATTCTTTTAATTAATTTCCTTGTATTTCCATGGTTGTGCCTTAATGTGAATCCATAAAATAAAGTGCTTTTCATTGATTATCTTTGCATTAATCTATATTACCTTGAATCCCTATTAGTGGGTTCATTTTAATCTTCATACTAAGATGCAAAGTTAGAGTGTTGTGGAATTGTATACTTCATTTTAAATTAATGCCTTTCATGTGAGATTGTAGTCAATATTTATAGTTAGCAGGTTCAATTTTATGTTTAGATTAATGTTCCACTAATTGCAAAGTTAGAACTGTTAGAGTTAGAAAGTTAGCAAGTTAGCATTCATTTCTTTATCTTCACTTAAGATGAAGTAGTAGGTTAGTAACCCTCCCTCCTAGAATGATTTTATATTGCTTATGCCTTGTGAAAATTGTGTAAATCCGTTCCTTTTAATACTCTTGAAATATTATCCAAATAATTGTAAAGGTAAAAGCTTAGAAGACTGTTGGAAATATCAGTAGAATTTGTTGTCATTGATGTCAAAGGAATACTAAGAAAATGGAAAAATAATGTTAATCAAATGGTTCATGATTGATTTTCTAAGAGGTAAGGATATAATATTTAATTTAAATATTATATGGCCAAAGCAGCAAAAGAGAAGCAAGAAGGATAACAATATTAAAATATTTGGGTAAAATAAAAGGGTTGAAAAAATATCTCCGTTCCATGGTGGTTGAAAGAAAATAATAATGTTATTTTGCTAAGGTGATAATGGCAAAAGGTTCCCCTAAAAAAGGCCTAAGGAAGTCTATATTTTATTTTATTTAAAAATGTCCAAAGGACATTTAAATATTTAATTATAATATTTAAATTCATTTTGAATTTAAATAATTATAATTAAAATATTATTTTTGAAATGAAAATTCCAATTTTCCTATCCGCCGATGTGAAGGTAAATACCTTTGAAAGGTATATTAATAAATCCTAAATCAAAGGCTTAAGGTTGTAATTCGAAATCATGCATTATTTGTTGTGCTCATCAATCGAACACGAAAGGGAGAAGAAAGAAACATGTGCAATGCTAACATCGAGGAGATAAAGGCATAAATGTAAGTGGCACAAAATTTGTAGCACCATCCAGGCGGCTATCCTAGACGACGATTGGCTTGGGTGCTAAGTTGCAGCAGAGGAGAGGTCTCAGGTTTGAGACTCTACGACAACGAAAGGAGGAAGATTTTTGTTTTTAAAATCTTTCGTGGTAGTGTTGGTAATAAGTGTGCATGGGTATACATAGGTCCCACGTGAGCACCTAGCTCACATGACAGTTGAAGTTGCGGTTAGGGTGTTAGTGGAAGCGCGATGTGGGTTTGATTCCCACCAAGGGCAAAAGGTATTTAATTTTTAAATTCAATTGTTTGTCCTAAGGTTTTTTTGGCATAAGATTTTTAGGGAGGTATAAGGTTTATGAAAATAAAATTTATATTGTGATTTTGGTGATTAAAGTGGTGAAACAAGTAATAAGGCTTTAGAGGAATTTAAATATTATTTTAAAAGAAATTCTTATTGGGTTTAATAGTTGAAATGAGTAATAAGGCTTTCGGAGAGTTTAAATATTATTTTAAAATAAATTCTTTTTGGGTTTATTATTTGAAAGGAGTGATAAGGTGTAATTGAGATCTAACGTTTTTATCATGAGAATAATTTGTGAGGAAGTTTTTGAATGAATTTTTGAGAAAGTTTTTGCTAACTAACCCTTAAGACTAGCAAAAGAGTAATTGTGATTGAGACAAATTTTATAAGATCAATCCTTCATAAAACAAAAGGTATGGGCACATATTCCTTGTGAGTGATTTTTGGATATTGAGAATGCTAAGTTGGAGAGAAAAGGGTTGTTTGATAGGCATTGTTGAGTTTGATTGTTAAAAGTTTTTTCAGAGTGAAATTTGATGATAAAAACCTTATTTGATAAGCATTGTTAGAAACATTAAGTGAACCTTCATATGCATGATTAGGGTTTGTACAAGATCATGAGTATCATTGTTATGTGAGATTGTTTGATAAGCATTGTTGACTAAAATTTCATTGAGTGATTGGTTGAGTGGAGTAAGATTTTGTGGAAGCTTACAATATAGATTTGAGGCAAGTCTTTGTGAAGACTTGTTGAGCAAATTAAACAATTTCTTGAGAGGACTTATGGATAGATTAGTGTGAGCTTTTTTGGAAGCTTACAATGCAAATTTGAGATAAGTATTTGAGAAGACTTGAGAGCAGAGTTGATTGATTGATTTGTTCAAACCTTGAGTTAATGTTTGGAGCAAATATAGCAAAGTTTATTTGTGATTGAGTCAAGCTTTGTTCTAAGGCTTGAAGACAGATTGAGGATATATTTTGGTACAGATATGATAATAGCTTCATACGAGACTAGAGAAAAATATTGAACAGGTTTTGTGCTAGACCAAAGGACTGATTTTAGTGCAAAACAAGACAGATATTGAACAGATTTGTGCTAGATCGAAGGACTATGTTTAGTACATATTTGAGATAGATATTGAGTAGATATTTGGAGGTGATAAATTAGAGGATAGTAGTCTCCAATGAATAGATATCCATTACCTAGGGAAAATAGGATAGAGTTCTTCATTGGAAAGAGATCAACATCCCATAGCAGTGGAGGCAGTAGTATTCTAGAGGTTCACCAGCTAGAGCAGAGGAGAAGGAGTTCTCTTATGGATAGAGATCCATGAACTTGATTAGGATATTGGTGTCTCCTTTGGACAAAGGTCCATAAAATTTTTAATGGGGAAAGGATTCCTAAAAGAATCTATTTGAGAAAAGTTTATAAGGAATATTTTCGCCGTGGAGTAGCCCACATTGGGTGAACCATGTTAAATCATGTCTCTCATGTGTGATGCTTTGTGTGATGTTTACTGCTTTGATATTGTTGATGTTATCATATGGATTGTGTAGCACCCTAAAATTGGTGTAGTAAAACTTAGCAATAATTAAAATTACCTTAGTAATAATTCAAATTCAAATTTTAACCCCGAACCACCCGTTAACCACCTGTTAAACCGCTTTCCTCATTTTTTGTGCCATTTTTAGGATTTGTTGTGACCGTTGGATGATATCTTTGCTGATCAGATGATATCACCTCAGATTGGACGATTTTGTCTGGACTAGAACGTCCAGACGATTATGTCCCAAAACTAATTTTTTTATAATTAGCTTCTATTTCAACGGTGTCTCTAACCTAGGCAAAAGCGTGTCTGCGCGGTTAGAGACTTCCCCCGTTGGAGATCTCCCAAATTGGGATGATCTCCAACCTCCCAACCTCCTTCCTATGCCTATTTAATCTTAGGCCCTCCCCTTGACATTCCCCTGGCTAAATTTTTTTGTACTTCGAGTTTTACATGCATTAGAATGTCTTAGACTACTATTTGCCTTGTCCCTTTTCAAATTTTCTTGTAATAACTTTAACATTCTTCAGTCGGAGCAATCTTAGATCGTTGCAGACGATCCTGTACAATCTTGGACGATCACACACCAATTCGATATGATTTTGACTGCAGTCAACATTGGGGGCAATCAATGCCCTGAGTTTGCATTCTTTCTCCACTATCTACTGTTTTGCTTTGCATTAGTTAGACTTATTACTATTTTGCATCCTGGAGTTCACCCATGTAGTTTTAATGCATAATAAAATCATAATTTTTCATTAAATCATTGTAATGCACTCATATTTTTGTTTATAATTATCAGTTTAATATTATTGTTGTCATTCTGCATCATTGCCCTCTGTTGGAATAGTTGTATTTTCTATATTTTGTATCTATTTATTTGATTACAGGTCTCTGATGAATTCTTCTGATGAATTTGTCAGATCTCAGATGATCCTGTCTGATCGCAGATGATCCTGTCATATCAGAGGCGATCTTGACTGCTTCAAAAATTAGAACCTCCATCAGACATCCGGATCAGATATGGCTTTTTAATCTAGCTTATTCTCTGTGTTTTCTGTTTAATTCTATTTTTTGTATTCATTTAAATCTACATTTCATATAGAATAGTTTATATTCATTTGGCCAAACCTAGGAGTTGAATGATCAAACATAAAAATGAACACATCAAACACCCTCTCAACCTAGGCATGGAAATTGCCATTCAAAATTTTCCTAGTGAACCCACCATCCGTTGAAAAATCACCTTAATACCCCTCCCCCGAGAGGCGGGACCTTCAAAGGGCCTCTCAGTCCGAGGTATTGTCCCATCCTTCCCGCATTCCCATTTCGGGCACGGATCCTTTAGCCTGAAGGTAAGGGTGTGAAAAATTTGGAACGATACATTTTTGTGAACCCGACGTGAAACTAAAACCTTTTGAAAACAAAAAAAAAAAAAAAAAAAATAGATGCATTTAAAATCATTAGAAAACTACTAAGTTGCATATCATGTTTAGATGGTAGCTCCTAAGAAAAGACTAGTTGTCACTATAAATGTTGAAAACCAATTAGCAGCCATAGAAATTAATTTTGTGCTTAGTGTGCTTGAAATAGATAGAAACCAACTTTTGTGGGACAAACTTGATAGGAGACTAGGTATCATTTCATCTAGGTCAACAGAGCTTAAACAAATCAAGAGGCTTGTCCTAGATAGAATCCTGGATCCTCATCAACTCATTTTTTATCATGAACTTCAGAGAGCTTGTCATAGGTGGTTAGCTTATAGGAGAGCTCTTGTGTCTTCAAAATTGTTCACCTTCGAGGAATACCTCGAGAACGTAGCCACTATACACCAATTCCTAGGTCATGTAGAAGATCAATAGGTCGTTCTTATGAATAGAAAAATATGGAATAGAGTTTCCAAAGCTCTGTTATATCGAGAGTATTGCCATGAGCTTTACTTCTACTGACCAGAGTCTGAAACAGATAATATCACCATAGCACACTTTGTTGACTTCTTGAAAAACAATTTTCAATTTGAAGAAGAACATTTCATGACTCCTGAAGAACTTGAGCCCATTAATGATATTTATAAATTGTTTATAGAAAACTAGATCATTGCTTTCATTATTATTATTTCTTGCATTTTGTGTGTTGTTTGTTATCTTTATAATATTGTTATAAAAAAAAAACAAGAAAAACCAAAAAACATAATCAAATCAAAACATTTTATTTTAAATACTATAGTAGGTATATAATTAAAATATATACCTCTTAAGATTGTTGCATATATATATATATATATATATATATATATATATATATATATATATATATATATATATATATTTGCTGAAATCTAAGTTTAAGCACAATGACTAAACTTAGGAATGGTAAACAAAGCGAAGAAGAAGAAGAAGATTGGTTAGGAAAGAAAACAAAAAAATTAAATGCCCTTCCTGAGGATCCAATTCCAGAAGGAGAAAATCTAGAACAGACTAGAAGATGAGCTGGATGAAGAAAATGAACAACAAGAAAATGTTAGAGAGGAAGGATCCTCATCCCCTAGAATGGCTCCAGACGGAACTGTTACTTTTGATAACATAGATCATTTTTGGAAATTCTTCAATAATAATATTGGTGCTCTTAATATGGCAGTTCATATTGATAGGGGACAAATTAGTGAAACTCAAGCAATCCTAGAAGAAGGATTTAACATGCACACTAATCCTTTGTCTTTTGTCGATCAAGAAAGTGATAAAGCTGGACCATCCAACATAGATATGGTCACTATAATTCAAAACATGCAAAAAGAATAGGTTACCCAACCTCCTAAGGAACCTGTTATTGAGCCTAAAATCATTCCCACACAAAAGAGACCTTCATTCACTGCTTTATTGCACCAAACTATTGATAAATATGCTTCAAATCGACAAAACCCTAAAATGAAGCCAAACACCAATTTTCAACAATCTGGGATACAACATAATACAACTTCAAAACTTCCTCATAACACCCTTCCTACCAACAACTTACACAATAGCAATATAGCATTTAATCTTCATGTCCCTCCATCATATGCTCACCAATCCCATATTCATGCTCCACCAAATCAATATGGTGGGCAAACCAGTAATTTGGAAGCCATGGTGAAACAATTAGCTTCCCACATGGACCAGATGGATCCCTACCATCCCTCATACAATTATCAAGAGATGTGTAGTCAGCCTCTAGATCCTATAGTTGTAGCACAACCATACCCTAAACATTTTCCCATGCCCGTCCTACCTATATATAAAGGAACTGAAGATCCCATAGAGCATCTTCGCATGTTTAGGACAACATGTCATGATATATCACATGATGACTTGTTATTACTAAAAATGTTCTCAAAAAGTTTAGGGGGAATGGCATTGGAGTGGTACTACCAATTTCCCACTCATTCTTTGAGAAATTTTGAAGAGACCGCTAAATATTTTGTGCATCAATTTAGTGCCTACATCGAGAGGCATGTAACCATTAAATATTTGTACAACTTAAAACAAGACAAAGATGAATGTTTTGCTGATTTCTTAGCTAGATGGAGGCATTTGACAAGAAAACTGCACTTTGTGCTACCTTATAGGGAAATGTTGGAAATTTTTATTAATAATTTGCAAGAACAAATATCTTATGAGTTATCAACTGCTACTTTGACTACCTTCGATCAGGCTATAGACTTAGATCGAAGAGTAGAATATGCTCTCATAATGAGAGGCCAACTTAGGAAGAAATATGATGAGAAAACATCCAAAAATCAATATAAAAACAAACAAGTTGTAGGTGACGGAGTCACTGACAGCAGAAATATTGCTAATATCAATACAACAAAGACAACAGAAAAATTTATATTGAAACCTCCTAATAAACCTCCTCGAGAGTTTACTAGATTGAATCAACCATTATCAACTATTCTACCCCAATTACTCGAAAGAGGTTTGATTCAATTACCTAATATCCGGGAACCTGATCCAACCATACCCGGATACAGAGCCAATTTACACTGTGATTTCCATAGAGGACCTGGACACTCTACCAACTCTTGTAAAAGGTTAAAACATAAAATACAAGATCTGATTGATAATAATGATATGGAGGTGCAAGCCTTCCAACCTAAACAAAATGCTCCTAATAATGCTCAAAAGAACATTCCCCAAAATCAAAATCAAAATGCTAATCAATCATTAGATATATTTCAACATCTACCAAGACATGGTAAAGAGGTGGCCAATCAAATTGAGCATCATAATGTCCCTCCTCCTACCCGATATGTAGGAACTATTAGCGGACATTTACCTAATCATGATTTACAAAAATTTGACACAACTTTATCCATGGTCACGACCAGGCCCCTACATAATATTCAAACACCGGATCTCAGTGATGTAGAATCGGATACTAAAAGTGAAATAGACATCACCTCAAATCAATCAAATAGTTCTGAATACAAATCAGATCCTATTCAACCTATCACAGATTCTATGGTTCCAAAAGAACCATTTCCTAGAAGAGTTACTCCTCGACCCTCTTCTAATCAGTTCCTTCCTAATGAACAAGCTATAAATGCTAGACCGAGACCTATTCAACATCATCAATATAACATTGTAGGTACCATCGAAGTCGTTACCAGACAACAAGCTCAAATTTTCAACAAGAACCAAATCAAAACGATGGATCAACTCCATTTGTTTTGAAAAATTCCAATAAAGGGAATCATGCTCCTAATGTTCAATCTAAACCTCCTTATAATATTAATGAGCAGTTATCCAATACTACAGCCAGAATTTCCCTTTTGGATTTTTTAAGATCTTCTCCTACCCATAGAGATGAATTGATGCTTACATTAAGCCAAATGATGGTACCACAAAACATTCAACCTGAAGCCATGACCAATACTATCATCACTAGAGAAGTTGATTGTATTGACTTCTAGGATAAAGATATACCACAACATAGTTTACATAAGGATAACCCCTTATATATTACTGCCCTAATAGGAGATGTAGTAGTCAAAAGGGTCTTGATTGATAATGGTTCATCTCTAAATATTTGCACTTTTGACTTCTACCAAAGATTTGGGTTTAGAAGTGATGAAATGAAGAAAACTGACATGATCATAAAATCTTTCAATGACGAAACACAAGAAACATGTGGAGTTATCACCATCCCATTGCAAGTTGGTCCGAGAACCTTAGATATGACCATGTTTATTGTACATTGCCCCGCATCATACAATATACTCTTGGGTCGTCCTTGGATCAATGCAATGCGGGCTATCCCATAAACTTTACACCAATGTGTTAAATTCGAATTTAAAAATCAGTTGGTCACTATCCATGGTGATCCTAGACCCTTTGATATGTGTGCTTTGGTAGAACCTGTTAGAGTTCAATTTTTCCCTACTCTGTCATCCACACATCCTAATTCTTATTTTTCATCTAAACAATCTTCTAAAAAAACCACACTAGAACCTCAAAAATATCCTAAATCCACAACCAATCCTTCATGTTCCATCCCTATAATTTCAAAACCTATAGATCCATCTATTAACACCCCCAAATTATCTACATCTATCATACCTTCCACATCTAAAGATATAGGGAATGATCCTTCTACATCTTATGCTCTTTCTGATGAACTCTTACCTAATTTATCTAACATTCTTATATCAGAAAAAATAAATGCTTCTATGCAAAATTCCATTATCTTAAGTAATTTGCCACCATCTCCTCATACTTTGGGCCTCCCACAACCTATGGGAAGTACTTACCAAGTCAAGAGTTGTGCCTTCATTTATAAGGGATATGACTGGGGAAGAATACCCAGGAACATCAAAACTCATCATGAAGGATATGCTCGATGTTATTTTACTAATGAGTATATTAAAGCTAAATCTATAATGCTTAAAATGGGATATAAAGGGAAATGCTTGGGACCTTTCCAAAATGGTATGAAAGAACCCTTTGAGGTAGAACCATGGCCCACCCGATGTGGTGTGGGCCTACTTCCTAGTAAGGGTCAACCCTTCCCTTTTGAAGATGATGATCAACTTATATGTTATCAAGATTATTTGGATGGGCGTGATGATTCGCCTCTAAAAAATCAGCCATTTACATGAAATATGCTATCCATAGCTTATCCTGAAATGATTGTTGAATTCGATGATGAGTTGGAAGGAGATATTTTCCATGATGTCTCCATTGAAGAGATGTTACATAATGGTTTTTATTTTGATGGTTCTATACCTACCATAGCCCAACTTGAGGCCATGACTCCTCAAGATGAATTATCCAAGTTAACCTTAAAAGAATTACAAGAATTGGGTGTTTCACCCGCCCCACCTAATTTTGAAAGAGATCTACACATGGAAGTAGAAAACGTCATTAAAGTTAACATCGAAACTGAGGATAATCCCCACATAATCAATATTGGATCAAAATTAAGTCAAGAAAAACAAGAGCAATACATTGCATTCCTTAAAGAATATGAAGATGTCTTCGCTTGGACATATGAAGATATGCCAGGTTTAGAACCTTCTGTTGTCATGCATCACCTAGTAGTTCATCCAGATGCTAAACCTGTTAAATAGAAACTTAGAAAAATGCATCCCAAAGTGGCCTTGCTAGTCAAAGGGGAGTTAGAAAAACTCCTGAATGTTGTTTTTATACAAGCTATTGATTATGCTGAATGGATCTCAAATGTAGTTCTAGTCACCAAGAAAGAAGCTACTAAAGTTAGGGTTTGCAAAGAATTTAGAGATATTAACACTGCATGCCCTAAAGATGATTTTCCTCTTCCAAACATGGATCAAATCATTGATTTTACTGCTGGAAGCGGAATGATGTCCTTAATGGATAGATTTTCTGGTTATAATCAAATCAGGATAGGTCCTGAAGATCAGGCTAAAACAGCCTTTATTACCCCCTGGGGTACCTTTTGTTGGAAAGTGATGCCATTCGGCCTAAAGAACGCAGGTGCAACCTATCAACGAGCTATGACTTATATTTTTCACGACATGATGCATGATATCCTACATGATTACGTAGATGATATCATAGCTCGTTCCATCAAAGAAGATGATCATTTAAATGACTTAAGGACAGTGTTTGATCGGTTAAGGGAATATCTTATCCGACTAAATCCAACTAAGTGCATATTCGGAATTAAGTCTGGTAAACTATTAGGGGTTATAGTTTCTTTACGTGGCATCGAAATCAACCCTCTCAATATTATGGCTATCACTGATATGCCCGCACCTACCAATATATCTAAGTTACGAAGTTTACAAGGTAAGCTTCAAGCTATCCGTCACTTCATAGATAAGCTGGCGGACAAAACCGGTCCCTTTCTTAAGCTTCTTAAGAAGGATGTCCCCTTTAATTGGGACGACGAATGTAAGGAAGCTTTTGAACTTCTCAAACAATACCTCCTTAACCCACCTGTGCTTTCACCGCCTAAACCTGATCGCCCATTTATCCTATATATTTTAGCTTCAGATTTTGCTTTAGGAGCTATGTTAGCTCAACTTGATGATGAGAAAAGAGAACATGCTAATTATTATATTAGCCAAACTTTAATTAGTTATGAAACCCGCTACACAGCATTAGAAAAACTATGTCTAGCAGTCATATTTTCTACGCAAAAATTACACCATTATATGCTCAGTCAAAAAACTTATGTCATTGCTAAATATGATCCCTTGCGGTATCTCATGAGTTGACCTTATTTATCGGGTTGCACAGCTAAGTGGGTTCTTGCTCTAAGCGATTTTGAACTCACGTTTATAGGATAGAAGTCTGTTAAGGGTCAAATCATAATAGATCAATTAGCTTATGCACCCTTAGAGTCTACCCACCCCCTCATCATTGAGTTTCCAGATGAATGCCTTCAATTAGAGGCAGACTATGTTGACCAATGGTCCTTATAATTTGATGGAGCTCGATGCATGAGTGGGGCTGGTGCAGGTATTATTTTAATATCTCCACAAAAACACATTATACCTTTATCCTTTAAATTAGCATTTGCTTGCACCAATAATACTATTGAATATGAAGCTCTAATCCTTAGATTACGAGCTACCTTGGCGCTAAAAATTAAACATTTACTAGTTTTTGGTGATTCTCAACTTGTTATAAACCAAATTAATGAAGTTTATCAGACCAAAGATGATAAATTGAGCCCATATAAAGCATATGTTTACAATTAATGTCTTTATTTGATCAAGTTACTTTGGAAGCTATTCCTCGAACTAGAAACCGTGCGGCTAACGCTATGGCCACAACTGCATCTCTTCTGCCCTTGGAGTTAGATGACGAATATGCCACCATCATTATTCATCAAATCCAGGAACCCGCTTCAAATAAGTCATGCTTAGAACCTTTGGATGTGTTTCTAATCAATGAAACTACTCCTAAACCTTGGTATACAGATATATTTGATTTTCTTCACAATGGGACTTTCCCTGCCAGTTCTAATAGAAACCAGCGTCGGTTATTATGTAGACAAGCAAGTCGATTTGTAATAATTGGAAATACTTTATATAGGAGATATTTTGAAGGTATCCTATTGAGATGTTTGAATTTAGAAGAATCTAGATCAGCTTTGAGTGAAGCCCATGATGGATCTTGTGGAGGACACTTCAGTGGTAGTGTCATTGCTAAAAAGCTCCTTAGGATAGGATAATTTTTCCCTACCATAGAGAATGATGCACATGATTATGTGTGCCATTGTGACAAGTGCCAGAAACATGCTGACCTTGTCCATGCCCCTACACAAGAACTATAGGCTATTTCATCTCCTTGGCCCTTTTCAAAATGGGGCTTAGACATTATTGGCAAAATTAATCTTGTGTCATCTGATGGACATAAATTCATCATAACCGCCATTGAGTATTTCACAAATATTTCACAAAGTGGGTTGAAGCTATGCCTTTAGCTTCCTGCACTAGAACACAAGTCTCTAAATTTATTTTTAATCAAATCATTTGTAGGTTCGGAATTCTTGCAAATCTTATCTTAGACAATGGAACTTATTTCAAAAATAAAGATGTTAAGAAATTATGCCAAAAATATAAGATTCAACATCGCTGGTCCACTCCCTATTATCCTCAGGGTAATGGTCAAGCAGAAGCATATAATAAAACCTTAATAAAAATTCTTAAAAAATTGGTTAATAAATCCGGTCGAGGTTGGCACATTCAATTATATCCAGCTTTGTGGGCATATCGCACTAGCGTTCGTACTCCCACATATACTTCACCTTTTGTTTTGGTTTATGGCGCTAAAGCTATTTTTCTCTTTGAATTAGAAGTTGCTTCTTTGGCTCTACTACTTCAAGATACCGAAGTAGGAGATGAATATCGAGCTGGCAGACTCAGTCAGCTAGAAATCCTAGATGAAAAGCGCATCAATGCTTTGGAGCATCTTTGTGCCTACCAAAACAAGCTTAAAAGATCATATGCTAAGAAAGTTCGTCATCGATCCTTTGAGGTCGACGACCTTGTTTTAAAATAAAATAAAAAAAATACTAATGCAACTAAAGACCTTAAAGGTAAATTTGAGCCCAACTGGCTTGGACCATACATTATCACTGCTAAATTTGAATCGAGAGCATACAAATTATCCACCTTAGATGGTAAAGAAATTAAAGAACCCATGAACATTTTGCACCTTAAACGTTACTATGCGTAAAAAATTGGTCATTTCATCATTATATATATTTGTTTAAAATATTTCAAAAAACCACTATCTTGTATTTCTTTCAATTTATAAATTCAAAAACACCAAAAATATTCAAAATCATCAAAATATTCAAAAACATCTTTTATTTTTTTTGTACTTCTCAATTTGTGACGTATTGCAGTTATATTTTCAGTTATTTTGGATAAATTAGCATTTATTTGGAATCCCGCACTTTCACATTCACATGAATAAATATCTTGATTTATTTGGTATGATTACTAATCTCTCTTATATCAAAGTCCACAAAATTCATTTAAATAAAGTTTGAGCACAGAGAATTGATCTTGTTATTTACTTAAACCAAGCATATCATTTCACAATAAAATGATTATATTTGTAATGTCCATGCTATGCTACATAGTAGAAGTGGTTTCTTGAGAAAAAAGTTTCCCCTGCTATCCTATCATGCACATGGTCTAGAATCTTTGAGAATTGACAAAAGGACAAGCTCACCCCTACCCGGAATAAAAATCCCTTGCTCTACAACTAATCCGAGCAAGTATCCCTAGCATAGGAAGAAAAGAAAAGTTCAAAAAAAAGAAAAAGGTTATTTCAGCATTATCTCAAATATCAAAGCAAAAGATACAAAAAAGAAAAATACAAAAAAAGAAAGAAAGAAAGAAAGCAAAACAAGCAAAAGCAAAAGCAATAAAATCCCTTTCCCTACCCATTGAAAAGAAAAGAAGGGTTGATGAGCTTGAATCCTTGGAATTCTCAATTATTCAAAAACTGTGAGGTAAGCCCCATAACAGGTGGTTTGTGCCCAACCCACTTGGCCTTGGGTAACTCCTAGAGTGGTGATATGTCTGTCACATTAGCGACCTTCTTTTGTATGCGACCTATGTCTCGCTTATGGATTAGCTAGCTCATGATAACCCGACTTACATAGTAGTCTGGTACGGTTATATGCATCTAAATCATGGTTAATGAACACTTATTTGGTTAATTCAAATCACTTGTATCAAATTATCTTGCTCAAAACTGGTAAATGCACAAAGCAATTGCACACACATTTGTATTTGAGAGATTTTGTGTATAATTATGATAAATCAAGATCGGAAATGAACTTTTTAGCGTATATTTGCTATTATTACATTATTATTAGCATGTTGTTATTAAGTTACAACAAGGGCTATTTCAGCCTCGGATGGTTTCGTAACCTCCGGGCTATTTCAGCCTATAGATGTATTATTTAATCCATCTCCAATGAATATCAAATTGCTGTTTATTCTAACATGGTATCCGAGCTTGTGCAGATTTTTTTTTGCAGCCGCTTGCTGGGACGTGCGACTGTAAATTTGTTTGCTGGGAACACAGCATCTGGTAGCTGGGAGGAAGCATTTTTTCTCTGTGCTGGGAGGACGCAATTTTTTTTCTTCTTTCTGTGCTGAGAAGGCGATTTAAAAAAAAAATTCACGCCGCGCGCAATCGCGCGACGTTCCGCAACGGAGTTTTAAAAAAAAAAAAATTTACGCCGCGCGCAATCGCGCGACGTCGCAGAGAGTTTTTAAAAAAAATATATATATTCGTCGCGCGTAGACACGCGACAGGATAATCCTCGTCGCGCATCCACGCGCGACTGAGGGAGCTTCCCCCCTCCCCCCTCCCATCGCGCAGACGCGACACGTCGCGCGTCCGCGCGACGTTGGGGAGGCCCCCCACCTCCCTCCCCCTCCCGTCGCGCAGACGCGACACGTCGCACGTCCGCGCGACGTTGGGGAGGCCCCCCACCTCCCTCCCCCTCCCGTCGCACAGACGCGCCACGTCGCACGTCCGCGCGACATTGGGGAGGCCCCCCACCCCCGCTACGTCGCAACGGATTTAAAATAAAAAAAAAAGTTTTTTTATCTATAAAAAAAAAAAAAATTTCCTGCGGACGTGGCCGCCCCCCCCCCTCGCTGCGTCGTGCTACGCACACAATGAGCTACAGCTGCGGCCACCACAGCAGCCACGACACGCAGCGACCAAGCAGCGGAGGAGAGCAAGCTACGGCCGCCGTCGCGACCAACAGCAGGGCAGCGGACTGGGGACCAGCAGCAGAGGCCGCGCTCGGGCAGCAGACTGGGGTCCCTCCTCAAATACGAGGGGGCCCCTGATCCTGTCGGATCAGCCCGCTAGTCCACCTGGTGGTGGACTGTGCGGTAAGGCTCTGGGAGCCTGCAGGTCGCGGGTTCCAATCCCGCCGACCCCCCTTCCACAAAGGTAAAAAAAAAAAATTCCACATTTTTTTTTATTATTATTATTTTTTCCTTAAAGTTAAACTTTAATTTTTTAATTTTAATTTATTTTCTATAGTTTAACCTTTATAAATTAAAATTAAATTTTTTAATTTGATTTTAATTTTTTCTTTAAAGGTTTTTTATAACTATATAAATTAAAATTAATATATTTTTTTTAACTTTAAGGTTATAAAATAATTTTCAAAATCATTTGTGGGAATTTAAAAAAAAAAAAAAAAAGAAGGGGGTATTTTTTTTAAAAAATCAAAGGGGGAAAGAGAGTAATTTTCTGAAAATCAATTTTGGCATTATTGTAAAGGTGCATTTTCGGCTGCGCCCGACACCTAGTGGGTTATTCCTGTGGGCATTTTTTTTGTTGTATGTTGCATATTTGTTTTTGCACTATAACATTAAAAATTAAAATCAAATTCACTCCCTAAGTCCCCGAAATAATTAAAACCCATCCGTGCAATTTATTGCACTGCAACATTTGGTATTTGTGATACCTCTGGCCAGCACTTACAGGTAAAGCTATCGTGATTGCGCTACTGTATCCGCCGCCTAATATAGCTGCTACAACGACGTCTGAGCTTGTTCTCTATAAATCGTCGGGGAGAGATAAGTTTGCCAATTTTGCATTTTTTTTACTCCATCCACTACCCTTAATCGCTCTTGTGTTTAGGCGTAAATCCTGACGAAGTATTCTTCATAGTGTTTAGGGGAAGTTACGCCCCACGCATGAGAAGAATCTTCTATGGTAGGTGCCATCAACAAAGCGATTCCCTTTCAGTACTGCTTATGTTCCACGTATCGTATGATCTCTAAAACTCACCTATAGTTTCCCTCACGTAAGGGCGGGTGATTTTTGTTGATCTTTCTAAATACCTATAGTTTCCCTCATGTAAGGGCGGGTATTTTGTACGGTATAACGGCCTAGCAAAAGGTATATCGAAAGGGGGACCAATTGGTGTTATAAGGAACCTTCATCATGTCTGCAAAACTAATGACTGATTCTCATCAGTTGTTGAAAGGTCCTAATTACACACCATGGAAAAATAAGATGAAGGCCATCCTAGCAATGGATGATTTATGGGATGTTGTATCTGGAGCAACAACCAGACCTTCACCTGTTGTTGGTGCTACAGCTCCATCTAATGCTCAAAGAGACTTTGATAAGCTAGACAATAAAGCAAAAGTGCTCATCTTGCTTGTTGTGTTTGATGAAGTCCAACCCCATATTGCTGACTATGCAACTAGTAAAGCGGCATGGGATGCCCTTAATACTATATATGAGGGAAAGAATGATTCCACCATTCTATTTCTTCAATCTCAATTACACGATCCGAGCATGAAGCAGGGTGAGACAGCTGAATTCTTTCTTTGCAGAGTTTCTGAATTGAAAGCAAAGTTGAATTCTTTGGGAGAACCAATTGAAGACAAGCTCCTTACTTTAGTTGTATTGAGAGCTTTACCTGATTCTTATCGGGTGTTGATTACTTCCCTTCATGTATCACAATGGAAAGTTACTTTTGTAGAATTGGTTAATATGCTTCAAGAGGAGGAAGCACGCCAACTACAGAGAGATGATTCTTCTAACACTGCTCTCTACATCAACAGGAAAGGGCAGAACCAGAAGAAGGGTAATTTTTAGAAGGGAGGGAATTCACAAAAGGATTCAAAAGGGAAACAAACTCAACAACCTCAACAGAAAAAGAGATATTGCAAGATCTGTGACAAAGAAGGTCATGATACAAACAAATGTTGGCATAAGAATAAGCAATCAAAATAGAAAGGCCGAAACAAACCACAAAAGAACAAACAACAAGTGAATGTTGTCGTTGAAGAATCCGACATGGATTCTGAGAGAGCTCACAAAGTTCTCATGACTACCACAGTGTCCAAGTAGACGGATCCTATATGGTATGTTGATTCTGGAGCTAGTAAGCACATGATTGGTGACAAATCGTGGTTTGAGTCTTTTGAGGCCAAAGAGGGCAAACCTGTCACTATTGCTGATGATAAAACCTACAAGGTTCAGGGAGAAGGCACTGTTTCAGTCACTCTTCCTGATGGCAAGTGTCAGATTGATAAAGTCCTCTATGTTCCAGGATTGGCAAACAATTTGTTGTCAGTCACACAAATTCTGGACAAAGATATGGTTGTGAACTTTAGTGTTGAGGGAGGCAAGAAGTGTTGTTCTATTACCAGGAGGGGTAAGAACATTGCAACCGCTTCATATAAGCATGGCTTATTTGCCTTAGATACTATCTCTACTCCACATGTTGCCATGACAAGTCTCTACAAAGGAGGCAACTTCCCTATGGCACAAGAGATATGGACATTTGAGTTTTGGTTACTTACTTGAGCTAAGTAAGTATGAGATGGTTAAGGGTCTTCCTTCCCTTTCTACCACTTTACCAGTTTGCTCTGATCGCTTGGCAGGAAAGCAACATAGAGTGCCTTTTGAAAAGAGCTCTACTAGAGCAAAGAAACCTCTGGAGTTGGTTCATACTGATCTGTGCGGTCCCTTCACTCCCAACAGTTGTGGGGGTAAGAGGTATTTTTAGTTATTTGTGGATGATTACTCATGAAAGATGTGGGTATTCTTTCTTCAACTGAAATCTGAAGCATTTGGCTTCTTTCATCAATTCAAGAAATCTGTTGAGAAGGAGTCAGGGACTTCTATAAAGACCCTCCGCTCAGATCGAGGGGGGGAGTTCACCTCTAAAGAATTTTTTGCATTCTTGAAAGAAAATGGGATCACAAGACAGTTAACTACTGCTTATACTCCTCAACAAAATGGAGTTGCTGAAAGGAGGAATCGTTCCATCATGGAAATGGTTCGTTGCATGCTCACGGGAGCTAGACTTGAGCAACTATATTGGGCAGAAGTTGTCACCACAACAATATATCTCGTTGAATAGGGCACCCACAAAGGCCCTACAAGGAATGACTCCACAGGAAGCATGGAGTGGTAGGAAACCCTCCATTTCTCATCTACGCATTTTTGGGTGTAAAGCTTTCATGCACATACCAAAAGAGAAAAGGAAGAAGCTAGATGAGAAGTCATTGAAGTGTATTCTTCTTGGGTATGATGAGCACTCTAAGGGTTATCGTTTGATTGATCCCTTAACCAAGAAGATTCACATAAGTAGAGATGTTGTTTTTGATGAGGCTTTCACATCAACAAACACATCAGATGTATACCTAGACCTTGTGGAAACTCGAGTTGTTAAATCTCCTTCATCAAAGGTTGGAGGTTCTTCTGGATCTTCTTCAACACCTAAGAAGAAGAATCCAAAGTGGTATACAAATACAATCAAAGACTCTAAGCTATCTACTCCACCAGATTTGACTTTGGATAGGCCTCGTACTCGCAAGATGGCTCGACAGGAGAAAGCTGCAATAGAGAATACTGGGGTTGATGATCTGTGTCAGTATTTTGAAGAACTTTCTGTAGATCTAGCAAGAGATACAAAAGATATGGATATTGATAGTGATAAGGTGTTTATGTCTTCCATAGACGATCTTGAACCTGCATCAGTACAAGTTGCTCTTGGTGAGCCTCAGTGGAAGGCTGCTATGGATGCAGAGTATAAGTCTTTGATGAAAAACAAAACTTGGAAGCTTGTCGATCTGCCGCATGGAAAGAAACCCATTGGCTGCAAATGGGTGTATAAAGTCAAGTACAAAGCAGATGGGACAATTGATAAGCATAAGGCCCATCTTGTTGCAAAGGGCTATGCTCAAAAGGAAGGCATTGACTACGAGGAAACTTTTGCACCTACTGCTCGGATGACAACAATTCGAGTTATTTGTGCTATGGCAGCATAGTTTGGGTGGAAAGTTCATCAAATGGATGTCAAAAGTGCCTTTCTAAATGGTGATCTCCAAGAAGAAGTCTATATGACTCAGCTAGAAGGATTTGTAGTGGAAGGCCAACAGCAGAAAGTTTGCAAATTGGTCAAATCCTTATATGGCCTGAAACAAGCTCCTCGAGCTTGGTATATAAAAATGGACAATCACCTCCTGCAACATGGTTTTAAGAGATGTCCGTCAGATGCAAACCTCTATTTCAAGAAATAGGGTTCTAAGATAGTGTTGCTTGTACTCTATGTTGATGATCTGCTCATTACAAGGAGTTCAAAAACTATGATCTCTACTATCAAAAGAGACTTGTGTCAATATTTTGAGATGTCAGATCTCGGACTTCTCCATTACTGTCTTGGTCTAGAATTCAGCCAGAAGGAGCACTCCATCAAAGTGTCTTAGAAAAAATATGCCAAGACATTGCTAGAAAAATATCGCATGACTGATTGCAAGCCAATGGCAACTTCGATGGAGACTGGACTTCAGTTATCGCGATATGATGATTCACCTCAGGTAGATGGTACTCTCTATCGATAGTTGATTGGGAGTCTCATATATCTGACCAATACTAGGCCAGATCTCGTATTTGTTGTCAACTATCTTTCGAGGTTCATGCAAGAGCCTAAGACCACTCATTGGAAAGCAAAAAAACGTGTTCTTCACTATGTCCGTGGCACAATGGAATATGGCCTAGAATACAAGAGGAACAACAAATTCTTCTTGCAAGGATACACGGACTCCGACTATGCCGGATCATTTGATGATCGCAAGTCAACTTCAGGATATATTTTTCATCTTGGATCCGGTCCTGTCTCTTGGCATAGCAAGAAGCAATAGGTGGTTGCTATTTCATCAACAGAGGCAGAGTATCGCGCCGCACGTGAAGCTGTGTGCGAAGTGATATGGTTGCGTCGCATTCTGACAAGTATGGGTCATCCATCCAAATCTCCAATACACTTGTTTTGCGACAATCGAGGTGTTCCGAACCTAGTCAAGAATCCATCCCATCATGAAAGAACAAAACACATTGACACACAATGTCATTTCATTCGAGATGAAGTTTCGAGGCACCGAATTCAGCTTCAACACATTCCCACCGATGCTCAAGTTGCAGACATTTTCACTAAGGCACTTGCACGTGTCAAATTTGAATTGTTTCATAGCTCTCTTTGTATTGCAAAATGATGTAATCAGGGGGGATGTTAGTATAGCTAGTAGTTATATTATTACCCAAATAATGTAATAAGGGGGGATGTTAGCGTATATTTGCTATTATTACATTATTATTAGCATGTTGTTATTAAGTTACAACAAGGGCTATTTCAGCCTCGGATGGTTTCGTAACCTCCGGGCTATTTCAGCCTGTAGATGTATTATTTAATCCATCTCCAATGAATATCAAATTGTGCTGTTTATTCTAACTGAACTCACATACACACATGGGATTCCTTATAAATCTAACTTTTGTCTTTAAGATACTTTGAAATATTTTTGCAAATTGTCTGGAATAATTTCATTTTCTTCTCTGAGAACAGTTGTTTAGTATAAAGACAACTACATGCATTACAAAAAAGTCAAAATCATTTTTAAAAAACATGCAATAAAGTTATGTTTATATATAACTTTTGACTTTCGCGACGATGGTATAGTTCCAAAACCAAAATTGGAATTTTATGCCTAGCACAAGTCCTCGTCTTCATATTTTCTGTTTATTTTCAAAAAATTAAAAATCAACTATGCAATAAAACTATTATTTTCTTCTTTGAATTTCGCGATGATGGTATAAGTCTATACCTAAATATTCTATGCCTAGTGCAAACCATCGAACTAATTTTATTTTCCATCTATTTAAAATCATCACAACATATGACTTAAATCATTATGTTACACAATTATGCTTTAAAAGAATGTACATTATTCTATTTCATGTCATTATGTTCAAATTCAATATTGCAACCATGGTATAAATTCTAAATAATTGTTCAACAAACTTATCACACTTTTGAATTTATGCCTGGCAAAAATCATTTTAAAATATTTCATGCATACTATTTTTATGAAAATCTGAAAACAAATCATCCAACCATCATTATCTCCATTATTACAACACAAATTCTTAAGACAATCTCTTAAGCACTCTTTTAATTTTAACAATATTTCTATACAGGGATTAGCTTGACGACCGAGTGAGCGGCAACTCCATGAAATGGTCTATAATAGCGACAATGTCCTTTGAAATTATTGTTAGAAGTCCTTTTTTTTTTTATCAAATTATCCCACACACAACCAATTTGTTTACATCAGATTATTTCATTTAAATTTTAAAAGCATGACATTCAAACCATGATATTTCCAAATGACATAATTACATGAATCATCAAATCAATCACATTAAAACATTAACGCATCATACAAACACATAAGACAAGTCATATGATCAAAAATATCTCATCTATATATATCAACAATATATACATCATCTCAAAACTGGATCGGTATGCCACAATCTGTACCTCGGCATACTCAATCCTCTATCAAAAATAATCAACACTATGTATCAATCTATGTAGTGTCATCTATAGCAGCTAGCCTCGAGAACCCCTTGAGCTCTCAACCTCATATCCTCCACTACCCTGAGGTGGATGAGGTGGCCCCATCGTAGTCCGTGTGGTGCTATGAGTCTTGGACACTAATCGTGATGATGTCCTCGATGACCCCATCATGATAGGATCTGCAATGGGGGCTAGAAGCAGTAACCTCTGCCCCTCTGGCACCATCTTGTACTATAGCATCTGGTAGAATGTGATCTGGGAAATAGCCCGTGCTAAGTCTTGAGTGCTCGCCCCTCTACTCTTGCTCTAAGGCATGCGATCTCATCTTTGAGCTATGTGGCCTCCTCTTGATGTCGTGCAGCCTCATCCTACAAGGCCTGCACTTGATCCTGGAGACGAACAGTCTTCACCCAAAGAGTAGCCATCTCGCTACTCTCTCTTGCCTCAACACCCTTGCCCTTATCGATCGATGGTGGTCTCTCTCTCCATGGAGAAGGGGGTATCTCCTCCCTTCTCTCCCATTGCTATGGCCTTTACTAAGCCTATGGCCTCCTTTGCTCTCTCCCACCGTGACCCTATGTTGCCTCAATGGTCGCCTGGTGTCGTCTCCCCATCCGACGCACAACTGTGTGAATCGGACCTTGAGCCCTCATCATCCAAGGAGGGTGGATGCCTGCGTACCAGGCATCGTAGTTATCGATAACCCCAGTGTCGTCACCATCCATTGGTTGGATGGGGGCATCATTCGTGTCCTAACTCCAGAAGCACTACATATCTAAAGCCCTGCTAACTGTAGTGTTATCTCAGATGGTCTAGGAAAACTCGTAATCCTTGAGAGATGGGATACCCTATTATAGACCGAACTACCTCAAAACTTGGTCATAGTGGTGGAGCTCCACCTCTCCCCTCTCTATCCTTAGCCAATAGGTTCGCCTGATGTGAGCCAGCTCCTGTCTGTCCTCGGACCACCCTAGATAATCTCTCCAAGGCCTCCAGGTGATCTGGTTAGAGACAAGGTCATCAAGTAGTCTTTGGGACACTAGCAGATCTATCTGTCATTGTGACCCTCTTAGGAGCCACCAGTAGAAAACTTAGGGCCTCTCTCCATCAATCCTTATCAGTGGGAGCCCTATCGGCCTCTGCACCGTAATGTGCTCCCAGCACCAAACCTGTAGTAGTGATGTCATGACTAGACATCAGTCGCTCTTGTATACGACCCCATGCAGGATCCTATACAATCGGCATAGCACAAAGCTCCCCTAAGAAAACCTGTATCCATGGTCTCTCATGTCATAGACCACATCTGTTAGTAGACATGGTAGTCTACATCCACTCTGATGGCATAGCAGTAGACCACCTACCACCCTAGCCAAAACCAGTGTCAGTCGACGTAGCGACTCGATGTTCACTCCACCCTTCTCCAGGGCGAAGCTCAGATCCCCACATAGTCGCATTATCATGTTGCCCTAATTTTCCATGGGAGTGATTAGCCATCCTTGTATGGGGATCCTCAAAATCCTCCATACATCCTCCAATGTGGGAGTCATCTCCCTTATTGGTAATCGAAAACATGAAGAACCCGGATACCACCTCTCTGTTAGGGCTGTCAATAGCCCCATATCTGTAGAAACCTATGGCATATCTGCCACGTGCTGCAAGTCGACTTGAGCCAACTGATATTGCTATGCCTAAGATAGAGCGGCCAATTCATCCCTCAGTCCATCGTATTTCCATTCTCGGCTCTTTAATAATCCTCTCTGCAACATAAACAACAAAACAATAAAAATCATTAATAAAACATTAATTAAAAATTCAAGTAAAACAAGTGCAATTTTATACAAATGATGATATCATCCACTATTGGACGATATCGTCTAACATTTGAGCAAATTCGTCTCCGATTTCGCAAGTGGGAATTGTCTCTTATTGGACGAAATCGTCCCCATATTGTCGATTTCACCCTTAGACGAAATCGATGATATCGGGACGATTTCGACAAAATTGAGACAATTTCTTCCCAACAACGTCGACGGCCCAAAAATGGCCGTGATGCTCAACAATCATTAAAAATTAATCTAAAAAGCATGAAATTCAAAATTAAAGTATTCTAAACTAAGTTTAGACCCTTACCCGTAGCCCGCGTCGGACCTCTATCGATCTGTGCGTTGTCTCGACCATCTTGTCTGCAGGGCTCTAGAAACTAGGAAAATGAACAGTAACAATGAATTAGGGTTTTATCCTATTTTTCTTAATTTTATTCAAAACACATTTTAAATTTTGTTTTTTCATGTTTTTACCTCAAACGTTCGATTTGGGTAAAAACACGGAGGGGGCACCATAGTAAGCTGTCGTACGATTCGACCTAGAATCGTCGCCTAAAAATGGGAATAATTTTTTTTGCTTTTTTGTAGATCGAGAATAACTCATATTTAACGCATTTTCTTCAAAAAATTCGCTAAAGAGGGGGTAAAATGCAGCAACTTAAAATTGGCACAGTAAAACTTAGCAATAATTAAAATTACCTTAGAAATAATTCAAATTTAAATTTTAACCCCGAACTGCTTGTTAACCGCTTGTTAAACCACTTTCCTCGTTTTCCACATCATTTTTAGGATTTATTATGATCGTTGGACGATATCGTCGTTGATCAGACGATATCGCCTCAGATCGGACAATTTCGTTTGGACTAGAACATCCAGACGATTTTGTCCCAAAACTAATTTTTTTATAATTAGCTTATGTTTCAACGACGTCTCTAACCTGGGCAAAATCATGTCTACGCGGTTAGAGACTTCCCCCATTGGAGATCTCCTAAATTGGGATGATCTCCAACCTCCCAACCTCCTTCTTATGCCTATTTAATCTTAGGCCCTCCCCTTGACATTCCCCTGGCTGAATTTTTTTGTACTTCAAGTTTTACATGCATTAGAATGTCTTAGACTATCGTTTGCCTTGTCCCTTTTTAAATTTTTTTGTAGGAACCTTGTCATTATTTAGCCGGAGCAAGCTCAGATCATTGCAGATGATCCTGTACAATCTTGGATGATCACGCACCAATTCAAGACGATTTCGACTATAGTCAACATTGGGGGCAATTAATGCCCTGAGTTTGCATTCTTTCTCCACTATCTATTGTTTTGCTTTGCATTAGTTAGACTTATTACTATTTTGCATCCTGGAGTTCACCCATGTAGTTTTAATGCATAATAAAATAATATTTTGTCATTAAATCATTGTAATGCACTCATATTTTTGTTTTTAATTATCAGTTTAATATTATTGTTATCATTCTGCATCATTGCCCTCTATTGGAATAGTTGTATTTTTTGTATTTTGTATCTATTTCTCTTATTGCAGGTATCTGACAAATTCGTCTGACGAATTCGTCAGATCTCAGACGATCCTGTCTAATCGCAGACGATCCTGTCATATCAAAGGCGATCTTGACTGCTTCAAAAATAAAAACCTCCATCAGACATCCAGATCAGATATGGCTTTTTAATATAGCTTATTCTCTGTGTTTTCTGTTTAATTCTATTTTTTGTATTCATTTAAATCTGTATTTCATATAAAATAGTTTAGATTCATTTGGCCAAACCTAGGAGTTGAATGATCAAACATAAAAATGAACACATTAAACACCCTCTCAACCTAGGCATGGAAACTGCCATTCAAAAGTTTCCTGGTGAACCCACCATCCATAAAAAAATCACCTTAATACCCCTCCCTCGAGAGGCGGGACCTTCAAAGGGCCTCTCAGTTCGAGGTATTGTCCCATCCTTCCTACATCCCCATTTTGAGCACGGATCCTTTAGCCTGAAGGTAAGGGTGCAGAAAATTTGGAACGATACAAATTGAAACGTAAAAATTGTTATCTTATACTGTTCACCCCCCTCTCAGTATAAGCATGTGTGCTTCAATTGATATCAAAGCGGGTCTCTCCGTAAAAAGACTAACATCTTGGAGGAAGGTCCATTAGAAACACACATGACTTCAGAGAGTAAATAAGAGACCATGTTTGACATAAAAGAGGAATTATTTGTTGCTCTTAGGAACCTTGAAAATTTTAGAAATAAGAACTCAAGTTTGAAAGATCAAATTCAAGAGGATGAAGAAGCAAGGATAGAACTTCTACATAATCTCATAGAACTCAAGATAAAGGTAGAATAGGGAAAGAAAATTGAACAGGATATGAAAGATATATTAAGAGCAAGGGAAACAAAATGTAAAAAATTGGAAGCAAAAATTATTTAAGGAATGAAGTTGAAAAAACCAAGGTACTACAAGGCATAAAGTTTGGAAAATAGAAATAGGAGTCAAGTCTTCAAGAAGAAGAAACTCCAAATAATGATAAGAAAGTGGTGTATATTATAGAATGAAAAGACATCAGGAAGGAATAAAACAAATAAGAACAATGGATGAGAGTTAATCACAAAATGAAAAGCACTCAATCATAATCTCAAAGGCATCCAAATAGGTTACATAATTTCTTCCATGGCTATTGCTTTTCTTGTAACAAATATGGTCATAGAGTTGTACACTGCAATGGTTATGTGAAAAATGATGTCAATATTAATTTCAACTCTTTTGCACCTCCTATGAATAATGATATCATATGTTAAAAATACAATAATTTTGGGCACAAGGCTAGATGGAGCAAAATGGTACTTCTTGATTCTAGTAAAAATAATACAAATTCAACAACTAGGAAAGAGAAAAAGAGAAATAAAAATGCTAGATCAATGTTAGTTCAAACAAATCTTCATGCTTAGGATAAAGAAGAAAAATGGTTTCTTGATAGTGGTTGTTCTAGAAACATGACAAGAGACAGATAAATTTCTTGTACTCAAAGAAACTAAAAGAGGATCATTAAGTTTCGGTGATAATGGATCAACAAAAATTGGTGGAAAGAGAACTCTAAGTTAGATAACGAGAAAAAAATAACAAAAAATGTACTATATGTCAAAGGGTTAAGACACAATCTACTTAGTGTAAGCCATATTTGTAATCAAGGCCATATGGTTACATTTCACCCAGATAGATGTGAGATAAGAAAGTCAAAAACTAGAAAAGTCATTGCAAATGCAAGTAGAACTCCAAACAACCTCTATATGCTTAGTGATATTAAAGGAGAAAATTATTTTCTATCACAAGAATATGAGATTTGGTTGTGGCATAGAAGAATGGGTCATTTGAATTTTGACAACATAGTCAACATAAGCAATAAACAAGCTGTTAGAGATTTACCCAAGCTAAAAATGCCATAGAAAGCAAACAAGAACAAGTTTCAAATCAAAGGGATATATGTCATTACATCCATTAAATCTAATACATATTGATATATGTGGTCCTACCAGAACACAGAGTATTCAAGGTGAAATTTACTTCATATTGTTGATAGATGATTACTCCAGAATGACTTTGGTAGCTTTCCTAAAAGATAAGTTGGAAGCTTTTGATAAATTCAAGGTATTTAAAGAACGGGTCAAAAATGCAACCAGTAAAAGGATTAATTGTTTGAGACATGATAGAGTAGGAGAGGTTACCTCAAATATATTTGTATATTTTTGTGAACAACATGGAATCAAGAGATAATACTTAGCTGCAAGAACTCCTCAACAAAATGAAGTATTTGAAAGGAAAACTAGGACTATTGAGAATATGGCTAGAGCTATGTTAAATGAGTCCAAGATTTCAGATGGATTTTGGAGGGAAGCAGTCAACACAACAATATATAATCACTATTTTTTAAATGAGGGTAAACCATTACAATACTCCATATAAGCTCTGGAAAGTAAGATCAACCACCATAAAGCACTTAAATATTTTTGGAAGCAAGTGTTACATAAGACGGGAAGAGCAAAACTTGGGAAATTTTGACCCATGATGTGATAAGGGAATATTTCTTGGTTATTCTACTAAGAGTAAGGCTTATAAATGCTACATAAAAAGGATACACACTATTGTAAAAAGTATAAATGTAACAGTTGATGAGAAGTTAGATTCAAGAGAACCATTTCAACAAATTGTGCATTAAGAAGATGGAAGTTGTCAAGAAGATTTTTGTGAGGAATCACATAAATAAGAGGAAGAAACATAAAGAATTCTTCCTAAAACTCCATCCAAATATGTACAAAAACATTATCCAAAAAAACTAATCATTGGAAATCCAGATGAGAGATAGACAAGAAGGATAATAATACCATCTCAACAAGTAAATTTTTCTTTGCTGTCTAATATTGAATCAAAATACTTCAATCAGACAAGTGAAGATAAGTTCTGGATTAAGGCAATGGATGAATAATTATATCAGATAGATAAAATCAAGACTTAGGAACTTGTTCCACGACCAAAAGACAAAAATATGATTTGCACTAAATGGGTATTCAGAAACAAGTTAAATTAAGATGGTCAGGTGGTCAGAAATAAAGCAATATTAGTGTGCAAAGGTTATGCACAGGTAGAGGGAATTAAATTTGATGAGACATTTACTCCAGTTGCATGACTCAAAGTATATCAGATGGATGTTAAATCAACCTTTCTAAATGGTGTTCTAGAAGAAGAGGTTTACATTGAGCAGCTAGAATATTTCAATTTGACTGATAAACCGAACTATATATGCAGATTGAAGAAAGCACTTTATGGACTAAAGTAATCTCCTAGAGCTTCGTATTCAATATTGGATAATTACCTACAAGAACATGATTTTAGGAAGGGAATATTGGACAGTAACTTATACATCAAAAATGAAGGGAATGACTTACTAATTATGGTTGTTTATGTTGATGATATCATTTTTGGAGGAAACAATGATAAGATGTATAAATAAATTGCAAAGAGCATGCAAAATGAATTTGAGATGTCTATGCTTGGTGAGTTATCCTTCTTTCTTGGAATTTAGATTTCATAATCATAGAAAGGAGTATTTCTTTCACAAACCAAGTACATAAAATAAATGCTAAATAAATTCAACTCAGAATATGGCAAACCAGTAAGTACCCCCATGGTCACAGGGTGTAAGTTAAGTAAAGATGAATATCCAAAGGTAAATAAGAAATTATATAAATATATGATTGGTAGCTTGTTGTATGTCACAACTACAAGACCAGATATCATGTAGGCAGTGGTATTAATGGTAAGGTTTTAGGAAGTACTTAAGGAAACACACGTGGCAACAGTAAAGATGATTCTCAAGCATTTAAAAGAGACCATGGATTTTGGAATATGGTATCCCAAAAGTGATAGTTTCACACTCACAACTTATACAGATGCATATTGGACTAACAACATTGATGATAGAAAAATACAAGTGGAGGAGCATTATTTCTTGGTGACTGTTTGGTCTCTTGGTTAAGTAAGAAACAAGTATCAATATCCTTATCTACAGTGGAGGCAAAGTATATTGCAACAGTTTCTGGTTGTACATAGATATTATGGATGAAGTGAACTCTAGAGGATTTCAAGATAAATCATGATCATCCTATTCCCATACTGTGTGATAATACAAGTGCTATAATTATTTCAAAGAATCCAATAATGCACTCTAGGACAAAGCACGTTCCAACTAAGTATAATTTTTTGAGAGAGCAAGTGATGGATAAACAGGTCAGGTTGGAATATGTTACTACAAAGGAGCAGATTGTAGATATTTTTACTAAGCCACTTTTGAAAGAGACTTTTGAGTACCTACAAGAAAAGTTGGGAGTAGTTATACTCCCACCCCAGAATTAACCACCTTAAGAGGAGGTGGCAGAGGGGCTAAGCTAAGAGTTTCATTCTTAGCCTTGAGCCCCAAAGGTGACCCTTTGCCATTGATGACAAAGGGGGAGATATTTGAGTAAGGGGAAGAGATTTGAGTTAGGAAGAAAGCATTCAGTCAAGGGAAGCAGTTTCTTAGGGGGAGCAGAACAGGTAGAGGTAAAGGAAATGATAAAAGGAAAATGAGTTGCCATCAATGACAAAGGGGGATATTGTTGGAAATATGAGTAGAATTTGTTGTCATTGATGTCAAAGGAATACTAAGAAAATGGTAAAATAATGTTAAGAAAATGGTTCATGATTGATTTTCTAAGAGGTAAGGATATAATATTTAATTTAAATATTATATGGCCTAAGAAACAAAAGAGAAGTAAAAAGGATAACAATATTAAAATATTTGGGTAAAATAAAAGGGTTGAAAAGATATCTCCATTCCATGGTGGTTGAAAGAAAATAATAAGGTTATTTTTCTAAGGTGATAATGGCAAAAGGTTCCCCTAATAAAGGCCTAAGGAAGTCTATATTTTATTTTATTTAAAAATGCCCAAAGGACATTTAAATATTTAATTATAATATTTAAATTCATTTTGAATTTAAATAATTATAATTAAAATATTATTTTTGAAATACAAAAGTCCAATTTTCCTATCTGTCGATGTGAAGGTAAATACCTTTGAAAGGTATATTAATAAAACCTAAATCAAAGGCTTAAGGTTGTAATTCAAAATTATGCATTATTTGATGTGCTCGTTGATCAAACGTGAAATGGAGATGAAACGTGCATAGTGCTAACACTGAGGAGAGGAAGGCATAAAGGGGAGCGGTGTCAAATTCATAGCACCATCTAGGTGGCTATCCCAGACGGCGATTGGCTTGGGCACTAAGTTGCAGCAGAGGAGAGATCTTGGGTTTGAGACTCTACAATAGCGAAAGGAGGAAGCCTTTTTTTTTAAAAGCTTTGGCAGAAGTTTTGGGAATAAGTGTGCATGGGTACACTTAGGTACCATGTGAGCACCTAGCTCACGTGGTGGTTGAATTCGCGTCGAGGGTGCTAGTGGAAGCACAATGTGGGTTCAATTCCCACCAAGGGCAAAATGTATTTAATTTTTAAATTCAATTGTTTGTCCTAAGGTTTGTTTGGCATAAGATTTTTAGGGAGGTATAAGGTTTATGAAAATAAATTTTATATTGTGATTTTGGTGATTAAAGTGGTGAAAGGAGTAATAAGGCTTTAGAGGAATTTAAATATTATTTTAAAATAAAGTCTTATTGGGTTTAATAGTTGAAAGGAGTAATAAGGCTTTAGGAGAGTTTAAATATTATTTTAAAATAAAGTCTTATTGGGTTTATTAGTTGAAAGGAGTAATAAGGTGTAATTGAGATCTAATGTTTTTATTGTGAGAATAATTTGTAAGGAATTTATTGGATGAAGTTTTGAGAAAATTTTTGCTAACTAACCCTTAAGACTATAAAAAGAGTAATTGTGACTGAGTCGGGTTTAATAAGGTTAATTCTTCATCAAAAAAAAGGTATGGGCACATCTTCCTTGTGAGTGATTTTTGGATATTGTGAATGCTAATTTGGAGAGGAAAGGGTTGTTTGATAAGCATTGTTGAGTTTGATTGTCAAAGGTTTTTCTGAGTGAAATTTGATGATAAAAATAATTTTTGATAAGCATTGTTGGAAACATTGAGTGAGCCTTCATATGCATGATTAGGTTTTGTACAAGATCATGAGTATCATTGTTATGTGATATTTTTTGATAAGCATTGTTGACAAGACTTTCATTGAGTGATTGGTTGAGTGGATTAAGCTTTTGTGGAAGCTTACAATACAAAGTTGAGGCAAGTATTTGTGAATACTTGTTCATAATATTGGACAAGTTCTTGAGAGGACTTGTGGATAGATTAGTGTGAGATTTTGTGGAAGCTTAAAATGCAGATTTGAGACAAGTCTTTGAGAAGACTTGAGAGCAAAGTTGATTGATTGATTTGTTCAAACCTTGAGTTAAGGTTTGGAGTAGATCTAGTAGATTTGATTTGTAATTGAGTCAAGATTTGTGTTAAGGCTTGAAGACAGATTGAGGAAAAATTTTGGTACATATTTGAGGATAGCTTTATAACAGATCAAAGAAAGAGATTGAATAGGTTTTATGCTATATCAAAGTGTATAACAAGATAAATATTGATCATATTTATGATAAACCGAAGGACTCTATTTAGTATAGATTTAAGACAAATATTGAGCAGAGCTTTAGAGGTGATAGAGTAGAGGATAGTAGTCTCTGGTGGATATATATCCATTAGCCATGATAGAGAGGATAGAGGTATTCAGTGGAAAGAGATCCACATCCCACAATAGTGGAGGTAGTAGTCTTCTCGAGGTTCACAACCATAGCAGAGGAGAAGGAGTTCTCCTATGTATAGATATCCACAAACTTGATTAGGAGATTGATTTCTCCTTTGGACAGAGGTCCATAAACTTTGTAATAGGGAAAGGACTCCCAAAAGAATTTATTTAAGAAAATTTTATAAGGAATAAATTCTTCGTGGAGTAGCCCGCATTGGGTTAACCACATTAACTCATGTATCTCATGTGTGTGATGCTTTGTGTGACGTTTACTACTTTAATATTGTTTATGTTATCATATGGATTGACACAAAATTTATATTATACTATTCACCCCCCCCTCTCAGTATAAGAAAATGTTCTTCAAAGACTAATTACTTGGATTATGTACACTCTAGATTTCCCAGATTATATTTATTATGTAAATAGGGTCTTTTGGTATTTTGATTTTTAGATTGAGAATTTGCAAAAATAAATTTTGGGATGTGCAAAAAAAAAAAAAATTGCATGAGGAAACTACAACTAACTATACTAAATCTAGAATAAAAATGCAAATGTAATACGGTATCATGCTCCCCTACCCTGCAAAACCAAATATCATGAGTCACTCACAAGGATAACCCAACCTAATCAAACCTGCAATAACACAATCAAATTAGATCAAGTGCTAGACTCAAAGGAAAATAAAACCTACATCGACATAAACCTTCACATAGTGTAACCTCCTAAGAGCATTCAACACTAGATATAAGTTTAAAAAATATAGCAAAAAGAATGGACATTAACACAATAATCCTCAAAAATGATCTCCTTCAGTCTTGCTCACAAGGTGTAAGTTTCCATATCAATGTGCATAAAAAAGTATTCTTTTATTACAAAAATTCTAGCCCCATAAACATGGTCTTAAATGGGTGTTTAAAATTTTTAGGAACCCTTTCATTTCATCTCCCTTTACAAAAAAAATGGAAGTGTAAATAACCTCCAAAATTTTAAACCTTTTCAAAATAATATGAAAATAAAAAACACAAAAGGATAAAGTTCAAATTTTCCCTTATATCTCCTTTTGAATTAGAACTTACCCTTTGGTCCCTATTCTAAAATATTAAACAATCATGAATAATAAAAATCCAAAACAAAACATCATCTAACCCTTACAAAATTAGGGTCATGATCATGGGCACTATCCAGGCCCTACAATACCCATAGCCACCATACATTATACCAAGGGTGCATAAAGTTCATGAAATAATTAACCACAATAAAAATAAAATAAACCTAGCACAAAAACTCCCTTCATTCTCCATCGGGCGTCACCAACATGACTCAAACCCAAGTCATTGGGGTACAAGCCCTAACTAGCTTATCCCTACCACTACGCCTAAGGCTTGTGTTGAAACCCAATTATTGTGGCAACATGTTATTCCTACTCCAACTTATTCTCCTACACCATGACACTCCTATTCCATGATGATCTTCTACCACGATGATCCTTTACAACATGATATGAGAAATTTTCATCCCTCACATTACTTACCCTTGGATTCTCACTCTACTATCCAACCAGGCATGTATTTTGTCTTTCACCTAGCTCCAAATCATCGCTCATACTTATAAAATAACTCTCACATGGATATTCAAGCATAAATATTGGCTCTAAGTTTTACATGATAAAAATTATGGCTCCTTCTGCCCCACCGATTACTGCCATAGTTGGAAGCATTATAGTAACCTACCACTAACTAGCATTTGAAAATCATTTGGTGAGAGTTTTATCCCACACGGATGCCACAATGGATATATGACCACTTTATTCCTTCACCTTTGATGCTCCTATCATCAACATGTAGCTCACCCTACATCTCTATCTCTAATAAGTTCCATGTGTGCATGAGGAGCATTATAATTTTTATGTAGGTAATTCATTATCCCACATGCCTGGTGTTGTTGCCTCTAAGCGCTTCATAAGGTGAAATCCACCTTTGATTTGTTGAATGCCTTTGGGCTTTGTTCCTTCTATGCTACATAGTGTGAAAGCTCCTCTCATTGGTCATCCATTTACATGGCATATTGCCACCTCCTTGCTTCATTGTCGCCTTGAATCACCACTCTGCTGTCACCTTAACTAGTTACTTCATTGTCACCCCTCTGTAAAACATTTTAGACATCAAATCATTGAGGAATGAGAAGAACGAAGGGACATTGAACAAAACAACCCTTTATCAAACCTAACATGAATACTAACATAAATGTAAACCTAATGAATAATATAAAAATAAACCATAACATAAAAAAAAATAAACCAACTACAATAAAAGAAATTAAATCAAACAAAAAAATAAAATAACCTAATGAAAACTATAAAGAACAATATAAAAATAAAATAAATAATAAAAAATAAAAATCCACACTAAATAAAATAGACAAAGCAACCACAAAATAAGCAATAACATTTAACTTGAAACATAACACCAACTAACACAAACCTTTTAAAACAAAGGAAGACTAATAACTAAAACCAATAATTAAAATCTAATAATTGAGCAATATTAAAGATTACCTCACTAGCCATAACAACTCACAAACATCAAGCCATACCCTACTAGAAAAGTGGTCCCCATTAATACCATATTCAATAAAAATCAAGGGACATACAACAACCAAAAATAAGCATCCAATTGCTCAATACTATCCCATTAGCTCATTTTTTTACAAATTTCAAGGGGATCCCCAATATTGGGGTTAGTTGTGAAATAGTCACAAGAAATGGCGACTCTTCTGGGAAATGTTGCTGAGCATTTCGGGTGAAGAACCCAATCTAAAATGAGAACATAAAATATCATTGAAATAAATATTTAGCGATGTCCCGAGAAGGTGGGGGTAGACAACTTCAAATAAACAATAATTAATCCATATGCCTATGCTTAGTGTGTGAGAAAGTGATTTATTTTGTATCCTTGAACACCATTTGGATTCCATCACCTAACTTACCTTAGGATATAAAATATTGCTCATAATATTTCATTTTCAATAAAAATTTTGCAACATCTCTTTTGAGTATAATTTGTTCATACAAAGCCCCACTGCCAGTCAAGCGTCCATAGCCCCGATGGATATTTTCTTAACTAAGTGGCTGATTTGATCAAGCTTTTCAATGCTCATTTTTTTTCTTTTATTTTATTTTATATCAAGCTTTGTCTAGACAGAGCCCCACTACCAGTCAAGCATCTATAGCCCCGGTGGAGTGTATCTAAACTTGGTGAAAAGATTTAATAAATCTTTGCATTGCTTGTATTCTTATTTTATAGAGAATTTTGCAAACCTCTATGTAATATTTGAATTTTAGCATGTTAGAATTTAGCCTTAATTTGCAAATCAAGATAAATTCATCCTTCAAGACTTCCATAAATACCCTTTAATATGTGAGTTACATGTGGAGCTTTAGAGAAATGTTTCACTGTTCCACTCTCCACCATTTTAGTCCCAAAATATAAGCATGATTATAAAATAACTCATCTCCCTTTTCTCAAGTTCATCTGCTTTCAGATATTCAAACCTACTTAATAAAGGAACATAAAAACGAGAAAGAGGCCATAAATTAGTTATCATGAAACATCACCTCAAAACAAGGGAGCAACCCAAAACACAAAACTAGAAACACCAATATAAACCTAACCTAATTTAAACTAACAAGAAAGCAATAAAATCAACAATTAAGGACAAAACACATAAACCACAAAGCTAAACAAAAACATGAAAATAAAAACTATATAAAAAATATACAATAATGTACAATAGGATGCAAATTTTGAGCTATCACTTCCTTGGATCCCAAACATGATTAGCGCATTTGAAAATATATATAACATGATATGCATGCTAAGTTTTACAGAAATCCAACAAACACAAGATTAGGCCAAACAATACAATCTTCATCTTGCCTCTCTCATCCCACAAATTTTATTTAGTTCCATTAACAATCCCATAAGTGAGCTTCAAATCATTAAAATGATTAGACAATAATTGATTTTTAATTTCTTCTTGTCTATTCCTTACAATGCAAATTTCACAATTCGATTCATGAGTTAGAATCAGGTTTTCCTTTTCAAATATGAGATCCTGCAAATAGGAACCTATTTGTAAAAATTTCTAAGTCAATTCATTTTCCATGTTTTTAGGTGAATCAAACTTATGCAAAAATTTAGAAGAATATATAATATCTACTGAATGAGAATCATAATGTGTTTTTATCCTAGATTCCATTATCACTTGTTGATGAATTTGATTTAATAACTCAAAGGCATTTGCTTCCATTTCACTCATCAAAGCAATTTTATTAGTGATGTGAGGATTAGTTAACTCAAATTCTTTATCAACCCCACATGGAATTTCATCATTGATTGAATTTGAATCCAATAGACAATTAAGTAAGCTTTCACCTGGATTTTTCATGGTTGCACCTAAAAGGTGAGATTCTACCTTTTGTACACTTTCATTTACCAATACTTGGTGAACCTTTGTAATTTCCACTTTTTCTTCATGGGCTTCATCATCATCATCATGATGTAGCCCTTCATTTTCATCCATGATGTTTACTAAAGACACCAAAATTAGGCACCCAATTAAAGATATGTCCATATTTTTCAACCCATAGATCACGTTGATCAAACAAAGCAATATTTTATTTAGGATGAATATAAAATTTTGATTCCTTGTTAGCCATCCATGGATCTTCTTGATTAGAATCTTCAAGACAATCATGTGAATTTGTACCTAGATTTCTAGTATTCTAGAATGAAGGAGAATATTTTACCTCTTCCTCATCCAAAATAGATGAGTCATAAGGAACATTTACCATTTTTGCACATGGGTTACCATATTTTGATTGCATAGGAATTGCACAATTTTCATGCAAGATAAAGGTTTCAACGTCCTATCTATTATGTGAAATTTTGATTCCTTGTTAGCCCTCCTTCTAGCACCAATTCTATTGAGTGGATATTTTTCCCAATTGCAAAATTCCCACCACAGTAAGGATATTAAATCGAAAACCCTCTCTTGCAAAGAAGTTAAACAAAGAAAACAACTTCTCCAAGGTTTCGCTATATAAGCATTACACATGTATATTTGAAAGTAATATGTTCAACAATAAAAATTGTTAGAAACAACCAAGTGATTTGGAATTAACTGTAAACAAGGGGTCTACTAGTTTATTTCATTCATGCCTTGTAATTAATTTCCTTAGATTGCCATGGTTGTGCCTTAATGTGAATCCATAAATGAAGTGCTTTTTCATTGATTATCTTTGCATTAATATGTATTACCCTGAATCCTTGTTAGTGTGTTCATTTTAATCTTCATATTAATATGTATATTTAGAGTGTTGTGGAATTATCCACTTCATTTTAAATACTTGCCTTTAATGTGAGATTGTAGTCAATCTTTAAGTTAGTAGGTTCAATTTTATGTTCAGATTAATGTTCCACTAATTACAAAGTTAGAAGTTAGTAGGTTAGAAAGTTAGAATATTAGAGAGTTAGAAAGTTAGCAAGTTAGCATTCATTAATTTATATGTAATTAATTTGAAGTAGTAGGTTAGTAGCCCTCCCTCCTATTCTGATTTTATCTTGCTTATACCATGTGAAATTTGTGTAGATTCGTTCCTTTTAATATTCTTGAAAGATTATCCAAATAATTATAAAGGTAAAATATCAGAAGACTAATTAATTGGATTATGTACACTCTACATTTCCCATATAATATTTATTATGTAAATATGATCTTTTGGGATTATGAGTTTTAGATTGAGAATTTGCATAAATAAATTTTGGGATGTGCAAACGAAAGAAAATTTCCATGAGGAAACTACAAATAACTATACTAAAGTTGGAATAAAAATGTAAATGTAACATGGTATCATGCTCCCCTAACCTACAAAACCAAATATCATGAGTCACTCATGAGTATTACCCAACCTAATCAAACCTACAATAGCATAATCTGATTAGATCAAGTGCTAGACTCAAAGGAAAAATAGAACCTGCATTGACATAAATATTCACGTAGTGTAACCTCCTAAGAGAATTCAACACTAGATATAAGTTTAAAAAATGTAGAAAAAAGAATGGACATTAACACAGTAATCCTTAGAAATAAACTCCTTCAATCTTGCTCACAAGGTGCAAGTTCCCGTATCAATGTGCATAAAAATGGTATTCTTTTATTATAAAAATTCTAGCCCCATCAGCATGGTCTTCCATGGGTATTTAAAATTTTTGGGAACCCTTTGGTTTCATCTCCCTTTAAAAAAAATGGAAGTGTAAATAACCTCCAAAATTTTAAACCTTTTTCAAAATAAGATGACAATAAAAAATAAAAAATGATAAAGGTCAAATTTTCCCTTATATCTCCTTCTAAATTAGAACTTACTTTTTGGTCCCTATTACGAAATATTAAACAATCATGAATAATAAAAATCCAAAAAAAAACATCATCTAACCCTTAAAAAATCAGGGTCATGATCATGGGTACTATCCAGGCCCTACAATACCCATAGACACCATACATTATACCAAGGGCACATAAAGTTCATGAAATTATTAACCACAATAATAAATAAATAAAATTGGTACAAAAACTCCCTTCATTCTCCATTGGGGGGTGCAAACGTGACTCGAACCTAAGTCATTGGGGTGTAAGCCCTAACTGGGTTGCCCCTACCACTACGCCCAAGGCTTGGGTTGAAACCCAAGTCTTGTGGTAGCATGTTATTCCTGCTCCAACCAATGCTCCTCTGACGTGATACTCCTCTACCACGATGATCATATACCATTATGATCCTCTACAACATGATCTGAGCAATATTTGTCCATCACCTTACTTACCCTCGACTCCTCACTCTACCATCCAACCAAGTTTGTGTTTCGCCTTTGTCTCACTCCAAATCATCGCTCATACTTATCAAATAACTCTTCCATAGACATTCAAGCATAAAGCTTGGTTCTAGGGTTTACATGATAAACATTATTGCAATAGATGCATTTGATTAATGTCACTAGGGTGTTTGAGCTTCCTAAAAGTACTTGTTGATCCTTCCTTTCCTAGGATAGAAAAATTAATAGGTCATGCCACCTTTGTTAATATAATTTATTTATCCCTTGTTTTCGTAGCATCACATTTACTCCATTTCATTCTGGAGTTATGTCAGTTTCATTGTGTTGATGCCCTTGATTACTTAGTCACATCATGAGTAAGCAATATGTTTTTAAGTGTCTTCAAACAAAAATCAAATATACAATTATCCTATTATCTATCTACATTGATCATTTCATAACCATTCCATTCCATAATTAGTCACATTCATCATTTCATAAATATAACCATCTATTATGAATATCATCACATGCATCTCATTTTGATCACTATATCTATCCATATATCATGAATAAATTCACAACTACATCATCATCAATAAATCCATATAACATCACATCATCACACAAACACAATAATTTTTTATAAAATCCATATGTATATATATATATATATATCTCATCATCATACACCATAATAAATATGTGAGACCTATAGGTTACATCATCATGGCCTATCAACCTATAAAATTATGATCACATGATCACCCTATCAAACCTCAAGGCTTCCTATCACTAGTCTCGTTGCCTATCTCTCATCTTGATCCACTTTTGCTCTATTATCTCAATCGCTTATCCCCTAAAGAATATTCGATATTTGAATCTCACAATATAGACAGACCTCTCATACATGGCCTTACCACGATACCTAAAGGTCCACTAGCTAGGCTCCACTATGACCCTATCAAAATTGACCATAGAGGGACATCAAATCCCTCCCTAATCAAGATCCCCTCTATATCCATGGATATCTCTGCCTCCAATCATCATTGTGCCATGGTCCTTATGTATCTACCTTGGGCCATCATTTCCTCTACTTGTGCTCTAGTTGATTTTATCTGTAGTGCCTCACTGGTCCTCCATAGTTCTTCCATAACTATTGCCATCTAATCCCTCTCATCCACCCTTGTCTCTACCTATTGTCATAGCTCTTCTTGCTTGATTGCTATTGCTCGTCTATCCTCTTACACCTAGGCTAGTATTCATACTAGCCTATCATGATTTCATGTATCATCCTATCTCCTTGCTACCCACTTCTATCTCTATACCACTAGCAAATCCCGTTGCCATTCCACCTCTAAAAATTATACTCCTATCTATCCTAGATCCACCTATAAGTTGTCTTGCTCTACCCATAAATTTACCATGAATCATAATTTATTTCATAGAAACTGGGCTCCATTAGAATATGGAAGTATCATATTGGATATTAAGAACATCACCACCAGCTATCATGGTGTCAACCTCCGCTTAATATACTCTATAAAGTATTGTATCCTACCACTACTTTTATCCATTGTCTCACACTCCTCTTTGTATATATTAATCGATACGTTTCCTTATCCAAGGATACATAAATAAGAATCCCTTCCACTACTAACTAGAATATGTGATACACATCATCCAAGGTAACTATCATCTCCCCATATTTGGTCCCATTGTTCTACTAACACAGAAAGGTACCCTCGATCTGCATATATGGCCTCAATCCATGCCACCTCTTTCAAGCTAATTTTCTCCAGCCACTCCTAGTTTACCTTTTTCAACCTATCTCAGGAACTTGGTAATATAGTGATAAATTGGTGTCATAACTATAGCATCTTCAACTACACACCACATCACAATCATTAGTTCACCATTTTCATATATCTCATAAAAAATAAAAAATAAAAGAAAATAAAATCATAAATACATGCACACAGTTCAACAAAATATATCACAACCAAAAAAATAATAATCCAAACACTTACCGACTCTACACGCCCTCCAACTCCCATTATTGTGCTTGTTCTTTCTATCTCTTTAGTCATCTTCTTCTATTCTCTCTCATTCTTCTCAACTACCCTCCATAGTTTCCCAAATGAGCCCCACAAGGCCTATTTATAGTTTGGTGTTGGTAATCACCCAAATAGTTTGCCAACCACCCAAGGTGGTCACCAATGTGCAAGGAAACTACCCTGGGTAGTTCCTAAGGCACTAGGCAACTACCATGGATGGTTCCCAAGGTGCTAGAAAATTACCATGGGCGGTTACCACTAATATTTTATTCATCATAATTTACCAAATTTTGTAACTAAACCCCAAAAATTCATATTTTGTGCACCTTCCCTTCTTCCTTGCCCAATTTTTATTGATCTTTCACCAATCAACTTATGTTTATCACTAATTTTCTACCATTCACTTGTCACTTGAGGGGGTTGATAAGTACCCATGAATTTCATCTCAAAGTAGTTTAATACATAAATACCCAATTTTGGAGTTATGTGTGTTTGAGAATATTTGCCTAAGGCTATCATTAACCCTTTACTATACTAGGGAAATAGTAAAACTTATATTTTCTCTTCCAAAATTTCTAATCAAACCCTAATTTCAAGACTCAAAATTCTAATCAAATCGATATCGCCAATTCATCAAAGGTAAATATTCAAGGGTATTTTCCGCTTCCATAACTAGGTCATATTACATTTTTATTGATTTGAGATAATATTGCATCACCACCCCCCCTCAAGGTAATGTCACTATCATCATTCACCAATCTTATCCTCTATCCATCATCAATCTCGTAGTTAGTGTCATTAGGTTTTGCACCATATTATGTTTTCACACAATGTGATACAAAAAACGGTATCTTTAGATGCCTAAAAGTGTCACATTTGCAATGGCTAATATTAATAATATGTGAAATTAATTTAATAAATTTATTGCAAATCTTATAAATTATTAATATTGGATATTCTTGCCCTTTGACATTTTTCTAGCCCCTTTGACCCACTTTTATCCCCTTTATACGCCTAACCATAGTCATCATGAGACCACTCTACTATTTTTAAATTTTTTCCACCTTACCTTTGGTTTACATTTAATTTCCCTCTTTCCTCCACTTTCCAAGCCCATTCAATGCATTTGGGTGAGGATTCCCTCCACCCGAACACTTTGATTAGAAATTCTAATTAGTGTGAGAGGAATCTCTCCACAAAAATGGTATTAATATGGCATGTCATAATGCATCATGGTATTTCATATTTCATCATGGCACATCAGGAGGTGGTATGGCATGTCATAAATCATCATAGGATATCATAAGAAAATCTAAAAAATTACATATTTGTCCATCCAAAGTGGAGAATCTCTAAGATTCCCCTCTTATGCACCGATGACATTTGCTACCCATTTCCTTCCATACTATCCACTCTCCTTCACCCATGAAATAATTTACAAATAGGTATCTATTTTCATGTTCATGAGTGCACAAAAATTATAACAAAACTCTACTCAAATTTCATTCAATATTGTTGTTTTTTTACTTGACATTGTGCTTGCAGTTTTTTACCATTGTTGGAGCTCAAAGGCATCAACCATGGAGGCTTTTAGGTTTTTTCACTAACATTTTTTTTGCAGCCACATCAATAGTAGATATTCAATAATGCACTGGATCTACAGCAAGGACCCTAAAATAAATCTCTGAAATCTTATATTCAAGATCAAACGAGGAGTTACTAAGACATCTTTTGAGCACAATTTGAATACCACATCAGGCTCCTCATGAAGATTCAACTACAAAGAAGATATAAAAGACAAGTTGGAAGATTGTAGATCAACTTAACATCTAAAATTTCATATTTTAAGACATGAATTTGGCTTAGGTAGATATCTAGGCAATGAGAAGAAGTTCTAGAGTTAAATTTTGACTAAGGCATTAAAATATAGCATGCAAAAGCAAAATACCAAACTTTCTAAAGAACCAAAGCAAGCGCAATAATAACAAAAATCCAGTATCTGATATAGTTGTGCCTCAAAATTGACTAAGCCAAATGATTTTGGCACTTTGTTGCAATGTTAGACTCAAATTTTGGCTAAGTATGAGAGGCATCCACAATTTTAAGGTGCTAACATCATCAAAGGCTTGTAAAAATCTAGCACCCAATGCATTTGGATGTAATTATATTTGTTATAAGGTGGCCAAAATTTTTAGGAATTGATGTCATCATAAGATGCATAAAATTCTAGCATAGAGGAAGACCAAGATTAGAGCCAAAAATATTCTAAGGCATGAAACTCAGCATAAGAAGGCAAATAATTTTTAAGTAGGATAATTTTTAGCATCCAGCAACACGCATTGTAAAAGTGACTAAGTGTATAAGGTGGTTAGACTTTGAAGGTAATGATGTCATCAAGGTTAGCACAAAAATTTGGCATCCAACAAGGCAAACTAAGAATTTGGTTAAGTGTTGTATGAGGGCTAGACTATTTAAGAAGCCAACATCATCAACAAGGCCAAAAATTTTGATGTTAAAAAATAGTTTTCAAACTTAAAATTTGGCTAAGGAATAAATTTTGGCATAAATGAAGCTAGTATTGCATCACTATATCTTCTAAAGAAGCTCCTTTACTTGTCCTTGTTAGTATAATTTGCACGTGCTAACCAGTTGTCCAAAAATTTTATTGTAAAAGATCTCAAAGACCAATATTTTATTCATCACACAATTATCCTTGCATAGTTGGCTCAATGAAATAGAAAGGTGTGTAAGAAAGTAGACCTATAAAAAGGTGCTCAAAATATCATGGCACAACACACAAGCCAACTTCTCAAGAAAAATTTAGGTTGCACACATCAGTGAAACATGCTTGAAGTAGTTAAGCATATCCAAGCTAAAAGTAACACCTATTCCTTGCACCTTCTCTTAAAAGCATGTAAAAAATATCCACATAATCATTCCAAGCTAACATAGTGCAATCAAAAACTATATATACTTGAATGTGACCAATTTGAATTGTTGGATCTTTAGCTTTTACAATTGCATAAGTTGTATGATCGAATGTTATATACCTCTTAATTAAAATTGAAGTGTTGCTTGGCATCTATATATGAATTTTGTAGAACATGTATTTATGTTGATTTATTTTCAAATCATTTCTATTAAAATAGAATGAGTGGTGTATTCTGTTGAGTTACTTTGTTATCTAGATTTCTTCTTGGACTCCTATTAGTTCAATTTTTGGAATGCTTAACTATGTATGTGCTTATTTAGTTAATGTTTTGTAATATTTGAGGATGGTTGGTCTATTAGAAATTTTAATCTAGTTAAGGGAATTAGACTCTCATTCTCTTATGTTTCTTAATGTTACTGAATCCCAACCATTTTAAGTTCTAGCTTCTAACCCAATGTATTCCTTTATTTAGTTTGCAACCCCCTTTTATTAGTTTATCTAGTTTCATAGGAATAAACCTACTTCATAGGTTGATCTAGATGCTATTACAGGTCTTCCAATCTTGGTTGAGGTCTTGAGGGTGCAACTCATCTCCCTAGGAATATTTTAGACCAAGAGTTTTTGCCATGCTCTATGGAATGAAATTTCATATATTTTATTTTAATCACCCAGAGGATTCAATATTTTGGTGAATATTCTTGGCATCATAATAGAATAATGTATATTCACATGGTAACTCTATTAGTTCAAGAACCGAGAAGGCTAGCAACTCCACTAGTAAAAAATAAACTCAAAATAAATTGGTAGTAATATCAAAATGCAAACTATAAACCAACTACACGACTTATGAGTATGGTAATACATCATTCCAAGCCATGGTAGGTCACATTTTTCTAGAATGGAATAATGATAAACCCCTTAATCTCTTAGACCTTCATGAGATTCTCCAAGTTGAATGAAAGACCTTGCCTATTTATGATGGTAGTGGAAACTATTTTTTAACACTCCTAGTAAGTTGTTGCTCTAGTCACTTTACATAATATTCCATTTGAATATCTGATGATCAGACTTCTCATGTTGTTACTCCAAGGTAAGATGTTGCAATGGTATCACTCCTTAGACGACAATAGTATAAGTAATTGGGTAGACCTAGCTAAACCCTTCATATTAGAGCATGATGACCTAGGGGACCCCTTCTTGTTGCTTTGTCCATTTTACTCCATACAAAGGCATCCTATTGAGAGCATCATTAATTTAAATATAGTCTATAAGAACCTAGAAAATAATTCCTTGAGGGATAAATCCTTCACATGATCAATTTTATATCTATTACATCCATGATATGAGCCCATATCTAAGCATTCTAATTTAGTAGTTTAATTAGAAATGTTTCCTCAAGTATTTCAAGTAGCTATCAGGGAAGAAAACATGCACATCTTAGTTAGAAATCCACCACCCAAATCCATCATGTTGTAAACCCCTTACATTCAATAAACAAAGCCACAAGTTCTAATTATAACATAGTTAGATAGTTTGCCTAAGTCACACTTCATAGATTTTGTGCTGACAAGAAAAGTATCTACTATCACCACCTAAAAATCCCAAACAAATTTATATTTGATATTAATTCAATGCTTGATCAATAAACTTAATATGGTGGAACAAGAAAGGACTAAATCTAGGTACAAGACATCCTCAAGAGGAACTTTTCTTAGAAGATTAAATTATGCACATTTGAGAAGTACATGAGGAAAATTGTCATGTCATTAGAGATCAACAGTAGGGAGTAGATGCAAATCCATTCAATCTTAAGGGCCTAATGAGAAATAGTTATTATAATAAAAACTCCTATCAATACTATCAATCACATTGCCACTTATTAGCAACACAATAGTCAAATTATTTTTTAGCCATTACAATGGAACCAAAATATTTCTTCATAACCAAAAAAAATCTCCATAATGAATTTGATAAATCCAAAAATAAAATTCAATCGTTATATGTGGTCAAAACATTCTTAGTATATCAAAGAGAGAAAATATTCAGTATGAAGTGGATCAAGAAAATAAAGAGGTCTCATCTTCAGAAGGAGATCACCCAAAAAAGCAAAATCTAGAACTATGTGCAAAATGATGTGGCCCAAAAACCTTATGCTTACATTTTTAGATAAAATAGGCTTACCAATAATTATACTATTTGGCCATAACTAGAAAAAAACGAGAAGATATGGTGAACGTCTACTGAGAACTAGCTCAAAAGGTAGCCAAGCAAAAATATATTTCTAGAGAAAGTTTTAAAAAGGGGTTAGAGCTTTGTAGAAAACTCTGCTAGTTATTGGTCAAGTAAATTTGGTTGAAATAGCTTTGCATGGATCAAATACTGATATAATTTCCCATATAAATATGAAATTGGTACATAAGAAGTCATCCCTTGGTATGGAAAAAGGTAACTCTCCTCCATGTTCCTTATTTGTGTGTTTAGAAGGTTAGGTGCAACATAATTACATAGTAAATATAAAAAATGATATCACCATTATGCTCAAGGAAATCTATGATATTATGGGCCTACAATATAACAGTGTTGATTTTAGGATAATGTAATTCAATGGAATTATATTCAAGACAATGTATATCAAAGAAAAGGTTCCAATATTGCTATACAAATGGCCAAACTTAGTAGCTTTGGAAGATGTGGTAGTCATAGAGGTGCCATCAATATTTAGAATAAGTTTATCTATGATATTCTTGATACAAATAGAAGGATTATTACCACAATATCATACCCATATGGTGTTCCCTTGCATTCAAAAAATAGTATGGATTTATTAAAAAAAGTCAAACCATTTCATATTCAAATATATAAAGAACATAAGGCAAATCTGGTTGAAGAGGTCAATGATTTAGCTAGGGTGGAAATAATTAATTTTCCAAAAGGTGAGTTGAAGGTAATCTACAATTAACTTCTTTTAGGAGTCCCAATGTAGCATTTTTGTGAAACCTTGAAAATGGAAAAAAATAGCTATGGATTGTCACAACACATGGTCAATCACATGTCCCAACAAGCAAACATGACAATCCTGGAATAGATATTATAAGAGTGAATCTCAGTCAAGTAATGTTCTAGATTGTATCCCAAAATTAAGAGCCTAAGATACATTTTAAATCTTTAGATGCCAAGTAATGATGTGGCACATAGACCAATGTACATAGAAATGGTGATCAATAACTCATATGCTCAAGAAAAATAGCCATTGTTGTTTTTTGATGTCACATTTTAGGAAAATCTTGGAAATTGATCTAGGCTCAAAGTAAAACTTGTGGAATAATTTTAACAAGATAAGGTACATGCCTCAAGATACATATTAGAGAAAAAAATTCAAATTCGATACTATATAGTAAGGTCACTACAAGTTTTAATATAGGAGCTAAAATCTAACACCATCAGCATGACAAGGTACGCCATAATTTTATGTAAATAAGCTAGAAAATAAATAAATTTGATTACAACTAGAGAATAAAGCAATTATCCAAGAAGATAGATAAATAGTAGAGGCATAAGTTTTGGAAAGCACGCTGGGAAGATCGTAGGAGGCAAGAAATTAGAAGGATTGCTGATTCAGTCACATTGAAAATATCTTTCTTGAAATCTAGAAAGGGATAAGTTTAAGAAAAAGAGGTTTGGCATGGCAAGCCTAGCATTAACTTATCCAGACCGAAGAGATTATATAAGGAAACTTACCTTTAACATTACATCACTTGTGAGAAATAGACTTTTCCAAGTTGTTGATGCTATAATAATTATGGGAGCATGCATAAGGAATAGCTATTGATAGAAATTACAAGTGGTCCTGAAGATTCCTACTCCCAAAGGAATAGCTAAAGCATTAGAGGTAAAGGATTATCAATATTAACCTTCCCAATGTTAGCTAATGCAAGGGTTTCAATTGATGGCAACCCAATATCAGTCTTTATGTTAACTAAAAAATCATAGGGATTGTTAAAATTTCTCTTCCATTGATAACTCTTGCACTCCTATTGGTCTACGAAGAATTCTAACAAATATAGTCACAATATTTTGGTAATTTGGTTTCACTCTTTCTCAAGAGCACCAAAATTATGCTAAAAAGAGTGAAGTCCAAGAACAAAATAAATACAAAAGAAGAGAGACAACTTGAGAGGTTGGTAATCTTAACAGGCTTGCACATGTTGAATCTTTGCTAATATTATCAAGCAAGAGAAACTACTTACAATCCCTTATTCAATTTGTGGAATATGTCAAGAAAAAACATAGACAAGAAAGAGTAAAAATCTAGAAGAACTCCCTCAGTTAGGAGGGATATTCTTCACCTTTTTGTTGTTTTTGTTTGAATTCAATACAAAAAGCAAGGAGGTAAAAAGGTGAAGCAAATGTTGAAGCAAACAACTAGGTAAAACAATGAGAATCTAGAGATGTTCATTATGTAGGTATTACCTCTCTCATATTTTCTTCTCTTCTTTCCACACACTTCCACCATCTATCGTATTCCATTCATATTTTTATTTCTAATCATCTCATTGTATCCAATAACCCCATACTCACTTCTATCCATCTTGTACCCCTCTCCTCTAAGGGCCTCCTAATTTTTTCATCCTCTATCACTCTTTCATGACTACGTATCCCAATGAAAAGGTTGACTAAATTCTTCCTTTGTAAGCAACTAAATCCATTCTAGATGATTAAGGAATCATGTGGAGATGACATCTCAATATATAAATGATGAAATCTAGTGAGATGTGTCGTAAAATAATGCCACATGTGTAATTTGACAAAATTTGATAGGTGACAAGTGGCATCAATTAGTCAAGATTGAAAAAGTAGAAACCATGCCAAGATGTAAGCTATACACCACAGTAATTAGATAATAAAATTAATTATGAGTTGCAATAAAGCAAAGGTTGTGGTGGAAAAATATAATTGGCTAAATGCAATAAAGATATAAAGCACAAAATCTTCACATAGGGGGTAATATCCATTAAAGGAGTGCTAACTCTAACAACAACCTAGTTCCATTAATGATCCAATTGTCATCAACATTTGCAAAAGCTATAAAAAATACAAGACCCAAGCAATACATAAAGTCTTATTTTATCGTAAGATAATCTGGAGTATACATGCATACCTCTGAATCACCTACTCATTGCTTGGATTTTAACAACCTTGAAGAAAAATACCTGTGTAGTTTTGCAAAGAATAAAGTAGTAGAAAGGAAAATATTCTAGAGTTCTTGGGATATTTACCTAAGGTGGTTTTCATGGGTAAACGTTTACCATAGGCTACTTATCTAGATCTAAAACAATTGTTAGTTGTGGTGTATTATGATCATGCAAGATACAATTTTTCTAGAGGCGCTTGCAGTTAGGTATCTCCTTATCCTTTCCTTTCCCTCCCTCTTCTAGTATTTACCTCCTATTTTTATCTCCATACCTTAGCTACCTAAATATATCTTCATATTACCAATTCCTCCATTTTCTAGCATCCCTACCCTTCTCACTTTTTATTGTTCTCTTCATGTTTCCCTACACCCTTCACCTCCCTAGTCATTTCCTTGCATTCTAAAAGTTTGTAAACTTCAACCTTGTCTGCCCTTGGGATATTGTTTCCCCTTGACATAGTATCACATCTCATGTTTTGTAGGAAAATGGTATGGGGGAATCTTTCAATGCATGTTTTAAAAGCCTTTTAATAGCTACAAAATCCATTAACCTTCCTTACATATTTACTTTTTATACATCAATTCCTTTTTCTAAAATTCTTTTATTTCCTATATCTTTAAGCTTTTATTTCTCACATACCTCCATATTTTATCATCTTATCTTATAGATCTTATTCCCCTTAGTTTTTGCATTACTACATATATAAGGCCTACTAGGTTCTCTATTTTTTCAAGGAAAAATCCCTAAAAGTCACCAATAATTTAGGTAGATTTTACTATCCACATTCACAAATCATTATGAATAAGATAGATTGTGATTTTGTTCAAGCTTCACCATAATTTTTCTAATACATTAACATAAAAACTACACTCAAAGAATCTTTTGAGCATAAGTTGAACACCGTGTTAGGCTCCTGATGAAGATTCAACCACAAAGAATAGGTAAAAGGTAAGCCAAAAAATTTTAGATTAGCTTAAACCTAAAAGTTCCAAGTTAGATACAAAAATTTATCTTACATATGTAGTTGAGCAATAAGAAGAAGTTTGAGTTTGACTAAGGTATTCAAATTTGACATGCAAAAGCAAAGGAGCAAACTTTTTAGAGAATCAAATCAAGCATAGTAATAACACAAATTTAACATTTGATACATCAATGTCTCACAATAAACTAAAGCAAAAGAGTCTAGCACTTTGTTGCAACATCAAACCCATTTTTTGGCTAAGTATGATAGGTGGTCAAAATCTTAAGGTGATGACATCATCAAAGGATTATAAAAATTTTGGCACTCAACGCATTAAAAATATGGCTAAGTGTAGAAGGTGGCTAGACTTTTAAAGGAGCTGACATCATCATAAGTTGCATAAAATTTTGGCATAGAGAAATACCAAGACTAGAGCCAAAAATATTCTAAGGCATGAAACTTGACATAAAAAGGTGAATAATTGTGTAGGAGTATTTTTGGCATCGAATAGCATGCATTGAAAAAGTGACTAAGTGTAGAAGGTGGTAATAATTTTAAAGTGATAATGTCTTTAAGATTAGCATAAAATTATAGCATCTAGAAAGGAAAACTAAGAATTTGGTTAAGTGTTGGATGAGGGATGGACTATTGAAGAAGTTGACATCATCAACAAGGCCAAAACATCCAACATTAAGAAATAGTTGTTGGACTCAAAATTTGGCTAAGGCATAAATTCTAGCATAGAGGAAGCTAGTCTCACACTACTATATCTTCTAAATAATCTCTCAAACTTGTTCTAGTCAAAACAAATTGTGTATACCAACCAGTTGCCCAACATAATCACTGTCAAAGACCTCGACAACCAATTTTTTATCCATCATTCACCTGTCCCTGCATAATTGGTTTGATTCAATAGAAAGGAGTAGAAGAAAGTAGATCTGTTAGAAGGTGCTCAAAATTTGATTGTATAGAATGTCAGCTAACTTCCTAAAGAAAATTTTGGGACACACACTATAGGCAGCAAATCCACCTCCCTAAAGAAGAAGAAATAATATAGATTTGCACAATTTTATTAATTTTGTCAAATATACAGTTTTGTGAAAATGTACAATGTAGGGTTAGTCTAATTGTATAATGTAGGGTCGCAAATGTACAATTGGGTGTAATTGTACAAATGCATAAAATGTACAATTAGAGTGAAATTAAATTAATTGAAATGTGCATTTAAGGTAATTTGATAAAAATCAAAGTTAGACTTAGTAAAATCTTAATGCATTGATTATTTTGAGATATTATGGGAAGGCATTTGTGAATAATGCATTGTTTTAGAAAATCACTTTGGAACATCCTGGTCAAGCATTATAAATCCCCCCATTCAATTTTTTATGGTTGTTTATTGATGTTGATAGTGGTTCAGTATTATTGACTATTGATGTTCATTATAGTGTTGTTTGGGATTGATCATGTTATCTCTTTACAAATCATTACTAATATTAGAGAAAGTATTATGGATTGTGTATTAATGTGAATTTTGCTTGTACATATTGTTGGTGAGTCTAGATTTACATCCTATGTAGTTATGGTCAGAATGGTACGGTAAGATGACATTACAATATAAATGTAGTATTGATGATTCCACAACTTGGTATGATGATGGTGAATTAGCTTTATGCATTGTTGCTACTGTAATTGGTAAATGAGATGTTTGCATGTCATTGTATAATTTCTAGGCATGAACATTGGACAAGATTAATGGCATTAATCAAAGATAATAATTTTGGGGTTGCATGTTAGAATACTAGGTTGCAATTGCATCATAAAGATAGACAATTCTTACTTCTTGAGGATTTTGTATGCAAATTGATAAATATAAAACTGAAGAAATGCAATAAGTGTTTGTGCAAACTATACAGTTATACAAACAAATCATACAATTGATCATTTGCCTAATTTTTGTATTCAGAATTGCATAATTGAACTTGTCTAGGGTGGAAAATAAGAGTTTTGGAATGAACAATTGTAAAACTAACAAGTTTTTACCTATAAACTAAGTTTGGCATATTGTAGAAATGGTAAATTGTATATTTTAGGATTTTGTATGGTTATAACCATACAATTGTATGATATGGAACCATACTATCATTTTTTAGGAGTTTTGTAAATCGTACAGTAGTATAGTTGTATGATTTGGGCCAAAGCAGTTACAAAACTCTGAAATTCATCCTAAAACCTCCCAATTCACCTCCCCTTCCAAGAATACTCCCCCCTGTGCTACACACATCAAAAAAACATGCTTGAAGTAGTTAAGCATAGCCAATTTGAAAGCAACACCTATTCCTTGCACCCGCTTTGAAAAGTGTGGAAAAAAGCTCAACATAATTATTCTAAGCTAATAAAATACAATAATATATATATATATAATTGTATTTTATTAGATTAGAATGATTATGTGGAGATTTTTTCCACACTTGTCAGAGTATGGTGGGTGTTGCTTTCAACTTGGCTATGCTTAACTACTTTAAGCATGTATTTACTTAAACGTAATCCATTTGAATGGTTGGTTCTTTAGCTTTTACAATTGCATAAGCTATATGATCAAATGTTATATACCTCTTAATAAAAATTGAAGTGTTTTTTGGCCTCTGTCTAATAATATTGAAAAACATATATGTATTTTAATTTTATTTTAAGCATCTATGTTAAAATTAAATGAATAGTGTATTTTATTAAGAGTTATTATGTTATTTGGATTTCAACCTGTATTATTGTTACTTCAATTCCTAGAATGTTTAACTATGTATGTTCTTATTTGATTAATGTTTTACAATATTTGATGATGGTTGGTCTATTAGGAAATTCATTCTAGTTAAGGTAACAAGACTCTCATGCTCTTATGTCTATTAATGTTGTTGAATCCCAACCATTTTAAGTTCTAGCTTCTAGCCCAACACATTCCTTTATTTGGTGTACAAACCCCTTTTATTAGTTTAGTTAGATTTATAAGAACTAGACTACTTTGGAGGTTGATCCAAAAGCTATTCTAGGCCTTCCAATCATATCCAAGGTATTGATGGTACAACTCATCCACCTAGGCCAATTTTGGACCAAGATTATGGTTATACTCTCTTTATAATTTTTAATTAACATAAAGCTTTTTTTTAATGTCGACTTAGGTTAAACTTTATTATGTGATTGGGTTTGTATAAATACCCTCTCCTAATCCTCATTCTTTATCGAAGTGTTGTATAATTCTATAGATATACTGATTATCTATGGTGCCTATAGGTGCCCTCCATATCTCTCTTTCTTTTGTCCTTTTTTATTTCTATATAATATTTGAGTGGATTGATTGCATGTATTTGTTTCTAGAAAATATTGTGAACTACAACATGGTATCAGAGTAGGTATGAAGTGACACCACTTGGTCATACAAGAAATCAACTCAGAGCCTCTTATCCCTCCTTTTATTTTTAGGATGAATTTCTTTGTATATTTTCTAATATATTTTTTTATTTTTTGGAGATTTGTTGCCTTCTCCAAATCCTACTTCATTGTCACTAATTGAGCTCAAACCAATATTCTTCTTATTCGATGTTGTAGAGAAGTAGTTATAGTATATTTAGACCAGAAGATTAGAAATAGTGCCAAATTAGTTTGAATTAAAATTCAAATTTCATGACAAAATGTTTGCACTCATTTTTCATGTGTTGTCCATCATCTTCTTTTATAGAACAGGTGCACTTTTGATTGTGTGCGAGATGGAAAACAGGATGGTTAGGCATATGTGTTTTGAGGATTCTCTTTTGGCTAGTCTTGGGTTCAAAACCATGTCAATGTAGCCCCTTCTATGATGATAAAATTGACTAGGAAACTTAAATTTTTTACATTTTTTCTTCTCAATTGAGTGCATGGTGCACTATCAACAGGATAGATTATTAGGCATTGAAAGGAATCGATTGTGGGTTCAAAATTGTTGGATTGATTTTTTTGTCCTTTTGATGTTACAACCAAGAAATCATATGTATAGAGGTGCACACACACTGGACATCACCTAGGGCTACTAGTAGGTTTCCTATGTAGATTTTATTAAGGCTTTAAAATACAACTTGACCAATGTTAAAATCCCCCTATTGATGTCTTTTGTAAAGTCTTTTGAAGTACAAAGGAATAGTGATTGGAATATTTATAGGAGAACAATTTAGACATTTCAAAAAGCATATTTCCACTTTATCTTGACCAAGGTGCTTAGGCTATAGAAGATTAGAGTTTGAACCCTTGTCACATCTTGTATTGACCAAACCCTTATGCTTGATGAATATGAGACTAATGCTTAGTTTTATGAGCCTCTAAGGGGTATTGGTAATTTATAGAGTTTTGTGAATTTTGATGACATATTTGGTTTTTATGAAAATGTACACTTTAGAACAAAAACTAAATAAGAATTTTTGTAAACAAATATGTATCTTTTACTAAATATAATGAATTAGGCATAGTTAACCTGATTTTAACTTAGCCAAGTGCTCACAAGATTTTTCAAAATCCTATTGGACCAAGAGGGGCATTAAATTTTAGAATAATAAGATGAAACGTTTTATTGTTCACCTTTCCATTATGAATTTTGTTTATTGGAGGATTTAAAAGGATGTAGTTTCTGATAATTTTAGTAATGCATCCACCATGTCTCAACTTGGAGCTTCTTTTGTTATCTGGAAGATTCCATCCAAATTAACTAAGTGGGCATCCAACTATGTGCACCTTGTATTAATAATCTAATAAACCACTTATGGGCTAGTGGCATATTATAAAAGTAATACCACTATCACTTTAGCTACTTGTGGATGAGTGGCATATTATTAAAATGAATCCACTAAGGTAGTGTATTCTGACTTTAGACTTATAGAAGTCTATAACTATAATATCATTACCACTTTAGTTGCTTATGGATAAGTGGCATATTAATAAAATAATAAGCCACTTATGGATCATGAGAGAAAATGTGTTCCTATAAATTAAGAACATTTGGGAAGAAAAGGGGACATCCTTGATAGGGAGAAAATTGGGCTTAGGGATTATGCTCTTCACCCTTTGATGAAACAAAAAATAAAAATTTAATGATTTTAGAGTGATGCAGGAGCATCCGGTGGCAATGAGCAATCTTGCATCAACAATTTTTTTTTTCTAAGTGTTTGCTTGGGTGTCACGATATCACAACCGAAAAATAGTCGTGATATCGCGACATGTCGCGTTTTCGCGACTTGGCCAGGAGAGAGAAGGTGTGAGGCAAAAATGTCATGATTTTGCGACATGTCGCGAAATCACGACCGTCAAAAAATCGCGACCATGAGCAGTTAGGGGAAGGTACCAAGGAGAATGTCATGATTTCGTGACATGTCACGAAATCGCGACCGTCATGAAATCGCGACCAGGAGTAGATAGGGGAAGGTACCAATGAGAATGTCGCAATTTCGTTACATGTCGTGAAATTGCGATCGTCGCAAAATCATGACCGTCGTGAAATCGTGACCAAGAGCAGCCAGGGGAAGATACCGATGAGAATGTCATGATTTTGTGACATGTCGCGATTTTGCAACCATCACGAAATCATGACCAAAAGCAATCGAAAGATGATGCCAATGAAAATGTCATGATTTCGTAACATGTCGTGAAATCGCGATCAGTAGCAGGAGGGAGAAGATGCCAAAGAAATTGCACGATTTCGTGACATTTCACAAAATCACAATCGAAACCAAAAATCAGGAGCGTCCGAAGGCAAATGTTGTGATCGCAACATGTCACGATATCGCGACTTGAAGATAAGAAAGGCAGCAAGGAAGTAAAATGTCACGATATCACGACATGTTGCGATGTCACGACGAAAATGCAGAGAAGGATCTAGAGACAGAAAAGTGTCACGATATCGTGACATGTTGCATTTTCACGACAAAAAGGTAGAGAAGGAGCCGAAGACAGAAAAGTGTTGCGATATCACGACATGTCGCATTTTTGTGATGAAAGACAGAGAAAGAGCCAAAGGCGGAAAAATGTCATGATATCGTGACATGTATTTTCGTGCTGAAAGACGTGTCGAAGATGAAGATTCGAAAAGGGAGACGTGTCGAATACCTGGATGATGAAGCGACACAGGGAGGTGAAATGAAAGGTTCTGGAAGAGGAAACGAAGGGCCACCAGCTGGAAATGGAGTGTCACCTGAGAACCTTTAAAAAGGAGAGCAAAGACATGCACAGGGGAGGGCTGGAATGATAATATTTTTTTTTGTATTTTCAGATTTGAGAAATTTTGTAAAGGCGTAACTCTTCTATGACTTATGTAATATTCTGCTATGACTGTAATACTCTGTTGTAACAGTAATTCTCTGTTGCATTTGAATAAAATAAAACTATTTTTCTTCTCTGTAATTTTGGCTCTCTATCAAGTGGTATCAAAGCGGGAGTTCCTAAGTGTGTGAGTAGACCATCGAAAGTGAGGTAGCTTGCACCAGGACAGGTGGAAGGATTCTGAGAAGAGAGAACAGGAGTGCCTGCGTAGTGTAAACAAAGCACCGAATGTGAGGCAGTTTTCACCAGGACCAGTTGAGATTTGCAAGAGAGGTGAGCAATATGCCTCCAAAAAGAAATCATGGTCACGGGAGAAATGTGGTGTAGGATGAAGATTTCAGAGCATTATAGAGGCAAGTGCAAGCCCTGCAGGAAGAATTACAAAAAAGGTCTGAACCAAAGGGAGAAGACCAGAGTGACGATGAAGCCTGAGAAACTGAGGATCCATCAGATGATGAAGAAACATTGGATCCTTCTGAAACTATATTGTTGAAAGCTCTATCTCAGGCCGAGAAGAGACCGAAGTTTGATGTCTTTACATATTCTAGTAATCTCAACCCAAAAGATTTGATTGACTAGATCAACGATATGGAGGAATACTTTGAGTATGAGGAGGTTGCAAATCCAGATCGGATAAAATTTGCAAAATCAAAATTGAAAGGCCATGCTAGTTTATGGTGGAAAGGAGTACAACTCAAAAGAAATAAAAATAGAAAAGAAAAGATAACCAGATGGGACCGAATGGTGGAGAAACTAAAGAGACAGTTTATTCCCATAGATTACGAGTTGGATTTGTTGAGGAAGATGCAAAGTTTGAGACAGTCAGGCAAGTCTATCCAAGAATACACAAAAGAATTCTACAAGATCTCCATCAGAACTGGCCATTCAGGGGCTAATAAGGAGAAAGTAGCCAGATACATCAATGGGTTGAGAATGAACATTCAGGAAGAACTCAGCTTGATCAAAATAGCCACCATAGAAGATGCGTATCAATTGGCCTTAAAGGTTGAAGAGAAACTGAATCGAAGATTTAAAGGCAAACAGGGAGGAAGGGATCATGGTGGAAGAATCGATGGAGGAAATTACAGAGGCCAGAAGAAGACTGGGGAAACAAGCAAACCCCAGGAACAGAAAAAGGAGAATACCTATCGCCTGCGTGATCAAAATAATGGCTACCATATAGGAAGAGGTAGACCTGGATGCGGGTATGGAAGAGGGGTATTTCGTGAAACCTGTTTCTAGTGTGGAGAAGAGGGACACCGATTATACGAGTGTCCTCAACACCAAGAAAGGACGGACAAGAGACCTAAGGGTCATGCTACAACTGTTGTGGCAGATGAAGGTGTAGAGTCAAAACACTCTAAAGAAGCAGAAGGAGGAGAAGTGCTGATGACGAGAAGAGCACTACTGAATGACGAAAAAGAACCAGAACAGAGGAAGAGTCTATTTTGCACGAGGTGCAAATGTGCAGGGAAGATCTACAATGTTATCATTGATAATGGTAGCACAGACAACTTAGTTTCAGAAGAGATGATTACTAAGTTGAAATTTGGAAAGAGAAAGCACCCGCATCCATATCGGATTGCGTGGTTGTAGAAAGACCACTGAGCACTTGTCAGTGAACAGTGCTTGGTCAAATTTCACATTGGGAATTATCAAGATGAGGTCCTATGTGATGTTTTGCCAATGGATGCTTGTCATTTGTTGTTGGGAAGACCATGGCAATTTTACAGATGTGCAGTGCATGATGGGCATGCAAATATGTACTCTCTAACGAAGGATGGAGTACATCACAAATTAAATCCACTGAAGGAAGTGGATGAGAAAGTGTGCAATAGTGCCAGAATCTGCCTGGTGGTTGGAAGACAGTTTTTAGATGGTCTGAAGAGGGATTCAATGTGTTATACATTAATCCATATTATTAAGAAAGAATAGTACACAGATGTTCCAGTAGAGGCTGAACACCTATTAGAAAAATTTCCAAACATCATATCAGATAATGTGCCTGAGGGTTTACCACCGATGAGAAAAATCAGTCACCATATTGACTTGGTACCTGGATCTAGTTTACCCAACAAGGCAGCCCACAGAATGACTCCTATGGAAAGGTAGGAGCTGAGCAGGCAAGTCCATGAGTTGTTAAAAAAGGGACTGATTCGAGAAATTTTGAGTCCATGTGCGGTACCTGTAGTACTAGCACCAAAGAAGGATGGGGAGTGGAGGATGTGTATAGACTCCCGAGCTATAAACAAGATCACCATAAAATACAGATTTTCATTACCAAGGATGGATGATATTATGGACTATTTGAGTGGAGCCAAGTACTTCACAAAGATTGACCTAAAGAGTGGCTACCATCAGATTCGGATCAGAGAAGGAGATGAGTGGAAAACTGCTTTCAAAACCAGAGAAGGTTTGTATAAGTGGTTGGTCATGCCATTTGGGCTAACCAATGCACCAAGCACATTCATGCGGTTGATGAATGAAGTGTTGAAGGATTTTTTAGGCAAATTTGTTATTGTCTATTTGGATGACATTTTGATATTCAACAGAACCCTGGAAGAGCATCTGGTGCATATCAAGAGGGTTTTTGAGAAGCTGAGGGAAGAACAATTGTTGATCAACTTGAAGAAGTACAATTTTGTGAAGAAGGAGTTGGTATACATGGGATTTGTCATCTTAGTTGAAGGTCTAAAAATGGACCCGAAAAAGGTGAGGGCTATCATTGAATGGCCTACTCCAAGAAGCACTTTTGAAGTGAGATCATTTCATGGTCTAGCCAGTTTTTACAAGAAATTCATTAGAAATTTCAATAGTATTTGTGCACCCCTTACAAAAACAATGAGAGGGGATAGGAAAGACTTTAAGTGGACCCTAGGAGCCGACAAGAGCTTTGATATTTTGAAGAAGAAGGTCACTGAGCAACCTGTTATAGCACTTCCAGATTTTAACAAGGTATTTTAGGTGGACTATGATGCTAGTGGCAGTGCCATAGGAGCTGTGCTGAGTCAAGAAGGCAAGCTCGTTGCTTACTTCAGTGAGAAACTCAATGAGGCCAGGAAGAAGTATTCAGTGTATGACCAATAATTCTATGCTATAGCTCAAGCCCTAAAGAAGTGGAGACATTATTTGCTGCCAAAAGAGTTTGTGTTATATACTGATCATCAGGCCTTACAGTATATAAATAGCCGGGGAAAACTGAACCAGAGGCCCTTGAAGTGGGTTGAGTTTCTGTAGAGTTATTCCTTTGTGTTGAAGCACAAGAGTGGAAAGTCCAACAGAGTTGCAGATGCCTTGAGTAGAAGGCAGAGTTTGCTAACAGAAATGAAGGTGGAAGTGTTGGGATTTGATGAATTGAAGGGTTTGTATCCTGAAGATCTTGATTTTGCAGAAGCCTGGAAGGCTTGCTTGGCACTAGTTACCCTGGAAAAATCCAAGTGGTTGGCTTTTCTGATCTAAGATGGAATGTTGTTCAAAGGAAACCAGTTATGCATTCCAAGAAGTTCCATGAAGGAAAACCTAGTCAAAGAAAAACATAGTGGAGGATTGGCTGGGCACTTTGATTGAGATAAGACCATTGCCCTTGTGAGCGAGAATTATTATTGGTCGTAACTACAGCAAGATGTGTGAAAATTTGTGCAGAGCTATAGAGTCTGTCAGATGGCGAAAGGTGTGAGATAGAACACCGGATTATATCAGCCGTTACTTGTACCATAGAAACCATGGGAAGATGTCAGCATGGATTTCATTCTTGGTCTACCAAGGACACAGAGGGGAAATGATTCCATATTTTTGGTAGTTGACAGGTTTTCAAATATGGCACATTTTATCCCATGTCAGAAAACTAATGAAGTAGTTCATATTGCAGGTTTGTTTTTCAAAGAGGTGGTATGACTGCATGGTCTACCGAAGAGTATCATTTTCGATAGAGATACCAAGTTTGTTGGGTATTTTTGGAGAACCTTGTGGAAGAAACTAAAGACAGATTTGAAATTCAGTTCAGCATACCACCCACAGACAAATGGGCAAACAGAGGTGGTAAACAAAAGTTTGGATAACCTATTGAGGTGCTTGATAGGAGATAAGCCCAAAGGATGGGATTTGATTTTGCCACAGGCGGAGTTTGCATATAACAATTCTGTCAACATGAGTACCAACAAATCTCCATTTCAGATAATATATGGAAGCAGTCCAAGAAATGTTTCTGAGTTAAGAAAGATGAATACAGGGGAAAAGTGCAATGTCAAGGCTGAGGATTTTGCAAAGCATATGAAAAATCTGCATGAAGAAGTAAAGAAGCATATTGCTAAAATGAATATGCAATATAAGACAAAAGCAGACCAAAAGCAACGATTTAAGGAATTCAAAGTGGGAGATGAAGTGATGGTCCATCTGAGAAAATAAATATTTCCTGCTAAAACCTATAACAAACTAAAGATGAAGAAGTTTGGACCATGCAGAATCCTAGCAAAACGGGATTCAGGCAATGCATATGAAGTAGAATTGCCGAGTGGGCTTAACATATCACCTGTCTTTAACATTTCAGATTTAGTGAAATACCATGAGGGGGATAGTAGTGAGACACCAAACGCAGAGTTGTGGAGTAGTCCAGCGTCTACTCCAACCACATATGAGATTGAGGAAATACTAGGCACTCGAGAAGGCAAAAGTACCAGAAATAGACAGTATTTTGAATATTTGGTCAAGTGGAAGGGCGGACCGGTAGAAGATGCAACTTGGTTAACTAAAACATAGGTTGACTGCTTGGGTCTCCCTCTAACAGTTCAGAAGTGATGATCACTTCTCAATCTACCCCAGATGTCTGATGCAGGAGCATCCGATGGCAGCAGAGCAATCTTGCATCAACAATTTTTTTTTTCTAAGTGTTTGCTTGGGTGTCACAATATCACGACTGAAAAAGAGTCACGATATCGCGACATGTCGTGTTTTCACGACTCGACCAGGAGAGAGAAGGTGTGGGGCGAAAATGTTGCGATTTCACGACATGTCACGAAATCACGACCGTCGTGAAATCATGACCAGGAGCAGCCAGGGGAAGGTACCGAGGAGAATGTTACGATTTCGTGACATGTCGCGAAATCATGACCGTTGTGAAATCGCGACCAGGAGCAGCCAGGGGAAGATACCGATGAGAATGTCACGATTTCGTGATCATCACGAAATCATGACCAAAAGCAACTTAAAGATGATGCCGATGAAAATGTCACGATTTCGCGACATGTTGCGAAATCGCGACCAGCAGCAGGAGGGAGAAGATGCCAAAGAAATTATCGTAATTTCGCGACATGTCACGAAATCACGGTCGAAACCAAAAAGCGGGGGCGTCCGAAGGCAAATGTCGCGATATCGCAACATGATATCGCGACTTGAAGATAAGAAAGGCAGCGAGGAAGGAAAATGTCGTGATATCGCGACATGTCGCAATATCGCGATGAAAAGGCAGAGAAGGAGCTAGAGACAGAAAAGTGTCGCGATATCATGACATGTTGCATTTTCGTGACGAAAAGGCAGAGAAGGAGCCGGAGACAGAAAAGTGTCGCGATATCACGACATTTCGCATTTTCATGACGAAAGACAGAGAAGGAGCCAAAGGAAAAAAAATGTCACGATATCGCGACATGTCGTATTTTCACGTCGAAAGACATGCCAAAGACGAAGAGTCGAAAAGGGAGACGTGTCAAATACCTGGACGACGAAGCGACACGGGGAGGCGAAATGAAAGGTTCTGGAAGAGGAAACGAAGGGCCACCAACTGGAAATGGAGCGTCACCTGAGAACCTTTAAAAAGAAGAGCAAAGGCATGCACAAGGGAGGGCTGGAACGATAATATTTTTTTTTGTATTTTCATATTTGAGAAATTTTGTAAAGGCGCAACTCTTCTGCGACTTATGTAATATTCTGTTGTGACTGTAATACTCTGTTGTAACAGTAATTCTCTGCTGCATTTGAATAAAATAAAACTGTTTTTCTTCTTTGTAATTTTGGCTCTCTATCATAAAAGCATTTGACCAAGACATTGATTGAAGAATGCAAGAAGGAAGGATAGCAAAACTCGGAAGTCAAGGGAACAAAGTTGAAAACTTTTGCAAATTTATCTAAGTCGGAAAAGCCTTCCTATTTATCCATGTTTAAATAGGACTTACACTTCATTTTATTTCAAGCTTATGATTTACACCCACTTCATTTCAATGATTAAAAATAAAATCCCTAACTTCTATGTTAGAATATTAGTGTAACTACTAGATCTACCAAATAGAGATTAAAAGCTAATTGACAACCGCGGATTGCTTCAATCCCGTACTAGTAAGGACCTTTTAATCTATGACGTGATGTTAGGTTGACTTAAGGTTTAGAGGGCCTTGGAGTCTTATGAGACCTAGGCTGAAAACCTGCTAGCCAAGATAACCAAAGGAAGTGCTTAGGGCCATCGCCCGATGGGTCATTCACCTTAACTTTCACGTGATATTATTCTAAAACACTTTCATTATGGTATGTTCAGAAACCTGCCTTCCTGCCACAGCATTGTGTATGGCTGAACCTTACCGAATGGGGGAAAACTAAAACTTGAACATGACATAGTATTATGACCTTTGAATTAGTGGCGTATATCTGCTAGGGAATGAAAACTTTCCATCGCATTTTGTCGATAGTTCCATTGTCTACTATCACGCCAGGTTTGTCCTCATTAAAATATGTGAGGTACTCCTATTTCATCATCAGATTGCTCCATAGAGGCACCTAGTTATCATTAATAGTCGTTGTTGTGAACCTGCATTGACCTAGTCACACTAGAGTCCTGGACATCGATCTGCCACTCTGGTCTATGATTGGAATGTAGGTACCCCTCGACCTGGCCGAACTACTCTCAAGACGCTCTCCCATCACCGTTCAAGATTGCTAAGACATCTTTGTGTTGGAAGCCCCAAAGAAATCCTTTCGCTTTGTTAAACCATAACCACTGATTTCTAAAAATTACAGCTAGAAGCTATATATCATAGGTAGCTCGCGATGGTTAATATAAGCCATAATAACACCATGAACTATAATCTATTTGGTGGGTCCTTAAGGTACATGGTGTCAATCCATGCTAATGCCAATCACCAAACTCGACCTGCACCTAACACGCAGCCTTCTAGTTTCGACCTTGTCATTACGAAATTTGGGATGACCTGCACCTAACACGCAGCCTTCTAGTTTCGACCTTCTAGTTGCAAAGACACGTGCCTGATGAAATTTGGGATGACATTCGTCATATTCTGAATTAATAATAGTTGGGGATTTCTACGTCTCACTCAGTTAATTTTGTTTCGGGGCTTCACAAAACATTAAAGAATTAAAATTTAGGGTGGGACAAAGGAGCTTGCACTGGGCCACCAAACCAACCTTTGTTGTCCGAGTTTATCGATCATATGACCAACACCCGATCGCCTTGTTTTCAGGGACTGTATTACCACTAATATATTATAGAAGATATTTAGCTTATATTACATAGGAATCTCTCTTACAAATATATATGTTGAATGAAACAAATATCACTCCATGGGTTTAGGTGGATTGGTAAGTTGGGACGCCTACCCAGAGGAGACCTAGGTTCCAATCCCACGGGTTTGCCCATGCACAGACAGTAGCCTAGATCCGATTTCTCTGAGTGGTGTACCAGATTGATGACGACGGTGCAACCTCTGTGCGTCCGGCGGTCCCCATCTCATGTCGGGTTACCATGTACCGAGACGGTGGAAGTCCTAGGAGCCTTCGTAGATAGTTTGAACCCTACCAGCTGTGTTGGTAGTTACTAAAAATCGTGATTGTAACCATTGCTTCTATATACAAAAAAAAAAAAAAAAAAACAAAATATTGATTCTATTATGGTTGGTCATAAGTCATATAAAGGGACTTCATAACATGTAGTTGACAAATATAATTCAACACCTTGTATAGTCTATGATTAAAAGAAATAAATCCTTTTCACCTTGTATAAAAAAGGATATTATAAGTATAGGGAATAACAAATTAATATCCCTTGAAGTAATCTATAAATGGAAAAGATGAATGGTTTGTTTTTGTAAATCAAAGGTATGGGACTTTGGTTTATAAAATGAAAGAAAATTATGTTTGTGTTAAGAGGAAGAATTAAACTAGATTAACTAATTATAAAGAACTTTAGTTATCTAGTAAATTAATTTATATTTTGGAACAATATCTCTTATAGAGCGATAGTATATCCTTGACATGAGAAGGACTCGTAAATCCTATTTGTTAGTATTATGTGTCTATAGTATGATTCCTATAACAAATTGAGGATCAAGCTTATAATCTATAGTGTAATCTTGTGTGATAGATTACGGGTAGAGTTGTAGATAATTTTGAGTAATTTTGTTGGTAGATTATAAGAGAGATAATAGCTAAACTATTGGAACTATAGAATGGTCTCATGGGTAGATCTTGAGTCAACTTGGTAGCAAAATTTGTGGAAGAACTATAGATTTCAAAGCAAACTAGCAAACACATTTGTGAAGGAAATATGAGTTACTCGAGAGAGTATGTTTTGTTAAATGCTATTTCTAGTTGATAGAAATATGAGTTACTCGAGAGAGTATGTTCTGTTAAATACTATTTCTAGTGGATAGAAATATGAGTTACTTAAGAGAGTATGTTCCGTTAAATGTTATTTCTAGTTGATAGAAATATGAGTTAATGTAATTTCTATTAAATGTTATTTCTAGTTGATAGAAATATAAGTTACTTGAGGAAGTATGATTTGTTTAAATGCTAATTATTTTTTAAAGGAATATGAGTTACTTGAGAAAGTATGATTTGTTTTAAATGCTATTTCTAGTGGAAATAAATATGGATTACTTGTGAAAGTACAAATGGATCCATACATTATTTTGAAAAGGACTAGCAATATATTATTGTAATAATATTAATTTCAAAGGCATATTTTTGTGGAAAAGATATGAGATGAAAATGTGATTTTTTAGTCCTAGGAAAGTATGGGATTTCCTTCCTTTGAATGGTTGAATGCTTTAGACAACTACACTATAAGAAATATTTTTTGTTTAGTTGCATTCATTTGAAAATAATTATTACTTTTTATAGCTTACCGAGAATGCATTTTCATATACATATTATGGGTTGTCTTGATCCTGAAATCCCTTTAGTCAAGTACTGGTGGTTTGAATGGATTCAAATGAAGATTGGATCTACTCAAATTATATTGAAACTGTATATGTATTGTAACAAGGCCTCCTTAATAAAATTTATGTATTATTGTAAAGTATATCTTTGAGATCAAATTGTAATTGGTTTGTATCACTCTTTAAGAGGATTGTAAACAATGTAACTCTCATTTGTAAATAGTCATGCAAGAAATGTAAAGTTATGATGTGACATGAAATTATCATATGGTAGGGTTTGAAACTTTAAAGATGGTGTCTAAATGACCTAAAGTAATCCCTACATTAAAGAGAATGAAGAAACCATGCATGCCACTTAAATATGTATCTTTAGTGAATAAAATATGAAATGAACATAAGGGAGAATGTGAATGTTATCTAGTTTCATGGAGATTATGGTTGAATAACTCAAGTAAGGTTTAATGGTAGGCATTCACCAGTCTACGTGGGTTTGTGTGATAACCCCCTTAACTTACTATTGCGGATGTGGTAAAGTTAAGAATTGCAATGATTTTTGTTTTATCCTTAAGGAAGAGCAAGCTAATCATCAAGGCATACGTCGAATGTATAGGTTGAAATAAACCCAACATACAGTATATTTTAATGTTTGATTTAAACTAGTAAGGAAAAAGGGTGTTCCTATTGAAATGGACAGGAGAATTTCCATTTGCAAGATAAAGAAACCTTACCTGCAGGCCATTATAGGGGTTGACCACTCCTTTCCATAGGATAGGCACTGACCATGTTGAATTCCTGTGAAGTGCAATATTGGACTTACTTAGATATTCATCTATAAGAGAACCACACAAAGATACTTGAATTCACACATGAACTAATAATCATGAAGTGATCTTATAAAAAAGTTATTCTCCCTAAGTTTGGTTGGTTATGAGATATGGTTATTACAGTTGGTATCAAATCCTAGGTTGATTAGGCACCAAAGCTTCCACGAAAAATTTAGAGGAACTCTGAATTGATAAGATTTACTTAACTTGTATTCAAAGTACAATGTTGTAGCAAACTAGATTTGTATGTTCAAAAACTGACACCATTATCTATTCAGGAAACATGCCACTTAAGTTGAGAAGTGGAAGGAAGAGGGTCACTCAAAAATAGGGATCAATTAGTACTGATAGTATTGAAGATAGACCCGTAGGAGAAAGTTTAGGAAACTCATATAGAGTAGAAAACCTTACAACCATTGTTTAGGCAATGCAAGGAGAGATAACTTTATATAGAGAACAAATGGTCCAACAGAGCAATTTGTGTTAGCGATATATTACATTATAGGTGTATTTAGTTAGTTGTTAATTATTATTATCAACTTGTTATTTTTTTTCAGCGGCATCCTGTTGAGATGCGTCTTCTTCGAGCTAATCCAGGAATTGCTTGTATTACTTAAATGTTGATGCAATAGTAATATGTGGTTCAATATCTAACATGGTATCAGAGCTAAAAGCATGATCTCCTCCACCACTATCATTTATTTGAAATGATCTTGTAGTAGGCGAGGTGGAGCTCTCAAACATTTTTTTCTTGATGGTTATGCAGACAATAAAATTGCAGCCAAGTTTTTCTACAGTTCTCTTGAAACGACGGGTCGTGGGTTCAACGAGAAGAGGAGAACGAAGATTTAATTTTTTTTTTTTAAGTTTACACTGTAGATCATTTTTTTTGTAGTAAAGAATAAAAAATTGTTGGTTTGGTGACTCCATGCTTGAGCTCCATGACAGAACCACCTGCGTTTTGTGTGAGCTCCGTGCTCGAGCTCCATGACAGAACTGAGCTCCGTGATAGACTCAAGCTCTGTGACAGGGTCTAAATAAAAATAAAATTAAAGAAATTTTTTATTTACCTGTCGCCACCAGCGAGCCGCCCCACTGCCACCATCGTGCAACCCCACCTCCCCCTGCGCTCAGCCTGAGCCCTGTGCCTGAGCTCCACCCGAGATCCGCTCGAGTACCACCGAAGCTCTGCTCGAGTATTGCTCGAGCTCTGCCTAGGGCGGTTGTGCAGCATCCAAGAGTCGTTCTCATGCCTTAAGTAGGAGGGTGTCTGGCTATAGACCCAGATCAACCCACGGGCTCACTGGCTAGTGAGCCGTGTGGTAGGGTTCTGGGAACCCTCAAGTCACGGGTTTGAGTCCCGTCGACCACGCGCCCCCTTTGCAAGGTAAAAAAATCAAATTTTAAAAAGTTTTTTTTTTCATTATTTTTTTATCTTAGTTAAAAATTATTATTATTATTTTTTACATAGTTAAAGGTTATTTTTTTTAACTAAAGGGTAATATTTATTTTACTATGTTAATTAAAGTAAATATTTTTTTTTAACTTTGATTATAAAAGAATTTTGAAACTGCTTTTTACATGAGATTTTTTAATGGGGGGAATGGAAGTGATTTTTTCTTCTCTCAAAATTTGAAGGGAAAGCATTTTTACTTGGCACAACTTGTAATAGCTGCATTTTCGGTGGTGACCGACACCTAGGCTTAATTTTTTATGCTTTAATGTTGTATGAATGATCTCATTTTTCAGCATTTACTTATAAAAGCATAAAGCATAAACATACAAAATAAACCCATTTTTTTTGCAAAGTCACATTCAATAGAGAGATACAAAAAGTACCATTTTTATTGTACTATTGTTTCACTCCATTCACTACCCCAATCACTGTTGTGTTTAGGCTTAAATCTAGATGAACGTTTAGATATCCAAAGTGTTTAGGGGAAGTTATGCCCCACACATGCGAATTGAAGACTTTCTAAGGTTGGTGCCATCAACGAGGTGATTCCCTTTTAGTACCGCCTAAGTACCATGTATCGTATAATCATTAAAATTACCTATAGTCTCCCTCACGTAAGGGCGGGTAATTTTTCTAGTTTTTCAAAATACCTATAGTCTCCCTCACGTAAGGGCGGGTATTTTGTACGATATAACGGCCTGGCATTAAGGTATATCGAAGGGGCGACCATTTTGGTGTTATAAGGAACATTTATAATGTCTACAAAACTAATGATTGATTCTCATAAGTTGTTAAAAGGTACAAACTATACACCACAAAAAAGCAAAATGAAGGTAATCCTAGAGATGGATGATATTTGGGATGTTGTTTCTGGAGCAACAGTAAGACCTTCATATGTAACTGGAGCCACAAATCTCACTTCCGATCAAAAATATTTTTATAAGACAAATAAAAATGCAAAGGTGCTCATTTTGCTTGTCTCTGATGAAGTTCAACCCCATATTATTGATTGTCAAAATAGTAAAGAGGCATGGGATTTCCTTAACACTATTTATGAAGGAAAGAATGATTCCACCATTCTATTTATTCAATCTCAATTACACAATATAAACATGAAATAGGGAGAAAACGTTGACCTCTTTCTGTGCAGAGTATCTGAGTTGAAAGGAAAGTTGAATTCTTTGGTAGCACCAGTTGATGATAAGATCCTTACCTCAATGGTATTGAGAGCATTACCTAATTCTTTTCAAGCATTGATTACCTCACTTCAGGTATCACAAAGGCAAGTTACCTTTGTTGAGTTAGTAAATTTGCTACAAAAAGAGGAAGCACGCCAACTATAATGAGATGATTCTTCTAACACTGCCCTATATACAAACATGAAGGGGTAAAACAAGAAGAAGGGTAATTTTTAGAAGGGAGGTAGTTCTCAAAAGGATTCAAAAGGGAAACAAACTCAACCTCAACAAAAAAAGAGCTATTGCAAGATCTGTGACAAAGAAGGTCATGATACAAACAGATGTTGGCATAAAAATAAACAATCAAAACAAAAAGGCCAAAACAAGCCACAAAAGAACAAACAACATCAAGTGAATGTTGTTGTTGAAGAATCTAACATGGATTTTGAGAGAGCACACAAAGTGCTCATGACTACCATAGTATCCAAAAAGACGGATCCTATTTGGTATGTCGATTCTAGAGCCAGTAAGCACATGACTAGTGACAAATCATGGTTTGGGTCTTTTGAGGCCAAAGAGGGAAAACCGATCACTATTACCAATGATAAAACCTATAAGGTTCATGGAGAAGGAACAATTTATGTTACTCTTCCTGATGGCAAGTGCCAGATTGAGAAGGTTCTTTATGTTCTAGGATTGGCGAACAACTTGTTGTCAGTCACACAAATTCTGGACAAAAATATGATTGTTAACTTTAGTGTTGAGGGGGGCAAGAAGTGTTGTTCTATCACCATGATGGGTAAGAACATTTCAACCACTTCATATAAGCATGGCTTATTTGCCCTAGATACTATATCTTCTCCAGATGTAGCCATGATTGTATCTATAAAGGAGACAAATTCCCTATGGCACAAGATATGGACATATGAGTTCTAGTTACTTACTTGAGTTAAGTAAGTATGAAATGGTAAAGGGTCTTCCTTCCATTTCTACCACATTGCCAATTTTTTTTGACTACTTGGCAGGAAAGCAACATAAAGTAATTTTTGAAAGGATCTCTACAAGAGCAAAGAAACCTCTAGAGTTAGTTCACACCGATCTGTGCAGTCCTTTGACACCAAAAATTTATGGGGGAAAGAGGTATTTTTAGTTATTTGTGGATGATTACTCACAAAAGATGTTGGTATTCTTTCTTCAACTGAAATCTGAAGCATTTGGCTTCTTTCAACAATTCAACAAATTTGTTGAAAAGGAGTCAGGGACTTCTATCAAGACCCTCCGCTCAGATCGAGGGGGGAAGTTCACCTCTAAATAATTCTCTAAGTTCTTGAAAGAAAATGGGATCACACGGTAGCTGACTATTGCTTATACTCCTTAGCAAAATGGAGTTGTTGAAAGGAGGAACCATTCCATCATGGAAATGGTTTGTTGCATGCTCACAGGAGCTAGAATTGGGCAACAATATTAGGTAGAAGCAATCACCACATCAGTATATCTGTTGAATAGAGAACCAACTAAGGACCTACAAGGAATGACTCCACAGGAAGCATGGAGTGGCAAAAAACCCTCCATCTCTCATCTATGCATTTTTGGTTGTAAAGCATTCATGCCTATACTAAAATAAAAGAGGAAAAAACTAGATGATAAAACATTGAAGTGCATTCTTCTTGGGTATGATGAACACTCTAAGGGTTATTGATTGATTTATACCTTAACCAAGAAGATACACATTAGTAGAGATGTAGTTTTTGATAAGGCTTTCACATCAAGAAACACATCAGATGTATACGTAGACCTTGTGGAAACTAAGGTTGAGAAATCTCCTTCATCAAAAGTTGGAGGTCCTTCTTCATCTTCTTCAACACCTCAGAAGAAGAATCCAAAGTGGTATACAAACACAATTAGAGATTCTAAGCTATCCACTCCACCAGATTTGACATTAGATAGACCTCGTACTTGCAGCATGGCTCGACAGGAGAAAGCTACAATAGAGAATACTGGGGTTGATGATCTATGTCAATATTTTGAGGAACTTTCTATAGATCTAGAGAGAGATACATAAGATATGGATATTGATGATGACATGGTGTTTATGTCCTCAATAGATGTTATTGAACCTGCATCAGTGCAATATGCTCTTGGTGAGCCTTAGTGGAAGGCCGCTATGGATGCAGAGTATAAGTCTTTGATGAAAAACAAAACTTGGAAGCTTGTTTATCTGCCATACGAAAAGAAGCCCATAGGTTGCAAATAGGTGTATAAAGTTAAGTATAAGGCAGACGGGACAATATATAAGCATAAATCTTGACTTGTTGCAAAGGGCTATGCTCAAAGAGAAGGCATTGACTACAAGGAAATTTTTGCACCTACTGCTCGGATGACAACCATTTGAGTTCTTTGTGCTATGGCAGCATAGTATGGGTGGAAAGAGCACAAAATGGATGTCAAGAGTGCTTTTCTAAATGGTGATATCCAAGAGGAAGTCTACATGACTCAACCAAAAGGATTTGAAGTGGAAGGCCAACAACAGAAAGTTTGCAAATTGGTCAAATCCTTATATGGTTTGAAATAGGCCCCTCGAGCTTGGTACATAAAAATGGATAATCACCTACTGTAGCATGGATTTAAGAGATGTTCATCAGATGCAAACCTCTATTTCAATAAGCAAACCTTTGAAATAGTGTTGCTTGTACTCTATGTTGATGATCTACTCATAACAAGGAGTTCAAAAACAATTATCTCTACTATCAAAAAGGATTTGAGAAAATATTTTGAAATGACATATCTCGGACTTCTCCATTACTTTATTGGTCTAGAAGTGAACCAGAAGGTGCATTACATCAAAGTGTCTCAGAAAAAATATGCCAAGACACTACTTAAAAAATATCGCATGAAAAACTGCAAGCCAATGGCAACACCAATGGAAATAGGTCTTCAGTTATCGTGATATGAAAAATCACCTCAGGTAGATGCTACTCTCTATCGTCAATTGATTGGGAGTCTCATATATCTAAACAACACTAGGCTAAATATCGTATTTGCTATCAACTATCTTTCGAGTTTCATGAAGGACCCTAAGACTACACACTGGAAAGCAGTAAAGTGAGTTATTCACTATGTCCGTGGCACAATGGAATGCGGCCTAGAATATAAGAGGAACAAAAAATTCTTTTTATAGGGATACACGGACTCCGACTATGTCGGATCATATGATGATCGTAAATCAACTTCAGGATATTTGTTTCATCTTGGATCTGGTCTTGTCTCTTGGCACAACAAAAAGTAACAGGTGGTTGCTATCTCATCAACAGAGACAGAATATCATGTCGCACATGAAGCTGTGTGTGAAGTGATATTGTTGCATCGCATCTTGAAAAGTATGGGTTTTCCATAAAAATATCCAATACACTTGTTCTGCGACAATATGGGTGTTTTGAATCTTGTTAAGAATCCAATACATCATGATAAAACTAGACACATTGATACACAATGCCACTTTATTTGAGACGAAGTACCAAAACACCAAATTCAACTTCAGTACATCTCCACCAATGCTCAAGTTACAGACATATTCACTAAGGCACTTGCACGTGTCAAATTTAAATGTTGATGCAATAGTAATATGTGGTTCAATCTCTGACAATTTTTTGGAGGCTATTAGGGATGAAATATAGAAATCTAGGAATAGGGGTCCTCAAACAAAAAAATTCTACGATAGAGCAAGCAAATGACATAGATGACATGGATTGTGTGGCAAAATATTACATTAATGAGGAGTTGGAGAAGTACTTGAAACATGTGAAGGTTAGGAAATTCTTCAGAAAATAAGGGGGTTACTCAGTAGAATCTTGGCTGAATGAATTAGAGGTCTATTTCTCCATGAGAAACTATTCCTCAACAACTAAGACGGTATGTACCATAGGATTTCAAATGGAAGTAAGTCTGGAATGGTGGGAAACCTATAGTAAGGAAGAAAAAATCAATGTAATTCACTTCCAATGGGAGTATTTTTTTAAAGCCTTTAGAAAAAGGTTCCTCACGAAATAATTCTATATGAAGAAACTTGATGAGTTCATCCAATTTCAACAAGGAACCCAGTCCGTAGAAGCATACTATAGACAATTCACAAGATTGCTTAAATATGTTCCATCCTATGAGAAGGATAAAAAGCTAAAAGTACTTAAATTCCTCTCAAGAAATGAATATCACATCAAGAATTAGCAACTATGAACAAACTTGGTGATTTGAAAACATCTTACGAACTGGCATGTCAGGTAGAGTACAATATGAATCCTAACAAGAAAATGGTTAATACTTCAAAAGGGTCAAATAAGGAATATTATCATTAGCTGAAGAGGAAGTGGGAACCTGAACAACATCATAAGGGTAGTGGAAATCCCAAGTTTGCAAAGAAGAACAATGGGAAATCAGGATACTTTAAGAAGAAGTTCCAGCCAAAGAATAAAAGTAACAACAATGTTTAAAGACCCCAACCTATGAATAAGGTAGGACAAGTTTCTACTAATGATAAGGATAAGCCAGTCCAAGGATTATATAAAAACTATAAATTTGGTTGCTATGATTGTGGATGTTCGCATCATGCAAGGAATTGTCCCCTTTGCATAGAATCTAGCAATAAGGCAAAGGGTAAGGACCACAAAATCTACACAACTATCAAAAAATAGAACCTAGAAGGACAAGCAACTCCTTTGCTCATAAAATGTAAAATATTTGTTAGAGATGTTAAAATATTGATAGATAGTGGAGCTACATATATATTTATTTCTAGTAGCATAATAAGGGACATACCAGAGAGACCCAGATCTTTGGCACAAGGATGGAACGTGGAGTATGAGTCAGGATAGACCTGCTTCATGGATCAATGTTTCCCCATAGTTTAAATATCCCTACCCACTAGTACTATCACTTAGCACCTTTATGTAGAACCATTACATACCTTCGATATCATCTTGGGCATGGATTGGTTAAAATCCCATTAATCTTTGATCAATTTCCAAGATCGATGGATTGAGTTCACTAATAACAAGGAGAAAAGGGTAAAGTTGGTTAATGAACAAGGATCATTTGAGCCTGTGCTATTTTTGGCAATGCAATTAAATAAGGCTATAAGGAAAAGAAAAATGGTCTATGCAATCAAACTGAAATAAATTGAGGATAATAAGGAAGAAGTATTCGGAAAATTCCCAATTTTGCAAGAATATAGGGAAGTATTTACTTCAAAATTTTCTAGAATACCTCACAAATATGAGTTTGAATTTGCCATTGAATTAATACCTGGTACAGAACCCATCCATAGAGATCCTTATAGGATGAATCCCATAGAGATGCAAGAATTGAAGGTTCAACTTCAAGAATTTCTAGACAAAGGATTAATCCAACCAAGTGTATCCCCATGGGGTGCACCGTTACTGTTTTTAAATAAGAAGGATGGTTCGGTGAGGCTTTGTATAGACTATAGGATGTTAAACAAAGCTATCATTAAAAATATGTATCATTTACCAAGGATAGAAGACTTTTTTGATCAACTAAAGGGGATGAACATATTCTCCAAGATTGATTTGAAATTAGGATATCATAAATTGAGAATCTGGGATGAAGATAATCATAAAACTTTTTTTTAAGACTCAATATGGACATTATGAATTCACTGTCCTACAATTTGGGTTGACCGATGCACTAGTTTCTTTCATGAAATTGATGAATAATGTGTTTAGAAATCAATTGGATTGATTTGTATTGGTATTCTTACATGATATTTTAATTTATTACCACAACAAAGAAGAGCATAATAGACACCTAAAGATTATGCTAGGTTACTAAAGAGAAATCAACTCTACAAAAATATTTCCAAATGTCATTTTTATGTGTCACAAGTACAATACTTGGGACATATAATCTCTGCAAATAAGATTATAGTGGATCCCAAAAAAATAGAGACTATTTTGAATTAGCCACCTCTGACTAATGTAACAAAAGTAAGAAGCTTCATGGAATTAGCAGGATATTATGGAATATTTGTGAAGGGCTATTCTAAGATAGTCTTTTCGATAAAAAATCTTCAAATAAAAGGAAAAGCATTCATATGGTCACATAAATGTGAAGCGGCCTTCCAATTGCTTAAACAAAAGCTCACATATGCCCCTATACTGAAAATCTCATAATCCCATGGTGATTTTTTAGTATACATAGATGCTTCCTTGGAATAATTGGGTGGTGTAATCCTAATATAAAGCAGTGGTGGCATATGAGTCTAGAAAGCTCAAGAAACATGAGGTTAACTATGGTACACATAAAGCTCAAAGGTCCGAGGTGTAGACCAATTGGTTCATCAAAACCCCATAAGGGGGGCGGAGGTCCAAGGTTCAAATCTTGGGCCTCATCGGACTGAACGCTTGTCCTTTTCTTGGTGCTTTCAGTGGCGTAAAAGGTTTAAAATGATTGTGGCATGGTGGTTATAGGGGCGGACTGCACGAAGATCTATGTGGAGGCTTCTAGGGAAGACAATGCAGAATGCTATGGCAACCATAAAATCTAGATAGCCTGCTCGGATTCGTGGTGGCTATTGATTCCACCATGTAAATTAAAAAAAAAACTATGCTACACATGACCTAGAACTAGATGTAGTTGTTTATGCCTTGAAGATATGGCAACACTACCTTGTGGATAGACACTTTGAGTTAACAACTGATCACCAGAGTTTAAAATATATTTTTACTCAACCATTGCTAAATGCAAGACATAGAAGGTGGATTGAGTTCTTGGATGAATATGATTTTGGAATTTAATATATTAAGGGTAAGGAAAATAAGGTCACCGATGCTTTAAGCAGAAGAAGACACATTACTACACTGACTCAAAGTCATATAAATCTCATGGATTAGGTTAAACAAGCTCAATATCATGAGACATTTTGTATTGAAATACAAGTCAAAATGACCCAAGATCCTAAGATAGATGAACATTATGGTCTCAAGGAGGGACTTTTGTACTTTGACGATCGGATAGTCATCCTCAAATTTGGTAATTTGAGAAGGGCGATCATGAGTGAATCTCATAGATCTCCATATTTCGCTCATCCAGGAGGGGCCAAGATGGGAGAAAACATGAATAAAACCTTCTACTGGCCTAGAATGAAAAATGATGTTACTAAATTTGTTGCTCGTTGTCTGGAAAGCCAAAAGGTAAAAGTAGAGCATAAACATCCAGGTAGAAAGTTGTATCCATATGAAGTACCCTCACAAAAGTGGCAAGTGATATCTATGGATTTCATAGTTGGGTTACCTAAGACTAGGTATCAACATGATTCAATACTTGTTGTGGTGGATAAACTAACCAAGGTAGCACATTTCATTCCTAGAAGCACTATAGATGATGCGGTAGCAGTAGCTAGTAGATTTACCAAAGAGATCTTTAGGTTACATAGGTTTCCTAAAGTGATCATCTCCAACCGAGATTCCAGATTCACATCCAAATTTTAGCGAGTCCTTCGTCGTGCAATAGGCACTACTCTTAATAGAAGTTTTTCTTATCACCTAGAGATATATGGAGAGATAGAATGAGTTAATCAAGTCCTAGAAGATATGCTTCACATGTATTGCATGGATCAGAAGTCTCAAGGGGAATATTTCTTACCATTAGTGGAATTTTCCTATAATAATGGATACCATGCTTATTTAAAAATGGTTCCTTTTGAAGCTTTATATGGTCGAAGATGTAGAACACCATTATCATGGAATAATCCAGAGGATCAGTTCAACATTGGACCCAATACACTCAAGAAAATGGAGGAACAATTGAAGGTAATTCTACAAAGTCTTAAGGAAGATTTAGATTACCATAAAATTTATTCTAACTTGAAGAGAACTCCTCAAGAATTCTATATGGGAGATAGAGTATTCTTGGGGGTAAAGCCTATGAAAAGTGCTATCAAGTCAACAAAGCTAGATCCTAGATATGTTGGACCATTCGTCATCCTGGAAAGGATTAGTCTTGTTGCCTATAGACTCGACTTCCCACCTAATTTGGTAAATATCCATGATTCTTTCCATGTGTTCCTTCTTAGGAAATATATTGATGATCCTAATAATGTTTTGGATGTCTCAAAGTTGTAGATGGTGAACCCAATGTACATTGAGGTGAAATCAGTAAAGATCCTCGAGTTTTGTTCCAAGACCATGAGGAAGTGAAACAAAGAGCAGTGCAAGGTCCAGTGGGATCTTTATTCAGAAATAAATGCTACCTAGGAAAAATTTGAGGACATGAGGAATCACTTTCCTTATATATTTGAAAACAATGTATAATATTATTTCAATTTGACTATGTTTGATGCATAGATAGACACTATGCTACTTTATTGACACACTTATGCATTGATATATAGTGCAAAACTCTATGATGGTTTGAATGTATTATTTCATGATATTTATATTTTCTATGCTTGATATTATCCTGCAAAGTAATTATGAAGTAGAGATGCTTTATTTTTTGAAGAATATGGTACTGCTAATATTCTGTTGCATCATAGTTCTAGGAGCTCTCGTGAGTGGAATAAGCTGACCTTCTCATAGGAAAGAGTTGTTCGACCACCAGGAACAAGAAACTAGCCAAAACGAGAAATGATGATAAAGGCAGCCCATGGGTAACATGGATAATTACCCACATATAGTAATACTCATGACTACACCATTGGACAATGATGTCTATAACTAGATTCCTAGTTTTGATGGTGATAGCAAAACTATCTTAAAATTCGTCTTCAGGATGAAACAATGGTGTGGAATACTGAGGTTGCATGATTGCTTGTGCTTGCAATTTGGGAAAACCATTATGATATTTGTTTTCTTGACTATATTTTGAACATGCATTAATGTTTTATTGCTTACTTACCATGATAACACAAGGTACTGTGTTTATTCTAAGAGGAGGAGTATGTCACATACCGTCTTGACCGAACCCTTATGCTTGATGAATATGAGACTAATGCTTAGTTTTATGAGCCTCTAAGGGGTATTGGTAATTTATAGAGTTTTATGAATTTTGATGATATATTTGATGTTTTGGAAAATGTACACTTTAGAACAAAAACTAAATAGGATTTCTGTAAAAAAGATTTATCTTCTACTAAATATAATGAATTAGGCTTAGTTAACCTAATTTTAACTCAACCAAGTGCTCACAAGATTTTTCAAAATCCTCTTGGACCAACAGGGGCACTAAATTTTAGAATAATAAGATGGAACATTTTATTAATCACCTTTCCATTATGACTTTTGTTTATTGGAGGATTTAAAGGGATGTAGTTTCTCACAATTTTAGTAATGCATCCACCATATCTCAACTTGGAGCTTCTTTTATTTTCTGGAAGATTTCCTTCGGATGAAATAAGTGGGCATCCAACTATGTGCACCTTGTATTAATAATCTAATAAACCACTTATGGGCTAGTGGCATATTATAAAAGTAATACCACTATTACTTTAGCTAATCGTGGATGAGTGGTATATTATTAAAATGAATCCACTAAGGTAGTGTATTTTGACTTTAGACTTATAGAATTCTATAACTATAATGTCATTACCACTTTAGCTGCTTATGGATAAGTGGCATATTAATAAAATAATAAGCCACTTATGGCTCATGCGAGAAGATGTTTTCCTATAAATTGAGAACTTTCAGGAAGAAAAGGGGGACATCCTTGATAGGGAGAAACTTGGGCTTAGGGATTATGCTCTTCACCCTTTGGTGAAACAAAAATAAAAAAAATTAAGGTTTTAGAGGCATTTGACCAAGATATTGATTGAGGAATACAAGAAGGAAGAATCGGGAACTCGAAAATCAAGAAAACAAAATTAAAAGCTTTTGCAAATTTATTATGTCGAAAAAGCCTTCCTATTTATCTATGTTTAAATAAGACTTATATTTAATTTTGTTTCAAGCTTATGCTCTACACCCACTTCATTTTAATGGTTAAAAATAAAATCTCTAGCTTCTATGTTGGAATATTAGTGTAACTACTAAATCTACCAAATAGATATTAAAAGCTACTGGACAATAATGGATTGCTTCAATTCCATACTAGTAAGGACCTTTTAATCTGTGATGTCATGTTAGGTTGACTTAAGGTTAAGAGGACCTTGGAGTATTACGATACCTAGGGCCGAAAACCTACTAGCCAAGACCCTGATCGTTGGAGTTTGACTTCAATAATAACTTTCACATGATCTTCCAAAACACTGTCATTATGGGAAGTTCGCAAACCTGCCTTCCTACCACGATATTGTGTATGACCTGAACCTTACCGAATGGGGGAAACCAAAACTTAAACATTACATAGTATTACGACCTTTGTATTAATGGCGTATATCGTCCAGGGAACGAATATTTTTTTGTCATATTTGGTCGGTAGTTCCATTGTCTACCGTCATGCCAGGTTTATCCTCATTAAAACAACATGAGGTACACCCATTTCATCATCAAATTTCTCTACATAGATAGCTGGTTATCGTTAATAGTCGCTATTTGTGAACCTACGATGACCTAGTCACACTAGAGTCCTGGACATCGATATGCCACTCTGGTTTGAGATTGGAACGTAGGTACCCCTCAGACTTGGCCAAACTACTCTTAAGACGCTCTCCCATTACCATTCGATATTACTAAGACATATCTGTATTGGAAACCCTAAAGAAATCCTTTCGCTTTGTTAAACCGTAGCCACTGATTTCTAAAAATTATAGCCAAAATTTGTCTATCACAAGTGGCTCACAATGGTTAATATAATCCATAAGAATACCATGAACTACAATCCATTTTATGGGTCGTTAAGGTACATGGTTTCAATCTATGCTAATGTCAATCACCAAACTCGGCCTGCGCCTAAGACGCAACCTTCTAGTTTTGACCTTGTCATGACGTTGCAAAGACACATGCTTGATGAACTTTGGTATGACATTCGTCATATTCCGAATTAATAGAATTAATAATAGTTGGGGATTTCTACATGTCTCTCAGTCGATTTGGTTTCGGGGCTTCACCAAACATTAAATTATTGAAAGTTAGGGTGGGACAAAGGAGCTTACGTTGGGCTGCCAAATCTTCGTTGTTCGAGTTGACCGATCATATGACCAACACCCAACCACCTCGTGTTCAGGGCCTATATTCCCACTAATATATTATGGAAGATATTTAGCTTATATTATATAGGAACCTCTCTTACAAAGAGATGAGTTTAATGAAACAATATATCGATTCTATTATAGTTGGTCATAAGTCATATAAAGGGACTTCATAACATGTAGTTGACAAATATAATTCAACACCTTGTATAGTATATGATTAAAGAAGTAAATCCTTTTCTCCTTGTATAAAAAGGGATAGTAGAAGTATAGGAATAAAAATTTAATATTCCTAGAAGTAATCTATAAATGGAGAATATGAATGGTTTATTTTGTAAATCAAAGGTAGGAGACTTTGGTTTATGAAATGAAAGAAAATTATGTTTGTGTTAAGAGGAAGAATTAAACTAGATTAACTAAGGGTAAAGAACTTTAGTTATCTAGTAAATTAATTTATATTTTGGAATAATAACTCTTATAGAGTTATGAGAAGGACTTGTAAATCCTATTGGTTAGTATTGTGTGTCTATAGTATTCCTATAATAAATTGAGGTCCAAGATTGTAATCTATAGTGTAATCTTGTGTGATAGATTATGAGTAGAGTTGTAGCTAAATTTTGAGTAATCTTGTTGGTAAATTGCAAGAGAGATGTTATCTAAACTCTTGGAACTATAGAATGGTCTCATGGGTAGATCTTGAGTCAACTTGATAGCCAAATTTTTGGAAGAACTATAGATTTCAAAGCAAACTACCAAACACATTTGTGAAGGAAATATGAGTTACTTGAGAGACTATGCTTTGTTAAATGCTATTTCTTGTTGATAGAAATATGAGTTACTCGAGAGAGTATGTTCTGTTCGATAGAAATATGAGTTACTCGAGAGAGTATGTTTTGTTAAATGCTATTTCTAGTTGAAAGAAATATGAGTTACTTGAGAGAGTAAGTTCTATTAAATGATATTTCTAGTTTATAGAAATATAAGTTACTTGAGAAAGTATGATTTGTTTAAATGATATTTCTAGTTGAAAGGAATATGAGTTACTTGAGAAAGTATGATTTATTTTAAATGTTATTTCTAGTGGAAATAAATATGAATTACTTATGAAATTACAAATGGATCTGTACATTCTTTTGAAAAGGACTAGCAATATATGATTGTAATAATATTTGTTTCAAAGGCATATTTTTGTGGAAAAGATATAATATGAAAATGTGAGTTTTTAGTCTTAGAAAAGTATGGGATTTCCTTCCTTTGAATGATTGAATGCTTTAGACAAATACATTATGAGAAATATTTTGTTTCTAGTTGCATTCATTTGAAAAGAATTATTACTTATTATTGCTTACCTAGAATGCATTTTCATATACATGCTATGGGTTTGCCTGATGTCAAAATCCCTTTAATCAAGTACTGGTGGTTCAAATGGAGTCAAACGAAGATTGGATCTACTTGACTTCTGTTGAAACTGTATATGTATTTTAACAAGACCTCTTTAATAAAAGGTCTCTATTATTATAAAGTATCTCTTTGAGATCAAATTATAATTGGTTTGTATCACTCTTTAAGAGGATTGTAAACAATGTAACTCTCATTTGTAAATAGTCATGGAAAGAAATGCAAAGTTATGATGTGACATGAAATTATCATATGGTAGGGTTTGAAACTTTAAAGATGGTGTCTAAATGATCTAAAGTAATCTCTACATTAAAAAGAATGAATAAAACATGCATGCCACTTAAATATGTGTCTTTAGGGAATAAAATATGAAATGAACATAAGGAAGAATGTGAATGTTATCTATTTTCATGGAGATTATGGTTGAATAAATCAAGTAAGGTTTAATGGTAGGCATTCACAAGTCTACATGGGTTTGTGTGATAACATCCTTAACTTACTATTGTGGATGTGGTAAAGTTAAGAATTGCAATGATTTTTGTTCTACCCTTAAGGAAGAACAAGATAATCATCAAGGCATATGTTGAATTTATAGGTTGAAATAAACCTAACATAAAGAATAATTAAATGTTTGATTTAAACTAGTAAGGAAAAAGGGTGTTCCTGTTGAAATAGATAGGAGAATTTCCATTTGTAAGGTAAAGAAACCTTACTTGCAGGTCATTATAGGGGTTGGCCACTCCTATCCACATGATAGACTTTGACCATATTGAATTCCTGTGAATTGCAACCTTGGACTTACTTAGATATTTATCTATAAGATAACCACACGAAGATACTTGAATTCACACATGAACTAATAATCATGAAGTGAGCTTATTAAAAAAATATCTCCCTAAGTTTGGTTGGTTATGAGATAGGGTTATTACAACCCTATAACACATACTTTGATAGAAATTTTCAGAGACTAATGATTGTCTAATTGATATGATAATTTACGTAGCATTTTTACATTCCATAGAAACCTTCTTTTTACCTATTTATTTGTCTTCAACCAATTAAGAAAGGGAAGGTTTCAAATTTTCAATGTGCTGGTGGAGCCCAAATGGCAAAAACTCAATGGTTGTCACTAGTGTATGAGCATGTGATACATAATGAGCTATGAGTTGACAAATTTTTTCTAAGATTTGAGGATTTAATTTCTACTTTTTTGAAGACTATTTGATCAAAACTTTTAGAGGCCATAACCTTTGCATACAAAATCATTTTGATTTCTTTTTTTTTTAAATCTATGCACTGGTGACATAGTTTATGGGCCTATTCCAGTGTTTGGGAATGAAATGCATGGAAAACTTATTAAGCATTAATACCCTATTTTGAAAGGATAAATTTATATTTTTCTATATAATCAAAATCTTTGGCCTTATTTTTATGGAGATATAGATGGATTTGTAATAGTTGCAATAGATTTTGAGTCATTTGGAGGCTTATAGGAAAAGGATTCAAGATGTACTTTAGTCAATCTCTCTTCCTTCTTTAAGCATATTTAATCCTTCATGATATATTTCTTCTAGAGGTACTCTTAGAAGTTTGTTACAACTCATTTTTATGCAATTCTATGCTAAGCCTCTTTAGGTGATTGGAATCAAGTGGTCCAAGGGCAATAGGAAGGCTTCAAAAAAGTGATGTATATTGTAAGAGGAAATATTGTGCCTTCAAGACATACCTTATGTGATAATAGAAGATTGAAATATATTATATTTAAAAGAGGTGGCGATCTTGACTTCTCTTCTTCATTTTAAGTCCTAGAGGAAGTGTTTGGGATGTGTGTGAGAGAGTTTAATAATAGAAATAGTGACTACAATCCAACCTAAGGGAACTCTTGTGAAAGAAATATTTATGCAGTGGTAATTTTAGGTGATGATGGAATCTAAATGGGTCTACCTCAAATATGGATTCCACTAGAGCATCTATTATGGGGGTGATATTATTGTTACTAATATCTCCTATCCTTGATCCCTTAGTTTAGATTATGGGGGATGTTGAAATTGTAATTTAATTCATGGCCAAGAATGACATTGTATGATGTATTAGATAGGTCTAAGGGCATTTCATTATACAATGTGTTAATTAACTATTATATTTTATTATATAAGTCACATGGATCATGGTTAACCTTGTTGTGGTTAAACCCTCTTTATAACTTGTAATTAACCTCACTCTTATTATGTCAACTTAGGTTGAACTTTGGGACTTTTGTATTGGTATAAATGCTTCTCCCACTTCTCAGTTATTTATCAAAGTATTTTGTAATTTTATCTATGGATATGGTGATTATTTATGGTGCTTGTGGGTGCCCTTCATATCTCTCTCTTTTTAATCATTCTTTTTGCTTTTTGTATAATATTTGAGTGGATGGGTTGCTTCTATTTGTTTCTATAAAATATTATGAATTCCAACATGGTATCAAATTAGGTATGGAGTGACATCACCTGGTCATACAATAAGTCAACTTGGAGCCTTCGATCCATCCTCCAATTTTTATGGTAAATTTATTTGTAACTTTGGTCATTGGGTTTTCAAATTTTTTTGAGATATGTTGCCTTCTCCAAATCCTACTTCATTGTCATTGATTGACCTTGAACAAGAATTCTTCTCCATTTTGTGTTTTAGAAAAGTTGTCACAACCTCTTTAGATCCGAAGAGTAGAAATGGTACCAAAACAATTTGAATTTGAATTTAAATTTCATGCCAAAACATTGGTGCTCACTTTCTATAAGTAGTTCAACATTCTATTCTATAGAAATGGTGCACTTTTGCTCATGTTTAGGGTGGGTGACAAGATGGTTAGACAAATATGTTTTGAGGATTCTGTTTCAATTGGTCTCAAGGTCAAAACAATGTTTATGTTACCCATTTTCTATTCATAGAATTGGATTGGGAAACTTAATTTTTTTTATAGATTTGTTTCTCAAGTGAGCATGTGGTGCACTAGTCAATAAGATGACTTGTTAGACATTGAAAAATAGGTTGTGGGTGTAAAATTTACTGTTTATATTTTTTTCCTTTTGGTGTTATAGGTAGGTAAATCTGTCTACAGAGGTGCATGTCCTTTGGATATTATCCATGCTACTAGTAGGCTGGCTATATGTATTCTATTAAAGCTATAATATGTGGCTTGACTTGCAATTGAATCTCCCTATTGATATTTTTTGTAAATATTTTTGAAGCACTGAGGAATAACAATGAAGCTTCTATGATGGGACGTTGTAGGCATCACAAGGGTCCTATTGCTACCTTGTCTAGACCAATATGCTTAGGCTACAAGATATTTGAGTTTGAACCTCATGCAACATACTTTGTTAGGTATTTTTGGAGACTATGATTGTCTAGCTAACATGGTAGCTAATATGACACTCCTACATGTCATATAAACCTTATTTTTGCTTATTTATTTACCTCCAACCAATCAAGAAAGGGAAGGTGTCACATTTTCAATAAAATAATGAATCCCAAGTGGTAAAAAATGAGTGGTTGTTAGTGAATGAGTGGAAAACACATTGTGGAATATGATTCAGTACCTTTTTTATGGTTTGAGTCTTTAATTTCTACTTTTTTAAGGACTAGTTGGGAAAAACTTTCAAAGACTATAACTTTGCATATAAAATTATTTTGATATTTTTTTTCAAATCACATAATTTTTTGAGTTCTATGCATTGGTGACATCAATTTATGGACATGTTCTAATGCTTGGGATTGAATTATATGGAATAGTCCTCAAGTGCTATTGCCCTATTTGGAAAGGAAATATTTATATTTTTCTATGAAATTGAAATATTTGGCCTAATTTTTGTTGAGATATAGTTAGATTTGTGACAATCATAATATATTTTATGTCTTTTGGAGGCTTGTAGAAAATGATTTGGGTTATGCTCTTATTAATCCCCTTTCCTCCTTTGGGCATTTAATTTATCTTATTTATGGATAATTAATCCTTCATGGTTTATGTCTTCTTCTATTTATTGTATAAGTACTCTAGAAAAATTGTTACAACTCTTCTTTTAAAAAGGTTCATGTAAAGCCTCTTTAGGTGACTAAAATCAGGTGGTCCAAAGGCAAGAGGGAGTCTTCAAAAAGGATAATGCATATTGTAAGAGGAAACTTTATGCCTTAAAGACATACCTTATGTGATAATGAAATATTAAAGGAGCTTATCTTTAAAGGATGTGGTGATCTTGAATTCTCTTCTTCATGAATTTTGGAGGAAAAATATTTGCATGAATTTTGGAGGAAAAATATTCCCTTGTAAATCTATAAATAGGAGTAATGTTAGCTTTGTAAAGGATCAACAAGTTTGTAACTCTTTGTATTTGTAGGCTTTTCTTTCATTTCTCTCTGTAAAAATAGTTGTGGTTCCTAAGCGGCTTGTGGGTAATTTTGAACCTCACTTTTGGCACAACTTTGTAAAAGTTTACCTACATTATATATACACAGGAGTCTATATTTATTTTTTGTCATTTTCTTGTAGACATGTTGTTTATGTGTATCTGTTTGTGATATTTTTCCTAGCTATTAAATTTGCTAAGTGTATGTGTGTGTGAGGGGCTTACATCTATTTTTGGACTTAGTCACTAGTTTGGCTCTTCTATGGGATACACCTACTCATATATGCACTCGTAGATTTCGATTGCACTTCACTTTTTTTAGGAATATTTGCTAAAAGTGTGTGTGAGAGGCTTGCATCTATTTTTGAATTGAGTCATTTACTAGCTTGTCTTTCATGTAGGACCCACCTACTCATATATGCATATAACTGGTAGATTTCGATTGCACTTCACTGTGTTGAGGAGAGGAAGTGTTCACTGCTAGCACATAACATTTAGGAATAGTTTTGTAAGAATATTTAAGAGGATCTCTTGGAACATCACTCCATTTTACTTTTAGTTGTTGAGTTTTTTTATTTTCTCGCATCCCTTTCCCTTTGTAGAGCAACTAGCATATTGAAGATAACATATTAATAAGGATTCAACCTTGTAAAAACTCTTGGAGACCCCCTATTGAGTTGAACCTTGTGCTATCGATTAAAACCTTTTATGTTGCTCTAATGGAGGCATGATTACCTCAGGTAGGGACAATCAAAGATGACAGTAGTTTAATGGCACATCCAATGAGACCCTAGTGACACATCATTGGTCCCAAAATCACAATGAGTAGGGTTGAGACTTGGTGAGGGTCTTAGTCCATTTCTTGCATATTGAAGCATCTCTTTTCTCACCTGGAAACTTTGCTCCCAACGAACACCAAAATAAGTCATTGTTGAAGATACAAGATCAAGGTTCAAGTGAAGACCTTTGTCTATCTATTTTTTAGAAGTAAGAAGTTGTATTCACTTGGTGACTCCAAAAAAAATGTGAAGGACCCGTACGTCCAAGATGTCTATCCTGTCTCAAGAACAACACCCCATACGAGGAGAAAAAAACCCACTTTGACCTCTAGATCCGTCAACTATCTAAGAAAATTTTGAGCATCTCTACTAGATATTTTACCCGAATATACCAATGAAGGTCCAACATCCCCATTAGAGCACCTGTAAGAAATGGTTTTTCATTTTTAGGTGCACAACATCATGAAGTAGGATGTGGCCCTTACGTTGTTGGTGGCCTCTTTAAAAGGTAATGCTCACAAAAAATATAACACTTTGTCTCTATATTCAAAATTTTTATGGGATCAACTTGCTACCCTGGTCATAAGCAACTTCATAGAAGAAGCAAACATAGTGGAATATGAGCCAGGAAATTTCCCCAATGATGTATTAGAAGGAGAGATACATAACATCCATGTGAAGGATAAAAACAAGATCTGCCACTTCCATGAACAACAAGAGAAGATTTTAGAGGAGACCCTCCACATCTATTATGAAGGACATGAGTCTACAAATCAACCATAGGCTATGAAGGCTCATGATGAGGAGGAAAATTTTGGGTCAGACTTCCTCCACCCTTTTGATGACCAAGCGAGATGACAGTATATTCCATCTTGGACCCTCCTCCCTTTTTGAAAATGCTGAGCAAGATCATGCAAAGGACCTCTTAATCTACAAGGATGAAAGAGCCTTAGAGAGCTCAACCTATAAGCGAGGAACTTACATCAATTGTGTTGACCATGGCAATATCTCTAGCACCCTAATGATTGGGGTAAAGAAGCTACATGAGGATCCCAATTTCATCTAAGTGATTATTTTCACCCAAGAAACTGGAGAAAGAGAGAAAGAAAGGACTTAAGCAACTAGTGGGGGGCTCTTATCTCCATGCCCAATGGACAAAGGCCATTCATTTAAAAATTTGTACATATGTACCATAGGCAATCTCATTTTCATGAGATAGTGGAAGACTTAACCATCTGTAAAATTTCAAAGTTGTGGCTTATCCATTGGAAACATTACCTTGTAGAAGAAATTTTCTTGACTCCATACCCAATGGATTAAGGCACTAGTTTCTAGGTTTCTTATCTTTAGTAGGTTAAAGATCCCTTAAGAGCATCCAAAACTATAGTGATAAATCACTATACCTTTCAAAAGTAGAAGTTTGGGTCACGGATAAGCACATGAAGTAAGGTCTGGTAAAAAATGCCTGATCAATCAGAGGCCAGATTTCATGAGCAAGAAATATCCAAAGGTTGGAATTTCTTGAGTCATGGACAAAAGGTACCAACAAAAGTCTTGAAAAAGAAACTAAATATAAAATGTACAAAAAATTTGGAGATAAGCAGTCCTGAAAGATGAAGAAAATTCTCAAAGAAGATAAGCGCCAACATCCCAAAATTCAAATTAATAAAGTGTACATTTTTTGAAGAAGATTGTCCTCCCTACAAAATATATTTTGAAAGGACAAAAATATGGAGCCACGATAAAAGCAATCCAGAACATTAAGTTAAAGTAATATTTTGCACCCAAGGGATGGAAATCCCTATAAAATGGGTAGATGGCATTTATATAGAATTGACATGGATTTTATTAGTATTTCATCTTCCATTGTGACCACATAATGGTATTACAACAATTTAACAATTATATATTCTTTGAAAAAATTGAATTTGATCTCCTCCTTACAAAATTTAAAAATATAATCTAATTAAACTAAAACTTTTTTATATAACTTCTCTGATTTTTCCTTAGATAATAGAGGTCAACTATAGAGATAATTGAAATTTATAAAATAAAAGAGCATACAAGTCATGTGAATTGTGGTTGGCTTTCTTGCCATAAATAATCAATCTTGTGAATTGAACTTTTAAAATATAAAAACCATCTAATTAATAGTTTAATTGGGATATCCAATTTTTTAATTCTTGATGATATATATAAAAAGCTTCATTTGTATTACATTAATATAGTGGTATAATAATAACTTGGATATTAGGTCCAAGGTGTAGACCAATTGGTTCATCCAAACCCCATAATGGGGGTGGAGGTCCAAGGTTCAAATCTTGGGCCTCGTCGGACTAAATTATTGTCCCTTTCCTAGTGCTTTCAGTGGCGTAAAAGGTTTAAAATGATTGTGGCATGGTGGTTATAGGGGCGGAATACACGAAGATCTATGTGGTGGCTTCTATGGCGAACAACACGAAATACTGTGGCACCCATAAAAGTTGGACAGCCTACCCAGATTCGTGGCGACTACTGATTCCATCATGTAAATTCAAAATAATAATAATAACAATAACTTGGATATTATTTATGTATCTATTTGATAAAATTTAAAATTAGTGACCTATCCAAAAAGCATGCACCTATCTAGTAGATCAATGGAAAACAACATAAATGCATGAAATAAGAATCAAGATTGCATATGACAATAAAATTGATGTTTCTTTTATTAATATTGAAAGCTAAACTCAGATACAATCATGCCCCTCTTAGGGTCACCCAAATTTTGATACAATTGATACAATTCTGAATCTCCCAACGGGGTAAGCACAATACTAGTGCTCTTTAAATAGTCATAAACTGCTCTAGGGTGGAGTTTACCCTCTTATTCATGTTGAGGAAGGAATTAGATGTTTGAATCTCCTTTGAATGTGTTTCTTGCGATCAAGAAACAACACAAAAAAATTAAACAAATAGGAAGCCTCTCGTGATGAGGCCCTTTAAAGAATTTATACATGCAAAGGCTATAATACCAATGAAATCAAGAAAGTAGATAAACTATTCTAAACCTATGCAATTCTCATAAATATTGATGGAAACATGTAAACAATAAGTTCATCTATCAATATGAAGGACCAGTTGCATGAAATAAAGCATTAGAACATGAAAAAAACTATTTATGTCCTACTTGATAAAATGAAATAAACCTAATTAAATATTTAATACGGTAAATCAGAGTCTCTAAACTACCAAGTAAACCATTAGAATTATTAATCTAAACTAGCTAAGCAAACTACAAAAATAATAGTAAGGGGATATTATACCTATTGCAAACCGCAACTCGGATGAGCGGTCTGCACTATAAACCATGGCTAAAAGCCGTGATGAGCAACCAAGTAGTTTTGCTCTCCAAATCAGGGGTTGTGGGATTGATCCTCCTTATCAAATTTATGATCAAGGGTCACCTTGGTGTCCTCTGACAGGTTTGGCGGTTGAATTGCTTGATAGGACCTCCGTTTGCCAAAATTAGCGTTTCTTGGCGTTCTAGCTCCTTAGTGCATCCATGGCACAATTTTTCATGATGCTTAGGTTGGAAAAGTGATAGCAACAAATCTCTCTCTTTATGCACTCAAGTGAGTTCACAATTCAATAGGGCTTCACTACTCTAATCTCCAATGCTCCATCATATTCTTCGACAATGCTTCGCTATCAAAAATATGTTATATCATTTGAATGGGTACTTATAGGATTACCCAAGGGCTAAGGGTGGCTTCATGGAGAAGCCAAGATCAAGAAGGGATGGTTATGATAGTTGGATTGGAATATTCCATCCTTTAACCATCTTCTTCTAGATCAAATGGTCATTCAAACTGATTTGGCTCGCATGAAGGCCAACTAAACTTCAGTTAAGATCGCAGGTGACAATTGTGGTTCAGACTGGAAATCACAAGTGTCAGTTGCGGTTCAGATTGTGGACCGCACGTCTCAACTAGGGTTCAGACTAATTAGGCCAAGGAGCCCAAATTGAGTGGTTAGAACCACTACTCTATCTTGGATTCTATCCAATATCTTTCATATGGTCTTGTAGCATGTCCATATGAGTAGTTACCATCGAAATGACTTGTTTTAGGTGTCTAAAGATGCCTCTTTTTAGATGCATTGTGAGATCGAACAATGTTGAGCAAAAATAGACCTCCTAAAACAATGTCAAAGTTTCTATGATGATCATTAGTCAAATCAACATTAGATGCCCCAGGTCCTGCAAAAGGATGTGCATCTTAGAATCATTGCTTCCAACTGGGTCAAAGGCTTAAATTTGAAAGATTTTACACTCATCATCAAACATTCGAGTAGCTTTGGCACTATAATAGGAGTTAAGCCTATATAACCAAAAGGATGAGAGTTACAAAATAATTATCATATGTTCTATTTACCCCAAGCAAAGGGGTAAGCTTATGATAGTTGTTGACAATGATTCATAAGATGAATGTAATTTTGACAAAATCAATGGATCTACGTTATCAGGGATCTTTTGTTGATTTTGATTATGATTATGATATTATGACTACCCCCCAAGTGAGGAGTCAATGAGGGTAATGAAAATGTACGAAGTGACGAGGTTTCTTGACCATAATGAATGATTTGGACAAACTTAGAATTGAGCATTTAATTACTTGGCTAAGCCTAGTTCAACGTATGATTGCAACTATTAATAGTAATTGCACATTCCTATCTCATGGAGCAGTCAAGCTACAATAGTCATCTTAGGGAATCAAAATGATACAAATCCAATTAGTTTCGTGTTGAATCAATTTTATCGATGATTTACTAGAAAAGGTGTCAAAAGAGAAGTGACATGAAACACCTCATTTTTATGGAGCAGTCCAGCCTTAAAAGCCTTCTTCAGAATTGAAAAGAAGCATATCAAATCAATGATGATAATTTTACCCCAAATGTCCTTATGGTTATTTACTCATCTCTCCGGATTGCATGGAGCATCAGTCGCTGCAACCGCCAAGTGTATAGAGTAAATAATTGAATACGAGGTGCATTTGGCTTTTGATTATTTTAAATATTTTTGTTAATTTTGAATTTTTAATTGATCTTGGTGCTTGAACATCACCAAATTTACAAAATTGATTTCTTTTATTGAGATTTGATCCATTAGGAGACATTGATTTATCATTTAAGATCTTCCCATGATGGGATTTTGTTGCATTTATTGCTGGTTGCAAACCATAGGTACAATATGTGGTTGAAAATTTCAAAATTTAGGAACCACAGGTCTGACCTACGGGTGCAAAACCCTAATTTTAGGACCGCGGGTGTCAACTGCAGTCCACAAAAATTAGGGAAACCTATAAATAGTTTTTCCATTTGAAAATTTCATTATTGTTCTTGAAAGCAACTACAATTTAGAGAGCTTCTAAGAGGTGAAAGGTAAAATGTGACCTAAAACCCTGCTAAAACTAACACCAAACACTTGACACACCTCACGATGGCAGACCGTGAACAACCCTCTTCTAGTCAAGGCCTCAGTGCGGGTAAGGTAATTCAAAATCGATTCCTCACATTCATTACTAATTAAAACAAACCAAATTAATTAATCGGTTAAATAAATCTCATTAAACTGTTAGCAGTGAACCAAACCCTAGATTAGGCTAGGTTAGGATTTATTATTATTTTTTTATTATTTTTTAATTTTTTTGGCTAGGAATTGACCCCGATAGGGTCACATTCCTAGACCGCAGCTACCAGATGCGGTTCCCAATTGTCAGATTGGGTACCGCAGGTGCCAACTACGGTTAAGTTCAAATTACAATGGCAAAAAATATGACCATTGTGTGGACTACAGGTTAGACCTGCGGTTCACCATTTTTAGTAAATTTTATCAATTTTCTAGTAGTTAATGCCATTTATTGCATCGATGAGATGCATTATTAGACTTGTAATCACCCTTAGCATAGTTTGTATATTTTTAGCAATTTTTAGCTTTATTAATATCTTTTTAGGTCATTTTTAGCTGTTTAGTTAGCCTTTCCTTATGTATTTTGTTCTTTTCAGATATTAACTTCTAGGGCTAGAGACCTAGACCTACTTCGCAACCTTCGCCCACTGCTAACTAATGGGGAGTGACAGTGGTTTGGGGCCATCAATTTTGGCTATGTCTTGGATCTACCCATGATTAGGGTAGATCAAGCTTACATGACTATGTTGGCCCGAATTTGGAATGCCTGGACCAACATATTTCATCTATCGATAGGTAAAATGACTATCACACTTGAGGATGTCTATAGGATCTTTAGGATCTCTATTGATGATGAACCCATCACCTCCTCTACCTTTAGGAGTAGGGGAATTATGTTTGATGAGATCTTCAAAGATCGAAGCTAGGAGGCCTAGTGTAATATCGACCATGGAGGCGTTCACATTGGGTATTGGTATGAGGAGGAGGTCTTCTCCATCTGAGAGGCAATTTTTATGCACTTGGTTGTGCAGATTGTGCTTTCAAACTCCTTAGGCATGAGGATACCCTGGAATATTTTAGCCAGTGTCAAGAGGGTCATTTAGAGCTCCACACGACAGCCATTGCTCCTAGCCTGGGGGATCATTTTACTGTGCCAGCTATACTGAGAGCTATATTAGATCACCAAAAAGAGTTGGGTAGGCATTAACTGTAGTCTACTCCTATAGATCTAGGGTTGGCAACACATCCTAATCGAGCAACCTGTAGTTCTACCCCTAGAGATTACTTCCATTGATGATGCACATCAATGTTACACTACATGCTATCCCCATGATGAGGAGGGGTTTCGAAGCAAGTGCCATGTAGGGGACATCGAGCATTATATCGGTCAATTTGTAGCACTATGACTTGATGATATTGAGTGGTGTCCATATATGAATTTCCCTATATTGTTGGAGGCTGGTGAGTGGTTGCGCCAGACTCGGTAAGACATGTTTCTTTTGGGTCGTAAGGACGAGATCTAATAGCACCAATTCAACTTCAGTCCTACGGTAGTTCGACATAGTTTAGGATATCCTAGAGTTTCCTATTATCTATAGGCAACTAGTGCTAGATGCAGATCTATAGTGGGTGCATCCTACATCATTAGGTAATGCTGAGGATGATTTCCAAGAGTTAGAGGTTGATGTGGCTAGGACCACCCCAATGTATGATACTTGGTGGTCCCTACTTCAGTGGTAGGGATATGGACCTCTCGATCGGGTATATGATGAGGCAAAGGCTGATCCACAGGGGTGCAATGTGCTCCCACATACTAAGTGTGGATGGGGGCAGAGGTTGCAATAGAGGATGCACCACCAATGGAGGCTAAGGATGATGCTCTAGATGATGGCGAGGTGCCTCTAGACAACGAGGTAGGGTAGCTACTAGCCCAAGTGGTATATTTACAGAGCCAAATGGGTACCATTCAGACTTGGCTATTACACAAGGATACTAGCCTCACAACGGTAGAGGCGAAGCTCTCTCACGGGAAAATATAGTGGTGGAAGTATGAGGAGGAGAGACCTCTCCTCAAGACCCAACTTAACATAGCAGAGACCGAGATCGGGTGATTGACTGTAGAGCATGATCTAGCATGCTCACAACTAACTCTTATGACTAGAGAGCAAGATGCATTTATGGCGATGGGAGGAGCTCCCTCATCTTCACAGGTAGTTATGGCACCACCTATAGCTCCAGTACTCACACTACTAGGAGGACGGGACCCCATGGTAGAGGTTAGGTGGTTCACTTCCCTCATTGAGGAGGGAAATGTACTATAAAATGTGAGGGTAGTTCACATCTCCTGGTTAGAGAACTACATTCGGATGAGAGGCGGAGAGGTGCTAGAGGATACATTTACTACAAGTACTAATAGGAGCTACTCTTGAACCAGGACCAGAGATACTAGATAGTCTTATGCTAGTTCGAGCCATATGTCTCATTGGACAAAGGGGATTTGTTCCTGTGTATGGAGCTTCTTTGGTTTAGGCAGTACACAGGACCTTCAACAGGGCATACAACATGCACTAGAGGAGACTACAGAGCAGGCTATAGGCCAGGCTCCTAGATATGGGGCTGAGGGAGGCGAAGAGAGCTCTGATACAGCAGTAGCAGGCTAGAGCTAGGGATCTATCAGATACATGCTACCTTTTGTATGTGTATCATTTTTGGTGTAAGGTCTGATGACCTACACGATTGTATCCTACGGGTATTTTGTATACTCCTGATGTACTCTTTTGACACATATATATGATATATGAGTTTTGATCATTTATGGCTCATGATGTGTAGTTATATGTTTTTTATTTTATGTTTATGTGATGCACATGGATGCAATGCTTATGTTGATGCTATATTTATATGATGTGATGTATGGATGACATGCACTAGATAACTATTTTAATTTATGATGATGATGATGATGATATGTAGTGATCTAAATATTAGATATGCTTATTTATTATGGACGCATATGGATGAAATATTTTCTTTTAAACACATACATATTGCTTTATTGTATGTATTTAATTTATGATGGTATCACAATATGGCTATGCAATGTATGTAATGCATTATTTACATGATGGTAATCTAATGTAAGTGAATCTGTATGATTTAATCACTTAAAAATAAGGAATGAATGCGATATAAGTTTAAAAATCTAATGGACGACACCATAGAATGTGTAAAAAAATCATGAATGTAATTGCAAATCCTCATTACAATAATTTAATCAATTAATCACCCATATATGAAATACAATGATATGAAGTGGTATGATATGAATGATATGATATGTCACTCTGTATTCCTTTTTGCAATTTTGAAAAATATGCACAATATAGTCTGTGGCTATCTAAATATTGTTTTTGATATCCATCTAGTATATATCCTATATCTTGATCGTGCTCAATGTAATGATGTATCACTTATTAAATACTTTGCAATTTGATGATTTCAATAACTTTATTCTATATGGTTTGTGATATTTGGTATTTTGTTGCTATTAAAGAAACTTTTGAGGTTTTCCAAAAGACTCAAACATCATAGTAGACTTCTCAAACATCTCATACTAACTGTACAAGGATTTTTTTGGACAAGGCTTTCATCACAATTGACCCAACTTTTCATTACCCCTGTGTGTGCACGTGAGCATTTTTAGATAGACCATAGGCATACCCTAGATGTCAATCGAGACTCTTTCAACCCATATGTGAGATTGAGTTCCTCTTATGTTAATATCATCCTTGTTTTAGACTTGATTGAACTATAATGCTAGACAACCCTCGGCACCCAGAGCTAGCTCATATTACAAATTAATCAGGACTACCCCTCCAAGAACAGTTGAGACTATTTCAACCCATTGCTGCATTTTGGGATCATCCAATAAAACTACTACCCCGAAAGTAGGTGGGACTCTTTCAACCCATTGCTACAATCAAGGTTCATTTTATGGATTTGAATGGTGAACAATTCAGGGATTTAAGTTCTCACCCTTATTTTCTTTCTATTCATGGGGATACTTGCTCATGTGTAGTGATAAAAATCATTGTTTTTCACGTTTTTCTCTAAGTGATAAAAATCACTATTTATTCTCATTTTTCTTGAGTAAGGGATTTATATAGTGATTTTTATTCACTATGTAATTTTATATTTGACTTTGAACTTGATTTTGATCTTCATTTGATCTTTGATTTGAACTTTGCGAGTTTTGATTTTTAAGATGTCAATTTAGGATATCGATTTAGGATATCAATGTGGGGTATCAACATTTGATGTTGATATGGGATGTTACTCTAGGATATTGCTCCTTTATTTGTAATCAAGGTAATGTAAGGGTAGGGGAAATCTTATCCTTTTGCCAAGGTTCACCATTCTAGACCGAACTATTTGCAAGATAATCAGGTAACAAAACCCATCTCTCTAAATACCCAGGACCACTTTCACATCTTTCATCCTGTCTTACCTTAGCAAGATTTTAAATGTTTCCATTAGTGACGTGATCCTGATATTCCAAGTACTATCACAACTATTGATCTCATATACAAAATCAAAGTAATATTTCTATTATGTTTGAGAAACCCACTAGGTATGGCTGAGTGACTGAAAACTTTGGTATACACACATATTTCATAGCAACATGTGTCATGTATGAAAGCGACATATTATGATAAATGCAAAGGTGCATGATTAAAACACAAATGTGGCATCATTTGTAAGACTAAAAAAAAAATCCCTCCTACTGCGAAATGCAACGAATGAGAATGCCTATTTGCAATGTAATGAAGTGAATGCATGCATAAATGAAAATGCATAGTGGAAATGTAAATGTTTTTGGATTTTATGTTTTACCAATTTGTTTGGATTTTATTAATTTTATAATTTATATGGATTTTAAGCTCTTATATTAGACCAAATGGCGATTACATGCCTTTAGAGCCTTTAAATTGACCAAGATATTTTTAGGAATCCTTGGATATTTTTAGGATGATCGAGTAGTTTTAAGCAAACCCTCGGAGCCTTTTGGGATTGACCAAATGGTTTGAAATACCTTTGGAGCTTTTTGATTGACAAAACTACTCACAAGAGAGCTTGGAGCTTTTTAGGATGACCGAGCGATTTTAAGCAAATCCTTAGGGCCTTTGAATGACATGACCAAATGGTTCTAGGAACCCTTGGAGCCTTTAGGGTTGATCGAGCAGTTTTAAATGAACTATCAGAGCCTTTTACTAACATGACCAAGTAGTTTCAGGAACCCTTAGAGCTTTTAGCTACACTCTTAAGCATAGAACACCTTAATATGGATGATTTTGAGAGGTTCAAGCTCTTCAACACCCCTTAGAAACATTAGGCGATAGGTACATAGAACAATATTTTCAAATATGATATAAGGTCCTAGCAAATTAGCCGTAAATTTGTCTCACATATCTGGCGGTAAATTAGAGTTTTGTTGGTTCTCTTTCAAGACAAGATTCCCAACTTCAAAGTCTCTCTAGTGGACTTTGATATTGTAAGCTCGTTTTAGTCGTTCCTGATAAACATGGAGATGCTCCAAGATATTCATGCGACGTTCATCAAGCAATGTCAGGTGATCTAGTCGAGGTTATCACATGGTGTTGTCATCGATGACCTCTTTCAATGCGACACGTAGCATTGGAATTTCCAATTCCAATGACATAATGGCCTCAGTCCCATATACTAGTTAAAATGGCATTGCCCCATTGGGCGTTCGAATGCTAGCTTGTAAGCCCATAATGTAAGGGGCAACTGGATATGCCAATATTTTTGGTTTTCTTGGACCGTATTTTTCAAGATGGTCACCACTGTCTTAATTGAAGCTTCAACCTGTCCATTTGCCTGCGGATAGTATGGAGTTACAAAACTATGTTTGATTCTATACTTAGTCATAAAAGCTCTCACAATTTTGTTCTTGAATGATGTTCCATTATCCAAAATTATTTTGGATGGAATCCCAAAATGACTTATGATATGCTTGTTGGAGAAAATTTTGACTCAACTTTTAAACCCCAAATTTTAAATTTTTGGTTTCAATCAAAGTATTCATAATGCTGGTCACTTCTTCAGTTGGAGTGAGTTACTCGAGTTTTTCATTAGTTAGTTTGATGAATTCTAACCTTGGTTGTTAATAATGTGTCTTTTTTATTACTCAAGTATCTAAAAAGGGATAGGGAAATTTTTTATTAATCATATATTTAACAAAGCCTAGCTTCGAACCTCATAAAATAAAGTTTCCTTAGGCTTAAATCAAATGATAAATATTTAAAGCCCTAAGGTATTCTAGAGTAAGGGAAATTCCAATCAAGCACCTTGGCCTAAGTACCAAAAAATTTAAATTCACATAAAGGTATTTTAAATTAAAATCTTGAGGGTATGCACCCCATTTAACTAAAAGGCAAACACCTTAGATTTAATCCAAGGGTCGCGCTCGACTCAGTTCTAATTGGATGATAGGCACTTTAATAAATCAATCAATTGATAAGTCAAACAAGTCAAAGACCATGTTCAAAGTATATAAGATTCATATTAGGCTTAATCTGATGGTAGCGCATCATCAAAACCAATCCGACGGATGCACTTTCATGAAGAAACCCGAATGATAAGTCTAATGGTCTAAAAGAATTATAACCTAAGGTTAGAAATGATTAAAATTCGTACAACTCTAATGGATCTGATGAATGTGCTTGATCCAAGCCAAATCCAATGGATGCATGCTCTCCAAAAATTCAAAAGGTTAAAGAGTCAACATGGGTCAAGATCTTAATTAAAAATCGGGCAGATCCAACAGATCTGATGGTAGCGATCAAACAAAATGTAAATATCAATGGATGCACATAGTTTGATTAAACCCTCATTAAAAGAAACATTAATTAAGGTTTGAGGGTATACGCCTCTTTGCATTAAACAATGATCATCTTAAGATTAATCTAAGGGTAGTGCACCATCTAAACCCAATCCGATGGTTGTGCAATCTCCAAAGAGTCAAAACTTTAAAATGAAGTCATCATAGGTCAAAGCTGCCACTTAAAAAATGAGCAATTCTGACAGATCGGACGATAGCGCTCGAATGAACTCAAGATTGACATTTGCACTTGATTTTAATTAAACCATGCATTAAAATACCATGGTCCAAAAAGGAATTAAGAATACACACCACTTTGATAATCATCGAGCAATTTGGACAGATCAAACAACAACGCTTGATCTAATACCTGATCCTACGACAACGCTCTTACAAAGGTGCATTAAAGAAGTAAAATTCCCATGTGATTAATTACAAATATTAAACGAGATTAACAAGGGTTTAAACACGTTGGCTAATCATCCCCATTTTGACTTAATCAAGGTTTAGAATTATATGTTCTTAAGTAACTGACCCCGTAGGTTGAAGGATATCAACGGTCGCGCCAACATTCAATTGAGATTTGATGGTCGTGCCAAATTTTAATATTAGTAAAATACTGGCTTTTAGAATATCATACGACGATGCTCATCTCTAATCAGATTCAACAATGTGCATGGGTAAAAATGATCAAAGGTAGACTAACGACCATGCAGGTCCTAGGACATCAATGGTTGCACTAATCCTTTCCAGGATATGATGGTAGAGAGTGATTCTTAAAGCAATGAATCAACCATCAAGATCTAACGACAATGCTTCATAGAGAACAAGAAGATCTGATGGTCGCAAATGAGTCAGAGTCCAGACAAAAGAATACAAATAGGCTAAACGAATGGGCATCTCCAATAGATCTAACGGATGCGCTCACCTCCACTCAGATCCAATGGTAGCACACGAACCAAAGGTAAATCAAAAGGTGGGATTAAATTAACACTTGATTAATTAAAGTCTTAAACACATTTAATAAGGGCTCTAACATGTTTGATTGGTCAATATAAGCATCTCTTGGCTATCTAACCTACAGGTTATAAGAAACCCAAGAAAGTGACAGGAAGCAGGCTGATCGAATGACTGTACTTTATCAGTAAGAATGAAATCACCATTGACCAAACGTCTTTAGAATTTTAGAAGCTAACACTCTTACAGGTTTAAGAACACCAGAAGCAGCCATGATGGAACTTGTAAAGATCGCAAACCAATAAAATTAGCAAAATCATCCGTAAGAAATATTCGATAGTTTAAGCTACCAGAAAAGGATGATCACTTCACAAGAAATGCCCTAAACATATGTCGAGGTAGAAAATAAAAGAGGTAACTCATTCACAGTAAGGTACACCAAGAGATGCTATGAAGATCAATAGCCAAAGATAAAGTCAAAATAGTACGCATAAATGCTGTGAATCCAGAAGAATACTCATGGAAGGAAATATTCGAGGAAATCAAAGTAAATCCCATGGACAGTACCTTGGTAAGGACAAAGTGGACCAAACAAAAGATAAATCTTGATGTTCAAGCCTGCAACCAGATCATGTATATTTCGTGGAAATAATAGTGTACCACAAAAATAAAACTACAAGGCATAGTCACAACTTATAAATAAGAGACAATAAAGGAGAGCTAAAAGGCATCGACAAAGTAAAACTATGGAGTACAAAGAATATAAATATATTCAGTTTCTATTATGCAAATACTTAAGACAACGAAAGCACGAGAAGAAGAAATCATGGTTTTGACTCACAAAAATCCATTCAATCTGCACTTTGACGAAATATAGTTACGAGGGTAACACTCCAACGGAGTATAGTTATGGAAGCATCTTATAAATGCTTCCAGATCTTGTTTTCCATTCCCACCTTCTTCCTACTTACCACTACCTCCCTCCTTCTAGGATTTATTTCTTAACCATCCTAATATTTGTCCTTACATTGTGCCATCTCACCACCTTCCATTGTGTGGAGCCACCCCCTTTCCTCTTTTCTCCCTTCACTCTATCACGTGATTAGTGCAACTCCATTTGTTTACCATTGGCACGCCATCCCTTGTCTTCACCATCACATCAGGTCCCCCTCTGTTCCTCATCTAGAATTCACAATGGCAGCCTGGCCAATTCTTAACAGCAAATCATAGTGATCAGGACAAGCAGAATGAAAAGAAAAAGTATAGTACTGAATCCTTAGTTTCTAGGACCAACCAAAGAGAGCAAAAAAGCTAAATTAATCAGCAAAGAGCTCCCTTTAGTCTAGAAAAGAACCTTAACAATCAATTTAGATCCGCACCAATTGGACAACATATAGAATAGGTTTAATCAGATGTTGATAGGTGTAGGGTCAAAAGTAAAACAAGAATAACATAATCAAGAACCAACAACTATAAAAGGAAGCAGACAAGTTTAGATTTTGCATCAAGCAATTAGAGAATAGCATTTTTTCTAAGAGGTATTCTTGAGTGCCCAGTTAGTTGTGTTGTTGTATCCCCTTTTGTGTCTATTTTTTCTTTCTCATTTCTTATTCTTCCCTTTGCTTTGCAGGATTGTGATAGGAAAGTGTTCAAGAAGTTGAGATCATTTCCTACCTTTTTGAGCTTGATATTTAGAGACTCTACTATTACTAGATTGGAACAAGGAGAGTAGGAGAGATCTGTTACATTATTTGAACATGATATTTTCATTGTATTGATATATTTTCTTTGAGAAAAAAAAAGTTAAAAGGCACTCTGCCCACTCTGCATGTAAACTTTATGAAATCAATATAATTATGAGTATTTTTCCTATTATATATTTCTTCTTAGCTCTGTGTGTCACTGTGTAATGGATTACATTATTTGAACGCATTATATACGTTTATCCCATTGGTTAACCCTTGGTTTTATTGTGATATTCGAATAATATTAAGAACGCCAATTTTTCTCCTCCCCTTCTTTTTTTCATGATAATATTGTTGTTAAATTGCTATAACAACCCAATGAATCTAGGCACCGGTATACATAAGGCATAACAAATGGTTTTTTTCATGCTTGGTCATTTTAATACATATAATATAATATAAATTTGGAGCGTGTAATTAGATTTTTAGTCATAGAATTACCGATGGGGTTTCCTTACCCGTTCTGTAGTTTCTTTAACAATATTTGTGTTTAGAAGAACAATGATGTAGGTAAACAAAAGCCGGTAATAGCTCGTTGGTTTCAAATAGATTCTTGCAGTGTGACAATTGAATTCCTATGGATGCAAGAATCGGTTCCAACAGTATTTTTGTGTCATTTTTGGGGAGAATTTTTATATTCTAAGCCTGGATTTTACGATAATATTTTTAATAAAATTATTGGCTAAATAGAATAAAGAACGTTTGTTTTAATTTTTTTACATTTTCTACGTTCTTTATTTTACCCATGTTTTCAATATTATTTTCTTTATGTTTCTTGATCTTCTTGAAAATTTTGGTTTCTTTATTTTCTTGAATTATCCCAAGAAGTGAATCTTGTGAGGATGAGTGATAAAATCAAGCATTCTTGATAAAAGCATACGTTGTTCTTTTTCATCCCAGTGCTGGAGACTCTACTGGACGAACCCAAAAGAAAAAATAAAAAATGAGAGAATAGAACGTGCTGGCGAACACAAGGAGAAGGGTAAGGAGCTATTCCCAGAACTTGATTATCCAGAGGTATTTATACATACTCAGAAAACTCCACTTTTCAATAATACTACTTATAATAGTAGATCAAATTCTAGTGATAAAAAGTACGTAAAGACAAATTAGAATGCTATTACTATTGATATTATTGTAGATGAACATTTAAAATCAGTTATAGAAGATATATGTGATTATTCTCATAATAATAATTCAAAGGTAAATAATCCATCAGTTTACATTCAAGCCACCTAGACCCATACCACTGTAGGTGCTACTACTGTGAAATTGAATCCTACAGTAGCAATGGCCCAGGTTAATTTTTATTTATGGAGGACTAAAAAATATAGGCCATTTACATTACCAGCAAATTTAAATGCCTTACCCAATAAAGCTCACAAATACCTCCCTAAATTTTTAGGAAATAGTGTAGTAACTAGAGAGGATCATATCAAAATTTTCTTATATGCAATGGATAGTATGGAAGTTGAACATGAATATGTAGTATTAATACTATTTTTACAAACTTTAGAAAAATATGCTAGATAATGGTTTAATTCCCTTCCTAACAATGATATCTCAGACTTCACTACAATGGAAGAGGTGTTCCTAAAGAAATATGGTGAAAGGAAAAATGAACAATCACTGTTAACTGAGCTAGCTGCCATGAAGAAAAAATAAAATGAGGTTGTTATTGATTTCAACATAAGATTTTCAAAGACTAGGAATAAGATCCCTACCAACCTTAGACCTAGTGATATTCAGTCTATCTATTTTTATAAGAATTCTTTTCAAGGAGAGTTTAACTATGAGTTAAGGCAAGAACAAGCCAATACCATTTATGGTTGTATGGAAAAAGTAATGGATATATAAATAAATATATTGGATAGTGGTAATATGAAGCCCTATTCTCTAGAAGTCAACCTACCTGAGAGAAAACCCAAAAGGGTAGCATTTGATATACAAATAAGAACCAAAATTGATCGAGTGGAGAAATTGACTAATCAAATGACTGATATGTTCAATAACGTGAACAACGGGTTAGGAAGAATTGAAATAAATGGAAGTAACGGTGAATTTTCATAGACAGAGAGATATAATGTTGACAACTGTCCTCCCTTAAAGAAAATTTTTAATAGGAATCGGGGGAATATCTATGGTTTTGAAGAGGGAAATAGGAATAGAGGTAATGGAAATAATAACTAGAAAAATAGATATTCTTATAGGGATCGATACAATGTTCCTAACCCTATACCATCTTATAATGTAGTAGAAGGGTTTCCTTATTTTTTCTCTACTTGTGATACACCCCATAACCCTGATGCATGTGGAATTCACTTAAGTGATTAGCGTAATTTAGACATGCATGCAGAATAAGAAGAGGATATAAGAATCAATGCATGTTGGTCTATTGAAGATGAATCTAGAGAAAGGTTATTTGATGAAGACATGGATAAATATGCTTCAAATCATCATCCTCAAATCTTAGTAACTGAAGGAACTAAAATCTTGCAAAAATTACATGAGTCAAGATATGATAAGATGAAGCAAGGGAAATTAATCCCCACTACTCAAGAGGTTGAAGAATTAGAGGCAATCCATGTTCTAAATTTAAGGAATAGAATGGTCCCTGAAAGGATAGAGAAATCTTCTACAAGTGAAACAAGAAAATAAACTTTCACCAATAAAAATATCAATACAAAAAAAACTTATAGGAACCCTAAGAATATTACTCCTAAAGTAATAGAATCAGAGGAAGAAATTCCCAAATAAGAAAGTAATAAACCATTGGATATAAAGAAAATAGAATTTGATGTTGGATCAAAACTCAATAAGAAAAATGTTAATATCATATTTGGAGAACTTATGAAAGTTCAACAGTACAAAGAACAAGTCTACAAAGCATTTGGATTAGTAAAACTAAAAGAAGACCCAACTTGCCGCTGCTAGACAAAATCAACATGATACAAGATCACCATCCTCTGTCAGACCTTTCTATGTGTCATTAATATATAATTCAGATGAATGAGAAAGATATGTGATTCATAATTGCATGCTAGACAGTGGAGCTTCAATATTTGATCAAATGGGATTAATCTATACTAGATATTTTACCCCTATTTATGTAATGGACAGTAGACAAATTCCTTGTGTAGGGGTGATAACTAGATTATTAGTTTACCTAGACCAACACCCCAAAAAGAGCATTGTCATGGATGTCGTAGTAGTTGACATTGACCCATTTTTCTCATTATTATTTAGTAGACATTAGGCAGAACAACTAGGAGGTTCAATTCAATTGGATTGGTCGTATGCTACAATCCCAATATCAGATAAGGAAAATATAATTTTGAGAAGGGAACCATTCAACAAACACTCTGTAGAGTTAATTCAAACAGATGAAACCATGATTAACTTAGTAAACTCTATGGAAGAAAAATGGATGGGAGTTTATTTGATATGGCATAACCCATTCCTGGTGGAAGTACTAGAAGCAAAGAACATGGATCCATAAGATATAAAAATAGTAGATGAGGAATCAGATAGATTTTTGACTCAATAAATATGGACCATGTCTTTTTATGGAGCTAAATCCCAGTCTGGAGCAGGTGTAGGTGTAAATTTTACTGATATTACCTTAGTATTCCTTACAGATTGCAATTTCCTTGCACAAATAATGTAGCTGAGTACGAAGCTTTACTACTAGGGCTAAGAAAAGCAAAAGAGCTAGGCATTAAATACTTGACTATAACAAGGGATGCAGAGCTTATTATACTATAGATCAAAGGTAAATATCAGACTAAACATCCTAGGCTTAAGCAATATAGAAATGCAGTATTGGAAGAAATTGATAAATTTTTAGCTTTCAATATCTCATATATTCCTAGAGAACAAAATCATGTTGCAGATATTTTAGCTGTAAATGCCTCAAGTCTAGATCACCCAGAGTTAACTACATAATATATGGACATATTCCCAACTATTTCAGTTTATAAACCTTTTGTGTCGGATAACATAGTATATGTATAGGTCTTTCAGGATGATGTAGATATTAAATATTTTATGACTCTACAAAATTAGTATGTAGATATAATCTATGATGAAAATATGAAGAAAAGCTAAAATACCAAATAGGAGAACCAATAGAAGTAATCCAGTTGAAAACTAATAAGATACCCAAAGGATTAGTTTCTCTAGAAAGTCTATTCGATGATTTTGACAAAGCCTATAAACCTTTACGCAGAGAAGTAATTTTTGAAGATATTAACATATGTTTAGTGAAAGATCCCAAAATAGTGAAAGTAGACATGGCTTTACTAGCTAAAGAAAAGGTTGGATATATCAGTTTCTTGAAAAATAACAAAGAACATTTTTCTTGGACTTATGAAGATCTGAAAACATTAAAAATAGATGTAATGACACACATAATACCCCTGAAAGAAGATTCCAAAAAATTTAGACAGAAACAAAGGAAATACAATCTGAATCTGCACCCAATATTGCAAAAGGAAGTACAAAAATTACTGGATTCCAAAATAATCAGAAAGGTAATATTTTCTTCCTAGATATCCAATTTAGTACCAGTTAGAAAAAAGAATGGGAATATTAGACTCTATGTAGATTTTAGAAATTTAAACAAGATTTCATTAAAATATAATTACCCATTACCCAATATGGAACAATTATTGCAAGTAGTAGTTGGCTCAACCATATTGTCTCTGTTATATGGATTTTTAGGGTACAATCAAATTCATATAAATCCAGAAGATAGACATAAGGCAACATTCACTACACCCTCGGGCACATTTGAATATTTAAGGATGCCTTTTGGGCTAATGAATGTAGGTGCTACTTTTCAAAGAGCAATGGACTTTACCTTTAAAGGATTGATGTTTAAAATTGTAGTTGTATATCTGGATGATATCACTGTATTTTCTAAAAATACAGGGGATCACCTAGAACACTTAACTGCAGTCTTTGCTCGATGCAAGGAATTTGGAATTTCTTTGAATCCTAAGAAATGCATATTTGGTACTACACAAGGAAAGTTGTTAGGACATATAGTTTTAGAAAAAGGGATAAGCATTGACCCAGACATAATTGAAGCTATTTTCAAAATTTCCCTTCCTAGAAATTTGAAAGGAGTCGGGTCATTCTTTGGCAAGATAAATTTCATCAGAAGATTTGTCTCAAATTTTGCAGAGATGACCAAACCCATAAATGACATGGTTAAGAAAACATGAGAAATAAAATGGATAGTGGAAAATATGGAAGCATTTTAAAAAATTAAAAAAGCCATATCAACCACTCCAGCCATAAGTTGCCCAGATTATTCCAAAAAATTTAACAGGAAAAAGCCATATCAACCACTCCAGCCATAAGTTGCCCAAATTATTTTTCTCCAAGAGCTATAGCTAATAAAATAATGAGAGCAGGATATTATTGGCCTTCCATTTTTAAATATGTATATAAATATGTTAGGAACTGTCATAACTACTAGGTTTTTACAGGAAATAAGCATTTAGTAGCCATGCCCCTCAATCCAGTAATCATTGAGGCACCATTCACAAAATGGGGTATTGACCTAATTAGAGAAATCAAGCCTAATTCATGTGGCCAACACAAGTGGATCATAACTGCAACAGATTACTTCATCAAAATCTTAGAAGAAAACATCTTGACTAGGTTTGGGGTTCCTCAAAAACTCGTTATAGACAATGCACAGTATTTTGTTTCATATGAAATGGTAGAATTGTACGCTAAATATGGAATTGAATTGTCCCATTCTGCTAATTATTACCCCCAATAAAATGGCCTATCTAAGTCATAAAATACGAACATGATAACAAGAATGAAGAAGTCATAAGAAAGAATAAAATAGGATGGTATAATGAACTAAAATTTTCTTTATGGGCTGATAGGTTATCTATCAAAAGAAACATAGGAAGAACCCCCTATGATATGGTGTATGGAGAGAAAGATTTATTACCTTCAAAATAGAAAATTGGCACTTTCCCTTCTATTACAAGATCATGAAGACCCCAATCCCATACAGATAAGGCTTGATAAAATTGTCCTTTTAGAAGAGCAAAGAAGAGAGACCCTTAATAGAATGATGGAATAAACTCAAAAAACTATGAAATTATTTAATAATAAAGCTAAGGGTACTCTTTTTCCTCAGGGAGATATAGTCATCTATTGGGATCCTAAAAATGATAAACATGGTGAAAAAGGTAAATTTGAACCCAAATGGATTGGCCCATACCAAATAGCTCATGTTATCAGTCAGAATACATACAAGTTGCAGACCTTGTAGGGTGAAATAATGGTTATTCCTATTAATGGCCAACATCTCAAAATGTACAATCCCTGTTGAAGGTGAATAAAAAAAAAATTATAATAATAAATAAAAAAAATAGAAAACTCCAAAAACAGTGTTTCACTTTTTAGATTTTCTTTTCTTTTCTTGAGTAGTTTAATGCTGAGTTTATTGTACACTCTATATTCTTAGTTTGATGAGTATACATTACTGTTGATTCCACCAAAAATGATAAGGAAAAAAGAGATTTATTTTAGACTTTGATGAGTTTTACAATTTTTGAAATATGAATTTTTATGTAATAGTTATTTGATATGAGATAAAACAGAAGAAAAACAAAGTTGATTGAAACATCATGTCAAAGCCTCACATTACAAATAATACTTAAAGTGACTTCAAAGGTCCGAAGAGCGAAGCTATCTTTGAGAGGGTAGTTAAGCTAAAAATCATTACACTCATCCTATTAGCCAAAAACTAATCCTCAACTCAAGCATACTCGTTGCACAATTTTCTTATATATCCAAGTACTTCTCTCACAAGAAAGAAAAATAAAAAATAAAGTTAAATTGAGTCACTACCTGAGATATCTTGGAAAACCTCTATCGGGGCTATAGATGCTTGACTGGAAGTAGGGTAAAACTAGATGGGATTAGAAGCAACTCCACCGGGGCTATAAACGCTTGACTGGCAGTGGACCCCTACAGAATGGTGAAATTTGTTTTTGAGTGAAATCACATATTAGGCTTAATTGTTTTTCTCAGATATGGAAAATTTCTAAAAGACTTAGAAATTAAAATGAATACACAAACACACACATGGGCATAAACATGATGAAGTAAACGATTTTGAAAAAAAAAAATGTTTAATCATATCTTATGACTTAGCTAAAACAAGCATTACAATATGTAAAAAATAAAACTCATGTATTTCTAAAAATATGATCCTAATTTCTAAATTGAATAAAGGGAATTACAGTATTCAAATACTCTATTTACTTTGATATCATGTTGTCCATACATTTTTTTAGTATATATAAAAAAAATGCAAAAGAGGAAGAAAAAGTTTTCTTTTATGTATTTCAAGCTTTACTTAGCAGTCAAAAGTTTTGATTTTTGTTAAATTTCTTGCAAATAAAACCAGGATATTCTGTGGTTCTCAAGTGCTTCATGTTTTCAACACTTTTTCCCAGTCACAGCCTATGCTGGAGCCAAATTTGACTCAACTTTAAAACCCCCAAATTTAAATTTTTGGTTTCAATCAAAGTATTCATAATGTTGGTCACTTCTTCAGTTGGAGTGAGTTACTCAAATTTTTCATTGGTTGGTTTGATGAAGTCTAACCTTGGTTTTTAATAATGTGTGTATTTTTTATTACTCAAGTATCTAAAAAGGGATAAGGAAATTTTTTATTAATCAGATCTTTAACAAATCCTAGCTCCGAACCTCATAAAATAAAGTTTCCTTTAGGCTTAAATCAAATGATAAATATTTAAATCCCTAAGGTATTCTAGAGTAAGGGAAATTCCAATCAAGCACATTGGCCTAAGTACCAAAAAATTTAAATTCATATAAATGTATTTTAAATTAAAATCTTGAGGTTATGCACCCCATTTAACTAAAAGGTGAACACCTTAGATTTAATCCAAGGGCCGCGCTCGACTTAGTTCTAATCAAACAATAGGCGCTTTAATAAATCAATCAATTGATAAGTCAAACAAGTCAAAGACCATGTTCAAAGTATATAAGATTCATATTAGGCTTAATATTACGGTAAATCATCATCAAAACCAATCCGATGGATGCACTTTCATGAAGAAACCCAAATAATAAGTCTAATGGTCTAAAATAATTATAACCTAAGGTTAGAAATGATTAAAATTCATACAACTATGATGGATCTTGTTGAGTGGTATTTTCACACATTTATGAAAGTACACTCTTCTTTAGGATTTGGGATCCAAATCCCCTCTTGCAAAGAAGTTAAACAACCAACTTCTCCAAGGTCTCCGCTATATTAGCATTTGCAACTGTGTATTAGTAATCTCAGATAAAGATATTCAATTAAAATGCTTGGAACACCTTAGTGATTGCAAGTAACTGTAAACAAGGGGCAATGTTGGTTTATTTCACCCTGAAATTTAGTGATTGTTCATTATTTTATTATTTTTTAGATTTTGTAATTTTTAAATATTTATTTTAACTAAGTTAAACCTTCTGGAAAAATAAATATTTAATGAAAAGAAATGCAGAAAATTAAAAAAATGAACACGTCCAGTCTGATGCTATCCTATTCCAACAAAATTGAATATGTGAGAGTTTCGTATATGCAACCTAGCCTATTTGACCTGCAAAACAAACACAATCAAAGTAAACTAGGTGCTAGCTCCAAGGGTTTAAAATAATTTTCAAATTGCAGACATTCACATGAAATAACCCAAAACAATGGCATGTATTTCATTTATAAATCTGAAATCTGAAAGGAGAAAAATAGAACAGTTAAAATGAAGCATGCAAAAAATTTCTCATCCTTTCTTGCCCATAAAATGCAAATTTTTGAACAATTTTGCATTAATAAAATGTGTCCTGTTACAACAATAGAATCTCTGGTTTTTCTCAAAACCAGCAAAATGTGGAAGAAAAGCACTCCATAGCAGGCCTAGAATGACTAATCACCATCAACTCTACAACACTGCTCGCAGCGATTTCTGACCCCGTATCAATCTGTGCCTCTGCGTTTTATACTTGTTGGTACAGTTCTTTGGTTCGTTCTACGATGCTTCATTTCACCTCCCAGATTGTATCGTTTTGTCTTCCAGATTGCTTTGTTTCACCTTCCTCGCCTTTCCATTGCTTTTGATTTTATGCTCGAGATCTTCTCTGTGAATTGTAATGCCTCTACAGCCCTTACACATGTACGCCACATGTTCCACACTTTTTTGCATGTTCTATAATGGCCCCATGTAAATCACGATGTTTTTATGCATGCAGCTTTGCTTCCTTGCTTTCATCGCGAAAACGTGACATGTCGCGATATCGCGACATTTTCCTACCAATAACCCTATCCGCTTTCATGCATAGCGAAAATGAGACATGTCATGATATCACGATGTTTTTCTGTCAGCAGCCTTTCTTGCCTTCATGCATAGCAAAAATTTGACATGTCGCAATTTCGCTACAATTTTTCTACACTTAGTCTCTTTTCAATAAAGTGTCGTGAAATCGCTACCATTTTCTGCCCTCTACATAGTCTTCACTTTCTGTCACAATTTCATGACGTGTTTGTCTGGCTGGAATGTTTCCTCAAAATTTGCACGATATCGCTACGCCTTTGCTTTGTTTGGCTTCATTTTTTGACTATAGCGAAATCGCTACCATTTTACCACTTAGGCCTTTTAATCCACCTGTGCCGTGAAAACGTGACGCATCGTGATTTCGTTACGCCTTTCGACTTATGCGCTTTGTGTCAGTTCTCGTCATGATTTCACTACACTATTGGGCCTTATCGCCTTTGGCTCGGTTTTGTCGTGATTTCACGACCATTTTATATTTTATGCCTTCTGCCCATTTGCAAGCCACGAAAATCAAACACATCGCGATTTCACGACGGTTCCACCCACCTGCTACCGTTGACTGCGTTGACCATGATTTTGTGACATGTCATGATTTCGCTATGCTTTTCTACTTCATGCCCCGTTTGACTGTCTTGATCGCGATTTTGCGACATGTCACGATTTCGCTACAATTTTCCATTCTGCCTTTCTCTCTCCTCTTTGGGCCGTGACGGAGCAACATGTCGCGATATCGTGACACTTTTCGATCAAAGCCTCTTCCTGCTTGCCTGGGCCACGAAAATGCGACATGTCGCGATATCGCGACACTTTTTCATTTTTGCCAGCGACGGAGCAACATGTCGCGATATCGCGACACTTTTTCATTTTTTGCCAGAGACGGAGCGACATGTCACGATATCGTTTAGTGAAATTTTTGCTTTTTTCTTGATTTTTTTAGTATCTGGGCTACTGCAATTTTCTTTGAAAGCATGCAAAAAAGGTGGGTCCCCAATTTTGGGGTGTGTTGTGGATCAACCACAACAAATGGCGACTCTGCTATCAAATGCTCTTGAGCATTTTGGTGAGAACCCAACCTGAAACATACAAGCTTAGATATAGGCATCAGCACATAGAAGATAAAAAAATACCGACAGATCAAAAATACATGAAACATCGAAATCATTAAGTATCAGCTCGGTGTGTGTAATGTGCTTCATTCCCTATCATTTGAACTTGTTCAACATTCCATTGTCAGTTTCACTTATGATTTGTATGCAAGGCTATGAATGATTTGTGCAAGATTTGATGCATGATGAAGATGCTAGAGATGTAACAACCTGCTTTATAAATGCTCAAACCTTCTTATATCATGGACAAACATATTAAAGATGTCAAACCCTCTTAGGACCAAATATATGTATACTAAATTAAATTTACTAGATCCCAAAGTTGGTTATGTGTCACTACCATCTTGAACCCATGTGCAAGTGTGAGTGAAATCAGAACTTTGGGGAATAAGATTCCCAACCTAAGCGAGATGGGAATTTAACCCTATCCTTACTATTCTGATTTGGAGTTCATTACCTCATCTTAAACAAAATGATTTAACCTATTATGGATGAAATGGTCAGGCTAGTCTATCCATATGAGCAATCAGTGGTCTTGCTTTTAGGCAAGACATGTTGCCACGCATGAGCATACTTAACCCCATAATCCATGATTTGGCTTCATTCATTCTTTTTCTTTTATTTCTTGGACCTTTGAGATGACTACCCATCCTTTCTAGGGACATGTAGTACGATCCTTCCAATCCAAGATTTATGAAATGGGAAATATTAATTTTTTTATTACTTGGACCTTTGGGATGACTACCCATCCTTTGTAGAGGACACATAGTACAATCCTTCCGATCCAAGATGGAGATGAAATAGAAAAAAATAGTTTTACTTTTATTGCTTGGACCTTTGGGATGACTACCCATCCTTTATAGAGGACACGTAGTACGATCCTTCCAGTCTAAGCCTTATGATGAAACGGGAAAAATGGAAGCTTTGGGGAATTGGATTCTCAATCTAAGCAAGATGAGAATTAAGTCCTATCCTTACTACTCCATGTAGGTCAAATCAGAGCTTTGGGGAGTTGGATCCTCAACCTAAGTTCGATGAGGATTTAACCCTATCCTTACTACTCTGGTTTTAGGCTTTAATCTTGATGGAAGTGGTAAAAACCACTGTTTTAAGGATTATGTTACATGATAGGACAGACATGAAATATTCTTTTCACCTCCCCTTTTCATCCAAGTATGGTTTTGACCATTTTGCTCAAGATTATTTTTTAATGTGCATGGAATGTGCTTGGTTCAAGATAGCTTAGGCAGCAGTTCCCAACCTTAGGATCCTTTTAATGCCTATTATGTAATAATCTGAAGAGGATTCAACACCTTCTCAATGATTGCTAATGGAATGAAAGTGTAACTGAGATGACATGTATATGCAATGTGGAATATGACATGAGATATGAATGCACTACTTCTTTTGAAATATATCATCTATTTTACCATAATGTGCAAAACTGACTTCATGCATCACAAGATACAAACGATATTATTTAAATGTTTGTGTTACTTGTGGAGCTTTCTACAACACAATTCCAATGTTTCATATTCTCCTGATTTTAGGCATAAGTTGACATCTCAAACTTTTCTTCATTTTTTTTTTTTTTATATAAAAACCAAACATGTCCATAGGACCAACACATAACTTTAAATTAAAACTTATTCAATCCAAAACCAAACTGCAATCCAAAAATGAAAATTTGAAAACACACCAAAAAACAAAACCATGTATATACAATATAGTACAAGATGATGCCAAGCTTGGACTATTACTTTCCTGGATCCCAAACATGATTAGAACATTTCAAAAGACATATGTCACAATACACATGCCAAATATTGTAGGAATTCAACAACAATAATATCAAACCAAGCCATGCAACAAATTTCAACTTGCCATGCTCACCATACCCATTTGATTTAGTTCTATTACCAACATTACAAGTGAGATTCAAATCAACTTGATAAGACAATGGTTGATTTTCAATTTTATCATGTCTATTCTCTAAAATGCAAGCTTCATCATTCCACTCATGATTTAGAAGTAGGCTCTCTTTTTCAAATGTGAGATATTGCAAACAAGAGCCTATTTCTAAAAGTCTTGAATTCAAATCATTTTTCAAGATTTTGAAGCAATCAAAATTAATCAAAACTTGACAAACATCACCAAGATTTGACATTTCATCATCAATGACATTAGCACCCAAAGGGACATCATGTAACCCATCACTTAAAATTTTTGTGGCTACTACCAAAGGTAAAGATTTCACTTTGTCACCCATACTCAACCCATCATGATTAGAATTTATCACAACTTGATGAGTGTTAGTAGCTTTTTCTTTTTCTTCATTGTCTTCTTCATCATCCAACACCTGTTCAAAAACACCAAAGTTAGGCACCCAATCAAACATGCATCCATCCTTTTCAAAACAAGAGCCTAATTTTTCAAAATATGTGTCACGTGACACCTTTCCATGATCAATGGCTTGAGTTGCCTCAAAATCCATATTTTCATTAGGATCATCAATAGTATCAAACCCACACCACTTGAGCTTTGTAATTTCATCATTTTGAGATGACATAGACATTGTAGAAACAATAGGTGGATCAAGATTTTTGATTTCTTGCCCCTCAAGGGGAACAAAGACAATTGATTCTCCTTCTTCATCCATGGTAGTAAAATCAATATCCTTCTCAAACCTTTGATGAGATTCCAATCCTTCTTCCAAAACATTTTCAAATTGCACAGGACTTGTAATATCTTCATATGAAAGGGCAATTGTATTATCCTGCATATCAATAGGCACACAAATTTCATTAGCAGTTTTGGAGTGAGCATACTCTTCCTAAGAATCATAATGATCATATTTCAAAATCAAATTGTGATGCTCAACTATTTCTTCTTCATCTTTTAATTCATCAACATGTTTCTCATCAAAATTATCTTCACCGTCCTTAGATGGTTCAATTACTTCCAAAATTGGGTTATTGCTTGTATTCAAATTGATAAGGCTATCATAATCCACATGTGTAACCCATGATTCAATTTTATCACAATTTGGAAGGTGTGGATCTTCTTGGTCATCATTTTCAACAATGTCATCCGAAACAGATTCATCCTCATAGAATTCATCTTTTGGTGAGTCAAGGGTTTCCAATTTGTCACATGTTTCAATACTAGTTGGATCTAGTACTCCTCCCTTGCCTAAAATCATATTCTTGTGAAAATAATTAAAATTGATTTTAGAAGCATCCTTTGAATTAAGATGAGTACTTTGACGTTGATTCGTACTTAAAAAAGATGGTTGATCTTGCATAGTAGGTTGAGGATTTTGAAATTGATTGAAGCTTGGGAATGATTGTTGATTCTGAAATTGATTCACACTTGAACTTGGTTGAGGTGGATAAATCATTGGATGGGTAAAGGAGGTATTAAATGATTGCAAATTACATGATCCAAAACCCACACCATAATTTTGACAACTCAATTGTTGCTCAATTGCCATTGCTTGAGTATAGGCTTGAGTCAAAGATGTGATTTGAGGCATCCCTCGCAAATATGTGGAAATGAGTGGGTCAAGAGCATTTACATATATTTGGAGAGCCATTTCTTCTTGAAGAGCATAAAATGTTACTAATTGAGCATATAATCCAAAGAACCTTTCAGAAAATAACTTCACATTTTCACTTGGTCATTTTTTAATAGTGAGAAACTGCTCATACTTGCGGATTGGGTCAACTTGCTTTTTGTTGAATTGATTAAGAAATGTTGCCTCTAGTTGAGCCCAAGAAGTGATAGACCCTAAGGGCGGACTTGTAAACCAATCAAATGCCACTTTGTCCAAGGTGTAAGGGAACATTTTACAAACAACATCATCATGCCAAATTGTTAAGTGATTCACAACAAATTTGAATGCTTGAATGTGTTCTCCTGCAGTATTTTTCTCGTTAGACAAAAATCGAGGAAGACATCTCTCAAAACCAATGGGCAAATAATGTTGAACTCCTGGTATGTTCAATGGGCTACCTGTCATCCACGGTGAAAACATAGCCATTAGTAAATCTTAAAGAATATAACCTTAATATCAAAAAAATATATATATATATTTATTATTATTATTATTATTGTTTTTTTTTTAAATTAAATTAAATCACATTATTCCTGTATGAACAATCAAAGCGTTAGAACAGTGCATAGCAATTCATGTCCTCCTTTTAACAGTACAAAGTTGTAATATTAAAAGAGGGCTAAAGATAATAATTAATAGGGCATGAAATATTCAAATTTTAAATCCCTATAGCATTTAAATCAATCTGAAATAAACCGGCTCAGGACCTCCTTCTAGCACCAAAATGTTGAGTGGTATTTTCACACATTTGTGAAAGTACACTCTTCTTTAGGATTTGGGTTCCAAATCCCCTCTTGCAAAGAAGTTAAACAACCAACTTCTCCAAGGTCTCCACTGTATTAGCATTTGCAACTGTGTATTAGTAATCTCAGATAAAGATATTCAATTAAAATGCTTGGAACACCTTAGTGATTGCAAGTAACTGTAAACAAGGGGCAATGTTGGTTTATTTCACCCTGAAATTTAGTGATTGTTCATTATTTTATTATTTTTTAGATTTTGTAATTTTTAAATATTTATTTTAACTAAGTTAAACCTTCTGGAAAAATAAAATAATGAACAATCACTAAATTTTATATATTTTAATAAATAAATTTATAAAAATATATAAAATAAATTATTTTGTATCATTTATATAAATTTTCAAAAAAATTATATAAAAAAATCTTTTAATACATATACTTGATTTATTTTTAAAATAAATATTAATTTTAAATTTTAAATATGATATTTAATTTAATATGAAAGATAAATATATGATATTATAATTTTGTAATTATACATGTTATTGTACATAATATCTAAGATTAAATTTATAGATGGCGCCTCCTCCTCAACAAGAATTGATAAAATTACAGTTGTAAATTTTAATATGAAATAATTTTTTTAATTTTTATATCATTCAAACTTTAAAAAACCCAAATACTTAAAAAAAATAAAAATAAATTTAAGAATCACATTACATTTAAGTAGCAACAAGGAAACATTGAAACATTGAATGGGCCTCAAAGCATAATTTGCAGCATTTCAGATTTCGCTATTTAAAAATCCTTCTCTCTTGTATATATGGAATCGCATTTTAAAGCTTATATGGGCCTAGATAACTAATCATTAAGTTTATAAATGCTTGAGCTATCAATAACGGTGTAAATGAATACTTATCTGATCAGTATGCTTGGTTAGGAATTTTTAAAAAATCGTATATCCCCTTCTTAGTAGAATTAGAGTGGGCCTCACAGTACACGCTTTTTGTATTTCAGATAAAAAGTTTAAAGTTATAACTTCCAAGGAAATGCATCAAACTTGAGTGATTCGATTACTGAAGTTTAAACAACTTAAAATATATTAAGCAAATTCCAATAGACTGCTAAAAACTTTTTCGTTTACTGCTACTGAAAGTACAAAACTCCAAACAGGGTCATGTGTTTATTCTATTCATATAATAACTACTGTTATAGATAAGGTAGTGTTATAGATAAGGTGGTTCCTTTAAAACTGAAGTTTAAACAACTTAAAATATATTAAGCAAATTCCAATAGACTGCTAAAAACTTTTTCGTTTACTGCTACTGAAAGTACAAAACTCCAAACAGGGTCATGCGTTTATTCTATTCATATAATAACTACTGTTATAGATAAGGTAGTGTTATAGATAAGGTGGTTCCTTTAAAACTGAAGTTTAAACAACTTAAAATATATTAAGCAAATTCCAATAGACTGCTAAAAACTTTTTCGTTTACTGCTACTGAAAGTACAAAACTCCAAACAGGGTCATGTGTTTATTCTATTCATATAATAACTACTGTTATAGATAAGGTGGTGTTATAGATAAGGTGGTTCCTTTAAATGAGGTGACATAAAAATTATAGGAAGTAAGAGTTTTTTTTTTTTTTCTCGGTATATAGAAGTAATGGTTACAATCACGATTTTTAGTAACTACCAGCACAGCTGGTAGGGTTCAAACTATCTGCGAAGGCTCCCAGGACTTCCACCATCTCGGTACATGGTAACCCGACGTGAGATGGGGACCGCCGGACGCACAAGGGTTGCACCGTCGTCATCAATCTGGCGCACCACTCAGAGGAATCGGATCTGGGCTACTGTCTGTACATGGACAAGCTCGTGGGATTGGAACCTAGATCTCCTTTGAGTAAGCGCCCCAACTTACCAATCCACCTAGACCCACGGACATAGGAAGTAAGAGTTATAGGAAGCAGTTTCAAGATTTAAAACTTGATTAATAGTAAAAAATGATTGGGATGTTATTGATTGCCCTGATTCTTCTATGTATAAATAAATAATATTATTTTAGTTGGTTACATCCACACTATTAGCTGTCAAGTACATGTGCTGCTTTCACTTGAGATGAAAGCATGAGGGGGTGGGTGGCCATCAATCACTTAAGATGATCAGGCACATTCAAAAGATTCAGATCAGACTATTACCTTTACAACAGGTATGCTCCATACAAAATTCAGATCAGACTACTACCTTTATAAAACTACTATCTTTATAACAAACATGTTCTATAATTTAAACCTAAATCTCAAATGCATACACAATTCCAATCCACAAACTTTAAAGGCAAATAAAAAATTAGATGACTAGCTAAGTTTATAGCTTAGATTATACAAACAACAGCATCATGCTGATGACATCATTTCACGCCAAAGTTTAAACAAATACATTGTTCGCCTAACTGGAACAGACGCTGAAATTTAGAGCGAATTTTAGAGACCCTAATATGGCATTATCTTCATATCAAAAGCTGTCTATAAGAAGGGAAATTTTTACCCTAACACAGCTTTACATGAACTGCTCAATCGAATAGAAGCTATGCTCCATTTTTTCAGCTGCTGTGCGGAATCTATCGTCCTTCCAGAGACGTGGAACACGAAGCACAGTACGATGATTCTGTACCATCAGTGCTACAAGCATTTGGTTTCTGAGGAAGAGGAAGGGGAACAAACTCCGGAACGGAAACTTCGCCTTCAAGTATTTGAAGTACTTGTCTGGTGCTGAGTCTTCCTTCCGGTTGAGGATTGCAACAGAGCAGTCCCAATTTCAGCACTCTCTCCATCTCATCCTCAACATATCCACCGCCAAGATTTGGATCCGCGGCAGCGACGAGCTTGCCTTTGGCATGGAGCTCTCTCACCCAGTCCACCAAAACAATTTGGGTACCGTCTAGAGAGGGATCAACGGGCCGCCTCCCACATGCAACCTCCAACATCAACACACCGAAGCTGAACACATCCGTGCTGGGGGTGGCCTTCCCTGTGTGTATAATTTCCGGGGCGATGTAGCCAAGCGTTCCCACCACACGAGTCGTGTGCGGGTTTTCATTATGCTCATACAAGCGAGCAAGCCCAAAGTCCCCTAACTTTCCGTTAAGTTCTCCGTCCAACAAAACATTGCTGGCTTTGATGTCTCTGTGCACCACCCTTCGCTCCCATTCTTCATGAAGATACAGTAATCCTGCAGCCACGTCCTTAAGAATTCCATACCTTCGAGGCCATCCCAACACTGTCTTCGGATTCCCAAATATCATCTTATCCAGGCTTCCGTTGGACATGTAGTCATACACTATGAGTAACTGTTTTTTCCGCCTGCAATAGCCTCTTATTTGCACAAGATTACGGTGCTGGAGTCGACCGAGGCTTGAAATCTCTGCTATGAATTCCTTGAGGCCTTCGTGGGACTCTTTAAAGATACACTTTACAGCAACTTCGAGGCCGCTCACAGTAAGAATTCCTTTGTAAACCCGACCGAAACCTCCAGAGCCCAAGACTTGTTCGTCTCGGAACCCCTTGGTTGCAACATGCAGGTCTTTGTACTTGAATCGATGGGGCCAAAACTCCAGCTCCCAGTCTTCAACATCATCTCTGTTGTTATTCCTTCTCCACCACACAATCCCGCCTACAAACCCAAGCAAGATTAGAACAACAACGACAGCTGCAATGATGGGGATTTTAAGTCGCAGGCTGGGTTTGCTCTGTACGAAGGAAGGAAGATGAGAGACATTTAGGGCTGGTGCGACTCCATTTGTACTGAAGCTCCAGGCGAGAACGTAGTGATCTTGATACATCCCTCCTGTGGCTGCAGAGAAACCGACATACATTTCTTCTTCAAAAACGCTCGAGAGGGTCTTGTTCTTCAGAGATATCAAAGGTTTCTTCGGCCGAGGCAAACCAGCTCGAACAATGGTAACATTGAGCTGGTGTTGAATATGATCGTAATCAATCCAGGCTTGAATGTTGTGTCCATCGTTGAGAAGTAATCGTTCAAACCGATCGTCAATCCGGTAGCCGGCAGGCTCAGATCTTATCGAGCGAAGGTCGTCGAGATCAACGCCGACGTGATTGTCGTTGATGTCTGCCATGTCCTCGTCCATACCCGTGTCGAACTCCATGGAAAAGAGATGATTCGAGGGATTTACAAGGTTTGACATGTTGAGAAAACCAAGGTAGTGACCCGCCAAAACTCCGTCTGCAGACTTTTGTGGCGTCAGGGTAAACGCCAGACCACTTCGTGAAATTTTATCTTTGGCAGGAACCATGGCGAATACGAAAGTGGTGCTGAACGAGAAAGTTGCATTGCCATCTTTCATGAGCACTGGTTGTGAATAAAAAGCGCGGCCAACAAGTTGTTCGGATTGGGCAGTGAGGCGGATGGCGTTGGAGACGATTGAAGCATTCCTAAAGAAACTGAAATTAGTTGAGCCATTGAATTGGTTAAAGAGAAAACTTGTGCCGAACTGAGCCTGTGCTGTGTTCGATGGGCAGAAGGCGAGAAAGGCAACGAGGACGACAAACATTTTGGAACTCGATTTGATTTCCATTGCCATTAGGGACCTAAGATGCCAATGCACAACAGTAAGACGCATATATCTTTCTTCTTTGATGTGTGCCCATTCCAGACCTCTCTTATTGGTCTGAGAAGATTTTCCAGATAAGCATCACCTTGCGTGGAATAGGAATAGTAGGACCCACGTTACCCCCGCGTTTGTTTCGGGAAAGGGAATATTATCAACCGTGCGGCCAATGCACAGCAGTAAGACGCATGTATCTTTCTTCTTTGATGTTTGCCCATTCAAGAGCTCCCTTACTGGTCGGAGAAGATTTCACCTTGCGTGGAATAATGGTCTCCACGTTATCCCCCGGTTTGTTCCGGGAAGGGGATTAACCATGAGGACGTTTAATTAAGAGCTATGCAAAAACAGCTTACCATGGATTGTATCTTAGTTATAGAGCCAAGCACGCAAGATAATTTAGAGTCTTATCGTATAGATTCAAACATTTATAAGTTTTATAAAAGATATTTGTGTATAATTTGAAAAATTTAAATGTGGATTTAAAATTAATTTAAATTGAAAATTTTAAATTACTATTGTTACTGTTTTTAAATATATTTAAATTATAATTTTTAACAAATTCTTAATTTAAAAATATCAAAATTATAATTTAACTACAACTCACACGGCTTGGGAAACAGGTCCGAAGCTCAGCAAGAGATAGTTCCAAACCCATGACATTTGAAATCGTTGAAGAGGAACGGAAGAGCCAAATTCTGCTGATGCAAACGATGGCCAGGCTTAGTCAGACGGGTAGTTGTGGGCCCCCAGCGACCTAATTGGCCGTCCGGAGAGTAGATGGGGATGAAGTTACGGCAGCCAAATAAAACAAATCAATGTTCACACGACGATCATGAGAAACTTCAAACGACTTACTCCGTCTAGCTCTCATCCCGTACATTCCATTTTCACACAGAGGGAATCACCGTGAAATTGGCCCCGGTCATTAGCGGCCGTACTCCGACTGTATGTCGTACTGTCGAATGTATACGGTATCTTGTGCGAGTGGCTGGCCTAAGGCTTCATTCAACTGAGCAGGTGTAGGCCCGCTTTTCCAGGTCAGACAGGATGATGGCGACGAGCGGGTGGAGAGGGGCGGCACATACATGTACCCAGTGCACAAGTCAAATACAAGGTGCGGATACCGGTAAGCGATGACCGCTGACTGGCAACTGAGGGCAGACTCTCAGGGCTGGGGTGAGGCCCGCTTTTCCAGGTCAGACAGGATGATGGCGACGAGCGGGTGGAGAGGGGCGGCACATACATGTACCCAGTGCACAAGTCAAATACAAGGTGCGGATACCGGTAAGCGATGACCGCTGACTGGCAACTGAGGGCAGACTCGGAGGGCAGGCGTGAGGCTAAAGCAGTAAAAAAAGGCTGCCTAAATGAAGTTAAGTTAGGCCTGCCTTGACTTTTGCTTTTCTTCTTAAACCTAACCTTAGCCAGGTCAAAGTACAACTAAATCCATTATTTGTGTTTTGATATAACTTTTTTAAATTGTTATATTAGTTTTATACAATTTAATCTATATTACATTCTTAATGATATATGGTATTGTCGTGATCACTACACCTCTAGAAAGCTTGAGTCGCGTCATATGAAAAAGTATGTTTTTTAATTTGTTATATTAGTTTTATACAATTTAATTTATATTACATTCTTAATGATATATGGTAATGTAGTGATCACTAAACCTCTAGAAAGCTTGAGTCGTGCCATATGAAAAAATTATGTCTCATTAATGAGAGGTTAAATCTTACGAGCAAGAAATGTTCGAAGGTAGAAAGTTCTTAAATCGTAAATAAAAGATGTTAACAAAAGTCTTGACAAAGGAGTTAAAAGATATGGAGATAAGCGATTTCGAAAGATAAAGAAAAATTTCGAAGAAGATAAGTGCCAAAATTTTAAAAATCAAATCAATAAAATGCACATTCTTCAAGAAAGATTGTCTTCTTTGTAGAATATATTTTGAAAGGACAATTGCAGCATGGAATCATGATAGAAGGAGCTCGAAGATCCATAACATTAAATTAAAGCAATCTTTTGCACCCAGGTGATGGGAATCCCCAAAAAATGGGTAGATGGCAATTAAGGTGGTAGTTGCTCATCCAAGGGCCAGGATTGATTGATATTCATATCTTCAAATCTAGAAAATCCTAAAGGGACAAACAATTAGACAAGACATGACTCAATATCTGAAACAACAACCACCTAGAAATCTTTGCATGAGTTTTGGAGGGAAAATCCTCCCTTGTAAATATATAAATAGGAGTAGTGTTAGCTTTGTAAAGGATCGACAAGTTTGCAATTCTTTATATTTATAGGCTTTCCTTTCATTTCTCTCCGTAAAAACAGTTGTGGTTCTTGAGCGACTTGTGGGTAATTTTGAACCCTCGTTTTTGGCACAACTTTGTAAAAGTTTACCTGCATTATATATATACACGAGAGCCTATGTTCATTTTTTTTACTTTGCTTACAAATCTGTTGTTGTGTATGTGTATGTGTTTGTGATATTTTGTCTAGCTATTAAATTTGCTAAGTGAATGTATGTGTGAGGGGCCTGCATCTATTTTTGTACCGAGTCACTTACTAGCTTGGCTCTCCTGTGAAACCCACCTACTCATATATGCATATAATTGGTAGATTTTGATTACACTTCACTATGTCGAGGATAGGAAGTGTTCAGCGTTGGCACATAATGTTTGGGCTTGTTTTTGTAGGAATATTTGCTAAGTGTGCGTGTGTGTGAGGGGCTTGCATTTATTTTTTAATTGAGTCAATTACTAGCTTGGCTTTCCTACAAGACCTGCCTACTCATATATGCATATAACTAGTAGATTTTGATTGCACTTCACTATGTTGAGGAGAGGAAGTGTTCACTATTGGCACATAGCATTCACGACTAGTTTTGCAAGAATATCTTAGAGGATCTCTTGGTGCATCACCCTCTTTTCCTTTTATTTGTTGAGTTTATTTATTTTCTCGCATCCTTTCCCTTCGTAGAGCAACTAGCACCTTGAAGATCACATCTTAATAAGGAGTCAACCTTGTAAAAACTCATGGAGACCCCCTGATTGAGTTGAACCCCATGCTCTCTATTGCAACCTATTATGTTGCTTCAATGCGAGGTGTGATTTCCTCGGGTGGGGATAATAGAAGAAGACAATAGTTTAATGGCACATCTAGTGGGACCCTAGTGACACATAATTGGTTCCAAAATCACAAGGAGTAGGGCTGAGACTTGGTGAGGGTTTTAGTCTATTTCTTGCTTGTTGAAGCATCTCTTTTCTCACCTGATAACTCTACTCTAGAACGAACACCAAAAGAAACCATTGTTGAAGATACCAGATCAAGGTTTGGGTGAAGATCTTTGTCTATTTATTTTCAAAAGTAAGAAGTTATATTCACTTGGTGACTCCATAAGAATCCAAAGGACCCACTACAACCTCTAGATATATCAATAATGACACCCTACATGGGGAGAAAAGAACCCACTACAACCTCTAGATCTTTCAAATATCTAGGGAAATGTCTAGCATCTCTACTAGAGATTTTACCCAAATATACCAATGAAGGCCCAACATCCCCACTAGAGCACCTATAAGAAATTATTTTTCTTTTTCAGGTGCACAACATCATGAAGCAAGAAGTGGCCCTTAGGTTGTTGGTGGTCTCTTTAAAAGGTAAGGCTCACAAAAAATATAACACTCTATCTTTATATTCAATATTTGACTGGGATCAACTTGCTACCCTGATCATGAGCAACTTCAAAGAAGAAGCAAATATAGTGGAATCTAAGCCAGGCAGTCTCCCCAATGATGTATCAAAAGGAGAGATACATAACATCCATGTAAAGGATAAAAAAAAGATCTGTCACTTCCATGAACAACATGAGTAGATTTCAAAGGAGGTCCTCCACATCTATCACAAAAGACATGAGTCTACAAATCAACCATAGGCTAAGAAGGCTCATGATGAGGAGGAAAATTTTGGGTTAGGATTCCTCCACCCTTTTGATGACCAAGCAGGACAACGGGTATATTCCACCTTGGATCCTCCCCCTTTTTGAAGACGCTGACCAAGAGCATGCAAAGGACATCTTCATCTTTAAGGATGAAAGAGCCTCAGAGAGCTCAATCTATAAACGAGGAACTTATCTCAATGGCATCGACCATGGCAATATCTCTAGCACCCTACTGATTAGGGTAAAGAAGCTATAAGAGAATTTCAATTTCATCCAAGTGACTATTTTTCACCCAAGAAACTAGAGAAAAAGAAAGAAATAAAGGACTTAAGTAACTAGTGGGGACCCCTGACTCCATGCCTAATGGATAAAGGTCACTCACTTAAAAATTTATACATATGTACCATAGGTGATCTCAATTTCATGAGATAGTAGAAGACCCGACCATCTATAGAATTTCAAAGTTGTGGCTTGTCCATTGGAAACTTTTGCTTGTAGGAGAAATTTTCTTGACTCCATACCCAACGGACTAAGGCACTAGTTTTTGGGTTTCTTATCTTTAGTAGGCTAAAGATCCCTTAAGATCCACAAGAACTACAATGATAAATCACTATACCATTCAAAAGTGAAAGTTTGAGTCACAGACAGGCACATGAAGAAAGGTCTAATCAGAAATGCCCGATCAATTGGAGCTTAGATCTCATGAGCAAGAAATGTCCAAAGATCAGAAGTTCTTGAGTCATACAGATAAAATGCACCAACAAAAGTATCGAAAAAGAAACTAAAGGTAAAAATTCATGAAGATCTAAATATAAGCAATCTAGAAATATGAAGAAAACTCTCAAAGAAGATAAGTGCCAACATCCCAAAAATCAAATCAATATTGTACATTTTTTGAAGAATATTGTCCTCCCTAAAAAATATATTTTGAAAGGACAACAACATGGAGCCACAACAAAAGCAACTCGAAGATCCAAAATATTAAGTTAAAGCAATATTTTTGCACCAGACGATGGAAATCCCTATAAAATGGGTAGATGATATTTAAGGTGAAAAATGCTCATCCAAGGTCTAAGATTGACTAATATCCATATCTTCAAATCTAGAAAATATTAAAGGAATAAACAATCAGATAAGATATGACTCAGTATATCCGAAATGACAACCACCTAGAAATATTTGCATGAGTTTTGGAGGGAAAATTCTCTCTTGTAAATCTATAAATAGGAGTAATGTTAGTTTTATAAAGGATCGACAAGTTTGCAACTCTATGTATTTGTACACTTTCCTTTCATTTATCTTTGTAAAAACAGTTTTGGTTCTTGAGCGGCTTGTGGGTAATTTCGAATCCCCGCTTCTAGCATAATTGTCACATCTCCATTGCTAGTGATTAATTTTCTTGGAAGAATATGATTCTACGATTAGTGTTTGTGGTGCAGGTGCAGGATTCGAGGTTGATAATAAAGAGAGCACCCACCCCATTGACCGAGGCAACAAAATAGAAACACCGAGTAAGTGGTTATGAAATCGTGCCTCGAGCACCTTGGTTTGTGGATACATGGAATCCCACCATAGGTTGCATTTGCATTCTGCCTATCATGGCTGACCGAATGGTTGCACGTTGTTTCACCAGTTTGTTGTTCATTGATTGTTGTCATTTAAAATGATAATTTTAATATAAATATATATAAAAATAATAATATATTAAAAAATATATATGGACTTACTAGCTTAGAAGTAATTTAAAAAAAGGGGGGGAAATTGTATTTACCTAGGAATCCATAATCATGGGATTGACCTTAATTATTATAAAAATAAAATGATAAAAATATATAATAATTTAACTAAAGTATATACTTTTATATAAACTTAAAAAGAATATAAAGTATTGTAATATGCCTCATCCTTATATTAGGAAAATACACTTAAGTATTATATGTGCTAAGGGGACAAGTGTAGGAATGGAACCATGAAGCCTTAGGCCAAGCATAATAAAAATACTTCGAGAAATCTAGAAGCCAATGCTCATACATGGAAGATGATAACATGTTCTACCTGGTAAATAAAATATGAAGTGTCTCATCCTCGTGAATTACCTACCCTTATATAAGAAAGAGAGTTGGTGAGAGGGAGGACATGGGTATTTTTATTTTCACAGAGTGAAGTGAAGGTCGACATATGCTTGCGGAAGAGAAATCATATGGAGCAAGCGGAGTTATTGTAAGAGATCAGAGCTTTGTTATGTTATTTATGGAATGTTAGATTAAGAATATAATGTTTTAATATGATTTTACAATGAATAGATATTGTTTGGCTTCATGTAAACTTCCCTGTTCTAGTTTATAATTCAAACAATCATGATGTTAAATTGTTCGATTTTCCGTAGTGGAATAAGTAGTTGTTTTATATAATTAAACAAATCTTTTCTATACAGTAAAATATGGGCTACTTGGCTGTAGTGCTATGAAGGAAAGAGTAACATATTTTTTTTTAACAATCAACCAGCCATGACATAAAATTCGATGTAATGTCGTGATAGTAGAGTAATTTTTAAGTGAAAACCAATATATGAGGAAGTTTTCTGATTATAAAATATGTATATTCATCTTATCTAAACTAATTCCTGAAGACATAGGGGAAGATAAGAGATAATCTAGTATTTGGTGTTGTTTATAATTTTTTTGGTGTTCACTAAAAATTATTGGCTTTCTATTAGACGTTTTTCAATATAGTAGAACCTAATTCTTTTACATTACATATAACTGTGTATTGTTGTTGCGGTTGAGGCTTGGAAATGCATGGTTGTGAATGGTCGAGTATATCATGTAGTCATATGGGCCAAGTCTGAGCCATATTCCCTAGCTTTTTGTTCTTGTCTGATTATTGTGGGTGGGTACTAGAGGTGCAATACTTTCCTCAAAGGCAACATTTGGAGAAATGTTCCTTTCCAGACGATGGAGTTTGCATTGTATGGTGAAGCGCGGGAGAACCTTTGAGAAATGATTGTTGTCATCCATGCTACTGTGAATTAATGTTATGTTGTGTTTTTAATTGACGTTGTTCAGTAGGGTTTGATATTCCCATTAAATTATAATTCTGTGAAGAATACGACAGATAGTTTTACCTCTGATATATTTTAAAATATTCCCAATTTGTAGTTTATCATGACCAGAATTCCGAATGTTGGTTGGAAGTAGTTCTTTTTGTGTTTACCTTGGCTTGATTGATAGCGCAGTGTATTTCGTTTACATTTCTAAAGTCTTAAATTTAGTATTACCTTGAATGAATACGATGTCATCTCATTAACCATATGTATTATGCATGGCTTCCTTAAAAAAAGTATATAATCGATTGTATATAAGAATATTTTATTTAAATAATATGTATTATTGTCTTGGTCGAAAAAGTAGGCCCAGGAGGTGTATTGTTAAACTTCTATCTGAATATTATATTATTAAGCCTAGCCGAAACTTTGAATTGCTATATTAGTATTCTTCTAAGTTAAAATTTAGGACATGTATTTATATTTTAAATCGGACATATATGCTTTGAAAGACAAATGTTGTGTGTTAAGCTTTAGTTAGAATGTCAGAATCTAATAATTAATATATATATATATATATATATATATAGTTGAGTCATTCGTTTATATGAAATTTTTTCTTTCTGGAATATTAGATAACCACATATTAGCTCCACATATGATCTTATGATTTATTTATAAATATTATTGAACTAATAGTTCACTTTCTTTGTTATTTTATAAATTTGAAACTAGTGCTGGATATGTTATTTAAAGATGGTTGAAGATATCTATATTTTAGGATGACTTCAAAATAACCAGAATACATGTGCCTTTATTGAAGTTACATTAGTATGTTTACATTTTAAAAGTAAATGAGATGATAGTATTATTATTCTGATGTAATTGTGTTTATTTATAATTAAAGAAAAAAAATGTCTTTGGTGTATGATGTGGTTACATTTTTATAATGATTCTTATATGGTAATGAAAGTAGAATAAAAGTAAAGCCAAATCCTTGAAAGCATTTAAACCATTTACCACCTGCTGAAAAACCACCTTTGCTCTTGCTTGGGAAAAGTCAAGCTCAAACTTTCTTCCCCCATTTGCATGAAGTCACGAGGTGACTCATGTGAGACTGAGTCACTGTGCTATAATTATCTTGGTTGCTGCTATGAAATAAAGATTATCTTATTCGTTTGATATGAGATTTGTGCTAAAATTGGATTACATTTATAAATATTTAATTGTATATGGTGATGAATGACGTTATTCAATCTGTATATATATACTGAGTTATAAAGTTAGATTTATGATTAATAGTTTATATGAAGAGACTTAATTGTAGAGGATAAAAGAAGACTTAGATGGTAGTGTCAAAACTAGAAAGTAGATTAGTTTTTTTTTATACTTAATTGTTTAAAATAGGAGCCATATGTAATAGAAACAATATTAAATTCCTTTAATGACTAGCTTGAAAATTAAACGTAGTGTGGGGTCTGATAGGCCAAAGTTACTTTGATAGTGTGTTAAATTAGAAGAAGCAAGGCTTGAAGCTCTTCTTAGGGAAACTATAATGTATTAAGTAAATCTTTGGATACACAACCCTAGGAGGGTCGTATAGCGATTGACCTTAGTAAAAATTTGATTGTCACCCTTGATTTTAAATGGGAACCAGAGAAGTTTATGATTGATAAATAAAATCAAATTCCTCTTTTCAAGATTTAGATGGTAGTATTTTTATTTTCATATGATTTTAATCATTTCCTAGGGAAATTATGATTGTATTCAGTAGCTTTCTTTAAAAAAAACATAGGAATAGATGAATTTGGGAGCATGTCGTATATTTTTCAAAAAAGGTTAAAAAAAAAAGGTAGCTAGAGAACTTAATGTAGCATGTTTCGCTCTTATTATGTTAAGCCATGATAGATTTATTTTTATAATAAGTTTCTATAGTTTACAAAAAGTATTTTGACCTTAAGTACCCATAGCTTAAACTTAAAATTTGAATCTTGCCTAGAGAAAATCGAGGGAGGCTGACTCCACTCATACCCTTAAGTCACACGATGTATAAAGTGGAAATCACCTTTGATTGACAAGATAATATCAAGGAGACTTCATCTACCCATGCCCCTCAGTCACGCGGTGACTTAGCATGGACTGCACCATCATACTCAAGCTTTATGGGACAAGAGGGACCGAGCTGAGGAGTGTAACGAGTTATGAAATGGGACGTCACTCTAGGTGGCCAGTCAGTTACCATGGTGATATCCATCATTCCACTCGGGCTGAGGAGGAGCCAACATAAAGCATGACATATGAGCTACTCATGATGTTGGAAGATCCAGCGATAGATGGTTATGGGCAGCATTGTCGTCATCTTGAGGAAGAATATGGATATCTAGTCCCTTAACCTTGCGAAGGTGGACTCTAGCCAAACCTTAGTAGATGGTTAATGACTAGCACAGGCATACAAACACTGGTTTGAAGACATCGATCTGAGATATATTAAAAGGTTGCCAACCTTACAACCTTGGACAAGGGGCATAGCGTACCCCATTCAGGTGATATGGGCCCTGAAAGGATAACCCCCCTTCGGATTCCTAAGAGTCTCGAGTGATGAGCCGAATGCAGTAAGGTGACCCACGAAATCTAGATAATTCCAAGCACTTAAGACACTAGCCATAGGAGTGGATAATTTTGAAGTGCATTATATCTGTATTCTAGATGTAACCTTCACATAGGAAATCAAGCAATGATGGTTGAGTAAACAAAATTTTTAGTGTGTGTTTTCTTTGGGGTTGTTATTGTTGGTATCGGAGCCTAGATTGCAAAACCCTACGACACATGATTAAAGGTGGCATAGCTCTTGACAAGCTTTCTCAAGAAAAATTAATATCAACTCCTTTTGTATAACAGATGGAGGGTCTTGCGATAAAGCTAGAAATATTTCAATACCAGATGGATCAGATCTTATCAATGATGAAGCTACTTTTGGAAAGGCTAGGAATTCAAAAAGAAATTATGCAATATTTCATAAGGCAACAAAAAAAAGAATCCAGGTGGAGGAAAAGAGCGAAATCTGCAAGGAAAGGTGAAACTTCAAAAAGGGACTTTAAGTACATCAAAGAACCTAAGCATGAGGAAATAATGAGACAAGGAGGTATAACTAGTGCACCGTTAACAAGATGTTTCACCTGTGGAGAAGCCCACTATGTGAAAATGTACCTGTTAAGAGTAAATTGAAAGAAAAACGATATTTTACTTGTGAAGGGAAAAATTATGCTAGAAACTGCCCATTTAGAGTGAAGCATGAGGAAAAACTTGAGAATCAACCTCAAGTGATAGTTGAGGAACCACTCCACGACAAACAAATTGAGATTGGGAAATATAAAAGGGCGAGCCAGGAGTAAATATAATGATCTACTCCAAGAAAAGTAGGTTTTCATCCAAAAGTTATGTCATGGTATCTAGACTGATGATACCAGTTTATGTCATATCTATGAAATATAAATAAATTTTTATATTTATATGTTTTCATCAGTTGCTTCATTATACAAATGTTTTTTTTTATGGGTCAAATGAGAAAAACAAGTATAAATCTAGGACAACCAATAACTCATCCAATAATTCACAACACATTCCATGTATTCTCTGCATAACTCACTTTGAGCCAATAGAACCCTTATTCTGGTAAGGATTGCCACTTGGCAAGGTATGGAATTATTAAAATAAAAAGTTCAAAAGGTATGATGTGTTAAGAAGCAGACAAAAACATAATAAGGATAATCTCAAACAAAAATAGATCCAAATCCACAGTTTTGAAAATAATGAGGTAAACTATGTTAATGGATTCTCAATTTATGTCAAACAAGATCTGATGTATTTTCGACAATTGGTTAATAAGAACCTGATGAGGAAGGAGTAAAGAGAATAATTATTGTGCACCATATTCTATTCATCAAGATATGATGAAAGCCTTAGATTATCAAGAACCCAAGTTGTTCATTTCATTATAAATATCAGATTAACTTACAAACTGATATGTTTTTTTTTTGAAATTAGGAGAAATGGATGAGCTCGTATAAATAATTAAATCGTTCCAAGGGCAGATGGAGCAACTGGTGTCAATAATTAATATATTAACAAAGCAAATAGAACAACAAAAAAGGACAATGGAAGATTTTATCAAGCAAGACAAGGAAAGGAACATCATAAAACCTGAAAGTGAAACCTCGATGTAAACCCTCGGGAACCAAAGCTAAGATGTTGTACTTGTGGAGAACCTCAACATACATTTGAATGCCCTTTTAGGAAAATCTAAGGGAAAGAAAGATATCAAGACATCGAAAATGCACGAAGGCCCTTTTCCATGATTTTCCTACTAAAATCAGGAGAATAGTAATCTGTATATGAAATGATGTTATACGTGAATATTACTTTTGAATTTTTAATGAAGATGTTTTTGTTTTATAAGTAATCATAGAAACTATATTACTGCTCGCACTAATAGATTACTCTATCTGGGATACTTGATAATACATTATTTAGAAAAAAAAATAGTTGTGATTATACCTCAGCATACCCTGGTTGTAAGGTTTAGTCTATTCTAAAACTAAAATACGAAGTTGGCCTTTCCTAGGATTTATTTCCAGCAAGATGCAAATATTGTAGTTGCAGACAAGTAAGCTAGAAAAATACAAAAGTATGAATTTTCCCTAGAATAATTATCTCGAATAAATATTCGAGATTCCTCTATGTATACTAGCAAGCTTTGCACTAAAAATAGCACACAGGGCTTAGAACAACCTATCATATTGAGATAGATGGACAAGCTGAGAGGGACAATTTGGTACTAGCAGATATGCACTACCAAAGTAAGTGAGAAGATTATCACTTACTAATGAAATTTACTATATAGGACATGGCCCCTTTTGAGGCCCTGTATGGGACATAGGTGCGTGACACCATTATCTTGGGAAAATTAGAGTGATCGAAAAGAGATCAACCCTGATACACTAAGAAAATGGGGGATTCAATCCGCCAATGGCTTGTGAAGCCACAAACTGTCAGAAGAGCTATGTTGACCTTAAGCGAACACCCCAAGAATTTTCCCTGGTGATAAAAATTTTCACGTTTCCCTTCTCCGTAAATATACTGCTGACCCATATCATACCACTCATTTACAGATGTCGGATCCACAACTCGTTGAGATACGACCTATCCAAATTTTGGGTTTAGGACCCAGCCACTCCGAAAAAGAACTATGGGCCAGTAAATAATACTGTGGGAACAGTACTTCAAAAGGAATGCAACTTGGAGAGATGTCTCTAATTTAGGAAAACAATTTTCTCACTTGTTTGTAACATGACGATGAAAACCAATATTACATTTGAAAAAGAACTATTTTATAATATACATGATGATTTGGTTGTTGTATCATTTTAGTTAAAGTGAAATGTTGATGGACACATTGTGATATTATGTATATATTTAATCTATGTGATTATATTTTCATGTTACTATAACTAACACAGGGACTTTGTTAATTCTAAGAGGGAAAGTATATCACATCCCTACTACTAGTGATTAAATTTCTTGGAAGAATATGATTCTGCGGTTAGTGTTTGTGGTGCAGGTGCAATATTCGAGGCAGATAGTGAAGAGAGCACCCACCCCATTGACCGAGGCAGCAGAACGAAAACGTCGGGTAAGTGGTTATGATGTTGTGCCTCGAGCACCTTGGTTCGTGGGTACATGGAAGCCCACCATAGGTTGCATTTGCATTCTGCCTATCATGGCTGACCGAATGGTTACATGTTGTTTTGCCAGTTTGTTGTTCTTTGATAGTTGTCTTTTAAAATGATAATTTTAATATAATAATAATAATAATATATTAAAAAAGTATATGGACTTACTAGCTTAGAAGTAATTTAAAAAAAAGGGGTGAAAATTGTATTTACTTAGGAATCCATAATCATGGGATTGACCTTAATAATAATAAAAATATATAATTATAAAAATAAAATGATTAAAATATATAATAATTTAACTAAAGTATATACATTTATATAAACTTAAAAAGAATATAAAGTATTGTAATATGCCTCATCCTTATATTAGAAAAATACACTTAAGTATTATATGTGCTAAGGGGACAAGTGTAGGAATGGAACCGTGAAACCTTAGGCCAAGCATAATAAAAATACTCTGAGAAACTCTAGAAGCCAATGCTCATATGTGGAAGATGATAACATGTTCTACCTGGAAAATAAAATATGAAGTGTCTCATCCTCGTGAATTACCTACCATTATATAAGAAAGCGAGTTGGTGAGAGGGAGGACATGGGTGTTTTTATTTTCACGGAGTCAAGTGAAGGCCGACATACGCTTGCGGAAGGGAAATCACATGGAGCAAGCGGAGTTACTATAAGATATCATAGCTCTATTATGTTATTTTTGGAATGTCAGATTAAGAATATAATGTTTTAATATGGTTTTACAATGAATAAATATTGTTTGGCTTCATGTAAACTTCCCTGTTCTAGTTTATAATTCAAACAATCATGCTGTTAAATTGTTCGATTTGCCATAGTGGAATAAGTAGTTGTTTTATATAATTAAACAAATCTTGTCTATGTAGTAAAATATGGGCTACCTGGTTGTAGTGCTGCGAAGGAAAGAGTAACATGTTTTTTTTTAACAATCAACCAGCCATGACATAAAATTCGATGTAATGCCGTGATAATAGAGTAATTTTTAAGTGAAAACCAATTTATGAGGAAGTTTTCTAATTATAAAATATGTATATTCATCTTATCTAAACTAATTCCTGAAGACATAGGGGAAGATAAGATATAATATGGTATTTGGTGTTGTTTATAATTTTTTTGGTGTTCACTAAAAATTATTAGCTTTCTATTAGACGTTTTTTGATATAGTAGAACCTAATTCTTTTGCATTACATATGACTGTGTATTGCTGTTGTGTTTGAGGCTTGAAAATGCATGATTGTGAATTGCCTGAGTATGTCATGTAGTTTTATGGGCCAAGTCTGAGCCATATTCCCTAGCTTTTTGTTCTTGTCCGGTTATTGTGGGTGGGCGCTGGAGGCGTAAACTTTCCTCAAAAGCAATGTTTAGAGAAATGTTCCTTTCCAGACGATGGAGTTTGCACTGTATGGCAAATAATGAGAGAATCTTTGAGAAATGATTGCTGTCATCCATGCTACTGTGAATTAATGTTATGTTGTGTTTTTAATTGAAGTTTTTCAGTAGGGTTTCATATTGCCATTAAATTATAAGTCCATGAAGAATACGATAAACAGTTTTACCTCTGATATATTTTAAAATATTCCCAATCTGTAGTTCATCATGACCAGAATTTCGAATGTTGGCTGGAAGTAGTTCTTTCTATCTTTACCTTGGCTTGATTGATAGCACAATGTATTTCATTTACATTTCTAAAGTCTTAAATTTAGTATTACCTTGAATGAATACGATGTCAACTCATTAACCATATGTATTATGCATGGATTCCTTAAAAAAAATATATAATCGATTGTATATAAGAATATTTTATTTAAAATAGCGTGTATTATTTTTTTGGTTGAAATAGTAGGCCTAGGAGGTGCATTGTTAAAATTCTATTTGAATATTATATTAGTAAACCTAGCTGAAACTTTGAATTGCTATATTAGTATTTTTCTAAATTAAAATTTAGGACATATACCTTATTTCAGAATTTAATAATTTGAAATACTATATATATATATATACTATATATATAAATATTAGAACATATATAGTTGAGTCATTTATTTTATATGAAAGTTTTTCTTTTCGGAAGATAAGATAATCACATATCAATGCTATATATGAACTTATGATCTATTTATAAATATTAATGAACTAATAGTTCGCTTTATTTGTATATGAGAGGCTATCCTTAATCTGGTTGTTATTTAATAAATTCGAAACTAGTGCTGGATATGTTATTTAAAGATAGTTGAAGTTATTTATATTTTAGGATGACTTCAAAATAACCAGAATACATGTGCCTTTATTGAAGTTACATTAGTATGTTTACATTTTAAAAGGTAAATGAGACTATAATATTATTATTTTGATGTAATTGTATTTATTTACAATTGAATAAATAATTTATCTTGGAACTTTAAAATGAGTTTTGGTGTATGATGTGGTTACATTTATATAATGATTCTTATATGGTGATGAAAGTAGAATAACAACAAAGCCAAACCATTCTTAAAATATGAGCAAAGGGAAAACATTTAAACCATTTACCACCTGTTGAAAAATCATCTTTGCTTCTGCTTGAGAAAATTCGAGCTCAAAATTTCTCCCCCCATCCACATGAAGTCATGAGGTGACTCACGTGAGACTGAGTCACTGTGCTATAATTATCTTGGTTGTTGCTGTGAAATAAATATTATCTTATCCATTTGATATGAGATTTGTGCTAAAATTGGATTACATTTATAAATATTTAATTGTATATGGTGATGAACGATGTTCTTCAATCTGTATATATATAGTGGGTTATAAAGTTAGATTTATGATTAATAGTCCATATGAAGAGACTTAATTGTAGAAGATAAAAGAAGACTTAGGTGGTAGTGTCAAAACTAGAAAGTAGATTAGTTTTTTTTTTATACTTAATTGTTTAAAAGAGGAGCCATATGTAATAGAAATAATATTAAATTCCTTTAGTGACTAGCTTGAAAATTAAACGTAGTGTGGGGTGTGATAGGCCAAAGTTACTTTTATAGCATGTTAAATTAGAAGAATTCAGGCTTGAAGCTCTTCTTAGGGAAACTATAATATCTATAAGTAAATATTTGGGTACACAGCCCTGGGAGGGTCGTATAGCGATTGACCTTAGTAAAAAGTTGATTGTCACCCTTGATTTTAAATGGGAAGCGTAGAATTTTATGATTGATAAATAGAATCAAATTCCTCTTTTCAAGATTTATATGGTAGTATTTTTATTTTCATATGATTTTAATCATTTTCGAGGGAATTTATGATTGTATTCAATAGATTTCTTTAAAAAATATATATATAGGAATAGATGAATTTGGGAGCATGTCGTATATTTTTCAAAAAAATGTTAAAAAAAAAAGGTAGCTAGAGAACTTAATGTAGCATGTTCCGCTCTTATTATGTGAAGCCATGATAGATTTATTTTTATAATAAGTTTATATAGTTTGCAAATAGTATTTTGACCTTAAGGACCCATAGCTTAAACTTAAAATTTAAATCTTTCCTAGAGAAAATCGAGGGAGGTTGACTCCACTCATACCCTTAAGTCACGCAGTGGCTTGAGTGGGAATCAACTTTTATTGACAAGATAATGTCAAGGAGACTTCTTCTACCCATGTATCTCAGTCACACGGTGACTTAGCGGGGACTTCACCATTGTACTCCAGCTTTATGGGACAAGAGGGACCGAGCTGAGTGTATCGAGTGATGGAATGGGATGTCACTCTAGGTGGTTAGTCAGTTAGCGTGGTGGTATCCATCATTCCACTCAGGCTGGGGAGAAGCCAACATAAAGTATGACATAAGAGCTACTAATGTTGTTGGAATATCCAATGGTAGATGGTTATGGGCAGCATTGTCGTCAGCCCGAGGAAGAATATGGATATTTAGCCCCTCAGCCTTGCGAAGGTGGACTCTATACAAACCTTAGTAGATGGTCAATGGCTAGCATAAACATACAAACATTGGTTCTAAGGCATCGAGCTGAGATCTCTTAAAAGGTTGTGACCCTTACAACCTTGGAAAAGGGGTATAGCATACCCTATTAAGGTGATATGGGACCTGAATGGATAACCTCCCATAGGATTCCTAAGAGTCTCGAGTGATGAGCCAAATCTAGTAAGGTGACCCACAAAATCTGGACAATTTCGAGCACTTAAGACACTAGTTGCAGGAGTGAATAATCTTGAAGTGCATTATATATGTATGCCAGATCTAACCTTCACATGGGAAATTAAGCAATGTATGGTTAAGTTAAACAAAAATTTTAGTGTGTGTTTTCTTTGGGGTTGTTATAGTTGGTATCAGAGCCTAGGTTGTGAAACCCTAAGTCACATGATTAAAGGTGGCATAGCTCTTGACAAGATTTCTCAAGAAAAATTAATATCAACTCCTTTTGTATAATAGATGGAGGATCTTACGACAAAGCCAAAAACATTTCAATACCAGATGGATCAGATCTCATCCATGATGAAGCTACTTGTGGAAAGGCTGGGAATTCAGAAAGAAATTATGCAATATTTCATAAGGCAACAAAAAAAAAAAATCCGGGTGGAGGAAAAGAGCAAAATCTGCAAGGAAAGGTGAAACTTCAAAAAGGGACATTAAGCACATCAAAGAACCTAAGCATAAGGAAAGAATGGGACAAGGAGGTAGAACTAGTGCACCGTTAACAAAATGTTTCACCTGTGGAGAAGCCCATTATGTGAAAAGGTACCTATTAAGAGTAAATCAAAATAAAAAAGGGTGTTTTACCTGTGAAGGGGAACATTATGCTAGGAATTGCCCATTAAGAGTGAATAATGAGGAAAAACTTAAGAATCAACCTCCAGTAATAGTTGAGGAACCGCTCCACGACAAACAAATTGAGATTGGGAAATCTAAAAGGGCAAGCCAAGAGTAAAGATAATTATCTACTCCAAAGAATAGTAGGTTTTTATCCAGAAGTTATGTCATGTATATGGTATCCAAACTGATGATACCAGTTTATATCATATCTATGAAATATAAAGAAATTTTGATATTTATATATTTTCATTAGTAACTTCATTATACAAATGTTTTTTTTATGGGTCAAAAAATAAAAACAAGTATAAATCTAGGACAACCAATAACTCATCCAATCATTCACAACACATTCCATGTATTCCCTGCATAACTCACTTTGAGCCAATAAAACCCTTATTCTAGTAAGGATTTGCCACTTGGCAAGGTATGGTATTATTAAAATAAAAGTTCAAAAGATATGATGTGTTAAGGAGACAAAAATAGAATAAGGCTAATATCAAACAAAAATAGATCCAAATCTACAGTTTTTGAAATAATGAGGTAAATTATGTTAATGGATTCTCAATTTATGTCAAACAAGATCTGATGTATTTCTGATAATTTGTTAATAAGAACCTGATGAGGAAGAAGTAAAGAGAATAATTATTGTGCATCATAGTCTATTCATCAGGATATGATGAAAGCCTTAGATTATCAAGAATCCAAGTTGTTCATTTCATTATAAATATCAGATTAACTTACAAACTGATATGTTTTTTTTTTGAAATCAGTAGAAATGGATGTGTTCATATAAATAATTAAATCGTTCCAAGGATAGATGAAGCAACTAGTGTCAGTAATTAAGATATTAATAGAGCAAATAGAACAGTAGCAAAGGACAATGAAATATTTTATCAAGCAAGACAAGGAAAGGAACATCAGAAAACCTGAAAGTGAAACCTCGAGTGTAAACCCTCGGGCACCAAAGCTAAGATGTTGTACTTGTGGAGAACCTCACCATACATTTGAATGCCCTTTTAGGAAAATATAAGGCAAATAAAGATATCAAAACATCGAAAAGGCACGAAGGCCCTTTTCCATGATTTTCCTACTAAACTCAGGAGAATAGTAATCTATACATGAAATGATGCTATACGTGAATATTACTTTTGAATTTTTAATAAAGATATATTTTTTTTATGAATAGAGTAATCATAGCAACTATATTATTGCTCGCACTTATAGATTGCTCTATCTGGGATTCTTGATAATGCATTATTTAAAAAAAAAAATTGTTGTGATTATACCTCGACATACTCTGGTTGTAAGGTTTAGTCTATTCTGAAACCAAAATTCGAAGTTGGCCTTTTCTAAGATTTATTTCTAGCAAGATGAAAATTTTGAAGTTGCAAACAAGTAATCTAGAAAAGCAAAAATGTATGAATTTTCCCTAGAATAATTATCTTGAATAAATATTTGAGATTCCTCTATGTATACTAACATGCTTTGCACCGAAAACATGACACGAGGCTTAGCACAACCTATCATCTTGAGGTAGATGGAAATGTTGAGAGGAACAATTTAGTACTGGCAGATATGCACTACAAAAGTAAGTGGGAATATTATCACTTACTAATGAAATTTACTATATAGGACATGGCCCCTTTTGAGGCCCTGTATGGGACATAGGTGTGTTACACCATTATCTTGGGAAAATTAGGATGATCGAAAAGAGATCGACCCTGATGTGCTAAGAAAATGGGGTATTCAATCTGCCAATGGCTTGTGAAACCACAAACTGTCAAAAGAGCTATGTTGACCTTAAGCGAACACCCCAAGAATTTTCCTTGGTGATAAAAGTTTTCACATTTCCCTTATCTGTAAATATACTGCTAACCCATCTCATACCACTCATTTACAGATGTTGGATCTACAACTCATTGAGATACGACTTGTCCAAATTTTGGGTTTAGGACCCAACCACTCCAGAAAAGAACTATAGACCAATAAAGAATACTATGGGAACAATACTTCGAGAGGAATGCAACTTGGGAAGATATATCTAATTCGAAAAAACAATTTCCTCACTTGTTTGTAAACATGTTGATGAAAAATTATATTACATTTGAAAAAGAACTATTTTATAATATACATGATGATTTGGTTGTTTCATTTTCGTTTAAGTGAAATGTTGATGGACACATTGTGATAGTATGTACATATTTAATCTATGTGATTATGTTTTGATGTTACTATAACTAACACGGGGACTGTGTTAATTCTAAGGGGGATAGTATGTCACATCCTCACTACTAGTGATTAATTTTCTTGGAAGAATGTGATTCTACAGTTAGTGTTTGTGGTGCAAGTGTAGGATTCGAGGCAGATAGTGAAGAGAGCACCCACCCCATTGACCAAGGCAGCAGAACGGAAACGTCGGGTAAGTGGTTATGATGTTGTGCCTCGAGCACCTTGGTTCGTGGGTACATGGAAGCCCACCATAGGTTGCATTTGCATTCTGCCTATCATGGCTAACCGAATGATTACATGTTGTTTCATTAGTTTGTTGTTCTTTGATTGTTGTCATTTAAAATGATAATTTTAATATAAATATATATAATAATAATAATAATAATAATAATAATAATAATAATATATTAAAAAAGTATATGGACTTACTAGCTTAGAATTAATTTAAAAAAAAAGGTGAAAATTTGTATTTACTTAGGAATTGATAATCATGGGATTGACCTTAATAATAATAATAATAATATATAATTATAAAAATAAAATGATAAAAATATATAATAATTTAACTAAAGTATATACATTTATATAAACTTAAAAATAATATAAAGTATTCTAATATGCCTCATCCTTATATTAGGAAAATACACTTAAGTATTATGTGTGCTAAGGGGGCAAGTGTAAGAATGGAACCGTGAAGCCTTAGGCCAAGCATAATAAAAATACTCCGAGAAACTCTAGAAGCCAATGCTCATACGTGGAAGATGATAACATGTTCTACCTAGAAAATAAAATATGAAGTGTCTCATCCTCGTGAATTACCTACCCTTATATAAGAAAGCGAGTTGGTGAGAGGGAGGACATGGGTGTTTTTATTTTCACGGAGTCAACTGAAGGTTGCCATACGCTTGCGGAAGGGAAATCGTGTGGAGCGAGCGGAGTTACTGTAAGAGATCAGAGATCTGTTATGTTATTTATGGAATGTCTATGCAATAAAGTATGGGCTACCTGGATGTAGTGTTGTGAAGGAAAGAGTAACATGTTTTTTTTAACAATCAACCAGACATGACATAAAATTCGATGTAATACCGTGATAGTAGAGTAATTTTTAAGTGAAATGAGGAAGTTTTCTGATTATAAAATATGTATATTCATCTTATATAAACTAATTCCTGAAGACATAGGGGAATATAAGAGATAATCTGGTATTTGGTGTTGTTTATAATTTTTCTGGTGTTGACTAAAAATTATTGGCTTTCTATTAGACGTTTTTCGATATAGTAGAACCTAATTCTTTTGCATTACATATAACTGTGTATTGTTGTTGTAGTTGAGGCTTGGAAATGCATGATTGTGAATGGTTGAGCATGTCATGTTGTCATATGGGCCAAGTCTGAGCCATATTCCCTAGCTTTTTGTTCTTTTTCGATTATTGTGGGTGGGCGCTGGAGGTGCAATACTTTCCTCAAAAGCAATGTTTGGAGAAATGTTCCTTTCCAGACGATGGAGTTTGCGCTGTATGGCAAAGCATGGGAGAACCTTTGAGAAATGATTGTTGTCATCCATGCTACTATGAATTAATGTTATGCTATGTTTTTAATTTATGCTATTCAGTAGGGTTTCATATTGCCATTAAATTATAAGTCCGTGAAGAATACGACAGAGAGTTTTACCTCTGATATATTTTAAAATATTTTCAATCTGTAGTTCATCATGACCAAAATTCCGAATGTTGGATGGAAGTAGTTCTTTCTATGTTTACCTTGGCTTGATTGATAGCACAGTGTATTTCGTTTACATTTATAAAGTCTTAAATTTAGTATTACCTTGAATGAATACGATGTCATCTCATTAACCATATGTATTATGCATGGCTTCCTTAAAAAAGTATATAATTGATTGTATATAAGAATATTTTATTTAAATAGCGTGTATTATTGTCTTGGTTGAAAATGTAGGCCTAGGAGGTGTATTGTCAAACTTTTATCTGAATATTAGATTTATTAAGCCTAGCCGAAACTTTGAATTGCTATATTAGTATTTTTCTAAATTAAAATTTAGGACATATACCTTATATTTGAAAATGGACATATATGCCTTGGAAGACGTATGTTTTGTGTTAAGCTTTAGTTAGAATGTCAAAATTTAATAATATATATATATATATATATATATATATATATATATATATATATATATATATAGTTGATTCATTTGTTTATATGAAAGTTTTTATGTTTGGAATATTTGATAATCACATATTTGCGCCACAGATGATCTTATGATTTATTTATAAATATTATTGAACTAATAGTTCACTTTCTTTGTATACGAGAGGATATCCTTAATCTGGTTGTTATTTTATAAATTTGAAACTAGTGCTGGATATGTTATTTAAAGATAGTTGAAGATATTTATATTTTACGATGACTTCAAAATAACCAGAATACATGTGCCTTTATTGAAGTTACATTAGTATGTTTATATATATATATATATATATTATTTGTGGAAAACATCCCAAAAGGGATGCCACTTTCGGGTAAGACCCAAGGAGGCAGGGGTATCCATTCCACCAAAAACGCCCAGGACTCGGACCTGGCCTACCACCTTTGACATACTCAAGGAGCAAACAAACACACAAAACCAATTTAAAAATAAGTAAATAACAACAAAAATAATAAAATAAAATAAAAAACATGCTCCTTGAGTGTGTCAAAAACAAAAGCACAACCAAACACACACAATAAGATAAAAGAAACCACAACACAAACCACATAGAAAAACACAAGAACCACATAACAAAACACAAACAAGACAAAAACAACAGAACACTACAAAGACATAACCCAAAAAAAAACAAGAAAAATAAACACAACCAAAACCTAAAAAATTAAAAAATAAAATAAAAATAAAAATAAAAAACAACCAACAACAAACAACAAAAACAAAAAACATAGAAAACACTCACCCATAAAAACACGAAATAACACAAACAAAGAGAAACCCAAGAACAAGAACGAAAAAAACACAAGAACAATAACAAAAAACATAAAAAAAAACAAAACAACAAAAACACAAGAACAACAAAAAACAACACAAAGAACACAAAAACAAAACAAAATAAAAAAACCCACCCACCTTAAAAAACTAAACAAAAAAAACAAAAAGGAAAAAAGAAATAAAAAATGAACAAAACAAAGACCTATCTAGACCAGAAGACTATTAAGGCAAGAATCAACAGAGGAAACAAAATAAAGAATAGAATGAGCTAGGGAACTAAAAAAAACCGAATGAACCAAAGAGAAGCAAAAAAAAAAACAAGAAGAAACTAGGTACCTTCAGAACTGGAGCCATCCAAAGAAATGATAGAAAGAAGAGCTTCCCTAATTTGAGAAGCCCACCATATAGGAGGGTGGCCATAACAAGTAAGATCACCTTTGTCCAAAGCCCAATTAGCTAAAGCATCAACACTCTTGTTTTGATCTCTGACCACATGATTGTAATCAACTTTCAAAAATCCCATCCTGGATTAACCGAATCTTCTCAATAATTCTTTTTATTCTCCAATCCACCTTATGATTCTTAGAAGGATTCTTCAAGAGATTAATCATAAGTTGAGAGTTAGACTCAACTAACACCTTTTCCCATCCAACCTTAGTAGCCTCCTGAAGACCTCTCGAGGATACCATACCCCTCAAGCAAGGTTATTGGAAAGAATACCCAAATTCTCAACAAAAGTAAAAACCAGGGAGCCATCTCGAAAGTCTACCAATTCCTCCCACACTGGCTTTTCCAGGGTTCCCTCTAGAGGCTCCATCAGTATTGACTTTTCCAAAATCCTTAGGAGGAGGTTGCCAATTTCTATTCCTATCCATCTTACTAATACTCACATTCCCTTTAAGTTGGTTGCCCTTAGAAGGTTTAATATTCAATATTTGCATCACTTGATCCCATATTTGGTGGGAGTTTTGGGGGTGATTAAGGAGATGATGGACTGATTCAACTAAGTTGGCTATGGTATTTTGCCAAATATAGTGAATATCCTTCCTATCTTGATTAAAAATTTGGTTGTTCCTTTCATTCCAAATATTCCAAAGAAGAATGGTAGAACCCATCCAAACTAACCGCCTAATAAAATGATCAACACCCTCTTGATTAGGCCAATCCCTCCAAAGTTGTTCAAAAGTAAAAAAATTGGACCACTGTAAGCCAAGTAAAGTGGCCATTCTCCTCCATAGCTCGGAGGCTAAAGTACACTCAATAAAAATATGGTTGATATTTTCTACATTCTCTTCACACATTTCACATCTAAAAGGGCCATGAAAACCACGCTTCATAAGTTGCTCACCAGTAAGCACCCTACGATGCAATAAAAGCCAATTAAAGAACCTCACCTTAGGCCAGAGCTTTTGAGCCCACAATTGAGAAAATATGTCGAAAGAATGGTTGGGATTATTATGGCATAAGGTCAAATAACCTTGAGCAACCGAATACTCACCCTTAGTAGTGTTGTTCCATCCAAAACAATCTTTTTCATGGGACCAAGAGAGGGATCTCATATGAAGGATGCCTTGGATATCTTGTCTTTGCCTTTCTGGGATTTGAATAGGCCAGTCCTCAATAGGGATCCAATATCTACCAACCTTTGAATTACCAAGTATGGTACCGACAATAATTAGCCACCTTTATCCAATTAGCTCGGTGAAGCTCCTCCATCCAAGGCCTCCAATCGAGAAACTGAGTTATCAAAGGCTTGTGACCATCCCAAGAATCTGTCCAAAAATTTGCATGTTGACCATTATGAATGATCCAAAATAATTTTTTCTTTATCAAATCCTCACCAATCTTAAGAACTCCTAAAATGGGAGAACCTTTGGTAGGAAGTTGATAGCGAACAAGGTCTTCAGGACTTTTGTTCTCAGTATATTTAGCATGGAGATTATTGGCCCAAAGAGCATTGGGGTTATGCAACATCCTCCAATATAATTTAGCAGCTAAAGCTTTGTTGTTATTAATTGAAGACCGTAATCCTAACCCCCTTCACTCTTAGGAAGACATAAAGTATCCCATTTCACCAAGGCCCATTTTCTTTTCTCCTTAGTACCACTCCAAAGGAAACGATGACTGATTTGATCCAATTCTCGAAGAACAACCTTTGGGATATTCAAAATGGAAGAAACATAAATAGGAATAGCTTGAAGGACTGATTTTACCAAGGTGATTCTACCCCCATAAGAAAGCCACTTGTTGGTCCACTTTCCAATTTTCTTCTTGACTTTGTCCAACAACCAATTCCAATATTTATTTTTTTGCCTTTGAATATTTATGGGAATACCTAAATAAGTGATTGGAAGAGAGGTCTTCTTATATCTTAGCTTATCCAAGACCATGGATTCCTCTTCTAGCAGTAGCAATGAAAGAAAATAACTTTAGATTTGTCTTCATTGATCAACTCGCCCAAGAGCCTTAGAAAAATAGCTAATGATTTGCTTAATATTAGAAGCTTCCTTAATCGTAGCTTTACCTAAAAGAGTAGAGTCATCCACAAATTGAAGATGAGAGATAGGTCTAGCTCCATGAGCAATGGTAACTCCCTCAAGGGTTTTGTTTTCCCTCTTTTTGGTTATAGTCCTACCCAAGCATCAAGCAAGAATGATGAATAAATAAGGGGATAGCGGGTCACCTTGCCTAATACCTCTGGAAGCCGGGAAAGACCGAGAAGGCCTGCCATTGATAAGAACTAAGTAGGAAACTGAAGAGATACATCCCATAATCCAATCCATCCAATCCTTAGAGAAACCAAATTGCCTCAAAACTTTGATAAGGAAGTGCCAATCCACTCTGTCATAAGCTTTGGATAAGTCTAACCGAATGAACATGGAAGGAGAATTTTGCATATCCATGGAATGGATGGCTTCCTGAGCAAGAACTATCTCATCTACTATTTGACGTCCTTCCACATAACCCCCTTGCTCGGGGAAATAATCTTATGCAAAAGAGGCTTCAACCTTTCTCGCCATGATTTTAGTAATGATTTTGAGAAGAACATTACATAAAGCAATAGGTCTAAAAGCTGAGATATGATCAACCTCTTGAGCTTTTGGAACAAGAGTAATATAAGTTTTATTGATAACCTTCAAAATTTCTTTGGCTTTCCTGGCTTCTTCCACCACCTCTAATAAATCAACATGAAGGATATCCCATAACTCTTGGTAGAACTCAATAGGAAAACCATCAGGACCTCGGGGTTTTCCCTTTTTGCATTTTAAAAACTACTTGTTGAAGCTCATTGATAGTAACAGGAGCAAGTCAAAATAGAGTTCTCCTCAGAAGTGATAAGAGAAGGGATTGCTTGAAGAACATTATATTGTGAAGTCGAGTCAAGGGGAGTAGAAGCAAAAATATTGGAAAAGTAATCAACAACAATAGAGTTCATGCCATCCCAAGTATAAACAACATCTCCGTAATCTGATTTTAAGGAAGAAATAAAGTTGTGAGATCTTCGAGCTAGAAGAGATTTGTGGAAGAAATTTGTGTTTCGATCTCCTTCTTTGAGCCATTGAATTCTAGATTTTTGCTTCCATAAGATTTCTTCTCTTTTTTCCCATTCCTCTAACCGAGTTGTGAGTTTAATTTCATCTGCACTTCTCTTCTCGTGAGGCCATCTAAACGGATTTTCTTATTCAAATTTTCAATATGAGCAATAACTTCATGTTTTTTTTTATGAACATCCCCAAACTCTTTCTAGTTCCAAGTCTTGATTTTGGATTTAATGTATTGCAATATTTTGGCAAAACAGAACATCTTAGTCCCATGCCTAGGTTTACCTTCCTTCCACCATTGTTGCACATGAGGTCCGAAGGAAATGTCTCTAAGCCACATTAATTGAAAACGAAAAGGAGAGAAACTCACATTGGTTTTCCACATTTCCACCATGACTAGGCCAATGATCCGAACCAACATTATTAAGAGTCTTCACTTTAGGAATGTGACCATGGATTAAGAAATTTTCAGAGAGCAAAAACCTATCCAATCTCTCCATTATACAAGCTAAGCCTTGCCTTCTGTTAGACCAAGTCATAAGGCCATTATCTCATTGGATATCCACAAGATGGAGGTTTGCAATATATTCGCTCATGAGGTCGGTGCTTTTGTCCAAATTTCTATTTCCCCCCTTTTCTCATCCAGAGAGAGGATGGTATTGAAATCTCCTCCGATCAAGATCCAAGCTTTAGGAAAATGAGAGATAATATGAGTAATATCCTTCCACTGTCTTCTTTTTTCCTCCAAAGAAGTCGGAGCATAAATAGTAATGCAGAGCATAATCTGGTTGGAATGTCTACTTTGAATAGCTATAGCCAACAAACCCCAACTGCCAACCATATGGTGAATAACTACCTCTTTTGGATCCCAAAGACAAGCAATGCCACCCGAAGTCCCTTGGGAACTGAGGGAAACCACTTTTCCAACTGGCCAAATTTTACTCGGCAATTAAGTCCATATCCTCCATTGACATCTTTGTTTCTTGAAGGAAAACAAGATGTGGATGATTTACCCGAATCATTCTTCTAATTTCATTTTGTTTTGAAAGACTCCCTTTGAGTCCTCTAATATTCCAAGTGATGATCTTCATTAATACCAGGGCTAAAAAAGTTGGGAAGGGCATTAATCTTACCTTCCTCTACAAGCTTTTCACCTTCTTTTACCATATGATATTGATTGGTCTTGCGACCTACTTTTTGATTAGAATCCATCTTCAATTTTTTTTCCCTATTTCTTGACTTATTCCAATTGAATCTGAGATGGCTTCTAACCTTGAAGAATGCTCATACACAACCAAAATTTTACTAGATGGTTCAATAGAGTCTATATTGGGACCTACATTATTTGAAGTTTTGACATTTGAAATATTGTTTTTCTTGTGTAAATTTTCTCCTTTTTTTTTTGTTGAAAACCTTTGATTTGTTGGTTTGTCTCTCGAGTTCTTCCCTTCATATTTAAATTGTGTTTCTAAGATTTCAGTTTCCATTATTTCCTCTTCCTCACTTGGGACATCATTTGTGGAAAGGATTTCAAACATATTAGCAGATGACTTTGATTGATCCTTCATAACTAGTTTTTTCTGAGTGTTCTTCTTCTTAGGTATTTGGAAACCTGCTAAGTTTATATCTTCTTTCTTTTGATCAAGAATTTTATTTGGGCAAGCACTGGCCAAATGACCATATTCATGGCAAATTCTACAACGAAAAGGAATGTTCTCATAGTCCACTACTTGCTCCCAAGTGTCTTCCCCAAATTGTAATGTGATATTTTTAGGTAGGGGTTTGTCAAAATCCATTAAAACACAAATCCGAGCATAAATAATATGTTCAAAATTTTGAGTACAATCAGCAATCATCATAAAAGTTCCTAAAGAGTTTCCAATTGAAGAAAAAATAGTAGGATTCCAAAATTCAATAGGGAGGCCAAAGAGTCTAACCCACACGGGAGCAATAGAAGGCATCTCTTCTTCGGCTTTAAATTTAGTATGCCAGGGCTTCATGAAAAGCCCTGCCCTTCCAAAAAACCAAGGACCCCCTTGAAAAGTTTTCTCTCTATCTTCATTATTAGCAAATAAAACAAGAAAATAACCATTTGGATAAATAGAGATTTGTAACTCACCTTTAGTTTTCCAGCTTTTTGCAGCCCAGACTTTGAAAGCAGATAGACTCGGACGAAAACCCACGAACCGACAAATTAGTCCTCTTTTTTCCAAATCTTCAATGCCAATCCGAATGTTACCCATATCAAGCTTAACAATAGGAGTTCCATCAGCTGCTTTAAGACATCCTGACTCTATTTTCCTGGGATCAATCTTAGGCATTCTTAGAGGTTTATGGGAAGCCCTAATATTGATATTAGCATTGGGCTGAGGCTGTCCACCACGAAGGGCATCCCTAAAATTCATTTTTGGGACCGAGTCTTCAAAATTCTTACCCTTGATAGGGGTTTTCATAGTAGAATTATTTTGTGGGTGCACCTTAGCACCAGATTCACTTGAGATATGAGCCATTTTTTGATCAACTCGCTTGAAACTTGTTTCGTGATCTCTTTAATCCTTGCCCTAGACGTCGTGGAAAGGTATGGTTTTCACTTTTCTTTTGTGCAGCAAATTGGAAGCCATTGTCACTCAAGTTCATAGTATGATCTGTTGAAAGACAAATTTCTAACCCATATTGTATCCCCTGCAACATTTCCTGCTAAAATATTGAGAATAAACCACAAAAATATTGGCCGCTAGGGCCCGAAGGCCCTAAAAACCAACCTCTGGAGCTGCTTGCACTCAACCCAGATGAAACCCTCGCATAGCCGCTTGCCAAATATGTCGTTCACACATAGGGATGCGCTAGGATCTGTGTTGCTCCAAATGATATGAAAATTGGTGGAGACGTTCTAGGGTTTTTCAGGCATCTACCCTCAAAATTTTAGCTCAATCCGAGTCCGGATGAGTGAGATATGGCCAAAACGAGTTCGGCAGTTTGGGCAGTCCTACGAAAAAAGTACTAGGTACACCTTCGATATCATGTTTATATTTTAAAATTAAATGAGACTATAGTATTATTATTCTGATGTAATTGTGTTTATTTACAATTAAATAAAAAAGAAGTGTCTTTGGTGTATGATGTGGTTACATTTTTATAATGATTCTTATATGGTAATTAAAGTAGAATCATAGTAAATTCAAATCCTTAAAAGCATTTAAACCATTTACTACCTGATGAAAAACCACCTTTGCTCCTGCTTGAGAAAATTCGAGCCCGGAATTTCTCCCCCCATCCACATAAAGTCACGAGGTGACTCATGTGAGACTGAGTCACTGTGGTATAATTATCTTGGTTGCTGCTATGAAATAAAGATTATCTTGTCCGTTTGATATGAGATTTGTGCTAAAGTTAGATTACATTTATAAAGATTTAATTGTATATGGTGATGAACGACGTTCTTCAATATTTATATATATAGTGAGTTATAAATTTAGATTTATGATTAATAGTCCATATGAAGAGACTTAATTGTAGAAGATAAAAGAAGAATTAGGTGGTAGTGTCAAAACTAGAAAGTAGATTAGTTTTTTTTTTTTATAATTAATTGTTTAAAAGAGGAGCCATATGTAATAGAAACAATATTAAATTCCTTTAGTGACTAGCTTGAAAATTAAACGTAGTGTGGGGTATTATAGACCAAAGTTAATTTGATAGCATGTTAAATTAGAAGAATCCAGGCTTGAATCTCTTCTTAGGGAAACTATAATGACTTTAGTAAATATTTGGATACATAGCCCTAGGAGGGTCGCATAGCGATTGACCTTAGTAAAACATTGATTGTCACCCTTGATTTTAAATGGGAACCATAGAAGTTTATGATTGATAGATAAAATCAAATTCCTCTTTTCAATATTTAGATGGTAGTATTTGTATTCATATGATTTTAATCGTTTCCCAGGGAATTTATGGTTTTATTCAGTAGCTTTCTTAAAAAAAAAAAACCTAGGAATAGATGAATCTGGGAGCATGTCGTATATTTTTCAAAAAAGGTTAAAAAAAGATAGCTAGAGAACTTAATGTAGAATGTTCCGCTCTTATTATGTGAAGCCATGATAGATTTATTTTTATAATAAGTTTCTATAGTTTGTAAATAGTATTTTGACTTTAAGTACCCACAACTTAAACTTTAAATTTGAATCTTTCCTGGAGAAAATCGAGGGAGGCTTACTCCACTCATACCCTTAAGTCACATGATGTATTAAGTGGGAATCAATATTGATTTACAAGAGAAGGTCAAGGATAATTCCTCTACCCATGCCTCTCAGTCACGCGATGACTTAGCGGGGATTGCACCGTCATACTCAAGCTTTATGGGACAAGAGGGACCGAGATGAGGAGTGTAACGAGTGATGGAATGGGACGTGACTCTAGGTGGTCAGTTAGTTAGCATGGTGATATCCATAATTACACTCGGGATATGGAGGAGCCAACATAAAGCATGACATAAGGGCTACTCATGTTGTTGGAAGATCTAGCAGTAGATGGTTATGGGTAGCATTACCATCAGTCGTAGGAAGAATATGGATATCTAGTCTGTCAGCCTTGCGAAGGTGGACTCTAGAAAAACCTTAGTAGATGGTCAATAGCTAGCACAAGCATACAAATGCTGGTTCCAGGGCATCGAGTTGAGATCTCTTAAAATGTTGTAAACCTTACAACCTTGGACAAGGGGCATAGCGTATGTCGTTCAGGTGATATGGGCCCTGAATGGATAACCCCTCCACTGAATTCCTAAGAGTCTCGAGTGATGAGCCTAATCTAATAAGGCAACCCGTGAAATCTGAATAATTTTGAGCACTTAATACACTAGCTACAGGAGTGAATAATCTTGAAGTGAATTATATATGTATGCTAGATCTAACCTTCACATGGGAAATAAATCAATGTATGGTTGAGTAAAAAAAAAATTTACTGTGTGTTTTCTTTGGGGTTGTTACAACAATATTTGTAAAAGTTTACCTGTATTAGATATATACATGAGAGTCTATGTTTATTTTTTAGCCTTTTCTTGTAGATTCGTTGTTGTGTATTTGTATGTGTTTGTGATATTTTGCCTGAATATCATATTTTCTAAGTGTATATGTGTGAGGGGCCTACGTCTATTTTCAGACCGAGTCACTTACTAGCTTGGCTCTCTTGCGAGCCCCGTCTTCTCATATATGCAAATGATTGGTAGATTTCAATTACACTTCACTGTGCCAAGGATAGGAAGTGTTCATTTTTGGAACATAACATTCATGCCTATTTTTGCAGGAAGATCTTAGGAGATCTATTCACGCAACGTCCCCCTTTCATTTTATTTGTTGATTTTATTTATTTTCTTGCACCTTGAAGATCACATCTTAACAAGGATACAACCTTATAAAAACTCTTAGAGTCATCTGATTGAGCCAAATACTACGCTCTCAATTGTGGCCTGTTGTTTTGCTCCGATGCAAGGTACGATTATCCTGGATAGGGATACTAGGAGATGATAATAAGTAATATAATAACTTAGTAATTATATGTGTTAGTAATTATATAAAATAGAACTTTAATATTTTCTTTATAAGTCTATAAATTTAACCATATAAAATATTTTTTAATTGGTTATATGGAATTGAAATGGGTTTTACGTTATTCCATATTTAATTATGAATTTAATCGATTTAAATTTGCACCAAATATTTTTTAAGTTGTTTATATAGAATTGACATGGGTTTTATTAATATTTCATCTTCTATTATGACCACATAATGGTATTACAACAATTGAACAATTATATATATTCTTTGACAAAATTGGACTGTCTCCTCACAAAATTTAAAAATTTAATATAATTAAACTAAATTTTTTTTATATAACTTCTCTGAATTTTCCTTAAATATTAGAGGTCAACCATAGAGCTAATTGAAATTTATCAAATGAAAGAGCATACAAGTGAATTATGGTTGTATTTCTTGTCATAAAAAAACAATCTTGTGAATTGAAATTTTAAAATATAAGAACCATCTAATTAATAGTTTAATTAACAATTATATATATTCTTTGAAAAAATTGGACTTGATCTCCTCCTTGCAAAATTTAAAAATATAATCTAATTAAAATAAAAAAAAATTATATAACTTCTCTGAAGTTTCCTTAGATATTAGAGGTCAACCATAGAGCTAATTGAAATTTATCAAATAAAAGAGCATACAAGTAATGTGAATTGTGGTTGGATTTCTTGCCATAAATAATCAATCTTGTGAATTAAAATTTTAGAATATAAGAACCATCTAATTAATACTTTAATTGGGTTATAGAATTTTTCAATTCTTGGTGATATATATAAAAGGTTTATTTGTATTACATCAATATAGTGGTATAATAATAGCTTGGATATTATTTGAGCATGGTTTGATAAAATTTAAACTTATTTCCTCTATACAACTTATTCAGACCAGGCCCATTGATACCTAGGTTATGCAAGCCCTCACTAAATTTGTGAAGTCTTATGAAGCCACCACATCGGCTATCATTAACATACAACCTACCATGCAAGCTATAGGGGTACCGAATGCTACTTTGACCACCCTTGTAGTTACTCAACTGCCACCTTTTTCAGCTTCTCTTGGGTCTGGCCCTACATTCACCTCGATTGTTGTGGAGGTTCATCCCACTACCATACTATATTTTTCATTGGTGATGCTCACATACTTTGTGGCTATGGAGGAATATGATTTTAAAGTTCATCATTCTAGAAGCCCCTCGAGGGACAACTTAGGCCTAAGCTTTGATAAGCATCACCAACATGATGAGTTTTTTCTCCAAATATCCTTGGGCGAGGGTAATTTTAGTGGAGGTTTTAATTAATTTAGTTCACTTTGGAGCCTAGGTGATTCAGAGGATGTCATGGATATTATAAATCCTTACAATTCCTCATGATTTTTCTCTCACAAAAGTGATAGGACTAATGGATTCAATTCGTAAATACCTGGTCCAAAGCGAGCTGGTGAACACTGTTTACATGGAGCTTTTGAATTTCTATGTTTGTAAGAAGTTAAGATAAGTAATTTCAATCTACAATGTGTTTGTAATTTTATTAGTCCACGTAGCATGTTTTATTCTACCAAGAATTTTCCTGGGAAAGGGGGAGCTATCACTATATTGGTATCCAAGTGGTAGCCACATGTGGTGATTTGGGGTGTTGACCTATTCCACCAAGTTATTTGGATTTTACTTGAGATTAGAGGAAAGCAATTTGGGGTAGTCAACATTTATGCCTCTAACGATGCTTTTATTAGGAGCTCTCTTTGGCGATGGCTAGTTTTCTCTCTGCATCTAGCCACTTGGGTTTTTTACAATGATTTCAACATGGTAGAAAAGGATTCAAATAAAATTAGTCACTCTCCAAGATGTTGGTGCTCTGGAGAATGGGAGGTCTAGTTTTTTATGAAAAATAAGTTGTGTCTGTTTGATCCAAACTCCTGCTTTACGTCCTTTGATTTTCCTCGAGAGCTCTAATTTACTTGGTCAAAATTCCAAGCTGAGTTAGCCAAGGTCCTCGAGAGGTTAGATTAGGTGATAGTCTCTAAAAGTGATTCCTTTTATTTTTCTCGTTTCAAGCCCTCAACCCATTTTGTCATAGCCTTGCCCGACACTACTATTTCAGACCACACCCCAGCCCAAAGTTCACTCCTCTTAGTTCTACTTTAATATTTTCTTTTTGCACAGTCCGACCATGAAGGCATATGAAGATAAAAATGCAACACCAAATAACAAGATATAAATTAAACTCAAAAAGATAATATTGCACAATGAATAATTTTTATTAATTGGGGGAGCCTCAAAACTCCATTGTTACAATGAGAATATTTGAATTCTTTGATACAAATTTTACAATAGCTAGGGTTCTCTAAAACCCTAGCAAACAATGTTGGTGGTGTCTCAAAACGTGTCTCTACTCCCAACAAAAGTGAGTGGGCTTCTAGTTATCCAATGTCAGGCCACTCTAGCTTAAGCAATTGTCTAATACTAGTGTAATACTACCAAATTTGCACATAGGAAAATAAAAAATGAGCCAATAATAACAACGAGGGCTCCACTATGTGAGACCCTCAAAAATCAATACTAAAACCTAGCTATGCAATAAAAAAATATGAACAGATTCTGATAGCATAATAAAATATAACAATAATGACTTTGATTTACTTTGCTTATATACCATTCTCTAATTTGATGTAATTCATTGTAGTGGATTGGTGTAGTGATGCCCTAGCATTGCCTAAGAGCTAGTAAGACTTTAGGACTAGCATAAAATGCTCGCGGGTGCTCAATAGCTACAGAAAATGCCCATGGACATAAAGAATGGTGGAGGGCACCCAGAGGAGCTTGAAGGTAGAGAGGAAGCACTTTGAGGTGCTTGACATGACAAAGAGCACCTGAAGGTATTCAGAGGTTGAGGGGAAAGTTTACAGAAGTAGATTCGACTAAGCATGAGGGGTGGCGATGGATGTGGAGGATATGGAAAGTGAGGATGGAAGATGAGAGAACTCAAATATTCCAGGGAACTCAGGGGAAAATGGCTTAAGAAACTTACTTAGAACAACTTCTTAGGGATTCAGCCATCAAAATGGATCGTATTAATAGTCCAACCTAGGGCATGCTAGGGTTTCAATGACACTAATTATGTGGTTGAGATAAAAGCATATCGGAGGGTGTATATTAAATCTAGGGTGTGGCATGGATTGATTATGGCTAGATGGATAAGATTAAGTGAAATCATATGGCTGAGATTAATTCACTTATATAAACATATATTTATTAAATACATATAAAATATAATATATATAAAATATTAATATATATATATATATATATATATATATATATATATATATATATATATATAATGGGTGGAAATGGTAGGAAAACTAGGATGGATGACAAGTGGCTAGGTTTTGGTGTCTACAAATACCCCTTTTTAAAATGCATTGCGTGAAACACAATGTAGTTCAAAAACACAAGACACATGTTTGGGTGAGGTGCATAAGAAGCTTTCTCTTGAGATGTGAGGCACGAGATTGAAGATAAAAGAATGCAAAATTTTGAATTTTGCGTAGCTTACCCCCTCAATTGGTGAATGTTTTTGTAGATGAATCTCACAAGCCAATTGAAAAATTTGTGCAAATGAATGATGTAAAAGTGATATTGTTTTTGCCCCAATGGTAGGAATGGGATTGGTGAAAAATATGAAATGATGCATCTATTTTTGCCCCCAAATATGAAGGGTTTTTTGGAAAATGTGATTAAAAATATGTCTATTTTTTCCCTAATAGATGAAGGGTTTTATAAAAACTGTGATGAAAAATGTGTCTTTTTTTGCCCCAACAGATGAAGGGTTTTGTGAAAGATGTGTTTGTTTTTACACCAACAGATGAAGGGATTTTTTCTAAGGGTAGATGTCATGATCATGTAAGATGTATCCCATTGTGGGAATGCCAAAATCAAATGTGGTTGCCACAAATTTAGGGTGATTCGATGCTACTGAAGAATGTGCCTTCTAGCATCATTAATATGCAAGGATGAGAATGCAAAGAAAAATAAAAAGAGTTAACTTTGGAGGGCCAAATAGTGACTGTCAAATAATTCCTATGATCAGAACCAATCACCCCAGTTAAGGCCAATCACCATGATGACTGTCAAGGAATTGTGAAATGCTGAAATTTGATTTTGTCCATGTTTTAAGCCCCACGAACTAGGCCATCAATGAAAGCTTTGAAGCAAATTGTTCTTGGCAAGGTTTCACGTCAAGTGTGAAGTACCAAATATGATTATGATTTAGAACAAATATATATGGAATGATGAAAATGGCCAAGTGTCTTTATGGTAGGTTATTCATATTACCGAGTTGCATGGATGCAAATCACTGTAATTGCCAAGTATATAGAAAAACCTAATAGATACAAGGTTCACTTAAATATTGTTTGAACTTGGTAAATATGCAAATGATGATATGGAATGATTTTGAGGATGTAAAAATAATGTAATGATGACGAGAATGATTATTATGGTCATTTTGTGAATATTTGGACCATTTTGGAGTGCTTTTGTAACTTTTTAAGTGAATTTGCAATTTGTGATCGCAAACAAAAATTATGCATCTAAATTAGTTGGAACCTTCACAAAACCTATTCAATTGATGAAACAGATGCATGAATGCAATATGAAGTGATTTGGTGGGGATAAGCCACTATTTTATAAGAATTTATCTTTTGTCTAAATTAATGTCAAATTCTAGTTGGCGCTTTTGGCATGTGTAACGCCCTCTGGTGTTTAGGCATTTTGCAAATGCCCCGGTGCACTTCAATGCAGCAAGAAACACCCATGGGCATCTCCAGGTTCCTAAAGTAGCTATAAATAGCTTGCAGAATGAGAAATGAAACTCATTTGTGCATTTTTTATTTTGAGAAGCTATGTTTGGTAAAGGTGAGAGAAGTGGAGTCGAGTGAGGTGAAGCATTTTGGGCATGGAATCTATGGTGGCAGAAGGAGCAGATGTGGGGACCAGAGCTGGAGTGCGGGAAACTGAGGTAATGTCCTTCCTTGTGCAATTTTTTTATGTTTTTTTTGGATGATTTGTTAATGACAAATATTTTGTGTTGTGCTACAAATCAAGATTTTGGAGGTTCGGCATCAGTTCTCACATTTCATTTATGGGATGAGGAAGGCGGTAGTGGACAAGGAATGGGAGTTGCTATAGGCTATGGGGCTAGTAGAGGTAGCCCAAATTGATGTGGTTAGGGAAGATGAGGGGTACCTATCTACTTTGGTGGAGATGTGGGATACAGATAGGGGAACATTTTAGTTTCCCAATGGAGAGGTGATTATTATAGTTGAGGATGTATACCGCATCCTCAAGGTTCCAGTAGAGGGGATTCATGTCAAGGTTGGGTGTGATTAGAGGATGGAGATGAAGAATATGTTTGGATATGGATGGCAGGGTGTGAGAGTGGAACCGTGGGGGTATTCCCTACTTATCCATGTATGTGGACAAGTATTTGGATGTCGTATGTGCTTTGGTCATGTTCATGTTGGCCAACATCATGGCCCCGAACAACACTAGGTGCAGGTTCCCTTGGAACCTGATAGGGTTAGTGAGTGATATGCTCACTATGTGGTAGGTGTATGTATGGATGCCTCCCTTATTGGTGCAGGCCTACCAAGATTTGTATGATGTGAGGTGATGGGGAGTAAGGGATTATGATGTAGTTTGTTGTTGTAGTGTTGAGGATGGGAGCACTTTAGTGTGGCTCAACTAGAGGACTTACCAGTGGCAAGCTTGGGTAGGGAGTAGCCCTATGCGAGGATATGGGTAGTGGTCAAGGAGATATAATCAAGTTGTCTTGTAAAAAAGAGCTAGTGGTACTAGGATTTATGGGGTGGACTAACATTCGTCCAAGTGATATGGAGGCCATGATGGGGTAGCATATGGACCAGAGATGGAGAGCATCTACAATGGGTATAACAGGCTAGGTGGATGGTTGGGAGATATTGGATTGAGACTAAGTATTTTTAGTTCTCACGAGTTCTTTGATAGTTCAGCATGAGGTAGGGGATTTCGAAGGAGTCAATGCTCTATAGGAGACATTAGGAAGAGATAGGAATACCATGTGCAAAGCCATGGAGAGTGACCTATTAGGATGATGAGGATATATATCTCTCGGATGTGGATGATGCAAGGACTACTATGGAATATGAGGTATGGTTCATGAAATAGCCACCATGGGAACCAAATCTAGTGGCGACTGGTGGATATGGGGATGAGGGTGAGGGAGAGGGGACCCATGAGGCCCCCAAGCGATAAATTTTTTTTTGATTAGAGAGTCAAAGGAGGAGGACTAATGGTGTGGCTAGGTAGGCTCTTGAACATGGGAGATATGGGGAGGATGTGGAGGAGACTCTGGATGTACCTCCATATCAGAGCAAGGAGGATAGGGTGAGGCTGGAGTAGTAGGTAGTAGAGTGGGATGCTATGGTGATGGCTCGAGATGAGAGGATCGTGAGGCTTTATGCAAAGCTAATAGATAGGGAGCATTAGTATAATGTCAATATAGCGTATCTTTGGTATCGATAGAGGTACATCAAGGCATTGGAGGATAGGTTGATGAAGCATCATATTCCACTTTTTGATCTTCCAACCTCAATTGTATATGAGGTTGTTAGGCATAGAAAGTCTAGGCATAGCTCTAGGTTGAGGGCTCCTAATATGTCATAGGTGTCCTCTTGGAGGGCATAGCTAGTGCTTAGATGCACTTTTTGTATATGAGCCTTGGTGCTTCATAGTATGTAGCCTTTGGGCACTCATTGTACATGTGATGTTTATACATATATACATGGCTTTTAATTTTGTGTTATATGTATATGTGAATGATTTTTGTGGAATGTTGTTGAGGAATACAAGTTTATATGAATGATGAATGGATATGTTATGTATGATTAATGCAAGGTATGAAATTCAAATGTTTTAATGATTATTCATAGTTTAGATCTTGCTTAGCCAACTTATAGCATTATTGTTTAATTAGGGGTACCAAAATTTGTGGTATGTGGGGTGAATGATCCATGAAGTTGTATGAATGTTGACATGGAAGAAAATATGGATGTTGATATGTAAGAAGATATGGATGTTGATATGGAAAAATTATTGTTTTGCAAAGACTTGGACATACTAGTGGCATCAAAGAAACTCACTAAAAATGCCTAATTCCTCTAGGACCAAATGTGTGTGCAGTAAATTTATTTACCGAATCAAGAGCATGGTAATGACTCGAGGCAATCAAGAACCAATGTGTGTACATGTGATTTCATTAACTCATATTGAGTAAATTGGGTGTCACCTATTATGGATGAAACCAAGAAGCTATCTTATCCATATGTGTGGTTAGAGGTCTCTTTAAAAGAGATGTGTCGCCACACATGAGCGTACTCCACTATCAATCAAGCATCTATAGCTTCAATGAAGGGTAAATCCATATTCCTATTTATTAAGTTTTGGGGATGACTACCTAACATTCTGACTAAAAATGTAGTATGATCCTTACAACCCAATAATCAGTGTTGTGTGTTGTAAAATATTTAGAGCTTTGGGGAATCATATTCTTAAACTAAGTGTGATGAGAATTGTACCCTATCCTTACTACTCTAAATTTGGAAGCAATTGTGTTTGTGGTAAAAACCATTATTTTTGTGGACTGTGTTGAATGATGGGATATGCAAGGATGACCCTTTTCACTTCAATATTCATAGCAAGTATGGTGTTATCACTCTTTGACACAAGATGTTTTTAAGATTTGAAAATGTGTTTGGTTCAAAAATATTTTGGAGTCAGTTCCCATAACTCAATATTTTCTTAGTGGAGATGTGCAATGGTCCTAAAAATAACTTGACATGTATTGGTGGTTTGCTTAAAACACTAGTAGTGGATGAGTGACCAAAAATACTTAGGAATTGTGAATGTATTGAGGCAAATGACAATTTGACTTGATGGAATTATGTGGATGATGTTATGAAGGTGCCTCTGATTAAGGCAACATGACTTTATTGGAACAATTTAAAATATTGAACTTAATAAATGATCCCTAATATGAAATGTGAATGTGTACGAAATGTATGAAATGCAATTTTGTGAAATGTAATATGAAATGTGTGTTAATGCAATTTTTTTGAATGAAATATATGCAAATGAAGTGCAATGTTTTTGGCATGAAATATATGCAAATGAAGTGTATGCAAATGCTTTTTTGTGTAATAGCCATGTATATAGACATATGTATATAAATCTCATTATGCATAGAATGCTCTCAAGTGTATAGCATTAAGTGGTTTGGGTTCTTCTTCTCCCTCTAAATTGGCAAGCCTATAAGTACCGGTACCCACTTTTTGAGTAATAATGTATGGACCTAACCAATTAGCCATGAATTTATCACAAAGATGAAGTAATGCATTGATGTTTTGCTGATTCTCTTTAAGGATAAGATCTCATACTTGAAATTCACGTAGATGAACTTTGGTGTTGTAAGTACGCTTTATGCAATCTTGATAAACTTTTAAATGCTCTAAAGCATTAACTCACCTCTCATCAAGAAGTGTGAGTTGGTCAAGACATGCTTTTCTAGTGATGTCATCATCTATGAATTCCTGCAAAGATATTCACAAGGAGGGTATCTCGAGATCAAGAGGCATGATTGATTTGGCTCCATAGACCAATGAAAATGGCTTTGTACCTATAGGCTTGCGGATGCTTATTCGATAAGCCCACAATACCAAGTAAATTTTGGTATGCCAATCTCTATAATTTTCTTTAACAAGTTTCTTGAGAATAGTAATTAAGGTCTTGTTGGAAGCTTTAACTTTTCCATTTGCTTGTGGGTAATAAGGAGTCAAGAAACTATGTTGAATGTTATGTTTCTCGCAAAGTGCTCAAACATCCTTGTTCTTGAAATATTTTCCATTGTCTGAGATGATTTTTGAGAAAATACCAAAATGACAAATTATATGGTGAAGTATAAACTCCACAATTCTAGTTCTTGTCATATTAGTTAGAGGAATTGCCTCAACCCACTTTGTAAAGTATTCAGTGCCTGTAATGATGAATGTATGTTGTCCTGAAGAAGGAGGTGAAATTTTACCAATTAAATCTAGGCCCCATTGTGAAAAGGGCCAAAGGATTTGGATGGGTTGTAAAGCTTGTGATGGTACATGAGTTAAATTATCATGTTCTTGATACTTTTTGCAATGTTTGACATAAGTGCAACAATCACATTCTATTATGGACCAATAATAATCCATGTGTAAGATACGCTTTGTGATGGCCATTCCACTAAAATGATCACCATAAGTACCATCATGGGCTTCAAATATGGCTCTTTGTGCCTCACTAGACTCTAGATAATGAAGGATAACTCCATCATAACCATGTTTATACATGTCCCCCAAGATAATGAAACGAGCTACTTTTTTCTTGAATGTGTATTTAGCAGTTCGAGACATGTCATATGGGAGTGTTCCAAACTTGATAAAGGCTACTATCTATCTTGACCAATGATCATATGGATCCAACTGGATAAAGCAAACTTCCCTTTCATCTTTAGAATCGTCACGGATAATTACAAATTTAGATATCATTGAAATTATAAGTGGTTATACCTCTCCAAATGAGTCTTTTGGAAACAATGATCCAAGGGAGGCCATCACATTTGCAAACCTATTAGTCAAAAGTGGTTAGCTGTTGATTTTATACAAATAAAACTTAGTAGTTTCATTTGTACTTCATGGTAAAGATTAATGGTAGGTTCTTTGCATTGGTATTCTCTATTGATTTGCTTAATGACAAGTTGAAAATAACCAAATATCCTAATACGCTTAATGCTCATAGCTATAGCTGATTGAAGACCTAGGATTAAGGCTTTATACTCTGTAGTATTGTTTGTGTATTGGAAGTCAAGTTTAAATGATAAGGGGATAGGTACCCCCTGGGGTGTATGAAACATGACTACAACACCTTAGAATTTCGTGCACTTAGAGCCATTAAAGAATAGTGTGATGTCAAAATATTCCTTCGAAATGACATCTTCTTCTTGTTCAGTGACAACAAATACCAAATAATATAGGAGCTCAATAATCAAAGGTTGATTACTAGGTAGTGGAGCTTTCACAAGTTGATCAGCTATTACCTGATCTTTAATGGATTTTTGGCTAATGAATTCAAGATCAAATTTAGTAAGGAGAATTATTCATTTAGCGGTATGAGTGTTATTGTAAGTGTGATACATCATGTAATGCAAAGAATTTTCTCTAACTATGACGTATGTTGTGTGACTAAGTATGTAATGTCAAAGTTTATTAGTGGCGAAAACCACTACTAAGCATAATTTTTCTACATAAGCATATCTAGTTTCATAGCTTACCAATGTTTGACTAATATAGTAGACAAATTACAGTTGATTTTGTTTGTTCTTTTGTGTAAGCATTGTCCCTAATGCAAAGTACGTTTTTGAAATATAAAGATAGAATGGGACCCCCATATGAGGAGGAGCTAAGACCGGTAGAGAAGCTAGGTATTTCTTAATATCATCAAAGGCTTTTTGACATTCATCTATTCAATAAAATGGCATCCCTTTTTTAGTAGGTGATTGAATGACCTATATTTATCAAAAAGTTGTGCAATGAAGTGACGGATTAATTGAATCTTTCCTTGTAAATTATGTAATTTCTTTAAATTATTTGGGGGAGACATCTCCATGATGACCTTGACCTTGTTTGGGTATACCTCAATGCCTCTTTTTGAGATAATGAATCCTAAAATTTTGTCTAAGGTAACACCAAAGACACATTTCTTGGGGTTCAACCTTACATTATGATCTAGGAATTGGTTAAAAAAAATTTCCAGTACACCAATGTGCTCTTGTAAAGTTTTAGGTTTAGCCAAGAGATCATCCATATAGTATTTGATAATATTATGCATGTAGTCATGGAAAATGTATGTCATGGCACATTGATAAGTGACACCTATATTTTTAAGGCTAAAGGGCATCACCTTGTAACAAAAAGTTACCCAAGGTGTAGTGAATGTTGTTTTTTTGCTCATAAGGATTTATTCAAATTTGGTTGTATCCTAAAAAATCATCCAAAAGTGAAAGCATTTCATGGCAAGTGCAAGTGTCAACAAGAGTATTGATGTTTGGGAGTGGAAATTCATACTTAGGACACACTTTGTTAAGATATTGAAAGTCAGTGTAAATGTGTATTGCCCCATTAGGTTTCCAAATGGGTATCATGTTTGAAATATAGTTAGGATAGTCGATAAGAACTATGAAGTTCACATATAAGAGATTTTGAAGCTCTGTTTTTATGAAGAGGGCCACGTTATGATGCATTCTCCTAATTTTTTATTTGACAAAAATGCAACACCAAATAACAAGATATAAATTGAACTCAAAAAGACAATATTGCACAATGAATAATTTTTATTAATGGGGGGAGCCTCAAAACTCCATTGTTACAATAAGAATATTTAAATTATTTGATACAAATTTTACAATAGTTAGGGTTCTTCAAAACCCTAGAAAACAATGCTAGTGGTGTCTCAAAACACGTCTCTACTCCCAACAAAAGTGAGTGGGCTTCTAGTTATCCGATGTCGGGCCACTCTAGCTTAAGAAGTTGTCCAATGCTAGTGTAATGCTACCAGATCTGTGCACATAAAATATAAAATGAGTTAGTAATAACAATGAGGGCTTCATTGTATGAGACCCTCAAAAATCAAGACTAAACCCTAGCTATGCAATGACAAAATGTGAATAGATTCTAACAACACAATAAAATACAACAATGACTTTGATTTACCTTGCTTATCATCCATTATCTGATATGATGTAATTTATTATAGTGGATTGGTATGGTGATGCCTTAGCATCATCCAAGAGCTAATAGGATTTTAGGACTCTGGTGTAAAATGCTCGTTGACACTCGATGGCTACATAAAATACCCATGAGAACTCGAGAATGATGGAGGGTACCTAGAGATGCTTGGTGGTGGAGGGGAAGCACCTGGAGGTACTTGATGGTTATAAAGAGTGCCTGAAGGTGTTTAATGATTGAGGGGAAAGTCTGTAGAAGAAGATACAAATGAGCATGAGGGGTGGTGATGGATGCAGGGGATATGGAAAGTGAGGATGGAAGGTGAGAGTACTCAAATACTCCAAGGAACTCGAGGAAAAATGGCTTAACAAACTAACTTAGAACAACTTCTTAGGGTTTGAGCCATAAAAATGGCTCCTATTAATAGTCTAACCTAGGGCATGCTAGGATTTCAATGAAACTAATTGTGTGGCTAAGATAAAAGTATATCAAAGGGTGGATATTAAATCTAGGGTGTGGCATGGATTGATTATGGTTGGATGGATAAGATTAAGTGAAATCGGATGGCTGATATTAATTCACTTACATAAACATATATTTATTAAATGTTTATAAACATATATTTATTAAATGTATATAAAATATTAATATTTAAATAAATAAATATAAATATATGTGAATAATGGGTGGAAATGGTAGGAAAACAAGGATGGACAACAAGTAGCTAGGTTATGGTGTCTACAAGGCCCATATCTTCTAAATCTGGAACTTGCTCCCTCAACCATAGGGCTATCTAGGCTGGATTAATTGGTGGAAATTTACTATCCAATGCACCACCAAAATATTATGTATTTTAGGGGTGGACATTGCAAAACGTAGAAGACAAGCTAATTCAGCTTTGAAAGAAGAGCTCCATAAATCTTGTCTTAAGCTTGAGAATTATCCATATAATATAAATCTTGAGTCTCATGTTGTATCCTTGAGGCATAAAATTAAGAAAGAGGAACTGTATGAAGCTAATGGAGCTCAACTTCGAGCTCACCTACATTGGATTCAAATTGGAGATAAAGCCTCTAAGGAATTATTCAAAAGGCTTTAGCATCCTGCTCAACATTATCAATTCCATGTCATTCAAATGGAAGCAGGGAGGTTCATTGCACTTTTGAATATCATTAAGGCTTTTTTCCATCATTATTAGGGAGCTTTTGCTTCTCAACTTCTTAATGATGAGCATCAACAGGCATTATATGAATATTTTTTTGTTGTTCCTTGTAAGCTTTCTCCCACTCAAGTGGAGCTATGTGATACTCCTTTATCCTTAGAGGATCTTAAGGAAGCTTTATCCTTCATGGCCAATGATAAAGCCCCTGGATTAGATATCTTTCCTTACAAATTCTACAAGGAATTTTGGGACATGCTAGGTACATATTTGCACAAAGTTTACTGAAAGCAATATAGTGTGGAAATCTAGGAGTCATCATCAACAAAGGGAATGTTAAGTTCATTTCTAAATCTGGTGATGTTGAACTATTTACCAGTTGGAGGCCTATTACCATTTTTAATGTGAGATACAATATTATTGCTAAAGCTTTTGATATTAAGCTTTGACATATTTTGCCTCTAATATTTAGACTTGAATAAACTGGGTTTGTTCAAGGAAGATATATTTTAGATAATGTGTGTGTAGTTTGGGAAGGTATGGAATGGGCCTGCTCCTCAGGACAAAATGCTTTGTTTATTAAAAATTATTTTGAAAAAGCATATGACAAAATGGAATGGTATTTCATTACCTCTATGCTTCAAGCATTGGGATTTGGTTAGTTTTCATCAGTATAATTTGTATGCTTTTTCAATATGCTTCTGCTAATCTTACCTTGAACAATTGTCAATAAAAATCCATTCAACTAGGTTGATCTGTTCGATAGGGTTGTCCTCTCGCCCCCTCACTTTATATTCTTGTTGTTGAATATTTTGGTTACCTTTTTCACACATAAGGTTTCTCAAGGGAGCCTTAGAGGCATATCACTTCTCAATTCCAGACTTTAGCTAGTTAATAGTCACTTTGCTGATGATTCCTTTTTGACTATTCAAGAAGATGAGCAATCCTTATCCTCAATCATTTGTTTGAGAGTCTTTTTTAAGGCCTCTAGTTCTAGAATTCAATGGAGGAAAATGACATGCTATAGATCTTCCACTGATCCAATACCTGATTGGCTCAACCATTATCAATGGGGATGAATCCAACCAGGTGAAGTATTTTAATTTTTAGGTATCCCTTTTGTTTTTATTGGCTCTTTTACACAAATTTGGCAATATGTTACTCAATTTTTTTAGAAAACGTTAGCATATTGGTCGTCAAAAAAATTTTCTTTGGAAGGTTAGTTTCAATTTTATTCTAAGGTTTTGTCTACCACTCATGCTTATTATTCTTCCTGTTGGGTGCCCTCCAAGGCTTGTTATAAGAAAATGGATAAGCTCTTATGAGACTTACTGCTGGTAAAATATGTTATGAAAATAGGCTTTCATAGAGTGGTATGGGAGGTGCATTGCCTAACCAAATCCTATGGAGGTATGGGTCTTTTTGATTGCCAAAGCCAAGGTTTTTCTTTATGTGATAAATGGATTCCTCGATCCCTCACAAGTAATGAGCACTGTAAAATTCTCATTCTACATTGCTTGTCTTATCGCTTACCCTATGGTAAAAAAGTTTGGAAGGGGTTGAACCTTCAAAATATTCGTACTACCCCTATTCCTATAGAAATTTTGGGTTCCTTTGTTATCAATAGTATTTGGAAAGCTTGGGAGGCACTTAAACCTTGGCTATAATGGAAAGGAAAGGATCGGAATTTAGGGACCTCTCTTCAGGACATGAATGTTTGGTGGTATATTGCTATTTCATGGCAAGGTATGCCATTGTATCAAGTTCAATGGGTTAGAGATCAATGATTTTATAGGAAAGGAATTGGATCTCTAAAGGATTTTTTCTTATGTCAAACTAGGAGTTGGATACCCTGGGACATTTTTAGATATACTTACAGTCTCAGAAATGAGGATAAATAGACCTATGATATTGTCATAGATAATATTCCTTTATCCCTTTGGATCAAGTTACTTAAGAGGTTTCAAAAGCCTTGGTGGTCCTATTGGTGTTGGCCTAAGAAGGTCCCTCTAATTCAGTACAAAGTACAGCGTGGATATAATTGGCTTACTCCTCAGGTCCCCATGTCACATAGGTTGAATGTTAAATGGGATTTGGTCTCCTCACCCTCAAAGTTGAGTTTATGTTTTTCCCAAGTCTGAAATTTATATATTAAGCCTAATTTTTTTTTTTTGTTTGGAGTCTCATTCACCAAGGAATTCCTATAGGACATTGACTTAAACAACTAGGTGTTCAGAATACTACCTGTACTTTTTATGGTAAACTTGAGGATGTATTGCATATTTTTTGGCAATATCATTAGGCTTCTCTTGGTTGGAAATGGGTCCTAGAATTAAGATTATGGGCGAAAGATATCATTGGATGGGTGGAAGATATAAAATTATGACATCAACAGTAATGGGTGGACCGAAGTAGTGGGCGAATGACATAATTAAGTGGGGTGGGTGATAGAGAGGGCATAAGACCCACCCTTAGCCTTGGGGTAGAACTTTCTAAAAGACCTTCCCACATATTGGGTAGGCCTTTCAAGTGGAAAAAATGGGCAGAAGCATCAATAAACCCTGTCGTTAGGGAATATGGAAACTCCCATCCACCTCGGGCGGGAGACACAAATACAAATAGGGCAGAGTTTTGAGAAAAGCTTTGCTCTCTTCTCAAATATCTCTATGGGCAGAATAAAGACACCTGCCCAACGTGCAAGGCTCCCACCATCACCCAAAATTCAAATAGAATATCTATTAATTGCTCCAGTAGTTTAGGTACCTGACAACGTACACGAAGGTGATTTATTTGAGGCATTTTGATAACAAGTCACTTCAATATCTGTCACTCATAACCTAACCAAAGGATCACTAGTAGAGAAGAAGGATGAGGCAACTAAGAATTAATCAACTGGGTAGAAAAATCAAAGGATCCAAATGTCGAGATTCAACTTGATGCATCTACCTCCTTTTAGAATATCGACACTATTTAGAGGAATAGTGTACGAGTACGATGCTTGTCTGCCGCAAGGATTGTCTTCTTCCCTACCACCATTCTTATTCAATTTCAAAATTGGTGTAAATATAACTATAAATAGTGGAATGTTGGTCATTCCTAAGGGTGAATCTTTAGCCATTACAATTCATATGTAATGTTTACCTCTATGTAAATACAAATTCTGCATTATTTGGTTTTTGATTTTATCTCCATGTTCTTTATTGATTGTATGAATACCTATTTCTGTCTAGATGTTTAATTTATTCCATGACATTTTGATATCTAGATATCGTGGGGTTTACTTGAGTGACTCAAGAGTGCACATTCATAAACATGGATTGAGGGTTTATTTCTACTAAAGCCAGCTAGATAGGAGCACCATGATTTTGAATCACGGATCTCATGCACCTATTAGTTGGTTCTAGAATTTGCCCCCTGCCCACCTCTGATTGGAGCTAAAAAAAAAATATTTTTGGGTGATTTGTTAGGTGTAAGGTATGTGTTTCATACGTGGTATGTTGTCTGCATAGGTCTTGATGCGGCTATACCCATCCTTGTGAGTTATGGATATGGCAAATTATTTATTTCTTTTCCCCTTTTTTATTTTTCTATTTTACGATGTAGATAGCTGGAATTATCCTCGAAGGAATCAACGTCCTACAAATATTATCTATCCCATCCTGATGCATGGTGGCCGTTCTATGTTGCATCATTGGTCCACCCCCACCGTAGCGAGCAATGTTAGATCGATAAATAATAGGTACATATTTAGGATATTATATCACTTTAGGGGAAAATTATCTAGTTACTTCATGCAATGTAATAAATGCACAAGTGTCAATGTGTAAGATATCCCTTGTACAACTAGGTAGAGTGTTGGCCAAGGAATCTATCTTCCTCTATAAAATGGGCCTCATTGTAACAAGAAAATATACAAACTCAAAGCATATTTGTAGGTATTATCATAATGTTGTGTAGATCACCATATATTGGTGATGGGTGTAATGAAGCCCAGTAGATTTATTCATGGATTGTCCATTTCCTCCATAGCTACATTGTATTCATTTTTGTCATTTCTATTTATAGCATATTTCAGTCATCTCAAAAATTTACTTTCTTTTATATTAGTTTGCATCTTGTGATTGCTATCTCCCATTGCTAACTACATCAAAATCTATCATGTAATAGAGTGTGTAGGAATGTTTAATGTGTCATATAGTAAAGTGTGCAAGAGTCATAGAATAAAGTGTGCAAGCGTCATAGAATAAAGTGTGCAAGAGTAAATAGAGAGTCAAGAGTCATGTGTACAAGTGGCAAGATGAGAAGCCAAAAGACATGAGAGAATTTATCTTATGCATGAAATAGGAAAGGTTGCATCTCTCATATATGTGAGGAGAGCAATAGTCAAGTATTGAAGAGTCACCTTTCTAAGGCTATATTATGGAGACAAAGCTCCATGAAATGTAATCAAAGATTCATCAAATGTTATTGAAGCTTGTATACAATATTTTAAGCAATTATATTGTAAGTTTGTTTATGCATATTAATATTGATAATCCCCATTTTATTTCATATTATTGTTATTTTCATGAATGTTATGTTCATTTATTTTGGCCATTTATATTGATTTATATTATACCCAATTTTAATCAAGATCCTGAATACATAATCACATTAAAATAATAAGTAACATATTATTTATATTCTTATTCAAACAACCTTTATTTAAATCTGTAATAGATTATAAAAGATAATTAATTTGGTATTAAATTAAGACAAAAAGGATAAAAAAAATGGTTTATATCTAATCCCATCATTTTACCCCCCAATTGAACAAGTTGCATGTCCCTAGGCAACCAAAACTGAGTAAATTTATTGATGATTACTTGTCATTTATGCCAAATCCTTTGAAATATGTCTTCTTCATCTTTATCATATTTGGCCTATTTTGTTGGATAATCAATCTACATATGCATGATGCATTTTGGCCCTTGTTTAATTTTATTACCCTTGTACATTCTACTTGTGCTTATTAGAGGTGGATATTAAGGTAAATTATCCTTGTGCCTTCTTATGTTTCTCAGGAGTGGATACTAGGTAAGATTGTTCTTGTGCCTTTTTCTTGTATTTTTAAAATTTTATTATGTAGCATATGATGGTTAACCCTAGGCATGCTTTGGAGAGTAGTAATTATCTCCAGTTCATTCAACTATTTTTCTATGATGTCCAACTCACCATGCATCAAATTCATTGTCTCCTTTACTACTTTTACCTTCTATCTAATATTTTTAACAAATAAAGAAATTATTGTAGTAATCAGAGGTGAAGGGATTTGAGCTCCTTCAATTTCAATTTTTTCAATAACATTCCCTATAGCTTCTATTGCAAGAGTTTAAAATTTAGCAATAGTAGATTCTATTGTAGGAATATGATATTCCTCAGTAACATCCCCCATAGCTTATACAGGACTATGAAACTCTATAGATCCTTAAGGTGAGTCATATTCATTGGATATCTCAACAAATTTCTACTTCCTCTACTCAGTAATAGATGAATCTTCTTGAACTTATTTGTCCTTTTTCCTAGCTAAAGCACGAGTCATAGGTTTGGAAATTTTAAGGGCCATGGTTTTCCTTGTAGTGCCATGTTCCTTCTAAGATTTTTTAGAAGATTGTATTTCATTTTTCATAGAGGGGCTAGATTTTATTCATAATGTTATGCCCCTTTTGAGACTTTTCAAAAATATGTACTTTCATTTTTATAGGGAGGCTAGTTTTCTTTACAGCAACGATCCATTTTTGGGATTTTATAGAGGATTCTTGTTGTTTTTTGTAGGGAGGTGGATTAGTAAGAATTTGTAGAAGAGTTTTTAGATTTTGAAGAAGACTTTTTAAATTAAATTTCTAAATTATCTGCCTCTTTTGAGTCACTTTTCTCTCCTTTTGAGTCATCCTCCTCTAAGTCCTCTTTCTCAAAGTCATCTTCATCCAAGTCATCTTTCTTTGCATCATTTTCATTTTCCTCTCAGTCATCATCATTGGAGGGCATTAGGGTTAAAGTAACCATATTATCCCATGATATCTGTATATGTTCTAGTGGTTCAAGAATTAAAAAATTTATAATCCCATGATGGTCCACTACATCAGTGTGTCCATTTGACACTTTGTTGGCCATCACTCTCACAAATTCCATTAAATAAAAGGGAAGGACAATACTATATTCACTATCTTGAGAAAATATTATGGCTAAGAGGAATTGAATATGGTAGCCATATAAATATGTAAATATGCCTTCCAAAGTGAAATAACACAATATCATGTTACTTATCTCTTGCCAAATTCTAGCAAATAATTTCAAAAAATGCCCTTAATGGTGCCTTTGTGGTCGTCAATGGCATAAGGATCACCAAATATATCTATGATTTCCTTGACCTTAAGCCCTAGCATTCTATACATCTTTCCCATAAAGGGTAATTGAAAAACTCTGCCAATTTTTATGGGAGAGACCTCCACCATAATGTCATGAGGTAGGTTGGTTATCATGGTTTCTAAGTCCAACCTCTTTGTAAATTCTAGTGTCGGGCATAATTTCCTCACTAAAACTAATTTATGGCTTGACACCACCCCACTACACAGTCTGGTTTTTGCCTTCTTGAAACAATGCTGAGAATTCATAGTGATTGGTTCACTATGCTTGCATGGTCCCACCATGTTATTGATATCTATCTTCTAAATCAAGAACAAAGGTGCATACAAAAATAGGAAAATGTCTATAAAAATATGGCTCAACACAAATATAGAAATTAGGGCATGATTTGGAACATTGTTTGCAACAAATAATTAGGCATGATTTATATAATATGGAATCCATCAACGATAACTAAAGTGCATGGCTACAAAAAATAAGCACAATTTAAAAAATGGGATGCGTTTACCACAGAGCATGGTTAGAGAAAATGAAAACACAATGAATGTTGGAAAAATTCAAAGGAGGCTATGAATCAATAGACATGGTTGACAACACTATGGATGAAGCATGTGAAGGTGGGTGAAGCATGCAAAGTGATAACATTTATGCATGTTAAATTAAATTGGAACACATATCCTATGATAGTTGCATTTTTTAATAATGGTAAAAATTACGCTTTTTTATTTATTTTAATCAAAATATGCTACCAACTATCACCTATAAGACCATGCCATCTAACCGATTGTCTACTCATCAATTGTATATCCAATCATGTTTATATATCTCCTTGCCATCCAACTATCAACTGATTTACCCTTACCACATCACCTAGTCAACTATATACCACTTTTAACCATGTGTGACACATCACCCAACAATGTGTCACATCAGGTCAAGCTAATTTGAATTCCCTTTTTCATTATGTGCTACTATTAAAGACTATAACACAAATAACTTTCTACAAAAAAATATACATTAAAAGACTATTATAGAAAACTTGGGGGATGTACTTCCTTGTTTCAATCATGATAAACAACATGTATAGTCAATCAAAAAAAGAATTTTTGACAAAAGGACAATATTCCCCTCCAATTGAGGGATTTTCATGTCTCGTGAAAAAAAAGATAAGGTAAAAGGGAGAGAAAAAATATGAACTGCAAATTTAAAAGTGTATTATACATATATATAAATAAAGTAAATAATATTTAGAATAAGAAAAGAAATAGAGATTACCTATATTTTAGTAGCAAGTAGTGTTATTATTAGTGGTATGAACAAGTGAGATGATATATAGTCTTTAGCAATAGCTAGGAATAACTACATTCTAAATTCTAGAAGAGTGGATGTTTTAAGAGGATCTATAGAAGAACAGAGGAATTGGATGAAATTCATGATCATTTTTTTAAAAGCAGAAAAATTCTACCAATTAAATGGTTTTCAATTTATTTTTGTCCATTTGCACATCCAAAAAGAGGTTTTCCCAAGTGGAATTTTTTTTGCAAGGTTAGAAATTCAAAATTCTAGTTTTCATTTCCGTCCTTGTTTCTACAATGCTTGTAAAGGTTTTCACTATAAAATATTATTTTTATTTTTGTTTTCTCTATTATTTTTTATTATTTTTGAGAGTTGAAGGAAAACGTTAATGAGCTAAAAAAAAAGGTAACTCTCCTATAGAGGAAGACAACTCTTTTGTAGAATAAGGCAACTTTTATATGAGTTGTAGTTGTGCTTGATTGATGACCTGTTGAATGAAATCAATTTTAGGAAGTGGTTTGCAATACAACCTTAAGTGGTGTACATTAAATTTTAAGCCTCAAGTAGAGTCATCAATAGTTTTCAACTTAATTGCACCATTATCAAAAAAATTCTCAACTTCATAAGGACCTAACCACTATGTACAGAGTTTACCTTTCAAATATTGAAACTTGGAGTCATACAATAATGCCCAGTCTCCTAGCTAAAATGTATGTAGATTAATGTGGTTGTTATGCCATTTCTTCCACTGTGTTTGGACAAGTTTAGTTCATTGTAATTCTTGAGGCCAAGTCTATATTTTTGAGTTGTAGAAATATTGATTCCAACTTGCAAGGCCATTTTTAAGGTTTGGATTTCAAACTCAATTGGCATTAAAGCTTTCTTTCCATAAACCATCTCATAAGGAGTGAGATCTATAGTTTTTTTTTCAGGTGGTTTTATAGGTCCAAATGTCTTCCTTTAATCAATGTGCCCAATCTACCCTGTGTGATATTACTATTTTTGTTAGAATATTTTCATGTTCACTATTGGTAACCTTATCCATTTGATTGTGGATGGTAAGGAGAGGATTTTTTATGATTAAATTGATATTTTTGGACAAATGTGACAAACACTCTAGAAATAAATTGGGGTCCCTAATATATGGCAATTTCATGGGGTGCTCCAAAAAACTTAAAAATGTTATCATAGAGAAAGTCAACAAATTTCTCATCATGTGCATGTTGCAAATATTGCACTTTCACCCATTGAGTCACATAGTATATACATACCAAAATGTACTCATTGAAATGGCAAGTAGGGCTAATGGGACCTACAAATTCAAGGCCCCATTTCTCAAAGGGTTTTAGAATTATGTATGGATGGGGGAATATTTCATCAGTCATAATTTGTCTCTCCATCCTTTGACATTGATCACATCTAGCAACATAAATCTTGACATATTTATGTAAATATGACCAAGATTATCCTGTTTACAATATTTTATGAGTGGTTATTTTAGTAGCATAGTACCCACCACAAGACTCATCATGATATACACGTAAGATATCATATATTTTTTCTTCCTGCACACATATATGAAGAATATAATTAGAACATAATTTAAATAGAAGTCCATCAATTCAAGTGTCAAGTTCATTGTCATGGATGAGCTTTCAACATTCACTAGGAGGAAAGTGAGCAATAATTTTCTTGAAATAAGATATTTTGCAATGTCAACATACCGAGTATGTAAAGATAGTGTAAATAAATGTTCATTAGGAAAAATATCTTATACAGGTTTTCGATCATCACCTAAATGCAAATGTGATAAATGGTCAACAACTATATTTTTATTTTCTAGTTTATCTATGACGATAATATCAAATTCCTACAATAGTAACAACCAACAAAAAAATCTTTCACTAACAATAGATTTATTCATGAGATAACAAATGGTAGAGTGGCCGTGTGAATAAAAATTTGTAGCCAAAAATGTATGGCATAGTGGCCGTGTGAATAAAAATTTGTAGCCAAAAATGTATGGCATAGTGGCCATGTGAATAGTGACTATGAAGTTCAATTCTACACCAAAGATATTCTTACTACCATAATAAATGGCATAGGGTTATTTCTACTCAATTTGAGTTAAAATAGTCCCTAGTGCTTGGTCAGATGCATTTGCATGAATATGGAAAGGTAAAGCCCAATTATGACCCCTTAAAATAGGATTAAGAGTAAGCATTTACTTTAAAGTGTTGAATGTCTTTTGACATGCATCTCTCCATTTGAAATCAACATATTTTGTTAGTAATTGAAATAATGAATTGAAGTTCTTCATAAAATGATGATAATAACCAACATGACCCAAGAAACTATGTACATCAATCAATTTTTGTGGTGGTGGTAAGGAGGAAATGGTTTTATTTTTTATCAGATCTACCTTACTACCCTTGGAAGAAATATAATATCCCAAAATCACACCCTCATTCATCATCATAAAGTTTTTCTTATGATTGAGAGAAAGGTTTTTTAATTGATAATGTTCAAGTACTTATGCAGATTTTCTAATGCATGTTCAAATGTGTCTCCATAAATAGTAAAAGCATCCATGTATACTTCAATGCAATCATGATTTAGATCAACAAAAATGGATATACCAAATCTTTGAAATGTCACCGAAGCATTGCAAATTCCAAAAGGTAAAACATGGTAAGCATATGTTCCCTAAGGATAGGTGAATGTAATTTTATCTTGATATTATTTAGCCACCTTAATCTGGTTGTAACCGCTAAATCTATCTAGAAAAAAATATTGCTTCCCAAATAGTGTCTAAGACCTGATCTATGAATGACAAATAAAAATGATCATTTTTTGTGGCTTTGTTTAATTCTTGATATTTAATGTAGACTCGCCACTTACCATTTTTATTTGGGATAATAACCAATGGATAAACCCTTTGGCTATCCGAGTTGGAGTAAATAAAGCTAACATTTAACCATTTTTTGATTTCTTCTTTAACAACTTCTTTTAGGGTTGGATTGATCCTTCATTGTGGTTGTATTATTAGACCACTCTCTTATTTAATAAAAATGTGATAGGTGCATATAGAGGGATGTATCCTCTTCATGTCATTATAATCCCATGCAAAAGAATACTATAGAGTGGTTAAGACAATGTTTTTTCTTAAAGTGGCTCTAATTTACTAATAATGTTGAGGGTCTTTCTAGGGCACACTTCAACTTGTTAATAAGCCAAGTTGTTGACATTAATTCCACAAATTTCATTGATAAAATAGCTGAGTGGACATTTGTGTGGTAGTAGTTGGTGAAAAATGATAGGATTCTAAGAATTGTTGACATCATGGGGATGATGGATTCCAAAGAATAAATATGTCCAACATGAGGATTCTATAGGAAAGGAACTTGCCAATGATATTTAGTTTGTAATTTTGATACGTATGTAAATTGAATGGAATAATTATGAGCACAAAATAAAGAAGAACCTATATCTTCATATGTGATAAGTGTATCATATAATTCTTCTTCAGTACTATGTTCATAGGCACTATACATGGCCAAATATTAGATGATTTCTCCATATTTTGACTCATCAATCCATAAATGTTCATCATATGATTCAAAAGGTTTAATAGGTGGGTAAAGTATAGGTTTCTTAGTACTCATTCTATCAAATATGGGCATGCTACCTAACTTAGAATTGATAAAAGCATATATAGTGGCTAACCAAGGTCTACAAAGTATCAAAGAATGTCCTCCTAACTTGGTTTTAGTTTGTAGGACTACAAAACCTATGGGATATTCCCATGATGTTACAATGAAAAAAATCTTGTCAAGCACTCCTTCTAGTTGTACAATAGACCAATCAACCAATTGTAGAACCATAAGTATGGGATGCATATTTTGTAAGCCAGTCTATCCATTGTTTCCTTGGTCATTACATTTATGGAAAGTTCCAAGTCAATTAAAACATTTTGAAAATTTATTTGTTCTATATTTACACTTAATATTGGAATTCTAGGATCGCCATAATTAGGAAGAATCTTTTTTCTATACATCAGATCAGAAAGTTTTCCTAAGACTTGAATAGTCTTGGGATATTTTATTTTTCTACCTAGGTGTTTTATTTAGAGTTATTTAATTTTTTGGTATACATGGGAACATATTTAAGAGCTTGCAACAAAGGTATCTTAACATTAATATTTCTAAGCTCTTTTACTAAGTCAAACTCGGGTTTAGGAACCTCTTTTGTTATAGTCAATCTATGAGGAAAAGGAGGTTCATTCACAAATTTAGACTTATGATCTTGTCCTTCTTTAGAAACAATAGGTCTTTATTCAATAGTAATAGGTCATTATTTTGATGAAGAATACTGTGTTTTGTTACTAAAAATGGTTCCCTAATGACTGTATTTTTGGAAGATATAGGGGGTTCATCATCGATTTCTTCTGCAATGATAGGAATAGGTAATGTTTTTACTAACTATAACTAGATTTCACTATAGGTTAGCAAGTCAATTGAATATATTTATTTAGCCTCATAGACTGAATATTGTGTTGGTTGATTACTTGGATTGGGTGCTAGTTGGGGTGGAAGAGGTGGTTGTTTTGGTGATGAAGGATTATTAACAAGGGGAAGCAAAATATATTATTGTTTTTGTTGAGAATCCTACCCTATAATGGTGATTTTGATTAGGTTGTAAGCCTTTCTATGGCTATGTTTGGACTTTCCAACCTTATTGTGGTCATTTTTTTCTTTGCCAGTATTTCTATGGCCAAGGTTGATTTTTTGGAAGCCATTAGTTTGATTGGGGTCATTTATGTTGTTGATACAATAGATATTGTGGAGGTACCCATCCTTGTGTAGCATAAGGAAAATTATTAAAAGGAGAATAAGCATTAAGTGTGCCTATAGGATATCATCCTTATGTAAATTTCTATAGTGGTCATATTTGAGAAATGAAGTAAACATATTTAGTTTTTTAAAGTTTAGGCTCCTTCAAATCTAACTTTGCTATAGATATCAATAGTTTTATGTTGAATGCTTCTAGCCATAAATACTACAAATTAAGGTCTTGTCCAAAGGGTATTCATAAACTATATTCTTCTATCTACAATGAGAACAATAAATAGCCAAAGGTTTATTTTGTATTATAGGCTTCAGACGTAGTGTGTTCATGGAATTGGAAAATTTATGAATAATATCATTTTTTAGATTGTCCAAAAAATCTCTCAATTATCCTCTTATGACTCCATATTTTCTAGTAGTTTTATGGCTATGTAATGTTTGCTTTTTATGAGAATAACTAGTGCACAGTTCCACAATTCTCTCAATTGGTAGGTTAGAAATATCTCCTTCTCCCATTCAAATTTTCAATTAAGGATATCAAGTGATTATTGTTGTAGTCCTTTTAAAAACATAGTTTTGAGTAGGGTTTCTTCCAAGTTGATATCTCCTCTTTTCTACACAATGGTTCATCTTCTTTCTGTGTCATTTTGAAGAGCTCATCCTTTCGGTCAAGTACTCTATAAAAATATTAAAATTTATCCAAAAAAAAATTCATTCCCTCATTTCAATCCCAAGAAGTAATAGAGTCTTTCAGTAACCCCATAAGCCATCTTAGGGTAACATCCTTTAATATGGATAGAAATAGTTTGAGCTTTTGCGAATTCATCATGTAATCATAAGTGTGATAGAGTACTTCAAACCTAAAAATAAAAGCATATGGATATTTAGTTACTAGTACATATAAGATAGGAAAAACTAAAGGAGAGATATTCTTCATCTACCCATTGGTATTAGCATCACCTCTTGGAAGTTAGATAGATTGGAAAATTGATTGTGGTTCGTACTTCCTATTGTTGTTATATTTCATCATCCATATTACTTTCCCATGGAGTCCACCAATATATTAGGGGTTGCTTCTTGTTTGATGATGGGACAAAAGTTGATGAAGACTCAAATTAATCCTATGGCTTTCCCTCTTCTATTTTAGGAATATAAAACTATTTGGCTAGTTGTTGACCCTCTTTAATATTAGGAGAGAAAATATATAAAACCCATGGTTGTCCCTTTTTAGTCTTAGGGGTAAAGAAACAATGAATATGCCAAACTCCTATAGCAGAATGTATAGTTGTATTATGTTCTATTGAAAAACTAGTAGTGTCAAGTGGTTGATTTTTAGTAGCTATCGAAGTGAGATGTTGTTGGTTTATCATGGAAGCACCAATATCCTCTTCACTAGGTATCCTCTATTTAGAATAGCTAGTACCTATTTGTTTAGGTTTGGGATCAATAGTTGTAGTAATGAATCCACTACAATTATCCCATTGGTAATTCATTCACTCATACTTTTCCCTCAAATAAATTATTCTTCATAAATAAAATACGTTAGATAAAAAATTATTGAAAATGAATCAAAATTACAAAAATAAATAATTGTATAAAATATAAATGAAATAAATCAATTTCACAAAAACAAGTAATTATTGAAAATAAACTATATATAGAACCTAATATTTTACATTGCTCCTTAGCCTGAGAACTAAAAAATCCTTCTTATCCAACATGAGATATTATATTGCTGATTTGTGTAAAGCTATGAAAACCACACATCTAAAGCTATTGCAACATGATAAGGAATTGAAAGCATATAATCTATGTAATAATTTGACAAAAGGAAATAAAAAGAAGGAATGCTCTCTTTTATTGATCAAATGAATATTTGATTACAATTCATCCCTCTTAGGGATACCAAATATTGATACAATGTTACAAAATGCAAATGACCCCAAAATGGGGAATATGTGCTTCACAAGGTCTTCATGTCTCCACCAATTTTTTTTATAGGAGGGATTACTTAGCCACCTCTATCTCTTTAGATCAAGAAACTAGATCTTGATGATCCTTTGCTCTATGATGCCCTGAAATCTACACACAAAGAACTTCAAGAAATATTAGCAACATATGAGGCCTCTCAAAATGAGGCTTGTATCTTTGTTAGTGCAAATCATAAAGCTAAGCATAAACTGTTAGAAATATTGATTTGTCATTTATGTCAAAGGTAAAAATATCTTTAAGGATGAAATGTTGATTTTTCATTGATGTTAAAGGTAGAAATATCTTCAAGGATGATGTTTAAATATTAAAGTTATAAAAATATTATAAAGTTAAACCTTATAATATTTAAATATTATAAAGTAATGGTTTAAATATTTATATGGAGTTGAAGTTTGAAATTGTGAGAGCGCCGACCTCTTGGGCGCCAAGCAAGATTGAATGTAAGGTTGAAGTTCAAAAATAAAGTATGAGCCGACTAATTAAGTGCCAAAGGCAAGAAGGACAAAAGCGTGCATATATACATGAGTTTGAAATTCATTTCAATGTGATGTGGGGATGAAATATTCCTTCAAAGAGAAGAAGCGAATGGTAGTGCAATGGTTGGCAACATTAAAGATAACAAACGAATACCTTCGAGATAATTGGAAGAGTGTGCACACAGAGATCCAACACAAAGAGAAACAAGTAGAGTGTGCACATAGAGATCTAGCATAGAGGAAAACAAGTAAAGCACACACACACAGAGATCAAGCACAGAGTGAAACAACATAATGCACCAAAAGGATTTTAGAGGACCACAAATCGGGCAAAAACCAGATAAGTTTCAAAGATAAAGTGACAAACTCTTCCTAGATAAATACAAATTTGTGGAATATTTTGTAATGAAGTTTGTGAAGTAGAAAGATTACAATATTGTGAATATCTACGAATATCGGATATGACATTTGTGAAGTAGAAATATTGTAATGTTGTATTGAATATATGTGAATGCTAGATATAAAATTTGTGAAGTAGAAAGCAGAAGCAACATTGATTTGATTGGAGGTCTTTGTAATACTTGAGCCTACGATTTTTGAATGCAAATGAAAGGAATATATTCAATAAAAGGAAGCTGACAACATTGAAATCAAAGTGAGACAATAGTAGTTCTATTGTGGTAATCGAGCATCGATGGTAGAACTCTGCGGTAGCGAACTATCAGAGTTCATGTTGGATTATCAAAGATGTGGAAGCAGTAGGGTTTGATGGTATAACTCCATGCAGAAGAGACTACGTCAAGCAAAAAGGATGTGGTGAAGAACATCATGATTATAGAGAAAGATAATATATAGAAGGTATTGTTGTAATTTGGTGAGTAACGGCTCCCGAAACATTATTTCTGGTTAAGATATTTACATATGATAGAGAGCGCAACTAGAGTTTGAGAGTAGCAGTCATTTGGAGATTCAAGCAAAGATGATTGTCTTAAGAATAACATAGAGGGGAGGCAAAGTGCTAAAATTTGGGTAAGTAAAACAATCATTATTATTCTAACATTGAGTTGCAGTGTTTTCAATTGATGGTTGTAATGGAGGAGCTCTCAAATGTGTTGAGAGAGTGTATGTGTTGATGAAAGTACATCAAATTTATATGGAGCTATGGTAGGAGCCACACTAATCTATGGATGTATATATTGATGAAAACTTTTCATATTGAGAGGAAGCCACATGGAGGAGACACACAAAACAAGAAATGTAGCTTCAAAAGTATTACAAGAAAATTCATTGCTGGATAGCCAAGTGTCACGGAGAATGAAGGATAGCCAAGTGTCACTAAGAACAAGGTCATAGTCATATATACATCACACAAACGTTTGAGAGAGCACTATGTACACCACGTCAAGAGGGAGTCATTACAAAGGAGAATGTCATGTAGAAAGGTGCATCACTATATAAATGCTTGCTCATGAAATATTATCTTACGTACACCATATATTAAGAGGTACATATTATTATTATTATTATTATTGTTTGAAGACATAAGGAATCAATTTAAAAAAAATTAAAAGGAGATATAAGAAAATTGAGTTGCTAGAATTTGGAAAGATAAAGGTGATATTTTGGATGGCTTTAATGATAAGATTCTAGAGTTGATTTGAGCAAGAGTGAATGAATGTTATTACATTATAATTTTGATATCTAAGAGAGAGCATTAGAAAATTGAAAAAAGCAAACATAAGAAAAGGGAATAATTTAAAGAGTAAGAGCAGGGTTTTTGGATCAGATTGTTGAGCACATTTGAGCAGGTTTTTGTATTAGATTATGGAGCACATTTAAGCAGGTTTTTGGATTAGATTATTGAGCACATTTGAGCAAGTTTTTGGATCATATTGTTGAGCATATTTGAGCAGGTTTTTGGATTATATTGGTGAGCATATTTGAGCAAGGTTTTGATCATATTGTTAAGCATATTTGTGAGCAGATTTGGAGAATATTTGAGTAGTATTTGTGAGAATATTTGAGAGAATATTTGAGGAATGTTTTTGATCAATGTTGGTTCCCACAAATTTTTTGATATGGGATTAGTGTCTCCTGTGGGTTGGTGCCCATGAAATTGCTGAGAGGGTATTGGTGTCTCCTGTGGGTTGGTGCCCACGAAATTGTATAGGGGATTGGTGTCTCCTGTGGGTTGGTGCCCATGAACTTGAGAAGGGGATTGGTGTCTCCTATGGGTTGGTTCCCATGAACTTGAGCAAGGGGATTGGTGTCTCCTATGGGTTGGTGCCAAAAAACTTGAGCAAGGGGATTGGTGTCTCTTGTGGGTTGGTGCCCATGAACTTGAGTAAGGGGATTGGTGTCTCTTGTGGGTTGGTTCCCATGAAATTGAGCAAGGGGATTGGTGTCTCCTGTGGGTTGATGCCCATGAACTTGATCAAGGGGATTAGTGTCTCCTGTGGATTTGTGCCCATAAACTTGTATAGGGGATTGGTGTCTCCCATGTATTTGTGTCCATAAAATTGTACTAGGGGATTGGTGTCTCTTGTGGTTTGGTACCCATGAAATTTTTTGAATAAATATATAAGCAATATTTTGTTGTAATTTTATCCCTAAAGGGTGTTTCTACATAAATTATTGTCTCTTGTGTGTATGATGATTATGTGCATTGATTTATTATTGCATTAATATTATTTCAAGCTATTGCTTTGGAAATAAAAAAGAAACATTTTATCTTATATTGTTCACCCTCCCCTCTTAGTACAATCTTGTGTTCTTCAATTGGTATCAGAGTGAGTTCCTTCGTGAAAGCCTAATAGCTTGAAGAAAGATATTACAAGAACACACATGGTTTGCCAAGAAAAAAATTCATCAAATAGGGCTCCATTATATGATGGGACTAACTATGCTTTCTATATCATAAGGATACAAATCTATTTTATGGCACATGGATACAATATATGACAATCCGTTGAGGATGGATTCACATCACCTACAACTCCTCCCATGGATTGATATGGAATTAAACCATTTGAAATTAATTACAGGGTAATTAATGCAATATTAAGTGGGTTATGTGAGTCAAAGTTTGTGAAAGTCATGTAATGCACCTTAGAAAAAGAAATATGGGATAAGTTACAAAGAACGTATGAAGGATATGATAAGGTTAAAATGGCAAAACTTCAAATCCACAGGAGGAAGTTTAAATATTTGAAGATGAAATATGAGGAAGATATTGCCAAATATCTACTCCACATTGATGAAGTTGTCAACACCATTCGTGGACTTGGAGAAAATATTGAAGACTCTAAGATTGTTCAAAAAATCTTAAGGTCACTTCCCATGAGGTTTGATGCAAAGGTCTCAACGATTTAATAAATGAAGGATCTTAAAACCTTAAGCATGGATTAGCTACATGAAATACTCACAACCTATGAGATGAGGACTAAAAAAGATAAAATATCCAAATGGGAGGTTGCATTTAAATCTTTAAAGAAGAAAAATAATAAAGAACCAGAGTCAATTAAAGAATAAAGCAACGAAGAAGAAACTAACTTTGTGCGAAGAAATAAGAAGTGTCTAAGAAAACACAAATGTATGCATACTATGAAATATTTTAATAGTGGTAAGCTTGGTCACTATGCATATAATTGCCCATAAGCTAGAAGTAGTAGCCATGAAGAAGAAAAGTAATATAAGAAAAATAAAGAAAGAAAATTTTATCATGAAAAGAAAAACAGACATGATCAAGGCAAGCATGAGAAGAAAATATTTCAAAGACACAAGAAGATTTTTTATGTTGAAGAAGCAAGCAATTCCTCCAGCAGTAATGATGAAAGTCTCTTCAATAGTGAAAGAGAAGAAATCCTATTCTTGGCCATAGAAGATAAAGAAGATGCTCCTATTGTCAAATACCAAGAAGAAGAGAAAGATTCAGAAAATGAAGAAGAAGCCATGGTTGACATAGAAGAGGAAATTGTTTTTGCTCTTAAAGAGTTGAAGAGGGTTAGAAATAAGAACTCAATATTGAAGGCTCAAGTACAAGAGGATGATAATACAAAGGTAAAGTTATCACAAGAACTCATTAACCTGAAAGTTAAAGTTGAAGAGGCAAAGCGAATTGAAGAAGGTATGGCTGAGAAGTTAAAGGCAAAAGAGTTGGAATGTGAAAAAATGGAACATGAAGTTGTCTCTCTAAGGATGGAAGTGGAATATTCTAATGATAAGCTACATAGGTTTGGAAAAAGCATAAAAATCATGGGTGACATTATCAAAGCATAGATATCTTCGTCTATAAATACTGGACTTGGTTTTGAAGAAGGTCAAAAGAAACAAAAGGGGGAGTCAAGCTCAAAATAAATAGAGGAATCAAAGAAAGTAATTGAAGAAGAGCCTAAGACCTATGTTGATGTGTTGAGAAGTGATAGCATCAAGAAGGAAGATAACAAAGCATCATCATGTACCAAGGACCATCACAAAAACAACAATGAAAGAACCATGTGGCCATATCTTCCAAAGCAATAAAAAAGGTCTCAATATTTTTTGAGGTTATTATTTTTCATGTCACAAGTTTGGTCATAAATATATAAATTGTAGGATTAGAGCTAAGAATGAATTTGGATTCACCAAAAGGAATTTTAATTTATTTGCACCTCTTATGGATTACAACATCATTTGTTACAAATATAATAATTTCGAGCACATACCTAGATGGTGTAAAATAGTGTTTCCCAAAATTCTAAAGTCAAATAAGGAGGATGGTCAAAATGTTCAAAATCGTATGACCTCCAAATTTTGAAAAAATAAAATAGAACAAGAAAATGAGCATTGTAATTTGGGAGTAGTTTCACTCCCATGTCATCATTGAACACCTCAAGAAGAGCAGGTAGTAAGGGGGCGTTGTCAAGAGTCTTATATTTCAACCCCAAGGGGCCTTTTCCATTGATGTCAAAGGGGACGAATTTTAGTAAGGATGAGCAACTTGTTAGGGGGAGCAATTCATGATCATGTTGCAATAAGGGACAATTTCATTGTAGGGTTGCCATCAATGACAAAGGGGGAGATTGTTAGAAATATTGAGTTGTCATTGATGTCAAAGGTAGAAATATCTTCAAGGATGAAATGTTGAGTTGTCATTGATGTTAAAGGCAAAAATATCTTCAAGGATGATTTGAATTACAAGTATATGCTTTAATATTTAAATTGAAAATTTAAATATTAAAGTTATAAAAATATTATAAAGTTAAACCTTATAATATTTAAATATTAAATTTAAATATTATAAAGTAATGGTTTAAATATTTATATGGAGTTGAAGTTTGAAATTGTGAGAGCATCGACCTCTTGGGTGCCAAGCAATATTGAATGTAAGGTTGAAGTTCAAAAATAAAGTATGAGTTGACTAATTAAGCGCCAAAGGCAAGAAGGACAAAAGTGTGCATATATACATGAGTTTGAAATTCATTTCAATGTGATGTGGGGGTGAGATATTCCTTTTAAGAGAAGAAGCAAACAATGATGCAGTGGTTGGTAAAGTTGAAGATAGTAAATGAATACCTTCGAGATAATTGGAAGAGTGTGCAAAAGGAGATCCAGCGTAGAGGGAAATAAGTAAGGCATGCACAAAAAGATCCAGTGTAGAGGAAAATAAGTAAAGCACACACACAAAGATCAAGCATAGAATGAAATAGTAGAACACACCCAAAGGATTTCGGAGGACCACACACCGGGAAAAAACCAGATAAGTTTCAAATATAAAGTGACAAACTCTTCCTAGATAAATACAAATTTGTGGAATATTTTGTAATGAAGTTTGTGAAGTAGAAAGACTGCAATATTGTGAATATCTGTGAATGCCGGATATGAAATTTGTGAAGTAGAAATACTGCAATGTTGTATTGAATATATGTGAATGTTGGATATAAAATTTGTGAAGTAGAAAGCAAAAGCAACATTGATTTGATTGGAGGTCTTTGTAATACCTGAGCCTACAATTTTTGAATGCAAATAAAAGGAATATCTTCAAGAAAAGGAATCTGACAGTGCTAAAATAAAAGTGAGACAATAGTAGTTTTGTTGTGGTAACCAAGAATCAATGGAAGGAATATGCAACAACAAACTATAAGAGTTCCTGTTGGATTATCAAATACGTGGAAGCAGTAGGGTTTAATGGTATAACTCCATGTAGAAGATACTACGTCAAGTGAAAAGGATGTGGTGAAGAACATCGTGATTATAGATAAATACAACAGATAGAAGACGTAATTTGGTGAGTAATAACTCCCAGAACATTGTTGTTGGTCAAGAGATTTACATATGATAGAGAGCACAACTAGAGTTTGAGAGTAACAATAATTTGGATATTCAAACAAAGATGATTGTATTAAGAATAACGTATAGGGGAGGCAAATATCATTATTATTCTGACATTGGGATGCAGTGTTTTCAATTGATGGTTATAATGGAGGAGCTCTCAAATGCATTGAGCGAGTGTATGTGTTGATAAAAGTACTTCAAATTGAGAGGGAGCTATGACAAGAGCCATGCTAATATGTGGATGTACGTATTGATGAAAGTACTTCATCTTGAGAGGAAGCCACATGGAGGAGACACACAGAACAAGAAACGTAGCTTCAAAAGCATTACAAGAAAAGTCATTGTTGGATAGCCAAGTGTCACGGAGAATGAAGGATAGCCAAGTGTCACTAAGAACAAGGTCATAGTCATATATACATCACACAAAAATTTGAGAGAGCACTGTGTACACCACATCAAGAGGGAGTCATTACAAAGGAGAATATCATGCAGAAAGGCACATCACTACGTAAATGCTTGCTCATGAAATATTATCCTACACACACCATATATTAAGAGGTACATATTATTATTTTTTGAAGACATAAGGAATCAATTTAAAAAAATTTAAAAGGAGATATAAGAAAATTGAGTTGCTAGAATTTGGAAAGATAAAGGTGATATTCTAGATGGCTTTAATGATAATATTCTAGAGTTGATTTGAGCAAGAGTGAATGAATGTTATTACATTATAATTTTGATATCTAAGAGAGAGCATTAGCAAATTGAAGAAAGCAAACTCAAGAAAATGGAAGAATTTAAAGAGTAAGAGCAAGGTTTTTGGATCAGATTGTTGAGCACATTTGAGTAGGTTTTTGGATCAAATTATTGAGCATATTTGAGCAGGTTTTTGGATCATATTGTTGAGCACATTTGAGCAGGTTTTTGGATTAGATTGTTGAGCACATTTGAGTAGGTTTTTGGATCATATTGTTGAGCACATTTGAGCAAGATTTTGGATCAGATTATTGAGCACATTTGTGAGTATATTTGGAGAATATTTAAGCAGTGTTTGTGAAAAAATTTGAGAGTAGATTTGATGAGTGTTTGTTATTAATGTTTGTGCCCAAAAACTTACTGAGAGGGGATTGGTGTTTCCTTGTGGTTTGGTGCCCATGAAATTTTTGATAGGGTATTGGTGTCTCTTGTGGGTTGGTGCCCATAAACTTGTTGAGAGGGGATTTGTGTCTCCTGTGGTTTGGTGCCCACAAACTTGATAAGAGGAGATTAATGTTTCCTATGGGTTGGTTCCCATGAACTTGTATAGGGTATTGGTGTCTCTTGTGTATTTGTGCCCATGAAATTGATCAAGGGGATTGTTGTCTCTTATGGGTTTGTTCCCATGAACTTGAGCAAGGGGATTGGTATCTCCTATGGGTTGATGTCCACAAACTAGAGAAAGAGGATTGGTGTCTCCTATGGGTTGGTGCCCACAAACTTGAGCAAGGGGGTTAGTGTCTTTTGTGGGTTGGTTCCCACAAACTTGAATAGGGTATTAGTGTCCACAAACTTATACCAGGGGATTTGTGTCTCTTATGGATTGGTTACCACAAAATTTGTTGAAGAAATATATAAGCAATATTTTGTTGTGGTTTTCTCCCGAAAGGGTGTTTCCATGTAAATAATTGTCTCTTGTGTGTATGATGATTATGTGCATTTATTTATTATTGCATTAATATTATTTCAAGTTATTAATCTGGAAAAAAAATAGAGAAGTTTTATCTTATATTGTTCACCCCACTCTTAGTATAAGCTTGTGTTATTAATAAATGTGTATAAAGATGCATAAATATGCTTAAAATATTGATAATAAATCATCAAGCAATACTTGAAACATACAAAGGAACCTAAATATGCATGTAAAATTGCAAATGAAGCATAAATAACCTAATGTATGAAAGCATATAAAGGAAAGCATGAAATGCACAAATCAAAGCAAATATACCTATGAAATTGATAATGAACCATGGAAATGTAATACAAACTGCTAATCTAGGTAAGATAAAGCTAAATTCATGCTAAAGATAAGAAAACAATGGCTAATAGCAAGTAAAATGATAAGTCAAACCCTAGACACTATCGCGTAGAGTAGCTGGCTTTGCTAGCCATTGACAATGTCAACATCTAAGCCCGTGGGCTACTACAAAAAATAGCGGCCATGGGGTGAGGTTTTTGCTCTCTGAATATCATATTGAAAATGCTCAATGTCCTTGACAAATTTATGGTCAAGGGTTGCCTATGTCTCAAGCACTGATTTGGTGGTGGATTATTGTGAATTTGTGGTGAATTGGTTCAAAATTGCAAGCTTGCTCCTCAAGGTTTTGGAAACTCCATTGAAACAACAACATGTGTCATTCTCCAATTGGACAATGTTTTGGCACTCCTAAAAGAGTACAAATTTTTTCTCCAATTTGGTAAAGCCTTGCTATAGTAAATTCATGATTCATATGTCTCTTGGGGAAGTCTATAAATATACTTTTTTAGGTTCTCATATTGGCTTCTCAAGGAATCCAAGATCAAGAATCGATTGGCCCAAGCAGTTGGGATGAAACCTCAGGAGGCTTCACAACCCAAAACTGCTCAAGAACTATTGCAAATTGGTTAGTTACAACTAATTTTTCTCTGATTGGGGAGCTCGAGTTTGTTATAGGGCTAGCCACTCTCACTTAGTGCAACTAGGGACAGGGTGCCCTTAACTGCTATCAACAGGTTGGCTAGTGCTTAGCTTCTCTAATCAGTAGTGGTTGGAATCTTAGTTGTTGATGTCATCAATAGCTAAGGTTGAATAGGCCTAAACTTCCTAAAATGAGTGATTAGAATTACTTCTAGGTCTTAGAAATGTTCAAGCTCATTCATATGGTCTGCAAAGGTGCCCATATGAGTAGTATCCTAAACATAACATGTTTTAGGTGTCTACAGATGCCTCTTTTGGGATGTGTTGTGGGGAAAACATGACGCTGAGAAAAAATATATCACCTAAAGCCATATTATAGGTTGATTTATGTTCATTACTCTGGTCAATGTGAACCACTTAGCCCCTCCAAACATTTTAACACTAAAAATCCTCAATAAACATAATTCCTAACATTGTGGCACTTCTTTCTCCTACAACATTGTCAAGAAGTGATGGGCCTAAGCTTTCCACTTTAATTATTAATCGAGGATTACAATTTCAAAAGATATATTGCTTTGTATGAGCCAATTAAAGGATATTATGCAATTAAGTGGTTATTTTATCTAAATTTAAATTCTAGGAACAAAATATTATTGAAGAAACTCTACGACTACTAAAGAAAACAACAAAATATACGTACAACATAATTTCTAGGGAGTAAGGGTATAAATTCAAGATACTTTGCTAAAACAAGGTGGGTCATACCTAGACAACCTAGATCTAAATTTTTCCTTACAACTAATTACTAATTAAAAACAAAACTTAACATAGCATAATTATAGGAAGTACTAATTTCACCATAAAAACAAAAACAATAATTTTAATCAAAATGACACTTTATTCATGGTAAAAATCCTTAGGTAGAAATTTCTTACAATGGTCAACATTTGAAAATGAAACAGACTAATTCTCTAATTTTATGCTCTAGAAAAGTTCAACCTCTATTACAATCTAGGATGTTTGATTTATAGACAATCCCTTGTTTTTGCCTTTACAACTTTTAATAACCTAAATCAAAATAGATAACGCTCAAACAAATCTAACAAATTCAACCTTAAAATGGTAGTCAACCGTGCTATTTCTCAAGTACAAGAGGGAATCTAGAAAAAGTTTCCTCCTTTTTGGGTTGTGTTCTATCCTTTTAGCTTTCAAATCCTATTTTCAAGGTATTAGGTGTGGCTTCCATCCTAGATTTGAGGCATCTTGGTTGGAGTTTCCAAGTCTTCTCTATAAAATATCATCCTTTAATTTTCTAGTTATCACACTGTTATTTGCCAATTATCCTACAAAAACTATTGGTTGGACACAATTGTATTGTTGTTTAGTAATTATATCACCTTTCTATAGTATTTCTAAAAATATCGTTCTATAGTAACTGGCCAACAACTTAACTAGAAAATATAGATATCCTCAACAAGAAACAAACATTCATTTAGAATTTCTCTTTTCTTAGTATAAAATACATGATTACTCACATTAAAACAAGTAACATATTATTTATATTCTTATTCAAACAAACTTCATTTTTTTATATATAGACAAAATATACTTATAAATCCTCAATAGATTATAAAAGAATTTGTTTTGGATTAAAATAAGACAAAAAGGATAAAAATAATGGTTAATTTCTAATTTCATCATGGAGCTTCTATGAGAGAATGTTGTAGGTATCTCAAAGATCATATTGCCACCTTGGCTAGATGCTTAAGCTATAAGAGATTTGAGTTTGAACCTCATGTAGCATACTTTGTTAGGCATTTTTGGAGACTATAACTAACATGGTAGTCAATATGGCACTTCCACATGCCACATAAACCTTTTTTTTCCTATTTATTTACCTCCAACCAATCAAGAAAAGGAAGGTGTCAAATTTTCAATGCACTAATGGATCCCAAGAGACAAAAAATGAGTGGTCATAACTTGCAAATAAGCATATAACACATGGTACACTCTGATTCAATACCTTTTCCTAAGTTTGAATCATTAATTCTACTTTTTTAAGGACTAGTTAAGCAAAACTTTCAAAGGCCATAACTTTTGCATATGAAAGCATTTTGATTCCTTTTTTTAAATCATAATTTTTGAGCTCTATGCATTGGTGACATCAGTTTATGGATATTTTCTAATGCTTGAGATTGAATTGTGTGGAATAGTCCTCAAGTGCTACTACCCTATTTATAAATGGAAGATTTACATTTTTCTATGCAATTAGAATCTTTGGACTAATTTCTATTGAGATATAGCTAGATTTGTGATAATTACAACAAATTTTAAGTCTTTTAGAGGCTTTTAGGAAAAGGATTTAGGATGTGCTTTAGTTAGTCCATTTTCCTCATTTGGGTGATTGATTCAACTTATTCATGGAGATTTGATCATTCATTATCTCTATCTTCTATTTATTTTATTGTTACTCTTGAAAATATGTTACAACTATTCTTTTAAGCAGGTTTGTGTAAAGCCTCTCTAGGTGACTAAAATTAGGTGGCCCAAGAGCAAGAGGAATTCTTCAAAAATGACTATTATGTTGTAATATGAAACACTATGCCTTCAAGATATACCTTATGTGACAATAGAAGATTAAAGGAGCTTATGTTTAAAGGAGGCAGTGATCTTGACTTCTCTTCTTCATTTGAAGTCCTAAAGAAAGTGATTTTAATATATGTAAAGGAGTATCCAATAGTGACAATGATGAATACATTCTACCCTAAGGGGACTCTCGTCCAAGAAATATTTTAATAGTATAAAATTTTAAATGATGGGAGGATCTAGATGAGTCTACCTTAAAATATAGAGATCAATTAAAGCATCCATTAAGGGGTAGTGATATTATTATCACTAATGTCTCCTCTCCTTGGCCCATTCATTTAAATTATGAGGGGGTGTTGAAGTTGTAATACGATTCACTGACAAGGTCAACATTGTATGATGTATTGGATAAGCTTGTGGTTATTTCATTTTATAATGTATCTATTGATTATAATAATTTATAATGTAATCCCTATGGGTCATAGTTAACCTTATTATGGTTAAACCCTCTTTATAGCTTGTAATTAACCTAAAATATTCTTAGATTAAACTTTATTATGTAATTGGGGTTTTGGTATTGGTATAAATACCTCTTCCCACTCCTCATTTCTTTATCGAAGAGTTGTATAATTCTATATATGGATATACTGATAATTTATGGTGCCTATGAGTGCCCTCCATTTTTATCTCTTTTTAATCCTTCTTTTTGCTTTTTGTATAAGATTTAAGTCGATGGATCAGTTCTGTTCATTTTTGAAAAATATTGTGAATTCCAACAAAATTGTCATTTTTGTTTAATATCAAAGAAATGGCTTATTTTTATTTCTTGATGTAAAGCTTATAAAATTGTTATATAGATTTTTTGATGAAATTGTTCATATTGAGATAATTACACATTATGTCATGGTAATAAAAAATAATTGTTTCAAAGAGTAAAATGTTTAAAAATAATCAAATTTATTAAAATGTATAGAATAATAAAAAAAAAGGTTGAAAAGTTGGGGGTATATCGGGGGCCACCTCCTCATGAATTGAACTTGGATCTCAGCTAGGAGATCCAAATACCTTTTGCCATTGTGGTGTCCCTGTTGGGACTATAAAAACAATAACTTTTTAAATTAGGGTAAAAAGGGGTTTTAGGGTCCCTAAACCTATACATCAAGTTGCATAAGATAGTACAATATACTAAAAAATTCTTACAAAATAATTTCATCCACTTACTACTACGACTAGACCATAGAATACCACATATCGATAAAAACAACTTTTAAAATATGATAGATTATTAGAATACTTCTAAAATAGAAACTTAAAAAAAATATAGATATCACTCAATCATAACAAAAACAATAGTCCAAAACCATTCGGGTTGTTACGGATGTAATAGTTGATGGGTCTTTTGGTTGTCAAGAATACTATTTGAGGTGCTAATATTTTCCATGGAACTGACTAGATGGTCTTTAGTAACCATTTGACTTTTATCAATGATTTGATTCAAATTCTCCTTTCGAGATTGAGCCTTTTGTTGCTTACTTGATTCTTGTTGGATAATTGACACATCTAGAGGGTGAGCTTCTTCCTTGTGAACTATGATATTTGAAGGTTCATGATCATTCACGTACAGGACTTTCTCCTCCACCAAGGAGGAATCAGACCATGATTGGATGGTCGAGCATCTCTTATTTAGGTGGCCATGATAAGCATAACATCTTAGGTAGAAGCATTCATATTCAACATTTTGGATTCATTCCCATTTACTTGAGGAGATAGTAATGAATTGAGGCTAAGGAACTGAAACATCCATCCAAATGATCAATATTGCTTTACTCATTAATTTTATTGGATAAATTTTCCTCTGTTTGGGCATCCATGTATTGGAATGCACCAATGGCGTTACCAATTTTGAAGAATATCTTATCTTCCCAAAAATCCATAGGGAGAGCATATAGATTCATCCAAACTGGGAATCCACAAACTTCATCTATAATGGGGTTGAAATTGTGAGTCCAAGGTTGTATATAAACACCTCTTTGTTCGAAAAATCAATTGTATCTATAATAGATTATCCTCTTTATCCTCTAAATAAAAGGAAACAAGAAATAAATTTTTGGGTAGCAGAGTTTCTTGGAATTTACTAGACCACCAAATTTTAATGTATCCTTTGAGCTCCTCCAGACCTGGTCTTTTACCCCTAAGTTTGTAGATAATTGTTTAGGCTTCATGATCAATCATATCCAACCTAAATTCATCCTTCAAAATCTTGATAGAGGGAAAAGGTTCATAAAAAAACTCCACCCATGAACCGAAAGATCCCTAGGAGATATTTCTTATGATCGAAAAGGCTCTCACAGACTAAAGAACGATTAATATCCTTCTGAGTACAACGAGCGAGTTGCAAACAACCCTCTTTCTATAATGTTTAATTGCACCTAAGGTTTGCACCCCTTTCGCTTTGTTCCGTCCTCATGTCCTCTTGAGTGTAACAAGCAAGATACAAACAATCCTCTTCCTATAATGCTTGACTACACCTAGGGTTTGCACCTCTTTCACTTCGTTTTATCCACATATCCTCCTGAGTACAATGAGTGGGCTGAGAACAATCCTCTTCCTGTAATGCTTGATTGCATCTAGGGTTTGCACCCATTTTGCTCTGATCTATCCTCATATCTTCATGAGTACAACGAACAAAAATGTATAAAATAAATTACTTTGTATCATTTATATAATTTTCTTAAAAATTATAATACATTTACTTAATTCATTTTTAAAAGAAATTTAAATTTTATATTTTAAATATGATGTGTATTTTAATATGAAAAATAGGTATATCATAGTATATTTTTTTAAGTATACCTTCGTGTTGTGTTGTACATAATATTTAAGATGATTTTCATGAATGATGCCTCCCCAATAAAAGATAACAAGAGATAATGAAATTGTAATTTTGAATTTTTATATAAAATAAATTTATTAATTTTTATGTCATTTAAACTTTGAAAAAATCAAATACTTTTAAAAAAATTAATTAGTTTTTTTTTTTTTTAATTTTAGGTAAAGTTTAACAAGAAAAATGCCATAATTAAAGTTTTAACTTTTCTTTTGAATTTGAAAAGTATAAAGTTCAAATCATTACTTATCCTGCCTGATGGTAGTGGTTTTAAGTGTTTAGGGATCCCAATTGGATGCGTAAGGATAGAGGACTTCTTCTAACTCAACAAATTAATATTTTAATAACAAACTCCAATAACATTTTTTATTAAAAACATTAGAGACCATTATAATCAAGCCCCAGTAGAAACATTGATTAGGCCTCACAGCATAATTTGCAGCTTTTCAGCTTTCGCTATTTAGTGCATCATTCTCTTAATGTTTATACGGGCTTCGATGGCTAATCATTAAATCTATAAATGTTTGAGCTCTCAACAACGGTGTTCATGAATGCTTATCTGATTTGATTAGTATATGCTTGGTTAGTAATTTTTTAAAATCGTATATCCCTTTTTAGTAGAATTAGTGTGGCCTCACAGTACACGCTTTTGGTATTTAGATAATAAGTTTAAGATTATAACCTCAAAGGAAATGCATCGAAATTAAACTACTCAAATTTAATCAAATTGAAATAAAACATTGTTACAAAGTATTTTTTTTTATTAAATAAATATTTTTATCACGAGAAAAAAACACTTTTCTTTTTACTATTACTCCAAAGTACAAAACTTCAGCCAAACAGGGTGATTTGTATTGCCTTCATATAATAACTAGAGCTATCATACAAAGGACAAATACATTAGATTGTACAAACAATAGCATCTAGGCGAATGACATCGTCGAATGCCAAAGCAAAGTTTAAACAAATACATTGTTAGCGGAATTTTTACTATTACTCCAAAGTACAAAACTTCAGCCAAACAGGGTGATTTTTATTGCCTTCATATAATAACTAGAGCTATCATACAAAGGACAAATACATTAGATTGTACAAACAATAGCATCTAGGCGAATGACATCGTCGAATGCCAAAGCAAAGTTTAAACAAATACATTGTTAGCGGAATTTTAGATACTCTTGACCTGGCATTATCTCCATATCAAACCGAATAAAGTTTGACATAAAATTCGTTATTTGATACAAATATTAATTATAGGGGCACATGTAATTCGGATCACAGCCATAACCACAGCCATAACCAATGTCTAATAGCACCCAATTAGTTTGGGTTGTTGCCGGAGTTATATTCAGTTACTAATTTACTCAAACAAAAATCGGTAGAAATCTGATTGATATGTTTCCTTACTAACTGTGGCATTTATTGTGTGGGTTTGCGTCATTTATAATCCTTTCAAATATAGGTGTTGCACAGTTGAAGTTTGGTCTGGTTAGATTTGTGTATCAAATTTGTCACTTTAATTTTATTTTATTGTATTAATTTAAAGAAAGGGTTTTGAAAAGGTTCCCACAATCTTATAGATACACCCAAACTTTCAACCATAATAACAATTTTCAAAATATTATACCTACCAACTATGGCATTTATTATGTGGGTTTGCGCCAATCATAATCCTTTCAAACATAGGTGTTGTACAGTTGAAGTTTGGTCTCGCTAGATTTGTGTATCAAATTTGTCACTTTAATCTTATTTTTTTGTATTAATTTAAAGAGAGGGTTTTGAAAAGGTTCCCACAACCTTATAGATACAACCAAACTCTCAACCATAATAACAATTTCCAAAATATTATACCTAGTAGGAATAACCGAGAGAGTTTAATTCTTAATAACCATAATAATTCCAGAGAGAACTTAGAAAAGCACAACACATTGAAGGCAAAACAAACTCTAACAAACTTCGGTCAAAGGGCAAAGCAAGACCGAACACCCCTTCCAATGAGAGCCAAAGGGATGTTCGACTCCTCACAAAAACAAAGCATCATGAGCCTCTTTCCTATCAAGGGAGACTACGTCATTTGGGACATCATTTTTCCACATCGAAAAAGCAACACACTGGACACCATGATTGGCCAACATATCGGTCAGTGCATTCCCCTCATAGAACACATGGTGAATGTTCACCTGTTTAAAAGCATACAACAATCTCCTAGCTTTGGCAATAAGATTGAGAACGTTCTAGCTAGGTGTACACTCCCCTTTGAGCATCTTGATTATGTTCAAAGAGTCGCCTTCGATTTCCACATTCTGATAGCCAACATCTGCTAACAATTTCACCCCCATATAAGTTGCGCGAGCCTCCGCGAAGTGTGAATATTGGGAATCAAGGGGTTCAACAAATACCATGAGGATGTCACCATTCTCGTTTCGCACAACACCGCCTGCTCTAGCCTTACCAAGGTTACCCTTTGAGGCCCCATCAAAGTTGAGTTTCAACCAATTAGGAGTCGAATGGGCCCACTTAATTCTTGCTCTAGGGTCAGGTTTGGGAGGGGGGCGAAGAAGAGGGCTCCAACCCAATTTAAATTCCAAATTAGCTTCGTTGGAGGAGGGCACCTTGAGTCATTTACCCACAAAGGCAGCCAAGACATTCTTCGACGCTTTGTTAATGATCTTAGTACCCACCCTGACAGCATCGGTCTCAACGTCATTAAAAGCATAGGCATTTCGTTCTTTCCACACCCCCCACCACACATGGGGAAGCATAATTTTCCACAACCAAGATAGTCGTTGGGACACGAACGATGAACACCATTGAAGGATGTTGTCCATCAATGTACCTGGAAACACCCAATAAATGTTAAACCAATTAAAAATAAACATAAATACCTACCATGTGAACGGGCAACTGAGGAGCAGATGTTGCGTGGATTCCCAGTCTGATTTGCACAAATAGCATATGTTCACCATAATGCGATCCCTATTTCAAATATTCTCCAAAGAAAGTATTTTATTTTGAGCCGCCAGCTAGAAATAAATATTGATCTTTGGGATTAGTCTTTTAATCCAAATAAGATTCATTGGAAAATGAGCCTCATCTTCCGGGAGAAGGAAGGAATAAGTTGATTTCACAGTAAAGTCACCTTCAGATTCCTCGCTCCAAATCAAACGGTCTCTGGAATCATCATGTCTGATCGCATACCTATTAAGTACCACTAAAAGTCTCTGCCAACTGACCAAACCGTTCTGGTTGGACACCCAATAGGGATGAGAATTCCACGAATGCTTACCATTGACAATAGGCATATATTGGGAAACCCAGATTTCGTCTTCCTCCATCGCTTTCAAAGCAATAGCCCTGAGATTTGGGTCATCCAATAACAACTCTTCCCTCAACCAATGGTCTTCCCAAAACTTGATGTTTCTCTTATCACCAATGATCCACTTGCTTTTAGCCTTCACAAATTCCATGATCTTCGTTCAAGCTTCTCCAAAAAACGGAGCCTCTCGGGGAGAGATCGTCTGACAAGAAAGAATTAAATTTGTATTTCCCTTTAAGGATAGAACACCAAGGTCTCTCGACGTTCAAAGCAACCATCCACCCTAATTTACCAACCAGGGCTCTATTCATAAGTTTTGCTCTTTTCAAATTAAGATTCTCGCCCTTTCTCCTCTTGCAAATATGATCCCAAGAAACCAAGTGGTACTTGTCTTTTAAATCTAATCCAGCCCAAAGGAACGTTTTACAAATACGATCAATTATCCATTGCTTTAGCAGGGAGCATGAATAAGGACATGAAATAAATGGGTATGCTCTGGAGCGTACTTTGAACAAGTATTGCCTTCCCTGCTTGGCTCAACAACACCCATTTCCAAGAGGCTAGTTTACATTGGATTATTTCAATCAAAGGGTCCCACAGTGAGTCTTTCATTCTCCCCACGAAGAGAGGTAGACCAAGATAGGTCATTGGCAACATGGCAATCCTACAATTGAGTATATTCATAATCTTTGATTGCCTGGCTTCCAGAGTGTTAACAAAGTAGAGAAAGCTCTTCGTAAAGTTGATCTCTTGACCAACAACCCTCTCATAACATAATAAGATTTTTTTAATATCCTGGGCAAAAAATTTCGATGCACCACTAGCAACCATAGTGTCATGAGCAATCAGAGTGTCGTCAACAATCTTATTTTATTTTTAAAATGTAATATCGGTTTAGTTTTGGGTATCCAAACTACCAATACACAAATTAATTTTTAATTAATATTAAATTTTATTTATATTGTTTTTTTATGAGACTCATGTGGAAAAATATGTATATGTATGGGGATTCAAAGTTTCTGATCATTTGCATTTTTAAAGTCTACAAAGTCTACAGCAACAAATGTGACCTGACCAGTTTGTTTTAACGAGCAATACACGAAATACACCGTTTGACCCATCGCAATTGGTTTTACATACAAATTCTCATTCGTGTCAAATACCAACAAATTAAGATGCTCCACACCACACTTTGAGCAACGTTTTGTGACCATAAATTCATATGGCTTTTTTCACCCTTTGTAATGTCGATGCCGATATGCTTGCACCTTTCTTCCATGTCGTACTTATGTCTAACAGTCTACACTGCCCTGCAACTTCAAACATCCCCGGTTAAAACAATTTTAAAAACTAACAAGTCTACATGTAAATACCTACGTTCAGAATAAAATAAAACAAAAAATCAGAAAAGAGGAGAATTCATAAATACCTTGTGCCAATGCTAAACTGAAGATGGCCGCATGTAGAACTAGAAAAAAAAAAGAATTCATAAATATCAAACCTGTTTTCTGCCAATTTTTTTTCCATTCCGAATTTAAGATTTATACGTCAAATTTATTCGTCAGGGTTTTAAATTCCATGAATTTCGAATTTTATCTCAAAAAGATAAAATTTCAAAGAATTTAATAATAAAGCCAAACAATATGATAGAATTTAAATAGTATAAATATTTTGGTGATAGAAGGTTAGAATAAAGTCTTTTGAGAAAAGATGAGGAGCATGATGCCACAACCAGCAAAGCATGCTTTGAAGACTCAAAACTAAGCTAGAGTTCTTGAATACCTCTTTCTCAAGGAAGTAATTAAAAAATAGTTGAATGTCAAATGCGTACTATTATATTGGTTTTTTAATAGGGATTACTATAGAGCATGATTTTATAAACGGGTTAGCTTACATTAGGAATATAAGGGTTTCATTGTCAAAAAAATTTGGGAATTGGGTAAAGAGTATATTTCTTGTCAATTTAATATTAAGGAAGTGGCTAAGTCTATTTTATAATTTGGTACTTAGGTGATATGTGACCAAGCTTGTTATTTGCAAGTTTGGTACTTAGGGTGAAATTCTGGTTATGGATGGATTTTTTCTTCTTAAAGCTTGTATTTATGTGTTATCTTAAACATATAGTAGGCTATTAAGTATGGTAGTTTGGTGCAAAAATTAAAATGAAAAGTTCTCAAGATTTAGGGTTCATCCATATGCCTACGTGGAGATGTACCTTGATGAAGAGATCCTACAAAGTATTTGGTTTATTGGTCTTGAATTTGAAGATGAATAAGACATTGTTCACTCAAATCATCATAAACACAATGCTTATTTTTTGTTATGTGAAGTTGGTTATATGATGATGGATTTTTTGATGTAGCCATGTGACCTTTTGGGGCATGGTTGCATGCTTAAAAATCTATTTTTATCATAACCACATTGTTAGAGGCATAAATTTGTACTTGGGACTCTGATTTTGATCCATTCAAGAAGAACTGAAACAATTAGGGAGAGAATAATAGTCATAGCAAGCAACTCTTTCATAGACAAGTTGCTGACAACTTTGTGAAAAAGCACTCTAGAGGCCCCAAAAATACAAAACAAAATATTTACTTAAAATAGTGATTTTCTATTTTTAGATTTTTGTAGTCAAAATGCATCTCTAACTATGTTGATGCATTAATAAAAGATAAAACACAAAAGAATAAGTCATATGTATGTAGTTTTGATTTAATATGCACTTTGTAACATATGGAAGATGAATCACCATATTTACATATGGGTGACCTTCTAACTCATGGAAGTTGAACCCCCATATTTTCATATGGATGATCTTCCATATTCAATACAATGGATTTCCAATACAACAATTATTTTATAAAGAGATATGTACTCATGCCTATAATATAAATGAGCAATATATGCAATGTTATAGCATCACATCTCTTCTCAGAAATTGCTTACCAACTTTATTTTTTGAGCAAATAAAATCCATATGCGATTTTATTTTGCACTCTAGTTTGTTATACTTGATATTTTCTAAATTATACACTTTTTGGATTTTCCATGTAGATTTAGAAACCTCACAATGTGTAGTGGGGGAGGAAGCCATTGGGAATCCTTGATTCCTTGTTTTTAGGACCTCTTTCCAAAGGAGATCCCAAATATGTGGGAATTTTCAACGTGAGTAGGATCTACTTCATGCAGTTTATCAAGGTGTCTATGTGTGGTGTTGATGTTATGCTTGATGGTGTTTAATGGGTTTATTCAACAAACACCTAATATTTGGATTGCTAATATGACTCTTTATTGAGCCTTAATCAAGATAAAATTTGTTCAAACTTAAAGTAAAGATCACCTAAAATGTATGTTAAGCGTATGATCCATAAAGAGTCTCATCTTGACTCTTTCCTCAAAAAGATTTGATATAGTGTTTAATACCTTAGCTTAGATTAATTAAATGTATCCATGCTTATATTTTATGCTTTATATTGTAAGTTTCTAGATATTTGATCTACTTATTAAAAATTAAAAAATAAAACTCAAATATTATAGAAATGAAATCACACACACAATCACAAATTGCAAGAGAACACATGATTTTTACATGGAAATCCCAAAATGGGTAAAAACACGACCTAAATAAATTGGATATATTGTTATTAGGATTTAAAATTGATACAAATCCTTACTGATATTCATCTAGTTGTATTCTTCAGCTTATTCTCCCCAATCTCTGCTCTTGCCTTTTCCTCCACTACCTTTCAGTTCTCCCAATGCAAATGTAGCAATCAAACCCTCACAATGTGTTGATTTATTACCAACCATTTTTCTTAAATGAGAGTTGGTATTTATAACCAACCCCTCTTCTTGAATGAGTGTTGGTATTTATAACTAGCTCCTTTTCTTAAATGAGTGTTGGTATTTATAACAAACCCCTTTTCTTAAATGAGTGTTGGTATTTACTATTCACTCACTTGCAAAATTGAATGTAACATACTTGTAGGTGTATTTTAGGCATAAATTTCACTACACTACTTTGATTAACCTCTATGTATGCTCATTTGAAACATATTTGAATTACCTATTCAATGGTACCACTTGTAGCACTAGAGCACTTGATTTATAAAAGTTGCAACCATTTTTTTTATCATTTTGAAAAACCCTTTTCTGATTGCCATAACTTTTTTTGTTGATCTCCATTTTTGAGAAACTAAGCTAGAAATATGCTCCTCATAACTAGCTTTCTAATGGTACCATTTTTGTCTAATTTGGCCTAGTAATGAAGAAGTTATGACCTTTTAAAGATGCCCTTGTAAGCAGATTTGAGCAATGTCGAAGCACCCACGCATTCTAGAACTTCAAATTTTAGTAATTTAACCATAACTTTGGTCTCAGTTGTCTATTTTGAGCAATTAAAAATGTTTTGAAAATATATTTCCAAGATGCACATCATGGATCCATCCACATTCACCCATATTCTATGGATTTAATCCAAAGTTTGAAAACATAGTCCTTACCCCATTTGCCCTCATACTCTGTTCCAGCAAGTGTTGGTTGCTCTAAAGTGAGGATTTTACTTGGAGCTCCTTCCACACTTCTTGTAGATGATATTTTAGTTGGTCTCTTGATCAAGACCTCCTCCATTGGAGGATTTTTGTCCCTCAAAATCATATTTACTCAAATGGGTATATTGTTTCTCTTCTTGCTTCTTGGAGATCCATTTTGCCTTGCTTAGCATTTTTTTCTTAGGACATACCAACCATAATTCTTTCTATACTTGGCATGTTATTCATATTTTTCTATCTAGAAAAAATATTTTATTGTAACAATTTTCTTATAAGGCACAACAATTGCCATTTTACTAAATATATCCACTATAGTAGACGGATAATCATTACCTCTTCGAGTGGTTGGCAATCCATCCAAGAAGTCCATTGAAATGCTCTCTCATGGTTGATTAGGAACTTGTAAAGGTATGTACAATATCAATTTGATTTTGCTTGGTTTTCTTGTGCTACAATTTGCACATACATTAATATAGTTAGACACATCATTCTACATATTGGGCCAGTAGACATATCATTGTAGGTTAGCTACTATTTTCTGCACACCAAAATGACCAGCAACTAGTGATGTGTGAGATTTCCTTATTATTTGTAAGTGTTTTTCTCCATTGGTCCCATAGAGTTCTCCATTTTGAATAGCAATTCATTTTCCAAATGAAAATCCCCATTGGATTTGCCCTGCACTCCACTTTTTACCTCATATGAATCAATTATAAACTGCCTATACAATCCAATATTAGGTAGGGGAGAATCATATAAGAGTTGAATTTCATGCTCCACTTCTCTCTTTGGTGGTAAGCATTTTGGTTTTGGTATCATTTAAATAAATGTTTGCAATAATCCCTCCAATTCCTTATTTTTTTAGGGAGTATAGTTGGTTACTTCTACCTCCATACTAATCTGCATGTTACCATCTATACCTCTTATCATCAATAGCATGAATCTCTTACTTATTTTTTTTTTAAGCGAAAAACCCCTTGCGGAGCCGCCTTGGTCTGAGAGATCATGAACAGGGGGTTCTACACCGTCAAAGTCACCCAAGGGTTACACCCGACCTTGCCCGCACCAACATTATCAATTGGATTTTGGATACCCAATTCAGCTTTTTGGTAAGGTGGAGATTTGAACCTAGGACCTCCCTTGAAGGATTGCCCTCTCCTCTCCAACTCACCTACAACACCTGGGTATGAATCTCTTACTTACATTCACCAAATTCTTAGCCTATTGTGTTGTCACAAGCTAGAATTTCTTTTCCAACCTATTGATATTAGTCACATATGTGATTCTACCTTTCTTCAAATCCTAAATATTGCACCTCCGCTTAAAAAAAGCATATCTTTCCCATAAATATGGTCTACCAAAAATTTCTTGGAAAATATCAATACGTACTACATCACAAGTAATTGAATCATAGAATTTATTTTTGACAAAAAATTGCAAAATACATTGCTTGGTTACCTGTAGCTCCACATACTTTTCCACCCATACCAATGGGTATGGTTGTGGATGATTCATAGTCTTCAATCCTAGCTGCTTTACAAGATCCTCAAAAATTAAATTCCTTTGGGATCCAGTATCAAACAATGATGTAACTTTCATCCTCTACACTTGTATATAGACCCAAAATAACTCCTCTTTCTTGGACTTTGAAGCTTTTTCCTCCTTTTTAGAGGTATGTTCCTACATTGAAGGTTTAATTCTGGAAACACACACTACCTTTCCTTCATCCTCTTTCTCAAAGCACCCTTCTTCCTCCTGATCAACCTTTTTTATAGAATTAGCAGATTTCTTCTTTTTCTTGTTCCACCATTTTGGCCTCTTTTTAAGGTGTAGCTTCCAACAGTCCTCACTTGAATGAGTATCAACATTAAATTCTTGCAATGTTTTTCACACTTTTGTGATTTGGTGGTTGTAGCCCCTAATTTCTCCTTACCTTTACTACTAAAACACTTGGTTTTCTTTTAAGGATTGGAGGATTTAGATGAAGTTGATGTCATATCATCCTTTATTATATTTGTAGCCCCGATTTATAGATATGTGGATTCAATGCATGCCTAATTAATGTCCTTAGTATTAAATAATTTCAGTTATATAAATTATATTTCTTCTTAATTTTAGGATCTCGAAGATTAACACCCATTAACACAACTTGTTTTCTGAATTTCATGGTGTGTTATTGGATTGTTTGGTCTTACCTATGTCTCTAAAAAAAAAATATCTCCTCCATATTATCTTGATAGCCAATAGGATAAAATTGAGCTCTTATAGCCTTCACAAATTTTGTCCATGTTTCTACAACCAACTATTGATTTCTTGCCAATCCAGTTGACTTGGCCACCCAATATCAATCTAGAAAATGTGATATGTTGTACCTCTATATAAGACTTAGTACTAAAGTAAACCTCCAATTTCTTTAGCCATCCATCTTATTTTTCAATATCTAATTCTTCTTCATAGGCTAGAATATCAATTTTGACCTCCATTTTAAATGGATTTATTGTCAAGGGCTGTGATGAGACATTCTCAGGCTATTTGGAGTGGGATCCTTCAACCTCCTCCTCTTTTTCACCACTAGAATAACTAGAATCATTTTTAAAATTTGAATATGATTTCTTCCCTCCCTTCCTTTATTTCATTTCTTCTTTAAAAAACATCATATCCATCAAGCTTTGGAGAGTGTCTTCCATTTTAAGAAATATTCTTTGGAATTCCTCAATAGACATTGTTGCAGAGTTAGTTTCTGATTGATCTACCATTTTAATAGATCTAATCCTTATTATCCCAATATCTAGGTTATATGGAACTAAGTCCTTTCCTTGAGATCTACCTTGCATACACAGTTCTTCAAAAAAATCTGCTCTAATACCAAACTTGATTCGTAAAGAGCCAAATCTTCTCTTTTCTTAAACAGATCTAATATCATGCTTAATATCTCAGCTTAGTTTAATTAAATGTATTCATGCTTAAATTTTATGCTTTAGATTGTATGTTTCTATATATTTGATCTACTTATTAAAAATTGAAAAATAAAACTCAGCTATTGTAGAAATGAAATCACACACAATCACAAATTGCAAGAGGACATAATATTTTATGTGGAAACCCCAAATGGGTAAAACCACAACCCAAATAAATTGGAAATATTATTACTAGGATTCAAAACTGATACAAATCCTTACTGATATTCAGTTGGTTGTATTGTTTTAGCGTTTTCTCCTCAATCTTTACTCTTGTCTTTTTATCCTCTGCCTCTCAGTTCTCCCAATGCAGATGTAGCAATCAAATCCTCATAATGTGTTGATATTTATCACCAACCATTTTTCTTAAATAAGTTTTGGTATTTATAACTAGCCTATTTTCTTTAATGAGTTTTGGTATTTATAACCAACCCCTTTTCTTAAATGAGTGTTGGCATTTACTATTCACTCATTTGCAAACTCGTATGTAAGATACTTATAGGTGTATCTTAGGCATTATTTTTGCTACACTACTTAGATTGAACTCTACTTGTACTCATTAGAAGCATATTTGAATTACCTATCCAACGGTACCACTTGGAGCACCAGAGCACTTGAATTTTGGAAGTTATAACTATTTTTTATCATTATGAACAATCCTTTTCTGATTACCATAGATTTTTGTGCTGACCTCCATTATTTGAGAAACTAATAGAGAAATATGATCCTTAAAACTAGATTTCTAATGGTACTAGTTTCATCCACTTTGGCCCAATAACAAAAAAGTTACAACCTTTTAAAGATACCCCTATAAGAAATTTTGAGCAACGTCGAAGCACCCATACATTCTAGGACTTCAAGGTTTAGTAATTTGACCATAACATTTGACTCGATTGTTTGTTTTGAGTGATTCAAAAAGTATCAAAAATATATTTCTGAGATGCATATCATGGATCCATTCAAATTCACCCACCTTCCATGGATTTCACCTAAAATTTTAAAATACTATCCTTACTCCATTTGTCCTCCATACTTTGTTCTAGCAAGTGTTGATTTCTCCAAAGTGACTATTTTACCCGAAGCTCCTTCCATAATTCTTTTAGATGACCTTTTAGTTGGTCTCTTGATCAATGTAAACACAAAAAAAACAAGAATACAAGAGCTAACCTAATATGCTTTCAAATTTTGATTGATGGGGTATGGTAGAAGAAAAATTATTTTCCAAGGAAATAATATATTTATGCATCAAACAATTTAGCCTAAAATGCAACTATATGATTTTTATTTTCTTGCCTAAGTACTTGTAAAAGGAAATAATTTAGACTTAATCTAAGGTTCCTTGATTTCTATCCAAGATGAATATGATTAAAGAGGAATTCAAACTAATCTAATATTCTTTGATTGACCAAAATAGGTGTGAATTTAGGTAAACAAACCGTGAAAATAGAGATTAAAAAGTAGAAAAAATAAGGAAAAAATAGAGATCAAGGAGATGCCAAGTGGCAGGATTACCTTTTTTGGAGCCTGATCAAATTTACCACCAATTATAAATTTTACTATTGGCAAAATTTCCACTGATTGGTGTTTTTGAAAACCTATAAAATTAAAGGGAAAAATTAGGGTTTTCTATTTTGAGGGATTTTTCTGAGTGTTGTGAGTTGATTTTATGTCTTGTCAACTGATCATAACCAATATTAATTCAAAAATGAGTATGAATGAGCCTCTTTTTGTAATGGATGAAAGGACCGTCAAATTTACCAATGAGTGGTAAATTTTCCAATGATGAATTTGACAGTGAGTGGCAAATTTTCTCTATGTATTCCAGAGAGTCAATTTTTCCAATGATTGTTGGGAGTGGTAAATTTTCCTTGAAATGAGGCTGAATGAGTCTTGGAGTAAATTTTGGGGTTGTTTTTTATCAATTCTAGGATGAAATGTAGGGGGTATATGGAATGGAATATTTCCAAGGTTTGTTGCCTACAAATTTTTGAATTCAAGCTATGCAAATCTAAAATTTAAGGATAAAATCAAATGTGCTCGAAGAGGAAGTGGACAGCCCCAAAAAGTGATTGAGATTAATTTTTTTAGGAGCTTGGATGGTCTGGGAATATCAACAAAGAGATATGAATATATTGCGACAACCTAATCAATATCTAAGCTAATACAAAATAATGTAAATGCAATGGAGATGTTAAATAAAAATGTATATGTTGCTGCTATAAACTTTAAGAAAATCTACAAAAAAGAAAAGGAAAGAGCATGAAAATGATTAAATGGTTATGGTAGGATAAGCATGATAATGTTAGTCTTGTATTAGTACCAAAACAAACTCAGAGAAGAATTCCTTGATATCAAAATGAGGCCAATGTAAAATGCAAGGAAGAAGATGATATGAGAAAAACAAATGTTGCATGTAAACTTGTATGAAATGAGGAAGCAATATGAAATAGCATATAAGTACAACAATTTATACATATAGGAATGCCTTAGAAATCAAAGTGCATGGTGAAGAAAGGAAATGTAGTTAGTATGCTTGCAATGAAGAAGAATGTACTTATGAATGAAATTAACTATTTTAAATGAAGAAATGTGAAAGCAAAGAGCATGGAAGAATTTGTTAGAGGTATAAATGTGCAATAAAAGAGACTAATGATTGTAAATGAAGGAAGTAAATGCAAATGAGATTAAAATGGACTATAAAGAAGATGTTAGAAGTATGAAATGAAATAGCAAAAGAATATGAATAACTATATATATCAAAAACCAAGTTAGCAAGGCCTAAAAAATAGAAGAGCAATGCATAAAAGAGAATAATAAGATGAAAGGTAAATAGAAGCTAGGAATTATACAACCTAGCAAGACCTCCTCCTAGCCCCAAATACAATATCCTTGCATTGCTTGACTTACCTCCAACATAGCTTGATGAAGATGCCAAAATGAAAAGATGAAGGATGTTAATGAAGAAAAATAACAAGAGAATTTTTGTAGAGTATTCCTAGCTTAGAAATTGCTTATGAAATGTTTGCCCTAAGGGCTGCATTTATATATTTTTTATGAAGGATTGAGAGGTAAAATTAGTTGGGATACCCTTAGGTTTTATTTTATTTTGTAGGTTTGTTTCATTTTTAGAGCATGTGAGGTCAAAGGAGGTAGGGGGATAAAGGAATTTGTATGCTCTTGGTTCGTGCCAGAATATTTTGGTCATTTTGCAAATTTGCTACTCATGGTCAAATTTACCACTAATTGGTGAATTTGACCAATGGTCAGTTTGATTGGACTAGGTTTAAAAAATGGAGTAGGAAATTCTTATAGTGGATGTTATTTGTTGCATTTTTATTTTAATTGTGATTAGGCAACGAGTTTTGAAAATTTTCAAGATCTCGAGTGGAATAATAAATTGACCATTATCAATTACGTCTTGGGTCACACTCCTAATACTCATACATCTATTAGCCACATGTTTATTGATTTAGTGGAAGGCACATTACTTATTGGGAAAAAACCAAGGATCTTTTTCCCTTCTAGGTTTGATAGGTGGAAGCTTTACCATTTTGTATTTTAAGAGTCAATATAGGATGACTAAAAGAGGTTCATCCTATCAATGTACCTCCCTTTTAATTTTTCTTGTTGGGGTTTCCCTAAGAAAAGCTTTGGAAGGTTTAAGACAATACTAATGTTGTTGGACTAACATGAATCTATGACTCCATCACCTATAATGTGTTTATTCTTGTACTACCTCATCAAATAAGAGGACTTATTATCCTCTTTGTGGGACTTAGTATTTAATTTCCCTCTTTTTATGAGGGAGGTTTCTACTCTATCGACTATGTCTATTGTGTTTTCAAAGGAAGATACATTGGTTATCTCTATGAAGGAAAATTACTCATTAAGGTTTTCTATGAAGACATCTAATAGATCTCTAGGTGGAGGGATATGTTGTAGTATCCCCTTTAGGTCTTGTCATATTTCTAAGAAGGAAAGTTTCTCATATTTGAGTTGCTTGAGTTGGTATAGGTCACTAGTGATGATATTTTGCTCAATGTAGATAGATAAATGTGTGATAAATATTTGATAAAGTCCCTAAATATTTTCAAGAAATGTTTCAGTATTCGGTAGTACTATTCCAAGGCAAGGCCACTAAGCCTCTTAGAAAAAGTAGTAATGTTTTACCATAATAAATATCGCTACAATTAGTTCTAAATAGCCTAAGGTGGTTGATGTGATCCTCCTTTCATTAATACATTTGAGACTTAGGGGTTTCATGTCTAGGAGAAAAGAAGTGACTAGTTACAAAAAGATCCAAGGATTAGTTGCACAAGTCAACATATGAGTACTTGTGACTGGTTAAATAGCCTTGGATGATGAACATTTGTTGTTTCAATTACTCTAATTAAGAAAATAAGATTTGAATTTTAGGAAAAATAGGATTTGATGGCACAAAAGGTATGTTCTTAGACATAGAAGGGATATATTAATGTAGATATGAGGAGAAAGTTGGTACACTTGGGCATATGACATAAAATCTAATATTATAAAGTTTGAACTCAAATTACCTAAGATGAAAGGATTAAAATATGGATGATATATTGTGGTATTATTTTTTTCCAAACCCCATACCCACACTTGTAAAATTAAAATGAGGATTAGTGATTGGGATACTTTATGGCACACTCTAATTAGGAGTGTAGCTCATGCCTACCCATTGGGACATGAGACAACTAAAATTTCCTATAATAAATCCTCAAGGGTAGACAAATATAAGTGATGCTCCAATGGATATGGGATGGTTTATCTCCTAGCATCCATGGATGTGGTGATAGCAAGAGGTGTTGAATCAATGAAATGAGATGTTGATGCATTAAGGTTTTCACTTATAGATCCAAAGGATGTATCTAATTGATTTAATAGCAAAGGGTTTGAGTTAGGTTGTTGGGGATGGTCCATGAGTGAACCATCCATGGAAATATTCTTAGGGTTATACAACCTTACCTAATGAAGACCTCTACAATTTTCCTATACTTCTACAAGAAATAGTTAATATAAGTTATTTATTGGAAGACCACCATTTCATATTCATCATGGGATAGTCTTAGAGGACATGAACATGTGGAAACCTCATCTTCTTGATAGAAGTAGGATTCTTAAAGATGGGTTTGTCATCATGACTCTTTGTAAGAGGATCAGGGTTAATGCTCAACTAGTGAGAGGTGCACATGTTAGGTAGCATTTCTTAACCATAGGTTTAGGAGAAGAGAGAATATTAATTAATTTTTAATTATTTATAAATTTTATTAAAGAAGAAATAGAAGATGATTTAAAAACTGTATATCCTCTTCCATTAATATATCTAATCTAACCTATATACCTCAAGGACCTCCCTATATATTTAAGGCCCCAATATACCTAACTCCTCTTAATATACCCATCTATACATGAGAGTCAATATGTGGGATGTCAATGATATGTGGAAGTGGCCTCCTACATATATGATGAATATTGTATGTGAAGGATAATAGTATTTATCCTTATGACTCCCACTATCCCATCACAATATAAATCTTACTATGCATAAGTATGTGCAAGACCTTATATGGGTAGTTAGAGATCCATGCTTACTATATATCCAATATAGCCTAGTAACTCATATGACAATTACTCAAAGGGGTGTGAGGATCCTCAGTAGGACTAGCAATTGGTTCTGTTCTTGTTATCTATATTTATTGTGATATAATATAAAAAAATAATATTAATAGACTTGATTAAAGTTTGATAAAAAAAAATTTGATTAAGGTTTATCTTAGTCAAGATAAATATTGGGACCTATAGTTATGTTTACATCAGGTTCATCAAAATATGAGAAGGGTAATGGAAAGTTTCAAAGGGTCTCTTTGGGATGATTCCCACTCTTCTCACCTCAAGGCTAGGGATAGTTTGTAAGCATTAATCTATGATTTAGTGGAATAGTTAGATAACACTTACATGTCTACTAAGATATTTTTTGAAAATTTTTAAACTTATTCTAGTCCTAGTTAGCTACAAATTCATTATTTAATACAACAAAAAAGACCTAATAACTAGAATATATTTTAATTTTTATGATAATTGAAAGATAAATTTTATTTCCAAGAGCAAGGGTTCAAGCGTAATGTAGCAAACTAGCCTAATGCAACTATATGAAATTTTACTTTCAATGATAATAATATTAGAGATGGTCCCTTACTGATTATTGCTAACTAGTTTATTTTCTTTCTCTTTTATTCTCAATGAATAAACAAAAATAGATGCAAAGTAGATAGTAAACAATCATATGATCTAAATGCTAAAATGATGGATTGGATTATAAAAAACCTATTTTTTTGTCACAGAGGCAAAAGTGCTATAGTTTGACAAAAGCACTATTGGTCCCACAAAAGCATTGTTGATGCTACTGCTTACTAATGGTGTTTTCATTCACCTAAAAAATATATAGAAAAGGGGTCATTCTAAGTTGGAGGAGAGTATGTGGCTCCCTTGGCCAACATTCAAACCCTGTTTAAATATGAGATAAAATTTATAAGTTGATGAAAACAATGATTGTGTGCTTAGTGTCAAAAATACCACTATGTGAGCAATAGTACTACCAACACTTTTGTTGACTAGCAACATTTTTGGTTGTTATGATTTTGACTAAATTAAAGAGTGATAGTGCCATTAAATCAAAAATTCTATAATGCTTTTACTTAATTGTGTTAGAGAATGATACTTAGATGTAATATTTATGATTTTTTTAAGTGATGCAATAAGTATCCTTGACCAAGAGGTGTAGGGGCCATAATAGATGTAGTATGAAAAATAAATTGTTTGTGCAAAAATGTAAGCTAGTGATATAAAAACGAAGATGAAAACTAGATATAAGTATTATGATCAAAGCAATGTTATTAAGCTATGGAATCGAGAGTTAGAGAGCTGCAAAATAAATATAATGACAAAAATTTAAGAAGGGGAAAGGGCACAATCCAGGCAAACTTATAGATCCAAAATTCTAAGGTTGGGATCCCCTTATGTTGAGGAAGCTTGACGAGTTTGGTTGTTGCTTGAGGATGCTTAAGGTATTAACTTGAGAACTTGAGATTCTTCTACAAGATCATGAAATGAGTTTGACATAATCTTTTCAAGCTTAGAGATTGATTGCTATGAAATTTGATATAGTTTTGTTAGCACAAAATATGTTATATTATTGATCTCTACAAGTGTTGGTTTTATAGGAATCTATGGCTCCTTGGGGGATGGTTACATTGAAGTTGATAGGATTGGTTAAGACAAGATTTTGAAATGGGTTCAAGATGCAATTAATGAATAGATGATTGAAATATAAAATATCAGTATTTGTATCTCTACTACTATTACAAATTAGAATTGGTGATTAGATCCATTCATGGTGGGTGGATTAGAAGTGCATTGTTAATGCTTAGGTGGTTCAATTTTTTGCATTATGAAATTATGGTTATTTAAATACAATAGATGCCCAATTTTGGTATAAAAAACCTTAACTAATTTTGCAACTACCCTTGATATTTAGTGCATGCATATTCTTTTGTATGGGTGGTTATATCACACTTATTATCACACGGACTATGATATAATAATTCCTAATATACGCCTCTTATTACATAATGGTCGTAGCTCTAGACCTTCATGCTTTAGAATTTGACTGGGAGGAATATAATTTATAGAGTGATTTTGGAACCTCTGTATTTTGAAAGAGGAAGTTTCCCTCGTCAATGAAGACTATATACTATAATACTTAGGAGTGTCAGGTTCCACCAATCATGCAATTGAAAAACACACTTATTATAGATACTTATTCAATATTTAAAACTTATATATCTAATGCAAGAAGTATGTCTCTTCTAATATCTTCATGTGGCAAGATTTTATCATAAGCTACCATGCATCTTGTGTCAACTATTGAGTTGATTAGTTGCTAATATTTGTTTATCTTACGTTCCAATGTCTTCTATGCTAATTTATCTCCATTTTGTATTTTGATCATCACTTGATGTAGTGAGGTCAATCACTTTATGCTTATTCTTTGTCTTGTCTTTTTTCATTTGAATAAGACATTTTGTGGAAAATATTGTATGCACAATTTTTTTTAGTGTTATTGATGGTTGAATTTTAAGTTCCTAATACATTGTTTTTTAATTTTCTTTGTTGGCTTATGCTTCAAATTATTCTATGGATGGAGAATAATCACATTCAAAATGTAGCTCTTCAATATTAGGTGCTTGAATCTGCTTCATTTGAAGTTGCAAAATTTGATCCTTTGTCTTGTTTTCCTATTGGTTTGCTAGTGGCTTAGAATGATCAACTAGGTTTTTGATGTTCTTGGTTGGATTATAATGTAGAGACACTTTTCCTTTAGGACTTAAATGAAACCAAATTTCTAAATGGTTCATAATAGTGGTTGCTTTTGAGCCATACCAAACATAATTGGGTTGAATTAGCTATGCATGTGCAACGAATACATTATGACATTACTTTGCTATACTTTTTTCCAAATTGGATATCGCTTATCTAATGATGACATGTATTGCTATTGATGTAACTTCCATAGAGAATACCTATTTTTAAATTTAATATACTAACATTCCTTCATTGTGTGTGAACATTATTCCTCTATTGTTGATATCCTTACATGTGAGAATCGATTCTCTATTGTTAATGTCCTTGCATATAATATTAATTCTTTGTTACTAGAAGCACTGTTGAGGTCATATACCTCTTCTAAATGACTACTTATCTCTTTTATTTGTATGAACTTGTTCTTCTTCTTGTGTTGTGTGTGAGACCTCTATTTTTTGAAGTAGGTTCACCAACTTTTTAAATGTTGATGTTTGTTCAACGATATTCAATGTTGTCACAAATACATTATATTATGAATGGGGATATCTCAAAACAATAGGAACAACTACCTCATCAAATACATTTTATCATGGCTTGTAGTGGTACTCGTAGTTGAACAACTCTGCTTAAGAAAGATTCATATTTTTTATCCATTTTTTATTTTCAAGTAATAAAGTTGACTTTGTAAAAATAGAATTTGATTATGGTTCATTGTCTCAAAAACCATCTAAAGTTTCTTCCATGAATATTTAACTATGATAGAATATTTAATGTATGGTTTAACTTCATCAAGTACTCCAAACATGATGATCAATCATAATTTTTTATCCATCTTAATGAATTTGATCTGCTCTTCATATTTTGCTTCAAAAAATAACCAACCTATCTACAACTTCCCACACTTATTCAAACTCAAGTTGTATTCTAAGTTTATTCTTTGAGGTAGCATAATTATTCCTCCTCAATAGTCAGGAATTAAAAAATAAGAAATTTGGTGCACCACTAGCCATATTAACCTTTCACAAAATTTAAAAATTTTACTTCCATTGAATTTTCCTCAAAAAATTTTACTTCCATTGAATTTTCCTCAATACTCATAGCTTGAGTAATGTTTTGAATTGTGAGAAATCGGTGTCTCATCAGGTTAAATAAACAAGGGGAATATTCTTCCTCTAGAGAATATTCAGATTCTTCAAAATTGATATGCTTCTCCTTTTTACTTGCATCAAATTAAAAAGAGTGAGCTTGTTATTATAATATATAATTAGGCTATCCATAATATATGTGGGATAAATGAATACGCATTTTGATGGCCAAACCTTTTGCACCTCATGTTCTTCTACTCTACATTATCAACATTTAATTTTCTAGGCCTTTGTGAATAAGTTTTGTTCTACACATGCATGTATCTAACTTTGGCAGGTGAAAATAACTTGATCTTATCACCTGATCATGATGTTATCTCTAGGTAGGATGTATTGGAGAATAGTTTTGGACCTACTTTATATGTGTTAAATCATTTTTACCCTTCTTTAGTAGTGTTGGAACTGTACAAAGGTATTTCTTCTATTATAAAAATTTGGTAACCTGGAAATGAGTGTGCTTTGGAGATGAGTGTGCTAAGTTCCAACTCTTTATTAGATCTTGTCTCATATCTCTTCAATATTTTTACTTCTGTTGAGTCATTCTCACCACATGTTGAACCTCCTACCAAAGGCTTCTATTTTTTAATGTAAGTTGTACCTCATGGATGACCTTGACTTCATGCTTAGTTATCTTGATGTGTCTGGTGTCTGGCATAAATTTATTGAGGCTCATATTTTTATTTTACTTTAGTATTTTATATTCACCATGTAATTCTCAATATGCTTTTGACATCTGGTTGGTCAAGAAATCTCACTTCTTGACACTAGCGATAATATTGACTCCTTTTAGTGCTTGTTTAGAGCAGTTTATTTTGAGTAACTTGTAGAGAGATCGCTTGAAGCAATATATTGGTTAAATGTGTTTGTAATAAACTAAGGTCTACATTTATAATAAAATGTTCTTAGTTACATCGTGATGGCATGAATGGTTCTTAGCAAGCACATTCCTTTTATGATTCTTTTATAGTCTTTCTTATCGATAGTGCCTTTAAAAATTGTTTTATTGCTTCTCCTTTGATTGAGTACTTGCTCTAAATATTTAGGTCTTATTCTATATTTTATTAATCATAAACTGCCTAAGAATTACCTTGGGGTTTGAATTGTGCTATTTTAGGTAAATTTTTACTTTGTTCTTACTTGTTTTGTTGGTTTGTGTGCATCTCATGGGTGGTTAGTTCTAATTATTTTTGGAATAATCAAAGGGATGTGTTATCTCATGATGATATACTTTATCTCTTGAATATTTTACTTTGCAACCTTGTTTCCTTTCTTTTACTTTGTAGTTCTTATACTAAGACTATTTCTTTTGTTATGGTCTTTGATATGATTATGTATCATGAGACCACCTTTAGAAGGAGTTTGGTCCTTAATAGGGTCCTTACACCCTAAATCCAAAACTAAATTGTTTATTCTTGGTAGGGTTCTTGTACCTTGAGCCCAAAATTAAACTGTCACCTTGAGACCTATTCTTTAATAGAGAGCTATTTAAGGTTTCTCTATATCAAAGGAGAGGAGGATCAAAAGAAGATTTGACTCTTGATTCTACCTGCTGTAATACCACTAATACAACTAATGGTTAGAAGCTTCATTTTTTACATTATAAAATGATGGATATTTAAATACAGTCGATGTCCAATTTTGGCATAACAAGCCTTAACTAATTTTGTAACTACCTTTGAATTTTAGTGCATGCATAGTCCTTTTTATGGGTGGTTATACCACACTCATTGTCACATGGACTAAATAATTCCTAACAAGAAGGTACTAATTGTTATCCATTTGTATTTTTGGTGCCTGTCAATCAATAGCACTAGAGGTGATAGTGTTGGTGGCACTAATGCTCCATTGTTTTTGCCAAAATGACCATTGCCAATCAAATTAGATAGGAAAAGTTAAGAAAGTAAAAGTTGTACAAAAGTGCTTGTAGGGAGCAAAAGTGCTAATAGTGCTTTCACTTGTGTCCTAGAAATTTTGTTTTTGAAGCAATAAATATCCCTAATTTGAACTCAAAAATAACTATTTTTATTGGATGCTTGATTGAATTATTTATGAAGATGTTGGTAAGTTTGGAGCTTGATGTTGTGCTCAAAATTGGGTGTCTATAATAATGTAAAAAATATCCATCAAAAATACCTTTTAGATGATAATGTCTTTAAAATGATAATGCCTTTTTTAGTAGTGTCTTCTCTACAGAGAAAAAGACTAAGTTTGAATATATTTCCATGTTTAAAAAAATTGATAATTTTAACACCATCACATGATAAGATTTAGGTTTGAATCTCCTCTCCCTATCTTGTTGATTATGAGCTTGACCATAGGTGTTCTAGGCTTTGCTCAAGGATTGATTAGTTTGCTTATTATTATAACCATTAAGCTTGATGAAGGGATTATTTTAATTTATATTTGGATACCAATATTTTATTTTTTATTGATAAAAAAGGGGTTTTGAAAGGGTCCCTAAACCTTTTACAAAGGGTAAAACCAAAAGGAGGTATCCAACAAAGGGACGACCTCAGTAGATCGACAAAAAAGAGAAGCTAACATGGATAACAAAAAGGCATGAGAGACAAACTCCCTAGGACACAAGTGGAAAGCGAGGAACCCAAACACCAAAAAATTGAAGCAACCGTCAACACCATAGCAACTCAGAAGTCTCGGGAGGATCCTACTTTTTATCATTAGTGTTTTGGTCATCATCTAGGGCCTAAGTGTTCACATTCTTTTGGTTCCTAATGTTGTTGATCTCCTTAAAAATTTGAAGGAGGAGAGTCAAGGCCAAATTTACCAAGTCATCCAAATTGGCCATGGGATTAGGATTACCTCTCGTCTGAGACTGAGTAGAAGTCTCGCAAGGGGAATGACCATCTTTGCGGGAGAGCAAATACCTGGGGATATCTTAAGACTTATGCTTCTTGTGAGTCGTGAGAGACTCTCCAGGAGACTTATATTTGGATACCAATGTTAAATATTAGTTATAATGATTAATTAATCTTAATAAACTATTATATATTATTATAGACCCTCTCTAATTAGATATAATTTTATTTTTCACTATAATATCTTATTTTCAATAAAATATTATAGTATAACAACTAGTTTTGAACTAACCATATTTATGCCTAGTATTAGATGTCAACATAAGAGGGCTCTAGATAAGAGGTCCAAACTTTGCGTTTGAAAGGAAGATAGGTTATCCATACCTCATATGTGGATAACATCATGTGCAAAGTGACCCAAAGGATTATGTAATGGTCTCATATGTTCAATGCCCATAAACCTTTAAAAATATTAACTTTCATACAACTTATGTGAGCCTAATAACAAAAAATTAGATACTTTAGATAAGAGAGATAAGGTTTTAATTCGAAAGAAGATAAGATATTTATCCCATAAATAAATAAATAAATAAATATTTATTTAAATAGTGTAATATACATAATACTTTTAAACTTTAAAAGTTATTTTTCCTAACTTTTAACTTTCAGCTTATCTATAATTTTTATAATTTATAAATTTGAAAATACATTAACTTTCAGCTTATCTATAATTTTTATAATTTATAAATTTGAAAATACGTTATAGATGTATTAATATATTTTTTAATTTTATAAAAAAAAAAAAATCTAAAATCTTGAACTCTATAAATAAAATTTAGTCGACTTTATAGTGTCCGTTTCAGATAAAAACTTAATTTTAATAAACTATTAAATAACTGATAGGAATTTCAATGAATATGACAATCCAAATCTGCGATATCTTAAGACCAAACAGCTTTTATTCGAGCTTGAGAGTAGTAAATCCATATAATTACATGTTTTTAATCCGAACTAAAATTTTATTATTCTATGAACGAGCGCTTCACCTGCCAATCTTAATGAAAGTAGTCGACGAGCAGTTTAGGAATTCAAAAGGTGGTTTTCAATATTTGATGCTTTACAGAAAATTCTACCGATTTTCCCATACAAAAGTAAAGATTTTGAATTATCATCTGGTCGAAAAAATGGCCAGTAAACTAAGTCATTTGTGCTACCTAAGATTTCATTATACGAACCTCATGCAACTTCAAGGACAGTTTTTTTTATCTCACTTCATCAATTACAGATATAAGTTACAACTACCAAATACCAAATAAATTGAGGGTAAGAGTCCATTAAAGCTGTGGCTTTTTTATTTGCAATATTGTATAAATCTACATCAAAGTTCTATAAGATACTACCAATCTGTATGACGAGGAGAATATACAACCTGTACTATTTAGATCTCTCTGAGGTAGTTCACAACGACAATTTAGAAGCACATACAACAGCCGGCAAAGAAAAATAGACGTTGAACATGGCAATGGAACCAGTCCAATAATATCATCTGGAAAGATTTTGAATGGTGTTGAATTCAGTCACATACACGATGGCTGCAGTAAAGGAACGAGTCCCTTAAATCAATCATACATCTAAAGACTTCGATGACGATGCCTCTATACTACGACTGAATGAACTCAGCTTCCATGTGTCGCCTGGTGTACCCATATCCGAAGAAAACAGAAATTGCGAGTCCGGAAGGAAACCTTCGCCTTCAAGTATTTGAATTACTTGCCTGATACCGAGTCTCGCTTCGGCCTTAGGATTACAACAAAGTAATCCCAATGTCAGCACTTTTTCCATCTCATCTTGGACATATTCACCTTCGAGCTTTGGATCGACTGCATCCATCAATTTTTCTTTTCCATGCAGCTCCCGCACCCAATCCACCAGAACCGTTTGAGCATCACCGAGGGAGGGATCCACAGGCCGCCTTCCGCATGCAACCTCCAACATAAGAACGCCAAAGCAGAACACATCCGCAGTGGGAGTGGCCTTTCCCGTGTGTAAGAGTTCCGGGGCGATGTACCCAAGTGTTCCCACCACACGAGTTGTATGCGGGTTTTCGTCATGCTCATACAAACGAGCAAGCCCGAAATCACCTAGCTTTCCATTAAGCTCGGAGTCTAATAAAACATTGCTGGACTTGATGTCTCTGTGCACTACTCTTCGCTCCCATTCTTCGTGAAGATACAGCAGTCCCGCAGCCACGTCTCTCAGAATTCTATACCTTTGAGACCATTCCAGCACTCTCGTGGGATTCCCAAATATCATCTTATCCAGGCTTCCATTTGGCATGTAGTCGTAAACTATAAACAACCGCGTTCCGCGCCTGCAATAACCTCTGATTTGCACAAGATTCCGGTGTTGGAGACGGCCAAGACTAGAGATCTCTGCTATAAATTCCTTCAATCCGTCGGTGCTCTCTCTGAGAATACATTTTACCGCAACTTCGAGGCCGTTTGAAGGAAGAACTCCTTTGTAAACCCGGCCGAACCCACCACAACCTAAAACTCGCTCGTCTTGAAACCCGTTGGTTGCGACACGCAAGTCTTCGTAGTTAAACCTGTGAGGCCAATACTCCATCTCCCATTCTTCAATAAAATCCATATGCTTCGTTCTTTTCCACCATAGAATTGCGGCTATCACGACGACGAGCATGACGAGAACGCCCACAGCCGTGGTCACGCCCACTATCACTCGCGAGACATTGGAACGTTTGCTTATGAAAGAAGGAAGACGAGAGGTATCTAGAAACGGGGCGACTCCGTTTGTACTAAAGCTCCAAGCGAGTACGCAATGGTCTTGGACAACGGTTCCCGTCGCTGCAGAGAAGCCAACGTACATTTCTTCTTCGAAAATGTCTGCCACAGTCTTGTTTCTCATGGATATCAGAGGTTTATGGGGCCTAGGTGAACCGGCTTGCGCTATGGTAACATTAAGCTGCTGTTGAAGATGATCGTAATCAATCCAAGCTTGAATGTTGTGTCCGCTGTGGAGATCGAGTTCTCTGAACTGGTTGTCAAGCCAGTAACCTGCACTCTTGGACTCAGCAGAGGCGAGGTTGTTGAGATCCACACCGACATGATTGTCGTTGATGTCCTGGAATTCCTCGTTCTGTATTGTATCGAACTCCACAGCAAACAGATGATTGTAAGGCTGTCCGTTGCTTGAAATATTAAACAAACCGAGGTACCGAGTTGCTGAGGCCCCCATCGGAGATTTTTGAGGCGATATGATAAACGCCAGACCGTGCCCGCTTAGTGGATTTGTAGAAGGAATTATGGTGAACACGAAAGTGGTGCTGAATGACAAAGTTTCATTGCCCTCTTTTAGACGCACAGGTTGTGAATATAAGGCACGGCCAAGTAGGTGCTGTGATTGATTGGTGAGCCAAATGACATTGGAGCTGATTGAAGCACTCCCTATTAAGCTGAGATCACTGGAGCCATTGAATTCGTTGAAGATGAACGTGGTCTGGGCTTGTGCAGAAGGCAATACATGGAGGGAGAGCAAGACTGCAAGGAGGGCATGCATGCCTCCCATTGTTAGACTTCGACTTTGATTTCTGTGCAAACTCCAAACTAAGTTAAATGAATATGCGACTTACACAAGCCTAATCGTTCGGAATAATTAAGATGACAATCGTGGGAGTAATTATTTCTGCAATTATGCAGCCGGGAAAGTTGACAAAGGGCTGCCGTGCCGTGTCGAGGCAAATGACAATGGGAGGCATATGTTGGATGAAGTCTAACTCGTGTTGTACACGTGGGTCCGCTCCATTTTTTCAAGCGTTGCCGACGGAAAGCCCCACCCCAGCCTATAGTCAAGCACGGTTGGGGAAAATAATGGCCCTGGCCGGCATGACAAATACTTTCGAGGCAAGCTGATGACATTGATTAATACTTTCAAGGCAAGTTGATCACATTGATTTGATCGAATTATCATCCAAATTTAAAATGTGAATCTTCAGATATAATAAGAATATTAGAATTTTTTAACCAGTAAACTGCAAACGCAGGGAAAGGGATTTGAAGTTGAAAGGCAATAAAGAAATGTTGCGTAGCCCTCAGCAAGTGGCATAATAATTGTTTAAATCCAGGACATCGCCGTAGTCAATTTGCGTGACCCGAAGTAGTTTCAAAGCCTTTACTCGATGAAGCAAGTTCGTGGAATTTACGTTGGAGTGGGTTTTATTTCACATGGGCACCCCAGCAGTGGTGCGACGGAAACTCGAAAATATTGTTTTCGTTATCGTTGGTACAACTTAAACCTCGACCTGCATTAAAAATACACCCTGTTTTTAGAATTATAACAATTCCAAGAAGATAAATTACGTAAAATATTTTACATAAAATATTTCGGTAGCCCTCTAACCCACCTACCCCCTCCTACTATTTACTCGCCTTCGCTTGACTCTACTAGTGTTTCTAGAACGACCGTATACGAAGAACTTGACCAAGTCGAATCCTTGATGTGAGATGTTCCAGCATATTACCGTACACCCCAAAGTGGAAGTGGACAATCCAACAACATAACCAAAAAAAAAGCACTATATGAATCTTCCTGCATAATCATATGAATATTAATACTTTAAAACTTATTTTGTCTATATGGTTGGATATGTTTGTAACACTCTTATTTGGCAGGACGTTTATGAACAATGAACTATATGAGGTTAAGTTTGATAAATGACATAGGTTCTTTGTTGATTTCTATATGAAGGAATGTTTTCGGTGTTTTCAAGCATAGAATGTGATACTATTGATGCATATATGAATGGATGATCACGTACTTATTTTTGGTGGAAATGTAGGATAAGTCATCTATATTAAGAGTTACTTTGGGGAAGTGATGATGATGATGACCCATTTGTCGGTAGCTTTTGGTAAACATGGAAAAATTACCTTCATGTAGATGCATATCATTTTAAGTCTTCATATTCAAACCATTAGGCCAGGAAGTTGCTTACAATGAGCTTCTCCAATAAGGTCGGCGATAACTTGTACTATTATAAAGAGGGTCATCTATTTGAGGATAAAACATTGGTGTAGAATATTGAGGATGTTGTGCCATGTTTTTCTTATTTACTTGTGGCTAGAGAAGATGTTTTTGATTAGCTTGTTATACTCTTGTTTTGCTTGAATAACAACTTTAACCTTATCAATTAATCAAGCTTTGCATAGCTTTTATCTTTGCTTTAATTAAAATATTAATCAAAGTGCCAAGCATTAAGTACCATGGTTGGCGGTCTTCAAGTAAGTTATGGTAAGTTTCCTTAGGAAGCCAAAGGTTGGCTTCGGTTTTCCTTTGAAGTTTGGGCAATAAAACCACTCGCTTGTGCATGGCAAGAGAGAGCGTAAAGATCTTCGATCATGAGAAGAGTGTTCATCTGCTGAAGGTAATGATCTTCCTTAAAGCAAAGAGGAAGGCGAGAGTCAAGGGGAATGGACATCTAAGGAAGTAGGGAAGCGAAGACAGAAGATAGTGACCAGACAACGACATTGTGAAGCAATCCAAAGGAGCATTCAAGACCTATGATTTAGGTGTTTGTCCATATTTTGGATACGCTTCATGTTGTGTTGCTTTATCTTTGTTTGATTATCTTTTATGCTTTGTTTTTCTTTTGCAAGTGTGCTCTTGTTGATTTTTGTTGTTCAATGTCAGTCTTCCCAGTCTTTTTGGTGTTGCATTTTGAGTTACCCTTGGTTTGGTTGTTGATGCCTTTTGCACCCTTCATCAACCTTTGTTGCCTATCAAAACCATATTGTATTTTGTGCTTGATTGATTCATCTGTCATGCCTTGTGGGTTGCATCGTTGCTTGGTTGTAGAGTGCCTCTACATCTTGTGTTGGACCATGTGGTGGAGGCATGTTTGTCTAGTTAATTTCTATTTCATAAGGTGGTGGCTTATGTTTGGTATGGTTTCTGTTGTAGTTGTTCTGTGTGTTTTTGTTTTCCTTCAAGCGGAGCATCTTCCTCTTGTCTGCTTGTGTGCTAGTGTTGTTCATAGTAGTATTGAGTGGTGATCTATACCTTAGGCTTTTTGTTGTTGCATTTTGGTGAGTCCCTTGTTATCATGATGGCTAGGTGTGTTTTTGAGGATAGTTTGTGTTACCCTAGTCTTCCTCTAGTGTTGTTCTATGTTTTGTTAGCGCTTGCCTCAGTTAGAGCATCACTTGCTCTTTAGAATCTTTATGTTAGATTTAAGTGGATTCTATTTGCTAAGATTTATGTTAAATTAAAGTTAAATATATTTGATAAGCTTTATGTATTTTTTTTTAACATGGTGGAATCGGTAGCCGCCACGAATCCGGGCAGGCTATCCAGCTTTTTATGGCCGCCACAGTATTCTGTGTTGTCCGCCCCGGAATCCGCCACACAGATCTTCGCGTAGTCCGCCCCTATAACCGCCATGCCACAATAATTTTAAATATTTTATGCCGTTGAAAGCACCAGGAAAGGGAAAAGAATTCAGTCCGGTGAGGCCCGAGATTTGAACCTTGGACCTCTCGCCCCCTTATGGGGTTTGGATGAACCAATTGGTCTACACCTTGGACCTAAAAATATTTATAAGCTTTATGTTAGATTAAAGTTAAATCTATTGCTAATCTTTATGTTAGATTTAATTGGAATCTATTTGCTAATATTTATGTTAGATTAAAGTTAAATCTATTGCTAAGCTTTATGTTAGATTGAAGCTAAATCTACTTGCTAAGCTTTATGTTAGATTAAAGTTGAATCTACTTGCTAAGCTTTATGTTAGATTAAAGTTGGATTTATTTTCTAAGCTTTATGTTAGTTTTAAAGTTAAATATTTTTGCTTGCTCTTAAAAGATTTATGTTTAGCTGATCTTTAAGCCTTGCTTATAAGAGAATCCTTCTTCTTTTAATCTTAGAATGATAAGCTTTGAAAATAAATGCAGTCTAAAGCTAGTTGTCTTGTGAGATTCGTATAATAGCTATCGAAACCCTTTTGGCTTAGAAGATTATTATATGGAGAAGTTTGGGTTTCTCTATTTGAGGTGTTGTTGATCTCTGATTTTGAAAAAGAAACTCGTATAATAGCTCTCAAGATCGTTGTGGGTTAGAGGATTATTATACAAAGAACTATAGGCTTCTCTATTTGTTGTATTATTGTTTTATGGTTTTGAAGAGAAACTATTTTAATGAATCCCTGAGACCTATGCAGATTAAGGAGTCATTAAAAAAGAGAAGTATGGGATTCTCTTGTTTTATTTTGGAAGGTTGTGAATTTTGGTTTTATGAATGGTTGTGGCATAATAGAGAACGACATGAGTAGAAATGCATTGCATTAAGAGCTATTCTAATCCCCAAGTAAGAAAACTAGGAAAACAACAACTTCTAGTAAGAGGTTTGAGATGATAGTAAACCCCAATAGGAATGTTGGAGAACCATGGGCCTTAAAGGATACCTAATTATGAATGCAGGATTAGGTGGCTCTTTCTGGTAGAAATGTAGGATATGCCACCCATATTGAGATTTACTTTGGAGAAGTGATGATGATGATGACTCGCTCATCGGTAGCTTTTGGTAAACATGGAAAAAATGCCTTAATTTAGATGCATATCATTTTGAGTCTCCATATTCACACCATTAGGATAGGAAGTTGCTTCCAACGAGCCTCCCTAATAAGGTCGGTGATAACTTGTACTATTATAAAGAGGGTCACCTATTTGAGGATAAAACAATTGGTGTAGAATATTGAGGATGTTGTGCCATGTTTATCTTATTTACTTGTGGCTAGAGAAGATGTTTTTTTATTAGCTTTTTATACCATTGTTTTTCTTAAATGACAACTTTAACCTTATCAATTAATCAAGCTTTGCATAGCTTTTATATTTTCTTTAATTAAAATATTAATCAAAGTGCCAAGCATTAAGTGCCATGGTTAGCGGTCTTCAAGTAAGTTATGGTAAGTTTCCTTAGGAAGCCAAAGGTTGGCTTCAGTTTTCCTTTGAAGTTTGGGCAATAAAACCACTCGCTTGTGCATGGCAAGAGAGAGCGTAAAGCTCTTCGATCATGAGAAGAGTGTTCATATGCTGAAGGTAATGATCTTCCTTAAAGCAAAGAGGAAGGCAAGCATAAAGGGGAATTGACATATGAGGAAGCAAGGAAGCAAATACAGAATATAGTGACCATCCAACAACATTGTGAAGCAATCCAAAGGAGCTTTCAGGACCTAAGATTTAGGTGTGTCCCTATTTTGGATACGCTTCATGTTGTTTTACTTTATCTTTGTTTGATTATATTTTATGCTTTGTTTTTCTTCTGTGGGTGTTCTCTCGTTGGTTTTTGTTGTTCAATGTCAGTCTTCCCTACCTTTTTGGTATTGCATTTTGAGTTACCCTTGGTTTGGTTGTTGATGCTTTTTGCACCCTTCATCAACCTTTTTTTCTTGTCGAAACCATATTGTGTTTTGTGCTTGATTGATTCATCTGTTGTGCCTTGTGGGTTGCATCATTTCCTAGTTGTAGAGCACCTCTACATCTTGTGTTGGACCATGTGGTGGAGGCATGTTCTTCTGGTTAATTTTCTCTTTCATAATGTAGCGGGTTGTGTTTGGTGTGGTGTTTTTTGTAGTTATGTGTGATTTTTTTGCCCTTCAAGTCGAGCGTCTTCCTGTTGTCCGTTTGTGTGCTAGCATTGTTCATAGAGTCTTTAGTGGTGATCTGCACCTGGGGATTTTTGTTATTACATTTTAGTGAGTCCCTTGTTATCGTGATGGCTAGGTGTGTTTTTTAGGATCGTTTGTGTTACCCTAGTCTTCCACTAGTGTTGTTCTAGTTTTTGTTAGCGCTTGCCTTAGTTGGAGCATCGCTTGCTCTTTAGAAGCTTTATGTTAGATTTAAGTGGAATCTATTTTCTAAGATTTATGTTATATTAAAATTAAATATATTTCCTAAGCTTTATGTTAGATTAAATTTAAATCTATTGCTAATATTTATGTTATATTTAAGTGGAATCTATTTGCTAAGCTTTATGTTAGATTAAAGTTAAAATCTATTGCTAAGCTTTATGTTATATTGAAGCTGAATCTACTTTCTAATCTTTATGTTAGATTAAAGTTGAATATACTTGCTAAGATTTATGTTAGATTAAAGTTGGATCTATTTGCTAAGCTTTATGTTAGTTTTAATATTTTTGTGTGCTCTTAGAAGCTTTATATTTAGTTGATCTTTAAGCCTTGCTTAGAAGGGAATCATTCTTCTTTTAATCTTAGAATGATAAGCTTTGAAAATAAAGGTAGTCTAAAGTTAGTTGTCTCATGAGACTCATATAATAGCTCTAAAGACCCTTGTGGTTTAGAATATTATTATATGGAGAAGTCTGGGCTTCTCTATTTGAGGTGTTGTTGGTCTCTAATTTTGGAAAAGAGACTCGTATAATAGCTCTCAAGACCCTTGTGGGTTAGAGTTTTATTATACAAAGAACTATGGTCTTCTCTATTTGTTGTATTGTTTTATTTTTTTTAAGAGAAAATATTTTAATGAATTCATGAGAACTGTGTGGATTAAGGAGTCATTAAAAAGGAAAGTATGAGATTCTCTTGTTTTATTTTGGAAGGTTGTGAATTTTGGTTTTATGAATGGTTGTGTCATAATAGAGAATGGAATGAGTAGAAATGCATTGCATGAAGAGCTATTCTGATCCCCAAGTATACCTCTTAACACTTTGGATGGTAATATCCTTTCAAAGAGACTTGTTGGTTTGCGATTGGTTTGAGGAATTAAGGGAACAACATTCTAGTTATTGAATCATTAGTTGATGTGGAAGAAAGGCTTTGTAAATATTGAATTGTTTATTAAGTTTTGTAAAAGTGATTATTGTACAAATTAAAATTTTATGATTCATTAAAGTGTTTTTGAGAAATCCTTATTGGGGTTAATTTAGTTTGGGTGCTATTTATTATAAGTTTTGAATTTGTGATTAAAGTATTTCTTGTTGGCACTTGATTTTTAAGAAGGTAGACTTTATTATGAAATTATTGGTTAATTTTGTTCCAGAATTATATTTTATGAGCACTTGAACTAATGTCAATTTTGGATTAATCTAATGTGACTTTTGGTTATGAGAAGATTTGGTTTTCATTTCTAACATTTCATGTGTTGATATGGCATGCTTATTTTTATTGTTAGGTTTGGTTTAAAATATTGCAATAGATTTTCTAACCTTGGGATGGGTAGAATTCTCCCTCTAGTATTTTTAAATCCTAATCCTGGGAGGAGTTGCGTGAATGCAATAACTAGGTAGATATGAGTCCTCGAAGGAGTTGTGAGAATGCAATAGATAGGAACTCATAAACATGAAAGCACTTATGTGAATACAATAGCCAGAGTACCCATAAATTATCACACCTTGAATATGTAGGATCATGTATGTCCCATTTTAGGGATGATATGACCATTCACCAGGAAGCAGTTGTGATCCCTCGATCATGTAGGGTCGGTGGGTCATGTTAGTTATCATAAAAGTGATAATGGCCTTAGTTAGCCTACAAAGGTGTGGTAACTAAACACCAATGCTCTACGCTTGGATAACCTACTTAAAAGAAAATGGAATTAGAGTAAGGTTAGGGAATGAGAATCCCCCTCTAAGTGTTATGGGCCTTAAAGTAAAATTCCTACGTTGTGGTTAAATAGTCCCTAGTCGATGAAGGTATGGTAAAGGTGAGAAAACCACTTAATGATTTCCTTCTAAAATGTGTAGGTATTAGTAAGGTAAATACCAAAATATTATGAGAGTTGGCCACTCCTATCCACTAAGTGTCATCTACAACAACTTAGAACTCAAATGTGGTGAAGCCTTGCATGAAGAAATGAAGGTTCCTTCCTTGTGAGCCTTTGTAGTAAGTGCTCCTTTTAAAAAATAATTGAATTGGTATATTTTGGGTTGTTACAGTTGATATCAAAGCTCTAGATCATAGGGACTAGAAGCTTCCATGGAATATGGCTAGGTTGAGCCTTGACTTGATGTGCAAATTCAGTTAAGGCACCTTGAATGAAGGCAAGAGTGACCATAAAATATTATCATATGGGTGATAATAATTTATGTTAGTTCATGTGTAGAATGAAGCTAACAAAATGTAAGTACAATTTGTAACTTACCTAATTCCTTTTTTGAATAGGAAATGGCACATATTCAAAATGGAAGTTCAAAGAAAACTTAATAGTTACACCATAAGGTAACCTATACAAAAGTTAGGTCAGAATTTGGACCATGGTAAGAAGACTATGAAAACAACAACTTCTAGTAAGAGGCTTGAGATGACAGTAACCCCCAATAGGAATGTTGGAGAACCATCAAAATATGATAGAGGAAATGGATATATTTCCTCCATGGTAAAGTTGCTCTAAGAGTAATTGGAACATCAACAAAAGCTAATAGATTCATTGGTAAATAAAGAGGCTAGTCCTAGAGTCAGAGAGACTCATCCAAAAGATAATCCTATCTAAAGCAGTCAAGATGGCAAAGCACAAATAGAGGTTGAGCTAGCAAGAGACCTTAAGAATGTTAAGGTAACCAGTTTTAATAGAAAAATAGGAGGAGATGCAATCAAGTCATGGCTGAAGGTGTTAGAGATCTTATTTTCCATGAAAAAATACTCATCTGAGACTAAGGTTGCATGGGCTACCGTTCATCTCCTAGAGGTAGCCCTAGAATGGTGGGAAACATACATATTAGGTAGACAAATCCAAGCCGTAGATCTCAAGTGGAAAGAGTTCATTGAGGATTTTAAGAAAAGGTTTCTAATAGACCAATTTTATATTGATAAATTTAAAGAGTTTTCTACCCTTCAGTAAGGTCACTTTCTATAGAAGTGTATTTTCAAAAAATATGTGACTTTTAAAATATTTTCTAGAGTATGAGAACAATCAATGTTTTAAGGCGTATAAGTTTATTCTAGGGTTAGACCCTAAAATAAAAACCATGATTAATTTACTCAAATAAAAAACTTTGCAAGAGGGTTGTGACCTGGATCGATAGGAAGAAACCAATATTCAAACAAAAAGAGATTTCTTCAACTATTCAGGGATGAAAAAAAATAGAAAGACATGAATTAATGAAAATAAATAGTGCAATATTTATGAAATGGGATAAGAGTCAAAATAAAAGAAATAAAGGCAATTCCAAATTCAATAATAAGAACAATGGATATTCAGGATAAAACAAGAAAATATTTCAAAGGAAAGGCAGTTCTAGCCCCAACCTCTTGAAGCTAAATGAGTCAACATAAATAGAAGAGATTGGTAAGAGAAAGAAGGAAAGATCCTAGGTACCTAGGGAAAAATTTTACATCTGTGGGGGTCCTCGTTATGCCAATAAGTGTTCCCAAAGAGCATAATCAAGTCACAATATAGAGGAGCAATCACATCGAATCTATGCCACTATTGGAAAATGGGATTTGGATGGCCAAGAAACACTGATGCTATTAAATGGTAAGTTGTTTAATAGATATGTAAAAGTAGCCACTAATAGTTGCATTTCTACTAGTATTATCAAGGATACACTGGAAAGGTACAAATTTATGGCACAATGGTGGAAAGTCGAGTATGGGTCTGGGTAAGCCTACTTAATGGATCAATGCTTACTTGTAGCAGAGATAACTCTACCTGAAGGATCTACTATGTAGTACCTATATGTATCACCCCTTCACACCTTTGACATTATCCTAGAAATATAAGGCTCATGGAGCCTTAATCAATTTTCAAGATAGGTGGATGGAGTACAACAATAAGGATAAAGAGAGTAAAATTTTAAAGTAGGCAAGGGTATTTTCAACTCCACTTACCTTTAGCTATGCAGTTAAATAAGGATATAAAAATATATAACATTGGTAAGATTGGAGAAAAAGGGGATGAAGACGTTTTCAAGAAACACCCAAATTCTTCATGAGTTTTGGGTTGTATTTCCTAAAGACCTTGTAGGTCTACCCCCAAAAGAGAATTTGCTTTCACTACTGAGTTAATGGCATGAGCTAAACCTATTTCTAGGATACTGTACATAATGACTCTAATTGAAATGTAGGAACTAAAAGTGCAATTGCAAGATCTTTTGGATAAGGATCTAATCAAACCAAGTGTTTCACCTTGGAACACTCCTTTTTTATTTATGAAAAAGAAGTATGGATCCTTAAAATTATGCATAGATTATAGAATGTTAAATAAGGTAAACATCAAGAACAAGTACCCTGTACCAAGAATAGATGATATTTTTGATCAGCTAAGAGGAGCTACTGTATTTTCAAAAATAGATCTAAGATCAAGGTATCATCAATTGAGGATTTGAGAAGATGACACCCAAAAAATAGCCTTTAATACCATATATGAGCACTATGCGTTCACAATACTACCTTTTGGGATGACTAATGCACCAAATTTTATGAACCTAATGAATAGTGTGTTCAAAAAATATCTGGATAAATTTGTCCTAGTATTCTTGGATGCTATTTTGATTTTCTCTCGGCCTAAATAAGAACATGACCAACACCTCAGGTTGGTATAGGAAGTATTGAGGGATAATCAACTATATGGTAAATTATCCAAATATGAGTTTTATACTTTGTAAGTGTAATATTTAGGGCACATTATCTCAATAGAAAGAATTTTCATAGACCCAAAGAATATTGAGGCTATACTAAGTTGGCCCCCACCTATGAATGTGATTGAAGTTAGGAGTTTCATGGGACTCACGAGCTACTATAGATGTTTCATGAAAGCATACTCTAAAGTTACCTATGCAATCACCAATATTCAAAAAAGGGAAAGGAATTCAAATGGATGGATAAGTGTGAGGACACATTTGAATCTCTAAAAACCAATTCTCAAGATCTTTGATCCACTTGGGTAATTTACTGTGTGTACTAATGCTCCTATAGAAGGTTTAATGGGAGTATTTTACCAGGATGAAGCCACGGTGGTCTACAAGTCTATAAAAATTAAGAAGCATGATGTAAATTATGCCACTCACAATATGGAATTATCAGTAGTTGTGCATGCCTTAAAGGCTTGGAGGCATTACTTATTGGGAGGACCTTTGAGCTAAGAATAGACCATCAAAATTTGAAGTATGTTTTTACCCTATCAATGCCAAATGTAAGATAGAGAAGGTGGGTAGAATTCTTAGTAGAATACGACCTTGGTATTGAGTACATCAAAGGAAAGGAGAATAAGGTTACAGATGCCTTGAGTAGAAGAAGGCATATAACCACCTTAACTTGAAGCCATGTTGAATTAATGGAAAGAGTCAAGGAAATGTAACTATAGGACCCATTATGCATAGATATTCAGGATAAAGTGGAAAGAGTTCATGAAGAGAGCAAGGGTTTCAACATAAAATATGGGATTTTATGCTTCAAGGATCGGGTAGTCATACCCAAATAAGGTGATTTAAGGAGATTGATTATGCAAGATGCGCATAATTCTACCTATTCCACCCATATAAGACGGTAAAAAATGCATAAGAATATGAAAATTTTCTTTTATTGAGCTGGGATGAAGCAAGACATAATTGATTTTATTGCAACATGTTTAGAATTATAGAAAGTGAAGGAAGAACATCATCATCCAATGAGAAAATTTTACCCACATGATATACCTACATAAAAATGATAGGTAATCTCTATGGATTTTATTGTGGGGCTACCTAATAACGGGTTCCAACATGATGTTATCTTGGTAGTGGTTGACAAGTTGACCAAGGTTGCTTATTTTATACTAGGGAACATCAAGGATGATGCACCCATGGTGGAAAATAAGTTTGCAAAAAAAAATAGATTATATGGATTTTATGAAGTAATCATATTTGATAGGGATTCTAGATTCACATCAAAGTTTTGATAGGTTCTTCATAGTGCAATAGGCACTAAGATGAATATTAGTTCTACTTATCATCCTGAGATAGATGGTCAGGTCGATAGGGTAAACATGGTTTTAGAAGACATGTTGTGCATGTATTGCATGGATCAAAAGTCAAGGTGAGAAGAATTCTTGCATATCATAGAGTTTGCTCATAATAATGGATACCATGCATCATTGGGGATGTTCCCATTTGAAGCCTTTTATGGAAATATATGTAGAACCCCTATATCATGGGATAATCCTGAGGACCAAGTGATGATCGGATCAAACACTGTCTAAGAAATGGACAAGCAACTTAGGGCAATTCGGCTTAAGCTTAAGGAAGTTTTCGGTCACCAAAAAAGCTATGCAGATATGAAAATATCACCAAGAGAATTCTCTGTAGGAGATAGAGTTTTCTTAAGGGTAATACCCATGAAGAGTGTCATCAATTCAACCAAGCTAGATCCTCACTATGTGGGTCCCTTTGAGATCATTGGGAAGATTAACCCAATAGCCTATAGGCTTGCTCTGCCACCCAACCTATCAAATATCCATGACACTTTCCACATATATTTTCTTAGGAAGTATGTTGTTGATCCTACTCACATGTGGAATATTTCTAAATTATAGAAGAAATATTCCATAGTCATTGCGGTGCGACCATTTAAGGTTCTAGAATTTCATTCCAAGAGGTTAAGGAAATGAAATCTAGACCAATGTAAGGTCGAGTTGGATGAGTATTCTAAAAATTTTGCTACATGGGAAAATGTTGAAGTCATGAGACAACAATTTTATTATATTTTGAAATAAACCATGTATGCTATATTTTGCAAAAAACATAGAGTACTGTGTTTAGTCCAAGGGGGTAGTATGTAACACCCCTACTTGGTAGAACTTTTATGAATAATGAACTATATGAGGTTATGTTTGATAAATGGTATAGGTTCTTTGTTGATGTCTATATGATGGAATGTTTTTGATGTTTTCAAGTATAGAATGTGGTACTACTAATGCATTTGTGGGTGCAAGATCAAGTACCTCTTTTTGGTGGAAACGTAGTATATGCCACCCATATTGAGAGTTACTTTGAGGAAGTGATGATGATGAATCATTCATCAAAAAATATTGGTAAACATGGAAAAATTATCATGTAGATGCATATCATTTTGAGTCTCCATATTCACACCATTGGACCAGGAAATTTATTGCAATGAGCCTCCCCAATAAAGTCGATGATAACTTGTACTATCATAAAAATGGCCACCTATTTAAGATAAAATAGTGGTGTATAATATTGAGGATGTTGTGCCTTTTTTATCTTATTTACTTGTATCTAGAGAATATGTTTTTGATTAGCTTGTTATACCCTTGTTTTGCTTGAATGAAAACTTTAACCTTATCAATTATTTAAGCTTTGCATAAATTTTATCCTTGATTTAATTAAAATATTACTCAAACCATCAATATTAAGTACCAAGGTTGGTGGTCTTTGGGTACGTTATGGTAAGCCACCTTCGAAAGCCAAAGGTCAGCTTCAATTTTCCTTGGAATTTTGGGTAGTAAAACCACTCACTTGTGCATGGCAAGAGAGGGCATAACACTCTTTGAGCATGGGAAGAACATTCATCCATTGAATATAATGTTGTTCCTTAAAGCAAAGAGGAGGGCAGGTGTAAAGGGGAATGTACATTTGAGAAAGAAAGGAAGAAAAGGAAGAAGATAATGATCAACTAATGATGTTGTGAAGCAATCCAAAGGAGCTATTAGGACCTGTTATTCAAGTTTTTGTCGCTATTTTGGATATGCTTCATGTTGTGTTGCTTTATATTTGTTTGGTTATATTTTATGCTTTGTTTTTCTTTTGTTGGTGTGCTCTCATTGGTTTCAATTGTTTAACATCAATCTTCCCTACCTTTTTTGTGTTGTGTTTTGAGTTACCTTTGGTTTGGTTGTTGACACCTTCTGCACCCTTTGTCAATATTTATTTCTTATGGAAACCATGTTATATTTTGTACTTCATTGATTCATCTATTGTGCCTTATGGGCTACATCATTGCCTATTTGTAGAGTGTTCCTACATATTTTGTTGGATTGTGTGGTGTAGGTGTGTTTGTATGATTTATTTCCTCTTTTGTAGGGTGGTGAATTATGTTTGATGTGGTGTTTTTTGTAATTATTTTTCATGCTTTCATCACCCTTCGATCCGAGCATCTTCCTATTGTTCGCATATGTGCTAGTTTTGTTCGTAATAAGCTTTGAGTGGCGATCTGCACCTTGGGATTTTCATTTTTGGGTTTTAGTGAGTCCCTTGTTATCATTATGGCTAGGTGTGTTGTTGAGGATCATTTGTGTTACCCTGGTCTTCCTCCAATGTTGTTCCAAGTTTTGTTAGTGCTTACCTTAGTTAAAATATCACTTGCTCTTTAGAAGCTTTATGTTAGATGTAAGTGGAATCTATTTTCTAAGCTTTATGTTAGATTAAAGTTAAATCTATTTTCTAAGCTTGATGTTAAATTAAAGTTAAATCTATTTCTAAGCTTTATGTTGGATTTATGTGGAATCTATTTAATAAGCTTTATGTTAGATTAAAGTTAAATATATTGCTAAGATTTATGTTATATTGAAGCTGAATCTACTTGCTAAGATTTATGTTAGATTAAAGTTGAATCTACTTACTAAGCTTTATGTTAGATTAAAGTTGAATCTATTTGCTAATATTTATGTTAGATTTAAAGTTGAATCCTTTTTCTTGCTCTTAGAAGATTTATGTTTAGTTGATATTTAAGCCTTTCTTAGAAGGGGAACCTTCTTCTTTTAATCTTAGAATTATTAGCTTTGAAAAGAAATGTATTTTAAAGTTAGTTGTCTTGTGAGACTCATATAATAGCTCTTGAGACTCTTGTGGGTTAGAGGATTATTATATAGATAAGTATGGGATTCTCTATTTGAGATATTGTTGGTCTCTAGTTTTGGAAAAGAGACTCATATAATAGCTATTGATACCCTTGTGGGTTAGAGTATTATTATACAGAGAAGTATGAGCTTCTCTATTTGTTGTCTTGTTGTTTTATGGTTTTGAAGAGAAATTATTTTAATGAATTCTTTAGACCTATGTGGATTAAGGAGTCATCACAAAGGAGAAGTATGGGAATGTCTTGTATTGTTTTGAAAGGTTGTGAATTTTAGTTTTATGCATTATTGTGGCATAACAGATAATGCCATGAGTAGAAATGCATTACATGAAGAGCTATTATGATCCCCAAGTAAACCTCTTAACACTTTGGATGGTAATATCCTTTCAAAGAGACTTGATGGTTTGTGGTTGGTTCGAGGAATTGTGGGAATGAATTTCTAGTGATTTGAATCATTAGTTGATGTGGAAGAAAGGCTTTGTAAATATTGAATTGTTTATTAAGTTTTGTAAAAGTGATTATTGTACAAACTAAAGGTTTATAATTTATTAAAGTGTTTTGAGAAATTATTATTAGGGTTAAATTAGTTTGGGTGCTATAGATTATAAGTTTTGAATTTGTGATTAAATTATTTCTTATTGGAACTTGCTTTTAAAGAAGGTAAACTTTATTATGGAATTCTTGGTTAATTTTATTCTAGAATTAATATTTATAAGCACTTGAAATAATGTCAAGTTTGAATTTATCTAATGTGGCTTTTGGTTATGAGAAGCTTTTGGTTTTCATTTCTAACATTTCATATGTGTTGGTATGGTATGCTTATTTTTATTGTTAGATTTGGTTTAAATGTTTCAATAGTTTTTCTAACCTTGGGATGGTAGAATTCTTCCTCTAGTATTTTTAAAGTCCAATCCTAGGAGGAGTTATGTGAATGCAATAACCAAGTAGATATGAGTCTTATAAGGAGTTGTGAGAATGGAATAGCTAGGAAATCATAAACCTGGAAGAAGTTGTGTGAATACAATAACTAGGGTACCCATGAATCCTCACATATTGAACATGTAGGATCAAGTGTGTCCCATATAAGGTATGGGAATACCATTCACCAGGCAGCAGTGGTGATTCCTCGATTGTGTAGGGTCAGTGGGTCATGTTAGTTGTCATCTAAGTAATAATGACCTTAGTTAGCCCATGAACGTGTGGTAAATAATCACTAAGACTATATGTTTGGATGATATACCTAAAGGATATGGAATTATAGTAAGGTTAGGGAATGAGCATCACCCTTTAATTGTTATGAGCCTTAAAGGATAATCCCTATGCTATGGTTAAATAATCCCTAGCCGATACATATGGGAAATGTGGGAAAGCCACTTAATGATATCCTTCTAAAATATGTAGGTTTTATTAAGGTAAACCTTGAAATATTATAGGAGTTGGAAACTCCTGTCCATTGAGTATCACCTGCAGTGACTTAGAACTTAAATGTGGTGAAGCCTTACATGTTGAAATGAAAGAACGAAAGATTACTTCCTTGCAAGCCTTTGTAGTAAGTGCTCCTTTAAAAAAAATAGGTTGGTAGATTTTGAGTTGTTATAATGCTCTCCTCGTATGCCTCCATATATTAGGTCCCATGTGGATGGAATTGTTAGCACCTGTTAAAGTCGATCATACGTTCTATTCTAAAGTTTTTAGTATTTTTTGGGTTCTTGCTTTTGGGATTATTGAAGCAAATAAAAATCATATAATCCTTAAATGATGCAATTTGAAACCTAATAATCATTCTCTAAATAATAAATTCTTTGTTTGATATCGTACAATGATATCTTCTATATCGTACAATATCCCTTGATTGAAAAATAACCTCTTTGAGCAAAAAATATTCATTGTACCCTCTTACCACATTGCATAATTTGATTAGCAAGCATACAACCTCTCTAGAATCGTACAACCCCTTTGTACAATTATATCTTCTATATTGTACAATATCCCTTGATTGAACAACAACCTCATTGGGCAACAAGTATTCATTGTACCCTCTTACCACATTGCATGATTTGATTAGAAAGCACACAACCTCTATAGAACCATACAACCCATTTGTAATTGTACAACCCTTCTATAATCGTAAAACCTTTATACAACCATACAACCTCTTTATCTTCATGCAATGTATTATGTGCCTCTTTTAATCGTACTATTTAAAATTTTCTATTGTACGATATATGACCAATCATAAAATTGATTTATAGCATGGTAATTATATTTCCATTCTATGATGGGTTAAATTGTACGATTATTAAATTGCACCAAATATTTTGACTTACCTCAACCTGATACTCTTTTATTTTGTGAACAATTGTTCTAACTCTACAATCTAAATATAATATTCCAATCAATTTTATTTTCTATCAAGGTAGAATAGTACCCTCTATACTTGCAATATTCTGCTCACCCAAACCTACTATGTATTGGTTCTTTTCGGTCATATTTCTATGCTCACAGTGTTTCCTTACAACCTGCACACATATTTAATAACAAAATCAATGGCCAAAAAAATAATCACTCAACATTCTACAACAAATCAAACTCAAAAATTTATTAGCAAAATGTTCATGTATTTTCTATTTTCATCAAGAATACAAAATTGATATTTAAGACCCATTTTTCTCCTCCATATTTTTCTTGAGATAAAATACCCTATTTATAACTTTGGAAAGTAGGTACATAATAGACAAACATTTGGCCTTTCAATTCCATAATGGTTCAACTTCTGCAATGGTTAGTCGTTGGGATTCTCTAGCATCATACTCGATGGGTAAAAAAAATGGTTCATGAACAATTTGTAAATCTTGAATTTGAACTCCATATGTGGTAATCTCATATGTGTTCATTCACATTGCTTCCTCAAATACTCAATTCTTCCATTTGATCAAATATTTATGATACTCCTTACCTCTTGTCCTCTTGACAACTTTGGAATCTATGATTATCTCAATTTCATCTTGTTCCTTCTCTAGCAATTGTTGTACCCAATCGACCTTCAAAAGTTTTGAAATCATGCTATCTTGCTCACTAGTTGATCCCTCATAATATGGGTATAGATATGCTATATTGAATATAGGAGATATATCCACACATTTGGGTAGTTCTATTTCATAAGCATTCATGGTAAATTTCTTAAAGACTCTATAGGGTCCAATATTCTTCCAATTTAAGTTATTGTAAGTTCCTTTTGGAACCACTTATTTCACAATGTGCTAGAATCAAATCTCCAATCTAAAATTATAATACTATTCTCTTGAAATAAACATATTTTTAAATGTCATGGTACTCTTATCTAAATCACTTCTCACCTCTTGATGCAAATCATGAATATAGTCAACAAAGTCTTCCACAATAGCACTTGGCCTCTGTAAACTAGTTGTCTTTTGTAGCTCATCTACTCCTCTTGGACGTATTCCATATGCAATATGAAATGGGATTTTACCTATACTTAAATTTACTAAGTTATTGTATGTAAACTCTACTTGTGCCAAAATAATATCCCAAAGCTTCATATTCTTTCCAACTAAGAATCTTAGCAAATTCCCAAGACTCCTATTCACAACCTTAGTTTTTCCATCCATTTATGGATGATAATCCATTTTGATACACTAAATTAGTACCCAATTTCTTCCACAATGTTCTCAAAAATACCCCATAAATTTGCTATCTCTATCTAAAATAGTACTCTTTGGAAACCCATGTAATCTCACCACTTCCATGAAGAATAAGTTAGCAATATGTGTCACATCATTTGTTTTCTTACAAGGTATAAAATATGCCATATTCAAGAATCTATCAACCACAACAAAAATAGAGTCATTACCCTTTTGTGTCCTCGGTAATCCAAGAATAAAATCCATGCTTATGTCCTCCCATGGTCTCTTTGGAATTGGTAATGGTTGATACAATTCAATGTTTTGGCTCTTCCCTTTTGCATACTAACATATTTGACAACCTTGCACAAATTTTCTTATATATGTACTCATCCTAGGCCAATAGTAACTTTCTTCAAGTTATCTCAAGGTTTTATCTATCCCAAAATGTCCTACAAGTCCTCCATTGTAGTTTTCTCTTATTAAATTCTCTCTCATTAAACATTTTGGTATACACAATTGATATCCCTAACTATTTTAAAGTGTAGAGAGGAAAAAAATGATGTACATTCCAAGTCCCTTTGAGGAAAGTGGACTATCTCTAAGGGAAAAGGGCTTGGCTAGATAATTACAACTAGTAATCCTAGCTCTAGTACCATGAAGTATGATAGTGGAAGCATTGAAATGGATAATAACACACCTTAAAATATAAAATGATTATGCTTGAAATCTTGAATAACTACTATATACTCTTGTCATAGAAGTATGAGACATAAGACACTAAAGAAGTCAATACAAAGGATAGAGTTAAGGTTGACCATGAGAAGAATATGAAAGTGAACAAGAATATATTCTAATCTAGTGAAATAAACTTGGATGCCAATTTGGAAAATGAGTAAAGGATAAAGATGATGAAGTAAAAGGAATAAAAAGAAGATTTGACAAAAATTAGAAAATAAACTTTAATATCAACTCAAAGGATAAAGGCTCTAAGTTTGGGAACATCTCAATGATGAAGAACATTGAATGTAGAACTATGTATTGTTTGAATTTGTAATTTATTCAGGAATAATCAAAATTGACACAATATCCTAATCTTAGCATAAAAATAATATGGAGAGCAAATGAGATTGAGATAATATGGAAACATGGTATCAATCCCCTTGTGCACCCATCACTAATGATAAGCAATTTCTAATAAATTAACACAATAGATCTATTAAAGATGTGTCCAAATACTTCAATAATTTATATTCAATGCATGGCCATTAATTGACATGAAATTAATGGTTAAGGTACAAGGTTAACATTACAAAGTTAACAATGTTGGCCCATAGTTGATGATATGTATGATATCAGAAGAATAGATATATCCAATGCAAATGGTATGATGATATCCTATTGTATCTCCAAACCCTATCCTTCCCTAGAGGTATTTCTACAAATAAAATAAGGTCGGTAAAACAACAAGCACAAAAAGTACTACACTCAATAAGGTAAACTCTATTGGAAATATCCATATGGAGCATTATTATTGTTCTTGTTTGAAAAAGAGACATTAGAAGTGATAGAAGAGTTTCATGATGTATTTTGCAGAGATCAATTTGTCCCAAAAGCATCTACAAATAATATCATGATAGAAAGTTATTATTTGCCTTCCTTATTCAAATATGTCCACCAATATGTAAGAGGTTTCCATAACTGTCAAGTGTTTGCATGGAAGAAAACGTTAGCAGTAATACCTCTGTAGCTAGTAATCATAGAAGCTCCTTTCAAACAATGGGAAATTGATATTATTGGGGAAATAAATCTGAACTCCCTAGGCCGACACAAATGGATTATCACAGTAACTGATTATTTCACTAAGTGGGTAGAATCATCTCCTCTGATAAATTCAACAACTAAAGTGGTCATTAACTTCCTAGAGAAAAACATATTAACCATATTTGAAGCCCCAAATAAGTTGGTAATAGATGATGGAAAGTACTTTGTCTCTTTTGAAATGATAGATTTATGTACAAAGTATGGAATTGAGCTTTCTCATTTAGCTAATTATTATCATCAAGGTAATTGTCTAGCTGAGTCATCAAATAAAAATTTAATTACCATAATTAAAATATCATTGGAAAAGAATAAAAAGGGATGGGACAATGAGCTAAAATTTGCCTTATGGGAAGAAATACTGTCTGTAAAGGTAAACATAGGTAAAAATCCTTATGAAATGGTATTTTGAGAAAAATCCCTATTGCCTCCTCATACAGAAAGGATAGCCCTGTCCTTGTTACTGCAATATCATGAAAACCCCAATGCCTTACAGAGGAGATTAGACCAAATTTCACATTTACAAGAAGAAAGAAGAAATGCACTTAACAAGATGTTTGAACAAACTCAGAAAAAACATGCATTTCTTTAACAAGAAAGACAAAGGAACTTCATTTTTTTAAGGATATAGTTTTATATTGGTACCTTAAAAATGAAAAACATGGAGAAAAGGGTAAGCTTGAACCCAAGTGGATAGGTCCTTAACAAATAACTCAGATCACGACCCAAATACATACAAGTTGCAAACCTTAGAAGGTGATCTTATGAAAATCCTAATAAATGGCCACACTTGAAACTATATCATCCCTATTGAGGACCCAGAGAAGAATAAAAATAATAATAATAAATAATAAAAAAAAACACACGATTCAAAGGAGCAACCAATCATACAATCTCGTAATTTCCAGGAATGGGGATACTTTGTGAAGAACTATCCTTTACCCTAGAAACATGAGCTATAGCAAATAAACACTACACATATGTGTATATGGTGTGGTCCATGGAACCACAAGGAAGAGAATTATCCAAAGTAGGTGAGTTCTAGTAACTCATAAAACATAAAATTTTTAAACATAGAGGTATCTCCAGTTAGTGAGGATATCAAAGAAGTGCTAGCCGTAACGAGGAACCAGACTAGGAAAGACAAGTATTCAGAACCTACCAAAGAAAATAAGCAATGACAAGTGGAAAATAAGGTAAGATAATTGAGAATAGCGAAATAAAATGAGTTAAAGAGACCATTAGAGGACATAGTGGTTGTGCAAAATCTAGCAGCACAAGTTTTAAATATGACTGTTGAAGTTAATATGGCAAGCTTAGTAGAGGTCATACCATCATTGCATAAAGTGATGGTGAAAGACTTGAAACCTCATAAGGTGATGGAGGTAGAAAGACAACCAATCAAAGAAGAGGAATAAAAGAATTATTTTATGGACCCCACCATATTGATGATTGATGTTGGGAAGAAACCTGCATTGGTCCATATGGAAATATTAGGGCACATATTGATGTAAGTCATAGTATATGGAGGATCTAGTGTTAATGTGCTACCTGAGAAGACTTGGCAAGAACTTGGCACTCCATCCTTATGGGCACCTAGCTTTTGGTTATATGGTGCTGACTAGTATGGAATAGAGACAAAGGGTGTCTTAACCGCACAACAAGTCAAAATAGCTGACCAAGAGTTTGTCTTGGATTTCATTGTGATTACAATGCAAAAGCTAGCAAATTTAATCACAACTAGAGAAAAGGTCAGAATACTTTTAATAAAGGGCAACATAAATATATGATCAATTGTAATAACCAAAGGACTAGTGAGGATATGACTACAACTGATGAATCGAGTAGTGTTGAGTGGTAATTTTACCCAATTGCAAAACCACACTCACCCTTAGGATTTTCATCTCAAAACCCTCTCTTGCAAAGAAATTGAAATCTCTGCAAGGTTCCTTTTATTTAATGTAGAATTGTGTGCTTGTGAATATATATAAAAATAAATTCTAGGAATACCTTAGTGACCTACAAACAACTGTTAACAAGGGTTCTATGTTGATTTTGCCATACTGTTATTGTTCAGTAATTAAAAGGCCTTGAGTTCCCTTATGCGCATAAATAAAATGATGAATGAATACCTAATCCTAACTCATTTGATTTCTGATTTGTTAAAGTGATTTATCTTTGAATCCATGTTAGCAGATACCTTTTATCTTCAATTAAAATGTTCTGTTAGCAGGTGTTGTGGTGAACCACTTCATTTTATCTTTGATTTAATGTGAAATTTGGAGTTAGTACTTGTTGTTAGTAGATTCATTTTACTTAATATTAACATGTGCTATTAGCAAGTGCTATGGCAAGCCACTTCATTTTCTATATTTGTGTTAATGTTAAATAGAAGTAAGTACTTGCTATTAGCATATTCTTTTTATATTAAGATTAAAATATTGCTATTAGAAAGTGATGTGGAAAACCACTTCATTTTATATTTGCCTTAATATGATATTGGAGTTAGTAAATCCCTCCCTTGAATGCAAATTGATTTTATCTTGTATGGTTAAGCTCTATCCAAATAAGAAAATAAAGTGACTAAATCTAAATGTGAAATGTGAATCTTGAATGATGCTTCAATTCATTTTATCTGCTTTGAATGGATTTTATCTTGCCTTGCTTTGCTTTGAACATGAGAGAAAATAATGTAAATGACTAATATTTGAAAGTATAATAGCCTTTGTATGCCATACAAATTACCCCATTTTAATGAAATTGTTAATCTCACAATGACACTGAGAGGGGGGGTGAATCAGTGTGGCTCTTTAAAACTTAAAACTTAAACTCTTAAAGCCAAAACAATGAATAATTAAAACCACATAAAGCAAATATAACAAGATAGCATCACACAACATAAGATGTACCGAGGTTCACCAGTTTTGGCTACTCCTCAAAAATTGACTATTTGGACTCCCATACAAATCTAGCCTTTGCAAAGTAACAACTTTACAATAAATTTACCAGCACCCACTGGAAGGAGCACCAATCCCTGATTTATCTATACTAATAGAAAGGAGCACCAACCCCTGATTTACCAGCACCAACTGGAAGGAGCACCAACCCCTGATTTATCTGCACCAACATAAAGGAGCACCAACCCCTAATTTATCTGCACAACAAAAAGGAGCACCAACCCCTGATTTACCAACACCAATTGGAAAGAGCACCAACCCTTGATGCCAAGCACCAACTTGGACTTCAATTCTGAATTTAGAAGATTGACATATAAATGCCTTCACTTTTACAAGACCCTGACTGGTCTATTTCTTACTCAACATCTCTCATGCAATGCACCCTTCTCACTCGCATCTCGCGCTCCTCTCGTGCTCCTATCGCACACTTCGCAAGATTAAATCCACTCACTTAATTCTCTAAGCAGCACTCCTTTTATAACCATCCTTTCACTTTGTAACTCTAGTTATAACTCCTTCTTTCATTTCTCATACGCCACTTGTCAATTGTAACTGTTTCTTTCATATTCTCATTTGCCACTTGTCAATTGTATATCCTTCTTTATGTAAGTCCTTTTGTATATATACAGTGCGCATTTCATCAAACACGTTACATGCAACGAATTGACACCATATTATCCTACCATGACTGTTCATCTTCTCCTTACAAGACTGTTCATTTTCTCTTTGCATGTCTATTTTTTTCTCTTTGCATGTCTGTTTGTTTTCTATTTTAACGACTGTTTGTTTTCTCCACTTGGGCATGCATGTGTTTTCTCTGTAACTGCACCTGTAACTGATGTACTAACTTCAGTTAACTCTTCTTATTTTAGCTGCATGATTTTCTTCTGCAACGGCCCCTGTAACTGCTGTAAAACTTCAGTTAACTGTCACATCTCTTATTTCGACTGGGTTCTCTTCTTACCTTGCGAAAACATAACATGTCATGATATTGCAACACTTTCACCTCCTTGCTAATTTACTTGGTTTGAACCTGTGAAAACACAACATGTCGCGACATCGCGACACTTTAGCCTCCTTGCTACTTTACTTGGTTTGAACCCGCAAAAACACACCATGTCCCGATATCACGACACTTTTGCCTCCTTGTTACTTTACTTGGTTTGAACCCACGAAAACACATGTCATGATATCACGACACTTTTGCCTCCGTACTCTTCCTCTTTACTTTTGTCATGATATCGCGACACTTCTGCCTTCTTACTTTCTCTCTCCTCCTTTAGTCACGAAAATTTGACATGTCATGATATCACGACACCTTTTCTCCTTTGCTCTTTCTCTTGCTTTCAGGTCACGAACATGCAACATGTTGTGATATCATGACACTTTTTCTCTCGGACTCTCTCTCTTGCATTATGTCACGAAATCGTGTCACTTTTTCTTTAGGACTCTCTCTCTTGAAATATGTCGTGAAATCATAACACTTTTTCTTCCGTACAATCTCTTTTGCAATATGTCACGAAATCGCAACACTTTTTCTACTTGCCTTTTTATCTTCCAACATGTTGTGAAATCGTGACACTTTTTCTTTTGTACTATCTCTCTTGTAATATGTCACAAAATCGTGACACTTTTTCTACTTGCATTTTTCTCTTCCAACATGTCGCAAAATCGTGACACTTTTTCTACTTGCCTTTTTCTCTTCCAACATGTCGTGAAATCGCGACAGTTTTTCCTGCTTGCGCTTTCTCTTCGAACATGTCACAAAATCGTGACAGTTTTTCTTGCTTGCGCTTTCTCTTCAAACATGTCATGAAATTGTGACAGTTTTTCTTGCTTGCGCTTTCTCTTCGAACATGTCATGAAATCGTGATAGTTTTTCTTGCTTGCGCTTTCTCTTTGAACATGTCACAAAATTGTGATAGTTTTTCCTGCTTGCGCTTTCTTTTCGAACATGTCACAAAATCGCGATAGTTTTTCTTGCTTGTGCTTTCTCTTCGAACATGTCACAAAATCGCGATAGTTTTTCTTGATTGTGCTTTCTTTTTGAACATGTCGCGATATCATGACACTTTTTCTCTTTGCATTTTCTCTTCTCTTCGGCCGTGAAAATGCAACATGTCGCGATATCGAGACACTTTTTCTCCTTGCATTTTCTCTTCTCTTCTGGCCGTGAAAATGCAACATGTCGCGATATCGTGACACTTTTTTCCCTTTGCTTTTTCGCTTCTCTTTTGCATGTGGGCCACTTCGGTCTTCTTGGACAACCTGTAGCAACTTCACCCAAACATTAGAGACATCCTCATAAGCATTTAACATCACTGTACATACTCTAAAGAACCTCTTAACTCCTGTCCACTGCATCAACCGATCTGTCTGACTGTGTTGACAACAATGACAATACCGTAGCTGCACTTTGCTTAATGAAATGGTAATTTTCATAAAGGGAGTCAATTTATTGCTTGAAAAACAAAATGCAAAGCCTAAAAATTCTATTTTCTTTTAAACTGTGAAATCATGCAAAACTGAAATAAAAATTCCTGCTAAAAGTGTGAACTTCAAATAATTTTGGAATTTTGAATTTAAGTTAAAACAAAAATGTACTTGCTTTAAATGGAACATTAAAGCTTATTATTTCAACCTATGTAACTCTTTTTGGAATTTTATATTTTTTTCATTTTTTTATTTTATTTTAAAAACTTAAAAAAAATGAAAAAAACAGGGTTAGAAAATAAAAATAAGATAACATGAAATTCTGGAATATGGACCAGAATATGGAGAAGACCAAAGAAAACTACTGCAAACAAAATCCAACATATGCTGCAGAAAAATGTTAGATTTCGAACACAAAACACAACCGGGTTAGACCTGCATCCACACAATCTGAAATCCAGTTATGGCAAGAGTCTAAGGAGTTAAAAAAAAATATGCAATAAAAATATTGAAATGGTGCAACCATATCCATGCATAAACACCATTAAACACAATTAGTGCATGTGAGAAAGATATTCAATAAACACAAATTTGTATTCAAAACTTCATTTTCTGCATACAATGGTGAAAAAACAGCTCCACAATAGTTTGAATAAGCTTCCAATCTCCTTCCATCGCTTCCTGTTCCAAAAAAACCAGCCCCTCTTTCCTTTGCTTCCATGGCTTTTTAAAGCTTTCCAACCCTAAAAGAAACTCTTCATTTCATTTTCCCCCTTTTCCTTTGGCTTAGTCACGTAACTTCTTTGTAACTGCAATATCTTCCAAATGAAACGCTTCTTCCATAATGATTTTTGCCAATAATAAATTGGTAAATATCTTCTAAATGAAACGCTTCTTCCATAATGCTTTTTGCCAATAATAAATTGGTAAGTATCTTCTAAATGAAACGCTTCTTCCATAATGCTTTTTGCCAATAATAAATTGGTAAGTATCTTCCAAATGAAACACTTCTTCCATAACGCTTTTTTTGCCAGCAATGAATTAAATAATGCTTTTCTTTTATTTAGAAACCTGCCAACATCAATATAAAGCATTAGTTCAAAGTATCTTTAATAAAATCATAAAGTCAACATAGAAATTAATACCAAACCAATATGTAAAGAAATATTAGCGTGCCATGAGAAAAATAAATGCTATTCTTTTGTTTTATTTTATTCATTTTATTTTTATATATATTTTTTATTCTTATTTGTTTTTTGTTTTTCTTCTATTTTTATTTTATTTTCTTTATTTATTTAAATTTTACTTGTTTTCTCTCTTTTTTAATTTTAAATTTGATTTAATTAATTTCAAATGTTTGAATTGGTTTAATTCAAAACATTAAAACTAACCAAAACAATAAAATAACAAAAATAAGAAAGAAACTAACCAACGCACTAGGCAAATTAAAAGAAACCAAAAGGAGACACTAGTCAACACACCAACCTATCAAAATTATCCCGCAAAGAAATTAAAATTCAACAAAAATTCCAAAAATTAAAGGTGGGTCCCCAACATTTGGGGATAGTTGTGGATTTGCCACAACAAATGGTGACTCTGTTGGGAATGCTCTTGAGCATTTCGGATGAAGAACCCAGAATCTCTGGTTCTGAAACCCAACCAACCAAAGATTAGAAACAAAATTATTCAACAATATCCAAAGATGATGGGGATAAACAACTTCAATTGAAAACATATGAACCATTGCTTCAGCTAAGTGTGTGAAAGTGCTTTCATCCTAGCATTCCTGAAAACCATCCAAATTCCATCACTTGTTTTGCGTTAGGCTATAAAAATATTACTCATGAAAGGATATGCCTTTGCATTGCTCCACAGCCATTAGGCATTTATAGCCCCGATGGAGATGCCCTAACTCACCCAGGTATTAGATGAATTTGCATTTGCCTTTTTTATAAACATTGCTCCACCATCCAGGCGTCTATAGCCCCGATGGAGATGTCCTAAGCCATTAGATTGATTTGGCTCTTTTTTTTTAAAATTTTATTGCTTTGCAAATTTCACCTACCACCTAGGTTAGAGCTCAAGTAAGGTTAAATATTGAGTATACAAAATATTTTCACCTTAATTTGCAAACCAAATAACTTCATCTTTCAAGATTCCAAGAATACCCTTTAATATGATGTGTTTATGTGTAGCCTTAGCAAAATGATTCATGATTCCCAAAATTCACTATCTTAGTCCCCAAAAATCTAGGAGCAATTACTGAATAATTCTATCCCAAATGATATGCAATTCATCCTTCAAGAGGCCATAAATTAGTAGCTATCCCAAAACACTACAACCAAACAAGGGAACCAGCCAAAACGCAAAACTCACACTTACAAACCAAAACTTGGAAACAACCCAAAACTTACTCCAATACAAACTTGACAAGAAAACAAACACAAAACTCACCAAACCCAAAATTTGAAATAAAACTCAAAACCAAAACCAAAACAAAAAACAAAACTAATATACAATAATATACAAGATGATGCAAAAAATTTGGCTATCACTTCCCTGGGTCCCAAACACGATTAGCACAATTTGAAAGACATGCAACATGAAATGCATACCAAGCTTTACAAAAATCCTAGCAAAACCAGATTAGATCAAGCCATGCAACACTTCTCATCTTACCTCTCTCACGTAACCACTTTGATTCAAGTTTATTAACATTTCCATGTTTAGCATTTGATTCCTTAAATTTGCAAATGGATACATGATTTTCAACAATCTTTTGTTTATTCAAAGAGATGCAAATTTCAAACTTAGATTCATTTTCATAAGCATGTAAGATTTCCTTCAAATGGGAGGCTATTTCTGAATATTTTAAAGCAATATCATCATCCATGTCTTTAGACCAATCATGCTCATGCAACAATTTACAATTATCTAGGATGTTTACTAAATAAGGATCATTATCATCTTGTATCCTAGCTTCAATTGTTAGTTGTTGATGAACCTGATTTAACAATTCAAGCATGTCTATTTCTCCCTCATCTAACAAAGCAATCTCATTATTGGTGTTAGAAAAAATTGATTCCAATCCTTCATTCACCTCTAGTGGCATTTCATCATAAATAGCATTTGAATCCAATAAATGATTATAAAAATTTTCACCTGAAGCTTGGATATTTGGACACAAAAGGTTAGATTCTACCTTTTGCACATTTTCATTTACCATCACTTGGTGAGCCATTATGACCTTTTCTTCTTCATCATTATGGGCTTCCTCATCATCATGTATCTCTTTATCTTCATCAATGATCTGTTTTTCAAAAACACCAAAATTAGGCACCCAATCAAAAACATGTCCATTGTTTTCAAACCATAACTCTTTTTGGTTAAGGGATGTGTCAAAAAGGCTATATTCATGACCATTTGCTTGAGACTTTTCAAATAAAGCAATATTTTCATTTGGATCATCGATAATATCAAACCCAAACCATGAGTCCTCTTGATCAACTACTTGAATTATTTTGAGTAAAGCAACATTTTTATCATTTGGAAGCATAGAAATCAATTCTAATTCCTTTTTACCTACTAATGGTATTTCTCCAAAATAATCATATGAGTTTAAACCCCCCTTTTTCACAAGATAAAAATGAAAGGGAAGCCTTTACCTCTTCCTCATCCAAAACAAAGAAATCATAAGAAGCCTTTACCATTTCTTCATTTTCTATTTTAGTAAGGTGTTTAATAGACTCATATTCAAAATGATTGAATCTTGGAACTTTCTCTATTTCAGCAAGTTGCATGCCATACTCTGATTGTACAGGGATTGCAAAATTTTCATGAGATATAACATTTTCAATGTCCTGCATATCAAGTGAAATAGGAATTTCATTAGTAAGAAAATGAGAAACCAATGATTCCTCATACTTTTCCCAATCCTCCTTTGTAAACAATAATTCTAAGCCTTCTATTTCTAGCTTGTCATGACTTGGCTCATGTTGGATTTCTTGATCATTGTCATAATTGTCTTCTAAAAACAAGTGATGAAATTCTATCATGTCTTCAAATTCATCCATGGATTCCTTTTTAAACTCACTTTCAACTACTTTTGATAACTCAAATACCTCTACGATGGGATCAATAGTTGAATTCAACTTTCTATAGTTATCCCAATCCTCCTTTGTAAACAAAAACTCTAAGCCACTCATATCTTCCTCTTGGATGATCTCTAAGGTGGTTGTGACATTTGGGTATTCACTTATATCCCCTTGATTTCTTATATTAGACATCGTTTGATTCAAGGGTATTAGATTGGATGGTTGGCATGGGTTGGAATCCATAACTCTTGGTTTTCCAAAATGGCTAAGAAATGTTTCCTTTAGTTGAGCCCAAGAAGTGATAGAACTTAAAGGTAAGTGTATATACCACTCAAATGCAACCTCATCCAAAGTGTATGAAAACAACCTACAAGGAACATCTCTATGCATAATTTGCAAGTAACTTAGAATGTCCTTGTATCTTTGAATATGTTCCTCAAGTGAGACCACATCATGCTTAAACATGGGTAAACAATCTTCTACACCTTCAGGAATTGGATAAGGAGACATGTTTAAATGGCTATAATAATCACCTATCCAAGATGCAATTCCTACTGGAGTAAACATTGCCATTAGCGGACCTTGAAGCATATAACTTTAGTACCAATTTTGTTAGTACAATAAATGTCTTGCAAAGAAGCACAAAATAACTAACAAATATTAAAATATATGCATCAATTAAACCATGACGTTAAAGACCATTCTCCAATTTGCAAAGGTTAGTATCCATGCAATCATCAATTTAAAAATTTCAAATTAATGAATACGATCAACAAAACCTCATTAGTCAAGATAAATACCTTCAAATAATCCTTTCAAATAACAGGAACAATATAGCATCTAAATAGCAAGAATAACCAAATCAGGCCCTCCTTCTAGCGCCAAAATGTTGAGTGGTAATTTTGCCCAAGTGCAAAACCACACTCACAATTAGGATTTCTTTAGAAAACCCTCTCTTGCAAAGAAGCACAAAACTTCTCCAAGGTTCCTTTTACTCTAAAAATGTGCATGTATGCTTATCAAATGAGTGCATGGAATACCTTAGTGACCTACAAACAACTGTTAACAAGGGGCCTATGTTGATTTTACTTTGATTTTGCCATGCTATTATTGTTCATTAATTAAAAGGGCTTGAGTTCCCTTATGTGCATAAATAAAATGATGAATGAATGCTTAAAGTTGATCCTAACTCATTTTATTTCTGATTTATTAAAGTGATTTATCCCCGAATCCCTGTTAGCATATACCTTTTATCTTCAATTAAAATGTTCTGTTATCAGGTGTTGTGGCAAACCACTTCATTTTATCTTTGATTTAATGTGAAATTTGGAGTTAGTACTTGTTGTTAGTTTTTTTTCTATTAGCAAATTCTTTTTATCTTTAGATTAAAATATTACTATTAGCAAGTGTTGTGGAAAACCACTTCATTTTATCTTTGCCTTAATGTGAGATTGGAGTTAGTAAATCCCTCCCTTGAATGCAAATTGATTTTATCTTGGATGGTTAAGCTTTGTCCGAGCAAGAAAATAAAGTGACTGAAACTAAATGTGAAATGTGAATCCTGAATGATGCTTCAATTCATTTTATCTTGCATTGAATAGATTTTATCTTGCCTTGCTTTGCTTTAAACATGAGAGAAAATAATGTAAATGACTGATATTTGAAAGTATAATAGCCTTTGCATGCCATACAAATTACCCCCTTTTAATGAAATGGTAATTTTCATAAAGGGAGTCAATTTATTGCTTGAAAAACAAAATGCAAAGCCTGAAAATTCTTTTTTCTTTTAAACTGTGAAATCATGCAAAACTGAAATAAAAATTCCTACTAAAAGTGTGAACTTCAAATAATTTTAGAATTTTGAATTTAAGTTAAAACAAAAATGTACTTGCTTTAAATGGAACATTAAAGCTTATTATTTCAACCTATGTAACTCTTTTTGGAATTTTATATTTTTTTCATTTTTTATTTTATTTTAAAAACTTAAAAAAAAATGAAAAAAAACAGGTTAGAAAATAAAAATAAGATAACATGAAATTATGGAATATGGACCAGAATATGGAGAAAACCAAAGAAAACTACTGCAAACAAAATCCAACATATGCTGCAGAAAAATGTTAGATTCCAACACAAAAACACAACCGGGTTAGACCTGCATCCACACAATCTGAAATCCGGTTATGGCAAGAGTCTAAGGAGTTAAAAAAAACATGCAATAAAAATATTGAAATGGTGCAACCATATCCATGCATAAACACCATTAAACACAATTAGTGCATGTGAGAAAGATATTCAATAAACACAAATTTGTATTCAAAACTTCATTTTCTGCATACAATGGTGAAAAAACAGCTCCACAGTAGTTTGAATAAGCTTCCAATCTCCTTCCATTGCATCCTGTTCCAAAAAACCAGCCCCTATTTCCTTTGCTTCCATGGCTTTTTAAAGCTTTCCAACCCTAAAAGAAACTCTTCATTTCATTTTCCCCCATTTTCCTTTGGCTTAGTCACGTAACTTCTTTGTAACTGCAATATCTTCCAAATGAAACGCTTCTTCCATAATGATTTTTGCCAATAATAAATTGGTAAATATCTTCTAAATGAAACGCTTCTTCCATAATGCTTTTTGCCAATAATAAATTGGTAAGTATCTTCTAAATGAAACGCTTCTTCCATAATGCTTTTTGCCAATAATAAATTGGTAAGTATCTTCCAAATGAAACGCTTCTTCCATAACACTTTTTTTCCAGCAATGAATTAAATAATGTTTTTCTTTTATTTAGAAACCTGCCAACATCAATATAAAGCATTAGTTCAAAGTATCTTTAATAAAATCATAAAGTCAACATAGAAATTAATACCAAACCAATATGTAAAGAAATATTAGCGTGCCATGAGAAAAAGAAATGCTATTCTTTTGTTTTATTTTATTTATTTTATTTTTATATTTTTTATTCTTATTTGCTTTTTTTTTTCTTCTATTTTTATTTTATTTTCTTTCTTTATTTAAATTTTACTTGTTTTCTCTCCTTTTTTTAATCTTAAATTTGATTTAATTAATTTCAAATGTTTGAATTGGTTTAATTCAAAACATTAAAACTAACCAAAACAATAAAATAACAAAAATAAGAAAGAAACTAACCAACGCACTAGACAACTTAAAAGAAACCAAAAGGAGACACTAGTCAACACACCAACCTATCAAAATTATCACGCAAAGAAACTAAAATTCAACAAAAATTCCAAAAATTAAAGGTGGGTCCCCAAGTTTGGGGATAGTTGTGGAATGGCCACAATAGGTAGTTCTTCTGGTGACGAAGGTTAAGAACCTAATAAATAATGAATGTTGTACCTAGAAGACTATAGCAAAGACAAAACTCGATCTGATAGCAAACTACTCTATTGGAAAATGGAGAAGTATGAGGTTTTTTAGCCCACCTGCCTCTGTATTAACATAAAGGAGACCATGGAAAAACAAGATGAGATGAATATCAGCTCAGAACCTTAGAATGAAGAAGAGGAGAAATGGTCATTTCCTAAGATCTGTTGAGCAAGGTGTAGCAAAAGTATTGCAAAAGTATTGTCATTGTTGTCAACACAGATAGATTGATGCAGTTGACGCAGTTCAGAGGTCAGTCAGAACAAGTATAGTGAATTTCCAAGAAGAAAGAAGTGGCCCAGATTCAAAAATTTTTAGAAAAAGACAAGTAAGAAAACTGTCGCGATATCGCGACATGTTTTCTGTCGTAATTTCGCGACAAAACAGAGGAGAGAGAAGGCGTAGCCAAAAATGTCACGATTTCATGACAAAACTGAGGAGAGAGAAGGCACAGCCAAAAATGTCATGATTTCATGACAAAATTGAGGAGAGAGAAGGCACAACCAAAAATGTCACGATTTCGTGACATATCGAAGGAGAGAGAAAAAGATGGAGAAACTGTCGCGATTTCACGACATGTTGGAAGGAAAGAAGCAAAGTTGAAAAACTGTCGCAATTTTGTGACATGTTTGGAGTAAAGACACAAGCAATGAAAAGTGTCACGATTTCGCGACAAGTTCGATGAAGAAGCGCCAAGGATGAAAAGTGTCACGATTTTGTGACAGGTTCGGAGAAGAAGCAATAAGGTGAAAAGTTGTAGCGATTTCGCTAAATATTGTATTTTCGTTGGTCGTAGCAAAGAGAAAGGGCTAAGTCAAAAAGTTGTAGCAATTTTTCTACATGTTGGATTTTCGCTGGTCGAAGCAAAGAGGAAGTGCCAAGTGAAAAAGTGTAGAGATTTCGCTACATGTTGGTTTTTCGGAGGCCGCAGCAAAAGAAATTGCAAAGGGAAAAAGGTGTAGCGATTTCGCTACATGTCTTGATTTCACTAGTGCATGAAGAGAGAGTTGTACGGATGCGAAAGATGTCGTGATTTTGCGACATGTTGCATTTTTGTGGGCAACATGTAAAGAACAGCGCTAAGGCAGAAAAGTGTCATGATTTCGTGACATGTTGCACTTTTTTGGGCAAGTGATGAAAAAGAGCTCGATACAGCGAATGCGTCACGATTTCATGACATGTCCCATTTTTGTAGGAAAGTGACGAAGAAGAGCTCGATACAGCGAATGCGTCATGATTTTGCGACATGTCCCATTTTTGCGGGTAGGAGATAGAGAAGAGCTAGAGGCAGCAAATGCGTCATGATTTTGTGACATGTTCTGTTTTCACGGTTGCATGTCGAGATAAGGACTTGAAGGCAGAGAACGTCACGATATAGTGACAGGTCAGGTTTTCATGGTCAACTGTCAAGAAAAGGTCAAAGGGGGCAGAAATGTTATGATATCGTGACATGTTATAGTTGCACAGGTAAAAGCCGAGAAGCTTACACAATGACAGTTGTCGAAAAAAAAGTGTAGAAGAAAATCATGTAGCCAATTATGTTAGAGTTAGCTGGAGTCAGAACTGAAGTTACAGGTGGTAGAACAATGCATTAAAGATAAGAACGACTGTTAGAGGGCCGTGATGCTGTAAGTGCAGATATATCGAGAATCTTGATAAACATAAAATCTTCTCGTAGGTTGTGTGTGTCAAAAATGGCAGTTGCAGGCAGAAGAAAAGGTTTCGCTCAGATTTGAAAAGAGTGGCATTGGAAAGGGTAAAGGTGCGAAAATAATAGTTGCATGAAGAATAGAAGATAAGAATGACAGAGCATCGAAATACACAGAAAAAAGGCTATCATAAAAAGCTATCAAAATGAGCAGAGTAGACTGTCAGAATGAGTCAGAAAGAAAGCGACTAGAAGACAAAGCATGTTAGAGAGGCTGTGATAGATTGAACGTAGTCGTAAATGCATGAAAAATTAGAGGGAAAAATAGAGTCATTTTGAAAGAATCATTCGAGGAAGCCAAGTATAAAGAATCAAAAAGGCGTAGTAAGTGAGGTTACTGCAACCGTGTTTTTATCTTGAAAAACTAAAAGTGAGGTTGGGTAAGAGTGCTATAAGAAAAATAGCTACAGAACTGAAACCTAGTATTTTATTCTTGAAAATTTAAAAGAGAGGTTTTAGAAATCCATAGAAGATATTGAATTTCTAACAATTCTCCTTATGCTTCTATGAGATTGATTTGAATGAGCAATAGACCAGAGAGGGTCTTGTAAAAGAGAAGACATTTTTATGTCAATCTATTATTCAAAATAAAAATCCAAGTTGGTGCTTGGTATAAGGGGTTGGTGCTCCTATCTGTTGTTGCAGATAAATTAGGGGTTGGTACTCCTTCCAGTGGGTGCTGGTAAACTATTTATAAATATTGAATCCTTGCAAAGGCTAGATTTGGATTGTAGTCCAAACAGTCATTATTTGAGGAGTATCCAAATCGATGAACCTCATTAAATCTTATGTTGTGTAATGCTCTTTTTTTATACTTGCTATATCTATTTTTAAGCTTGCATTTTTAAGTATTAAGAGTTGCAGATTCAAGTTTTAAATAGTTACACTGATTAGTGTCATTGTGAGAATATCAATTGGTATCAGAGCAAGGTACCTGAACAAGCTTAATTAGCTAAGGTGATCTTGGAAGATACACAATGGCCGATGGTGAAGGATTTTCTTCCAACATAGCTCCTTTGTTCGATGGAACAAATTACTCTTTCTGGAGACTCAGGATGCAGACATATCTGTGTGCATTGGGATATGACATTTGGGAATCTGTTGAAAATGGATACACAATACCCTCTCGCTCCTCCAACGAGATGCGACTGAGAAGAAAAAGTTTGATAACAACTCTAAAGCTAAGAATGCTATTATGTGTGGGTTAGTAGACAGTGAATTGATAAGGATCATGAGCTGTAAATTGGCAAAAGACATATGGGACAAACTGCAGAGAATTCATGAAGGAGATGGCAAGATCAAGGAAGCCAAGCTGCAAACACATCGAGCCCAGTTCGAAGCATTAAAGATGAATGATGATGAGAACATAGAGGCCTATATGCTAAGAGTAAATGGAATCATAAATGCTATTAGAGGACTCGATGAGGAAATAGAAGATGCAGTTGTTGTGAAAAAGGTACTAAGAACTCTCCATAAAAGATTTGATGCTAAATTTTTTGCTATAGAAGAAGCTAAAGATTTAAATACTTTTAGCATGGATGAAATGCATGGTTCTTTAACAGCATATGAAATGAGAATAGGACAAACTAAGCCCTCAGACAAAGAAGCGGCTTTTCAAGCACAAAAGAATATAAAAGCTAAACAAGAATCTGAGGAAGCAGAATCTTCAGATGAAACTGAAGCAAACTTTGTTAGGAAACTAATAAAGGGAAAAGGAAAGTACAAAGGTAAGCTGTTGTTCAAGTGTTTCAACTGTGGAGGCATCGGGCACTTTGCAGCTAAATGCCCAATGAATGAGAAAAACAAAAGTGATGAAGGGACACACCAAGAAAGAAGTGACTGGAAGAAGAAACCACATTTTAGAAAAAGGAACTTCAAGAAGAAAAGTTTCATTTCCAAGAATGTTAACTCTTCTGAAGACAGCTCCAATGAGGATTCTGAAGAAGAAACTGGTGAAGCATTGTTCATGGATTTTGAAGAAGAAAGAACAGAGGAAACCCAGGAGTGTGATGAAAAATTAGAGGATGAGGCTGAGGTAGATCTTGAAGGTGAGTTAGTTATTGCACTTGAAGAGTTAAGTACAAAAAGGAAAAAGAATAAAAATATTTCAAGAAAATTAGAGGATGCCAAAGAATTAATAATCAGTTTGAAAGTACAGACTGAAGAATTTAAGAAAAAGTTTGAAGATTTTGAAGTACAACTAACCGTGAAAATAGATGAGTGCAATAAGCTAGAAGAAGACATAGTTGGATTAAGGATGCAGCTAGAAGATATGAATCATAAATTGAGTTGTCATCATAAATTTGAAGACAGTTCTGCGAAGTTGAATAAAATGTTAAATAACCAAAGGCCTACAGGCATTAAATTTGGTTTGGGCTTTGATGAAGGAGAATCCTCAAAGGAATAAAAGGCTATAATTTTAGAACCAATAAAGAATAAAGATAAGATCAGGGTTGATCAAGAAAAACCGTATCATGCAAAAGAAAACCATAAGGCCAAGCATGAAAGGAGTACTGCCAATGATGGATTCACCAAAGTCACATATCAAAGAAGAAGAAGACCCATGGCTCCTACTACAACATGGCAAAAACCATTACCCGGGTACACTCGTTCCTTTTCTGGTTATTGTTTTAAATGCAATGCATTTGGTCATAAAATTTCAAATTGTAGATATAATGTAGAACAAAGGAATTTCACTAGTAGAAATGTTTTTTCACCTTTGATAGATTATGTTGTAGAATGTTATAACTATCATAACTTTGGACATATTGCAAGAAATTGTCGTAGCTCTTTTGCAGGAAATAAATACCAGGGAAGAAAATATCAACCAACTGGATTGAAACAAAACAAAAAATTTCCTGAAAAACAAGCACAAGCAAATGAAAGGGAGAAGGTAAAACAAGTGACCAAATCTGCTGTCAAATCAGAGTGGAAAGAAAAGGAGCAACCTAAGAAAGATAAGGAATCCTTGATCGTTTGAATTGCTCTCAAAGCCCAGAACAAATCTGCACCATGTATTCTGGATAGTGGATGCTCTAGTCATATGACCGAAGATAAACAAAAGTTTGATAAGTTACAGAAATACGAAGGTGGTTCTGTAAAATTTGGAAACAATGATGGAGCCAAGATAGTGGGTAAAGGATCAGTCAAATTAAGTGACAAAAAAATCAACTCTAAAGAAGTCCTATTTGTGGTTGGTCTAAAGCATAACTTACTAAGTGTAAGTCAAATTTGTGACAGAGGTCATGAAGTAATTTTCAAGAAGTAGGGCTGTGAAGTAAGAAAGACAAAAAATGGGAAGTTGATAGCTACTGGACTGAGAACTTTTGAAAATCTGTATACTCTCTCAGAGACTTCAGAAGGAGCTTGCTTGGTAGGACAGGAAGAAGAAAATTGGTTGTGGCACAAGAGACTCGGTCATATAAGCTTTGACAATCTGGTAAAAATTAGCTCAAAAAGGGCAGTAAGAGACATACCCACTATTGGCAAACCTTAAAATAGCATTTGTGCTTCATGCCAAAAGGGGAAGCAAACCAGAGCCACTTTCAAAGCAAAAGAGTACTTCACAAGCAAGCCGTTAGAACTAATTCACACTGATTTATGTGGACCCATGAGAACGGAAAGCATAAATGGATACAAATATTTTATCGTTGTGTATAGATGACTATTCCGAATGACATGGGTTCTATTTTTGAAACTTAAATCGAAGCCTTTGAAATGTTCAAAACTTTCAAAAATCTTGTTGAGAATCAATCAGGAAAAAAAATTAAATGTTTAAGATCAGATAGAGGAGGAGATTTTATTTCAGATGAGTTTGCAGAATACTATGAAAAACATAGGATTAGAAGACAGTTTTCGACAGAAAAAACACCTCAGTAGAATGGAGTAGTAGAAAGAAAGAACAGAACTGTGCAGGAAATGGCACGGACCATGTTGACAGAGAGCAGAATTGCTGATAGGTTTTGGAAAGAGGCAATTCATACTGTAGTTTACATCCATAATAGGTGTATGTTGAGGCCGCATGAAAGCAAAAAACCTTATGAATTGTGGTTTGGCAAAAAGGCTACAGCAAAATACTTCAAAGTGTTCGATAGCAAGTGTTACATTAAACGAACTGAAGACAATCTTGGCAAGTTTGAAGATAGAGCTGATGAAGGAATTTTTCTTGGTTACTCAACAAAAATCAAAGCCTACACATGCTACAACAAAATATTAAAGAAAATTGTGGAGAGTGCAGATGTTAAGGTTGATGAAGGTAGGAAACAAGAAATCAGCCATAATGAAAACTACCCGACTTATGAAGAATTTATTGAAGACGATGAAGATCAAGAAAAAGAAGAGAGACAGAAATTAGATTCATATGATTTAGAAATAGAAGAAAACAAGAAATCCAAAATAAACAGCTGGCAGAAAAATCATCTTAGAGAGAAAATTATTGGGGACCCCACAGTTGGTATTCAAACAAGAAGAAGAGTAGTAAACAACTACTCTCTGTTATCTAGCATTGAGCCCAAAAATATTATTGAAGCAAGCACAGATGAAAGCTGGATGGAGGCAGTAAATGAAGAACTAGATCAAATTGAGAAAAACAAAACCTAAGAATTAGTACCAAGGCCTGAAAATAAAAACATAATCGGTACTAAATGGATATTTCAAAACAAACTGAATGAAGACAGACAGGTTGTGAGGAATAAAGCAAGATTGGTCTGTAAAGGATATGCTCAAGTTGAAGGGATTGATTTTGAAGAAAATTTTGCACCAGTGGCCAGACTTGAAGTAATCAGACTGTTTCTGGCTTTAGCAGTTCATAAGAATTTCAAAGTTTATCAGATGGATGTGAAATCAGCATTTCTAAATGGAAATCTTGAAGAAGAAGTGTATATTGAATAGCCTGATGGTTTTCAACTCTGTGATAATCCTAACTTTGTTTGCAAGCTGAAGAAAGCATTATATGGCTTGAAACAAGCACCTAGAGCTTGGTATGAAAGATTGGACAACTATCTCACTAAGCAAGGATTCAAGAAAGGTATGGTAGATAGCAATTTATATATCAAAACTAAGAATGGCAATATCATTGTCCTTGTTGTCTATGTAGATGATATAATATTTGGCAGCAGCAATGATGAGTCATGTAAAGACATAGCAAATAAAATGCAGAAATAATTTGAAATGTCTATGATTGGTGAGCTTTCATATTTCCTCGACTGCAAGTTAATCAAACTGAAAAGGGGATTTTTATTTCTCAAGTCAAATATGTGAAAGAAATGCTGAAAAAGTTCATAATGGAGGATAGTAAGTCTATTAGCACTCCCATGACAACAGGCTGTAAGTTGAGAAAGGATGAAAAATCTCCAGATGTTGATCAAACAATGTACAAATCAATGATTGGGAGCCTGCTGTATTTGACAGCCACCAGACCGGATATCTTATAGGTAGTTTGCATGGTTGCAAGATTTCAAGCTAGTCCCAAAGAGACTCATGTGACAACTGTGAAAAGGATTTTTAGGTACCTCAAGGGTACTATGGAGTATGGGCTATGGTATCCAAAAGGAAAATACTTCACTCTTTTTGCATATTCTGATGCAGATTGGGCAGGATGTATTGATGACAAAAAGAGTACCAGTGGAGGAGCATTTTATCTTGGAGATAAACTGGTAGCATGGCACAACAAGAAACAAGAATCAGTCTCTCTATCCATAGCAGAGGCAGAATACATTGCAGTAACAACATGTTGTACACAGATATTATGGATGAGACAAACACTGAAAGATCTTGGTATTCACTTCAATGAACCAATTTTAGTTAAATGTGATAACACTAGTGCAATCAACATCTCAAAGAATCCGGTTATGCATTCTCGCACCAAACATATTGCAATACGGTATCACTTTTTGAAAGATAAATTTGCAAAAGGAGAGGTCAAATTGGAGTTTGTTCCAACTACAGAGCAAGTAGTAGATATATTCACTAAACCATTTCCCAAGGAAGTTTTTGAGTACCTTCGGAGTAAGTTGGGAGTAGTCACACTACCCAAGCACTGACTAGCTATGGGGAACACATTCTCAGGGGGAGAATTACATTACTTATGCCTGAGAATGGTGTGCATGGACTTAGGGGGAGTCTGCAACACCCCTTTGGTATTATTGTCAAAGGGGGAGAAGAATTATAGGAAATTGCACATGTGTTGCCAACAATTCCAAAGGGGGAGATTGTTGAGCAAGGTGCAGCAAAAGTATTGCAAAAGTATTGTCATTGTTGTCAAAATAGACAGATTGATGCAGTTGATGTAGTTCAGAGGTCAATCAAAACAAGTACAGTGAATTTCCAAGAAGAAAGAAGTGGCCCAGATTCATAAATTTTTAGAAAAAGACAAGTAAGAAAACTATCGTGATATCGTGACAAAACGGAGGAGAGAGAAGGTGCAGCCAAAAATGTTGCGATTTCATGACAAAAATGAGGAGAGAGAAGGCACAGCCAAAAATGTCATGATTTCGTGACAAAACTAACGAGAGAGAAGGCGCAGCCAAAAATGTCATGATTTCACGACATATCGGAGGAGAGAGAAAAAGCTGGAGAAACTGTCACGATTTTGCGACATGCTGGAAGGAAAGAAGCAAAGTTGAAAAACTATCGCGATTTCGCGACATGTTTGGAGTAAAGGCACAGGCAATGAAAAGTGTCACGATTTCATGACAAGTTCGGTGAAGAAGCGCCAAGGATGAAAAGTGTCATGATTTCGCGACAGGTTCGAAGAAGAAGCAATAAGACGAAAAGTTGTAGCGATTTCGCTACATGTTGGATTTTCGCTGGTCATAGAAAAGAGAAAGGGCTAAGTCAAAAAGTTGTAGCGATTTTGCTACATGTTGGATTTTCGCTGGTCGAAGCAAAGAGGAAGTGCCAAGTGAAAAAGTGTAGCGATTTCGCTACATGTTGGTTTTTTAGAGGCCGCAGCAAAAGAAATTGCAAAGGGAAAAAGGTGTAGCAATTTCACTACATATATTGATTTCGCTAGTGCATGAAGAGAGAGTTGTATGAATGCGAAATATGTCGCAATTTCATGACATGTTGCATTTTTTCAGGCAAAATGCAAAGAACAGCGCTAAGGCAGAAAAGTGTCATGATTTCACGACATGTTGCATTTTCGCGGGCAAGTGACGAAAAAGAGCTCGATACAGCGAATGTGTCATGATTTCGTGACATGTCCCATTTTTGTGGGAAAGTGATGAAGAAGAGCTCGATATAGAGAATGCGTCGCGATTTCACGAAATTTCTCATTTTTGCGGGTAGGAGACAGAGAAGAGCTAGAGGCAGCAAATGTGTCACGATTTTGTGACATGTTCTGTTTTCGTGGTTGCATGCCGAGATAAGGACTTGAAGGCAAAGAACATCGTGATATCGTGATAGGTCAGGTTTTCATGGTCAACTATCAAGAAAAGGTCAAAGGGGGCAGAAATGTCATGATATCACGACATGTTATAGTTGCGCAGGTAAAAGCCAAGAAGCTTACACAGTGAAAGTTGTTGAAAAAAAGTGCAAAAGAAAATCATGCAGCCAGTTATGTTAGAGTTAGCTGGAGTCAGAACTAAAGTTACAGGTGGCAGAATAGTGCATTAAATACAAGAATGGCTATTACAGGGCCATGATGCTGTAAGTGCAGATATACCGAGAATCTCGATAAACAAAAAATCTTCTCGGAGGTTGCGTGTGTCAGAAATTGCAGTTGCAGGCAGAAGAAAAGGTTCCGCTCAGATTTGAAAAGAGTGCCATTGGAAAGGGTAAAGGTGCAAAAAGAATAGTTGCATGAAGAATAGAATATAAGAATGACAGAGCTTCGAAATACACAGTAAAAGGCTGTCAGAAAAAGCTATCAGAATGAGCAGAGTAGACTGTCAGAATGAGTCAGAAAGAAAGCGGCTAGAAGACAGAGCGCGTCAGAGAGGCTATGACAGATTGAACGTAGCCATAAATGCATGAAAAATTGGAGGGAAAAATAGAGCCATTTTGAAAGAGCCATTCGAGGAAGCCAAGTATAAAGAATCAAAAATGCACAGTAAGTGAGGTTACTGCAACCATGTTTTTATCTTGAAAAACTAGAAGTGAGGTTGGGTAAGAGTGTTGTAAGAAAAATAGCTACAGAACTGAAACCTGGTATTTTATTCTTGAAAATTTAAAAGAGAGGTGTTAGAAAGCCATAGAAGATATTGATTTTCTAACAATTCTCCTTATGCTTCTATGAGATTGATTTGAACGAGCAATAGACCAAAGAGGGTCTTGTAAAAGAGAAGACATTTTTATGTCAATCTATTATTCAAAATAAAAATCCAAGTTGGTGCTTGGTATAAGGGGTTGGTGCTCCTATTTGTTGTTGCAGATAAATCAGGGGTTGGTGCTCCTTCCAGTGGGTGCTTGGTAAACTATTTGTAAAGATTGAATCCTTGCAAAGGTCTGGATTTGGATTGTAGTCCAAACAGTCATTATTTGAGGAGTAGCCAAATCGGTGAACCTCATTAAATCTTGTGTTGTGTGATGCTCTTTTGTTATACTTGCTATATCTATTTTTAAGCTTACATTTTTAAGTATTAAGAGTTACAGATTCAATTTTTAAATAGTTACACTAATTCACCCCCCCTCTCAGTGTCATTGTGAGAATATCAAGATCTTTGTATAATACACAATATGAGATGCTGAAATTGATGTGAAACCAACACATCCTAAGAATGTGGAAAAGGTAGTGATGAAGCCTACAAATATTAAGTATGAAGGACCTTAGATGGTGGATGTAAACCTGGGAATAGAAGGAGAGCCTAGGATGATCCATTGTGGCGACGACTAGGACCTAGTACTGAAAGTAGCAACCTTTAAGATATTCTTGGAGTACAAGGATGTCTTTGCATGGATGTATAAGGACCTGAAGGGGGTACCACCTGAGCTATGTATCCATAATATTACACTAATTACCGAGGCACAAACATTTATAAGAATACCATATAGGATGAATACTAAGTATACAACATTGGTAAACACAAAAATTAAAAATATGTTGGAGGCAGGCATCATTTTCAGAGCCAATACCAGTGAATGGGTTTCACCTAGTTTGGTCACCCTGAATAAGGAAATGGATAAAATCTGAATATGTGTGGAATTCAAGAGGCTGAACATAGTGATAATTAAATATCCCTTCCCTATTCCATTTATAGAATCCATTCTGTAAGAGGTTGTAGAACATGAAATCTATTCATTCCTAGAGGGAATTTTGGGTATAACCAAATAAGAATTTTCAAGGAGGATAAAATAAAGACCACATTCATCATAGAGAATGACATCTATGCATATAAACGAATGCCATTTGGGCTGTGTAATGCCCCTGCTACATTTTAGCATATTATTCTGTACATCTTTGATCAACTAGCCATAGGAAATTTCAAGGTATTCTTGGATAATTTGTCCATTTATGGAAAGATCAAAGATCATTTACCTAGTCTCAGTGAGTGCACGAGTAGGTTTAAGAATGCACCAATATCCCTAAATCTAAAAAATTATTTTCTAATGGTGACGTACAAGAAACTATTAGGACATATAGTGTACAATGAAGGGTTGAAGATCGATCCTAATAAAATCCATGTCATACTACACATGGAGGATCCATATGATGTGAGCTCTTTGAAAATATTCTTGGGATCCATAGGATGCTATCAAATATTTATCAAGAATTATGCGCAAGTGTCCTACCCATTGGATTATTTAACCAAGAAGAATATTCCCTTTAGATGGATGGAAGAGCACTAAGGAGCCTTTGAGGAGTTAAAGGCTAAGCTAGTCAGTAGTCCCATTTTGGTGTTTCCAAATTGGGATAAAGAATTCCATGTCCATATTGATACCTCAAACTTTGTAGTCAAATGTGCATTGGCACAGGAAGGACAGTTTAGGCTAGATCAACATATATTTTTTGCAACCCACCTATTATCAAGGGTAGAGAGAAATTATAGTACAACAAAGTGACAGACTCTAGGGATGGTATATGCAATACAAAGTTTCAGGCATTACCTGTTGGTAAGACTTTTGCCTTCTATATGGACCATCAAGATTTGTTGTACTTGATAAATAAGCCAATTATACAAGGACAAGTCAGAAGGGGGCTCATCACTTTATAGGAGTTCATATTTTGAGTAGTGGTGTGACCTAGAAATAAGCATGTAATTGTAGACCATATTTCTCGAATATGATCAGGAGAACCTACAAGAGTAGGAATTCCATATGAATTTCCTAATGTCGAGTTGTTCATGATTAATGTTGTGCCATCATGGTACAAGTTGATTGGACAATACCTATCCACAGGGGAGTTGCCACAAGAGTTGACGACAACAGAGAAAAATAAGGTGATCATAAAGTTAGCACCTTTCCAGTTGATAGCGGGATTGTTGTACAAATTAGGAATGGATGGTATCTTGAGAATATGTGTAATGGACAAAGAAATTAAATTCACACTAAAATAAGCTCATGAAGAATTAGTAGGTGGACGCATGGGGCCTAACACCACTGCTTTAAAAGTAATCTTAGTAGGACTATGGTGGCCCATAGTATATAATGATGTAAAGGAATACGTGAAAGCATGTGATACTTGCTAGAGAGTGGGAAAGCCAGTGTGAAGAGACTTTATGCCATTACACCCATCACAACCCCAGGAACTATTTGAGAGGTGGGATTTGGACTTTAATGGACCACTGAGAACAACTTATAGGAGGAAGTTTCGGTATATCATCGTAGCCACTGAATACCTAACAAAATAGGTTTAGGCATAAGAACTACCAGATAACTCAACAAAACATACAACACAATTCTTTTATGAGCAATTAATTACAAGATTTAGTATTCCCCTAAAAATAATGAGTGATTGTGGAGGTCATTTTGTGAATGAGATCATCAAAATGTTGTTGATTGAATTTTAAATTTGGCACTCTTTGTCTAGTCCATATTACCCAAGAGCTAATGGGCAGGCAAAAGTGACTAATAAGGTATTAGTATCAACATTATACAAAACCTATGGAATAGAGGGAGTATATTGGGAGGAAAGGTTACCATCCATTCTTTGGGCATATCTAACTACCTTTAAGCCAATGATAGACGATACATCATTTCATATAATTTATGATCAGAAGGCAGTAATGTCAGTCAAATTATTTGTACCAAGCCTACAGATAACAATGGAGAATCATTTAGGGGACCAAAAGAATATGGAAAAATGACTAATGATACTAATTAAGCTAGATGAGGAAATATTCATGGTACAATGGGTGATTGTGGCCTAAAAGAGAAGAAAGTTGTGGCATGACAAACATATTAGAAAATTAGAACTCAATCAGGGTGACTTAGTTCTAAATTTTAATGGAAAATGAGAAATCAAGCCAAGTAAGTTAAAAACCTTGTGGCTTGGTCCCTTTCGAGTTGTATAAGTAAGGGACAATGGAGTAGTTAAATTACAAAACTTGAATGGGATAGAAGTGCCAAATACTATAAATGGTTTAAATTTAAAACCCTACAAAGTACAATGTCTATTTATCATTGTAGAAGAAGTCGAACGAATATAGCAAGCCCAATCCAATGTCCAGTAAAGTAGAATTCAAGGCCCACCAGGGGAGGACATTGACATGGGGATCACACACCTATTCATATAAGGAAAGGAAATATGACCAATTATTGAACAAGAAGAATTAGCACCTTGACCCAATGAGAGAAGAGGACACGATTCCATGCAAGGTTTGCATATGGTACTAGAAGGCTTGAGGAAGAAGATGAAAGAGGTATTTATCCAATAGAAATAAGGAATATAAATAATCAAGATATGGTGTATCTGTAGTTGAAGTATAAAAAATTACCCCAACCATCAGAAGACCAAATAATAATGAGACTAATGGTTCAATATGCGGATAGGATGAACAACTTTGATATGGAAGCTCTAGAAGAGATAGGAGATGACACCATGGAAGAAGAACTCATCGAACTCTTTCCATTGGCTCAGATAGGATGATTGCAACATAGGATGCAGCACCAGATCCAACAATTGTAATAGAAGTATGAAACATTGCAATGTCACACTACAAGACTCCAAGAACAAACGATCCAATACTTGGATGATACAATGCAAATGATGGAGGAGCAAAGAGCAGTGAGGTCATAGGCAATAGAATGCAAGGGGAAAGAACATGATATGACACCCCAAGTGACTAGTTCACGACATGATGGCGCAAGTATGATTAAATGAGAAAACTCATAGAGAGCACCTCATGGGATACCCAATGACCCATCAAGAGTAGAAGAAGATGAGGATATATCTTGGCGAGACATTGAAGAAGACATTCCACCACCTAGACCACAAGGTAGTATCCACGAGGATTCAAGTGAATCTAGTGATGGGGGTTGCCTTGGCTAGTAAGAGAAGAAAGTTTTAATAGTGGTGATGATGACTTCTTAGAACTACCAATACCTCATGTGTGGTCTAAGAGACCTACACAATTTCATTTTTACAATTGAGGCAACAAAGGAGAGAAGTATAAAGACTCCAAATATTAATGTTCTTACCTGTAAATTGGTCAAAACAGAGAGATGATGATCATAATGATTCTAATTCTGAGTCGGATTTCTTAGAACCATATAGGGAGAATCTAGAAAAGGTGTCTCCAGAATGATGTTAGGATCAAAGGTGATGGAAACATCGACTATTATGTGTGGACCGAAGAGTGAGAGCACTACACCAGTTTTCACCTATAACACAAGTAAACGAATGTCACTTGGCCAACATAGAATTTGTGGATATAACCCCAGTAAGAAACCAACAAGAACCCCCAAGACAGTAGTAAGGTCATGAAGGGGGATTATGTCAACTAAATAATGGGAGGGGTAGAGGAGATTTTCCATCTAGAGGAGGTAGAGGATGAGGAAGGATTCAATCCCCTACTCCTAGATGGTCAAGGGATACACCATTAGCCTATTTGAAGACCAGGAACCTGCAATGCATCCCTTGGTTGAGAGGTATTTTACCCAACCTGAGAGGTAGACAATTATGGGGATGAACTCCACTAAACCAACCTAGATCGAGAAGAGTAGAAATTAGAAGAGGATGGGTCCAAGAAAGGGAAGTCCCATTGAATGGTCATAGAGGTCTTGTATCAATAGGATGTGTTTGGTGAAGACCTATTCAAGGAAGAGACCTTATTAATAGAGGAAGAATATGCTTTGTCGATGAAATGAGTCAAGGACTACAAATAACTCATTCACCGAGCTTAGAAGATAATATGATATGAGGAGATATGCAGAGAAGTTGCTCCAATTATAGTGAATCAGTGAGTGCAACCCTACTTTGTAGTCAATCAACAAAATGACGAGAATAAGTATTTCCAAGAGGGAGTCATGCATACTGTAACTGCTTGATACCAAATTGCACGCATGAAAATCAAATAGAAGGAGATAGAATAGAGGGTCAGTTGGCACCTAATGACATGATCAACCACAATGTAGAAGTGGCCAACCCAACTAATGATTCAATATATGGCATCGTATAAGTGAATTTCACTGTACGATTCCCACGATGATAAGCATCAAAATAGTTATGAAAAAAATAGAAAAATATCTTAATTCTGAAAATCCATTGAGATGAAATTAAGAGGGAAGGGGTTGAAAACTAGACATGGCGGCCCCTTATAGAAAAAAAAAGAGAAAAAACAAAATTATCTTAATTATGAAAATCCTTCGGGACACAATTAAGACAGAGGGTGGTTGAAAACCGGTAATGGTGGCCCCCTCTGGGAAAAAAAATAAAAAGAAAAAGAAATAAAAGAGGTAAGAAAAGGATAAAATAGGAAAAAAGACAAAATCTCATGCACCAAGGCAACGAGTTGTCAATAATCAACATGCAGAGGAGCTAAGGTGGTGGAATTTCATGAGTTAATATGTTAGGGTTTGAAAACTTATAAAAAGCAAGTGCCATATAGAAATTCCTTTTCCTGCTTGCAGATCGTACAAGGAAACACTGGAATTTCAAAAATTTCAAAGGAAAAAAGGGTGTAACGAAATTTGTTTTCTATATGGGTAGTAGAAATTCATCAATTTACTTCATTATTTCATGGCCCATTTTAATTTTGCACCACATAAGTTTTTTGTTTTTTATTATTAACCCAATTGGAGAAAGGAACTGCCAGACTTAAGGTTTTACTCCGGAGGAAATACTATTTTTTTAGAAATCAAGTTGCAGGAAAATAAAATTAGTTGTTTGAGTGAGAGTTTGAGGAACGAAAGCACCCAGTAAACCCTTAATGTAGAACTATAGATCTAGGGTTTTGATTTTATACGAATAGAGAAATGGAAAGTTGCATGGAGATAAAATAAACAAACCCTAGAGCAGGAATTCACCATAAAAAGCATGGAAACAATTTTTTTAAATCTGCATGTGTGAAGAAGTTTGAAGGGATAGTCATACAACACTACCATACTATAGGAAAAATCTATTTTGGAAGAAGATTGTGCCAAAGGAAGGAGAAATTGCATGATTTACCCTAAAATTACATTAAATAAGGAGATTGAAGGATTTTAGCAAATGGGTTTCACAAATTTCATAGTTGGCAAAGAAAAAATAGGGTTTTTGACCAAGTGATAATTTATAAAGTCGTATGTATGATTTGGAGTAGTCATAGTATGATTTTGAAATATTATACAGATTCCAAGCTCCCAACGACCCATTTTGAGGAATTTTGTATAATTTTTTTTGTAGTGGTACAGATCCTAGAGAGGTTGTATGGAAGGGAGGCACCCCTGTATGATTTGACATAAGTTGGTATGATTTTGGATCACTCTTGTACGATTTTAAGTGCTAGTTGTGTGATTTACTGCAAGTGTACAGAATTAGATGTGATTGAAAAAATATGACTATAGTTATATGATTTGGGCATGATTGAATGATTTGAAAGTGTATATGTATGAATTGGTTGAGGTCTTGTATGATACTAATAGTTTTTGTATGTTTTGAAGGTATTTGTATGGACTTTTGTAATGATTTTGTGCAGTATTATCCTGAATTACCAAATCAAGAAAAATGTGTGCAAACGAGGGTTTCACTCAGTGATGGTAGAAGTATGAGCTCACGATGAGAATATCAGACTCATTATGATCATATTGCATTATCTAAGGCTGATAGATCACTAGGACCATTTCACTAGAGAGAATCACAACCCAGACAATCTCCCTTAGTTTACCCCATTCGAGACCAATGATGACAATTTTAGTCACGCAGAGGGCATGGTAACTATCCTTGGAGAGGGAGAGGATGAAGGCCATGGAGGGGTCAAAGGCACTAGCATGGTGGTAGAGAAATATCACCACTACAATATAGGAGGGAATAAATAGAACCACCTAGAGCACCCATAAGAGAAATTTGCAGTGAAGTTTACCAAGAAAAGACTCCAAAATAATAGGAGGATCTACCCATTGAAGTAGAGGAGGAGAAAGTGGATACAAAGGATGTCACTTTTGGGCAACCAATGGGAGAATTTTGTAGAAAGTTATGGGCAAATATTTATGATAAACATCCATTGAAGAAGGAACTAAAGAAGGTCAAAGTAAGTATTTTAGCACAGATCCCACCACAAGATAAGGTATTCTTCAATTAATACTTGTAGATTCTCTAGTCGTATGAACATACTAAGAAACACATAGTCGTACGAGTGGGTAAAAAATATTTCAAGGTAGAGTTCACAACATAGACATTATGACAAACATTTATATTACCCACAAAAGGAGATATAATTGGAAAAAGAATAGTTGATCCCATTGAGATGCACAAGTTGATCATGACACTCACATCTGTGAAGTCATCTGTGGATGCCAATATTTTTGGTACTGTCACCTATGCAATTAAAAAAATTAGTTAAATATGGATGAGTTGGCTTGCGTGATGAATGTTGTTATGGCCTGATTGTTTGGAGAATCGTGAGCTTTGAAGATGCCAATATGGATGGCACAATATGTGGAAGGTGTTTACAAGGGCATGAAGTACAATTGGGGAGCATACTTGTAGGAACATATGCAACAATCACTGATAGTGAGGAGGAAGACATTCACCATGACCTTTCATGCCATCGAACTATTATTAGATGCAGTTTCAAGAATGATAATTCACTTTCCTGGGAGGATCCAACTGATGGAAATAACACCTAGTCAGTGTAATGGGTAAATACCATACCTTTATAGAAAGCCACTCTAGATAAGAATAATTCTAAGAAGAGTATAAAGCAACCAAAACTGTCGATGCAAGATGAATCTGAGACTATATATAATAAAGACATCCATCCAAAGATAAATATAAGGTTACAATTGGAACCAACCTTAGAACAGGAGGCCCAAGTCCACAAGCTATGAGAGTAGCATAGCTCTTTTGTAAAGGAGGAGAAAGTAGATCAGTAATCTAGCCCTATACAGATTTAGATGCAATGACAAAGGGAGAAACAAATGAATTCCATATAGAAAGTACAACCTAAGTCAACACTAAAGGAAGGGTACTCTAATTCGAAGGGGTTAGATCTGATAAATTTGAATAATGGGAAAAATAGTGGGATCCCCAAAATTACTCCAACCCTCTAATTTTGAACTTCTATATTCATCCAGATACTTGAAAAAAATGACTATAGTACCACCAATTGCAAAAGCAAAATTCATGTTGGAGGTACCATTGGAAGCACCTAAGGAGACAAAGAGAATAAAAATTATGATAAGAGGTGGTCATAGCTAGCGAGAGCAAACAAACATACATGTATCATAGGAAGAACCTGCTCTTGACCAAATGATTGCAACTCATAGGGTAGTGCATCCAAACCCACAAGATGAAGGGTTGATAGCCCAAAAATAAGAGGACTTGCCTAAGTTGTAGGAGGAAGTCCAAATACCGATGGAAGAGCAGCAGTCTCAAAAAGAAATTATTAATTTTAAAGAGACACAATCACCGGTAAAAGAAGAGACGAGTAAGGTGGTAGCACACAGTCTACCACTAGAGGAAAAAGTAACCAACATGATGAAAGAAGTCGAAGGAAGTTATCATCCACAAGGAGAAGAAGAAGGATATACCCCACCACAGGATAACATTGAGGAGCTTCAAACAAGCTTCCTAGTGGAAGTACCTTACTTTGATCAGGTGGAGGATGTGGGTGAAAATATCGATGAGTAGGTGGAACACTTATTTTGATAGGCTAGTGAGATATTTGCCAATGTCATATTGTAGTTTTGTATTGGTGGTGTTGGGCAATTGAAATAGTGGAGGGATAAAATATTCATTGAATTAGAAAATATTATGGAATGGGTGTGCAATGAGTATCGTACAAGGCGTATAGAACACATACATTCACAAAATCCATGGTTATTACTAGGAGGATATGTAACCATTCTTGGAAGAAATAATTTACTAGAGAGAATGAAGACCAATTACCGTACAACTCTGTGAGTGTATTTGGATAGGAATTCCTATCAAACCTATCCATTGAATACAGCAGGTAAAATTTTTTGAAGAGTACCTTGAAAATTTACCTTCATCATAAGGAAATTTAATTTCCTAAAATACTGGATTGAGTGGCTCAGCTTGGGTCTTGAACAAGTTTACCAGGCTAAAGAAACACATCGTGAGGAGGTAGAAGCTACTCGAAAGGAGATAATTGCGATGGAGGAAGAACTAACACACAACAAAACCATAGAAATAATAAAGAAAGTGAAAATATAGTTAGCAAGCATGAAGCAGGTCTATGAATATCAGCTCCATTCATAAGAAGTAGAAAAACGGCTTGTGACCCAACATGAAGAATAGCATACAAAGCAATTGGAAGCTCAAATGGCAGTGCAAAATGAATAGTTGGCCAACTAGGCTAATAATTTGAATATGGTAGAAAAAAAACTATAGGAAAAGAACCACAAAATTGAAGATATGTAAAAGGATGCAAAGTTCTACAATGAAATTATTATGAACTACAAGACTATGCTGAAGGCTAAGGACGAGACTATGGCAACATATAAAGTCGACCTTCATTAGAATGTGAAGGCTATTAATGAGAAGAAAAAGGAGTTAGCCATAGCATCACTGTAGCATAGGGGTGCATTATTACCAATGGGGAGGTGGTTTTTAAAGTCTTATAATGATCAATTTACTACTCCCAATCGATGGACCAAATTGTACAATCGTACAGTCTTCACAACCATCAATTTGTAATAATAAAATAGCTTGTATGGATTCGAAATCGTACCACTATACGATCCCAAATTGTATAGTGATAGGTATTATATGATTTTAAACTCATATAATCCTTCAGATTCAGTTTTGCAAGCTGTCATACACAATTTTGTAACTGAATTGTTCGATTTCCCAATATACCAAATCGGGTAATTTTTCCTTAATTGCATAAACTACCAAATCGGGTAAGTTTGTTTTATACGATTTGTAAGAGGTCTGGTGTACGATTTGTATGGAAAAAAAGTACATTAATGTGCCAATTGGATACTATTATATTCCAATATCTCTCAGCTAAGTTTTGTAAAGGTCTCAAATGGCAAATAATCCATTTCTACCAACATGCAAGTTTTATCATCAAGGTTTGAGAGAGTTATCTCTAATGGCAATATCCAAAAATCATACAACAACCTTCAATACATATTTCTTGATATCATCCAAATCATAGATCATTCATAAGGTTTGAACCAATACTTTTTTAATCTAATTCTTCCCTAGCAATACCTTAAATATCAACAACAACCATAAAGAAGTACATGCAACAAAGATAAATTGCAAAACATTATTCCACCATTCTAGGATCGTACAATACATGAGAGAAAACTATGAATTGAGATTCTTCTTAATTACTTGTCAAAAATACCATACAATCACTAAAAGGTACTCAACAATCATAGGTATGCATCAATACTTCCTACTATTTAGACCATAACATAGCCAAAACTCACAAGCATTAACCAGACTAACCAAACTATCAAAAATGAAAAGGGGGCCTTATATAACATTGCCTAGGCTATTCCAAATTGGTTTTTAAGGCAATTCATTATTCACAATTACCCATGCATAATGGAATGCATAATTATACATTTTACTAAGTCTAAACACATAATTTATCAAATTCATGCGCAATTATAACTCAAATTGCATTTTCCTTGCATTTCATGATACTTTGTATGGTTTGCCCTTTAGTTTGTACAGTTTACCTCCTGCTTGTATGGTTTGCTTCTACTTGTACGATTATATCTCTAAAATTCTCACACTCATTTCCTCCAGGCTAATGGATCCATGCCTCGAAGGGGAATGGGAGAATAGTAGGTCTACACCTCGGAGGAGAGGCACTTAAGATCGTGCCCTCTTTGGTGATTTTCAACAAATTGGGTTCACCAAGAAACATTTTATGGCAGTTTCCACGCCTAGGTTTTGGAGTTTGTTTGATGTATTCTTTTAAATAGTCTCACATACACCTAGTTTGGCCAATATGCAACTACACTATTCTACATGCAATTTCAATTCACATGAAGATAAAAAACAACAAAAAATAGGAATTAATGAACAATGTAATGCGTATAAAGTGATTTGAAATTCTAAATCAGATCCAAATGGCTGATTTATGCAACTTTTTACTTGATGCAGACAAGATCGATCAATTTAGGATGAGATCGAGTGGTACGATCCTGTGATCGGTTAGTCCAATCTTTGATCGGTTGATCCGATCAGAACAAAAACCTGCAATTCAACAATTGAACATAGAAAAATAGGAAATTTGTAGTATAACATGCATTTGATAAGATGGATTAGATTAAGTAATGAGCTAGAATTTGAAATAACTACATAAATGAATATAGATCTAAACTATATGCATAAATATCCATAAAAGTGGTATTAAATGAATGAAATTTTAATGCATAAATTGAAATGGATTTAAAATGATTTAGCAAGTAATGAATATGATCTAAGGAATTAGAAATAGGGAGACAAAATGCAAATAGTGAGGTCCGGATGCCTCCAATTAGCTTAATAGCAAAAATATTTAATGTAGATAAGATCGGGTAGTTTTGTTTGAGATCGGGTGGTCCTATCCTGTACGTATGCAGCCGATGCACAAATCCAACCTACAAAAACATAGTAAATATGTAAAGTAACAGAGCAAAGGTATACAAAATTTCTAGGAGGAATCTAGGGAGAGAAGCCTGGATTAAATAGATTAGAATAGGTTGAGAGGTTGGGCTAAAAATGAATAAGGTTACAACTTCCCCTATTCTAGATGAGATCATTCAAGCCGATCCTATAATCATTGTGCAGTTGGCCAGGTAAGGACAAATAAGTTGCAACTATTTTTGTTGTCTTTCTAAATAGGGTAATTTTCATTTTTGTACGATATCGGGCGATCTAATCTCGTACAAAATCGTACAATCTTAGATTGGGTGATTTGATCTTGCCAGGAGGTTAGAAATATACATAGTTTTTTTGCAATTTGAGGGGTCAAACAATGTCAAATAGGGACATATAATATAACATTGGAAAGCTCTTTTCAAGCCCAATTCAATGTTGTAGGTTTTAGTAAATTTGAAGGGGATTTGTTTAAATATAATTAAGCTCAAATATAACCTTATGTTTCTAAGAGGAAAACTAAAGAAAATGAGTTAATTTTTCATGTCTACATTTTGCCCAGCGTATTTATGAAAAATAAATGCATCAAAGAAAAGTGTAGACACTTGAGTAGAAGTAATTATGGTTGACATGAACAAAAAGGAGTAGATGGTTTAGAATGAATAGTTCATGGGAAATTGATTTTTAGAAAAATAATTACTAATTTACTGACTAGGATGCCCCCTCATTTTTTGTGCCAAATTCTATGTTTGGTGGAAAACTCAATTTTTTTTAAATTTACTTTTGTGGCCCTAGTGACTGAGTATACTAATTTTGGAGATTGTGGCATATCAGTTAGCTTCATTTTGTACACATATTTTTGATATATATATTGATCCTTTTGTCTATGCAACATTGTGTGATTTGATTTATTGGATGATTTATTACACTTTCTTATGATGGTTTGTGTTATATAATTTCTTGTAATCATGCTTTGATTTTCAAATTTTTTTTATCATTCTTAACATAAAAGGAAATGATTTTGTAAAGTGTTTTTGAAAGATAAAATATGTTTTTGTGCGATGATAAAATTTATTGATTAGCAATGAACCTCAAAGGATGTTGTGTTGTTATTGGACTGTTGGTGGAGATCAATGCTCGCTAGGTCATGAAGCATATCCTATTGTGAGGAAGTTTTGTATTGCTAATACCAAAAGTATTGTGGGCTCAAGAGTGACCTTGAGGCTTATGATGATGAAAGAATATGTTGATTTTGTTTTTGAGAAAATTTGATTTTTAAGAAATATTTTGGTAAATATTATTGTTGTGAGAAAATAAAGTGATTTAAGCATGAAAAATTGGGAAGGATGACTGATTCAAAAAAAAATTGGAGCTGAATGGTAGAGACGTTTTTCGCAGGACTGCCCAAACTTCTGAACTCGTTTCGGCCATATCTCACTCATCCGAACTCGGATTGAGCTGAAATTTTGAGGGTAGATGCCTGAAAAACCCTAGAACATCTCCACCAATTTTCATATCATTTGGAGCAACACAGATCCTAGCGCATCCCTATGTGTGAACGATATATTTGGCAAGCGGCTATGCGAGGGTTTCATCTGGGTTGAGTGCAAGCAGCTCCAGAGGTTGGTTTTTAGGGCCTTCGGGCCCTAGCGGCCAATATTTTTGTGGTTTATGCTCAATATTTTAGCAAGAAATGTTGTAGGGGATACAATATGGGTTAGAAATTTGTCTTTCAACAGATCATACTGTGAACTTGAGTGACAACGGCTTCCAATTTGCTGCACAAAAGAAAAGTGAAAACCATACCTTTCCATGGCGTCTAGGGCAAGGATTAAAGAGACCACGAAATAAGTTTCAAGTAGTTGATCAAAAAATGGCTCATATCTCAAGTGAATCTGGTGCTAAGGTGCACCCACAAAATAATTCTACTCTGAAAACCCCTGTCAAGGGTAAGAATTTTGAAGACTCAGTCCCAAAAATGAATTTTAGGGATGCCCTTCGTGGTGGACAGCCTCAACCCAATGCTAATATCAATACTAGGGCTTCTCATAAACCTCTAAGAATGCCTAAGATTGATCCCAGGAAAACGGAGTCAGGATGTCTTAAAGCAGCTGATGGAACTCCTATTGTTAAGCTTGATATGGGTAACATTCAGATTGGCATTGAAGATTTGGAAAAAAGAGGACTAATTTGTCGGTTCGTGGGTTTTCGTCCGAGTCTATCTGCTTTCAAAGTCTGGGCTGCAAAAAGCTGGAAAACTAAAGGTGAGTTACAAATCTCTATTTATCCAAATGGTTATTTTCTTGTTTTATTTGCTAATAATGAAGATAGAGAGAAAACTTTTCAAGGGGGTCCTTGGTTTTTTGGAAGGGCAAGGCTTTTCATGAAGCCCTGGCATACTAAATTTAAAGCCGAAGAAGAGATGCCTTCTATAGCTCCCGTGTGGGTTAGACTCTTTGGCCTCCCTATTGAATTTTGGAATCCTACTATTTTTTCTTCAATTGGAAACTCTTTAGGAACTTTTATGATGACCGCTGATTGTACTCAAAATTTTGAACATATTATTTATGCTCGAATTTGTGTTTTAATGGATTTTGACAAACCCCTACCTAAAAAGATCACATTACAATTTGGGGAAGACACTTGGGAGCAAGTAGTGGACTATGAGAACATTCCTTTTCGTTGTAGAATTTGCCATGAATATGGTCATTTGGCCGATGCTTGCCCAAATAAAATTCCTGATCAAAATAAAGAAGATATAAACTCAACAGGTTTCCAAATACCTAAGAAGAAGAACACTCGAAAAAACCAGTAATGAAGGATCAATCAAAGTCATTTGCTAATATGTTTGAAATCCTTTCCACAAATGATGTCCCAAGTGAGGAAGAGGAAATAATGGAAACTGAAATCTTAGAAACACAATTTAAATATGAAGGAAAGAACTCAGAGACAAACCAACAAATCAAAGGTTTTCAACAAAAAAAAAAGGAGAAAATTTACACAAGAAAAACAATATTTCAAATGTCAAAACTTCAAATAATGCAGGTCCCAATATAGACTCCATTGAACCATCTAGTAAAATTTTGGTTGTGTATGAGCATTCTTCAAGGTTAGAAGCCATCTCAGATTCAATTGGAATAAGTCAAGAAACAGGAAAAAAAAATTGAAGATGGATTCTAATCAAAAAGTAGGTCGCAAGACCAATCAATATCATATGGTAAAAGAAGGTGAAAAGCTTGTAGAGGAAGGTAAGATTAATGCCCTTCCCAACATTTTTAGCCCTGGTATTAATGAAGATCATCACTTGGAATATTAGAGGACTCAAAGGGAGTCTTTCAAAACAAAATGAAATTAGAAGAATGATTCAGATAAATCATCCACATCTTGTTTTCCTTCAAGAAACAAAGATGTCAATGGAGGATATGGACTTAATTGCCGATAAAATTTGGCCGACTGGAAAAGTGGTTTCCCTCGGTTCCCAAGGGACTTCGGGTGGCATTGCTTGTCTTTGGGACCCAAAAGAGGTAGTTATTCACCATATGGTTGGCAGTTGGGGTTTGTTGGCTATAGCTATTCAAAGTAGACATTCCAACCAGATTATGCTCTGCATTACTCGTTTATGCCTCGACTTCTTTGGAGGAAAAAAGAAGACAAGTGGAAGGATATTACTCATATTATCTCTCATTTTCCTAAATCTTGGATCTTGATCGGAGGAGATTTCAATACCATCCTCTCTCTAGATGAGAAAATGGGGGAAATAGAAATTTGGACAAAAGTACTGACCTCATGAGCGAATATATTGCAAACCTCCATCTTGTGGATATCCAACCAGATAATGGCCTTATGACTTGGTCTAACAGAAGGCAAGGCTTAGCTTGTATAATGGAGAGATTGGATAGGTTTTTGCTCTCTGAAAATTTCTTAATCCATGGTCACATTCCTAAAGTGAAGACTCTTAATAATGTTGGTTCGGATCATTGGCCGATCATGGTGGAAATGTGGAAAACCAATGTGAGTTTCTCTCCTTTTCGTTTTCAATTAATGTGGCTTAGAGACATTTCCTTCAGACCTCGTGTGCAACAATGGTGGAAGGAAGGTAAACCTAGGCATGGGACTAAGATGTTCTATTTTGCCAAAATATTGCAATACATTAAATCCAAAATCAAGACTTGGAACTGGAAAGAGTTTGGGGATGTTCATAAAAAAAAACATGAAGTTATTGCTCATCTTGAAAATTTGAATAAGAAAATCCATTTAGATGGCCTCACAGAGAAGAGAAGTGCAGATGAAATTAAACTCACAACTCAGTTAGAGGAATGGGAAAAAGAGAAGAAATCTTATGGAAGCAAAAATCTAGAATTCAATGGCTCAAAGAAGGAGATCGAAACACAAATTTCTTCCACAAATCTCTTCTAGCTCGAAGATCTCACAACTTTATTTCTTCCTTAAAATCAGATTCTGGAGATGTTGTTTATACTTGGGATGGCATGAACTCTATTGTTGTTGATTACTTTTCCAATCTTTTTGTTGCTACTCCTCTTGACTCAGCTTCTCAACAAAATGTTCTTCAAGCAATCCCTTCTCTTATCACTTCTGAGGAGAACTCTATTTTGACTCGCTCCTGTTACTATCAATGAGCTTCAACAAGTAGTTTTTAAAATGCAAAAAGGGAAAACCCCAGGTCCTGATGGTTTTCCTATTGAGTTCTACCAAGAGTTCTGGGATATCCTTCATGTTGATTTATTAGAGGTGGTGGAAGAAGCTAGGAAATCCAAAGAAATTTTGAAGGTTATCAATAAAACTTATATTACTCTTGTTCCAAAAGCTCAAGAGGTTGATCATATCTCAGCTTTTAGACCTATTGCTTTATGTAATGTTCTTCTCAAAATTATTACTAAAATCATGGCAGAAAGGTTGAAGCCTCTTTTGCATAAGATTATTTCCCCGAGCAAGGGGGATATGTGGAAGGACGTCAAATAGTAGATGAGATAGTTCTTGCTCAGGAAGCCATCCATTCCATGGATATGCAAAATTCTCCTTCTATGTTCATCCGGTTAGACTTATCCAAAGCTTATGACAGAGTGGATTGGCACTTCCTTATCAAAGTTTTGAGGCAATTTGGTTTCTCTAAGGATTGGATGGATTGGATTATGGGATGTATCTCTTCCGTTTCCTACTTAGTTCTTATCAATGGCAGGCCTTCTCAGTCTTTCCCAGCTTCCAGAGGTATTAGGCAAGGTGACCCGCTATCCCCTTATTTATTCATCATTCTTGCTGAATGCTTGGGTAGGACTATAACCAAAAAGAGGGAAAACAAAACCCTTGAGGGAGTTACCATTGCTCATGGAGCTAGACCTATCTCTCATCTTCAATTTGTGGATGACTCTACCCTTTTAGGTAAAGCTACGGTTAAGGAAGCTTCTAATATTAAGCAAATCATTAGCTATTTTTCTAAGGCTATCAGGCAGTTGATCAATGAAGACAAATCTAAAGTTATTTTCTTTCACTGCTTTGCTAGACAAGAATCCATGGTCTTGGATAAATTAAGATATAAGAAGACCTCTCTTCCAATCACTTATTTAGGTATTCCCATAAATATTCAAAGGCAGAAAAATAAAGATTGGAATTGGTTGTTGGACAAAGTCAAGAAGAAAATTGGAAAGTGGACCAACAAGTGGCTTTCTTCAGGGGTAGAATCACCTTGGTAAAATCAGTCCTTCAAGCTATTCCTATTTATGTTTCTTCCATTTTGAATATCCCAAAGGTTGTTCTTCGAGAATTGGATCAAATCAATCATCGTTTCCTTTGGAGTGGTACTAAGGAGAAAAGAAAATGGGCCTTGGTGAAATGGGATACTTTATGTCTTCCTAAGAGTGAAGGGGGTTAGGATTCCGGTCTTCAATTAATAACAACAAAGCTTTAGCTGCTAAATTATATTGGAGGATGTTGCATAACCCCAATGCTCTTTGGGCCAATAATCTCCATGCTAAATATGCTGAGAACAAAAGTCCCGAAGACCTTGTTCGCTATCAACTTCCTACCAAAGGTTCTCCCATTTTAGCAGTTCTTAAGACCGGTGAGGATTTGATAAAGAAAAAATTATTTTGGATCATTCATAATGGTCAACATGCAAATTTTTGGACAGATTCTTGGGATGGTCACAAGCCTTTGATAACTCGGTTTCCCGATTGGAGGCCTTGGATGGAGGAGCTTCACCGAGCTAATTGGATAAAGGTGGCTAATTATTGTCGGTACCATCATGGTAATTCAAAGGTTGGTAGATATTGGATCCCTATTGAGGACTGGCCTATTCAAATCCCAGAAAGGCAAAGACAAGATATCCAAGGCATCCTTCATATGAGATCCCTCTCTTGGTCCCATGAAAAAGATTGTTTTGGATGGAACAACACTACTAAGGGTGAGTATTCAGTTGCTCAAGGTTATTTGACCTTATGCCATAATAATCCCAACCATTCTTCTGACATATTTTCTCAATTGTGGGCTCAAAAGCTCCGGCCTAAGGTGAGGTTCTTTAATTGGCTTTTATTGCATCGTAGGGTGCTTACCGGTGAGCAACTTATGAAGCGTGGTTTTCATGGCCCTTTTAGATGTGAAATGTGTGAAGAGAATGTAGAAAATATCAACCATATTTTTATTGAGTGTACTTTAGCCTCTGAGCTATGGAGGAGAATGGCAACTTTACTTGGCTTACAGGTGGTCCAATTTTTTCACTTTTGAACAACTTTGGAGGGATTGGCCTAATCAAGAGGGTGTTGATCATTTTATTAGGCAAGTTAGTTTGGATGGGTTCTACCATTCTTCTTTGGAATATTTGGAATGAAAGGAACAACCAAATTTTTAATCAAGATAGGAAGGATATTCACTATATTTGGCAAAAGACCATAGCCAACTTAGTTGAATCAGTCCATCAACTCCTTAATCACCCCCAAAACTCCCACCAAAGATGGGATCAAGTGATGCAAAGATTGAAGATTAAACCTTCTAAGGGCAACCAACTTAAAGGGAATGTGAGTATTAGTAAGATGGATAGGACTAGAAATTGGCAACCTCCTCCTAAGGATTTTGGAAAAGTCAATACCGATGGAGCCTCTAGAGGGAACCCCGGAAAAGCCAGTGTGGGAGGAATTGGTAGACTTTCGGATGGCTCCCTGGTTTTTACTTTTTTCTGAGAATTTGGGTATTCTTTCCAATAACCTTGCTGAGGGGTATGGTATCCTTAGAGGCCTTCAGGAGGCTACTAAGGTTGGATGGGAAAAGGTGTTAGTTGAGTCCGACTCTCAACTTATGATTAATCTCTTGAAGACTCCTTCTAAGAATCATAAGGTGGATTGGAGAATAAAAAGAATTATTGAGAAGATTCAGTTAATCCAGATGGGATTTTTGAAAGTTGATTACAATCATGTGGTCAGAGATCAAAACAAGAGTGTTGATGCTTTAGCTAATTGGGCTTTGGACAAAGGTGATCTTACTTGTTATGGCCACCCTCCTATATGGTGGGCTTCTCAAATTAGGGAAGCTCTTCTTTCTATCATTTCTTTGGATGGCTCCGAGTTCGAAGGTACCTAGTTTCTTCTTGTTTTTTTTTTGTTTCTCTTTGGTTCATTCAGTTTTTTTAGTTCCCTAGCTCATTCTATTCTTTATTTTGTTTCCTCTCTTGATTCTTGCATTAATAGTCTTCTGGTCTAGATAGGTCATTGTTTTGTTCATTTTTTTTTCTTTTGTCTTCTTTGTTTTTTTGTTTAGTTTTTTAAGGTGGGTGGGTTCTTTTGTTTTGTTTTGTTTTTGTGTTCTTTGTGTTGTTTTTTGTTGTTCTTGTGTTTTTGTTGTTTTTTTTTTTTTTATGTTTTTTGTTATTGTTCTTGTGTTTTTTTTGTTCTTGTTCTTGGGTTTCTCTTTGTTTGTGTTATTTCATTTTTTATGTGTGAGTGTTTTCTATGTTTTTTGTTTTTGTTTATTGTCTGTTGTTGGTTGTTTTTATTTTTATTTTATTTATTTTATTTTTTAGGTTTTGGTTGTGTTTATTTTTCATGTTTTTTTGGGTTATGTCTTTGTAGTGTTCTGTTGTTTTTGTCTTGTTTGTGTTTTGTTATGTGGTTCTTGTGTTTTTCTATGTGGTTTGTGTTGTGGTTTCTTTTATCTTATTGTGCGTGTTTGGTTGTGCTTTTGGTTTTGACACACTCAAGGAGCATGTTTTTTATTTTATTTTATTATTTTTGTTGTTATTTTCTTTTTTTAATTTGGTTTTGTGTGTTTGTTTGCTCCTTGAGTATGTCAAAGGTGGTAGGCCAGGTCCGAGTCCTGGGCATTTTTTGCGGAATGGATACCCCTGCCTCCTTGGGTCTTACCCGAAAGTGGCATCCCTTTTGGGATGTTTTCCACAAAAAAAAAAAGCTGGGAAGGATGACTTGTGCTAGGCATAGAATTCCTAGTGTGAAATTTGTGAGGACCATAATTACTAGGAATTTGTAGATGCAAAGACGCGACACTAAAAATGAAATTACAAGTAAATACACAAAGAGACAAATATTGCACAAAATGTTCCAATTTTAATATTGACAATGGGGGGAGCCAAGTGAACTCTTTGATACAATGCTACTCTCCAAGAGTATTTTGATACAATATTACAATGGGCTAGGGTTCTCTGAAACCCTAGCAATAAAATAAAATAGTGTCTTTCGAAGATTGTGCCTTTGATCCCAATAGGGTGAGTGGGCTTTGAATATCCGAAGCTGGGCCACTCTGGCTCTAATAGCCTGATGATCTGTAGACCTGCAAGTGACAAAAACAATTAAGGAGTTAGTAGCACATGAGAGGGCTCCACAGAGTGAGACCCTCAAATAATGATTAAAAACCCTAATTGAAAGAAATAGAAAGCAGCACTTACAGATATGCAGATTTAACAATAAAAACTCATAGAAGTGATTTACCTTGCTCAACAGTAGATGTGACTTGACCGGGCTGATTGATTAAACCCTAACGGATGCAAAAAATAGTGCGACGGTTTTCTGGGCGGCGATGGATGAGCGAAAGTGGCAGTGATGGAACAAATGGGGCTGGTTGGAATCTATCCTAGGGTATGCTAAAGGTGCTCAGGGTATTCTTCAGCAGAGAGGCCTCAAGATTCTTCAACGTTCCATTCTTTCAGTATTTCAGCCACCTTTGGGCAATATGAGGGGCTTGTATTTATAACTTAGCTTTAGGGTTTAACTTAGGGTTCTTAACTTTACACTTTTGATCATGTGGCTAAGATTAAGTCATATCCTAGGGCTAAGATTAAATGATGGAAGTGGCATGGATTGAGTGGGATGGATGGTAGGGATTTAATCTGATCGGACGGTGGAGGTTAAATGAACTTATAATTATATAATATAATATTAAATAAATTAAATATAATATTTAAAATATTAAAATAATATAATATATATTAAAATAAGTCCTATTTTGGCGAGAAAGGGGAAAATGGGCCTTTTTGAAGGTGGGAAAGGGAAAATGGGCCTTTTGAAGGTGGGAAAGGGAAAATGGGCCTTTTGAAGGTGGGAAAGGGGGATGGAGGACAAGTGGAAGGTGGGATGACTAGGAAGGTGGATGAATGGCTGCAATTTGGTGTCTACAGATGCCCCTTTTTGTACCATGTTGCATGAAACATAATATGGTGCAAAAATATGAGACACCTGCATGGGCTATGGGCAACAGAAACCGCTTCTCTCGTTGGAATTGCACATTGGTATTGAAGAAAAAAAGAATGAAGAATTTTTAGAGTTCATTGCGTAGCTTACCCCCTCAATTGGTGAATGAGAAAATTCTCATGAGCCAATTGAAAAAGCATGGATTTTGTGCAAATGATGGATGAAGGATGAATGATGATGCGATGTGATACCATTTTTGCCCCAACGGTTGCAGAAAGGGGGTTGGTGTATAATACCATGATGCTTGAAGAATGATGATTGATGATTTGATACCATTTTTGCCCCAACGGTTGAAGAAAAGGGGGTTGGTGTATGAACCATGATGCTTGAAGAATGATGACTGATGATTTGATACCGTTTTTGCCCCAACGGTTGAAGAAAGGGGGTTGGTGTATGAACCATGATCATGTAAGATGTATCCCATCATGGGAAATCAAAATCAATGTGGTTGTCCCAAATTTGGGGGTGATTCGATGTTGTTGAAAAATATGCCTCACAGGCATCATTGAGTATGCAAGATATGAAAATGCAGAATGACTGAGTCACCGCAGGGCTGGCCATTGACTATAGAATATTCTTCATCAATTCCATAATGGAACCAATCAAACCTAGCGAGCTTGTCTGCTTTGTGACTATAGTCAGATGAATGAGTGATTGATATTAGTTATCCATGATTTCGCATCCCATGGAAAAGGATGTCAATGATTCCTGTTTGGCGAATTCTTCTTGGTAGTGTTTCACTTAGAATTTGAGGTTACTGATATGATTATGATTCTTGGCAATGAGATAATTGGTGATGATCATGATTAAGTGTCCTTATTATAAACTATTCATGTTACCGAATTGCATGGATTACTATCGTTGCAACCACCAAGTTTATAGAATAATTTATTGGATACGAGGTTCACTTAGAGCCAACTGATGAGATACCATTTTTGCCCCAACGGTTGAAGAAAGGGGGTTGGTGTATAATACCATGATTTTTGAAGAATGATGATTGATGAGATACCATTTTTTCCCCAATGGTTGAAGAAATGGGGTTGGTGTATAATACCATGATTTTTGATAAATGATGATTGATGAGATACCATTTTTGCCCTAACGGTTGAAGAAAGGGGATTTTGATGATGTGAAAATGTGATGAAATAAAATGATTTGTATCTGTTCTTTACCCTTAACAGATAAAGGGGGTTTTGATGATGTGAAAATGAAGTGATTATGTCTATTCTTTGCCCTTAACAGATAAAGGGGTTTTTTATGATGAAAGTGTTCTTATGGTAGTCTATCCATCCTATTGGATTGCATGGACATCGTTACAACCACTAGGTTTATAGGATAAACCACTAAATACAAGGTTCACTTGATAGGAATGCAAATGTGATCTATTTTTGCCCCAATAGATGAAGGGATTTTTGAGAAATGAATGAAAATAACATGATTTGTATCTGTTCTTTGCCCTTAACAGATAAAGGGGTTTTTGATGATGTAAGATGAAAAAGTGTATGTTCATTGCCCTTAATAGATAAAGGGGTTTTTGATGATGTAAGATAAAAAAGTGTCTGTTCATTGCCCTTAACAGATAAAGGGGTTTTTGATGATGAAAGATGAAAAAGTGTCTGTTCATTGCCCTTAATAGATAAAGGGGTTTTTTATGATGAAAGTGTCCTTATGGTAGTCTATCCATCCTACCAGATTGCATGGATAACCAGTCATTGCAACCACCAGGTTTATAGGATAAACCACTAAATACAAGGTTCACTTGATAGGAATGCAAATGTGATCTATTTTTGCCCCAATAGATGAAGGGATTTTTGAGAAATGAATGAAAATAACATGATTTGTATCTGTTCTTTGCCCTTAATAGATAAAGTATATAAAGGGGTTTTTGATGATGTAAGATGAAAAAGTGTTTGTTCATTGCCCTTAACAGATAAAGGGTTTTTGATGATGTAAGATGAAAAAGTGTCTGTTCATTGCCCTTAACAGATAAAGGGTTTTTGATGATGAAAGATGAAAAGTGTCTATTCATTGCCCTTAACAGATAAAGGGTTTTTTTATGATGAAATTCCTATAATCTACCATCCGGGAGGGTAAGGAACTGTTCATTGCCCTTAATAGATAAAGGGGTTTTTGATGATGAAAGATGAAAAAGTGTCTGTTCATTGCCCTTAACAGATAAAGGGAGTTTTTGATGATGAAAGTGTCCTTATGGTAGTCTATCCATCCTACCGGATTGCATGGATAACCAGTCATTGCAACCGCCAGGTTTATAGGATAAACCACTAAATACAAGGTTCACTTATGAATGGATAATGATAAAAGAATGTAAATGTGATCTATTTTTGCCCCAATAGATGAAGGGATTTTTGTAATTTGGATGATGTGAACGCAAGGCAAAGGGCGCAACCTTTGACAAAAGAATGCAATATTTTGAACCTAGCAATTGACTTGTTGATGATGTGATGTGATTGAATGATTGAATTGTTTATTGCAAGTGTGGGGAAGGTGTGAAACCTTGAACACCCCCAAGTTCTAGCTGTGATGTTGATTGATTAGGGGAAAGGTGTGAAACCTTGAGCACCCCCTAGTTGTGATGTTGCTTGCTTGATTGGGGGAAAGGTGTGAAACCTTGAACACCCCCAAGTTGTGATGATGTTTGAACTTTCTAGCGATCTTTGCATATGTGAGTTTGATATATATACATACATGGCTTTTATGTTTGTGTTATGCTTTTGTGTTAATGTGTTAATGTGAATGCAATGCATGTTTAATGAAAATATTTTTATGGAATGCCTTATGGATGATTAATGCAAGCTAAATGATGTATGTGCCTAATGCTTATATGGATGATTCATGCAAGCTAAATGATGTATTATTGATGCAAGTAAATGTGTAATGAACCTAAGCTATATGAGAGGGATGCATGGTGTTCGAATGATCTTTTTATAGTTCAAAAATTTTATTGGCCATGTTTGATGTCCACTATTTTGTAATCAGGGGTACCCAATTTTAACGACTTTATGCAACTTGACGTATGATGCAGGCATGAATGTTGACATGGAAGAAGATATGGATGTTGATATGGAAGAAGATATGGATGTTGATATGGAATGAGTACTACAACATTTTCAAAAACTCAAACATACTAGTATTATCAATCAAACTCACTTGGGTTGTCTAACTTTCTTTAGGACCAATGTGTGTGCAAGTGAGGTTCAATTACCAAATCTTGAGTGTGACAATGACCCTATCTAATCAAGAACCAGTGTGTGTGCATGTGAAGTTCATTGACCCACTATGAGTAAATTGGGCATGACCTATTATGGAGATGACCTGAAGCTAGCCTGTCCTTATGTGCGGTCAGAGGTCTTCCTATTTGCCAAGGAGACATGTCGCCCCGCATGAGCTTACTCCACTGCCAGCCAGGCATCTATAGCCCCGGTGAAGATTCACTCCATAGTCCAATGGGATTTGATATTTTAGGCCTTGGGGATGACTACCCATCCATGCTAGGGATGTGAAGTATGAATCCTTACGACTTGAGGGATCAAGGGTGTTTGGGATTTTATTTGTTAATTTTGTATAGAGCTTTGGGGAATCGGATTCTCAACCGAAGTGTGATGAGAATTTTGACCCTATCCTTACTACTCTATGTTTTTATGCTTATGTTTGAAGAGTAATTGAGGTAGTGGTGAAAACCACTATTTTTTCTTTGGACTATGTTGCATGATGGGACAAGCGAGGATTATCCCTTTTCGCTTCAAGGTACTACCCAAGTATGGTACTAACCCTCTTTGGCTCATAATGTTTTTAAGATGTGATGGAATGTGATTGGTTCAAGATTGTATTTAGAATCAATTGGCAATACTCAAGACCTTCTTAATGTGTAAAGTGTATTTTTGGTCCCAAAGAAAATCGGACATTCATTTGGAGGTTGCTTGCTACACTAGTAATGGCTGAGTGATTGAAAATCTAGGCTTTATGATTTTTGACACGGGATGTGGTTTGACATATGGCTTTTGCGAGGGTTGCATGATTTCTTCAAACTAGGTACCCCCAATTGTTATAACTTGACTTTGTATTTGTGGCCATATCATCATTACTAAGTAAGATCATTCGAACATGGGATGGGATGAATGCAATTATGAATGACTATAGTGGAATGTATATGAAATGTGCAATTATGAATGTATGAATCTAGATGTATGAATGCAAGCGAAAATGAAATGCATGTGAAAAATGCTTATGAATGCGAATGTGGAAGTGTATATGCAAATGCCTATATGTATGCATGCTTATGAAAATGCAATTTGATTTTGTTGTTTTGTTGTTTTGATTTTTTTTTTAGCCATGTATGTACATATATAGTAATCACAATAAGCATGGAACACTTTCAAGTGTATGATGTTCATCAGCTCGGGTTTGTCTACTCCCACTAACATAGTAAGCTTATGACCAAAGGAGTTGGGTACCTTTGGGGCCTTTTGAAAATTTGATGTGACCAAAGGGATTGAGACCTTTGGAGCCTTTTGAAATTGATGTGTGACCAAAGGGGTTAAGACCTTTGGAGCCTTTTGAAATTGATGTGTGACCAAAGGGGTTAAGACCTTTGGAGCCTTTTTGAAATTGATGTGTGACCAAAGGGGTTAAGACCTTTGGAGCCTTTTGAAATTGATTGTGACCAAAGGGGTTAAGACCTTTGGAGCCTTTTGAAATTGATTGTGACCAAAGGGGTTAAGACCTTTTGGAGCCTTTTGAAATTGTGTGTGACCAAAGGGGTTAAGACCTTTGGAGCCTTTTAAATTATTTGACAAAGGGGTTAAGACCTTCTAAAATTGTGACCAAAGGGGTTAAGACCTTTGGAGCCTTTTGAAATTGATGTGACCAAAGGGGTTAAGACCTTTGGAGCCTTTTGAAATTGATTGTGACCAAAGGGGTTAAGACCTTTGGAGCCTTTTGAAATTGATGTGTGACCAAAGGGGTTAAGACCTTTGGAGCCTTTTGAAATTGATTGTGACCAAAGGGGTTAAGACCTTTGGAGCCTTTTGAAATTGATTGTGACCAAAGGGGTTAAGACCTTTGGAGCCTTTTGAAATTGGTTGTGACCAAAGGGGTTAAGACCTTTGGAGCCTTTTGAAATTGATCAGCCACCGAAGTGACCGGGGAGTGGGGTATGTTTTCCATTACACAATTTAAGTTACTTGTTTTCTTTTGCATTCTAGCTTGAACTATGAAGTGCGTAAACAAAAGATATGCAATTAAATCCAAATAACACCAAACCAAACAATCTTGTGTAGGAATTTTTAAAAGTAAAAGAAAATACAATGTCCTAGGTTTTACCTTGTGTGGCTTACCTCATTCATTATTATTTAAAATGTATTCCTTTTTATTATTATTTGATTTACTTACGTTATGGTACTAACTCGAAATCAAACAAAAGTAATAAGTCAAAACAACTTAATGGAAAACACATCAAATCCACCTATTACGTAATGATGGAATGGCTATTGTGTAAGCCATGTTAGTGATGAAAGGGCTATTGGTTAAGCCATGTAAATGATGAAATGGCTAAGGTTGAGCCATGTTAATGATGAAATGGCTAAGGTTGAGCCATGTTAATGATGAAATGGCTAAGGTTGAGCCATGTTAATGATGAAATGGCTAAGGTTGAGCCATGTTAATGATGAAATGGCTAAGGTTGAGCCATGTTAATGATGAAATGATGAAATGGCTAAGGTTGAGCCATGTTAATGATGAAATGGCTAAGGTTGAGCCATGTTAATGATGAAATGATAAAATGGCTAAGGTTAAGCCATGTTAATGATGAAATGTCTAAGGTTGAGCCATGTAAATGATGAAATGGCTAAGGTTGAGCCATGTTAATGATGAAATGGCTAAGGTTGAGCCATGTTAATGATGAAATGATGAAATGGCTAAGGTTGAGCCATGTTAATGATAAAATGATGAAATGGCTAAGGTTGAGCCATGTTAATGATGAAATGATAAAATGGCTAAGGTTAAGCCATGTTATGATGAAATGTATAAATGGCTAAGGTTAAGCCATGTTAATGTAAATGGCTAAGGTTAACCATGTTAATGTATAAATGATAAAATGGCTAAGGTTAAGCCATGTTAATGATGAAATGGCTAAGGTTGAGCCATGTTAATGATGAAATGGCTAAGGTTGAGCCATGTTAATGATGAAATGATGAAATGGCTAAGGTTGAGCCATGTTAATGATGAAATGGCTAAGGTTGAGCCATGTTAATGATGAAGATGAAATGGCTAAGGTTGAGCCATGTTAATGATGAAATGTATAAATGGCTAAGGTTGAGCCATGTTAATGATGAAATGGCTAAGGTTGAGCCATGTTAATGATGAAATGATGAAATGGCTAAGGTTGAGCCATGTTAATGATGAAATGGCTAAGGTTGAGCCATGTTAATGATGAAATGGCTAAGGTTGAGCCATGTTAATGATGAAATGATGAAATGGCTAAGGTTGAGCCATGTTAATGATGAAATGATGAAATGGTTAACGTAAAGCCAAGTTAAATGTATTTTCCATTAAGCTATTTTGGTTTATTACTTTCTTCTGATGTCTTGTTAATACCATAAAGTACTTAAACCCAATATTTAAAGCTTATCAAAATAAAACCAACTGTAAAAACTTGTACAAGAATTTAAAGATAAAAGAAAACAATCAGTCCTAGGTTTCACCTTGTGTGGCTTACCTCATTCCGTATTATTTTCTTCATTAATGTGTGGTTCCTTTTAAAATTGTGTGGTTGGTGTGTTTGATGTTACCTAATATTTGTTAAATGAAATAAAGGAAAAATCTATGGTTGGATAGGGCTGCGAGATTCTTGTTGGTAATGACCTCCAACAAGTTTTCTCGAGGGTAATCCTATGGTGTCTAAGGGTAGATATTTGATGGATGGAGATGAATGCCACCGTCACCAAACCTCAAGCAATAGTTGGTGATGAAATCCAACTACTATTGTTAAAAAGTGGAGCGTGTAGTGTGTGATGTTAATTTTATGTTTCTTGTTCTTTATGGTGTGCGGACAATGTTAAAGATGACTAATTTCACTAATCTAAATCAGAATCCAACACAAAGATGCAAATTTCATCTAAAGAGCGTAGAGTACACCCTTAAAATCCCTGCCTACAAATGATACCCGAAGATATCAAAAGAGCATCGGAGGGTTCGTCCACCTCTCTGCCAAAGGGGCCAACCTAGGGCAAGGATTACTTTAAGTGTCCAAATGTTGTTCCTATTTAGATACATAAAATTTAAGTGATATTTAACCCTAAAATGCAAAATCTAGGATGCTTTTCTGCTTCACATGCACTCAACAATGCAAACAATCACCTAGATCTACGAATTTAGGACAAGAAATGAATTTGAAATATTGAAACACACACAAACCCTAGATATGACTTGCTGCAGATTCTTTCTCAGATTACTTAATGTTAAACCCAGAAACAATGAAAAATAACAACAGAAAATAGAATACGTAAATTGTTAAATGACCAACTAGGGTTACGAAACTCACTTGGAAGCCTTAGCTCTGCTTCAAATTAATGCCAGGCATAGTTGGGCACCTGCGTAGGCATAGGAGAGTGCCTGCGTAATGTGGAAGAACATCTATGTAACGCGGAAGGATGCCTACGTAACATGGAAGAGCGCCTGCGTGATCTCTGGAACTACTATAGAATGCTTCAGAAACCCTAGCGATGAACGTGATGACTTTTACGTTTTCTGAAAAATCTACAACAAACAACAATAATAGTAAATTAGCAAGGTAGATCTATCAAATAGTGAAACCCTTGTGGGGTCCCACCATGATCGCCATTTGTAGATGCAAATACGCGACACTAAAAATGAAATTACAAGTAAATACACAAAGAGACAAATATTGCACAAAATGTTCCAATTTTAATATTGACAATGGGGGGAGCCAAGTGAACTCTTTGATACAATGCTACTCTCCAAGAGTATTTTGATACAATATTACAATGGGCTAGGGTTCTCCGAAACCCTAGCAATAAAATAAAATAGTGTCTTCCGAAGATTGCACCTTTGATCCCAACAGGGTGAGTGGGCTTTGAATATCCAAAGTCGGCCACTCTGGCTCTAATAGCCTGATGATCTACAGACCTGCAAGTGACAGAAACAATTAAGGAGTTAGTAGCACATGAGAGGGCTCCATAGAGTGAGACCCTCAAATAATGATTAAAAACCCTAATTGAAAGAAACAGAAAGCAACACTTACAGATATGCATATTTAACAATAAAAACTCATAGAAGTGATTTACCTTGCTCAACAGTAGATGTGACTTGACCGGGCTGATTGATTAAACCCTAACGGATGCAAAAAATAATGCAGCGGTTTTTTGGGCAGCGGTGGATGAGCGAACAGTAGTGACAAAATGAATGGGGCTGGTTGGAATCTATCCTAGGGTATGCTAAAGGTGCTCAGGGTATTCTTCAGCAGAGAGGCCTCAAGATTCTTCAACGTTCCATTCTTTCAGTATTTCAGCCACCTTTGGGCAATATGAGGGGCTTGTATTTATAACTTAGCTTTAGGGTTTAACTTAGGGTTCTTAACTTTACACTTTTGATCGTGTGGCTAAGATTAAGTCATATCCTAGGGCTAATATTAAATGATGGAAGTGGCATGGATTGAGTGGGATGGATGGTAGGGATTTAATCTGATCGGACGGTGGAGGTTAAATGAACTTATAATTATATAATATAATATTAAATAAATTAAATAAATATAATATAAAATATTAAAATAATATAATATATATTAAAATAAGTCCTATTTTGGCGGGAAAGGGGAAAATGGGCCTTTTTGAAGGTGGGAAAGGGAAAATGGGCCTTTTGAAGGTGGGAAAGGGGGAATGGGCCTTTTTGAAGGCGGGAAAGGGGGATGGAGGACAAGTGGAAGGTGGGATGACTAGGAAGGTGGATGAATGGCTGCAATTTGGTTTCTACAGAATTATACCATCATCACGAAGTCAAAATTCAATGCATGATAATATGAAATTATTTATTCTTAAAATACAAATTGATATGAAGCAAATCATCATATCACATGTTTAAGAATATTGAGAAATATGAAATGATTTAACCCTAAAAATTGAGAAAGATGACTTGCATTAGGCATAGAATTCCTAGTATGAAAATTTTGGAAAAAATAATTACTAGGAATTATACCATCATCGCGAAATCAAAATGCAATACATGATAAATGATTTTGGGAAATGCAAGTTCTTGGAATAATTTTTTTTGAATATTTTGAAAATTTTGAAATATCTATGTAATGAATTAATATGAATAATGATAAACTGATGTTATCCAACAAATTTTAGAGAAATATTTTAACTTATTTTTAAGACAAAGTCTAATTTATCAAGAACCAATGTGTGACATGTGAGTTCATTATCCATCTTGATTTGTCATAATGATACAAAATCTCTCAAGGATCAAATGTGTGTTCTTTGTAAGGTTTTTTTACCGATTTTTAGTAAGGTAATGATACAGACCAAATTTTATGAACCAATGTGTGTGCAAGTGAAATGTTCATTAATCATGATTTTGTGCATGCTATTGTACCGAACTACTATGTGAGTCAAGTTACCAAAATATATCTAATCCACAATCAAACATTGGTCTATACAAAATAAGGTCACAAATGTGATATATATATCACCACACGAAAGGCTTACCCAAGGTCAAGCGGGTTGGGCAAAAACCGCGAGTTATGGGGCTCACCTCATGGCTTTTGAATGACTGAGGAATTACAGGGATTCAAGCTCATTGCCCCTTATTTTATTTTGATTTTGGAGTAGGTATTATTATCCATTTTTGAACAAGGGGATTTTATTGCTTTTTGTAGTAAAACTACTTTTTCTTTTCTCTTTCTTTTGCTTTTTCTTTTTCTTTTTTAGGATACTTGCTCAGATTAGACAAGGAGCAAGGGATTTTATTCGAGTAGGGGGGAGCTTGTCCTTTTGCCAATTCTCAGTATTCTAGACCATGTGCATAATAAGATAGTAGGTAAAAATTTTCACTTAAGGAACTAAGACTACTATGTAGTATCCTTTTCGAATTTTGCATTAAATATTTTTTAAGATGTGAGAGTGTGTTCTTGGTTCAAGAAGTAGCAAGATTAGTTACCAAAACTCAAAATTTTATTTAGTGAAGTAATAGTGCTTTTTAATACAAGAGAGATTTATAATCAAAATGACAAAATCAAAATTATTAAATATGTAAATTAAGTGCATGGTTCAAGATAAATTTTGATTTTATCTGAAATAAAATGAAATATAACTTGAATTTTGGAAAACAATACACACTGATGCAAACAATGAGAACTTACCAATTTGAAATATTTTTGGAAATTTTTATGTTTTTTGATTTTTTTGGTTGATTTGATAATTTGATGACCAGAATTGGTGGTATACACAAGATGATCTATATACATTAAACAAGGTGATATGAGTATAGCATGTCTAAGGTGGATTCAAAATCAAAGGAGGTTTTTAAGAATAATTTGGTTGTGGTGTAGGTGATTGAAGCTGATTGGTTAATAGTTGAGATTGTTGTGATGAAGAATGATATGTAGATATAGATGAAGAAACGTTATGGAAATAAGATAATGATGATAATAGAGGAAAATAATAGATAACTTGATGTGATAACAATAATGAAAGAGAGAATGAAGGATAAAATGTGATAGACAAAAGGTGGAAACAAAGATAAAGAGGAAAATAATAGAAAACTTGTTGTAGTGATGATAAAGAAAGAGAGAATAAAGAACAAAGATTCCCTATGAATAGGAGAGGTTTGTAAAAGTTCCAAAAGATATATCTTATGTGGATGATTGTCCCATTGTTTTTGAATGTTGAGGGAGACTTTAGGTTGAGACTTCAACACTAAAGATGGATTTTCTATGCTTGTATCTTCTTTCTGATTATTCTTCAGAACTAAGAGAGGTCTTGAAGGTTGGTTGGATGAAGAATTTATCTCATGATTGTCAAGATAATTTAGTTGGACAAGAACTTGCTTTGTTGTAGTCTCTACTACTAAACTAATAATATCATTGTGATGAGGCACATTATGATATATCAATTGATTATTTCCTTGTTATTGATGATTGGGTAAGGTATTTTGTAAGATCCCTATGTCTTGATCAGTTTTTTGAGTTTGTTATCGATAATTTTGATTTTGATATTTTTTCTTGGTGATGGCTCCAATAGTACCCACACTATTTATTTTTTGTAAGTGACAAAAGCAGGGTCTATCATTTACTACTTGTTTATTTGAAAGTGCTTGTTGAGATGAATATTGAGTGGTCATTCTTATAGGGAATGGTTCTTCTGGAACTAATAAATCTATGATGGGAAGAATTTGATTTGAATCATCTTTAGAACTGTTTGAATTATTTGAGGTGATGTATATATGTTTCACTTTTTGTGTCACTTCTTATGTCTTTTGAAGATGAAGATTGAAAATATTGTATGGGCCTAATTGTGACTACATATTGAGTAGGCACATAAGAAGTTTGTAAATTTTGATGTGGTAAGAAATTGTTGATGGTTCCCACATATCGAGTTGGAGGAGGAACATTATGATGTTATAATTGATCCACATCCTCTTTACCATGACTACGTAAAGGATTTTGGAAAATGTCTAAAGTTTGATTTGCATTTTGAGTTGGTTGTTTTTGGGTATTATTTTGAGGATTATTGTTTGAAGGAAACTTTTCTACTTTCATTTTACCTTTATCAATCAGATCTTGTATCATATGTTTTAATCATTTACAAGAATTGGTTGAATGTCCATCCACTTGATGAAAATTACAATGTATATCAGCCCTATATCCAACTGCAGTGGTATCTGGTTGTCTTATCTTCGATAACCGTATCAAACCTTGTTCTAATAATTGAGGTAGAATCATGGTTAAGGGTTGATTCAGTATTATGAATTATCTTGGTGGTTTATCAGGAATTTTTAATAAAAAAAAAATTTATAGCTTCTGTAGTATTGATGTTTGATGTGTTTCTACTATCAGTGACTCCATCACCTACTAGTTGTTTATTCTTATATTGGTTTTTGGAAGTTTTATCCTCATCCTTATTCTTGAATTGTCCTATTTAGATGAGGGCATCTTATACCCTTCTTGCTAAGTATATAACTTGATCAAAATAGGTTACTGTAGATATAGCAAGTTCATAGGATAATTGTTCTTGTAAATTACCAATGAAAATTTCCAACATCTCTCAATGCGGTAAAGAAAAAGGCAATTTTCCTAGAAGTTGTCTCCATTTGGCTAGGAATTCAACAAATATCTCATATTTTCCTTGTTTCAAATTATATAGATCCTTAATAGTGACATGCCATTCTATGTAGGCACTAAATTGATGCACAAACATTTTTGATGTCTCTTTAAAGTCTCTCAAATAATTTGTTGGCATTTGATAATACCATTCTATGGCCATGCCTTTGAGACTTTTAGGTGATATTTTTAGTAACAACAAATCATCATAGTAAATATCATGACATGCTATTCTAAACATTCAAAGATGCTCAATAGGATATTTGATTCCTTTATATATTAGAAGGACATGCATAGGGAAATATTTTGGGTATGGTTGAGACACCACAAGAGGATCCAAGGATTGACTACACATCTCTCTATAACTATATGAGGGACAATAGGGATCCATTTGATCTAGTTGTGAAGCCAATTTTTTAACCATGTATTCAAGTACTTGTGGTTATCCACCAAATTGAATTTGGTGTATTGTGTTGTTTTGTCTTTGATAATAAGGTTGTGTTGTTGTGTAAGGATTTCCAGCTGAAATACTATTGTGTAAAGTGTTGGTGGGAAAGGTGTTATGAAGTTTATATGGAATTGTATTTTGTTGAATTTGTTTATTATGGTTGGAATTTTGCATCTTCTTATCTTTTTGTGATGTAGCTATTTGTTGATTTGGAGCTTGAAAGGAATAAGAATGTTATTTTTATTTGGAATTTGATTGAGTTGCTGGTTTTTGAGTGTTCAAATCTATATTTTGATTGTTGTTTTGAGATGGATGAGCTTGATCTTGATTTGTCTTGTTTATGTATGTTAATAGATTGGCATGCAAATAGAAAGCAACTTCTATAGTGGCCTCTGTTGAATAATCTCCGGTTGGGAGTAAATATTCTACTGTTAACACATGATTGATTTCATCTATATGACCTTTTAAAAACTCAATAAAATGTTGAACATTTTTAAAGCTAACATTACCTTCAGAGTCTACTAAAGGCTTGGTAGGATCTTCTATTTCCTCTTCTTCATTATCATCCTCACCTTGTTCTATGAGTTTATCATCTTCAATAATTACCCTCTCATCAAAGTTTTCTTGATCTTGTTCATCATATTCTATTTGTTTTCCATTTCTCAAAATCCTAGGCATTTTGTTTTAGGATGTTTTTCTTTAGGGATATATATATATATATATGTTTTAAATTTCTTGGGTATATATGTTATATATATACCTATATAAATATTGTAAATATAAATATATTATATTTTGTTTTTTTTTTATATATGTTTTTATGAATCATAAAGATGCCTATGTTATTCACATCGGGTTCACCAAAGAATGTAGCTCTGCAATTCTCACACTCCTTTCCTCCAGGTCAATAGATCCGCACCTCAAAGGGGAACGGGAGAATAATAGGTCTACACCTCAGAGGAGAGGTACTTAAGATCGTGCCCTCTTAGGTGATTTTTAAACGAATTGAGAAGGTTCACTAGGAAACATTTTATGGCAGTTTCCACGCATAGGTTTTGGTGTTTGTTTGACGTATTATTTTAAATAGTATCACATACACCTAGCTTGACCAATATGTAACTACACTATTATACATGTTATTTTGATTCACATGAAGATAAAAAACAATAGAAAATAGGAAATAATGAACAATGCAATGCATATAAACTGATTTGAAATTCTAACTCAGATTTGGATGGCTGATTTCTACAAATTGTTGCTTGATGTAGATAAGATCAGCTAGTTTAGGGCAATATCGGGTGGTACGATCCTGTGATCAGTCGATTAGATATGTGATCGATCGATCTGATTAGAACATAAACCTGCAATTCAAAAATGAACATAGAAAAATAGGAAATTCATAGCATAACATGCATTTGATAAGATGGATTAGATTAAGTAATGAGCTAGAATTTGAAATAACTGCATAAATGAATATAGATCTAAGCTATATGCATAAATATTCATAAAAAATGGTATTAAATGAATGAAAATCTAATGCATAAATTAAAATGGATTTAAAATGATCTATAAGGTAATGAATATGATCTAAGGAATGAGAAACAGAGAGATAAAATGTAAATAGTGAGGTATGGATGCCCCCAAGTAGCTTAACAAAAAAAATATTTGATGCAGACAAGATCAGGCAGTTTTGTCTAAGATCAAAAAGTTTTGTTTGAGATCAAGCGATACGATCCAGATATTGTGTGGTCCTATCTTGTATATATCCAACCGATGCACAAATCCAACCTACAAAAACATAGCAAATATGTGAAGTAACAAAGCAAAGGTATACAAAATTTCTAGGAGGAATCTAGGGAGAGGAGCTTAGATTAAATAGATTAGAATAGGTTGAGAGGTTGGGCTAAAAATGAAGAAGGTTACAACTTCCCCTATTCTGGATGATATTGTTCAATCTGATCCCATAACCATCGTGCAGTTCACCAAGTAAGGGGAAAGAAGTTGAAACTATTTTTGTCACCTTGCTAAACAAGGCAATTTTTAGTTTTGGATGAGATCGGGCGATCCAATCTCATATAAAATCATCCCATCTCATATAAAATCGTACGAACTCATATCGGGCGATCCGATCTTGCTAGGATGTTATACATGTACATAGTTTTTTTCAATTTGAGGGGTAAAACGATGTCAAAATTGGACATATAATATATTGTTGGAAAGCTCTTTTCGAGCCCAAGCCAATGGTGTAGGTTTTATGACATTAGGATGGGATATATTTAAGTAAAATTAAGCTCAAATATGACCTTAATTTTCTAGGAGGAAAACTAAGGAAAATGAGTCAATTTTTCATGTCTACAACGATTTACCAAAACTTGTCAAAATTGTCAAAACTAGGAAAATCAACTTGTCACTTATTCTTTTGGGAGGTGGATTTTTTGCCTACATCTACCCTCCCATTTACTTTGGTTGATGTCCTCACCGAATTGTATTTATATTTTAGTTGCACCTCATAATATCTGACTACATATTCTAGGTCTTCCACCTAGGTGCAATGAATTACATGTTGATTCTGCAACTTGGCTGTGTAGTTACCTATTTCTATAGCTTTTATACCATGCTTATTGGGTTTGTCTTTGATAGTATTTAGGATTTTTCCCAATTTTTTGTCATGCTCAATAGTACTCTTCTTCAGTTTCTTCTACAAATGTGCCTCTATTTGAGTTATTACTTGTAACTCTTCGTTCTTATCTCTAATGGTCTTCATATGGCGATTAATATCAGCCTCCAAAGCATAAACAATATCTTCCTTAGAATTCAATTGCACTTGCTTATCCAAGACCATATCATTATATCATTTATTGTCCTGTGTGAGTTCTTCTATCTTCTTATCCTATATTTCTAGTTGTTCATATTTCATGGCCAATTGTGTTTTTAGATGTTCATCCTTTAATATTAGTTGAGCTTCCAACTCCTTGATCCTCTCTTTTGCCATTTATGATACCTAAAACTTATCCTCTTCAAGCGAACTAATTTTGGCCTCAAAATCATCCCTGTTACTTAGCATTTCTTCTTTCAATTTCTTTAGTTTCTCTTATTCGTAGCCTTACTCCTCTACAATTATTCATCCATTGCAACCATTTCCTTTCGAGTGGCCTCTGTATCTTATTTATGAGCTTCCTTGAGTTGATAGATCTTCTCCAATCCTATGCTCAACCACTCTATCCAATGTGTTAGTAAGTTCAACTTCCTTAGAGTGATAGCCAAGCCTGAAGTGACCCTTTTATGTTACAACTTTGTTATGTTCATGGAGCAAGTCGGATAATTGGCTCTATCTAGATACAACCTTGGATGCTACCTATAATTGGTTCTCACTTCGTCTAGAAAGTCATATCTTCCTAACATCATTGTTACCTCTTCCTTGGATAACTTCCATGGGTGTTGTACATGAATATCCATAATTTTCCTTGTACGCTCCTCACTGCTCACCCATTTTGTTATCTTCTCCAACTCGATAAACACTTGTTCTTCCCACAATTTTAACTCTCCCATGCATTAAATATAAAACTATAATTTGGTTCTAGCCATGACATTACCTACCTAAGAGAAGAAATGTTCCACATGGTCTTCTACTCTTTTTGCATCCTCCTTAGTTTTAACTTTTGAGAATTATGGTACCTCCAAGAGGTAACTTGTTTACATCCTTTGTATTTCTTGATATGTAGGAGTTTGTTCTTCTTCTTCTAAGTGGTGTTCAAAGCTTCTCCCAAGCTCTATTAGTGCTCTCTCTATGTTTATATTTTCTTGTGGTGGAGTTTGTTCCATAGTCCTCTCCACCTCCACATCTTCTTCCGCATTCACAATATTTTGATGATATTTATGCTATCCTATAGATTCCTAGGCTTCTTTTTATTTAGTTAAGCCCACATGTTGTTCTTCTGTCACCTGCTCTTCTTCCTGATTATGTTGGATTTCCATTATTGTGACTTTTTCAACAATAGGATCTTCTTTTTTCTATGATGCCTTTGTATCTTCTTGTGCATCACTCTGGCCATTTTGATTCATACCTCCTCCCATTATGAATTTGAAGCAAGGCTTATTCTTCTATCTAGACTCTTCTTTTGAGGCTTCCACTATCACCTTGGTTTTCTCTTTTTTCTCTTGAGTAGTGGCTAATAATTCATGTATTATTTTCCTCACTTCTGTATCATCCAATATTTTTGAAGAGTCCAAAATATTAAAATCATGATGCTAGAAATTTATGGAGATTCCACCATCTCCTCTATTCTTACCCAATTCCTATCATATAAATATAGCTTCTCTGATTCTGACTATTATTCTTGTTGATTCTTTTGTATAGACTCATCTTGTTTTTTGGAACATTATTGTTCACCATTATTTCCCATTATCTTATTGTTCTTACTTGTACTGGTTTGGATTGCCTCCCCACAATTTCCTCAATTTCCTAAACTGATGACTGATCCTGTTGTTGTTAATGAAATTCTTGTTGTTCTAGTTTAAGTTCCAATTGCCTAGGCATTTTCCTTTGAGGGTGTGCATCCTCATTCAAATAAGTATCCTCATGTACTACCATGACCTATTATGCTTTCTTTGTCCAAGACTTATCTAGAGTGTCCTTTAGAATCGGTATTGACTTTACCCATCACAAAATGGTTGGTTAGCCTACCTCAATATTTCTAGGTTCTATCAAACCTAGAAAGTGGATTCCCATATCTGTAACAACATTCAATAACAATCCAATATCATGGAAAGTCATCCCAAAATTCTTAGATCTCTTTGTCAGTATGTCATGCATCTTCTTATCTAAATAGGTACCCCAATCATACAAGATTCCTTGGGTGATACCTTCCACATACTACGCCATCCATATTGGCATCTTCGTGGCTTGTTTTCCATTGACAATTGAGCCATCAAAATATTCATGGCACATGGCCAATATTTCCCTATCAATTATCTCTATTTAATTCCTCGAGTCCCTACACCCAAGATATTTTCTTCGGTTGATGATTTCATAGTGGTGAGTAAAGTGATGATGTGATGTTTCTCAATCGAATCAAGCAACTTCTTCACTACTTTCATTTCATATGCAAGAAACCCAAATGTTTTCTTAAATAAATCTATTGTGACTTCTATCTTCATTGATCGCTTACCCATATTGACATAGGTAAGTCTGGTTGCAGGATTATACATCTAAACCATTTTCAACATATAGTTATATAATAATATCTTTTAGTGTGGTGGCACTTATGTTATTATAGCTACACCAGCCTTCTCAAACTATTTTCTCTAGGGGTAGTTCTTATTTTTCTTGTCGTTCCACCACTTCGTGCATGTATCTCCTCCATTCTATACAAGTGATATTTTTGTTATATCAACCTAAATCTCCTTAGGTTCGCTACTCAGATCCTCCTCTAGATCTGGGTAATGGACTTCACTATGAAATTCCCTCATTGAGATTCTTTCCTTTGCCATTTTCTCTCAAAATATTGGTGGTGTCATTCTTCAATCAACCCTCCAATACCTCTACCCTCTCCACGACCTTTATCCTCCTGCCCTTCAAGGATGAATACCATGCCAACCTTGGTATTGAAACTATCATCCTTGGTATTGCCACAAATGTGATTCTCTCTTGTGTAGGGGTCCTAGTGACCGTTCCACTTTGTCAGTTGCAATTCTTCTTAACCGATATTCAAACTCTTCAACTAAAATCATTTCCTGACATTCCTTTATTTAGATTGCTACTTGGACATCACCTATTCTACAATTAGAACTGCCCTAAAAATTATATAGTCTATTGTAAATCATACAGTACACCCTCCAACTTATTCATGTATAGTTTTTAGATCAACAACCACCTCTAGATCATACAATAAACTCAACTACTTCAAACTTTTTGATCTTCTATAAATCGTACATCCACTGCACCAAAATGTATAGGGCCCATACCATTCCTCTATCTACCTACTTATCTTCACTGAATCCATACACTTTCATATGATTTCATGTGATTTTTTATGAGTGGCTATTTGACACATATTTTTGTACAAGAATTGTTTCATTATTACAATTATATGATGATTATGATATGTTTTCTATGAATTATTATTGAATAAAATGTTATTTATTAGGAAAATTGATTAATTACCATAATCTAAAAAATGTGTTTGATTTATATCAAATTTTTTTGAGTTCTAAGAAAAATGCAGGAAAAAGGTATGGATGATCACTGAAGAGATTGTAGAGCTTTGGAGTGCACCTCGAATGAGAAGAAGAACCAACAGAGTTCAGTGACAACAGTAATTGATCTTGTTACAGATGTTGATTACTGAAGTATGTTACTGAAGGTAATTATGAAGGTAACTACTGAAGATAGTTACTGAAGAATGTTTTACCAGTAGTTACTGAAGGATAATAAAAACTATTGACTTTGGCGTGCCACATCAGAATGGATGGCATATTAAGATATACGACAAATGATATTTTTACCTAGAAAAATATTAGTTGTCGTATATTGCATAATATCCACAAGAATATTTCAAGTTGACAAAGTTATGGTTTACTTTATAAAGCTTGTAATCAGTTTATTTTGGGAAGTTTAAGATATAAACATAAAAAATGTTAGACTTTCCTGGAATATAGGACATGAGGTCCTAATGTATATCTTGCGAGTTAATTAAAATAGCATTGTATTATTAGTATTATTAGTAGGATGCCACTTGGACCAATCAAAATATTTATAATTCCAAGTAGGAGTACATATTATGATTAGGTTTTAGATTATTTTGATTAATTTATAGTCATCAATCCACAAAATCCACATGTCAAATACATGGAGAATACTGTTTAGAATTGTATTAGTTACAGTATAAATTACATAGGAGAGACCTTGAAAGAGGTCTATTCTCTGCTACATCTATTGTTACATTACAGTCTGTTCTAAGTTTACAATTTTGAAGAAACACGTTCAGCATGTACAATTGAAGCTCCAATAATAAAATAGCATTTTTTTCTTCAAAGATGGTAATTTGTATCAATTTCATGTGTTTTTTGATTTTTGCTATGTAAATTGTGTTTATCTATTACCTATATTTACAGAATAGACATAATGTTAGTAGTAGTTATAAAATCTAGTTACTAATATAACGTAAACTAGGGGAGAAAGACTTACACTGCCCTCTAGGATGCAGGGCCCACTCCTATAGATAGTCCCTGAGCTCTCGCCCCTGCAATAGGTTAGGATTAGTTACCCTTAAATTAAACTGTATTTCAAATTACATAAAATAATATAGACTACACGAAGATCCTCACAAATAAATTAAATCATGTTATAAACCAATTAGTTTACAAAAAATTAAATGCATCGGTAAATCAATTCATCAGTAAAAGTAAATTATCATTGCATCATTTTATCATACCTTGCACCATTTATTTATGCACAAAATTTAATTATGTTCATTTACTTTTTTGTACACGTGAAGTCTAAAAAAGAAACTTGAGCTAAGCTTAGTATTAACTCCTATGATATAATCTATACAGGATTACTACTCTTTAAATCTAACCTTGATTTCCCTCAGATTGCTAAAATTAAATGTAACCTCTACATCCGATCAATTTGCTCAAAAATATTAATGAAATCACCCTAAAATTACCTGAAATCGCACAATATTTTCTTAAGATTATACAATATACTTTCCAAATTATATAACACATCCTTTAAAACTCTTTTTCACCTAAAACTTGTATTTTCACTTATTTTCCATGATTTCTCACCATCCCAGTTGCCAAAATATCCTGATCTATCCTTCTAGTGCAATTTTGGAGTAATTCTTCAATTTTCCATCACTTGGTGCAATTTACCCCTAAAAACAAAATTTCCTAGTTGTAATGCGGGGTTGTACGGTCTTCTCCTTTCTTTCCTCTACCTTATCTAGTTTATTTTTGGTTACTTTTATCATATTAGGGCTTGTAATCTCCTTTCTCCTACAATTTCTTTACTCCAACTCCAATCTATAATATCTTCGAACCTTGGTGTACGTTTTTCCATAATATGGTTCTTTCTTGGATGCCTTCTACTACAAACCCTTGTTTTCCTTAACTGAAATTCAAAATCTACTTTTAATGGAATCAAAAACCTTACTTTTATTCTCTGGTTTGATTTTCTTGAATGCGCAAAGTCTCCCTGGTGTAAATTTTAGAAATGGGTCATGCAATATTTCAATTCATCGATAAATTTTAATGCCCATGGAGTAGATTTCGTTTAGTTGCATGCTTTTCATATTCATTCTCCAAAAAATTGAATTTCTCCTTGTTCGATTTGAAAATTTTCTAAATAGCCCTTTATTTAAACTACTATCAAACCCTAACCACTCAAATTTTAAAATTGTGCCACTTTGCATATCTTTTTGTCTTCCTTGCTCGGATGATTGACAACTCATCGCATTCCCCATGCGATTTTATCTTTTCCCATTCTTTTTTGACAACACATCATTCCACACATGCGCACATTAAATGCGATGGCTAAAAATCATACAACTGCACCTAACATAATACACTATAAAATCTAAATCATACAACATGCTTCTCTGTATTATTTTCCTTGTGCTTTTTCCAATTTTTTTTGTATGATCTCTCACTTATGCTTTTTTTTTCAGTTTTAAAATTGACTTGTACTATCTATTACTTAGAGAAAATTTTCAATTTTTTCTCTCTTGAAGAGGTCACCATTTTTCGGTTTTCAACCCACTTCCTTCTTAATTGCAATCTAAGGGATTTTCACATTTAAGGCATTTTATTTTTTTCCTTTTTTTTTTTTTCCATTTCCTAACCTATTTACACTTACCATCATTCGAATCGCACAATGACATTCACTTGTATGATCCCATCTGATTCTTCTCTTAGAGGCTCGATCATAACATTTCAGAGTGATTGTGTCATCTAGCACGACTTGCTCTCTAGGGCGATTCATCTCCACTTGTGATGTTATTGAGTTCCTTGGCCTTCCACTACCATGTGTATAATTTAGAATTGTACAATTACAAGATAGAGTATCTTCACCTGGTGTCCTTTCCTCTTGTCATATAGGTGATTGATCCCTTGGTAGCATTGTCCTGACTACTCTACTATCATTTGAGCAACTTCTCCACCTATCTCCTCGGATCAATTCTGGCTCTAGACATGGTGATCGGATCCTTTGTTGTCCATAGTTTCTTTCATCTATAAAATGCACTCTTCCTCTACCAACAAGGCCTCTACCACGTGAGTGTCTTCCTCATCCTGTTCCTCTTGACATTAGGATTCTCAATGGTAGTGTTGATTCCTCCCTACCTTGGAGTAATCCTCTATCTCCTACCACTCTTCAAGGTCCTCATAATACTAGGGGTGGTCCTCCTAATGGATACTGCCCTATAGGATTTGGTAATATCTCTCTCATCCTTGGTATACCTTACAGATTCCTTGTCTAAATAAAAAATGCTAAGGGTGAATCTCTCGGTCATCTAGGATTAGGGGGTCAAAACCTTCCTCATCCTCTTCCTCATCTAACTGTAACATCACCTTGATTTTATTCATTTCAAAGTCGAATACCTCCTCCCCTTCCTGTCTGAAGCCTTAATGGTCCTTGTCTATTCCTTCCTCCCATTGCTTGGTGTGAATACAAGAACACGACACTTAGACAATAAAGAAATCAAATAACCCAAAGAAACACAAGATTGCACAAATAGATAAATTTATTCAATAAACGGGGGGAGCTAATAAACTCCTTTTGATACAATCTATACTCAGTGAGTATTTGATACAAAGATATACAAGACGCTAGGGTTCTCCGAAACCCTAGCTACAATAATTAAGTGTCTTCAAATGGTGTGTCCTTGCTTCTAATAGGTTGAGTGGGCTTCTTGATATTCGTAACCGGGCCACTCCAGCTTCAACAGTCATTTAATGCTTTTGATGTATTATCAAATCCTGCACACAAATAAACAAAGGAAATTAGTAATAACAAATGAGGGCTCCACAGTGTGAGCCCTCATAAATCACCACTTACAAAACCCTAGTTATGGCAATGAAATGTGAACAGAATGAGATAATATGAAATATAACAACCAATAAGTGATTTAACTTGCTATTTGTTGATGTTTTGTTGTAGATTTGTTGGTGTGATACCCTAACAGTAGCAACAAATATGGCATAGTAGGTTGGTGGGGTGTTTGATGATGATTGCAAGCTCTGGTGTGAGCTTCACAGGCTCTGGTGTGAGCTTATAAGGCTCTAGTAGACACTTGGCAGGATCTATAGTGAGCTTGGAAAGCAATAGAGGGTGCTTAGGATATGGTAGGATTTGTAGTGATCCTATGGGTTAGGGTTTAATTTGTAACAGAAGATCACGGGGATGCAAGGGGAACATCAAAAGTGATGTGGTAGCAGTGACAGAGAGTGGATAAATGGGAATTATGATGGTAATGGAGGATGGATGTGGAAATGGCTGGAATGGTGAAAGTCCTATGGCAAGCTAGGGCTTGGATATTCAATGGCTCTGCAATCCCTCTGCTTCACATAGGTTTCTTCAACAATCTCTCCAAGAATAGAACATTCTAAGGCATTTCAGGGTTTGAGCATTATGAATACTCCTATTTATAATCTAGCATAGGTTTTTCTTAGGGTTTTAGCCTTGCACTTTTAATCGTGTGGCTAAGATTAAATCAGATCCTAAGGCTGAGATTGCATTTTAGATGTGGCATGGATTAATGAAGATGGATGGTGGAGATTAGATTGGATCGGACAATTGTGGTTAATTGGGTTTATAAATACATATTTTATAATAAATATATTATAATATAATATAAAATATTATATTAAATATAAAATAATATTAAAATAAGCCCAATTGGGTCAGGAAATAGCGAGAAAGGGATAAAGTGGGTCTTTTGAAGGTGGGAAGGACTAAAAGTGGCTAAATGGATGGTGGGAAAGGTGTATGGTGGACATGGTAGTGGTATGGCTAGGATGGAGGATTAATGGATGTAATTTGGTGTCTATAGATGCCCCTTTTTGTACCATTTTGCATGAAACACAATATGGTGAAAAATATGAGACACATGCTTGGGATTTGGGCACAAAGGCAACTTGTCTCTGTTTTTGGATTTGAGCACTGATGTTGAAGACAAAAGAATAAATTTTTTTTGGAATTTTCATAGCTTACCCCCTTAATTTGTGAATGAGTTGCGGATGTATCTCACAAGCCAATTGAAAAAATTGTGCAAATGATGAATGATGTGGTGAACTTGTGTAATTGATGAATGAATGGTGTGAAATGCAATGTGATTGTGGATGATATGAATGATGTAAAATGTTATACCATTTTTTCCCCAATGGTGGAAATGGGGTTGGTGTACAATACCATGTTATTGTAGACAATATGAATGATGTGAATTGTGATACCATTTTTTCCCCAACAGTGGAAAGGAGGTTTTGTGCAATGTCATGATAATGTGAGATGTATCCCATTGTGGGAAATCATAATAAAATTGTAGTTGCCCCAAATTTTAGGATGATTCGATGTTGTTGAATAAGATTCCACAGTGGCATCATTGAGTATGCAAGGTATTAAGATGCATGATGACTAAGTCAATGTAGGGGTGGGGTAGTGACTATAGAAAATTCTTCACCAATTTCACAAAGGAATCAATCAACCTACCAATATAGCCTGTATTGTGACTATTGTCGAATGAATGAGTTTTTGTGATTTTTATTATCCATGTTTTCGTGCCCCACAAAAAAGGGCATCAATGACTTCCTTTGATCAAATTATTCTTGGCAAGGTTGCATTCAAAATGTGAGGTGCCAAATGTGATTATGATTTCGATCAAGGAGATGAGTGAGGATGATCATGATGAAGTGTCCTTATGGTGGTTTGTTCATCTTACCAAATTACATGAATGCAAATCATTGCAATCGCTAAGGAGATAGAATAGACCACTAGATATGAGGTTTGCTTGAATGATCTAGACAAATGGTGGATGAAATGATTGATGGATTGAAATATGATGACATGAAGACATGGTGGTGAAAAATGTGTTGATGTATGCAATGTATATGGATTCAATGATGGATTCTAAATTGCCCCAATAGATGAAAGGATTTTTGTAATTTAGAAATGTGATTAAATGTATTTTTTCTTTCCCTAACATATGAAGGGGTTTTTGAAATGAAATTATTTGTGTTTTTTCATTGCCCTTAACAGATAAAGGGGTTTTTGATGATGTAAGTGTCCTTATGGTGATCTATCCATCCTACTGAATTGCATGGATAACCAATCATTGCAATCGCTAGGTAAAATAGGGTAAACCACTAAATACAAGGCTCACTTGTACTTGTGTCTATTCTTTACCCTTAATAGATAAAGGGGTTTTTGATGATGAAAAAAATGAAATGTGTTTGTTCTTTACCCTTAACAAATAAAGGGGTTTTTAATGATTAAAAAAAATGAAAAGTGTTTATTCGTTGCCCTTAACAGATAAATGGGTTTTTGATGATGAAAAAAAATGAAAAAGTGTTTGTTCATTGCCTTTAAAAAATAAAGGGGTTTTTCAAATGAAATGATTTGTGTTTGTTCATTGCCCTTAATAGATAAAGGGATTTTTGATGCTGACAAAAAATAAAAAAGTGTCTGTTCATTGCCCTTAATAGATAAAGGGGTTTTTGAAATAAAATGATTTGTGTTTGTTCATTGCCCTTAACAGATAAAGGTATTTTTGATGATGAATGATGGTGAAATGTGTCTATTCTTTGCCCTTAATAGATAAAGGGGTTTTCAATGATTAAAGAAATGAAAAGTGTCTGTTCATTGCCCTTAACAGATAAAGGGATTTTTGAAATGAAATTATTTGTGTCTGTTCATTGCCCTTAATAGATAAAGGGTTTTTTGATGATGTAAGTGTCCTTATGGTGATCTATCGATCATACTGAATTGCATGGATAACCAGTAACCGCAACCGCTAGGTAAAATAGGGTAAACCACTAAATACAAGACTCACTTGTACTTGTGTCTATTCTTTACCCTTAATAGATAAAAGGGTTTTTTATAATTAAAGAAAAATGAAAAGTGTCTATTCGTTGCCCTTAATAGATAAAGGGGTTTTTGATGATGAACAAAAAATGAAAGTGTCTGTTCATTTCCCTTAATAGATAATGGGTTTTTTGAAATGAAATGATTTGTGTTTTTTCATTGCCCTTAATAGATAAAGGGGTTTTTGATGCTGACAAAAAATGAAAAAATGTATGTTCACTGCTCTTAACAGATAAAGGAGTTTTTAAAATAAAATTATTTGTGTATGTTTGTTGCCCTTAATAGATAAAGGGGTTTTTGATGATGAATGATGGTGTGAGTGCAAGGCAAAGGTCACAACCTTTTACAAAAGGATACAACCTTTTGAACCTAGCCATTGATGTGGATGATGTGAATGCAAGGCAAAGGGCACAACCTTTGACAAAAGGATGTAACCTTTTGAACCTGGCCATTGAATTTGTTGATGATGTGATGTGATTGAATGATTGAATTGTATATTGAATTGGGGGGAAGGTGTGATATCTTGAGCACCCCCAAGTTTTGATGTTATTTGCTTGGTTGGGGGAAAAATGTGAAACCTTGAACACCTCCAAGTTTGTGATGATGTTTGCACTTTATAGCGATCTCTTCATATGCGAATTATATATATATATATACATGGATTTTTATTTTTGTGTTTTTAAGTGAATGCATTTGTGGAATGCATGTTTAAAAAAATGTTTTTATGCATGTCTTATTGATGATTAATGCATGCTAATCATGATGTGTATGCATAATGCTTATATGGATGATTAATGTAGGCGAAATGACATGTATATGAATGGTGTTTATATGGATTATTAATGCAAGTAAATGTGTAATGAATCTAAACTATGTGAGAGGAATGCATGGTGTTCAAATGATCTTTTATAGTTCAAAAATATTATTGGCCATTTTTATTGTCCATTGTTTGGAAATCGAGGGTACTAAATTTGGCTGTGTTATGCAACTTGACTTATGGATGTTGAAATGGAAGAATATATGGATGTTGATATGGAAAAATATATGGATGTTGATATGGAATGAGTATTGCAAGATTTTCAAAGACTCAAACATACTAGTGTCCTCAACCAAATTCACTAAGGTTGTCTAACTTTATTTAGGACCAATGTGTGTGCAAGTGAGGTTCATGTACAAAATATTGAGCATGACAATGACCCTATCCAATCAAGCACCAGTGTGTGTGCATGTGGGCTAATTAACCCATTATGAGTAAATTAGGTGTGACCTATTATGGGGATGACCTAAGGCTAGCCTATATTTATGTGAGGTTAGAGGTCTCTCTTTTCGCGAGAGAGACATGTCACCTCGCATGAGCTTACTCCACTGCCAGTCAAGCGTCTATATCCTCGATGGAGATTCACTCCATAGTCCAATGGGATTGATATTTTAGGCCTTGGGGATGACTACCCATCCTTGTCAGGGACATGTAGTACAATCCTTACAACTTTAGGGATCATGGGTGTTTTGGATTTTATTTGTTAATTTTGTATAGACCTTTGGGGAATTAGATTCTCAATCGAAGTATGATGAGAATTTTAACCCTATCCTTACCACTCTATGTTTTTATGTTTATGTTTTGTAGAGAAATTGTGGTAGTGGTGAGAACCACTGAATTTGGACTATGGTGCATTATAGGACAAGCGAGGGATATCTCATTTTTGCCTCAAGGTGCTACCCAAGTATTGTACTAACCCTCCTTAACTCAAAATGTTCTTAAGATGTGAGAAAATGTGGTTGGTTTAGGATTGTATTCGGAATTAATCGGTAATGCTCAAGACTTTCTTAGTGTGTTTTTTTTTGTCCTAAAGAAAATCAGACATCCGTTTGAAGGTTTCTTGTTACACTAGTAATGGCTGAGTGATTTAAAATCTAGGCCTTATGATTTTTGACACATGATGTGGTTGACATGATTTTTGTGACAGTTGCATGATTTCTTCAAACTAAGTGCCCCCAATTTGTATAACTTAACTTTTTTTTTGTGGCCATATCATCATTACCATAAATGATCTTTGAGCATGGGATGGGATGGATGCAAATGTATATTCCTAATTTAATGGAGTGTTGATATGCAAATGGAAATTATACAATGCAATGGAATATGTATTATTTAATGTATGCGAATGAAACAATGCATGAATGTAAAAATGAAAATGCATGTCAAATGCCTAAATGTAAATGCAAATGGAATGTATGCAATGTGTAAATGCCTATGTGAATGATTGTTTTTTTAAATCCATGTATATATACACATATATCAATCACATTAAGCATGAAATGCTTTTCAAGTGTATGATGCTTAGTGTCTCATGGTGTTTTACTCCCCCTAGTCTGATAAGTTGATGGCCAAAGAGGTTAAATGCCTTTGGAGATTTTTGGAAATGAAATGTGGTCAAAGGGATTAGGTACCTTTGGAAATTTTTGAAATTGGAATATGACCAAAGGTATTGAGTAGCTTTGGAGCTTTTTGATTTTGAATTTTGATATGACCAAAGGGATTGAGTACCTTTGGGGCTTTTTGATTTTGGAATTTTATGTGACCAAAGGGATTGAGTGCCTTTGGAGCTTTTTGATTTTGAATTTTTATGTGACCAAAGGGATTGAGTACCTTTGGAACTTTTTGAAATTGGAATGTGACCAAAGGGATTGGGTACCTTTGGAGCTTCTTGAAATTGAATGTGACCAAAGGGGTTAGGACCTTTGGGGATTTTTGAAAATTGAATGTGACCAAAGGGGTTAGAACCTTTGGGGATTTTTAAAAATTGAATGTGACCAAAGGTATTGAGTACCTTTGGAGATTTTTGATTTTGAATTTTGATGTGACCAAAGGGATTGAGTACCTTTGGGGATTTTTGATTTTGGAATTTGATGTGACCAAAGGGATTGAGTGCCTTTGGAGCTTTTTGATTTTGAATTTTTATGTGACCAAAGGGATTGAGTACCTTTGGAACTTTTTGAAATTGGAATGTGACCAAAGGGATTGGGTACATTTGGAGCTTCTTGAAATTGAATGTGACCAAAGGGGTTAGGACCTTCGGGGATTTTTGAAAATTGAATGTGACCAAAGGGATTGAGTACCTTTGGAGCTTTTTGATTTTGAATTTTGATGTGACCAAAGGGATTGAGTACCTTTGGGGCTTTTTGATTTTGGAATTTGATGTGACCAAAGGGATTGAGTACCTTTGGAGATTTTTGATTTTGAATTTTGATGTGACCAAAGGGATTGAGTGCCTTTGGGGCTTTTTGAAAATTGAATGTGACCAAAGGGATTAGGACCTTTGGGGCTTTTTGAAAATTGAATGTGACAAAAGGGGTTAAGACCTTTGGGTATTTTTGAAATTGAATGTGACCAAAGGGGTTAAGACCTTTGGGGCTTTTTGAAATTGAATGTGACAAAAGGGTTTAAGACCTTTGGGGCTTTTTGAAATTGAATGTGACCAAAGGGGTTAAGACCTTTTGGGATTTTTGAAATTGAATGTGACCAAAGGGGTTAAGACCTTTAGGGATTTTTGAAATTGAATGTGACCAAAGGGGTTAAGACCTTTGGGGCTTTTGAAATTGGATGAGACCAAAGGGGTTAAGACCTTTGGGGTTTTTTGAAATTTAATGTGACCAAAGGGGTTAAGACCTTTGGGGCTTTTTGAAATTGAATGTGACCAAAGGGGTTAAGACCTTTGGGATTTTTTAAAATTGAATGATGTGGATGACTAGGAGGATGTGATATCTTGAGAGTCCCCACTTTCCTTGGTGATTGAGTTGATACCGATGTCCTGATTAGATGAATTAGTTGGACCATTTGGGGTGAAGACTTTCAGATCAATGAGGTATTGTACAAATTTTTTGAATATATAATAATTGTTTATGTTATGGCCCGATTATCGATGATAAGGACAGTACAAGTGTTTCTTATGATTTTTTTCAAGTGGCTTATTAATATGGATTGATTTTATTTCTGGAAGTACAAACTTTTGTGTTTCATAAAGCCTTTGAAAATGGTTGCATAAGATTTTGAAAGTCTTGTGTAGTTGCGATGAGGCTTCTTGGGGTGCTTGGTGCTTGTGTCCAATTGTTTTGGACTTTGAATTTGTGGTACAGGTGTAAAAACCTGAGATGTGGATTTTGAACTTGAATTTTTCAATTGTTGTGATTGTTGACACTGAAGATGGCTCAATTGTAACTCAATGTTAGTCGAGTTAGAATTTGTTGTAGAATTTCAGCGCGTTGACAATTTGAATGTAAGCCTTGGTTGGCTTGTTGAGTGATTTGAGATGTGGTGAATAGATGAAATTGAATGTGTTGTTGGAGGTATGATGAATTGGGATTCATGGAAAGAATTGATGATGGATTTGGTGAGGAAATGATTGTGAATTAAGAAAATAATATGATGTATGAAGACTATGGATGGGTGGACTCATAGGAATGAAATGAGTTTATGGAGGCATGGAGCAAGTTGCATTTGAATTTGTTCTAATTATCTTATGTTTGTTTTGATCAATCTTCTATAAAATTCATTAATATCTCCAATATTATTACTTATCTCATTTATATTCTTAATTGTCAATAGGCTATTGTATATTCTTATAGATCAATATTGGTTTTATGCTTGTATGATATCCCTAGTTACCAATGTGTTGTTGTATATGTTGGGGAATCACGGTCATCCTAAGGATTTTTGGGTCTCCCTGGGCAATTTTCATCATCACTACTATCTGTGCTAGATTCCCTTACTAGCCAAGGTATTCCTTAATCACTAGAGTCACTCAAGTCCACTTGTGCATTGCCTTGTGATTGAGGTTATGTGGTTGTTTCCTCAATGTCTCACTAAAGCATCTCTGCATCTTCATTCGTCATTGGTGGATCACTTGGTGGTACTTATGAACTTGTGCTTGCACCATTATTTCTTATATCACTCCTTGGATTTATCCCCTCATTATCCTCAACTTCCCCTTCTAGTTCTTGTAGCCTAGATGTTATTTCTTCATCCAACCTTTGTATTGTGCTATCCAATTCCTGGATGGTTTTTTCTCTAAACCTTACATTATGACCTCACAATGTCTGATATTCCTCCTAAAATTTCTAGGTTAACAGTTGCATTATATTTTTTAATAGCCCTATCTAAGCTAATGGAGTAATTCCAACCAATTCTTCATCGATGGTCTTGTTCCTATTCTCTTCTGGAACTTCCATTTCAAAAGTGTCCACTATATCCTCATGTCGTACTGTTAACCATATCCTTCTTTGTCCTTCAACTTTTTGGGGTATTTCTCTATGCTTTACCCAAGGATACATCATGTCCCTATTTAATTGGGATTCTTCTTCTTTATTTTTCCTATTTTTTGGTAACAATACTATCTCCTTATATCCTATTTTATTTGGAGGAATCCACTCTTCATCTTCCTCTCTTACTCTTTCAATACCATCCACAAATCTAACATGTACTCACAATATTATTCTTTCTTTGTGTCAAGATGCTAACTCCTATTGTTCTTTGGTTGGTTTTGTCTCCTTCCCTTCTATGAATAAGTGTGAAAGTCCCATGTCAGGCTCTTATTGTTATGGACATTGCTCACCTTGAGTCCTCCATTGAGCTTTCGCTCGTCTTCTTCATTCAATATCTTACAAAGAAATGAATAAGCATTGTACTTTGTAAGGCTTCAACTTTGAACCATTCACAATTTTAGGTACCTCAATTCCATTCATGTTTTGTAACTTGACCGCTCCATTATTCATTACTTATACCACTTTGTAGGGACCAAGCCATAAAGTATTCAATTTATCAGCTTGATTTCTTGCTTTCCATTAAACTTTAGAACCATGCCACCCAAACTAAGATGTCATATACATAAGAAAGCAATTACCAAAGAATTATTAAGAGTAACTATCAATACAGAGCTTGTGGGAGTTTTTTCAGTACTTTGCTATGTGTGTTTCTAGATTTTTTTTTCTCCACTATTTCAAGGAAGGGATCCGTGTCTGTTTCTTTTTTTGTAATTATGATGTAGGTGTGTTTTCTCGGGGTATACCCAAAATTTTGTATGGAAATTTTCTTTTTTATAACAGGCTATGTGCCTTATCAGATGTAATGGCTTTGACGACATGTAGATTTTACATATATAGGATCCTTAGTAAGGACATGTTCATCAATAGCCTTGGGCTGATTTTTGTAAAAGGTTTTGGGTCAACCTGTAAAACTCGGTATTAATGCTATAGTATCTTATCTACCAAAAAAAAAAATATAACTTCCTTAAGTATTTGTCATGCCACAACTTTCTTCTTTTCTAGGCTACCTCAATTACCCATTGTGCCATGACTCTTATTTCATCCAACTTAATTAGTGTTTTCAGTCACTCTTCCAAACTTTCTTGATCACCCAAGCAATGCTCCATCGTGACTCTTAAAATTGGTAACAAGAATTCAATGAGCACCACTACCTCTTATCCATACATAAAATGGAAAGGTGTATGCTACATTGTAGGTTTAAAATTTATTAAGTATACCCACAAAACATATGGTAATATTTCCTCCTAATATGATTCTTCTATTCCATAGGTTTTATACAAAGTAGATACTAGGACTTTGTTTGTTGCTTCCACCTAGCCATTTGCTCTAGGATACTATGGACTAGATAATGAATGCAAAATCTTGAATTTGGTTGTCAGTGTCTTGATGATTTCATTGAAAAATTGTCCTCCTCGATCACTCATTATCTATAGAAAACTATCAAATCTTGTAATTATCTACTTTTACAAGAATCTTATTGTACTTTTAGCTGAGTTTTCAGGTAATGCTCTTGATTTGACCCACTTTGATAAGTATTATGTTGCTACCACAATGTACCTGCACTTCCTTCTTATATATGTTTTCAATGGTTCAACGAAGTCAAATCCCAATATTTCAAATAGTTCTAGGGGTTGTGATGGATGCAATGGTATAAATTCCCTCTTTACTGGATTTCCTATCCTTTGACAAGTATCACATGCTTTCACATATTCTTTTGAATAATTATACAATGTGGGCCAGCATAATCCTATTAGTAATATTTTCCTAGCAATCATATCTGGTTCCATGTGCCCTCTTTCTAAGCCTTCATGAGCTTCTTTCAATGCTGCTTTGACTTCTTCCTCCATCACACATCTTCATAATATATCATCACTTCCCATATTATATAGAAATCTCGCTATCAATTAGAAGGGTGTTGACTTCATAATCACTTTATTTTTCTCGATTGCTATCATTTCTTGTGGAAACACTCCTGTGGATAGGTACTTGCCAATCAACTTGTACCATAATGGAAAAAAATTGATGGAAAATAACTGCGCATCAGGAAATTCATCTTAAATCCCTGTTCTTTTGGGCTCTCTTGATCATATCCAAGACAAATGGTCCATAATTACATGCTTCTTACTAGGTCCCACTACAACTTAGAATATGAACTCATGTAGGGTGACGAGCCACATGCTAACCCATATTTGTATCACCAAATTTTTTATCAAGTACAATAGGGCTTGGTGATATGCATAAAAATAAAAGGGCTTTTCTAGTAGGTAATTCCAAAACTTTTGTATTAAATATACCATTACCAAGGCTTCTCTTTCTATTGTACTATAGTTTCTCTCTACCCTTGACAATAGATGACTAGCAAATAAAATAGGCTAATCCAGCTTAAACTATCTTTCTTGTGCCAAAGCACATCTAATTACAAAATTTAAAGTATTAATATGGACATGGAATTCCTTATCCCAATTTGGGAACACCAAAATTGGGCTATTGAAAAGCTTGGCCTTCAACTCCTCAAAGGCTCCTCGGTGCTTCTTTGTTCATCTGAAAGGAACATTCTTCTTTGTTAATGAATCCAATGGATAGGACACATGTGCATAATTTTTTATAAACCTTTGATAATACCTCGTCGATCCAAGGAAGGTTTTAAGTGAAATCACATCATATGGTTCTTTCATGTGCAATATCACATGGATCTTATCAAAATCTATTTTTAATCCCTCATTACACACTATGTGTCCTATAAAATTCCCATATGGTACCATCAAGTAACACTTTCTAGGATTTAATGAGATCTGTGTATTTTTGCACTTACTCATACATTCACTGAGAGTAGTGAGATGCTCCTTGATCTTCCCATAAATGGACCAGTCATCCAAAAATGCTTTAAAATTCCTTGTTGCCAACTGATCAAATATATACAATATGATGCACTAAAATATAGTTGGGGCATTACAGAGCCTAAATATCATTCGATTGTATGCATAGATGCCATTATCCATAATAAATGTGGTCTTTAGCTTATCCTCCTTGGCTATACTTATTTTATTGTAACCCAAAAATCCATCCAAAAATGAATAGATCTCATGTCCTACGACTTCTTCCATAATGGAATTTGTGAAGGGAATAGGGAAGGGGTCCTTAATAGTCACTGTGTTTAGACTCCTAAAGTCCACACATATTCTAATTTTTTCCACTTCCTTATTCAAGGTAACCACTATAGGTGATACCCACTCACTGGTCATAACTCTGAAGATGATTCTTCCCTCCAACATCTTATCTATCTTTGCATTTACTAATGTGGTATATTTTGGGTTCATTCTATATGGTCTCCTCTTTACTAGTTGTGCTCCAGGATTTAGTGTAATATTATGGACACATAACTCCAATGGTACTCCCTTCAAGTCCATTTATGTCTATGCAAAGACATCCTTATATTCTAAGAATATCTTAAAAGTTGTCACTTTCAGTACAGGGTTCCAATCATCACCACAATGAATCATCCTATGTTCATCCTCCATCCCTATATTGATGTGCACTATCTGAGTTCCTTCATATTTGATATTCTTCTTCTCACTTTCCACTTTCTCCACATTCTTTAGGTGTTCCCATCTTGCGTAAATTTCCATATCTCCTACTGTATATTCTACAAATTTTTTTGGCAATGTCCATTTCTCTTTCACCTCCTTCTTAGGTTCCTATTTGAATTTGGTTTCATCTTATTTTTCCTTGATCTCCTATGATTCAATACAGAGACAGTTGGGCGAAACAATTTCATACTCATCCATTTTCCAATGAAGAATTCTGCTATCATATCTAGCTTCATCTTCACTACATTCATCCAGGTACAACATTCCTTCTCCATATGGTTCATATCCTTCATCTCCTAAGGATTTTTTGATTCATTGATCATGGCTACATCCTCACTGACATTTTTATTAGTCAGAATAATCATATATTTTTGATGTCCCTTCTTGAAATTTATTTGATTCTTTCCCTAGTTGTGATTAAATTTGGCTACACATAGCCATCCTCTTCCTAATAGAGCATCGTATGTAGGCTTCTACATAGTAATCACAATTAAATCTAAGACAAATTCTTGGTAAGCTATCACCTCTTATCATGTTGTCAAGACTCCCTTTGTCTCGATACCATACTGGTTAGTGCCATATAATTGAAAGCTCGGTGCCCATAGATATGGAGCATCTAGTTCTATCCAAGTTATTTTAGTCAGTACATTAATGTTAGATCCTCCATCCATAATAACTTGTGTCAATTTGTGCCCTAGGATCTCCATATGAACTAATGCAGGTTTCTTTCCCACATCAATAATTAATATGGTAGGGTCCATGAATTGGTATTTTTGTTTCTTTTCCTAAATTAGTTGACTCTACACTTCCATCACCTTATGAGGTTGTATCTCTTCCACCATCACTTTTTGTAATGATGGGATAGCTTCCAATAGGTTAACCATTTCATCTCTATTGTGGTGTCTAAAACCTGTGTTGTTAGACTTTACACAATTACCTTCTCTTTTGATGGTTTTTTCAGCTCCTTTTCTTCTAATTTTACTTGTTTAGCTTTTTGTGCTTCATCTTGTAGTACTTTATTTGCTACTTTCTAGCACTATTTTTCTTTTGCTGGCTCAGGATACTTATCCTTAAAAGCCTAATTACTTGTCATGGCTAAAACATCCTGGGTTTCCTATTTAACTTGAGGAAACTCAATATTTAAATAACTTACATTTTACGGGTTACTTGAACTTGCCTACTTGGGAAAATTTGCTTCCTTGTGGTTACCCGGACCACACCACCTACACATGTGTGTAGTGTTCACTTGTTGTGTTTCTTATATTTAAGTTGAAGGATATTTTTTGCAAAATCCCACTCTTGGAAATTGTAATATTATATGATCAGCCTCCCTTATGATTCATACTGTAAATGGCTCTGTCCTCCTTTCCTATTACCCTGGTTTGGCCTTCCACCTCATTGACTATTTCTATAACTACCACTTATTGCTTGTTGCCTGCTTCCTAGGGTCTTAGGTTTCTCTTCCTGCTTCTGGATTGTTAGGACCTATAGATGTACTCTTGCATTATACAAACATAGCATCACCTCGTGTCCCATCATATTGTAGATATGATAGTAATAATTTCATGGACAATTTACATTTTTATGACCTTCAATTTTACATTTTGTGCACCAAATGTCATTCCTATTAAGCTTACTTCTTTGTTATTTTATGATCTTGCTGAATTCATAATAAAATGATGCTACTATTATTTTTATAGTGTCATCTTATCCACTATCTAAATCATTGGACTTAGGATAATATAATATTCCTATGTACGTCTTCTTCGATTCACTTTCAAAATTCTTTGCATGCTTTAAGGCTTCCTCATATTTTTTTGATGGTATATCCTTTATCTTTTTCTTATATTTTGGTAGCAATCCATCTATGGACCACCGCTTCACCAATACATCTGCATCTTATCTACTATATATTTTTGTCTATGATTGGATGATTTTATAAATTCATCCATTTTTTGCTTCATCATAAAATATTTAGTGACATTGTCTCCATCATCCTTCAAAGGGAAAAAAATTTCAATGAATTTCTCCTTCACTTGATTCCAAGTCCAAAAATCTGTTGTATTTTCCCTTTTCAGATACCAATCCATGGCCAACCCTCTCAAGGTAACAGGAAATAAAGTCACCCAGTCATTTGGATGGTCTACCCCATTTTCCCTCCAAATGGTTATACAGGTTTTGATATGTCTTGTGGGGTATTCCTTACCCTCACCTGTAAAAGGTGCACATATCTGCTCGATTGCCTTATTAGCCATATTTGAATAATCATCATCATCACTTGAGGTATCTCATAGAATATCTATATGATTCCTCCTTGGGGGTGTTTTGCTACACTCATTGTCAGAATTTTCTATCTGAGGTATCTTATTCTATCCCACCAATCATTGATCAAACTCATGTGCATCTTCACTCTATGACTTCCTTCACTGATGTGAGGGATATGGTCTTGGTCCTTCTCCTGAGACCCCACGTCCTATTGCCCTGGTGCTTGACTCCCATCATTTACACTCCCTTACAACCCATCCATAATTTTCTTAGGTTTCACCATCCACTATCCTTCCTCATGCACTACTTCTTTGTCAAATCGCTCCTCTATGTTAGGTGGTTCTGGTACCTCCTATTTTATCTCTATTAAAAGAGCCTCAAAATCTCCTTCCTATGACCAAACTTGTTCTATTTATGGTTCATATATACTATGGTCTAAGTTAGTTGCATTCTCTCTTTGAGAAATTATTGTGCTCATTTTTACTAGAATTTTTTATCATACTTCCCATATCCTATATCTTTGCACATTGGTCTCTATCATTCACCTCCAGTAGTAATATTCTTACTTGTTAATTTGAACTGTTTTAACAAAAATGCCAAGTTTAATAAGGTAATGGTGTCAAATGCATAATAGGGGTGTAGTATTCTAAGTGAGGATGTGGTTTTTAAGTTCTTATAATGATAAATTTACTATTCCCAATCGATGGACCAAATCGTACAATCGTATAGTCTTCACAACCATAAATTTACTATAACAAAATAACTTGTACGAATTCCAAGTCATACCACTATATGATCCCAATAATACAGTGAAAGGACTTGTATGATTTTACACTCAACCAATCCTTCATATTCATTTTTTTAAGCTACCATACACAGTTTTGTAACTAAATTGTTTGATTTCCCAATACTACAAAATTGGGTAAGTTTTCCTCAATCACATAAATTGCCAAATCGGGTAAGTTTCTTTTGTGCGATTTGCAAGAGGTTTGGTGTATGATTTATATGAAATTAAAGTACAAAAAGGTGCCAAAATTGATACTCTTCTATTCCAATCTCTCTCAGCTAAGTTTTTTAAAGGTCTGAAATGGCAATTAATACATTTCTACCAACATGCAAGTCCCATCATCAAGGTTTGAGAGAGTTATCTCCAATGGCAATATCTATAAATCATACAAAAATATTCAATATGTATTTCTTGATATCATACTCATCATATATCATTCATAAGGTTCACACAAGTGTTGTTTTAATCCAATTCTTCTATAGCAATGCCTTAAGCATCAACAAAAACCATAAATAAGTACAAGAAACAAAGATAAACTACAAAACATTATTCCACCATTCCAGGATTATACAGTAAATGAGAGAAATTTATAAATTGAGATTCTTCTTCATTACTTGTCAAAAATGCTATACAATAACTAAAATGTGCTCAACAATCATAGGTATCCATCAATACTTCCTACTATTCAGACCAGAACATAGCCAAAACTCATGAGCATTAACCCGACTAACTAGACTATCAAAAATCAAAAGAGGGCCTTATATAATGTTTCCTAGTATATTCCAAAGTGGTTCCTAAGGAAATTTATTATTCACAACTGCCTATGCGTAATAGAATGCATAATTATACCTTTTACTAAGTCTAAACACATCATTTATCAAATGCATGCACAATTACAATTCAATTTGTATTTCCCTTGCATTTCATGGTACTTTGTACAGTTTTTCCTTTAGTTCATACAGTTTACATTCTACTTGTACGGTTTGCTCCTATTTGTATGGTTTACCAAAACTTGTCAAAATTATCAAAACTGGGCAAATCCTCTTGTCACTTCTTCTTCTTCTAGGAGGTGGATTTGCTTCCTACAAGCCCAAATGGAAGCTATGCTTACGGAAAATATATGTAAGGGAGCATCCAAATGTGAGGATCTAGGAGCACTATTGACTCTTGCAGAAGAGAAGTCTAATGAGTATGGGTTGAAAGTCATAGAAGTTAGTTAGTACACAACTCGCTTGAAGGATGAGTGTACCGCCTTGCAACTTTTGCTTTTTGATTACTGTAAATAGGCATCTGATAATACAAAGAAGACCGATATAAAAAAGACACTAACTGATTTAAATGGGAGGGTAGATGTAGGTAGCAAATCCACCTCTTAGAATAAGAGAAAGTGATCTAGGGATTTGCACAATTTTGTTGTATTCTGCTCATTTTTTATTAAAATGTATGAGTTCAAATTGTACAAGAAGAGATAAAAAAGTACAAGGTTGCACATGTACAATGTGAAATGAAATGAAATTAAGTTGGAATGTGCATTTGGGGTTAATTTGATAAAAATTGAATTAGACCTTAATAAACCTTGTAAAAAGAATTGTTTTGGAAATCCATTGGGAATGGAAGTTGTAAATGATGTGATGCTTCAAAAAATACTTTGAGACGGTCTAGGCATGTATTATATATCCCCCTTATTCTTTTTTTTGTTGTTAATTCATGTTCATTAATTGTTCATTGTTGCAATATTAATATAGAATTCATGGAGTATGGATTGTGGAGTATAATTGTTGTTCATTATTGATATGGTTATGATTTATGGAATAATACTGATAATATAAATATGATAGCCATTTTCCATAGTTCCTTGTCCTTGTGAATTCTCCCATATGTTCTAGTTATTGCAGGTTGTATAGTTATTATTTAGCACATGACTTGGCATGTATATGGATGGAATTGCATTGTGAATGATCCTGGTTAACCTAAAGACTTTATTTGAAGCATGGAATGGAATATAAGATGAGACGGTATAGGCATGCATTATATATCCCCCATTATTTAATTTTTTGTTGTTAATTCATGTTCATTAATTGTTCATTGTTGCAATATTAATATAGAATTCATGGAGTATGGATTGTGGAGTATAATTGTTTTTCATTGTTGATATGGTTATGATTTATGGAATAATACTGATAATATGAATATGATATTAATTTTCCTTAGTTCCTTGTCCTTTTGAATTCCCCCATATGTTCTAGTTATTGCAGGTTGTGTAGTTATTATTTAGCACATAACTTGGCATGTATATGGATGGAATTGCATTGTGAATGATCCTGGTTAACCTACAGACTTGGTGTGAAGCATGGAATGGAATATAAGATGATTTACAACTGTATTTTTATGTTTTCCAATAGTTGTATGATTTTTGGAATCATCCATGGTAAATATAATTCATTGCTAGTGAATTAGGGTTTGCATGTTATGGAGAATTAGAGCAATTGAGACATAGAAACTTTCCAAAATTTGTCTTGGAAGGATTGATGATGCAAGGTGATAGATATGAATCTTAGTTTCAGCAAGGGTTTGTACCAACCATACGAGTACAATGTTAAATCGTACAAACTATTTGATTACCCTATTTGGTAATAAAAGTTGCAACCCAATTTTGCCAAATAAGGAATTATTGTTAGTTTGAGGAAATTGATTACAAAACTTGTTCGATTTTACTTACAAAAATTGTTTCAGTTAGTTTTTTGTGTTAAAAATCATACCATGTATAGGATTTTATGATTTGGATTATACAACTATATGATTTGGTGACCGTACATGCTATTTTGACAAGTTGAACCAGTGTACGATGAATATCGTACAAGCTATATGACTTGTGCAAGTTGGGTTTTGATATCTTGTGAGTCATTCCCATAGCTTATAAAATACCTCCCCATTGATAATACTACACCACTAGCATCTATAATTATCATCTTAATATTAAAATAAGAAGGAATCCCTTCTAAACAAGGCTTAAAGATCAACTAAACATAAATATTCTAAGAGGAAGCATAAGTATTCAACTTTAAAACTAACATAAAGCTTAGCAAATAGAATAAAATTTAATATAACATAAATATTATCAAGTAGATTGAAATTTAATCTAACATAAAGCTTAGCAACTAGATTCAACTTCAATCTAACATAAAGCTTAACAATAGATTTAACTTTAATATAACATAAAGCTTAGCAAATAGATTCCACTTAAATCTAACATAAAACTTAGAAATAGATTTTACTTTAACTAAAATAAATCTTATCAAATAGATTTAAATTTAATCTAACATAAATATTAGCAAATAGATTCCACTTAAATCTAACATAAAGCTTCTAAAGAGCAAGTGATGCTCTAACTAAGGCAAGTGCTAACAAAACATGGAACAACACTGGAGGAAGACTAGGGTAACACAAATGATCCTCAAAAATACACCTAGCCATCACAAATCCTCAACAACACACCTATCCACGACAATAACAAGGGACTCACTGAAATGCAACTTAAAAAATCCCAAGGTGCAGATCACCACTCAAGGCTACTATGAACAATGCTAGCACATAGGTAGACAATAGGAAAATTCTCGAATCAAAGGGTAACAAAAGCACATAGAACAACTACAACAAAAACTATACCAAACATAACCCGCCACCTTATGAAAGAGAAAATTAACTAGACAAACATGCCTCCACCACATGGTCCAACACAAGATGTAGGGGCACTCTACAACCAAGCAACAATGCAATCCAAAATTCCAAAGAAAACTGAAGCTGACCTTTGGCTTCCTAAGGCAACTTACCATAACATACTCGAAGACCACCAAACATGGCACTTAATGCTTGGAACTTTAATTAATATTTTAATTAAATAAAATATAAAAGTTATGCAAAGCTAGATTAATTGATAAGGTTAAATTTTTCATTCAATAAAAACAAGGGTATAACAAGCTAATCAAAAACATCTTCTCTAACCACACGTAAATAAGAAAAACATGGCACAACATCCTCAATATTCTACACCCTTTTTTTATTCTCAAATAGGCGACCCTTTTTTATGATAGTACAAGTTATCACAAACCTTATTGGGGAGGCTCATTGAAAACAACTTCCTAGCCTAATGGTGTGAATATGCATCTACGTGAAGATAATTTTTCCATGTTTACCAAGAGCTACCGATGAACGAGTCATCATCATCATCACTTACCCAAAGTAAACTCTTAATATGGATGGATTATCCTACATATTCACCAAATAGAGGTACCTAACCCTGCATTCATAAATGCATAAACAATACCACATTCTATACTTAAAAATACCATAAAAAATCCATAATATAAACATGAACAAAGAACCTATGTCATTTATCAAACTTAACCTCATATAGTTCATTGTTCATAAAATTTCTGCCAGGTAAGAGTGTTACAATCATATCCAACCATCCCACACATTAGACAAAATAAGTTTTAAAGTATTATATTTGGAAGTCCCAAGAGAGTGTTGGAATGGTCTCAAAGGTACAGAATTTTGAGAGATGTGGTTGTGGGACTACTGTTTCTTCATGAAGAATGGGAGTAAAGAGTAGTGCACAGAGACATCAAGTCGAGCAATATTTTATTAGAATCTGAGCTTAATAAGAAACTAGGAGATTTTGGGCTTGCTCGTTTGTATGAGTATGATGAAAACCCGCATACAACTCATGTGGCAGGAACACTTGGGTACATCACCCCAAAACTCATACACACAGGAAAGGCTACTTCCATCATGAATGTTTTTAGCTTTGGTGTTCTTATGTTGGATGTTGCATGTGAAAGGTGGCCTATGGATCCCTCCCTCGGTGATGCTCAAATGGTTTTTGTGGATTGGGTGTGGGAGTTGCATGGAAAGGAGAATCTGATGGATGCAGTCAATCCAAAGCTTTAGGGTGAATACATAAAAGATGAGATGGAAAAGTGCTAAAATTAGGATTACTTTTTTGTAATCCTCAAGTGGAAGCGAGACTCAGTATCAGGCAAGTAATTCAAATACTTGAAGGTGAAGGTTTCCTTCCAAACTCACAAATTCTATTTTATTTCATATATGGGTACACCAAGCGACACATGGAAGCTGAATTCATTTAGTCATAGTATAGAGGCATCGTCATCGAAGTCTTTAGATGTATGATTGATTTTAAGGACTCATTCCTTTACTACAACTATCAAAATTATTTCTAGAAGATATTTTTGAACTGGTTCCATTGCCATGTTCAACGTCTATGGACCGATTGACGGCTCTATTTTTCTTTGTCGGCTATTGTATGTGCTTATAATTTTTTTTTGTAAACTACCTCATAGGAATCTAAATGGTAAAGGTTGTGTATTCTCCTCGTCATACTGATTTAGTTGTATTAGTTGTATTATAGTAGGTAGAAGCAAGAGTTAGTTCTCCTTTTGATCCTCCTCTCCTTTGATCTAGAGAATCCTTAAATAACTCTCTATTAATGAATAGGTCTCAAGGTGAAAGAACCCTACCAAGGACCAATAATTTAATTTTGGGCTCAGGGTACCAAGAACCCTACCAAGAATAAAAAAAATTAATTTTGGCTTTAGGGTGTAAGGACCCTATCAAGAACTAAACTCCTGTTAAAGGTGGCTTCATGATATAGAATCCTACCAAAGACAATAGCAAAAGAAATAATTTTAGTTTAAGAAATCCTACCAAGGATCATCTTAAGATAAATTTTATAAATTTTCAAGGACAAATTATAGGTGATCAAGGCATCAAAACTAAATACTACCAAGTAGAAGAAAGGAAAAAATGCTACAAAATAATAATAGAGCAAGGACCTCCTCATGAGATAACACATCTCTTTGATTGTTCTAAAAATAACTAGAACTAACCACCAATGAGGTGCACACTAACCGGCTAAAAAAACAAGCACAAAGAAATTATTTATCTAAAATGGCACATTTCCAACCCCAATGTAATTCTCAAGCAATTTGTGATTTACAAAATATAGCATAAGACCTGAAGCTTTAGAGAAAGCACTAAATCAAAGAAGTAGTAGAACAATTTTTAAAATAACTATAAAGAAGAAATACTACAAAAAAATCATAAAAGGAATGTTCTTGCTCAAAACCATTCATTCCATCATGATGTAACCAAAAACATTTCATTATAAACGTAGAACTTAGTGGATTACAAATCCATTTTACGAACAGATTGCTTCAAGCGATCTCTGTACAAGTTACTTAGAAGAAATTGCTCTAAACAAGCACTAAAAGGAGGCAATATAATCATTAGTTTCAAGAAGTGATATGTCTTGACCAACAATATATCAAAGGCATATTTATCATTACATGGTGGATGTCAATTCTAAATTGGTAGAAAAATATGAGCCTTAACAAATTGATGATGGAAACTAGGCACCTCAATATCACTAAGCTCAAACTCAAGGTCATACATTAGGTACAACTTACATTACCAGTAGAAGCCTTTGGTAGGAGGTTCAACATTTATGGTGAGAATGACTCAATAGAAGGAGAGAGATACAAGACAAGATCTAATCAAGAGTTGGAATTTAGCACACTCATCTCCAAAGAACACTCATTTCCAGGTTACTAAATTTTAAAAATATAATAAATGCCTTTGTACAATTCCAACACAACACAAGAAGAGAAAAAATAACATAACACACGTAAAGAAGGTCCAAAACTATTCTCTAATACATCCTACCTAGAGGCAACATCATGATCATGTGACAAGATCAAGTTATTTTCACCTACCAAATTTAGATACATGGATGTGTAGAATAAAACTTATTCACAAAGGCCCATGGAATTAGACATTGAGAATGCAGAGTAGAAGAATGTGAGTTGCAAAAGGTTTGGCCATCAAAAATATTATTTATTTATCCCACATAAATTATGGATAGGCTTATTAGAGCCTATAATAACAAACTCCTTTTATTTGATGGAAGTAGAAGGGAGAAGTATAAATTTTGAAGAATCTTAATATTTCCTAGAGGAAGAATAATCCCTCTATTTATTTTACTCGATGAGACATTGATTACATAATTTGAGGAATTAATCAAAGGATTATATATAGTTGTTGGAAATTATTTTTTGAGGAAAATTCAATGGAAGCAAAATTTTAAAATTTTGTGAAAGGTTAATATGGCTAGTGGTGCACCAAATTTACTATTTTATAATTCCCAAATATTGAGGGGGAATAATTATGCTACCTGGAAGACCAAACTCATAATACAACTTGAGTTTGAAGAAGTGTGTGAAGTTGTAGATAGGTTGGTTATTTTTTTAAAGTAGAAGATAAAGAGCAAATCAAATTCATCAAGATGGATAAAAACTCATGATTGATCATCATGTTTGGAGTAGCTGATGAAGTTTAACCATACATTTTATATTCTACCATAGTTAAATATCCATGGGGGAAACTTTAGATGGTGTTTGAGATGAACCAAAATTAAATTTTATTTTTAGAAAGTCAACTTTATTGCTTGAAAATAAAGAATGAAAAAAAACATGAATCTTTCTTAAGTAGAGTTGTTCAACTATGAGCATCATTACAATCCCTAAGAGAAAAGGTATCTAATGAGGCACTTGTTCCTATTGTTTTGAGATATCTTCCTTCACAATATAATGTATTTATGACAAAATTTAATATCATTGAGAAAACACCAACATTTGAAAAGTTGGTGAACCTACTTCAAAAAATAGAGGCCTCACACACAACACAAGAAGAAGAACAATTTCTTACAAATAAAAAAGAAAAGCAATCATTTAGAAAAGGTATATAACCTCAACAATACTTCTAGTAACAAAGAACTAATTCTTATATGCAAGGCAATAAATAATAGAGAATGTATTCTCACATGTAAGGATATCAATAATAGAAAAATAATTTTCACATACAATGAGGGAATGTTGGCATAATCCATTTGCAAATGGGTATCCTTTATGAAAGTTACATCACTAGAAAGACATGTCATCATTAGATAAGCAGTATTTAATTTGAAAAAAAGTATAGCAAAGTAATGTAACGATGTATTTATTACACATGCATAGCTAATTCATCCCAATCATGTTTGGTATGACTCAAAAGCAACCAATATTATGAACCATTAAGAAAAATGGATTCATTTAAGTTATATAGGAAAATTATGTCTACATTATAATGCAACCAATAAAATCAAAAGCCTAGTTTATTGCTCCAAGCCACTAGAAAACCAATAGGAAAACAAGACAAATTATCAAACTTTGCAACTTCAAATGAAGCAGATTCAAGCACCTAAGATTGAAGATGTGCATTTTGAATGTGATTATTCTCCATCCATAGAATAATTTGAAGCATAGGCCAACAAAGAGAAATAGAAATCAATGTATGAGGTACTTAAAATTCAATCATCAATAACACACCAAAAAATTGTGAATACATCACTTTCCACAAATGTCTTGTTCAAATGAACAAATCCAAGACAAAGAAGAAGCATAAAGTGATTGATCTAACCACATCAAGTGATGATAGAAACATAAAATGAATATAATTATCATAGAAGACATGAAAACACAAGAAACATATTAGTGACTAATCAACTCAATAGTTGGCACAGGATGCATGGTAGCTCTTGGAAAAATACCACCACATGAAGACATTAGAAGAGACACATAATTTTTTTTTGTTTTTTTTTTTGGTAGATAAGATACTATAGCATTAATACCAGATTTTATAGGTTGACCCAAAACCTTTTACAAAAATCAGCCCAGGGCTATTGATGAACATGTCCTTACTAAGGATCCTATATATGTAAAATCTACATGCCACCAAAGCCATTACATCCGGTAAGGCACATAGCATATTATCAAAAAGAAAATTCCCATACAACATTTTGGGTATACATAGAGAAAACACACCTACATCATAATTATAAAAAAATAAATAGACACGGATCCCTTCCTTGAAACTATGGAGAAACAAAAAGCTGTAAACACACATAGCAGAGTACTGAAAAAACTCCCACAAGATTTGTATTGAAATTTACTCTTAATAATTATTTGGTAATTTCTTTCTTTTGTATATGACATGCTTTGGGACCACATCCTGTCTTGGCCAATCAGCCTTGGAGAAGTGAACCTGCTGGCTAGATTTATGGCGGTGGCTATCTAGTGGTCCACGTGGCTCTGGTTTGAAGTCTTATATTGTCGTTTATTTCCTGCCCTGTGATTATCAACAAAAATAAAATTACTAAGACAACTAGGAGCCATGTTATCTAACATGTGAATGTCCACATTAGTTTTTATGGTATTTCCAAGCAACATCTATGAAGACTGGCAGCTCGGATAATTTTTATTGTGAGTCCATTTCAAAAAAGATATAGGAATATTCGTAGCCTTCGAACTTACAATGCCTTCCCTGTTGGTAAATTTGATTATCATTCTTGGAATTATTGTTGAATAATCTCCTCTACTTCGCTCAGGACATCGTGTGCCCATTTGAAAAGTCCATCACCATCGACACCCAAATTGGCTTACTTATCAACAATTTTGTTAGCTTCCCGAAAGACATGTTGGGATTTTTTGTCTTGTATTTCCTGGAAATAATCCTAGCCTCTTCAACAATTTTTTTAATCCTCCAAGGAGGTGTTTTCCAATTATTGAGGAGATTTATAACATGCATAGATTCTCCTTCTATGATCAAATTGCCTTCTAAGTCTTGAGTCATTTGAAGGCCTCTCCACATAGCTCTAGTTTTAGCTTTATTGTTCTTCTTGTTACCAAATATTCAAAAAATGCAATCATCATATTCCCATTATGATATCGCACAATGTCACCAGTGCCTGCTCTGCCAGGATTGTCCTTAGCTGCTCCATAAAAAATAATTTTAAACCAACCCTTAACATTGACTATGGGGTTGACTACCCTAGGCACAAACTCATCTAACAAGATTAAGCTTAAATATTAAGCAATCGTTATCTCCTATAGATGAGGTTTATGACGATCAAAAGATATAAGGTTCAAATTCTCATTGGCAAAGGATAGGATCCTAGCAATGATAGTTTTATGATCATGGATAGACTCATTAAAAACTCTATGGTTCCTTTCTAACCACACCTACCAAAGATAGTGATTGAGACAAAGTTTCCACATGTATCTAAGTCTTTGGCTTCAAAAAGGGCAAAGCCAATGGATGAAAAAATCAATAACAATGGCTGGTTTAACCCAAGAAATATTGAAGGCCTGAAAAACCCCACTTAGGATAGTCAAGGAAAAAGGGCACTCAAGGAAAATGTGATAAATGGTCTCCCAATTAGCTCTGCACAAATAACAGTGATTAGTGATACAAATACCTTTACACATCATATTATCAATGGTTAGAATTATTCCTTGGATAACCAACCATGAAAAGACTACAATTTTTGGAATTAAATTTTTTATCCAAACTAAGTCCTTTTGGAGGACAAAATCCTCATCATCAAGCAAAATCTTGTAAGTTGATTTAACAGTGAACTACCCATTTTCCATAGGAGCCCAGGTCACTTGATCTTCCTTGGGTCTCATGGGGATAAACTTATGCCTGAGAATGTTACCAATATCATTTGATTCCACTTGAAATCCTTGAATCCTTATTTGTTTCCACTTCATTATGCCTCTGTCCTCAACCATATAATTGGAGACTTTTATGCCAATGAGTTCTTTCATGATATATTTGATTCGGGATAATTTAGGATATTGTGTCAGTGGTTAGTCCTTAGCCCACCTGTCATTCCAGCAATTTATCCTCCCACCATTGCCTAAAACCCATCTTAAACTTTTTTTGATGATTTCCTTACAATTGAGAATTGCTTTCCAAAAAGCAAAACCTCTGATTGGAACTGAGTCACTTATAAATTCCATATTTTGAAGATACTTTCATTTGATGATAGTTGTCCATTCATTTTCTTCACCAAAAATGAGGTGCCACACCTACTTAGCTAGTAAATCTAAATTCATATGAGAAATTCTCCTTAGACCTAAGCCCTCATTTTTCCTAGGTCTGCACACTTTGGTCCATCCTACAAGGTGTATCCCTTTTTCTCCTCTGATCTAGTCCATAAAAAATCTTTTTGGAGTTTCTCAATTTTTTGGAAAACCTTCACAGGGGCTTTGAAAATGGAGATTAAATAGACTAGAAAGCTCTGAAGAGAGGCCTTAGTGAGGGTCAACTTTCTTGCTTGATATAGAAGATGACCTTTCCATCCAGCAAGTTTTCTTTGAATTCTTTCAATAACCCTATCCCACATTGACTCTCTCGAAGAACCAATGAAAAGAGGAAGACCAAGATACGAAGTGGGGAGGTTTGCTATATCACACCCTAAAACTTTTGCAATCCTTCCTTGCCTTTGAATGGGGGTGTTCAAGAAATATAACTTGCTTTTACTAAAATTAACTTTCTGACCAGCAGTGTCCTCGTAGATTTGCAGGATGTATTTAATTCTTTCGGCCTCAACCACCAATGCCTTAGTCAATATAAGGTTATCATCGATGAATTTTTGGTGAGAAATAGCCCTAGTGAGAGATGTTGCCTTGATTCCCGATATTAGCCTTGAACTGCAAGTATTTTTTATGGTTCTGCCTAAAGCTTCTGCCACAATGATGAATAATATGGGGCTGATAGAGTCCCCCTACCGAATTCCTCTATGACTTTGAAAGTAACCAGTAATTGTTCCATTAACTAGAATTAAGAACCATGCTTTAGAAATACATTCTTTGATCAATTTAACCTATTGGTGGTGAAAACCAAACTTAAGGAGAACAACAATCATAAAGTCCCAATTTAGCTTGTCAAATACTTTGTTTATATCAAGCTTAAGGGCAAAAAAAGACCTATTAGTTTTATGAGTAGAGTGCAGAGATTCATGAACTATGATAAATCCATCCAAGATTGACCTGCCCTGGATAGAGCTTCCCTAGCACAGATCTATGATGCGGGGTAGAACATCTCTAATTCTATTTGCAATGGATTTAGTTAGGATCTTGTAAGAAACATTGCACAGATTGATTGGCCTGAAGTCAGCCATAGATTCAGGGGTTTTATTTTTAGGAATTAGAGAAATAAAAGTAGAGTTGAGACCTTTTGGGATATGATTACTTGCTTGGAATTCTTTGACAGTAGAAATTACATCCTCACTTACAATGTCCCAAAAATTTTGATAGAAATGAGGGGAAAATTCGTCGGGTCCTGGGGCTTTGTCTGGCTCCATGTTAAACAAGGCTTCCTTAATTTCCTCATCAGAAAAGGGGGTAGAAGCTTAAGGTTTATATCCTCATTTATTATGCTATCAATGGATTGCAAGAGAATATATTTGGCCTCCTCATTGCACTGCGATTCCTAACAAAGTATAGAATTGAAATAAGTTACTGCCTCCTTTCTAATTTCTGTTAAGTCCTGAGTAATAGAACCATATATTTTTTTTTTATCTTGTTATTGCTTCTGTTTCTAAGCGTGGTGATGTGAAAAAACTTGGAATTTGAATCTCCATATTTCAACCAAAGAGCCCTTGATTTTTGCCTCTAATATATTTCCTCACAAGCCAAAATGTTATGAAACTCTGCTAGTTTTGTTCATTCCTCTTGCCTAGTAGTTTCATCAGCATCACCATGTTGAATCCTCTAATCAATTATCTTCAAACTTTCAAAAACCTATTTTTATTTTCAAATAGGTTCCCAAATACCTCATTGTTCCAAGTGTTGGCAATTTTGGGTTTGAGATCCTAGCTTCTTGTCTATGAGTTGTCATTGATGTCAAAAGGAAATGGCATTAATGTTAAGAGGATGTGTTGGCTTCAAAGGTGGAAGATTCCAAGAGAATATTTTTAAGAGAATCCGGAGAGATTCCATTGGCAAGGGTTTTTCATTAAAACCAAACCGGTTTTTATTAAAACCAAGTTGGATAGGGTTTTTATTAAAACCAAGTTAAATGGTTTTTATTAAAACCAATGGAGGTTCTCTTTATTATTTATTTAATTATTATTTAAAACCCTTCAAGGTTTTAATTAATTAATTATTTAATTAATTAAGGGAGAAATTATTTTTAATTTATTAAAAATACTTAAAGGTTTTTAAACCTTTTTTTATTCTTAATTTATTAAAATTATTTAAGGGTTTTTAAACCCTTTTTGAAAAGACTTTTGATTAATTTTGAAATGGTCTTTATTTCCGCCGACGTCAAGGTGTCTTCGAAGAGACTATTTATTCTCCAACTCCTAAGGTTGGAAGGCTAATTAATTCGAAATTCCTCGAATGCAATTTGCGGTGTTTGTGCTCTGTATTCGCTGCGATCGAAGGAAGACTTAGAAGCACGTGCGGTTGAAAAGTCTTCGGGAGTTTTTTTCGAGGGTGAAGTGGAGGGAAGTTCACTTGTGAACTTCGTAGCCCGCATGGGCTAGTGGCAGCGAAGGCTGTTGTTGGGCGCTGCATTGGCGGAGGTCACCGTTTCGAGTCTCGCGGGGGTGCTTTGCTAGAGTAACACACGTTTTTATTAAAACGTCTTTATGCCACGAAATTCGGAGTTTCTTGGACAGCGATTTATAAGGTGTGATTAAATTTTATGAGTTTTGGCTTTTGTGATTAGCATTGAATAAAAGCTTAGGAGAAATAAGGGCATATTTCTTTGGATGTATTTTTAAGATTATTCTTTGCTATGCTAAAATTAAAAATGGAGGTATAAGGTGTGAGTCTGTGATTGTTGATTTATTGGCATGTTATGGTGGTTGTGTTTAAAGAAGTGGAGCTAAAAGGTGTAATAAAGGAAGTTTATATTATTGCTCATTTCTTTTTATTCTAACCCTAACTTGGTTGGAAGTTTGAGAGTTGTGTGTGGTGACAGATTGAAGGTTCAATTATCTTCTACTCCAATAAGGTATGGGCACATTCTTCTTATGAGTATGATTGGTGTATGTTTTCTGAAATAAGGTTGGAGTGAAAAGGTATTCTACTAGGTATCCTTTGGCTAGGTGTAAATCCTATTTTCTGGTTTGTTGAAGACTACTTATGCATTGTTATCCTTAAGGAGAGTTTTTGGTGAATGCATAATTTTTGGTTTGAGATAGTGGAAGCTTTGTGCACTAGGGTTTATATTTGTGAGTCTAGCTACTTGCATTGAGTTGGTGGAACCCTTGGTTGGCTGTTTTGAGTTTGATGGTTGAGTTGCTTCCATAGAGGTTGTTTGATCAAGTTATTGCTTTACTTGATTCATGATATTGGGCTTACTCCATTGAGTTGATTTGAGCAAGTTATTCTTTGCATTTGGTGATATTGTGTTGGTGGCTGTTTTGTTCAAATATCTTTGGAGGGAAAAGGATTTCTACTTGTTTCCTTTTCTTGTGATGATTGGTTGAATGCTTCAAGGTTGATGTTGAGTTGAATGGTGTTGGTTGACTAAACCTTGTTTGATGAGCATTGTTGTTGAAACCCTAATTGATGGTGAAAAGAACATGAGTATCATTGTTATGTGATTCTTTGCATAGTTGGCAATTGTTGGGGTTTCATGTTCTTGAAAGAAAACATTCTATCCTATCCATTTCAGATATTGAGTTGAGTTTTCAGATTTGAGATTGAGATTGAGCTGAGTTGATTTGAGTTGAGTTTTGAGATTGGGATTTGAGTATAGAACATATTGAGTCTCTAACAATTCTCTTTATGCTTCTATGAGTTTGACAAATCACATTGGGTCTCTAACAATTCACTTTGTGATTTCCTACTAAGAAAGTTTTTCTTGGTGAGCTTGCTGAGTTTTTGGACGAGGTTCCGAGTGGGGACTTGGGAGCAATTTTGGACAGTTGGGGACTGGGATTGAATTCGTGGGGACTTGTGAGGAGCAATTTGGACAGGTTCGGGTGGGGACTTGTGAGCAGATTTGGACAGGTCCTAGCAGAGGACTTGTGAGCTGAGTTTGATAGTTCTATCAGAGAACTTGAGGACAGAGGTGCATTGGTTCTATGAGAAGAACCCGAGGACAGTTGGCAAGTCTTTGAGAAGGCTTGTATGCAGAGGATTGATTTGTTCAAGAGTTGGACAGATCTACGAGATAGAGGAAGACTTGTACTAGACCGACTGACTGTGTTTGGTACAGGTTGTTGAGCTGCTGTGGACGTGATCATAGAAGGCAGAGGTCTCTTAGGCTAAGCATTGAGGACAGGAGGTCTTCGGTGGAAAGGAGTTCCACGTGCTGGCAAGAGGTAGAGGCGGTTGATCTTCTGAGGGATCATTTCCAGAGCAGGAGGGGAAGGTATCTCCTTTGAGCGAGAGGCTCATAAATTCTGATTGGGGGAAGGTATCTCCTTTGGGCCGAGGCTCATAAACATTGTAATTGGGAAGGATTCCCAAAGAACTTTGAGATAACTTTTACAGAAAAGTTTTGTGGACGTAGCTCGACCATTGTGGGTGAACCACGTTAAAATTGGTGTCACTTTGTGGATGATATTGTGCATTGCTTTGATATTGCTTTGGGTATATTGCTTTACTATTTTGAAGTATAAAGGAAAAAGTAAAAAGAGGTCTTATACTGTTCACCCCCCCTCTCGGTATAAGCTTGTGTTCTTCAATTGGTATCAGAGCGGGTGCCTTCGAAAAGTTTAACAGCTTGAAGGAAAAGCTAGTAAAGAACACAATGGATCATTCAAGTGGCAATGCAACACCTATTCTTGATGGGTCAGATTTTGGTCTTTGGAGTGCAAGGATGAAGGTTCATCTAATGGCACTTGGGAATGAGGTTTGGGAAGTGATTGAAGATGAGTACACTATTCCTGAACATGGTCCTAATACTAAAGAAGAAAGGCTCCTACATCACAGCAATTCAAAAGCAATGAATGCAATCCTGAAAGGCTTACAGAAAGCAGATCTCACCAAAGTGATTCACTGCAAGACAACTAGTGAAATGTGGAAACAGGTTGAAGGTGGTTCATACAGGTGATACAAATGTCGGAAAGGCCAAGTTGAGACACTTCAAAGGTATGTTTGAACAACTCAAGATGAATGATGATGAAAATATTAGTGACTACATGCTTCGTATGGATGAGGTTGTTAACTCCATGAAAGACTTAGGTCTTGAGCTTGCTGAAAATGATGTTTGTGATAAGATTTTAAGATCTCTTCCTAATAGATTTAGTGAAAATATTTCTGCTATTGAGGAAGCTAAAGATTTGGATAAGTTGAAAAAGGATGAGCTCCATAGTATACTTGCAGCATTTGAGTTGAGAACTCAAGTGAAGGTTGATGTCAAGAAAGAGGCAGCTTTCAAGGCTACCAAGAATTCCAAGGGTAAACAACTTCAAGATAGTGATGAGTCTTCTAGTGATGAAGAGGCATATTACAGCAAGAAAGGCAAGTTCTCTAGAAAGCACAAAAGTATGAAAAATATAAGATGTTTCAATTGTGGAAAGTTTGGTCATTATGCTACTGATTGTATTGTTCCCAAGAATGAAAGTGATGAAGATAAACAGGATTCTAAGAGCAAGGATTCCGAAAAGCACAAGCATCACAGGAAAAACAAATATGAGCACAACAATCAAGGAAAGAGGTATTCTCACAAGCACAAGAAGAGTTTCTACCTAGACAAAGCAAGTAAGTGTTCTAGTAGTGATAGTGAAAGTTCTTCAAGTGATAATGAAAATGAGATGTTGTTCATATCAAAAAAGAGGAAGAACCGAAACATAGATTCATTATCATGAAATGTCTTAGATGTGGAAATTTTGGTCACCTTGAGGATGATTGCACAAATAATGATTTGGTTTCTAGTATGTATGAGGATGCTTCAGAAAACTATAAGGAAGATGCATGTATGGTTTTTGAAAAGGGTAGCACCTCTAGTGATAAGAAATCTGAAAAAGGCTTTGATGATTCAAAAAGCAAACAAATAGAGGAAGATATAGAGGAAGGTGAAGTAGATCTTGAAGGTGAACTTATTAGTGCTCTTAGTGCTTTGAAAAAGGAAAGAAAGAAGAATGCTAGACTCAAGGATAAGTTAGATGAATGTTGTATGGAGAGAGATGATCTTATAGAAAGTCTTGACTTCTCTATAGCTAAGACACAAGAACTCAAGGATGAGTTAGAGTCTAAGGTTCTTGAGTATAGTGAGTTAGAACAGAAAATGGCTTCTTTGAAAGAGGAAACTAAAGAGTACAAGGATAAGCTTTACGAGGTTTCAAGATAGCTCCAAAAAGGTTAAGTCACTCATCAAAGGTCAAAGAAAGACAACAGATAAAACAGGCCTTGGTTTTGTTAAGCCACACAAGGAACAAGTTGGAGAGTCTAGTAAGAGACTCCAAAAGGAAGAGAGTTCTGATGAGGAAAGTATTTCAGAAAAGGAGTCCTTGAATGATAGATGCACAGAAACAGAAAACAGAATTCAGAATGAGAAGAAGTTTTTAGAACCTAAGAGGTCAATTAAAGGAAAGTTTCAAGGCAGATGTTTTGCTTGTCACAGGTTTGGTCACATGGCTTCACATTGCATGGCTCAAGTGAAGGAGGTAAATGACAGTTTCAGAAGTGCTAGTTACTTTCAAGGGTATTGCTACTCTTGTCAATAGTTTGGGCACAAGGCAGTTTATTGCAAGGCAAATAACAGGAACAGGTTTGGTCCAGAACAGGTTTGGTCAGAACAGGTTTGGCCAGAACAGGTTTGGTCAGAATAGGTTTGGTCAGAACTGGTGGATTCAAAGATCAGGTTTACCTCAGAGAAACAACATCGTCAAGTGTTTCAAGTGCAACAATGAAGGTCACACAATCAGACAGTGTAGAGCTGAAATTCCAGAATACAGGAACAGGAACAGTGGCATGATCGGGTCCAAGGATCAAGGCATGGACAAGAACGAGGGATGAGAACAAGAACAAGAACAGTGATAGGAATAGGAATATGGACAAAGAGTTCAAGAGAAGGCCCGACAAGGAAGTTATAGACGCTGATGATGATCGAGTGCCTAATGGGAGTTTTACTCCCACCCAAGAATTAATCACCTCATCGGGAGGTGGGGGAGGGACTAAGCTAAGAGGCTCATTCTTAGTCCCGAGCCCCAAAGGTGACCCTTTGCCATTGATGACAAAGGGGGAGAGATTTGAGTAAGGGGGAGAGCCTCAAGACAGGGGGAGCTGTTTATGTTGAGTTTCTGTGTTGTTGAGAAGCATGGTTTGCCATCAATGACAAAGGGGGAGATTGTTGGCAATTTTGGGTTTGAGATCCTAGCTTCTTGTCTATGAGTTGTCATTGATGTCAAAAGGAAATGGCATTAATGTTAAGAGGATGTGTTGGCTTCAAAGGTGGAAGATTCCAAGAGAATATTTTTAAGAGAATCCGGAGAGATTCCATTGGCAAGGGTTTTTCATTAAAACCAAACCGGTTTTTATTAAAACCAAGTTGGATAGGGTTTTTATTAAAACCAATGGAGGTTCTCTTTATTATTTATTTAATTATTATTTAAAACCCTTCAAGGTTTTAATTAATTAATTATTTAATTAATTAAGGGAGAAATTATTTTTAATTTATTAAAAATACTTAAAGGTTTTTAAACCTTTTTTTATTCTTAATTTATTAAAATTATTTAAGGGTTTTTAAACCCTTTTTGAAAAGACTTTTGATTAATTTCGAAATGGTCTTTATTTCCGTCGACGTCAAGGTGTCTTCGAAGAGACTATTTATTCTCCAACTCCTAAGGTTGGAAGGCTAATTAATTCGAAATTCCTCGAATGCAATTTGCGGTGTTTGTGCTCTGTATTCGTTGCGATCGAAGGAAGACTTAGAAGCACGTGCGGTTGAAAAGTCTTCGGGAGTTTTTTTCGAGGGTGAAGTGGAGGGAAGTTCACTTGTGAACTTCGTAGCCCGCGTGGGCTAGTGGCAGCGAAGGTTGTTGTTGGGCGCTGCATTGGCGGAGGTCACCGTTTCGAGTCTCGCGGGGGTGCTTTGCTAGAGTAACACACGTTTTTATTAAAACGTCTTTATGCCACGAAATTCGGAGTTTCTTGGACAACGATTTATAAGGTGTGATTAAATTTTATGAGTTTTGGCTTTTGTGATTAGCATTGAATAAAAGCTTAGGAGAAATAAGGGCATATTTCTTTGGATGTATTTTTAAGATTATTCTTTGCTATGCTAAAATTAAAAATGGAGGTATAAGGTGTGAGTCTGTGATTGTTGATTTATTGGCATGTTATGGTGGTTGTGTTTAAAGAAGTGGAGCTAAAAGGTGTAATAAAGGAAGTTTATATTATTGCTCATTTCTTTTTATTCTAACCCTAACTTGGTTGGAAGTTTGAGAGTTGTGTGTGGTGACAACTTGAAGGTTCAATTATCTTCTACTCCAATAAGGTATGGGCACATTCTTCTTATGAGTATGATTGGTGTATGTTTTCTGAAATAAGGTTGGAGTGAAAAGGTATTCTACTAGGTATCCTTTGGCTAGGTGTAAATCCTATTTTCTGGTTTGTTGAAGACTACTTATGCATTGTTATCCTTAAGGAGAGTTTTTGGTGAATGCATAATTTTTGGTTTGAGATAGTGGAAGCTTTGTGCACTAGGGTTTATATTTGTGAGTCTAGCTACTTGCATTGAGTTGGTGGAACCCTTGGTTGGCTGTTTTGAGTTTGATGGTTGAGTTGCTTCCATAGAGGTTGTTTGATCAAGTTATTGCTTTACTTGATTCATGATATTGGGCTTACTCCATTGAGTTGATTTGAGCAAGTTATTCTTTGCATTTGGTGATATTGTGTTGGTGGCTATTTTGTTCAAATATCTTTGGAGGGAAAAGGATTTCTACTTGTTTCCTTTTCTTGTGATGATTGGTTGAATGCTTCAAGGTTGATGTTGAGTTGAATGGTGTTGGTTGACTAAACCTTGTTTGATGAGCATTGTTGTTGAAACCCTAATTGATGGTGAAAAGAACATGAGTATCATTGTTATGTGATTCTTTGCATAGTTGGCAATTGTTGGGGTTTCATGTTCTTGAAAGAAAACATTCTATCCTATCCATTTCAGATATTGAGTTGAGTTTTTAGATTTGAGATTGAGATTGAGCTGAGTTGATTTGAGTTGAGTTTTGAGATTGGGATTTGAGTATAGAACATATTGAGTCTCTAACAATTCTCTTTATGCTTCTATGAGTTTGACAAATCACATTGGGTCTCTAACAATTCACTTTGTGATTTCCTACTAAGAAAGTTTTTCTTGGTGAGCTTGCTGAGTTTTTGGACAGGTTCCGGTGGGGACTTGTGAGCAATTTTTGGACAGGTTCCGGTGGGGACTTGTGAGCAGTTTTGGACAGGTTCCGGTGGGGACTTGTGAGCAGTTTTGGATAGGTTCCGGTGGGGACTTGTGAGCAGATTTGGACAGGTCCTAGCAGAGGACTTGTGAGCTGAGTTTGATAGTTCTATCAGAGAACTTGAGGACAGAGGTGCATTGGTTCTATGAGAAGAACCTGAGGACAGTTGGCAAGTCTTTGAGAAGGCTTGTATGCAGAGGATTGATTTGTTCAAGAGTTGGACAGATCTGACAGACAGAGGAAGACTTGTACTAGACCGACTGATTGTGTTTGGTACAGGTTGCTGAGCTACTGTGGACGTGATCATAGAAGGCAGAGGTCTCTTAGGCTAAGCATTGAGGACAGGAGGTCTTCGGTGGAAAGGAGTTCCACGTGCTGGCAAGAGGTAGAGGCGGTTGATCTTCTGAGGGATCATTTCTAGAGCAGAGGGGAAGGTATCTCCTTTGAGCAGAGGCTCATAAATTTTTATTGGGGGAAGGTATCTCCTTTGGGCCGAGGCTCATAAATGAAGAACACAAGCTTATACTGAGAGGGGGGGTGAACAGTATAAGACCTCTTTTTACTTTTTCCTTTATATTACAAAATAGTAAAGCAATATACCCACAGCAATATCAAAGCAATGCATAAAAACATCCACAAAGTGACAACAATTTTAACGTGGTTCACCCAGAATGGCTGGGCTACGTCCACGGATAAAATCTTTCACTAAATTTTATCAATCCAAATTCTGGGAATACCTTTCCCGATTACAATGTTTATGGGCACCAACCCAAAGGAGACACCAATCCCCTAATCTCGAGTTCGTGGGCACCAACCCACAGGAGACACCAATCCCCTAGCTCTGCTCTGGCTGGTGATCCTCTAGAAGACCTCTGCCTCCGTTGCCCTTAGCAAATGGAACTCTATCCATAGAAGACACCTGTCCTCCCTGCTTTGGCTGGAGACCTCTGTCCTCAACTCTATCACCTCCAAAGCTGGTCCTCGAATTTGCACTAAACATAGTCCTTCGGTCTAGCACAAATGTCCTCGTTCTCTTTCTATGATCTGCACCAAACACAGTCCTTCGATCTGGCACAAATGTCCTCAAACTGCACCAATCTCTGTCCTCAATCGGTCCTCAAATCTGGTTCACAAAAGTGGTTCACAAGCTTCCACTAAAGCTTGCTTGATCTTCACCCAAGTCTTCACCAAGACTTGTCTCAGATCTGCTTTGCAAGTTCTCACTAGAACCTGCCCAACCTGCTCCACAAGCTCAACAAAAGCTTGCTCAAATCTGTCCAACAATCCCTCTCAATGATTTGTCCAAAACCATCAAGGCCTGCACTATCTCCGAACGTCGCAAAAATGATGCACCCAACAACTTTGCACTTTTCTGCTCTCTGTGCGCTCTTGCTTCGCACTTAGCTCGATTCGGCATGACTTGCTCTCTATGCCCTACGGACTTAACTTATGCACTTTCTTTGAAATTCGCACTTCAACAATGCATTCAATCACTTCACAACTCTCCAAACAGCCCTCCTTTTATACTAACACTTTCAAGATCAAAACCTTGATCTTAGTCGGCTGCACAACCCTAAACTACGTCAGCTACAAACCCTAATCTTTGTCGGCCCAAATTTAACTTTGTCGGCCTCACTGCCTCTACAACTCTTCTGTAGCTTCTGCCGTGAAACTACAACATGTCACGATATCGTGACACCTTTGCAACCGTACACTTTCTTTTGGCTTTTGTCACGATATCATGACACTTCAGCCTTTGTCGACTTCAACTAAGCTCTTGTCACGATATCATGACACTTCTGACTTAGTCAGCATCAAATTTGCTTTTGTCGTGATATCACGACACTTCTCCCTTCATCGACCTCCTTTCTTTTGTCGATGAAATCGTGACACTTTTGTCTTCATAGCCTTCCTCTCTGCTTTTGTCACGAAATCGTGACACTTCTCCTATAGAAGACCTGCATTCTATTTCTATCATGAAATCGTGACACTTTCTCCAACCGAACGTTGCCATCTCAATCTATCGAAATCGTGACACTTTCTCTTCCTTGCACTCTTGTCTGCTTGCACTAGCAAAACCAGAACATGTCACAAAATCGTGACACTTTCGTTGCCTTGTGTTTTTCTCTACGCCCTGAAAATGGAACATGTCATGAAATCATGACGCTTTCACCTTTGAGCTCTTCCTCCTTGAATTTGTCATGAAATCATGACACTTCTAGCTTTCGTACGTTTTCTTTGACCTATAAATCGACGACTTCTCGCAACCTTCACGAAATCGTGACGCTTCTCATTTCAGACTCTTCCCTTTTTGCATGTCATGAAATCGTGACAGTTCTTACTTGGAACATTTTCATCCAACATGTCACGAAATCATGACACTTTATCTTGCTTCCACTTTGTCTTCGACTTGTCAGAAATCATGACACTTTTTCTCCTTAGCGCTTTTCTTTTCTTCGGGTCACGAAAACTTGACATGTCACATGTCGCGATATCGTGACACTTTTTCTCCTGGACTCTCTCTCCTACATTATGTCGTGAAATCGTGACATTTTTTCTTTCGGACTCTCTCTCCTGCAACATGTCGTGAAATCGTGACACTTTTTCGTCCGTTCAACCTTCCTTGCAATATGTCGCGAAATCGTGACATTTCTGACTCCGAACATTCTCTCTCCTCTTTGAGTCGCGAAACTATGACATGTCGCGATATCGCGACACTTTTCTAAAAAGCTTTCTCTCTCCTGCTTAAGTCGCAAAAATGCGACATGTCACGATATCGCGACACTTTTCTAAAAAGCTTTCTCTCTCCTGCTTAAGTCGCGAAAATGCGACATGTCGCGATATCGCGACATTTTTCCAACTTACTTTCTTTCGAACCTGTCATGTCGAACCTTCATCAAAACAAATTATTTTACATCAAATCAAATTCCTTCAAAAGCTTCTTGACATCAATGACAACTTATTCACTTGAGCAAAGGCAATGTACCCAAGGTACCCAAAATTGCCAACAATCTCCCCCTTTGTCATTGATGGCAAACCTTTACTGAAAACACGTCTCAAGAGCCAAAACTGAAACCAACTATGCTAACAACTGAGAAACTGTGCCCACAACTGAGAATCTTCCTTTGAAGTTTTGCTCCCCCTGACTTGAAGCTTTCCTCTTCACTTGAAGCTCTCCCCCTTACTCATATCTCTCCCCCTTTGTCATCAATGGCAAAGGGTCACCTTTGGGGCTCGGGACTAAGAATGAGCCTCTTAGCTTAGTCCCTCCCCCACCTCCTGATGAGGTGATTAATTCTGGGGTGGGAGTAAAACTCCCATTAGGCACTGATCATCATCAGCATCTATAATTTCCTTGTCGGGCCTTCTCTTGAACTCTTTGCCCGTATTCCTGTTCCTATTCTCATTCCTGTTCTTGTCACTGTTCTCATTCTTGTTCTTATCCATGCCTTGATCCTTGGACCTGTTCATACCACTGTTCCTGTTCCTGTACCTTGGAAGTTCAGCTCTACACTGTCTAGCTGTGTGACCTTCATTGTTACACTTATAACAAGTAACAATGTTATTTCTTTTAGGCATACCTGTTCTTTGAATCCGCCTATTTTGACTAAACCTGTTCTGGCCGAACCTGTTTTGATCAAACCTATTCCTGTAATTAACCTTGCAATAGACTGCCTTGTGCCCAAACTATTGACAAGAGTAGCAATACCCTTGAAAGAAACTAGCGCTTCTAAAATTGTCGTTTACCTTCTTCACTTGAGCCATGCAATGTGCAGCCATGTGACCAAACCTGTGACACGCAAAACATCTATCGTGAAATTTTCCTTTATTCGACCTCTTGGGTCTTGAAAACTTCTTCTTCTCATTCTGAATTTTGTTTTCTATTTCTACGCATCTATCATTCAAGGACTCATGATCTGAAATACTTTCCTCATCAGAACTCTCTTCCTTTTGGAGTCTCTTACTAGACTCTCCAGCTTGTTCCTTGTGTGGCTTAACAAAACCAAGGCCTGTTTTATCCGTTGTCTTTCTTTGACCTTTGATGAGTGACTTAACCTTTTTGGAGCTATCTTGAAACCTGTAAAGCTTATCCTTGTACTCTTTAGTTTCCTCTTTCAAAGAAGCCATTTTCTGTTCTAACTCACTATACTCAAGAACCTTAGACTCTAACTCATCCTTGAGTTCTTGTATCTTAGCCATAGAGAAGTCAAGACTTTCTATAAGATCATCTCTCTCCATACAACATTCATCTAACTTATCCTTGAGTCTAGCATTCTTCTTTCTTTCCTTTTTCAAAACACTAAGAGCGTTAGTAAGTTCACTTTCAAGATCCTTTATTTGTTTGCTTTCTGAATCATCAAAGCCTTTTTCAGATTTCTTATCACTAGAGGTGCTACCTTTTTCAAAAACCATACAAGCATCTTCCTTATAGTTTTCTGAAGCATCCTCATACATACTAGAAACCAAATCATTATTTGTGCAATCATCCTCAAGGTGACCAAAATTTCCACATCTAAGACATTTCATGATAATGAATCTATGTTTCGGTTCTTCCTCTTTTTTCTGATATGAACAACATCTCATTTTCATTATCACTTGAAGAACTTTCACTATCACTACTAGAACACTTACTTGCTTTGTCTAGGTAGAAACTCTTCTTGTGCTTGTGAGAATACCTCTTTCCTTGATTGTTGTGCTCATCTCTGTTTTTCCTGTGATGCTTGTGCTTTTCAGAATCCTTGCTCTTAGAATCTTGTTTATCTTCATCACTTTCATCCTTGGGAACAATACAGTCAGTAGCATAATGACCAAACTTTCCACAATTGAAACATCTTATATTTTTCATGCTTTTGTGCTTTCTAGAGAACTTGCCTTTCTTGCTTGTAATATGCCTCTTCATCACTAGAAGACTCATCACTCTCTTGAAGTTGTTTACCCTTGGATTTCTTGGTAGCCTTGAAAGTTGCCTCTTTCTTGACATCAACCTTCACTTGAGTTCTCAACTCAAATGTCTGCAAGTATACTATGGAGCTCATCCTTTTTCAACTTATCCAAATCTTTAGCTTCCTCAATAGCAGAAATATTTTCACTAAATCTATTAGGAAGAGATCTTAAAATCTTATCACAAACATCATTTTCAGCAAGCTCAAGACCTAAGTCTTTCATGGAGTTAACAACCTCATCCATACGAAGCATGTAGTCACTAATATTTTCATCATCATTCATCTTGAGTTGTTCAAACATACCTTTGAAGTGTCTCAACTTGGCCTTTCTGACATTTGTATCACCTGTATGAACCACCTACAGTTGTTTCCACATTTCACTAGCTGTTTTGTAGTGAATTACTTTGGTGAGATCTGCTTTATGTAAGCCTTTCAAGATTGCATTCATTGCTTTTGAATTGTTGTGATGTAGGAGCCTTTCTTCTTTAGTATTTGGACCATGTACAGGAATAGTGTACTCATCTTCAATTACTTCCCATACCTCATTACCAAGTGCCATTAGATGAACCTTCATCCTTGCACTCCAAAGACCAAAATCTGACCCATCAAGAATAGGTGCTTGCATTGCCACTTGAATAATCCATTGTGTTCTTTACTAGCTTTTCCTTCAAGCTGTTAAACTTTTCGAAGGCACCCGCTCTGATACCAATTGAAGAACACAAGCTTATACTGAGAGGGGGGTGAACAGTATAAGACCTCTTTTTACTTTTTCCTTTATATTACAAAATAGTAAAGCAATATACCCACAGCAATATCAAAGCAATGCATAAAAACATCCACAAAGTGACAACAATTTTAACGTGGTTCACCCAGAATGGTTGGGCTACGTCCATGGATAAAATCTTTCACTAAATTTTATCAATCCAAATTTTGGGAATACCTTTCCCGATTACAATGTTTATGGGCACCAACCCAAAGGAGACACCAATCCCCTAATCTCGAGTTCGTGGGCACCAACCCACAGGAGACACCAATCCCCTAGCTCTGCTCTGGCTGGTGATCCTCTAGAAGACCTCTGCCTCCGCTGCCCTTAGCAAATGGAACTCTATCCATAGAAGACACCTGTCCTCCCTGCTCTGGTTGGAGACCTCTGTCCTCAACTCTATCACCTCCAAAGCTGGTCCTCGAATTTGCACTAAACACAGTCCTTCGGTCTAGCACAAATGTCCTCGTTCTCTTTCTCTGATCTGCACCAAACACAGTCCTTCGATCTGGCACAAATGTCCTCAAACTGCACCAATCTCTGTCCTCAACTGGTCCTCAAATCTGGTTCACAAAGTTGTTCACAAGCTTCCACTAAAGCTTGCTTGATCTTCACCCAAGTCTTCACCAAGACTTGTCTCAGATCTGCTTTGCAAGTTCTCACTAGAACCTGCCCAAACTGCTCCACAAGCTCAACAAAAGCTTGCTCAAATCTGTCCAACAATCCCTCTCAATGATTTGTCCAAAACCATCAAGGCCTACGCACTATCTCCGAACGTCACAAAAATGATGCACCCAACAACTTTGCACTTTTTGCTCTCTGTGCACTCTTGCTTCGCACTTAGCTCGATTCGGCACATGCTCTCTATCCCATGACTTAACTTGCACTATCTTCAACTTCGCACTTCAACAATGCATTCAATCACTTCACAACTCTCCAAACAACCCTCCTTTTATACTAACACTTTCAAGATCAAAACCTTGATCTTAGTCGACTGCACAACCCTAAACTACGTCGACTGCAAACCCTAATCTTCGTCGGCCCAAATTTAACTTTGTCGGCCTCACTGCCTCTGCAACTCTTCTATAGCTTCTACCATGAAACTACAACATGTCACGATATCATGACACCTTTGCAACCGTACCTTCTTTTGGCTTTTGTCATGATATCGTGACACTTCAGCCTTTGTCGACTTCAACTAAGCTCTTGTCGCGATATCGTGACACTTCTGACTTAGTCAACATCAACTTTGCTTTTGTCATGATATCGCGACACTTCTCCCTTCATCGACCTCCTTTCTGCTTTTGTCATGAAATCGTGACACTTCTATCTTCATAGCCTTCCTCTCTACTTTTGTCATGAAATCGTGACACTTCTCCTATAGAAGACCTGCATTCTATTTCTGTCATGAAATCGTGACACTTTCTCCAACCGAACGCTGCCATCTCAATCTGTCACGAAATCGTGACACTTTCTCTTCCTTGCACTCTTGTCTGCTTGCACTAGCAAAACGAACATGTCACAAAATCGTGACACTTTCTGCCTTGTGTTTTTTCCTTACGCCCTGAAAATAGAACATGTCATGAAATCATGACGCTTTCACCTTTGAGCTCTTCCTCCTTGAATTTGTCATGAAATCATGACACTTCTAGCTTCCGTACGTTTTCTTTGCACCTATCGCGAAATGCTGATGCTTTCTACGACTTCTCTCACCGTCACAAATCGTGACGCTTCTCATTTCAGACTCTTCCCTTTGTTGCATGTCACGAAATCATGACATTCTTACTTGGAAAATTTTCATCTACATGTCGCAAAATCATGACACTTTATCTTGCTTCCACTTTGTCTTCTGACTTGTCACGAAATCGTGACACTTTTTCTCCTTAGCGCTTTTCTTTTCTTCGGGTCACGAAAACCCGACATGTCGTGATATCATGACACTTTTTCTCCCGGACTCTCTCTCCTGCATTATGTCATGAAATCATGACATTTTTTCTTTCAGACTCTCTCTCCTGCAACATGTCACGAAATCATGACACTTTTTCTCCGTTCAACCTTCCTTGCAATATGTCACGAAATCATGACATTTCTGACTCCGAACATTCTCTCTCCTCTTTGAGTCGCAAACGACATGTCGCGATATCGACACTTTTCTAAAAATTTCTCTCCTAAGTCAAAATGTGACATGTCGCGATATCGACACTTTTCTAAAAAGCTTTCTCTCTCCTGCTTAAGTCGCGAAAATGCGACATGTCGCGATATCGTGACATTTTTCCAACTTACTTTCTTTCGAACTTGTCATGTCGAACCTTCATCAAAACAAATTATTTTACATCAAATCAAATTCCTTCAAAAGCTTCTTGACATCAATGACAACTTATTCACTTGAGCAAAAGCAATGTACCCAAGGTACCCAAAATTGCCAACAATCTCCCCCTTTGTCATTGATGGCAAACCTTTACTGAAAACACGTCTCAAGAGCCAAAACTGAAACCAACTGTGCTAACAATTGAGAAACTGTGCCCACAACTGAGAATATTTCTTTGAAGTTTTGCTCCCCCTGACTTGAAGCTTTCCTCTTCACTTGAAGCTCTCCCCCTTACTCATATCTCTCCCCCTTTGTCATCAATGGCAAAGGGTCACCTTTGGGGCTCGGGACTAAGAATGAGCCTCTTAGCTTAGTCCCTCCCCCACCTCCTGATGAGGTGATTAATTTTGGGGTGGGAGTAAAACTCCCATTAGGCACCGATCATCATCAGCGTCTATAATTTCCTTGTCGGGCCTTCTCTTGAACTCTTTGCCCGTATTCCTGTTCCTGTTCTCATTCCTGTTCTTGTTCCTGTTATCATTCTTGTTCTTATCCCATGCCTTGATCCTTGGACCTGTTCATACCACTTGTCCTGTTCCTGTACCTTGGAAGTTCAGCTCTACACTGTCTAGCTGTGTGACCTTCATTGTTGCACTTATAACAAGTAACAATGTTATTTCTTTTAGGCATACCTGTTCTTTGAATCTGCCTATTCTGACTAAACCTATTCTGGTTGAACCTGTTTTGATCAAACCTGTTCCTGTAATTAACCTTGCAATAGACTGCCTTGTGCCCAAACTGTTGACAAGAGTAGCAATACCCTTGAAAGAAACTAGCGCTTCTGAAATTGTCGTTTACCTTCTTCACTTGAGCCATGCAATGTGCAGCCATGTGACCAAACCTGTGACACGCAAAACATCTGCCGTGAAATTTTCCTTTATTCGACCTCTTGGGTCCTGAAAACTTCTTCTTCTCATTCTGAATTTTGTTTTCTATTTCTGCGCATCTATCATTCAAGGACTCATGATCTGAAATACTTTCCTCATCAGAACTCTCTTCCTTTTGGAGTCTCTTACTAGACTCTCCAACTTGTTCCTTGTGTGGCTTAACAAAACCAAGGCCTGTTTTATCCGTTGTCTTTCTTTGACCTTTGATGAGTGACTTAACCTTTTTGGAGCTATCTTGAAACCTGTAAAGCTTATCCTTGTACTCTTTAGTTTCCTCTTTCAAAGAAGCCATTTTCTGTTCTAACTCACTATACTCAAGAACCTTAGACTCTAACTCATCCTTGAGTTCTTGTGTCTTAGCCATAGAGAAGTCAAGACTTTCTATAAGATCATCTCTCTCCATACAACATTCATCTAACTTATCCTTGAGTCTAGCATTCTTCTTTCTTTCCTTTTTCAAAACACTAAGAGCATTAGTAAGTTCACTTTCAAGATCCTTTATTTGTTTGCTTTCTGAATCATCAAAGCCTTTTTCAGATTTCTTATCACTAGAGGTGCTACCTTTTTCAAAAACCATACATGCATCTTCCTTATAGTTTTCTGAAGCATCCTCATACATACTAGAAACCAAATCATTATTTGTGCAATCATCCTCAAGGTGACCAAAATTTCCACATCTAAGACATTTCATGATAATGAATCTATGTTTCGGTTCTTCCTCCTTTTTCGATATGAACAACATCTCATTTTCATTATCACTTGAAGAACTTTCACTATCACTACTAGAACACTTACTTGCTTTGTCTAGGTAGAAACTCTTCTTGTGCTTGTGAGAATAACTCTTTCCTTGATTGTTGTGCTCATCTTTGTTCCTTCCTGTGATGCTTGTGCTTTTCAGAATCCTTGCTCTTAGAATCCTGTTTATCTTCATCACTTTCATCCTTGGGAACAGTACAATCTGTAGCATAATGACCAAACTTTCCACAATTGAAACATCTTATATTTTTCACGCTTTTGTGCTTTCTAGAGAACTTGCCTTTCTTGCTGTAATATGCCTCTTCATCACTAGAAGACTCATCACTCTCTTGAAGTTGTTTACCCTTGGATTTCTTGGTAGCCTTGAAAGTTGCCTCTTTCTTGACATCAACCTTCACTTGAGTTCTCAACTCAAATGCTGCAAGTATACTATGGAGCTCATCCTTTTTCAACTTATCCAAATCTTTAGCTTCCTCAATAGCAGAAATATTTTCACTAAATCTATTAGGAAGAGATCTTAAAATCTTATCACAAACATCATTTTCAGCAAGCTCAAGACCTAAGTCTTTCATGGAGTTAACAACCTCATCCATACGAAGCATGTAGTCACTAATATTTTCATCATCATTCATCTTGAGTTGTTCAAACATACCTTTGAAGTGTCTCAACTTGGCCTTTCTGACATTTGTATCACCTGTATGAACCACCTGCAATTGTTTCCACATTTCACTAGTTGTCTTGTAGTGAATCACTTTGGTGAGATCTGCTTTCTGTAAGCCTTTCAGGATTGCATTCATTGCTTTTGAATTGTCTGTGATGTAGGAGCCTTTCTTCTTTAGTATTTGGACCATGTACAGGAATAGTGTACTCATCTTCAATTACTTCCCATACCTCATTACCAAGTGCCATTAGATGAACCTTCATCCTTGCACTCCAAAGACCAAAATCTGACCCATCAAGAATAGGTGCTGCATTGCCACTTGAATAATCCATTGTGTTCTTTACTAGCTTTTCCTTCAAGCTGTTAAACCTTTTGAAGGCACCCGCTCTGATACCAATTGAAGAACACAAGCTTATACTGAGAGGGGGGTGAACAGTATAAGACCTCTTTTTACTTTTTCCTTTATATTACAAAATAGTAAAGCAATATACCCACAGCAATATCAAAGCAATGCATAAAAACATCCACAAAGTGACAACAATTTTAACGTGGTTCACCCAGAATGGCTAGGCTACATCCACGGATAAAATCTTTCACTAAATTTTATCAATCCAAATTCTGGGAATACCTTTCCCGATTACAATGTTTATGGGCACCAACCCAAAGGAGACACCAATCCCCTAATCTCGAGTTCATGGGCACCAACCCACAGGAGACACCAATCCCCTAGCTCTGCTCTGGCTGGTGATCCTCTAGAAGACCTCTGCCTCCGCTGCCCTTAGCAAATGGAACTCTATCCATAGAAGACACCTGTCCTCCCTGCTCTGGCTGGAGACCTCTGTCCTCAACTCTATCACCTCCAAAACTGGTCCTCGAATTTGCACTAAACACAGTCCTTCGGTCTAGCACAAATGTCCTCGTTCTCTTTCTCTGATCTGCACCAAACATAGTCCTTCGGTCTGGCACAAATGTCCTCAAATCTACACCAATCTCTGTCCTCAACTGGTCCTCAAATCTGGTTCACAAAAGTTGTTCACAAGCTTCCACTAAAGCTTGCTTGATCTTCACCCAAGTCTTCACCAAGACTTGTCTCAGATCTGCTTTGCAAGTTCTCACTAGAACCTACCCAAACCGCTCCACAAGCTCAACAAAAGCTTGCTCAAATCTGTCCAACAATCCCTCTCAATGATTTGTCCAAAACCATCAAGGCCTATACACTATCTCTGAACATCAAAAATGATGCACCCAACAACTTTGCACTTTTTTCTCTATGTGCTCTTGCTTCACACTTAGCTCGATTCGGCACGACTTGCTCTCTATGCCTGACTTAACTTCCACTATCTTAAATTTCACATCAACAATCATTCGATCACTTCTCAACTCTCCAAACAACCCTCCTTTTATACTAACACTTTCAAGATCAAAACCTTGATCTTAGTCAGCTACACAACCCTAAACTACGTCGACTACAAACCCTAATCTTCGTCGACCCAAATTTAACTTTGTCGGCCTCACTGCCTCTGCAACTCTTCTGTAGCTTCTACCGTGAAACTACAACATGTCACGATATCATGACACCTTTGCAACCGTACACTTCCTTTTGGCTTTTGTCATGATATCGTGACACTTCAGCCTTTGTCGACTTCAACTAAGCTCTTGTCATGATATCGTGACACTTCTACTTAGTCAGCATCAACTTTGCTTTTGTTGCGATATCGTGACACTTCTCCCTTCATCGACCTCCTTTTTACTTTTGTCATGAAATCGTGACACTTCTGTCTTCATAGCCTTCCTCTCTGCTTTTGTCATGAAATCGTGACACTTCTCCTATAGAAGACTTGCATTCTATTTCTGTCATGAAATCGTGACACTTTCTCCAACCGAACGCTGCCATCTCAATCTGTCATGAAATCGTGACACTTTCTCTTCCTTGCACTCTTGTCTGCTTGCACTAGCGAAAATGGAACATGTCACAAAATCGTGACACTTTCTACCTTGTGTTTCTTTGCCTTACCCCCAAAATGAAACATGTCACGAAATCATGATGCTTTCACCTTTGAGCTCTTCCTCCTTGAATTTGTCATGAAATCATGACACTTCTAGCTTCCGTACGTTTTCTTTGCAGCCTGTCGTGAAATCGTGATGCTTTCCATACGACTTCTCTCAACCTGTCACGAAATCGCGACGCTTCTCATTTCAGACTCTTCCCTTTGTTGCATGTCACGAAATCATGATTCTTACTAACATTTTCTGCATGTCACGAAATCGTGACACTTTATCTTGCTTCCACTTTGTCTTCTGACTTGTCACGAAATCGTGACACTTTTTCTCCTTAGCGCTTTTCTTTTCTTCGGGTCACGAAAACCCGACATGTCGCGATATCGTGACACTTTTTCTCCCGGACTCTCTCTCCTGCATTATGTCATGAAATCATGACATTTTTTCTTTCGGACTCTCTCTCCTGCAACATGTCATGAAATCGTGACACTTTTTCGTCCGTTCAACCTTCCTTGCAATATGTCACGAAATCATGACATTTCTGACTCGAACATTCTCTCTCCTCTTTGAGTCGTGAAACTACGACATGTCGCGATATCGCGACACTTTTCTAAAAAGCTTTCTCTCGCCTGCTTAAGTCGCGAAAATGCGACATGTCGCGATATCGTGACACTTTTCTAAAAAGCTTTCTCTCTCCTGCTTAAGTCGCGAAAATGCGACATGTCGCGATATCGCGACATTTTTCCAACTTACTTTCTTTCGAACCTGTCATGCCGAACCTTCATCAAAACAAATTATTTTACATCAAATCAAATTCCTTCAAAAGCTTCTTGACATCAATGACAACTTATTCACTTGAGCAAAAGCAATGTACCCAAGGTACCCAAAATTGCCAACAATCCGACAGACAGAGGAAGACTTGTACTAGACCGACTGACTGTGTTTGGTACAGGTTCTTGAGCTACTGTGGACGTGATCATAGAAGGTAGAGGTCTCTTAGGCTAAGCATTGAGGACAAGAGGTCTTCAATGGAAAGGAGTTCCACATGCGGGCAAGAGGTAGAGGCAGTTGATCTTCTAAGGGATCATTTCCAGAGCAGAGGGGAAGGTATCTCCTTTGAGCAGAGGCTTATAAATTTTGATTGGGGAAGGTATCTCCTTTGGGCCGAGGCTCATAAAAATTGTAATTGGGAAGGATTACCAAAGAACTTTGAGATAACTTTTAGAGAAAAGTTTTGTGGACGTAGCCCAACCATTCTGGGTGAACCACGTTAAAATTGGTGTCACTTTATGGATGATATTGTGCATTGCTTTGATATTGCTTTGGGTATATTGCTTTATTGTTTTGAAATATAAAGGAAAAAGTAAAAAGAGGTCTTATACTGTTCACCCCCCCTCTCAGTATAAGCTTGTGTTCTTCACCAAGTTCGAAGCTTTTACTTAACAAACTTTAATTTACCAGTAAGTTTAAAAGCTGCACTACCCCTGCCAACATGCTGCCACCACTAAATTAAGTTATCTCTAAAACTGGAATGTTTGATCCACATAGATTGAAATCTGAAAGGTTTCTTAAAGGACAGAGAGTTAGGGATCTCCAAAAAAATGGGATTATGATCAGAGGCAATTTTAGGAAGGGCTTGCAGGGTAGAATCATCGAAAAGAGTTATAGCCTCCTTTGATAGAAAAAACTTGTCAAGCCTTTCTTGAATGAGATGACACCCTATCTGCAGATTACTCCAGGAATAATTTTCTCCTCTAAGTTTTACATCCATCAACATGTTGGAGTTCACAAATTCATTAAAATCATCCATGCTCCTGATAGGTGGTCCATTTCCACCAATTTTATCTGAAGGGTAAAGAGGAGTGTTAAAATCCCTAGCCAAAATCTAGGGGACATTATGGAAAATTTCACTCAGATTGCCTAAGTACCTCCCTTTAATTGAAGTCGAAGCATAAATATTTGAAAGGATCCATGACTTGTTGTTGATTATTTCCTTAAATAAAACAATAAGAATACTAAGAGACACATAATTTTTGCATTGAATCTATAAGTTCTAAATATTGAATAATTATTTACAATAAGTATATTTTTTGGATTGCGTGATTTGTGGAACCTGACACTCCTAAGTATTATAGTATATAGTCTACATTGATGAGGAAAACTTCCTCTTTCAAAATCTATAGGTTCTAGCATCACTCTATAATCAAGCACCAAAGCAAGAGTTGAAGCTAGAGCTATAGCTACAACTATGATGTAATAAGGGGGCTATAGTAGAAATTATTATGTCATAGTCCATGTGATAATGAGTGTGATATAACCACCCATCAAAAGGACTATGTGTGCACTAAATTTCAAGGGTAGTTGCAAAATTAGTTGAGGTTTTTTATGCCAAAATTGGGCATCCATTGTATTTAAATATTCATCATTTCATAATGCAACATCTAAGAATTAACAATATCACTTCCAAGCCACCTACCACAAATGGGTCTAATCACCTCTATCTAATTCATAATAGTAGTAGAGATCCAAAGACCAATATTTTCTATTTTCAATCCTCTATTCATTAATTGCATCTTCAACACATTTCAAAATATTTTCCTCACTAATCCTATCAACTTAAATGCACCCATAACCCAATAATCCATGGATTTCTATAAATACAACACTTGAAAAGCTCAATAATATGACATCTTTTGTGTTAAAAAAACTTTATCAAAATTCATAGCAATCAATCTTTAGGCTTGACAAGATTACATAAAAATCATGTTATGATCTTGTACAAGAATCTCAATTTCTTAAGTTAAACCCTCAAGCATCCTCAAGCAACAAAGCTTCCTCAACATAAGGAGATCCCAACCTTGGTATTTTGGAGCTATAATTTTCTTGGATTTTTCCCTCTCCCCTTCTTAGATTTTTGTGATTATATTTATTTTACATCTCTCTAACTCTTGATTCCATAGCTTAATAATGTTGCTTTGATCATCATACTTATATCTAGTTTTAATATTGGATTTTTATATCACTATATTACATTTGTACACAAATAATACTTCTGCCATATTGTATTAGGGCCCCTACACCTCCTATTCAAGTATCCTCATTGCATCACTCATAAAAATTAGAAATATTACATCTAAGTATTATTATCTAACATATTTAAGTGAAAGCATTGTCAAATTTCTTGTTTAATAGCACTATCACTCTTTGATTTAGTCAAAATCATAAAAAGCAAAAGTGTTGGTAGTACTATCACTCACATAATGGTATTTTTGATATCGAGCACACAATTCTTGTTTTCATAAGCTTATAAATTTTATATCATATCTAGACAAGGATTAGATGTTGGCTAGGGTAGCCACATACTCTCCTCCAACTTAGGTAGATCCCTTTTCCATCTATTTTATAGGTGAATGAAAGCACCATAAGTAATTAGTAGCATCAACAAAACTTTTGTGGGACCATTAGTGCTTTTTTCAAACTATAGTGCCTTTGCCTCTATGAAAAAAAATAGATTTTTTCTAATCCAATCCATCATTTTGGCATCTAGATCATATGATTTTTTACTATCTACTTTGCATCTATTTTTGTTTATTCATTGAGAATAAAAGAAAGAAAATAAACTAGTTAGTGATAATCAGTAAGGGACCATATATAATATTATTATCATTGAAAGTGAAATTGAATATAGTTGCATTAGGGTATTTTGTTACATTACCCTTGAACCATTGCTCTTGAAAAGAAAAATTTTCTTTCACTTATCAAAATAAAAAGATATTCTAGTTATTAGGTCTTGTTCATTGTATTGTACGATGCATTTGTAGTTAACTAGGACTAGAATAAGTTTAAAATTTATCAAAAAATGTCTTAGTAGACACGTAAGTGCTCTCTAACTATTCCACTAAACCCTAGATTAAATATTACAAACTATTCCTAACCTCAAGGTGAGAAGAGTGGGAAAAATCCCAAAGAGACCCTTTGCAATTTTCCATTCCTCTTCTCACATTTTGATGAGCTTGATGTGAACATGAATATAGGTCCTAAGATTTATCTTGACTAAGATAAACCTTAATAAAACTTTAATCAAGCCTATTAATCTTATTTGTTTAGATTATATCAAAATAAATATAGATAACAATAACATAACCAATTTCTAGTCCTATTAAGGATCCTTACATTCCTTTGAGTAATTTTTGTATGAGCTACTACGCTATATTGGACATATAGTGAGCATGGGTCGGTAACTGCCCATATAGGGTCTTGCGCATACTTATACCTTGTAATGATTATATTGTGATGGGATATTGGGAGTCATAAGGAGGAATACTATTACCCTTCACATACCATCTTCACCCGATATGTAGGAGGTCACTTCCACATATCATTGACATCCCACGTATTGAATCTATCATGTATAAATGGGTATATTGGAACCTTCTATATATAGTGAGGTCCCTGAGGTATATAGATTAGATTGGGTATATTTAAGGAAGAGGATATAAGGTTCTAAAATCATCTTCTCTTTCTTATTTAATCAACTTTATAAATAATTAAAACTTAACTAATATTCTCTCTTCTCCTAAACCTATGGCTGAGAAATGATACCTAACATGTGGCACCTCTCACCAATTAACCATAAACATTAAACTTCTTACAAAGAGTCATGATGACCAAACCAACTTTTGTTAGGATCCTCCATCCTAACATTATTAGTTAGTATTAGTTAGTATTATTAATCATTTAATTATTATATTATTAACTCATAAAGTGAACCATCACATATCTTCATAACATGAACCATCACGTCTCTTCATAATGTGAACCATCACGTCTCTTCACCAACATAGATTTAGGGTAGATATATATATTAGGTTGGCCATTCACACAAATCATCCAAAGAAGAAGAATAAAAGTAGTATTAAATATTTAAAGGAGGGAGCCCCTATAGTGGCAAAGTGATTACAAGGGAGCCCCATTTTGAGTGGCCTGTGATTACATTTATATTAAATTATTTATTAATTTTACAGGTAAGACCTTGGCGTCTTACCATTTGGTATCAGAGCCATGTGGGACCCAATCATGTGGGAATTGCTCAAAGATCTTTGTCAAAACACTATCGTGCATGAGAATGAAATTTTATTTAAGGATATCATCAAAGACAACACATGGTTTGATGAAGCATTTCTCATATATTGCTTCATCAATGGATTGAAAGAGGAAATTAAAATTGAGGTGATGAAGTTCAAACCCTATACCATGATGCAGACCATTGGATTGGCCAAATTAGCCGAAGATAAAATCAACGCACAATGTCGATTAGGGAGACCACCTGTAGGGAAATTACCAACCACTTACACAACCCCCAAACTTAACCCAACCCTACCAATTAAACATATTATTTTTGAATAAATGAAAGAACAACAAACAAAAGGCCTCTACTATCATTGTGATGAGAAATTTATTTGTAATCATCAATGTATTACACATGCACTATATATTTCAGATGCAACTATTCCTTGTAGTTCTCCCAATTATGAAAATGATATATATAGTGATAGATACACTTGAATATAGCACTAAATATGGAAATAATGAGGAAGCTAAGGAAGTTGAGAAATATAATGGATATGTGAAAAATGAGGACAACAAGAAAGCAATACCCAAATCACCTGATCACAACGATGAAGGCAATACAGTTGATATGCTAAAAGTGATAAATGCATTAGGCAAGGATAAGGTAGACATTCTTGAAGTGACTCATTATGGCCATACATGCACTATACAAGAACTACACTCAATTTCATCTCCAATAGTGAGTTATCGCCACAGGGTCAAACCTATTAAAAAACAAGGTAGAAAGGTGATTGCACACTCCTCCATTGCCTCTCCTAGGGAACAACAAGAGAATGTATAAGTTTTACCACCTCTTTTTATGCATCATTTTAAGGTGTTTGAAGAACCCCAAGGGTTTCCCTTCCCTCATCATCACACATTTACTAATTTTTTTGGCAACCCCCTACTAACGCTTCATCCTTCTCGATATCCCTACCTACGAAAGGATGACATTAAAATAGTCCAAGAACTTACACAAATCCTTCTTGGAAAACAAAGGACAAAGATACTCATTTTGAGCTTTGAGGACAAAGCCCTTTTTAAGGATAATGGCATGTTAGGACCCTCCATCCTAACATTATTAGTTAGTATTAGTTAGTATTATTAGTCATTTAATTATTATATTATTAACTCATAAAGTGAACCATCACATCTCTTCATAACATGAACCATCACATCTCTTCATAACATGAACCATCACGTCTCTTCACCAACGTAGCTTTAGGGTAGATATATATATTAGGTTGGCCATTCACACAAATCATCCAAAGAAGAAGAATAAAAGTAGCATTAAATATTTAAAGGAGGGAGCTCCCTATAGTGGCAAAGTGATTACAAGGGAACCCCCTTTTGAGTGGCCTGTGATTACATTTATACTAAATTATTTATTTATTTTACAGTAAGACCTTGGGGTCTTACCAAATTTTAAGAGTCCTACCTTGTATCAAAAAGATAACTTTACTATGTCAATGGGGTTTTCTTATTGGTATAAATACCCCTCCTACTCCTTATTTCTTTATTAGAGTATTGTATACTTTTATGTATGGATATAGTGATTATTTATGGTGCCTATATGTGCTCTCCATATCTCTATATTTTTCATCTTCTTTTTAGATTCCTATATAAGATTTGAGTGGATGGGTTTCTTCTTTGAAAACTATTGTAAATTTCAATATGGTATCAAAGTGGGTATGGAATTAAATAACTTTGTCACTTACAAAGTCAACTTGAAGCCCCCAATCCATCCTCTAATATTTAGGGTAAATTTCGTTGTAACTTTCCTCATTGATTTTTTTAGTCTTTTTAAAGATATGTTGCCTTCTCCAAATCCCACTTCATTAGTACTAATTAAACTTGAATTACAATTTTTCTCCCTCAATATCATAAAGTATTTGTAGTCTATTTAGATTGGAAGAGCAAAAATGATGCCAAAGTAGTTAAAGTTTGAATTCAAATTTCATGCCAAAATATTGGTTCTCACTTTCTACATGTTTTTTATTGTTCTCTTCTATGGAAAGGGTGCACTTCCAATCATGTGGAGGATGGTGGAAAGAGGTATATGTGTTTGAGGATTCTCTTTAAGTTACTTTTTTGGTTAAATTGCATTGATGTAGCTCTTTTGTGTTTACAAATTCAAACCAAGAAACTTAATATTTTTGTAGGTTTTATTCCTATATAAGCATGTGGTGCACTCATTAGTAGGATGGATTCTTAGGCATAAAAATTTTATTGTGGGTTTAAAACTGACCAATTACCTTTTTACTTTTTTTATGTTTAATATAGGAAAATATCTTTATAGAGATGCATGCTCACTAGACATCACTTGTACTACTATAAGGTTGGATATGTAGATTATGTTAACACTTTAGGATGTGGATTCACATGCATTCCAATCCAATTATTGAAATATTTTACAAATCCTTTTAAAAAAATAAGGAGTGATGATGGAGCCTCTATGAGAGAACAGTGTAGGTATCTCAAAGGGCATACTTCCACCTTGGCTAGATCAAGGTGCGTATGCTAAAGGATATTTGAGTTTGAACCCCATGCAACAAACTTTGTAGGGATGTTTTAGAGACTAACAATTATTTGGATGATACGATAATTAATATGGCACCCTCCATGCCACATAAAACTTATTTTTACCTCTTTATTTGCATATGACCATTTATGAAAGGGAAGGTGTCAAATTTTCAACATGCTAGTGGAGCTCAAGTGGTAAAAAATGAATGATTGTTACTTGTTAGCTTTTGATGGTGTATTCCAAGGGAGAATACAATCATAGGATATAAAATATACAGAAATGTAATATGCTAAATATGCTATTAATGGAAAGTGACAAAAATGATACAATGTAATATGGAGGAAATGAACACTCCATAACTGATACTAAAGAACTACTTTGTACCCCATCACCAATCTATATGGTGATCCATACAGTAGACCTACTACTATGTACAATGCTATATAATCACTCAGTATGAGACCCTTTATATAGAATATGGATTTCTTGGCCAACACTCCATCTAGTTGTACAAGAGGACACCTTGCACATTTACAACTTGCACATAGACACTTGTGCATTTATTATATTCCTTGAAGTAACTGGCTAACTACCCCCTAAATTAATCTCCTACTCTAGTTATGTACCAAGGGTGATGCATTTACATGACCCAAATGATGTAATATACTCTAACACCCCCTTGTATTACATTATTTGGGTATTGAAGACTTTAGTATTCAATATGGATCTTCTTCTTCAGATAACCTTCAGCTTGATCTAGTTCTTTTAATTCAGATTGCATTATATGCCTCCTTGGTATGATTCTTGCTCTTCTTATTTATCCTTATTGGAGTTAGTACTTTCATAGGTAGACATACTATCATCATATTATTGCAAGAATATTTTCTCTTTACCTTTCTCCTTGTTATCATTTTCCATGACTTGTATAGAAATTTTTTAACATACACTTAGAGCATCATGATAAGATTTTGTGTTAGTAGAACTTGAAGCACTAAAAATGCATGAGGATTGAAAATTATTTGCTAGAGATGATTCATCGATTTCTATTTTCATTTTGAGTAATTCAATTAATCCTCTCTATTCTACATTTTCATCCTTATATATTTTAATTTAATTAGTGACAAATATAATATGATTCCTTTTGAATATCAATATTTCCATTATCAATTGCTTCAGTAAGTTGAGCATGTAGATAATGTTCCATAGCTTCAAAATTATATTTTAAAGCTTCACTATGTATCCTTTCTAAAGTAAGGTCTAAGTTTCCTTTAGAATTTATAATTAAATTCTTGATTTCACTTTTTATGATACTTGCTCTTTATTTTCTAATAGTGTTGTTCATATCTTTGTTCACTGTATTGCTTGAGGTAGACATCTCTCTTAGTTTTATATTTTCTTGTTTTAATATTATTTTGATGAATCCTTTGTAGTAGACTACCTTATGTTTCCCTAGTAGATGAAGTGTAGTATTCTTTCTATTTCCTTAATGTTTGAATAATACTATATCTTTGACAAATTTATTCAAGGGTTAAGTTTTGCAGAATTCCTTATATCTCCCTAGTTAAGATATGTAAACTAATTTGATAAAACATTTTTAGAATTAGGTTTTGTAGGCTTCCTTATATCTCCCTAATAATTAGAATATGCTTAGTTCACCTTCTAAGTTGATTTTGTAATGTATTGAGAATAATCAACTTATTAATTTTATCTTATCTATCCCAATGAGGTATGCTTTAATTGTTGGATTTCTTTTTGTCTCATTAGTATGAGTATGAGACCATTTACCAATTATTTCCAACTCTATATAAAGGAAATTGATTTGATTCTCTTTCTAGTAGATTAATTTTCTAAATTCCAATTATATGTATTTAATTTGAAGTAGTATGCCTTATATCTCCATAATTTTTCAAATATTAGAAAGATAATATTATTTTCAAATTAATATTAATTTAACCAATAGTTGATAATCTTATATATCCTACTTGGTTAATTGAAAATATGAATATTCAATATTCTAAAATGAGCATGATTGATAATTACTAATGCTTGTTATATTTATTCCAATGTAATGTATCACCTTATAACAATGCAGTAGTCTATATCACCTTATAACTCTGATTTTAATTAAAGCAAGCAGGTTTAATTTACCTTTGTGAGGCTTGATGCTCTATGTATCTCCACCTACTTATATGGCTGATTGGTATGTATCTTAGTGTTGTATGATAGATGCTTTGACCTTGTTGTTCAACCAAATGGTCTATGTGTTCTTCCTTCTAGCTATGCGCTTTCATAGTGCCTATTTTGACCTGGTCTTCTCACAATAATTGAATGTTGGTTTATGATAGTCCACATTGCCTCCTTTGACTCCAATTTTAGCATTCTCTTACTCACTCGAACATTGTAAATTTACTTTGAATTTTCTTCACATCTACACCTTGGAGTTGAATGATTATGTAGCTACGTGGAGTGTGCATCTTGAGTAACATCTAAGGTATTTCTTATTCCTTCTTTGAATGATGTCCAAGTGATTTGTTTGCTCCAACATGCATAGGGATTCTTTTGTAACTCTTATGGTTGAATCTAACACTTTCTCCAAGTGGCGTATGGGCTTCAATTATGAATAATGATGTTACAATATTCTTTCCTATCATAATCATTTTGTAACTTCCTTCACTCTAACATTCAAGCATCTACTAATAAGATGGAATAATCACTTATTGTCAGTGATGACAAATGGTTGATTACAAGTATTTTCCCTCCAATGTTTCTCTTCTTCTATATATTTCATTTCCCAACGTAAATCTAGATGTTTCTTGTTCCTCAATGCTTCTTCCAGGTGAGTATGAGTTGGGTATTGATTTGATGGAGGTATTAGAAGCTTAGAGTTGGTTCTATGGTAGTTCTATTTGATCACTTCTACGATGGGTGTCTTCTCTAAGAAATAGCTTTGGGTATTGCTTCTTTCTCTCTATCCTTTTGCTTTCAATGTGCTAGTTTGAATGCTCCCTTTGCAATGGTCAATAGATGACAACCAACATAGATGATTAATGACCTTTTGTAATAATTTGTGCTTCATATTGGTTTCTAGGAATGCCTACTTTCATTGCTATAAGGGTACCTTTGAACACCGTAATAATATCTCTTTTTTAGCTCTTCTCTCTTGCTTTGGATTATTCTCCTCTACAACCACTTGCATGTTATTCCTCACTTGTGTAGGATGTGTCATTAAGACACTTAAGTTGTATTATATTTCCTATGTAGGATAATATGTTATGGTGCAGAATAATGTAAATAGAATTGCAATAGAATACCTTGATTTGAACTTTCTATTTTGAAAGCTCCTTTTATTGGTTATAATGAAGTTTCTTTGTATTATCTTTTTTAGGCAATGGTTGATTGATGTTGTCGTATCTTCTACATAACTCTCTCATTTTCTTGGTTAATATTAGTAATGAACCCAAACTAATAATCACATAGATAATATGACCTTGAAGGAGTAGTTTTTGCACTAATATTTTACCTGTAATGAGCTCCTTAGTGCACCTTGAATCTGAGACTCGCCAAGTCTCAATTTTTGGCTTCTATCACTAATTGAATGGTTGCCTTATTCTTCTCCACTCCTTGAAGGAATTTTATCTATTTGGTAGCTTCTATGGGCCAAAATACCTTGTAGGTATTGATTTTTGAATAGTGTCTTTAGACACTTTGATTATTTGTAGATTTTTGTACCCTTGATCTTGACATAAAATAATCCTTTGAGAATACCTAGTTTAATGAACTAGTATAGTGTAATGAACCAATAATATTTCCAGTCTTAATGCACTTTAATAATCTCATCTTATTACTCCTATTAATAATCTCTCAAAGTATTTTCAAATGCACTTAATAATATTTGAAAATTACTTAATATAATCCTTTTATTAATAATTAGATAATAGGAAGAATGTATATAACTCCTATTAATGTGCAAGTAATGAACCTTAATATAACCTATCTTCTACACTTTCTTTGAGGACATAAAATGCAACCTTCTATTTTGCAACTTCCAAATTCTAATAAGGTGCTCAATGAAGTTAAGTAGTAATCTGAATAAGTTTTCAAGTAATGAATATTTTGCACCTAATTTGCTTACCTTTAATGATGAATATCTTTATGAGTTAATTCACCAAGTTTCTTTTCTGAAATAGTGGTTGCCCGCAACTATGAATGCTTCTAGTCTACTGATCTAAAATTGTAGTAGATGATTTTCAACTTCTCCTTCAGGATCTGGCCTAGAACTCTGAAGTCTTGTAGCTAGTAATGCTATCTTGATTGTTACCCTTAGTAGTCAATATATTCACTGAAATATTGTCCTTCAAGAACTCTTTCAATATTTTGCTATGAATTCAGCAAATCTCTGTTTGTGCTTTCTTTAGCTATGAAGGAAAATGTCCAAATCTTCTTGGATCTGTAAGGTATATTTTGTTTGAGTTCTTATTCAAACGCTATGTCATTTTTTGGATTCAAACAATATTTTCTTCTCAAAAATCAAAATATCTTAAGGTCTTTAATATTATTCTTCAATATTTGACACTCCTTGCCAAATTTTTCTTATTTTGGGCTTGTTCATGGATGACAATAATTGTCCCAAATATTTCACTATTTTCAGTTGATATGGATTATAGTACATGTTTTAATAATTTTTTAGTTATGGATAAGCATTATTTAATGTGTTCTTATTCATTTTCATGTCTTGTAATACCTACTTATAGGTACCTATCCTTATGCTAATACGACTAAGTTTGGATTATCTTCTTATTTCTCATGTCTGTGTAACTGATTCCACAACATTGGTATCATAGCAGGTTATGGGTTATAGGCTATTATCCTCTTCCCCTAGGCCGATATTGGTTCAAATAGGGAATGAGAACACCTTCATAGATGTATTTGTGGAATAGTTAAGTCCTTTTCAAACATTTTGTTTGCAGGCTTTCTCTATGCGATTTTGTCCTATTTTAGCCTTGTATTTTTGACCATTTCCAAACTTCGTTCGTGACCATATTTCATGATGTTAACTCTCACAAATATTTTTTCCAAAATTTTTGACATTTTTGCATAAATTCAACAAAACCAAGTAGATTTCATCACCTATATTTAGTAGTTCAAAGCTGATATTATCGTTGATGTTGACGAAGAACCAGATGTCAAAGATCTCATTCATGTCAACGTAGATCTTAGTGAATAAGATCAATATTATGCCCCTGATATAGAACTTGAATAACTTATAGCCACACCTGGATTCGAACCAAGGTCTCTAGGTGATATACCCAACGTATTTCCACTAGATGATATGGATCCTATTGCATATACGAGTTGATTTGAAGCTCCTATTGCATATCAAACCCATTCGGGCATTGCATATCCAAGCTCTCCATAAGTCATTGTATTTTATGACCCCACTACCCTCTCTACCCTTATCATTATGCCTATTGCACTTCATGATATGCTTGTTCATCCTGGCAATGTTATCCTATTTTTGGATGTTGAATTGTTGTCGTCACTACATGATTCACTATTTTACACAATGATGATCTCCTAATTTTAGGCAATGATATACTGACCACAACTTTCATATCAACTTCCTTGATGGTTCCTCAGCTCCTCTACAACTTTTTAGAATGTTTCTATATTTTTGGATATTGCTTCCACACTTCATGCCTGCAACATCACATTTTTATGGTGATGTGATGTTTACCGGTGTTGTCTCTCTTTTTTGATTCTGATCTAATTTTCTCTTGATTTCTTGAGCATCATTTAGGCTATTCCATATGGTTGTAGATCAACGATTTGTTTCTCCAGCACATGCACCCCCATGGCCTCCCCCTCTCACCTCATGTTGATTGCTAGTCATTATCACCGGTCAAACATGCCTGCCACTTACCACTTGCCTGTGTTGCCATTAAATTAGCCATTGCCATTCCACAATAGTCATTGCTCTCTTTCCCTTGGAGAAAATTTTAAATTAAATTAAATTTAATTAAATTTAATTTAAAATTACAATATTTAATATTTCACATATTTTAAATACCATATTTATGCATTGAATTAAATATTCTTCGTTGATCATTGCCCATTCACATCATCCATAAACCCATAATTAAATTAAATTAAAATTTTATTTAATTTAATTTAATCCATCACTTCCATCTCCATTGATCATTGTTCTGGTCCACTTGACCATTGTCCCGATCCACCAATAATTTAATGCAAGTGGCCCACAATTAACCATGAATTAATTAAATTAAATTAAATTATTTTTAATTTAATTTAATATTTCCCATATCCATTAATGCATGAATCAACCAATTCAGTGCATTTCTGCTTGTCTTAAATATCGCAACAATTAAATTTTATGTTTGGCACGTGGTTCAAGGAATCTTCTGTTGCATCTTCTCCAAAATTTTAGTTGTTTTCTTTTTACGAATTCAAGGACCCATTTCATATGTCTGTCGACATAGTAGTGTTTATAGTTATTGGAGATCATTTTCTGAGACTGATCCAAATCCAGTGTTAGATTTTAGTTTTCTAAAGACTTGTCAAACTTTGTTATTTTGGTCTTTATATTTTGTAATAGGAGTACATTTTCGGTTGTACCTGATACTCCTGGCTATTTTTCCTTCTTTCTCTTCCATAATTAACCAATGCTTCTTTAGTGGGGAGGAATGATATGGATTATAGTACATGTTTTAATAATTTTTTAGTTATGGATAAGCATTATTTAATGCGTTCTTATCCATTGTCATGTCTTGTAATACCTATTTATAGGCACCTATTCTTATGCTAATACAACTAAGTTTGTATTATCTTCTTATTTCTCATGTCTGTGTAACTAATTCCACAACATCTATAGTGTATTTCTCCAATGATTTCTCCTAGGAAATTCTTTGATGACTTTTCTAATTTCTATAATGAGGCTCTCCAAGCCTTCTCCTCGAGACCTCTCATAGGTCTTCAATATTGCAACTTTTTTTCTCTTATTTATGATACCTTTCCTTCAACCTTCAACTACATAATTTTTGGTAATGAGATCTCTCTCATTTATTTTTGAAGTTTACTACTTTTGAAATCAGGTATATGACCTTGCTAGTCCTTCTTCAATCTTCCAATACTGGAAGTTCTTCAATGAGACTTTTTGTGAGTCTCTTCAGCTTCTTCTAGAATAAATATTCAATTTTTTATTTCCAATGGGGTCTTTTCTTAGACCTCTTTAGCCTCACTAGTTATTCTTGAAACTAGTGGTATGTATTCTATGTTGAGTCCTAGTCTTTACTATCTTGTGGAACGACTCTAGCTAATCTGTAATTTTTAGTCTTCAATGGAGATCACCAATCTTCTATCTTCTTCGACTATTCTCTGGAGCCTCTTCTGGTTAAATGTTTCGCTAGCCTTTTTAGAATAAGGCTTTTATGGCCTTTTATTATGCAATGAGGCTTTTGTGGCCTTTTCTTCTGCAATAAGGCTTATGTGGCATTTTCTTCTATAGTAAGGCTTTTGTAGTCTTTTCTTCTATAATAAGGCTTCTATGGTCTTTTCTTATATAATAAGGTTGTTGTGGCCTTTTCTTCTATAATGTGTAGGTATGTAATAGGGCTTCCTTTAGTTTTTTTATTGCAACAAGATATTAGTAAGAAGATTCTAATTCTTGTTAATGATGAATCTTTACTAGTTTATTAGTCAATCTAGTGGAATAAATGTTGAGTACTAGCCTTCACGAGTTTTTTTGCAACTCTATGGAAAGACTCTAGCCAAATTCAATATCAAACATTTTGGAACTGAGATTTGCTTCTCAATATTTCTTATGGATTTCATATTCCTAATAACCTATTATGGCTCTTCCTACCCAACAATCCCTTGTAGTGGTGTTTGCATGCAGTGGTGCACAATGGATGATCTGATTTACAAAAATGCAATAAGGTTCAAACCTGCAATAGCAATGGTACTCTCTTATGGATCTCCATATTCCTATTGATATATTGTGGCTCTGATACCAATATTATATTTTAATGGTGTATGCCAAGGGAGAATACAATAGCAGAATATAAAATATGTAGAAATGTAGGATGTTGAAATATTCTATTAATGGAAAGTGATTAAAATGAAACAATGTAATATGGAGGAAAAAGCACTCCAGAAATAATACTAAAAGCCTATATTTTACCCCATAATCAATCTATATGGTGATCCACATAGTAGACCTACTACTACCTATAGCGATATATAATCACTCACTATGAGGCCCTCTATATATAAATATGGATTGCTTGGCCAACACTCTACCTAGTTGTACAACGGGACACCTTGCACATTTACAACTTGCACATAGGCACTTATGCATTTATTATATTCCTTGATGTAACTAGCTAAATACCCCTTAAAGTTATCTCTTACTCTAGTTATGTACCAAGGGTGGTACATTTACATGACACAAATGATGTAATATACTCTAAAATTACTTATGAATAAATGAGCATGTGGTGGGTTGTGATTCAACACCTTTTTCTAAGGTTTGAGCTTTAATTTCTACCTTTTTAAGGGCAATTCAAGCAAAAAATTTGGAGGCCATAATTTTTGTACACAAAAGCATTGTGATCCCTTTTTTCAACTCATATAATTATGTAATCCCTATCTAATGGTGACATCAACTTATGAACATGTTAGAATGTTTGGGAATGAATTGTATGGAATAGTAGTCAATTCCTATTATCCTATTTTGAAAAGGAAAACTTATATTTTTCTATCCAATTAGAATATTTGGCCTAATTTTTGTGGAGATATAAATGGATTTATGTGTGTTTTAGTATATTTAAAGTCTTTTAGAGGCTTGTGAGAAAATAATTTAGGATGTGCTTTAGTAAATACCTCTTCATCCTTTGGAATATTGATTAAGTATATTCATAGATATTTAATCATTTATGATCTCTATCTTTTTTTATTTCTTTTATAGGTACTCTTGAAAGTTTGTTATAATTCTTCTTTCAAGAAAATTCATGTAAAGCCTCTTTAGGTTATTGAATTCAAGTTGCCCAAGGTGATTCAGGAGCATCCAACGAAAGGCAAAATACCGCAAAGTAGAAAAAGTCTCACGATATAGCGACATGTTGGCAATGAAGAGAAAAGTGTTGCGATATCGCGACACTTCGTATTTTCATGACCAAAAGGTGAGAGAAGGCAAGAGAAAGAAAAGTGTCATGATATCGTGACATGTCGCATTATCGTGACCAAAGGACGAGAAAATGCGCAAGAGAGAAAAGTGTCACGATATCGCGACATGTCGCATTTTCATGACCAAAGGACGAGAAAAGGCGCAAGGGAGAAAAGTGTCGCGATATCGTGACATGTCACGTTTTCACGACTCAGGAAGGAGAGAGAAGGCATGAAGCAAAAATTTCACGATTTCATGACATGTCGCGAAATCACGACCAAAAGAAGACAGGAAAGGGTAGAGAAGAAAATGTCACAATTTCGTGACATGTCGTGAAATCACGACCGAAGGAGCAGAAAGAAAGCAAGGAATGAAACTGTCGTGATATCATGAAATGTCATGATTTTATGACCTAAAATAAAGAGAGAAAGCAGAGAGCAAAGTTGTCACGATATCGCGACATGTCGTGATTTCGTGACCTGAGAGGCGAGGAGGAGGTAGAAAGGAAATATGTCACGATATCGTGATATGTCACGATTTCATGACCAAAAAGGAGAAATAAGAGCCAAAAAGGAAAGATGTCACGATATCGCAACATGTCACATTTTCATGACCAAAGGATAAGAGAAGGTGCAAGGGAGGAAAAGTGTCGCGATATCGGGACATGTCGCATTTTTGCAACCAAAAGACGAGAGAAGGTACAGGAGAGAAAAAGTGTCATGATATCGCAACATGTCACATTATCACGACTACAAGAGAAGAGAAAGAGGAAGGAGGAAAAAGTGTCGCGATATCGTGACATGTTGGCAAAGAAGATAAAAGTGTCGTAATATTGCGACATGTCGCATTTTCATGACCAAACAAAAGAAAAGAAAAGGCAGGCAGTTACAAGGGCCGTTATAGAGGAAATTATCGAGCGGTGGGTATACCAAATGCCATCATTGGTTGATAGGTAGACAAAGTCTACAGTGGTAGCACTGAATAGCATGTGGCACCAAGGTGCAATGAAAGCAAACAAAGATCAAGAGTCGAAAAGAAAGACATTTTGAAAGCCAAGACAACGAAGAGGCATGGGAAATGAAATGAAGGTTCAGAAAGGGGAGATGAAGAGTCACACCAGAGATTTTAAAAGGGGAAGCGAAGGCATGCACAAGGGGTTAGAAAACTATGGAGACAGAGTTGCAGACATGAAGGCAAAAGGGCCATTTTGGACCTGTGTAGGCTATTTTTCTTCTAGGGCAAAAGATGTTGTAATAGAAAAAAATAAACTATCTTTCAAGATAAAGGACTTTATTTGGCAGACTGCTGCCATTATTGTAAATTTTTCCAAGTTAAATGAATGAGAATTTGAGGATTTGGGGTGAGTGATTTTTGGCTCCCCATCAAGCGGTATCAGAGCAAGAGTTCCTGAGCATGTAAACAGATCGTTGAAAGTGAGGCAATTTGCACTAGGATCTGTGGAAGAGCAGGAGTTCTTGAGTGTGTGAGAAGATTGCCAAAAGTTAGGGAGTTTGCACCAGGATCTGTGGTTAAGGGTTATGAGAAGAGAGTGAGGAAGAATGCCTCCACGAAGAAACCATGGTGGTGGGAGAAATGTGGTACCTGAAGAAGATTTTAGAGCTTTGTAGAGGCAAGTGCAAGCCCTGTAAGAGGAGTTACGAAGAGGGGTTGAGCCAAGGAGAGAAGACCATAGTGAAGATGAAGCTTGGGAGGTTGATAATCCATCAGATGAAGAAGAAGCAATGGATCTTGCAGAAGTTATATTAGTTAATGCCATATCTCGGATCAGGAAGAAGACAAAGTTTGATGTCTCCATGTATTTTGGGAATCTCAATCTAGAAGAGTTGATTGATTGGATCAATGATATGGAGGAATATTTTGAGTATGAGGAGGTTGTAGATCTAGATCATATCAAGTTTGCAAAAATGAAGTTGAAAGGCCATGCTTGCATATGGTGGAAGGAAGTGCAGCTAGAAAGAAATAGAAGCAAAAAGAAAAAGATAACAAGATGGGATTGAATGGTAGAGAAGTTGAAGAGACATTTTATTCCTACAGATTATAAATTGGATCTATTCAAGAAAATGCAAAGTTTGATATAGTCAAACAAATCTGTCAAAGAATATACAGAGGATTTTTACCAAATCTCAATCAGAACTGGCCATTCTGAGGCTAATAAGGAGAGGGTAGCCCATTACATCAATGGATTGAGAACCAGTATTCAAGAAGAGTTGAGTCTGGTTAGGATTAGCACCATTGAGGATGCTTACCAGTTTGCTCTAAAAGTTGAAGAGAAGTTGAACATAAGGTTTGAGGGTAAGTAGAAAGGAAGAGGTCATGGAGAAAGAACTAGTGGAAGAATAGATGGAGGACGAGATGAGAAGAAAGAATAAGCTAGCTGTAGTCAAAATCTAAAGGGGGATAATGATTACAGACCCCGTAATCAGAACAATGGTTACCAAAGAGAAAAAAGGTAGGTATGGAAGAGGAGGATTTCATGGAACCTATTTTCATTGTGGGGAAGAGGGACATCAGGCATATGAGTGTCCCCAACACCAAAAGAGGATGAATAGGAGACCTAAGGGTCATGCCAGAGCTACTATAGCAGATGAAGGTGCTGAATTAGAACATTATAAGGAGGCAGAGAGAGGATAAGTTATGGTCACAATGAGAACCTTATTGAATGAGGAGGAAGAACTAGACCAAAGGAGGAGCCTATTCTACACAAGGTGCAAATGTTCAAGTAAGGTTTGTAATGTTATTATAGATAATAGTAGTACTGATAACTTGGTTTCTAAATAAATGGTTACTAAGTTACAGCTAAAGAGGAGGAGGAACCTGCATCCATACCGGATTGTGTGGTTGCAGAAGGACCATAGGGCATTGGTCAGTGAACAATCCTTAGTCAAGTTCAATATTGGGAGATACCAATATGAGGTCCTGTGTGATGTTTTGCCTATGGATGCTTGCCATGTGTTTTTGGGGAGGCCATGGTAATTTGATAGACGTGTGGTGTATGATGGGCGTGTGAATACTTACTCTCTGAAGAAATGTGGAGTGCGCCACAAGTTGAAGCCATTGAAGGAGATGGATGAAAAGAGTTTGCTGACAACAATGAGAGTGGAAGTTGTGGGGTTTGAATAAATTAAGGGTTTGTACCCTGTGGACCCAGATTTTACTGAAGCTTGGAGATCTTGTATAGCCCTAGTTAAAAAGAAGGTGACATAATAGTATAGAAATGAAGGTCACTTCTCAATCCACTCCAGTTGTCTAATGCAGGAGCATCCAACGAAAGGAAAAATATCACAAAGTAGAAAAAGTGTCACGATATCACGAAATGTCGGCAAAGAAGAGAAAAGTGTCGCAATATCGTGACACTGTCGCATTTTCATGACCAGAAGATGAGAGAAGGCGAGAGAAAGAAAAGTTTCACGATATCACGACATGTCGCATTATCGCAACCAAAGGATGAGAAAAGGCGTAAGAGAGAAAAGTGTCACGATATCGTGACATGTCCCATTTTCATGACCAAAGGATGAGAAAAGGCGCAAGGGAGAAAAGTGTCACGATATCGCGACATGACGTGTTTTTACAACTCAGGAAGGAGAGAGAAGGCACAAAGCAAAAATTTCATGATTTCACGACATGTCGTGAAATCGCGACCAAAAGAAGATAGGAAAGGCCAGAGAAGAAAATGTCATGATTTCGTGACATGTCACAAAATCATGACCGAAGGAGCAGAAAGAAAGCAAGGAAGGAAACTATCATGATATCGTGACATGTCACGATTTTGTGACCTGAAACAAAGAGAGAAAGCAGAGAGCAAAGCTGTCATGATATCATGACATGTCGCAATTTCACAACCCAAGAGGCGAGGAGGAGGCAAAAATGAAATATGTCATGATATCGTGATATGTCATGATTTCATGACCGAAAAGGAGAAAAAATATCCAGAAAGGAAATATGTCCCGATATCGTGACATGTCGCATTTTTGTGGCCAAAGGATGAGATAAGGCGTAAGGGAGGAAAAGTGTTGTGATATCGCGACATGTCACATTTTTGCGACCAAAATACGAGAGAAGGCACAAGAGAGAAAATGTGTCATGATATCATGACATGTTGCATTATTGTGACTACAAGAGAAGAGAAAGAGGAAGGAGGAAAAAGTGTCACGATATTGCGACATGTTGGCAAAGAAGAGAAAAGTGTCACGATATCGCAACATGTCACATTATTGAGATAGAGTTGTAGACGTGAAGGCAAGAGGGCCATTCTGGACCTGTGTAGGCTATTTTTCTTCTAGGGCAAAAGATGTAATAGAAAAAATAAAATAAACTATCTTTCGAGATAAAGGAGTTTATTTGGCAGACTGTTGCTATTATTGTAAATTTTTCCAATTTAAATGAATGAGAATTTGAGGATTTGGGGTGAGTGATTTTTGGCTCCCCATCAAGTGGTATCAGAGTGGGAGTTCCTGAGCATGTAAACAGATCATTGAAAGTGAGGCAGTTTGCACTAGGATTTGTGGAAGAGTGGGAGTTCCTGAGTGTGTGAGAAGATCGCCGAAAGTGAGGTAGTTTGCACCAGGATCTATGGTTAAGGGTTGTGAGAAGATAGTGAGGAAGAATGCCTCCACAAAGAAACCATGGTGGTGGGAGAAATGTGGTACCTGAAGAAGATTTCAGAGCTTTGTAGAAGCAAGTGCAAGCCCTACAAGAGGAGTTACGAAGAGGGGTTGAGCCAAGGAGAGAAGACCATAGTGAATATGAAGCTTGGGAGGTTGATAATCCATCGGATGAAGAAGAAGCAATGGATCTTGCAAAATTTATATTAGTTAAGGCCATATCTCGGATCAGGAAGAAGACAAATTTTGATGTCTCCACGTATTCTAGGAATCTCAATCCAGAAGAGTTGATTGATTGGATCAATGATATGGAGGAATATTTTGAGTATGAGGAGGTTGTAGATCTAGATCAGATCAAGTTTGCAAAAATGAAGTTGAAATGCCATGCTTGCATATGGTGGAAAGAAGTGCAGCTAGAAATAAATAGAAGCGAAAAGGAAAAGATAACCAGATGGGATAAAATGGTAGAGAATTTGAAGAGACATTTATTCCTACATATTACAAATTGGATCTATTGAGGAAAATGCAGAGTTTGAGACAGTCAAACAAATCTGTCAAAGAATATACAAATGATTTTTACCAGATCTTAATTAGAACTAGCCATTTTGAGGCTAAAAAGGAGAGGGTAGCCCATTACATCAATGGATTGAGAACCAGTATTCAAGAAGAGTTGAGTCTGGTTAGGATTAGCACCATTGAGGATGCTTACCAATTTGCTCTAAAAGTTGAAGAGAAGCTGAACATAAGGTTTTAGGGTAAGTAGAAAGGAAGAAGTCATGGAGAAAGAACTGGTGGAAGAAAATATGGAGGACGAGATGAGAAGAAAGAAGAAGCTAGCTGCAGTTAGGATCAGAAGGGGGATAATGATTACAGACCCTATAATTAGAACAATGGTTACCAAAGAAAAAGAGGTAGGTATGGAAGAGGAGGATTTCATGGAACCTGTTTCCATTGTGGGGAAGAGAGACATCGGGCATATGAGTGTCCTCAACACCAAAAGAGGATGAATAGGAGACCTAAGGGTCATGCCAGAGCTACTCTAGTAGATGAAGGTGCTGAATTAGAACATTCTAAGGAGGCTGAGAGAGAAGAAGTTATGGTCACAAGGAGAACCTTGTTGAATGAGGAGGAAGAATCAGAACATAGGAGGAGCCTGTTATGCACAAGGTGCAAATGTTTAGGTAAGGTCTGTAATGTTATTATAGATAATGGTAGTACTGATAACTTGGTCTCTGAAGAAATGGTTACTAAGTTACAGCTAGAGAGGAGGAGACACCCGCATCCATAATAGATTGTGTGGTTGCAGAAGGACCATAGGGCATTGGTTAGTGAAAAATCCTTAGTCAAGTTCAATATTGAGAGATACCAAGATGAGGTCATGTGTGATGTTTTGCCTATGGATGCTTGCCATGTGTTGTTGGGGAGGCCATGGCAATTTGACAAATGTGTGGTGTATGATGGGCATGTGAATACTTACTCTCTGACGAAAGGTGGAGTGCACCACAAGTTGAAGCCATTGAAGGAGATGGATGAAAAGAGTTTGTTGACAACAATGAGAGTGGAAGTTGTGGGGTTTGAATAACTCAAGGGTTTGCACCCTGCAGACCCAAATTTTACTGAAGCTTGGAGAGCTTGTATAGCCCTAGTTAAAAAGGTGACAAAATAGTATAGAAGTGAAGGTCACTTCTCAATCCACCCCAGTTGTCTAATGCAGGAGCATCATGAAAGGCAAAATACCACAAAGTAGAAAAAGTGTCATGATATCACGACATGTCGGCAAAGAAGAGAAAAGTGTCACGATATCGTGACACTATCACATTTTCATGAACAGAAGGCAAAAAAATGCGAGAGAAAGAAAAGTGTCGCGATATTGCAACATGTCGCATTATCACGACTAAAGGTAGAGAAAAGGTGCAAGAGATAAAAGTGTCACAATATCATGACATGTCGCATTTTCACGACCAAAGGATGAGAAAAGGTGCAAGGGATAAAAGTGTCACGATGTCGCGACATGACGTGTTTTTGTGACTCAGGAAGGAGAGAGAAGGCACGGAGAAAAAATGTCACGATTTCATGACATGTGAAATCGCGACCGAAAGAAGATAGGAAAGGCCAGAGAAGAAAATGTCACGATTTCATGACATGTCACGAAATCGTGACCAAAGGAGAAAAAAGAAAGCAAGGAAGGAAACTGTCATGATATCGCGACATGTCGCGATTTCGTGACCCAAAACAGAGAGAGAAAGCAGAGAGCAAAGCTATCGCGATATCGCGACATGTCATGATTTCACGACCCGAGAGGCGAGGAGGAGGCAAAAAGGAAAGATGTCATGATATCGTGACATGTCATGATTTCACGACCGAAAAGGAGAAAAAAGATTCGAAAAGGAAATATGTCCCGATATTGTGACATGTTGCATTTTTGTGACCAAAGGATGAGAGAAGGCGCAAGGGAGGAAAAGTGTCGCGATATCGTGACATGTCGCATTTTTGCGACCAAAAGATGAGAGAAGGCACAGGAGAGAAAAAGTGTCGCGATATCACATGTTGCATTATCGCGACTACAAGAGAAGAGAAAGAGGAAGGAGAAAAAAGTGTCGTGATATCGCGACATGTTGGCAAAGAAGAGAAAATTGTTGCGATATCACATGTCGCATTTTCATGACCAAACAAAGGAAAAGAAAGGGCTGGCGGTTACAGGGGTCATTACAGAGGAAATTATCGAGCGATGGGTATACCGAACACCATCATTGGTTGACAGGTAGACAGATTCTATAGTGGCAGCACTGAACAACACGTGGCACCAAGGTGCAATGAAATCAGACGAAGATCAAGAGTCGAAAAGAAAGACGTTTCGAAAGCCAAGACAACGAAGAGTCACGGGAAATGAAATGAAGGGTCAGAAAGGGGAGATAGAGAGTCACACCAAATATTTTAAAATGGGAAGTGAAGGCATGCACAAGGGGTCGGAAAACTACGAAGACAGAGTTGCAGACGTGAAGGCAAGAGGGCCATTTTGGACTTGTGTAGGCTGTTTTTCTTCCAGGGCGAAAGATGTTGTAATAGAAAAAAAAAACTATATTTTAGGATAAAGGAGTTTATTTGGTAGACTGCTGCCATTATTGTAAATTTTTCCAAGTTAAATGAATGAGAATTGAGGATTTGGGGTGAGCGATTTTTGGCTCCCCATCACAAGGGAAAGATGAAGTCTTCAAAATGAATGATGTCTATTTTAAGAGGAAAATATATGTCATGTCTTCAGGACATACCTTATGCGATAATTGAATATTGAAGGAGCTTATCTTTTAAAGAGGTGGTGATATTGACTTCTTTTATTCATTTGAAGTCCTAGGGGTAAATTTTGAGAAGTGTTCAAGAGTGTCTAATAGTGGAAATGGTAACTGTTATCCAACCTAAGTGAACTATTGTTCAAGAAATATTTTTGTAGTAATAGATTTTAGATTATGGGAGAATCTAAATGAGTCTACCCAAAAATACAGAGACCAACTAGATCATCTATTATGGATGGTGTATTATTATTACTAATGTTTTGTCTCCTTGGACCCTTAATTTAGATTATGGGATGGTGTTAAAATTGTAATTTGATTCATGGCCAAGGATGGGATTGTGTGATGTATTAGATAGTTCTAAGGGAATTTTATTGTAAAATGCATAAATTAATTATAATATTTTATTGTGTAATCCATATGGATTGTGGTTAACCTTGTTATTGTTAAAACCTCTTTATAACTTGTAATTAACCTAAATCTCTCTTATTATGCCAACTTAGTTTAAACTCTGCTATGTAAATAGGATTTTTTTAATGGTATAAATACCCTCTCCCATTCATCATTTTTTATCTATGGATATAGTGACTATTTATGATGCCTAAGAGTGCCCTCCATATCTCTATATTTTCATCCTTATATTTGGTTTTTGTGTAATATTTGAGTGAATGGACTGCTTCTATATATTTCTAGAAAAGATTATAAATTCTAACATGGTATCAAATTTGGTATGGAGTGACATCACTTGGTTAGGTAGGAAGTCAACATGGAGCCTCTAATCCATCCTTCAATTTTTAGGATGACTTTATTTGTAACTTCCCTCATTAATTTTTTACTTTTTTTTTAGATATGTTTCCAACTTCAAATCCTGCTTCATTGTCAATAATTGAGCTTGAACTTGCATTCTTCTCATTCTATTTTCTAAACAACTAGTTGTAGTCTCTTTGGATAAATAAAATAAAATAAATGACACCATAGCGGTTTGAATTTGAATTCAAATTTCATGCCAAAACATTAGCTCTAACTTTTTGCACGGTGTTCAACATCCTCTTCTATAGAAAGAGTGCACTTTTGATCTTGTGGAAATATGGTTAGATATGTGTTTTTATGATTCTCTTTTAGTTTATTTCAATGTCAATACCATGTTGATATAGCCCCTTTTATATTTATAGAATCAAACTACAAAACTTTATTTTTTTTTGTAAATTTTCTTCTCAATCAAGCACATGGTGCACTAGACAATAGGATGACTTATTAGGCATTGAAAAAATTAGTTGTGGGTTTCAAATTAGTTACTTATATTTTTTGTCTTTATAATGTTAAAGGCAAGAAAAGTTGTCTATAGAGGTGCACATCCATTAGATATCACCTAGTCTATTGGTAGTTTGGCTATGTGGATTCTATTAAGACTTTAGGAGGTGACTTGACATGCATTAAAAATCCCCTATTGACATATTCTGTAAAGCTTTTTGAAGCTGAAGAACACATGCTTATACTGAGGGAGAGGTGAAAAGTATAAGATCAACTTTTAATTTTCTTTCCCAAAAAATATTATCCAATATTATCAATTATAATATCAATAACAATAATCATATCAATGCACAAATCATCACACACAAGAGAGACACCAATTTAACATGGTTCATCCAATGTGGGCTACTCCATGGAGAAAATATTTTTACTAATTTTTCTCAATAAATATTCTTGGGAATAAATTCCCAATTACAATATTTATGGGCCTTTGTCCAAAGGAGACACCAATCCTCTATGCTCTAATTTGTGGATATCTCTCCATAGGAAAACTCTTTCCACTTTTCTTTAGTTTATGGAACTTGATCCAGGAGAAATCTATATCCTCAACTAGTTTGTGGATATTCCTCCACATAAGAACTCTATCTCCCCAACTGGTTCACGGATCACTCTACATAAGATAACTCTTTTCCCTTGCTCTAGTTTGTGGATATCTCTCCATAGGATAACTCTATCCCCTTTGCTCTGGTTCATCGATCTTTATCCATAGGAGAACTCTATCCCCTCTGCTTTGGTTGGTAATATTCTTGAATACTTCTACCCCCACTACTCTAGCTTGTGGATCTCTCTCCACAGGAGACCTTTGTCTCCACTGCATTGGATAATGGATCTATCCATTAGAAACTATTGTCACATTTACTTTGTCATATCCAAATCTTTCTCTCAACTCTATCTCAAATATACACCAAACTTTATCTCAAATATGTCCCCAATCCTTAACACAAATCTTGATTAAATCACCAATCAACTCTGCTTAAATCTTTCCCAAACCTGAACACAAAGCTTGAACAAATCAAACCTATTTTTAATATTGTTTCAATTATTCACAATACTAGCTCAAATATGCATTCAAGCCTTTATCCAAAGACTTGCTCAAATCTACCTTCAAGCCTTTCTCCAAAGACATTCTCAAATTTGCCTTCAAGCCTTTCTCCAAAGACTTGCTCAAATCTGCCTTCAATTCTTCACAAATACTTGCTCAAATATACCTTCAAGCCCTTTTTAGAACTTGCTCAAATCTTCTCTCAAGCCTTCTCAAATACTTGCTCAAATATGCTCTTAAGCCTTCTCAAAGACTTGCTCAAATATTCTCTCAAGCCTTCTCAAATACTTGCTCAATTATGTCCTCAAGCATTCTTAATAGACTTGCTCAAATATGCTCTAGAACATGCTCAAACTTGCTCTAACACATGCTCAAAATAGCTCACAAGATATTCTCAATCAATCTCAAATCTTGCACACAATGCTATCAAATGCTTTGTGTAATCTTCAAAGTAATTCCTTTAACTTGAAGCAGTTTAGACATATTCTATTTAAAATTTGTTTAACCTTTGGAACATATAGAGAATAAAATTCAATTGCAAATAGCTCAATATTTTCTACTCAATAATTAAGTCTGTTGTTTCCACATGTCTTAATTTCATTGCTCTTTTAAAGATAGTTCTAGTCTAGCACATGGCACCTATCTTCCCAATTTTCACATTCACTTTCAATATCACTCAAAACCAATGCTCAATAAGTTTCACTCAATCATTCAATAAATGAAGCACAACTTGCTCACAAACCCTAAACAAGTATTTTTATACTTCTTTCAACTAAGAGCACAATGTAGGTCTCAAACCCTAACTCAAATAATTTATAATATCTATCTCAAATATTCTCAAAACATTCAAGAATGAAACACATAAAACTCACTCAAGTATTTCCAACAATGCTTATCAAACAATCATTTTCACTCCACCTTATGTTTCACAACATTCATTCCAACAAACACTTCAAATAAAGGATGATGTGCCCATACCTCTTTGCTTTGATGGAGATATGTCTTCAAAACCTGTCTCACTCACAACCAATTCCTTTTGTGCCACTTCAAGGTTAGATAGCAAAATTCTATCTCAAAATCTTCACATGAATATTCCCTCAACAAGATTCTCAAAGAATTCTAAAAATAATATTCTAGGACTCTTCTTTAGTTCTCAAGGACAATGCATTAAAGCTCACATAAATCTCTCAACAATTTCCCTTTTTATAAAGCAAGAATTATAATAAAATAAAAAACCTTTTACACCTTTTTCCTTCACTCTTTCAAGTTAAATTTCACTCCAATTTATTTTTCAAGAACAAAGAATTACAATGATAAATAAATCACTACAAACTTATCACTCCAAGTTTAGCATAAAAATAAATGATATTTAACCCTTTAATTATAATTACAAAAATATTTCCATTATGTCTCCTTTATTTCAAACTATAGGCAAAATATCATCCACTAAATATCACTATAGCCAACAATTCAACAATATAGCGCATACCTCACAAATTAATCATGGTGCATACCTTATATAAAAAGTTTATCTTGATTTGTCATGGATGGAAATTGAGCCTCCAACCTCAACCCTTCAAGTGTAGCGCTCGACCTCTTGTGCTAGTGAAGTGGTTGAGACTTAACCTTTAGCCTCAACACTTTAACCTTGCTGCATCTGACACAATAGAAAACAAAACTCTTCAACTGGTGCTAAGGGGAATCTAAACCCAAACCTCCCTCTATCAACAACTTACGTAAGACCCACCTACCACTTGGGCTACCAGCCTTCGCTAAACAAAAATGATTGCCACATTATTTTTATTCCCTTTTGCTTGCTTGGCAAATGAAATTTCAACATGTTTCACTTATCTGCCTTTCTCAAATCTATCGCATGCACATTCACTTTGATCATTCGAATTTTAATTTAAATTGTTTTCTTCCTCCTTTAATATGCTTCTAAGGTAATTTGCATGACGTCGACAAAAAATATAAGTGCCTCCATTTAAATTTAATTTTTGGCACCTTTTGCCAAATTCAAATTTAATTATTTATTTAATATAATATTTAAATTTAGGTTAAGTATTATATTATTTAATTTTAGTATTAAATAATACTTTTGCATGGGGGTCTTTGTCAAATATTATTTTTCCCTTTTTAATAAGCCCTTTTGGCTTAATTATTATAATATTAAAATATTATAATATCTTCTCTTTTCTCTTTTACCACTTTGCTTGTACCAAAATGAACTTTACCTTGCACCAAACACTTGACATCAATGATAACCATATTACTCAAAATTTCCAACAATCTCCCCCTTTTTCATTGATGGAAATCCCTTTTTTTAAACATCCCTTTTTCCTTTTTCCAATCCTGCTCCCCCTGACTGAGTGGTCTCTCCCTTACTCAAATCTCTCCCCCTCTGACATCAATGGCAAAGGGACTCCTTTGGGTCTAAATATAAGACTCTTAGCTCATTCCCCTCCCCACATCCTTTCCTTGAGGTGGTTAATTTTGGGGTGGGAGTATTTTTACTCCTACCATACAATGCTATTTTCCTTTGTCAACCTTCTTTCTCAACATACCCTTTTGATTATTTTGAGTTTCCTTATTCTTTTTTATCTTTGGAAGCTCTGGAAACTCTATTCTGCACCACTTGGCCTTATGCCCAACATTATCACACTTATAACACTTAATTTTATGGTTCCTAGAAGGTGTGAATATCTTGAAGTTCCTCTTGGTGAAGCCATACCTATTCTATCATGAACCTTGTAGTAAATTGCTTTATGATCAAATTGATTACAAAAGTAGCAATACCCTTGAAAGAAATGTCCATATTAGAAGTTTATCTTAGTAATATCATACTCCTTTTCATGAGTCTTGCAATGCATAGCCTTGTGACCAAACCTATTACATGAGAAACAACTTCCTTTGAAGAAATATTGCCTTGAACCCATTGGTCTCTTAGTCCTTTCTTCCCTGGGATGTTCCCTGTTCCTTGTTTGTGCATTGTTCCTTTCTTGGTGAAGTTTCTATTTTCCAATTTATTCTCATAAGTCTCAATTTATCCTTCCCTCTCTTCCTCTAAAAAATCTTCCTCTTTTGAGATTGAGCTTGACCCTTCTTCTTGTTGCCCTTGTACTTCTTCAAAACCAGGTCATGTTTTGATAGATGAAGGTCTTTGTGCATTGATAATCTTATCCAAAGTCTTTGAAATTTTTCCAAACCTGTGTAGCTTATCCTTAGACTCTTCCATTTCCTTTATTAAAGAAACTACCTCTTTTTCTAATCTCTCACATTCTAAGACTTTTACCTCTAGATTTTATTTGAATCTCCATCTCTTAGCTGTTGAGTTTGTTAGATCTTGTATAAGCTTTCCTTTCTCTTCATCACATTCTTGAAATTGAGTCTTGAATCTTCAATTATGCTTTATAACCTTTTTCAATTCTTTGATAGCAACAATAAGTTCTTCTTCTAGATCTACTACACCTTCCTCTTCATTATTTGAATATTTCTCTACTTCTTGGTATAGAGCATCTTCATACTTTTTAGATTTATCTTCAATAGGATCACTTCCTTCCTCTTCTATTTCCAAAAAGATAATTTCTTCCTCTTCACTATCTAATGATATTTCATCACAATCACTTGAAACCTTGTCTATCTTGTTTGCATATAAAGTATTCTTATGCCTTTGAAAAAACTTATTTTCATGATTTCTTTGTCCATGCCTATTTTTCTTTTCATACCCGGATTTTCCTTCTTCTTTTTTCTTATGATCTTGTTTCTCTTTACTGCTACCGCTTCTAGCTTATGGACAGTTAGATGCATAGTGACCATATTTACCATAATTGAAACACTTTACTATTTTTGTATCTTTTTGCTTTCTTGAATCCTTCTTGTTTTTTTTGCCATAGTTAGCTTATTCATCATTGCTTGACACATCACTTGATTATGCTCTCTTATATTTTGTCTTCCTTGCCAATTTGAAGGCTGACTCTTTCTTGGGAATAGGATCCTTTACTATTCTCATCTCATAAATTATGAGAGTTCCATGTAACTCATCCATAGTAAAATTTTAAATATCTCTTGTTTCTTCTATGATTGAAACATTTCCATCATACCTCATAGGAAGTGACCTTAAAACCTTTTTAGCAACATTGAATTCCTCAATTTTAAATCCACGTCCTCGAATGGTGTTAAAAACCTCATCCACATGAAGTAAGTATGCAAAAATGTCTTCCTCTTATTTCATATTCAAGTCCTAAAATATATTCTTGTGATTTTGTAATTTTGCCATCTTGACCTTTTTATCTCCCTCATATGTTTGCTTCAATTTTTTCGAAATCCCTTTTACTGATTCACAATGCATAATGTTTACAAAATTTGCTTCACGTAAACCACTTAAAATTGCATTCATAGCCTTGGAATTATTCACATGCAAGAGCTTACCATATTTATTTGTGGGAGGATTAGCTGTAGGTGTGAATCCATCCTCAATTTATTGCCATGTATCATATCATTGTGCCATCAAGTAAGTATTCATTATTATGCTTTAGAAAGCATAATTGTTCCCATCAAACAATGGTGCATTATTTTCTAAATATCCACTCTGATATGCCATTTGTGTTCCTATACACTCTTCCTTCAAGTTGTTAGACTCTTTCAAAGTAACCCGCTCTAATACCAATTGAATAAAATAGGATTATACTGAGAGGGGGGTGAACAGTATAAGATCAACTTTTACTTTTCTTTCCCAAATAATATTATCCAATATTATCAATGAAAATATCAATAATAGTAATTAAAGCAATGAAAAATCATCACACACAAGAGAGACACCAATTTAATTTGGTTCACCCAATGTGGGTTACTAGACGGAGAAAATATTTCTACTAAATTTTCTCAACAAATCTTCTTGGGAATAAATTCCCTATTACAATATTTATGGACCTCTATCCAAAGGAGAAACCAATTCCCTATTCTATAATTTGTGGATATCTCTCCATAGGAGAATTCTTTCCCCTTTTCTTTAGTTCGTGGAAATTTATCTAGGAGAACTCTATTTCCTCAACTGGTTTGTGGATCTCTCTCCACATAAGAACTCTATCTCCCCAGCTGGTTCACGGATCACTCTCCATAGGATAACTATTTTTACTTGCTCTGGTTTTTGGATCTCTCTCCACGGTAGAACTCTATCCCTTTTTCTCTAGTTCATGACTCTCTATCCACAAGAGAACCCTATCCTCTCTACTTTGGTTGGTAATCTTATAGAAGACTTCTAACCCCACTGCTATGGCTTGTGGATCTCTCTCTATAAGAGAACTTTTTCCCTACTATAATGTCTAATGGATCTCTATCCACTGGAGACTATTGTCCTCTTTATTCTGTCACCTCCAAATCTTGCTCTCAACTCTATCTCAAATATACACCAAACTCTATCTCAAATATGTCCCCATATTTTAACACATAACTTGATTAAATTATAAATAAAATCTACTTAGATCTTCCCCAAGCATTAAAAAAAAATTTGAACAAATAAAACCTACTTTAATCCTATTTCAAGTCTTCACAAGACTTGCTCAAATCTGCCTTCAAGCCTTTATCCAAAGACTTGCTCAAATATGCCTTTAAGCCTTTCTCCAAAGACTTGCTCAAATCTACCTTCAAGTCTTCACAAATACTTTCTCAAATATACCTTCAAGACCTTTTAATAACTTGCTCAAATATGCTACCAAGCCTTATCAAATAATTTCTCAAATATGCTCTTAAGCCTTCTTAAATACTAGCTCAAATCTGCTCTCAAGCCTTCTCTAAGACTTGCTCAATTTTGTCCTCAAGCCATCTCAAGAGACTTGATCAAATATGCTCTAGTACATGCTCAAACTTGCTCTAAAACATTATCAAATTATCTCTCAAGATATGCTCAATTGATATCAAATCTTGTACACAATGCTATCAAATGCTTTGTCTAATCTTCAAAGTAATTCCTTTAACTTGAAGCAGTTTAAACATACTCTATCCAAAATTTGTTTAACCTTTGGAACATATAGAGAATAATATACACTTGCAAATAGCTCAATATGTTCTACTCAATCATTAATTTTGTTACTTCCACATGTCTTACTTTCATTGCTCTTTTAAATATAGACCTAATCTAGCACATGACACATATCTTCCCGATTTACACATTCACTTTCAATATCACTCAAAACCAATGCTCACAAAGTTTCACTCAATAATTAAATCAATGAAGCACAAATTGCTCACAAATCCTAAACAAGTGTTTTTATACATCTTCAAACTAAGAGCACAATGTAGGTCTCAAACCCTAACTCAAATAATTTATAATCTCTATCTCAAATATTCTCAAAACATTCAACAATGAAGCACATAAAACTCAGTCAAGTATTTCCAACAATACTTATCAAACAATCATTTTCATTCCACCTTATGTTTCACAATATTAATTCCAACAAACACTTCAAAAAAAGGATGATGTACCCATACCTTTTTGCTTTGATGGAGATATGTCTTCAAAACCTATCTCACTCACAACCAATTCCTTTTGTGCCACTTCAAGGTTAGATAACAATAGTCTATCTCAAAACCTCCACATGAATATTCCCTCAACAAGATGCTCAAAGAATTATGAAAATAATATTCTAGGACTCTTCTTTAGTTCTCAAGGAAAATGCATTAAAGATCACAAAACTCTCTCAACAATTTCCCTTTTTATAAAGCAAGAATTAAAATCAAATAAAAAATCTTTTACACATTTTTCCTCCACTCTTTCAAAATAATTTTCACTCCAATTTATTTTTCAAGAACAAAGAATTACAATGATAAATAAACCACTACAAACTTATCACTCCAAGATTAGCATAAAAATAAATGACATTTAGCCCTTTAATTATAATGCCAAAAATATTTCCCTTATATCTCCTATGTTTCAAACTATATGCCAAATATCATCCGCCAAATATCACTATAGCCAATAATTCAACAATATAACGCATACCTCACAAATTAATCATGTTGCATACCTTATATAAAAAAATTATCTTGATTTTTCACAGACAAGAATCGACCCTCTGACATCAGCCCTTCAAGTGCAGCACTTGACATCTTATGCTATTCAAACGATTGAGATATAACCTTTAGCCTCAACACTTTAACCTTATTGCATCCGATGCAATCAAAAACAAAACTCTTCAACCAACACTAGGGGTAATCGAACCCCAAACCTTCCCTTTGAACCTTCTCTCTATCAAAAACTTACATAGGACCTACTTGCCACTTGGGCTACCAGCCCTCGCCAGAACAAAATGACTGTCGCCTTATTATTATTCCCTTTCGCTCACTTGGCAAATGAAATATCAACACGTTTCACTTATCTACCTCATTTGAATCTCTCGCATGTGCATTCACTTTGATTGTTCGAATTCCAATTTAAATTGTTTAATTTTTTCTTTAATATGCTTCTAAGGTAATTTACATGACATCGACATAAAATATAAGTGCCTCCATTTAAATTTGATTTTTGGTGCCTTTTGCCAAATTAAAATTTAATTATTTATTTAATATAATATTTAACTTTAGGTTAAATATTATATTATTTAATTTTAGTATTAAATAATACTTTTGCATGGGGGTCTTTGTCAAATCTTATTTTTCCCTTTTTAATAAGCCCTCTTGGCTTAATTATTATAATATTATAATATTATAATATCTTCTCTTTTCTCTTTAAAACCACGGGCGAAACCTTTTGTCTTCAACCCTTTAACTAACCTCTTTGGTTTATAATATAAAATATTATAACCAATTATTTTGTCATTTTGTTTGTACAAAAATAAGCTTTTCCTTGCACCAAACACTTCACATCAATGAAAACCTTATTACTCAAAATTTCGAACAATCTCCCCCTTTGTCATTGATGGCAACCCTTTTTTAAACATCCCTGTTACTTTTTTCCAATTTTGCTCCCCCTGAGAAACTGCTCCCCCTGACTAAGTGCTCTCCCCATTACTCAAATATCTCCCCCTATGACATCAATGGCAAAGGGACTCCTTTGGGGCTAAATATAACACTCTTAACTCAGCCCCCTCCCCACCTCATTTCCTTGAGGTGGTTAATTTTGGGGTGGGATTATTTCTACTCCTAGCATACAATGCTCTTTTCCTTTGTCAACCTTTCTCAACATACCCTTTTTGATTATCTATGTGGTTTTGTTTCATTTTAGCCTTGCATTTTTTACAATTTCCAAACTTCTTTCATGACCATATTTCATGATGTCAAGTCTCACAGATATTTATACCAACCTTATCAATTTTTTATGCAAATTCAACAAAACCAAGTGGATTTCATCACCAGTATTTAGCAGTTCAAAGATGACATCATTATTGATGCTGACGAAGAACTAGATATCAAATATCTCATTCATGTCGATATAGATCTTAGTGAATAATATCAAGATTCTACCCTTGATCTAGAACTTGAAGAATTTGTAGCCACACCTGGATTCGAACCAGGGTCTCTAGGTGATATACCCAATAACTTTACACTAGATGATGTGGCTCTTGTTATAGATCTGAGCTAATTTGAAGCTCTTATTGCATATCAAGCCCATTCAGATGTTGTATATTCAAGCTCTCTAAAATTCATTGTAGTTGATGATTCTGCTGCCCTCTCTGCCCTTATCATCATGCCTGTTGCACTTCATGATCCACATGTTCCTCTTGGTGTTGTTCTCCTATCTTTGTATATTGAATTTTTGTCATTGCTACATGATTCATTATTTTACGATGTCGATATCCTGATTTCAGGTGATGATCTATTTCCCATAGCTTTCATGTTGTCTTCCTTGGTGGTTTCTCAACTCTAAGGCTTTTCAACACGTTTATGTGTTTTTTGGCATTGCTTCCACACTTCATGCCTGCAACATCACGTTTTCGATGGTGATATGACGTTTACCAGTGTTGTATCTCTTTTTTAATGTCGATCTGATCTACTCTTGATTTTTTGAGCACCGTTTTGGCTATTCCCTACCGTTGCAGATCAATTATTTATTTCTTGAACCCGTGCACCCTCATGGCTTCCACCTCTCACCCCGTGTTGATTTCTAGTCATTATTATCGGTCAAACATGCCTGCCACTTACCACTTGCCCATGTTGCCATTAAATTAGCCATTGTCATTCCACAATAGTCATTGCTCCCTTTCCCTTGGAGAAATTTTTAAATTAAATTAAATTTTAAATTACAATATTTAATATCACACGTATTTTTAAATACCATAATTATGCGTTAAATTAAATATTCTCCGTTGATCATTGCCCATTCACATCATCCATAAACCCATAATTAAATAAAATTAAAATTTTATTTAATTTAATTTAATCCATCACTTCCATATCTATTGACCCTTGTCCCGGTCCACCAATAATTTAATGCAAGTGGCCCACAATTAATCCATCACTTCCATATCTATTGACCCTTATCCGTTGTCATGTCTTGTAATGTCTATTTCTAGACACCTATTCTTATGCTAATACAACTAAGTTTGGATTATCTTCTTATTTATTGTATCTGTGTAATTGATTCCACAACATCTATAGTGAATTTCTCCAATGATTTCTCCTAGGAACTTCTTTGATGGCTTTTCCAATTTCTAGAATGAGGCTCTCCAAGCCTTCTCCTTGAGACCTCTCTTAGATCTTCAATATTACAGCTTTTTTGATCTTCTTGATGAGACCTTTCCTTCAACCTTAAGCTACATAAGTGTTGGCAATGAGATCTATCTCATGGATCTTTAAAGTCTGCTACTTTTGAAATCAGGTATAGGACATTGCTAGTCCTTCAATATTCCAAGATTGGAAGTTATTCAATAAGACTTTTTATGAGTCTCTTCAGCTTCTTCTGGAATATATCTTCATTTTTTATTTCCAATGGGGTATTTTCTTATACCTCTTTAGCCTCACTAGTTATTATTGAAACTAGTGGTATGTATTCTATGTTGAATCCGGGTTTTCACTATCTTGTGGAAAGACTCTAGCTAATCTACAATTTGCAGTGTTCAATAGATATCATCGATCTTCTATCTTCTTGGACTCTTATATGGAGTCTCTTCTGGTTCAAGGTTTCTCTAGCCTTTTTAGAATAAGTCTTTTGTGGTATTTTCTTCTTCAATGAGGCTTTTGTGGCATTTTCTTCTGCAATAATATTTATATGGCCTTTTCTTCTACAATAAGGCTTTTGTGTCATTTTCTTCTGCAATAAGGCTTTTATGGCCTTTTCTTATACAATAAGGTTGTTGTGGCATTTTCTTGTGCACTGTGCAAGTGTGCAATAGGGCTTCCTTTAGTTTTCTTTTCTTGCAACAAGATATTAATAAGGTGATTCTAAATCTTGTCAATGATGAATCTTCACTAGTTGATTTGTTAATCTAGTAGAATGAATGTTGAGTACTAGTCTTCACAAGTTTTTTTTGTAACTCTGTGGAAAGACTAGCCAAATACAATATAAAATTTTTTAGAACTCATGTTTGCTTATCCTCTAAATCTTTCTTGTGGATTTACTATTCCTAATAACCTATTGTGGATCTTCCTATCGAACAATTCCTTGCAGTTGTGTTTGCATGTAGTAGTGCACAATGGCTGATATGATTTGCAAAAGTGCAACAAGGTTCAAACCTACAGTAGCAATGGTACTCTCTTATGGATCTCCCTATTCCTATTGATCTATCATGGCTCTGATACCACTATTAGATTTTGATGGTGTATTCCAAGGGAGAATAAAATAGCAGGATATAAAATATGTAGAAATGTAAGATGTTGAAATATGTTATTAATGGAAAGTAATGAAAATGATACAATGTAATATGGAGAAAATGAACACTCCATAATTGATACTAAAGAACTACATTTTACCCCATCACCAATCTATATGGTGATCCACATAGTAGACCTAAAACTACCTACAATGATACATAATCACTCACTATGAGGCCCTTTTTATAGAAATATGGATTGCTTGGCCAACACTCTACCTAGTTGTACAAGGGGACACCTTGCACATTTAAAATTTGCACATATAAATTTGTGCATTTATTATATTCCTTGATGTAACTATTTAACTACCCCCTAAAGTAATATCTTACTCTAGTTATGTACCAAGGGTGATACATTTATGTAGACACCTAAAATGCATCATGTCAAGGGTGACTACTCATATGGATATGCTACAAGACCATATGGAGGATCTTGGACAAACTCCAAGATAGAGCAATGGTTCTAACCACTCAATTTAGGTATTTTATCCTAAGCAATATGAACCGCATCCTAGACCTGCGGTCTCCAATCTAAACCATGGGTGACACCTACGGTCTGCAGTCTAGACCGCAACCGTTACTTGTGGTCTTAACTAAAGTTTAGTTAGGCCTTCCATCCGAGCCAAATCGGTTGGAACGACCAAAAGATAGGAGGAAATTGAAGAACGAAATATTCTAGAGGCTTCCATCCCAACTATCCTAACCACCCTTCTTGGTCTTGGCTTCTCCATCAATCCAACCCTAGCCTTAGGGACATGCTATAAATACCCCCTCCAAAATAGGGATAAGGGAGGATGATAAGATGATTATTTGTGTAGCGAAGTGTTGACGAATTATTGAGTAAGTGTAAAGTGATCAAGAGAGTAGCGAAGCCATGTCGGATTGCATACTAAATTTATGCATTCAAATGCTACTTTACTATTCATTCAATGATCAATTTGCCATGGAAGCCCTAGGAGCCTAGGAGGATCAAGAAACACAAATTTGGGTAAAAGAAGGTCCTTCACATAGAATTGACAACCAAATCTGTCTAAGGACAACAAAGGTGACACTTGAACATCAATTTGGACAAGGAGATCAAGCCCACTGCCCCTAATTTTTAGGGTAACCCTATCAAAAGTCAAACCACGACTGTCAGTTGTAGTTCATAGTGTAGTCTGCTCACCAGAGCTGCGGTTTGCAATAGGTGACATATCACCTTACTCTTTTCAATTATGTCCAATTAAATAGGGTAGATTAATAATTTCATAGGGTTAATTATAGTTTAGAAGAATTCTGACCATAGGAATTAGCTTAAAATATATAGTTTATGTTTTGCATTAATTAGGAGATTTGTTGATATTTTATGCACCTCTATGCTTCTATTTTGTTATTTTATCCATGCATTATTTTTCTAACGATCTCGTTTATGCTATATTACAAATATTGATTCAATTAGCATAGTGCAAAGGCTTTATTTATGTTTTCTTGATTATTAGTTTCATGGCATTATCATGTACATTTCCTTAAAAGGCCTCATCATGAGAGGCTATCTATATTTTTGATCGTGTGTTGTTGTTTCTTGATCGTAGGAAGATAGGTACAAGAGGAGTCTATGTCATAATCCTTCCACATCACAAATAAGGGGTTCAACTCCACCCCAAGGCAGTTTATGACTAGTCAAAGGGCAATATTAATGCGCCTACCCTCTTGAGGGCGTTGGCAATTGTATAAATTGTATCATAATTTAAGTGACCCTAAGAGGGGCATATTTGTAATAGAGATTCATCCATAATCAATACAAGAAATATCATTTTGATGAGTTTATGTAATGTGTCAAGTATTGTACACTTTTATGATGATTATAGACCAATACAATAGATAGGTGCATGATTTTTGGTTAATTCATATGGCGATCATGATGGAACTCCACATTTGTAGCCCCTGAGTGCTGACATTCTTGTTTTTTTATCTCAGGTGCTAACCGTAGATAAAAGTTGTAGTTATTTTTTGACCCACGGCTATCACCTGTGGTTCACACTACAACCCACAGACCAGAGTTGTGGTTTACAGTAGAAGTAGTAGACAACAGAGAAACCACTTGGCATCAGATCAAGAGCTGAGGTAGGATCTATTTTCATTCTATCTTCTATATTTTCTTCTCTGTATTTTTATATTAAGCAGTAAATCGATGGAAAATTAGGTACATTAAGGAAAATGGTGAATGAATAGTCCTAATTTGCTTTCGCATTCCTTCCATTAGAAATGCGTTGCTAGGAACATTGAATCTCTGATTGTAGTTCACCCTAGAATATAGTGACTTTGATAAAAATTATGTGGTCATTTGCATGCTTGAGGCGCAATTAGAGGCCATGTCATCATAATTGCATTGTCATAATGTCATGTAGGGTATAGCATGCATACCTTTCTAAATTTGAAATGTTATTTTTTATGCATACATGTAGGAATGATCATATGAATGCTCTTTTATGCATTTGTATTTATGCAAAGTAAAACAAACCATACACACCATATTTAATTTTAAATATTAGTGGCATTGGGATATCACATCCAACCCACTTGATTGAGACCAATAATGGATGTCATTACCACTTGGTTGGCTCATTTTAAATTGTATTATCGGGACCTACTCATTGCCAAGGCTGACCCAAGAACTGTCCTATCCATGAAAAATAGCATGCACTCATCTTCAATAGAGTGTATCACTATGCACGGTGTGTTGGGTGAGGGTTGGTAGTACCTATGCTACCTCGTTGAGTATGGACTTCATTCCCATATTCGGATTGTGAGAGTATATAGGTGAAAGCCAATTAAACTGAGAATAACATCCAATAATTTTGTACAACATGTGAGAGTTTCTCATACTGATACAACACATTTTGAAACAACATCAAACAATTTAAGGCTCACTTTAAAATTTAAAAAATATAAGCATCATTGTATACCTTGTTTGATAATAAAAGATACATCTAGATGTTAGGTACACTATGGTGGATACATGGGGTGGTCAACAAAGGTGCAATCCTAAAGCTGATGACCAAGCCCCAATCAATTCACAATTACACATGTCTAGTCCTCGACCACATGAGCAAACTAAATGTTTTTCGACAAGCATTAGAGGAGACAACTCGACACGATGGGATCCAATCAAGCGTACCCCTGATATACTAGCATCAATGCATTCTATTAGACATATATTAGAGCATGGAGCTTCTTAGCTTGAGGGTGATCCACTCGAAAGCCATTAATGAGACCACATTGCACGCGTGTCCATAGGATCAACCAAAGATTATCTCATGCAAGGGACTATATTGGTACTCATTCGCACTAGGTCTATAGGATATACTATACCCCCACCTTATGAATACATAAGGAATATAGATACACCCATTCAGGGGCAAGTAGATGGGCTCAGTACTGAGCACAAGTTTACCCATACTCCCATGCATACTATAACACATAATATCACCATAAATATATCAAAGGTGGGAACTAATGAAACACCACCCCATGAGAGGTGTAGGTCTAGAAAGCTAGAAGTTCTAGGTAATTTTTTAGAGAAGCTAGGCTACAAGACTTCAACTCCGTCCACTCATGCTTCGAGTGAGCATAGTGGGAGCACCATTAGAACTACTAGAGAGCATGGATAGCCTTCTAAGCGTCTGCATGTCTCACGTCCACCATCCATGCATGGTGGCATGCAGCATAGGACACAACATGATGCCTATGTCATCTTCACAAATAGAGGCAAAGGCACAGCACATCAGTTCGATGGGTAAATAACCCACAAGGTTGCTCACACAAAGCAAGCATACTAAAGGCCTCCTACAATTTACCAGGTCAAAATATCATATTGACTAGCCTCTGAGCAGAAACACCAACTCCTCTAAGAACAATTAGAGGATGCTCACCTAGAGAGGTAGCGCATAAAAGATGAAGATATTTAGGCATAGAGGCTTACTAGAAAAAGGTTGTATGAGTAGCGCTTGCACAAGGAGTGCATCCTCATCTAGAAGGAGCATGTAGAGTAGGAAGATAGGTTGGCTAGGGCCAGCCTATATTCTCAGGATGAGCGTAGAAAGTAGGTGCACAAGAAGGCTCTTTCACAAGTCGACATGCACCTTGAGTGCGTAAGCATTCACACTCATATCACTGCCCACCAGAGAGAGCGATCGTCTTCGATCGACAATCAGAGGCAAAAACATTATGAGGAACAAGAGGGGAACAAATACAACTAGGAATATCTTGAGAGATCCCAATCTAATGAAGAGTAAGAGTGATGCTCTCCAACTCGAAAAAAGAGGAATGTACATCCCAGATCACCTCCACACCAACTTAGGGAGGGGGACTTTTTGTCTTCTAAAGCTTACAAAGCTTTATCCAAGAAGATCAAAGCAATCGAGAAACAAGGCGCGACTGTCCAAAATCTGACATTGAGGAAAATTCACAATGAACCTTTAGATCCCTTAGTGCCTATGCCCCCATACCCTGAGCATTTGGAGATGCACAGGTTGGACAAATTCAAGGATGATGAAGAGGTGCAAGAACATGTCATGAGCTTTTTGGATGCTTGCTTCTAGATAGATAACAACAATGCACTATTATTGCGTAAGTTTGTCATGACACTCTTTAGGCCAGCCCGAGAGTGGTTCAATCAGCTAAAGAAACATAACATAACAAATTTTGAGCAACTAGTTTATGCTTTTCTTGAATGCTATTCCTTTGGCTTCAATAAATAGGCCAACCTTTCTAATTTGACTATGCTAGCTTAGCGTGATGACGATCCAATAGAACAATACAAAAAGAGATGGAGGAGATTAAAGGCAAAGTTGCCATTCCTGATTCCTGCCACAAAACTAATCCAAATGTTCGTAAGGATTTGTGCCAAACATATCTTGCTATTGTTGTAGCTACAGTAGTATGCTACATTCAAATAAACTTTGGCGCAAACCAAGGTAATTGAGGACATCAAGTTGTAGGAAGGCACCTTGAAGCTAAAAACTAGGAATGAGGGATATAATAAGAGTACCTCAAAGAAACAAGGCAAGTAAGCCCATGTGAATCAGGTGGTACTAAATCTCCAAAATTAGGATAAGGGGCAAAAAAAACAAAATTATCAAGCCCATCCTCCTCCTGCGCAATACGACTAGCGAAAAAATAACTACAATGGCAAGAACAAAGAGCAACGCCCACCTCGCATATTAACACCATTGATGGAATCAATGACATCAATTTTTTGTCAGCTCTCCAAAGCCAAGGTAATGAGATTACCTGAATTCAATATGGTTGATCCAAATCAGCCCAAGCCCAAAGACTATCAGGAAGTTTTACATATTTCATAGAGTGAAAGGCCATGACATTGAGGTGTGTTGGTATTTCAAACATATTGTGCAAAATATGATAGAAAAGGGAGATCTTGTAGTACCAAGCAATCCCTAGGCACCATACAACCAAAACATGGGGATTTTTAAAAATTCATTACCAAACCATGAGGCACCCCGTAACCATGCTAGCCATGTCAATCAAGTACGAGTCGAACCACCTACCCAGGTGTTCATCAACATGGTCAATATTGTTACCAAACATGGGAGGTATGGAAAACCAAATCAACCTTGTGCTCCCATTCAGATACAGGCCATGCCCCAGCAGCGACAGGCACAAAATATTCTAGGCCCACCAACAAGACTAGTGGTGACCATTAGGAGCAGGTTGGTTCAAAACCTGCAGACAACTCCAGTGAAGTTATCAATGTTAGTCTTACAATGACACTGAGAGGGGGGTGAATCAATGTAGCTCTTTTAATCTTGAATTCACAACTCTTAAAATAGAAGCAATTAAAACTTATAACAAGATATAGCAAGAATAATAGAAGAGCATCACACAACACAAGATTTAACGAGGTTCACCAATGTGGCTACTCAAGAATTATTGCTTGGAGTAAAAAATGCTAAGGAGAAAAAGTGTCGCGATATCGCGACATGTCAGGTTTTCGTGACCCAAAGGCAAGAAAAAATGCTAAGGAGAAAAAGTGTCGTGATATCGTGACATGTCGGTTTTCGTGACCCGAAGGCAAGAGAAAGTGCTAAGGAGAAAAAGTGTCGCGATATCGCGACATGTCGCATTTTCGTGACTCGAAAGCACAGGAAGGAAGAGAAAGAAAAAGTTTCACGATTTCGCAACATGTTGTATTTTTGCGGGCCAAAGCAAAGAGAAAGAGGAGAGAGAAAATAGTGTCGCGATATCGCGACATGTGTTTTTGCGGCAACAACAACAGAAGAGTTACAGGGGCAGTTGAAGCCGCCAAAGATCGATGTAAGCCAACGAAGATTAGGGTTTACAGTCGACGAAGTCTAGGGTTTGCAGTCGACTAAGAGTAGGGTTGGTGCAACAGAAAGGAGCACCAACCCCTAATTTAAAAGCACCTACTGGAAGGATCACCAACCCCTGATGCCAAGCTACAACCTGGACTTGAATTACAAATCTAGAAGATTAACAGAAAGATACCTCCACTTTTACAAGATCTCGACAAGTCTGCTTCACCTTAGCGATCTCTGTGCACTCTGCTCTCTCTAAGAAATTACTTTGCACAATCTACTGCGTCACAGTCAAACGATTGTCTTCTCCCTTTTGCACACTCTGCTTCCTTTGTGAATTTTGCACTTAGCATGATTCAATATGACTTGCACTCTGTGTTCTATGACTGAACTTCACGCCCTTCGACACTCACCCTTCAACATGCATTCGATGATCTTTTCAACTCACCTCAATTCTCCAAAAAACCCTCCTTTTATAACAATATTTTCATGAAGAAAAACCTTAATCTTAGTCGGTTGTAAACCCTACTCTTAGTCGGCTGCAAACCCTAGACTTCGTCGACTGCAAACCCTAATCTTCGTTGGCTTACATCGGTCTTTGGCGGCTTCAACTGCCCCTGTAACTCTTCTGTTGCTGTTGCCGCAAAAACACATGTCGCGATATCACGACACTATTTTCTCTCTCCTCTTTCTCTTTGCTTTGGCCCGCAAAAATACAACATGTCGCGAAATCGTGACACTTTTTCTTTCTCTTCCTTCCTGTGCTTTCGAGTCACGAAAATGCGACATGTCGCGATATCGCGACACTTTTTCTCCTTAGCACTTTCTCTTGCCTTCGGGTCACGAAAACCCGACATGTCACGATATCACGACACTTTTTCTCCTTAGCGCTTTTTCTTGCCTTTGGGTCACGAAAACATGACATGTCGCGATATCGCGACACTTTTTCTCCTTAGTGTTTTTTCTTGCCTTCGGGTCGTGAAAACCCGACATGTTGCGATATCATGACACTTTTTCTCCTTAGCGCTTTTTCTTGCCTTCAGGTCACGAAAACCTGACATGTCATGATATCATGACAATTTTTCTCCTTAGTGCTTTTTCTTGCCTTTGGGTCATGAAAACCCGACATGTCATGATATTGTGACACTTTTTCTTTGGACTCTCTCTCCTGCAATATGTCATGAAATCACGACACTTTTTCGTTCGTACAATCTCTCTTGCAATATGTCATGAAATCACAACACTTTTTCGTCCGTAAGACCTTCCTTGCAATATGTCATGAAATCATGACACTTTTTTGTCCGTACAACCTTCCTTGCAATATGTCACGAAATCATGATACTTTTTCGTCTGTACGAACTTCCTTGCAATATGTCGCAAAATCGTGACACTTTTTCGACCCTACAACATTCCTTGCAATATGTCGTGAGATCGTGACACTTTTTTGTCTTGTCTTTTTCTCTTCCAGCATGTCGCAAAATCATGATAGTTTTTCTTGCTTGCACTTTCTCTTCGAACATGTCATGAAATCGCGACAGTTTTTCTTTCTTCTCAACATATCGCGATATCGCGATAGTTTTTCTTTCTTCTTCTCTCTCTTCCAACATGTCACGAAATCGTGACAATTTTTCTTTCTTCTCAACATGTCATGATATCGTGACAGTTTTTCTTTTTTTTTCTCTCTCTGCCAACATGTCGCAAAATCGTGATAGTTTTTCTTGCCTACTGAATATGTCGTGATATCACGACACTTTTGTTACTTGTCTTTTTATTTGATTTTTGCAAGTGGTCCACTTTGGTCTTCTTGGAAACTCACTGTCCATACTCTGAATAACATTTGAACTCCTATCTTCTACATCTGAAGAGCTTTTGAACTTCCTATCCACTGAAACACCAGATCTATCTAACTGTGTTGACAAAAATGACAATACTGTTGCTGCACCTTGCTCAACAATCTCGCCCTTTGGAATTGTTGGCAACACATGTGCAATTTCCTGTAACTCTTCTCCCCCTTTGACAATAATACCAAAGGGCTACTACGGACTCCCCCTGAGTTCATGCACAACATTCTTAGGCAAAATTGATTATACTTAGCAAAAATCATGAACATGAGCAACAAGATAATTAAATGCTTAGATGCTCCCCCAAAATTTCTAGGAGGAATCCAAGGAGAGGAGCCTGGATTAAATATATTAGAATAGGTTGAGAGGTTGGGCTAAAAATTAAGAAGGTTACAACTTCCCCTATTCTAGATGATATTGTTCAATCTGATCCCATAACCATCATGCAGTTCACCAGGTAAGGGCAAAGAAGTTGAAACTATTTTTGTCACCTTGCTAAACAAGGCAATTTTTAGTTTTGGATGAGATCGGGTGATCCAATCTCATATAAAATCATCCCATCTCATATAAAATCATACGAACTCATATTGGGTGATCCGATCTTGCTAGGATGTTATACATGTACATAGTTTTTTTTCAATTTGAGGGGTAAAACGATGTCAAAATTGGACATATAATATATTGTTGGAAAGCTCTTTTCGAGCCCAATCCAATGGTGTAGGTTTTAGGAAATTAAGATGGGATATATTTAAGTAAAATTAAGCTCAAATATGACCTTAATTTTCTAGGAGGAAAACTAGGGAAAATGAGTCAATTTTTTCATGTCTACAACGGTTTACCAAAACTTGTCAAAATTGTCAAAACTAGGAAAATCAACTTGTCACTTATTCTTTTGGGAGGTGGATTTTTTGCCTACATCTACCCTCCCATTTACTTTTGTTGATGTTCTCACCGAATCGTATTTATATTTTAGTTGCACCTCATAATATCTAACTATATATTCTGGTCTTCCACCTAGGTGCAACGAATTACATGTTGATTCTGCAACTTGGTTGTGTAGTTACCTATTTCTATAGCTTTTATACCATGCTGATTGGATTTATCTTTGATAGTATTTAGGATTTTTCCCAATTTTTTGTCATGCTCAATAGTACTCTTATTTAACTTCTACAAATGTGCCTCTGTTTGAGTTATTACTTGTAACTCTTCGTTCTTATCTCTAATGGTCTTCATATGGCGATTAATATCAGCCTCCAAAGCATAAAAAATCTCTTCCTTAGCATTCAATTGCACTTGCTTATCCAAGACCATATCATTATATCATTTATTGTCTTGTGTGAGTTCTTCTATCTTCTTATCCTGTATTTCTAGTTGTTCATATTTCATGGCCAATTGTGTTTTTAGATGTTCATCCTTTAATATTAGTTGAGCTTCCAACTCCTTGATCCTTTCTTTTGCCATTTATGATACCTAAAACTTATCCTCTTCAAGCGAACTAATTTTGGCCTCAAAATCAGCCCTGTTACTTAGCATTTCTTCTTTCAATTTCTTTAGTTTCTCTTATTTCGTAGCCTTACTCCTCTACAATTATTCATCCATTGCAACCATTTCCTTTCGAGTGGCCTCTGTCTCTTATTTATGAGCTTCCTTGAGTTGATAGATCTTATCCAATCCTATGCTCAACCATTCTATCCAATGTGTTAGTAAGTTCAACTTCCTTAGAGTGATAGCCAAGCCTGAAGTGACCCTCTTATGTTCCAACTTTGTTATGTTCATGGAGCAAGTCGGATAATTGGCTCTATCTAGATACAACCTTGGATGCTACCTATAATTGGTTCTCACTTCGTCTGGAAAGTCATATCTTCCTAACATCATTGTTACCTCTTCCTTGGATAACTTCCATGGGTGTTGTACATGAATATCCACAATTTTCCTTGTATGCTCCTCACTGCTCACCCATTTTGTTATCTTCTCCAACTCGATAAACACTTTTTCTTCCCACAATTTTAACTCTCCCATGCATTAAATATAAAACTATAATTTGGTTCTAGCCATGGCATTACCTACCTGAGAGAAGAAATGTTCCACATGGTCTTCTCCTCTTTTTTCATCCTCCTTAGTTTTAATTTTTGAGAATTACGGTACCTCCAAGAGGTAACTTGTTTACATCCTTTGTATTTCTTGATCTGTAGGAGTTTGTTCTTCTTCTTCTAAGTGGTGTTCAAAGCTTCTCCCAAGCTCTATTAGTGTTCTCTCTATGTTTATATTTTCTTGTGGTGGAGTTTGTTCCATAGTCCTCTCCACATCCACATCTTCTTCCACATTCACAATATCTTGATGACATTTCTGCTATCCTATAGATTCCAAGGCTTCTTTTTATTTAGTTAAGCCCACATGTTGTTCTTCTGTCACCTGCTCTTCTTCCTGATTTTGTTGGATTTCCATTATTGTGACTTTTTCAACAATAGGATCTTCTTGTTTCTATGATGCATTTGTATCTTCTTGTGCATCACTCTGGCCATTTTGATTCGTACCTCCTCCCATTATGAATTTGAAGCAAGGCTTATTCTTCTCTCTAGACTCTTCTTCTGAGGATTCCACTATCACCTTGGTTTTCTCTTTTTCCTCTTGAGTAGTGGCTAATAATTCATGTATTATTTTCCTCACTTCTGTATCATCCAATATTTTTGAAGAGTCCAAAATATTAAAATCATGATGCTAGAAATCTATGGAGATTCCACCATCTCCTCTGCTCTTACCCAATTCCAATCATATAAATATAGCTTCTCCGAGTCTGACTATTATTCTTGTTGATTCTTTTGTATAGACTCAACTTGTTTTTTGGAACATTATTGTTCACCATTATTTCCCATTATCTTATTGTTCTTACTTGTACTAGGTTGGATTGCCTCCCCACAATTTCCTCCATTTCCTAAACTGATGACTGATCCTGTTGTTGTTAATGAAATTCTTGTTGTTCTAGTTTAAGTTCCAACTTCCTAGGCATTTTCCTTTGAGGGTGTACATCCTCATTCGAATAAGTATCCTCATGTACTACCATGACCTATTGTGCTTTCTTTGTCCAAGACTTATCTAGAGTGTCCTTCAGAATCGGTATTGACTTTACCCATCACAAAATGGTTGGTTAGCCTACCTCAATATTTCTAGGTTCTATCAAACCTAGAAAGTGGATTCCCATATCTGTAACAACATTCAATAACAATCCAATAGCATGGAAAGTCATCCCAAAATTCTTAGATCTCTTTGTCAGTATGTCATGCATCTTCTTATCTAAATAGGTACCCCAATCATACCAGATTCCTTGGGTGATACCTTCCACATACTAAGCCATCCATATTGGCATATTCGTGGCTTGTTTTCCCTTGACAATTGAGCCATCAAAATATTCATGGCACATGGCCAATATTTCCCTATCAATTGTCTCTATTTAATTCCTCGAGTCCCTACACCCAAGATATTTTCTTCACTTGACGATTTCATAGTGGTGAGTAAAGTGATGATGTGATGTGTCTCAATCGAATCAAGCAACTTCTTCACTACTTTTGTTTCATATGCAAGAAACCCAAATGTTTTCTTAAATAAATCTATTGTGACTTCTATCTTCATCGATCGCTTACCCATATTGACATAGGTAAGTCTGGTTGCAATATTATACATCTGAACCATTTGCAACATATAGTTATATAATAATATCTTTTAGTGTGGTGGCACTTATGTTATTATAGCTACACAAGCCTTCTCAAACTATTTTCTCTAGGGGTAGTTCTTATTTTTCTTATCATTCCACCACTTCGTGCATGTATCTCATCCATTCTATACAAATGATATTTTTGTTATATCAACCTAAATATCCTTAGGTTCGCTACTCAGATCCTTCTCTAGATCTGGGTAATGGACTTCACTATGAAATTCCCTCATTGAGATTCTTTCCTCTGCCATTTTCTCTCAAAATATTGGTCGTGTCCTTCTTCAATCAACCCTCCAATACCTCTACCCTCTCCACAACCTTTATCCTCTTGTCCTTCAAGGATGAATACCATGCCAACATTGGTATTGAAACTATCATCCTTGGTATTGCCACAAATGTGATTCTCTCTCGTGTAGGGGTCCTAGTGACCGTTCCACTATGTCAGTTGCAATTCTTCTTAACCGATATTCAAACTCTTCAACTAAAATCATTTCCTGTCATTCCTTTGTTTAGATTGCTACTTGGACATCACCTATTCTACAATTAGAACTGCCCTAAAAATTATATAGTCTATTGTAAATCATACAGTACACCCTCCAACTTATTCATGTATAGTTTTTAGATCAACAACCACCTCCAGATCGTACAATAAATTCAACTGCTTCAAAATGTTTGATCTTCTATAAATCGTACATCTACTGCACCAAAATGTATAGGGCCCATACCATTCCTCTGTCTACCTACTTATCTTCACTGAATCCATACACTTTCATATGATTTCATGTGATTTGTTATGAGTGGCTATTTGACACATATTTTTGTACAAGAATTGTTTCATTATTACAATTATATGATGATTATGATATGTTTTCTATGAATTATTATTGAATAAAATGTTATTTATTAGGAAAATTGATTAATTACCATAATCTAACAAATGTGTTTGATTTATATCAAAATTTTCCAAGTTCTAAGAAAAATGTAGGAAAAAGGTATGGATGATCGCTAAAGAGATTGCATAGCTTTGGAGTGCACCTCAAATGAGAAGAAGAACCAACAGAGTTCAGTGACAACAGTAATTGATCTTGTTATAGATGTTGATTACTGAAGTATGTTACTGAAGGTAATTACGAAGGTAACTACTGAAGACAGTTACTGAAGAATGTTTTACCAGTAGTTACTGAAGGATAATAAAAACTATTGACTTCGGTGTGCCACATCAGAATGGATGACACATTAAGATGGACAACAACTGATATTTTTACCTAGAAAAATATTTCATTTCTCGCATAATATCCACAAGAATATTTCAAGTTGACAAAGTTATGGTTTACTTTATAAAGCTTGTAATCAGTTTATTTTGGGAAGTTTGAGATATAAACATAAAAAATGTTAGACTTTCCTGGAATATAGGACATGAGGTCCTAATGTATATCTTGCGAGTTAATTAAAATAGCATTGTATTATTAGTATTATTAGTAGGATGCCACTTGGACCAATCAAAATATTTATAAGTCCAAGTAGGAGTACATATTATGATTAGGTTTTAGGTTATTTTGATTAATTTATAGTCATCAATCCACAAAATCCGCATGTCAAATACATGGAGAATATTGTTTATAATTGTATTAGTTACAATATAAATTACATAGGAGAGACCTTGAAAGAGGTCTATTCTCTGCTACATCTATTGTTACATTACAGTCTGTTCTAAGTTTACAATTTTGAAGAAACACGTTCAGCATGTACAGTTGAAGCTCCAATAATAAAATAGCATTTTGTTCTTCAAAGATGGTAATTTGTATCAATTTCATGTGTTTTTTGATTTTTGCTATGTAAATTGTGTTTATCTATTATCTATATTTACAGAATAGACATTATGTTAGTAGTAGTTATAAAATCTAGTTACTAATATAACGTAAACTAGGGGAGAAAGACTTACACTACCCTCTAGGATGCGAGGCCCACTCCTATAGATAGTCCCTGAGCTCTCGCCCCTGCAATAGGTTAGGATTAGTTAGCCTTAAATTAAACATTATTTCAAATTATATAAAATAATATAGACTGCACGAGGATCCTCACAAATAAATTAAATCATGTTATAAGAAAATTAGTTTACAAAAAATTAAATGCATCAGTAAATCAATTCATCAGTAAAAGTAAATTATCATTGCATCATTTTATCATACCCTGCACCATTTATTTATGCACAAAATTTAATTATGTTCATTTACTTTTTTGTATATGTGAATCCTAAAAAATAAACTTGAGCTAAGCTTAGTATTAACTCCTACGATATAATCTATACGGGATTGCTACTCTTTAAATCTGACCTTGATTTCCCTCAGATTGCTAAAATTAAATGTAAGCTCTACATCCGATCAATTTGCTCAAAAATCTTAATGAAATCACCCTAAAATTACATGAAATCGCACAATATTTTCTTAAGATTATACAATATACTTTCCAAATTATATAACACATCCTTTAAAACTCTTGTTCACCTAAAACTTGTATTTTCACTTATTTTCCATGATTTCTCACCATCCCAGTTGCCAAAATATCCTGATCTATCCTTCTAGTGCAATTTTGGAGTAATTCTTCAATTTTCCATCACTTGGTGCAATTTACCCATAAAAACAAAATTTCCTAGTTGTAATGCGGGGTTGTACGGTCTTCTCCTTTCTTTCCTCTACCTTATCTAGTTTATTTTTGGTTACTTTTATCATATTAGGGCTTGTAATCTCCTTTATCCTACAATTTCTTTACTCCAACTCCAATCTGCAATATCTTCAAACCTTGGTGTACGTTTTTCCATAATATGGTTCTTTCTTGGATGCCTTCTGCTACAAACCCTTGTTTTCCTTAACTGAAATTCAAAATCTACTTTTAATGGAATCAAAAACCTTACTTTTATTCTCTGGTTTGATTTTCTTGAATGCGCAAAGTCTCCCTGGTGTAAATTTTAGAAATGGGTCATGCAATATTTCAATTCATCGATAAATTTTAATGCCCATGGAGTAGATTTCGTTTAGTTGCATGCTTTTCATCTTCATTCTCCAAAAAAATAAATTTCTCCTTGTTCAATTTGAAAATTTTCTAAATAGCCCTTTATTTAAACTACTATCAAACCCTAACCACTCAAATTTTAAAATTATGCCACTTTGCATATCTTTTTGTCTTCCTTGCTCGAATGATTGACAACTCATCGCATTCCCCATGCGATTTTATCTTTTCCCATTCTTTTTTGACAACACATCATTCCACACATGTGAACATTAAATGCGATGGCTAAAAATCATACAACTGCACCTAACATAATACACTGTAAAATCTAAATCATACAACATGCTTCTCTGTATTATTTTCCTTGTGCTTTTTCCAATTTTTTTTGTACGATCTCTCACTTATGCTTTTTTTTTCAGTTTTAAAATTGACTTGTACTATCTATTACTTAGAGAAAATTTTCAATTTTTTCTCTCTTGAAGAGGTCAACTTTTTTTGGTTTTCAACCCACTTCCTTCTTAATTGCAATCTGAGGGATTTTCACATTTAATGCATTTTATTTTTTTCCTTTTCTTTTTCTTTTTCTTTTCTTCTTTTTTTTTCCATTTCCTAACCTATTTACACTTACCATCATTTGAATCGCACAATGACATTCACTTGTATGATCCCATCTGATTCTTCTCTTAGAGGCTCGATCATAACATTTCAGAGAGATTATGTCATCTAGCACGACTTGCTCTCTAGGGCGATTCATCTCCACTTGTGATGTTATTGAGTTCCTTGGCCTTCCCCTACCATGTGTATAATTTAGAATTGTACAATTACAAGATAGAGTATCTTCACCTGGTGTCCCTTCCTCTTGTCATATAGGTGATTGATCCCTTGGTAGCATTGTCCTGACTACTCTACTATCATTTGAGCAACTTCTCCACCTATCTCCTCGGATCAATTTTGGCTCTAGACATGGTGATCGGATCCTTTGTTGTCCATAGTTTCTTTCATCTATAAAATGCACTCTTCCTCTACCAACAAGGCCTCTACCACGTGAGTGTCTTCCTCATCCTGTTCCTCTTGACATTAGGATTCTCAATGGTAGTGTTGATTCCTCCCTACCTTGGATTAATCCTCTATCTCCTACCACTCTTCAAGGTCCTCATAATATTAGGGGTGGTCTTCCCAATGGATACTGCCCTATAGGATTTGGTAATATCCCTCTCATCCTTGGTATACCTTACATATTCCTTGTCTAAATCAAAAATGCTAAGGGTGAATCTCTCGGTCATCTAGGAGTAGGGGGTCAAAACCTTCCTCATCCTCTTCCTCCTCTAACTGTAACATCACCTTGATTTTATTCATTTCAAATTTGAATACCTCCTCCCCTTCCTGTCTGAAGCCTTAATGGTCCTTGTCTATTCCTTCCTCCCATTGCTTGGTGTGAATACAATAACATGACACTTAGACAATAAAGAAATCAAATAACCCAAAGAAACACAAGATTGCACAAATAGATAAATTTATTCAATAAACAGGGGGGGTTATTAAACTCCTTTTGACACAATCTGTACTTAGTGAGTATTTGATACAAAGATATACAAGATGTTAGGGTTCTCTAAAACCCTAGCTACAATAATTTTCTTTAAATGGTGTGTCCTTGCTTCCAATAGGTTGAGTGGGATTCTTGATATCCGTAATCGGGCCACTCCAGCTTCAACAATCGTTCAATGCTTTTGATGTATTATCAAATCCTGCACACAAATAAACAAAGGAAATTAGTAATAACAAATGAGGGCTCCATAGTGTGAGCCCTCAAAAATCACCACTTACAAAACCCTAGTTATGGCAATGAAATGTGAACAGAATGAGATAATATGAAATATAACAACCAATAAGTGATTTACCTTGCTATTTGTTGATGTTTTGTTGCAGATTTGTTGGTGTGATACCCTAGCAATATCAGCAGATGTGGCATAGCAGGTTGGTGGGGTGTTTGATGATGATCGCAGGCTCTGGCGTGAGCTTCGCAGGCTCTGGTGTGAGCTTATCAGGCTCTAGCAGACGCTTGGTAGGCTCTACAGTGATCTTGGAAAGATATAGAGGGTGCTTAGGATATGGTAGGATTTGTAGTGATCCTATGGGTTAGGGTTTAATTTGTAACAGAAGATCACGGGGATGCAAGGGGAACATCGAAAGTGATGTGGTGGCAACGACAAAGAGTGGATAAATGGGAATTATGATGGTAATGGAGGATGGATGTGGAAATGGCTGGAATGGTGAAAGTCCTATGGCAAGCTAGGGCTTGGATCTTCAATGGCTCTGCAATCCCTCTGCTTCACACGAGTTTCTTCAACAATCTCTCCAGGACTAGAACATTCTAAGGCATTTCAGGGTTTGAGCATTATGAATACTCCTATTTATAATCTAGCATAGGTTTTTCTTAGGGTTTTAGCCTTGCACTTTTAATTGTGTGGCTAAGATTAAATCAGATCCTAAGGCTGAGATTGCATTTTAGATGTGGCATGGATTAATGAATATGGATGGTGGAGATTAGATTGGATCACACAATTGTGGTTAATTGGGTTTATAAATATATATTTTATAATAAATATATTATAATATAATATAAAATATTATATTAAATATAAAATAATATTAAAATAAGCCCAATTGGGTCAGGAAATGGCGAGAAAGGGCTAAAGTGGGCCTTTTGAAGGTGGGAAGGACTAAAAGTGGCTAAATGGATGGTGGGAAAGGTGTATGGTGGACATGGTAGTGGGATGGCTAGGATGGAGCATTAATGGATGTAATTTGGTGTCTATAGATGCCCCTTTTTGTACCATTTTGCATGAAACACAATATGGTGAAAAATACGAGACACATGCTTGGGATTTGGGCACAGAGGCAACTTCTCTCTGTTTTTGGATTTGAGCACTGATGTTGAAGACAAAAGAATAAAGAATTTTTGGAATTTTCATAGCTTACCCCCTCAATTTGTGGATGTATCTCACAAGCCAATTGAAAAAATTGTGCAAATGATGAATGATGTGGTGAACTTGTGTAATTGATGAATGAATGATGTGAAATGCAATGTGATTGTGGATGATATGAATGATGTAAAATGTTATACCATTTTTGCCCAATTGGTGGAAAGGGGGTTGGTGTACAATACCATGTTATTGTAGACAATATGAATGATGTGAATTGTGATACCATTTTTTCCCCAACAGTGGAAAGGAGGTTTTGTGCAATGTCATGATAATGTGAGATGTATCCCATTATTGGAAATCATAATAAAATTGTAGTTGCCCCAAATTTTAGGATGATTCGATGTTGTTGAATAAGATGCCATAGTGGCATCATTGAGTATGCAAGGTATTAAGATGCATGATGACTACGTCAACGTAGGGGTGGGGTAGTGACTGTGGAAAATTCTTCACCAATTTCACAAAGGAATCAATCAACCTACCAATCTAGCATGTAGTGTGACTATTGTCGAATGAATGAGTTTTTGTGATTTTTATTATCCATGCTTTCGTGCCCCACAAAAAAGGGCATCAATGACTTCCTTTGATCAAATTATTCTTGGCAAGGTTGCATTCAAAATGTGAGGTGCCAAATGTGATTATGATTTTGATCAAGGAGATGAGTGAGTATGATCATGATGAAGTGTCCTTATGGTGGTTTGTTCATCTTACCAAATTACATGAATGCAAATCATTGCAATCGCCAAGGAGATAGAATAGACCACTAGATACGAGGTTTGCTTGAATGATATAGACAAATGGTGGATGAAATGATTGATGGATTGAAATATGATGACATGAAGACATGGTGGTGAAAAATGTGTTGATGTATGCAATGTATATGGATTCAATGATGGATTCTATTTTGCCCCAACAGATGAAGGGATTTTTGCAATTTAGAAATGTGATTAAATGTATTTGTTCTTGCCCTAACATATGAAGGGGTTTTTGAAATGAAATTATTTGTGTTTTTTCATTGCCCTTAATAGATAAAGGGGTTTTTGATGATGTAAGTGTCCTTATGGTGATCTATCCATCCTACTCGAATTGCATGGATAACCAATCACTGCAATTGCTAGGTAAAATAGGGTAAACCACTAAATACAAGGCTCACTTGTACTTGTGTCTATTCTTTACCCTTGATAGATAAAGGGGTTTTTGATGATGAAAAAAATGAAATGTGTTTGTTCTTTACCCTTAACAAATAAAGGGGATTTTAATGATTAAAAAAAATGAAAAGTGTCTATTCGTTGCCCTTAACAGATAAATGGGTTTTTGATGGTGAAAAAAAATGAAAAAGTGTTTGTTCATTGCCTTTAACAGATAAATGGGTTTTTCAAATGAAATGATTTGTGTTTGTTCATTGCCCTTAATAGATAAAGGGATTTTTGATGCTAACAAAAAATGAAAAAGTGTATGTTCATTGCCCTTAACAGATAAAGGGGTTTTTGAAATAAAATTATTTGTGTTTGTTCATTGCCCTTAACAGATAAAAGTATTTTTGATGATGAATGATGGTGAAATGTGGCTATTCTTTGCCCTTAATAGATAAAGGCATTTTTAATGATTAAAGAAATGAAAAGTGTCTTTTCATTGCCCTTAACAGATAAAGGTATTTTTGAAATGAAATTATTTGTGTCTATTCATTGCCCTTAACAGATAAAGGGTTTTTTGATGATGTAAGTGTCCTTATGGTGATCTATCCATCATATACTGAATTGCATGGATAACCAGTAACCACAACCGCTAGGTAAAATAGGGTAAACCACTAAATAAAAGACTCACTTATACTTGTGTCTATTCTTTGCCCTTAATAGATAAAAGGGTTTTTTATAATTAAAGAAAAATGAAAAGTGTATATTCATTGCCCTTAATAGATAAAGGGGTTTTTGAAAATGAACAAAAAATGAAAAAGCGTCTATTCATTTCCATTAATAGATAATGGGTTTTTTGAAATGAAATGATTTGTGTTTTTTCATTGCCCTTAATAGATAAAGGGGTTTTTGATGCTGACAAAAAATGAAAAAATGTATGTTCACCGCTCTTAACAAATAAAGGAGTTTTTAAAATAAAATAATTTGTGTATGTTCATTGCCCTTAATAGATAAAGGGGTTTTTGATGATGAATTATGGTGTGAGTGCAAGGCAAAGGGCACAACCTTTTACAAAAGGATACAACCTTTTGAACCTAGCCATTGATGTGGATGATGTGAATGCAAGGCAAAGGGCACAACCTTTGACAAAAGGATGTAACCTTTTGAACCTGGCCATTGAATTTGTTGATGATGTGATGTGATTGAATGATTGAATTGTATATTGAATTGGGGGGAAGGTGTGATATCTTGAGCACCTCCAAGTTTTGATGTTATTTGCTTGGTTGGGGGAAAAATGTGAAACCTTGAACACCCCCAAGTTTGTGATGATGTTTGCACTTTATAGCGATCTCTTCATATGTGAATTATATATATATATACATGGATTTTTATTTTTGTGTTTTTAAGTGAATGCATTTGTGGAATGCATGTTTAAAAAAATGTTTTTATGCATGTCTTATTGATGATTAATGCACGCTAATCATGATGTGTATGCATAATGCTTATATGGATGATTAATGTAGGCGAAATGACATGTATATGAGTGGTGTTTATATGGATTATTAATGCAAGTAAATGTGTAATGAATCTAAACTATGTGAGAGGAATTCATGGTGTTCAAATGATATTTTATAGTTCAAAAATATTATTGGCCATTTTTATTGTCCATTGTTTGGAAATCGAGGGTACTAAATTTGGTTGTGTTATGCAACTTGACTTATGGATGTTGAAATGGAAGAAGATATGGATGTTGATATGGAAAAATATATGGATGTTGATATGGAATGAATATTGCAAGATTTTCAAAGACTCAAACATACTAGTGTCCTCAACTAAACTCACTAAGGTTGTCTAACTTTCTTTAGGACCAATGTGTGTGCAAGTGAGGTTCATGTACAAAATCTTGAGCATGACAATGACCCTATCCAATAAAGCACCAGTGTGTGTGCATGTGGGTTAATTAACCCATTATGAGTAAATTAGGCATGACCTATTATGGGGATGACCCAAGGCTAGCCTATCTTTATGTGAGGTTAGAGGTCTCTCTTTTTGCGAGAGAGACATGTCACCTCGCATGAGCTTACTCCACTGCCAGTCAAGCATCTATAGCCTCAATGGAGATTCACTCCATAGTCCAATGGGATTGATATTTTAGGCCTTGGGGATGACTACCCATCCTTTTCAGGGATGTGTAGTACAATCCTTACAACTTTAGGTATCATGGGTGTTTGGATTTTATTTGTTAATTTTGTATAGAACTTTGGGGAATCAGATTCTCAACCGAAGTATGATGAGAATTTTAACCCTATCCTTACCACTCTATGTTTTTATGTTTATGTTTTTTAGAGAAATTGTGGTAGTGGTGAGAACCACTAAATTTGGACTATGGTGCATGATAGGACAAGCGAGGGATATCTCATTTTTGCCTCAAGGTGCTACCCAAGTATGGTACTAACCCTCCTTAACTCAAAATGTTCTTAAGATGTGAGAAAATGTGGTTGGTTCAGGATTGTATTCGAAATTAATCGGTAATGCTCAAGACTTTCTTAGTGTGTTTTTTTTTTGTCCTAAAGAAAATAAGACATCCGTTTGAAGTTTTCTTGTTACACTAGTAATGCCTGAGTGATTGAAAATTTAGGCCTTATGATTTTTGACACATGATGTGGTTGACATGATTTTTGCGATGGTTGTATGATTTCTTCAAACTAGGTACCCCTAATTTGTATAACTTAACTTTTTTTTTGTGGCCATATCATCATTACCATAAATTATCTTTGAGCATGGGATGGGATGGATGCAAATGTATATTCCTAATGTAATGGAGTGTTGATATGCAAATGGAAATTATACAATGCAATGGAATATGTATTATTTAATGTATGCGAATGAAACAATGCATGAATGTAAAAATGAAAATGCATGTCAAATGCCTAAATGTAAATGCAAATGGAATGTATGCAATGTGGGAATGCCTATGTGAATGATTGTTTTTTGAATCCATGTATATATACACATATATCAATCACATTAAGCATGAAATGCTTTTCAAGTGTATGATGCTTAGTGTCTCATGGTGTTTTACTCCCCCTAGTCTGATAATTTGATGACCAAAGAGGTTAAATGCCTTTGGAGATGTTTGGAAATGAAATGTGGTCAAAGGGATTAGGTACCTTTGGAACTTTTTGAAATTGGAATATGACCAAAGGGATTGAGTAGCTTTGGAGCTTTTTGATTTTGAATTTTGATATGACCAAAGGGATTGAGTACCTTTGGGGCTTTTTGATTTTGGAATTTTATGTGACCAAAGGGATTGAGTGCCTTTGGAGCTTTTTGATTTTGAATTTTTATGTGACCAAAGGGATTGAGTACCTTTGGAACTTTTTGAAATTGGAATGTGACAAAAGGGATTGGGTACCTTTGGAGCTTCTTGAAATTGAATGTGACCAAAGGGGTTAGGACCTTTGGGGCTTTTTGAAAATTGAATGTGACCAAAGGGGTTAGAACCTTTGGGGATTTTTGAAAATTGAATGTGACCAAAGGTATTGAGTACCTTTGGAGATTTTTGATTTTGAATTTTGATGTGACCAAAGGGATTGAGTACCTTTGGGGATTTTTGATTTTGGAATTTGATGTGACCAAAGGGATTGAGTGCCTTTGGAGCTTTTTGATTTTGAATTTTTATGTGACCAAAGGGATTGAGTACCTTTGGAACTTTTAGAAATTGGAATGTGACCAAAGGGATTGGGTACCTTTGGAGCTTCTTGAAATTGAATGTGACCAAAGGGGTTAGGACCTTTGGGGATTTTTTGAAAATTGAATGTGACCAAAGGGATTGAGTACCTTTGGAGCTTTTTTATTTTGAATTTTGATGTGACCAAAGGGATTGAGTACCTTTGGGGCTTTTTGATTTTGGAATTTGATGTGACCAAAGGGATTGAGTACCTTTGGAGCTTTTTGATTTTGAATTTTGATGTGACCAAAGGGATTGAGTGCCTTTGGGGCTTTTTGAAAATTGAATGTGACCAAAGGGATTAGGACCTTTGGGGCTTTTTGAAAATTAAATGTGACCAAAGGGGTTAAGACCTTTGGGTATTTTTGAAATTGAATGTGACCAAAGGGGTTAAGACCTTTGGGGCTTTTTGAAATTGAATGTGACCAAAGGGGTTAAGACCTTTGGGGATTTTTGAAATTGAATGTGACCAAAGGGGTTAAGACCTTTGGGGATTTTTGAAATTGAATGTGACCAAAGGGGTTAAGACCTTTGGAGATTTTTGAAATTGAATGTGACCAAAGGGGTTAAGACCTTTGGGGCTTTTGAAATTGGATGAGACCAAAGGGGTTAAGACCTTTGGGGCTTTTTGAAATTTAATGTGATCAAAGGGGTTAAGACCTTTGGGGCTTTTTGAAATTGAATGTGACCAAAGGGGTTAAGACCTTTGGGATTTCTAAAAATTGAATGATGTGGATGACTAGGAGGATGTGATATCCTGAGAGTCCCCACTTTCCTTGGTGATTGAGTTGATACCGATGTCCTGATCAGATGAATTATTTGGACCATTTGGGGTGAAGACTTTCAGATCAATGAGGTATTGTACAAATTTTTTGAATATATAATAATTGTTTATGTTATGGCCCGATTGTCGATGATAAGGGTAGTACAAGTGTTCCTTATGATTTTTTCCATGTGGCTTATTAATATTGATTGATTTGATTTCTGGAAGTACAAACTTTTGTGCTTCATAAAGCCTTTGAAAAATGGTTGCATAAGATTTTGAAAGTCTTGTGTAGTTGTGATGAGGCTTCTTGGGGCACTTGGTGCTTGTGTCCAATTGTTTTGGACTTTGAATTTGTGGTATAGGTGTAAAAACCTGAGATGTGGATTTTGAACTTGAATTTTTCAAATGTTGTGATTGCTGACACTGAAGATGGCTCAATTGTAACTCAATGTTAGTCGAGTTAAAATTTGTTGTAGAATTTCAGTGCGTTGACAATTTGAATGTAAACCTTTGTTGGCTTGTTGAGTGATTTGAGATGTGGTGAATAGATGAAATTGAATGTGTTGTTGGAGATATGATGAATTGGGATTCATGGAAAGAATTGATGATGGGTTTGGTGAGGAAATGATTGTGAATTAAGAAAATAATATGATGTATGAAGACTATGGATGGGTGGACTCATAGGAATGAAATAAGTTTATGGAGGCATGGAGAAAGTTGCATTTGAAGTTGTTCTGATTATCTTATGTTTGTTTCGACCAATATTCTATAAAATTCATTAATCTCTCCAATATTATTACTTATCTCATTTATATTATTAATTGTCAATAGGCTATTGTATATTCTTATAGATCAATATTGGTTTGACGCTCGTATGATATCCCTAGTTACCAATGTGTTGTTGTATATGTTGGGGAATCATGGTCATCCTAAGAATTTTTGGGTCTCCCTGGGAAATTGTCATCATCACTACTATCTATGCTAGATTCCCTTACTAGCCAAGGTATTCCTTAATCACTAGATTCACTCAAATACACTTGTGCATTGCCTTGTGATTGAGGTTATGTGGTTGTTTCCTCAATGTCTCACTAAAGCATCTTTGCATCTTCATTCGTCATTGGTGGATCACTTGGTGGTACTTATGAACTTGTGCTTGCACCATTATGGTACCATCAAGTAAGAATTTATTCATTACACACTATGTGTCCTATAAAATTCCCATATGGTACCATCAAGTAACACTTTCTAGGATTTAATGAGATTTGTGTATTTCTACACTTACTCATACATTCACGGAGAGTAGTAAGATGCTCCTTGATCTTCTCATAAATGGACCAGTCATCCAAAAATGCTTTGAAATTCCCTGTTGCCAACTGATCAAATATATACAATATGATGCACTGAAATATAGTTGGGGCATTACAAAGCCTAAATATCATTTGATTGTATGCATAGATGCCATTATCCACAATAAATGTGGTCTTTAGCTTATCCTCCTTGGCTATACTTATTTTATTGTAACCCAAAAATCCATCCAAAAATGAATAGATCTCATGTCCTACGACTTCTTCAATAATGGAATTTGTGAAGGGAATAGGGAAGGGGTCCTTAATAGTCACTGTGTTTAGACTCCTAAAGTCCACACATATTCTAAATTTTTCCACTTCCTTATTCAAGGTAACCACTATAGGTGATACCCACTCACTGGTCATAACTCTAAAGACGATTCTTGCCTCCAACATCTTATCTATCTCTGCATTTACTAATGTGGTATATTTTGGGTTCATTCTATATGGTCTCCTCTTTACTAGTTGTGCTCCAGGATTTAGTGTAATATTATGGACACATAACTCTAGTGGTACTCCCTTCAAGTCCATGTATGTCCATGCAAAGACATCCTTATATTCTAAGAATATCTTAAAAGTTGTCACTTTTGTACAAGGTTCCAATCATCACCACAGTGAATCATTCTATGTTCATCCTCCATTCCTATATTGATGTGCACTATATGATTTCCTTCATATTTGATATTCTTCTTCTCACTTTCCACTTTCTCCACATTCTTTAGGTGTTCCCATCTTGCGTAAATTTCCATATCTCCTACTGTATATTCTACAAAATTTTTGGCAATGTCCATTTCTCTTTCACCTCCTTCTTAGGTTCCTATTTGAATTTGGTTTCATCTTATTTTTCCTTGATCTCCTATGAGTCAATACAGAGACAGTTGGGCGAAACAATTTCATACTCATCCATTTTCCAATGAAGAATTCCGCTATCATATCTAGCTTCATATTCACTACATTCATCCAGGTACAACATTACTTCTCCATATGGTTCATAGCCTTCATCTCCTAAGGATTTTTTTGATTCATTGATCGTGGCTACATCCTCACTGACATTTTTATTAGTCAAAATAATCATATATTTTTGATGTCCCTTCTTGAAATTTATTTGATTCTTTCCCTAGTTGTGATTAAATTTGGCTACACATAGCCATCCTCTTCCTAATAGAGCATCGTATGTAGGCTTCTACATAGTAATCACAATTAAATCTAAGACAAATTCTTGGTAAGCTATCACCTCTTATCATGTTGTCAAGAATCCCTTTGTCTCGATACCATACTGGTTAGTGCCATATAATTGAAAGCTTGGTGCCCATAGAGATGGAGCATCCAATTCTAGCCAAGTTATTTTAGTTAGTACATTTATGTTAGATCCTCCATCCATAATAACTTGTGTCAATTTGTGCCCTAGGATCTCCATATTAACTAATGTAGGTTTCTTTCCCATATCAATCATTAATATGGTAGGGTCAATGAATTGGTCCTTTTGTTTCTTTTCCTAAATCAGTTGACTCTACACTTCCATCACCTTATGAGGTTGTATCTCTTCCACCATCACTTTTTGTAATGATGGGATAGCTTCAAATAGGTTAACCATTTCATCTCTATTGTGGTGTCTAAAACCTGTGTTGTTATACTTTGCACAATTACCTTCTCTTTTGATGGTTTTTTTCAGTTCCTTTTTTGCTAACTTTACTTGTTTAGCTTTTTGTGCTTCATCTTGTAGTACTTTATTTGCTACTTTCTAGCACTGTTTTTCTTTTGTTGGATCAGGACACTTATCCTTAAAATCCTAATTACTTGTCATGGCTAAAACATCCTAGGTTTCCTCTTTAACTTGAGGAAATTCAATATTTAAATAACTTACATTTTATGGGTTACTTGAACTTGCCTACTTGGGAAAATTTGCTTCCTTGTGGTTACCCGGACCACACCACCTACACATGTGTGTAGTGTTCACTTGTTGTGTTTCGTATCTTTAAGTTGAAGGATATTTTTTACAAAATCCCACTCTTGGAAATTGCAATATTATATGATCAGCCTCCCTTATGATTCATACTGCAAATGGCTCTGTCCTCATTTCCTATTACCCTGGTTTGGCCTTCCACCTCATTGACTATTTCTATAACTACCACTTATTGCTTATTGCCTGCTTCCTAGGGTCTTAGGTTTCTCTTCCTGCTCCTGGATTGTTAGGACCTATAGATTTACTCTTGCATTATACAAACATAGCATCACCTCGTGTCCCATCATATTGTAGATATGATAGTAATAATTTCATGGACAATTTACATTTTTATGACCTTCAATTTTACATTTTGTGCACCAAATGTCATTCCTGTTAAGCTTACTTCTTTGTTATTTTATGATCTTGTCGAATTCATAATAAAATGATGCTACTATTCTTTTTATAGTGTCATCTTATCCACTATCTAAATCATTGGACTTAGGATAATATAATATTCCTATGTACGTCTTCTTTGATTCACTTTCAAAATTCTTTACATGCTTTAAGGCTTCCTCATATTTTTTTGATGGTATATCCTTTATCTTTTTCTTATATTTTGGTAGCAATCCATCTATGGACCACCACTTCACCAATACATCTGCATCTTATCTACTATCTATTTTTGTCTATGATTAGATGATTTTATAAATTCATCCAGTTTTTGCTTCATCATAAAAAATTTAGTGACAATGTCTCCATCATCCTTCAAAGGGAAAAAAATTTCAATGAATTTCTCCTTCACTTGATTCCAAGTCCAAAAATCTATTGTATTTTCCCTTTTCAGATACCAATCCATCGCCAACCCTCTCAAGGTAATAGGAAATAAATTCACCTAGTCATTTGGATGGTCTACGCCATTTTCCCTCCAAATGGTTATACAGGTTCTGATATGTCTTGTGGGGTATTCCTTACCCTCACCTGTAAAAGGTGCACATATCTGCTCGATTGCATTATTAGCCATATTTGAATAATCATCCTCATCGCTTGAGGTATCTCATAGAATATATATATGATTCCTCCTTGGAGGTGTTTTGCTACACTCATTGTTAGAATTTTCTATCTGAGGTATCTTATTCTATCCCACCAATCATTGATCAAACTCACGTGCATCTTCACTCCGTGACTTCCTTCACTGATGTGAGGGATATGGTCTTGGTCCTTCTCTTGAGACCCTGCATCCTATTGCCTTGGTGCTTGACTCCCATCCTCTACACTCCCTTACAACCCATCCATAATTTTCTTAGGTGTCACCATCCACTATCCTTCCTCATGCACTACTTCTTTGTCAACTCGCTCCTCTATGTTAGGTGGTTCTGGGACCTCCTATTTTATCTCTATTAATAGAGCCTCAAAATCTCCTTCGTATGCCCAAACTTGTTCTATTTATGGTTCATATATACTATGGTCTAAGTTAGTTGCATTCTCTCTTTGAGAAATTATTTTGCTCATTTTTACTAGAATTTTTTATCATACTTCCCATATCCTATATATTTGCACATTGGTGTCTATCATTCACCTCTAGTAGTAATATTCTTACTTGTCAATTTGAACCGTTTTAACAAAAATGCCAAGTTTGATAAGGTAATGGTGTCAAATGCATAATAGGGGTGTAGTATTCCAAGTGATGATGTGGTTTTTAAGTTATTATAATGATCAATTTACTATTCCCAATCGATGGACCAAATCGTACAATCGTATAGTCTTCACAACCATAAATTTACTATAACAAAATAACTTGTACGAATTCCAAGTCATACCACTATATGATCCCAATAATACAGTGAAAGGACTTGTATGATTTTACACTCAACCAATCCTTCATATTCATTTTTTCAAGCTACCATACACTGTTTTGTAACTAAATTGTTTGATTTCCCAATATTGCAAAATTGGGTAAGTTTTCCTCAATCACATAAATTGCCAAATCGCGTAAATTTCTTTTGTGCGATTTGCAAGAGGTTTGGTGTATGATTTATATGAAATTAAAGTACAAAAAGGTGCCAAAATTGATACTCTTCTATTCCAATCTCTTAGCTAAGTTTTTTAAATGTCTAAAATGGCAATTAATCCATTTCTACCAACATGCAAGTCCCATCATCAAGGTTTGAGAGAGTTATCTCCAATGGAAATATCTATAAATCATACAAAAATATTCAATATGTATTTATTTATATCATACTCATCATATATCATTCATAAGGTTCACACAAGTGTTGTTTTAATCCAATTCTTCTATAGCAATGCCTTAAGCATCAACAACAACCATAAATAAGTACATGCAACAAAGATAAACTACAAAACATTATTCCGCCATTCCAGGATTATACAGTAAATGAGAGAAATTTATGAATTGAGATTCTTCTTCATTACTTGTAAAAAATGCTATACAATCACTAAAATGTGCTCAACAATCATAGGTATCCATCAATACTTCCTACTATTCAGACCAGAACATAGCCAAAATTCACGAGCATTAACCCGACTAACCAGACTATCAAAAATAAAAAGAGGGCATTATATAATGTTGCCTAGTATATTACAAAGTGGTTCCTAAGGAAATTTATTATTCACAACTACCTATGCATAATAGAATGCATAATTATACCTTTTACTAAGTCTAAACACATCATTTATCAAATGCATGCACAATTACAATTCAAATTGTATTTCCCTTGCATTTCATGGTACTTTGTACATTTTTTCCTTTATTTCGTACAGTTTACATTTTGCTTGTATGGTTTGTTCCTATTTGTATGGTTTACCAAAACTTGTCAAAATTATCAAAACTGGGCAAATCCTCTTGTCACTTCTTCTTCTTCTAGGAGGTGGATTTGCTTCCTACAAGCCCAAATGGAAGCTATGCTTATGAAAAATATATGTAAGGGATCTAGGAGCACTATTGAATCTTGCAGAAGAGAAGTCTAATGAGTATGGGTTGATAGTCGTAGAAGTCAGTTAGTACACAACTTGCTTGAAGGATGAGTGTACCACCTTGCAACTTTTGCTTTTTGATTACTGTAAATAGGCATCTAATAATACAAAGAAGACTGATATAAAAAAGACACTAACTTATTGAAATGGGAGGGTAGATGTAGGTAGCAAATCCACCTCTTAGAATAAGAGAAAGTGATCTAGGGATTTGCACAATTTTGTTGTATTCTGCTCATTTTTTATTAAAATGTATGAGTTCAAATCGTACAAGAAGAGATAAAAAAGTACAAGGTTGCACATGTACAATGTTAAATGAAATGAAATTAAGTTGGAATGTGCATTTGGGGTTAATTTGATAAAAAGTAAATTAGACGTTAATAAATCTTGTAAAAATAATTGTTTTGGAAATCCATTGGGAATGGCAGTTGTAAATGATGTGATGCTTCAAAAACTACTTTGAGACGGTCTAGGCATGTATTATATATCCCCCTTATTCTTTTTTTTGTTGTTTATTCATGTTCATTAATTGTTCATTGTTGCAATATTAATATAGAATTCATGGAGTATGGATTGTGGAGTATAATTGTTGTTCATTATTGATATGGTTATGATTTATGGAATAATACTGATAATATAAATATGATAGCCATTTTCCATAGTTCCTTGTCCTTGTGAATTCCCCCATATGTTCTAGTTATTGCAGGTTGTATAGTTATTGTTTGGCACATAACTTGGCATGTATATGGATGGAATTGCATTGTGAATGATCCTAGTTAACCTACAGACTTTATTTGAAGCATGGAATGGAATATAAGATGAGACAGTATAGGCATGCATTATATATCCCCCATTATTCATTTTTTTTTTGTTAATTCATGTTCATTAATTGTTCATTGTTGCAATATTAATATAGAATTCATGGAGTATGGATTGTGGAGTATAATTGTTGTTCATTGTTGATATGGTTATGATTTATGGAATAATACTGATAATATGAATATGATAGTCATTTTCATTAGTTCCATGTCCTTGTGAATTCCCCCATATGTTCTAGTTATTGCAGGTTGTATAGTTATTATTTAGCACATGACTTGGCATGTATATGGATGGAATTGCATTGTGAATGATCCTAGTTAACCTACAGAATTTGTGTGAAGCATGGAATGGAATATAAGATGATTTACAACTTTATTTTTATGTTTTTCAATAGTTGTATGATTTTTGGAATCATCCATGGTAAATATAATCCATTGCTAGTGAATTAGGGTTTGCATGTTATGGAGAATTAGAGCAATTAAGACATAGAAACTTTCCAAAATTTGTCTTGGAAGGATTGATGATGCAAGGTGATAGATATGACTCTTAGTTTCAGCAAGGGTTTGTACCAACCATATGAGCACAATGTTAAATCGTACAAACTGTTTGATTACCCGATTTGGTAATAAAAGTTGCAACCCAATTTTGCCAAATAAGGAATTATTGTTAGTTTGAGGAAATTGATTACAAAACTTGTTCGATTTTACTTACAAAAATTGTTTCAGTTAGTTTTTTGTGTTAAAAATCATACCATGTATAGGATTTTATGATTTGTATTATACAACTATATGATTTGGTGACCGTACATGCTATTTTGACAAGTTGAACCAGTGTACGATGAATATCGTATAGGCTATACGACTTGTGCAAGTTGGGTTTTGATATCTTGTGATTCATTCCCATAGCTTCTAAAATACCTCCCCATTGGTAATACTACACCACTAGAATCTATAATTATCATCCTAATATTAAAATAAGAAGGAATCCCTTCTAAACAAGGCTTAAAGATCAACTAAACATAAATATTCTAAGAGGAAGCAAAAGTATTCAACCTTAAAACTAACATAAAGCTTAGCAAATAGAATCAAATTTAATCTAACATAAATATTATCAAGTAGATTGAAATTTAATCTAACATAAAGCTTAGCAACTAGATTCAACTTCAATCTAACATAAAGCTTAACAATAGATTTAACTTTAATCTAACATAAAGCTTAGCAAATAGATTCCACTTAAATCTAACATAAAACTTAGCAATAGATTTTACTTTATCAAAAATAAATCTTATCAAATAGATTTAAATTTAATCTAACATAAAGCTTAGCAAATAGATTCCACTTAAGTCTAACATAAATCTTCTAAAGAGCAAGTGATGCTCTAACTAAGGCAAGTGCTAACAAAACATGGAACAACACTGGAGGAAGACTAGGGTAACACAAATTGTCCTCAACAATACACCTAGCCATCACAAATACTCAAAAACACACCTATCCATGAAAATAACAAGGGAATCACCGAAATGCAACTTAAAAAATCCCAAGGTGCAGATCACCACTCAAGGATATTATGGACAATGCTAGCACATAGGTAGACAATAGGAAAATACTCTAATCAAAGGGTAACAAAAGCACACAGAACAACTACAACAACAACTATACCAAACACAACCCACCACTTTATGAAAGAGAAAATTAACTAGACAAACATGCCTCCACCACATGGTCCAACACAAGATGTAGGGGCACTCTACAACCAAGCAATGACGCAATCCAAAATTCGAAAGAAAACTGAAGCTGACCTTTGGCTTCCTAAGGCAACTTACCATAACATACTCGAAGACCACAAAACATGGCACTTAATGCTTGGAACTTTAATTAATATTTTAATTAAATAAAATATAAAAGTTATGCAAATCTGGATTAATTGATAAGGTTAAATTTTTCATTCAATAAAAACAAGTGTATAACAAGCTAATCAAAAACATCTTCTCTAACCACAAGTAAATAAGAAAAACATGGCACAACATCCTCAATATTCTACACCATTTTTTTATCCTCAAATAGGCAACCCTTTTTTATGATAGTACAAGTTATCACCAACCTTATTGGGGAGGCTCATTGAAAAAAACTTCCTAGCCTAATGGTGTGAATATGCATCTACGTGAAGATAATTTTTCCATGTTTACCAAGAGCTACTGATGAATGAGTCATCATCATCATCACTTACCCAAAGTAAACTCTTAATATGGATGGCTTATCCTACATATTCACCAAAGAGAGGTACCTAACCCTGCATTCATAAATGCATAAATAGTACCACATTCTATACTTAAAAACACCAAAAAAATTCCATAATATAAACATGAACCAAGAACCTATGTCATTTATCAAACTTAACCTCATATAGTTCATTGTTCATAAAAGTTCTGCCAGGTAAGAGTGTTATAATCATATCCAACCATCCCACACATTAGACAAAATAAGTTTTAAAGTATTATATTTGGAAGTCCCAAGAGAGTGTTGGAATGGTCTCAAAGGTACATAATTTTGAGAGATGTGGTTGTGGGACTACTGTTTCTTCATGAAGAATGGGAGTAAAGAGTAGTGCACAGAGAAATCAAGTCGAGCAATATTTTATTAGAATCTAAGCTTAATAAGAAACTAGGAGATTTTGGGCTTGCTCATTTGTATGAGTATGATGAAAACCCGCATACAACTCATGTGGTAGGAACACTTGGGTACATCACCCCAAAACTCATACACACAGGAAAGGCCACTTCCATTATGAATGTTTTTAGCTTTGGTGTTCTTATGTTGGATGTTGCATGCGAAAGGTGGCCTATGGATCCCTCCCTCGGTGATGCTCAGATGGTTTTTGTGGATTGGGTGTGGGAGCTGCATGGAAAGGAGAATCTGATGGATGCAGTCTATCCAAAGCTTGAGGGTGAATACATAAAAGATGAGATGGAAAAGTGCTAAAATTAGGATTACTTTTTTGTAATCCTCAAGTGGAAGCGAGACTCAGTATCAGGCAAGTAATTCAAATACTTGAAGGTGAAGGTTTCCTTCCAAACTCACAAATTCTATTTTATTTCAGATATGGGTACACCAAGCGACACATGGAAGCTGAGTTCATTTAGTCATAGTATAGAGGCATCGTCATTGAAGTCTTTAGATGTATGATTGATTTTAAGGACTCATTCCTTTACTACAACTATCAAAATTATTTCTAGAAGATATTTTTGAACTGGTTCCATTGCCATGTTCAACTTCTATGGACCGATTGACGGCTCTATTTTTCTTTGTCGGCTATTGTATGTGCTTATAATTTTTTTTTTGTAAACTGCCTCATAGGAATCTAAATGGTAAAGGTTGTGTATTCTCCTCGTCATACTGATTTAGTTGTATTAGTGTTATTATAGTAGGTAGAAGCAAGATTCAGATCTCCTTTTGATCCTCCTCTCCTTTGATCTAGAGAATCCTTAAATAACTCTCTATTAATGAATGGGTCTCAAGGTGAAATAACCCTACCAAGGACCAATAATTTAATTTTGGGCTCAGAGTACCAAGAACCCTACCAAGAATAAAAAATTTTAATTTTGGCTTTAGGGTGTAAGGACCCTATCAAGAACCAAACTCCTGTTAAAGGTGGCCTCATGATATAGAATCCTACCAAATACCATAGCAAAAGAAATAATTTTAGTTTAAGAAATCCTACCAAGGATCATATTAAGATAAATTTTATAAATTTTCAAGGACAAATTATAGGTGATCAAGGCATCAAACTAAATACTACCAAGTAGAAGAAAGGAAAAAATGCTACAAAATAATAACAGAGCAAGGACCTCCTCATGAGATAACACATCTCTTTGATTGTTCTAAAAATAACTAGAACTAACCACCAATGAGGTGCACACTAACCGGCTAAAAAAACAAGCACAAAGCAATTATTTATCTAAAATGGCACATTTCCAACCCCAATGTAATTCTAAGGCAATTTGTGATTTACAAAATATAGCATAAGACCTTAAGCTTTAGAGAAAGCACTAAATAAAAGAAGTAGTAGAACAATTTTAAAAATAACTATAAAGAAGAAATACTACAAAAAAATCATAAAAGGAATGTTCTTGCTCAAAACCATTCATTCCATCATGATGTAACCAAAAACATTTCATTATAAACGTACAACTTAGTGGATTACAAATCCATTTTACCAATAGATTGCTTCAAGCGATCTCTCTACAAGTTACTTAGAAGAAATTGCTCTAAACAAGCACTAAAAGGAGGCAATATAATCATTAGTTTCAAGAAGTGATATGTCTTGAACAACAAGATATCAAAGGCATATTTATCATTACATGGTAGACGACAATTTGAAATTGGTAGAAAAATATGAGCCTTAAAAAATTGATGATGGAAACTAGGCACCTCAATATCACTAAGCTCAAACTCAAGGTCATACATTGGGTACAAATTACATTACCAGTAGAAGCCTTTGGCAGGAGGTTCAACATTTATGGTGAGAATGACTCAATAGAAGGAGAGAGATACAAGACAAGATCTAATCAAGAGTTGGAATTTAGCACACTCATCTCCAAAGCACCCTCATTTCCAGGTTACTAAATTTTAAAAATATAATAAATGCCTTTGTACAATTCCAACACAACACAAGAAGAGAAAAAATAACATAACACACGTAAAGCAGGTCCAAAACTATTCTCTAATACATCCTACCTAGAGGCAACATCATGATCATGTGACAAGATCAAGTTATTTTCACCTACCAAATTTAGATACATGGATGTGTAGAATAAAACTTATTCACAAAGGCCCATGGAATTAGACATTGAGAATGCAGAGTAGAAGAATGTGAGTTGCAAAAGGTTTGGCCATCAAAAATATTATTTATTTATCCCACATAAATTATGGATAGGCTTATTAGAGCCTATAATAACAAACTCCTTTTATTTGATGGAAGTAGAAGGGAGAAGCATAAATTTTGAAGAATCTTAATATTTCCTAGAGGAAGAATATTCCCTCTATTTATTTTACTCGATGAGACATTGATTACATAATTTGAGGAATTAATCAAAGGATTATATATAGTTGTTGGAAATTATTTTTTGAGGAAAATTCAATGGAAGCAAAATTTTAAAATTTTGTGAAAGGTTAATATGGCTAGTGGTGCACCAAATTTACTATTTTATAATTCCCAAATATTGAGGGGGAATAATTATGCTACCTGGAAGACCAAACTCATAATACAACTTGAGTTTGAAGAAGTGTGTGAAGTTGTAGATAGGTTGGTTATTTTTTTAAAGTAGAAGATAAAGAGCAAATCAAATTCATCAAGATGGATAAAAGCTCATGATTGATCATCATGTTTGGAGTAGCTGATGAAGTTTAACCATACATTTTGTATTCTACCATAGTTAAATATCCATGGGGGAAACTTTAGATGGTGTTTGATATGAACAAAAATTAAATTTTATTTTTAGAAAGTCAACTTTATTGCTTGAAAATAAAGAATGAAGAAAAACATGAATCTTTCTTAAGTAGAGTTGTTCAACTATGAGCATCATTACAATCCCTAAGAGAAAAGTTATCTAATGAGGCACTTGTTCCTATTGTTTTGAGATATCTTCCTTCAAAATATAATGTATTTATGACAACATTTAATATCATTGAGAAAACACCAACATTTGAAAAGTTGGTGAACCTACTTCAAAAAATAGAGGCCTCACACACAACACAAGAAGAAGAACAATTTCTTACAAATAAAAAAGAAAAGCAATCATTTAGAAAAGGTATATGACCTCAACAATACTTCTAGTAACAAAGAACTAATTCTTATATGCAAGGCAATAAATAACAGAGAATGTATTCTCACATGTAAGGATATCAATAATAGAAAAATAATTTTCACATACAATGAGGGAACGTTGGCATAATCCATTTGCAAATGGGTATCCTTTATGAAAGTTACATCACTAGAAAGACATGTCATCATTAGATAAGCAGTATTTAATTTGAAAAAAAGTATAGCATAGTAATGTAACGATGTATTTATTACACATGCATAGCTAATTCATCCCAATCATGTTTGGTATGACTCAAAAGCAACCAATATTATGAACCATTAAGAAAAATGGATTCATTTAAGTTATATAGGAAAATTATGTCTACATTATAATGCAACCAATAAAATCAAAAGCCTAGTTTATTGCTCCAAGCCACTAGAAAACCAATAGGAAACCAAGACAAATTATCAAACTTTGCAACTTCAAATGAAGCATATTCAAGAACCTAAGATTGAAGATGCACATTTTGAATGTGATTATTCTCCATCCATAGAATAATTTGAAGCATAGGCCAACAAAGAGAAATAGAAATCAATGTATGAGGTACTTAAAATTCAATCATCAATAACACACCAAAAAATTGTGAATACATCACTTTCCACAAATGTCTTGTTCAAATGAACAAATCCAAGACAAAGAAGAAGCATAAAGTGATTGATCTAACCACATCAAGTGATGATAGAAACATAAAATGAAGATAATTATCATAGAATACATGAAAACACAAGAAACATATTAGTGACTAATCAACTCAATAGTTGGCACAAGATGCATGGTAGCTCATGGAAAAAAACCACCGCATGAAGACATTAGAAGAGACACATAATTTTTTTTTGTTTTTTGTTTTTGTAGATAAGATACTATAGCATTAATATCGGGTTTTATAGGTTGACCCAAAACTTTTTACAAAAATCAGCCTAGGGCTATTGATGAACATGTTCTTACTAAGGATCCTATATATGTAAAATCTACATGCCACCAAAGCCATTGCATCTGGTAAGGCACATAGCATATTATCAAAAAGAAAATTCCCATACAACATTTTGGGTATACATCAAGAAAACACACCTACATCAAAATTATAAAAAAATAAATAGACACGGATCCCTTCCTTGAAACTATGGAGAAACAAAAAGTTGTAAACACACATAACAGAGTACTGAAAAAACTCCCACAAGATTTGTATTGAAATTTACTCTTAATAATTATTTGGTAATTGCTTTCTTTTGTATATGACATGCTTTGGGACCACATCCTGTCTTGGCCAATCAGCCTTGGAGAAGTGAACCTACTGGCTATATTTATGGCGGTGGCTATCTAGTGGTCCACGTGGCTCTGGTTTGAACTCTTATATTGTCGTTTATTTCCTGCCCTGTGATTATCAACAAAAATAAAATTACTAAGACAAATAGGAGCCATGTTATCTAACATGTGATTTTCCACATTAGTCTTTATGGTATTTCCAAGCAACATCTATGAATACTAGCATCTCGGATAATTTTTATTGTGAGTCCATTTCAAAAAAGATACAGGAATATTCGTAGCCTTGGAACTTACAATGCCTTCCCTGTTGGTAAATTTGACTATCATTCTTGGAATTATTGTTGAATAATCTCCTCTACTTCACTCAGGACATCGTGTTCCCATTTGAAAATTTTGTCACCATCAACACCCAAATTGGCCTACTTATCAGCAATTTTGTTAGCTTCCCAAAATACATGTTGGGCTTTTTTGTCCTGTCTTTCCTGGAAAATAATCCTAGCCTCTTCAACAATTTTTTTAATCCTCTAAGGAGGTGTTTTCAAATTATTTAGGAGATTTATAACATGCATAGAGTCTCCTTCTACGATAAAATTGCCTTCTAAGTCTTGATTCATTTGAAGGCCTCTCCACATAGCTCTAGTTTTAGCTTCATTGTTCTTCCTTGTTCCCAAATATTCAGAAAATGCAATCATCATATTCCCATTATGATATCGCACAATGCCACCAGTGCCTGCTCTGCTAGGATTTTCCTTAGCCACTCCATAAAAATTAATTTTAAACCAACCCATAGGAGGTGGGGACCACTTAACATTGACTATGGGGTTGACTACCCTAGGCACAGACTCATCTAACAAGGTTAAGCTTAAAGATTAAGCAATCGTTATCTCCTATAGATGAGGTTTATGACGATCAAAAGAGATAAGGTTCACATTCTCGTTGGCAAAGGATAGGATCCTGGAAATGATAGTTTGATGATCATGGATAGACTCATTAAAAACTCTATGGTTCCTTTCTAACCACACCTGCCAAAGATAGTGATTGAGACAAATTTTCCACATGTATCTAAGTATTTGGATTGAAAAATGGCAAGGCCAATGGATGAAAAAATCAATAACAATGGCTGGTTTAACCCAGGAAATATTGAAGGCCTGAAAAACCCCACTTAGGACAATCAAGGAAAAAGGGCACTCAAGGAAAATGTGATAAATGGTCTCCCAATTAGCCCTGCACAAATAACAACGATTAGTGATACAAATACCTTTACACATCATATTATCATTGGTTAGAATTATTCCTTGGATAACCAACCATGAAAAGACTACAATTTTTGGAATTAAATTTTTTACCCAAACTAAGTCCTTTTGGAGTACAAAATCCTCATCATTAAGCAAAATCTTGTAAGTTGATTTAACAATGAACTACCCATTTTCCATAGGAGCCCAGGTCACTTGATCTTCCTTGGGTCTCATGGGGATAAATTGTTTCCCGAGAATGTTACAAATATCATTTGATTCCACTTGAAATCCTTGAATCCTTATTTGTTTCCACTTCATTCTGCCTCTGTCCTCAACCATATAATTGGAGACTTTTCTGCCAATGAGTTCTTTCATGATATCTCTGATTCGGGATAATTTAGGATATTGTGTCAGTGGTTCATCCTTAGCCCACCCGTCATTCCAGCAATTTATCCTCCCACCAATGCCTAAAACCCATATTAAACCTTTTTTGATGATTTCCTTACAATTGAGAATTGCTTTCCAAAAAGCAAAACCTCTGATTGGAACTGAGTCACTTAGAAATTCCATATTTTGAAGATAATTTCATTTGATGATAGCTATCCATTCATTTTCTTCACCAGAAATGAGGTGCCATGCCTACTTAGCTAGTAAATCTAAATTCATATGAGAAATTCTCCTTAGACATAAACCCTCATTTTTCGTAGGTCTGCACACTTTGGTCCATCCTACAAGGTGTATCTTTTTTTTCTCCTCTGATCCAGTCCATAAAAAACCTTTTTGGAGTTTCTCAATTTTCTGGAAAACCTTCACAAGGGCTTTGAAAATGGAGATTAAATAGACTAGAATTCTCTAAAGAGAGGCCTTAGTGAGGGTCAACTTTCCTGCTTGATATAGAAGATGACCTTTCCATCCAGCAAGTTTTTTTTGAATTCTTTCAATAACCCTATCCCACATTGACTCTCTCGAAGAACCAATGAAAAGAGGGAGACCAAGATACGAAGTGGGGAGGTTTGCTATATCACACCCTAAAATTTTTGCAATCCTTCCTTGCCTCTGAATGGGGGTGTTCAAGAAATATAACTTGCTTTTACTAAAATTAATTTTTTGACCAACAGTGTCCTCGTAGAGTTGCAGGATGTATTTAATTCCTTTGGCCTCAACCACCGATGCCTTAGTCAATAGAAGGTTATCATCAATGAATTTTTGGTGAGAAATAGCCCTAGTGAGAGATTTTGCCTTGATTCTTGATATTAGCCTTGAACTGCAAGTATTTTTTATGGTTCTACCTAAAGCTTCTGCCATAATGATGAATAATATGGGGCTGATAGGGTCCCCCTACCAAATTCCTCTATGACTTTGAAAGTAACCAGTAGTTGTTCCATTAACTAGAATTAAGAACCATGCTTTAGAAATACATTCTTTTATCAATTTAACCTATTGGTGGTGAAAACCAAACTTAAGGAGAACAACAATCATAAAGTCCCAATTTAGCTTGTCAAATACTTTTTTTATATCAAGCTTAAGGGCAAAAACAGACCTATTAGTTTTATGAGTAGAGTGCAGAGCTTCATGAACTATGATAACTCCATCCAAGATTGACCTGCCTTGGATAGAGCTTTCCTAGCATAGATCTATGATGCGGGGTAGAACATCTCTCATTCTATTTGCAATGGCTTTAGTTAGGATCTTGTAAGAAACATTGCACAGATTGATTGGCCTGAAGTTAACCATAGATTCAGGGGTTTGATTTTTAGGAATTAGAGAAATAAAAGTAGATTTGAGACCTTTTGGGATATGATTACTTGCTTGGAATTCTTTGACATTAGAAATTACATCCTCACTTACAATGTCCCAAATTTTTTGATAGAAATGAGGGGGAAATCCGTCGAGTCCCAGGGTTTTGTCTGGCTCCATGTTAAACAAGGCTTCCTTAATTTCCTCATCAGAAAAGGGGGGTAGAAGCTTAAGGTTTATATCCTCATTTATTATGCTAGCAATGGATTGCAAGAGAATATATTTGGCCTCTTCATTGCACTATGATTCCTAACCAAGTATAGAATTGAAATAAGTTATTGCTTCCTTTCTAATTTTTGTTAAGTCTTGAGTAATAGAACCATCTGCTTTTTTTTTATCTTGTTATTGCTTCTGTTTCTAAGCGTGGTGATTTGAAAAAACTTGGAATTTGAATCTCCATATTTCAACCAAAGAGCCCTTGATTTTTGCCTCCAATATATTTCCTCACAAGCCAAAATGTTATGAAACTCTGCTAGTTTTGTTCGTTCCTCTTGCCTAGTAGTTTCATCAGCATCACCATGTTGAATCCTCTAATCAATTATCTTCAAAATTTCAACAACCTATTTTTATTTTCAAATAGGTTCCCAAATACCTCTTTGTTCCAATTTCGAATCTTTTCCTTAAAAAACTTTAATTTGCCAGTAATTTTAAAAGCTGCACTACCCCTGCCAGGATGCTACCACCACTAAATTATCTCTGAAACTAGAATGTTTGATCCACATAGATTGAAATCTGAAAGGTTTCTTAAAGGACAGAGAGTTAGGGATCTCCAAAAAAATGGGATTATGATCAAAGGCAATTTTAGGAAGGGCTTGCAGGGTAGAATCACCGAAAAGAGTTGTAGCCTCCTTTGATAGAAAAAACTTGTCAAGCCTTTCTTGAATGAGATGACACCCTATCCGTAGATTGCTCCAGGTATAATTTGCTCCTCTAAGTTTTACATCCATCAACATGTTGGAGTTCACAAATTCATTAAACTCATCCATGCTCCTGATAGGTGGTCCATTTCCACCAATTTTATCTGAAGGGTAAAGAGGAGTGTTAAAATCCCTAGCCAAAATCCAGGGGACATTATGGAAAATTTCACTCAGATTGCCTAAGTACTCCTACAGTAGAGCTCTCCCTTTAATTGAATTCAGGTTATAAATATTTGAAAGGATCCATGACCTGTTGTTGTTTATTTCCTTAAATAAAACAATAAGAATACTAAGAGACACATAATTTTTGCATTGAATCTATAAGTTCTAAATATTGAATAAGTATTTACAATAAGTATATTTTTTGGATTGCGTGATTTGTGGAACCTGACACTCCTAAGTATTATAGTATATAGTCTACATTGAGGAGGGAAACTTCCTCTTTCAAAATCTGTAGGTTCTAGCATCACTTTATAATCAAGCACCAAAGAAAGAGTTGAATCTAGAGCTATAGCTACAACTATGATGTAATAAGGGGGGTAGAAATTATTATATCATAGTCCATGTGATAATGAGTGTGATATAACCACCCATCAAAAGGACTATGTGTGCACTAAAGTTCAAGGGTAGTTGCAAAATTAGTTGAGGTTTTTTATGCCAAAATTGGGCATCCATTGTATTTAAATATTCATCATTTCATAATGCAACATCTAAGAATTAACAATATCACTTCCAAGCCACCTACCACAAATGGGTCTAATCACCTCTATCTAATTCATAATAGTAGTAGAGATCCAAAGACCAATATTTTCTATTTTCAATCCTCTATTCATTAATTGCATCTTCAACACATTTTAAAATATTTTCCTCACTAATCCTATCAACTTAAATGCACCCATAACCCAAGGATCCATGGATTTCTATAAATACAACACTTGAAAAGCTCAATAATATGACATCTTTTGTGTTAAAAAAACTTTATCAAAATTCATAGGAATCAATATTTAGGCTTGACAAGATTACATAAAAATCATGTTATGATCTTGTACAAGAATCTCAATTTCTTAAGTTAAACCCTCAAGCATCCTCAAGCAAAAAAGCTTCCTCAACATAAGGGGATCCCAACCTTGGTATTTTGGAGCTATAATTTTTCTTGGATTTTGCTCTCTCCCATTCTTAGATTTTTGTGATTATATTTATTTTACATCTCTCTAACTCTTGATTCCATAGCTTAATAATGTTTCTTTGATCATCATACTTATATCTAGTTTTAATATTGGATTTTTATATCACTATATTACATTTGTACACAAATAATACTTCTACCATATTGTATTAGGGCCCCTACACCTCCTATTCAAGTATCCTCATTGCATCACTTATAAAAATTAGAAATATTACATCTAAGTATTATTATCTAACATATTTAAGTGAAAGCATTGTCAAATTGCTTGTTTAATAGCACTATCACTCTTTGATTTAGTCAAAATCATAAAAAGCAAAAGTGTTGGTAGTACTATCACTCACATAATGGTATTTTTGATATTGAGCACACAATTCTTGTTTTCATAAGCTTATAAATTTTATCTCATATCTAGACAAGGATTAGATGTTGGCTAGGGTAGCCACATACTCTCCTCCAACTTAGGTAGATCCCTTTTCTATCTATTTTTTAGGTGAATGAAAGCACCATAAGTAAGTAGTAGCATCAACAACACTTTTGTGGGACCAGTAGTGCTTTTTTCAAACTATAGTGCTTTTGAATCTATGAAAAAAATAGATTTTTTCTAATACAATCCATCATTTTGGCATCTAGATCATATGATTTTTTACTATCTACTTTGCATCTATTTTCTTTTTATTCATTGAGAATAAAAGAAAGAAAATAAACTAGTTAGTGATAATCAGTAAGGGACCATATATAATCTTATTATCATTGAAAGTGAAATTGAATATAGTTGCATTAGGGTATTTTGTTACATTACCCTTGAACCATTGCTCTTGAAAAGAAAAATTATCTTTCACTTATCAAAATAAAAAGATATTCTAGTTATTAGGTCTTGTTTATTGTATTGCACGATGCATTTGTAGTTAACTAGGACTAGAATAAGTTTAAACTTTATCAAAAAATGTCTTAGTAGACACGTAAGTGTTCTCTAACTATTCCACTAAACCCTAGATTAAATATTACAAACTATTCATAACCTCAAGGTGAGAAGAGTGGGAAAAATCCCAAAGAGGCCTTTGCAATTTTCCATTCTTCTTCTCACATTTTGATGAGCCTGATGTGAACATGAATATAGGTCCTAAGATTTATCTTGACTAAGATAAACCTTAATAAAACTTTAATCAAGCCTATTAATCTTATTTATTTAGATTATATCACAATAAATATAGATAACAATAACATAACCAACTGCTAGTCCTATTGAGGATCCTTACATTCCTTTGAGTAATTGTTGTATGAGCTACTATGCTATATTGGACATATAGTGAGCATGGGTCGGTAACTACCCATATAGGGTCTTGCGCATACTTATACCTTGTAATGATTATATTGTGATGGGATATTGGGAGTCATAAGGAGGAATACTATTACTCTTCACATACCATCTTCACCCGATATGTAGGAGGTTAATTCCACATATCATTGGCATCCCACGTATTGACTCTATCATGTATAAATGGGTATATTGGAACCTTCTATATATAGTGAGGTCCCTGAGGTATATAGGTTAGATTGGGTATATTGAAGGAAGAGGATATAAGGTTTTAAAATCATCTTCTCTTTCCTATTTAATCAACTTTATAAATAATTAAAACTTAACTAATATTCTCTCTTCTCCTAAACCTATGGCTGATAAATGATACCTAACATGTGGCACCTCTCACCAATTAACCATAAACATTAAATCTCTTACAAAGAGTCATGATGACAAAACCAAATTTTGTTAGGATCCTCCATCCTAACATTATTAGTTAGTATTAGTTAGTATTATTAATCATTTAATTATTATATTATTAACTCAAAAAGTAAACCATCACATATCTTCATAACATGAACCATCACGTCTCTTCATAATGTGAACCATCACGTCTCTTCACCAAAATAGATTTAGGGTAGATATATATATTAGGTTGGCCATTCACACAAATCATCCAAAGAAGAAGAATAAAAGTAGTATTAAATATTTAAAGGAGGGAGCCCCTATAGTGGCAAAGTGATTACAAGGGAGCCCCATTTTGAGTGGCCTGTGATTACATTTATATTAAATTATTTATTAATTTTACAGTAAGACCTTGGGGTCTTACCATTTGGTATCAGAGCCATGTGGGACCCAATCATGTGGGAATTGCTCAAAGATCTTTGTCAAAACACTACCGTGCATGAGTATGAAATTTGATTTAAGGATATCACCAAACACAACACATGGTTGGATGAAGCATTTCTCATATATTGCTTCATCAATGGATTGAAAGAGGAAATTAAAATTGAGGTGATGAAGTTCAAACCCTATACCATGATGCAGACCATTGGATTGGCCAAATTAGTTGAAGATAAAACCAACGCACAATGTCGATTAAGGAGACCACCTATAGGAAAATTACCAACCACTTACACAACCCCCAAACTTAACCCAACCCTACCAATTAAACATATTATTTTTGAATAAATGAAAGAACAACAAGCAAAAGGCCTCTACTATCATTGCGATGAGAAATTTATTTGCAATCATCAATGTATTACACATGCACTATATATTTCAGATGCAACTATTCCTTGTAGTTCTCCTAATTATGAAAATGATATATATAGTGATAGATACACTTGAATATAGCACTAAATATGGAAACAATGAGGAAGCTAAGGAAGTTGAGAAATATAATGAATATGTGAAAAATGAGGACAACGAGAAAGCAATACCCAAATCACCTGATCACAACGATGAAGGCAATACAGTTGATATGCTAAAAGTGATAAATGCATTAGGCAAGGATGAGATAGACATTCTTGAAGTGAATCATTATGGCCATACATGCACTATACAAGAACTACAATCAATTTCATCTCCAATAGTGAGTTATCGCCACAGGGTCAAACCTATTAAAAACAAGGCAAAAAGGTGATTGCACACTCCTCCATTGCCTTTCCCAGGGAACAACAAGAGAATGTATAATTTTTACCACCTCTTTTTATGCATCATTTTAAGGTGTTTGAAGAACCCCAAGGGTTTCCCTTCCCTCATCATCACACATTTACTAATTTTTTTGACAACCCCCTACTAACGCTTCATCCTTCTCAATATCCTTACCTACGAAAGGATGACATTAAAAGAGTCCAAGAACTTGCACAAATCCTTCTTGGAAAACAAAGGACAAAGATACTCATTTTGAGCTTTGAGGACAAAGCCCTTTTTAAGGAGAATGGCATGTTAGGATCCTCCATCCTAACATTATTAGTTAGTATTAGTTAATATTATTAATCATTTAATTATTATATTATTAACTCATAAAGTGAACCATCACATCTCTTCATAACATGAACCATCACGTCTCTTCATAACGTGAACCATCACGTCTCTTCACCAATGTAGCTTTAGGGTAGATATATATATTAGGTTGGCCATTCACACAAATCATCCAAAGAAGAAGAATAAAAGTAGTATTAAATATTTAAAGGAGGGAGCCCCCTATAGTGGCAAAGTGATTACAAGGGAGCCCCCTTTTGAGTGGCCTGTGATTACATTTATATTAAATTATTTATTAATTTTATAGTAAGACCTTGGGGTCTTACCAAATTTTAAGAGTCCTACCTTGTATCAAAAATATAACTTTACTATGTAAATGGGGTTTTCTTATTGGTATAAATACCCCTCCTACTCCTTATTTCTTTATTAGAGTATTGTTTACTTTTATGTATGGATATAGTGATTATTTATGGTGCCTACATGTGCTCTCCATATCTCTATATTTTTCATCTTCTTTTTAGATTCCTATATAAGATTTGAGTGGATGGGTTTCTTCTTTGAAAACTATTGTAAATTTCAATATGGTATCAAAGTAGGTATGGAATTAAATAACTTTGTCACTTACAAAGTCAACTTGAAGCCCCCAATCCATCCTCTAATATTTAGGGTAAATTTCTTTGTAACTTTCCTCATTGATTTTTTTAGTCTGTTTAGAGATATGTTGCCTTCTCCAAATCCCACTTCATTAGTACTAATTAAAATTGAATTACAATTTTTATCCTTCAATATCATAAAGTATTTGTAGTCTATTTAGATTGGAAGAGCAAAAATGATGCCAAAGTAGTTAAAGTTTGAATTCAAATTTCATGCCAAAATATTGGTTCTCACTTTCTACGTGTTTTTTATTGTTCTCTTCTATGGAAAGGGTGCACTTCCAATCATGTGGAGGATGGTGGAAAGAGGTATATGTGTTTGAGGATTCTCTTTAAGTTACTTTTTCGGTTAAATTGCATTGATGTAGCTCTTTTGTGTTTATAGATTCAAACCAAGAAACTTAATATTTTTGTAGGTTTTATTCCTATATAAGCATGTGGTGCACTCATTAGTAGGATGGATTCTTAGGCATAAAAATTTTATTGTGGGTTTAAAACTGACCAATTACCTTTTTAATTTTTTGATGTTTAAGATAGGAAAATATCTTTATAGAGATGCATGCTCACTAGACATCACTTGGACTACTATAAGGTTGGATATGTAGATTATGTTAACAATTTAGGATGTGGATTCACCTGCATTCCAATCCAATTATTGAAATATTTTACAAATCCTTTTAGAAAAATGAGTGATGATGGAGCCTCTATGAGAGAACAGTGTAGGTATCTCAAAGGGCATACTTCCACCTTGGCTAGATCAAGGTGTGTATGCTAAAGGATATTTGAGTTTGAACCCCATGCAACAAACTTTGTAGGGATGTTTTAGAGACTAACAATTATTTGGATGATACGATAATTAATATGGCACCCTCCATGCCACATAAACCTTATTTTTACCTATTTATTTGCATAGACCATTTATGAAAGGGAAGGTGTCAAATTTTCAACATGCTAGTGGAGCTCAAGTGGTAAAAAATGAATGATTGTTACTTGTTAGCTTTTGATGGTGTATGCCAATGGAGAATACAATCATAGGATATAAAATATATAGAAATGTAATATGCTAAATATGCTATTAATGGAAAGTGACAAAAATGATACAATGTAATATGGAGGAAATGAACACTCCATAACTGATACTAAAGAACTACATTGTACCCCATCACCAATCTATATGGTGATCCATATAGTAGAACTACTACTATGTACAATGATATATAATCACTCAGTATGAGACCCTTTATTTAGAAATATGGATTTCTTGGCCAACACTCCACCTAGTTGTACAAGGGGACACCTTGCACATTTACAACTTGCACATAGACACTTGTGCATTTATTATATTCCTTGAAGTAACTGGCTAAATACCCCCTAAATTAATATCCTACTCTAGTTATGTACCAAGGGTGATGCATTTACATGACCCAAATGATGTAATATACTCTAACACCCCCATGTATTACATTATTTGGGTATTGAAGACTTTAGTATTCAATATGGATCTTCTTCTTCAGATAACCTTCAACTTGATCTGGTTCTTTTAATTCAGATTGCATTATATGCCTCCTTGGTATGATTCTTGCTCTTCTTATTTATCCTTATTGGAGTTAGTACTTTCATAGGTAGACATACTATCATCATATTATTGCAAGAATATTTTCTCTTTACCTTTCTCCTTGTTATCATTTTCCACGACTTGTATAGAAATTTTTTAACATACACTTAGAGCATCATGATAAGATTTTGTGTTAGTAGAACTTGAAGCACTAAAACTGCATGAGGATTGAAAATTATTTTCTAGATATGATTCATCGATTTCTATTTTCATTTTGAGTAATTCAATTAATCCTCTCTATTCTACATTTTCATCCTTATATATTTTAATTTAATTAGTGACATATATAATATGATTCCTTTTGAATATCAATATTTCCATTATCAATTGCTTCAGTAAGTTGAGCATGTAGATAATTTTCCATAGCTTCAAAATTATATTTTAAAGCTTCACTATGTATCCTTTCTAAAGTAAGGTCTAAGTTTTATAATTAAATTCTTGATTTCACTTTTTATGATACTTGCTCTTTATTTTCTAATAGTGTTGTTCATATATTTTTTCACTATATTGCTTGAGGTAGACATCTCTCTTAGTTATATATTTTTTTGTTTTAATATTATTTTGATGAATCCTTTGTAGTAGACTACCATATGTCTACCTAGTAGATGAAGTGTAGTATTCTTTCTATTTCCTTAATGTTTGAATAATACTATATCTTTGACAAATTTATTCAAGGGTTAAGTTTTGCAGAATTCCTTATATCTCCCTAGTTAAGATATGTAAACTAATTTGATAAAACATTTTTAGAATTAGGTTTTGTAGGCTTCCTTATAGCTCCCTAATAATTAGAATATGCTTAGTTCACCTTCTAAGTTGATTTTGTAATGTATTGAGAATAATCAACTTATTAATTTTATCTTATCTATCCCAATGAGGTATGCTTTAATTGTTGGATTTCTTTTTGTCTCATTAGTATGAGTCTGAGACCATTTACCAATTATTTCCAACTCTATATGAAGGAAATTGATTTGATTCTCTTTCTAGTAGATTAATTTTCTAAATTCCAATTATATGTATTTAATTTGAAGTAGTATGCCTTATATCTCCCTACTTTTTCAAATATTAGAAAGATAATATTATTTACAAATTAATATTAATTTAACCAATAGTTGATAATCTTATATCTCCTACTTGGTTAATTGAAAATATGAATATTCAATATTCTAAAATGAGCATGATTGATAATTACTAATGCTTGTTATATTTATTCCAATGTAATATATCACCTTATAACAATGCAATAGTCTATATCACCTTATAACTCTGATTTTAATTAAAGCAAGCAAGTTTAATTTACCTTTGTGAGGCTTGATGCACTATGTATCTCCACGTACTTTGATGGTTGATTGGTATGTATCTCAGTGGTGTATGATAGATGCTTTGACCAAGTCTCAATTTTTGGCTTCTATCACTAATTGAATGGTTGCCTTATTCTTCTCCACTCCTTGAAGGAATTTTATCTATTTGGTAGCTTCTATGGGCCAAAATACCTTGTAGGTATTGATTTCTGAATAGTGTCTTTAGACACTTTGATTATTTGCAAATTTTTGTACCCTTGATCTTGACATAAAATAATCCTTTGAGAATACCTAGTTTAATGAACTAGTATAGTGCAATGAACCAATAATATTTCTAGTCTTAATGCACTTTAATAATCTCATATTATTATGAAGAACACAAGCTTATACTGAGAGGGGGGGTGAACAGTATAAGACCTCTTTTTACTTTTTCCTTTATACTTCAAAATAGTAAAGCAATATATCCAAAGCAATATCAAAACAATGCACAAAATCATCCACAAAGTGACACAACAATTTACGTGGTTCACCCAAAGTGGGCTACTCCACGGATAAAACTTTTCTCTAAAAGTTATATCACAGTTCTTTGGGAAACCTTCCCAATTACAATGTTTATGAGCCACTGCTCAAAGGAGATACCTTCCCCTAACTCTGCTCTGGCTGGTGATCCTCTAGAAGACCTCTGCCTCTGCTGCCCTTAGCAAATGGATCTCTATCCACAGAAGACACCTGTCTTCCCTGCTCTGGCTGGAGACCTCTGTCCTCAACTCTATCACCTCAAAGCTGGTCCTCGAATTTGCACCAAACACAGTCCTTCGGTCTGGCACAAATCTATCCTCAACTCTTCATCAATCTCTGTCCTCAACTGGTCCTCAAATCTGGTTCACAGAAATGGTTCACCAGCTTGCACTAATGCTGGCTTGATCTTCACCCAAGTCTTCAAGACTTGTTTCAGATCTGCTTTGCAAGTTCTCACTTAGAACCTGCCCAAACAGCTCCACAAGCTTCAACAAAAGCTTGCTCAATGCTGTCCAACAAGCCCTCTCAATGACTTGTCCAAAACCTGCTCTCAAATCCCCACCCGAACCTGTCCAAAACCTCAAGCAAGCTTACAAAGAAAACTTGCTTAGCATGAACTCACAAAGAGAATTGTTAGAGACCCAATGTGATTCATCAACCTCATAGAAGCATAAAGAGAATTGTTAGAGACTCAATATGTTCTATACTTAATTCCCAATCTCAATCTCAAATCTCAAAAGAATAAGATAGATGTAATATGCTTTTCTTAAGAATATGAAACACAAATCTGTCTACGCAAACACAACCACAATCACAGCCGCCCTTGATCGAATTCCAACCTTTGCACTGTCTTCGCAAATACAATAGCACTTCAACACTCTGTGATCGAACTCCTCATTCTGCGCATCAACTCGCCACTTTTGCGCTATCTACGTTGTTATGGCTGCATCTCGCACACTTCGCTCGAATCGATTCGACTCGGTCTCTGCGCACCATGGACTTTACTTGTGCAAGTTCGATACTCGCATTCGATACCTTGAAACTCAAAAACAGTCCTCCTTTTATAGCATAAATTCTAAGATCAAAACACTCAATCTTAGTCGGTTGTATATCCCTAAAACAACGTCGACTGCACAACCCTACACTTCGTCGGCTCAAGGTTAACTCTGTCGGCTTCAACCGCCTCTGCTGTTCTGTAGCTTTTCTCGTGAAACTACAACATGTCATGATATCATGACACTTTTATAGTCGTACACCTTCTATAGCCTGTTGTCGCGAAATCGTGACACCTTGGCCTTTGTCGACTTCCTTTGAGCTTTTGTCATGAAATCGTGACACCTTTGCCTCTTGCTGATGTCATCTCACTTCTGTCGTGAAATCGTGACCCTTCTGACTTCATGGCCTTCTTCTTTGCTTTTGTCATGAAATCATGACACTTTTGCCTATTGCTGACGTCATCTTCACTTCTGTCATGAAATCGTGACGCTTTAGACTTCAATGCCTTCTTCTCTGCTTTTGTCATGAAATCATGACATATATTGATGCCGTACAGTCTCTCTCCTCTTAGATTCATGAAACTATAACATGTCACGAAATCATGACATCTTCCTCGCTTGAGTCTCCTTCCTTCCGGTCGTGAAACCGTGACATGTCACAAAATCGTGACACTCTTCATCCTTTCGCTTCTTCACTTCTGCCTATCATGAAATCGTGACACTTTATGCATCCATACATTTTTCTTTCATCCTATCATGAAATCGTGATGCTTTCAGCTTCTGAAAGCTTTCCTTGCAACTTGTCATGAAATCATGACGCTTCTCCTTTCAGACTCTTCCCTTTGTTGCATGTCACAAAATCATGATAGTTCTCATTTCAAGCTTTTCAGCATGTCACGAAATCGTGACAGTCCTCAACTTGACCCTTCTCAGCATGTCACGAAAACATGACATCCTCACTTTCTAACTCTTGCAATCATGTCATGAAATCATGACAGTTCACACTACGGACTCTCTTTTTTGCAACATGTCACGAAATCGTGACACTTTTTTCGTCCGTACAACTTTCTTTGCAAAAATGTCGCAAAATCATGACACTTTTCCTTCTCTGCCTTCCTACACTTTTCGAGTCACGAAAATGCGACATGTCACAAAATCGTGACACTTTCCATCTTGCTCTCCTTCTGCCAACATGTCGAAATCATGATAGTTTTCCCTCTCTCTGCCTTCAAGCATGTCGCAAATCGTGACAGTTTTCCCAAATTCTCTCTCCTCAAACTTATTCCCTCTCTCCTCAAACATGTCACGAAATCTAACTTTTTCTTTCTATCTCTTTTCCATCGCTCGCATACTTTTTCTTACTTGTCTTTTTCTTGATCTTTTGCAACTGGGCTACCCTGATCTTCTTGGAAACTCACTGTCCATGCTGAAACCTTCATCAAGACACATTCTTTGACATCAAACCAAATTGCTTCAAGACCTTCTTGACATCAATGACAACATCTACACTTAGAGCAAAGGCAATGTACCCAAGGTACCCAAAATTGCCAACAATCTCCCCCTTTGTCATTGATGGCAAACCTTAACTAAAAACACTATTCAAGAGCCAAAACTGAAATCAACTGATCCAACAACTGAGAATCTTCCTTTGAAGTTTTTGCTCCCCTGACTTGAAGCTCTCTTCTTCACTATGAAGCTCTCCCCCTTACTCATATCTCTCCCCCTTTGTCATCAATGGCAAAGGGTCACCTTTGGGGCTCGGGACTAAGAATGAGCCTCTTAGATTAGTCCCTCCCCCACCTCCTGATGAGGTGATTAAAACAGGGTTGGGAGTAAATCTCCCATTAGGCACTGATCATCATCAGTGTCTATGACTTCCTTGTCGGGCCTTCTCTTGAACTCTTTGTCCATATTCTTGTTACTGTTTTGATCCTCGGACCTGTTCATACTACTGTTCCTGTTTCTATTATCATTCCTGTTCTTATCCATGCCTTGATCCACAGACCTGTTCATACCACTTTTCTTGTTCCTGTACCTTGGCATTTCAGCTCTGCACTGTCTAGCTGTGTGACCTGCATTGTTGCATTTATAACAAATAACACTGTAATTTCTTTTAGACATATCTGTTCTTTGAATCCACCTGTTCTGACTAACGGTGTACCTATTATTTGCTTTGCAAAAAATTGCCTTATGCCCAAACTGATTACAAGAGTAGCAATACCCATGAAAGAAATTACCACTTCTAAAACTGTCATTTACCTTCTTCACTTGAGCCATGCAATGTACAGCCATGTGACCAAACCTGTGACACGCAAAACATCTGTCGTGAAAATTTCTTTTATTCGACCTCTTGGGTCCCGAAAACTTCTTCTTCTCAATCTGAATTTTGTTTTCTATTTCTGCGCATCTATCACTCACGGACTCATGATCTGAAGTATTTTCTTCATCAGAACTCTCTTCCTTTTGAAATCTCTTGCTAGATTCCCCAACCTGTTCCTTGTGCGGCTCAACAAAACCGAGGCCTGTTTTATCTATTGTCTTTCTTTGACCTTTGATGAGAGACTTAACCTTTTTGGAGCTATCTTGAAACCTGTACAGCTTATCCTTGTACTCTTTAGTTTCCACTTCCAAAGAAGCCATTTTCTGTTCCAACTCATTATACTGAAAAATCTTAGACTCTAACTCATCCTTGAGTTCTTGTGTCTTAGTCATAGAGAAGTCAAGACTTTCTGTAAGATCATCTTTGATTTTAAGATTTGTATTGGCCTCTTCTAGTTGTTTCTTCAAAGAAACAATCTCTTTTTCTTGTTTGCAGCAAACAGTCTCTCTCTCATTGATTTGAGACCTGAGAGTTTCTTCACTCCTTTTGGACTCTTCTATTTGTAGCTTCAAATTGCTAACAACTTTGTTAGATTCCTTTTCATGTTTGCTGCATATATCGACTTTATTACTCATTTCTTCTATCTGCATTCTTAAACCGTCAATTTCTTTTTCTAGCTTACTGCAATACTCTATTTTCCTGGTTAATTGCATTTCGAGATCTTCAAAAATTTTCTTGTAATCTTCTGTTTGTACTTTCAAACTGGTGATTATATCTTCTGCATCCTCAACCTTTTTACTCAGAGCTAAAATTAGTTTCTGTTTCCAATTTGCTTTTGCATCACTTCCTTCTTCATCACATTCCTATTCTGAATCTGTTTCTTCATCGATTTTGAACGGATCATCTTCATCTTCACTGCTACTAAACCCATGGCACTGACATTCATTATGACCGAGTTGACCACAAACAAAACATTCTCTTCCTTGTGAGCAATCAGCTACAAAGTGACCGGTCTTTCCACATCTGGTGCAAAACTTTATTAATCTGGCTTGTTCTCCACTGTTTGATTCATCTCTTGAATCTATTTCCATTCCCAAAATAGCAACATTGAGTTCATCTTCATTTTCTTTCATGACCATGTGAGTTTTCTTCTTCTTGTGTCTTATGGTTTTGCTTTTGCCTTTCCTTGCCATTTGTGTTCTTGTAAGATCTTCCTTCAAGCTGTTAAACTTTTCGAAGGCACCGGCTTTGATACCAATTGAAGAACACAAGCTTATACTGAGAGGGGGGTGAACAAGTATAAGACCTCTTTTTACTTTTTCCTTTATACTTCAAAATAGTAAAGCAATATATCCAAAGCAATATCAAAACAATGCACAAAATCATCCACAAAGTGACACAACAATTTACGTGGTTCACCCAAAGTGGGCTACTCCATGGATAAAACTTTTCTCTAAAAGTTATATCATAGTTCTTTGGGAAACCTTCCCAATTACAATGTTTATGAGCCACTGCTCAAAGGAGATACCTTCCCCTAACTCTGCTCTGGCTGGTGATCCTCTAGAAGACCTCTGCCTCCGTTGCCCTTAGCAAATGGATCTCTATCCACAGAAGACACCTGTCTTCCCTGCTCTGGCTGGAGACCTCTGTCCTCAACTCTATCACCTCAAAGCTGGTCCTCGAATTTGCACCAAACATAGTCCTTCGGTCAGGCACAAATCTGTCCTCAACTCTTCATCAATCTCTGTCCTCAACTGGTCCTCAAATCTGGTTCACAAAAATGGTTCACCAGCTTGCACTAATGCTGGCTTGATCTTCACCCAAGTCTTCAAGACTTGTTTCAGATCTGCTTTGCAAGTTCTCACTTAGAACCTGCCCAAACAGCTCCACAAGCTTCAACAAAAGCTTGCTCAATGCTGTCCAACAAGCCCTCTCAATGACTTGTCCAAAACCTGCTCTCAAATCCCCACCTGAACCTGTCCAAAACCTCAGCAAGCTTACAAAGAAAACTTGCTTAGCATGAACTCACAAAGAGAATTGTTAGAGACCCAATGTGATTCATCAACCTCATAGAAGCATAAAGAGAATTGTTAGAGACTCAATATGTTCTATACTTAATTCCCAATCTCAATCTCAAATCTCAAAAGAATAAGATAGATGTAATATGCTTTTCTTAAGAATATGAAACACAAATCTGTCTGCGCAAACACAGCCGCAATCACAGCCGCCCTTGATCGAATTCCAACCTTTGCACTGTCTTCGCAAATACAGCAGCACTTCAACACTCTACGATCGAACTCCTCATTCTGCGCATCAACTCGCCACTTCTACGCTATCTACGCTGTTATGGCTGCATCTCGCACACTTCGCTCGAATCGATTCGACTCGGTCTCTGTGCACCATAGACTTTACTTGTGCAAGTTCGATACATGCATTCGATACCTTCAAACTCGAAAATAGTCCTCCTTTTATAGCATAAATTCTTAAGATCAAAACACTCAATCTTAGTCGATTGTATATCCCTAAAACAATGTCAGCTACACAACCCTACACTTCGTCGGCTCAAGGTTAACTCTGTCGGCTTCAACCGCCTCTGCTGTTCTATAGCTTTTCTCATGAAACTACAACATGTCATGATATCGTGACACTTTTACAGTCATACACCTTCTATAGCCTGCTGTCACGAAATCGTGACACCTTGGCCTTTGTCGACTTCCTTTGTGCTTCTGTCATGAAATCGTGACACCTTTGCCTCTTGCTGACGTCATCTCACTTCTGTCACGAAATCATGACCCTTCTATCTTCATGGCCTTCTTCTTTGCTTTTGTCATGAAATCATGACATTCTTTTCTACAGTCTCTCTCCTCTTAGAGTCATGAAATTGACATGTCACGAAATCGTGACATCTTCCTACTCTAGAGTCTGCACTTGCCTTTTGGTCACGAAACTCGACATGTCACGAAATCATGACATCTTCATCCTGTTAGCTTCTTCACTTCTGTCATGAAATCGTGACACTTTCTACATCCATACATTTTTCTTTCATCCTGTCATGAAATCATGATGCTTTCAGCTTTCGAAAGCTTTTCTTGCAACTTGTCACAAAATCATGACGCTTCTCCTTTCAGACTCTTCCCTTTTACTGCATGTCGTAAAATCGTGATAGTTCTCACTTCGAGCTTTTCAGCATGTCACGAAATCGTGACAGTCCTCAACTTGACCTCTGCAGCATGTCGCAAAAATGTGACAGTCCTCACTTGGAACTTTGCATCATGTCACGAAATCATGACAATTCACACTGTGGACTCTCTTTTTTGCATTATGTCACGAAATCGTGACACTTTTTCGTCCGTACAACTTTCTTGGCAATGTGTCATGAAATCATGACACTTTTCCTTCTCTGCCTTCCTGCACTTTTTGAGTCACGAAAATGTGACATGTCACGAAATCGTGACACTTTCCATCTTGCTCTCCTTCTCTGCCAACATGTCACGAAATCGTGACAGTTTTGCCTGCTTCGTCTCTGCCTTCCAGCATGTCACGAAATCGTGACACTTTTGCCAACTAACAAACTTTCTCTCTCCTCAAACATGTCATGAAATTGCGACAGTTTTTCCAGCACTTTCTCTCTCCTAAAACATGTCGCGAAATCACGATAGTTTTTCCAGCCGCCTGCATACTTTTTCTTACTTGTCTTTTTCTTGATCTTTTGCAACTGGGCTACCCTGATCTTCTTGGAAACTCACTGTCCATGCTGAAACCTTCATCAAGACACATTCTTTGACATCAAACCAAATTGCTTCAAGACCTTCTTGACATCAATGACAACATCTACACTTAGAGCAAAGGCAATGTACCCAAGGTACCCAAAATTGCCAACATATTACTCCTATTAATAAGCTCTCAAAGTAGTTTCAAATGCACTTAATAATATTTGCAAATTCCTTAGTATAATCCTTTTATTAATAATTAGATAATAGGAAGAATGTATATAACTCCTATTAATGTGCAAGTAATGAACCTTAATATAACCTATCTTCTACACTTTCTTTGAGGACATAAAATGCAACCTTCTATTTTGCAACTTCCAAATTCTAATAAGGTGCTCAATGAAGTTAAGTAGTAATCTGAATAAGTGTTCAAGTAATGAATATTTTGCACCTAAGTTACTTGCCTTTAATTATGAATATCTTTATGAGTTGATTCACCAAGTTTCTTTTCTGGAATAGTGGTTGCCCGCAACTATGAATGCTTCTAGTCTACTGCTCTAAAATTGTAGTAGATGATTTTCAACTTCTCCTTCAGGATCTAGCCTAGAACTCTAAAGTCTTGTAGCTAGTAATGCTATCTTGATTGTTACCCCTTAGTAGTCAATCTATTCACTGAAATATTGTCCTTCAAGAACTCTTTCAATATTTTGCTATGAATTCAACAAATCTATGTTTGTGCTTTCTTTAGCTATGAAGGAAAATGTCCAAATCTTCTTGGATCTGTAAGGTATATTTTGTTTGAGTTCTTATTCAAACCCTATGTCATTTTTTGGATTCAAACAATATTTTCTTCTCAAAAATTGAAATGTCTTAAGGTCTTTAATATTATTCTTCAAGATTTGACACTCGCCAAATTTTTCTTCTTTTGGGCTTGTTCTTGGATGGCAATAATTGTCCCAATTATTTCACTATTTTCAGTTGATATGGATTATAGTACATGTTTTAATAATTTTTTAGTTATGGATAAGCATTATTTAATGTGTTCTTATTCATTTTCATGTCTTGTAATGCCTACTTATAGGTACCTATCCTTATGCTTATACAACTAAGTTTGGATTATCTTCTTATTTCTCATGTTTGTGTAACTGATTCCACAACATTGGTATCAGAGCAGGTTATGGGTTATAGGCTAGTATCCTCTTCCCCTAGGCCGATATTGGTTCAAACAGGGAATGAGAATACCTTCATAGATCTATTTGTGGAGCAGTTACGTCCTTTTCAAACATTTTGTTTGCAAGATTTCTCTATGCGGTTTTGTCCTATTTTAGCCTTGTATTTTTGACCATTTCCAAACTTTGTTCGTGACCATATTTCATGATGTTAACTCTCACAAATATTTTTTCCAATATTTTTGACATTTTTGCATAAATTCAACAAAACCAAGTGGATTTCATCACCTATATTTAGTAGTTCAAAGCTGATATTATCGTTGATGTTGACGAAGAACCAGATGTCAAAGATCTCATTCATGTCAATGCAGATCTTAGTGAATAAGATCAATATTATGCCCCTGATATAGAACTTGAATAACTTATAGCTACACCTGTATTCGAACCAAGGTCTCTAGGTGATATACCCAACATATTTCCACTAGATGATATGGATCCTATTGCAGATACGAGTTGATTTGAAGCTCCTATTGCATATCAAGCCCATTCAGGCATTGCATATCCAAGCTCTCTAGAAGTCATTGTATTTTATGACCCCACTACCCTCTCTACCCTTATCATTATGCCTATTGCACTTCATGATATGCTTGTTCATCCTGGCAATGTTATCCTATTTTTGGATGTTGAACTGTTGTCGTTACTACATGATTCACTATTTTACACAATGATGATCTCCTAATTTTAGGCAATGATATACTACCCACAACTTTCATATCATCTTCCTTGGTGGTTCCTTAGCTCCTCTACAACTTTTTAGCATGTTTCTATATTTTTGGGTATTGCTTCCACACTTCATGCCTGCAACATCACGTTTTTATGGTGATGTGATGTTTACCGGTGTTGTCTCTCTTTTTTGATTATGATCTAATCTACTCTTGATTTCTTGAGTATAATTTTGGATATTCCATATGGTTGTAGATCAACGATTTGTTTCTCCAGCCCATGCACCCCCATGGCCTCCCCCTCTCACCTCGTGTTGATTGCTAGTCGTTATCACCGGTCAAACATGCCTGCCACTTACCACTTGCCCATGTTGCCATTAAATTAGCCATTGCCATTCCACAATAGTCATTGCTCCCTTTCCCTTGGAGAAATTTTTAAATTAAATTAAATTTAATTTAAAATTACAATATTTAATATTTCACATATTTTTAAATACCATAATTATGTGGTAAATTAAATATTCTCCGTAGATCATTGCCCATTCACATCATCCATAAACCCATAATTAAATTAAATTAAAATTTTATTTAATTTAATTTAATCCATCACTTCCATCTCCAGTGACCATTGTCCTGGTCCACTTGACCGTTGTCCCAGTCCACCAATAATTTAATGCAAGTGGCCCACAATTAACCACGAATTAATTAAATTAAATTAAATTATTTTTAATTTAATTTAATATTTCCCATATCCATTAATGCATGAATCAACCAATTCAGTGCATTTTTGCTTGTCTTAAATATCGCAACAATTAAATTTTACATTTGGCACGTGGTTCAAGGCATATTCTCCAAAATTTTAGTTGTTTTCTTTTTACGAATTCAAGGACCCATTTCATATGTCTGTCAACATAGTAGTGTTTATAGTTATTGGAGATCATTTTCTGAGCATGATCCAAATCCAGTGTTAGATTTTAGTTTTCTAAAGACCTGTCAAACTTTGTTATTTTGGTCTTTATATTTTGTAATAGGAGTACATTTTTGGTTGTACTAGACACTCCTGGATATTTTCCCTTCTTTCTCTTCCATAATTAACTAATGATTCTTTAGTGGGGAGGAATTATATGGATTATAGTACATGTTTTAATAATTTTTTGGTTATGGATAAGCATTATTTAATGCATTCTTATCCATTGTCATGTCTTGTAATACCTATTTATAGGCACCTATTCTTATGCTAATACAACTAAGTTTGGATTATATTCTTATTTCTCATGTCTGTGTAACTAATTCCACAACATCTATAGTGTATTTCTCCAATGATTTCTCCTAGGAAATTCTTTGATGACTTTTATAATTTCTAGAATGAGGCTCTCCAAGCCTTCTCCTCGAGACCTCTCATAGGTCTTCAATCTTGTAGTTTTTTTTCTCTTCTTTATGAGACCTTTCCTTCAACCTTCAACTACATAAGTTTTGGTAATGAGATCTCTCTCATTGATCTTTGAAGTCTACTACTTTTGAAATTAGGTATATGACCTTGCTAGTCCTTCTTCAATCTTCCAAGATTGGAAGTTATTCAATGAGACTTTTTGTGAGTCTCTTCAGCTTCTTCTAGAATAAATATTCAATTTGTTATTTCCAATGGGGTCTTTTCTTATACCTCTTTAGCCTCACTAGTTATTCTTGAAACTAGTGGTATGTATTCTATGTTGAGTCCTGGTCTTTACTATCTTGTGGAACGACTCTAGCTAATCTATAATTTGTAGTCTTCAATGGAGATCACCAATCTTCTATCTTCTTCGACTATTCTCTGGAGCCTCTTCTGGTTAAATGTTTCTCTAGACTTTTTAGAATAAGGCTTTTATGGCCTTTTATTATGTAATGAGGCTTTTGTGGCCCTTTCTTCTGCAATAAGGCTTATGTGGCATTTTCTTCTATAGTAAGGCTTTTGTAGTCTTTTCTTCTATAATAAGGCTTCTATGGTCTTTTCTTATATAATAAGGTTGTTGTGGCATTTTCTTCTACAATGTGTAGGTCTGCAATAGGGCTTCCTTTAGTTTTTTTATTGCAACAAGATATTAGTAAGAAGATTATAATTCTTGTTAATGATGAATCTTTACTAGTTGATTAGTCAATCTAGTGGAATAAATGTTGAGTACTAGCCTTCACGAGTTTTTTTGCAACTCTATGGAAAGACTCTAGCCAAATTCAATATCAAACATTTTGGAACTGAGATTTGCTTCTTCTCAATATTTCTTGTGGATTTCATATTCCTAATAACCTATTATGGCTCTTCCTACCCAACAATACCTTGTAGTGGTGTTTGCATGCAGTGGTGCACAATGGCTGATCTGATTTACAAAAATGCAGTAAGGTTCAAACCCACAATAGCAATGGTACTCTCTTATGGATCTCCATATTCCTATTGATATATCGTGTCTCTGATACCAATATTAGCTTTTAATGGTGTATGCCAAGGGAGAATACAATAGCAGAATATGAAATATTTAGAAATGTAGGATGTTGAAATATTCTATTAATGGAAAGTGATGAAAATGAAACAATGTAATATGGAGGAAAAAACACTCCAGAAATAATACTAAAAAACTATATTTTACCCCATCATCAATCTATATGGTGATCCACATAGTATACCTACTACTACCTATAGCGATATATAATCACTCACTATGAGGTCCTCTATATAGAAAGATGAATTGCTTAGCCAACACTCTACCTAGTTGTACAAGGGGACACCTTGCACATTTACAACTTGCACATAGGCACTTATGCATTTATTATATTCCTTGATGTAACTAGCTAAATACCCATTAAAGTTATCTCTTACTCTAGTTATGTACCAAGGGTGGTACATTTACATGACCCAAATGATTTAATATACTCTAAAATTACTTATGAATAAATGAGCATGTGGTGGGTTGTGATTCAACACCTTTTTCTAAGGTTTGAGCTTTAATTTCTACCTTTTTAAGGGCAATTCAAGCAAAAATTTTGGAGGCCATAATTTTTGTACACAAAAGCATTGTGATCCCTTTTTTCAACTCATATAATTATTTAATCCCTATCTAATGGTGACATCAACTTATGAACATGTTCGAATGTTTGGGAATGAATTGTATGGAATAGTAATCAATTCCTATTATCCTATTTTGAAAAGGAAAACTTATATTTTTCTATCCAATTAGAATATTTGGCCTAATTTTTGTGGAGATATAAATGGATTTATGTGTGTTTTAGTATATTTTAAGTCTTTTAGAGGCTTGTGAGAAAATAATTTAGGATGTGCTTTACTAAATACCTCTTCATCCTTTGGAATATTGATTAAGTATATTCATAAATATTTAATCATTTATGATCTCTATATTTTTTTATTTCTTTTATAGGTACTCTTGAAAGTTTGTTATAATTCTTCTTTCAAGAAAATTAATATAAAGACTCTTTAGGTTATTGAATTCAAGTGGCCTAAGGTGATGCAGGAGCATCCAATGAAAGGCAAAATACCACAAAGTAGAAAAAGTCTCGCGATATCGTGACATGTCGGCAAAGAAGAGAAAAGTGTCGCGATAGTGTGACACTGTCGCATTTTAATGACCAGAAGGTGAGAGAAGGTGAGAGAAAAAAAAGTGTCGCGATATCATGACATGTCGCATTATCACGACCAAAGGATGAGAAAAGGTGCAAGAGAGAAAGTGTCGCGATATCGCAAAATGTTGCATTTTTGTGACCAAAGGATGAGAAAAGGCGCAAGGGAGAAAAGTGTTGCAATATCGTGACATGTCGTGTTTTCGCGACTCAGGAAGCAGAGAGAAGGCACGAAGCAAAAATGTCATGATTTCATGACATGTCATGAAATCACAATCGAAAGAAGACAAGAAATGCTAGAGAAGAAAATGTCACGATTTCGTGACATGTCATGAAATCACGATCGAAGGAGCAGAAAGAAAGCAAGGAAGGAAACTGTCATGATATAGCGACATGTCATGATTTTGTGACCTAAAATAGAGAGATAAAGCAGAGAGCAAAGTTGTTGTGATATCACATGTCATAATTTCATGACCCGAGAGGCGAGGAGGAGGCAAAAAGAAAGATGTCGCGATATCGCAACATGTCACGATTTCATGACCAAAAAGGAGAAAGAAGAGCCAAAAAGGAAAGATGTCGCGATATCGCGACATGTCGCATTTTTGTGACCAAAGGACGAGAGAAGGTGCAAGGGAGGAAAAGTGTCACGATATCACAACATGCCACATTTTCATGACCAAAATACGAGAGAAAGTATAGGAGGTAAAAAGTGTCATGATATCGCAATATTTCGCATTATTGCAACTACAAGAGAAGAGAAAGAGGAAGGAGGAAAAAGTGTCGTGATATCGCGACATGTTGGCAAAGAAGAGAAAAGTGTCACGATATTGTGACATGTCACATTTTCATGACCAAACAAAAGAAAATAAAGGGCATGAGGTTATAGGGGCTATTACAGAGGAAATTATCGAGCGATGGGTATACCAAATGCCATTATTAGTTGATAGGTAGACAAAGTCTATAGTGGTAGCACTGAATAGCACGTGGCACCAAGGTGCAATGAAAGCAGATGAAGATCAAGAGTCGAAAAGAAAGGTATTTCGAAAGCCAAGACAATGAAGAGGCATGGGAAATGAAATGAAGGGTCAGAAAGGGGAGACGAAGAGTCACGCCAGATATTTTAAAAGGGGAAGCGAAGGCATGCACAAGGGGTTAGAAAAATATGGAGACATATTTGTAGACGTGAAGGCAAGAGGGTCATTCTGGACCTGTGTAGGCTATTTTTCTTCCAAGGAAAAAGATGTTGTAATAGAAAAAAAATAAACTATCTTTTGAGATAAAGGAGTTTATTTGGCAGACTGCTGCCATTATTGTAAATTTTTCCAAGTTTAATGAATGAGAATTTGAGGATTTGGGGTGAGCGATTTTTGGCTCCCCATCAAGTGGTATCGGAGAGCATGTAAATAGATCGTTGAAAGTGAGGCAGTTTGCACCAGGATCTGTGGAAGAGCAGGAGTTCCTGAGTGTGTGAGCGAATCGTCGAAAGTGAGGCAGTTTGCACCAGGATTTGTGGTTAAGGGTTGTGAGAAGAGAGCGAGGAAGAATGTCTCCATGAAGAAATCATGGTGGTGGGAGAAATGTGGTACCTGAAGAAAATTTTAGAGCTTTGTAGAGGCAAGTGCAAGCCCTACAAGAGGAGTTGCAAAGAGGGGTTGAGCCAAGGAGAGAAGACCATAGTGAAGATGAAGCTTGGGAGGTTGATAATCCATCGGATGAAGAATAAGCAATGGATCTTGTAGAAGTTATATTAGTTAAGGCCATATCTTAGATTGGGAAGAAGACAAAGTTTGATGTCTCCACGTATTCTGAGAATCTCAATCCAGAAGAGTTGATTGATTGGATCAATGATATGGAGGAATATTTTGAGTATAATGAGGTTGTAGATCCAGATCGGATAAAGTTTGCAAAAATGAAGTTGAAAGGCCATGCTTGCATATGGTGGAAAGAAGTGCAGCTAGAAAGAAATAGAAGTGAAAAGGAAAAGATAACCAAATGGGATCGAATGGTAGAGAAGTTGAAGAGACATTTTATTCTTACAGATTACGAATTGGATCTATTGAGGAAAATGCAGAGTTTGAGACAATAAAAAAAATTTGTCAAAGAATATACAGATGATTTTTACCAGATCTCAATCAGAACTAGCCATTCTGAGGCTAACAAGGATACAGTAGCCCATTACATCAATGGATTGAGAACCAGTATTCAAGAAGAGTTGATTCTGGTTAGGATTAGCACCATTAAGGATGCTTACTAGTTTGCTCTAAAATTTGAAGAGAAGCTGAACATAAGGTTTTAGGGTAAGTAGAAAGGAAGAGGTCATGGAGAAAGAACTAGTGGAAGAATAGATGGAGGACGAGATGAGAAGAAAGAAGAAGCTAGCTATAGTCAGGATCTAAAGGGGGATAATGATTATAGACCCCGTAATCAGAACAATGGTTACCAAAGAGAAAGAGGTAGGTATGGAAGAGGAGGATTTCATGGAACCTATTTCCATTGTGTGGAAGAGGGACATCGGGCATATGAGTGTCCGCAACACCAAGAGAGGATGAATAGGAGACCTAAGGGTCATGCCAGAGCTACTATAGCAAATGAAGGTACTGAATTAGAAAATTCTAAGGAGACAGAGAGAGGATAAGTTATGGTCACAAGGAGAACCTTGTTGAATGAGGAGGAAGAACCAGACCAAGGGAGAAGCCTGTTCTGCACAAGGTGCAAATGTTCAGGTAAGGTCTGTAATGTTATTATAGATAATGGTAGTACTGATAACTTGGTCTCCGAATAAATGGTTACTAAGTTACAGCTAGAGAGGAGGAGACACCCACATCCATACCGGATTGTGTGGTTGCAGAAGGACCATAGGGCATTGGTCAATGAACAGTCCTTAGTCAAGTTTAATATTGGGAGATACCAAGATGAGGTCTTGTGTGATGTTTTGCCTATGGATGCTTGCCATGTGTTGTTGGGGACACCATGGCAATTTGACAAACGTGTGGTGTATGATGGGCGTGAGAATACTTACTCTCTGACGAAAGGTGGAGTGGGCCACAAGTTGAAGCCATTGAAGGAGATGGATGAATAGAGTTTGTTGACAACAATGAGAGTGGAAGTTGTGGGGTTTGAATAACTTAAGGGTTTGTACCCTATAGACCCAAATTTTGCTAAAGCTTGGAGAGCTTGTATAGCCCTAGTTAAAAAGAAGGTGACAAAATAGTATAGAAGTGAAGGTCACTTCTCAATCCACCCTGGTTGTCTAATGCAGGAGCATCCAACGAAAGGCAAAATACCACAAAGTAGAAAAAGTGTCACGATATCGCGACATGTCGGAAAAGAAGAAAAAGTGTCGCGATAGCGCAACACTGTCGCATTTTCGCGACCAGAAGGTGAGAGAAGGTGAGAGAAAGAAAAGTGTCGCGATATCGTGACATGTCGCATTATCACGACCAAAGGATGAGAAAAGGTGCAAGAGAGAAAAGTGTCGCGATATCGTGACATGTTGCATTTTTGTGACCAAAGGACGAGAAAAGGCGCAAGGGAGAAAAGTGTCACAATATCGTGACATGTCATGTTTTTGTGACTCAAGAAGGAGAGAGAAGGCACGGAGCAAAAATGTCATGATTTCATGACATGTCATGAAATCACGATCGAAAGAAGACAGGAAATGCCAGAGAAGAAAATGTCACGATTTCGTGACATGTCACAAAATCGTGACCGAAGGAGCAGAAAGAAAGCAAGGAAGGAAACTGTCATGATATCGCGACATGTCATGATTTTGCGACCTAAAATAGAGAGAGAAAGCAGAGAGCAAAGTTGTTGTGATATCACGACATGTCACGATTTCATGACCCGAGAGGCGAGGAGGAGGCAAAAATGAAAGATGTCGCGATATCGCGACATGTCGCGATTTCATGACCAAAAAGGAGAAAGAAGAGCCAAAAAGGAAAGATGTCCCGATATCGCGACATGTCACATTTTTGTGACCAAAGGACGAGAGAAGGTGCAAGGGAGGAAAAGTGTCGCGATATCACAACATGTCACATTTTCATGACCAAAATACGAGAGAAGGCATAGGAGAGAAAAAGTGTCATGATATCGCGATATGTTGCATTATCGCAACTACAAGAGAAGAGAAAGAGGAAGAAGGAAAAAGTGTCGTGATATCGCGACATGTTGGCAAAGAAGAGAAAAGTGTCACGATATCGTGACATGTCACATTTTCATGACCAAACAAAAGAAAAAAAAGGGCAAGTGGTTATAGGGGCCATTACGGAGGGAAAATTATCCGGGGGGTGGGTATACCAAATGCCATTATTAGTTGATAGGTAGACAAAGTCTATAGTGGTAGCCGCGGGCGGGGGGTGGCACCGGGGGGCAGATGAAGAGGAGAGAAAGAGTCGAAAGAAAGGAATTTCGAAAGCCAAGACAATGAAGAGGCATGGGAAATGAAATGAAGGGTCAAAGAAAAAGGGGAGACCGAAGAGTCCCGCAGATTTTTTAAAAGGGGAAGCGAAGGCATGCACAAGGGGTTAGAAAAAATATGGAGACATATTTGTAGACGTGAAGGCAAGAGGGTCATTCTGGACCTGTGTAGGCTATTTTTCTTCCAAGGAAAAAGATGTTGTAATAGAAAAAAAATAAACTATCTTTTGAGATAAAGGAGTTTATTTGGCAGACTGTTGCCATTATTGTAAATTTTTCCAAGTTAAATGAATGAGAATTTGAGGATTTGGGGTGAGCGATTTTTGGCTCCCCATCAAGTGGTATCAGAGAGCATGTAAATAGATCGTTGAAAGTGAGGCAGTTTGCACCAGGATCTGTGGAAGAGCGGGAGTTCCTGAGTGTGTGAGCGAATCGTCGAAAGTGAGGCAGTTTGCACCAGGATTTGTGGTTAAGGGTTGTGAGAAGAGAGCGAGGAAGAATGTCTCCATGAAGAAATCATGGTGGTGGGAGAAATGTGGTACCTGAAGAAAATTTTAGAGCTTTGTAGAGGCAAGTGCAAGCCCTACAAGAGGAGTTGCAAAGAGGGGTTGAGCCAAGGAGAGAAGACCATAGTGAAGATGAAGCTTGGGAGGTTGATAATCCATCGGATGAAGAAGAAGCAATGGATCTTGTAGAAGTTATATTAGTTAAGGCCATATCTTAGATTGGGAAGAAGACAAAGTTTGATGTCTCCACGTATTCTGAGAATCTCAATCCAGAAGAGTTGATTGATTGGATCAATGATATGGAGGAATATTTTGAGTATAATGAGGTTGTAGATCCAGATCGGATAAAGTTTGCAAAAATGAAGTTGAAAGGCCATGCTTGCATATGGTGGAAAGAAGTGCAGCTAGAAAGAAATAGAAGTGAAAAGGAAAAGATAACCAAATGGGATCGAATGGTAGAGAAGTTGAAGAGACATTTTATTCTTACAGATTACGAATTGGATCTATTGAGGAAAATGCAGAGTTTGAGACAATAAAAAAAATTTGTCAAAGAATATACAGATGATTTTTACCAGATCTCAATCAGAACTAGCCATTCTGAGGCTAACAAGGATACAGTAGCCCATTACATCAATGGATTGAGAACCAGTATTCAAGAAGAGTTGATTCTGGTTAGGATTAGCACCATTAAGGATGCTTACTAGTTTGCTCTAAAATTTGAAGAGAAGCTGAACATAAGGTTTTAGGGTAAGTAGAAAGGAAGAGGTCATGGAGAAAGAACTAGTGGAAGAATAGATGGAGGACGAGATGAGAAGAAAGAAGAAGCTAGCTATAGTCAGGATCTAAAGGGGGATAATGATTACAGACCCCGTAATCGGAACAATGGTTACCAAAGAGGAAGAGGTAGGTATGGAAGAGGAGGATTTCATGGAACCTATTTCCATTGTGGGGAAGAGGGACATCGGGCATATGAGTGTCCACAACACCAAGAGAGGATGAATAGGAGACCTAAGGGTCATGCCAGGCTACTATAGCAAATGAAGGTACTGAATTAGAAAATTCTAAGGAGGACAGAGAGAGGATAAGTTATGGTCACAAGGAGAACCTTGCTGAATGAGGAGGAAGAACCGACACCAAGGGAGAAGCTCGTTTGCACAAGGTGCAAATGTTTGGGTAAAGGTCCGTATTGTTATTATAGATAATGGTAGTACCGATAACTTGGTATTTGAATAAATGGTTACTAAGTTACAACTAGAGAGGAGGAGACACCCACATCCATACCGGATTGTGTGGTTGCAGAAGGACCATAGGGCATTGGTCAGTGAACAGTCCTTAGTCAAGTTTAATATTGGGAGATACCAAGATGAGGTCTTGTGTGATGTTTTGCCTATGGATGCTTGCCATGTGTTGTTGGGGACACCATGGCAATTTGACAAACGTGTGGTGTATGATGGGCGTGAGAATACTTACTCTCTGACGAAAGGTGGAGTGGGCCACAAGTTGAAGCCATTGAAGGAGATGGATGAATAGAGTTTGTTGACAACAATGAGAGTGGAAGTTGTGGGGTTTGAATAACTTAAGGGTTTGTACCCTATAGACCCAAATTTTATGAAAGCTTGGAGAGCTTGTATAGCCCTAGTTAAAAAGAAGGTGACAAAATAGTATAGAAGTGAAGGTCACTTCTCAATCCACCTCGGTTGTCTAATGCAGGAGCATCCAACGAAAGGCAAAATACCGCAAAGTAGAAAAAGTGTCACGATATCACGACATGTCGGCAAAGAAGAGAAAAGTGTCACAATATTGTGACACTGTCGCATTTTCATGACCAGAAGGTTAGAGAAGGCGAGAGAAAGAAAAGTGTCACGATATTGTGACATGTCGCATTATCGCGACCAAAGGATGAGAAAAGGCTCAAGAGAGAAAAGTGTCGTGATATCGTGACATGTCGCATTTTTGCGACCAAAGGATGAGAAAAGGCGCAAGGGAGAAAAGTGTCACGATATCATGACATGACATGTTTTTGTGACTCAAGAAGGAGAGAGACGGCTTGGAGCAAAAATGTCATGATTTTGCAACATGTCATGAAATCGCGACCGAAAGAAGATAGGAAAGGCCAAAGAAGAAAATGTCACAATTTCGTGACATGTCACAAAATCGTGACCGAAGGAGCAGAAAGAAAGCAAGGAAGGAAACTGTCATGATATCGTGACATGTCATGATTTTGCAACCCAAAATAGAGATAGAAAGCAGAGAGCAAAGCTGTCACGATATCACGACATGTCACGATTTCACGACCCGAGAGGCGAGGAGGAGGCAAAAATGAAAGATGTGATATCGTGACACGTCGTGATTTCATGACCAAAAAGGAGAAAAAATATCCAAAAAGGAAATATGACCCGATATCGTGACATGTCACATTTTTGTGACCAAAGGATGAGAGAAGGCGCAAGGGAGGAAAAGTGTCGCGATATCGCGACATGTCGCATTTTTGCGACCAAAAGACGAGAGAAGGCATAGGAGAGAAAATGTGTCACGATATCATGACATGTTGCATTATCGCGACTACAAAAGAAGATAAATATGAAGGAGGAAAAAGTGTCGCGATATCACGACATGTTGGCAAAGAAGAGAAAAGTGTCATGATATCGTGACATGTCACATTTTCATGACCAAATAAAAGAAAAGAAATGGCAGGTGGTTACAGGGGCCATTACAGAGGAAATTATCGAGCGATGGATATACTGAACACCATCATTGGTTGACAGGCAGACAAATTCTATAGTGGTAGCACTGAACAGCATGTGGCACCAAGGTGCAATGAAATCAGACGAATATCAAGAGTCGAAAAGAAAGACATTTCGAAAGCCAAGACAACGAAGAGGCATGGGAAATGAAATGAATGGTCAAAAAGGGGAGACGAAGATTCATGCCAGATATTTTAAAATGGGAAGTGAAGGCATGCACAAGGGGTCAAAAAACTGCAAAGACAGAGTTGCAGACGTGAAGGCAAGAGGGCCATTTTGGACCTGTGTAGGCTGTTTTTCTTCCAGGGCGGAAGATGTTGTAATAGAAAAAAAATAAACTATATTTTGGGATAAAGGAGTTTATTTGGTAGACTGCTACCATTATTGTAAATTTTTCAAAGTTAAATGAATGAGAATTGAGGATTTGGGGTGAGCGATTTTTGTCTCCCCATCACAAGGGAAAGATGAAGTCTTCAAAATGAATGATGTATATTTTAAGAGGAAAATATATGTCATGTCTTCAGTACATACCTTATGCAATAATTGAATATTGAAGGAGCTTATATTTTAAGGAGGTGGTGATCTTGACTTCTTTTATTCATTTGAAGTCCTAGGGGTAAATTTTGAGATGTGTTTGAGAGTGTCTAATAGTGGAAATGGTAACTGTTATCCAACCTAAGTGAACTATTGTTCAAGAAATATTTTTTTAGTAATAGATTTTAGATTATGGGTGAATCTAGATGAGTCTACCCAAAAATACAGAGACCAACTAGATCATCTATTATGGATGGTGTATTATTATTACTAATGTTTTGTCTCCTTGGACCCTTAATTTAGATTAAGGGATGGTGTTAAAATTGTAATTTGATTCATGGCCAAGGATGGGATTGTGTGATGTATTAGATAGTTCTAAGCGAATTTTATTGTAAAATGCATAAATTAATTATAATATTTTATTGTGTAATCCATATGGATTGTGGTTAACCTTGTTATTGTTAAAACCTCTTTATAACTTGTAATTAACCTAAATCCCTCTTATTATGCCAACTTAGTTTAAACTCTGCTATGTAAATAGGATTTTTTTAATGGTATAAATACCATCTCCCATTCATCATTTTTTATCTATGGATATAGTGACTATTTATGATGCCTAAGAGTGCCCTCCATATCTCTATATTTTCATCCTTATATTTGGTTTTTGTGTAAGATTTGAGTGAATGGATTGCTTTTATATATTTAAAAAAATATATATAAATTCTAACATGGTATCAAATTTGGTATGGAGTGACATCACTTGGTTAGGTAGGAAGTCAACATGGAGCCTCTAATCCATCCTTCAATTTTTAGGATGACTTTATTTGTAACTTCCCTCATTAATTTTTTACTTTTTTTTTAGATATGTTTCCAACTTCAAATCCTGCTTCATTGTCAATAATTGAGCTTGAACTTGCATTCTTCTCATTGTATTTTCTAAAAAACTAGTTGTAGTCTCTTTGGATAAAAAAATAATAAATGACACCATAGCGGATTGAATTTGAATTCAAATTTCATGCCAAAACATTAGCTCTAACTTTTTGCACAGTGTTTAGCATCCTCTTCTATAGAAAGAGTGCACTTTTGATCTTGTGGAAATATGGTTAGACATGTGTTTTTATGATTCTATTTTAGTTTATTTCAATGTCAATACCATGTTGATATAGCCCCTTTTATATTTATAGAATCAAACTAGAAAACTTTATTTTTTTTTGTAAATTTTCTTCTCAATCAAGCACATGGTGCACTAGACAATAGGATGACTTATTAGGCATTGAAAAAATTAGTTGTGGGTTTCAAATTAGTTACTTATATTTTTTGTCTTTATAATTTTAAAGGCAAGAAAAGTGGTCTATAGAGGTGCACATCCATTAGATATCACCTAGTCTATTGGTAGTTTGGCTATGTGGATTCTATTAAGACTTTAGGAGGTGACTTGACATGCATTAAAAACCCCCTATTGACATCTTCTGTAAAGCTTTTTGAAGATGAAGAACACAGGCTTATACTGAGAGGGGGGGGTGAACAGTATAAGATCAACTTTTACTTTTCTTTCCCAAACAATATTATCCAATATTATCAATGGCAATATCAATAGCAATAATCAAAGCAATGCACAAATCATCACACACAAGAGAGACACCAATTTAACGTGGTTCACCCAATGTGGGCTACTCCACGGAGAAAATATTTCTACTAAATTTTCTCAACAAATCTTCTTGGGAATCAATTCCCTATTACAATGTTTATGGACCTCTATCCAAAGGAGACACCAATCCCCTATGCTCTGATTTGTGGATCTCTCTCCATAGGAGAACTCTTTCCCCTTTTCTCTAGTTCGTGGAACTTGATCCAGGAGAACTCTATCTCCTCAACTGGTTTGTGGATCTCTCTCCACAGAAGAACTCTATCTCCCCAGCTGGTTCATGGATCAAACTCCATAAGAGAACTCTTTCCCCTTACTCTAGTTTATGGATCTCTCTCCATAGGAGAACTCTTTCCCCTTTGCTCTAGTTCATGGATATCTCTCCATAGGAGAACTCTATCCCCTCTGCTCTAGTTGGTGATCTTCTAGAAGACTTCTACCCCCACTACTCTAGCTTATGGATCTCTCTCCACAGGAGACCTTTGTCCCCACTACACTGGCTAATGGATCTCTATCCACTAGAGACTATTATCCTCTTTACTCTATCACCTCCAAATCTTACTCTCAACTCTATCTCAAATCTACACCAAACTTTATCTCAAATATATCCCCAAGCCTTAACACAAATCTTGATCAAATCACCAATCAAATCTGCTTAGATCTACCCCAAGCCTTAACACAAATCTTGAACAAATCACCAATCAACTTTTTAGATCTACCTCAAGACTTAACACAAGACTTGATCAAATATGCAATCAACCTTTAAAAGCTTGCTCAAATCTACCTTCAAGCCTTCTCAAAGACTTTCTCAAATCTACCTTCAAGCCTTCTCAAATACTTGCTCAAATATACCTTCAAGTCTTCACAAAGACTTGCTCAAATCTACCTTCAAGCCCTCTCAAGAACTTGCTCAAATCTACTCTCAAGCCTTCACAAAGACTTGCTCAAATATACTCTCAAGCCTTCACAAAGACTTGCTCAAATATACTCTCAAGCCTTCACAAAGACTTGCTCAAATATACCCTCAAGCCTTCACAAAGACTTGCTCAAATATGCTCTAGCACATGCTCAAACTTGCTCTAACACATGCTCAAAATATCTCACAAGATATGCTCAATCAATCTCAAATCTTGCACACAATGCTATCAAATGCTTTGTCTAATATTCAAAGTAATTCCTTTAACTTGAAGCAGTTTAGACATATTCTATCCAAAATTTGTTTAACCTCTGGAACATATAGAGAATAATATGCACTTGCAAATAGCTCAATATGTTCTACTCAATCATTAAGTCTATCACTTCCACATGTCTTACTTTTATTTCTCTTTTAAAGATAGATCTAGTCTAGCACATGACACCTATCTTTCTAATTTGCACATTCACTTTCAATATCACTCAAAACCAATGCTCAAGAAGTTTCACTCAATCATTCAACTAATGAAGCACAACTTGCTCACAAACCCTAAACAAGTGTTTTCATACTTCTTCCAACAAAAAGCACAATGTAGGTCTCAAACCCTAACTCAAATAATTCATAATCTCTATCTCAAATGTTCTCAAAACATTCAACAATGAAGCACATAAAACTCACTCAAATATTTCCAACAATGCTTATCAAACAATCCTTTTCACTCCACCTTATGTTTCACAACATTCATTCCAACAAACACTTCAAACAAAGGATGATGTGCCCATACCTCTTTGCTTTGATGGAGATATATCTTCAAAACCTATCTCACTCACAACCAATTCCTTTTGTGCCACTTCAAGGTTAGATAGCAACAATCTATCTCAAAACCTCCACATGAATATTCCCTCAACAAGATGCTCAAAGAATTCTGAAAATAATATTCTAGGACTCTTCTTTAGTTCTCATGGACAATGCATTAAAGCTCACAAAACTCTCTCAACAATTTCCCTTTTTATAAAGCAAGAATTACAATCAAATAAAATACCTTTTACACCTTTTATCTCCACTCTTTCAAAATAATTTTCACTCCAATTTAATGTCCAAGAACAAAGAATTACAATCATAAATAAACCATTTACAAACTTATCACTCCAAGCTTAGCAAAATAAATAAATGATATTTAACCCTTTAAATATAATGCCAAAAATATTTCTCCTTATATCTCCTATGTTTCAAACTATAGGTCAAATATCATCCACCAAATATCACTATAGCCAACAATTCAACAATATAGCGCATACCTCACAAATTAATCATGGTGCATACCTTATATAAAAATTTATCTTGCTTTGTCACGGATGGGAATCGACCCTCCGACCTCAACCCTCCAAGTGCAGCGCTCGACCGCTTGCGCTAGCCAAGCGGTTGAGACTAAACCTTTAGCCTCAACACTTTAACCTTGCTGCCTCCGACACAATCAAAAATAAAACTCTTCAACCGGTGCTAGGGGGAATCGAACCCCGAACCTTCCCTCTACCAGCAACTTACGTAGGACCCACCTGCCACTTGGGCTACCAACCCTCGCTTAACCAAGACTCCCACCTTGTCTTTATGCCCTATCGCTTGCTTGGCAAATGAAATTTCAACATGTTTTCCTTATCTACCTCATTCAAATCTCTCACATGCGCATTCACTTGGATGATTCAAATTTCAATTTTAATAATTTTCTTCCTCCTTTTATATGCCTCCAAGGTAATTACATGACATCGATGGAAAACCTAAGTGCCTCCAAATTAAATTTGATTTTTGGCACCTTTGCCAATTTCAAATTTAATTATTTATTTAATATAATATTTAACTTTAGGTTAAATATTATATTATTTAATTTTAGTATTAAATAATACTTTTGCATGGGGGTCTTCATTAAATCTTATTTTTCTCTTTTTAATAAGCCCTTTTGGCTTAATTATTATAATATTAAAATATTATAATATCTTCTCTTTTCTCAAGAATTAAAATCATTTTTACCACTTTGCTTGTACCAAAATGGACTTTGCCTTGCACCAAACACTTGACATCAATGACAACCTTATTACTCAAAATTTCCAACAATCTCCCCCTTTGTCATTGATGGCAACCCCTTTTTTTAAACATCCCTTTTTCCTTTTTCCAATTCTGCTCCCCCTGACTGAGTGCTCTCTCCCTTACTCAAATCTCTCCCCCTTTGACATCAATGGCAAAGGGACTCCTTTGGGGCTAAATATAAGACTCTTAGCTCAGCCCCCTCCCCACCTCCTTTCCTTGAGGTGGTTAATTTTGGGGTGGGAGTATTTCTACTCCCAACATACAATGCTCTTTTCCTTTGTCAACCTTCTTTCTCAACATACCCTTTTGATTCTTTTGAGTGTCCCTATTCTTGCTTATCTCTAGAAGCTCTAGAAACTCTATTCTGCACCACTTGGCCTTATGCCCAACATTATTGCACTTATAACACTTAATGTTGTGGTTCCTAGAAGGTGCAAATATCTTGAAGTTCCTCCTGGTGAAGCCATACCTATTTCTATCATGAACCCTATAGTGAATTGCTTTATGACCAAATTGATTACAAGAGTAGCAATACCCTTGAAAGAAATGTCCATATTTGAAGTTCCTCTTAGTAATACCATACTCCTTCTTTCCATGAGTCCTGCAATGCATAGCCTTGTGACCAAACCTGTTACATGAAAAACAATGTCCTTTGAAGAAATATTGCCTTGAACCCATTGGTCTCTTAGTCCTTTCTTCCCTGTGATGATCCATGTTCCTTGTTTGTGCATTGTTTCCTTCCTTGGTGAAGCTTCTACTCTCAATTTCTCCTTTACTCTCTTCCTCTAAAACATCTTCCTCTTTTGAGCTTGAACTTGACCCTTCTTCTTGTTGCCCTTGTCCTTCTTCAAAACCAAGTCCTATTTTGATAGATGAAGGTCTTTGTGCATTGATAATCTTATCCAAAGTCTTTGAACTTTTTCCAAACCTGTGTAGCTTGTCCTTAGACTCTTCCATTTCCTTCCTTAGAGAAACTACCTCTTGTTCTAATCTCTCACATTCTAAGACTTTTACCTCTAGATTTTCTTTAAATCTTCTTGTCTTAGCTATTGAGTTTGTCAGATCTTGTATAAGCTTTCCTTTCTCTTCATCACATTCTTGAAATTGAGCCTTGAATCTTGAATTCTGCTTTCTAACCTTTTTCAATTCTTTGAGAGCAACAATAAGTTCTGCTTCTAGATCTACTACACCTTCCTCTTCATTCTCTGAATATTTCTCTACTTCTTGGTCTTCTAGAGCATCTTCATACTTTTCAGATTTATCTTCAACAGGAGCACTTCCTTCCTCTTCTATTGCCAAAAAGAGAATTTCTTCTTCTTCACTATCCGAGGATCTTTCATCACTATCACTTGAAACCTTGCCTATCTTGTCCGCATAGAAACTCTTCTTATGCCTTTGAAAAAACTTATTTTCATGCTTGCTTTGTCCATACCTATTTTTCTTTTCATACCTGGATTTTCCTGCTTCCTTTTTCTTATGATCTTGTTTCTCTTCACTGCTACTGCTTCCAACTTCTGGATAGTTAGATGCATAGTGACCATATTTACCACAATTGAAACACTTTACTATTTTTGTACCTTTTTGCTTTCTTGAATCCTTCTTGTTTCTTCTGCCATAGTTAGCTTCTTCATCACTGCTTGACACATCACTTGATTCTGGTTTCTTATATTTTGTCTTCTTTGCTACTTTGAAGGCTACCTCTTTCTTGGGAATAGGATCCTTTACTATTCTCATCTCATAAGCTGTGAGAGTTCCATGTAACTCATCCATAGTCAAATTTTCAATATCTCTTGTTTCTTCTATGGTTGAAACCTTTCCATCATACCTCATAGGAAGTGACCTTAAAACCTTTTGAGCAACATCGAAGTCTTCAATTTTAAATCCAAGTCCTCGCATGGTGTTAACAACCTCATCCACATGAAGTAAGTATGCAGCAATGTCTTCCTCTTATTTCATCTTCAAGTCTTCAAATGTCTTCTTGTGATTTTGTAATTTTGCCATCTTGACCTTTTTATCTCCCTCATATGTTTGCTTCAGTTTTTCCCAAATCTCTTTTGTTGATTCGCAATGCATAACTTTTACAAACTCTGCTTCACGTAAACCACTTAATATTGCATTCATAGCCTTGGCATTATTCACATGCAAGAGCTTACCATATTTATCTGTGGGAGGATTAGTTGTAGGTGTGAATCCATCCTCAATTGCTTGCCATGTCTCATATCCTTGTGCCATCAAGTAAGTCTTCATTCTTATGCTCTAGAAAGCATAATTGTTCCCATCGAACAATGGTGCCTTATTTTCTGAAGATCCACTCTGAGATGCCATCTGTGTTCCTGTACACTCTTCCTTCAAGTTGTTAGACTCTTTCGAAGGAACCCGCTCTGATACCAATTGAAGAACACATGACTTATACTGAGAGGGGGGTGAACAGTATAAGACCAACTTTTACTTTTCTTTCCCAAACAATATTATCCAATATTATCAATGGCAATATCAATAGCAGTAATCAAAGCAATGCACAAATCATCACACACAAGAGAGACACCAATTTAACGTGGTTCACCCAATGTGGGCTACTCCACGGAGAAAATATTTCTACTAAATTTTCTCAACAAATCTTCTTGGGAATCAATTCCCTATTACAATGTTTATGGACCTCTATCCAAAGGAGACACCAATCCCCTATGCTCTGATTTGTGGATCTCTCTCCATAGGAGAACTCTTTCCCCTTTTCTCTAGTTCGTGGAACTTGATCCAGGAGAACTCTATCTCCTCAACTGGTTTATGGATCTCTCTCCACAGAAGAACTCTATCTCCCCAGATGGTTCATGGATCACACTCCATAGGAGAACTCTTTTCCCTTGCTCTGGTTTGTGGATCTCTATCCATAGGAGAACTCTATCCCTTTGCTCTAGTTCATGGATCTCTATCCATAAGAGAACTCTATCCCTCTACTTTGGTTGGTGATCTTCTAGAAGACTTCTACCCCCACTACTATAGCTTGTGGATCTCTCTCCACAGGAGACCTCTATCCCCACTACACTAGCTAATGGATCTCTATCCACTAGAGACTATTATCCTCTTTACTCTATCACCTCCAAATATTACTCTCAACTCTATCTCAAATATACACCAAACTCTATCTCAAATATATCCCCAAGCCTTAACACAAAGCTTTATCAAATCACCAATCAACTCTACTTAGATCTACCCCAAGCCTTAACACAAATCTTGAACAAATCAAACCTACTTTAATCCTATTCCAAGTCTTAACACAAATCTTGATCAAATCTACCTTCAAGTCTTTACAAAGACTTGCTCAAATATACCTTTAAGCCTTCACAAAGACTTGCTCAAATCTACCTTCAAGTCTTCAAAAAGACTTGCTCAAATATACCTTCAAGTCTTCTCAAGAACTTGCTCAAATATACTCTCAAGTCTTCACAAAGACTTGCTCAAATATACTCTCAAGCCTTCACAAAGACTTGCTCAAATCTACTCTCAAGCCTTCACAAAGACTTGCTCAAATATACCTTCAAGTCTTCACAAAGACTTGCTCAAATATGCTCTAGCACATGCTCAAACCTGCTCTAACACATGCTCAAAATAACTCACAAGATATGCTCAATCAATCTCAAATCTTGCACACAATGCTATCAAATGCTTTGTCTAATCTTCAAAGTAATTCCTTTAACTTGAAGTAGTTTAGACATATTCTATCCAAAATTTATTTAACCTCTGGAACATATAGAGAATAATATGCACTTGCAAATAGCTCAATATGTTCTACTCAATCATTAAGTCTATCACTTCCACATGTCTTACTTTTATTGCTCTTTTAAAGATAGATCTAGTCTAGCACATGACACCTATCTTCCTGATTTGCACATTCACTTTCAATATCACTCAAAACCAATGCTCAAGAAGTTTCACTCAATCATTCAACCAATGAAGCACAACTTGCTCACAAACCCTAAACAAGTGTTTTCATACTTCTTCCAACAAAAAGCACAATGTAGGTCTCAAACCCTAACTCAAATAATTCATAATCTCTATCTCAAATGTTCTCAAAATATTCAACAATGAAGCACATAAAACTCACTCAAATATTTCCAACAATGCTTATCAAACAATCCTTTTCACTCCACCTTATGTTTCACAATATTCATTCCAACAAACACTTCAAACAAAGGATGATGTGCCCATACCTCTTTGCTTTGATGGAGATATGTCTTCAAAACCTATCTCACTCACAACCAATTCCTTTTGTGCCACTTCAAGGTTAGATAGCAACAATCTATCTCAAAACCTCCACATGAATATTCCCTCAACAAGATGCTCAAAGAATTCTGAAAATAATATTCTAGGACTCTTCTTTAGTTCTCATGGACAATGCATTAAAGCTCACAAAACTCTCTCAATAATTTTCCTTTTTATAAAGCAAGAATTACAATCAAATAAAATACCTTTTACACCTTTTATCTCCACTCTTTCAAAATAATTTTCACTCCACTTTAATGTCCAAGAACAAAGAATTACATTTATAAATAAACCATTTACAAACTTATCACTCCAAGCTTAGCATAAAAATAAATGACATTTAAACCCTTTAAATATAATGCCAAAAATATTTCTCCTTATATCTCCTATGTTTCAAACTATAGGTCAAATATCATCCGCCAAATATCACTATAGCCAACAATTCAACAATATAGCGCATACCTCACAAATTAATCATGGCGCATACCTTATACAAAAAAATTATCTTGCTTTGTCACGGATGGGAATCGACCCTCCGACCTCAGCCCTCCAAGCGCAGCGCTCGACCGCTTGTGCTAGCCAAGCGGTTGAGACTAAACCTTTGGCCTCAACACTTTATCCTTGCTGCCTCCGATGCAATCAAAAACAAAACTCTTCAACCGGTGCTAGGGGGAATCGAACCCCAAATCTTCTCTCTACCAATAACTTACGCAGGACCCACCTGCCACTTGGGCTACCAGCCCTCGCTTGACCAAAATGACTGTCGCCTTGTCCTTATTCCCTATCGCTTGCTCGGCAAATGAATTTTCACCACGTTTCACTTATCACCTCATTTGATTTTCTCACATGCGCATTAGCTTCGGATGATTCGAATTTCAATTTTAATAATTTTCTTCCTCCTTTTATATGCCTCCAAGGTAATTACATGACATCGGCAGAAAACCTAAGTGCCTCCAAATTAAATTTGATTTTTGGTGCCTTTGCCAATTTCAAATTTAATTATTTATTTAATATAATATTTAACTTTAGGTTAAATATTATATTATTTAATTTAGTATTAAATAATACTTTTGCATGGGGTCTTCATTAAATCTAATTTTTCTCTTTTTAATAAGCCCTTTTGGCTTACTTATTATAATATTAAAATATTATAATATCTTCTCTTTTCTCTTTAAAACCATGGGCGTAAACTTTGTCTTCAACCTTTTAGCCAACCTTTTTGGCTTATAATATAAAATATTATAACCAATTCTTTTACCACTTTGCTTGTACCAAAATGGACTTTGCCTTGCACCAAACACTTGACATCAATGACAACCTTATTACTCAAAATTTCCAACAATATCCCCCTTTGTCATTGATGGCAACCCTTTTTTAAACATCCCTTTTTCTTTTTTCCAATTTTGCTCCCCCTGAGAAACTGCTCCCCCTGACTAAGCGCTCTCCCCATTACTCAAATATCTGCCCCCCTATGACATCAATGGCAAAGGGACTCCTTTGGGGCTAAATATAACACTCTTAACTCAGCCCCCTCCCCACCTCATTTCCTTGAGGTGGTTAATTTTGGGGTGGGATTATTTCTACTCCTAGCATGCAATGCTCTTTTCCTTTGTCAACCTTTCTCAACATACCCTTTTTGATTATCTATGTGGTTTTGTTTCATTTTAGCCTTGCATTTTTTACCATTTCCAAAATTCTTTCATGACCATATTTCATGATGTCAAGTCTCATAGATATTTATACCAACCTTATCAATTTTTTATGCAAATTCAACAAAACCAAGTGGATTTCATCACCAATATTCAACAGTTCAAAGATGACATCATTATTGATGCTGACGAAGAACTAGATATTGAATATCTCATTCATGTCGATATAGATCTTAGTGAATAATATCAAGATTCTACCCTTGATCTAGAACTTGAAGAATTTATAGCCACACCTGGATTCGAACCAGGGTCTCTAGGTGATATACCCAACATCTTTCCACTAGATGATGTGGCTCTTGTTATAGATCTGAGCTAATTTGAAGCTCTTATTGCATATCAAGCCCATTCAGATGTTGTATATCCAAGCTCTCTAAAATTCATTGTAGTTGATGATCCTGCTGCCCTCTCTGCCCTTATCATCGTGCCTGTTGCACTTCATGATCCACCTGTTCCTCTTGGTGTTGTTCTCCTATCTTTGTATATTGAATTTTTGTTGTTGCTACATGATTCACTATTTTACGATGTTGATATCCTGATTTCATTTGATGATCTATTTCCCATAGCTTTCATGTTGTATTCCTTGGTGGTTTCTCAACTCTAAGGCTTTTCAACACGTTATGTGTTTTTTGGCATTGCTTCCACACTTCATGCCCGCAACATCACGTTTTCGATGGTGATATGACGTTTACCAGTGTCGTATCTCTTTTTCAATGTTGATCTAATCTACTCTTGATTTTTTGAGCACCGTTTTGGCTATACCCTACCGTTGTAGATCAATTATTTATTTCTTGAACCCATGCACCCTCATGGCTTCCCTGATGCAGGAGCATCCGGCGACAGTAGAGCAATCTTGCATCCTCCAAATTTTTCTAAGTTTTCTAAGTACTTTGTATTTTGATTTATTTTAGTTCTTTCCCAAGGCTGAAGTTTTGTAAAGCAAGGGGGAAGTTTCAATTTTGTAAAGCAAGTTGGGGAGTCACGAAATCGTGACTCCAAAGGCAAAGGTAGAAGGCAAAGGTAGGGGAGCCACGAAATCGTGACATGTCGCGATTTTGTGACATGTCACAAAATCGCGGCTCCAAAGGCAAAGGCAGAAGGCAAAGGCAGGGGAGTCACGAAATCGCGGCTCCAAAGGCAAGGCAAAGGCAGAAGGCAAAGGCAGAAATGGTCACGATATCGCGACGTCGCGATATCACGACAAAAATTGAAAAGCTAAGGCACAAGGGCACGGAGGTCATGATACCGTGACATGTCGAGATATCACGACATGTCACGATATCACGACGTAAAATGAAAAAAAAAAAACTAAGGCACAAGGGCACGGAGGTCGCAATACCGTGACATGTGGCGATATCGCGACATGTCACGAAATCGCGGCTCAAAAGGAATAGCAAAGGCACAAGGGCGCGGAGGTCTCGATACCGCGACATGTCATGATATCGTGACATGTCACGATATCGCGACTAGTTGAAGGCTGCCACGTGGATTAAGATATCGTGGCCAAGAAGAAGACAGGCCGAAATAGACACGCGGGCAGCCACATGTATTAAAATAAAGATGAAGGCCACGTATATTAAAATAGAGATGACAGCCGCGTGTATTAAAATAGGGATAACCATCTCAAGGAAATATTCTGACAAGGCGACAGTTGCAGGCCATAGACAGTATGGGATGAGACAGTGGTGCAGAGGAACAGTCTGACCAAAATGGCATTTGCAGGGCAAGGGGGCATCTTTAATGTAAGCTTCCATAGCGGATCGGGGCAGTTGCCCATTGATGGAGGGAAATTCAAAAACTTGTAGAGGAAGCGGACTTTCTTATTTTATTTCATGAATTCGTTTGGGTGGGGGCATTAATTGCCTAGAGGGTCGAGACCTCGATAAAAACTCAAAAAATTGTAAGGGAAGGGGATGGCGAGTTTGAGATCGAGGGAGGAAAGAACTATGCCTGGAAACGGTATTGTAAGACTGTGTTAAGCAATTTACAAAAAATTAATTTGAAGTTTTGTTGTGTGAATCTCGGCTTGCCATCAAGTGGTATCAGAGCGGGAGCTCCTGAGCATGTAACAGATCGCCGAAAGAGAGGCAGTTACACCAGGATCTGTGGAAGGATTTGTAAGGGAAGAAAGAAAAAAAAATGCCTCCACGAAGAAACCGTGGTGGAGTAAGAAATGTGGTGCCGGCCGAAGACTTTCGAGCCTTGCAGAGGCAAGTTCAAGCCCTACAAGAAGAGCTACGTAGAAGGCACGAGCCCGAAAGGGATGAGGGAAGTGAAGACGAAGTTGATGAAGAAGAAGACCAGTCTGAGGAAGAAGAAGAGGTTGTGGATCCTGCACAAGCCAGGTTGTACAAGGCCATCTCTCAGATTGGAAAGCAACCAAAAATGGAGGTTTCTACATATTCGAGAAACCTAAATCCAGAAGAGGTGATTGACTGGATAAATGACTTAGAAGAATATTTTGAATATGAGGAGGTTGAAGACCCTAATCGGGTCAGATTTGCTAAGACCAAGTTGAAGGGTCATGCCAGCATTTGGTGGAGGGGAATACAGTTGGAAAGGAACAGAAGAGGGAAGGAGAGAATAACAAGATGGGATAGAATGGTGGAAAAGCTAAAAATATAGTTTATTTCGGCAGATTACGAGTTGGATCTGCTAAGGAAAATGTAGAGTTTGAGATAGACAAACAAAACTGTCCAAGAATACACCGAGGAGTTTTACAAGATCTCTATTAGAACTGGACATTTAGAGGCAAACAAAGAGAAGGTAGCCCGTTATATCAATGGGTTGAGACTCGGTATCCAGGAAGAGCTGAGCCTAGTTTGGGTAAGCACCATTGAGGATGCTTACCATTTTGCCTTAAAGGTGGAAGAAAAACTGAATAGGCGGTTTGAAGGCAAGCAAAGAGGAAGGGGCCATGGTGGAAGAACTGGTGGGAGAACCAGTGGAGAAAAGTATAAAGATCTAAAGAAGACTGGTGAAGCCAGTAGTAACTAGGATCAAAGGGAAGAGGATGTTTATCAGCCCCGTGATCAGAACAACTACCCAAGAGGACGGGGTGGATCTGGATGAGGGTTTGGAAGAGGAGTATTTCATGGGACATGTTTCCACTATGGTGAAGAAGGACATCGAGCATTCGAGTGTCCACAACATCGAGAAAGGACGAACAAGAGGCCTGAGGGTCTAGCCAGAGCTGTTGTGGCAGAGGAAGATGCTGGATCTGAACATTCTAAAGAAGCGAAGAGAGGGGAAGCAATGATCATAAGGAGAGTCCTATTGAATGAGGAGAAGGACACAGATCAGAGAAGAAGTTTATTCCGCACAAGGTGTAAATGCACGGGCAAGATTTGCAATATTATTATTGATAATGGTAGCACGGATAACCTGGTTTCAGAAGAAATGGTTACCAAGTTATAGTTAGAGAGGAAGAAGCACCCGCATCCATATCGGGTCGCATGGTTACAGAAGGACCATAGGGCTTTGGTCAGTGAGCAGTGCTCTGTTAAATTTAATATTGGGAATTATTGTGATGAGGTCCTGTGCGACATCCTGCCTATGGATGCTTGCCATATGTTGCTGGGAAGACCCTGGCAGTTCGATCGGAGTGCAGTGCATGACGGCCATGCCAACACCTACTCATTGACGAAGAATGGCATGCGCCATAAGCTGAAGCCCATGAAGGAGGCGGATGAAAAGGTGTGTAACAGCTCCAGAATCTGTTTAGTTGAAGGGAGAAAATTTTTGGATGGATTGAAGCATGAACATTTATGTTATGCAATAATTCCTAGAGTTAGGGGGAAAGAATGCCAAGATACCCTAGCAGAAGTCCTAGATCTGTTGGAGGAATTTCTAGATATTGTGTCTGATAATGTGCCTGAGGGTTTACCCCCAGTAAGGAAAATCAGCCACCATATAGATTTGGTGCCGAGGATCGAGCTTGCCAAATAAAGTTGCACACAGAATGACGCCTGTAGAGACCGAGGAGCTAAACGGGCGAGGTCCAGGAGTTTGTTGGAGAAGGGATTGATTCGGGAAAGTTTGAGCCCATGCACAGTACCTACAGTGCTGGCACCAAAGAAGGATGGAGAATGGAGAATGTGTATAGATTCACGGGCCATCAACAAGATCACAATAAAATATAGATTTCCATTGCCAAGAATGGATGACATAATGGATTGTTTAAGTGGAGCCAAGTACTTCACCAAGGTTGATCTCAAAAGTGGTTACCATCAGATCCATATCAGAGAGGGAGATGAGTGGAAGACAACCTTCAAGACCAGAGAGGGCTTGTATGAGTGGTTGGTCATGCCCTTTGGGCTATCCAATGCATCGAGTACCTTCATGCGGCTGATGAATGAGGTACTGAAGGAGTTTTTAGGAAAATTTGTCATAGTCTATTTAGATGACATATTAATATTTAGCAGAACCTTGGAGGAACACCTGATGCATATCAGAAGGGTTTTTGAGAAGCTGCGGGAGGAGCAGTTATTAATAAATCTGAAAAAGTGTAATTTTGTAAAGAAGGAGTTAGTGTACCTGGGATTTGTAATCTCAGCAGATGGTCTGAAAATGGACCCAGAGAAGGTGAGAGCCATCATGGAATGGCCTACTCCGAGAAGCACAATAGAGGTAAGATCATTTCATGGTCTAGCCAGCTTTTACAGAAAATTCATTAAAAATTTCAGCAGCATTTGTGCACCCCTCACAGAAACAATGAGAGGGGATAAGAAAGAATTCAAGTGGACCTTAGGGGCTGAAAGGAGCTTTGATGCATTAAAGAAAAAGGTCACAGAACAGCCTATTTTGGCACTTCCGGACTTTAACAAAGTATTTCGGGTAGACTGTGATGCCAGTGGCAATGCAATAGGGGTTGTACTTGAGTCAGGAAGGCGAGCACTGTTGCCTATTTTAGTGAGAAGCTAAATGATGCTCAAAAAAAGTATTCAGTTTATGACCAGGAATTTTATGCTATAGTTCAAGCTCTAAAGAAGTGGAGGCATTATTTGTTGCCAAAAGAGTTTGTTCTATTCACTGATCATCAGGCATTACAGTACATTAACAGCCAAACAAAACTGAATCAAAGGCACTTGAAGTGGGTTGAGTTCCTCCAAAGCTATACCTTTGTGCTAAAGCACAGAAGCGAGAAATCAAATAGAGTTGCAGATGCCTTAAGTAGAAGGCAGAATTTATTGATTAAAATGACAGTGGAAGTAGTGGGATTTGAAGAACTGAAGGGTTTGTACCCTGAAGATCCGGATTTTGTAGAAGCCTGGACGGCTTGCTTGACACCTGTTACTATGGACAGGACAAGATGGTTGGATTTTCTAATCCAAGACGGAATTTTGTTCAGAGGAAGTAAATTATGCATTCCAAGGAGTTCCATGCGGGAAAACTTAGTCAAGGAGAAACACAGCGGAGGACTGGCCGGACATTTTGGTCGGGATAAGACAATTGCCCTGGTGAGTGAAAATTACTATTGGCCGCAACTACGACAAGATGTGAAAAAGTTTGTACGGAGTTGTAGAATATGCCAGATGGCAAAGGGAAGAAGACAGAACACGGGATTGTATCGGCCGTTACCGATGCACTGAGCGGCCATGGGAGGACATCGGCATGGACTTCATCCTCGGATTGCCAAGAACACAGAGGGGAAATGACTCTATATTTGTAGTAGTTGACAGATTTTCCAAGATGGCACACTTTATTCCATTCCAGAAAATAAGTGATGCGGTTCACATTGCGGGGTTATTTTTCAAGGAAGTGGTACGACTTCACGGTCTACCGAAGAGCATTGTTTCTGATAGAGATACAAAATTTGTTGGGTATTTCTGGAGAACTTTATGGAAGAAGTTGAAGACAGATCCGAAGTTCGGTTATGCATACCACCCACGGACTTGATGGATAGACAGAGGTGGTAAATAGAAGCCTGGGTAATTTATTGAGATGCTTGATAGCAGATCAACCCAAGGGATGGGATTTAGTTTTACCGCAGGCAGAATTTGCATATAACAATTTAGTCAATAAGAGCACAAATAAATCTCCATTCTAGATAATATATGGAAACAGCCCAAGAAATGTGTCTGAACTGAGAAAGTTGGATAAGAGAGAAAAGTGCAGTGCCGAGGCAGAAGAATTTGCGGAACATATGAAAAGTCTGCATGAAGAAGTAAGGAAACAAATTATAAAAATGAATACTCAATATAAGACAAGAGCAGACCAGAAGCGACGGTTCAAAGAGTTCAAAGTAGGAGATGAAGTCATGGTCCATCTCAGGAAGGAAAGGTTTCCAACCAAAACTTATAACAAATTAAAGATGAAGAAGTTTGGGCCATGCAGAATATTGGAAAAACGGGAGTCAGGCAATGCATATGAAGTGGAATTGCCAAGTTGGCTTGACATTTCACCTGTTTTTAACATTTTAGATTTAGTGGAATATCATGAGGGAGAAAGTACAGAGGAACCAAGTATGGAATTATGGCAAATTCTAGCATCTACTCCAACCACAGACGAGGTCGAGGAAATATTAGACGCTCGTGAAGGCAGAAGCACCAGAAACAAACAGTATTCTGAATATTTGATAAAGTGGAAGGGCAGACCTATTGAAGATGCAACTTGGTTGTCGAAGACGGAGGTTGACCGCTTGGGTCTTCCCCTAACAAAATAGAAGTGAGGATCACTTTTTAATTTACCCCGGGTGTCTGATGCAGGAGCATCCGGTGACAATAGAGCAATCTTGCATCCTCCAAATTTTTCTAAGTTTTCTAAGTACTTTGTATTTTGATTTATTTCAGTTCTTTCCCAAGGCTGAAGTTTTGTAAAGCAAGGGGGAAGTTTCAATTTTGTAAAGCAAGTTGGGGAGTCACGAAATCGCGACTCCAAAGGCAAAGGTAGGGGAGCCACGAAATCGCGACTCCAAAGGCAAAGGCAGAAGGCAAAGGCAGGGGAGTCACGAAATCGTGACATGTCACGAAATCACGGCTCCAAAGGAAATGCAAAGGTAGAAGGCAAAGGCAAAAATGGTCACGATATCGCGATGTCACGATATAAAATTGAAAAGCTAAGGCACAAGGGCACGAAGGTTGAGATACCGTGATATGTCGCGATATCGCGACATGTCGCGATATCGCGACATGTCGCGATATCACGACATGTCGCGATATCACGACGTAAAATGGAAAAAAAAACTAAGGCACAAGGGCACGGAGGTCGCGATACCGCAACATGTCACGATATCGCGACTTAAAATGAAGAGCTAAGGCACAAGGGCATGGAGGTCGCGATATCACGACCAGTTGAATGCTGCCACGTGGATTAAGATATCGTGGCCAAGAAGAAGACAGGCCGAAATAGACACGTGGGTAGCCACGTGTATTAAAATAAAGATGAAGGCCACGTATATTAAAATAGAGATGACAGCCGCATGTATTAAAATAGGGATAACCATCTCAAGGAAATATTCTGACAAGGTGACAGTTGCAGGCCATAGACAGTATGGGATGAGACAGTGGTGCAGAGGAACAGTCTGACCAAAATGGCATTTGCAGGGCAAGGGGGCATCTTTAATGTAAGCTTCCATAGCGGATCGGGGCAGTTGCCCATTGATGGAGGGAAATTCGAAAACTTGCAGAGGAAGCGGACTTTCTTATTTTATTTCATGAATTCGTTCGGGTGGGGGCATTAATTTCCTAGAGGGTCGAGACCTCGATAAAAACTCAAAAAATTGTAAGGGAAGGGGATGGCAAGTTTGATATTGAGGGAGGAAAGAACTATGCCTGGAAACGGTATTGTAAGACTGTGTTAAGCAATTTACAGAAAATTAATTTGAAGTTTTTTTGTGTGAATCTCAGCTTGCCATCATTCCCCCTCTCACCCCGTGTTGATTTCTAGTCATTATTGCTGGTCAAATATGCCTACCACTTACCAATTACCACTTGCCCATGTTGCCATTAAATTAGCCATTGTCATTCCACAATAGTCATTGCTCCCTTTCCCTTGGAGAAATTTTTAAATTAAATTAAATTTTAAATTACAATATTTAATATCACACGTATTTTTAAATACCATAATTATGCATTAAATTAAATATTCTTCGTTGATCATTTCCCATTCACATCATCCATAAACCCATAATTAAATAAAATTAAAATTTTATTTAATTTAATTTAATCCATCACTTCCATATCTATTGACCGTTGTCCTGGTCCACCAATAATTTAATGCAAGTGGCCCACAATTAACCACGAATTAATTAAATTAAATTAAATTATTTTTAATTTAATTTAATATTTTCCCATCTCCATTAATGCATGGCTCAACCAATTCAATGCATGTTCGCTTGTCTTAAATGTTGCAACAATTAAATTTTCCGTTTGGCATGTGGTTTGAGGCATCTTCTGCTGCATCTTCTCTAACATTTCAGTTGTTATTTTCTTTTGCAAAATTCAAGGACCCATTTCAGCTGTCCATCGGTATAGCAATGTTAACAGTTGTTGGAGAGCATTTTTTGAGCTTGATCCAGATCCAGTGTTAGATTTTAGTTTTCTAAAGACCTATCAAACTTTGTTATTTTGGTCTTCATATTTTGTAACATGAGTACATTTTTGGTTGTACCCGATACTCCTGGCTATTTTTCCTTCTTTCTCTTCCACATTTGTATGCATTGGGGACCAATGCTTCTTCAATGGGGAGGAATGATATGGATTATAGTACATGTTTTAATAATTTATTAGTTACGGATAAGCATTATTTAATGCATTCTTATCCGTTGTTATTTCTTGTAATGTCTATTTATAGACACATATTCTTATGCTAATACAACTAAGTTTGGATTATCTTCTTATTTATTGTATCTGTGTAATTGATTCCACAACATCTATAGTGAATTTCTCCAATGATTTCTCCTAGGAACTTCTTTGATGGCTTTTCCAATTTCTAGAATGAGGCTCTCCAAGCCTTCTCCTTGAGACCTCTCCAAGGTCTTCAATATTATAGCTTTTTTGATCTTCTTGATGAGACCTTTACTTCAACCTTAAGCTACATAAGTGTTGGCAATGATATCTATCTCATGGATCTTTAAAGTCTGCTACTTTTGAAATCAGGTATAGGACATTGCTAGTCCTTCTTCAATATTCCAAGATTGGAAGCTATTCAATGAGACTTTTTGTGAGTCTCTTCAGCTTCTTCTAGAATATATCTTCATTTTTTATTTCCAATGGGGTATTTTCTTATACCTCTTTAGCCTCACTAGTTATTATTGAAACTAGTGGTATGTATTCTATGTTGAATCCTAGTTTTCACTATCTTGTGGAAAGACTAGCTAATCTACAATTTGCAGTCTTCAACAGATATCATCGATCTTCTATCTTTTTGGACTCTTATATGGAGTCTCTTCTGGTTCAAGGTTTCTCTAGCCTTTTTTAGAATAAGTCTTTTGTGGTATTTTCTTCTTCAATGAGGATTTTGTGGCATTTTCTTTTGCAATAATATTTATATGGCCCTTTTGTGGCATTTTCTTCTGCAATAAGGCTTTTGTGGCATTTTCTTCTGCAATAAGGCTTTTGTGGCATTTTATTATACAATAAGGTTGTTGTGGCATTTTCTTGTGCACTGTGTAGGTCTGCAATAGGGATTCCTTTAGTTTTATTTTCTTGCAACAAGATATTAATAAGGTGATTCTAAATCTTGTCAATGATGAATCTTCACTAGTTGATTTATCAATCTAGTAGAATGAATGTTGAGTACTAGTCTTCACAATTTTTTTTTGTAACTCTGTGGAAAGACTAGCCAAATACAATATAAAAATTTATAGAACTAATGTTTGCTTATCCTCTCAATATTTCTTGTGGATTTCCTATTCCTAATAACCTATTGTGGATCTTCCTATTGAACAATTCCTTGCAGCTGTGTTTGCATGTAGTAGTGCGCAATGGCTGATATGATTTGCAAAAATGCAACAAGGTTCAAACCTATAGTAGCAATGGTACTCTCTTATGGATCTCCCTATTCCTATTGATCTATCGTGGCTCTGATACCACTATTAGCTTCTGATGGTGTATTCCAAGGGAGAATACAATAGCAGGATATAAAATATGTAGAAATGTAAGATGTTGAAATATGTTATTAATGGAAAGTAATGAAAATGATACAATGTAATATGGAGAAAATGAACACTCCATAATTGATACTAAAGAACTACATTTTACCCCATCACCAATCTATATGGTGATCCACATAGTAGACCTACAACTACCTACAATGATACATAATCACTCACTATGAGGCCCTTTTTATAGAAATATGGATTGCTTGGCCAACACTCTACCTAGCTGTACAAGAGGACACCTTGCACATTTAAAATTTGCACATATAAACTTGTGCATTTATTATATTCCTTGATGTAACTATCTAACTACCCCCTAAAGTAATATCTTACTCTAGTTATGTACCAAGGGTGATACATTTATGTAGACACCTAAAATGCGTCATGTCAAGGGTGACTACTCATATGGATATGCTACAAGTCCATATGGAGGATCTTGGACATACTCCAAGATAGAGCAATGGTTCTAACCACTCAATTTAGGTATTTATCCTAAGAAATATGAATCACATCCTAGACCTACGGTCTCCAGTCTAAACCACGGGTGACACCTACGGTCTGCAGTCTAGACCGTAACCATGACTTGTGGTCTTAACTGAAGTTTAGTTAGGCCTTCCATCTGAGCCAAATCGGTTGGAATGACCAAAATATAGAAGGATGAAATTGAAGAATGAAATATTCTAGAGGCTTCCATCCCAACTGTCCTAACCACCCTTCTTGGTCTTGGCTTCTCCATCAAGCCAACCCTAGCCTTAGGGACATGCTATAAATACCCCCTCCAAAATGGGGATAAGGGAGGATGATAAGATGATTATTTGTGTAGCGAAGTGTTGACAAATTATTGAGTGAGTGTAAAGTGATCAAGAGAGTAGCGAAGCCGTGTCAGATTGCATACTAAATTTATGCATTCAAAGGCTACTTTACTATTCATTCAATGATCAATTTGCCATGGAAGCCCTAGGAGCCTAGGAGGATCAAGAAACACAAATTTGGGTAAACAAAGGTCCTTCACATAGAATTTACCACAAAATCAGTCTAAGGACAACAAAGGTGACCCTTGAACATCAATTTGGACAAGGAGATCAAGCCCATTGCCCCTAATTTTTAGGGTAACCCTATCAAAGGTCAAACCATGACTGTCAGTTGTAGTTCACAGTGCAGACCGCTCACCAGAGCTGTGGTTTGCAATAGGTGACATATCACCTTACTCTTTTCAATTATGTCCAATTAAATAGGGTATATTAATAATTTCATAGGGTTAATTACAGTTTAGAAGAATTCTGACCATAGGAATTAGCTTAAAATATATAGTTTATGTTTTGCATTAATTAGAAGATTTGTTGATATTTTATGAACCTCTATGCTTCTATTTTGTTATTTTATCCATGAATTATTTGTCTAATGATCTCGTTTATGCTATATTACAAATATTGGTTCAATTAGCATAGTGCAAAGGCTTTATTTATGTTTTCTTGATTGTTAGTTTCATGGCATTATCATGTACATTTCCTTAAAAGGCATCATCATGAGAGGCTCTCTATATTTTTGATCATGTGTTTTTGTTTCTTGATCGTAGAAAGACAGGTACAAGAGGAGTCTATGTCATAATCCTTCCACATCACAAATAAGGGTGTCAACTCCACCCCAAGGCAGTTTACGACTAGTCAAAGGGCAATATTAATGCGCCTACCCTCTTGAGGGCATTGGAAATTGTATAAATTGTATCATAATTTAAGTGACCCTAAGAGGGGCATATTTGTAATAGAGATTCATCCATAATCAATACAAGAAATATCATTTTGATGAGTTTATGTAGTGTGTCAAGTTTTTACACTTTTATGATGATTATAGACCAATACAATAGATAGGTGCATGATTTTTGGTTAATTCATATGGCGATCATGATGGAACTCCACATTTGTAGCCCCTGAGTGCCGACATTCTTGTTTTTTTTATCTCGAGTGCTAACCGCAGATAATAGTTGTAGTTATTTTTTGACTCACGGCTATCACCTACGGTTCACACTACAGCCCACAGACTAGATTTGTGGTTTATAGTAGAAGTAGTAGACAACAGAGAAACCATTTGGCATCATATCAGGAGCTGAGGTAGGCTCTATTTTCATTCTATCTTCTGTATTTTCTCCCTGTATTTTTATATTAAGTGGTAAATTGATGGAAAATTAGGTACATTAAGGAAAATTGTGAATGAATAGTCCGAATTTGCTTTCACATTCCTTCCATTAGAAATGTGTTGCTAGGAAAATTGAATCTCTTATTGTAGTTCACCCTAGAATATAGTGACTTTGATAAAAATTATGTGGTCATTTGCATGCTTGAGGCCCAATTAGAGGCCATGTCATCGTAATTGCATTGTCATAACGTCATGTAGGGCATAGCGTGCATACCTTTCTAAATTTGAAATGTTCCTTTTTATGCATACATGTAGGAATGATCATATGAATGCTCTTTTATGCATTTGTATTTATGCAAAGTAAAACAAACCATACACACCACATTTCATTTTAAATATTAGTGGCATTGGGATATCACATCCAACCCACTTGATTGAGACCAATAATGGATGTGATTACCACTTGGTTGGCTCATTTTAAATTGTATTATCGGGACCTACTCATTGCCAAGGCTGACCCAAGAACTGTCCTATCCATGAAAAATAGCATGCACTCATCTTCAAAAGAGTGTATCGCTATGCATGGTGTGTTGGGTGAGGGTTGGTAGTACCTATGCTACCTCGTTGAGTATGGAATTCATTCCAATATTCGGATTGTGAGATTATATAGGTGAAAGCCAATTAAACTGAGAATAACATCCAATAATTTTGTACAACATGCGAGAGTTTCTCATACTGATACAAAACATTTTGAAACAACATCAAAAAATTTAAGGCTCACTTTAAAATTTAAAAAATATAAGCATCATTGTATACCTTGTTTGATAATAAAAGATACATCTAGATGTTAGGTACACTATGGTGGATACATGGGGTGGTCAACAAAGGTGCAATCCTGAAGCCAATGACCAAGCCCCAATCGATTCACAATTACACATGTCTAGTCCTCGACCACATGAGCAAACTAAATGTTGTTTGGCTAGCATTAGAGGAGACAACTCAACTTGATGGGATCCAATCGAGTGTACCCCTGATATACTAGCATCAACGCATTCTATTAGACATATATTAGAGCATGGAGCTTCTTAGCTTGAGGGTGATCCACTTGAAAGCCATTAATGAGACCACATTTCATGCGTGTCCACAAGATCAACTGAAGATTATCTCATGCAAGGGACCAGATTGGTACTCATTCGCACTAGGTCTACAGGATATACTATACCCCCACATTATGAATACAGAAGGAATATAGATACACCCATTTAAGGGCAAGTAGATGGGCTCACTACTGAGCACAAGTTTACCCATACTCCCATGCATACTGTAACATGTAATATCACCATCAATATATCAAATGTGGGAGCTAATGAAACACCACCCCATGAGAGGTGGAGGTCTAGAAAGCTAGAAGTTCTAGGTAATGTTTTAGAGAAGCTAGGCTACAAGCCTTTAGCTCCGTCCACTCATGCTCTGAGTGAGCATAGCGGGAGCACCATTAGAACTACTAGAGAGCATGGAGAACCTTCTAAGCATCTGCATGTATCATGTCCACCATCCATGCATGGTGGCATGTAGCATAGGACACAGCATGATGCCTATGTCATCTTCACAAACAGAAGAAAAAGCACAACACATCAGTTCAATGGGTAAATAACCCACAATGTTGCTCACACAGAGCAAGCATACCAAAGGCCTCCTACAATCTACCAGTTCAAAAATCATATTGACTAGCCTCTGAGTAGAAACACCAACTCCTCTAAGAACAATTAGAGGATGCTCACCGAGAGAGGTAGCACATCAAAGATGAAAATATTCAGGCATAGAGGCTTACTAGACAAAGTTGTATGAGTAGCGCTTGCACAAGGAGTGAATCCTCATCTAGAAGGAGCATGTAGAGCAGGAAGATAGGTTGGCTAGGGCCAACCTATATTCTCAAGATGAGCATAGAGAATAGGTGCACAAGAATGTTCTTTCACAAGTCGACATGCACCTTGAGTGCGTAAGCATTCACACTCATATCACTGCCCACCAGAGAGAGTGATCGTCTTCGATCGACAATCAAAGGCAACAAAATTATGAGGAACAAGAGGGGAACAAATACAACTAGGAATATCTTGAGAGTTCCCAAGCTGAGGAGGAGTAAGAGCGATGCTCTCCAACTCAACAAAATAGGAATGTACATTCCAGATCGCCTCCACACCAACTTAGGGAGGGGGACTTTCTGTCTTCTAAGGCTTACAAAGCTTTAGCCAAGAAGGTCAAAGCTATCGAGAAACAAGGTGCGGCTATCCAAAAGCCGACATTGAGGAAAATTCATAATGAATCTTTAGATACCTTAGTGCCTATGTTGCCATACCCTGAGCATTTTGAGATGCCCAGGTTGGACAAATTCAAGGATGATGAAGAGGTGCAAGAACATGTCATGAGCTTTTTGGATGCTTGCTTCTAGATAGATAACAACGATGCATTATTATTGCGTATGTTTGTCATGACACTCTTTAGGCCAGCTCGAGAGTGGTTCAATCAACTAAAGAAACATAACATAACAAATTTTGAGCAACTAGTTTATACTTTTCTTGAACGCTATTCCTTTGGCTTCAAGAAATAGGCCAACCTTTCTGATTTGACTATGCTAGCTTAGCGCAATGATGATCCAATAGAACAATACGAAAAGAGATGGAGGAGATTAATGGCAAAGTTGCCATTCCTGATTCTTACCACAAAACTAATCCAAATGTTCACAAGGATTTGTGCCAAACATATCTTGCTACTGTTGCAGCTATAGTCGTATTCTACATTCAAATAAGCTTTGGCGCAAGCCAAGGTAATTGAGGACATCAAGTTGTAGGAAGGCACCTTGAAGCTAAAAACTAGGAATGAGGGATATAAGAAGAGTACCTCAAAGCAATAGGGCAAGTAAGCCCATGTGAATCAGGTGGTACTAAATCTCCAAAATTAGGATAAGGGGCAAAAAAAACAAAATTATCAAGCCCATCCTCCTCCTGCGCAATACGACTAGCAAAAAAATAACTACAAGGGCAAGGACAAAGAGCAACACCCACCGCACATATTTACACCATTGACGAAATCAATGACATTGATTTTTTGTCAGCTCTCCAAGGCCAAGGTAATAAGATTACCCGAAGTCAATATGGTTGATCCAAATCAGCCCAAGCCCAAAGACTATCAGGAAGTTTTACATATTTCATAGAGTGAAAGGCCATGACATTGAGGTGTGTTGGTACAACAAACATATTGTGCAAAATATGATAGAAAAGAGATATCTTGTAGTACCAGGAAATACCTAGGCACCATACAACCAAAACATGGGGATTTTTAAAAATTCATTACCAAACCATGAGGCGCCCCGTAACCACGTTAGCCACGTTAATAAAGTATGAGTCGAACCACCTACCTAGCCGTTCATCAACATGGTCAATATTGTTACCAAACATGGGAGGTATGGAAAACCAAATCAACCTTGTGCTCCCATTCAGATACAGGCCACGCCCTAGTAGCGACAGGCACAAAATATTCTAGGCCCACCAACAAGACCAGTGGTGACCATTAGGAGCAGGTTGGTTCAAAACCTACAGACAACTCCAGTGAAGTTGTCAATGTTAGTCTTACAATGACACTGAGAAGGGGGTGAATCAGTGTAGCTCTTTTAATTTTGAATTCATAGCTCTTAAAATAGAAGCAATTAAAACTTATAACAAGATATAGCAAGAATAATAGAAGAGCATCACACAACACAAGATTTAACGAGGTTCACCAATGTGGCTACTCCTCAAGAATGACTGCTTGGACTACCATCCAAATCTAGCCTTTGCAAAGCAACAACTTTACAATCACTTTACCAAGCACCCACTGGAAGGAGCACCAACCCCTTACTTATCTGTACCAACAGAAAGGAGCACCAACCCCTGATTTACAAGCACCTACTGGAAGGAGCACCAACCCCCGATGCCAAGCTACAACCTGGACTTGAATTATGAATCTAGAAGATTAACAAAATGATACCTCCACTTTTACAAGATCCCGACAAGTCTGCTTCACCTTAGCGATCTCTGCGCACTCTGCTCTCTCTACGAAATTACTTCGCACAATCTGCTGCGTCACAGTCGAACGATCATCTTCTCCCTTTTGTGCACTCTGCTTCCTTTGCGAATTTTGCACTTAGCACGATTCGATACGACTTGCACTCTACGCTCTGCGACCGAACTTCACGCCCTTCGACACTCACCCTTCAACATGCATTCGACGATATGTTCAACACACCTCAATTCTCCAAACAGCCCTCCTTTTATAACAATATTTTCATGAAGAAAAACCTTAATCTTAGTCGGTTGTAAACCCTACTCTTAGTCGGCTGCAAACCCTAGACTTCGTCGACTGCAAACCCTAATCTTCGTCGGCTTACATCGGTCTTCGTCGGCTTCAACTGCCCCTGTAACTCTTCTGTTGTTGTTGCCATGAAAACACATGTCGCGATATCGCGACACTATTTTCTCTCTCCTCTTTCTCTTTGCTTTGGCCCACGAAAATACATGTCATGAAATCGTGACACTTTTTCTTTCTCTTCCTTCCTGCGCTTTCGAGTCGCGAAAATGCGACATGTCACGATATCGCGACACTTTTTCTCCTTAGCGCTTTCTCTTGCCTTCGGGTCACGAAAACCCGACATGTCGCGATATCATGACACTTTTTCTCCTTAGCACTTTTTCTTGCCTTCGGGTCACGAAAACCCGACATGTCACGATATCGTGACACTTTTTCTCCTTAGCACTTTTTCTTGCCTTCGGGTCACGAAAACCCGACATGTCGCGATATCGTGACACTTTTTCTCCTTAGCGCTTTTTCTTGCCTTCGGGTCACGAAAACCCGACATGTCGCGATATCATGACACTTTTTCTCCTTAGCACTTTTTCTTGCCTTCGGGTCACGAAAACCCGACATGTCGCGATATCGTGACACTTTTTCTTTTGGACTCTCTCTCTTGCAATATGTCGTGAAATCGTGACACTTTTTCGTCCGTACAATCTCTCTTGCAATATGTCATGAAATCGTGACACTTTTTCGTCCGTACGACCTTCCTTGCAATATGTCATGAAATCGTGACACTTTTTCATCCATACAACCTTCCTTGCAATATGTCACGAAATCGTGACACTTTTTCGTCCATACGACCTTCCTTGCAATATGTCATGAAATCGTGACACTTTTTCGACCGTACAACCTTCCTTGCAATATGTCACGAAATCGTGACACTTTTTCGTCTTGCCTTTTTCTCTTCCAGCATGTCGCGAAATCGTGACAGTTTTTCTTGCTTGCGCTTTCTCTTCGAACATGTCATGAAATCGTGACAATTTTTCTTTCTTCTCAACATGTCGCGATATCGCGACAGTTTTTCTTTCTTCTTCTCTCTCTTCCAACATGTCACGAAATCGTGACAGTTTTTCTTTCTTCTCAACATGTCGCGATATCGCGATAGTTTTTCTTTCTTTTTCTCTCTCTTCCAACATGTCACGAAATCGTGACAGTTTTTCTTGCCTGCTGAATATGTCGCGATATCGTGACACTTTTCTTACTTGTCTTTTTCTTTGATCTTTTGCAAGTGGTCCACTTCGGTCTTCTTGGAAACTCACTGTCCATACTCTGAATAACCTTTGAACTCCTGTCTTCTGCATCTGAATAGCTTTTGAACTTCCTATCCACTGAAACACCAGATCTATCTGACTGTGTTGACAACAATGACAATATTGTTGCTGCACCTTGCTCAACAATCTCCCCCTTTGGAATTGTTGGCAACACATGTGCAATTTCCTGTAACTCTTCTCCCCCTTTGACAATAATACCAAAGGGCTACTGCGGACTCCCCTTGAGTCCATGCACAACATTCTCAGGCAAAATTGATTATACTTAGCAAAAATCATGAACATGAGCAACAAGATAATCAAATGCTTAGATGCTCCCCCTGAGAATGTGATCCCTGTAGCTAGTCAATCTTTGGGAAGTGTGACCACTCCCAATTTATTGTGAAGGTACTCAAAAACTTCCTTGGGCAATGGTTTTGTGAAGATATCTGCTACTTGCTCTGTAGTTGGAACAAAATCCAATTTAACCTCACCTTCTGCAACTTTCTCCTTCAAGAAGTGATACCTGATAGCGATGTGTTTTGTGCGTGAATGCATAACTGGATTCTTGGAGATGTTAATGGCACTGGTGTTATCACACTTAACTGATATTGGTTCACTAAAGCAGATACCAAGATCTTTTAGGGTTTGTTTCATCCATAGTACCTGCGTACAACATGTTGTCGCTGCAATATATTCTGCCTCTGCTGTTGATAAAGAAACTGACTCTTGCTTCTTACTGTGCCATGCAACCAATCTATCTCCGAGATAGAATGCACCTCCACTGGTACTCTTTCTGTCATCTACACATCCTGCCCAATCTGCATCTGAATATGATATAAGGGTGAAGTCTTTACCTTTTGGATACCACAACCCATACTCCATAGTACCCTTGAGATACCGAAGAATCCTCTTTACTATTGTCACATGAGTCTCCTTGGGATTGGCCTAAAAACGTGCTACCATGCATACTGCCTACAAAATATCTGGTCTGGTAGCTGTCAGATACAGTAGGCTTCCAATCATAGATCTGTACATGGTTTGATCAACAGGTGGAGATTTGTCATCTTTGCTCAACTTGCAGCCTGTCGTCATGGGAGTGCTAACTGGCTTACAATCCTCCATTGTGAATTTCTTTAGCATCTCTTTTACATATTTAACTTGAGAAATAAATATGCCCTTCTTACTTTGATTAACTTGCAAGCCGAGGAAATATGACAGTTCACCAATCATTGACATTTCAAATTCTTTTTGCATCTTATTTGCTAAATCTTTACATGACTCATCTTTGCTGCTGCCAAATATGATATCATCTACATACACAACAAGAACAATAAGATGCCCATTTTCTGTTTTGACATATAGGTTGCTATCCACCATACCTTTCTTAAACCTTTGTTGAGTGAGATAGTTGTCTAGTCTTGCATACCATGCTCGGGGTGCCTGTTTTAAGCCATATAAAGCTTTCTTCAACTTACAAACGAAGTTGGGATTATCACCAAGTTGGAACCCATCAGGTTGCTCAATATAAACCTCTTCTTCAAGTTTCCCATTCAAAAATGCTGATTTCACATCCATTTGATAAACTTTGAAATTCTTGTAGACTGCTAAAGCCAGAAACATTCTGATTGCCTCTAGTCTAGCTAGTTGGTGCAAACGTTTCCTCAAAGTCAATGCCTTCTACTTGTGCATACCCCTTGCATACCAATCTTGCTTTATTTTTGACTACCTGTCCGTCTTCATTCAATTTGTTACGAAAGATCCATTTAGTCCCGATTATATTTTTGTTCGCAGGTCTAGGTACTAACTCCCAAGTTTTGTTTTTCTCAATCTGGTCTAATTCTTCATTTATTGCTTTCATCCAACCTTCATCTTTGCTTGCTTCAGCAACATTCTTGGGCTCAATGCTGGATAATAGAGAGTAGTTACTTGCTACTCTTCTTCTTGTTTGAACACCAACTTTGGGGTCTCCAATTATTTGATCTCTAGGATGATTTTTTTGCCAGCTACCTGTTTTGAATTTCTTATTCTCTTCCGCTTTTGAATCACAACTTACATCATCTGAGTCAATTTTTTGTATCTTTTCAATTTCGTTTTCCTCATCTCCTTCAATAACCTCTTCATAGATTGGGTAGTTCGTTTCATAGCTAATTACTCGTTCTTTACCTTCATCAAACTTAACATCAGCACTGTCAACAATTTTCTTGAGCCTTTTGTTGTAGCATTTGTAAGCTTTGCTTCTAGATGAATAACCAACAAAAATACCTTCATCCGCTCTATCTTCAAACTTACCAAGATTATCTTTAGTTCTTTTGATATAGCACTTGCTGCCAAACACTCTGAGGTATTTTGTTGTTGCCCTTTTACCGAACCACAATTCATAAGGAGTTTTGCTTTCATGTGTTCTCAGCATGTACCTATTTTGGATATACACCGTAGTATGGACTGCTTCTTTCCAAAATCTATCTGCTACTTTGCTTTCAGCCAACATAGTCCGTGCCATTTCCTGCACTGTCCTGTTCTTTCTTTCCACCACTCCATTTTGCTGAGGTGTCCTGGCTACTGAGAACTGTCTCCTAATACCGTATTTTTCACAGTATTCTGCAAACTCCTCTGAAATGAATTCTCCTCCTCTATCTGATCTTAAACATTTGATCCTCTTTCCTGTTTCATTCTCAACCTGGTTTTTGAAAATTTTGAACATATCAAAAGCTTCTGATTTATGCTTCAAGAAAAATATCCATGTCATTCTGGAATAGTCATCAATGCACAACATGAAATATTTGTCACCATTTATGCTTTGTGTTCTCATGGGTCCACATAAATCAGTGTGTATTAGTTCCAAAGGCTTGCTTGTGTAGTATTCTTTTGTTTTGAAAGAGACTCTAGTTTGTTTCCCCTTTTGGCATGAAGCACAAATGTTGTTTGCAGGTTTGCTGATGGTGGGAATGTCTCTCACTGCTCCTTTTGAGGTGATTTTTACTAGGTTATCAAAACTGATATGACCGAGTCTCTTGTGCCACAACCAATTTTCTTCTTCCTGTCCAATAAAACAAGCTCCTTCTGAAGTTTTTGAGAGCGTGTACAGGTTTCCAGATGTTCTTGATCCAGTTGCTATCAATTTTCCACTGTTTGTCTTTCTGACTTCACAACCCTGCTTCTTAAAAACTACCTCATGACCTTTATCACAAATCTGACTTACGCTCAACAGGTTATGTTTCAAACCATCTACAAACAAGACTTCTTCTGACTTAATTTTTTCGTTAATAATTTTGACTGAACCTTTGCCAACTATCTTAGCTCCATCATTGTTTCCAAACTTTACTGAACCACCTTCATATTTTTGTAGCTTCTCAAATTTTTGTTTGTTACCTGTCATATGACTGGAGCATCCACTATCAAGTATCCATGGTACATATTTATTCTGTGCTTTAAATGTTGTTTGAACAATTAAGGATTCCTTTTCTTCCTTAAGTTGTTCCTTTTCTTTCCACTCCATCTTGGTAGTGGTTTTGGGTTCTTGTTTTGCTTTTCCCTTATCAACAGCTTGTGCATGTTTTACAGGAAGTTTTCTATTTTGTCTCATCCTGTTTGGTTGAACTTTTCTTCCCTGAAACTGATTTGATGAAAATGTGCTTCTACAGTTTCTTGCAATGTGCCCAAAATTGTGACAGTTATAACATTCTATTGTATAATTCATCAGAGGAGAAAAAGCATTTCTACTGGTGAAATTCCTTGGTCTAACATTATATTTGCAGTCTGAGATTTTATGTCCATAGCCATTGCATTTAAAATAGAAACCAGAGAAGGGATAATTGAACCTGGGAGATGGTCTTTGCCATGTTGCCGTAGGAGCCATAGGTCTTCTTCTTCTTTGATGTGTGACATTGGTGAATCCATCATTGTCAGTTCTCCTTTCGAACCTGGCATTATTGCTTTCTTTTGCATGAGGCATTTTGCCTTGATCAACCTGTTTCTTATCTTCATTCTTTGTGGATTCTTCATTTCTGGCCTTTGATCCACTTGATGATTCTCCTTCGATGAAACCCAGACCAAACTTGATGCCTGCAGGTCTTTGGTCATTTATGATCTTATCCAACTTCATAGAACTTTCTTCACGTTTGTGATAACAACTAATTTTCTTGCTCATCTCTTCTAGCTGCATTCTCAAACCAACAGTCTCTTCTTCTAGCTTGCTGCAATAGTCTATTCTCATGGTTATTTGTACTTTGAGATCTTCGAAGATTTTCTTGGATTCTTCTATCTGTACTTTCAAACTGGTTATGATTTCATTTGCATCCGCAAGCTTTTCTGAAAGTTTCTTATTCTTTTTCTTTTCTATCTCCCACTCTTCAAGTGCAGAGATCAACTCACCTTCTAGATCTACTTCAGCCTCAGGGTTTTCACCACACACTTCAGAGATCACTCCTTCTTCCTTTTCTGATTTTGCTTCTTCAAATGCCATAAAGAGAGCTTCACCTTTTTCCTCTTTAGACTCTTCTTCGGAGTTGTCTTCTGATGAACTGACATTCTTGGAGATGAAACTTCTCTTCTTGAAGTTGCCTTTTCTGAAGTTCATTTTCTTCCAGTCACTTTTTTCATGGTGCGATCCTTCATCATTTTTGTTTTGCTCTTTAAGTGGACATTTAGTCACAAAATGCCCGATGCCTCCACAGTTGAAACATTTAAATGGTAGCTTCCCTCTGTATTTCCCTTTTCCTTTTTTTTGCTTTCTAACAAAGTTTGCTTCCATTTCATCTGAAGTCCCTTCTTCCTCGGACTTTTGATTAGTGTTTTTATTTTTAAGAGCTTTAAAAGCTGCTTCTCTGTCTGTGGGTTTAGTTCTTCCTATCCTCATTTCATATGCAGTTAAAGAACCATACATCTCATCTATACTGAAATAATTTAGATTTTTAGCTTCTTCTATCGTTGAGACTTTGGAATCAAACCTTTGAGGAAGAGATCTTAATACCTTTTTCACGACAGCAGAGTCATCGATATCCTCGTCGAGTCCTCTGATCGCATTGATGATTCCATTAACTCTCAACATGAATGCCTCAATGTTTTCATCGTCATTCATTTTCAATGCTTTGAACTGAGCTCGATGTGTCTGTAACTTGGCTTCTTTGATCTTATCATCTCCTTCATGAACACTCTTCAATTTGTCCCATATTTCTTTTGTCGATTTATAGTTCATGACCTTTACTAGTTCACTGTCTGCTAATCCACACAAGATGGCATTCGTTGCTTTCGAATTATTCTCAAACAGTTTCTTTTCATCCGCTTCTTTTGGAGGAGAGGTGGGAATTGTGTATCCACTAACTACTGAATCCCAGATGTCGTATCCCAAAGCACAGAGATATGTCTGCATCCTGACTCTCCAGAATGCATAATTAGATCCATCAAACAATGGTGCTTTGTTTGATGAGAAGCCTTCACCACCTGCCATTGTGTTATTTCCAAGATCACCCTAGCTGGTTAAGCTTGTACAGGGACTTAGCTCTGATACCAATTGTTAGTCTTACAATGACACTGAGAGGGGGGTGAATCAGTGTAGCTCTTTTAATCTTGAATTCATAGCTCTTAAAATAGAAGCAATTAAAACTTATAACAAGATATAGCAAGAATAACAGAAGAGCATCACACAACACAAGATTTAACGAGGTTCACCAATGTGGCTACTCCTCAAGAATGACTGCTTGGACTACCATCCAAATCCAGCCTTTGCAAAGCAACAACTTTACAATCACTTTACCAGCACCCACTGGAAGGAGCACCAACCCCTTACTTATCTGTACCAACAGAAAGGAGCACCAACCCCTGATTTACAAGCACCTACTGGAAGGAGCACCAACCCCTGATGCCAAGCTACAACCTGGACTTGAATTATGAATCTAGAAGATTAACAAAAGATACCTCCACTTTTACAAGATCTCGACAAGTCTGCTTCACCTTAGCGATCTCTACGCACTCTGCTCTCTCTACGAAATTACTTCGCACAATCTGCTGCATCACAGTCGAACGATCATCTTCTCCCTTTTGCGCACTCTTCTTCCTTTGCGAATTTTGCACTTAGCATGATTCGATACGACTTGCACTCTACGCTCTACGACCGAACTTCACGCCCTTCGACACTCACCCTTCAACATGATCGACTGGGTGCAGGTTGTTAACAAAAAATTGACTCAACAAAATATAACAAAAATTGCAGCAAAAAATATTTATAGATTATGCACCCTCAATCTTACATCCTATATTAATTTGACAATGCACATTATATGATGCATAACTGAGAAGGGGTTGGAGAGAATAGAGGAAAGGGAGCATGGAGGGATAAGGAGGTTGGAGGAATAAGTGGAGAGGAGTTGGAGAGATAAAGGAAATGGAAGGCATGGAGGAATAAGGAGAAAGTAGAGGAGAGAATATAGGAGGAGGGTAGGGAGAATAGGAAAAAATCAAAAAATTGATGCCGACAAAACTTGTCGACAAAACCTAGGAGTGTTTACACTTAGGACTAGAAAAAACTGGATTTTTCTAAGTCCTATTCACATTTGCAACATTCTCCCCCTTAAAGTTGAGAGGACTGACTACACAGTCTCTCAGCTTTACAAATTGAGCTTTAGTCATCGCCTTGGTGAATATTTCTGTGACGTTCTCCAAAGTGTGACAGTATTGAAGCTCAATAATTTCATGTTCAACCATATCTCTGATGAAGTAGTACTTCATATCAAAATGCTTCATTCTGCTATGGTGAACAGGATTATATGCTAACTGAATGGCACTGATGTTGTCGTAGTAGACTCTGGTCGGACCACTTTGTTGTTCTCCAATCTCTTCTAGTACTTTCCTTAGCCATAAGGCTTGAGTACTTCCATAAGTAACTGCTATATACTCAACTTCTATTGAAGATAGCACTACTACTATCTACTTTTTGGAACTCCAAGTTATTAGTCTTAATCCAAGACTAAAATAGTTTCCTGATGTTGACTTCCTATCATCAATATTGCTACCCCAATCACTATCACTGAAGCCTACAAGCTTGATAGTGTCACATTTATGGTACTGGATTCCAAAATCCAATGTACCTTTCACATATCTCAAAATTCTTTTAGCTACCTACAAATGCAGCTCAGATGGGTTAGCCATAAATCTAGAAACAAGAGATACAACATACTGAATATCTGGTCTAGTGTTTGCGAGAAATATCAAACTCCCAACCATGCTTTTGAAAGTGGTCATGTCAACTTTTGGTGCTCCATCATCTTTGCTTAATTGGATCCCATGTCCAACTAGAGTTGCAACTGGTTTGCAATGCTCCATAGCAAACTTCTTGATCATGTCTTGAGCATACTTATGTTGACAGATGAAGATCCCTGTATCTGACTGATGAACCTCCATTCCAAGGTAGTAGTGCATTAAGCCAAGATCCTGTTGATAAGCAACACACCCCCACTGAAAAATGAGATTCCATCCTTAGAAAATTCTGAACTTTCATTTTTTGCAGCAGGGACCCTCTTGATCTTTTCAAGTTTTAAATCCATATTTTGCTTGCCTCCTTTTCAAAGTTGTGCTTTTTCTTGCATTCTAGCTGTGTTATCCAAGAATTCACTTTTTACATGCTAGAATCATTCATGCACAAGAAAATCTTGCACCGTTACCGAGAAAAATCCAGAAAACAGTTGCATAATTCACCGAAAAATCAAACTTTCCATTTTTGGTAGTGTCGCGATATCGCGACACTTCCATTTTCGGAAATGTCGCGATATCGCGACAGGTAAGTCAAAATGCGGCTAAGTGCCAGAAAGGTCGTGATTTCGCGACATGTTGCGAAATCGCGACAGCTTTTTGGGAGAGAGACGCAAGCTGTACGGATGGCGCGATTTTGCGACATGTCGCGAAATCGCGACATGTCGCATTTTCGCGGAAGGAGAGAGAAAATGGGCTGCAGGATGAAAAATCGGTTAAGTCAGAAACGTGTTCCAAAATCGCGGTCAACGCGGTCAACGCATGCAGGTAAGGGAACTGTCGCGATATCGCGACGTGTTCTAAAATCGCGGCTGAAAATCAAGAAGCGTACGGAGGCCAGGAAGTGTCGCGATTTCGCGACATGTCGCGAAATCGCGACATGTCGTGTTTTCGCGGCCGACGAGGGAGGAAGTTGCCGATGCGCTGGCAGTGCCGTGATTTCGCGACATGTCGCGAAATCGCGACATGTCGCAGAATCGCGGAAGGAGAGAGAAAGTCATAGTTGACCTGAAAGTGCATTCCGACGGGAAACAGAAGGCTTCCTGGGGTAGCGACACGTGTCAAAGCGTGAATGGGACAAACGAAGCCGACATGCAAGCTTATTTTGCGGATTTAATCTGTTTTTAATGTTTTAAGCTTCGATTTAATTAAAATGCTAATCTAATGCATCTTTTTGTCTTTCATGCTGGATTCCACCTGACACTTACGGGACAACCGGGAAAGACCATAAAGGCGAAGATGAAGTGCGGATTTAGTCAAGGACCGCCATGCTAGGAGAGAAGCTGCCGGTGAGAGCATTCAACAACAAATTTATTGCGAGACTTGATAGCATGAAGACCATTTCAACTTCGGGATGGATTTGCGGAGATCGAATTGATGGAGAAGTGGTGACTCATCCGGCTCACCAGCAGAATTAATGAAAGCATTTATTTGCAGCTGCGAATGAATGCAAGTTGCATTTTATTTTATCTTCTCCATTTATGGCAGCTGACTGCACAGATTTGCCGAAGGGTTAAGTTCTATTCGGACTTTGATTTTTAAATGGATTTTTATTGTAAAACCCGGGTCCTAGGGTTTAAGTGCGATAAGATTTAGGGTTTGAGCAAGATATTTTGGAAAAGATCAGGGTCTGTCCTGAGTCTATAAATACAAATTCTAAATGTAATCGCAGGAGGCGGAGACTTAGAAATAAAGGCTTATAAGCAATTTCTTGCAAATTTTGTGAAATCCTTTATTTCTGGACTTGGAGTTGATGTGCTTTAGCTTTTCTGTGATAGCATGGCCAGGAGCCTAATATTTTGAGAGTGTGATAAGTGTATTTTCTTTTGTTATCCGTTCCATTTAAAGTTTGTTAGATATATGCTGTAAATCTGCCATTGTCAAGATTAAATATGCTGTTAGGCTTCAGTTGTTCTATTGTCTGCTAGGGGAAATTACAGATTTCAGGTGTAAGTTTGTTCTAATTGCTCTGTCTTCACTGTGCGAGCTAGGTCTGCCGGTGAAAGATACCAGTTTTAACCAGCTGCCCCTTGGATTTATAATTTTCTGCTAGATCCGTTTCACTCTGCCTTGTGCTCTTAGTTGAAAGTGATCTTAGACTGACTGGACACTTTCTTCTGGGATTTGTTCTGTTGTGAAGCTGATAGCATAGATAAGATTGATAGTTTAGAGTTTTACAGTTTAAAGTCTGATAAACTTCTCTTTTCTGCCTTACCCTACCCTCTCTTTTCTTACCGTTAATGATCCATTTTTATTTTCTTTATTTGCCTTCTATTTAAATCTGCTGACCCATGAGAGCTAGATCTAGAATTCAAGTTAAATCTGATTGTCAACAACTTTTGCAACTACTGAACAAGTTCAGGAACCCCATGTAAGGTAACAGAGCAGTCCATATTGAAATCTATTCCGAAGTGGAAAAGAGTGAATTGCCATTCGACCCAACTCGGTAACTCGCACCTTGGATAACCAGCTAGATCCTAAAGATGAGTGGGATCAGTCCCGTGGGTGTCTCCGGAGCTTTCCTTGCCTTCATCCTTTTTCCCGGGGTGTGCATGAAAGCCGGACCAACAGATCCTTCATCTCAAATTGCCTCATCATGGAGTGTTTGAACTCCATATTCATTTTTTCATTACTACCCATAAAAATGAGATCATCCACATACAAGCAAAATATGAGGTTGCCATTACCTTGATTTAGGTAGTAGAGTGTGGGTTCATTTTTGCTCCTGGTGAACCCATAATCTTTGAAGTACCCATCAATGCGTGAGTACCAAGCTCTTGGTGCCTGTTTAAGACCATAGAGTGCCTTCTTCAATCTGTAAACAAGGTGTTCCTTACCTTGCTCTTCAAATCCCTGTGGTTGCTCAACGTACACTTCTATCAAGTAACCATTGAGAAATGCACTCTTTACATCCATGTGTTGGACTTTCCATCCTTTGTGTGTAGCTAAGGCAAGAACTGTTCTGATAGTCTCCTGTATAGCGACAGGAGCAAAAGTCTCTTCATAATCAATTTCATATTTCTAAGTAAAACCCTTTTCTACTAATCTTGCCTTGTGCTTCTCAATGCTTCCATCAGCATTAAACTTGGTCTTGAAGACCCATTTACAACCAACACATTTATTTCCTTTAGGAAACTTCACGAGCTCCCAAGTGTTGTTGTTTTTTATAAAGGTTATCTCCTCTTTCATGGCATCTTGCCATATTTTTTGAGTACATGCCTTCTCATAACTAGAAGGTTCAAGTTGTGCACTAGTTAACAAAGCATAGTTAAGTTGATCTCCCCTAGGTTCCTGCTGGGAATCATCATCACCATACAAGTGCATACTTTATAATCTATGTAAAATAGATTCCATTTCACTAGCTTGACTCCTAGTGTATCTTCTTGAAAAAAATTTATCCAACATCTGAGATGATGGATGATACTGTAGACTTCTCTTACCTTTGGATGGAGAATCAATGTCCACTGATGAGGAACTTATTGATCACTATGGAGAAGGACTTGGTGAAGAATTTGAATCAATAGATGGACTTGGAGGATGTGTGGGAGGAGACTGCTTTCCTTTCTATGGTATCTGCGGTTGCACTTGTTGAGCAACTATATCAGTGGCTTCAACATCACTGAATATTTGGGGCTTACCCCATTCTCCCCCTTCATCAAAAATCACATCCCTTGAAATCACTATCTTTTGAGTCGTAGGATTTTAGAGTCTATAACATTTTGTGTTTTCATAGTATCCTACAAAAATGCATGCCTGACTCTTTGGATCAAGTTTCTTTCTCAGCTCATCAGGAATGTGAGCATATGCCAATGAACCAAATACTCTGAAATACTTTACATTTGGTTTCTTACCATACCAGGCTTGGTAAGGTGTCTTCCCTTTTAAACTTGAAGTAGGACTTCTGTTCAAGATGTGAACACTAGTTCTTGTTGCATCTCCCCAATATGAATTACTTAAATGCTTTGTCTGAAGCATTGATCTTGCCATCTCCACAATGGTGTGATTATTCCTTTCTGCTACACCATTTTTTTGTGGAGTGTAGGTAGTTCTGAACTGCCTCTTGATGCCATGATGTTTACAAAAATTCAAAAACTGATTAGACGAGTATTCTCCTCCTTTATCTGATCTAATAAATTTTATAGAATATCCACTCTCACTTTCAAATTTTTCTTTAAAATCGACAAAGCATGCAAATTCTTCATCCTTGTGCTTCAAAAAGTATATCCAACACATTCTTGTGCAATCATCAATAAAAAGTAGGAAGTAAGAGTGGTTACCTAGACTCTTGGTCTGCATCGGACCACAGATGTTTGAATGCACTAACTGGAGTGGATAGCTGGCCCGCTAATGCTTGTCCATGAGGAAATTTTGATCTGGCATGCTTGCCCAAGGCACACCCTTCATAGACTTCCTTACTATCTTGAATTTTGGGAAGTCCAGTTACCATTTATTGTGAAGTTAGCATTTTCAAACTTGCTGAATTCAAATGACCATATCTCAAGTGCCACAGGACACTTGGATTTCTAATAACAATATTTGCTAACTTATTTCCCCCTGGCTGGCCAAACTTTAAAGGGAATAATCTATTCTTTGACATTGGAACTTGTGTAATGATTCTATTACTATTGTTCTTGTTAAAAATGGTGCATTTACCCTCATCAAAAATCAACTTGTAATTCTTTTCTAGCATTTGACCAACACTTAAACTATTGTGTTGAATATGGGGTGTGTAATAGATATCACTTGCTTCACGCCTTCTTTCGTTGGAACCTCCATGGCTCCAATGCCTTCAACTGCCAATGATTTGTCATCTCCCAATCGAATGCTGGATTTGTATGAGGAGTCTAAAGTAGCAAAGAGTTCTTCTTTGCCACTCATGTGATTTGAACACCCAGTGTCCAAAATCCATGTATCATTCATATTTTGCTCTGTCTGGCCATATGAAAGAAAGGGATTTGTGGACTCTTCCTCTTCTCCAAAATTTCCAAACTGACTGCTTTGGTTGCTGCTGCTTCCTTGCGAAGAATTTGACCAACAATATTGAGCATAATGACTAGGTTTGCCACAATTGTAGCAAACTTATTTTGATTTATCTCCTCCTTTTCCTTTGCCTGATTTTTTCCCTCTATATTGCTGTTGTCCTCCTCTATTCTGATTTCCTCCTCTGTTGGATGATCCTCCTCTGTTAGGAGTTCCTCCTATTTGATTATTCCTTCCTCTACCTCTTTGTTGTCCTCTACCATGGCCTCTACCTCTTCCTTCATGTGAGGCAAAAGCTTTATCATCTCCTCCATAACTGGTGGTAGGAGTTTCCTGTAACCTCTCTTCATGTGAGAGAAGTGAACCAGTAAGAGCATCAAAATACAATGAGGTTAAGTCTTTGGATTCTTCAATAATTATTGCAACAGAATTCCACTTAGGAAGAAGTGTCCTCAACACTTTCTTCATCATAACCTCTGGCTTAATATCTTCCCCTAGTGTGACCATTTTATCAACTACGGCTTTCACTTGCACGCAGTAATCTCTCACTTTTTCATTTTCTTGCATCTTGAGATTTTCAAAATCTCGTTTCAATGTTTGCAGCTTTACCTGCTTTACTTGGTCACTACCTCTATAAATTTCTTTCAGGGCATTCCAGGCATCTTGTGCAATTACATAAGAGGCAACCCTAGGGAAGATACTTTTATCTAGGGCAGCATGTATGTGATAAAGGGCGAAAGCATTGTTTTTTTGAGCTTCCTTTTTAGCCTTTTTATCAGCATTAGTGAAAGCTGCCCATTCAGCAGCAGTAGGTTCAGTGTAGCCCTCTTCGACTACATCCCATAAACCTTTTCCTATCAAAAGAGTTTTCATTTTAATTGACCAATACTCATAGTCTCCTCCATTGAATTCAAGAATCGGTAGACTAGTATTGGACGTCATTTCAAAAAACAAACTTTATTTGAAGCAAACAAGCAATATAAAGCAGTACAAAGAGATTAATGATTCAAATCAAATATCGCCTTTTTAGAACATTCAGGTTTGGCTTCGAAAATGCTTCTAATGAATATGATCTCAGGTTCTTCAGGATCCACTTCCTCTGGATCTTCTTCTTCTTCTTATGCTTCTTCTTCTTCGTCTTCTTCTTCTTCTGCTGCTTCTGGTTCAAGAGAGCGTGGTGTATAGCTCTCACTTGATTCTGCTACCAGTACACCAGGTGTATGACTGGCACTTGCTTGGTCCTCTAGTATAACTTCCATAGACTTGAAATATTCAATCCTTTGTTTGAAGATGTTGTCTTCAGAATATCCCTCGTACCCTGAATCTGGTTTCCTCAGATGAGCAATCACCTGATTTTCCAGCTGACAAAAAACTATATGAGACCTTTTTGTCGAACCCTTTCATCAAAGGATTCTGGTGTCTCTCTTCTCAAAATCGAGAGAAGTGCATTATAGCACCCCACTGACCAGATCATCTAACATTTCAAGGGCACATTATTTCTCCTTTTTCAAATGCTCATCAAACAAGGTTTTTAAAAATTTTATAAAGTCTTAAAAAAATTTAATAAATTTTTATATTTTTTTAAATTACCTTTTAAAGAAATTATTAAAAAGATAATTTAAAAAAATAATTAAAATTATTAAATAATTTAAAACTTTAATTAAAAATTTAAAACCTTTAAAATTAAAAATTTTACCTTTCACGCGGGCAAATTCGAACCCGCGACCTCCCAAACACCGACGGGCGATCTTAGCCGCTGCACCACGTGGCTCCACTGGAAACAAAGGGAATGTCCTCCCTTTTACCTTCTTCTCTGGTGGCGATATTAAAAAAAAAAAACAAAAACTTTGCTTTATGGCCTTCGGCAGGATTCGACCCCGGGTCTTCTCCCCACTAGCGAAAAGACTTATCCGCTGAGCCACGCCCCTCGGACGTGTCTTCAAAGGCACAGGGGTTTATTTGAAGTCATGCGGTGACTTTTTTTTTTTTTAAATAAATCTTCTTTTATCCCACATGCAATGGGCGGAGGACGCAGGTGGGATTTTTATACCCGAAGGCGCATAGAGACTTTCGATTGCCTTCGGGCAATCACTGTCACCTTGTTTTGCCGCCACTACCTCCAATCACAAACCGCCATGTCAGCTAAACGTCGACCAATGCAAATTTTCCAGGTGGCAAAATTTTAACCAATCACACACCGCCACGTCAACTGCCACCTTAGTTGCCTCGATCCGCATGTCACCATGTGTTACCTTTCATCTATTTCCATGTGTCGCATCGCCTCAGGATGCGTGCTGAGCCATTTGCTACCACGTGTCACCTTGGGATGCATGTCGAGCCTGATGTCCGCCTAACACCTATGCCCAAACTTGTTTACGATTTGCCTAGGGATCCAAGCCCAAATGGCGATGCCTCGACCTCTGCACTTGACACCTACCTCGAGATTCGTGTCTGATTGGCCTCACCTCAGGAACTGTGCCTTATTGGCTCTGATACCAGTGATCAACCGAGCACAGGTTGTTAACAAAAATTTGACTCAGCAAAATATAACAAAAATTGCATCGGAAAATATTTATATATTATGCACCCTCAATTTTACATCCTATATTAATTTGACAATGCATATTATATAGTGCATAACTTAGAAGGGGTTGGAGAGAATAGAGGAAAGGGAGCATGGAGGGATAAGGAGGTTGGAGGAATAAGGGGAAAGGAGTTGGAGAGATAAGGGAAATGGAAGGCGTGGAGGAATAAGGAGAAAGTAGAGGAGAGAATATAGGAGGAGGGTAGGGAGAATAGGAAAAAATCAAAAAATTGATGTCGACAAATCTTACCGACAAAACCTATGAGTGTTTACACTTAGGACTAGAAAAAACTAGATTTTTTATAAGTCCTATTCACATTTGCAACATTCTCCCCCTTAAAGTTGAGAGGACTGACTACACAGTCTCTCAGCTTTACAAATTGAGCTTTAGTCATCGCCTTGGTGAAGATGTCCGTGACGTTCTCCAAAGTGTGACAGTATTAAAGCTCAACAATTTCATGTTCCACCATATCTCTGATGAAGTGGTACTTCATATCAAAATGCTTCGTTCTGCTATGGTGAATAGGATTATATGCCAACTGAATGGCACTGATGTTGTCGCAATAGACTCTGGTAGGACCACTTTGCTGTTCTCTAATCTCTTTTAGTACTTTCCTTAGCCATAAGGCTTGAGTACTTGCATAAGTAACTGCTATATACTCAGCTTCTGTTGAAGATAGTGCTACTACTATCTACTTTTTGGAACTCCAAGTTATTAGTCCTGATCCAAGACTAAAATAGTTTCCTGATGTTGACTTCCTGTCATCAATATTGCTACCCCAATCACTATCGTTGAAGCCTACAAGCTTGATAGTGTCACATTTATGGTACTGGATTCCAAAATCCAATGTACCTTTCACATATCTCAAAATTCTTTTAGCTGCCTGCAAATGCAACTCAGATGGGTTAGCCATAAATATAGAAACAAGAGATACATCATACTGAATATCTGGTCTGGTGTTGGCGAGAAACATCAAACTCCCAACTATGCTTCTAAAAGTGGTCACGTCAACTTTTGGTGCTCCATCATCTTTGCTTAATTGGATCCCATGTCCAATTGGAGTTGCAACTGGTTTGCAATGCTCCATAGCAAACTTCTTGATCATGTCCCGAGCATACTTATGTTGACAGATGAAGATCCCTGTATCTGATCGATGAACCTCCATTCCAAGGTAGTAGTGCATTAAGCCAAGATCCTTCATCTCAAACTGCGTCATCATGGAGTGTTTGAACTCCATATTCATTTTTTCATTACTACCCATAAAAATGAGATCATCCACATACAAGCAAACTATGAGGATGTCATTACCTTGCTTTAGGTAGTAGAGTGTGGGTTCATTTTTGCTCTTGGTGAACCCATAATATTTGAAGTACCCATCAATGCATGAGGACCAAGCTCTTGGTGCCTGTTTAAGACCATAGAGTGCCTTCTTCAATCTGTAAACGAGGTGTTCCTTACCTTGCTCTTCAAATCCCTGTGGTTGCTCAACGTACACTTCTTCTGTCAAGTAACCATTGAGAAATGCACTCTTTACATCCATGTGTTGGACTTTCCATCCTTTGTGTGCAGCTAAGGCAAGAACTGTTCTGATAGTCTCCTGTCTAGCGACAGGAGCAAAAGTCTCTTCATAATCAATTTCATATTTCTGAGTAAAACCCTTTGCTACTAATCTTGCCTTGTGCCTCTCAATGCTTCCATCAACATTAAACTTGGTCTTGAAGACCCATTTACAGCCAACACATTTCTTTCCTTTAGGAAGCTTCATAAGCTCCCAAGTGTCATTTTTTATAGAGGTTATCTCCTCTTTCATGGCATCTTGCCATATTTTCTGAGCACATGCCTTCTCATAACTAGAAGGTTCAAGCTGTGCACTAGTTAACAAAGCATAGTTAACTTGATCTCCCCTAGGTTGCTGCTGGGAGTCATGTCGTGATATCGCAACACTTTTTCTCCTTAGCACTTTTTCTTGCCTTCGGGTCACGAAAACCCGACATTTTCGCGATATCGCAACACTTTTTCTCCTTAGCGCTTTTTCTTGCCTTTAGGTCACGAAAACCCGACATGTCGCGATATCGCGACACTTTTTCTCCTTAGCGCTTTTTCTTTCCTTCGGGTCGCAAAAACCCGACATGTCGCGATATTGCGACACTTTTTCTCCTTAGCGCTTTTTCTTGCCTTCGGGTTGCGAAAAACCTACATGTCGCGATATCGCGACACTTTTTATTTCGGACTCTCTCTCCTACAATATGTCGTGAAATCATGACACTTTTTTGTCCATACAATCTCTCTTGCAATATGTCATGAAATTGTGACACTTTTTCGTCCATACGACCTTCCTTGCAATATGTCATGAAATCGCGACACTTTTTCGTCCGTACAACCTTCCTTGCAATATGTCATGAAATCACGATACTTTTTCATCTGTATGACCTTCCTTGCAATATGTCGCAAAATCGTGACACTTTTTCGACCGTACAACCTTCCTTGCAATATGTCGCGAAATCATGACTTTTTCATCTTGCCTTTTTCTCTTCCAGCATGTCGCAAAATCGCGACAGTTTTTCTTGCTTGCGCTTTCTCTTCGAACATGTCATGAAATCGCGACAGTTTTTCTTTCTTCTCAACATGTCGCGATATCGCGACAGTTTTTCTTTCTTCTTCTCTCTCTTCCAACATGTCACGAAATCACGACAGTTTTTCTTTTTTCTCAACATGTGATATCATGACAGTTTTTCTTTCTTTTTCTCTCTCTTCCAACATGTCGCAAAATCGTGATAGTTTTTCTTGTCTGCTGAATATGTCGCGATATCGTGATACTTTTCTTACTTGTCTTTTTCTTTGATTTTTTGTAAGTGGTCCACTTCGGTCTTCTTGGAAACTCACTATCCATACTCTGAATAACCTTTGAACTCCTATCTTCTACATCTGAATAGCTTTTGAACTTCCTGTCCACTGAAACACCAGATCTATCTAATTGTGTTGACAACAATGACAATACTGTTGATGCACCTTGCTCAATAGTCAATATATGATCTTATATAGAAGTCCCCTAGGCACAGGTTGACTCTTATGGACATTTTGAGGTCCATTGAGGTACAAACCAAGACACACAAATGTTCACAAACTTCATGGGCACAGTGTAAGGAACTAATGATTCAGTTTTACGATCATGAAGTGAAAATGGTTTTTACAAGCATGGTTGACCTACCACTACATATCATTGCATGTGTTAACCACATGTCATTCAAAAGGGTCTTTATTGACATTGTTTCGTCAATAAATATAATCACGAGTAAGGCACTGCACCATTTGAAATTGCCTAAATCACACTTCATACAAACCACCTTTACATTGAGAGCGTTTAAAGATGCACTATGCTCTATGGTTGGCATGATTTTCCTACCTATTGAGGTGGGACTAAAGACCATTTTTGTAATGTGTCATGTGATAGAGGGCGCTTTACAGTATAACATCCTACTAGGGAGGCCTTGGATTCATGAAATTCCTTCTATTCCCTCGATATTGCATGTGTGTCAAGTATATACATGAGGGACAAGTTCACATGGTTTCATCAGATGAAGAACCATTCAAATTTGTGAACTTAGCAAATTTACCAAGGGATTTCGTGATCGCATCAATGCACTTGGACATACAGCCCACATCGTTGGTAAGGGTTCCAAGAGGTAAACAGGCAATGCATGTTCAACCATTGGTATCCATATCAAACAAATAAAAATATACCACTACAGCTTCTTTGATACCAAGTGCATCGACAATGCATCGAGATGACAAGAAATTAAAGGTAAAATTGGGTAGGAAAGAAGCAAAGAACACACCCAAACCAGTCGTCGTTGAGGCTACCACTCCCATGGAGGTGGAGGAAGCCCAAGATCAAGTCAAGGAGGCACCTTAGCCTACTTCACCTACATCATTAGTAGGGTCATCCGTACCACAAATGATTGTTCACCTAGCCAACACAGGTTTGGGTGAATATCTTATGCAAAATGTGACCTTCGGTCCTATTTTAGAGACTGCACAAGACATGGGTCAACCGATAGCCCATCGATATCCAATTGGATCTATAGTACCATTGGGCGAGCCACCCAACCAAAAAAACTTCATTTACGTTGGGTTGGATCAAGTTCCAATGCAAGCACCCATGGAGATGGATTATGAGGAATAGTTCATGGTGAACATTTGATACTTGTCCAACCCAGAGTACGCCATGCATATTTTTTAGCTCTATCATTGGCATGGATACAACCTTCGTATTTTTGAACAAGGATGAAGAACCCCTCTTGAACCATGTTATCAGTTGGCAACTAATAGTGTCATATTGATATTGTAGATTTAGGGACATGATGATTTACTCGTTGCATCATTGGATCATTTATACCTAAGTCTAGGGGACAACATGGATTTTAATACATATCATCCTAACATGTTTGTCCTTCAAGGCAACAACCCAATGGTTTCATTCATCACCATTGAGATACCAGAGCTTGAACATGAAGAGTTCTTAGAGTAGAACCCCAGAGGCAACATGGATCATCAAAATCATATCACAATCGATGATACCGGTATGCAGGGGCACAACCCCATCATTCTAGGCAATATCGATTTAGGAGATATTTGTAGTGAATATGAAGAGAAGTCCACCTCCAAAATAAGTGGACCGAGTTATGATGCATATGGCGAGTCCTCAATTGATGATCAATATGAGAAGGAAATTGACCGAGCCTTCGAGGTTCTAGTATTTCTATGCCATTTGCTACCTAGAGAGCAATTAGATGAGATACAAGAGCATTTCATAGTCAATAGTTATTATGAATATGAGACAGATCAGGCCTACTTAAGGCCTCATCCAGCTAATCTTCCAATATTTGTGAACACAACACAGTGGTCTGGTCATGTTAGCAATCATAACAATGAGATTGATATGACCGATCCGAGGCTTGTATACCCACCACATCTATTGCTTGTAAATTCAAAAAATGTTATAGAATAATGGCCTCTTAACACTGATCGCTCTAAAGAGGAAATAGAGAGAATTTTTGCATCGATGTCATATATACGATCACTTTATCCAATTTATCCGGATAGTGATGATAGTGATCGTAGAATCAGATACATGGGGCCACATCTGGAAGATCTCCCCTTGCATATGGGGGGAAGTGAAATATTATATCTATACAGTGATGATGAGGATTCATTGGAGATGGACTATTTAGGGCCTCATCACCTACGTAATTAGAATCCACATCAGGTTCCACCACCTATCACAGCTGCACGTTTGCATCGAGAGATTAATCTCCAACACCACCTAAGGGAAAGAATAAATCTGGAAGAGGAATATCAAAGGCTCTTTTTCCATATGCCTCCTTATGTTGAGCTACTTGATTCGAGATATCCCATTTTGTAATTAGTGCATAGATAGGATCTAGTTGTCCGGGCATCCCATAGGAAGGACCCATTCATCCCCGTACCATTTGAGCTAGATCCTAGGTATGGAAGCTACACAGACGATGTAGAGTTTAGTCCATGTGGTCTTGGAGATCAATATAATTCCATAAACATGGTCTCCATTGATCTAACCACTCCACTCTACAATCCAGTAGATCCATCCAAGCCATTGCATCTAAACATGGATGTTATCGATTGGGATCGCACTGATTCGCCAGTAGAGCCTGGATATTTCTTCCCAAACAAAGAGATACTGTAACCATTTTATTTTGGATTAGGCTATGCTTATGATGTCTATCACGCTAAACATGCTTCCAATTAAGAACATATAAATCCAGCTGATGACATCGATTTGATACCTATGCCTCATTAGCTTGAGGGGGGATCCCATATGCCATTAGATGAAACCTTTTAAGTGGATATCAATAACGATCCCACCAATATAAATAAGGTTAAATTTGGAACGAGTATCACTCCAAATGAGCGCGCTAGTATCATCTCTCTACTGAAAGAGATACCTGACCTTTTTTCTTGGACATACAAAGATATGCTCGATATAGATCTAAAATTGGTTACTCATAACCTTTCACTAGACCCGTCCAAGAATCTTGTCAAGAAGAAGCTTAGAAAGATGCATCCAATAGTAGCCTTAATGGTGAAATATGAATTGCAAAAATTTTTGGATGTAGAATTTATCATTTCCATCGACTATCTAGAATGGGTATCCAATATGGTGCCTATAGAAAAACCAGATGGAAGAATCCATATTTGTGCGGATTCTAGAGATCTCAACAAGGCAACACCCAAAGATTCATTTTCGTTGCCCAATATCGATGCTCTAGTAGACTCTACTATAGGTCACAAAATGCTCTCCTTAATGGATAGTTTTTTTGGTTATAATCAAATTCGGATTAATCCTGAATACCAGCACAAAACCATGTTTATAACGCCATGGGGAACATTTTACTACAAATTTATGCCATTTGGTCTCAAAAATGTTGGTGTCACATAACAACGAGCCATGACATACATTTTTCTTGACTATATGCACAAAATTCTTGAATATTATATCGATGATTTGCTAGCCAAGTCATTTCTACGAGAAGAGCATGCAGAGGTCTTGAGAAAAGTCTTTGATCTCCTGATAGAGCACAACATCAGGTTGAATCCTAAGAAGTGCGTATTTGGCATAACTTCTGGAAAACTACTAGGGTTCATTGTCTCCAAGAGAGGCATCGAAGTAGACCCAGTGAAGGTCAAGGCCATTTTGGAAATGCATCCTCCCACCAATATTAAGGAATTAAGGAGCCTCCAGGGCAAGGTAGCATCGATAATGTGATTTATCGCCCAACTATTAGATAAATGTCGACCCATGAATCAACTGCTACATAAGAGTGTCCCATTCAACTGGTATGAGTACTGTAAGGCAGCCTTCACTGAGATAAAGCAATACCTAGCAATTCTGCCAGTGTTAGCTCCACCAAGGCTAGAGGAGCCTTTTCTGCTATATATATCGGCAATAAACTTTGCGTTAGGGACCATGTTGGCCCAAAATAATGTACAAGGAAAAGAGCAAGCCATATATTACATTAGTTGAACCTTGGTGAGTTATGAGCTAGGATATGCATATGTGGAAAAACTATGTTTAGCAGTAGTGTTCGCTACCAAGAAATTACGGTATTACATGTTGAGTCATATGACATATGTGATATCAAAACAAAATCCTTTGTAGTATATGATGAGCAAGACATATCATAATACATGTACTACAAAGTGGATTATGCTATTAATAGAATTTGATATAGAATTCATAATATAGAAGTCCATTAAGGGATAGGTCATAGCAGATCAGTTAGCTGAGGCACCACTATCTAATAGTAGGCCTCTGACAATCAATATTCTAGATGATGTAGTGTTTTTAGTATTCGAAGATCTCAAACCTGAAGAACCAGATAACAATGTTGATATGACTCCGTTCTTTGATGGTTCAAAATGCAAGCAAGGATCTAGCATAGGGATAGTGTTTTTCATTCCGCAAGGATCTCCAATGCCCTTGTCATTCAAACTAGACTTCCCATGCACCAACAATAATGTTGAATATGAAGCCCTACTTTTGGGCCTCCATACAGCCATCACCATGAATATCAAGAGATTAAACATCTTTGGTGATTCCCTACTCATAATTAACCAAGTGAAGGGACTATTTCAATGTTGATGTTCGATACTAAAATCCTACAAAGATCTTCTTGCCACATATCTGGCTAAACTAGAATGGTACGACATTGAGGCAATCCCTCGTTCATAAAATAAGTTTGCAGACACCATGGCTTCTTTGGTATCCTTAATCCCTCAGAATACATCTTCCAAATTCACTACCATCCATGTCAATATGCTCTAACATCCTACAGCAGAGCGTGCAACATTTTATAACAAAGAATCAATCAACATGATTAGTGTGGAGCCAAAAGTTGATTGGTTCTGCAAAGCTGATGACTTTCTCAAGAAAGCACCCTAGGGGTATTTAACCTCCTAGAGTCTTGCGGTGAGTGGCACCACCATTCACCACAAGGTTATTTCCTAGTCTACATTTTCAAAATTAAATACGTAGGGGGTACAATTTGTCTTAACAATAAAAGCTGAGGCTCATCAGAATTGGATGTCACAGATTCAAGACTTCCTAAGACTTGGTTTTGTCTTGGAGGGACTATCACGTGCTACAAGATGCACATTTAAACAAAAAGTGACTAGATATGTCTTGATAGGAGACATTTTGTACCACTAAAGTTACGATGCAGTTTTACTTCATTGTCTTGAGCCCCAAGAGTCATCTTGGTCAATTTTAGAATCTCATGATGATACGTACGGTGGCCATTTCAGTGGCATGGCCATCATCAAGTGCATCCTTCGAATGGGTTATTATTGGCCCATTATGGAGAAGGATTGCAATGTGTATGTCAAGAAATACATCAAATTTTAGCATCATGCTAATCTTACGCGCATGCCATCACAGGCCTTATAGCCCATCCAAGCGGCTTGGACATTTTCTCAATGGGGGTTTTATCTAATTGGCAAGATCTCTCCTTCATCATAAGGCTGACATACATTCATTATTATGGCTATGGAGTATTTTAAAAAGTGGGTCGAATCCATTCCCTTAATAATGACCACTAGAGCTCGCATTGTAGAGTTCATAATGGAGCATATCATAAGTCATTTTAGGGTACCATCCAAAATAGTTTTGGATAATGGAACTTCTTTTAAGAAAACAATTGTGTGAGCTTTAACATCTAAGTACCGTATCAAAAATAGTTTTGCAACTCCATATTATCCATAGGTAAATGGGCAAGTTGAGGCCTCAAACACGACTATGGTAGCCATCTTGAAAAATACAGTGTAATAAAACCACAAGGATTGGCATATATAGCTGCCCCTTGCATTATGGGCTTATAGGACTAGCATTCGAACTCCCACTAGGGCAACTCTATTTTCAATAGTATATGGCATTGAGGTCATTATACCCTTAGAGTTGAAAATTCCAATGTTGCGCATCGCATTGAAAGAGTTCATTGATGAGAACATCGTGCATCAAGCTCACCTAGATCAACTGACGTTGCTCGATGAACGTTGCATGAATTCCCTTGAGCATCTTTGCATTTATTAGGAGTGACTCAAATGAGCTTACAATATCAAATTCCACCAAAGAGACTTTGAAGTTGGGGATCTTGTGTTGAAAGAAAGAAAACAGAACTCGAATTTGTTGCCCGATATATGAGACAAATTTATGGCTAATTGGCTAGGACCCTATATCATATCTAAAAATATTGGTCCGGGTACCTATCACCTAATGTTGCTAGGGGGTGTTGAAGAGCTTGAACCTCTCAACATCATCCATCTTAGGGAATTTTATGCTTAGAGAGTGTAGCAAAATAAAAGCTCCAGAGGCATCTATAAGCCCTTTGGTCATTCAAAAAGGCACCAAGGATTTCTAAAAATTGCTTGGTCAACCCAAAGGCTCTAAGAATTTTTTTCAAACTACTCAGTCATCCCAAAAGGCTCCAATATCTCATTCGATTGATCTAGTCATGTCAAAAAAATATCCAAAGGTATTTGTAAGCCCTTTGGTCAATCAAAAAGGCACCAAGGATTTCTAAAAATCACTTGGTCAACCCAAAGGCTCCGAGGGTTACTTAAAGCCACTTGGTCATCCCAAAAAGACACCAAGGATTTCTCAAAAAATTCTTGGTCAACCTAAAGGCTCTGAGAGTTCCTATAGCTTCTCGGTCATCCTAAAAGGATCCAAATTCTCTTGCTGAGAGTCTAGTCAACTAAAATGTTCCAAAGGCATCTATAAGCCCTTTGGTCAATCCAAAAAGCTCCAAGTATTTCTAAAAATCACTTGGTCAACCCCAAAAATCTCCAAAGGCATATATACTCATCGTTTGGTCAAATATGAAAGCTCAAAAATTCATAAAAAATTGAAAATATATAAAATTCCAAAACATTGATAAATCATAAAATCCAAAAACATTTGCTTTTACAGCTTGCATTTTCATTCATATAGTCACCTCATCATATTGCATTTAGGTATTTATCATCCATTGCATTCCACAGTAGAGTGTAATGTGTTTATCAAAATCTTACAAACGGTCGCACGTTTGTGTTTCAATCATGCACCCTTGAATTTACCACAATTCATTGCATTCATACACGATACCTGTTGCAGAGAAATATGTATGTATATTAAGTTTTCCAGTCACTCAGACATACCTAGTGGGTTATTCATATATTATAGAAAGCTTGCTTTATTTTCATAGATGAGGTCATTAGTTGGGATAGTGCTTCAACATATCAGGATCCTTTCACTAAGCAAAACAATATAAAATCCTGCTAAGACAAGAGATGATGAAAGCTACAAAATCAATCTTAGGTATCTAGAGAGATGGGTTTCATGACCTACTTATCTTGCAAATAGTCAGTTTAGAAAGGTGAACTTTGGCAAAAGGACAAGAATTTCCCCTATAAATCCCAAAGTTACAAAGTTTAAATCCCAAGTTACAAAGTGCAAATTTTAAAGTACAAAGTTCAAATCAAATAAAAAGTGACATAGTGAATCAAAAGCACTATAAAAATCCCTTGCTCAAAGAAAACGGTAACGCATGGACTAACAATGATTTTTATCACTACATATGAGCAAGTAAGAAGGGAGAGAACTTGAATCCCTGGATTGTCCACATTTTGAAAGCCATAGAGTGATCACCGATCACATCAATGGGTTGGAAGAGTCTCGCCTACAGTTAGAGAGGTAATTCTATTTGGTTATCCCCAAACGTAGCAATGGTTTGAAAGAGTCCCACTTGCATTTTGAGTGGTAGCCCTAATCAATTTGCAATATGAGCTAGATCTAGGTGCCTAGGTTTGTCTAGCTGTATAAGTCTAATGAAATCTAAAATAAGGATGGTACGATCGTATGAGGAACCCTATCTCACATACGGGTTGAAAGAGTCTCTACTAACATACGGGGTATGCCTATGGTCTATCTGAAAATATTCACATGCACACACAGGTATAATGAATAGTTGGGTCTATCACAGCAAAAGCCTTATCCAATAAAAGCCTTGTATAGTTAGTATGTGATTTTTGGAGAAGTCTACTAGGGTGTTTGAGTCTCATGGAAAACCTCAAAAATTTCTCTAATAGCAACAAGATACCAAATATCATTAGACGTCAAAAATATGAGTCATTCATTCATCAGAATGCATTTTACAAAGAACAATCAAACATATAGGATAGATACCACATGAATATCAAAAATGATGTTTAGATAGCCACTGACTATATAGTGCAGCAAATAAAAATATACAGAATGACATACTCATTCATTAGCATCATACCAATCCATTTTACTTCATTTCATATATGGGTGATTAATTGATTAAGTTCTTGTAATGAGAATTATCAATTATTTTGCATGATTTTTATACATTTTGTGGTGTCGTATTTTAAAACTGATATACACAGTTTACATTCATTCCTTATGTTTTAAGTGATTAAATCATACAGGTTCATTCCCATTAGATTATGATTATGTACATAATGCATTACCATACATTGCATAGCATACCATAACTTCATAAAAATAAACGCATGCCCACAAAGCAAAAATAAATATGCGTTCAAAATAAATAGTGCATCCATATGCATACATTATATATGGCACATCTAATCATCTAGATAACTTCATCTCATCAACATCATCATAAATAAGATATTTATCTAGTGCATGTCATCCATACATTGCATTATATAAACATAGCATCAACATAAGCATTGCATCCATGTGCATCAAATAAACATAAAATCAAAATTAAACATCAGATACACATAATGAGACAAAAATACCAAGTCATATATATATATATATATATATATATATATGTGCAAAAAGAGTACATATGAGGAGTATCAAAATTCCCGTAGGCTAAAAAGTGTGTAGGTCCTTGACCTTACACTCAAAATGAATACAACATAGCAAAAGTATAGTCTACATCTAGAAGAGCCCAGGTCTAGTCTGCTCCCCCTGTACTAGAGCTCTCATCGCCTCACTCAGCACTATGCTCTAGAGCCTACTATCCTATCTGATATGGCACCCATGGTGGGTCCTACTATGGGTCCTGCCTACCTCTAAATCCTAAGGTGCCCAACACATGAGAAACCGGTAATTGTAGTAGGCTAGTCCCCTGACTGGTGGCCCCTGAAGTCTACCCTACATCTCTAGGCCTGGCATGTGATGTTGCCCCATGTGTGTTAGAGGACCTATGTGTCCTCTCAGTACTATGAGTCTTGTGACCCGAGATCACCATAGACTATCCTGAGGTCCTAGACTTGGTCCATTGATACTCTAAGGAGAAAGTACCCTCAAGAACTTGTAACCCATGTATCTCAATATAATTGACTAGCTGATCAATACAAGCAAGCCAGGTTACGTGTATCTCATTGGTCCTCATGACCATACTACATAGTCACTCTACCTCAGCCATCGAATCCTGTATAGCTACTGGTTCTACCACTTGTGCTACCGAAGGCCCCATAGTAGCCTAAGGAGGTGGCATACCCCCCCTCGATACCCGAAGGAGATCCCTCTCTGCCTTTGATGCAGTCCATTGTGCCTGTGCTAACTCCAGGGTAGTCTACAATCTCTAAACTTATGCATCTACATATATGGCCCCCATAGTTAGATCCTATATCTGATCTTACACCTTAGTCAGACACCTATCTCTATTAGATACCTTCACCTCTAGAGTGACGATCATAGTATCTCGCTCTAGCTTCTATGTGTGGAATCATCCTAGCTAACTCTACCAGTTAGCCACCTGAGCTAAGAGATGACCCTCTATGCTATCATGAGGGACCTCACTATCCTCTGTATCCTACTCATCTAGGTCAATCTTAGGAGCCTCCTTAGTGGTTGTCTCTATGTCCCAACTGCTCTCTATTTGTTGGCACACCCCATGCTCATCGAGATCCACCTCTACCTCTGCCTAATCTGGCTTTCGGCCTAGAGGCCCTATGTTGTACCATATGAACATGGACCACCACCCATCATACTTTGTAGTGGTCCCACCAATATCGACTCTAGTATCCTCGTAGTCATCAGCAACATCTCCTAGAGGCTCAGGAATGATCCACTATAGATCATGCTTTGCGACCAAGCATCGATATTTGAGAGGGATATCTGGAATATCTTGCAGAAGCCCAAACTACCATAGGACCCAAGAGTAGAATTGGTACTCTTGAATCTCAGCCTTATAGAAAATCAACCATCTACCATGGCATGTCTATCTCAGCAACTTGACCTCCTCTTGCCACATTGGACAATCCATATAGGGCTGCCACTGAACATCATTTGGGCCAAGTGCCACAAACTGAGTGATATAATATTGGACGTCACCAGAATGGATCCTACTATGGGTACCCTCATCCTCATGAGGCTAGTAGGTGGTATAACATTTATGATCATTAGTAATATCAGTGATCCATAGTGGAAGATCTACGAGATTCTCAATTCGAATGTGTTGCCACCCCCAGATCTGCAATAGAATACTACAACTGAGGCCCTTATGGCTATGCTCAGTAATATGGCATAGCTCCCTGTATAGTTGAAATAGTAGGGTGCTCCCCCAAGCTAGAAGTAAAGGCTCCTCTATAGAGATTTATAGCACCCTCCAAGAAAAATACAAGAGGTTCCAGGGAATCCTCATGCTCAAGGAGTCTAGAAGGAAAATATATCTACACCAAGACCAATCAAACACATGCAAAATTAAAACAAATAAAATAAAATAATTAAAAACCAAATGTGCCTCGTATTCAGTTATTTATCCTATACACTTGGTGGTTGCAATGATTTGTGATCCATGCAATCCGATAAGATGAGTAAATCACCATAAGGACATTTGGGGTAAAATTGTCATTTCTTATATGACATATTTCAAAAAATCATCGAAAAATATGATTCAACACAAGTCTAATTTCATTTTTATCATTTTGATTCCTTAAGATGACTATTATAGCCTGACTTCTCCATGGGATAGAAATGTGTAAATACTACTAAGAGTTGCAACCATAAGCTGAACTAGGCGTAGCCAAGGCATAAAAAAGGTTTGATTTTAAATTTTTTTAGGATAATTCATTATGGTCAAGCGATTTCGTCGCTTAATGCATTGTAATTACCCTCATCGACTCATCACTTGAGGGGGTAGTCATAATTTCATAATCATAATCAAAGTCAACAAAAGATCCCTGAGATCGTAGATCCCCTGATCTTATCAAAATTGTTTTCGTTCTTGCAAATCATTGTCAACAACTATCATAAGCTTCCCCATTTACTTGGGACAAATAGAAAATATGATAATTGGTTTATAACTCTCATCCTTCGAATTTATGGGTTAGAAGATACCCATACTTGCCATTGATGCTATCTGAACATCTGATGATGAGGGCAGGCTTGTCAAAATGTAAGCCTTTCATAAGTTGGAAGTAATGATTCCAAGATGCACATCCTTTTGCTGGACCTGGGGCATCTAATGTTGATATGACTAATGATCATCATAGAACCTTAGACATCATTTTAGGATGTATATTTTTTCTCAATGTTGTTCAATCTCACAACACATCTCAAAAGGGGCAACTGTAGACACCTAAAACATGTCATGTTAAGGGTGACTACTCATATGGACATGCTACAAGACCATATGGAGGATCTTGGAAAGACTCCAAGATAGATCAGTGGTTCTAACCAATAAATTTAGGCATTTTGGACTAAGCAGTATGAACCATAGCACAGACCTACGGTCTCCAGTCTAAATCATGGGTGACACCTATGGTTTGCAGTCAGGACCACAACTATAACATGCGGTCTTAACTAAAGTTTAGTTAGGCCTTCCATCTGATCCAAATTGGTTGGAATAGCCAAAAGATCTAGAATGAGGCAGTTGAATGATAGAAGATTCCAGAGGCTTCCATCCCAACTGTCCTAACCACCCTTCTTGGTCTTGGCTTCTCCATGAAGCCACCCCTAGCCTTAGGGGCATGCTATAAATACCCTCTCCAAAATGGGGATAAGGGAGGATGATTTGTGTAGCGAAGTGCTGACGAATTATTGAGTGAGTGTAAATTTATCAAGAGAGTAGTGAAGCCCTATCAAATTGCATACTAAATTTGTGCATTCAAAGGCTACTTTGCTATTCATTCAACGATCAATTTGCCATGGAAGCCCTAGGAGCCTAGGAGGATCAAGAAACACAAATCTGGGCAAATGAAGGCCCTTCACATCGAATTGACCTCCAAATCAGTCTAAGGACAACAAAGGCTACCCTTGAACATCAATTTTGACAAGGAGATCAAGCCCACTATCCCTTATTTTAAGGGTAAACCTATCAGAGGTCAAACCGTGGTTGTTAGTCGTGGTTCACAATGCAGACCGCTCACCATAGTTACAGTTTGCAATAGGTGACATATCACCTTACTCTTTTTATTTTTGTCCAGTTAAATAGGGTAGATTAATCGTTTTGTAGGGTTAATCATAGTTTAGAAGAATTCTAATCATAGTAATTAGATTAAAATAGATATTTTATGTTTTGCATTAATTAGGAGATTTGTGGATATTTTATGCACCTCTATGCTTCTATTTTGTTATCTGATCCATGCATTATTTGTCTAATGATCTCTTTTATGCTATATTACAAATCTTGATTCAATTAGCATAGTGCAAAGGCTTTCTTTATGTTTTCTTGATTATTAGTTTCATGGCATTATCATGTATGTTTCCTTAAAAGGCCTCATCATGAGAGGCTATCTATATTTTTTATCATGTGTTGTTGTTTCTTGATCGTAGGAAGATAGGTACAAGAGGAGTCTATGTCATAATCCTTCCACATCGTGAAGAAGGAGGTCAACTCCACCCCAATGTAGTTTGTGACTAGTCAAAGGGTAATATTAATGCGCCTACCATCTTGAGGGCATTAGCAATTGTATAAACTATATTATCATTTAAGTGACCCTAAGATGGGCATATTTGTAATAGATATTCATTCATAATCAATACAAGAAATATTATTTTTATGAGTTTATGTAATGTCTCAAGTTTTTACACTTTTATGATGATTATAGACCGATACAGTAGATAGGTGCACGCTTTTTGGTTAAGTCAATTTACATGACCCAAATGATGTAATATACTCTAAAATTACTTGTGAATAAATGAACATGTGAAGGGTTGTGATTCAACACCTTTTTCTAAGATTTGAGCTTTAATTTCTACCTTTTTAAGGGCAATTCAAGCAAAAATTTTGGAGGCCATAACTTTTGTACACAAAAGCAATGTGATCATTTTTTTCAACTCATATAATTTTTTAACCCCTATCTAATGGTGACATCAACTTATGGACACGTTCTAATTTTTGGGAATGAATTGTATGGAATAGTAATAAATTCCTATTATCCTATTTTGAAAAGGAAAATTTATATTTTTCTATCAAATTAGAGTCTTTGGCCTAATTTTTGTGGAGATATAAATGGATTTATGTGTGTTTAGTATATTTTAAGTCTTTTAAAGGCTTGTGAGAAAAAAATTTAAGATGTGCTTTAGTCAATCCCTCTTCCTCCTTTGGAATATTGATTAAGTATATTCATAGATATTTAATCGTTTATGATCTCTATCTTTTTTTATTTCTTTTATATGTACTCTTGAAATTTTGTTATAATTCTTCTTTCAAGCAGGTTCATGTAAAGCCTCTTTAGGTTATTGAATTCAAGTGGCCCAAGGGAAAGAGGGAGTCATAAAAAATAATGATGTATATTGTAAGAGGAAAATATGTGTCTTTACGACATACCTTATGTGACAATGGAATATTGAAGGAGTTTATCTTTGAAGGAGGTGGTGATCTTGATTTATTTTCTTCATTTGAAGTCCTAGGGATAGTGTTTTAGATATGTTCGAGAGTGTATAATAGTGGAAATGGTGACTATTGTCCAACCTAAGGGAACAATTCTGCAAGAAATATTTCTATACTAATAGATTTTAGATTATGTACGGATCTAGATGAGTCTACCCCAAAATACAAAGACCAACTAGAGCATCTAATATGGATGGTGTATTATTATTACTAATGTTTTATCCCTTGGCCCCTTAATTTATATTATGATATGGTGTTAAAATTATAATTTGATTCATGGCCAAGGATGGCATCGTGTGATGTATTAGATAGTTCTAAGGGAATTTTATTATAAATACATAAACTAATTATAATATTTTATTGTGTAATCCATATGGGTTGTAGTTAACCATGTTATTGTTAAACCCTCTTTATAACTTGTAATTAACATAAATTCCTTTTATTATGCCAACTTAGTTTAAACTCTACTATGTAAATAGGTTTTTTTTATTGTTATAAATACCCCCTCTCATTCCTCATTTTTTATCTATGGATATAGTGACTATTTATGATACCTACGAGTGCCCTCCATATCTCTAAATTTTTCATCCTTATATTTGGTTTTTGTGTAAGATTTGAGTGAATGGATTTCTTTTATATATTTCTATAAAATATTATGAATTCTAACATGGTATCAAATTTGATATGGAGAGACATCATTTGGTCAGTTAGGAAGTCAACTTGGATCCTCTAATCCATCCTTCAATTTTTACGATGACTTTATTTTTAACTTCCCTCATTAGGTTTTCACTTTTTTTGGAGATATGTTTCCAATTTTAAATCATGCTTCATTGTCACTATTTGAGCTTGAACCTACATTATTCTCATTCTATGTTCTAGATAGCTATTTTTATTCTCTTTGGATAAAAAATTTAGAAATGACACCATAGCAGTTTTAATTTGAATTCAAATTTCATGCCAAAACATTAGCTCTAACTTTTTGCATGGTGTTCACCATCCTCTTCTATAGAAATAGTTCACTTTTGATCTTGTGTATGGTGGGTTGCAAGGTGGTTAGACACATTTTTTTACGATTATATTTTAGTTTATTTCAAGGTCAAAACCATGTTTATATAACCCCTTTTATATTTATAGAATCAAACTAGAAGACTTTATTTTTTTGTAGATTTTCTTCTCAATCAAGCACATGGTGCACTAGTCAATAGAATGAATTATTAGGAATTGAAAAAATAGTTGTGGGCTTCAAATTAGTTATTTATATTTTTTATCTTTATAATGTTATAGGTAAGAAAAGTAATCTATAGAGATGCACGTCCATTAGAAATCACCTAGGTTGTTGGTAGGTTGCCTATGTGGATTCTATTAAGGCTTTAGGAGGTGAATTTGCATGCATTCAAAAACCCCTATGGACATCTTGTGCAAATATTTTTGAAGCACCAAGGAATAACAATAAATATTCTTTTATAAAATATTGTTGGTGTCTTAAAGGGCATATTGCCACCTAGGCTAGACCAAGGTGCTTAGGCTATATGACATTAGATTTCAAACCCTATGTAGTATACTTTGTTAGGCATTTTGGATACTATAATTATCTTGATGACATGGCAGTTGATATGGCACGACCACATGCCACATAAACCTTATTTTTACTATTTATTTACCTCCAACCAATCAAGAAGGAGAAAGCATCAAATTTTCAATGTGCTAATGGAGCCTAGGTGGTAAATAATGACTAGTCATCCCTAGTTAATGAGAAGACAATACATGGTGGGCTATCATTTAATACTATTTTCTAAGGTTTGAGGCTTTAAATTTTACTTGTTAAAGGAGTATTTGTAAAAACAATTATAGGCCATAACTTTTGCATACAAAAGCATTTTGATCCTATTTTTTCAAATCATACAATTTTCATGGAAAAGTAAGGTGTAGAAGAGAACACATAGAGGACTATATGTGTCATGTTTTCAAATCATACATCTTAAATTCAAAGGCGGCCCTTGCTTTAGTTCTTTATTCTATCCTCGTCATTTGAAAATTAAGGGGGGCCCTCTATTCTTATGCATGACAATAATTTCACTTCATTCCATAAATTTATTTCTACAATACCATTTCAATATTTTTAGAGCTTTTGATGACTAGTTTTCAAATTAGTGGTAAAGATAATTCCAAGTCAATGTTTACTATGATATTGAACTTTTAGCGACCACTTTTTATAAGTAATTGGTTATTTTTTTTTTTTTTTGCAATTTATTTAATAATCCATTAAATAAGAATTGGAACATTTATAAGGATAATAATAGTTTTAAAAAGCAAATTTATCTTAGAAAATTTGCCAAAAATTTTGTGGAAAAACACTTTGGAGATCCTAAAAATTTTAAAACAAAATGTTTACTAAAAATTGTAAGTTTCTATATTAAACTTTTTATAGCCAAAATGCATCTCTAGCCATGTTGACACATTAGTAGAAGATAACACACAAATGGATCAGTCATATGTATGTAGTTTTAATTTAATATGTACTTTGTAACTCATGGAAGGTGAATCATCACATTTTCATATGGTGACCTTCCAAATCATGGAAGTTGAACCATCACTTTCAATACAATAGATTTAAAATACACAAATTATTCCATAAAGAGAGATTTATCCATGACTATAAAATGAATGAGTAGTGGATGCAATGTTATAGCCTCACATCTCTTCTCAAATATTTCTTGTATTACTCTATTTCCTTATCAAAAAAATTATTATGCAATTTTGGTCTTATATGTTTAGTTTGTTATACTTTATTATTTTTAAATTGCACTCTTTTTATATTTTTCTTAACTCAAAATTCTAAGTTTTGGATCAGTGGTATTAGAGAAGTTTATCTTTTAAGTTGTATACCCATAACATAAAATCATGATATCAAAATGTTGGGTATCAAACATAAGATCTCTTGGCTTACCTCCCTTGTCATTCTAAACAATCTCACATGGGAACTAGAATGGATAAAATTGGAACAGTTGATACTTTCAAGGAACTCTTGAATGAAGCCCTCATGAAATAAATGAATGAGATGATGAATCAATTTTCTCAAATTCATCCATGAATCCTTGTTGCAAATTGTGCAATATCCTCTACATAGCTTCTCACTTTTCTAGAACCATTCAATGCTCAGACACCTTTTTATTTGTAATAAATTTTGATATTTCTACTTTTAAAGAAAAATATGATGGTAATGCCCTAAAATTTTATTGGTTCAATTATCCTTATTATTATTATCTATAAATAAATTCATCTATAATGATAAAATAACTTTTGCATTCTTAAAAGCTTTATTACCTATTTTAAATGGGTGGCAAGAATATTGTAATAGGGTTATGGAGAAGAATAAATATTAAGTAATGTTCATATGGGATTATTTCAGGAAGTTCATCAAGAAATAATATTATTCTATAGGAGCCTATGAAGAACAATACATGTGATAGCAACAATTGCATCAATGTAAAGACCAATCTATTCATGATTATACAACTTTTTTACATTCCATGATAGTAAAAGCTAGGTATTCAATATATTTAAAGACATATAATCCTTAAGTATCATAGTGATCTATAATGGTACATTTGAAAGGACATGGACCTCTTCAAATTCAAGATATTGGGAGAGGCATACAAACTTCTCATAAGATTGGAGCAAAAGCACAAAAACAAATATCTCCAATGCATGGGCATAGGCTTTAGCTTCTCTTTAATTTGAATGACAGTTGGTTTCTTGATATCTTTGATGACATTTCTTAAACAATGGATACCTCATGTATGATCACTTTGACTAGGAGCATTCAATGCTCTCTTGCTATTACTACTATGATGTTGATGCTATGACATAATTTTACCATGAACTTGGCTTCTAATGTTGCTATGAATTTTACCTTCAATTCTTTTATTTGTTGGTCTTTCACACCTCAAATAGGATTTGAATATTGTGGCAAGTGACAAGTGTCACATCCATTTCCTTTAACGCATAGTCTTAAATGGTCAGTCATGCTTCTTGGTGACAAGTGTTACTTTTCTTCTAAAGAACCAACCTTCTTCTTTATAATGCCTTCTTGGTCAAGCTTGCAATGGATGGGTTCTCACATGGAAACATTAGGATTTTTTTCTAGGTGACAAGTGTCACCTTACTTTTGTGCATGGACTTTCTATGTAATGCCTCTTCAACATATCTTTACATTACGTTTATTATCAACACAATACGGCTAGCTCTTCCTTTGTTGTATAAATTTGATGGTTTTTGGAGTGAGTTATTTTAATATGGAATGGTGAGTAACGCCTTGGAAACTTGGAGCAATGATTTTGTAGACTTCTAAAAATGCTCTTGTGGAGTTTGAGCTACTCCAATGGTGCTCCTCAGATGTATAACCACTTATTTGTGGTTTTCTTATTTTCTATTATGTACTTCTTTACCTTTGAATATAATGCTTCTCCTTCCTTGTACTGTGCTTCATTTTCTTACAAGTTCGGCTATCCAGACTGTAGATGACATGAGCCTTATGGAATATCCTTTTACCTTGCTTGGATAATGCTTGTAAATGACTACCTTGGACTATTTTTCTCCTTGTGAAGAGGGTGCTCTTTTGACACTGAAGACCTATCCTTCCTACATAGGGCAGATTAGAGTAGTGTGATATAATATAAATACTTTTGAGAATATAATACCTTCTTTTGCATCTCATTTACAATATCTGGATTTGTGGAATCTTTTGAAGTAGGCAATGGTAGATTTTGGAGTTTTCCTCTTGATTAAACAACTCTATCCTTTGCTTTTTAATGAACCCAAGATTGTAACCATGTAGATAGAAGCTCTTTTGTAGAAGTAATTTTTGCACTATTTTTTCTATAAATAACCTTTACTGCACTTTGAATATCAGACTCACCAAGTCTTGATTTGAAGCTTCCCTTATTTTTTTTTATGGTGTATTTCTTCTTCACTCCTTGGAGGAATCTGATCTAATTTTTGTGGCTTCTTTAGCCCATGAAATGTTGTAGGTTTTTTGTACCAAATAGTGTATCTAGACACTTTTATAATTTGTTGGTTTTTGTGTCATTGATATTTAAAAATCAACAAACACAAACTAACGCTTGAGAGTAACTAGTTAGAGATCAACTAGTATAGTGCCAATGCACTTTTAATGGTAACAACAATCTCACCTGATTTCTCCAGTAAATGATCTCTTAAAATAATTTCAGATGCACTTAATAATCTCTAAAAAATTTAACAGTAATCTGCAATTTACCCTTAATAAATATTCTACAAATTTTTACTACAATAAATATTGTAGGATATAGTCTTCTTGCTTTCTAGATAGCAAATAGGTAGATGATAATTTTCTTTCTTTTGAAAATATCCAACTCCTGTTTAATGTGAAAATAATCCTTAAAATGATTTTTCCCTTTTTGCACTTTATGACTATAATATAATCTATCTTTATACAACTTTTAATCTAAATATTGTGCCTTAACAAAGTTTGATAATAATCCAATTTGATATTTAATTAATGAACCTAATTGCACCCAAGTTGCTTAACTCTTTTATGGCTTCTGAAGTAGATGTAGATCTTGCTATTTTTGATTCACCAAGTTGCTATCTTGCAATGGTTGAATTCAAAGCTTCTTGTTGGATGTCCATAATAGCTTCCTACTTCACAAAAATGTAGCCTTGAACTTTCTATCTTGAGCCTTATATTTGGTGGCTTGATCCTTCCAGTGATATTTTCTTATTTTGTAGATTCAAAGAAATCCTTTCTCTAAAATATGCCTCCTTACTGTGAGAGGTAATCTCCAAATATCATATATTTGGTAGGCTTCTTCTGTATGAATCTTCCTTCAAGCTTCTTGTTGAATTTTGAATTCAAATAGAATCTTCATCTTCTCAAGATTTTAAATATATTGAGGTATTCACTAGATTATTCTTATAGGATTTGGCACTCCTTGCCAAATTATTCTTCTCTTGGTAGTGGATTTATTCAATGATTTCTCCTAGGAACTCTTTTTATGATGCTTCTTTGATATATGCAACAAGGCTCTCCAAGCCTTCTTATTTTTCCTCCTTGAGACCTCTCCAAGATCTTCTATCTTGCATCTTCTATGGTCTTCCAGCTGAGACCTTTTCTTCAACATTCTACTTTTGGAAGTTTTGGTGATGAGATATTCTTCTAGGATATCTAATTCTACTGCTTTTGGATTTATATAGGATTATCCTAGTCCTTCTCTTTCTTCCAATAATGGAAGTTCTTCAATGAAATCTTCTCTTGATCTCTTCAGCTCCTTCTTGAAGGAAATATTTAATTATTAAAGGAGATCATCAATCTCCTATTTCTTGGACTCTTCTCTAGAGTATTCTACAGGAACTCCTTTATAGATTTTTCTTCTAGATCAAGAAGTTATCTTCTAAATCAGGAATTATTTTTCAATTTTTTCTTTAGGAACACTTCTTTGGAGTATTCTTCTAATTCAGGAATCTATCTTCTGAATTTGGAATTATTTTCTGAAGTTTTCTTTAGGAACTCTTCTTTGGAGTATTCTTCTGAGTGAGGAATATATATTTTGAATTAGGATTTTTTTTAATTTTCTTTAGGAAATCTTATTTGGAATATTCTTCTAAGTTAGAAATTTATCTTCTGATTCAAGAATTATTTTTTGAAGTTTTCTTAAAAATTAGGGCTTCTACAACCTTTTTCTTGATCAAGGCTTCTATGGCCTTTTCTGATTTCACAATATGCAAGTATTGATCTTGAGTGGAGATCACCAATATCCTATCTCCTTCTAGGAATAAACTTATAGAGTCTCTTTTCCTTGAGTATTATATAAGGCTATTGTGGACTTTTATTTACTTTCACAATTTGTAAGATTGCAGCTCTTGTAATAAGATCTTTCTCGAGGTCTTTGAAATAGTCAATTTTATTTCCTGTTGCTGCAAGTGCTAGAATGATTCTAAGAAGATATTATTCCTAACTCTCTTATAGGAAGCTTCCCAACCTTTTGTTGAATCTCCTTTTCCTGCAACAAGCTATTAGAAACTGAAATTGAAGAATTTGTAATTTTGGAGATAATAATCTTCACTAGTTGATTTGTCAATCTAGTGGTATGAATGCTAAGTCCTAGTCTTCACAAGTTTTTTTATAACTCTCTAGAAAGACTCTATCCAAATATAATCTTAGAATTTTTGCAACTAAGATTTATTTCATTCCTCACTTTTCTAACCATATTGACTACTATGGATTTTTCTATCAATTAGTCTTAATTGCATCTTTTGTATGCAACAGTGCACAATGGTAGATCTGATTTTCAAAGATGCATGTCAATAGTAGAAATGGTAGCTCTACCTATTCCTCTTGACCTACTAGACTTCTCTTATGATGGATTTAGGTCCTCCTATATTGATTCACCATGGATATGATACCACTTTTATATTTTGAGGGTATATGTAGTGGAAGATATCTAACACAGGTCCTAATAAGATATAATAAATATGAAATAAAGTGAGTTTGCACTATGATTGAAATATAATTTAAATAGAAATGATGAAATTACAATGCAGTATGGAGGAAATGATCACTCCATTAATATGAGCAAAAGAGCTACATTGTGCTCCATACATGTGCACTATTATCTACTACATTGCACTAGATAGGAACTTGACTTCATGCTTTCTTGATTTTAATCTACTACTATGAGGCCCTTTATATAGGAAGATAGATTCCTTGCCCAACACCCTACCTAGTTGTACAAGGGGACACCTTGCACATTACAACTTGCAAATTTTCACTTGTGTATTACATTACTTGAAATAATTAGCTAACTTCCCCCTAAAGTAATCTCCTACTCCAACTATGTACCTAAGGTGGTACATTTACATGACCCATATGATGTAATATATTCTAACTCTAATATTTTTTATCAATAAAATAATTATACATTTTTGTTTATATATTTTTGTGTTTTGGTTTGTTAAACTTTTTTATTTCTAAATTGCACTCTTTCTTGATCTTTCTTAACCCAAAAATTATGATTTTTGTATCATTGTCCTTGTAGACGACTTAGTGTATCGTATGCTACCAGTAATTTTTCTAGATCATAAATATAAGACAAGCTAATTAACAACCTTTATCCTAATTAGATACATGTTAAAATGCAATATAAATTTATTCATAATAAGAGTAAATGTAGAATTTAAAACCCTCATGTTTTTCCTCTTTATTTTCTAAACATTGTAGACACCTAAAACATGTCATGATTAGGAAACCAATCATATGAGCACATTTGAAGACCATATGATCAATTTTAGACCTTTCCAAGCATCAAAAGTGGTTCTCACCACTCATCTAGGGCACTTTAAGCCCATCCAAGCCTAGCCGCTCAAGCCTAGAGCAACTAGACCTTAGCTACTCAAGCCTAGAGTGGCCAAACCTTAGCCACTCAATACAACAATGGCCATATCTTAGCTACTGCATATGACAGCGACTAAGCCATAAAAAATATTTTATTGACAGATATGCCCAATCATGGGCATAAGTGGCAGTCTGCATGCAATAAAGGTGAGTGAGAGTAACTTTGCATTCCCTTTCATGACCAGTTCACATAGGAGACTTGATTTTGTATTTAGACTTCATTTAACTAGTATTTAAACATAGAAAATACAAAAATATTCTCATGCTAACCTTCACTATGCATGAGGGATTCAATCCTAGGGCTTGGACATAGACCTAGGGTTTCACACACTTTATAAGGAGCAAACCTAAAAGCACTAAGTGACCTTCTTCGACTATCTTTGTATCTATTAAGGGACCTTCTCGGACCTTCTTTTATCAATAAAGAGAGAGATAACATCACATATCAAAATTTTTAATAGGTTGGATCATTGAGGAGAGCTTCTAGAGACTTACAGAGCTTCCCTTGGAGATCAATTTTGTGGTGAAGCCCTATCATATTGGAGGGCAAATATGAACATATATAGTAATCATTCTAGCATTAGTAGAAAATTGAGCCCATAGTCATTAGGTCAATAGAGACATATTTCACCTTAGCGGCCACTGTCCTAGATAGTGGCCTGCAACCTAGTCTAGGTTTTAGGTAATAGTTTCTATTATTTTGCTTTCTTCATGTTTTCATGTCATTAGAATAAGCATTATTTCAATATTTGCATTCATAGTATTAGTTTCATTGCATTTGTTTCCATTGAGCATATTAATTACTAACAACCTCATCTAGAGAGGCATTCTTGGACATCTAAGCATGTGTTGTTGTTTCATTACTTATAGGGCCACAGGTTCACTACACAAAATCTGCAACATATGAGAGCAAAAGGGATCCCTCTAGGAAAAATACCTGGAGAAGGAGGCATCTGTAATCCATCATACATTTCCATGTGCATAATTGGAAATCTTTTGATAGTGCACCACCCCTTTGCGAGGGGACATTTTACCCACTTGTAATCTTATTGTATCGAAATGGGTATCCCTAAGAAGGACCGACATGTAACTAGGTTTTAATACAAATAAAAATATATACCTTTGTTAATTTCATGTTAGATGCTTTCTCATGGTATTTCATTTCATTTTGGATTTAACACATTGCAAGTAGATTAAGAGCTATGCGTGCACCTCGGGGTCACTACAGATGGCAATCACGATGGGACCCCCACCAATTTTTTTCTTATCAAAATGTTGATATTCGGTTTTTTTTGTGTAGGATCGACCACTCTAGTATACAACGACCCATGGTCTTGGCCTCTTTGGTCTAAAACAACCATATTTTAGCCACTCCGGTCTATAGTGACCCACAATATTGGCCGCTCTGGTCTATAGTGGCCATATTTTAGCCGCTTTGGTCTACAATGACTAGCCGAGAAGTGCAGCAGAGGGCAGAATTTCTATCATTTTAGTGGGATTCAAGGTTGGTACTCCTTACTGATATTTCTTTGATTTTCTATCTACATTTTATTTCTAGAAACAACAAGCTTAAACATAGATTAATTAGGGAAAATAAAAGAAAAAAGAAATAAAATTGCATTTTGCATTTCCTAGGTTTCTTTTAGATTTCCTCTAGGCGCTGCTAGGAACATCGGACCTCTACCTATAAGGTTTGCCCTAGTCTCCAGCGTTCTAGGCCATTGTGTTTTGGTTTGCTTGCATGTGGCCCAATCAGTGGCTATTTTCATCACAAAATAGGAGAATACATTAAAATCATATAGACTAGTTATAGATGCATTTTTCTAAAAATTAAATGTTCTTTTTAGGCATTGTAGGAAAGTAGTCATGAATGTTGGTTGATGCATTATTTTCTATTTTTAAATATAAAAAGAACCCCACACACTTGCACATATCATAATAAAAATTGGTAAGGTTGGATTTCATCACCAACCCCCAATTCAGACCGGTGACATTGGAATTTACCTCCTTCCATCAGCTTGCCCCCTAGATATCCTTCGACAAAATAGGGAACTCCTTCAAGGAGGTGCTATTCTCTTGTGTTCAAACTGTCTCCCACTATTGGAACAATTATTGGTTCAAAGTGGAAGAGCTAGGTGAACCCCCCACTGGGATTTAAGCGGTGTACCCTAGACTCTTTTGAGAAATCATGTTTGGCACTAGTGCTCCTAATAACCACTATGGTTGAGTTCTTTCATTTTGAGTCTAAAGCAAGAGCAACAACAAATATAAACACACTAAAACTAGTTTTATGACACACATTTAATCCATAAAATAGATAATCATATTGTTTGCTTTGTGTGTTTCTTTGTTATTTGGGACCAAAACCTAACCCTAATTTTTAGGGAAATTTATTGAAAATCAAGAATCATGCAAATCGGAGCCATAACAAAAAAGTTATTTTGGTTTTATTTTTACTCTATTTTTGAAGCTAAAAATAAGGAAAAACTGCACTGAAATAGTCATAAAGTGGGCTAGACAAATCTGAAAGGTGCAAAATCTATTTTGTTGTCTTAGTTAGCCCCCAGGGCACCTCTCCCAAAATTTTTGAGCCCTAAATCTTCATGGTTCAAAAATTCCTAAAAATTCCTAAAAGTGGGCATTTCCCCACAGGTCCTGGTTGGCCAATTATTTCAAAAATACAATTTTTTGACCTTGAATTCAAAATTTGAAATTATAGCTCATTGTGATCAGTGCATCACACTGATCATTTTTATATATGACACCCACAACCTTTTTTAGAAGTCAAAAATTTGGTAACAAAAATTTTGGTCGGGAGACCTCCCATGGTGAGCGAGACCTCCAATATAGAGATGGAATCAGGTTCCATACCCACCACATCTCATTATACTAAGAGTTAAAATCAGCCTAATGAGGGGCAAGATAGAGGAAATAGAGTTGCCAACCTTGTTGCACAATTCAAAATAGGCAAGAACCCTCGCACGGAGTTGTAGTCATAGGCCAACACAAAAAATTGATCAAATCAGTCACATAGGTCACATGCAATTCAAAGAGAACAAATGCTCCAAGATAAATTGGATGAGTGGGATTGAATTTATTCGAGATTGACTTCTAGAACCATAGCAATAGAATATTTTGCATCTGGAATCTCATGAAGCGTGACTGCTAAACACACCACTCAACTTGGGGATGCTTCAAAGTGATCCCACAAATCTCATACAGAGTCTGACCACAGAGAAACTTATCACCACACAGATCACACAGAGAAATTTACACTAGCTAGCAAGAGAAAATACATAGCGAAAACCTCTTCGAGGAATATGCAAATCAAAACTACATGAACTAAATCAAAAAACATGAAACTTCTCTAACAGTGCAATATGATCATGTGTGATGATTAGAAAATGCATTTTGTAAAGAGCGAGAGCTAGTGGAAGCTCTCGAGCATGACAAATAAAGAGAAAGGATTTTGCATCAACATGAGCAGCATTTAAGAGAACAATCTGAGAAAATATCTCGTATCAACCTACAAGCAAATGGTAATGATCACCAAAGAGATAAACGTGCTGACTCACAAAAAGAAGGGTGCATTAGGCAAGAAGAAATCCCACAATAGAACCACCATTCAAATCATGAACAAAATAAAACTTGTGGAGAAAGGTTATACATGATAAATCAAGATTAGACACATCCTGAATCCCCTCATATGATAGAAGAGAATAGAGCAAGACAAGGTGGATAGAGGTTTATCTCCATTATCACCGCAAGTGGGTCTACAAGAAAAGGATCTCCTTGCCTCAAAGGCATTCCAAGAACTCACTAAGAATATCAAATTCTTTGAGAAGCAAGATGTGGCTGGGTACTATTGTGGCTGATCCACAACACACCCCAAAATTGGGGACCCACCTTTTTTGCATGCTTTCAAAGAAGATCTCAGTGACCCAGATGCTAAAAATCAAGAAAAAGGCAAAATTGCACAAGAATGAAAAAGTGTCGCGAAATCGCGACATGTTGCTCCGTCACGGCCAAAAATGAAAAAGTGTCACGAAATCGCGACATGTTGCTCTCCGAAAATGAAAAGTGTCACAAAATCGTGACATGTTGCTTCGAAAATGAAAAAGTGTCGCGAAATCGCGACATGTTGCTCCGTCACGCCGAAAATGAAAAAGTGTCACGAAATCGCGACATGTTGCTCCATCACGACCGAAAATGAAAAAGTGTCGCGAAATCGCGACATGTTGCTCCGTCGCGGTCCAAAGAGGAGAGAGAAAGACAGAATGGAAAAGCGTAGCAAAATCGTGACATGTCGCAAAATCATGGTCAAGACAGTCAAACAGGGCACGAAGCAAAAAGCGTCGCGATATCGCGACAAAAAGCAGCAAAGGGGCACGAAGCAGAAAAACATCGCGATATCGCGACAGGAAACAGCAAAGGGGCCCGAAATAGAAAAGCGTCGCGATTTCACGACAGAAAGCTGGCAAAGTGGTACGGACGAAAAAGCATCACGATTTCACGATAGAAAGCCGCAAGATAGCTCCAAATGAAAAACGTCATGATTTCGCGACAGGAAGCAGCCGAGGCGTACGGAGATGAAAAACGTCGCGATTTCATGACAGGTTGCACCCTCACAGCTCGAAACAAAAAACGTCATGATTTCGCGACAGGTTGCATTGGCAAGGCTGCTGGCAAGAAAATGTCGCGATATCGTGACATGTCACGTTTTCGTGATGAAAGTAAAGGAGCAAAGTTGCATGCATAAAAATGTCATGATTTACATGGGGCCATTATAGAACATGTAGAGGAAGCGTGAAACACATGGCATACAGGTGTCAGGGTTATAGAAGCGTTACATGTCAACAGAAAATATCGAACGTTTCGGTATCGAACATAAATTCAAAAGCAACGAAAAGGTGGGAATACGAAGCGATGCATTCTGGGAGGTGAAACGAAGCGACGCAGGGCGAAACAGAGAGCCGTATCAGATGGTATAAAATTAGAAGCATAGATTGGTACGAGGGTCGAAAACCGCTACGAGCAGAGTTGCAGTGCTAAAGGCCAGAGGGTCATTCTGGGCCTGCTTTGAGGCTGTTTTCCTTCCATAGACTGGGTTTGGGGAAACCAGCAGATTTTGCTATTGTAACATGATTTATTTTTAATGCAGGAGTGTTCAAAAATTTGCATCTTGTGGGCAAGAAAGAAGGAGATCTTCTGTGCATGCTATAGATTTAATGTTTATTCTTTCACTTTTCAGATTTCGGATTTATAGATAATGTTAAATGCCACTTTTGTGGGTTGCATTAGGCGAATGTTCGAAATTTGAATTTTATTTCAAAACCCTTTGAATCAGCACTTAGCTTATCAGGATTGTGCGTGTTTGCAGGTCCAATAGGTTAGGTTGCATGCATGGAAACCTCACATCTTCGGTTTTGCCAAGACGGGATAGCATCAAACTGAATGCAATTTTAATTTCTTTTCTTTTGCATTTTATTTTCTTTTTGCTGCACTTTATTTTTCAGAAGTTCCAACTTTATTTTTCAAGCATTAAAATAAAATAAAAAATTAAAAAACTTCAAAATCCATAAATAATTCCATCATTTATGGCATTTCATCAAATTTCATTTTGAAGTTACAGCATGGTCATATAAAGATCAAATCATATTTGCTTTATTCGGGTTCAATGAACAATCACTAAATTTTCATAGTAAAATAAACCACAGTGCCCCTTGTTTTCAGTTACTTGCAACCACTAAGGTGTTCCAAGCATTTAAAATGAATATCTTCATTTGAGATCATTAATACACAGATGCAAAATGCTAACATAACAGGAACCTTGGAGAAGTTACTTGTTTAATTTCTTTGCAAGCAGAGGATTTAGAACCCAAATCCTATCGGAGAGTGTGTTTTCACAATCGGGTGAAAATACCACTCAACATATTGGCGCTAGAAGGAGGGCCTGAAGAGGTTTATTTTATCATGATTTTAGATGCTGTAGGTTTATAATTGTTTAAGAGCTTTACATTGCTAAATATTTCAAGTCCATTTGATTAGCATCTTCGGCCTCCTCTAACACCACTCAACGGATTGGTGCTAGGAGGGCCGAACGGGTTTATTTTAGTGTTATTTAAATTTAAATTTTTTTATGCTTTAGTCCTCTAACACTCGACAGATTGTTAAAAGGATGGCCTGAATTTATTTACTTGTTCTATTTTAAGCAATTCAGGTATGCTGTATATTATTCTAACACTTTTTTGATTGTTCATACAGAAACAATGTGATTTGATTTAATTTTGAAAATTTTGGTCTCATGCAATTACTTGACATTTGATTTTAATAAGTACATCTCTTAGTTGATGCTAACTTGATTTTTTTTTACATTGCAGGTTGAATATTCAACAGATTTGGTTCTAAAATTACATTTTAAGTTTCACTAATGGCAACACTTGAGGAGCAAATGGTATCCCTGAGAGCTGAAATAGTGTCTCTAAGAGAGAGAATGGTATCAATGATAGAGGATCATTATAAGGGTTTATCTATACCTATGGTACCCTATCAAATTCCTAAAATGTTATTGGATTTTTTACGGTGTTTTAATCAAGAGGTGCCACTAGGATACTTGCAAAAACTGCATGTCTACAAGGATACATTATGTCAATTCCAGATTTTCTATGAGGAGGTGGCTTGTAAGTTATTTGCATACATTTTGGATGATAAACCATTCTTTTGGTATAGCCAACTACCCATGGAGGTTAGGACTTCTTGGATACAACTAGAAGCAGCCTATCTTTATCATTTTGGTAATCAGATTGACTTAGAAATCTTGAAAAATCAGTTTACCTCCATATGTAAGGAGCCTAATGAATCCTTGAGTCAATTCAATGGAAGATTTCGTGAGTTGCACTCCCAAATGTGGGAAAATTTTAACACATTAGAAGAGGAAGCCATGGAAGTATACCTAGGAGCCATACACCCCACACTTGCTTCACTCATTGAGGAAAAACTGAGTGGTTTGTCTCTAGAGAAAATCCATGAGGTCTTAGAAGAGATAGAACGACAAGGTCTTGAAGAAGAAAAGGCACAACATGTTCACATGAGAGATTGTTCTTCTGATGCCAACCTACACCAACCATCAAACATAGCACCCTCCACTCCAATGATATCTAAGGTAAATGATCAAGGGGATGAATTTGAATATCCAAATCTTACAACCACCTTAGATGTAGTCCACGAGGAGGTGCAAATTGATAAGCCAACATCCACTAGTGAGGATTATGCAGAAATGATCTCATTCATAGAGATACACGATTATCTAGATGAAGGGGTTCTAAATTCAACAATGTTTGATATATGTGATAGGATGGAACCCACCATAGAATTAAATGAAGTGGTTGAAAGTGAAATGGGAAGAAAATCAATAAATGAATTTGAAGACATGATAGAATTTCACCACTTGTTCTTGGAAGATACTATTGATGAGATGTGTAAAATTAACGATCAAGAAATTCTTCACCCTCCAAATTATGATAAAATTGAATCATGGGTTACTAATTTGGACGATGATAGCCTTATAAATTTGAATTCAAGAAATAACCCACTTTTGGAAATAATTGAACCATCTAAGGAAGGTGAAGATGAATTTGATGAGAAACACATTGATGAATTGGAAGATGTTGAAGAAGTAGTTGAACGTCACCACTTGATTTTGAAAGATGATTATTATGATGCTTGGAAGAAGTGGGAAGACTTCACTCAATCCAAAACTACTAATGAAACTTGTGTGCCAATTGATATACAGGACAACATAATCGCCTACTCAAAGGAAGATATTACAACTCCTGTACAATTTGAGGATGTTTTGGAAGAGGGTTTCAAATCTCATCAAATTTTGGAAGATTATAATGATCCTATTACCAAGGACAAAGAAGAAAAAGAATTGATGAATGAATCAAAAGATCATGTCACAAATATCATGGAATTTCATTCCATGGATTTGGATGACGATTTTTACAATGGTTGGGGGAGATATGATAATGCATTCTTTTCTCACATCCCTATAGATGAAACTCATATTTCACTTGATATGCAGGATGTTGAACCTTCTACATCATACGAAGATCTCATATTCACAAGATTTGAAAAGGTGACAAAATTTGATCATGTTGAATATAAATTCATTGAAGGTGTGGATGCAAGTTTGCATGATGATTTGGAGGATTCAAATGAAGAGATACCATGGATAGTGAACAAAGAATTGGAACCAAATGACAAAGAGATTGATCAATTGGAAGCAACTCAAATGAAGGATCATCAAGATGAGTCATGGGACATACACTTTGACCAAGAATGTTTGAGGATTGAAAAGGATGACCATATTTTGAATTTAAATAATGTTTATGGTGAAATGTCATTAAAGGTAAATGAAAAACAAGGTATAATTTTTAATCACACCTTTAATAACATTGTTTTAATGAATGGAAAAGAAGTTGATGCACTTGAATTGTTAAACCAAATTCATCAACAATTACTAATTGAATCTAGGATAAAAACTTTTAATGATCCTAATTTAGTAAATATCCTAGATGCTTGTAAATTGTTACACAAATTTGATTGGCCTACAAATTTGGAAAATGATTTGGCTTTGAAATTTGTAGAAATAGGCTCCTACTTACAAAATTGCATATTTGAAAAGGATAGCCTAATTCTAAATCAAGGAGGGAATTATGAAATTTACATTTTAAAGAATAGACATGATAAAATTGAAAATCATTTATTGTCTAATCATTTTAGTAATTTGATGCTCACCTATGGGAGTATTATTGGAACTAAATCAAATTGGTATGGTGAGCATGGCAAGTGGAAATTTGTTGCATTGTTTGGTCTAGTCTTGTTTTTGTTGGATTCCCACAACATTTGGCATGCATATCATGTTATATTTTTGTTGAAATGTTCTAATCATGTTTGGGATCCAGGAAAGTGATAATCCAAGCTTTGCATCATCTTGTATTATATTGTACATTTGTATATAGATTTTGGTTTTTTGGGTTTTGGTTTGTGTTTTCAAGATCATTTTTGAAGTTACTTTGGTTTGGTTTTGGTTTGTGTTTTCAAATTTTCATTTTTGGGATTGCAGTTTGGTTTTGGATTGAATAAGTTTTAATTTAAAGTTGTGTGTTTATTTGACATGTTTTGTTTGTCTATATAAAAAAAAAAAAAAATGATGATGAAAAAGTTGCCTTGAGATGCTAACTTATGTTCTAGATCGGGGAAATATGGAACATTGGAATTATGTGGTAGAAAGCTCCGCAAGAAATACAAACATTTTAATAATATCGTTTGAAACTTGTGATGCATGAAGTAGTCAGTTTTATATGGCAATATTTCATCTGCATTTCAAAAGACAATGCATTCATATTACATCTCACTTTGCACATACATGCCATCTTAGTTGCAAATGCATTTCAAATACAAATCATTAAAGTGTGTCAAATCCTCTTAAGGTTATGCTATCACATAAATAAGAAGAAAATCCTAAGGTTGGGAACTGAGTCTTGAGATATCTAGAACCAAGCACATTTTATACACATTAAAAAGGATCTTGAGCAAAATGATCAAAACCTTGCTTGGAAGAAAAGGTTGGGCGAAGGAAGTATTTCATGTCTATCCTATTATGCAACATGATCCTTAAAACAGTGGTTTTGACCACTTCCATAAAGCTTAAAGCCTAAAATCAGAGTAGTAAGGATAGGGCTAAATCCTCATCGAACTTAGGTTGAGGATCCAACTCCCCAAAGCTTTGACCTACATGGGGGGGGGATTTGATTCCCCAAAGCTCCTATGTCTCATTTCATGATAAATCTTGGATTGGAAGGATCGTACTACTTGTCCTCCGCAAAGGATGGGTAGTCATCCCCAAGGTCTAAGCAATAAAATTAATATTTTCCATTTTTATCCAAAGCTTGGATTGGAAGGATCGTACTACATGTCCCTAGCAAGGATGGGTAGTCATCCCCAAGGTCCAAGAAGTAAAAAAATTAATTTTTCCCATCTCATCTTTATATTGGATTGGAAGGATCGTACTACTTGTCCTCTGCAAAGGATGGGTAGTCATCCCCAAGGTCCAAAGAAATGAAGGTAAGTCTTGGATTATGGGGTTAGGTATGCCCATGCATGGCAACATGTCTTGTCTAAAAAACAAGACCACTGATTGTTCAAAGGGTTAGACTAGCATGACCATTTCTTCCATAATTGGTTAAATTATTTTGCTCAAAGTGAGGTAATGAATTCCAAATCAGAGTAGTAAGAATAGGGTTAAACTCCCATCTCGATTAGGTTGGGAGTCTGATTTCCCAAAGCTCCGATTTCACTTTCACTTACACATGGGTTCAAGATAGTAGGGACTCATAACCAACTTTGGGATCTAATAAAGCAATTCATTATACATATAGTTGATCCTAAGAGGGTTTGATAATCTTGAATGTTTGTGTATGATACTAGAAGAAAGACTATGCCTTTTATAAAAGCAAAATCTCTTAGCATATTTATTAGGTTACACAAATCATTCACAATCTCACATATGCATTCATGTAAAACTGACGATGGAATGTTGATCAATTTCAAATGATAGGGAATGAAACACATTGCACACACCGAGCTGATACTTAATGATTCTGATGATTCATGTATTTCTGATCTATGGGCATTTGTTTATATTTCTTATGTGCTAATGCTGGTTTCCAAGTTTGTATACTTCCAGGTTGGGTTCTCACCAAAATGCTCAGGAGCATTTGACAGCAGAGTCACCATTTGTTGTGGCTGATCCACAACACACCCCAAAATTGGGGACCCACCTTTTTTGCATGCTTTCAAAGAAGATCTCAGTGACCCAGATGCTAAAAATCAAGAAAAAGGCAAAATTGCACAAGAATGAAAAAGTGTCGCGAAATCGCGACATGTTGCTCCGTCGCGGCCGAAAATGAAAAAGTGTCACGAAATCATGACATGTTGCTCCGTCATGGCCAAAAATGAAAAAGTGTCACGAAATCGCGACATGTTGCTCCGTCGCGGTCGAAAATGAAAAAGTGTCACGAAATCGTGACATGTTGCTTCATCGCGGTCAAAATGAAAAAGTGTCACGAAATCGCGACATGTTGCTCCGTCATGGCCAAAATGAAAAAGTGTCACGAAATCGTGACATGTTGCTCCGTCATGGTCCAGAGAGGAGAGAGAAAGACAGAATGGAAAATTGCGAAATCGTGACATGTCACAAAATCATGGTCAAGACAGTCAAACGGGGCATAGGCACTAAAAGCGTAGTGATATCGTGACAAAAAGCAGCAAAGGAGCACGAAGTAGAAAAACATCGCGATATCGCGACAAGAAGCAGCAAAGGGGCCCAAAATAGAAAAGCATCACGATTTCACGACGAAAAGCTGGAAAAGTGGTACGAACAGAAAAGCGTCACGATTTCACGACAAAAAGCCGCAAGATAGCTCCAAATGAAAAACGTCACGATTTCACGACAGGAAGTAGTCGAGGCGTACGGAGATGAAAAACGTCACGATTTCGTGACAGGTTGCGCCCTCACAGCTCAAAATAGAAAAATGTCACGATTTCGTGACAGGTTGCATTGGCAAGGCTATTGGCAAGAAAATGTCGTGATATCGCGACATGTCACATTTTCACGATGAAAGTAAAGGAGCAAAGCTGCATGCATAAAATGTCATGATTTACATGGGGCCATTATAGAACATGCAGAGGAAGCGTGAAACACGTGGCATACAGGTGTCAGGGTTACAGAAGCGTTACATGTCAACAAAAAATATCGAACGTTTCGGCATCGAACATAAATTCAAAAGCAACGAAAAGGCGAGAATACGAAGCGATGCATTCTAGGAGGTGAAACGAAGCGACGCAGGGCAAAACAGAGAGCCGTATCAGAAAGTATAAAATTAGAAGCATAGATTGATACAAGGGTCAGAAACCGCTACGAGCAGAGTTGCAGTGCTAAAGGCCAGAGGGTCATTCTGGGCCTGCTTTGAGGCTGTTTTCCTTCCATAGACTTGGTTTTGAGAAACCAGTAGATTCTGCTATTGTAACATGATTTATTTTTAATGCAGGAGTGTTCAAAAATTTGCATCTTGTGGGCAAGAAAGAAGGAGATCTTCTGTGCATGCTATAGATTTAATGTTTATTCTTTCATTTTTCAGATTTCGGATTTATAGATAATGTTAAATGCCACTTTTGTGGGTTGCATTAGGCGAATGTTCGAAATTTGAATTTTATTTCAAAACCCTTTGAATCAGCACTTAGCTTATCAGGATTGTGCATGTTTGCAGGTCCCATAGGTTAGGTTGCATGCATGGAAACCTCACATCTTCGGTTTTGCCAGGACGGGATAGCATCAAACTGAATGCAATTTTAATTTCTTTTCTTTTGCATTTTATTTTCTTTTTGCTGCACTTTATTTTTCAGAAGTTCCAACTTTATTTTTCAAGCATTAAAATAAAATTAAAAAATTAAAAAACTTCAAAATCCATAAATAATTCCATCATTTATGGCATTTCATCAAATTTCATTTTGAAGTTACAGCATGGTCATATAAAGATCAAATCATATTTGCTTTATTCGGGTTCAATGAACAATCACTAAATTTTCACAGTAAAATAAACCACAGTGCCCCTTGTTTTCAGTTACTTGCAACCACTAAGGTGTTCCAAGCATTTAAAATGAATATCTTCATTTGAGATCATTAATACACAGATGCAAAATGCTAACATAACAGGAACCTTGGAGAAGTTACTTGTTTAATTTCTTTGCAAGCAGAGGATTTAGAACCCAAATCCTATCGGAGAGTGTGTTTTCACAACTGGGTGAAAATACCACTCAACATGTACCAACCAACCCTTAGTAAGATATACAACCAACCATTATGCCCATCAGTTCCTAGCCCTACATACCATAAGCACTTTGAGATGCCTAGGAAAAATTCAAGGGTGAAGAGGATGCACAAGAACATGTCACCAAATTTATCAATGCATGCTTTCATCTAGAAGAGATTGATGCCCTTATGCTTAGATATTTCTTTATGATATTTTCAAGGGCTACCATCCAATGGTTCAACCAGCTTCCCAAGCACAACATATCCACCTTTGAACAGCTAGTGAACACATTATTAAAATATTTCTCTTTTGGTGCTAAGAATAAGGTGAGCCTCTCAGACCTAGCCAATGTAAAACAATATGATGACGAACCGGTCATATATTATGGGGATAGATGGAGAAAAATCATGGTAAAGTTATCATTTTCCATCCCAATCGAAGAGCTAATCCGAATGTTCACAAAAAGTTACGCCAAGCACATCTTGTTACTATTGCAACTACAGTAGTATGATACATTCAAAGAAGCCTTGGCTCAAGCCAAGCTTATTGAAGATATAAAGTTGGAAGAAAGAGACCTCAAGATCCATAGCGAGAAAGAATGGAATGAGAGTATGCAATATCAATCACAATAGACCGAACTTGTGCATGTCAACCAAATTGTGTTAAATATTCCAAAAGCAGCACAGATTTAACAACAAGAAAACTATCAGAATCAACCTCCAACTATGCATTACAACCAGTGCAACAAGAATCAATGTAGGGGCAAATAAAAACAACCCCCTCACAACTATACATCATTGCCTGAATTTGTGGCATCAGTTTTCAACCACCTTCTTGAGGATAAGGTTTTAAACTTGCCTAAGGAGCACATCCCAGATCCTAATTGCCCCAAACCTAAGGGGTATAGGGAATATATTTATTGTGTTTACCATCAGAAAAATGGCCATGATATCTAGGATTGTGTTGCATTCAATAATATAGTGTAGGATATGTTGGATAAGAATGAATTGCAAAAAATTAATATATTCAAAAATCTTCTCCCCAATCATGGGGCCAACAACAATCAATTTGAGCATGTCAATGAGGTGCACATAGCCCCACTTGAAGAGGATTTTATTTGTGTGATTAGTACTACAATAAGAAGAAAAATATGCCTTGATTAGCCCAAAATATTGAAAAAGTCAACTAAAGCTGATAATCTATCATAGTCCACACAACCAATAAGTTCAATGCACTTACAAAAGGACCTTGTGATTGCCTTTCATAGGTAGGAGATTAAGACAATCTCTCAAGATGAACCTGATCCTCCACTCCACATCATAGTAAGCATCAATCGAATTCCATACAAAAGAGTCTTGATTGACACTGGGTCATCCATCAACATCATCAAAGTTGCAGCTTTGAAATATTTAAATTTGCCACATTCACACATTAAGGACACAACATTTACATTGAGGGCCTTCAATTATGCTACTTCCCTAATAATTAATAACATAATCCTACCTATATAGGTTGGGATAAATATGATACCTACATTGTGCCATATCTTGGAAGGTGAGAGGCAATACAACATATTGCTAGGCAGACCATGGATGAGGGATATGGAATGTGTGCCTTCCATAGTACACCAAAATATAAAATTCATACACCAAGGACAAGTGTATGTGGTCCCCCATGATCCTAAGCCATTCAAATATTACAAGAAGGTCGATGAGCCACAAGAAAAAGTGCCTTCTAAAGAGTTTATGGCAATGGTCAACTACAATACAGAGGACCAAGTGTCTCTAAAGTAGATAAAACAAGATGTGGTACAATCAGATGTTGCTTCTCCATTGAAGGGAGCAAAACCATTGTCTTAAATAATCCTTGATTCACTTCTCATGTTGCCTCATCAAGAGCAAAAACAAGTGTCCCTCCCACATCATATTGGAGGTACCAAAGTTGACACAGGTCAACACCACCAATTAATACAAGAACATGAATTGAGTCATAAACATGAGCATGTGGATGCCACTATCAAAATGGATCATCATGAATCCTCCACATCAACTCGAATGAAGAAAATCAGTGACTTAGAGTTACCTAGTAGATCTTTAGCACCTGCTCTTTTGCCTCCTTTTATAGATAATGGTATTTCAAACCAATCACTAGAAATACACATGGGAGCTATAGACACCTAAATCATGTCATGCTTAGGGGAGCTACTTACATAGACACACTCATAAGATCATAAGACATAATATTGGACTTTCCAAGCATCAACAGTGGTTCTCACCACTCATTTGGGGCCTTTTCAAGCCATCCAAGCTTGGCCGCTCAAGACAAGAGCGACCAGATCCTAGCCGCTCAAGCCTAGAGCGGCCAGACCTAGCCACTGTAGTCGACAGTGGCCAAATCTTAGTCACTGTAGACGATAGCGGCTAAGCCATAAGAAGCAGTTTGCCGACAAACAGGCCCAATCTCGGGTGGAAGTGGTAGTCTGCATGCAATAAAGGTGAGCGGGAGTGACTTTGCATTCCTTTTCATGACCAGTTCACATAGGAGACTTGAGTTTGCATTTAGACTTAAGTTAACTGACCTCCAAGCATAAACAAAGGACAAAAGCTTCTCATGCTAACGACCAGTTCGCATAGAAGACTCAAGTGGGTAGTTAGATTTTAGTTAACTGGCCTTCAAATATAGACAATGGACAAAATCTTCTCATGCTAACTTGCACTACGCATGAGAAATTCATTTCTAGGGCTTGGACATAGACCTAGGGTTTCACACTATAAAAGGTGCAAGCCTAAGAGCACCAAAGGATCTGGGACTTTTGGACTTGAATCTTTAATATTTTATCACATCAGGGAGAGAGACATATTTTTGAGAGATTTTGAGACTTGAGAGTTCTCTTTGAGATCACGTGTGCGGTGGAGCTTGGAAAAATCAAAGAGCATAACTTTCTTCAACATCAAATCATAGTCTTTGACCCATAGCTTTGGGGCAAAGAGGGTAAGGTTTACTTTAGTGGTCGTTGTCCTGGACAGTGGCCCGTAGGCTTAGCTTAGATAGACATAGCATATTTTATCTTATTTTCTTATATCATTAGCTTAGATTTACTTGATTCCATGGTATTGCTTTATCATATTTTTGTTACATTCTTTGATTACTAACAACCTTATCCGGGAGGCAATCTCGGATAGCTAAACATGTATTGTTGTTTGAATTGCATACAGGGCCACAGGTTCATGAGACATAATCCATGACATACGAGAGCAAGAGGATCCATCCGGGAGACATACCTGGAGAAGGAGGCATCTGTAAGCCCTCAGACATTTTCGTGTGCGGAACCGGGAAGCATTTTAGAGCGCGCCACCCTTTTGCAAAAGGGGACATCTCTTCATCCACTTGTAAATCATTGTATCAAGATGGGTATCCCTAAGAGGGACCGACATGTAACCGGGGTTCAATATTAATGAAAGATCCATTCTTTGTCATTTTTGTGTTATATGTTTTCTCGTAATATTTTAGCTTCATTTTTGGTATAGTAATAACATCACAAGTAGAGTTAAGAGCGGTGCGTGCACCCCGGGGTCGCTACAGATGGTGATCATGGTGGGATGACCACTAATTTTTCATTTTTTGTTAGAATACTAACTTAATTTTGTGTACAGGTCTAGCCGCTCTGAGCTACAGTAGCCAGAAACTAGCCGCTCTGAGCTACAACAGCCAAAAACTAGCCGCTCTGAGCTACAACGGCCAAGAACCAGCCGCTTTGGTCAACAACGGCCAGGACTGGAGTGTAGCAGAGGTCAAAACATCGACTCTCTAAGTTGGATCAAAGGTTGGTATAGCTTTTTTGATATTTTATAGCTTTTTATCTGCTTATGTGTGTTCAAAATAGAGAACTTAAAGCACATTTATGTTTGGAAATTGAAAGAATAAAGAAGAAAGAATTAAGCATTTCACATATCTTAGATCTTCTTTTAAATTTTCCACTAGGCATTGCTAGGAACAATGGCTTATGCCTAAAAATTTCACCCTAGAATCCAACGTGCTAGACATTGTATGTTGTTTGCTTGCTTTGAGGCCCTGCTAGAGGCCATAGTTGCACGAGATAAAGTGCGCTCATACAAATCATAGTAGTTCATGCATCTTTCTAAATATTGAAACGTATTTTTGCACTTAGGCATATAGGAAAGACTCATTGCTGCTATATGATGCACTTTATGTTACGCAATCTTAAAATGAACACCACACACGCACGTCTCATTTAAACATTGGAGAGTTGGATTTCATCACCAACCTTCAATTCAGTCCAGTGACATTGGAATTCATCTCCTTCCACTGGTTTACCCCCTAGAGCTTCCTAGAAATGGATTGGGAAACTTACTTATAGTGACACTAAGTTACTTGTGTTCAAACTATCTCCCACTATTGGAACAATCATTGGTTTAGAGTGGAGGAGCTAGGCGAACCCCCCATTGGGTCTTCAATGGTGTACCCTAGCTTCTTTTGAGAAAATCATGTTTGGCATGGGTGTACTTGATTGTCACTATGGATGAGTCTTCTCATTCTTAATCCAAGAACAAGAGCAAAGAAATCAAGAGAACAACACATCAAAACACATCAAACAATTTAGGGCACACTCAAATTGGTAATCAAGATAAACATTTGTTTGGTATTGTGTGGTCATTCCTAAATTGCAAACTCAAAATATCAAGTCACAAAACAACATGGTCAAAACAAGAAGTAAACACCCTCGGTCTGATGTCGAGGGAGAGACAGAAGCAATTCATACCCATAGGCGGAGTCATAGTAATATTGAAAGACCTACCCGTAAGACCGTGAGACATAGCTCCACGAGCCTAAGGGGTGATAACTCAACTCTTGGGGGATCTCCTCGAGAAACCCCAAGTAAGGAACCACATCATGGAACAAAGTCACATAAACAAAAAGAGGCTTCACAGCCATCCTCATCAAGGAGACATGAGGAGACCTCAAGGGCCTCCTCTAAACACACAGAAACATCTCAAAGACATGAGGAAACTTCAAGGGCTTCCTCCTCACATAGACATAAAGAAGGTTCTAAGACTCATTCTTCACATAGGGATGATGAGACTGCCACATCTCCATCCACATGGAGAAAACATGTCACCACAAAGCCCTCTTCATCAAGAAGGCAAACAAGAATTGCAACACCTCAAGACTCACAAGAAACATATGAAACAGGTCTGCCCACTAAAGGGTAGGAAACTAGAGCTACATCTAGTCATGGGAATCATATAGAAGAAACCCTTCACACAAAAGGAAATATTCCCATAGACTATGACCTCATAGGAGTAAATGGCACCCCATGGGACCAGCCATGGAGAACAAGATAGCTAGACAAGTTGGATCGATTTCCTACTCAACCAACCCAAAGAACTGTAGCTACTGAGAACTCTGCATCTGGAAGTTCATGAACTATGACTTCTAAACATACCTCCCAATCTAGGGGTACCTCAGAGAGACCCCACAGAAGACGCATGGAGTCTGATCATAGGGATATTCAATAGTACACTGAACAAGTCACATTAACTAGCAAGAGCACAGATACAACAGAAACCCCCTCGAGGAATCTGTGAGTTAAGACAAAGAGAATAGAGTCAGATAAACATGAGTCTTCTACAACAGCACAAACTGACCGAATGAGACAGTTAGAAAATGCATTACGCAAAGAGTGAGAGTTAGTGGAAGCTCTCGAACAAGAGAAACAAAGAGAAAGACTCTTGTGCCAACATGAGCAGCGTTTAAGAGAGCAAGCTGAGCAACTAGCTCTTAACAATTTACAGATAAATGGTGGTGACCACCAAAGAACAAGACACGCTGACTCACCTAAGGAAAGGTGCACTAGACAAGATAGCCCACAATGAAACCCCCCACCAAATCATGAACAAAATCCAACTAATGGGGGAGGGCAAACATAACAAACCAAGATCACAATCCTGAGTCCCCTCGTAGGAGGGAGGAAAATGGAACAAATCAAATGGATAGAGAGTTACCTCCATTTCCAATGCGAATAGGCTTGCACGAGGAGGAAATCCATGCATCAAAGGCATTTCAAGAGCTTGCTAAAAAGATGAAAACCTTTGAGAAACAAGAGGCAGCTGGGAACTCACCAACATTGAGCAAGATACACAATCAACCATTGTGCCCATCAATCCCTAGCCCTCCATATCCTAAGCACTTTGAGATGCCTAGGTTAGAGAAGTTTAAAGGTGAAGAGGATGCACAAGAGCATGTCACCAATTTTATCAACTCCTATTTTCATCTTGAAGACAATGACGCTCTCATGCTAAGAACATTCATAATGACATTTTTAGGTGTTGCCACTCAATGGTTCAACCAACTACCTAAGCATAGCATAACCAATTTTGAACAACTAGTAAATGCATTCTTGAAGTGTTTCTCCTTTGGTGCTAAGAAGAAGGTGAACCTTTCAGATCTGGCTAACTTGAAACAGTATGATGATGAGCCAGTAATGGATTATGGGAATAGATGGAGAAAAATCATGGCAAAATTATCATTCTCCATTCCCACAGAAGAGATCATTCGTATGTTTACCAAAATTTGTTCTAAACATATCTCCCTCTTGCTACAACTCCAATAGTATCCTTCATTTGAGGAAGCTTTGGCACAGGCCAAGCTCATTGAAGAGATAAAAGTAGATGAGGGAACCATTAAGCTCCAAAACAAAAAGGAGTGGAACAAGAATGGTAAGAATGACAAGTACAAGCAGAAGCAGGGCAACCCTGCTCTAGTCAATCAAGTCGTATTGGCTACACCCAAGGATGGGGGTGCACAACAACCACAGAACTATCAAGCACATCCCCCGCCAGCCAACTACGACCAAAAGAACAATCAAGGAAGAAACCGAGAATGCAAGCCACCTCGTTATTTCATGCCTCTGACAGAATCAATGCAATCAATATTTAATCAATTGAGTGAGGCCAGGAGGATCAGATTTCTTGATATACCTCTTATAGATCCCAACCATCCTAAGCCAAAAGGATATAGGGAAGATCAATTTTATCCTTATCATAGGATACCGGGGCATGACATTGAGGCTTGCAAAGGGTTTAAGCATCAAGTGCAAAACATGATTGAGGCGGGAGAGCTCAAAGTTGACAACCCACTAGCTCCCGATAACAGAGACATGGGCATATATAGAAACCCATTACCCAATCATGAAGCCCCTCGAGAGCAAGGGGCCCAAGTCAATCAGGTTCGAGCTGACATACCTACCCACGGATGCATTGGGATGGTTGAGATCATTAACATAGCAACAAGGACTAGGCGGTATGGTCAACCGCAACCACCTGCAGCTCCCATGAACATCCCAACCACTCCTAGGCAAAGGCAAGACAACCTTCCAGGTCCACCAATGAGACCTGTGGTAACTATTCAGAGTAGATTGGAGCAAAACCTACAGATGAATCCAACTAAGTTATCCATCTATGAGCTCATACAATAGTCCCCAAAGCATAGGGAGACTCTAATGGAGATTTTAAGAACGATTGAGCTTCAACCGCAAGATGTGAATGCATTCACTCACTTTGTGGGACAAGTACAAGAATTCCAGGAACCTGTAATCCGATTCTATGATCATGAGATTAAGACAGTTTTTGTTGCCTTACTAGACCCTCCACTAAACATTGTAGTGGCCATCAATAACTTACCATTCAAGAGGGTTTTGGTCGATACAGGTTCATCGATAAACATCATCACAACAACTGCAATAGAGCACCTCAAGATACCCAAGACCAATATCATTCCAAGAACTTACACATTGAGAGCTTTTAATGATGCTTTATGCAATACTATGGGAATGATAGTCCTACCCATCAAGGTGGGGCACAAGACCATCCCCGTGATGTGTCATGTCTTGGAAGGTGCTATGCAGTACAACATCCTCTTAGGGCACCCTTGGATAAGGGCCATGAAGTGTGTGCCTTTGATCTTGCACCAGTGTGTCAAGTATGTGCATGAAAACAAAGTCTATGTGGTTCTAGCCGATGAAGAGCCTTTTAAATACGTCAATCAGGTGGATATTCTAGGAGAATTCATGATCCCTTCTACTCACCTATACGTGGCACCTTCATCCCCAACCACACAAGTGGATAACAAAGACAAAGGGGTAAGAAAAGACCCATGCACTTCAACACCTCCTGATGCACTCAAGACAGTCAATGCTTCTAAAGTACCATCAACATCAAAACCAAAAGATAATCAGAAGCTAAAGGCCCCCTTAGTTAAGGAAGAGAGGCCCAAAGAAGTGCCAACTATAGCCATTGCTGAAATGCCAAGTCCTATGGAAGAGGAAGATCCTCAAGATCAAGATGAAGATAGTGATTATCACCCTGCTTCACCAATATCATCCATGGGGTCATCCACATCGCATGCATCAATACACTTGGCAAGTACAGGCATAGGGGAGTACCTTGTGTAGAACATTACCTTTATGCCTATCATTGAGTCTACACAGGACATAGGGAGGCCTAAATACTTGAGGCCGCTAGTAGGAATAGTGGTTCCACTTGGAATCCCTCCCAACCAAACCAATTTTGTCTACGTCGACCTGGACTGCGCTCATAAGTCTTCAGATATAGAAGGGGATGGTGACGAATTATTCATAGTCAATGTTCATTACCTCTCTAATCCTGAGTTTGCTCTAAGCTACTTTGAGCGTTGCCATTGGCATGGCTATGGCCTTGGCGTATATGAGCAGGGGCGTAGGAGGCCTTACGAGCCACTATATCAGCTTCCTTCTGACATATTTGGCTTAGGCTACTATAGCGGAGGTCGAGATGACTCGCTTGCAGTGGCATTGGAAATATTAAGCATAGGGTTGGGAGAAGACATTGATTTCATTCCTTATCACCCCTTGAGAATAGCAAATTTGAGCAATAGACAAGTGGCCACGGTAAACATACCGCCTCCAAAAACTTATCATCCAAACACCTCAATTGATTCCACCCCAAAAAGGTACAACTCATGGGATGAGGAGAATGGATATGAAGCAAGTGATGATGAGGCGCAACTTGGCTTAGCCTATCAAGGGCCTCACTATTTACAAAGGTTCACATGGTCCATCCATGATGAGATTGAATATACATCAGATGAAAGTGACTATGAATCAGAAGACTCAATAGAAAGAGCTTACTTAGGCCTAAGCCATCAACCCCTGACTTTGGGGCAAGAGACAAATGCAAATGGATTCTTCATAAGTGATGAAGAATATGAAGATGAAATAGAGATGGCCTACTTGGGGCCAAGACATGAGCCCTTTGTCTTAGGGCCACATACCAATGCTAATGGTTTCTGGATAAGTGATGATGACTTTGAGGATGAGACCGAGATGGCTTATCTTGGACCTCACCACTTGCGGCAAGTCAACGAGCTAGTAAGAGAGAGGTGGCACTTCGTGCCATAGACCCTCAACTCTAATTTTTGGGGAGACCTATTGACCTAGCTACCATTCATCGGATGGTCAACCCCCCTCTGCCTACATTCAGAGAGTAGTTAGAGCCCAATGATCCTATTGTCCGCCCTACTCATGGGCCAGATCCAAAAATTCCCATTCCTCTAGAACCTCATCATGAGTATGGAAGGGAAACCCCTGAGACAAGATTACACCCATGTGGTCCTAGAGATTTCATCCCATCCATCAACATGATCTCCATTGATTTGACCACTCCACTTCATAATCCAATAGATCCTACCAAATCATTGCATCTTGATGTAGACGCTATTGATTGGGATCATGCTAGTTCACCCATAGAGCTAGATGACCTCTTCTCCAATGAAGAGATGTTACAACCATTCCATTTTGCATCAGGTTGTGCATATGATATCTTCCATGTTGGTTTGGAACCTGAGTCAATAGGTCCTATGAATCCCACTGATGACATTCATTTGATACCCACACCTCATCAGCTAGAGGATGGGTCACATATGGCTATAGAAGTAACTTTCGAGGTGGACATCAATGATGATCCTACCCAACCAAGGAAATTCAAGTTCGGAGAAAGTCTATCTCCAGAGGAACAAGCCATCCTAATTCCTCTCCTCAAGGAGAGGCCAAATATTTTTTCTTGGACTTACAAAGACATGCCAGGGATAGATCCAAAGTTAGTCATTCACAACCTTTCATTGGATCCCATGAAGAAGCCAATCAAGCAAAAACTGAGGAAAATGCATCCAACCGTCACTTTGATGGTGAAGAACGAATTGCAAAAACTATTGGATGCAGTATTCATAGTTCCCATCGACTACCCTGAGTGGGTGTCAAACATGGTACCCATAGGGAAACCTGATGGAAGAGTTCATATCTGCATGGATTTCAGAGATTTAAATAGGGCAACACCAAAGGATTCATTCTCATTGCCAAACATAGATGCTCTTGTAGATGCAACCGCAGGTCATGAAATGCTCTCCTTAATGGATGGTTTTTTGGATATAACCAAATCTGGATTAAGCTCGAAGATCAACATAAAACTACTTTCATTACTCCATGGGGAACATTCTATTACAAAGTGATGCCATTCGGTCTCAAAAATGTTGGTGCCACATATCAATGGGCCATGACATACATATTCCATGACTATATGCATAAGATCTTGGAAGATTACATGGATGACTTACTAGCCAAGTCCCTATTGCGGCAAGAGCATGCTGAAGTCCTTAGACAAGTCTTCGATCACCTCATAGAACACAATGTCCGATTGAATCCTAAGAAGTGCGTATTTGGCGTAACTTCTGGCAAGCTTTTGGGATTCATCGTATCCAAGAGAGGCATCGAAGTAGATCCTACAAAGGTAAAGGCTATACTAGAAATGGCCGCCCCTACCAACATTAGGGAGTTGAGGAGCCTACAAGGCAAGATAGCATCCATCAAAAGATTCATCACGCAATTATCAGACAAATGCAGACCTATGAATAGGTTGCTACGCAAGGAAGTCCCCTTTCATTGGGATGAAGAATGCCATCAAGCCTTTGCAGAGATCAAAACTTATCTAGCAACGCCACCAGTATTGGCTCCACCAAGGCCAGACATACCATTTTTACTATATATATCGGCTACTGATTTTGCATTGGGCACCATGTTAGCCCAAAAGAATGCACAAGATAAAGAGCAAGCCATATATTACATTAGTCGCACCTTGGTGAGCTATGAGCTAGGATATGTGTATGTCAAAAAGTTGTGTTTAGCAGTGGTCTTTGCAACTCAAAAGTTGTGACACTACATGTTGAGCCATACGACCTACGTCATATCAAAACAAAATCCTTTGTAGTACATGATGAGCAAGACATATCACAATACACGTACCACAAAGTGGATCATGCTATTGAAAGAATTTGATCTAGAGTTCATAAGCCAAAAGTCCATCAAGGGACAAGTCATAGCAGATCAATTAGCAGAGGTGCCTCTTCAGGATAACAAGCCTCTCACCATAGAATTGCCTGATGATGCGGTCTTTGCATTATCAGATTCTCCAGAACTCGAAGAACCTAAGAAAGAAAGAGAAATGTCATTGTTCTTCGATGGTTCGAAGTGTGAACAAGGAGGCAGAGTAGGGATTGTCTTTATCACACCGCAGGGTGCTCCATTGCCCTTATCATTCAAACTAGACTTCCCATGCACAAACAACAATACAGAATATGAAGCATTGATCCTGGGACTCCAAAAAGCCATAGCAATGGGCATTAAAAGATTGAATATCTTTGGTGACTCCTTGCTCATAGTAAACCAGGTCAAAGGACTCTTCCAATGTAGGTGCCCACTCCTAAAGACTTACAAGGAACTTGTTGACAATTACTTAGCCCGACTGGAATGGTACGACATCGAGGCAATCCCTCGTACGTCGAATAGATTTGCAGACACTATGGCCTCTTTGGGATCCTTAATCCCTCAGAATCCATCTACTGATTTTACAACCATCCATGTGAAAGTGCTTTCGCACTCAACAATACGTCATGAGGCTTTTGACAATCAAGAATCAATCAACATGATCAACATCGAACCAAATCAGGATTGGTCCTTCATAGCTAGAGATTTCTTGCAAACAACACCTTGGGGGTCGTTGATCTCCCAAGGACCCATAGAGTGTGGTGTGACCATATACCATAGAGTTGTTCCTCAATCCATGTTCACTACCTCAAAAATGTAGGAAGAGCAAGTTGTCTATTCTATAGAAGTTGTGGCCTATCAAGATTGGCTTTCCCAACTACGGGACTTCCTAAAGCTTGGAATAATACCTCAAGGTTTGTCACATACTGAAAGGTGAACGTTCAAACAGAGAGCAACAAGATACATTTTTCTAGGAGAAATCCTCTACAGACGAGGATATGATGGAGTATTGCTCCGTTGTCTTGAGCCCCAGGAAGCATCTTGGGCAATTTTGCAAGCTCACGATGGAACATGTGGAGGCCATTTCAGTGGCATGGCCATCGTTAAGCGCATCTTGAGAATGGGTTACTATTGGCCCATAATGGAAAAGGATTGTTGCGAGTATGTCAAGAAATGTAGTAAGTGCCAGCATCATGCAAACCTAACGCACTTACCATCGCAAGCTTTGCAGCCCATCCAGGAAGCATGGCCATTCTCATAGTGGGGACTAGACTTGATTGGGAAGATCTCACCCCCATCCTTAGGTCGACATACATTCATCATAACAGCCACAGAATACTTCACTAAGTGGGTAGAAGCGATCCCCTTAACATCAACAACTAGACCAAGGATTGCGGAGTTTATACTCCATAATATCATAAGTCATTTTGGGGTCCCTTCTAAGGTAATATCGGATAATGGGCCATCTTTCAAGAACAAAAATATGCATGCTTTAATGAACAAATACCATATTCAACATAGTTTTTCAATGCCTTATTATCCACAAGCAAACGGGCAAGCAGAAGCCTCAAACAAAACAATAGTCTCCATTTTGAGGAAGACAGTGCAAGAAAATCACAAGGATTGGCACATGCAATTGCCTCTTGCACTATGGGCATACAGGACTAGTATACGGATGCCCACTAGGGCAACACCATTTTCACTAGTATATGGCACTGAGGCCATCATGCCTCTAGAGTTGGAAATCTTGACTCTACGCATAGCATTAAAGGACTTCATAGATGATGAAGTTGCATGGCAAGGCCACCTTGATCAATTGATGCTTCTTGATGAACATCGAGTCAATGCTTTAGAGCATCTCCATGTTTACCAAGATCGCCTTGCACGAGCTTACAATAGTAAAGTCCACCTAAGGGAATTCAAGGTTGGAGATCTAGTGCTCAAAGAAAACTAGCAGAATTCAAATCTATCGCCGCATCTGCGAGATAAGTTCATGGTAAACTGGATAGGTCCATACATGATTTCACAAAGAGTTGGGCCTGGAGCATATCACCTTATATCATTAGATGGTGTTGAAGAGCCTGAACCTCTCAATATCATTCACTTAAAGGCATTTTACACATAAAACACAAAAACATTCAAATATTTCATAAAAATAAAAAACATTCAAATATTTCATAAAAAAAAAAACATTCAAATATTTCATAAAAATAAAAAACATTCAAATATTTCATAAAAATTAAAAACATTCAAATATGTCAAAAATACAAAACAAATCATAAAAACATAAAATTCAAAAAATCAATTCAAAAAGCTCCAAGGGTAATTCATACCGCTTGGTCAAAAATCAATTCAAAAAGGCTCCAAGGGTAACTCAAACCACTTGGTCAAATCCCATCAAATCAAAACTCCAAGGGTAATTCAAACCACTTGGTCAAAAATCAATTCAAAAGCTCCAAGGGTAATTCAAACCACTTGGTCAAACATCAATTCAAAAGGCTCCAAGGGTAATTCAAACCACTTGGTCAAAATCAATCAAAAAGCTCCAAGGGTAATTCATACCACTTGGTCAAAACATCAATTCAAAAGGCTCCAAGGGTAATTCATACCGCTTGGTCAAAAATCAATTCAAAAGGCTCCAAGGGTAATTCATACCGCTTGGTCAAAAATCAATTCAAAAGGCTCCAAGGGTAATTCATACCGCTTGGTCAAAAATAAAATAAAAAAGGCTCCAAGGGTAATTCATACCGCTTGGTCAAAATCAATAACAAAAGCCCCAAAGGCATCATAAGCCCTTTGGTCAAATTAATCAAAAATACAAAAACAACATAAAATAAAAAATACAAAAACAATTGCACTTCACATTTTGCATCCACATCATTGCATTGCATTTTCACATACATTACAAGATATGTCATGAGAGTCTTAAAAGTGATACCATAGTTTGTCGCACAAGTCATTCATATCCATACCTCCATCCACATGTGTGTAATTGTGTTTTTCAACACAACCATTATTTGTTGCTATACATAATATACTAAGGCTTTTTGGTTACTCAACCACACCTAGTAATCTTATCAAATTTTGAGGAAAACAACTTTGATTAGTAGAAGGTAAGGCCTAGTTGTGATAAAGCCTTGGATATTCAAGATCCCGTCACTAATTGAAACACTAAAATCCTAGTTGGTACAAGGAAAAGATGAAAGCTGCAAAGCGGTCTAGGTTACCTTAAGCGAAAAGGAATATCCTTGCTTATCCCCCTATGCAACCGGTTTAAAGGTGTTGAGAATTGGCAAAAGGACAAGCTTTACCCTATCAAAATCCCTTGCTTAAATCAAAATAAGCAAAATCCCAAAGCAAAGTACATATTCAAAAGGCCAAGCATACAGTCCAGATTTCAAAGCACAAATCATAAGTTCAAAAAAAAATCAAGCTCAAGAAAAAATAAAAAATAAACAGTGATTTTCATCACTACGAATGAGAAAAATAAACAGTGATTATCATCACTACAAAAAAATCCTCGCTCAAAGAAAAAAATCAAATAAAAATAAACAATGATTTTCATCACTACATATGAGCAAAAATCCAAAGCCAAAAAGAAGGGAATAAAGCTTGAATCCTTGGAATTCTCAGCATTGTACAAAACTGGAAGGAGAAATCCTTATGCATGATGATATGTCTATTACAATTGCTTCATGCATTTGTGTAGACCAATGTTTGAATGTGGATGAGCTAGCTTAGGTAACCAAATATTGCCTAGTGGTATAGTCCAACTAAGTCCAACATAAGGATGAGATGAACACTTGAGGATCCCTGATCTTAGCAATGGGCTGAAAGAATCCCTCCTAACATCGGAGGAAATGCTTGAGTTCTACCTCAAAATATACAATCACATGCACACACAGAGATCATGAAAAACCAGGTCCATGGTAAAAGCATTACTTTTCAAAAGTCTAAGTGGTAAGTAGACAACTGTTGATAGGGGAACTAGAGTGTTTGAATCTCCGAAAAGCCCCAAAATTTTTTACATAGCAACAAATCATAAAATCATTCACACCATCACTTTTCTTTATAAGATTCTATAAATTAGGGGGTATCAACATAGTAGGACAGATACCGCATATATATTAGAAATAGTATATAGACGGCCACTGACTACTTTATATCTTTTAATTTATAGAAACTTATTAAGAAAATACATTACACACCATTACATCTCATATATGAATACTTAATCAATTCTTATGATAGGAGTGATTATTTAAATTCATGATTATTTTTTACTTTCTGTGGTATCACCCATTAAGATTGTCAATGTCATATGCATTCCATATGTTTTAAGTGATTAGAGCATACAGGTTCATTTATACCATTCCATCACATAAGTTAGATGCATATAATTAAAGCAAAAATTAAACATGCATTTAACAATAACATTTGCATCCACGAAAACAAGTCATTAATCATCCATAAACCACATCATAAACACATAGGCAATATCCATTTGCATATCATAAATTCATCATTCATCATCAAAATACATCGCATCATATCATCAAATCATAAAAACATCTACACATCCATCTAAGCATCTTCAAATATCATCTATCATCTAACATATCCATCAAATCATCATAATATCATCATCACATCATATCATAAAATAAAATAATAACAAAAACATAAGCAATAAATGATACACATAATGAGTCATAAAAGGTAAATCTATCATAAAAATATGTGTATCAAGTCCAATGGATATACAAAAATGCCCGTGGGCTATAGTCATGTAGGTCAGTCGACCTCAAAAATGGATCAAGAACCAAGTAGAGCATCAATCAAGTGTCGGGCCTGAGCCCCCTGCACCACCTCCTCCAGTGCCACCTCCCCTTGTGGTGGTGTCATGAGTCGAGTGACGTGAGCCTATAGGTCTCTCTATTCGAGACTGGGTCTGCTGGCTAGGATGGGTGAAAGACTACCCCGAGGTAGAGCGCCCACTGGCCTACGAACCACCTACACCTAATGGATCCTTAGGGACAAGCCCATGCCTCCTGAGCTGCATCTGAAGGATGGTGACATGATCCGTGAGTTCCCGGATCTACTCCTCATGCTCATCCAACAAGGACTGGAGTCGTCCCACCTCTACCCCTGAGCCTATTGCTGGAACCTCCTATGATGTAGAAGTAGGAACAACAAACTACATCCTGACATCGCCACCCCCAATAGTAGCCTGTAGAGCCTGTATCTGTGCTGTGAGCTACTCAATCGTAGCATCTCGCCATTGTACCTAGATCTTAGTAGCCTGGAGCTCAGCCTTGACCTCGTGCAACTGTGCTCTCAAAGGAGAGTCTCTCTCCTCAGGCTCTAACTCCTCCTCCTCCTCAAGAACATCAGGATCCTCTACTACCACCTACTCTGTCGGTTGGCCCCATACCTCGGTCCTGGCTTGAACCCTACGTCCTACTGGATCTGTGCCATCACCCCCACCATCATCCTTGCACCCTAGACTACCGATGCCATGCCACATCCGATCACCCCACCACTGAGAGTAGGCCTCTGTAACTCCCCCAACCACTATAGGGTCTATGATTGGGGCATCCTCCTCATATGCAAGCTCTATGACCTATCATGGAGGTAGGTCCCTCTCTACTGTGAGGTGCCTATACAAGAATGGAACCAAGGGCACATCCTGCTACAATCCATATTGAAGAAGAACCCGAGAGTAGAAGAAATACTCTTGGATGGCAATCTTACGGCCAACGAGCCATCGCTCATGTCATGTCCTAGCAGTAAAACTAGCTGGATCATCCCAAACTGGACACTCATAGTATGATCACCACACGACATCTTTGGCCAACAGTCTGGTAAAAGCATCAGTATAGTGGGGTAGCTCCCCTACAAAAGTGTGGCTCTTATGCTCCTCATGCTCTCGAGCCCATATGGTAGCATAGCACTATGTACGAGCCTCAATAGATGTAATCTCAACTGGGAGCCCCTTAGGGCGATCTACCTTGATGTGCTCCCATCCCCAAACCTACAGGAGCAAACTGCAAGCAATGCTGATGCATCCCCATCGATGGATGTGGTACAACTCATCATAGCATTGAGCCAATAGTGATCTACCCCATGCATAGATGATAGGCTCCTCGCTATCCAGAAGGTCCTGCACCATCGCCAGGAGGTTCCAAGGGAACCTCAAACCTGAGTAGTCTAGGACAAGAACGTTGTTGATCACCATCAACAACACGACATGCCTCACTATGAAAACATGAGCATCATACCAAGTCTTGATAGATACTCCCCTAGACCCAGTCTCCCGGAGGGCCTGTGCAGAGCATGCTCCAAACACCCGAGCATAGACGACCACCTGATCATTAGTGGCCGATGAAACAATGGGCACCCCATCGAATGGGATCCAAAAAATCTTGTAAACATCCTTCGGCGTGATAGTCATCTCGTTGGGCGAAAGGTGGAAGGTGTTGGTCCATGGGTCCCAACGATGGGCTAAGGCCATAAGATATGCCTGATCGACCATGATGTGGGGCAACCTGATAACGTATTGTAGCCCATGGGCCTTAAACCACTCCCAGTCAGTGTCATCAAACCCAAGAAGCAAGTCAAGCAGCAGCCTCGGGTCCCGAGCCCGAGCAGTGAGGATCTAAAACAAAGCAGAAGAAAAACAAAACATAACTACAATGCATCTAAGGCATAATTCACAATAAACATGAAAACGGTGCAAAAAGAGTATGAGTTACTCTAAACCTAAGCAGGAGAAGAATAAATTGCACCTAAGCAAAGCAAAAAGTCAAAAAAAATCATAAAATCAATACATAAAATGCAAAACAAGGCTTAAGCTTTAGCCGTTGTCGCCTACAATGGCCGAATCCTGGCCGCTGGAGGTAGCAGAATCCAAGGCCCAATGGTCAAATTTTTGACCGTTGGGATTCAAGCTTGGTCGCTCTGAGTGATAGTGGCCAAGGGGTGGCATGACAAACCCATGAACCCTTGGCCAGAAAAACAAAAAAAATTACAATTTTGACAAGATAGCTTCAATAAAACAACAAAGGGAGGGAAAGCAAGCAAAATGGAAAGCAAATTCCCTACCCAAGCATCAAAACTAAGCTAAGTTTGAGAATGCCCTAAAATGGCAGTAGCAGGTGAATAATGGAAATTTTTCAAAAACCCTAGGCTAAAGCCACTGACAGATTGTAAAATTGGGGACCAACCCACCATAGCAAAAAGGAACCTAAGCCTAATTGCGGAGTTTGTTCATTGCCAGCAGGTTTAGTGATGTTCATTTTGTTCATTTCTTAGTGGAGTTCAATTTTACTTAAGCAAAGAAAAGAGAGCTAGGGTTTTGAAGAGAGATACCCGAGAAGCTCCGGCTCCTCCAATAGCTGATGGTTCACCCCATGCAGCCATGTCCTCAGCACCAACAAGTTTTGAAGTCACAACCATCGCCGCTGCACCAGAGCTCTAAAAATGGAATCTTCAAACAATAAAAATGACAGGTCAAAACCCTAGAATTGCAAATTTTATATTTCCTTAATTATGCCTTGGCCACTGTTGACGTCATAGGCCCGAGCTTCTTGGTCGCTCAAGGCGACAATGACCACAGGCAAGAAATCAAAGGCCACTGGACCTGACAGTGGCCAAGCCCACAGATCAAAATAAAGTAGTTCCTTCAATAAGGGAATAACAAAAATAGTAAATAATCACACTTTGATGGTTTAGGATCATCAGAATGTTCAAAATAACAAAAAAATTCACATAAAATCACAATCTCAAGTAGGCCTCGTATCCAGTTACCTACTCTATCTACTCGGTGATTGCAACGACTTGCACTCCATGTATTTCGGTGAGATGAGTAGGCAACCATAAGGCCACTTGGGGCAAAAGCAACTCATTTTGGAATTACGATATGTCACCCTTCAAACCCGAAGAAGATCAAGATGGTCGGACTGCTCCATGGGTGCGAAGGGGTCATTCTAATTCCCCTATGACATCAAAAACATTAAGTCAAAGTGATACAATCTTGAACATAAACAGAATCACTCATCCTAACTCCCTAAGAAGGCTATTGATAGCCGGACCACTCCTCGAGATAGGGATGGATGATTATCATAAACAATTGGAATCACACTTGGATGTGGGATTGCCCATTAAAAGCAACAAATGCTAGAAAGGAACCAGATTAGTCATATTGGTCAAGTGACTTGTCACTTCATTCATTGTCTTTTCTTCACCAATTCATTGTGTGAAGAGGTAGTTCAAAACTTCAACATAATCATAATAAAAATCAATAAAATATCACTCGATCATAGCAAAATCATGTTCGTCCTTTGAATCATTGCATACAACAATCACAAATTTCCCTTGTTTTCTAGGAATGTAAGTAGACATGACATCTTCAATTGTAGCTCTCCTATCGATCGGAATTGTTGTAGCAAATGAAGCTACCCGATTGAGTTTGAGGAATGAGTGCAATTTAACATGCAAAAGCCACTAGGCTAAGTCCTCCGAACATTGAGGCAATGATTCAAGGGATGTGCGCCATCTTGCATGATTGGGCCATCCGACGTTGATCAGACCATTGATCACCATACACCCTACAAATAGATCAGTCTACATTTTTGCTCAGCGTTGTGTTTTCCACATAGCGCATCGCAAAAAGGGGCATCTATAGACACCTAAATCATGTCATGCTTAGGGGAGCTACTTACATAGACACACTCATAAGATCATAAGACATAATATTGGACTTTCCAAGCATCAACAGTGGTTCTCACCACTCATTTGGGGCCTTTTCAAGCCATCCAAGCTTGGTCGCTCAAGACAAGAGCGACCAGATCCTAGCCGCTCAAGCCTAGAGCGGCCAGACCTAGCCACTGCAGTCGACAACGGCCAAATATTAGTCACTGCAGATGACAGTGGCTAAGCCATAAGAAGTAGTTTACTGACAAATAGGCCCAATCTCGGGTGGAAGTGGTAGTCTGCATGCAATAAAGGTGAGCGGGAGTGACTTTGCATTCCTTTTCATGACCAGTTCACATAGGAGACTTGAGTTTGCATTTAGACTTAAGTTAACTGACCTCCAAGCATAAACAAAGGACAAAAGCTTCTCATGCTAATGACCAGTTTGCATAGAAGACTCAAGTGGGCAGTTAGATTTCAATTAACTGGCCTTCAAATATAGACAATGGACAAAAGCTTCTCATGCTAACTTGCACTACGCATGAGAAATTCATTTCTAGGGCTTGGACATAGACCTAGGGTTTCACACTATAAAAGGTGCAAGCCTAAGAGCACCAAAGGATATGGGACTTTTGGACTTGAATATTTAATATTTTATCACATCAGGGAGAGAGACATATTTTTGAGAGCTTTTGAGACTTGAGAGTTCTCTTTGAGATCACGTGTGCGGTGGAGCTTGGAAAAATCAAAGAGCATAACTTTCTTCAACATCAAATCATAGTCTTTGACCCATAGCTTTGGGGCAAAGAGGGTAAGGTTTACTTTAGCGGTCATTGTCCTGGACAGTGGCCCGTAGGCTTAGCTTAGATAGACATAGCATCTTTTATCTTATTTTCTTATATCATTAGCTTAGATTTACTTGATTCCATGGTATTGTTTTATCATATTTCTGTTACATTCTTTGATTACTAACAACCTTATCCGAGGAGGCAATCTCGGATAGCTAAACATGTATTGTTGTTTGAATTGCATACAGGGCCACAGGTTCACGAGACATAATCCACGACATACGAGAGCAAGAGGATCCATCCGGGAGACATACCTAGAGAAGGAGGTATCTGTAAGCCCTCAGACATTTTTGTGTGTAGAACCGGGAAGCATTTTAGAGTGTGCCACCCTTTTGCAAAAGGGGACATCTCTTCATCCACTTGTAAATCATTGTATCAAGATGGGTATCCCTAAGAGGGACCGACATGTAACCGGGGTTCAATATTAATGAAAGATCCATTCTTTGTCATTTTCGTGTTATATGTTTTCTCGTAATATTTTAGCTTCATTTTTGGTATAGTAATAACATCGCAAGTAGAGTTAAGAGTGGTGTGTGCACCCCGGAGTCACTATAGGAGCCTTATCAGTATTGGAGCATATGCAAAATCACCTCTATAATATAGAGGCCCACATGGATAAACAAAATGAGGCATTATATTTTATCATGAACCAGCTTGACAGCCTAGAGTTACAGAAGCAACCCTCATCTGATATCAAACCACCTCCTGTATATCCACAATAAAATCCTCAAACAAAGCAAGCACCAACTCGACCATCTTAGCAACCTAGCAAGCATCCCTCATTTCTTGAGCCTACATTATTGATTTTCAATTGGTTAATTGTTGCAAATGCCATCACCCTATCATAGGTTCAACCTTTATATGAAAATCATCCTAAACCCTGAGGGTATGAGGAAGAGTCACACTGTCTATATTATAGGAAAAATGGGCATGATATTCAATCATGTCAAGGTTTTAGAGCCATAGTACACAACATGCTCAAAAAAAACAACTTCAAATTGTCAACCAACAAGTTTCCATAGTCAGTAATCCACCCCTTGCACCAAAAAAGTAAGAGGATCCCCCTGAGCTAGCAAGTGACATACCTAGGACTCAACATGGTCCTCATACCAGGCCAAAGTATGCTAAACAATAAAAGCATCAGTAACACATTTGGACTTCTTTAAACGAATCGATGTGTGATATTTTTCAAAAGTTGTAGGAATCTAGGGACATCACCTTACTTGACATAAACCCTTTAGACCCAAACATGGCTAAACCTAAGGGTTATATGATTGCATATATCACTGAATAGAGGGGCATAGCATTTGCAATTGCAAAGTATTAAGAAATGTAGTTCAAGACCTCATAGATAGTGGGGAATTTCCCATATATGGTTCATTCATGTCATCTCATCAAGACAGGGGCACCCTGTAGAGGTCTGTGCCCCAATTGGGAGAGTTGATTTATGTCACTCTTCCTAACCAAGATGACTATATTACAGTAGGAAACATGCACATTGGCGGCACCTAAGGTATCATACCTTCCCCCTGTAACACAAGAAAAATATCAAAAATATTCATATGACTTCAAAAGATTCAAAAACAACAGAAATCATAAAAATCCAAATAAATCAAAAAATAGTAAAATCAAAAACAAAAGGTGCCAGGGGCATATCTAAGCTGCTTGATCAAATCTTAACAAAAAATGCTCCAAGGGCATCTTCATGTCGCTTGGGAAAATTAATCAAAAATGCTCTAAGGGAATCTCTAAGCTGCTTGGTCACCTTAACCAAAAATTTTCCAAGGGTATCTTCATGCCGCTTGGTTAAATTAATAAAAAATGCTCCAAGGGCATCTTCATGTCGCTTGGTCACCTTAATCAAAAATGCTCCAAGGGTGTATCTAAGTCGGTTGGTCAAAATTAATCAAAAATTCTCCAAGGGCGTCTCTAAGCCGCTTGGTCACCTTAACCAAAAAATTTCCAAGGGTATCTTCATGCCGCTTGGTAAAATTAATCAAAAATGCTCCAAGGGTGTCTCTAAGCCACTTGGTCACCTTAACCAAAAATTTTCCAAGGGTATCTTCATGCCACTTGGTCAAATTAATCAAAAATGCTCCAAGGGCATCGCCATGCTGCTTGGTCACCTTAATCAAAAATGCTCCAAGGGTGTATCTAAGTTGCTTGGTCAAAATTAATCAAAATGCTCCAAGGATATCTTCACGCCGCTTGGTCACCTTAATAAAAAATTCTCCAAGGGTATCCATGCCACTTGGTTAAAAATCCATCAAAAATTCTCCAAAGGTATCTTCATGTCGCTTGGTCACCTTCATCACAAAAAGCTCCGAAGGCATCTTAAAGCCCTTTGGTCAAGTCACATCATAAAATTATCTAAAGACATCTTAAAGCCCTTTGGTCAAATAAAATCACAAAATACTTCAAATGCATCTTAAAGCCCTTTGGTCAAGTCACATCAAAAAATGCTCCAAAGGCATCTTAAAGCCCTTTGGTTAAATCAAATCACAAAAAGCTCCAAAGGCATCTTAAAGCCCTTTGGTCAAAAAGCAAAACATAAAATCATAAAAACAATTTAAAATCAAAATTTAAAAAACATTCAAAATAATCAAAATCTCAAAAACAATTGAAAGCATCAAAAATTCAAAAACATTTGCATTCCACACTTACATTTATATAGTTTTATTGCATAAATTCATTTGCATCCATTGCATTTACATTAGATACATATATGTTCACAATATTACAAATGACACCACATTTGTACATCAATCATTGCATCATCAAAAATCCATCATCATCCATCCCCCATGTATGTAACTGTGTTTTTCAACACAACCATTTCGTGTTGCTATAAGAAATATACTAAGGTTTCCTAGTCATTCAACCATATCTAGTGGTCTTATTAGCTTTTGTAGAAAGCCACCTTGATTAGTAGAGGGCAAGGTCTAGTTGTGATAATACCTTGGATATTCAGGATCCCATCACTAATTGAAACACTAAAATCCTAGCTGGTACAAGGGAAATATGAAAGCTGCAAACAGTGTACTAGGTTACCTTAAGTGAAAAGGATTTTCCTTGCTTATCCCCCTATGCGACTAGTTTAAAGGTGTTGAGAATTGGCAAAAGGACAAGCTTTGCCCTACCCAATTAAATCCCTTGCTTAAATCAAAATGAGCAAAAATCCCAAAATAAAGTGTAAATTCAAAATTCCCCAACACAAATTCAAGATCCCAAACAAATTCAAAAGTACTCAAAAGCACAAAAACAAAGAAAATAGTGATTATCATCACTACATGAATCCCTTGCTCAAAAAGAAAAAAATCAATAAAAAATAAACAATGATTTTCATCACTAAACATGAGCAAGTATCCCAAATAAAATGAAGAAAATAAGGGAATGGAGCTTGAATCCCTAGAATTCTTAGCATTGTACAAAAGTGGAAGGAGATATCCTTATGCATGACGATATGTCTATCACAATAGCTTTGGAATTTTTGTAGACCAATGTTTTCATGTGGATGAGCTAGCTTTGGGTAACCCAATACTGCCTAGTGGTATAGTCCAACTAAGTCCAACATAAGGATGAGATGAACACTTGAGGATTCCTGATCTTAGCAATGGGATGAAAGAATTCCACATGACATCAGAGGAAATGCTTGAGTTCTATCTAAATATATATTCATTCACACACACAGAGATAATAAATATCCAGGTACAAAGTGAAAACCTTGTTTTTCAAAAGTCTTGTATGGTTAGTACATAGCTATTGATAGGGTAACTAGAGTGTTTGAAGTCTCAGGAAAAACCTCAAAAATTCCTACATAGAAACAAATCATATCATCAATCACATCATCAACTTTATTTATAAGCTTCTGTAAATTACGGGGTATTAATAAAATACACTAGATACCAGATATATGTCAGAAATGATGTTTACATGGCCACTAACTATTTTGAATCCTTTAAGCACATACATTCCACACCATTACATTTCACATATGGATGCTTAAATAATTAATTATTATGATAAGAATGATTATTGACATTCATGGTTGTTATACTTTCTATGGTGTCACCAATTAGATTGTTAAAATCATATCATATGCATTTATTACGTTTTAAGTGATTAAAGTGTATAGGTTCATGTACATAAAATCATCAGCATAATGCATAACACATTTAATTTACCATATCATAACAACATGAGTTAGATGCATACAATACACAAAAATGAAACATGCATCCACATCTGCATCCATCATCATCATCTAGATCATACCATCTAAACATATATTTTTCATATAGCTAGTGCATATCATCAATACATTACATAAATATAGAAAAATAAAATCATTATCTAGGCATAACATCCATCATTATATCCTTAACATGAAATCAAAACAAAAATATTTTCATGCATCAACTGGGTCATGTTGGTATCATACCTCCCCTAGTCAGAAATCAAACAATTAAGCAATCAAAAACAAAATGCCCCAAAAGGCATAAGCCCTTTGGTAAACTTAACAAATTACCCAAAGGACATAAGCCCTTTGGTAAACTTAGTAAATGCCCCAAAGGATGTAAGCCCTTTGGGCAACTTAACAAATATCCCAAAGGATGTAAGCCCTTTGGTCAACTTAAAAAATTCCCCAAAGGACGTAAGCCCTTTGGTCAACTTAACAAATGCCCCAAAGGACGTAAGCCCTTTGATCAGCTTAACAAATCTCCCAAAGGACATAAGCCATTTGGTCAGATTGAAAAATGCCCCAAAGGACATAAGCCCTTTGGTCAACTTAACAAATGCCCCAAAGGATGTAAGCCCTTTGATCAACTTAACAAATGCCCCAAAGGACGTAAGCTCGTTGGTCAACTTAACAAATGCCCCAAAGTACGTAAGCCTTTTGGTCAACTTAACAAATACCCCAAAGGACGTAAGCCCTTTGGTCAACTTAAAAAATTCCCCAAAGGACATAAGCCCGTTGGTAAACTTAATAAATGTCCCAAAGAACGTAAGCCCTTTGGTCAACTTAACAAATGCCCTAAAGGATGTAAGCCCTTTGGTCAACTTAACAATACCCCAAAGGACGTAAGCTCTTTGGTCAACTTAACAAATGCCTTAAAGGATGTAAGCCCTTTGGTCAGCTTAAAAAATGCCCCAAAGGATGTAAGCCCTTTGGTCAACTTTAAAAATGCTCCAAAGGACGTAAGCCCTTTGGTCAACTTAACAAATGACCTAAAGGACGTAAGCCCTTTGGTCAACTTAACAAATGTCCTAAAGGACATAAACCCTTTGGTCAACTTAACAAATGCCCCAAATGATGTAAGCCCATTGGTCAACTTAACAAATTCCCCAAAGGACGTAAGCCCTTTGGTCAAATTAAAAAATGCCCCAAAGGATGCAAGCCCTTTGGTTAACTTAACAAATACCCCAAAGGACGTAAGTCCTTTGGTCAACTTAACAAATGCCCCAAAGTATGTAAGCCCTTTTTTCAACTTAAAAAATGCCCCAAAGTATGTAAGCCCTTTGGTCAACTTAAAAAATTCCCCAAAGGCATCACAAGCCCTTTGGTAAAATCACCCCACAAACATATCAGTCTACGTTTTTGCTCAGCGATGTGTTTTCCCACACAACACATCACAAAAAGGGGCATCTGTAGATACCTAAAACATTTCATGATTAGGAAACCACTCATATGAGCACATTTGAAGACCATATAACCAATTTTAGACCTTTCCAAGAATCAAAAGTGGTTCTCACCACTCATCTAGGGCACTTTAAGCCCATCCAATCCCAGCTACTCCTAGAGTGGCTAGGCCTTATCTGCTCAAGCCTAGATCAGCCATATCTTAGCCACTCAAGATGATAGCGGCCAGATCTTAGTCACTGCAGATGATAGCAACCTATCCATAAAAAGTATTTTACCGATAGATATGTCCAATCACGGGTGAAAGTGGCAGTCTGCATGCAATAAAGGTGAGCAGGAGTAACTTTGCATTCCATTTCACGGCCAGTTCACATAGGAGACTTGAGTTTGCATTTAGAATTTAGTTAACTAGTCTTTAAACATAGAAAAGACAAAAATCTTCTCATGCTAACCTTCACTACGCATGAGGGATTCAGTCCTAGGGTTTGGACATAGACCTAGGGTTTCACACACTTTATAAGGAGCAAACCTAAAAGCACTAAGCGACCTTCTTGGACTTTATTTTTATCAATTAAGGGACCTTATTGGAACTTCTTTTATCAATCAATAGAGAGAGAACATCACATATTGAAATTTTGAATAGGTTGGATCATTGAGGAGAGCTTCTAGAGACTTGGAGAGCTTCCCTTGGAGATCAATTTTGTAGTAAAGCCCTATCAAATTTTAGGGCAAATCTGAACATATATGGTAATCATTATAGCATTATTAGCAGACTTGAGCCCATGGCCTTTGGGCCAATAGATACAGATTTCACCTTAGTGGACACTATCCTAGATAGTGGCCCACAACCTAGTCTAGGGTTTAGGTAATAGTTTCTATTATTTTGCTGTCTTCGTGTTTTCATGTCATTAGCATAAGCATTATTTTAGTCTTTGCATTCATAGTATTAGTTTCATTGCATCTATTTCAATTGAGCATATTCATTACTAACAACCTCATTTGGGGAGGCATTCTCGGACATCTAAGTGTGTGTTGTTGTTTCATTGCTTACAGGGCCACAGGTTCACCGGACAGAATCTGCAACATACGAGAGCAAAAGGGATCCCTCTAGGAAACGAACCTAGATAAAGAGACATTTGTAAGCCCTCATACATTTTCATGTGCGGAACCGAGAAGCTTGTGATAGCACACCAACCCTTTGCGAGAGTACATTTTACCCAATTGTAACCTTATTGTATCAAAATGGGTATCCCTAAGAGGGACCGACATGTAATCGGGTTTTAATACAAATAAAGAGATATACCTTTGTTACTTTCGTGTTATATGCTTTCTCATGGTATTTCATTTCATTTTGGTTTTAACACATTGCAAGTAGAGTAAGAGTAGTGCGTGCACCCCGGTATAGCTATAAACATAATCCATACAAAGTAACATATAAAAAAAGCAAATGGGTGTAATACCCTTCTCTAACTATTTCAATAATAGTATAATTAAATTATATTACATCCAATGCTTTCATTATCCTTCACCTCTTATAGTTCGTCATTTTTTTTCCTAAAATGGTAAAGAATGAGCTCTCCATTTTTTATTTAACTCATATAAATTTCTCATAACTAAAATAGAGTCCTTCAATATGAACTTGACATATGTCCATTTGAATATCTATTTAGAAAGGAAGTTATGAAACTCACTAGTCCCTAAAACCCATCATCTTAAAAAATAAAAATTCCTAAATTAAGTGACCTTTTAAAGTAACTCTTTGTTAATAACTAGACCATGGTCATGATTAACTAATACTATCAACTAATCATACATCTTTATGTAGAACATTAAATTAAAAAATAGGTATGAGCATAACCATAATATTATTCCTATAGTGAATTATAATGTTCTACATGATATGAATAAATATTATTAACTCTATTTTAAATATTAAAGCATGCAAAATATCTTAAATAAAACTTTGTAATATTATTGTTCATAAATGTAAAATAAAATTGAAATCTTATAATATCCATCTAATGTTTAAAGTAATAAAATGTAAAAGCTCATGTCAAAATTGTATCTATCAAAGAGTTCCTTAAGAAAATAATTAATCAAACCAATAAATTTTGCAATTAATATGTATTGCTATGACAAATGTTGGAAAAGAGTGTATTGTATTTTATTCCAAATTATTGAACTATAAATATGTGGTACTATGTATTTTTGATTGAAATTTTTGGCATTGTACCATAATTTCTTGATAGGATTCGATAACTTATTGTCTTAATGAAATAATCTATTGATTTATAAAGTTGTGATATTGTCATACAATCTATTGAGAATTAGTATAAAGTCTAATTATCCCTTTTATACTTGAAGTTGGGTTTATTTTCTATTTGGATTTCTATTGATACTTAAATAAATTGATGACTTTAGTTGCATAGTTGGGTGATATTTGAAATAGAATGCATTATAACCCAACCTTATGGGTTGTAATGGAGGTTAAACATTTTGGTTAACAAAACTAGACTTTGAGGAGTAGTGATGGTATTAAGAATTAAAACACTAGCCTATTATGACATTAGTGATTTTAGATTTCAATATAATGGCCCTATAAGGTATTTATGGAAGTTAGAAAATAATAATATATGCATTGTTAAACATGGATGGATGCATCAACTAGCTCTTAAATGCATATATGGACATTGAAATGAATGTTGGTTTGGTAGAAGCATAAATAAGTGACATAGGAGACTCATGGATATAATAATTTTTTTTTCAAAAAAAATTATAAGTAGTTGTAGTGGTTCACCACTACCCACTCATGACTAACACAAAATCCTAATAACCAATGGTCATAGTTTTGTCTAGCCCATGGAGAACAAGTTCAAATAATTCCTAAAAATAGAGACTTCTACAAAATCTCATTCATTAAAAGTCCTGATAGATGGCCAAAAGAGTGGCAAAGGAGTCTTCCTTCAAAATAAATCTTGATATTTAAGGTTTTGCAATCAAAAATAAAGTGTGATTGAGAAAACTCCTAATTAGTCTGCAATAAATGCCAAAATACCAAGCAAACATAAATGCCTAAGATAAATCAAGCAACAAGGGTAGATGATCTGAATTAATGCCTTTCTCAATTGAAGAGATGAAGAGCACCTACCCAGATATGATCTCAGTTATTATCCCATACATTCATTTAATAATAAGTATGGCTCTGATTTTCCTGGACTAATCCATTATTATGATCAAACAAGTACATCATTCAATGATTAAAATCCCAAGGAAAAGTAGATGGGATTGCCAAATCTAATTGTAGATCATTTTGGAGGGAAAATCCTCCCTTGTAAATCTATAAATAGGAGTAATATTAGCTTTGTAAAATATTGAGAAGTTTGCAACTCTATATATTTGTAGGTTTTCCTTTCATTTCTCTATATAAAAGTAATTGTGGTTCCCAAGTGGTTTGTGCATAATTTTGAACCCCCATTTCTGGCACAATATTTGTAAAAGTTTACGTATATTATATATACATGGGAACCTATGTCCATATTTTGACCTTTACATATAGACCCGTTGTTTTATATGTGTATGTGTTTGTGATATTTTACCTAAGTACCATATTTGCTAAGTGTATATATGTGTGAGGGGCCTGCATCTATTTTTGGACTAAGTCACTTACTAGCTTGGCTCTCCTATAGGACCCACCTGCTCATATATGCATATAATTGGTAGATCTTGATTGAACATGGTATTTAGGTTTATTTTTATAGGAAGATATTAGTATATCTCTTGGCACATCACCCATTTTTATTTTATTTGTTTTCTCACACCCATTTCTCTTTGTAGAGCAACTAGCACCTTGAAAATCACATCTTAACAAGGATCCAACCTTGTAAAAAACTCTTGGAGGACCTTGATTGAGCCAAACCTTATTCTCTTAGTTGTGTCCTATTGTGTCACTTTGACATGAGGTGTGATTATCCTAGGGACAATCAAATACAACAAAAAAATAATGGAATGCTTGGTAGGACCCTAGTGACACATCATTGGTCCCAATATTACAACAAGAAGTAGGGCTAAGACTTGGTGACAGTCTTAGTCTATTTCTTACATTCTAAAGTGTATCTTTTATCTCTTGGAAATTCTTCTCTAGAACAAACACCAAAAGAAACATTGTTGAAAGTACCAAACTGAGGTTTAGGTGAAGACCTCAATCTATTGAGAAGCAAGAAGTCTCATTCACTTGGTGACTCCACATTGATAAAAGAATCCCAAAGGTATGTGAACAAAATATGTTTCTAAAATTTATTTTCATATCTTATATGAATACCCCCTCAAAAAATATCCCTTTATATGAGGTAGGATAAAGCACCTTGAGCCCCCAAAATCAACCTAATAAGTGGAAGAAGCTAACTGAGTATATACTAGCAATATTACCATATTACATCGACAAAGGTAATAGCACTCCACTAAAATACCTTAGAGAAATAGTATTCAAATACCAAACATGTAATATAGTGGAGCAAGATGTATCCTTAGGGATAGTAGTAGTATATATTAAAAGGGAGGCACTAAAAAAGTATGAATCTCTACCTCCTCATTCAATCACATAATGGGACCAATTGGCTTCATTTATCATGAATGAATTTGTCATAGAAAAATAAAAGGAGCCAATTGTAAATATAAATGAGTCATCCTAGGAGGAAGAGAAAATAGTTTCCTCTACCCATCATGATGAGCACAAAAACTATCCAAGATCTCCTTGATCGAGGGACAATGAACAGGATCATAGTGGAAATGTGGCCATTCAAATCCACTCAACCAAGAAAGTTGAAGGAATCAACCATAGGATTTCCATAGAAATAGCATCAATACAAACATGGCTAGAAAGTCTATTCTCCCCACCTATAGTGGCCTATAAAAAATACCATTGTGGGTAGGAGAATATTTAAATGAAATCTTAAAGCCCACATACTATAAAAATATAAATTTATAAAACTACCCTACTATGATGCTAGCAGTAACAAAAAATGGGAAGTCAAATAAAAAGCTAAAATGATCAAGGACATTGGAAATTTTAATAAGCATAAATACTAAATATTATTCCTAATATGGGACCTTGGTCAAAGCACGTGTGAATTTTGGAGACATCGACTAGTCAATAACTGAGTCTCTTGTAAAAAAAGAAAAGGAAGGGGACATGAGTAGATATGATGCAACACACATTCCAAGGTATACCAACCATAAAAAAATAGATAAATTTTGAAATTAAGAAGGTTCCTTGCCATAAATTCTTTGAGAAGGAAAGGTAGTGGTTGGGAAAAAGGATCTACATTAAATGCTACCTTAGAATAGAACCTCATTCACAAGTAAGGACTATCAAGGAATATTGTGGGAATAAATTAACATTGAAAGGTATGAATATGCATTTACACACTCCTCAAAGAGCATGAAATTCTCTAAAAAATAAGCAAATAAGGAGAAATACATGCAAATCATGCAGGAATCATGAAAAGAGGAAGGTTAAAAGGAGTAATGGCCTTGAAAGATAAACAATTTTTACTCCATGACTAAAAGCCTCTGCAATTGGTTATTCAATAAAAGATAAAAACTAGTTTCAAGCTCAGAATGATGGAGACAAGATTCCCACATGCAAGAAATTCTAGAATTATCCATGCCCACCTATTTCTCTAACATCAATATTTTTATGGACATGACTGAATATTGTGTTGACCCTAAAGTTTGCAAGGGATCTAGAAAGCTGAGAATAGACACGTACAAGTGCTTTAGAGCTAGAATAACTTTGAGCTTTGGAGCATAAATATGGACCAATTTTTGGCACAATACATGGAAACTAAGGTACATTCATGTTTTGAACTTATAAGCACCTATACATAGTTTTATGATCCAAGTGCCCAAGAAATCAAGGCCATGAATGAAAATTTTAGAGAAAGAATTGATGGCCCTAACATCAAAAAAATATTATTGTTACCACATGTCCAAGTACATGTTAGTGAGAAATACGAAAAGGAAACTTTTGACAGATTATCATAGAATAAGAAAATTTCCTTTCTATGGTTAAAAAATGATAAGGTAAGGAAAAGTGATCCAATCACACAAAAATTCATTCCCATTGACAATTTTAGCAAAGGTACAAAGGATGCATTGAGCATGATGGCATTCCTTCTAGGTCAGCAAAGTGGTAAATTTGTCAATGTGACTTAGTTGGGTATTCTGCACATAATGAGGCAAGTGGTAATAACCTTAGATTTTGTTGATTTGATAGCATATCAAATTTGATAAGGCCTCTGACAATTCCAATCAACACAAACATTCAGGTATTTCTCATTTTTGGTATACCTTATTTTGTACCAGCATTTAAACATGTTCCCCAAGTTAGCAAAAAGGTGTAATTATTTAAATGGCAATGAACTTCCAGTGTATAATTAGACCAATGACCTAAGGAAGGGATCTTCGTAATATATTTTATAGATAGGTTTTTTACCCCTTTCATTTTTGTAATAATAGGGGCTACAGTCCCTTAAATTTTAGAAGAGTGTAAAAAATTTGTAGAAGGAACAGTAGTAGGGGACTAGTTTTTGGTCAAATAGGGAACCTTAGTTAGTATAGATGGCTATAGCTACCATTTTTATCTTATATCGAGATGCATTTCTGATAGATTATTTTCTTAGGAGTCTTCAGAGAAATTTATACTCTGGACTTCAAACATGGTAGCGGTAAACAAAGAATATCATATTACCTACAACTTCTAAGTTTAGAGGGGATAAATATGCATATAAAAAAGGGAATCCTCCCTATCTGAAAGCAAGCTAAAGAAGTTAGGCCTATAGTTAATAAGAGACAAATGGAAGTATTACCTTGAGAAAATATTTATTGCATATTTGAAGGGGATAAAAGAGAATTAGTTCACACATGAGCAAAGGTCTAAAATTGAAAATCTCAAAAGCCCTATGGATGAAATAGCAATTCACCCTTTCATTAAATTAACCATACCTCCACCTATCCTCAAATCCTATTAATATTTCTATGATATTAAGGGTAATTTCAACCTTTGGAATAAATAAAAGCAAGAGGATATAGATGAATTAAGAAATTGACACTATAATATACCTAAAATAAAGGTATGGTGGAGAATGAGACAACTCACTGGACAAAGGGAAGCCAAAATTGGATCAATAAACGAGGATACAATATTTAGTGAAATATACAATGAGGAACATTCAGATGTGAAAAGCTCTAACAATACATATTCTATTGAAGAAGGAATAATTGGTGAAACACACTAGAGAACAGGGGAGACAAGGACAAATCAAGAGGAAATTTTAGAACTATTATCCAACCCTTTGGGAGAAATTTTAAGCCCTACTACTTAGTAGAGAAGGGCTATACCTCCTTCACCCACCCAACAACAAGCATTGCCAAGGCCATCTAAACAAACACCCCAAAAGAAGAAGGACAAAAATGGGGAACACATAGATAGCCATGAAAATAAAAAGGATGTATGATAGGACATGAAAGAGATGTCCTACAACATAATATTGAGATCAAGTCATACTTCCCTCCATGTATCTAGGAAAAGGTCTCAAAATTCAAGAATAACACTTCCTCTAGAAGGGGCCTAATATTCCTCGCCTAAGCAAGTTGTATTATCCCCAACACACTCAATAATTTATCCAAAGCATGAGGTAGGACAAATAATTCCTTCCTACAAAATTTCTCCTTTAGCCTCATCCTTGGCTACACCAATGACCCACAAAGCAATCCCTTAGTTGATTAAACCCGTGGAAGCATGTGTCTTGCTCTCAAAATTTCAAGAAGGAACATCAGAGAACCTAGAATCCCTCACCCATTGGTAGAATTTTTAGAGGGTCAAACAATAGATAACTAAATATAGTAAGGAGAGGTAAGCTCAAAAATATTATTAAATTGCTACTACCCAAGTGGATTTTTACTTTTATACTTAGATAAGAGCATTATTACTATCAATAAAAATTCCACTAGTGGCTAAGCCAATGTAAGAAATAAAAGAGCATGATTTGAACACATCAACAATAGGTATATATTTAAGATATGCTCAACCTCAAAACATGTTGTGTTGAGCAAGGTGCAGTAGGAGTATTGTCATTGTTGTCAACACAGTCAATTAGATCTAATGATGTAGTGGAAATGCAGCTCAAAAGCCATTCAGATGCAGAGGATAGGAGTTCTAAGGTTATTCAGAGTATGGACAGTGAGTTTCCATGAAGACCAAAGTGGCCCTTTTGCAAAAGATCAAAGAAAAAGACAAGTAAGAAAAGTGTCGCGATATCGCGACATATACAGCAGGAAAGAAAAACTGTCGCGATTTCATGACATATTGGAAGAGAGAGAAGCAGCAGGTAAAAGTGTCACGATTTCGTGACATATTGGAGGAGAGAGAAACAACAGGGAAAACTATCATGATTTCGTGACATGTTGGAAGAAAAGAAGGCAAGTAGAAAAACTGTCATGATTTCGTGACAAGTTGGAAGCAAAGAAGGCAAAGGGAAAAACTGTCACGATTTCATGACATGTTCAGAGAGAAGGTGCAAGCAAAGAAAACTGTCACGATTTCGTGACATGTTTCAGGGAGAAGGAGCTCGTAAAGAAAAGTGTCACGATTTCATGACAATTTGCAAGAGAGACAGTACAGACGAAAAAGTGTCATTATTTCGCGACAGGTTCAAAAAGAAAAGTGCTAAGGAGAAAAAGTGTCGTGATATCGTGACATGTCGGGTTTTAGCGATCCGAAGAAGAGAAGAGTGCAAGGAAGTGAAAGTGTCACGATTTTGGGACATGCTGCAGAGGAAAGAGTTCAAAGTGAGAACTGTCACGATTTTGTGACAAGTTCATGGAGGAAGAAAGTAAAGTGTAAAGTGTCACGATTTTGTGACAAGCAAGAAGAGAGAGAAAGAAAGATAAAGTGTCACAATTTTGTGACAAGTTTGAAGAGAGAGAATGTAAAATGAAAAGTGTCACGATTTTGTGACGTGCTATAGAAGAGAGAGTCTAAAGTGTGAACTATCACGATTTCGTGACAAGTTCGAGGAGAGAGAAAGTAAAATGAGAACTGTCATGATTTCATGACATGCTGCAGAGTTCGAAGTGAGAATTGTCATGATTTCATGACATGTTGAAGAGAAAGCGTACGGATGCAAAAAGTGTCATGATTTCATGATAGGTTGATGAGAAAGCATACGGATATAGAAAGTGTCATGATTTTGCAACAGATTGAGATGGCAGCGTACGGTTGGAGAAAGTGTCATGATTTCACGATAGAAATAGAAAGCAGGTCTTCAACAGGAGAAGTGTCACGATTTCATGATAGAAGCTAAGCTGAAGTCCTCAAAGGCAGAAGTGTCATGATATCGTGATAGAAGTGAAGATGAAGTCTATAGAAGAAGAAGTGTCACAATTTCATGACAAAGGCAGAGAGCAAGTCTTCAGAAGCAAAACTATCATGATTTCATGACAGGATCAGAAAGCACGTCTTCAACGGTAGAAGTGTCACGATTTTGAGACAAAAGCAGAAAGGAAGTCGACGAAGGGAGAAGTGTCGTGATATCGCGACAAAAGCAAAATTGATGTTGACGAAGGCAAAAGTGTCACGATATCACGACAAGAGCTTAGTTGAAGTCGACAAAGGCAGAAGTGTCATGATATCGCGACAAAAGCCAAAAGAAAGTGTACGGAGGCAAAAGTGTTGCGATATCATGACATGTATTTTTGTGGCAAAAGCTATAGAAGAGTTACAAAGGCAGTTGAAGCCGATAAAGTCAAATGTTAGCCGATGAAGATTAGGGTTTACAGTCGATGGAGTTTAGGGTTTTACAACCGACTAAGATTAGGGTTACAACCGACTAAGATTAAGTTTTTGATCTTGAAAATGTGGTTATAAAAGGAAGGTTGTTTTGAAGAGTTGAAGGGTTGTTGAGTAGTGCGACGTTTGGAGACAGTGCATAGAGTGCGAAGTTCGATCGTAGTGCACAAAGTGTGAAGTTCGATCATAGTGTGTAGAGTGCAATTCATCAAAACATTCTAAGTGCGAAAGATCACAAAGGAAGCAGAGTGCGTGAAGGGGAGAAGATGAATGTTCGATAGTTAAGCAACAGATTGTGCAAAGTGATAGCGTAGAGAGAGAAGAGTGCATAGAGGACGAATAAGTGAAGCAAATCAGTCAGGGTCTTGTTAAAGGCAAAGGTATCTTACTATCATTCTTCTAAGTTTTAGATTTAAAGTCCAAGTTGGTGCTTGGCATAAGGGGTTGGTGCTCCTTCCAGTTGGTGTTGGCAAATCAAGGGTTGGTGCTCCTTCTAGTTGGTGCTGGAAAATCAAGGGTTGGTGCTCCTTTCTATTGGGTTAGATAAATCAGGGGTTGATGCTCCTTCCAGTGGGTGCTGGTAAACTATTTGTAAAAGTTGTTGCTTTGCAAAGGCTATATTTGGATGGTAGTCCAAGAAGTCATTTTTGAGGAGTAGCCACATTGGTGAACCTCGTTAAAATATTGTGTTGTGTGATGTTCTCTTGTTGTTCTTGCTATATCTGTTTATAAGTTTTAACTACTACTATTTTTAGAGCTGTTAATTCATAATTAAAGAGCTACACTGATTCACCCCCCCTCTCAGTGCCATTGTAAGTATAACAATTGGTATCAGAGCTAAGTCCCTATACAAGCTTAACCAACTAGGGTGATCTTGGAAATATCACAATGGCAGGTGGTGAAGGTTTCTCATAAAATAAAGCACTATTTTTTGATAGATCCAATTATGCATTCTAGAGAGTCAGGATGCAGACATATCTCTGTGCTTTGGGATATGACATTTGGGATTTAGTAGTGAGTGGATACACAATTCCCATCAATCCTCCAAAAGAAGTAGAGGAAAAGAAACTATTTGAAAACAATTCGAAAGCAAAGAATGCCATCTTGTGTGGATTAGCAGACAATGAACTGGTAAAGGTCATGAACTGTCAGTCAGCAAAAGAAATATGGGACAAATTGAAGAGTGTTCATGAAGGAGATGATAAGATCAAAGAAGCCAAGTTACAGACACATCGAGCTTAGTTCAAAGCATTGAAGATGAATGACGATGAAAACATTGAGGCATTCATGTTGAGAGTTAATGGAATCATCAATGCAATCAGAGGACTCGATGAGGATATCGATGACTCTAATGTCGTGAAAAAGGTATTAAGATCTCTTCCTCAAATATTTGATTCCAAAGTCTCAGCAATAGAAGAAGCTAAAGATCTAAATTATTTTAGTATAGATGAAATGTATGGTTCTTTAACTACATATGAGATGAGGATAGGAAGATCTAAACCCACTGACAGAGAAGCAGCTTTCAAAGCCCTTAAAAATAAAAACACAAAACAAGAGTCCGAGGAAGAAGAGACATCAGATGAAATGGAAGCAAACTTTGTTAGAAAACTGAAAAAGGGGAAAGGAAAATACAGAGGGAAGCTTCCATTCAAATGTTTCAACTGTGGAGGCATTGGGCATTTTGCAACTAAATGTCCACTGAAAGAGAAGAACAAAAATGATGAAGGATCCCACCAAGAAAGAAGTGACTGGAAGATGAAAGCAAATTTTAGAAAAGGCAACTTCAAAAAGAAAAGTTTTATCTCCAAGAATGCTAGTTCATCAGAAAATAGCTCTGATGAAGAATCTGTAGAAGAAAGAGATGAAGCTCTATTTATGGCATTTGAAGAAGTTAGATCAAAAAAAGGAGTGATCTCTGAAGTTTGTGGTGAAAATCTCGAGGCTAAAGTAGACTTAGAAGGTGAGTTGATATCTGCACTTGAAGAGTGGGAGATAGAAAAGAAAAAGAATAAGAAACTATCAAGAAAGCTTGAGGATGCACATGGAATCATAACCAGCTTAAAATTTTAGATAGAAGAATCTAAGAAAATCACCGAAGATCTCGAAGTTCAAATAACCATGAGAATAGACTATTGCAGCAAGCTAGAGGAAGAGACTATTGGTCTAAGAATCTAGCTAGAAGAGATGAACAAGAAAATCAGTTGTTATCACAAACGTGAAGAAAGTTCTATGAAACTAGATAAGATCATAAATTACCAAAGACCTGTAGGCATTAGGTTTAGTCTGGGTTTTATCGAAGGAGAATCATCAAGTGGATCAAAATCCAAAAATGTAGAATCCACAAAGAATGAAGATAAGAAACAGGTCGATCAAGGGAAATTGCCTCATGCAAAAGAAAGCAATAATTCCAGGCAGGAAAGGAGAACTGTCAATAATGGATTCACCAATGTCACACATCAAAGAAGAAGAAGACCTATGGCTCCTACGACATCATGGCAAAGACCATCTCCTAGGTTCAATTATCCCTTCTCTGGTTTCTATTTTAAATGCAATGGCTATGGACATAAAATCTCATATTGCAAGTACAATGTTAGACCAAGAAATTTCACCAGTAGAAATGCTTTTTCTCCTTTGATGAATTACACAATAGAATGTTATAACTGTCACAATTTTGGGCACATTGCAAGAAATTGTAGAAGCACATTTTCATCAAATTAGTTTCAGGGGAGAAAAGTTCAACCAAACAGGATAAGTCAAAATAGGAAACTTCCTGTAAAACATGCACAAGCTGCTAATAAGGGAAAAACAAAACAAGAGCCCAAAACTACTATCAAAACTATGTGGAAAGGGAAAGAACAACTAAAGGAAGAAAAGGAATCCTTAATCATTCAAACTGCTTTCAAAGCACAGAATAAATATGTACCATGGATACTAGATAGTGGATGCTCCAGTCATATGACAGGTGACAAACAAAAATTTGATAAGTTACAAAAATATGAAGGAGGATCAGTAAAATTTGGAAATAATGATGGAGCCAAGATAGTCGGCAAAGGCTCAGTCAAAATTAGTGATGGAAGGATTAAATCAGAAGAAGTTTTATTTGTGGATGGATTGAAACATAATTTATTGAGTGTAAGTCAGATTTGTGACAAAGGTCATGAAGTGGTCTTTATGAAGCAGGGTTGTGAAGTCAGAAAAACCAACAGTGGAAAATTGATAGCAACAGGGTCAAGAACATTTGGTAACCTATATACGCTTTTAAAAACTTCAAAAGGAGCTTGCTTTATTGGATAGGAAGAAGAAAATTGGCTATGGCACAAGAGACTTGGCCATATCAGTTTTGATAATCTAGTGAAAATCACCTCAAAAGGGGCTGTAAGAGATATTCCCACCATCAAAAAACCTGCAAACAACATTTGTGCTTCATGCCAAAAGGGGAAGCAAACTAGAGTCACATTCAAAACTAAAGAATACTACACCAGCAAACCGCTGGAACTAATACACACTGACTTATGTGGACCCATGAGAACACAAAGCATAAATGGTGACAAGTATTTTATGTTGTGCATTGATGACTATTCCAGAATGACATGGATATTCTTCTTGAAGCAGAAATTAGAAGCTTTTGATATGTTCAAGATCTTCAAAAACTAGGTTGAGAATGAAATAGGAAAGAGGATCAAATGCTTAAGATCAGACAGAGGTGGAGAATTCATTTCAGAGGAGTTTATAGAATACTATGAAAAGTATGGTATTAGGAGACAGTTCTCAGCAGCAAGGACACCTCAGCAAAATGGGGTGGTAGAAAGAAAGAATAGAACTGTGCAGGAAATGGCACGAACTATGTTGGCTGAAAGCAAAGTAGCTGACAGATTTTGGAAAGAAGTAGTCCATACTGCGGTATATATCCAAAATAGATACATGCCGAGAACACATGAAAGCAAAACTCCTTATGAATTGTGGTTTGGAAAAAGGGCAACAACAAAATACCTCAGAGTGTTTGGCAGCAAGTGCTATATCAAAAGAACTGAATACAATCTTGGCAAGTTTGAAGATAGAGCAGATGAAGGTATTTTTGTTGGTTACTCACCAAGAAGCAAAGCTTACAAATGCTACAACAAGAGGCTAAAGAAAATTGTGGACAGTGCTGATGTTAAGTTTGATGAAGGTAAAGAACGAGTGATTAGCCATGAAACGAACTACCCAATTTATGAATAGGTTATTGAAGGAGATGAGGAAAACAAAATTGAGAAGATACAAAAAATTGACTCAGATAATATAAGTTGTGATTCAGAAGTAGAAGAGAATAATAAATTCAAAACAGGCAGCTGGTAGAAAAATCATCCTAGAGATCAAATAATTGGAGACCCTAAAGTTGGTGTTCAAACAAGAAGAAGAGTAGCAAGTAACTACTCTTTATTATCCAACATTGAGCCTAAGAATGTTGTTGAAGCAAGCAAATATGAAGGTTGGATGAAGGCTATAAATGAAGAATTAGACCAGATTGAGAAAAACAAGACCTGGGAATTAGTACCTAGACCTATGAACAAAAACATAATCGGGACTAAATGGATCTTTCGTAACAAATTGAATGAAGATGGATAGGTAGTCAGAAATAAAGCAAGATTGGTATGCAAGGGGTATGCACAAGTTGAAGGCATTGAATTTGAGGAAACATTTGCACCAGTAGCTAGATTAGAGGCAATCAGAATGTTTCTGGCTTTAGCTGTCTACAAGAACTTCAAAGTTTATCAAATGGATGTGAAATCAGCCTTTCTGAATGGGAAACTTGAAGAAGAGGTTTATATTGAGCAACCATATGGGTTCCAACTTGGTGATAATCCAAACTTTGTCTGTAAGTTGAAGAAAGCTTTATATGGCTTAAAACAGGCACCCCGAGCATGGTATGCAAGACTAGACAACTATCTCACTCAACAAAAGTTTAAGAAAGGTTTGGTGGATAGTAACCTGTATGTCAAAACAGAAAATGGGCATCTTATTGTTCTGGTTGTATATGTAGATGATATCATATTTGGTAGCAGCAAAGATGAGTCATGTCAAGATTTAGCGAATAAGATGCAAAAAGAATTTGAAATGTCAATGATTGGTGAACTGTCATATTTCCTTGGCTTGCAAGTTAATCAAAGTAAGAAGGGCATATTTATTTCTCAAGTTAAATATGTAAAAGAGATGTTAAAGAAATTTACAATGGAGGATTGTAAGCCAGTTAGCACTCCCATGATGACAGGCTACAAGTTGAGCAAAGATGACAAATCTCCACCTGTTGATCAAACCATGTACATATCCATGATTGGAAGCTTACTATACCTGATAGCTACCAGACTAGATATTTTGTAGGTAGTTTGCATGGTAGCACACTTTCAGGCCAATCCCAAAGAGACTCATGTGACAGCAGTAAAGAGGATTTTTCGGTATCTCAAGGGTACTATGGAGTATGGGTTGTGGTATCCAAGAGGTAAAGACTTCACCCTTATATCATATTCAGATGCAGATTGGGCTGGATGTGTAGATGACAGAAAGAGTACTAGTGGAGGTGCATTCTATCTGGGAGACAGATTGGTTGCATGGCACAGTAAGAAGCAAGAGTCAGTTTCTTTATCAATAGTAGAAGTAGAATATATTGCAGCGACAACATGTTGTACATAGGTTTTGTGGATGAAACAAACTCTAAAATATCTTGGTATCTGCTTCAGTGAACCAATATCAGTTAAGTGTGATAACACCAGTGCCATTAACATCTCCAAGAATCCAGTTATGCATTCACACACAAAGCACATTGCCATCAGGTATCACTTTTTGAAGGAGAAAGTTGTAGAAGGTGAGGTTAAATTGGATTTTGTTCCAACCACAGAACAAGTAGCAGATATTTTCACAAAACCATTTCCCAAGGAAGTGTTTGAGTACCTTCAAAACAAATTGGGAGTGGTCACACTTCCCAAGAAGTGACTAGCTACAAGGATCACTTTCTTAGGGGGAGCATTTGAGTATTTGATTATTCTTTTGCTCATGATCATAATTTGTGCTAAGTGCAACAAATTGTGCCTGAGAATGTTGTGCATGGACTCAGGGGGAGTCTGCAGTAGCCCTTTGGTATTATTGACAAAGGGGGAGAAGAGTTATAGGAAATTACACATGTGTTGCCAACAATTCCAAAGGGGGAGATTGTTGAGCAAGGTGCAGCAGGAGTATTGTCATTGTTGTCAACACAGTCAGTTAGATCTAATGATGTAGTGGAAAGGCAGCTCAAAAGCCATTCAGATGTAGAGGACAGGAGTTCTAAGGTTATTCAGAGTATGGACAATGAGTTTCCAAGAAGACCAAAGTGGCCCTTTTGCAAAAGATCAAATAAAAAGACAAGTAAGAAAAGTGTCACGATATCGCGACATATACAACAAGCAAGAAAAACTGTCACAATTTCATGACATATTGGAAGAGAGAGAAGCAACAAGTAAAAGTGTCACGATTTTGTGACATATTGGAGGAGAGAGAAACAACAGGAAAAACTGTCGTGATTTCACGACATGTTGGAAGAAAAGAAGGCAAGCAAAAAAACTGTCATGATTTTGCGACAAGTTGGAAGCAAAGAAGGCAAAGGGAAAAACTGTCACGATTTCGTGACATGTTCAGAGAGAAAGTGCAAGCAAAGAAAACTGTCACGATTTCGTGACATGTTTCAGGGAGAAGGAGCTCGCAAAGAAAAGTGTCACGATTTCACGAAAATTTGCAAGAGAGACAGTACGGATGAAAAAGTGTCACGATTTCGCGATAGGTTTGAAAAGAAAAGCGCTAAGGAGAAAAAGTGTCGTGATATCGTGACATTTCGGGTTTTCACGATCCGAAAAAGAGAAGAGTGCAAGGAAGCGAAAGCGTCGCAATTTTCGCGACATGCTACAGAGGAAAGAGTTCAAAGTGAGAACTGTCACGATTTCGTGACAAGTTCATGGAGGAAGAAAGTAAAGTGTAAAGTGTCACGATTTCACGACAAGCCAGAAGAGAAAGAGAAAGAAAGATAAAGTGTCACGATTTTGTGACAAGTTCTAAGAGAGAGAATGTAAAATGAAAAGTGTCACGATTTCATGACGTGCTGCAGAAGAGAGAGTCTGAAGTGTGAACTGTCATGATTTCATGACAAGTTCGAGGAGAGAGAAAGTAAAATGAGAACTGTCGTGATTTTGTGACATGCTGCAGAGTTCAAAGTGAGAACTGTCGTGATTTCATGACAGGTTGAAGAGAAAGTGTACGGATGTAGAAAGTGTCACGATTTCATGATACGTTGATGAGAAAGCATACGGATACAGAAAGTGTCACAATTTTGCAACAGATTGAGATGGCAGCGTACGGTTGGAGAAAGTGTCACGATTTCATGACAAAAACAAAAAGTAGGTCTTCAACAGGAGAAGTGTCGTGATTTTGCGACAAAAGCTAAGTTGAAGTCCTCAGAGGCAGAAGTGTCACGATATCACGACAGAAGTGAAGATGAAGTCTGTAGAAGAAGTGTCACGATTTCACGACAAAGGTAGAGAGCAAGTCTTCGGAAGCAGAACTGTCACGATTTTGAGACAGGATCAGAAAGCAAGTCTTCAATGGTAGAAGTGTCACATTTTTGAGACAAAATCAGAAAGGAGGTCTACGAAGGGAGAAGTGTCGTGATATCATGACAAAAGCAAAATTGATGCTGACGAAGGCAAAAGTGTCACGATATCGCGACAAGAGCTTAGTTAAAGTCGACAAAGGCAGAAGTGTCATGATATCATGACAAAAGCCAAAAGAAAGTGTATGGAGGCAAAAGTGTCACGATATCGTGACATGTATTTTCGCGGCAAAAGCTACAGAAGAGTTACAGAGGCAGTTGAAGCCGACAAAGTCAAATGTTAGCCAACGAAGATTAGGGTTTGCAGTCGATTGAGTTTAGGGTTTTTCAATCGACTAAGATTAGGGTTACAACCGACTAAGATTAATTTTTTGATCTTGAAAATGTGGTTATAAAAGGAAGGCTATTTTGAAGAGTTCGAGGTTGTTGAGTAGTGCGACGTTTCGAGACAGTGCACAGAGTGTGAAGTTCGATCATAGTGCACAGAGTGCGAAGTTCGATCATAGTGTGCAGAGTGCAATTCGTCAAAACATTCTAAGTGCAAAAGATCACAAAGGAAGCAGAGTGCACGAAGGGGAGAAGATGAACGTTTGACAGTTAAGCAGCAAACTATGCGAAGTGATAGCGCAGAGAGAGTAGAGTGCACACAGGACGAATAAGTGAAGCAGAGCAGTCAGGGTCTTGTTAAAGGCAAAGGTATCTTACTATCATTCTTCTAAGTTTTAGATTTAAAGTCCAAGTTGGTGCTTGGCATAAGGGGTTGGTGCTCCTTCCAGTTGGTGCTAGAAAATCAAGGGTTGGTGCTCCTTCTAGTTGGTGCTGGCAAATCAGGGGTTGGTGCTCCTTTCTGTTGGGTCAGATAAATCAGGGGTTGGTGCTCCTTCCAGTGGGTGCTAGTAAACTATTTGTAAAAGTTGTTGCTTTGCAAAGGCTGGATTTGGATGGTAGTCCAAGCAGTCATTTTTGAGGAGTAGCCACATTGGTGAACCTCGTTAAAATCTTGTGTTGTGTGATGTTCTCTTGCTGTTCTTGCTATATCTGTTTATAAGTTTTAACTGCTACTATTTTTAGAGCTGTTAATTCATAATTAAAGAGCTACACTGATTCACCCCCCCTCTTAGTGCCATTGTAAGTATAACATGTTGAAGCTCACCAAGGAATCCAACATAATGGTAAAGCATGATTATGAGTTGAATAACCCAAAAATAGAAAGAAAAGAGAAAGAGCTTGAACAAACTAGGAAGACCCTTGAAGAATCACATAATGAGGTCAAGGCCCTTAAATAATTTTTTTGATAAAAAAACTAAGATAATTAAGATCTAAAGTTATTCTAAAAAGACAAGAGGATAAGTTAAAATAATTATCTAGCCTGTAGCACCCTAAAATTGGTGCAGTAAAATTGGAATAATTACATTCACCTTAGTAAATAAATTTAAATTCAAATTTAACCTCCCAAACCGCCCGTTAACCATCGAGAAACCCGTTTCCTCCTTTTTCGTGCCATTTTTAGCAGTTGTTTTGACCGTTTGACGATATCGTCTCCGATCAGACGATATCGCCCCAGATTTGACGATTTCGTCTGGACTAGAACGTCCAGACGATTTCGTCGCAAAACTGAATTTGCATAGTTGGAATCCATTCCAACGGGTCTCCAATCCGGGTAGAAGCGTGTCTACGCCGTTGGGACCCTTCCCCCGTTGGAGATCTCCCAAATTGGGATGATCTCCAACCTCCCAACAACTATCCTATGCCTATTTAACTCTAAGACTTTTCCCTCCCCAACCCCTGGCTGAATTTTTATGCAAATTGAACCCTTATGCTCTAAAACATCGTAATTCATATTTTGCATTAGTCCTATAGTCATTTCATTGCGGGTACACCACTTGGTTTTCAGCCGGAGCCAGCACCTATCGCAGCCGACGAACCTGTCAAGATCGGAGGCGATCTCGTCAAATTCGGGACGATCTCGTACTGATGCGAGACGATTTCGACTGCAGCACACATCGAGGCAATCAGTGCCTAGAGTTTGCTCTTTTGTCTCTTTTTTCTGTCATTTTATGCTATAAATTAGATTGTTTATTCAGTTTTTATACTATATTGCATTTGGAGTTCACCCATTTTGTCTAGTTTACATATTAAGATCATATTCTGCTATCTAAACACAGTTATTTGCATTTACTTTTGTTCTTGTATATTGTTCAACACTCATATTACTGTTTCACATAGTTTGCCCATGTTTGCAAAATAGAATTTCTTGTATTTCGTATCTATTTGCTGTTTTGCGGGTCTCTGATGAATTCGTCTGACGAATTCGTCAGATTGCAAACGATCTTGTCAGTTTAGACGATTTTATCAAATTGAAGGCGATTCTGTTGAATTGCGGACGATCCAGACTGCTTCAAGCTTCAGAAACTCCATCAGACTTCCGGATCAGGTAATCTTCATTGGCCTCCTACAAATTCTCTATTTTTGTTTTCCTTTCTATTTTTTGTATGCATTTAAATTGCATTTTCATGTAGTTTAAGTTAGAATCATTCGGCCAAACCTAGGATGAATGTTTAAAAATAAAACGAACTCATCAAAACTCATTCCCAAAACCTAGGCATGGAAACTGCCGTCAAATGTTTCCTGGTGAACCCACCATCCGTCGAAAAATCACCAAAATGCACCTCCCTTGAGAGGCGGGACCTTCGCAAAGTCCTCTCGTCCGAGGTACCGCACCATCCTTTTCCCATCCTCCTTTCGGGCGCGGATCCAATAGCCTGAAGGTAGGGGTGCGAAAAATTTGGAGCGATACATTTTGGTGAACCCGACGTGAATGCATCATAACCTTTTGAACAAAAACAAACAAAGACAAAAAAAAAAAATTAGAACAACTAAAACTTAGATGCATTTTAAAACATTTAAGGTTCAAAATCATGTTTAGATGGTAGCTCCTAAAAAGAGGTTAGCAGTTACTATAAACGTAGTAAACCAATTAGCGGCCATAGAAGTTAATTCTGTCCTTAGTGTCCCTGAAGCAAGTAGAAATCAATCCTTGTGGGACGAGCTTATCAGGAGACTTAGTATCATTTCATCTAGGTCCACACAACTTAAGCATATTAAGAGGCTAGTCTTGGATAGAATCCTGGATCCTCATCAATTAGTGTTCTATCATGAACTTTAGAGAGCTTGCCATAGGTGGTTAGCCTATAGGAGAGCTTTAGTATCTTCAGAGTTGTTCAGCTTCGAGGAATACCTCGAGAATGCAGACATTGTACACCGATTCCTAGGCCTTGTAGAGGACCAAGAAGTTGTTCTCATAGATAGGGAAAGATGGAATAGAGTTTCATGAGCTGTGCTATATCGAGAGTATTGCCATGAGCTTTACTTTTATCAACCAGCATCTGAGATAGACAATATTACCATAGCCCTTTTCATCAAATTCTTAAAAGAAAACTTTCAATTTGAAGAAGAACATTTCATGACCCTTGAACAGCTTGAACCAATTAATGATATTCATAAATTATTCATAGAAGATTAGTTCATCTACTTTCAGCCTTATTATTATTGTGTGCATTTATTGTTTCATTTGCTGTCTCTATTATATTGTTTCAAAAAAAAAAAAACTAAAAATCAAAATCAAAAAAATCAAAAAACATAGTAAAAAACTTAAACATTTCATTTACAATATTGCATTAGGTATATATATAAATATATACCTTTTAATTTGTTGCATATATATATATATATATAAATATATATATATATATTTGCTGAAATCAAAACTTAGCACCATGACTAAACTTAGGAATGGTAAAGAAATTTTAGGAGAAGGAGAAGATTGGCTACAAAATACAACTGAAAACCCAAATGTCCTTCTTGGAGATACAAATCCGGAAGGTGAAACTCTAGGTCAATCAGATGAAGACTTAGGTGAAGATAAGGAACAAGAAGGAAGTGTTAAAGAATCTTCGTCCCCTAGAATAGCTCCAAATGGAGGCATCACTTTTGACAACGCAGAACATTTTCAAAAATTTCTTAATCAACATATCGACATCCTTAATGTGGCAGTCCGTATTGATAAAGGGGAAATTAGTGATGCTCAAACAGACCTTAGAACGGGCGATTGATATGCAAACTAATCCCTTGTCTTTCATTGATCAAGAAAGTGATAAGGGTGGACCATCCAATGCGAATATGGTCACTATATCCCAAGCCATGACCAAACAACGGGTCACCCAACCTCCTAAGCAACCTGTTACTCAAACTAAAATCACTCCCGCACAAAAGAAAATTCCCTTCACTACTTCCTTCCTCCAAACAGTTGAGCAAAATGCTTTAAATAGACAAAAATCTAAAACAAAGCCAAATACAAACTTTCAACAATCTACAATACAACACAATCCAACTTCAAAACTCCTCCATAATATTTTTCCTACCAATGTTTTACACAATAGTAACATGGCATCTAATCTGCATGTTCCTCCATCCTACGCCCATAACACTTATGGCAATGCCCCACCGAATCAATATGGGGGGCAAACTAGTAGTTTGGAAGCTATGGTGAAACAATTGGCTTCACGTATGGACCGAGATAGATCCCTACCGTCCCTCGTATAATTATCGAGAGATTTGTAGCCAACCATTGGATCCCATAGTGGTAGCTCAACCATACCCTAAACATTTTCCCATGCCCGTCCTGCCTATCTATAAAGGAACCGAAGATCCCATAGAACATCTTCGCATGTTTAGGATAGCATGTCACGACATATCGCATAACGACTTGCTATTACTAAAAATGTTCCCCAAAAGTTTAGGTGGAATGGCGTTAGAGTGGTATTATCAATTGCCCACTCATTCCTTAAGAAACTTTGAAGAAACAGCTGAGTCATTTGTTCATCAATTTAGTGCCTACATCGAGAGGCATGTAACTATTAAAGACCTATACAATTTAAAACAAGATAAAGACGAATGTTTTGCTGATTTCTTAGCAAGATGGAGACAATTGACAGGAAAACTGCACTTTGTGCTACCCTATAGGGAAATGTTAGACATTTTCATTAACAATTTACAAGAACAACTTTCTTATGAGCTATCAATAGCTACTTTGACTACCTTCGATCAAGCTATAGACTTAGCTCGAAGAGTAGAAGATGCCCTCATTAGGAGAGGCCAACTTAGAAAGAAGGATGATGAGAAAACATCTAGAAATCAATATAAAAACAAACAGGTTGTCGGTGATGGAGTCACTGACAGCAGAAATGTTGCTAATGTCAATGCAACAAAAACAACAGAAAAATTCATCTTGAAACCTCTTGATAAGCCTCCTCGAGAGTTCACTAGATTAAACCAACCTTTATCAACTATTTTACCTCAACTTCTTGAAAGAGGTTTAATCCAAGCTGCCGACTATCCGAGGAACCCGACCCAAGCATACCCGGATATAGAGCTGATTTGCACTGTGATTTTCATAGAGGTCCTGGACATTCTACCAACGCTTGTAAGAGATTGAAACATAAAATACAAGATTTGATTGACAATAATGAAATGGAAGTGCAAGCCTTCCAACCTAAACAAAACCCTCCTAATAATACCCAAAATATTGTTCCCCAAAATCAAAATCAGAATGCCAATCAAACTTTAGACATATTTCAACACCCTTTACCAAGACATGGTAAAGAGGTAGCCAATCAAATTGAACATCACAATGTTCCCCCTCCTACCCGATATGTAGGAACCATTAGCGGGCAATTACCTATTCAGGACTCTCACACATTCGACACAACCTTATCCCTGGTTACAACCAGGCCCTTACATAATTTTCAAACTTCGATTCTAGCGATATAGAGTCGGATAGTGAGAGTGAAGTAGACACCATTCAATCGAATAGTTCTGAAAACGAATCAGATCCTATTCAACCTATCACGAGATGCTAATGTTCCGGAAGAACCATTTCCCAGAAGAGTCACTACTCGACCTTCTTCTAATGAAGTCCTTCCTTATGAACAAGCCATAAACTCTCAACCGAGACCGTTTCAACGTCGTCACTATAACATTGTAGGTACCATCGGAGTCGTCACCCGACAACAAGCTCAAAATCCCCAACAAGAACCAAACCAGAATGATGGATCAGCTCCATTTGTTCTGAAAAATCCTAATAAAGGAAATCATGCTCCTATTGTTCAAACTAAACCCCCTTACGACATTAATGAGCAATTGTCTAATACCACCGCCAGAATCTCCCTTTTAGATTTATTAAGATCCTCCCCCACCCATAGGGATGAATTGATGCTTACTTTGAGCCAGATGATGGTACCTCAAAACATCCAACCCGAAGCTATGGCCAATACTATCATCACGCGAGAGATTGATTGTATTGACTTTCGGGATAAAGATATCCCACAACACGGTTTACACAAGGATAATCCCTTGTATATTACAGCTTTAATTGGGGATGTAGGTGTCAAACGAGTCTGATTGATAATGGCTCATCTCTAAACATCTGCACCTTTGACTTCTACCAACGATTTGGTTTTAGAAGTGATGAAATGAAGAAGACTGATATGATTATCAAAGCCTTTAATGACGAAACACAAGAAACGTGTGGAGTCATTACCCTCCCATTGCAAGTTGGTCCTAGAACCCTTGAGACAACTGTGTTTATTGTACATTGCCTAGCATCGTACAATATACTTTTGGGTCGCCCTTGGATTAACGCCATGCGAGCAGTCCCATCAACTTTACACCAATGTGTTAAGTTTGAGTTTAAAAATCAGTTGGTCACTATTCATGGTGACCCTAGACCTTTTGATATGTGCGCATTGGCAGAACCAGTTGGAGTGCAATTTTGCCCTGCTCTGTCATCCACATATCCTACTTCTTCTTCATCTAAAACTGTGAAATATAAACCCATCATTTCATCTATTCCTCCTCCATTAACTTCATCTTCCCATATAGATCAACCACCTTCTAAACAAATTACTGTAGAACTTCAAAAAGCTCTTAAAACTACAACCAATTCTTCAAGTTCTAATCCCATAAATTCAAAACCTTCAGACACATCTATCATACCTCCCACATCTCAAGACATAGGTAATAAGCCTTCTACATCTTATGCCCTTTCTGATGATCTTTTACCAGATTTATCTACAACCTTAATATCAGAAAAAATGAATGCTTTCATGCAAGATTCAGACCTTTTAAATCAATTGCCGCCATCTCCTCGTACTTTGGGCCTCCCACAACCTATGGGAAGTACTTACCAAGTCGGGAGTTGCGCCTTCATGTACAAAGGATATGAGCGGGGAAGAATCCCTCGGAATATCAAAACCCATCATGATGGATATGCTCGGTGCTATTTTACCAACGATTATATTAAAGCTAAACCCATGATGCTTAAAATGGGATATAAAGGGAAAGGCTTAGGACCTTTCCAAAATGGCATGAAAGAACCTTTCGAGGTAGAACCATGGCATGCCCGATGTGGTGTGGGCCTATTACCTAGTAAGGGTCAACCCTTTCCTTTTGAGGATGATGATCATCTCATATGCTATCAAGACTATTTGGATAGACATGTTGATTTACCTCTTAAAAATCCGTCATTTTCATGCAACATGCTATCCATAGCATACCCTGAAATGATTGCTGACCCCGATGAAGAGTTGGAAGGAGATATCTTCCATGATGTCTCTGTTGAAGAGATGTTGTACAACGGGTTTTATTTTGATGGTTCTATACCAACCATAGCTCAACTTGAGGCCGCTGACCCTCAGAACGAATTATCTAAATTAACTTTACAAGAGTTACAAGAGTTGGGCGTTTCACCTGCCCCACCTAATTTTGAAAGAGATCTACACATGGAGGTAGAAAATGTCATTAAAATTAATATTGGAACTGAGGACAACCCTCACATAATCAACATTGGAGCAGAACTAAGTCAAGAAAAACAAGAACAATACATTGCATTTCTTAAAGAGTATGAAGATGTCTTCGCTTGGACATATGAAGATATGCCAGGTCTAGACCCTTATGTAGTCATGCACCATCTAGTGGTCCATCCGGATGCTAAACCTGTTAAACAAAAACTTAGAAAAATGCATCCCAAAGTGGCTCTGCTAGTCAAAGGGGAGTTAGAAAAACTCCTGAATGTTATCTTCATACAAGCTATTGATTATGTTGAATGGATCTCCAATGTAGTTCCAGTCACCAAGAAAGAAGCCACCAAAGTTAGGGTTTGCACAGATTTCAGAGATATTAACGTTGCATGCCCTAAAGACGACTTTCCTCTTCCAAATATGGATCAAATTATTGATTTTACTGCTGGAAGTGGGATGATGTCCTTAATGGACGGATTCTTCGGCTATAATCAGATCAGGATAGCTCCTGAAGACCAGGCTAAAACAGCCTTCATTACCCCCTGGGGTACCTTTTCTTTGGAAAGTGATGCCCTTTGGCCTAAAGAATGTCGGGGCAACTTATCAACGGGCTATGACCTACATCTTTCATGATATGATGCATGATATCCTACATGATTATGTAGATGATATTATAGCGCGCTCTCTTATTGAAGATCATCATTTAGACGATTTAAGAAAAGTTTTTAATCGATTACGAGAATATCTCATTCGATTAAATCCAGCAAAATGTATATTCGGAGTTAAATCCGGCAAGTTATTAGGGGTTTTAGTTTCTTTACGTGGTATCGAAATTGACCCTCTCAAAATTGCGGCTATCAATGATATGCCCGCACCCACTAATATATCTGAATTACGAAGTTTACAAGGTAAACTTCAAGCTATCCGTCGCTTCATTGATAAGCTGGCGGACAAAACTGGTCCCTTTCTTAAACTCCTTAAGAAGGACGTCCCCTTTAATTGGGACACAGAATGTAGAGAAGCTTTTGAACTTCTCAAGCAATATCTCCTTAACCCTCCGGTGCTTTCACCGCCTAAATCTGATCGCCCATTTCTTTTATATATTTTTGCTTTAGATTCTGCCTTAGGAGCTATGTTAGCTCAGCTTGATGATGAAAAACGAGAACGTGCTAATTATTACATTAGCCGCACCTTCATCAGTTATGAAACCCGCTATACAGCGTTAGAGAAGTTATGTCTAGCAGTCGTGTTTGCTACGCAAAAACTACGACATTACATGCTTAGCCAAAAAACGTATGTCATTGCCAAATATGATCCTTTAAGATATCTCATGAGTCGACCTTATTTATCGGGTCGCACAACCAAGTGGGTTCTTGCTCTAAGCGAGTTTGATCTCACCTTCATAGGACAGAAGTCTGTTAAGGGTCAAATCATAGCGAGATCAATTAGCTGCTTGCACCCTTAGAGTCTACTCATCCCCTCATTATCGAGTTTCCTGATGAATGCCTTCAATTAGAGGCAGACCTTGTTGAACAATGGTCCTTATACTTTGATGGAGCCCGATGCATGAGTGGGGCTGGTGCGGGTATTATTTTAATATCTCCACAAAAACATCTTATTCCTCTGTCCTTCAAACTAACCTTTGCTTGCACCAACAATACTGCTGAGTATGAAGCTCTAATCCTTGGATTACGAGCTGCTTTAGCGCTTAAAATTAAAAACCTCTTAGTTTTTGGGGATTCCCAATTGGTTATAAACCAAATTAATGAAGTTTATCAGACCAGAGATGATAAACTTCGCCCATATAAGGCCTATGTTTTACAACTAATGGCCTTGTTTGATCAAGTTACCTTGGAAGCCATTCCTCGAACTAGCAACCGTGCAGTCGACGCCATGGCCGTCGCTGCATCTCTCTTGCCCTTGGAGTTAGACGACGAATATGCTACTATCATCATTCGTCGACTCCAAGAACCCGCTTCACATAAGTCATGCTTAGAGCCTTTGGATGTGTTTCTAATCAAGGAAACTACTCCTGAACTCTGGTATACAGACATATTTGATTTCCTCCAAAATGGGACTTTCCCTGCTAATTATAATCGCAACCAGCGTCGGTTATTACGTCGACGAGCAAGTCGATTTGTAATCATTGGCAATACTTTATATAGGAGATCTTTTGAAGGTATCCTATTAAGATGTCTAAATTTAGAAGAGTCTAAATCAGCTTTGAGTGAAGCCCACGATGGATCTTGTGGAGGACACTTTAGTGGTAGCGTCATTGCTAAAAAGCTCCTTCGGATAGGATACTTTTGGCCTACCATGGAAACGGATGCACATGAATATGTGCGCCATTGCGACAAGTGTCAAAAACATGCTGACCTTGTCCATGCGCCTGCACAAGAGCTGTAGGCTATTTCTTCTCCTTGGCCCTTTTCTAAATGGGGCTTGGATATTATTGGTAAAATTAATCCTGTGTCTTCTGATGGACATAAGTTCATCATAACCGCCACTGAGTATTTCACGAAGTGGGTTGAAGCTATGCCTTTAGCTTCCTGCACTGGTTCACAAGTCTCTAAATTCATTTTTAATCAAATCATCTGCAGGTTCGGAATTCCTGCAAATCTCATCTCTGACAACGGAACTCCATTCAAAAATAAAGATGTTAAAAAATTATGTCAAAAATATAAGATTCAACATCGTTGGTCTACTCCCTATTATCCTCAGGGTAATGGTCAAGCAGAAGCTTCTAACAAAACTCTAATCAAAATTCTCAAAAGACTAGTCAATAAAACTGGCCGTGACTGGCATATTCAATTATATCCAGCCCTGTGGGCTTATCGAACTAGTGTTCGAACCCCCACGGGCACTTCACCATTTGTTTTGGTATATGGTGCCGAAGCAGTTTTTCCATTTGAATTAGAAGTTCCTTCTTTGGCTCTGCTACTTCAAGACACCGAAGTAGGAGATGAATATCACGCTGGCAGACTCAGTCAGCTGGAACTCCTAGACGAAAAATGCATCAATGCTTTAGAGCATCTCCGTGCATACCAAAACAAGCTTAAAAGAGCATATAATAAGAAAGTTCGTCATCGATCCTTTGAGATTGGCGATCTTGTTCTAAAAGAAAATCAAAAAAATACAAATGCAACCAAAGAACTGAAAGGTAAATTTGAGCCCAACTGGCTCGGACCATACATCATTACCGCAAAATTTGAATCAGGAGCATATAAATTGTCTACCTTAGATGGTAAAGAACTTAAAGAACCCATGAATATTTTACATCTCAAACGTTATTATGCATAAATTTGATTATTTCATCCATGTATATATTTGTTCAAAATCATTATCTTGTATTTCTTTCAATTTATTCAAAAACCTCAAAAACATTCATAAAATCTTCAAAAATCTTCAAAAATATTTATTGCATTTATTTTGTAAAGTTCCTTTTGCTTTAAAAACAAAAATCAACATAAAAATCCAAAAACGGCTATATGCTTGACTCTTTCGAAACCAAAACAATATACAGAATAAAGAGAGAGTCAACATTCTCAAAACTTTCTCAAAATCATTATTTTCTTACAATTATTGCAATTATATGTTTCAACTTATTTTGGATAAAACTAGCATTTATTTGGCATCCCTCACTTGCACACTCACAACAATAAATATCTTGATTTTATACGGCATGATTACTAATCTCTCTTATATCAAAGTTCACAAAAATCAATTAAATAAAGTTTGAGCATAGAGAATTGATCTTGGTATTTACTTAAACCAAGCACATCTTTTCACAATAAAATGATTATATTTGTAATTTCCATGTTTTGCTACATAGTAGAACTGATTTCTTGGGTGAAAAGTTTCCCTTGCTATCCTATCATGCACATGGTCTAGAATCTTTGAGAATTGGCAAAAGGACAAGCTCACCCCTACCCAGAATAAAAATCCCTTGCTCTACAGCTAATCCGAGCAAGTATCCCTAGCAAAGAAAAAGAAAAAGAAAAAGCAAAGAAAAATTCAAGAAAAAGAGAAAAGAAAAATGTTATGTCAGCAATGTTCCAAGCATTATCAAGCAAAAGAAATACAAAAAGAAAAATAAGCAAAGTTCAAAAGAAAGCAAGAAAAGCAATAAAATCCCTTTCCCTACCCTTTGAAAAGAAAAGAAGGGTGAATGAGCTTGAATCCCTGGAATTCTCAATTATTCGAAAGCGTGAGGTAAGCCCCATAACAGGTGGTTTGTGCCCAACCTGCTTGGCCTTGGGTAACTCCTAGCGTGGCGATATGTCTGTCACATTAGCGACCTTCTTTTGTACAGACCTCTATCTGCTTATGGATTAGCTAGCTCTTGATAATCCGATCTACATAGTAGCCTAGTATGGTTATATGCATCTACATCATGGTTAATGAACACTTAGTTGGTTTATTCAAATCACTTGTATCATAGTATCTTGCTCAAAACTGGTAACTTAACCATACAATTGCACACACATTTGTATTTGAGAGATTTTGTCTATCATTATGATAAATCAAGATTGGCAATGAATTCACTTATGCACATGGGATTCCTTATAAATCTAATTTTTGTCTTCAAAATACTTTGAAATATTATTTTGCAACTTGTTTGGAATAATCAAGTACAATTATTTACCACAAAGACAACTATATAATAGAAGAAATCAAAAATTTCAATCAAAACATATCATATATATCTTATCGACTTTCGCAACGATGGTATAATTCCAAAACCAAAATTGGAATTTTATGCTTAGCGCAAGTCCTCATTTTCATATTTTCTGTTCATAAAAAATCAATCATGTAATAAAACTATCTATTTTCTTTGATCTTCGCGATGATGGTATAAGTCTATACCTACATATTCTATGCCTAGCGCAAACCATTGTAACAATATTTTTTCCCAATTTATCAAAATTTATAAAAACCATATGACTTCATTTTATTACATAAATTATGCTTTTCAAAAGCAAACACATTTTTATTACTTCATGTCATTATGTCAACCTTTGCATTTTGCAATGATGGTATAATTCTTAAGGAATTATTCAACAAATTTTATCACACTTAGGAATTTATGCCTAGCAAAAATCATTTTTACAATATTTCATGCATAATATTTTCATGGAAATCTGAAAACAAACCATCATCATCATCATTTGCATCATCACAACAAAGTCTTAAGACAGTCTCTTAAGCACTCTTTTCTTTTAACAATATTTCTATCTTGGGACTAGCTTGACGACCGAGTGAGCAGCGACTCCATGAAATGGTCTATAATAGCGACAATGTCCTTTGAAATTATTGTTAGAAATCTCTTTTTATTTTTATCACATTTCATTACAACCAATCAATTTGTTACATCAGATTATTTCATTTAAAATATTTAAAGCATGACATCCAAGTTATAATTTTTTCCAAAACGACATAATTACATGAATCATCAATAAAATCATTACATCAATCAACTCAATCAATCAATCAAACATAAAAAGCATCATAAGCATCACATAAGACAAGTCATATGATCAAAAATATCTCATCTATATATATCAACATATATACATCATCAAAACTGGATTGGTATGCCACAATATGTACCTCGGCATACTCAATCCTCTATCAATACAAGTATAATACAATGTCAGTGGCAGTATCCTGCCCTCTAGCCTCGAGAGCCTCTAGAGCTCTCGGCCTCATCTCCTCCCCCGCCCTACGGAGGACGAGGTGGTCCCATCGCAGTATGTGTGGTACTGCGAGTCCTCGTCATCGACCGGGATGAGCTCCTCGTCGACCCTGTCCTGATAGGATCTGCTATGGCAGGTGGCAGCTGTACCCTCTGGCCCTCTGGCATCGCCTGGTAGTATAGCGCCTGATAGAATGCGGTCTGAGAAACCGACCGTAGCAGCTCCTGAGTGCTTACCCCTCCGCCTCGTGCCCTGAGACGAGCATTCTCGTCTCGTAGCTGCGACACCTCAGCCTGGTGCTATGTAGCTGCATCCTGTAACGTCTGCACCTGAGCTCATAGACGATCTCTCTCTGCCTGGAGAGTAGCCATCTCGCTACTCTCTCCAATGTCCACACCCTTGCCCTTATCAGGCGATGGTGGCCTCTGTGGAGATGGGGGTCTCGCCTCCCTCCTCTCCCTCTCCCTCTGTCGTGGCCTCTCCTGTGCCTGTGGCCTCCTCTGCTCTCCTCTGCCGCGACCCTGGGCTGCCTCTACCACCGCCTGGCATCGCCTCCCTATCCGATGCACAACTGCGTGGATCGGTCCCTGAGCCCTCGTCATCCGAGGAGGGCGGATGCCTATGTACCAGGCATCGTAGCCATCGGCTACCCCTACGTCGTCCCCATCCATTGGCTGAATGGGGGCATCGTCCGCGTCCCGACTCCAGAATCGCTGCATATCTGGAGCCCCGCTAAACGTGGTGTTATCCCGGACAGTCCGGGAAAACTCATAATCCCCGAGAGATGGGATCCCCTGCTGTAGACCGAACTGTCGCAAAACCCGGTCATAGCGGTGGAGCTCCACCTCTCCCCTCTCCATCCGTAGCCGACGAGACTCGCCTGATGCGAGCCAGCTCCTGTGCATCCTCTGGCCACCCTGGATGCTCTCTCCATGGCCTCCGGGTGATCTGGTCTGGGACCAAGTCATCCAATAGTCTTCGGGACACCGGCGGGTCGATCCGTCGTTGTGCCCCTCTCCGGAGCCACCAGTAGAAGACTCGGGGCCTCTCCCCGTCAACCCCTATCAGTGGAAGCCCTACCGGCCTCCGCACCGCAATGTGCTCCCAGCACCAAACCTGTAGGAGCGATGTCATAACCAGACATCGGTCGCCCTTGTATACGACCCCATGCAGGATCCTATACAATCGGCATAGAACAAAGCTGCCCCAAGAAAATCTGTAGCCATGGTCACGCATGTCGCAGATCACATCTGCCAGCATCCATGGTACCCTGCATCCGCTCTGGTGGCACGATGAGAAGTCCACCAACTACCCCAGCCAAAACTTGTGTCAGTGTAGATGCCCCAGGCATCTGGCGCGATGCCTCGATGTTCACTCCGCCCTTCTCCGAGGGCGAAGCTCGGGTCACCACGAGTCGTCCCATCGCGTGGCCCTGATTGGCCGTAGGTGTGATCATCCTCCCTTGTATGGGGATTCTAAGAATCCTCCATACATCCTCTAGTGTGGGAGTCATCTCCCCTGTCGGTAACAGGAAGCATGAAGAGCCCGGGTACCACCTCTCTGCTAGGGCCGTCAGTAGCCCCATGTCAGTAGAAACTTGTGGCATCTCTGCCACATGTAGTAAGCCGGCCTGTGCCAGCTGATCTCGCTCTGCCTGTGTCAGAGCGGCCAAGTCATCTCTTAATCCTCCATATTTCCACTCTCTACTCTTTAGTAATCCTCTCTGCAATCATAAACAACAAACAATCATTAATAACAATTTTAGCAATCAATAATGCAACTTAAAGATCAAAATTTTGCAATTGATGATATCGCCCACTATTGGCCGATATCGTCCGAAATTTGAGCAAAATCGTCTCCGATTTCGCGTGTCGAAATCGTCTCTAATTTGACGAAATCGTCCCCTTTTCGCCGATTTCGCCCTTGGGCGAAATTGACGAACTTGAGACGATTTCGTCGAACTAGGGACGATTTCGTCCGGACGACGTCGATGGCCAAAAACGGCCGCGATGCTCAAAATTCATCCTAAATTCCTCTAAAAAGCATGTAAAATTCAAATTAAATCAATCTAAACTAAGTTTAAACCCTTACCCGTAGACCGCGGCGGACCTCTGCAGATCTGTGCGCTGTCTCTACCATTTTTGCTCCAGAGCTCTAAAAACAGTAAAATGAACAGTAACAATGAATTAGGGTTTTACCCTATTTTTCTTAATTTTATTCAAAATAATTCAACAATAATTTTTGCTTTTTCGTGTTTTTACCGCAAACGTTCGATTTGGGTAAAAACACGGAGGGGGCACCATAGTAAGTCGTACGTACGATTCGACCAAGAATCGTCGCCTAAAAATGGGTATAATTTTTTGCTTTCTCGTAGATCGAGAAGAACTCATCTTTAACGCATTTTCTTCGGAAAATTCGCTAAAGAGGGGGCAAAATGTAGCACCCTAAAATTGGCGCGATAAAATTGGAATAATTACATTCACCTTAGTAAATAAATTTAAATTCAAATTTAACCTCCCAAACCGCCCGTTAACCGCCGAGAAACCCGTTTCCTCCTTTTTCGCGCCATTTTTAGCAGTTGTTTTGACCGTTTGACGATATCGTCTCCGATCAGACGATATCGCCCCAGATTTGACGATTTCGTCTCGGACTAGAACGTCCGGACGATTTCGTCGCAAAGCTGAATTTGCATAGTTGGAATCCGTTCCAACGGGTCTCCAATCCGGGCGAGAGCGTGTCCGCGCCGTTGGGACCCTTCCCCCGTTGGAGATCTCCCAAATTGGGATGATCTCCAACCTCCCAACAACTATCCTATGCCTATTTAACTCTAAGACTTTTCCCTCCCCAACCCCTGGCTGAATTTTTATGCAAATTGAACCCTTATGCTCTAAAACATCGTAATTCATATTTTGCATTAGTCCTATAGTCATTTCATTGCAGGTACACCACTGGTTTTCAGTCGGAGCCAGCACCTATCGCAGTCGACGAACCTGTCAAGATCGGAGGCGATCTCGTCAAATTCGGGACGATCTCGTACTGATGCGAGATGATTTCGACTGCAGCACACATCGAGGCAATCAGTGCCTGGAGTTTGCTCTTCTGTCTCTTTTCTCTGTCATTTTATGTTATAAATTAGATTGTTTATTCAGTTTTTATATTATATTGCATTTGGAGTTCACCCATTTTGTCTAGTTTACATATTAAGATCATATTCTGCTATCTAAACACAATTATTTGCATTTACTTCTGTTCTTGTATATTGTTCAACACTCATATTACTGTTTCACATAGTTTGCCCATGTTTGCAAAATAGAATTTCTTGTATTTCGTATCTGTTTGTTGTTTTGCAGGTCTTTGATGAATTCGTCTGACGAATTCGTCAGATTGCAGACGATCTTATCAGTTTAGACGATTTTATCAAATTGAAGGTGATTCTGTTGAATTGACGGACGATCAGGATCGCTTCAAGCTTCGGAAACTCCATCGGACTTCCGGATCGGGTAATCTTCATTGGCCTCCTGCCAAATTCTCTGTTTCTGTTTTCCTTTACATTTCTTGTATGCATTTAAATTGCATTTTCATGTAGTTTAAGTTAGAATCATTCGGCCAAACCTAGGATGAATGTTTAAAAATAAAACGAACTCATCAAAACTCATTCCCAAAACCTAGGCGTGGAAACTGCCGTCAAATGTTTCCTGGTGAACCCACCATCCGTCGAAAAATCACCAAAATGCACCTCCCTTGAGAGGCGGGACCTTCGCAAAGTCCTCTCGTCCGAGGTACCGCACCATCCTTTTCCCATCCTCCTTTCGGGTGCGGATCCAATAGCCTGAAGGTAGGGGTGCGAAAAATTTGGAGCGATACATAGCCATCTAACTATGCAGTGGGCCCAATATGAGCAAAAAAATGAGACTATTGAAAGAGCTCGATGACTTCAAGTAGCAGAAAAAAGAAAAGTAGTTGCATGAAACCCAAAATATTATTAGAAAACTCAATATGCCTACTAGAATGATATAGGAGATATGGAATTAGATTTATTCTTAGTTTTCAAGTTCATCTATTTGGAAAATTTGTTAGGCCTCAGAATAGATAAAGAGGCAAAAGCTGACCTAGACAAGATCAACATGAATATAGAAACCAAAATTTATAGAACTATGTTGGCTAAAAAAATTGACTTTGAGATTCTCACTATTGAAATACAAGATACATAGTTCATGGCCCAAAGGTTAATCAACCTCTTCAAAATAAATCAAGTGGCCAAGTAGTGCATAAAGTTAGTGGATAACTTATACAAAATTATGGGAATATTGAAAGATGAGATAGATTCTCTAATAGTGGTAAGGTTCCCTTCACCATGGAATAAACTAAGAAAAAATATATGTTCAAGAGAATAATATCTAGAAATGATCAAATAAAATAAATATCCTACACTTAGCTCAAACGAACATTTTTCCCCTCTTTACCCAAAACAAAATAGCCTAAATTATCGAGCCACTAGTAAAACTCAAGGTGTTGATCAATGAAACAATATGATAAACTAAGGATTTCTCTTAGGATGGTTAGCATGAATTTCTTGTTCTATATGATCAACTCAAACATACTCACTACCCATAATATAAGAAATGGGTAAAAAATGGGAGAGTACTTGCCAAACTCTCCATATGATATCACCATTTTGCTTAACACCTTTTTAGATTTTGTGTTTTCTTTTGCAGGAACCTTTTACTCTTATCCAAGGATAAAGGTGATTTTGAGTTCTCCTTCAAGAAGTATAGGTCCCTGTGAGCCACCAAAAATGTAGTGGTTCACCACTACCCACTCGTGACTAAGGAAAAACCTCAACAACCAATGGTCAGAGTTTTGTCTAGTCCATGGAGAACAAGCTCAAATAATTCCTAATGATTAGGACTTCTACAAAATTCCATTCATTAGAAGTCCTAACAGATGACCAAAGGATCCAATATTAGGAATAAATATCGATATCATAGGCTTTGCAATCAACAATAAAGTACGATGGAGAAAAATCTTGATCATTCTGCAAGAAATTCCAAAAGACCAAGTGAACATGAATGTGTGAGTCAAATCAAGCGACAAGGGTAGATGAGATAAATTAATGACTTTCTTGATTGAAGATATGAAGACCACCTACCCAAATATGACCTCAGTTATTATCCAAGATATTCATTCAATAAGAAGTATGGCTCTGATAGTCTTGGGTTGATCAATCATTATGATCATACAAATACATCATTCAATGATTAGAATCCCAATGAAAAGTAGATGGGATTGTTAAATCTAATTATAGACAATTTTGAAGGAAAAATAATCCCTTGTAAGTCTATAAATAGGAGTAATTTTATCTTTGTAAAGGATTTGCAAGTGTGCAACTCTATGTATTTGTAGGATTTTCTTTCATTTCTCTCTATAAAAACAATTGTGGTTCCTAAGCAGCTTGTGGGTAATTTTGAACCCCCACTTCTAGCATAATATTTGTAAAATTTTGAATGCATTATATGTATACATGAGCACCTGTGTCTATTTTTAACCTTTTCCTATAGACTCATTGCTATGTATGTATATTTGTTTGTGATATTTTTCCTGAGTATCATATTTGCTAAGTGTATGTGTGTGTGAGGGACCTGCATCTATTTTCAAACTGAGTCACTTACTAGTTTGGCTCTCTAGTGGATCTTGACTGCACTTCACTATGTCAAGTAAAGGAAGTATTTACTGCTAGCACATAGCATTCAAGCCTATTTTGGTAGAAATATCTTAGTAAATATCTTGGCACATCATCCCTTTTTCTTTTATTTGTAGAGTTTTTTTGTTTTCTTGCACCTCTTTCTCTTTGTAGAGCAACTAGTGCCTTGAAGATCACATGTTAACAAGGAGTTGGCTTTGTAAAAAACTCTAAGAGAACTCCAATTGAGTAAAACCCCATGATATCAACTACAACCTATATTGTTGCTCCGATGTGAGGTGTGGTTGTCCCAGTTGAGGACAATCAGAGATGACAATAGTAGTAGTATGAAATTAAAAAAAAAAACTCTTAACTATTTTTGGAAACTTATGGAACCAAATGTTATAGTTTATTTTAAAATTTTAAAGTGTCAAATATTCATCTAAAGTTTGCATATAGAAAAGGCCAAGAGTGTAACAAACCCAATTGTTACTAACTCATCCACTTATTTTTTATTTTTTTTTCATATTTTTATCTTCCAAAGAGTAGAGGACATAATCATGATCTAAGATGAAGTTATTCCAAATGGATTATAAGTTAACAAGGCATCAATCATCAAGAGATATTAAGACTTGGTCAGAGTCACTCTTGAGTAGAAGTGACCAACTTCTACAAAACCTTCATGCCGCACCAACGGTATGAATACATGCCTTGAAGATTGAGTAACCACACCAATGGTTAATCATCAATCTTTATTACTTAGTTACTACCCTCATATCCATGATGGGGCAACTAAGATAATTATCACTCCATGTGATAAACTTACATAGGCCTTGGAATAATCATCTTAAGCATGATTATCTTCCCTTCTCATTCATAAAAATTATTTGATCTTAATAATTATCAATCATCTTTCTCATCTAAGGTATCCCTTTAGTTATATACCTTAATTAATTAATTACATTACCATGAGGTATTTTTACCTCAATATGGGAGAACCTACTCCATATATACGTTCGATCTACTACTTATAATGTGAGGTTTTTTTTGAGCTACAACTCAAACATAAATTACAATCATTGGGCTACAACCCCTCCAAGCTCCAACTCGGATTATATCAAACTAGTTATCATTTTACATTTCATTACTATGGTATTTTTTTAGGTTAAAGCATCCATAAGTGTTTATAAAGTGATTAGCACAACATAATTTCATTTACAATATCATCTTAATACTTAACTATATACAACCATAAAATCAAAGCATATACTTCATTGCAACATACTCTTTGAGACTATATATCAATTATACATTAAAACAACTTCTCATTGAAAAGTAAATAACATTTAATAACCATTGATACTAATTGATTACAACATTCATAATCTATCTAATTAACATTACATTAGAAAATAATTACAACATCCATCATCTATCTAATTAACACCACATTAGAAAGTAAATGCAACATCCATATGAAACAATAGAGGTAAACCACAAAATAGAGTTACATAGTATTTATCTTGGGAACCCTCACGGGGAATAAACCCAACCTCCAAAATATATCTTTCCTCTCATTTCATAAACTTAAAATGTCATAAATACAATATAGAAAGGCATCCCATGGATCCCTTTCAATTATACAATTTAAAGGAATCAAATTATTCATTTTTCAGTCATGATGCAATTAAGGAAATTCCACATTCCTTTCTCTAAGACATCAATACAATACATAATAATCTCAAAAATTATTATATCTACATGCTTATGAATGATCATAAAAATTCATATTAAGGAGAAATTTCATCAAATATTAAAGAGAAACCCCATAATTTCCTCAAGAATGAATTCTACATTCATTATCCCTTTGGCTACATCCTTTTGTTATCACAAGGAGTGTTCTTAAATCTCTAGTATAAATAAACCTATTTTAATCAATATTTTCTCAAGGATGGTAGACATATTTCTATTAAACTTATTAACCAATTTATACTACTTTGATTACAATCATATTTTCTACTAAAAACTTATTCCAAATATTAATCAATTTACTACCAACACTATTCTTATGGCAGCCAATCCAATGATTGCTATCTAGTTGATTTCTTCATTACCATTTTTTTTATATAAAACTTTTCCTACACTAATGTGTCATTTTCTTATATTTGATTCCCAAAACCCAATGGGTTCTAAGGGTTAATATAACTACCAAAGATATAATTCTTTAAAAATATATTTTGGTCACTTTATTAAGTCCTAATGATCAACATGGTCGTCTAATCTAGGGTAATGGTCTAACAAGTACATCATATTTTTCAAATATTGTTATTTAATAATTTTTCTTTAATCACTTTAGTTAGAACACTTTGGTATAATTATACCCTCAAATCAACTAGTGTGATATTAACACCATCCACATACATAGACTAATCCACACCCAAACCCAACATATGCCATATGGTGGTCTATCATTCATGAAAACATAACCATGTCGAAGGGGAAACTACAACTAGGTGCCTGGCTACCCGAGTTGGATAACCTTGATTGCTTTGAAGGTTTGAATTTACTCAAGAGGGTGAATGTGGGATATTTCATTTCCCACCACTTCTATAAGTGTTTAAACTCAACTACCAACCCTAAATGGCCATGTGGTGAAATAAGAGAAAGTTTGACCAAGTTATCAATGAGAAAACCGTAAATCAGCCCCTCATACATTTGGTGTACTTTCAACCAGCCCACATACAACTAGGGTGGTCAATACACATATGCAGGTTCTCCCTTTTATGATGATTCACATCTACCCCATGAAGAATGTGGTATAAAGGCAACATAGCCCACCAAAATGGGTGAGTTTTACCTAATTCTAATCATCGGTTTAACAATACCATGTAGTATATTGAGTATTCATGGGGTAGATGTGAATCATTCTTCATGGGGTAGATGTGAATCATAGCCCATAGCCCCATGGTTAAATTATTACAAACAAAGGTTTCTAAAATACTTACTACCTCTACTCCGATGAGGACCCTATCTCGAATATAGATGCTACATAGACAGTAATTAGATAGGTTCAATCATGGCTATCAATTTGAGATAAATTTTCATCTGATGATAGATTGCACAACCTTTGGATGATTCTTAATTTTGGGTGAAAATGACTATGTGACAGAGAGGTGAACTTTGATTTAGAAGTAACCACAAAGTGGGTTGTAAGTATCGTTGATGTCAGATAATTTAGGGGTTTTCAATCTAGGTATGAAATTGATAGTTTTGGGGGTTATAGAATCCATCTTGGAAATAAAGGAGAGATCTCGGTCCATGTATGATAGTGTAAACACACATTTACATCACAAATTCCATCGAATACTAAGGTACAAATGGTGCTAATAGTGTATAATTAGAACACAAGAAATCACCTAAATATTTCATATTAGTATATTCACAGGTTGAATTAGGTGGTATAAAATTAGTATTATTTTCTAAATTATCACTTACGTAAGAGTAAGAGAGGTATAATCATCATCTACCACAATTAACCATTCAATGATTTCTTCAATTTGGGTGTTTAAAGTGTATTATAACACAAGCGATACCTTAATTTAACTCATGGCACGATAGTATATGTGAGAGGATTAAAAAATAGGTTCGGGTCATTTTTTTAGTCAAATCTGCATCTAAAAGAAAACAAACCACAAGTTTCTTGTAGGCATGGGGATATATCCCAAATGCACTACGCAGGGTATATGATGCTTAATAGAAGCACCTACACACACTAATTAGTGTAACCACAATAGAGTGCTTACAAAGACTATATATGTTCTAGGAGGCGATGATGTGTTTGGTTTAATTTGATGGGTTTCTCTAGTAGTGATTTGAATCAATTAAGCCCTTCTCCTATGAACGATTATGTTTTTATATAGGGTCACTAATAGACTAGTTTCGTCATTTCTTAATCATAGCAAAAGAAGTGTATAACATAACATTAAAATCATTATAAGAGTTGTATATTATTTAAAACTCATTAGAAGGAGTGTATAATATTAAAACAACCACCATATGACACTAAAAATATTCTCTAGCAATTACAATACTCTTTAGTAGAATAAATGTATAATTCCAGTGAAATCGGTATATTAAAAGTGAATCCTAATCTCATGCATCAGAGAATATCAACCAAAGGATTAAAAGTTTCTTACTTGGAATTTCAACCTGATATAATTCTTTTGTCTTTGTGACTACTTTCTCCTTCGGCTAACTCTTCCCTTCAAAAATGCCTCCTCCCATATCATGTTTTCCTTCTCTTCTCCTTAGTCTCCTTTTTAATGGAGATTCCTTTCTCTTTTCTCGCAATAGTGGCTTTATTATTTTAATATTAAAATATACCTTTATTCAAATAAGACACTTTAGCCCATGTGGAGGGAATTCAAAAAGTAGAAGAGGGTCCACAATAGAGATAAGGTAGGTGGCCTTGTTTTGTTTTGTGTCCCTTCTTCATAGAGACAAATACAAAACTAGTACTATTAGAGAATAGGATGGATACAAAACTAGGACTATTAGTGATAAGGGAAGGAATCTCCCCTTAATTTCCACCAATGTAGAGAAGCCATGTAGAAGGTATGGATAGTTTCTCAAATAATAGGATAATTCTTATATTATTTAATAATTCTAGAGCCCTTTTTAGTCCAATCAAAATTGGACAAATCTTGTGAGTACCTAATTGTATTAAAATTAGGTTATTTACACCTAATTTATTATATTGTATTAATTTTTGCAAAAGATAAATCCTCCAATTCATATTTCACAAAATCTCTAATTAGCTTCTAATTAAATTAAATTAAATTATCTTCTTCAAAAGATAATTAATCCTTTCCTAAATCCTCACAAAATCCCTTAGTTAAAATTTTGTATAATTGTTTAGGACCAATGACTTCTTTAGTTAGGTATTAACTAATACCACTAATTAATTAATAGCCTTTTGGAAAGGATCAATGGCGACAGGCTGTGACATACACCCCCCTTGGACTAAACACAATCCTTTGTGTTTTGCCTGGTTCCTAACTTAGTGAATGCATGAAATTAAGAAAATTAGTATTTATACTCTACAATATAGTTTGAGTCATCAATTTTTCCTAATTCTTGAGTCTCGTTCATGATGGTAAGCAACATCTTCCATCCACAAGAGTACCTAGACCTGTAAAAATGTAAAATATCAATAGTACCATGTTCTTGAAACAATAAAATATTAGTATTGCATAACAATAATTATTGAAAACATCATCAATACACAAATCGCATCATAATATCACAACTTTGAAACATCTATCACTACATAATCAATAGAATTATAGTACTACAATATTATATTTTTCAATATATTTTCATAGATATGACATGAAATAATGTTTCTATAATAGGTTAGACACAAAAAGTCTCATTAATTTTATCAAACTCCCACCAATGAGTATCACACTATGGTTTGCTAACCTTTATCGTGAGTTAACTAGATAGAAATAGGTGTCATCAAAGTTAAAAAAATATTCTCATAAATCTCACTTTAGGATATTCACATATCCTAAAATTCGTTTGGCAAACCTATTTGCCATTACCAGTGGATCCACCCTTTGTGGTTCACCTGGTTACTAACTTAGTGAGTGCATGAAATTAAGAAAATTAGTATTTATACTCTACAATATAGTTTGACTCATCAATTTTTCATAATTATTGAGTCTTGTTCATGATGGTAAGCAACATATTCCATCCATAAGAGTACTTGAACCTATAAAAATGTAAAATATCAACAGTACCATGTTCTTGAAACAATAAAATATTAGTATTGCATAACAATAACTATTGAAAACATCATCAATACACAAATCGCATCATAATATCACAACTTCGAAACATCTATCATTGCATAATCAATAGAATTAGAGTACTACAATATTATATTTTTCAATATATTTTCATAGATATGACATGAAATAATGTTTCTATAATATGTTAGACACAAAAATTCTCATTAATTTTATCAAACTCCCACCAATGAGTATCACACTATGGTTTGTTAATCTTTATCGTGAGTTAACCAGGTAGAAATATATGTAATCAAAGCTAAAAACATATTATCATAAATATCACTTTAGGATATTCACATATCCTAAAATTCGTTTTAGCAAACCTATTTACCATTACCAGTGGATCCACCCAAATTTCCCCTGGTTTACATCAACATAAGATCATGGATAAGTCCCATACCTTCTCCAAGAATGGACTCCAATTCATCCTTTTCAAATTTATTAGCTTTACATTCACTTTTTTTTAATTAAATTCATTTACCATTTGCATCATAAACACAGAAAACATTTGCTATCTATTTCTACTCAAAAATATTAGAAACATACTAACAAAAATATAATCCAATTATTTAGTAATTTACATTTTTTCGAATTCCTTGGCATACATACTATACATCCTTATAGCCTACAAAGTGATGGCTTTTTTCCCAATGAAAGGATATCAAGGTTGTTGTCCCTCAATCCTTTCACCATGTTATGTGGGGTCTACACTACCTGTTTGAGAGATTGCTCGTGAAGCGATTTGGGTTCTATTCTAGGTTTTCACTCGAGTTTCTCGAGTTGTTCTCCCACACCCACATTGTGTACTAATAGTTGGATGAGATGGAACAAGCAACCCATGGCTTACTAGTACATCAAAATAAGAAGCCAATAATGCAACTCTGTAGTCTTCCCTTGCTTGTTGTAACTATGAGTTTTTTGCATTTAGGGTTGCTATTGTTGTATCCCTCCAGTAATGCATTTGTGCTAAATCTATCTAGAGCCTCTCTTGCTCTACAATGGAAACATATTTCTCGATATCCAACCTTAAACTCACTTGTGCCCATTTACCTACTAGGTCCAATTTTTGGGTCTCCAATAGTCATATTCGTTCCTTCACTGCTTCCACTTAATGTCACACTTTTCTTATGGGGTCATATTTTCCAATGTTTGATGGGCCTACTTATATTTCTACCCGATGGTGTACATGTATTTTGGGAGACTCTTTATCTACTCCCTTATCATATGAACACTCCTCCTCTATGCCAAAAACCTAGGTTGTTACCCTACTATCTTTTGCATCATCTTCTGTATCTTCCTCTTATTGTCATTATTGTGTGGCACACCAACTATTATATTCGGGGGTTATGCTAGTGTCATCCTCCTCTAGTTTCCATATAACCTCATTCGGTTCAAAGACTAATGGTTCCATTGGTGGAGGTATCACTACTTTTTACCCCTTTCTCATATAAATCATGGGCGGATTTGGTATCCACTGCATAATACCAAACTATCACAATACTTTAGTATATTAAAAATACTCGTATTGCATACTTGTATGTCTGATCAACCACCTTGCTCTCTTCACATGAGCGAGTTGTACTCCGTATTCTACCCATATTGAGCCCTCTTTCCATGGTCTCTAGATTACATATTGGGATTGTAGATCCTCAAAAATAGAGTGAAACCACTCTCTATTTCCTTTGAGTGGCCTATTATCAGTCTAGTCTTTCCTCCTCTGCCACTTTAATGTGTAGGGTACCTCTAGCCCCCTTAATCTATGTGCATCATAGAGTAGCCCTTGGGGTATTGCTACAGCTATGTGTTCCCAAGCCCATATTTTTAGTAAGAAACTACAACTCAATCTATTTTTCTCTATTTTTCTTAGCTTGAACAACTCTCTATAGGTCTAAGCCAACAATGTTGGAGCCCATGCATATACAATTGACTTCTCCACTAGGTCTTGTACTATTTCCAATAAATTCTAGGGAAATCATGCACCTCTCAGTTCAAGAAAAATGACACCTGATATGAGTTCCATTATTATGGCATGCCTATGTGTCAGTCTACCCATCACATAGTGTAGTTCAAATGCTATGCCACCCTTATCAATGTTCACACTTCTCCATTCAGCCCCAAACACTCTTTCCAAAATATGCCCCATATCTACTTCATTAGCAATGATCACTATGCATCCCTCTACCAATATTTGGTATATTCGGTACACATATTCTAATGTGATGGTCATTTTACCAGTAGGTAACTGGAATGTCCATCTATTGGGATCCCATACTTAACCAGGGCTAACAAATAACACTTGTCTGCATATACTGGCTCTCGATGAGCTGCTCCTTCTAAGCCAATATTTCTTAGCCATTTCCAGTCATCAATTTCTAGTTTATCCCTAGCATTCTAAAATATTGTTCTTAGTGTGTTCCATGATTTGATGATCTTTAATGGCCTGATCTCTTCTGGATCTACATCATTGCCACTGTTGGTTCCAACACTTCCCAATTTATTATATGCAGATTTTAATACCACATGCACCAGGTAATGAAATTGTTATGTATTTAAATAACGTATAACACACTATTTAACTTGGCCACCACCCAGGTTATCAGGTGGTATACTGTTTATATGAATTCATGAGGCTATTATATTATAATATGCTCCTCCTAGTGGCATTGATTCAAAGGCTTCAATTATGTTTGATGATGTTTCAAGTGATGGTATTTCAATGTCGACCACAACCACAGCTTCAAGTATGGTGGTTTTCCTCTCACCTTACCTTCCTTCACCATGGTTGAGATGTTAAAATCCTTCCTCTAGCCAATGGCCATATTTTTATTCAGATACTACTTAGTCTCTTCAATCAATAATATAAAATATTCTTTTATTGGTTATCTTATCATAATCAGTCCTAATTAATTGGTTTTTACTTGATATTTTCCAAGTTCTAGGCTAGTTCCACCCAAATTCAAGCTTAGCCACAATGGGATTTCTCCAAGAGATTTCTATTATGGATTTATTATCAGTTACCATTATTATTTTTACATTTTCTAAAGTAAAAAAGAGCTTAGATGACATATTCAAATGCCAAATGAGATCCTCAAAAGAGTCTAAGGTACACCACTTAAGACCCACTTACATGGAGGGTTTGCCTAGATCTTCCACTTGGATACACCAATTATTTCAATAGTGTAAGTAAATACTTACACATAGGTATTCTCTAGATGTTTGCTTCTTCCTTACAAAGTGTGTATCGACATCTCTACTGGTTATACAAAGTCTTGTTTACTTTCCAATTAAATTTTTAGTAGTTAGTTTTCAATTTCTATGAACTAACTTATATGGTTATCTTCACACTTGTATCCCCATAAGGTGCTAACCATTCAATTCTCAATTATGATCTTAATCATACAATGTTCCATTTCTAGGTATGGTTATAGCCATTTAGCCTAGAATTTTAACAATTAACATGTTGTTAATAATAGTTTAACAACCATAGCTCAAGTGAGAAATCAATAGATTTGAACCAACCTATGGTTCTTCTTGCCCGTATATTTTATAACCTAGACCTAACTAGAATCCATTAGTTAGCCTATGCTCTGATACCAATTGTAATAATCCCAATTTTTAATACCTCATTCATGTAATTTTTTTTTGTTCATATGTTTATCTTCCAAAGAGTAGAGGACATAATCATGATCTAATATGAAGTTATTCCAAATGGATTGTAATTTAACAAGGCATCAATCATCAAGAGATATTAAGACTTGGTCAGAGTCACTCTTGAGTAGAAGTGACCAACTTCTACAAAACCTTCATACCACACCGACGGTATGAATACATGCCTTGAAGATTGAGTAACCACACCAATGGTTAATCATCAATCCTTATTACTTAGTTACTACCCTCATCTCCATGATGGGGTAACTAATATAATTATCACTTCATGTGATCAACTTACACAGGCCTTGGAATAATCATCTTAAGCATGATTATCTTCCCTTCTCATTCATAAAAATTATTTGATCTTAATAATTATCGATCATCTTTCTCATCTAAGGTATCCCTTCGGTTATATACCTTAATTAATTAATTACATTACCATGAGGTATTTTTACCTCAATATGGGAGCACCTACTCCACATATACATTTGAGTTGCTACTCAGAATGTAAGGCTTTGTTTGAGCTACAACCCAAACATAAATTACAATCATTGGGCTACAACCCCTTTGAGCTCCAACTCGGATTATATCAAACTAGTTATCATTTTACATTTCATTACTATAGTACTTTTAGGTTAAAGCATCCATAAGTGTTTATAAAGTGATTAGCACAACATAATTTCATTTACATTATCATCTTAATACTTAACCATATACAACCATTAAAGCAAAGCATATAATTCATTGCATCATACTCTTTGAGACTATATATCAATTATACATTAAAACAACTTCTCATTAAAAAGTAATTAACCTTTAATAACCATTGATACTAATTGATTACAACATTCATAATATATCTAATTAAAATTACATTAGAAAATAATTACAACATCCATAATCTATCCAATTAAAACCACATTAGAAATTAAATGCAACATCCATATGAGACAACAGAGGTAAACCACAAAATAGAGTTACACAGTATTTATCCCGGGAACCCTCACAAGGAGTAAACCCAGCATCCAAAATATATCTTTCCTCTCATTTCATAAAATTAAAATATCATAAATACAATATAGAAAGGCATCCCACGGATCCCTTTCAATTATACAATTTAAAGGAATCAAATTGTTCCTTTTTCAATCATGATGCAATTAAGGAATTTCCACATTCCTTTCTCTAAGCCATCAATACAATACATAAGAATCTCATAAATTATTATATCTACATGTTTATGAATGATCATCGAAATTCATATTAAGGAGAAATTTCATCAACTATGAAAGAGGGAACCCCATAATTTCCTTGAGAATAAATTCTACATTCATTCTCCCTTTGGTTGTTAGGGTAAAATAGGTAGTATATTGCATTATACTACATAGGTAGATTATTACATTTAATTTTCTACTTTTTACTTTCTACCATGTAGATATTTATTGTCTTAAATATCCAATGGTTAATCCTAAATATCCTATGTAAGAGTTCTAAACCTAACACTCTACCTACGTTAGTGTTCAGTTAGCGTGGATATAGAGAGATTAGTTTTCTTTCTATTTTGTAATCTATTTAAATGAATGCTTTATTCCTAAAGCTAATGTTAATGCAATTATCAATTTTATTAAACCTACCTATCTCCTGGTCACATTGGTACCAGAGCTGGAGCGAGGAGTTTGACAGAGCGAGGAAATACGACACCAAATTTGGTGACCCTTAATTATTTCCTATACCCAATTTTAATACTCCTAAGCTAGGTTTTGATTATTTTATTTTGGCATTTTATTTTTTGTTGGGATTTATTAATCTTGCAGGGCACAAATTTTGACATAGGATGCGGATCCCAACGTAGGGCACTGATCCTGATACAAGGCCATTTTGACCCTAGTCATAATTGCAACCCACAAGGATTTTTTTTTGTCCCCACGTGGATCGGGACCACCTAGGAGCCCGCAGTCCCCACCATGGGAGTGTACAAGGGCAGGCGGCCCTCACACTCCTCGTGGCATTTTGGGTATGGATCCTAAGGCCATGGCAAGAATTCCTCGAGGGTAGGAGTGCCCTCACGTATCCTGCGATATGGATCTCAAAGCAGGGAACACTTCGAGGGTAGGAGTGTGCTCACGTTCCCCATAGACCTACATGTACCCTAAGGTGAGGTGGTGCTGATGTGGACCTGCATGCACCTCGAGGCAATGCAGATCTGAATTGACCAACAACTAGGAAACACGTGGTAATCTGGCCATGTGCCACCTAACATCTGATCGAGATGGACTGGACTGACATGTGGACCTAACACATGGACTGGACTAACATGTGGGACTCGACCTGACACATGGGACTCGACCTGACACGTGGACCTCCCTTGCCGTGCCACATGGCTACCGATAAAAGGAGGCCCAAACTCGATTACCCAAAGGTAATCACGAGCATAAGTGCTCTTTGAGGCCTTTAAAGGCCTCTACATCCTTTCTAGGATACATGTGGGATTTATCCCACTTATTTCCAAAGAAGCCCGTGGGCTTCTTTAAATCTCTAGCTTCGTAGCCTAAGAACCAAGTCACGGGCTTGGTAAGTTGGCCAATGCGGATGCCTTAGGCCAATAGGAGTCAACGGATCGACTCCCACGCCCACTATAAGCAAGTTAATATTTTTTTTGATGAAAATTTCATAGTTTTTGGCCTAAATTAATATTTTTATTTAAATTTTTATGCTTAAAATTATTTTTTTTAGTGTTTTAAATTAGAATTTTTTCATTTTAGTTTTTCATAAATTATATCAATTTTGTTTTACTATTAAATTGATGTTTTTTATTTAAACTTTTATGTTAAATTTTCTTTTAAAAAGCTTAAAATTTTTTATATATAGCATTTAAATTTATAATACAAATGCCAAAATCCTTATGCAACTAAACCATTGTTGTTCTTTAGTTTTCTCTACATGTGGAGATAAAGAGACAAGAACCAAAGACACATTTTGTTGCTTACAATTTCATCAAAATTTCCTTTATTTTTTCATCATTCTTCTAATTTTTCATGAAGATCAAATCTTGGTTGAGGAAAGCTCTTCGTAGACAAAGAATCATCAAAAAGAGAAACAAATTACGAAGGCAAACAACACGATCACATTTTTGTCATATGCTTCATAAATATCATAGATCTATATCTCACTCACTTATCTATATTGATCCATGGAAGGGTATGTACATAAGCTATTGTCCCATGAGGATTCATGAGCCTTTTTATCCTAATGCACCACCAATTTGAGTGTTGAAAATAAAAACCAAGTCATGTGTCGACTGGTCTGAAAGCCTTTCAAACACAGGTCGTGTGTTGACTTGTCTTGAAAGGAGTACTTGCTTTCTCAATTTTATAATCATTAAGGGGGGATGGAAGTTACATTTGTGCTTCTATTTTTTGCAAAATTGTAAATACAAAGGGGGGATTTTCTAGAATAATAAAGGTGCATTCTTGATTGTACTCGACACCTTTTTCAAAAATTGGCTTTATTAGGTGCATTTTCGGTTGCATCTAACACCTATAGTGATAAATAATTTGGGTTGCTCTCTTTTTTATTATTTCACTATACATAATTTTGCAATTAAACAATCATAAAAATTGAAGAGCACTTCACACTTGAAAACCCAAATTTCACTACAAATCGTGCTACATCTTGCACAGGTTAAACAAAGTCAAATTTTTAAATAATCCTCACCCAAAGGTCCAAAACTACAAACACATTGATTTACTCTCTTTGTTTGGATTAATTACCTCAAACTTTTCATCCTTCTTGAAGGGTGTTAAGGTAGGTGTCATTAAATATACTAGAGAGCACAATCAAAAGTCTTTCAAAACCTACCCCTTTAATTTGCTCTATTTGTTTGGCTTAAAATCCTCAAAATTTTCATCCCTTGTTAAGGGTGTTAAGGCAGGTGCCATTAAATATATTATAGAAGCAAATTAAAACATCTTCCATATACTCTTTTGAGGGTATAGTGCAAGATACAACCATATTCGTCCTATCAAATTTTAAACCTTCACCATGGCCATGATGCACAAGTATCTCACTGAGAGCCAACTGCTCAAAGGTTCAAATTATTCTACATGGAATACTAATATGAAAGCTATCTTAACTGTATAGGATATATGGTCTATAGTGGATGGAAGTGAAACTAGACCTCAATCAACAGGAGCAGATCAAACAACATTTGACAAAAAGGATAAAAAACTATCCTTAATGATCTTGCTAGACATTACTGATGATATCCAACCTCATATCAATGAAGATAAAAATGGTAAGGAGGCATGAGATGCCTTAAAAACCATATTTGTGGGGAAGAATCAATCAAAAAAATTTCACCTCCAAACACAGCTTCATACTCTTCATATGAAATCTAGAGAAACAGTAGAGCTATTCCTCTGTAGAGTGGCAGAATTGAAAATAAAACTGTAATCCTTAGGAGAAAAAGTGGAAGACCAAGTCTTGACCTCTATCATTTTGAGGGCTCTTCTCGACTCCTACAGAATGTTTATCACTTCATTACAAGTCTTTGTAAGGACATCGACTTTTGTCAAGTTGGTAAATATGCTTCAAATAGAAGAAGCTAATCAACTCCATAGATATGAGGCATCTAACAATGCTCTTTTATCGAACAGACAAGGTGGAAAGAAAAAGTGGAATCAACAGCAAGGTTCTTCTTCTAATAAAAATAAGGTTAAAGGCAAAGAGACTCAAAAGAAGAAGTAGTATTATAATATTTGTGACAAGGACACTCATGAAACCAAAATATGTTAGTTTAAGAACAAACCGCCCAATGAACAAGGAAACAAGAAGGGTAAAGGCAAACCAAAGAACAAGAATACACATAAATAAGGACACATTGCAGCTAAAGATTCTAGTTCAGTATCTAAATGAGCACATAAGGTTTTCATGACACATATAGATTCCCCTAACAAGGACACTATGTGGTACATAGATTCAAGAGCTAGTAAGAATATGACTGGTGATAAGTCCTGGTTTGAGACATTTGAGGCTCGAGAAGGTAGACCGATCACCATTGTTAATGATCAAACCTATCGAGTTCAGGGAGAAGGAAGTGTTTTTGTCTCCCTTCCAAATGAAGAATGTAAAATTTAAAAAGTTTTTTATGTACTAGGATTGAAAAATAATCTCTTGTCAGTTCCACAAATCCTATACAATCACATGAATGTCAATTTCAATGTGGACAAAGAAAAGAAATGTTTCTTTATCACCAAGAAAGGAAAACCGAGAGCAACAAGTTCATACAAACATGGTTTTTTTTTTCTTATATGCACTTACCTCAACACATACTACAATGGCAGTAACCATGAATGAGGCCACATATCTATGGCATAAGAGATTTGTGCATTTAATTTTAGGATATTTACTAGAACCCAGTAAGTATCAAATGGTGAAAGGATTACCTACTCTTTCATCTACTTTGCCAGTATAGTCAGATTGCTTGTCATACAAGCAACACAGAGTGCCCTTTGAACCTAGCTCCTTTCGAGCTAAGGTACCTTTGGAGTTGGTTCACATAGATTTGTATGGTCCCATGTCTACTATTTGTGGAGGAAAAAGGTATTTTCAATTGTTTTTCGATGACCACTCACGCAAGATGTGGGTCTTCTTCTTGCAATTGAAGCCTAAAGAATTTACCTATTTTAAACAATTCAAAAAGCTTGTTGAGAAATAATTAGGATGCTTCATCAAGACCCTCCATTCAGATCGATGGGGGAATACACATCAAAGGAATTTTCCTCATTTTTACAGACTCATGGGATAAAAATATAGTTAACCACAGCCTATTCTCCTCAGTTAAATGGAGTTGTTGAGAGAAGAAATCAGTCGGTTATGGAAATGGTTTGATGTATGCTTAAGGGAGTGAATCTTGAGAAAATTTATTGGGCTGAAGCTGTTCAAACTGTAGTATATATTCTAAATAGAGCACCCACAAGGGCTCTTGAAGTTATGACTCCTCAGGAAGCATGGAGTGGAAGGAAACCCTCCATATCTCATCTACGGGTATTTAGGTGTAAGGATTTCATGCATATACCCAAGGAGAAAAGAAAGAAATTAGATGAGAAGTCCCTACCATGTGTTTTTCTTCGCTATGATGAATTCTCAAAAGGCTATCGATTGATAGACCCATTTACAAAGAAAATACATGTCAGCATAGATGTAGTGTTCGATGAAGCTTTCACACCTAACACTACATCAGTATACCTTGATTATGAGGAGCAACAACCACTTCTTTATCCACAACAAAAAAATACCCCCAAATGGTATATGAGAACAATAAAAGATTCCAAACTCACTTCCCTACCTGATATTACTCTCAATCATCCAAAAATATGAAGCATGACTCAACAAGAAAATATTGAAGCATCCACTTCAATTGATGATCTTTGTGCAGATTTTTAAGACCTTTTTGTTGATAGAGAGTTAGCAAGGGAATATGATATGGAAATAGATGAGGAGAGGGTTTACTTATCATAATTTGATGAAAATGAACATTCTACAGTTGATGAAGCACTTAGACTACCTCAGTGGAAGGCAGCTATAGATGCAGAACATAACTCCCTCATCAAGAATAAAATATGGAAGCTAGTAGATTTACCTAAAGGAAAGAAACCCATAGGCTACGAATGGGTTTACAAAGTCAAATATAAGGCATATGGTACCATAGAAAAGCATAAAGCCCATATTATGGCAAAGGGCTATGCTCAAAAGGAAGGCCTTACCTATGAGGAAACCTTTTCTCCTACAGCAAGGATGACCACCATTAGAGTTCTTTGTGCTATGGCAGCACATTTTAGATGGAAATTACATTAGATGGATGTAAAAAGTGCATTTTTGAATGGTGAATTAAAAGAAGAGGTATACATGACTCAACCCCCAGGATTTGCTGAGGAAGGCCATGAGAAACAGGTTTGCAAATTGGTCAAATAATTATATGGGCTTAAACAAGCCCCAAGAGCATGGTACATTAAAATGGATAGTCACCTACTACAACATAGATTCAAGAGAATTCCATCTAATGCAAATCTCTATATCAAGAAAAAAAGTTCTAAAATAGTAATTCTTGTATTATATGTAGATGATCTGATCATCATTGAAAATTCAGAGAAAATGATTAGCGTCATGAAAAATGACTTGAAAGAGTCATTTGATATGACAAATCTAGGACTTCTCCACTACTGTCTTGGTCTTGAGATAGAACAGAAGAAGAATCATCTTAGGGTGACTTAACAAAAGTAAGCCAAGACTTTAGTAGAAAAATATCATATGATTGATTGCAAGCCCAAGGCAACACTGATGGAATTAGGGCTTCAGTTATCACGGTATGATGATTCACCACAAGTAGATGGTATGCTATATAGACAGATTATTGGAAGCCTTATCTATCTAACCAATACTAGACCATATATTACTTATGCTGTAAAATATCTTTCTTGGTTCATGCAGGAACCAAAAGCCTCTCATTAGAAAGTAGCTAAGTGTGTTCTTCACTACATTCAAGGTAGTGTAGAATATGGTCTAGAGTACAAGAAGAATAACTCATTCTTATTATAGATTTACACTAACTCTGACTATTTTGGATCCTTAGATGATGGAAAATCAACATTAGGATATGTATTTCATCTTGGATCTGGTCTTGTCTCATGGCATAGTAAAAAGTAACAAGTGGTTGCTTTATCTTCAATAGAGGTAGAGTATCGCGTTGCACGAGGAGCTGTGTGAAGCGATATGGTTAAGTTGCATCTTGGCTACCATGGGCCTACCAAAGAAAATTCCTATTCACAAGTTTTGCGATAACTCAGGTGTTTTGGACTTGGTCAAAAATCCATTCCATCATGAATGCACAAAGCATATTGACACAAATTGTCATTTCATTCGTGATGAAGTTCCTAAACATAGAATCAAGCTCCAATACATTCCCACCGATGAACAAGTTGCTGACATCTTCACCAAGGCACTTGGACGTGTCAAATTTGAGCTATTCCAAAGTAAAATTTATATATCAAAGTAATGTAATAAAGGGGGGATGTTAGGGTAAAATAGGTAGTATATTGCATTATACTACATAGATAGATTATTACATTTACTTTTCTACTTTTTACTTTCTACCATGTAGATATTTATTGTCTTAAATATCTAATGGTTAATCCTAAATATCCTAGGTAAGAGTTCTAAATCTAACACTCTACCTACATTAGCGTTCAGTTAGCGTGGATATAGAGAGATTAGTTTTCTTTCTATTTTGTAATCTATTTAAATGAATGCTTTATTCATAAAGCTAATGTTAATGCAATTATCAATTTGATTAAACCTACCTATCTCCTGGTCACATTGGATACATCCTTTTGTTTTCACGAGTGTTCTTAAATATCTAGTGCAAATAAACCTATTTTCCTCAATATTTTCTCAAGGATGGTAAAAATATTTCTATTAAACTTATTAACCAATTTATACAAATTTGATTACAATCATATTTTCTACTAAAAACTGATTCCAAATATTAATCAATTTACTACCAAAACTATTCTTGTGGCAGCCAATCCAAATATTGCTATCTAGTTGATTTCTTCATTACATTTTATTTTATATAGGACTTTTCCTACACTAATGTGTCGTTTTATTATATTTGATTCCCAAAACTCAATGGGTTCTAAGGGTTAATATAACTCCCAAAGATAAAATTCTTTAAAAAGAAATTTTTGTCTACCCACATGTTGTAGGTGAGTTGGAAAGGGTAGGGCAATCCTCCAAGGGAGGTCCCTGGTTCGAATCTCCACCCTACCAAATGCACATAGGGTATCCAAAATCTAGTTGATAATGCTAGTGCATAAAGGGTTGGGCTTGAATCCTAAGTGATTTTGATGATGTAGAACCCCCTGGTCATGGTTTCTCAAACCAAGGTGGCCCCGCAAGGGTTTTTGCTAAATTTAAAATAAATAAAAAAAGAGATTTTTGTCTCTTTATTAAGTTCCAATGGTCAACATGGTCACCTAATCTAGGGAAAAGGTCTAATAAGTACATCATATTTTACAAAGATTGTTATTTAATCAATTTTTTTTAATCACTTTAGTTAGAACACTTCGATATATGTATACCCTCAAATCAACTGGTGTAACATTAACATCATCCACCTGCATATACAAATCCACATCCAAACCCAACATATACCACATGGTGATCTATCATTCATGAAAACATAGCCACGTCGAAGGGGAGACTATGATTAGGTGCTTGGCTACCTGGGTTGGAGAGCCTTGATTGCTTTGAAGGTTCAAATTTCCTTGAGAGGTTGAATGTGGGATATTTCATTTCCCACAACTTCTAGAAGTGTCTAAACTCAACTACCAACTTGAAATGGCCATGTGGTGAAAGAAGGAAATTTTGACTGAGTTATCAATGAGCAAACCATAAATCAACCCCTTGTACACTTGGTGTACTTTCAACTAGGCCACATATGACTAGGGTAGTCAATCCACATATGCAAGTTATCCACTTTATGATGCTTCATGTATACCCCATGAAGAATGTGGTATAAAGGTAACATAGCCCACTAGAATGGGTGATTTTTCTCTAATTGTAATCATCGATTTGATAATACCATGTAGCATACCGAGCATTTAATAATTGGGCCACATGTCAGGTCATGATCAAATTATTATAAAATAAGGTTTCTAAAATACTTACTACCTCTGCTCTAGTGAGGACTTTCTCGAATACAGATGCTATGTAGATAGTAATTAGATGGGTTCAATCATGGCTATCAAATTGAGATAAATATTTGTCTGACAATACATTGCACAACCTTTGGATGATTCTTAATGTTAGATAAAAATTACTATGTGATATACAAGTGAAGTTTAATTTAGTAGTAACCACAAAGTGGGTTGTAAGTATAGTTGATATCACATAATTTAGGGGTTGTCAATCCAGGTATGGAATTGATAGTTTTTGGGGTTACTAAATCCATCCTGGAAATAAGAGAGAGATCTTAGTTTATTCTTGGTAGCATAAAAACACTTTGATGTCATAAATTCCACCAAATACTAAGGTACATGTGGTGCTAATAGTGTATAATTATAACACGAGAAATAGCCTAAACATTTCATATTAGTATATTCATAGGCTGAATTGGGTGGTATAAAATCAGTTTTGTTTTCTAAATTCTCACTTGCATAAGAGGAAGAGAGGCATAATCATCATCTACCACTATTAACCATTCAATATTTTTTTCAATTTGGGTGTTTACAGTAGTCCATTCGTATTATAACACAAACAATACCTTAATTCAACTCATGGCATGATAGTATATGTGAGAGGATTAAAAAAATAAGTTCGGGTCATCTATTTAGTCAAAGCTGCATCTAAAAGAAAACAAACCACGAGTTGCTCATAGGAATGTGGATATATCCCACATGCGTACAGGGAATATGATGCTTAATAGAAGCACCCGTGCATGATATTCTCACAATGACACTGAGAGGGGGGGTGAATCAGTGTAGCTATTTAAATTCAGATCTACAACTCTTTAAAACTTAAGCAGAGAGAACTTAAAAATAGATAAAGCAATTAAACAAGAGAGCATTCCACAACACACGATTTAACGAGGTTCACAGATTTGGCTACTCCTCAAAAATTAGATTGCTTGGACTCCCATCCAAATCCAGCCTTTGCAAAGCACCAACTTTACAAACAATTTTCCAGTACCCACAGGAAGGAGCACCAACCCCTTATTTATCTGCACCAACAGAAAGGAGCACCAACCCCCTAATGCCAAGCACCAACTTGGACTTCAGTTCTGAATAGATTTAATGACATAAAAATGCCTTCTCTTCTACAAGACCCTCACTGGTCTAATGCCTTTTAACAAGAACTACATATACTTATAACTCTGTTATATTTTTCTCTTTCAGCTTTGATATTCTCTCTTATAGCTCTCTCTACTATATCTTTTTCAACACAATACACTCTATTATTTTCACAGCTCCTTTTTCCTTTTATTCGGAAATACACAACACTCATGCCACGTGCAGAGCTCAACCCTAACCCTAACTTCCTGTACATGAAAACATTCTTTTGGCTCTGCTTACTATGCTCTTAAATGCTTACTTACGCCTCTGATAGCCTTAACTACCCACTTTATGGCTCTGACAGCCTTTTCGGTGCTTTGACAGTATATCCATCGTTCTGATAGATTTATCTTCTCATTTATGACTCTGACCGTCTTACCTACTTATTTACGGCTCTGATAGTCTTACCTGCTTATTTACGACTCTGACAGTCTTACCTACTTATTTATAGCTTTGACAACATTTTTTGTTCTCTTACAGCTCTGACAATAGAACCGTCGCTCTAACAACCTTTTTGTCTTCTTCTCGGCTTGCATGCACGAAAACACATGTCATGAAATCGTGACACTTTTTACCTCCGTACACTCTACTTGGCATGCACCACGAAAACATGACATGTCACAAAATCGTGACACTTTTCGCTTCCTTGCACTCTTCTCGGCATGCACCAGTGAAAACATGACATGTCACAAAATCGTGACACTTTTCGCTTCCTTGCACTCTTCTTCGCATGCACCAGCAAAAACATGACATGTCACGAAATCATGACACTTTTCCCTTCACTGTTGTACACATGCACCAAAAACATGACATGTCACAAAATCGTGACACTTTTCATTTTCGTACACTCTTCTTTGCATGCACCAACGAAAACATGACATGTCACGAAATCGTGACACTTTTCACTACCGTACACTCTTCTTTGCATGCACCAGCAAAAACATGACATGTCACAAAATCGTGACACTTTCCTACACTCTTCTTTGCATGCACCAGAGAAAACGAAACATGTCACAAAATCGTGACACTTTGCCTTGTGCTTTTCTCTGCCTTTCACCCACGAAAATGGAACATGTCACGAAATCATGATGCTTTCACCTTTGAGCTCTTCCTCCTTGAATTTGTCATGAAATCATGATGCTTCTGCTTCCATGCTCTTTCATTTTGCTTCTGTCACGAAATCGTGACACTTCATCCTTCGGAGTCTTCCTCTCTACTGTTGTCATGATATCGTGACATTTCTATCTCCATACATTCTCTCTCCTCTCTTAGTCATGAAAATGTGACATGTCATGATATCATGACATTTTTCCTCCTTAGCACTTTTCTTCTCATCGGGTAACCTGACATGTCACGAAATCATGACACTTTTTCTCCTTAGTGCTTCCTCTTGCAAATTGTCATGAAATCGTGACACTTTTCCTTGCAAGCTCTTTCTCTCGAACCTGTCATGAAATCGTGACACATTTTTATCCGTACCATCCTTCTTGCAAATTGTCATGAAATCGTGACACTTTTCTTTGCAAGCTCCTTCTCTCAAACATGTCACGAAATCATGACATTTTTTCCCTCTCTTAAATCCAACACTTTTCTTTGCTAGCTCCTTCTCTCCAAACATGTCACGAAATCATGATAGTTTTTCTTGCATGCGAAGCTTCTTCAAACATGTCACAAAATCATGACAGTTTTTCTTGCACTTTCTCTCTTCCAACATGTCGCGAAATCATGACAGTTTTCCTTGCGCTTTCTAAACATGTCACGAAATCGTGATAGTTTTCCTTGCACTTTCTAAACATGTCGTGATATCATGATAGTTTTTCTTTCTGCCTTCTTTCTTCTAAACATGTCACGAAATCATGACAGTTTTTCCAGCATTTTCTCTCTCCTCCGATATGTCGTAAAATCATGATAGTTTTTCTACTTGGCTTCTTTTCCTCCAATATGTCGTGATATCGTGATAGTTTTCTTGTCGCGATATCGCGACAGTTTTCTTACTTGCCTTTTTCTTTGATCTTTTGAAACTGGGCCACTTCTATCTTCTTGGAAATTCACTGTACATGCTCTGACTGACCTCTGAACTCCTATCCACTACATCATCAATTGATCTATCTGTCTGTGTTGACAACAATGACAATACTATTTCTGCACCTTGCTCAACAATCTCCCCCTTTGGAATTGTTGGCAACACATGTGCAATTTCCTGTAATTCTTCTCCCCCTTTGACAATAATACCAAAGGGCTACTGCAGACTCCCCCTGAGTCCATGCACAACATTCTCAAGCACACAATATTACAGTTAGCAAAAATTACAAACATGAGCAAACAGATAATCAAATATATAAATGCTCCCCCTGAGAATGTGTTCCGAAAGCTAGTCAGTTCTTGGGTAGTGTGACCACTCCCAACTTACTACAGAGGTATTCAAAAACTTCCTTGGGCAACGGTTTAGTGAAGATATCCGCTACTTGCTCTGTAGTTGGAACAAAATCCAATTTAACCTCACCTTCTGCAACTTTATCCTTCAAAAAGTGATACCGGATTGCAATATGTTTGGTGCGAGAATGCATAACCGGATTCTTTGAGATGTTAATAGCACTGGTATTATCACATTTAACTGAAATTGGCTCTTTGAAGTTAATACCAAGATCTTTCTAGGGTTTGTCTCATCCATAAAATCTATGTACAACATGTTGTTGCTGCAATGTATTCTGCCTCTGTTGTGGATAGAGAGACTGATTCTTGTTTCTTGTTGTGCCATGCTACCAACCTGTCTCCAAGATAGAATGCACCTCCACTGGTACTCTTTCTATCATCTATACATCCTGCCCAATCTGCATCAGAATATGCAATAAGAGTGAAGTCCTTACCTTTTGGGTACCATAACCCATACTCCATAGTACCCTTGAGGTACCTAAAGATCCTCTTCACAGCTGTCACATGAGTCTCTTTGGGACTAGCCTAAAATCTTGCTACCATGCATACTGCCTGTAAGATATCTGGTCTTGTAGCTGTTAAATACAGTAGGCTCCCAATCATAGATCTGTACATGGTTTGATCTACATCTGGAGATTTGTCATCCTTGCTCAATTTGCAACTTGTTGTCATGGGAGTGCTAACAGGTTTACAATCCTCCATTGTGAACTTTTTCAGCATTTCTTTCACATATTTAACTTGAGAAATAAAAATGCCCTTTTCATTTTGGTTAACTTGCAGTCCGAGGAAATATGAAAGTTCACCAATCATAGACATTTCAAATTCTTTCTGCATTTTATTTGCTATGTCTCTACATGACTCATCATTGTTGCTACCAAAAATTATATCATCTACATAAACAACAAGGACAATAAGTTGGCCATTGTCTATTTTGACATACAAGTTACTATCCACCATACCTTTCTTGAACCCTTGTTTAGTGAGATAGTTGTCTAGTCTTGCATACCATGCTCTGGGTGCCTGTTTCAAGCCATACAAAGCTTTCTTCAACTTGCAAACAAAGTTGGGATTATCACCGAGTTGAAAACCATCTGGCTGCTCAATATAAACTTCTTCTTCAAGATTTCCATTCAGAAATGTTGATTTCACGTCCATCTGATAAACTTTGAAATTCCTGTGGACTGCTAAAGCCAGAAACATTCTGATTGCCTCGAGTCTAGCCACTGGTGCAAAAGTTTCCTCAAAATCAATACCTTCAACTTGAGCATAGCCTTTACAGACCAATCTTGCTTTATTCCTTACAACCTATCCGTCTTCATTCAATTTGTTTTGAAAAATCCATTTAGTACCGATTATGTTTTTATTTGCAGGCCTTGGTACTAACTCCCAAGTTTTGTTTTTCTCAATCTGATCTAGTTCTTCGTTTATTGCCTTCATCCAACTTTCATCTATGCTTGCTTCAACAATATTTTTGGGCTCAATGCTGGATAATAGGGAGTAGTTACTTACTACTCTTCTTCTTGTCTTAACACCAACTATGGGGTCCCCAATAATTTGCTCTCTGGGATGATTTTTTTGCCAGCTTCCTGTTTTGAATTTATTGTTTTCTTCTACTTCTGAATCAATACTTAAATCATCTGGGTCAATTTTTTGATTCTCTTCTGATTTCTTTTCTTCATCTCCTTCAATAACTTCTTCATAAATAGGGTAGTTTTCTTCACAACTGACTGCTCGTTTCCTATCTTCATCAAATTTAACATCGGCACTGTCTACAATTTTCTTTAGCCTTTTGTTGTAGCATTTGTAAGCTTTGCTTTTTGATGAATAGCCAACGAAAATACCTTCATCAGCTCTATCTTCAAACTTACCAAGATTATCTTCAGTTCTTTTGATGTAACACTTGCTGCCAAAGACTTTGAAGTATTTTGTTGTTGCCTTCTTGCCGAACCATAGCTCATAAGGGGTTTTGCTTTCATGCGTCCTCAACATGCACCTGTTTTGGATATAAACTGCAGTATGGACTGCCTCTTTCCAAAATCTATCTGCAATTTTGCTCTCAGTCAACATCGTCCGTGCCATTTCCTGCATAGTTCTGTTCTTTCTTTCTACAACACCATTCTGCTGAGGTGTCCTTGCTACTGAAAACTGTCTTCTGATCCCATATTTTTGATAGTATTCTGCAAACTCCTCTGAGATGAACTCTCCTCCTCTATCTGATCTTAAGCATTTGATCCTCTTTCCTGTTTCATTCTCAACTTGGTTTTTGAAAGTCTTGAACATTTCAAAAGCTTCAGATTTCTGCTTCAAAAAGAATATCCAGGTCATTCCGGAATAGTCATCTATGCACAGCATAAAGTATTTGTCACCATTTATACTTTGTGTTCTCATGGGTCCACATAAATCAGTATGGATTAGTTCTAAAGGTTTCCTGGTAAAGTACTCCTTTGATTTAAATGTGGCTCTAGTTTGCTTCCCCTTTTGGCATGAAGCACAAATACTATTTAGTGGTTTGCCAATGGAGGGTATATCTCTTACTGCCCTTTTTGAGCTTATTTTTACCAAATTGTCAAAGCTGATATGACCGAGCCTCTTGTGCCACAGCCAATTTTCATCTTCCTGTCCAATCAAGCATGCTCCTTCTGAAGTCTCTGAGAGAGTATACAGGTTTCCAGAAGTCCTTGATCCAGTAGCAATCAACTTCCCATTGTTAGCTTTTCTCACTTCACAACCTTGCTTCTTAAAAATTACTTCATGACCTCTGTCACAGATTTGACTTACGCTGAGCAAGTTATGCTTCAGACCAATCACAAACAAGACTTCTTTTGAATTGATCTTTCCGTCACTGATCTTGACTGATCCTTTGCCAACTATCTTTGCTCCATCATTATTTCCAAATTTCATAGAACCTCCTTCGTAATTCTGTAACTTCTCAAATTTTTGCTTGTCACCTGTCATGTGACTGGAGCATCCACTATCAAGTATCCATGGTGCAGATTTGTTCTGTGCTTTAAAAGTAGTCTGAACAATCAAAGATTCCTTTTCTTCCTGGAGTTTTTCCTTTTCTTTCCATTCTGGTTTGATAGCAGTTTTGGCTACTTGTTTTGCCTTTCCCCTTTCATTAGCTTGTGCCTATTTTTCAAGAAATTTTTTGTTTTGTTTCAATCCATTTGGTTGAGATTTTCTACCCTGATATTTATTTGCTGCAAAAGTGCTTCTACAGTTTCTTGCAATGTGTCCAAAATTATGACAGTTATAACATTCTACTCGCATAATCCATCAATGGAGAAAAGACATTTCTATTGGTGAAATTCCTTTGTGCTACATTATAACTGCAATCTGAAATCTTATGACCATAAGCATTGCATTTAAAACAATAACCAGAAAAGGAATGATTAAACCTGGGTGAAGGTCTTTGCCATTTTGAAGTAGGAGCCATGAATCTTCTCCTTCTTGGATGTGTGACTTTTGTGAATCCATCTTTGTCGAGTACTCCTCTTGAGTCTGGCATTATTGCTTTCTTTGGCATGATTTGTTTTTTCTTGATCAACCCTGATCTTATCTTCTTTCTTTATGGGTTCTACATTTATGGCCTTTGATCCCTTTGATGATTCTCCTTCATCGAAGCCCAAACCAAATTTGATGTCGGAAGGCCTTTGGTTATTTAAAATTTTATCCAGCTTTACAGAACTTTCTTCAAACTTATGATAACAACTCAATTTTCGATTCATCTCCTCTAGCTGCATCCTTAACCTAACAATGTCTTCTTCTAGCTTGTTGCACTCATCTATTTTTATGGTTAATTGTACTTCGAGAACTTCAGACATTTTCTTAAATTTGTCTGTCTGTACTTTCAAGCTGTTTATTATTTCATTGGCATCCTCAAGCTTTCTTGAAACCTTTTTATTCTTTTTCCTTTCTGTGCTCAGCTCTTTAAGTGCAGCAACCAACTCACCTTCCAGATATACTTCAGCCTCATCCTTAGGTTTTTCATTACATTCCTATTTTTCCTCTGTTTTTCTTTCTTCAAATGCCATGAACAGAGCTTCATCTGCTTCTTCTTCAGAATCCTCACCGGAGCAGTCTTCAGAAGAGCTGACATTCTTGGATATGAAACTTTTCTTCTTGAAGTTGCTTTTTCTAAAATGTGGTTTCTTCTTCCAGTCACTTCTTTCTTGGTGTGACCCTTCATCATTTTTGTTTTTCTCATTCATTGGACATTTAGCTGCAAAGTGCCCGACGCCTCCACAGTTGAAGCACTTAAACGGTAACTTTCCTCTATACTTTCCTTTTCCCTTTATTAGTTTCCTAACAAAGTTTGCTTCTATTTCATCTGAAGACTCTTCTTCTACAGATTCTTGTTTAGCTTTTATATTTTTGTGTGCTTTAAAAGCAGCTTCTCTGTCTGAGGGCTTAGTTTGTCCTATTCTCATTTCATATGCAGTTAAAGAACCATGCATTTCATCCATGCTAAAAGTATTTAGATCTTTAGCTTCTTCTATAGCAGAAACTTTAGAATCAAATCTTTTGTGAAGAGTTCTTAGTACCTTTTTCATGATGACCGCATCTTCCATTTCCTCGTCGAGTCCTCTAATCGCATTAATGATTCCATTGACTCTCAACATATAGGCCTCTATGTTCTCATCGTCATTCATTTTTAATGCTTCGAACTGAGCTCGATGCGTTTGTAGCTTGGCTTCCTTGATCTTGTCGTCTCCTTCATGAATGCTCTACAGTTTGTCCCACATGTCTTTTGCCATTTTACAGCTCATGATCCTTATCAGTTCATTGTCTACTAACCCACACATTATAGCATTCTTTGCTTTAGAGTTATTCTCAAACTTTTTCTTCTCAACAACATCTGTTGGAGGAGTAGAGGATATTGTGTATCCACTGTCTACTGACTCCCAAATGTCATATCCCAAAGCACACAGATAAGTCTGCATCCTGAGTCTCCAGAAAGAGTAATTAGTTCCATCGAACAAAGGAGCTTTGTTGGATGAAAATCCTTCACCATCGGCCATTGTGTTTCTTCCAAGATCACCTTAGCTGATTGAGCTTGTTCAGGAACCTTGCTCTGATACCAATTGATATTCTCACAATGACACTGAGAGGGGGGTGAATCAGTGTAGCTATTTAAATTCAGATCTACAACTCTTTAAAACTTAAGCAGAGAGAACTTAAAAATAGATAAAGCAATTTAAACAAGAGAGCATTCCACAACACATGATTTAACGAGGTTCACCAGATTTGGCTACTCCTCAAAAATTAGACTGCTTGGACTCCCATCCAAATCCAGCCTTTGCAAAGCACCAACTTTACAAACAATTTTCCAGTACCCACAGGAAGGAGCACCAACCCCTTATTTATCTACACCAACAGAAAGGAGCACCAACCCCCTAATGCCAAGCACCAACTTGGACTTCAGTTCTGAACAGATTTAATGACATAAAAATGCCTTCTCTTCTACAAGACCCTCACTGGTCTAATGCCTTTTAACAAGAACTGCATATACTTACAACTCTATTATATTTTTCTCTTTCAGCTCTGCTATTCTCTCTTACAACACTCTCTTCTATATCTTTTTTAGCACAATACACTCTATTATTTTCACAGCTCCTTTTTCCTTTTATTCGGCAATACACAACACTCATGCCACGTGTAGAGCTCAACCCTAACCCTAACTTCCTATACATGAAAACATTCTTTTGGCTCTACTTACTGCACTCTTAAATGCTTACTTACGCCTCTGACAGCCTTAACTACCCACTTTACGGCTCTGACAACCTTTTCGATGCTCTGACAGTATATCCACCATTCTGACAGATTTATCTTCTCATTTATGACTCTGACCATCTTACCTACTTATTTACGGCTCTAACAGTCTTACCTATTTATTTACAGCTTTGACATTCTTACCTGCTTATTTACTACTCTGACAACCTTTTCTATTCTCTTACAGCTCTAACAGTAGAACCATCGCTCTGATAGCATTTTTGTCTTCTTCTCGGCCTGCATGCACAAAAACACATGTCACGATATCATGACACTTTTTGCCTCCGTACACTCTACTTGGCTTGCACCAACGAAAACATGACATGTCACAAAATCGTGACACTTTTTGCTTCCTTGCACTCTTCTCCACATGCACCAGCGAAAACATGACATGTCACGAAATCATAACACTTTTCACTTCCTTGCAATCTTCTTCACATGCACCAATGAAAACATGACATGTCACGAAATCGTGACACTTTTTGCTTCCTTGCACTCTTCTCTGCATGCACCAACAAAAACATGACATGTCACAAAATCATGACACTTTTCACTATCGTACACTCTTCTTTGCATGCACCAACGAAAACATGACATGTCACGAAATCGTGACACTTTTCACTATCGTACACTCTTCTTTGCATGCACCAGCAAAAACATGACATGTCACAAAATCGTGACACTTTTCACTTCCGTACACTCTTCTTTGCATGCACCAACGAAAATGAAACATGTCACGAAATCATGACACTTTTATTGCCTTGTGCTTTTCTCTGCCTTTCACCCACAAAAATGGAACATGTCACGAAATCGTGACGCTTTCGCCTTTGAGCTCTTCCTCCTTGAATTTGTCATGAAATCATGACGCTTCTGCTTCCATGCTCTTTCATTTTGCTTCTGTCACGAAATCGTGACACTTCATCCTTCGGAGTCTTCCTCTCTACTATTGTCATGATATCATGACATTTCTATCTCCATACATTCTCTCTCCTCTCTTAGTCATGAAAATGCGACATGTCACGATATCACGACATTTTTCCTCCTTAGCACTTTTCTTCTCATCGGGTCACGAAAACCCGACATGTCATGAAATCGTGACACTTTTTCTCCTTAGCGCTTCCTCTTGCAAATTGTCATGAAATCGTGACACTTTTCCTTGCAAGCTCTTTCTCTCAAACATGTCACGAAATCATGACACATTTTTATCCGTACCATCCTCTCTTACAAATTATCATAAAATCATGACACTTTTCTTTGCAAGCTCCTTCTCTCAAACATGTCACGAAATCGTGACACATTTTCATCCGTACTATCCTCTCTTCCAAACATGTCGTGAAATCATGACACTTTTCTTTGCAAGCTCCTTCTCTCCAAACATGTCACGAAATCGTGACAGTTTTTCTTGCATGCGAAGCTTCTTCAAACATGTCACGAAATCGTGACAGTTTTTCTTATGCTTTCTCTCTCTTCCAACATGTCACGAAATCATGATAGTTTTCCTTGCGCTTTCTAAACATGTCACGATATCATGACAGTTTTCCTTGCACTTTCCAAACATGTCACGATATCGTGACAGTTTTTCTTTTTGCCTTCTTTCTTCTCAACATGTCATGAAATCGCGACTTTTCTACATTTTCTCTCTCCTCAATATGTCACGATATCATGATAGTTTTTCTACTTGGCTTCTTTTCCTCCAATATGTCGCGATATCGCGATAGTTTTCTTGTCGCGATATCGTGACAGTTTTCTTACTTGCCTTTTTCTTTGATCTTTTGAAACTGGGCCACTTTTGTCTTCTTGGAAATTCACTGTACATGCTTTGACTGACCTCTGAACTCCTGTCCACTGCATCATCAATTGATCTATCTGTCTGTGTTGACAACAATGACAATATTGTTTCTGCACCTTGCTCAATAGTGCACACTAAGTAGTGTAACCACAATCGAGTGGTTACAAACACTATACATGTTCTAGGAGGCGGTGATGTGTTTGTTTTAATTTGATGGGTTTCACTAGTAGTGATTTGAGTCAATTAAGACCTTCTTCGATGAACGATTATATTTTGATACATGGTCACTAATAGACTAGTTCAGCCATTTCTTAATCATAGAGTAATAAGTGTATAACATAACATTAAAATCATTAGAAGAGGTGTATAATATTTAAAACTCGTTAGAAGGAGTTTATAATATTAAAACCACTACCATATGACAGTAACAATATTCTCTAGCAATTACAATACTCTCTAGTAGAATAAATGTATAATTCTAATGAAATCGGAATATTAAAAGTGAATCCTAATCTCATGCATCAGAGCATATCAACCAAAGGATTAAAAGTTTCTTACCTGGAACTTCAACCTGACAGAATTCCTTTGTTTGTATGACTACTTTCTCCTTTTGCTAACTCTTCCCTTCAAAATTGTCTCCTCCCATCTCATTCTCTCCTTCTTTTCTCCTTAGTCTCCTTTTTAATGGAGATTCCTTTCTCGTTTCCCCCAATAGTGGCTTTCTTATTTTTATATTAAAATATACCTTTATTCAAATAAGACACTTTAGCCTATGTGGAGGGAATTCATAAAGTATAAGAGATTCCACAATAGAGATAAGGTAGATGGCCTTGTTTTGTTTTGTGTCCCTTCATAGAGACAAATACAAAACTAGTACTATTAGAGAATAGGATGGATACAAAACTAGGACTATTAGTGATAAGGGAAGGAATATCTCCTTAATTTCCACCAATGTAGAGAAGCCATGTAGAAGGTATGGATAGTTTCTCAAATAATAGGATAATTCTTATATTATTTAATAATTCTAGAGCCCCTTTTTAGTCCAATAAAAATTGGATAAACTTTGTGAGTACCTAATTGTATTAAAATTAGGTTATTTACACCTAATTTATTATATTGTATTAATTTTTGCAAAAGATAAATCCTCCAATTCATCTTTCACAAAAGCTATAATTAGCTTCTAATTAAATTAAATTAAATTATCTTCTTTGAAATATAATTAATCCTTTCCTAAATCCTCACAAAATCCCTTAGAATTTTGTAGAATTCTTTAGGACCAACGACTTCTTTAGCAAGGCATTAACTAGTCCCACTAATTAATTAAGAGCCTTTTGGAAAGGATCAATGGGTATGGGTTGTGACAAAGAGACATTAAATGATTAATTGTAAAATAAAAGATAAACCTTATTGTATTACTCAAAAGTAGATGAAAAAGTCAAAAATAAGGTACAACATAAATTTTTAGAAATGATAAATTATAAAAAAACTTGATTATAGGTTCCATTTTCTTGTGCTTCTTATTTTGTTGAGATGGTTATATTTGTATCATAATAATAAAAATCTAATATGTGATGATGGATATTCATCATACAACAACAATTATATGAGATAAAAATAGAATCTAGTAAGATATGGACATCAAGTATACACTTGTTAATTAATATTCTACTATTTATTCTTAAATGTGTTGAAATTGTAATTTGATTCATAGCCAAAGATAACAGTGTATGATGTATTGAATAGGCCTAAGGGAATTTCATTATATATTGCATTAAATAATTGTATTTTTTTATTATATATGCTCTATGGTTCGTGCTTAACCTTTTCATGTTAAACCCTCTTTATAACTTGTAATTAACCTAAATTCCTCTTATTAGGTCAGCTTAGGTTATATTTTATTATGTAATTGGGGTTTTTATATTGGTATAAATACCCCCTCCCATTCCTCATTTTTTATTGAAAAGTTGTGTAATTTTATCTACTTATATATTGAATATTTATGGTGTCTATGGGTGCCCTCCATATTTTTATCTCTCTTTTGTCCTTTTTGCTTTCTATTTAAGATTTGGGTGGATGGATTGCTTCTATTTGTTTCTAGAAAATATTATGAATTATAACATGGTATCAAATTAGGTATGGATTGATTTCACTTGGTCACATAGGAAGTCAACTAAGAACCTTTTATTCCCCCTCCAAGTTTTAGGATTAATTTCTTTGTACCTTTCCTCATTTGTTTTGTTTTTTATTTTTTAGAGATATATTTCCTTCTCCAAATCCCACTTAATTTTCATTGATTAAGCTCAAACTATCATTCTTCTCCTTTGATGTTATAGAGAATTTATTGCATATTTTTTGGACCAAAAGAGTAGAAATGGTCCCAAATAAGTTTGAATTCAAATTCAAGTTTCATGCTAAAATGTTAGCACTCACTTTCTATGTGTTGTCTATCATCCTCTTCTATAGAAAGGGTGTACTTTTAATTGTTTGCAGGGTGGGAAGAAATATGGTTAGGTGTGTGTATTTTAAGGATGATATTTTAGCTTCTCTTGGGATCAAAACCAAGTCAATGTTACCCCTTTTGTGTTTGGAGAATCAAACAAAAAAATTATTTTTTTTATAATTTTTTCTTAATTGAGTTCTTGGTGCATTGTCAATACGATAGCTTTATTACATTGAAACAAACTAATTATGGGTTCAAAAATATCTGATTAAGGTTTTTTGTCTTTTTGATATTATAGACAAGAAAATTTATGTATATAGGTACACACACATTGGACATCACTTGGGCTACTAGCAAGTTGCCTATGTAGATTTGTTAAGGCTTCATGAGGTGGCTTGACCTATGTTCAAATCTACCTATTGATGTCTTTTCCAATTATTTTTTAGCACCAAGGAATAATTATGGAGCTCCTATGAGAGAACATTGTAGGTATATCAAAGGGCATATTTCCACCTTGGCTAGACCAAGGTGCTTAGGCTATAGGAGATTCATGTTTGAACCCCATACAACATACTTTGTTACACATTATTAGAGAATAATTATTTTCTAGTTGACATGATAGTTGGTGTGGCACTCCCACATGCCACATAAACCTTATTTTTACCTATAGGAGATTCATGTTTGAACCCCATACAACATACTTTGTTAATAATTCTTAGAGACTAATGATTGTCTATTTGATGTGATAGTTGGTATGGTACTCCCACATGCCACATAAACCTTATTTTTACCTATTTATTTACCTCCAACCAATCAAGAAATGAAAGGTGCCAAATTTTCAATGTGTCAATGCAACCCACATAGAAAAAATGAGTGGTTGTCACCAGTGTATGAGTAGATGATATATGATGAGCTATGAAGCTTTAGTGTCTACTCTTTTAAGGACTACTTGGAAAAAACTTTTAAAGGCCATAAATTTTTCATATGAAAGATTTTTTATCTCTTTTTTTGTTTTAAATCACACAAAATTTTGATATCTATGCATTGGTGATATTAGTTTGTGGACTTGTTCCAATGTTTAGGAATAAATTGTATGGAATACTCATCAAGACCTATTGCTCCATATTAAAAGGCTAAACTTAAATTTTTCTAAGCAATAAAAACCTTCAGCCTAATTTTTATGGAGATACAAATGTATTTATGATAGTTGCAATATATTTTGAGTCTTTTAGAGACTTGTAGGAAAAGGACTAAGTATGTACTTTAGTCATTCACTCTTCCTCATTTGGATAATTTATTTAGCCTATATATGGATATCTAATACTTCATGATCTCTTTTATCTTATATTTCTTATACAAACACTCTTGGAAGTTTGTTATAACTCTTCTTTATGCAAATTTATGCAAAGCTTATTTAGGTAATTAAGATCAGGTGGTTCACATGTAAGAGGAAGTCCTCAAAAATAGTGATGTATATTTTTAGAGGAAATGTTGTACATTCAAGAAAAATGTTATGTGATAATAGAAGTGTTGGTCACAAATCCATCTAGTTACAAATTCTATGCCTTGTGCGCCCTAGACCCGACCAACATTGAAAGATCGGAGGAAAGATACGTACTCTAGGACAATCTCTAGAGAGGGTTGGCTCCCTTCCTAATATAATTTGGTTTAAAGGTTAAGGTAACAAAAAATAAATAGGGAAATATGGCTATAAGCTAGTATTACATGATGGGGATAGACTAACAGCCATCATAGCTATGCGGTGAAAACCTCCAAAGAGCATCTCAGTGTTCACTCCCTTACCAGTAAAATTAAATTCAGAAGTAAAATTTAAACACATAAAATAATAGGAATGAAAGCATTAAAAAATGATACATAGAAAACTATAAAGTGCAAGACCACTCAAAGAACCAAAAGCTGAAGCATTTCTATTGATGCAGAAAACTTAGTGTTTTTTTGTAGAGTGGCCATCCTCATTTCTTACATGAAAAATATTAGTATTTATAGAGGGTTGCACCTCTTTAATTTAGTGCACTTACAAACAAAATATTGGTAGATCAAAAACCAACAAGAATAATTTCCTCCTCGGCATCAGTAATATTATGGTTAAAATATTCTGCATGGAAACCATGATCTAGATTTGGTGGGAGAATCACCCAGGGAAATTGGTATGATTAAATACTAAGAAGAAACCTTGAATCATCAGTGCATCGAGACACAAAACAATTACCTACAAATTAGGCCCTTGGTAATTGAATTTGTTTCACCTTTACACCTTGTAAATACACTTTTGCAAAGAAAGTCTATCGAGCATTAAATCTACTTTGAAAACTGGTAAGGTTGATAGGTGGTGCATTGGAAATAAACAAGAATTGCCTTTGATCCTATAAATTTGAAGTGAAAATCCTGGAAGCACTAGATGCATTGCTCCAAGAATTAAATTTTATCTTTCTTTACCTCTTTTCAATAAAATCTACAAAATCACACCTTTGGAAACAATCACCTAAGAAATTAATGTCAAAGAATTTATTTCACCCAAGAATGGCGAGAAATATCCTTTTAGGGGCAACAAAGGGTGACAACGTAGCTTGATCCAATCTCTGGGTGATGTCTTGGTAATTTCACCCATTGATTGCCTCTTCTTCTAATTATCTTCTTTGCTTTCACCTTAGAGGATGGTGATAGACACTTTCACCCCTTTGGGGAGGCAACATCACTTCTAACTATTTTAATTTTGATGTATTGCGTTGTACAATTCTTTCACCCAAAATTGCGTTTCTAAAATATCATTCACTTCTTGGAGAGGCAAAACCACATAGTATCTCTCCATAGGGGTGCCTTGAATTTGTAATGCCTTGATTATGCATTCGAGTGCTTCTCCTTTTATTTTTGCCCCATTCATAGATGAAAAAACTAAAATACCTTAAGGCAGGCTCCCATGACGTCAACCTTATTTCTTGCTTTTTAAAATATTCAAAATCCATTTTCACCCCAACGAGGGGTGACAATGAGCTTCGTCCCTCATTTGGAGCGAAAGCGCTTCTTCAAAATTCTGCATTGATTTACCCATATTAGGCCCACACCACACCCTATTTTTAAAATATTTCACATTGTGTTTCATCCCAAAGAGGAGTTACAAGGAGTTTCACCCCTCTTTGGGGTGAAAGCTCTTTTGAAATCTACACCCATTTCGTTAGCGCTCGACCCACGAAGCACCTTCTTCTATTTTTCTTTTACGCTTCATTTCATCCCAAAGGAGGAACAAAAAGGGATTTTGCCTCCACTTGGGGTGAAAGCGCTTTTAAATATTTACTTTACGAAAACCTGCACTTTAAAATAATTTTCACCCCAAAGAGCGGCAAAAAGGGTTTTCACCCCTCAATGGGGGTGAAAGCATTTTGTTCCTCCATTTTAAACTTGATACTTTTACCTCTTCATTTTTGTCAGGTGATTTTACTCATTTGAATTATGTTTTTCTTCCAAGACGGTTGAAAGTGATTTTTGCTCCTCCATTGGGGTGAAACTCATTTCTTTCCTTCCTTTGAATTTCTCCTTTAGTCAAAAAAAGTAGCAAAAAAAATCTAGAATCAAGGGGAGATGGTTTGCAAATCATCCAGAGGAGCATCTGGAGGCCTTATGACTTTGTGGGATCCCTAGATAGTAGAAGGCACCATTATTCAGAAATGTGACGGGATCCTTAGTGATTTATTTAAGGAAATAAACATCAACAGGCCATGGATCCTTTCAAATATTTATGCCTCGACTTCAATTCAAGGGAGAGATAAACTGTGTAAGTACTTAGGCAATCTAAGTGAAAGCTCCCATAATGTCCCTTGGATTCTGGCTAGGTATTTTAACACTCCTATTTACCCTTCAAACAAAATGGGTGGAAATGGACCACCTATCAAGAGCATGGATGAGTTCAATGACTTTGTGAACTCCAACATGTTGATGGATGTAAAACTTAGAGGAGCGAATTATACCTGGAGCAATCGACGGATAGGGTGTCATCTCATTCAAGAAAGGCTTGACAGGTTTTTCTATAAAAGAGGCTACAACTCTATTCGGTGATTCTACCCTGCAAACCCTTCCTAAAATTGCCTCTAATCATAATCCCATTTTTTTGGAGATCCCTAACTCTTTGTCCTTCAAGAAACCTTTCATATTTCAATATATGTGGATCAAACATTCATGTTTCAAAGATAACTTAATTCAGTGGTGGCAATAGCCTGTCAGGGGTAGTGCAACTTTTAAACTTGCTGGTAAATTAAATTTTGTTAAGTAAAATTTTCAAACTTGAAACAAAGAGGTCTTTGGGAACCTCTTTGAAAATAAAACATAGGTTGTTGAAATTCTTAAGATAATTTATCAGAGGATTCAACATGGTGATGCTGATGAAACTACTAGGTAGGAGGAACAAACAAAACTAGTAGAGTTTCATAACATTTTGGCCTATGAGGAAATATATTGGAGGCAAAAATCAAGGGCTCTTTGGTTGAAATATGGAGATTCAAATTCCAAGTTTTTTCACATCACCATGCTTAGAAACAAAAGAAATAAAAAAGATTAAAATTTTAAAAAAAGCAGATGGTTCTATTACTCAAGACTTAATAGAAATCAGAAAGGAGGCAGTAACTTATTTCAATTCTATCCTTGGTCAAGAATCATAGTGCAATGAGGAGGCCAAAGATATTCTCTTGTAATCAATTCCTAGCATAATAAATTAGGATATAAACCTCAAGATTATAGCTCCATTTTTTGATGAGGAAATTAAGGAAACCTTGTTTAGCGTGGAGCCAGACAAAGCCCCGGAAGCCGATGACTTTCCCCCTCATTTCCATCAAGATTTTTGGGACATCATAAGTGAGGATGTAATTTTTGCTATCAGAGAATTACAAGCAAGCAATAATATACCAAAAGGTCTCAACTTTACTTTTATTTCTCTAATTCCTAAGAAGTAAACCCCTGAATCTATGGTTGACTTCAGGCCAATTAGTTTGTGCAATGTTTCTTACAAGATCCTAACTAAAGCCATTGCAAATAGAATGAGAGATGTTCTACCCCACATCATAGATCCATACCAGGGAAGATCTGTCTAGGGTAGGTCAATCTTGGATGGATTTATCACAGTTCATGAAGCTCTGCACTCTACTCATAAGACTAATAGGTCTGTTTTTGCCCTTAAGATTGATATGAACAAAGTATTTGACAGGCTAAATTGGTACTTTCTGATTGTTGTCCTCATTAAGTTTGGTTTTCAGCACAAATGGGTTAATTTGATCAAATAATGCATTTATAAAGCATGGTTCTTGATTCTAGTTAATGGAACAACTGTTGGTTACTTTCAAAGTCACAGAGGAATTCGGCAGGGGGACCCTATCATCCCCATGTTATTCATCATTGTGGCAAAAGATTTAGGTAGAACCATCAAAAATTCTTACATTTCAAGGCTAATATCGGGAATCAAGGCAACATCTCTCACTAGGGTTGTTTCTCACCAAAAATTCATCTATGATACCCTTCTATTGACTAAGGCGTCGATGGTTGAGGCCAAAAGAATTAAATACATCCTGCAACTCTACGAGGACGTTGTTGGTCAGAAAGTTAATTTCAATAAAAGTAAGTTATATTTCTTGAACACCCCCATTCAAAGGCAAGTAAGGATTGCAAAAATTTTAGGGTGTGATATAGCAAACCTCCCCACTTTGTATCATGGTCTCCCTCTTTTCATTGGTTCTCCAAGAGAGTCAATGTGAGATAGGGTTATTGAAAGAATTCAAAAAAAACTTGTTCGATGGAAAGGTCATCTTCTATCTCAAGAAGGAAATATAACCCTCACTAAGGCCTCTCTTTAGAGAATTCTAGTCTATTTCCTCTTCATTTTCAAACCCCTTATGAAGGTTTTCCAAAAAATTAAGAAACTCCAAAAAGAATTTTTATGGACTGGATCAGAGGAGAAAAAAAGGATACACCTTGTAGGATGGACCAAAGTGTGCAAACCCAGGGAAAATGGGGTCTTAGGTCTGAGGATAATTGCTCATATTAATTTAGCTTTACTAGATAAGCAGGCATGGTGCCTCATTTCTGGTGAATAAAATGAATGGACAACTATCATCAAACGAAAGTATCTTTAAAATATGGAATTTCTAAGTGACTCAGTTCCAATCATAGGTTCTGCTTTTTAGAAAGAAATTCTCAATTGTAAGGAAATCATCAAAAAAGGTTTAATATGGATTTTATGCAATGGTGAGTGGATAAATTAATGGAATGATAGGTGGGTTAAGGATGAATCACTGACGCAATATCCTAACTTAGCCCGAATCAGAGATATCACAAAAGAACTCATTGGCAAAAAAGTCTCTAATTATATGGTTGAGGATAGAGGCAGAATGAAGTGGAAACAAATAAGGATTCAGGGATTTCAAGTGAAATCAAATTATCTTTGTAACATTATCGGGCAACAGTTTATCCCCATGAGACTCAAGAAAGATCAAATGACCTGGGCTCCTACAGAAAATGGGCAGATCACTGTTAAATTAGCTTATAAGCTTCTACTTAATGATGAGGATTTTGTCCTCCAAAAGAACTTAATTTGGATAAAAAATTTAATTCCAAAAATTGTAGTCTTTTCATGGCTGGTTATCCAAGGAAGAATTCTAACCATTGATAATATGATGCGTAAAGGTATTTGTATCACTAATCGTTGTTATCTATGAAGGGCTAATTGGGAGACCATTTATCACATTTTCCTTGAGTGCCTTTTTTTCTTGACTGTCCTAAGTGGGGTTTTTCAAGCCTTCAATATTTCTTGGGTTAAACCAGCCACCATACTTGATTTGTTCATCTAGTGGCCTTACCCCTTTTCAAGCCAAAGAGTAAGATACATGTGGAAAATTTGTCTCAATCACTATCTTTGACAGATGTGGTTAGAAAGGAACCATAGAGTCTTTAATGAGTCTATCCATGATCATCAAACTACCATTGCCAAGATCATATCTTTTGCCACTGAGAATGTGAACCTTATCCCTTTTTATAGTCATAAACCTCATCTGCAGGAGACCATGATTGCTCAATATTTAATCTTAACCTTGTTAGATGAGTTTGTGCCTAGGGTAGTCAACCCCAGAGCCAATTTTAAGTGGTCCCCACCTCCTACGGGTTGGTTTAAGCTTAATTTTTATGGAGTGGCTAAGGACAATCCTTGCAGAGTAGGTACTGGTGGTATTGTGCAAGATCATAATGGGAATATCATGCTTACATTTTCTTAATATTTGGTAACAATGATGAACAACGAAGCTGAAGCTAGAGCTATGTGGAGAGGCCTTCAAATGACTCAAGACATAGAAGGCAATTTGACCATAGAAGGAGACTCAATTAATGTTATAAATATCCTCAATAATTGGAAAACACCTCCTTGGAGGAGGAAAACAATTATTGAAGAGTCTAGGATCCTTTTCCAAGGAAGACAGGACAAAAAATCCCAACATATCTTTCGAGAAGTTAACAAAATTGTTGATAAGCTAGTCAATTTGGGTGTCGATGGTGACGGTCTTTTCAAATGGGAACACGGTGTCCTAAGTGAAGTAGAGGAGCTCATTCAATAAGAATACCAATAATGATAGTCAAATTTACCAACAGGAAAGGCACTGTAAGTTCGAAGGCTAGGAGTATTCTCGTCTCTTTTTTTAAATAGACTCAAAATAAAAATTATTCGAGCTGTCAGTCTTCATGGATGCTGCTTGGAAATACCACAAAGACTAATGGGGATAGTCACATGTCAGATAACATGGCTCCTAGTCTTCTTAGTAATTTGAGGTTGGTTGATAATCATAGGGCAGGAAAGAAACAACAATATAATACTTCGAACCAGAGCCACGTGGACCACCAAATAGCCACCGCCATAAATCTAGCTAGCAGATTCACTTCTCCAAGGCTGATTGTCCAAGACGAGATGTGGTCCCAAAGCATGTCATATATGAAAGAAAGCAATTACCAAAGAATTATTAAGAGTAACTATCAATACAGAGCATGTGGGAGTTTTTTTCAGTACTCTACTATGTGTGTCTGTAGCTTTTTGTTTATCCATTGTTTCAAGGAAGGGATCTGTGTCTGTTTCTTTTTTTGTAAGTATGTTGCAGGTGCGTTTTCTTGAGGTATACCCAAAATGTTGTATGGGAAGTTTATTTTTGATAACAAGCTATGTATCTTACCGGATGTAATGTCTTTGGTGGCATGTAGATTTTACATATATATGATCCTTAGTAAGGATATGTTCATCAACAACCCTGTGATGATTTTTGTAAAAGGTTTTGGGTCAACCTGTAAAACCCGGTATTAATGCTATAGTATCTTATCTCCAAAAAAAAAAATCTCCTTCAATTAAATCATGATTTTTACATTATTGGAGCAAAACCACACTTGTGTTGCACTTCGCCTCTATGAGAGGTGAAAAGGACTTTCACCACTGGCAAGGGGCAAAATAAATCATTTAATTTTTATGAGGCGCTCCTTATCCAAAATTGATTCCTTATTAGTGCTCTTATTCCTTAGCATTTTTAAATAAAATTCTTCATTGCATTTATGATTTCCATGTTATTTACAACAATGCAAATAGTAAAAAGAGGCAAAAATGTAAAATGAGCAATAAAAATGCAACATATTTTATCAAAATTTTACAATCAACATTCAAAAAAATTTCAATATGGAAAAGTTATAAAACCACCAACATTATTGGTAGCTTGTGGGGTATCCAGCTTGCATGGATGCAATCGACCCTAGGACTTCATCCATTGGGCTCAAGAGTCAGTTCCACTAGGTGCATTAGTTTGCTTATGGCTTGCTCAAGTAGTTTACTCCTTTGTCTCCTTCACTATAGCTTCTTCTTCTAGCTCTGAAATATGAGTGACTGTAGATTCATACACTACAACAGCTTTAGTCCAAGCATCTACACTAATAAAATTTGGGCCATTAAGTGAATATACAAGATACATGAAGGCCTCCACTTGTTTCATATCAATGAAATTCACCCGCCAATGAAGCTCCAGCAAACCATATTTGATGCATGTCAGTTTTATCATCAAGGGAAGCACATGGTATTCATTAAGAGGCTCATCCCACTCATCAATTTTTGAGGCATCATCAAGGAAGATCACCCAAATTTCTTCCAAGTCCTCCTTTGATAGAATTTTTCCCTAATCATCAATGAAGCTAGGGAAACCATTTTTAGCTACTGCATTAAAGTAGAGCTCCGAAACTCTTCTCTCCTGATTGAACACATCTAGTATCTTGCGAGCCTCCTTGACTTGGTCCAGATTTAAAAAATATTGGCACAATATTACCTTGGTACTTACCCAAGCTTAAGGCATGTCACTCATAGGATGAAATCTGATACCTATTCTACTCAGCGCCTGAATCTTCTTTGCCTTTACCAGGAGAGGATCCAAGTGATCCTCACCATACTCCACTATGTGTCAGCCATATGAGATAACTATTTGTATCTCTTGAAGGTACATGAAGACCTATGTCACATTCGCTACCATAGTCTTACAATCAACCAAAAAATGACTGTGTGTCTCCTTGACTTTTTCTTTCCTCTAAACAATCACCTACATTGCTTTTGCAGCCAATTGATCTTGTCAATTCTGGAGTTGATCCTTCAACACCTCCACCTACTACTCTACTACCCCTTTTGCCTCTAGGTGCTTTTGAATCATTTTTTCCAACTACTATGCCCTTTTATGCCAACGAGTTCCTACTGAATGTACATATTGTAACTATGCTCAAAATTTTTCCAAATACTCCTCCAAGTCGGTGATCTTAGCCTCAACCTCAAAATAGCGATTCTTATAATGCTTGTCATACAGGTACAAGGAACTTGTATTTACCTAAATTTTCCCCATTGTATCTGTAGTATCATGCTTGGTAAGGTCCTTGGTGATGATCTCATAAGTATAATCACTCAGAGTCATATATCCTTGCAAATTTTGAACCTAGGGAAACATTTTTTTGTATGAGCCTCCATGGTATTAGGATCAAATAAAACCTTCTTCAACGACTTCACTCATTTCAGAGCCTCTCTTATTTTTTGACTCTTCAACCACTATGATGAGATTAGGTAAGCTTGGTTGATCTTTGCTACAATGGAATTTTTTGGTACAACTTCTATCTCTAACTCGGGCAACACCTACAGCTCCAAAAATAGGTTGAAATGGAAATGATCCTGCTATGAATTTGGTTCAAGGGAAGCAAAAATAGGCATAGTGGAAATGACAACAGGAATTAAAATGGTGGTGGAAACAAAGGTGAGGGATTCAGCCATTAGCACACTCATTCAATGAGGAGATTTTGTACTTACAACAGTAATAGAGCTTACTTGAATAGATGATACGGGAAGTGAAAATAGATTCGACTCTTCGAGTTGGATGCAAAAGAACCGAAAGAAAGGAAAGTAGAAGAAGTAGGAAGAGAAGAGAAGGGAGTGTTGGTGATTGGTGGCTAGAAAATGGGAAGCGACACTGAAGTGGAGGGTATACCATGTGAAAGTAAAATAGAAGTGGAAACTAATGGAAGGGAAACAATAATCACCAACTACTCAAGGAGAGGGGAAAGAGAAGAAAATGTACCTTCATGATATGACACCGTGGGAGCCAACGGGGATGAATGTGGTTGTGACACTGGATCTTTCTTCTTCTAGTCCTTTGATTCTACCGCAACGTCCTTCTTAATATTGATAATATTAGCACTCTAGTTCAATGTATCTATCTGAACAAAAGGAATAGCTTCTAATACTTCTGTCCATTTAGCCAAAACCACAAGAGGAGGGTTTGATGAAACTGTACCAGTTCTTTACTTCATTGATATTTTTATAACCAATAGCTTTTCTCACTTGCTTTTTACCTCACTCTTCTGGCACTTGTCTTTCTTCTTCTACAAGTGGCACTTCCTAAATCATGAGATGCTATTCTTCGACCATGCTCTCCTCACTATTGGATTTTTACAAACTTCAAGGTATAGTACCAACAAAAGTGATTGGTTGATAACTTGTGTAGAAGTCATCATAAGTTCTTGAAAATGTTTCATCCATTACCAAGTCATATGGTGACCCAATTTTTCTTTGATGAGCCCTCATAATCTACCAATTTGTATTTTTTTCCTCTAACCAACCCAAAAGTTTTTCTTTCATTTGACTAAATAACTATGGTGAAGGAATCTGATGTTTATGTATAGCAAGATTATACTCAACCTACATCTCATAGAAACCATGCTAGGGTGGAAGCGATATCATGTTCTCTACATGCCACTCTAAGTCATGACCCTTTAGATTGTTTCAATGCCTCTCAGTATCTGGCCTCGGACAACAATGAAAACTTTTGACCTTGATTTGTTTAGCAAAGAGATCCAAAGGATCATACTTCCATTATTGTGACAACTCCACCATTCTAATGTAATAAAAGGTCTTAGTTATTAAATAATTTTGGCCCATATGGCTCACTTTAATGCCTCCAAAGTGAAAAGGTATAGTGCACATGGTTTTCTTTCCATACCCTACCCCATATACATCATTGATAAAATCATGCTACCAAACAACCTCCAAAGAAAACAAGTGCCCTATGGTAAAATATAGGAGTAGAACTGGCTTACCAGTTTAGCCAAAAATGTACAGCACAACACCCTATGTCAAAAAAAATATATTACCTCTTTTCTTTGAGATGATTTCTTATCTCATAGCCCTTGGTACCCTCTCACTTTTATAGGAAATTAACTCTAGGGTAGGACCCATAAATATATGATTGAAGTTATAAAAATACTCCTACCTTGACAAGATAGAGGTCCTATTGGAGCAAAATTTACCTTTGGTTACATTTGTACCCAAGACTTTGCCAATATTGAAAGACCAGGTTAACACATAGTTCACCTGGTTCAATCTCCAAAAGAGGTTGGTTCCTTCCTTCTTGAAAGATGCAAAACGCAACACTACAAGCAATGCTTTGAACAAAATAAAATGCAAGATAATACAAGTTTGCACAATAGAATGAATTCTTTATTGATGGGGAGAGCTTAGAAACTCCATTTTTATAAGCTTGTATCCATGAATCCTTTTTGATACAATGATACAACAATTTAGGGTTCTCCAAAACCCTAAGAAGCAAGGTTGTGGTGTCTTCAATATCATCTTGATCCCAACAAGGTTGAGTGGGCTTTTAGGATATCTAGGATTGGGCCACTCTAAGTGTTGATGTGATATTCCTGATCTACACATAAGGACACAAACAATAGTTAGTAGTATATGAGATGGCTCCACAGCGTGAGGTCCTCTATAAGCAATGATAAAAATACTAAGTATTGTAAATGAATTAGATAGAAATAAAAACACATGCAATGCAAATAAATAAATTTAGGGTTGATCTATTTTACCTTTTCATTATCTTTTGACACATGATATCTGATGCATGTGGATGGTACAACAATGCACTAGCATCACCCAAAGTCTAGGGGGACTACAAAAATGAGAGCGTAAAATACCCATGGACACCTGGCAACTACAGGAAATGCCTGTGGGCACCTAGGGCTGATAAGGAGGCGCTCGTGGGCATCTGGCAGTTGATGGGAAATTATGAAAAAGTAGATCGAGCGAGGGTGTAGGTTACAGTGATGAATATGATGAGCGAGGGAGGTGAAATGTGATGAATGGAATGGGGGTTAGGGCACTCAAGGTTCGCAAAGGACTCAAGAACTCAGGGCATTCAAAAATCCAGGAACTTAGGGTTAACAAAATACTTAAGGACTTAGGGGTTGAGCCATCAAAATGGCTCATATTTATAATCTAACCTAGGGCATGCTAGGATTTCAACAACATGAATCGTGTGGTTGATATTAAAGCACATATAAGGGTAGATAATAAATCTAGGGTGTGGCATGGATTAAGGTGAATGAACGGATGAGATTAGATGAAATCTAATGGTTGGGGTTAATTCACTTAAATAAATATATATTTATTAAACATATATTAAAATATAATATAAAATATTATATTTAAATATATATAAAATAAATATATATAAATAAATATGAATATTATTCAAAAAATGGTGGGAAATGAGAAATGGTGGGCAAATGGCTATGCTTTAATAGTGGAAATGGCAGGAAGGCTAAAATGGAAGGTGAATGGCTAGGATTTGGTGTCTACAGATACCCCTTTTTGTATTGCATTGCATAAAATACAATGTAGTGCAAAAATGTGAGACACCTATTTTTTCTAGGTGTAAAAGCAATTTCTCTTGGGATGCAAAGCACGAGATTGAAGATAAAAGAATAAAAGAATTTGGAGCCCCCTAAATTGGAAAATGAGGTTATGGATGAATCTCATGAGCCAATTGAAAAATCTTGTGCATATGAATGATGGATGATGTGATACCATTTTTTCCCAATGGTAGGAAGGGGGTGTTAAAAAAATTGATATGATGTGTCTGTTTTTGCCCCAATAGATGAAGGATTTTGTGCAAATGTGATGTGATGAAGACGATATGAATGATGTAAAATGTGATACTATTTTTACCCTAATTGTGAGAAGGGGGGTTTTGTCAAGTGTATATGCCATGATCATGTAATATTTATCCCATTGATGGAGGATCAAAACCAAATGTGGTTGCGCCAAATTTGGGTGATTTTATGTTGTTGAAACACTTTGCCTTCTAACATTATTGATATCTAAATATGAAAATGCAAAGATAAAATAGTTAATATTTAGAGGGCCAACTAGTGACTTTCATATAATTCCTATGATCAAAACCAATCACCCTAGCTAAAGCCAGTCGCCATGATGACTGTCAAGGAAATGTGTAATGATGAGGTTTAATTTTGTCCATGTGTTAAGCCCCATGAACTAGGCCATCAATGATAGCTTTTGTGCAAATTATTCTTGGCAATTTTTCACTCTAAATATGAGGAAATACCAAATATTATTGTGATCTTGATCAAGGAGATAGATGATGATGATCATGGACAAGTTTCCTTATGGTAAGATATTCATCTTACCGAATTACATGGATGCAAATCGCTACAATTGCCAAGTGTGTAGAATAACCTACTAGATACAAGATTCACTTGCGTGTTATGTGAACTTGAAAAATATGTAAATGATAATGTGAAGTGATGTGGAGATGATGTATGAATGATGGCATGAATGATGATGATAATTTTATGAATATTTGAGTTGTTTTAGGCATTTTTGGAATTAATTTTGTGAATTATGGTCAATGTTGTTGCAAATAATATTTATGCATCCAAATCAGTTATAATCTTCACAAAACCTAATAAAATTATGAAATGCACTATTGAGTGAAATTTGGAGAGATTTGGTTGGGGGAAGCTACTATTTTGTGTTGATTTAGATTTTGTCAATGTTGACGCAAAATGCTCGTGGGTACCTACGGTCTGTAGAAACACCCACAGGCGCTTCGGTGCACCAAGAAACATCCATGGGTGCCTCAAGCCACCTAAGTAGCTATAAATAGCTTTCTAGGTGAGTTTCAAACTTATTTGTGCATCTGAGGAATTTGAGAAGCTACATCTAGTGAGTGAAGGGTGAGTGAGGAATGAAGTGAGGTGAATTGAGGTGAATGTTTAGAGTGTGGAAGCTATGGCAGCAATGGGAGCTGGTGTGGATATTCAGGTTGTGGATGGAGTGCAAGTAGCTAAGGTAACCCATTGTTGATGCTTTTTTGTATTATGTAAAATATTTTTTTTTTAATGAATTATTAACAAATATTTTGGGTTGTGCTATAGCTTAGAGTGTTGGAGGCTCAACACAATTGTTTGCCTCTCATTACTGTAATGAGGAAGGTAATTATGGGGGATGAGTGGGAGCTACTAAAGGAGGTGGGGCTAGTTGAGATAGCCTGATTGGATGTGGTGAGGGCAGATGAGGGGTACCTTTTTGCCTTGGTGGAGAGGTGGGATGTAGATAAGGAGATGTTCCAGCTCCCTAAGGGTGAGGTTACTATGATCTTGGAGGATGTGTATCACATACTCAAGGTATCGATGGAGGGCCTCCAGGTTGAGGTTGGTCTCAACCAAAAGATAGAGATGAGGAGAATTTTTGGGGATCCATGGGAGGGTGTGAAGGTGTAGAGTGGAGGTATCCCTTATCTGTCCATTTATGTGGATAAGGAGTTATAATCCTTTTAGGCATTGGTGATGTTCATGTTTGCCAATATTATGGCCTCAAACAATACTAGATGCAAGTTCCCTTGGAACCTAATAGGGTTGGTGAGTGATATGCTCACCATGAGGTAGGTGTATGCATGGGATCATACTTTATTGGTGTAGGTGTACCAAGATCTTTATGAGGTGACAAGATGAGGACAAAAGGGATTGGGTTTTTGCTTACTGCTACAATGTTGGGGATGGGAGCACTTCAAATTTTCTCAACCGAAGGGGCTACATATGGTGGAGTTTGACAGGGAGCATTCCAATGCTATACAATTGTCTTTGGCAGAGGAGGTGTAATCGAGTCATCCTGTGAGGATGAGTCAGTGGTACATGTATTTATGGGTTGGATTGATATCCATCTAAGTGGTATGGAGGCCATGGCTTGGTGCTTAGTGGACTAGGGATGGGAAGCATCTATGATGGGTGCGATAGGGTAGATGGGTGGTCAGGAGGCACAGGAGTGAGGTGGATTAATTTTAGAATACCCAAGTAATCCATCAATTTGGGTTGAGGCAAGATGTCCCAGATGAGCTAGTATGGTATAGGAGAAATCAGGAGGAGGTAGGGATACCATGCACATAGCCATGGAGGGTAGCCTTAGTGGATGATAAGGAGGTGAATACCTTGGATGCATAGTATGCAAGTACAACCATAGAGTATGATGCATGGTTTATGATGCATCCATCATGGGTACCACCTCAAGGAGCGACTGATGAGGAGGTTGTCGAGAGGCTATGGCTGAGGCTCCCTAGGGGACTCAGGATGAGGGTGCCTTGGAGACACAAGTCTAGGAGACCTAGCATATGCACAAGAGATAGCAACACCTTCATTCTAATAGTCGAAGACAAAAGGCAAAGGGTACGATTCAGCAGGTTCCTAAGGTTGGGGGAGATGATGAATATGGAGAGGAGATGAGGGATATTCTATATGTACCCCTAGGTTAGAGTGATGAGGAGTGGGCACAACTAGAGTAGTAGGTGGTAAAGTAGGATGCAAGGATTGCGGCTCTCCAGGCAGAGTTAGCAGAGTGGGAGAGGTGGCATGAGTTTGATATACGACACCTTCGTTCTTAGCATAGATATATGGAGGCATTATAGGATAGGTTTATGGAACATCATATTCCACTTCCTGATACTCCAACCTCTTATATATATGAGGGTGGTAGGCATAGTCAGTATAGGCATAGCTCTAGGTCTAGGACTCCTACTAGGTCATAGGGGTCCTCTTAAAGGATGTAGTTGGTGCTTAGATATATTTTTTGTATATGAGCCTTGGTTCTCTATTGCATATAACCATTTGGCACTCATTCTACATGTGATATTCATATATATATATATATATATATATATATATATGTACATGGCATTTTACTTTTGTGTTATGTTTTTGTGTGAATGCTTTGTGTAATGCATGTTTATGTTTATGACTAATACATATGAGACATTATAGATGATGAATGCAGAATGGAATGTATGGATGATTAATGCAAGGTGGCATGTGTGGATGCTAATCATAATTTATTATTTAGATATTTGTTTGACCCTTTTCTACCATTTTTGTTTTAATTAGGGGAACCCGACTTGTTGGCATAAGGTATTAATGACTTATGAACTGACATAGATGTTGACATGGAAGAAGATATGGAAGAAGATATGGATGTTGATATGGAAGAAGATATGGATGTTGATATGAAAAAATAAAAATTTTGCAGAGACTTAGACATACTAGTGGTATCAATAAAACTCACTAAAACTTCCTAATCTATCTAGGACCAAATGTGTGTGCAGTGAATTCAGTTACCAAATCATGAACATGGTAATGAGTCGAGGCAATAAAGAACCAATATGTGTGTCAGTGAGTTCATTAACTAATATTGAGTAAATTAGGTAAACCTATTATGGATGAAACCAAGAATCTAGCTTATCCGTATGAGCAATCAGAGGTCTCTTTTAAAAGAGACATGTCACCATGCATGAGCGTACTCCATTGCTAGTCAAGTGTCTATAGCTTTGGTGGAGGCTAAATCCATAGTCCACGATTTTAATTTTTATTTCTTGAATTTTGGGGATGACTACCTAACTATCTAACTAGAAATATAGTACAATCCTTACAACCCAATGATCAATGGTGTGTGATGTAAAAGGTTTAGAGCTTTGGGGAATCGAATTCTCAACCTAAGTTTTATGAGAATTGTACCCTATCCTTACTACTCTATCTTTTGAATTTGAATCAACTATGATAGTGGTGCAAACCACTATTCTAATGGACTATGTTGCATGATGGGACTAGCAAGAATGACCCTTTTCACTTCAAGTTTTCTACCAAGGATAGTGTTATCCCTCTTTGACACAAGATGTTTTTAATATGAGAGAATTGTGCTTGGTTCAAGAATGATTTTGGAATCAGTTCTCAAACTCAAGATTTTCTTAGTGTGTATGTGCTATGGTCCTAAAAGAACTCGATATGTATTTTAGAGGTTGTTTAAAACACTAGGAGTTGTTGAGTGACCGAAAACACCTAGGAGTTTGTGAATGTAGCTTGTGCGGATGTCAATTTGACTTTGTGAAAATTTGTGGATGACATTGTGAAGGTGCCTCTAAATAAGTCAATATGACTTTTGTTGAACCAATTAAGACCTTGAATAAATTATCCCTATATTATTTGTGGAATGTGAATTTTAATGCAATGTATAAAATGCAATTTTGTAAAATGTGGAATGCAATATGTGACGTGGGTTAATGCATTATTTTGAATGAAATGAAAATGCAAGTGAAATGTAGTGTTAAAAATCAAATGTATGCAAATATTTTTGTGTATTAGTCATGTATACATATACATACATAGTAATAATCTCATGCATATAATGATTTCAAGTGTATAAAATTAAGTGGTTCAAATTATTCCTCTCCCTCTAGACTAGAAAGTCTATAAGTGTAGCAACCCCGGGGCGCACACACCACTCTTACTCTACTTGCAAATGTGTTAAACCAAAATGAAATGAAATACCATGAAAAAGCATATAACATGAAAGTAACAAAGATATGTCTCTTTATTTGTATTAAAACCCAGTTACATGTCGGTCCCTCTTAGGGATACCCATTTTGATACAATAAGGTTACAAGTGGGTAAAATGTCCCCTCGCAAAGGGGTGGTGTGCTATCACAAGCTTCCCGGTTTCACACACGGAAATGTATGAGGGCTTACAAATGCCTCCTTCTCTAGGTATGTTTCCTAGAGGGATCCCTTTTGCTCTCATATGTTGCAGATTATTTTTGGTGAACCTGTGGCCCTATAAGCAATGAAACAACAACACGCACTTAGATGTCCAAGAATACCTCCTTGGATGAGGTTGTTAGTAATGAATATATCAAATGAAAGCATGTGCAAAGTAAACTGATGCTATGAATACGAATGAATGAAATAATTCTATGCTAATTATATGCTAAACAGAATAATGAAACCAATCTCTAAAACCCTAAGCTAGGCCCACGGGCCACTGTCCAAGACAATAGCCACTAAAGCGAATCTTGCCCTCTTTGCTTCAAGGCTATGGATCAAATATTGTATCTGATGTTGAAATGATGGTTGCTTTGCTAAATACGTTGAATATCTTGTATGTAGAAAATACTCAAGTGGACTCTCCTACTCTTTGATCAAATTTCTATCTTGGATCAAAATTATCTCTTTCCCTCCAATGTGTCCCCTTTTGGTGTTCTCAGGCTTGCACCTTTTAAAGTGTGTGAAACCCTAGTTCTATGCCCAAGCCCTAGGACTGAATACCTCATGCATAGTGAAGGTTAGCATGAGAAGATTTTTGTCTTTTCTATGTTTAAAGACCAGTTAACTAAAGTCTAAATACAAACTCAAGTCTCCTATGTGAACTGGATGTGAAAGGGAATGCAAAGTTACTCCTTCTCACCTTTATTACATGCAGACTACCACTTATGCCTGTGATTGGGCATATCTATTGACAAAATGATTTTTATGGCTTAGATGTTGTCATATGTAATGGATGAGATCTAGTTGTTGTCATTTGCAGTGGCTAAGGTCTGGCTGCTCTAATATTGAGCGGTTGAGATCTGGTCAGTCTAGTCTTGAGCGGCTAGGCTTGGATGGGCTTAAAATGCCCCAGGTGAGTGGTGAGAACCACTTTTGATGCTTGGAAAGTCCAATATTATGTCATATGATCTTATGAATGTGCCTATGTGAGTAGATCACCTATACATAACATGTTTTAGGTGTCTAAAGATACCCCTTTTTGTGATGCATTATGTGGATAACACAATGCTGAGCAAAAACATAAACTAATATGTTTGTAGGGTGTATGGTGTTCAGTGGTCTAATCAACGTCAAATGGCCCTATCATGCAAGATGGTGTGCACCCTTCAAATCATTGCCTCAATGTTCGGAGGACTTAGCTCAATGGCTTGGACATGTTAAATTGCACTCATTCCTCAGAATCAATCAAGTAGCTTCAACTGCTCAAATAGTTTCGACCGGTAGGAGAGCTACAATTGAGAATGTCATGTCTGCTTACATTCCCAAAAAACAAGGGCAATTATGTTATTTTTGTATGCAATTATTCGTAGGATGAACACGATTTTGTTATGATTGAGTGATCTTTTGTTGATTTTGATTATGATTATTTTGAATATTGTAACTACCTCTTCACTCTACGAATTGGTGAAGAAATGACAATGAATGAAGTGATAAGTCGCTTAACCAATATGACTAATTTGGTTCCTTTATAATATTTGTTCCTTCAATGGGCGAACCCACATCCAAGTGTGATTCCAATTGTTTATGATAACCATCCATCCCTATCCCAAGGAGTGGTCTAGCCATCAATAGCCTTCTTAGGGAGTTAGGATGAGTGATTCTGTTTATGCTCATATTGCATCACTTTGGCTTAGTGTTTTTGATGTCACAAGGGAATGAGGATGATCCTATCACATTCGTGGAGTAGTTCGACCATCTTAGTCTTTTTTGGGTTTGAAGTGATACATCATGATTACAAAATGAATTTTTTTGCCCCAAGTAGCCTTAGGGTAACTTATTCGTCTTATCGAATTACATGGAGTGCACTTCGTTGCAATCACTAAGTTGATAGAGTAAGTGACTGGATACGAGGCTTACTCAAAAATTTGCTTTTATGTGCTTTTTTATGTTATTTTGGTCATTGTGATGACTAGAAGTCTTCAAAATGTTCTTATTTGAATGTTTTTGTTTCTTCTCATGGAGGGGTTATGGTTGTTTTTGTCTAGGATCTCGACCGCTATTAGGTCCTGTAGCCACCAAAGTCCTGGACTTGGCTGCTCTACTCCTGAGCAGCCAAGCAATGTGGGCCACTGATGTCAGCAGTGGCCAAGCCACTATAAAGGTCAACCTAGGGTTTTGTCTTTTCACTTTGCTATTTGTCAATTTGCTTTCTTGAGCTTTGAGGTGAAAGTGACTTTTACGATTTGGAGCATTTTTGTGACTTGGAAGATCATGGTTGCACAGGCCAAAGCATATTTGTGTAGAGGAGTCAGAGCTTCTCGAGTACTCCCTCAAACCTTAACCCTGCTTGTTTACTTTTTTTTTGTTTTGGGTAAAATTGAACCACATTAAATAATCAGTAATTGAACCTCATTAAGATTGTTGTCAACGAATCAAAACCTATAGCTAGGCCTAGTTAAGGATTTTATATGGTGGGCTTGTCCCCATTTTGTCTTGTTGCTTTTGTTATATTTTTTTGGTATTTTTTGGCCTAGGTTCGACACGTCTTCCTTGCCATCCATCGGTCGCTATCAATTAGAGTGGCTAGGAAGGCCTGTAACTTGGCCGTTGTCACTAGCAGCGGCCGATTTGAATCCCAACGGTCAAAAAATTGACTATTGGGGCTTGGTCGTTGTCACCTTTAGTGATCGATTTTTGGTCGTTGTAGGCGACAGTGGCCAAGAACACTTAGTGAATTTTTTGACTTTTTTGAAATTTTCTAGGTTGATTTATTGATGTTTTTAAAATTTTGACTTTGTTTTATTAGGTGCAACTCTGTTACTGCCTAGACTTAGGATAGCCCATCATTATTTTCACTGTTTTCATATTTATTGTGATTTATTCCTTAGATGCATTGTAGTTATGATTTATTTTCTTTCTTTTGCTTAGATTCTTACTACTCGGGCTCAAGACCCGAAGCTCATGAATACACTTTTGCCCCTCTTGGATGGCGATGATTGGGCTTGGCTTAAAGCCCGCAAGCTTCAATATGTCACTAGACTGCCCACCATCATGGCATATCATGCCTACCTTATAGCTTTGGTCCATCGAAGGGACCCTCGAACCAATAACTTCCACTTTCCTACTGACAAGATGACCATCACGCTGGAAGATGTGTATAGGATATTTTGGATCCCCTTTGATGGAGTAGCCATTGTCTCTTCAGCCACTAATGATCAGGTTGCTATTTTCACTTGGGTGTTCAGAGGGTGCTCTACGGAGGCTCTCAAGGACACCAAATCCGGGGGAGTGTCCATTTTGTAGTGGTATGATAAGGGTGTCTTCTCTGTGAGGCATGCAATGTTGTTGATGGTCATCATCAATATCTTGATTCTAGATTACTCAGGTTTGAGGTTCTCGTGGAACCTCTTGGCGATGGTTCAATACTTATTGGATAGTTAGGAGCCTATCATCTATGCATGGGGTAGGTCTTTGTTGGCTCAGTGCTATGATGAGTTGTACCACATCTATCAGCAAGGTTGCATTGATATTTGTTGGAGCTTGCTTCTATAGGTTTGGGTATGGGAGCACTGTATCGCTCCAAATTTTTCGCATCCCTACCTTTAGGCTATTGGATCGGCACCCGGAAGGAGGATGGGAAAAGGATGATGCGGTACCTCGGACGAGAGGACTTTGCGAAGGTCCCGCCTCTCAAGGGAGGTGCATTTTGGTGATTTGTCGACGGATGGTGGGTTCACCAGGAAACATTTGACGGCAGTTTCCATGCCTAGGTTTTGGGAATGAGTTTTTATGAGTTCGTTTTATTTTTAAACATTCATCCTAGGTTTGGCCGAATGATTCTAACTTAAACTACATGAAAATGCAATTTAAATGAATACAGCAAACAGAAAAGAAAGCAGAAACAAAGAATTTGCAAGAGGCCAACGAAGATTACCTGATTCGGAAGTCTGATGAAGTTTCTGATTACTTGTAGCAGTCTGGATCACCTGCAATTCAACAGAATCGCCTTCAATTTGATAAAATCATCTAAACTGACAGGATCGTTTACAATCTGATGAATTCGTCAGACGAATTCATCAGAGACCTGCAAAACAGCAAACAGATACGAAATACAAGAAATTCTATTTTGTAAACAGGGGCAAACTATATGAAAAAGTAATATGAGTATTGAACAATATGCAAGAACAAAAGTAAATGCAAATCACTGTGTTTAAATAGCAGAATATGATCTTAATATGCAAACTAGACAAAATGGGTGAACTCCAGATGCAATATAGTATAAAAACTGAATAGACAATCTAATTTATAGCATAAAATGACAGATAAAAGAGAAATAAGAGCAAACTCCAGGCACTGATTGCCTCGATGTGTGCTACAGTCGAAATCGTCTCGCATCAGAACGAGATCGTCTTGAATTTGACGAGATCGCCTCCGATCTTGACAGGTTCGTCGGTTGCAATAGGTGTTGGCTCCGACTAAAAACCAGTGGTGTACCTGCAATAAAATTAATATAGGACTAGTGCAAGAGCAAATTTGAAGTGTTTTAGCGCATAGGGAGTTGATTTACATAAAAATTCAGCCAGGGGTTGGGGAAGGAAAATTTTTAGAGTTAAATAGGCATAGGATAGTTGTTGGGAGGTTGGAGATCATCCCAATTTGGGATATCTCCAACGGGGGAAGGGTCCTAATGGCGCAGACACGTTTCTACCCGGATTGGAGACCCGTTGGAACGGATTCCAACTATGCAAATTCAGTTTTGCGACGAAATCGTCTGGACGTTCTAGTCCAGACGAAATCATCAAATCTGGGGTGATATCGTCTGATCGGAGACGATATCATCAAACGGTCAAAACAACTGCTAAAAATGGCATGGAAAAAGAGGAAACGGGTTTCTCGGCTGTTAACGGGCGGTTTGGGAGGTTAAATTTGAATTTAAATTTATTTACTAAGGTGAATGTAATTATTCAAATTTTACTGTGCCAATTTTAGGGTGCTACATTTTGCCCCCTCTTTAGAAATTTTTTTGAAGAAAATGCGTTAAAGATGAGTTCTTCTCGATCTACGAGAAAGCAAAAAATTATTCCCATTTTTAGGAAACGATTCTTGGTCGAATCGTACGACAGCTTACTATGGTGCCCCCTCCGTGTTTTTACCCAAATCGAACGTTTGAGGTAAAAACGCGGAAAAGCAAAATTATTGTTGAATTATTTTGAATAAAATTGTGGTAGAGATGCCACAAGTTTCTACTGACATGGGGCTACTTACGGCCCTAGCAGAGAGGTGGTACCCGGGCTCTTCATGCTTCTGATTACCGACAGGGGAGATGACTCCCACGCTAGAGGATGTATGGAGGATTCTTAGAATCCCTATACAAGGGAGGATGATCACACCTACGGCCAATTAGGGCCACGCAATGGGATGACTCTGCGGTGACCCGAGCTTCGCCCTGGAGAAGGGCGGAGTGAACATCGAGGCACTGCGCCAGATGCCTGGGGCATCTACACTGACACGAGTTTTGGCTGGGGTGGTTGGTGGACTTTTGCTATGCCACCAGAGTGGATGTAGGGTACCATGGATGCTGGTAGATGTGATCTGTGACATGTGCGACCATGGCTACAGATTTTCTTGGGGCAGCTTTGTTCTATGCCGGCTATACAAGATCCTTTACGAGGTCGTGTACAAGGGCGGGCGATGTCTGGTCATGACATCGCTCCTACAGGTTTGGTGCTGGGAGCACATTGCGGTGCGGAGGCCGGTAGGGCTTCCACTAATAGGGGTTGATGGGGAGAGGCATCGAGTCTTCTACTGGTGGCTCCAGAGAGGGGCACAGTGACAGATCGACCTGCCGGTGTCCCAGAGACTACTGGATGACTTGGTCCCAGACCAAATCACCTGGAGGTCATGGAGGTAGCATCCAGGGTGGGCAGAGGACGCATAGGAGAGGTCACGATAGAGGGAGAGGGAGAGGAGGGAGGCGAGACCCCCATCTCCACAGAGGCCACCATTGCCCGATAAGGGCAAGGGTGTGGACATAGGCGAGAGTAGCGATATGGCTACTCTTCGGGAAAAGAGAGATTGTCTATGAGCTCAGGTGTAGACATTACAGGATGCAGCTGCACAGCACCAGGTTGAGGTGTCACAGTTACGAGATGAGAATGCTCATCTCAGGGCACGAGGCGGAGGGGTGAGCACTCAGGAGCTGATGCGGTCGATTTCTCAGACCGCATTCTATCAGGCTCTATACTACCAGGCGGTGCCAGAGGGCCAGAGGATACAGGTGCCACCTACCATAGCAGATCCTATCAGGATAGGGTCGACGAGGAGCTCATCCCGATCGACGACAAGGACTCTTAGTACCACACATACTACGATGGGACCACCTCGTCCTCTGCAGGGCGAGGGAGGAGATGAGGCCGAGAGCTCTAGAGGCTCTCGAGGCTAGAGGGCGGGATACTGCCATTGATATTGTATTATACTTGTATTGATAGAGGATTGAGTATGCCGAGGTACAGATTGTGGCATACCAATCCAGTTTTGATGATGTATATATTCTGTTGATATATATAGATGAGATATTTTTGATCATATGACTTGTCTTATGTGATGCTTATGATGCTTTTTATGTTTGATTGATTGATTGAGTTGATTGATGTAATGATTTTATTGATGATTCATGTAATTATGTCATTTTGGAAAATATTATAACTTGGATGTCATGCTATAAATATTTTAAATGAAATAATCTGATGTAACAAATTGATTGGTTGTAATGAAATGTGATAAAAATAAAAAGAGATTTCTAACAATAATTTCAAAGGACATTGTCGCTATTATAGACCATTTCATGGAGTCGTCGCTCACTCGGTCGTCAAGCTAGTCCCAGGATAGAAATATTGTTAAAAGAAAAGAGTGCTTAAGAGACTGTCTTAAGACTTTGTTGTGATGATGCAAATGATGATGATGATGGTTTGCTTTCAGATTTCCATGAAAATATTACGCATGAAATATTGTAAAATGATTTTTGCTAGGCATAAATTCCTAAGTGTGATAAAATTTGTGAATAATTCCTTAAGAATTATACCATCATTGCAAAATGCAAAGGTTGACATAATGATATGAAATAATAAAAATGTGTTTGCTTTTGAAAAGCATAATTTGTAAAAAAAAATGAAGTCATATGTTTTGTATGATCTTTGATAAATCAGGAAATAAAATTGTTACAATGGTTTGCGCTAGGCATAGAATATGTAGGTATAGACTTATACCATCATCGCGAAGATCAAAGAAAGGATAGTTTTATTGCATGATTAATTTTTGATGAACAGAAAATATGATAATGAGGACTTGCGCTAAGCATAAAATTCCAATTTTGGTTTTGAAACTATACCATCGTCGCGAAAGTCGATAAGATATATGTGATATGTTTTGATTGAAATTTTTGATTTTTTCTATTATATAGTTGTCTTTGTGGTAAATAATTGTATTTGATTTATTCCAAACAAGTTTGCAAAAATAATATTTCAAAGTATTTTGAAGACAAAAAGTTAGATTTATAAGGAATCCCATGTGCATAAGTGAATTCATTGCCAATCTTGATTTATCATAATGATAGACAAAATCTCTCAAATACAAATGTGTGTGCAATTGCATTGTTCATTTACCAGTTTTGAGCAAGATACTATGATACAAGTGATTTGAAGAAACCAAATAAGTGTTCATTAACCATGATGTAGATGCATATAACCATACTAGGCTACTATGTAGATCGGATTATCAAGAGCTAGCTAATCCATAAGCAGACATAGGTCTGTACAAAAGAAGGTCGCTAATGTGATAGACATATCGCCATGCTAGGAGTTACCCAAGGCCAAGCAGGTTGGGCACAAACCACCTGTTATGGGGCTTACCTCACAGTTTTCGAATAATTGAGAATTCCAGGGATTCAAGCTCATTCACCCTTCTTTTCTTTTCAAAGGGTAGGGAAAGGGATTTTATTGCTTTTCTTGCTTTCTTTTGAACTTTGCTTATTTTTCTTTTTGTATTTCTTTTGCTTGATAATGCTTGGAACATTGCTGACATAACATTTTTCTTTTCTCTTTTTCTTGAATTTTTCTTTTCTTTTTCTTTTTCTAGGGATACTTGCTCAGATTAGTCAGTAGAGCAAGGGATTTTTATTCGGGTAGGGGTGAGCTTGTCCTTTTGCCAATTCTCAAAGATTCTAGACCATGTGCATGATAGGATAGCAAGGGAAACTTTTCACTCAAGAAATCAGTTCTACTATGTAGCAAAACATGGAAATTACAAATATAATCATTTTATTGTGAAAAGATGTGCTTGGTTTAAGTAAATAACAAGATCAATTCTCTATGCTCAAACTTTATTTAATTGAATTTTGTGAACTTTGATATAAGAGAGATTAGTAATCATGCCGATAAAATCAAGATATTTATTGTGTGAGTGTGCAAGTGAGGGATGCCAAATAAATGCTAGTTTTATCCAAAATAAGTTGAAACATATAATTGCAATAATTGTAAGAAAATAATAATTTTGAGAAAGTTTTGAGAATGTTGACTCTCTCTTTCTTCTGTATATTGTTTTGGTTTCGAAAGAGTCAAGCATATAGCTATTTTTGGATTTTTATGTTGATTTTTGTTTTGGAGCAAAAGGAACTTTACAAGTGCTTTAAATAAATGCAATAAATATTTTTGAAGATTTTTGAAGATTTTATGAATGTTTTTGAGGTTTTTGAATAAATTGAAAGAAATACACGATAATGATTTTGAACAAATATATACATGGATGAAATAATCAAATTTATGCATAATAACGTTTGAGATGTAAAATATTCATGGGTTCTTTAAGTTCTTTACCATCTAAGGTAGATAATTTATATGCTCCCTGATTCAAATTTTGCAGTAATGATGTACGGTCCGAGCCAGTTGGGCTCAAATTTACCTTTCAGGTCTGTGGTTGCATTTGTATTTTTTTGATTTTCTTTTAGAACAAGATCGCCAATCTCAAAGGATCGATGACGAACTTTCTTATTATATGCTCTTTTAAGCTTGTTTTGGTATGCACGGAGATGCTCTAAAGCATTGATGCATTTTTCATCTAGGAGTTCCAGCTGACTGAGTCTACCAGCGCGATATTCATCTCCTACTTCGGTGTCTTGAAGTAGCAGAGCCAAAGAAGGAACTTCTAATTCAAATGGAAAACTGCTTCGGCACCATATACCAAAACAAATGGTGAAGTGCCCGTGGGGGTTCGAACACTAGTTCGATAAGCCCACAAGGCTGGATATAATTGAATATGCCAGTCACGGCCAGTTTTATTGACTAGTCTTTTGAGAATTTTGATTAGAGTTTTGTTAGAAGCTTCTGCTTGACCATTACCCTGAGGATAATAGGGAGTAGACCAACGATGTTGAATCTTATATTTTTGACATAATTTTTTAACATCTTTATTTTTGAACGGAGTTCCATTGTCAGAGATGAGATTTGTAGGAATTCCGAACTTCCAGATGATTTGATTAAAAATGAATTTAGAGACTCATGAACCAGTGCAGGAAGCTAAAGGCATAGCTTCAACCCACTTCGTGAAATACTCAGTGGCGGTTATGATGAACTTATGTCCATCAGAAGACACAGGATTAATTTTACCAATAATATCCAAGCCCCATTTAGAAAAGGGCCAAGGAGAAGAAATAGCCTGCAGCTCTTGTGTAGGCGCATGGACAAGGTCAGCATGTTTTTGACACTTGTCGCAATGGCGCACATATTCATGTGCATCCGTTTCCATGGTAGGCCAAAAGTATCCTATCCGAAGGAGCTTTTTAGCAATGACGCTACCACTAAAGTGTCCTCCACAAGATCCATCGTGGGCTTCACTCAAGGCTGATTTAGACTCTTCTAAATTTAGACATCTTAATAGGATACCTTCAAAAGATCTCCTATATAAAGTATTGCCAATGATTACAAATCGACTTGCTCGTCGACGTAATAACCGACGCTCGGTTGCGATTAGAATTAGTAGGGAAAGTCCCATTTTGGAGTAAATCAAATATGTCTGATACCAGAGTTCAGGAGTAGTTTCCTTGATTAGAAACACATCCAAAGGCTCTAAGCATGACTTATGTGAAGCAGGTTCCTGGAGTCGACAAATGATGATAGTAGCATATTCGTCATCTAACTCCAAGGGTAGGAGAGATGCAAGCGCGGCCATAGCATCACCGCACGGTTGCTAGTTCGAGGAATGGCTTCCAAGGTAACTTGATCAAACAAGGCCATTAGTTGTAAAACATAGGCCTTATATGGGCGAAGTTTATCATCTCTCGGTCCGATAAACTTCATTAATTTGGTTTATAACCAATTGGGAATCCCCAAAAACTAAGAGGTTTTTAATTTTAAGCGCTAAAGCGACTCGTAATCCAAGGATTAGAGCTTCATACTCAGCAGTATTGTTGGTGCAAGCAAAGGTTAGTTTGAAGGACAGAGGAATAAGATGTTTTTGTGGAGATATTAAAATAATACCCGCACTAGCCCCACTCATGCATCGGGCTCCATCAAAGTATAAGGACCATTGTTCAACAAGGTCTCGCCTCTAATTGAAGGCATTCATCAGAAACTCGATAATGAGGGGATGAGTAGACTCTAAGGGTGCAGCAACTAATTGATCTCGCTATGATTTGACCCTTAACGCACTTCTGTCCTATGAAGGTGAGATCAAACTCGCTTAGAGCAAGAACCCACTTGGCCATGCGACCCGATAAATAAGGTCGACTCATGAGATATCTTAAAGGATCATATTTGGCAATGACATACGTTTTTTGGCTAAGCATGTAATGTCGTAATTTTTGCGTAGCAAACACGACTGCTAGACATAACTTCTCTAACGCTGTATAGCGGGTTTCATAATCGATGAAGGTGCGGCTAATGTAATAATTAGCACGTTCTCGTTTTTCATCATCAAGCTGAGCTAACATAGCTCCTAAGGCATAATCTGAAGCAGAAATATATAGAAGAAATGGGCGATCTGATTTAGGCGGTGAAAGCACCTGAGGGTTAAGGAGATATTGCTTGAGAAGTTCAAAAGCTTCTCTACATTCTGTGTCCCAATTAAAGGGGACGTCCTTCTTAAGGAGTTTAAGAAAGGGACCAGTTTTGTCCGCCAACTTATCAATGAAGCGACGGATAGCTTGAAGTTTACCTTGTAAACTTCGTAATTTGGATATATTAGTGGGTGCGGGCATATCAATGATAGCCGCAATTTTGAGAGGGTCAATTTCGATACCACGTAAAGAAACTAAAACCCCCAATAACTTGCCGGATTTAACTCCGAATATACATTTTGCTGGATTTAATCGAATGAGATATTCTCGTAATCGATTAAAAACTTTTCTTAAATCGTCTAAATGATGATCTTCAATAAGAGAGCGCGCTATAATATCATCTACATAATCATGTAGGATATCATGCATCATATCATGAAAAATGTAGGTCATAGCCCGTTGATAAGTTGCACCGGCATTCTTTAGGCCAAAGGGCATCACTTTCCAGCAAAAGGTACCCCAGGGGGTAATGAAGGCTATTTTAGCCTGGTCTTCAGGAGCTATCCTGATCTGATTATAGCCGGAGAATCCGTCCATTAAGGACATCATCCCACTTTCGGCAGTGAAGTCAATAATTTGATCCATATTTGGAAGAGGAAAGTCGTCTTTAGGGCATGCAACGTTAATATCTCTGAAATCTGTGCAAACCCTAACTTTGGTGGCTTCTTTCTTGGTGACTGGAACTACATTGGAGATCCATTCAAGGATAATCAATAGCTTGTATGAAGATAACATTCGAGAGTTTTTCTAACTCCCCTTTGACTAGCAGTGCCACTTTGGGATGCATTTTTCTAAGTTTTTGTTTAACAGGTTTAGCATCTGGATGGACCACTAGATGGTGCATGACTACAGAAGGGTCTAGACCTGGCATATCTTCATATGTCCAAGCGAAGACATCTTCATACTCTTTAAGAAATGCAATGTATTGTTCTTGTTTTTCTTGACTTAGTTCTGCTCCAATGTTGATTATGTGAGGGTTGTCCTCAGTTCCAATATTAATTTTAATGACATTTTCTACCTCCATGTGTAGATCTCTTTCAAAATTAGGTGGGGCGGGTGAAACGCCCAACTCTTGTAATTCTTGTAAAGTTAATTTAGATAATTCGTTCTGAGGGTCAGCGGCCTCAAGTTGAGCTATGGTTGGTATAGAACCATCAAAATAAAACCCGTTGTACAACATCTCTTCAACAGAGACATCATGGAAGATATCTCCTTCCAACTCTTCATCGGGGTCAGCAATCATTTCAGGGTATGCTATGGATAGCATGTTGCATGAAAATGACGGATTTTTAAGAGGCAAATCAACATGTCTATCCAAATAGTCTTGATAGCATATGAGATGATCATCATCCTCAAAAGGAAAGGGTTGACCCTTACTAGGTAATAGGCCCACACCACATCGGGTAGGCCATGGTTCTACCTCGAAAGGTTCTTTCATGCCATTTTGGAAAGGTCCTAAGCCTTTCCCTTTGTATCCCATTTTAAGCATCATGGGTTTAGCTTTAATATAGTCGTTGGTAAAATAGCACCGAGCATATCCATCATGATGGGTTTTGATATTCTGAGGGATTCTTCCCGAGTCATATCCTTTGTAAATGAAGGCGCAACTCCCGACTTGGTAAGTACTTCCCATAGGTTGTGGGAGGCCCAAAGTACGAGGAGATGGCGGCAATTGATTTAAAAGGTTTGAATCTTGCATGAAAGCATTCATTTTTTCTGATATTAAGGTTGTAGATAAATCTGGTAAAAGATCATCGGAAAGGGCATAAGATGTAGAAGGCTTATTACCTATGTCTTGAGATGTGGAAGGTATGATAGATGTGTCTCAAGGTTTTGAATTTATGGGATTAGAACTTGAAGAATTGGTTGTAGTTTTAAGAGCTTTTTGAAGTTCTACAAGAATTTGTTTAGAAGGTGGTTGATCTATATGGGAAGATGAAGTTAATGGAGGAGGAATAGATGAAGTGATGGGTTTATATTTCACAGTTTTAGATGAAGAAGAACTAGGATATGTGGATGACAGAGCAAGGCAAAATTGCACTCCAACTGGTTCTGCCAATGCACACATATCAAAAGGTCTAGGGTCACCATGAATAGTGACCAACTGATTTTTAAACTCAAACTTAACACATTGGTGTAAAGTTGATGGGACTGCTCGCATGGCGTTAATCCAAGGGCGACCCAAAAGTATATTGTACGATGTCGGGCAATGTACAATAAACACAGCTTGTCTCAAGGGTTCTAGGACCAACTTGCAATGGGAGGGTAATGACTCCACACGTTTCTTGTGTTTCGTCATTAAAGGCTTTGATAATCATATCAGTCTTCTTCATTTCATCACTTCTAAAACCAAATCGTTGGTAGAAGTCAAAGGTGCAGATGTTTAGAGATGAGCCATTATCAATCAAGACTCGTTTGACAGCTACATCCCCAATTAAAGCTGTAATATACAAGGGATTATCCTTGTGTAAACTGTGTTGTGGGATATCTTTATCCCGAAAGTCAATACAATCAATCTCTCGCGTGATGATAGTATTGGCCATAGCTTCAGGTTGGATGTTTTGAGGTACCATCATCTGGCTCAAAGTAAGCATCAATTCATCCCTATGGGTGGGAGAGGATCTTAATAAATCTAAAAGGGAGATTCTGGCGGTGGTATTAGACAATTGCTCATTAATGCTGTAAGGGGGTTTAGGTTGAACAATAGGAGCATGATTTCCTTTATTAGGATTTTTTAGAACAAATGGAGCTGGTCCATCGTTCTGGTTTGGTTCTTGTTGGGGATTTTGAGCTTGTTGTCGGGTGACGACTCCGATGGTACCTACAATGTTATAGTGACGACGTTGAAACGGTCTCGGCTGAGAGTTTATGGCTTGTTCATAAGGAAGGACTTCATTAGAAGAAGGTCAAGTAGTGACTCTTCCTGGGAAATGGTTCTTCTGGAACATTAGCATCTGTGATAGGTTGAATAGGATCTGATTCATTTTCAGAACTATTCGATTGAATGGTGTCTACTTCACTCTCACTATCTGACTCTATATCGCTAGAATCAGAAGTTTGAAAATTATGTAAGGGCCTGGTTGTAACCAGGGATAAGGTTGTGTCGAATGTGTGAGAGTCCTGAACAGGTAATTGCCCGCTAATGGTTCCTACATATCGGGTAGGAGGGGGAACATTATGATGTTCAATTTGATTAGCTACCTCTTTACCATGTCTTGGTAAAGGGTGTTGAAATATGTCTAAAGTTTGATTGGCATTCTGATTTTGATTTTGGGGAACAGTCTTTTGAGTATTATTAGGAGGGTTTTGTTTAGGTTGGAAGGCTTGCACTTCCATTTCATTATTGTCAATCAAATCTTGTATTTTATGTTTCAATCTCTTACAAGCGTTGGTAGAATGTCCAGGACCTCTATGAAAATCATAGTGCAAATCAGCTCTATATCCGGGTATGCTTGGGTCAGGTTCCCGGATAGCTGGCAGTTGGATTAAACCTCTTTCAAGAAGTTGAGGTAAAATAGTTGATAAAGGTTGGTTTAATCTAGTGAACTCTCGAGGAGGCTTATCAGGAGGTTTCAAGATGAATTTTTCTGTTGTTTTTGTTGCATTGACATTAGCAACATTTCTCGCCGTCGTGACTCCATCACCGACAACCTGTTTGTTTTTATATTGATTTCTAGATGTTTTCTCATCATCCTTCTTTCTAAGTTGGCCTCTCCTAATGAGGGCATCTTCTACTCTTCGAGCTAAGTCTATAGCTTGATCGAAGGTAGTCAAAGTAGTTGTTGATAGCTCATAAGAAAGTTGTTCTTGTAAATTGTTAATGAAAATGTCTAACATTTCCCTATAGGGTAGCACAAAGTGCAGCTTTCCTGTCAATTGTCTCCATCTTGCTAAGAAATCAGCAAAACATTCGTCTTTATCTTGTTTTAAATTGTATAGGTCTTTAATAGTTACATGCCTCTCGATGTAGGCACTAAATTGATGAACAAATGACTCAGCTTTTTCTTCAAAGTTTCTTAAGGAATGAGTGGGCAATTGATAATACCACTCTAACGCCATTCCACCTAAACTTTTGGGGAACATTTTTAGTAATAGCAAGTCGTCATGCGATATGTCGTGACATGCTATCCTAAACATGCGAAGATGTTCTATGGGATCTTCGGTTCCTTTATAGATAGGCAGGACGGGCATGGGAAAATGTTTAGGGTATGGTTGAGCTACCACTATGGGATCCAATGGTTGGCTACAAATCTCTCGATAATTATACGAGGGACGGTAGGGATCTATCTCGGTCCATACGTGAAGCCAATTGTTTCACCATAGCTTCCAAACTACTAGTTTGCCCCCCATATTGATTCGGTGGGGCATTGCCATAAGTGTTATGGGCGTAGGATGGAGGAACATGCAGATTAGATGCCATGTTACTATTGTGTAAAACATTGGTAGGAAAAATATTATGGAGGAATTTTGAAGTTGGATTGTGTTGTATTGTAGATTGTTGAAAGTTTGTATTTGGCTTTGTTTTAGATTTTTGTCTATTTAAAGCATTTTGCTCAATAGTTTGGAGGAAGGAAGTAGTGAAGGGAATTTTCTTTTGTGCGGGAGTGATTTTAGGTTGAGTAACAAGTTGCTTAGGAGGTTGGGTGACCCGTTGTTTGGTCATGGCTTGGGCTATAGTGACCATATTCGCATTGGATGGTCCACCCTTATCACTTTCTTGATCAATGAAAGACAAGGGATTAGTTTGCATATCAAGCGCCCGTTCTAAGGCTGCTTGAGCATCACTAATTTCCCCTTTATCAATACGGACTCGCCACATTAAGGACGTCGATATGTTGATTAAGAAATTTTTGAAAATGTTCTGCGTTGTCAAAAGTGATGCCTCCATTTGGAGCTATTCTAGGGGACGAAGATTCTTTAACACTTCCTTCTTGTTCCTTATCTTCACCTAAGTCTTCATCTGATTGACCTAGAGTTTCACCTTCCGGATTTGTATCTCCAAGAAGGACATTTGGGTTTTCAGTTGTATTTTGTAGCCAATCTTCTCCTTCTCCTAAAATTTCTTTACCATTCCTAAGTTTAGTCATGGTGCTAAGTTTTGATTTCAGCAAATATATATATATTTATATATATATATATATATATATATATATATATATGCAACAAATTAAAAGGTATATATTTATATATACCTAATGCAATATTGTAAATGAAATGTTTAAGTTTTTTACTATGTTTTTTTGATTTTTTTTTATTTTTAGTTTTTTAGTTTTTCTTTGAAACAATATAATAAAGACAACAAATGAAACAATAAATGCACACAATAATAATAAGGCTGAAAGTAGATGAACTAATCTTCTATGAATAACTTATGAATATCATTAATAGGTTCAAGTCTGTTCAGGGGTCATGAAATGTTCTTCTTCAAATTGAAAGTTTTCTTTTAAGAATTTGATGAAAAGGGCTATGGTGATATTGTCTGTTTCAGATGCTGGTTGATAAAAGTAAAGCTCATGGCAATACTCTCGATATAGCACAGCTCGCGGAACTCTATTCCATCTTTCCCTATCTGTGAGAACAACTTCTTGGTCCTCTACAAGGCCTAGGAATCGGTGTACAATGTCCGCATTCTCGAGGTATTCCTCGAAGCTAAACAACTCTGAAGATACTAAAGCTCTCCTATAGGCTAACCACCTATGGCAAGCTCTCTCAAGTTCATGATAGAACACTAATTGATGAGGATCCAGGATTCTATCCAAGACTAGCCTCTTAATCTGTTTAAGTTGTGTGGACCTAGATGAAATGATACTAAGTCTCCCGATAAGCTCGTCCCACAAGGATTGATTTCTACTTGTTTCAGGGGTACTAAGGACATAATTAACTTCTATGGCTGCTAATTGGTTTACTATGTTTATAGTAACTGCTAACCTCTTTTAGGAGCTACCATCTAAACATGATTTTGAACCTTAAATGTTTTAAAATGCATCTAAGTTTTAGTTGTTCTAATTTTTTTTTTTTTTTGTTTGTTTTTGCTTTTTTTTTCAAAAGGTTATGATGCATTCACGTCGGGTTCACCAAAATGTATCGCTCCAAATTTTTCGCATCCCTACCTTCAGGCTATTGGATCCACGCCCGAAAGGAGGATGGGAAAAGGATGGTGCGGTACCCCGACGAGAGGACTTTGCGAAGGTCCCGCCTCTCAAGGGAGGTGTATTTTGGTGATTTTTCGACTGGATGGTGGGTTCACCAAGAAACATTTGACGGCAGTTTCCATGCCTAGGTTTTGGGAATGAGTTTTGATGAGTTCGTTTTATTTTTAAACATTCATCCTAGGTTTGGCCGAATGATTCTAACTTAAACTACATGAAAATGCAATTTAAATGAATACAAGAAACTTAAAAGAAAGCAGAAACAGAGAATTTGCAGGAGGCCAATGAAGATTACCCGATCCGGAAGTCTCGATGAAGTTTTCGATTACTTGTAGCAGTCGGATCGTCCGTAATTCAACAGAATCGCCTTCAATTTGATAAAATCGTCTAAACTGACAGGATCGTCTGTAATCTGACGAATTCGTCAAACGAATTCATCAGAGACCTGCAAAACAACAAACAGATGCGAAATACAAGAAATTCTATTTTGTAAATAGGGGCAAACTATATGAAAAAGTAATATGAGTATTGAACAATATACAAGAACAAAAGTAAATGCAAATCACTGTGTTTAGATAGCAGAATATGATCTTAATATGCAAACTAGACAAAATGGGTGAACTCCAGATGCAATATAGTATAAAAACTGAATAGACAATCTAATTTATAGCATAAAATGACAGATAAAAGAGAAAGAAGAGCAAACCCGTGCAACCGATTGCCTCGATGTGTGCTGCAATCGAAATCGTCTCGCATCGTAACGAGATCGTCCCGAATTTGACGAGATCGCCTCCGATCTTGACAAGTTCGTCGACGGCGATAGGTGCTGGCTCCGACTGAAAACCAATGGTGTACCTGCAATAAAATTAATATAGGACTAGTGCAAGAGCAAATTTGAAGTGTTTTAGCGCATAGGGAGTTGATTTACATAAAAATTCAGCCAGGGGTTGGGGAAGGAAAAGTTTTAGAGTTAAATAGGCATAGGATAGTTGTTGGGAGGTTGGAGATCATCCCAATTTGGGAGATCTCCAACGGGGGAAGGGTCCCAACGGCACAGACACGCTTCTGCCCGGATTGGAGACCCGTTGGAACGGATTCCAACTATGCAAATTCAGTTTTGCGACAAAATCGTCTGGACGTTCTAGTCCAGACGAAATCATCAAATCTGGGGCGATATCGTCTGATCGGAGACGATATCGTCAAACGGTCAAAACAACTGCTAAAAATGGCACGAAAAAGAGGAAACGGGTTTCTCGACGGTTAACGGGCGGTTTGGGAGGTTAAATTTGAATTTAAATTTATTTACTAAGGTGAATGTAATTATTCCAATTTTACTGCACCAATTTTAGGGTGCTACAAGCACATCCAGGTAGATCACCCCAGAGGGCTTCCTGTTGAGATTACAATTGTGGAGGAGTGGGTGTAGTGCTATGCCACTAGATGGGCTCAAGAGTACAAGCTATGCAAGAGCCCTCATCATGCGAGGGAGCTTCCCCATTATACTGCTACTTTCACTAGGTTGTAGGCTAAGAATGTTATGTGGTACCCATATCATGAGTGCCCGGCGTGGGATGATCCGACCAGTTTTACTGCTAAGATGTAGTGTGAGTGGTGGCTCCTTGGCTGCAAGGTTGGCATCTGGGAGTATTTCTTCTACTCTCGGGTTCTCCATCAGTATGGGCTACAATAGGATGTGCCTCTTGTTCCATTTTTGTATAGGTGCCTCATAGTGGAGAAGGACCTACCCCCATGGTAGATTATAGAGCTCTCAGATGAGGAGGATGCCCCAGTAGTTGACCCAAGAGTTGTTGGGGGTGTTACAGAGGCATACACTCAGTGGTGGGGGGATCGGATGTGGCATGGTACCGATAGCCTAGGTCATGAGGATGATGGTGGGGATGATGGTGCAGATCTGATAGGGCACAGAGTCTGAGCCAAGACCGAGGTATGGGGCCAGCTAGCAGAGTAGGTGGTAGTGGAGGAGTAGGAGGCTCCTGAGGAGGATGAGGAGGAGCTGGAGCCCAAGGAGAGAGATTCTCCTCTGAGAGCACAGTTGCATGAGGTCGAGGCTGAGCTCCAGTCGACCCAGATCCAGGTGCAGCAGTGAGATGCTACCATAGCACAGTGGGATGCCACCATAGAGCAGCTCACGATGTAGATACAGGATTTGTAGGCTACTATCAGGGGTGGTACTGCTAGGATGCAGTTTGTTGTTCCTCCTACACCATAGGGGGATCCAGAGATAGATTCAGGGGTAGAGGTTCTACGCCTACAATTACTATTGGATGAGTATGAGGGGAAGATTCAGGAGCATGTTGGTCACATTACCACTCTCTAGATGCAGCTCAGGAGGCATGGGCTTATTCCTAAGGAGGCACCCGATGTAGGTGGTTCACAGGTCAGTGGGTGCTCTACCTCAGGGTAGTCTTCTGCCCATCCTAGCTAGAGGACCCAGACTCGGATAGAGAGACCAGCAGGTTCACACCATTCAACCCGTGACACCGCCATAGGGGGAGGTGGCACTGGGGGAGGTGATGTCGGGGGCTCAGCCCCTGTATTTGATTGATGGTGCTCTTTTGATTCATTTTTGAGGTCGGCTTGACCTACTTGACTATAGCCCATGGGAATTTTTGTACCTTTATGGACCTGATACACACATTTATATGATATCTTTGCTTTATGACTCATTATGTGTATCGTTTATTGCTTATGTTTTTGTTTTATTTTGTTTTATGATGCGATGGATGATGGTATTATGATGAATTGATATATGTATGTGTTAGGTGATAGATGATATTTATGATGATGTGGATTTGAAATAGATGCTAATGTGTGTATATCTGTAGATGTTCATATGATATGATGTGATGTATTATGAGTTGATCTAATGATGGATTTATGGTTATATGCAAATGGATATTGCTTATATGTTTTATGATGTGCTTTATGATGTAATGATGGATGATTGATGACTTATGTATTTATGGATGCAATGTTATTGTTAAATGCATGTTTAATTTTGCTTTAATTGTATGCATCTAGCTTATGTGATGGTATGGTATGAATGAACCTGTATGCTTTAATCACTTAAAACATAAGGAATGCATATGATATTAACAATCTTAATGGGTGATACCACAGAAAGTAAAAAAATAATCATGAATTTAAATAATCACTCCTATCATAAGAATTGATTAAGTATTCATATGTGAGATGTAATGGTGTGAAATGTATGTATTTTCTTGATAAGTTTCTGTAAATTAAAAGATATAAAGTAGTCAGTGGTCATCTATATATTATTTCTAATATATATGCGGTATCTATCCTACTATGTTGATACCCCCTAATTTATAGAATCTTATAAAGAAAATGTTGGTATGATTGATGATATGATTTGTTGCTATATAAGAATTTTTGGGGCTTTGCTTGAGATTCAAACATTCTAGTTACCCTATCAATAGTTGTGTATTGACCATACTAGACTTTTGAAGAAGCAAGGCTTTCATCATAGACCTATGGATTCATTGTCCCTGTGTGTGCAAATGAATATATTTAGATAGAACTCAATATTTTCCTCCGATGTCAGGCGGGATTCTTTCAGCCCATTGCTAAGATCGGGGATCCTCAATTGTTCATCTTATCCTATGTTGGACTCAGTTGGACTATACCACTAGGTGACCTTGGGTTACCTAAAGCTAGCTCATCCACATTCAAACATTGGTCTACACAAATGCATAATGCCTTTGTATTAGACATATCATCATGCTTTTGGTTCGGTTGTGCTGAGAATTCTAGGGATTCAAGTTCCATTCCCTTATTTTCTTCATTTTGACTCGGGATACTTGCTCATGTCTAGTGATGAAAATCACTATTTATTTTAACTGATTTTTTTGTTTTCTTTTGAGCAAGGGATTCTTGTAGTGATGATAATCACTATTTATTTTGCTTTTGTTCTTTTGATATTTTGAACTATGACTTTGGGCGTTGATGTTCGACTTTTGAAGATTTTGAACTTTCAATTTTGAGATTTGAATTTGGCTTTGTTTCGAGGTTTTGCTTATTTTTATGAAAGCAAGGGATGTATGCAGTGATGATAATCACTCATTTTTGGGTAGGGCAGAACTTGTCCTTTTGCCAATTCTCAGCACCTTTGAACCGGTTGCACAGGGGGATAAGCAAGGATGACCCTTTTCGCTTAAGGTAACTTAGAACCCTATATGCAACTTTCATCTTCCCTTGTCCAGCTAGGATTTAAGTTTTTATAATTAGTGATGGGATTCTGAATATCTGAGGTTTTCATGACTATTCCTTATTCTCTACTAATCAATATGGCTTTTCACAAAAATTGATAAGACCACTAGATATGGTTGAATAACCAAAAAATCTTAGCCTGTTCCTTATAGCAACTTGATATGGTTGTGTTGAGAAACACAATTACACACATGAATGAATGGATGATGGTGGATTTTGTGAATGATTTATGATACAAACTGTGGCATTACTTGTAAGGTTGTGATCATACCATATGCGAATGTAATGGAAATGACAATGTAATGCAACTATGTGGATGCAAGATGTGAGATGCAATTGTTTTTGCATTTTTTGATTTTATGTTGTTTTTGTATTTTTGATTAATGTGACCAAAGGGCTTATTGTGCCTTTGGGGCTTTTGATTTTTGACCAAGTAGCATGAAATACCCTTGGAGCATTTTGAATTTGACCAAGCGACTTGGATACCCTTGGAGCATTTTTATTGGAATTTGACCAAGCGGCTTGGATACCCTTGGAGCATTTTGATTTGAATTTGACCAAGCGACTTGGATACCCTTGGAGCATTTTGATTGGAATTTTGACCAAGCGGCTTGGATACCCTTGGAGCATTTTGATTTGAATTTGACCAAGTGACTTGGATACCCTTGGAGCATTTTGATTGGAATTTGACCAAGCGACTTGAATACCCTTAGAGCATTTTGATTGAATTTACCAACTTATACCCTTGACATTTTTTAAATTTTTTTTATTTTTATATTTTTTTTTTTTATTTTTATATTTGAATTTTTTTATTTTTATATTTGAATTTTTTTATTTTATGACATATTTGAATTTTTTGTTTTATGACATATTTGAATTTTTTTATTTTTATGTGTAGAATACCTTCAAGTGAATGATATTGAGAGGTTCAGGCTCTTCAACACCATCTAATGATATAAGGTGATATGCTCCAGGCCCAACTCTTTCTGAAACCATGTAAGGGCCTATCCAATTTGCCATGAATTTGTCTCGTAGGTGCGATGGTAAATTAGAATTCTGTTGGTTCTCTTTGAGCACAAGATCCCCAATTTTGAAATCTCTTAAGTGGACTTTACTATTGTAAGCTCGCGCAAGGTGATCTTGGTAAACGTGAAGATGCTCTAAAGCATTGACTCATCATTCATCAAGAAGCGTCAACTGATCAAGGTGGCCTTGCCGTGCGGTATCATCATCTATGAAGTCCTTCAATGCTATGCGTAGAGTTGGAATTTCCAACTCTAGTGGCATGATGGCCTCAATGCCATATACAAGTGAAAATGGTGTTGCCCTAGTGGGCGTCCGTACACTAGTCCTGTATGCCCATAGTGCTAGAGGCAATTGTATGTGCCAATCCTTGTGATTTTCTTGCACCGTCTTCCTCAAGATGGAGACTATTATTTTGTTTGAGGCTTCTGCTTGCCCATTTGCTTGTGGATAATAAGGCATTGAAAAATTGTGCTGAATATGGTATTTTTTCATTAAAGCACGCACATTTTTGTTCTTGAAAGATGGCCCATTATCCGATATTATCTTTGAAGGGACCCCAAAATGACTTATGATATTGTGGAGTATAAACTCCGTAATCCTTGGTCCAGTTGTCGATGTTAGGGGGATCGCTTCAACCCATTTAGTGAAGTACTCAATGGCCATTATGATGAATGTGTGTCGGCCTGAGGATGGGGGTGAGATCTTCCCAATCAAGTCTAGTCCCCACTACGAGAATGGCCATGCTGCCTGGATGGGTTGCAAGGCTTGTGATGGCAAGTGCATGAGATTTGCATGATGCTGGCACTTAATGCATTTCTTGACATATTCGTAGTAGTCCTTTTCCATGGTGGGCCAATAGTAACCCATTCTCAAGATGCGCTTGACGATGGCCATGCCACTGAAATGTCCTCTGCATGTACCATCATGAGCTTGTGAAATTGCCCAAGATGCTTCCTAGGGCTCAAGACAATGGAGTAGTACTCCATCATATCCTCATCTATAGAGGATCTCTCCTAGCAAAATGTATCTAGTCACCTTTTGTTTAAACGTTCGCTTTTCAACATGTGATAGACCTTGCGGTACTATTCCAAGCTTCAGGAAGTCCCACAATTGGGAAAGCCAATCCTGATAAGCCATTGCTTCTATGGATAGAATGACATGCTCATCTTGTGATCTAGCATTTGTGAACACTGATTGGGAAACAACCCTATGATGAATGGTTGTTCCACATTCTATGGGACCTTGAGAGATCAAATATTCCCAAGGGGCCATTTGCAAGAAGGCTCTAACTTTGAATGACCAATCCTGATTTGGCTTGATTTGGATCATGTTGACTGACTCTAGGTTGTCAATAACCTCACATTGTATTGTAGAAAATATGAGCACTTTCACATGAATGGTTGTAAAATCAGTAGATGGATTCTAAGGGATTAAGGATCCCAAATATGCCATGGTGTCTACAAATCTATTTGATGTACGAGGGATTGCCTCGATGTCATACCATTCCAGCCAGGTTAGGTAAGTGTCAACAAGCTCCTTGTAAGCTTTTAGGAGTGGGCACCTACATTGGAATAATCCTTTGACTTGGTTTACTATGAGAAAGGAGTCACCAAAGATATTCAATATTTTAATGCCCATTGCAACTATTGTTTGGAGTCCCAAGATCAAGGCTTCATACTCTATGTTATTGTTTGTGCATGGGAAGTCTAGTTTGAATGATAAGGGCAATGGAGCACCCTATGGTGTGATAAAGACTATCCTTGCTCTCCCCCTTGTTCACACTTTGAACCATCGAAGAACAATGACATGTCTCTTTCCTTCTCAGGTTCTTCGAGTTCTGGTGGATCTGATAATGCAAAGACTGCATCATCAAGCAATTCTATAGTGAGAGGCTTGCTATCCTGAAGAGGTGCCTCTACTAATTGATCCGCTATGACTTGTCCCTTGATGGAATTTTGGCTTATGAATTCTAGATCAAATTCTATCAATAGCATGATCCACTTTATGGTACGTGTATTGTGATATGTCTTGCTCATCATGTACTACAAAGGATTTTGTTTTGATATAACATAGGTCGTATGGCTCAACATGTAGTGTCACAACTTTTGAGTTGCAAAGACCACTATTAAACACAACTTTTTGACATACGCATACCCTAGCTCATAACTCACCAATGTGCGACTAATGTAATATATGGCTTGCTCTTTGTTTTGCATGTTCTTTTGGGCCAACATGGTGCCCAAAGAAAAATCAGTAGCCGATATATATAATAAGAATGGTATGTCTAGCCTTGGTGGAGCCAACACTGGTGGCATCGCCAGATAAGTTTTGATCTCTGCAAAGGCTTGTTGGCACTCTCCATCCCAATGAAATGGGACTTCCTTGCATAGCAACTGGTTCATGGGCCGACACTTATCTGATAATTATGCAATGAACCTTTTTATGGATGTTATTTTGCCTTGTAGGCTTCTTAACTCCCTAATGTTGGTAGGGGCAGCCATTTCTAGTATAGCTTTTACCTTTGTAGGATCGACTTCAATGCCTCTCTTAGAAACTATGAATCCCAAAAGCTTTCCAGAAGTTACGCCAAAAATGCATTTCTTAGGATTCAATCTGACATTGTGCTCAATGAGGTGATTAAAGACTTTTCTAAGGACTTCAACATGCTCTTGCCGCAATAGGGACTTGGCAAGTAAGTCATCCATGTAATCTTCTAAGATCTTATGCATGTAGTCATGGAATATGTATGTCATGGCCTATTGATATGTGGCACCAACATTCTTGAGACCGAATGGCATTACTTTGTAACAAAATGTTCCCCATGGAGTAATGAAAGTGGTTTTATGTTGATCCTCGGGTTTAATCTGGATCTGGTTGTATCCAGAAAAACCATCCATTAGGGAGAGCATTTCGTGACCTACGGTTGCATCCACAAGAGCATCTATGTTTGGCAATGGGAATGAATCCTTTGGAGTTGCCCTATTTAAGTCTCTGAAGTCTATGCAGATATGGACTCTTCCATTGGGTTTCCCCATGGGCACCATGTTCGATACCCACTTAGGGTAGTCGATAGGAACTATGAAAACTGCATCCAATAGTTTTTGCAATTCATTCTTTACCATCAAAGCGATGGTGGGATGCATTTTTCTCAACTTCTATTTGACTGGTTTCTTCATGGGGTCCAATGAAAGGTTGTGAATGACTAACTTTGGATCTATCCTAGGCATATCCTTGTAAGTCCAAGCAAACATATTTGGCCTCTCTTTCAGGAGAGGAATTATGATGGCTTGTTCTTTTGGAGATAGACTTTCTCCGAACTTGACTTTCTTTGGTTGAGTAGGATCATCGCTAATGTCCACTTTGAAAGTTGCTTCTATAGCCATATGTGACCCATCCTCCAACTGGTGAGGCATGGGTATCAAGTGAATGTCATCGGTGGGATTTATAGGTCCTACTGACTCAGGATCCAAACCAGCATGGAATACATCATGGGCACAGCCTGGTGCAAAATGAAATGGTTGTAACATCTCTTCATTAGAGAAAATATCTTTAAGCTCTATTGGTGAATCAGCATGATCCCAATCAATCATCTCTATGTCAAGACACAAAGGTTTATCGGGATCTGCTGGGTTATGAAGTGGAGTGGTCAAATCAATGGAGATTGTATTGATGGATGGGATGAAATCTCTAGGACCACATGGGTGAAATATTATCTCCGAGGTTTCCCTTCCATGCTCATGATGAGGCTCTGGAGGAATGGGAATCTCTGGATCTAGCCCATGAGTTGGGCTAACAATAGGATCATTGGGTTCTAAGAGTTCCCTGAATGTCGACGGAGGGGGATTGACCATGCGATGAATGACATTCAAGTCAACAGGTCTCCTTAAAAATTGCAAGCCAGGGTCTATGGCGTGAAGTGTCACTTCTCTTTCCACCAACATATTGACTTGTCATAAATGGTGAGGCCCAAGATAGGCCATCTCAGTCTCATCCTCAAAATCATCATCACTTATCCAGAAGCCATTAGCATTAGTATGCGGCCCTAAGATGAGGGGCTCATGTCTTGGCTCTAAGTAAGCCATCTCTATTTCATCCTCATATTCTTCATCACTTATGAAGAATCCATTTGCATTAGTATGTTGCCCCAAGTCATGGGGCCATTGCCTTGCCCCTAAGTAGGCTCTCTCTATTGAGTCCTCTGACTCATAGTCACTTTCATCGGATATGTATCCACTCTCATTGTGGATGGACCAAGTAAGTCTTCGTAAGTAGCGAGGCCCATGATAGGCCAAGCCCTCTTGTGCTTCATCATCACTTGCCACATATCCATTTTCTTCTTGCTCTTCATCCCATGAGTTGTACCCTACTGGGATGGCCTCAATTGTGAGTCTTGGATGATAAGTCTTGGGTGGCGGTATGCTTACCATGACCACTTGCCTATTGCTCATAAGTCTCAAACTTAGTGGGTGATAAGGAATAAAATTGATGTCTTCTCCTAACCCCAAGCTCAATCTATCTAAGGCTACTGCTAGAGAGTCATCTCGACCTCTGATGTGATAGCCTAACCCAAATCTATCAGTGGGAAGCTGGTACTATGGCTCGAGTGGCCACCTTCATCCCTACTCATATATACCAAGACCATAACCATGCCAATGGCAGCATTCAAAGTAGCTTAAAGTGAACTCAAGATTAGAGAGGTAATGAACATTAATAGTGAACAAGTCATCATTGTCCTCTTCTTCTTCATAGACTTATGGGCGCAGTCTAGTCCAGCGTAGACAAATTTTGACTAGTTTGGAGGGATTCCAAGTGGAACCATTATTCCCACTAGTGGTCTTAGATCCTTTGGACATCCCATATCTTGTGTAGACTCTATGATAGGTGTAAAGGTTATGTTCTACACAAGATACTCTCCTATCCCTATGCTTGCCAAGTGTATAGTCGTATGTGAGGTGGATGACCCCATGGATGACACTGGTGAAGCGGGGTGGTAGTCATCATCTTCGACTTGGTCTTGGTGATCTTCTTCCATGGGATTTGGACCCTCTTCAATAGCTATGGTTAGCATTTCCTTGAGTTTATTTTCCTCAACCATAGGTGCCTTTAGCTTTTGATCATTTTTTGGTTTAGGCATTGATGGTTGATTAGAAGCATTGGCCACTTTATGTGCAAGATGAGGTGTTGATGCAGATGGGTCTTTTTGTACCCTTTTGTATTTATTATCTAGTTGGGTAGTTGGAGATGAAGGTCCTACAGACAAGTGGGCAGAAGGAATTACAAATTCTCCTAGACAATCCACCTGATGAACATACTTGAATGGTTCTTCATCGGCCAACACCATGTAGACTTTGTTATCATGCACATACTTGACACATTGGTGTAAAATTGAAGGAACACATTTCATGTCCCTTATCCAAGGTCTCCCTAGGAGGATGTTGTATTGCATGGCCCCTTCCAAGACATGACACATCACGGGGATGGTCTTATGCCCTACCTTGATAGGTAGGACTATCATTCCCATAGTATTGCATAAAGCATCATTGAAAGCTCTTAATGTATAGGCTCCCGGAATGATATTGGACTTGGGGATCTTAAGGTGTTCTATTGTCATTGTTGTGATGATGTTGATTGATGAACCTATATCGATCAAGACCCGCTTAAAAGGTAAATCATTGATTGATGCCATAATGTGCAGTGGAGGGTCTGGTAAGGTAGTAGGTACTATCTTAATCTCATAATCATAGAATCGAATTATAGGTTCATGGCATTCTTGTACTTGTCCCAAAAAATGGGTGAATGCATTTGGATCTTGTGGTTGGATCTCAATTGACCTTAAAATCTCCATCAAGGTCTCCCTATGCTTTGGGGACTATTGTATGAGCTCATAAATGGATAGCTTAGCCGAAGTCATTTGTAAGTTTTGCTCAAGTCTACTCCGGATAGTTACCACAGGTCGAGTTGGTGGACCTGGAAGGTTGTTTTGCCCCTGCCTCTACCTAGGTGCAGTGGGGACATTTATGGGAGCTGCAGGAGGTTGTGGTTGACCATATCATCTACTCCTAGTTGCTATATTGACAATTTCAACCATCCCAACACACCCATGGGTAGGCGTATCAATTCGGACCTGATTGACTTGTGCACCTTGCCCTCTAGGGACCTCATGGTTTGGCAACAGGTTTTTGTAGATGCCCATATCTCTGTTGTCAGGGGCCAATGGGTTGTCCACTTTTAGTTCTCCTACCTCAATCATGTTTTGCACCTGATGTTTGAAACCAACACAAACTTTGATATTATACCCCGATATCCTATGATACGGGCAGAATTGATCTTCCCTATATCCTTTTGGCTTAGGATGGTTGGGATCTATAAGAGGTATATCAGGGAATCTGATCTTTCCCACCTCACTCAATTGATTGAAGATTGATTGCATTGATTCTGTCAATGGTGTAAAATAATGAGGGGGTTTGCGTTCTTTGTTTCGACCCTGATTGTTCTTTTGATCATAGTTGGTTGGTGGGGGTTGTGCTTGATAATTTTGGGGTTGTTGCATAGCCCCGTCCTTAGGCGTAGCCAATACCACTTGATTAACTGGGGTAGGGTTTGCCTACTTCTACTTATATTTGCCATTCTTATCATTTTTGCTCCACTCCTTCTTGGTTCAGAGTTTTATGGTTCCCTCATCTACTTTGATGTCCTCAATGAGTTTGGCTTGTGCCAAAGCTTCCTCAAATGAGGGGTATTGTTGTAGTTGTAGCAAGAGGGAAATGTGTTTGGAACAACTCTTGGTGAACATCCGGATGATTTCTTCTGTGGGAACGGAGAATGATAATTTTGCCATGACTTTTCTCCATCTATTCCCATAATCCATTACTGGCTCATCATCATAATGTCTTAAATTGGCCAGGTTCAAGAGATTTACTTTCCTCTTAGCACCAAAGGAGAAATGCTTCAGAAAAGCATTCACTAGTTGTTCAAAGTTGGATATGCTATGCTTGGGCAATTGGTTAAACCATTGGGTGGTTGCACCCAAAAATGTCATGATGAATGTCCTTAGCATAAGAGCATCATTTTCTTCGAGATGAAAACATGCATTGATGAAATTGGTGACATGCTCTTGTGCATCTTCTTCACCTTTAAACTTCTCTAGCCTAGGCATCTCAAAGTGCTTAGGATAGGGAGGGCTAGGAACTGATGGACACAATGGTTGGTTGTGTATTTTGCTCAATGTTGGTTGGCTCCCAGCAGCCTCTTGTTTCTCAAAGGCTTTCATATTTTTAGCAAGCTTTCGAAATGCCTTTGAAGCAAGGAGTTCTTCCTCTTGCAAACCCCCCCATGGTGATGGTGGAGGTAGCACTCTATCCATTTGATTTGCTCTATTTTCTTCCCTCCTACGAGGGGATCCAAGATACGCCTGATCCTGATTTATTAAGTCTACCATTTCCCCCCAGTTGGATTCTGCTCATGATTTGGAGGGTGATTTTGGTGTGGGTTACTTTCTTGTCTAGTGCACCCATTCTATTGTGAGTTAGCGCATTGATCCTTTTGATGATCATCTCTATTTGCTTGTTGGTTGCTATGAGCTAGTTGCTCAGCTTGCTCTCTTAAGCATTGCTCATGTTTGCATAACAACCATTCTCTTTGTTTATCATGTTCAAGAGCTTCTACAAGCTCTCACTCCTTATGCAAGGTATTTTCTAACCATCGCACATGGTTGACTTGCACGGTCATAGAAGACTCATGCTTATCTGACTCCGTTCTTGTAGTTCTAATTCATAGATTCCTCAAAGAGGTTTCTACTATCTCTTTGCTTTGGCTAGCTAGTGTGACTTGTTCAATATATTGTTGGGCATCTCTATGGTCAGACTCTATATGTTTACTATGGGGTCACCCTGAGGCACCACCAATTTGAGAAGTGGGCTTAGAAGTCATAGTTCATGAACTTTCAGATGCAGAGTTCTCTATGGCTATAGTTTTGGGTGGTGGCCTCGGGTGCAATTGATCCAACTCATCCAACTATCTTGTTTTCCATGGCTGATCCCATGGGGTGCCATTCACTCCAATGAGGTCATAGTCTAATGGAATCCTTCCTCTTGTTTGAAGGATATCTTCTATTTGATGTCTATGATTGGATGTGTTTCTAGTTTCCTACCCCTCAGTGGGTTGATCTGTTCTAAGTGTTGCATGTGAATGTTGAGATGTTTCGACTCTTGTGTGTCTTTGTGGTGATGAGGGTTTTGTAGCCCTCTCTACCCTCCATGAGGATGGATATGGGGAAGCCTCATCATCTCTATGTGAAGAATGGGGTCTAGAACCCTCTTTATGTCTATGTGAGGAGGAAGCTCTTGAAGCTTCCTCATGTCTCTGAGAAGTTTCTGTGTATTTAGAGGAAGCCCTTGAGGTTTCCTCATGTCTCCTTGATGATGATGGTCATGAGGCCTCTTTGTGTTTATGAGATGTAGTTTCATGTTGTGGTTCCCTATTTGGGGTTTCTCGAGGAGATCCCCCAAGGGTTGAATTATCACCTCTTAGACTCGTGGAACTGTGTCTCACAGTATTTTGAGTAGGTCTTTCAATGTTACTATGGCTTCACCTAAGGGTATGAGTTGCCTCAGATTCCCCTTCGATGTCAGACCGAGGGTGTTTACTTCTTATTTTGACCATTATTTTTGGAAATTTTAGCTTTTGTGTTGCACAAACAATATCAAGCAAATGTTTATCTTGCTTACAATTTTAAGTGTGCCCTAAACTATTTGTTGTATTTTGATGTTTTGTTGTTTCTTGTTTCTTGTTCTTGCTTTGGATTTGGAATGAGGAGACTCATCCATAGTGATAATCAAGAGTACTCATGCCAAACATGATTTCCCAAAAGAGACTAGGGTACACCATTGAAATCCTAGTGGGGGGTTCGCCTAGCTCTTCCACTCTGAACCAATGAATGTTCCAACAGTGGGAGACAGTTTGAACACAAGTAACTTAGTACCACTATGAAGAAGTTCTTCAATCCATTTCTAGGAGAATCTAGGGGGCAAACCGGTGGAAGGAGATGAATTCCAACATCATCGGACTGAATTGAGGGTTGGTGATGAAATCCAACTCCCCAATGTTTAAATGATACGTGCGTGTGTGGTGTTCATTTTAAGCTTGCATGAAGTAAAGTGCATAATATAGCAGAAATGACTCTTTCCTATATGCCTAAGTGCAAAATACATTTCAATCTTCAGAAAGATGCATGAACTACTATGATTTGTATGGGTGCACTTTATTTCATGCAAATATGGCCTCTTGCAAGGCCTCAAAGCAAGCAAACAACATACAATGTCTAGCACGTTGGATCCTAGGGTGAACTTTTCAAGCATAAGTCATTGTTCCTAGCAATGCCTAGTGGAAATCTAAAAGAAGATCTAAGATATGCAAAATGCCTAATTCTTTCTTCTTTTATTCTTTCAATTCCCAAATAGAAATGTGCTTTAAGTTCACTATTTTAGACACACAGAAGTAGACAGAAAGCTATAAAATATCAGAGAAGTTATACCAACCTCTAATCCAGCTCAGAGAACCAAGGTTCTATCCTCTTCTACTCTCCAGTGTTGGCCGTTGTCGACCAGAGTGGCTGGTTTCTGGCCACTGTTAGTAGGAGCGGCTAAGGCTCTGTTGGCCGTTGTGGCTCAGAGCGGCTAATTTTTGGCCATTGTAGACCAGAGTGGCTAAGCCTGCACACAAAATTAAGTCAATATCCAGGAAAAAAATGAAAAATTAGTGGAGGTCCCACCGTGATCGCCATCTGTAGTGACCTCAGGGTGCACGCACCGCTCTTACTCTACTTGCAAATGTGTTAAACCCAAAATGAAATGAAAGACCATGAAAAAGCATATAACATGGAAGTAACAAAGATATATCTCTTTATTTGTATTAAAACCCGGTTACATGTCGGTCCCTCTTAGGGATACCCATTTTGATACAATAAGGTTACAAGTGGGTAAAATGTCCCCTCGCAAAGGGGTGGTGCGCTATCACAAGCTTCCCGGTTTCGCACATGAAAATGTATGAGGGCTTACAGATGCCTCCTTCTCTAGGTCTATTTCCTAGAGGGATCCCTTTTGCTCTCGTATGTTGTAGATTCTGTCCGATGAACCTGTGGCCCTGTAAGCAATGAAACAACAACACACGCTTAGATGTCCGAGAATGCCTCCCTAGATGAGGTTGTTAGTAATGAATATATCAAATGAAAGCAAGTGCAAATTAAACCGATGCTATGAATGCGAATGAATGAAATGATGCTATGCTAATGATATGCTAAATAGAATAATGAAACTAATGTCTAAAACCCTAAGCTAGGCCCACGGGCCACTGTCCAAGATAGCGGCCGCTAAAGCGAATCTTGTCCTCTTTGCTTCAAGGCTATGGATCAAAGCTTGTATCCGATGTTGAAATGATGGTTGCTTTGCTCGATACGTTGAATATCCTGTATGTGGAAAACCCTCAAGTGGACTCTCCCTCTCTTTGATCAAAGTTTCATCCTGGATCAAAATTGTCTCTTTCCCTCCAATGTGTCCTCTTTGGTGCTCTCAGGCTTGCACCTTTTAAAGTGTGTGAAACTCTAGGTCTATGCCCAAGCCCTAGGACTGAATCCCTCATGCGTAGTGAAGGTTAGCATGAGAAGATTTTTGTCTTTTCTATGTTTAAAGACCAGTTAACTGAAGTCTAAATGCAAACTCAAGTCTCCTATGTGAACTGGCCATGAAAGGGAATGCAAAGTTACTCCCGCTCACCTTTATTGCATGCAGACTACCACTTCCACCCGTGATTGGGCATATCTATCGGCAAAATACTTTTTATGGCTTAGTCGCTATCATCTATAGTGGCTAAGATCTGGCCGCTGTCATCTACAATGGCTAAGGTCTGGCCGCTCTAAGCTTGAGCGGCTAAGGTCTGGCCACTCTAGTCTTGAGCGGCTAGGCTTGGATGGGCTTAAAGTGCCCCAGATGAGTGGTGAGAACCACTTTTGATGCTTGGAAAGTCCAATATTATGTCATATGATCTTATGAATGTGCCTATGTGAGTAGCTCCCCTAGACATGACATGTTTTAGGTGTCTACAATAAGTACCATTACCCACTCTTTGTGTAATTATGTATGGACCTAACCAATTAGCTATGAGTTTATCATGAAGATGCGATAATGCATTGGTGGTTTTTTATTCTCTTTAAGGATAAGATCTCCTACTTGGAATTCACGTAGATGAACTTTAGTATTGTAAGCACATTTGAGGCAATCTAGGTAAACTCGTGAATACTCTAAAGCATTGACTCACCTCTCATCAAGAAGTGTGAGTTGGTCAAGATGTGGTTGTCTAGAAGTATCATCATATATGAATTCCTACAAAGAAATTTGTAAGGAAGGGATCTCGAGCTCAAGAGGTATGATTTCTTTAGCTCCATAGACCAATGAAAATGGTGTTGCCCCTGTAGGCATGTGGATGCTTGTTCGATAAGCCCACAATTCCAAGGGAATTTGTGTATGCCAATATCTATAATTTTCTTTGATAATTTTCTTGAAAATAGCAATTAAGGTCTGTTGGAAGCTTCAACTTGTCCATTTTCTTGTGGGTAATAAGGAGTCAAAAAACTATGTTGAATATTGTATTTATCGCAAAGTGCTCAAACATCATTGTTCTTGAAAGACTTACCATTGTCTGAAATTATTTTTGAGGGGATCCTTATTTGTTGAATGCTTTGAGGGTGAAGTATGATTTGGTGATGTGAGATAGAGGAAGTTTCAAATTATGGAGAGCGGATGTGGTAATAATGTTAATATAGGTATCAATGAGACTCTCTTGAAAGGTTTCTTGTCAATTAGAGCCATGATATGCAATGGAGGGTTTACTGATCCTAATGAGATTGACTTAATATCAAATTCATAAAATGTTATGGAAGGATCCATGCATGTTTGAATGCTCCCCACAAATTTTTTGAAGGCATTAGGATCTTGTGATTGCAATTCGATGGATTTCAAAATTTCCATTAATGCCTCCCAATGTGGGGGAGATTGTTGGATTAGCTCATTTATTGACAATTTGGTGGATGCCATTTTCAAAATTCTGGTTAACTTGCTACTTAATGATATGACTGGTCAAGGTGGATGATTTATTGGTGGATTTTATTGACTACGTATATGAATGGAAGATGATGGAATTGGGGAAACTTGGATGGGTGGCAATGTATATGGTTGTGAGACACTTGTTGGAGGTTGTTGCCTTGTTGATTATTTTGTTGACCTCTAGTGACAACACGAATGGCCCTTACAAACCCTTGTTATTATTAAATATGGTTGACTTGGTTAGGGGGAGTTTTAGTGTTTTCTCCCTCTATGTTTGATGGCACCTCCTCGTGGTGAGGAAGTGGTGTCTGAAATATACCAAGATCTTGGTATATTTGAGCAATGGGACTATTAACTTTAATTTCCCCAAATTCAATGAGGTCTTGGACTACGTCTTCAAACATGCAGTAATTGTTGATGTCATGCCCATTTTTCCTATGATAGGGGTAAAATAAGTATTTTTGGTAATTTTTACTATGTTTGCTAGGGTCATCCGGTATAATATCGGGTAGAGAAAGTTTATTTGTCTCATATAGCCTTCTAAATAGAGGCATAAGACTCACCCAATGGGGTATATTGGTGATTCTATCAGACAGACTATCATTGGGGATGGTTTTCCATTATTGGCACTGTGTTTTCAACTATTGGAGCTTGTGTTGTTGAGGGGACCGCATGATAGAAAATTTGTTGTGGTAATTTTTGCATAGGTTATTGTTGTTGAGCCATTCATAGCTAGATCATGACCACTTGATTGACTTGATTGGATTGGGTGGTTGGGGTAGCTTGTGTTGATTTTTGTTGGCCTGAATAATTACTTTTTTATTGGCCCTTATTTTGCCATTCTTTCTTCTTGGGCTTAATGATGCCTTCTTGGATTTTGATATCCTCAATGACACTAGCCTGAGCTAAAGCTTCTTCAAAAATTTTATAAGTTCTTAATTGGAGCATCCAAGAGATGGGTTTTAAGCAAATCTTGGTGAATATCTTAATTATCTTATCCATTGGTAGGGTGAATGGCAATTTTGTGATGATAACCCTCCAACAGTTTCCAAAATCATAGATAGATTCATCATCTTGTTGTATTAAGGTATAGATGTTAGATAATGAGATCTTATTTTTGACATTTAGGATAAATCAGTAAAATAATTGCTCAATCAATTGGTCAAATGTATAAATACTGTGATTTGGCAATTGATTGTACCATTCTATGGCATCTCCTCCCAATGTTTGAGGAAATTTTTGAAGAATGGGAGCATTATCATCTTGAATTTTGAAGCATGCATGAATAAAAGTGCTCACATGTTCTTTGGGATCCTCAGTTCCCTTGAATTTTTCAAACTTGGGTATCATAAAATATGTTGGATATGGCAGGGTTGGTACTAAAGGATGAATTGGTTGTTTGATAAATTGGCATAAGGTTGATTTCTAACTTGAAAAGCTAGGGGTGAATTACATAAATTGATCTATTTGTTTTTGCATGGACTCAACTTGAGGGTCTTCTTTAGGAATGTGAAAACCCTAAATTACTTGATGGGTTTGTGGTGGCATAAAAAGATGTTGTGGAGTGATTAAATGATGAGGATATTGGTATTGATGATGAGGTTAATTGGATGGAATATGATGAATGGGATATTGCTGATGAAAGTATGGGGAATTATGAAATGATGTTGATGGGTGAAAGGTATGGCTAGGTTTTCCAATAGAAATAGGATGGGTAATGGTATGGTTTTATGGGGGAACAAGGATAGAGACCACAAAAGACTGTGGTGCCCATGATGGACCCTGGTTGATAAGGAGAGTCTGATTAGAGGTAGGTAAAGGATTAGGGTTGACCTATACTTGCTATTGAGCATATTGAAGTTGTCTAAGAAATTTGTTTAGATAATCCCATACCTCACTGATTTCTCTATCATAGGCTAAATGTATGGAGGTAGAGGGTATGGAATATGTGGTTTGGGGGTAAGTCACACTAAGAATGGTGACTTGAGAGGTTGGGATTTGTGAAGCAGCATTCACATGTGCTTCAAACAAAGGATTGGTGTAAGTGGAAGTATATGATGTGCTAGGATCATAGGAAGGTTGGGGAATGGATTCCTGGGAAGGTGTAACTGATGCCTCAAATAGAGGATTAGTATACACATGGGTAAATATGGATGGAGTTTGGGAATAGACAGAATCTTACTATAAAATAAAATCTTGTCTAGGCAAGTTGGGGATAAACTCTAAGACATAGTTATAAGACTTCATGAAGGCTTCTACTTTTGCCTTGTCTATATGAGTAATGTGGTGGTTGATGGTAGAGGAGTTTGACTCCTCTTAGGGCATGGTCATGTGGAAGGTTGTGGAATGTGAGAGACCTATAGATAAATCTATCTATATCACATTCAAGGTATCTACCACTAAAGTGGTGGGGAATGTGGATGAAGGTTCCATTAATTTTTCTTGACTGGTTGTTTTCTTTTGATTTCGAGTTAATACCATAAGCAAAGTAAATCAAGATACAAATTAGAATACCAAATGTAACACAAGAAATGGAATGCTCAAGGAAATAAAAAAACAATGCTAAGGGTCAACCAGTGTGGCTTAACTTGTTCATTAATTATCTCCTTTTAGTGTGTGTTCATTTTATGTGCCAGTTTTGTGTGTTTTGATTTTCTAATCTTTATTAATGAAACAAAGGTGAAAAAATATGGTGAGGATAGGGCAACGAGATTCTTGTTTGTGATGAAATCCAATAAGTTTTCTTGAGGGTATTCCTATGGTGTCTAAGGGCATATATTGGTGGATGGATATGAATGTCATTATCACCATATCTCAAGCAATGGTTGGTGATGAAATCCAACCACTACTGTTTTGCATGTGATGTGTGTGAATTATTTTTTAGAGTTTATGTTTTCTATTGTCTAAAAAAAATGTTAAAAAAAATTAATTTTGTAAACCTAAATCAAAATCCAACAAAATATTGACAATTTCTCCAAAGGGCGTGAAGTACACCGCTTAAGACCCCTTGCCTAAATAGCAACTGGAGGGTTCATCCATCCCTCTGCTTGGAATCACCCAACTAAAATGGATACTTTTGGCAAATCCAATATTGTTCCAACTTAGGTAGACAATATAAAATTTCTTTAACCCTAATATGCAACACTAAGTCATGCAATTTTTAGTTCAAATGCACACAAAATGTATCATTTTGCATCTAGAAAATCAAAACTCTAATCCGAATATGTGAATTAATGTAGATATAAACATGCAAACTAATATGTGTTCATTCTCTAGATTTCTTAATAATTATTCATTTTATTGTTTTAAATCCAAAAATTATAGAATATACCCAAAATACCTAGGATAAAAAGCTAGGGTTTTAAGCAGTCGACTTACTAAAAAGCCTATTTTTTTTGCTCCTAAATCTCCATAAATGCCTCTAGGTGATTCTGAATGCTACTGAGATAGCCATGGGTACTTTAGGATGGCTTGAAACACATCTGCATATTTTTTGATTGCATTCGAACACCGTCAGGTGCTTCGTGCACCTTCTGCAAACTTCTACAGACTTTAGAATCCCTAAATCTAGTGAACTACAAAATTCATGCTTCTAAAAAACTTGATGATAGAAAATAGAAAAAAAAAATTAGTTAAATATATCATAAATAGAAACCCTTAGGGGGTACCACCATGATCACCATTTGAAATATGCAAAATGCAACACTACAAGCAATGCTTTGAACAAAATAAAATGCAAGATAACACAAGTTATCACAATATAATGAATTCTTTATTGATGGGGGGAGCTTATAAACTTCATTGTTACAAGATTGGATCCTTGAATCATTTTTTATATAATGATACAAAAATTTAGGGTTATCCAAAACCCTAATAATTAAGGTTGTGGTGTCTTCAATCGTGTATTGATCCCAACAAGGTTGAGTGGGATTTTTGGATATACAGTATTGGGATACTCTAGGTGCTGATGTGATATTCTTGATCTACACACAAGGACACATAAAATAGTTAGTAGTCTATGAGAGGGCTCCACAACGTGAGGGCCTTTGTAAGCAATGATAAAAATACTAAGTAATATAAATGAATAGGATAGAAACAAAAAAACATGCAATGCAAATAAATTAATTTAGGGTTGATCTATTTTACCTTTTTGTTGTCTTCTGATTTGTGATGTCTGATGCAGGTGGTTGGTGCAACAATGCCCTAGCATCACCCAAAGCCTAGGGGGACTGTAGGAATGGGAGCATAAAATACCCATGAGCATCTAGCGACTATAGGAAACACCCATGGGTACCTGGGGCTGATGAGGAGGCACCCATGGGTACGTGGTGGTTGATGGGGAATTTTACAAAATAAGATCAGGCGAGGGCACAGGTTGTAGTGATAGATATGGTGAGCAAGGGAGGTGAAATGTGATGAATGGAATGGGGGTTAGGGAACTCAAGGTTCACAAAGGACTCAAGAACTTAGGGTATTCAAAAATCTAGGAACTCAGGGTTAGCAAAAGACTTAGGGACTTAGGGGTTGAGCCATCAAAATGGATCCTATTTATAATCTAACCTAGGGCATTCTAGGGTTTCAAAAACACTAATCCTGTGGCTAATATTAAAGCATATCTAAGGGTAGATAATAAATCTAGGGTGTGGCAAGGATTAAGGTGAATGAATGGATGATATTAGATGAAATCTAATGGTTGGGGTTAATTCACTTAAATAAATATATATCATTAAACATATATTAAAATATAATATAATATATTATATTTAAATATATATAAAATAAATATACATAAATAAATGTGAATATTATTCAAAATATGGTGGGAAATGAGAAATGGTGGGCAAATGGCTATGCTTTGGTGGTGGAAATGGTAGGAAGGCTAAAATGGAAGGCAAATTGCTAGGATTTGGTGTCTACACTTCTTTTAAGAAAAGGAGGGAAGAGGAAAATGCATAAATAGAGGGAAATATAGTTATGGCTAGAGGATTAAAATGATATAGATTAATTAACAACAAAGAAACTATTGCAACATTTTGTAGAGAAGCATAATAGAGAACCAAAACGGACAAACTAAAACTTCTGGTGAATATCTATTTAAGTGCAAGCTTATCTGTGAAGTTAATTGCAGATCTAACTGAACTTTATTTTAGGAATTTAGAATAAGAATTAATGCAAGTTACATTCGATTTATATTTATATAGCAATAGACAACACATACATACTTTATTTGAAACACCAGTGAGCCAAGAACCATAATGGATGATCTTTATTAAACTTTTAGAAGTTTGCATACATAGCCTTGTAAACACCTAAGAGTTGACCATTTTTTTGGGTCTCTCATTCTATATATAAGAGTTTTTACATAACAAAAAACTAAAAGTTGTTACAATAGTATTCCCGTAGGCTGATTCTAGTAAAGAAGTAGTTGAAGAGAGCATGGAGCTTTCAACTGGAAGTGGTTGAGATATTTTGGTTATGGTAATCTTATTTAACATCTTCAGAGATGTCATGGTCCATTTGGCCTTCAAAATGTCATACCATCATGACTTTCTACCTTGGCCCTACCTTAGGCCTTCAAAAATATCATGCCATCATGACTTTCTGCCTTTGTTCTAACTTTGGTCTTCAAAATGTTGCACCATAACGACTTTCCACCTTGGTTCTAACTTTGATATTCAAAATATCACACCATCATGAATTTTTTCCTTGGCTCTACATTAGGACTTAAAAATGTCATGCCATCATGACTTTCTACCCTGGCACTGCCTTAGACCTTCAAAATGTCATTCCATCATGACTTTTCACCTTGGCTCTACCTTAGGCTTTCAAAATGTCATGCCATCGTGAATTTCTATCTTGGCCCTGCCTTAGGCCTTCAAAATGTTGCGCTATCATGAATTTTGGTCATGAATTGATCTTTGGCCTTCAAAATGTCACGTCATCATGAATTTTCACCTTAGTTCTTCTTTCAGCCTTCAAAATATCATCCTATCATAACTTTTCACCTTAGTTCTTCTTCTAGTCTTCAAAGTGTTGTGCCATCACGACTATTCTCTGCACTTAGCAAAATATTGAGAAGATTGCTCCTTATTTCTCTAGATGTGGTCATTTTGACCAACATTCTCGATTCCTCCTAGGGTAATTCTATTTGCAGAATTTCATAACCTAGAGCCTTTATCCATTTGGGAATGGATTAAATAAAAATAACTTAATAAAAAAAAGAGAAAAAAAGGGGAATGATACCAAGCACAAAAAGCTTCCTACTTTGGGGCGGTCATTCTTTTGGAGTATATTCTTCTTTATTTTTTTTGTTTTACCTTGGTCAGGAGTTTTTGCACTACTTGTTGAAGCTTTCTTATCCTTTTCCTATTTATCCTTTTCTTTTACTACTTTGTTATAGGTGGTGTAGGCCTTCCTCTAGGTTTCCTCATCTGTATCCATTTTTTTCTTGAAGGTGATTGTATCGCTCCAAATTTTTTGCATCCTTACCCTCAGGCTATAGGATCCGCGCCCGGAAGGGGGATGCGAGAAGGATGGGACAATACCTCGGACTGAGAGGCCCTTTGAAGGTCCCGCCTCTCGGGGGAGGGGTATAAGGGTGAATTTTCGATGGATGGTGGGTTCACCAGGAAACTTTTGAGTGGCAGTTTCCACACCTAGGTTGATAGTGGGTTTGATGTGTTCATTTTGTACTTTAATCATTCAACTCCTAGGTTTGGCCAAGATGAATCTAAACTATTCTATATGCCAATGCTGATTTTTATGGATACAAAAAATATGAATAAATGCTAAACACAGAGAATGTGCCGAATGGGACAGAACATACCTGATTTCGGATGTCTGATGAAGATTCTAAGTTTTGTAGCAGTCCAGATCGTCTCAACTCGTACGTAATCGTCTGATATTTCATAGAATCGTCTCAAATCACAGTCGGTCATCTGAGATCAGACGGAATCATTTGAGATCTGATGAATTCATCAGACAAATTCGTCAGAAACCTGCAATCACAAAAATAGATACAAAATACCAAATATGCAACTACAAAGGCAAAGGAGAATGATAGAAATAACAGCAAACATGCCTAAATAATAGATTCAAATAACAAATAAGAGAAATGCAGTAGATTTAATGATTGATTTTAACTTTATCATGCGGTTATGCTAAATGAGGTGAACTCCAAGATGCATAAACATAATAACTAAGATAATGTATAAAGAAATGCAGAAAAAGATAAAGAGATGCAAACTCTAGACTCTGATTGCCCCCAATCTGGACTACAGTCGGGATCGCCTCCAATCGTACGAGATCGTCTGCGCTCCTCGACAAGATCGTCCGAAATCGTCTGGAATCGCTTGCGACGATCCGAGCTAGCTTCGACTAAAAAATAGTAAAGTTCCTGCAAGAAAACATGAAATACAGAATGCAAATGATGGTGTGAGGATGCTCTGAGGTGCGTGGAAGTTCAAGGGGGTTTAAGCAGAGTTTCAGGCAGAGATTCAGGGAGAATCAAGGGGATAAACTGAGAAAATCTTAGTTTATATAGGATTAGGGAGAGGTTAGGAGGTTGGGGATCATCCCAATCTGGGAGATCTCCAACGGGGGAATCTCCAACTACGCAGACGCGCTTCTGCCCAAGTTAGAGAGGTTGTTGAAATAGAAGCTAATTATGAAAATTTAGTTTTGGGACGAAATCGTCTGGACGTTCTTTCCATGATGAATTCGTCAGATCTGGGATGATTTCATCTAATCTGCGATGATATCGTCCAACGGTCAAAACAAATCCTAAAAATGGCACAAAAAATGAGGAAAGTGGGTAACAGGCGGTTAACGGGCAGTTTGAGGTTAAAATTTGAATTTTTATCTTTTTACTAAGGTTTAACTATGCCAATTTTAGGGTGCTACATTTTGCCCCCTCTTTAGCGAATTTTTTGAAGAAAATGCGTTAAAGACGAGTTCTTCCCGTTTTACGAGAAAGCAAAAATGTACTCAATTTTTTAGACGATGATTCTTGGTCGAATCGTACGACTGCTGACTATGGTGCCCCCTCCGTGTTTTTACCCAAATCGAACGTTTGAGGTAAAAACGTGAAAAAGCAAAATTAAAATGTTGTTGGTTTTAAATAAAATTAAGAAAAATAGGGTAAAACCCTAATTCATTTTTTACTATTCATTTTTACTGTTCCAGAGCTCTAGAGAGAAACAATGGTGGAGACAGTGCACAGAGCGACAGAGGTCCGACGCGGGCTACGAGTAAGGATCTAATCCTAGTAGATTAGGTTTGAATTTACTTTGTGCAATTTTTTTATTTAAATTTTGATTGTTTGGGGCATCGCGGCCATTTTTAGGCCGTCGACGACGTCGGGATGAAATCGTCCCTATTTCATCGAAATCGTCCCTAGATCGTCGATTTCATCGAGGGCGAAATCTAGGGCGATCCCAACAAGGGGCGATCCCCAAGTTGTGAAATCGGAGATGATTTCATCCTACAAAGGATGATGTTGCCCAATTTGGGACGATATCATCCAATGGTGGATGATATCATCATTAAGCTTGATTGAAATGTGTTTAATTTGATTTTAATGATTGGTTTATTAATGAATTTTATTGTTTTATTGTTTGTTTTGAGAAAGGATTACTAAAGAGCCGGAAATGGAAATACGATGGGCTGAGAGATGACTTAGCCACTCTCGACCAGGCAGAGCACGACCAACTAGCACAGGTCGGGCTACGGCATGTGGCAGAGATGCCACAAGTACCGACGGACATGGGGCTACTGACAACCCTAGCAGAGAGGTGGTATCCGGGGTCGTCCTATTTTTGGCTACCGATAGGGGAGATGGCTCCCACTCTAGAGGACGTATGGAGGATCATGAGGATCCCCATACAAGGATGGCTGATGACGCCTATGGCCAATCAAGGCCAGGCTATGATGAGATTGATCGGAGACCCGAGCTTCACCCTGGAGAAGGGCGGGGTGAACATCGAGTCTCTGAGGCAGATGCCTGGGGCATCTAGGCTGACTCAAGTTTTGGTAGGGGTGGTAGGTGGCTTACTGTTGTGCCACCAGAGTGGGTGCAGACTACCATGGCTCCTCTCAGATATAGTTTATGACATGAGAGACCACGGGTACAGGTTTGCATGGGGCAGCTTTGTACTATGTCGCTTGTATAGGATCCTGCATGGGGTCGTATACAAGGGAGGTCGATGTCTGGTCTTGACATCGCTACTATAGGTTTGGTGCTGGGAGCACATCATGGTGCGGAGGCCGGTAGGGCTCCCATTGATAGGGGTTGATCGAGAGAGGCCCCGAGTTTTCTATTGGTGGCTACAGAGGGGGTCACAATGGTGGATAGATCTGTCGATGTCACGGAGGTTGCTAGATGACCTCATCCTAGACCAGATCACCTAGAGGCCATGGTGAGAGCACCTCAGGTGGGTAGAGGATGGGCAGGAGCTGGCTCGCATCAAGTGAGTCTACTGGCTGAGGATGGAGCAGGGAGAGGTAGAGCTCCACCGCTACGATCGGGTTCTATGATAGTTCGGTCTATAGTAGGGGATCCCTTCTCTCAAGGATTATGAGTACTCCCAAACTATTCGAGATAGTACTACACTGAGCGGGGCTCCAGACATGCAGCGATTCTGGAGTCAGGACACGGATGATGCCCCCATCCAGCCAGTGGATGGTGATGATGCTAGGGTGATCGATGGATATGATGCCTGGTACGTAGGCATCCGCCCTCCTCGGATGATGAGGGCATAGGGTCCAATGCACGTCATGGTGCAATGGATGGGGAGGCGATGCCAGGCTACTATTGAGGCAGCATGGGGTCACGATGGGAGAGAGCAACGATGGTCTCCATAGGAGAGATGCCAGAGGATGGCACGGGCTCCATAGAGACCACAGCAGACAGGGAGGAGGGAGGAGGGACTCCCTTCTCAGCAGGGGGAGAGACCACCATCGCTCGATAAGGGCAAGGGTGTCGAGGTAGGGGAGAGCAGCGAGACGGTGGCTCTCCGAGCTGAGGTTGCCCACCTCCGGGCTCAGGTGCAGACACTACAGGATGAGGCTACATGGCTCAGAGCTCGGGGCGGAGGAGCGAGCATGTAGGAGTTGGCATGGTCTATGGCTCAGACTATATTCTACCAGGGAGCATACTACCAGATGGTTCCAGAGAGCCAGAGGTTACAACTGCCAACTGACATTGCGAGGCCGATCAGGATGGGGTCATCGAGGACATCGTCACGATCGATGTCGAGGACCCACGACACAGGGCAAGACTCTGATGGGGCCTCCTCCTCCACCTCAGGGTGGGAGAGGAGATGAGGCTGAGAGCTCGAGGGCTTCTCGAGGCTAGATGCTAGAGATTGTATATATTATTATATATTTTTTGAGAGGATTGAGTATGCCAGGGTATTGATTGTGGCATACCAATCCAGTTTTGATATGATGTACATAATTGTTGATATATATATATATGGTCTTTTTGATGATATGACTTGTGTATATGTTGTATGATGCTTTAATGTTGAATTTTGCAATTGATTTGATGATTCATGTAATTATGTCATTTTAGAAATAATTATAATTTTTTATGTCATGGCATAAAATTGTAAATGAAATAATCTGATGTAAACAATTGGTTGTTTTGGTGTGATTTGATGAAAAATAAAAGGGACTTCTAACAATAATTTCAAAGGACATTGTCGCTATTATAGACCATTTCATGGAGTCGCCGCTCGCTCGGTCGTCAAGCTAATCCCAGTATAGAAATATTGCTAAAAGTAAAAGAATGCTTAAGAGACTGTCTTAAGACTTTGTGTTGTGATGATGGAAATGATGATGGTGATGATTTGTTTTCAGATTTTCATAAAAATATTATGCATGAGATACTAAAAGAAATATGATTTTGCTAGGCATAAATTCCTAAGTGTGATAAAATTTTGAATAATTCCTTAGAAATTATACCATGGTTGCAAAATTGAATGTTGACATAATGACATGAAATAGAATAAGTGTTCGTTCGTTTTAAAGCACAATTGTGTAACATAATGATGTAAGTCATATGTTTTTTATGAATTTTTTAAAATGAATGGGAAAATAAAATTAGAACAATGGTTTGCGCTAGGCATAGAATTATAGGTATAGACTTATACCATCATCGTGAAATCCAAAGAAGAAATTGATATTTTAGTTTTATTGCATGATTGATTTTTGATTTTTGATAAACAGAAAATAATAATATGAACATGACTTTATTTGCTAGATTTTGTAATAGGTTGTTTAAAATAATTTTGGATTTTTGAAAACAATGTATGTAATTGTGTTTATACTAAACAGATGTTCTGAAAATAAGAATAAAATTTATTCCAAAAGAGTTGCAGAAATATTTTAAATTATCTCAAAGACAAATGTAGATTTGTAAGGAACCCTCATGTGCATATGTGAGTTCATTGCCGATCTTGATTTATCATAATGATAGAGAATCTCTCAAATACAAATGTGTGTGCAATTGTATTGTTCATTCACCAATTTTGAGCAAGATAATTTGATACAAGTAATTTGAATTAACCAAATGAATGTTCGTTGACCATGATTTATATGCATGTAACCGTACCAGACTACTATGTAAGTTAGGTTATCAAGAGCTAGCTAATCCATAAGCCGACATAGGTCTATACAAAAGAAGGTCGCTAATGTGACAGACATATCACCATGCTAGGGATTACCCAAGGCCAAGCGGGTTGGGCACAAACCACCTGTTATGGGGCTTACCTCACAGTTTTCGAATAATTGAGAATTCCAGGGATTCAAGCTCATTCACCCTTCTTTTCTTTTCAAGGGGTAGGGAAGGATTTATTGCATTTTGCTTTTGCTTTTTCTCTTTTCTCTTTTCTTTTTTTTTTTTTTTGTATTTTTGCTTGATATTTGAGATAATGCTGAAATATTGTTGTGATGGTACAAAATAATATTTTTCTTTTTCTCATTTTCTTGAACTTTTCTTTTTCTTCCTATGCTAGGGATACTTGCTCGGATTAGTCTGTAGAGCAAGGGATTTTTATTCTGGGTAGGGGTGAGCTTGTCCTTTTGTCAATTCTCAAAGATTCTAGACCATGTGCATGATAGGATAGCAGGGGAAACTTTTCGCTCAAGAAACCACTTCTACTATGTAGCATCATATCGAATTTGCAATGAAATCATTTTAATGTGAAAAGATATACTTGGTTCAAGTAAATAACAAGATCAATTCTCTATGCTCAAAACTTTATTTAATTCAACTGTGGACTTTGATATAAGAGAGATTAATAATCATACACAAATAAAATCAAGATATTTATTCATGTGAATGTGAAAGTGCGGGATTCCAAATAAATGCTAATTTATCCAAAATAATTGAAAATATAACTGCAATACTTCAAGAATTGACAAGTATGAAAATAAAATATGTTTTTGAAGATTTTGACGATTTTGATGTTTTTATATTTTTATATTTTGATTTTGATTGATGAATTGCAAGAAGAAATACTATTACTATTTTTTGAAAAATATTTTGATAGAAATGGCTAAAATGAAACAATATGCAAAATACAATATATACAAATGATGAAAATGACCAAATGTTATGCATAATAACGCTTAAGATGCATAATGTTCATAGGTTCTTTAAGATCTTTACCATCTAAGGTAGCTAATCGATATGCTCCCGATCCAAATTTAGTAGTGATGACATATGGTCCGAGCCAATTGGGCTCAAATTTACCTTTAAGGTCTTTAGTTGCATTAGTATTTTTCTGATTTTCTTTTAAGACAAGGTCATCGATCTCAAAGGATCGTTGATGAACTTTCTTGAGGTATGCTCTTTTAAGCTTGTTTTGGTAGGCACGAAGATGCTCCAAAGCATTGATGCGCTTTTCATCTAGGAGTTCTAGCTGACTAAGTCTGCAACGATATTCATCTCCTACTTCAGTATCTTGAAGTAGTAGAGCTAAAGAAGGAACTTCTAATTTAAGATATTCCCTTAACCAATCAAATACTTTTCTCAAGTCATTTAAATGATCATCTTCTTTGATGGAACAAGCTATAATATCATCTACATAATCATGTAGAATATCATGCATCATATCATGGAATATATAAGTCATGGCTCTTGATAGGTTCACCATTCTTTAAACCAATGGCATCACTTTCCAACAAAAGGTCCCCAAGGGGTAATAAAGGTTATTTTAGCCTGATCTTTGGAGCTATCCTGATCTGATTATAACCTAAAAATCCATCCATTAGGGATATCATTCCACTCCTAGTAGTAAAATCAATGATCTGATCCATTTTGGGAAGAGGAAAATCATCTTTAGGGCATGCAACATTAATATCTCTGAAGTCTATGCAAACCCTAACTTTAGTGGCTTCTTTCTTAGTTACTAGAACTACATTTGAGATCCATTCAACATAATCAATGGCTTGTATAAAAATAACATTTAAGAGTTTTTCTAATTCTCCTTTGACTAGTAAGGCCACTTTAGGATGCATTTTTCTAAGTTTTTGTTTAACAAGTTTAGCATCCGGATGGACTACTAGGTGATGCATAACTACAGAAGGGTCTAATCCTGGCATATCTTCATATGTCCAAGCAAAGACGTCTTCATATTGTTTAAGGAATGCAATGTATTTATCTTGTTTTTCTTGACTCAATTCTGATCCAATGTTGATTATGTGAGGGTTATCTTTGGTTCCAATGTTAATTTTTATGATGTTTTCTACTTCCATATGTAGATCTCTCTCAAAATTAGGTGGGGCGGGTGAAACACCTAATTCTTGTAATTCTTCCAAGGTTAGCTTGGATAATTCATCTTGAGGAGTCGTGGCCTCAAGTTGGGCTATACTAGGTATAGAGCCATCGAAATAAAATCCGTTATGTAACAATTCCTCAATGGAGACATCATGAAAGATATCCCCCTCCAACTCATCGTCGGATTCGGCAATCATCTCAGGGTAAGCTATGGATAGCATATTACATGTAAGAGGCTTATTCATTAAATGCAAGACATCCCGTTTATCCAAATAATCTTGGTAACATATGAGGTGGTCATCATCCTCAAATGGGAAGGGCTGACCTTTACTAGGAAATAGGCCCACACCACATCGGGCAGGCCACGGTTCTACCTCAAAAGGTTCTTTCATACCATTCTGGAAAGGTCCCAAACCTTTCCCTTTATATCCCAATTTAAGCATTATAGGCTTAGCTTTAATATACTCATTAGCAAAATAGCATCTAGCATATCCATCACAATGTGTCTTGATGTTTCTAGGTATTCTTCCCCAATCATATCCCTTATAAATAAAAGCACAACTCCCGACTTGGTAAATACTTCCCATAGGCTGTGGGAGGCCCAAGGTACGAGGAGAGGGTGGGAGTTTATTTAAAATAAGGGAATCTTGCATGGCAATGTTGGTTTCTTCTGATATAAGAATTTTAGATAAATCGGGTAAGAGCTCATCAGTAAGAGCATAAGAGGTAGAAGGAACATTTCCTACATCGTCGGATGTGGAAAGGATGCCTGTAGTGGATGTAGATGTTATAGAGATATCGATGGATGAGTCTATAGGTATGGAAGTTATAGGAGTAAAACAAGAAGCATTGGTTGTAGTTTTAGGATCTTTTCGAGGTCCTAATGTGGTTTGTTCGGAAGATGGTTGAGCTATATGTAGAGGTGTAGTTGATGGGGAAAAAGTAGATGATGTTATGGGTGTGTGTTTCACACGTTTAGATGGTTGATGAGAATTAGGATGTGTGGATGATAGAGCAGGGCAAAATTGAACTCCAACAGGTTCTGCCAAAGCACACATATCAAAGGGTCTAGGATCACCATGAATGGTAACCAACTAATTTTTAAATTCGAATTTAACACACTGATGTAAAGTTGAGGGAACAACTCGCATCGCGTTGATCCAAGGGTGACCCAAAAGTATATTGTATGATGCAGGGCAATGTACAATAAACACGGTCGTGTCTAAGGTTCTAGGACCAACTTGCAAGGGGATAGTAATAACTCCACACGTTTCTTGTGTTTCGTCATTGAAGGCTTTTATGATCATATCAGTTCTTTTCATTTCATCACTTCTAAACCCAAATATTTGGTAGAAGTCAAAAGTGCATATGTTTAAAGATGAACCATTATCAATCAAGACTCGTTTAACTGCTACATCCCCAATTAGGGCAGTAATATATAAGGGGTTATCCTTATGTAAACTATGTTGTGGTATATCTCTATCCCGAAAGTCAATACAATCGACTTCTCGAGTTATGATAGTATTGGACATGGCTTCAGGTTGAATATTTTGTGGTACCATCATTTGGCTTAATGTGAGCATTAATTCATCCCTATGGGTAGGAGAAGATCTTAAAAGGTCCAAAAGGGAAATTCTAGCTGTAGTATTTGATAATTGTTCATTAATATTATAAGGAGGCTTAGGTTGAACATTAGGCGCATGATTCCCTTTATTGGGATTTTTCAAAACAAATGGAGCTGATCCATCGTTCTGAGTTTGATCCTGTTGAGAGTTTTGAGCCTGTTGTCGAGTAACGGCTCCGATGGTACCTACAATATTATTTTGAGGATGATGAATGGGCCTTGGTCTAGCGTTTATGGCTTGTTCATTAGAAAGTAATTGGTGAGAAGATGGTCTAGTAGTGACTCTTCTAGGAAATGGTTCTTCTGGAACCATAGAACTTGTGATAGGTTGAATAGGATCTGATTCATCTTCAGAACTATTCGATTGATTTGAGGTGATTTCCATGTCACTTTCAGTCTCATATTCGGTATCACTAAGATCAGGGGTCCGAATATTATATAGAGGTCTGGTCGTAACCATGGATAAAGTTGTGTCAAATACTTCCACGTCATGAGTAGGTGAATTTCCACTAATAGTTCCTACATATCGGGTAGGAGGGGGAACATTATGATGCTCAATTTGATTAGCCACCTCTTTACCATGCTTTGGTAAAGGATGTTGAAATATGTCCAATGATTGATTGGCATTCTGATTCTGATTTTGGGGGATGTTCTTTTGAGCATTATTAGAAGGATTTTGTTTAGGTTGAAAGGCTTGCACCTCCATCTCATTGTTATCAATCAGGTCTTGTATTTTATGTTTTAATATTTTACAAGAGTTGGTAGCATGTCCAGGTCCTCTATGGAAATCACAATGTAAATCAGCTCTGTATCCGGGTATAGTTGGATCAGGTTCCCGGATATTTGGTAATTGAATCAAACCTCGTGCTAATAGTTGCGGGAGAATGGTTGATAAAGGTTGATTTAACCTAGTAAATTCTCGGGGTGGTTTATCAGGAGGTTTCAATATGAACTTCTCTGTTGTTTTCGTAGTATTAACATTGGCAATGTTTTTGCTATCAGTGACTCCATCACCCACAACTTGTTTATTTTTATATTGATTTCTGGATGTTTTCTCATCATCTTTCTTTTTGAGCTGACCTCTTCTAATGAGAGCATCTTCCACCCTTCGAGCTAAGTCTATAGCTTGATCGAAGGTGGTCAAGGTAGCGATTGATAATTCATAGGATAGTTGTTCTTGTAAATTATTGATAAAGATATCCAACATTTCCCGATAAGGTAACACAAAGTGTAATTTTCCTATCAACTGCCTCCATCGAGCTAAGAAGTCAGCAAAACACTCATCTTTGTCTTGTTTTAGGTTGTACAAATATTTAATGGTTACATGCCTTTCAATATAGGCACTAAATTGATGCACAAAAGACTCGGCGGTTTCTTCGAAAATTTCTCAAAGAATGAGTGGGTAGTTGATAATACCACTCCAATGCCATCCCTCCTAAACTTTTTGGGAACATTTTTAGTAATAACAAGTCATCATGTGATATATCATGACATGCTATCCTAAACATACGAAGATGCTCTATGGGATCTTCGAGTTCCTTTATATATAGGTAGGACAGGCATAGGAAAGTGTTTGGGATATGGTTGTGCTACAACTATAGGATCTAGAGGCTGACTACACATCTCTCGATAATTGTACGAGGGATGGTAGGGATCTATCTGGTCCATGCGGGAGACTAACTGTTTCACCATGGCTTCCAGATTACCAGTTTGTCCACCATATTGGTTCGGTGGTACATGAGTATGGGATTTGTGAGCGTAGGATGGCGTGACATAAGGATTAGATGCTATATTGTTGTTATGCAAATGGTTGGTAGGAAGAGTATTATGAAGAAGATTTGTTGTAGCATTATGTTGTATCCCAGATTGTTGGAAATTGGTATTTGGTTTTGTTTTAGGCTTTTGTTGATTTGAGGTATATTGATCAATAGCTTGGCAAAATAGAGCAGTGAATGAAGGTTTCTTTTGTGTGGGAATAACCCTAGGCTTGGTAACAGGCACTCTAGGTGGTTGGGTAACCTGTTGTTGTTGCGTGTTTTGGATTATAGCGGCCATATCCAAATTGGATGGTCCAGCTTGATCACTTTCTTGATCAACGAAGGACAAGGGATTAGTGCATGTGTGATATATGTCTTCTAGGGTTGCTTGAGTGTCACTAATTTGATCTTTGTCCATATGGACTGCTCTATTAAGAGTGCCAATATTAGTATTGAGGAACTTCCAAAAATGTTCCATGTTCTCAAAAGTAACGACTCCTTCTGGAGATATTTTAGGGGATGAGGATCCTTCCTCTCTATCATTTTCTTTTTGTTCATTTCCTACAACAAATTCTTCTTCTTGTTGGTCGAAGGTTCCTTCTTCCCGAATTGGGTCTTCAGGAAGGACATCTGGGTTATTTTCTGGTTTTCTTAACCAATCTTCTTCTACTTCAGTCTGTTTTCCATTCCTGAGTCTAGTCATTATGTCTAAATTTAGATTTTAGCAAATATATATTAATATATTTGCAACAAATTTTGGGAGGTATATATTTTAATTATATACCTACTATAATGCTTAAAAGAAAATGTTTTGATTTTTGTTATGATTTTGTTTTTGTTTTTTTTTATGCTTTATAAAGACAACAAACAACACACTAAATGCAAGAAATAACAATAATAAAAGAATAGCTTAGTTTTCTATAAATAGTTTATAGATGTCATTGATAGGATCAAGTTCATCAGGAGTCATGAAATGCTCCTCTTCAAATTGGAAATGGTTTTTCAAGAACTTGATAAAGTGTGCTATAGTGATATTATCTGTTTCATACTTTGACTGGTAGAAATAAAGTTCATGGCAATACTCTCGATATAACACAACTCTAGGAACTCTATTCCATATTTTTCTATCCATAAGAACGACCTCTTGATCCTCTATATGAGATAGAAATTTATGTACTACAACTGCATTCTCAAGGTATTCCTCAAAGGTGTACAACTCCGAAGACACAAGGGCTCTTTTATCTGCTAACCACCTATGGCAAGCTCTCTGAAGTTCATGATATAAGGTCACTTGATCGGGATCCAGGATTCTATCTAGGACAAACCTCTTAATTTGCCTAAGTTCTGTTGCCCTAGATCCAATGATACCCAATCTCCTATCAAGTTCGTCCCACAAAGGTTGAACCCTATTTGTTTGAGGTACTCTAAGCACAGAAGTAATCTCTATAGCTGCTAATTGATTCTCAACATTAATGGTGACAGCTCGTCTTTTATTATAATCTACCATCTAAATATGATATGCAATCTTTGATTCTAAATGCATTTATGTTTTTATTTTTATTTTTGGATTGTTTTCAAAAGGTTTTTAGTTTTCACGTCGGGTTCACCAAAATGTATCGCTCCAAATTTTTTGCATCCTTACCCTCAGGCTATAGGATCCGCACCCGAAAGGGGGATGCGAGAAGGATGGGACAATACCTCGGACTGAGAGGCCCTTTGAAGGTCCCGCCTCTTGGGGGAGGGGTATAAGGGTGAATTTTCGATGGATGGTGGGTTCACCAGGAAACTTTTGAGTGGCAGTTTCCACACCTAGGTTGATAGTGGGTTTGATGTGTTCATTTTGTACTTTAATCATTCAACTCCTAGGTTTGGCCAAGATGAATCTAAACTATTCTATATGCCAATGCTGATTTTTATGGATACAAAAAATATGAATAAATGCTAAACACAGAGAATGTGTCGAATGGGACAGAACATACCTGATTTCGGATGTCTGATGAAGATTCTGAGTTTTGTAGCAGTCCAGATCATCTCAACTCGTACGTAATCATCTGATATTTCATAGAATCATCTCAAATCACAGTCGATCATCTGAGATCAGATGAAATCGTCTGAGATCTGACGAATTCATCAGAAACCTGCAATCACAAAAATAGATACAAAATACCAAATATGCAACTGCAGAAGCAAAGGAGAATGATAGAAATAACAGCAAACATGCCTAAATAATGGATTCAAATAACAAATAAGAGAAATGCAGTAGATTTAATGATTGATTTTAACTTTATCATGCGGTTATGCTAAATGAGGTGAACTCCAAGATGCATAAATATAATAACTAAGATAATGTATAAAGAAATGCAAAAAAAGATAAAGAGATGCAAACTCTAGACTCTGATTGCCCCCAATCTGGACTACAGTCGGGATCACCTCCAATCGTACGAGATCGTCTACGCTCCTCGACAAGATCGTCCAAAATCGTCCGGAATCGCTTGCGACGATCCGAGCTAGCTTCGACTGAAAAACAGTAAAGTTCCTGCAAGAAAACATGAAATACAGAATGCAAATGATGGTGTGAGGATGCTCTGAGGTGCGTGGAAGTTCAAGGGAGTTTAAGCAGAGTTTCAGGCAGAGATTCAAGGGGAATCAGGGGGATAAACTGAGAAAATCTTAGTTTATATAGGATTAGGGAGAGGTTAGGAGGTTGGGGATCATCCCAATCTGGGAGATCTCCAATGGGGGAATCTCCAACTGCGTAGACGCGCTTCTGCCCAAGTTGGAGAGGCTGTTGAAACAGAAGCTAATTATGAAAATTTGGTTTTGGGACGAAATCGTCTGGACGTTCTTCCATGACGAATTCGTCAGATCTGGGATGATTTCGTCTAATCTGCGATGATATCATCCAACGGTCAAAACAATGTTGGCAATTTTGGGTACATTGCCTTTGCTCAAGTGTATAAGTTGTCATTGATGTCAAGAAGCTTTTGAAGGAATTTGATTTGATGTAAAATAATTTGTTTTGATGAAGGTTACGGCATGACAGGTTCGAAAGAAAGTAAGTTGGAAAAGTGTCGCGATATCGCGACATGTCGCATTTTCGTGACTTAAGCAGGAGAGAGAAAGCATTTTAGAAAAGTGTCGCGATATCGCGACATGTCGTAGTTTCGCGACTCAAAGAGGAGAGAGAATGTTCGGAGTCAGAAATGTCACGATTTCGTGACATATTGCAAGGAAGGTTGATCGGACGAAAAAGTGTCACGATTTCGTGACATGTTGCAGGAGAGAGAGTCCGAAAGAAAAAGTGTCACGATTTCGTGACATAATGCAAGAGAGAGAGTCCGAGGAGAAAAGTGTCACGATATCATGACATGTTGGGTTTTCATGACCGAAGAAAAGAAAAGCGCTAAGGAGAAAAAGTGTCACGATTTCGTGACAAGTCAGAAGACAAAGTGGAAGCAAGATAAAGTGTCACGATTTCATGACATGCTACAGATGAAAATGTTCCAAGTAAGAACTGTCATGATTTCGTGACATGCAGCAAAGGAAAGGTTTTGAAGTAAGAAATGTCATGATTTCATGACAGGTTGAAGAGAAAGCGTATGGATGCAGAAAGTGTCGCGATTTCATGACAGGTTGAAGAGAAAGCTTACGGATGCAAAAAGTGTCACGATTTCATGACAGATTGAGATGGCAGCATACGGTTGGAGAAAGTGTCATGATTTCATGACAAAAAAGAAGTAGGTCTTCAATAGGAGAAGAGTCATGATTTCATGACAGAAGCAAAATGAAAGAGCATGGAAGAAGAAGCGTCACAATTTCATGACAAATTCAAGAAGGAAGAGCTCAAAGGCGAAAGCGTCACGATTTCATGACATGTTCCATTTTCACGGGCGTAAGGAAGAAAAGCACAAGGCAGGAAAGTGTCACGATTTTCATGACATGTCCATGTTTTGCTAGTGCAAGCAGAGAAGAGTGCAAGGAAGCGAAAGTGTCACGATTTCACGACAGCAGAAGTGTCCGATTTCCAAAAAGAAAGGAGGTCGACAAGGGAGAAGTGTCTGATATCAGACAAAAGCCAAAAGAAAGTGTATGGTTGCAAAGGTGTCACGATATCATGACATGTTGTAGTTTCGCGATAGAAGCTACAGAAGAGTTACAGAGGCAATGAAGCCGACAAAGTTAAATTTTAGCCGATGAAAATTAGGGCTTGCAACCGACGTAGATTAGGGTTTGTTTTTGTTATAACAACTGACTAAGATTAAAGTTTTCATCATGAAAATTTTATTATAAAAGGAGGGCTGTTTGGAGAGTTGAAGGTCGATGAATGTGTTGTTGAAGTGCGACGTTCGTAGATAGTGCACAGAGCAAGAAGTTCGATCGCTGAGAGCAGAGTGCAAATTCGATCGTAGTGTGCAGAGTGCATTTCGTCGAATCATTCTAAGTGTGAAAGATCGCAAAGGAAGCAGAGTGTGCGAAGACGATGCCGCTGTGATTGCGTAGAGGTGCAAAGGTTGAAGTTCGATCAAGTGCGGCTAGGATTGCACAGAAAGAGCAGAGGACTTGTGAACTGAGTTTGATAGTTCTATCAGAGAACTTGAGGACAGAGGTGCATTGGTTCTTTGAGAAGAACCTGAGAACAGATTTGGTTGCTGAGCTATTGTGGACGTGATCATAGAAGGCAGAGGTCTCTTAGGCTAAGCATTGAGGATAGGAGGTCTTCGGTGGAAAGGAGTTCCACATGTTGGCAAGAGGTAGAGATAGTTGATCTTCTGAGGGATCATTTCCAGAGCAGAGGGGAAGGTATCTCCTTTGAGTAGAGGCTCATAAATTTAGATTGGGGGAAGGTATCTCCTTTGAGTAGAGGCTCATAAATTCTATTTGGGGGAAGGTATCTCCTTTGGGCCGAGGCTCATAAACATTGTAATTGGGAAGGATTCCCAAAGAACTTTGAGATAACTTTTAGAGAAAATTTTTGTGGACGTAGCCTAGCCATTCTGGGTGAACCACGTAAAAATTGGTGTCACTTTGTGGATGATATTGTGCATTGTTTTGATATTGCTGTGGGTATATTGCTTTACTATTTTGTAATATAAAGGAAAAAGTAAAAAGAGGTCTTATACTGTTCACCCCCCCTCTCAGTATAAGCTTGTGTTCTTCAATTGGTATCAGAGCGGGTGCCTTCGAAAAGTTTAACAGACTTGAAGGAAAAGCTAGTAAAGAACACAATGGATTATTCAAGTGGCAATGCAACACCTATTCTTGATGGGTCAGATTTTGGTCTTTGGAGTGCAAGGATGAAGGTTCATCTAATGGCACTTGGTAATGAGGTATGGGAAGTAATTGAAGATGAGTACACTATTCCTGTACATGGTCCAAATACTAAAGAAGAAAGGCTCCTACATCACAACAATTCAAAAGCAATGAATGCAATCCCGAAAGGCTTACAGAAAGCAGATCTCACCAAAGTGATTCACTGCAAGACAACTAGTGAAATGTGGAAACAGTTGTAGGTGGTTCATACAGGTGATACAAATGTCAGAAAGGCCAAGTTGAGACACTTCAAAGGTATGTTTGAACAACTCAAGATGAATGATGATGAAAATATTAGTGACTACATGCTTCGTATGGATGAGGTTGTTAACTCCATGAAAGACTTAGGTCTTGAGCTTGCTGAAAATGATGTTTGTGATAAGATTTTAAGATCTCTTCCTAATAGATTTAGTGAAAATATTTCTGCTATTGAGGAAGCTAAAGATTTGGATAAGTTGAAAAAGGATGAGCTCCATAGTATACTTGCAGCATTTGAGTTGAGAACTCAAGTGAAGGTTGATGTCAAGAAAGAGGCAACTTTCAAGGCTACCAAGAAATCCAAGGGTAAACAGCTTCAAGAGAGTGATGAGTCTTCTAGTGATGAAGAGGCATATTACAGCAAGAAAGGCAAGTTCTCTAGAAAGCACAAAAGCGTGAAAAATATAAGATGTTTCAATTGTGGAAAGTTTGGTCATTATGCTACCGATTGTACTGTTCCCAAGAATGAAAGTGATGAAGATAAACAGGATTCTAAGAGCAAGGATTCTGAAAAGCACAAGCATCACAGGAAGAACAAATATGAGCACAACAATCAAGGAAAGAGGTATTCTCACAAGCACAAGAAGAGTTTCTACCTAGACAAAGCAAGTAAGTGTTCTAGTAGTGATAGTGAAAGTTCTTCAAGTGATAATGAAAATGAGATGTTGTTCATATCGGAAAAAGAGGAAGAACCGAAACATAGATTCATTATCATGAAATGTCTTAGATGTGGAAATTTTGGTCACCTTGAGGATGATTGTACAAATAATGATTTGGTTTCTAGTATGTATGAGGATGCTTCAGAAAACTATAAGGAAGATGCGTGTATGGTTTTTGAAAAAGGTAGCACCTCTAGTGATAAGAAATCTGAAAAAGGCTTTGATGATTCAGAAAGCAAACAAATAAAGGATCTTGAAAGTGAACTTACTAATGCTCTTAGTGCTTTGAAAAAGGAAAGAAAGAAGAATGCTAGACTCAAGGATAAGTTAGATGAATGTTGTATGGAGAGAGATGATCTTATAGAAAATCTTGACTTCTCTATAGCTAAGACACAAGAACTCAAGGATGAGTTAGAGTCTAAGGTTCTTGAGTATAGTGAGTTAGAACAGAAAATGGCTTCTTTGAAAGAGGAAACTAAAGAGTACAAGGATAAGCTTTACAAGTTTCAAGATAGCTCCAAAAAGGTTAAGTCACTCATCAAAGGTCAAAGAAAGACAACAGATAAAATAGGCCTTGGTTTTGTTAAGCCACGCAAGGAACAAGTTGGAGAGTCTAGTAAGAGACTCCAAAAGGAAGAGAGTTCTGATGAGGAAAGTATTTCAGATCATGAGTCCTTGAATGATAGATGCACAGAAATAGAAAACAAAATTCAGAATGAGAAGAAGAAGTTTTCAGGACCCAAGAGGTCGAATAAAGGAAAATTTCACGACAGATGTTTTGCGTGTCACAGGTTTGGTCACATGGCTGCACATTGCATGGCTCAAGTGAAGAAGGTAAACGACAATTTTAGAAGTGCTAGTTTCTTTCAAGGGTATTGCTACTCTTGTCAATAGTTTGGGCACAAGGCAATCTATTGCAAGGTTAATTACGAGAACGAGTTTGATCAAAACGTTCGCGGTTTGGTCAGAACAGGGTTAGTCAGAACAGGCGGATTCAAAGAACAGGTATGCCTAAAAGAAATAACATTGTTACTTGTTATAAGTGCAACAATGAAGGTCACACAGCTAGACAAGTGTAGAGCTGAACTTCCAAGGTACAGGAATAGGAACAGTGGTATGAACAGGTCCAAGGATCAAGGCATGGATAAGAACAAGAATGATAACAAGAACAAGAACAAGTGACAAGAACAAGAATATGGGCAAAGAGTTCAAGAGAAGGCCCGACAAGGAAGTTATAGACGCTGATGATGATCAGTGCCTAATGGGAGTTTTACTCCCACCCCAAAATTAATCACCTCATCAGGAGGTGGGGGAGGGACTAAGCTAAGAGGCTCATTCTTAGTCCCGAGCCCCAAAGGTGACCCTTTGCCATTGATGACAAAGGGGGAGAGATATGAGTAAGGGGGAGAGCTTCAAGTGAAGAGGAAAGCTTCAAGTCGGGGGGAGCAAAACTTCAAAGGAAGATTCTCAGTTGTGGGCACAGTTTCTCAGTTGTTAGCACAGTTGGTTTCAGTTTTGGCTCTTGAGACGTGTTTTCAGTAAAGGTTTGCCATCAATGACAAAGGGGGAGATTGTTGGCAATTTTGGGTACCTTGGGTACATTGCCTTTGCTCAAGTGTATAAGTTGTCATTGATGTCAAGAAGCTTTTGAAGGAATTTGATTTGATGTAAAATAATTTGTTTTGATGAAGGTTACGACATGACAGTTCGAAAGAAAGTAAGTTGAAAAGTGTCGCGATATCGCGACATGTCGCATTTCGCGACTTAGAGAGAGAGAAAGCATTTTAGAAAAGTGTCGCGATATCGCGACATGTCGCAGTTTCGCGACTCAAAGAGGAGAGAGAATGTTCGGAGTCAGAAATGTCACGATTTCGTGACATATTGCAAGGAAGGTTGATCGGACGAAAAAGTGTCGCGATTTCGCGACATGTTGCAGGAGAGAGAGTCCGAAAGAAAAAGTGTCATGATTTCATGACATAATGCAAGAGAGAGAGTCAGGAGAAAAAGTGTCCGATATCGTGACATGTCGGGTTTTTGTGACCCAAAGAAAAGAAAAGCGCTAAGGAGAAAAAGTGTCACGATTTCACGACAAGTCAGAAGACAAAGTGGAAGCAAGATAAAGTGTCACGATTTACGACATGAAAATGTTCCAAGTAAGAACTATCTATGATTTCATGACATGCTGCAAAGGAAAGGTTTCAAAGTGAGAAATGTCATGATTTCATGACAGGTTGAAGAGAAAGTGTATGGATGAAGAAAGTGTCACGATTTCACGACAAGTTGAAGAGAAAGCTTACGGATGTAGAAAGTGTCACGATTTCATGATAGATTGAGATGGCAGCATACGATTGGAGAAAGTGTCACGATTTCATGACAGAAATAGGAAGGGTCTTCAACAGGAGAAGAGTCATGATTTCATGATAGAAGCAAAAAGAAAGAGCATGGAAGAAGAAGTGTCATGATTTCATGACAAATTCAAGAAGGAAGAGCTCAAAGGAAAGCGTCACGATTTTATGACATGTTCCATTTTCGCGGCGTAAGAGAGAAAAGCACAAGGAAGGAAAGTGTCACGATTTCATGACATGTCATGTTTTCGCTAGTGCAAGACGAGAAGAGTGCAAGGAAGCTGAAGTGTCACGATTTCATGACATCGAAAGGAGGTCGTAAGGGAGAAGTGTCATGATTTCATGACAAAAGCCAAAAGAAAGTGTACGGTTGCAAAGGTGTCACGATATCGCGACATGTTGTAGTTTCACAGTAGAAGCTATAGAAGAGTTACAGAGGCAATGAAGCCGACAAAGTTAAATTTTAGCCGACAAAAATTAGGGCTTGCAACCGACGTAGATTAGGGTTTGTTTTTGGTATAACAACCGACTAAGATTAAAGTTTTCATCATGAAAATTCTATTATAAAAGGAGGGTTGTTTGGAGAGTTGAAGGTCGATGAATGTGTTGTTGAAGTGCGACGTTCGTAGATAGTGCGCAGAGCAAGAAGTTCGATCGTCGAGAGCAGAGTGCGAATTCGATCGTAGTGTGCAGAGTGCATTTCGTCGAATCATTCTAAGTGTGAAAGATCACAAAGGAAGCAGAGTGTGCGAAGACGATGCCGCTGTGATTGCGCAGAGGTGCAAAGGTTGAAGTTCGATCAAGTGCGGCTGGGATTGCACAGAAAGAGCAGAGGACTTGTGAACTGAGTTTGATAGTTCTATCAAAGAACTTGAGGACAGAGGTGCATTGGTTCTTTGAGAAGAACCTGAGAACAGATTTGGTTGCTGAGCTGTTGTGGACGTGATCATAGAAGGCAGAGGTCTCTTAGGCTAAGCATTGAGGATAGGAGGTCTTCGATGGAAAGGAGTTCCACGTGTTGGCAAGAGGTAGAGACAGTTGATCTTCTGAGGGATCATTTCCAGAGCAGAGGGGAAGGTATCTCCTTTGAGCAGAGGCTCATAAATTTAGATTGGGGGAAGGTATCTCCTTTGAGCAGAGGCTCATAAATTCTATTTGGGGGAAGGTATCTCCTTTGGGCCGAGGCTCATAAACATTGTAATTGGGAAGGATTCCCAAAGAACTTTGAGATAACTTTTAGAGAAAAGTTTTGTGGACGTAGCCCAGCCATTCTGGGTGAACCACGTAAAAATTGGTGTCACTTTGTGGATGATATTGTGCATTGTTTTGATATTGCTGTGGGTATATTGCTTTACTATTTTGTAATATAAAGGAAAAAGTAAAAAGAGGTCTTATACTGTTCACCCCCCCTCTTAGTATAAGCTTGTGTTCTTCAATTGGTATCAGAGCGGGTGCCTTCGAAAAGTTTAACAGCTTGAAGGAAAAGCTAGTAAAGAACACAATGGATTATTCAAGTGGCAATGCAGCACCTATTCTTGATGGGTCAGATTTTGGTCTTTGGAGTGCAAGGATGAAGGTTCATCTAATGGCACTTGGTAATGAGGTATGGGAAGTAATTGAAGATGAGTACACTATTCCCGTACATGGTCCAAATACTAAAGAAGAAAGGCTCCTACATCACAGCAATTCAAAAGCAATGAATGCAATCCTGAAAGGCTTACAGAAAGCAGATCTCACCAAAGTGATTCACTGCAAGACAGCTAGTGAAATGTGGAAACAGATTGCAGGTGGTTCATACAGGTGATACAAATGTCATAAAGGCCAAGTTGAGACACTTCAAAGGTATGTTTGAACAACTCAAGATGAATGATGATGAAAATATTAGTGACTACATGCTTCGTATGGATGAGGTTGTTAACTCCATGAAAGACTTAGGTCTTGAGCTTGCTGAAAATGATGTTTGTGATAAGATTTTAAGATCTCTTCCTAATAGATTTAGTGAAAATATTTTTGCTATTGAGGAAGCTAAAGATTTGGATAAGTTGAAAAAGGATGAGCTCCATAGTATACTTGCAGCATTTGAGTTGAGAACTCAAGTGAAGGTTGATGTCAAGAAAGAGGCAGATTTCAAGGCTACCAAGAAATCCAAGGGTAAACAGCTTCAAGAGAGTGATGAGTCTTCTAGTGATGAAGAGGCATATTACAAGCAAGAAAGGCAAGTTCTCTAGAAAGCACAAAAGCATGAAAAATATAAGATGTTTCAATTGTGGAAAGTTTGGTCATTATGCTACCGATCTGTACTCATTCCCAAGAATGAAAGTGATGAAGATAAACAGGATTCTAAGAGCAAGGATTCTGAAAAGCACAAGCATCACAGGAAGAACAAAGATGAGCACAACAATCAAGGAAAGAGGTATTCTCACAAGCACAAGAAGAGTTTCTACCTAGACAAAGCAAGTAAGTGTTCTAGTAGTGATAGTGAAAGTTCTTCAAGTGATAATGAAAATGAGATGTTGTTCATATCAGAAAAAGAGGAAGAACCGAAACATAGATTCATTATCATGAAATGTCTTAGATGTGGAAATTTTGGTCACCTTGAGGATGATTGTACAAATAATGATTTGGTTTCTAGTATGTATGAGGATGCTTCAGAAAACTATAAGGAAGATGCATGTATGGTTTTTGAAAAAGGTAGCACCTCTAGTGATAAGAAATCTGAAAAAGGCTTTGATGATTCTGAAAGCAAACAAATAAAGGATCTTGAAAGTGAACTTACTAATGCTCTTAGTGCTTTGAAAAAGGAAAGAAAGAAGAATGCTAGACTCAAGGATAAGTTAGATGAATGTTGTATGGAGAGAGATGATCTTATAGAAAATCTTGACTTCTCTATAGCTAAGACACAAGAACTCAAGGATGAGTTAGAGTCTAAGGTTCTTGAGTATAGTGAGTTAGAACAGAAAATGGCTTCTTTGAAAGAGGAAACTAAAGAGTACAAGGATAAGCTTTACAGGTTTCAAGATAGCTCCAAAAAGGTTAAGTCACTCATCAAAGGTCAAAGAAAGACAATAGATAAAACAGGCCTTGGTTTTGTTAAGCCACACAAGGAACAAGTTGGAGAGTCTAGTAAGAGACTCCAAAAGGAAGAGAGTTCTGATGAGGAAAGTATTTCAGATCATGAGTCCTTGAATGATAGATGCACAAAAATAGAAAATGAAATTCAGAATGAGAAGAAGAAGTTTTCAGGACCCAAGAGGTCGAATAAAGGAAAATTTCAAGGCAGATGTTTTGCGTGTCACAGGTTTGGTCACATGGCTGCACATTGCATGGCTCAAGTGAAGAAGGTAAATGACAATTTCAGAAGCGCTAGTTTCTTTCAAGGGTATTGCTACTCTTGTCAACAGTTTGGGCACAAGGCAGTCTATTGCAAGGTTAATTACAGGAATAGGTTTGATCAAAATAGGTTCAACAGAACAGGTTTGGTCAGAACAGGGTTAGTCAGAATAGGCAGATTCAAAGAACAGGTATGCCTAAAAGAAATAACATTGTTACTTGTTATAAGTGCAACAATGAAGGTCACACAACTAGACAGTGTAGAGCTGAACTTCCAAGGTACAAGAACAGGAACAGTGGTATGAACAGGTCCAAGGATCAAGGCATGGATAAGAACAAGAATGATAACAGTGATAGGAATAGGAACAGGAATACGGGCAAAGAGTTCAAGAGAAGGCCCGACAAGGAAATTATAGACGCTGATGATGATCAGTGCCTAATGGGAGTTTTACTCCCACCCCAAAATTAATCACCTCATCAAGAGGTGGGGGAGGGACTAAGCTAAGAGGCTCATTCTTAGTCCCGAGCCCCAAAGGTGACCCTTTGCCATTGATGACAAAGGGGGAGAGATATGAGTAAGGGGGAGAGCTTCAAGTGAAGAGGAAAGCTTCAAGTTAGGGGGAGCAAAACTTCAAAGGAAGATTCTCAGTTGTGGGCACAGTTTCTCAGTTGTTAGCACAGTTGGTTTCAGTTTTGGCTCTTGAGACGTGTTTTCAATAAAGGTTTGCCATCAATGACAAAGGGGGAGATTGTTGGCAATTTTGGGTACTTTGGGTACATTGCCTTTGCTCAAGTGTATAAGTTGTCATTGATGTCAAGAAGCTTTTGAAGGAATTTGATTTGATGTAAAATAATTTGTTTTGATGAAGGTTACGACATGACAGTTCGAAAGAAAGTAAGTTGGAAAAGTGTCGCGATATCGCGACATGTCGCATTTTCGCGACTTAAGCAGGAGAGAGAAAGCATTTTAGAAAAGTGTCACGATATCGTGACATGTCACAGTTTCGCGACTCAAAGAGGAGAGAGAATTTTTAGAGTCAGAAATGTCATGATTTCGTGACATATTGCAAGGAAGGTTGAACGGATGAAAAAGTGTCGCGATTTCATGACATGTTGCAGGAGAGAGAGTCCAAAAGAAAAAGTGTCATGATTTCATGACATAATGCAGGAGAGAGAGTCCAGGAAAAAGTGTCATGATATCATGACATGTCAGGTTTTTGTGACCCGAAGAAAAGAAAAGCGCTAAGGAGAAAAAGTGTCACGATTTCACGACAAGTCAGAAGACAAAGTGGAAGCAAGATAAAGTGTCACGATTTCGTGACATGCTGCAGATGAAAATGTTCCAAGTGAGAACTGTCACGATTTTGTGACATGTAGCAAAGGAAAGGTTTCGAAGTAAGAAATGTCATGATTTTGCGACATGTTGAAGAGAAAGTGTATGGATGCAGAAAGTGTCATGATTTCATGACAGGTTGAAGAGAAAGCTTACGGATGCAGAAAGTGTCATGATTTCATGACAGATTGAGATGGCAACATACGGTTGGAGAAAGTGTCACGATTTCATGACAGAAATAGGAAGTAGGTCTTCAATAGGAGAAGAGTCATGATTTCATGACAAAAGCAAATCTAAAGAGCATGGAAGAAGAAGCGTCATGATTTCATGACAAATTCAAGAAGGAAGAGCTCAAAGGCGAAAGTGTCGCGATTTCATGACATGTTCCTTTTCATGGGCGTAAGGCAGAGAAAATTACAAGGTAGCAAAAGTGTCACAATTTTGCAACATGTCATGTTTTCGCTAGTGCAAGCAGAGAAGAGTGCAAGGAAGCGAAAGTGTCACGATTTCGCGACAAGTTCTATAGGAGAAGTGTCACGATTTCACAACAAAAGCAGAAAGGAGGTCAACGAAGGGAGAAGTGTCACGATATCGTGACAAAAGCCAAAAGAAAGTGTACGATTGCAAAGGTGTCGTGATATCGCGACATGTTGTAGTTTCGTGACAGAAGCTATAGAAGAGTTACAGAGGTAGTGAAGCCGACAAAGTTAAATTTTAGCCGACGAAAATTAGGGCTTGCAGCCGACGTAGATTAGGGTTTGTTTTTGGTATAACAGTCGACTAAGATTAAAGTTTTCATCATGAAAATTTTGTTATAAAAGGAGGGTTGTTTGGAGAGTTGAGGAGTCGATGAATGTGTTGTTGAAGTGCGACGTTCTCAGATAGTGCGTAGAGCAAGAAGTTCGATCGCTGAGAGCAGAGTGCAAAATTCGATCGTAGTGTGCAGAGTGCATTTCATCGAATCATTCTAAGTGTGAAAGATCGCAAAGGAAGCAGAGTGTGCGAAGATGATGTCATTGTGATTGCGCAGAGGTGCAAAGGTTGAAGTTCGATCAAGTGCGGTTGGGATTGCACAGAAAGAGCAGAGGACTTGTGAACTGAGTTTGATAGTTCTATCAGAGAACTTGAGGATAGAGGTGCATTGGTTCTTTGAGAAGAACCTGAGAACAGATTTGGTTGTTGAGCTTCTGTGGACGTGATCATAGAAGGCAGAGGTCTCTTAGGCTAAGCATTGAGGACAGGAGGTCTTCGATGGAAAGGAGTTCCACATGCTGGCAAGAGGTAGAGACAGTTGATCTTCTGAGGGATCATTTCTAGAGTAGAGGGGAAGGTATCTCCTTTGAGCAGAGGCTCATAAATTCAGATTGGGGGAAGGTATCTCCTTTGAGCAGAGGCTCATAAATTCTGTTTGGGGGAAGGTATCTCCTTTGGGCCGAGGCTCATAAACATTGTAATTGGGAAGGATTCCCAAAGAACTTTGAGATAACTTTTAGAGAAAAGTTTTGTGGACGTAGCCCAGCCATTCTGGGTGAACCACGTAAAAATTGGTGTCACTTTGTGGATGATATTGTGCATTGTTTTGATATTGTTGTGGGTATATTGCTTTACTGTTTTGTAATATAAAGGAAAAAGTAAAAAGAGGTCTTATACTTTTCACCCCCCCTCTCAGTATAAGCTTGTGTTCTTCAAACAAATCCTAAAAATGGCATGGAAAATGAGGAAAGTGGGTAACAGGCGATTAACGGGCAGTTTGAGGTTAAAATTTGAATTTTTATCTTTTTACTAAGGTTTAACTGTGCCAATTTTAGGGTTCTACAGTGATGTACAGATACTCCAACTCTTCAACCTTGTCATACAATAAGGTTCTTGATTTTATATACAACTCATGTAGGCAAGAGTTCATATGGATAATATCCTAAGCCATGCTGAATATTTTCTCTTCTTGAATAGGCTCTTCCCAGCTATCAATTTTCGACTCATATTCTACAAATTTCTTCTAAGTGGCTTTCAATTCATCTTCTATTAGGATATTTGAATCCTTAACCCAGAAGCTAGGCATACCATAATTTTTAGCTATGCTTACATGTTTTAGAATCACCTTAGCCTCTGATTTGAGCTCATGTATGAGCTTGGCACTTTTGGTCACCAACTTGTGCCTCTTGAAGAAATTTTTGGCAGCTAATTTGGCTTGGTACCAATTCTTATCCTGCACTCTGTATCCAATTATTGCTTACGTGCTATCTTCCAAGACTTGAATTTTATTGGCTGCTCACAACCTTATTTCCAGGAGCCTGACATAAGCTTCTAATTTATCTTCTACTTGGCCCAGTGTATCTTTGATTCTAAGAAGATATGAGAGTGTGGGCATAGCCTTCAAGGTAATCTTTTTGATGCTTTCAATCATGTTCCTTCTTATTGTCCTTGCTTTTTCAGTAGACAACTTGCTAGTTTTATCAATAATGTTAGAGAGATGTCTTTTAAGGTTCTCGACTTGTTGTTACAATATTTGAATCTGCTCTTTGGATTTGGCTACTTTCTCTTTGTAGGAACCACTTCATTGAACATATGCTCCCATTTATTAGCTTCATTTTTCAAAGCCTTATCTATTTTTTTTGTTGGTGCAAGGATTCCTATAAATGTTTTCTTGATTGTTCAACCCGAAGTTACTTTTCTTTGTAAAACTCGATGTTTAGATAAATGGTTCCCATGTGAGTCTGGGCTTGTCCCCACTCATTTTCCATTGGTAGTTGAGTGATATCCTCCATGATTATCTTAGCTTGGTAGTCCTCGAAGATCATCTCTTTCTCTGGCTTCTGAATGAGTGGGGTCATCTTCATAGTGGAACATTACATATTAATGGGATATAGCATTGTTCCTTCTCTAACATGGGCTATATCTTTAGAAATTTGGGAGCTCTATGACTTTAGCCATGTAGCAGTGTTCAAGGTGGCTTTATTCAACTTTTTTAATTTAGCAATGGTATGGTTAATTGCAGGAGAAGCAGTATGCATGGATTGGAAGCTTAGAATGTTGGTGGAGCAAGGGAAAGGAGTGGTGGCTACAGAGGCCTCCATACTTAATTGTTTGATGGAGTAACCTATGTGAGTAGAGGAGGATGCTGGTGGAGTTTGTTGAGTTGAAGGGGAAGATGGTGGAGGTTGATGAGTTGATATGGAAGAGGCATTACCCCTATCTTTAGAATGGGGATGGGAATTATTCTAGGAATGAGAAGAGGAAGGAGTATCAAGATTGATAGGAGATATACCTGAGGCCTTTGGTGGATTGGTGTCTTTAGTCCCCTAAAAATTCTTTACAACATTGGTATAAGCTTCTATAATTTACTTTAGGCTCAATTCATCAACTCCTATTGTTACTTTCATCAGGGTTTGCTCCTCGCTAGGGTTTTCTTTTGGGGGAGGCTCTTCAACTGTCTTGACCATTTGTGCATTTGTCTTTTGATGCTTGGAAGTTTTCTCATAGCTTTCCCCTATTTCTTCTTGGTCCCTTGATTCTTCATGTTCCTCTGATTCATTATTTTATTTATTCACATTCCTCTGATTCTTTAGAAGGTGTTTCTTCTCTTTTCCATTTATTTTGGTCTCCTCCCTGCTCCAATTCTGCTTTTCATTTTCTTGATTTTGTTCTTCGCCTCCTATTATCAAACTGATCACCATCATCAGACTCTATGTTTGATCCAGAAGAGGGAATGAAATTTTGATGTTTCCTATTAGGGACTTCTATTTGCTCAGTAGCGATTTGCTTCCCTTTATCCTTTTCAGTACTACCTTCAATTTGTTTGATAGAGACGCAATTTATTCCTAAAGGAATTTTATCCATAAAATTCTTAGACCAGTTATCATGGTTCTCATCGTACTTCTCACATAATTCCTTTTCAATATTCATACCATACCTAGAAAAAGATTTGCATGTGACATCATTTGCCACCATGCTAATATTTTAGCATGATCCCAGCCTTCCTTCCTTTTCTTGGTGCTTTCGATGGTCTTGTTACTTAGCTTGTGGGTTGGGTTCACCTCAAGGCACCAATCTACCAATTTCAAATAGAATTCGTGTGATGGGTGCAATGGCTATATTTTTCAACGTGCCATTCTAAAGGTTAATATTCATCATTATTCCTACCTTGCTTATCAATTTTCTTATCATATGAGTGAAAACACTTTAAGAATATTTTATTTAGGGTGGCTTGCCTCTGAGAGAATTTGTCCGCAGGGTCATATTTCCATTTTTGCAGTCTATCAATTTGATATTTTTTAAATCTTGAGCAATTAATTTGTGGTACCCTTTTTCGACACTATTATTCCCTCGTACTAAAAAGGTATGAGGCAAGTTCCTATCAAATGAGTGCATGTACCAAATTTACTATTGATAAACTATGTTTGCCTTACGTACTCCAGAGTGAATAATCACTTAGTAACATAATAAGGAAATAAGAAGGGCTTCTCTATGAAGCCATAGATCCTGACGACCACATCCTGTGTTAGAATAAATTAGTCCCCCTCTTCTATTTGGAGGTTTTGTAAAGTATCTTGCATCCTTTGGGGAATTCTTGGCATGGTTCTATACATGAGTTTCAATGTTGGGCCCAAGAATTCCATATTGAAGTGATAGTTGTATCGCTCCAAATTTTTCGCATCCCTACCTTCAGGCTATTGGATCCGTGCCCAGAAGGAGGATGGGAAAAGGATGATGCGGTACCTCGGACGAGAGGACTTTGCGAAGGTCCCGCCTCTCAAGGGAGGTGCATTTTGGTGATTTGTCGACGGATGGTGGGTTCACCGGGAAACATTTGGTGGCAGTTTCCACGCCTAGGTTTTGGGAATGTGTTTTAATGGGTTCGTTTTATCCTTAAACATTCATCCTAGGTTTGGCCGAATGATTCTAACTTAAACTACATGAAAATGCAATTTAAATGAATACGATGAAACAGACTGAAAGCAGAAAAACAGAGAATTTGCAGGAGGCTAATGGAGATTACCTGATCCGGGATGTCTGATGAAGTTTCTGATGCTTGAAGTAGTCTGGATCGTCTGGGATTCGACAGTATCGCCTACAATTTGACCAAATCATCTGAGACAGACAGAATCGTCTGAGACAGACAGAATCATCTCAAATCTGACGAATTCGTCAAACGAATTCGTCAGAAACCTGCAAAACAGGGAACAGATGCAAAATACAAGCAATTCTACTATGCAAAACAGAGGCAAAATATGCTAGAGAACAAGGTGAATACTAAGCAATAATTTAAAACAAAAAGTAAAACAGATCATTGCATTATGATGGCAAATCATGAATTTAATGTGCAATCTAAACTAGATGGGTGAACTCCAGATGCAAAGTAGAATAAAAACTAAATAAATGATCTGATTTATAGCATAAAATGATAGAGAGAAAAGAGAGAAGAGCAAACTTCAGGCACTGATTGCCTCGATGTATGCTGTAGTCGAGATCATCTCGCATCAGTACGAGATCGTCCCTAATTTGATAGGATCGCCTCCGATCTTGACAGGTTCGTCGGCTGCGATAGGTGCTGGCTCCGGCTGAAAACCAATGATATACCTGCAATAAAATTACTATAGGAATAGTGCAAAAAGCAAATTTGAGTAGTTCTAGCACATAGGGAGTCGATTTGCATAAGAATTCAGCCAGGGGTTGGGGAGGGAAAAGTCTTAGAGTTAAATAGGCTTAGGGAAAGTTGTTGGGAGGTTGGAGATCTTCCCAATTTGGGAGATCTCCAACGGGGAGGGTCCCAATGGCGCAGACACGCTTACGTCCGGATTGGAGACCCGTTGGAACAGAGTCTATCTATGCAAATTCAGTTTTGCGACAAAATCGTCTGGACGTTCTAGTCCAGACGAAATCGTCAAATCTGGGGCGATATCGTCTGATCGACGACGATATCGTCCAACGGTCAAAACAACTCCTAAAAATGGCACGGAAAAAGGGGAAACGGGTTTCTCGGCGGTTAACGGGCGGTTTGGGAGGTTAAATTTGAATTTAAATTTATTTACTAAGGTGAATGTAATTATTCCAATTTGACTGCGCCAATTTTAGGGTGCTACATTTTGCCCCCTCTTTAGCGAATTTTCTGAAGAAAATGCGTTAAAGAAGAGTTCTTCTCGATCTACGAGAAAGCAAAAAATTATTCCCATTTTTAGGCGACGATTCTTGGTCGAATCGTACGACGACTTACTATGGTGCCCCCTCCGTGTTTTTACCCAAATCGAACGTTTGAGGTAAAAACGCGAAAAAGCAAAAATTATTTGTGAATTATTTTGAATAAAATTAAGAAAAATAGGGTAAAACCCTAATTCATTATTCTCTGTTCATTTTACTGTTTTTAGAGCTCTGGAGCAAAAATGGTAGAGACAGCGCACAGATCTGCAGAGGTCCGCCGCGGTCTACGGGTAAGGGTTTAAACTCAATTTAGATTGATTTAATTTGAATTTTACATGCTTTTTAGAGGAATTTAGGATGAATTTTGAGCATCGCGGCCGTTTTTGGCCGTCGACGTCGTCCGGACGAAATCGTCCCTAGTTCGACGAAATCGTCTCAAGTTCGTCAATTTCGCCCAAGGGCGAAATCGACGAAAAAGGGACGATTTCGTCAAATTAGAGACGATTTCGACACGCGAAATCGGAGACGATTTTGCTCAAATTTGGGACGATATCGTCCAATAGTGGGCGATATCATCAATTGCAAAAATTTGATCTTTAAGTTGTATTTTTTATTACTGAAATTGTTATTAATGATTGTTTGTTGTTTTGATTGTTTATGTTTGCAGAGAGGATTACTAAAAAGCAGAGAGTGGAAATATGGAGGGTTGAGAGATGACTTGGCCGCTCTCACCCGAGCGGAGCGGGATCTCGCGGCATAGGCCGGCTTGCGGCATGTGGCGAGAGATGCCGCAGGTTTCTACCGACATGGGGCTACCGACGGCCCTAGCGAGAGAGGTGGTACCGGGCTCTTCATGCTTTCGGTTATCGACGGGGAGATGACTCCCACACTAGAGGATGTATGGAGGATTCTTAGAATCCCCATACAAGGGAGGATGATCACACCTACGGCCAATCAGGGCCACGCGATGGGACGACTCTGCGGTGACCCGAGCTTCACCCTGGAGAAGGGCGGAGTGAACATCGAGGCACTATGCCAGATGCCTGGGGCATCTACACTGACACGAGTTTTGGTTGGGGTGGTTGGTGGACTTCTGCTATGCCACCAGAGCGGGTGCAGGGTGTCGTGGATGCTCGTAGATGTGATCTGTGATATGCGCGACCATGGCTATAGATTTTCTTGGGGCAGCTTTGTTCTATGCCGGCTATACAGGATCCTTTACGGGGTCGTGTACAAGGGCGGGCGGTGTCTGGTCATGACATCGCTCCTACAGGTTTGGTGCTAGGAGCACATTGCGGTGCGGAGGCCGGTAGGGCTTCCACTAACAGGGGTTGACGGGGAGAGGCCCCGAGTCTTCTACTGGTGGCTCCGGAGAGGGGCACGGCGACGGATCGACCTGTCGGTGTCCCGGAGACTCCTTGGATGACTTGGTCCCAGACCAGATCACCTGGAGGCCGTGGAGGCAGCATCCGGGGTGGGCGAGAGGATGCACGGGAGCCGGCTCGCATCGGGCGAGTCTGTCGGTGAGGATGGAGAGGGGAGAGGTGGAGCTCCACCGCTATGACCGGGTTTTACGATAGTTCGGTCTGCAGTAGGGGATCCCATCTCTGAGGGATTACGAGTTTTCTTGGACTATTCGGGATAACACCACAGTTAGCGGGGCTCCAGACATGCAGTGATTCTGGAGCTAGGACTCATACGATGCCCCCATCCAGCCAATGGATGGGGACGACGTAGGAGTAGCTGATGGCTACGATGCCTGGTACGCAGGCATCCGCCCTCCTCGGATGACGAGGGCACAGGGTCCGATCCACGTAGTTGTGCATCGGATAGGGAGGCGGTGCCAGGCAGTGATAGAGGCGGCCCAGGGTCACGGTGGGAGAGAGCAGAGGAGGCCACGGGCATAGGAGCGGCCGCGGCAGAGGGAGAGGGAGAGGAGGGAGGCGAGACCCCCATCTCCACAGAGGCCACCATCGCCCGATAAGGGCAAGGGCGTGGATACGGGAGAGAGTAGCGAGATGGCTACTCTTCGGGCAGAGAGGGATCGTCTACAGACTCAGGTGTAGACACTATAGGATGCAGCTGCACAACACCAGGCTGAGGTGTCGCAGCTGCGAGATGAGAATGCATGTCTCAGGGCACGAGGCGGAGGGGTGAGCACTCAGGAGCTGCTACGGTCAGTTTCTCAGACCGCATTCTATCAGGCGCTATACTACCAGGCGGTGCCGGAGGGCCAAAGGGTACAGCTATCGGTTGCCATAGCCGATTCGATCAGGACAGGGTCGACGAGGAGCTCATCTCGGTCGACAACGAGGACTCGCAGTACCACACATACTGCGATGGGACCACCTCGTCCTCCGTAGGGCGGGGGAGGAGATGAGGTCGAGAGCTCTAGAGGCTCTCGAGGCTAGAGGGCGGGATATTGCTACTGATATTGTATTATACTTGTATTGATAGAGGATTGAGTATGCCGAGGTACAGATTGTGGCATACCAATCCAGCTTTGATGATGTATATATTCTGTTGATATATATAGATGAGATATTTTTGAGTATATGACTTGTCTTATGTGATACTTATGATGCTTTTTATGTTTGATGTAATTGATTGATTTGATTGATGTAATGATTTTATTGATGATTCATGTAATTATGTCGTTTTGGAAAATATTATAACTTGGATGTCATGCTATAAATATTTTAAATGAAATAATCTGATGTAACAAATTGATTGGTTGTAATGAAATGTAAAAATAAAAAGAGATTTCTAACAATAATTTCAAAGGACATTGTCGCTATTATAGACCATTTCATGGAGTCGCTGCTCACTCGGTCGTCAAGCTAGTCCCAGGATAGAAATATTGTTAAAAGAAAAGAGTGCTTAAGAGACTTGTCTTAAGACTTTGTTGTGATAATGCAAATGATGATGATGATGGTTTGTTTTCAGATTTCCATAAAAATATTATGCATGAAATATTGTAAAATAATTTTTGCTAGGCATAAATTCCTAAGTGTGATAAAATTGTTGAATAATTCCTTAGGAATTATACCGTCATTGCAAAATGTAAAGTTGACATAATGACATAACATAGTGAAAATGTATTTGCTTTCGAAAAAGCATAATTTGTGTAAAATGAAGTCATATGTTTTGTATGATTTTTGATAAATTGGGGAAAAAAATTGTTACAATGGTTTGCGCTAGGCATAGAATATGTAGGTATAGACTTATACCATCATCGCGAAAATCCAAAAAAGGATAGTTTTATTGCATGATTGATTTTTGATGAACAGAAAATATGATAATGAGGACTTGCGCTAGGCATAAAATTCCAATTTTGGTTTTGAAACTATACCATCGTTGCGAAAGTCAATCAGATATGTATATTTTTAATTGTATATTTTTGAAAGAAATTGTTGATTTTTGCTATTATATAGTTGTCTTTGTGGAAAACAAGCTGTATTTGATTTATTCCAAACAAGTTGCAAAAATAATATTTCAAAGTATTTTGAAGACAAAAGTTAGATTTATAAGGAATCCCATGTGCATATGTGAATTCATTTCCCATCTTGATTTATCATAATGATAGACAAAATCTCTCAAATACAAATGTGTGTGCAATTGTATGGTTCAGTTACCAGGTTTGAGCAAGATACTATGATACAAGTGATTTGAAGAAACCAAATAAGTGTTCATTAACCATGATGTAGATGCATATAACCATATTAGACTACTATGTAGATCGGATTATCAAGAGCTAGCTAATCCATAAGCAGACATAGGTCTGTACAAAAGAAGGTCGCTAATGTGACGGACATATCGCCACGCTAGGAGTTACCCAAGGCCAAGCAGGTTGGGCACAAACCACCTGTTATGGGGCTTACCTCACAGTTTTCGAATAATTGAGAATTCCAGGGATTCAAGCTCATCAACCCTTCTTTTCTTTTCAAAGGGTAGGGAAAGGGATTTTATTGCTTTCTTGCTTGCTTTTGAATTTTGCTTATTTTTTTCTTGTTTGTATTTCTTTTGCTTGATAATGCTTGGAACATTGCTGAAATAACATTTTTCTTTTCTCTTTTTTTCTTGAATTTTTCTTTTCTTTTTCTAGGGATACTTGCTCGGATTAGCTGTAGAGCAAGGGATTTTTATTGCGGGTAGGGGTGAGCTTGTCCTTTTGCCAATTCTCAAAGATTCTAGACCATGTGCATGATAGGATAGCGGGGGAAACTTTTCACCCAAGAAATCAGTTCTACTATGTAGCAAAACATGGAAATTACAAATATAATCATTTTATTGTGAAAAGATGTGCTTGGTTTAAGTAAATAACAAGATCAATTCTCTATGCTCAAACTTTCTTTAATTGAAATTTGTGAACTTTGATATAAGAGAGATTAGTAATCATGCCAGATAAAATCAAGATATTTATTGTTGTGATTGTGCAAGTGAGGGATGCTAAATAAATGCTAATTTTATCCAAAATAAGTTGAAACATATAATTGCAATAATTGTAAGAAAATAATGATTTTGAGAAAGTTTTGAGAATGTTGACTCTCTCTTTCTTCTGTATATTGTTTTGGTTTCGAAAGAGTCAAGCATATAGCTGTTTTTGGATTTTTATGTTGATTTTTGTTTTGAGCAAAAGGAACTTTACAAGTGCTTTAAATAAATGCAATAAATATTTTTGAAGATTTTATGAATGTTTTTGAGGTTTTTGAATAAATTGAAAGAAATACAAGATAATGATTTTGAACAAATATATACATGGATGAAATGACCAAATTTATGCATAATAACGTTTGAGATGTAAAATATTCATGGGTTCTTTAAGTTCTTTACCATCTAAGGTAGATAATTTATACGCTCCTGATTCAAATTTTGCAGTAATGATGTACGGTCCGAGCCAGTTGGGCTCAAATTTACCTTTAAGTTCTTTGGTTGCATTTGTATTTTTTATTTTCTTTTAGAACAAGGTCGCCAATCTCAAAGGATCGATGACGAACTTTCTTATTATATGCTCTTTTAAGCTTGTTTTGGTATGCACGGAGATGCTCTAAAGCATTGATGCATTTTTCATCTAGGAGTTCTAGCTGACTGAGTCTGCCAGTGCGATATTCATCTCCTACTTCAGTATCTTGAAGTAGCAGAGCCAAAGAATGAACTTCCAATTCAAATGGAAAAAGTGCTTCGGCACCATATACCAAAACAAATGGTGAAGTGCCTGTGGGGGTTCGAACACTAGTTCGATAGGCCCACAAGGCTGGATATAATTGAATATGCCAGTCACGGCCAGTTTTATTGACTAGTCTTTTGAGAATTTTGATTAAAGTTTTGTTAGAAGCTTCTGCTTGACCATTACCCTGAGGATAATAGGGAGTGGACCAGCGATGTTGAATCTTGTATTTTTGGCATAATTTTTTAACATCTTTATTTTTGAAAGGAGTTCCATTGTCAGAGATGAGATTCGCAGGAATTCCAAACCTGCAAATGATTTGATTAAAAATGAATTTAGAGACACAGTGAACCGGTGCGAGAAGCTAAAGGCATAGCTTCAACCCACTTCATGAAATACTCAGTGGCAGTTATGATGAACTTGTGTCCATCAGAAGACACAGGGTTGATTTTACCAATAATATCCAAGCCCCATTTAGAAAAGGGCCAAGGGGATGAAATAACCTGCAACTCTTGTGCAGGCGCATGGACAAGGTCAGCATGTTTTTGACACTTGTCGCAATGATGCACATACTCATGTGCATCCGTTTCCATGGTAGGCCAAAAGTATCCTATCCGGAGGAGCTTTTTAGCAATGACGCTACCACTAAAGTGTCCTCCACAAGATCCATTGTGGACTTCACTCAAGGCTGATTTAGACTCTTCTAAATTTAGACATCTTAATAGGATACCTTCAAAAGATCTCCTATACAAAGTATTGCCAATGATTACAAATCGACTTGCTCGTCGACGTAATAATCGACACTGGTTTCTATTAGAATTAGCGGGGGAAATTCCCATTTTGGAGGAAATCAAATATGTACGTATACCGGGGGTTCAGGAGTAGTTTCATTGATTAGAAACACATCCAAAGGCTCTAAGCATGACTTATTTGAAGCGGGTTCCTGGAGTCGACGAATGATGATAGTGGCATATTCGTCATCTAACTCCAAGGGCAAGAGAGATGCAGTGGCGGCCATAGCATCAGCTGCACGGTTGCTAGTTCGAGGAATGGCTTCCAAAGTAACTTGATCAAACAAGGCCATTAGTTGTAAAACATAGGCCTTATATGGGCAAATTTTATCATCTACGAGTCTGATAAACTTCATTAATTTGGTTTATAACCAATTGGGAATCACCAAAAACTAAGAGGTTTTTAATTTTTAGGGCTAAAGTTGCTCGTAATCCAAGGATTAGAGCTTCATACTCAGCAATATTATTGGTGCAAACAAAGGTTAGTTTGAAGGACAGAGGAATAATATGTTTTTGCGGAGATATTAAAATAATACCCGCACTAGCCCCACTCATGCATCGGGCTCCATCAAAGTATAAGGACCATTGTTCAACAAGGTCTGCCTCTAATTGAAGGCATTCATCAGGAAACTCGATAATGAGGGGATGAGTAGACTCTAAGGGTGCAGCAACTAATTGATCTGCTATGATTTGACCCTTAACAGACTTCTGTCCTATGAAGGTGAGATCAAACTCACTTAGAGCAAGAACCCACTTGGCTGTGCGACCCGATAAATAAGGTCGACTCATGAGGTACCTTAAGGGATCATATTTGGCAATGACATACATTTTTTGGCTAAGCATGTAATGTCATAATTTTTGCGTAGCAAACACGACTGCTAGACATAACTTTTCTAACGCTGTATAGCGAGTTTCATAACTGACGAAAGTTTGGCTAATATAATAATTAGCGCGTTCTCGTTTTTCATCATCAAGTTGAGCTAACATGGCTCCTAAGGCAGAATCTGAAGTAGAAATATATAGAAGGAATGGGCGATCAGATTTAGGCGGTGAAAGCATCGGTGGGTTAATGAGATATTGCTTGAGAAGTTCAAAAGCTTCTCTACATTCTATGTCCCAATTAAAAGGGACGTCCTTCTTAAGAAGTTTGAGAAAGGGACCAGTTTTGTCCGCCAGCTTATCAATAAAGCGACGGATAGCTTGAAGTTTACCTTGTAAACTTCGTAATTCAGATATATTAGTGGGTGCGGGCATATCAGTGATAGCCACAATTTTAAGAGGGTCAATTTCGATACCACGTAAAGAAACTAAAACCCCTAATAGTTTGTCGGATTTAACTCCGAATATGCATTTTGCTGGATTTAATCGAATGAGATATTCTCTTAATCGATTAAAAACTTTTCTCAAATCATCTAAATGATGATCTTCAATAAGAGAAGCGAGCTATAATATCATCCACATAATCATGGAGGATATCATGCATCAGATCATGAAAAATGTAGGTCATAGCTCGTTGATAAGTTGCACCGGCGTTCTTTAGGCCAAATGGCATCACTTTCCAGCAAAAGGTACCCCAGGGGGTAATAAAGGCTGTTTTAGCCTGGTCTTCAGGAGCTATCCTGATCTGATTATAGTCGAAGAATCCATCCATTAAGGACATCATCCCACTTCCGATAGTAAAGTCGATAATTTGGTCCATATTCGGAAGAGGAAAGTCATCTTTAGGGCATGCAGCGTTAATATCTCTGAAATCTGTGCAAACCCTAACTTTGGTAGCTTCTTTCTTGGTGACTGGAACTACATTTGAGATCCATTCAGCATAATCAATAGCTTGTATGAAGATAACATTCAGGAGTTTTTCTAACTCCCCTTTGACTAAGCGAGCCACTTTGGGATGCATTTTTCTAAGTTTTTGTTTAACAGGTTTAGCATCCGGATGGACCACTAGATGGTGCATGACAACAGAAGGGTCTAGACCTGGCATATCTTCATATGTCCACGCGAAGACATCTTCATACTCTTTAAGAAATGCTATGTATTGTTCTTGTTTTTCTTGACTTAGTTCTGCTCCAATATTGATTATGTGAGGGTTGTCCTCAGTTCCAATGTTAATTTTAATGACATTTTCTACCTCCATGTGTAGATCTCTTTCAAAATTAGGTGGGGCGGGTGAAACACCCAATTCTTGTAATTCTTGTAAAGTTAATTTAGATAATTCATTTTGAGGATCAGTGGCCTCAAGATGAGCTATGGTTGGTATAGAACCATCAAAATAAAACCCGTTGTGCAACATCTCTTCAACAGAGACATCATGGAAAATATCTCCTTCCAATTCTTCATCGGGGTCGACAATCATTTCAGGGTATGCTATGGATAGCATGTTGCATGAAAATGACTGATTTCTAAGAGGCAAATCAACATGTCTATCCAAATAATCTTGATAGCATATGAGATGATCATCATCCTCAAAAGGAAATGGTTGTCCCTTACTAGGAAATAGGCCCACACCATAGCGGGCAGGCCACGGTTCTACCTCGAAAGGTTCTTTCATGCCATTTTGGAAAGGTCCTAAGCCTTTCCCTTTATATCCCATTTTAAACATCATGGGTTTAGCTTTAATATAATCGTTAGTAAAATAGCACCGAGCATATCCCTCATGATGGGTTTTGATATTCCGAGGGATTCTTCCCCAGTCATATCCTTTGTAAATGAAGGCGCAACTCCCGACTTGGTAAGTACTTCCCATAGGTTGTGGGAGGCCCAAAGTACGAGGAGATGGCGGCAAATTATTTAAAAGGTTTGAATCTTGCATGAAAGCATTCATTTTTTTGATATTAAGGTTGTAGTTAAATCTGGTAAAAGATCATCAGAGAGGGCATAAGATGTAGAAGGCTTATTACCTATGTCTTGAGATGTAGAAGGTGTGATAGACGTGTTTGAAGGTTTTGAATTTATGGGATTAGAACTTGAAGAATTGGTTGTAGTTTTAAGAGCTTTTTGAAGTTCTACAGTAATTTGTTTAGAAGGTGGTTGATCTATATGGGAAGATGAAGTTAATGGAGGAGGAATAGATGAAGTGATGGGTTTATATTTCATAGTTTTAGATGAAGAAGAACTAGGATATGTGGATGACGAGAGCGGGGCAAAATTGCACTCCAAGCTGGTTCCGCCAATGCACACATATCAAAAGGTCTAGGGTCACCATGAATAGTGACCAACTGATTTTTAAACTCAAACTTAACACATTGGTGTAAAGTTGATGGGACTGCTCGCATGGCGTTAATCCAAGGGCGACCCAAAAGTATATTGTACGATGCTGGGCAATGTACAATAAACACAATTGTCTCAAGGGTTCTAGGACCAACTTGTAAGGGGAGGGTAATGACTCCACAAGTTTCTTGTGTTTCATCATTAAAGGCTTTGATAATCATATCAGTCTTCTTCATTTCGTCACTTCTAAAACCAAATCGTTGGTAGAAGTCAAAGGTACAAATGTTTAGAGATGAGCCATTATCAATCGGAACTCGTTTGATGACTACATCCCCAATTAAAGCCGTAATATACAAGGGATTATCCTTGTGTAAACTGTGTTGTGGGATATCTTTATCCCGAAAGTCAATACAATCAATCTCTCGCGTGATGATAGTATTGGCCATAGCTTCAAGTTGGATGTTTTGAGGTACCATCATTTGGCTCAAAGTAAGCATCAACTCATCCCTATGGGTGGGAGAGGATCTTAATAAATCTAAAAGGGAGATTCTGGCGGTGGTATTAGACAATTGCTCATTAATGTTGTAAGGGGGTTTAGGTTGAACAATAGGAGCATGATTTCCTTTATTGGGATTTTTCAGAACGAATGGAGCTGATCCATCGTTATGGTTTGGTTCTTGTTGGGAATTGTGAGCTTGTTGTCGGGTGACGACTCCGATGGTACCTACAATGTTATAGTGACGACGTTGAAACGGTCTCGGTTGAGAGTTTATGGCTTGTTCATAAGGAAGGACTACATTAGAAGAAGGTCGAGTAGTGACTCTTCTGGGAAATGGTTCTTCTGGAACATTAGCATCTGTGATAGGTTGAATAGGATCTGATTCGTTTTTAGAACTATTCGATTGAATGGTGTCTACTTCACTTTCACTATCGACTCTATATCGCTAGAATCAGAAGTTTGAAAATTATGTAAGGGCCTGGTTGTAACCAGGGATAAGGTTGTGTCAAAGGTTTGAGAATCTTGAACAGGTAATTGTCCGCTAATGGTTCCTACATATCGGGTAGGAGGGGGAACATTGTGATGTTCAATTTGATTGGCTACCTCCTTACCGTGTCTTGGTAAAGGGTGTTGAAATATGTCTAAAGTTTGATTGGCATTCTGATTTTGATTTTGGGGAACAGTATTTTGGGTATTATTAGGAGGGTTTTGTTTAGGTTGGAAGGCTTGCACTTCCATTTCATTATTGTCAATCAAATCTTGTATTTTATGTTTCAATCTCTTACAAGCGTTGGTAGAATGTCCAGGACCTCTATGAAAATCACTGTGCAAATCAGCTCTATATCCGGGTATGCTTGGGTCGGGTTCCCGGATAGGCGGCGAGTTGGATTAAACCTCTTTCAAGAAGTTGAGGTAAAATAGTTGATAAAGGTTGGTTTAATCTAGTGAACTCTCGAGGAGGCTTATCGGGGAGGTTTCAAGATGAATTTTTTTGTTGTTTTTGTTGCATTGACATTAGCAACATTTTTGCTATCGTTGACTCCATCACCGACAACCTGTTTGTTTTTATATTGATTTCTAGATGTTTTCTCATCATCCTTCTTTCTAAGTTGGCCTCTCCTAATGAGGGCATCTTCTACTCTTCGAGCTAAGTCTATAGCTTGATCGAAGGTAGTCAAAGTAGCTGTTGATAGCTCATAAGAAAGTTGTTCTTGTAAATTATTGATGAAAATGTCTAGCATTTCCCTATAGGGTAGCACAAAGTGCAGTTTTCCTATCAATTGCCTCCATCTAGCCAAGAAATCAGCAAAACATTCGTCTTTATCTTGTTTTAAGTTGTATAGATCTTTAATAGTTACATGCCTCTCGATGTAGGCACTAAATTGATGAACAAATGACTCGGCTGTTTCTTCAAAGTTTCTTAAGGAGTGAGTGGGCAATTGGTAGTACCACTCTAACGCCATTCCACCTAAACTTTTAGGGAACATTTTTAGTAATAGCAAGTCGTCATGCGATATGTCATGACATGCTATCCTAAACATGCGAAGATGTTCTATGGGATCTTCGGTTCCTTTATAGATAGGCAGGACGGGCATGGGAAAATGCTTAGGGTATGGTTGAGCTACCACTATGGGATCCAATGGTTGGCTACAAATCTCTCGATAATTGTACGAGGGACGGTAGGGATCTATCTGGTCCATACGTGAAGCCAATTGTTTCACCATAGCTTCCAGATTACTAGTTTGCCCCCCATATTGATTCGGTGGGGCATTGACATGAGTTTTATGGGCGTATGATGGAGGAACATGCATATTAGATGCCATGTTACTATTGTGTAAAACATTGGTAGGAAAAATATTATGGAGAAATTTTGAAGTTGGATTAGGTTGTATTGCAGATTGTTGAAAATTTGTATTTGGCTTTGTTTTATGTTTTTGTTTATTTAAAGCATTTTGCTCAATAGTTTGGAGGAACGAAGTAGTGAAGGGAATTTTCTTTTGTGCGGGAGTGATTTTAGGTTGAGTAATAGGTTCCTTAGGAGGTTGGGTGACCTGTTGTTTGGTCATGGCTTGGGCTATAGTGACCATATTCGCATTGGATGGTCCACCCTTATCACTTTCTTGATCAATGAAAGACAAGGGATTAGTTTGCATATCAAGCGCCCGTTCTAAGGCTGCTTGAGCATCACTAATTTCCCCTTTATCAATACGGACTGCCACATTAAGGATGTCGATATGTTGATTAAGAAATTTTTGAAAATGTTCTGCGTTGTCAAAAGTGATGCCTCCATTGGGAGCTATTCTAGGGGATGAGGATTCTTTAACACTTCCTTCTTGTTCCTTATCTTCCCCTAAGTCTTCATCTGATTGTCCTAGAGTTTCTCCTTCCGGATTTGTATTTCCAAGAAGGACATTTGGGTTTTCAGTTGTATCTTGCAACCAATCTTCTCCTTCTCCTAAAGTTTCTTTACCATTCCTAAGTCTAGTCATGGTGCTAAGTTTTGATTTCAGCAAATATATATATATATATATATATATATATATATATGCAACAAATTAAAAGGTATATATTTATATATACCTAATGCAATATTGTAAATGAAATGTTTAAGTTTTTTTTTTTTTTTACTATGTTTTTCTTTGAAACAATATAATAAAGACAGCAAATGAAACAATAAATGCAAGCAATAATAATAATAAGACTGAAAGCAAATGAACTAATCTTCTATGAATAACTTATGAATATCATTAATAGGTTCAAGTTGTTCAGGGGTCATGAAATGTTCTTCTTCAAATTGAAAGTTTTCTTTTAAGAATTTGATGAAAAGGGCTATGGTGATATTGTGTATTTGAGATCTTTGGTTGATAAAATTAAAGCTCATGGCAATACTCTCGATATAGCACAGCTCGTGGAACTCTGTTCCATCTTTCCCTATCTGTAAGAACTACTTCTTGGTCTTCTACAAGGCCTAAGAATCGATGTACAATGTCTGCATTCTCGAGGTATTCCTCGAAGCTAAACAACTCTGAAGATACTAAAGCTCTCCTATAGGCTAGCCATCTATGGCAGGCTCTCACGAAGTTCATGGTAGAAAACTAATTGATGAGGATCCAGGATTCTATCCAAGACTAGCCTCTTAATCTATTTAAGTTGTGTGGCCCTAGATGAGATGAGACTAAGTCTCCTAATAAGTTCGTCCCACAAGGATTGATTTCTACTTGTTTCAGGGATACTAAGGACAGAATTAACTTCTATGGCTGCCAATTGGTTTACTACGTTTATAGTAACTGCTAACCTCTTTTTAGGAGCTACCATCTAAACATGATTTTGAACCTTAAATGTTTTAAAATGCATCTAAGTTTTAGTTGTCCTAATTTTTTTTTTTTTTTGGTTTTTTTTTTGTTTTCAAAAGGTTATGATGCATTCACGTCGGGTTCACCAAAATGTATCGCTCCAAATTTTTCGCATCCCTACCTTCAGGCTATTGGATCCACGCCCGGAAGGAGGATGGGAAAAGGATGATGCGGTACCTCGGACGAGAGGACTTTGCGAAGGTCCCGCCTCTCAAGGGAGGTGCATTTTGGTGATTTGTCGACGGATGGTGGGTTCACCAGGAAACATTTGGTGGCAGTTTCCATGCCTAGGTTTTGGGAATGTGTTTTAATGGGTTTGTTTTATCCTTAAACATTCATCCTAGGTTTGGCCAAATGATTCTAACTTAAACTACATGAAAATGCAATTTAAATGAATACAGTAAACAGACTGAAAGCAGAAAAATAGAGAATTTGCAGGAGGCTAATGGAGATTACTTGATCCGGGATGTCTGATGAAGTTTCTGATGCTTGAAGTAGTCTGGATCGTCTGGGATTTGACAGTATCGCCTACAATTTGACCAAATCATCTGAGACAGACATAATCGTCTGAGACAGACAGAATCGTCTCAAATCTGATGAATTCGTCAGACGAATTCGTCAGAAACCTGCAAAACAAGGAACAGATGCAAAATACAAGCAATTCTACTATGCAAAACAGAGGCAAAATATGCTAGAGAACAAGGTGAATACTAAGCAATAATTTAAAACAGAAAGTAAAACAGATCACTGCATTATGATGGCAAATCATGAATTTAATGTGCAATCTAAACTAGATGGGTGAACTCCAGATGCAAAGTAGAATAAAAACTAAATAAATGATCTGATTTATAGCATAAAATGACAGAGAGAAAAGAGAGAAGAGCAAACTTCAAGCAGCGATTGCCTCGATGTATCTTTGTAGTCGAGATCGTCTCGCATCAGTACGAGATCGTCCCTAATTTGACAGGATCGCCTCCGATCTTGACGGGTTCATCGGTTGCGATAGGTGCTGGCTCCGGCTGAAAACCAGTGATATACCTGCAATAAAATTACTATAGGAATAGTGCAAAAAGCAAATTTGAGTAGTTCTAGCACATAGGGAGTCGATTTGCATAAGAATTCAGCCGGGGGTTGGGGAGGGAAAAGTCTTAGAGTTAAATAGGCTTAGGGAAAGTTGTTGGGAGGTTGGAGATCTTCCCAATTTGGGAGATCTCCAACGGGGGAGGGTCCCAATGGCGCAGACACGCTTCTTCCGGATTGGAGACCCGTTGGAACAGAGTCTATCTATGCAAATTCAGTTTTGTGACAAAATCGTCTAGACGTTCTAGTCCAGACGAAATCGTCAAATCTGGGGCGATATCGTCTGATCGGCGACGATATCGTCCAACGGTCAAAACAACTCCTAAAAATGGCACGGAAAAATGGGAAACGGGTTTCTCGACGGTTAACGGGCGGTTTGGGAGGTTAAATTTGAATTTAAATTTATTTACTAAGGTGAATGTAATTATTCCAATTTGACTGCACCAATTTTAGGGTGCTACAATAGTATGAACCAGCATTTGAACAGGTAGGAGGTCTCCCTTTTGGTCCTTTTGTGTGGTAGGGATAAAACTCAAAAATTATACCTAAAATAAGAACAAAATCCATACCAGATAAGAGGAGAACCTGAAGGTGTTTGGGATATCTTTCTGTAAGTTGAAGACCCATGTATGTAGTTGTTGGGCTAGGTATTTTGACCAATTGAAGAATATTGACACTCTGCTTGGATCTACGTGTGCCACATCATAAAACTTGGGGTTTGATATCGCTTGAGCTATTATGATTTACCACCCATAGACCTGTGTGTTTATTTCTAGCCCTACCACCATGGCCAGCATGGAAAAGAGCTCCTTGATTTTGAATTTATCCAAGGGAATTAGGGATTTTTGCACTACTCCTTCAGGAAGAGAGTTTGAAAAATGCTCTTGTATAAAAAGCTATATTTTTAGGGCATTGGTGTAATACTTCATAGAATTTGTAGGGTCAAACAGAATGGAGGAAACTATAGGCTTCTTACCATGAGTGAAGGCGATCCTAATTGAATCGATTTCGAGTGTGAAAATGACTTCATTTCTAGAGTTTCTCACTATTTTGTTCTTAACATCATAAAATTTTTCCATGGCCCTGATTAACTCAGGGTAGGGGTGGACCTGAGAGCAGAGGCACCAGTAGAGCAAAGAGTGGTAAGGTAACATGCTTGGGCTCAATGGGGAGACATCCGTGGCCATTTTGGTTGCTATGTCCTTCTAAATTTTCCTTGGGTCCTTCCATGTCAACTTTGTATCAGAGATATAGTTGTCAGGGTCCACTAAATTACTTCCCTTTATAGACGATGTTTGTTTCCCCTTTGAATTAGTAGTTGGAGGTGTGGTCCTCATGGTTGAATTCTATGTTTTGTAATAAAACTTGTTTGAAACACACTTAGCACAGTGTTGCAAATATTTCTGGGAGAGTAGGGAGCATAGTGAGCATAAGGGAAAATGATGCAGAAGATGGAAAGGTGACAAAAAAATTTTGATATAACTGGTTGTGCATACATGTGTGAAGGTGGCATGTAATAACTATGGTTGGTGGCAAACACCCCAATATTATTTTAGAACGTTGGTGGGTGTCTCAGTTCATGTGCCCCTTCAAGAAACCAACTACAATGCATTACCATTTTGCTCCGAGCCAATGATATTGCTATGTTGTCTTTATGGACCAATAAATTGGTGTCACCTCTACTCTGGACCAATCAGCAGGTATGATGGTACCTTAAAAGTGGGATTTTTTATAATATCAAGAAAACTACTTTTCCCACAAAAATTTCTTGATTGCTCTGAGGTGGCCTTTGAGCATCGAAAAGTCATGTCATTGCAACATTTTTCTTTGAAGCGGACATCAGTTGCCAAAAAAAGTCATGAAATCATGACAATTTACATTGAAGGGGCCTTTGAGCATCAAAAATTCATGGCATCATGACATTTTTACTTGGAGCGACCATCGGCTACCAAAAAAGTAACGAAATCATGACAATTTACATTGAAGGGGCCTTTGAGCACCAAAAAGTCATGCCATTGCGACATTTTTCCTTGGAGTGGCCATCAACTGCAAAAAAGTCATGAAATCATGACAATTTACATTGAAGGGGCCTTTGAGCATTGAAAATTCATGACATCGCGAAAATTTTCCTTGGAGCGGCCATCAACTACCAAAAAAGTTACGAAATCATGACAATTTACATTGAAGGGGCCTTCGACTGCCAAAAAAGTCATGAAATCATGAAAATTTACATTGAAGGGACCTTTGAGTCGAAAAGTTGTAGCATCATGACATTTTTCCTTGGAGCGGCCATTGGCTACCAAAAATTTGTGAAATCATGAAAATTTACATTGAAGGGGCCTTTGAGCACTGAAAATTCATGGCATCACGATACGTTTCCTTGGATCCTAAAAGAAAGGAAATATTTATATAAAGTACATACAAGGCAAAGGGAAACCTATTACTTGTAATACAACTTTAGATGGAAGTTGTTGACTGGGATAGGTTGAACTTGACCCTATTGGTTTCTCATATGGAAAGAGTTTTTTTTGTTTTTCTTCTATTACCTCGAAAGGGCCTTCCCATAATGCATCAAATTTTTCATGATTTCCAGGTTTTGAATTCTTTTCATTCCATCTTAGGACCAAGTCTCCTACTTTGAAATTTCTTAGAGTGGCATTTTTATCAAACCATTTTTTTGTGGTGACTACATATTTTTCATAGTGGACTAAGTCTCCTAACAAGTCCCAAACTTTATTTCTATAAGTCTTAAGGTAATGTTGCTTGCTTACACATTTCTCAGTTACCTGGTTCACTATCAATTTAGAGTCTCCAAAGATCTGTAGTTGCTTGATACCCATATTTTTAGCTTTCTTGAGTCCTAAACATAGTGCTTCATACTCTACTGCATTTTTAGTGCAACTCCAGGTTAACCGGTAAGAGAAGATATTTTATTCACCTATTGGAGATACTAGAACAATACCTGCTCCAACTCCATTTTTACATCTAGCACCATAAAATAAAATCTTCCATAGTTGATCAATGGATTGATTAACTAGAGGGGGAGAAATGGGATCACTTTTCTTAGGTTTTAGAATTGTGTAACTCCCAATGTCAGTTTTGATCATGGTGTTGAAGTCTTGGAGAGAGAGCTAGTCTTCCTCCTGTAATACGTTTAGAGCTTCTTCCATCAATTTCAGGTCCCATAGTTCCTTTGTTATTATGTTTATAGTGTTGGACTATTTTTCTTCCTCTTAAAATATTTTGATGTGAAAATTTGATGGTTTTTCATTAAATATTTTCACTCTTTTGCCCTTGAATGGGATTTCTAGATGCGATAAATCTAGCAACAAAAATCCTCATATCTTAGCTATGAACTCCTTGGAGAGAAACATACTAAAATAGGGCTCCAAATCTACTACTACCACTTCTTGTATGAATGTGAGCTGGGGCAGTCTGTGGAGCACTATTGGGATATCTTTGATTATCCCTATAGTTTTTACAGGGGTTCCACCTAACTGTAATACATCGAGACTACTTCTTGCATATTCCATGCCCATGATATCATATACTGCTTTGGGCATCACAATGGTTGCAGCTCCAGAGTCTATCATACAATTGTGAACTACCCATACTTCCATTTAGAGAGATAGATAAAAAGGAGGGGGTCTATTTTTTCCAAAGAGGATGTCAAACTAGCTTGTACAGAATCCATCTGAGTTGGGGTCTTATTCTTATTTTTCATAGACCTCAAGGATTTTTACAACAATTCAATATATCCTGTAAGTTGCAAATTTTCAAACATAGTTTCCATGGAGGGAGTTTTCTTCATTTTATCGACTATGTTAAATGGAAGGGGTTCAACACTTTTCTCCTTCACTATTACGTCATACTTGTTTTTGTACCCCTGAGTATTATCAATCCTTTGACACTTAGTCAGTGACGGATATCTCAGTTTATCCCTAGCTTGTTCTTGTGTTTATTCTTCTTTCTGCCGAGGTGCTTCCTTACAAGTTTTTGCATCTTTCTGGATTGAACTCGGGGGATATTTTTCATAAGAGGTCCTTTTATCAATAGGGTTCCTTATAGGTGAAGGCACCTTAAGGGGGTTGAGATCTTGGGTATCAACCTGTAAGGGTTTATTTATTGATCTAGTAAGAACAACTACTTGTTTAATAGAAGGCATCATGAAATTTTGATTCTCTAATATGATCATATTAACTTGATCCTTGAGGCTTCTTTCAACCTTCTCAATGGCTATAATTTATACCTAATTTTTGTGAATCATGGAAGAAGTTTCGCCATGGGGGTCATTACACGTGCAACACCAAAAATTTGACTCTGTCAAAATATTATTGGGTTTGCTATCTTCATTGGCATAAATAGTGTTAGATTTGTCGTAATTTCTACCACTCGTGGAGACTTGATCCTTTGTTAATTGTGGGAATTTTCTTGGGGTGAAATTTATTTCTACTTCTCTTCATTCCATTGATGTAAACTTATTTGATAGAGTTTTGAACGATGCTTATAGGTATTTTAGAATTGTCAGTTGAGGGTCTAGAGTTGATGGAACTATTGCTAGAGGAAGTGCAAGAATCGTAGGAAGCATTAGAGAGGCAAGGTATGAATGTATTACCATAATATTAGATTGTCCAGTCTATTTGGAAATATTGGGGTTGGAAGTTGAATCAGGCGTTGGACAAGCAACACTTGAAGTTTGGGGTAAATATGGAAAAATGGGCATCATCATTTTTGCTAGGAATATCCCAATGGAAATCAGATATTTCTCTACTTTTTGTGCTTCTTGATAAATCTTAGGGAAGGTAAACACGTAGGACTACCTAATGGCCATACTTATATTTGAGTTGAAAACTCTTAGATAGTAATACATTTCCTGCTCATGTGTTGGTCTCAACTCGTTAGGTACTCTGCCAAATCCAACTGAATATGATCTTAAAATCTACAATATCCTCTTGAGGGTGTTTCTAGATAACAGTAAACTGATTTAGCAGGAATAATGGGTTTGCTTTCTCATTGAATTCTTCCACTAGTTTACCAGTAAGCTATGTCCATGTGGATATAGTTTGATTTTCGAGAGCTCTATACCAATAGAGCATTTTTCCTTTCAAGGAAATTACCAGAAATATTATCATAATATCTTCATGGATGTTATGTATCTGGGCTAGTGCAGCTATGTCTTGACAGTGTTCGTAAGCCATGTTTCCAATATCGTCATACTGGGGTAGTGCTTTCAAGGCCTCTATAGGAATTGGATGTTGAGCTGCCAGGTTCAAGGAACCTATGTGGTTCCATACAAGGTAAGGAAGTATTGGCTGATTCGTGGCCATTAAAAAAATATGGGCAATTGCGGTTAAGGTTCTTCTAGTGGTAGCACTAGGGAAAGATGCAAGGGAAATATTGGTGTATCTTGTATTATGGGTGTATGTGGAAGTTGTTATGGTAAGTAAAATAGGATTAGCTTGAAGGCTACCAAGGTGTAGCTCGAAGAACTCTATGGGTTCTTTTGAATTTTTTGCTTTAGATATGGTTATCATAAAATATGGTACATAACCAGAAGATGGGTAAAGGATTTTTTAGGGTTCCTTTATGGTTTAGAGTCGCCAGGTGATTAAAAAATATTGAAAGGGCAAAGCTATTTACTAGGTCTTTTATTTGTATACTGCACGGGATTTGTGTCCCACTGGGTGTGCCAAAAACTATTGGAGTAAAATCTGCCTTTGGTTACGTTTGCGCCCAAGACTTTGCCAACATTGAAAGACCAAGTTAACACGGAGTTCACCTGGTTCAATCTCTAGAGGATACTGGTTCCTTGATTATTTTAAAAAAATGAGGGAATAGGGAAATGCATAAAGAGAGGGAAATATAGCTATGGCTAGAGGATTAAAATGGTATAGATTAAGTAATAGCAAAGCAACTATTGCAGCCTTTTACAGAGAAGCATAATAGAGAACCAAAACAGAGGAACTAAAACTTTTGGTGAATATCTATTTAAGTGTAAGCTTATATGTGAAGTTAATTATAGATCTAACTGAACTTTATTTCAAGAATTTAGAATAAGAATGAATGTAGGTTACATTCGATTTAGATTTATATAGCAATAGACAACAAATACATACTTGATTTGACACACCAGTGAGCCAAGAACCAAAATGGATGATCTCTATTAAACTTTCATAAGTTTGCATATATAGCTTTGTAAACACCTAAGAGCCGACCATTTTTTTGGGTCACTCATTCTATATATGATTTTTTACAGAACAAAAAACTGAAATTTGTTACGAAAGTATGCCCGTAGGCTCATTATGGTAAAGAAGTAGTTGAAGAGAGCATGGATATTTCAACTGGAAGTGGTTGAGATATTCTAGTTATGGGGATCTTCTTTAACCTCTTCAGATATGTCGTGGTCCATTTGGCCTTAAAAATGTTGAACCATCATGAATTTTCTCCTTGGCCCTGTATTCAACCTTCAAAAATATCATGTCATCATGACTTTTTGTCTTCGTTCTAACTTCGGTATTCAAAATGTCACACCATCGTGACTTTTCACCTTGGTTCTAACTTCGATATTCAAAATGTTGTGCCATCATGACTTTCCACCTTGGCTCTATCTTAGGCTTTCAAAATGTCGTGCCATCACAACTTTTTACCCTGACCCTACCTTAGGCCTTCAAAATGTCGTGGCATCATGACTTTCCACCTTGGCTCTGCCTTAGGCTTTCAAAATGTCGTGCCATCATAAATTTTTTCCCTAGCCCTGCCTTAGACCTTCAAAATATCATGCTATCATGACTTTTGGTCATGAGTTGATCTTTGGCCTTTAGAATGTTGTGTCATCATAACTTTTCACCTTAGTTTTTCTTTTGAGCTTCAAATTTTTGCCCTATCAAGACTTTTTGCCTTATTTTTGCTTCCAATCTTTAAAATATCGTGCCATCGTGATTATTCTCTACACTTAGTAAAATATTGAGAATATTACTCCTTATTTTTCTATATATGGTCATTTAGACCAACAGGTCCATGAATATACTAGAAATATTTTATTATCCTTATCAAAATTCCTACTTGAAATGAAAGAAAACTTCTTGTGCAGGTGAAAGAAGAAATACCAAATCAAAAAGGATGTGTGCCTGAATACCCTGGTTCCTTTGCTCTGCATCCTCCCCAACTGGGTGTGCATTCTTCTGGAAATATAGTCGATCCAGTCAAATAAAATGGGATTCATCCTTGTGATCATTACAAAGGAGGCAAAGAATTCTAATTGGGAGATGCATTGCACCAATGTAGCCTGCCACTTATGCACTGTAGAATTTGATGGAAGACCAACCACCCAAGCCACCATAGAAATAAATTGAGTCTCTTGAAATCCATCAATGGCTTTAGCAGCATTGGTGATATGGATCGAAATCCAATTTGGTATTTTATTGATAATTCCTATAATTTTTTAGGTATTGCTGCCCCATATACACTATCAATAAAATACCATATTGGATTTCGATCCATATCAATTGGTAGTTTGTCATGTTGGGGTGTTTTAATCATCTAGGTCTCCATGAATCGGTGCAACATCATCGTGGACTGATATTTTTCTTCCTGCTCACCAATGTGTAATTTATTGAAAATGAAGTCCAAGGGAGAAATAATTCCACAAGAAAATGCCTCCCATATATCTTCAGATGAAATGGTGAATAACACATCCCCTTTTGCATTCTATACTACCTTGGTGTTAGGATTATAAAACTTTGAAATAGCTTCCACCAACTCTGGGTAATAGTGACCCAGTGTGAACAAAAACAAAAAAATATGAGCATGGTATGCAATGGTGAGAGGACTCTCTGACGCCCCTATTAGACTGCAATATCTACATCTTGGCGTAGTTTATCTGTTGGCAATTTTGGGTACCTTGGGTACATTGCCCTTGCTCAAGTATAGTAGTTGTCATTGATGTCAAAGAAGTTCTTGAAGCAATTTGATTTGTTGTCAAGGAATTTGTTCTGTTGAAGTTTATCCAGAGCATGATTAGTAAGTTTCCAAGGAGTCCTTAGTAGCCCAGTTGCAAAAGATCAAGAAAAAGACAAGTAAGAAAAAGTATGCAGGCGGCTGGAAAAACTATCGCGATTTCGCGACATGTTTCAGGAAAGAGAGAGTGTTGGCAAAACTGTCCCGATTTCGCGACATGTTTGAGGAGAGAGAAAGTTCTGGCAAAACTGTCGTGATTTCATGACATGCTGGAAGGAAGAGAGGCAGCTGGCAAAACTATCACGATTTCGTGACATGCTGGAAGAAAGAGAGGCAGCTGGCAAAACTGTCACGATTTCGTGACATGTTGGCAGAGAAGCAGAGTAAGTCACAAAAGTGTCGCGATTTCGTGACATATCGCATTTTCATGACTCGAAAAGTGCAGGAAGGTAGAGAAAGAAAAGTGTCACGATTTCGTGACACATTGCCAAGAAAGTTGTTCGGACAAGAAAGTGTCGCGATTTCGTGACATGTTGCAGGAGAGAGAGTTCAAAAGAAAAAGTGTCACGATTTCGTGACATGCTGCAAAAGATTGAAGTAAGGACTGTCGCGATTTCGTGACATGCTGAAAATCTTGAAGAGAGAACTATCGCGATTTTGCGACATGCAGCAAAGAGAAGAGTCTGAAAGGAGAAGCATCGCGATTTTGTGACAGGCTGCTAAGAAAGCGTACGAAAGCCAAAAGTGTCGTGATTTCATGATAGGCAGTGGAGAAAGCGTATGAAAGCTGGAAGTGTCACGATTTCATGATAGGCAATAGAGAAAGCATCGAAAGTTGAAAGCATCATGATTTTGCGATAGGAAGAAGTAAAGAAGCCAGCAGGATGAAGATGTCACGATTTCGTGACATGTCACAGTTTCGCGACTCTAAGAGGAGAGAGATTGTACGACGTCAAAAATGTCATGATTTCGTGACATAGGAAGAGAAGAAGGCCATGAAGTCTAAAGTGTCATGATTTCACGACAGAGTTGTAGATGACGTCAGCAAAAGTCAGATGTGTCATGATTTCATGACAAGGACGAAGTCAAGGCTGACAAAGGCAAACAGTGTCATGATTTCGTGACAGTAGGCAAAAGAAGGCGTACGACAGGCAAAGGTGTCGCGATATTGTGACATGTTGTAGTTTCACAAGGATAGCTATAGAACCAGAGGCGGTTGAAGGACAGAGTTAACTTTGAGCCGACAAAGTTAAAATCTGGGCCGACGTAGTGCAAGGTTTTGCAGTCGACGCAGTTGAAGAGTAACAGTCGACTAAGATTGAATGTAATGATCTTAAATCTTACTCTATAAAATGAGGGTTGTTTGAATAGTTTGGGTATCGATCGAAGTGTGCGTTCAAAGAGTGACGTTCACAGATTTAGTGCAATAGTGAAGTTCGATCGTCGAAAAAGTAGAGTGCGAAGATCGATAGCAGTATAAGAGTGCATTTCGTCAAATCTTCTAAGTGTAAGAGACTGTAAGGAAATAGAGTGCACGAATATGATACTACTGTGAATGCGTAGAAGTGAAAAGGTCATTGTTCAATCGAGTGTAGCTATGACTGCGAGAAAATAGCGAAGGACTGTATTTTATGCAGAACAGAGGAAGAGGACAGACCTGTGCCAGATCGAAGGACTGTGTTTGGTGCAGATCATAGAAAGAGGAAGAGGGAATTTGTGCCAGACTGAAGGACTATGTTTTGGTGCAAATTCGAGGACTAGCTTTGAGGTGACAGAGTTGAGGATAGAAGTCTCCAGCCAGAGCAGGGAAGACAGGTGTCTTCTATGGATAGAGTTCCACTTGCTAAGGGCAGAAGAGGCAGAGGTCTTCTAGAGGATCACCATCCAGAGCAGAGATAGGGGAAGGTATCTCCTTTGAGCAGAGGCTCATAAACATTGTAATTGGGAAGGTTTCCCAAAGAACTGTGATATAACTTTTAGAGAAAAGTTTTATCCATGGAGTAGCCCACCTTGGGTGAACCACGTAAATTGTTGTGTCACTTTGTGGATGGTGTGTTGTGCATTGATTTGATTACTGTTGTTTTTACTGCTATCTATACACTGCATTATATTGTTTTGAAAGTTGATTTTAAAGCAAATTGAAAAAGTGGTCTTATACTATTCACCCCCCCTCTCAGTATAAGCTTGTGTTCTTCAATTGGTATCAGAGTGGGTTCCTTCGAAAAGGTTTAACAGTCGGAAGGAAGAACTGGTTAAGAACACAATGGATTTTTTAGGTGGCAATGCAACACCTATTCTTGATGGATCAGATTTCGGTCTGTGGAGTGCAAGAATGAGAGTTTATCTAATGGCACTTGGTAATGAGGTATGGGAAGTGATTGAAGATGAATACACTATTCCTAAACATGGTCCTTATACTAAAGAAGACAAGCTCATGCTTCATAGCAATTCAAAAGCCATGAATGCAATCTTGAGAGGCTTACAGAAAGCAGATCTCACCAAAGTTATTCACTGCAAGACAACTAGTGAAATGTGGAAACAATTGCAGGTGGTTCATACAGGTGATGCAAATGTTCGAAAGGCCAAATTGAGACATTTTAAAGGTATGTTTGAACAACTCAAAATGAATGATGATGAAAATATTAGTGACTACATGCTTCGTATGGATGAGGTTGTTAACTCCATGAAAGACCTAGGTCTTGAGCTTGCTGAAAATGATGTGTGTGATAAGATTTTAAGATCTCTTCCTAATAGATTTAGTGAAAAGATTTCTGCTATTGAGGAAGCTAAAGATTTAGATAAATTGAAAAAGGATGAGCTCCATAGTATTCTTGCAGCATTTGAGCTGAGAACTCAAGTGAAATTTGATGTCAAGAAAGAGGCAGCTTTCAAAGCTACCAAGAAATCAAAGGGCAAACAGATTCAAGAGAGTGATGAGTCTTCTAGTGATGAAGAGGCATATTACAACAAGAAAGGCAAGTTCTCTAGAAAACACAAAAGCAAGAAAAACATAAGATGTTTCAACTATGGAAAGTTTGGTCATTATGCTATTGACTGTACTGTTTCAAAGAATGAAAGTGATGAAGATAAACAGGATGTTAAGAGCAAGGATTCTGAAAAGCATAGGTATTACAGAAAGAACAAAGATGAGCACAGCAATCAAGGAAAGAGGCATTCACACAAGAACAAGAAGAGCTTCTACCTAGACAAAGCAAGTAAGTGTTCTAGCAGTGATAGTGAAAGTTCTTCTAGTGATGATGAAAATGAGATGTTGTTCATTTCAGAAAAGGAGGAAGAACTGAAACATAAATTCATTGTCATGAAATGTTTTAGATGTGGAAATTTTGGGCACCTTGAGGATGATTGCACAAATAATGAATTGGTTGCTAGTATGTATGAGGATGCTTCAAAAAATGATAAGGAAGATGCATGTATGGTTTTTGAAAAGGGTAGCACCTCTAGTGATAAGAAATCTGAAAAAGGCCTTGATAATTCAAAATGCAATCAAATAGAGGATCTTGAATGTGAACTTACTAATGCTCTTAGTGTTTTGAAAAAGGAAAGAAAGAAGAATGCTAGACTCAAGGATAAGTTAGATGAATGTTGTATGGAGAGAGATGAACTCATAGAAAGTCTTGACATCTCTATGGCTAAGACACAAGAACTCAAGAATGAGTTAGAATCTAAGATGCTTGAGTATAGTGAATTAGAACAGAAAATGGCTACCTTGAAAGAGGAAAATAAAGAATACAAGGATAAGCTGTATAGGTTTCAAGATAGCTCCAAAAGGGTTAAGTCTCTCATCCAAGGTCAAAGAAATCCAACAGATAAAACAGGTCTTGGTTTTGTTAAACCGAACAAAGAACAGGTTGGGGAATCTAGTAAAAGATTTCAAAAAGAAGAGAGTTCTAATGAAGAAAGTATCTCAGAGAAAGAGTTCATGAGTGATAAATGCGTAGAAACAGAAAACAGAATTTTGAATGCGAAGAAGAAGTTTTTGGGACCCAAAAGGTCAATTAAAAGAATATTTCACGACAGATGTTTTGCGTGTCATAGGTTTGGTCACACGGCTTCACATTGCATGTCTCAAATGAAGAAGGGTAAACAACAATTTCAGAAGTGCTAATTTATTTCAAGGGTATTGCTACTCTTGTCAATCAGTTTGGGCATAAGGCAATTTTCTACAAGGTAAATAACAGGATCACGGTTAGTCAGAACAAGCGGATTCAAAGAACAGATATGACCAAAAGAAATAATATTGTTACTTGCTATAAGTGCAACAATGCAGGTCACACAGCTAGACAGTGCAGAGCTGATCTTCCAAGGTACAGGAACAGAAAAAGTGGTATGAACAGGTCCAAGGATCAAGGCATGGACAAGAACAAGGATGAGAATAAGAACAAGAAAAGTGACAAAATAATAGAAATATGGACAAAGAGTTCAAGAGAAGGCCCAACAAAGAAATTGTAGACACTGATGATGATGAGTGCCTAATGGGAGTTTTACTCCCACCCTTATTTTAATCACCTCATCGGGGAGGTGGGGGAGGGACTAAGCTAAGAGGCTCATTCTTAGTCTCGAGCCCCAAAGGTGACCCTTTGCCATTGATGACAAAGGAGGAGAGATATGAGTAAGGGGGAGAGCTTCAATGTGAAGAGGAAAGCTACAAGTCAAGGGGAGCAAAAACTTCAAAGAAAGATTCTCAGTTGTCAGCTCAGATTGCTTTCAGTTTTGGCTCTTGAAGATATGCTTTTAGTAAGGGTTTGCCATCAATGACAAAGGGGGAGATTGTTGGCAATTTTGGGTACCTTGGGTACATTGCCCTTGCTCAAGTATAGTAGTTGTCATTGATGTCAAAGAAGTTCTTGAAGCAATTTGATTTGTTGTCAAGGAATTTGTTCTGTTGAAGTTTATCCAGAGCATGATCAGTAAGTTTCCAAGGAGTCCTTAGTAGCCTCGTTGCAAAAGATCAAGAAAAAGACAAGTAAGAAAAAGTATGCAGGCGGCTAGAAAAACTGTCGCAATTTCACGACATGTTTCAGGAAAGAGAGAGTTCTAGCAAAACTGTCATGATTTCGCGACATGTTTGAGGAGAGAGAAAGTTCTGGAAAAATTGTCGTGATTTCGCGACATGTTTGGAAGGAAGAGAGGCAGCTAGCAAAACTGTCGTGATTTCACGACATGCTGGAAGAAAGAGAGGCAGCTGGAAAAACTGTCGCGATTTCGTGACATGTTGGCAGAGAAGCAGAGCAAGTCGCAAAAGTGTCGTGATTTCGTGACATGTCACATTTTCGTGACTCAAAAAGTGCAGGAAGGCAGAGAAAGAAAAAGTGTCGCGATTTTGTGACACATTGCTAGGAAAGTTGTTCAGACAAGCAAGTGTCGCGATTTCGTGACATGTTGTAGGAGAGAGAGTTCAAAAGAAAAAGTGTAACGATTTCGTGACATTCTGCAAAAATCAAAGTAAGGACTATCACGATTTTGCGACATGCTGAAAAGCTTGAAGAGAGAACTGTCGCGATTTCACGACATGCAGCAAAGAGAAGAGTCTGAAAGTAGAAGCGTCATAATTTTGCGACAGGCTGCTAAGAAAGCATACGGGAGCCAAAAGTGTCACGATTTCATGACAGGTAGTGGATAAAGCGTACGAAAGCCAAAAGTGTCATGATTTCACGACAGGCAGTAGAGAAAGCGTTGAAATCTGAAAGCATCGTGATTTCATGATAGGAAGAAGTAAAGAAGCCAACAGGATGAAGATGTCATGATTTTGCGACATGTCACAGTTTCGTGACTCTAAGAGGAGAGAGATTGTACGGCATCAAAAATGTCATGATTTCATGACATAGGAAGAGAAGAAGGCCATGAAGTCTAAAGTGTCGCGATTTCGTGACAGAGTTGCAGATGACATCAGCAAAAGTCAGATGTGTCACAATTTTGCGACAAGGACGAAGTCAAGGCTGACAAAGGCAAACAGTGTCGCGATTTCATGACAACAGGCAAAAGAAGGCGTACGACAGGCAAAGGTGTCACGATATCGTGACATGTTGTAGTTTTGCAAGGACAGCTATAGAACCAGAGGCGGTTGAAGGACAGAGTTAACTTTGAGCCGACAAAGTTAAAATTTGGGCCGACGCAGTGTAGGGTTTTGTAGCCAATGCAGTTGAAGAGTAATAGTCGACTAAGATTGAATGTAATGATCTTGAATCTTACTCTATAAAAGGAGGGTTGTTTGAATAGTTTGGGTATCGATCGAAGTGTGCGTTCGAAGAGTGATGTTCATAGATTTAGTGCGACAGTGAAGTTCGATCGTCAAAAAAGTAGAGTGCGAAGATCGATAGCAGTATAAGAGTGCATTTCATCGAATCTTCTAAGTGTAGGAGACTGTAAGGAAACAGAGTGCATGAAGATGATACTACTGTGAATGCGTAGAAGTGCAAAGGTCGTTGTTCGATCGAGTGTAGTTGTGACTGCGAGAAAATAGTGAAGGACTGTATTTTATGCAGAACAGAGGAAGAGGATAGACCTGTGCCAGACCGAAGGACTATGTTTGGTGCAAATCAAAGAAAGAGGAAGAGGGCATTTGTGCCAGACCGAAGGACTGTGTTTTGGTGCAAATTCGAGGACCAGCTTTGAGGTGACAGAGTTGAGGACAGAAGTCTCCAGCCAGATTAGGGAAGACAGGTGTCTTCTGTGGATAGAGTTCCACTTGCTAAGGGTAGAAGAGGCAGAGGTCTTCTAGAGGATCACCAGCCAGAGCAGAGATAGGGGAAGGTATCTCCTTTGAGCAGAGGCTCATAAACATTGTAATTGGGAAGGTTTCCCAAAGAACTGTGATATAACTTTTAGAGAAAAGTTTTATCCGTGGAGTAGCCCACCTTGGGTGAACCACGTAAATTGTTGTGTCACTTTGTGGATGGTGTGTTGTGCATTGATTTGATTACTGCTATTTTTACTGCTATCTATACATTGCATTATACTATTTTGAAAGTTGATTTTAAAGAAAATTGAAAAAGTGGTCTTATACTGTTCACCCCCCCTCTCAGTATAAGCTTGTGTTCTCCATTATCAACACCCTTATTCATAATAACAAAGTCTCCCACTTGAGCTAGCATATCAGAATATGGATCCAGATTGACATTTTCATGGTGTCTATATTTCTTTGATTTCTTGCCTCCCTCGGTCTTCTTTTGTACATTCTTTGGCTCTTCAGCGCTTCTTAATGCAGTAGATATTTTACCCATCTTCAATAATGCTCAAGTGCCTGTAATTTCTACACTTAATTCAACCCGACGCAGCAATGCTTCAAAAAATATATAAAAAAGTTACCTTATCCCTATGGGTGCACCAAATTTATAACTGCGCCTTCATCAACCATATTAAACATACATGCTGATTTTTGAAGAAGTTGGGTGAACATGTGTTTTGATCTTTGCATCGGGTACGCATTTTAAAAATTCTTTGATATCTTTAACCTTCTCTTACCTAAAATATTTTTGTATTCTTGTGCTTTGGACACCTTCAATTCTTGAAAAGTGCTCCACAGGCGTCAACACCCTAGGAATGAGAACTGCCAAGTGTCAAATAAGGGCATGCCTCGGGATTTAAAACATTATTCTAGGGTGAAACGGGCGAAATTCAACATTTCTCAGGCATACTTATTTTTTAAAAGATGTTCAAGGTGCTCTGAAATCATTCCTTTCCAAAAAAAAACTTCTATGGGGCACGCTTTGCTTTATAAAAATCTTCAAGAGAAAATAATCTGTCACTTGCTCTTTCTCCAATTACCCACACTTCCAAGTTGTTCTTCCTGTTGCTTGGTGAAAATAACAAGCTTAAAATACCCTTAAAATGTTCTTCCTCCTTGATTTCGCCCCAGAAGCATTTTTTTTTTAAAACATGCTTTTAACTAGTACTGCTTTTCCAAGGAAAATAAATCTATTTTACCCTTCTGTCGAAAATAAATTTTTTAACTGAAGCTTTTTCTCTGCATCAAATTTTTATTTTCTTTTTCTTTTCTACTTTTGGAGCTGTGCTTTTTTTTTAAATATATTTTCGCCCTAATTTAAGTAAAAATGCATGGTATAATGACTTCGGACAAAATTTAAAATAAAATCACTGGCTTCTTTTTTTTTTCTTTTTCGCCTTGAAAAGAGGCGAATATGACTTTAGCCCCTCACTTGGGACAAAAGTAGTTTTCTCTTTATATATATATATAATATTTTTGTGTCTATTTTCCCCCTAATTTGGTCATTAAAACAAATTCACCAAAGTTGTTTTTTTTCAAAGCTATTTACTAATTTTTGCCCGAAATTAAAAATAAAAATCATGAAAACCTTTTTTGGGGGTGAAATCAATTTTTATCCCTAAATATGGTGCTTCCGAGAAAATATACTTGCTTGGGGTAAAATAGGACCATTTTTCTTTTTTCTTTTAACATACATCTAAGCATAACATATTTGAAAAATAAAAGAAAAAACTATACATATATACATACTTGTGCCCAAAAATTTTAGTGATGGTAGGCCTTCAGATGAAGACCATTTACCAAAATTGGTATCTCTCAGCCATCCATGTCCCGAAGATAATAAGCATTAACTGAATTTGCCCCTAAAATCTAGAATGGACCCTCCCATATAGCCTTGAACTTATGGTGTTTGCTAGGTTTCACTTTATTTGAATTCCATTTAAGCACCAAGTATCTGACTTTAAATACCCTTTTAGATGTTTTCGAACCACTTTTGTGCTGCTCTAGTGTGCTCCATGAAAGCGTTATATGTTTTCTCTCTTTCCTATTTAAGTTGCAAGAGTTGCTCTAGTCTCGCACTCATAGGGTCAATTTATTCACCCTCATCACTAAGCATCTGCAAAGTCTGGAGGACTGGAAGTTCAATGTGGGTAGGCAAAACTACTTCCTTTCCATACACCATGGAATAGAGAGAAGTTTTAATGGACTTCTTGATCGATATGTGATCCACCCACAGATCTTGGTTGAGTAGTAGATGCCAACTCCTTTTATTGCTCCCAAGTATTCTCTTCAAAATTTGAAGCAAGTTCTTGTTTGTGGATTCGAACAGACTATTTCCCTACGAGTAATAATTAGAAGATGCTTTAAGGTAAATTCCATATTTGCTTGCAAACTCATTAATATTTGCTCCAATGAAGGGAGTCTCATTATCAGTCACAATGGCATCTAGCACATCTAAATGGGTAATAAGCCCCTCAAGGAAAGAGATGACTATCGCTTTCAATAACCAAGTAAAGTAGTTAGTAGCTAACAAAATATATTTATGTTCAACAGAAGAATGGGGATCAATGACCCCAATAAATTCTAAGCCCCATTATTGAAATGGAGCTTCTACCTGGATTGGATGTAAAGGTAAGGATGCCTTATTACTATTACTAACATATCATTGATAATTATTGTATCTTTGACTCACTTTGTGTATATATACAAAAAGAGTGGGCTAGAAATATCTAGCCTGAATGATATTCAAGGCCATAGGCCTCCCTGCATAGTGTCCACTAGACAAGCTAGAGTGGAAATCCTCAAAAATCTTTTGTTTTTAGACTCTTCAATGCACCTAAGGAGTACTCCATCTATGTTCTTGTGAAATAAACCACTTGGCAACAAAATATATCTGAGGACCTATAGCCTAAATCTTCACCTCTGAGAGGAATTGAGGTGAGATGAACATCTTTTGGATGTGAAAAAATTTATAAGGTTCTTTGCCTAGTCGTGATCACCTACTTCTTGGTTAGTAATATTTCTCTCACTGATAACTTCATCATGTAATGGCACTGGTTACTGAGAAGTTGTGCTTTTAGCCAATTCTTGATAGAGTTCCTGATCATAAACCAGTTTGGTCAGTCAAATATCTACATCATACTCATGGATATTAGAGACCCATCCTAGTTTTTTTTCCCCAAGATCTCCCTAGAGGATAAAATTCCTGATATCTAAGTGAATAACATAGATAATTATCTTACTTTGTGAGACGAAATATCAGAATTTCTTCAGGGACTTCATAACCACATAAACCTACTTTTCAATAAAATTGTATTTTCCTTGGTGTGACTGAATAACTTGGCTTAGAAAAGTGATTGGTTGTTCATCTCCATCATCTCGCTTTTGTGTAAGCATGGTGGCATAACTTTCTTGCTTGCCTATTGCATAAAGGATAAAATCCTTAGAATAGTTTGAATTAATCAACACTGGTGCTTGAACTATTCTTTCTTTAATCTCCTAGAATATGAAAATAGGAGCAAAACATTAGATTGTATTGATAATTGCTTAGAATAAATAGTTACAACTTATGATACTTGACGACAATATGCTAACCAAATAGATGCCAAAAATATCCCTAAACTATAGCAATATCTCAAACAATAAGATGTGTTGTCTAATACATAAAGATGTCGAAAATATTACTAAGTAAAGGAGGTATCGGTAAATAAAGTGACTATGCTAACATCCCCCCTTATTACATTATTTTGCAATACAAAGTGAGTTGCGAAAGAACTCAAACTTGATGTGTGCAAGGGCCTTGGTGAAAATATCCGCAACTTGATCACTGGTGGGAATGTATTGAAGCTGAATTCGGTGCCTTGGAACCTCATCTCGAATGAAGTGACATTGTGTATCAATGTGCTTGGTTCATTCATGATGCACTGGATTCTTGACTAGGTTGAGAACACCTTGGTTGTCGTAGAACAAGTGAATTGGTGATTTGGATGGATGACCCATACTTGTCAAGATGCGATGTAACCATATCGCTTCACACACTGCTTCTCATGTGGCATGATACTCTACCTCTATAGATGAGATAGCAACCACCTATTGCTTCTTGTTGTGCCAAGAGATAGGACCGGATCCAAGATGAAAGATATATCCTGAAGTTGACTTGCGATCATCATATGATCCAGCATAGTCAGAGTTCATGTATCCTTGCAAGAAGAATTTATCATTCTTCTTGTACTCTAGGCCATACTCAATAGTACCACGGACATAGTGAAGAACACATTTTGCTGCTTTCCAATGAGTGGTCTTAGGCTCCTGCATGAACCTCGAAAGATAGTTGACAACAAACACAATATCTGGCCTAGTGTTTGTCAGATATATGAGACTCTCGATCAACTGTCGATAGAGAGTACCATCTATCTGAGGTGAATCATCATACCGTGATAACTGAAGTCCTGACTCCATCGGAGTTGCCATTGGTTTGCAATCAGTCATACGGTATTTTTCTAACAATGTCTTGGCATACTTTTGTTGGGTCACCTTGATGTGATGCTTCTTCTGGTTCACTTCCAAGCCAAGACAATAGTGGAGAAGTCCGAGATCTGTCATCTCAAAAGATTTGCACAAGTCACTTTTGATAGCAGCTATCAAAGATTCGAAGCTGCCTGTGATAATCAGATCATCCACATACAATACAAGTAGCACTATCTCAGAACCTTATTTCTTGAAATAGAGATTTGCATCTGTCGAACTTCTCTTAAATCCATGCTGCATAAGGTGATCATCCATCTTAATATACCAAGCTCTGGGAGCTTGTTTCAAACCATACAAGGATTTGACCAATTTACAAACTTTCTGTTCTTGGCCTTCCACTTCAAATCCTTTAGGTTGGGCCATATAGACCTCTTCTTTAAGATCACCATTCAAGAATGCACTCTTGACGTCCATATGATGAACTTTCCACCCAAACTGTGCTGCCATAGCACAAAGAACTCGAATGGTTGTCATCCGAGCAGTAGGTGCAAAAGTTTCCTCGTAGTCAATGCCTTCCTTTTGTGCATAGCCCTTTGCCACAAGGTGGGCCTTATGCTTATCAATTATTCCATCTACCTTGTACTTGACTTTGTACACCCATTTGCAGCCAATGGGCCTCTTTCCATGTGGTAGATCAACAAGCTTCCATGTCTGATTTTTCTTCAGAGACTTGTACTCTGTGTCCATAGCAGCCTTCCATTGTGGCTTACCAAGGGCATCTTGTACTGTTGCGGGTTCATGCTCATCAAGTGAAGACATAAACACCCTTTCATCGTCCACATCCATATCTTCAGGTTCTACAGAAAGTTCCTCAAAATATTGACAAAGTTCATCAACCTCAGTAGTCTCTGTTGCAGCTTTCTCTTGATGAGCCATACTGCGAGTACGAGGTCTATTCAGAGTCATATCTGGTGGAGTGGATATCTTTGAGTCTCTGATAGTACTTTTATACCACTTAGGAATATTTTTCTATGGAGAAGAAGGAGATCCTCCCTTCTATGATGAAGAAGGAGACTTCTCATCCTTAGATTCCATAAAATCTAGGTATATATCTGATGTGTTTTGTGATGTGAAAGCCTCATCAAAAACATCTCTGCTGGTATGAATCTTCTTGGTCAAAGGATCAATCAACCGATAACCCTTTGAATGCTCATCATATCCAAGAAGAACACATTGCAAGGTCTTCTCATCTAGCTTCTTCCTTTTCTCTTTGGGTATGTGCATAAAATCTTTACATCCAAAAACACGTAGATGAGAGATGGAGGGTTTTCGACCACTCCATGCTTCCTATGGAGTTATTCCCTTTAGGGCCTTTGTGGGTGCCCTATTCAACAAATACACTACTGTGGTGACAGCTTCTACCCAAAAACGTTGCTCTAGATGTGCTCCTGTGAGCATACAATGAACCATTTCCATGATGGAATGGTTCCTTCGCTCAACAACTCCATTTTGCTGAGGAGTATAAGTAGTAGTGAGTTGTCTTTTGATCCCATGTGTGGTCAAATATGCAGAAACTTCTTTAGAGGTGAACTCCCCCTCGATCTGAGTGGAGGGTCCTGATTGAAGTCCCTGACTCCTCAACAAATTGCTTGAATTGTTGGAAGTAACTGAAAGCTTCGGATTTCAAATGAAGAAAGAACACCCACATTTTTCGTGAGTAGTCATCTACAAACAACTGAAAGTACCTCTTGCCCCCAAAACTGTTTGGGGTGAAAGGACCGCACAGATCGGTGTGAATTAACTCTAGAGGTTTCTTTGCTCGTGTAGAGCTCTTTTCAAAAGGTACTCTATGTTGCTTCCCTGCCAAGCAGTCAGAGCACACTAGCAATGTAGAGGAAAGGGAGGGAAGGCCCTTTACCATCTCATATTTACTTAGCTCAAGTAAATATCTAGAACTGATATGCCCATATCTCCTATGCCAAAGTGAAGTTGCCTCCTTTGTAGAGACTATCATGGCTACATGAGGGGTGGAGAGAGCATCCAATGCGAACAAGCCATGCTTGTATGAAGCAGTTGCAATGTTTTTACCCCTCTTGGTGATAAAGCAATGCTTCTGACCATCCTCAACATGAAAATCAACAACCATATTCTTGTCCAAGATTTGTGGGACTGACAACAAATTGTTTGCCAATCCTGGAACATAAAGGACTCTTTCAATCTGACACTTGCCATCTGGAAGGTTGACTAAAACTGTACCCTCACCCTAAACCTTGTAGGTTTTATCATCAACAATGGTGATGGGTTTTCCTTCCTTGGCTTCATATGTTGCAAACCATGACTTGTCACCAATCATGTGCTTACTGGCGCCAAAATCAATATACCATAGAGGATCCTTTGGCTTGGAGGTTGTGGTAGTCATGAGCACCTTGTGTGCCCACTCAAAATCTGAGTCAGATTCTTCAACAACAACATTCACCTTTGGTTGCTTGTTTTTGTTCTAGGGTTTGTTTTGGCCCTTGTTCTTTGGTTGTTTATTCTTATACCAACACCGATTGGTGTCATGGGTATCCTTATCACAAATCTTGCAATAGCGCTTCTGTTATTGAGGTTGTTGAGTTTGTTTTCCCTTATCCTTGGAAGAGGATCCTCCCTTCTAAAAATTACCTTTCTTCTTGGAGCCCTTCTTGTTGGAGTAGAGGGCGGTATTAGAAGCATCATCATTTTGAAGTTGGACTGCCTCCTCAGTTTGAAGCAGATTGATCAACTCCACAAAGGTAACTTTTCTTTGTGAGACTTGAAGGGTAGTGATCAATGTTCTATATGAAGCTGGCAAAGCTCTGAGAATCACTGAAGTGAGGAGCTTATCCTCTACAATCTCTCCCATAGAATTCAATTTTGTCTTCAACTCGGCCACACGACATAGAAAGATGTCAACTGTCTCACCATGCTTCATACTCAAATTGTGGAGTTGAGTTTGAAGGTTAAGAATGGTGGAATCATTCTTACCCTCATAAATGGTCTTAAGGGCATCCCATGCCTCCTGACCATGTTCTTTGTCAGCAATGTGAGGTTGAATTTCATCTGACACAACTAGCAAAATGAGCACTCTGGCCTTACTATATTTCTTGTCAAATTCAATCATCTCTGCAGTTGGGTGTGTTGGTTGAGTTGATGTTGCTGATGGTGAAGGTCGTGTTTCCTTGCCTGAAACTATATCCCACAATTCTTCCATTTGTAGAATAGCCTTCATTTTTGTTCGCCATGGTATATAATTGGAACCTCTGAGTAACTGAGCATCTGTCATGTACTTGTGGATAGCAGCCATGATGAGGGTTCCTTATATCACCAAATGGTCCCCCTTTCTTTATACCTTTGCCAGGCCTTTATACCGAACCTCTCTATATACCCGCCCTTACGTGAGGGAGACTATAAGTACATGAGAGAAGAACGATACGTGGAACATAGGCGATACTGAAAGGGAATCATTTTGTTTATGACACCTACCATAGAAGGTCTTTCCTCATGCGTGGGGCGTAACTTCCCCTAAACACTTTGGAAAGCACTTCGTCAGGATTTACGTCTAACAACAATAACGATTAGGGTATGAATGGAGTGAAAATAATGACAAAATGGTAAACTTATATCTCCCCGATGATTTATAGAGAACAAGCTCAGACGTCATTGTTGCAACTATGTTAGGCGATAGATACAGTAGCCCAAAGCATGACAACATTACCTGTAAGTGTGGGCCAGAGGTATCATAAATACCGAACACTACGGTGCAAATAAATTTGCACGGATGGGTTCAATTTTTGGGGACTTAATTGTGCTTGATTTTACTTAATGTTGTAGTGCAAAAACAAAATGGAAATGTAAATGCAACATACAACATAAAGTGCCCACAAAAAAAGAAATTTTAGGTGTCGGTCACTACCAAAAATGCACCTAATTACAATGCCAAATTGCCTTTTTCAATTTGAAAAATCACTCTCTATCCCCCCCTTTTCATCCTTATTTGATAAATTTGCAATAAATAGGACTTACAAAATAATGCCCCCCCTTGAGTTTGCAAAATGTAGGATGAAAGTTTATGTTTTTCAAAGGTATTTAAAAATTCAAGTTTGAAAAAATAAGTTATTTCTAATGAATCAAAATCATAGTTTAATTAAATATAATTTTCTTAAAACTATTTAAAAAATAATAATTTAAGAAAATATATAAATATTTAATTAAACTAAATTTTAAAACATTAAAAAATAAAATAAATTAAAAAAATTTAAAAAAAAATGTTTATACCTTATGCATGTCGGTGGGTCTTGAACCCCTGACTTGTGGCATTTGCACCTTAGTGAGGGGGGGCCTCCAACCGGTCAGGCTAGATTGTTGGCCAGTAGGGGAGGAGAAGTGGCACAACTCCCTTCGATGGATGTCGTGACTCTCTTTAGCAGGTGACTCTGCAGCTCCATAAAAATCCTCCCCATTTGCAATGACGACAACAAACACAAAAAAAAACTTTTGCAATGTCGTTGAGGCTTGCACCAGTGATGTCTTCCACCTCGGGCTACTTTGATCTCATGCAAGTATCTACAGATCTGGTCGTGGCATTTACAATTCATAAAGGTTCTATCTTCAAGTACAAAAGTGATCCTTCACCTAGTGAACAAAAAATCACCTACAACTATATGCTTACTCCCAAACTAGCAGTCCCATATATTATCAAAATTATTTTCATTACCCATAGTTGTGACTTCGGCTTCACTGAAACCACATTTCTATGATGAGCCTTCATGGTGGTGACAATAATACTCCTAGTGGATAGATTGAGTTCAAGCATAGAAAACAACCATGGTTGACATCTACAAAATAACACCAACCAATGCGACTACAATTTTGCTTTGCGATCCGAAGAATTGTCTCTTGCAATGTGCTTTGCAATTTGCGTCATGATCCAAAGAGCTATTTTTTTTCTTGCTCGAGGATTAAAATCCCACATGGATCAGGCAACGGTAATATAAGTGGTTTAAAAACAAATAACCACAATTAGGTTAATGACTACCTTTGGGTAGTCAATTTGACCACCCAACCTTTTGTTGTTCGTAAACCAATCATGCCAACCAATCACACCCCCTCCAACGTAGATCACCTCCTTGGCTTCTTTCGTGTGAGCCATGTGTCTTGTCATAGGTCCAGTCAGTCTTTGTCAGTAGGATCCAGTCCCATGTCAGTCCAGCGTCCACCACATTAGCATATCATCGATCTATGTGCTCATTATCTAGTCTACATCAGTCCTTAGGATTTGTGCCTGAGTTGTAGGTCTAACCCTGCCTCGGGAAGCATGCCTAGGTAGGTTTCCCTAGGAAATATGTCTGATATCAAACCATCTACAAAAAAATTGAGCCAATCCCTCAACTTATCTGATACCATGAAAATATGAGCAAAACATTAGATTGTATTGATAATTGCTTAGAATAGATAGTTACAACTTAGGATACTTGACGACAAGATGCTAACCGAATATATGCCAAAAATATCCCTAAACTATAGAAATATCTCAAACAATAATATGTATCGTCTAATACATAAATATGCAGACAATATTACTAAGGAAAGGAGGTGTCAAAAAATAAAGAAAAATAAAGTAATAGTAGTGACTATGCTAACAAAATGTCTGCTTTGTTTTCTCTGTCCATTTGAAGTCTATATTTTCTTTAGGAGTTCAATTATCGACTTCACTACCTGAAAAAAGTCGGTAATAAATTTTGGATAAAATTGATTTGGCAAAAAAATGACTACAGGTCCTTCTTATTGACTGGTAGTGTTAAATTTAAGAGATCTTCAACTCTTGTAGGATCAATGGCTAATCCATCCTTCGAGATCACATGTCCCAAGAACTTTCCCTCTTTGACAGTAAAAATAGATTTCTTTGGATTGATGGAGCTACCATATTCCTAACACTTTTCAAACACCTATCTTAAATGAGATCCATGCTCTTCCCAGCAATGTGAGAAAATACTCATATCATCAAGGTATATAGCAATGATTCAGTTCAGCAACTCACCAAAGGTGACATCTATTGCTCTTTGAAAAGTGGTTCCAGCATTCGAAATACTGAAAGGTATTATTTGATAGGTGAAAGTGCCCCACATGGTAGTAAATGTAATTTTATGTTGGTCCTCATATTTTACCCAGATCTGATTATAGCCAAAGAAACCATCAAGCAGTGAAAATATTTGCACTCCAACAATAATATGGATAATTTGATCAATCTGTGGCAAGGGATAATGGTCTTTCAAATATGTCTAGTTCATATTATGAAAATCTACATAGGTTAATATCTCCATTCTTATTTCATAATGGAACCAAGCTCACCACCCAAGTCGAGTGTTTTATGGGATAAATTATTTTTGCCTCCTATATTTTTAGTAGTTCTACTTTCATAAGAACCTCAATATTTGGATTAATAGGTCATTGCTTCTGCCAAAAAGGTTTCACCCCTTCTTGTAATTCGATGGTATGTTGAATCAATTTTTTGTCACACCCTTTTAAATCATGATAACTCCATGCAACAATGTCAGGTAATTCATAGAACATATTCTTAATGTCCTCGAGCTCTTCTAGAGAACAATATGTCCTAAATTTTATGATCTTGTCAGGTTCCAACTTCATCTCAGTATACTCCTTTCCATCCACCTTGATCCTATGTTTTTTTGCTTTGTCTCTCTGATCAAAGATGCTTTCTAATGTAATCAATCCTTTTGGGATGTGATTATTCTTGAGTTGTATTAAAAATTCAGACTCATCTTTGTCCAACATCCTTCCCTCCACACTACTGGCTTCTTTAATCAGAAAGTTTACAATTTGTTCATCATTATAAAAAACTTGCCAGTATATGTTCTTATCTAGGACTGAAGATTGGTAAATTAACCTTAAAGTCTTGGTATTTCGTACCACACTATCAACAGGTGAGAAGTTTGCACCAAGGGGTGCCAAGATATCTACATGCTTATTTTGTTCTCATAAAATCGCTTGAACATTTAATGCATCAAATGACTAAAAAAATCCCATACCTTATTGCGGTATACCTTTAGGTAATGCTGCTTTGAAATGCACTTACCGGTCACCTGGTTGATAATCAAATCAAAATCTCCAAAAATATGTGGTTTTTTTATCCTGATCTTTTCCATCTTCTTTAGCCCTAAGCATAGTTCTTCGTACTCGGTGGTGTCATTTGTACATCTCTAGGTCAACCGGTATGTGTATGTTTTTTTGGATTATTGAGGGAGATATGAATACTAATCCAGCTTCAACACCATTCTTGCATATAGCATCATCAAAGTATATTTTCCATTATTGATCGAGGGAAGAAACTAGATCATCATACAACTTCTCTTCACCCTTCTCAATATTAGTGATGGTATAGCAACCGATCTCTGTTTCCATCATTGCATTGAAATCAAGCATAGAAAACTCATCCTCTAACCGAAGCTCATCCAAACCTTCCTCCATAATATCCATCTCCTCTAGGTCTTTAGTCACCATTTTGACTGAGTTACAACCTTTTCTTCTTCCTCAATATTTTTGATATGATATGTGGAAGGCTTCTCATTATAAATGTGTATTCTCCTCCCTTTGAAAAAAATATCCAAATGAGAATAGTCCAAATATAGGTAACCTCCTAACTTAGTTGTGAACTCCCTTGATAGGCACATGCTGAAGTACGACTCTAATTCTACCACAACAACCTCCTCGATTATGGTAATCTAGATCATGTTGTGTAAGACAATCGAGATATCTTTTATCACCCCCACCATCTTGATCGGAGTGCCATCCAATTGCAAGATGTTTGGGTTGTTTCTTGTATACTCCATACCCATGATTTCACATACTATCTTTGGCATGACAATTATCGCTACACCAGATTTAATCATGCAATTATGTAAAATCCAACCCTCCATCCTGAGAGATAGATAGAATGGGGGAGCCATATTTTTTCCTGTGGTCTAAGTGGATAGCATCTAAGCCAATACTATTTGCATAGGATTTTTCTTCTTATTCTTCATGAATTTTAATGATTCTTGCAACAAATCCACTTGTCCAGGAAATTGTAGTGCATCATAGAGACTCACCTTGGTGGGAATCTTCTTTAGTTATTCACCGATATTATATGACTATGCGTTAGACTCCCTTAATTCATCAAAAACTTCATATTTTCTTTAGTATTGTTGTGTATCCTCTACCCTATGATGCTTGGTCAAAGACGGGTACTTGAGCCTTTCCTTTGCTTGTTATCTTGTTTCTATTTGTACTTGTACAATAGAAGGTTTCAATTTTTATGCTTTTGCTTGCATTTTGTCCTTCGTCGAGGTAGGCAAAAGATCCTTCAACAAGATAGGCTCATCTGTTTTAGATTTTGGTGTAGGTGCTTTCGCTTGAGACTGCCTCCTTTCATGCTGCACCTTTGGTTCATTGGATACCTTTAATGGCTCCATCTCCATTGTATCAATAGTGATAGGATTCTTCTTAAATCTTGTGAGGACCAAAAATTTCTCAACAAAAAAAACCATGAAGTTGTGATCAATTTTCATGATCATGTTGACTTGACCACTAGAAGTGCTTTTTGCCAGTGTCTACACATAGTTCAAATAAACCATGCAGGTATCTTCACCATGAGGGTCATTACAAGTAGAGCACCAATATATTCACTCTGATGTACTAGCTTCTTCATTGACCAATATGGTTGTATTTCTCTCAACACCTTTGCTAGTCGAAGTTGCTTGCTCTCTAGTAATCGACGATGTTTGAAATCTTCTTGATCGAAAGTCAGCTTCATCTTACTTCTTAATGGATGTGATTTTATGGATATTGTCCTCACTATTTAATTAAGTGATTACATCTCCTACAATAATTTCATGTGGGGATCAGGATTTGAGGGCATCGGAGGTGCTGGAAAAGGTAAAGGTACTGGCAAAGAAAGCAATGCTAGGACAGAAGGAGGGGCGGATAATTACTAAATGATTGGAGTAGGTAATTGCATAATAGAGACTTTTTTTTAGTTTGGGATGTACTAAGATTCTATGAAGAGGTTGGGTACATGGGTGACATGGGTAAGGGCTGAGAAGACACATTAGCATACAAATACTATGAAAGATCAAGAAAAATAGGCATGGCCATTTTTGGCAGAAGCTTACTGATAACAATCAGATCAGCTTTGGCCTTTTGCACTACATAATATAGATCAGGGAATGTATTGGCATTAGATTGTTAAATGACCATACTAATGTCAGAGTTGAAGGCTCTAAGGTAGTAAAATATGGCTTGTTCGGGAGTCAGTCAAAGACCATCGAGAACCCTATGTCAAGTTCAGGTAAACATGACATTAAAGTCCACAATTTTTTCTTGCAGATGCCTTTGAATGGTAGTGAACCAATGTAGCAATAAAAATGGATTCGCTTGTTCATTGAACCCTTTGATCAATAGTTTAGCTAACTGGTCCCATGTAGTGATGGTTGCAGGTTGTAACGATCGGTGCCAAAAAAGCAATTTCCCTCGGATAGAGAGGACAAGTAATCTTACCATTATATCTTCTTCTGTGATGCCATGAATCATTGCCAAAGTAGCTACATATTGAACATGCTCATAGGTTATCTTTCTCATACTATCATAAGTTGGCAAAGCCTTCATCATCACTTGTAGGATCGGGTTTTGAGCTTACAGATTTAGAGGTCCAAAATGGTTCTATGATAGAAATTACCTTGGTGGTGGCTGTTGTGGTGGTGGATTTTGAGCCATGTGGATTGGTGTGTGTGTTTGGGGAGGTAGAAAACTAGTAGTTGTACTAAAATGACTCGAAGGAACTAAAAACACACCAACTAACTGATAATATTTTGTACTTTATGGGATGGCTAGAGTAACTAACCTAGGGTGTTCTCCTAGCTCTTTTATGTCAAGTTCGTAAAACTCAACATGCTCTTTAGAATTTTTAGCCTTTGATCTTGTAATAATGAAGAAAAATTTTGCTCACTTCATGTTCGAAGGCTTCTGGGTAAAGCTGAATCACCAAATGTTCTAATTACATAGTACAAGGTGAACATAAAAAAATAATTCTATTGAAAGTGGAACTTTTTGAGAGTCCCACTGGGTGTGCCAAAAACTATTGGTACTGGTGGGTCTTTAAACTAGGGAGAATACTTTTTCCACCAATACAAAGACTATGAGTCTTACTGGGACAGAGACCTTCGGTCCCATCGGGCGTGCCAAAAATTGTTGGTCACAAATCCACCTAGTTATAAAGTCTATGCCTTGTACGCCCTAGACCTGGCCAACATTGAAAGGCCGAAGGAAAGAGATGTCCTTCAAGCCAATCTCCAGAGAGGGTTGGATCCCTTCCTAATCTACTTTGGTTGAAATATTAAGGTAACAGGAAAGAAATAGGGAAATATGGCTATAATCCAGCATGTACAATTTGGGGATAGACTAACATTCGAAATTCCACCAAGCAATTAGTAGCATGCAACAGAAAAACAAGCATAGAAACTCCTAGAAATTATGCAGTGACAACCTCCAAAGAGCATATCAATGTTCACTTCCTTACCAATAAAATTAAATTTAGAAGCAGAATTTAAATACAACAAATAATAGGAATTAAAGCATTCAGAAATAACACAAAGAAACCTATCAAGTGAAAGACCCCTCAAAGAACCAGAAGTTGAAGTGTTTCTATTGATGTAGAAAACTTGAAGTGTGTTTCTGTAGAGTGTCCATCCTCCTTTATTACATGAAAATTATTAGTATTTATAGAGGGTTGCACCTATTTCATTTAATGCGCTTACAAATAAAATACTGGTAGATTAAAATCCAAAAAGAATAATTTCCTCCTTGGTATCAGTAATGTTCTAGTCAAAATATTTGACATGGAATCTACGATTCGGCTTTGGTGGGAGAATCACATAGGGAAATTGGTATGATTAAATGCTAAGAAGTAATCTTGAATCATCAGTGCATTGGTACGCAATAAAATCACCTAGAAATCAGGCACTTGGTCATTGAATTTATTTCACCTTTACGCTTTGGAAATACACTTTCACCAAGAAAGTCCATCGAGCATTAAATCTGTTTTGAAAACTGGTAAGGTTGATAGGCGGTGAATTGGAAATAAACAAGAATTACCTCTAATATTACAAAGTTGAAGTGGAAATCTTGGGAGTGTTGCCTGCATTGCTCCAAGAATTATATTTTATCTTTCTTTACCTCTTTCTAAGAAAATCTACAAAATCGTGTCTTTGGAAGCAATCACCTGAGAATTTAATGTCAAAGAATTGATTTCGCCCAAGAATGGAGTGAAATAGCATTTTTGGGGTAGCAACAGGTGACAACATAGCTTGATCCGATCTATGGTCGATGTATTTGTAATTTCACCCATTGATTACCTCTTCTAATTATCTTCTTTTCTTCTGCCTTAGAGGAGGGTGACATCGAATTTTACCCCTTTAGGGAGGCGACATCACTTCTAACTATTTTAATTTTGGTGTATTGCATTGTACAATGATTTTACCCAAAATCGAGTTTCTAAAACCTCATTCGCTTCTTGGAGAGGCAAAACCATATAGTGTCTCTCCATAGGGGCACCTTCAATTTACAACACATTGATTCTGCATTCGAGCTTTTCTCCTTTCCCAGTCGTAGACAAAAAACCTGAAATACATTAAGGCAGAATCCCATGATGTCAACCTTCTTTCTTACCTTTTAAAATAATCAAAATCCCTTTTCTCCCCAATGAGGGGCAACAATGACCTTCGCCCCTCATTTGGCATGAAAGCACTTCTTCAAAATTCTACTTTGATTCACCCACATCGGGCCCACACCATGCCTTCTTTTTTAAAATCTTTCACATTGTGTTTCACCCTAAAGATGAGTGATAGGGAGTTTCGCCCCTCTTTTGGGGTGAAATGTCTTTTAAAATTATGCTCCCATTTCGTTAGTGCTCAGTCCATGAAGAGCCTTCTTCTAATTTTCTTTTACGGTTTGTTTTACCCCAAAGGAGGAACAAAAAGGAGTTTCACCTCAACTTCGGGTGAAAGCGCTTTTAAATATTTGCTTTACGAACACTTGCACTTTTGAATAATTTTCACCCCAAAGAGGGGCGACAAGGATTTTCTCCCCTCAATGGGGTAAAAAGCATTTTGTTCCTCCATTTTAAACTTGAGACTTTAGCCCCTTCCTTTCTATCGAGCAATTTTACTCCTTTGAATTATGTTTCACCTCTAAGAGGGGTGAAAGTGATTTTCACCCCTCAATTGGCACGAAACTCTTTTCTTTTCTCCCTTTGAATTTCTCCTTGAATTAAATCATGATTTTCACATTCTTGGGGTGAAACCACACTTGTGTTGCACTTCACCTCTATGATAGGCGAAAAGGACTTTCGCCACTGGAAAGGGGTGAAACAAATCATTTAATTTTTCTAAGGCGCTCCTACAAAATTGATTCCTTGCCAACACTCTTGTTCCTTAGCATTTTTTAAACAAAATAATTCATTGCATTTATGATTTCCATGTTATTTACAACAATGCAAATACTAAAAAGAGGTAAAAATACAGTAAACTAGGCAACAAAACTACATCTTTTGTCAACATTTTACAATCAACATTCAACAAAATTTCAATGTGGCGAAGTTACAAAACTGCCAACAAGAATATTGAAAGAGATTACATAAAAGGAAATAGTGATCTTGACTTCTCTTTTTCCTTTGAAGTCCTAAATGAATTTTTTGGGATGCGTGTGTCTAATTATGGCAATGGTGATTACAGTCTAGCTTTAGGGGACTCTTGTCTAGGAAATATTTATGCAATCATATAATTTATATTATGAGGGTGATACAAATAGTCTACCTCAAAATATGAAGGTCTATTAGAGAATATATTATGGGGGTGATATTATTGTTACTAATGTATCCTCTCCTTGGACCCTTAGTTCAGATTATTATGAGGGTGTGTGTTGAAATTGCAATATAATTCATGGCTAAGGATGATATTGAAGAACACAAGCTTATACTGAGAGGGGGGGTGAACAGTATAAGACCTCTTTTTAATTTTTCCTTTATACTTCAAAATAGTAAAGCAATATACCCAAAGCAATATCAAAACAAAGCACAATATCATCCACAAAGTGACACCAATTTTAACGTGGTTCACCCGTAATGCCCGGGCTACGTCCACAAAACTTTTCTCTAAAAGTTATCTCAAAGTTCTTTGGGAAACCTTCCCAATTACAATGTTTATGAGCCTCGGCCCAAAGGAGATACCTTCCCCCAATCTGAATTTATGAGCCTCTGCTCAAAGGAGATACCTTCCCCTCTATCTAAATTTATGAGCCTCTGCTCAAAGGAGATACCTTCCCCTCTGCTCTGGAAATGATCCCTCGAAGATCAACTGCCTCTACCTCTTGCCAGCACGTGGAACTCCTTTCCACCGAAGACCTCCTATCCTCAATGCTTAGCCTAAGAGACCTCTGCCTTCTATGATCACGTCCATAGCAGCTCAACAACCTGTACCAAACACAGTCAATCGGTCTAGTACAAGTCTTCCTCTGTCTGTCGGATCTGTCCAACTCTTGAACAAATCAATCCTCTGCATACAAGCCTTCTCAAAGACTTGCCAAATCTGTCCTCAGGTTCTTCTCAAAGAACCAATGCACCTCTGTCCTCAAGTTCTCTGATAGAACTCTCAAACTCAGCTCACAAGTCCTCTCGCTAGGACCTGTCCAAATCTGCTCACAAGTCCCCACCGGAACTCTCCAAAACCTGCTCACAAGTCCCCACGGAACCTGTCCAAAACCTGCTCACAAGTCCCCACCGAAACCTGTCCAAAACCTCAGCAAGCTCACCAAGAAAAACTTGCTTAGCATGAACCCACAAAGAGAATTGTTAGAGACCCAATGTGATTCATCAACCTCATAGAAGCATAAAGAGAATTGTTAGAGACTCAATATGTTCTATACTTAACTCCCAAGTATCAATCTCAACTCAATCTCAATCTCAACGGAATAAGATAGATGTAGTATGCTTTTCTCAAGAACATGAAACACAACCCAACAATTGCCAACCATGCAATATCTCATATAACAATGATACTCATGTTCTTTCCACAACCAATTAGGGTTTTAACAACAATGCTCATCAAACAAGGTTTAGTCAACCAACACCATTCAACTCAACATCAACCTTGAAGCATTCAACCAATCATCACAAGAAAAGGAAACAAGTAGAAATCCTTTTCCCTCCACACTTATTTTTAGAAAACCATCAATCAATAACAACCATGGAAGAATGTGCCCATACCTTTACTTTGATGAAGAAGGAGAACTCAAAAACTGTCACAACATTAACTCTCAATTTACCACCAATTAGAGTTAGCAACTATACAATAATACACAATAATAAAGATCCAAAATAACACCTTATTACTCCAACTTAATATTAACCACCAAAAATATAATATACATACAAAGTAAAATCTCTTTACACCTTATTACTCCACATAAGCATCAAGCATTAATAATAACAATGTCAAAACAAAGATTACAACTTAACCTTATACCTCCATCAATAATTCTTGATCAAATCAACTCAAATATCCCAAGTCAACAATAAAAAGATTTACCTTGGCAATACTTAGTTCTCCAACCTTAGGAGAAATGAGGAGCCACCACTATAAGCGCTAAAGCGCATTCTCCTCTACTTACGTAGCCCAATCACAACCGCTCTCCTTCGTGCATCGCAACAAAAGGAAAAATGCACTCGACGTGATTCGAAACTTGTATCTCTGCCTAGCGAGCGCCTTTACTCAAACTCCATCGTCGTTGGAGCACAAGTGCTCGACAAAGAAATATTAAACTATCCTTTGTTTTATCTTCACTTGATCGTAGGATATGGAAAACGTATTCGTTTTCCTAGCACTGTCCAAAACATAAGTCACTGAATGCTTGCATTAATCATCTCACAACACAGTCTGGAAAAACACAGTTCAAGTGCAATTGCCAATCCACTAACGTCAAGCAAAATAGTAAGGATGCAGCCCAAGCTCAAATCCGAGTATGCCAAGCATGGTTTCCAAGACACAGATCAAGCACGATTTCAAAGACGTCAATTGGAGATTCGAAGACACAGAGCAAGCACAAATCGAAGACACCAAGCGCTATTCGAATGATACAGAGCAAACGCAAATCGAAGACACCAAGCGCTATTCGAATGATACAGAGCAAACGCAAATCGAAGACTCCAAATAATCGGTGGTCACCTTACTTTAGAAAATCATCCCCACTTATATAGCCATTTCTCCTTAACTGTTTGACGTTGGCGCTCCTCCAACGATGGCAACACGTCGGCGAAAGAAAACTTTATCTGCGTCGCTTAAGGGTTAAAAGACCCTTTAATAATAATTAAAATAATAATTATTATTATTTTATTAATAATAAATTAAACTTAGACCTTTGTCAAAGGTTTGAGTTAATTTAATTATTAATAATAAACATGGACCTTCAAGGTTTTTCAAGAAGTAAAAACCTTTGCATTAAGTTAAGCTTGGTTTTAATAAAAACCCTTAATGAGTCCAAATGGTTTTAAGAAAAACCTTTAACCTTGTCACCATGGTTTTAATAAAAACCCTTTAACAATATGAAGCTTTCTCAAGATATTTTTGACATCACACTCTTTTTGATATCAACACAAAAATGCCTTTTGACATCAATGACAACTTATACACTTGAGCAAAAGCAATGTACCCAAAGTACCCAAAATTGCCAACAATCTCCCCCTTTGTCATTGATGGCAAACCTTTACCGAAAACACTTCTCAAGAGCCAAAACTGAAACCAACTGTGCTAACAACTGACCAACTGTGCCCACAACTGAGAATCTTCCTTTGAAGTTTTGCTCCCCCGAACTTGAAGCTTTCCTCTTCACTTTGAAGCTCTCCCCCTTACTCATATCTCTCCCCCTTTGTCATCAATGGCAAAGGGCCACCTTTGGGGCTCGAGACTAAGAAGGAGCCTCTTAGCTTAGTCCCTCCCCCACCTCCTGATGAGGTGATTAATTCTGGGGTGGGAGTAAAACTCCCATTAGGCACTGATCATCATCAACGTCTATAACTTCCTTGTCGGGCCTTCTCTTGAACTCTTTGTCCATATTCCTGTTCTTGTCACTGTTCTTGTTCTTGTTCCTTGGAAGTTTAGCTCTACACTGTCTAGCTGTGTGACCTTCATTGTTGCATTTATAACAAGTAACAATGTTATTTCTTTTAGGCATACCTGTTCTTTGAATCCACCTGTTCTGACCAAACCTATTCTGACCAAACCTGTTCTGATCAAACCTGTTCCTGATATTTGCCTTGCAATAAACTGCCTTGTGCCCAAACTGTTTACAAGAGTAGCAATACCCTTGAAAGAAATTACCACCTCTGAAACTGTCATTTACCTTCCTTACTTGAGTCATGCAATGTGAAGCCATGTGACCAAACCTGTGACAAGCAAAACATCTGCCATTAAACTTTCCTGTAAATGGCTTTCTAGGTCCTGTAAACTTTCTCCCTTTTTCTGTTTCCTATTTTCTGTTTCTGTGCATCTATCATTCAAGGACTCATGATCTGAAATACTTTCCTCATCAGAACTCTCTTCCTTTTGGAGTCTCTTACTAGACTCTCCAGCCTGTTCCTTGTGTGGCTTAACAAAACCAAGGCCTGTTTTATCTGTTGTCTTTCTTTGACCTTTGATGAGTGACTTAACCTTTTTGGAGCTATCTTGAAACCCTGTGAAGCTTATCCTTGTACTCTTTAGTTTCCTCTTTCAAAGAAGCCATTTTCTGTTCTAACTCACTATACTCAAGAACCTTAGACTCTAACTCATCCTTGAGTTCTTGTGTCTTAGCTATAGAGAAGTCAAGACTTTCTATAAGATCATCTCTCTCCATACAACATTCATCTAACTTATCCTTGAGTCTAGCATTCTTCTTTCTTTCCTTTTTCAAAGCACTAAGAGCACTAATAAGTTCACCTTTAAGATCTACTTCACCTTCCTCTATATGTTTGCTTTTTGAATCATCAAAGCCTTTTTCAGATTTCTTATCACTAGAGGTGCTACCCTTTTCAAAAACCATACATGCATCTTCCTTATAGTTTTCTGAAGCATCCTCATACATACTAGAAACCAAATCATTATTTGTGCAATCATCCTCAAGGTGACCAAAGTTTCCACATCTAAGACATTTCATGATAATGAATCTATGTTTCGGTTCTTCCTCTTTTTTTGATATGAACAACATCTCATTTTCATTATCACTTGAAGAACTTTCACTATCACTACTAGAACACTTACTTGCTTTGTCTAGGTAGAAACTCTTCTTGTGCTTGTGAGAATACCTCTTTCCTTGATTGTTGTGCTCATCTTTGTTTTTCCTGTGATGCTTGTGCTTTTCAGAATCCTTGCTCTTAGAATCCTGTTTATCTTCATCACTTTCATTCTTGGGAACAGTACTATCAATAGCATAATGACCAAACTTTCCACAATTGAAACATCTTATATTTTTCATACTTTTGTGCTTTCTAGAGAACTTGCCTTTCTTGTTGTAATATGCCTCTTCATCACTAGAAGACTCATCACTATCTTGAATCTGTTTACCCTTGGAATTCTTGGTAGCCTTGAAAGCTGCCTCTTTCTTGACATCAACCTTCACTTGAGTTCTCAACTCAAATGCCGCAAGTATACTATGGAGCTCATCCTTTTTCAACTTATCCAAATCTTTAGCTTCCTCAATAGCAAAAATATTTTCACTAAATCTATTAGGAAGAGATCTTAAAATCTTATCACAAACATCATTTTCAGCAAGCTCAAGACCTAAGTCTTTCATGGAGTTGACAACCTCATCCATACGAAGCATGTAGTCACTAATATTTTCATCATCATTCATCTTGAGTTGTTCAAACATACCTTTGAAGTGTCTCAACTTGGCCTTTCTGACATTTGTATCACCTGTATGAACCACCTTCAACTGTTTCCACATTTCACTAGTTGTCTTGCGGTGAATCACTTTGGTGAGATCTCGCTTCGTAAGCCTTTCGAGATTGCATTCATTGCTTTTGAATTGCTGTGATGGAGGAGCCTTTCTTCTTTAGTAAAAGGACCATGTACGAGGAATAGTGTACTCATCTTCAATTACTTCCCATACCTCATTACCAAGTGCCATTAGATGAACCTTCATCCTTGCACTCCAAAGACCAAAATCTGACCCATCAAGAATAGGTGTTGCATTGCCACTTGAATAATCCATTGTGTTCTTTACTAGCTTTTCCTTCAAGCTGTTAAACTTTCTGAAGGCACCCGCTTCCGATACCAATTGAAGAACACAAGCTTATACTGAGAGGGGGGGTGAACAAGTATAAGACCTCTTTTTACTTTTTCCTTTATACTTCAAAATAGTAAAGCAATATACCCAAAGCAATATCAAAACAAAGCACAATATCATCCACAAAGTGACACCAATTTTAACGTGGTTCACCCGAGAAATTGCCAGGCTACGTCCACAAAACTTTTCTCTAAAAGTTATCTCAAAGTTCTTTGGGAAACCTTCCCAATTACAATGTTTATGAGCCTCGGCCCAAAGGAGATACCTTCCCCCAATCTGAATTTATGAGCCTCTGCTCAAAGGAGATACCTTCCCCTCTATCTAAATTTATGAGCCTCTCGCTCAAAGGAGATACCTTCCCCTCTCGCTCCGGAAATGATCCCTCAGAAGATCAACCGCCTCTACCTCTTGCCGACACGTGGAACTCCTTTCCACCGAAGACCTCCTATCCTCAATGCTTAGCCTAAGAGACCTCCGCCTTCTATGATCACGTCCACTACGAGCTCAAGCAACTCTGTACCAAACATAGTCGATCGGTCTAGTACAAGTCTTCCTCTCGTCTGTCAGATCTGTCCAACTCTTGAACAAATCAATCCTCTCGCATACAAGCCTTCTCAAAGACTTGCCAAATCTATCCTCAGTGTTCTTCTCAAAGAACCAATGCACCTCTGTCCTCAAGTTCTCTCGATAGAACTCTCAAACTCAGCTCACAAGTCCTCTCGCTAGGACCCGTCCAAATCTGCTCACAAGTCCCCACCGAAACCTGTCCAAAACCTCGCTCACAAGTCCCCATCGAAACCTGTCCAAAACCTCTCACAAGTCCCCACCCTCCAAAACCCAAGCAAGCTCACCAAGAAAAACTTGCTTAGCATGAACCCACAAAGAGAATTGTTAGAGACCCAATGTGATTCATCAACCTCATAGAAGCATAAAGAGAATTGTTAGAGACTCAATATGTTCTATACTTAACTCCCAAGTATCAATCTCAACTCAATCTCAATCTCAACAGAATAAGATAGATGTAGTATGCTTTTCTCAAGAACATGAAACACAACCCAACAATTGCCAACCATGCAATATCTCATATAACAATGATACTCATGTTCTTTCCACAACCAATTAGGGTTTTAACAACAATGCTCATCAAACAAGGTTTAGTCAACCAACACCATTCAACTCAACATCAACCTTGAAGCATTCAACCAATCATCACAAGAAAAGGAAACAAGTAGAAATCCTTTTCCCTCCACACTTATTTTTAGAAAACCATCAATCAATAACAACCATGGAAGAATGTGCCCATACCTTTACTTTGATGAAGAAGGAGAACTCAAAAACTAGTCACAACATTAACTCTCAATTTACCACCAATTAGAGTTAGCAACTATACAATAATACACAATAATAAAGATCCAAAATAACACCTTATTACTCCAACTTAATATTAACCACCAAAAATATAATATACATACAAAGTAAAATCTCTTTACACCTTATTACTCCACATAAGCATCAAGCATTAATAATAACAATGTCAAAACAAAGATTACAACTTAACCTTATACCTCCATCAATAATTCTTGATCAAATCAACTCAAATATCCCAAGTCAACAATAAAAAGATTTACCTTGGCAATACTTAGTTCTCCAACCTTAGGAGAAATGAGGAGCCACCACTATAAGCGCTAAAGCGCATTCTCCTCTACTTACGTAGCCCAATCACAGCCGCTCTCCTTCGTGCATCGCAACAAAAGGAAAAATGCACTCGACGTGATTCGAAACTCCGTATCTCTCGCCTAGCGAGCGCCTTTACTCAAACTCCATCGTCGTTGGAGCACAAGTGCCCGACAAAGAAATATTAAACTATCCTTTGTTTTATCTTCACTTGATCGTAGGATATGGAAAACGTATTCGTTTTCCTAGCACTCGTCCAAAACATAAGTCACTGAATGCTTGCATTAATCATCTCACAGCACAGTCTCGAAAAACACAGTTCAGGTGCAATTGCCAATCCACTAACGTCAAGCAAAATAGTAAGGATGCAGCCCAAGCTCAAATCCGAGTATGCCAAGCACGGTTTCCAAGACACAGATCAAGCACGATTTCAAAGACGTCAATTGGAGATTCGAAGACACAGAGCAAGCACAAATCGAAGACACCAAGCGCTATTCGAATGATACAGAGCAAACGCAAATCGAAGACACCAAGCGCTATTCGAATGATACAGAGCAAACGCAAATCGAAGACTCCAAATAATCGGTGGTCACCTTACTTTAGAAAAACATCCCCACTTATATAGCCATTTCTCCTTAACTGTTTGACGTCGGTGCTCCTCCAACGATGGCAACACGTCGGCGAAAGAAAACTTTATCTGCGTCGCTTAAGGGTTAAAAGACCCTTTAATAATAATTAAAATAATAATTATTATTATTTTATTAATAATAAATTAAACTTAGACCTTTGTCAAAGGTTTGAGTTAATTTAATTATTAATAATAAACATGGACCTTCAAGGTTTTTCAAGAAGTAAAAACCTTTGCATTAAGTTAAGCTTGGTTTTAATAAAAACCCTTAATGAGTCCAAATGGTTTTAAGAAAAACCTTTAACCTTGTCACCATGGTTTTAATAAAAACCCTTTAACAATATGAAGCTTTCTCAAGATATTTTTGACATCACACTCTTTTTGATATCAACACAAAAATGCCTTTTGACATCAATGACAACTTATACACTTGAGCAAAAGCAATGTACCCAAAGTACCCAAAATTGCCAACACATATTGTATGATGTATTAGATAGGTCTAAGGGAATTTCATGGTACAATGTATTAATTAGTTATAATATATTATTATGTAATCCCTATGGTCCATGGTTAACCTTTTTATGGTTAAACCCTCTTATAATTTATAATAACCTAAAGCCCTCTTATTATATCAGCTTAGGTTAAACTTTAATATGTAAATAGGATTTTGGTATTGGTATAAATACCCCCTCCCACTCATTTTTTATTCGAGGCTTGTGTAATTTTATCTATGGATATAGTGATTATTTATGGCACTTATTTATGGCCTCCATATCCATCTCTCTTTTGTCCTTTTCACTCTTTGTATAATATTTAAGTAGATGGGTTTGTAACAAGGGTTAAGCCCAAGGTCATCTCAAGAATGTGAGAGAAGTTTAGGCCCTCCTCCTCACCTAAATATATCTAAAGTATATGATATATGTTGTAAGCCTTAGACTATGTTTTATGAGTAGATTTTGTAGATACCTAGTGTTTTAAAGGAGAACAAAGTTCCCCACTTGAAATTCCTACTTAGACTTTTTAACCCAATTTGGTCTATTGAATGTAAAATACAAAATGCAAGAAGACAAGGTGGATATGTGATTTTTCAATTTGAGTTATGTAACAAAAGTAAAATTTATTTTCCTTTAAGGCAAATGTGCAAGAGATAGATTCAAAAAATAAATTATCCTAATGCAATTACATGCACTTTAGCTTTTAATTTCTAGAAAATAGGAATGATAATGATATCTCTTTTTGTACTTATGCTATACTAGATTCCTTGATTTACCCTTATAAAGTTAATAAAAAAAAAAACCTCAACTATGACAAATAAAAAGTAGAACTACCCTATAGAAATAGAAAATAGGAATTTTAGAATAGGGGCACCTCTTTTTGCAAAAGCTATAAAATCATTTCCTATAACCAAACACATCGTTAATGCTTTTTTTTAACCATTGGCACTCATAATAACTTGCAAAACATGTAATAAAACATAGGAAAAGTACAAATAACAATGATGAAAACTGAAATAAACGTCCAAGTTAACATACAAATTAGGTTACAAAGGTCAAAAACAAAAATTGTCTAAGTGAAATTGTTGCTTGTATGCAAGCTAACAATGGTTTTACTTTTAAAAGTAAAATAAGTATACAAAGTATGAAATATTTAGATATGTGATTAGATTATATGTGAGGCACTTCCAAAAGGACGAGCACCATGGTTTGCTATAGAAAAATGCTACAAAATAATTGAAATGCCAGATTGAAGACTTATTAAATGAAGTTTAAGATAAAATACTAGTAAGATAAGTGTGAAGAGATAAGAATGAAATGATTAGCAATAACTATTAGTAAAATGGTAGTAAGATAGTATACTTATAAGATCATTACGAAATTAATAAAATAAAGGTGTTTGTTAGACAAAGTAAAATAAAACTAAATAAGTAAAGGAATAGAAGGTGTTTTTCTTCTTTTGTTTGTTGAAGGCCCATCAAAATATTGATATGGTTGCTTGAGTGTAATTCCTAGAGTGAATTTGATAGAGTTTTATTAATTGTAAAAATTGATTGTAGAAGGCCTCCCTAAGGGTTAAATTTATAGAAGTGCATGGCTCATTGGGGAAGGAGATGTAATGAGTATGACATGATGGAGATATGATTGGAAGAGATAAATATTTGAAAAGGATAAAGAGAAGAAAAAAGGAAGATCATAAGAATAGAAAATCTTGATCTTGGAGTTTTGTTCTAAGGGACTATAGATAAAAAGGTATGGAAAACTCATTAATGGCAATCACCCTAATAGAGACATAGAGGCGCTTATCTAATATTTGACACATATCAGAGCAGAATCACTGCTAGGTGAGATTGTTGTTGATGAATTCACAATAATGAGTTTTACTAGTGATCATTAAAAGTCAAATTTGGGCAAGAAAAGTCAAATTAAAGAATTTATTGTAAGGATAGAAAATTTGCTTCCAACAGTTTTTCTTGGTACTAACAGTTTTTATTTTGAGCAATAAATATTCTAAATTTTGATAGAAATATTATTAGGCTAATTTGGTTGGTTGAAAGGTTGTTTGGTGGGGATCATGGTGAATTTTAATGTACCAAAATTAGGTGTCTATAGGTTTTCTTCTATCTATTTCTAGACAATATTGTTAATTTCAACATGGTATCAAAGTGGATGTATGGAGCTACATCACTTGGTCATGTAGGAATTCAACTTGGTCATGGAGATTCTATCTATTTTCCTCATTTGATTTTTCATTTTTTTTTGTAGATATGTTGCCTTCTCCAAATCCTACTTTGTTGTTACTGATTAAGCTTGAATTAACATTCTTCTTCTTTGATATTGTAGAGAAGTAGTTGTAGTTTTTATGGATTAGAAGAGCAAAAATGGTGCTAAATTAGTTTGAATTTGAATTCAAATTTCATGTCAAAATGTTGATGATCACTTTTTGCATGTTGTTTATTGCTCTCTTCTATGGAAAGAGTGCACACTTGATCATGTGTAGGGTGGATGGCAAGATGGTTAGGCATGTGTGTTTTGAGGACTCTCTTTTAGTGGGTCTCAAGGTCAAAACTATATTGATGTAGCCCTTTTACATTTGTAGAATCAAATGAAGAAACTTAAATTTTTAATGGATTCTTCTTAGTTGAGTATGTAGTGTGATGATCAGTAGGGCGATTTGTAAAGCATTGAAAGAAATTGATTGTGAGTATGAAAATGACCAGTTATATTTTTTTCCTTTTCGATATCAGAGGTAGGAAAAGCTATCTATAGAGATACATGCCCATTGGATATCACATATGCTAATGGTAGTTTAGTTATACAAATTCTATTAAGTCTTTAAGATGTAACTTGACATGTATTTGAATTCCTTTATTAACATATTCTAGAAATCCTTTTGAGCAACAAGGAATAATGATGGAATTTCTATGAGAGAACATTGTAAGTATCTCAAAGGTCATATGACCACTTTGGCTAGACCAAGATGCTTAGGCTATAATTTATTTGAGTTCAAACCCCATGCAACATACTTTGTTAGGCATTTTTAAAGACCAATGATTGTTTAGCTAATGCAAAAGCTGACATGGCACCCCATGTGCCACATAAACCTTATTTTTACCTCTTTATTTGCATTCAACTAGTTACAAAAATGAAGAAGTCAAATTTTTGAAATGTTAGTGGAGCCTAGGTGGTACAAAATGAGTGGTCATTACATGTGAATGAGCAAGCAATGCATGGTAGGTTGTGATTCAACACTTTTTTCTAAGGTTTGAGGCTATAATTTCTACTTTTTAAAAACCATTTGGGCAAAAATTTTAAAGGCCATAACTTTTGGATACAAAAGTGTTATGATCATTTTTCTTCAAATCAAGTAATTTTTTGACCTCTATGCATTTGTGACATCAATTTATGGATATGTTCTAATGTTTGGGACTGAATTGTATGGAACAATCCTCAAGCCATATTGCCCTACTTTGAAAGAGTATATTTCTATTTTTATATACAATTAGAATTTTTGACCTAATTTTTGTGGAGATATAACTGAATTTGTGATAGTTATAGTAGATTTTGAGTCTTTTAGAGTCTTGTAAGAAAAGGTTTAAGATATTTTTAGTCAAACCTTCTTACTCCTTTATGTGATTGTTTCAGCAATTTCATGGAGATTTAATAATTCATGATTTTTATCTTTATTTATTTCTTGTATAGGTACTCTTGAAATTTTGTTACAACTCTTCTTTAAGTAGTTCATGTAAAGCCTCTTTAAGTGACTAAAATTTGGTGGCCCAAGGGCAAGATGAAGTCTTTAAAAAGTAGCAATGTGTATTATAAGAGAAAAATTTTACCTCCAAGACATACTATATGTGACAATGAAAGATTGAAGTAGCTTATCTTTAAAGAATATGGTGATCTTGAATTCTTTCTAGAGGAAGTGTTTGGGATGTGTGTAGGAGTATATTATAGTGGCAATGGTGACTATAATCCAGCCTAAGGGAACTCTTATGCAAGAAATATTTTTACAATAGTAGGTTTTAGATGATGGGGATATCTAGATAAGTCTACCTCAAAATATAGAGGCCCACTAGAGCATCTATTATGGGAGGTAATATTATTATTACTAATGTATCCTTTCTTCCCTACAATTTATATTATAGGAGGTGTTAAAATTATAATATGTTCCATGCCCAGTAATAACATTGTATGATGTATTATATAGGTCTATGAGTATTTCATTGTATAATGTATTAATTAATTGTAATATTGTATTCTGTAATCTCTATGGGTTGCGATTAACCTTATTATTAAACCCTCTTTATAACTCGTAATTAACCTAAAACCCTTTTATTATGTTAACTTAGGTTAAACTCTACTATGTATATGGGGTTTTGGTATTGGTATAAATAAGCCCTCCCACTCCTCATTTTTTATCAATATGTTGTGTAATGTTTTCTATGGATATAGTGATTATTTATGGTGCCTATGGGTGTTATTCATATCTATATATTTTTCATCCTTCTTTTTGCTTTTTGTATAAGATTTGAGTTGATGGATTGCTTTTATTTGTTTCTATAAAATATTATTAATTCCAACATGGTATCAAAGCGGGTTATAGAATAACATCACTTGGTCATGCAATAAGTCAATTGGGATCCTCCAATCCATCCTCCAATTTTTATAGTGAATTTATTTGTAATTTTTATCATTTATTTTTTAATTTTCATGGAGATATGTTTCCTTCTCCAAATTGTATTTTGTTAGTTCATCATTCTTCTCCTTCTATATTGCAGAGAAGTAGTTATAGTCTCTTTGGATCGAAGGAGTAGAAGTGAAACCAAAATGGTTTTAATTTGAATTCAAATTTTATGTTAAAACATTGAATCTCACTTTATGCATGTTGTTCACCATCTTATTCTTTGGTAAGGATGCACTATTGATCATGTGTAGGGTGAGTGGCAAGATGGTTAAATACATGTGTTCTTAGGATTCTCTTTTGATTAGTCTTAAGGTCCAAATCGTGTTTATGTAGCCCTTTTTGTATTCATAAAATTAGACTTGGAGACTTAATTTTTTATGGTTTTTCTTCTCAACTAAGCACATGATGCATCGGTCAATAGAATAACATTAAGAATTAAAAATTAGTTGTGGTTTTGAAACTGGCTAGTCATATTTTTTATTTTTGATGTTATAGGAAAGAAAAGCTATCTATAGAGGTTCATTCCAATTGAACATAACCTAGGCGATTTGTATATTGGCTATGTGGATTCTATTAAGGATTTAGGAGGCAACTTAACTTATGTCCAAATCCCCTTGTTGATGTCTTTTATAAAGCTTCTTGAAGCACCAAGGAATAAGGATGGATATTCTATGAGAGAACATTGTAGGTATGTCAAAGTGTATATTTACATCTTAGCTAGACCAAGATGCTTAGGCTATAATTTATTTGAGTTCAAACCTCATACAACATACTTTGTTAGGCATTTTTGGAGACTATGATTGTCTAGTTGACATGGTAACCGATATGACACTCTCATGTACCACATAAACCTCATTTGTATCTATTTATTTACCTCCAACCATTTATAAAAATAAAGGTGTCAAATTTTCAATGTGCTCATGGAGCCCAGGGGCAAAAGATAAGTGATTATCAACAGTGAATGAGTAGACAACACATGGTGGGATACAATTCAAAAGCTTTTTCTAAGGTTTAAGCCTTTAATTTCTACATTTTTAAGGACTATTTGGGAAAACTTTTAGAGGCCATAAATTTTGAATATAGAAGCATTTTGGTCCTATTTTTTCAAATCACACATTGTTTTGAGCTATAGTATTAGTGACATTTGTTTATGGATATGTTCCAATTCTTGGGACCAAATTGTGTGGAATAGTCTTCAAGCACTATTGCCCTATTTTGAAAGGGTATATCTATATTTTTCTATGCAATCATGGTATTTGGTTTAATATTTATGGATATATAGCTAGATGTGTGATAGTTGCAATAGATTTTAAGTATTTTAGAGGCTTATACAAAGAGGATTTAGGTTACACTTTAGTCAACTCATCTTCCTCCTTTGTGCAATTGATTCAACATATTCATGGATATTCAATCCTTCATTATCTCTATCTTCTTCTATTTCTTGTATAGGTGTTCTTGAAAGTTTGTTACATATCTTCTTTAAAACAGGTTCATGTAAAGCCTTGTTAGGTGATTGAAATCAAGTGTCCCAAGGGCAAGAGGAAGTCTTCAAAATGGGTGATGTGTGTTGTAAGAGAAAAAATTATACCTTCAAGATATACCTTATGTGATAATTGAGGATTAAATGAGATTATCTTTGGGTGAGGTGTTAATCTTGACTTCTCTTCATTTTATATCCTAGAAAAAGTGTTTCTTAGATGTTTGTGGAAGTGTCCAATAGTAGCAATGGTGACTATAGTCTACCCTAAGATAACTTTTGTTTAGGAAATATCTTTATAGTAGTAAATTTTAGATGATGGGGGGATCTAGATGAGTCTACATCAAAATAAAGAGACCCACTAGAGCATCCATTATGGGATGGTGATACTCCTCTCCTTGGTCTGTTAGTTTAGATTATGAAGGGTGTTAAAATTGTAATCTAATTCATTGTCAATATCGACATTGTATGATGTATTGGATAGGCCTAAGGGCATTTTATTTATAATGTATGAATTAATTATAGTATTTTATTATTTAAGTCTTATGGGTCATATTTAACCTTAATATGGTTAAACCCTCTTTATAACTTATAATCAACCTAAAGCCCTCTTATCATGTCAACTTAGGTTAAACTTTATTATGTAATTAAGGTTTTAGTATTGGTATAAATACCACCTCCCACTCCTTATTTTTTTTTTATCAAAGCTTGTATAATTTTATCTATAGATATATTGATTCTTTATGATGCCTACAAATGCCCTCCACTTCTCTCTCTTTTTGACCCTTCTTTTTGGTTTCTATATAATATTTGAGTGGATGAATTGCTTCTATTAATTTTTAGAAAATATTGTGAATTTCAACAAAATGGTCATTTTTTGTTGAATATAAAAAGAATTAGCTTATTTTTATTTCTTGATGCAAATCTAAAAAAATGTTATCTACCCTTTCAATGAAATTGTTGATGATGAGATAATTACTCATTATGTCATGATAATAAAAAGATCATTATTTCAAAGAATAAAAGGTTTTAAAATAAATAGATTTACTAAAATTTATACAACAAATTATTTTGAATCATTTATATATTTTTTTCAAAAATTATACAAAGTATATTAAGTTTGTAAAATTTTCTTTTAATACATATGACTGATTCAATTTTAAAAGAGTTTGAAATTTATATTTTAAATATGAATATAATTTGATATGAAAGCTACGTATATGATATTATAATATTCTAAATGTATGTTATTGTTTTGTACACAATATCTAACATGATAATACATAGATGATGCCTACTTCTCAACAAGAGTTAATGAAATTATAATTGTAAATTTTCATAGAAAGAAAATTTATTACATTTTGTATAATTCAAGTTTTAAGAAAAACAAAAACTTTAAAAAAAATCAAATCTTTTTTACAAGCCAAAATAGGTAGCAACAAGGAACACTTTTACCATTATAATAAAGTGCCAATAAAAACATTGAATGGTTGACAAGATGCAAGATTGACATTATGGATTGGGGTATGCTTGGCTTTGAGTCAAGTATGTAGATATAACAATTATATTTTAAACTCTTTTCTAAATATTGTGAATCCTCTTGCCATATGATAGGACAAAAATATAACCAATGAACCCATACAATTATAAGGAAATAAAACATTTAATATAATATAGAATTATGTATGTTGAAATCAATATGGTATATAAGTGGATTTTTTGTCCACTTGGATATTATATCTTGTTCATGGTGAATGTATGATAAAAGGAAGGTTTTCCTTTGCATGTAAAATAAAAGTTTTGGAAAATGAAACTTATAGATATATTCAACCTTTACTTCAATAATAGTTAATAATAGTTATGATCATTGTGTCATGCAATTATAATAGGTTCATAATAATAATAGGTTTCCCTTTACTATTTTTTTTTTTTGTTGTTTATCTTGTTTCTTTCTCGTTTATCTTCTTTTTGTCTGCTCAGCATTTTAATGATACCATTTACTATTTTTTTTATTGTTCATCTTTTTTTCTTCCTCTGTCTGCTCAGCATTTTAATATGACACCATTTACTATTTTTTCTATTGTTTATCTTCTTTTCTTCCTCTCTGCTTAGCATTTTAATGATACCATGCTTGCTATTTGTTGCTATGGCTGTCCGCAAATTTATTTGGGTGAACAATGTTTTTAAGATATATTGATATTTTTGGGAGAACGATCTTTCTTTGTGTGTAACATCGTCATGGGCTTTTCTTGGTCACCGCTCCGCCGATCAGCAGTGAACATCCAACCAAATCATGTCCACTTTTTTTCAAGTCACTTTCTACCATCTCCACATTTTATCAGACTTGATAGTATTTTTTTCGTGAGAGGGAAGGGAAGTTTTTGGTTTACATAATTTATTTATTTATTTAAATTTGTGAAATGGAGCGGGGGAGAGTTTGTATTTCGAGTAACCATTAAGGTGAGTACTTGGCACCTCATTGTTGCTGTTACTGTCATCTCTACATCAAAACATTGATAAAGTTATGTAGGATTGCAAAATTTACAGGCTTTCAGCTTTAGCCATATAGTGCATCCTTCTATTTTTAGCATTGGGAGGAGAGACACGAGGAGGAATGGAGGAGAGGAGCAACGGAGGAAGTTTGAAAGTTTTCGACAGGAACAACAAAGAAGGCACGGAGGATTTGGGAAGGAACCTCGAGAAGGAATCAGGCGAGGATCCAGAGGGAGGGAGGCCTTCGGCGACAGGTGGGGCTGCCCAAAGAGGGCTCACCCCTCCTCAAAAAGATCCGGACAAAGGGACCCAAAAGGGCGATGCAGGTCCCATAGGAGCCCGGTCCTTTGCAGAAACTGTTAAGGGGAGAATGAGTGATTTCCTTTCACTCCCACCCCTCATTCCGATGAACAATAGGATAATGGCTCCTACTGCTTCGATGGGTCTGATTTTATCCATGGAAGAGTTTTCTTTAGTGGGTAAGTTTTTGGGTGGAAGGCCGGATATAGAGACTATACGATCCTGGGCTATATCCAAATGGAGAACGGTGGGGAGTATGGAGGTTGTTGCCCTGTCCAAGGGGTTTTTCATCATAAGATTTAATAACAAGGAAGATGCGAACCGTGTTCTAACTGGAGGACCCTGGTTTTTAGGGAAACACAGTCTATTCCTCAAGAAGTAGGGGGAGGATTTCGACCCTGAAAAACAGAATATCAATACTGCCCCTATTTGGGTTCGCCTTCCTAACCTACCAGCTCAGTTTTTCAACGAGTATTGGCTGCAAGGCATCGCCAGAGCGATTGGAGAACTGGTTTCCATAGATCATGCAACCTTGGCGAGTACAAGGATGACACATGCAAGAATATGCGTCAACGCTAATTTAGACTCTAAGCTACCAAATATTGTGGAGCTAGGGTACGACAACTACCTAAGAAAATAGGCGGTGGAATATGAAAATAGGTCAGCTTTTTGCCCTGAGTGCAAAACCCAAGGCCATTTGCAAAATCAGTGCCCTAATATAGCAGCTAGCAGAGAAAACCAAAGGATAGAAGGCAAATGAGCAAATGAGAAAGGGTTTCCTAGGAACCTCCCTCTAAATGGAGGCCCTATGGGCAAAGGAGGGTTTAGGCCATCTAAAAATAACCACATTTATCAAGAGAAGACAAAACAGGGGGCAGGGCAAGGTCAGAGCAAAGACAAGCAACATCTTACCGACGAACAGGAAAATCAGGTAAGCCCTAAAATTCCAAGCTTAAATAAGTTCAAAATTTTAGATGATCTAATGGTAGAAGGGGAGAGTGAGGAATTAGAGGAAGGAAACTTGCAATGTGAAATCCCTGAAACCCTAGAATCCCCATCAAGGGCGGGTCCTACAAACCCCATAACCAAGAACCCCTCAAGCCCCTAGGGAGGGGTAAGGCAAAATCCCATAGAATATAGAAAACAGGTGGAGGAGATAGAGTCTTCGAAAATAGACCTTCCCAACATCATAGCCAGAAGCCCGTCAAACCATCTAGAAGGTTCAATACAAAAATCGGGAGAATACAGGAAACAGATGGAGGAGTTAGAATCAAGGATTGAGGTGGTAGAAATGAATGATTTTGAGGAATGTGTTAGTCCTGTTCTACAACAGATAGTTCATCCACCTTTTAGCCCCAAGCAGACCAGGAGTACTACTAAGTCACCTATTGACTATGGAAGTGAGAGAAAGAAGGGGAGGATGTCAAATGCAGAGCACAACAGAATGAGGACTGACAATGAGATTGTCAATGGCAAACAGAAAACACTTATACAACAAGTTATCCTAGGGCATGAAGATAACAAATCAGGAAAACCTCCTCAAGGGAGGGGGAAGGGGAAAAACTCTAAACAATCTAAATGAATATTCTCTCATGGAATGTGAGAGGCCTCAATGGCTGACCCACTCAGAGGGTGGTTAGCTCGTTAAGAAGGCAATACAATCCAACAATTATGATGCTGCAAGAAACAAAATTAGACGAAGCCCAGTCAAAAACAATAGCAAAAAATATGTGGAGTCAAGGGAACATGGTGTACAAATCGGCTAGAGGAACTTCAAGGGGGCTCATGGTTCTTCGGGATCCTCGGGTGGTGGAAGGCAGCATTATCCAAGATGATGACAAGGTGCTAAGTGTTTTTTTCCATGATATTGACAACAATAGATCGTGGATCTTCTCAAATGTCTATGCTCCCAATTCTGTTCAAGGGAGAGCTTCTTTGTGGGAGTACCTCGGTAAACTGGGTGATGCTTTCCATGACATCCCGTAGGTGGTGGCAGGCGACTTCAACACGCCATTATACCCCTCGGACAAAAAGGGTGGAACAGGGCTCCCAACCAGAAGTATGGAAGACTTCAATAACTTCGTAAACTCGAACCAACTTATGGATGTGAGGCTAAGAGGAGCCAAGTATACTTGGAGCAACAAGCGAACAAGAAGCCAACTTATCCAGGAAATACTTGACAAGTTTTTCTTATCAAAGGAGGCAATTGCTGGGTTTGGAGACTCTACTCTGCAAACTATTTCCAAAATTTCCTCTGATCACAATCCCATCCTTTTGGAGGTTCCAAAGTCAAAATCCTTCAAAAAACATTTTTGATTTCAGTCAATGTGGATCAGGCACCTGGAGTTAAAAGAAAATATTTCCAGATGGTGGCAGCAACCCTTTCAGGGAAGTTCAGGTTTCAAACTTGCTCAAAAGCTAAAATTAGTAAAGGATAATCTTAGAACTTGGAATAAGGAGGTTTTTGGAAACATGTTTGAGAACAAGAAACAAGTGGGAGAAAGGCTGCAGGTCATTGACAACTCGATACAAAATGGTATCGGTGATGAAGCTACTAGGAAGGAGGAGCAAGCCAAGCTTTCAGAATATCACAATATTTTGGCTTGTGAAAAGATATACTGGAGACAGAAATCCAGGGCGTTATGGCTAAAGGATGGTGACTTGAACTCAAAGTTCTTTCATGTCACAACCTTGAGGAACGAAGTAATAACAAGATCGGAGAGTTGACAAAAGCCGATGGATCCAAAACCCAGGATTTGATTGAGATCGGAGAGGAAGCAATTGCTTATTTCAGCTCCCTTCTCGGGGATGAATCCCAGTGTATAGAGGAAGCCAAGGACACTCTCCTCCGTTTCATTCCTAGCTTGGTTGATGAGGCCATTAATGGTAAGCTTCTTGCTCCCTTCACCGATGAAGAAATCAGAAATGCTTTGTTTAGTATGGAACCTGAGAAGGCCCCTGGCCCTGATGGGTTCCCTCCTCGGTTCTTCCAATTTTTTTGGGATATTGTGGGAGAGGATGTCAGTTCTGCTATCAAAGATTTTCAGGTTTCAAAACATATCCCGAGAGGGTTCAAGTCCACCTTTATAGCCCTGATTCCTAAGGGCCCAACTCCGGAGACAATGGCAAATTTCAGATCGGTTAGTTTATGTAACGTGTCCTACAAGATCTTAACAAAAGCCATTGCTAACAAGATGAAAGAAATATTGCCCCTCATTATTGACCCTGGTCAAGGAAGCTCAATTCAGGGGAGATCAATTGTGGATGGCGCGATCACAGTCCATGAAGCTCTGCACTCGACTAGGCAAACCAACAAGGAGGTCTTTGCCCTAAAGCTTGATATGAATAAATCTTTTGACCGCATTAACTAGGATTTTTTTATGGTTGTTCTTCTGAAGTTCGGCTTTCATCCTTAGTGGGTCAGGTTGATAAAAGAGTGCATATCCGAACCTTGGTTCTCAGTTTTGTTCAATGGCACGACATCTGGGTATTTCCAAACAAGGAGATCCGATTAGCCCAATGTTGTTCATTATTGTAGCTGAGGCATTAGGTAGAACTATTAAAGCAGCATGCACTGCTGGATTAATTTCGGGGATTAAAGCCACATCTCTCACCAACCCAGTTACTCACCAACAATTTGTTGATGGCATTCTGATGTTGACCCAGTCGTCAGTGGTTGAATCCAAAAGGATTAAACACATTCTCCAACTCTACGAGGATGTGGCAAGACAGAAGGTGAATTTCAACAAGAGTAAGCTTTACTTCCTCAACACCCCAATTCAGAGACAAGCCAGAATAGCAGAGATTTTGGAATGTTCGATAGCGACTCTTCCTACCTCTTATTTAGGCCTTCCCCTTTTCTATGGTTCTTCGAAAGAATCTATGTGGGATAGAGTGGTAGAAAGAATCCAAAAGAAATTGGTCAGGTTGGAAAGGACATTTTTTATCTCAGGATGGGAAACTTACTCTCACTAAGGTATCCTTACGAAGCATTCCGGTTTATTTTCTATCTGTGTTTAAGGCCCCAACCAGAGTATACCAAAAAATTGAATAGCTCCAAAAGAATTTTCTCTGGTCCGGGTCAAAGGAAAAATAGAGGATCCACCTTGTGGGTCAGGGCAAGGTTTGCAAGCCAAAAGAAAACGGGGGGCTAGGACTGAGAAGAGTTGCTCACCTAAACACAACCTTGCTAGCCAAACAAGCTTGGCGTCTCATTAACAATGAGGAGAATGAGTGGACTGCCATAATTAAAAGAAAATATCAAGATACCGAATTCCTAAATGACACGGTGCACAGTAGAGGTTCGACGTTCTGGAATGCAATCTTAACAAGCAGAGAGGTCATAAAGAAAGGCCTAAGATGGGTTCTAGGTAACGGGCAGAAGATCAGGTTTTGGGATGACAGGTGGGTCAAGGATGAAGCTTTATCTCAGTTTCCTCACCTATCGAGGATCAAAAGAATCACAAAGGATCTCATAGGAAGGAAAGTAGGCGATTTCATGAGACAGGACGAGAGGAAGGCTTATTTGGAAACGAGATAAGGATTCAAGGATTTGAAGTCGAATCGGAAGAAATCCAAAGCATCTTGCATTAACAATTCATTTCTATGAGACCCGAGCAGGATCATGTAATATGGGCAGCTACCGAAAATGGGCGTTCTCGATCAAATCTGCATACATGCTAATGTTAGATACCGAGGACCCCATACTCCGGACTACACGTGGTGTGGGTCAAAAATCTTATTCCTAAAGTTGCAATGTTCTTGTGGCTGGTGATCCAAGGCAGGATTCTTACTATTGACAACTTGGTAAGGAAATGTGTGATAGTTGCTAACCGCTATTTTTTGTGTAGGGCCAATTGGGAGTCCACCCTCCATATTTTCCTTGAATGCCCGGTCTCTCTGAGTATCCTCAATGGGTTATTTCAAGCCTTTAGCATTTGTCGGGTCGGACCAACCACCATCATTGACCTCTTCCACCAATGGCCAAATCCCTTTGTTAGCCTTAGGCTGAGGTTTTTTTGGAAGATTTGTCTCCATCATTTTCTTTGGCAGGTTTGGCTAGAAAGAAACCATAGAGCTTTCCATGAGTCGAGTCATGATGTCACCTCCATCACCAATAAGATTCTTACCTTTTCCCGTGAAAACGTCAGCCTTATTCCTCATGAAGCTCGAAATCCTTCCCCTTGGGAGAGGTTGATCGCTCAATCCTTAAATATTACTTTGGGCGAGAAACCTGTGTCTACCAAGGTCAATCCCATATTAGATATCAAGTGGAAACCGCCCCCAGTTGGTTGGTTCAAGCTCAACTTCAATGGGGCCTCTAAAGGTAACCCTGGCAAAGCAGGGGCTGGAGGAGCAGTGAGAGACCATCAAGGCAAGCTGGTGATGGCCTTTTCTGAATAGCTAGGAACAAGGACTAACAACGAGGTGGAAGCAAGAGCGTTATGGAGGGGTCTTCAGTTGGCTCAGGAGATTGAAGGTAAACTAATTATCGAAGGAGATTCGATGCATGTCATAAACCTTCTCAGCAATGGGAAAAATCCTCCATGGCAGATTAAGACTGTCATCGAAGAGGCTAGGATCCTCTACCAAGCCAGGAATGATCGGAAGGCCCAACACGTGTTTAGGGAAGCAAATAAAACAGCTGATATCTTGGCCAATATAGGGGTGGAAGCCGATGGGTTGGTCACTTGGGAACATGGGGTCCCAAGTGATGTGGACAAAATTATTCAAAATGGTTGCCAATGATGATGAAACTGTGGGGTTCGAAAAAAGGGAGAGGAGTTTCATTTTTGTTTTGTTAGTATTGCTTCGGTCCTTCTTGTGACGGCTTTAGTTTTATTTGCAACGGGGGAAGGATCTAGGCGGCATGGTGGCCTCATGTTATGGGGTTAGGGGCAAAGGCAGCTGCCAAGGACCGTTGTCTCGTTTCGCGACATGTTGTAGTTTAAGGAAAAGCAAAATACAGCAATAAGGAAAAAGGGTCGCGATATCGCGACATGTTGAGCAAGAAGGAAAAAGGGTCGCGATATCGCGACATGTTGAGCAAGAAGGAAAAAGGGTCGCGATATCGCGACATGTTGAGCAAGAAAGGAAAAGGGTCGCGATATCGCGACATGTTGAGCAAGAAGGAAAAAGTGTCGCGTTTTGGCGACATGTTGAGCAAGACGGAGAAAGTGTAGCAATATCGCGACATGTCGCAGTTTCGTGACCAAAAGAGAAGAGAAAGAGCAAGAGGGAAAAAGTGTCGTGATATCGCGACATGTCGCATTTTTGCGACCAAAAGAGAAGAGAAAGAGTAAGAAGGAAAAATGTCGCAATATCGCGACATGTTGAGCAAGAAGGAAAAAGTGTCGCGTTTTGGCGACATGTTGAGCAAGACGGAAAAAGTGTCGCAATATCGCGACATGTCGCAGTTTCGCGACCAAATGAGAAGAGAAAGAGCAAGAGGGAAAAAGCGTCGCGATATCGCGACATGTCGCATTTTCGCAACCAAAAGAGAAAAGAAAGAGTAAGAAGGAAAAATGTCGCGATATCGCGACATTTCGCATTTTCGCGACCAAAAGAGAAGAGAGAGTAGGAAGGAAAAATGTCGCGATATCGCGACATTTCGCATTTTCGCGACCAAAAGAGAAGAGAGAGTAGGAAGGAAAAAGTGTCGCGATATCGCGACATGTCGCAATTTCGCGACCAAAAGAGAAGAGAAAAAGTAAGGAGGCGAAAGTGTCGCGATTTCACAACATGCTGGATTTTCGCGGGCAAAAGCCAAGAAAATGAGCAAGGAGGCGTATGTGTCGCGATATCGCGACATGTTGCCTTTTCATGTCCAAAAGCAACAAAAGAGGACAAAGAGGCAAAAGTGTCGCGATGTCACGACATGTCGCAGTTTCGCGACGATCCAGAGCAAATGAAGGAAAAGACTCAAGGACGACGCGATTTCGCGACTTGTCGATTCTTCGCGGCTGGAAGCGGCAAGAGAACAAAACGGGAAACGAATGTCGCGATTTCGCGACATGTCTCAGTTTTGCGATAGGCAGTGGCAAAAGAGCAGAACGAAGGCAAATTGTCGTGATTTCGCGACAGGTCTCATTGTCACATGTCGCATTTTTGCGACTATCCAAAGCAATTGAAGGAAAAGACTAAAGGACGTAGCGATTTCGCGACATGTCGCACTTTCGCGGATGGAAGCGACAAAAGTGCAAAATGGGAGACGAATGTTGCAATTTCGCGACATGTCTCATTGCGCGACATGTCGCATTTTCGTGACATGCAGCGGCAAAGGAGTGGAACGAAGGCAAAATGTCGCGATGTCGAGACATCTCTCTTTTTCGCGACAGGTCGCATTTTTGCGACTATCCAAAGTAAAATATGGAAACGACTTAAGGACATCGCGATTTCGCGACATGTCGCATTTTCGCGGCTGGAAGCAGAAAGAGTGCAAAATGAGAGACGAATGTCGCGATTTCGCAACATGGCTCATTTTCGTGACATGTCGCATTTACACGACTTATAGCGGCAAAAGAGCAGAACGAAGGCAGAATGTCGTGATTTCGCGACATGTCTCATTTTCGCGACATGTCACCTTTTCGCGACTCTCCAGAGCAAATGAAAGAGAAGACTTAAGGACGTTGCGATTTCGTGACAGGTCACATTTTCGCGGCTGGGGCAACAAGAAAGCAATGCGGTAGGCCGCTGCCTGTGCTCTAAGGTGGTTGTAAATATGTGTAAGGGGTTGTGCTCTTTCTTGGTAGGGTGGCCTTAGAAAGGTGCTAGTAGCGAAGGACAGACTGTCCCTATTAAGGTTTTGATCCGTAATAGCATAGTGCTGATTTTTGTAAAAGGTTTTGGGTCAACCTAAAAAAACCCGGATATAATGAAATTGTACCTTAATTACCAAAAAAAAAATATAGTGCATCCTTCTCTGTTGTATATACGGATTTGAATCTTAATGTTTATTTGGGCATCGATAGCTAGTCCTTCAGTTCATAAATGCCTAAGCTTTCAATAATGGTGTTCATGAATGCTTCTCTGATCAGGATGCTTGGTCAGTAATTTTTTTTAATCATATATCCGCTTAAAAGAATGAGAGCGTGCCTCACAGTGCACGCTTCTGTACTTAGACTTTTAGGTTATAACCCCAACCCAAATGCATCCAACGTGAGTGATTAGAGTACTCAAGTTCAAACAAATTAAAATAAACTTAAAATATATTTAAACAATAAAATGTTAAAAACATATTGGCTTATTGTTACTGCAAAGTACAAAACAGGCTAATGCTTTTATTATTTTCACATAATAAACTAGTGTTATCACACAGACGACAAGCCAAGTTTATACATTAAATTATTATACGAACAAGAGCATCTATGCGAATGACATCATCGGATGAACAAGATACTGAAATTTAGTTCGCCTAACTGGACTAGATGCTGAAATTTAGAGGGAATTTTAGATGCTCTGAAGCTGTCTACAAGTAGAGAAATTTGTATCCTAACACGGCTTTAAAACAACTGCTCAATCGAATAGAAGCAGAAGCTATACTCGACTTTTTCAGATGGTGTGCGGAATCTATCGTCCTTCTACAGACTTGGATGACGAAGCATAGTACACTGATTCTGCTTTGTTACTGTATGAACCCTTCCCATCAGTGCTTGAAGCATTTGGTTTCTGAGGAGGAGAAAGGGGAACAAACTCCGGGACTGAAACTTCGCCTTCAATTAATTGAAGTACTTGTCTGGTGCAGGGTCTTCCTTCCGGTTGAGGATTGCAACAGAGCAGCCCTAATTTCAACACTATCTCCATCTCATCCTCAACATATTCACCGCCAAGATTTGGATCCACGGCAGCAATGAGCTCGCCGTTGGAATGAAGCTCTCTCAGCCAATCCACCAGAACAATTTGGGCCTCGTCAAGAGATGGATCAACGGGCCGCCTTCCACATGCAACCTCCAACATCAACATACCGAGGCTGAACACATCCGTGCTGGGGGTGGCCTTACCCCTGTGTAGAATTTCCGGGGCGATGTAGCCAAGCGTTCCCACCACACGAGTCGTGTGCGGGTTTTCATTATGCTCATACAAGCGAGCAAGCCCAAAGTCCCCTAACTTTCCGTTAAGTTCCCCGTCCAACAAAACATTGCTGGCTTTGATGTCTCTGTGCACTACCCTTCGCTCCCATTCTTCATGAAGATACACTAATCCTGCAGCCACGTCCTTAAGAATTCCATACCTTCGAGGCCATCCCAACACTGTCTTCGGATTCCCAAATATCATCTTATCCAGGCTTCCGTTGGGCATGCAGTCATAAACTATGAATAACTGTTTTCCCCGCCTGCAATAGCCTCTAATTTGCACAAGATTACGGTGCTGGAGTCGACCGAGGCTTGAAATCTCTGCTATGAATTCCTTCAGGCCTTCGTGGGACTCTTTAAAGATACACTTTATAGCAACTTTGAGGCCGCTCACAGGAAGAATTCCTTTGTAAACCCGACCGAAACCTCCGGAGCCCAAAACTTCTTCGTCTTTGAACCCCTTGGTTGCAAGATGCAAGTCTTTGTACTTGAATCGATGGGGCCAAAACTCGAGCTCCCAGTCTTCAACATCATCTCTGTTGTTATAACTTCTCCACCACACAATCCCGCCTATACTGCAAAGCAAGATAAGAACAACAACGACAGCTGCAATGATGGGGACTCTGAGTCGCCGGCTGGGTTTGCTCTGCACGAAGGAAGGAAGATGAGAGACATTTAGGGCCTGTGCGACTCCATCTGTACTGAAGCTCCAGGCGAGAACGTAATGTTCTTCATACCACACTGCTGTGCCTGCAGAGAAACCGACATACATTTCTTCTTCAAAAACGCTTGAAAGGGTCTTGTTCTTCAGAGATATCAAAGGTTTCTTCGGCCGAGGCAAACCAGCTCGAACAATGGTAACATTGAGCTGGTGTTGAATATGATCGTAATCAATCCAGGCTTGAATGTTGTGCCCATCGTTGAGAAGTAATCTTTCAGACCGATCGTCAATCCGGTAGCCGGCAGGTTCAGATCTTATCGAGTAAAGGTCGTTGAGATCAACACCGACATGATTGTCGTTGATGTCGTCGAAGTCGTCGTCCATACCCGTGTCGAACTCCACGGCAAAGAGATGATTCGAGGGGTTTCCGAGGCTTGACTTGTTGAGCAAACCAAGGTATTTACCCCGCAAAACTCCGTCTGCAGACTTGTGTGGCGTCAGGATAAACGCCATACCACTTCGTGAAAGATTATCTTTGGAAGGAACCATGGCGAATACGAAAGTAGTGCTGAACGACAAAGTTGCATTGTCATTTTTCATGAGCACTGGTTGTGAATAAAAAGCGCGGCCAACAAGTCGTTTGGATTGAGCAGTGAGGCGGATGGCGTTGGAGACGATTGAAGCATTCCTAAAGAAAGTGAGATTAGTTGAACCATTGAACTGGTTGAAGATAAAACTTGTGCCGAACTGAGCTTGTGCGGTGGTCGATGGGCAGAAGGCGAGAAAGGCAACGAGGACGATAAACATTTTTGAACTGGATTTGATTCTAAGGCCAATAGGGGCCTACGATGTAAATCTTATATTGCCAAATTGCCAATGCCCAACAGTAAGATTTACATATCTTTTTTCCGAAGCTGTCTTACTGATCGGAGAAGATTTTTCAAGAGAAGAATGACCTTTGCCTTGAATGGTAGTACCCAGGTTATTCCCGCGTTTATTTTGGAAAGAGGATTACTATCTAACCACGAGGATATTAATTAAGAGCTATGCAACTTGCAAGGTATGACCGTTTGTTTATTATTCTTCTCACACAGCTTACCATGGACAAAGGCTGGTTAACGAAGAGTAATGTATTGCTATACATGTGCTTGTACCTTTTATTGTTGAATGTCATTTCTCCAATTTCTCATTTTTATTGAGGTGAGACACGGCGCTGTACTTGTAGCTTTTATTGTTGGATTCCACGACTTCTCGATGCAAAACACGTGGCATATTTGTACAAGAAGTGAGTCATTTATCGTAAAATTTGTACAATGTAATAGGCTCCCAAGAATCTGTCAGACTCTTCATACGATTCACATAAGTTTTTAAATTGTAATTCGTACGCAAATTGCAACGATGAGCGCCATGTGTTCTGAATAAAAGGAGAAAGGACATTGAGCAATAAAAGCTACAAGTACAAGTACATGCATAGCAACAGGGACGTTACTCGTTCGTCAACCAGCCTTTATGCGTTAAGCCAGCTATCCATCCTACTCAATGCTTCCTTGTACTTTGGACATTTAGATCTGCTTTCGATTTAGATGCAAATATTCATTGGATATTGATATAATTTGGAGATGGTCATTTAGATATCTTGTTTAGATGTTATATTGATATTATAATATGTGGTCTAATATTTATTGTTAAAAATTATATTGTTATACAGATTTATTTAGATATACGAAACAAATAGTATGATAATTTATAATTTATAGATTGAAGAAGGGTTTTTATGTATGAAGTTTTATAATTAAAGATATTGAAAATATTAAAGTTTATATATATATATATAATTTGAATTATTTATAAGTAAATATATTTTATTTATAATTTAACTAATTTATAAAGAAATAAAGATAAAATTTTATTATTAAAGATTTTAAAAACTTTTAAGTTAATGTTTTGCTTGCATAACTTGAACCACTCATGAGTAAATATATTTTATATTTTAAATTTAATTTAAGTAACTTATAAAAAATTTATGTAAAACTAATATTTTTAATTATAATAATTTAAATTATTATTGTTTTTTTAAATTTATATGGTGGAATCGAAGCCTTTACGAATTTAGTAGGTTGTCCACATTTTTATGGCGGTTACATTATCCTCAGTTGTTGTCTGTCTCGAAGCTACCACACATTTTATCGCACACTCTGCCACCACCATGCCACAATCATTTTAAGCCTTTTAGGCTATTGAAAGCATAGGAACAAACGTTCAATCGGACGAGGCTCAAGATTTGAATCTTGGACCTCCGCCCGCTTATGAGGTTTGGTGGAACCAATTTATCTACACCTCAAACCTATCTAAATTGTGAAAATATAACAATTACAATTAATTTTTGCCGACAGGCAGTTGCCCTAGTGGCTAAAGATGATGGTTGTTTCTTAAATGATCTTATGTTCAAACCCCTTAAAATGATTGTTATTGTAATTTGTAAACGTTTTCCTTAAAAAAATTAGAATTAATTTTTAATTTAAATATTTTTTTTATGTAAACACTTTTCTAAATCCTTTGCTACAGTAATCATCACAAAGAGAGGACCCCATGCCCGTTAAATGTGTTGGATGAAGCTTCAATGCTTCTCGTGGAAAAATAAGGTGTACAAGGGAAGATATGCAAGAACTTCAAACATATTTCACATGGCTATTATTTTTGTGTCATGTTTTAAAATCATTTTAACTTCATCCTCGGCATTTGGAAATTAAGGGCTAAGGGTCAATAATTCCGCTTCATTTTATAAAAGTTTTTTACCATTAATATATGTTTAAGATATCTATTTTTAAGTTGTATATTAATAAATATGAGATTAGGATATTAAAATTTTGGGTATGATTCATTTAATTACCTATTTTATCGAGTAAAGGTTGTTGAGTATTAATAAATATATCAATCTATGAAACTCCTAATGAGACCCTGTTTCTATTTATACTAAATTATTTAGTAATAAAGTGAAATAAATATTAATTGTTACAGTACATAAAGAACTTTAAATTTCTTTATAACTTAGAAATTCACTAACCTCAAAATACAAATATGTTAATTTATTATTATTCTTATAAAGTTTCCCGAAGAAGAAGTTTCCCATAATTTAAAGTGAAGAAGTGTATATATGTACGAAAGTTTTATAATTAAAGAAATTAAAAATATTTGAGTTTTTGTTTTGTTTATATAATTTGAACGGCTTATAAATAAATATAGTTTTGATAGTTTAATATTTATGTAGAAATAAAGATAAAATTTTATTATTAAAAATTTTTAAGTTATTGTTTTGCTTTATAATTTGAAATACTTATAATATACTTTATATTTTAAATTTAATTTAAGTAACTTATAAAAAATTATAAAAAAATTAATTATAATAATTTAAATTATTATAATTAAAATATAACTTTACAGTTAATTTTTAATTTAAAAATATATATATAAATAAATAAACACCTGGCATTTGCTACATGAATAAACACAAAGAGAGGCCCCACGCCTTTAAATGCGTTCGACGAAGCTTCGATGCTTCTCCTAGAAAAGTAAGTGCAATAATTACATTCATATATCCACCACTGTTGTAAAAACATCTCCACATCAAAGATGATATTGCTGTGTGGTCCTTTTTAAATTCAAACATAAGAGATGTTGCAAGCCACACAGAGTTGGTTATAATTACACTTTTTAAGTAATTATCAAAGTATTTCATCAAATTTATTCTACCTCATTTTATTGGGTTGTTTCATCAAATTTATTCCACATCGTTGTTATTGATTCATGGGATTACTCTTGGGATTCATACCATTATTGTCGGTTTGATAAAGATTCAGATCAGACTACTATCTAAACAGGCTGCCCTAGAGGTGCGCACTTAAAAGGATTCAGATCAGATTACTACCTTTGCAAACAGGCTACCTCCAAGATGCATACTTAAAGGATTCATATCAGACTATTACCTTTGCAAACAGACTGCCTCCAAGATGCGCACTCAGAGGATTCAGGTAAGACTACTACCTTTGCAAACAGGTTGATCCCCAAGGTTTGAACCTGGATATCTTCTTAATAAATACTTGAGAAGACAAACAACTACCAACCAATCCACCTAAGACTACTACCTTTGCAAACAGGCTGCCCCAGGTTGCCCCCTAGATACGTACTCAGATGATTCAAATAAGACTACTACCTTTGCAAACAGGCTGGTCTCCAAGGTTTGAACCTGGATATCTTCTTAATAAATACTTGAGAAGACAAACAACTACCAATCCACCTAACCCTTAAAAACAAACCACGTTACAAATGCATGTTATTGACAGCCCAAATTCAATAACGTTTCCAAAACCTACCCAAAAAAAGACTTTTACTATGGGAACAAACACAAAGAAAAGACTTCAAACATACTTCACATGGGCTATGCCATTTTTGTGTCATGTTTTCAAATCGTACATCTTAACTTCATCTTCATCATTTGGAAATTAAAAAAAAAATTATTTGGACAATTAGATTTCAAATTAGTTATAAGAATAATTCAACTACCAAGGTTTGAACCTGGATATCTTCTTAATAAATATTTGAGAAGACAAACAACTACCAATCCACTTAAGACTATTACCTTTGCAAACAGACTGCCTCCAAGATGCGCACTCATAGGATTCAGATAAGACTACTACCTTTGCAAACAGGTTGGTCCCCAAGGTTTAAACCTAGATATCAGGTTGGTCCGCAAGGTTTGAACCTAGATATCTTCTTAATAAATACTTGAGAAGACAAACAACTACCAATCCACCTAAGACTACTACCTTTGCAAGCAGGTTGCCCCCAAGATGTGCACTCAGAGGATTCAGATAAGACTACTACCTTTGCAAACAGGTTGGTCCCCAAGGTTTGAACCTAGATATCTTCTTAATAAATACTTGAGAAGACAAACAACTACCAATCCACCTAAGACTACTACCTTTGCAAGCAGGTTGCCCCCAAGATGGGCACTCAGAGGATTTAGATAAGACTACAGTAACAAATCAACCGAAAGCTTGATCGACCAAACATAGAGTATTTCATTCAATGGAAATCGTGTCATCCGTTGAGACAAGTAAAGGGTTGACCAAAATTCAAATGGTCAAACAAATTGTTTGACTGACGAATAAGATAGGTCAGTCGCACAATGACAAGCAAAAATATCGTTCGGTCAAAGAAAACCATTAGTTGGCTGAAAAGTTATAAAGATTGATAGATCCATGTAACAAAGCAGTTAAGACCTAGCCAACAAAATATTATTGACCTAAAGATGACAAGCATTACATACCGATGTCTGAACACATCTCAACCATCAAAATATCATCGATCAAACAAAGTCAATGGTGGAGATTTACAGATCCAAATAAAGGTAAACTCAGTGAAAATTAAGGTACGCTAACATTTAATTTTACATTCATAAAATTTTAATTAAAATATTATTATCATGGATTGACATCCTCGATAAAAGTTATCGTAAGTTTTTTTTAATGTAGTGCATGCGAAATATACTCTAAACCATTCGATCGAATAATGGCATCAACTGGTCAAAATATTTCATCGTGCAAAATCAAAAGGATCTACGAACAAAAATACATAGTCAGCAAGAACCAATTGGCCGAAGGGAAAACACTCCCAATCTTTCGATCAAGTCTCAACCACACACAGTACTATCCCGATCACCAGAAGGATCACTTAGAAACTATCAGGATTGGAGCAAGTGAAAATCATCTGTTGTTAGAAGAGTTCCTACACCATACGGTACCAAATGACACATGTCGACCAGTTGATAGCACGCACACTTGAGGGGCCCCTAACCTGAAGAAGATTAATGTTACATCAGAAGTGACCATGACTAATGCAATTGAAGGCCAATTGAAAAGTCACATGAGTGCAGAATATACTCTAATTTCCTACGATTCAATTATATGAAATATTCGAAGAGGGAAACAAACCATGACAGGATGATTCGCTAACAAAGATTAGGGTGGAAAGATAAAATAAATAAACCAATTAATGGATAAATTTGACCAATTCAGAACCACAGAGCTCTTCGTGACATACGAATGAAAACAATGGAAGGATGAGAATCCTCATATGATGAACAAGTAAAGGACATCTAGTAAGTCACATGATGATAACAAACGATTGAATTAAGGTAAAATATTTAGGTTGAAGCAAACCGAATCATTTTCAAATCAATAGGACTTGTTCACTTATCGTCAATTGATGGAATAATCTGCATCAACTCATCTTTTATATAGAATGACACCCATTATAAAGTCTAAGCTATATTTTAGAGATGGATCGAAGTGTTATGTTACCAAGCTATAGAAAGAGAAAAATATCATTTTAAGAAGTCTCATGTCATCGACTATGGAAGAAACAAGATATGCAAAATGGAAGATCATCTATAGAGAATCCTCATGCCCCGATGGAATATGGTTATAGTATTATCACCCTGATGGAATATAGTTATGGAAGTACCATGTTTTTGGCGGTTTCCTTAACTTGTGTACTTCCAATTCCCTATTCTTTATCGCTTTCGTAGGAGGCTTGGTATATCAAGTTTCTGCATCCCAAGGCAAGACCCCTATGGTGGAAGAAAGCCCCTACTCCAAGACAATACCTCTAAATTCCAGTAACCTTATCAATCAAAGAAATAAAGGCTTGCAGTGGTGACACATCAGGCCATAGTGACAAGTATGCGGGAAGATACTCGAAAGCTCACTTAAAAACAAACAAATAAAGTCGCAAAGCAACAAATAAAAGGTGGCTGACAACTAGACAAAGCTTCGACCAATTTTGATGACATATTTTTGAGGTAGTTAAAATAATAAACTATACTGTTCTAACCGATGATAATACAGGAGATGGCACCAGGTTGACGCTCCATATGAAAGTAGTTCGACCTGTTACAGAGCTGCTACAACTATAATAAAGAAGTCCACAACCAAAATATAGATTGATCTTTGACATAGCATATTTTTGCTGAGAGGAATACACGAGTGCCCATTATTTGCTACTGTATTCCCTTTGTTTCCTTTATTTTTTTCCATCCCCTCATTATTCTCATTGCTATGCAGTTTTTTTATAGTAAAGTTCCCAAGAAGCTAAGATTATTTCCATATTATTGAGACAAAGGTCTAGAGACTCAATTGTTATGATATTTGAATGGAAGAGTGAAAGGTCCTTGTTGTAGACACTAAAATCATGTCAATCCGATTAGGTGATCAAAATCAATGGCTAATTTGACATCATATGGCCCCCTTGGACAACCCTCAAAGGTTACGTAGTGGTCCTAACCACTTTTGGAAAGCCCTACCCCAATTTTTGGGAGTTTTGGGCCATATAGGCATGATCGTCCCACCCTAGGATGGTCACGATTCATGACAGTACCACCTAGGAACGGTCACAAGTAGTTGTCCTTAGGTGGTGCGACCAGGGCCTTTGACCCATAAAAGTCAAATTTAGGCCAAATGGCACCCGGAGACTACCACTTAGCCTACCGATTCAAGCATGTAGACCTGAGGGCACAAAATCCTTATGACATGCTGCAAAATGGAGGCCAAAAAGAGAGATTATCTTCCCCTTTCAAAGCATACCAAGTTTTGGATAAATGGCACCTCTTGCCTTACATGTCCTTGCATGCCTATTTGGACAAAGGCCCCATTTGCTATTAAGTGGATTCATTTTCCACCCAAAAGATAAAAAAGAGTTTTGAGACATTGCAATGAAGTGCTGCCAATATTTCCCCTCACCCTTTTGTACCCTTTTCCCTCGAAATATCTACCTAGAGAAGGATGTTCTCGAGTGATTCAAGAGGCGTAATTTGTTTATAAAACCAAACCAATCGAGTGAATTTCACCCCCAAATTTGATGACAATACCATCGAGATTTTTTTTAATCAATTCAAAGAGGAATTGGTGGCAGAAATTAGTAGAACTGGTGGTTGTCCCACCCTAGGATGGTCCCCATTCTATGATAGTCACCACTGTCCCTGCAAGGGATGGTCACAGATTGAATAATTTTCTTTCTACTTTTTTAAAATAGGTATATTATAGTATAGTCTAGGAACCTACTGTTCAAATTTCATGCAATTTGAAGTTATATTGAGTGAGTTATTACATTTTTAATATTTTGTAGGTCTACTCGGCCTATCTGGGGATGCACCTGAATATGTGATAAATTTTTCTAATATTTTAATATGGGTCCTCTATAAATATTATATTATATATTCTATCCAATATTGGTTTGATTTGGAGATGTTTAGGACCATAAATCACTTATTTTAGATTTTTGCAGGCTTAGTAGGCGCACTGTGAATGCGAGACGGATTCAAATGCAATTTTTGTTTTGTTTTCAATTATATCTTCCCAAAATATTCTTTTATGCTTACCTCTAAAATTTGGAATCATTTGGAGTTATTTTAGATGATCACATTGCATATTTACACTTTCTAGCCTTTCATTGCATGCATTGCTTTGGCATGTTTCATAATCCAGACTTTCTATTGATAAAATATGGTTTCCTTGTGTGCATGTGCAGGTCTTATAGAGCATGAGGAAGGATCATAGGTTTAGAATGTCATAGATCAAAGCAGTGGTATCATAGGCCCACCCACTTCAACTATGGGTACAAGGAAGAAAATTGGAAGTGCACCCGAGTTATTGAAAGGATTTGATCCTTGGGCACCATTTTGTAACAAGTGTATCAATCTAGAGCTCTCAAGGGGATATTTATGTAACCGTTATTTGATCCATCAAATGAATAAATGACAACTCCATTTCATACATGTATTTTATCTTATCATGCTTACTTGAATTCTCCTTTTGTAATGCTTATTTAACATTAGTGATAGATGCATCTTGTTTAGCATTGTTAGGTGCACTGTTTTTCCCATACTTCAGTGGTGATCATGGTGGGATCCTGTCCCAATTGATTTGGTTAAATGTATGACCTTATTTTTTCCTTTATTCTATTGCAAGAACTGGTTGTTCTAGCCTAAAATGACCTCGGGACTATTGACCATCCCACCCAGGGATGACCACACAACTGTCCCACCCTGGGACAACCATTAAACTAGCAGCCATACCACCCTAGTACGACCACGAAACATAAGATTTTATGCTCAAAATTCTAGAAATAGCAAGCTTATAGATAATCAAGGTAAGTGCATGAACCTTCAGTTTTCATTTCTACTATTCAAATTTGCTGAAATTTGGTTTTTCTTGTTCCCCTCGTTTGCTTGAAAGGTAGAAAAATATGTTTCCCTTCTTCATAAGTGTAAAAACAACAAAAAAAAATAAAAATTGAAAAATAACTAAGTAGAAATGTACCTGTATGGTTTGATTGCTTGCATCCTACCTGATAGGTAGGTTATCATGTAGGGAATTCATTTTGTAGGTTGCTTTTTATCTAGCTTTTATGAAAGTAAAATGTTATTTTCTTGCATTTAGTGAAATATCATTGAGTGCTTCATTGTTTACTTTCTTTAAGCTTAAAAGTAACCACACACACCACATTTCACTTAAATTCTAGTGAGTTGGATTTCATCACCAACCACTAGTAGAGATCAACGATGATGGGTTTCACCTCCACCCGTTGTCTCAAATCCCACGAAACCCATTTTTTTTGCCAAGGCCGGCTCCAAGATCCGATGTAGCTTGGAAAATTTGCATGTACTTCTCTTCAAAGGGTATAAATCTAACCAAGTGAGTACTAGGTGAGGACTAGCAGGACTTGTGCTCCTTGATCGGGTATGGGTTTCATATCCATACTTTGGTGGGTTTATGTGACTGAAATTTCATTGCCTGTTGTCGAGTTGCGGGCATACAGGTGTAATGCATTTAAACACAAGAATATCATCCAACAAGAGCAAAACACATGACACAAGGTCTTCTTCACAAACAACACATCAAAACACAGAAAAAATCTTTAGGGAACACACATAATATTTAAAAGAGATAGACACTTGTTTTATTTTGTGTTTCCACTCTTGTGTGCTGCTTTATTAAGAAATTTGTAAAGGAGATAATCATCTAGGGTTTGGTTTTTGTCTCAAAACATTCTCATGGAACCAATACCTTCAAAATACCTAAGATAACTATTTTGTCATCATGGCCATATTTTACTCTTAAGTAACTCATTTTTTCCTTCTAATTAAAAACTTAAGGGGTTCCTCGCATACTCTTCTATAGAATCGTAACTTTTTACCCCAATTAGCTGAACAAAAAATAGTGAAATACTTACTTCGAACCACTATAAGAAAATCATTACCAAAATAAAAAATGCCAAGGACTAAGCAAAAAGAATTTTTTACCGATAGTAAAGAGTTATCAGCCGAACAAAAATCGTTCAGTAAGGCTTTTTAGTCGATGATCATAATAAAGAAGCCAACAAGATAATGAAGCAAGAAAATTTTTGGTCGCCATTAAGGAAGTTTTGGTCAACCACTCAGTCCAAACAACTGAAACAAAAGCAAAACTCATGAATGGACCGACAAAGAAAAAATTGCCACCAAAAGTTTTTGATCGACTAAAATAAACAACCTGCGCCTATCAAAATTATCGGTCGATCAATTTTTCTCATTGAAATTCATTTTTTGGTCGACAAGAATAAAATTATAGTTGAAGACAACAATTTTTTGATCGACAGGAAATAATCAACAACCGACTAGTCGATCGACCAACCATAGAGGTAACACATTTTTTGGTCGACTACAGTAACAAATCAACTGAAATCTTGATTGACCGAACATAGAGTATTTCGCTCGATGGAAAGCATGCCATCCACTGAGAAAAGTAAAGGGTTGGCCAAAAGTAAAATGGAAAAAAAAAAAATTGACTGACGAATAATACAGGTCAATCGTCCAGTGACAAGAAAAAATATCGTTTGGCCAAAGAAAATCATTAGTTGGATAAAAAGTTTTAAAGATCGATAGACCCAAGTGGCTAAGACCTAGCCAAAAAAATATTTTTGACTGAAAGACGACAAGAATTACATACTAGTGGTTGAACACATCTCAACCATCGAAATATCATTGACCGAAAAAAGTCAACGGTGGATATTTAAAGATCCAAATAAAGGTAAAATCAGTAAAAATTAAGATACACTAGCATTTAATTTTGCATTCATAAAATTTTAATTAAAAGATTATTATCATGGATTGACATCCTCGATAAAAGTTATCACAAGTTTTTTTTAATGCAGCGCATACAAAAGATACTCTAAGTCATTCAACTGAATAATGGCATCAATCGATCAAAATATTCCTTCATGCAAAATCAAAAGGTTCCATGACCAAAAACACACAGTCAGCAAGAACCAATTGGCCGAAGGGAAAACACTCACAATTTGTCGATCAGGTCTCAACCACACACAGTACTATGTTGACAACCAGAAGGATCACTTAGAAACTATCAGGATTGGAGCAAGTGAAAATCATCTATTGTTCGAATGAAAATCAGTAGTCATGAGTTCCTGCACCATACGGTACCAAACGACACATGTCGACCAGTCGATATCACACACACCTGAGGGGCCCCTAACCTGAAGAAGATCAAAGTTACATCAGAAGCAACCATGACTAATGTAACTAAAGACCAATTGAAAAGTCGCACGAGTGCAGACTCTACTCCAATTCCCTATGACCCAATTATGTGAAATCATTGAAGAGGAAAACAAAACATGACAGGATGAATCACTAAGAAAGAGTAGGGTGGCAAGATAAAATAAGTGAACCAATTAATGGATAAATATGACCAATTCAGAACCACAAAGCTCTTCGTGACATATGGATGAAGATAATGGAAGGATGTAATGTTAGAATTAATGTAATGTGCACTATGCCTTCATTGACACTTGTCAATTTCACTTGACAAGTGTCATGCATTTCATATAGGCTTATGCGTATATATTGTAACCCTATTTTATTTCTATATATCCCTTCAGTTTCAGTCCCAACATTTGGTATCACAGCTCCAGGATTTCTCTGGCCTTGTGAGCTTGAGGGGGGATTTCCCTCAAGAAATTCCCCCCTCATCCTTTTCCCCCATTTTTTTCAGAGCCGATGGAGTATGCTCTCCATTTTTTTAAAATGGATCAGAAACCAGACAGCTTGAAAAAATTCATGGCTGCCCCTGAAGCTTCATTGCTTGGAGCCATGAGATGTTGAGGAGAAAACAATTTCTCTGTTTTTTAGTCTCATTATTCCTCTGTCATTTTGAATCCTCAGTTGCTGGAGTTTATGATGGAGGAGAAAAATTATATTGGGTCACTTCTTTGTATCTTCTCGGCACTTGGCGGTGTCGTTGGGGTAGATGCTGGCCGTGGACAAGGCCCTCGAGCAGGGGTTCGAGGCGACGACGATCAAATTTTTGAGCACGCTGTTTGGAATGTTTTGCATATTTTTGGTGGTAGTGGCGTTGGATTTTGCGCGCCCGCAGGCGGCAAAGGCGGTGGTGGATTTTTTCTGAGCCGACCACCACCTTTATCCAGCGTTGGCTGCCACTCTTTAACGTGTGTTAGCTCATGGTCAAAGGGATTCCTGCATCTTCGGGGGCAAAGATCGATGCAATCCTTGTTGGTGGCATCACTTTGTGTTACAGGTTACGCTGCCATTACTGTGAGAAGGATACTAAAAATAAAGATGATTCCTCCAGAACCAATGCCAAAAACTTCTCCATTTTCAAGGAAAGCTTTGTTTTTGGACTACCGGTTTTTTCAATCTCATCTTGCTCATTTTAATATCAGTGGTCCTATGAAGCTAGTATTGTTGTTGCTCGAAAGTCATGGCTTGGATCGGATATTTTTCTTGCAGATTTGCATGGAGGGGCTGCTGCAGCGCAGCTACATTTCATAGACACATGTTGTACACTCATTTGCCAAGATCAAACAGTCATCATTCGTGCTGCTAATCTTGCTCATTCAAGGAGTTGCTCAGCGATAGAAAAATCGACTGCAGGTCGACCTCGCGGGTCTCCTTGTCGTCGCAGCGCTTGGAGACGAGATCACCAAGACTAGTAGTGCAGCAACTGATATTATTCTTGAGTATTGGGCTGTATGATAGAAATAATTTTATCGAAGGCCTAGAAAGTGAGAAATTACAGGCCATTATTTTTTCTTCTATTCTACGTAGCTGCCTGATGTCTGTGATCTGTTTTATGGGAAGATTCAAATTTTTTTTAGTGGCTGTAGCTTGAGATCGTGCAGCCATTTGAAGCTATTGTAGATGCTCGATTCAAGCGGTGAGGCGATGGCTTGAAGATGCGTATGTTTGCTGCCATTTGATGACCTGTGAATTCATATCCGGATCATATTTTGCAGCATTGTTGCTATCATGTGGAGATCCAAGTGCTGAGGACAGTTGTTGCTGCGTGACAAAAATAGTCGAGCCGCTTGATTTTTTTTCTGGGCCTCTCCATCTCTGCTAGAGACTATGAGACATTTGGCCATTTCTAAAAACAAAATTGATGAACTATCCGAGTTTTAGCTACCTCATTTTTTCCAAATAAGATAAGTTTTTTTTGAGCAGCCGAAGTTCTAAGGAGGTTTCGACACTAGTGTCTTTAATTTTTCCATGGATACTGTTGTTCGTGTTTGGAGGGCTCAGATTCGTGAAGTATCTACCGATGTTGTACTGTGCTAGAATTATGATGGATATAACATCTTGGCATCACTGTTGTGGTCGATTGGACAGGTGATCAGGCATAATGAGAGATTCAATGCCATTGGCGCGCAACAATCAGCTCAATCCCAAGAAAGTCGTAAAGGGATCCTTGTTCGCCAGCAGGCCTCTAGCTCAAGGGCTTCGCAAAGTATTCACCAGCAACCAAACCAACATCAGCTCAGTCGCCTATGGCCCTCTCTGGCGCACCCTCCGTAGAAATCTGGTGAGCGAAACCCTCAGTCCTGCCGCCCTTAACTCCTTAACTCCTGTGACGAGCTTGACGACTGCTAGTAACACCGGGATTTGGCAGTGATTAACTACTGTGTTTTACTCAACTATTCGTCAGAGCTTATGCAGACCATGGAGCTTGCTGATGCAGAGAGATTTTTTCTTACTAAGGTCCAGACGTGTTCGCGTTGCGCTACGTCTGGTGATCACCGCGTACCAAGTGGCACGGAGGTAATTTAATGTCATTATAGTGGGGGGCAATTTATTCAAAATCATGGGGATATTTATTTTAAGAAGGGAGCATTTACATTAAAAGGAATCATTCCTTTTATTTTTTATATTTGTATTTGTCCATAGTGGGTGGGCTCAGTTTGTTTTTAGTGAGGGGCATTGTTTTTTTATAAAGTGAAGAGACCACTTTATGACACTTGGAGAGTGCCCATGCCTATTGGCCGATAATATGGCCCCTTTGGCCATTTTTTTAATGTATTTCCACAAGGGAGATATTGATGCTATTTTTTTCCCACCAGAGAGTGATGCCGCCATTGTGCAATGTTTGATTTTGCTGCCTTAGAGAGGCATGTTGTTTTTTTTTCATATTATGAAGATACCTTTGATGGTGGAATATAGGGGTATTTATAGTCGTTGGAAACATTTTTCCACGACGAACACAATGGTGGTGTCCATTTGTAATTTTGAGGCTGTTTTAATTGAGTTTTTTAGCCTCAAAGTTTTTCTACCTTGGAGTGCACTCTCGATTGTACCCGACACTCCCAAGGCAATTGTAAGTGAACCTAGTATCTAGTATTCTCCTATTTCTACTTGGTGGATGCAGCAGATGGTTACCCATGCATTTTGATAAGATGAGGTGGCTACCATAAGGACACTTATTCTAGGGACTACAGACATAGACACCCTAGACTCTATCCGAGGTTTTTTCTGGATCTACTTTTGAAGACTACAGATGAAGACACTTCAGAAGATTCTTTTCTATTCTTCTTTCTTCTTCTCCTCCATATTTGGATTTTATGGCTCATTTTATTGTATTTCATGGCTCATATTTATTTTGTATTAAGGTGCATTTTTGGTAGATACCGACACCTTCTAGATTGAGTTCACCATGAGGAGGGATTTGATATTCATGGTGGAGCTAGTCAGTGACCTACGAGAGGCAACATCCTCTGAGGATGACTTACAGAGGCAACAAACCCAGAAGTGGCTGACCCTGAGGCACCCATGATGACCCTGAGGCACTTAGATGGCTGACCCAGTGGCAAAAAACCCGTGGAAGTGGCTGACCCTAAGGCAACAGACCAAGATGTATACACAGTGAATCTAGCATTATTCACAGTTGGAGAGCCAAGCACAAAGAGCATGAGCCTAGACCAAATCAGCAATAAAAGAGGATGATAGGTTGCTTTTAGAGAAGTCAACATTAAGGGGGAATGTTATCTAATGTTGACTTGTTTTTTTTCTTTAGTTAGGATAGTGCACATTAAGGGGGAATGTTAGAATTAATGTAATGTGCACTATGACTTCCTTGACACTTGTCAGTTTCACTTGACAAGTGTCATGCATTTCATATAGGCTTATGCCTATATATTGTAACCCTGTTTTATTTGTAAATATCCCTTCAGTTTCACTCCCAGCATGTGAATCCTCATATGGTGAACAAGTAAAGGACATCTAGTGAGTCACATGATGATAGAAAACAACTGAATTAAGGTAAAATATTCAGGTTGAAGCAAACCGAATATTTTTTGAATCAATAGGACCTATCACTTATCGTCAATCGATGGAATAATCCACATCAACTCATTTTTTAATGAATGACACCCATTCTAAATTCTAAGTTATATTTTAGATATGGATCAAAGTGTTATGTTAGAAAGCTACAAAAAGAAAAAAAAAAACATTTTAAGAAGTATCATGTCATCAACTGTGGAAGAAACAAAAGATGAAAAATGCAAGATCATCTATAGAGAATCCTCACACCCCTATGGAATATAGTTAGAGTATTATCACCCTTATGGAGTATAGTTATGGAAGTACGATGTTGTTGGTGGTTTCCTTAACTTGTGTATTTCCAATTCCCTATTCTTTATTACTTTTGCAAGAGGCCTGGTATATCAAGTTTTTGCATCCCAAGGCAAGCCCCCTATGGTTGAAGAAAGCCCCTAATCCAAGACAATACCTCTAAATTCTAGTAACCTTCTTGATCAAATAAATAAAGGCTTGTAGTGGTGACACATCAGGCCATAATGACAAATATGCAGGAGGATACTCATAAGCTCACTTCAGAATAAATAAATAAAGTCACAAAGCATCAAATAAATGGTGGATGACAACTAGACAAAGCTTTGATCAATTTAGATGATATATTTTTGAGGTAGTTAAAATAACAAACTATACAGTTTCGACTGATGACAAGGCAGGAGATGGCACCAAGTAGATGCTCCAGATGAAAGCAGTTCAAGCAGTTACAGACTCGCTACAACTATAAGAAGGATGTCCACAGCCAAAATACGGATCGACCTTTGACATAGCATTTTTTTCTAAGAGGTATACACGAGTTCCTATTATTTGCTACTGTATTCCTTTGTTTCCTTTCTTCTTTTACATCCCCTCATTATTCTCATTGCTATGCAGGTTTTTGATAGTAAAGTGCCCAAGAAGCTAAGATCATTTCCATATTATTGATCCAGAGGTCTAGAGACTCAACTATTATGATATTTGAATGAGAAAGTGAAAGGTCCTTATTGTAGACACTAAAATCATGTTAATCTGATTAGGTGACCAAAAGTAATGGCTAATTTGACATCATATGACCCCCTTGGGCAACCCTCAAAGGTTACGTAGTGGTCCTAACCACTTTTGGAAGGCTCTACCCCACATTTTGGGAGTTTTGGGCCATATAGGCATGATTGTCCCACCCTGGGATGGTCACAGTTCATGATCGTCCCACCTAGGGATGGTCACAAGAAGCCATCCCTAGGTGGGATGACTAGGGCCTTTGACCCTATAAAAGTAAAATATATGCCAAATGGCACCCAAAGACTACCACTTAGCCTATCTATTCAAGCATGCAGACCTGAGGGTGCAGAATCCTTATGACATGCTATAGAATGGAGGCCAAAAAGAGATATTCTCTTACCCTTCCAAAGCATGCCAAGTTTTGGACAAATGGTACCTCTTGCCTTGCATGTCTTACATGCCCATTTGGCCAAAGGTCCCATTTGGCTATAAAGTTGATCCATTTTCCACCCAAAATATAGAAAGGATTTTTGAGACATTGTAATGAAGTGTTGCCAAGATTTCCCCTCACCCTTTTGTGCCCTTTTCCCTTGAAATCTCTACCTAGTGAAGGAGGTTCTCAAGTGATTCAAGAGGCGCAATTTGTTTACAAAACCAAACCAATTGAGTGAATTTCACCCCCAAATTTGATGATAATACCATTGAGATATTTTTTGATCAATTCATAGAGTGGCAGAAAATTAGCAGAATTGGTGGTTGTCCCACCCTAGGATGGTCCCCATTTTGTGATAGTCACCACTGTCCCTGCAAGGTACGGTTACAAATTGAAGCATGATTTTTCTAATATTTTTAAATAGACATATTCTAGGATAGTCTAGGAACCTACTATTCAAATTTCATGCAATTTGGAGTTATATTGAGTGAGTTATTATATTTTTAGTATTTTGTAGGTCTACTCGACCCATCTGAGGATGCACCTGAATATGTGATCAATTTTGCTAATATTTTCATATGTGTCCTCTCTAAATCTAATATTATATATGCTATCCATGTTTTGTTTTATTTGGAGATGTTTAGGACCAAAAATCACTTATTTTAGATTTTGTAGGCTTAGTAGGCGCACTATGAATGCGACATGGATTCATATGCAATTTATATTCTATTTTCAATTATATCTTCCCAAAATCATATTTTATGCATGCCTATAAAATTTGGAATCATTTGTATTTGTTTTAGATGATTACATTGCATATTTACACTTTCTATCCTTTCATTGCATGCATTGCTTTGGCATGTTTCATAATCCGCACTTGCTATTGATGAAATCTAGTTTCCTTGTGTGCAGGTGCAGGTCTTATAGAGCATGAGGAAGGAGCATAGGATCATAATATCATAGATTAAATTGGCAGCATCATAGACCCACCCACTTCAATTCTGGATACAAGGAAGAACATTAGAAGTGCACTCGAGTTATTGAAAGGATTTGATCCTTGGGAACTATTTTGTAACAAGTGTATCAATCTAGAGACCTCAAGGGGACATTTATGTAACCGTTATTGTTTCCATAAAATGAATAAAGGATAACTCCATTTCATACATGTATTTTATCTTATCATGCTTACTTGAATGCTCCTTTTGTAATGCTTATTCAACAATAGTTATAGATGCATCTTGTTTAGCATTATTAGATGCACTATTTTTACCATACTTTAGTGGTGATCATGGTGGGACCCTTTCCCAATTGAGTTGGTTAAATATTTTAGCTTGTTTTTGCCTTTATTCTATTGCAGGAACTGTTTGTTCTAGCCTGAAATGGCCTCGGGACTACTGACCGTCCCACCCAAGGATGACCACACAACCATCCCACCCTAGGATGACCATCAAACTGGCAGCCATACCACCCTGGGATGACCACAAAATAGAAGATTTTCTGCTCACAACTCTAGAAACAACAAGCTTATAGGCCATCAAGGTAAGTTTCTGAACCTTCAGTTTTTATTTCTACTATTCAAATTGGCTGAAATTTGGTTTTTCTTGCTCCCCTTGTTTTCTTGAAAGGTAGAAAATAGGTTTCCCTTCTTCATAAGTGCAAAAACAACAAAAAAAGAAGAAAAAATGAAAAATAACTAAGTAGAAATGCACCTCTATGGTTTGATTTCTTACAGCCTACCTAATGGGTAGGTTATCATGTAGGGAATGCATTTTGTAGGTTGCTTTTTATCTAGCTTTTTATTAAAGTAAAACATCATTTTCTCGCATTTAGTGAAAGATCATTGAGTGCTTCATTGTATACTTTCTTTAAGGTTAAAATTAAACACACACACCATGTTTCATTTAAATGCTAGTGAGTTGGATTTCATAACCAACCACTAGTAGAGATAAACGATGGTGGGTTTCACCTCCACCCGTTGTCTCAAATACCATGAACCCCATTTTTTTAGCCAAGGATGGCTCTAAGATTTAATGTAGCTTGGAAAATTTGCATGTACTTCTCTTCAGAGGGTATAACACTGACTAATGAGTACTGGTTGAGGACTAATAGGACCTGTGCTCCCTGATCGGGTATGGGTTTCATATCCATACTTTGGTGGGTTTACGTGACTAAACTTTCATTACCTATTTTTGAGCTGCAGGCATACAGGTGAAATCCATGTAAATACAAGAATATCATCCAACAAGAGCAAAACATGTGACACGGGGTCTTCTTTACAAACAACACATCAAAATACATAAAACAGCTTTAGGGAATACACATAATATTTAAAAGAGATAAACACTTGTTTTATTGCATATTTCCATTCTTGTGTGTTGCTTTATTAAGAAATTTGTAAAGGATATAATCATCTAGGGTTTGGTAGGGAATAGAAATGGTGTGCACCTATATCCAAGCCCACTCAAGGGCAGATGCTATGGAGAGTAGACAATAAGACGAGTTGTCTTTGATTTAGCCCCAAGGACCTAGTCATACCTCCTTGGCGGTCTTCTACTCACCCAAGTCCTAGAATAGCTAGGAAGGAACATCACCTACAGGAGAGCCCTATGAGGGAAACCCCTATGGGTTTTGATCCTAATATGGGAGCATATTCCTAATATTTAGATACTTCACATGCCTTCTTTTATGAAAGGCAACAGTGCACTAAGGTGCTAGTATATAGAGTAGTACCATGTATCCACATGCCTGATAGATCTAATACATCTTATTATGGAAAAGAGCAAGAGTACACACATTGGGCAGGGCCAATTGATCATACTTTGCCCTTACACTGCCCTAATAGGCTATAGTAGCCTAGATACCAGGATGAGTATGATACTCATCGCTCAAGGTGAGAAAACTCAGCCCTTCCCTTCCTCATCAATGAAGGGAAGCACAAGGAAATCCTTGATTATCCTTAAGACTAGTATACTGTGCAAGTAGGATGTGCCTCTATGTCAGTTGAGCACAAATATCACATATGCTTAAACCTAAATCTCAAGTGAACGTGACTACCCTCGATCGAGGGAAGTGCGTGATTGATATCTCAGATCATCTTGAACAAGATATACCTCAGGGTGATACTACTATACCTCCTAGGTCTCATACAATAGAATAGATAAATCAAACCATCGTAAGATATGCTAAACACCAAGTGCAATTCAAGCAGCTTCGACAAGACAAAGAGCACTTGGACCGCTTGCATCATATAGAGAAAGAAAGGATTGAATGGTAAACCAAAAAGCTATTTCAGAAAACCTTACATGAGAGGGTCCCTACCCCTAGTACCCATAGACATGTATTTCATCAAAGGCAACCTGCTCTCATTCAAGATAGGTCTTCTAGGCCTTACCCAATGTTACCTCCATTACCCCCTAGGCCGAATCAGGACTTTCCTCCCAAGCCAAACATAGGGTGCACACTGTAGGTAGTTATCCCTCTCTATAGGTCAGCTCAGGAGACACCTTATGCGGATTACACCAAGCATGATCTAGAAGTGGAATATCTAGAAATGTCTTATCAACATAGGGGGGTGACATTCAACTACCCTGCAATAGGCCTTATGTTCTTTGCCCTTCATGCTAGGATCAAGTAAAATAAGAGGAAATCAAGTCCTTTGATGCATATAGGGTATTTCTAGGGCACTTAAAATCGATGGAGAACAAGACCTCTAGGTCTGGGTCCCAGAAGCCCACTTTGTGCCAGTTGCATAGTCAACCTCTCCATCCTTTGTATCTACCCCTTCCTATCTAGAATAGTTTAAGATACCTCATATGGCTACCTTTAAAGGATATGAAGATGTGCAAGAGCATGTTACCAAGTTCCTAAGCCAATGCTTTGGCATCTAGGACAATGATGTTTTTATTTTGAGGATATTCTTGACTACCCACTCTGGCTCAACTATGGAGTGGTACACCCAACTCTCGAATTTTGGAAATTTTGAGTAAGTTGTGTTGTCATTGATATCAAAAGGTTTAATGTCAAAAGGTTTAATATCAAAAGGTTTAATGTAAAAAGTTTTATGTTAGAGAGCACGTTTTATGGAAAGAATATTCTTCTATGGTTGATATGGTTAAAATTGATTAAGGCAAAGTTCATACTAAAAGCAAGCAAATTTATAGGAAAGAAGAGGTCAAGGTTTAAAAGGAAATTCAAATATTATTATAATATTTTTCAATATTATAATAATTGGGTCCAAGAAAAAAAAGAAAAAAAGAGATATCTTGGACAAGTTTTATTGAGCTTTTATAAAAGGTTGCAAAGGTTTATTTTAAATTGTTTAAATTAAAAAAATTTAACAAAAGTTAAAATTTTAATTTAAATTAATTTATGGTGCCAAATTTTCAAATAGAATTCGAATTCAAAATCAAGAGAGGGCTGACGTGTTTTAAACCAAAGGAAAGAGTATTTAAAGGAAATGATTTTTCATTTCCAAAGTCTAACAATTCAAATGCCCAAGTGATGAGATAATTCGTGCACTATAATTTCAAAAGGAAGTTGACATTCGTGAGTATTTAAAGGAAAGGAGGGCAAAGTTGTGTTGAAATTCGCCTAGAGTAAAAGACATATCCCATAGCGCTGGGTAGCATTGGTGGTAGGAAGAACATGGCTAAGGTGCTTGTGAAGGGAAGGTTTTAGTTTCGAATCCCACTAAGTTGTTTTGCAAGAGGGTAAAGCATCTTTTCATTTTTAGTGAAGGTGATTTCAAATACGAAATCATGGATATTTGATTTCATGTAGGTGTATAGCCCAAGTGGCAGCCTAGCCTTGGGCTAGGGCATTGTGGTGGCTTAGGTCATGGGTTTGAGCTTGGGCGTTGGTCGTTTGAGACTTGTGCAATATTTTTTGCAGGCAGAATATTAAGGTATGCTTTTTAATTAATGTGCTTGGAATACATGATTTGACTTTGAGGCTTTGAAATTGTGAAAGGAAAATAAGTGAAATTGATTAGGGAGTCATAAGGGGTGTTAATTAAATATTTTATTTTGGATGCTTAGAAATTAAACAAAGTATTGGAGATTATAAGGTGTAAACAAAGGGACTTTATTTTGATATGTGTTGAATATTATTTTGAAAGAGAAGGAGATTATAAGGTGTAAACAAGGAACTTTATTTTTTATATGTGTTGAATATTATTTTGAAAGTGAAGGAGTGATAAGGTGTATTTGTGACTTGACATTTTATTGTATTTCTTGTATGGTGAAATATTTGTTGAGGTAAATATTCTTGTGGAGATTTTGAGATAGACTGTTGCTATCTAACCTAGAATTGGCAAAAGGATTTGGTTGTGAGTAAAACAGGTTTTGAAGACATATCTCCATCAAAGCAAAGAGGTATGGGCACATCATATTTTGTTTGAAATATTGGAATGAATGTTGTAAAATATAAGGTGGAGTGAAAAGGATTGTTTGATAAGCATTGTTGGAAATATTTGAGTGAATTCTTATATGCTTCATTGGTGAATGTTTAGAGAACATTTGAGATAGATATTGAGGATTATTTGAGTTAGGGTTTGAGACCCACATTGTGCTCTTTGTTTGAAGAAGTTTGAAAACACTTGTTTAGGGTTAGTGAGCAAGTTGTGTTTCATTAGTTGAATGATTGAGTGAAATTCTTGAGCATTGGATTTGAGTGATATTGAAAGTGAATGTGCAAACATTAGAAACCAGATTTGTGAAAGCGACAGACTTAATGATTGAGTAGAACATATTGAGTTTTTGATAGAGTACATCATTCTCTATATGTTCCAGAGGTTAAACAAATTCTGAATAGAATATGTCTAAACTCATTCAAGTTAAAGGAATTACTTTGAATATTAGACAAAGCATTTGATAGCATTGTGTGCAAGATTTGAGATTGATTGAGCATATCTTGTGAGTTGTTTTGAGCATGTGTTAGAAGCAGATTTGAGCAAGTTCTTGAGAGGACTTGAAGGCAGATTTGAGTCAAGTCTTGGTGAAGACTTGTAGGTAGATTTGAGGCAAGTCTTGGTGAAGACTTGAGAGTAGATTGAGCAAGTTCTTGAGAGGACTTGAAGGTATATTTGAAGTAAGTCTTGGTGAAGACTTAAGAGCAGAGTTGATTGATTGATTTGTTTAAGCTTTAGGATTGGGAAGACTTGAGAGTAGAGTTGATTGATTGATTTGTTCAAGCTTTGTGTTAAGGCTTGGGGTAAATCTAAGTAGAGTTGATTTGTGATTGGATCAAGCTTTGTGTTAAGGCTTGAGGATAAATTTGAGGATAAATTTTGGTATAGATTTATGAGAAAATTTGTGCTAGACCTAAGATAGAGTTAGAGTAGATTTGTACTACACTTAGGATAGAGTTTGGTGTAGATCTGAGACAGAGTTGAGAGTAAGCTTTGGAGGTGATAGAGTAGAGGACAAGAGTATCCAGTAGATAGAGATCCATTAGCCAGGGTAGTGAGGATAGAGGTCTTCTATGGAGAGATATCCACAAGCTAGAGCAGTGGGGGTATAAGTCTTCTAGAAGATCATCAGCCAAAGCAAAGGGGAAAGAGTTCTCCTATGGATAGAGATCCATAAACCAGAGCAAGGGGAAGAGTTCTCCTATGGAGTGTGATCCATGAACCAGCTAGGAAGATAGAGTTCTTATATGGAGAGAGATCCATGAACCAGTTGAGGAGATAGAGGTCTCCTAGATCAAGTTCCATGAACCAAAGAAAAGGGAAAGAGTTCTCCTATGGAGAGAGATCCATAAATCAGAGCATAGGGGATTGGTGTCTCCTTTGGATAGAGGTCCATAAACATTGTAATAGGGAATTGATTCCCAAGAATATTTGTTGAGAAAATTTAGTAGAAATATTTTCTCCATGGAGTAGCCCACATTGGGTGAACCACGTTAAATTGGTGTCTCTATTGTGTGTGATGATTTGTGCATTGCTTTGATTACTACTATTGATATTACCATTGATAATAATTAATATTGTTTGGGAAAGAAAATTAAAATTTGGTCTTATACTGTTCACCCTCCCTCTCAGTATAAGCTTGTGTTCTTCAATTGGTATTAGAGTGGGTTCCTTCAGAAGAGCCTAACAACTTGAAGGAATATCTACAAGAACACACATGGCAAGGAAAGGCAAAAGAAGAACCATGAGACCTGAAAAGGAAAAAGAATTGGATCTTGAGACTAAGAGAAAGGAAGAAGAAAAATCAGTGAGATGTGTAGAGTGTGGTAAGCTTGGTCACATGGCACTTTATTGTCCATAAAATGGGTATAATAGCAGCAAAGAGGAAAAGGAATTTGATTTTTCTCCCAAAGAGATTTTTGCTCTAAGAGGAGAAGTGGAAACAAGATCCAACAGTAGAAAGGAAGCTAACTGTGTAAAAAGGAATAAGAAGGAACTAAGAATACTCAAATGTTTTATTTGTGGTAACTTTGGTCATCTTGAAGATCATTGTTCAAAATTTGGGTATAGTAGTAGTGAAGAAGAATGTTTTGGTAACCTTTGCCACAATGCAACTTATTGTAATGGTTTCAGTAGCAGTGAAGATGAAAAAGAAAATAGGGATAGTCAAATCAGGTGTACAAAGGAAATTATACTTTTGACAATAGAAGAAAAAGGAGATGCTCCTGTTGAAGTAGCAATCAGTGCTTCAAGTGATAGTGATGAAAGTCTTTCAGATATTGAAGAGTATGAAGATGCTCTTGAAAACCTAGAAGAAGAGGAAGATTCAAAAAAAGGAAAGGAGGAAGCCACAGTTAAGGAACTTGTTGAGTTAAAAAGGGAGAACTCAATATTGAAAGCCCAAGTACAAGAAGATAAGGAAACAAAGGCAAAGTTTCTACAAGATCTCACTGACCTTAAGGTTAAGGTTGAAGAGGCAAGGAAAATTGAAGAAGGTATGACTGAAAAGTTAGAGGCAAAAGTCTTAGAATGTGAAATATTAGAACATGAGGTAGTTTCACTAAGGAAGGAAGTGAAAGAGTCTAAAGACAAGCTACACAGGTTTGAGAAAAGTTCAAAAGCTTTGGATAACATTACCAAAGCACAAAGATCTTCATTTATCAAAATAGGACTAGGTAATGAAGAAAGACAAGAGAAACAAGAAGAAGGGTCAAGCTCAAGATCCAAAGAGGAAGAAGCTTTCAAAGAAAATGAGTAAAGGAGAAACTGAGACTTACGTGATACATTGAGAGGTGTCACCAAAGAGGAAGGAAACAATGCACAAACAAGGAACAGGGAACATCACAAGGAAGAAAGGACTAAGAGACCAATGGGTCCAAGGAAAGATTTCTTCAAAGGATGTTGCTTCTCATGTAACAGGTTTGGTCACAAGGCTATGCAGTGCAGGGCTCATGAAAAGAAGGAATATGGTTTGACTAAGAGAAATTTCAAAGATGGGCATCTCTTTCAAGGGTATTGCTACTCTTGTAATCATTTTGGTCATAAAGCAATTCATTGTAGGGTTCATGATAGGAATGGGTATGGCTTCACCAAGAGGAACTTCAAGATATTTGCACCTTCTAGGAACCACAACATTAAGTGTTATAAGTGCAATAATATTGGGCATATGGCCAAGTGGTGTAGAACATAATTTTCAAGGACAGGCAAGAAATAGGGATATTCAAAAAATTCAAAATAATCAATTGAGAAAGAAGGTGGAAAAAGAAAAAGAGCATTGTATGTTGGGAGTAGAGATACTCCCACCCCAAAATTAATCACCTCAAGGAGAGGAGGTGGGGAGGGGGCTGAGCTAAGAGTCTTATCTTTAGCCCAAAAGGAGTCCCTTTGCCATTGATGTCAAAGGGGGAGAGATTTGAGTTAGGGGAAGAGCATTCAATTAGGGGGAGCAATTTCCTAGGGGGAGTAGAGTTGGAAAAAGGAAAAATGAATGATTAAGGAAAAGGGTTGCCATCAATGACAAAGGGGGAGATTGTTGGAAATTTTGAGTAAGTTGTGTTGTCATTGATGTCAAAAGGTTTGATGTCAAAAGGTTTAATGTCAAAAGGTTTAATGTCAAAATTTATGTTAGAGAGCACTTTGTATGGCAGGAATATTCTTCTATGGTTGATATGGTTAAAATTGATCAAGGAAAAGTTCATCCCAAAAGCAAGAAAATTGGTCGGAAAGAAGAGGCCATGGTTTAAAAGGAAAGACAAATATTATTATAATATTTTTCAATATTATAATAATTGGGTCCAAGAAATCATTAAAAAAAAGAGATATCCTGGACAAGGTTTATTGAGCTTTTATAAAAGGTTGCAAAGGTTTCTTTTAAATTATTTAAATTAAAATATTTTAACAAAAGTTAAAATTTTAATTTAAAATAATTTATGGCACCAAAGTTTCAAATCGAATTCGAATTCAAAAGCAAGAGAGGGCCGACATGTTTTAAACCAAAGGAAAGAGTATTTAAAGGAAATGATTTTTCATTTCCAAAGTCTAATAATTCGAATGCCCAAGTGATGAGATAATTTGTGCGCTCGAATTTCGAAAGGGAGAAGACGTTCGTGAGTCTTAAAGGAAAGGGAGGCAGAGTTGTGTTGAAATTCACCTAGAGCAAAAGATATATCCCATAGCGCTGGGTAGCATAGGTGGTAGGAAGAACATGGCTAAGGTGCTTGCGAAGGGAAGGTTTCAGTTTTGAATCCCACCGAGTTGTTTTGCAAGAGGGTAAAGCATTTTTTTGTTTTCAATGAAGGTGATTTCAAATATGAAATCGTGGACATTTGATTTCATGCGGGTGTGTAGCCCAAGTGGCAGCCTAGCCTTGGGCTAGGGCATTGTGGTGGCTTAGGTCATGGGTTTGAGCTTGGGCATTGGTCTTTGAGACTTGTGCAATATTTTTCGTAGGCAAAATATTAAGGTATGCTTTTTAATTAATGTGCTTGGAATACATGATTTGACTTTGAGGCTTTGAAATCGTGAAAGGAAAATAAGTGAAATTTTTTAGGGAGTCATAAGGGGTGTTAATTAAATATTTTATTTTGGGTGCTTAGAAATTAAACCAAGTATTGGAGATTATAAGGTGTAAACAAAGGGACTTTATTTTGATGTGTGTTGAATATTATTTTGAAAGAGAAGGAGATTATAAGGTGTAAACAAGGAACTTTATTTTTTATATGTGTTGAATATTATTTTGAAAGTTAAGGAGTGATAAGGTGTATTTGTGACTTGAAATTTTATTATATTTCTTGTATGGTGAAATATTTGTTGAGGTAAATATTCTTGTGAAGATTTTGAGATAGACTATTGCTATCTAACCTAGAATTGGAAAAAGGATTTGGTTGTGAGTAAAACAGGTTTTGAAGACATATCTCCATCAAAGCAAAGAGGTATGGGCACATCATATTTTGTTTGAAATGTTGGAATGAATGTTGTAAAATATAAGGTGGAGTGAAAAGGATTGTTTGATAAGTATTGTTGGAAATATTTGAGTGAATTCTTATATGCTTCATTGGTGAATGTTTAGAGAACATTTGAGATAGATATTGAGGATTATTTGAGTTAGGGTTTGAGACCCACATTGTGCTCTTTGTTTGAAGAAGTTTGAAAACACTTGTTTAGGGTTAGTGAGCAAGTTGTGTTTCATTAGTTGAATGATTGAGTGAAATTCTTGAGCATTGGATTTGAGTGATATTGAAAGTGAATGTGCAAACATTAGAAACCAGATTTGTGAAAGTGATAGACTTAATGATTGAGTAGAACATATTGAGTTTTTGATAGAGTACATCATTCTCTATATGTTCCAGAGGTTAAACAAATTCTGAATAGAATATGTCTAAACTACTTCAAGTTAAAGGAATTACTTTGAAGATTAGACAAAGCATTTGATAGCATTATGTGCAAGATTTGAGATTGATTGAGCATATCTTGTGAGTTGTTTTGAGCATGTGTTAAAGAAGATTGAGCAAGTTCTTGAGAGAACTTGAAGGTAGATTTGAGGTAAGTCTTGGTGAAGACTTGTAGGCAGATTTGAGCAAGTCTTAGTGAAGACTTGAGAGTAGGTTGAGCAAGTTCTTGAGAGGACTTGAAGGTAGATTTGAAGTAAGTATTTGTGAAGACTTGAGAGTAGAGTTGATTGATTGATTTGTTCAAGATTTGTATTAAGGCTTGGGGTAAATCTAAGTAGAGTTGATTTGTGATTGGATCAAGCTTTGTGTTAAGGCTTGAGGATAAATTTGAGGATAGATTTTGGTACATATTTATGAGCAGATTTGTGCTAGACCTGAGATAGAGTTAGAGCATATTTGTACTACACTTGGGATAGAGTTTGGTGTAGATCTAAGATAGAGTTGAGAGCAAGATTTGGAGGTGATAGAGCAGAGGATATGAGTCTCCAGTGGATAGAGATCCATTAGCTAGGGCAGTGAGGACAAAGGTCTTATGTGGAGAGAGATCCACAAGCTAGAGCAGTGGGGGTAGAAGTCTTATAGAAGATCATCAACTATAGTAGAGGGGAAAGAGTTCTCCTATGGATAGAGATCCATGAACCAGAGCAAGGGGAAATAGTTCTCCTATGGAGTGTGATCCATGAACCAACTAGGAAGATAGAGTTCTTCTGTGGAGAGAGATCCACGAACCATTTGAGGAGATAGAGTTCTCTTGGATCAAGTTCCATGAACCAGAGAAAATGGGAAAGAGTTCTCCTGTGGAGAGAGATCCACAAATTAGAGCATAGGGGATTGGTGTCTCCTTTGGACAGAGGTCCATAAACATTGTAATAGGGAATTGATTCCCAAGAATATTTGTTGAGAAAATTTAGTAGAAATATTTTCTTCGTGGAGTAGCCCACATTGGGTGAACCATGTTAAATTGGTGTCTCTATTGTGTGTGATGATTTGTGCATTGCTTTGATTATTGCTATTGATATTGCCATTGATAATATTGGATAATATTGTTTGGAGAAAGAAAAGTAAAAGTTGGTCTTATATTGTTCAACCCCCTCTCAGTATAAGCTTGTGTTCATCGAAGCATAGCATCCACAATATTTATTAATTCATAGATGTGTTCCTAGAATGCTTCGCCTTCAATACCAAGTGGAAGGTGACAATGGTTGAACTTGTAGGATTGAAACAATTTGATGACGATTCAATAAAAAACTATGGTAATAGGTGGTGAGCATTACTTGCCAAGCTGCCATACTTACTCCCCATGACAGAGTTAACTCAAATTTTTTCTAAGAGCTGCTAAAAGTTGATCTCCTTGTTGCTACAACTCTAGTAATATACCACTCTTGAAGATGCTCTAACGCAAGCTATAACAATCGAAGACATCAAAATTTAATAGGGAGAGATTACGAAGCCTCGCAAGGAGTGGAACAAGAATGCCAAGAACAACCTGATGCAACCTAAGATAGCATCAGTCAATCAAGTTGTAATTAGTATCCCAGGTTCTTCGTAATCAGCGTCACCCTGAAAGCCTTATTATTTGGCCACACATGGGAACTATAACAAGGATAATCAGCCAAACCAAGGGTAAAGTAAACAATGTCATCCTAAATAATAATTTACACCCATTTTTGAGTCCATGGACTCTTTGTTTGAGCACCTTTGTGCAACTAAGGCAATTAATTTTTCTAAGAGTCAACCTATCTATCCAAATGCACCAAAGCCCAAGGGATACCGAGAATATCTATACTATAAGTTTCATAGACAAAATGGGCATGACGTGCATATGTGCTATAAGTTCAAACATCTAGTACAATATATGATTGATAGGAATGACCTTCAGGTTGACAACCCTATTGCACCAAACAATCAATAGATGGGTTTTTTTAAATACCCATTACTTGCCCATACAAAACAATAAAAACAAGGGTACATCGACATGATCAACATTATGATGAGGAAAATGTGGTACCCAAGTCCAATCGCACCACCTGTGGCTTCAAGCGATGTTCCTTAAATGTCATAGCCTTTTTCACATCCAATATCGAGCCTCCCACCTTGAGCTATGGTCATAATAAAGAGAAAGATCACTCTAGAGCCTAAGAACAATATCTACCCAAATATACATCTATGATCTCATTTAGAAATCTCCACCTCATCAAGAAGCTTTAATGGAGATCCTCAAGGTGATCAACCTACAACCCCAGGAGTGTAACTCCTTCAAAAAAAATTAGGGTATGTTTGGTAATGTACGAAACTAATGATCACATTTTGGGAGGATGAGCTCAAGCTAATTCCAAATGATATGGTGGATCCCCCCTTGCACATCATCACGTGTGTAATCAGAACACCCTACAAGAGAGTCTTGATTGATATTGGTTTTTCTAGCAACATTATCACTACAATATCTCTTAAACATCTTAGGCTCTTGACATCTCATATTATTGTGTCTACCTATACCCTTTGAGCATTTACTGATGTTATATGCTCAAAATTTGGCACGATAGTCTTTCCTATCCAAGCAAGACAAAATACCATACCAACATCGTACCACATATTAGAGGGTGAGATGGCGTACAATATCTTGTTGGGTAGGCATTGGATTAGGGACATGAAATGTGTACCCTCCATCACTCACCAATGTCTAAAGTACACCTATGAAGGGCAAGTGCATGTCATATCTATAGATCTTAAATCCTTCAAGTAATGCAACTTGGTGCAACAAATCCCTGAGTCGACCTTGCCATCAACCCATATGGATTTTCAATTGAATACATCCAGCCAAATTTTGACTCCCTTACCATCACCTCTCATCAGTCTATCACAATATTCTGCCATGCCATCCTCATCATTGACACCCCCAGATATACCTTCATCATCAGTGAATCCTCCACCAAGGAACATGGGGAAAGGCCTATTTATTAGACCCATCCACCATATCCAAATGCAATATCCATAGCCCAATATATTAAGAGCCACCTTGTGAGGCAAGCATTGAATCAATCCAAGCCTCACTCTTGTTCCTTATTTCTCTGCCATCGCAAGTCATAGTGCATCTAGCTACCACCAATCTAGGAGAATACCTAGTTAGGAACATCACAACTACTCCTACCATAGAGTCGGTGTAAGATATGGGTCAACCTTATCTTCCCATAGGCACTATCGTACCTCTTGGTCTACCCTTGAATCAAATTTTTTTTATCTATGGGGGTCTTGAATATGGTAGACTTATCTGTAGCAGGAAGAGGATGAAGAGACATTTTTAGAGGATATTAAGTACATGTCCAATCCAAAATTCACCATGAGATATCTCCATATTTGCAATTGGAATGATTATAGGTTGGTCTTGTATGAGTAGGGCACTTGCATTCCTTACCATCCATAATATCAAATGCCTTATGACAAGTCTATTTTAGGACACAACAAGCCTGTACCCCTTGACATCCTCATGAATAGTTTAGAGCACATGACTCTAAAATTTAGGGATGAGCTTGCACATGATCCCTATGCCAACCCTAATTACATCTATTCATTGGGAGACTACTTCCATGTATCCATGAATGATCAACATATACCTTACGATGTCACACAATCCTACAAAAGGGGTGAAAGTTTGCATACCCTTCCACACAACAGTGAGGAAGAAGATCAAGAGTCTCCCTATGAATGGATGTCTAATGATGATTCAAATTATGGAGTCATGCCTATTGACTCTTCTAGTTTGTATTGACAATACATGTAGATCATCCCTATGGATAATGAAGACGAGTTATATCTATGAATATTCCCATTACACCATCCTATCTAGTGATAAATTCTACCTTTATAGGAGCAAGCTCACTCGCAACTGCATTGACCACCTTCATTCATTCCACTTCCACCTCAACCACCCCCATAAGTATTATGAAATCTTGATGTCAATAGACATCATCAACCACCTAGGGTAAATCATTTGTCAATCAACACGATTTCCATAGACCTTTATGCACCCCTGCAATATCTGAATAACCTATTAAAACCATTGTACCTTGACTTGGGGGCAATTGAATTTTATCGGGGGAGATTCTCCCCATCACATTTTGAGTACTGGATTTGTGATGAGATGTTATAGTCAGTTCATTTCTCTCCAAGGTCTACTCAATATGTCTTTCAAGCTAAGGTTGAACTTGAAGTTCCAATTGATGATCTAAACCCAGTTGATGACATTCACCTGATCCCTACTCCCCATAAATTGGAGAGGTTGCATATGTCAGTTGAACCAACAATTGACAAAGATATCAACTCAGATCTTGAGAATTCTCAATATATCAAGTTAGGGGAAAGCTTATCCCCCATCGAGCAGGTTGATTACATAGCCCTCCTCACCAAGAATAAGGAAGCTTTTGCATGGTCCTATAAAGACATGCCAGGACTAGATCCAAATCTAGTCATGCATAATATGATTCTTGACCCAAAGGAAAAGATAGTTAAATAAAAAATGATAAAAATACATCCTCCAATAGCCTTAATGGTAAAATATGATCTAAAAAAATTGATGGATGCCAATTTCATCATATCAGTGGACTATCTACCATGGTTTTCCAACATGGTTTACATCAAGAATTCCTATGGGAGGATTCACATTTGCACTAATTTTTGAGACCTAAACAAAGCGAGTCCCAAGGATGAGTTCCCATTATTGAACATCGGTGCCCTAGTAGATGCTACAATGGGCCATGAAATGTTATCCATCATGGATAGTTTCTCTGGATACAACCAGATTTTTATCAATCCAAAAGACCAACTCAAAACAACATTCACAATACCTTGGGGGACATTTTGCTATAAGGTTATGCCTTTTGGCCTTAAAAACATTAGTGCTACCTACTATCATACCATGAAATACATCTTCCATGACTATATGCATAACAATTTGGAAGATTACATGGATGAATTATTGGCCAAATCGTTATTATGCCATGAGCATCTTGATGTCTTGAGCAAAGTCCTCGATTGCCTTATTGAACACAACATGAGACTGAACCACAAGAAGTGATTTTTTGACGTCACATCTAGAAAAGTCTTAAGATTCATCATCTCTAAAAGAGGCATTGAAGTAGACCTTAAAAAAGTCAAGGTAATCCTTGAGATGCCTCCCCCAACTACCATCAAGCAGCTACAAAGTTTGTAGGATAAGGTCATGTCTATCAAGTGCTTCATAGCATAGTTATCTGATAAATACTGATCCATGAATAAACTATTGCACAAGGGGATAGTATTCCATTGGGATAACGAGTGTCAAGTTGCCATTGATGCAATAAAACAATATTTGGCTTCATTGCCAGTATTGGCTCCACCCAGACCAGGAGTGTCATTCCACTTATACATCTTAGCTACTGAGATTGCATTGGGCATCATGTTGGCCCAAAAGAATGAATTGCATAAGGAACAGGCTACTTACTACCTTAGCCGCACCTTGGTCAGTTATGAAATCAAGTATGCATATGTTGAAAAGTTATGCCTAGTGGTGGTTTTCACCACCAAGAAGCTATGCCACTACATGCTTAGTCATACCACATATGTTGTATCAAAAGAGAATCCATTTTGATACATGATGAGTCATACTTATCATAACAGTTGCACGATGAAATGGATCATGTTGTTGATAGAGTTTGACCTAGAATTCATCAAACAAAAATATATTAAAGGTCAAGTAATTGTCGATCAAGTTGTAGAGGCTCCCCTTCAGGATGATTAACCTCTTAGCATGGAGCTTCCCAATGATTGAATATTCTAAATTTTAGAATCACTTGATTCAGGCGAGCCTGAAACATAGGATGATATGACTCTATTCTTGGATGGATCCAAGTGCAAGCAAGGGGGTGGCATAGGAATTGTGTTTTTCACACCTCAAAGGGCTACAATACCTCTATCTTTCAAACTTGATTTTCCCTACACCAACAACAATGTCAATTATGAAGCCTTGCTCATAGGTCTTCAAACGGTTGTTGCCATGAAAATAACCAAACTCAACATTTTCGATGACTCCTTGCTCATCATAAACCAGGTAAAAGGGATTCATCAATGCAAGTGTATAGTCCTGAAATCCTATAAAGACCTTGTGGATAAAATTTTGGCAAAGTTCAAATGGTATGACATCGAGGCACTCCCTCATTCATATAATTATTTTGCAGATACAATGGCCTCCTTGGGGTCTTTAATATTATATAACCCTGTTGATTATATGACAAACATTCAGTTAAAAGTGCTATCATAATCTATGGTTGAGTGTGAGAACACTCAATCCATGCCAAAAGTACACATGATTTAGCTTGAACCTCCTCAAGAAAGGTTCTCGTAAATTCATGATTAGTTGAATCATGCTGCTTGGGGGACTCTATTCCCCCAAACTTCTTTTTATAGTAGCACAATAAAATTATTACAAGTTCTCTCCTAATCAGCATTTTCTTGAGATGAAATTCAAAAAGGGTATGCAATTCATGCAATCGAGGATTCCTCACATCAGGACTAGTCTACTCAAATAAAATATTATCTAAAGCTTGGTAATGCCCCTCCTAGGTTGTCGCATGCTGCAAAACAAATATTTAAAAAAAAATGGTAAAGTATGTCTTGGTGGGAGACATTTTGTATTTTCAAAGCTATGAAGGTATCCTCCTTCATTTCTTAGAGCATCAAGAGTCAATTTGGGCAATTTCCCAAGCACATGACGGTACATGTGGTGGCCATTTCAGCGGTATGGTCATCACAAAGCGCATTCTTCACATGGGCTATTACTGGCAAACCTTAGAGCGAGATTGTTGTGTTTATGTTAAGAAGTGCATAAAGTGTCAACACCATGCTAACTTGATACACATACCTTCTTAGGCCCTACAACCAATTCAATCAATTTTGTCATTCTTGCAATGGGGGTTTGATTTAATTGGGAAAATCTCACCCATATCCTTGGGCCATCACACGTTTATCATTACGATCATCGAGTATTTTACAAAATGGGTAGAAAAAATTCCCCTTACCACTATGACGGGATCCCACATCATGGATTTCATATTGCATAATATCATTTGTTATTTTGGTATTCCATCCAATATAATTTTTGATAATGGGACACCCTTCAAGAATAAATATGTGCGTGCTTTAATAACAAAGTACAATATTCAACATAGCTTTTTGACACACTATTATCCACAAGAAAATGGGTAATAATAAGCATCAAATAAAATAGTGATTGCCATCCTGAATAAAATAGTTAAAGAGAATCACAAATACTGGCACATGCAATTACCCCTTGCTCTATGGGCCTACTGCACCAATATTTGGATGCCCACTAGGACAACTCCATTTACACTAGTTTATGGCATCGAGGTAGTCATACCTCTAGATTTGGAAATCACATTGCTATGCATACCCATGCAAGAGTTCATCGATGATGACACTACATGGTAGGATCACCTAGATCAGATTATGTTGCTTGATGAATGATGTATCAATGCTCTTGAGCACCTACACATTTATCAAGAGAAACTTAAGAGAGCCTCTAATATGAAAGTCCATCCTAGAGAATTTTAGGTTGGTTACCTCGTTCTAAAAGAGAACCAACAAAATTCTAATTTGCCACCCCATCTGCGGGACAATTTTGTGGTAAACTGGTTAGGTCCTTTCGTTATCACTAGTCATATTGGACCCGACACTTACTTCCTAGCCTCCCTTGAAGGAATCAAGGATCATGAACCCTTGAACATCCTTCATATATGACCTTTCTATGCTTAAAACCATTGTGATCCCCTAAAATACTACAAGGGTATCTAAAAATTGCTTGGTCAACCTAAAATGCTCCTAGGCAATCTATGACCATCTAGGTCATGCCAAAATGCTCCAAGGGTATCTATAAACTGCTTTGTCAACCTAAAATGCTCCCAGGTGATCTATGACCATCTAGGTCACCCCAAAATGCTCCAAGGATATCTACAAACTACTTGGTCAACCCAAAATGCTCCTAAGAAGTCCAAAATCATCTAGGTCATCCCAAAATGCTCCAAGGGTATCTACAAACTACTTGGTCAATCCAAAATGTTCCTAGGTAGCTACGACCATCTAGGTCACCCGAAAATGCACCAAGGGTATCTACAAACTACTTGGTCAACCCAAAATTCTTCTAGAAAATCTATGATTGTCTAGGCCACACTAAAATTATCCAAGGGTATCTGCAAACTTCTTGGTCAACCCCAAATGCTTCTAGGTGGTCTACGATCATCTAGGTCACCCTAAAACACTCCTAGGTAGTCTATGAATTTCTAGGTCACCCAAAATGTCCCAAAGGTGTCTATAAGCTCTTTGGTCACCCAAAAAGCCTCAATGGCATCTAGTAAGCCCATTGGTCAAACTGTACACACACACACACACACACACACACACACACACACACACACACACACATATATATATATCAAAACTCAAAAACATCATCAAAACATCAAAAATACAAAAACATTGCATTGCATTGCATTGCATTTCATATCGTTACATTATACAATGACTTGCATTAGGTATACTCATCATTGCAATTTACATTTTAGAGTTGCTCGTACATGTTTAAGTGTCAAGACTGTACATTGGTCATCATTCAAAATAATTTTTCCTAAAGTCACAATTCACATCATTTCATATTTTCACGTATCATCTCCATCTATATTTCCCATTTTTTCATATTAGTGTTTATTTCCCTTCACATAGTCATTTGTTCTAGAAAGTCTTTAGGGTTTCGGTAACTCGGTAGAGTCTTGCTTTGATTATACCTTGCATATGTCAATATCCCAACACATTTTTACACTAATAAATCCAAGTTTTGCACAAGGATATATGAAACCTACAAAGTGGTCTAGGTTGCCTTAAGAAAAAAGTCTATCTTGCTCATCCCCCTGTGTGAATGGTTCAAAAATGTTGAGAATTGACAAAAGGAAAAGCTCCTCCATACCCAATTCCCCAAAATAAATAATGCTTTTCATTACTATCAATAAAGAAAAATCCCCAAAAGCAAAACTCAAAAGCAAAATAAATAGTGATTTTTGTCACTACACAAATCTGTTACTCAAGAAAACAAAATACAAAATAAACAGTGATTTTCATCACTAAGTATGAGAAAGTATCCCAAATCAAATAAAATAGAATAAGGGAGTCCTAAAATTGAATCCCTAGAATTCTTAGTATTTGACAAACCATAAGGTGATCCTCATTACAGGTTAGGTGGCATCAAGCATGCCTGAAAATGGTGGTATCCTTACGTATGATGATATGTATATCATATAAGAATCTTGCATGTGTACAAACCAATGTTTGCATGTGGATGAGCTAGCTTTCGATAGCCTGCACTACCTAGTGGTCTAATCCAACTATGTCCAAAACCTAGGATTGTGATACTCATAGGGTGATTTTCAATAAAAATGGGTTGCATAAATCCTGTTTGGCACTGGGGTAACTTTATGTGTATCATAATAATGAACTCACTTGCACACATAGGGATATTGGGTATCTTGGTCATCCTACTAGACCCATACCTTGTCAAAAAGTCTTGCATGGTTAATATACAATTTTTGATCAATTAACTAGAGTGTTTGAGTCCCATGAAAACCTCATACACATTCTATAACATTCAATTCACGCATACCATTTTAATACATTTTATTAAGTTTCCATTTCCACAAATCCATATCATAACCATATTACAAATGAATCGATGAATTCTATACAATCTACAGTGCTAAAATAATGTGTCAACTAGTATCCATATTTCATCATCTCATTGAATCAATCATCCATCCCATTATGCATTCACACATATACATATCATAAAAAACATCATATTACAAAAACATATGCATACATGATAAGCATCCATCACAATATCATAAAGCAAATACATACATTGCATACATCTCATAAAGTAGTAAGGAAACACATGATGATAAATAGAAAAGCTCATATATATATATATATATATATATATATGGGGGTAAAAAGATACATAATAATCCTTGAACTAACTATAGGCTACAATAAAGTGGGTCCTTAGATATCACACTTCCCAAAATCTAAAAACAAAAAGAACCAAGAAAGTATCCAAAGCCATGGTCACGTAGGACCAACAACATGACTCTATCCTATCTGAAGACTACCTTGTACCACTCCTTTGACTCTGGTGTGATCCACAAGAAAATAAATGGGATGGTAAGTGCCCTCTAAGGCACACTATATCATCCTCCAACTCCTTTGTATAGGTCTACTCCTATCGACTTCAAGCCTGGAAGACTCCCACTAAGGACTAGATTTGTGCCACCTCCTCTTGTAGCTTGGTCATCTTCCCATTGCTAGATCCCTCCTGACTAGGGCTTCGTGATCTAACCTATGCCCATAGAGCCACTATCTCTACTACCTGCCTATTAAGCTCAGCCTGTGCACTCTGTATCTATGTCTAAATGAGATCTCTCTCCTACCTAACCCTGATCAGCTCATCCTGTAGCTCTATACCTATACCACCTTTTGCTACCCACTATATCAGCACTCCATGAATATCAAAGTCATCCTCACCAAATTCATCCCCTAGATCTCCTAAGTCAAGGATGTCTACCCACTCATCTGCCATTTGGTGATGCACATGCCACATACCTACATCTGCTTAACCCTCATCAGGCACATCCTTATGATCCTTCTCTACTACCATTTCCACCACTGCATCACCCCCTAGTGGCCCCTCTCCCTACCACTAGCACATCACCCACCATGAGTCATACTCCTCTATAGTCCTGGTATCATCCAAGTCAAGAGTGTGCACTACTAGATCTGACTCCTCCCCCACTACCTCCACTGTAGGCCACCTCAATGTCCTTTTATATCTATGGTATCAATAGACCACTGGCTCATTGTGCAACTCCTGATATAGCCCAAACTGTCGCATGACTCAAGCATATGAAAATTACTCCTACTCAGTCCCATGTCATCCAAACAACCATCTCCCTTACCTCACCTTATGGAGTTCTACCTCAGCATCAGACCATGCTGGACAATCCCTTTAGGGCCTCCAAGTCACCTCTACTACCCTGAGTCATGAAAAATATTGTGTATAATGGTTCATACCACTTCCAAAGTGGCAACTCTGCCCTACCTCCTAGGCTCTATGCCATAGGATCCCATCACCTATCTTCCTATTCACTAGCTATGCTCATGACATCCAAGGTAGCCTATGGTCGATCCAAAATTATGTGCTACCATCCCTAAACATGTAGTAAAAAGATGCATTCCAAGACCTTCCACCCACGGGATCGGATCTTGTATAACTCATCATACAGTTGTGCAAATAATGGCATCCCCAAGATATAACTATAAGCATATCTATGGTACACCCTACCAGAGTAAACACTAACTCCAAAAGGTTCCAAGGAAACCTGGCTCCTAATGAGTCTGGTAGTAGCATATTAGATATCAATATCATCAATAGAATATGCCTAGTGGCCAATACACTGGCCTCATACCACATCCACACCAGTATCCCTCTACTTAGTGAGTCACGTACTGCCTCTTGCCAGTCCCTATCAAAGTATCTCTCCATCACCACATCTCTTAGATTATGGTGAGTAGACACGATCAGCCACCCCTCTATCAGAATGTGCAAAATTTGATAGACATCCTCAAGTATCATCATCATCTCCCCTATCAGTAATTGGAAGGTATTGGTGCACGGATCCCATAAGTCAATAAGAGTAGTCAAGTAAGCATGGTCTCCCACCACAAGCTCTAACTATGTCACATGCTTAAGGCCAATGACAAAAATCCATTCCCAATATGCCTCTACCAATAAGTCTATCATGTTTTGAAAGAGATTTATAACTCTATACTGAATCTTAACCACCTGTATAAGACAAGTAGGTTAATAAAAAGCACCAAACATGCTGCAAAATTGCACAAAAATACCCAAAAAAGACTTGTTGGTCAAAATAACAACATGCAGGGTAATAAAGGTATTCTCATCAAATTTTGCTAAGGAGAATTGTCACGATGGTGCAAAATTTTGGAGGGCCAACAATGAGCAATGAATAATTGTCATGATGGCATGACATTTTTGAGGGCCAGCGACGAGCAAGGAAGAATTATCGTGATGGTGCAACATTTTGGAGGGCCAGCGATGAGCAAGGAAGAATTGTTGTGATGGTGTGACATTTTAGAGGGCAAACGATGAGCAAGGAAGAATTATCATGATGGCACAACATTTTTGAGGGCCAGCGGTGAGCAAGGAAGAATTTTCACAATGAAACGATATTTTGGAGGGCCAATAGTGAGCAAGGAAGAATTGCCATGATGGCACGACATTTTGGAGGGCCAGGGGTGAGCAAGGAAGAATTGCTATGATGGCACAACATTTTGGAGGTCCAACGGTGAGCAAGGAAGAATTACAATGATGGCACGATAGTTTGGAGGGCCAGTGACGATAAAGGAAGAATTTTCGTGATGGCATAATAGTTTGGAGGGCCAACAGTGAGCAAGGAAGAATTATCGTGATGGGATGACATTTTGGAGAACGAGCAGACCGTGATCTCTTAAAATAGGTGAAGAAGATCTTTGTAATAGAAATATCTTAACTTATTTTAGTTAGGATATTCATGATCTAAGAAATATCTCCGTAACAAGAAGATCGTGACATCTAATCGTTCTGTTACTAGGATAAGCCAGTGGGAAATTTATTGTAACAAATTTCAGTTTTCTATTTATATAGAACTTTATATATATGATGAGCGACCTAAAAACTAGGTCAACTATTAGGTGTTTACAAGGCTATGTATTCATACTTCTAAAAAATAAATAGAGATCATCTATCTTGGTTTTGGGCTCAATTGGTGTACAAGTATGTATACGTTTGTTTATTGCTAATTTAGTCTTTGCTAAACGTAGCATGCATTAATTCTTAAAGCTGAATTTTTGTGTTAAGCATTCTACAAGATCTGCAATTTACTTCACGTGGAAACTACTATAGAAATACATGTCGAATGATCTTAGCTTTCCATGTGTTGGTTATTATTATGTTTTTCTGCAAAAGCTTGAAGTAGTCCTATGTTGTTTCTTAATTTGTACCTTATCATCTCCTAGAATTGGCTACATTTCCCCCTTTTATGCATTCCCTTCTCTTCCCCATTTTTCCTATTAAAAACAAGGAACCAACATTCTCTGCATATTGAATCAGGAAAACTCTATTTTAGCCTGGTATTTCGATGTTGATGAAGTATTTGGCACAAATTATTACCTAAGGCAGATTTCATTCCAAAATTTTTTTGCATGCTCGGTGGGACCCAAATCCCATGCATTATATACAAATCAAAGTCTCGGTGAAGCCTTTGCCCTATCAATATTTTATTATCACCCGACGACTCCGCACCGGAAAGGAACCCTAAAAAAAGTCCTTACCCAGCTTCTAGTTATGAACCATCCTTATGATAACCAAATCTAAAGCAAAAAATTCAAAAGAACCCATAGAGTTCTTTGAGCTACATCTTGGTAGCCTCCGAGCTAACACAGTTTTGGTTGCAAGAATGTTTTCTATTCTCAATATCAATCCAAGACAAGTGTGCACTCCCTGTGCAACCTCCTTTAGCACTGATGCTATCAGAACCTCAAATCTAGTTACCAATACAACTACAATGGCTAGAAATATGCCAGATCTACCTTATCCTTTGTGGAATCATACAGGCCCTTTAAATATTGCAGTTCAACATCCAATACCATTAGCGGCTCTGAAATCACTACCTTAGTATGATGGTACTGGGAAGACAACTTATGAACATTGCTTAGATGTGGCTGCATTGGCACCAATATATAACATCACAAAGGAAGACATGATGATCAGGCTCTTTATTATTTCCCTCAAAGGAAAAATTCTCTACTGGTACATAGCTCTTGACTACTAGGCTATATCTACCTAGGCCCAACTTGCTGGTAAACTAGTGGAAGATTTTAATGAGCATGCAAAATTTTTCATTGTTAAATCAATTTAGTGTCATTCAAAGAAGTCCACAAGAGGAGATGGTGGATTTTAATATTAGGTTCAGTCGAACCTAGAAGAGAGTGCCTGATGGTCTGAGACTGGCACTAGAGGGAGCCATATACTACTATCTAAGAGCTTTTAATTCAAAAATTAGTATGGCGATCAGACAATCTCGGATGACGATGTTTCTTTAAATATATCAAGCAATGAAAGCAGAAAGAGATTTGATCGCCATAGGAAGGTTCCCTTAAAAGATGATGCCTCCCATTTTCTTCAATTTCCCTCAAAATTCAAATGCTGCTCTCCCAATTCCTCCTATTGATATTCTCGCAATGACACTGAGAGGGGGGGTGAATCAGTGTAACTATTTAAAATATCAATCTACTATTCTTAAAACTTAATACTGCTAGCTTAAAAACAAATAAAGCAAATATAGCACAAGAGCATCACACAACACAAGATTTAACGAGGTTCACCAATGTGGCTACTCCTCAAAAATGATTGGACTACAATCCAAATCCAGTCTTTGCAAGGATTCTTTCTTTACAAATGATTCTCCAGCACCCACTGGAAGGAGCACCAACCCCTGATTTTTCTCGTGCAATGAGATAGGAGCACCAACTCCTTTTACCAAGCACCAACTTGGATTTCAAAATTTTTAATAAAATATTGACATAGAAATGCCTTCTCTATTGCAAGACCCTGACTGGTCCTTAGCTCATTCAATTTTGTTACAGAAGCATAAAAAAGAATAGTTACAATCTCAGTATCTTATTTTTCACAGTTAAAAACCTCTCTACTGATTTTTCAATAAAATTGCATTCAAGTTCAGGTTTTTGTTCATTCACTATGCTTCAAAATAGCACCCTTTCTACAACCTTCTCTCTTTTATTTATTTTTCATGAATATTCACGGTTGCATTAACGTCCTACTGTGCTTGCTCGAGTCCTTTTATATGATTTTCTCGAATGACTCAATTTTTTAAAATGGCTCGACTTTCCCTCCTAATTTCCATGCATTCTCGGCAACGGTCAATGTGTCAAACCCACTCTGACATGTTCTGCCTTTTAGCCGCTTTCTTTCTGACTCACTTTGACAATCTGACAGCCTTTTTCTCTGCACATTCTGACCGTCTTTTTCTCTGCACTTCCTGACAGCCTTGTAGCGCGTTTCGAAGCTCTCTGAAACTGCTCTCTTAACGCTTTTGTGCTTTCTGATGACACTCTTTTCTATACTCTGTCGATCCTTCTATTCTACCTGCAACTTCCGTATCTGATATGCACTACCATCGAGAGGATTTCTTATTTGAAGAGATTATCTGGAATACTGCGCTTATGACAGCTTGCAGCATCACGGCCCTACAATAGCTGTTCTTTTACTAAATGCATTGCATTATAACTTCCCGTGTCACTCCAGTTAATAGTTGCAGTATTTTATCTAATATTTCCCCAACACCTGTCACTGGGAACTGTACATCTAACTCTAGTTAACTCTACGTAACTGGCGTTATTTTGACACCTGTCACATTGCATGCATTTTTGGCCTTTTTCCCGCCAAAATGTTACCTGTCGCGATATCGTGACGTTTTCCACCTCCTGGACCTTCTCTCTGTATGCACCCACGAAAATGATACATGTCGCGAAATCGTGACACTTTTCGCTTTCCTGCAGCTTGCTCCGCTTCCACCCGCGAAACGAAGCATGTCACGAAATCATGACACTTTTCGCTTTTGCTGATGTCATCTTCAAAGTTGTCGTGAAATCGTGACGCTTCTGGCTTCCAGCGGCTTCTCTCGCAACTTGTCGCGAAATCGCGACACTTTCAGCTATTGCTGACGTCATCACCAATGTTGTCGCGAAATCGCGACGCTTCTGGCTTCCAGTGGCTTTTCTTCCACCTTATCGCGAAATCGCGACACTTCTCAGTTTTTCTGACGTCATCTTCTGACTTGTCGCGAAATCACGATGCTTCTGGCCTCCGTACAATTTTTTCTTCATGCAGCCATGAAAAACCTTACTTGTAGCGAAATCGCTACACCTTTCTGACTTAACATTTTTCTTTGCTGCGGTTTTCAAAAATCTGACTTTGTTGGCTTGGTGTTTCCTCTTGCTTCGACTTGCTGATCTCAAGACTTGTAGCGAAATCGCTACCCCGTTGTGTTTTGTGTTTTACACTTGTAGCGAAATCGCTACACCTATGCCCCTCGCTTTTTAAACTTGTGACAAAGTCGCTGCCCCTTGCACCTTTTATTTCAAACCTGTAGCGAAATCGCTACACTTTTCGCCTTGCATTTCGAAGCTGTAACGAAATCGCTACACTTCTCCGCCTTGCATTTTGAACCTGTAGCGAAATCGCTACACTTTGCTGCCTTGCATTTTGAACCTATAGCGAAATCGCTACACTTTGTTGTCTTGCATTTTGAACCTGTAGCGAAATCGCTACACTCTTGCATTTTGTATTTCGGACTTGTAGCGAAATTGCTACACTTTCTTGACTTATCACTTTTTCTTTGCTTTTGCCAATGAAATTGCAACATGTAGCGAAATCGCTACGTTTTCTTCACTTTGCTGCTTTGCCTCCAACATGTCGCGAAATCGCGACAGTTTTCATGAAATTTCTCTCTCCTCCTTTTTGTCACGATGTCGCGACACTTTGCGCCCTTAGTGCTTTTCTTTCGAAACTGTCGCGATATCGCGACACTTTCTCATGCACTTTTCTCTCTCATCCTTTTTGTCGTGAAATCGCGACAATTTTGCATGCATTTTCTCTCTCCTCCGTTATGTCGCGATATCGCGACAATTTGGCATGCTTTTTCTCTCTCCTCGGTTATGTCGCGATATCGCGACAATTTGGCATGCTTTTTCTCTCTCCTCGGTTTTGTCGCGAAATCACGACAAAAACATGTCGTGATATCGTGACAGTTTTCTTCCTTGTATTTTTCTGCAAATTTCTGGATCTGGGTCCCCTCTGTTTTCCTTGAAATTCACTACACTTGATCTGACTGACCTCTGAACTGCCTCAACTGCACCATTCTATCTGTGTTGACAACAATGACAATACCTTTGCAATGCTTTTGCTGCACCTTGCTCAACACCTATGATTCCTAATGCTGATCTTCCCAAGTGGAATGGACAGCTCAATGTCTCACTTCTACCGACACCACCCACTCTTCCAATGCTTCCTCCTATTCTTGCTAATTTCTCAATGGGAAATACGTCTACTCAAGATGCCCAACTAGCAATATTGCAAGATCTACAAGTCTCTTATAAGACTCTGTCAAATAAATTCATCTCTATGGAGCAAAGAGAAAAATAAAGAAACTCTCAACCAAGATGTTACCCACAAGTAACTAGAGATCAGGCATCTGCCAGTGCACGTAATTATGAAAAAATAAATATAATATACACCAGTAAGGAAGCTGAACCTAGTAATACCTCACCCAAATCATCCTACTGGTGTTCCATGTGTAATTATCCTCATGGGGAGACTGACTGCATGGTTCATAATCATCAGGTTGTTGGCAATTTTGGGTTTGAGATCCTAGCTTCTTGTCTATGAGTTGTCATTGATGTCAAAAGGAAATGGCATTAATGTTAAGAGGATGTGTTGGCTTCAAAGGAGGAAGATTCCAAGAGAATATTTTTAAGAGAATCCGAAGAGATTCCATTGGCAAGGGTTTTTCATTAAAACCAAACCGGTTTTTATTAAAACCAAGTTGGATAGGGTTTTTATTAAAACTAATTTAAATGGTTTTTATTAAAACCAATGGAGGTTCTCTTTATTATTTATTTAATTATTATTTAAAACCCTTCAAGGTTTAAATTAATTAATTATTTAATTAATTAAGGGAGAAATTATTTTTAATTTATTAAAAATACTTAAAGGTTTTTAAACCTTTTTTATTCTTAATTTATTAAAATTATTTAAGGGTTTTTAAACCCTTTTTGAAAAGACTTTTGATTAATTTCAAAATGGTCTTTATTTCCACCGACGTCAAGGTGTCTTCGAAGAGACTATTTATTCTCCAACTCCTAAGGTTGGAAGGTTAATTAATTTGAAATTCCCCAAATGCAATTTGCGTTGTTTGTGCTCTGTATTCGCTGCGATTGAAGGAAGACTTAGAAGCACGTGCGGTTGAAAAGTCTTTGGGAGTTTTTTCGAGGGTGAAGTGGAGGGAAGTTCACTTGTGAACTTCATAGCCCGCATGGGCTAGTGGCAACGAAGGCTGCTATTGGGCGCTGCATTGGCGGAGGTCACCGTTTCGAGTCTCGCGGGGGTGCTTTGCTAGAGTAACACATGTTTTTATTAAAACGTCTTTATGCCATGAAATTCGGAGTTTCTTGGACAGTGATTTATAAGGTGTTCTTCAATTGGTATCAGAGCAGGTGCCTTCAGAAATTTTAACAGCTTGAAGGAAAAGCTAGTAAAGAACACAATGGATCATTCAAGTGGCAATGCAACACCTATTCTTGATGGGTCAGATTTTGGTCTTTGGAGTGCAAGGATGAAGGTTCATCTAATGGCACTTGGGAATGAGGTTTGGGAAGTGATTGAAGATGAGTACACTATTCCTAAACATGGTCCTAATACTAAAGAAGAAAGGCTCCTACATCACAGCAATTCAAAAGCAATGAATGCAATCCTGAAAGGCTTACAGAAAGTAGATCTCACCAAAGTGATTCACTGCAAGACAGCTAGTGAAATGTGGAAACAGTTGAAGGTGGTTCATACGAGTGATACAAATGTCAGAAAGGCCAAGTTGAGACACTTCAAAGGTATGTTTGAACAACTCAAGATGAATGATGATGAAAATATTAGTGACTACATGCTTCGTATGGATGAGGTTGTTAACTCCATGAAAGACTTAGGTCTTGAGCTTGCTGAAAATGATGTTTGTGATAAGATTTTAAGATCTCTTCCTAATAGATTTAGTGAAAATATTTCTGCTATTGAGGAAGCTAAAGATTTGGATAAGTTGAAAAAGGATGAGCTCCATAGTATACTTGCAGCATTTGAGTTGAGAACTCAAGTGAAGGTTGATGTCAAGAAAGAGGTGGCTTTCAAGGCTACCAAGAATTCCAAGGGTAAACAACTTCAAGATAGTGATGAGTCTTCTAGTGATGAAGAGGCATATTACAGCAAGAAAGGCAAGTTCTCTAGAAAGCACAAAAGTATGAAAAATATAAGATGTTTCAATTGTGGAAAGTTTGGTCATTATGCTACTGAATGTACTGTTCCCAAGAATGAAAGTGATGAAGATAAACAGGATTCTAAGAGCAAGGATTCTGAAAAGCACAAGCATCACAGGAAAAACAAAGATGAGCACAACAATCAAGGAAAGAGGTATTCTCACAAGCACAAGAAGAGTTTCTACCTAGACAAAGCAAGTAAGTGTTCTAGTAGTGATAGTGAAAGTTCTTCAAGTGATAATGAAAATGAGATGTTGTTCATATCAGAAAAAGAGGAAGAACCGAAACATAGATTCATTATCATGAAATGTCTTAGATGTGGAAATTTTGGTCACCTTGAGGATGATTGCACAAATAATGATTTGGTTTCTAGTATGTATGAGGATGCTTCAGAAAACTATAAGGAAGATGCATGTATGGTTTTTGAAAAGGGTAGCACCTCTAGTGATAAGAAATCTGAAAAAGGCTTTGATGATTCAAAAAGCAAACAAATAGAGGAAGATATAGAGGAAGGTGAAGTAGATCTTGAAGGTGAACTTATTAGTGCTCTTAGTGCTTTGAAAAAGGAAAGAAAGAAGAATGCTAGACTCAAGGATAAGTTAGATGAATGTTGTATGGAGAGAGATGATCTTATAGAAAGTCTTGACTTCTCTATGGCTAAGACACAAGAACTCAAGGATGAGTTAGAGTCTAAGGTTCTTGAGTATAGTGAGTTAGAACAGAAAATGGCTTCTTTGAAAGAGGAAACTAAAGAGTACAAGGATAAGCTTTACAGGTTTCAAGATAGCTCCAAAAAGGTTAAGTCACTCATCAAAGGTCAAAGAAAGACAACAGATAAAACAGGCCTTGGTTTTGTTAAGCCACACAAGGAACAAGTTGGAGAGTCTAGTAAGAGACTCCAAAAGGAAGAGAGTTCTGATGAGGAAAGTATTTCAGAAAAGGAGTCCTTGAATGATAGATGCACAAAAAATAGAATTCAGAATGAGAAGAAGAAGTTTTTAGAACCTAAGAGGTCAATTAAAGGAAAGTTTCAAGGCAGATGTTTTGCTTGTCACAGGTTTGGTCACATGGCTTCACATTGCATGGCTCAAGTGAAGGAGGTAAATGACAGTTTCAGAAGTGCTAGTTACTTTCAAGGGTATTGCTACTCTTGTCAATAGTTTGGGCACAAGGCAGTTTATTGCAAGGCAAATAACAGGAACAGGTTTGGTCAAAACAGGTTTGGTCAGAACAGGTTTGGTCAGAACAGGTTTGGTCAGAATAGGTTTGGTCAAAACTGGTGGATTCAAAGATCAGGTTTACCTCAGAGAAACAACATCGTCAAGTGTTTCAAGTGCAACAATGAAGGTCACACAATCAGACAGTGTAGAGCTAAAATTCTAGAATACAAGAACAGGAACAGTGGCATGATCAGGTCCAAGGATCAAGGCATGGACAAGAACAGGGATGAGAACAAGAACAAGAACAAGTGACAAGAATAGGAATATGGACAAAGAGTTCAAGAGAAGGCCCGACAAGGAAGTTATAGACGTTGATGATGATCAGTGCCTAATGGGAGTTTTACTCCCACCCAAGAATTAATCACCTCATCAGGAGGTGGGGGAGGGACTAAGCTAAGAGGCTCATTCTTAGTCCCGAGCCCCAAAGGTGACCCTTTGCCATTGATGACAAAGGGGGAGAGATTTGAGTAAGGGGGAGAGCCTCAAGACAGGGGGAGCTGTTTATGTTGAGTTTCTGTGTTGTTGAGAAGCATGGTTTGCCATCAATGACAAAGGGGGAGATTGTTGGCAATTTTGGGTTTGAGATCCTAGCTTCTTGTCTATGAGTTGTCATTGATGTCAAAAGGAAATGGCATTAATGTTAAGAGGATGTGTTGGCTTCAAAGGTGGAAGATTCCAAGAGAATATTTTTAAGAGAATCCGGAGAGATTCCATTGGCAAGGGTTTTTCATTAAAACCAAACCGTTTTTATTAAAACCAAGTTAAATGGTTTTTATTAAAACCAATGGAGGTTCTCTTTATTATTTATTTAATTATTATTTAAAACCCTTCAAGGTTTTAATTAATTAATTATTTAATTAATTAAGGGAGAAATTATTTTTAATTTATTAAAAATACTTAAAGGTTTTTAAACCTTTTTTTATTCTTAATTTATTAAAATTATTTAAGGGTTTTTAAACCCTTTTTGAAAAGACTTTTGATTAATTTCGAAATGGTCTTTATTTTCGTCGACGTCAAGGTGTCTTCGAAGAGACTATTTATTCTCCAACTCCTAAGGTTGGAAGGCTAATTAATTCGAAATTCCTCGAATGCAATTTGCGGTGTTTGTGCTCTGTATTCGCTGTGATCGAAGGAAGACTTAGAAGCACGTGCGGTTGAAAAGTCTTCGGGAGTTTTTTCGAGGGTGAAGTGGAGGGAAGTTCACTTGTGAACTTCGTAGCCCGCATGGGCTAGTGGCAGCGAAGGCTGCTGTTGGGCGCTGCATTGGCGGAGGTCACCGTTTCGAGTCTCGCGGGGGTGCTTTGCTAGAGTAACACACGTTTTTATTAAAACGTCTTTATGCCACGAAATTCGAAGTTTCTTGGACAGCGATTTATAAGGTGTGATTAAATTTTATGAGTTTTGGCTTTTGTGATTAGCATTGAATAAAAGCTTAGGAGAAATAAGGGCATATTTCTTTGGATGTATTTTTAAGATTATTCTTTGCTATGCTAAAATTAAAAATGGAGGTATAAGGTGTGAGTCTGTGATTGTTGATTTATTGGCATGTTATGGTGGTTGTGTTTAAAGAAGTGGAGCTAAAAGGTGTAATAAAGGAAGTTTATATTATTGCTCATTTCTTTTTATTCTAACCCTAACTTGGTTGGAAGTTTGAGAGTTGTGTGTGGTGACAGCTTGAAGGTTCAATTATCTTCTACTCCAATAAGGTATGGGCACATTCTTCTTATGAGTATGATTGGTGTATGTTTTCTGAAATAAGGTTGGAGTGAAAAGGTATTCTACTAGGTATCCTTTGGCTAGGTGTAAATCCTATTTTCTGGTTTGTTGAAGACTACTTATGCATTGTTATCCTTAAGGAGAGTTTTTGGTGAATGCATAATTTTTGGTTTGAGATAGTGGAAGCTTTGTGCACTAGGGTTTATATTTGTGAGTCTAGCTACTTGCATTGAGTTGGTGGAACCCTTGGTTGGCTGTTTTGAGTTTGATGGTTGAGTTGCTTCCATAGAGGTTGTTTGATCAAGTTATTGCTTTACTTGATTCATGATATTGGGCTTACTCCATTGAGTTGATTTGAGCAAGTTATTCTTTGCATTTGGTGATATTGTGTTGGTGGTTGTTTTGTTCAAATATCTTTGGAGGGAAAAGGATTTCTACTTGTTTCCTTTTCTTGTGATGATTGGTTGAATGCTTCAAGGTTGATGTTGAGTTGAATGGTGTTGGTTGACTAAACCTTGTTTGATGAGCATTGTTGTTGAAACCCTAATTGATGGTGAAAAGAACATGAGTATCATTGTTATGTGATTCTTTGCATAGTTGGCAATTGTTGGGGTTTCATGTTCTTGAAAGAAAACATTCTATCCTATCCATTTCAGATATTGAGTTGAGTTTTCAGATTTGAGATTGAGATTGAGCTGAGTTGATTTGAGTTGAGTTTTGAGATTGGGATTTGAGTATAGAACATATTGAGTCTCTAACAATTCTCTTTATGCTTCTATGAGTTTGAAAAATCACATTGGGTCTCTAACAATTCACTTTGTGATTTCCTACTAAGAAAGTTTTTCTTGGTGAGCTTGCTGAGTTTTTGGACAGTTCTAGTGGGGACTTGTGAGCTTTTGAGTTCCATGGGGACTTGTGGCTTTTGACGGGGACTTTGGGAGCAGTTTTGGACAGGTTTCCGTGGGGACTTGTGAGCAGATTTGGACAGGTCCTAGGCAGAGGACTTGTGAGTGAGTTTGATAGTTCTATCAGAGAACTTGAGGACAGAGGTGCATTGGTTCTATGAGAAGAACCTGAGGACAGATTTGGCAAGTCTTTGAGAAGGCTTGTATGTAGAGGATTGATTTGTTCAAGAGTTGGACAGATCGACGAGATAGAGGAAGACTTGTACTAGACCGACTGACTATGTTTGGTACAGGTTTTTGAGCTATTGTGGACGTGATCATAGAAGGCAGAGGTCTCTTAGGCTAAGCATTGAGGACAGGAGGTCTTCGATGGAAAGGAGTTCCACGTGCTGGCAAGAGGTAGAGGCAGTTGATCTTCTGAGGGATCATTTCCTAGAGTAGAGGGGAAGGTATCTCCTTTGAGCAGAGGCTCATAAATTTTGATTGGGGAAGGTATCTCCTTTGAGCAGAGGCTCATAAATTCTGATTGGGGAAGGTATCTCCTTTGGGCCGAGGCTCATAAACATTGTAATTGGGAAGGATTCCCAAAGAACTTTGAGATAACTTTTAGAGAAAAGTTTTGTGGACGTAGCCCGACCATTACAGGTGAACCACGTTAAAATTGGTGTCACTTTGTGGATGATATTGTGCATTGCTTTGATATTGCTTTGGGTATATTGCTTTACTATTTTGAAGTATAAAGGAAAAAGTAAAAAGAGGTCTTATACTTATTCACCCCCCTCTCAGTATAAGCTTGTGTTCTTCAATTGGTATCAGAGCAGGTGCCTTCGAAAAGTTTAACAGCTTGAAGGAAAAGCTAGTAAAGAACACAATGGATCATTCAAGTGGCAATGCAGCACCTATTCTTGATGGGTCAGATTTTGGTCTTTGGAGTGCAAGGATGAAGGTTCATCTAATGGCACTTGGGAATGAGGTTTGGGAAGTGATTGAAGATGAGTACACTATTCCTGAACATGGTCCTAATACTAAAGAAGAAAGGCTCCTACATCACAGCAATTCAAAAGCAATGAATGCAATCCTGAAAGGCTTACAGAAAGCAGATCTCACCAAAGTGATTCACTGCAAGACAACTAGTGAAATGTGGAAACAGTTGAAGGTGGTTCATACAGGTGATACAAATGTCAGAAAGGCCAAGTTGAGACACTTCAAAGGTATGTTTGAACAACTCAAGATGAATGATGATGAAAATATTAGTGACTACATGCTTCGTATGGATGAGGTTGTTAACTCCATGAAAGACTTAGGTCTTGAGCTTGCTGAAAATGATGTTTGTGATAAGATTTTAAGATCTCTTCCTAATAGATTTAGTGAAAATATTTCTGCTATTGAGGAAGCTAAAGATTTGGATAAGTTGAAAAAGGATGAGCTCCATAGTATACTTGCAGCATTTGAGTTGAGAACTCAAGTGAAGGTTGATGTCAAGAAAGAGGCGACTTTCAAGGCTACCAAGAATTCCAAGGGTAAACAACTTCAAGATAGTGATGAGTCTTCTAGTGATGAAGAGGCATATTACAGCAAGAAAGGCAAGTTCTCTAGAAAGCACAAAAGTATGAAAAATATAAGATGTTTCAATTGTGGAAAGTTTGGTCATTATGCTACTAACTGTATTATTCCCAAGAATGAAAGTGATGAAGATAAACAGGATTCTAAGAGCAAGGATTCTGAAAAGCACAAGCATCACAGGAAAAACAAAGATGAGCACAACAATCAAGGAAAGAGGTATTCTCACAAGCACAAGAAGAGTTTCTACCTAGACAAAGCAAGTAAGTGTTCTAGTAGTGATAGTGAAAGTTCTTCAAGTGATAATGAAAATGAGATGTTGTTCATATCAGAAAAAGAGGAAGAACCGAAACATAGATTCATTATCATGAAATGTCTTAGATGTGGAAATTTTGGTCACCTTGAGGATGATTGCACAAATAATGATTTGGTTTCTAGTATGTATGAGGATGCTTCAGAAAACTATAAGGAAGATGCATGTATGGTTTTTGAAAAGGGTAGCACCTCTAGTGATAAGAAATCTGAAAAAGGCTTTGATGATTCAAAAAGCAAACAAATAGAGGAAGATATAGAGGAAGGTGAAGTAGATCTTGAAGGTGAACTTATTAGTGCTCTTAGTGCTTTGAAAAAGGAAAGAAAGAAGAATGCTAGACTCAAGGATAAGTTAGATGAATGTTGTATGGAGAGAGATGATCTTATAGAAAGTCTTGACTTCTCTATGGCTAAGACACAAGAACTCAAGGATGAGTTAGAGTCTAAGGTTCTTGAGTATAGTGAGTTAGAACAGAAAATGGCTTCTTTGAAAGAGGAAACTAAAGAGTACAAGGATAAGCTTTACAGGTTTCAAGATAGCTCCAAAAAGGTTAAGTCACTCATCAAAGGTCAAAGAAAGACAACGAGATAAAACAGGCCTTGGTTTTGTTAAGCCACACAAGGAACAAGTTGGAGAGTCTAGTAAGAGACTCCAAAAGGAAGAGAGTTCGAATGAGGAAAGTATTTCAGAAAAGGAGTCCTTGAATGATAGATGCACGAAACAGAAAACAGAATTCAGAATGAGAAGAAGAAGTTTTCAGAACCTAAGAGGTCAATTAAAGGAAAGTTTCAAGGCGGATGTTTTGCTTGTCACGAGGTTTGGTCACATGGCTTCACATTGCATGGCTCAAGTGAAGGAGGTAAATGACAGTTTCAGAAGTGCTAGTTACTTTCAAGGGTATTGCTACTCTTGTCAATAGTTTGGGCACAAGGCGGTTTATTGCAAGGCAAATAACGAGAACAGGTTTGGTCGAAACAGTTTGCAAGTTTGTAACAGGTTTGAGAACAGGTTTGGTCAGAACAGGTTTGGTCGAACTGGTGGATTCAAAGATCAGGTTTACCTCAGAGAAACAACATCATCAAGTGTTTCAAGTGCAACAATGAAGGTCACACAATCAGACAGTGTAGAGCTGAAATTCCAGAATACAGGAACAGGAACAGTGGCATGATCAGGTCCAAGGATCAAGGCATGGACAAGAACAGGGATGAGAACAAGAACAAGAACAGTGAGAGGAATAGGAATATGGACAAAGAGTTCAAGAGAAGGCCCGACAAGGAAGTTATAGACGCTGATGATGATCAGTGCCTAATGGGAGTTTTACTCCCACCCAAGAATTAATCACCTCATCAGGAGGTGGGGGAGGGACTAAGCTAAGAGGCTCATTCTTAGTCCCGAGCCCCAAAGGTGACCCTTTGCCATTGATGACAAAGGGGAGAGATATTTGAGTAAGGGGGAGAGCCTCAAGACAGGGGGAGCTATTTATGTTGAGTTTATGTGTTGTTGAGAAGCATGGTTTGCCATCAATGACAAAGGGGGAGATTGTTGGCAATTTTGGGTTTGAGATCCTAGCTTCTTGTCTATGAGTTGTCATTGATGTCAAAAGGAAATGGCATTAATGTTAAGAGGATGTGTTGGCTTCAAAGGTGGAAGATTCCAAGAGAATATTTTTAAGAGAATCCGGAGAGATTCCATTGGCAAGGGTTTTCATTAAAACCATTTATACCGTTGATAGGTTTTATTAAAACCAAGTTAAATGGTTTTTATTAAAACCAATGGAGGTTCTCTTTATTATTTATTTAATTATTATTTAAAACCCTTCAAGGTTTTAATTAATTAATTATTTAATTAATTAAGGAGAAATTATTTTTAATTTATTAAAAATACTTAAAGGTTTTTAAACCTTTTTTTATTCTTAATTTATTAAAATTATTTAAGGGTTTTTAAACCCTTTTTGAAAAGACTTTTGATTAATTTCGAAATGGTCTTTATTTTCGTCGACGTCAAGGTGTCTTCGAAGAGACTATTTATTCTCCAACTCCTAAGGTTGGAAGGCTAATTAATTCGAAATTCCTCGAATGCAATTTGCGGTGTTTGTGCTCTGTATTCGCTGCGATCGAAGGAAGACTTAGAAGCACGTGCGGTTGAAAAGTCTTCGGGAGTTTTTTCGAGGGTGAAGTGGAGGGAAGTTCACTTGTGAACTTCGTAGCCCACGTGGGCTAGTGGCAGCGAAGGTTGCTGTTGGGCGCTGCATTGGCGGAGGTCATCGTTTCGAGTCTCGCGGGGGTGCTTTGCTAGAGTAACACACGTTTTTATTAAAACGTCTTTATGCCACGAAATTCGGAGTTTCTTGGACAGCGATTTATAAGGTGTGATTAAATTTTATGAGTTTTGGCTTTTGTGATTAGCATTGAATAAAAGCTTAGGAGAAATAAGGGCATATTTCTTTGGATGTATTTTTAAGATTATTCTTTGCTATGCTAAAATTAAAAATGGAGGTATAAGGTGTGAGTCTGTGATTGTTGATTTATTGGCATGTTATGGTGGTTGTGTTTAAAGAAGTGGAGCTAAAAGGTGTAATAAAGGAAGTTTATATTATTGCTCATTTCTTTTTATTCTAACCCTAACTTGGTTGGAAGTTTGAGAGTTGTGTGTGGTGACAGCTTGAAGGTTCAATTATCTTCTACTCCAATAAGGTATGGGCACATTCTTCTTATGAGTATGATTGGTGTATGTTTTCTGAAATAAGGTTGGAGTGAAAAGGTATTCTACTAGGTATCCTTTGGCTAGGTGTAAATCCTATTTTCTGGTTTGTTGAAGACTACTTATGCATTGTTATCCTTAAGGAGAGTTTTTGGTGAATGCATAATTTTTGGTTTGAGATAGTGGAAGCTTTGTGCACTAGGGTTTATATTTGTGAGTCTAGCTACTTGCATTGAGTTGGTGGAACCCTTGGTTGGCTGTTTTGAGTTTGATGGTTGAGTTGCTTCCATAGAGGTTGTTTGATCAAGTTATTGCTTTACTTGATTCATGATATTGGGCTTACTCCATTGAGTTGATTTGAGCAAGTTATTCTTTGCATTTGGTGATATTGTGTTGGTGGCTATTTTGTTCAAATATCTTTGGAGGGAAAAGGATTTCTACTTGTTTCCTTTTCTTGTGATGATTGGTTGAATGCTTCAAGGTTGATGTTGAGTTGAATGGTGTTGGTTGACTAAACCTTGTTTGATGAGCATTGTTGTTGAAACCCTAATTGATGGTGAAAAGAACATGAGTATCATTGTTATGTGATTCTTTGCATAGTTGGCAATTGTTGGGGTTTCATGTTCTTGAAAGAAAACATTCTATCCTATCCATTTCAGATATTGAGTTGAGTTTTCAGATTTGAGATTGAGATTGAGCTGAGTTGATTTGAGTTGAGTTTTGAGATTGGGATTTGAGTATAGAACATATTGAGTCTCTAACAATTCTCTTTATGCTTCTATGAGTTTGAAAAATCACATTGGGTCTCTAACAATTCACTTTGTGATTTCCTACTAAGAAAGTTTTTCTTGGTGAGCTTGCTGAGTTTTTGGACAGGTTCCAGTGGGGACTTGTGAGCATTTTGCAGTTGGGCGGTTGAGTTTGGGACAGGTTGAGGTTCGGTGGGGACTTGTGAGCAGATTTGGACAGGTCCTAGCAGAGGACTTGTGAGTGAGTTTGATAGTTCTATCAGAGAACTTGAGGACAGAGGTGCATTGGTTCTATGAGAAGAACCTGAGGACAGTTGGCAAGTCTTTGAGAAGGCTTGTATGCAGAGGATTGATTTGTTCAAGAGTTGGACAGATCCGACAGACAGAGGAAGACTTGTACTAGACCGATCGACTATGTTTGGTACAGGTTTTGAGCTACTATGGACGTGATCATAGAAGGCAGAGGTCTCTTAGGCTAAGCATTGAGGACAGGAGGTCTTCGATGGAAAGGAGTTCCACGTGCTGGCAAGAGGTAGAGGCGGTTGATCTTCTGAGGGATCATTTCCAAAGGAGAGGGAAGGTATCTCCTTTGAGCAGAGGCTCATAAATTTTGATTGGGGAAGGTATCTCCTTTGAGCAGAGGCTCATAAATTTTGATTGGGGAAGGTATCTCCTTTGGGCCGAGGCTCATAAACATTGTAATTGGGAAGGATTCCCAAAGAACTTTGAGATAACTTTTAGAGAAAAGTTTTGTGGACGTAGCTCGACCATTACGGGTGAACCACGTTAAAATTGGTGTCACTTTGTGGATGATATTGTGCATTGCTTTGATATTGCTTTGGGTATATTGCTTTACTATTTTGAAGTATAAAGGAAAAAGTAAAAAGAGGTCTTATATTGTTCACCCCCCTCTCAGTATAAGCTTGTGTTCTTCAATTGGTATCAGAGCAGGTGCCTTCGAAAAGTTTAACAGCTTGAAGGAAAAGCTAGTAAAGAACACAATGGATCATTCAAGTGGCAATGCAACACCTATTCTTGATGGGTCAGATTTTGGTCTTTGGAGTGCAAGGATGAAGGTTCATCTAATGGCACTTGGGAATGAGGTTTGGGAAGTGATTGAAGATGAGTACACTATTCCTGAACATGGTCCTAATACTAAAGAAGAAAGGCTCCTACATCACAGCAATTCAAAAGCAATGAATGCAATCCTGAAAGGCTTACAGAAAGCAGATCTCACCAAAGTGATTCACTGCAAGACAGCTAGTGAAATGTGGAAACAGTTGAAGGTGGTTCATACAGGTGATACAAATGTCAGAAAGGCCAAGTTGAGACACTTCAAAGGTATGTTTGAACAACTCAAGATGAATGATGATGAAAATATTAGTGACTACATGCTTCGTATGGATGAGGTTGTTAACTCCATGAAAGACTTAGGTCTTGAGCTTGCTGAAAATGATGTTTGTGATAAGATTTTAAGATCTCTTCCTAATAGATTTAGTGAAAATATTTTTGCTATTGAGGAAGCTAAAGATTTGGATAAGTTGAAAAAGGATGAGCTCCATAGTATACTTGCAGCATTTGAGTTGAGAACTCAAGTGAAGGTTGATGTCAAGAAAGAGGCAACTTTCAAGGCTACCAAGAATTCCAAGGGTAAACAACTTCAAGATAGTGATGAGTCTTCTAGTGATGAAGAGGCATATTACAGCAAGAAAGGCAAGTTCTCTAGAAAGCACAAAAGTATGAAAAATATAAGATGTTTCAATTGTGGAAAGTTTGGTCATTATGCTACTGATTGTACTATTCCCAAGAATGAAAGTGATGAAGATAAACAGGATTCTAAGAGCAAGGATTCCGAAAAGCACAAGCATCACAGGAAAAACAAAGATGAGCACAACAATCAAGGAAAGAGGTATTCTCACAAGCACAAGAAGAGTTTCTACCTAGACAAAGCAAGTAAGTGTTCTAGTAGTGATAGTGAAAGTTCTTCAAGTGATAATGAAAATGAGATGTTGTTCATATCAGAAAAAGAGGAAGAACCGAAACATAGATTCATTATCATGAAATGTCTTAGATGTGGAAATTTTGGTCACCTTGAGGATGATTGCACAAATAATGATTTGGTTTCTAGTATGTATGAGGATGCTTCAGAAAACTATAAGGAAGATGCATGTATGGTTTTTGAAAAGGGTAGCACCTCTAGTGATAAGAAATCTGAAAAAGGCTTTGATGATTCAAAAAGCAAACAAATAGAGGAAGATATAGAGGAAGGTGAAGTAGATCTTGAAGGTGAACTTATTAGTGCTCTTAGTGCTTTGAAAAAGGAAAGAAAGAAGAATGCTAGACTCAAGGATAAGTTAGATGAATGTTGTATGGAGAGAGATGATCTTATAGAAAGTCTTGACTTCTCTATGGCTAAGACACAAGAACTCAAGGATGAGTTAGAGTCTAAGGTTCTTGAGTATAGTGAGTTAGAACAGAAAATGGCTTCTTTGAAAGAGGAAACTAAAGAGTACAAGGATAAGCTTTACGAGGTTTCAAGATAGCTCCAAAAAGGTTAAGTCACTCATCAAAGGTCAAAGAAAGACAACGAGATAAAACAGGCCTTGGTTTTGTTAAGCCACACAAGGAACAAGTTGGAGAGTCTAGTAAGAGACTCCAAAAGGAAGAGAGTTCTGATGAGGAAAGTATTTCAGAAAAGGAGTCCTTGAATGATAGATGCACAGAAATAGAAAATAGAATTCAGAATGAGAAGAAGAAGTTTTCAGAACCTAAGAGGTCAATTAAAGGAAAGTTTCAAGGCGAGATGTTTTGCTTGTCACGAGGTTTGGTCACATGGCTTCACATTGCATGGCTCAAGTGAAGGAGGTAAATGACAGTTTCAGAAGTGCTAGTTACTTTCAAGGGTATTGCTACTCTTGTCAATAGTTTGGGCACAAGGCGGTTTATTGCAAGGCAAATAACGAGGAACAGGTTTGGTAAAGTTTGAACAGGTTTGGTCAACAGGTTTGAAAGTTTGGTCAGAACAGGTTTGGTCGAACTGGTGGATTCAAAGATCAGGTTTACCTCGGAGAAACAACATCGTCAAGTGTTTCAAGTGCAACAATGAAGGTCACACAATCAGACAGTGTAGAGCTGAAATTCTAGAATACAAGAACAGGAACAGTGGCATGATCAGGTCCAAGGATCAAGGCATGGACAAGAACAGGGATGAGAACAAGAACAAGAACAGTGACAGGAATAGGAATATGGACAAAGAGTTCAAGAGAAGGCCCGACAAGGAAGTTATAGACGCTGATGATGATCAGTGCCTAATGGGAGTTTTACTCCCACCCAAGAATTAATCACCTCATCAGGAGGTGGGGGAGGGACTAAGCTAAGAGGCTCATTCTTAGTCCCGAGCCCCAAAGGTGACCCTTTGCCATTGATGACAAAGGGGGAGAGATTTGAGTAAAGGGGGAGAGCCTCAAGACAGGGGGAGCTGTTTATGTTGAGTTTACTGTGTTGTTGAGAAGCATGGTTTGCCATCAATGACAAAGGGGGAGATTGTTGGCAATTTTGGGTTTGAGATCCTAGCTTCTTGTCTATGAGTTGTCATTGATGTCAAAAGGAAATGGCATTAATGTTAAGAGGATGTGTTGGCTTCAAAGGTGGAAGATTCCAAGAGAATATTTTTAAGAGAATCCGGAGAGATTCCATTGGCAAGGGTTTTTCATTAAAACCAAACCGGTTTTTATTAAAACCAAGTTGGATAGGGTTTTTATTAAAACCAAGTTAAATGGTTTTTATTAAAACCAATGGAGGTTCTCTTTATTATTTATTTAATTATTATTTAAAACCCTTCAAGGTTTTAATTAATTAATTATTTAATTAATTAAGGGAGAAATTATTTTTAATTTATTAAAAATACTTAAAGGTTTTTAAACCTTTTTTTATTCTTAATTTATTAAAATTATTTAAGGGTTTTTAAACCCTTTTTGAAAAGACTTTTGATTAATTTCGAAATGGTCTTTATTTTCGTCGACGTCAAGGTGTCTTCGAAGAGACTATTTATTCTCCAACTCCTAAGGTTGGAAGGCTAATTAATTCGAAATTCCTCGAATGCAATTTGCGGTGTTTGTGCTCTGTATTCGCTGTGATCGAAGGAAGACTTAGAAGCACGTGCGGTTGAAAAGTCTTCGGGAGTTTTTTTCGAGGGTGAAGTGGAGGGAAGTTCACTTGTGAACTTCGTAGCCCGCATGGGCTAGTGGCAGCGAAGGCTGCTATTGGGCGCTGCATTGGCGGAGGTCACCGTTTCGAGTCTCGCGGGGGTGCTTTGCTAGAGTAACACACGTTTTTATTAAAACGTCTTTATGCCACGAAATTCGGAGTTTCTTGGACAGCGATTTATAAGGTGTGATTAAATTTTATGAGTTTTGGCTTTTGTGATTAGCATTGAATAAAAGCTTAGGAGAAATAAGGGCATATTTCTTTGGATGTATTTTTAAGATTATTCTTTGCTATGCTAAAATTAAAAATGGAGGTATAAGGTGTGAGTCTGTGATTGTTGATTTATTGGCATGTTATGGTGGTTGTGTTTAAAGAAGTGGAGCTAAAAGGTGTAATAAAGGAAGTTTATATTATTGCTCATTTCTTTTTATTCTAACCCTAACTTGGTTGGAAGTTTGAGAGTTGTGTGTGGTGACAGCTTGAAGGTTCAATTATCTTCTACTCCAATAAGGTATGGGCACATTCTTCTTATGAGTATGATTGGTGTATGTTTTCTGAAATAAGGTTGGAGTGAAAAGGTATTCTACTAGGTATCCTTTGGCTAGGTGTAAATCCTATTTTCTGGTTTGTTGAAGACTACTTATGCATTGTTATCCTTAAGGAGAGTTTTTGGTGAATGCATAATTTTTGGTTTGAGATAGTGGAAGCTTTGTGCACTAGGGTTTATATTTGTGAGTCTAGCTACTTGCATTGAGTTGGTGGAACCCTTGGTTGGCTGTTTTGAGTTTGATGGTTGAGTTGCTTCCATAGAGGTTGTTTGATCAAGTTATTGCTTTACTTGATTCATGATATTGGGCTTACTCCATTGAGTTGATTTGAGCAAGTTATTCTTTGCATTTGGTGATATTGTGTTGGTGGCTGTTTTGTTCAAATATCTTTGGAGGGAAAAGGATTTCTACTTGTTTCCTTTTCTTGTGATGATTGGTTGAATGCTTCAAGGTTGATGTTGAGTTGAATGGTGTTGGTTGACTAAACCTTGTTTGATGAGCATTGTTGTTGAAACCCTAATTGATGGTGAAAAGAACATGAGTATCATTGTTATGTGATTCTTTGCATAGTTGGCAATTGTTGGGGTTTCATGTTCTTGAAAGAAAACATTCTATCCTATCCATTTCAGATATTGAGTTGAGTTTTCAGATTTGAGATTGAGATTGAGCTGAGTTGATTTGAGTTGAGTTTTGAGATTGGGATTTGAGTATAGAACATATTGAGTCTCTAACAATTCTCTTTATGCTTCTATGAGTTTGACAAATCACATTGGGTCTCTAACAATTCACTTTGTGATTTCCTACTAAGAAAGTTTTTCTTGGTGAGCTTGCTGAGTTTTTGGACAGGTTCCAGTGGGGACTTGTGAGCAGTTTTTGGACAGGGGTTGGGACTTGTGAGAATTTTTGCACAGTTTCCGGTGGGGACTTGTGAGCAGATTTGGACAGGTCCTAGCAGAGGACTTGTGAGCTGAGTTTGATAGTTCTATCAGAGAACTTGAGGACAGAGGTGCATTGGTTCTATGAGAAGAACCTGAGGACAGATTTGGCAAGTCTTTGAGAAGGCTTGTATGCAGAGGATTGATTTGTTCAAGAGTTGGACAGATCCGACAGACAGAGGAAGACTTGTACTAGACCGACTGACTGTGTTTGGTACAGGTTGCTTGAGCTGCTGTGGACGTGATCATAGAAGGCGAAGGTCTCTTAGGCTAAGCATTGAGGACAGGAGGTCTTCGATGGAAAGGAGTTCCACGTGCTGGCAAGAGGTAGAGGCGGTTGATCTTCGAGGGATCATTTCCAGAGGAGAGGGGAAGGTATCTCCTTTGAGCAGAGGCTCATAAATTTTGATTGGGGGAAGGTATCTCCTTTGAGCAGAGGCTCATAAATTCTGATTGGGGGAAGGTATCTCCTTTGGGCCGAGGCTCATAAACATTGTAATTGGGAAGGATTCCCAAAGAACTTTGAGATAACTTTTAGAGAAAAGTTTTGTGGACGTAGCCCGACCATTCGGGTGAACCACGTTAAAATTGGTGTCACTTTGTGGATGATATTGTGCATTGCTTTGATATTGCTTTGGGTATATTGCTTTACTATTTTGAAGTATAAAGGAAAAAGTAAAAAGAGGTCTTATACTGTTCACCCCCCCTCTCAGTATAAGCTTGTGTTCTTCATAGGTATAGAAAATGGCTACTAAAAATGAAGAAAGATCCCTTAAAGATCAGGTGAACATAATTCGATAAGATGACCAAATTTTTTTGATTTCCTTCCTAAAACAATTTTTTGTTCTAACAATATCAGGAAAGAAACCTTTTCAGGTGGATCCTAAGGACCTTAATCCTTTAATAGTACCTATGCCTGCAAAGAGTCCTATTGAGAAAAGACCTCCACAAAATCTAGATCCAAAAGGAACAAAAATTCAAAGATAAATACCTCCAACTAAAGAGACAAAAACTCAAGAACAGGCTAGATAAAAGGTGAGGTATCCTTCACTGACTAAATGTAAGAGAGTTGATGCTACTCAGGGTTACAGAAATAGGTTTGATGCAGCAATAAAAGAAAAAAACATAGAAACTCTTCCTTTTAATATCGTCGAGGAGATGAAAAAGACTCCTTCCAAGGACACTATGTATGAAGCCCTACGGATTCCAGGGCAGATTGATCTTTTGCAAGAATCATTGAGGTCTATGAAAATAAAGATAAAGACCCAGTTAGATTGAGTTCTACCCAAGCAAGTCTTACTTCCACTTTTGGAAAAAACATACCTCTCCTTTTTTATTTATCTCTCCAAATGGAAGGGTGGGTAGTCCATAATTGTATAATCAATTCTGGAGCTGCAACTACTGTTATGACCAAAGCAATGTGAGATATAATGGGGATGGAATACACAAGGAGTGCTCCAGGGGTCTTACAATTGGATGGGACTCCTGTAAAAATGATAGGCATGATAAAAGATATTCCTATAGTCTTGCACAAGATTCCCCAACTCACAATCATACAAGAAGTAGTAGTAGTGGATTTAAAGCCTTATTTTGGTATGTGCTTATCTAGAGAATTTACTGCAAAAATAGGAGGATATCTCTCTCTTGATTTCTCACACCTTGAGATTCCATTCAAAGGAAAAATGGTAAAGATATTCAATGAAAAACCTTCCACCTTCCATGTCGAAAAACTTGGAGAAGAGGAGAAAACCTCTACTACTGTAAACATGATGACAGAGGAACTAACAGACTTGAGCCTGATGGATGAAGCCTTAAATGAGTTACAAGAAGAAGATCAGTTTTCTCTTCTAGATTTCAATGCCATGATCGAGATAGATCTAGGGAGTTACATCATTTTGAAACCTAAAAAGAATAAATTTACCCCCCCACCATTTGCGCCATCTACAAATCAGTTATGGAAACTTTTCTTTGATGGCGCTAGATGCAAAAATGGAGTTGGAGCAGGTATTGTTCTCATTGCTCCAACTGGTGAATAAAATATTTTCTCTTATAGGTTAACTTGGAGTTGCACCAATAATGCAGCAAAATATGAAGCACTATGTTTGGGACTAAAGAAGGCAAAAAATATGGGTATTAAACAACTGCAAATTTTTGGTGACTCTGAACTAATAGTAAATCAAGTGACAAAAAAATGCGTAAGAAAACAACATTATCTCAAGGACTATAGAAATAAATTCTGGGACCTGCTAGAATATTTTGAATCCCTGAACATGAAAGGAATCCCTAGGGAGAAAAATACGCATGCTAATTTGTTGGCTTCGGTAGGAGCAAACTTCTACCCTATAAGCAACGTTATCAAGAAATAAAAAATAGTCAGACTGATATACATACCTTCAATACCTAATAGAGATACTTTCTGGCAGGTATTTGAAAATGATAAGCATATTATAGATTTTCTAGTTCATGAGATGAACTGCTCTAGCAACAAAGAAAGTGAAGACTAAGAAGAGGAAAATGTCATCCAGTTGAAAAATAATCACATCCCTAAGGGGCTAGTCACACTTGAGTCTCTTTTTGATAACAATGATAGGTAAATAGGTCATAAGATGAAAGTTGACAAGCATAGATATAAAGAGGCTAAAATATCACCTGAAAAGACCATCAAAGTAGGGGTGAATACTACAGATAAAGAACTGAATGAAATTAGAGAATTATGTGAAGAATTTTGAGATATAATGGCCTGGACCTATGGATATTTAAAAGTATATTCAAAGGAAAAAAATCAACATACTATTGAACTCCAAGAAGGCGCTAAACCTTTCCGTCAAAAGCAACACCTAGTAAATCAAAAAATAGAAGCTTTGATGAAACAAGAGTTGTTGAAACTACTATATATCCAATTAAGCACTCGATATGGGTCACTAATCTGGTACCAATAACAAATAAAAATGGAGATATCCGACTATGTGTTGACTTTCGAAACCTCAACAAAGATTCACTCAAAGATCATTATCCTCTCCCATAGATCGATCAAATTTTACACACTGTTGCAAGAGCTGAGAGGTTTTCTCTGTTGGATGGTTTCTCTGGGTATAATCAGGTATGGGTAAAATATGAAGATAAATTCAAAACAATGTTCACTACCAAATGGGGAACATTTGCGTATCAAAGGATGCCTTTTGGGTTATCAAACGCTGGAGAAAATTTTCAAAGAGCCATGGATGTAGCTTTTGGAGAACTTGCAAATAAAATTATAGTGATATACCTAGATGATATGACTGTATTTTCTCACAAAAAATAAAATCACATAACTCACCTCAGGAAAGTGCTAGAAAAGTACCGAGAGTTTGGGATATCCATAAATCCAAAGAAATCTATTTTCACCGTAGAGGAAGGAATCTTACTTGGTCATGTAGTTTCAAAATATGGCCTAGCAATAGACCCCAACAGAGTGAAATATTTTCTAGAACTCTCCCTTCCACTAAACAAAAAGGGTTTGCAGTCATTTTTTGCTCAAATTAATTTTGTACATAAATTCATAGTAGATTTTGCACAGATTGTTAAACCCATGACTGAATTGTTAAAAAAAGATGCTATTTTCAAATGGATGGATGCAAGAAAAGAAGCTTTCAAATAGATCAAGGAGAAAATAGCTCAAGCTCCATTCTTGGTAAACCCAAACTACTCCAAATATTTTATCTTATATGCTATAGGCGAACAGGGAAGCTACGCTGCAATACTTACCCAGAAGGGAGCTGACATTGAAGAAAGGCCTATCACTTTTCTAAGTCAAAACATACAAGAGCATGAAGAAAAGTATAATGTTATTGAAAAATATTTTTACGCTATCATGAAGTCCCTAAAAATTTTTAGGCACTTCTCATCACAAAGAAAAATTATAGTTTATACTATTCACCCTGATGTATGAAGTTTCATTACGCAAGGAGGGCTCGGTGATACAAGAGCAGAATGGGTAACTAAAATACAAGAGTATGACATGGAAATACACCCATACAAGCTATTTAGAGGTAGAGCATTGTGCCAATAACTCACAAAATAAGCGGTAATAGACTATGTAGCTTGTCAGGCTCAAGAGGTAATACCAGAAGAAGAAGATCAAGCTTCAGAACAACTTGACTAGGGGGATGAATTAATCAGGTATTTCTAGATTGTAATATGTCTAGCTAACTTGAATGCTTCCTAGAGAAGAAGGTACAAGATTCAAGCTCTAAAGTACACTTTATTACCTGAAGGGTTATACACGAAAAACTTGGATGGAGTATTGCTTTGATGTGTGTCAGATGAACAGAAAGAAAGAATTTTAAAAGAATTTCATGGAGGTCTATCAAGAGGACACTACTCTGGGAGAACTACCGCACTGAAAATAATCATAACTGGGTGCTACTAGCCTACAATTTTTGTAGATGCTTTCAAAATTATGAGAGACTATGAAGAATGTTAGAGATATGTAGGAAGGAATAGAAATGCACCATTACCTCTAAAGAATATTCAGGTTGAAGAACAGTTCTAGAAATGGGGGCTAGATTTCATAGGCATCATAGAACCAAATTCATCATCAGGTAATAAATATATCCTCACATCCACTGACTATTTTACGAAGTGATCCAAAGCAACACCCACAAAAAAGAGTGACCAAGAAGTGGTGATTGAATTCATAGAAAGCTTGATTACGAGGTTCGACATTCCATATGTCTTGGTCACAGATAATGACCCATAATTTGTAGGATCCAAGGTAATTAACTTCACCAATAAATATGGGATATATCTAAAAACATCATCAAATTACTATCCTCAAGGTAATGGGTTAGCCGAGTCCACGAACAAGAATCTGCTTAGGATTTTGAAAAGAACACTCAAGGAGAATAAAAGAAGTTGGTATACTTTGATAAACCAAGCACTTTGGGCTGATAGGATCACAATTAAAAAATCTATCAACACATCCCCTTATTCTCTAGTTTATGGTAAAGAAGTTGTGCTCCCGATACACATAGAAATACCAGCTTTAAAGTTGTTAGATCTAGCTGGTATAGAAGAAGCAGAATCGATGGAAAATAGGTTGATTCAACTCTTACAATTGGAATAAAAGAAGGAACAAGCCTATGATCACTATCAAAAATATGTAGTTGCAATGAAGGGGTGGTTCGACAAAAATATGACCTTAAGAAACTTCAAGGTAGGAGATCTAGTCCTGAAGTGGAATACAAAGAGGTCAAAACCAGGAAATCATGACAAGTTCGATACCTTCTGGGATGGCCCTTTCAAAATTATTGAAGAGAAGCAACACAATTCCTTCCAACTAAAAGATGAATAGGACAAGATCCTACCCATTCCTATTAATGGCTTTCACCTAAAGCTATTTTACAAGTAATGGGTTCCGATCTATCCTTGTATATATTTTACTATTTTTCATATGTATAACCTTGTGAATATTTTACTTTTCGTGAGATTTTATTTTGTTAAATACTATCACATTTTTGTGAGTCTTAAGAGCGATAATATCTATTTCAAGAAAAATGTCACGATATCGCGACTTTTGGGCATTCATGGCCTTCTTTCAGGGAAAATGTCACGATAGCGTGAATTTCGGGTATTCATGACCTTCTTTCAGGAAATATGTCGTGATAGCGTGACTTTTGGGTTTTCTTTATGTGACATGTTCCAAAATTATCATGATGCCATGTCAGATCTGAATTTTTGTATAACAGAGAGCCACGTCAGGTCCAATTTTCTATACGATTGTGAACCATGTCAGAACAACGATAAAAGCACATGCCTCGAGAACCTAAAAGACACCATTCTTAAAAAATGAAAATCATACTCAATGATCATATCAAGAGATGGTGTTGTATTATTGACTCAGTACCATGGTGGAGGTTTTTATTGGTCTAGAATAAAAATGGCAACTCGAGGTAGTTGAGATATTTTAAAGCTGGCACACTAACTGAAGCTCCTGCCTATGTTTGAAATCCATTTTGAAATATGTGTTGCTCATTGCATTTAATCCACGTCACCTGAATATTTTAATTGCATATCTTTTTGGCATAAGCATACACAATGGGTTATTTTGAGGAATTGTTTCACATTCCCTCTTCTCATCTTCTACATATTGCTACCTGAGTTTTGAAGTCCTTCTTGAGAGTTCTATATTTTCATACGATGTCCCTACAGTAGTATCATAATGGCCACCTCTGTAGCTTCGGGCTCCACATCTATGTCTTCAAAGAATAAGAGGAGTTCAAGTGTTAAGGTAGACAACTTTGTAGATCTTTATGCCCACATAACAGACACGAAGCTGACATGGAGAAGCCCTGGATAAATTCCCAAAGAAATAGCCACCAGATTGGCTATAGATGGTTCACCTTCGAATCCAAGTAACTTCTCGTATTATTCGATGCTTTATTGGTATGTATGCCCTCATGTTCACCCTTGTCCAGAGTTAATTAGGGAAATGGCCACAATGTATGATGTAAAGAATAAGAGTGTAAAAAATTATAAGGGAGAAACACTTTTTACGATTGATCCAGACACAATTAGAGTGGTCTTCGCCCTAGGATATAAGCCATCAATTCCTCCTATCTTGTTTGATCCAGCCAATTCTGTAAAATTTTATCTGAATACTCCAAACATTAGGGATTTTCTCCAACAAAACCTTGAAGGCGAACTCCCCAAAGGTTCCATTCCCCAATATCCCATCCCTTTGTCCAAATTTAAAAGAAAAACACTTTTCTCGATGTTGGCCATGATAGTAGGATTAGAAGATGATTCTCAGGTTTATGGATGGCAGGTTGCAGTGGCACAGTGTATTTCCATCTATAAATTTTATGATAAAACATGCATGGATCCAAACAAAGTACCTCTTTTCTTCGATTGGCCATATTTTTTAGCTCAACAACTGCACCTGGGACTCTCAAAATTACACATGGAAGCTCCAGATGTTTTCAAATATTCTTCTTATTTGGTTTGACTTTTATTTTTCTTTCAATCAAAGCATTTGAAATCAATACCTATAACTCAGAAAGATGCACAAGGATAGAGTTTGTGTGTATGTGAATGGACTCCACTCCTCTTGAGCAAGAATTCATACTATCAGTTCAATAGATATTTTCTAGGCCCTTCTCTACAAATCATGCTAGGACACACAACAAGAATTCCTAAAACAGTGGAGGAGACCCTGAGGCGCTCTCAAGCGAAATAAGGGGACTTTTTTGTCCTGACCCAGGGGGTAATCATAAGGCTCTACGACTTCATAGGGAAGCCCTTCCTATTGCCTTACTATGTCACCAAACAACTTTTTGCCTTGGAGTATGTAAGGCAACAAGAATTTATAAATTACACATTTGGGATTGGCGCCCAAAAAACTCACACCTGCCTCATGCCCTTCTAGTTCGAAGGAGTTACCATCTCAAAGAAGGGAGATCATCAAAAAATTGCTGAAGTACTAAGAAATATGAAGTTGGTGGAGCTCCCGCAAAGGTGGAAATATGATCCTGAGGACATATTCTCTAAAAGGCATATCGCCCTAAACAAGAGTCCTTTCCATCGATTCCATGCCTCTAATAGAGGCATTGAATAGAATTAAAATAACGGTGAAGGACAACCCCTGTAATGGCATGTGGAGAAAATGCAGCCTCTAGCTCCATGGCATGATTTTTACAAACACTTGGTGGACTATGACCCAAAGACTCATCCGGCCCACAACATCCCCACCAAAATAGTCAATAACATGAAGAAGAGAGGAGATGACTGGGATGCACCCAAGATTGTGGCTTGGTGGCAGATGTGATGCCATCATAATACTTTCTCCAGGTATGGGCTCAAAATAGATAACAAATTTTGTACCAAATATGATGAGCACCATAAGAATTGGTCTACGACGTTGTTCAATGAGGTCCCTCTCGAAATAGGTGGTATTCCCCCAAGAGTGTATGTTCCAGATGCTGATAATTAAAAAGGAAAGGAAGTCACGGTTGAACAACCAGGGGAAAAAAATAAGAAGTGCAGGGTGTACATTCCGCGTTCAAGATCAGACACAGAGTTTGAAGATATGGCTCCACTTGAACGAAAGAATCCATCATCAACACAAAGAAAGAGAAAAGCTGAACAAGAGAAAGCTAAGAGCCAAAAAAAGAGGAAAATACAAGAATCCTCTTCTGAACAATCTAAAGGAGAGGATCAAGAAAAATTAGAATATGTAGAGGGATTGAGGGAAAGCTCTGAAGGCATATCATAATGTATGCAATGAGGCGAAGAAGGATCTAAACATATGCAAGAAGGAGAAGTTCAGCAAGAAGAACATGTCATCGAAGAGCATTTAGGAGCGCAGGTGGAAGATCAAGTGGCTCAAGAAGTAGAGGTGCCCCTTCAAGAATCTCTAAATCAGGAGTAGACTCCCCCACTGATGCCAGATAGCATAGACATTTCCTATTTACACCACTTAGTGGAGGTTTATTCGAAGGAATCACTAGAAAAGGAAGGCTCCAATCCACAAAAGGAGTAGGAAAAATCCCCAATTAATATTGATACTCCCTCCTCTTCCCCTCATCCTCATACAGATTCCCCTTCTCGGTCAAAAGACAAAGAGGTTTCAAAATCATCCTCCTCCCATAATTATCCACAAATTTCTCCTCCTAGTACCCCAATCGGACCTCCCTCTCAATAGATAGGTCTGGAATCCACCCTGTCACACACTCCCTTTTCCCTTTCCACAAATCTTTTGGGTCTTCAGTCTTTACAAAGCACTTCCTCTACAAATAAATCTACCATCGCCAAGATTAAAAATATAAGGAAAGCCACAATGAATGTTGCGACATGGCTAAAGTCATGGAATCCTCCAAGTGACACTGATATGGCCCAAGTGCGAGAGGGGGTAGTTTTGGATCCAATCAACATGCAAAGGTCTACTATGAGGATGAATCCTCTAGTACAAAAGCCATAGAAAAAAAAGACTCTAGATGACTATCAGACTGAAATAATCACTGAAGACATGAATCAACTATCGATGGATGACGAGTGGAGTAAGGCTCAGACCCACATGGATACGATCTATTTGAATGCAAAGCATTACAAATAAAAGTTCCTCAGAATAGAGTAGGCTCGATAGCGATTGGAAGAGGCCTTCAACCAACAAAAAATTATTGAGAAGGCTCTCAAGAATGATGCTAAAAATTGGGAGCATAAGTTCAAAGGGACCGCATCATTCCAGGAAAAAGTAGCCAAGGCTGAGGAGTAGGTACAGACATTGCATAAATGAGTAGAGGACTTGAATCAGCAGTTATTAACAACTTCAAAAAAGGTTCAAGGCTTCTCTAAAGAAAAAGTGATTGAAGTACAGAGATAAAAACTCATAGTAGTTAGGAAGATAGTCCTTAAGACTAGACCCACCCTAGCTTATCTCTCCAAAGTGAACAATATGATGAGCCATATAGAAAAGGAGTTTGAAGCTTCAATTAAGCTCCTAAGACCGAGGGTGTCTACGACTAACAAGATTTAGGTCCTAGCGAATAGCACGCAAGCAATAGCTGACTATAGAGCTCAAGATGAAAATTGGTCTCAAGCAAAATTAGTCACCAGGAACTTTTTTAAGAGGCATAAGCTAGTGAAAAAATGGTGAAGATATTATGGGAGTTGAGGGTGGAGGTGAAGTCTATCTCTAAACATATCAATATGGTTGAGGGCTGTGGTATACCTAGTTTTTGGGATGCTCAGTCTAACCTCTTTATGGAAGATCAAATAAAGACAAATTGGCTAAATTTTTACAATGACATATCTAAATTTAATGGATGGTAAGAGCCTGTGCAAGAGGACCATATTTTTGGTATGGCTCAAAATACAACTCAAATGAATTCTAGTCTTAACGAGCTCTATCTGAAGTCTAAAAGTTTAACTTACGATAAGATAGAAGAACTGGAATATTTGTACGCTACTTCCAAAGAAAAGGTGGATACTGATGAAGAAACCTGGAAAAATGCCTATGATAATGAAGCCATTCAATCTAAGGAGAAACAAGCAAAGACCAAGAAGGTCCCAAAAAGTGGTACAAAATCTTCGAGACAAGGAGAGATAATTTCTGAAGAGGAATCTCCAGAGGAATGATTATTCCTAAGTTTTATTTTTATTTTTTGATAACTCTTGGTATCATTCCCTTTATTTCCCTTCCCTTTATTCTTTTATATTTTTATATTTCTTTTTTTTGAAGAACACAAGCTTATACTGAGAGGGGGGTGAACAGTATAAGACCTCTTTTTACTTTTTCCTTTATACTTCAAAACTAGTAAAGCAATATACCCAAAGCAATATCAAAGCAATGCACAATATCATCCACAAAGTGACACCAATTTTAACGTGGTTCACCCGGAATGGCTGGGCTACGTCCACAAAACTTTTCTCTAAAAGTTATCTCAAAGTTCTTTGGGAATCCTTCCCAATTACAATGTTTATGAGCCTCGGCCCAAAGGAGATACCTTCCCCCAATCAGAATTTATGAGCCTCTGCTCAAAGGAGATACCTTCCCCCAATCAGAATTTATGAGCCTCTGCTCAAAGGAGATACCTTCCCCTCTGCTCTGGAAATGATCCCTCAGAAGATCAACTGCCTCTACCTCTTGCCAACACGTGGAACTCCTTTCCACCGAAGACCTCCTATCCTCAATGCTTAGCCTAAGAGACCTCTGCCTTCTATGATCACGTCCACAGCAGCTCAGCAACCTGTACCAAACATAGTCAATCGGTCTAGTACAAGTCTTCCTCTATCTGTCAGATCTGTCCAACTCTTGAACAAATCAATCCTCTAGCATACAAGCCTTCTCAAAGACTTGCCAACTGTCCTCAGGTTCTTCTCATAGAACCAATGCACCTCTATCCTCAAGTTCTCTGATAGAACTATCAAACTCAGCTCACAAGTCCTCTGCTAGGACCTGTCCAAATCTGCTCACAAGTCCCCATCGAAACCTGTCCAAAATTGCTCACAAGTCCCCACCGGAACCTGTCCAAAACTACTCACAAGTCCCCACTAGAACCTGTCCAAAAACTTAGCAAGCTCACCAAGAAAAACTTTCTTAGTAGGAAATCACAAAGTGAATTGTTAGAGACCCAATGTGATTTGTCAAACTCATAGAAGCATAAAGAGAATTGTTAGAGACTCAATATGTTCTATACTCAAATCCCAATCTCAAAACTCAACTCAAATCAACTCAGCTCAATCTCAATCTCAAATCTGAAAACTCAACTCAATATCTGAAATGGATAGGATAGAATGTTTTCTTTCAAGAACATGAAACCCCAACAATTGCCAACTATGCAAAGAATCACATAACAATGATACTCATGTTCTTTTCACCATCAATTAGGGTTTCAACAACAATGCTCATCAAACAAGGTTTAGTCAACCAACACCATTCAACTCAACATCAACCTTGAAGCATTCAACCAATCATCACAAGAAAAGGAAACAAGTAGAAATCCTTTTCCCTCCAAAGATATTTGAACAAAACAACCACCAACACAATATCACCAAATGCAAAGAATAACTTGCTCAAATCAACTCAATGGAGTAAGCCCAATATCATGAATCAAGTAAAGCAATAACTTGATCAAACAACCTCTATGGAAGCAACTCAACCATCAAACTCAAAACAGCCAACCAAGGGTTCCACCAACTCAATGCAAGTAGCTAGACTCACAAATATAAACCCTAGTGCACAAAGCTTCCACTATCTCAAACCAAAAATTATGCATTCACCAAAAACTCTCCTTAAGGATAACAATGCATAAGTAGTCTTCAACAAACCAGAAAATAGGATTTACACCTAGCCAAAGGATACCTAGTAGAATACCTTTTCACTCCAACCTTATTTCAGAAAACATACACCAATCATACTCATAAGAAGAATGTGCCCATACCTTATTGGAGTAGAAGATAATTGAACCTTCAAGCTGTCACCACACACAACTCTCAAACTTATAAATCGTTGTCCAAGAAACTCCGAATTTCATGGCATAAAGACGTTTTAATAAAAACGTGTGTTACTCTAGCAAAGCACCCCCGCGAGACTCGAAACGGTGACCTCCGCCAATGCAGCGCCCAACAGCAGCCTTCGCTGCCACTAGCCCACGTGGGCTACGAAGTTCACAAGTGAACTTCCCTCCACTTCACCCTCAAAAAAACTCTCGAAGACTTTTCAACCGCACGTGCTTCTAAGTCTTCCTTCGATCACAACGAATACAGAGCACAAACACCGCAAATTGCATTCGGGGAATTTCGAATTAATTAGCCTTCCAACCTTAGGAGTTGGAGAATAAATAGTCTCTTCGAAGACACCTTGACGTCAGCGAAAATAAAGACCATTTCGAAATTAATCAAAAGTCTTTTCAAAAAGGGTTTAAAAACCCTTAAATAATTTTAATAAATTAAGAATAAAAAAGGTTTAAAAACCTTTAAGTATTTTTAATAAATTAAAAATAATTTCTCCCTTAATTAATTAAATAATTAATTAATTAAAACCTTGAAGGGTTTTAAATAATAATTAAATAAATAATAAAGAGAACCTCCATTGGTTTTAATAAAAACCATTTAACTTGGTTTTAATAAAAACCCTATCCAACTTGGTTTTAATAAAAACCGGTTTGGTTTTAATGAAAAACCCTTGCCAATGGAATCTCTCCGGATTCTCTTAAAAATATTCTCTTGGAATCTTCCACCTTTGAAGCCAACACATCCTCTTAACATTAATGCCATTTCCTTTTGACATCAATGACAACTCATAGACAAGAAGCTAGGATCTCAAACCCAAAATTGCCAACAATCTCCCCCTTTGTCATTGATGGCAAACCATGCTTCTCAACAACACAGAAACTCAACATAAATAGCTCCCCCTGTCTTGAGGCTCTCCCCCTTACTCAAATCTCTCCCCCTTTGTCATCAATGGCAAAGGGTCACCTTTGGGGCTCGGGACTAAGAATGAGCCTCTTAGCTTAGTCCCTCCCCCACCTCCTGATGAGGTGATTAATTCTTGGGTGGGAGTAAAACTCCCATTAGGCACTGATCATCATCAGCGTCTATAACTTCCTTGTCGGGCCTTCTCTTGAACTCTTTGTCCATATTCCTATTCCTGTCACTATTCTTGTTCTTGTTCTCATCCCTGTTCTTGTCCATGCCTTGATCCTTGGACCTGATCATGCCACTGTTCCTGTTCTTGTATTCTAGAATTTTAGCTCTACACTGTCTGATTGTGTGACCTTCATTGTTGCACTTGAAACACTTGACGATGTTGTTTCTCTAAGGTAAACCTGATCTTTGAATCCACCAGTTCTGACCAAACCTGTTCTGACCAAACCTATTCTGGCCAAACCTGTTCTGACCAAACCTGTTCTGACCAAACCTGTTCTGACCAAACCTGTTCTTGTTATTTGCCTTGCAATAAACTGCCTTGTGCCCAAACTATTGACAAGAGTAGCAATACCCTTGAAAGTAACTAGCACTTCTGAAACTTGTCATTTACCTCCTTCACTTGAGCCATGCAATGTGAAGCCATGTGACCAAACCTGTGACAAGCAAAACATCTGCCTTGAAACTTTCCTTTAATTGACCTCTTAGGTTCTGAAAACTTCTTCTTCTCATTCTGAATTCTGTTTTCTTTTCTGTGCATCTATCATTCAAGGACTCCTTTTCTGAAATACTTTCCTCATCAGAACTCTCTTCCTTTTGGAGTCTCTTACTAGACTCTCCAACTTGTTCCTTGTGTGGCTTAACAAAACCAAGGCCTGTTTTATCTGTTGTCTTTCTTTGACCTTTGATGAGTGACTTAACCTTTTTGGAGCTATCTTGAAACCTCGTAAAGCTTATCCTTGTACTCTTTAGTTTCCTCTTTCAAAGAAGCCATTTTCTGTTCTAACTCACTATACTCAAGAACCTTAGACTCTAACTCATCCTTGAGTTCTTGTGTCTTAGCCATAGAGAAGTCAAGACTTTCTATAAGATCATCTCTCTCCATACAACATTCATCTAACTTATCCTTGAGTCTAGCATTCTTCTTTCTTTCCTTTTTCAAAGCACTAAGAGCACTAATAAGTTCACCTTCAAGATCTACTTCACCTTCCTCTATATCTTCCTCTATTTGTTTGCTTTTTGAATCATCAAAGCCTTTTTCAGATTTCTTATCACTAGAGGTGCTACCCTTTTCAAAAACCATACATGCATCTTCCTTATAGTTTTCTGAAGCATCCTCATACATACTAGAAACCAAATCATTATTTGTGCAATCATCCTCAAGGTGACCAAAATTTCCACATCTAAGACATTTCATGATAATGAATCTATGTTTCGGTTCTTCCTCTTTTTCTGATATGAACAACATCTCATTTTCATTATCACTTGAAGAACTTTCACTATCACTACTAGAACACTTACTTGCTTTGTCTAGGTAGAAACTCTTCTTGTGCTTGTGAGAATACCTCTTTCCTTGATTGTTGTGCTCATCTTTGTTTTTCCTGTGATGCTTGTGCTTTTCAGAATCCTTGCTCTTAGAATCCTGTTTATCTTCATCACTTTCATTCTTGGGAACAATATAGTTTAGTAGCATAATGACCAAACTTTCCACAATTGAAACATCTTATATTTTTCATACTTTTGTGCTTTCTAGAGAACTTGCCTTTCTTGTTGTAATATGCCTCTTCATCACTAGAAGACTCATCACTATCTTGAAGTTGTTTACCCTTGGAATTCTTGGTAGCCTTGAAAGTCGCCTCTTTCTTGACATCAACCTTCACTTGAGTTCTCAACTCAAATGTCTGCAAGTATACTATGGAGCTCATCCTTTTTCAACTTATCCAAATCTTTAGCTTCCTCAATAGCAGAAATATTTTCACTAAATCTATTAGGAAGAGATCTTAAAATCTTATCACAAACATCATTTTCAGCAAGCTCAAGACCTAAGTCTTTCATGGAGTTAACAACCTCATCCATACGAAGCATGTAGTCACTAATATTTTCATCATCATTCATCTTGAGTTGTTCAAACATACCTTTGAAGTGTCTCAACTTGGCCTTTCTGACATTTGTATCACCTGTATGAACCACCTTCAATCGTTTCCACATTTCACTAGTTGTCTTGCAGTGAATCACTTTGGTGAGATCTGCTTTCTGTAAGCCTTTCAAGATTGCATTCATTGCTTTTGAATTGTTGTGATGTAGGAGCCTTTCTTCTTTAGTATTAGGACCATGTTCAGGAATAGTGTACTCATCTTCAATCACTTCCCAAACCTCATTCCCAAGTGCCATTAGATGAACCTTCATCCTTGCACTCCAAAGACCAAAATCTGACCCATCAAGAATAGGTGTTGCATTGCCACTTGAATGATCCATTGTGTTCTTTACTAGCTTTTCCTTCAAGCTCGTTAAACCTTTCGAAGGCACCCGCTCCGATACCAATTGAAGAACACAAGCTTATACTTGAGAGGGGGGGTGAACAGTATAAGACCTCTTTTTACTTTTTCCTTTATACTTCAAAATAGTAAAGCAATATACCCAAAGCAATATCAAAGCAATGCACAATATCATCCACAAATTGACACCAATTTTAACGTGGTTCACCCAGAATGCTACGTCCACAAAACTTTTCTCTAAAAGTTATCTCAAAGTTCTTTGGGAATCCTTCCCAATTACAATGTTTATGAGCCTCGACCAAAGGAGATACCTTCCCCCAATCAGAATTTATGAGCCTCCGCTCAAAGGAGATACCTTCCCCTCTGCTCTGGAAATAATCCCTTAGAAGATCAACTGCCTCTACCTCTTGCCAGCACGTGGAACTCCTTTCCACCGAAGACCTCCTATCCTCAATGCTTAGCCTAAGAGACCTCTGCCTTCTATGATCACGTCCACACAGCTCAACAACCTGTACCAAACATAATCAATCGGTCTAGTACAAGTCTTCCTCTATCTGTCAGATCTGTCCAACTCTTGAACAAATCAATCCTCTGCATACAAGCCTTCTCAAAGACTTGCCAATTGTCCTCAGGTTCTTCTCATAGAACCAATGCACCTCTGTCCTCAAGTTCTCTCGATAGAACTATCAATCTCGCCCCAACCTCCAAAACTCTCACAAGTCCCCACCAAACCTATCCAAAACTGCTCACAAGTCCCCACCGAAACCTGTCCAAAACTGCTCACAAGTCCCCATCGAAACCTATCCAAAACTGCTCACAAGTCCCCACCAGAACCTGTCCAAAAACTCAGCAAGCTCACCAAGAAAAACTTTCTTAGTAGGAAATCACAAAGTGAATTGTTAGAGACCCAATGTGATTTGTCAAACTCATAGAAGCATAAAGAGAATTGTTAGAGACTCAATATGTTCTATACTCAAATCCCAATCTCAAAACTCAACTCAAATCAACTCAGCTCAATCTCAATCTCAAATCTGAAAACTCAACTCAATATCTGAAATGGATAGGATAGAATGTTTTCTTTCAAGAACATGAAACCCCAACAATTGCCAACTATGCAAAGAATCACATAACAATGATACTCATGTTCTTTTCACCATCAATTAGGGTTTCAACAACAATGCTCATCAAACAAGGTTTAGTCAACCAACACCATTCAACTCAACATCAACCTTGAAGCATTCAACCAATCATCACAAGAAAAGGAAACAAGTAGAAATCCTTTTCCCTCCAAAGATATTTGAACAAAACAGCCACCAACACAATATCACCAAATGCAAAGAATAACTTGCTCAAATCAACTCAATGGAGTAAGCCCAATATCATGAATCAAGTAAAGCAATAACTTGATCAAACAACCTCTATGGAAGCAACTCAACCATCAAACTCAAAACAGCCAACCAAGGGTTCCACCAACTCAATGCAAGTAGCTAGACTCACAAATATAAACCCTAGTGCACAAAGCTTCCACTATCTCAAACCAAAAATTATGCATTCACCAAAAACTCTCCTTAAGGATAACAATGCATAAGTAGTCTTCAACAAACCAGAAAATAGGATTTACACCTAGCCAAAGGATACCTAGTAGAATACCTTTTCACTCCAACCTTATTTCAGAAAACATACACCAATCATACTCATAAGAAGAATGTGCCCATACCTTATTGGAGTAGAAGATAATTGAACCTTCAAGTTGTCACCACACACAACTCTCAAACTTATAAATCGCTGTCCAAGAAACTCCGAATTTCATGGCATAAAGACGTTTTAATAAAAACGTGTGTTACTCTAGCAAAGCACCCCCGCGAGACTCGAAACGGTGACCTCCGCCAATGCAGCGCCCAACAACAGACTTCGCTGCCACTAGCCCACGTGGGCTACGAAGTTCACAAGTGAACTTCCCTCCACTTCACCCTCGAAAAAACTCCCGAAGACTTTTCAACCGCACGTGCTTCTAAGTCTTCCTTCGATCGCAGCGAATACAGAGCACAAACACCGCAAATTGCATTCGAGGAATTTCGAATTAATTAGCCTTCCAACCTTAGGAGTTGGAGAATAAATAGTCTCTTCGAAGACACCTTGACGTCGACGAAAATAAAGACCATTTCGAAATTAATCAAAAGTCTTTTCAAAAAGGGTTTAAAAACCCTTAAATAATTTTAATAAATTAAGAATAAAAAAGGTTTAAAAACCTTTAAGTATTTTTAATAAATTAAAAATAATTTCTCCCTTAATTAATTAAATAATTAATTAATTAAAACCTTGAAGGGTTTTAAATAATAATTAAATAAATAATAAAGAGAACCTCCATTGGTTTTAATAAAAACCATTTAACTTGGTTTTAATAAAAACCCTATCCAACTTGGTTTTAATAAAAACCGGTTTGGTTTTAATGAAAAACCCTTGCCAATGGAATCTCTCCAGATTCTCTTAAAAATATTCTCTTGGAATCTTCCACCTTTGAAGCCAACACATCCTCTTAACATTAATGCCATTTCCTTTTGACATCAATGACAACTCATAGACAAGAAGCTAGGATCTCAAACCCAAAATTGCCAACAATCTCCCCCTTTGTCATTGATGGCAAACCATGCTTCTCAACAACACAGAAACTCAACATAAACAGCTCCCCCTGTCTTGAGGCTCTCCCCCTTACTCAAATCTCTCCCCCTTTGTCATCAATGGCAAAGGGTCACCTTTGGGGCTCGGGACTAAGAATGAGCCTCTTAGCTTAGTCCCTCCCCCACCTCCTGATGAGGTGATTAATTCTTGGGTGGGAGTAAAACTCCCATTAGGCACTGATCATCATCAGCGTCTATAACTTCCTTGTCGGGCCTTCTCTTGAACTCTTTGTCCATATTCCTGTTCCTGTCACTGTTCTTGTTCTTGTTCTCATCCCTGTTCTTGTCCATGCCTTGATCCTTGGACCTGATCATGCCACTGTTCTTGTTCCTGTATTCTAGAATTTCAGCTCTACACTGTCTGATTGTGTGACCTTCATTGTTGCACTTGAAACACTTGACGATGTTGTTTCTCTGAGGTAAACCTGATCTTTGAATCCACCAGTTCTGACCAAACCTGTTCTGACCAAACCTATTCTGGCCAAACCTGTTCTGACCAAACCTGTTCTTGTTATTTGCCTTGCAATAAACTGCCTTGTGCCCAAACTATTGACAAGAGTAGCAATACCCTTGAAAGTAACTAGCACTTCTGAAACTGTCATTTACCTCCTTCACTTGAGCCATGCAATGTGAAGCCATGTGACCAAACCTCGTGACAAGCAAAACATCTGCCTTGAAACTTTCCTTTAATTGACCTCTTAGGTTCTGAAAACTTCTTCTTCTCATTCTGAATTCTGTTTTTTGTGCATCTATCATTCAAGGACTCCTTTTCTGAAATACTTTCCTCATCAGAACTCTCTTCCTTTTGGAGTCTCTTACTAGACTCTCCAACTTGTTCCTTGTGTGGCTTAACAAAACCAAGGCCTGTTTTATCTCGTTGTCTTTCTTTGACCTTTGATGAGTGACTTAACCTTTTTGGAGCTATCTTGAAACCTCGTAAAGCTTATCCTTGTACTCTTTAGTTTCCTCTTTCAAAGAAGCCATTTTCTGTTCTAACTCACTATACTCAAGAACCTTAGACTCTAACTCATCCTTGAGTTCTTGTGTCTTAGCCATAGAGAAGTCAAGACTTTCTATAAGATCATCTCTCTCCATACAACATTCATCTAACTTATCCTTGAGTCTAGCATTCTTCTTTCTTTCCTTTTTCAAAGCACTAAGAGCACTAATAAGTTCACCTTCAAGATCTACTTCACCTTCCTCTATATCTTCCTCTATTTGTTTGCTTTTTGAATCATCAAAGCCTTTTTCAGATTTCTTATCACTAGAGGTGCTACCCTTTTCAAAAACCATACATGCATCTTCCTTATAGTTTTCTGAAGCATCCTCATACATACTAGAAACCAAATCATTATTTGTGCAATCATCCTCAAGGTGACCAAAATTTCCACATCTAAGACATTTCATGATAATGAATCTATGTTTCGGTTCTTCCTCTTTTTCTGATATGAACAACATCTCATTTTCATTATCACTTGAAGAACTTTCACTATCACTACTAGAACACTTACTTGCTTTGTCTAGGTAGAAACTCTTCTTGTGCTTGTGAGAATACCTCTTTCCTTGATTGTTGTGCTCATCTTTGTTTTTCCTGTGATGCTTGTGCTTTTCAGAATCCTTGCTCTTAGAATCTTGTTTATCTTCATCACTTTCATTCTTGGGAACAGTACAGTTAGTAGCATAATGACCAAACTTTCCACAATTGAAACATCTTATATTTTTCATACTTTTGTGCTTTCTAGAGAACTTGCCTTTCTTGTTGTAATATGCCTCTTCATCACTAGAAGACTCATCACTATCTTGAAGTTGTTTACCCTTGGAATTCTTGGTAGCCTTGAAAGTTGCCTCTTTCTTGACATCAACCTTCACTTGAGTTCTCAACTCAAATGCTGCAAGTATACTATGGAGCTCATCCTTTTTCAACTTATCCAAATCTTTAGCTTCCTCAATAGCAGAAATATTTTCACTAAATCTATTAGGAAGAGATCTTAAAATCTTATCACAAACATCATTTTCAGCAAGCTCAAGACCTAAGTCTTTCATGGAGTTAACAACCTCATCCATACGAAGCATGTAGTCACTAATATTTTCATCATCATTCATCTTGAGTTGTTCAAACATACCTTTGAAGTGTCTCAACTTGGCCTTTCTGACATTTGTATCACCTGTATGAACCACCTTCAACTGTTTCCACATTTCACTAGTTGTCTTGCAGTGAATCACTTTGGTGAGATCTGCTTTCTGTAAGCCTTTCAGGATTGCATTCATTGCTTTTGAATTGCTGTGATGTAGGAGCCTTTCTTCTTTAGTATTAGGACCATGTTCAGGAATAGTGTACTCATCTTCAATCACTTCCCAAACCTCATTCCCAAGTGCCATTAGATGAACCTTCATCCTTGCACTCCAAAGACCAAAATCTGACCCATCAAGAATAGGTGTTGCATTGCCACTTGAATAATCCATTGTGTTCTTTACTAGCTTTTCCTTCAAGCTGTTAAACTTTTCGAAGGCACCTGCTCTGATACCAATTGAAGAACACAAGCTTATACTGAGAGGGGGGTGAACAATATAAGACCTCTTTTTACTTTTTCCTTTATACTTCAAAATAGTAAAGCAATATACCCAAAGCAATATCAAAGCAATGCACAATATCATCCACAAAGTGACACCAATTTTAACGTGGTTCACCCAGAATGGTCAGGCTACGTCCACAAAACTTTTCTCTAAAAGTTATCTCAAAGTTCTTTGGGAATCCTTCCCAATTACAATGTTTATGAGCCTCGGCCCAAAGGAGATACCTTCCCCCAATCAGAATTTATGAGCCTCTGCTCAAAGGAGATACCTTCCCCCAATCAAAATTTATGAGCCTCTACTCTGGAAATGATCCCTCAGAAGATCAACTACCTCTACCTCTTGCCAGCACGTGGAACTCCTTTCCACCGAAGACCTCCTATCCTCAATGCTTAGCCTAAGAGACCTCTGCCTTCTATGATCACGTCCACAACAGCTCAACAACCTGTACCAAACATAGTCAATCGGTCTAGTACAAGTCTTCCTCTATCTGTCAGATCTGTCCAACTCTTGAACAAATCAATCCTCTGCATACAAGCCTTCTCAAAGACTTGCCAACTGTCCTCAGGTTCTTCTCATAGAACCAATGCACCTCTGTCCTCAAGTTCTCTGATAGAACTATCAAACTCAGCTCACAAGTCCTCTGCTAGGACCTGTCCAAATCTGCTCACAAGTCCCCACCGAAACCTGTCCAAAACTGCTCACAAGTCCCCACCGAAACCTGTCCAAAACTGCTCACAAGTCCCCACTAGAACCTGTCCAAAAACTCAGCAAGCTCACCAAGAAAAACTTTCTTAGTAGGAAATCACAAAGTGAATTGTTAGAGACCCAATGTGATTTTTCAAACTCATAGAAGCATAAAGAGAATTGTTAGAGACTCAATATGTTCTATACTCAAATCCCAATCTCAAAACTCAACTCAAATCAACTCAGCTCAATCTCAATCTCAAATCTGAAAACTCAACTCAATATCTGAAATGGATAGGATAGAATGTTTTCTTTCAAGAACATGAAACCCCAACAATTGCCAACTATGCAAAGAATCACATAACAATGATACTCATGTTCTTTTCACCATCAATTAGGGTTTCAACAACAATGCTCATCAAACAAGGTTTAGTCAACCAACACCATTCAACTCAACATCAACCTTGAAGCATTCAACCAATCATCACAAGAAAAGGAAACAAGTAGAAATCCTTTTCCCTCCAAAGATATTTGAACAAAATAGCCACCAACACAATATCACCAAATGCAAAGAATAACTTGCTCAAATCAACTCAATGGAGTAAGCCCAATATCATGAATCAAGTAAAGCAATAACTTGATCAAACAACCTCTATGGAAGCAACTCAACCATCAAACTCAAAACAGCCAACCAAGGGTTCCACCAACTCAATGCAAGTAGCTAGACTCACAAATATAAACCCTAGTGCACAAAGCTTCCACTATCTCAAACCAAAAATTATGCATTCACCAAAAACTCTCCTTAAGGATAACAATGCATAAGTAGTCTTCAACAAACCAGAAAATAGGATTTACACCTAGCCAAAGGATACCTAGTAGAATACCTTTTCACTCCAACCTTATTTCAGAAAACATACACCAATCATACTCATAAGAAGAATGTGCCCATACCTTATTGGAGTAGAAGATAATTGAACCTTCAAGCTGTCACCACACACAACTCTCAAACTTATAAATCGTTGTCCAAGAAACTTCGAATTTCATGGCATAAAGACGTTTTAATAAAAACGTGTGTTACTCTAGCAAAGCACCCCCGCGAGACTCGAAACGGTGACCTCCGCCAATGCAGCGCCCAACAACAGCCTTCGCTGCCACTAGCCCACGCGGGCTACGAAGTTCACAAGTGAACTTCCCTCCACTTCACCCTCGAAAAAAACTCCCGAAGACTTTTCAACCGCACGTGCTTCTAAGTCTTCCTTCGATCGCAGCGAATACAGAGCACAAACACCGCAAATTGCATTCGGGGAATTTCGAATTAATTAGCCTTCCAACCTTAGGAGTTGGAGAATAAATAGTCTCTTCGAAGACACCTTGACGTCGACGGAAATAAAGACCATTTCGAAATTAATCAAAAGTCTTTTCAAAAAGGGTTTAAAAACCCTTAAATAATTTTAATAAATTAAGAATAAAAAAGGTTTAAAAACCTTTAAGTATTTTTAATAAATTAAAAATAATTTCTCCCTTAATTAATTAAATAATTAATTAATTAAAACCTTGAAGGGTTTTAAATAATAATTAAATAAATAATAAAGAGAACCTCCATTGGTTTTAATAAAAACCATTTAACTTGGTTTTAATAAAAACCCTATCCAACTTGGTTTTAATAAAAACCGGTTTGGTTTTAATGAAAAACCCTTGCCAATGGAATCTCTCCGGATTCTCTTAAAAATATTCTCTTGGAATCTTCCACCTTTGAAGCCAACACATCCTCTTAACATTAATGCCATTTCCTTTTGACATCAATGACAACTCATAGACAAGAAGCTAGGATCTCAAACCCAAAATTGCCAACATTTTTGACTTCGTTGCCCAATGGATAAAAGCTCTAAGTTCTAACATTCAGTTAACAGAATTACCCGAGCAGGCGCCAAGAATGTTGGTCAAAATGAAAACATGCGGGTAAATAAAGGTATTCTCCTCAAATTTTGCTAAGGAGAATTTTGATGATGGCATGACATTTTGGAGGGCCAACAGCAAGCAAGGAAGAATTGTCGTGATGGCGCGACATTTTGGAGGGCCAGCGACGAGCAAGGAAGAATTGTCGCAATGGCACGAAATTTTGAAGGACCAATTATGAGCAAGGAAGAATTATCATGATGGCGCAACATTTTGGAGAGCCAGTGGTGAGCAAGGAAGAATTTTCAAAATGGCACAACATTTTGGAGGGCCAACAATGATCAAGGAAATATTATCATGATGGCACAACATTTTGGAGGGCCAGCTATGAGCAAGGAAGAATTACCATGATGGCATAATATTTTGGAGGGCTAGCGGAGAGCAAGGAATAATTGTCATGATGGCGCAACATTTTGGAGGGCCAGCGGTGAGCAAGGAAGAATTGCCATGATGGCACGACATTTTGGAGGGCCAGCGGTGAGCAAGGAAGAATTGCCACTATGGCATGACATTTTGGAGGACCAGCGGTGAGAAAGGAATAATTGTCACGATGGCATGAAATTTTGGAGAACCAGCAGACCATGATCTCTTAAAAGAGGTGGAGAAGATATTTTTAATAGAAATATCTTAACTTCTTTTAGTTAGGAGATTCATGATCTGAGAAATATCTCTATAACAAGAAGATTGTGACATCTAATCATTCTGTTACTAGGATAAGCCTATGGGCAATTTGTTGTAACAACTTTCAATTTTATGTTTATGTAAAACTCTATATATAAGATGAGCGATCTAAACACTAGGTCGGCTCTTAGGCGTTTACAAGGCTATGTATTCATACTTCTGAAAAATAAATAGCGATCATCTATCTTGGTTCTGGGCTCAATTGGTGTACAAGTATATATATGTTTGTTTATTGCTAATTTAGTCTTTGCTGAACATACCATGCATTAATTCTTAAACCTAAATTTTTGTGTTAAGTGTTCTACAAGATCTTCAATTTATTTCATGTAGAAACTGCTATAGAAATACACACCGAATGATCTTAGCTTTCCATGCATTGGTTATTATTATGTTTTTTTGCAAAGTATTGAAGTAGTCCTATGTTGTTGCTTAATTTGTACCTTATCATCTCCTAGCATTGGCTATATTTCCCTCTTTTATGCATTCCCTTCTCTCCCCATTTTTCTTATAAAAAATAAGGAACCAACCTTCTCTGGATATTGAATTAGACAAACTTTGTTTTAGCCTGGTCTTTCAATGTTGACGAAGTCTTTGGTGCAAATTATTACCTAAGGCAGATTTCGTTCCAACAAGACCCAAAAAGGTCTATTTTTTAGGCCAATTTATGACCGTCCCACCCAAGGACGGCCCCAAAATCTATGAATGTCCCATCCAGGGATGACCCCCAAACATCCCAAGCTAGCCATCCCACCCAGGGACGACCCCCAAATTGGGCCAAAATTGGCCCTCCTAGCCACCAAAAATAGTCAAATAAAGGCAAACAAAATACAAGAAAAAGCAATATAATTACACACAAACACAAATAAAAGCACAAAATATTGTATGGAATCACTAATTAGGTTCAATTACCAAAAATTTAGTGTGCTCTACTAAAAAAATAAAAAAAACACCACAATTACACTTCTAAAACTAGCAAAGTGCAGTAGGAAAGTCAATCCTTACCCGTATCACAAAAGCTCCACAATTGGATGAGTATGCACACTAGATCATGGTGAATATAGTATGATTTTTGTAGTGCTTTTCTATTTAGAATCACTCTCCTCCTCCTCACCTCTCAAATTTCCAAGTTAGACATGCACAAATGAGCCCATTTTTCACATTTTGGGCTTAAATAGAAGTCTAAGAGGCATGACCATACCTGGGTGGGATGGTTGGCTAATTTCCAATAGTTCCCACCCTGTGATGGTCATAAAATATGCAACCATTTCACCTTGGTATGGCCACCAACAAATCACTTCAAAAAAGATCAAAAATGCACCAAAAAGGGTCCAAAACCCACCAAAAAAACTCAAATTTGGTCAAAATTCACTAGGGATCAAGATGAACCTAAATGGCTCATGAAGAAATGGAAAATTATTTACTTAAATCCCCAATAATTCCAATGTGGCCAGATATCCCCATGGTAATAAGGTTTCTAGCTCATTTCCTCCATGAAACATCAACAAATTCTCTAGAATCCTCTCAAAAATTCTCTATTTTTCAATAGGTAAAATTGAAGGAAACCCTAACCAAGTCATATGGGTCAATAAACTCATCAATTTTATCACTGGTCATTCCCTCAGTGAATCATCACTTGATGGGGTAGTCATACTTAAAAAATTCATAATTAAAATCAACAACCAAACACTCAATCATGCAAATTGCATTCGTTCAATAAATCATTGACAAAGATAATCATGCCCCTACTTGGGGCAGCAAACAAGCAAAAATTTCAATTAAACAAATTCTTTGCACATGGAAGCATAAAGGATCATAGGCTTCACCTCTTCATGACTGAACAATGTCCAAGATCAAGTAAGCCTTACTCGAAAGGTTGTACTTGAACCAAGTTCCTTAGCTCGTCAGAAGCAAGGAGTCAAGAAAACATGCTATTTCCATGATTGGGGTATATAAATTTTGTTAGGTTACTGAATAAACCTAATAATTTAACATTTTAGTCATCTATTTTAGCTTAGCACTATGCTGCACACAATGCATCTCAAAAAGGGGTATCTGTATACACTAAAATCATGTCAATCTGATTAAGTGACCAAAAGCAATGGCTAATTTGATATCATATGGCCCCCTTGGGCAACCCTCAAAGGTTACACAATGGTCCTAACCACTTTTGGAAGGCTATACCCCACTTTTTGGGATTTTTTAGCCATATATGCATGACCGTCCCATCCTGGGACGATCATAGTTTATGACCATCCCACCCAGGGATGGTCAAAATTAGCCCTTCCTAGGTGGGATGGCTAGGGCCTTTGATCCTAAAAAATTCAAATTTAGGTCAAATGGTGTCCATATACTGCCACTTATCCCACCTATTCAAGCATGCAGACCTAAGGGTACAAAATACTTATGACATGCTACAGAATGGAGGTCAAAAAAGGAGATTCTCTTTCCCTTCCAATGCATGTCAATTTTTGGATAAATAGCACCTCTTGCCTTGCATGTCCTTGCATGCCTATTTGGCCAAAGGTCCTATTGTGGCTGATCCACAACACACCCCAAAATTGGGGACCCACCTTTTTTGCATGCTTTCAAAGAAGACTGCAGTGGCCCAGATGTTAAAAAAATCAAAGGAAGAGCAAAATACAGCAAAAAAGAAAAGTGTCGCGATATCGCGACATGTCGCTCCATCACGGCTAGAAATGGAAAGTTGTCACGATATCGCGACATGTCGCTCCGTCGCGGCTAGAAATGGAAAGTTGTCACGATTTCACGACGTGTTGCTCTATCGCTGCTCAGAAAATGAAAAGTGTCGCGATATCGTGACGCGTTGCTGCTCAGAAAAGGAAAGTTGTCACGATATCGCGACATGTCATGTTTTCGTGGCTCAAACAAGCAAAGTGCAGGGGAACGAGAAAAGCATCACGATATTGTGATAGGTCACGTTTTTGCGGCTCCAAGCAATGAGATGGTACGGAAGGAAAATATGTCACGATTTCGTGACATGTCGCGTTTTTGCGGCCAAATACAGCAAGAGCAGTCCGAAAGAGAAAGGTGTCGCGATTTCACGACAGAAAGTAGCAAAGTGGTACGGAATGAAAAAGTGTCACGATTTCGTGACATAAAGCAACCAAAGTGTACGAAATGAAAAGTGTGATATCACAAAATGTCGCCATTTCGCGACCTGAAGATGAGATGAAGAGCAAGATAGAAAAGCGTCAGATTTCGGATAAAAGCAAAAGTGTACGGAATGAAAAGTTGTCGTGATATCGTGACATGTCACCATTTCGTGACCTGAAGATGAGATGAAGGGCGAAGATGAAAAGCGTCACGATTTCGCGACAGGAAGCAATGAGATGATGCCAAATGAAAAAGTGTCACGATTTCGTGACAGGAAGCAGTGAGATGATGCCGAATGAAAAAGTGTCACGATTTCGTGACATGTCACGTTTTCGTGGCCAGGTATAGGAAAACACAACAAAATGAAAAGGCATCACGATTTCGTGACAGGTTGCATCCTCACAGCCCGAAAGAGAAGAACGTCGCGATTTCATGACAAGTTGCAGCGAGATAGCCCGAAACAGAAAAGCGTCACGATTTCGTGACAAGTTGCAGCGAGATAGCCCAAAAGAGAAAAGCATCACGATTTCGTGACAAGTTGCAGCGAGATAGCCCAAAACAAAAAACGTCACGATTTCACGATAGGTTGCATTTGCGCGGCCCGTTGACAGGAAAATGTCACGATTTCATGACATGTCTTATTTTCGCTGTGCATGAAGGCAGACAAGGTTGCGGGCAGAAAAATGTCATGATTTCGTGACATGTCTTATTTTCGCTGTGCATGGTGGTGGACAAGGCTGTTGGCCAAAAAACGTCGTGATTTCGTGACATGTCTCATTTTCGCGATGCAGGTAGAGGAGCAAAGCTGCATACATAGAAAATGTCGCGATATCGCGACATACTATTTTTTGTCATGATTCACAGGGGCCATTACAGAACATGCAGAGAAGCACGGAACACATGGCATAAAGGTGTAAGGGCTACATAAGCGTTACATTTCATAGAGAAGATCAAACGTTTAGACATCCGAGTAGAAAGTCAAAGACAACGAAGAGACGAGGAAGATGAAATGATGCAATCTAGGAAATGAAACGAAGCGTCATAGGGCGAAGCAGAGAACATTGCCAGAAAGTATAAAAGCAGAGGCACAGATTGGTACAGGGGTCGAAAACCGCTACGAACAGAGTTGCAAAGCTGAAGGTGATAGGCTATTCTAGACCTACTTTTGGAGCGTTTTCCTCCACTTGTTCTAGTTTTGATAAACTGGAAGTTTTTGTTGTTGTAAATTGACATATTTTTAATACAAAAATTACAGAGAGTTGCATCTCATTGGCAAGAAAGAAGGAGTTATTTTTTGCATGCTAGATTTAATGTTCATTTTCCCCTTTTCAGATTTTTAGGCTTATAGGTGAAGTTTAATACAAGTTTTCTTGGTTGCTTCATACGAATGTCTAAATCTGAAAATCACAGTTTAAAAACCCCAGAAACCAGCACTTAGCTTATCTGGATTATGCATGTTTGCAGGTTCAATAGGTTAGGTTGTATGCGTAAAAACCTCATATCTTCGGTCTTGTTGAATAGGATTGCAGCCTTCTAAATGGACTTTAGTTTTAGTTTCTATGCATTTTATTTTCATTTTCTTAGATTTTGCATTTTTATTTTCCGAGAGATTACCCTTAGTTTAATTTACAGTTATTAGAATAAAATACTTGAAAATCTACCGAAATTGAAATCATTGGTATGAAAATCTTCAGAGTAAAATAAACCACAGTGCCCCTTGTAAGCAGTTACTTGCAATCACTAAGGTATTCCAAGCATTCAAATTGAACATTATGTGTACAAAATGCTAACATAGCGGAGACCTTGGAGAAATTACAAGTTTAATTTCTTTGCAAGAGGGGATTTGGAATCCAAATCCTATTGGAGAGTGTGTAGTTTCACAATCGGGTGAAAATACCACTCAACAGATTGGCGCTAGAAGGAGGGCATGATTTGGTTTACTTTATTTTTGATTTTCATACAGAAGTAATGTGTTGTTTTTGGTTTGATTTCTTAAATCTCATTAGAGGCTAAACTGCAGCATTGTTTTTGTGTTGCAGGTTTTCTTGGAGATATCGAGAGTTTCGTCAGGCAGGCTGGACCCACCGTGCCGTATCGCGACTAGGTCCCAAACAACTGGGGAAACCATATTCCATGACCTTACACTCACTGGTACTCCCAAGAATAAAACCAAGCAAGCTGTAAACCTACCAGTCACAAAAGATCTTTTTGCTTCAGGAGCATCGAGCGGACCTACACCGGTGGTATCAATTGCCACTAGCATACCTATCGTTAGTACCATTTCCACTACTCTTGTAGGGTTGTCCTCATCAATTCTGAGTCAAATGGCCCAACCTCCAGCAGCTCCTTGGTACGGAGCTAATAATATTCCTTTGAATATTGCAGGGGATATCCATGAAATCCCTAAGAACATAGAAATATTCTTGCCCAAATATAAACCAGATGGCCCAAGGACTGCAGAGGAGCATATCCAGGCCTATAGGGATGTTTTGATAAGGTTGCAAGTCCAGCATGAAGATGTGGCTTGCAGACTTTTTCCCATGAGCCTAGACCCAATGGCCTATGAATGGTATATTTGCCTACCTACTGGTTCAATCACTTCATGGACACAAATGGAGAATGCCTTTGTCAATCATTTTAGGTCACCTTTGGATCCCGCAACCATCTACAATCAATTTATTACATGCAAAAGGGGCCAGGGTGAACCAATTAGAACCTTTAATCAGAGATTCCAAAAATGCTATAATAGAGCAGTTCGACATTTTGCCATAGATCCCGCAGTGGCCTTGCAAATATATTTTGGGGCATTGGATCCCATGACAGCAATGTTTGCAAGGCGAAATCCTCAAGTCACCATGCTTGCCTTAGCTTACAACGAAGCTATGACCATCGAGCAACAAATGACACCACAGGGCTATGGGTTTCCCCAGATGCCTATGATGGGACAATATGCTCCATATGGTCAAGCTCCCATGGCAAATCAGATCATGGCACCGCAAATGCCAAACATGAATGCTTTCCCATATCAACAACCATATCCACCCACACCTGCCTATGCACCCATTCCGATCCAACCGATCACATCCATTCCACCCGTTCCCGCATTTTTGCAAAATAGTCAATCGACTATGCAAGGAACCAGCCAGGTTAATTCTCAAGCTATAGTTCCTTTCCCAAATCCAACTCCGATCCAAAGTGTAAATCCATACATGAATCAAATTCCTCAAAATCTGACTCAAATGTTAAATCAAGATCCCACGAATTATGCAAACCCAACGGGAACTAACAATGATGTAGCTCCACCGAAAGAGATTTATTCGGATGTTGAAGAGCTCAAGAAGATAGTTCATAAGCTGAGTAATGACATGGTTCAAAAATAGAAGTATGAGTCCCATGCCCCTCACCCAAGTCAAAACTTTAACAATAGAGGGAGACATTGGAACACGAAGCCAAACAATGGGGGCGTACCTGCCCCTATTGCCAATCAACTAGATACTTCTGCAGGACCCAGTCAATCCAGTTCCCTTCTGAATATTTCTGATTTTGCATGGGAAAAGGGGTGCAGGTTGCACAATACAAAAGAGCACAATGAGAGGAATTGTCCTGAAATCGCTAGATACACTCATTGTCTCCAAGCCCAAGTAGATGACCTGGAACTTGTGCCAAATGAGGGTCCACCCCAACATCAAGATGATAACATTATGGTGGTGGAAACTTTATACCGCCAAGAAAGTGAGAGTGAGGAAGAAGAAGATGAAATTTTGGAATAGGAGGTGCAAGCTTTTCGAGAGTTTAGAAAGGGGAATCACGGATATCATTTGAGAAGTAAATCTAAAGCCCCTAAAACATCATCAACACCACCAAATAACTCTATCCTTCCTCCGGATACTAAGGCAGATAATAATCCTCCTCCTCCACTTAGGAAAGAAACGTCTAATGACACGCAGAAGACAGCCAAACTTGAAAGAGCAAACTATGACATAGTGGAGGATTTAAGGAAATCTAAGTCGAGCCTTTCATTTTTAGAGGCAGCCAGGTTGCCTGGCCAAAAAGAAGCATTGATAAAGGCTCTGGACTCACCTAGTCAAGTGTGGAAGGGAAAGGAAGTTGAGTCTCAGTTGATTTTACGAAAGGAGAGACGGGATGTCCCGCCATTTTTATTGACTCTGAGAATTGCTGGTAAGAATTTGCATAATTGTTTGGTAGACACGGGTGCCACGAGCAATCTCATGCCTTCAGAGATATGTCAAATGCTAGGCCTACAGCCTGTTTCATCCAAATGCAAGGTTTTGCAATTGGACCGATCTCGAGGTAAATGTGATAGGGACCCTATATGATGTCAAAATTCAACTAAATTCTGAACCCAGTGGTCCAACAAGTGGTCGACATTTTGGTTGTTAATATCCCAAGTAGATATGGAATGCTACTTGCAAGGGATTGGATGAAAACTTTGAACGGCTATTTTTCAACCGATTGCTCACATATGTGGTTACCCTGGAAAGGAATTGCAAATCAAATCAGAGTAGAAAATGAACCGAGGCTTAAAGAAATCGTAACAGAATATAATAAGCCAAATGAAGTTCAGTTTTCTGAGCCAGATTTGGGGGTTTATGCTTTTGATGTTGAAGAGGCTACTGAAGAGCCTAAAGGGGAAACATTTCATAGTAGCTCTCTTGAGGAAAATGATGGCATATGGTTGCTTAGGTTTGATGGATCCAAATCCAGACAGGGAGCAGGAGCCGGAGTCGAGCTCACTCGTCCAGGAGGTAAACCTTTACTTGCTGCCTATAGGTTATAGTTTCCTTGCACGAATAACGTGGCAGAGTATGAAGCACTAATTTTTGGTTTACAACTGGCATTGAGCAAAGGGGTTAAATGCTTGAAAGTATTGGGAGATTCTCAACTGGTAGTCAAGCAGATTAAAGGACAATATACATGCCGCGACAAGAGACTGAGCCTTTATAGAACTAGGGTAAGAGACCTCATTGAGGAATTCGACGCTTTCAATATAGCCCTTATTTCTAGAAAAGGAAATCGCATAGCAGACTCTCTTGCAGTCATCGCAGGTATGTTAAATCTAGTTGATATAAAAAGGTGTAAAAAGTTCTCCATTGAATTGGTTCCTTGTCCATCGATACCTGATAATGTCGAGAATTTCCAAGTTTTTGAAAACGACAGACACATATTCAAATTTGTCACGAACTCAGGTGTTTTTGAAAACCAGGTGATTGATGAGGAGCAAAGATGGCAAGAAGAAGAAGCAGAAAACGAAAGTAAAACTACGTATCGATCCAACAAAATACCAAAAGACATAGTTTCATTGGAGAAAATGTTCGATACGGGATACAAGGCTAGAAAAGAAAGAAAGGTTCCACTCCCCAAAGATGCATGTGATCTGATTAATCTAGGGAGTGCAGACAATCCACGGGAAGTGTATATCGCAAAGGCATGTACAGTGGAAGAAAGAGAAAATATAATACATGCACTAAAACACTACGTGGATTGCATTGCTTGGAATTATAACGAATTGAAAACATACAACCAAAATGTCATTACACATACCATCCCTCTAAAGCCGGACTCCAAGCCTTTCAGACAAAGACAACGAGTTGTTAACCCGCTATTGGAGCCCTTGATAGAAAAGGAGGTCAAGAGATTATTGGAAGCAAAGATTATTTTTCCTGTTAGGCACTCAACCTGGGTTGCTAACCTCGTTCCAAAAAGAAAGAAGAGCGGAGAGATTAGGCTATGTATAGATTTTCGAAATCTTAACAAGGCCTCTCAAAAGGATAACTATCCATTGCCATCCATTGATGAAATTTTACAAACAGTGAATGGATCTGAAATGATGTCTTTTCTTGATGGATATTCTGGATATAATCAAATTCTTATTCATCCCAATGACAGGATGAAAACAACCTTCACAACCAAATGGGGGACATTTGCCTTCAGAAGAATGTCGTTTGGACTATTAAATGTTGGTGCAACATTTCAACGTGCCATGGACTATGCATTCAAAGGGCTTATAGGCAAGTGTATCATTGTGTATGTGGATGATATTCCAGTATTTTCAAAGAAAAGAGAAGACCATGTCAAGGATTTGAAAAAGGTTCTTCAAAGATGCAGAGAGCATGGAATTTCTTTAAATCCCAAAAAATGCATCTTTGGAGTAACAGAAGGAAGATTACTCGGTCACATCATTTCAAAAGAAGGCATATCCATTGACCCAGAAAGGATAGAGGCTATCCAAAACTTACCTCTCCCAGGTAGTAAAAAGGAGTTGAGATCTTTCTTCGGGCAAATTAATTTTGTGAGGAAGTTTATTTCAAGCTTCGCTGAGATAGCCAAACCGTTGAACGAGATGCTCAAGAAGGATGTAGATGTCAAATGGAACGAGGAAAGGAGGGTGGCCTTTCAGAACATTAAGGATGCCATTTCCAGAGCCCCTGCCCTCATAAGTCCAAACTATGCTAAACCTTTCTACATTTATGCTTTCGCATCGGAACACTCTTTTGCGAGTGTCTTGACCCAGAAAGGTGAGGATAGCGCAGAAAATCCCATAGCATTTTTAAGTGCTCCTTTAAAAGATGCTCAATTGAGGTATTCTATCCTCGATAAGCAGATGTACGCACTCTTTAAAACGGTAAAAAAATCTGACATTACATTGTGCACAGCAGAGTTTTTGCCATTGTGCTTGACCCTGTTATCAAAACTATGTTTTTACAGAACGAGCTAGGTGAGAAAAGAGGTAAATGGATTTCTACTATCCAAGAATTTGATCTTGAAATCCAACCCATGAAACTAGTTCGAGGACAGGGACTTGTGAAGACGATTGCTGAGAATAATCCTCAAACGACATGCCAATATTCAAATGCAGTATACATTTCTAAAGATGACTGGTATGTTGACATTGTGCATTTTCTATTAAACGGTAAGTGCCCATCCAATTTGAATTCCACTCAAAGAAGGGCTTTAAGACTTAAATCTGTTAATTATCTGATTAGAGCTGGTGTTTTGTACAGGAAAAATCATGAGGGGATCTACTTGAGATGCCTGAATAAAGAAGAAGCTGCCAAGGTTCTGCAGGAGTTTCATGGGAAATATGGAATTGGCCATGGTGCGGCAAATGCTACAACGCATCAAATCCTGAGAGCAGGATACTATTGGCCTCACATTTTTAAAGATGCACACGCTCATGTACGATCTTGCCACATTTGTCAAGTAGCTGCCAACAGAGAAAGAAATGCAGCCATGCCATTACAACCTGTAGTTGAGATGAGACCATTTGCACAGTGGGGATTAGATTTCATTGGGGTTATTAACCCAAATTCTTCTGATTCCCATAAATTCATACTAACAGCTACAGATTATTGTACAAGGTGGACATAAGCAGTTCCTACAAAACATGCCACTACAGACGTTGTAATAAAATTCCTTGAGGATCACATCATAACAAGATTCGGAATGCCCGATTCTATCGTTAGTGATAATGGTAAAGCTTTTGTTTCCACACAATTTGCAGATTGGGCATATGACAATAAAGTGAGTTTAAAATTTGCATCTAATTATTACCCTCAAGGAAATGGTTTGGCCGAATCCTCAAACAAAAATTTGTTGAATATCATTAAGAAATTACTGGAAAAGAACCCTCGAGATTGGCACAGCCAGTTAAAGTTTGCTCTTTGGGCAGATAGGACCAGAGTAAAAGAATCAATAGGGAATACCCCCTATCATTTGGTCTATGGACAAGACCCGATATTTCCTGCAAACTTGAAGCTGCAAACCCTACATTTCATGCAAGAATACTTGGGAACAGATAACCACACCGAAGCCAGACTAAGTCATTTACCGCACCTCGATGAAAAAAGGGAGGAAGCCATGATTCACATGAATAAACACCAAGAGGTTGTTAAAATATGGTTTGACAGAAGAGCTAAAATCAAGTCCTTCAGAATTTCAGATTTGGTCTTATTGTGGGATAAAAGACATGAAGAAAAGGGAAATCATCAAAAATTTGATTGTCTTTGGTTAGGCCCTTATCGGATTTCAGAAATTCTAGGGAAAAATACCTTCAGGTTGAGAACTTTAGAAGGGAAGGATCTGATGTTACCAGTTAATGGGCATGTTTTAAAGCATTATTTTAGCCCTTAAGTCATAAGAGATTGATATTATACTTTTCGGTTTTGGGTATGGATTTTCAAATTTTGTTTTGTTTGTTTTAGGATTGCTAGTCTAGTTAGGATTTAAGTTGTGTGTTTTGATTTCATTTGACATGTTTGGTTTGTTTATATACAAAAAAAAAAAAAAAAAAAAATTGAGATGTCAACTTATGCCTAAGACTAGGAGAATATGAAACATTGGAATTGTGTTGTAGAAGCTCCACAAGTAACACAAACATCTTAAATAATATCGTTTGAATCTTGTGATGCATGAAGTTGTCAGTTTTACACATTATGGTAAAGTAGATGATATATTCCCTCCACAGTTCAAAAGAAGCAGTGCATTCATATCTCATGCCACATTCCACATTGCATATACATGTCATCTTAGTTACATTTTCATTTCATGTGCAATCATTGAGAAGGTGTCGAATCCTCTTAGGATTATTACATAACATATATTAAAAGGATCCTAAGGTTGGGAACTGCTGCCCAAACTATCTTGAACCAAGCACATTCCATGCATATTAAAGAGAATCTTGAGCAAAATGGTCAAAACCATACTTGGATGAAAAGGTGAGGTGAAAAGAATATTTCATGTCTGTCCTATCATGCAACATAATCCTTAAAATAGTGGTTTTTACCACTCCCATAAAGCTTAAAGCCTAAAACCAGAGTAGTAAGGATAGGGTTAAATCCTCATCGAACTTAGGTTGAGGATCCAACTCCCCAAAGCTCTGATTTGACCTACATGGAGTAGTAAGGATAGGACATAATTCTCATCTCGCTTAGGTTGAGAATCCGATTCCCCAAAGCTTCCATTTTTCCCACTTCATCATAAAGCTTGGATTGGAAGGATCGTACTACATGTCCTCTGCAAAGGATGGGTAGTCATCCCAAAGGTCCAAGTAATAAAATTAACTAATATTTCCCATTTTGTCTTAATATTGGATTGGAAGGATCGTACTACATGTCCTCTGCAAAGGATGGGTAGTCATCCCCAAGATCCAAGAAGTAAAAATATTTTCCATTTCATCTTAATGTTGGATTGGAGGGATCGTACTACATGTCCCTAGCAAGGATGGGTAGTCATCCCAAAGGTCCAATAAATAAAAAAAAAAAAGAGAGAATGAATGAAGTCAAGTCATGGATTATGGGGTTAAGTATGCTCATGCGTGGCAACATGTCTTGTCTAAAAGCAAGACCACTGATTGCTCATATGGATAGACTAGCCTGACCATTTCATCCATAACAGGTTAAATCATTTTGTTCAAGATGAGGTAATGAACTCCAAATCAGAATAGTAAGGATAGGGTTAAATTCCCATCTCGCTTAGGTTGGGAATCCTATTCCCCAAAGTTCTGATTTCACTCACACTTGCACATGGGTTCAAGATGGTAGTGACACATAACCAACTTTGGGATCTAGTAAATTAATTCAGTATACATATATTTGGTCCTAAGAGGGTTTGACAACTTTGATATGTTTGTTCATGATATTAGAAGGTTTGAGCCTTTGTAAAGCAGGTTGTTACATCTCTAGCATCTTCATCATACATCAAATCCTGCACAAATCATTCATAGCCTTGCATACAAATCATAAGTGAAACTGATAATGGAATGTTGATCAAGTTCAAATGATAGGGAATGAAACACATTGCACACACCGAGCTGATACTTAATGATTCCAATGATTCATGTATTTCTGATCTATCGGCATTTGTTTATCTTTTATGTGCTGACGCCTGTATCTAAGCTTGTATATTTCAGGTTGGGTTCTCACCAAAATGCTCAGGAGCATTTGACAACAGAGTCACCATTTGTTGTGGCTGATCCACAACACACCCCAAAATTGGGGACCCACATTTTTTGCATGCTTTCAAAGAAGACCGCAATGGCCCAGATGCTAAAAAAATCAAAGGAAGAGCAAAATATAACAAAAAGAAAAGTGTCACGATATCGTGACATGTCGCTCCGTCACGGCTAGAAATGGAAAGTTGTCGCGATATCGCGACATGTCGCTCCGTCGCGGCTAGAAATGAAAAGTTGTCATGATTTCACGACGTGTTGCTCTATCGCTGCTCAAAAATGAAAAGTGTCACGATATCATGACGCGTTGCTGCTTAGAAAAGGAAAGTTGTCGCGATATCACGACAGGTCACGTTTTCGCGGCTCAGACAAGCAAAGTATAGGGGAATGAGAAAAGATGCGATAAAGATTTTGTGTCAAGAAGAGATGGTACGAAAGGAAAATATGTCACGATATCGTGACATGTCACAAAGAAGAGAAAAGAGAAAAGTGTCGCGATTTCAAGTGTACAATGAAAAGTGTCACGATTTACATAAAGCAAAGTTACAATGAAAAGGTTGTCGATATCGTGACATGTCACAATGACCAAAGATGAGATGAAGAAGATGAAAAGTTATTTGACAAAAGAAAAAGTACGGAGAAAGGTGTCTGATTTCACAGAAAGCAGGGAGATGATGCCAAATGAAAAAGTGTCACGATTTAGGAAAAGAAGGAAAAAACAAAGAAAGAAAAGCACGAAAAAAAGAAAAGTCACGATTTCACGACAAGTTGCAAGATAGAAAAAAAAGCGTCACGATTTTGACAATGAGATACAAAAAAAAGATCATGATTTCACGACAAGTTGTAGACAGATAGCCCGAAAAAAAAACATCACGATTTCACGACAGGTTGCATTTGCGCCCGTTGACAAAAATTGTCACAATTTCGTGACATGTCTTATTTTTGTGCATGAAGGCAGACAAGGTTGCGGGAAAATGTCACGATTTCGTGACATGTCTTATTTTCGCTGTGCATGGTGGTGGACAAGGCTGTTGGCAGAAAAATGTCATGATATCGCGACATGTCTCATTTTCGCGGTGCAGGTAGAGGAGCAAAGCTGCATACATAGAAACGTCGCGATATCGCGACATGCTATTTTTTGTCATGATTTATAGGGGGCAGTTACGGAACATGCAGAGAAGCACGGAACACGTGGCATAAAGGTGTAAGGGCTACAGAAGCGTTACAGTTCACAGAGAAGATCAAACGTTTAGACATCGAACAAAAAGTCAAAGACAATGAAGAGACGAGGAATACGAAACGATGCAATCTGGGAAATGAAACGAAGCGTCACAGGGCGAAGCAGAGAACATTGCCAGAAAGTATAAAGGTAGAGGCACAGATTGGTACAGGGGTCGGAAACCGCTATGAATAGAGTTGCAGAGCTAAAGTGATTGGCTATTCTGGACCTGCTTTTGGAGCGTTTTCCTCCATTTGTTCTAGTTTTGATAAATTGGAAGCTTCTGTGTTGTAAATTGACATATTTTTAATACAAAAATTACATAGAGTTGCATCTCATTGGCAAGAAAGAAGGAGTTATTTTCTGCATGCTAGATTTAATGTTCATTTTCCCCTTTTCAGATTTTTAGGCTTATAGGTGAAGTTTAATACAAGTTTTCTTGGTCGCTTCATACGAATGTCTAAATCTGAAAATCACAGTTAAAAACCCCAAAAACCAGCACTTAGCTTATCTGGATTATGCATGTTTGCAGGTTCAATAGGTTAGGTTGTATGCAAAAAACCTCATATCTTCGGTCTTGTTGAATAGGATTGCAGCCTTCTAAATAGACTTTAGTTTTAGTTTCTATGCATTTTAGTTTCATTTTCTTAGATTCTCTGCATTTTTTATTTTCCCAAGAGATTAACCTTAGTTTAATTTCCTGTTTGTTAAAATAAAACACTTGAAAACTCATCGAAATCGAAATCATTATAATTTCAGAGTAAAATAAACCATAGTGCCCCTTGTTAACAGTTACTTGCAATCACTAAGGTATTCCAAGCATTCAAATTGAACATGATGTGTACAAAATGCTAACATAGCGGAGACCTTGGAGAAATTACAGGTTTAATTTCTTTGCAAGAGGGGATTTGGAATCCAAATCCTATTGGAGAGTTGTAGTTTCACAACTGGGTGAAAATACCACTCAATAGGTCCCATTTGGTTATAAAGTGGATCCATTTGCCACCCAAAAGATAGAGAGGAGTTTTGAGACATTGCAACATAGTGCTACCAAGATTTTCCCTCACCCTTTTATGCCCTTTTCCCTCAAAATATCTACCTAGCAAAGGAGGTTCTTGAGTGATTCAAGAGGTAAAATTTGTTTACAAAACAAAACCAATTGAGTTAATTTCACCCCAAAATTGATGAAAACACCATTGAGAGAGTTTTTGACCAATTCACAGAGGAATTGGTGGTAGAAAATTAGCAGAACTGGTGATTGTCCCACCCTAGGATGGTCCCTATTCTGTGACAGTCACCACCATTCCTACAAGGGAATATCATATATTGAAGTTTTATTTTTCTATTTTTTTAAATAGGCATATTCTAGGATAGTCTAGGAACCTATTTTTCAACATTCATGTAATTTGAAGTTATATTGAGTGAGTTATTGTATTTTTAGTATTTTACAGGTCTACTTGGCCCATATGAATATGTACTTGAATATGTGATCAATTTTGCTAATATTTTCATATGGTTCCTCTCTACATCTAATATTATATATTATGTCCAAGTTTGGTTTGATTTGGAAATGTTTAGGACCATAAATCACCTATTTTGGATTTTGTAGCCTTAGTAGGTGCACTGCGAATGCGACATGGATTTGGATGTAATTTTTTTTTTTTTTTAATTACATCTTCCCAAAATCATATTTTATGCATTATTATGAAATTTAGAATCATTTGGAGTTGTTTTAGATGGTCGCATTGCATATTTACACTTTCTAGCCTTTCATTGCATGCATTACTTTGGCATGTTTAATAATTCACACTTGCTATTGATTAAATCTGGTTTCCTTGTGTGCATGTGTAGGTCTTATAGAGCATGAGGAAGGATCATAGGATTAGAATATCATATATCAAAGTGGCGGTATCATAGACCCTCCCACTTCAATTGTGGGTATGAGGAAGAACATTGGAAGTGCACCCGAGTTATTGAAAGGATTTGATCCTTGGGCACCATTTTGTAACAAGTGTATCAATCTAGAGCCCTCAAGGGGATATTTATGTAACCATGATTTGATACATCAAATGAATAAAGGATAAATCCATTTCATACATTTATTTTATCTTATCATGCTTACTTGAATGCTCATTTTCTAATGCTTATTCAACATTAGCAATAGATGCATCTTGTTTAGCATTGTTAGATGCACCATTTTTACCATACTTGTTACAATATTCAAACGAGGTTATTTATTGTATTAATCATTCTAAGAGTTAAATAGCAATTCCAATCCAACTCTTCATGTAATATTTTTCAAAATTTAAAACAATTTTGGGCTTCTTTCCTGTTATTTTTCTATGTTTAGTTTTGTGTGTGTCTTCATTATGGGTTACATTATTTGAATGCATAGTGAATGCTTCTTTCATTGGTCAACTATTACATTTATTACGATATTCAAATGAATGTAATTGCGTTGATTATATCTTCTATCTATATTTCTATTTTCATTGAATTATTAATAAATATTGCTACAATGGCCCAAAGGATTAAATCACCAGTCATACATAAGGTATATTAGAAATGTTATTGTTTTAGATCAATCATAATTCATAATTTTTTATTCATAACCATAAATCTAGAAGAGCATGAACTTGAAGAACTTAAGCTCACCTCAAGGGTATCCTTACCATACTTGGTCTGTCTAGAAAATATTAGAGAACTTTATTCCCAAGTCAAAGAGGTAGATCGACCAGAGCCTATAGTTGCTTTTTGGCAGCAGGTTTTCCTATAGCATGATATATTATCTTAAGGATGCAGAAAAAATCCCCAAAAGTTTATTGGCACCATTTTCGGGGATCAAATGTATAATTTTAATTACATTTTGGAACCTAACAATAAATATTAATTGGCAACAATTAGCTAGGAATCAAAATATCAATTTATATTAAAATATTTTCAAATCTATTTCCCTTCAATGCTCATAGTTTCCAATTTTTATTTTTTAATAATGAAAAATTATATTGTTTTCTTGATTCTCTTGAGTTTCTTGATATTTTTATTCTTGAAAAAAATTATACTTTGAGTGATCAAGAGGGTTTAAAGTTGAGCAATATTGACCAGACGTTCATTCCTTCTACACACATTGTGCTGGTGCCTCTAACTGGAAAAATCCAAAAATATCAAAAGGATTAAAAGAAGAAGAAGAATGTGATGGTGCAAATGAGAAGAACTGCTCAGGATTTGTATCTAGAATTCTCAGATCCAGAGGTATTTTTTAGAACCAATCCCTCTAGTTCATCTTCAAAAGGTTATGACACAAATATTGTTATAGTAGAGAGTTTATTTGAAATGCCTCCCACTGTCCCTAGTGGAATTAGTATTACACCTATTTTTGTAATCCAACCACTTCCATTAGTTAATATGGCTAACCTGCAACCTATTCAGTTATGGAGGACTAATATATATAGAAATTTTAAATTACCAACAACTTTACATAATATCCCCAGAAAATCTCACAAGTATTTACCTAAGTTCCAAGGAGACAATGCGATTACTAGGGAAGATCACATTAAAATATCCTTGTATGCTTTAGACAGTCTAGAAGTAGAACATGAAGATGAAGTATTAAGACTATTTATTCAGACTCTAGAGAAAGATGCTAGAGAATGTTTTAATACTCTTCCTAACAATGACATTGCTAAATTTTTCAAAATGGAATTTATCTTTTTAAAGAAGTTTGGTAAAAGGAAGAATGAACAATCATTGTTGACAGACCTGGTAACAATGAAAAAGAAAGAGAACAAATTAGTAAGTGATTTCAATAGAAGGTTTTCTAAAGCTAGAAATATGATTCCCATTGTTCTAAGGTCTAATGATATCCAATCCATCTATTTTTATAAAAATTATTTCCCTGGAGAATTTAATTATGAATTAAGATAAGAATAAGTTAACACAATAGATGAGTGCATGAAAAAAACCATATATATTTAAAGGAATATATTGGATAATGGAAAATGAAACCATACTCTCTAGAGGATAACCATCCTAATTGGAAACCTAAGAAGGTAGGATTCAACCTATAAAAGAGAGTTGAACATGATCCCATGGAAAATTTGGCTAATCAAATGACAAAAATGTTTAACACAATGAAAAATAGGTTGGCTAGGATAGAAATAAATAAAGAGAGCAATAGTGAAAACTTCTCATCCTCAGGCTGACAGACAACAAGGTGACAACAGACCACCTTTCAGGAGAAATTTTAATATAAATTTGAATAATAATATCTTGATGAAAGAAATAAAAATAATAGAAATAACTGGAAAAAGAGAGACAAAGAAGGACCTGGACTTAGTTCCAAATCATATTTCTACTATCAACTTGGTAGAAAATTTCCCTTATTACTGTTCATCCTATGATGCTCCTCATAATCCAAATTTTTGTGGCATCTATCTAGGTATCCACCATATTTGATGCAGGAGCATCCAACGAAAAGCAGAAGAAGAGAAACTGTCGTGATATCGCGACAGGTTGGCAGAGGAGAAAAGTGTCACGATATCGTGAAATGTCGCAAAATCACGACCCAAGGAGGAGAGAAAGAGCAAGTGAGAAAAATGTCGTGATATCGTGAGATGTCACATTATTGCAAACGACGAACGAGAAAAGGTGCAAGGGATAAAGATGTTGCGATATCGTGACATGTCACGTTTTCGCGACCAAGGGACGAGAGCATGAGCAGAAGAAGAAAATGTCGCGATATCGCGACATGTCGCATTATCATGACTAAAAGGCAGGATGAAGAGCAGAAGAGGAAAATGTCATGATTTCATGAAATGTCGCATTATCATGACCAGAAGACAGGATGAAGGGCAGAAGAGAAGAAAGTCACGATTTCGCGACATGTCGCATTTCACGACCTGAAGGCAGGAGGAAGCACAAGAGGAATAAATGTCACGATTTTGTGACATGTCGTAGTATCACGACCCGAAGAGAAGAGAGAGCGCAAGGAGGAGGAAATGTCATGATTTCATGACATGTCACAGTTTCGTGACCCGAAGAGAAGAGAGAACGGAAAGAGGAAGAAATGTCGTGATTTCACGACATGTCGTAGTTTGGCGATCGAAATACAAGAGGAAGCATAGGAGAGTAGAAGTGTCGTGATTTCATGACTTGTTGCATTTTCGTGACCAGAAGGCGAAGAAGGAGCCAGAAGAGAAAAATGTCATGATTTCATGACATGTCACATTTTCGAGGGGGGGCCGCTACAGAGTGATAGTGACAGCTAATGGAAGTCAGGCAATGAATGCAAGGGCCATTACAGTGCAGAATATGACAGAGGTTAGGCGGTAGTTGCAGGGCCGTTACAAGGGCATGTGGAACCAAGTTACAGGCGATTACAGAGCACTTTGCCATTTTGCGTAATGATGATTCAGAGGGTCGAGGTGCAGGCGTCTATAAAGCATTCCACCATTTCATGTAATGATGGCTCTAAGGGGCAAGCGAAGGCCGAGAGATGCAGGAATGAAACGAGGAGAACACCAGATGGAAGATGGGGAGTCACGTAAAAAATTATAAAAGGGGGAAGCAGAGGCATGCATAGGGGTCGAAGAACGGCCCCAGGTAGGGTTGCAGATGCGAAGGCATGAAGGCCATTTTGGCCCTACTTGGCTATGTTTTTCTTCTAAGAAGAGATCAGGATCCTCGAGTGTGTAGACAGATTCACCGAACGTGAGGTAGTTTGCACAGGATCCGTGGACATGGAAGATCAACCTACAGATTTGAAGATAGAAGGTTGTAGCACTGTTAATCTACAGATTGAAGACAGAACCTCTAAATAGTAAGGATACAATAATTATTCAAAGCGGTGGTGTTCGACGAGTACAGATTTGAAGACAGAAGGCTACGGTGTTGTTAATCTGTAATTTTTTTTAGACTCAGAGGGTCGGGTCCTCTATAAAAACCCAGGCATTGTAATGAGAGAGGAGCGCAGAGCTAGAGATTGCATAGAGAATAGAAAACTAAGCCTGCAGGCTAGTGCTGTAAATTTTATTTCCAAATTATTGAATGAAATTTAGATTTGTGTAGATTGCAATTTTTGGCCCTGCGTCAAGTGGTATTAGAGCGAGAAGTTCCTGAGTGTGCAAACAGATCGTCGAACGTGAGGTAGTTTGCACCAAGATCTGTGGAAGAGGAAAGAATTTGGCACTCTATGTAGTGCTTACAGGGGGTTTCTTGTATGAAGCCTCAAAAGAAGAAAATTGGCACTATTTGCAGTGCTTACAGGAGGTTTCTTGTATGAAGACTCAGAGGAAGGAAATTGACACTCTGTGTAGTGTTTGTGGAAGGGGTTGATTAGAGAAAGTCCCTGTGTAGTACCTACAGTACTAGCAATAAAGAAGGTGACAGAACAGCATAGAAGTGAAGGTCACTTCTCAATTCACCCCTATTGTCTGATGTAGGAGCATCCAACAAAAAGTAGAAGAAGAGAAACTATCGCGATATTGCGATAGGTTTACAGAGGAGAAAAGTGTCACGATATCACAACATGTCACGAAATTGTGATCCAAGGAGGAGAAAAAGAGCAAGTGAGAAAAATGTCGCGATATCGCGACATGTCATGTTATCACGATCGATGAATGAGAAAAGGTGCAAGGGAGAAAGATGTCGCGATATCGTGACATGTCACATTTTTGAGACCAAGGGTGCACAGAGTGTCAATTTCCTTCCTCTGAGGATTCATACAAGAAACCTCCTACAAGCACTGCAGATAGTGCCAATTTTCTTCCTCTGAGGCTTCATACAAGAAACCCCCTGTAAGCAGTACACAGAGTGCCAAATTATTTCCTCTTCCATAAATCCTGGTGCAAATTGCATCACGTCCGATGATCTGTTTGCACACTCAGGAACTTCTCGCTCTGATACCACTTGACATAGGTCTAAAAATTGCAATCTATGCAAATCCAAATTTCATTTAATAATTTGGAAATAAAATTTATAGCACTAGCCCGCAGGCTTAGTTTTCTATTCTCTATGCAATATCTAGCTCTGCGCTCCTCTCTCATTACAATGTCTAGGTTTTTATAGAGGCCCCGACCCTTTGAGTCTAAAATAAAATTATAGATTAATAGTGTCATAGCCTTCTATCTTCAAATTTGTACTTGTCAAACACCATCACTCTAAATAATCACCATAGCCTTACTATTCAAAGGTTTTGTCTTCAATCTACAGATTAACAATGTCGCAGCCTTCTGTCTTCAAATTTGTAGGTCGATCTTCCATCTCCATGGATCCTATGCAAACTGCCTCACGTTCGGCGAATCTGTCTCACACACTCGGGGATCCTGAGATCTTCTTGGAAGAAAAACATAGCCAAGCAGGGCCAGAATGGCCTTCATGCCTTCGCATCTACAACCCTGCCTGGGGCCGTTCTTCGACCCCTATGCACGCCTCTACTTCCCCCTTTTACAATTTTTTGCGTGACTCTCTGTCTTCCATTTGGTGGTCTCCTTGTTTCATTTCTCGCATCTCTCAGCATTCACTTGTCCCTTAGAGCGATCATTACATGAAATGGAAGAATGCTCTGTAGCCGCCTGCACCTTGACCCTCTAAATCATCATTACGTAGAATGGCGGAGTGCTCTATAACTGCCTATAACTTGGTGCCACGTGGCCCTATAACGACCTTACAACCGTCGCCTGACCTCTATCATATTCTGCACTGTAACGACCCCTGCATCCATCGCCTGACTTCCATTAGCTATCACTGTCACTCTGTAGCGGCCCCCCCTCAAAAATGTGACATGTCACAAAATCATGACATTTTTCTCTTCTGGCTCCTTCTTCGCCTTCTAGTCACGAAAATGTGACAAGTCATGAAATCATGACACTTCTACTCTCCTGTGCTTCCTCTTGTCTTTCAGTCGCGAAACTGTGACATGTCACGAAATCGTGATATTTCTTCCTCCTTGCATTCTCTCTTCTCTTCAGGTCACAAAACTGTGACATGTCACAAAATCATGATATTTCTTCCTCCTTACGCTCTCTCTTCTCTTCAGATCGCGATACTGTGACATGTCGTGAAATCATGACATTTCTTCCTCTTACGCTTCCTCCTGCCTTCAGGTCGCGACATGCGACATGTCACGAAATCATGACATTCTTCTCTTTTGCCCTTCATCCTGCCTTCTGGTCGCGATAATGCAACATGTCACGAAATCGTGACATTTTCCTCTTTTACTCTTCATCCTACCTTTTAGTCACGATAATGCGACATGTCGCGATATCACGACATTTTCTTCTTCTGCTCATGCTCTCGTCCCTTGGTCATGAAAATACGACATGTCGTGATATTGCGACATCTTTCTACCTTGCACATTTTCTCGTTCGTCGGTCACGATAACGTGACATGTCGCAATATCGCGACATTTTTATCACTTGCTCTTTCTCTCCTCCTTGGGTCACGATTTCGCGACATGTCGTGATATCGCGACACTTTTCTCCTATGCCAACCTATCATGATATCATGATAGTTTCTCTTCTTCTACTTTTCGTTGGATGATCCTACATCAGACAACCAGGGTGAATTAAGAAGTGACCTTCACTTCTGTGTTTTTCTGTCACCTTCTTTGTTGCTAGTACTGCAGGTACTAAACAGGGACTTTCTCTAATCAACCCCTTCCACAAACACTACACAGAGTGTCAATTTCCTTCCTTTGAGGCTTCATACAAGAAACCTCCTGCAAGCACCGAAGATAGTGCCAATTTTCTTCCTCTGAGGCTTCATACAAGAAACCCCCGACAAGCACTGCATAGAGTGCCAAATTCTTTCCTCTTCCACAGATCTTAGTGCAAACTGCCTCACGTTCGACGATCTATTTGCACACTCAGGAACTTCTCGCTCTGATACCACTTGACGTAGGGCCAAAAATTACAATCTACGCAAATCCAAATTTCATTCAATAATTTGGAAATAAAATTTACAACACTAGCCCACAGGCTTAGTTTTATATTCTCTATGCAATCTCTAGCTCTGCGCTCCTCTCATTACAATGCCTAGGTTTTTATAGAGGCACCAACCCTTTGAGTCTAAAACAAAATTATAGATTAACAACATCGTAGCCTTCTATCTTCAAATTTGTACTCGTCAAACACCATCGCTCTGAAAAATTGCCATAGCCTTACTATTCAGAGGTTCTATCTTCAATCTATAGATTAATAGCATCGCAACCTTCTGTCGTCAAATCTGTAGGTTGATCTTCCATCTCCATAGATCCTATGCAAACTGCCTCATGTTCGGCAAATCTGTCTACACACTCAGGGATCCTGAGCTCTTCTTGGAAGAAAAACATAGCCAAGCAGGGCCAGAATGGCCTTCATGCCTTTGCATCTACAACCCTGCCTAGGGCTTTTCTTCGATCCCTATACACGCCTCTGCTTCCCCCTTTTATAATTTTTTATGTGACTCTCTGTCTTCCATCTGGTGGTCCCCTCATTTCATTTCCCACGTCTCTCTGTCTTCGCTTGCCCCTTATATCCATCATTACATGATATGGCAGAATGCTCTATAGCCACCTGCACCTCGACCCTCTGAATCATCATTACATAGAATGGCAGAGTGCTCTGTAACCTCCTGTAACTTGGTGCCACATGCCCCTGTAATGGCCTTGAAACCGTTGCCTGATCTCTATCATATTCTACACTATAATGGCCCCTGCATCCGTCACCTAACTTCCATTAGCTGTCACCGTCACTCTATAGCAGCCCCCCCTCAAAAATGCGACATGTTGTGAAATCATGACATTTTTCTCTTCTAGCTCCTTCTTCGCCTACTAGTCCTGAAAATGCGACAAGTCAGAAAATTGTGACACTTCTACTCTCCTGCGCTTCCTCTTGTCTTCTGATCATGAAACTGCAACATGTCATGAAATCGTGACATTTCTTCCTCCTTGCATTATCTCTTCTCTTCGAGTCACGAAACTGCGACATGTCATGAAATCATGACATTTCTTCCTCCTTGCGCTCTCTCTTCTCTTCGGGTCGCGATACTACGACATGTCATGAAATCGTGACATTTCTTCCTCTTGCTCTTCCTCTTGCCTTTAGGTCGCGAAATCATGACATTCTTCTCTTATGCCCTTCATCCTGCCTTCTGGTCGCGATAATGCGACATGTCATGAAATCGTGACATTTTCCTCTTTTGCTCTTCATCCTGCCTTTTGGTCGTGATAATGCGACATGTCATGATATCGTGACATTTTCTTCTTCTGCTCATGCTCTCGTCCCTTGGTTGCAAAAACGCGACATGTAATGATATCACGACATCTTTCTCCCTTGCACCTTTTCTCGTTCGTCGATCATGATAACGCGATATGTCATGATATCGCAACATTTTTCTCATTTGCTCTTTCTCTCATCCTTGGGTCACGATTTCACGACATGTCGCAATATCGTGACACTTTTCTCCTCTGCCAACCTATTGTGATATTGCGATAGTTTCTCTTCTTCTACTTTTCGTTGAATGCTCCTACATCAGACAACCAAGGTGAATTGAGAAGTGACCTTCACTTCTGCGCTGTTCTATCACCTTCTTCGTTGCTAGTACTACAGGTACTAAACAGGGACTTTCTCTAATCAACCCCTTCCACAAACACTACACAGAGTGTCAATTTCCTTCCTTTGAGGCTTCATACAAGAAACCTCCTGCAAGCACCGCAGATAGTGCCAATTTTCTTCCTCTGAGGCTTCATACAAGAAACCCCCTGCAAGCACTACACAAAGTGCCAAATTCTTTCCTCTTCCACAGATCCTGGTGCAAACTGCCTCACGTTCGGCGATCTGTTTGCACACTCAAGAAATTCTCACTCTGATACCACTTGACATAGGGCCAAAAATTGTAATCTACGCAAATCCAAATTTCATTCAATAATTTAGAAATAAAATTTACAGCACTAGCCCGCAGGCTTAGTTTTCTATTCTCTATGCAATCTCTAGCTCGCGCTCCTCTCTCATTACAATGCCTGGGTTTTTATAGAAGCCCTGACCCTCTAAGTCTAAAACAAAATTACAGATTTGAAGACAGAAGGCTACGACGCTGTTAATCTGTAATTTTGTTTTAGACTCAGAGGGTTGGGGCCTCTATAAAAACCTAGGCATTGTAATGAGAGAGGAGCACAGAGCTAGAGATTGCATAGAGAATAGAAAACTAAGCCTGCGGGCTAGTGTTGTAAATTTTATTTCCAAATTATTGAATGAAATTTGGATTTGCGTAGATTGCAATTTTTGGCCCTGCATCAATATTGTAGACTTAGAAGCAAAATATGAAGAGGATATCAAAATTAATGCTTGTTGGACCCTTGAATATGAATCTATAGAAAGGTTGTTTAAAGAAGACATGGATTTGTATGCTTCGAATCACCACCCAAAAATCATAGTTGCAAAAAATACAAAAATCCTATAGAGGACAAGAAACAAGGCATGATAAAATGAAACAAGGAAAACTAGTTCCAACGGTATAAGAGGTGGAAGAACTAGAAGCAAATACCCTCAACTTGAGAATAGTACTATTCTTAACAAAATTGATAAGAGTTTAAACAAATAGAGTAGATAACAACCCATTGAAAAATATCAAAACAAAAAGGTTCCTAAAAATACGAGAATAAATGAACCACCACCTCATGAGGAATGTTGTAATACTTTAGATGTCAATAAGATGGAATTTGATCCTGGTTCAGAGTTGAGTAAATAGAAGGTCAACATTACCATTTGTGAGTTAATCAATATCCAAAACTACAAAGAACAAGTCTATAAGGATTTTAGCTTAAATGAACAAAAAGGAACTCAGTCATGTAATGTTTTCAAACCTTCTAATCATAAAACTGAAACCCCCTCATTTGTCAGACTATTTTATGTATCACTCAGGTATAATTTAGATAAATTAGAAAGGTATATCATTCATAATTGCATTCTAGATAGTGATGCATCTCATAATATCATGCCCAGATAGATAGTAGATCAATTGAAGCATTACAATTCATAAAAAAATTCGAAGAGAGAAATATGGAATGGAATGAATAATGCTTACCACTTTAGGAGGGCTAAGTCCTTCACCACTAAGGAGGGCTTAGTCCTTGCGATTACGCAAATGAATAATAATGATGATAGATGATTAAATCAAACCTATTCTACTCTTATTTATATTAATCAATGAACAAATAATAATATTAGAAATATAGCCGACTAAGCTATATTAGGGTTGTAACATGGCTCCCCTCCTCGAAAAGCTTTATCCTCAAAGCTGGAAATGATTGGAAAATACTTTTTGGTTCCCATGTAGCATCTTCTTCTGGTAGGTCCTACCATTTGATTAGAAATTCTTTGATGTGATGGGATCGAAGCATACATGATCTGCTCTATAAAATTACTTCTGGTTGGAGATATATACGTCCTTCTTCATCAAGTACTGGTAATTTTGATTGAGAGTGTACTTTTTGTCCGATCACCTTCTTGAGATAGGAAACATGAAATACTGGATGTATACGGGATGAGGGAGGAAGCTCTAGTTGATATGCCACTTCTCCTATGCGATGCACTATTTTGTAAGGACCATAAAATCTTGGAGTCAACTTCTGACTGGTCTTGATCTTCAATGATAACTGTTTGTAGGGTTGTAGATGCAGGAACACCATATCACCTGTATTAAATTATCTTTCGAAATGGTGTGTGTCTTGTTGCTGCTTCATGCGATTTTGTGCTTGGACCAAATTGTCTTTGAGAATGTTGAGCATTGACTATCGGTGTTGGAACCAATCGTCTACTTGGGCCACTTTGGAAGAACCTAGAACATAATCTGCTATTGCTGGTGGTTTTACTCCATACAATGCTTCAAATGGAGACATCTTGATGGAATAATGGTATGAAGTGTTGTACCACCATTCTACCAAGGAAAGCCAATGACTCCATTGATACTGTTTATCTTGAGAAAAACATCTTAGATAGGTACCCAGACATTTGTTAACTATTTTAGTTTGGCCATATATTTGAGGATGGTATGCAGAAGATATATTTAACTTGGTACCACTAAGACAAAATAATTCTTTCCAAAAATTGCTAGTAAATATGGGATCACGATCACTTACAATATTTTTGGGCATTCCATGCAATTTGAAAATTGAGTCCATAAATACCTTAGCCACTTTGCTTGCTGAAAATGGATGTTGTAGAGCATTGAAGTGAGCATATTTGGAGAGGTGATCCACTACCACAAAAATTACTATTTTACCTTCTGATTTAGGAAGACCTTCAATAAAATCCATTGAAATATGTTCCCATTGGCGATCTGGAATAGGTAGTGGTTGAAGCAATCCTGGAGATTTGATTGTTTCACCCTTATTGCACTGACATACTTCACATTCAACCACCCATGTTTTGACCTCGGATTTTAATCCTTTCCAATAAAAGTATTGTTTTACCCGTAGATATGTCTTCAAAAAACCTGAATGTCCTGCTGATGGAGAAGCATGTGATTCTTCCAGAATCCTAGATTTGATGGTAGAATTGTGTGGAATGTAAATGTGATTCTTTCTTCTTAATACCTTGTCATCATAGGAAAAATGAGGATGCTTGGATGATCCTAACATCAATTCTTGAATTATTTGAGCAGTTTATGTATTTGACAACCATTCCTCTTGGAGCTGAGAAACCCATTGGGAACAAGGACCTGAAATAGCATTGATAACCACTTCATCTTCATATTTACATGATAATGCATCTACTGCCACATTTTCTTTCCCTTTCTTATACTCTATAACAAAATCATATCCCAACAATTTTGTTAACCACTTGTTTTGCTCTGGATAAGAAAATCGTTGTTCTAGAAAATGCTTGAGACTACTATGATCTATTTTTATAATAAAGCGACTACTGATTAAGTAGTGTCTCCATTTCTCAACCGCATGTAGAATAGCCAATATTTCTTTCTCATATGTGGACCTTCCCAAATTCTTACCCAAAATTTGTTTACTTTCAAATGCCAAGGGATGCCCTTCCTGCATTAGTACTGCCCCAATACCTATTCCTGAAGCATCACATTCAATCACAAATGGTTTGTGAAAATCTAGGGTTGCCAAAACTGGAGTAGTACACATTGCTTCTTTGAGAGTCCATGAAGGCTTGAGTGGCTGCTTCAGACCAATGAAAAGCATCCTTTTTTGTGAGAGTTGTGAGAGGGGCTGCAATTTTACCATAGTTGCGCATAAACTTGTGATAGTAACCGGTAAGACCCAAAAAACCATGAAGTTTCTTGATGGTTTTAGGTAAAGGCCAATCCTGAATGGCCTTAATCTTATTAGGATCCACTTTAACACCTTCATGAGAAATGATATGACCCAAATACTCAACTTCTTGAACACCAAAAGAGCATTTAGAGCATTTGACAAAAAGTTTTTCCTTGTGTAATATATGAAGAACCTTTCCCACATGCATCAAATGATCCTTCCATGTTTTACTATATATTAGAATGTCATCAAAGAAGACTAAGACAAATTTGTGAAGGAATGGATGAAAGACATGGTTCATGAGACTTTGGAATGTGGATGGGGCATTAGTGAGACCAAAAGGCATGACTAAGAATTCATAATGACCTTCATGAGTATGAAAGGTGGTTTTAGGAATGTCCTCATCCCTTACTCTGATTTGATGAAAACCAGAGCGTAGATCCAATTTTGTGAAAAAATTTGCACCATGCAATTCATCTAATAAATCATCTATGACAGGAATAGGGAATTTATCCTTGATGGTGATTTTATTGAGAGGATAAAAATCAGGACACATACACCAAGAATTATCCTTACGATGGGCCAAAACCACTGGTGAAGAATAAGGACTAGTGCTATGATGAATGACTCCATGTTCTAAAAGTTCTTGGACAATTTTCTCAATTTCTATTTTTTGAGGTTGAGGGTATCGATAAGGATGGACATTAGGAGGAAGGCTTCCTGGAACAAGGTGTATGGCATGGTCATGAGATCATTTTGGAGGTAGTCCTTTTGGTTCTTGGAAAACTTCATCATAGTTAGCCACAATATCTTGAAGATCCTTTGAGTGAATTTCAGGAATATCATGTGCTTGCTTTTCCAAACAATTGATTTGAGCTATGAATCCATAACTCCCTTTCCTTAATATTTTTTCCATGCTGTGAGAACTCACTACCTTTGATGGAGGAGTTGGAATTCCTTGGAGGTGAATGGTCCTTCCATTTTCTTTCCATTCCACAAATAGCTTTCTGAAATTAAAACTGATCGTGTCCAATTGTTCTAACCATTCAACTCCCAAAATAACCTCTGAATTCTCTAAACTCATAACAAAGAGAGTTCCATGCCAAGTATAACTTCCCATTTGTATTGAAACTGAAGATGTTCTACCAATACATTGAGCATTTCCTCCATTTGCAACTAAAACTTGAAACTTATCTTGATTGGAGGAGTGAATGTGTAAGTTCAATGCCTTAGCAGTTTTAATGTCAATAAAATTATGAGTACTCCCTGAATCGATCAACACATTTATCCTCTTCTGTCGAATGAATCCTGGTACCTTGATTGTATGGTGAGTTGTTAATCCCATAAGAGCATGTACTGAAATAGCCATAGTGTCTTCATCACCTATTGCTTCATTATGTTCAATTTGTTCTTCAAGCATAGGTGACTCATGTGAATTGATATCCTCTGCTTCCTCTTCATCTTCCTTGTTATCATATTCTATTTGAAATTTTTGTCTTGGTACACATGCTTGATATTTTGGATGATGATTGTGATATTTATAGCAATAATATCTTGATGGTTGGTCATTTCTATGGAAGGAATTATTGTGATATTGAGGATGATTATAGGAGTCACGTCTGAAGGATGTCAAATTTTGCACCTTTTTCTCAACCAACTTAGCAATCTTTATAGTGTCATCCAAAGAGTATGGATCATGTAAGTCTACTTCAATTTGAATATTCTCTTTCAAACCATGTCTAAAAGCTGAAACCACCACATCGGTTTGTAAATCTCCTGTATAAGCAAGAAGACTAGTGAATTCTAAAATATAATCTCTTACCGAACCAGTTTGTTTAAGTGCCAACAGATGAACTATGTACGAGGATGAACTCCCTTCATCAAATATCTTGAGAAAAAGCTTCTTGAATTCAGGCCATATGAGGGGTCGACTATGTTGATGTTTTTGCCAAGAAAACCATTGGTAAGCTTCAGTACCTAGTTTGGAGGAAGCATAAGGAACTTTTTCAGATTTGGGAACCCGATATAGTTCTAAAATGCCTTCCATTTTAGCTATCCAACCACGTGGATCACCACCCTCAAATGTAGGCATATCAACACGTGGAATATTAACACCTGTAGGCCATATTGCTTGTTGATAATCTTCCTCTGTATCCTGATCCTCATTATCATTCCTTCTATGGTAGTTATGTGGGGAATGAGGAGCTTCTTGGTTTTGTTTCCTCAATAATTGCTGCAACATTGAATTCATGGTGCTCATGCTAGTCATTAGTTGAGTTATACATGATTGGACATCTTGGTTACTTGCATTGGTGTTTTCCATTTCCTCATGTGTGATATTTTCATGGGATGAGTTGGAAGGAGCCATGGGGTTAATAGTAGGATGGTTGGGATCAAAGTTGTTAATGCGTAAAGGAGAGTTGTATTGTGTACCTTTATTTCATGGAGGTCTTCTTGGTGACTTCAAAAGTCCTTCGTTTGTATTATCTGTGCTAGATAACCTTTTGTTTGGTCCTTTAGTCCACCTGCCACTCATGCACTTGCTAATAGACCAAAATATGTACTAGGAGAAAATCTAGTAAATTCTATTTTTAATGTTGGAAATAATAAATGTGTATGAAAAAAATTGTTTGCAACGGATATACTTTGGCCCTTACTGCTCCTGGTTAGTTGGTGTATTATTTGAATTTCTATAATTTGAATAAGGCCTTAACGACTATAATTTCCAATGAACTAGCTTATGACAAGACCCAACAACTATAATTTCATCGGCTAAGGTGGAATAGCTTTTTATGACTCAATAATACTTGGGATCATAAGACCTTATATTAAAAATTCAAGGACACGATTAATTCAACACGTGTGAATCGGTACCTAAAATAGGATGACTTAAAGAGGACAAGATAGGGTGGGGACCACAAGGCACTATGCAATTCAAGGAGATAGGACATGACACGGTGACCCTAGTGATATGTGGAGATATGACATGACACATGGAAATACTACACGATTTGAGGAAACCACTATGTGACTTGAGGAGATGGGACACATGACACGGTGGAAAAAATTGGATACTATATGACTCGAGTGATAGGCTATGGCTGATGGGGACCACAAAACTGACACAACACAAGGACAAGATATGATGGAGAGTGATGTAAGCACAACTACAAGCAGGAGGAGGAGCCAAGGGCTGGCATGGCCAAAGCCATAAGATAATTAGTACACGAAGGTGAATATAAAGTGAATGGTAGCATCTACAAAATGCATGTAGGATATGGTTAATTGATATGCCTGCCTAAAATTAAAAATAACAAAACCTTAAAAAAATTAATTTAATAACTAGATAAGTCCAAGGATTGGATGACGCAAAATGATAGCAACTAGATTTTAGATTTTAGTTGGATGGATACGTGAGAGCCAAGTGTAAATGAATCATTTTTGATGAGGTATTGTAGGGTTTAGGTATAGCATAGGATAGAATTTAAATCAATTTTATGCAATGCAATACTATGGAACAATGTAGTGTACCTTGTGATTCGATGATGATTGGCCTAACTATGGAAGTGCTTGCGAGCTATGAGTAATATTCCATGAAATCACCTTTGATTGGAAGAATTTTAGGTTTGAATATTTTTTATGAATACTTTAGAAATATCGTAGTATAATTCTTGCTTCCTGTAGTCATTGATTTATCCACAGTGTCATCAATGTTTTTAGATAAACTAGCTTCTATCGAATTCCACCTTTCTCCCACTATTTTTTGCACTGTATGAAGTCTTCGTCTTGATTTAAATGGTTTCAAACAACTATAGTTTCCACTGTAGAAATGGACTGGCTATTTTCTTGACCTGATATCCTTCAAAAAATTACAGCTTCTATCATGGATGTTGTTAATGACCTGCATGACCTAACATCTTACAAAAAAATGAAATCCTTAGGATTGGATGTACTTAGTCCCAGTGAGCTGCTCCTGGATATTTCTTGGTGAGCGTCTTTCCTAGGGTTAAAAATAGGATGACATTTTTGTTTCAATGAGATGATGTCACACGAACCTGAGCTTTGGTTAGGAGAGAAAAAATATGAATCACTCGATGGTGTTAAGGCTTGCTTTGCTTGGCTAGTATATTCACCAAGGCAAGAAAACATGTTCTCTAGGAAAATTTGATGAACTCCACAAGAGCAATATCGTTAGCTCTGATACCTCTTGAAGCATTACAATTCACACAAACATTCAAAGAGAGAAATATAGAATGATATGAATAATTTCTTACCACTTTAGGAGGGCTAAGTCCTTCGCTACTAAGGAAGGCTTAGTCCTTGCGAATACACAAATTTATATTAATTATGATAGATAATTAAATCAACCCTATTCTATTCCTATTTATATTAAATGATGAACAAATAATAATATTTTAGTAATATAGTCGACTAAGCTATATTAGGGTTGTAACATCAACTAGGGCTAATCTATACTAGGGAGTCTCCCCTTGTATCAGTAATGGACAGTAGGTAGATACCTTGTGTAGGTATCATCACTAGCTTGTTAGTATACCTAGACCAACATCCTAAGAAAGGTATAGTTATGGATGTTGTAGTGGTTGATGTAGACCCTTTATTCTCATTACTATTAAGTAGACATTGGGCAAAGCAGTTTGGTGGCTCCATACAATTGGATTGATCTTATGCCATAATCCTTATTTTAGGAAAATAAAATGTGACCTTAAGGAGATAACCATTTAACAAGTACTTAGTGGAACTGGTGAGACCAAATGACACCATGATTAATCTGGTTAGCTTTGTAGAAGAGAAAGAAATAGGAGTTTACTCAGTTTGGCATAACCCTTTCCTAGCTAAAGTCCCTGAAGCTAAAGATATGGACCTTGAAACCATAGAACTAGTAGATATGGAATCTGATAAGATTCTTACTCAGGAAATGTGGACCATATCCTTTGATGGGGCTAATTCTCAAATGGGAGTAGGTATTGGTGTGAATTTAACAGATATTAAGGAAAACTATCTCGGGATCCCTTATATATTAGAATTTTTGTACACCAATAATGTAGCTGAGTATGAAGTCTTATTGTTAGGTCTGAGAAAACCTAAATAATTGGGAATACATCTCTTAATTTTTAATGGATATGTTGATTTGATTATACAACAGTTCAAAGGTAAGTATCCAATAAAACATCATATATTAAATCAATACAAATCTATAGGTCTGGCTGAAATTGATAAATTCCTAGCCTTTAACATCTCATACATTACCAGAGAACATAATCACATTGAATACCTATTAGCTATCAATGCTTCAGGTAAAAATTGTCCAAAAATTGACATTTAGTACATGGATAGGTTCCCAACTATCTCTGTATACAAACCTTTTGTGCCTGACAATGTTGTATATCTGCAAGTATTTTAAGATGATGTGGATATCAAAGACTTCATGATCCTTTAGAATATGTATTCAGATGTTATATGTGAGGAGGATAATGAAGAAAAAAAAAATTATTGGAGAGCCAATTAAAGTAATTCAGATCAAAACCAATAGGATCTCTAAAGGGTTAGTTTCTTTAGAAAGCTTGTTTGATGATTTTAATAAAGCTTAAAAACCACTCCTTAAAGAAACAAAAACTGATGATGTAAACATTGGAATGAAGAGGAGCCCAGGTTTGTCAAAATTGATAAGGCTTTTCCAAAATAAGAAAAGAATAGTACATCATATTTTTGAAGAAAAATAAGGAATATTTTGCCTAGAGTTATGAGGACCTAAAAACATTGAAAACATATTTCATGACTCACATCATTCCCCTTAAGGAATATGCTAAGCCTTTCAAGAAGAAGAAAAGGAAATTCAATCCCACATTGCATCCAGTTATGCAAAAAGAAATTCAAAAATTATTGGATGCCAAGATAGTCAGAAAAGTAAGGTTTTCTTCCTGGATAGCAAATTTAGTACATTAAGGAATAAAAATAGAGAGATCGAACTTTGTGTTGACTTTAAAAATATAAATAAAAGTTCTCTCAGGGATAATTATCCCTTTCCCATATGGAACATAGGCTACAAGCAGTAGTAGGTTCATCCAAAATGTCATTACTAGATGGATTCTCAGGATATAATTAGATTCAGGTAAATACTAGAGATAGATACAAAACTGCTTTCACAACCCCTAGGGTACCTTTGAATATTTGAGAATATCATTTGGGTTAATGAATACAGGGGTAACCTTCTAGAAGGCCATGGATTTCACCTTTAAAGGACTAATGGTCAAAATTGTAGTTGTTTATTTGGATGACATAACAATATTTTCAAAGAACCTTGAAGACCACTTTGAACATTTAGCTACAATTTTTGCCAGATAAAAGGAATATAGAATATCCTTGAATCCTAAAAAATGTATATTCATAGAAGCACAAAAAAATATTTTGGGCCACATAGTATCTAGAAAAGGAATTAGTGTTGACCCATCAAGGATAGAGATCATTGCCAAGATACCCCATTCCAAAAATCTGAAATGAATCAGATCATTCTTTGGTAAGATTAATTTTAGAAGAAGGTCTATGCCAAATTTTGTTGAAATAGCTCAACCTATCAAAAACATGATTAAAAATAATGTTGAGATCAAATAGACTTAAGAGAATCTAAAAGATTTTTAGAAAATCAAAGCTGCTATCACCACTACCCTATTTTTGAATTGTCCTAACTATTCAAAGACTTTTAATATATATTCATTCGCTTCTAAGCATACCATTGTTGTAGTCCTTTCCTAGAAATATGATAAAGAGAATGAGAGACCTATAGCTTTCATGAGTGCAGGACTCAAAGGATCTCAACTAAGATTCAAAATGATTGAAAAATAGACTTGTGTTGTGATTCAAGCACTAGAAAATTTTAAATGCATATTTGGTTCAAAAAAAGTTATGTGTTGTATCCCTTTCACTGCTATAAAATATATTTTCACCTAACCTGAACCAATAGACAGTCCTACCAGGTGGATGGTCAAATTACTATAGTATGATGTAGAATTCAAGGCTGTCAAAATAATCAAAGGACAAGGTCTAGCTAAATATTTGGCTAACATAGAAGGAGAAGATATGCAAAACATTACCATAGTTGATGACATGCATGATATCAGAAGAACAAACAATATTGAATGCAAATCGTATGATGATATTCTATTGTATTTTCAAATCCTGTCATTTCCTAGAGGTATGTTTGCAAATAAAATGAGGTCAGTCAAAAAACAATCACAAAAATATTACACCCAAGAAGATAAAATCTATTGGAAATACCCAAATAGTATCTTATTTCTATGCTTGTTTGAAAAAGAGACACTAGAAGTGATAGAAGAATTTCATGATGGATTCTGTGGAGGCCACTTTTTCCCAAAAGAAACTAAAAATAAGATTATGATAACAATTTATTACTGGCCTTCCTTATTCAAATATGTTCATTAATATGTAAGGGGTTGCCATAACTATCAAGTATTTGTAGGGAAGAAAAAATTAGTGGTAATGCCTCTCCAACCAGTAATCATAGAAGCACCTTTCACACAATTAAGAATTGACCTCATTGGAGAAATAAAACCAAACTCCTCATTCCGACACAAATATATTATTACAACCACATATTATTTCACAAAGTGGGTGGAAGCAACTCCTTTGAGAAACTCAACAACTAAAACACTCATCAATTTCTTGGAGGAAAACATCTTGACTAGATTTGGAGTCCTAAAGAAGTTGGTAACAGATAATAGAAAATACTTTATCTTATTTAAAATGATAGAGTTTTATGTAAAGTATGGAATTGAACTTTCTCATTCAACAAACTACTATCCTCAAGGAAATGGTCTTGCCAAATCATCAAACAAGATTCTGATTACCAAAATTAAAATGTCACTGGGCAAGAATAAAAAGGGATGGGACAATGAGCTAAAATTGGCCTTATGGGCAAATAGACTATCTTTCAATAGTAACACATGTAATACTCCTTATGAAATGGTATTTGGATAAAAATCCTTTCTACCTCCTCGAACAGAAAGAATAGCACTATCTTTGTTATTGCAAGATCATGAAAGTCTCGATGCCTTACAACAAAGATTAGATAATATTGCACAATTGCAAGAAGAAAAAAGGAATGCACTAAATAATATGTTTAAACAGACTCATAAAACCATGCATTTGTTTAACAAGAAATCCAAAGGAACTCCATTCTTTGAAGGATACATAGTCTTATATTGGGATCCTAAAAATGATAAATATGGAGAAAAAGGTAAGCTTGAACCTAGATGGGTAGGTCCTTACTAGATAATTCATATCTTTGGCCCAAATACTTATAGATTGCAAACCTTGCAGGGAGATCTCATGGAAATCCCAATAAATACACCTAAAGTTATACCACCCCTGCTAGGGAACCAAAAAAGAATATATATATATATATATATATATATATATATATATAATGAACTAAATAAATAAATTTTTGTGTGTTTTATGCTAGTTCTTTTCCCTTTCTAAGCTAGGTTTGTTTGTTTATCTATTTGTTGATTCTAGACTATTAAGAGTTTGTTCAGTCTTCTTGTTGTTTTATTTACTTGTCTATGAGGGATTTATCTTTAGTCAGTTAAAAGAAGAGAATTAGGATTGAATATAGATGAGCTAACAAAAATTAGGAACTAGAGTTCTGGTAAGCATCTCATAAAGTTTGGAATACATTAGGATAAAATTTGGAATATTGACACATCAGGCCAAAGCCATAAAATATCATGACCCCAAAGTAATTCTAAAAATTAGGGAATCTAATCAGCCTTGGTATGGAATTTGGTCTAAATACATATACACTCAATACTATAGTATTACAGGTCTTTAACCCAAAAAACACACTCTGAAAAAATTTGCAATTTATAAAAATTATTCCCAAAAAGAAGAAAAATATCTATAATGCAATTGAGCAAGTGCTTAGAGCTATCTAGATAACCTCTACTAGGGCTATAGACATTTGTCTAGCAGTAGAACAGGTCCAAAGGATCAAGGTCATCTCCACCGAAGCTATAAATTCTTGAATGGTAGTGGAGCAATGACAAGGGGAAAATATTTAAAAGAGTGAAATCATTAATATGCCTAACTCCTTCCAAGCTGATAAAAATTCTATTTGATTTGAGAATGCAATAAAAGAATGCATAAGCACACACCTTGAGCCCATGTTTTATGTAATAGTTATTTATGATTTACTCTATTCAAAACCACCTTAAAAGATATTGCTGGCCCATATAACCTTCTGAAAGGAAATTTTCATTTGTTTTTAGAACCATAGTCTTTGATTTTATTTTTATTAAAGGTTTCTCTCTTTTTAGACTAATCAAATGTTTTGTTTGATTACTTTGGTTTTGTAGTTATCGTCTGGTAAATAAATATTACATTTATTTCATCTAAAGCCTTATCATTAACCAAAGATTCTAGAGGCCTCAAATGCCTCATGTTTTCACCATCTGTCCCAGTCAGAGCCTATGTTGTAGCCAAAATTGGTACAACATGAATGTACCCATAATTTAAAAATTTTGAAGGTCTTGAATAAGGTTTCATGTTTTATGATATGCTAATGTGGAAGTCAATTTTAATTAATCGTCTCAAAATATTCTCATGGAACCAATACCTTCAAAATACCTAACACAACATTTTTGTCATCATGGCCATATTTTACTCTTAATTAACTCAATTTTTTCTTCTAATTAAAAACTTAAGGGGTTCCTCGCCTTCTATTCTATAGAATCGTAACTTTTTCCCCCAATTTGCCAAACAGAAAAACTGTGCAATCCTTACTTCAGTCGACTATACAAAAATCACTGCCAAAATAAAAAATGCCAAGGACTAAGTAAAAATAATTTTTGGCCAATAGTAAAGAGTTATCGGTCGAACAAAAATCATTCCGGAAGGTTTTTCGACCGACGATCATAATAAACAAGCCAACAAGATTTTGAAGCAAGAAAATTTGTGAGTGCCATTAAGCAATTTTTGGCCAAACACTCAGTCCAAATAGCCAAAACAAAAGCAAAAATCATGAATCAACCGATAGAGGGAAAACTATTGCCAAATTTTTTTGACTGATTAAAATAAATGACCTATGCCTATCAAAATTATCAGGAGATCAATTTTTCTCATCGACATCTATTTTTTGACTGACAAGCATAAAATTATAGCAGAGAACAATTTTTTATTTATTTATGGGAAATAAACAATAGCTGACTAGTCGGTCGGCTGACCATAAAGGTAACAAATATTTTGGTTGACTATAGTAACAAATCATTTGAAAGCTTGATCGACCAAACATAGAGCATTTTTCTTGATGGAAATCATGTTGTCAGCCAAGACAAATAAAGGGTTAGCCGAAATTCAAAAGGTTAAACAAATAACACAAGTCAGCTGCCTAGCGACAAGCAAAAATATCATTCGATAGAAGAAAATCATTAGTCGGTTGAACAGTTATAAATATCGACTGACCCAAGTAACAAAGAAATTAAGACCTAGTCGACAAAATATTTTTTACTGAAAGACGACAAGCATTACATATTGGCGGCCGAAAACATCTCAACCATCGAAATATCATCGACTAAATAAAGTCAACTGTGGAGATCTACAAATCCAAATAAAGGTAAAATCAATGAAAATTAAGGTACGCTAGCATTTAATTTTGTATGCATAAAATCTTAATTAAAATATTATTATCACGGACTAACATCCTCGATAAAAGATATCACAATTTTTTTAATGCAGCACATGTGAAAGATACTCTAAGTCATTCATATGAATAATGGAATCAACCGACCAAAATATTCCTTCATGAAAAATCAAAAGGATCCATGGCCAAAAACTCACAATCATCAAGAGCCAATCGACCGAAGGGAAAACAATCCCAATATATCAACCAAGTCTCAACCACACCCAGGACTATCCAGATAGCCAGAAGGATCACTCAAAAACTTTTGGGATCGAAACAAGTGAAAATCATCTATTATTTGGATGAAAATTAGTAGTCACGAGTTCCTGCACCATACGGCACCAAATGACACATGTCAACTAGTTGATAGCACATGCACCTGAGGGACCCCTAACCTGAATAAGATCAGTGTTACATCAAAAGTGACCACGACTAATGCAACTGAAGACCAATTAAAAATTTGCATGAGTGCAAACTTTACTCCAATTTCCTATGACTCGATTATGCGAAATCGTTGAAGAGGGAAACAAACCATGACAAGATGATTCACTAACAAAGAGTGAGGAAACCAATTAATGGAAATATCTGGCCAAGTCATAACCATAGAGCTCTTCATGACATACAGACAAATACAATGGAAGGATGTGAATCCTCATACGTTGAACAAGTAAAGGACAACCCGTATGTCACATGATGATAACGAATGATCATATTAAGGTAAAATCATCAGGTTGAAGCAAATTGAATCATTTTAGAATCAATAAGACCTGTTCACTTAGTGTCAACTGATGGAATAATTTGTATCAACTCATACTTTATATATAATAACACCCATTCTAAAGTCCAAACTATATTTTAGATATGGATTTAAGTGTTATGTTAGCAAGCTATAAAAATAGAGTTCAGCATTTTATGAAGTCTCATGTCACCGACTGTGGAAGAAACAAGAGGTGCAAAATGGAAGATCATCTATAGATAATACTCACACCTCGATGGAATATAGTTAGAGTATTGTCACCTGATGGAGTATAGTTATGGAAGTACCATGTTGTTGGTGGTTTCCTTAACTTGTGTACTTCCAATTCTCTATTCTTCATCGCTTTCGTGGGGGACCTAGTATATCAGGTTTTTGTATCCCAAGGCAAGCCCCCTATGGTTGAAGAAATCTCCTACTCCAAGATAATAACTCTAAATTCTAGTAACCTTCTTAGTCAAAGAAATAAAGGCTTGAAGTGGTGACACATCAGGCCACAATGACAAGTATGCAAGAATATAAGCAAGAACTCACTTCAAAACAAACAAATAAAGCCACAAAGCAACAAATAAAAGGTGGCTAACAACTAGACAAAACTTCGACCAGTTTTGATGCCATATTTTTGAGATAGTTAAAATAATAAACTATACAGTACTTGGTTGATGATAAGGCAAGATATGGTGCCAAGTGGACGCTCCGGATGAAATTAGTTCAGGTAGTTATAGAGTTTCTATAGCTATAAGAAGGACATCCACAGCTAGAATATAGATCGAGCTTTGACATAGCATATTTTTTCTAAGAGGTATACTCGAGTACCCATTATTTGTTGTTATATTTCTATTATTTCCTATATTCTTTTACACCCCTTCATTCTTCTCATTACTATGTAGGTTTTTGATAGGAAAGTATCCAATAGGCTAAGATTATTTCCATATTATTGAGCCAAAGGTCTAGAGACTCAACTGTTACGATATTTGAATGGAAGAGTAAAAGGTCTTTGTTATGATAATCGAACACGGATATTTTTTGTATTAATAATTCTAAGAGTTAAATGGTAATTCCAAGCCAACTCTTAATGCAATATTTTTCAATATTAATACAATTATGGGATTCTTTCATGATATTTTTCTGTGATTAGTTTGTGTTTGTCTTCATTATGAATTACATTATTTGAATGTATAGTGAACGCTTCTTTCATTTGTCAACTATTACATTTATTACGATATTCGAATGAATGTAATTGCACCAATTATCTCTTCTCTCTTTCTTTCTATTTTCATTGAATTATTATTAAATCTTGCTACAATAGCCTAAAGGATTAAAGCACCATTCATACATAAGGTATATTAGAACTGTTATTGCTTTATCTTGGTCACAATTTATAATTTTTAATTCATCACCATAAATCTGGAAGAGAATGAACTTAAAGAACTTAAGCTCACCTCAAGGGTATCCTTACCATACTTGGTCTGTCTAGAAAATATTAAAGAACTTTATTCCTAATTTAAGAGGCAGGTCGACCAGAGCCTTTATTTCCTCATTGATAGAAGGTTTTCCTATAGCATGACAACTTATCTTAAGGATGCAAGAAAAATCCCCAATAGGGGTCAACCCTAATATTATAATTGAAAGCAAAAATGACTCCCAGGAAAAGAATCCCCCAAAGGCCAATACTAGAAAATGTTGTGAATATCACAAGAGCAACCGAAATTCTAAGGAGGAGTGTCAACCAATTTAGTCATTGTTTGCTAAATCATAACCCTTTAGATCCACTACACCACCATATCCGCATCCACAAGCTAAGGATAAAGAACAGAACATTGTGGAACCCAAATAAAATGTGACCATTTCCACCACACATGTTGCACCATAGGAGTCACAAGAGGAAGAACATATATTTCACTTATACATATGGATCAAGGGTAAGCCATTTCAATTAATTATTGATAGTGTGAATCAAAAGAATCTAATTTTTGTTCATATGGTGAAGTATTTGAATTTACCTATCACACCACACCCACAACCATATAATGTTGGATGGTTACAAAAGGGAAGAGATATTTATGTCACTCAATATGTCTCCCTTCTTATGCCATCAATTCATTCAAATATTGTTCGTGTGAATTTGTGCCCTTGGATGTTTATGATGTGATTTTTGGCTAATCATTTATTTGAAAGAGGTATGATGTTTATTAGTTTATGTCTCAAAGTTCCATCATCACTATTAAAGGTCAATGATATAAGATAACAAAGGTATATCCTCCTACCATTATGTCCTTAATCAATACTCAATAATATAGGAATATGATATCTAAAATAAGAAAATATATTCTATTGATGATCAAGCCACAAAGTAGGATTGTTGGTACATTTATCGTAGGCTCTACATAATAGAAGCAGATGGATTATATTGTAGTGTAATATGAATACTTGTTAAAGTCACCAATTGGGGTTCCACTTCATTATAAGGTAAAGCATTCTATTGATTTACTTCCTAGTTTTCATTTTCTTAATGCACCTATTTATTGTAGATAAATCCTTGAAAATGATGAAATCACGAGGTAGATCTAAGATTTAATTCATAAGGGGTACATCAGACCATATGTTTCACCATGTGATAGTCTAATTATATTAGCTCCAAAAAATTGATTATATTTGAAGAAAATAACTATTAAGAACCACTATCCACTCCCTCAGATAAATGACTTGTTGGGCCAACTCCATGGTGGAAAGTTCTTTACCAAAAATATGACTATCATCAAATAACCATAGATCCCACTAATATATAAAAGACTGCATTCAATCCAAGGAGAGTTTTTTTATGTGGTTGGTTATGTCTTTTGGGTTGACCAATGTACCTTCCACATTCATAAGAATTATGGATGGAATCCTATGTCTCTACATCAACTCATTTGTTAGTCTACTTAGATGACATTATCATATATAGTAATACAAGGGAGGAATATCTACAACATGTTTGATAAGTACTTAAAACTCTTTGAAGACACAAGTTATATGCTGATTTGAAAAAGTGTTCATTTGACATGATGAAGATTCAACACCTTGGGTATTTTGTTGACAAAAAGGGAGTCTTTGTTGATCTTGAGAAGTTTTAGGTAATTATAGGTTGGACTACCCCAAAGACTCTAATAGAGCTTGTCAAATTTTGGGTTTCACCAATTTCTATTAAATATTTGTATCGGGGTTATCACACATTGCTCACCAAGTTATCAAAGGAGGTGCTAGATCCAAGTTCCATTGGGGAGATACACAACATAGGACTTTTAAAAGACTAAAGGACCAATTGTGTTTAGTTCCTACTCAATCTGCATAATATTTTGTAGTAATTGATGCATAGAATTACATATTTGGAGTTATCCTAACAAAGCATGGGTATCCATTTACCTATCATAATGAAACATTCAATGAAGTAGTTTGTAAATACCACACATACGATAAAGAGCTCTATGGAATTTTCCATGCATATAAATAATGGAAGCACTACATGTTGGGAAAGAAAACCATCATTCATATAGAGAAAATACCTCTATAGTTCATTTAGATAAAGAGCAAGATATTAAATTAAAGACATCAAAAGTGGACCACATATTTACAACAATTCCATGTGATAATAAAGCACAAGAAATAGAGTGCCAATTTGATAACATATTGTTGAATTGACATCCATCATAGCAATCACCACCATTCTTGATTCTTATGGGCATGATACTTCCAATGGGTCCACCTTGTATGAAGTAGATTATGATTTTATAGATGCATACCAAGATCTTCATGTGGCTCTTTCAAATGGAACATATTTGTGTACCATCAATTGAACACTCAAAGATGATTGAGAAGTGCACTTCAACAAAGTAGTAGGTCACTTTGGGGTGGAAAATTATTGGTAGTTATTCAAATGTACTTCTATTGGTCCAAAATGAGAAATAATATAGATAAATACATAAAGGTATGTACCCAAACCAACAATAACCAAGGACTATATACAGTGCCATCCAAGCCATGGGAATCTATCTCCATGTATTTCCTCTTAGGTTTGTCCACATCTAAGCATGGTAATGGTTATGCTTTTGTAGTAGTTGATTGTTTTTCAAAATGGCTATCATGATTCATTGTAAGAAATATAATTCAAATGAGGATACTATTAAGCTCTATTTTAGTCATGTGTGGCTCAACTTTGTCTCACCAAAGTCCATTGTATCTAATAGAGATAACAAATTTATGAGCATTTATGGGTCCACCTTATGTAACATGATGGACATCAAGTATGATGTTTGTAAACTTCCATCCTCATACTGATGGTAAAAAAAAAATAAGTTGTACCTAAGATTTAGGAAAAAACATTTTTTAGTTTCTATCGCAATACTACTTGGGTGACCATGTGAAATAAAACCTACCTTAATGTAAAATCCATGAACGTGCTTCATCTGGTAAAGGCTTTGAAACTATTTTGGTAATGTAAATTGACTATCAATGATTTCTTAGATTTTAACAATTATTATGTCAATTAGTCAACACTATGTAATATTTTTTTATTTCCTTTCAATTTCAAGTCCCATTCCTTGCATTTATGGTACGTGAGGGTGGAGGTGCTTTATTGGTTAATTTTTTCTAATATTCTTACTATATCATTGAAGATTCAACTTTTTAAATTTTGATGATAATTTAATCACATCAATGTCATCATGTTGCCTCGAAGGTATTTGTCATGCCATCCAGGGTCATTGTATCTTCCTAATGTGTTTGAAAAAAGTCGGGTTTTGTTGTCGATAATGCTTTAAAAAATGGACCTGACCCACACATATCCAACATGAGTTCAAATTGATACAACGATGAGGATCAATATAGACCTATTTTATTGTAATAGTCTTATGATCATTATTAGATTATTTTTGTGTAATGAGTGAGCCTCCATTACTTATGTAGGGTTTCTATAAAAGGTTGTTTGTTAGAGTTTATTAGTAGCTTAACTTAACTTAGCTACTTGTATTATCTTATCTCTTCCATATTATGCCTTAATTATGATATGGGAAATATTATTTGATGTAACTATGACATATCATATGCCTATTTAAACATCAATTTATGAATAAAATAATAAATATTTTTTCTCCCACGTCAGTGGTATCAAAGCAAGACGATTAGTGGACTTTGGGTTATTTATGGTCTCTGGTTTGCTCACACACGATGTTATGTCTTCATGTTTCTTGCATTGTGTTGGAAGACTTGAAAGTTTGCAGATGCTACCAACCTGCACCCCTATGATTCCTATGAGGATATTTTACTCATACTCATTAGAAAAAATAGCATTGTGTTGTCATTTGGAATTGAAGATATGAGTAGACTTCTTTCATTTGTGTCGTCCTTGATGAGACAATAATGACATCACTTTGAAAGAGTGCATCAACATTTGAAACTTAATTAAAGAAGTCCTGATGAGATATTCTGGTGTATCTTCCTATTGCTGCTTGGTTCCATGACACCTGCAAAAGTTTCTAGTTACAACTAGGAGTTGATCTCTCCTCTATATATTTTGACTCACCTTTGTTGCCTACATGCCCTAGTTGAGCACCTCATATCCATGTTATTCTTATGCAATTTACTAGTGATACAAAATTTTAATACCTATCATCTATTTGACACTCCAACGAGTCATCTGCATGTCCAATTGTCAACTTGCTTATGTATGGATGCTTATCAACACTAAACGCATGCACAAATTTGTGAACGCATGCACAACTCTGTGTCAACATAAAAATATGGGTAGTCTTTTCCTTCCTGGAGTCAAATGCAGTTAGACTAGGTATATAGTTTACAAAGGAAATCTCTTTAGCAAACACACTCCCTTTTGCTACATTTTATCCTTGCAAACAATGCATGCTCCTTCCCAAAGATATTCATATCAATGTCATATAGCTACATGAGTTTAGTTTTTAAAGTTAATTTTGGCTATATTAAGGATAATATCAATCCACTCTTTGACCAAGTCCATGTTTGAACACTATGTCATTAAAGTTGTTGATCATAAAGGTGAAGGAGATTTGGTTTTTGATGATGATGACGATTCTTTTATGGATCTTGTACACACAAATATATGTGAATTCAACTTCATGCCTTTCTAATTGGTATAACAATGTGACTCATGTTAGCTTTTGATGATTAATACTTAATACAAATAATCACATGATTTCAAATAAAGTTGCAATATAAAATATATAATAATGGTAATATTTTAATCACATAAAAATCACTCATAGCTTCAAATCCTTCCTATGCTACACACACATCAATAAAATATTCTTGAAATATTTAAGCATAGCCAAGCTGAAAGCAACACCTATTCCCTGCACCCGCTCTGACAAGTGTAGAAAAAAGCTCCACATAATCATTCCAAGCTAATAAAATACAATAAAAAATATGTACTTGAATGTAATCCATTTGAATGGTTGGTTCTTTAGCTTTTACAATTGCATAAGCTATATGATCGAATGTTATATGCCTCTTAATAAAAATTGAAGTTTTTTTTGGCCTCTGTCTAATAATATTGAAGAACATATATTATGTTGATTTGTTTTCAAAGCATTTATGTTTAAATCAAATGAGTAGTGTATTTTATTAAGAGTTATTATGTTATCTGTATTTCTCCTTGGATTATTATTACTTCAATTTATATAATGTTTAATTGTGTATGTGCTTATTTTATTAATGTTTTGCAATATTTGATGATGGTTGGTCTATTAAGTTGTTCAGTCTAGTTAAGGGAACAATACTCTCATGTACTTATGTCTCTTAATGTTGTTGAATCCCAACTATTTTAAGTTGTAGCTTCTAACCCAACACATTCCTTTATTTAGTCTACAACCCTCTTTTATTATTTTAGTTAGTTTCATGAGAATTGGCCTACTCTATAGGTTGATCCAAAAGCTATTCTAGGTCTTCCAATCCTAGCCAAGGTATTGAGAACACAACTCATCCACCTAGGCAGAATTTTAGACCAATATTATGGTTATACCCTCTTTATAATTTTTAATTAACCTAAAATATTTTGATTATGTCGACTTAGGTTAAACTTTATTATGTAATTAGGTTGGTATAAATACACTCTCCCAATCCCCATTCTTTATCGAAGTGTTGTGTAATATTTATCTATAAATATAGTGATTATCTATGGTGCCTATAGGTGCCCTCCATATCTTTCTTTCTTTTATCCTTTTTGCTTTCTATATAATATTTGAGTGGATTGATTGTTAGTATTTATTTCTAGAAACTATTGTGAATTTCAATATGGTATCAGAGTAGGTATGGAGTGACACTTCTTGGTCATACAAGAATTCAACTCAGAGCCTATGATCCCTCCTTTGAATTTTAGGATGAATTTCTTTGTATCTTTTCTCATCTTTTTTTTTTGGAGATTTGTTGCTTTCTCCAAATCCTTCTTCATTGTCATTGATTTGAGTTAAGACCAACATTATTCTTCTCTGATGTTTTAGAGAAGTAGTTATAGTCTCTTTAGACCATAAGACTAGAAATGGTTCCAAATCAGAATTCAAATTTCATGAAAAATGTTAGCACTCATTTTTATGTGTTGTTCATCATCTTCTTCTATAGAAAGGGTGCACTTTTGATTGTGTTCAGGATGGGTAGCAATATGGTTAGGCATGTGTGTTTTGAGTATTATATTTTGGCTATTCTTGGGGTCAAAACCTTGTCAATGTAGCCCCTTTTGTGTTGATAAAATTGGACAAGAAAACTTAAACTTTTTATAGTTTTTCTTCTCAATTTATTGCATGGTGCACTATCAACAGGATAGCATATTAGGCATTGAAATGAATCGATTGTGGGTTCAAAATTGTCAGATTAATTTTTTTTGTCCTTTTGATGTTACAACTAGGAAATCCTATGTACAGAGGTGCACACACACTAGACATCACATAGATTACTACAGGTTTCCTATGTAGATTTTGTTAAAGCTTTAGGATACAACTTGACCTATGTTCAAATCCACCTATTGATGTCTTTTGTAAAGACTTTTGAAGTACAAAGGAATAGTGATAGATATTTTATAGGAGAAAAATTTAGACATTTCAAAGGGCATGTTGCCACCTTGGCTAGACCAAGGTGCTTAGGCTAGAAGAATTAAGTTTAAACCCTATACAACATACTTTGTTAGATATTTTTGGAGACTAATAAATGTATAACTAACATGATAGTTGATATGGAATTCTTTCATTCCACGTAAACCTTCTTTTTACCTATTTATTTATCTTCAACCAATTAAGAAAGGGAAGGTGTCAAATTTTCAATGCGATAGTGGAGCCCAAGTGGTAAAAACTCAGTTGTTGTCACTAGTGTATGAGCATGTGATAATTGACGAGCTATGAGTTGACAACTTTTTTCTAAGATTTGAGGTTTTAATTTCTACATTTTTGAAGACTATTTGAGCAAAAATTTTAGAAGCCATAAATTTTGCATACGAATTCATTTTGATCTCTTTTTTTTTAAATCACACAATTTTTTTTAGCTCTATGCACTAGTGACATAGTTTGTGGGTATATTCCAATGTTTGGGAATGAATTGCATGGAATACTTATTAAGAATTATTACCCTATTTTGAAAGGATAAATTTATATTTTTCTATACAATCAAAATCGTTGGCCTAATTTTTATGGAGATATAAATGGATTTGTGATAGTTGCAATATATTTTGAGTCTTTTGGAGGCTTATAGGAAAAGTATTCAAGATATAATTTAGTCAATCTCTCTTTCTCCTTTAAGTGATTGATTCATATTATTATTGGATAACTAATCCTTCATGATATATTTCTTCTTTCATTTATTCTAGAGGTGCTCTTGGAAGTTTATTACAACTTGTTTTTATGCCAGTTTATGCTAAGCCTCTTTGGGTTATTGGAATCAAGTGGTCCAAGGGCAAGAGAAAGTATTAAAAAAAAAATGATGTGTATTATAAGAGGAAATGTTGTGCCTTCAAGACATACCTTATGGGACAATGGAATATTGAAAGATATTATCTTTAGGTCCAACCTAAGGGAACTCTTGTGTAATAAATATTTATGCAGTGGTAAATTTTAGGTGATTAGGAAATCTAAATGGGTCTACCTCAAATATGAAGTCCATTAGAGAATCTATTATTGGGGTGATATTATTATCACTAATGTCTCTGATCCTTGGCCCCTTAGTTTAGATTATGGGAGGTTTGAAATTATAATTTAATTCATGGCCAAGGATGATTTTATATGATGTATAATATCTAAGGGCATTTAATTGTACAATGTGTTAATTATCTATAATATTTTATTATGTAATTCCTATGGGTTATGGTTAATCTTGTTATGGTTAAACTCTCTTTACAACTTGTAATTAGCCTCAATCCCTCTTATTATGTTAACTTAGGTTGAAATTTGAGGTTTTTGTATTGGTATAAATGCTCCTCCCACTTCTCAATTTTTTATCAAAGTGTTTTATAATTTTATCTATGAATATGGTGATTATTTATGGTGCTTGTGGTTGCCCTCCACATCTCTCTCTTTTTCATCCTTCTTTTTGCTTTTTGTGTAATATTTGAGTGAATGGGTTGCTCCTATTTGTTTCTGTAAAATATTATGAATTCCAACATGATATCAGATTGAATATGGAGTGACATAATTTGGTTATATAGGAAGTCAACTTGGAGCCTTTGATTCATTGTCCAATTTTTATGGTAAATTTCTTTATAATTTTCCTCATTGGTTTTTCAATTTTTTTTTATATATGTTGCCTTCACCAAATCCTACTTCATTATCATTGATTGAGCTTGAACAAACATTCTTCTCCATTTTATGTTGTAGAAAATTAGTTACAACCTCTTTAGATCAAAAGAGTAGAAATGGTACCAAAACAATTTGAATTTAAATTTAAATTTCATACCAAAATATTGGTGCTCACTTCCTATAGTGTTCATCATCATATTCAATAGAAATGGTGCACTTTTGATCATTTTTAGGGTGGGTGACAAGATGGTTAGACAAATATGTTTTGAGGATTCTCTTTTAGTTGGTCTCAAGGTCAAAACAATGTTGATGTAACCCCTCTTCTATTCATAGAATTGGACTGGGAAACTTAGATTTTTTATGGGTTTTCTTCTCAACTGAGCATATGGTGCATTGGTCAACAAGATGACTTGTTAGGCATTGAAAAATAAATTGTGGATGTGAAATTGATTGGTTATATTTTTTTCCTTTTGGTTTTATAGATAGGAAAAGCTATCTATAGAGGTGCATTCCCATTGGACATTACTCATGTTTAGGGTGGGTGACAAGATGGTTAGACAAATATGTTTTGAGGATTCTCTTTTAGTTGGTCTCAAGGTCAAAACAATGTTGATGTAGCCCTTTTTCTATTTATAGAATTGGACTGAGAAACTTAAAATATTTATGGATTTTCTTCTCAACTCAGCATGTGGTGCACTAGTTAATAAGATGACTTGGTAGGCATTAAAAAACAGGTGGGGGTGTGAAATTGATTATTTATGTTTTTTACCTTTTGGTGTTATAGATAGGAAAAGCTATCTATAGAGGTGCATATCCATTGGACATCACCCAGGCTACTAGTAGATTGGCTATATGGATTCTATTAAGGCTTTAAGAGGTGGCTTGACCTACATCTGAATCCTTCTATTGACATATTTTGTAAATATTTTTGAAGCACTAAGGAATAAAAATGTAGCTTCTATGAGAGAACATTGTAGGTATCTCAAAGGTCATACTACCACCTTGGCTAGACGAAGATGCTTAGGCTACAAGATATTTGAGTTAAGACCTTATGCAACATACTTTTTTAAGCATTTTTGGAGACTATGATTGTCTAACTAACATGGCAACTAATATGACACTCCCACATGTGATATAAACCTTTTTTTTCCTATTTATTTATCTCCAACCAATCAAGAAAAGGAAGGTGTCAAATTTTCAATGCACTAATGGATCCCAAGTGACAAAAGAAGAGTGGTTGTCACTAGTGAATGAGCATACAACACATGGTGGGCTATTACCTTTTTCTAAGGTTTGAGTCTTTAATTTCTACTTTTCTAAGGACTAGTTGGGTAAAATTTTAAAGGCCATGACTTTGCATATGAAATCATTTTGATCTTTTTTTTTAATCACACAATGTTTTGAGATCTATGCATTGGTGACATCAATTTATCGATATGTTTTAATGCTTGGGATTGAATTTGGTGGAATATTTCTCAAGTGCTATTGCCCTATTTGAAAATGAAAGATTTAAATTTTTCTATGCAATAAAAAAAATTGACCTAATTTATATAGAGATATAGCTAAATTTGTGATAATTGATATAGATTTTATGTCTTTTGGAGGCTTGTAGGAAAAGGATTTAGATGTGCTTTAGTTAACCCCTCTTCCTCCTTTGGGTAATTGATTCAACTTATTTATGGATATTTAATCCTTCATGACCTTTATCTTCTTATATTTATTGTATAGGTACTCTTGAAATTTTGTTACAACTCTTATTTTAAAAGGTTCATGTAAAGCCTCTTTAGGTGACTAAAATCAAGCGGCCCAAGGGTAAGAGGAAGTCTTCAAAAAAGACAATGTATGTTGTAAGAGAAAAATTTGTGCCTTCAAGACATACCTTATGTGATAGTGAAATATTAAAGGATCTTATCTTTAAAGGAGGTGGTGATCTTGATTTCTCTTCTTCATCTGAAGTCCTAGGAAATATATTTTTAATGTGTGTGGGAGTGTTCAATAGTGGTAGTGATGACTACATTCTAGCCTAAGGGGACTCTTGTGTAGGAAACATTTTAATAATAGTAAATTTTAAATGATGGAGGGATCTAGATGAGTCTACCTCAAAATACAGAGGCCCACTAGAGCATCCATTATGGCATGGTCATATTATTATCACTAATGCCTCCGCTCCTTGGCTCATCAGTTCAAATAATGAGGGGGTGTTGAAATTTTAATTTGTTTCATTGATAAGGTCAACATTATATAATGTATTGGATAAGCCTAAGGGAATTTCATTTTATAATATATTAATTGATTATAATATTTTATTATGTAAGCCCTATGTGTTATAGTTAACCTTGTTATGGTTAAACCATCTTTATAACTTATAATTAACCTAAAGCCCTCTTAGGTTAAACTTTATTATGCAATTGGTGTTTTGATATTGGTTTAAATACCCCTTATCACTCTTCATTTCTTTATCGGAGGGTTGTGTAATTTTATCTATGGATATATTGATTATTTATGGTGCCTATGGATGCCCTCCATTTCTCTTTTTTTTAATCTTTCTTTTTGTTTTTGTGTAAGATTTGAGTGGATGGATTGCTTCTATTAGTATTTGGACAATATTGTGAATTCCAAAAAATGATCATTTTTTATTGAAAATCAAAGAATTAGTTTTTTTTTTCAATTGCTTATATGGGATTGAAACGGCCCCACCCATATTACATCATCACCACATAGTGGTATTACAACACAGTTTGGATATTATCATATATATCGCTTATCAAGATTCGAAGTTCCTCTTTAAATATTGAGGAATCTATGGTTGAGCTAATGCCACTTATAAAAAATTAGCTTATTTTTATTTCTTGATGTAAATCTAAAAAAATGTTATTTAGCCTTTAGATAAAATTATTTATATTAAAATAATTACGCGTTATGTAATGTTAATAAAAAACAGTTATTTTAATTTTTTTTTTAAATAAATAAACTTATTGAAATGTATAAAATAAACTATTTTGTATCATTTATATAAATTTTCAAAAATTATAAAATAAATCTTTTAATATATACTTAATTTATTTTAAAAACAAATTTGAATTTATTTTAATATAAAAATATTATAGTTAAAAATTAACCGAATACATTAATAAACACTCTATGTAACTATTTAAACTTATATCTTAAATATAATATATCATTTAATATAAAAAATAAATATATAATATTATAATTTTATAAGTATACATGTTATTGTACAGAATATCTTTAACATCTGAAAGATTATATATATAGATGGTGCCTCCTCCTCAACAAGAATTGATAAAATTATAAATCCTTCTCTTTGTATATATGGAATCGCATCTTAATGCTTATACGGGCCTAGATAACAAATCATTAAGTTTATAAATTCCTGAGCTATCAATAACGGTGTTAATGAATGCTTATCTGATCAGTATGCTTGGTTAGCAATTTTTAAAAATTGTATATCCTAGAATTAGAGTGGGCTTCACAGTACACGCTTTTTGTATTTCATATAAAAGGTTAAGGTTATAACTTCGAAGGAAGTGCATCAAACTTGATTATCTGATCAGTATGCTTGGTTAGTAATTTTATAAAATCGTATATCCCCTTCTCAGTAGAATTAGAGTGGGACTTCACAGTACACGCTTGTTGCATTTCATATAAAAAGGTTAAGGTTATAACTTCCAAAGAAGTGCATCAAACTTGAGTGATTAGAGTACTGAAGTTTAAACAAATTAAAATAAACTTAAAATGTATTAAGCAAATTCCAATAGAACGTTAAAAACTTTTTCGGGGTTATATAAGAAAGTTGGTCACAATCATATTAATTTTAATATTTTTAATTTCTAACAGTTCAAATTATAAGGGCTGCTCCAACCAAATTTATTTTGCTTGGTTCCCCTTTGTTATTGTTATTGACACGCACTCAAAAGATTGAATAAAACTACTGCCTTTGCAAACAAGCCACCTCCAAAGTTTGAACCTGCATGTCTTCTTGATAAGAGCCTGGTTTAACAAACACTTACCAATCCAACTACCCTGACTACACAAACACTCAAATCCACCTACTTTTTAGTTTACCATTATTGAAAGTACACAACTTTTCCATTTATTTTCTTCAAGATCTAAACCGTCATTAATAATAATAACAATAAATATTAAGATATTAAGGATTACCTGTATAAAAAAAATAAAAAATAAAATCTAAGTTTATATGTTAGATTATACAAACAACAGCATCTACGCTAATGACATCATTGCATGCCAAAGTTTAAACAGACACATTGTTCGCCTAACTGGACCAGACGCTGAAATTTAGAGCGAATTTTAGATACCCTAATATGGCATTATCTTCATATCAAAAGCTGTCTATAAATACAGAAATTTTTACCCTCACACAGCTTCACATGAACTGCTCAATCGAATAGAAGCTGTGCTCGATTTTTTCAGCTGCTGTGCGAAATCTATCGTCCTTCCACAGACTCAAAAGACGAAGCACAGTGACATAATTCTGTACGGCGACGGTCTGAACTCTTCCCATCAGTGCTACAAGCATTTGGTTTCTGAGGAAGAGGAAGGGGAACAAACTCCGGAACGGAAACTTGGATGAAGTAGAAGCTATGCTCTACTTTTTCCCATCAGTGCTACAAGAACTGCTCAATCGAATAGAAGTAGAAGCTATGCTCTACTTTTTCTCCTGGTGTGCGGAATCTATCATCCTTCTCGAGACTTGGATGACGAAGCATAGTACACTGATTCTGTTTTGCGACTGGATTTCGAAGCATTTGGTTCATGAGGAAGAGGAAGGGGAACATACTCCGGAACGGAAACTTCGCCTTCAAGTATTTGAAGTACTTGTCTCGTGCTGAGTCTTCCTTCCGGTTGAGGATTGCAACAAAGCAGTCCCAATTTCAGCACTCTCTCCATCTCATCCTCAACATATCCACCGCCAAGATTTGGATCTGCGGCAGCGACGAGCTCACCTTTGGCATGAAGCTCTCTCAGCCAGTCCACCAAAACAATTTGGGCAGCGTCGAGAGAGGGATCAACTGGCCGCCTTCCACATGCAACCTCCAACATCAACACACCGAAGCTGAACACATCCGTACTGGGGGTAGCCTTCCCTGTGTGTATAATTTCCGGGGCAATGTAGCCAAGCGTTCCCACCACACGAGTCGTGTGAGGGTTTTCATTATGCTCATACAAGCGAGCAAGCCCAAAGTCCCCTAACTTTCCGTTAAGATCCCCGTCCAACAAAATATTGCTGGCTTTGATGTCTCTGTGCACTACCCTTCGCTCCCATTCTTCATGAAGATACAGCAATCCTGCAGTCACGTCCTTAAGAATTCCAAACCTTCGAGGCCATCCCAACACTGTCTTCGGATTCCCAAATATCATCTTATCCAGGCTTCCGTTGGGCATGTTGTCATAAACTATGAATAACTGTTTTTTCCGCCTGCAATAGCCTCTTATTTGCACAAGATTACGGTGCTGGAGTCGACCGAGGCTTGAAATCTCTGCGATGAATTCCTTGAGGCCTTCGTGGGACTCTTTAAAGATACACTTTACAGCAACTTCGAGGCCGCTCACAGTAAGAATTCCTTTGTAAACCCGACCGAAACCTCCAGAGCCCAAGACTTGTTCATCTCGGAACCCCTTGGTTGCAAGATGCAGGTCTTTGTACTTGAATCGATGGGGCCAAAACTCGAGCTCCCAGTCTTCAACGTCATCTCTGTTGTTATTTCTTCTCCACCACACAATCCCGCCTACAAACCCAATCAAGATAAGAACAACAACGACAGCTGCAATGATGGGGATTTTAAGTCGCAGGCTGGGTTTGCTCTGTACGAAGGAAGGAAGATGAGAAACATTTAGGGCTGGTGTGACTCCATTTGTACTGAAACTCCAAGAGAGAACGTAGTGATCTTCATACGACCTTCCTGTGGCTGCAGAGAAACCGACATACATTTCTTCTTCAAAAATGCTCGAAAGGGTCATGTTCTTCAGAGATATCAAAGGTTTCTTCGGCCGAGGCAAACCAACTCGAACAATGGTAACATTGAGCTGCTGTTGAAGATGATCGTAATCAATCCAGGCTTGAATGTTGTGTCCATCGTTGAGACGTAATATTTCAAATCGATCGTCAATCCAGTAGCCGGCAGGCTCAGATCTTATTGAGTGAAGGTCGTTGAGATCAACACCGACGTGATTATCGTTGATGTCTGCGAATTCTTCGTTCAGAGCCACGTCGAACTCCACGGCAAAGAGATGATTCGAGGGGTTTCCGAGGGTTGAGATGTTGAGCAAACCAAGGTACTAACCCGGTAGAATTCCGTCTGCAGACTTGTGTGGCGTCAGGATAAACGCTATACCATTTCGTGAATCTTTTTCCTTGGAAGGAACCATGGCCAATACGAAAGTGGTGCTGAACGACAAAGTTGCATTGCCATATTTCATGAGCACTGGTTGTGAATAAAAAGCGCGGCCAACAAGTTGTTTGGATTGGGCAGTGAGGCGGATGGCGTTGGAGACGATTGAAGCATTCCTAAAGAAAGTGAGATCAGTTGAGCCATTGAATTCGTTGAAGATAAAACTTGTGCCGAACTGAGCTTGTGCGGTGGTCGATGGGCAGAAGGCGAGAAAGGCAACGAGGACGACAAACATTTTGGAACTCGATTTGATTTCCATGGCCATTAGGGACCTACGATGCATCTGCCAAATTGCCAATTCACAACAGTAAGACGTATATATCTTTCTTCTTTGATGTTTGCCTATTCGAGAGATCTCTTACTGGTCGGCGAATATTTTCCGGAGAAGCATAACCCACGTTAACCCCGCGTTTATTTCTGGAATATTATGTACCAGGAGGCCAGAGAAGCATAATTTTCCAGAGAAGCATAACCAGCTCGAACAATGGTAACATTGAGCTCGAACAAGGTTTCTAAGACGCATATAACTTTCTATATATTTCTTCTTTGATGTTTGCCCATTCAAGAGCTCCCTTACTGGTCGGAGAAGAATTGACCTTGCGTGGAATAATGGTCTCCACGTTATCCCCGCGTTTGTTTCGGGAAGGGTATTATTATCTACCATGGGGATTTTAATTAAGAGGTATGCAAAAACAGCTTAGCATGGATTGTCTCTTAGTTATAGAGTCAAGCACGTAAGATTAGTTATAGTCTTAACGTATAGAGTCAAACATTTATAATTTTTATAGAGATATTTGTTTGTATAATTTGAACAATTTAAATGTGGATTTAAAATTAATTTAAATAAATTATAAAAATTTAAAATTTTAATTAATTTTTAAATATATTTAAATTCTAATTTTTACACATGATTTTTAATTTAAAAATAACAAAAATTATAATTTAATTAATAACTTGCACGGCTTGGGAAACAGGTCCGAAGATCAGCAAGAGATAGTTCCAAACCCATGACATTTGAAATCGTTGAAAGGGAACAGAAGAGCTAAATGCTGGTGATGCAAAGGACGGCCAGGCTTAGTCAGACGTGTAGTTGTGGGCGCCCACCGACCTTATTGACCGTCCGGAGAGTAGATGGGGATGAAATGCAAAGGACGGCCAGGCTTAGTCAGGCGAATAGTTGTGGGCACCCACCGACCTTATTGCCCGTCCGGAGAGTAGATGGGGATGAAATGCAAAAGACGGCCAGGCTTAGCCAGACGGGTAGTTGTGGGCCCCCACCGGCTTTATTGCCCGTCGGCAGAGTAGATGGGGATGAAGTTAAGGCAGCCAATTAAACAAATCAATGTTCACACGACGATCATGAGAAACTTCAAACCACTTACTCCGTCGAGGTCTCCTCCCGTACATTCCACTTTAGACAGAGGGAATCGCTGTGAAATTGGCTGAAGCGGCCGAAATCCAGTTGTATGTCGTAAGAGGGGTGGAATTTAAAATAAATAAATAAATAATTACTTTCAATAGTTAGTTAAATTTTTTTATTGATTTTAAGATTACCGTTTAAAATTTTATTTGTTTTTATCAAAAAAAAAAATTATATACTTTTCAACTTATATTGGATTATGGAAAAAATAAATAAATAAATAAATAAAATCAAAATAAAAAATCAAAACAAAAGAGGAAAATTTTGCCTAAAGCTTCTACTTCTTGCAATGAAATGAATTAGAAAGGCTCATATCTAATTTTGAATTTCAAGAAGCCAATAACAACATAGTATTCAAACCAAACCACTGGTTACATAGTTGTCATTAGAGATAAGTTCTAGGAAAACATACGATTACACCCTTGAGAAGCATAGCTGCAATGACTCATGCCTTGATGTGTTCAATCTTAACTGAAGCACCACTTTTGAGAAGGCTTGTCATTTATGACAAAGTTAAACCAAAAGTAGTTGTATCAACAAATACCTATGTGAAAAAAGGTTAAGCCAAAAGTAGTTGTGTCAACAAATACCTATGTGAAAAAAGGTTAAGCCAAAAGTAGTTGTGTCAACAAATACCTACCCCACTTTTGAGAAGGCTTGTCATTTGTTTGTGAAAAAGGTTAAGCCAAAAGTAGTTGTGTCAACAAATACCTACCCGTTTTAATCCCATATAACCAATTAACAAATACTGTTTAAAATTCATAAACATTATATTTAAATACCTACTTGTTTTAATCTCATATAACTATCTAAAAAAAATTATATCGTTTAAAATTGATAAACTTTAAATTTAAATATAAATTCCTTTTCTGTAAACTTCCTAAGCATTTATTATTTTTTAAATAATTAATATAATATAAATCTATAATGACAACCACTCACATCATCCAATTTATTATTGAAGTATTTGAAGATAATGGAATGCCTATTCACCACCCACATTAACAAAGTTAACTTTTTCTAAGAAGAGTGCATAACTGAGAACCCAACTTTCATTTCAAGGTACATACATTCATTTTAGAAAGGTTTAAAGATGCAGGAGCATACAAAAAAATAGAATTGCTACTCTTGCTGACAGCTTAAGCATCATATAAAATAAAAATGTACCAAAAAAAAGGTAAAGTATATTTGACATAATCATCTTTTGGTTTACACAATCCTCCAAAATTAATGTTAAACAAATAGGCAAAAGGCAGTTGTGTAGTGCACAGTGCAATACAGGGATGCTTTACTACAACAACAATATTGCAGTATATACACACTATATTTCAATAGTATACTCATTTTGATTCTTTATATATCTATTACTATAATATATATCCTTTCAAAAAACACAAGTGTTCATTCTAAAGCTCAAGAACTTGTCTTGGCTACATTTTTATAAATATTATAAACTTCATTCAAATCAATATTGGTTGTTGTGGGTCCATTCAAAGATATTTTCATGAGTGCATTTAATGTATCCAACCCCAACTTTGATTTTCTAATATCTTTGATAATATTTTGTTTAGAAAACCCTCTTTCACAATCTACTCTCCTTGCAAGAATGTAGAGTACAACTTGCCACAATTTCATCATATGAGGATAATTTCTATGTCATTGCTTTATATTACGAAATGTCCTCAATGCTTCTTTCATTGAAAAATCGTCACAAAATAAATTTAATGTATCAACAAAAGAATGAAATTCCTTTTGAGACATTATGTTATAAATGTTGAAGAATTTTTTTTTAGCCAACACTCTAAATTATTTTATCTAGTTCAACGTTCTTCTGGATAATAGCAAGGGCTAAAGATCTTTGCTGCATTTGGAAACCTTGCATTTAAACAACTAAAGATAGATTCAACATAATATTTTGTAAGCCTGTGACAACTCTTATGTGCCTTCAATAGGAAGTTTCAAACCTTGTTTCCTTACATCATTGAAATAATCATTCTCCATAGACGAGATAGATTTATATACTAAATCATTCTTGTCAATGATATTATCTTGTACTTTGATTTCAATAAATCCATATTGAAAATCAGTTAAAATATTTGAGAGATGAGTTGCTCCATTTGCAAATGTTTCTTCTCTTAAAAACTATTTATTCAATGCGTTTATAGTTACATCAAGAGCCAACCCAAGACTTGTAATATCTACATTTTTTTTAAAATAACTTATTCAACTCACCCAACATGTCAGTGAGCATGTGGAAACAATACTGAATAAAATATATGCGTGCCTTATCATACCATGAAGAAAATTTCTTATCATTTGTGTACATGATTAATATAGCAAGCATAAGCTTTACAAGCCTTATGATAACCTCTCCTCTTGATAGGCATATAACTGCATGTATTTGTAAAATATCTAGAAGATCAATTTCCATAACTCTAAGTAAATTATTTAATTCATTACCTCTTTTTATTGAGTTTTGAACCCACGAATACACTTTATTTGCAAGCTTTTCAATTTGCAATAACTCTAGTATATTTTTAGAAGCATCTACTACTACCAAAGCCTCACGATGAGCTTCACAATGAACTGCAATTAGGTTTGGAATATTTTTTTCAAAAAAGACAAATCCATTTTCATTTCCAATCATTGTTGAAGCTCCATTTGTAGAAATTGCTATCAAATTTTGTAATAAAATACCTCTACAATTCATTATATGATTCACAGTGTCATATATTGTTTTTCCTTTTCCATTTGGTATATATTTGAGCTCCATAAATTGTGAAATAGGTGCTCCCAAACCTTGCAAATCTAAATATGTTGCATAAACCACAAGATGTTTTTCCAAAGTATGATTAGTACTTTCATAAACCAGTAATAAGAATGGGCTTTCCATCATATATCTTGTTGGCATTGTTCAAGATATTCTGAGATACAATAAAGAAAATCATTTGCAGCCTTACGATTTGTGTATGAAGAGTAGTCTTGATATTTGGGCATATTTGATGTTTTCATATCTATGATGAAATTACAAAGTTTTTCATATCTAGATAAGGAAAAATCTTCTTGACAAATAAAGTAAGCTATTTTTATTGTAGCAATCACTCTTTCCTTATTGACGTCTTCAATTTATATAATGTGATTTGGAATATATTTCATCATTTTCTCTATTGTATCAAACCATCTTTTTTAGCATCTTTATGCACAAGTGACTTTTCATGAGTAATGAGAGCATCATTCTAAAAAATTATACAATCGTGTCCTCTACCGTCATTCTATATTTTTCACAATATTTACATTTCATAACATCATTATCACGTACTTAACAATATTCAACCAATCAAACTTTTCTAACCATTCAAACTTTTTTTTTTTTATTGCACTTTTTATTATCATGATTATTACCCTCTACATCAACTGCATGTACTTCATCTTTATCAGAAGAAGTACTAAAAATTTCATGGCGTAGTTGTTTCTTTTGATTATCATGATTGCCTTCATATACTTCAACATCGTTGTTGCTATTAGAACTTGTTGTAGTCCATCCATACATTTTTACGATAGTAGCTTGTATCTTTCTCTTTGAAAATATTTCTACTTACCTGTAATTAAAATATGCATGTCATTTAACTGAGATGATATTTCCATCATTGTATTGGTTTCTTTGTACATGGTCATTTTTGTTGAGGTTTTTGTCATGTTAAAGTTGGAGGAATGCACCAATATATTCAAAGCTAAATGGAAAATGTTCATGTTTACCTTCAACAGATTGCTAATGCAACATAATAAATATACTAAGACAATGAAAAAATAAATATTAGATAAAAATTACAGAGTAGTTATATTATTTTTATTTAAATAATATAAAATTTAAAATAATATTTTTTAATAAAAAAACTTGTATACTATTAATGTCAATGGCTTTTCATATTATTTTTAAAAATGTTATATCCACAGCCTTGCAAGAGAGGCAAACATATACTATTTTCAACAATTAATGAAAATAAAATATGTAAACATTCTTAAACATATATTTATTCTTCAATCTTCGAGTGTGAAAAAGATGTAACAATTAATCAAGGAAAAGGATGTAAATATTGTAAAACATACATTTATTCTGCAAGAAAAGGATGTAACTTGAGGCAATTAAACTTTAAAGTATAATAGTTGTCTAGCAGGAAGGGATCCTTGCGACCCGTTACAAGATTATTAGTATGGTTTTTGACAGACAATTTATAAGATTATTATTATTGTTTTTAACATTTATACTTTCTAACAAAAAAAAATCTTATCGTTTGTGCCATGAATCATTTTTTAATTAGTATGGTTTTTGTTACGTTTATTAGAAATCCTTTAGTATTCTAAAAATGCTTTGGACTGCCTTGAATATTTTTCAAGTTCATATATTTTTTCTTACATTTATACAAATCATGGTTATCATATTTGTTTTAGAAACTACTCGAAGTTTTTATTGGAGTCTTCTTTAATTTAGTTGGGCGTAGGGTCTCTAAGCGCGACAAATTTAATTAGATTTAGCTAAAAAATAATTGGTAATTGACGAGCATAAAAGTCTTTAAACGAAGTTGAAATGGTTATAAACAAGCAGAAAAATCGCATAGATAAACTAATATTGCGAGTTCTATGTTTTGAAAGCAGCTAAACAATAATTAACAATAAATGATGAGCACCCTAGTGGTTTGGGTTTTAGGTTTTTTTGAGAAGATCTACTTACACGGGTAGGGTGTGATGTGTGCACACATGCATGAGAGTGAGCTTGTGTAAAAAAAGAGTTAACAATAAATGATGGTGTTGTTTCCACAAATCACGGTATGACAAACTTTGGTTCAAATTTTTTTATCAATACTTTTTATACACATCCGTAGTTGACTTTAATTTATGGTCCCTTAATCCTGAAAGATGATATTTTTAGGGATGAATCATTCTTTGCCCTGTAGTAGCCATAGATTCTACCAGGCTTGAAATTTACAGGTAAATGGTCGTATTTGGTTGTTTTAATTGTTAGTGGTTGTACTTAGTTATCTTAATTGTGAATTGTGAAGAGAAAGATAAAATTTTATATGACCTAGTAAAATTTTATATCAACATAAACATTTAATAAAAAATTCTTCAAATTTAGCAGTATATATTTTAGTTTATATTAACATAAACATTAAATAAAAAAATTCTTCAATTTAGCATGTATATCTTTAAAAATGACAACATAAAACAATTTAACATATTATTAAATCTAAAACTTTAGCTTATATTAGTTTCTTAAGCTTAGAGACGTGATTATTTTAAATTTATTTTCGCCTAATGTCTGACCATTTACGTCTGGTATATAAATTTTGAGGGTAAATAGAATAGAAGACTTTTTCATGTTTGTGAGACCAAACAATATGTTATCCCATCCAATTGGACAACACTGAAAACTCTATTCTTCTCCATCTAGTTTCCACTGCCTACCTTCGCAAATCAAAGCAACTAATCTACTTATCAATATCACTTTTTAAAATATCAAATTTATAATATCAGTTTTTACTTAATAAATTAATAGTCACTAAAAATATAAAATCAAAGTCGAGCGATAGGATTCCAAATGCATGATTGAAAATTAAAGTTGAAACTCGAATAGTGGGATTTGGGAACCGTCCTTTGGTATTGGGAAGCCTCAAACTCACCTTACTACTATTGAAAGGAGTAAACAGATAGAAAAGTAGTTTTTTAACTTTAAAATCTAAAGCGGTATTTAAAAAATATGTGCTAAAAATATTTGCTCTGCTCTACTTTCTGTCCTCTTTCATCGCAAGATAGAGGGGTTTTGGGGTCCATACATACTAAACATCCTTTCTTTTCTTGATAAAGACGTTTAATTTAATATACAAAGGAGATGTTTACTTTAATATACAAATATAGAAGTGGATCATAAGATCCGTAAGTGAATTGGACTTAACAACTCAACGAAATTATGAAGCTGATTATACAACTCTTCAACCTAAAGCTACTTTGGCTTGCAGATGTTGTGATAGAGGGACAGTTTTCAGAGGCGCACTTTCATGATTTGAGATGGCTGCGGTGGAGGAGATGTTCATCAAAATGTCTTCCTTCAGGCATGAATTTGAACCGCTTAATTATTCTCCAGGTCATAGATATCCAAATCACTAATCTTTGGGATGAAAGCTTTGAGAAACGCTAAAACATAATCTACTAAATTTTCTCACTCCTGGTTTAGTTTCGCTTAATTTTTTATTACACGATGTTTGTTAATAGATATAATCCCCAAAAATTGAAGTGCTTATTTTGAGTGGATGCACCTCCCTCAAGAAACTTCCTAATTCACTTATCTATACACACTTGTAGATGCTAGACTTGGAAAATTGCAAGTCAAGGGTCTCTTCTGCTCTCAGGAGAAATTTGCGAAAAGGGATTCAAATACTGGTTCTTTCAGATGGCTTTTCATCCAGATTCAAGAGGAATTATTGTTGGTATTTGCTTCGAGTTTTAGCTGGGGTTGATACAAGTCATTGTTGGTTTCTAAAATTGATCGAGTGATTTGTTGGTGGCATAAAAGGACCATCTAGGTAATACAGGTGGCATAGCACACTATGGGCTCGCAGAGGTTAGAGACTTTGAATTAGACCTAGAATTTGATAGGAATACGACCATAGAATAAAATTCCAAAGAAAAATACTAAGATAGTTTTCAATGTAGATTTAGCAGATTTCAGAAAAAAATAACCTTTGAAGCTCTGTGATTGTAAAAACTAAAAGTCTAAAACCCTTGCAGCTGAGCATTTTTTCTTTGTTGGGTAAACCAAATCAGGATGGAGTTGTAGAATCGTAGAGCATTTACTCTTTATTTACGGTTGGTATTATGACTTAATCTTATTGCCTCCGGTTTTCTTGTTTCCCATGTTCCTTCTTAGTTCTCAGTAGTGACGGTAGAGCTGTAAAGGTACCTACTTGGCCACTACCTACTTTCTTGCCTCCATCACATCGAAGGTGCATTTCCCATCATTCAAGTGAGGAGTCAACCTCCATCGTTGATTTGTGGCGGTGTATTTCCCATTTAATGTTTGCAATTGCCCATTATTTCAAATTTTCACCCATCACTACTCCGCTTGTCGAGTCGCCACTTGCCAGTTGTGCAACTGCACCAGTAAGGCATGGATACTTGCAACTTGCAATAGAATTAAAATATAATTAATTTGAATGTTTGCTAACTCCTAACCCTTACTCTACACATCTACCCCTACTTCCTATATCTAATGTATATACTTATATCATAAGTAAAATTTATGGTTTTAATTTATGGTTGGTAGAAAAAATAGCAAGTAAAAATCTATGGTTAATAAAATAGCAAGTAAAAATCTATGGTCAATATAAAATTAAAACCGTATATACGATTTCAAATGCAAAATACGGTCATTGCCTATCAAACCTGTGTCGTACTATAGAATGTATATGATATTTTGTGCGAGTGGCTGGCTTGAGACTTCAACTCAACTGAGCAGGTGTAGGCTCGCTTTACCTATTCAGACATGATGATGGTGACTATCAAGTGGAGAGGAGCGACACATACATGTATCCAGTAACTAATAATTAGTGCACACGTCAAATACACAGTGTAAATACCAATAATTGATGACCTCTAGCTGGTAACTAAGGATAGACTCGCAGGACCCGGGTGAGGCTGAAGCAATCAAATAAATGGCTACCTAAATGAAGTTAAGCCTGACTTGACTTTTGCTTTTATTTTTTAAATCTAAACTTAGACCTATCAAAGTATAACTAAATCCATTATATGCATTTTGATATAATTTTTTAATTTGTTATATTATTTTTAGATAATTTAATATATAATACATTCTTAATTATATATGGTACTGTAGTGAAAAATCACTACGCCTGTAGAAATGGAAAGTATGAGTTGCGAATAGTACATAAAAAAGTCCAATCAGAAATGTTCAATCAATCGAAGGTCAAATTTTATGAGTAAGAAATGTTCGAAGGTCGAAAGTTCTTGAATTGCAGATAAAATGTGCCAACAAAGTAAAAAGTCTCAAAGATATGGAGATAAGAAGTCCTGAAATATGAAGAAAACTTTCGAAGAAGATAAGTGCCAACATCCCAAAAAATCAACTTGATAAAGTGTACATTCTTTGAGGAAGATTGCCCTCCATGCAAATTATATTTTGAAAGGACAATTGCAGTGTACATTCTTTGAGGAAGATTGTCCTCCATGCAAAATATATTTTGAAAGGACAATTGCAGCATGGAGCCATGACAAAAGCAACTTGAATATCCAAAACATTAACTTAAAGTAATCTTTTGCACCCAAGCGATGGGAATCCCCAAAAAATGAGTAGATAGAATTTAAGGTGGCAATTACTCATCCAAGGGACATGATCTATTGATATCCATATCTTTAAATATATAAAATCCTAAAGGGACAACCGGTTAGATAAGACATGACTCTATATCTGAAACAACCACCACCTAGAAATCTTTGCATGAGTTTTAGAGGGAAAATCCTCCCTTATAAATATATAAATAAGAGTAATGTTAGCTTTGTAAAGGATCGACAAGTTTGCAACTCCTTGTATTTGTAGGTTTTCCTTTAATTTCTCTCTATATAAACAATTTTGGTTCCTAAGTGGCTTGTGGGTAATTTTGAACCCTTGCTTTTGGCACAACTTTGTAAAAGTTTACTTGCATTATATATATACACACACACACATACACACAAGAGCCTGTGTTTTTTTTGGCCTTTGCTTGCAGACCCGTTGTTGTGTATGTGTATGCATTTGTGATATTTTTCCTAACTATTAAATTTGCTATGTGTGTTTGAGGGTCTTACATCTAATCTTGAACTGAGTCACTTACTAGCTTAGCTCTCCTATGTGACTCGCTTTCTCATATATACATATAACTGGTAGATTTCAATTGCACTTCACTGTATTGAGGAGAGAAAATGTTTATCGTTGGAACATAATGTTTGGGCTTGTTTTTGTAAGAAGATTTGTTGTGTGTGTGAGGGCCCTGCAACTATTTTCAAACTAAGTCAATCACTAGCTTGGCTTTCCTACGAGACCTACTTGCTCATATATGCATATAATTGGTCGATTTCAATTGCACTTCACTATGTTGAGCAGAGAAAGTGTTCATCGCTGGCACATAGCATTCAGGACTAGTTTTGCAAGAAGATCTTAGAGGATATCTTGGTGCATCACCTTTTTTTCCTTTTATTTGTTGAGTTTGTTTATTTTCTCACATATATTTTCCTTTGAAGAGAAACTAGCACCTTGAAGATCATATCTTAATAAGGAGTCAACGTTGTAAAAACTCTTGGATACCCCCGATTGAGTTGAATCTCATGCTCTCGATTGTGGCCTGTTATGTTGCTTTGATGTGAGGTATGATTGCCTCAGGTAAGGACAATCAAAGATGATAACATTTTAATGGTAAATCTAGTGGGATCCTAGTGATACATCATTGGTACTAAAGTCACAACAAGGATTAAGGACGAGACTTGATGAGGGTCTTACTCTATTTCTTACTTGTTGAAGCATCTCTTTTATCACTTGGCAACTCTACTCTAGAAAAAGCATCAAAATAAGCCATTGTTGAAGATACCATATCGAGGTTTAGGTAAAGATATTTGTCTATTTGTTTTCCAAAATTAAGAAGTTGTATTCACTTGGTGACTCCACAACAATCCCAAGGACCCATAGGTCCAAGATGTCTATCATATCTTAAGAAAAACACCCCACATGGAGAGAAAATAACCCACTATGACCTCTAGATCCATCAACTATCTAGAGAAATTTCCAACAAATCTACTAGATATTTTGCTCGAATATACTAATGAAGGTCCAACATCCCCACTAGAGCACCTGCACAAAAATGGTTTTTCTTTTTTAGGTGCACTACATCATGAAGTAGGATGTGACCCTTAGGTTGTTGGTGATCTCTTTAAAAGGTAAGGCTTGCAAAAAAGATAACACTTTATCTCTATATTCAATCTTTGACTAGGATCAACTTGCTACCCTAATCATGAGCAAATTCATAAAAGAAATAAACATAGCAGAATCTAAGCCAAACACTCCTCCCAATGATGTGTTAGAAGGAGAGATACATATAATCCATGTGAAGGATAAAAATAAGATTTACCACTTTCATGAACAACAAGAGTAGGTTTCAAAGGAGACCCCCCACATCTATTTATTGTAACTCTACAAAAGATTTTATTTTTTGTAACTCACGGTGGCCATGACATAGATACATCTCATGATGTTGCATTTATTTTTTGCCTTCAGGATTCCCCAGAGCTTTGGTGACTGTGATGTGAGAACATGTCGCGATGTCATGCCATTTTTCTTATCTTGAAGATTTTTAGCTTCCTATAGTCGTGACATGGAGACGTATCACAATTTCGTACCTTTATTTTATCTCATGAGCCTTTGGAGTCTTTGCTATTGTGATGTCATGGAACTCCTTTCTTAGTGATCCTTTTAGGGCTTTGATGAATACGACAAAGACTCATGTGGTAGTTTCACAATATTTCTCTTCCACTATCTTCTTATGGTCCTCATAACCGCAATGCGACCACAAGTTATGAAGTCGTATTGGGTTTTTTACCTTGAGTCTCCTTAATCATTCACAACTGTGACATTGGATGGTGTTGCGACATTGTACTTAATTCTGCACTTGAGTCTCCTTTTGTATTCACGGTTGTAATACTGAGTCATGTCGTGACATCACACTTAATTTTGTACTTGAGTCTCCTTTTGTATTTGTGACCACGATGCTGAGTCATATCACAATATCACACCCACTTCTGCACTTGAAGCTTTTTTGTATTTGTGATCGTGACACTGAGCCACATCACTATATCGTACCTAATTTTGCACTTGAAGCCCTTTAAGCCGTTTAGATAGCGACACCAAGACATATTGTGATTTCGTGCCTATCCTTTGGACTTCAAAATGTTTGAATACTTATCACCTTGTTTCTCGTGATGAAGTCATTTTATTATACATTATTGGTACCTCCTAGGGTATTTTTCTCACATAATTTTTTAGAACCTAGTACATTATCCATTGGGCGAATGGAGTCCAAAAATAAAGGATAAAAAGAATGAAATGAGAGTGATGAATGAATGGAAAATTTTAAGGAAATGAGAAAGGAGGATGATGATGTTTAAAAAAATATTGATGACAACAAAAATTGAAAAAATGGTTCATTTATTTGGTCCTTTGGTCACTAAGAGGTCTTCCTTTTTTTATTCTCCTTCAACTTCCTCATCTTCTTCTTTCTTTGTGTCTCCCCCAACTTCTTCTTCTGTTTCCCCTCCATATTCTTCTTTTGTCTCTCCTCCCACTTTGTCAACTACCTACATTATGTTTTGGTTCATTTATTTGGTCCTTTGGTCACCAAGAGGTCTTCCTTTTCCGATTCTCCTTCAAATTTCTCATCTTCTTCTTTCTTTGTGCCTCTTATGTTTCCCCTCCAACTTCTTCTTATCTCTCCTCCCACTTTGTCAACTGCCTACATCATGTTTTCAACATTCTGGTCTTGCAATATCTTAGCAATATCATTGTAGGCTCTGCAAGCCTATTCTCAGGTATTATTATTAGGATCTAAGGAATTGGTAAACTTTTCATGAACGAATTCCTACTCGAAGATCCTATCATATGAAAAGTATTGGACCTTAGGATCAATTCGTACAGGTAGGATTTTATCTAAGTGATATCTTGAACAAGCTTGAAAATATGCTCCTACTGCATAGGTTTTATCCACTCATTCTTTTAAAACTCATTTTCCATGGCTTTCTTTAGGGTAGCTTTGAGCTCTTCTTCCTCTAAGATACTAGAATATTCCCCCAAAAATCTAGGAAATCCACATTTTTCAATCAGATTTAGATGCTTTAATATTATCTTAGATTCATATTTTAGCTCATGGATGAGTTACTAATCATGATTCATCAATCTATATCTTTTGAAAAATATATGACCGCTATCTTGGCATTGGATCATTTTTTGTTGGGAACTCTGTTTGCCACCCTTTCATATATGCTTTCAGCTAGGGCCTGACTATTTGTCACTGCATAAATTTTTGATTACATAGAATCTTCAACCCTTTTCAATTCTTCTTCTGTGATCTCTAAGCCTTCCTTCACTTCCTCCATGTATGGTAGCACAAGTTGAGTCTTGAGGCTCATCTCAAAAATATCTTTGGATATCTCCTTCCTTACCTGCTTGACCTTTTGTTTTGAGAACCCTATGGATTTGACTCTCTGCTCTTGAATCTACTACTGGAGATCTTTAATTATAGTATATTACATCATTTGGGTCATGTCAATATACCTCTTTGGATACATAACTAGAGTAGGATTTTATCTTAGAGTAAAGATAGATTTAGGGAAGAAGTAATAAATGCACAAGTGTCAATGTACAACTTGTAAATGTGCAAGGTGTCCCCTTGTACAACTAGGCAGAGTGTTAGCCAAGGAATCCATCTTCTTATATAAATGGACTTATAGTTCCATTCGAATTGTATCACTCTATTCTCATAATAAGATGTTGTATAACTCTTATTTCTCTCTTTCTATATTTCTCTTGATATTATGAAATGGTGCCAAAACCATTAGTGGTATCAGAGCCACAATGAATCTAGAGAGGAGTAAAGAAAGCCACTATTGCTAATGTTAGCCTACATCTTTATAAACTGGACTTGTCATTGTACAACGCTGCACGAAAACACTGCCACTAGGAATTATTTGATAGAAAGAGACACAATAGATCAATAGACTCGAGGAAAGACTCCATAGAAGATTTCATGAGAAATAGGAGATTGGTGATCTCCTTTGCTAATTGAAGACTACCAAGGAGAAGATTTTGATAGTGAAATAATTGGGACAATTATCACCATCCGACAACAAGCCCAAAAAGGAAGACTATTGGATTCTATAACAAAATACTGGAAAGGTTCATAGCTACGAGCAACCTCCATTCCAGATAAAAATTTGGTGAATCAAATCATCAAGATATTCATCATCTTCAAAGGACATCAAAGGTAAGCAACTTAAGGTGCAAAGGGTTCATTACTTGAACACTTATTCATATTACTACTTAGATTCATTGAGCATATTATTAAGATTCAGAAGTTGCAAAATAAAGGGTTGCATATTGAGTGTTCAAAGGGATTGCAAAAGATAATTTTGATATAAACTTGGTGAATCAAATCATCAAGATATTCATCATCTTCAAAGGACATCAAAGGTAAGCAAATTAAAGTGCAAAGGGTTAATTACTTGAACTTTTATTGAGATTACTACTTAGATTCATTGGGCATTTCATTAAGATTCAGAAGTTGCAAAATAAAGGGTTGCATATTGAGTCTTCAAAGGGATTGCAAAAAATAATTTTTGTTAAAGGTTATTACCTACACATTAATAGGAGTTAGATACATTCTTCATATCATCTACTTACAAAAAAAAGAGATTATAGTAAGTTGCAAATATTATAGTGTTGATTAAAAGTTAGATATTAGTGTTGTCTAATAAGAAAGACAACAATACACTACTCTCAAAAGAATAAGAACAAGTAGTGGCCATATCCTAGAAGCCAAAATAAAGCATCAAATCATTTTGTACAAGTCCTCAGCAAGGAGCCTTCATAACAAAGAAGGAAATAACATTGGAAAAAGATAGGAAATACACTGAACATTGGTGAAAAATATGGTCTCTTATTCATAATACATTGGAGCACCATATATATTTAAAAAGAGGACATATTATTGAGTGTCTCAAGACACTAAAATAGTAGTTGTTCTACATCTATTACTGGCACATCAACGGAGGCAGAAAAGAAACCAGTTCAAGGTTTACAAACATCGGGTTCTTTAAGTGTCAAGGAACACCATCCATCTGTAGCAACATAGAACGCTTTAAATATTTTCCAATTCCATCGCAAAGCAAGGAAAATCAACATCATAAATATCTACATGAAAGCAAGGTAGAATAGAGGTGAGGAAATCTATGTGGAATCAAAGGAAAAGGCACCTCAATTCAGCATCAAATTGCTAGCTAAGAGGAAAGCCACCGAAGTATTCAAGGACAACACTTTGCAATCACTAAAGAAGCGCCATAGAACCATCTCCAAAGCGCCTAGAATATCCATCGAACCAAGAGCCAACATCTTGAGAACAATATCACTTAGCTGCACCTGAAGAAGCATTGAAGAACAAAATACTAACTAGTTTTACGTTGGAAAAAGGAGCATGAAGAAGCATTAAGGAGAAAAATACTAACTAGTTTTACATTGGAAAAAGGAGCATATAGGTTAAAGAAGGTGTTGAAAGGAAAGCACATGCAATATGCCACTTGTATCATCAAACAAGAAGCACTCATATTCTCTAACGCCCTCAAGAAAGGGAACATTCATACCTTGAGCGTTAGACTAATTGGAGTTACGAAGCATCTCTGTCAGGAAGAAGGCGTTACAATATTCCAACCTAGAAGGCATTACAATATTCCAATCTATCAAGAAGAAGGAATTATTCCAAGCACAGAGCATTGAAGACAAGTGGACATCATCTCAAAAGGCGTTAAAACTATCTCAAGCATTACTAAAAGAAGCTTGTGCCAGGTGAAGGAGATCTCAACTACATATACATTCAACTCCAAGGTGAAGAACACAAGAAAAGCTTTTGAGTAATCGAGCATAGAAGGCGTCGTTGAATACCTGTAATGGTCAGTGCATAACCATTAAGCATCGAGATCGTTACACTTGTGCATGCCAAAAAGAAATCTAGAGAAGTGTAGATTTGGAGTAGTTGTTACATAAAAGACGTTCGAAGGAGGTGATATCATAGCTCAGATATCCATTGGGATATTCACGTGGGGCAGATGACCTGAAGCATTCACAACATCATTGATGTTAGAAATATTAATCCTAATTTTATGCCTCCGCCAAATTGCGCTCCGAACTTGGGTGAAGACGAACTGCGCTCGTGAAGTCGAGCATCCCGATAAAATTTTTGACTTGACGTCGCACATGCCTTCTAACAAATGTGACGTCTGATAGATTCGATCGTCACATAAGTTAATGCCAATTCGATGATTGGTCAGAAACCCTAGTTCAGGGTCTGTCAGAACCTGTCAGAGGATAACCTCTATCTTCCTCTCCTCGTGACTATATAAGGCAGTTCGGGTCTTCAAACAAGGAGTGGAGATTGGGGGAAATTTGGAGAAACAGATAAGAGAAAAGCAGTCATTCGCAGAGCAGCAGACGAGATTGTTTCAGTGAACAGTGTAGCTCATCTATTTAATGTCTGAGCAACAGACTTGACATTTGTTTTCCCTCTTAGTTTATCTTGCAGCTTTAGTCTACAGATGTTAGTTTTTCCTCTGTTAAGGACTTTTTGTAACCCTCGTCTTATAAGAATAAAATTTGTTATTTTTTAAGAGATCTGTAGGGTTTACGGTTATGTTTGTCTGCATAAAATATGTTGTTGTCTGTACAATCACCTCAAAGCATTTTTTTGTGTTCTATAAGTTTGAACTCAGATCCCAAACATTGCATTCAGATTCGGTGTTTCTCTCCTCCCGTACAGTTCTTGCCAAGCCAAGCAAACCATCGCTGTAGCCATGCAAGCCCTAGGACAACAAAAGTTTGCAAGGCAAAAATTTGCCTAAGTCTGGAGCTGTCCACCCGACTGCACAGCGAAGTCGGACTTCGTTGTCTTTGACCAGCGTAGTCGGGCGTTGACCACCCGCTCCTCGACTTCACACATTATCCCGTGCACAACCCAACTACACAAGTTTTATTTGCGCAACCTGACTATGCAAAATTTGGGTGTGCAACCCGACTTCGAGCCCCCCCTTCACCCTGTGCTCTTGACGATAAAATAAAACTTCAAATTGGTATCAAAGCCATTAATCCCTTGACACAGAGACCGAAGCAGAATGGCTTTTAGTAGCAACAACTTGTAGTTGCAGATCCCACGCTTCAACGAAAAGAATTATGATTACTGGAGCATCCAGATGAAGATCATGTTTGAATATCAGGAGCTATGGGAGTTAGTCGATAACGGCTACCCAAAATTGATAGATGCAGCAACACTGGCCACCCTCTCTCAAGTAGACAAGGACCTGTTGAAATAGAACATGAAGAAGGACCAGAAGGCCCTCTTCTACATCATGCAAGTGGTTGAGGAGTCCATATTCCCGTGGATCGGATCAGCCACCAAGGCGAAGCAGGCTTGGGAGATTCTGGCCAGCTCATACCAAGGCACCAACAAGGTAAAGTTGGTGAAGTTGCAGATGCTCAATAGGGAGTTTAAAAATTTGTAGATGAGCAAGTCCGAGTCCATGAGTGATTTCTTCACCTAGACGATGAACATTATCAACCAGATGTGGTTGAACGGAGAAATCATGTAGAGCCAGAGAATCATGGAGAAAATTCTTAGAAGTTTGCCTTCCAAGTTTGACTCGATTGTGATAGCAATCGAAGAGTCTAGGGATCTGACAACTCTCTCGATAGAAGAGCTCATGGGTTCATTACAGACACATGAACAAAGGCTAAGCTGTTTGTCTCAGACCTCTCTAGAGCAAGCATTCAAGGCTCAAGTCTCATTCCAAGATAGTGGCAGACAAGATTCCCACCATGGTGCCTTTAGTTATCACGGAGCAAGAGGCAGAGGCAGGCATGGGAAAGGTAACAAGCAAGGAGGAAGGTCAAACCCTAGCGAAGGAGAGACCAATTGTAATTTCTATCAGCAAGGTGGAAGAGGCAACTCAAAAAATTAGTAAGCTAGATCTGGTCAGAAGAAGGTCATGTCAAAGGTCCAGTGCTATTTTTGCAAGAAGTTTGGCCATTACATCTCATAGTGCAAAAAATGGATGGCCAAGGAGAACCAGCAGTAAGCCCATTACACGGACGAAACCCCTTAGGAATTTTGGGCAGAGGTTGTAACATGTGCAGTCTACCTACTAAACATATGTCCCACCAAAAGTGTGAAGGACAAAATCCCTTAGGAGGCCTAGAGCGATGTGAAGCCAAGTGTGGCTCACTTGCGTGTGTTCGGGTGCATTGCATATGCACATGTTCCAAAAGAGAAGCGATAGAAGTTGGATGATAAAGCTGAGAAGTGCATCTTCATAGGGTACAGTGAGCAAGCGAAGGCATAAAGGTTGTACAACCCTGTGATGAATAAGCTCATCATCAGTCGTGATGTGAAGTTTTTTGAAGATGAAGCCTAGAACTGGAAGTCAGAGATTGGTCAGTCAAAGCCAGTAGTAGTAGAGTCTATTGAATTGGAAGTCTGGAGCTGTCCACCTGACTGCGCAGCAAAGTCAGACTTCGCTGTCTTTGACCAGCGCAGTCGGGCATTGACCACCCGCTCCTTGAATTTGCACATTATCCTGTGCGCAGCCCGATTGCACAAAATTCGGGTGCACAACCTGACTTCGGGAGAATAGCGCGACTTTGGCCCCCTCTCACGCTGTGTTCTCGATGATAAAATAAAACTTCAATTGAAAAGATGCACAATAATTGGAGATTCGCTAGCCAACCATTGCAAGGAATAAGGTCAAGGTGTGTTTAAGAGTTTAAATCGAGTGCACATCCAACAAGTCAAAGAAAATATTGGAAGCAAAGCCAGTGCCACCCAATAAAGGAGAACACGAAACAGTGTATTAATGTCAATTATCAGACCACACAATGCATTTCAAGCTATATAGTAAATGTTCATTTCACACAACGATCACGTGGAGTAGCGAAGAATAATAAAGAGTCATTTTTTTTTTTTTAAACTCTTTATAGGCGTTCAACTAAAATATCTTGCTAATCAAAGGTGCCAATTCCTTTTGACCATCGTGCTTACCCAGGAGCGTCATGAAGAAAGAAAAGGATAGCCATTGGGTCTACATGGAGCAGTTGGATTGAAGGTGATTTAGCCACGTCAAGGAGCAACCAAAATCATCTTCAAAATAGTTCATCAGTGCTGGTGTTTGAAAAGACACCTGAATAGTTTAAGAGGAATGTCGAAGACGTCGGGAAAGACAGGAAAACCAATTCAACATACTAGCCTGAACATAATCATCGACAGCTTTAAACAAACCATTGGATAGGGCAACTACTACAGAATAAATGTCCAAGTCATGGATAGAGAATTAGTTAGTCAAACCAGTCACGTACGTCGATGAGGAAGAGGTAAAACAGTTTACATTCATGAACAGTGAAGACATATAGCAGTTACGGGCAAGTTTTAGCAAAGGACACAACATTGATCATTTCTTCAAAGAAGAAGTTACACTACATCCACGTCAGGAGAAGGCATCAGTCACAGGGCAGTAAATTTCATTAAGAGACAACCGTTACAATAGCACACAGTAAAGCTCATTCGAGGAAGTCACCAACGAAAGCGTCGACCACGTGGTTGAGCGTTTCCAGAGAAGGAGGTCAAATATTTTACCACATTGTCTTCACACTGTATCAAGAGTAACATAGTTAATCAGAAGATCATGCAGAACCAACATGCACCTGGTTGAATGATTAATTAGAGGAATAAAGAAATTAGGAGCGAACACGTTTTAAAGCAGAGAAAACAGTGAACAAAAGTCATTTCTAGGTAACATTCATCGAACTAGCCGTCGGAGGCATTCACCAACATATCAAGCTATCAAAAAAGGATAGAGGAAAGAAAAAGTGAAGAAATTTAATTTCCTTTTTTTTTCTTTTGTCGAAGTCTAGGAGGGAGCGAAGTGCGAACAGTGCAGAACGAAGTGCATAGTAGGGAAGTGCGAAGTCGGGAGGCACACAAATCTTGGGCTCAGTCGAGTTGCGCACGGATCTAGGGTGCAGTCAGGTTGCGCACGGATCTAGGGCGCAGTCGGGTTGCGCAACAAAGTTGGGAAGACAACTCCAGACTTAGCCAAATTTTGGCCTTGCAAAATTTTCCTGTCTGGAGGCTTGCGCGGCTGCGGCGTTGGTTTTCCTGGCTTGGGAAGGACTGTACGAAAGAGAGAAACACCGGATCTGAGTGCAATGTTTCAGATCTGAGCTCTAACTTATAGAACCCAAATGAAATCGCTCTGAGGCGATTTGTACAGAGAACAACAAACTTTAGCACATAGAAATAACTGCAAACCCTATAGATGCCTTAAACAACAACAAACTTTATTCATATAAAACGAGGGTTACAGAAGTCCTCAACTGAGGAAATAATAACATCTGTAGACTAAGCTGTAGGATAAACTAAAAGGAAAAACAAATGTCGAGTCGGTTGCTCGGACATTAAACAGATGAGCCACACTGCTCACTGAAACGCTCTCCTCTTTTCTCTGCTCTCTTCTCCACACTTCCACACTTATGTCTGAAAACCCGAACTGCCTTATATAGCCGCGGGGAGAGGAAGATAGGGTTTGTCCTCTAACAGGTTCTGACAGACCCTCAACTAGGGTTTTTGACCAATCATCGAACTAGCATTAAATCGTCGAACTGGCATTAACTTCTACGATGATCGGATCTGTCAGACGTCACATCTGTCAGAGGGTAGGTGCGACGTCATGTCAAACTTTTGTCGGGATCCCTGACTGCGCGAGCGCAGTCCGACTGAGGCATGAAATATGGGTTAATATTTCTAACACCCTCCTTTAAACCTGATTTCATGAGCGCTTTGACTCCAAGCTGCTCTCGCAATCTGCTGAAGTCTTCCTCCTTCAAAGGCTTCATGAAAATATCTGCCAACTGCTCCTTGGATCTGCAAAACTGTAGTTGAATTTCTCCGGACTTCACCAACTCTCTGATGAAGTGATAACGAATATCGATGTGCTTCGTTCGACCATGGAACACGGGATCCTTTGACAGTGCGATGGCCGAATTGTTATCACAAAAAATTATTGTCGCGCCTTTCGAAGGATAGTTTAGTTCACTCAGAACTCTTCGCAGCCAAACTGCCTGGCATGCGGCTGACGTGGCGATGACATATTCTGCTTCGGCTATGGACAACGCAACGATGGGTTGCTTCTTGGACGCCCATGAGACTACCCCTGATCCGAGATGGAAAGCATACCCGGAGGTGCTCTTTCGATCATCGATGCTGCCAGCCCAGTCACTATCTGTGAAGCCCACCAGTTCCAACTGGTCCTGTCTGGCGTAAAATAGGCCATTGTTTCGCATCCCATTGACATAGCGCAAGATCCTCTTGCCTGCTTGCCAGTGCGTGTCCTTTGGAGTCTCCATGAAATGGCTGATCAGACTGACTTCGAACATCAGATCTGGCCGAGTTGCAGTCAAATACATCAGACTGCCAACTAGCCTCTTGAACAGGGTTGGATCTACATTCCTCCCTGAATCCAACTTGCTCAGCTTCAAACCTGTGGCTACAGGTGTGATGGCAGGTTTGTTGTCCTCCATCTTGAACCGCTTTAGGACATCCTTCGCATACTTGCCCTGAGAAATGAAGATGCCATCTATCGATTGGTCAACTTCAATGCTAAGAAAATACTTCATCAGCCCTAAGTCCGTCATCTCGAACTCCTTCTTCATGGCTATTCTAAACTGGTCGAACAGGACATTGTTGTTGCTAGTATAAATCAAATCGTCCACATACAGACAGACGATTATGAGCTCACCTACTTCATTTGTCTTCATGTATAGGGTGTGCTCATATGGGCATTTTACAAACCCATTTTGCTAAAAATAACTGTCAATCCGGTTGTACCAAGCCCGAGGCGCCTGCTTCAAACCGTACAGGGCCTTTTTTAGCTTCAAGAATTTGCCCTCCTGGCCTTCAATTTTGTAACCTGGTGGCTGGTCTATGTAGACCTCTTCCTCCAACACTCCATTGAGGAAGGCTGACTTGACATCCATCTGGTACATCTTCCAACCCTGTTGGGCTGCCAATGCCAGGATCATCCTGACTGTGTCAAGTCGGGCTACAAGCGCATATACCTCATGGTAATCGATGCCTGACTTCTGCTTGTAACCCTTCGCCACCAGTCTGGCCTTATGCTTGTCAACGTCTCCTTGGGCGTTGAACTTTGTCTTATACACCCACTTGACCCCAATGGTCTTCTTCCCTACTGGAAGATCTGTCAGTTGCCATGTATCATTCTTTTCAATGGCTTCAATCTCCTCGTCCATCGCCTGCACCCACTTCTGATTCTGACTTGCGTCTTCGAACTCTATTGGATCAACTTCAGTAAAGAATGCAAAGTCAGAGTACTCTTCATCTACATGGGTTTGGGTTGCCTCGTAGATTTCTTGCAAGCTCCTTGTCTTCGCTGGCATCACTAGGTTCTGGATTCTACTTGCACATGGAGGCGACCGAGATGGAGTGGTTGTGCTATTGTTGGCACCGTTGCTACTGCTGGAAGTTGTAGGTGGTTGCACACTTCCTTCTTCCAAGTCAACAGACTATACTACTGTTGGCTCTGACTGGCCAGTCTTCGACTTCCAGTTCCAGGCTTCATCTTCAAGAAACTTCACATCACGGCTGATGATGAGCTTCTTCGTCATAGGGTTGTACAGCCTATATGCCTTCACCTGCTCATTGTACCCTATGAAAATGCACTTCTCAGCTCTATCATCCAACTTCTACCGCTTCTCTTCTAGAACATGTGCATATGCAATGCACCCGAACACACGCAAGTGAGCCACACTTGGCTTCACACCGCTCTAGGCCTCCTGAGGGATTTTGTCCTTCACGCTTTTGGTGGGACATCTGTTCAGCAAGTAGACTGCACATGTTACAGCCTCTACCCAAAATTCATGTGGCAATCCCTTCGCCTTCATCATGCTTCGTGCCATCTCCATGATGGTCCGGTTCTTCCTCTCAGCTACGTCGTTCTATTGTGGCGTGTATCTGGCAGTGAACTGCCTTCGAATTTCATGTTGCTTGTAGTAGTTATGGAATTCGTTGGAGATGTATTCACCTCCACCATCTGTCCTGAGAGTCTTGATCTGATATCCGCTCTGTTTCTCCACCAGAGCCTTGAACTCCTTGAATCTGGAAAATGCTTCTGACTTCAACTTGATGGCATAGATCCAAGTATTTCTATTGAAGTCATCTATGAATGTTAAGAAGTATTTGTTGTCGACAAACGTGTTGGTCTGCATCGGACCGCAAATGTCTGAGTGCACCAGCTCCAATGGTTGTGATGCTCTCCAAGACTGACTAGAAGGGAACGAATCCCTATGTTGTTTTCCGACTAAGCAACCCTCACAAACTTGATTTTGTTGCTCTATCAGGGGTAAAACCTTCACCATCTACTTCTTGTGCAGTTGATTTAGGCCACTGAAGTTCAGGTGACCAAATCTGAGATGCCACAGCCAGGTAGCATCTTTCACAACTACACTCAGAGACATCAATGATTCATTCTGAATCTACAGTGGAAACATTTTATTCTTCATCATGGACACTGTAGCAATCTGCCCATGCGACTTGTCTCTGATGGTGCAAGCTCCGTATTTGAACTGGATCGTATGTCCCTTCTGCACGAGCTGTCCAACGCTCAACAGGTTGTGCTTCAGGCCAGGCACATAGTAGACGTCACAGATCTGCTTTCGTTCATCGTGCCTGGTGCGGATGAGGATATTTCCTTTCCCCATTATGGGAACCTTGTTGTTGTTCCCCATCTTCACCTTAGACTGGACTATTTCATCCAGTTGGGAGAACATCTCCTTGTTCCCCGTCATGTGGTTGTTGCACCCACTGTCTAAATACCAGACATTCTTCTGGCACTCTTCCTCAATGTTGCAAGTCAACAACACATTTCCTCCTACCGCATTTTCGGTTTCATCCATGTAATGGGCTTGCTATTGGTTCTCCTTGGCCATCCATTTTCTGCATTATGAGATGTAATGGCCGAACTTCTTGCAAAAATAGCACTAGACCTTTGACATGTCCTTTTGACCAGATCCAACTTGCTAATTTTTTGAACTGCCTCTTCCACCTTGTTGATGGAAATTACAGTTGGTCTCTCCTTCGCTAGGGTTTGACCGTCCTCCTTGCTTGTTGCCTTTCCCACACTTGCCTTTGCCTCTTCCTCCATGAGAACTAGAGGTGCCATGGTGGGAATCTTGTCTATCATTGTCTCAAAATGAGACCTGAGCCCTGAATGCTTGCTCTAGAGAGGTCTGAGATGAATGGCTCAACCTCTGTTCATGTGTCTGCAATGAACCCATGAGTTCATCTATCGAGAGGGTTGTCAGATCCCTCGACTCTTTGATTGCTATCACAACCGAGTCAAACTTAGCAGGCAGACTTCTGAGAATTTTCTCCATGATTCTCTGGCTTTGCACATTTTCTCCATTCAACCGCATCTGGTTGATAATGTCCATCGTTCGGGTGAAGAAATCACTCATGGACTCGGACTCACTCATCTGTAGATTTTCAAACTCCCTCCTGAGCATCTGTAGTTTCACCAACTTTACTTTATTGGTGCCCTGGTACGAGCTGGCCAGAATCTCCCAGGCCTGCTTCGCCTTGGTGGTTGATGCGATCCATGGGAAGATGGACTCCTCGACCGCTTGCATGATGTAGAAGAGGGCCTTCTGGTCCTTCTTCATGTTCTCTTTCAATAGGTCCTTGTCTGCTTGAGAGAGGGCGACCAGTGCTGCTGCATCTGTCGATTTTGGGTAGCCGTTCTCGACTAACTCCCACAGCTCCTGAGATCCAAACAGGATCTTCATCTGGATGCTCCAGTAATCATAATTCTTCCCATTGAAGCACGGGATCTGCAACTGCAAGTTGTTGCTACTAGAAGCCATTTTGCTTCGGTCTCCGCATCAAGGGATCAGTAGCTCTGATACCAATTTGAAGAAATTTTAATTTCTTTTTTTCTTTTGTCGAAGTTCGAGAGGGAGCGAAGTGTGAACAACATAGTGCGAAGTGCACAGTAGGGAAGTGCGAAGTCAGGAGGTGCACAAATCTTGGACGCAGTCAGGTTGCGCATGGTCCTGGGGTGCAGTCAGGTTACACACGGTCCTAGGGCATAGTTGGGTTGCGCATGGATCTGGGGCGCAGTTGGGTTGCACAATGAAGTTGGGAAGTCAACTTCAGACTTAGCCAAATTTTGGCCTTGCAAAATTTTCTTGTTCAAAGGCTTGCGTAGCTGTGGAGTTGGTTTCCTTGGCTTGGGAAGAACTGTACGGAAGAGAGAAACACCGGATCTGAGTGCAATGTTTTAGATCTGAGCTCTAACTTATAGAACCCGAACGAAATCGCTCTGAGGTGATTTGTACAGAGAACAACAGACTTTAGCACATAGAAATAACTGCAAACCCTATAGATGCCTTAAACAACAGCAAAATTTATTCATATAAAACGAGGGTTATAGAAGTCCTCAACTGAGGAAATAATAACATCTACAGACTAAGCTGTAGGATAAACTAAAAGGAAAAACAAATGTCGAGTCGGCTGCTCGGACATTAAACAGATGAGCCACACTGCTCACTGAAACGCTCTCCTCTCTTTCTCTGCTCTCTTCTCCACACTTCCCACTCTTGTCTAAAAACCCGAACTGCCTTATATAGCCATGGGGAGAGGAAGATAGGGTTTGTCCTCTGACAGGTTCTGACAGACCCTCAACTAGGGTTTCTGACCAATCGTCGAACTGGCATTAACATCACCGATGATCGGATCGCCGACATCACATCTGTCAGAGGGTAGGTGCGACGTCATGTCAAAATTTTGTCGAGATCCCTGACTGCGCGAGCACAGTCCGGCTGAGGCATGAAATCTGGGTTAATATTTCTAACAAAACGCATGATCATTGAGTAAGCTACAAGAAGCAATTAACGAGCAAAATTCAACATTTTCGTATTTGTCTACAACATCAAAAGATATAATTAGAGGTATTTGTTGACCATTGGAAGCAGTCACTAGCTGTTATCATAGCCTGGGTTGAAGTGTTCACCACACAACTAGAAGATATTGAAGCCTTCAGCACATCTCCCAACCAGCAACGAACAAGTGGCAAGAGCTTGGAAGAAATTCAAAGCAACGAAAGTTTGAGCAGTAACGACTATTTATCAGAGAGTAACAGTCGCTTGAAGCCAATAAACTATGATCCTTTCTTTTGGAGATCTCTACTGAACCTGTGTGGCCTGCCAACACGTGGAGAGTAAGTTTGCCGCTGCAGGTGTCGTTCCTGACCACAAGACCTTATGAGTCGACGTTTAGAAAAAACAAAAATCGTGAATAGCTAATGTTAGATGGCGCAAGGTAAAATACTTTTTTGAAACTTCATTACTTTGGAAAAGGAAATATAAGGTTATATTATGGAGAAATAAGGAGGTAATATATTTGGTTTAATAAGGGTTAATTATTCTAAGGTTAATATTTAATTAATATTATATAATATAGATTAATTAAATTAACAGAGATATAAGGTATATAATTACAAAATTGAAAGTTTAGATACTTTATTAAAGTTTTGGAAGTTTTGAAATCATTTTATTTGAAATTTGAAAGTCTGCAAATAATATCAATTTGGAGAAATAAGGACTTCTACATTAAACTTAGACCATTGAAATCCAAAAAAAACTTCTTTAAATTTGAACATTACGGAGATAAAAGGGATTCGACTCAAATATTTTACAAAACTTGGAAAACTAAAAAGATCTTAGAAAACTTGATCTTTTACTACTTGGGAGTTAAAAGGTATTCTACCTAGGATATTTCAAGTTTTATAATCAAACAATTAAGCTTTGTAAACCAAATTTAATATTTACAAATTAATACCATTGGAGAGATAAGGTCTATTGCATTAAATTAGGATATTGAATTTTGCAAATACAGTTTACAAAACTCTAAATATCTCATCTAGGGAGCCATAAGGTAGCCTACATAATAGGAACATAGCAAGGAAGAAGCAGATGAAAAAGAAAATAAGTAATCCAAAATCAAAAACTCAAAAACTAGAACTTCAAGAGTTGTCAAAAGAAGAACACTTATGCATACAAGAACTAATTTGCATTGGAGAAGACTCATACTTTTAGGAAGAAGAAATCTACATTCAAGATGAATCACTAGAAAATATTAAGAGATGATTGCAACTACTAAAAGGGTGCACACAAAAGATGATAGAAAAATTGAAAGTCAAGAGAATACATCTATAAAGAGAAAGAAGGTTTTGCAATCAATCATGAGAGAGGCCAAAAATGAAAGTTTCTCAACACTAGGATATTATTTAAATTCAAAAATTGGAGAAGCAATTGAAAACTCAAAATATGTTTTCACCTTACCTAATGATATAGGAAAAGTAATGTATATGAAATTACTCTCTAATGATGTTCTCAAAATCAAGAATAGAAGACATGAGGACGTGATAAAAGACTTGAAGAATAAGTATATAGATAAAGAAAATATTTTAAACAATGTGCTTGTAGATATTACTGATGAAATATAAAAGGGGATTATTCTACTCTTAAAAAATGCATGCAAAATATCCTTAGTAATGCTAATGATTACTATGAATATTTTATTACTATACCTACCAATCTATGGAGGATAATCTACAAAGGAATTGTCACTCTCAATATTTCTAAGATAAGAGAACAAGAAAAGGTTGAAGAGGTAAAGAACAAGATAGAAATGAAAGATGTTTCTAATGATACAAAGGAATTAAGACCTATGATGGTAGATTCATGTTGCAATACCATAAAATCAAAACCATTGATGATTGATGCATGCCATGATACTAGTGATCTTCTTCAAATGGATAAAGATGCAAATCATGATTCTTGTCAAAATGAAAGGGAATATTGCAATGCAAGCATTGACACTAGTGATCTAGAATCCTTGACAAAGATAGAAGAACTTGTTACAAAGATTGATGTTATATGTGATACAAGTGATCTAGATACAATTCATGGTTGCTCAACTAAGTTCATGTGACTAGAATTGATGAAGGTATAGATATAGAAGATAATATATACAGTGATACACAAGATCATATTGATGGTAACAAAGATCATTCTAATGATTGTATTGGTCATGCTAATGGTTTTTGTTCGAAGATAATAAAATATGAGGATACAAGATCATGAAAACATGAACAGGGATTGAAAGAGCCAATATCATCAAAAATAAAATCAAAGTATAAAGGTCTTGAATATATAGGTCAGACTAGCAACAAGCAAGGAGCTGAAGTTAGTGATATCAAATCAGTAACAAATATTGACAGGAACAATTGCTATGAAGGATAGAATGGCTAAAGGGATTTGGCTACAGAAAACAAGTGCAGTCATTGTAGCATATATGGGCACAAAATAGCGAGATGCTAGAATATTCATAGCTATAAAATTTGTGGAGGAACCAATCATTCTTAAAGACATTGTTGATACAAAGAAAATTATTTCTTTGACTAGATATATACCATGGCAATAAACTTTATTAGCGAGTTTTCTTGAGTATACTTCTCAAGGTACAGAGATGGACACTGGAAAGGTATGAACTTCGTCAACAATAGAACAAAAAGGAAAATAGTAACAGTTCTAAAGTCAGAATACAGAGTCAAACAAAAAGGTGAAGCTCAAGCAATAGATTAAATCCAAGATCACTTGAAGAATGAAGATAAACGCAAAGATCCATATTGAAGACTATAGTCTTTAATACCCAAATAATGTAATAAAAGGGGGTGTTAGAGTATATTACATCATTTGGATCATATCAATGTACCCCTTTGGATACATAACTAGAGTAGGAGTTTACCTTAGAGTAAAGTTAGATAGTTACCTAGGGAAGAAGTAATAAACGCATAAGTGTTAATGTGTGAGTTGTAAATGTGCAAGGTGTCCCCTTGTAAAACTAGGTAGAGTGTTGTCCAAGGAATCCATATTTCTATATAAAGGGCCTTATAGTTTCATTCGAATTGTATCACCCCATTCTCATAATAATATGTTGTATAATCTCTATATCTCTCTTGATATGATGGAATGGTGCCAAAACCATCATATTTGACCTGCTCGACCAAGATTTGATTCTTCTTGTTGGCATCTTCAACCTCATTTTTATATTTGGCTACCTCATGAAATTTGTCTTACCATTTCTTGGCCTCATTATTTAGAGCATTTTCAATATTTTTCTGTTTGCTAAGTGCTATATCAAGCTCCTAAATCATCTCTTTAGTCTATGCATAATTTTATTTGAACTAATCACCATGCAAGTAAATGGTTTCTAAGTGAGTTTGGCAGTTACAAATTCCTCTTGCATCAGAAGTTGGGTGATATATTCTGTTACAACTTCAACTTGATAATATTCTATCATCATTTCTTCTATTAGCTTATCCACCAAGGGTATGATTGTCATTTTCGTTCGCTAGAATGTAGTGGGATCTATTGCAATCATATTGTGAGCAAAATTATTGGAATATTGAGCATATTTTGTATGCCATTCATAGATATTCTTGTTTACCTTCTTGAATTTCTTGAGATTTGAAATAGTGGGGTGAGTTTCTGCAAAAGAATTGGGTAGGGGTGGTAACAACGAAAATTTCACAAGGGAGAATGGAATTTTTACAAGTGTGGAATCAGTGCTCATAGGATCTAGAATAGACACCACTATGGAGTCTGCAAAAGTGATAATCAGTGGTTTTGTGGAAGATGGTGCAGAAACATGAACCTCTTTAGTTGGATAGATGAATAAAGTGATGGTGAGGGTGGATGTTGATGATATGGGGATGAAGAAGATGAAGATGGAGGTAGATGCTATGAAGGTGGAGCCTAAATAATTTTTTTTCTAGAAAGGGAGGGAGATTTCTCTAGGGAATGAGGAGGAGGAACAAAAGAAGAAAGGATAGAAATCAAACCTGATGCTGTCGATCGTGGTTACATTTTTTCCTACGCACCCTCTATGGGCGATGGTCATTATTGTATGTCTTCCACAAGTAGTGGTTGCTCAACCACTTCTTGCACTGAGGTTCTTGCATCTTGTCATTGAAGTAGTTGCTCTATATTTCCTCTTTCTCTAATATGTTTACTTCTTCTATAACTTCTTCTTGTCTGCTTTTCTTCTATGATCTTTCCTTAAAATATGTGTCTTTCTTTTGTAGGATTAGCAACATACTTCCTAAACAAAGATATGTGAAAAGTATTATGGATATTTGATAGGTTGGGTGGTAGAGCGAGCCTATAGGCTAATGGGTTAGTCTTCCCAATGATCTCAAAGGGCCCCATATAGCAAGGATCTAGCTTGGTTGAATTGATGGCACTCATCATGTGTCTTACCCTTAAGAAAAATCTATCTCCTATAGAGATTTCTCTTGGTGATATTTTCATATCTGTATAGCTCTTTTGGTGATCAATCCCTTCCTTAAGCCTAAACTAAATTGCCCTAAGTTGCTCCTCCATTTCTCATATAGTATTTGTTTTGATCATTACTTGGTCATCAAGATTATCCCACAATAGAGGGTTTCTACATATCTTGCCATAAAAGTCTTCAAATGGAAACATCCCCAATGATGCATGGTATCCATTATTATAAGTAAACTCTATGAGATGCACAAAGTCTTCTCATATTGACTTTTGATCCATGCAATACATGCACAACATGTCTTCTAAAACCTGGTTTACCCTCTCAATATGACCATCTATCTCAAGATGATAAGCAAAATTAATATTCATCTTAGTGCCTATTGCATGATGAGTAGTCTATCAAAAATTGGATGCGAATTTAGAATCCTTATCAAATATGATTACTTCAGGAAACCCATGTAATCTAAAAATTTCTTTGGTAAACTTATATGCCATCATGGGTGCATCATTCTTGATGTTCCCTAGTATAAAGTGAGAAACCTTGGTCAACTTGTCAACCACTACCAAAATAGCATCATGTTGGAACCTGTTCTTAGGTATCCCCACAATAAAGTCCATAGAGATTACCTATCATTTTGGCATAGGTATATCATGTGGGTACAATTTTCTCATCGAATAATGATGTTTTTCCTTCACTTTCTAGCATTCTAAACATCTTGTAATAAAATCAGTTATGTCTTGCTTCATCCCAGTACAATAAACAATTTTTTTCATATTCTCATGTATTTTGACCCTCCTAGATGGGCAAAATAGGGAGAATTATGCACCTCTTGCATAATAATTCTCTTTAAATCACTTGATGTGGGTATGACTACTCGATCCTTGAAGCATAAAAGCCCATATTTTATGTTGAAACCCTTGCTCTCTTCAAGAAATCTTTCCACTTTATCTCGAATCTTTATGCACAATGGGTCCTATAGTTGTATTTCCTTGACTCTATCCATTAAGTCAATATAGATTTAGGTTAAGGTGATTATATGCCTTCTTCTACTCAAGGTATCTGCAATGTTATTATCCTTTCCTTTGATGTACTCAATGCCAAAGTCATATTCTACTAAGAATTATATCCACCTTCTCTATCTCGCATTTAGCATAGGTTGGGTAAAAATATACTTCACACTTTGATGGTCTATTCTTAGCTCAAAAGGTCCACCCAACAAGTAATGCCTCCAAGCATTTAAGCACAACTTATGTCAATTCCATATCATGAGTGGCATAATTTACCTCATGCTTCTTAAGGTTTCTAGAATTGTAGGCCACCATGGATTCATCCTGACATAATACTCCTCCCAAACCTTCTAGAAAAGTGTTAGTACACACAATAAATCTTCCAAGGGGATCAAGGATCTTGACAATTGGTGTTGGTGTCAACTTATTTTTTTGAGCTTCAAATGCAACCTCACATTTATCTATCCATTTGAATTCCTTCCCCTTTCTCTAAATATTGGTGACTGCATAGGTAACTTTAGAGTCCCATGAAACTCCTAGCTCCAATCACATTCATAGGTGGGATCCAAATTAGTATAGCCTCAATATTCTTTGGGTCTACAACAATTCCTTTTGCTGAGATAATGTGCCCTAAATACTGAAATTACAAAGTATAAAACTCATATTTGGATAATTTACCATATAGTTGATCTCCCTCAGTACTTCTAGTACCAAACTAATATGCTGGTCATGTTATTCTTTAGACCGAGAGAAAATCAAAATATCATCCAAGAATACTAGGACAAATCGATCAATATATTTTTTGAACACACTATTCATTAGGTTCATAAAATTTGTTGGTGCATTAGTTAGCCCAAAAGGTAGTATTGTAAACTCATAGTACCCATATATGGTCTTAAAGGCTATCTTTTGGGTGTCATATTCCTGAATCCTCAATTGATAATACCTTGATCTTAGATCTATTTTTTAAAATAAAATATCTCCTCTTAGCTCATCAAAAATATCATCTATTCTTGGTATAGGGTATTTATTCTTGATGGTTACCTTATTTAACATTCTATAATCTATGCATAATGTTAAGGATCCATCCTTATTTTTCATAAATAAAACATGAGCGCCCCAAGGTGACACACTTGGTTTTATTAGACCCTTATCCAAAAGGTCCTGCAGTTGCACTTTTAGTTCCTATATTTCAATTAGAGTCATTATGTACAGTATCCTAGAAATAGGTTTAGCTTCTGGCATTAAATCAGTAGTGAAATTTAATTCTCTACAAGGGGGTAGACCTGGAAGGTTTTTAGGAAATACATCCCCAAAATCATGAAGAATTGGGTGTTTCCTAAAAACATCTTCATCCCATTTTTCTCTAGTCTTACCATTGATTTTCACTACATAGAGAATATTGTCTCTTTTGATAGCCTTATTTAACTGCATAGCTAAAATTAAGTGGGGTTGAAAATACCCTTGCCTACTTTGAACTGTTACTCTTTTTTTATTCTTATTGTTGTACTCCATCCACCTATATTGAAAATTGATTAAGGCTCCATGAGCCTTCAACCAATATATTCCTAGGATAATGCCAAAGGTGTGAAGGGGTGCTACATATAGGTACTACAGAGTATATCCTTGGGGTGCTACATATAGGTACTACAGAGTATATCCTTTAGGTAGAGTTATATTTGCTACAGGTAAGCATTGATCCATTGAGTAGGCTTACCCAAACCCATACTCGAATTTCCACCCTTGTGCAAAAAATTTGGGCCTTTCTAACATATACCTAAAAATACTAGTGGAAATGAAACTATTAGTGGCTACTTTTACATCTTTATTAAATAACTTACCATTTAATAGAATCGGTGTTGCTTGGCCATCCAAATCCTACTTTCCAATAGAGACATAGATTCGATGTGACTTCTTCTCTATCTTGTGACATGACTATGCTCTTTAAGAATACTCCTTGGCATATTGAGGACCCTCATAGATGTACACCCTAGATACCTAGAATATTTCCTGCTTCCTCTCATCAATCATTTCTCTTTGTGCTGATTCATTTAGCTATTGGAGGTGAGGTCTAGAACTGTCGTTCCTTTGAAATATTTTCTTGTTTTACCCTAAATATCCATTGTTCCTATTATTGAATTTGGTATTGCCTTTATTTCTATTATTTTAACTCTTATCCCATTTCATGAATCTTGCACTCTTTGTTTTCTTCAGTTCATGTATTTCTATTTTTTTCATCCCTGAATAGTTGAAGAAAGCTCTTTTCGTTTGAATATTAGTTTCTTTCTATTGATCTAGGTCATAAACCTCTTGCAAAGTAATCAATTTGAGCAGATTAATCATTGTTTTTATTTTAGGGTCTAACCCTAGAATAAACTTATGCACCTTAAGACGTTTATTGTTCTCATACTCTAGAACATATTTCAAAAGTTTCACATATTTTTGAAAATACACTTCTATAGAAAGTGACCTTACTAAAGGGTAGAAAACTCTTCAAATTTCTCAATATAAAATTGGTCTATTAGAAACCTTCTCTTGAAAGCCTCAACAAACTCACTTGAGATCTATGACTTGGATTATCTACCTAAGCTATTCATGTCCCACCATTCTAGGGCTACCTCTAGGAGATGAACAGTAACCCATGCAGCCTTAGCCTCATATGAGTAATTTTTTATGGAAAAGATCTCTAACTCCTTCAGCCATGACTCGGTCGCATCTCTTCCTATTTTTACATTAAAATTGGTTACCTTAACATTATTAAGATCACTTGCTAGCTCAACCGCTGTTCGTGTTCTACCCTCTTAACTTCTTCAGATAGGATTCTCTTTTGGCTGAGTCTCTGAATCCCTGAATAGCCTCTTTATTTACCAACAAATCTATTAGCTTTTGTTGATGTTCCAATTGGTCTTGGAGTAGCTTTACCATGGAGAAAAGATATTCATTTCCCCTATCAAATTCTGATGGTTCTCCAAAATTCCTATTGGGGTTTACTATCATCTCATACCTCTTACCAAAAGTTGTTATTTTACTAGTCTTCTTACTAGGGTCCAAAAACTGACCCAACTTTTGTATAGTTTTACCTTATGGTGTAACTATTTTGGTTTTCTTTGAAATTTCATTTTGAAAAAGTGTCATTTCATATTAAAAAAAGAAATTAGGTAAGTTAGAATTCCCCCAAAATTGTACTTACTTTTTGTTAGCTTCATTCTACACATGAACTAACATAAATTATTATCACCCACATGATAATGTTTTAGGATCACTCTTGCCTTCATGCAAGGTGCCTTACCCAAAGTTTCACATCAAGTCAAGGTTCAACCTAGTCATATTCCATGAAATCTTCTAGTCCCTATGACATAGATATTTGATACGAATTGTAACAACCAAAATATGCCAACCCAATTATTTTTTAAAAGGAGCACTTACTACAAAGGCTCACAAGGAAGGAACCTTCCTTTCTTCATGCAAGACTTCACCATATTTGAGTTCTAAGTTGTTGTAGATGACAATCAGTAGACAAGAGTGGCCAACACTTGTAATCTTTTGGGATTTATCATACTAAAACCTACACATTTTAGAAGGATATCAATAAGTGGTTTCCCCATGTTTCCCATACCTTCATTGACTAAGGACTATTTAACCACAACATAGGGATTATCCTTTTGGGCCCATAAAACTTAAAGGAGGATGCTCATTCCCTAACATTACTCTAAGTCCATCTCCTTTAAGTAGGTTATCCAAGCGTAGAGCCTTGGTGTTTAGTTACCACACCTTCGTAGGCTAACTAAGGCCATTATCACTTTGATGATAACTAATATGACCCACTAACCCTACATGATCTAGGAATAACCGTTGCTACCTAGTGAATGGTCTTCTCATCCCTCAAATGGAATACATCTAATCCTACATGTTCAATGTGTGATAATTCACGGGTACCTTGGCTATTGTATTCACACAAATCCTTCCAAATGATGAGTTCCTAGCTATTGCATTCTCACAAATCCTTCTAGGACTCATATCTACCTAGTTATTGCATTCATGCGAGTCCTCAAAGGATTGGTATTTAAAAATACTAGAGGGAGAATTCTACCCATACCAAGGTTAGAAAAGTTATTGCAACATTTAAACCAAAGCTAACAATAACAATAAGCATGCCATACCAACACATGAAATGTTAGAAATGAAAATCAAAATATTGTCATAACCAAAAGCCACATTAGATTAATCTAAAATTGATATTAGTTCAAGTGCTCATAAAATATAATGCTGGAACAAAATTAACCAAGCATTCCATAATAAATTTTATCTTCTTTAAAAGGAAGTGCCAACAAAAATACTTTAATCACAAATTCAAAACTTATAATTAGTAGCACCCAAACTAAATTAACCCCAATAAGGATTTCTCAAAACACTTTAATGAATCATAAACCTTCAATTTGTACAATAATCATTTTTACAAAACTTAATAAAAAATTCACAAAAATTAATAAAAAATTCAATCTTTACAAAGCCTTTCTTCCACATCAACTAATGATTCAAATCACTAGAAATTCATTCCCATAATTCCTCGAACCAACCGCAAACCAACAAGTCTCTTTGAAAGGATATTACCATCCAAAGTGTTAAGAGGTATACTTGGGGATCATAATAACTCTTCATGCAATGTATTTCTACTCATGCCATTTTCTATTATGCCACAAATATGCATAAAACCAAAATTCACAATCTTCCAAAAAAATAAAAGAGAATTTCATACTTCTCCTTTTTAATGAATCCTTAATCCACGTAGGTCTCAAGAATTCATTAAAATAGTTTCTCTTCAAAACCATAAAATAACAATACAACAAATAGAGAAGCCCATATTTCTTCGTATAATAATCCTCTAGCCCACAAGGGTTATGAGAGCTATTATACAAGTCTCTTTTCCAAAACTAGAGACCAACAATACCTCAAATAAAGAATCCCAGGCTTCCTTGTATAATAATCTTCTAAGCCACAAGGGTATCAAGAGCTATTATACGAGTCTCACAAGACAACTAACTTTAGACTACCTTTCTTTTCAAAGCTTATCATTCTAAGATTAAAAGAAGAAGGATTTCCTTCTAATAAAGGCTTAAAGATCAACTAAACATAAAGCTTCTAAGAGCAAGTAAAAATATTCAAATTTAAAACTAACATAAAGCTTAGCAAATAGATTCAACTTTAATCTAACATAAATCTTAGCAAGTAGATTCAACTTTAATCTAACATTAAGCTTAGAAAGAGATTTAACTTTAATCTAACATAAATCTTAGCAAATAGATTCCACATAAATCTAACATAAAGCTTAGCAATAGATTTAACTTTAATCTAACATAAAGCTTAGCAAATAGATTCCACTTAAATCTAACATAAAACTTCTAAAGAGCAAATGATGCTCTAATTGAGACAAACACTGACAAAACCTAGAAAAACATTAGAGGAAGACTAAAGTTACACAAATGATCTTCAACAACACACCTAACCATCACGACAACAAGGGACTCACTTAAATACAACAACAACAAGCCCAAGGTGTAGATCACCACTTAAGACTACTACGAACAACACTAGCACACGGGCAGATAACAAGAAAATGCTCAGCTCAAAGGGCAACAAAAGCACAAAGATCAACTAAAAAAAACACTACATAAAACACAACCTACCACCTTATGAAAGAGAAAACAAACCACACAAACACACCTCCACCACACAGTCTAGCACAAGATGTAGGGGTGCACAACCAAGTAATGACACAACCCACAAGGCACAACAAATGAACCAATCAAGCACAAAATACAATATGGTTTCCACAGGCAACAAAGGTTGATGAAGGGTGCAGAAGGCATAAACAACCAAACCAAGGGTAACTCAAAATGCAACACCAAAAAGACAAGGAAGATTGACGTTGAACAACAAAAACCAACAAGAGCGCACCCATAGAAGAAAAGCAAAGCATAAAAAATAATCAAACAAAGATAAAGCAACACAACATGAAGCGTATCCAAAACAAGGACAAACACCTGAATCATAGGTCCTAAAAGCTCCTTCACATTGCTTCACAACGTTGTTGGCTGGTCACTATCTTCTGCCTTCGCTTACCTGCTTCCTTAGACATCCATTCCCCTTTACGCCCACCTTCCTCTTTGCTTTAAGGAAGAACATTACCTTTAGCAGATGAATGTTCTTCCCATGATCAAAGAGCTTTACGCTCTTTCTTGCCATGCACGAACGAGTGGTTTTATCACCCAAACTTCCAAGGAAAATCGAAGCCAACCTTTAGCTTTCTAAGTTAGCTTACCATAACATACTTGAAGACCACCAACCATGGTACTTAATGCTTGACACTTTTATTACTATTTTAATTAAAGCAAAGATAAAAGCTATGCAAAGCTTGATGAAATGATAAGGTTAAAGTTGTCATTCAAGCAAAACAAGGGTATAACAAGTTAATCAAAAATATCTTCTCTAGCCACAAGTAAATAAGATAAACATGGCACAACATCCTCAATATTCTACACCAATGTTTTATCTTCAAATAAGCAATTCTTTTTATGATAGTACAAGTTATAGTAAACCTTATTGAGACGCTTATTGCAAGCAACTTTTTAACCTAATGATGTGAATATAAAGACTCAAAATGATATACATGATATACATTTAAGTGAAGGTAATTTTTCCATTGCTACCGATGAACAAGTCATCATCATCACTTCCCCAAAGTAACTCTCGATATGATGGCTTATCCTACATGTCCACCAGAAAGAGGTACTCAATCCTGCATTCATAAATATTTGGAAGCCTGGATAAGATGATATTTGGGAATCCCACGAGAGTGCTGGAATGGTCTCAAAGGTATAGAATTCTGAGAGACGTGGCTGCGGGACTGCTGTATCTTCACGAAGAATGGGAGGGAAGGGTGGTGCACAGAGACATCAAGTCCAGCAATGTTTTATTAGACTCCGAGCTTAATGGAAAGCTAGGGGATTTCTGTCTTGCTCGTTTGTATAAACATGATGAAAACCCACATACAACTCGTGTGGTGGGAACACTTAGTTACATCGCCCCGGAACTCGTACACACGGGAAAGGCCACTCCCACCGCGGATGTGTTCAGCTTTGGTGTTCTTATGATGGAGGTTCCATGCGGAAGGCGGCCTGTGGATCCCTCCCTCGGTGATGCTCAAACGGTTCTGGTGGATTGGGTGCGGGAGCTGCATGGAAAGGAGAAGTTGGTGGATGCAGTCGATCCAAAGCTCGAAGGTGAATACGTCAAAGATGAGATGAAAAAATGGCTGAAATTGGGATTACTTTGTTGTAATCCTCTGGCGGAAGCGAGACTCGGTATCAGGCAAGTAATTCAAATACTTGAAGGCGAAGGTTTCCTTCTGGACTCGCAATTTCTGTTTTCTTCGAATATGGGTACACCAAGTGACACATGGAAGGTGAGTTCATTCAGTCATAGTATACAGGCCTCGTCATCGAAGTCTTTAGATGTATGAGTGATTTAAGGGACAAGTTCCTTTACTGCAGCCATCGTGTATGTGACTGAATTCAACACCATTCAAAATTCTTTCCAGAAGATATTATTGGACCGGTTCCGTTGCTATGTTCAACGTCTATGGACCGATAAACGGCTCTATTTTTCTATGTGCTTCTAAATTGTCGTTGTGAACTACCTCAGAGAGATCTAAATGGTAAAGGTTGTATATTCTCCTCGTCATACAGATTGGTAGTATCTTATAGAAATTTGATGTAGATTTATACTATATTGCAAATAAAAAAGCCACAGCTTTAATGAACTCTTACCATTTGGTAGTTGTAACTTATCTCTGTAATTGATAAAGTGAGATAAAAAAACTGTCCTTGAAGGCATGAGGTTCGTATAATGAAATCTTAGGTAGACAAATGACTTAGTTTACTGGTCATTTTTTTTTTTTAACCTTTATAAAAAATCTTTATTCCTTTATAGGAAAATCGGTAGAATTTTCTGTAAAGCATCAAGTATCGAAAACCATTTGAATTCCTAAACTGCTCGTCGACTACTTTCGTTAATATTGGCAGGTGAAGCGTTCGTTCATAGAAAAATAAAATTTTGTTTTAGATTAAAAACCTTTTTAAAAACATGTAATTATATGGGTTTCCTACTCCAATCTCCAATATTCATTGAAATTCCTATCAATTATTTAAAAATTTATTAAAATTGAGTTTTAATCTGAGACAGACACTATAAAGTCGATTAAATTTTATTTTCATAGAATTGAAGATTTTAGATTTTTTTTATATTTATAAAATTTAAAAATATACTAATAAATCTATAATGTTATGATATTTTTATTATATATATATATGTTTTACAATCAAATTTTCAAATCTTTTGTCTGTTTATAAATTATAAAAATTATAAATAAGACGAAAGTTAAAAAGTTCGGAAAAATTACTTCTAAGGTCTAAAAGTATTATGTATATTAGACTATCTTGGAAAGGAAACTATCCCTTTATCTTTATATAAGGGATAAATACTCTACTTTCCTTCCAATTTAAAGCTTGAAATTTTTATTTAAAGTATTTAATTTTTTGTTGTTAAGTCCATTTAAGTTGTATGAAAGTTAATATTTTTAAAGGTTTATGGGCATCGAACATATTAGACCACTACATCATCCTTTGGGTCCATTTTGCATGGGATGTTATCCACATATGGGTATGTATAACCTATCTTCCTTTCAAATGTGAAGCTTGGACCTCTTATATAGAGACCTCTTATGTTGACATCTAATACTAGGCATAAATATGACTAGTTCAAAACTAGTTGTTATACCATAATATTTTATTAAAAATGAGGTATTATAGTGAAAATAAATGACATATCTAATTAGAGAGGGTCTATAATAATATATAATAGTTTATTAAGATTAATTAATCGTTATAACTAATATTTAACATTGGTATCCAAATATAAGTCTCTTGGAGAGTCTCCCACGACTCACAAGAAGTATAAATCTGAAGATCCCCAGGCATTTGATCTCCTTCAAGGATGGTCTTTCCACTTATGGGACGTCTACTTGATCTCAGACGAGAGGTAATCCTGATCCCATGGCCAATTTGGATGACCTGGTAAATTTAGCCTTGACTCTCCTCCTTCAAGCTGTTAAGGAGATCAACAATATCAGGAACCAAAAGAATGTGAATACTTAGGCCCTGAGTGATGATAAAACCACCAATTATGAAGAGCAGGATCCTCTTGAGACTTTTGTGTAGCTATGGTGTTTACAGTTGCTTCGCTTTTTGGTGTTTAGGTTCCTTGCTTTCCATATGTATCCTAGGGAGTTGGTCTCTCATCCCTTTTTTTTCTCCATGTTAGCTTCTCTTTTCTATCAGTATTCTAAGGTCGTCCCTTTTTTGAATGCATCCTTTTGGTTTTCCCCTTTGTAAAAGGTTTGGGGACCCTTTCAAAACCCCCTTTTATCAATCAAAAATAAAACATTGATATCCAAATATAAATTAAAAGAAGCCCCTCATCAAGCTTAATGGTTATAAGAATATGCAAACTAATCAATCCTTGAGAAAATCTTGGAACACCTATGGTCAATTTCATAATCAACAATATAGGGATAGGAGATTCAAATCTGAAGCTTATCACATGATGGTGTTAAAATGATCAAAATTTTTAAACATGGAAATTTATTCAAACTTAGTTTTTTTCTCTGTGTTGAAGAAACTACTAAAAAAGGCATTATCATTTTAAAAATACATTATCATATAAAAGGTATTTTGAAGGATATTTTTTACATTATTATAGACATTCAATTTTGAGCACAACATCAAGCTCCAAACTTACCAACATCTTCATCAATAAGTCAATAAAACATCCATGAAAAATAGTTATTTTTGAGCCCAAATTAGGAGCATTTATTGCTCCAAAAACAAAAGTTCTAGAATACAAGTGAATTCATTATTAGCACTTTTGCTCTTAGAATAAATTTTGCACAACTTTAACTTCTTTAACTTTTCTTATCTAATTTGATTGGAAATGGTCATTTTGGTAAATTTGTATCTAATTTGATGCCACCAACACTATCACCTCTAGTACTATTGATTTCCAGGCACCAAAAATACAAAAGGATAAAAATTAGTACCTTATTTTTAGGAATTATCACATCTTAATCCATGTGACAATGAGTGTGGTATAACCACCCATCAAAAGGACTATGCATGCACTAAAAGTCAAAGGTAGTCATAAAATTAGTTAAGGCTTGTTATGCCAAAATTAGACATCAATTGTATTTAAATATCCATCATTTCATAATGCAAAAAATAAAGCTTCTAACCATTAGTTGTGTTAGTGGTATTAGAGAAGGTAGAAGGAAGGGTAAAATCTCCTTTTGATCCTCCTCTCCTTTGATCTAGAGAAACCTTAAATAGCTCTCTATTAAAGAATAGGTATCAAGGTGATAGTTTCATTTTGGACTCGGGGTAAAAGAATCCTATCAAGAATAAATACTTTAGTTTTGGATTTAGGGTGTAAGGACCCTATCAAGAACCAAACTCCTTCTAAAGGTGGTCTCATGATATAGAATCCCATCAAAGACCATAACAAAAGAAATAGTCGTAGTATAATAACTACCAAGTAGAAGAACGAAAACAAGGTTGCAAAGTAAAATCTTCAAGAGATCAAGGATGTACTCATGAGATAACACATCCCTTTGATTATTCTAAAAATAAATAGAACTAACCACCCATGAGGTGCACATAAACCAACAAAACAAACAAGCACAAAGCAACAATTTACCTAAAATAGCATATTTCCAATCCCAAGGTAATTCTTAGGCAATTTATGATTTGAAAAATATAGAATAAGACCTAAATATTTAGAGCAAACACTCAATCAAAGGAGAAACAATAAAATAATTTTTAAAGGCACTATCAAGAAGAAATACTATAGAAGAATCATAAAAGGAAGGTGCTTGCTAAGAACCATTCATGCCATCACGATGTAACCAAGAATATTTCATTATAATGTTAGGATCCCACATCCTAACATTTATTTATTATTATTAATAGTATAATTAATTATTATATTGGCTTATAATGTGAATCATCATATTGTAATCAACGTAGGGTTAGGATAGTTAGGCTATAATAATGTGTATGAGTTGAAGAAATAGGTATCAAGAAGAATAATAATTTGTTATATAAATTTGTAAGGAGGAAGCCACCTCGAAGTGGCCAGAGATTCTGAGTTCATAGTAATTTTATCTATTCAATTTATATTAAAACTTTCAAGATTTTAACACTTGGTATCAAAGCACGATTTTGGAATCATTGTGTTGGTAAATTTTTTTTGCAATAAGTAGACTCGATTAGTGATCACTCCTCCATAAACTAACACATATTTGAATTCAATGGTTGTCTTGTTGTCACTTTGTACTTCATGTCAGTGGTCCTCGTCTACTGCTTCCATTATCACTATCTATCACTCTAGTCCACTCAGTGTTAGTCTACATCATCACAGCTTCAGTTCTTGTGTCTTGAATTTCATTGTAATAAGAGATTCCATCCTGATCACTGTTAGTGTTTCCAGTCCTCGTCTTCGTATCTACCTATCAGTGTTATCAGTCCTCATATTTGTGTTGCATCCTATAAATCCATGCTATATTTATCCACTATTGCCCACGTGTCCTTCATTTTTGTGTAGTTTGTATCCGTGACAGTACTCGTTAGGTCGCTATCCATTAAGAGAAATTTGAATTTGCCATTGCTAATATAAATTCAAAATTGACCATTGAGATATTGAAAACTTAAATTCAAATTATGTCACCATTCCGACATTGGAACCAAATTTTTCGGTAGTAAACCATTTTTTTTTTAAATTTCACCAAATTCAACAAAAAAATAAATAAACAAAAACTAAATAAAAATGACCGAGGGAAGATGATCTTAAGACCCAATCTTAGAAAAATTGGTTCACGATATTCAAAAAATCAAGGACCTGCTTTTATAGGTTAATCTCAAGCATATTTTTTAAGAAATAGAGGCAATGATGGCTGGATTAAACACTAAATGTGACTATTTGAATCAAATTCTAGTACAAGTACAACAAATTGCACAATCATCTATAGCTAATCAATCTCAAAACACATAGGGTTCAGGCTCACCACAGTCTTCTAGAAAAACAGGAGGATCGATGTATTAGACACACATTGGAGATCAACAAACATCCATCCTTCTAAGAAGAACTAAGTTAGATTTTTCCAAATTTGATGGAGGAGATCCCACTAGCTGGATCTATCAAGCGAAACAATATTTTTTATTGAACCAGATACTTGAAGTGTAAAAAATTTGTATTGCATCATTCCACATCGAGCATGATGCTATCCAATGGTACCAGTGGTATGAAAAGACTAATGTAACTCCTACTTGGGGGGAATTTACAAAACAATTGTTGGTTTGCTTTGGCCCAAGTGATTTCAAAGACTTCACAGGAGCTCTCGCCAAACTATGTCAAATCACTTCAGTGCACGTGTATCAAGCTCAATTCGAGAAGCTCGCCAATCATACAATGGGGTTGGATGAATTATTTTTTAAAATTTGCTTCATCAGTGGGTTAAAATATGAAATTAGGGTGGAGGTGAAGATGCTCAATCCTAGCACCATGATGGAGTTCATTGAATTAGCTAAGTTAGTCGAAGATAAATTCAATGCTTAACGTTGACAAGGAAAACAACCTATTGAAAAATCACAAGTCACGCACACTACCCAGAACCTAACTGACACTTGTATTTTAAGCATCTCAACCCAGAGGAAATGAAGGAATGACGATAAAAATGTCTCTGCTATAATTGTGATACGAAATATGGGCTAAATCATAGATGCACTACACAGAAGTTGTATTTATGAATGCCATTTATCCATGTCACTCCACAGAGGAAGAAGATGAGGTAGAAATGGAAGAAGTGATAGATGCACCTGATAATAGCAATGATGATATCCCTAAAATTTCTTTCAATGCTCTCACAAGATTCTTTTATCCATAAACTATGAAAGTTTGAGGGCACTTCAAATGATAAATTCTTATTGTGCTAATTAATTTTTGAAGTACACATAATTTCATTGACCCAAGTGTGGCAGAATAGGCTAATTGTTATATACAAACTTTCAATTACTTTGAGGTTATGATTGGTACTAGGGTACGAATTACCTATCAAGAAAAGTATCAAAATTTTAAGCTCACCTTGGGTGACTACATCATGAAAAGTGAAATGTATGCACTTCCATTGGGAGGATGTGATGTTATCCTAGGGGCTCAATGGTTGTGAACACTCGGTCCAATACTATGGGATTTTATAAAATTGTGGATGCAATTCATAGTTGATGCACAAAAATACACTCTAAAAGGACTACAAGTAGCTTCCTCACAGATAGTGAGTTCTCCCCGCATGGAAAAGCTTTTTTTAAAAGGAGGCAAAGGGATGAGTACAAATATTTTCCATTCAATAAAAAAGGGTAGAACAAGATGAAACAATAGAGTTACAACACCTTTTGACACATTAATCTAGGGTATTTGAAGAACCAAAAGGGTTTCCCCCCACCGTAGTGAAGATCATGCTATCCAATTTTTTCCAAGAAATCAACCACCAAATATTCAGCCTCACCGATACCCCTGCTTATAGAAAAGTGAAATTACAAAATTTATGCAAGCACTCTCTTCACCAGTACTAAGGATGAATCCATTGTGGTCAAACTTGAAGCAATCTTGGCATGACGCACCCACCACATTTTCTATCGCAACATCATCAAAGTCCTGGTTCTGTGGTAGGTATTGGCACCTAAGGATGCTCCTTGGGACATACTTCATTACGTTTTACAACAATTTCCTCAGTTTCAAATTTGAGGATAAAGTTTTTTCTAGGAGGGGTGGCATGTTAGGATCCCACATCCTAACATTTATTTATTATTATTATTAGTATAATTAATTATTATATTGGCTTATAATGTGAACCGTCATATTGTAATCAATGTAGGGTTAGGATAGTTAGGCTATAATAATGTGTACAAGTAGAAGAAATAGGTATCAAGAAGAAGAATAATAATTTGTTATATAAATTTGTGAGGAATCCCCCTCAAAGTGGCCAGTAATTCTGACTTCATATTAATTTTATCTATTTAATTTATATTAAACCCTTCAGGGGTTTACCATATAAATGTAGATCTTAGTGTATTACAAATATATTTTACCAATAGATTGCTTCAAGCGATCTCTCTACAAGTTACTAAAAATAAATTTCTCTAAACAAGCACTAAAAGGATTCAATATTATTATTAGTTTCAAGAAGTGAGACATCCTAACCAACCAGATTTCAAAAGCATATTGAGAATTACATGGTGGATATAAAATACTAAAGTGGTATAAAAATATGGGACTCAATAAATTGATACTAGACACCAAGCACCTCAAGATCACTAAGCATGAAGTCAAGGTCATACATGAGGTATAACTTGCATTAAACAATAGAAGCCTTTGGTAGGAGGTTCAACATGTGGTGAGAATGACTCAACAAAAGTAAAAAATTTGAAGAGAGATACGAGACAAGATCTAATCAAGAGTTGGAACTTAGCACACTCATCTCTAAAGCACACTCATTTCTAGGTTACCAAATTTCAATAATAGAAGAAATACCTTTGTATAGTTCCAACACAACTCAAGAAGGACAAAAATGACATAACATATATAAAGCAGGTCCAAAACTATTCTCCAATATATCCTACCTAGAGACAACATCATGATCAGGCAATAAGATTGATTTATTTTCACCTACCAAAGTTAGATATGTGGATGTGTAGAACAAAACTTATTCACAAAGGCCTAGAGAAGCAAACACTAAGCATTCAAAGTAGAAGAACATGAGGTGCAAAAGGTTTGGCCATCAAAACGCTTATTCATTTATCCCACATTAATTATGGATAACCTTATTATAGCCTATAATAAAAAGCTCACTCCTTTTTATTTGATGCAAGCAAAAATGAGAAGCTTATAAATTTTGAAGAATACAAATATTCCCTAGAGAAATAATATTCCCTTTATTTATTTTTTCTGATGAGACACCGATTTCTCACAATTCGAAGCATTACTCAAGCTATGAGTATAGGATTATATATACTTTTTGGAAAGCATTTTTCAAGGAAAATTTAATGGAAGCAAAAATTTTAAATTTTGTGAAAGGTCAATATGGCTAGTGGTGCACCAAATTCCTATTTTCTAATTTCCAACTAGTGAGGAGGAATAATTATGCCACCTCAAAGACTAAACTTATAATACAACTTGAGTTTGAAGATAAGTGGAAATTTGTAGATAGGTTGGTAATTTTTTTGAAGTAGAAGATGAAGAGAAGATCAAATTCATTAATATGGATCAAAAATCATGACTGATCATCATGTTTGGAGCAGTTGATGAAGTTCAATCATACATTCAATATTCTACCATAGTTAAATATGCATGGTAGAAACTTTAGATGGTATTTGAGACAAGGAACTAGAATCAAATTCTATTTGTACAAAGTTAATTTTTATTATTTGAAAATAAAAAATGGACAAAAACGTGAATCTTTTTAAGTAGAGTTGTTCAACTACAAGTACCACTACAAGCCTTGAGATAAAAGGTTATATGATGAGGTACTTGTTCCTATTGTTTTGAGATATCTTCATTCACAATATAATGTATTTGTGACAACATTGAATATCATTGAAAAAACATCAACATTTAAAAAGTTGGTGAACCTACTTCAAAAAATAGAGGCCTCACACACAACACAATAAGAAGAACAAGTTAATACAAATAAAAAGGAAAGTAGTAATTTATAAGAGGCATATGACCTCAATAGTGCTTATAGTAACAAATAACTATATCTTAGATGCAAGGACATCAACAATAGATAATTGATTCTCACATGTAAGTATATCAACAATAGAGAAATAATTTTCACACACAATTAAGGAATGTTTGCATATTCCATTTACAAATGGGTCTTATTTATGGAAGTTACATCAGTATCAAGATATTTCATAATTAGATAAGCGATATCCAATTTGGAAAAAAGTATAGCAAAGTAATGTAATAATGTATTCATTGCACATGCATAGCCAATTCAACCCAATTATGTTTAGTATGACTCAAAAGTAGCTAATCTTATGAACCATTTAGAAAATTGGTTTCATTTAAGTCTTATAGGAAAAGTGTTTCTACATTATAATTCAACCAAAAACATAAAAAACCTAATTGATCATTTTAAGCCACTAGAAAACCAGTAGGAAAAAAAGACAAAGGATCAAACTTTGCAACTTCAAATGAAGCAGATTCAAGCACCTAAGATTGAAGATGTACATTTTGAATAAGATTCTTCTCCATCTGTAGGATAATTTGAAGCATAAGCCAACAAAGAGAATGAAGAATCAATGTATTAGGCACTTAAAATTCAACCATCAATAAAACTCTAAAAAAATTGTGAATACATCATTTTCCACAAACGTATTATTCAAATGAACAAAGCCAAGACAAAGAAGCAGAAAGTGATTGACCTCATCACATCAAGTGATGATAAAAATATAAAATAGAGATAAATTAGCATAGAAGACATGGGAATGTAAGATAAACAAATATTAACGACTAATAAACTCAATAGTCAACACAAGATGCATGGTAGCTCATGAAAATATCTTACCACATGAAAACATTAGAAGAGGCACATCTTGCATTAAATATATAAGTATTAAATATTGAATAATTATTTGTAATAAGTATGTTTTTGGAGTGCATGATTGGTGGAACTTGACACTCCTAAGTATTATAGTATATAGTCTACATTGACAGGGGAAATTCCTCTTTCAAAATATAGAGGTTCCAACATCACTCTATAAATTATATTCCTCTCAGTCAAGCGCTAAAGCATGAAGAGCTAGAACTACAACTATGATGTAATAAGAGGGCTATATTAGGAGTTATTATATCATAGTCCATGTGATAATAAGTGTGATATAACCACCCATAAAAATGACTATGCATGCACTAAAGGTCAAGGGTAGTTGCAAAATTAGTTAAAGTTTTTTATGCAAAAATTGGACATCCATTGTATTTAAATACCCATAATTTCATAATGAAAAATATCAGAGCACCTAAGCATTAACATTGCACTTCCAAGCCACCCACAATAAATGAATCTAATCACCTCAATCTAATTTTTAATAGTATTAGAGATCTAAAGACCAATATTTTATATTTCAATCATCTATTCATTAATTGCATCTTGAACCCATTTCAAAATCTTAGTCTCACCAATCCTATCTACTTCAATGCACCCATTTCAAAAATTTTGTCATTATATTTATTTTGTAACTGTCTAACTCTTGATTCCATAGCTTAATAACATTGCTTTGATCATAATACCTATATCTAGTTTTCATATTGGCTTTTATATCACTAGCTTACATTTTTGCACAAGCAATATTTTTGTCATACTGCATCTATTAGATACCCTACACTTCTTAGTCAAGGATACTCATTGCATCATTTATAAAAATAATAAATCTTACATCTAAGTATCATTATATAACACAATTAAGTGAAAGCATTGTCAAATTGTTGGTTTAATGGCACTATCACTCTTTAATTTAGTCAAAATCATAAAAAGCAAAAGCGTTGCTAGTCAACAAAAGTGTTGGTAGTATTATCGCTCACATAGTGGCATTTTTGACACTGAGTACACAATCCTTGTTTTCATTAGCTTATATTTTTTATCTCATATATAAACAGGGGTTGGATGTTGGCCAAGGGAGCTACATACTCTCCTCCAACTTACGAAGTAGTATCATCAACAACACTTTTGTGGGACCAATAGTGTTTTTTTTGAACTATAGCACTTTTGCCTTTATGGCAAAAAATTAGGTTTTTTCTAATCCAATCCATAATTTAAGCATTTATATCATATGATTGTTCACTATCTACTTTGCCTCTATTTTTATTTTTTCATTGAGAATAAAAGAGAAAGAAAATAAACTAGTTAGCAATAATAAGTAAGGGACCATCTCTAATATTCTTATAATTGAAAAAGAAATTGCATATAGTTGCATTAGTATAGTTTGCTATATTACCCTTGAACCCTTGCTCTTGAAAAGAAAAATTATCTTTCACTTATCATCAAAATCAAAATATAGTCTAGTTATTAGGTCTTGTTTTTTGTATTGCATGATGCATTTGTAGCTAACTAGGACTAGAATAAGTTTAAAATTTGTCAAAAAAAATCTTAGTAGACATATATGTGTTCTCTAACTATCCCTATATTAACACTTACAAACTATTCCTAGTCTTGAGGTGAGAAGAGTGGGAATCATACCAAAGAGACCCTTTGCAACTTTCCATTCCCCTTATCATATTTTGATGAACCTGATGTGAACACAACTATAAGGTCCCAAGATTTATCTTGACCAAGATAAAATTTAATCAAACTAAAATTTATCAAACTTTAATCAAGCCTATTAATATTATTTGTTTATATTATGTCACAATAAATATAGATAACAAGAACATAACCAATTTCTAGTCCTACTGAGGATCCTTAAATTCCTTTGAGTAATTTTCGTATGAGCTACTATGCTATATTGGATATATAGTGAGCCTGGGTATCTAACTACCCATATAGGGTCTTGCACATACTTATGCCTAGTAAGGATTATATTATGATGGGCTAGTGGGAGTCATAAGGAGAAATGCTATTATCCTTCACATACAATCTTCATCACATAGGAGGTCACTTCCACATATCATTGACATCCCACATATCGAATCTCTCATGTATAAATGAGTATATAAAGAGGAGTTAGGTATATTGAGACCTTCAATATATAGGGAGGTCCCTCAGGTATATAGGTTATATTGGGTATATTAAGGGAAGAAGATATAAATTTTTAAATCATCTTTTCTTTTCTTCTTTAATCAACTCTATAAATAATTAAAACTTAATTAATATTCTCTCTTATCCCAAACCTATGGCTAAGAAATATTGCCTAACATGTGCACCTCTCACCAATTGAGCATTAACCTTGATCCTCTTACAAAGAGTCATGATGACCAACCCACCTTTAAGAATCCTACCTTTTATCAAGAAGATGAGGTTTCCACATGTTCATGTCCTCTAAGACTGACCCATGATGAAGATGAAAGGATGGTCTTCCAATCTACAACTTATATGGACTATTTATTGTATAAGTATATAAAAATTGTAGAGGTTTTCCTTAGGTAAGGTTGTAAAATTCTAAGAATATTTCCATGGATGGTTTACTCATGGACCATCCCCAAAAATCTAACTCAAACCCTTTGCCATTAAATAAATTAGATCCATCCTTTGGATCTATAAGTAAAAACCTTAATGCATCAACATCTCATTTCATTGATTCAACACCTCTTGCTATCACCACATCCATGGATACTAGGATATAAACCATCCCACCTCCGTTGGAGCATCACTCATAGTTGTCTACCCTTGAGAATTTATTATAGAAAAATGTTAGTTGTCTCATGTCCCAATAGGTAGGCATGAGCTACACTCCTAATTAGAGTGTGCCATCAAGTATCCCAATCATTAATCCTCATTTTAATTTTACAAGTGTGGGTATGGGGTTTGGAAAACAAAATAATACCACAATATATCATCCATATTTTAATCATTTCATCTTAGGTAACTTGGGGTCAAACTATATGACATTAGCTTTGATGTCATATTCCCAAGTGTACCAACTTCCTCCTCGTATCTACATTAATATATCACTTATATGTCTAAGCACATACCTTTTGTGCCATCAAATCATATTTTTATTAACCTTCAATCCATATTTTCTTAATTAGAGCAATTGAAATAACAAATGTTCATCATCCAAGGTTCTTTAACTAGTCACAAGTACTCATATGATGACTTGTGCAACTAACCCTTGGATCCTTTTATAGATAGTCACTTATTTTCTCCTAGACATGAAACCCCTAAGTCTCAAGTGTATTAAGGAAATGAGGATCCCATAAACCACATTAAGATATTTAGGACTACTTGTAGCGATATTTATTATGGTGAAACATTACTGCTTTTTCTAAGAGCCTTAGTGGCCTTGCCTTGGAATAGTACTATCGAATACTATGATATTTCTTGAAAATTTTAGGGAGCTTATCAAATATTTATCACACATGTATCTATATACATTGAGATAAGTGTCACCATGAGTGACCTATACTAACTCAAGCAGATCAAATATAAGAAAATTTCCAACTTCTTAGAAAGATAAAAAGACCTAAAGGGGATACTACAACATACCTCTCCACCTAGAGACCTATTATATGTCTTCATAGGAAATCTTGATGAGCAATTGGCCTTCAACTTAGAGACAACCAATGTTTCTTCCTTTGAAAACATAATTGCCATAGCCAACAGAGTAGAAACCTCCCTCATTAAAAGAGGGAAATTAAATACTAAGTCCCACAAAGAGGAAAATAAGTCTTCTAATTTATTGGGGCAGTACAAGAACAAACACATTATAGGTGATGGAGTCAGACTCATGTCAGGCCAACAATATTAGTTTTGTTTTAAACCTTCCAAAATTTTTCTTAGGGAAACCACAATAAGAAAAAACCAAAGGGAGGTATCCTTGATAGGATGAACCTCTTTTAGCCATCCTATATTGACTCTTAAAAACCAAAATGATAAAGCTTCCACCTATCAACCTAGAAGGGAAAAGGCTCCTTGGTTTTTTTCCAATGAGTAATGTTCCTTCCCCCAAATCAATAATAATGTGGCTAATATATGCATGAGTATTAGGAGTGTGACCCAAGACCTAATTTATAATGGTCAAGTTATTCTTCCACTCGAGATCTTTAAAAGTTAAAAAAATCGTTGCCTAATCACAACTAAAATAAAAATGCAACAAATAACATTCACTATAGGAATGTCCTACCACAAAATAAAGAGATGTTTGGGGTGCTCTATTATTCTAATTATACCTATCACATTTTTATTGTAACCAAAAAATTAAGTTAATGGCTTTGACTCTCAATTTTCTTCCACTGGAGATCTTGAAAAAATTCAAAACCTGTTGCCTAATCACAATTAAAATAAAAATGCAACAAATAAAATTCTATATAAATTTCCTACCTCCAAATAAAGATATGGTTGGGGCACTCCATTCTTCTAATAATACCCCTCAAGTCTTCTTTGTCTTACTAATATATCTTAGTCAGAATCTTGAGTGAATAAATTGTCCTTCGATACATCAACCTAAATAAATTTACTTCAATAGTAGGATCCATTTGGCTTAATATTGAATCTTTATCATTACATTAGCATGATATCCCTCAAAAATTTATGGTAAATGATATCCATTATACATCATAGTCCATATTGGAAATAAGTTCATTAAGCAAATCTTAGTTGATAATGACTCTAGCCTCAATGTCTACAACCTAAAGTTCATCAATTATTTTAGGTTAACCAAATATTTGGAGAAATATAATATTTTCATAAGGGATTTTGACAATGGAGAATGTGAGGCTATTTGCACTATAGTCTTATTCCTTAGAGTTAGACCTCACACTCTCAACGCTCTCTTTTATGTCATGACATGTGATCTAACATATAATATTCTTCTTAGGAGGAAATGGATCCATGAGATGTGACTTGTCCCTTGAAATTTTAATGAATGTCTTAAATAAAAATACAAGGTAAAGACTTATCACATTCTAGCTAACCCCAAACCTTTCATTTATTATCAAGTAATCAAGGTAAGAAATCCTAAAGCTTACTTTTTTCCTTCTCTAAACTCATCTCTTGAGTCATCTTCTTATTCTCAACTTTCTAGAACTCACACATTAAGGACTCTCACCTTAAATAATTTAATTAACAATGAACTTAAGGGTACCATTGAAAAATCAATTCTCATTAATGATAACAAATCAAATAATAATCAACTCATCTTGGACCTAGCCAAGCTCCCACCATCACTTCGAACATTAGGCTTTCCTTCTAGTAAGAAAGGTAAAATAGTACAAATAGGATGTTGCTCTTTCACTTGTGTTTCTACTTCCAATGAGGATAAAATCTATAGAAGTAATTGTGTTATTCAATTGAATGACAATACACTTCATGTTGTTGTTGAACTCATATCCTATTTCTAAGAAAATGCTTTCTAGTATAGGATATCGAGGTAAAGGACTAGGCTTGTATGAACAATGTATCAAAGAACCTGTACAAATCAAAGCATGGGTAGGGTGCTATGGGATAGGTGATTCCCTAGATATAGAAATAATTTACCTTCTTCCTATTTTAATAGTAAATGAGAAATTAGTTTTCTTTATAGGATATCCCATAATGTCTCCATTTATTTAAATGGACTTGATTGGAATGAGGATGATGACGATAGATTATGGATCCTCATAGATCCTAAATTCTTTAAATTTATTTGATCTATTGAGATAAAACTTATAACCCTATCCTATCCCAAGATAATTGCTAACAAATATAGCTACGAGTTAGAGGACATCTTGAATGATCCTTCCCAAGATGGTTTCTTAGACTATCTAGCACAAAATAATTTCTATTTTGGTGGATCTTTTTACTAAATCACCAATATTGCTATCTCCTAACAAGCCAAAAATAGTTAACCAACCTTATATACTATATATATAAATATCCTAGGAATGCTACCAAATCCCCTTCTATTGAAAAAATAATATCATTTTCTAAATAAGAAAAGTATGGGCATTGTTATTAGAACTCAAAAAGATCCTAAGATCCTTAATATAGGTAAGGTCTTGACTATGACTAACCATGAGGAATACACCAAGCTCTTGATAGAATTTAGAGGTTTCTTTTCTTGGTCCTACATTGATATGTTTTCCCTTATCTAATGGTCCACCATATAGTTGTCACTCTTGGTGCAAAACACTTAAAATAGAAATTATAAAAAATACACCCAAATTCCGCACTTCTAGTCAAGGAGGAGCTCTAAAAATTTCTTGATGTTAGATTTATTAAAGTAATTGACTATTTTGAGTGGATCCCTAATGTTGTCCCTACAACCAAAACAATAGGTAGCATTAGAGTATGCATCTAATTTTGAGACATCAACAAAACATGTCCCAAGAATGATTTGCCTTTGTCCAACATAGACATGATCATCAATTTCAATTCAGGGTATGGAATATTGTCTTTGATGAATGTATTATTAAGCTATATTGAAATTAAGATTATCCCTGAGGATTAATTTAAAACAACTTTCACCACCCCATAGGGAAATTTCTACTATAATGTCATGCCCTTTGGGTTGGAGAACATAGGGGCTACTTACTAGAGAGCTATGGCATATATCTTTAATATGATGTAGCACATCATGGAGGACTATATGGATGACATTATTGGGTATTCTTTAAACTAGGAATATTGTGTTCAATATCTAAGACATATCTTTGAGTGTCTAAGAGAGTACAAGGTACACCTAAAGCCTTAGAAGTGCATCTTTGGGGCTACATTAGGATAATTATTGGGATTTATTATATCTGAACATGGAATCAAAGTTTATATTAAAATAAATATTGTCTATTATCAATATGCTACCCCCTCAGACTCCAACCTAGCTTAGGGTACTCCAAGTAAAATCCTAGCCATATAAAGTTTCATCTCCCAACTAGCCAACAAGTGTCTACTCCAAGAAAATTTGTTGAGAAAAGCATTATAATATTTATTTTTGAATATTATAATGAAGGACAAAAGGCTTAAGATTTCTTTGGAACAATGGTTTAAAAATAAAGGTAAGATATTAATATTATTGAAGGTAATAATATTAATTGTGAATGCAAGGATTTATGTTATAATATCTTTATTATAATATAAATATTTCAAGTTATAATATCATTTGAGAACCAAGTAATTGAAGGTAATTTGAATTAATTTCGAATTAAGGTGGCCGACGTCATATGGTGTGAAAAAGAAAAGGTGGGTCGATGTTGGACAAAGATAAAATTAAACATATTAATACCCCATGCCTAAAGTCATTTGAGAGTGTTCAAAAATTCATGCAAGCAATACTCTTGATATTCAATTCGTTACACGCAACAGAGAAGGAAAATAAAGGAGAGCAAAATCATCTACATGGAATGGTGGAGGTTTATATTTAGATTGGTGCACATCAAATCCCATCCAACCAGCTAGATCAGCTAGTGGCTGAGTTGACATGAAGGTGTTGTGAGGAGAAGGTTTCAGGTTTGAAACCCATCGCGGACCATTTCTTTTTATTTGACAGAGTTCACGATAGGTTGAAGTAAAAGGTGATTGGCATATTTGTGTTCTCACAAGCTGCGTTGGCACAGCTGGTCATGGCCCCTTGGTTGGGCACTTTGCTCTCACAAGGTGAGAGGTTTGAATCACATTGAGGGTAGAATAAAAGAGGTATTTATTTTTTAATTGTAATTTGATTTTTGTGGGAGTTATAAGGTTGAGTTGTCATTTATTTTTGCTATTTGACTTAGGGAGTCATAAGGGCAATAAGTGTTTTTATTTTGGTAAATGTTTTAGAAGAAAATAAAAAGGAAAATTACAGTCTTTAAAAGTTATTTTTAATATGTAAAAGTGAGGAGTTATAATGTGTTAAATGGTTTAATAATTGTGTGTATTTTTGTATGTTGAAATAAAGTTTAAACGTTTTATTCTTTGGTTAAAAATACTTGTTTTGAGAAAGTAAAAAGAGTATAGAACAATATTTTTGTGCACAATTTTTGAGGAAAGGTTATCATGTGGATGATTAAAAAGTGTTATGCTAACCCTTGAAAGTGGCATAAGAAAGACACAATATTTGTAACAGGTCAGGGTTATGCATAGTGGTGAATATTCATAAATTGGGAAAATATTAGGATTTCCAAAATTGGAAATTTATGAATATGAGGACCCTCGACATCGGTCCATTTGCCTAAAATTTTCAGGACCAATTGTTTCTTAGGGTCAATTCACCACAATATATATCCAAACATAGGTATATTTGTACTCGTTGGAAAGCTCTTTTCAAGCCTGATATAATGGTGGTATTTTTATGAAGTTATAAGATGATTTAATAGGTCAAAAGTGGTCCCAAATATTACCTTATATTTTAGGGCTTCAAATACCTCAAATTTTGGTATGAAGATGCTTGATTTTATTTGCTTAGGATTCTCCATGATTCACCTTGATTTTGATTAGGATTCGCCATTTTTTTACAAGTACATTTTGAATCCAACCCCTTATGCATAACCCTGGAACAAGTTTTGAGGGCACATTTTCATCAAAGCAAGTTAAGAAGTATGTTGAAATTATTACTTCTCTAAGGTGGTTGTTTGAGCAAATATTTTAGAAATTTAAGGTGGATATAAAAGGGTTGATTAGTGTGCATTGTTGAAAATATTTGAGTTAGGGTTTGTGAAACAAATTATGCATCATTTATTGGTGAAATTGGAAACACTTGTGTTAGGGTTTTTAAGAACAAATTGTGCATTCTTGTTGAAATAATTAGTGAAGAATTTAGGCATTGATGTGAGTGACATTGAATGTGAATGGGCAAGTGTTAGAGATCAATTTTGTGAAGCAAACTTATACACTAGTTTTATTTGATTTGAAAGGGATTTGCAAAGAGGTAGAGATAGCATTGTTTGTATGTAAGATTTGGGAATATTTGAGCAGATTTTGTGAGCATAATTGAGGTAGATTTGGCAAGTCTTGTGAGAAGACTTGAAGTAGGTTTGAGGTAGATTTGAGCAAGTCTTGTGAGAAGACTTGAAGCAGATATGGGTAGAGATAGAGAACAGGTTTGAAGATAAATTTGTTGTAACCTTGTAATGAGGTTTGGTGCAAATTTGGGCAGAGAGAGAAATTTTGAGGTAGATTTGTGCATGTAATGTGTGTAGATTTGGACATATTTATCAATAGAGTTGGAGCAGATTTGTGCTAGCCTTGTAATAATATTTTGTGCATATTTGAACAAATTTATGAGTAAATTTGGAGTAGATTTGTGCTAGCCTTGTCACGAGGTTTGGTGTGGAAATGAGGTATAATTTGTGAGAAAAATCGAAAGAAATTTTTTCTAGCCTTGTGATGCGATTTGGTGCAAATTTGAGATATATTTGAGAGTAGGCTTTGGAGTAGAACAAAGTAGAGTGGATAGAGTTCTCCTATGGATAGATATCCATAAACTAGAATAGAGGGGATAGAGATATCCTATGGAGAGAGATCCACAAACTAGAGTAGAGGGGATAGATTTCTCTTGTGGAGAGATATCCACAAACCAGAGCAAAAGGGATAGAGTTATCCTATGGAGAGAGATCCACAAACCAGAGCAAAGGGGATAGATTTCTCCTATGGAAAGATATCGATAAACCATAGCAGAGAGGATAGAGTTATTATATGGAGAGAGATCCACAAACCAGAGTAGTGGGGATAGAGGTCACCTATGGAGAGATATCCACAAATCGGAGTATTAGGGATTGAGATCTCCTTTGGACAGAGGTCCATAAACACTATAATAAGGAATTGGTTCCCAAGAAATTTGTTGAGAAAATTTATAAGAAATATTTTCTCCGTGGATGTAACCCACATTGGGTGAACCACGTTAAATGCATATCTCTCATGTGTGATGATTTGTGCATTGTTTTGTTATTGCTATTGATATTGTAATTGATAACATTGGATAAAATTATTTGGGAAAGAAAAGTAAAAGTTTACCTTATATTGTTCACCCCCTGTCTCAGTATAAGCCTATTTTCTTCAATTGGTATCAAAGTGGATTTCTTCAAAAAAGTATAATAGCTTGAAGGAAGATATTATAGGAACACAGATGGCATCTCAAAATGGATCTTCAAAAAATAAGGCTCCATTATTTTATGGGAACAATTATGCTTTCTGGAGTATGAGTGTAGATACCTAAAACATGTCATGTTTAGGGGAGTTACTCACATAGACACATTCATAAGATCATATGACATAATCTTGGACTTTCCAAGCATCAACAGTGGTTCTTGTATTGCCCAAATTTTTTGCACCCTTACCTTTGGGCTAAAGGATCCATGCCTTGGAAGGGGGATGCGAGAAGGATGGGATGATACCTCGGATGGAGAGGCCCTTTGAAGGTCGTGCATCTCAGGGGGAGGAGTATAAGGGTGAATTTTCAATGGATGGTGGGGTTCACCAGGAAACTTTGAGTGGCAGTTTCTGTGCCTAGTTTGAGAATGGGTTTGATGTGTTCATTTTATATCCAATCATTCATATTCCTAGGTTGGCCAAAATGAATCTAAGCTATTCTATATGAAATTTTGGGTTTATATGAAGACAACAAACATGAATGAATCTTAGATACAGAGACTATGTGAAATGGAGAGGAATACACCTGATTCCTGGTGTCTAATGAATATTTTGAAGCTTGTAGGAGTCTAGATCATCCCGAATATGACAGGATCCTCTGTAATTGTATAGAATCATCCCAAATCATAGGCGATCATCAGAGATCAAACAAGATCATCGACGACCTGACGAATTCGTCAGAAACCTGCAATCATAGAAACAAACACCAAAAATAAAAAATGCAATTGCAAGAATGATGCAAAATGATAGAAATAATAGTATGGATGCTTAAATAATAAATCCAGATAGCAAATCCAATGGGATGCACTATTTTAATAACTTATTTTCAATTTTATCATGCAAATATGCTAAATGAGGTGAACTCTAGGATGCAGAACAAAAATAAATCGATCTAATGCATAATTAAATAAGAAAGAAAGGTAGAAAACACAAACTCGGGGCTCTGGTTGCCCCCAATTTGAACTGCAATAAAAATCATCTACGATCATACAAGATCGTCATAGATCTCAACAGGATCGTCCAAAATAGTGTTGGATCACCAACGACAATCCGAGCTTCCTCCGGCTGAAACACAGTAAAATACTACAATAAAACCTAAAAATACAAATGCAAATGATGAAGGTGAAGATGTTCTAATATAACACAAAACTAGAGTTGCAGGAAAATGATCAGCTAGGGGGATAAACTGGGAAAATCCCAAGTTTATATAGGATTAGGGGGAGGTTAGGAGGTTGGGGATCATCCCAATCTAGGAGATCTCCAACGTAGGAATCTCCAACAGTGCAAACATGCTTCTGCCCAAGTTGAAGAGGTTGTTGAAACATCAGCTAATTATGAAAATTTGGTTTTGGGACGAAATTGTCTGGACGTTCTGTTCCAAACGAATTCGTCCGATTTGGAACGATATTGTCAGGTCGGTGACGATATCATCCAACGATCAAAACAAATTCTAAAAATGGTGCAAAAAATGAGGTGAGCGATTAATGGGCGGTTTCGGGGTTAAAATTCAAAATTTTAAATCTTTTTACTGATGGTTTAACTGTGCCAATTTTAAGATGCTACATTTTGCCCCCTATTTAGTAAATTTTTTGAAGAAAATGCGTTAAAGATGAGTTGTTCATGCTTTATGTGAAAGCAAAATTTATTTCTTTTTTTTAGATGATGATTCTAGGTTGAATCGTACAACTACTTGCTATGGTGTCCCCTCCGAGTTTTTACCCAAATCGAATGTTTGAGGTAAAAGCGCAGAAAAGCAAAATTAAAAAAAAGTTGTTTTTAAAATAAAAATAGGAAAAATAGGGTAAAACCCTAATTCATTTTTATTGTTCACTTTCGCTGTTTCAGAGCTCTGTAGGCGAAATGGTGGAAACAACACACAGATCGACAGAGGTCCGACACGGGTTGCGGGTAAGGATCTAAACCTAGTGTATTATGTTTTTAGCTTAATTTGTTTAATTTTTTAGTTGAATTTTAATTGTTTTTTGGTGTCACAGCCGTTTTTAGGCCGTCGATGACGTCAGGATGAAATCATCCCAATTCTGCCAAAATCGTCTCTAGATCGTCGATTTCGTCCAAGGATGAAATTGGAGAAATAGGGGTGATTTCGTCCAATAAGGTATGATTCCCAAATTGACGAATCGAAGACGATTTCATCTTATTAAGGACGATTTTGCTAAATTTGGTACGATATCGTCCAATAATGGGCGATATCATTTTTTTATGAGATGAAATTAATTTTAATGATTATGTACTAATGATTTTTGTTTTTTTATTGTTTATTTTGTAGAGGGGATTACTAAAGAGTCAAGAATGGAAATACGGGGGGCTCAGAGATGATGTAGTCACGCTCGATCAGGCCAAGCAGGACAGACTAGCAGAGGTTGGACTACAACATGTGGCAAAGATGCCACAAATTCCTATAGACATGGGGCTACTAATAGCCCTAGAAGAGAGATGGTATCTAGGATCATCCTACTTCTGACTATCGATAGAGGAGATGGCTCCCACTTTAGAGGATGTATGGAGGATCATGAGGATCCCCATACATGGGCGATTCATGACTCCTTCGGCCAATCAGGGCCATGCTATGATGAGACTATGCATGGATCTGAGCTTCACCCTGGAGAAGGGCAAAATGAACATCGAGGCATTGAGGCAAATTCTTGGGGCGTCTTGATTGACCTGAGTTTTTGCAGGGGTGGTGGGTGGCCTACTTCTATGCCACCAAAGCGAATGCAGGTTACCATGGCTCCTCTTAGATTTGGTTTGCGACATGAGAGACCACATTTATAGGTTTGCTTGGGGAAGTTTTGTACTATGCCGCTTGTATAGGATCCTTTATGGGGTCGTATACAATGGAGGTCGATGTATGGTGCTGACATCGCTGCTACAAGTTTAGTTCTGGGAGCACATTACGGTGTGGAGGCCGGTAGGGCTTCCACTAACAGGAGTTGACTGAGAGAGACCCCAAGTTTTCTATTGGTGGCTCTAGAGAGGGTCATAGCGACGAATAGATCTGTCGATGTATCGGAGGTTGCTAGATGACCTCATCCTATATTAGATCACCTAGAGGCCATGGAGAGAGCATCCAAGGTGGGGAGAGGATGGACAGGAGTTGGCTTGCATTAGGTGAGTCTTCTAGTTGATGATGGAGTGGGAAGAGGTAGAGCTCCAATACTACGACCGAGTTTTGAGGTAGTTCGGTCTACAGTAGGGGATCCCTTCTCTCAGGGATTATAAGTACTCCTGGACTATTCAAGATAATACTACACTGAGCGAGGCTCCAGACATGCAGTGGTTTTGGAGTCAGGACGTTGATAATGCCCCCATTCAACTAGTGGATGGGGACGACGTAGGAGTAGCAGACAGATATGATGCCTGGTATGTAGGCATTCGCCTTCCTCAGATGACGAGGGCATAGGGTTCGATGCATGCTATTGTGCAACAGATGGGGAGGCAATGCTAGGATGCCATTGATGCAGTGAGGAGTCACGAAGGAAGGGATCAACGTGACCTCCTTAGGAGAGATTCTAGAGAGTGCCATAGGCTCTAGAGAGACTGTAGCAGTCAGAGAGGAGGGAGGAGGGACTCCCTTCTCAATAGAGGGAGAGGCCACCATTACCTGATAAGGGCAAGGGTGTCGAGGTGGGGGAGAGCAACAAGATGGCGTCTCTCCAAGCAGAGAATGCCCACCTACGAGCTCAGGTGCAGATGCTATAGTATGAGGCTACACGACTTAGGGCTCAAAGCAGAGGGGTGAGCATGCAGGAGCTAGCACAGGCTATTGCTCAGACCACATTCTATCTGGGAGTATATTTCTAGCTGGTTCCAAAGGGCTAGAGGATACAGCTACTAGTCGACATTATGGAGCCGATCAAGATGGAGTCATCAAGGACATCCTCATGATCGACGTCGAGGACCCATGATACGACACAAACTTCGATGGGACCACCTCCTCCACCTCAGTGCGAGAGAGGAGATGAGGCTAAGAGCTTGAGGGCTTCTCGAGACTAGTTGCACATTGACTATAGACTATATATTTTTGAGAGGATTGAGTATGCCAGGGTATATATTATGGCATACCAATTCATTTTGATATGATGTACATATATTTATTGATATATATATATATATATATATTCTCTTTGTGATATGACTTGTGCATATGTTTTATGATGCTTTAATATTTTAATTGTTGATTGATTATTCATGTAATTATGTCATTGAAAATATTATAATTTTATGTCATGCCATAAAATTTAAAGGAAATAATCTGATGTAAACAAATTGGTTGTTGTGGTGTGATTTTATGAAAAAATAAAGTGACTTCTAACAATAATTTCAAAGGACATTGTCATTGTTACATGACCATTTCATGGAGTCGTTGCTTGCTAGGTCATTAAGCTAATCCCAGTAGAGAAATATTGCTAAAAGTAAAAGGGTGCTTAAGAGACTTTCTTAAGACTTTTGTGATGTGATGATAAAAAAAATAATGATGGTGATGATTTGTTTTCAGATGTCTATGAAAATATTATGCATGAAACATTTAAAAATATGATTTTTGCTAGACATAAAATTCCTAAGTGTGATAGAGTTTTGAACAATTGCCTAGGAATTATACCATCGTCGCAAAAAAATTGAATGTTGACATAATGAAATGAAATAGGAAAATTTTCGTTCTTTTTAAAGCACAATTGTGTAACATAATGATTTAAGCCATATGCTTTTATGGATTAAATAAATGGGAAATAAAATTATAACGATGGCTTGCGCTAGGCATAGAATTTTAGGTCTAGACTTATACCATCATCGCGAAATCCAAAGAAGAAATTGATATAATAGTTTTATTGCATAGTTGATTTTTGAGTTTGAGATAAATAGAAAATATAAGATGAGGACTTGCACTAGGCATAAAATTCCAATTTAGGTTTAGGAACTATACCATCATTGCGAAAGTCGAAAATATATAAATGTGACTTTTATTGCTAGATTTTTGAACATGTTTGGAAAGAAATTTTGGATTTTGAAAAGAAAGGTATTTAATTGTTTTTATGCTAAGACAATATTCTCAAGTAATAAAATCAAATTATTCCAGAAGATTTGCATAAATATTTTAAATTATCTCAAAGACAAAATTTAGATTTATAAGGAACCCCATGTGCATATGTGAATTCATTGCCAATATCGATCTATCAGAATGATACAAAATCTCTCAATTACAAATGTGTGTGCAATTGTATTGTTCATTTACCAATTTTGAGCAAGATAATTTGATACAAGTAATTTGAATTAACCAAATGAGTGTTCGTTAACCATGATTTATATGCATATAACCATACCAAAATACTATGTAAGTCGGGTCATCAAGAGCTAGCTGATCCATAAGCAGACATAGGTCTGTACAAAAGAAGGTCGCTAATGTAATATACATATCACCACACTAGGAGTTACCCAAGGCCAAGCGGGTTGGGCACAAACCATCTATTATGGGGCTTACCTCACAGTTTTCGAATAATTGAGAATTCCAGGGATTCAAGCTCATTCACCCTTCTTTTATTTTCAAAGGGTAGGGGAAGGGATTTTATTGCTTTTTGCTTTTTCTTGTTTTTTTATCTCTTTTTATTTTTGTATTTTTGCTTGATACTGAGATAATGCTGAAATATTGCTGAGAGGGTACAAAATGTTACTGAAATAATGCTTCTTTTTCTCATGATTGTTTTCTTGATTTTTTTTTTTATTTTCTTCCTATACTAGGGATACTTGCTCGGATTGGCCATAGAGCAAGGGATTTTTATTCTTGGCAGGGGTGAGCTTGTCCTTTTGTCAATTCTCAAAGATTCTAGACCATGTGCATGATAGGATAGCAGGGGAAAATTTTTGCTCAAGAGACCACTTCTACTATGTAGCATCATTTTGAATTTGCAATGAAATCATTTTAATGTGAAAAGATGTACTTGGTTCAAGTAAATAACAAGATCAATTCTCTATGCTCAAAACTTTATGTAATTCAATTGTGAACTTTGATATAAGAGAGATTAATAATCATACCAAATAAGATCAAGATATTTATTCATGTGAGTGTGAAAGTGAGGGATTCCAAATAAATGCTAATTTATCCAAAACAACTGAAAATATAACTGCAATACTTCAAGAATTGACAGGTGCAAAAAATAAAAGATGTTTTTGAAGATTTTGATGATTTTAATTTTTTTATATTTTGATTTATGAATTGAGAGAAGACATAATATTACTATTTTTGAAATTTTTATATGAATTTACTAAAATGAGACAAGATGTACAATATATACAGTGATGAAATTACCATAATTATACATAATAACGCTTAAGATGCATAATGTTCATAGGTTATTTAAGATCTTTACCATCTAAGGTAGCTAATATGTATGCTCTCGATCCAAATTTAGCAGTGATGATATATGGCCCAAGCCAGTTAGGTTCAAATTTACCTTTAAGGTCTTTAGTTACATTAGTATTTTTTTTATTTTCTTTTAAGACAAGGTCACCGATCTCAAAGGATCTATGATGAAATTTCTAAGATATGCTCGTTTGAGCTTGTTTTGGTAGGCTCAAAGATGCCCCAAAGCATTGATGTGCTTCTCATCTAGGATTTCCAGCTGACTAAATATGCCAGCACGATATTCATCTCCTACTTTAGTATCTTGAAGTAGCTGAGCCAAAGAAGGAACTTCTATTTCAAAGGGAAAAACAACTTCAACGCCATAAACCAAAACAAAATGTGAAGTTCCCATGGGAGTACAAACGCTAGTTCGATAAGCCCACAAAGCAGGATATAATTGAATGTGCCAATCTCAGCCAGATTTATTGACCAGTCTTTTGAGGATTTTAATTAATGTTTTTTAGATGCTTATGCTTGGACATTACCTTGAGGATAATAGGGAGTGGACCAACGATGTTGAATTTTATATTTTTGACATAGTTTCTTTACATCTTTATTTTTGAAACAAGTTCCATTATTCGAGATGAGATTTGCAGGAATTCCGAACCTACAAATAATTTGATTGAAAATAAATTTAGAAACTTGGGTTCCAATGCAAGAAGCTAAGGGCATAGCTTCAACCCACTTCGTAAAGTACTCAGTGATGGTTATGATGAATTTGTGTCCATCAGATGACACAGGATTAATTTTTCCAATAATGTCTAAGCCCCATTTTGAAAAGGGCCAAGGAGATGAAATAGCCTGTAGTTCTTGTGCAGGTGCATGGACAAGGTCAACATGTTTCTATCACTTGTCGCAATGGTGCACGTAATCATGTGCATCATTCTCCATGGTAGGCCAAAAATATCCTATCCTAAGGAGCTTCTTAGCAATGGCGTTACCACTAAAGTGTCCCCCACAAGATCCATCATGGGCTTCACTGAAAGCTGATCTAGACTCGTATAGATTCAAAAATCTCAATAGGATACCTTCAAAAGATCTCCTATATAAGGTATTGCCAATTATTATGAAGCGACTTGCTCGTCTACACAATAACCGATGTTGGTTTCTATTAAAACCTTCAGGGAAGGTCCCATTGTGAAGAAAATTGAGGATATTAGTGTACCAAAGTTCAGGAGTAGTTTCGTTGATTAAAAACACGTCCAAAGGTTCCAAGCATGATTTAATTAAAGCGGGTTCCTAGAGTCGGCAAATAATGATGGTAGCATTTTCATCAACTAACTCCAAGGGTAAAATAGATGCTGCTACGGCCATGGTGTCAGCTGCATGATTGCTAGTTCTAGGAATAGCTTCCAAGGTAATTTTATCAAATAAAGATATTAATTGTAATACATATGCTTTATATGGGCGCAATTTATCATCTCTGGTCTGATAGACATCGTTAATTTTATTTATAACAAGTTGAGAATCACCAAAAACTAATAGATTTTTAATTTTTAGTGCCATGGAAGCTCGTAATCCAAGGATTAGAGCCTCATATTCAGTAGTGTTATTAGTATAGAAAAACTTTAATTTAAAGGATAGAGGTATGAGATGTTTCTATGGAGATATCAAAATAATAACTGCACCAGCCCCACTCATGCATCGAGATTCGTTAAAGTATAAGGACCATTGCTCTGAATGATATACCTCTAATTTAAGGCATTCGTCAGGAAACTCAATGACGAGGGGATGGGTGGATTCTAAGGGTGCAACAACTAATTGATCTGCTATGATTTGACCCTTAACAAAATTTTGTCCTATAAACGTGAGTTCAAACTTGCTTAGTGCAAGAACCCACTTTGATGTGTGATCAGATAAATAAGGTTGACTCATGAGATACCGCAAGGGATCAAATTTAGCAATAACGTATGTTTTATGACTGAGCATATAATGGCATAGTTTCTGTGTAGAAAATATGACTGCTAGACACAACTTCTCTAATGTTGTGTAGTGGGTTTCATAACTAATTAATGTTCTTCTAATGTAATAATTAACATGCTCTCTCTTCTCATCATCAAGTTGAGTTAGCATAGCTCCTAAAGCAAAATCTAAAGCAAAAATATACAAGATAAATGGGCAATCAGGTCTATGTGGTGAAAGTACAGGTGGGTTAAGAAGATATTGTTTGAGGAGTTCAAATGCTTCCTAAAATTCATTGTCCCAATGGAAAGAGACATCCTTCTTAAGAAGCTTAAGAAAGGGTCCGGTTTTATCTGCCAGCTTATCGATGAAGCGACGGATGGCTTGAAGCTTACCTTGTAGACTCCGTAATTTAGATATATTTGTGGGTGCAGGCATATCAGTGATAGTCGCAATATTAAGAGGGTCAATTTTGATGGTGTGTAAAGAAATTATAACCCCCAATAATTTATTGGACTTAACTCTGAATATACATTTGGCTAGATTCAATCAAATAAGATATTCTCTTAACCAATTAAATACTTTTCACAAGTCATCTAAATGGTCATCTTATTTAGTAGAACGAGCTATAATGTCGCCTACATAATCATGTAGTATATCATGCATTATATCATGAAAGATATAAGTCATGGCTCGTTTATAGGTTGCACTTGCATTATTTAAACCGAATGGCATCACTTTCCAGCAAAATGTCCCCAAAGGGGTAATAAAGGTTATTTTAGCCTGGTATTCAGGACCTATCTTGATCTGATTATAACCAAAAAATCCATCCATTAAGGATATCATTCCACTCCCAGCAGTAAAATCAATGATCTGATCCATATTGGGAAGGGGAAAATCATCTTTAGGGCATGCATCATTAATATCTCTAAATTTTGTACAAAACCTAACCTTAGTAGCTTCTTTCTTAGTCACTGGAACTACATTCGAGATCCATTCAGCATAATCAATGGCTTGTATAAAAATAACATTAAGGAGTTTTTCTAACTCTATTTTGACCAGTAAGGCCACTTTAGGATGCATTTTTCTAAGTTTCTGTTTAACAATTTTAGTATCCGAATGGACTACTAGGTGATGCATAACTACATAAGGGTCTAAACCTAGCATATATTCATATGTCCAAGCAAAGACATCTTCATATTCTTTAAGAAATGCAATGTATTTATCCTATTTTTCTTGACTCAATTCTGATCCGATGTTGATTATGTGAGGGTTATCCTCGGTTCCAATGTTAATTTTTATGACATATTCTACTTCCATGTGTAGATCTCTCTCAAAATTAGGTGGGGTGGGTGAAACGCCCAATTCTTGTAATTCTTCCAATGTTAGCTTGGATAATTCATCTTGAGGAGTCATGGCCTCAAGCTAGGCTATAGTAGGTATAGAGCCATCAAAATAAAATACATTATGTAATAATTCCTCAACGGAGACATCATGGAAGATATCTCCCTCCAACTCATCATTGAATTTAGCGATCATCTCAGGATAAGCTATAGATAACATATTACATGTGAATGGCTTATTCGTTAAATGCAAAGCATCACGTTCATCTAAATAATCTTGGTAACATATAAGATGGTCATCATCCTCAAATGGCTGACCCTTACTAGAAAATAGGCCCACACCACATCGAGCAAGCCACGACTCTACTTCAAAAGGTTCTTTCATACCATTATAGAAAGGTCCCAAACCTTTCCCTTTATATCCCAATTTAAGCATTATATGTTTGGCTTTAGTATACTCATTAGTAAAATAACATCGAGCATATCCATCATAATGAGTTCTGATGTTTCTGGGTATTCTACCCCAGTAATATCCCTTATAAATAAAGGCACAACTCCCGACTTGGTAAATACTTCCCATAGGCTGTGGGAGGCCCAAGGTATGAGGAGATGGTGGCAAATTATTTAAAACAAGAGAATCTTGCATAGAAGCATTCGTTTCTTCTGATATAAAGATTTTAGATAGATCGGGTAAGAGCTCGTCAGTAAGAGCATAAGAGGTAGAAGGAACATTTCCTACGTCTTCTGATGCGGAAAAATATTACTTTGGTGGATGTAGACGGTGTAGAGGCATCAATAGATAGATATATTATAGGTATGGAAGTTATAGGAGTAGAACAAGAGATATGGGTTGTGGGATTAGGATCTTTCTTAGGTCCTAATGCGGTTTGCTCAAAATATGGTTGAGCTATATGTGAAGGTGCATATGATGGAGAAGAAGTAGATGACATTGTGGGTGTGAGTTTCACACATTTAGATGAATAATTAGAATGAGGATGTGTGGATGACAACGTGGGGAAAAATTGAACTCCAATAGGTTCTGCCAAAGCACACATATCAAAGGGTCTTGGATCACCATGAATGGTAACCAACTGATTCTTAAATTCAAATTTAACACATTGATGTAAAGTTGAGGGAATAGCCCACATTACGTTGATCCAAGGGCGACCCAAGAGTATATTGTATGATGCATGGCAATGTACAATAAACACAGTCGTATCCAAGGTTCTTAGACCAACCTGCAATGGAATGGTAATAACTCCACATATTTCTTGTGTTTTGTCATTGAAATATTTTATAATCATATCAGTTCTTTTCATTTCATCACTTCTAAACCCAAATATTTGGTAGAAGTCAAAAGTGCAAATATTTAAATATGAACCATTATCAATCAAAACTCGTTTGACTGCTACATCTCCAATTAAGGCAAAAATATTTAAGGGGTTATCTTTATGTAAACTATGTTGCGGTATGTCTCTATCCCGAAAGTCAATACAATAAAATTCACGAGTTATTATAGTATTGGCCATGTCTTGAGGGTGAATGTCTTGTGGTACCATCATCTGGCTTAATGTGAGCATTAATTCATCTCTATGTGTGGGAGAAGATCTTAAAAGGTCCAAGAGAGAAATTCTAGCTGTAATATTTGATAATTTTTCATTAATATTATAAGGAGGTTTAGGTTGAACATTAGGTGCATGATTCCCTTTATTAGGAACCTTCAAAACAAATGGAGTTGATCCACCATTTTGAATTTGATCTTGTTGAGAATTTTGAGCCTGTTGTCTAGTAATAGCTCCGATGGTACCCACAATATTATTTTGTGGATGATGAATGGGTCTTGGTCTAGCGTTTATAGCTAACTCATTAGAAAGTAATTGGTGGGACAATGGTCTAGTAGTGACTCTTCTTGGAAATGGTTCTTCTGGAACCATATGACTTGTGATAGGGTGAATAGTATCCGATTCATCTTCAGAGCTATTCGATTTATTTGATGTGATTTCCATATCACTCTCAGTCTCATATTCTGTATCACTATTATTAGGTATCTGCATATTATATAGATGCCTGGTGGTAACCACGAATAAAGTTGTGTCAAAGGTTTCCAGATCATGAATAGGTAAATTCCCACTAATAGTTCCTACATATCGAGCAGGAGGAGGAACATTATGATGTTCAATTTGATTAGCCACCTCCTTACCATGTTTTGGTAAAGGATGTTGAAATATGTCTAATGACTGATTGACATTCTGATTCTGGTTTTGTGTGGTGTTTTGTTGAATGTTATTAGGAGAATTTTGCTTAGGTTGAAATGCTTGTACCTCCATCTCATTGTTATCAATCAAGTCCTGTATTTTATGTTTTAATCTTTTACAAGAGTTGGTAGTGTGTCCAGGTCCTCTATGGAAGTCACAATGTAAATCTACTTTGTATCCGGGTATAGTTGGATCAGGTTCCTAGATATTTGGTAATTGAATCAAGCCTTGTTCTAATAATTGTGGTAGGATAGTTGATAAAGGTTGATTTAACCTAGTAAATTCTCGAGGAGGTCTATCAGGAGGTTTCAGTACAAACTTCTCCGCTGTCTTTGCAACATTAACATTAGCAATATTTTTGCTATTAGTGACTCCATCACCCACAACTTATTTATTCTTATATTGATTTATGAATTTTTTTTCATCGTATTTCTTTTTAAGCCGACCTCTCCTAATGATAACATCTTCCACTCTTCAGGCTAAGTCTATAGCCTTATCGAAGGTGGTGAAGGTAGCAGTTGATAATTCGTTAGATAGTTGCTCTTACAAATTATTAATAAAGATGTCCAACATATCCCTATAAGGTAGCACAAAGTGCAATTTTCCTATCAATTGTCTCCACCTAGCTAGGAAATCAGCAAAGAATTCATCTTTGTCTTGTTTTAAGTTATACAAATATTTAATGGTCACATGTCTTTCGATATAGGCACTAAATTGATGAACACAATACTCGGAAGTTTCTTTGAAATTCCTCAAATAATTAGTGGGTAATTGATAATACCACTCTAATGTCATTCCTCCCAAGCTTTTTGGGAACATTTTTAGTAATAACAAGTCATCATGTGATATATCATGACATGCTATCCTAAAAATACGAAGATGCTCTATGGTATATTCCATTCCTTTATATATGGAAAGGACATGCATAGGAAAATGTTTAGGATATGGTTGTGCTACAAGTATAGGATCTAAATACTGACTACACATCTCTCGATAATTGTACGAGGGTTGGTAGGGATCTATCTGGTCCATGCGGGAAACTAACTGTTTCACCATGGTTTCAAGATTACTAGTTTGTCCACCATATTGGTTCGGTGGGACATAGGCATGGGATTTATGAGTGTATGATGGTGTGGCATAAGAATTAGATTCTATATTGCTATTATGCAAAGTGTTGGTAGGAAGAGTATTATGAAGGGGATTTGTAATAGTATTATGTTGTATCCCAGATTGTTGGTAATTGGTGTTTGGTTTTGTTTTGGGTTTTTGTTGATTTGAGGTATGTTGCTCAATAAATTGGTGAAATAGAGCAATAAATTATGGTTTCTTTTGTGTGGGAATGACCCTAGGCTTGTTAACAGGCATTTTAGGTGGTTGGGTAACTTGTTGTTGTTGCATGTTTCGGATCGTAGCTACTATATCCAAATTGGATGGTCTAGCTTGATCACTCTCTTGTTCAATAAAGGACAAGGTGTTAGTGAATGTGTGAAATACGTCTCCTAGAGTTGCTTGAGTGTCACTAATTTGATCCTTGTCCATATGGACCGCTCTATTAAAAACATCGATATTTGTGTTAATGAACTTCGAAAATTATTCCATGTTTTCAAAAGTGAAAGCTCCTCTCGGAGACATTTTAGGGGATGAGGATCCTTCCTCTCTATTAATTTCTTCTTGTTCATTTGCTACAACAAGATCTTATTCTTGCTGGTCTAGGATTTCTTCTTCCTGAACTTGGTCCTTAGGAGGGACATTTTGGTCAATTAATGGTCTTCCTAACCAATCTTCTTCTTCGGTTTGTTTTCCATTCCTAAGTCTAGGCATTGTGCTAAAATTAGGTTTTAGCAAATATATATATATATATATATATATATATATATATATATATATATATCTATATGCGATAGGGTTGAGAGGTATATATTTTAACTATATACCTACTATAATACTTAAAAGGGAAATGTTTTGTTTTTTTGTTTTTTTTTTTGTATTATTATTTCACAAGTATAAAAATAACAAACAACATGCTAGTTGCAAGAAATAACAATATTAAAAGGAATGACTTAGTTTTCTATAAATAGTTTATGGATATCGTTGATAGGATCAAGTTCATCAGGAGTCATGAAATGGTCCTCTTCAAATTGGAAGTGGTTTTTCAAGAACTTGACAAAGTGTGCTATGGTAATATGATCTACTTCAGACTCTGACTTGTAAAAATAAATTTCATGGCAATATTCTCGATACAACACAGCTCTAGGAACTCTATTCCATATTTTTCTATCTATAAGAACGACTTCTTGATCCTCTATACGAGATAGAAACTTATGTACTACAACTGTGTTCTCAAGGTATTCCTCAAAGGTGTACAATTCTGAAGACACAAGTGCTCTTTTATTTGCTAACCACCTATAGCAAGCTCTCTGAAGTTCATGATACAAGGTTACCTGATCAGGATCCAAGATTCTATCTAGGACGAACCTCTTAATTTGCCTAATTTTGTAGATCTAGATTCAATAGTACCCAATATCCTATCAAGTTCATCCCACAAAGGTTGGACTCTATTTTTTTGAGGTAATCTAAGCACAGAAGCAATATCTATGGCTGTTAATTGATTTTCAACATTTATGGTGACAACTCGTCTTCTATTATAATCTACCATCTAAATAAGATATGTAAATTTAACAGTTTTCTAATGATTCTAGATGTTCTTAATAATGTGTTTTTTTTTTTTGGATTGTTTTCAAAAGGTGTTTTAGTTTCACGTCGAGTTCACCAAAATGTATCACCCAATTTTTTTGCACCCTTATCTTCAGGCTAAAGTATCCATGCCCTCGAAGGGGGATGCAAGAAGGATGGGAGGATACCTCAGACAGAGAGGCCCTTTGAAGGTTGTGCCTCTCGGGGGGAGTATAAGGGTGAATTTTTGATGGATGGTGGGGTTCACCAGGAAACTTTGAGTGGCAGTTTCCACGCCTAGTTTGAGAATGGGTTTGATGTGTTCATTTTATATCCAATCATTCATATTCCTAGGTTGGCCAAAATGAATCTAAGCTATTCTATATGAAATTTTGGGTTTATATGAAGACAACAAATATGAATGAATCCTAAATACAGAGACTATGTGAAATGGAGAGGAATACACCTGATTCCTGATGTTTGATGAATATTCTAAAGCTTGTAGGAGTCCAAATCATCCCGGATGTGATAGGATCATTTGTAATTGTACAAAATCATCCCAAGTCATAGACAATCATTTGAGATCAGACAAGATCATTGACAACCTGACGAATTCATAAGAAACCTGCAATCATGGAAATAGACACCAAAAACCAAAAATGCAATTGCAAGAATGATGCAAAATGATATAAATAATAGTATGGATGCTTAAATAATAAATCTAGATATCAAATCCAATGGGATGCACTATTTTAATAACTTATTTTCAATTTTATCATGCAAATATGCTAAATGAGGTGAACTCTAGGATGCAAAATAGAAATAAATTGATCTAATGCATAATTAAATAAGAAAGAAAGGTAGAAAATGCAAACTTAGGGCTCTGGTTGCCCCCAATCTGAACTATAGTCAAAATCATCTGCGATCATACGAGATCGTCGTCGATCTCGACAGGATCATCTGAAATCGTGTTGGATCACCTGCGATGATCTGAGCTTACTCTGACTAAAACACAGTAAAATCCTACAATAAAATCTAAAAATACAAATGCAAATGATGAGGGCGAGGATGTTCTAATACAACACAAAACTATAGTTGTAGGGAAATGATTAGCTAGGGGGATAAACTGGAAAAATCCCAAGTTTATATAGGATTAGGGGGAGTTTAGGAGGTTGGGGATCATCCCAATCTAGGAGATCTCCAACCGTGTAGACACGCTTCTGCCCAAGTTGGAGAGGTTGTTGAAACAATGGCTAATTATGAAAAATCAATTTTGGGACAAAATCATCTGGACATTCTATTCTAGATGAATTCGTCCGATTTGGGATGATATCGTCAGATTGGTGATGATATCGTCCAATGGTCAAAACAAATTCTAAAAATAGCATGAAAAATGAGGTGAGCGGTTAACGGGTGATTTCAGGGTTAAAATTCAAAATTTTAATCTTTTTACTAATGGTTTAACTGCGCCAATTTTAGGGTGCTACAGTTCTCACCATTCATTTGGGGCATTTTCAAGCCATCCAAGCCTAGCCGCTCAAGCCAATAGTGGCAAAATCTTAGTCACTGCATATGACAGTGGCTAAACCCTAAAAGTAGTTTTGCCAACAAACAGGCCTAATCACGGGTGGAAGTGGTAGTCTGCATGCAATAAAGGTGAGCGAGAGTAACTTTGTATTCCTTTTCATGACCAGTTCACATAGGAGACTTGAGTTTGCATTTAGACTTTAGTTAACTGGCCTCCAAACATAGACAAAGGACAAAAGCTTCTCATGCTAACAACCAATTTGCATAGGAGACTCAAGTTGGCAATTAGATTTAGTTAACTAGCCTCCAAACATAGACAAAAGACAAAATATCCTCATGCTAACTCTCACTACGCATGAGGAATTCATTCCTAGGGCTTGGGCATAGACCTAGGGTTTCACACACTATAAAAGGTGCAAGCCTAAGAGCACCAAGGATCTAGACAATTTATCCCAAATTTATCAGGACGGGTCATTGAGGAGAGTTTTCGAGACTTGGAGAGTTCCCTTGGAGATCACATTTATGGTGAAGCCCTGAAAAATTGGAGAGCATAGCAACCATTATTTCAACATCGGATACAATATTTGATCCATAGCTTTGGAGAAAAGAGGACAAGAGTCACTTTAGCGATCGTTGTCTTGGATAGTGGCCCGTGGGCTTAGCTTAGGGTTTTAGACATTAGATTCATTATTTTGTTTAGCATATCATTAGCATAGCATCATTTCATTCATTTACACTCATAGCATTAGTCTAATTTGCACTTGCTTTCATTTGTTATATTCATTGCTAACAACCTCATCCAGGGAGGTATTCTCGAACATCTAAGCATGTGTTGTTGTTTCATTGCTTACAGGGCCACAGGTTCATCGAACGAAATCTGCAACATACGAGAGCAAAAGGGATCCCTCTAGGAAATAGGCCTAGAGAAGGAGGCATCTATAAGCCCTCATACATTTTCCATGTGCGAAACCAGGAAGCTTTTGAAAGCGCACCACATCTTCGTGAAAGGGGCACTCTTTGCCTATTTGTAACCTTATTGTATCGAAATGGGTATCCCTAAGAGGGACCGACATGTAACCGGGTTTCAATACAAATAAAGAGATCCATATTTGTTATTTCTGTGTTATATGCTTTTCATTGTCTTCCATTTCATTTTGGGTTTTTAATACATTGCAAGTAGCATAAAAAGAGTGGTGCATGCATCCCGGGGTCGCTACATATGGCGATCACGATGGGACCTCCACTGATTTTTCATTTTCTTCCTAAATACTAACTTAGTTTTGTGTGCAGGTCTAGCCACTCTGAGCTACAGTGGCCAAAAATCAGCCGCTCTGAGCTACAATAGCCAATAGAGCTTTAGCCGCTCCCACTAATGGTGGCCAAGAACCAGCTACTCTGGTCAACAACGGCCAGAACTGGAGAGTAGCAGAGGACAGAAACAAGGTTCCCTGAGCTGGATTAGAGGTTGGTACAGCCTCTCTGATATTTTATAACTTTTTGTTTACCTCTGTGTGTCTAAAATAGAGAACTTAAAGCACATTTATGTTTGGAAATTGAAAGAATAAAAGGAGAAAGAATTAAGCATTTTGCATATCTTAGATCTTCTTTTAGATTTCCACTAGGCATTGCTAGGAACAGAGGATTATGCCTAAAAAAATTTCCCTAGAATCCAATGTGCTAGACATTGTATGTTGTTTGCTTGCTTTGAGGCCCTTCTAGAGGCCATAGCTGCACGAAATAAAGTGTGCTCATACAAATCATAGTAGCTCATGCATCTTCCTGAATATTGAAATGTATTTTTGCACTTAGGCATATAGGAAAGACTCATTGCTGCTATATGATGCACTTTATGTTACGCAAGCTTAAAATGAACACCACACACGCACATATCATTTAAACATTGGGGAGTTGGATTTCATCACCAACCCTCAATTCAGTCCAGTGATGTTGGAATTCATCTCCTTCCACTGGTTTGCCCCCTAGAGCTTCCTAGAAATGGATTGAGAAACTTACTTATAGTGATACTAAGTTACTTGTGCTCAAACTGTCTCCCACTATTGGAACAATCATTGGTTTAGAGTGGAAGAGCTAGGCAAACCCCCCACTGGGACTTCAGTGGTGTACCCTAACTTATTTTGAGAAAATCATGTTTGGCATGGGTGTACTTGATTGTCACTATGGATGAGTCTTCTCATTCTTAATCCGAGAACAAAAGCAAGAAATCAAAATAACAACACATCAAAACACACCAAACAGTTTAGGGCACACTTAAATCGATAATCAAGATAAACATTTGTTTGGTATTGTGTGGCTATTCCTAAATTGCAACTCAAATGATCAATTCATAGACAAAATGGTCAAAACAAGAAGTAAACACCCTCGGTATGATATCGAGGGAGATATTGAAGCAACTCATACCCATAGGCGAAGTCGTAGTAACATTGAATGACCTACCCATAAGACCGTGGGACGTAGCTCCGCGAGCCTAAGGGGTGATAACTCAACCCTTGGGGGATCTCCTCGAGAAACCCCAAGTAGGGAACCACATCATGGAACAAAGTCACACAAACAAAAAGAGGCTTCACAACCATCCTCATCAAGGAGACATGAGGAGACCTCAAGGGCCTCCTCTAAACACATAGAAACATCTCAAAGATGTGAGGAAGCTTCAAGGGCTTCCTCCTCACATGGACATAAATAAGGTTCTAAAAATCATTCTTCACATAGGGATGATGAGACTGCTACATATCCATCCACATGGAGAAAACATGTCACCACAAAGCCCTCTTCATCAAGAAGGCAAGCAAGAGTTGCAACACCTCAAGATTCACAAGAAACATATGAAATAGGTCTACCCACTGAAGGGCAGGAAACTAGAGCTACATCTAGTCATGGGAATCATATAGAAGAGACCCTTCACACAAAAGGAAATATTCTCATAGACTATGACCTCATAGGAGTGAATGGCACCCCACAGGACCAGCCATGGAAAACAAGACAACTAGACAGGTTGGATCGGTTTCCTACATGACCAACTCAAAGAACTGTAGCTACTAAGAACTCTACATCTGGAAGCTCACGAACTATGACTTCTAAGAACACCTCTCAATATGGGGGTACCTCAGAGTGACCCCGTAGTAGACGTACGAAGTCTGATCATAGGGATACTCAATAGTACACTGAACAAGTCACATTAGCTAGCAAGAGTACAGGTACAACAGAAACCTCCTCGAGGAATCTGCGAGTCAAGACAACAAGAATAGAGTCAGATAAACATGAGTCTTTTGTGATAGTGCAAACTGACCATGTGAGATGGTTAGAAAATGCATTACATAAGGAGCGAGAGCTGGTGGAAGCTCTCGAATAGGATAAACAAAGAGAAAGACTCTTGCGCCAACATGAGCAACGCTTAAGAGAGCAAGTTGAGTGGCTAGCTCTTAGCAATTTATAGAAAAATGGTGGTGACCACCAAAGAACTAGATGCACTAACTCACCTAAGGAGAGGTGCACTAGACAAGATAGCCCACAATGAAATCACCCACCAAACCATGAATGAAATCCAACTAGTGGGGAAAGGGCAAACATAACAAACCAGGATCACAATCTTGAGTCCCCTCATAGGAGGGAGGAAAATAGAAAAAATCAAATGGATAGAGAGTTACCTCCATTGCCACTACGAGTAGGCCTACAAGAGGAGGAAATCTGTGCATCAAAGGCATTTCAAGAAATTGCTAAAAATATAAAAGCCTTTGAGAAACAAGAGGCAACTGGGAACTCACCAACATTGAGCAAAATACACAACCAACCATTGTGCCCATAAATACCTAGCCCTCCATATCCTAAGCACTTTGAGATGCCTAGGTTAGAAAAATTTAAGGGTGAAGAGGATGCACAAGAGCATGTCACCAATTTTATCAATGCATGTTTTCATCTTGAAGACAATGATGCTCTCATGCTAAGAACATTCATAATGACATTTTTAGGTGCTTCCACTCAATGGTTCAACCAACTACCTAAGCATAGCATAACCAACTTTGAACAACTAGTAAACGCATTCCTAAAGCATTTCTCCTTTGGTTCTAAGAAGAAGGTGAACCTTTCAGACCTGGCCAACTTGAAAAAGTATGATGATGAGCCAGTAATGGATTATGGGAATAGATGGAGAAAATTCATGGCAAAATTATCATTCTCCATTCCCACAGAAGAGATCATTCGCATGTTCACCAAAATTTGTTCTAAACACATCTCCCTCTTGCTACAACTTCAGCAGTATCCTTCATTTGAGGAAGCTTTGGCATAGGCTAAACTCATCGAAGACATAAAAGTAGATGAGGGAACCATTAAACTCCGAAACAAAAAGGAGTGGAACAAGAATGGTAAGAATGACAAGTACAAGCAAAAGCAGGGCAACCCTACTCTAGTCAATCAAGTCGTATTGGCTACACCTAAGGATGGGGGTGTACAACAACCCCAGAACTATCAAGCACATCCCTCGCCATCCAATTACGATCAAAGGAACAATCAGGGGTGAAAAAAATAATGTCACCTCGCTATTTCACGCCTCTGATAGAATCAATGCAATCAATATTTAATCAGCTGAGTGAGGCCAGGAGGATCATATTTCCTAATATACCTCTTATATATCCCAACCATCCTAAGCCAAAAGGATATAGGGAAGATCAATTTTGTCCTTATCACAGGATATTAGGGCATGACATTGAGGCTTGCATTGGTTTTAAGCATCAAGTGCAAAACATGATTGAGTCGGGAGAACTCAAAGTTGACAACCCACTGGCTCCCGATAACAGAGACATGGGCATATACAAAAACCCGTTTCCCAATCATGAGGCCCCTAGAGATCAAGGGGCCCAATTCAATCAGGTCCGAGCTGATATACCTACCCACGGATGCATTGGGATGGTTGATATTGTTAACATAGCAACCAAGACTAGATGGTATGGTCAACCACAACCTCCTGTAGCTCCCATGAATGTCCCAGCCACACCTAGGTAGAGGTAGGACAACCTTCCAGGTCCACCAACATGACCTGTGGTAACTATCCGAAGTAGATTGGAGCAAAACCTACAGATGACTCCGACTAAGCTATCCATCTATGAGCTCATACAATAGTCCCCAAAGCATAGGGATAATTTAATAGAAATTTTAAGGACAATTGAGCTCCAACCACAAGATGCGAATGCATTCACTCATTTTGTGGGACAAGTACAAGAATACCAGGAACATGTAATTCGATTCTATGATTATGAGATTAAGATAGTGCCTACTGCTTGAACATACCCTCCATTGAACATTGTGGTGGCAATCAATGACTTACCTTTCAAGAGGGTCTTGGTCGATATAAGTTCATCGATAAACATCATTACAACAATAGCAATAGAGCACCTCAAGATCCCCAAGTCCAATATCGTTCCAGGAGCCTACACATTGAGAGATTTTAATGATGCTTTATGCAATACTATGGGAATGATAGTCCTACCCATCAAGGTGGGGCACAAGACCATCCTTGTGATGTGTCATGTCTTGGAAGGGGCTATGCAGTACAACATCCTCCTAGGGCATCCTTGGATAAGGGCCATGAAGTGTGTTCCTTCGATCTTGCACCAGTGTGTCAAGTATGTGCACGAAAACAAAGTCTATGTGGTCCTGGCTGATGAAGAGCCTTTTAAATACATCCATCAGGTGGACATTCTAGGAGAATTTGTAATTCCTTCTACCCACCTGTATGTAGCGCCTTCATCCCCAACCACACAATTGGATAACAAAGACAAAAGGGTAAGAAAAGACCCATGCACATCAACACCTCCTAGTGCACTTAAAATAGTCAATGCTTCCAAAGTACCATCAATGTCAAAACCAAAAGATAATCAAAAGCTAAAGGCACCCTTAGTTGAGGAAGAAAGGCCCAAGGAAGTGCCAACTATAGCCATTGCTGAAATTCCAAGTCCTATGGAAGAAGGAGATCTTCAAGATCAAGATGAAGATAGTGATTACCATCCCGCTTCACCAGTGTCATCCGTAGGGTCATCCATGTCGCATGCATCAATACACTTGGCAAGCATAGGCATAAGGGAGTACCTTGTGTAGAACATTACCTTTATGCCTATCATTGAGTCTGCACAAGACATGGGAAGACCTAAGGACTTGAGACCACCAGTGGGAACAGTGGTTCCACTTGGAATCCCTCCCAACCAAACCAATTTTGTCTATGTCGGCCTAGACTACGCCCACAAGTCTTTAGATGTAGAAGAGGATTATGATGAATTATTCATGGTCAATTTTCATTACCTCTCTAATCCCAGTTTTCTCTAAGATACTTTGAGTGTTGCCATTGGCATGGCTATGGCCTTGGTATATATGAGCAGGGGCACAAGCGGCCATACGAGCCACAATATCATCTTCCCTCCGACAGGTTTGGGTTAGGCTATTATATTGGAGGTCGAGATGACTCTCTTGCAGTAGCATTGGATAGATTAAGCTTAGGGTTAGGAGAAGACATCGATTTCATTCCTTATCACCCCCTAAGAATAGGAAATTTGAGCAACAGACAAGTGGCCATGATGAGCGTACCACCACCAAAAATTTATCATCCAAACATCTCAATTGATTCCACCCCAATAGGGTACAACTCATGGGATGAGGAGAATGGATATGAAGCAAGTGATTATGAGGTGCAACTTGGCTTAGCCTACCATGGGCCTCACTATTTACAAATATTCACATGGTCCATCCATAATGAGAGTGGGTACATATCGGATCAAAGTGACTATGAATCAGAAGACTCAACAGAAAGAGCCTACTTAGGCCTAAGCCATCAACCCCTGAATTTGGGGCAAGAGACAAATGCAAAAGGATTCTTCATAAGTGATGAAGAATATGAAGATGAAACAGAGATATGGGAGGGGCGGGAGTGGCCTACTTGGGGCCAGGACATGAGCTCTATGTTCTAGGGCCACATACCAATGCTAATGGTTTCTGGATAAGTAATGATAATTTTGAGGACAAGATCGAGATGGCCTATCTTGGGACTCACCATTTATGAAAAGTCAATATTTTGGTAGAAAGAGAAGTAGTATTTCATGCCATAGAACCTGGCTTGTAGTTTTTGGGAAGATCGGTTGACTTAAATGTCATTCATCACATGGTCAATCCCCCTCCACTCGTATTCCAAGAGATCCTTGAGCCAAATGACCCCATTCCGTAGTCTATGCATATATAGAATCCAACCACTCGCATGCTGCATAGGGAGGACTCATTCATCCCCAAACTGCCAGAACCTCATCGCAAGTATGGAAGGGAAACCCCTGAAACAATATTACACCCATGTGGTCCTAGAGATTTCATCCCATCCATCAACATGATCTCCATTTATTTGACCACTCCACTTCATAATCCAGTAGATCCTACCAAATAATTGCATCTTGATATAGAGGCTATTGATTGGGATCATGCTAATTTGCCCATAGAGCCTAAAGACCTCTTCCCCAATGAAGAGATGTTACAGTCATTCCATTTTGCATCAAGTTGTGCATATGACGTCTTCCATGTTGGTTTGGATCCTGAGTTAGTAGGACCTATAAATCCTGCTGATGACATTCATTTGATACCCACACCTCATCAACTAGAGGATGGGTCACATATGGCTATAGAAGTGACTTTCAAGGTGGACATCAACGATGATCCTACCCAACCAAGAAAATTCAAGTTCGGAGAAAGTCTATCTCCAGAGGAACAAGCCATCCTAATTCCTCTCCTCAAAGAGAGGCCAAATATTTTTGCTTGGACTTACAAAGACATGCCAGGGATAGATCCAAAGTTAGTCATTCACAACCTTTCATTGGATCCCATGAAGAAGCCAATCAAGCAAAAGCTGAGGAAAATGCATCCAACCGTCACTTTGATGGTGAAGAATGAATTGCAAAAACTACTAGATGCAGTGTTCATAGTTCCTATCGACTACCCTGAGTGGGTGTCAAACATGGTACCCATGGGGAAGCCCGATGGAAGAGTCCATATCTGCATAGACTTTAGATATTTAAATAGGGCAACACCAAAGGATTCATTCTCATTGCCAAACATAGATGCTCTTGTAGATGCAACTGCAGGTCATGAGATGCTCTCCCTAATGGATGGTTTTTCTGGATACAATCAGATCCAGATTAATCCCGAAGATCAACATAAAACTGCTTTCATTACTCCATGGGGAACATTCTATTACAAAGTGATGCCATTCGGTCTTAAAAATGTTGGTGCCACATATCAGCGGGCCATGACATACATATTCCATGACTATATGCATAAGATATTAGAGGATTACATGGATGACTTACTGGCCAAGTCCCTATTACGACAAGAGCACGTTGAAGTCCTTAGAAAAGTCTTTGACCGCCTCATTGAGCACAATGTCTGATTGAATCCTAAGAAGTGCGTATTTGGTGTAACTTCTGGCAAGCTTTTGGGATTCATTGTATCCAAGAGAGGCATTGAAGTCGATCCTGCAAAGGTAAAGGCTATATTGGAAATGGCCGCCCCTACCAACATTAGGGAGCTAAGGAGCCTACAAGGCAAGATAGCATCCATCAAAATATTCATCATGCAATTATCAAACAAATGCTGACCTATGAATCGGTTGCTACACAAGGAGGTCCCCTTTCATTGGGACGAAGAATGCCATCAAGCCTTTGTAGAGATAAAAACTTATCTGGAAACATCGCCAGTGTTGGCTCCACCAAGGCCAGACATACCATTTTTATTGTATATATTGACTATTGATTTACCATTGGGCACCATGTTAGCCCAAAATAATGCACAAGATAAAAACAAGCCATATATTACATTAGCCGCACCTTGGTGAGTTATGAGCTAGGATATGCGTATGTCAAAAAACTATGTTTAGCAATGGTCTTTGCAACTCGAAAGTTGCGACACTACATGCTGAGCCATATGACCTACGTCATATCAAAACAAAATCCTTTGTAGTACATGATGAGCAAGACATATCACAATACACGTACCACAAAGTGGATCATGCTATTGATAGAATTTGATCTAGAGTTCATAAGCCAAAAGTCCATCAAGGGACAAGTCATAGTAGATCAATTAGTAGAAGCACCTCTTCAGGATGACAAGCCTCTCACCATAGAATTTCTCGATGATGCGGTCTTTGCATTATCAGATCCATGCGAGAACTCGAAGAACCTAAGAAAGAAAGAGACATGTCATTGTTCTTTGATGGTTCAAAGTGTGAACAAGGAGGCAGAGTAGGGATTGTATTTATCACACCACATGGTGCTCCATTACCCTTATCATTCAAACTAGACTTCCCTTGCACAAACAACAACACATAATATGAAGCATTGATCTTGGGACTCCAAACAGCCATAGCAATGGGCATTAAAATATTGAATATCTTTGGTGACTCCTTGCTCATAGTAAACCAGGTCAAAGGACTATTTCAATGTAGGTGCCCACTCCTGAAGACTTACAAGGAACTTGTTGACACCTACCTAGCCCGAATGGAATGGTATGACATCGAGGCAATACCTCGTACATAAAATAGATTTGCAAACACCATGGCTTCTTTGGGATCTTTAATCCCTCAGAATCCATCTACTGATTTTACAACCATTCATGTGAAAGTGCTTTCATACTCAACAATACGTCATGAAGCTTTTGACAATCAAGAATCAGTCAACATGATCAACATCAAACCAAATCAGGATTGGTCCTTCGTAGCTAGAGATTTCTTGCAAACGACACCTTGGGGGTCTTTGATCTCCCAAGGACCTATGGAGTGTGGCGCAACCATACACCATAGAGTTGTTCCTCAATGAACAACTCAATCCATGTTCACCATCTTGAGAATGCAGGAAAAGCAAGCCATATTTTCTATAGAAGTCGTGGCTTATCAGGATTGGCTTTCCCAACTATGGGACTTCCTAAAACTTGGAATAGTACCTCAAGGTTTGTCACATACTGAAAGGTAAACGTTCAAACATAAAGCAACAAGATACATCTTTCTAGGAGAAATCCTCTATATACGAGGATATGATGGAGTATTACTCCGTTGTCTTGAGCCCTAGGAAGCATCCTGGATGATTTTGCAAGCTCACGATGACACGTGTGGTGGTCACTTTAGTGGCATGGCCATCATTAAGTGCATCTTGAGAATGGGTTACTATTGGCCCACCATGGAAAAGGACTGCTATGAGTATGTCAAGAAATGCATTAAGTGCCAGCATCATGCAAATCTAACGCACTTACCATCACAAGCCTTGCAACCCATCCAGGCAGCATGGCCATTCTCATAGTGGGGACTAGAATTGATTGGGAAGATCTCACCCCCATCCTTAGGCCGACACACATTCATCATAACGGCCACATAATACTTCACTAAATGGGTCGAAGTGATCCCCTTAACATCGACAACTAGACCAAGGATTACGGAGTTTATACTCCACAATATCATAAGTCATTTTGGGGTCCCTTCGAAGATAATATCGGATAATGGGCCATCTTTCAAGAACAAAAATGTGCGTGCTTTAATGAAAAAATACCATATTCAGCACATTTTTTCAATGCCTTACTATCCACAAGCAAATGGGCAAGCAGAGGCCTCAAACAAAATAATAGTCTCCATCTTGAGGAAGACGATGCAAGACAATCACAAGGATTGGCACATGCAGTTACCTCTTGCACTATGGGCATATAGGACTAGTATACAGACACCCACTGGGGCAACACCATTTTCACTAGTATATGGCATTGAGGCCATCATGCCACTAGAGTTAGAAATTCCAACTCTACGCATAGCATTAAAGGACTTCATAGATGATGATGTCGCGCGGCAAGGCCGCCTTGATCAATTGATGCTTCTTGATGAACGACAAGTCAATGCTTTAGAGCATCTTCACGTTTACCAAGATCACCTTGCATGAGCTTACAATAGTAAAGTCCACTTAAGAGAATTCAAGGTTGGAGATCTAGTGCTCAAAGAAAACCAATAGAATTTGAATCTGTCATTGCACCTGCGAGACAAGTTTACGGTAAATTGGATAGGCCCGTACATGATTTCACAAAGATTTGGACCTAGAGCATATCACCTTATATCATTAGATGGTGTTGAAGATCCTGAACCTCTCAATATCATTCACTTGAAGGTATTCTACACATAAAACACAAAAACATTCAAATATGTCAAAAACACAAAAACATTCAAATATGTCAAAAACACAAACAAATCATAAAAACATAAAAATTCAAAATACAATCAAAGGCTCCAAGGGTATCAAAGCCACTTGGTCAAAATCAAATTCAAAATGCTCCAAGGACATTCAAGCCGCTTGGTCAAAATCAAATCAAAATGCTCCAAGGGCATCAAAGCCGCTTGGTCAAAATCAATTCAAAATGCTCCAAGGGTATACAAACCGCTTGGTCAACTCCAATCAAAAATGCTCCAAGGGTATTCAAACCGTTTGGTCAACTACAATCAAAAATCTCCAAGGGTAATTCATCCCACTTGGTCAAAATCAAAAAGCTCCAAGGGTACTTCATGCTACTTGGTCAAAAACCAAAAAGCCCCAAAGGCACAATAAGCCCTTTGGTCAAATTAAAAAAAATACAAAAACAACATAAAAATAAAAAATACAAAAACAATTGCATCTCACATCTTGCATCCACATAATTGCATTACATTTTCATATCCACTACATTCGCATATGTCATGAGAGCCTTAAAGTGATGCCACAGTTTGTCTCACAAACCATTCAAATCCATACCTCCATCAACACATGTGTGTCATTGTGTTTTTCAACACAACCATTATCTATTGCTATACATAATATACTAAGGTTTTTCGGTTATTCAACCACACCTAGTGATCTTATCAACTTTTGTGGAAAACCATCTTGGTTAGTAGAGAATAAGGTCTAGTGGTGACAAAGCCTAGCATATCTTAGGATCCCACCACTAATTACAATACTAAATTCTAGTTGGTAAACAGGAAGATGAAAACTACAAAGTGGTCTAGGTTACCAAAAGCAAAAAGGAACTTCCTTGCTTATCCCCCTATGCAACCGGTTTAGAGGTGCTGAGAATTGGCAAAAGGACAAGTTCTGCCCTACCCAAAAATCAGTGATTATCATCACTGCATACATCCCTTGCTTTCATAAAAATAGGCAAAATCCCGAAACAAAGCCAAATTCAAATCTCAAAATCGAAAGTTCAAATTCTTCAAAAGTCAAACATCAATACCCAAAGTCATAGTTCAAAATATCAAAAGCAAAACAAACAGTTATTATCATCACTACAAGAATCCCTTGCTCAAAAGAAAACAAAAAAAATCAGTCAAAATAAACAGTGATTTTCATCACTAAGTATGAGCAAGTATCCCAACTGAATGAAGAAAAAAAGGGAATAGAACTTGAATCCCTGGAATTCTCAGCATTGCACAAAACTGGAAGGAGAAATCCTTACGCATGATGATATGTCTATCACAAAATCTCCTGGCATTTGTATAGACCAATGTTTGAATGTGGATGAGCTAGCTTAGGTAACTCAAAACTGCCTAGTGGTATAGTCCAACTGAGTCCAACATAAGAATAAGATGAACACTTGAGGATCCTCGATCTTAGAAATGGGCTGAAAGAATCCCACCTGACATCGGAGGAAATGCATGGGTTCTATCTAAATATATTCATTTGCACACATAGGGAGAATGAGTATCTAGGACCATGATGAAAGCCTAATTTTCAAAAGCCTTAAATGATCAGTACACAGTCATTGATAGGGTAACTAGAGTGTTTGGATCTCTGGAAAGCCCCAAAATTCTTACATAGCAACAAATCATATCATCATTCACACCATTAATTTATTTATAAGATTCTATAAATTAGGGGTATCAACATAGTAGGACAGATACCGCATATATATTAGAAATAGTATATAGACGACCACTGACTACTTTATATCTTTTAATTTATAGAAACTTATCAAGAAAATACATCTCACACCATTACATCTCATATATGAATACTTAATCAATTCTTATGATAAGAGTGATTATTTAAATTCATGATTAATTTTTTACTTTCTGTGGTATCACCCATTAAGATTGTCAATGTCATATGCATTCCTTATGTTTTAAGTGATTAGAGCATACAGGTTCATTTATACCATCCCATCACACAAGTTAGATGCATACAATTAAAGCAAAATTAAACATGCATTTAACAAATAACATCGCATCCATAAACACAAAAAAATCACCCATCATTACATCATAAAACATATAGGCAATATCCATTTGCATACAATCATGAATTCATCATTCATCATCAAAATACATCACATCATATCATCAAATCATATAAGCATCTACACATCCATATAAGCATCTACAATATCATCTATCATCTAACATATACATCAAATCATCATAATGCCATCATCACATCACATCATAAAACAAAATAACAACAAAAACATGAGCAATAAATGATACACATAATGAGTCATAATGCAAAGATATCATAAAAGTATGTGTGTCAAGTCCATGGATATACAAAAATACCCATGGGCTACAGTCATATAGGTTAGCCGACCTCAAAAATGAATCAAAACCAAGTGAACCATCAATCAAATAGTGGGCCTATGCCCCCTGCAACACCACCCCCTGTGGATGGATCTCTGGGAGAATGGTGCGAGCTGGACCCTGCTGGTCTCTCAGTACAAGTCTGGGCCCCATGACCAAGCCGGATGGAAGACTACCCTGTTGTAGAGCTCTTGCTGACCTGTGACCCACCTGTGGCTCCTCTCTCCCTAGGGATGGCTCCTAGCCTCTTGATCTGCCTCGAGAGAGTGGCAATATGGGTTGCATCCTCAATAATCTGTACATCACTCTCATCTAGCAAACCCTATAAATGATTGATCTCATCCTCGAGAGCTGCCCTCGAAGGACCCTCGAGAGCAGGAGGAGCAACAACAACCTACATCCGGGTAGCTCCTCCCATAGCAGCCTGCAAAGCATGTATCTGGTCTGACAGTTGCGCTATAGTGGTATCCCGCTGAGCTATGATGGTGTCATACTGCTGTACCTATATCTTGGCCAACTAGAGCTTGACCTCCACATCATGTAGTTGTGCCCTGAGAGGAGAATATCTCTCCTTAGGCTCCATCTCCTCCTCTGCCTCCTCAGGAGCCTCCTGCTCCTCCACTACCACCTGCTCTACCTGTTGACCCCACACCATAGTCCTAGCACAAACCCTATGCCCCGATGGATCTGCCCCATCTCTGCCATCATCCTCTCGATCGAAACTGCCCTCACCGCACCACATCATGTCACCCCACCATCGCAAAAATGCATCTATGACTCCACCAACTACTCTAGGATCAATAATTGGGGCATCCTCCTCATCATATGGCTTTGTAACCTATCGGGGAGGGAGGTCTCTCTCTGCTCCGATGTGCCTATACAAAAATGGTACTAGTGGCACATCCTACTGCAACCCATACTGATGAAGAACCCGAGAGTAGAAGTACTCCCGGATGTTGATCTTGTGGCCGACGAGCCATCACTCACATCGCGTCCTAGCAATAAATCTGTCAGGGTCATCCCAAGTGGGACACTCATGATACGGGTGCCATATGACATCTCCAACTTAGAGTCTAGTGAAAGTATTAGTATAATGAGATAACTCCCCTACAAAAGTGTAGCTCTTGCACTCCTCGCTCCCTCTAGCCCATCTAGCACCATAGCACTGCATCCTCCCATCCACAGTTGTGATCTTAATAGGAAGCCCCTTAGGGCGATCTACCCTAATGTGCTCCCATCCCCAGATCTGCAAGAGCCAACTACAGGTGATGCTGACACGACCCCTCCAGTGGATGTGGTATAGCTCATCATAACATTAATCCAATAGAGACCTACCCCATGCATAGATGATGGGTGCCTCACTATCCATCAGGTCCTGAACCATCACAAGGAGGTTCCAAGGGAACCTCAAGCCTGAAAAATCTGGGATAAGGATGTTGTTGATGACCATCAGCAATATCGCATGCCTCATTGTGAAAACATGCTCTCAATACCAATGGATAATAGACACTCCCCCAGACTTGGTTTCCTTGAGGGCCACCTTAGAGCATCCTTCGAACACCCGAGTGAAGACAACCACCTGATCATTAGTGGCTAAAGAAACAATCGCCACTCCATAAAAAGGGATCCAAAATATCATGTACACATCCTCCGATGTAATGGTCATCTCATTGGTCGGGAGGTGGAAGGTATTAGTCCGAGGGTCCCAGCGATGGGCCAAAGTCGTAAGGTAAGCCTGGTTTGACATAATGTGAGGTAGTCTGGTAACATACTGGAGCCCGTGAGCCTTAAGCCACCTCCAATCAGTGGCATCCATAAGAGGTAGAAGGTCAGTCATGAGCTTCGGGTCCCGAGCCCAAGCAATAAGGATCTAAGAAAAACAAAAGAAATATGAAACATAACTATAGTGCATCTAAGGCATAAATCCTAATAAAACATAAAAAAATTTGACACTCTCCTAAATATGAGCAAAGAGGGGGGAATAAATGCACCTAGGTGTGCAACACATGCTAAAGAGTAGTTCAAAATTCCAAAAAATTATTAAACTATCTTAGAAAATCCAATAAAAAGCAAAAATTTGTGCAAAATTGGCTAAGGGGTTTAGCCGTTGTCGCCTACGACGGCCAGAATCTAGTCGCTGGAGATAGCATCGACCAAAGCCCAACAGTAAAATTTCTAACCGTTGGGGTTCAAACCTATCCACTCTTAGTGACAACAGCCAAATTTTTGCCACTCTTAGCGACAATGGCCGAAAGGTAACACGGCAAACCCATGAACCCTAGGCCATAAAATACAAAAAAAATTGGAAAAAATAAAAAATGGGGACCAACCCACCACTTAAAAACCTATACTAAGCCTAACTACGGATTTCATTCTTTACCAATAGGTTTAGTGAGGTTCATTTACCGATTACTTAGTGAGGTTCAATTTTACCTAGAAAAGGAAAAGAGGTTAGGGTTTGAAAGAATACCCAAGAAGCTCCGGCTCCTCCAACAACTGATGCCTCACCCTATGCAGCCATGTCCTTGATGTAGGTAACTTCAGAAATCACAACTGTCATTGTCTCACCAGAGCTCTAAAAAGTGAATTGACAGCAAACGAAAGTGACAGGTCAAAACCCTAAAAGTGCATTTTATATGTTTTCAAATTATGCCTTGGCCGTTGTTGATGTCAGTGGCCCAAAATTTATGGCCGCTCAAGGTGACAATAGCCACAGGCAGAGACTTAGAGGCCGTTGGACCTGAGAGTGACCTGCTCCACAGATAAAAACAAGAAAATTCCTTCCATGGGGGATAACAAAAACATTAAATAAATGTATTTTGATGAATTGAAGTCATCTTGATGATCAAAATAACAAAAAAATTGCATATAAGCATAATCTCGAGCAGGCCTCATATCCAGTTACTTTATCCACTTGGTGATTGCAGTGATTCACACTCCATGCATTTCGATGAGATGAGTAGGCTACCATAAGGCCACTTGAGGCAAAAACATTTCATTTTGGAATTACGATGTGCCACCCTTCAATCCCGAAGAAGACCAAGATGGTCGGATTGCTCCATGGGTGCAAAAGGATCATCCTAATTCCCCTATGATACCAAAAACATTAAGCCAAAGTGATACAATATGAAAATAAATAGAATCACTCATCCTAACTCCCTAATAAGGCTATTGATAGTTGGACCACTCCTCGGGATAGGGATGGATGATTATCATAAACAATTGGAATCACACTTGGATGTGCGATTGCCCATTAAAAGCAAAAAATTCTAAGAAAGGAACCAAATTAGTCATATTGGTCAAGCGACTTGTTGCTTCATTCATTGTCATTTCTTCACCAATCCATTGTGTGAGGAAGTAGTTCAAAACTTCAACATAATCATAATCAAATCAACAAAATATCACTCGATCACATCAAAATCATGTTCGTCCTATGAATCATTGCATACAACAATCACAAATTTCCCTTGTTTTCTGGGAATATAAGCAGACATGACATCTTCAATTGTAGCTCTCCTACCGATCGGAACTATTGTAGCAGCTGAAGCTACCCGATTGAGTTTGAGGAATGAGTGCAATTTAACATGCCCAAGCCATTGAGCTAAGTCCTCTGAACGTTGAGGCAATGATTCGAAGGATGCGTGCCATCTTGCATGATTGGGCCATCTAGAATTGATCAGACCATTGATCACCATACACCCTACAAATAGATCAGTCTATGTTTTTGCTCAGCATTGTGTCTTCCACATAGTGCATCACAAAAAGGGGTATTTGTAGACACCTAAAACATGTCATGTTTAGGGGAGCTACTCACATAGACACATTCATAAGATCATATGACATAATATTGGACTTTCCAAGCATCAAAAGTGGTTCTCACCACTCATTTGGGGCATTTTCAAGCCATCCAAGCCTAGCCACTCAAGCCAACAATGGCCAGATCTTAGCCACTGTAGATGACAGTGACTAAACCCTAAAAGCAATTTTGTCGACAAAAGGCCTAATCATGCATAGAAGTGGTATTCTGCATGCAATAAAGGTGAGCGGGAGTAACTTTGCATTCCTTTTCATGACCAATTCACATAGGAGACTTGATTTTGCATTTAGAATTTAGTTAACTGGCCTCCAAACATAGACAAAGGACAAAAGCTTCTCATGCTAACAACTAGTTTGCATAGGAGACTCAAGTTTGTAGTTAGATTTTAGTTAACTAGCCTCCAAACATAGACAAAATACAAAATCTCCTCATGCTAACTCTCACTACGCATGAGGAATTCATTCCTAGGGCTTGGGCATAGACCTAGGGTTTCACACACTTTAAAAGGTGCAAGCCTAAGAGCACCAAAGGATCCAAAATTTATCTCAAATTTATCAGGACGAGTCATTGAGGAGAGTTTTTGAGACTTGGAGAGTTCCCTTGGAGATCACATTTACGATGAAGCCCTGACAAATTGGAGAGCATAGAAACCATTATTTCAACATCGGATACAAGATTTGATCCATAGCTTTGGAGCAAAGAGGACGAGAGTCACTTTAGCGATCGTTGTCTTGGACAGTGGCCTACAGGCTTAGCTTAGGGTTTTAGACATTAGATTCATTATTTTGTTTAGCATATCATTAGCATAGCATCATTTCATTCATTCGCACTCATAGCATTAGTCTAATTTGCACTTGCTTTCATTTGTTATATTCATTGCTAACAACCTCATCCGGGGAGGTATTCTCGGACATCTAAGCATGTGTTGTTGTTTCATTTCTTACAGGGCCATAGGTTCATCGGACAAAATCTACAACATACAAGAGAAAAAGGGATCCCTCTAGGAAATAAGCCTAGAGAAGGAGGCATCTGTAAGCCCTCATACATTTTCATGTGCAAAGCGGGAAGCTTTTGAAAGTGCACCACCTCTTTGTGAAAGGGGCACTCTTTGCCTATTTGTAACCTTATTGTATCAAAATGGGTATCCCTAAGAGGGACCGACATGTAACTGGGTTTCAATACAAATAAAGAGATCCATATTTGTTATTTCCGTGTTATATGCTTTTCATTGTCTTCCATTTCATTTTGGGTTTTTAATACATTGCAAGTAGCGTAAAAAGAGTGGTGCATGCATCCCGGGGTCACTACAATAAGTATGAAGACTTACTTGATGGCACAAGGATATGAAACATGGCAATATGTTGAGGATGGGTTCACACCTAAAGATACTCCTCCCATAGATAAGTATGGTAAGCAATTACATGTGAATAATGCCAAGGATATGAATGGAATATTAAGTGAATTAAATGAATAAGAATTTGTGAAATTTATGCAATGCAAATCCAAAAAAGAGATGTGGGATAAATTGAAGCAAACATATGAAGGAGATAGCAAGGTCAAGTTGGTAAAACTTCAAACTCACAAGAGGAGGTTTGAAGAGTTGAAGATGAAAGACGAGGAAAATATTTCTAAATACTTACTTTGTGTTGATAAAGTTGTTAATAACATGAATGAACTTGTATTCAAAATTGAGGACTCCAGTGTTGCTTAGAAGGTATTAATATCACTCCCTGTAAGGTATGATGCAAAGGTTTTAACTATAGAAGAGATGGAGGATATTGATAAGTTAACTATGGATGAGTTAAATGGAATTCTCACAATTCCAAAAAAGAGGTATCTTTCAAAGCTTCAAATAAGACAAGATAAGAAACCAGAATCAAGTGATGAGTCAAGTAGTAATGAAGAAGCTAACTATGTGAGAAGAAATAAGGACTCAAGAAAACACAAAGATATAAATACTATGAAATGCTTTAATTGTGGTGACTTTGATCACTATGCATCTAATTATCCACAAGCTGGAAGTAATAGCAGTGAAGAGAAACATGATTAAGCAAGAAAGAAAATTTAGGCACGAAAATAAAAACATGTATGGTCAAGGCAAGCTTGAAAATAAGTTATTTCAAAGGCACAAGAAAATTTTCTATGTTAAATAGGCAAGCAATACTTCAAGTGACAGTAATGAAATACTCTCAAATAGTGAAGAAGAAGAGATTCTATTTTTGGTAATAGAAGAGGAAGAAAACACTCCTATTGAAGACCAAGTAGAAGATGCTCCTATAATTAAAGACCTAGAAAAAGGTTTAGAAAAAGAATAAGAAGGCATAGTTGATCTAGAAGAAGAAATTATTGTTGCTTTCAGAGAGTTGAAAATTGTTAGAAAGCAAAATTCAAGATTGAAGGCTCAAGTTCAAGAACATGAGGAAATAAAAGAAAAGCTTCTACAAGATCTCACAAACTCAAAAGATAAGGCAAGGAGATTTAAAGAAGTCATGGTTGAAAATTCATAGGCAAAAGAGTTAGAATGTGAAATATTAGAACATGAAGTGGTTTATCTAAGGATGGAAGTGAAATATTCTAAGGATAAGTTGCATAGGTTTGAGAAAAGTTCAAAATATTTGGATAAAATTATCAATACACAAAGATCTTCATTTATCAAAAAACGATTTGATTTTGAAGAAGGAAAAGGGAAACAAGAAGAAGGGTCAAGCTCAAGCTTAAAATAAAAGGAAGTTTTAGAGGAAGAGATTGAAGAAGAAACTAAGACCTATGTGGATAAGTTGAATAATTGAAGCTTCACTAAGAAATTAAATAATGCACAAAAAAGAAACATGGATCATCATAGATAAGGCAAAGAAAGGAATAAGAGACCATATGTTTCAAGACAAGATAAATATTTCTTTAAAGGGAATTGTTTTTCATGTAATCATTTTGGTCACAAAGCTATGAATTTCAGGGTTCATGGAAATGAGTATGGCTTCAATAAAAGGAACTTCAAATATGGATATTTCTTTCAAGGTTATTGCTACTCATGTAATCACTTTGGTCATAAAGTGATCCACTGCAGGGTTCATGACAGAAATGATTATGGATTCATCAAGAGGAACTTCAAGTCATTTGCATCTTCCAAGATCTACAACATCAGGTGTTAAAACTGTAATAGTATTGGACATAAGGCCAAGTTGTGTAGAACAAAGTTTTCAAAAATTCTAAAGTCAAGCAAGAACAGGGACACTCAAAAGGATCAAAAGGGTATGATTACAAAGGTGTTGAAAAAGAAGGTTGAAAAAGGAGAAGAGCATTGTATGTTGGAGTAGATTTACTCCCACCCAAAATTAATCACCTCAAGGAGAGGAGGTGGTGAGGGGGTTGAGCTAAGAGTCTTATTTTTAGTCCCAAAGGAGTCCCTTTGTAATTTATGTCAAAGTGGGGGAGATTTGAGTAAGGGGAAGAGCATTCAGTCAGGGGGAGCAGATTTGGAATTCAATGGTTGTAAAATGAATTTTTATAAAGGGTTTCCATCAATGACAAAGTGGGAGATTGTTGGAAATTTTTATTATATTGTGTTGTCATTGATGTCAAAGGATTGATGTCATATTTTGATGTCAAAAGAGAATATATCATTGGTTGTCATTGATGTCAAGTAAAATAATTCTCAAGGTAAAATTATTATTCTAAGTAAGGAAGGCATAGGTTTATCTCAGAGAAAGAAAATATGTTGAAGAAATCATTATTATATTTATTTTTGAATTATAATGAAGGACAAAATGCTTAAGAGTTATTTGGAACAATGGTTTAAAAATAAAGGCAATATATTAATATTATTGAAGGCAATAATATTAATTGTGAAGGCAAGGATTAATATTATAATATCTTTGTTATAATATAAATATTTCAAGTTATAATATCATTTGAGTGCCAAGTAATTGAATGTAATTTGAATTTAATTTCAAATTAAGGTGGTCGACGTCATATGGTGTGAAAAATACAAGGTGGGCCGACGTTGGACAAAGAGGAAGTTAAACATATTAATACCCTGTGCCTAAATTCATTTGAGAGTGTTTGAAAATTTGTGCAAGAAATACTCTCGATATTCAATTAATTGCACGTGGTACATAAGGAAAGGAAAGGAAAGGAGGTTTATATTCAGATTGGTGCACATCAAATCCCATCTAGTTAGCTAGACCATCTTCTAGTTGAGCCAATGCAAAGGTGTTATGAGGAGGATGTTTCAGGTTCAAAAACCATCATGGACCATTTCTTTTCTTTTGTAGAGTTCACGGTAGGAGGAAGTAAAAGGCAATTGGACTCTTTGTGTTCTCACGATCTGCATTAGCACAACCAGTCGTGGCCCCTTGGTTGGTAATCTTTATCTCATGAGGTGAGAGGTTCGAATCACATTAAGAGCAAAATAAAAAAAAGGTATTTATTTTTTAATTGTAATTTTTTTTTTGTGGGAGTTATAAGGTTGATTTGTCATTTATTTTTGCTATTTCACTTATGGAGTCATAAGGGAAATAATTTTTTTAGAAGAAAATAAAAAGGGAAATTGTAGTCTTTAAAAGCATTACTTTTAATATTTAAAAGTGAGGAGTTATAAGGTGTTAAATGGTTTAATAATTATGTGTATTTCTGCATGGTGAAAGAAATTTTAAAGGTTTTGTTATTTGGTTAAAAATCCTTGTTTTTGAGAATGTAAAAGGAGTATAGAGCAATATTTTTGTGCACAACGTTTGAGGAAAGGTTTTCATGTGGATGATTAAAAAGTGCTATGCTAACTAACCCTTGAAAGTGGAATAAGAAAGACGGAATATTTGGAATAGGTTTTGAGGGCACTTTTTCATAAAATCAAATTAAGAGGTATGTTGACATTATTACTTCTCTAAGGTGGTTGGTTGAGCAAATATTTAAGAATTTTAAGGTGGAGATAAAAGGGTTGATTAGTGTGCATTTTTGAAAATATTTGAGTTAGGGTTTGTGAAAAAAATTATGCATCATTGATTGGTGAAATTGGAGACACTTATGTTAGGTTTTTAAGAATAAATTATGCATTCTTGTTGAAATAATTAGTGAAGAATTTGGGCATTGATGTGAGTGACATTGAATGTGAATTGGTAAGTGTTAGAGACCAGTTTTGTGAAGCGAAGTTATACACTAGTTTGATTTGATTTGAAAAGAATTTTCAAAGAGGTAGAGATAGCATTGTTTGTATGCAAGATTATTTGAGCAAGTTCTGTGAGTAGTATTGAGGAATAATTGAGCAAGTCTTGTGAGAAGACTTGAAGTAGGTTTGAGGTATATTTGAACAAGTCTTGTGAGAATACTTGAAGTAGATATGGGCAGAGATAGAGAGTAGTTTTGAAGACATATTTGTGCTAAACTTGTACCGAGGTTTGGTATAAATTTATGCAAAGATAGAGAGCAAGTTTAAGGTAGATTTGTGCATGTAATATGTGCATATTTGGAAATATTTGTGAGAAAATTCAGAGCAGATTTGTGCTAGCCTTGTAATGAGGTCTTGTGTAGGTTTGGGTAAATTTATGAGCCGATTTAGAGCATATTTGTGCTAACCTTGTAATGAGGTTTGGTGTAAATTTGAGGTAGAATTTGTGAGTAAAATTGGAGAATATTTGTGCTAGCCTTGTGATGATGTTTGGTGTATATTTGAGATAAAGTTGAGAGCAGGATTTAGAGCAAGCTAGAATAGAGGGGATAGAGTACTCCTATGGAGAGATATCCACAAACTAGAATAGAGGGGATAGATATCCTCTATGGAGAGAGATCTAGAAAATAGATTAGAGTGGATAGAGTTCTCATGTGGAGAGAGATCCACAAACCAGAGTAGAGGGGATAGAGTTCTCCTATGGAGAGATTTCCAAAAACTAGAGCAGAGGGGATAAAGTTCTGCTATGGAAAGATATCCATAAACTAAATTAGAGGGGATAGAGTTCTCCTGTTGAGAGATATTCACAAACCATAGTAGTGGGGAAAGAGATCACCTGTGGAGAGAGATCCACAAACCAAAGTATTGGGGATTAAGATATCCTTTGGACAGAGGTCCATAAACACTATAATAGGGAATTGGTTCTTAAGAAATCTATTGAGGAAATTTATAAGAAAATTTTTCTTTGTGGATGTAACCCACATTGGGTGAACGACGTTAAATTTGTGTCTCTCATGTGTGTGATGATTTGTGCATTGTTTTTTTATTGCTATTGATATTGCAATTGATAACATTGGATAAAATTGTTTGGGAAAGAAAAGTAAAAGTTTACCTTATACTATTCACCCCCCTCTCAGTATAAGCTTGTGTTATTCACCTTCTTTGGTGTTGTTTTTCAATATACTAATAGAATATCACTATAAGGTCCTCCATGATGTCACCCAATATTTTCACCTTGAGATTATATAGCTATTTGACCTTTTGGTGGATGATTAACCACACCAGATATGAAGTGTAATTAAAAATCCATTCATTTTGGTCATGTTGGAATTATTACATTATTTGGCCCCCTTGTAATTTTTATTTGATAGAATGATCTATATTTTATATAATGTATGTGTCAATATGAGAGAAAATGAAAGGTGTCAAGAGAAAGAATGAGAGTCACAATGATATATGGCAAGATGAGAGTTTTATATCATTATGAGGAATATGAAAGGATGCATCTCTCAAATGTTAGAGGAGAGCAATAGTTAAATTACTAAAAATTCATGTAAAATTATATACTGGAGATAAATTTCCATGCAATGTAATCTATTTGAATAATTCTTGTAATATTTTAATATTGTATATTTGAGATATATCCGTCAGATATTGTTGTTATTTAATACTATGATTCATTACTAGTGGCATTTATTTCATCCTAGATAAAGCTTTATATGAGATAATATACATGGAAAGCTAATATTTCACTCTTTTACTAGTTTCCCATGGATACTATATTGAACTCATCATAGTCTATATTTTAAGGTTTTAGGATTGGCAATTCTTTATCACACTAAGTATTGCTAGAAAGTAGTCATGAATTCTTCATCATCCATATTTCCCAAAATGGATTCATGAGTATAAATTATCTCCTTTGCATACTACTTAAACATATTAATGTGTAGAGAAAACTTAAATGTATGTAGACCATCTAAATACTTTAGGTTCTACAAAAGGAATATGTCAAATGCCAATCACTAATGCATTAAGGTCTCTCTCAAATAATTTAATTAACAATGAAATTAAGGGTACAAGTGATAAATTAATTCTCATTAATGATAACAAATCAAATAATAATTAACTTATCTTGGACCTAGCCAAACTCCCACCATCACCTTGAACCTTAGGCTTACCTTCTAGAAATAAGGATAAAATAGTACAAATACAAAACTTATTTTTTATTTGTGTTGGTACTTCCAATGAAATAAAATCCATGGAAGTAATAATTACCCTATTCAATGACAATACACTTCATGCTTCTTATCAAACTCATATCCTATTTCTAAGCAGCTTCTTTCTAGCATTGGATATCAAGGCAAAGGACTAGGCCTATATGAACAAGGTATCAAAGAACCCTTACAAATCAAAGCATGGCTAGGGTGCTATGGGACAATTTATTTCCCAACCATAGCAAGTGTATACCTTCTTCCTCTTTTAATAGTAAAGGAGAATTTAGTTATCTTGATAGGGTATCCCATAATATCTCCATTTATTTAAATGGAATTGATTGTAATGAGGATGATGATGATAGATTATGGCTCCTCCTAGATCCTATCTTCTTTAAATTTACTTGATCTATTGAGTTAGAACTTATAACTCTATCCTATCCCAATACAATTGCTAACAAATATAGCTATGAGTTAGAGGACATCTTGAGTGATCCTCCCCAAGATGGTTCCTTAGACTACCTAGCACAAAATAATATCTATTTTGGTAGATATTTTTTCCAAATAACTAATATTGCTATCTCATAACAAGCCAACAATAGTTAGACAACCTTAGATATTATATATGTAGAGAGCCTAGGAATTATACTAGCTCCCCTTCAATTGAAAAATGAATATCATATTCTAATTAAGAAGACTATGGATATTGATATTAGGACTCTAAAATATCCTAAGATCCTTAACATAGGCAATGTATTGGCTATTACCAATTGTGAGGAATACACCAAGATCTTGATAGAATTTAGAGGAATATTTTCTTGGTCTTAAATTGATATGTTTTCCCTTCTCTAATGGTCCACCATCTAGTCGTCACTCTTGGTGCAAAACCCATAAAATAGAAATTATAAAAAACACACTTGAACGTCACACTATTTTGGTGTTATATTTATCAATGTCATTTTCTATTGTGATAGGATCTCTAATGTTATTCCCACCATCAAGAAAGTAGGTAGAATTAGAGTATTCATTGATTTTTGGGTATCAACAAAGCATACCCCAAGCATGATTTCCCTTTATCCAACATAGACATGATCATCAATTTCAATATAGGTTATGTAATGTTATATTTGATGGAAGAATTCTTAAGTTATAATGAAATCAATAATATCCTTGAGGACTAATCTAAAATATATTTCACCACCCCATTGGGAATTTTATACTATCATGTCATGCCCTTTGGGTTGAAGAACACATAGGGGTTACTGAATAGAGAGCTATGACGTACATCTTTTATATGATGTAGGACATCATGGATGACTATATGGATGACCTTATTGAACATTATTTAAACTAGAAAGACCATGTTCAATATCTAAGACACATATTTTAGTGGCTGAGATAGTACAAGGTACAACCAAAGCCTTGGAAGTGCATATTTGGGGTTACATTAGGATAATTGTTGGGATTCATTATATCCCAACATGGAATCAAAGTTAATATTAAAAAATATTGGCTATTGTAAATATGCCACCCTCTTGGAATCTTACCCAACTTAGGTTACTCCAAGATAAAATCCAAGCCATGTAAAGTTTCATCTCCCAACTACCCAACAAGTGCTGACTCTTCACCAAGATTTTAGGAAAGGATGCAATCTTCAAATGGGATGTTGATTCCGAAACAAACTTTTATACCCTCAAATCCTACCTTTTGTATCTACCTATTCTTAGCCTTCCTAACCCTATAAGCCTTTGTTGTTATACATAGTGACCATAGACCATGCCTTAAGATATATGTTGGTATAGTACAAGGAACAAAATTAGAGATATTTTCTATTTCAAGAGAACTTTGGTTGATTATGAAGTATGATACATGCCCTTACAAGATATTTTCCTAGACATATTTTTTACCTCTTAGAATATTAGACACTAAATTCTCATTCATGAAACCTTTGTTATTATAAGAGTCAATCCCTTGAATTATATCATGTCCAAGAATTTCCTCTCAATACGAACCACTATGTGGGTAATCACACATAGGGAATTTGATCTTGAGTTTGTCAACCAAAATTGTGAGAAAGATCAATTTATTTTTGACAAATTATCAATTGCACTTTTAGAAGCTAGCCAACCCTTAGTGGTAGACTTTCCTAATATTTTATTATTCAATCTAAGAGATAGATCAACCTAGTCATTCAAATTTATACTTTTACAATGCTAGATGTCTCAAAGGAGTAGGGGTAGGAGTCATCTTGGTCACTCCTCAAAAAATCATCCGTCTATACTTTAAGTTTTATTTTTCTATACTAGAAATATTTTTGAGTACAAAGCCCTTATCCTAGGACTACATACAATATTAACTCTCTAGGTCAAAATCATTTCTATTTTTATAGAATCTCAATTAGTAGTCAACCAATTCAATGGTGTCTATTAAACTAAATATGATAAGCTCCAAATATATAAACACATTGTTGACATACTAATGACTTATTTTGAAAAAGTCGCAATCGGCAATATTCCTAGGTCTAATAACTACCATCTTGATGTTATGGCCTTAACTGCATTCCTTATCCCCTTAGATATGGATGACAAAAAAACTATGATCTTCATTTGACAAATTAAGGAACCTTAAACCATAGAATCTAGCCACACTCCTTTAGGAGTCCCTTTTATAGAAGCAACCTCATCCCCTAATTATTGAGACAAGGATATTATTGCTTATCTTAAGGATGTCATTTTACTTTATATTTTGAATCATAATGAGTGTAAGAACCTCAAACAATAATATTGTAGGTATGTCATTATCAGTGATATCTTATACCATCACACTTTGGATGGAATTTTGCATACATTCTTAAAATTATCTAAATCCCAAGAAGTTGTCAAAGAGACCCATGATGGATCATGTGGTGGCCAGTTTAATAGTGTTTCCATCACCAAAAAACTTTTATGGATGGGCTATTATTGGCACTCCATAGAAAAATACTCTTCTAACTATGCCAATAGGTGTGATAGGTATGAAAGTCATGACAACCTCATACATGCTCTATTCTAATCACTTAAATATTTAATCTCTCCATGGTCTTTCTCCATTTTGGGATTCGACATCTTCTAGCTACAATCCACATCTCTTCCCTTAGGTGTAAGAATAAGAAGCCTGAAAATCAAGATAAAGTATACTCCTTTCTTCTAACCCCTATAACATTTTTTATTGATGACATTAAATTTTTTACATACTACTTGTCCAATAAGTGATTTGGGATAAATTTTAGCAAAATCAAAGGATCTACATTAAATACAATAATCTAATGAATAATTTGGTACTCCTCAATAATTAGCCTTCTAATTCTTAATCTCTCTTAAGTAGGATCTAAAATCTCTTTTATATCCTTGACAATGATATAGCTATATTATGTATTATTGAAGTATATTTCATTATAAAACTCATTCTTATGATATCTTATGCCTTCTTGGGTGTCTTTTTCCAATATACTACAAGAAGGTCCTCCATGATGTCACCCACAATTTTAACCTTGAGAGTATATATCTATTTAATATTTTGGTGGATGATCACCCACACTAGATATGAAGTTTAATAAAAAAACCCCTTTCATATTGGTCACTCTTTAAATCAGTGTCACATGGATACTATAATGAATTCATCATAGTCTATCTTTTAAGTTTTTAGTATTTTTAATTCTTTACCACACTCAACATTGTTAGATAGTAGTCATGAATTCTTCATCATCCATATTTCCCAAAATAAATTCATGAGTAGAAATTATCTCCTTTGCATAGTCCTTAAAAATTTTATTGTGTAGAGGGATCTTAAATGTATGTAGATAATCTAAATCCTTTAGGTGCTACAAAAGGAATGTGAGTATGTAAACACCTAAAATGCGTCATGTTTAGGAGACTATCCATATGGACACATTCGTAGACCATATGAATCCTCTTGGATCTCTCCAAGAGCAAGCAGTGGTCCTAACCACTCAAAAAGGGCATTTCTAGCTCATCCAAGCATGGTTGCTCTCAAGAAGTGCAACTACCACATCTGGTCATTAAAGACTACAAAGATGACACCTAGTCGTTGAACTTGATAGCAGCTAGCACCATGCATAGTCTGGCCATGAATACGGGCCCAGATCATGCAGTATGACTACATTTTGCATTGTTTGTGGGTGGATTTTGGTGAGGAACTACCTGAGTTCCTCCTAAATACCCCTTTAATGCTAGTTTGTGATTGATGATTTCCACACAGGATGGTTAGTTACATGATATTTGTATTGAAGCTTCTCTAGGAAGCCAAGTTCTAGATCTGGAAGAGAGGGAATTCTACATATGGACTCTCCCACAAAGAGCAAGAGATCCACAATTTTTAGAGTATGCAATGAAGCCCTATTATATTGGAGAGCGACTCTATGCACCCTTGAGGAGCAATGAAGTGCTATCCGATCGAGGAGAGACTACTCATCTACTATTCACATTTATTACTATTCACCACCATACCATGTATTTGATACATTTGACGATCCTTTAACATCAATTTGAGCAGAGAAATTTGTGCTACAGCCCTTGGATTATGAGGAGGAAGGTATTTTTTATGGTCATTGTCTTGGACAGTGGCCCGTAGGCATAACCTAGGGTTTTGACATTAGTTTCTTTGTTTTAGCATTAGATTCGATTACTTTCTACTTCAACATTTATTTCTAGTATAGATCTGATTTATTGTATGCATTTACATTATTGTTCCCTAAGATATGCCCACATTTTTTTACTAGTATTATTGCATTTAGTCATATTATGCTTCTCTATATTGCTTATTAGGTTTCATACTAAAAACCTCATTCGAGGAGGCATCCCAGACTACTAAGCATGCTTTGTTGTTTCTGTGTATGCATATTTAAAGGTTTACAAGACCAGGTTAAGACATTCAGAGCACAAGATCCCTCTTGGATGATAGAAGGAGAAGGAGCTATCTGTGAGCCCTCAGATTTCATGTGTGGAATCAAGAAGCCTACGAAAGTGCACCACCCCTTTACGAGGGGATTTAATCACCATGTTTCCCACTTGTAATTGATTGTATCAAAAACTAGGTATCCCTAAAAGGGATGAATATGTAACAGGATTCATTGTTAAAATTAATAAAAATATGATCTTTATTTATTATTTTTACTTATGATTTACACATATTACTTTGTGTCTTTTTATTCCATTTGATATAACAATTATTTCATAGTAAGTGGGGTTGCGGTGCATGCTCCCCGAGGTCACATAGATGGCGATCATGGTGAGACCACCACCAAGTTTTTATTTTTTATCAATTTATTGATATTTACAGGTTTTTGTGTGTAGGTTCGGTTGCTTTGGTCAATAGCAAACTGTAGGTTTTGGCCATTTTGGTTGATAGCAACCAGTAGATCCTAGTCGCTCTTGTTGTCAATGGCTAGCATCAGTCGCTCTCAACAATGACCAACAACAAAGTGCAACAAAGGATATGGAATACATCATCATTTGAGGAGTTAAGGTTGGTACCATCCTCTATTTTTCTATTTTCTCTGTCTGCAACTTTTTATTTTCAGAAATAGCAAGCAAAGTCATAGTGTACTCAGGAAAATATAAATAAAAATGGGAAAATAAAATGCATTTAATATTTCCTAGGATTTTCCTTAGTTTTCTCTAGGTGCTTCTAGGAACAACGAGCCTCTACTTGTAAGGTTTGCCCTAGTATCCAACATGCTAGGATTTTGTGGGTTAGTTTGCTTGCATGCAACCCAGCCAATGGACATTAATTCATAAAATAAGATGCATTATTTGAAATTCATATAAGCTAAATACATGCATTTTTCTAAAATGAAATGTTCTTTATCTTAAACATATAAGAAAGATCATGTTTTCTTGGTGATACATTTTTTTTACATGAAGGTTAAAAAGAATCCCACACACATCACATCATATATTTAACATCAGTGATATTGGGCTCTCACATCCAACCCATTGATCAAGACCAACAGTGGAGGTCATTACAGCTCAGTTGGCTCATGAGAAATAATATCATTGGGACCCATCTGTGTCCAAGGCCAACCCAAGAACTATCTTAACCATGCAAAATAGCATGCACTCCTACTTGAGGGGTGTATTGCTATGCACAAGGTGCTAGGTGAGGGTTGGTAGTACCTATGCTACCTCATTGAGTATGGATTTCATCACCATATTTAGCTTGCATGAGTATATAGGTGAAATTTTGTAAAAAAATTAAGTATACCATCCAATAAAAAGTGCAAAACACGATGAGAGGTAGCTTATATATCCAACGAATCTAAACACACCAAAAAGTTTAGGGAACACATACATAAATCCTTAAATAAAGATAAACATTTGCTTATTTTTTTTGTGTGGTTTGGAATTAACCTAATAAGATAACTCATAAGTCACCATGGTATACACTCGAAGCAACCACCGTCGATCCACCACCAAGGTGGAAACGAATGCTTCACATACTCACAATCAAAATAGCATTGAGCCACCACCCATAGTATCATCGGATGAAGTTTGACAAGTATTAGGGGTGACAAATCAATCCTTAGGGAGGCTCTTCAAGAAATCCTAGAAAGAGAGCCACATCCTATTTCCTCATCACATAGACATGAGGAGGCCTCATGGCCTCTCTCATCACTCAAACACACGAAGGCATCACGACCTCCTTCATCACATAGTTACAAGGAGGCATCAATATCTTCCTCATTACAACCTCCTTCTTCACATCGACATGTAGAGGCATCATGACCTCCCTCATTGCACAAACATGTAGAGGCTTCAAGACCTCCATCATCATGCCGACATGAGGAGGCATCAAGACCTCCATCATTGCATAGGCATGCAGGGGTTGCAAGAACCAAATTTTCACATGATACACATAGGATAGATCAACCCACTGAGGGGCAAGATACTAGGGCTACACCCAATCATAGACTCAGGACATCCTATAGCCTCCATACATATGGTAGGATACCCTTGGATTATGAGCTCATTGGTGCCAATGGGACTCCGTGGGATCAACCATGGAGAACCTGAAAACTTGATGAGTTGGATTGAGTTCCCTCGAGACTGACTCCAAGAAGTATTTCTATTGAACATTATACTTCAATAAGTTCATGTAGCATAGCTACTAGACATTCCAATGAACCAAGGGAAGATTCAAAGTGACCCTGTAGCACATACATTGCTTCTGATCGGGGTACTCAACCCTTAAAACAATACATAGAATAGGTCACCCTGGTGGACAAGGGTAAGCACATAATAGGATCCTACCTGAGAGGCCTAAATATTAGAAATCCTCACATGAAGTTAGAAAGGTATGAACCTTCAGTAGCATGTCGATCTGACCATATACATAGCTAGAGGAAGCGCAGTGCATCGAGCGAGAGTGTGTAGAAGCTCTTGAGCAAGAAGAACGAATAAAGAGGTATTTGTGCCTATAAGAGCAAGGCTCAAGAGAATAAATAACTAAGCATGAGGATCTAGTAGAGAGGCTAGATCGAGCAGATACACACATAGGTGGTGAGATATACCAACATGAGATACGTATCGATTATCAATAGGAGAGAAGCACTAGGCAAGGAAATGAGTGTGCTCACCATACTTCATAGCATCAACAAAACCTAGACCTTGAACAAATGCAATTCAATGAGTAATAGGTAGGGATGGAAGACCAAGAATAGACATATCTTAAACCTCCATCCATGGTTATGGGAGTACAGATGCCCAAATCAAGAAAACACAGGATTACCTCCCTTACCACCACGAGTAAACCTTCAGGAACACAAGATTATTTCCTTGAAGGTATACCAAACACTCATTGAGAGAGTCAAGTCTCTTGAGAAGCATGACATAGGAGGATAGAAGCTGGCATTGAGAAAGATACACAAGCAACCTCTATGCCCCTTAGTCCCGAGTCTTACGTATCTTAGGTACTTTGAGATTCCTAGACTAGACAAGTTTAAGGGAGATAGAGATGTGTAAGAACATGTGATCAACTTCATGAACGCGTGCTTCCACCTTGAGTAGAATGATGCCCTAATGCTGAGAACCTTCATCATGACATTCTCGGGTGCAACAACTCAATGGTTCAATCAGTTGCCCAAGCATAGCATCGCTAGTTTTGAGCAACTAGTAAATGTGTTCCTTGAACACTTCTCCTTTAGTGCCAAGAAGAAGGTGAACCTATATGATTTGGCTAATTTAAAGTAGTATGATGATGAGACAGTAATGGAATATGGGGATAGGTGGAAAAATTATGACAAAACTATCATTCTCCATCCCCACTGAAGAGCTTATCTGAATGTTCACAAAGAGCTATACAAAACATATCTCTCTATTATTGCAACTACAGTAATATGAATCATTTGAATAAGCCTTAGCTCAAGCCAAGCTTATTGAATACATAAATATCGATGAGAGAGACCTCAAGATTTGTAATAAGAAAGAGTGGAGCAAGAACAATCATAATGAAAAGAATAAGAAAAATTAGGCCAAGCCTGCTCAAGTTAATCAGGTTGTATTGGCCACACCAAAGGAAGGGAATGGGTAGCAACCCCAGAATTATAAGGCTCACCCCCTGCTAGTCAACTATGATCCTAATAGAAACTAGGGATGAAACAAGGAATGTCAACCGTCTCATTATTTCATACCTCTAAATGAATCGATACATTCAATATTTAATCAGTTGAGTGAGGCACTGAGGATAATATTTCCTGATGTACAACTTCTAGAACCTAACCATCCCAAACCAAGGGGATATAGGGAAGATAAATATTGCCCATATCATAGGATACAGGGGCATGAGATTGAAAATTACATTGGATTCAAAAATGTTGTGCAAAATATGATTGAAAAGGGAGAGCTAAAATTTGACAACCCACTAGCTCCTAATAACAAAGATATGGATATATTCAGGAACCCATTGCCAAATCATGAGGACCCTAGAGATTAGGGCACCCAAGTCAACTAGGTTTGATTTAAGGCACCCATTTAGGGATGCATAAGAATGGTTGAGATAGTTAATGTGGCAACCAAGAGTCAGATATATGGGCAATCATAGCCTCCAATAACTCCCATTAATATCCTAGATGCACCTTGATAGAGACAGGTGCAAAAAAATCCTCCAGGTCCACCAACGAGACCTGTGGTAACTGTTTGGAGTAGAATGGAACAAAATCTACAAACAACTCTAGTTAAGTTATCAATTTATGAGCTCATACAAAAATCTCCTAGGAATAGGGAGACCTTGATGGATATTTTGAGATCAATAGAGCTCCAAATCTAGAATCTAGATGTGTTCACACATTTTATGGGTTAAGTGCAACAGTGCCAAGAGCTTGTGATCTGATTTTATGATCACAAAATTAGGGTATTTCCTGCTACCCTAGCAGATCTGCCTCTATATATTATTGCATCAATCAATGACATACCCTTCAAGTAGGTTCTGATCGATATGGGCTCATCGATCAACATAATCACCACAAAGGCTATAGAGCACCTGAAGATCCCTAAGTCTAACATTGTATCGACCTCATACATGTTGAGGAATTTCAACGATACATTGTGCTCCATAGTGGGTACACTTATCTTACCTGTAAAGTTAGGATATAAGACCATCCCTATAATGTGTCATGTGTTGGAGGGGGTGATGCAATACAACATCCTTCTAGAGTGTCCCTAGATTAGGGACATGTAGTGCATACCCTGAATATTACACCAATGCATCAAGTATGTGCATGAGGGACAAGTTCATGTGGTTCCATCCGATGAAGAGCCATTCAAGTACGTGCATCAGGTTGAATTACTAAGGGATTTTTTCCTCCCATAAATGCATTTGTACATAAGGCCTTTATCCCCAACCATGCAACCAGATAATAGAAGCATATCAGTGTGAGGTGACCCATCCACATCGGCATCACCTCCTGCCTCTAAGACTATTGGTGCTTCTGAAAAGCCTTCAATATCTAAGGTAAAAGACATGCAGAAGCTAAAATCACCCCTAGTGGAGGAAGGACCCAAGGAAATTTTGACCATAGCAGTTGTAGGAATGCCTACTCCCATGGAAGAGGAAAATTCCCAATAAATAGTTGAGGAGGTACCTCATCCTACCTCACCTACATCATCAACAACGTCATCTACACCCCAAGTGATAGTTCACCTAGCCCATATAGGTTTAGGTGAATACCTTGTGTATAACGTCACTTTCACACCAATTATTGAGTCTACACAAGACATGGGATGACCAAGAGTCCCAAGTTTGCTAGTAGGGATGGTAGTGCCATTAGGGGTTCCTCCTAATCAAACCAACTTTATATATGCTGGTCTAGATCATGCCCATATTGATCCTGATCTTGAGAGGGATGAGGATGAACCATTCACCATGAATGTTCATTACTTGTCGAATCTTGAGTTTGCTTTGAGATACTTTGAGTAGTTTCACTGTCATGGCTATGGCCTAGGCCTATATGAGCAAGGGCATCAACTTCCATTATAGCCGTAGTACCAAATACCTACTGATAGGTGCAGTGTAGGCTATCAAATACAGAGTCACAATGATTCTTTGGTAGTCGCCCTAGACATAATCAAAATTGGGTTCAGGGAGGACATTAACTGGAATCCCTATAAACCCCTTAGAAAAAATTATTTAGGTGACAGATGGGTGTCTATGATCAATATCACGCCACCTAATGAGTATCACCCTAAATCCTCTCTAGAAGCACCCACATTAGGAGCCATCCTGTGGGAGGAAGATCCAATGCACATATATGAGTGAGAGGAGTATGAGTATATACCAAGTGAGAATGATAATGAAGTTGGCCTGGAATACCATGGGCCTCTTTATGTGCAAAATCTTGCTTGGATAGGCCACACAGAGAGTGGATACATCTCATATGATAGTGAATACATCTTAGATGAAGGTGTATACATATCAAACGAGAGTGGCTATGAGATAGAGGACTCAAATGAGATGGCCTTTATAATACATGCACTCCAAATGGTAGGGCCCATAGTAAATACCAATGGATTATTCATAAGTGACAATGAATATGAAGATGATATTGAAATGACCTATCTTAGGCATCAACAAGCAAGTCAGCGCCAAACCCCAGTGGGCAAGAATGGGGGTTTTCCTATAAGAAACGATGACTTTGAGAATTAATCCAAGAGGGATTACCTTGAGTTTCACCTACAACAAGTTAATATACTTATTGAAAGAGATACTTATTGAAAGAGAAGTGTTACTTCACACCATAGATCATAACCTTCACTTCCTGGGGAGACCAATAAATCTAGACATCATTCATCTCATGGTCAACCCCGATCTGCCTACATTTATAGAGCTATTGTAACCTAATGATCCTGTAATATCATAAATCCATAGACTGTATCCTAAGATCCCTATACCCCTAGAGACTCATCACAAGTATGGAGAGAAAACCATTAACAAAGAGTTTCACCCACATGGTCCTCGAGATTTCATTCCATCCATCAACATGGTCTCCATTGATTTGACCACTCCACTCCATAATGTAGCAGATCCTTCAAAACCATTGTTTATTAACTTAGATGTTATTTATTAGGATCATGCTGATTCACCCCTAGAGCCTAAAGTTTTCTTCCTTAATGAAGATGTGCTACAACCATTTCATTTTGTACCAGGTTGCGCACATGATGTCTATCATGCTGGTCCTGACCCTGAGTTAGTGGGAACTATAAATCTAGTATATGATATCCATTTAATCCCCACTTTCCACCAGATTTAAGAAGGGTCACATATGGCAATAGAGGATAATTACAACGTGGACATCAGTGATGATCTATCCAATCCAAAGAAATTCAAGTTTAGAGAAAGCTTATCTCCAGAAGAACATGCCATCATAATTCCTCTATTGCAAGAGAGACCTAATATCTTTGCTTGGACCTACAAAGACATGTTGGGGATAGATCCAAAGTTGGTTGTCTACAACCTTTTTCTAGACCCCACAAAGAAACTGGTCAAGAAAAAGTTCAGAAAGATGCATCCAACCGTCGCTTTGATGGTTAAAAATGAGTTGTAAAAAATGTTGGATGTAGCCTTTATTGTTCCCATCGACTATCCAAAATGGGTATCGAACATGGTTCCTGTAGGAAAAATTTATGGAAGAATCCACATTTGCATGGATTTTACGGATCTCAATAAGGCAACCCTAAAGGATTCATTATCATTGCCCAACATAGATGCTCTTGTAGACGTAACTGTAGGTCATGAGATGCTCTCCCTAATGGATGGTTTTTCTTATTACAATTAGATTCAGATTAAGCCCTAAGACCAGCATAAAACCATGTTCACCACTCCATGAGGAACATTTTGTTACAAAGTGATGTTGTTCAGTCTTAAAAATGCTAGTGCCACATATCAACAAGCTATAACATATATTTTCCATGAATACATGCACAATATCTTAGAATACTATATCGATGACTTACTAGCCAAGTCATTGCTATGAGAAGAGCATGTTGAGACCCTCAGAAAGTTATTTGATCGCTTGATTTAGCATAATGTTAGGTTGAATCCCAAGAAATATGTCTTTGTCATAACTTATAAAAAACTCTTGTAATTCATATTTTCTAAATGAGACATCGAGGTAGACCCAACAAAGGTAAATGCTATCCTAGAAATGGCCTTGCCTACCAAAATTAAAGAACTAAGGAGCCTCCAGGATAAAGTAGCATCCTTAAAGTGATTTATCACACAACTATTAGATAAATGTCGATCCATGAATCAACTACTACACAAAAGAGTCCCATTCCAGTGGGATGAAGAGTGTCAGCAAGTCTTTGCTAAAATCAAGGAGTACCTATAAACATCGTTGGTCCTAGCTCCACCAAGACCAGATGTGCCATTCCTACTATATATATCCACTACAGACTTTTCTTTGGGCACCATGTTGGCTCAAAAGAATGCACAGGATAAGGAACAAGTGATATATTACATTAGCCACACCTTGGTGAGCTACGAAATAGGATATGCATACATAGAAAATTTGTTCTTAGAAGTGGCCTTTGCAACCAAGAAATTGTGTCTCTACATGCTGAGCCACATGACATATGTAATATCTAAACAAAATCCTTTGTATTATATGATGAGCAAGACATATCATAACACACGTACTACAAAGTGGATCATTCTATTGATAGAATTCGATCTAGAATTCATAAGCCAAAAATCCATCAAGGTACAATTCATAGCTGATCATCTGGTAGAGGAACCTCTTCATAACAATAGGCCCCTCACCATAGAACTTCCTGATCATGCTATATTTGCATTATCAAAAGCACTTGAACTTGAAGAACTAGAAAATAAAGCTGACATGACTTTGTTCTTCTATGGTTCGAAGTGTGAGCAAGGAGGTAATGTAGGAATTGTCTTTTTCATGCCACAAAGTGCTCCAATGCGCTTGTCATTCAAGCTAGACTTCCCATGCACTAATACAAACACCGAATACAATGCCCAAATCTTGGGTTTCCAAATATCCATTGCCATGAGAATCAAGAGGCTAAACATCTTTGATGACTTCATCCTCATAGTCAACCAAGTCAAGGGACTATTTCAATGCTAGGATCCAATCCTGAAAGCTTACAAGGAGCTTTTTGACACATATCTAGCTAAAATAGAATGGTATGACATCGAGAAAACCTCTCATTCATCAAATATATTCTTATACACCATGGCATATCTAGGATCTTGGATCCCTCAGAATTGATATGTTGATTTCACTACCATTCACATGAAAATTATCTCGTACTCAGTGATGCAGCATGAGGCTTTTGATAAAAAGAAATTGTTGGGCACTTAATTGCATCAATTTTTACTCAATACTATGGCTATCTATCTTCCTACTTTATATCCAGGCTTACACCCAATAGCTACAACTCAACACTCAAAATTGGATGGACCAAAATAAAGTTTCTGATTCAACCTCGAGAGTAGGATGGTTCCTTGTCAACTTAAATAGAATGTTGACACAATTATGCTCACTTGGGGTTTTGATATTAGGGTAAGAAAAGTTTAGGGCTATAGAGATGTGAACATAGTGGAAGGATAGGCTAACATCATTGCACTACAACAAAAGGTCCAAAAAATCAAATTAAAGATACATTACTCAGATCAACATTTTCCCAAATTAAATGTACTTTCATGCATTTAAGAACATCAGAGAAATATTGCAGATAGCAATTTCAATATATAAATAGTGATAATCCAAATAACATAATTCACCAATATCTAGATTTTATAGAAATGCACTCCCTAACAATAAATATCAAACTACCCAGGTGTTGTAGGTGAGTTGGAGAGGAGAGGGCAATCCTCCAAGGGAGGTACCAGGTTCGAATCTCCACCCTACCAAAAAGTTGAATTGGTTACCCAAAATCCAATTGATAATGTTAGTGCGGGCAGGGTTGTGTGTGATCCTCGGGTGAATTTTATGGTGTAGAACCCCTTGTTCATGGTCTCTCAAACCAAGGCAGCCCCGTAAGGGGTTTTTCGCCAAAAAAAAAAAAAACAATAAATATCAAACTCAATTACCCTAACATCTAGTAATCCATTAATTTTGCACAAACTAACCATTCAAGTATTCATAGAAATGCAACTAAATAATTTAAACCTTTGATATCAAAATATTAAGATATAGAATTTGAGGCAAAAATCAATGTAATGCTCCTTTCATTAGCCCTTGGGAATATTTACAGTATCATAGACAAACACACTAGATCCGACCCTTAGAAATGAGGGTTCAACCTCTATTTATAGTTTTGCAAAATTAAATTTACAAGGAACATTAAAAAGATTTAAATTTGATAGCTCAGTAGAGAGTTCTTTTCAGCATTATCTTACTGGTTCATCCTCTGGTAAATCCATTGCAATTGGACCACCATGGCAGTTTATACTATTTACAACTTGCTGGTCGTTCAGTGCTAACTGGATTTATGGAAGTTGGAGAGTGTGTATGTGTCATTGATCCTTCTTGGAAGCCCTTTGCCATTGTTGATCTGTAACCATATTTGGTTCTATCTTCTTGAAACCCTTGATGCTTTGGCTTCATCCTCCAACTGACTATCATAGCTCCAATGAAAGATTGCTTTTATACTCTTCAGATTTCTTAGCAAAATCTCCATGATTGATCTCCTCCATAACATGGCTATGATTTAATATGATATAGGCTTGTTACAATGGCAAGGGAGAACACATCACCATTCTGCTTTAAAAAACTAATGATGTCATATTTTATGCATTTGACTTCATTTTCCTTCTTCGAAAATGAAACATTTGCTAATCTGTGCAAAAAATTTGATGACGTCATATCTCCTTTGTAACTTATACGAATTCCATTCTAGACCGAAGCAAGTACATTGGTCAATGAACCATTATGGGCTTATTGTAATGCCAAATGACTCTTTCTCCAATCCACACTGACTTTAGAGTACATCGTTGCTTGTCATCATTCTGGAAGAGAGCTAGTCAAAAATATGCTTTGTCACAAATCCACATCTTCTATGATTATATTTCCACCTTCTATCACCATTCGGGGAAAAAATGTTCATTGTGCTCTCCGAAATCGGGCTTTCCAAAACTTAACCGTTCATAAAGTATTCAAAACATCAAGATATCTCCAATATGCACTTATTTTACACTGACATCATCCTTATTCAAAAAGTTTTGCTAATTTAGGATGCATTGCCAGTTTGTAGCTAAGAACAAAAGAAAATTTATGGAATCACTCCACGTGTGAAAATTTACCAAGTGTTGGGTGGACTCATGGCCTTTCTTTGTGGATCCACTCCAAAATACACTGCAAAGTGTGTTGATTGAGAAATTCATGACTTAGGAAAAATTTTCAAAATTTTCTTAAGTATGTGGCCATTTTGGGCCTACATTCTAGCACCACCTAGGTGGATTTTATTGCAAAGACATAGAACTCAGAGTCTTTTCCATTGGGCCTTAGGAGTAAAAAATGCTCATCTTCAAAAATATGCTTCAAAGAATAACCTCCATACAAACATTACCCTCTAAAAAATCTAACAACTTGCTTAGAGGGTAAAGGTTCATACAGAGATGATGCCAAAAACATCATGACTCATCCACTTATAAATAGAGTATACCAAAAATATAGGCATGTTGCCATTTTCTTCAAAAATTAGGCATAACTCTACTCCTTTTATAAGGCCTTATTGCAAAAATGCGTTCACACAAAATTTGTTGCTCTTTGTGGCTCTCTAGGCTTCATGCATTTATTGCTTATTTTTGACAATTGTTAGGGCAAAAAACAAAAATGTAAAACTTGCACATATGTACAAAAACAAAAACAAACTAGGTGTGGAACCCTTCCAGGCCTATAACAAATCCATCTTGGTATTCCTCTTCATGGGCCTCTTCCTAGGACTCTTATTCATTCTCTTATTATTATTATTATTATTATTCTGCTTCTGTAGAAGGTTCCTTTTGATGCATTCCTCCAGAAGAATCACCAAAAAGCTGAATCATCAATTTTAGAGATTGTAAAGTCTATTTCCAGGATGCTTCAAAGGGTTTTAATGTCTCTTTGAGCTACTTATAGACATATTTTAATTCTCCAATGTCCTCATAATTAGTAGCATTCCCTCGGTTTACTAGATCTTCCATAAGATCTCTTAATCTGGTAAAATTAACAATTAATTTGATAACTTGTTCTTGGGGTAGTGTCTCTTCAAGAGAATCAATTCTAGATTCATCCTGTAAATTTTCATTGATGCTTTTCTAGATCTCTTCCATGGATAACAAGCTGTGATCCTCCATCCATAGGCCTTTGAAGCCAACTTGAATCATTTCTTTATTCATATCAACAACATCCCTAATCACTCCCTCAATATTTTCAAACAACAACCAGGATTTATGAAGTGCCCTACGCTTCTTAACCACAATTCTGGTAGCAACTCTGTCGAGATTCCATTCTTTATTGGGAATAAGTTTAGCAAAATCACCGAGTCTGCTATCAACCAACCTATTCATTTGTTTTGTTGGAATCACCATAGGCTACAACTATTTGGTGATCTGATCTAGATATTTTTGAATATTGGGGAGTAGGTGGCTGGCATCATCAAGATAATCAATCATGAGCTAAAGCCCTGAACATTTTTCTTAGACTTCGAAGAGAATCTCTTTTCTAATATTATTCAAATCAACCTTGGAAAATCTAGAAGACTTAACTTTCTCAAGTTGAAGCTGATGTATCAAAATTTTAATTTCTTTTGCTTGTTCTTCATTCAACTTTTTTTGCTCTCCAAGTTGATCCTTGATCTTATTGGCCTCTTGGAATTTTTCTTGCCAGCCCTTGACCTCTTTTTAAAAGCCTGTTCTACTTCCTTATGATTTCTCAAAGTCTTCTAAAGATTTTAAATATGTTATTCTAGTTTTCTCACCTTCTATCTGAATATAGCATTTTTTACATAGAAGGTGTCTAAGTGGGCTCTGGTTATGATCAGCTCATCTTCTTCAGGAAGCTTCCCAATATCTTCTGTGACCTCCTCCACTCAATAATATTGGATATTCATTTCAGTTTTAGTATTATTTATAAGTGGATTCATGGATTTGGATACTCTTTGGTGAGACATTGGATCAACATACATGCTTCTTCTTCTAATAGCCATCCTGTTGGAAGGCTTAGAAAGCTTCTCTACCCAGAAATAATTTACTCTCTATGTGGCTGCCTACCATTTTGGCAAAGTGATAGGACTTAAAAACTAGTAGCTAGGGGAGATGAATAAACTATAAATGAAAGGGTGGATTGAACTGCTGATAATTTGTGTGTGGGAATACTCACAGTAGTCTCTGTATGTGAAAACAACGAACATGATTTCATTAATCAACATAGACTATATAGTACAACTTAGGCTATAGTTAGCACATAGGAATAGCTAACCACTAACCAAATAGTGCTAACAAATAATAAGAAATATTTGCTTAACAAAGTGGTTAAGCGAACCTTAGGTAGATAACTAACTACCCTAACAAACCAAATGAGGTAATAAATAGAATTACCATAGTAACTCTAACATCCCCCCTTATTACATTATTTGGGTAATAATATAACTGCCAGCTACACTATCATCCCCCATAGAACAATATTTGGGTAAAGTATATAACTACCCCAATACAGTGAAGAAGAAGTTGATCTACTAGTTCTTTGCTCTGTCATAGTGCTCTGGCTACTTCTAAGAAAAAAATGGGTCATTCCTCACTATGTCTTCACGCCAACGAATGTCCTTATGGTAATCACATCATCCAACCGGTTTGCATGGGTAATTAGCCACTACAATCACTAGGTGTAGTAGAATAGATCACTTCATACAAGGTTCATTCATTTACAATATGAATTTTCAAAAGATAAGGTAGCTAAGGTGTTGGTCGTTGCCAAAAATGCACCCTTATAAGTTCCCCCATTCTTATTGCAAAACATAGTGTAATTAATTTCTGAAGGAAGTGTGACTAAGGTGTTGGTCAAAGCCGAAAATGCACCCTTATAAGTCATCTTACCTATTTACAAAAATCAGTGAAGAAAAGAAATTGATATCCCCCCTCAATGGAAAAAAGTGTGCAACTCAAGAGTGTTGTGACGGATTTTACAAATATTGCATCCTAGACAATTGTACACTACAAAAAATCGCTCCTCTTGTTACAAGTACTTCAAACACCTAGAATTTGCTATTTATGAAGCCTAAAAGAGGTACAAGCACCCCTTATTGCAAGGTCTTCAAACAAAAAACTTATGCTATTTATGAAGCCTAAAATAAGAGTGAGAGAAAATGGTGCTTTTACCCAAGGGACACATGTGTTTTCCCTCTACAAAACTGTTTTAGCAATTTAGCACTCCTTGTGTTATCTTTGAACTAGAAACAGAATCAGAATGAGACACTTCAAAAGAAAGATGGCTTCTATGTTGTGCCTTTGCCATTTTAGTTTTGCGCTTATTTTGAAACCAACACTGAATGGTGTCATGGTTTTCATTTTTATAATTTGTGCAAAAATATGCTTTCTAGGAAATTTGATCAAAAAAGTTCACTAATTTGTCCTTTCTTATTGCAAGTACTTCAAGCATGATTGCTATTATGAATTCTAAAAGAAAAGGTTTAATGTTGATGATTTGGACTTCTCTAATTGCCTTTACAAGTTTTATTTCCCTCTTATCAAAATCTATGTTTGAAGGAAGAAAGGAATTATCCCCCTTTAGTGCAAAGGATTACAACTTTTAAGGTTCCTTATTTAAAAAAAAACTCGTTCTTTCTTTTGATTACCCTAAAAGAGTACCAAAATATAATTCACTCAAATAGATTTATAATGGCACCTTCCTTAACACCCTTTAGAAGGATGAGAAGTTGGAGGAAATTAAGCCAAACAAATAAGAGTGAATTAGGGGTTTTGTTGATTTAGGAGAGACTATCAATTAATTTTGGCTTTAAATCTATGCAAGGATTTACACAAATTTGTGAAATTTTGGGGTTTAGTGTGTTCTTGATTCTATGACTTATAATTGCAAAAGAAATAATGCAATAATCAAACAAGAATGCCCACAAAAATCTTATCACCTAGGTGTCGGATGCAACCGAATATGCACCTAATTTGCCAATAAAGGTGTAGAGTAAAATAAAAAATGCACCTTTTAATTTTTGCAACAAAATGTGTGTTTTGTGTTGTGCAAATAATGATATTTTTATGTCTCCTACTTTGTTTTCCAATTTTGCAAAATAAGTACAATGTTGTCTTCTCCCCTGATAGTGGACTCTATAACTACTGCTATTATTTCTATTGGTAGACTTATAGGAATCGATGCAAGACTAATGACTGAATGAATGGTGGTACTTGGAATGATGTGTCCCTTTGATGGTGGTGGTGGTAATAATGAAGATTAAATTATGGGAGATGTTGAAGTGGGAACCTCAAATGCTAGAAGTGGGATTTGGGGTGACTGTGGAGGAATAGAGGTGACTTGTGCTTCAGTGACAATCAATTAAATATGGGGTGGACTACAAGAGGAAGAATGTACCTTTGTAACATTGTCTTGACTAGAAAGGAAGGGAGACTTCTTTGGAGATTCAAGGGGATGTAGAGGAGAAGAGAGATTAGAAATCATACCTTTGCCTACATATGTATGGCACTCTTGCTCCACCTCTATTTCCTACTGCTGCTCTTGGTGAGTCAATTACTTTGTAGCAGATAGCTACCTCTTTTGTAATTTCCTCCATATCCAATTTCTACTTCTTTGAAACCTCATTTTTCCTTATTTTTGGGGCTCTTTTAATTCTTCTATGGATCAATTGAAAAGAGGCCATCTCACTCTCAGAATCTACTTATGATACATCTCCTTGTATTACTCCAGAAAGCAAGACTTGCTCAAAAATAGGACACAATTCTACTGATGTTGCAAGGGTAAAAGAAAGGGAGGTGAACCTAAAAATCTCATCCTTCTTTGTCTAGTCAATATTTGTGTTTGGAGGCTGACCCCTACGAGCTAGTGTTTAGGCTTAGACACTGTTTCGATGACTAGAATACTGACAACATTTTCATTGGAATATTACATTTTACTTAGAAGATGTGCTTCTTTAGGAAATTTCTCCACTTGTTCAATGGTAGGATGAAAAGTTTTCAAGACCTCAGTTGCTGTCAAAGGAGTTTCCTACTCCTCTGTAGGGGTTTCCTGATATGTGGGTTTAGAGAGATTAAAATTACACCTGGGACCTTTCAATTGTCAACACTATGTTTCTAATGTCCTTCTGCTTCTAGGTTCTAATATTTTCATTATATTTCTTGGAAAACCCTTTATCAATTTTCATGCCGAACTTAGACTTAGGTTTTCCAGTTTAAATTCTCATTCTCCATCAATATGATATCTTAGCTATGTTCCATTGCTCCTCTTCCTCATATTCTTCAATAATATCCTCCTTAGGTTAAGGGTCATTTTTATTAGAGGTTTTTCCTTCCATGTCACGAATGGTGGCTTCTATAAGTCGATGAATCTTCTTCTGGTTAGGGTCATAATCAAAAATATGCTCATAGAAATCCAACCACGGAGGTAGTTGACTCATATTCAACACAATCCACTCTAAAAGAGTGATCTCATAATTATTTCTACCTTGTTCAAAATGAGCCCTAGGCCTATTTTCAAATTTATAGGCCTTATCTCCATTTAGGGCTACATTTCTTGTAGTGAAGATACCATCAAGGTTATAACTCCATCTTTATGGGATATAAAATAGACCTAACCTATCAGGGTATTAGTCAATTAGCTGACTCTACACCTTATTTGTGATGGTAATTTCCTCCACAGTGTGATATGTAAGAAGATATTTTCTCTTTCTCCCAGAACCATAATGTAAATCAATATACTCTACTTGCCTCAAATATTCCAAGGAGAAGAGCCTTTCTGTGATAAAATGAGGCAGGAGAAAAGGTTTAACATGAAACCATACAATCTGATAATTGTACCTTCAATCAAAAAGTACCAATCTCCTTCCTTAGCACCCTTTACTCTCAAAATTTGCTTTGCCAAGAGTGGCAATCTAGGGAACTCTCCATACATCATTTTCAAGGTTGGTCCAAGAAATTCCAAGTTGAATCTATAGAAAGACTCACTACTTCTCAAATGACTTGTCTAGTAATAAACCAATAGGGGTTCTCCATCATTGGTTTTGTCCCTAATCAGAATCCAAGGCATCTCGTCCTTAATGGCAGCATAAATCATCCACACCATACTCGAGCAATGCTTGAAACTAGGAGCTTCAGAGCCCCTTTTCATCCTTACTGACTGTTCATGTATATTTTGTGCAAGAAAAGTTGGCCAATCAAAATAAATCACCCTAGTCCCTTTTTCCTCCTCACATTTCTCATACATTATTTTGTTGGACATGCAGTAGGCTATGACAATTTACCATATTTACACCCATCGATTAGAATCTAGACCCTCCATATAGGCTAACATAGATAATAGTATAGGGTTTGGAAATTCATCGATAAGAATGGGGACCTTGGGTATTTTATTTTTGAGCTTAGCATTGAGCTGCTTGCAAACCCATATCCTAAATTAATCTCCCTCATTCACTCACTTCTATAGGTAATAATACCTAACCTATTCAATTATCTTAAATTCCTTAGGTTTTATAGCTGGTTATGACCCTAGGGAAAAAATATTGTGATAGAAGGAGGCGGTGATATTAAAGAGGGTTTTTCCTTTGAGAGTTTTTACTGCTTTGGCCATTGGGTCATAAAATTTAACTATTGCAACTATTAATTCTGGATAAGGATGAATGAAATCATAAATGTAAAAGGATAAGTAAGAAATGACAACATACCTACCTTCTACAGACAAAGCAACCATCTTATTGTATCTATCATTAATGCTCCTCCTAAGCTTTGTTCTCTCCGTGAGGACCATCTTCGTATCTACCACAAATTATACTCTATAAATATATGGAGGCACTAAATTTCCCTATGGAATCTCAAACTCTTGGACATCCTCTAAAGCTATCTTGGAAGCAACAAAACTTTGCTCCCTCTGTAATTCGTAAAAAAATATCTGAGTATTGTTTCAAACTATATCGCTTAGTAGATGCTTTTAGCTACTTAATGATGATTGTGTGTGCTTTTTGTTTCTTTTATTTCCTGGATCATGCGTATATTATACCATTAATGTAGTTGCTACACAATCTACCCATTGGAACACTTTCCAACTTCTACTCATTTATCTCAATGGCTCAATGGTGGCATTCTAAATTTTCATTGGTCAAAAATTCAAACTACAATGCCACCTTACTACATCTCTTCGGCTACTCTTTGGTTCGAGCATGATTTAGTTAGCATTGAATGCGAGATAATTATTTCATCTCCACATGGCATGGTTGCAAAGTTACTACCTAGCTCCACCTTGGTTTTGAAACTGGTGAATAAGAGAAGTCATTAATTCTACTGACACTTAGCCAATTCCATGCACAATTTTTCACCTTGGTTTTGCTCTGCTACACCTTCGCTTGGAAAATACCTGGATTGGAAACCCTTTTGTCTCTTTTGATACTTGGTACTATACATTACACATGAAAATGGTGCTTGCACCATTCTTCTAGGATCTCAGTACATTTTTATGCAGATTCAGAAGCGCTCGTCGTTCCCCTAGAAAATACATGTATTTGAGTGCAGAATCGGACCTTTCCGAATGCTTTTCAACACTTAGCACTTTTTTCAAGAATTTTTACTTGAAATTGTACAAAGTATAGAAATAAATGGAAATACAAAGTGCAGAAAGAAAGGGAAATAATAATACAATGTATATACATATGTTACAATGATCTCATATTTTACACATAGTAGAGCTTGAGATGAAAACCATTTACTAGAATTGACTGTATGTTCACTTTAGGATCTTCAAGCTAGAACACATTGGACTCCTTGGCCTCTACTATTTTGAATGGGCCATCCCAAAAAAAATCAAACTTTTCATGCTTTCTCGGTTTTCCTCTATCAACATTCCACCTGAGAACTGCATCTCCAACCTAGAAATTTCTGAACCTGGATTTCTTATCAAATCTTTTTGATATCTGAGGAATGCTTTTGAAGATTTTATATGCTTGAGCTCTATTTTATTCCAATTTTAGTAAGTGATTCAACCTGGTTTTAATCGAATCTTTTTATGATTCCTCCTCTGTATTGACAAGCTTAAGTGCTAGAATATCCAAATGGATGGGTAAAACTACCTCTTTGCCATATACTAGTGCATAAGGAGAAGTCTTAATGGAATTATTTATAGGAATAATGTTAGCCCATAAAGCTTGGTCTAGCAAAAAATGCCAACTTCTTTTATTTCCTTTAAGTGATTTTCTCAAAATCCTTAACAAGTTTTTGTTGGTAGATTCTACAAGTCCGTTACCCTATGGGTAATAATTTGAAGTATTTTTAAGAGTAATTTCATGCTTTCTGGCAAATTTAATATACTTGGATCCTATGAAAACTGGGTTGTTGTCATTCACCAAAGCTTTTGGAACCCCAAATCTTGAAATAAAATTTTCTATGAAATTGATCACAACATCTTGATATGATTTCTTGGTAGGAATAGCCTCTACCCATCTGGTAAGATAATATGTGGTAGTTAGTATAAAATTATGCTCTATTGAGTAATTAGGTTTAATAACCCCTATGAAGTCTAATCCCTATTGTTGAAAATGTTCTTCAACTTGTATGGGCTTGAGGGGAAATGAAGCATTCCTTGTCCTTCTAACATATCTCTGATATTTGTCATAGGCCCTGGTGACCCTGAAAGCATCAGTAAATATAGTAGGCCAATAATAGCCTACCCTTATGATTTTCAAAGTTGAAATCCTACCTGAGCTATGTCCACCAGCTGGTCCTTCATGGAACTATGTAATGACCCTCTTTTGTTGATCATCTTTCAAGCACGTTCGAAGAACTCCATCTATATTTCTTTTGTATAGGACTTCTAGTAGTAATACATATTTCAAAGAATGAATCCCGTATATCCTTCTTTGGTATGTATTTATATTTTGGGGGCATACTTCAGTTTGGAAATATTTGATCATATGGTCTACCCAATTAGAGTTTTTAGTTTGTACTCTTTCCATCTAATCTTCTTATGTTGCCTGACAAGCTATCACTTATGCTAATGTTGCAACCTTTGTTAGACCTTGGCATAGATCCCTGCCTCTCACCAATTTGGTGGGATGTATTTCTACATCATACTCTTGGATTTTGGTAATCCAACCAGCTCTTTTATCTCCTAGGTCATCCTGTAGGATAAAACTTCTTACATCTAGATGAACCACATATACCAGGGTCTTACTTTGTACCAAGTATTGCCTAAAATTCTCCAGTGACTTCATCACAACAAATGTGTCTTTCAATGAAGTTATATTTGACCTGGTAGTCATGGATTGTCTGGCTCCAAAAGAATACAGGATGCTCTTCACCTTGATCATATTTTGAGTAAACACTGATGCATAACTTTCTTCAGCTCCATAGGCATAAAGGATAAAATCTCTATAGAAATCAAGATTTATCAGCACTAGGGTTGTTGCAATGGACTACTTGATAATATCAAAAGATTATTTCCTAAATTCAGTCCATTTTAACTCATGATTCTTCTTGAGTAACTTAGATATAGGCCTAACTTTCTGTGCAAATTCAGAAATGAATTTCCTAACAAAATTGATCTAGCCCAAAAAATACTGCAAAGTCTTATTATTTTTTGGAAATGGAAAAGCCATAATGACTTTGATTCTATCTGGATTTATGGCCATACCTTATTTTGAGACCACTTGACCTAGCATATTTCCTTTGTGAACTACAAAGAATGACTTCTTAGGATTGAGTGAAATACCAAATTCTCTATATTTTTGAAAAACCTGCTTTAGGTGCGATAGGTGATCTTTCTTATCATGGGAAAATATAGTCATGTAATCCAAGTAAATTATAATGACTATGTTGATCAGTGCTCCAAATGTATAATCCATGGCTCTCTAAAATGTGCCTCCTACATTGGACAACCCAAAAGGTATTCTATAGTAGGTAAATGTTCCCCATTTTGTGGTGAATGTTGTTTTATACTGATCTTCATATTTCACCAAAATCTAATTGTATCTAGAGTAACCATCCAGTAATGAGAACCTCTCAGCCCCTGCCACTACCTATAGAATTTGATCAATTTGAGCGAAGGGATAGTGATCCTTAAGGGATGCTTGGTTAAGATTTCTAAAATCTCTACACAAGCGTATATCACCATTCTTCTTTCTTATGGGTACCAAGTTGGCTACCCAAGTTGGATGTTTTATTGGATATATGATTTTAGCCTTTAATAACTTTAAGATCTCCTCTCTCATGATGGCTTCAATCCTTGGATTTACGGGCCTTTTATTCAACCTAAAAGGCTTGGCATCAGGCTCTAGCTCAATAGTATGTTGGATAACCTTTTTGTCATATAACTTGAGGTCTTCATATGACCAAGCCACAATATCTTAAGGATTTGATATCTTCTACTTCCTCTGGTGAACATTTGAATTCAATATTGAGCTTCTTTTCAATACCGACTTCAACTTCTTTATAGATTTTTTCATTGACTTTCATGGTTCTGGTCTTTTTCCTATCCTCATTGTCAAATAAACTCTCTAGGGTGACCAATCCTCTAAGAATGTTATTGTTATTTAGTTGAATGACATGTTGTTTGTCAAGTTATTCTAGAAATTCCTCTTGGATAGTAGAGAGATATGCTTCTCTTACCAGAAAGTCAATTATATGCTCATCACTTTTAAAAAACTGCCAAAAAATCTGCTTATCTGGTACTGCAGGTCTAAAAATAATTTTGATTCCCTTGGCTCTCTTGATCCTATAGTCTATGGTAGGGTTGAAGTTAGCTCCCTTCATTTCTAAGGAATATGCTAGAGTGTTATTTTCTTTGGGAATAAAATTTAAATTCAGGGTATCAAAGGATTCCATAAGATCCCATACCCTATTTTTGTAAGATTTTAGGTAATGGTGCTTACTACTGCACTTATTTCTTAGTTGATGAACTATCAACTCAAAATAACCATATATGTTTAAAATATTAATGCCCATGCCTTCTAATTGTATCAATCCCAAACACAGGGTCTCATATTCTTCAAAATTATTAGTACATGACCATGTTAGTTTGTAGGCAAAATTCTTTGTCCCCTCTGATTGGGATTGTAAGACCACACCGGTTCCTGCACCATTTCTACATTTAGCCCCATCAAAGTGCATGATCCATGTTTTCTTTTATCTCAGGAATGATTGGATATAGCAGGGATTTTCTTCTCTAATTTAGTCAAGATACTAGATGTTCCCATACCAGTTCCAAACTGACTATAATCCTCTCTAAAAGGCAACTCATCTTCAATATACAATTCTTCAATGTTTTCCACTAGCTTAAATTCTTTAAGGGGATTCATATTACACATGTCTTCTTCAATATTTTCAATATGATAAGCTACCGATTTTTCAGGTTTTATTCTTATTATCTTTCCTTTGAAAGGAATTATCATACTAGAATAATCCATGTACATACATCCACCTAGTTTGTAGTAAACTCCCTTGAAAAGCATAATCCAAAGTAGGATTCTATATCAAACACAACTATTTATTATACTATTGTTACCTCAGGGGCTCTGTGCAGCCTCATTAACACATATTTTATGACTCCAACTATCTTAACAGGTGTCCCATCTAATTGTAATTGATGAGCACCAAAAATGCTCATATTTTGTACATATTTCTTGGATAAATATGCGGCTGTATAATAAGGATTGCACACTTTTATAAATTATTATATAGATATTTGATATAATTATGCATGTTATCTAATTTGTGTGCTTTTAGTATGTTTTATGGAATTGCAGATGATTTAGTTATATTTGGAACAGTCGAGGTCATTTTGATGGACTTGGGACTTTATTTCATTGGGAGTCAATGAAGAGAACATAGGCACCTCCCTGCAACCGGAAGGTGCCAATTGAACATAGGTGCCTCCTTGCAGTCGAAAGGCACCAAGTGAATACAAGTGCCTCCCTACAGTCGAAAGGTGCCAATTGAACATAGGTGCCTCCCTATAGTCAGAAGGCACAAAATGAATACAAGTGCCTCCCTACAGTCGAAAGGCGCTAATTGAACATAGGCGCCTCCCTGCAGTCGAAAGGCACCAAGTGAACACAAGCACCTCCCTGCAGTTGGAAGGCGCTGATTGAACATAGGTGCCTCCCTGTAGTCGAAAGGCACCATCTGAATGCACACGCCTCCTTGCAATCGAAAGGCACCAACCAAATGCAAGCACCTCTCCACAATTGGAAGGTGCTAATAGAGGGTAAGCACCTCCCTACAATCGGAAGGTGCTAATAGAGGCAGGCGCCTCCCTACAACCGAAAGGCACCACTAATTCTTTTCTCATTGACCAGAATTGAATGACGTGGATGGCAACGGCTGGTGCAGTTCCAACTCTACATCATGCAGAGCTAAATTGGAGATAGCACCTAACGTAACCAAATGTATTATCGATGCCAGGCAAAGCACAAATTGAATGAACATGCCGCCTTCAGAACATAATGCCAAACATCAATTGCATTCGCCAAACTATTCTAATTTAGTCTGGGAAGAATCGACTATTGTAACCACTATTGTAACAAAAGTTCTGTGGGTGTGTTATATAAACACACGCAGATCATTTTGAAAACATATAGAGAGATATATAGAAATAATTAATAAAGAGCTATTTTGAATTGCAGAAGATAGATTGTAATATGTTGATAAATATATTCTATTTCCAGAAGTTCTAAGCGCGTGTTCGATCGAGAGGAATCTACTGGAGCCTGGGCCCACTCCAAGCCAGTATTTCTTCCCCATTTCTTTCTATTTATTTATCAATTTATTGCTTTCATAGAACCGTTCATTAATTTACTAGTTCTCATATTTTGTAGTAGGTTTATTTCTAGGACTATATACATGATTTATTTTTGTAGATTTATTTTTGTTCTTCTTATGTAATTTATTGAGGAGTGCGGGAATGATTGACAACCATCTCAAGAACACCCCCCAATGTAGGATTAGCAGATTCACCCTCCAGTGGTATTGTAGTAACCTAATTCCGACTCTTTGCAAGTTTACGAAGCTCCCTGGGTTGATAATTAAATGCATGGGCATGTGACAAAAATAGGAAACCATTCACCTTGTTTGGCCTGCAACATTTTGGTGTCATTGCCGGGGAAGCATCTTAATTAGATTACTTACAATACCCTGAAACCTTCATCTGACCTTGCATGAGTTCTTCAAGAAGAAGAGGACCTGACGGTCACTTTATAAGAACTAATCCATCAGGACCTGAGTCAGCTGAGCATTTTGGATTTGAGTTAGACTCGCTCGACCTACCAACAATCCTTTGGAGTGAGGAACCACACTTTGTGCAAAGTTCCACCTCATCCCATCAATGAGGGGAAGAATGAATCATCATGAATCCCCTGTTTAATAGGACTCCTCTAGAGGAAGCCCTATTGCGAAAGGCTGTGGAGGATCAGACGATCTCGCCAGGTAACCTTAGAGCATTGACTCAGAAAGTTTTAAATGACCGAAAGGCCATAAATGTTGCATTAGAAACCAAATTTCCCAAAAAAATGGTAGATAACGATGAAGTCTCATCTGGATTTAGTTTCCCAATAGAGGAGGGAGTAGGAGATACCAAAATGAAAAACATATCCCCTGCTCACCTCCCGTCCTTCAGAGGACACCCGACTGAGGACCCTGACCTATTTTTATTCAAGTTTGATGTTTTGTGTAGGTCTGTGGATTACAAATCAAATGCGTAGAAGTTGAAATTATTTCCTTCTACATTAGATGATGCAACTCTATGATGGTTCATCGATCTGGGAGACAAACACATCACCACCTGGGACCAGATGAAGACACTCTTTTTAGAGCAATATCAAGATTTTGGGAGAGCAAGAGACTCCAGGGAGGAGGTCCTGAGCATGACACAAAGAGAAGATGAGTCTCTTGAGGAGTATTGAGAGAGATTCACCTTTAATCTTCAACGATCTCCTCACTCAAAGTTATCTGATAAGTCCCTCAAAAGCATCTTCTTGAGGGGACTTACTAATGAGTCACTGGAGGCTCTCAACATGTTCTCTGGAGGTGATGTCTATCAGTATGCTATGGATGACATCCGACAATTATGTCGAAACTACTCGAGAAGGCAAGGCAAAGTCACCCCCAGGACCATGAAGGCAACTGCTTCAGTCACCAAAACAGAGATAGGCAACATGCTGGAGGATTTGAAGAGCGAAATGCTTTCATCTTTAGCACTACAGATGGATACACTACTGTTAGAAAAGAAGAAACAAGAAAATGACGTAGCATTAGCCTAATTCTTCCAAAAATGAAGAGGAAGGCACAAAAAGAATGCATGCCCAAAAAACAAGGTCAGAATATGCGCAGTTTGTAGGCTGAATCATAAAACTCGATTGTGTCCACAACTGCCCAGTAACCAGGAAGCGGCTGAGAGCATGGAGGCCTATTTCATAGGCAATAGGAAGATTTGGCCATAGCCCCCCACAGGGAATATACCAACCAAAATGCCAACATATGGGGGAGGGTCATACATGCACCAAGGACCCCCTCAACCACCTAATATGGGGTGGTGGGGACCGTCACCCTAGACGAACGCACCCCCAAAAGCATTCCCAAATCAATAGCCATGGATGCCATATCCATATCCTAGGCAGTAGTGGAGAGGCCACAATACATGGAATTAGACTCCATAGAATGTAGCTCCTGCTCACATTCAACAGACTTACCAGCATTTCCAGTAGTGAGACCTACGTAGCTACCAGCACAACCGACAGTAAACTCGAACAAAAAAATAAATTAGCTGGCATACAACGTAGAAGGTGAGATGTACCATATGTATAATATTAAACTTAGATCAGGTAGGCAGCTAGGAGTAGAGACTCTACCTTTGGTAGAAGAGGAGGAAGAAATAGTAGAGATACCTCCATTGGTAGAAGAGGAGGCAAAAATAGAGGAGACACCTCTGGTAGAAGAAGGAAAAGAACTTGAGAGAGTGGAGGCTCCATTTCCTAGCCGACTGCAGGAACAAAGAAAAATAACACAGCCAAAATTTGACATCTTGTCAAGCTTGAAGAATCTCATGGTGACAATCCCATTATTTCAAGCAATTCGAGATGTCCCCATTTACACCAAGGCAATTAGAGAAATGTGTCTAAGGAGACCGGGACAAAAAGCTACCCAAACTATCAACATCGTGGGTAAACTAGCGGATCTAATGATGGGTAGAACACATCATCCAAAGTATGCTGATCCAGGAAACCCATTGCTGATCATAAAAATTGGAGGACATTCCCTGTCCAACACACTGGTTGACCTCGGGGTAGCCATCAACATGATGCCTCAAGAGACCATCCAAAGGTTGCGGCTCACAAACCTAAAGCCAACCATGACAGTGCTGCAGTTAGCCGATCTATCAACCGTGTCATTAGAAGGAATACTGGAAGATGTGATCATAACAGTCAGTGCATGGGAATATCTAGCTGATTTTCTAGTTTTGCAAACCAAGACCAGGCTGGGCGGTTACCCGCTCATTTTGGGGAGGCCATGGCTGGAAATATTTGATGCTTACATCAGCTACCGAGATGGGCTAATGAACATCTCCAATGGGAAAAATTTCAAAATGCTGACCATTTCATCGCTAGCTCAGTCTATGGACTCGACAAAAGAACCCAGGATCACCGAGCATGGAACGACGGAGTTGTCCATAATCCATCTAGTGATGACCTTGGAGGAGGTGGTAGAAGAGGACGAGGATGGTGCTATCATGGAGTTTCTCCATGGAGAATCGTCCACCCCCGCACCTGGATCATCGTTAACTGGAACCCAAGATTAGCACATCCAACAAATACACGTTGGACCGGGGAGGACATTAAACGTCAACAGCAGGTTGATGCCAACACAGCTAGAAAATTTGGAAGAGCTTTTGGTAAGACACCATCAAGAATTTGCATGGGACTATGTAGATATGCATGGCATCAGCCCAAAAATATGTACCCATCAGATTGACTTAGATGACTAGGCAACTCCTAGTTGACAGCCACAGAGAAGGATGAACCCAGCAATGAAAGACATTATTAGAGAGGAATTGCACAAACTTCTATCTGCTGAATTCATATATCAAATTTTTGATAGTGAATGGGTATCACCATTAGTGGTGGTCCCCAAAAATAATGGGAAATTGCAGATCTGCATGGACTACCGGACGTTGAACAAGGTGACTAAGAAAGACCACTTCCCACTCCCGTTCATCAATCAGGTCTTGGACACACTCTCAGGAAGAAAATACTTCTCCTTTCTGGATGGTTTCAGTGGTTACAAACAGATCCAGATAGGGGAAGAAGATCAAGATAAAACGACATTCACCTATCCATGGGGAACGTTTGCCTATAAGGTATTGCCTTTTGGACTATGCAATGCATCGACCACATTTTAAAGGGTGATTCTTAGCATATTCTCTAATATGATAGGAGACGGGGTGGAAATATACATGGATGACTTCACCGCCTATGGAGAAACCTTTGAGGAGGCAATGACAAACCTGGAAAGAGTGCTTGACAGGAGCAAGGAAAACCATTTGTCCCTAAGTAATGAAAAATGTTTTATGATGATGCAGGAAGGCATCATGTTGGGACACCACCTCTTTGCAGAAGGAATAAAATTAGACAAGAGGAAGATCAAGGTCATCAGAGACCTACCTAGCCCCAGAACGCAGAAGGAGGTAAGAAGTTTCCTTGGATCAATCGGGTACTACCAGCGATTTATCGCCGAATTTAGTAAGATTTCCAAACCACTGCACACCCTACTTTCTAAGGACGTAGAGTTCAATTGGATGGGAGATTGCAAAGAAGTGTTCCAATTGCTAAAAGAAAAATTGATATCTGCACCGGTCTTGAGAGGACCGAATTGGGCCATATCGTTCCATATTTACTGCGATGCACTAACGATGCAATCGAAGCAGTCCTTGGGTAGAAAGACAGTGAAGAATTCTACGCCATCTATTATGTTAGTAAAAACTTTGTAGGAGCGGAACTCAATTATACAGTGACAGAAAAAGAATTCCTTGTAGTTGTCCATGCAATAAACAAATTCTATCACTATATAATAGGATACAAGGTCTTCATCCATATGGACCACGCGGCTATCAAGTATCTGATGAGTAAGTCGGCCATTGGTGGTAGAATTATCAGATGGCTATTTCTATTGCAAGAATTCGACATCACTATAGTAGATAAACCAGGCAAGGACAACATTGTGGCAAATTTTCTGTCCAATTGATACCAGCAGATCATCAAGCAGTGGAAGATCAGTTTTCAGATGAACATCTATTCGCTATTAGTGAACAAAATTCATGGTATGCAGACATAGCTAATTAATTAGCCACCAGAAGGACCTCACCTGCTCTCTCCTACAAAGAAAAGCAGGCGGTCATAGAGAAGAGCGCATCATTCCTTTGGATGGATGGTCTCCTATTTAAAATAGGATAGGACCAAATTATAAGAAGATGCGTAGCAGAACAGGAGTTTTCAGAAGTGCTCAAGGCATGTCACGATGAGCTATGCAGAGGACACTTTGCAGGGAAATAAACTGACTACAAAATCTTATAGGTTGGGTATTTTTGGCCCACTCTGTTCAAGGATGTGACAACATATACCAACAAGTGTGACGAGTGCTAGAGGATGGGTAGACCAACCCACCGAGATGAAATGCCCCTGTAGCCCCAGGTACATCTAGAACCTTTTGATAAATGAGGCATGGATTTCGTGGGACCATTTAATCCACCTTCGATGGAAAGGAGGTTTATTTTGGTTTGCACGGATTACATAACCAAATGGGTGGAAGTGTAGGCATTAAGGGACTCAAAGGAAAGAACGGTCACCGATTTCTTATTTTCTCATATTTTCACACGATTTGGGGTTCCTCGGGAGATAACAACAGACCAAGGGCCCCAATTCACCTCCAAATTGATTGAGGAGCTGATGGAGTAGTATAAAGTTTGGCATAATAAAACCACGCCCTACCATCCATAGGCGAACGGGCAGGTAGAAGTGACAAACAGGAAGATAGAAAACATCCTGACAAAAACCGTGTAGCAACACAAGAAATATTGGGCCACACGGTTGTTGGAGGTAGTTTGGGCATACAACACCATGTGGAAATCCACCACAGGATGCACACCTTTCCAACTGGTCTATGGAAAAAATGCGATGATGCCCATAAAATTTGAAATCAAAACTCTGAGGATGGCTTTAGAATTAAATTTGAGCTTGGACAAAGCTCAAAAATAGAGGATTCACCAGCTAGATCAGCTAGACAAAATCTGACTGGATGCTTTGCAGAGGACAAAGATTATACAGAAGCAGAGAAAGAAGTGGCATGATAACCACATCAAGCTGAAGAAGTTCCAGGTAGGGGAATGGGTACTGTTGTATGATTCTCGATTCCAAGAAAGGAAGGGCAAACTTATGCAGAGGTGGATGGGGCCGTATGAGGTGGCAGAACTCATTAGGAATGGGGCTATGCGCGTTAAGACAATTGACGGTAGCAACACCATGTTCACAGTCAATGGCCACCGACTACGCCCCTATAATACATCCGAAACATTACAGGTGGAATCTAGAGTAGGCGTGGGGGAGACTCCATCTTGCTAGATTTGGACCGAACTCTCATAGGTGAAAGGTGGGCACGAAAGTGCTCACCCAATTTGGTTAGTTAGTTATAGTTTTTTTTAATGTGTGTTTTTTTGCAGGGACGACGCCCGCATGCAAGCTGTAGGCATCCTAATCCAGGGCCTAATAGGCATGGAACGCGTCTAACTGCATTTATTTTCCTTTCTTTTTTTGGTTGCTTTTTGCAGGTGGGGGACCTGACAGGACGAAGGATAGGTATCTGGGAAACCAGGCCTGATTCGGCTCAGCATTTCGACACCAACTCATAGATAGAATATGGGTGGCGTGAAAAATTGGGAAGGTTTGATCACCCTTTTTCTAGTTGATTCGTTAATTCTAGAAGAAGATGCATTACTGCAGTCAAAAGGTGCCCATATAGAAGAAGGTACCTTACTACAGTCAAAAGGTGCCCATCCAGAAGAAGATGCCTTATTGTAGTCAGAAGGCGCCCATCTAGAAGAAGGCGCCTTACTGCAGTCAGAAGGTGCCCATATAGAAGAAGGCGCCTTACTGCAGTCAGAAGGTGCCCATCTAGAAGAAGGTGCCTTACTACAGTCAGAAGGTGCCCATCCAAAAGAAGGCGCCTTACTACAGTCAGAAGGTACCCATCCAAAAGAAGGCGCCTTGTTGCATTCGAAAGGTGCCCATCAAAAAAAAAAAAAAAAAAAATATATATATATATATAATAGGCGCCTTCCATGGCAAGAAGGCGCCAGGAAAATAAAATAAAATAAGCCAGCTGAATACGCCTTCCAACATCAGGAAGGCGCATTCATTCCGTTGAATACGCCTTCCAACATCAAGAAGGCGTATTCATCCAACTGAATACGCCTTCCAACATCAAGAAGGCGCATTCATCAAGATGAACGCCTTCCAACATTGGGAAGGCACGGACCAGAAGGAGGTGTCCCCCATATTGGGAAGATGCATGCAGTCAAAAGTGCCTCCCACCAATTATAAGGCACCGAAAGGTGCATTCGTTCGAAGACGAGCACCGACAATGTTGGAAAGGCGTTACATGGACACCATCCACAAAGGGAAGGTACCAAAGAATGCCTCCCGCATGCAACATTTACATCTATCGAATGCCTCGAGTGGAACAAAGCAACGCAAGAATAAGCGATATCAAATACCCCTCCCTCATGTCACAAGTCAGCAAATTAGAAGCTACCACGACAACTGGAATGTCGAATCAGGTATGCGCATATTAAATTAAATCTTTTATATAATTGTTTATAAATACGCAGTACCAAAAAATACATCTGTCATAGAGATCGTACCCCCCATAGCCGAAAACACGTGCCAATGAGAGGACGCCTTCCATAACTATTAGGGTTAGGCACATTTTCTATAAGAAGGTGCCTTCCTAAAGAAGTAAGGATAGAAAAAAATACAGTAGTAGAAGGCGCCATGGGAGGAAGGTCTAAGAATCACGCGATCAAGAAGAATGAACCCAGTGACACAGATGGGATCATAGGGGTAGTAAAGACCAAATTCGAAGCCGAGGGGTGGCTCAAATACTGCACCATGGTCAGTCAGGGCCAGGATGTAGAGGCAGCTAGAGAATTCATCACCTCTTTGAGGGGTGATGTGGCCCAAGTACGAGGGATGGAAATTCCAGTCACCCCTGAGTTCATCTCATAGGTGACTAGATTGCCTCTCACGGGGGAATGTATATACAAGGGCGGAGTGTTAAAAGTATATGCCGAAATACTATTGCTAGGAGGAAATGTGCAGGTAGATAGGGAGGGGTTATTAAAAAATAGCCTCCCCATGAATATGCAAAATATGTTCAAGCAGATTGATTGATTCTTCACATGCATAGGGAAGTATACCCATCTGCACCTTAATCATGTGCACTTCCTCAATCACCTAGTGCATGGGAGGAAATTGAATATACCTTTCTACCTAGTGAGTGCTTTGAAAGATGAAGTGGCTTAGTACCAGAAAGGGGCACCGTTAACCTTAGCCCACCATGGGCTGATATCGGCATTGGTCCACCATGTAGAAGCATAAGTACAGAACCGTGATGTAGAGGGAGATGGCAACCAAATAGGACAACACAATGCGGTTGCCAAATTAAGGCAAGGCAAAGCATCCCCTGTAGAGGAGATAGCAAACATTGGGTAATTTGCATTGCCCTATTTTATAGGAGGAGCAGAGCAGTCACCGGTGCCCGCAGACATAGAGGATAGAGGGCATTCCCTAGTGCCCGATTATGAGGAGGAAGGAGCGCCACTCGTGGGTGGTGTAGATGAACCGATTCCCAAGAGGAAACGCCTACGGTGATTCCTATCAATAGAGGAAGAGGAGAGAAACATAGAGATAGATGTTTCCACCCAAACCCTCTAAGAATTAACAAACCAGAGCCCATAGAATGAAGGAACTTCTAGGAGCAACGACAAGATCGATGCGGCCTTGGAGGAGGCGCTCAACTGGAAAACTGATTGATGGATGGCACAGTAGGTTCTGGAGGATTGCTAGAACTAGCATCAAAAGGAATTGGAGGAAAAGGATAGACAAATCGCTCAGCTCAAGCAGCTGGTCCAACAGTTGCAAGAGGAAAATAAAAAACTTTAGGGTAGAAGAATAGCAAGACAGGAGGTGTCCATGCAGAAAAATTATGCAGAAGCAGTGCCAATGAACTCTCCCACATCCATCGAATGAGTATTCTCTTCAGGGGAGATTCGATCAGACACCCTACAGAGCAGCCTAGAGGCAGGGGAGGATTCCTATGTTTTCAGGGGTGAAAATGAAAGAAGTCCTACGATGCCCCCTATCATTGTCTTGAGTGACACAGAGCAGGACGAAGGCCTCCAGCAGCAAATAAGACCAGAGGATACAAAGGACCTCCCCTGGCTTGAAGAGGGAGAAGAGCTTGAGGGGTTGACACTAGGAAGATAGGAGGATAAAGGATCACCCTTAGAGATAGCCGCACAATCGATCCTTCAGAGTGAAAAGAAGTCCCCAAAAGAGAAAGAAGATATCCCTGACCGAGCCACCACATTTTCTACAGAGGCCAAGGCAAATATGCCCAGGACAGCTCGACAGAAGGTGAAAGTGACCTTTTTTGAGTTAGAGGAGGATGAATGGGACATGCAACCGTTCACCAAATGGCAAAAATATTTTGAGCGGCTGCACAACGAAATGAAAGTAGCCAAGGCGGCCAAGAAGGCATCCTCAAGGATAAAAGGAGATTTTGGCATCTGCATCAATCCGACAAAATACAGCCAGTTTTGGGACATCTATGGTTCATCCCGAGGATGACCTTCCATGATGAGGAGGTACTTGGAATGGTGGGGAATATATGGCCCACAATTTGAGGCCATTGCAATTGCAAAGGAGAATGCAAGGCTTACCCCTGAAGTGGTCGCATTATACAAGGTCCAAGTAGTGCCTTCTAGAGAGGATAACTTGGATATCCCTCTGGTAGTGGTCAAACCTCTAGATGATGACCTATGGCATGTTACCAAAGCTGCATTTCAATTGATAGGAACAATGCTGGCTAGACCACCACCAGTAGCAGCCAGAATAAGAAGGGGACAATTAACAATCGTAGTTTCCAATAGGCAGAGGCAAACTACACCTTCACACGTCGACACGAAAATACAGACTTGGGCCGCAGGGGTAGCCGAATCCTCCAAGAGATGGCGACGATGAAAAGTTTGAGGGCTACCTACATTTTGGATGCCATAAGGGCATGGCATATGTTAGGCATGGGGGACCTGCAGTTTGGATGCCACGAGGGTGTGGCATATGTTAGGCATGGGGGGATGATGAGCACCAGAAATGCTCATATTTTGTACATATTTCTTGGATCAATATGCAGCTGTATAATAAGGATTGCATACTTTTATAAATGATTATATAGATATTTGATATAATTATGCGTGTTATCTAATTTGTGTGCTTTTAGTATGTTTTGTGGAATTGCAGTTGATTTAGTTAGATTTGGAACAGTCAAGGTCCTTTCGATGTACCTAGCACTTTATTTCATCAGGAGTATATGAAGAGAACATAGGTGCCTCCCTACAACTAAAATGTGCCAATTGAACATAGGCGCCTCCCTACAGTCAAAAGGCACCAAGTGAATACAAGTGCCTCCCTGCAGTCGAAAGGTGCCAATTGAACATAGGTGCCTCCCTACAGTCGGAAGGCACCAAGTGAATACAAGTGCCTCCCTATAGTCGAAAGGCACCAATTGAACATAGGTGCCTCCCTACAGTCGGAAGGCACCAAGTGAATACAAGCACCTCCCTACAGTTGGAAGGTGTTGATTGAACATAGGCACCTCCCTACAGTCGGAAGGCGCTGTTTGAATGCAAGCACCTCCCTACAACTGAAAGGTGCCAACCAAAGTCAAGTGCCTCTTCATAGTTGAAAGGTGCTAATAGAGGGTAAGCGCCTCCCTAAAACTGAAAGGCACTAATAGAGGCAAGCACCTCCCTGCAACCGCAAGACGCCACTGATTATTTTCCCATTGAGCAGAGTTGAACAACGTGGATGGTAACGACTGGTGCAGTTCTAGCTCTGCATCATGCAAAGCTAAATTGGAGATAGCACCTAATGTACCCAAACATCTTATCGATGCCAGGAAAAGCACGAACCGAATGAACATGCCGCCTTCAGAATAGAATGCCAGATGTCGATTGCATTCACCAGACTGTTCTAATTTAGTCTGGGAAGAATCGACTGTTGTAACCACTGTTGTAATAGAAGTTTTGTGGGTGTGTTATATAAACACACGCAAATAATTCTGAAAATATATAGAGAGATATATATAAATAATTAATAAAGATCTATTTTGAATTGCAAAAGATAGATTATAATACGTTGATAAATATATTCTAGTTCCAAAAGTTCTAAGCGCGTGTTCGATTGGGAGGAATCTGCTGGAGCCTGGGCCCACTCCAAGCCAGTATTTCTTCCCCATTTCTTTCTGTTTATTTATCAGTTTATTGCTTTCATATAACCGTTCATTAATTTACTAGTTCCTGTATTTTGCAGTAGGTTTATTTCCAGGACTGTATACATGATTTATTTATGTAGATTTATTTCTGTTCTTCTTACGTAATTTATTGAGGAGTGCGAGAATGATTGACAACCATCTCAAGAACACCCCCCAATGTAGGATTAGCATATTCACCCTCCAGTGGTATTGTAGTAACCTAATTTTGACTCTTCACAATTTTACGAAGCTCCCTTGATTGATAATTAAATGCACAGGCATGTGATAAAAATAGTAAACCATTCACCTTGTTTGGCGTGCAACAGTAATACTCCAGGATAAGATCAGGTATACTCCATACCCATTTCTTCACAAAAATCTTTAGGCATGACTGTAGTTGATGCTCCTAAATCAATCATACAATTTTAGACTACCCAAACTTCCATCCTCAAGGATATATAGAAAGGAGGGGGCTTATTCTTTAAAATAATAGGTGGCATTTCTTTCTTTTCTAATGGCATACTAAGGATTGTAGTGGTCTACCTATTTTGTGGATACTTGTTGAGGGAAACCTTAAGAAGATTAATTTGACCAGGAATAAACAGAGTGTCATACAGGCTGGTTTTTTATGGAATTTTTTTCATCAATTCAACAACATTAAACTCAGATTTAGTAAGGAAAGGTCTTTCGTGCCTTCCTTCTGGCTCACCATATCTCATTTTATACTAGTGAGTGGCTTCTACTCTCTACCTTTTGGTAATAGAGGGGAATCTAAGCCTTTATTGAGCCTCATCCTTAGATTTTATTTGGTCTCTTTCAATTTCCTTTCCGACCTCCTAGGAAGACTGTCTATCTTCTATTTACCCTTAGCTTGAGGTATGGGGAAAGTATCACTACTTTGAGGAAGGGAATCAGTTCTTTTTTGATAAGGGACTTGAAATTGGCCCATTATTTGGGGATCTACTTGTAAGGTTTTCTTTCCAAACCTTGTCATAACAACATTTGGGCTTTCTTCATCCAAATATTTTCCAACCATGATTTGATCAAACTATCATAACATCTTTACTCTTCCCTTTTGATTTCCTTCATATTGATCCATAGCTTATTGGACATGGTGTTGGTACATAACACAATACTGAACATCGTGGGGATCATTGCATACTAAACACCAAACATTAGCAAGAGTAGTATCTGAAGAACATTCTAGCTCCTCATATGCTACATTTACTCTAACCCCAGTACTGTTACTAGGACTAGGTCTTTGATATTTATTCACATATGGAAACCTCCTCGGTTGTAACCTTTCTTGGTCTCTATTTTCCATTGAATTCATTCTATTACTCAGAGTTTTTAGAGTAATTTGTATATCAAGAATAACATAAAACTCCTGAGATGGTTGAGAATGAAGGGGCGGAAAAGGAGCTATAGAGGATGTTGGATTTGGTTGAGGGATTGCATTCATTTGTGGAGATGGAGATGATAAAGAAAGGGGATCCATGTAAGAAGGGTTTGTAGTTTGACTTTGGCTACTAGTGGTTTCTGTGTTATAAGGTAGCATAGTTTTGGGGGGGAGTCTTCCCACATTAATTAGGATGTTCTTAGTATGAATTGTTGCATTATAAACATGGGGAAATATCTCTACTCCAGATTGCTATTTTTGTAATCCTAGCTTTGATCCAAGATCTTGGATATAATACATGTATACCAAACATGTAGCTGGTATATCTATGGGAGGTATCCTCTTCCATATCTTGCTAAATGTCAAATTAAAATCTAAGACAATTTCTTGCTTAGTTTTCTGCATGGATGTAAACTAGTTAAGTAGGGAGAAAGGGTCAATAGGTTCATTAAATTCTTCTATAAATGGCTCGGCTAAAGCTTGCCATGAAGTGATAGTGTTATATTCCACGGTTCTAAACCAATGTAACATCTTTCCTCTGAAGGATAGGGCTACAATTCTTACAATAATATCCTCCTCTTTTATGTTATGAATTACTTCTAGATTCAAAATATCCTGACAATGCTCATAAGCTATCTTACCTAATCCATCATAAGTGGGGATAGCCTTGGATACATCCTAGGGAATGGTATTCATTTGGTCGAATATCAAGGGACTAGTTGTATTCCAGCTGGGGTATTTCAATAATGGATGATTAAGGGCCACATTTTGTGCCATATTACTAGGTGCAGATCCTGTTGGAGGGACTACTAGGTTAACTGCAGGGTTTTATTCATGAAGCTCCTCTTATGAGAGGAATTCTTGATTCAAACTTCTGATAACCGTAGACCCTCTATAAGGTAATTCATAATAAAAATATGAGTCAGGGTTATCCCTCTTGAAGGACATGGTATACATGAAATGACACTGGTCTACAGGGGTAATTATTTTTTTATGTTTAAGTACCAAGGAGTCATCAAGTGAACTTGCTATTCTCCGCTTATAAGGTCAAGAAAATTCAACAAATGTTGATTCCTCTGAGTTGAGATAAACAATAACTCATATGATGGGTTTTCATGTTCCTTGTGAACTGGTCCCATCGGGCGTGCCAAAAACTGTTGGGCACTAAATTGCATCAATTTTTACTCAATACTATGACTATATATCTTCTTACTTTCTGTCCAGGCTTGCACTAGTAGATACAACTCAACACTCAACATTGGATGGACCAAAATAAATTTTTTGATCCAACCTCTAGAGTAGGCTGATTCCTTGTCAACTTAAATAGAATGTTGACACAATTATGCTCACTTGGGATTTTGATATTAGGGTAAGAAAATGTTAGGTCTAGAGATATGTGAACAATAGTGGATGAATAGGCTAAAAACATTGCACTATAGCAAAAAGCTTCAAAAAACCAAATAAAATATACATTACTAAGGTCAACATTATCGCAAATTAAATGTATTTTCATTCATTTAAGCATAGTAGAGAAATATTGTAGACAACAATCTCAATATCTAAACAGTAATAATCCAAATAACAAAATTCACTAATACCTAGATTTTACAGAAATGCACTCCCTGACAATAAAGATCAAACTCATAAGCAGATTTAAATTACCCTAACATCTAGTAATCCATTAATTTGGCACAAACTAACCATTCAAGTATTCACAAAAATGCAACTAAGAAATTCAAACCTCTGATATCGAAATATGAAGACAAAATTTTTTAGGCAAAGATCAATGTAATGCTCCTTTCATTAGCCCTTAGGAATATTTACAGTAGAATAGGTAAACACACTAGATTCAACCCTTAGAAATGAGGGTTCAACCTCTATTTATAGTTTTGCAAAAATAAAATTACAAGGAACATTACAAATATTTAAATTTGACATCTTAGTAGAGAGTTCTTACTGACATTCTCTTACTGGTTCATACTCTAGGAAATCCACTGCAAGTGGACCGCCATAGTAGTTTGAACTGTCTACAACTTGTTGGTCGTTTGACGCTAACTGGAGTTCTGGCCATTGGAGAGTGTGTATGCATCGTTGATCCTTCTTGGAAGCCCTCTGCCATAGTCTATCTATAACCATATATGGTTCTATCTTATTGAAACCCTCAATGCTTCCTCTTTCTCCTCCAACTGACTATCATAGCTCTAGTGAGAGATTGCTTTTATACTCTTCAAATTTCTTAGAAAAATATCCATTGTTGATCTCCCCCATTGTATGGCTAAGATTTAATATGATATAAGCTTGTTATAATGGTAGGGGAGAACACATCACCATTCCACTTTAAAAAACTAATGATGTCATATTTTATGCCTTAGAAATTGTGGAATGCCAATTCGGAATTAAAATGCTCTAAAAGTGAAGTGGGATGAAATCCGCTCTTTATCCTTCGTTTTCCTTCTTCGACAATGGAACATTCACCAATCCACAAAAAAAAATTGATGACGTCATATCTCCTTTGTAAATTCTATGGATTCCATTCCATATAGAAGCAAGTACATTGGTTAGTGAACTATTCTGAGCTTATTGTAATGCCAAATGACTCTTCCTCCAATCCACACCGACTTCAAATTACACTGTTGCTTATCATCATTCCATAAGAGATTTATTCAAAAATATGCTTTGTCATGAATCCAAATCTTCTATGATTAGATTTCTACCTTCTATCACCATTCCAAGAAAAAATGTTCATTGCATTCTCCAGAATTGGGCTTTCCAACACTTAGTCGCTCACAAAGTATTAAAAACATCAAGATGTCGTCAATCCACACTTATTTTACACTGAAATCATTCTTCTTCAAAATTTTTTTGGATTCGGTATGCATTGCCTGTATGGAGCTAAAAACAAAAGAAAATTTGTAGAATCGCTCCAAGTACAAACATTTACCAAGTGTTGGGTGGACTCGTGGCCTTTCTTTGCAGATCCGCTCCAAAATACACTACAAATTGTGTGGATTGAGAACTTCATGACTTTGGCAAAATTTTCAAAGTTTTCCTAAGTATGTGGCCATTTTGGGTCTACAAGAATTAGTCAACATGATTCAAATAGAGCCAAACCATGACTAGTTTTTTAAATCCAAAGACTTCTTAGAGAAGGCACCTTGGGGGTCCTTGATCTTGCAGGGTCCTACAGAGAATGGTACCACCATTCACCACAAGGTTGTTTCTCAATCTGCATTTGTGCAAATAAAAATGTAGGAGAAACAAGTCATATTATTTGTTGAGACTATAGCTTATTAGGATTGTCTTTCCCAGTTACAATATTTCTTGAGGCTTGGCATCATCCCATAGGGACTGTTGCATGCTGAAAGATGATCATTTAAGCAAAAAGTGACAATATATGTCTTTCTAGGAGGCATATTGTAATGTTGAGGCTATAATGGAATCCTCCTTTCTTTCTTATAGGCCCAAGAATCAACTTGGATGGTTTCACAAGCTCACAATGGTACATGCGGTAGCCACTTTAATGACATGACCATTTTCAAGCACATCCTTCAAATGGGTTATTACTAGCCCACCATGGAGAAGGATTGTTGTGAGTATGTTAAGAAATGTGTTAAATATCCATATCATGTAAATATGATACACATGCCATCTCAGGATTTACAACCCATTCAATCATCTTGGCCATTTTCTCAGTGGGGTTTCAATTTGATCAGAAAGATTTATCCCCTGTATTCGGGCTGACATACATTTATCTTAACGGCCATTGAGTACTTCACCAAATGGGTGGAAGCAATCTCCTTAACCTCGATAATTGGACCTCAAATTGTGGATTTCATACTTCACAACATCATCTATCATTTTGGGATACCCTTCAAGATAATATCATATAATGGTCCGTCATTCAAAAATAAAAATGTGTGAGCTTTAATGACCAAATACAACATTTAGCATAGTTTTGCGACACCATACTATCCGTAGGCTAACGGGAAAGTAGAGGCCTCTAACAAGATGATAGTAGCCATATTAAAGAATATGGTGAAAGAGAATCATAAGGACTAGCATTTGCAATTGCACCTGGAATTATGGGCTTACAGGACTAGCATGTAGACACCCACTAGGGCAACACCGTTTTTGCTTGTATATGGTGTTTTGGCCATTATACCCTTAGAGTTGGAAATTCCAACATTGTGCATCACATTGAAATATTTCATCAATTATGGCACTGCACGACATGATCACTTGGATCAATTGACCCTTCTGGATGAGCGTTTCATTAATGCTCTTGAGCATCTTCACATTTACCAGGATATTCTAACATGAGCTTATAAAAATAAAGTCCACTTGAGAGACTTTAAAGTTGGGGATCTTGTGCTTAAATAAAACCAACTAAAATTTACAGCCAATTGGATAGGTCCCTATATCGTCTCTGAGAATATTGGGCCTAGGACATATCGCTTGACAATGTTAGAGGGTGTTGAAGAGTGAGAACCTCTCAACATCATTCATCTAAAGGCATTTCACACATAAATCAACAAAATATCAAAAAAATTCAAATAAATTTTAAAATTTCAAAAACAAAAGAAATCATAATGTAGACACCTAAAATGTGTCATGTCGAGGGCGACTACTCATATGGACATGCTACAAGACTATATGGAGGATCTTGGACAGACTCCAAGATAGAGCAATGGTTCTAACCACTCAATTTAGGCATTTTGGCCTAATCAGTATGAACCACAGCCCAGACCTACGATCTCCAGTCTAAACCATGGTTGACACCTACGGTCTACAGTTTGGACCGCAACTATGACCTGCAATTTTAACTGAAGTTTAGTTAGGCCTTCCATCCGAGCCAAATTGGTTGGAACGACCAAAAGATATAGAAAAAAGTAGTTGAAGGATGAAATATTCCAGAGGCTTCCATCCCAACTGTCCTAACCACCCTTCTTGGTCTTGGATTCTCCATGAAGCTACCCCTAGCCCTAGGGACATGCTATAAATACCCCCTCCAAAATGGGGAGAAAAGAGGAACAAATAATATATGATTTGTATAGCGAAGCGTTGATGAATTATCGAGTGAGTGTGAAGTGATCAAGCAAGTAGCGAAGCCTTGTCGGATTGCATATTGAATTTATACATTTGAAGGCTACTTTGCTATTCATCCAACAATTATTTTGCCATGGAAGCCCTAGGAGCCTAGGAGGATCAAGAAACATAAATCCAAAAAAACAAAGGTCTTTCACATCAAATTGACCTCCAAATCAGTTTGAGGACAACAACGGTGACCCTTGAACATCAATTTGGACAAGGAGATCAAGCCCACTGCCCCTAATTTTTAGGGTAAACCTATTAGAGGTCAAACCACCATTTTCATCCGTGGTTCATAGTGCAGATCGCTCATGAGAGTTGCGGTTTGCAACAGGTGATAGATCATCTTACTCTTTTCATTTTTGTTTGGTTAAATAGGGCAGATTAATAATTTCTTAGGTTTAATTACAATTTAGAAGAGTTTTTATTGTAGGAATTAGCTTAGAATAGATAGTTTATGCTTTGCACTAATTAAGACATTAGTGGATCTTTTATGCACCTCTATGCTCCTATTTTGTTATCTTATCCATGCATTATTTGTCTAACAATGTCCTTTATGCTATATTACAAATCTTGATTCAATTAGCATAATTTAAAGGTTTTCTTTATGCTTTCTTGATATTTATTTTAATGGCATTATCATGTATGTTTCCTCAAAAGGCCTCATCATGAGAGGCTATCTATATTTTTGATCGTGTGCTATTGTTTCTTGATCGTAGGAAGACAAGTACAAGAGGAGTCTATATCATAATCCTTCCACATTGCAAAGAAGGGGGTCAACTCCACCCCAAGGCAATTTGTGACTAGTCAAAGGGCAATATTATTATGCCTACCCTATTGAGGGTATTGGCAATTGTATAAAATATATCATCATTAAAGTGACCCTAAGAGGTGCATATTTGTAACAAAGATTCATCCATAATCAATACAAGAAATATCATTTTGTTGAATTTATGCAATGTGTCAAGCTTTTACACTTTTATGATGATTACAGAATAATACAATAGATAGGTGCAAGATTTTTGGTTAAGCCAAATGGCAATCACGATGGCACTCCATATTTGTAGCCCCTGAGTACTGATATTCTTGAATTTTCTTATCTCAGGTGCTAACCGCAACTAACAGTTGTGGTTATTTGTGGCCCATAGCTTTCACCCATGGTTCACGTTGCAGCCCACAGACTAGAGCTACGGTTTACAACAGAAGTAGCAGACAACAAAGAAACCACTTGGCATCAGATCAGGAGCTCATGTAGGCTCTATTTTTATTCTCTATTTTGTATTTTCCTCTCTATGTTTTTACAATGAGCATTAAATTGATTGCAAATTAGGTAAATTAAAGGAAAAGGGTCAATGAATAGTCCTAATTTTATTTCATTCCTTACATTAGAAAGGCGCTGCTAGGAACAACGAACCTCTGATTGTAGTCTGCCCTAGAATATAGTGACCTTGGTAAAAATTGAGTGGTCATTTGCATGCTGGAGGCCTAACTAGAGGCCATGTCATCGTAATCGTAATGTCATAACATCATGTAGGACATAGCATGCATACCTTTATGAATTTTAAATGTTCCTTTTCTTTTTGTGCATATCATGTGGGAATGATCATATGAATGCTCTTTTATGCATTTGTCTTTATGCAAAGTAAAATGAACCACACACACCAAATTTAATTTAAACATCAGTGGCGTTGGGCTCTCACATCCAACCCACTTGATTGAGACCAATAGTGTATGTCATTACCACTTTCTTGGCTCATTAAAAATTGTATTATCAGGACCCGCTCGTTGCCAAGGCTGACCCAAGAACTTTCATATCTATGTAAAATAGCATGCACTCATCTTCAGAAGAGAGTATCGCTACGCACGGTGTGCTAGGTGAGGGTTGGTAGTACCTATGCTACCTTGTTGAGTATGGAATTCATTCCCATATTCGGCTTGTGCGAGTATATAGGTGAAAGTCAATTAAACTAAGAATAAAATCCAATGATTTTGTAAAACATGCGAGAGTTTCTCATACTGATACAACACATTTTGAAACAACATCAAACATTTTAAGGCTTACTCTAAAATTTAAAAATAAAATAAGCATCATTGTAAACCTTGTTTGTTAATAAAAGATACATCTAGATGTTAGGTACACTATGGTGGATACACGGGGTGGTCGGTAAAGGTGCAATACTGAAGCCAATGACCAAGCCCCAACTGATTCACAAATGCATGTGTATAGTCCTCAACCACATGAGCAAACTGAATGTCGTTCGATGAGCATTAGAGGATACAACTCGACACGAGGGGATCCCATTGAGCATATCCTTGATAGACTAGCATTAGTGTATTCTATTATACATATATTAGAGCATGGATCTTCTTAGCTTGAGGGTGATCCACTCAGAATCCATTATCGAGATCACATTGCATGCACATCCACGGGATCGGTCAAAGAGTATGTCATGCAAGGGACCAGATTGGTACCCATTCACACAAAGCCTATAGGGTGTACTATACCCCCACCTTATGAGTATATAAGGAATACAGATCTGCCCATTCAGGGGCAAGTAGATGGGCTCCTTGCTGAGTGTAAGTATACCCATACTCCCATGCATACTATAGCATATAAGATCACCATCGATATATCAAAGGTGGAAGCTAATGGAACACCACCTCATGAGAGGTGGAGGTCTAGATAGCTAGATGGTCTAGGTAGTGTATTAGAGTAGCTAGGTTGCAAGCCTTCAGCTCTGCCCACTTGTTCTCTGAGTGAGCATAGCAAGAGAACCATTAGAACTACTAAAGAGCATGGAGAGGCTTCTAAGCACCCTCATGTCTTACATCCACCATCCATGCATGGTGGCACGTAGCATAGGACACAACATGATACTGATTTCATCTTCATAGATAGAGGCAAAGGCACAACACATCAGTTCAATGGGTATAGAACCCACAAGGTTTCTCATACAGAGAAAGCATACCAAAGTCCTCCTACGACTGACCAGGTCGAAAGATCATAGCGATTGGCCTCTGAGAAAAAATGCAAACTCCTCCAAGATCAAATAGAGGATGCTTGCCTAGAGAGGCAATGCATTGAATATGAAGATATTCAGGCATAGAGGCTTACTAGACAAAGGTTGTATGAGCATTGTTTGTGTGAGGAATGCATCCTCATACAGAAGGAGCATGTAGAGCAGGAATATATGTTGGCTAGGTTCAGCCTATATTCTCAGGATGAGCATAGAGAGTAGGTGCACAAGAAGGCTCTTTCACAATCTGAAATGCACCATGAGTGCATAAGCATTCACACTTATATCATTTCTCATTGAATAGAACAACCACCTTTGGTTGATAATCAATGGTAGCAACATTATGAGGAATAAGAGAGGAACGTATACAACCAGGAATATCCTAAGAGTTCCTGAGCTGAGGAGGAGGAAGAGCAACACCCTCCACCTCGATAGAAGAAGATTTTATTTCCTAGACCACCTCCATGCCGACTTAGGGAGGAGGACTTTATATCTTTTGAGGCTTACAAAGCTTTGGTCAAGAATGTCAAAGCAATTAGAAACAAGGCGCGATTGTCCAAAAGTTGACACTGAGGAAAATTCACAATGAAATTTTAAATCCCTAGGTGCCTATGCTCCCATACACTGAGAATTTGTCACGACACTCTCTGGTCCAGTTTGAGAGTGGTTCAATCAGATAAAGAAACATAGCATAACAAATTTTGAGCAATTAGTTGATGTCTTTCTTGAACGCTATTCCTTTGGCATCAAGAAATAGGCCAACCTTTATGATTTGGTTGTGCTGGATCAATGCGATGATGAGCCAATAGAACAATACATGAAGAGATAGAGGAGATTAATGGCAAAGTTGCCATTCCAAATTCCTGCCATATAATTAACCTAAATTTTCACAAAGTGTTGTGCCAAGAACATCTTGCTACTATTGCAGCTGTAGTAGTATGCTACATTCGAAGAAGATTTGGCGAAAGCCAAGGTAATTGAGGACATCAAGTTGTAGAAAGGCAACTTGAAGCTCTAAAATAGGAAAGAGAGATATAAGAAGAGTACCTCAAAGCAACAGGGCAAGCAGGCCCATGTGAATCAGGTGGTACTAAATCTCCAAAATGAGGAGAAGGGGCAAAAGAAATAAAATTATCAAACCCATCCTCCTCTTGCACAATACGACCAGAACAAGAATAACTACAAAGGCAAGAACAAAGAGCAACACCCACCTCGCATATTTATGCCATTGAAAGAATCATTGACATCAATTTTTTTTAGCTCTGTGAAGCAAAGGCAATAAGATTACCCAAAGTCAATATGGTTGATCCTAATTAGCCCAAGCCCAAATACTATCAGGAAGATCTATTTTGCATATTTCATAGAGCGAAAGGCCATGACATCGAGGTATGTTGATCTTTCAAACATATTGTGCAAAATATGATAGAAAAGGAAGAACTTGTGATAACAGGCAATCCCCAGGCATCGAATAACCAAAACATGGGGATTTTTAAAAATCCGTCACCAAACCATGAGGCACCCCATAACCACACTGGCTACATCAATCAAGTGTGAGTCAAATCACCTACCCAGGGGTTCATCGGCATGACAAATATTGTTACCAAAAATAGGAGGTATGCACAACCAAACAAACCTCATGCTCCCATTCAAATATAGACCATGCCCCAACAGCAGTAGGTAAAAAATATTCTAGGCCCACCAACAAGACCAGTGGTGACCATTAGAAGTAGGTTGGTTCAAAACCTATAGACGACTCTTACGAAGTTGTTAATATATGAGCTTATACAATAGTCCCATAGGCACATGGAGACTCTTATGGACATTCTAAGGTCCATTGAGGTACAGTCCCAGGATGCACATGCATTCACAAACTTCATGGGGCACGTACAATAGTGCCAGGAACCAATGATCCAATTTTACTATCACCTAGTGAAAATGGTTTCTGCAAGCATGGTTGACCCACCACCATATATCATTGCATGTGTTAACAACAATTCATTCAAAAGGGTCTTGATTGACACTAGTTCATCAATCAATATAATCATGACTAAGGCACTGCACCATTTGAAATTGCCTAAATCACACATTGTACCAACCACCTTTATGTTGAGAGCATTTAATGACACACTATGCTCTACGGTTAGCAGATTTTCTAGGGGGCTTCATGATCCCATCAATGCACTTGGACATACGACCCAAGTCATCGATAAGGGTTCCAAGAGGTAAATAGGTGATGCATGTTCAACCATCGGTATTTGTATCAAACAGATCTAAACATACCACTGCAACTTCTTTGAGATTGAGTGCATCAGCAATGCATCGGGACGACAAGAAATTAAAGGTGAAATTGGGTAGGAAAGAAGCAAAGAACACACTCAAACCAGTCACCATTGAGGCTGCCACTCCCATGGAGGTGGAGGAAGCCCAAGATAAATTCAAGGAGGCACCTTAGCCTGCTTTGCCTACATCATCAGTAAGGTCATCCGCATCACAGGTTACTGTTCACCTATCCAGTACAAGTCTGGGTGAATATCTTGTACAAAATGTGACCTTTGGTCCTATTTTAGAGACTACACGAGACATGGGCCAATTGATAGCCCATCGATATCTAGTTGGATCCATAGTACCATTGGGTGAGCCACCCAACCAAACAAACTTCATCTACATCATGTTGGACCAAGTTCCAACGTGAGCACCCATGGAGATGGATGATGAGGAACAATTCATGGTGAATGTTTGGTATTTGTCCAATCTAGAGTATGCCATGCACATTTTTGAGCTCTATCATTGGCATGGATACAACCTTGGTATTTTTGAACAAGGATGAGGAACCCCTCTTGAACTACGTTATCAGTTGGCAACTGATAGGTTTGGATTGGGATTGTAGATTTAGGGACATGATGATTTATTCACTGCATCATTGGATCATTTATACCTGAGTCTGGGGGATGATATGGATTTTAATCCATATCATCCTAACATGTCTAGTATTCAGGGCAACAATCCAATGGTGCCAGTCATCACCATTGAGATACCGAAGCTTGAACATGAAGATTTCTCAAAGCAAAACCCTAGAGGCAACCTGTGTCATCAAAACTGTAGCACAACCAATGATACTGGTATGTAGGGGCACAACCCCACTATTCTAGGTGATCTTGATTTAGGAGATATTTGTAGTGAATATGGAGAGGATCCCACCTCTGAAATAAGTGGACCGAGTTATGATGCAGATGGTGAGTCCTCAAATGATGATCAATCTAAGGAGGAAATTGACTAAGACTTTATGGTTTCGGTATCTAGCTAGAGAGCAATTAGATGAGATACAAGAGCATTTCATAGTCGATATTTATTATCAAGATGAGACAGAGCAGGCCTACTTAAGGCCTCATCCAGCTAATCTCCCAATATTTTTGGACATGATAGAGTGGTCTACTCGTAGTAGCAATCATAGCGATGAGGATGAGATGACCGATCTGAGGCTTGTATACCCACTACATCTATTGCCTGTAGAGTCAGAGTATGTTATTAAGGTATTACCTCCTAAAACTAATTGCTCTAAAGAAGAAGCAAACCTAATTTTTGTTCCAGTGTCATATATACGATCGTTCTATCCAATTTATCTGAATAGTGATGATAGTGACGATAGAATCAGAAACATGGGGCCACATCTGGTAGATTGCCCCTTGCATATGAGGGGAAGTGAAGGATTATATCTGTATAGTGATGATGAGGATTAATTGGAGATGGCCTATTTGGGGCCTCATCACCTATGTAATTGGAATCCACCCTGGGGTCCGCCACCTATCACAGCTGCAGGTTTGCATCGAGAGATTAATCTCTAGTGTCACCTCAGGGAAAGAATAAATATGGAAGAGGAATATCAAAGACTCTTTCCCCATATGCCTACTTATGCTAAGCTACTTGAGCTAAGATATCCCATTTTGCAATTAGTGCACATGGAGGATCCAGTTGTTTGGGCATCCCACAAGGAGGACCCATTTGTCCCCATACCATTTGAGCTAGATCTTGAGTACGAAAGCTACACAGATGATGTAGAGTTTAGTTCATGTGGTCTTGGAGATCAATTACATTCCATAAACATGGTCTCCATTTATTTGACCACTCCACTCCACAATCCAGCAGATCCATCCAAGCCATTGCATCTAAACATGGATGCTATCGATTGGGATCGCACTAATTCACCAGTAGAGCCTAAATATTTCTTCCCAAATGAAGAAATGTTGCAACCATTTCATTTTGGACCAGGCTGTTCTTATGATATCTATCACATTGAACATACTTCCAATGAAGAACATATAAATCCAGCTGATGACATCCATTTTCTCCCTATGCCTCATCAGCTTGAGGAGGGATCCCATATGTTAGTAGAGGAAACCTTCAATGTGGATATTGGTAATGACCCCACCAATCCAAAGAAGGTTAAATTTGGAATGAGTCTCACTCTAGATGAGCATGCTAACATCATCCCTCTACTGAAAGAGAGACCTGACATTTTTTCTTGGACATACAAATAGACACCCGGTCTAAACCCAAAATTGGTTACTCATAACCTTTCGCTAGACCCATACAAGAAGCCTGTAAAGTAGAAGCTCAGAAAGATGCATCCAACAGTAGCCTTAATGGTGAAATATGAATTGCAAAAATTATTGGATGTAAAATTTGTCATTTCCATCGATTATCTAGAATGTGTATCCAATATGGTGCCTACAGGAAAACCAGATGGAAGGATCCGTAATTTTTATAGATTTTGGAGATCTCAACAAGGCAACACCCAAAGATTCATTTTTGTTGCCCAATATCGATGCTCTAGTAGACTCTACTGCAAGTCACAAAATGCTCTCCTTAATGGATGGTTTTTCAAGTTACAATAAAATTTAGATTAAGCCCGAAGACCGGCACAAAAAAAGGTTTATAAAAAAAGGTTTATAACACTATGGGGAACATTTTTCTACAAAGTTATGCCATGTGGTCTCAAAAATGCTGGTGCCACATACCAGCGGGCCATGACATACATTTTTCATGACTATATGCACAAAATTCTTGAAGATTATATCGATGATTTTCTAGCCAAGTCATTTCTACGAGAAGAGCATGCAGAGGTCTTAAGAAAAGTCTTCAATCGCCTGATAGAGCACAATGTTAGGCTGAATCCTAAGAAGTGCATATTTGGCATAACTTCTAGAAAATTACTAGGGTTCATCGTCTCCAAGAGAGGCATTGAAGTAGACCTAGTGAAGGTCAAGGCCATTTTGGAAATGCATCCTCCCACCAATATTAAATAATTAAGGAGCCTTCAGGGTAATGTAGCCTCGATAAAGTGATTTATAACCCAAATATCGGATAAATGTCGACCCATGAATCGATTGCTACATAAGGGTGTCCCATTCAACTAGGATGAGGACTGCAAGGTAGCCTTCACTGGGATAAAGCTATACTTGGTTATGCCACCAGTGTTAGACAAAAGAGCCTTTTATGCTATATATATCGGCAATAGACTTTGTGTTAGGGACCATGTTGGCCCAAAAGAACATACAAGGCAAAGAGCAAGCCATATATTACATTAGCCAAACCTTGGTGAGTTACGAGCTAGGATATGCATATGTGGAAAAACTATGTTTAGTAGTAGTACCAAGAAATTGTGGCACTACATGTTGAATCATACGACATATGTGATATAAAAAAAATCCTTTGCAGTATATGATGAGCAAGACATATCATAATACATGTACTACAAAGTGGATCATGTTATTTATGGAATTCGATCTGGAATTCATAAACCAAAATTCCATTAAGAGATAGGTCATAGTAGATCAGTTAGCTGAGGTACCACTATCCAATAGTAGGCCTCTAACAATCAAGCTTTTGAATGATGTAGTGTTTGTAGTATCCGAAGCTCCAAAACCTGAAGAACCAAAGAACAATGCTGATATGACTCTGTTCTTTAACAGTTCAAAATGTGAGCAAGGAGCTGGTGTAGGGATAGTGTTTTTCACACTACAAGGACCTCCAATGCCCTTGTCATTCAAACTAGACTTCCCATGCACTAACAATAATGCTGAATATGAAGCCCTACTTTTGGGCCTCCATACAACCGTCGCCATGAATATCAAGAGATTAAACATCCTTGGTGATTCTCTGCTTATAATTGACCAATTTAAGGGACTATTTTAGTGTCGATGTTAGATACTAAAATCCTACAAAGATCTTGTTTCCACATATCTAGCTAAACTAGAATGGTACAACATCGAGGTAATCCCTCGTTCATCAAAAAGGTTTGCAGACTCCTTAATCCCTCAGAATTCGTCTTCTGACTTCACTACCATCCATGTCAAGATGCTCTCACATCCTACAGCAGAGCGTGTAGGCTTTGATAACAAAGAATCAGTCAACATGATTAGTGTGAAGCCAAAAGCTAATTGGTTCTGCAAAGCTGAAGACTTTCTCAATAAAGCACCCTGGGGGTCTTTAACCTCCTAGAGTCCTACGGGGAGTGGCACAACCATTCACCACAAGGTTGTTTCCTAGTCTGCATTTGAAAAAGTAAATGCGCAGGAGGTACAAGTTGTATTAGCAATCAAATTTGAGGCTCATCAAAATTGGATGTCAGATTCAAGACTTCCTAAGACTTGGTTTTGTCCCAGAGGAACTGTTGCGTTTCGCAAGATGCACATTTAAATAGAAAGAGACTAAATATGTCTTGATAGGAGATATTTTGTATTGCCAAAATTACGCTGGAGTTCTCCTTCATTATCTTGAGCCCCAAGAGTCATCTTGGGAAATTTTAGAAGCTCATGATGGTACATGTAGTGGCCATTTCAGTGGCATGGCCATTATCAAGCGCATCCTTTGAATGGGTTATTATTGGCCCACCATGGAGAAGTATTGCAATGTGTATGTCAAGAAATGTGTCAAGTGTTATCATCATACTAATCTTACGCACCTACCATCATAGGCCTTACAGACCATCCAAGTGGCTTAGCCATTTGCTCAGTGGGATTTTGATCTAATTGGAAAGATATCCCATTTTTCATAAGGCAAACATACATGGAGAGAGATGAGGAGTGGTGGAGGAAGTGGAGGAAGCGAAGGAGGAGCAAAAATGGTAGGAAGGAATTTTGAACCAACGAAAGGAGAAGATCTAGAGGCAGGGTAGAATGCTATAGTTGGAAAGCAAAAGGATTCCCTATCAGCTCAGTTCAAAAAGGCTAAAGGTACAGATCCTCTAGATAAACCCTCAAAAAAAGGGTCCCACTAGGGTTCAGGAGCTGGCAACAAGGGCCCAACCTTCTTGGAAATGCTAAAAGGGAAAAAGAAGGAGCTAGTCAGTGAACTATCGCCCCTAATACCAAACAATAACAGGTTAACTATGCCAATGGAGATTATGGAAAGATTCTTGGATATGGAGGCATCATCCTTAGTTGGCAAGTTTTTGGGAGGAAGGCCGGACATTGAGACTATTCGCTCATGGGCCACGACAAAGTGGAAAACTTTAGGAAGCTTAGAAATTGTAGCCATGTCAAGAGGTTTTTTTATGATAAGACTCAACAACAAAGATGATGTAGAGCGCATCTTGACAGGAGGACCCTAGTTTCTAGGAAGGCGTAGCCTCTTTTTGAGGAAGTGGGGGGAGGATTTCAACCCTAAGAAGTAGAACATTAATATAGCACCCATTTGGGTCTACTTACCAAACCTCCCAGCCCAGTTTGTTAATGAGTACTGGCTTAGTGGCATAACAAAGATGATAGGAGAGCTCGTGGTAATAGACCATTCAACTCGGGCAAGGACTAGACTGACGCATGCCAGGATATGTGTAAATGCAAAATTGGATTCTGATCTACCTTCTCAGGTGGAAGTAGCATATGGAGAGTTTCTAAGGATTTAGCCTGTGGAGTATGAGAACAAGCCAAAATTTTGTAGCATGTGCAAAACCTAGGGCCACCTTCAAGCCCAATGTCTGACAATAACTGCAAACAAGGAAGCCACGAGTGAAATTTTTATGGGGAAAGCTAATGGGAAAGGGATCCCAAAGTTTCAAGGACCACATATTAACTTTGAAGGATACATATAATTTAAGAATAACCAGGCTAACCAAGCCAACACAAAACTGGAAAAAATCTAGGAGAAAGGAAAGCAACATAATGAGGGATGCAAAAATCATAAGGTATGTAATAAAGATCCCATATTGAACATGTTTTATATCCTAGCAAATATAGAAGTTGAAAAAGAAAATAGTAAGGATGATACCATCAGTGTCAAGTTTCCTAAAACCCTAGACTCCCCATCCAAATCGGGACCATCCACAGTTATGAAAAAAAGCCCCAAAAGCTATGCTCAAAATGAAGAAAAATTGCCAAGTCATTTTAGTTTAAACATGGAAAAAATAGAGTCAAGAGTCAAAGTTGTGGAAACAAGAGGTAGGAATGTAGCTCCTAATCCGATAGTGGAGCAAATTATCCCTTATCAGACGAGCCCAACGGTAAAAGGTTCCTTGAAGGAAAGCCCCTTATTTAGGAACCAGATAGGAGAGGTGAACCAAAACAAGGCTGAGGATGAAAAGGGAATTGAAAACCCCCAAAATGAGGAAGAAGGTTCAAGCCCTAGACTATCACAGTAAATGCCCCCTCATTTCAGTCCAAAACATACTAGAAGCACCACCAAGCCTTCGATAGATTATGGAAGTGAACTAAAGAAAGGAAGAATATCTACAACAGAGCACTATAGAATGAGAATCAATGAAGAAATTGCAAATGAAAAGCAAAGAAAATTGTTACAGCAAGCTATTCTTGGCCTGGGTAATAGCAAAATTGACAAACCCCCTTTGGCTCAAGGAAGGGGGCGGGGAAAAAATATCAAATAGTCTAAATGAAGGTTCTCTCATGGAATGTGAGAGGCCTAAACGACCCACCAAAATAAAGGATGGTGAAGTCTATAAGGAAGGATTGGAATCCTACTATCATTTTTCTTCAAGAAACCAAAATAGATGCAACACAATCAACACTTATAGCTAGAAGGATTTGGAAGCAAGGGGAAGTGGCCTTTCAATAGGCGAGAGGAGCATCTAGGGGCCTCATGATCTTATGGGATCCTATTAAAATAGAAGGAAGTATTATTCAGGAAAATGAAAGAGTCTTAAGCATATTATTTCATGATTTTGATACTAATAAGAATTGGATTATGTCAAATGTTTATGCCCCCACCTCTATCCAAGGGCGGTCTGAACTATGGGATTTTTTGGGGCATTTGAGCCAAGATTTTAAAGACATTCCTTGGGTGATTGGGGGAGATTTAAATACACCCCTTTACCCATCTGATAAGAAGGGAGGATCTGGGTTACCCTCAAGGAGCATGGAGGACTTCAATGAATTCATTAACACAAATGAATTGATGGATGTAAGACTAAAAGGAGCCAAATTTACATGGAGTAACAAGAGGATAGGAAGTCAGCTGATTCAAGAAAGGTTGGATAGGATTTTTTTATCCAAGGAAGCTACAACAATGGTTGGTGATTTAGCGTTAGAAGCCCTTCCTAAATGCGCTTTAGACCATAACCTTATTCTATGGGAGGCATGTCAGGCTAACTCCTTTAAAAAGCCATTTAGATTTTTTTCAATGTGGGTTAAACATTCGGACTTCAAGAAACAAATAGAGGAATGGTGGTAGCAGCCTATCTAGGGAAGTGCTTCCTTCAAACTATCTCAAAAACTTAATATGGTGAAAAACAACCCTAGAATATGGAATAAAGAAGTCTTTGGAAATATTTTTGAGAATAAGAGAGTAGTGGGGGAAGAAATGAGAATAATAGAAAGCAAAATCCAAAATGGAACCTATGATGAGGTGACAAGGACTGAAGAGAAGGAAACCCTTTGTGAGTTTTATAATATTTTAGCTTGTGAGGAGATGTATTGGAGGCAGAAATCAAGGGCATTATGGCTAAAGGAAGGGGACTCTAATTCAAATTTTTTCCATGTTACCACATTGAGCAATAGAAGAAACAATAATATTAGAAATTTAACTAAGGTGGATGGATCCTCAACTCAAAACATTCAGGAGATCAAGGACGAGGCTATTAATTTTTTCAGTTCATTATTGGGTGAAGAACGGGCCTGTAATGCCCAAGCAAAGGACTCTCTCCTTCAATTCATTCCACAACTCATTGATGAAATGATTAATGAGTCTCTTACAACAATTTTTTTAGATGAAGAGATCAAGGAGGCTTTGTTTAACATGGATCCTGACAAAGCTCCTAGGCCGGATGGGTTTTCACCGTGGTTTTTCCAAGTTTGTTGGGATATTGTTGGAGCAAAAGTTATTGCTGCAATCAAGGAGTTCCAAAGTTCAAATCATATTCCAAGGGGTTTCAATTCAAATTTCATTACTTTGATCCCTAAAGGCCCCAACCCCAAGACTATGGCTGACTTTAGGCCGGTTAGCCTGTGTAATATATCCTATAAAATTATGTCCAAATTTTTAGCCAACCGTTTGAAGAATGTTTTACTGGTTATCATTGATACAAGTCAAGGAATTTATGTACAAGGAAGATCAATCTTAGATGGAGTTATTACTGTTTATGAGGCTCTTCATACAACCGTTCAAACCAAAAAAGTAGTCATGGCTTTAAAGTTAGACATGAACAAAGCTTATGACAGGATAAATTGGGAATTCCTAGAGGTAGTTTTATTAAAATTTGGCTTCAACATGAAATGGGTCAAGTTAATAAGAGAGTGTATTTCTAAGCCTTATTTTTTAGTTTTGGTTAATGGGTCCACTGCAGGTTTTTTTCAAAGCAAATGTGGTCTAATACAAGGAGATACTATAAGTCCTATTTTGTTCATCATCGTAGCTGAGGCCTTGGGAAGAACCATTAAGGCAACAGTGGTAGTTGGACTCATATCTGGTATCAAGGCCACGTCGCTAACTACCTCGGTGACACATCAGCAATTTGTTGATAATACACTGCTACTGAATTTGGCTTCTATGGTTGAGGCAAGAAGGATTAAAAATATTCTCATAATGTATGAAGAAGCGGCTGGACAGAAAGTGAATTTTAATAAGAGTAAACTTTATTTCATCAATACCCCCATTCCTAGGCAAAACAGCTTAGCAAGGATCATGGAATGTCAGATTGCATCCCTTCCCACCTCCTATTTAGGTCTTCCCCTATTTATGGGGAAACCTGAAGGATCAATGTGGAACATAGTTCTGGAGAGGATCCAAAAAAAGTGAGCAGGTTGGAAATGAAATCTATTATCTCAAGTAGGCAAAGCAATTTTAACTATGGCTTCACTTCAAAGTATACCCGTTTACTTCCTATCAGTTTTTAGAGCTCCCAGCAAGGTGTATCATAAAATTGAGCAACTTCAAAAAAAATTTCTCTCGTTAGGGACTGAGGATAAGAAAAGGATCCATTTAGTAGGTTGGAAAAAGTTTTGCAAACTTAAAGCTGATGGGGGGTTAGGATTGAGGAGAGTTGTTCATCTCAATACAACTTTATTAGCCAAACAAGCGTGGTGGTTATTGACTAAGGTCGATAATGAATGGACTACCATAGTTAGGAGGAAATACCTCCAAGGTGTGAACTTCCTTAATGACAACTTAGCAAGTAGGGGGTATGATTTTTGGAAGGCAATCCTCACGAGCAGGGATCTTGTCAAGAAAGGTCTTAGATGGATTCTAGGAAATGGGCAAACAATAGACTTTTGGAAGGATCGATGGGTGAGAGCTGAGGAGTTATCCCATAATCATCGTTTGGCTAGGATTCAAGAGCATATGGAGTAGCATATTGGGAAGAAGGTTGCTAATTATATGTGGCAAGATATAAATATAAACAGGTGGAAACACATAAGAGTACAAGGTTTTGTAGCGGAGTTTGAAGAGCTTTATAACATTTTAACTCAGAAAATTATTCCCTTTGGAGAGGATGAAGATCACATTGTTTGGGCTAAGACTGAAAGTGGTGACTTCATAGTTAAGTTTGCCTATAATTTGCTTCTCAATGTGGAAGGTCAACAATTTCAATCGATTTTGGTTTGGATCAAAGGCTTAATTCCTAAAATATCCTTTTTTTCATGGCTAGTGATTCAAGGAAAAATCCTCACTATGGACAATATGTTATCCAAAGGTATGGTTATTGCTAACCGTTGCTACATGTGTAGGGTAGGATGGGAGACAACCCAACACTTATTTATAGAGTTTCCGATAGCGGAGTCCATCCTAGATGAATTTTTCCAAGCCTTTAGGATCTCATGGGTTAAGCCTACTCTTATATCCGAAGTGTTCCATCAATGGCCTCAACCATTTTTTAGCCTAAAACTTAAGTACCTATGGAAAATCTATTGGCATCATTTTATCTGGAAGATTTGGCTAGAAAGGAACCATAGAGTCTTTAAGGATACCATTCACAATCCAAAAACCATCCTCAACAGGATTATTGTCTTTGCGAAAGAAAACCTTAGCACCTTAGTGGATGAGAACCACTCAATTCTTCCCCAAGAAAATTAATTAGCTCAGGCCTTAGGTATTTGGGACAAACCTTCCATTCCTTTGCCCAATCCCAGAAATGGAATTTCTTGGGAGCCACCCCCTAGGGTTGGTTTAAACTAAATTTTGACGATGCAGCCAATGAGAACCCGGGAAGAGTTGGAGCTGGAGGAATAATTAGGGATCATCAAGGAAATCTGGTCAAGGCCTTCACTGAACCATTAGGAATCATAACAAATAATGAAGTAGAAGCTAGAGCCCTTTGGAGAGGGTTGCAAGTAGCCCAAGCAACTCAAGGTAACTTGATGATTGAAGGTGATTTGATGAACATCATCAACTTATTAACCAATGGAAAAAAAACCTCCATGGAGAATCAAGGGAGTCATCCATGAAGTGAGAATCCTTTTTTTGGCAAGACAGAATAGGAGGGCTCATCATGTGTACCCTGAGGCCAATAGGTCAGATAAAAAATTAGCCAACATAGGTGTTGATGTTGGTAGTTTGGTGACATGGACACAAGGTGTGCCACATGAAGTGGAAAACATTATTAGTCATGAAAAGAAACCTACCCGTTAAGGAGAAATATGAATGGGTGTTCTTTCCCCATGGAGCTAGTAATAACTATGGGGTTTCCCTCTAAATCATACCAAATTGGAAATGAAGGTAACGAGGGTGTAAGCCTTGGAGGATTTCGACAGAGAATAGGAAATGGGCAAGCAACAGGTTTCACAAGTGTAAAGTTCTAAAATTCAATTTCCTGTCAATGTAAGTAATGTTTACAGTTATATTTAGATATGGGTGTGCCTTGTTAGTAAGGTGTTGTAGGGGATTCAACACAAGTTCTGGTAAGAAAGTTTCAAGGATGACTAGGATCTACAATCTCAGCAAAAGGTTGGATATTGTAATAGGTTTTGGGTTAACCTGCAAAACCTAGTAATTAATGAAGATTTTTATTTACCAAAAAAAAATAAGGCCAACATACATTCATTATTACAACTACTTAGTATTTTAAAAAGTGTGTGGAAGTCATTTCCTTAAAAACGACCACTAGAGCTCACATAGTAGAGTTCATAATGGAGCATATCATACGTCATTTCGGTGTACCATCCAAAATAGTTTTGTATAATGGAATTTTTTTTAAGAACAAAAATATATGAGCTTTAACATCTAAGTACCACATCAAAACCAGTTTTGCAACTCCATATTATCCATAGGCAAATGGGCAAGCTGAGGCCTCAAACAAGACTATGGTAGCCATCTTGAAAAAGATAGTGCAAGAACACCACAAGGATTGGCATATACAGCTACCCCTTACATTATGGGCTTATAGGACTAGCATTCAAACTCCCACTGGGGTAACTCCATTTTCACTAGTATATGGTGTTGAGGCCATTATGCCCTTAGAGTTGGAAATTCCAACACTGCGCATCGCATTGAAATATTTCATTGATGATGACACTACACGACAAGATCGAATAGATCAACTGATGCTACTGGATGAACGTCGCATGAATGAAGCATCTTCGTGTCTATAAAGAGTGATTAAAACAAGCTTACAATATCAAAGTCCACCAAAGAGACTTTGAAGTTGGCAATCTTGTGCTGAAAGAAAACCAATAGAACTCGAATTTTTTGCTCGATATGCGAGAAAAATTTGTAGCTAATTTGCTAAGACCCTATATCATATCTAAAAATATTGGTCTGGGTACTTATCGTCTGACGTCGCTAGGGGGTGTTGAAGAGCCTGAAACTTTCAACATCATCCATATTCGGGTGTTCTATTCTTAGAGAGTGTAGCATAAAAAGCTCCAAAGGCATCTGTAAGCCCTTTGGTCAGTCAAAAAGGCACCAAGGATTTCTAAAAATTGCTTGGTCAACCCAAAGGCTCTAAGAGTTTTTTCCAAACTACTCAATCATTCCAAAAGGCTCCAAGCTCTCATTCGAGTGATTTTTTCATGTCATAAAAAGCTCCAAAGGCATTTGTAATCCCTTTGGTCAGTCAAAAAGGCACCAAGGATTTCTAAAAAATTGCTTTGTCAACCCAAAGGCTTCGAGGGTTACTTAAAGCCACTCGGTCATCCCAAAAATGCACCAAGGATTTCTAAAATTCGCTTGGTCAACCCAAAGGCTCTGAGGGTTACTTAAAGCCACTCGATAATCCCAAAAAAACACCAAGGATTTCTAAAAATTGCTTGGTCAACACAAAGGCTCCAAGGGTTACTTAAAGCCACTTGGTCATCCCAAAAAAGCACCAAGGATTTCTAAAAATCGCTTGGTCAACCCAAAGGCTCCAAGGGTTACTTAAAGCCACTTGGTCATCCCAAAAAGGCACCAAGGATTTCTAAAAATTGCTTGGTCAACCCAAAGGCTCTAAGAGTTCCTATAGCATCTTGGTCATCCTAAAAGGCTCAAAACTCTCTTGTTGAGAGTTTTGTCAAATAAAAGGTTCCAAAGGCATCTGTAAGCCCTTTGGTCAATACAAAAAGCTCTACAGATTTCTAAAAATCTCTTGGTCAACCCCAAAAATCTCCAAAGCCATATATAATCGTAATTTGGTCAAATATGAAAGCTCAAAAATTCATAAAAATTTGAAAATATATAAAATTCCAAAAAAAATCGGTAAAGCATAAAATCCAAAAGTATTTGCTTTTACAGTTTGCATTTTCATACATTCATTCACTTCATAATATTGCATTTAGGAATTTGTCATCCATTGCATTCCACTGTAGAGTGTAATGTGTCTATCAAAATATTACAAATGGTTGCATGTTTGTGTTCCAATCATGCACCCTTGCATTTATCATAATTCATTGCATTCATACACAATAGCTATTGCGAAGAAATATGTATGTATATGAAGTTTTCCAGTCATTCAAACATACCTATTGGGTTATTCAGATACTGTAGAAAGCTTGCTTTGCTTTTATAGACAAGGTCATTGGTTGGGATAGTGCTTCAACATATCAAGATCCCATCACTAAGCAAAACAATATAAAATACTGCTAAGACAAGAGATGATGAAAGCTATGAAAGCGGTCTTAGGTATCTAAAGAGATAGGTTTCATGACCTGCTTATATTACAAATAGTCGGTCTAGAAAGGTGAAATTTGGCAAAAGGACAAGAATTTCCCCTATAAATACCAAAGTTACAAATTTTAAATGCCAAGTTACAAAGTGCAAATTTTAAAGTACAAAGTTCAAATCAAATGTAAAGTGACATAGTGAATCAAAAGCACTATAAAAATCCCTTACTCAAAGAAAACGGTAACACATGGACTAACAATGATTTTTATCACTACATATGAGCAAGTAAGAAGGGTAAGAGCTTGAATCCCCGTATTGTCCACCTTTTGAAAGCCATAGAGTGATCCCCAATTGTAGCAATGGGTTGGAAGAGTCCCACCTACAATTGGAAGGGTAGTTCTATTGGGTGATCCCCAAATGTAGTAATGGTTTGAAAGAGTCCTACCTACATTTTGAGGGGTAGCCCTAATAAATTTGCAATATGAGCTAGATCTAGGTGCCTAGGTTTGCCTAGTTGTATAAGTCCAATCAAAGCTAAAACAAGGATGTTACGATCGTATGAGGAACCCTATCTCACATATGGGTTGAAAGAGTCCTGACTGACATATGGGGTATGCTTATGGTCTATCTAAAAATACTCACATGTACACATAGGGATAATGAATAGTTGGGTTTGTCACGGCACAAGCCTTGTCCAATAAAAACCTTGTAAAGTTAGTATGTGATTTTTGGAGAAGTCTACTAGGATGTTTGAGTCTCATGGAAAACCTCAAAAATTTCTCTAATAGCAAAAAAATACGAAATATCATTAGACATAAAAAATGCGAGTCATTCATTTATCATAATGCATTTTACAAATCACAATCAAACATATAGGATAGATACCACATGAATATCAGAAATGATGTTTAGATGACCACTAACTATATAATGCAGCAAATAAAAATATACAAGATGACATATTCATTCATTAGCATTATACCAATCCATTTTGCTGCCTTTCATATATGGGTGATTAATTTATTAAGTTTTTGTAATGAGAATTATAAATTATTTTGCATGATTGTTATACATTCTGTGGTGTCGTATTTTAAAATTGATATACACAGTTTATATTCATTCCTTATGTTTTAAGTGATTAAAGCATACAAGTTCATTTCCATATGATTATGATTATGTACATAATGCATTACCATACATTGCATAGCACACCATAACTTCATAAAAATAAATGCATGCCCACAAAGCAAAAACAAATATGCGTTAAAAATAAATAGTGCATCCATATGCATACATCATATATGGCACATCTAATCATCTGGATCACTGTATCTTATCAACATCATCATAAATAAGATATCTATCTAGTTCATGTCATCCATAAATCGCATCATATAAACATAGAATCAACATAAGCATTGCATCCATATGCATAAAATAAACATAAAATCAAAAATAAATATCGATACACATAATGATCCATAAATGATCAAGTCATATATATGTATATATATGTATATATATGTGTGTGTGTGTGTGTCCAAAAGAGTACATAGGGAGTGTATCAAAATTCCCCTAGGCTAAAAATTGTGTAGGTCATTGAACTTACACCTAAAATAAATATGGCATAGCAAAAATGTAGTCTACATCTAGCAGAGCCTAGATCTAGTCTACTTCCCCTATACTAGAGCTCTCGTTGCCTCCATCAGCACTGTGCTTTGGAGCCTAATATCCTATTTGCTCTGGCACCCATGGTATGTCTTACTATGGGTCTTTCCTACCTCCAAATCCTAAGGCACCTAGCACATGAGAAACTGGTAACTACAGTAGGCTAGTCCTCTGATCGATGGCCCCTAAAGTCTTCCCTGTATCTCTAGGTTTGGTACACGAGGTCGCACCATGTGTGCTAGAGGATCGATGTGTCCTCTTAGTATTGTGAGTCTTATGACCCAAGCTCATCATAGACTATCCCAAGGTCCTAGAATTGGTCCACTAAGACTTTGAAGTGAAAGGATCCTTAGGAACTTGTAGCCCATGCATCTCAATATAGCCTACTAGCTAATCAACATGAGCAAGTCGGGCTGCATGCATCTCATTGGTCCTCATGACCATGCTACACAGTCACTCTACCTTGGCCATTGGATCCTGAAAACCTACTGGATCTACCGCTAGTGCTACCGGAGGCCCCATAGTAACCTGAGGAGGTAGCATAGCCCCCCTCGATACCTAGAGGAGATCCCTCTTTGCCTCTACTGTAGTCCGATGTGCCTATGCTAACTCTAAGGAAATCTACAATATCTGAACCTGGGTCTCTGCATCTATGGCCTGCATAGTAAGATCCTATAACTTATCCTATGCCTCATTTAGGCACCTATTCCTATCATATACCTTCGCATCTAGAGTGGCGATAGTAGTATATCGCTCCAGTCGCTATGTATGGAATCATCCAAGACGACTCAACAAGTCAGCCACCTAAGCTAAAAGCAGACCCTATGTGCTGTTGAGAGGGACCTCACCCTCATCTTGAGCCTCATCATTTGGATCAATCTCGGGAGCCTCCTCAATGGTGGCCTCTGCACCCCAGCTACCCTTTGTCCACTGGTGCACCCTGCACCCATTGGGATCCACCTCTACCTCTTCCTGATCTATCTCTTGGCTAAGAGGCCCTATGCTATACCAATTAAACATGGAGAACCACCCATAATACTATGGAGTGGTCCCAGTAGTCTCAACCCCAGTCTCTTGGTAGTCATTAGCAACATCTCCTAGAGGCTCAAGAATGATCCATTGTAGATCATGCTTCGCGACCAAGTGTCTGTATCTGAGTGGGATATCTGGAATATCCTGCATGAGCCAAAACTATCGTAAGACCTGAGAGTAGAAATGGTACTCTCAAATATTTGCCTTATGGCCGATAAGACATCTATCATGGTGTGCCTATCTCAGCCACTGTCCCTCCTTCGACTATGCTTGGCAATCTATATAGGGCCGTCACTGAACATAATTTGGGCCAAGTACCACAAAATGAGTGATATAATACTAGACATCACCACCATGGATCCTACTATGGGTACCCTCCTCTTCATGAGGCCAACAAGTGGTATAACACTAATTATCGTCATCAATAGCAGTGATGCACAATGGAAGATCTGCAAGACGCTCGATCCGGATGTGATGTGCTGCCACCCCTAAATCTATAACAAAAGACTACAGTTGATGCCCTTATAGATATGCTCAGTAATCTGATATTGCTCCCTATAGAGCTGATATAGTAGGGTGCTCCCCCATGATAGAAGTAGTGGATCCTCTATAAAACTCTAAAGAACCCTCAAGACAGTGGATTTGAGGTTCCAAAGAATCCTTGTGCCTGAGGAGTCTAGAAGGACAATATTTACTATAAGGTGCATGAAGAGGGCTTCTCATGTAGAGAATACATACTCATGATACCACTTGTCAATGTGCACCCCTCTGTGGTCAATCACGTCTTGAGCATCCTCACTCTAGTCATCGAAGATAGAATTGAAAATAGCCTCCTTTACCCTAGAGGTGGAGGAGACGATGGCCTCACCATTGATGGGGATCCTGAAGATCCTATAAATGTCCTCTAGAGTAACAGTCATTTTACCTATAAGTAGGTAAAATGTGTTGGTCTATGCATTCCAACATCGGGCCAATGTAGTCAGGTAGGATTGATCTACCCTAATAGTGGGCAGATCCATGACATAGCTAAACCCGACAGCTCAAAACCAATCTCGGTCATCATCAGAGAGAGCCTCACAAAGAGTATTTAGAATGTCAGGATATCAGGCTCTAGAAGTCAATCTCTGAAATAAAAATCATAATGTAAAACAAAATCTAGCTAAATAGAGCTAAAAACAATGCTAAAAATGACAAAAACATTAAAAAAAAATTGTAGCTGAAACCTACGATCCTCAATTTACCAATTAGAAACCGCAGTTGAAACCTATGGTCCCCAATTTTCCAATTGTGAACCATAGCTACCAGCTACGATTTAGGAGAGGCACCCATTTTGGGTACCCTCCTAATCCACTAAGTCACAAAATTAAAAGCCTAAGCTAACCTATACTAGTGGGATTCATTACCAACAGTTTAGTGAGGTTCATTATCTGCATTACTTAATGTGGTTCATTTTACTGGTATTGAGTGTGAGGTCTCGATTTTGAGTTACCTTGCCCGCACCCTAGCCTCGGCTAGTAGATGGCTTATCAAGATCTACCATCGAGGTAGAGGAGTGTAATTATGGTAGAGTGTGGTAGCGTTTCGGATCAGGGAATGTTTTCCAACTCTCAGAGCTCTCAAGTTTCTAGTGCTTGCAATAAAATAATAAAAAATTTCAAATGGGAATTCAATTTATAGGTTCTCCTAGTCTTGGTGAAACGCAGCTGACATCTACAGATTCCAAACTAGGGTTTTCCACCCGTAGGTATGACCCACGGTTCCCAAAATTGAAAAATTAAACCGTAGCTCATACCCGCAGTCCACATCTAGCATTAAATGCACTCAAAACCCACCATGGAAAGTTCTAAAAAAGTAAATTAATGACTTCCATCGGATAAAAATTCAAAATCAATGATTAAAATTACAAATTTGGTGATGTTAAAAGCACCAGCATCAATCAAATAAATGTAAAATTAAAACAAAAAAAATCAAATAATTAAAAACCAAATGTGCCTCGTATTTAGTGATTTATCCTATACACTTGGTGGTTGCAGCGAGTTGCGATCCATGCAATCCGACAAGATGAGTAAATCACCATAAGGAAATTTGGGGTAAAATTGTCATTTTGTTTATGACATCTTTTAGAAAATCATTGACAAATATGATTCAACACAAGTCTAATTGGATCTATATCATTTTGATTCCTTAAGATGAAAATTGTACCCTGACTACTCCATGGGATAGAAATGTGCAAATACTACTAAGAGTTGCAATTATAAGCTGAACTAGACCTAGCAAAGGCATTAACAGGCTCAAATCTAAATTTTTTCAAGATCATTCATTATGGTCAAGCAATTTTGTCACTTCATACATTGTCATTACCCTCATTGACTCGTCACTTGAGGGGGTAGTCATAATTTCATAATCATAATCAAAGTTAGTAGAAGATCCTTGAGATTGTAGATCCCTTGATCTTGTCAAAATTGTGTTCGTTCTTGTGAATCATTGTCAACAACTATCATAAGCTTCCCCCTTTTCTTGGGGTAAACAACAAATATGATAATTGTTTTGTAACTCTCATCCTTAGGATTTATGGGTCATAAGATACCCATACTTGGCATTGATGCTATTCGAACATCTGATGACAAATGCAGACTTGTCAAAATGGAAGCCTTTCATGCATTGGAAGTAATGATTCCAATATGTGCATCCTTTTGCTAGACCTAGGGCATCTAATGTTGATCCAACTAATGATCATCATAGAACCTTAGGGATATTTTTAGGATGTATATTTTTGCTCAACATTGTTCAATATCACAACACATCTTAAAAGGGGTATATGTAGACACCTAAAACACATCATGTCGAGGATGACTACTAATATGGACATGCTACAATACCGTATGGAGGATCTTGGATGGAGTCCAAGATAGATCAGTGGTTCTAACCACTAAATTTAGGCATTTTGGCCTAATCAGTCTGAACCATAGCCCAGACCTATGGTCTCTAGTCTAAACCATGGTTGACACCTACGGTCTGCAGTCTGGACCACAATTGTGATCTACGATCTTAATTGAAGTTTAGTTAGACCTTCCATCTGAGCCAAATTGGTTGGAACGACCAAAAGATCTAGAAGAAGGTAGTTGAAGGATGGAAGATTCTAGAGGCTTCCATCCCAACTGTCCTAACCACCCTTCTTGGTCTTGGCTTCTCCATGAAGCAACCCCTAGCCCTAGGGACATGCTATAAATACCCCCTACAAAATGAGGAGAAAAGAGGAAGAAATAATAGATGATTTGTATAGAGAAGCACTAACAAATTATCAAGTGAGTGTGAAGTGATCAAGCGAGCAGTGAAGCCCTATCGGATTGCATACTAAATTTGTGCATTCAAAGGCTACTTTGCTATTCATCCAATGATCAGTTTGCCATGGAAGCCCTAGGAGCCTAGGAGGATCAAGAAACATAAATCTCGGTAAACGAAGTCCCTTCACATTGAATTTACCACCATATCAGTCTGAGGACGACAAAGGTGACCCTTGAACATCAATTTGGACAAGGAGATCAAGCCCACTACCCCTAATTTTAAGGGTAAACTTATTAGAGGTCAAACCATGGCTAAAATCCGTGGTTCACAGTGTAGACCGCTCACCAGAGCTACGATTTGCAATAGGTGATAGATCACCTTACACTTTTCATTTTTGTCCAATTAAATAGAGTAGATTAATCATTTCTTAGGTTTAATTACAATTTAGAAGAGTTCTGACTGTAGGAATTAGCTTAGAATGGATAGTTTATGCTTTACATTAATTAAGACATTAGTGGATCTTTTATGCACCTCTATGCTTCTATTTTGTTATCTAATCCATGCATTATTTGTCTAATGATCTCCTTTATGCTATATTACAAATCTTGATTCAATTAGCATAGTTTAAAGGTTTTCTTTATGCTTTCTTGATATTTAGTTTAATGGCATTTCCATGTATGTTTCCTCAAAAGGCCTCATCATGAGAGGCTATCTATATTTTTGATCGTGTGCTATTGTTTCTTGATCATAGGAAGATAGGTACAAGAGGAGTCTATATCATAATCCTTCCACATTACGAAGAAGGGGGTCAACTCCATCCCAAGGCAGTTTGTGACTAGTCAAAGGGTAATATTAATGTGCCTACCCTATTGAGGGCATTGGCAATTGTATAAATTGTATCATCATTCAAGTGACCCTAAGAGGGGTATATTTGTAACATAGATTCATCCATAATCAATACAAGAAATATCATTTTGTTGAATTTGTGCAATGTGTCAAGCTTTTACACTTTTATGATGATTACAGATTAATATAGTAGATAGGTGCATGCTTTTTAGTTAAGTCACATAAAAATCCAAACAAACAAGAAAACACAAAAAGCTCCAAAGGCATATTAAATCCCTTTGGTCAACTCATAAAAATCTCCAAAGGCATCTTAAAGTCCTTTGGTCAACTCACAAAAAGCTCCAAAGGCGTATTAAAGTCCTTTGGTCAACTCACAAAAAGCTGCAAAGGCATATTAAAGGCCTTTGGTCAACTCATAAAAAGCTCCAAAGGCATCTTAAAGCCCTTTGGTCAACTCACAAAAAGCCCCAAAGGTACCATAAGCTCTTTGGTCATAAGAAAAACATAAAATCATCAAAAAACAATTGAAAGCATCAAAAATACAAAAATGTTTGCATTATGCACTTGCAATTTGCATCTGTATAGTTGCATTACACTTAGGCATGTCCATCCATTGCATTTGTATTAAGTAGATTGTGTTCACAATATTAAAAATGACACCATGTTTGTACATCAATCATGCATCTTCAAAATCCATCATCAACCATCACTCATATGTGTAACTATGTTTTTCAACACAACCCATCCTATTGCTATGAGGAATATACTAGGGTTTTTCGGTTACTTAGCCATACCTAGTGGTTTTGTTAAACTTTGTAGAAAGTTAGCTTAGCTTCTAATAGGTGAGGTTTAGTTTTGATAGCACCTGGTATATTTCAAAATCCTATGACTAATCAAAACACTAGAATCCTAGTTGGAACAAGGAAAATATGAACACTATAAAGTGGTATTAGGTATCCTAAGGTGAAAAGTATATCTTGCTCATCCCCCTATGCGATCGGTTCAAAAATGCTAAGAATTGGCAAAAGGACAAGATCATCCCTACCCAAATAAATCCCTTACTTTAATCAAAACAAGCAAAAATATTGAAATAAAGAAAAATTAAAAATAAAAATAAATAGTGATTATCATCGCTATATAAATCCCTTCCTCAAAAGAAAAAATAAAAATTCAAAATAAATAGTGGTTTTCATCACTAAGCATGAGCAAGTATCCCAAATAAATATGAAGAAATTAAGGGAGTATTGAACTTGAATCCTTGGAATTCTCAACATGAATGAACCGTAAGGTATCCTTACGCATGATGATATGTCTATCACATTAGCATTTTGCTTTTGTACAGACCAATGTTTGCATGTGGAAGAGCTAGCTTTAGGTGTCCTGTACCGCCTAGTGGTTTAATCCAACTGAGTCCAACATAGGATCAAGAAAAAAATTTGAGGATCCCCAATATAGTAATGGGCTAAATGAATCTCATATGGCACTAGGATATGCTTATGTTCTATCTAATATATTTATTTTCACACACAAGTATAATGAGTATCTAGGTCTTCATAAAAACAAATTTATCCTTCATGAGCTCTGTATGATCATTATACAACCTTTGATGGAGCAACTAGGGTGTTTGAGTCTCATGGAAACCTAAAAAATAACCTCATAACAACAAATTATATCATCACTCGCATAATCAACCTTCTCTAGGAGGTTTTTTTGTGAAAAGGGCATCCATGAAATAGGATAGATACTAGATGCATGCCAACAATGATATTTAGATGGCCACTGACTATTTTGTGTATATATTTTAATTTACAAAAGTTAATCAATAAAAACATACATATCACATCATATCATTTCACATTTGGATGTTTACATTATCAATTCTTATAATTCAACACAGATTTAAATAGAATTGCTAACATCCTAATTTCCTAAGAATGCCATTGAGGTTGGACTGCCCCAAGGGATGGGGATGTGCAATTACCAAAAATGGTTGAAATCACACCTAGATGGAAACAAACCCATAAAAAAAAGCAACCCTCTAAAGAGGTCCAAATCATTCATCTTGGTCAAGTGACTCATCACTTTATTAATTGTCCTTTCCTCATCCACTCATCGCTTTAGGGGGTAGTAAAAATTTTCAAACAATCATAATCAAAGTCAACAAAAGATCACTCGATCATGTCAAATTGCATTCGTCCTACGAGTCATTACCAAAAACTATCATAAGCTTACCCTTTGCTGGGGCAAAAAGCAAACATGACAATTAATTTTGTAGCTCTCCTTTTGGACCTATAGTAATACTGAAGCTACCCGATTGCTTGATGAATGAGTGCAAACTTCCACAAATTTAAGCCTTACACCCTATTGGAAGCAATAATTCTAGGATGTGTGCCTCCTGCATGACTGGGGCATCCAATGTTGATTAGATCAATGATCACCATCCAAATTATAACGTGATCCTAGGTGGTCTATTTTTTACTTCGTGTTGTGTTTTCCCATTACGCATCCCAAAAAGGGGCATCTTTAGACACCTAAAATACATCATGTTTAGGATACTACCCATATGGACACATTCATAAACCATATGAATCCTCTTGGATCTCTATAAGAGCAAGTAGTGGTTCTAACTACTCAAAAAGGGTAGTTCTAGCCCATCTAGTTCTATCTGCTCTCAAGCAAAGTGGCCACCACATTTGGCCGTTGAAGACTACAATGGCCACACCTAGCTACTGAACCTGATAGTGGATAGCACCATGCATAGTTTGGCCATGAATACGGGCCTAGATCACATAGTCTGACTACATTTTGCATTGTTTGTGGGTGGATTTTGGTGAGGAACTACCTGATTTCCTCTTAACTTCCCCTTCAATGCTAGTTTGTGACTAATGATTTCCACTTGGGATGGTCAGTCACATGAGATTTGGATTGAAGCTTCTCTAGGAAGCCAAGTTCCAGATCTAGAAGAGAGGGAAGTCTACATAAGTAATCTTCAAAAAAGAGCAAGAGATCCATAATTTTTAGAGTATGCAGTGAAGCCATATCAAATTGGAGAGTGACTCTACATATCCTTGAGAAGCGACGAAGTGTTATCCATTTGAGGAGAGACTATGCATACACTATTCACATCCATTATTGTTCACTACCATACCATGTATTGATATATTTGGTAACCCTTAATCATCAATTTGAGTAGAGAACCTAGTGCTACAGCCCTTAGATTATGAGGAGGAAGGTCTATTTCATGTCCATTGTCTTGGATAGTAGCCCTTAGGCATAACCTAGGGTTTTGACATCAGTTTCTTTGTTTTAGCATTATATTCGATTACTTTCTACTTTATAATTTATTTCTAGTATATATATGATTTACAGTATGCATTTACATTATTGTTCCCTAAGATATGCCCACATTGTTTTACTCGTATTATTGCATTTAGTCATATTATGCTTCTCTATATTACTTATTAGGTTTCATACTAACAACCTCATCTAGGGAGGCAACCCAAACTACTAAGCATGATTTTTTATTTTCGTGTATGCAGATCTGTAGGTTTACAGGACTAGGTTAAGACATTCAGATCATGGGATCCCTCTTGGATGAGAGAAGGAGGAGGCATCTGTGAGCCCTTAGAAAATTTCATGTGTAGAATCAGGAATCCTGTAGAAGTGCACCACCCCTTTGCGAGGGGATTTATCCACCATGTTTCATTTAAACATCCAAATATGAAATGAGATGATGTGATATGAGTTATTATTTATTCATGATTTTTTATAGATTCCGTGGTGCTGTCCATTAGATTGTCAAAACCCAGGTCACATCATACCATATGTTTTAAGTGATTAAAGCATACAAGTTCATTCACATTAGATCATTATAATAATACATTACATACATTTCATTTACCATATCATAACAACATAAGTCAGATGCATACAATAGACCAAAATTAAACATGCATTTAATAATAAGCATTATATCCATATATGCATCCATAATCATCATCTAGGTCATGCCATATAATCATCCACACATCATAAAGAATAATTCATATAAACCACACCGTATATCATAAAACCATAAAGTAGTCCACCTACACATACACATCATAACATCTAAAGCATCACATCACATCATATCAAATAATATCATGATACTACATCACATAAACATAAAAACATAATCATAAAAGATACACATAATGAGTCTCAAAGTCTAGATATCATATAAATGTGTGTCAAATAAGTACATGTAGGTACAAAATCACCATAAGGCTACAACTGTGTAGGTCACCCGACCTTACACTCAAAAATGAAACTAGTGCAATAAGATCATCAACCTAGGCCTATGCCCCTTACCTCACCTTTGCCATTGGATTTGTCCCTATGAAAATGATAGGAGCTAGCCCCCATATTCCTCTCTATGTGGGTATTGGTCCTCTGGCTAGGCCAAACTGAATATTGCCCTGACATAGTCTACATACTGCACTGTGACCCCCTGTTGTGGGTCTCTCCTTAGGAGTACCACCTAGTACCTGAACTTGATATTAAAGAGTGATGATGTAGGTGGTATCTGACAACATCTAGCCCTCGTTCTACTCAATGATCCCTTGTATATTTTTCACCTCGGCCCGTGTATCCAAACCTATAGGATATTGTATCGTGGGAACAACAACCATAATTTGAGCTCGTGCAACATCTCGCTTGACATTAACCTAATAAACCTATACCTAAAGAGAAGCAATAGTAGCATCCCAATACTGTACCTTAATATGTGAATATTGGAGCTCAACCTCTACGTGGTGTATTTGATCCTGGAGAGGGGACTTCTACTCCTCAGGAGCTAACTCATCCTCCTCATCAAGGGCAACCTACTCCTCTACCACTTGCTCCTCCACCTAATCCTCCACCTACTGCTCTGTCTGCCCCTAACCCTTTGTTAAAGCCTGCCCTTGACATCCATTAGGATCCTTAGCCACCACCTCATCCATATACCACCTTAGGTGGTCGCCATCCTACTACAATCGCGTACCCCACCAATGGGTATACGCCTTTGTAGCCCTAGTTTTAGCCAAACTCGTATCAATTGTAGGAGGGTCATCCTCCTTTGAAACTAATATAACTCAAGGTGGTGGAAGGTTATTCTCTATGGCAATCTGGTGGTATAAAACTTGATCAAGGGAAACATCCTATTGAATGCCAAACTACTGAAGCACCCTAGAATAATAGAACTCTATAATACCATCCTTGCGACCAATTACCCCTTGGTTGTATTGAGTGTGAGTTGTGAAACTAGTTAGATACCTCCAAGTATGGCAATCAAAGTAAGACCTACACATGACATATTGGGCTTGCAAGACCATCAAAGATATGTAGTGAGAAATATCTCTCGCAAGTCACTGACTCCTATGCTCCTCGTAATCTCAAGGATATCTAGTCCCATATCTCTAAGCCTCATATGCTATATCGATGAACTCAATAGGTAGACCTCCTGGATGGTCCACCTTGATGTGCTTCCATCCCTAGATCTGGAGGAGCAAGATGTAATAAATGCTAGCACATCCCCACCATTTAATTTGGTACAACTCATCATAGCACTATGCTAGCAGTGCACACCCTCAAGCATAGATGATAGGCTCCATGTTATCCACCAGGTACTAAACCATGGCTAAGAGATTCCATGGGAACCTCACTCTCAAGAAATCAGGAAATAGGATGTTGCAAATGACCATTAGCAATACGATATGTCTATAGGAGAATACATCCTCCTGGTACCATCGAGAAACTAATACCCTACCAGATCGAGTATCCTGAAAGGCAAAAAATGTATATCTCCAAAACATCCTAGCAAAGACTACATCTTTGGCATCAGTTGGGAAAGAAATGATAGGCACTCCATCAAAGGGGATCCATAAGATCCTGTAGATGTCCTCCAGTGTAATGGTCATCTCGTCGATGGGGAGATGAAAGGTATTAGTCCTAGGGTCCCATCGGTGGGCCAGGGTAGTCAAATAGGCCTGATTCGACATAATCATCAGAAGCCTGGTAACATACTAGAGGCCACAAGCATCGAGCCAATGCTAGTCCATGTCATCTAGGATAGGAAATAGGTCCACAAGCAACTGTATGTCTTGGGTCCACGTATAAAAAATATAGAAGTGCAAAATATGTCTAAATAAAATGCACTAAAAAGCTAATAAATGTAGAAAACAACAATGGTGCAAGCTTAAGGCTAGTAAGACAATGATAAAATGCACCTAAAAATAATAAAAAAACAAAATCTACACTTCAAAATTGTAAAAAATTTAATTAAATTGCTTAAGAAATACAAAATATAACAAATAAACTTAAGGAAACTTGGTTGCTCGTGCCAGGAGCGGCCACAAAGTGGCCACTGAAGCCGATAGTGTCCAGTTTCCAATGATCAACAATTTAACCGTTGGATTTTAAAACTAGTCGTTGATGGTGACAATGGCCAGCCTTAGGCTAGGCTAGCCGCTCTAGGTGATAATGGCTAGTGGGCGACACACAAACTGCATGCTCCCTTGGGCCAAAAAAGCACAAAAAAATCAAAAATACCTAAAACTAGCCTATACCCACTAAAACAAAACCTAGCCTAGACCTATTGATGGTTTCATTTTGTTTCCAATAGGTTTAGTGACGTTCATTTAGCCGATTAATTAATTAGGTTCATTTACCAAATTAATGAATAAGATCAGGGTTTGGCAGAGTACCCATGAATCTCCAGCTCCTCCACTCGTAGATGCCTCCCCTTGCTCGACCATATCATCCAAATTAGAAGCAAATCCAGTAGCACTCTATGTCATAATTGCATTGTCTCACCTCAGAGCTCCAAAAGTAGAATTGATAGCTGGAAATAATGAGTAAAACCCTAAAATTTACTTTTATATTTTCCACTTAGGCATCAATTCCTAGTGGCATCAGTGGCCTACATTTCCTAGCCGTTGGACCTAACAGTGATCAGGAAGCAGTAATTAGGGGTCATTGGACCTGACAACAACCAACAAGCAAGGAGAAATTTGCTCAATTTCTCATTGTAAAGCACCTTAAAATAGGCCTTCAAGCATACGTAGTGGTCCAAAGAAACCAAAATATGCACAAAAACAAAAAAAATTACATATATCAAAATCCAAAAACATCATAAAATTTAGATTAACACCAACAAAATCAAATAAGAAAAATCCCAATTGAGCCTTGTAATAAGTTATTTTCTCTATACACTTGGCGATTGCAACGACTAGCACTCCATGTAACTTGGCAAGATGAGAAAATTACCATAAGGACACTTGGGTTAAAACAAGTTATGGCCAAATTGAGACGCTTCACTTCAAACCCAAAGAAGGCCATGATGGCTGGAATACCCTACGGGAGTGAGGAACCATATCATTTCTCCTATAGAAAATAGTGATTCAACACAAATTTAAATATAATTTCTAACATCCTAATTCCCTAAGAAGGCCATTGCGATCGGACCACCCTAAGGTATGGAGATGTGCAATTAGCAAAAATGGTTGAAATCACACCTGGATGGGAACAACCCCATAACAACAAAAGCAACCCTCTAAAGAGGTCCAAATCATACATCTTGGTCAAGCGACTCACCACTTTATTAATTTTCCTTTCCTCATCCACTCGTCGCTTGAGGGGGTAGTAAAAAATTTCAAATGATCATAATCAAATTCAACAAAATATCACTCGATCATGTCAAATTGCATTCATCCTACGAATAATTTACAACTATCATAAGCTTACCTTTTTTGGGGAAAAAACAAACATGATAGTTAAGTTTGTAGCTCTCCTCCTTTTGGACCTATAGTAGTACTGAAGCTACCCGATCGCTTGATGAACGAGTGAAAACTTCCACAAATTTAAGCCTTCCACCCTATTGGAAGCAATTATTCTAGGATGCACGCCTCATACATGACTAGTATATCCAATGTTGATCAAATCAATGATCACCATCCAACCTATAATGTGATCCTAGGTGGTCTATTTTTTTGTTTCGCATTGTGTTTTACCACAATGCATCCCAAAAAGGGATATTTATAGACACCTAAAACACATCATGTTTAGGAGACTACCCATATGGACACATTTGCAGACCATATGAATAATCTTGGATCTCTCCAAGAGAAAGTAGTGGTCCTAAGCACTCAAAAGGGATAGTTCTAGCCCATCCAGGCATAACCACTCTCAAGAAAAGTGACCACCACATCTGGCCGCTAAAGACTACAACAACCACACCTAGCCATTGAACCTAATAGTGGCTATCACCATGCATAGTCTGGCCATGAATACAAGCCTAGATAACGTAGTCTGACTACACTTTGTATTGTTTGTCGAAAGATTTTTGTAAGGAACTACCTGAGTTCCTCCTAACTGTCCCTTCAATTCTAGTTTGTGACTAATGCTTTCCACCTCAGACAGTCAGTCGTATGAGATTTGGATTGAAGCTTCTCCAGGAAGCCAAGTTCTAGATCTAGAAGAGAGGGAAGTCTACATATGGACTCTCCCAAAAATAGCAAGATATCTGTAATTTTTAGAGTATGCAACGAAGCCCTATCATATTGGAGAGTGACTCTATGGACCCTTGAGGAGCAACAAAGTGCTATTCGACTGAGGAGAGACTATGCATCCACTATTCACATCCATTACTATTCACCACCATCCTATGTATTTGACACACCCGAAGCCCCTTGAACATCAATTTGAGTAGATAACCTGGTGCTACAGCCCTCGGATCACGAGGAGGAAGGTCTATTTCATGGATGTTGTCTTGGACAGTGGCCTGCAGGCATAACCTAGGGTTTACATTATTTTTTTTGTTTTAGCATTAGATTCGATTACTTTCTGCTTCAACATTTATTTCTAGTATAGATTTAATTTACTGTATGCATTTACATTATTGTTCCCTGAGATATACCTGCATTTATTTTCTAGTATTATTGCATTTAGTCATGTTATGCTTCTCTATCTTGCTTATCAGGTTTCATACTAATAGCCTCATCCGAGGAGGTAGCCCGGACTACTAATCATGCTTTGTTGTTTTTGTGTATGCAAATTTGTAGGTTTATAGGACTAGGTTAAGACATTCAGAGAATAGGATCCCTCCTAGATGAGAGAAGGAGAAAGGAGGCATCTGTGAGCCCTCAGACAAGTTTGTGTGCAGAATCAGGAAGCCTACAAAATAACACCACCCCTTTGCAAGGGGATTTATCTACCATGTGTCCCTCTTGTAACTGATTGTATCAAAAATTGGGTATCCCTTAGAGGGATTAATATGTAACAAGATTTATTATTGAAATTAATAAAAAGAGGATATTTCTTTGTTATTTTTACTTTTGAGACACGCATATTTCTTTGTTCCTTTTTGTTCCATTTGATATAACAATTATTTCATAGCAAGCAGGGCTTCAGTGCGTGCTACCTAGGATCACATGGAATTGTTGTGGTTGCTCCACAACGTACCCCAAAATTGGGGACCCCCTTTTTATTTTTGGTATTTGGGTGTTTGCATGTTGGTTTCGAGTGTCTAATGCTTGGCCTGTTTTAAATTTGCATTTATCATTAGTTTTTCTCAATAATATTTGTCGATGACTTTTTCTTGTCGACGATATTTTGTTGTCGATGACTTTTTCTTGTCGACGATATTTTATTGTCGATGACTTTTTCTTGTCGATGATATTTTATTGTCGACGACTATTTCTTGTCGATGATTTTTTTGGTCAAATTGTTGTTGACGATTTTTAATGTCATTTTGTTGTCGACGATTTTTATCGTCAATGTTGTGTTAGCAATGTTATTGCTAATATTTTGTTGTTAACATTGTGATGGTTAAATTTCTTGTTTTTATCATTCATGTATAATGAGCTTGTGTTCTATATATAAAACAGGTTTTTATGTTAAAACTTCATTCCACCTTAATACCTCTTTAATATACATCTATACAAAGTAAACAAACATATCAGTAATGTGACCCGGGTTCAATCTCCATGGTGGATGTGTATAAGAAGTATTACTTAAAAATAAAAATAAAAATAAATAATATCAAAATTATATATATATAACAAAAGGATAACAATAAATATTAAAAAAATAAGAAGGAAAATACGTGATTAAAACAAGCTCATGGTCTATGTTAATTTTGTCTTAAATTGAATTTGAAAGTCTAATGGGCCATGTTATTTTTGCCTTAAATTGGATTTGAAATTCTAATATTTGGTCATATGCAGGACATTCACCAGCCAAGTTGACACGGAGGATTGGTCAGTGGACCCATGCACTTATGGACATGCTTGCTGAAGGTGAATACGAAGGGCATCCATGGCGGGGGTAGTTTGTTTAACACCCAACACTATAGAGAGCTCGATTAGGACGTGGTCATCGATAGAGGAGAGAATAGGTATTCAAGAAGCAGCGATAGTGACACCGAAGAAAGGATGAGGGGATTATCGGTGATGACATGGGCATGCAGATGTGTACGTAGATTGGTGAGCCCGATAATGATGAATGACCCCAGCATTGGCCAGGGAGGAAGCATGGGTCGAACAAGTCTAGGGAGGTTGCTGGCAGAGTCGATGAATGCAGATTCCAAAAGGTAGACTCACACAGATCCTGACATGGGTTTCGATGGCAGTAATGCCTACTTGAACCAGGCAGCATGGTGAAGACATCTCAGATGGAGGCCTAGGGTAGTAGACATGACATGAATCTGACGAATATACAATGGACCCGATGGGGTGTTTGAATGAGAGGATTACAACATGGATCATGAGATATACAATGGGGCATACCATAGTGGAAGACCTAGCACCACGTGGATGATTACAAGCATGGATCGATGATGTGGACCGAAGGTTCACAGGGATATGCAACAATGACAAGGATGTTGGGCTCGATAAGGTGGACGTAGGCGTAGGGGTCGATATGAAATCACCAGGCATAGCGTGGAACACATGCCAACACTAGCGAGGGGATCTTGCAGACGTCCACGATGATGATAGCTTTGGTAGAGCCATCATACCCGACAACGAAGACACCGTAGCAATGGTGGAACAAAGAGTCTAAGGCCATAGGATTCATACCAGACATGATGCAGTATGACGGTTATCCGATAGTGAGAATGGAGGGTGAACCTACGATAAAGGTTGGGGACAAACTCGAACAAATTACGACAGGAGCGACAGAAAACGTAATGGTAGCTAGCGATGATAGTGGGCAGTTTAAACCATGTAATTGAAGCCTGCCACATGGGTGTTCGGTTTGTTTGGTACTTACATGCATAAAATTTATTTGAGGACCCTAGGGACCTATTATTATAGGTCGTTGGTATTACATATGTACGGATAAGAGCGTTACATACACGTATAAAAGGGGGAGTTACTAGGGACTAAGGTCGTCGTTACATTATGGGTAATCAAAGTTCAAAGGGTAATAAGTCGTCACATGCACGCTGTGAGTGGTGTTGTCTTGGTTATTTGGGATGTTATGAAACTATAGAAAAGGAGGGCTTTTGAAAGTAAAATAAAACATTTAGAAATGAAGAAGAAAAAGCGCAGGAAGCGAAGCCAAATGGTGGAGGAAGAAAATGAAAAGTCAGGTGTCCATTATCAAGGTTATAAAAAGCCATCGAAGCTATTGAGGAAGGGGCTGGACCTTTTAGGAGGCCACATACGGTTGGAAAATTTTCAGAGAAGATTGCAAGAATGAAGGCAAGGCCTTGGCACTGGGTTTTTCTGGATATTTTCCTTCCACATTGGACTGGTTCTTTGAGAAAACCAGATTTCTGCCATGTACAAGGATATATTTTAATGCAAAAAATTTTAGAAAGTTGCATCTTATGGGCAAGAAAGGAGGAGTCATTTTCTGCATGCAAGATTAAATGTTTATTTTTTTTCCCTTTTTCAGATTTTAGGCTTGTAAATGGAGTTTATGCAAATTTCTTGGTTGCTTCATGTGAATGCTTAAATCTGAAAACCTCATTTAAACCCTAGAAGCCAACACTTAGCTTATCCGGATTGTGCTTGTTTTGCAAGTCCGATAGGTTAGGTTGCATGCATGAAAACCTCACATCTTCGGTTTTGCCGGAATAGGATAGCATCAAACTGAATGTATCATGTGTTTCATTTTTTGCATTTCAATTTTCATTTTTCTGCATTTTATTTTTTCAGAAATTTTAATTTTTTTTTAATTTTCAGGTATTAAAATAAACCTTTAAAAATTTTCAAAATCCAAAAATAATTTCACCATTGCGTATGTTATACTTCAGACCTCCAATACACACTTTGAAATTTCATTTTTGGATTCTTTTAGTATTTTTAAAAATTCATCGAAGTTGTTGTTTTATTACAGATTTTAAAAATCTGAAAATAAAAAATTTCCATTTTAAGCTCAATTTTTATTTTTTCAGTTTTGTGTTATGCTCATGATCCTATGATGACATTCCCTTCATGAAAATTCCAATTTCATTGAAGGATTTATGTTTTATGGCACTTCACAAATTTTAGTATTTTGGGCCTAAAATTGCCCTCTTCATAAAAATTCTAATTTTATGAAAGAGGGGTAATTTGAGTATTACATTGAAGGTAATTTCTTCAAAGCACTTAATTGTTCATCTTAATGAAAATTTGATTTTATCTAAGAGATTAGGTTAAAGTGACATTTAAAGCCCTTAATTTAAGGCCATAAATTATTGCCTCTTTGTGAAAACCTATTTCACCAAAGAGGGATAGTTTATCGATCACATTGAAAGCTATCTTCATCTTCATGATAAGAAGCCATATTTGGACTTAATAAAGAAGATAAAATCTACCTTAAAACTCTCAAGATAAATGAATTAAGGCACTACATCGTGGTCATATGAGGGCCAACTCACATTTGCTTTATTTTGGTTCAATGAACAATCACTAAAGTTTCATGGTAAAATAAACCAACATTGCCCCTTGTTTATAGTTACTTGCAATCACTAAGGTGTTCCAAGTATTTAAGTTGAATATCTTTATTTGAGATTACTAATACACATATGCAAATGCTAAATATAGCGGAGACCTTGGAGAATTTGTTTGTTTAACTTCTTTGCAAGAGGGGATTTGGAATCCAAATCCTAAGGGAGAGTATACTTTCACAATTGGGTGAAAATACCACCCAACAAGAGTATATCATTCCTCTTATTCAAATAGTCATCTATGGTCTATATAATCAATGAGATCCACTTGATGGTTTGATATTATATTTCCATTATTTTCTAGACCACCTAAACAATGTTGGGTATTGATTCCCCATAATCTAGTTGGACCTAGGCCATGTGGGTATGCTTATCACATGATTGAGAAGGCATCCACAAAATTAGGGCACTTGAAGTTTTTAGCATCAAAATTTGATCTAGCTTTGTGGTCTATGTTTTATATATAAATATCATTAGACTCTTCCCATGTCTGTCAAATATATCTTTCATAGATTCCATAGTTTTTTATTTGAATGAACAAATTTCCCCTATATTATATTATAATAGTAGTCTACATATAGGGCCTCTCATGTATCCTTCTTGGTATTCTTATTTTTCTAAGATGGTATTTATAGTAGATATATATTCATTAGGTGGAATAACATTTGGCTAAAAAATTCCCAACATGCTAGCTTCAAAGGGTTTAATTGTAGCTTCAAATACTCAACTATGAAAGTCATGATTGGTGGGGCAACCAGAACTACAAATTCACCTTAGGTTTATATCTCTAGATTTGAACTACATGTCACTCTAACTTCTATATCCATGACCTCATTTAAAAAATTTCTTTTCTATAGTAAATTATTTCAATGTAATTTTATTTCATCTTTAGAAAATCAACCCCTTTTGAATTGTTAGGGAATTTAAATACCTACTTCTTTCTACTAAGGGTCTAATAGATTAGAAAATTCTCAAGATGAGATTAACCAAAGTCAATAATCAATATATTATCACTAAAAAATAAGCATTACTTTGATAGTACATGTTGGAAATAAGTTCATTAAGCAAATCTTAGTTGATAATGACTCTAGCCTCAATGTCTACAACCTAAAGTTCATCAATTATTTTAGGTTAACCAAATATTTGGAGAAATATAATATTTTCTTAAGGGATTTTGACAATAGAGAATGTGAGGCTATTTGCACTATAGTGTTATCCCTCAAACTTAGACTTCACACTCTCAAAACTCTCTTTTACGCCATGCCATGTGATCTAACATATAACATTCTTCTTAGGAGGAAATGGATCCATGAGATGTGACTTGTCCCTTGAAATTTTAATGAATGTCTTAAATACAAATACAAGGAAAAGACTTATAACATTCTAGCTAACCCCAAACCTTTCATTTATTGTCAAGTAATCAAGGTAAGAAATCCTAAGGCTTATTTTTTTCTTCTCTAAACTCATCTCTTGAGTCATCTTCTTATTCTCAACTTCCTAGAACTAACACATTAAGGACTCTCACCTTAAATAATTTAATTAAAAATTAACTTAAGGGTACCATTGAAAAATTAATTATCATTAGTTATAACAAATCAAATAATAATCAACTTATCTTGGACCTAGCCAAGCTCCCACCATCACCTCAAATATTAGGATTTCCTTCTAGCAAGAAAGGTAAAATAGTACAAATAGGATGTTTCTCTTTCACTTGTGTTGCTACTTCCAGGAACTGTGTTATCCAATTGAATGACAATACACTTCATGTTTCTATTGAACTCATATCATATTTCTAAGCAAATGCTTTCTAGCATAGGATATCGAGGTAAATGAATAGGCTTGTATGAACAATGTATCAAATAATATATAAAAATCAAAGCATGGGTAGGGTGCTATGGGATAGGTGATTCCCTAGACATAGCAATCATTTACCTTATTCCTCTTCTAACAGTAAAGGAGAATTTAGTTGTCTTGATAGGATATCCCATGATGTCTCCATTTATTTAAATGGACTTGATTGGAATGAGGATGGTGACGATAGATTATGGCTCCTCATAGATCCTAAATTCTTTAAATTTACTTGATCTATTGAGGCAAAACTTATAATCCTATCCTATCACAATATAATTGATAACAAATATAGCTATGAGTTAGAGGACATCTTTAATGATCCTCCCCAAGATGGTTCCATAGACTATCTAGCACAAAATAATTTCTATTTTGGTGGATCTTTTTACTAAATCACCAATATTGCTATATCCTAACAAGCCAACAATAGTTAGCCAACCTTAGATACAATATATCTAAAGATCCTAGGAATGCTACCAAATCCCCTTCTATTGAAAAATTAATATCATATTCTAAATAAGAAAAGTATGGACATTGTTATTAGGACTCAAAAAGCTCCTAATATCCTTAATATAGGCAAGGTCTTGACTATGACTAACCATGAGGAATCCACCAAGCTCTTGATAGAATTTAGAGGTTTCTTTGCTTGGTCCTACACTGATATGTTTTCCCTTCTCTAGTGGTCCACCATCTAGTTGTCACGCTTGGTGCAAAACCCTTAAAATAGAAATTATAAAAAATACACCCAAATTTTACACTTCTAGTCAAAGAGGAGCTCTAAAAATTTCTTGATGTTAGATTTATTAAAGTCATTGACTATTTTGACTAGATCTCTAATGTTGTCCCTACAACCAAGAAAATAGGTAGCATTAGAGTATGCATCGAATTTTGAGATGTCAACAAAGCATGTCCCAATCATGATTTCCCTTTTTCCAACATAGACATGATCATCAATTTCAATTCATGGTATGGAATGTTGTCTTTGATGAATGTATTCTTAAGCTATATTGAAATTAATATTATCCTAGGGATTAATTTAAAACAAATTTCACCACCCCATAGGGAAATTTATACTATCATGTCATGACCTTTGGGTTGGAGAACATAGGGGCTACTTACTAGAGAGCTATGGCATATATCTTTAATATGATGTAGCACATCATGGAGGACTATATGGATGAACTTCTTGGCTATTATTTAAACTAGGAATATTGTATTCAATATCTAAGACACATTTTTGAGTGGCTAAGAGAGTACAAGGTAAATCTAAAGAATTAGAAGTGCATCTTTAGGATTACATTAGGATAATTGTTGGGATTTATTATATCCGAACATGACATCAAAGTTTATCTTAAAATTTTTTTGTCTATTGTCAATATGCTACCCCCTCAGACTCCAACCTAGCTTAGGGTACTCCAAGTAAAATCCAATCCATCTAAAGTTTCATCTCCCAACTAGCCAACAAGTGTCAACTCTTCACCAAGATTTTAAGAAAGGATGTAGTCTTCAAATGGGATGTTGATTCCCAAGAAACCTTTGATACCCTTAAATCCTACTTTTTGCATCTACCTATTCTTATCCTACCTAACCCCACAAGCCTTTACTACTATACATAATAACCATAGACCATGCCTTAGAAGATATGTTGGCATAGTACAAGGAACAACATAGAGAGATATTTTCAAAGGAGTAGGGGTAGGAGTCATCTTGGTCACTCAAAAAATCATCCCTCTATCCTTTAAGATTAATTTTTTTATACCAATAATATTGTTAATTATAAAGCCCTTATACTAGGACTACATACAATATTAACTCTCTAGGTCAAAATCCTTTCTATCTTTAGAGACTCTCAACTAGTATTCAACCAACTCAATGGTATCTATTAAAGTAAATATGATATTATCAAGCTATATAAATACATTGTTGACAAACTAATGGTTTCTTTTAACAAAGTCACCATCAATGATTTCCATAGGTCTAAAAACTACCATTCCAATGTTATGACATTCTCTACATTCCTTATCCTCTTAGATATGGATGAAAAATAAACTATGATATTCATTTGACAAATTAAGGAACCTTCAACCTTAGAATCTAGCCACATTACTTTAGGAGTAATTTTTATATAAGTAGTCTTATCCCATGATTCTTGACACAAGGATATAATTGCTCACCTTAAGGATTACATGTTACTTGATAGTTTGAATCACAATGAGTGCAAGAACCTCAAGAAAAAATCTTGTAGGTATGTCATAATTGGTGATATCTTATACCATCACACTCTTGATGGTTTTTTGCATATATTATTAGACTTAAAAATCCCAAGAAGTTGTCAATGAGACCCATGATGGATCATGTGGTTTCCAGATCAATAGTATTTCCATCACCAAGAAACTCCTATAGATGGGTTATTATTGAGCCTCCATGAATCTTCTAACTATGTCAATAGTTGTGATAAGTGTCAAAGGTATGAAAATATCATCCATTCTCTATCATAATCCCTTTAGTCTTTAACCTATCCATGGTATTTCTCCAATCTAGGATTGGACATCTTATAGCTAAAATTCACATCTCTTCCGTTGGGTGTAAGAATAAGAAGCTTGAAAATCAAGTTATAGTATACTCCTTTATTCTAACCCCAATAGAATTTTTTATTGATGAGATTAAATTTTTATATATACTAATTGTCCAAAAAATGATTTGGGATAAATTTTAGCAAAATTAAAGGATCTATATTAAATGCATATAATATAATGAATAATTTGGTACTCATAAAGCACTGGTATCCTAATTATTAAGCTCTCTTAATTAGGATATGAGATATCTTTTACATCATTGACTATGGTCTATCTATATTATGTATTCTTGAAGGATGTCATTATAAAACTCATACTTGTGATCTATTTTACCTTCTTTTGGAAATTTTGAGTATATTGTGTTGCCATTGATGTCAAAGGATTGATGTCATAGGTTGATGTCAAAATAAAAGATGTCATTGGTTGTCACTGATGTCAAGGAAAATAATTCTTAAGGTACAATTATTATTCTAATTAATGAATGCATAGGTTTATCTCAGAGAAAGAAAATTTGTTGAGAAAAGCAATATAATATTTATTTTTGAATATTATAATAAAGGACAAAAGGCTTAAGAGTTCTTTGGAACAATGGTTTAAAAATAAAGGTAAGATATTAATATTATTGAAGGCAATAATATTAATTGTGAAGGTAAGGTTCAAAATAATTAATATTATAATATATTATTGAAGGCAATAATACGAATTGTGAAGGCAAGGATTAATGAAGAACACAAGCTTATACTGAGAGGGGGGTGAATAGTATAAGATCACTTTTTATTTTTCTTTCCCAATCAATATCATGCAATGTATAGATAGAGACACCAAATTTACCTGGTTCACCCAATGTAAATGCACAACAATGCACAAATCACCACACACATTAGAGAAACAAAATTTACATGGTTCACCCAATGTGGCCTGCTCCATGGAGAAAATATTTCACTAAAATTTTATCAATCAATCCCTTGGGAATCCTTTCTATATTACAATGTTTATGGATCTCTATCCAAAGGATACACCCATCCCCTAATCAAGTTTATGGATCTCTATCCACAAGAGAACTCCTTTCTCCTAAGCTTTGACTAGTGATCTTCTAGAAGAACTACTGCCCCCTCTACTCTGGCTAATGGATCTCTATGCACTGAAGTCACCTATCCTCACTGCCCTGGCTAATCGGTCTCTATCCACTAGAGACTATCGTACTCTATACTCTGTCACCTTCAAAGATATGTATCAAATATGCACTAAACACAATCTTTCGATCTAGCACAAATATATCCTTTGATCTACACTAAACACAGTCCTTCGATCTAGCAAAAATCTATCCTCAATATTTGTCCTATAATTTACACTAAACACGGTTCTTTAGTCTAGCACAAATCTATCCTCAATATCTATCCTCTGATCTGCACTAAACACAGTGTTTTTGGTCTAGCACAAATCTATCCTCAATATCTATCCTCAGAATTAATTCAAATCTTGAAAAAATCACAAATCAACTCTGCTAGATCTACCTCAAACCTTAACTCAAGGTTTGAACAAATAAATCAATCAACTCTACTCATAAGTCTTGTAAAAGACTTGTCTCAAATATGCTCAACAAGTCCTCACTAGAACTTGTCCAAATCTACTCAATAAGTCCTCACTAGAACTTATCCAATTATGCTCTCAATCTGTATTGTAAGCTTCCACAAAATATCACACAAATATTTCCACAAGTCTTATCAAAGATTTTCCTCAAATCTGCTGAACAAGTCCACACTAGAACTTGTCCAAATATCATAGAAACATAAATATAATTTTTAGAGACTTAATATGCTTCACATTCATCACAATGCTTAATCACTTTCAATCACTCTCTTATAAACATATAGATAATTTTTAGAGACTCAACATGCTTCACATTCACCTCAATACTAAATAACTTTCAATCACTCTCTTAGAAACATATAGAGAATTTTTAGAGACTCAATATGCTTCACATTCACCTCAATACTCAATCACTTTCATTCACTCTATTATCACAGAAACATATAGAGAATTGTTATAGACACAATATGTTTCAAACTCATCAATACTCAACCTCTTTCTCAAATCAATTCAGAATATAGAATAATTTGTTTCACAAAAGTTGAACAATCACTTCAACACATTCACTTGACTAGGCTCAACCAACTCTACTCAACCAATCACTCAATTAAATGATCCTTGCTCACAAACCCTAGTCCAAGCATATGAATACTCACTCAAATATTTCCAACAATATTTTATCAACCAATCTCACATAACAATGATACTCATGTTCTATCCAAACCCTAGTTCAAGTTCTTCACTCACTTCAACAACAATGATTATAAGACAATATTCACATAAAAATGATACTCATGTTCTTTGCAAACCCTTTTTCAAGTTCTTCACTCAACAACTCACTTCAACAACAATGCTTATAAGACAAGGTTTTATCAAAAAATATTAATTCCAGAAAACCTTGAAGCATTAATTCAAAACACTCTCAACAATGCAAACCAAACAATCCTTTTCACTCCAAATTTCCATTCAAAATTTTCAACAATCACTCACTAAGAATAATATGCCCATACCTTTTGTTGGATGTATAAGTGCCTTTAGAAAACCTGTCTTAATCACACTTTCTTCTTTCCAATTCCAATGGTTAAACACAACAATATCACTTCAACACTTTCCAAAAATATTCCTTGGACATAAAACAATCACAACTCAATTTATGCCTTATTGCTCCCTTTTAAAATTAGCACTCATCATAACATACATAAAGATAATTTCCTTGATACACCATATAAACTCCAACTTAAAATAATATCCAACACCATAAAAATATCAACTAAACACCTTACAATATTTTCAAAACATTTGAGCAAACAACATTAAAAATTTAATTTTGTAAAAACCCTTATAACTCCTTTAGCAACCTTAGAACCAATTTAAATATGCAAAAATTAATTTTTAAATTCCCAAACTATATTCCTGAAATTTTTGACAACCAATTTACAAGCATACCTCTTTCTTCCCCAAAAGGGGATTCGACGAGATTCGATCCATCGTCTCCTCTATCCTAAGCGCCTTAGTGCTTTGGAGCCTAATGCATGGGCTACGAATACCCATGTGAAGTAAGGTATAACTCCCTCCTCTTATGCCTCCACTTGTTGTCTATTTCTCACAAAACTTGCACACCCTTTCCTTTCTTTGGATGCAATGCAATTCATAAGGCTCACAATTCTAAAGCTCGCAATAATAATCGAAGGCATGGTAAGGTTTGGTAGGGTGGGAGTTCCCCCCTTATATACATATTTTTAATTTCTCCTCACGTCGATGGTGCTTTATTCAAAATCAAATTTTGAATATTAAATTTGATAACCCACCTTAGGGTTATTTAACCTTAGATTAAATTAATTTATAATTAATAATTAAATTAATTAATAATTAATTTAAATAACTTTATAAGTTAAGTAAATTAACTAATAAATTAATTTATAATTATTTTTAAACTTCCTTTGCATAATATTATAAAATAATATTATAATATTATTTATTTGGGCTTTTTCTTGCACTTTGGACCTCATCTGACTTCCTTGAACTGGATCTTGAAACTGAAACTGAAACGGATGCTGCCAACTGAAACTACCACTGACTGGTGCTGAAAGTTTGACATCAATGACCACTCAATTTTGACATCAATGACAAATTATCACTCAAAATTTCCAATAATCTCCCCCTTTGTCATTGATGGCAACCCAATTTATTTTTACCAAATCTTGACCTTTTTCCTGTTCTGCTCCTCGTGGGAAACTGCTCCCCTTGACTCAATTCTTCCTCAAGCAAAATATCTCCCCCTTACTCAAATCTCTCCCCATTTGAAATCAATGGAAAAGGGTCACCTTTGGGGCTCAGGGCTAAGAATGAATCTTCTTAGCTTAGCCCCTCCCCCACCTCCTCTTGAGGTGGTTAATTCTAGGGTGGGAGTATTTCTACTCCCAAAAAGCACTGGTCTTTACCTTTATCCTCTTTTATTTGATTGTTCATGTTCCTATCCATGTCCACATTCTTGTTCTTGTTTATATCCATATCCATATTCCTATTCCTATTCTTGTTCCTATTATTGTTCATGTTCATATCCATATTCTTGTTCCTATTCCTATCCATACCCATATTCTTGTTCTTGTTCCTGTTCATGCTTGATTATGGAATGTTTGCTCTACACCATTTTGTTGTATGTCCATCATTATTGCACTTATAACACTTAATGTTATTATTCCTTAGAGGTGCAAATGTCTTAGGATTTCTCCTAGTGAATCCATATCCTTTTCTGTCATGAACCTTGCAATCCATTGCCTTGTGACCAAATTGATTACATGAGTAGAAATACCCATGGAAAATTTGTCTATTTTTGAAATTCCCATTTTCCTGTCTTTCATGTGTCCTACACTGTGAAGCCATGTGTCCAAACTTGTGACATGAGAAACACCTTCCATTGAAGTTTCCTTGTCTTGACCTCATTGGTCTCTTAGTCTCTCTTAACCTATTTTGATTGTTGTTCCATCTGTTTCTTCTTTGTGCATTGTTCCTTTCCTTGTTGAAATTTCTCTTGTCCAACTCATCCTCAGATGTCTCACTTTCTCTTACACTATATTCTTCTGAAGTTTCTTACTCTAAATTTTCTTCTTCTTTAGAACTTGAGGTTGAATATTCTTATTTCTTTTGAGCCTATTCAAAACCAAGACCTATTTTGTTTGTTGACCTTCTTTGTACCTTGATCATTTTATCCACAATATTTAAACTCTTTCCAAACTTGTGTAGCTTATCCTTGTATTTTTCTAGATATTCCCTTAGTAGAGCTACTTCTTGTTCTAACCTTTCACATTCTAAGACTTTTGCTTCTAACTTATCCTTGAACTTCTTTGTCTTAGCCATTGACTTGTTTAGATCCTCTATAAGCTTTCTTCTCTCTTCATCGCATTCTTGAAACTGAAACTCAAGTTTAGATTTTTGCTTTCTTACCTTATTTACTATTTCAAGAGCATAAATAATTTCTACCTTAAGATCAAATCCTTCTTTATCTGATTCTTCATCTATTTGTTTGCCTTTGTCTACATCTTCATTTTATTTTGACTTGTCTACTATAGGATCACCTTCTTCTTCTTCTAGTGCCATTAGAAGATTTTATTTTGGTCCTTCAAGTGCATCCTCATATTCATCATCACTAAAACTATAACCATTCCTTGTACAACTATCTTCAAGATGTCCAAAGTTACCACATCTAAAACACTTGAGAATTATTGGTGACCTTTTCTTGACTTCTTCTTTTTCTTCAATCATAAATAGGACTTCATCTCTATCATTATCTAAAAAACTAGCATCACTATCACTTGAGTACTTACTTGCCTTGTTTGCATAGTAGCTCCTCTTTTGTATTTGAAATAACTTCTTCCCTTATCTGCTTTGTCCATCCTTGCCTTTCTTTTGGTACCTGTATTTTTATGATTCCCTGTTCCTGTGATCCTATTTTTCTTCATCATTATTATTTTTAGCTTCTTGACAATCAGTTTCATAGTGACCATACTTTCCACAATTGAAACATCTAACAAATTTTTCATCTTTGAATCTTCTTGAATCCTTGTTCCTTCTACCATAATTTTCTTCTTCATCACTGGATGACTCATTGCTCGATTCTGACTTCTTACCCTTTGTCTTCTTAATTGCTTTGAAGGTTGCTTCCTTCTGGGGATTAGGTTATTTTGTTATTAACTCAAAAGTTGTAAGAATACCAAGAAACATATCTCTTGTCAAAGAATCACCATCCTTTGCTTCTTCTATAGCTAAAATATTTTCACTAAACCTTGTTGGAAGAGACCTTAAGATCTTATCACAAACATCCGATTCATCCACATTAAGTCCAAGTCCTTGCATAGCATTAACAACCTCATCTACCCAAAGTAGATAAGAACTAATGTCTTCCTCATTCTTCATTCTTAATTCTTCAAATTGTCCTTTGAGATTTCATATCTTTGCCTTTTTGACACTTTTATCTCCTTCATATATGCTTTGCAACTTATCCCAAATTCCTTTTGCATATTTACAATGCATAAATTTTATTGATTCTGTTCTATGCAAACCTCTCATAAGTGCATTCATTGCTTTTGAATTGTAATGTTGTAGAATCTTACCTTCCTTATCTTTAGGTGGATCAACTGGTGGTATGTATCCATTTTCAACTGCTTCCCAAATTTCATTGCCAAGTGCCATCAAGTGAACCTTCATTCTCATACTCCAATATATGTAGTCACTTCCATCAAATATTGGTGTTGAATTATTTGAGGACACATTCTTGGAATCCATTGTGTTCTTGAAATATTTTCCTTCAAGTTGTTAAACTCTTTCGAAGGAACCCGCTCTGATACCAATTGAAGAACACAAGCTTATACTGAGAGGGAGGGTGAACAGTATAAGACCACTTTTTACTTTTCTTTTCCAATCAATATTATGCAATGTATAGATAGCAATATCAATAGCAATAATCAAAGCAATGCATAAATCACCACACATAATAGAGACACCAAATTTACGTGGTTCACCCAATGTGGGCTACTCCACGGAGAAAATATTTCACTAAAATTTTCTCAATCAATATCTTGGGAATCCTTTCCCTATTACAATATTTATGGATCTCTATCCAAAGGAGACACCAATCCCCTAATCAAGTTTGTGGATCTCTATCCATAGGAGAACTCCTTTCTCCTAAGCTCTGACTAGTGATCTTCTAGAAGAACTACTACCCCCACTACTCTAGCTAATGGATCTCTATCCATTGAAGACACCTATCCTCACTACCCTGGCTAATGGATCTCTATCCACTGGAGACTGTCATCCTCTATACTATGTCACCTTCAAATCTATGTCTCAAATATACACTAAACACAGTCCTTCGATCTAGCACAAATCTATCCTCAATATCTATCCTCTGATCTACACTAAACATAGTCCTTCGATCTAGCACAAATTTATCCTCAATATCTATCCTCTGATATGCACTAAACATAGTCCTTCGGTCTAGCACAAATTTATCCTCAATATCTATCCTCTAATCTGCACTAAACATAGTCCTTTAGTCTAGCACAAATCTATCCTCAATATCTGTCCTCAAGCCTTAACTCAAAGCTTGAAAAAATCACAAATCAACTCTGTTGGATCTACCCCAAACCTTAACTCAAGGTTTGAACAAATCAATCAATCAACTCTGCTCACAAGCCTTCTCAAAGACTTGTCTCAAATCTGCTCAACAAGTCCTCACTAGAACTTGTCCAAATATGCTCAATAAGTCCTCACTAGAACTTATCCAATTCTGCTCTCAATATGTATTGTAAGATTCCACAAAAGCTCACACAAATCTGTCCACAAGTCTTCTCAAAGACTTACCTCAAATCTGCTCAACAAGTCCACACTAGAACTTGTCCAAATCTCATAGAAACATAAAGAGAATTGTTAGAGACTCAATATGCTTCACATTCATCACAATGCTTAATCACTTTCAATCACTCTCTTAGAAACATATAGAGAATTTTTAGAGACTCAATATGCTTCACATTCACCTCAATACTCAATCACTTTCAATCACTCTCTTAGAAACATATAGAGAATTGTTAGAGACTCAATATGCTTCACATTCACCTCAATACTCAATCACTTTCAATCACTCTCTTATCACAGAAACATATAGAGAATTGTTAGAGACTCAATATGTTTCACACTCATCAATACTCAACCTCTTTCTCAAATCAATTCAGAATATAGAATAATTTGTTTCACAGAACTTGAACAATCACTTCAACACATTCACTTGACTAGGCTCAACCAACTCTACTCAACCAATCACTCAATGACATGATCCTTGCTCACAAACCCTAGTCCAAGCATATGAATACTCACTCAAATATTTCCAACAATGCTTTATCAACCAATCTCACATAACAATGATACTCATGTTCTTTCCAAACCCTAGTTCAAGTTCTTCACTCAACAACTCACTTCAACAACAATGCTTATAAGACAATATTCACATAACAATGATACTCATGTTCTTTGCAAACCCTAGTTCAAGTTCTTCACTCAACAACTCACTTCAACAACAATGCTTATAAAACAAGGTTTTATCAACAACTCTTAATTCCATAAAACCTTGAAGCATTAATTCAAAACACTCTCAACAATGCAAACCAAACAATCCTTTTCACTCCAACTTTCCATTCACAATTTTCAACAATCACTCACTAGGAAGAATATGCCCATACCTTTTGTTGGATGTAGAAGTGCCTTTAGAAAACCTGTCTTAATCACAATTTCTTCTTTCCAATTCCAATGGTTAAACACAACAATATCACTTCAACACTTTCCAAAAATATTCCTTGGACATAAAACAATCACAACTCAATTTATGCCTTATTGCTCCCTTTTAAAATTAGCACTCATCATAACATACATAAAGATAATTTCCTTGATACACCTTATAAACTCCAACTTAAAATAATATCCAACACCATAAAAATATCAACCAAACACCTTACAATATTTTCAAAACATTTGAGCAAACAACATTAAAAATTTAATTTTGCAAAAACCCTTATAACTCCTTTAGCAACCTTAGAACCAATTTAAATATGCAAAAATTAATTTTTAAATGCCCAAACTATATTCCCAAAATTTTTGATGACCAATTTACAAGCATACCTCTTTCTTCCCCAAAAGGGGATTCGACGAGATTTGATCCATCGTCTCCTCTATCCTAAGCGCCTTAGCGCTTGGGAGCCCACCATGTGGGCTACGAATGCCCACGTGAAGGAAGGTAGAACCCCTTCCTCTTATGCCTCCACTCACCATCTATTTCTCATAAAACTTGCACACCCTTTCCTTGCTTTGGATGCAATGCAATTCGTAAGGCTCACAATTCTAAAGCTCGCAATAATAATCGAAGGCATGGTAAGGTTTGGTAGGGTGGGAGTTCCCCCCTTATATACACATTTTTAATTTCTCCTCATGTCGGTGGTGCTTTATTCAAAATCGAATTTTGAATATTAAATTTGATAACCCACCTTAGGGTTATTTAACCTTAGCTTAAATTAATTTATAATTAATAATTAAATTAATTAATAATTAATTTAAATAACTTTATAAGTTAAGTAAATTAACTAATAAATTAATTTATAATTAATTTTAAACTTCCTTTGCATAATATTATAAAAGAATATTATAATATTATTTATTTGGGCTTTTTCTTGCACTTTGGACCTCATCTGACTTCCTTGAACCGGATCTTGAAACTGAAACCAAAATGGATGTTGCCAACTGAAACTGCCACTGACTGGTGCTGAAAGTTTGACATCAATGACAACTCACTCTTGACATCAATGACAACTTATCACTCAAAATTTCCAATAATCTCCCCCTTTGTCATTGATGGCAACCCAATTTATTTTTACCAAATCTTGACCTTTTTCCTGTTTTGCCCCCCGTGGGAAACTGCTCCCCCTGACTCAATGCTTCCTCCTTAAGCCAAATATCTCCCCATTGCTCAAATATCTCCCCATTTGACATCAATGTAAAAGGTTGACCTTTGGGGATTGGGGCTAAGAATGAATCTTCTTAGCTTAGACCCTCCCCCACATCCTCTTGAGGTGGTTAATTCTAGGATGGCAGTATTTCTACTCCTAGCAAACACTGGTCTTTACCTTTATTCTCTTTTCTTTGACTATTCCTATTCCTATCCATTTCCACATTCCTGTTCCTATTTATATCCATATCCACATTCTTGTTCTTGTTCCTATTCCTGTTCTTGTTCATGTTCATATCCATATTCTTGTTCTTGTTCCTATCAATGTCCATATTCTTGTTCTTGTTCCTGTTCATGCTTTATTATGGAATGTCTGATCTACACTATTTTGTTGTATGTCCATCATTATTTCACTTATAAAACTTAATGTTATTATTCCTTGGAGGTGCAAATGTCTTAGAATTTCTCCTAGTGAAGCCATATCATTTTTTGTCATGAACCCTACAATCCATTGCCTTGTGACAAAATGGATTACATGAGTAGAAATACCCATAGAAAAGGTACCTGTTTCTAAAATTTCCATTTTCCTGTATTTCATGTGTCCTACATTGTGAAGCCATGTGTCCAAACCTGTGACATGAGAAACACCTTCCATTGAAATTTTCTTGTCTTGACCTCATTGGTCTCTTAGTATCTCTTAACCTATTCTGATTGATGTTCCATCTGTTTCTTCTTTGTGCATTGTTCCTTTCCTTGTTGAACTTTTTGTTTTCCAAATAATCCTTAGATGTCTCACTTTCTCTGACAGTGTCTTCTTCTGAAGTTTCTTCCTCTAAAGTTTCTTCTTCTTCAAAACTTGAGGTCGACTCTTCTTCTTATTTCTTTTGAGCCTGTTCAAAACCAAGACCTATTTTGTTTGTTGATCTTCTTTTTACCTTGATCATTTTATCCATAATATTTGAATTTTTTTCAAACTTGTGTAGCTTATTCTTGGATTTTTCTTGATCTTCCCTTAATAGAGCTAATTCTTATTCTAACCTTTCACATTCTAATACTTTTGCTTCTAACTTATCCTTGAACTTCTTTTTCTTAGCCATTGACTTGTTTAGATCCTCTATAAGCTTTCTTCTATCTTCATCGCATTCTTGAAACTGAAACTCAAGTTTATATTTTTGCTTTCTTACCTTCTTCACTATGTCAACAGCATAAATAAGTTCTACCTTAAGATCAAATCCTTATTTATATGATTATTCCTCTATTTTTTTGCCTTTATCTACATATTCATTTTATTTTGACTTGTCTACTATAGGATTACCTTCTTCTTCTTTTTTAAATAAAAGGGTAAAAATTTATTGATAAAAAGTCTGGATTATAGAGTACAACTGATCTTCCAACCAAGACTCAAATAAATAGCCAAATAGGCTAAAACCACTAGACTAGAATGACACCCAAAAAAAACAACAAAAATAAACCACATTAATTCTGTACATCCTTGTGGATCAACTCTCACAAGCGTTGAGAGTCCCCAGATGGGAGACTCTCCCAATTATTAATACTCCAAGGATCCAGTAGCTCAGAAGCCCTTTTAGCCAGGTAATCAACAACCACATTACTTTCCCTTGGAATATGCACAAAGGATATAAATTTAAACTCTTCAATCATTCTAAGAATCTGAACAGCTACAAAGGCCAACTGCCAATTAACTTCCTCCACCATTTTACTATTTAAAAGGTTAACCATAATTTGAAATTCAGACTTACAGATAATCATATGCCAACCAAGAGAAAACCCCCTCTACAAGGCCTCAAGAATTGCAAGAGCTTCCATAATTTTTTTGGAGTGAACACCTTTATAAATGGAAAATAAAAAACTGACACCACCAATAGAATATCTCCCAACACCACCAATGCTAGCATGTCCAGGATTACCCCTGGACGATCCATCAGTATTAATTTTTAAAACTCCTCTAGGGGGTGGCCTCCACCTACCATCTCTCCTAACATTCTTTCTGAGTTGAGGAACCCTACTAGGGATAGAAGAGTTCACACCATCCCCAAAGAGACCAAGGGCTTGCTGTACCTTCTCCTCAATAGAATCCAAAGGAGGGTCCACATCACATTTGCTATGGATGGTTTTCGAAACCATATACAGGATCCTTTGCCAGATATGTTGAATAGCCAAATAACTACCCTAAAATATGCATTGATTTTGTTCAAACCAAATTTTCTAGATGATGTAAGAAGGTCCTAAATTCCAAGCCACTCAAAGGAAGGGGGCCTTGGCCAGAGGTCTGTCTAGACTACTCAAAAACTCCACCAGGGATAACACATAAAAACATGGATGGTTCCAGGCGCTCCACCAATGGTGCCAAATATCTCTGGCAAAGGAGAATTGGAAAAGTAAATGAGAAGAGTCATCCTCATTCTTAATGCAAAGGACACAAAAAGAGGGACCCTAAAAGCCCCTCTTCCCCACATTATCCCAAGTGAGGTATTTATTACGAGCTACCAACCAGAGAAAGAAGTTACATTATGGCCAGGCAAATTTTTTCCACACATTTTTCCACCAAGTGACAGGAAGACTCCCATAATTTTCCTTATCAAGAACCTGATAACCATAGGCTACCGAGTAGGTTCCCTTAGGATCAGGGTTCCAAGCCAGAATATCTTTACCCCTTAATGAAGAACAAGGCATCCCTATAAGAATAATAACAAGCACATATCTATCCTTGGCCAGTCCCCCCGAGGGCCATTCTTGTGGATATTTCCACTTGTACATCTCCATATTGCCAAAAGACTAGATTTTTTTAATGTCCTCCATACAATACCAGTGTGCTTCCAAGAAAAAAATTCTTAGGGAACGTAACCTAGGATATTGATTCAAGATAGGAGGGTGGCCATCCCAAGAATCCTCCCAAAAAAGAGAATTTTATCCTTGATTGCAAATCCAGAACAAACCCTACTTGATTAAATTAGCTCCTCTTTTTATAGTGTCCCAGATAACTAAAAATTTCCCAACCAAGCTGACTCTAGGGATTTCAGCCTCAGAAATACCTCTCAAGTATTTACAAGATAATATTTTAGCCCAAATATGATCTTGAGAGGTACACCATCTCCAATAAAGTTTTGTAGCCAAAGCCTACCCAAAAAGAGCTATCTATCGCAACCCAAGGCCTCCCTCTTGCACCGGCCTACATATAGAATCCCACCTAACCAAACTCCATTTAGATTGATCAAGTTTTTTGGACCATAAAAACCATCTTGACAAAGCATCCATGTCCTTGATGAAGTGAGAGGGAGCTATTTGTACAAAACATCTATAAATGGATAAATCTTGAACAATAGATTTTAAAAGCAACACTCTACCTGTAGTGGATAGCCATCTGAAATTCTAGTGATTCACCTTCCTTCTAAACTTATCAAGCATAGACTTCCAAGAATATCTAGGTAGAGGGTGAGATGAAATTGGAATACCAAGATAAGTGAAGGGCGGAGTCCAAACCTGGAATCTTAGAATACAATCAATCCTATATTGAATAAGAGGAGGGGTATTGAAGAAGAAAATAGAAGACTTGTCCTCATTAATCAACTTTACAAAAGCACCAATATATATGTCAAGAGATTGTCTAATATTTCCAGATTCCCTGATAGTGGCAACTCCCAACAAAGAAGTATCATCAACAAATTGAAGGTGGGAAAGAGGTGTCAAACTACTATCCCACTTCCACCCCTGAATGAGACCCTGCATGACTTGAGACTTGAGCAATCTTCCCAACCCTTCCGCCATAATGATAAACAAATAAGGAGATAAAGGATCTCCTTGACTCAATACCCTTGAGGCATCAAAAAACTCTTATGGCTCATTATTAACAAGAATGGAGAATGGGGAAGAAGAAACACAACTCATCACCCATCTAATCCATTCCTCCTCAAATCCAAAAGTAGCAAGAAATTTTTGAAGAAAGGACCATCTGACCCGATCATAGGCTTTGGCCATGTCCAAGTTAATGAACATAGTTTTCTCCTTAGAATTTTTCATTGAGTGAATAGCTTCTGTAGCAATAACAATCCCATCCAATATTTATCGGCCAACAACAAACCCTCCTTGCTCCTCAGAGATGATTTTTCTCAACCATATCTTCAGCCTCTCAATAATAATTTTTGTGATGATATTATACAAAACATTGTAGAGAGCAATAGGCCTGAACATATCCAAGGAATTTTTTCCCTATTTTTTGGGTATAAGCACCAAAAAGGTAGCATTTAGAGCCCTTAGCATCTGTTTGTTCTTTTGGGACTCATGGAACACCTCCAAAAGACCAAATTTGATTAAATACCAATACTCCTGATAAAAATCAATCAAGAATCCATATGGACCTAAGGATTTTCCTTTTTTCGTATTGAATACAAAATTTTCCAACTCCTCCAGGGAAATTGGACCCATCAAGTGCTCATTCATATCTCTAGAAATAATTACTATAATATAGTTTAGAATAAGCTTTTCATTCTCATCATTTGATAGGAAGTCCTCCTTGAAGAGAGAGGAAAAATACCTCTTAATGTCTTCTGAAATATCCCTAAAAGAAGATAGCAAGGCACCCTAAGAATTCACAACAGAGGTAATAAGGTTACCATTACGATGAGCCTTAACTGAGTTATAAAATAAGGCTGTGTTCATATCCCCTTCCTGAAGCCAATCTACTCAAAATTTTTGTTTCCAAAAAATTTCTTCCCTCAGTTCCCATTCAACGAGGTCTTTTGTAGCCTCAGATTCCTCAACAAGAAGCTCTTTCATGAATCCCTAATCTCTAATCTTCCTTGAAGCTTCTTCCATCCTCCTAAGAGCTACCAGCTTAGCCAAGGAAAGGTTCCCAAAATTTAGTCGATTCCATCTCTTCAATTTATGTTTTGTTACCTGTATTTTTCCGATTCCATGTTCTTGTGATCCTATTTTTCTTCATCATTGTTATTTTTAGCTTCTTGAAAATTAGTTGCATAGTGACCATACTTTACATAATTGAAACATCTAATATATTTTGCATCTTTGAATCTTCTTGAATCCTTGTTCCTTCTTACACAATTTGCTTCTTCATAACTTGATGACTCATTGCTTGATTCTAACTTCTTACCCTTTGTCTTCTTAATTTCTTTGAAGGTTGCTTCCTTATGTGGATTAGGTTATTTTGGTCTTAAATCAAAATCTATAATAATACCAAGAAACATATCTCTTATAAAAGAATCACCATCCTTTGCTTCTTCTATAGATGAAACCTTTTCACTAAATCTTATTGGAAGAGACCTTAAGATCTTATCACAAACATCTAATTCATCCACATTAAGTCCAAGAATTTGAATAGCATTAACAACCTCATATACCCGAAGTATATAAGAACTAATGTCTTTCTCATTCTTAATTATTCAAATTGTCCTTTGAGATTTCATATCTTTGCCTTTTTGACATTTTTATCTCCTTCATATATGCTTTGCAACTTATCCAAAATTCTTTTTGCATATTTACAATGCATAACTTTTAGTGATTCTGTTCTATGCAAACCTCTCATAAGTGCATTCATTTCTTTTGAATGGTAATACTGTAAAAGCTTACCTTCCTTATCTGTAGGTGGATCAATTGGTGGTATCTATCCATTTTCAACTGCTTCCCAAAATTCATTGTCAAGTGCCATCATGTGAACCTTCATTCTCATACTCTAATATATAGTCACTTCCATAAAATATTGGTATTGAATTATTTTAGGACACATTCTTGGAATCCATTGTGTTTTTGAAAGCTTTTCCTTTAAGCTGTTAAACTCTCTTGAAGTAACCCGCTCTGATACCAATTGAAGAACACAAGCTTATACTGAGAGGGGGTGAACAATATAATACCACTTTTTAATTTTCTTTCCCAACCAATATTATGTAATGTATAGATATAAATATCAATAGTAGTAATCAAAGCAATGCACAAATCACCACACAATAAAGACACACAATTTATGTGGTTCACCCATTGTGGGCTACTCGACAAAGAATATCTTTCACTAAAAATTTCTCAATCAATCTCTTGGGAATCCTTTCCCTATTATAATATTTATGGATCTCTATCCAAAGGAGACACCAATCCCCTAATCAATTTCATGGATCTCTATCCATAGGAGAACTCATTTATCTTAAGCTCTGACTAGTGATCTTCTAGAAGAACTACTACCCCCACTGCTTTGGCTAATGGATCTCTATCCATTAAAGACACCTGTCCTCACTGCCCTGTATAATGTATCTCTATCCACTGGATACTGTGATCCTCTATACTCTATCACCTTTAAATATTTATCTCAAATCTACACTAAACATAGTCATTTGGTATAGCACAAATCTATCCTCAATATTTGTCCTCTGACATACACTAAACATAGTCCTTCGGTCTAGCATAAATTTGTCCTCTTATCTACACTAAAAATAGTCCTTCAGTCAAGCACAAATCTGTCCTCAATATCTATCCTATGATCTGCACTAAACACAGTCCTTTGGTATAGCATAAATCTATACTCAATATTTATCCTCAAACCTTAACTCAAATCTTGACAAAATCACAAATCAACTCTGCTGGATCTGCCCCAAACCTTAACTCAAGATTTGAACAAATCAATCAATCAACTCTACTCACAAGCCTTCTCAAATACTTGTCTCAAATCTGCTCAACAAGTCCTCACTATAACTTGTCAAAATATTCTCAATAAGTCCTCACTAGAACTTATCCAATTCTACTCTCAATCTGTATTGTAATATTCCACAAAAGCTCACACAATTTTTTCCACAAGTTTTCTAAAAGACTTACCTCAAATCTACTCAACAAGTCCACACTAGAAATTGTCCAAATATCATAGAAACATAAAGAGAATTTTAGAGACTCAATATGCTTCACATTCATCACAATGCATAATCACTTTCAATCACTCTCTTAGAAACATATAGAGAATTTTTAGAGACTCAATATGCTTCACATTGAACTCAATACTCAATCACTTTCATTCACTCTCTTATAAACATATAGAGAATTGTTAGAGACTAAATATGCTTCACATTCACCTCAATACTCAATCACTTTTAATCACTCTCTTATCACAAAAATATATAGAGAATTGTTAGAGACTCGTATGTTTCACACTCATCAATACTCAACCTATTTCTCAAATAAATATAGAATAATTTGTTTTATAGAACTTGAAAAATCACTTCAACACATTCACTTGACTAGGCTCAACCAAATCTACTCAACCAATCACTCAATGAAATGATCCTTGCTCACAAAACCTAGTCCAAGCATATAAATACTCACTCAAATATTTCCAACAATGCTTTATCAAACAATCTCACATAACAATGATACTCATGTTCTTTCCAAACCCTAGTTCAAGTTCTTCACTCACTTCATCAATAATGCTTATAAGATAATCTTCACATAACAATGATACTTATGTTCTTTGTAAAACCTAGTTCAAGTTCTTCACTCAACAACTCACTTTAACAACAATGCTTATAAGACAAGGTTTTATCAACAAATCTTAATTCTATAAAACCTTGAAGCATTAATTCACAACAGTATTAACAATGTAAACCAAACAATCCTTTTCAATCCAAATTTCCATTCACATTTTTCAACAATCACTCACTAGGAAGAATATACCCATACCTTTTGTTGGATGTAGAAGTGCCTTTAGAAAACCTATCTTAATCATAATTTCTTCTTTCCAATTCCAATGGTTAAACACAACAATATCACTTCAACACTTTCCAAAAAATATTCCTTGGACATAAAACAATCACAACTCAATTTATGCCTTATTGCTCCCTTTTAAAATTAGCACTCATCATAACATACATAAAGATAATTTCCTTGATACACCTTATAAACTCCAACTTAAAATAATATCCAACACCATAAAAATATCAACTAAACACCTTACAATATTTTCAAAACATTTGAGCAAACAAAATTAAAAATTTAATTTTGCAAAAACCCATATAACTCCTTTAGCAACATTATGCAAAAATTAATTTTTAAATGCCCAAACTATATTCTCAAAATTTTTGGTGACCAATTTACAAGCATACCTCTTTCTTCCCCAAAAGGGGATTCAACGAGATTCGATTTTCCGTCTCCTCTATCCTAAGTACCTTAGTGCTTGGGAGCCCACCATGTGGGCTATGAATGCCCATGTGAAGGATGGTAGAACCCCTTCCTCTTATGCCTTCACTCCTCGTCTATTTATCATGAAATTTGTACACCCTTTCCTTTGTTTGGATGCAGCGTAATTTGTAAGGCTCACAATTCTAAATCTCGCAATAATAATCGAAGGCATGTTAATGTTTGGTAGGGTGGGAGTTCCCCCCTTATATACATGTTTTTAATTTCTCCTCACATCGGTGATGCTTTATTCGAAATTGAATTTCAAATATTAAATTTGATAACCCACCTTAGGGTTATTTAACCTTAGCTTAAATTAATTTATAATTAACATTTAAATTAATTAATAAAAATCTAAATAACTTTATAAGTTAAGTAAATTAACTAATAAATTAATTTATAATTAATTTTAAACTTCCTTTGCATAATATTATAAAATAATATTATAATATTATTTATTTGGATTTTTTCTTGCAGTTTGGATCTCATTTGACTTCCTTGAACCTAATCTTGAAACTGAAACCAAAATGGATGTTACCAACTAAAATTGCCACTAACTGGTGTTGAAAGTTCGACATAAATGACCACTCACTTTTGACATCAATGACAACTTATCACTCAAAATTTCAAACAATTAATATTATAATATCTTTATTATAATATAAATATTTCAAGTTATAATATCATTTGAGCACCAAGTAATTGAAGGTAATTCAAATTAATTTTGAATTAAGGTGGTCGACGTCATGTGGTGTGAAAAAGTGATGCAGGAGCATCCAACGAAAAGCAAAATACCGCAAGGAGGAAAAAAAAAAGTGTCGCAATATCGTGACATGTCGCATTATCGTGACCAAAAGCCGAGAGAAGGCTCAAGAGAGAAAAGTGTCATGATATCGCGACATGTCGCATTATCGCGACCAAAATCCGAGAGAAGGCTCAAGAGAGAAAAAGTGTCACGATATCACGACATGTCGCATTATCATGACCAAAATCCGAGAGAAGGCTCAAGAGAGAAAAGTGTCGCGATATCACGACATGTCACATTTTTCGACCAAAAGCCGAGAGAAGGCTCAAGAGAGAAAAGTGTCGCGATATCGTGACATGTCGCATTATCGCGACCAAAATCCGAGAGAAGGCGCAAGAGAGAAAAAGTGTCGCGATATCGCGACATGTTGGCAAAGAAGAAAAAGTATCACGATATCGTGACATGTTGGCAAAGGAGAAAAAGTGTCATGATATCGCGACATGTTGGCAAAGAAAAAAAATGTCATGATATCACGACATGTTAGCAAGAGAGAAAAAATGTCGTGATATCGCAACATGTCGCATTTTTGCGACCAAAAGACAAGAGAAGGCGCAGAGAGAAAAAGTGTCACGATATCGCGACATGTCTCATTATCACGACCAAAAGACAAGAGAAGACGCAGAGAGAAAAAGTGTCACGATATTGTGACATGTCGCATTATCACGACCAAAATACAAGAGAAGGTGCAAAGAGAGAAAAAGTGTCGCGATATCGTGACATTGTCGCATTTTTGTGACCAAAAGAGAAGAGAAAGAGCAATAGGGAAAAAGTGTCGCGATATCGCGACATGTCGCATTTTCACGAATCAAAAATGCCAGGCAGGTAGAAAAGCAAAAGTGTCTCGATATCGTGACATGTCGCATTTTCGTGACTCGAAAAGGCCAGGTAGGAAGAAAAGCAAAAGTGTCACAATATCGTGACATGTCGCATTTTCATGACTCGAAAAGGGCTAGCAGTTATAGGGGCCATTACAGAGGAATTTATCGAGCGGTGGGTATACCAAACGTCAGGCGGACAGAGTCTACAGTGGCAGCACTGAACAAGCACATGGCACCAAGGTGCAATGAAAGTAGACGAAGACCAAGAGTCAAAAAGAAAAACGTTTCGAAAGCCAAGACAATGAAGAGGCACAGGAAATGAAACGAAGGGCCAGAAAAGGGAAATGGAGAGTCACACCAAAAATTTTAAAAGGGGGAAGCAAAGGCATGCACAAGGGTCAAAAAATTGCTATGACAGAGTTGTAGATAGAGAAGGCAAGAGGGCCATTCTGGACCTGTGTGGGTTGTTTTTCTTCTAGGGCAGAAAATGTTGTAAGAAAAAAAAATAAACTATCTTTCGAAATAAAGGAGTTTTTTTGGCAGATTGCTGCCATTTTTGTAAATCTTTCTAACTTGTTGAATGAGAATTTGGGCTGAGCAATTTATTGGCTCCCCATCAAGTGGTATAAGAGCAGGAGTTTTTTAGTGTGTAAGGAGATCATCAAAAGTGAGGCAGTTTACACTAGGATCTTTGGAAGAGAGGGAGTTCCTGAGTGTGTAAACAGATCATCGAAAGTGAGGCAGTTTACACCATGATCTATGGAAGAGCTTAGGGTTCCTGAGTGTATGAGCAGATCATCGAAAGTGATTCAATTTGCACCAAGATCTGTGGAAGGGTTGTGAGAAGAGAGTGAGGAAGAATGCCTCCACAAAGAAACCATGGTGGTGGGAGAAATGTGGTACCAAAAGGTGATTTTAGAGCTTTACAGAGGTAAGTGCAAGCCCTGCAAGAGGAGTTGTGAAGAGGGGTTGAGCCAAGGAGAGAAGACCATAGTGAATATGAATCTTGGGAGGTTAATAATCCATCATATGAAGAAGAAGCAATGGATCCTACAGAAGCTAGATTAGTTAGGGCCATATATTAGATCGGGAAGAAGCCAAAGTGTGATGTCTCCACATATTCTGGAATCTCAATCCTGAGGAGTTGATTGATTGGATCAATGATATGGAGGAATATTTTGAGTATGAGGAGGTTGTAGATCCAGATTGGATCAAATTGGCAAAAACAAAGTTGAAAGGTCATGCTAGCATATGGTGGAAAGGAGTGCAACTAGAAAGAAATAGAAGTGGAAAGGAAAATATAACCAGATGGGATCGAATGGTCAAGAAGTTGAAGAGATAGTTTATTCCTATAGATTACAAATTGGATCTGTTGAGGAAAATGTAGAGTTTGAGATAGTCAAACAAATCTATCAGAGAATATACAGAGGAGTTTTACCAGATCTCAATCAGAACTGGCCATTCTAAGGCTAACAAGGAGAATGTAGCCCGTTACATCAATAGATTGAGAACCAGTATTCAAGAAGAGTTGAGTCTGGTTAGGACGATCACCATTGAGGATGCTTACCAGTTTGCTCTAAAAGTTGAAGAGAAGCTGAACATAAGGTTTGAGGGTAAGAAGAAAGGAAGAGGTCATGGAGAAAGAACTGGTGGAAGAATAGATGGAGGATGAGATGAGAAGAAAGAAGAAGCTAGCAGCAATCAGGATCAAAAGGGAGATAATGATTACAGATCCTATGGTTAGAACAACTACCCAAGAGGGAGAGGTAGATATAGGCGAGAAAATGGAGAAAGAGGATTTCGTGGAACCTGTTTCCATTGTGGGGAAGAGGGACATCGGGCATATGAGTGTCTCCAACACTAAGAGAGGATGAATAAGAGACCTGAAGGTCATGCCAGAGCTATGGTAGTAGATGAAGGTGCTGAATCAGAACATTCTGAGGAGGCATAGAGAGGAGAAGTTATGGTCACAAGGAGAACCTTGTTGAATGAGGAGGAAGAACCAGACCAAAGGAGGATAATATTTTGCACAAGGTGCAAATATTCAGGTAAGGTCTATAATGTTATTATAGATAATGGTAGTACTGATAACTTGGTATTTGAAGAAATGGTTACTAAGTTATAGATAGAGAGGAGGAGACACCCGCATCCATACCGGATTGCGTGGTTGTGGAAGGACCAAAAGGTATTGGTCAATGAATAGTCCCTAGTCAAGTTCAATATTGGGAGATACCAGGATGAGATCCTATGTGATATCCTGCTTATGGATGCTTGCCATATGTTGTTATGAAGACCATGGCAGTTTGATCGCCATGTAGTCCATGATGGACATGCCAACACTTACTCCCTAACAAACGAAGGAGTGCACCATAAACTAAAGCCACTGAAGGGGATGGATGAAAAGAGGTTTCTGACAAAAATGAGAGTGGAAGTTGTGGGGTTTGGAGAACTTAAGGGTTTGTACCTTGAAGACCCAGATTTTACTGAAGCTTAGAGAGCTTGTACAGCCCCAGTTACTCTGGATAGGACTGTCAATAGGAGTACTGGTAAATCACCATTCCAGATTGTATGTGGGAGTAGTCCAAGGAATGCTTCTGAGTTGAGAACGATGGATAAAGGAGAAAAGAGTAGTGCTAAGGCTGAAGATTTTGCAAGTTTTGAGATGTTGAAAAAGAAGGTGACAGAACAGTACAAAAGTGAAGGTCACTTCTCAATCCACCCCAGTTGTCTGATGCAGGAGCATCCAATGAAAAGAAAAATACCATAAGGAGAAAAAAAAAAGTGTCGTGATATCGCGACATGTCGTATTATCACGACCAAAATCTGAGAGAACGCTCAAGAGAGAAAAGTGTCACGATATCGTGACATGTCGCGTTATCATGACCAAAATCCGAGAGAAGGCTCAAGAGAGAAAAAGTTTCACGATATCACATGTCGCATTATCACGACAAAAATCCAATAGAAGGCTCAAGAGAGAAAAGTGACACGATATCGCGACATGTCACATTTTTGTGACCAAAAGCCGAGAGAAGGATCAAAAGAGAAAAGTGTCACGATATTACGACATGTTGCATTATCACGACCAAAATCTGAGAGAAGGCGCAAGAGAGAAAAAGTGTCACGATATCAAATGTTGGCAAAGAAGAAAAAGTGTCGCGATATCGCGACATGTTGGCAAAGGAGAAAAAGTGTCGCGATATCGCAACATGTTGGCAAAGGAGAAAAAGTGTCGCGATATCGCGACATGTCGGCAAGAGAGAAAAAGTGTCGTGATATCGTGACATGTCACATTTTTGCGACCAAAAGACAAGAGAAGGCGCAAAGAGAAAAAGTGTCACGATATCACGACATGTTGCATTATCGCGACCAAAAGATAAGAGAAGGCATGAAGAGAAAAAGTGTCGCGATATCGCAATATGTTGCATTATCGTGACCAAAAGACAAGAGAAGGCACAGAGAGAAAAAGTGTCATGATATCGTGACATGTCACATTTTCGTGACCAAAAGAGAAGAGAAAGAGCAAGAGGGAAGAAGTGTCGCGATATCGCGACATGTCGCATTTTCGCAACTAGAAAAGGCCAGGCAGGCAGAAAAGCAAAAGTGTCGTGATATCGCGACATGTCACATTTTTGTGACTCGAAAAGGCCAGGAAGGCAGAAAAGCAAAAGTGTCACGATACCGTGACATGTCTCATTTTTGCGACTCAAAAAGGGTTGGCGGTTACAAGGGTTGCAGAGGAATTTATCGAGCGGTGGGTATACCGAACATCGAGCGAATAGAGTCTATAGTGGCAACACTTAATAGCACATGGCACCAAGGTGCAATGAAAGCAGACAAAGACCAAGAGTCGGAAAGAAAAATGTTTCAAAAGCCAAGACAACGAAGAGGCAATAGAAATGAAACGAAAGGCCAGAAAAGGGAAACAGAGAGTCACGCCAAAAAGTTTAAAAGGGGGAAGCAAAGGCATGCACAAGGGTCAAAAAATTGTTGTGACAGAGTTGCAGGTAGAGAAGGCAAGAGGGCCATTCTGGACCTGTCTAGGTTATTTTTCTTCCAGGGCAGAAAATGCTATAAGAAAAAAAAATAAACTATCTTTTGGAATAAAGGAGTTTTTTTGGTAGATTGCTGCCATTTTTGTAAATATTTCTAACTTTTTGAATGAGAATTTGGGTTGAGCAATTTCTTGGTTCCCCATAAAAAAGACAAGGTGGGATGACGTTCGACAAAGAGGAAATTAAACATATTAATACCCTATACCTTAAGTCATTTGTGAATGTTCAAAAAATTGTGCAAGCAATACTCTCGATATTCGATTCATTACACATGACAAAGAAGGAAAGAAAAGGAGAGCGCAGTCATCTATAGGGAACATTGGAGGTTTATATTTGGACTGGTACACATCAAATCCCATCTAGCCATCTAGATCTGTTGGTGGCTAAGCCAACACGAAGGTGTTGTGAGGAGGAGGTTTTGGGTTCTAAATCCATTATGGCCCCTTGGTTGGGAACCTTGCTCTCATGAGGTGAGAGGTTTGAATCACATTGAGGGTAGAATAAAAAGAAAAAAAGGAAAATTGTAGTCTTTAAAAGTATTATTTTTAATATGCAAAAGTGAGGAGTTATAAGGTTTTAACTGGTTTAATAATTGTGTGTATTTTTGCATGTTGAAAGAAAGTTTAAAGGTTTTGTTATTTGGTTAAAAATCCTTGTTTTGAGAAAGTAAAATGAGTATAGAAAAATATTTTTGTGCACAATTTTTGAGGAAAGGTTTTCATGTGGATGATTAAAAAGTGCTATGCTAACCCTTGAAAGTGGCATAAGAAAGATAGAATAGTTGGAGCAGGTTTTGATGGCACATTTTCATCAAAGAAAGTTAAGAGGTATGTTGACATTATTACTTCTCTAAGGTGGTTGGTTGAGCAAATATTTCAGAATTTTAAGGTGGAGATAAAAGGGTTGATTAGTGTGCATTGTTAGAAATATTTGAGTTAGGGTTTGTGAAACAAATTATGCATCATTGATTGGTGAAATTGGAAACACTTGTGTTAGGATTTTTAAGAACAAATTGTGCAGTCTTGTTGAAAGAATTTGTGAAGATTTTATGCATTGATGTGAGTGACATTGAATGTAAATTGGAAAGTGTTAGAGACTAGTTTTGTGAAACAAATATATACACTAGTTTGATTTTATTTGAAAGGTATTTGCAAAGAGGTAGAGATAGCATTGTTTGTATGCAATATTTGGGAATATTTGAGCAATTTTTATGAGCAACATTGAGGCATATTTGAGCAAGTATTATGAGAATACTTGAAGCAGGTTTGAGGTAGATTTGACCAAGTCTTATGAGAAGATTTGAAGTAGATTTACGCAGAGATAGAGAGCAGGTTTGAAGATAAATTTGTGCTAACCTTTTAATGAGGTTTGGTGCAAATTTGGGCAGAGATAGAGAGTAATTTTGAGGTAAATTTATGCATGTAATGTGTTCATATTTGGACATATTTGTCAATAGAGTTGGAGCATATTTGTTCTATCCTTGTAATGATATTTTATACATATTTGGACAAATTTGTGTGCAAATTTGGAGCATATTTATGCTAGCCTTGTAACGAGGTTTGGTGCAAATATGAGGTAGAATTTGTGAGAAACATTGGAGAATATTTGTGCTAGCCTTGTGATGAGGTTTGGTGTAGATTTAAGATAGAGTTGAGAGTAGGATTTGGAGTAGAACAGAGTAGAGGGGATAGATTTATCCTATGGAGAGATATCCATAAACTAGAATAAAGGGGATAGAGATATCTTGTCAAGATATATACACAAACTAGAGTAGAGGTCATAGAGTTATCTTGTGGAGAGATATTCACAAACTAGAGCAAAGGTGATAGAGTTATCCTATGAAGAGATATCCACAAACCAGAGTAGAGGGGATATATTTCTCCTATGGAAATATATCCATAAACTAGAGTAGAGGGGATAGAGTTCTCCTATGGAGAGAGATCCACAAACTAGAGTAGAGGGGATATATTTCTCCTATGGAAAGATATCCATAAACTAGAGCAGAGGGGATAGAATTATCCTATGGAGAGAGATATACAAACTAGAGTAGTGTGGATAGAGGTCACCTGTGGATAGTGATCCACAAACCATAGTATTAAGGATTAAGATCTCCTTTGGACAAAGGTCCATAAACACTGTAATAGGAAATTGGTTCCTAAGAAATCTATTGAGGAAATTTATAAGAAATATTTTCAACCCATATTGGGTGAATCTTGTTAAATCTGTGTCTCTCATGTGTGTGATGATTTGTACATTATTTTGTTATTGCTATGGATATTTCAATTGATAACATTGGATACAATTATTTGGGAAATAAAAGTATAAGTTTACCTTATACTGTTCACCCCCTCTCTTAGTATAAGCTTGTGTTATTTAAATGGTATCAAAGTGGGTTCCTTTAAAAAAGTCTAACAACTTGAAGGAAGATATTAAAGGAACACAGATGGCATCTCAGAATGGATCTTCAACAAATAAGGCTCCATTGTTTGATGGGAACAATTATACTTTCTGGAGTATGAGGATGAAGATTTATTTGATGGCACAAGGATATGAAACATGGTAATCTATTGAGGATGGGTTCACACCTACAGCTACTCCTCCCACAGATAAGGATGGTAAGCAATTACATATGAATAATGCCAAGGCTATGAATGAAATCTTAAGTGGATTACGTGAATTAAAATTTTTGAAAGTTATGCAATGCAAATAAACAAAAGAGATATGGGATAAATTGAAGTAAACATATGAAGGAGATAGCAAGGTCAAGTTGGTAAAACTGCAAACTCACAAAAGGAGGTTTGAAGAGTTGAAGATGGAATATGAGGAAGATATTGCTAAATACTTACTTCATGTTGATGAATTTATTAATACCATGCATGGACTTGGATTCAAAATTGAGGACTCTAGTGTTGCTCAAAAGGTATTAAGATCACTCCCTATAAGGTATGATGCAAAGGTTTTAACTATAGAAGAGATGAAGGATCTTGATAAGTTGACTATGGATGAGTTACATGGAATTATCATATATTATGAGATGAGAACAAAAAAATATCACAATTCCAAGAAAGAGGTAGCTTTCAAAGCTTCAAAGAAGACAAAAGATAAGAAACCAGAATCAAGTGATGAGTCAAGCAGTAATGAAGAAGCTAACTATGTGAGAAGAAATAAGGACTCAAGAAAATACAAATATATAAATACTGTGAAATGTTTTAATTTGTGGTGACTTTGGTCACTATGCATCTAATTATCCACAATATGGAAGCAATAGCAGTGAAGAGAAACAAGGTTTATAAGAAAAAGGAAGAAAGAAAATTTAGGTATGAAAAGAAAAACAGGTATGGTCAAGGCAAGCATGAAAATAAGTTCTTTCAAAGGCACAAGAAGATTTTCTATGTTAAAAAGGCAAGAAATGCTTCAAGTGATAGTGATGAAAGACTCTCAGATAGTGAAGAAGAAGAGATTCTATTTTTGGCAATAGAAGAGGAAGAAAACACTCCTATTGAAGACCAAGGAGAAGATGCTCCTATAATTGAAGACCTAGAGAAAGGTTTAGAAAAAGAAGAAGAAGGCATATTTGATCTAGAAGAAGAACTTATTGTTGCTCTCAGAGAGTTGAAAAGATTTAGAAAGTAAAATTCAAGACTAAAGGCTCAAGTTCAAGAAGATGAGGAAATAAAAGAAAAGCTTCTACAAGATCTCACAAAATCAAAAGCTAAGGCAAGGAGATTTAAAGAAGTCATGGTTGAAAAGTTAGAGGTAAAAGAGTTAGAATATGAAATATTAGAACATGAAGTGGTTTCTCTAAGGATGGAAGTGAAATATTCTAAGGATAATTTGCATAGGTTTGGGAAAAGTTCAAAATCTTTGGATAAAATTATCAATACACAAAGATCTTCATTTATCAAAATAGGATTTGGTTTTGAAGAAGAACAAGGGAAACAAGAAGAAGGGTCAAGCTCAAGCTCAAAAGAAAAGGAAGTTTTAGAGGAAGAGATTGAAGAAGAACCTAAGACCTATGTGGATAGGTTGAAGAATGGAAGCTTCACTAAGAAAGAAAATAATGCACAAACAAGAAACAAGGACCATCACAGAGAAGGCAAAGAAAGGACTAAGAGACCAGATGTTTCAATATAAGATGAATATTTATTCTAAGGGCATTGTTTTTCATGTAATAATTTTGGTCACAAAGATATGCATTACAGGGTTCATGGAAAGAAGGAGTATGGCTTCACTAAAAGGGACTTCAAAGATGGATATTTCTTTCAAGGTTATTGCTACTCATGTAATCACTTTGGTCATAAAGCGATCCACTACAGGGTTCATGATAGAAATGATTATGGCTTCACCAAGAGGAACTTCAAGTAATTTGCACCTTCCAAGAACTACAACATCAGGTGTTACAATTGTAATAATATTGGGCATAAGGTCAAGTGGTGTAGAACAGAGTTTCTAGAACTTCCAGAGTCAAGCAAGAACAGGGACACTCAAAAGGATCAAAAGGGTATGATTACAAAGGTGTTGAAAAAGGTTGAAAAAGGAAAAAGAGCATTGTATGTTGGGAGTATATTTACTCCCACCCCAAAATTAATCACCTCAAGGAGAGGAGGTGGTGAGGGGGCTGAGCTAAGAGTCTTATTTTTAGCCCCAAAGGAATCCCTTTGCCATTGATGTCAAAGGGGGAGAGATTTGAGTAAGGGGGAGAGAATTCAAGTTAGGGGGAAATATTTGGAATCCAATGGTTGGAAAATGAAATTTTAGAAAGGGTTGACATCAATGACAAAGGGGGAGATTGTTGGAAATATTTGAGTATATTGTGTTGTCATTGATGTCAAAGGATTGATGTCATAGGTTGATGTCAAAATAGAATATGTCCTTGGTTGTAATTGATGTCAAGTAAAATTATTCTCAAGGTAAAATTATTATTCTAAGTAAGGAAGGCACATGTTTATCTCAGAGAAAGAAAATCTGTTGAGAAAAGCATTATATTATTTATTTTTGAATATTATAATGAAGGAAAAAAGGCTTAAGATTTCTTTGGAACAATGGTTTAAAAATAAAGGCAAGATATTAATATTATTGAAGGCAATAATATTAATTGTGAAGGTAAGGTTCAAAATAATTAATATTATAATATATTATTGAAGACAATAATATTAGTTGTGAAGGCAAGGATTAATTTTATAATATATTTATTATAATATAAATATTTCAAGTTATAATATCATTTGAGTGCCAAGTAATTGAAGGTAATTTGAATTAATTTTGAATTGAGGTGGTCGACGTCATATGGTGTGAAAAAGACAAGGTGGGTCGGCATTGGACAAAGAGGAAATTAAATCATATTAATACCCCATGCCTAAATTCATTTTAGAGTGTTTAAAAATTTGTGCAAGCAATACTCTCGATATTCAATTCATTGCATGCGATAGAGAAGGAAAGGAAAGGAGAGTTCAATCATCTATAGTGAATGGTGGAGGTTTAAATTCAGATTGGTGCACATCAAATCCCATCCAGTCAGCCAGACCATCTGGTGGTTGAGATGACATGAAAGTATTGTGAGGAGGAGGTATCGAGTTCAAAACCCATCACGGACCATTTATTTTTGTTTGGTAGTGTTCGTGGTAGGAGTAATTAGAAGGTGATTGGCCCCTTTGTGTTCTCATGAGCTGTGCTAGCGTAACTGGTCATGGCCCTTTGGTTGGGTATATTTCTCTCACGAGGTGAGAGGTTCGAGTCACATTGAGGGTAGAATAAAAGAGGTATTTATTTTCTCAATTGTAATTTGATTTTTTTGGGAGTTATAAGGTTGAGTTGTCATTTATTTTTTCTATTTGACTTAGGAAGTCATAAGGGCAATAAGTGTTTTTATTTTGGCAATTTTTTTAGAAGAAAATAAAAAGGGAAATTGTTGTCTCTAAAAGTATTATTTTTAATATGCAAAAGTGAGGAGTTATAAGGTGTTAAATGGTTTAATAATTGTGTGTATTTCTGCATGGTGAAATAAATTTTAAAGGTTTTGTTCTTTGGTTAAAAAGCCTTGTTTTGAGAAAGTAAAAGGAGTATAGAGCAATATTTTTGTGCACAATTTTTGAGGAAAGGTTTTCATGTGGATGATTAAAAAGTGCTATGCTAACTAACCCTTGAAAGTGGCATAAGAAAGATAGAATATTTTGAGACAGATTTTGAGGGCACTTTTTCATCAAAGCAAGTTAAGAGGTATGTTGACATTATTACTTCTCTAAGGTGTTTGGTTGAGCAAATATTTTTGAATCTTAAGGTGGAGATAAAAGGTTTGATTAGTGTGGATTTTTGGAAATATTTGAGTTAGGGTTTGTGAAACAAATTATGCATCATTTATTGGTGAAATTGGAAACACTTGTGTTAGGGTTTTTAAGAACAAATTGTGCATTCTTGTTGAAATAATTAGTGAAGAATTTGTGCATTGATGTGAGTGACATTGAATGTGAATTAGCAAGTGTTAGAGACTAGTTTTGTGAAGTGAAGTTATACACTAGTTTTATTTGATTTTAAAGGGTTTTGCAAAGAGGTAGAGATAGCATTTTTTGTATTTTGGGAATATTTGAGCAAGTTCTATGAGTAGCATTAAGGAAGAATTGAGAAAGTATTGTGAGAAGACTTCAAGCAAGTTTGAGGCAGATTTGAGCAAGTCTTATGAGAAGACTTGAAGTATATTTGGGTAGATATAGAGAGTAGGTTTGAAGATAGATTTATGCTAACCTTGTAATGAGGTTTGGTGCAAATTTGGGCAGAGATAGAGAGCAGGTTTGAGGTAAATTTGTGCATGTAATGTGTGCATATTTGGACAGATTTGTGAGCAGAGTTGGAGCAGATTTGTGCTAGCCTTGTAATGAGGTTTTGTATAGGTTTGGGTAAATTTGTAAGTAGAGTTAGAGAAGATTTATGCTAGCCTTGTAATGAGGTTAGGTGTAGATTTGAGGTAAAAATTATGAGCAGAATTAGAGCAGATTTGTGCTAGCCTTATGACAAGGTTTGGTGTAGATTTGATATAGAGTTGAGAGTAGGATTTGGAGTAGGCTAGAGTATATGGGATATAGTTCTCCTATGGAGAGATATACACAAAATAGAATAGAGGGGATAGAGTTCTCCTATGAATAAATATGCACAAACCAGAGTAGAGGGGATAGAGTTCTCCTATGGAGAGAGATCCACAAACCAAATTAGAGGGGATAGATTTCTCCTATGGAGAGAGATCCACAAACCAGAGTAGAGGGGATAAAGTTATCCTATGGAAATATATCCATAAACTGGAGAAGAGGGGATAGATTTCTCCTATTGAGAGAGATTCACAAACTAGAGTAGTGGGAAAATAGGTCACCTGTAGAGAGAGATCCACAAATCAGAGTATTGGGGATTGAGATATCCTTTGGAAAAAGGTCCATAAACACTGTAATAGGGAATTGGTTCCCAAGAAATCTATTGAGGAAATTTATAAAAAATATTTTCTTCATGGACGTAACCCACATTAGGTGAACCACGTTAAGTTTGTGTCTCTCGTGTGTGTGATGATTTGTGCATTGTTTTGTTATTGCTATTGATATTGCAATTCATAACAATTGGATAAAATTGTTTGGAAAAGAAAAGTAAAAGTTTACCTTATACTGTTTACCCCCCTTTCAGTATAAGCTTGTGTTCTTCACCTTATTTGGTGTCTTTTTTCAATATACTACTAGACGATCACTAGAAGGTCCTCCATGATGTCACCCAATATTTTCACCTTGAGATTATATAGCTATCTGACCTTTTGGTGGATGATTAACCACACCAGATATGAAGTGTAATTAAAAATACCTTCATATTGGTCATGTTGAAATTATTACATTATTTGGGCCCCTTGTAACAATTAATTTGGTAGAATGATTTATATTTTATATAATGTATGTGTCAATATGAGGGAAAGTGAAAGGCGTCAAGAGAGAGAATGAGAGTCACAATGATATATAGCAAGATGAGAGTTTTATATCATTATGAGGAATATGAAAGGATGCATCTATCAAATGTTAGAGGAGAGAAATAGTCAGAGTACTAAAAAGTCATGCAAAATTATATATTGGAGATAAATTTCCATGTAATGTAATCTATTTGAATCATTCTTGTAATCTTTTAATATTGTATATTTGAGATATATTTGTCAAATATTATTGTTATTTGAATACTGTGATTCATTACTAGTGGCATTTATTTGATCCTAGATAAATCTTTATATGAGCTAATCTACATGGAAAACTAATATGCCACTCTTTAACTAGTGTCCCATGGATACTATAATGAACTCATCATAGTCTATCTTTTAAGGTTTTACGATTGGAAATTCTTTATCACACTTAAAATTGCTAGAAAGTAGTCATGAATTCTTCATCATCCATATTTCCCAAAATGAATTCATGAGTATAAATTATCTCCTTTACATACTACTTAAACGTATTAATGTGTAGAGGAAATTTAAATGTATGTAGACCATATAAATACTTTAGGTTCTAGAAAAGGAAGATGTCAACTTCCAATCACTAATGAATTAAGGTCTCTCCTTAAATAATTTAATTAAAAATGAAATTAAGGGTACAAGTGATAAATTAATTATCATTAATGATAACAAATCAAATAATAATTAACTTATATTGGACCTAGCCAAACTCCCACCATCACCTTGAACCTTAAGCTTAACTTCTAGAAATAAGGGTAAAATAGTACAAATACAAAGCTTCTTTTTCATTTGTGTTGATACTTCCAATGAGGATAAAATGCATGGAAGTAATAATTACCCTATTGAAGCTCTTGATGTGAAAAATTTTGAGCTCTGGCGATTTGGCGGGAAACCTTCTGAACTGCCGACGGCCGAGGCTCTAGGGTTTCTGATCGGAAGCCTCTTCCAGGGTCTTTGGGGGTTTGCTGCTGGTCTTTGTTGTCGGCTCTTTCGTTGCCCCGGGAGGGCCCAATGGGGTCTCCTCCAGGTTTTCTCGAGGGGAAGAAGACCTCTTATGCGGAGATATTACGAGAAAACCCTGCGTCTTCCTCTGATGATGCTCAGCGGAGTGCTTTCCATCTGCTATCCAGGAATGCGGGCAAGGGTTCTCCTATGCATAGAGTCAATGGATGTCTCCCGCAATCTGCGTCAAGACCGAAGATAGTCATTGAACCAGAGCTGGTCGAAGACACGATAAACTATCGTGCTACTCATGATCTGATCTGCAAATTCATGGGCATTCGACCCACCCTGCACTTTCTGCATTCCTGGGTGAGACAAAACTGGGAGCCTATCGGTGAGTACTCCTTATGGCCCATAAGCAATGGGTATTTTATTATTAGTTTTTCTTCCTTATTGGATAGAAACAGAGCATTTGAATCAGAGAAGAGGAGCCATGGCCCGGCAGGGTTATTTGTCCAACCGTGGAGAGCGGGTTTCGACCCTCGCATTGAGCCCACGGCTGTCCCGGTTTGGATCCGACTGTATGCTCTCCCGATGGAGTTTTGGGGTGAGCAGATTCTTGAACTGATAGGCAACTCTCTAGGTAGATATTTGGGAGTTTCCAAGGATACCATAGAAGGAAACACTCGTCGTTTATGCGAGAATTTGTGTAGAACTCGGATATTAGCCAACCGCTACCACCGAGATGGAACTCGGAGTTAGCAGGACACTCCCCGGATACAACAGCTAGACTATGAAGCCCTACCTTTCCGATGTAGAGTCTCCCATATGCATGGCCATTTGGCAAGGCTTTGCCCAAATATCTTGAGCACCAAAGCGGATGCTCCACAGGGAATGTCAAATCGCCCCCGAGAGGGTAAGTCCACTTCGGTCAAGGAACCACCCATCATTCCCCCTGGTTCTGAGGGCCAGAAAGATGGCTTTGAACAACAGAAGAGAAGAAGAAACAAAAAGAGAAATGGCAAGGAGCAAGCTCATCCCAAGCCAACCAACCGGTATGAAATCTTCAAATCTCTTGTGGATCAAGAAGACCAAATTATGGAAGGAGCAGATGGGAACCTTGAGGATAATATCATCCTTACTCATGCTCCTCCCTCATCAACCCCTGTCCTTGAACAGGTGATTGACTCCTCTGAGACTTTGCAAGCAAGAAAACCCAGTGGACTCTGGTAATCCACTCCCCATTACAGCAAGCTATCAAAGATGTTACCATGGGAATTGCAGAAAAGTTCAGAGAAAGACCAGTTCTTGGGATTACCCAGGTGGAGAAGAGGTCGAAAAATAGTAATTCCCAAGGGGTGGGCAGGAAATCCAATAAGGATCTAATTGCAGTGCAAGGAGATAAGCTAATCAATGGAGGATTGGCGAGAACAATTGATTCGTATTGCTCCCAAGGTTTCCAATGATTATTCAATCTTGGAATGTGAGGGGTTTAAACAAGTAGAACCCATCAATCATGCTGTTCAAAGACTTTTAGAGAGAAGTAAAACAGACTTTCTCGCTCATTCAGAGACAAAAATGTCATTAGACCTTATGAGTAAAACTCGTCAACCGAACTGGAGGGGTGTCGGCCATATGGCGGTGGCTGCTCTAGGTGCCTCGGGAGGGATTGCTACTCTTTGGAATCCTCTGGCGTGGATAGCAATAGAACATATAGCCTGGAGAGGTGTCCTCACATCTCTTTTTAAGAATATTGTTACAGCTGAACAAGTCTTAATTACAAATTTCTATGGGGCTCAGAACACCGATGGTCAACGGTTTCAATGGAAAGTTGTTCAAAACATGAGGTCCTCCCGGGAAGATTTTGATTGGATTATTGCTGGGGACTTCAATGCTAAATTATCTGCTAGGGATCAGGAAGGTGGCATCCCAGTTTTGGATACAGGGGACCGGCTGTTTATTGCCCAAGTCCAGGCCTTTAACCTTGTTGATATCAAAGGCCCTGGTACAAACTTTACCTGGACTAATAAGAGAAGAGAGCCATACAACAGGAGGGTTAAGCTTGACCGGTTTCTCGGTCTCGGAGGAAGCTTATGTTAGATGGAATATCAAATTCCAGATTTTGGAGGGCCCAGCCTCGCATCACTCTCCCATTTTGGTCGGAGGGAGGGACTATGTCGTGGAAGTATTACAAACCTTTTAAATTTGAAAATTTTTGGTTGCAAAAAGAGGACCTACGAAGGAAAATTCCACAGTGGTGGGAAGAAGGTCGTCTCCCTTTTGGAACAACTATGTTCAAATTTCATAAACAGCTTCTTTTTGTTAAGAGTAAACTAAAACAGTGGAAGCAAACTAACAAATCTGATTTCCAGCTCCAACGGGCTCCCTTGTTGGCCAGATGGAATGAGGTGCAAAAACAATTCAGAGAAGGAATCATTTCTGAGCATCTTAAATTCGAGGATGACGCTTTACGCAAAGCGGTTGAGGACATTGATAATCAAGAAGAGATCTACTGGAGACAGAGAGCAAGAAATACTTGGTTATTAGAAGGAGACAGAAATACAAAATTTTTCCATCGCTCTGCCTGTGCTAGAAGGCAATTGAATAACATGGAATTCCTTCAAGACGAGAATGGAAACTCTTTTGACACTCTCCCTGATATGCACTCCCTCTCTATGGAGTATTTCTCAAACCTCTTCAAGGAAAGTATGCAACATGATGTGGAAGCCCAAAATGAAGTCATTGAGGGCATTCCCTCTATTATTTCTCATGAAGAGAATCAGGCCCTTCTTAAGCCCATTGATCGTGATGAACTCAAGAAGGTGGTCTTTGGGATGTGCACAGGAAAATCGCCTGGTCCGGATGGTTTCCCTATTGAGTTCTTTCAGGCCTTTTGGGATATCCTGGAGGAGGATGTGTTGGCTGTCATTGAGGAGTCCCGAACTAACAAAAGAATGCTCAAGGCTCTAAATCACACCTTTATCACCTTAATTCCTAAAGGAGAGGGGGGGGCTCACATTTCTGATTTCAGACCTATTGCCTTATGTAATGTGATTTACAAAATAATCACTAAAATTATGGCTGAAAGACTAAAACCCCTTCTTCATAATATAATCTCCCCTGAGCAAGGGGGTTTTGTTGAAGGAAGACAGATCTTGGATGGAGTGATCTTGGCTCAGGAGGCTATCCATTCTATGCACAATTCAGGTAACAAAGGAATGTTCATCAAACTGGATATGTCTAAGGCTTATGACAGAGTAGAGTGGGGCTTCTTGGTCAAGATGTTGGCAGCCTTTGGTTTTTCTCAGACCGGATTGCCTGGGTCATGAGCTGTATCTCTACGCCATCCTACTCTGTTTTAATTAAGGGACTTCCCTCGCCACCTTTTGGAGCCTCTCGGGTCTCCGCCAAGGAGACCCTTGCTCTCCTTATCTCTTTCTCATCTTGGCTAAAGGATTAGGCAGACTCCTCCTGAGAAGAAGACGTCAAGGACAGATAATAGGAATTAAAATCGGGGCTGAAGTTTTGACTCATTTACAGTTTGTGGATGATACCGGTTTGGTGGGAGTTGCCAGCCTCGGGGAAGCAAGAGGAATCAAAGATTCTCTTAACGTCTACCTCCGGGCTTCTAATCAAGTCATCAATGAAACAAAATCAAAAGTGGTCTTCTTTAACCTTGATCAAAGGTCACAAGAGAGAGTTATGGAGATCCCGGGTTTCACTAGGACCTCTCTTCCCGTTGTTTATCCTGGGGGTTCCTCTCGCATTTCAAAAACCGAAAGCTGATTTCTAGAAGGACCTTTTGGATGGCATCAAAGAGAGAATGAATCACCGGTCTCATAGATGGTTAAGCTATGGGGGCCGACTAACTTTCCCGAAGTCTGTTATTCAGGCCATGCCAATTTATAAATTCTCTATTCTGGCCGCCCCTCCATCAATTTGGAAAGAGCTGGACAAAGTGGCTAGAAGTTTTCTCTGGGAAGGTGCCAAAGGAGAGAGGAAATGGGCCTTGGTTGGTTGGGATAAGGTCACCCAGCCCAAGGAAAAAGGTGGGCTGGGATTAAGAAGCTCCAAGTTTAACAATCGGGCCCTGGCTGGTAAATTGTATTGGAGGTGGATTTCCCAGCCTACGTCCCTCTTCAGCAGAATCCTTTCTAGTAAATACTTGGGTCTTGTTCATCCCAACGACTTGGGCCGCTTTCCTTTGGAGGGTAATGGATCTCTTGTGTGGCAGGCGCTCAAGCTCGGATCTCGCATTATCAAAGATCAATTGTTCTGGAAAGTTGGGAGAGGGGAGAAGGCCCGGTTCTGGACTGATTCTTGGGATCAGAATCCTCCTATCCTTGCTGTGTTTCCTGAATTGCATCCGTTAAAATCAGCTCTTGAAGATAAGGGATGGATTAATATTGAGAGCTACTTCAATACCAACCAATTGGGGGAGTATAAGGTTCAAAAGTTTAAGCGGCTGGGTGAATGGCCTATTCCAATCCCTCCGGAGCAGGCTCCAACTCTGGAAAAACTATTGTCATAAAGGTTTCTTACTGGGAGAGATGAGGAGGATGAGCTTGCCTGGGGCTTTGGGAACCTTGGGGTTTATTCTGTGAAGGAGGGCTATGATTCGATCCTTCCTGAGCCCCCCCACACTCTTTTCCAGTTCAAGAATGGAGGAAGATATGGCATCCCAAGGGCCGGCCGAAAGTGAACTTCTTTGCTTGGCACTCGATGCATAATGGTATCTTGACCTTTGACAACCTCAAAATTAGAGGCATCATTGGCCCTTCCCAAGTGTGTTTTATGTTATAGGAATGAGGAAACTGTGGATCATCTTCTCGTTTGATTGTCCTTTCACACAAGCAGATTTGGCATCGTTGGTTCTCCCACTTTAAACTTCAGGCTATTGGAGACTTGTCTCGGACCAATTTATGGGAAAGCCGGAAGAGAGGTAGATTTACATCTAAAGCTCTTCGTACCGGGCTGGGAGCTCGGTTTCCTTTTTATTTGGTGGCAGGTGTGGTTGGAAAGAAATGCTCGTATTTTCCGTGAAACCTTCTCTTCGGTGGATGGGATATGGCAGGTCATCTGGAGCAAAGTTGTGGAAACCGTTGCCATCTATGCTGAGGAGGAAAATCAGCCTGCTTCTAAGCCTTTGGAAGGGAGAGCTGCTGATCTTGAGAGACAGTTAAGAAGTTGTTGGAAACCTCCCCTAGAAGGCTGGGTCAAAATCAATACTGATGGAGCTGCAAAAGGTAATCCGGGCAATGCTGGAAGTGGAGTTATTTGCCGTGGATCATGCCGGGACCGTGCTCTATTGGGAATTGCAAGGTCCGGGGATATGCCACAAACAATGAAGCCGAGGCCTTTGCTATTAAATCCGCCTCCATCCGGGCCGTCAAGCAGAGGTCATAGAAAGATAATCATTGAGTCCGATTCCCAAATCCCGGTTGGTGCTCTTGATTGCATGAGGAACTTTGCCTTAAAAGCTTGGAGGTCATGGATTCTCGGTCTCCCAAATTAAAGAGCTTTGGAAGGAATTAGAGGATGTGATACCTGTTTATGCTAGTAGATCTCTTAATAAAGCGGCTGATTTCCTTGCTAAGATGGGTGCTGAGAGAGAGGTTGGGATGCATCTGCATAGTAATATGTCTGTGGAGGATGCAGAGATTAGACAAGGCCTTGAACAATTTTTGAAATAATGTGCAAAGTTTTTTTTGCTAAGGATCTTTTTTGTCGCGATATCGCGACATGTAGTGCTGTCGCGGCCTCTGGCTGGTTGCTGTCGCGATATCGCGACAGGTTGAGCCTTCGCGGCCTTTGGTGGGTTTCTCCGCGATATCGCGACAGGTCCCGCTTTCGTGGTCCGTGTGGAGTTCTTGCCGCGATTTCGTACCCTTTATGAAGTTGAAAAGCAAAGTTAAAATTTCGTCGCGTTTTCGTGACAAGTTTGAGAATGGGAAGCTGCAAGGAAATCCTGTCGCGATTTCGCGACACGTTTGGCACTTAAGCGGCTGGGAGGAAAATTGTCGCGATATCGCGACCTGTAGCGCTGTCGCGGCCTCGAGTTGGTTTTTGTCGCGATTTCGCGACAGGTTGTGCCTTTCCGGCCTTTGGCGAATTTCTTGCGCGATATCGCGACATGTAGCGCTGTCGCGGCTCTTGTTGGGTTTTTCTCGCGATATCGCGCCTCTTTTGAAGATGCAGTACAAAGGTGTTAATGTGTCGCGATTTCGTGACAGTTTGGTTAATTGGAAGCAGCTTGGCATTTTTGTCGCGATATCGCGGCACGTTTGGCTCTTAAGCGATTGGATGGTTAATTGTCGCGATATCGCGACCCTTTTGTGGCATGAGTGTCGTTTAGTTTTTTCGTCGCGTTTTCGCGACTCCTTTTGCGGGCGGCTGTCGAGGGCCCTTCTTGTCGCGATATCGCGACATGTCGCGATTTCGTGACATGTCGCGTTATCGCGACTGTTGGCGCCGAAGCGGTCGTGTCGGGGGTGACTGTCGCGATTTCGCGACATGTCGCGTTTTCGCGACATGTCGCCTTTTCGCGCCGTTTGTTCTCTTTGCCCTGTGGCTGCTAGTGTTGCCTTTGTGCGTTGTCCTTGTTGTGTTGCTCTTGGCTCTGGGTCGGGATGTGCTCTCTCCCGCTTGTATCTGGTCTTTGTATTAATACAAGTTTTCATTTTTTTCAAAAAAAAAAATAATTACCCTATTGAATGACAGTACACTTCATGCTTCTTGTCAAACTCATATCATATTTCTAAGCAGCTTTTTTCTAGCATTGTATATCAAGGCAAAGGACTAGGCCTATATGAAAAAGGTATCAAAGAACCCTTACAAATCAAAGCAAGACTAGGGTGCTATGGGATAGTTTATTTCCCAACCATAGCAAGCCTATACCTTCTTCCTATTTTAATAGTAAAGGATAATTTAGTTATCTTGATAGGGTATCCCATGATATCTCCATTTATTCAAATGGACTTGATTGGAATGAGGATGATGATGATAGATTATGGCTCCTCATAGATCCTAGCTTCTTTAAATTTAATTGATATATTGAGGTAGAACTTATAACTCTATCCTATCCCAAGATAATTGCTAACAAATATAGTTATGATTTAGAGGACATCTTGAATGATCCTCCCCAATATGGTTTCTTAGACTATCTAGCACAAAATAATATCTATTTTGGTAGATATTTTTTCCAAATAACTAATATTGCTATCTCATAACAAGCCAACAATAGTTATATAACCTTAGATATTATATATCTAATAGCATAGGAATACTACTATCTCCCCTTCAATTGAAAAATGAATATCATATTCTAATTAAAAAAACTATGAATATTGATATTAGGACTCTAAAAGATCCTAAGATCCTTAACATAGGCAATGTATTGACTATAACAAATTATGAGGAATACACCAATATCTTGATAAAATTTAGATGAATATTTTCTTGGTCTTAAACTAATAGGTTTTCCCTTATCTAGTGTTCCACTATCTAATCATCACTCTTGGTGCAAAATCCATAAAATAGAAATTATAAAAAATACACTTGAATGCTGCACTATTTTGATGTTATATTTATCAAAGTCATTGTATATTTTGATAGGATATATAATGTTATTCCTACCAACAATAAAATAATATCATTAGAGTATACATTGATTTATGGACATCAACAAAGCATGCCCCAAGCATATTTCCCTTTATCCAACATAGACATGATCATCAATTTCAATGTAAGGTATGGAATGTTATCTTTGACGGATGAATTCTTAAGCTATAATGAAATCAAGAATATCCTTGAGGACTAATCTAAAATATATTTCACCACCCCATTGGGAATTTTCTACTATCATGTCATGCCCTTTGGTTTGAAGAACACATAGGGGTTACAGAATAGAGAGCTATGACATACATCTTTCATATGATGTAGGACATCATGAAGGACTATATGGATGGCCTTATTGGCCTTTATTTAAACTAGAAAGACCATGTTCAATATATAAGACACATAATTTAGTGGCTAAGAGATTACAAGGTACACTCAAAGCCTTGGAAGTGAATCTTTGGGGTTACATTAAAATAATTGTTGGGATTCATTATATCCCAACATGGCATCAAAGTTAATCTTCAAAAACATTGGATATTATAAATATGCCACCCCCTTGGACTCTTACCCAACTTAGGGTCCTCCAAGATAAAATCTAAGCCATATAAATTTTCATCTCCCAACTACCCAACAAGTGTTAACTCTTCACCAAGATTTTACGAAATGATGCAATTTTCAAATTGGATGTTGATTCCCAAGAAACCTTTGATACCCTCAAATCATACCTTTTGTATCTATCTATTATTAGAATTCATAACCCTATAAGCCTTTTTTTCTGTACATAGTAACCATATACCATACCTTAGAAGATATGTTGGCATAGTACAAGGAAAAACCTATAGAGATATTTTCTATTTCAAAAGAACTTTGGTTAGTTATGAAGTATGATACATGCCCTTACAAGAGTTTTTTCTAGACATATTGTTTACCTCTTAGAAGCTTAGACACTAAATTTTCATCCATGAAACCTTTGTTATTATAATATTCAATCCCTTGAGTTATCTCATGTCCAAGTCTTTCCTCTCAAGACAAACCACTATGTGTGTAATCAGACATAGAGAATTTGATCTTGAGTTTATCAAGTAAAATTGTGAGAAAGATCAAGTCATTTTTGACCAATTACCAATTGCACTTTTAGAAGCTAGACAACCCTTAGTGGTAGAATTTCCTAATCATTTATTATTCAATCTAAGATATAGATCAACCTAGTCGTTAAAATTTATACTTTTACAATGCTATATGTGTCAAAGGAGTAGGGGTAGGAGTCATCTTGGTCACTCCTCAAAAAATCATCCCTCTATATTTTAAGTTTAATTTTTATATACTAGAAATATTTGAGTACAAATCCCTTATCCTAGGACTACATACAATATTAACTCTCTAGGTCAAAATCCTTTCTATTTTTATAGACTATCAATTAGTAGTCAACCAATTCAATGATATATATTAAACTAAATATGATAAGCTCAAGATATATAAATAAATTGTTGAAAAACTAATGAATTATTTTAACAAAGTCACAATCGACAATATTCCTAGGTCTAATAACTACCATCTTGATGTTATGGCCTTAAATGCATTCCCTATCCCCTTAGATATGGATGACAAAAAAGCTCTGATCTTCATTTGACAAATTAAGGAACCTTCAACCCTAGAATCTAGCCACACTCCTTTATGAGTCCTTTTTATAGAAGCAACCTCATCCCCTAATTCTTGAGACAAGGATATTATTGCTTATCTTAAGTATGGCATTTTACTTAATAGTTTGAATCACAATGAGTATAAGAACCTAAAACAACAATCCTATAGGTATGTAATTATTGGTGATAACTTATACCATCACACTCTTGATGGAATTTTTCATAAATTCTTAGACTCATCCAAATCCCAAGAAGTTGTCAAAGAGATCCATGATGGATCATGTGGTGGCCAGTTCAATAGTGTTTCCATCACCAAGAAAATTTTATGGATGGGCTATTATTGGCCCTTCATAGAAAAGTACTCTTCTAACTATGTCAATAGGTGTGATAGGTGTCAAAGGCATGACAACCTCATCCATGCTCTATTGTAATCACTTAAATATTTAATCTCTCCATGGCATTTCTCCATTTTCAGATTGGACATATTTCAGCTACAATCCATATCTCTTCCCTTAGGTGTAAGAATAAGAATCTTGAAAATCAAGATATAGTATACTCCTTTCTTCTAACCCCAATAACATTTTTTATTGATGACATTAAATTTTTGAAATACTACTTGTACAATAAGTTTTTTGGGATAAATTTTAGCAAAATCAAAGGATCTACATTAAATACAATAATCTAATGAATAATTTGGTACTCCTCAAGTACTAGTCTTCTAATTCTTAATCTCTCTTAAGTAGGATCTAAAATCTCTTTTATATACTTGACTATGTTCAAGCTATATTATGTATTATTGAAGTATATGTCATTATAAACTCATTCTTATAATATCTCGTGCCTTATTGGGTGTCTTTGTCCAATATACTACAAGAAGGTCCTCCATGATGTCACCCACCATTTTAACCTTGAGAGTATATAGCTATTTGATCTTTTAATGGATGATTAACCACACTAGATATGGAGTTTAATAAAAAAAACCCTTTCATATTGGTCACTCTTTAACTGGTGTCACATGGATACTATAATGAACTCATCATAGTCTATATTTTAAGGTTTTAGTATTTTTAATTCTTTACCACACTCAACATTGTTAGATAGTAATTGTGAATTCTTCATCATCCATATTTCCAAAAATAAATTCATGAGTAGAAATTATCTCCTTTGCATAGTCCTTAAACATTTTAATGTGTAGAGGGAGCTTAAATGTATGTAGATAATATAAATCCTATAGGTTCTACAAAAGGAATATGAGTATATCCTTCCTCTTATTCAAATAGTCATCTAAGGTCTATATAATCAATGAGATCCACTTGTTGGTTTGATATTATATTTTCATTATTTTCTACACTGCCTAAAAAATGTTGGGTATTGATTCCACATAATATCGTTGGACCTAGACCATGTGGGTATGCTTATCACATGATTGAGAAGGCATCCAAAAATTTAGGGCACTTGAAGTTTTTAGCACCAAAATTTGATCTAGACTTGTGGTCTACGTTTTGTCTATCAATATCATTAGCCTCTTCCCATGTCTATCAAATATATATTTCATAGATTCCATAGTTTTTTATGGGAATGAAAAAATTTCCCCTATACTATATTATAATAGTAGTCATATGGATGGATCCGAAGATGGATCAGTGGAGCAGCAACGGCAGTAGAGGAGGAAGGGCGACGGTGAAGGGTGGGAACCTTGAACACAACCACCAGGAAGTGACAGGCGAGGATCCAGAGGTAGAGGATGGACAAGTATCTGTCCTTGAGGTTGGAAAGTTACAGGGAACTGATCCCCTCGACAAAGATCCTGACAAAGGGACCCAGCCAGGAGCAACGGGCCCCAGAAGAGGCTTGTCCTTTGCAGAAACCCTTAAAGGTAAAAGGAGTGATTTCTTTGAATCACTCCCACCCCTCATCCCAGAAAACAATCGAATAAGGGTTTCACCAAACATCATGGATAGCTTCCTATCTCTGGAAATGCATTCCTTGGTTGGGAAATTTTTGGGAGGTAGGCCTGACATAGAAACCATAAGGTCGTGGGCCTTTTCCAAATGGAGAACAATAGGACATATGGAGATTGTTGTTCTTGCTAAGGGCTTTTTCATCATCCGGCTCAACAATAAGGAAGATGCGAACCACATTCTAACGGGAGGGCCATGGTTTTTGGGAAGGCGCAGCCTCTTCCTCAGACCTTGGGGAGAGGATTTCGATCCTGATACGCAAAGTATTAACACAACTCCTATTTGGGTTCGGCTTTCGAATCTTCCTACCCAGTTTTTCCATGAGTATTTCTTGAGAGGGATTGCCAAAACTATAGGAGAGCTGGTAGCCATCGATCACTCCACCTTAGCCAGGTCAAGGATGACACATGCAAGGATATGCGTGAATGCGAACCTTGATTCCGAGCTCCCAACCTTCGTGGAACTCGAGTATGGAGATTACCTGAGAAGACAACCTGTTGAATATGAGAACAAGCCGACCTTCTGTGTGGAATGCAGAACTCAGGGCCACCTTAGGAATCAGTGTCCAAGCTTGGCAGCCAACAAAGAAGCACAAAAAAATCCTGAGACAAGAGGGCCAAATGGAAGAGGACAGCCCAAGAACCAAGGACCTCGGCTCCCATCAAGCAAAGGAGTCTACAAGGCAGTCAGAAATGACCAACACCACCGAGAGCAAGAAAACCAACCCCAGCATGAGGAGAGAGGAAAGCAACAAGTCAAAAATGATCAGGAAACCCAGGTAAGCCCTTCGATTCCCAGCTCCAATAAGTTTGAAATCCTAGCAGACGTTGAGGTTGAGGCAGACATGATAGAAGAAGAGGACCCCTGGATAGGCCTTCCAGAAAACCTAGAATCCCCGTCAAGGTTAGGACCCTCAAACGACATCCAAGCAGGCCCTCCTCCAAATTGCCCCTACGACATGCCCCAAGTCTTAGGAGAATATAGGCAGAGCATGGAGGAAGATGATTCAAGGACAGAAATAATAGGGAGAAGAGTGAATGAAGGGTGCTCTAGCCCAGTCCTGCAACAAATAATTCCCCCAAAATTTAGCCCAAAATAGACAAGAAGCTCAACGAAATCCCCCATCGATTATGGTAGTGAAAAAAGAGAGGACGGATGTCAGAGGCTGAACATTACAGGATTAGGCTTGAGAATGAAATTGCAAATGGAAAACAAAGAACTCTGTTGTCTCAAGTTATCACAAGCATGGATGATAACAAATCCAACAAACCTCCTCCACCTCAGGGCAGGGGGAGAGGGAAGAACTCCAAGCAATCTAAATGAAGGTTCTCTCATGGAATGTGAGAGGCCTTAATGGCCCACCGAAGCAAAGGGTGGTTAACTCGTTAAGGAGAGAAATTAATCCTACAATACTACTGTTACAAGAAACAAAAACAGATGAAGCACAATCAAGAGCATTAGCAGGAAAAATATGGAAGCAAGGGGAAGTGGCTTTCAAGCAGGCAAGAGGAGCATCTGGAGGACTAATGATTTTGTGGGATCCAAAGAAAGTGGAAGGTAGCGTCATTCAGGCCGATGATAGGGTCCTAAGTGTGCTCTTTCATGACATTGACAACAATATGTCATGGATCCTATCTAATGTGTATGCACCCAACACAGTACAAGGAAGAACAGACCTATGGGAGGTTTTGAGCCACATGAAAGAGGCTTTCCTTAATATCCCATGGGTGATAGCGGGGGATTTTAATATGCCACTATACCCCTCAGACAAGAGAGGGGGGTCTGACCTTCCCTCCAGGAGCATGGAAGAGTTCAACGAGTTCGTTAACTCAAATGAATTGATGGACGTCAAGCTAAAGGATGCCAAGTACACCTGGAGAAACTGGCACATAGGGAGTCATCTCATCCAAGAAATATTGGATAGGTTCCTATTGTCGTAGGAAGCAATTTCAGTCTTTGGGGATTCAACCCTCCATTCACTTCCCAAGATTGGGTCGGATCATAGTCCTATTTTGTTGGATGTGCCACAAGCCACTTCCCTTAGGAGACCTTTTCATTTTGAAGCAATGTGGACAAAGCACCCCGACCTTAAGGATCGCATCAACCAATGGTGGCAGCAACCCGGTCAGGGAAGTCCTTCCTTCAAACTTTCTCAAAAGTTGAGATCGGTTAAAGACAACCTCAGAATATGGAACAAAGAAGTGTTTGGTAACCTCTTCGAGAATAAGAAAGTCATGGGTGAAAAACTGAGAGTTGTTGAAAACATAATCCAAAATGGAGGGTGTGATGAGGCAACCAGAATAGAGGAGAGAAACTTGTTGTCAGAATACCACAACATCCTGGCATGCGATGAGACCTATTGGAGGTAGAAATCTAGAGCATTATGGCTAAAGGATGGTGACTCCAATTCCAAGTTCTTTCATGTCACTACCCTGAGGAATAGAAGTAACAACAGGATTAAAAAATTAACCAAAGAGGATGGTTCCACCACCCAAGACATCCAAGAAATTAGGGATGAAGTTGTGTCTTATTTTAGCTCCCTCCTTGGAGATGAAACCCCATGCCAGGCTACAACCAAATATTCCTTACTACAATCCATTCCCCAAATCATCAGTGGTGACATCAATAGAAGACTCATTGCACCCTTTGTAGATGAGGAAATTAGGGTTGCTCTATTTTCTATGGACCCTGATAAAGCACCAGGGCCAGATGGATTTTCACCTCAGTTTTTCCAATCCTTTTGGGATATAGTTGGACCTGATGTCTGCTCTACCATCCAAGAATTCCAATCCTCCAAACACATCCCTCAAGGTTACAACTCAACTTTTATAGCCCTAATCCCGAAAGGACCGACCCCCAAGTCCATGGCAGACTATAGACCAGTCAACCTCTACAATGTGTCCTACAAAATCCTCACCAAATCTATAGCAAATCGCATGAAAGAAATCTTGCCCTCGATCATTGACCCGTGTCAGGGTAGTTCTATCCAAGGGAGGTCAATCCTTGATGGGGTCATTACTATCCATGAAGCCCTCCACTCAGTTTCTCAGACTAAGAAGGTTGCCTTTGCCCTGAAGTTAGACATGAATAAGGCCTACGACCGCATCAACTAGGATTTTTTGAATGCCATACTTCTAAAATTTGGCTTCCACCCTGAGTGGGTTAGGCTCATTAGAGGTTGCATCTATAAGCCCTGGTTCTCGGTCCTCATCAATGGGATGATGATAGGGTACTTCCAAAGCTGCAGGGGTCTCAGGCAAGGGGATCCTATTAGTCCCATGCTGTTTATCATAGTGGCTGAAGCCCTCGACAGGACAATCAAAGCTGCTTGTTTTGCAGGGCTCATTTCTGGTATCAAAGCCACATCCCTCACCAACCCAGTCACTCATCAGCAATTCATCGATGACACCTTGATCTTAACTATGGCTTCTATTGAAGAGGCAAAAAATATTAAACACATCCTAAAGCTCTATGAGGATGCGGTAGGTCAGAAGGTGAACTTTAACAAAAGCAAAATTTACTTCCTTAACACCCCTCATCCCAGGCAGATCAAGATAGCAAGGATCTTGGAGTGCTCCATATCTAATCTCCCCACTTCTTACCTGGGCCTCCCGTTGTTCACAGGAGCTACAGTTGAGTCAATGTGGAACAATGTACTGGAAAGGATCCAAAAGAAACTTTTAGGTTGGAAAGGACACCTGTTGTCCCAGGAAGGCAAAGCAACCCTGACCATGGCATCACTCTAGAGTATTCTAGTATACTTCCTATCCATGTTTAAGGCACCGACCAAGGTATACCACAGAATTGAACAATACCAAAAAAACTTCCTCTGGTCAGGATCGGAAGAAAAATAGAAAATTCACCTTGTAGGATGGAACAAGGTGTGCCGACCCAAAGGAAGTGGAGGCCTGGGCCTAAGAAAAGTTTCACATCTCAACACAACCTTACTAGCCAAACAAGCATGGAGACTGCTAACCAATGTGGAGAATGAATGGACAACGATCATCAAAAGGAAATATCTCCAAGGAACAGAGTTTTTGAGCAATACCATCCAAAGTAGAGGATCAACCTTTTGGAAAGCCATTCTAACAAGCAGAGACATAGTCAAAAAAGGTATGAGATGGATTCTAGGAAATGGATAGAAAATTAGCTTCTGGGAAGACAAATGGGCAAGGGATGAAGCACTCAGTCAAGACCCCCACCTAGCCCGATTAAAGGATTATACTATCGAGAACCTTGGGCCAAAGGTGGTAGATTTCATAAGGTAGGACAGGAATAGATCCAGATGGAAACCAATCAGAATACAGGGCCTGGAAGCAGAGTCGAAGGAACTTGAAAATATCCTAAGACATCAATTTATCCCTATAGGAGAAAAAGAGGATCACTTAAGGTGGTCAACAATAGAGAGTGGAGAGTTCACTATCAAATCTACCTACAAGCTACTGCTCCATCCTGAGGAGCCTTGGTTCCAGACCAAGCTAGTGTGGATCAAGAATTTAATTCCTAAAATATCCTTTTTTTCATGGCTAGTGATTCAAGGAAAAATTCTTACCATTGATAATATGCTAAGGAAAGGAATGATGGTGCCTAATAGATGTTATCTATGCAGGGCAAGCTGGGAATCAATTCAACATATTTTCCTTGAGTGTCCCATAGCAGTCACTATTTTAAATGGGGTATTCCAAGCTTTTGATATTGCGTGGGTGAGACCAGAGTCCATCCATGACCTTTTCCAGCAATGGCCCAATCCCTTTGTTAGCTTAAGGCTTAGGTTCCTGTGGAAGATTTGTCTTCACCATTTCCTATGGCAAATGTGGCTAGAAAGAAACCTTAGAGCATTCAAAGAGTCAAAACGGGATCCTGGGTCAATCACCAACAAAATCCTAGCCTTTGCGAAAGAAAATGTCTTAATTCATCCTGTTGAGGCACAACCGATTCCCCTTCGTGAGAAGATTTTAGCTCAATCCTTAAGCATTCCCCTTGAAGATGGTCCCTGTAAGACTAATCCTAGACTTGAATCTAAATGGATCCCTCCCCCTGTTGATTGGCTTAAGCTAAATTTTGATGGTGCTACCAAGGATAACCCTGGCAGAGCAGGAGGAGGAGTGGTAAGGAACCACCAAGGTCAAATGGTGTTGGCCTTTGCTGAACACCTTGGAACCATGACCAACAATGAAGCTGAAGCTAGAGCCTTGTGGCGAGGATTGGAGTTGATGCAAGAGACTCAAGGCAAACTCATAGTGGAAGGAGATTCTCAAAACATCATCAACCTTCTGAAGAATGACAAGGAACCTTCATGGAGGATTGAATCCTGCATCAAGGAAGCCAGGAACCTGTTCGGAGTCAAAAAAGATAGGATGGCTCAACATGTCTTTCGAGAAGCTAACAAAGTAGTGGATAAGTTGGCAAACATCGGAGTGGAAGCTAATGGTCTGATCACGTGGATGCAGGATATTCCACGTGACGTGGAAGAGATTATCCAAAAAGAGAATCAATGACCTGTCTGACATGGACCATGGGCAAGTGGAGTCCCCGTGGCATCCCTACTGGACTTTGGGACCATGCCCATTGTAGAAAGGATATGAGGTGGCAGATTCAGAGTAGCCATTCTGCCAAACTCATGATAGTGGCCAGCATGGTAATCCGAAGAAATAGGGAAGTGCCAGCGACATAGAGGAAAAATGGCCAACATGGAAATCCAAAGAAATAGGTATGAGTGCCAGCATCACGGTGGGAAAATGGTCATTAGGGTTCCAAGAAAAGACATTCATCATAGGTCATGGTCTCGATACGAGTGGAAGAATTCAAATCATGATCCTGGTGGATTGGCGGTGGCGGAAGGACAACGTTTTTATGCCAAGCAAGCTAGATCAAGATTTTCCATGATTACCAAGCGGCGGGATCCTAAACACATCAAGAAGGGGCATGTTGGAACGTTCAAATTACTGATAAAAAAGGCCACATGGCAAGTCATCCAGGTGGAAGGTGGGTTGCGACACACTCCTAGACATGGCACCCCTCATAATAAAGATATAATTACAAGTCACGAGGGCACCCAAAGATTTCACCACCTTTCTATTTATTCCAAGTGTGGGAGGACATCGAGCATATTGCAAGAGGGCTGGCAGATCGTGAAGGCTTTGAGGGCATCGAAGTTTAAGGAAAGTATGACTTACATTGAGCCAAGCATGGTGGTCATGGAGCCTACGGCTCAGGCTATCCTAACTGAGAGACGATTCACCCAGTTCTTTGACCTATTTTTTGGAGTGGAGGAAGACATAACCCTTGCTGTTATGGAGTCATGGGAAGATGGTAGAGTGGAAATTTGGGGATGAGATATTGTCATCGATGTTACGTTGTTGGCTACCATCACGGGGCAGACTATAAAAAGAAGATCCATCCACAGGCAGAAACACAACTGGGAGGTGGAATTACGCGAGTTTAAGGACAATCCCAAAATATTCAAGGAGGCGAAGAATGGTCTGACTAGGGTGGACCTCCCTGCCCCGTGGAACTCTGTTATGAAAAATGTAATGGAGTTCATCACAGCTGAGGACCCTGGCAAGGTTCTCCTCAGCTTCCATTATGCTTTTGTCAACTTTTTTTGTGATGTCAATCCCATAAGTATACCCCAATTCCTGCTCAATTCCATGAATTACACTATTAACTCGTGTCGGAGCAAGAAAGGGTCTGCCATGCCTCTACACCAAGGTCTGTATAAGGTCATATACAAATTTGTCATGTTGACTTCTCCCCAAGCTGAACCCCCTACTTTACCTCAAGCCGAAACCCCGGGTGGTCACCATGCAGAAAGTTCTAGGGGTAGGGATAGTCCTAGTCTACCCAAGCCTCATTCTGCATCCCCGACTAAGAAAAGAGGGGTGGATTTGACCATAAGAGGAGGACCAGCCAAGAAAAAGCTAAAAATTGAGGAACCGGGAGGACCCAAGAGATCCTCAATGAGGCTGAAAAACAAGCAAGCGCAGGGGAGTTCCAAACCCCTCGACATTGACTCTGAGGAAGAGGGTCCCGATCCTACAACTATGGTCCTCAAGCGCTTCATGCTGATTTCCTCGGCTAATGTGATTAATCAGATGTAGGAGATCCATGAGGCGTTAACTAAGGTATTTTTCAATGAAGGATACCAGAGCAACAAGCCAGTGGAGGCTAACACGGAGACTGACGACCAAGAGGAAGACAAGGATGATGAGCAGAATGAGGATGAGGACGAGGAGGAGTAGCACCATGCAAGGCAATACTCTATGCAGAAATGGTGGTTGGCGAGGCCTTAGAAGCTTATCTGAAGCCAAGTTTTGTTTGTGCCCTATGTAGAGGGATCGACGTTTTTTGTTTTTTGTCTTAAGAAGTTGTCTGGTGGGGCTTTTTGTGGGTTGGGACTTCCATGGCTTTTTGTGGAGCCTTGTTAAGGGGTGTGATCTTCTATCTATCGAGGGTAGTTCAGGCTGATAGGATTTTGTCTGGTGTAGGCCGAAGATGGCCAGTTAGGTTAGAGGACCGAGGGTCCTCAGGTGGTTAAGGATCCTGCTTCTCAGCGATATGCTAATTTTTGTATATAGGTTTTGGGTCAACCTTTAAAACCCAGTATTAATGGAATATTTTAATTATAAAAAAATATATATTATAATAGTAGTCTACATATAGGGCCTCTCATGTATCCTTCTTTGTATTCTTATTTTTATAATATGGTATTTATAGTAGATATATATTCATTAGGTGGAATAACCTTTGGCTAAATAATTCCCAACATGCTAGCTTCAAAGGGTTTAATTGTAGCTTCAAATAATCAACTATGAAAGTCATTATTGGTGGGGTAACTGGAACTACAAGTTCACCTTAGGTTTATATCTCTAGATTTTAACTACATGTCACTCTAACTTCTATATCCATGACCTCATTTAAAAATTTTCTTTCCTAGAGTAAATTATTTCAAAGTAATTTTATTTCATCTTTAGAAAATCAACCCCTTTTGAATTGTTAGGGAATTGATATACCTATTTCTTTCTACTAATGGTCTAATAGATTAGAAAATTCTCAATATGATATTAACTAAAGTTAATAGTCAATAGATTATCACTAAAAAATTAGCATTACTTTGATGGATTGAATGGTCATTAAATCTATGTATTTAGGATTAAAATGCTTTAATCAATTATTTTATTTATTTATTTAGAGATATTTTATCCTAATTTCTCCTAGTATTTTATTCATTCAATTATAAAATTGTGTTACATGACACCAATTGTTTTGAATTTGTTTTACCATAAATCAATTATTAGTTGATTACTAGTTGGTATATTAATGGGTTCTTCCCTTTAGAAAAATATTTTCTAGAATTTTCACATGGCTTTTCATCAAAAGTATTTATAAATTATGGTTTCTTTAACACTTTGTTAGGAATATATCTTGGCTTGAATGGACTAAAAAAAACTTCCCTCATTATGCCTTTGTTTTATCCTTTTACCTTAGCCATAGTTTAAATAGTGAATTGTTAATTAGGTGGTTGCCTTTGTGCACATGGTGATGCTATATATTGAAGATTGTAAATTCACCTAGCCAATAGTAATTTCTCCCTTATTCAAAGGATAAAAACATAAAATAACTTCATGGGAATTTTTTTTAAACTTCTAGTAGGTGGTTTCTTATCTAAGTCATTAATTAGTGACTATTATTTGATGGTTGTTATAGGTTCTAATTTGGATTTTCTATGCTTTGGAAATTGTATGTTCTAGTGGGTCTCCAAATGCTAAATCCATTACTTAAATACATCTTATTCCTATCCTACATATATGTAAATGGACATCAAACCACCATTAATTTATCTAACATGAAATCAATGGGTCTCTCATCAATGTTTTATCACTCACAACTCACATGTGTTTCCTTTCCACCACTTTGATGCATCACTAATGACCTTGATATTTATGCATTATTTTATTTAAAATTAAAACCTAACATATAAGGCATTGAAGTTATATTAGACACATAGAAAAAATCAATGAATTGGATTTTTAATACTTCTTGTTCAAGTATTTCCCCCTTTTTGTCATGGGATTGATGCATGACATCATGAAAAGGACATCTATCAACTCTATCTAGTAGATCAATGTTTAATAAATTATCCTTGGATCATGTTGATGAGGATGGCATTACGATAATATCATTGTCGTGTTGATGTTACAAGATATCTATTTAATGAATAATAAAATAATGAATTCATGACTTCAACAAATTGGCCCCTTAGTGGATCAACAATGTTTATGACTTAGTAGATTTTGTTTTTTAAACTACTCTTGAGATAAATTTTTTATAATGCACTTTAAAGCCTGTTTGGAAATAAAAAAGAAAAGAAAAGGAAATAAAAAGAGAAATTACTTGGATTTTTTCCATTTTTAGTTTTTTAAAATATTGAGAAAAGGGAAAGAGGAAAAGGTAAACTATGCCAAATATTGAAGCTAACTAAAAGTTCTTGAGATGCTTCCCATTTATAGAAATGGATAGTATTTAACCATCCAATGTTACCAATTTGTATACATTCATGTCTCTATGCTATGAAACTTTATTCTCATAAACATAAATTATTCACCAATAGGCAAAAATATCAAATCATTCATCCATAAATAATATCTAAAAAAAAAACATAATGAGATAGAGATAGATAATACCCTTAAGATAGGGCAACACTAATAATACTCAAGGAAGGAATAACTCCACAAGATATCCCAAGATGAGAGTTCCAAGTCCTATAAGTCACTTTTTAGGAAAATATGATTACATATAATTTATCTCCATGATGATTACAATGAAAAATATCCCTTCTTTACATACCCAACTTCTAATTCTACTTTGGGGATCCAACTACTAATATAATATAATATTATAATTTAATATAATACTATAATATAATCAACCTTGGGTTATGTGTGGTCCATGCAAAACCTTATACAATATAAAATCATACCTCCATGTACCTATTCCTAGTTACCATAACATTCCACCATCCTTACAAAAATTTTATCCTTAAAAATTGATAAGATACTAAATAATATGGTCTTCTAAGCAATGCTAACAGTTGGTATGAATATTGATCACACATCCATCCAAGTGAAATCTTGATAGGTGGTCTTCGATGATGTCAAGTTTCAAATGTGCCATTGGAATGTCCATAAATACATTGTTGTCTCCATGCTTATGTTGCTCTACTTTGATATTTTTAGTGACTAGTCCTATTGTTTCCTTATGCTATTGCACCACTTTAAAATATAGAATCACTATGTTTTTGTTACCAAAATTTACCATTCTTGATGCCTTTCTCACTTCATGTAGATCATTAATATTGCTTTAAGCCATGCCTCCAAGGTTTTTGTTGATTAGGGTGATTTGGGTGGCAATATGCTACAACCTTAACATGACATTTTGTTTATTTTGAGTTTACAAAATTTTGTTTAAATTATTCCTCATGCTCTTCACTCTTGATCACTTCTTTTGGTGCATCCTTGTGTGCTTATAATAAAATATTCCTTAGAATTTGTTCTTGCTAATTACATGGGCTCTATTACTACTAATTCCTTCATGGATTCTATTTCAGGTTCTTCTATTTGTTTCTCTACAACCACTTCTTGTTTTTCCTTGGATCCTTGCTCCTTAAGTTGAGAAATATCCTACAATGTTATCTTCTTTTTCATATACCATAACTTCATAAAATTATTTTGAATATTAATTTTAATAGTACCCAAAGAATCCAACAAAGGATAACCAACAAAAATATCCACATCATCCATGTCAATAGCATGAAAATCTGAATGTAAAACGTATTTATCTATAATAATCATCAAATCTTAAAAAATATAAACATTTTAACCCTCAACTTGTATGCCCTTAATTTTTGTTGTCTAAACCTACAACCTCTTAGCCAAAGCAATATTAATGAAATTATATTTGTTTCTAGGGTTAATGGAAATAATAACATTTTTCTTCTAAATGTAACCATAAACCTACAAAATATATTTTTTAGATTCAAACAAATTCCTTTGTCCACTTTTTAATTTATTTGCTACCAAAGGTATGGTTTCCTCCATTTTCACATTAACAACTTTTTTACCTTCTACCAATTCTTTAAAATTTGTTAGCTCTCTTTTAATTTATTTTGTTCTTTTTGAAGTATGTTTATTTCTTTTGCATAGCCTTTGAGTGTATCCTTCAAACTAGCTATATTTTTATATGTGTCACATTGACTCAAGAATGCTTACTTTGTTTTATCCCAAGTCAGTTCATAATTATGAGCACTACAAAAACTATAAAATCAAGAGAGAGCTTCTCCTCCATGAAAAAGAGGAAGCATAAGGTTTCAAGTGTAATAATTAGTATAATACAAGGATTTAAATAGTTTCCACCATTCTTTAAATTTAATATCATCTTCTCCAAAAAACATTTGTAACTCCATAGTTCATGCCCTAAAAATAAGACAATGTGAACTAGGGCTTTATAAAAATATAGCTCCCCACAGATTTGAAGCTAAACCCCCAAAAGAAAAGATCTCCCTTGTACACAACAATAGATGATTTGCTTACCCACAATTACAATATATATCAAATTCCACTTTTATAGAAAAATATGATTTGAAAAAGTGCCACTACCCTTGTTCTAGATAACTAGTTTCATTCGGTTGTATATACCTCAATATTGCTTGGATTCCTTCATTTGATCACTAATTTTAAAGATCTTCATTCTACACAAAATGATCCAAGAATCATCTAAATAAAATAAACTTTCACAAAGATGTAAATCTTGAAATATGAGATATTTTGTTTGGAAAAAAACTATCCCAATTTTGCAATCCATAAATGTTAGCTTTTGATGAATAAATACTTAGAATAATATTACCTCTAGATCAATAATATAATTTAAAATATTAAATATATAATAATGCTGATCAATCAAGCATATAAACTCAAAATCTACTATATAACAACTCAAAGAATGCCAATGATAAATTCTCAAACATACTAAGAAATATTTATTGAATGAAGAGCTCAAAATACATCATAGTACGTCACCTTCCATTGCTTACATAGGTGACTCTTCCTCCTTTGCTATATATATTTTACATAAATACATCCATATATATAGAACATAATGTGACTCTTCATATGGAGGTTACTTGGCCCTCACTCTTCCTTTGACTCTTCATCTTCCTACTTTATTGACACATGTACATAGGGAAAACTATGCACATTTACATTGCCAAAATATCATTGCACACTTGTGCATTACATTGCATATAGTAAATCCTAATCTAAGACACACTTTCCTAATCTATAGATGTACCCATGATAGTACATTGACATGTACTAAATAATGTAATATATTCCAACACCCCCTTGTATTACATTATTTGTTTATTAAATATTTCAATATTCAATATGGGTCTTTGTTTTCAGGACTTGATCTGGTCCTTTGTATTTTCTTTAATTCATTTTGCATTGTATGCCTCCTTGAATTGGTTCCTCTTCTTTTTATTGGATTCATTACTTTCATAGGTGGATTTACTATCACCTGATTCTTGCACAAGTATTTTCTCTTTACTTTTGTCTTTGTCATCATTCTTTGTGTCCTGTATAGAATCTTCTAGACATACACTTAGAGAATCATGATAAGATCTTGAGTTAGTTGAAATTAAATTACTGATACTACATGAGGATTGAAATATATTTTCTAGGGATGATTCATCCATTTTATTTTTAGTTTAATTAATTCTATCAATCCTTTTTGTTCCACATTTTCATCCTTATAACATTTGAATATAAGTAGTTCCATTTATAGTATGCTTCCATATTCTAAAGGAATTTGAATATCATTATTTCCATTATCAATTGCTTTAGTGAATCAAGCATGTAGATACTCCATAATTTCAAACCTATATTTTAATGCTTCACTATGTATTCTTTTTTAAGTAGGATCTAAGTTTCCTTCATATTTTATAAGTGAATTCATGATTCCACTTTTTATGACCTTTGCTCTTTCCTTTCTAATAGTGTTGTTCATATCATTTTAAACTATATTACTTGATGTAGATATCCTTATATCTCCCTATATTAGATTATGAAGTGCTTTGATAGTGCCTAGAAATAGTATTTCTTACAATTCCTTAGAATTGTATATATGGATTTGATAGAACCTTTGTAGTAGTCTACCTTATAACTCCCTAGTATGTGAATTTGATAAAACCCTTTATATATCATTAGATTTTGTATAATTCCTTATGTCTTCCTAGTTTATGAAAGATAATGTAAATTTAATATCAATTCTATCAATCAATGTGTTATGCAATTTCAATCCTTTACAAATCTTCAAATCTCTAATAATTTTTAACTTAGAGATTAAACTATCAAATGCAATAATTCTATGTAGAATTCCTTATATCTCCCAACTCTAGAAAATAATATTTGCAAAGTTTTTGTAACCCTAATTTGATGTAGAATCCTTATTTCTCCAACCTCATTAATTTTACAAATATTTAATTAGTTTTGTAAACTATAATATGCAATTTTACAAAACTCAAATATAATGCTTCTTAAATTTCAAAATATTCTTCAAGTATGCAATTTTTTAATCTTTTATAATGTTTTATAATGGTTATCACTCCACTAAAAATCTTAAAATATTTAACCTTAGAATATATTCACTTTATTCCTTATTCTTCCTATCAAAATTAACTTTACTATGAAAATATTATGGTGAATGTTACCTTAATTGTTCAAGTGCTCCTCCTTGACTTGCTGGGTGCTTCTCCTTCTGGTCAAATTTCATTGGACTTGATAATAAGTGCTTTGAATATACCTTCAATGCTCTTCCTTCACACTTGCTATGTATCTACCTTTACTCTCTTACACTAGCAACTATATGGGCACTTATGTCCTCTTATGTGTTGGCAATTTTGGGTACTTTGGGCACATTGCCTTTGCTCAAGTATATAAGTTGTCATTGATGTCAAGAAGCTTTTGAAGGAATTTGATTTGATGTCAAATAATTGTTTTTGATGATGGTTACAGCATGACAGTTTCAAAGGTCTTTTGCAAACCCTAAGCTGACAGGTTCGAGAGAAAGAGCTCGCAGAGAAAAAGTGTCACGATATCACAACATGTTGGGTTTTCGTGACCCGAAGAAAAGAAAAGCGCTAAGGAGAAAAAGCGTCACGATATCGTGACATGTCGAGTTTTTGCGACCCAAAGAAAAGAAAAGCGCTAAGGAGAAAAAGTGTCGCGATATCGCGACATGTCGAGTTTTCACGACCCAAAGAACAGAAAAGAGCTAAGAAGGAAAAGTGTCACAATATCATGACATGTTGCATTTTTACGACTTAAGCAGGAGAGAGAAAGAAAGTTAGAAAAGTGTCGCGATATCGTGACATGTCATAGTTTCGCGACTCAAAGAGGAGAGAGAATGTACGGAGTCTGAAATGTCATGATATCACGACAAAAAAAAAAAGGAATTCTAAGGAAGCAAAAGTGTCGTGATATCGTGAAAAAATCTAAAAAGAAGACGAAGGTGTTAGAAGTGTCGCGATATCGCGACATAAGAAAAGAAGAAGAGTACGCAAGAAAAAAGTGTCACGATATCGTGACAAAAGGAAGAAGGAACAGTTCGGAGGTGAAAGTGTCGTGATATCGTGACATGTTATGTTTTCACAGAAACCAAGAAAAATTCAAAGAGGCAAAAGTGTCACGATATCACGACATGTGGCATTTTCGTGGCAACAAAAATAAAAGAAGCTACAGAGATAGAAATGTCATGTTTTCGTGATAGGCCGTAAGAACGCAAGACAAGAAGAAGAACCCGACTGGAATGAGAAGTATGACAGAGGACCAACATCTCCACGACATTTGTAGGGGTAGATACAGAGTGAATTATTGTAGCTAAAATGTGAAAAGTGAACAAATGACAGTGCGACAACTACAGGTCAGTTACCGAATGAAGTCTTTAAGTAGTTGAGTTACCGAATATCTTCATGAGTTGAAGCCGATGAAGATCAATGACAGTCGACTAAAATTAGGGTTTGCATTTGTTATAACAGCCGACTAAGATTAAATTTTTCATCTTGAAAATTTTGTTATAAAATGAGGGCTGTTTGGAGAGTTGAAGGGTGGTTGAATGCGTCATCGAATGTGCATCAAAGTGTGTGAGATGAAGCTGAAAGAGCACAGATAGCACAAAAGTGGTGAAATGATGTCAAAGTGTGTAGAGTGAGCGAAGAGTCATGGTGAATTTTTCTAAGTGTTGCTATGATTGCGTAGAGAGTGCAAAGGTTGAAGTTTGACCAAGTGCGGTTGTGATTGCGTAGAGAGAGCAGAGGACGAAGAGAGCACAAAGGGCAAAGACAAACACGAAGTGCTACTATATGGGCGTAGAGTGTGCGAAGATAGTGTAGAGTGTGTGTAGAAAGATGACTGAGAGAAGACGAAGTGTGGCTGTAAGAGCACAAAAGATGTGTATGTTTCTTGAACAGTTTTGGATAGGCTTTGGTGGGGACTTGTGAGCAGATTTGGATAGGTCCTAGCAGAGGACTTGTGAGCTGAGTTTGATAGTTCTATCAGAGAACTTGAGGATAGAGGTGCACTAGTTCTTTGAGAAGAACCTGAGGATAGATTTGGGAAGTCTTTGAGAAGGCTTGTGTGTAGAGGATTGATTTGTTCAAGTGTTGGACAGATCTGACAGACAAAGGAAGACTTATACTAGACTGAATGACTATGTTTGGTATAAGTTGTTGAGCTGCTATGGACGTGATTATAAAAGGCATAGGTCTCTTAGGCTAAGCATTAAGGATAGGAGGTATTCGATGGAAATGAGTTCCACGTGTTGGCAAGAGGTAGAGGCAGTTGATCTTCTGAGGGATCATTTCCAGAGCAGAGGGGAAGGTATCTCCTTTGAGCAGAGGCTCATAAATTCCGATCGGGGGAAGGTATATCCTTTGGTCTGAGGCTCATAAACTTTGTATTTGGGAAGGATTCCCAAAGAAATTTGAGATAAATTTTAGAGAAAAGTTTTTGTGGACATAGCCCAACCATTTTGGGTGAACCACGTTAAAAATGGGTCTTCAATGTGTGATGCTTTCTGTCTTGATTAATGTTGTGTTGATGCCACTGCTATCTAAATTTAAAATTATTAATTGGTTAAGTCTTATACTGTTCACCCCCCCTCTTAGTATAAGCTTGTGTTCTTCAATTGGTATCAAAGCAGGTATCTCCAGAAAGAGCCTAATAGCTTGGAGAAGGATCTATCAAAGGAACATACAGATTCAGAAAGATATGAAGAGGTTGAGTTCGATCTCAAAGGTGAATTCTTCTTGGCTTTAAGAAGGCTTGAGAAATTCAGGGAAGAGAATTTTGTTCTCAAGCATCAATGTTAGGAAGAAGAGATAGCAAGATCAAAATTGTCTCAAAGTGTTATAGACTTAAAAATTCTAGCTGAAGAAGGGAAGAAGGTTGAACAGGTTCTGACAGAGGCTCTAAAAGGAAAGGAAGCTAATTGCAAGAAACTAGAAGAAGAGGTTATGTATCTTAGAGTGAAGTTGGAACAGTTGGCTCTCAAACAGAATACTCTATGTGAAAAGCAAAAGAAGGATGGTATCACCATTCATGAAATAGGGTGTTCGAGAAAGATCAATCTTCATCCTGAAGAGTGGTGGATTCCAGTTGGTCACAAGAAGAACAATCATCCAAGGCATCAAAATAGGTTACATAATACTTTCCATGGCTATTATTTTTCCTGCAAGAAATTTGGTCACAAAGCTATGCATTGCAATAAGTCTTTGAATAGCCATAGTAAGGAAAATGTTAACTCTTTTGCACCTCTTATGAATAAAAATGTCATGTGTTACAAGTGCAAGAATTTTGGGCATATAGCAAGGATGTGCAGTTTGGATAGATCTAGCCTTGAGTTCACTAAAAAGAGAAATGAGATCAAATCTAAGTCAATGATAGTTCAAAATGATTTTCATGCTCAAGACAAAGTAGAAAAATGGTATCTTGATAGTGGTTGTTCAAAACATATGAGTGGTGAAGAGGAAAATTTTTTGGTCTTAAAAGAAACAAACAGAGGAACAGTCAGTTTTGGAGATAACAGGTCAGCTAAAATCTATGGTAAAGGGACTCTTAGTTTGGATGGGAAATCCAAAATAGAAAATGTGCTTTATGTAGAAGGCCTAAGACATAATCTTCTAAGTGTGATTCAAATTTGTGATCAAGGGCACATAGTATCTTTCTTTTTAGATAGATGTGAGATAAGTAAAGAAAAAAATGGAAAACTCATTGCTAGTGCTACAAGGACTCCAAAAAATCTTTACATGCTAAGTGAGATAAAAAAGGAAAAGTGTTTTCTAACTCAAGAATATGAGAGTTGGTTATGGCATAAAAGATTGGGGCATTTGAGCTTTGATAATCTTGTCAATATTAGTAACAAGGAAGCAGTTAGAGACTTGCCCAAAATAAAAAGGCCCCATAACATCATTTGTGGTCCTTGTCAACATGGAAAATAGACCAGAACCAGTTTCAAATAAAAAGGGTATACTTCTTCAAAACCATTGGATCTTATTCATACTGATTTATGTGGCCCTACCGGAACTCAGAGCATTTAGGGAGAAAGCTACTTCATGCTTGTTTATAGATGATTATTCTAGAATGACTTGGGTTACTTTTCTCAAAGAAAAATCTAAAGCTTTTGAAAAATTTAAAGCTTTCAAAGAAATGATTGAAAATGAGACTGACAAGAGAATAAAATGCTTAAGATCAGATAGAGGAGGAGAGTTCACTTCAAATGAATTTGTGGAATATTATGAGCAACAAGGAGTCAAAAGAGAATATTCAGCAGTAAGAACTCCTCAACAAAATGGAGTAGTTGAAAGGAAAAATAGAACTATTGAAAATATGGCTAGAGCTATGTTAAATGAGTCAAAAATTTTAGATGGCTTTTGGAAAGAGGTAGTCAGTACAATAGTCTACATTATCACCAGGGCCCAACTTAGAGTCAATCATCATAAAACTCCTTATGAGTTGTGGAAAGGAAGACCAACTACAGTAAAATACTTCAAAGTGTTCAAGAGTAAGTGCTTCATCAGAAGAGAAGATCAGAATTTGGGTAAGTTTGATCCTAGGTGTGATGAGGGAATCTTTCTTGGATATTCCAACAAAAGCAAGGCCTACATATGCTTCAACAAAAGAACTCATATAGTTGTAGAGAGCATAAATGTAATAGTTGATGAAAAGACAGGGATAAGAGAACCAGTCAAGGAACTCAGTGATGAAATTTGTCAAGAAGAATTCAGAGAGGTTTCGGATGAAGAAGAGGAAAGACAACAACTGCTTCCCAAAACTCCTTCACGATATGTTCAGAAAAATCATCCCAAATATTTGATCATTGGTGATCCAAATAGCAGGCAAACAAGAAGAAGAGTCATTCCTTCACATGATTCTACAAATGTTTCATTATTATCTCAGATTGAGCCAAAATATTTTAGTGAAGCATGTGCAGATAAATTTTGGGTAAAAGCAATGGATGAAGAGCTAAATCAAATAGAGAAAAGTGAAACTTGGGAATTGGTTCCAAGACCTAAGGACAAGAATGTCATTGGCACAAAATGGATATTCAAAAATAAACTCAATGAGGATGGAAAGATTGTCAGAAACAAAGCTAGGTTAGTCTGCAAAGGTTATGCTCAAGTAGAAGGTGTTGATTTCGAAGAGACGTTTGCTACTATTGCTCGTCTTGAAGCTATCAGAATGTTTTTAGCCCTTTAAAGCTTCAAATCATTCAAGGTATATCAAATGGATGTAAGTTCAACTTTTCTAAATGGGGTGTTGGTAGAAGAAGTCTACATAGAACAACCAGAAGGAGTGTCTCTTTCAGAACAGTCAGACTATTTGTGTAAACTAAAAAAGTCCTTGTATGGGTTAAAGCAAGCACCTAGGGCTTAGTACTCAAGACTTGATAGGTATCTTCATGAGCAAGGCTTCAGGAAAGGCATGGCAGATAGCAATTTGTATATTGAGAATGAAGATGATGATATGTTGATTATGGTTGTCTATGTTGATGATATTATTTTTGGGGGAAATAATACTCAGATGTGCAAAGTTTTTGCTAACACCATGCAGAAGGAATTTGATATGTCTATGATTGGAGAGCTGTCATTATTTTTAGGTCTTTAGATTGCTCAATAAAAATATGGTATATTTCTCTCTCAAGGAAAGTATATCAAAGAAATGTTGAAGAAATTTGGGATGATGGACAGCAAACCAGTGTGTACTCCAATGATTATAGGGTGCAAGATGAGTAAATATGATGAATCTCCAGCGACAAATCAGAGGTTGTATAGATCTATGATTGGCAGTTTATTATATATTACAACTACCAGACCAGACATCATGCAGGCAGTTGGGTTAGTAGCAAGATTTCAGGTAGCTCCAAAAGATTCTCATGTTATAGCAGTTAAGAGGATATTCAGATATCTGAAGGGCACTATGGACTTTGGGCTTTTGTATCCCAAAGGTGATGATTTCACCCTCACAGATTATACAGATGCAGATTGGGTAGGCAGTATTGATGACAGGAAAAGCACTAGTGGTGGAGCATTCTTTTTGGGAAATAGTTTGGTTTCTTGGCTAAGTAAGAAACAACCTTCAGTTTCCTTATCTACGGTAGAGGCTGAATACATAGCAGCAGTGGCTAGGTGTACACAAGTTTTATGGATGAAAACCACCTTGGAGGATTTCAAAGTCAAGCATGAACAACCCATCTCCATACTTTGTGATAATACAAGTGCCATAAGTATTTCCAAAAATCCGGTAATGCACTCAAGGACAAAGCATATTTCCATCAAGTATCACTTTCTAAGGGAGAAAGTGCAAGACAAGTAGGTCAAGATAGAGTATGTGTCTACTAAAGAGCAGATTGCAGATATCTTTACCAAACCTCTTCCAAGAGATACGTTTGAGTATCTAAGGGAGAAATTGGGAGTTGTACTCCCACCCTAGAATTAATCACCTCATCAGGAGGTGGGGGAGGGACCAAGCTAAGAGACTCATTCTTAGTCTCGAGCCCCAAAGGTGACCCTTTGCCATTGATGACAAAGGGGGAGAGATATGAGTAAGGGGGAGAGCTTCAAAGCAAAGAGGAAAGCTTCAAGTCAGGGGGAGAAAAACTTCAAAGGAAGTTGGTCAGTTGTTAGCACAGTTGGTTTTAGTTTTGGCTCTTGAGATGTGTTTTCAGTAAAGGTTTGCCATCAATGACAAAGGGGGAGATTGTTGGCAATTTTGGGTACTTTGGGTACATTTCCTTTGCTCAAGTATACAAGTTATCATTGATGTCAAGAAGCTTTTGAAGGAATTTGATTTGATGTCAAATAATTTGTTTTGATGAAGGTTACGGCATGACAGTTTCAAAGGTATTTTGCAAACCCCAAGCTGATAGGTTCGAGAGAAAGAGCTCGCAGAGAAAAAGTGTCGCGATATCACGACATGTCGGGTTTTTGTGACCCGAAGAAAATAAAAGCGCTAAGGAGAAAAAGTGTCATGATATCGCGACATGTTGAGTTTTTGCAACCCGAAGAAAAGAAAAGCGCTAAGGAGAAAAAGTGTCATGATATCGCGACATGTCGGGTTTTCATGACCCGAAGAACAGAAAAGAGCTAAGGAGGAAAAGTGTCATGATATCGTGACATGTTGCATTTTTGTGACTTAATCAGGAGAGAGAAAGCAAGTTAGAAAAGTGTCGCGATATCGTGACATGTCGCAGTTTCACGACTCAAAGAGGAGAGAGAATGTACAGAGTCAGAAATGTCACGATATCACGACAAAAACAAAAAGGAATTCTAAGGAAGCAAAAGTGTCGCGATATCGCGACAAAAGCTAAAAAGAAGACAAAGGAGTTAGAAGTGTCGTGATCTCGTGACATAAGAAAAGAAGAAGAGTACACAAGCATAAAGTGTCGCGATATCACGACAAAATAAAGAAGGAATAGTTCGAAGGTAAAAGTGTCACGATATCATGACATGTTATATTTTCACAGACAACAGCCAAGAAAAAGTCAAATAGGCAAAAGTGTTATGATATCGTGACATGTGGCATTTTCATGGCAACAGAAATAAAAGAAGCTACAGAGACAAAAATGTCACATTTTCGTGACAGGCCGTAAGAGCGCAAGACAATAAGAAGAACCTGACTGGAATGAGAAGTATGACAGAGGACCAAAATATCCATGGCATTTGTAGGGGCAGATACAGAGTGAATTCTTGTAGCTAAAATGTGAAAAGTGAACAAATGATAGTGCGGTGGCTACAGGGTCAGTTATCGAATGAAGTCTTCGAGCAGTTGAGTTATCGAATATCTTCATGAGTTGAAGCCGACGAAGATCGATGACAGCCAACTAAAATTAGTGTTTGCATTTGTTATAACAGCCGACTAATATTAAAGTTTTCATCATAAAAATTTTGTTAAAAAAGGAGGGCTATTTGGAGAGTTGAAGGGTGGTTGAATGCGTCGTTGAATGTGCACCGAAGTGTGCAAGATGCAGCTGAAAGAGCGTAGATAGTGTAGAAGTGGTGAGATGATGTCGAAGTGTGTAGAGTGAGCGAAGAGTCATGGTGAATTGTTCTAAGTTCCACTGTGATTGCGCAGAGAGTGCAAAGGTTGAAGTTTGACCAAGTGTGGCTGTGATTGCGCAGAGAGAGCAGAGGGCAAAGAGATCACAAAGGGTAAAGACAAACATGGAGTGTTGCTGTATGGGCGCAAAGTGTGTGAATATAGTGTAGAGTGTGTGCAGAGAGATGACTGAGAGAAGACAAAGTGTGGATGTAAGAGTGCAAAAGATGTGTATGTTTCTTGAATAGTTTTGGATAGGTTCTAGTGGGGACTTGTGAGCAGATTTGGAAAGGTCCTAGTAGAGGACTTGTGAGTTGAGTTTGATAGTTCTATTAGAGAACTTGAGGATAGAGGTGCACTGGTTCTTTGAGAAGAACCTGAGGATAGATTTGGGAAGTCTTTGAGAAGGCTTGTGTGTAGAGGATTGATTTGTTCAAGTGTTGGATAGATCTGATAGACAGAGGAAGACTTGTACTAGACCGACTAATTGTGTTTGGTATAGGTTGCTAAGCTATTGTGGATGTGATCATAGAAGGTAGAGGTATCTTAGGCTAAGCATTAAGGACATGAAGTTTTTGGTGGAAAGGAGTTCCACGTGTTGGCAAGAGGTAGAGGCAGTTGATCTTCTGAGGGATCATTTCCAGAGCAGAGGGGAAGGTATCTCCTTTGAGCAGAGGCTCATAAATTTTGATTGGGGGAAGGTATCTCCTTTGGGCTAAGGCTCATAAACTTTGTATTTGGGAATGATTCCCAAAGAACTTTGAGATAACTTTTATATAAATTTTTTTGTGGACGTAGCCCAACCATTTTGGGTGAACCACATTAAAAATGGGTCTTCAATGTGTGATGCTTTCTGTATTGATTAATGTTGTGTTGATGCCACTGCTATCTAAAGTTAAAATTATTAATTGGTTAAGTCTTATACTGTTCACCCCCCTCTCAGTATAAGCTTGTGTTCTTCATTATGCAATGTGCCACTTGTAGCATTCATTATGGAGACTTCTTGACTCCATTTGGGTGGTGCTAATATTCTTATAAGATGAGTGGACATTGGCACAATGTTGCTTATGCTATTTGGGTGTTACTAATCCTTCCTTGATGGTTGGGTGATTATTTAGAGTGTTGAGAACTCTTCTTTCTTGGAGATGTACATTATGACTATGTACCAATTTTCACCCTTGTGCAAAATGGCACTATTCCTCTTCCTTGCTTGGAACAAGTGTTGTAGTATTCTATGCATGCACTCCCTTCTCCAACGTATGGAATTAAAACGTATTTCTTCCTTCTTTTTAATAATAATTGGTGTTGTTTCTTCTCGCTTTGGTTGATGATGAATTCACCCACAGTTGGTTCCAACTATGACTACGTTAGAGCTCTTACATGGTGGCTCTATGATGCTTTATATCGGTAGGTAATATTCCTTTCTTTTTCCTTGATAATACACATTTAATTATTGTCTATCTATCCTTGTAATATGACTTCCTTTTGTAGATAAAATACTTTCTTATTGTTGGGCTACATAGGATTTACATAGGACTTTCTCTTGCAAGTTGTAGTTGATGTCTTATAGATCCTTATCTATCCAATTATTGAGCCCTAATGGATCTTTTATTAAGCACTCTCGATAGTAGTTTTCCCTGCTAATTGGTGGGTGTTTGGTGAATATATTACCCCCATGTATTTTGTTGCTCAATGATATTGTATATGGTGGTGGTTATCACCACTCCTTTAGTGGTTTTCTTTATCACTTTTCACTACACATCTGGTGTTTTTAAACACCTAAAATCCACCTCTAAATCTAGGAAATATTTTATTTCAATAATTTTATAAAATGAGGGAAATTATACCTCACAAACGTAGAGTAAATCTTCCCTAAATTTTGCTTTAAAAAATAGAATAAACTATTCACTTATCACTCCATTTAAGAACTTAAATAATATTGTTTATAACTTTCATATTTTTCTAAATATAATGGTGTGTAATAGTGTCTCTTTCTTGGTTTAAATACACTCTAAAAAACTTCTCTTTTTCTAGCTTTAAATAGCTCTAAAATTTGATGCTAAAAAATTCTTAATAAGCAACTTCAATTTTTTTGCAATAATACTTTATATGGCATCAAATTTAACACACCTTTTTGTAGCTCCTTTATTTATAGCTTGCTATCTTGTATTTTTTGTAATGCACCTTTATTTTGATGTTAGTAGACTCTTCAATTTGTAGCTATAGTTGCTACTTAAAATCAACTTTATTCTTCTTCAAATGTGTGCTAGATGGTTCTAAAATTTGCATCTCCAAATGTTGTTCTTTCACTGTCCAATTCTGTAGTAGGACTCCTCCTTATATGCTACTAAAATATGCTTGATATTTTCTTCTCAAATATGTTCAAATATTCTCTATTATTTTATAAAATGCAACTTGCTTTCTTATTTCAATGTTGCTCGAAATTGTAGCTTAGACTTATTTTATTGTAGCTTATAGCCTCTGATTTGGTAATGTCCTTTAATATTCAATTCTACTACTCTCTAGATTGTCAATAATTCTCTTATTTGGCTATCCAAATATTCTCTAAAAGCTTATCCAAAGCCTTTTATAAATTGCAGCTTTCTACTTCTACTTTTTACTATCCTTTGACCTTTCAGCTTCTCTTATGAAAATTAGCAACTTGTGCTTCTATAAATGAGCCTACAAAAGTTATGTGGCTATCTCAAAATTTAGAAAAATTTTGGATTTTGCAATCTTCTTGCTTTATTCTGACTCCTTGCTGAATTTTGAATTCAAATCTAACATTAATCTCTGTATTTTCTCTCAAGAATATGAATGACTTGAGTTCTCAAAATTTGACAAACTTCTTGCCAAATCCTCTTTCCTTTTGGGCTTGTTGTCGGATGGTGGAAATTATCCTAATTTCTTCTATTCAGGTGCTCCTTCTGCTTGTAATTTTCTACCACAAACTATGATTCAAATCTCTTCCAATGATCACTACTTAAAATTTTGCAATAAGGATTTCCTATAGCCATATTTTATTTCTTAAAAATATTCTTTAGACATCTATTCTTGGGTATTATAATCCTTTAGCCTTCAATTCTCTTAGTAAATTCTTTAATGAAACCTTACCTTGGTTTCTTCAAATTTTCAACTATGGAAAATTCTTTAATGAGATCTCTTTATTGGATATCTATATTCTATTGCTTTTGTATACAATAGAAACTATTGTAGTCCTATATTTTATCTTCAATATTTGATCTTCCAATCTTGGAAGTTCTTCAATATGATCTCTTCTTGGGTCTCTATCTTCAATATTCCAAAACTTGGAAGTTTCTTCAATGTGACCTCTTCTTGGGTCTTTATCTTTAATCTGCAATCTTGCAATGAGAACCTTCTTCTTTGTTCTTCTCAATATTCAATAATAACTCCTTCTTGGACCTCCTTCAATGTCTACTTTTCTACAACAAAAGAGTTAATCCCTACACTAGGAAAGCACATAGAATTTTAGGTAATTGAAGATGAAATTCTTCTCTATCTATTGTAGGAATCTTATCAACTTCTAAGAACCAATATTCTACAACAAAACTTAGACAATAATAATCAAATGTATTCAATGTTCCAAAAATAATAATCTTCACTAGCTATCTTAAAAAACTAGTGGAATCAAATCTATACTAAATCCTAGTCTTCACGGGTTTTTCTTTCAACCTTGTGGAAATATTCTAGCCAAATAATAATATAGAATCCTTTTTTATTTGTCAATATTATCAATAGGACCTCTTCTAAAGGTCTCTTAATCACCTCAATGATAAGGTCTATCTTCAAGACCTTTCAATATTCTTCTATTATGATTTTTCTCTTGGAATAGGTATATTCTTAAATATCAATGGTTTTTCATCAACATAGTGAGAAATGTTATATTCTCTGGTTTATTTTTCTAGAGGTAATTCCTTTATCTTATTTGGTTATCTTTTCTAGAGGTAATTATCTTATCATTATTGGTCTCTTCTTAACCAGTAGAAATATTCTTTGCTTCTGATCTATATTATGACTTCTATCAAACTATCTCAAGACAATGATATTTGCATGAAATGTCATACAAAAGTTGATTCAGTTTGCAAAGACATAGTGGGATTCATATTGATAGTACCAATGGTGATCCCTTGTGGCTCTGATACCACTGTTAGATTTTGATGAGTAAATACTCAAAATAATATTACCTCTAGATCAATAATATAATTACAAATATATATTTTTGAGTGCAGCAGGAGTGAGGGTTTGAATTTTCTGGGCAAGAATCTCAGCCAAGAGGAATAAGTGAGTCGAGGTTTAGTAGGTGCAGTAGGAATGGGGGTTTGAATTTTATAGGTAGGAATTTCAGCCAAGGTGGCAGAGGTAGAGCAGGTACGGGTGGGTGGGAACCTTGAGCATGGATCAAGCGAGGATACAAAGGAAGGTGGTTAGGTTGTAGTAGATTTAGAGGTAGGCATAATGCAGGGGCCTGAACCTCCTCAGAAATACCCCAACAAAATATATACGAAGGACAATTTGGGGCCCAAGAAGTGGCTATTTTTTTATGAGACTCTTAGAGGAAAAAGAAAGGAGGTTCTCTCTCTTCCGCCCCTAGTTCCAGTAAATAATAAAATTTTGGCCCTAGCAAGTTCCATGAGCCCTTTTCTTTCAATGGAAGAATTCTCCTTGGTAGGCAATTTTTTGGGAGGTAGGCCGAACATGGAGACTATCAAGGCTTGGGCGACGGGTAAATGGTGACCGGTAGGCAGCTTGGAGTTGGTAGCTCTAACTCGAGGGTTCTTCATTATCTATTTTAACAATATGGAGGATGCTAACCACATTTTAACAGGAGGTCCTTGGTTTCTAGGCAAAAGGAGCCTTTTTCTCAGATGATGGGGTGAATATTTCGACCCTGAAAAGCAAAATATTAACATTTCCCCTATTTGGGTTCATCTCCCGAGTCTACCTACCCAGTTCTTAAATGAATATTGGTTATAGGGCATAGCCAGAACTATAGGGGACATGATCTCCATTGACCATGCAACCTTGGCCAGGACAAGGATGACTCATGCATGAATCTATGTAAATGCTAATTTGGATAATGAATTGCCAAGGTTTGTGGAGCTAGAGTATGGAGAATACTATCAAAAATAGCTGGTATAATATGAGAATAGATCGATATTCTATGTAGAATGCAAAAATCAAGGACATCTATGCAATTAGTGCCCTAACCTGGCAATGAATAGAGAAAAGCAAAAGCAGGGAATGCTAGACAGAGGAAATTTGAGGAGTTTCCCTAGTAGAGGTGATTTCAATCAGGTAAACTATGTCTACCAAAAAAAGAAAAGAGAGGGTGCAGGGTCCCAACAAGACAAAGGAAAACAATAGGTTGTTGGCAACCAAAATACTCAGGTAAGTTCCAATCCTCTAGTTTCAAATAAATTTTCAATTCTATCCAATATGGGAGTAGGAGGATTATCAAAAGACATGGAAGCCCAGAACCTTCAGGCTAACCTTTATGACTCTCTAGAATCCCCATCCAAGTCAGGATCCTCAAACCCTAATGCTAAAATTACTATAAGCCCCGTGGGCATCACAAAGCCAAACCCTAATGCCCAATCTCTAGAATCCCCATCCAAGTCGGGATCCTTAAACCCCAATGCTAAAAATACTTCAAGCCTAGTGGGCATCCCAAAGCCAAACCCTAATGCTAAAGAACTTAGGAAGAAAGTTGAGGCATTGGAAAATAAAAAATCTCATCTCCCTAACATCATCACTAGGATCCAGGTGAATCCTACTAAGGGGTCATCCCGTAGACCAGGGGAATACAAGAAAAAAGGAGAATATTTGGATGTAGGGGTGGAGATATGTGAAAATCTTCAGACTAAGGAATATGGCAGTCCGGTTCTGCAACAAATTGCCTCCCCCCAGTTTAGTCCTAAACAAACCAGGAGCACTGTGAAGTCTCCTATAGATTTTTGTAGTGAAAAAATAAGAGGGAGAATATCAAATTTTGAGCATCAAAAAATTAAAACTGATAATGACATTGCCAATGGAAAATAGAGAACCTTGTTTCAATAGGTTATTCCAAGTTCTAAAGACAACAAATTAGGAAAACCCCCTCAAGGGAGGGGGAGAGGAATAAATCCCAAACAATCTAAATGAAGTTCCTCTCATGGAACATGAGAGGCCTCAATGGCCTGCCCAAACACAGGGAAGTCAGTGCAATAAGAAATCAAGTGAATCCAACTAATATCATGTTGCAAGAAACAAAAACTGATGAGCTTTAGTGAAAAAAAGTAGCAAAAAAAATCTGGAATCAAGGGGAGATGGTTTGCAAATTATCTATAGGAGCGTCTAGAGGCCTTATGACTTTGTGGGATCCCCGGATAGTAGAAGGCACCATTATTCAAAAGAATGACATGGTTCTTAGTGTTTTATTTAAGGAAATAAACAACAACATGTCATGCATCCTTTCAAATATTTATGCCCCGAATTCAATTCAAGGGAGAGCTCTACTGTGGGAGTACTTAGGCAATCTGAGTGAAATCTTCCATAATGTCCCCTGGATTTTGGTTGGGGATTTTAACACTCCTCTTTGCCCTTCAGACAAAATGGGTGGAAATGGACCACCTATCAGGAGCATGGATGAGTTCAATGACTTTGTGAACTCCAACATGTTGATGGATGTAAAACTTAGAGGAGTGAATTATACCTAGAGAAATTGACGGATAGGGTGTCATCTCATTCAAGAAAGGCTTGACAAGTTTTTTCTATCAAAGGAGGCTACAAATTTGTTTGGTGATTCTACCCTGCAAGCCCTTCCTAAAATTGCCTCTGATCATAATCCCATTTTTTTAGAGATCCCTAACTCTCTATCCTTCAAGAAACCTTTCATATTTCAATCTATGTGGATCAAACATTCCAGTTTCAGAGATAACTTAATTCAGTGGTGGCAGCAACCTATTAGGGGTAGTGCAGCTTTTAAAATTGCTAGAAAATTAAAGTTTGTTAAGGAAAAGCTTCAAAATTGGAACAAATAGGTCTTTTGGAACCTCTTTGAAAATAAAAAATAGGTTGTTGAAAGTTTGAAGATAATTGATCAGAGGATTCAACATGGTGATGTTGATGAAACTACTAGGTAGGAGGAACGACCAAAACTAGGAGAGTTTCATAACATTTTGGCCTATGAGGAAATATAATGGAGGTAAAAATCAAGGGCTCTTTGGTTGAAATATGGAGATTCAAATTCCAAGTTTTTTCATGTCATTTGATAGGATAAATTGGGAATTTCTGATTGTTGTCCTCCTTAAGTTTGGTTTTCACCACCAATGGGTTAATTTGATCAAAGAATGTATTTATAAAGCATGGTTATCGATTCTAGTTAATGGAACAACTGCTGGTTACTTTCAAAGTTGTAGAGGAATTCGGTAGGGGGACCCTATCAGCCCCATGTTATTCATCATTGTGGCAGAAGCTTTAGGCAGAACCATAAAAAATGCTTGCAGTTCAAGGCTAATATCGGGAATCAAGGCAACATCTCTCACTAGGGTTGTTTCTCACCAACAATTTGTTGATGATACCCTTATATTGACTAAGGCATATGTGGTTGAGGCCAAAATAATTAAATACATCCTGCAACTCTACGAGGACGCTGCTGGTCAGAAATTTAATTTCAGTAAAAGCAAGTTATATTTCTTGAACACCCCCATTTAGAGGCAAGGAAGGATTGTAGAAATTTTAGGGTGTGATATAGCAAACCTCCCCACTTCGTATCTTGGTCTCCCTCTTTTCATTGGTTCTCCGAGAGAGTCAATGTGGGATAGGGTTATTGAAAGAATTCAAAAAAAACTTATTGGATGGAAAGGTCATATTCTATCTCAAGCAAGAAAGCTGACCCTCACTAAGGCCTCTCTTTAGAGCATTCCAGTCTATTTCCTCTCCATTTTCAAAGCCCTTATGAAGGTTTTCCAAAAATTTGAGAAACTCCAAAAAGAATTTTTATGGACTGGATCAGAGGAGAAAAAAAGGATACACCTTGTAAGATGGACCAAAGTGTGCAGACCCAGGGAAAATGGGGGCTTAGGTCTGAGGAGAATTGCTCATATAAATTTAGCTTTACTAGCTAAGCAGGCATGGTGTCTCATTTTTGGTGAAGAAAATGAATGGAAAACTATCATCAAATGAAAGTATCTTCAAAATATGGAATTTCTAAGTGACTCAGTTCCAATAAGAGGTTCTACTTTTTGGAAAGCAATTCTTAATTGTAAGGAAATCATCAAAAAAGGTTTAATATGGGTTTTAGGCAATGGTGAGAGGATAAATTGTTGGAATGACAGGTGGGCTAAGGATGAACCACTGATGCAATATCCTAACTTAGCCCGAATCAGAGATATCACGGAAGAACTCATTGGCAAAAAAGTCTCCAATTATATGGTTGAGGATAGAGGTAGAATGAAGTGGAAACAAATAATAATTTAGGGATTTCAAGCGGAATCAAATGATCTTTATAACATTCTTGGGCAACAGTTTATCCCCATGAGATCCAAGGAAGATCAAGTGACCTGGGCTCCTACGAAAAATGGGCAGTTCACTGTTAAATCAGCTTACAAGCTTCTGCTTGATGACAAGGATTTTGTCCTCCAAAAGGACTTAGTTTGGATAAAAAAATTAATTCCAAAAATTGTAGTCTTTTCATGGTTGGTTATCCAAGGAAGAATTCTAACCATTGATAATATGATGCGTAAAGGTATTTGTATCACTAATCACTATTATTTGTGCAAGGCTAATTGGGAGACCATTTATCACATTTTCCTTGAGTGCCCTTTTTCCTTGACTATCCTAAGTGGGGTTTTTCAGGCCTTCAATATTTCTTGGGTTAAACCAACCATTTTACTTGATTTTTTCATCCAGTGGCCTTTCCCCTTTTCAATCCAAATACTTAGATACATGTGGAAAATTTGTCTCAATCACTATCTTTGTCAAGTGTGGTTAGAAAGGAACCATAGAGTCCTTAATGAGTCTATCCATGAGCATCAAACTATCATTGCCAGTATCATATCCTTTGCCAATGAGAATGTGAACCTTATCCCTTTTGATAGTCGTAAACCTCATCTACAGGAGACCACGATTTCTCAATATTTAAGCTCAACCCTAGAGCTAATGTTAAGTGGTCCCCACCTCCTACGGGTTGGTTTAAGCTTAATTTTTATGGAGTGGCTAAGGACAATCCTAGCAAAGTAGGCACTGGTGGCATTGTGTGAGATCATAATGGGAATATGATGCTTGTGTTTTTTGAATATTTGGGAATAAGGATGAAAAATGAAGCTGAAGCTAGAGCTATGTGGAGAGGCCTTCAAATGACTCAAGACTTAGAAGGCAATTTGATCATAGAAGGAGACTCTATGCATGTTATAAATCTCCTCAATAATTGGAAAACACCTCCTTGGAGGATTAAAACAATTGTTGAAGAGGCTAGGATCCTTTTCTGGGGAAGAAGAGACATAAAAGCCCAACATGTATTTCGAGAAGCTAAAAAAATTGCTAATAAGCTGGCTAATTTGGGTGTCGATGGTGACGGACTTTTCATATGGGAACATAGTGTCTTGAGTGAAGTAGAGGATCTTATTCAACAAGCATGCCAAGAATTATAGTCAAATTTACCAATAGGGAAGGCACTGTAAGTTCTAAAGCTAGGAGTATTCCCATCTCTTTTTTGAAATGGACTCACAATAAAAATTATCCGAGTTGTCAGTCTTCGTGGATGCTGCTTAGAAATACCACAAAGACTAATGGGGATAGTCACATGTCAGATAACATGGCTCCTAGTTGTCTTAGTAATTTGATGTTGGTTGATAATCACAGGGCAAGAAAGAAACATCAATATAAGACTTCAAACCAGAGCCACGTGGACCACCAGATAGCCACCGCCATAAATCTAGCCAGTAGGTTCACTTCTCCAAGGCTGATTGGCCAAGATAGGATGTGGTCCCAAAGCAGCCAAGATAGGATGTGGTCCCAAAGCATGTCATATACGAAAGAAATTAATTACCAAAGAATTATTAAGAGTAACTGTCAATACAGAGCTTGTGGGAGTTTTTTTCAATACTCTACTATGTGTGTCTGTAGCTTTTTGTTTCTCCACTGTTTCAAGGAAGGGATCCGTGTCTATTTCTTTTTTTGTAATTATGATGCAGGTGTGTTTTCTTGGGGTATACCCAAAATATTTTATGGGAAGTTTCTTTTTGATAATAGGCTATATGCCTTACCAGATGTAATGGCTTTGGTGGCATGTAGATTTTACATATATAGGATCCTTAGTAAGGACATGTTCATCAATAGCTCTGGGCTGATTTTTGTAAAAGGTTTTGGGTCAACCTGTAAAACTTGATATTAATGCTATAATATCTTATCTACCAAAAAAAAAATATAATTACAAATATGAAAGATATAATAATACTGATCAATCAAGCATATAAACTCTTAATCTACTATATAATAACTCAAATAATGCTAGTGACAAATGCTCAAAAATACTAAGAAATATTTATTGAATGAAGAGCTCAAAATATGTCATACTACACCACCTTCCATTGATGGCATAGGTTACTCTTCCTATTTTGCTATATCTCTTTTACATCAATACATCCATATATATATAATGGAACGTGACTCTTTATATGGAGGTTTCTTGGCCCTCACCCTTCCTATGACTCTTTATATTCCTACTCTATTGACACATGTACATAGGGATAACTATGCACATTTACATTGCCAAAATATCATTGCACATTTGTGCATTACGTTGCATAAAGTAAATCCTAATCTAAGACACACTTTCCTAATCTATAGATGTACCCATGATGGTACATTGGCATGCATAAAATAATGGAATGTATTCCAAAATTAAAAAACAATATCTACTTTGCCAAAATCATTGATCTGATACCACTAATTATAAAATTTTATTATCATTAATAGAAATAATTTACCAATATGTAAAAATATCAATTCATTCATACACAAATAAACTCCATAATGGAGGAATAAATCCTCTAGATATCCTTAGAGAGGGCCAAGTCCCATAAGCCACTTCATGGGAAAAGACAACTAAATATGATTGATCTCCATGATTATTACAATGAAAAATATCCCTTATTTATATACCCATCTTCTAATTCTACTTTCAGGAGATGTCTACTAATATGATATAATATTATAATATAATATAATATCATATCTTCATATACCTATTCCTGGGTACCATATAATATTATAATTAACCTTGGGTTATGTGTGGCCCATGCCAACCCTTATACAATATAATATCATATCTCCATATACCTATTCCTAGGTACCATAATAATATAACCCTAGTAATTTAGTATGAGCCGATGCATAATGAATCAAGTTTGGCATGCTTACATGTTTTTGTTTTGTATTCATCCCATTTTAATAAAAAATCTCTAACTTTAAAATTTATTCACATAGCTTTGTTTATTAAACAAAAATTCGATTGTAGCTTGATGACCACTAAACTTATTTAAATCCATCTCTCTCTCTCTCTCTCTCTCTCTCTCTCTCTCTCTCTCTCTCTCTCTCTCTCTTCCTCCATCTCTTTCCCTCCTCCTTTAATGAATAGTATCTCATCCAATATTGCTTGCATGGTATCTATATCTACACCTTCCAAATTTTTATGCCTTTCTAGTTAGAAATATGAAAGTTCAGACTTAATTGCACATTGCTTCATTCCTATACATAAGCTTATATAGATATTTATAAATCAATGACTTTAGAACTATCCTATCATCCCAAATTTATTTCTTGAAATATATACCAATTTATTTATAATTCTATGGTGATATGTTTGAGAATTCAAATTATATTATTGTTCATTAATTCTTATAGACTATTGTCTTGAGTATAGTATTTGGAAGATATTTTTGTGACAATTTCATACTCAATGGCAAATTGTGTAACTTTTGAACTAACAAAGACTTTAATTTGGTTCATGATAGCCATTAAGGACACTCCAAAACTTGTAATTATGTCTTCTAATAACTATATTATTAACTCCTAACTTCTTAAAATGGACTACTTATATCCATATTTCATCATTGTATAGTCTTGATTTTCACAATATTGTATATATCTTCATATATGTGGAGAGTCTAACTCATAAAAACAACTAGATGTTCTTATTTTAGTAATTTTTTTAGCTATAAATATTGTGATGATTGTGTCTATGCTAAATGTATACAAGATAAAATAATTTTTATAATATAGGATCACCAAGATCAAATATTAAGCAATATCCTATTTGATATTCTAAAATATCTCTTTTCCTTCCTCAAACCACATAACATATGTACCTTTCTTAAGTATATTGGTAATGGTTTTGGTAATATATGTAATCTCTAATGAAGTTGATATGGATAAGAAAAGACCAACTGCCTTTCTTTGAGGTGAGGAACAACTAATCTAATATAGACTTGAAAATTGTTATAGCATCCTTTGAGACTACATGCCTAAACATTATTCCTTCTTGTATGTGGAAGATAGGTTATTTGGGATTCAATGGAATTTTGATTTCCTTGTATAATTCAAATATTATCCCAAGTTTTCAAGATGCCTAACACTATATTTTAAGAAAATAGTTATCTCATACAAGTATAATACTTTAATCTCATTTATTATGCCCTTAAAAGCATATACATTGAATTTTAAAAGTAGTACCTACAATGGAGATGTCAAGCAAGATTTATGGGTAAAACAAAGGTTTCCAATTTAGCTATGTAGGGATTCTTATGTTGATATTCATCCCATCCTTCAATTTTATTGTACTCTAAGAAGTCATATAATAGTTAGGAAATCTCTAAAATAACTTTTGGCTGAAATATTTGATCCATCAAGGGCAAGGTGTAAATATCTTTCAATGAAGCCTTATTCAAATTTGTAAAGTACGTACAAAGTCTTATGTATTTATTCTTTTTTACATACTAGTACCAATTTGACACCCAAGTTGATTGTTTTATGGGATATTTAACTCTTTCCTAGAGAAGCTTTAAGAGGTATTTAATGTTAATAAAGAAAATAACATTCATTTATATACTGAAATATGAATGTAAATGGTCTGAATCATTCATGAACTATGCATGAATAAAACTTACAATATTAATTGCTCAAAATGTATACAAGCTTTATTCCAAACTAGATATCTTACAAATATATCTCCTTTCTTTATTTTTATCTTTATATTGCTTTATCATGGATAATTATCTCCATAATATATCCATATTAATGTGACTCTTCATGTCACATCCCAAAATTTCATCCCACTCATGATTTTTTTTTGTTTAAGCCTTTCTAGGTAATTGTCTTTATCCTACCCAAATAGGACCCTTTTCTAGAGTTAGACTTATGCCCTTAGTATCCCTTAGCTAATTTTTCTATCTCATCTTCATGATGAGTCAACTTATTCCTCTAGTACCATCAAGGTTGCACCCATCTCTATGCCTGACATAAGTCTATCTATGAAAGGGTACTAGATGTAGTACAAGGTAAGCTATCTATATCATTCTTAAAATGAGCTAGCTTATCCATTTTTGTCCATCAAAAGGGAAGAACTAATATCTACACCTACAAAAGTCCACATATTTAGTTGCACTAAGTACTTTGGGTTTAGGATATCCATCTCATCTCCTCGATGAGCTAGCATTTCCCTCATAAGTCTCATTTCCATATCTAAATCCATGGGTATTCTATTAAGTCCCTCTTATTTGCATTATTAAGTTTCATCATGCAAGACTTAATCAAATATGAGATTCATTGGTCATATTTATCCATCAATCTAGATGCCTTCATTTTTTGATATTACTATCCCATGGAATCCTTATCAAGCAATTATAACACAATATATGAAATCAAGATGTATTATCCACTTGGTTAGAGAGCATAAAAATATTCCATTAAAACTATAATAAGGCACTCATCGATAAAGAAGATCCACAAATACACATGACATCATATGTATCCTAGGAACCCTCAAGGGGAATAAACCTAACCTTAAATCATTTCCTTTATTTATTTCATAGATTTATTGCTTCCATACAAGGAGTTGAAGGCACCCCATAATGCCTCCACTCCCAACATAAGAATTCTATAAATTCTTATGATATTACAATAAGAATTAATCCTTCAGTTCATATGTATGATTTAAATAAATGGTTTTATACATTGAATCAAAGGCACCCCATAATACCTTTACTTCCAACATAAGAATTCCATAATTCTTATGATGTTACAATATGAATTGATCATTTAATTCATAATTACACTTCAAATAAATGGTTCCACAATTTTATTTAAGGCACACCATAATGCCTTCACTCCCAACATAAGAATCCCAAATTCTTATGAAGGTACAATATGAATTGGTCCTTTAAATCATAAGTACACTTGAATGAAGAACTCTTAAGTTCTCCCATAGATGAATTTCACATTCATCCTCTATGTGTCCTTGAAAGGAAAATATTTATGGTACCTTTCTCTTTACATTTCAAACATCTTCTACTATCCATTAGAACTTAATGAAACTCTAGGAAAGGACCCCATAATACTCCCCAAGAATCCAATGGTATTCTAACAATGAAGAGTATTAAATATTCCTAGTTTTCTGACATGGATGTATAAAATAGATGTATTTTTTGCATATCTGAATGACATATTTCCACATATATATATCCATCTTACAAAAATATAATCCAATGATATTTCTAACATTTTACACTATCCATTTACAACATATATGTAAAATGGTGTATCAAACATTTAAACAATATTCATTTCCAACATTCAATGTGATGTTTCAAAATTTTTAAACAATGTCCCTATTCACAATATATATAAATTGAAAAATATCTTTAACATCTAAGTAATGTGCATTTCCATCATACATAATATGGTTCCTCTAGCATGTTAAAATATATCCATACATAGCATTTACTTAGAGTGGTATTTCCAATACATAACTATGTCTATTTTCCAACATATATAATATGACATTTTATAACATGTCAAAGAATATCTATTTACATCATGCACATAATAGTGTTAATAACATAATTAAAAAAAATTTATATTTCTTATGTCTGTGAAGTGATACTATGTTAAACAAACATTACACTACTCTAGATTACAACACCCTTATTTTTTACTCCTCTAACTAATGTGCATGCGTATGCATAATCGATCCACAGGAAAAAATGCATAGCCTTCATTTTAATTCATATAACTGATATGTGTATTCATAAAAATGTTATTTTATTAGATAAATACCAATTTAAAACTTATTTTTAAAATGGATTTTACAATATTAAATATTTCCAATACCCTCAACACAACCCGCAGGTCAACCGAGGTCCATCGATAAACAAAGGCATAGGCACATGGTGCTAATGGGCCTCCCTTGTCCTCCTACAAAAGGTAATTTAGTTAAGGGGATGTGCGCTCTAATAAAATTTGCACATGCCCTAGTATCCCGTATGTGGGATAAAGGAGGGAAGAGAAGATTTAAATCCTTTGCTCTCCTTCATTCGTGCCCACCCTACTCACGTGCACACCATCCTATGGAAATGGTGCATGGGTTACATGGGATGGAAAATATTAAAATAATATCTTACCACCTAAGGTTAATCCTTAGGTGAATAGGAGGTATTGAAGGGTGGTGCTCGTAGCCATCGGAAGGAATAATATGCCATCACAAAAATAGAAATAGGGCATCTGCAAACAAATACAAGCACTCCAAAATCAATAAATAGGGGTGTAATGCTACTAGGAATGCACACATTACCATGGAGGATGTCAATAAAACGATAACATCTTTATTTGAAAACCAAAGACACAACATATACATATACATACATACATATATACATATATACATAAATACACACACACACACACACACACACATATATATATATATATATATATATATATATATATTTCACATATACATTTATACATACAACTAGCGAGGTCATTTACAACATTCAAATAGCAACATAGAGCCAGGGTGATATTAAAATTACATGTGCATGTAATGGGATGTTTATACGCTCAAAGTAACTCTGTTTAGAAAAATAAAAGAATACAACAATGCACAAAAATATAAGTAGGTAACCTAGACGTACCATACAACCCCAACAGTCTGGTTTGGCAAAATAAAAGCACAGTGATGCATAGAATGTAAGTACAAACATCTTGGATGTCCTATACATCTACAACAAGCCAATTTTAATGAGTGCATAAATAATAGATCAGATAGAACACTATTGGAAATTTTTAAAATTCCACTTTTTTTATATACAAGCATTGCAATAGGATGCTCATATAATAAAAATAAAAATCATTCTTCACCTCGAAGGGATTGTCAAAAAACTCACAAAGTACTATATAAGGAAACAAACGTAACACTATAACAAAAGGTAAGCTTAATAGAATCAAAATAGGGGTATTATATTTTTTTAAACCTACAACTACTACCTTCAAGTTATTTGGGTGATTCTAAGCTTCCTTCCCTACTCAACTCTCTTTGTCTTCATGCTTCTAGTCTTTCTTCTCCAGTCCCTCTAGCCACTCCTTCCAGTTGTGATTGCTCCTTCTGCCTCCTTTCACCACCCCCTCCATGTTATTTTTCCTCCTCCACTATCTCACCTTGGTTGGTAGAATATGGTGTTCACTCCCCACTTGGTTCCACCACTCCTCCCTAATTGACCAAGCCTGCCAAGTCTGCACTCCACTCCATTTTGAAAAACAACATGGGGAGATAAATTATTCCTTATCTTTTTTAAATATTTATGTATGCATATAGTCCAAGTTTTTATTTAAGGGATACATCCTTAATTCATTAACAATCATAACTAAATTAATAAGCTTTATTTTTGGAAGCCAACATAACAATTCATAAAGGAAATTCAGTTAAAATACTAAATTCCTTCCCATGCTCAATTAACCATCTAATTATTTTTTTTTTCTATGATATACACATATTCTACACAACGAGCAACACAAAAAAAGGGGGTTAATATTTTTAAAACCAAATTGAAATATGCATGGTATGAAAATAAAAATTTTGATTTAATCAATAGCGAGCATCCTACGAAATCCATATTAAAACATAAAATCATATCCATATAACATGATCATAGTTGCAAATATTTGATATATCCACAATGTAAATTATGCTAGACACTCAAACAATAAATCACATAGATAGTCATGAAAATAAAGTCCTACCAAGGTGGGGTATTATACCTTTACCCCCCTTGGACTATACATAGTCCACTGTATTCACCCAATATCAAAGTCTTACTTTCATTAAAAAAAAAAAAGGAAAATATCTTCTCATAACGTCCACTTTCTCCCAAGTGGCACTCCTCTCTAAATATTGGTACCATTGGATGTTACATTGCTCCAAAGTCTTCTTCCTTAGTACTTTGGAATAGAACTTGAGAATCTTCACTGGTCACACCTCAATGGCCTTCGAGTCTACCATCTGCAAGGTAGAAAAATCCTACACATGATCAAGGTTAGTAATGTATTTCCTAAGTAGATATATGTGGAAAGTGTCATGGATATTCGACAAACTAGGTGGTAAGGCAAGTCTATAATCCATAGGACTAATATTTTTTGTGATATCAAAAGGTCCCATAAAACGAGGATCAAGTTTTGTGGACTTTATAGCACTCTTCATGGGTCTAACCATAAAAAACACTCTATCACCCATCGAGAACTCTCTTGGTATATTTTTTAAATTGGCATAACTTTTCTAATGATCATAAACTTCCTTAAGCCTTTTTTTGATCATATTTAGCTACTCCTCTATTTTCCTAACCATTTTCAGCCCAAGAACAACTCGATCATCTAGATTGTCCCATGATAAAGGTGTCCTACACCTCATGTCATACAAGGCTTCCAATGGGACCATGCCTAGGGATGAATGGTGGCCATTGTTGTAGGTAAATTCTACCAGGTGTAGATAGTCTTCCCATTGATACTTATAATTCATGCAATACATTCTAAGTATGTCCTCCAAAATTGGTTCACCTTTTTAGTCTTCCCATCAGTGTTTGGATGATATGTAGAGCTAATGTTTAATATGATGCCTATGGCACTATGTAGAGCTAACCAAAACCTGGATGTGAACCTAGAGTACCTATCTAAAATAATCACCTTGAGAAATCCATGAAGCATAAATATTTTATTGGAAAATGTTTTAGCCATAATAAAGGCATTATCCTTGGTATTTCTTGGTATAAAATATGTAACCTTAGTCAATCTATTGACTACAACAAGGATTGTGTCATGTTGGTACCTAGTTTTTGGCAAACCTGCAATGAAATCCATCAAAATGACTTACCATTTCTATGTGGGTATGACATGAGGATACAATAGTCCTGCAATATATCTATGTCCAACCTTTACTTTCTAGCATTCAAGGCACTGAGCAAAAAATTCAATGATATCCCTCTTCATCCCTATCCAATAAAATCTTTTCATCAAGTTTTCTCTCATCTTCACTCACCTTGGGTGAGCAAAGTAAGGAGATATAAACTTTATCCTTGAAGCATAGGAGGCCATCCTTGATGCCATAATATTTACTTCTCTTAGGTTCTCTCTCCATTTTGCCTGAATTTGATTTCAATAATAATCCTAATATTGCATCCTTTTGACTTGGTCCAACAAGTCCACATGGCTACAAGTTAAGGCAACAATGTGCCTTCTCCTGCTCAGAGCATCCACAACCTTGTTTTCCTTTCTCTTGATGTATTCAATACCAAAGTCATACTCGGTAAGAAATTCCATTCATATCATTTGTCTATAATTGAGCAGAGGTTGGGTAAATATGTATTTCAAACTTTGATGGTCGGTCCTCAACTCGAAGGGTCTACCCACCAGATAATGTTGTCAAATATTAAGAGCATGCACAACTACTTCCAACTCTAGATCATACATAGCATAATTAACTTCATGCTTTTTGAGTTTCCTTGACCCATAAGCTATGACTACCCCTTATTGTGAAAGCACTCCACCCAAATATCTTAATGATGTATCTATGCATACCAAGAAGTTACCCTAAGGGTATGGAATATTTAGTATGGGCATAGTAGTGATTTTTTGCTTGAGCAATTCAAAGGTTACCTTAAACTTATCCATCCATTTTAAATCCTTTCCCTTCCTTTGAAGGTTAGTTATTGGACAAGTTATCTTACAGTAATCCTTCACATAGAACCTATAATAACTAGTCATACCCATGAATCTTTGTACTTCAATAAAATTGTGGATGACGACCAATTTAGTATGATATATATTTTCTTTGGATCCACTACAATTCCTTCTACTGATATTATGCACCCTAAGCATTGTACTTCTAACACATTAAAATCACTCTTATATAGGTTCTCGTAAATTTTTTTCTTTCTTAATAATTCTAGCATGATTCTAAGGTGCGTGTCATGCTCCTTCCTATTTTGGGAATAAATCAAGATATCATCCAAAAATATATGGATGAATTGGTCCAAGTATTTCCTAAACACACTATTCATTAGGTTCATGAAATCTACTAGCACATTTATCAACCCAAAGGGTATTAATGTAAACTCATAGTGCCAATATCAGGTTTTGAATACCGTCTTATGGGTATTCTCTTCACAAATTCTTAGTTGATGATATCTAAATTTCAAATAAATATTAGAGATTATTGTGGTATCCTTCAACTGGTCAAATAGATATTCAATCCTGGGTAGAGGATATATTTTTTTATGGTTGCCTTGTTGAGAATTTTGTAATATATTCATAATCACAAGGAATCATTCTTCTTCTTTACAAAAAATAAAGATGCACCCCAAGGTGATACACTCAACTTGATCAACCCCTTCTCCAACAACCCTTGTAGCTATACTTTCAGTTCTTGCATCTTAATGGGATTCATCCAATAAGGAGTCCTATGGATGGGCTCTACTCCAGGTTTTAGCTCAATAGTGAAATTGAACTCACATTTTGGAGGGAGTCCAAGTAAATCCTCTAGAAACACATCCCTAAATTCTTGTAATATTAGGTGTCTCCAAAACACTTCTTTCTTATTTTCTTCTTTTATTTTGTTAAGCTTCACAATATAGAATTATCCTCCCTTCATAATGGTATTCTTCAATTGCATTGTAGAAAGGATCTGGGATTGAAATATCCCTTGCTTGCTATGGAATCTTAGTATTTCCTTGTCATTCTATGAATATTCAATCCATTTTTTTTGGAAATTAATCATAGCCTTGTAATATTGTATCCAATCCATCCCTAATATTACATCAAAGGCATGCAACAATTCTACATAGAGACATCCTATGGTCAAGCCACTAGGTAAGTTAACTTTTGTCATAGGGTAACACTGATCCACAGAGTAGGTTTGTCCTGAACCATAGTCAAATTTCCACCCATTTTCCAATATCCTTGGCCTTTTCGGTATATCCTTGAACAAACTAGATGAAAAAAATCTATTAGTAGCCCCACTATCAATTAGAATATTTACATATTTACCAAAATTCCTAGCCTTCAAAAGAAAAGGAGTGGTCTATCCCTCTAGATTTTTATTACCTATAACTGCGTATATATTATGAGTGGGTTCCTTTCCCTTCAAAATTGGTCTTGCTTTATATGTAAAATGGTTGGAGTAGTGAGTACATCCACAGTCATAACATCTACCCTTAGGCCCTAGGTGATATCCCTATTTCTACCCCTCGGTTCTCTCTACCAGTGGAGGATTGAACTACCTTGGAGGTGGTGACCTGTTAATATTGTTGTTGTTGTTGGTGTTATTGTGGTTCTTTCCTTATAAATTTCTCTTACCTTTTGATATTTCTCTTGTCATGCCTCGAGAAGTTTTTATTTTTTTGATCCTATCTTATTTCCCACTTCATGAAACCTACCCTATTCCTTTTTTGAGTGCTTTCCAAACTTGCTTAGATGAGCTTGCATAGTTAAAATAGGGCTTCATATAAGCCTCTACTTTCCTAGCTAGATCATAAGCCTCATGTAGGGTTTTAGTCTCATGCATGTTCACCTCATGTCCAATATTTGGATATGCATCTAAGATGAATTTATGGATGTTCATCTTCTCATCATATGTGGGTACATACTTCAATAACTTAAACTTATGATAGTAGGCTTCTACTATTTTGTTTCCTTGTTGAATATTGGTGAATTCCTCAAATTCCCTAGTATATAAGTGTTATGTGAAGAACCTATCCTTGAAGGCTACAACAAAATCCTCCCACTTTAGGTCAACTACCTTAATCTTCTTTTTCCCACTAAAAGTCTCTCACCAATCTAGTCCAACATCCTACAAGTGTAGAGTGGCATAAGATGTTTTAGTTCCTATGGAGTAATTCTTCATAGTGAAGAATGTTCTCAATTCCTTTAGCTAGACTTTAGCTACATCATCTTATTATTATTTTCCATTGAACTTGGAGGAGCGTACATGATTCCAATCCTTATCCATTTCTAACTCCATAGGAGCCCTGGCCTCTTGTACCTTCATAGCAGGGGTATTAGCCTATCTAACTTTAGAGTCCCTAGCTTATGAATATCTATTCACAATGGCTTATAATAGTTGCCTTAGTTTATTTATCTATTCTCTTATCATAGAAACTATCATAGCAAGGTCACCCCTCTCTCACGACTAATTACTTTAACCTTCATATAGGGTTATAGTCTCATCCTTGCCCTATTAGGACTACCTATTTTATGGGGTAACCCTTCCTTTCCTCATTCTTGGTGTCATTATCTTGGTCACACAAAGAGAGTAAGTTTGAATTAGGTCATAATTCCTCCTTTGAAGTACACCATTGAATAACTAAGACATCCACAACTAACTCTAAGGTCAATTACCAAAAATTACCCTTACTTCCTATAGGGTACCATCTTATTAGGGTTTCTATACCTTCCACCCCCTTTATCACCTAATATGTTTAGGTATTAACTAAGGAAGCTTATAGTCCTACGACCATGAGCTTTAATACTAGATGTCACATCCCAAAATTTAATCCCATTCGCAAATATATATAAATTAAAGCCTTTCTAAGGAATTATATTATCCTAACCAAACATAATCCTTTTCTAGAGTGACTTATGTCCTTAGTGGCCCTTATATAAGTTGTCTATCCCATATTCATGATGAGTCAACTTATCCATCTAGGACCATAAAGGTTGCACCCATATCTATGCCTTACATAAGTCTATTTATGAAAGGGTACTAGGTGTAGTACAAGGTAAGCTATATATCTCATTCTTAAAATGAGCTAGCTTATCCCTTTCTATCCATAAAAAGGGGAACACTAATCTCTACACCTACATAAGTCCATCTATGTAGGTGCACTAAGCACTTTGGGTTTAGGCTATCCATCTCATCTCCTCGATGAGCTAGCATTTCCCTCATAAGTATCGATTCTATATCTAAATCCATGGGTATTTTATTAAGTCCCTCTTATTTGTATTATTAAGGTTCATCATGCAATAATTATTCAAATATGAGATTCATTGGTCATATTTCCCCATAACTCCGGATACCTTATATTTTTGTTATTACAATATTCTTAATGGAAGCAAGAAGTATTCATACTATCCCATGGACTACTTATCAAGCAAGTATAACACAATTTATGAAATCAAGATGTATTATCCACTTGGTTAGAGAGCATAAAAATATTCCATTAAAATTATAATAAGGCGTTCATAGATAAATAATCTCCACAAAAACACATGACACCATATGTATCCTGGGAATCCTCATGGGGAATAAACTCAGCCTTAAATCATTTCCTTTATTTAATTTATAAATTGATTGGTTCCATACAAGGAGTTGAAGGTACCCCATAATGCCTTCACTACCAACATAAAAATTCCATAAATTTTTATGATATTACAATATGAATTAGTCCTTTAGTTCATAATTATTATTCAAATAAATGGTTTTACACTTTGAGTCAAAGGCACCCCATAATGCCTTTACTTCCAACATAATAATTCCATAATTATTATGTTGTTACAATATGAATTGGTCCTTTAATTCATAAGTTCAATTCAAATAAATAGTTCTACAAATTAATTCAAGACACCCCGTAATGCCTTCACTCCCAACATAAGAATCTAAAATTCTTATTAATTTACAATATGAATTAGTCCTTTAATTCATAAGTGCACTTGAATGAGGAACTCCTAAGTTCTCCCTCAGATGAATTTCATATTCATCCTCTATGTGTCCTTCTTGAAAGGAACATCTTGATGGTAGATTTCTCTTTGCATTTGAATCATATTATACTATCCATTAACACTTAAATGAAAGGACCCCATAATCCTCCCCAAGAATCCATTGGTATCCTGAAACTAAAGAGTATTAAATATTCCTAGTTTTTCAATAAGGATTTACAAATGTGACATTAACATATAAAATAGATGTATTTGTTGCATATCTAAACAACATATTTTCACATGTATAGATCTATCTTCCAAAAATACAATCCAATGGTATTTGTAAAATTTCACACTGTCCATTTACAATATATATGTAAAATTGTGTATCAAACATTTAAAAAAATTCATTTCCAACATTCAATGTGATGTTTCAAACATTTCAAATAATATCCATGTTTACAATATATAAATTGAATAATGTTGTTAACAAATAAGTAATGTGTATTTCCATCATACATAATATGGTGCCTCTAGCATGTTAACTAATATCCATACACAATATTTACATAGAGTGGTATTTCCAATACTTAACTATGTCTATTTTCTAGCATATATAATATGATATTTTCTAACATGTCAAAGAATGTATATTACAACATGCACATAATAGTGTTACTAACATAATAAAAAACAAAGCATATTTCTTATGTCTGTGAAGTGATACTTTGCTAAAAAAATATTATATTGCTCCATATTATAGTATCCTCCTTTTCAATTCCTCTAACCAATGTGCATATACATAATCGGTCCACAGGAAAAAAAATGCATAACCTTCATTTTAATTCATCTAAATAATATGCGTATGCATAATAAGGTTATTTTATTAGCTATATACCAATTTCAAACTTATTTTTAAAATGGGTTTTTATAATATTAGATATTTCAAAAACCCTCGATGCAGCATGTAGGTCAATCGAGGTCGATTAGTAAATAAAGGCATTGACACATGCTACTAATGGGCCTCCCTTGACCTCTTGTAGGAGGTAATTTTGTTAAGGGGTCATGCACTCTAATAAAATACATGCACACCCTAGTATCCCATATGTGGGATAAAGGAGGGAGGGAAATGTTTAAAGCCTTTCCCTTCCTTCATCCATGCTCCCCTTGCTTGTGGGTGCTCCTCCATGTAGCAATGATGCACAAGTGGCACTAGGTGGCAGAGATTAAAATAATACCCACCCACCTAAGGTTAATCCTTAGGTAAAAATAAGGTATTGAAGGGTTATGGTCGAGACCCTAGGGGAGGAGGAATATGCCACCATAAAAACAAAAATAGTGTATATGCAGATAAATATAGGTACTCCAAAATAAATCAATAGGGGTATATTGCTACTAGGAATGCACACATCACCATGGAGGATATCAATAAACTAGTAGCATATTAATTTACAAATTAAAGACACAACATATATAATTTTTCACATATACATTTATATGTATGACTTGAAGGGGTATTTACAACATTCAAATAGCAACATAGAGCCACAATGATATTAAAAATTACATGCGTAGGTAATGGGAAATTTATACGCTCATAGTAACTTTGTTTAGAAAAATAAAATAATACAACGATGCACAAAAATATAAGTAGGTAACATAGACATCCCATATACCCCCAAAAATTTGGTTTGGAAAAATAAAAGCACAATGATGCACATAATGTAAGTACAGGTAGTCTGGATGTCCTATACACCTAGAACAAGCCAGTTTAATGAGTGCATAAATAATAGATCATATAGAATATTTTTGGATATTTTTAGAGTCCCATTTTTTTGATAGACAAGAATTACAACAAGATGCTCGTATAAAAAAATCAACATCATTCTTCACCCTAAATGGATCATTGAAAAACTCACAAATTACTATATAAGGAAACAAACATAATGTTATAACAAAAGGAAATCTTAATAGAATTGAAATAGAGGATTTTGTTTTCCTTCAGACCTACAACTACCACCTTTAGGTGATCTAGGTGGTTCCAAGCTTCCTTCCTTTCTCATCTCTCTCTACTTGCATGCTTCTAGTATTTCTTATCCAGCCCCTCTGGATGCTCCTTCTAGCTACGATTCCTCCTTCTGCCTCCTTTCACCACCCCCTCCATGTTCTTTTTACTCTCCCTTATCCTCTTCCCTCCAATATCACTATCTCGCTTTGGCTAGAAAAATATGGCATGCACTTCCCACTTGGGTTCGCCACCTCCCTTATTGACCAAGCATGTCAAGTTTGCACTCCACTCCATTTTGAAAAACATGGGGAGAGGAATTCTTACTTTCCTCTCTTTTTTTAAATATTTATGTATGCATATAGTCCAAGTTTTTATGGAAAGGTTATGTCCATAAATTCATTAACAATCATAACTAAATTATTAAGCTTTATTTTTGGAAGCCAACATAATAATTCATAAAGAAAATTCAGTTAAAATACTAAATTCCTTCTCATGCTTAGTTAACCATCTAATTATTTATTTTTGTTGCAATATAAACATATTCCACACAATGAGCAACACAAACCAAAGGGGTCAATATTTTTAAAACCAAATTGAAACATGCATGGTATGACAACAAAATTTTTTATTTAATCAATTGTGAGAATACTACAAAACCCATGTTAAAATATATAACCATATCCATATAGCATGACCATAGTTGTAAATATTTGGTATATCCATAATGTAAATTATGCTAAATATTCAAGCAGTAAATCACATACATAGTCATAAAACAAAATTCCTGCCAAGGTGAGGTATTACACTTCAATTACTTGACTATTTCTCTCCATATGCCAATTCTCATAACCCTTGGCTTATCATCTTACCACTTGCATACAAGACTCTTCACGGACTCTTGACTCTAAGACCCATGCACACATCAACATGAATCTTGCACTTCTGCATGCACTCCTAATCTAGGACACTTGTGAAAATCCTCACATTGCATATTTGCACTCTTAAATACAATAAAATTGTGCATATTCTCTTAATCTATGCTTGCAATCTAACTTACATGGCACTTGTGCATTTCTTACATATTGCACTCTTACATGACACATGCATTTCTTACACATTGACACTTACATAAAAGGGGAAATATAAATTACACTTATAAACTATAGAATCAACCCTAATCTATTACATATTTAAAATTGTACCATGGGGTACATTAACATGTACCAAATAATATAATATTTCTCAACATTTTATCATAATCATATCTATTTTAGGATTAATAGATTATTGTTTTTGATAGAAAGGTTTAGAACCTAGTACTAGGTCAATTATTTTGTAGACTATCTTCTTGTCATAAGATTTCAAATATGAATCCATGTGGTTATGTAATCATAATTGCTGCAAAAATCCTTGAATTATAGATATTTTTATTTGTAAATTCTTTCTTTAATAATAAATACTTATTATTAGTAATTTTAATGGGAAAATAATCCAAACATTTTACTTGTATATTTTCTTCTTTAGGTTGGTATCTAGGTAGAATAGTCTTGAATATGATCAATAATTAGGTATTTTTTGGTTTTAAATTGTATGAATCCATCCTTGATGTCATCATCATAATCATTGTATTCTTCACCATGCCACACTTCTTTGACTAGGAATTCTAGGATTTGATGGTCATTATGGAATACTTGTCAATGGTCAACATTGTTAAGTATTGTAGATCTAAAAATGACATTAATCTCCTTTGAATGTGATCACATATTTTCTTGTGGACTAGCTTATGTATTACTAGTTCTTATACCATTTTTATTTTTTGCTCCATCAAAGTGTATAGTCTAGATTTCACCAATAATTTGAAAATCTTTTTTTGTAAGTATTGGGATCTCATTTAGGTTGTTCAAAATTACATTTTTGCTTTTTTAATCCTCATGAATTTTTAAAATTATAATATTTTTCGTATAGGCTACTTATCATCATATTAATTTTGTTAAATTGGCCATTAATAGTATTTACCCATATAGCCCTAAATTTATATTTAAATGAACTACATTTGATTCATCCAATGGATCTATGCGGTAAATGTATACCCCTTTGACTTTATTTAGAATATATTATCCTTGTGAGGAACTTTTGTGTGAATATAATACAATGAAATACAACCCTTCCCTAATATATTTATTTCCCATTCATGAGGTATCATCATTCTACATAAAATTGGTAGGTCTAAAATAGGGACCTTCTGTACCACTATCACCTCAAGATAAGAATTCATTGTCATCATTAAGTATTTTAGTGATTTAACCATATTGAATAATTTGTTGTACATATCAATAAGGTAATTTATTGTTCAAATATATGTTATATCCAACTTATCACATAGGTATTTTGATATCATGGATGCTACAACTCTTGAGTCAATGATGAACTTATATAGTAGAAATCCTTTTAGCTTAGGAGTGATGTAAAATGGTGGTGGATTTAGTGTTTTATTGTTTTATTTTTTTATGATGAGAAAAAATTGGTATTGACCTATGATTATTATCATTCCATTAGATTCTATAATTCTAATGATTATATTATTTGTCAATTCTTTTTATTCTACTACCTTAGTATTTGTATAGGATGTCTCTTGTACTTTAAGGGCCTCTCGCAACAAATAAAATTAAATAGGTAATGATAAAGTTGTAAATGTATTTTATCTTATTGGATTATTCTTAAGTTATTTAATTATATTAAACCAATTGTATCCAATAAGATATACTCCTTTGGAATGAAGCTTTTGTAATGAGGTGTTTCCAACTACCTATTGAAATTATAATGCAATTCTTAGCCAAGATCGACATTGTATGATGTAATCTTAGATAGTCCTAAAGGAATTCATTGTATAGTGTATTGAATTTATTGTAATATTTTATTATGTAATCCCTATGGGCCATGGTTAACCTTATTATGGTTAAACCTACCTTATAAACTTGTAATTAACCTTGAAATCTTTCCTGTTATGTTGGCTTAAGGATAAGTTCATATATTTGGGCTTTGGAAATTGGTATAAATACCCACATAACTCCTAATTTTAATAGAATGTTGTGAATTTTATCTAATAATAATACAATAATTATTTATTGTTCCTATGGGTTCTTTTATTTCATCCTTTTTTACTTTTTGTATAAGATTTAAGTGTATGGACTGCTTTTATTTATTTCTAGAAAATAATGTAAATTCCAACATGGTATAAGAGTGGGTATGGATCTATATCACTTGGTCATGTTTAAATGTTATTTAGATCCTTTCACATTTATATCAAATAAAAGGACAAGTATCTCTTCATAGTCTCATTTGTTGGTTATGCATTAGAAGCAAAAATGATTGTTTACATATTTTTCTATTATCCAGTTTTCTAATTTTCTTGGAGGAATTCCACATTAATCAACATCAAAATTTAAAACCCAAAGGATTAAATCAATGGTTGATAAGTTTTGGGTAAAACATTGGTTGGTTTTTCTATGGTTTTTTTAATTGCCTCCATTTAATTGTCAACCCAGGATAGCTCGTAGTCTTGTGAGCAACCATGCACAATATATGCTTATAATTTCTCCTTCAGAGATGAGTCCCTTAGATTTATGGTTTGGGGGGTGTTTTATGTTCATTGAAATTTTGATTCTAAATTCCAAACCAATAATATACCCTACGTTCATGAAAATAGGAATAGAATGCACACAAAAATTGAATAATACTTTACTGAAAACTACTAAAAGCATGATAAAATAATAGGAAAATAATTTAATATACAAAAAATTAAATAACATAAAATAGGAGAAAGTAAGGGAATAACTCTATTGTAAGTGGTCCCACAATTCCAGTAGGTTCTGAACATGTTAAATCTTCACCAAATGCTTTAGACGATTTAACAGGAAATAACTGAGAAATTGTTTTATTAATATTTGCAGCAAAGAATTTACAAAAAATTCTAGGGGCTCTTCTTTAGGGGTGGCTTGCATATTTATAAGATATGCAGCCACACCTTGTTACAATTTGCAAAACAAATCAAAAATATGATTTGCTTTTACAACTACCTGCATGAATTAAGATATCATGCAAAATATCAAGCTTGGTGAGCTATTTCAGCATATTTTGTTTCCAGAATACGTCTGATATTTATTTTACCTGATTTACATAAATATTTCACATAGCAGCTGGAAAATAGGTGGCGAGTCATATTTTATGTTGTCTCTTGTCCGTTTTCAATGCTGGAACTCCATTTATGCTTGTTGCTAAAAAATTTCTCTGTTCTATCGACCACATAGTCATGCTAGAATTTGGCTTTAGTGGAAATCAGACACCTTGTCTGAAGAAGTTGGAAAGTAGGCACCTTGTCTATAGAAATTGAGAAGCAGGCACCTAACAGGAAGTAGGTGCTTAAGAGGAACAGATGCTTAATGGGAATAAGGTGCCTAACAGGAAGTAGGCACCTAACGGGAAGTAGGTTCCTAACAGTTAAATGCCAAATAGAATTCAAGTGCTTCAAAGGGAATTGGGCACCTGACTTCATACTTCACACTGATGTACCACATATATTTTACCTTCATAAAATCGCAAGTTCTAGGTCCGAGTGGGACATCAATGAAAACATGCCAAAATATAGCAATTTTCACAAAATCTACACAAAATACACTTAAAGACAAATATTAAATAACATGTAGAATAAATAAAATATATATATATATATATATATATATATATATATATATATATATATATATATATATATAATTTTCATAAAACATGTACATCTATAAAAATAAGTACCGCATTTTATAGGGAAAGGAGTACAAAAAATGAGCATTTCTAAGGCTCATCATCCCCCCATGCTTAAGGGGTGGCACATCCCTATGCCACTTTATACTAGTAATTACCAATTCTGTTTACAACATTCCAATAAGCCCTATTGGTCTTTTTCCTTTTCTTTTTAGTGGCCTTTACTTTTTCCTTGTCTTAGGGCTTTCACCCCTTTGGTGCTTTGGGAGTAGTTGCCTCCTATCCATACTATTTCTAGCGCTTGCTGCATCAAACTGGTTGACTTGGCCCTACTCTTTTCTTGGGCAGTTTCCTTGTCCAGGCCACCATGCTTTTTCAACATTCAAATAGTAACAAAAAAAAATGGTGGCATCTTTCTGGAATACGGGCTCAACCATTTTCTAGTTTCATGGTGAAGGGGTAACTCTTCACCCATAGAAACTACTTCTTCATCATAAAATGGGATGGTAGACTTTTTAGTAAACCTAGATGTGGGTAAATTGGCCCCTATTGGGTCAATCTCAGGTTCAACCTTGACCTCCATTTTTTCCACTGAAGGATTTTTTCTAATTGATGCCTGATCTGTAGGTGGCACAGGTCCTAGAAATCCCATCCTCATGAAATATACCTTCATCCTTTAAGGTAAATCATATACCTACCTATATAAGCTCTAGAACTGCTCAGGTCGAGCAACTGGAATTCTCTTGGGAGACCTTTTGGATTGCTTTTTGGCCTCTTTTTATGATTCCTTGCAGGCACTCTTAGAAGCCTTTTTCCAATTCTTTTCGTCTGCTGCCATATCTTACTTGAGATTTTAAAATTTTTGTTTTTGGGTAGAAAACAATTTCTTTACTGCCTCCCATTCTTCATCAGAATCTAGTTTTGATTCCTCATCGGATTCTATTCCCAACACCTTCAATTCGACAACTCTTGCTCTAGTTATGGGTCATTGCTGAGATGCCCTTACAACTTTTTTCTTTGACCTTAGCTTTATTTGCTACATCCTAGGGTATGTTGGTGTTGTTGCTATTCCCTGGTTTTTAGTAGATGCAGGTTGCTAAGCCTCTTCTTCCTATGCAACAAATTTCTGCTCGTTTGGGACTGTTTCTTCCTATTGAGGTTGTTCGACCCCTACATCAACTAGATAATGCTCTGTCTCTTTATCCTTACATAAAACTTGAGGTTCTTCAACATCCATCTCATTATCCTCTTAATCACCTTTTTATACATATTATTCTGAATTATGAGGTTCCTTAGCCTCAACTTCATCTTCTTGAAGTATCGATTCTATAAAATGATATGTGGGATAGGGCTGCTCTACTTCCATTGTAGCATCCTATCCCTACTCTATTATTGTATCATCAAGGGGTACATCTGTTGCCCCATCAATTTGCATTGTTACATCTACTTTGGTTGGCTACTAAGCTTCCACTGCTTTGTCCTACAGTTGTAATCATCCTATTTTCCCCTGTAATTGCCAAATTATCTGATATAATTCATGCATTTTCAATGCAACCTCATTCCTAGACTCTTGAAATAGAGTCCATTATTCTCTACATTTGGCTTCTCAAGCAGAAGTCTGCTCTCTCAATACCTATAGTTGTTACTGCAAATATTCCTCCTGGACCTCCTGTGGTGAATCTTATGTTGTAACCTCCTATTAAGGAGTTTACCCCTTGGAGATATCTTATAAAATATGGGCTAGGTACTCTTCTCTATTTAGCTCATCGATAATTGTTTCATCATTGGATGAGCTTGAAACCATCCTTTATGCCTTCATACTTTTGCTTCAAGTCCTAGTGGAAATTGGCATGGATGTCGGGCTTAGTAGATCTTGTCTTGCCTCATCATCGAATTGAGGGGTAGTTGGAGATAGATCACGTCTTTATTCCTCACAAAGTTGGAAAAAAACAAGGGACAAGGCTTCTCCCACTTCCCCTATATTTTCTACAGGTTGGGACGCAAGCACCATCTCTTCCTATTCTATCATCTCTTAGGTCAATTGATCATCATGGATTGGCACCTCCTCTTCTTTTTCCCTCGGAACTGCATCAATGCCCTCAGTCTCCTCAAATGTCACATCTCTATGTGACTCCGCATACGGTACCAAGGATAAAATCAGGCCATGGAAAGCCAAGATAGATGTTATGCCTGCCTAGTATTGTTTGGCCTCATCCTTGAGGGTGCATGCAAGGTAATGTGGGACGTTGGTTGTTTTCTCATGCAGTATGTGATTAAGAAAGCAAACATTATTTACGTTCAATGTGGAGTACCTATCAAAGCAAGTGAAGAATCATGTGATTTATTTGAAGACCGCTCTCTAGAGCTCAAGGATGTGGTTTTTGGGTAAACCAACATGCATCAGGTGCTTGGTCGGTCCCCCAAAGAATCTCTATGGATAGAGAGTGAGGTTATCTTCCTTGTATATATGCTCCCCTATCAGAGGGAGGCCCATCACCATGGTGATATAATTTTTAGTGACTGGAATCTCTAGTCCCCGCATGCACATGATCCCATCCCTCATGAATGTTGTAAATTCATTCACTACCACTGCATCTTGGCCTTGATTGACCAGTTTAAAAATACTCCATCCATCCTACAACATAAAATTAGGTTTTCACATTTGCATAAATCCCTAAGTAGCTAGTAGGTTCACTTTTATTGAGGTTGTGGTTCTTTGATTTCCCCCCATGCTTTTCCCTTGGTTTATAGTTCTCTTGGCAATGCTTCTGGTTTTTCTCCCTGCATTCTATAGCACTTCACACTCTGGTTTTTTCTTTCTGTAGGTAGCTTTATACTAGTTTTTAAAATAGTTGGTTTCTTGTACACAGGCGGTTAATTACCATAATCAACAGTGATTATAGTTATCCACAGTAAGTTTCCTTCGAGAATATGCCTGATTGTGTGGAGGTGATAACCATTGGTAATCGACCAATCAGATCCATGACACGTAGCATAGTGCCAAGTGGATTTATTCAAGTGTCTACGACAATAATGGGGGTTGTGTTGATACTTTTTCATAGACACATGCATATGAAAAAAATATAGACATAAAACCAAAAATTTAATCATGCACCTAAATTCATTCTATGGGTGTATATGCATAGATATACATGGTGCGTTGCTATTGGCTGGTGTTTGATGACTAGGCAAACCACAATAGATAATGATGGTCATATTTCCCATACAACAAATTATCTTCCATGTGATTGGTTCTCGGTAGCTACAATATGACTTATTTGAGATATCCTACAAAATTCAAAACAAAAGTTAGGAAAAATGTATCTTCTTGGGATGACAAACATTCCATCCTCAAAATTTTGTTAATTTCAACTTTTAATTTCATCCATGATATATTTGACTTTGCACATGCATGGGGTGCTGATGTGGCTCAGGCTACATCCCAATGCTGAAGTGTTATTCTTTCAAGGTAGAAAACGACTAAAAAATATGGAAATTAGGTGCCTTTTTTGTATGGAAATCAGGCACCTTATTTTTGAATTATTAGATGCTTTGCTTAACATGGGAAGCAAGTGCCTTAGCAATCAGACGCTTATGCTTAACATGGGAATCATGTGCCTTAGCAATCAAACACTCTACTTAATGGGAAGTAGGTGCCTTAGCAATTGAGTGCTCTACTTAACATGGGAAGTAGGCAACTTAGAAATTAGGTGCTCTACTTAACATGGGAAGTAGGCGCCTTAGCAATCGGGTGCTCTACTTAACATGGAAAGTAGACACCTTAGCTAAATGTCGGATGCCATACTTATAAAACAAAATTTACACAAACTCTTTTTTATTTTATTTTTTTTACAAGGATATTTGGTGTTGTTGTCTAGACATGGAAGTCATGCACCCTTTTTCTTGGAAAATCCAGGAATTAGATGTCGATATGATAGAATATGGGACACGAGTACCATATTCTTAACATATTGGGAGTCAGGTTCCATATACCATATAACAGGAATCAGGTACCTCCTTTTCACAGTATGGGAATTAGGCACCTCCTACTGGAAAACATGAATCATGCACCTTATATCGTAAAATAGGAATCAAACACATTTTCTCATCAAAAAATAGAAAACATGCACTTCTCTTTATTCAACAAGTGCTAAATTTTCCTTGTATGTACACTGTAAGGTTGATCAAGCTCTTCAATGCTTCTAATTGAAGAACAAGAACAAAATCAGCATCTGCCTTTCAACCAATAGTTAAGTGTTTTATTATCCATAAAGACCAATCCAAACACTCTTGTGCATATTTAGGTTTAGTATTCCCCTATCTAAGTAGGAAAAAACTACTCCTACTACAAGAAATTTCTCTTAGAAAGCTAGGAAGGCATAGGTTCATGGATCCTGTGCTTGTTAGGCCTAGGTTTCCCAGGCTGTCTAACAGTTGCACTCAGGGCAGCAAAACAAAAATACAACTAAAAAATGAAAAATTGAAAGAATAATTATCTTTGGGACTATGTGGACTATGTCCACATCTTACTGACTCAAGATAAAATCAGAATCAACTAGGGTCTCCCCCATGCCTAATCTAGACTCAATCATGTATGCTTCAAATACATGGTATGGACGTAGATGGTGGTCATTGATTATTAAGGTAATTATGCTATCGTCTATTATTTTGATCCTCATAGCCCCATTTTTGATAACTTCAGTCACTTCATATGGATTCATCCAATACTGCATGAGCTTACCTTTCCTTTATTGGAATCGGGAATCATATAATAATTCCCATTCTCCCACTTGAAGCTACTTTGGTCAGGTGTGGCGGTCATGCCACTTGGCCCTTTGTTTTTGAATGATCTCTATTTTTTGTAGAGCATCTAGGTGATATTAATCTAGTTGATTGAGTTGCTAAATTTGTTCTTTCTATGCATCATCCAAGTTTATATTCAATTCTATAGAAGTCCTAAGTGTTTTGACTTAAAACTCTATAGGTATCATAGGACTCTTCCCATAGACTAACTAAAATGGTGTGAAACCAGTAGTAGTCTTCTAGTTGGTCTTGTAGGCCCATAATAATTTTGGTAATCTAGTAATCCAGTCCTTCCTATGTTGCTGCACTATATTTGTTAGGATATTTTCCAACTCTTGGTTGGTCACCTCAACTTGCCCATTCGCTTGTGGATGGTAGGGAGTGGTTTTGTTATGCTTGATTTTATATTGTTGCATGAGTTCTAAATCATCCTTGAAGTAAATTGAGGTCCTTTATTAGGTTTGATCTCCCTTGGAATCCCAAATCTTGTAAAAATTGATGAATACAAGAAATATACTATAGTTTTCTCCTTTGAATCACGTAAATCCTACACTTCAAACCACTTAGTCACATAGTCAATACAAACTAAGATATACCTCTAACCTCCTGACTACAAATTAATAGGTCCTACGAAGTCCATCCCATAGTTATCAAATGGCTCAATGTGAACATGTGGTTGGAGTGGCATCTCATCTCTAAGAGTAGGTTTGCCCATCCTCTGACATTGATCACACTAGCTCACATGTTTGGCTGCATCTTTGAATAGTGAAGGCCAATAATAACTATCCTACAACACTTTATATGCAATCTATTTTCCTACAAAATTGCCACCACAAGGTTCATCATGGCAAGCCTTTAGTATTTCAATTATTTTATTTCTAGAAACACATCTTCTCATGAGATGATCAGGTCCTGTTTTAAATAGACACCCATAAATCCATGAGAAATCTATATTTTTCTTAATTAAATTCTATTTTTCATGAGGTAAAAGTGTAGGAGATACGTTACCAATAGCTAAATAATTAGCCATATCTATGCACCAAGGTATTTGATTATTCAGAGAAAATAGATGCTCATCTATAAATTGATCATCTGTAGTTGCATAGTCTAGAGGTGTTAATATGGACAAGAAATTAGCTACCACTTTGTCCTTTCCTAGATTGTCCACTATTGTCACATCAAATTCTTGCAAAAGCAACAACCATATGATAATTCTGCTACTAATCCTAGGTTTGTTTATCAAGTATCTTATCGTTGAGTGGTCCGTGTGTACAAAAACCTGATAACCTATAATGTAATGATGGAATTTGTTAAGAGTATGTATTACTGCAAGAAACTCCTTTTCTATTATAGTATAATTGAGTTCAACACCTGTGAGGTTTTTACTACCATAATATATGGCATAAAAATCATCACCATATTTTTGTCCTAGTACTGAGCCTATTGCATTGTTAGATGCATCAATATATATGTGAAAAGGTATGGTCCAATTTGGACCTCTCAACACTAGAGTAGTAATTAGTTTTTCCTTTAAGGTGTTGAATGCTTTTTCACATTCTTTAGTATAGATAAACTATGTATCCTTAGTTAAAAATGTGGTAAGATGTGATGAGCACCAGAAATGCTCATTTTATATACACGGTTAAGCAGAATTATCACTGGTTCAATTAGCATATGAGATGTATTTTATATAACTTATGCATATAATTGATAGAAAATCCGGTATTATGCTTGATTGGTGTTTTTAGTGGGAAATGTGTATAAATGCAGGTTTTATTACTAATATGGTGTTTTCCAGTCTACATCCACTTGGACCTGGCATACTTCTGCTTACAGAGACTAAGGCAAGAGAGCAAGTGCCTTCCTCTTCAAGGAAGGTGCCCAACAGAAATAGGCGCCTTCCTCTTCAAGGAAGGCGCCCAGCAAAGTAGGCGCCTTCCTCCTTAAGGAAGGAGCCCAACAGGAGTAGGCGCCTTCCTTATAAGGAAGGCGCCCAACAAAATTAGGCGCCTTCCTTATAAGGAAGGCGCCCAACAAAAGTAGGCGCCTTCCTTATAAAGAAGGCGCCTCCATGCCTTCATACTTTGCAAGATTTACCAAGTCAACTTTGACTGGTTGACCAAGGACTATGGAGGAGGTTGCACGTGAAGACAAAGGAGATCTATTTTAATCATGCATTTATTAAATAGAATAAAGTATTTGTTATTATTATCAACCGATTGGCCGGTTGACCTTGTAAAGCTCTTAAAGCATATTATTATTTTTAGGATGCATTAGTTTAGGATTTGTTGTTACATACACCTAAGGATGTTTATATTTATCCTTCTGGTGAATGAACATACTTTAAAATAGAAGAATAAAATATGTGTAGAATCAATTGTAACTAAATCACATCACGTGATTAAAATAGACTGATTTGTTATTGTAATGAGATCTGGCTGCGCTTTATATAAAGACGTAGGCCAGATGAACAAAGGGGAGATGAATGATTAATTTTACACAGAACTTATTTTATTTTATTGTTTAATTAATTAAGAGTGCAACTCCTCTTATTCGAGCAAGCTCTACGTAGCTAGCCGGGCGGACTATCTACGGGAGCTTGGGCCCACTCCCTGCAGTAGTCCTCCCCTATTTAATTTGTGCATTTGCTTTCTGTAGATTAGTTTACTGCTTTATTTAATTTTAGTTGTGTGTGTTTATTTCCTTGCATTTTATTTCCAACACTTTACTTTTTGTTTATAATTTATTTATTTCATTTCCCGCACTTAGTTTATTTGGTTTGGCTGGAATCCAATTACACAAACCTCCCCACCAAACTAAATAAGGTACAACCATATTTGTTCCCCAACACTGCAGGCATATACTGTGCGTGACACTCATAAGTTTACGGACTTACCGGATTGATAATTTATGGAAGAGAAATGAATGTTTTTCGGAACATAATTTTTGCTCACCATTTTGGCGCCGTTGTTGGGGAGTGTCTAAACTGTAGTGTTCTAATTTATAGGTCAGATAAAAAGTCTATTTAAAATTACCTGTAGATATTTTACCTGAGAAGTGTGAGTCCACCGTGGGCCTTTTTATAAGGCCAAAAATAGTTTTCGGCATAGTCAGAGCTAAATTCCATTGGCAACTGTTTGCATTTTATAGCTTCTCAGGTAAACGTGGGAATGAACCTGATGTACCAAATTAAGTGTAGAAGTAGGAATAAAACGTGTTGTTGAAAAAAATTAGAAAAATCTGGCATTGAAGGATTTCCATCATATTTTCAATGGTTCCAAGAAATCAAAATAAAAAGCACAACCCAGGTCTGATTGAAAATTTTTAGGGACGTGTTTTTATACAGAAACCATTGAAAAATTGTGCCTCTAGAAGCTTGGTTTTAAATTAAAAAATTTTACAGGCTTGAAATTTTTGCAACGTATTGGTAAATGTTTTTTATGATGAAATTAATAATGCAGGGAAAATGACAGAGCATAATTTAAAGAGAACGCCTTGTTATGGAGTATGCTCTTCACTTGCGCTTAAGGCGACCCGGTGAATCAGAAACTAGCATGTGTTTTTAACATACTGCTATGCCATGTTTTCTTCAGGTTGCTAGCTCACGGATAGTCATTGGCTGGCCTACACACTTTGCCATTACGTTGAAAGAAGTTTGGTTGTGAGGCCATGAAGGAAAATACTCTTCTCATGCTACAACATATCAGACTAGTTGAAAAAAAAAAATATTTCGAGAAGACTAGTTCAGATGTAGGCATGGGGGAGACCCCACCTTCATCAATGCCGCCAACAACACAATGAACGCTATTTATAGTGTTCGTGAAAAAAAAAAAAAAGAGAGAAAAAATAAATCATCTGCTGAAAAGGCTCCAAGTTAATGAGCAAATCAAAAATAGAGTTTTATTTTGCTGCTTGTTGAAAGAGAGTATCCTCTTTCTCGAGGACCAGCTTGGTCCAGAAGGGAAATGAGAAATCTCCAACCGGTAGCTAAATAAAATAGGGAAAGAGCTTGGAGGAGATCAGATTTCAAATGTCCGCACAAAGGCCACATGGTGCTTGAGCACAAAAAAAAAAAATGTGTGAATGGAGCTCAAGGTGGCTAGAAAAATAATAGCACATAAATCTCATCGAGGCATTTTATGAAGGCGTCACACTTGAACACCCGACACATGTTGTAGATTATGGAAAATATTTGTTTTTATCCTCACTTTGAGAAATAGAGGATCGTAGGGCCACTCTAACTCCACCTACGATGTAAATAATTCAAAGTGGGAGATTATTCAGATGCACATGTGTCAGGATTGTGTAAAGATTACTTAATTGAAAAAGTGATGCGTTCAGGGGCACACGATGAGAAAATAGTGCACGAAGATTAATCCATGCAATGCATACGGAGAGTCCAATACTTTGGATATGCATTAGAGCAGGATTAACATTTTTTTTATGTGCTAATTGAGGAGGAGCTTGGTGTTTCAAAAATGTGAGTTGTTGGTTGTCATAAAATCCTTTCATAATGGTACATGGAATGTAACTTTCACACAGTAGGCTGCGTAGTTACCTGACTCACACAGCCTCCACTTTTGAATGCACAGTGCCAACATTATAGTTTTTATGGTAGCATTCTCATTCTGTTAAAATATGTGAAAAAAATATACAAAAGAGAGGCAGAGTCTCACTATGGTGGAAGATAACATCAACTTTGAGAGGATCTGAAACCATGGAGAAATCTGCTTTTCACAAAAAGTGTGAGGGCAAAGATGTTTCAGTACATGGCACATTTTGCCAAATTCTTAGGATGGATCATTGACAAACCTCCAGATGTGAAAATCACCAGCTCAAATGGTTGAAGTTGACATTATGTTCTTTGATGCAGATGATGAAAAAAAATGATAATCCAAGATCTATTCTGGTCAAGGCAGAATAGACCCCAAAAAAAAAAAGAAAAAAAAAAATTAGTTAGAATTTTATTTTAATGCCTTTAGTTTAGATTTTTCTTTTATGTTTTGCAGGACAACGTGAAGTGCGAAGTAGAAAAATAAGGAGGTGTCTGTGAAGATCTCGTGAATTGAGATTCATACGTGGAGTTTGTAATAGCACTATACGAACTATCTCGTGTACCTGATCGTGTAGCATCCAATCTAGCAGGTGAAAGCTAGCAGAGTTTTGCCTTGGCAACATTAGCGCCTGAAGGCAGGCTAAGTAACCCTGATCATCAATAAAAAAGAGAGGAGGATACGTGAAAAAAGAAAAAAAAAAGAGAAAAAAAAGTGAAAGACGCCTTGATCATCAATAAGGTGCCTTCCGCATGAAGAAGGTGCCATACAATGGAGGCGCCTTACACATCAGGAAGGCACCATACAACGGAGGCACCTTCCGCATAAGGAAGGCACCATACAATGAAGGCGCCTTCCACATCAGGAAGGCACCATACATTGGAGGCACCTTCCGCATCAAGAAGGCACCATACATTGGAGGCGCCTTCCACATTAGGAAGGCACCATACATTGGAGGTGCCTTCCGCATCAAGAAGGCGCCATACATTGGAGGCACCTTCCACATGAGGAAGGCGCCATACATTGGAGGCGCCTTTCGTATGAAGAAGGCACCATACATTGGAGGCACCTTTCGCATCAAGAAGGCACCATACATTGGAGGCGCCTTCCACATCAAGAAGGTGCCATACATTGAAGGCACCTTCCACAACAAGCAGGCTCCTTCCACAACAAGCATGCACCTTGACATCTAGGGTGCCTTGATCCATTTCCCACACCTAGGTGGTTCGATGGCACAAAAAAAAAAAGTGAGGTGCCTTGATGGCATACAGTAGAGGTTCCTTGATCTAAAAAAAAAAAATATTATGCAAATCCTCCCAATGAAAAAAAAAAATGCATAGAACATGTCCTGCTTAGCATAAAAATTGTTTTCTTATTTGCTTTGCAGGAAATCATGAACCGAATGCAAGCTGTAGGCATCCTGAGAGCCAGGGCCTAACAGGCACGGAGTCATGACTCCTATTTTATTGCTTTTGTGTGTGCAGGTAATCGTGCCCGATGAGTGCAATCTGAAGGCATCCTAAGAGCTAGGTCCTCAGGCATAGGCCATGATTCTTGTTTTCTAGTTTTTGTAGGTGTAGTTTCGTAGTACACAACCATGAGCATGATCTATAGGCGGAGCCGGCTTAAACTAGGCCTAACAGATGTGACATTTTGTGCCCTGCAATTAGGAGTGTGACGAAGTGGAAAAGGCACTTACTTCCCACCAGGAAGAGAGTGCCTACAATCAGCCCAATACAGTAGTGCCTTTTTCCATTTGGAGGAAGGCACCAATAAGCAATTTTCTTCTCCCTTGGAAGGAGGTTCCTGTTGCTCAGTGTGGGACCTAATGTTCAGAGGGCTACAGACCTGTTGTACAGAGGGACCTGACACTGGTGACAAGGGCATCACCAATTTAATATGGGGGAAGATGCGGGTGAACCAGAACCTCCTATAATTCAAAAAAAAAAAAGATATGGGGAGTTCGGAAGGTTGTTGTCACGAGGACGTGACAATTTTTAGACATGGGGGGAAAGACGCCTTATTGTCGGTGCCTAACTTACTCCTATGAAAAAAAAAAAATGGGGAGTTCGGAAGGCTGTTGTCATGAGGACGTGACAATTTTTAGACATGGGGGGAAAGACGCCTTATTGTCGATGCCTAACTTACTCCTATGAAAAAAAAAAACCTTTTGTTGAAATAGCTCCACGATGAAATGCAAATTAGAAGCAAAGTTTTATTTTTGCTGCCCGTTGGAAGAGAGTATCCTCTTTCCCGAGGACCAGCCTGGTCCCGAAGGGAAATGAGAAACCTCCAACTAGTAGCTAAATAAAATGGGGGAGGAGTTTGAAAAAAAATAGATGTCAAATATCTGTTTCCTTTGGAATCAACGCATGGTAAGTAGGCACCTTCCTCTTCAAGGAAGGTTCTAGAAGAAGGTAGGCGCCTTCCTCTTCCAAGAAGGCACCAAGAAAAGATAAGTGCCTTCCTCTTCCAGGAAGGCGCCAATAGAAGGCCAGCGCCTTCCTCTTCCAGGAAGGCACCAAGAAAAGATAAGCGCCTTCCCTTTCCAGGAAGGCACCAATAGAAGGCCAGTGCCTTCCTCTTCCAGGAAGGCACCAAAAGAATGCAAGCACCTTCCTCTCACCGGAAGGCGCCGATAGGAAGGCACCACAGGAAGGCATCGATAGGAAGGCACCACAGGAAGGCAATGACAGGAAGGCACCATAGGAAGGCGCCGATAGGAAGGCACCAATAGGAAGGCACCACAAGAAGGTGCCACTAGAAGGCAAGCGCCTTCCTCTCACAGGAAGGCACCGACAGGAAGGTGCCACTAGAAGGCAAGTGCCTTCCTCATAGGGAAGGCGCCCTTGTTCTTCGCTCGTTGACTAGACAAGCACGACGTGGGCAACAAAGATTGGTGCAGTTCCAACTCTACGTCATGTAGGTTAATTTGGGGATCACACCAACGTATGAGAACATCCTACCAATGCCAGCACATACAACACATACATCTCAGCAATGCACCTGACAGATGCCATGAATGATGAAAGAAATATTGTTTTTCCTCACTCCAAAAAACAAAGGAATGCAATGTTGTTCCAATTATGCATGCAAAAGAAATAATTCAGAGGGGAGATCATTTTGGATGCACACGTGTCAGGTATAAATTTTAATATTCATCCTGTAAATGCATTCGGAGAGAGATACGTCAATGCAAGATTAAAATATTTTTTGTGCTATTGAGAAAAAGCTGGGTATTTCAAAGTTTAGAGTCACCAGCTCAGTTGTTGCGGATTGACTCTGTTCTTTGATGTAGAGGATGAAAAAAAAAATTGAAAAAAAAGAGAGGAGAGAGTCAAGTTCTATTCTATTCATGGAAGAATAGATAAAGATACATATAAATAAATAAATAAAATCTCCAGGAGCACCAACGTGAAGACGTCTCACACCACCAACATCATATATATCAGATTCTACGAAATTCACCCGGGTATGTACTGATTTTCTTGTTAATTATGTGTATAGTTATTTTAAAATCATTTCTATGCTAATACCAGTCGACGCCTCCATAGTTTTTCAAAATCTCCCATTAGAATTCAAACACATGATGTGCCTTGAAAAAAAATATAATTGAAAAAAAAAGAGAGGCTATGGCATCTACATGAATAAATTTGGCATCATTTTCATTGTTGCCTCCTGACAATGGTAGTCATCTTGAGTGAACACATATAAATGATGCTACTCTCTACCACAAAGGAGGTTCTGGAGATGCCAAATATGTTTCAGATGTGGGTAAAAGTAGTAGTTGGTGATTGCACTTGTTTTAAACAAATTTGGTCTCACCAAATATGACTAATGTGCAACATTGGAAAATGCCAACATTAGTGCAGTGGTAATTTGCCCTAAACAGTGTGGTCACGATTTAACTATTTATCCACAATGATTAGTCAGGATGTGTTTCTGACTTCTGCTGGTGCCGCATCGCTCTATGGATGAAGAATAGCAACACTCAATGAAAAAAAAACACAGTGCTGAATAAAAAAATAGTACTGAGAAAAAAATAGTAGTGCTGAATGGAAAAAAATAGCAGCACTCAGCGGCAGAGAAACAGAGATGTTGAAGGCCATTAAAATAAATAAAAAAAAAGAGGAAAAAAATATATATCCCAGGGGTTGTTGTCACGAAGACATGACAAACTTTTTGGCATGGTCAGCCTGCGAGAGGGATAACTTCACCTTTTGGTGCCACGAGGGCGTGGCACATGTTAGGCATGGGGGGATGATGAGCACCAGAAATGCTCATTTTATATACACGGTTAAGGAGAATTATCACTGGTTCAATTAGCATATGAGATGTATTTTATATAACTTATGCATATAATTGATAGAAAATCCGGTATTATGCTTGATTGGTGTTTTTAGTGGGAAATGTGTATAAATGCAGGTTTTATTACTAATATGGTGTTTTCCAGTCTACATCCACTTGGACCTAGCATACTTTTGCTTACAGAGACTAAGGCAAGAGAGCAAGTGCCTTCCTCTTCAAGGAAGGTGCCCAACAGAAATAGGCGCCTTCCTCTTCAAGGAAGGCGCCCAGCAGAAGTAGGTGCCTTCCTCCTTAAGGAAGGCGCCCAGCAGGAGTAGGCACCTTCCTTATAAGGAAGGTGCCCAACAAAAGTAGGTGCCTTCCTTATAAGGAAGGCGCCCAACAAAAGTAGGTGCCTTCCTTATAAGGAAGGCGCCCAACAAAAGTAGGCGCCTTCCTTATAAAGAAGGCGCCTCCATGCCTTCATACTTTGCAAGATTTACCAAGTCAACTTTGACTGGTTGACCAAGGACTATGGAGGAGGTTGCACGTGAAGACAAAGGAGATCTATTTTAATCATGCATTTATTAAATAGAATAAAGTATTTGTTATTATTATCAACCGATTGGCCGATTGACCTTGTAAAGCTCTTAAAGCATATTATTATTTTTAGGATGCATTAGTTTAGGATTTGTTGTTACGTACACCTAAGGATGTTTATATTTATCCTTCTGGTGAATGAACATACTTTAAAATAGAAGAATAAAATATGTGTAGAATCAATTGTAACTAAATCACATCACGTGATTAAAATAGACTGATTTGTTATTGTAATGAGATCTGGCTGCGCTTTATATAAAGACGCAGGCCAGATGAACAAAGGGGAGATGAATGATTAATTTTACATAGAACTTATTTTATTTTATTGTTTAATTAATTAAGAGTGCAACTCCTCTTATTCGAGCAAGCTCTACGTAGCTAGCCGGGCGGACTATCTGCGGGAGCTTGGGCCCACTCCCTGCAGTAGTCCTCCCCTATTTAATTTGTGCATTTGCTTTCTATAGATTAGTTTATTGCTTTATTTAATTTCAGTTGTGTGTGTTTATTTCCTCGCATTTTATTTCTGCATTTTATTTCCAGCACTTTACTTTATGTTTATAATTTATTTATTTCATTTCTCGCACTTAGTTTATTTGGTTTGGCTGGAATCCAATTACACAAACCTCCCCACCAAACTAAATAAGGTACAACCAGATTTGTTCCCCAATAATAGAAATGCTTATTTTATATACATGGTTAAGGAGAATTATCACTGGTTCAATTAGCATATGAGATGTATTTTATATAACTGATGCATATGATTGATAGAAAATCCGATATTATGCTTGATTGGTGTTTTTAGTGGGAAATGTGTATAAATGCAGGTTTTATTACTAATATGATGTTTTCCAATCTACATCCACTTGGACCTAGCATACTTCTGCTTACAGAGACTAAGGCAAGAGAGCAAGTGCCTTCCTCTTCAAGGAATGTGCCCAGCAGAAATAGGCGCCTTCCTCTTCAAGGAAGGCGCCCAACAAAAGTTGGTGCCTTCCTCCTTAAGGAAGAATCCCAGCAGGAGTAGGCACCTTCCTTATAAGGAAGGTTCCCAAAAAAATTAGGTGCCTTCCTTATAAGGAAGGCACCCAACAAAAGTAGGTGCCTTCCTTATAAATAAGGCGCCTCCATGCCTTCATACTTTGTAAGATTTACCAAGTCAAATTTGACTGGTTGACCAAGGACTATGGAGGAGGTTGCACGTGAAGACAAAGGAGATCTATTTTAATCATGCATTTATTAAATAGAATAAAGTATTTGTTATTATTATCAACCGATTGGTCGGTTGACCTTGTAAAGCTCTTAAAGCATATTATTATTTTTAAGATGCATTAGTTTAGGATTTGTTGTTACGTACACCTAAGGATATTTATATTTATCCTTCTAGTGAACAAACATACTTTAAAATAGAAGAATAAAATATGTGTAGAATCAATTGTAACTAAATCACATCACGTGATTAAAATATACTGATTTGTTATTGTAATGAGATCTGGTTGCACTTTATATAAAGACGCAGGCCAGATGAACCAAAGGGGAGATGAATGATTAATTTTACACAAGATTTATTTTATTTTATTTAATTAAGAGTGCAACTCCTCTTATTCGCACAAGCTCTACATAGCTAGCTAGGCGGACTATCTGCGAGAGCTTGGGCCCAATCCCTGCAGTAGTCCTCCCATGTTTAATTTGTGCATTTGATTTCTATAGATTAGTTTACTACTTTATTTAATTTCAGTTGTGTGTGTTTATTTCCTTGCATTTTATTTCCAGCACTTTACTTTTTGTTTATAATTTATTTATTTCATTTCTCGCACTTAGTTTATTTGGTTTGGCTAGAATCCAATTACACAAACCTCCCCACCAAACTAAATAAGGTACAACCAGATTTGTTCCCCAACACTGCAGGCATATACTGTGCATGACACTCATAAGTTTACGGACTTACCGGATTGATAATTTATGGAAGAGAAATGAATGTTTTTCGAAACGTGAATTTCTACTCACCAAGAGGTTTAGTAGTTTTTCTAAAGTCTTATATAAACCTCCTATAGTAACCAACCAATCCTAGGAAACTGAGAATATCCTTTTATGTTTTAGGAGTAGGCAGGATTTGGATGACTTCTATTTTTTCCTGTCTACTTTGATCCTATTTGTAGAAAGGTGATGTCTTAAAACTATTCCTTCCTGCATCAACATATAACATTTTTATTGCTTAGGGATAGGTTAGTTTCCTCACAACATTTAAGTGTATTTTACAAAATTTGTGTGGTAGTTTCAAAATTTTCTCCATATATAGTGAAATCATCCATGTATACCTCCATAGTATCTCCAATCATGTTAGAAAAAATTCTTAGAAATGCCCTTTGGAAGGTGGTAGGTGCATTGCACAGACCAAATGGTAAAACTCGATAAGCAAATGTCCCCCATGGAAAAATGAAGGTGGTTTTGTCTTAATCTTCTTGCCCTATTTGGATTTGATTGTATCCACTGAACCCATCCAGGAAAGAAAAATAATTCTTGCTTGCTAAGGTGTCAAGGACCTGATATATGAAGGGTAAAGGGAAGTGGTCTTTCTTAGTTTCTTTGTTCAGCAACCTATAATCAACACAAATTTTCCACTTGCCATTATTCTTGGGCACCACCACTAATGGTGACACCCACTCATTATCTGAAATGGGGTAGATGAATCAAATTGTGAGAAGTTTTTGTAATTTTGTTTTGACAATTTCTTTCATAGCTGGGTTCATTCTCCTCAATGGTTGTCTTACTGGTTTAACCTAGTCTTCCAAATATATTCTATGAGTACATGTCTCAGGATCTATTACTCTCATGTTAGAATACTCCCAAGCAAAGGTATCTTGATGTTTTTCCAATATTTGTTTCAATTTGGATTATTTTTTAGCTGTCAACTTATTATCTATGTTCAACATTCTACTAGGTGCAACTTCTATTTGCTAAATATGGTGGTCTTTTCCTCCTACTAATGGCAACTCAATAGGAGTACAAGAGGATTCCCCCTAAAAAAAGTGAGATATCATCCTATCCTCATCATTTTCATCTTCCAATTCATTAAGTATCATGATAGGTTGGATCATTGATAGACCATTGATGTTTTGACTCTCATTCTTAGGTTCTCCTAACAAATCTGTAGAATGTGCAGGTGGATGTATGATTAATTTATTTATATTATGACAATTTGAGATGGTCATTTTCCCATATCTATAGCTTATGTAAGCATCAACTATTTCCAGCCAAGGTCTACCTAAGATTAATGGGTATCCACCTAATCCAGACATGGATTGTAGCACTAAGAAATCTCTTGGATACTCCCATGCATCCATTGTAACAGTGATATATTCTAGCATTCCCTTAGGGAGAACTGTAGACCTATCTGCCAACTATAGCATAATTTTAGTGGGCTTAAGATTAGTCAATTATAATTTTTGCATAGTCTCCTAGGGTATGACACTTATGGTAGCCCCCAAATCTACTAGTGTATTGGGTAAATCGTAACCCTCTATTTTTACAGTTAACACAAGGCTTACTGGATCTAAGTACTTCTAGTTGTAGGTATTACCTAACATATAGTCAAATAACTGACCTACCAAATTGATTTATTTAGCTAGTTTCCTCCCTTGTTTCTTGAGGCACAACTCTCTTATGGCCTTACCATATATAGGTATGTCTCTCATGGCCTGAAAGAGAGGGATTGTGATCGTTAAGTTTTTTAAACTAGAGAGAATATCAAAATCTATTTATATTGGTTTCTTGGGTTCCTGAAACCTTTGTGGAAAAAGTGGAACTCCTTCTTTGTTATTCACAAGTGTTGATTCTTCATCTACTTCCTCTATAAGGGGTGATTCCCCTTTTCCTATATTTATGCATTCCTCTTCTTCTACAAGAGGAGTGACTTCTACACCTAATTGTTTTCCTGACCGTAACTAGATCGGATCACAATATACCTTAATATTATACATGGGGTACATATCATTTTCCATCTAATAGGCTAGTTGGTATTTGTTGTTTGGGTTTGTTGTAGGTTGTGCTGGTAACTGAGGAGTTATTAAAGTAGGTGGTGCAGACAAAATTGGTTGTAGTGGAGCTAAAGTAGGATTATGTGGATACTAATTCCAAGCATTCTAATTTCTCCACTTCTACCCATGCTACTGGTATTGCATCCAAGGGTAAGGGTTGTAAGGATTTACTCCTTGGGGAAATGGATTGCAAGGTTGTTGCCCATACCAACCCATATTGGGTAGCTGGGCTTGACCTTGGTTTTGGTAATTTCTACCTCCGCAAGATGGAATTCCTAATTGTATGTTGTTACCCATAGGATATTGTTTCTATTTTCTCCTATTATCCATGAAGTATGCTTCTATTACTTTAGGTTCCTCTTTAGATTTCATTAACTACAAAAACAACTTGGTTTTATGAACCTTTTTACAGATAGCACATCATGAAATTTATTTTTTAGACACTCATTTCTGGGGTGTTTACCCCTACATTTAGGATAGAAGTAGGCCAATGCTGCCTCATTCTCTTGCTTCTTCTTCTAAAGTAGAAGGGTATCCATTTGAAGAGCTAGAGATGATAACATATCACTCTTAAGATCTTCAAACATGTTGCCTATTTTTGTTTTAGTGATAGTGGCTGATTGTTTGATATTTCTAGGGATCAACTTACCTTTCCTTCTTGAAATTTTTTGACACAAATGTCGAATATCATCCATATGATGTTGGTAAATATCCCCCCAGATATCATGTTTAAGGCTTCTAGGGATACATTCATCAATCCTTTCAGAAAAATGCTTATTAGGGACCTGTCTCCTAGTTTTTAATGGGGCGATCTTTGCAAATTGAAGCTAAATCTATCCCAATATTCTTCCATAGATTCCTCTTCCTTTTGTGTAATATTTAGTACTTCCTCTCTTGTATCTCGTGATCTACCAAAATATTGATACTACTATAGGAAAAGCCTTTTTAACTATTCCTAGGTAGTTATCTGTTTATCCCCCAAGCTGATGAACCAGTGCAAAGTTGAATCATGGAAGAGAATAATTTTAGTTTTTTATCATCGTGGTGTAATCCATAGATCTATATAAAACATCAAATTTAAACAAAAATGGATCTGGATCTTCTGTGGGTATTCCTCTAAAAGTTGGAAGGTGGGTAGGAGAGATGTGCTTCATCTTGTGATCTCCTCCTACATCTCCTATTGGAAAACTAAAACTAGTGGATGCTTCCTCTAGATTTTCTACCATTTTGTCTGCTATTGGAGTTTCTACATTGGCTATGTTTAGAGCAGCTATCAATGCTTCTAGTTCATTTATTTTATCCTTCAAAAGGGTATTTAATATTGTTCCATCTAATACTGCTTTCCAGAATTGGGTACATAGTAGATCTTCCTCAGACTGAACTCTACTTATCTTCGATCTTGCTCTAATATTTTGCTAAATTATTTTAAAAGGATCCTATGCAAATAATGGGTGTTCTAGCCAATGCACAGGTGGAGAGTGTGATGGAGAGTTTTTAGTCTCAGGTTTAGATTCTACTAAAGCTGAATTATTTTGAGAAACTTCTTTGTTTTTAACAAAATGACCATTTGGTTCTCTATTCTTAGGTGGACTCATACAAAGTTTCAGATGAAGGTTTCTAGAGAAAGCAATCTAAACTACTGCTACTATGCTTCCTTAAAAACTAGAAATTATGATGGCCACTCCCCGACAAAGGTGCCTAAATGTTAGAAAAAACATTGGTTAGTTTTTCTATGGTTCAATTAATTGCCTCCATTTAATTGTCAACTCGAGATAGCTTGTAGTCTTGTGAGCAACCGTGCGCAATATATGCTCATAATTTCTCTTTTATAGATGAGTCTCTTATATTTATTCTTTGGGGGGTGTTTTATGTTCGTTGAAGTTTTTATTCTAAATTCCAAACCAATAATCTACCCTACGTTCATGAAAACAGGAATATAATGCACACATAAATTGAACAGTACTTTGTTGGAAATTACTAAAAACAGGGAAAAATAATAGGAAAATTAATTTAATCTACAAAAATTAAATTAAAAAAAATAGGGGAAAGTAAGGGAAGAACTCTGTTGTAAGTGGTCCCATGCTTCCATTAGGTTCTTCCTGCATTAATTCTTCATCGAACGCTTTAGACGATTTAACAAGAAATAACTTAGAAAATGTTTTATTAATATTTGCAACAAAAAATTTACACAAAATTTTGGGGGATCTTCTTCAGGGGTGGCATGCATATTTATAAGATATGAATCCACACCCTATTACAATTTGTAAAAAAAAAATTGAATTTATGATTCGCTTTTACAAACGCCTACATGAATGAAGGAATCGGGTAAAATATCGAGCTTGGTGAGCTATTTCAACGTATTCTATTTATAAATTATGTCTGATATTTAATTTTCTAGATTTACATAAATATTTCACGTAGCAGCTGTAAAATAGGTGGCAAGTAATATTTGACATTGTCCCTTGTCTGGTTTTAATTTTGGAACTCCATTTATGCTTATTGCTAAAATTTCACTCTGTTTTTCCGACCACATATTCGTGCTAGAATTTGGATTTAGTGGAAATTAGGCACCTTGTATGAAGAAATCGAGAAGTAGGTGCCTTTTCTGTAGAAGTCAAGAAACATGTGCCTTTTTTGTAGAATTCAAGAAGTAGGCACCTAATGAGAAGCAGGCACTTAACAGGAACATGTGCTTAATGGGAAGCAAGTGCCTAACGAAAAGCAGACACCTAACAGGAAGTAGGCGCCTAACAGTTAAGTGCCAAACAGAAGTTGGACACTTCAAAGAGAATTGGGTGTCTAATTTCATACTTCACACTGATGTACCACAGATGGTTTACCTTCATAAAATCACAAGTGCTAGGTCCAAATGGGACCTTGACGAAAATATGCCAAAATGCAGCAATTTTCACAAAATCTACACAAAATACACTTAAAGACAAATATACATGTAGAATAAACTGCTAAATATATATAATTTTCATAAAACATGTACATCTATAAAAATAAGTTTCGCATTTTATAGGGAAATGACTACAAAAAATGAGCATTTCTAAGGCTCATCACTGAGGGGCTTTGAGAATATTGGTTCAAATTTTCTTGTTTATTCAACTCAAGAATTAGTGTATGTTTTTTGTTGGAGAATATTACATTATTTGGTCCATGCTAATGTACCCCCATGGTACCTTCATGGTACACCTTGTAAATATTAGACTAGGGTTTGTTGGAGAATATTACATTACTTGGTACATGTCAATGTACAACCTTGGTACATCATTATAAATATTAGATTAGAGTTGTGTCTTATATTAGTTTGTTAGTTAATATTTTATGTAATATAATAATATGCAAGAAATGCACAAGTATCATGTAATTATGTGCTCAATTATTATGAATGTAAATGTGCACGTGTCCTTAGAATAAGAAACTGAAGAGTTGTAAAAATGAGTGAAGGTCAAGAGTGCAACATATGAGGAGTCACATACAATTATATATTTGTGACAAAGTATTGTAATATCAATGGAATCTGCATAGCTTTATGCTCGTATTAGTAAACCTTTATTCAATAGTATTTTTAGTATTTTATGTGCATTATTGTGTGAAGAACACACACTTATACTGAGAGGGGGGTGAACAATATAAGACCACTTTTTACTTTTCTTTCCCAATCAATATTATGCAATGTATCAATAGCAATATCAACAATTGTAATCAAAGCAATGCACAAATCACCACACACAATAGAGCACCAATTTAACGTGGTTCAACTAATGTGGACTACTCCACGGAGAAAATATTTCACTAAAATTTTCTCAACAAATATCTTGGGAATCCTTTCCCTATTACAATGTTTATGGACCTCTGTCCAAAGGAGACACCAATCCCCTAATCAAGTTTGTAGATCTCTATCCATATGATAACTCCTTCTCCTTTGCTCTAGCTGGTGATCTTCTAGAAGAACCGTTGTCTCCACTGCTTATGTTTATGGATATCTATCCACTGAAGACTCTTGCCCTTACATAGAATACCTATCTTCACTACCCTGGCTAATGGAAATATATCCACTGGAGATTGTTGTCCTCTATACTCTATCACCTCCAAATATTGCTCTCAGCTCTATCTCAAATATGTACTAAACACATTCCTTTGGTCTAGCATAAAAGCTCAATCTCTATCCTCAAATATGCACTAAACACAGTCCTTCGATCTAGCACAAATATGCTCAATATCTATCCTCAAATATGTACTAAACATAGTCCTTCGGTCTAGCACAAATTTGCTCAATATCTATCCTAAAATCTATACTAAACATAGTCCTTCGATCTAGCACAAATCTGCTTAATATTTGTCCTCAAATATGCACTAAACATAGTCCTTCGGTCTAGCATAAATTTGCTCAATCTCTATCCTCAAATCTGCACTAAACACAGTCCTTCGGTCTAGCACAAATCTGCTCAATATTTGTTCTCAAGCCTTAACACAAAGCTTAACTCAATCATAAATCAACTCTGCTAGATCTACCCCAAACCTTAACCCAAGGTTTGAACAAATCAATCAACTTTGCTCTCAAGTCTTCTCTAAGACTTATCTCAAATATGCCTTGTAATATTCCACAAAATCTTACACTAATCTATCCACAAGTCCTCTCTAAAACTTTTCCAATATGCTCAACAAGTCTTCACTAAGAATTGCCTCAAATTTGTATTGTAAGCTTCCACAAAAGCTTACCCAACTCAACTCAATCTAACATAAAATCCTCTTCAATCACAAAAACAAGCTTCACACAGAATTTTGTTCAATCTTATAGAAACATATAGATAATTGTTAGAGACTCAATATGCTTCATACTCACAACAATGCTTAATCACTGTCAATCTCTTTCTCAAATCAAATTAGAATATAGAATAATTTATTTCATAGAACTTGAACTATCACTTCAACACTTCCACTTGACTAGGATTATACAACTTTACTCAATCAATCACTCAATAAAATACCCCTTTCTTACAAACCCTAGTCCAAGCATATGAACACTCACTCAATTATTTCCAACAATGCTTATCAAACAATCTCACATAACAATTATCCTCATGATATTGCACAAACCCTAGTTCAAGATAGTTCTCAACTTCACATAATAATGATACTCATGATCTTGCACAAACCCTAGTTCAAGCATATGAAAGCTTTACTTCAATATTTCCAACAATGCTTATCAAACAAGGTTTTTTGTCATCAAATTTCACTCAAAAAAACCTTTAACAATAAAACTCAACAATGCTTATCAAACAACCCTTTTCACTCCAACTTAGCATTCACAACATCCAACAATCACTCACAAGGAATATGTGCCCATACCTTTTTTTTTTATGAAGAATTACCCTTAAAAACCTGTCTCAATCTTAATTACTCTCTTTGCCAATTTTAAGGGTTAGGTAGCAAAAACCTTCTCAAAATTTTAATCAATAATTTCCTCACAAATTATTTTCACCATACACAACATGAGAACTCAATTAACCTTATTAATCCTTTCAAATATTAAATAAAATAAGACTTTATTTTGAAATAACATTCAAAACCATCTAAAGCCTTATCACTCCATTCAACACTCTAATCACCAAAAATCATAATATAAAAATCAATTTGCATAAACCTTATATCTCCCTAAAATCTTATGTCAAACAACCTTAGGAAAAAAATTAAATTTTAAAAATTTAAATACCTTTTGCATTTGGTGGGAATCGAACCCACGCTGTGCTTCCACCAGTTCCCTAGCCGCGACTCCAACCACCATGTGATCTAGGTGCTCATCTTGGGAGAAAAGAGTGCCTCATGTGCTATATGCTTCCCTTTGACACCTAAACCAAAAAGAGTGCATTGCTTCCTTTGGAACCCAAAAAAAACCTTCACCAAAACTGCCATCGAGATTCGATCATGGGTCCTCCCGCTTGCCAAAGCCCTAAGTCACAGCCACTTGCCACTAGGCCAACCCACCGGATGGATATGAGGCTTAGAGCCTCACCAACCTTGTTCCTTCACTGGCGCATACAAGACAAAAAAAACTTTTGTCTTCTTCCTCGCATGAAAATCACAGAAATCGTAGGCTTAGAGTAATTCGAACGAAGGTAATTTCTTTGCCACCAAGGCACATGGTATTTATACCATTGTGCCACCACAATATTAGACATCAATGGAGGGATTTATTCATGACATCGACACATTTCTTTTTGCCTTGTAACCCTAAATTTAGGGTTAATTAAATTAGATTATAATTTAATTAATAATAAAATTATTATAATTAACTTATAATTAATTTAATAACCATAGGGTTAATTAAATTAAATTACAAATTAATTTATAATGAAATTATTATAATAATTTAATTGCTTTAGGTCTTTCCATTAGACCTTTAATATTATAATATTATTTTTCTTGGGCCTTCTAACTTTTCCTATAGACCTTATTTGATCACATTCTTATTTCTGAAATTGACTCTTGAAATCCTTCCTCTTGCACTGCTCACTGAAACTGAATTTTGACATAAATTACAACAAATCTTGCTCATATTTCCAACATTGTAAGCATTTTTTATATAATTATTCTACGAGTTATTATATTTAATTAATTAGATTACAACTTCATTATATTCGATCTTGTTATTATTTTCATGTGAGATTTAGTATTAAAGCTTCAAAAGTTAATAATGATATTAGAGTTATAAAAATATTGCTTGCACATGATTTTTTAAGTTACAAAAATCATAAAGGCTAGAGTCTTTCCATGGTTGTATAAAACAACTAGTGAAGACTAGGACTCAACAGTAATTAGAGTAAGAAAAATTAAGGGACTTTCCGCTAGGTTGAAGAATAACTAGTGAAGAATATAGAATCATTCCACTAGGTTGAATAATAACCAATGAAGAATGGGATTCATATTTTGGAGGACCAACTTAGAAATGAAGTTGGTCATTCAAGAAAATAACTAACCCTATTATTGATTTGAATATTGAGCTAGAACAAACTTAGGAGAAATTTGGTCATTTAGGAAAGAGTCATCAAACATTGTTAAAGATATTTTAGGGATGTAGACAAATTCTTGGCAACTAGTTTCTTTCAAAAGAGTTGAAGAAGTTGGTATAATCAAGCTATCTTGTTTGGAGGACCAAGGAATTTTATTGTCACCTTAACAAAGAAGAAGATTCAGGTTGCATCAATCTAAGACATTGTTGTATTGAATATTGATCTTCAAAAGCTAGAAGCTTCCTACAACATATAGAGAAGACTTTCATCTTCAAGTGCGAGAAGAAGTTAAAAAAAATTTCTCAAGTAGGAATTGATTAAAATTGTAGACTATTATAATTTTAGGCCTCAAAGATAGACCTTGATAAAAATTGTAGGCCATTATGATATTGACCTTAATAACATAGATTGTGTTTACATATTCCAAGAAATTATTTCGAATAGAAGGTAGTCTATAATATTGATTCAGGTTTTAAGGACAAACCTTAATATAGCTATTGAAGGAGGCATACAAAGGATATCTATTGAAAGAGATCCCATAGAATTCAGAGATATGAGACCTAAGAAAAAGAGTTCCCATAGAAGAAATATATAGGAGACCCATTTGAAAGAGGTTCATCATAAGAATATATATTAGTACTTAGTAAGAGAAGAGCCATTAATATAGCTTGTTTTACATAGATAAAAAGCAAGAAAAAAAGACAAGGAATCATAATATTGGTACAAGAAGATTTGACCAAGACAATAAGAAAATTTCAAGACAACAAGAAGATTTGAAGGTTCCAAGAAGCCTGCATAGGAATAAATTTTAGTCAATTTTTTTGCAAGGAAAAGTGATTGGAAAAGCAAAATAACCATTTTTGTTCAAGAATTAAAAAATTTATCTATTTTACTAACAATTAGATAAATTTATTTAGTAAGTCATTGACATAAATACATGACCATTAGCATAAGGAAAGGAAGGTTGAAGCATCAGAGTTAAAGATAAAAGTAATCGACTTTGATAAAATCCTGTGGAAAAGGAATATACAAAAATACACAAGTACAAAGATAGAGAAATATCATTAAGAATATGCCAACAAGACAACACGATTGCAGGTATCAATCTTGAAGGATATCAAGCTTGAAGATAACATTTGGAGGGTAACAAGATTAAAGAAATAAAACATTAGTTAGTCATATTAATGCTCATAATTAAACTGAGCATAGGGGGGAGCAATCAAAGTGCTCAAATAGACAAAAAAGAGAAGTGATCAGACAAGGCAGAGAAATAATGCTACATAGCCCATAACAGAGACATCTAAGAATATTGAAGGTATAAATAGAAGACCCAATTAAAGAAGGTCATGTTGAATATTGAGGCAGTGAATGTGATCCACTAAAAGAGGTCCATCATAGTAAAGATAAGAGGTCATATTACAAGTCATTTGATAAGAGATATAGTCTTGAGATAAAGGAAGTAGTATAAGGTCAAATACTGAGTTTGTTCAAGGAAAGAAGGCAAGCAAAACTGGAGAAGATTTTCCCAAGATAAAGATTGAAATTTTGAAGATAAACTATACTACACAAAGATGCCAACTTGAGGATAAAAATATTTGAGTACAAAATTTAGAAAACAAGAAATTTTGGTTTTTAACATTGAATGAATGTTAAAAAAACATTGTAGAACAATGATAAAAGCTAACAAATTTCAATTGTGTTTTTGGGTTAGAAAGTAGAAAAAAATATATTGCATAGTAACATCATTATAGTGCATATAAAAACAGTGTAAAAGGTGTTATGTTTCAATGATCCATCATATGAATAACCTACACCTACAAGGACAATAAAGAAGAATGAATATTGTCACATAACTACAAGTCATTACAACACTAGTGAAACATTGAAGGAAGAAATCATAAGTGAAGCAACAAAATAAGATAACATAAGTAAGGAGGAGAATGTAATCTCCATTAGCAATACAAGAGGAATATAAAATATATAAGCGTTAAAGAATGCAAACCAGAGCTAAATGTAGTATAGTCATACGTAGACCTAATCCAAGTCAAAGCTAAGTTAAGCCAAGCTGAGCTGAGTAAGGAAATAGTGTAGAGCCAAGCTGAGAAGATATGGAAAGATATGGGGAAGCCAAGTGATACCAAAGGAAACACAAACACAAAAAGTAATATAAGCATTGCAAAGAACTCAAGCACCATCTCAAAGAAATTTTTAAGTTAACCAAAAGTATGTTTCAAAGCATAGGGAATCTGAGCATTCAAGGTATTCAAGTGACATCTAAAATACCAAAACCAGCCATTGCATAGTGAATGTTTGTATTTCCATGCTAACTGTTGAAAATCCACATTGAAAAGAGAGATATTTTTTGAGTCAGGTGAAATGATTCTTTTAGCATATTGGAAAATTTGAAAGAATGATTTTGAGCACCAAATAAAATTGCCATGCAAGGTTATGCATAGTGACTATTGGCTAAAATTAGGATTTTCAAAATTTGAAATTGGCTAATATTTGGGACCCTTGGCTAGGGCCCATTAGCCAAAAAAATTGGGTGTAAATTTTTTCTAGGTCGATTCACCATAATTTTATAATAATTTGACCATTTTAAGTTTAAATTTCCAACATTACCCCTAATAATAGTGAACCTTCTACATGCGTTTGGATAATATTCATCTGGATTTTGTAACAAATTCACCAATTTTTTATAAATACATTTTGGAGCTGACCCCTTATGCATAACCTTATTTCCATGCATTCTATTAGAATGCCATGTTGAAATAAGGAAGGCAGATGAGTAGAGTATGAAGTATTTTTTGAAATACTTCGAGTAGTGGTTCATGCAAATACACCCACACAAGTTCACATGCTCAAGCCAAAGAAGGACAACGAAACATTTGGAATATTCTTACCAAGTCCAGTGTCAAAATCATCTCAAGAAGCCACACCCTAAGGAAGGTATAATAATAGGATTTTGATAAATTAAAATTAGATTTTTAAATATGGTTTATGACTTTATTTTTTGATTTTATAAGGTTTCTAAAGTTTTATTTGGAGATATAAGTGTGCTATTAGTATAGATAAGTTTTTAACTATTTGTTAAGGTTTTGGAGTGATAAGTAAATATAGAGAATGCTTGTTTTAAAGCTTTTCAAAGTCATTTAATCATTTGAAGAGTTTTTTTTTTAATATTTTTTGAAAATCAAAGAAATATAGAATTTTTGCAAATTATTTAACTTTGGAGAGATAAGGATGTCTACTTCAAATTTAGGAATATTAAATTTGCAAAAATTCTTACTTTTCTAGTTTCTAAATAATTAGGGAGACATAAGGAATTCTACTTCATAGGTTTGAAAATCTTAGAAACTTTGAATTACTTAAACCTAGGGAGTCACAAGGATGTCTACTTCAAAAGAATCGTTGAATTCAATAGATCTAGAATTTTTGATACAAAAAGAAAAAGTAAATGTCATAAAATTTGGAATAAAAAATTTGCTTGCAAAAACTGAAGGAAAATTAGATCTAGTCTCAAAATTGATTTATAGTGAAGCTATAGAAGAAAACTTTGAAATATTTGAATACTATCTACATGCAAGAATTTTTGAAGCAATTGATGATGGAAAGGATAGTATTATGATACCTTTAGATATTGGTAGCATAATTTATATGGCATTGCTTACACTCAAGTTTCATAAAGAAGAGAACATGAAACAAAAGGAGTTGATTGAATCTCTTAAGAAGAAAGCAAAAGTAGATGAATATTTTTTAGAAAAGATATTTCATTCTTCTTGCAACATTGATATTCCAAGGCCATCTAATTCAGAATATTATCATGATGCTTTAAGTGAATGTTTAGAAGTTTCTATACAAAAAGAGACATATGATGTGAAGGACAAAGGTAAAGGGAAGATTCTTTTGCAAGAATCTAATGACAATGTGAAAGCTCAAGAAAGTACAAAGACTAAAGAACATGAAGCTGAAATCAAATATGAAGACAAGCAAGAAGGAGGAGAACAAGACAAATATCAAAGTCACATGAAGGACGAAGATCATATTGAAGACTAAAGTATTCAATAACCAAATAATGTAATACAGGGGGGTGTTGGAGAATATTACATTATTTGGTACATGCCAATGTACCACCTTGGTACATTATTGTAAATATTAGATTAGGGTTGTGTCTTAGATTAGTGAGTGAGTTAATATTTTATGTAATGTAATAATGTGTAGGAAATGCACAAGTGTCATGTAAATATGTGTGCAAGTGTTATGAGTGTAAATGTGCACAAGTGTCTAATATGTAAGTGTGCACATGTGTCCTTAGAATAGGAAAGTGAAGAGTTGTAAAGAAGAGTGAAGGTCAAGAGTGCAACATATGAAGAGTCACATACAATTATATATTTGTGACAAAGCATTGTAATATCAATCAAACGTGCATAGCTTTATGCTTGCATTAGTAGACCTTTATTCAATAGTATTTTTAGTATTTTATGTGTAATATTGTGAGCATTGTTTATATGATTATTCTATGAGTATTATTATTTATGAGTTATTATATTTGATTCATTATATTGCAACTTCATTATATTAGATCTTATGATTATTTTCTTGTGAGATTTACATTAGTATTAAAGCTTCAAAAGCTAATAGCGTTAAGTCTTAGATTAGAGTGTGAGTAATATTTTATGTAATGTAATAATGTGTAGGAAATGCACAAGTGTTATGTAAGTGTGTATGTGTAGGAAATGCACAAGTGTCATGTGAGTAAGTGTGCAAGTGTGATGTGTGTATATGTGCACAAGTGTATTATATGTAAGTGTGCACAAGTGTCTTATATTAGAGAGTGCTAAATGAAGAGTCATGTATAGGTGTACATACAAGATAGAGTCATCTGTATGCAAGTGTCAAGTAGAGAAACAAATAGAAAATAGTCTTCGTCCTATCTCTCCTTTGAGTTGTATTTATGAGGGTTGTGTTTTAGGAAAGCATAATTATGATTTTTTACCAAAAACCAAAGTTAAGCATACTATATGGACATTAGATCTCATGCATAATTATATTTATGGACCAATGGGTTTCCCCTATCTCTTTGACAATGTCATGATCCACCTTGGCAAGACTCTTTCATAACATGAATTATGTATAAATATGGAATTTTGCAATGCTTAGTATTAATTGCTTTATGGATGGTTAATTGCAATTGTTGTTTTGGTTATATTATATGAGGATATGGTATTATTGATATTATACATGCTTGCAGGACCAAGTACTCTCATAGGTAGACGAGGGATTTGGCCTGAGAATGAGAGATCAAAATAAATGAAATGATAGTTAGTTTAAAAATGATAACTCCAGGGAAGGCTTATAAAATAACATTTATTTTTTAGCACCCGAACATTGAAAAGGTGGTAAAAGAAAAAGAAACACATAACAAACTTCATTATTTTATTAAAATATATCTAGGTAGTTAGAATTTGAACGGGATTACCATTTCTTGCTCTTGACAAAAAGAAAAATGGCTTGAACAAGAAAGAGAAAAATATAGACAGAGTAGGGCTTGAAAAAAAAAAGGAACCACTTGAGGACAAGAGGAAGGGAGTGCTTGTGGGACTTTGGCAAGCAAAGGAAAGGAAGCCATTTTCATCCTAGTAATAGCAATTTAATTTTAAAAAGGTAAACTTCTTAATTTTAGCGCTATAACATTTAATAGTCTCTAGAATGAACCTATGTTTTTGTATGCTTGAAAATGATAGGCTATTGTGCTTATGAAATTATTATGGAATTGGTATTTTATGATAAACCTTTTTATTTCTCCAAGTTGTTATGCTAAGGGACATCTACCTTGTTCCCTATTGAATTATGTAGTAGTATTTTATCCTTTATTTAATGTATGTATGGTTTTATTTGAGTAGTATCTAGTACCCAACCCTTAGACGTTTGGCTAAAGATGTTTTTCTATCTGTCTACCTATCTATTTTACCATTTTTAGAGTGTTGAAACATTTAAAATCAACTACAAACCTAGAATGTATTTCTATATGCATCAACCTCTAAGTGCTTCCAAAATAAAACTTATATTGGAATCCGTTATCCCTGTGAATATAGATTTTAGGCATGGATTTAATAAATTGTTTTAAGCCACCATTAGAATTGTGTTTTGCATTATGTTTTACCATCTGTTGAAAATATACATAGAGCTCCATGTTTTCTAGATAAAATTCTATTTCATTATGTGTTTGAACATATAATTAATACAAAATGTGATCTATTCCAATTTAGGCACCTTTGTGTTGTCTTGTAAACTTAAATATGCCTAATTTATGCCTTAGATAACTATTCTATCAAAATCCTAGGTATATTTTTTAAAGGTTCTAAGGTTATTTCATTTTGTGGATTTACTTTCTAATTATTAAAACTAATTAAGGTATACCTCCTTTATTTTAAATATTTAAGTAGGTTTATTTCCTTTTTAATTAATTCCATATAGAATGGTTTTACCACTCATCTTGAATCAACGGTATGAAGCTTTGATTCAATTGTTATATCTATGTTGATGTTTATTATAAAGTTAAGCATTTGATTACTTGAGCGCTATGTTGAAGTAATTATTGTCTTTACTTTAAAATGAAAAGAGGTAAAAAATTTAGTGACATATTTCAAAATTTTAAGGAAGGGAGGGTTTTATTTAATTGGGTTTATAAAAAAGAAAAATAAAAAGGGTTTTCTTTTAATATTGTTATTTTATGAAGATTGTAAGAAATATTCAAGTATGTAGTTGTTTGTGACAATAAGAATAAACATTATGGGAATATTTGTACTTGGTATTTATGTTTTACTTGAAAATTAAACAAAATGGGCATTGAGTCTTTTTTTGATGATGAAATTTATGGGCTTTCTTCATTTGATTGGTTTTAATGGATAAAATGATGTAGAAATGTAAATGGTTTGTTTATTGTTAGAATAATTGAGGAATAATATTCTATCCCAAAAAAAAAATAGTTATGCAAGGCATCACAAGTATTAGAGAGAAGATCAAGAACTGATTTCTTATTCCATAAGATCAACTTTGCATAAATAGCAAAGCTAATCACTATGAGCCATTGGATTACAACAACCCAATAGATCTGATCCAATCACAACTAGGAGTTTACCAACCTCATGCAAGAGTGATAACTCCAAATAGAATATCCTAGTAGAACTTAAGATATACTCTAACACCCCCCTTAAGTGATACTAGGGGCAAGTGAAAAACATAGGAAAAATAAGAAGTGACATGTCCACAAAAATGAGTCTCGAAAATAAGGCCTGATAAGCTACTCATGTACAATATATGTAGAAGATATTCTTTTTGGGGAGATGATAAAAAAAAACCACATGGAAAAAATACATGTCCAAAAGAGACAAAATAAGAAGAAGAGGAAGATAAAGAAAAGGAGGGTGGACAGGAAGATGTCCTTGTTAACACCCCCTTAGGATAACTTCCTTACCCCAAGTGTCTCATGTAGTTGAATATAGCATGGAGAAGCAAATGTTTTGGTGAAGATGTCTACAATCTGACTCGGTTGGAATGTACTCCAAGATAAGATCTCCATCCTAAGTGTGTTGCTGAATGAAGTGCATATGGATCTCAATGTTCTTGGTACATTGATGCTCAACAAGATTTTAAGAAATGTGAATTGTACTCTGGTTGTCACACCAAAGTATTGTAGGTTGATCATGGTAGAAACCAAACTCTATCAATATCTGATGAAGCCAAAGAGCCTCCTAATTGTACTATTCCTCTGTAGATGATAATGCAATGGCCTGTTGCTTTTTGCATGACCAAGAAATGGGAGAAGAACCAAGATAAAAAACATAGCCAGAGGTGGAACATCTATCATCAACTAAACCTACCCAATCTGAATCAGTGTATCCCACCAGCTTTGTACAACCTCTACCATAGAATAAAACAAAATATGTAGTGCCTTCTAGGTAGCAGAGAATCTGTTTAGCTGCCTATCAATGACTGACATGAGGTGATTGGAAAAAATTAGATATCAAACCAACATCATAGGAAATTTCAGGGCAAGTATGAGTGAGATACAATAGAATTCCTACTATCTATACAGAGTAGCATCACAAAAAGGTGAAGTTCAGTAAGAAGTCAAAGTGACCCCAAACTGAAAAGGTGTAGGTGAAGGTTTACAATCAGTCATACGAAACTACTAAAGAAGATCTAGAGTATATTTTTTTGATATAATGAAACCTCTAAATCTATCTGAGTGATATAAAATCCAAGGAAGTAATGAGCTAATCCCAAATCAACCATCTTGAATCTCTTATATAGGGAGCTTTGAACAGTATGTATGTGAGAAGTGGAACTACCAGTGAGAAATAAATCATCAACATAGAGAACAAGAATGGTGATGTTCTATCCTTCCCACCAAATATATACTATTGCATCTAAATCACAATGAGAAAATCCTATGGAGAGAAGGAAAGAATCCATTTTCTCATACCAAGCTCGAGGAGCTTGTTTGAGACCATAGAGTGACTTCTTTAGTCTACAAACAAGTGAAGAATCTTGAATAAAACCAGTGGGTTGTTCCATATATATCTCTTCCTATAAATCTCCATGCAAGAAGGCACTCTTCACATCCATCTAAAAAATAGGCCATTTTTGTGATGCAGTAAGTGCAAGTACAAGTCTAACAGAATCCATTTTGGCAATAGGGGTAAACTGTCTCTGTGTAATCAATACCTTATATCTATGAGAAACCCTTAGCTACCAAGCGAGCCTTGTACTTATCAATTGATCCATCTATTGCATACTTGGTTTGGTAAACCCATTTACAATGAACCAATTTTCTTCCCTTATGAAGAGGGACTAGATCCCAAGTATGATTTTTCATCAAGGAAGAATATTTATCTATCACAGCATCATCCCACTCTTTTGTTCCATTTGCCTATAAAAAAATTTGTGGATCACTATAAACTGACTGAAAAACAAGGCTTGTGCCTAAGGAATGAGTAATTTTGGAAGGTGGAAGGTCTTGGATGTACGATGTAGCTTCTTGAATAGTGGTGCAAGCCCATTTTTTAATAGTTGGAGAAATAGTGATAGGTGTGGTAGGATTTTTATCATCTGGTGTAGAAATATCAAGAATAGGTTCTTCATATGATTGAGGCTCAAAAAATGAGAAATGCTTTGTGGAATATATTTGGGTAGAAGAATATGGTTTAGGATTTGGAGATGGGTATTTTTCATCAAATTGAACATTTATGTGAAAAAAATTTCATGAGTAGTTGGATCAAGAAGCCTATAGGCTTTCATATCCTCACAATAGCCAACAAATATAAGTTTCTTGATATTTTTATCTAAGGATTTTCTCTTCTTCTTTGGAATGTGGGCCCAAGCAGTGCTCCCAAAAACTCAAAAAAATGAGACATCAGGTTTGGAGCTAGACCAAGCCTCCTTTGGAGTCAAATTTTCAAGAGCCTTGTGGGGTGTGCGATTTTGAATGAAATTTGCACAGTTAATTGCCTCTAGCCAAAAAATTACTGATGAATCCCTTGAGTGAAGCATACAATTTGCAATTTATTTTAAGGATCTATTATTTCTTTTTGCTACACCATTTTGTTGAGGATTATGTGGGACAGAATGTTGATGTATAATTCCATGAGTAGAAAGAAAGTCTAAAAACTCATTACTGAAGTACTCTCCCCCATTGTCTGTACAAAGCTTTTTTATTAGACAAGATGCCTGATTTTCAACCAAGGATTTAAATATTTTAAAGTGATAGAAGACATCACTTTTGTACTTGAGAAAATATACCCAAGTACATCTTGAAAAATCATCTATGAATGTCAAAGCATATTTAGCTCCATTGAAAGAGGGGTGTGGGAAGGCCATCAAATCACTGTGCACAAGTTCCAAAAGTGAGGAGATTTTTGTGGATTTACTTGTGGGAAAAGGATTTTGGTGTTGCTTCCCAAGAGCACAACCATGAAAAACATCATCAACAGAAGACACTTTGGGTAAACCAAGTACCATATTATGAGTACTCAACTCTTTTAAGTATTGATAGTTGAGATGACCAAATATTTCATGCCAAAGTTTGCTCTCAATATCTGCATGAGCAACAAGACATGAGGCTTTTGTAGTATCATTAAAACCTTTGAAGTGATACAATCGGGCATTATGATATATTTCTCCTTTAGCAATGAGGGAATGTGGCTCTTGCAAGCTTCTAATCTCAACTCTTTTGGGTGTGAATAAAACTATTTTTCCCATCTTAGAATGATAAATTTTGTAGATAGAAAGAATGTTTGTAGATATATCTAGAACATAAATCACATCATTGATGCAACCACCATATAAGAGTATGTCACATTTTCCCTTAACAGGAATAAAGGATGAATCCCCTACCTTAATGCTAAAAGTGGAGCTTGATGAAAGAGAAGTAAATGACTTTTTTGATGAATTCATATGATGAGTAGCACCTAAATCTAGAACCCAATGTTTGGAATAAGACTTTAGAGATTTTCCTTTTACATTTTTTTGGCATCAATTTTATGATCTTTCATTGTTGCTTATAAATCTTGTAAACTTTTCCAACATCGGTTGATTAAATGACCATATTTTTTGCAATAGGTACATGTTATAGGTGCTTTTTTTCTTTTCTTGAATTTTTCTTGTTTTGAGTTTGAAGCTACCAAGGCTTTGGATGAAGAGGGGGAGGTCTCATATTTGGAGAGCTTCATTTATTCTCTAGTGAGCCTATCACAAAATTCTTCTAATGTGGGCATTTTGAAATTTGTGCCAAGTGCATCCATTGTAGAGAGGAAAGTTGTTGCAAATATTTGAAAGGCCCCCCTTAATTTTTCCAAAATAAGATAGATGCATTCATCATATATTTTAGTTTTTCCACTTCCTTTTAATTGTGTTTGAATTTACTTAAATTTTGTTAAGAATTCACAATCATGGTGTAATCATCAAGTGATAAGGCTATTAATTCTGCATCAAGCTGCATAGATCGGATTTGGTCCACTTTACCAAATAAATTCTTTAATTTTTCTCAGATTTCAAATGGATTTTTGCACTCATAAATGTGAGACCATAAACTTTAAATTACATTCATACTTATAATGCCCATAGTTTCATACATTTTCTCTTTATGAACAAATTTTTCATTCTCTTTTTAAAGCTCAGGTTGTCTTCCTCTAGTAGGTGAGAGAGACCTCTTTGTGCAATGAGATTTAGGATTCTTGGTTTCCAAGTATGATAATTATGTGGAGTAAGTGGGTCTATTGTATTTGATGAATTTATTTTTAGTTATGAAGTAGAAAATATTATCAAGAGCACTTTGAACCAAAAACAGTAAAGAAGTAAAAAAAATAGTGAGACCCCTCTGTAGTAGTGTAGCAAAGATGAACCAAAGAAAAAAGGAAGTGAGAGATAAAATCATAGTGAGACCCCCCTGAACTAGTGCAACAAAGAGGTGATCTAAAATCGGCACCAATCGATCTCCCCACTCTAAAAAAATTATTATATATTTTTTACTTTGTACAAGGTAAAATCTCTCTCTATGGATACCTTTTCATAAATAGGTGTAGGTGTACAAAAAAAGGAGAGATAAATAGAGCTCTTTTACAATTTTTTGAAAAAATATGGCAAAGCAGTATGATACAAAAAAACATTGTAGATCTTCACCAAAGATGTGGTCTGGATGTTGTTCATAGTAAAAAAACTATATTTGCACTCATGTTTTCAAAGTAAATCAGATTCGTCTGTGTGACATCTAAAAAAAGTTGCTAGGTCTAAGTGTTGTAGGGAATCACTACTGCTATTTCTTTGGTCCACAGAGACCACAACTCTGCTCTGTTCTAGCATTTCTTGGTCTTTGTTTGCCCTATAGAAAACCACCTCCAAAAAAATGATTTCACTTTGCTTCTAAAACCTGCATCCAGGAAGAGCGCTCTAACTGCAGAACAAGTGGGAGCTAGTGAGAGATTGCTAAATATCCATGAGTAAACCACTTTTGAAAATAAAAACTCTTGTAGAAAGAAATCTAGATCTCCACGAGAAAACCACCATCAAAAAAAATATTGTAGCAAGCCACCTCCAAAAAAATTATTATGTTTCTTCCGCTGCCTAAGACTTAGCCGTTGGAGTTTCATCATGATTTACATGTCACCATGAGCAAACCACCTTTGAAAAGAACAAAATCTCATATCAAGAAAGCTAACTCTACATAAGAACACCACCATAAAAAAGAAAAAATCTCGTAGCAAGCCACCTCCAAATAATTTGTTATGTTGATTTCGCTGCCTAGGACCTGCATATAAGAATGAGAGAACAATTTATATTTAGAAAATAGAAAGGAGTGTACTGTGTAGAATGAGTGAGAGTTCACTAAATTTCATGAGGTCATAGATTTTCCAAGATCAAGACTATTTGTGTAGTAGTAACCAATTGCCATGAGGTCACCAAAACTCCACGAGGGTTGGTGTTAACTGTTTAGAGCACCAAAAATAATCAAGCACTTAGTCATTGGTGTTTCATCATGATTTATGTGAAATACTATTTGTGCGGCAGTAAAACTCACCACGAGATGACAAAAAAATGACCACAGGTTTTTAATCGTAGTTGGAGCACCAAAAAAATCATGTACTTAGTTGTTGGATTTTCATCACGATTTATGCGTCGCTAGTCATAGTGTTTTAGGAGCGCGTCTGAGTGGAAAAAAAACCAGCTTCCAAACAATAAAAATTATTCATGGTAGCCATTGGAGGGAAATAATCATTAATCAAACTCGGATGCATTATTTGATAAAGTTCTATTACCATGTGCATAATCAGATCACTTTTTCAATGATAGTTAAATGACTAGCTTCGATTCCTAGCTACAATCATGATGCAAAAATCATGGAGGACTATGCCCAACCCATATATAACTTCAGTGATCGGTCCCAACAAGAAGGTGCCTCAATGAGCTTACATACAAGTAGGAATTTTGAACAAAAAAACATTTTCAAACTCAGCTCGACCTTCGATGATATATCCTAGTGAGAATACGCTCAATGAGCTCGACTACAAGCAAAACTTTTGAAGCATCACCTTGATGTTTGATCAAACTCAGCTCGACCTTCGGTGATTGATCCTAGTGATTGATGTTCTTCACAATAATAAATCTATTTTATGGCTCTCACTTGTCTAATAATGGTCCACTACAATCATGGACATGAACCCACGTCGAACAAAAAAAAGGCTTTGCAATTTTTGTTTTGAGTATGACACTATTCATAGGAATGACTTCATTATATGGCTCTAGTTTAGCTAATGATAGTCCAATGCCATCATGGACATGAACCCACACTGAACTGGAAAAAATAATCCTTCTAAGAATTTTTTTTTTAAAATATGGTGAAGTGCCATAATAATGACGCAATAGGTCAAAGTGATGTTTTGAAAAAAACTTTAAATCTTAAATACAGTATATCAAAAAAGTCAAACTATTAAGACTTATGATGCCCAGGTGAAGCTTCTTGTCACAATTGGATAGGCTACTAGATTTGGACCAGACAAGTAGAAACTCTCATCTAGAATGTCCAAAAAGAAATGATCGACCAAAGTGACCAAGATTTCACTAAAAAAATGAATCATATTCTAAATAAATCTTCAAAAAACTTGAATGCTTGCAGAAAAACTATCCTCGCTCTAGGACCATGTTAGAATAATTTAGGAATAATATTCTATCCCAAAAAGAAAAATTTATGAAAGGCATCATAAGTTTTAGAGCGAATCTCAAGATCTAATTGCTTATTCTATAAGATCAACTTTGTATAAATAGTTGTAGACACCAAAACAGCACCAATCCGATTACGTGACAACGAGCGCTGATCGCATTGACACAAACAGTCCCTAGGGCAGCCCCCAGAGGTTAAACAGTGGTCCTAACCACTTCTAAAAGCAGTTTTAGAGGTCAGAGGTCAATTTGGCACCTTTTAGGCACTTTGCTAATTATTCGCTCCACCCCGAAACGAGTACAGACTGGTACTCGTTCCACCCAGGGACGAATTCCAGCGCTCGTTTTGGGGTGGGACGAATACCAGGTTTGACCGAAAAAAGTCAAACCTCGACATAGGACAACTCAGAACTGCCACTAAGCTCTCCCTTCATGGCATAGGAGTACGAGCGATTTCTTTTGACAACTCAGATCTGCCACTTGACTCTCCATTCACTGCATGGGAATAAGAGTGAGCTTTTCAGGACAACTCAGATCTGCCACTTGACCCTCCCTTCATTGCATGGGAGTGAGAGTGGGCTTTTTCATGACAACTCAAATTAGCTACTTAACTCTCCCTTCATTGCATGGGAGTGTGAGTGAGTTCTTTTGAGCATGCAGAAGCAGTTATGAAGTCCTTGATCAAGGAGAAGTCTTCTCTTCACAAAAAAAGCATTCATGCAAAATAGCACTTTTGCATGTTAATTCAAGAGACCCCTTGGGTCTATAAAATGGTGAGTTTCCTCACCCAAAGAATATACAGAGAAGGAGCATTTTGAGCAACGAAGTGCTGCTATTTTGCTGACTTACGATTTGTGCCTTTACATCCATAATCTCTTAATCGAAAGGGAGGTTATTGGGTGACTTTTGGAGGCATGAATCAAGACCCAAAACCCAATTTTTTTGGACACAATATCCTACCAATTTGTCGATAACACATCACAACAGGTTTTGGACTCATCCCAAGCGGATTGGTGTCGAAACAAAGTCTTAACCGGTGGGTGGTTTGCCTTTGGGCACCCCCTGCCTTATTGTAGGTTTACTCGTTTCACCCCGAAATGAATACCAGTCTATTGCAGGTTTATTCGTCCTGCCCAGGAACGAATACCGATCTGTGTCGAATTTGGTGATTGTTTCTTTTGCAGTATTTTGCTAGTTACATGTTTATGCTTCTATCAAATTTTTAGTCTATTTAGATTCATTTTAATCATCGTTATATTTATCTTTTATATTCATTAACAGTACTCTTTCAGATTTGCGAGTTTCATTATCATACACAAGTGCTACTGACGATTTGTTGTTTCTTTGAATGCAGGAGGAGCAGCAAAGATTAAAGATTCATCAATACCAATGACGGCAACACTTTGGCTCACCCATTTCACATGTGGGCACGCGGAAGGAGGAACACTAAATCCATGATTGTAATTGAAACTATGTTAACGCTCCTACCCCCTAAAAGGGAGGAGACGTCTTTGTAACCGAATTGGAAGAGTATAAATAAAAAGGGTTGTGCTTTCTATACTTCCTTTTATCTCATTTAAATTCGTCTCTTTTCTTTCATTTCATGCATTTCACTTTATAGGACCTTAAGCGTTAACTTTGGGTTTTGAATACATCGCATTAGTTTTCCTTTCAATCTTTCGGAATCTCGTGCTTTCAATGGCGATCACGGTGGGACATCTATCCTCTATTTTTTTTTAGGTTAGATTTCTGATCTGAAATTGCTTGTTTTGATTATAGGTACCTATTTTTTAGTCATTAGACTATTATTCGTTTCGGTCCGCGACGATTACAGAATTGGGATTCGTCTCACCCAGGGGCGAATAGGCATTCGTCCTACCCTGGAACGAATACGGTTCTGATATTCGTCTCACCCCGGGACGAATAGCGTTCTGTGCATTTTTTAGAGCAGCAAGTCAGAAACATCCTTTTGGGCAGAGAAGAGGTAGGGGTTTTTAACAAGCCTCTGTCAAATTTTTGTTTTCTATTTTTTGATTTTCAGTTTTTGTATGGCTTAGGGAAAGTTTCCTTTTTGTTTGCCTGTTTCATTTTTTGCAAATTAAAATGAACCTCACACATCACGTGGTTACTTAAACCAAGGAGCTGGTCGTAAAACCCCAACCCTTGAGCAAGACCAACAGTGGATTTCATCACCACGTTGGCTTGGATATTTGCATACATTACCCCGATCGCACTGTTGCTAGACGTAAATCCTGACGAAAGCTGACCAAGTGTAGCTAGGGTGATTCCTAGCGCATGAGGATAAGTCTTCTATGGTAGGTGTCATAAATAGAGTGATTCCCCTTTCGTACCGCCTATGTTCCATGTATCATCTGCTCTCACGTACCTATAGTCTCCCTCACGTAAGGGCGGGTATATAGAGAGGTTGGTATATCGGTCCGGCAATGGTATATTGAAGGGGCGACCATTTTGGGAGTCATATGAGCCTTCATAATTGCATTTAAACGGTTTTCATAAAAAGCTTTCAAAAAAAAAACAAACAACAAAACACACTAAACCAGAATTAGGGCACACTCTTAATCTTTAAAAGAGATAATCATTGCTTGTGTGTGTATGCTATTTTCTATTTAGAGTATCAAAAAAAAAATCATAAAAAGAAAAATCTAAAAAAAGAATTTCTGCATCTTTAGGTTAACATCACCATGGTGTACACTCGTAGCCAAGCCCAATCACGGGCAGAAGCTGCAGAGAATACACCAAGGGGGACAAGTCACCTCCGATATAGCCCTAAAGACTTGGCCATCCCGCCTTGGCGGCAGGATACACAAGTTAGTCCACACCATGCAGTTACAGAACATGACTTTAGAGGCACCTCCTTGAGGGGCACTCCAACTCATGCCATCACTAGACAAGACTATAGAGGCACCTCCTTAAGGGGTACTCCCATTCAACAAAGATCCTTTCAAGAAGACAACCCACATGTAGCACTTGACCTAGATATAAGGCCTCCCTTGGAAGCTCGTTATGGGTGGCCTAGTGATGAAGTGCTTGAACAACAAAGGGTCCACAAGGAGGAACCATATGATTTCGTTACTCCTAATTTACCCCTGATTAATGTTAGACACACTAGACCATATCCAGAATATCAGGTTCTCCCGACAAGGCAAGACAATTCTACCCGCACCTTTTATGCATATAACAGAGAATGTGAGGAAGATCACTACGTTCCTCAAGAATAGTACATAGCACGGGAACGATGCACGTCTGCACCCGCTTTATATCCAAATCGCTCATTGAGACCAGAGCTTCAAGTCAATGCTGCTAACCTCGACAGAGGGAAGCAACAGATAGGGGTCTCAGAGTACCATGATCGAGAAAGGCATGTAGGGGAGGCATCTAGGCCTCCTAACCAAGAGACGATAGAACAAAGTGACTTGGCATTTGCCAAACTAGCCACCCGCCAAGCGCAAATCACGTGGCTTAGGCAAGACCAACAACAATTAGAACATTTGTGTCACCTTAACCAAGAGCGCATTCAACGTCAGACAACTGAATTGCTTCACAACAATGTGCCTGAGAAGGTTCCAGTCCCTCGCACATAGAAATCTGAGATGTATGTGAGGCACAACCCCTTAGTGCGAGACAGGTCTCCATGACTTCATCAAGCACTGCCTCTAAGACCTCCTAGACCTGAGCGGGAGGCCACTCCCCGAAACCATGATGGGCATCCTCTGCGGGCACCCATCAATGTTTACAGGCCTAGGCCAGATACTCCTCAAGAAGCTTATGAGGATTATGAACAAGAAGAAGAGTGGGCTGAAACGCCCTATCAAGGCAGAAGGGGTGCTACCCAGTTATCCCTCCAAAGGCCTCAAGTTCCCCACAACCCACAGCGGGAGCAAACCAAGGAGGAGGAGATTAAGTCCTCCGATGCATACAAAGTGTTGTTAGAACGCTTAGAGACTATGGAGCTCAAGACTTCTGGGCCCCAAAAGCCTACTTTACGCCAACTCCGTAGTCATCCTGTGCATCCGTCAGTGCCGGCACCTCCCTACCCCAAACATTTTAAGTTGCCCCAGTTGGCACTCTTTAGAGGGGAAGAAGATGCTCAAGAGCATGTGACTCGATTCTTGAGCCAATGCTTCGGTATTCAAGACAATGATGCATTGCTATTAAGAACATTTATAACCACATTCGTAGGACCTGCCTCGGATTGGTTTACCCATTTACCGAAGCATAGCATCTACAACTTGGATCAGCTAGTGGACGCGTTCCTAGAACGTTTCGCTTTCAATACAAAGAAAAAGGCGTCACTAAGTGATCTAGCTAGCCTCAAGCAGTATGAGGAGGAATCTATGGTGGCATATGGGAATCGGTGGAGGACGTTGCTTTCAAAGCTATCCTACCTCCCTCCTATGTCCGACCTAACTCAAATGTTCGCAAAGAGCTATTTGCGATCGATCTCTGTGCTATTGCAACTGCAGCAATATGCCACTCTAGAAGAAGCTCTGGCGCAAGCTAGAATTATCGAAGAGATCAAGATACAGGATGGCAAAATTGCCAAGCCTAAGAAAAAAGAATGGAATAAGAGCACTAAAATAGGGACTACGCAACAGAAACCCACCACGGTCAATCAAGTTGCTATCAATGCCCCTAAGCCTGCCCAAGCAACACAGCCTCAGAAGGCTAATTATCAGGCGGTGCCTCCAAACAACTATGAGAGAGAAAATCAAAAATAGGACCACAATCAACAGCATCACCCTAGGCGGCAATTTACACCATACACCGAGTCCAGGGACTCCTTGTTTGACCGTTTGTCAGTGGCAAACTTGATTAATCTACCAGAGATTCAAACAATAGATCCTAATGCGCCAAAGCCTAAGGGCTATAGAGAGGATCTTTACTATAGGTTCCACAGAAGGAAAGGGCATGACCTTAACGCCTATTGGAAGTTCAAAGGTTTAGTGCAAGATCTCATTGACAACAACACATTGGCAGTGGATAATCCCATAGCGCCTAACAACCAACAAATGGGCATTTTCAGAGATCCTTTGCCCGCACATGATGCACAAGCAAAACCTCTTCATGTCAATGAGGTGCAACAAAATTGCCCCATGGAAGGGTATGTGGGGATGATAAGCATCGTGACTCGAAACAAGAGATACCCAGGAGCTGCCCCCGCGGCAGCCACAAGAGAAGTTCCCTCAACGTCACAAACTCAACCGACCCCTACACAGCTTCCCCCGCCTAGACCAGTGGCCACGATTCAAACTAGACTTACTCAAAGTCTAAGGACCACGTCGGCTAGGCTCTCCATATATGAGCTTATTCAACAATCAGCGCCCCATCGAGAGGCTCTCATGGAGATCTTAAAGGCAATTGAGTTGCATCCCCATGAAGCAAATTCTTTCAACAACTTCGTGGGCCATGTGAAACAGTGTACGGAACCAGTCATCACCTTTCGAGAAGATGAATTAAAATCGATGGCTGGTGATGTGGCGGATCCACCCCTACATGTTATTGCATGGGTCAACGAGATTCCATATAAGCGGGTGTTGGTAGACACTGGTTCGTCCAGTAACATTATTACAACCGCCGCCTTAAAACATTTGAAGTTGCCGACCTCTCACATCGTACCTTCCACTTATACTCTTCGAGCATTCAATGATGCGATATGCTCGACAGTTGGCACAATTGTCCTACCCATACAAGTGGGACAAAAGAACATCCATACATTGTGCCACATTTTAGAAGGTGAGATGGCTTACAATATCTTGCTGGGGCGACCTTGGATCCGGGACATGAAGTGTGTCCCTTCAATTGCTCATCAATGTTTAAAGTATACATTTGAAGGACAAGTGCACGTGGTCCCCGTAGATTTAGAACCTTTCAAATACTGTAATTCAGTGCACCTAATGCCGTAGTCGACCCTTCCTTCAACGCATGTGGATTTTTAGTTAAATCCATCTAAAAGGGGTCCGATTACGCAAGAATCTCCATTACCAAATCAATCAAATTCCTAGGCGGGTTCATCTTCTTCATCTAGTCCTCCCACAACGATGCCACCTACGGTGGCCACACCAACGGACAAAGGAAAGAAGCCCCTGGAAGAGGAACCACCCTTAGTCTCCAACATCTCGACAGAAGAGATGCTTAATAGAATGGAAGTCGAGATGCCTAGTTCACCCCACATGGAGTGGACTCGGGGAGAACTCCCATTCGCTTCCTCTCAATCGCCAACGATTACTAGTTGAGATGTCTAATACAGGCATTGGGGAGTATATAGTGCGCAATGTTGTAGCAACGCCCACACTTGAGTCTATGCAAGACATGGGAAGACCTCGACTCCCCATAGGCTCTGTGGTTCCTTTAGGCTACCCACCTAATCAGACAAACTTCATTTTTGGGGGCCTGGATAATGGCGTTGAACCTTCCCTACAAGAAGAGGAAGATGAAGAGCCCTTTGTGGAGGATGTCAATTATCTGTCTAACCTAGACTTCGCATTACGATATCTTAGCCAATGCAATTGGCATGGATATGGGTTGGGTCGGTATGAACAAGGAGTGCATGTTTTGTGCCAACCAAGATACCAAATGCCTTATGACAAGTCAGGAGTAGGGTTTAATCACCCTTTGCCCCTCGACATCTTGGTCAAAAACATGCAAGGCCTAGGGATAGGCAACAAGGATGGGTTGGCATCAGATCCATATGCCAATCCAAATACAACTTATACATTGGGGGATTATCTCCCATTACACACAACCAACCTTGTTGACCTCAACAACCCTTTCCCTTCGGTCACAATGGGAGACAATTCCAGGACTCACCTCCATGAAGGATATGACCAAGACCAAGCAGAGTCTTCGGATGATGAGTTGGAGTACGAGGTGTCACCTTGGGATCCTCTTGAGTCAGGAAGCAATCATTCACACATGCTTCCCATGGATGATTATCAAGAAAGCTTCTTGACCATGTTCCCATTAGATGATCCCATTGAACATAGATTACCTCAAGCAAATCAGGTCCCCCCGTAGAGAGCGGAACAACCTCGTTGGGACCATATTAATTTGCTTGAGCAAGATGAGCTTCCCATGTCGCAAGCAGTTATTGGAGCCAATGAAGGCCTGTGGATCTCTGACAGTGATTACGAAGATGAAACCGAGATGGCCTATCTCAACCACATGCGACAAATGCAACAACAATATCCCTTGGACATAGATGACATGTTTGAACACTTACACATAGGTCCAAGACATAGGTGGCACCTCAACCCGATGCAGTTATAGCAATTACTGCACCCGCCACTCTAGGTACACAGAGAGCATCTTCCACCTGGAGACCCTATCAAACCATCAGTGCCTAGGGCAGACCCTATTTGCATGTCCATGCATAGGGCTGATCCCTTTGTGCCAGTGCCTACAGAGCTAGATCCAAAGCATCAAGAACATCCAGAATGTCAGAGTTATCACACCTACGGTAATGGAGGTTACAATCATTTCATCAACATGATCTCCATTGACTTGACCGCCCCCATCCATGATCCAGCCGACCCAACATGGTCATTGCATCTAGACATAGAAGCTATAGATTGGGATCACGCTGACACACCACCATCCCCATCAGAGTATTGGCCTTGCGGTGGGATGTTTCATTTCACTCCAGGATAGACTCAGGATGTCTTCCATGCTGAAGAGGAACCTGACGTTCCTAATGATGATCTTAATTCAGCAAATGATATCCATCTGATCCCAACTCCACACCAGTTGGAGGACGGATCCCACATGTCGATCGAGGCAACGATTGATGTAGACATCGACACAGATCCAATGAATCCATGGATTCTCAAGCTAGGGGTAAGTCTCTCCCCCGAAGAGCAAGCCGATTATGTTGCCCTTCTCAAGGAGAAGAAGGAGGTTTTTGCATGGTCATACAAGGATATGTCGGGACTAGACCCACAACTAGTCATGCATAATTTAACGCTTGATCCGACAATCAAGCCAGTAAAGCAAAAACTATGCAAGATGCATCCAACAATGGCCTTAATGGTAAAATATGAGTTACAAAAGTTGTTGGATGCACAGTTTGTCATCTGTGTGGATTATCCGCCATGGTTGTCTAACATGGTTCCCGTCAAGAAGCCCGATGGGAGGATTCGCATATGCACCAATTTTTGAGATCTTAACAAAGCGAGTCCTAAGGATGATTTTCCCTTGCCAAGCATCGACGCATTGGTAGACGCTACAGTGGGCCACGAAATGCTTTCCCTTATGGATGGTTTCTCGAGATACAATCAGATTCGTATTAATCTTGAGGACCAACTAAAAATGGCATTCACAATGCCTTGGGGGACATTTTGTTATAAGGTCATGCCTTTTGGCCTTAAAAATATTGGTGCCACCTACCAACGTGCCATGACATACATCTTCCATGATTACATGCACAAAACTTTGGAAGATTACATGGATGATTTGTTGGCCAAATCTCTTTTGCGCCTAGATCACCTCGATGACTTGAGCAAGGTCCTTGATCGCCTCATTGAGCATAAAGTCAGACTAAACCCCAAGAAGTGCGTCTTTGGCGTCACCTCTGGAAAGCTCTTGGGTTTCATAGTCTCCAAATGAGGAATCGAGGTGGATCCCAACAAAGTCAAGGCAATCCTTGAAATGCTTCCCCCAACTACCATCAAGCAGCTCAGAAGTCTGCAGGGAAAGGTCGCGTCGATCAAACGCTTCATAGCACAGTTATCTGACAAGTGCCGACCCATGAATAAATTATTGCACAAGGGGGTAGCATTCCATTGGGATGACGAGTGCCAGTCGGCCTTTGATGATATTAAATAGTACTTGGCTTCGCCACCAGTATTGGCACCACCTAGACCAGGAGTGTCATTCTATTTATACATCTCAGCTACTGAGGTGGCATTGGGTGCCATGCTGTCCCAAAAAAATGAGCTTCACAAAGAACAGGCTACATACTATCTTAGCCGCACCCTGGTCAGTTATGAACTTAACTATGCATACGTTGAAAAGCTCTGCTTGGCAGTGGTGTTTGCTACCAAAAGGCTATGCCACTACATGCTTAGTAATAAGACGTATGTTGTGTCTAAGGAGAATCCATTGCGATACATGATGAGTCATACTTATCATAGTAGCCGCACGGTAAAATGGATCATGTTGTTGACGGAGTTTGACATAGAATTCATTGGACAAAAATCCATAAAAGGTCAAGTCATCGCCGATCAACTAGCCGAGGCTCCTCTTGAAGACGATCAGCCTCTGACCTTCGAACTACCTGATGATGGGGTCTTCCATGTTTTAGAATCGCCAGATTCTGATGAGCCTGAGTCACAGGCTGACATAACCCTATTCTTTGATGGTTCTAAGTGTGAGCAAGGAGGTGGCATGAGAATTGTATTCTTCACTCCACAAGGGGCTCCAATGCCTTTGTCATTTAAATTAGACTTCTCATGCACCAATAACAATGCAGAATATGAAGCCTTGCTCATAGGTCTTCAGACAGCAGTCACCATGAACATTAAATGATTGAACATCTTTGGTGACTCGTTGTTAATTGTCAATCAAGTTAAGGGGATATTCCAATGTAAATGCCCAGTTCTGTAGGCTTATAAAGCCCTTGTGGACAAATTCTTGGCACAACTTGAATGGTACGACATCGAGGCACTCCCTCGATCATCGAATCATTTTGCGGATACTATGGCCTCCTTGGGGTCACTAATCCCGCAAGACCTTTTCGGTGAGATGACAACCATTCAGGTCAAGACATTATCGCAACCCGCGATGGAGCGTGCAAGCTCTGACCTCACGCCAAGAATCCACTTGATCCAGATTGAACCATCTCCGGATAGGTTTTCTCGAATCCAAGATTGTTTGACTAAAGCCAACTGGGGGTCCTTGTTCTCCCCTTCCCCTCTTAATAGCAACACAACGCTATTTTTACAAGTTCTTTCCCGCTCAGCTTTTGTTCGGGATGAACTTCAAGAGGGATTGGTTGTTCATACCATCGAGGTTTCTGATCAGCAAGATTGGTACACACCCATTAGGGATTACCTCAAGCTAGGTACTCTCCCACTTGGATTGACACAAGCCATGAAAAGATCATTCAAACAGAAAGCGGCAAAACATGTCTTGTTAGGAGACATTTTGTATCGTCGGAGCTATGAAGGAATCCTCCTCCATTGCTTGGACCAGCAAGAGTCCGCTTGGGCGATCACCCAAGCACACGATGGTACATGTGGTGGCCACTTCAACGGTATGGCCATTGCAAAGCGCATTCTTTGCATGGGTTATTATTGGCCATATTTAGAGTGAGATTGTTGCGCGTATGTGAAGAAGTGCGTGAAGTGTCAACATCATGCCAATTTGACACACGTACCTTCTCAGGCCTTGCAACCGATCCAATCGGCTTGGCCTTTTTCGTAGTGGGGCTTTGATCTGATCGAAAAGATCTCCCCTGCATCGTCGGGTCATCACACATTCATCATTACAGCCACAGAGTATTTTACCAAGTGGGTGGAAGCAATTTCGTTAACCTCTATGACTGGACCCCGCATTGCGGAGTTTATTTTGCATAATATCATATGTCATTTTGGTATTCCATCCAAGATCCTGTCAGATAATGGGACACCATTCAAGAACAAAGATGTGCGTGCTTTGACCACAAAGTACAAAATTTAGCATAGCTTTTCAACACCCTATTATCCGTAGGCAAATGGGCAAGCAGAGGCGTCTAACAAAATGCTCATCGCCATCCTCAAAAATATTGTCATAGATAATCATAAGGATTGGCACATTCAGATCCCGCTTGCCCTATGGGCTTATCGCACTAGTATTCGGACGCCCACTGGGGCAACTCCATTTTCATTGGTGTATGGCTCCGAGGCTGTCATGCCTCTTGAGTTGGAAATCCCTTCACTGTGCATATCAATGCAAGAGTTCATCGATGATGACACTGCGCGACAAGCCCGGTTAGATCAACTTACGTTGCTTGATGAACGACGCGTCAATGCTCTCGAGCATTTGCGTATCTATCAAGAGCGACTTAAGAAAGCATACAACATGAAGGTCCACTTGAGGGAATTTTAGGTTGGTGACTTGGTCTTAAAAGAGAACCAACAGAATTCTAATTTACCGTCCCATCTGAGGGACAAGTTTGCAGCAAACTGGTTAGGTCCTTATGTGATTGATAGTCGAATAGGACCTGGAACTTACCGGCTTGCCTCTCTTGAAGGAATCAAGGAGCTCGAACCCTTGAACATCATTCATTTGAGGCCATTCCACATTTAGAGAGCCATAGTCCAACCAAAAGCTCCAAGGATTATCACAATCGCTTGGTCAATCCCAAAATGCCCCAAAGGTGTCCATAAACCCTTTGGTCAAACCAAAAGCTCCAAGGATTTCCACAATCGCTTGGTCAATCCCAAAATGCCCCAAAGGTGTCCATAAACCCTTTGGTCAAACCAAAAGCTCCAAGGATTTCCACAATCGCTTGGTCAATCCCAAAATGCCCCAAAGGTGTCCATAAACCCTTTGGTTAAACCAAAAGCTCCAAGGATTTCCACAATCACTTGGTCAATCCCAAAATGCCCCAAAGGTGTCCATAAACCCTTTGTCAACTCAAAAGCCCCAAAGGTATCCATAAACCCTTTGGTCAAACCAAAAGCTCCAAGGGTTACCATAACCGCTTGGTCACAACAAATATTCAAAAATAAACAAAAACAATAAAATCATCAAAAATAACAAAAAAAATTGCATTTCCATTCCATGCATACTCATAAAACATCAAAAATACAAAAATATAGGTTGCATTAGGCATCACATTCATACATTGCATATTTGTTGGTTATACAAGTCAAAAGCACCATAGACTGTCATTACTTGGCAATCCCATCATCTTCCACATCACATCAATTTTCTCAATGCATACATCCCGCATCACACCATCCCATTTTTTAGCATTAGTCAGTTGTCTCCTAATGTATTTAGGGTTTTCGTCATTCAGCTGTCTTTAACTTTCTAGCCAAAAATTGTACAAAGTCAAACAGATTTTACACAGGAAAATTTTACTTGGGTCACACCTCGTTATGTAATATCCCTACACAAATTTACACACATAAAATAATTCCTAAGTTGTGTGAATGCAAGAGAAACCTACAAAGCAGTCTAGGGTACCATCGATGAAAGATTAGCCTATTCATCCCCCTGTGCGAATGGTTCAAGAATGCTGAGAATTGACAAAAGGACAAGCTCTTCCCCATCCATTCCTCCTAATCAACAGTGGTTTCCATCACTACCAAAAATTCAAAAATCACCATTGGTTCCTAAGGTTGTAAGGATTCGTACTACACGTCCCTGCCAAGGATGGGTAGTCATCCCCAAGGCCTAAAAGAATCAATGACCATTCCAAAAAAAAAAACCATTTCCACAAGCCATCATCACAATCACCTTTGGTCTCTCAAAGTCGTAAGGATTCATACTACACATCCCTGCCAAGGATGGGTAGTCATCCCCAAGGCCTAAAAGGATCAATGTTATTACAAAGCTCAAAAGCCAAATCAAATAACAGTGGTTATCACCACTATTCAAAATCCTTGCTCAAAAGAACACAAAAAAAAAGAACAAAATAAACAGTGATTTTCATCACTTTGTATACGAGCAAATATCCTAAACCATTGAGCCAATAAAAAACCTGAACTTGAATCCCTGGAATTCTCAGCATTCAAAAACCATCTAGGTGATCCTCATTACAGGTTTGGTGGACAACCTACTTAGCAATGGCGGTATCCTACCCGCATGACGATATGTCTATCACATTAGCTTTGCGTGTGAGCAGACCAATGTTTGCATGTGGATGAGCTAGCTTATGGTACCCTAGATTGTCCCGTGGATTAATCTTGCTAAACACAACAAAGGAGTTAGTGGAGCTAATTAGGTGATCCTCAGTACAGGTTTGGTTGATAGCCTATCTGGCATTGGCGGTATCCTGACAAATACCACATAAACGAACTCAATTGCACACATAGGGATGTGAAATAACTTGGTTAAATTCAAGTCGGATTTAGACCTTGTTCAAAAGTCTTGCGAGATAAATGTACAATCTTGGCTAGTTAGTTAAAATATCTGAATCTCAGAAAAGCTTAACTACATTATAACAACTGGTACATTTTATTCCATACATCATCATCAAACAAATATGCAAAATACAAAAACAAAGTTTTCACATGCACAGTCATTCCACAAAGTCATCCCATTCATATAGCAAGTCAGTCAAATCTTGCACAGTCTATGGTGCTAATGACAAAACATAAACAACTCATTTCATTTATTCCATTGGCATTCATCATACAAATTAGAACCATCGCATTCATAATCGCATATGCATACATTAATGTAAAAACATGTACATAAACATAAATCATGAAAAGTGCATCCACAAAAAAATATGTCATCTATATATATATCAAAAAAAGAGATGCCCGTAGGCTACAAAACTGGTCCTCTGACCCCGCAATCATACAACAAAATCCCCAAGTCTAGGGCGTCGTCCACCATGATCACGCAGGATCGGTGCGACGGGAACTACCCCCCATGGTGCGGGTCCTCTGAGACCTCTCAGGGTGGCTACTGCTCACCCCCGCACCATGCCCGCTGGCCTCTCCCTCATCCCGCCGCCTCCGCTGTGAGGATGTTGTCTGCTCCGTGTCGCTCCCTCTCGAGCGTCGCGATGATCCACCTCCAGAGAATGCAGGCACTTGCCCACCAAGGCGGGTAATCTCATCCTCCAGCTCATACCGCTATCGCAACCAGTCCCTCTCCCACTGATGATAGGTCACAATGCTCATCCATAGGAGATCCCTCTCCCACACCATCTCCCCAAGCTCCCCATCTCACCTCCGTAGCACCTCCGTCAATCATGCTACCTCGTGCAACCCCGCCTCTGTATCCCCTAGCACGCCAGCTGCGTCGGCCTCTCTAGAGCACCTGCTCCGGAGCATCCTGCATCTCTGGCTGCTCCTCCTCACCAAAGTCCTCTCCCGCATCTGCCACCTCCACCATCTCCACATCAACAGGAGCTCCCCAACCCTCTCCTGGTGCCTCTGCACCCTCTTCGCCTACCGCTGCCTCATCCCCTCCCAATGGCCCCTCACCTCGCCATTGCCGGAGCGTCCACCACTCCTGGTACTCGATAGTAACTCCGACGTCATCCACATCCGGAGTGTCCAGTATTGTATCCGCCTCCTCACCTAGCGGCTCGAGGATCGACACAGCTAGAGTCCTCTCATCGCTCCGACGTCGATAGACTAAAGGCTCCCTAGGCAACCCCTGGCGTACCCCAAACTGTCATGTCACTCAGAGATAATGGAAGTATTCCTGCTCTGTCCCGTGTCATCCAATGACCCACCTCCCCCTCTAGACCCATCGAAGCCACTCATCAGCCTTCGGCCATGCGGGACAATCTCGATATGGCCTCCACACCACATCTCCTGGAGTCAGTCATGCCAATGCATCTACGTAATGGTCCACGTCTCCCGCAAACCGTCGACTCTACCCTCGCTCCTCAGATCGATACCATAAAGCCCCATAACCAATGTCTCTATCCACCATGTCAACCCGTGTAGTCCAGGGTAGCCCTCGTGGTCGCTCCATGGCTATATGCTGCCAGGCCCAGCTCTGTAGCAAGAAACTGCAGCCAATCCCCTTCTGCCTCCGACAGCGGACCTCATACAACTCATCATATAGTTGAGCCAAGAGCGTCTGGCCCCATCTCATGATCACAGGCTCTGTCATAGGACAATCCACTAACTGCCACACCACCTCCAGTAGGTTCCATGGGAACCTCGCCCCTGAGGAGTCTGGCAACAACATGTTGGAAATGAGGCTCATGAGTAGTGTATGCCTCACTCCCAACACCCTCCTCGCGTACCACCACCGCACTAAGATCCCACCCATCTGACAATCATCCTCCGCTCTCTGCACCATGTCCTCCACACCCAAGTCCTCCCCATGTCCAAAACATCGGGTCAGTACAGCCGTCCTTTGGCCTCGTGGCGTCGTCCGGATGGGAACCCCGTCTATCGAAATCCGAAGAATCCGATACACATCCTCCAAGGTAACTGTCATCTCCCCTGTCGAGAGATGGAAGGTGTTCGTCCGAACATTCCATAGACTGATCAAAGCTGTCAAGTACGCCCGATCCCCAACAACTGGCTCCAATCGAGCCACATGCTTGAGCCCCAAGGCGTCAAGCCACTCCCAGTCCTCCGCACTCAACGCCTCTCGGGCACTAGAAAAAATAGTCGATACCCGATATCGACTCTTCACCACCTGCACATCACAAAACATAAACACATCAAAACATGCATCAAATCACCATCACATATACAAAAATGCATCAATATACAGTAACATCATTCATTCACATGTACATCTGTTACAATTTAAAAACATACAAACAACAAAAAAATTGATATGGTTTATCTACGGTTTCAACCTAAGTTTTACCATTCAAACAAAAAAATTCATCAATTTTTTCATCTTTAAATTCAAACAAAAAAATGCATCAATTTTTCATCTTTAATTTCATACAAAAAAACAACAAAAAATTGACATAGTTTACCTACGGTTTTTAACCTAAGTTCACCATTCAAAACAAAAAAAATTCATCAATTTTTACCCTAGGGTTTCATTTTTCATCATTTCCACAATAACAATTTGACATGGTTTACCTACGGTTTTCACCTAAGTTTTACCATTCAAAAAAAAAAAAAAATTCATCAATTTTTCATCTTTAAGTTCATAAAAATGACAAAAAAACTGACATGGCTTACCTACGGTTTCGACCTAAGTTTCACCATTCACACAAAAAAACATTTTTCTAACCGTGGTTACCCTAAGGTGTTACTCTAAGTTTCATTTAGGTTTATTTTACGGTTTTCCATCTAGGTTCCCATCGGTTTGCATACACGTTTCATTTCGTTTCATGGTCTTTAAATCAAATTCATTCACCTTTTAATTAATTAATTAGGGTTCCATGTCTTAAACAAAAGAAAAACACAATAAAAACAAATTTGCACTTTTTCAAATTAAAACTCGAGGAGATAGTTCACTTACTGGTCTCGCTTCGGCTCCGCCGCTTGATGACCCGGTCTGTGCACTCATGGTAGCTGGAAAATTTGGCAGTGCTTCGCGTCAGAAAATCTCCCTCCTCCTCCTCAGAGCTCCAATTCGCTCGCGATGAACAGTGCAAATGAGCCAAATCCGTCATTTTCGCATATTTATAATTTTTGCTTGCTGGTATTCGTTCCTTCCTGGAACGAGCGCTTTTCCTCGGAGGAGCGCTCGTCCCACCCCAGGACGAATAACAGCATGGTATTCGTCCCACCCCGGAACGAATTCCAAAATTCAAAAAAAAAAAAACAAAAAAAAGGCAAAAAGCACCACAACCAAAACACTAAAAATTGCCAAACCAGAGTGCTATTGCACCTGACATTCTTGGCATAACAAAATAGATGTCGGGGTTTACATTATCACTATCTCTATCCCTAAGAAGGCTACCATGGCCGGACCGCTCCACGGGAGATCGGATTTTTGACAATGTTTACCCCTTATGGCGTCGCAAAACGGGTTTACCCCCACCAAAAATAGGTTCAAAAATCGAGAAACTGCTCGAGCATTCAACGGATAACATCTGAAGGCACCCTTACCTAAGTCATCTTGGGTCAAGCGACTCGTCGCTTTTCTCATGTCGGTCATTCCCTCATCGATTCGTCGCTTGAGGGGGTAGTCACACTTAGTTGCCAATCAACAACAATATACCCAATCATGGAAATGACACGCATTCAAAGGATCATTGACAAAGACAATCGTGCCCTTGCTTGGGGCAGCAAACAAGCAATCATCACAAGCTGATCAAACACTTGGCATTCGTGAATCATGAACTCAAGGTTCCCATAGACAAAAGGTTGCGCCCTTTGCCTATTCATGACTGATCAATGTCCAAGTTCAAGTAATACCTCACCGAACCAGGTTAATACTTGATTTAAGTTCCTTAGCTCGTCAGAAGCAAGGATTCAAGAATGCGTGCCCTTTCCATACTTGGGGCATCAAGAGTTGGTTAGGTTAATGAGAAACCCTAATCATTAGTGCTTTGGTTATCTATTTTTGCTCGACGTTGCGCCTTGCACAACGCTTCCCAAAAAGGGGCATCTGTAGACACCAAAACAACACCAATCCGATTACGTGACAACGAGCGCTGATCGCATTGACACAAACAGTCCCTAGGGCAGCCCCCAGAGGTTAAACAGTGGTCCTAACCACTTCTAAAAGCAGTTTTAGAGGTCAGAGGTCAATTTGGCACCTTTTAGGCACTTTGCTAATTATTCGCTCCACCCCGAAACGAGTACAGACTGGTACTCGTTCCACCCAGGGACGAATTCCAACGCTCATTTCGAGGTGGGACGAATACCAGGTTTGATCAACAAAAAGTCAAACCTCGGCACAGGACAACTCAGAACTACCACTAAGCTCTCCCTTCATGGCATAGGAGTACGAGCGATTTCTTTTGACAACTCAGATCTGCCACTTGACTCTCCATTCACTACATGGGAATAAGAGTGAGCTTTTCAGGACAACTCAGATCTGCCACTTGACCCTCCCTTCATTGCATGGGAGTGAGAGTGGGCTTTTTCATGACAACTCAAATTAGCTACTTAACTCTCCCTTCATTGCATGGGAGTGTGAGTGAGTTCTTTTGAGCATGCAGAAGCAGTTACAGAAGCAGTTATGAAGTCCTTGATCAGGGAGAAGTCTTCTCTTCACAGAAAAAAGCATTCATGCAAAATAGCACTTTTGCATGTTAATTCAAGAGACCCCTTGGGTCTATAAAATGGTGAGTTTCCTCACCCAAAGAATATACAGAGAAGGAGCATTTTGAGCAACGAAGTGTTGCTATTTTTCTGACTTACGATTTGTGCCTTTACATCCATAATCTCTTAATCGAAAGGGAGGTTATTGGGTGACTTTTGGAGGCACGAATCAAGACCCAAAACCTAATTTTTCTGGACACAATATCCTACCAATTTGTCGATAACACATCACAATAGGTTTCGGACTCATCCCAAGCGGATTGGTGTCGAAACAAAGTCTCAACCGGCGGGTGGTTTGCCTTCGGGCACCCCCTGCCTTATTGCAGGTTTACTCGTTTCACCCCGGAACGAATACCAACTATTGCAGGTTTACTCGTTTCACCCCGAAACGAATACCAGTCTATTGCAGGTTTATTCGTCCTGCCCCAGAACGAATACCGATCTGTGTCGAATTTGGTGACTATTTCTTTTGCAGTATTTTGCTAGTTACATGATTATGCTTCTGTCAAATTTTTAGTCTATTTAGATTCATTTTAATCATCGTTATATTTATCTTTTATATTCATTAACAGTACTCTTTCAGATTTGCGAGTTTCATTATCATACACAGGTGCTACCGACGATTTGTTGTTTCTTTGAACGCAGGAGGAGCAGCAAGGATTAAAGATTCATCAATACCAGCGATGGCAACACTTTGGCTCGCCCATTTCACATGTGGGCACGCGGAAGGAGGAACACTAAATCCATGATTGTAATTGAAACTATGTTAACGCTCCTACCCCCTAAAAGGGAGGAGACGTCTTTGTAACCGAATTGGAAGAGTATAAATAAAAGGGGTTGTGCTTTCTATACTTCCTTTTATCTCATTTAAATTCGTCTCTTTTCTTTCATTTCATGCATTTCACTTTATAGGACCTTAAGCGTTAACTTTGGGTTTTGAATACATCGCATTAGTTTTCCTTTCAATCTTCCGGAATCTCATGCTTATAATGACGCAATAGGGCAAAGTGATGTTTTGAAAAAAACTTTAAATCTTAAATACAATATATCAAAAAATTCAAACTATTAAGACTTATGATGCCCAGGTGAAGCTTCTTGTCACAATTGGATAGGATACTAGATTTGGACCAGACAAGTAGAAAATCTCATCTAGAATGTCCAAAAAGAAATGATCGACCAAAGTGACCAAGCTTTCACTAAAAAAATGAATCATATTCTAAACAATTCTTCAAAAAACTTGAATGCTTGCAGAAAAACTATCCTCGCTCTAGTACCATGTTAGAATAATTTAGGAATAATATTCTATCCCAAAAAGAAATAGTTATGAAAGGCATCACAAGTTTTAGAGCGAATCTCAAGATCTGATTGCTTATTCTATAAGATCAACTTTGCATAAATAGCAAAGTTGGTTACTGTGAGCCATTGGATTACAACAACCCAATAGATATGATCCAATCACAACTAGGGGTTTACCAACCTCATGCAAGAGTGATAACTCCAGATTAAATATCCTAGCAGAACTTAAGATATACTCTAACATTTATTTTCTATATGCTTTTATTGGATGCATTGAATATGAAATAAGCATTTAGGAATGCATTATCATATTAAGGAGTTGTCCTGATCCCTTACTCCAACTACCTCTCAATGGAGCTCAAGGAATTTAGTGAACAAGGTTATGGATAGAAAGAATTCTATCATGCTTTTACCAAGGTTTCATATTGATTATGATTATAATGTGATTGGAATCTCAAATAAGGATATGTAAAGTAGAGAAAGCTTTAATGACTAGTCATTGATTTGAAGATATGTATATTGAGTTATATTGTTAAGGAAGACTTCGTAATAAGTTTATTTATTATGAGAACTGAATATTTAATGTAATAAATATTCATAGTTGTTACTTCCAATGCATTTTGAAATAATTAAATAATATTTATTCTTAATATAAATCCCACAGGGGTGTATATGTGTTTTGGAAAATGAATGGAAAATAGTTTTGATATTGATTACAATACATGTTCTTGCTTATTAAAAAAAAGTACACTATATTAAGATGTTTAATACTTTTGATAATATGCATTAGAATTGTTTAAGTCATTTACTATTCAAGAAAAGTGAGCACTTTTAATTTTGAGAGAGAGAGAGATAGAGTTAAGGGTAATGTGTAATGAAATGTTATGTTTTTGGGTTATGAAGGGTAAGGAGAGAATTCTTTAAGTAACCTTGTATATCGCTCCAAATTTTTTGCATCCTTACCTTCAGGCTATAGGATCCATGCCCGGAAGGGGGATGCGAGAAGGATGGGACAATACCTCGGACTGAGAGGCCCTTTGAAGGTCGCACCTCTCGGGGAGGGGGTATAAGGGTGAATTTTCGACGGATGGTGGGTTCACCAAGAAACTTTGAGTGGCAGTTTCCATGCCTAGGTTGAGAATGGGTTTGATGTGTTCATTTTTATATTCAATCATTCAATTCCTAGGTTTGGCCAAGATGAATCTAAGCTATTCTATATGCCAATGCTGATTTATATGGATACAAAAAACATGAATAAGTGCTAAACACAGAAAGTGTGCTAAATGAAGAAAGAATGTACCTGATTTCGGATGTCTGATGAAGATTTTGAGGTTTGTAGAAGTCTAGATCATCTCAAATCTTACATAATCATCTGCAATTGCACAGAATCATCTCAGATCATAGTCGGTCATCTGAGATCAGACGAGATCATCGTCGACCTGACGAATTCGTCGAAAACCTGCAATCACAGAAACAGATACCAAAGACCAAAAATGCAACTACAAAAGCAAGGGGAAATGATAGAAATAATAGTAAACCTACCTAAATGATAAATCTAGATAACAATTAAAGGAAATGCATTAATTTAATAATTTATTTTAACTTTATCATGCATCTATGCTAAATGAGGTGAACTCTAGAATGCAGAAATAGAATAAACTAAGTTAATGCATAAGGAAATGAAGAGAGAAGATAAAAAAATGCAAACTTCGGGCTCTGATTACCCCCAATCTGGACTACAGTTGAGATCACCTCCAATCGTACGAGATCATCGCCGATCTACGATAGGATCATCCGAAATCATCTGGAATCGCCAGCGATGATCCGAGCTTGCTCCAACTGAAAAATAGTAAAATTCCTACAAGAAAAACTTGAAATACACAATGCAAACAATGGTGCGAAGGTGTTCTAATGCACGAGAAACTAAAGTTGCAGGGAAAATCATCCAGGGGAAAGTCAAGAAAAATCCTAAGTTTATATAGGATTTAGGGAGAGGTTAGGAGGTTGGAGATCACCCCAATTTGGGAGATCTCCAACGGGGGAGACTCTAACCGCGCAGACATGCTTTCTGCCTAAGTTAGAGAAGTTGTTGAAACAGAAGCTAATTATGAAAATTTAGTTTTGGGATGAAATCATCTGGACGTTTTGTTCCAGACGAATTCGTCCGATCTGGGATGATTTCGTCTGATCGGCGATGATATCGTCCAACGGTCAAAACAAATCCTAAAAATGGCACGAAAAACGAGGGGAGCGGGTAACGAGCGGTTTTGGGGTTAAAATTCAAATTTTATCTTTTTACTAAGGGTTTAACTATGCCAATTTTAGGGTGCTACATTTTGCCCCCTCTTTAGCGAATTTTCCGAAGAAAATGCGTTAAAGACGAGTTCTTCCCATTTTACGAGAAAGCAAAAATTTACTCAATTTTCTAGATGACGATTCTAGGTCGAATCGTACAACTGCTTACTATGGTGCCCCCTTCGTGTTTTTACCCAAATCGAATGTTTGAGGTAAAAGCGCGGAAAAGCAAAATTTTAAAAAAATGTTGTTTTTAAATAAAATTAAGAAAAATAGGGTAAAACCCTAATTCATTGTTACTGTTCATACCAATCCGTTTTGATATGATGTACAGATATTTTGATATATATATAAATGATTTTTTTGTTTTTGATATGACTTGTCCATATGTTTGATGATGCTTCAATTTTAGAATTGTTGATTGATTATTCATGTAATTATGTCATTTGGAAATAGTATAATTTTATGTCATGCTGTAAAATTTAAATGAAATAATCTGATGTAAACAAATTGGTTGTTTGGTGGTGTGATTTGATGAAAAATAAAAGGGACTTCTAACAATAATTTCAAAGGACATTGTCGTTGTTATAGACCATTTCATGGAGTCGTCACTCGCTAGGTCGTCAAGCTAATCCTAGTATAGAAATATTGCTAAAAGTAAAAGAGTGCTTAAGAAACTGTCTTAAGACTTTGTGTTGTGATGATGAAAAATGATGATGGTGATGATTTTTTTTCAGATTTTCATAAAAATATTATGCATGAAATATTAAAAATATGATTTTTGCTAGGCATAAAATCCCTAAGTGTGATAAAATTTTGAATAATTCCCTAGGAATTATACCATCATTGCAAAATTGGAATGTTGACATAATAAAATGAAATAGAAAAAGTGTTCTTTCTTTTTAAAGCACAATTGTGTGACATAATGATATAAGCCATATGTTTTTATAAATAATAATGAATGGGAAATAAAATTAGAACAATGGTTTGCGCTAGGCATAGAATTATAGGTATAGACTTATACCATCATCGCGAAATCCAAAAAAGTAATTTTATTGCATAATTGATTTTTGATTTTGAGATAAATAGAAAAAATATATAAACGTGACTTTATTGCTAGATTTTTGAATATGTTGTTGAAAGAAATTTTGGATTTTTTGAAAAAAATGTATGTAATTGTTTTTATACTAAACAGATGTTCTTAAATAAGAAGATGAAATTATTCCAAAAAGAGTTGCAAAAATATTTTAAATTATCTCAAAGACAAAATGTAGATTTATAAGGAACCCTCATGTGCATATGTGAGTTCATTGTCGATCTTGATTTATCATAATGATACAAAATCTCTCAAATACAAATGTGTGTGCAATTGTATTGTTCATTCACCAATTTTGAGCAAGATAATTTGATACAAGTAATTTGAATTAACCAAATAAGTGTTCGTTGACCATGATTTATATGCATGTAACCGTACCAGACTACTATGTAAGTCGGGTCATCAAGAGCTAGCTAATCCATAAGCAGACATAGGTCTATACAAAAGAAGGTCGCTAATGTAACATACATATCACCATGCTAGGAATTACCCAAGGCCAAGCGGGTTGGGCACAAACCACCTGTTATGGGGCTTACCTCACAGTTTTCGAATAATTGAGAATTCCAGGGATTCAAGCTCATTCACCCTTCTTTTCTTTTTCAAGGGGTAGGGAAAGGGATTTTATTGCTTTTGCTTTTGCTTTTTCTTTTTCTCTTTTTTTTTTTTGTATTTTTGCTTGGAACTGAGATAATGCTGAAATATTGTTGCGATGGTACAAAATAATATTTTTCTTTTTCTCATTTTCTTTGACTTTTCTTTTTTCTTCCTATACTAGGGATACTTGCTCGGATTGGTTGTAGAGCAAGGGATTTTTATTCTGGGCAGGGGTGAGCTTGTCCTTTTGTCAATTCTCAAAGATTCTAGACCATGTGCATGATAGGATAGCAGGGGAAACTTTTTCGCTCAAGAAACCATTTCTACTATGTAGCATCATATCGAATTTGCAATGAAATCATTTTAATGTGAAAAGATATGCTTGGTTCAAGTAAATAACAAGATCAATTCTCTATGCTCAAAACTTTATTTAATTCAACTGTGGACTTTGATATAAGAGAGATTAATAATCATACCAAATAAAATCAAGATATTTATGCATGTGAGTGTGAAAGTGCGGGATTCCAAATAAATGTTAATTTATCCAAAATAACTGAAAATATAATTGCAATACTTCAAGAATTGACAAGTACGAAAATAAAAGATGTTTTTGAAGATTTTGATGATTTTGATGTTTTTATATTTTGATTTTGATTGATGAATTGAGAAGATACACAATGTGATTGTTTTTGAAATTTTTATATGAATGACTAAAATGAAACAACATGCAAAATAACAATATATACAATGATGAAATGACCAGATTTTATGCATAATAGCGTTTAAGATGCATAATGTTCATAGGTTCTTTAAGATCTTTACCATCTAAGGTAGATAATCTGTATGCTCCCGAGCCAAATTTAGCAGTGATGATATACGGTCCAAGCCAGTTAGGTTCAAATTTACCTTTAAGATCTTTAGTTGCATTAGTATTTTTTTTATTTTCTTTTAAGACAAGGTCGCCGATCTCAAAGGATCGATGATGAACTTTCTTGAGGTATGCTCGTTTAAGCTTGTTTTGGTAGGCACGAAGATGTTCCAAAGCATTGATGCGCTTCTCATCTAGGAGTTCCAGCTGACTAAATCTTCCAACACGATATTCATCTCCTACTTCAGTATCTTGAAGTAGAAGAGCCAAAGAAGGAACTTCTAATTCAAAGGGAAAAACTGCTTCAGTGCCATAAACCAAAACAAAAGGTGAAGTGCCCGTGGGAGTACGAACACTAGTTCGATAAGCCCACAAAGTAGGATATAGTTGAATGTGCCAATCTCGGCCAAATTTGTTGACCAATATTTTAAGGATTTTGATTAATGTTTTATTAGATGCTTTTGCTTGGCCATTACCCTGAGGATAATAGGGAGTGGACCAACGATGTTGAATTTTATATTTTTGACATAATTTCTTGACATCTTTATTTTTGAAACAAGTTCCATTATCTGAGATGAGATTTGCAGGAATTTCGAACCTACAAATAATTTGATTAAAAATAAACTTGGAAACTTGGGTTCCAGTGCAAGAAGCTAAGGGCATAGCTTCAACCCACTTTGTGAAATACTCGGTGGCAGTTATGATGAATTTGTGTCCATCAGATGACACAGGGTTGATTTTTCCAATGATGTCTAAGCCCCATTTTGAAAAGGGCCAAGGAGATGAAATAGCCTGTAGTTCTTGTGCAAGGGCATGGACAAGGTCAGCGTGTTTTTGGAACTTGTCGCAATGGCGCACGTAATCATGTGCATCATTCTCCATGGTAGGCCAAAAATATCCTATCCTAAGGAGTTTCTTAGCAATGGCGCTACCACTAAAATGTCCCCCACAAGATCCATCGTGGGCTTCACTCAAAGCTGATCTAGATTCTTCTAGATTCAAACATCTCAATAGGATGCCTTCAAAAGATCTCCTATACAACGTATTGCCAATAATTACGAAGCGACTTGCTCGTCTACGTAATAACCGGCGTTGGTTGCTATTACAACCTTCAGGGAAGGTCCCATTTTGAAGAAAATTAAATATATCAGTGTACCAAGGTTCGGGAGTAGTTTCGTTGATTAGAAACACATCCAAAGGTTCTAAGCATGATTTATTTGAAGTGGGTTCCTGGAGTCGACGAATAATGATGGTAGCATATTCGTCATCTAACTCCAAGGGCAAAAGAGATGTAGTTGCAGCCATAGCGTCAACCACATGGTTGCTAGTTCGAGGAATAGCTTCCAAGGTAACTTGATCAAATAAAGATAATAATTGTAATACATATGCTTTATATGGGTGCAATTTATCATCTCTGGTCTGATAAACATCATTAATTTGATTTATGACAAGTTGAGAATCACCAAAAACTAATAGATTTTTAATTTTTAGTGCCAAGGTAGCTCGTAATCCAAGGATTAGAGCCTCATACTCAACAGTGTTATTAGTACAAGAAAATGTTAATTTAAAGGATAGAGGGATAAGATGTTTCTATGGAGATATTAAAATAATACCTGCACTAGCCCCACTCATGCATCGGGCTCCATCAAAGTATAAGGACCATTGCTCTGAATGATCGGCCTCTAGTTTAAGGCATTCATCAGGAAACTCAATGATGAGGGGATGGGTAGACTCTAAGGGTGCAGCAGCTAATTGATCTGCTATGATTTGACCCTTAACAAACTTTTGTCCTATAAACGTGAGGTCAAACTCGCTTAGGGCAAGAACCCACTTTGTTGTGCGACCAGATAAGTACGGTCGACTCATGAGATACCGCAAAGGATCGGATTTAGCAATAACATAGGTTTTCTGACTGAGCATATAATGGCATAATTTTTATGTAGAAAATATGACTGCTAGACATAACTTCTCTAATGTTGTGTAATGGGTTTCATAACTGATTAATGTTCTGCTGATATAATAATTAGCACGTTCTCTTTTCTCATCATCAAGTTGAGCTAACATAGCTCCTAAGGCAAGATCTGAAGCAAAAATATACAAGATAAATGGGCGATCAGGTCTAGGTGGTGAAAGCACAGGTGGGTTAAGGAGATATTGTTTGAGGAGTTCAAATGCTTCCTGACATTCATCGTCCCAATGAAAAGAGACATATTTCTTAAGAAGCTTAAGAAAGGGTCCTATTTTGTCCGCCAACTTATCGATGAAGTGATGAATAGCTTGAAGCTTACCTTGTAGACTCCATAATTCAGATATATTTGTGGGTGTGGGCATATCAGTGATAGTCACGATCTTGAGAGGGTCAATTTCAATGCCACGTAAAGAAACTATAACCCCCAATAATTTACCGGACTTAACGTCGAATATACATTTGGCTGGATTCAGTCGGATAAGATATTCCCTTAACCGATCAAATACTTTTCTCAAGTCATCTAAATGATCATCTTCTTTGATGGAATGAGCTATAATATCATCTACATAATCATGTAGAATATCATGCATCATATCATGAAAGATATAAGTCATGGCTCGTTGATATGTTGCACCTGCATTCTTCAAACCGAATGGCATCACTTTCCAACAAAAGGTCCCCCAAGGGGTAATAAAGGTTGTTTTAGCCTGATCTTCAGGAGCTATCCTGATCTGATTATAACCAGAAAATCCATCCATTAAGGATATCATTCCACTCCCAGCGGTAAAATCAATGATCTGATCCATGTTGGGAAGAGGAAAATCATCTTTAGGGCATGCAACATTAATATCTCTAAAGTCTGTGCAAACCCTAACCTTGGTAGCTTCTTTCTTAGTTACTGGAACTACATTCGAGATCCATTCAGCATAATCAATGGCTTGTATAAAAATAACCTTCAGGAGTTTTTCTAATTCCCCTTTGACTAGTAAGGCCACTTTAGGATGCATTTTTCTAAGTTTTTGTTTAACGGGTTTAGCATCCGGATGGACTACTAGGTGATGCATAACTACAGAAGGGTCTAATCCTGGCATATCTTCATATGTCCAAGCAAAGACATCTTCATATTCCTTAAGAAATGCAATGTATTTATCTTGTTTGTCTTGACTCAATTCTGATCCAATGTTGATTATGTGAGGATTATCTTCGGTTCCAATGTTAATTTTTATGACATTTTCTACTTCCATGTGTAGATCTCTCTCAAAATTAGGTGGGGTGGGTGAAACACCCAATTCTTGTAATTCTTTCGAGGTTAGCTTGGATAATTCATCTTGAGGAGTCGTGGCCTCAAGCTGGGCTATACTAGGTATAGATCCATCAAAATAAAATTCATGATGTAATAATTCCTCAACGGAGACATCATGGAAGATATCTCCCTCCAGCTCATCGTCGGATTCGGTGATCATCTCAGGGTAGGCTATAGATAGCATATTACATGTAAATGGCTTATTCATTAAACACAAGGCATCACGTTTATCCAAATAATCTTGGTAACATATGAGATGGTCATCATCCTCAAATGGGAAGGGCTGACCTTTACTAGGAAATAGGCCCACACCACATCGGGCAGGCCATGGTTCTACCTCAAAGGGTTCTTTCATACCATTCTGGAAAGGTCCCAAACCTTTCCCTTTATATCCCAATTTAAGCATTATAGGCTTAGCTTTAATATACTCATTAGTAAAATAACATCGAGCATATCCATCATAATGAACCTTGATGTTTCTGGGTATTCTACCCTAGTCATATCCCTTATAAATAAAAGCGCAACTCCCGACTTGGTAAATACTTCCCATAGGTTGTGGGAGACCCAAGGTATGAGGAGAGGGTGGAAAATTATTTAAGATAAGGGAATCTTGCATAGCAACATTCGTTTTCTCTGATATAAGAATTTTAGATAAATCGGGTAAGAGCTCGTCAGTAAGAGCATAAGAGGTAGAAGGAACATTTCCCATATCTTCTGATGTGGAAACTATGCCTTTGGTGGATGTAGATGTTGTAGATATGTCGATGGATGATTCTATAGGTATGGAAGTTATAGGAGTAGAGCAAGAAGCCTTGGTTGTGGGTTTAGGATTTTTTTGAGGTCCTAATGTGGTTTGTTTAGAGGATGGTTGAACTATATGTAGAGGTGGAGTTGATGGAGAAGAAGTAGATGATGTTATGGGTGTGTGTTTCACACATTTAGATGGATGATGAGAATTAGGATGTGTGGATGATAAAGCAAGGCAAAATTGAACGCCAACAGGTTCTGCCAAAGCACACATATCAAAGGGTCTAGGATCACCATGAATGGTAACCAACTGATTTTTAAATTTGAATTTAACACATTGATGTAAAGTTGAGGGAACGGCTCGCATCACGTTGATCCAAGGGTGACCCAAGAGTATATTGTATGATGCAGGGCAATGTACAATAAACACGGTCGTGTCTAAGGTTCTTGGACCAACTTGCAATGGGATAGTAATAACTCCACACGTTTCTTGTGTTTCGTCATTGAAGGCTTTTATGATCATATCGGTTCTTTTCATTTCGTCACTTCTAAACCCAAATCTTTGGTAGAAGTCAAAAGTGCAAATGTTTAAAGATGAACCATTATCAATCAAGACTCGTTTAACTGCTACATCTCCAATTAGGGCAGTAATATATAAGGGGTTATCCTTATGTAAACTATGTTGCGGTATATCTCTATCCCGGAAGTCAATACAATCGACTTCACGAGTTATGATAGTATTGGCCATGGCTTCAAGTTGAATATTTTGTGGTACCATCATTTGGCTTAATGTGAGCATTAATTCATCCCTATGTGTAGGAGAAGATCTTAAAAGGTCCAAAAGGGAAATTCTAGCTGTAGTATTTGATAATTGTTCATTAATATTATAAGGAGGTTTAGGTTGAACATTAGGTGCATGATTCCCTTTATTAGGAACTTTCAAAACAAATGGAGTTGATCCATCATTTTGAGTTTGATCTTGTTGAGAATTTTGAGCCTGTTGTCTAGTAATAGCTCCGATGGTACCTACAATATTATTTTGTGGATGATGAATGGGTCTTGGTCTAGCATTTATGGCTTGTTCATTAGAAAGTAATTGGTGAGACGATGGTCGAGTAGTGACTCTTCTTGGAAATGGTTCTTCTGGGACCATATGACTTGTGATAGGGAGAATAGGATCTGATTCATCTTCAGAGCTATTCGATTGATTTGAGGTGATTTCCATATCACTCTCAGTCTCATATTCTGTATCACTAAGATCAGGTGTCTAAATATTATGTAGAGGTCTGGTCGTAACCATGGATAAAGTTGTGTCAAATATTTGCAGATCATGAGTAGGTAAATGTCCACTAATAGTCCCTACATATCGGGTAGGAGGGGGAACATTATGATGCTCAATTTGATTAGCCACCTCTTTACCATGCTTTGGTAAAGGATGTTGAAATATGTCCAATGATTGATTGGCATTCTGATTCTGATTTTGGGGGATGTTCTTTTGAGCATTATTAGGAGGATTTTGTTTAGGTTGAAAGGCTTGCACCTCCATCTCATTGTTATCAATTAAGTCTTGTATTTTATGTTTTAATATTTTACAAGAGTTGGTAGCGTGTCCAGGTCCTCTATGGAAATCACAGTGTAAATCAGCTCTGTATCCGGGTATAGTTGGATCGGGTTCCCGGATATTTGGTAATTGGATCAAACCTCATTCTAATAATTGTGGTAGAATGGTTGATAGAGGTTGATTTAACCTAGTAAATTCTCGAGGTGGTTTATCAGGAGGTTTCAGTATAAACTTCTCCATTGTTTTTGTAGCATTAACATTAGCAATGTTTCTGCTATCAGTGACTCCATCACCCACAACTTGTTTATTCTTATATTGATTTCTGGATGTTTTCTCATCGTCTTTCTTTTTAAGCTGACCTCTCCTAATGAGAGCATCTTCCACTCTTCGAGCTAAGTCTATAGCTTGATCGAAGGTGGTCAAGGTAGCAATTGATAACTCATAGGATAGTTGTTCTTGTAAATTATTGATAAAGATATCCAACATTTCCCGATAAGGTAACACAAAGTGCAATTTTCCTATCAACTGTCTCCATCGAGCTAGGAAATCAGCAAAACATTCATCTTTGTCTTGTTTTAAGTTGTACAAATATTTAATGGTTACATGCCTTTCGATGTAGGCACTAAATTGATGAACAAAAGACTCGGTTGTTTCTTCGAAATTCCTCAAAGAATGAGTGGATAATGGGTAATTGATAATACCACTCTAATGCCATTCCTCCTAAACTTTTTGGGAACATTTTTAGTAATAACAAGTCATCATGTGATATATCATGACATGCTATCCTAAACATACGAAGATGCTCTATGGGATCTTTGGTTCCTTTGTATATAGGTAGGACAGGCATAGGAAAGTGTTTAGGATATGGTTGTGCTACAACTATAGGATCTAAAGGCTGACTACACATCTCTCGATAATTGTACGAGGGATGGTAGGGATCTATCTGGTCCATGCGGGAGACTAACTATTTCACCATGGCTTCCAGATTACTAGTTTGTCCACCATATTGGTTCGGTGGTACATGAGTATGGGATTTGTGAGCGTATGATGGCGTGACGTAAGGATTAGATGCTATATTGCTATTATGCAAATGGTTGGTAGGGAGAGTATTATGAAGAAGATTTGTAGTAGCATTATGTTGTATCCCAGATTGTTGGAAATTGGTGTTTGGTTTTGTTTTGGGCTTTTGTTGATTTGAGGTATGTTGATCAATAGCTTGGCAAAATAGAGTAGTGAATGAAGGTTTCTTTTGTGTGGGAATAACTCTAGGCTTGGTAACAGGCACTCTAGGTGGTTGGGTAACCTGTTGTTGTTGCATGTTCTGGATTATAGCGGCCATATCCAAATTGGATGGTCCAGCTTGATCACTTTCTTGATCAACGAAGGACAAGGGATTAGTGCGTGTGTGATATATTTCTTCTAGGGTTGCTTGAGTGTCACTAATTTGATCCTTGTCCATATGGACTGCTCTATTAAGAGCGCCAATATTAGTATTGAGGAACTTCCAGAAATGTTCCATGTTCTCAAAAATAGTGACTCCTCTCAGAGACATTTTAGGGGATGAGGATCCTTCCTCTCTAACAGTTTCTTTTTGTTCATTTCCTACAACAAACTATTATTCTTGTTGGTCTAGGGTTCCTTCTTCCTGAATTGGGTCTTCGGGAAGGACATCTCGGGTTATTTAATGGTTTTCCTAACCAATCTTCTTCTACTTCAATCTGTTTTCCATTCCTAAGTCTAGTCATTATGCTTAAACTTAGATTTTAGCAAATATATATATATATATATATATATATATATAATATATATATATATATATATAAAATTTTTTATATATATATATATATATATATATATATATATATGCGACAAGTTTGGGAGGTATATATTTTAATTATATACCTACTATAATACTTAAAAGAAAACGTTTTAATTTTTGTTTTGTTTTTATATTGTTTTTGTGTTTTATAATAATATTATAAAGACAACAAATAGCATACTAAATGCAAGAAATAATAATAATAAAATAATGGCTTAGTTTTCTATAAATAGTTTATGGATGTCATTAATAGGATCAAGTTCATCAGGAGTCATGAAATGCTCCTCTTCAAATTGGAAATGGTTTTTCAAGAATTTGACAAAGTGTGCTATGGTGATATTATCTGTTTCAGACTCTGACCTATAGAAATAAAGTTCATGGCAATACTCTCGATATAACACAACTCTAGGAACTCTATTCCATCTCTTTCTATCCATAAGAATGACCTCTTGATCCTCTATACGAGATAGAAATTTATGTACTACAACTGCGTTGTCGAGGTATTCCTCAAAGGTGTACAACTCGAAAGACACAAGTGCTCTTTTATCAGCTAACCACCTATGGCAAGCTCTCTGAAGCTCATGGTATAAAGTCACTTGATCAGGATCCAGGATTCTATCTAGGACAAACCTCTTAATTTGCCTAAGTTCGGTTGATCTAGATGAAATAATACCCAATCTCCTATCAAGTTCGTCCCACAAAGGTTGGACTCTATTTGTTTGAGGTACTCTAAGCACAGAGGTAATCTCTATGGCTGCTAATTGATTTTCAACATTTATGGTGACAACTCATATTTTATTATAATCTACCATCTAAATATGATATGCAATCTTAACAATCTTCTCCCTTTCTTATTTCTTTTGATTGTTTTCAAAAGGTTTTTAGTTTTCACGTCGGGTTCACCAAAATGTATCGCTCCAAATTTTTCGCATCCTTACCTTTAGGCTATAGGATCCATGCCCGAAAGGGGGATGCGAGAAGGATGGGACAATACCTCAGACTGAGAGGCCCTTTGAAGGTCGTGCCTCTCGGGGAGGGGGTATAAGGGTGAATTTTTGATGGATGGTGGGTTCACCAGGAAACTTTGAGTGGCAGTTTCCATGCCTAGGTTGAGAATGGGTTTGATGTGTTCATTTTTATATTCAATCATTCAATTCCTAGGTTTGGCCAAGATGAATCTAAGCTATTCTATATGCCAATGCTGATTTATATGGATACAAAAAGCATGAATAAGTGCTAAACATAGAAAGTGTGCTAAATAAGATAGAATGTACCTGATTTCGGATGTTTGATGAAGATTTTGAGGTTTGTAGAAGTCCAGATCATCTCAAATATTACATAATCATCTGCAATTGCATAGAATCATCTCAGATCATAGTCGGTCATCTGAGATCAGACGAGATCATCGTCGACCTGATGAATTCGTCAGATGAATTCGTCAGAAACCTGCAATCATAGAAACAGATACCAAAGACCAAAAATGCAACTACAAAAGCAAGGGGAAATGATAGAAATAATAGTAAACCTACCTAAATGATAAATCCAGATAACAATTAAAGGAAATGCATTAATTTAATAATTTATTTTAACTTTATCATGCATCTATGCTAAATGAGGTGAACTCCAGAATGCAGAAATAGAATAAACTAAGTTAATGCATAAGGAAATGAAGAGAGAAGATAAAAAAATGCAAACTTCGGGCTCTGATTGCCCCCAATCTGGACTGCAGTCGAGATCACCTCCAATCGTATGAGATCATCGCCGATCTGCGACAGGATCATCCAAAATCGTTTGGAATCGCCAGCGATGATCCGAGCTTGCTCCAGCTGAAAAACAGTAAAATTCCTGCAAGAAAAACTTGAAATACACAATGCAAACAATGGTGCGAAGGTGTTCTAATGCACGAGAAACTAAAGTTGCAGGGAAAATCAGCCAGGGGAAAATCAAGAAAAATCCTAAGTTTATATAGGATTTAGGGAGAGGTTAGGAGGTTGGAGATCACCCCAATTTGGGAGATCTCCAATGGGGGAGACTCTAACCATGCAGACACGCTTTCTGCCCAAGTTAGAGAAGCTGTTGAAATAGAAGCTAATTATGAAAATTTAGTTTTGGGACAAAATCATCTGGACGTTCTGTTCCAGACGAATTCGTCAGATCTGGGACGATTTCGTCTGATCGACGACGATATCGTCCAACGGTCAAAACAAATCCTAAAAATGGCACAAAAAATGAGGGGAGCGGGTAACGGGCAGTTTCGGGGTTAAAATTCAAATTTTATCTTTTTACTAAGGTTTAACTGCGCCAATTTTAGGGTGCTACACCTTGTTAGAACCCTTGTTAAGATGAACCCAAACCTGAGGGATTTTTGGGGAGGCAACACCCAGGTCTTTTCCATGGGCACATCTAGAGTGAGGAACATAAATATATTTCAAAAATAGGGAGTTTTTGGATAGATTCTAAGTGGTGAAGCTTGAATATTATTTTTGGCTATGGAGGTTAGGAACCCATGTGCAATTCAGTTATGTGATGGCATATTGAACATGAAGGCTTGGGAGTTGATGTAAATTTATCACACATAGTGATAAATAACCTTAGTTAGACCATCACAAAGATGTGGTAACTAAGAACTAGGGTTTAGAAATTTCATCGTAGAGGTGCAATGACCAAACTTAAAGGTATTACACTTAAAAACACCAACATAGATTAACTTATGTTTGGTGAGGAAATTTATGTCCACTTATCTAACGATTGAGAAGGCATAATCCTGTAGACACCTTAAACATGTTATTTTAAGGAGGCTACCCATATGGACACCTTTTTAAGCCATATGACCCACTTTGGACATCCTCAAGACTTAACAGTGTTTTTTACAACTTAAATATGGGCATCTTGACTTTTATAGCCTAGACCATCATACCTAGGAATGACCTCCAAATTCAGTTGTACCATTTGAAAACTAGTAGTCATGACCACTCTACCCTAAAATGGTCACACCTATGACAAAATTAGGCTCTTTAGCTGAGTAAAATTAGTTACATGACAACTAATATTTAATGGTCAAGCGTAAGAATATTTGACAATTAACATTTGGTATTCGAAGATTCTAACCGTTTCTTGATTCTTGGCTTCTTCTACAAGTCAAATATTTTGGAAATCTATAAGAAAATATATTTCCTTCATGAAAAGGATCCCAATTCTCCACAATGAAGTGCTACAAAATTATTCCTATGAGATCTTGCTTATTCTTCATAACTAAGTGCTACTAGATTTCATTCATGGAGCTTGCAAGTGAAACAATGGAGTCCCTTGGAGGTTGAATACCAAATTCAACACTATTTCACCATAAAAAATCTTGATTTTGAGCCAATTTCCATGATTTAACCATTCTTCAAAGAGTGCAACCCTTGAGCATCAATTTAGTAAACTAATCCTAGCATTTCTCACATAGATTACGAAGAAATAGTTCACTGTTTAGCAACCACTTCACCATGAAGTGGCCCATAAGCGTTGTCACCCTACCCTAGGATGGTCACCAAGCCAGACTGATCTACCCTAGAATGGTCCCTCAATGAAATTTTCTTTTACTATTTTTCTTAGTTACAGTAGATTTAGCAGTTTTTCACTTGTCTTTTAACATGGTTTAATTTAGTTTTCATGCATTTGTTTATCATTTTTAATATTTCTTTTCATTTACTTACTATGGATATGGATCTCATAATGAGAGGTTCCTAATTTGATATTAACATCTTGTGAGTGTTCTTGTGTGCATATTTAAGGTCTTGGTAGGAGATATCAACATGAAGATTCATCAATCTTTATTTCACATTGCGAAGGTCACAAGAAACTCCTCCCCATGTTAGTTTTGAGGGTGCAAAATTTTGTTAAATACACCTACCATTTATTATTTATTATAAATTGTATCAAATTGGTATAAATACCTAAGAGGAATATATTTGTAACCACCTTATAAAAGAAAATTTCAATATTAATGAGGACACCATTTTTTTTATTCCTTTGTCTTATGATGGTTACATGATTATGCTTTCAATGTGATTTTATATAATTTTTTAGGTTTTAGATTTTTGCATACTTCAGTGGCAATCACAATGTGGGAATATTTTCACATTTCACAAAATCTATCACTAATTACCTATTTTCTTGATTTTATTGAATTACAGGTACCACCATCCTGGGCTAAAACAGTCAATAGTGGTAGTCGCCATACCCTGTGATGGCTAGAAGACCCTGTGATGACCTTAGAGCATAATCACAAAAATCAGATAAGTAGCACCAGCTTTGCCCGTGATTTTTTCTATACTTAATTTTCCTACTTTTCATAGAAAAAGCTAAAATTTCATGCTTAATTGGAAAATATAGAAGAATTTTTAAATTTGAAGCATTTTGCTTGTGACTACTCCTAGGTCTGACGACCTCTATTGCTGGCCACTTCTGAGTCAAGCGACCCTTGTTTCTGATCACTTCTATGTCAGATGACCCTTGTTATAGAAAATTTTACACAGAGATGACCTCTATTGGATTACAATGTGGATTGTATGCTTGCTACATGTACAAAGGTTGACATCATATAAGGGTTTTCAATATTATATTTCTAAACCTAAAACATCTTTATTTAGGAATCTAAAAAATAAACAGTATTTTATGCATTAGCAAAAATTCATTGATTGCTCTATGTTTGTATTTTTATTTTTACATAAGATAAAATGAACCCACACACACCATGTATCATATTAAACATCAGCCAACCTTTGATCAAGACTAACGATGATGGCCTTCATCACCATATCGTTGGCTTGTTTGTGGTTATTTCACACCCTATTTTGGCCAAGGCCAGTCCAAGATCTTTCATAGGTAAGGACTTGTAGGACTTAGACTCCCTCACCTATTTTGGACTTCATCAACAAACTTGGGAGGGTTTCATGGCTTGGATTTCACCACCAAGTCTGTGTGTGAGAGTATATAGGTGAAAACCCTTAAACCGAGTATATCATCAATAAAAACAAAAACTCAAACAAGAAAGCAAAATCAACAACAAATCAAAACACACCAGATAGTTAGTACTCACAAAGAAATTTTTAAACAAGATATTAATTTTGTATACTTTGTTCATTTCTTTACTGTTTATGTAATCAACATAAAATCCTACCATCCGATCTTGGATCTAATTTCTAAAAATAAAAATCATATTTTGCTACTTTTTTATTCTGCATTCAAAAAATAAAAAATCATGCAAATGAGAGCTTTAACAAAGAAGTTGTAATGGTTTTATCATTAATCTATTTTGAGTAATTTTTAAACCAAAAATAGGGAAAAATAACACTAAAAATTTCATAAAAAGCCCTAGACAACCCCAAAAATTCTCAAATTTGTTTTGTTATCTTAGTTAACCCTTTCTGCACCTTTAAAAAAAAATTGAGTCCTAACTCCGTATTTTCTCAAAATTCCTCAAATTTATCATTTTTCACTAGCCATTTTTGGCCAAATATTCCACAAATACAAAATTTGATCCCGAAAACACTTTTTTTTAGTCCTAGCCCATTATGATCAGCTCGTTACACTAATCATTTTGATATATAACACCCACAACATTTTTTTGACAATTAGAATTAAAAAAAATTGTTGAGGGACCCCCATGATGACACAAGGGGGGTGCTACCCCCCCTACACACCCCATTTCATGGAGTTGGTCCAAATGTAGCTAAAAATAAGACCTCCAAATTAGAGAGAGAATCAAGCTCCACAACCAATGAACATATCCAAATCAATCTAGAGGACATGGCCATCCCTGAATGGCAGTCTAGATTTTATCATAACACCAATACCATCCGTAAGGGGTTAGAATTTCAAGACTTACCCATTAGGGAAGCACCCACAGGTCCTCTAAGAGACCTTCCCAACTTGGACATCTTGATAGAATTTTATAAAAGGAATAATTCACCCATTGGGGGGCCTAGTAGGCCGATTCATGGATTCACACTCCGACTTGCTCTATACATCAATCAAGACATGAATACGAGTATACACCATGGACTAGTCTGGATGAGCAAGCCACCCCACTTGATCAACCAAGGATGAGTCAAAAATATGCTAATATATATGGGTACAACACTCATAATAAGATAGCCCCATCATTCCATACCTTTCTCATAGATGAGGAAGAAGAACACTCAAGTCACCATTCTACTCCTCATAGAGAGTACTTCATGCAAGTACATTATACCTCTATGTAGCTCAAATATACAGAGCTTACATCTAAGATTGAATATCATGCATTCCTCATAGATAAGGAAGAGGACACAAGTCACCATCCTACTCCTCATGAAAAGTACTTTGTGCAACCACATTGTGTCTTTACATCACCCAACTACACAAAGCTCATGCATAAACCAAAATATTAGGTCAATGCAACCTTTAGGGATTATAGAAAACAAGTAATAGATCCTATTAGGGGAGAAAGACAAGACAAACCCATCCGTATTTCAAATATGAGGGTACATAGACTCCATAAAATTGAGCAAAGAGATCATACATATCAGGCACTTAGGCCACATCTTAACCAACAATAATACACGAATAAAATTTAGTTGGACCAACATAAATTAAATCAACAATGGATGGACCCACAATGGGCACACCTACAAAGGTTGTATCAATGAAATATAGAATAAGAACAACAAAAGATACAACAAGAGCAATTATAAAATGTATTGCATGAAGTGGTGGTTACACCTAGAACCCAAAGGATGCAACAATGCATAAGACGACCAATACAATATAAAAATATTCCCCCTTGGCCAATCCAAAATTATGTTCAACATCAAATGCTGCTACCTGGTTATCATCAAGAACCTCATACTCCTCAACAATACCAATATCAACAAGAAGAGGAATTATATGAAGATCCCCAATAGGGACATCAGGAACAAGTAGATACCTACCCTGAATCTATTTAGGATGAGGTACCTAATGATCATACTTATCATTCATCTCAACATTAAAATTGACCTCCTTTACCTAATCAAGGGTGATAGTAGGTAGATCAGGCATACAAAGTGCTAACTTATCAACTAAATTCATTAGAAAAACAATCTCAAATATTGATTTATCAAAAACCCACACTAAAGCGGCTTAGAAATTAGCCTCTACATCCATCAGTATCATCATCACCATATCCACCACATTTTGTGATGCCTAAACTCTAAAAACTCAAAGGTGACAAAGACGTGCAAGAGCACATGATAAGCTTCATAAACATGTGTTTTCGTCTTCAAGACAATGATCCCTTGATGTTGAGAACCTTCCTTATAACATTATCTAGAGGTGATTTGGAATGGTATAATCATCTACCACGGCATAGCATATTCACCTTTGAGAAATTAGCCAATGCATTTTTGTAACATTTTACCTTTAGTGCTAAGAAAATGATAAATTTGACTGACTTGTGTAGCCTTCATCAATTTTATGATGAACTAGTCATGGAATATGGTAACAAGTGGCGGAAGATGATGTCAAAATTTCCTTTCACTCTACCCATAATGAAACTAATCTAAATATTTACTAGAAGTTGTTCAAAGTAGATCTCACTCTTCTTACAATTACAACAATGTCATACATTCAAGGAGGTCTTGGCACAGGCCAAGGTCATTGAGGACATCAAGGTCCAGGAGGAAGATATTCAACTCTGCAAACGAGAATGACCAAACAAGAATATTAAATGGGACAACATGCAACAAAAGGTGGCCCTAGTCAATCAAGTTAATTTGATTTTCCTCCAATGTTTCATCTTTGATCATCACATCTCATTAGAACATCAATATTATGCATAATTCATTGCCACAACAAGAGGGATTCACTTTCATAACTCCTTCAACTCATATCAATTACATCACATCAATCATAGTGCATATTGGGGGTGCTCAAGGTCTTCCACCTTTCCCATTAGCCACATCACAACCAATGATGCAATTTGGGGATTTTAAAGGTATTATACCTTCCTCAATTTTGCCAATAACCACACACTATAGGGGTGCTCAAGGTGTCCCATCTCCTCCATTAGCCACATTGCAACCAATGATGCAATTTGAGGATTTTAAAGGTATCACACCTTACCCACTTTTACCAATCACCACACATTGTGGGGATGCTCAAGGTGTCACATCTCCCCCATCATCCACATTGTTGAGCAAGGTGCAGAAATAGTATTGTCATTGTTGTCAACACAGACAGATAGATCAGTTGATGTAGTGGACAGGAGTTCAGAGGTCAGTCAGAGCATGTACAGTGAATTTCCAGGAAGACAGAAGTGACCCAGATTCTCAGAATCAAATAAAAAGACAAGTAAGAAAACTGTCACGATATCGTGACATGTTTTTTGTCGTGATTTCGTGACATATCGAAGGAGAGAGAAAAAGTTGTCACGATTTCATGACATATCGGAGGAGAGAGAAAATGCTAGAAAAACTATCGCGATTTCATGACATGTTGGAGGCAAAGAAGCCAAGTGGAAAAACTATCATGATTTCGTGACATGTTGGAGGCAAAGAAGCCAAGTGGAAAAACTATCGCGATTTCACGACATGTTGGAGGCAAAGAAGGCAAGTGGAAAAACTGTCGCGATTTCGTGACATGTTTGGAGAGAAGGCGCAGGCAAAGAAATGTGTCATGATTTCGTGACATGTTTGAGAGAAAGAGCTTGCAAAGAAAAGTGTCACGATTTCACGACAATTTGCAAGAGGAAGCGCTAAGGAGAAAAAGTGTCACGATTTTGTGACATGTCGGGTTTTCATGATCCGATGAGAAGAAAAGCGCTAAGGAGGAAAAGTGTCATGATTTCGTGACATAATGTAGGAGAGAGAGTCCGATAGAAAAAGGTGTCACGATTTCGCGACATGCTTCATTTTCGCGGTCCAAAGCGAAGAGAAAGAGGAGAAGGATGAAGTGTCACGATTTTGTGACATGCTTCATTTTCGCGGTCCAAAGCGAAGAGAAAGAGGAGAAGGATGAAGTGTCACGATTTCGTGACATGCTTCATTTTCGTGGTCCAAAGCGAAGAGAAAGAGGAGAAGGATGAAGTGTCGCGATTTCACGATAGAAGCAAAACGAAGGAGCATGGAAGCAGAAGCGTCGCGATTTCATGACATGATTTGGCAAGGAAGAAGAGGCATCAAGCAGCGAAAGTGTCACGATTTCATGACATGTTCCATTTTCGCGGGCGGAAGGCAGGGAAGTGCAAGGAGGTAGAAAGCGTCGTGATTTCGTGACATGTTCCATTTTCATGGGCCAAAGACAGAAAAGGCACAAGGCAACAAAAGTGTCACGATTTCCTGACATGTTCCATTTTTGTGGGCGAAAGGCAGGGAAGTGCAAGGAGGAGGAAAGCATCGTGATTTCGTGACATGTTCCATTTTCGCGGGCCAAAGACAGAAAAGGCACAAGGCAGCGAAAGTGTCACGATTTCGTGACATGTTCCATTTTCGTGGGCGAAAGGCAGGGAAGTGCAAGGAGGCAAAAAATGTCGCGATATCACGACATGTCATGTTTTCGTGGGTAAAATGCGAGAAGAGCACAAAGAGACAGAAGTGTCACGATTTCGTGACAGGTCGCAACAACACGATTACGGACAATTAACTACAGACAGAACAACAGTTAAAGGGGTAGTTGTAGAGGAAAAGCATGCAGCCAAAATAAGAAGAGTTAACTAGAGTCAATGCAACAGTTACAGGTGCAGTTACAGATAGAAATCATGCAACTATTTTAAGAACAGTCGAAGAAGGAGAAATCGAACAGTCGCATAAATAGAATCGAAAAATGCATGCATGCACAGAAAAGAATACGAACAGTCATGACCAAGAAGACGAACAGTCATGGTAGAGGTATATGTTGCATATAACGTGTTCAATGTAATGCCCACTCTATATACGCAAAAGGAGTTACATAAAGATGCAGTTATAGTTGACAAGTAGCAGAAGAGATTATTTAAGAAACAGTTACGGGTTGCATGCGTAAATATGGAAGTTAAAAATAGAGACTAATATGTTATAAAAGTAGGTCTACGTGAAGAATAATGCTGCTGCTGAACGTGTGAAAGTGCTATCGAAAGAGGGTTAGAAGAGTGTTGTTAGAGAGAGACAAGCAGAGCAGTAAGGGTTTACTGAGTTTTGACAAATTGGAGACCAGTCAGGGTCTTGTAAAAGTGAAGGCATTTGTATGTCATTATTATAGCTTTCAAAACTATGATCTAAGTTGGTGCTTGGATAGGGGTTGGTGCTCCTTTTTGTTGGTGTAGATAAATTAGGGGTTGGTGCTCCTTCCAGTGGGTGTTGGTAAACAGATTGTAAAATTGGTGTTTTGCAAAGACTGGATTTGGACCGTAGTCCAAGCAGTCATTCTTGAGGAGTAGCCAAATTGGTGAACCTCGTTACATTGTGTGTTGTGGTGTGCTCTCTTGTGATAATTGCTTTATCTATTTTTAAGTTCTCTTTGCTTCAGCTTTAAGAGTGGTAGATTTGAATTTAAATAGCTACACTGATTCACCCCCCCTCTCAGTGTCATTGTGAGAATATCAATTGGTATCAAAGCAAGGTTCTTGAACAAGCTTAATCAGCTAAGGTGATCTTGGAAGGAACACAATGGTAGGTAATGAAGGATTCTCATCAAACAAAGCTCCTTTGTTCAATGGAACTAATTACTCATTCTGGAGACTCGAGATGCAGACATATCTGAGTGCGTTAGGATACGACATTTGGGAGTCAGTAGAAAGTGGATACACAGTACACGCTACTCCTCCAATAGATACTACTGAGAAGAAGAAGTTTGAGAATAACTCCAAAGCAAAGAATGCCATAATGTGTGGGCTAGTAGACGAGTGAACTGATAAGGATCATGAGCTGTAAATCAGCAAAAGACATGTGGGACAAATTGAAGAGCATCCATGAAGGAGACAACAAGATCAAGGAAGCCAAACTGCAAACTCATTGAGCTCAGTTCAAAGCATTACAAATGAATGACGATGAGAACATAGAGGCCTATATGCTGAGAGTCAATGGAATCATTAATGCAATCAGAGGACTCGACAAAGAAATTGAAGATGTGGTTGTCATGAAAAAGGTACTTAGAACTCTTCACAAAAGATTTAATTCTAAAGTTTTTGCAATAGAAGAGGCTAAAGATCTAAATAATTTTAGCATGGACGAGATGCATGGTTCTTTGACTGCATACAAAATGAGAATAGGACAAACTAAGCCCATAGACAGAGAAGCTACTTTTAAAGCACACAAGAATACAAAAGCTGAACAAGAATCTGAGGATGAAGAGACATCGGATGAAATGGAAGCCAACTTTGTTTGGAAACTTACAAAGGGAAAAGGAAAATATAGAGGAAAGTTACCATTTAAGTGTTTCAATTATGGAGGGGTCGGTCACTTTGCAGCTAAGTGTCCAATGAATGAGAAAACCAAAAGTGATGAAGGGTCACACCAAGAAAGAAGTGATTGGAAGAAGAAACCAAATTTTAGGAAAAGCAACTTCAAAAAGAAAAGTTTCATATCCAAGAATGTCAGATCTTCTAAAGATAGCTCAGGTGAAGATTCTGAAGAAGAAACAGGTGAAGCTCTGTTCATGGCATTTGAAGAAGCAAAAACAGAAGAAAAATAGGAAGGTGACACAAAAATTAAGGATGAGGCTGAAGTATATCTGGAAGGAGAGTTGGTTGCTGCACTTAAAGAGTTGAGTACATAAAGGAAAAAGAATAAAAAGGTCTCAAGAAAGCTAGAGGATGCGAATGACATAATAAACAGTTTGAAAGTACAGACAAAAGAATTTAAGAAAATGTCTGAAGAACTCGAAGTTCAATTAACCATGAAAATAGATGAGTGTAGCAAAGCTGGAAGAAGAGATTGTTGTCTTAAGAATGCGGCTAGAAGAAAAGAATCAAAAATTAAGTTGCTATCACAAACTTGAAGGAAGTTCTGCGAAGCTTGAAAATATTATAAGTAGTCAGAGGACTACGGGCATCAAATTTGGCTTGGGCTTTGTCGAAGGAGAATCGTCAAGTGGATCAAAGGCCATAACTGTAGAACCAGTCAAGAAAGAAGAGAAGATCAAGGTTGATCATGCAAAAGAAAGCAACAGTGCCAGGCACGAGAAGAGTGCTAACAATGAGGGATTCATAAAAGTCACACATCAAAGGAGAAGAAAATTTGTGGCTCCTACTACAAAATGGCAAAGACCAATTCCTAGGTTCAATCATTCCTTTTTTGGTTATTGTTTTAAATGCAATGCTTACGGTCATAAGATTTCAGACTGCATTCATAATATAGGACAAAGAAATTTCACTAGTAGAAATGTCTTTTCACCCTTGATGGATTATGCAGTAGAATGCTATAACTATCATAACTTTGGACACATTGCAAGAAACTGTAGAAGCACATATGCAGCAAATAAATATCAGGGAAGAAGATCTCAACCAAACAGTTTAAGGCAAAATAGAAAATTCCCAGAAAAAACATGCACAAGCTACTGACAAAGAAAAGTCTAAACAAGTGACCAAAACTATAGCCAAACCAGAGTGGAAAGAAAAGGAGCGACCCAAGGAAGAAAAGGAATCCTTGATTGTTCAGACAGCTTTCAAAGCACAGAACAAATCTGCACCATGGATATTGGATAGTGGATGCTCTAGCCACATGACAGGAGATAAACAAAAATTTGAAAAATTACAGAAATATGAAGGGGGCTCTGTAAAGTTTGGAAATAATGATGGAGCCAAGATAGTTGGCAAAGGATCAGTCAAGATAAGTGATGGAAAGATCAATTCCAAAGAAGTTTAGTTTGTGATTGGTTTGAAGCACAACTTACTGAGCGTAAGTCAAATCTATGATAGAGGTCATGAAGTCATCTTTAAGAAGTAGGGCTATGAAGTCAGAAAAGCACACAGTGGGAAGCTGATAGCTATTGGATTGAGGACTTCTAGAAATCTATATACTCTCTCAGAAACTTCAGAAGGAGCATGCTTGATTGGACAGGAAGATGAAAATTGGTTGTGGCACAAGAGGCTCGGTCATATTAGCTTTGAAAATCTGGTAAAAATAAGTTCAAAAAGGGTAGTAAGAGATATACCCACCATTGGCAAACCAGTAAATAGCATCTGTGCTTCATGCCAAAAAGGGAAGCAAACTAGAGCCACATTTAAATCAAAGGAATACTTCACTAGTAAGCCTTTAGATCTAATACATACTGATTTGTGTGGACCCATGAGAACACAAAGCATAAATGGTGACAAATACTTTATGTTGTTCATAGATGACTACTCCAGGATGACATGGGTACTATTTTTAAAGCTTAAATCAGATGCCTTTGAGATGTTCAAGATTTTTAAAAAATGGGTTGAGAATCAAATTGAAAAAGAATTAAATGCCTAAGATTAGACAGAGAAGGAGAATTTATCTCAGAAGAATTTGCAAAGTACTGTCAAAAATATGGGATCAGAAGACAGTTTTCAGTAGCAAGAACACCTTAGTAGAATGGTGTTGTAGAAAGGAAGAACATGACAGTGCAGGAAATGGCACGGACAATGTTGGTCGAGAACAAAATAGCTGACAGATTTTGGAAAGAGGTAGTCCATACTACGGTTTACATCCAAAACAGGTGCATGCTAAGGATGCATGAAAGCAAAACACCGTATGAGCTGTGGTTCGACAGAAAGGCAACAACAAGATATTTCAAAGTGTTCGACAGCAAGTGCTACATCAAACGAACTGAAGATAATCTCGGTAAATTTGAAGATAGAGCTGACGAAGGTATTTTTCTTGGTTACTCAACAAAAAGCAAAGCCTACACATGTTACAACAAGAGGCTAAAGAAAATTGTGGAGAGTGCAGATGTTAAAGTTGATGAAGGTAGAGATCGAGAAACTACTTATCAAGAAAACTACCCTATTTATGAAGAAGTCATTGAAGGAGATGAAGAAATGGAAATAGAAGAGAATCAAAAAATTGACCCAGATGATTTAAGAATTGACTTAGAAGAAGAAGAAAACAAGAAATTCAAAATAGGCAGCTGGCAGAAAAATCATCCCAGAGAACAGATTATTGGGGACCCAACAGTTGGTATTCAGACAAGAAGAGCAGTAGTACGGAACTACTCTCTATTATCCAGCATTGAGCCCAAAAATGTTGCTAAAGCAAGCACAGATGAAAGTTGGATGAAGGCAATTAATGAAGAACTAGATCAGATTGAGAAAAACAAAACCTGGGAGTTAGTACCAAGGCCGAAAAATAAAAATGTAATCGGTACTAAATGGATTTTTCGAAATAAATTGAACAAAGATGGACAGGTTGTAAGGAATAAAGCAAGACTGATCTGTAAAGGCTATGCACAGGTTGAAGGTATTGATTTTGAGGAAACCTTTGCACCGGTAGCTAGACTAGAGGCAATCAGAATGTTTCCGGCCTTAGCGGTTCATAAAAATTTCAAAGTATATCAAATGGACGTAAAATCAGCATTTCTGAATGGAAAACTGAAAGAAGAGGTTTACATTGAGCAGCCAGATGGGTTCCAACTCGGTGATAATCCCAACTTTGTTTGCAAGTTGAAGAAAGCTTTGTATGGCTTGAAACAGGCACCTAGAGCATGGTATGCAAGGCTGGATAACTATCTGATTCAACAGGGGTTCAAGAAAGGTTTGGTGGACAACAATCTGTATGTCAAAATAGAGAATGGCCATCTTATTGTCCTTGTTGTTTATGTAGATGATATCATTTTTGGAAGCAGCAATGATAAGTCATGTAGTGACATAGCAAATAAAATGAATAAAGAATTTGAGATGTCTATGATTGGTGAACTTTCTTATTTTCTCGGACTGCAAGTCAATCAAAGTGAAAAGGGCATTTTTATTTCTCAAGTTAAATATGTGAAAGAAATGTTGAAAAAGTTCACAATGGAGGATAGTAAACCTGTTAGCACTCCCATGAAAACAGGTTGCAAGTTGAGCAAGGATGACAAATCTCCAGATGTAGATCAAACCATGTACAGATCTATGATTGGAAGTCTACTGTATTTGACGACTACCAGACCAGATATCTTATAGGCAGTATGCATGGTAGCAAGATTTTAGGCTAGTCCCAAAGAGACTCATGTGACAGTTGTAAAGAGGATTTTTAGGTACCTCAAGGGTACTATGGAGTATGGGTTATGGTACCCAAAAGGTAAGGACTTCACTCTTATTGCATATTCTGATGTAGATTGGGCAGGATGTATTGATGACAGAAAGAGTACCAGTGGAGGAGCATTTTATCTTGGAGACAGGTTGGTAGCATGGCACAACAAGAAATAAGAATCAGTCTCTCTATCCACAACAGAGGTAGAATACATTGCAGCAACAACATGTTGTACACAGATATTATGGATGAGACAAACCTTGAAAGATCTTGGTATTCACTTCAAAGAGCCAATTTTAGTTAAATGTGATAACACTAGTGCTATTAACATATCAAAGAATCTGGTTATGCATTCTCAAACCAAACATATTGCAATCCGGTATCACTTCTTGAAGGATAAAGTTGTAGAAGGTGAGGTCAAATTGGATTTTGTTCCAACTACAGAGCAAGTAGCAGATATATTCACCAAACCATTACCCAAGGAAGTTTTTGAGTACCTTCAGAGTAAGTTGGGAGTGGTCACCTTTCCCAAGAATTGACTATCAATTGGGATCACATTCTTAGGGGGAGCATTTATGCCTATGTTTATAGTTTTGCTCATATTCATGATTTTTGCTAACTATAACAATGTGTGTCTGAGAATGTTGTGCATAGACTCAGGGGGAGTCTGCAGTAGCCCTTTGGTATTATTGTCAAAGGGGGAGAAGAATTACAAGAAATTGCACATGTGTTGCCAACAATTCCAAAGGGGGAGATTATTGAGCAAGGTGCAGAAACAATATTGTCATTGTTGTCAACACAGATAGATAGATCAGTTGATGCAGTGGACAGGAGTTCAGAGGTCAGTCAGAGCATGTATAGTGAATTTCTAGGAAGACAGAAGTGACCCAGATTCTCAGAATCAAAGAAAAAGACAAGTAAGAAAACTATCGCGATATCGCGACATGTTTTCTATCGAGATTTTGCGACATATCAAAGGAGAGAGAAAAATCTGGAAAATCTATCACGATTTCATGACATATTAGAGGAGAGAGAAAATACTGGAAAAACTGTCACGATTTCGCGACATGTTGGAGGCAAAGAAGCCAAGTGGAAAAACTATCATGATTTCACGACATGTTGGAGGCAAAGAAGCCAAGTGGAAAAACTGTCACGATTTTGCGACATGTTGGAGGCAAAGAAGGCAAGTGGAAAAACTGTCATGATTTCGTGACATGTTTGGAGAGAAGGCACAAGCAAAGAAAACTGTCGCGATTTTGTGACATGTTTGAGAGAAAGAGCTTGCAAAGAAAAGTGTCGTGATTTCGTGACAATTTGCAAGAGGAAGCGCTAAGGAGAAAAAGTGTCATGATTTCACGACATGTCGAGTTTTCATGATTCGATGAGAAGAAAAGTGCTAAGGAGGAAAAGTGTCATGATTTCATGACATAATGCAGGAGAGAGAGTCCGATAGAAAAAGGTGTCGCGATTTCATGACATGCTTCATTTTCATGGTCCAAAGCGAAGAGAAAGAGGAGAAGGATGAAGTGTCATGATTTCGTGACATGCTTCATTTTTGCGGTCCAAAGCGAAGAGAAAGAGGAGAAGGATGAAGTGTCACGATTTCATGACATGCTTCATTTTTGCGGTCCAAAGCGAAGAGAAAGAGGAGAAGGATGAAGTGTCGCGATTTCACGACAGAAGCAAAACGAAGGAGCATGGAAGCAGAAGCGTCACGATTTCACGACATGTTCCATTTTCATGGGCCAAAGATAGAAAAGGCACAAGGCAACGAAAGTGTCATGATTTCACGACATGTTCCATTTTCGCGGGCGAAAGGCAAGGAAGTGCAAGGAGGCGAAAAGCGTCGTGATTTCGTGACATGTTCCGTTTTCATGGGCCAAAGACAGAAAAGGCACAAGGCAGCAAAAGTGTCATGATTTCGTGACATGTTTCATTTTCATGGGCGAAAGGCAGGGAAGTGCAAGGAGGCGAAAAGCGTCACGATTTCGCGACATGTTCTATTTTCGTGGGCCAAAGACAAAAAAGGCACAAGGCAGCGAAAGTGTCATGATTTCGTGACATGTTCTATTTTCACGGGTGAAAGGCAGGGAAGTGCAAGGAGGCAAAAAATGTCACGATATCACGACATGTCATGTTTTCACGGGTAAAAGGCGAGAAGAGCACAAAGAGATAGAAGTGTCATGATTTCGTGACAGGTCGCAACAACACGATTACGAACAATTAACTACAGACAGAACAATAGTTAAAGGGGCAGTTGTAGAGGAAAAGCATGCAGCCAAAATAAGAAGAGTTAACTAGAGTCAATGCGACAGTTACAGGTGCAGTTACAAATAGAAATCTAATGGGGGACGAGAAAATTGCATAAAGAAAATTCCAACGCTTTTCATTAAATATAAAAAAAAAATTACAAATACAGCCCACAGGCTTTACAACAACCAGTGCTCGGCTTGGTTTTCCAACACTCTACATGCAATCTTCAGATCCACCACACTTGGAAGGAAAATGCACCACTCTCTAGCCGGCTCTCTCTGGCCTCGGCTCTATAGCTTGACTTCACGAGTCTGCTTCTCCATTTTCCCACCCCCGTGCATGGCCTGGCTTGCTCTTTTTATAACTTTGGCATGACTCTCTCTCTTCCAACTAGTGGCCCTTTGATTCATTTTTGCCATGACTATTCGTCTTCGTAACTGCAATCTGCATTGGCCTCTGTAACTGTCGTTTGACTCCCGCTTACGGTTACATTTTTTGCACGATGCTTTGTCTTCGCTTACTTTTGCTACACCTTGGTGCCATGTGTTGTTCTTGTGCTGCCACGTGTTGCTCAATGACATCATCCTGTAACGGTCCCTGAAGATGTCACCTGTCACGATTTCGTGATGTCTCCTTCTTTTGCGTCTTCTTTTCCTATTGCAATATCGTGACATGTCATGATATCACAACGTTTTGGCCTTCCTACGCTTCTTCTCCCTTTTGGTCGTGATATCGTGACATGTCGTGATATCGCGACATTTTCCTTCATTACTGCCTTCCTCGCCCTTGGGTCGTGATATCGTGACATGTCACGATATCGCGACATTTTTCCTTTCTACGCCCTTTCTCGCCTTTGGGTCATGATATTGCGACATGTCGCGATATCACGACATCTTCCTTCGGATGCCTCTGCTCTTCTTCTTCGGTCGTGATTTCATGACATGTCGTGAAATCATGACATTACCAATTACTTCTCCTCCTGGCTGCTTCTGGTCACGATTTTGTGACATGTCGCGAAATCGCGACAATTTCCTTGCCTTCATCTTCTGGTTAATCTACGTCACAATTTTGCAATGGTCGTGACTTCGTGACATGTCGTGAAATCATGATAATTTCCTTACCTTCACCTTCTGGATGATCTGCATCGCAATTTCATGATGGTCATAATTTTGTGACATGTCACAAAATCGTGACATCCTCCTCAGCTCTAGCACCAGGCTATGCGACGTCATAATTTCACGACATGTCACAATTTCGTGACATGTCGCATTTTCGTGACCCTCCGCCTTCTACAACTTTTGCCCTATTTTTGGCTGCCATTGGATGCTCCTGCATCAGACACCTAGGGTTGGTGGAGAAGTGATCTTCACTTCTGCACTGTCTGGTTACTGCCTCCTACAATTTGATTCTGAACCATTCCTCTTGTAGGGCTTTAAATTGGCTCTGCAACTCCTCGAACTCTTCTATTGTCATTATATCATTCTTACTACCACATCTTCTTCGTGGATGCATTTTTCTACCAGGTCCTGGCGCAAACTGCCTCACGGTCGACGATCTGCTTGCGCACTCAGGAACACTAGCTTTGATACCACTAACGGGGGACGAGAAAATTGCACAAAGAAAATTCCAACGCTTTTCATTAAATCTGAAAAACAAATTACAAATATAGCCCACAGGCTTTACAACAACCAGCGCTCGGCTTGGTTTTCCAACACTCTACGTGCAATCTTCAGATCCACCACACTTGGAAGGAAAATGCACCACTCTCTAGCCGGCTCTCTCTGGCCTCGGCTCTGCAGCTCGACTTCGCGAGTCTGCTTCTCCATTTCCCAACCCCCGTGCATGGCCCGGCTTGCTCTTTTTATAACTTTGGTGTGACTCTCTCTCTTCCAACTGGTGGCCCTTCGATTCTTTTTGCCATGACTGTTCATCTTCGTAACTGCAATCCGCATTGGCCTCTATAACTGTCATTCGACTCCCGCTTATGGTTACATTTTCTACACGACGCTTTGTCTTCGCTTACTTTCGCTACACCTTGGTGCCACGTGTTGTTCTTGTGCTGCCACGTGTTGCTCAATGATGTCATCCTATAATGGTCCCTGAATATGTCGCCTGTTGCAATTTCATGACGTCTCCTCATTCTTTCGCATCTTCTTCTTTTCCTATCGCGATATCACCACATGTCACGATATCACGATGTTTTGGCCTTCCTATGTTTCTTCTCCCTTTTGGTCGCGATATCGCGACATGTCGTGATATCACGATGTTTTCCTTCATTGATGCCTTCCTCGCCCTTGGGTCGTGATATCGTGACATGTCACGATATCACAACATTTTTCCTTTCTATGCCCTTTCTCGCCTTTGGGTCACGATATCATGACATTTCACGATATCACGACATCTTCCTTCGGACGCCTCCACTCTTCTTCTTCGATTGTGATTTCGTGACATGTCATGAAATTGTGACATTACCAATTGCTTCTCCTCCTGGCTGCTTCTGGTCACGATTTTGTGACCATCACGATTTCGTGACATGTCGCAAAATTGCGATAATTTCCTTGCATTCACCGGCTGGCTGATTTTTGTCGTGATTTTGCGACGGTCGCGATTTCACGACATGTCACGAAATCATGACAATTTCCTTGCCTTCACCTTCTGGCTGATCTGCGTCGCGATTTCATGACGGTCACGATTTCGCGATGTTCATGATTTCATGACATGTCACAAAATCGTGACATCCTCCTCAGCTCCAGCGCCCGGCTGTGCGACGTCGCGATTTTGTGACATGTCGCATTTTTGCAACCCTCCGCCTTCTGCAACTTCTGCCCTATTTTTGGCCATCGCTGGATGCTCCTGCATCAAAATCATGCAGTTATTTTAAGAACAGTCAAATAAGGAGAAATCGAACAGTCGCATAAATAGAATCAAAAAATGCATGCATGCACAGAAAAGAATACGAACAGTCATGACCAAGAAGATGAACAGTCATGGTAGAGGTATATGTTGCATATAACGTGTTCAACGTAATGCCCACTCTATATACGCAAAAGGAGTTACATAAAGATGCAGTTACAGTTGACAAGTAGTAGAAGAGATTATTTAAGAAATAGTTACGGGTTGCATGCGTAAATATGGAAGTTAAAAATAGAGACTAATATGTTATAAAAGCAGGTTTGTGTGAAGAATAATGCTACTGCTGAACGAGTGAAAGTGCTATCGAAAGAGGGTTAGAAGAGTGCTGTTAGAGAGAGAAAAGCAGAGCAGTAAGGGTTTACTAAGTTTTGACAAATTGGAGACCAGTCAGGGTCTTGTAAAAATGAAGGCATTTGTATGTCATTATTATAGCTTTCAAAACTATGATCTAAGTTGGTGCTTGGATAGGGGTTGGTGCTCCTTTCTGTTGGTGCAGATAAATCAGGGGTTGGTGCTCCTTCCAGTGGGTGCTAGTAAACAGATTGTAAAATTGGTGTTTTGCAAAGGCTGGATTTGGACCATAGTCCAAGCAGTCATTCTTGAGGAGTAGCCAAATTGGTGAACCTTGTTACATTGTGTGTTGTGGTGTGCCCTCTTGTGATAATTGCTTTATCTATTTTTAAGTTCTCTTTGCTTCAGCTTTAAGAGTGGTAGATTTGAATGTAAATAGCTACACTGATTCACCCCCCCTCTCAGTGTCATTGTGAGAATATCACACATCACAACCAATTCTACAATTTGGAGGATTATAAAGGTATCACACCTTCCCCACATTTGCCAATAACCACACACTATGGGGGTACTCAAGGTGTCACACCTCCCTCATCATCCACATCACAACCAATGATGCAATTTTGGTATTATAAAGGTATCACACCTTCCTCAAATTTGGCAATAACCACACACTTTAGGGGTGCTTAAGGTATCACACCTTCCCCCTTACAAAATAAGCAAAAAATAAAAATTGTCAAAAATTTCAAAAAAATCAGGAAACACAAAACCAAAAAAACAATACAAAACATCAAAATTACAAAAACAATATAAAACATCAAATATATAAAAATACTTACATTCCATCATCATGCATTTTGCTGCACTCATTGAATAGTTGTATTAGGCATACTCATCCATTGCACTTGTATTAGGATAAGTTGTGTTTGAATGTTTCTGGCCTTAGCAGTTCATAAAAATTTCAAAGTATATCAAATGGACATAAAATCAGCATTTCTAAATGGAAAACTGAAAGAAGAGGTTTACATTGAGCATCCAAATGGCTTCCAACTCGGTGATAATCCCAACTTTGTTTGTAAGTTGAAGAAAGCTTTGTATGGCTTGAAACAGGCACCTAGAGCATGGTATGCAAGGCTAGATAACTATCTGATTCAACAGGGGTTCAAGAAAGGTTTGGTGGACAACAATCTGTATGTCAAAATAGAGAATGGTCATCTTATTGTCCTTGTTTTTTATGTAGATGATATCATTTTTGGCAGCAACAATGATAAGTCTTGTAGTGACATAGCAAATAAAATGAATAAAGAATTTGAGATGTCTATGATTGGTGAACTTTCTTATTTTCTCGGATGCAAGTCAATCAAAGTGAAAAGGGCATTTTTATTTCTCAAGTTAAATATGTGAAAGAAATGTTGAAAAAGTTCACAATGGAGGATAGTAAACCTGTTAGCACTCCCATGACAATAGGTTGCAAGTTGAGCAAGGATGACAAATCTCCAGATGTAGATCAAACCATGTACAGATCTATGATTAGAAGTCTGATGTATTTGATAGCTACCAGACCAGATATCTTACAGGTAGTATGCATGGTAGCAAGATTTCAGGCTAGTCCCAAAGAGACTCATGTGACAGCTATAAAGAGGATTTTTAGGTACCTCAAGGGTACTATGGAGTATGGGTTATGGTACCCAAAAGGTGAGGACTTCACTCTTATTGCATATTCTGATGTAGATTGGACAGGATGTATTGATGGCAGAAAGAGTACCAGTGGAGAAGCATTTTATCTTGGAGATAGGTTGGTAGCATGGCACAGCAAGAAACAAGAATCAATATCTCTATCCACAGCAAAGGCAGAATACATTGCAGCAACAACATGCTGTACACAGATATTATGGATGAGATAAACCCTGAAAGATCTTGGTATTCACTTCAAAGAGCCAATTTCAGTTAAATGTAATAACACTAGTGCTATTAACATATCAAAGAATTTGGTTATGCATTCTCAAACCAAACATATTGCAATCTGGGATCACTTCTTGAAGGATAAAGTTGCAGAAGGTGAGGTAAAATTGGATTTTGTTCCAACTACAGAGCAAGTAGCAGATATATTCACCAAACCATTACCCAAGGAAGCTTTTGTGTACCTTCAAAGTAAGTTGGGAGTGGTCACGTTTCCCAAGAACTGACTATCAATTGGGATCACATTCTCAAGGGGAGAATTTATGCCTATGTCTATAGTTTTGTTCATATTCATGATTTTTGCTAACTATAACAATGTATCTGAGAATGTTGTGCATAGACTCAGGGGGATTCTGCAGTAGCCCTTTGGTATTATTGTCAAAGGGAGAGAAGAATTACAGGAAATTGCACATGTGTTGCCAACAATTCCAAAGGGGGAGATTGTTGAGCAAGGTGCGAAACAGATATTGTCATTGTTGTCAACATAGACAGATAGATCAGTTGATGCAGTGGACAAGAGTTCAGAGGTCAGTCAGAACATGTATAGTGAATTTTTAGGAAGACAGAAGTGACCCAAATTCTCAGAATCAAAGAAAAATACAAGTAATAAAACTGTCGTTATATTGCAACATGTTTTCTGTCATGATTTTGTGACATATCAAAGGAGAGAGAAAAAGCTGGAAAATCTATCGTGATTTCACGACATATTAGAGGAGAGAGAAAATGCTGGAAAAACTGTCATGATTTCGCAACATGTTGGAGGCAAAGAAGCCAAGTGGAAAAATTGTCACGATTTCACGACATGTTGGAGGCAAAGAAGCCAAGTGGAAAAACTATCACGATTTCGTGACATGTTGGAGGCAAAGAAGCCAAGTGGAAAAATTGTCATGATTTCACGACATGTTTGGAGAGAGGGCGTAGGTAAAGAAAACTGTCGCGATTTCGTGACATGTTTGAGAGAAATATCTTGCAAAGAAAAGTGTCATGATTTCGCTACAATTTGCAAGAGGAAGGGCTAAGGAGAAAGAGTGTCGTGATTTCGCGACATGTCGAGTTTTCATGATTTGATGAGAAGAAAAGTGCTAAGAAGGAAAAGTGTCATGATTTCATGACATAATGCAGGAGAGAGAGTCCGATAGAAAAAGGTGTCATGATTTTGTGACATGCTTCATTTTCGTGGTCCAAAGCGAAGAGAAAGAGGAGAAGGATGAAGTGTCACGATTTCATGACATGCTTCATTTTTGCGGTCCAAAGCGAAGAGAAAGAGGAGAAGGATGAAGTGTCGCGATTTCATGACATGCTTCATTTTCGCGGTCCAAAGTGAAGAGAAAGAGGAGAAGGATGAAGTGTCGAGATTTTGTGACAGAAGCAAAATGAAGGAGCATGGAAGCGGAAGTGTCACGATTTCGTGACATGTTCCATTTTCGTGGGCCAAAGATAGAAAAGGCACAAGGCAGCGAAAGTGTCATGATTTCACGACATGTTCCATTTTCACGGGTGAAAGGCAAGGAAGTGCAAGGAGGCAAAAAGCGTCTTGATTTCATGACATGTTCTGTTTTCACGGTCCAAAGATAGAAAAGGCACAAGGCAGCGAAAGTGTCGTGATTTTAGGACATGTTTCATTTTCATGGGCAAAAGGCATGGAAGTGCAAGGAGGCAAAAAGCGTCACGATTTTGTAACATGTTCTATTTTCATGGGCCAAAGACAGAAAAGGCACAAGGCAGCGAAAGTGTCACGATTTCATGACATGTTCTGTTTTTGCTGGCGAAAGGCAGGGAAGTGCAAGGAGGCAAAAAATGTCACGATATCACGACATGTCATGTTTTCACGGGTAAAAGGCGAGAAGAGCACATAGAGACAGAAGTGTCATGATTTTGCGACAGGTCGCAACAGCATGATTACAAACAGTTAACTGCAAATAGAACAACAATTAAAGGGGCAGTTGTAGAGGAAAAGCATGCAGCCAAAATAAGAAGAGTTAACTAGAGTCAATGCGACAGTTACAGGTGTAGTTACAAATAGAAATCTAACGGGGGACAAGAAAATTGCACAAAGAAAATTCCAACACTTTTCATTAAATCTAAAAAACAAATTACAAATACAGCCTACAGGCTTTACAAAAACCAGCGCTCGGCTTGGTTTTCCAACACTCTACGTGCAATCTTCAGATCCACCACACTTGGAAGGAAAATGCACCACTCTCTAGTTGGCTCTCTCTGGCCTCGGCTCTATAGCTCAACTTCGCGAGTCTGCTTCTCCATTTCCCCCCCCATGCATGGCTTGGCTTGCTCTTTTTATAACTTTGGTGTGAATCTCTCTCTTCCAACTAGTGGCCCTTCAATTCGTTTTGCCATGACTATTCGTCTTTGTAACTGCAATCTGCATTGGCCTCTATAATTGCCGTTCGACTCCCACTTACGGTTACATTTTTTGCATGACGCTTTGTCTTCGCTTACTTTCACTACACCTTGGTGCCACGTGTTGTTCTTGTGCTGCCATGTGTCGCTCAATGATGTCATCCTGTAATGGTCCCTGAAGATGTTGCCTGTCATGATTTCGTGACGTCTCCTCCTTTCATGTCTTATTCTTTTCCTATTGCAATATCGTGACATGTCACGATATCACGACGTTTTGGCATTCCTATGCTTCTTCTCCCTTTTGGTCTAGATATCGTGACATGTCGTGATATCATGACATTTTCCTTCATTACTGCCTTCCTCGCCCTTGGGTCGTGATATCATGACATGTCGCGATATCATGACATTTTTCCTTTCTACGCCCTTTCTCGCCTTTAGGTCGCGAAATTGCAACATGTCATGATATCACGACATCTTCCTTCAGACGCCTCCGCTCTTCTTCTTCGATCGCGATTTCATGACATGTCGTGAAATCATGACATTACCAATTACTTCTCCTCTTGGCTGTTTCTGGTCACGATTTTGTGACATGTCGTGAAATTGTGACAATTTCCTTGCCTTCACCTTCTGGCTGATCTGCATCATGATTTTGTGACGGTCACGATTTCGTGACATGTCGTGAAATCATGATAATTTCCTTGCCTTCACCTTCTAGCTGATCTGCATCGCAATTTCATGATGATCGCAATTTTGTGACATGTCACAAAATCGTGACATCCTCCTTAGCTCCAGCACCCGGCTGTGCAACATCGCGATTTCGTGACATGTCGCGATTTCATGACATGTCGCATTTTCGTGACCCTTTGCCTTTTGTAACTTCTACCCTATTTTTGGCCGTCGTTGGATGCTCCTGCATCAGACACCCGGGGTTGGTGGAGAAGTGATCTTCACTTCTGCACTGTCTGGTTACTGCCTCCTGTAATTTGATTCTAAACCATTCCTCTTGTAGGGCTTTAAATTGGCTCTGCAACTCCTTGAACTCTTCTATTGTCATTATATCGTTCTTACTACCACGTCTTCTTTGTGGATGCATTTTTCTACCAGGTCCTGATGCAAACTGCCTCACGACCGGCGATCTACTTGCGCACTCAGGAACACTAGCTCTAATACCACTGACGGGGGACGAGAAAATTGCACAAAGAAAATTCCAACGCTTTTCATTAAATCTGAAAAACAAATTACAAATACAGCCCACAGGCTTTACAACAACCAGCGCTCGGCTTGGTTTTCCAACACTCTACGTGCAATCTTCAGATCCACCACACTTGGAAGGAAAATGCACCACTCTCTAGCTGGCTCTCTTTGGCCTCGGCTCTACAGCTCGACTTCGTGAGACCACTTCTCCGTTTCCCCCCCCCATGCATGGCCTGGCTTGCTCTTTTTATAACTTTGGCATGACTCTCTCTCTTCCAATTGGTGGCCCTTCGATTCATTTTGCCACGACTGTTCATCTTCGTAACTGTAATCCGCATTGGCCTCTGTAACTGCTGTTTGACTCTCGCTTATGGTTACATTTTTTGCACGATGCTTTGTCTTCGCTTACTTTCGCTACACCTTGGTGCCATGTGTTGTTCTTGTGCTGCCACATGTCGCTCAATGATGTCATCCTATAACGATCCCTAAAGATGTCGCCTGTCATGATTTCGTGACGTCTCCTCCTTTCGTGTCTTCTTCTTTTCCTATCGCGATATCGCGACATGTCGCGATATCATGACGTTTTGGCCTTCCTATGCTTCTTCTCCCTTTTGGTCATGATATCGTGACATGTCGCGATATCGCAACGTTTTCCTTCATTGCTGCCTTCCTCGCCCTTGGGTCGCGATATCGCGACATGTCACGATATCACGACATTTTTCCTTTCTACGCCCTTTCTCGCCTTTGGGTCACGATATCATGACATGTCATGATATCGCGACATCTTCCTTCGGATGCCTCCACTCTTCTTCTCTGGTCGTGATTTTGTGACATGTCGCGAAATTGTGACATTACCAATTGCTTCTCCTCCTGGCTGCTTCTGGTCGCAATTTCACGACGGTCGTGATTTCATGACATGTCGCGAAATCGTGACAATTTCCTTGCCTTCACTTTCTGGCTGATTTGCGTCTTGATTTCGCGACGGTCATGATTTTGTGACATGTCACAAAATCATGACAATTTCCTTGCCTTCACCTTCTGGCTGATCTATGTCGTGATTTCACGACGGTCGCAATTTCATGACAATCACGATTTTGCGACATGTCACAAAATCGCGACATCCTCCTCAGCTCCAGTGCCTGGCTACACGACGTCATGATTTCGTGACATGTCACATTTTCGTGACCCTTCACCTTCTACAACTTCTGCCCTGTTTTTGGCCACTGCTGGATGCTCCTACATCAAAATCATGCAGCTATTTTAAGAACAGTCAAAGAAGGAGAAATCGAACAGTCGCATAAATAGAATCAAAAAATGCATGCATGCATAGAAAAGAATACGAACAGTCATGACCAAGAAGACGAACAGTCATGGTAGAGGTATATGTTGCATATAATGTGTTCAACGTAATGCCCACTCTATATACGCAAAAGGAGTTACATAAAGATGCGTTACAGTTGACAAGTAGTAGAAGAGATTATTTAAGAAACAGTTACGGGTTGCATGCGTAAATATGGAAGTTAAAAATAGAGACTAATATGTTATAAAAGTAAGTTTGTGTGAAAAATAATGCTGCGGCTGAACGAGTGAAAGTGCTATCGAAAGAGGGTTAGAAGAGTGTTGTTAGAGAGAGACAAGCAGAGAAGTAAGGGTTTACTAAGTTTTGACAAATTGGAGACCAGTCAGGGTCTTGTAAAAATGAAAGCATTTGTATGTCATTATTATAGCTTTCAAAACTATGATCTAAGTTGGTTCTTGGATAGGGGTTGGTGCTCCTTTCTGTTGGTGCAGATAAATCAGGGGTTGGTGTTTCTTCTAGTGGGTGCTGATAAACAGATTGTAAAATTGGTGTTTTGCAAAGACTGGATTTGGACCGTAGTCCAAGCAGTCATTCTTGAGGAGTAGCCAAATTGGTGAACCTTGTTACATTGTGTGTTTTGGTGTGCCCTCTTGTGATAATTGCTTTATCTATTTTTAAGTTCTCTTTGCTTCAGCTTTAAGAGTGGTAGATTTGAATTTAAATAGCTACACTGATTCACCCCCCCCTCTCAGTGTCATTGTGAGAATATCACACATCACAACCAATTCTACAATTTGGAGGATTATAAAGGTATCACACCTTCCCCACATTTGCCAATAACCACACACTATGGGGGTACTCAAGGTGTCACACCTCCCTCATCATCCACATCACAACCAATGATGCAATTTGGGTATTATAAAGGTATCACACCTTCCTCAAATTTGGCAATAACCACACACTTTAGGGGTGCTTAAGGTATCACACCTTCCCCCTTACAAAATAAGCAAAAAATAAAAATTGTCAAAAATTTCAAAAACATCAGAAAACACAAAACCAAAAAAACAATACAAAACATCAAAATTACAAAAACAATATAAAACATCAAATATATAAAAATACTTACATTCCATCATCATGCATTTTGCTCCACTCATTGAATAGTTGTATTAGGCATAGTCATCCATTGCACTTGTATTAGGATAAGTTGTGTTTGAATTCTTATGAATGACACTAGGTTTGTATGCCAGTCTTGAGCCTAAAATCAACCTTATCCATCATCATCATTCACAATTTTCCTTATGAGATTTTGCTTATTAAGGGATATTCATAAGATAGGATAGATACCAGATGAATACAAACAATGATATTTAGATGGCCACTAACTATTTTGTGCACACATTTTAGTTTGCAAAATAGCATATGGAAAAACCCCATATATTATTATCATTCACATTTTTATTGTCAGTAAATGTGTTTGTCAACACAACCAATAAGTTGCCAAAAGTTACACACCATATTAAAATTATGGATAAATAACATCCCTATAAGAATCGGTTGATATAATATTATCTATACTTTATATAACCTGATTTCCTTATGTTGCAGAGAAGTTGTCGATTTTATCATCCCTTGCAATAGGATTAACCGTGGTGGTGTTAATCCATGCTTTCGTTGTGTTTGCACTGATCTCTATCGGGTTTAACATCTCAGGAGGGCACCTAAACCCCATGGTGACATTGGGTTTAGAATTTGGTGGTCACATCACCCTACTAAGGTCTTTTCTCTACTTCATTGCATAGTGCCTCAGATCTGCTTTCGCATGCTACTTGCTCATATTTCTCACTAACGGCCTCATAACACTCACCACCCTATAATCTATTTCATTTTTTTGTCTTTTAATTTTTATATAGTCCTAGAGATAACCAAGAACAACATTGTGGCCTAAAATCTTTGATTTCACCTACATCACCTGCTCATGTGTGTTAAGGTTAGTTGGCCCTTCCCTCTTACTTTTTAATTGGTTTATGTGATATCGTTGCCATACAATCTATTTATTTCTAGTGACCTATTCCCTATGTTATAATTTCATTCCACTCTAATGCCTCTTCTTAATATTTAATACCATAAATGTATCAAATGATTTTATATTATATTTGTAGGAAACACCAATGCATGCATTGGCCTCAGGCATGACGTGCTTCCAGGGGGTTATCATGGAAATTGTTTTGATGTTATTGTTGTTGTTTATGGTGAATGAGACTACGGTGGATCCGAAGAAGGGATCTGTGGGGACTCTGGAACCATTGTGTATAGGGATGGTGGTGGGGACTAATATTTTGGTGGGTGGATCATTCTCAGGTGCTTCCATGAATCCCACTTGCTCCTTTGGACCTACACTGGCCAATGGCAAGTGGAGCAACCATTGGGTCTTCTGGGTAATGGAACTGTGTTTGTCTTTGCAATTTGATTAAAAATTTTATAATGGATATTGTAACCTAGTGTATGATAGCCTTATGTTAAGGGTGATTAAGTTTTAGATCTTTATTTGGCTATAGTATAGATATATTCTCCATATTTTATAAATTACCCTCTATCTAGTAACTATCTGGATGATGACAATTCACAAGATAGTTTGGATGTGTTCGTATGTCAATAGTAGATTTCCCTACTCAGTTAAGAATCCCAAATTTTATATCAAAAACTTTTACTACTGTAAATCATAATAGACATCACTAGTCACTATATCATCTATCAATAATATTTGTGAAAAACCTCATTATAACTGAAATGTTAGATTGTGTTTGGTAAAGTTTGAGTATGCTTGACATCTACCGACCTATGAAATACTAGAACTCTATATTTCTAGCTCTCTCTGATGCCTTTTGTCTCCCACCCTCTCTAGGAAATTTGCGCAATAATTTTGGTTCAACAACTAGCATGAAATTCCTTGGATTGACCTTGGTTATAGAAGTTTATCTTTGTACTCCCTCTGTACGCAACTAGGGGCCTAGATATATTCATCTACACAACAACTTTTATCTACATCAGAATCTAGATGCAAGTGAAATCGAATATATGGTGTCACTCTATCCACGACAGATATTGATGCAACATTTCCCCTACGTATGGTTGATTAAAAGAAAATTAGTTGGGACTTTATTAAATTTATCTATAATTTTACCAAGATAGGGACGCATGTTAGTATTGGATGCGTAGAGTCTAAAGATAACCTCCATGAGCTGGTTTGAATAAAACTTAATAATTATAACTATGTTTAGTCCCACATGGGATGTATTATCACTCCAGAAGAATTTTTAACTTCTAAACCTCACCTATATTAATAGCCAAGTGTGCTTGGCTATCCTGGAACTGACCATGTATCTCCATATAAGACACATGATACAATGACACTTGGTAGTTGTGTATTTTATGTATTTGTGTACACCCTTTTGTTAGAACCTGCCACATATGATGCCTTTTGTTAATGATTGAAATATGGCAGTTTGCATTGGTGGCTTAGAGTGCGACAGTATATAAGCCCTTCTTTTGTATTCTATGTCGTATAATAAATAACCAAAATAACAAAATATGGCCATCGTTGAGAAATAAAATATGACCTAAGATATAACCATTGGGTTATAATAAAACAAAATAGTAAATAACAATAATCGTTAGAGGTACAAAATAACCATTGGGTTATAATGTAGCAGAATATGATCATTGTTTGTTTAAGTAGTTGTGTTATTAACCATTAGAGGTACAAAATAACCGTTGGGTTATAATATAGCAAAATATGATCATTTTTTGTTTAAGTAGTGTGATTAATTGGGAATTAGACCCCAATTGGTCTATATATAGTCAAGGGAAAATAAGTTTAGAAATTTTTTTTAATAAGATTTATATTATCTAAGCTAAGCCTTTAATTCATCAAGGGTTTATTTATATTTTGAGTAAATTTTAATAATAGGGAGGTAATAAAGATGGCTAAGTTATAGACATGAGTTGTTCCAAATAGGATAAAATTATGTTATAGATTATACAAAAAGAAAATTAGTTTTATATTATTGAAAGAATGATTGTTTAATAAATTAAAGGTATGGGACTTTAATTTTTTGAACGAAGGATTGATTGTATCAATCGTGGAGAATGAATATGGAATTCATTCTTGAGGGAAGTATGGGATTCCCTCTTTGCTAATTAATGAAAATTCTCCTTAATATGAATTTAAACATGTAGACCTAAGAATTTATGAGATTCTTATGTAATATATTGATGACTTAGAGAAAGGAAATGGGTGTTTCCTTAGTTGCATCTTGATTGACAAGAGATGAATTGATATCTTGTAAATGTATAATTAATTTAGAAAAGGCTCTCTGAGATGCCTTTCTATATTGTAATTATGAAATTTTTGTTTATGAATGAGAGGAAAAGACATATTTTGGAGGTTGGGTTTATTCCCCGTGAGGGTTCCCAAGATAAATATTGTTTCACTCTAATTTGTTGTTTGCTTGTCATTTCATATAAATGTTGTATCTATTTTTAATATATTATGAATGTCACATTTTTATTAAATAGATTATAAATGTTGCATTTATTTCTAATGTGTTGTTGATTAAATAGATGGTGATTATTGTAATTAAATTAGTATCTATGATTATTGCATGTTATTACTTTTCAATGAGAATTTGATTAAAAGTATAATTAATGTGTACTCTTAAATATTATGATGCAATGGTTTAGATGCTTTAATGGTTGTATATGGTTAAATAGTAGGATGGTAAGGTAGATGGAATTATGTTGTGTTAATCACTTTATAAATACTTATGAATGCTTTAATCTAAAATGTTAATGTAATGAAAGGTAAAATTTGATATAATCCAAGTTGGAGCTCGAAGTGGGTTGGAGCCCATGGATGGAAATTTAGGCTTGAGTTGTAGCTCAAGCAAAGCCTTACATTCTGAGTAGGTGCTCGAATGTATATGTGGAGTAGGTGCTCCCATGATAATGCAAAAATACCTCATGGTAATAAAATTAATTAATTAAGATGTATAACCGAAGGGATACCTTAGATGAGGAAGGTGATTGATAAATATTAAAACCTGTAGACACCTAAAATGTATCATGTTTAGAAGACTACTCATATGGGCACCTCTGCAGACCATATGACTAATCTTGGACCTTTCCAAGAGCTAGCAGTGGTTCTAACCACTCACTAGGGGCAGTTCTGATCTATTCAGGCATAGTCGCTATTTACCAGAGTAGCTACCAACCCAACCACTGAAGCTTAGAGTGGCTACGATCTACCCACTATTATGGATAGTGGCTAACACTAAGACAAAGTTTGCCATGAAATGTGGGACCGAATCATGTATGGTAACTGAACTTACATTGCATTTGAGCGGTTTTGGATGTGAATCTCCCAGATTTCTTCCTAACTGCCACTCATATGCAAGTTTGGAACTGGGCCTTTCCCCTCAAATGGCCAGTTTCATGCAAATATTGATCTTGGCTTCTCCAAAAAGAAAAATTTAGAATTTTGGAGGTCTACATATGCACCCTCCAAGGAATAAGTATGATCCCAAATTTTATGCAGTGAAGCCCTACTGCATTGAGCAACAAATTGATAGCCCTGTGAGGAGTTTCAAAGTGCTACATGATTGTAGATCACCAAGAATACCATAAACAAAAGAGCTTCCACAAGGTTAAGAAGTAAATCATCCATTTTCCAATAATCTATTATTGATCTAAGAGATTTCACTCGTAAATCTATGTTTAGACACACTAGTGAATCTTGAACATCAATTTAATCAAGGATTTTTGAGTTGCAAAACCTGATACAAGGATCAAAGATCATAGTTAGTAGTTGTTATCTTCGATAATTGCCTACAGGCACAACCACCAATGGTAGTAGTGACTAGCATACCAACTGCTCTAGGTGATATTGGCTAGGTTTTGAAACATAGTTTCTTCAGTTTCTAAAGTAGACCTCCCTTTATGCATTATTAGTTTACCCTAGTTTATATTTGTTGTTTTATCATATTTTCATGGTTCATAAGCATTGTAATAGACATATTTTGCTTCCATTTATGCTTTTTCATGCTTTCTTTAGGATTTCATTTATTTCTTGCATATCTGTGGAATAAGCCTCATCTTGAGAGGCGTCATATGCTTTTAATGTTTCTTGTTGTTTCCTTGCATGCAGGTAATAGATCTATCTGAGAATAAGCCACATTCAAAACATTCCCTCCAAACATTGGAGGAGGCATCTAGTAAGACCTCATTTAAATTGGTGTCGAAGTGAAGACCCTTTGAGTGCATCCCTATTGAGGGGCCTCAACTATTGTTAAAATTGTATCAATTTTAGTGACTCCCTAAGAGGGAGCTATTGTAGCCAAGATTTATCATTTTTAATAAAAGTGCAACCCCATTTTCTCGGATATATTTTATTTGTGCAAATGGTTATTTGATTTCTATTTATTAGAGTGTTACTTGCTTGCAATGGTCCAGGTTCATAGTTTTCACCTTCGTACAAATGACAATCATGAAGAGGACGCACGATTTTTAATCTGAATTGCTAACATTTTACATGTTTTCTCTATACATGTATATCCAATATGATTGACAACAACTAGCAGAGCTCAACTGCTTTTGAATACAATGACCAGTCAGAGCTACCTTGATCGATAGTGGTTAGCAGAAAATATGCAACAATAGATAGCCTAATCTTTTGAAAAATTTTAATTCTAGGTTGGTTGGGATTCTTTGCAAATTTTTCTTCTATGTCTATGTTTTATATCGTGAATGTAGTAGATGAAGTTATCTTAATTAGAAAACATAGAGAAATTTTAAGGTAAAATGATTAAATTATCTTAAATTTTCTACTAGCCATTGCTAGGAATAGCGGACTTTTGATTGCAATCCATCCTAGTCTCCAAATGTATAGATTGTAGGTAGAGTTTGCATGCTTAAGGCCCAATTAGAGGCCATTTCTTCATAAGTAATATTGCATTCTCTAAAAATCATGTAGTTCTTTAGACATGCAATTTTTTAAAGTAAAATACTCTTTTTAAGCATATAGGAGAATCATTCGAATGCTTCATGATACATTTATTCTTTATGTAAATTTAAAAATAACAATAACAAACCATGTCATATTTAAACATTAGTGAGTTGGAATTCACACCCAACCATTAGTAGAGTTCAATGATGGTGGGTTTCATCTCCATCCATTGTCTCAAATCCTATGAACCCGATCTATTGGCCAATACCAACTCCAAGAACCATCCTATCTATACAAAATAGCATGCATTCCTCTTCAGAGGGGTGTATCATTATGCACGATGTGTTGGGTGATGATCGGTAGGACCCGTGCTCCCTGAGTAGGTGTGGGCTTCATCTCCACACTTTGTTGGGTTTATGTGACCGTGACTTTCATTTTTAGTTGTCGATCTACAAGCATATAGGTGAAACCATTAAACTATACAAGCATTTCATCAACAAATTTCCAAACATTATGAGAAATAGTTAAAGTTTTCAATAAATTTGAAATACACAAGATCAATTTTAGGAACACCAAAAACATTTAAAAGAGATGAACATTTTGTCTACTTTGTTTACGTGTCTTAAAAGTTACACAAAATATAATTTCACATTATTATGGTCTTCACGCGAAGCAACCACTCTCAGTCCAACATCGAGGCGAGAATTGCCACTCCACCTAACCACAATTACAACAATAATTATTTTGAGCCACCCACACAAAATACCATTGAATGAAGTTTAGCGAGCCTCATAGAGGATAACTCAACCAATGGGGGTACTCCTCGAGAAACACTAGCTAGAGAACCATATACAAGTTCTTCTCATGATAGACATGAGGAAGCTTCAAGGCCCCAATCCTCACATGATAGACATAGGCAAGATCAACCCACTAAGGGGTAAAAAATAAGGGTTGCGTGTAATTGTAGATCCACCACAACTCCTAGCCACTCTAAAGGTGGTAGGATAGCAATAGACTTCAATCTCATTTGTGCCAATGGAACTCCACAAGATCAGCCATGGAAACAGATAGCTTGACGATTTGGATCGGGTTTCCTCATATTACACACTCTATTTATGAGAGTTCACATAGCCAAAAAAAAATGAGCTATGCTAATGATAAGGGGGAAGCTTCAAAGAACTCCCACAACATGCACACTACTTCCAATCATGGGGATACTAAATATAGGCTATTGTACACTGACCATGTTTCCCTGATAAAGAGAGGTAAAAGCATAGTAGGAGCTCCTCCAAAGGGTCTGTTGGAACCATTTATTGCATTCATATGATACGATTGTCATGCTACAATAAATATTTTGAAACCAATGAGCTATTACAGGCTCTGGTCAACCTACCTCTTTATTTTGATTAATAAAATATTGCTAAAAGAAACGTATAGAATGGGTAAGGAAACCCCAGTGGTTTTACAAGTATTACACACTCCAGATTTTAGTTACACATTATCTATATGAAAATGACCAAGCAAAGAAAACCTAATTATTAAGCATTACGTAGACCAGTGCCTGTCCAATTGGGCTGTTATAGCAATTTAACAACATTCATAACATGAAAAAAAAGAATAATCGACACCATTAAACTCATTCAAATATAGTAATCAGTCTAAGGGTTAAATGATGAAAGTTACACTCACAAAATGTTTGAATATAGTAACCTATTATGAGGAAACACACATAACTATAGACAAAGAAATGATAAAACTGAAACCCATAATTGTATTAATTTCTTCAATAATGATTACATGCAGAGTTGGTAGAATACCATTAAACTCTATTTTCATAGTCTAATACAATTAGAAATCCTTGTTCAATCAATTCTCCTAAAATATTAGCAAAATAATCTTTGGACTTCAAATTCAAAAATATTGGATATATTCTCAACTCTCCAAATGTAGTATTACCAAACCTGCATAGCAAAGGGAGGAATGAGGGATGACAGAGAAAAATAGACACAAAGGGAATACAAAAACACAACTCAAATGGGCACTCAAGTATACCTCTTAGCAAAAATGCTATCTCTAAATACTTGATGCAGATTCTGACCCTAGACGCTTCCTTTTATAGCTTCTAGTTATCGTGTAGACACCTAAAACATGTCATGTTTGGGGGAGCTACTCACATAGGCACATTCATAAGATCATATGACATAATATTGGACTTTCCAAGCATCAAAAGTGGTTCTCACCACTCATATGGGGCATTCTGAGCCCATCCAAGCTTAGCCGCTCAAGACTAGAGTGGCCAGACCTTAGCCGCTCAAGCCTAGAGCGGCCAGACCTTAGCCATTATAGATGATAGCGGCCAGATCTTAGCCACTATAGATGATAGTGGCTAAGCCATAAAAATCATTTTACCGATAGATATGCCCAATCACGGGTGGAAGTGGTAGTCTGCATGCAATAAAGGTGAGCGGGAGTAACTTTGCATTCCCTTTCATGGCCAGTTCACATAGGAGACTTGAGTTTACATTTAGACTTCAGTTAACTGGTCTTTAAACATAGAAAAGACAAAAATCTTCTCATGCTAACATTCACTACGCATGAGGGATTCAATCCTAGGGTTTTGAGCATAGACTTTAGGGTTTCACACACTTTAAAAGGTGCAAGCCTAAGAGCACCAAAGGGATCTAAATAAGTCCAAATTTGAGGAGAGATTTCAAGACTTGGAGAGCTTCCCTTGGAGATCATATTTATGATGAAGCCCTAAAAAATTGGAGAGCAAAGCAATCACCATTTTAGAACATCAGATACAAGCTTTGATCCATAGCTTTGGAGCAAAGAGAACGAGATTCACTTTAGCGGTCATTGTCATTGGATAGTGGCCCGTAGGCCTAGCTTAGGGTTTTAGACATTAGTTTCATTATTCTATTTAGCATATCATTAGCATAGCATCATTTCATTCATTCACATTCATAGCATTAGTTTCATTTGCACTTGCTTTCATTTGAGTATATTCATTGCTAACAACCTCATCCGGGAGGCAATCTCGGACATCTAAGCGTGTGTTGTTGTTTCATTGCTCACAGGGCCATAGGTTCATCGAACGAAAGCTACAACATATGAGAGCAAAAGGATCCCTCTAGGAAATAGACCTAGAGAAGGAGGCATCTATAAGCCCTCATACATTTTCATGTGCGGAACCGGGAAGCTTGTGATAGCGCACCACCCCTTTGCAAGGGGACATTTTACCCACTTGTAACCTTATTGTATCAAAATGGGTATCCCTAAGAGGGACCGACATGTAACCGAGTTTCAATACGAATAAAGAGATCTATCTTTGTTACTTCCATGTTATATGCTTTTTCATGGTCTTTCATTTCATTTTGGGTTTAACACATTTGCAAGTAGAGTAAGAGCGGTGCGTGCACCCCGGGGTCACTACAGATGGTGATCACGATGGGACATCCACTAATTTTTCATTTTTCTACCTAGATACTAACTTAGTTTTGTGTGCAGGCTTAGCCACTCTAGTCTACAATGGCCAAAAATTAGCCGCTCTAAGCCACAACGGCCAACAGAGCCTTAGTCGCTCCTGCTAACAATGGCCAGAAACCAGTCGCTCTAGTCGACAACGGCCAACACTAGAGTGTAGCAGAGGATAGAACCTTGGTTCTCTAAGCTGGATTAGAGGTTGGTACAACTTCTCTAATATTTTACAGCTTTTTATCTACTTCTGTGTGTCTAAAATAGTGAACTTAAAGCACATTTCTATTTGGGAATTGAAAGAATAAAAGAAGAAAGAATTAGGTATTTTGCATATCTTAGATCTTCTTTTAGATTTCCACTAGGCGTTGCTAGGAACAATGACTTATGCTTGAAAAGTTTGCCCTAGGATCCAACGTGCTAGACATTGTATGTTGTTTGCTTGCTTTGAGGCCTTGCAAGAGGCCATATTTGCATGAAATAAAGTGCACCCATACAAATCATAGTAGTTCATGCATATTTCTGAATATTGAAATGTATTTTGCACTTAGGCATATAGGAAAGAGTCATTTCTGCTATATTATGCACTTTACTTCATGCAAGCTTAAAATGAACACCACACACGCACGTATCATTTAAACATTGGGGAGTTGGATTTCATCACCAACCCTCAATTCAGTCTAGTGATGTTGGAATTCATCTCCTTCCACCGGTTTGCCCCCTAGATTCTCCTAGAAATGGATTGAAGAACTTCTTCATAGTGACACTAAGTTACTTGTGTTCAAACTATCTCCCACTATTGGAACATTCATTGGTTCAGAGTGGAAGAGCTAGGTGAACCCCCCACTAGGATTTCAGTGGTGTACCCTAGTCTCTTTTGGGAAATCATGTTTGGCATGAGTACTCTTGATTATCACTATGGATGAGTCTCCTCATTTCCAAATCCAAAGCAAGAAACAAGAAACAACAAAACATCAAAATACAACAAACAATTTAGGGCACACTTAAAATCGTAAGCAAGATAAACATTTGCTTGATATTGTTTGTGCAACACAAAAGCTAAAGTTTCCAAAAATGATGGTCAAAACAAGAAGTAAACAACCTCGGTCTAACATCGAAGGGGGATCTGAGGCAACTCATACCCTTAGGTGAAGCCATAGTAACATTGAAAGACCTACTCGAAAGACCGTGAGACGCAGTTCCATGAGTCTAAGAGGTGATAATTCAACCCTTGGGGGATCTCCTCGAGAAACCCCAAATAGGGAACCACAACATGAAACTACATATCATAAACACAAAGAGGCCTCATGGCCATCATCATCAAGGAGACATGAGGAAACCTCAAGGGCTTCCTCTAAATGCACAGAAACTTCTCAGAGACATGAGGAAGCTTCAAGAGCTTCCTCCTCACATAGACATAAAGAGGGTTCTAGACCCCGTTCTTCACATAGAGATGATGAGGTTTCCCCATATCCATCCTCATGGAGGGTAGAGAGGGCTACAAAACCCTCATCACCACAAAGACACACAAGAGTCGAAACATCTCAACATTCACATGCAACACTTAGAACAGATCAGCCCACTAAGGGGCAGGAAACTAGAAACACATCCAGTCATAGACATCAAATAGAAGATATCCTTCAAACAAGAGGAAGGATTCCATTAGACTATGACCTCATTGGAGTGAATGGCACCCCATGGGATCAGCCATGGAAAACAAGATAGTTGGATGAGTTGGATCGGTTGCACCCGAGGCCACCACCCGAAACTGTAGCCATAGAGAACTCTGCATCCGAAAGTTCATGAACTATGACTTCTAAGCCCACTTCTCAAACTGGTGGTGCCTCAGGGTGACCCCATAGTAAACATATAGAGTCTGATCATAGAGATGCCCAAAAATATACTGAACAAGTCACACTAGCTAGCCAAAGCAAAGAGATAGTAGAAACCTCTTCGAGGAATCTATGAATCAGAACTACAAGAACGGAGTCAGATAAGCATGAGTCTTCTATAACCATGCAATTCAACCATGTGCGATGGTTAGAAAATGCCTTGCATAAGGAGTGAGAGCTTGTAGAAGCTCTTGAACATGATAAACAAAGAGAATGGTTGTTACGCAAACATGAGCAATGCTTAAGAGAGCAAGTTGAGCAGCTAGCTCATAGCAACCAACAAGAAAATAGAGATCAATGCGTTGACTCACAATAGAATGGGTGCACTAGACAAGAAAGTGACCCACACCAAAATCACCCTCCAAATCATGAGTGGAATCCAACTAGGGGGAAATGGTAGACTTAATAAATCAGGATCAGGCGTATCCTGGATCCCCTCGTAGGAGGGAAGAAAATAGAGCAAATCAAATGGATAGAGTGCTACCTCCACCATCACCATGGGGGGGTTTGCAAGAGGAAGAACTCCTTGCTTCAAAGGCATTTCAAGAGCTTACTAAAAATATGAAAGCCTTTGAGAAACAAGAGGCTACTGGGAGCCAACCAACATTGAGCAAAATACACAACCAACCATTGTGTCCATCAGTTCCTAGCCCTCCCTATCCTAAGCATTTTGAGATGCCTAGGCTAGAGAAGTTTAAAGGTGAAGAAGATGCACAAGAGCATGTCACCAATTTCATCAATGCATGTTTTCATCTCGAAGACAATGATGCTCTTATGCTAAGGACATTCATCATGACATTTTTGGGTGCAACCACTCAATGGTTCAACCAATTGCCCAAGCATAGCATATCCAACTTTGAACAACTCGTGAATGCTTTTCTAAAGCATTTCTCCTTTGGTGCTAAGAGGAAAGTAAATCTCTCAGACCTGGCCAATTTAAGACATTATGATGATGAGCTAGTAATGGATTACGAGAATAGATGGAGAAAAGTCATGGTAAAATTATCATTCTCCGTTCCCATAGAGGAAATCATCCGGATGTTCACCAAGAGTTGTTCCAAACACATTTCCCTCTTGCTACAACTACAACAATACCCCTCATTTGAGGAAGCTTTGGCACAAGCCAAACTCATTGAGGACATCAAAGTAGATGAGGGAACCATAAAACTCCGAACCAAGAAGGAGTGGAGCAAAAAAGACAAGAATGGCAAATATAAGCAGAAGCAGGCAAACCCTACCCTAGTAAATCAAGTGGTATTGGCTACGCCTAAGGATGGGGCTGCACAGCAGCCCTAGAATTATCAAGCACAACCCCCACCAACCAACTATGATCAAAAGAACAATCAGGGTCGAAACAAAGAATGCAAACCCCCTCGTTATTTTATGCCATTGATAGAATCAATGCAATCAATCTTCAATCAATTGAGCGAGGTGGGAAAGATCAGATTCCTTGATATACCTCTTATAGATCCCAACCATCCTAAGCCAAAAGGATATAGGGAAGATCAATTCTACTCGTATCATAGGATACCGAGGCATAATATCAAAGTTTGTGTTGGTTTCAAACATCAGGTGCAAAACATGATTGAGGTGGGAGAACTAAAAGTGGACAACCCACTGGCCCCTAACAATAGAGATATGGGCATCTACAAAAACCCACTACCAAATCATGAGGCCCCTAGAGAGCAAGGGGCCCAAGTCAATCAGGTCCGAGTTGATATACCTACCCACGGATGTGTTGGGATGGTCGAAATTGTCAATATAGCAACCAGGAGTAGACGGTATGGTCAACCACAACCTCCTACAGCTCCTATGAATGTCCCAGCTACACCAAGGTAGAGGTAGGGGCAAAACAACCTTCCAAGTCCACCAACTCGACCTGTGGTAACTATCCGGAGTAGACTTGAGAAAAACTTACAAATGACTCCAGCTAAGCTATCCATTTATGAGCTCATACAATAGTCCCCAAAGCACAGGGAGACCTTGATGGAGATTTTAAGGTCAATTGAGATCCAACCGCAAGATCCAAATGCATTCACCCATTTTGTGGGACAAGTACAAGAATTCCAAGAACCTGTAATTCGATTCTATGATTATGAGATTAAGACAGTACCTACTACCTTACCAGACCCTCCATTGAACATTGTGGCATCAATCAATGATTTACCTTTTAAGTGGGTCTTGATCGATACAGGTTCATCAATCAACATCATCACAACAATGGCAATAGAACACCTTAAGATCCCCAAGTCCAATATCATTCTAGGAGCCTATACATTAAGAGCTTTCAATGATGCTTTATGCAATACTATGGGAATGATAGTCCTACCTATCAAGGTGGGGCATAAGACCATCCCCATGATGTGTCATGTCTTGGAAGGGGCCATGCAATACAACATCCTCCTAGGGAGACCTTGGATAAGGGACATGAAATGTGTTCCTTCAATTTTACACCAATGTGTCAAGTATGTGCATGATAACAAAGTCTACATGGTGTTGGCTGATGAGGAGCCATTCAAGTATGTTCATCAAGTGGATTGTCTAGGAGAATTTGTGATTCCTTCTGCTCACTTGTCTGTAGGACCCTCATCTCCAGCCATGCAATAAAAAAGACAAAGGGGTACGAAAAGACCCGTCTGCATCAACACCTCATCTTGCACACAAAGTGACCAATGCTTCTAATCAACCATCAATGCCTAAACCAAAAAACAATCAGAAGCTAAAGGCACCTATGGTTGAGGAAAACAAACTCAAGGAAATGCTAACCATAGCTATTGAAGAAGGTCCAAGTCCCATGGATGAAGAAGATCATCAAGACCAAGTCGAAGATGATGACTACCACCCCGCTTCACCAGTGTCATCCGTGGGGTCATCCACCTCACATACGACTATACATTTGGCAAGCACAGGGATAGGAGAGTATCTTGTGTAGAACATAACCTTTACACCTATCATAGAGTCTACACAAGATATGGGATGTCTAAAGGATCTAAGGCCACCAGTAGAAATAGTGGTTCCACTTGGAATCCCTCCCAACTAGACAAATTTTATCTACACTAGACTAGACTATGCCCATAAGTCTACGAAAGAAGAAGAGGACAATGATGAATTATTCACTATTAATGTTTATTACCTCTCTAATCTTGAGTTCACTTTAAGCTACTTTGAATGCTACCATTGGCATGGTTACGGTCTTGGTATATATGAGCAGGGACGTAGGCGGCCACTCGAGCCACAATACCAACTTCCCACTGATATATTTGGGGTAGGCTATCACATCAGAGGTCGATATGACTCTCTAGAAGTAGCCTTAGATAGATTGAGCTTGGGGTTAGGAGAAGACATCGATTTTATTCCTTATCACCCACTAAGTTCAAGACTTATGTGCAATAGACAAGTGGCCATGGTGAACATCCCACCACCTAAGACTTATCATCCAAGACTCACAATTGAGGCCATCCCAATGGGTTACAACTCATGGGATGATGAGCAAGAAGAAAATGGATATGTGCCAAGTGATGATGAAGCACAAGAGGGCTTGACCTATCATGGGCCTCGCTACTTACGAAGACTTACTTGGTCCATCCACAATGAGAGTGGATACATATCGGATGAAAGTGACTATGAGTCAGAGGACTCAACAGAGAGAGCCTACTTAGGGGCAAGGCAATGGCCCCATGACTTGGGATAGCATACTAATGCAAATAGATTCTTCATAAGTGATGAAGAATATGAGGATGAAATAGAGATGGCTTACTTAGAGCCAAGACATGAGCCCCTCATCTTAGGGCCGCACACTAATGCTAATGGCTTATAGATAAGTGATGATGATTTTGAGGATGAGACTGAGATGGCCTATCTTGGACCTCACCATTTATGACAAGTCAATATTTTGGTGGAAAGAGAAGTGACACTTCATGCCATAGACCCTGGCTTGCGATTTTTAGGGAGACCTATTGACTTAGCTGTCATTCATCGCATGGTCAATCCCCCTCCACCAACATTCAAGGAATTCTTAGAACCCAATGATCCTATTGTCAGCCTGGCTCATGGGCTAGATCTAGAGATTCCCATTCCTCTAGAGCCTCATCATGAGCATGGAAGGGAAACCTCTGAGATAAGATTTCACCCATGTGGTCCTGGAGATTTCATCCCATCCATCAATACAATCTCCATTGATTTGACCACTCCACTTCATAACCCAACGATCCCACAAAACCTTTGTGTATTGACACAGAGATGATTGATTGGGACCATGTTGATTCACCCATAGAGCCTGAAGATCTTTTCTCTAATGAAAAGATGTTACAACCATTTCATTTCGCACCAGGCTGTGCCCATGACGTATTCCATGCTAGTTTGGATCCTGAGTCAGTAGGACCTATAAATCCCATCGATGACATTCACTTGATACCCATGCCTCACCAGTTGGAGGATGGGTCACATATGGCTATAGAAGTGACTTTCAAAGTGGACATTAGTGATGATCCTACTCAACCAAAGAAAGTCAAGTTCGGAGAAAGTCTATCTCCAGAAGAACAAGCCATCATAATTCCTCTCCTAAAAGAGAGGCCAAATCTGTTTGCTTGGACTTACAAGGATATGCCTAGGATAGATCCAAAGTTAGTCATTCACAACCTTTCATTGGACCCCATGAAGAAACCAATCAAACAAAAGTTGAGAAAAATGCATCCCACCATCGCTTTGATGGTAAAGAACGAATTGCAAAAACTATTGGATGCAGTTTTCATAGTTCCTATCGACTACCCTAAGTGGGTATCGAACATGGTGCCCATGGGGAAACCCGATGGAAGAGTCCATATCTGCATAGACTTCAGAGACTTAAATAGGGCAACTCCAAAGGATTCATTCTCATTGCCAAACATAGATGCTCTTGTGGATGCAACCGTAGGTCACGAAATGCTCTCCCTAATGGATGGTTTTTCTGGATACAACCAGATCCGGATTAAACCCGAGGATCAACATAAAACCACTTTCATTACTCCATGGGGAACATTTTGTTACAAAGTGATGCCATTCGGTCTCAAGAATGTTGGTGCCACATATCAGTGGGCCATGACATACATATTCCATGACTACATGCATAAGATCTTAGAAGATTACATGGATGACTTACTTGCCAAGTCCCTATTGTGGCAAGAGCATGTTGAAGTCCTTAGAAAAGTCTTTAATCACCTCATTGAGCATAATGTCAGATTGAATCCTAAGAAGTGTATTTTTGGTGTAACTTCTAGAAAGATTTTAGGATTCATAGTTTCTAAGAGAGGCATTGAAGTCGATCCTGCAAAGGTAAAAGCTATACTGGAAATGGCCGCCCCTACCAACATTAGGGAACTAAGAAGCCTACAAGGAAAAATAACATCCATAAAAAGGTTCATTGCATAATTATCAGATAAGTGTCGGCCCATGAACCAGTTGCTATGCAAGGATGTCCCATTTCATTGGGATGGAGAGTGCCAACAAGCCTTTGCAGAGATCAAAACTTATCTGGCGATGCCACCAGTGTTGGCTCCACCAAGGCCAGACATACCATTCTTATTATATATATCAGCTACTGATTTCGCTTTGGGCACCATGTTGGCCCAAAAGAACATGCAAAACAAAGAGCAAGTCGTATATTACATTAGTCGCACATTGGTGAGTTATGAGCTAGGGTATGCGTATGTCAAAAAGTTGTGTTTAGCAGTGGTCTTTGCAACTCGAAAGTTGTGACACTACATGTTGAGCCATACGACCTATGTTATATCAAAACAAAATCCTTTGTAGTACATGATGAGCAAGACATATCACAATACGCGTACCATGAAGTGGATCATGCTATTGATAGAATTTGATCTAGAGTTCATAAGCCAAAATTCCATCAAGGGACAAGTCATAGCAGATCAATTAGTAGAGGTGCCTCTTCAGGATAGCAAGCCTCTCACCATAGAGTTTCCTGATGATGCGGTCTTTGCACTATCAGATCCACTAGAACTCGAAGAACCTAAGAAGGAAAGAGACATGTCATTGTTCTTTGATGGTTTGAAGTGTGAACAAGGGGGCAGAGCAGGGATTGTATTTATCACACCACAGGGTGCTCCATTACCCTTATCATTCAAACTAGACTTCCCTTGCACAAACAACAACACAAAATATGAGGCATTGATCTTGGGACTTCAAACAACCATAGCAATGGGCATTAAAATATTGAATATCTTTGGTGACTCCTTGCTCATAGTAAACCAAGTCAAAGGATTGTTCCAATGCAGGTGCCCACTCCTAAAATCTTACAAGGAACTTGTTGACACTTACCTAACCTAGATGGAATGGTATGACATCGAGGCAATCCCTCGTACGTCAAACAGATTTGCAGACACCATGGCATCTTTGGGATCCTTAATCCCTCAGAATCTATCTGCTGATTTCACAACCGTTCATGTGAAAGTGCTCATATTTTTTGCAATACAATATGAGGTTATTGACAACCTAGAGTCAGTCAACATGATACAAACCGAGCCAAATCAGGATTGGTCATTCAAAGTTAGAGCATTCTTGCAAATAACCCCTTGGGAATCTTTGATCTCTCAAGGTCCTATGAAATGTGGAACAACCATTCATCACAGGGTTGCTTCCCAATCAGTGTTCATAAATGTTAGATCACAAGAAGAGCATGTCATCCTATCCATAGAGGTCGTAGCTTATCAGGATTGGCTTTCCCAGCTGTGAGACTTCCTGAAGCTCAAAATAGTACCTCAAGGTCTATCGCATACCGAAAGGTGAACATTCAAATAGAAAGTGACAAGATACATCTTTCTAGGAGAAATCCTCTATAGACGAGGATATGATGGAGTACTACTCCATTGTCTTGAGCCCTAGGAAGCATCCTGGGCAATTTCACAAGCTCATGATGGTACATGCGGAGGACATTTTAGTGGCATGGCCATCATTAAGTGCATCTTGAGAATGGGTTACTATTGGCCCACCATGGAAAAGGACTACTGTGAATATGTCAAGAAATGCATTAAGTGCCAGCATCATGCAAATCTCACGCACTTGCCATCACAAGCCTTGCAACCCATCCAGGAAGCATGGCCATTCTCGTAGTGGGGACTAGACTTGATTGGGAAGATCTCACCCCCATCCTCAGGCCGACACACATTCATCATAATGGCCACTGAGTACTTCACTAAATGGGTTGAAGTGATCCCCCTAACATCGACAACTGGACCAAGGATTGCGGAGTTTATACTCCATAATATCATAAGTCATTTTGGGGTCCCTTCAAAGATAATATCGGATAATGGGCCATCTTTCAAGAACAAAAATGTGCATGCTTTAATGAAAAAATACCATATTCAACATAGTTTTTCAATGCCTTATTATCCATAAGCAAATGGGCAAGCAGAAGCCTCAAACAAAACAATAGTCTCCATCTTGAGGAAGACAGTGCAAGAAAATCACAAGGATTGGCACATACAATTGCCTCTGGCACTATGGGCATACAAGACTAGTGTACGGATGCCCACTAGGGCAACACCATTTTCACTTGTATATGGTGCTGAGGCCATCATGCCACTAGAGTTGGAAATTCCAACTCTACGCATAGCATTGAAGGACTTCATAGATGATGATACCGTGAGGCAAGGCCACCTTGATCAATTGATGCTTCTTGATGAATGATGAGTCAATGCTTTAGAGCATCTTCATATTTACCAAGATCACCTTGCATGAGCTTACAATAGTAAAGTCCACTTAAGAGATTTCAAAATTGGGGATCTTGTGCTCAAAGAGAACCAACAAAATTCTAATTTACTACCACACCTACGAGACAAATTCATGGTAAATTGGATAGGCCCCTACATGATTTCAAAAAGGGTTGGGCCTGGAGCATATCACCTTACATCATTAGATGGTGTTGAAGAGCCTGAACCTCTCAATATCATTCACTTGAAGGTGTTCTACACATAAAACAAAAAAAACACAAAAAATCAAATATGTCAAAAACACAAAAACATTGTAAAGAATCAAAAATACAAACAAATAAAAAAAAAAAAACTCATTCAAATCAAATCAAAAAACAAAACAAACACTTGGTCAAATTCAATCAAAATGCTCCAAGGGTATCCAAGCCGCTTGGTCAAATTCCAATCAAAATGCTCCAAGGGTATTCAAGTCGCTTGGTCAAATTCAATCAAAATGCTCCAAGGGTATTCAAGTCGCTTGGTCAAACTCCAATAAAAATGCTCCAAGGGTATTTCATGCTACTTGGTCAAAAATCAAAAGCCCCAAAGGCACAATAAGCCCTTTGGTCACATTAATAAAAAATACAAAAACAACATAAAATCAAAAATACAAAAATAATTGCATCTCACATCTTGCATCCACATAGTTGCATTACATTATCATTTCCATTACATTCGCATATGGTATGATCATAGTCTTACAAGTAATGCCATAGTTTGTATCATAAATCAAAACAAAATCCACCATCATCCATTCATTCATGTGTGTAATTGTGTTTCTCAACACAACCATATCAAAGTTGCTATAAGGAACGGGCTAAGATTTTTTGGTTATTCAACCATATCTAGTGGTCTTATCAATTTTTGTGAAAATCCATATTGATTAGTAGAGAATAAGGAATAGTCATGAAAACCTTAGATATTCAGAATCCCATCACTAATTATAAACACTTAAATCCTAGATAGACAAGGGAAGATGAAAGTTGCATATAGGGTTCTAAGTTACCTTAAGCGAAAAGGGTCATCCTTGCTTATCCCCCTATGCAACCGGTTCAAAGGTGTTGAGAATTGGCAAAAGGACAAGTTCTGCCCTACCCAAAAATGAGTGATTATCATCACTACATACATCCCTTGCTTACATAAAAATAAGCAAAATCCTAGAACAAAGCCAAATTCAAATCTCAAAATTCAAAATCTTCAAAAGTCGAACATCAATGCCCAAAGTCATAGTTCAAAATATCAAAAGAACAAAAGCAAAATAAATAGTGATTATCATCACTACAAGAATCCCTTGCTCAAAAAAATCAGTTAAAATAAATAGTGATTTTCATCACTAGACATGAGCAAGTATCCCGAGTCAAAATGAAGAAAAGAAGGGAATGGAACTTGAATCCCTGGAATTCTCAACACAATCGAACCAAAAGCACGATGATATGTCTAATACAAAGGCATTATGCATTTGTGTAGACCAATGTTTGAATGTGGATGAGCTAGCTTTAGGTAACCCAAGGTCACCTAGTGGTATAGTCCAACTGAGTCCAACATAGGATAAGATGAACAATTGAGGTTCCCCGATCTTAGCAATGGGCTGAAAGAATCCCGCCTGACATCAGAGGAAAATATTGAGTTCTATCTAAATATATTCATTTGCACACACAGGGACAATGAATCCATAGGTCCATGATGAAAGCCTTGCTTCTTCAAAAGTCTAGTATGGTCAGTACGCAACTATTGATAGGGTAACTAGAATGTTTGAATCTCAAGCAAAAGCCCCATAAATTCTTATATAGCAACAAATCATCTCATCAATCATACCAACATTTTCTTTATAATATTCTATAAATTAGGGGGTATCAACATAGTAGGATAGATACCGCATATATATTAGAAATAATATATAGACGACCACTGACTACTTTATATCTTTTAATTTACAGAAACTTATCAAGAAAATACATACATTTCACACCATTACATCTCACATATGAATACTTAATCAATTCTTATGATAGGAGTGATTATTTAAATTCATGATTATTTTTTTACTTTCTGTGGTATCACCCATTAAGATTGTTAATATCATATGCATTCCTTATGTTTTAAGTGATTAAAGCATACAGGTTCATTCATACCATACCATCACATAAGCTAGATGCATACAATTTAAAGCAAAATTAAACATGCATTTAACAATAACATTGCATCCATAAATACAGAAGTCATCAATCATCCATCATTACATCATAAAGCACATCATAAAACATATAAGCAATATCCATTTACATATAACCATAAATCCATCATTAGATCAACTCATAATAACATCACATCATATCATATGAACATCTACAGATATACACACATTAGCATCTATTTCAAATCCACATCATCATAAATATCATCTATCACCTAACACATACATACATCAATTCATCATCATCCATCGCATCATAAAAACAAAAATAAACAAGCAGGGTTAAGGTTTGAGGGAGTACTCGAGAAGCTCCGGCTCCTCCACCCGAAGATGCTTTGCCCCGTGCAACCATGATCTTCCAAGTCGTAAAAATGCTCCAAATTGCAAAAGTCACTTTCACCTCAAAGCTCAAGAAAGCAAATTGACAACTGGCAAAGTGAAAAGACAAAACCCTAGGTTGAATTTTATATTGCCTTGGCTGCTGTTGATGTCAGCGGCCCGCATCGCTTGGCCGATCAGGACTAGAGCGGCTAGGGCCAGGCCTTTGGTGGTCGCTGGACCTGACAGCAGCCGAGATCCTAGGCAAAAGCAACCACAACCCCTCCATGAGAAGGAACAAAAACATTCAAATAAGCACATTTTGAAGACTTCTAGTCATCATAATGACCAAAATAACATAAAAATCACATAAAAACAAATTCTTGAGTAAGCCTCATATCCAGTCACTTACTCTATCAACTTAGCGATTGCAACGACTTGCACTCCATGTAATTCGGTAAGACGAGTAAGTCACCATAAGGCTACTTGGGGAAAAAACATTCATTTTGGAATCACGATGTATCACTTCAAACCCAAAAAAGACCAAGATGGTCAGACTGCTCCACGGGTGTGATAAAATCATCTTCATTCCCTTATGAAATCAAAAACACTAAGCCAAAGTGATGCAATATGAGCATAAATAGGATCACTCATCCTAACTCCCTAAGAAGGCTATTGATGGCTGGACCGCTCCTCGGGATAGGGATGGATGGTTATCATAAAAAATTGGAATCACACTTGGATGTGGGTTCACCCATTGAAGGAACAAATGCTAGAAAGGAACCAGATTAGTCATATTGGTCAAGCGACTTGTCACTTCATTCATGGTCATTTCTTCACCAATTCATTGAGTGAAGAGGTAGTTCAAATATTCAAAATAATCATAATCAAAATCAACAAAAGATCACTCGATCATAACAAAATCATGTTCGTCCTACGAATCATTGCATACAACAATCACATAATTTCCCTTGTTTTCTGGGAACGTAAGCAGACATGACATATTCAATTGTAGCTCTCCTACCGATCGAAACTATTGTAGCAGTTGAAGCTACCTAATTGAGTTTGAGGAATGAGTGCAATTTAACATGCCCAAGCCACTGAGCTAAGTCCTCCGAACATTGAGGCAATGATTCGAAGGGTGTGAACCATCTTGCATGATTGGGCCATCCAGCGTTGATCCAGACCACTGATCACCATACACCCTACAAACAGATCAGTCTATGTTTTTGCTTAGCGTTGTGTTTTCCACACAGCGCATCATAAAAAGGGGCATCTGTAGACACCTAAAACATGTCATGTTTGGGGGAGCTACTCACATAGGCACATTCATAAGATCATATGACATAATATTGGACTTTCCAAGCATCAAAAGTGGTTCTCACCACTCATATGGGGCATTTTGAGCCCATCCAAGCTTAGCCGCTCAAGACTAGAGTGGCCAGACCTTAGCCGCTCAAGCCTAGAGTAGCCAGACCTTAGCCACTATAGATGACAGTGACCAGATCTTAGCCATTGTAGATGATAGTGGCTAAGCCATAAAAAGCATTTTGTTGATAGATATGCCCAATCATGGGCGGAAGTGGTAGTCTGCATGCAATAAAGGTGAGTGGGAGTAACTTTGCATTCCCTTTCATGGCCAATTCACATAGGAGACTTGAGTTTGCATTTAGACTTCAGTTAACTGGTATTTAAACATAGAAAAGACAAAAATATTCTCATGCTAACCTTCACTACGCATGAGGGATTCAATCCTAGGGCTTTGAGCATAGACTTTAGGGTTTCACACACTTTAAAAGGTGCAATCCTAGAGCACCAAAGGATCCGAATAAGTCCAAATTTAAGGAGAGATTTCGAGACTTGGATAGTTTCCCTTGGAGATCACATTTATGATGAAGCCCTGACAAATTAAAGAGTAAAGCAATCACCATTTCATAACATCGGATACAAGCTTTGATCCATAGCTTTGGAGCAAAGAGAATGAGATTCACTTTAGCGGTCGTTGTCATTGGACAATGGCCCGCAGGCCTAGTTTAGGGTTTTAGACATTAGTTTCATTATTATGTTTAGCATATCATTAGCATAGCATCATTTCATTCATTCACATTCATAGCATTAGTTTAATTTGCACTTTCTTTCATTTGAGTATATTCATTACTAACAACCTCATCCGGGGAGGCAATCTCGGACATCTAAGCGTGTGTTGTTGTTTCATTGCTTACAAGGCCATAGGTTCATTGGACAAAAGCTATAACATATGAGAGCAAAAGGATCCCTCTAGGAAATAGACCTAGAGAAGGAGGCATCTGTAAGCCCTCATACATTTTTGTGTGCAAAACCAGGAAGCTTGTGATAGTGCACCACCCCTTTGCGAGGGGACATTTTACCCACTTGTAACCTTATTGTATCGAAATGGGTATCCCTAAGAGGGACCAACATGTAACCGAGTTTCAATACAAATAAAGAGATATATCTTTGTTACTTTCGTGTTATATGCTTTTTCATGGTCTTTCATTTCATTTTGGGTTTAACACATTGCAAGTAGAGTAAGAGCGGTGTGTGCGCCTCGAGGTCGCTACATCTTGAATCTATTATTTTTAGCCTGATCTTGGCCTTACACTTGTCACAATCTGATTTGTCCTTCAAAACTGGTACAGTTGGCTTCCACTATCTCTTTTTGCATGTTGTACACTTTTCTTTGGCTCTTTTTGTTTTAACTTGTTCAACCGGTGATATTAGTGCATTGAGGGTCTCCCTCATCTATTTTTCCATCCTTGGTTCCCCCTTTTTCTATTTCTTCTTGATTATCTGATTGACCTTCATCTCTAGGGGGTGAGCTCATTTCTAGTTGTAGGCTGCATATTTTAATCTCTTTTCCCTTTTTGCCCTACTGCAACCATCTGATATATTTTCCAATCATCCTCCAGGCATCAGTGTTAAAAGTTACAGAAAATCTTAACATATTCATCTCCTGTAGAATCCTGTTTTTCTGTATGCTAATATAATTTTTACTTTTTTCATACTGGGTGATCAACATCTCCATAGTATTTACTAAGAAGGTGGTTTGTCTGGTCATTTTTGGCTCATCATCGGGCTCATAATCAAAGTCTTCTATTTTATCTTTAAGGAGATCCTCTATATTGGTAGTTTCTAAGAATTCCTCCAATGATAACCCAATATCTGCCAATTTCTTTGTTATGTCATCCAACAGAGTGAACATTTTTGCAACATTATTGAGCCATCTTTCTATGTTTGATCCAAACATAGCTACCTTCATGAATTCAATATTACACTTGATCTCAATACCATCATTTAACAGCACTTCTTGGTTTTGCATCTCCTCAAAATATTTTGACATTAAGTTGAGGGTAGGGTGAATGATTTCAAAGTCTTCTTCCTTCTGAAAAATCAGGCTTTCCATTTCTTGAGCAGTAACTCGAATCACCCTAATCTACCTGAACATCTCAGTGATCCCCTTGATATTGTCTCAAATTTTAATTGACATCTCCCTTTTTATTGTATTCAAATAGTATGTATAATTGAGGATTTTTACCACCAAGGGGGGTTGAGCTATTGGGGTGTTCTTCTATGCCAACTCTTCCTTCAGTTTATTTATTAAAGCTTGCATCTCTACTTTTTCTTTATCACTTATTTCTAGTTGGCTCCTTAATTCTATATTGCTTTGATGAAGCTGGTCCAAAGTTTGCTCTTGTACTACTTTAGCTACTCTGACCATATCACCCTCTTTTCCATGTACTAAGATTCCTCCTATTTTCTCATCGACTTTGAGAACAATAGGCTCTTGTAGGGTAGGTATGTGTACTTCTACCATATCTAATTTGGGAGTCTCTATTTCTACTCCAGCTATAGAATCATCTCCCCTACCTCCCATTCCTGCTACTACTTGTAGCTCATGCTCCTTGGTAGCACTAAAAATTATTTGTTCTTCAGATCTCTCCAACACAACTTTCATGGAGGGCAGTGATAACCTAGGTTTCTTTGTTTCTAGGGTAGATAAAATTATTTGCTTCTTAACTCTGAGATCTCTGAAGATACCTCCAAATCCACCTACTCTTCTCATGTTCATCTGTATTACTGATGGAATTTTTATCTCCTTGTCTTTTATCTTCAAAGAGTTGGGAATGGCTCTGGGAGCTAACTTCATCACACTGGTTACTGCTAATAGTTGGCTAGAAATGGGAACTATAGCCTACTGGGGAGAAGTCAGCTCCTAAGTAGGTGCAACAACAACTTCCTTTCCTTTTGTTGTACTCAGGATTTTAGAGACTTCTTGGGAAGTGTTGGGTGCTGCCTCTATTATGAGGTGAGTATCATCAGGGGCTCAGACTTGTTGTTCTACAACATCTATAGAGCTCACAATGACTTCCATATGATCAATACCCTGATCTTCTATCAATTCTAATAAGGGGTCTTCTCTGATTTCTTGGGTGGCTTTTGGTAAGAGAGGGGCTGCAGATTCCATTGAAACTCTTCTGACTAAAATCAATTTTAGGGGGTAATCATAGGCTTTATGAACTTGTGAATTGCCCCTATTTTCAAAGGGGAACTTATCCCATACAGTCTTCAAATATTTCCCTTTTCTATAGCATCTAATAATTCTTCTTCATAAGCATCTCTCCTATGCTCGACCTAGGCGTAATCATGATTTTTCATTAACCTCTCATACTTTTTATCTGGATCGTAAGGTCTCCAAGTTATCTCTTCAAAATCCATGAGATCCAAATCATACATCCCTTTGAGTAAAGTTGGATATCCTATAAATACATAACTTCCAAATATACAAGGGACATTGAGCCATGGAACTCTATCATGCTTCTTCACTAGTCTCATTTTAGCCTCTTCGACCACCTATCTACACAGCTCTAGGGCAGCGAGAGATAAGGGACAATACATAGGTAACATTTTAGGGGGAATCTTAGCTCCATAGAGTCGAATGTATGTGAACCCCTTAGAGAAGAAATAATCTCCTATGTCTTTTTCCTTTATGAAAGCTCTTACCCTAGGCCCTAGTCTCTCAGGGAGGAAACCAATTAGAATCCAGTGAATTTCAATCATGAAAATATCACAAAACCAACCCATGTGAGTATGACCTTCATGTATCCTCCAAAAACTAGTCTGGACGTAAGGACTCTCAATGGCCCCAACCCTCTTTCGACTTTCCTCTCCTAATTGCCCCACTAGTAGGTGTATGAGGATGGAGTAGTGAGAAAAATCAGGCATCTCCTATCTTTGTTTCAAAATAGCCTCCTTTAATTTTGACAATTGTGAGTGCATTTGATCACTCAATTCTTGCTCCCAGGCGTAAATTGGGGTGCCCATTTCCCGATTACTCTATGCTACTAAATGCAACACTTTCCTACCCACTACACTGAGGTCTTGTACTCCTAAAATGATGTTAGCCATATCACAAAAATCTTAGACCCATGGTTTGAAAGTAGTTTTTCTGATGGGAAACTTATCAACTATTTTCTCATGCTCTTCAAAAAATGATTTAAAAATATCTAAATTTGTTAACATTCGAGACTGCCTTTCAATTACCTATTGAACCAGCTAAGTATTGGAAGGTGCCAGATTGAAGACTTGCGTGATGTGTCTAGCCATGATACTGAACATTGGTCTATCTCTATTGTCTCGAAATGTCTTGGTTTTCTCATCGTACGCCATGACTAACCAGGCTAGTAAGTCGGAGGAGTAGTATACCCTTGGACATATCAACTTTCCTAGATTACTGGTCCACCTAGTACTCCTGGGAAAACCCTTATGTTGTAGTCTCCTCGCTTTGTGAAATAGATCTGCTAGCAACCAAGGGGCTCTATGATCATTCTCCATTGTGAGCAAAACTTTGGATGCAAGTATTTTCAATTTCATACTACTGCATGGGAGTGAGATTTTTATCGGGCCCACTTTTTTGGGTGAAATCATACATCGTACTCCCAAGCACAACTAGTTCGAGGAGCTCGGCATATGGCAATTGGTCTATGATGAAATTTACCACTTCTTCTATGTCTTTGGGTATGAAAGCAGTTCCCCAAGTTGCCATCTCACTCTCGATAACTATTCTAGCTCACTGAAATGAAACTCTCGAGTCTCTGCTCACTTTCTGCTCTTTCAAACCAGTTCTTTGCTCAAGATTACCAGGGTGGTAAGGTCATTCAAAATTATGATTTTAAATACTTGATGGTGAAGTGGGTTTACTGTCATCGCATAACTTGTCATTAATATAGCATCACCGACTACCTTTTCAAATTTACCAATGGAGATTTGCCAAAGTGTCACTTTCTAATGTCGGACAGTTATGGTAGGTGGCTTTCCTCATCTTGCACATCCGTAGGGACTTTGATCTATGTACTCGCAATCATTCATAGCTTCCCTATTGGTTACTGAACTGATCCTCCCTTTGACGTGGAAATACAAACATGGCGATGGTGGCTTTTCATGAGAAAATATTCTACCTTTTTGGTCTTGAAAGAGATCTAGCTTCAAAAATAGTTACACCGTTAACAAGGTGGTGATCATTTTGGGGATCTATCATCAGATTTGGTTATTGAGGTGTGTGCCCATCGGATCCATCAACTCATGATGACTGTTGGATGGGATTCATATTGTATGCTTACGTTTGATGCTTTTGGACCTGCAAGAATGTTAGCTCTATAATATGGAGGATATATGTCAATGGTGGTCATGCACAGTATAGAAGATATTCTAACATTTTATTGGTTAGTCAATTTCATATTCTAATAATAATCATTGAATTAGGGCTTTCATCCTTCATCGAATATTAATTTATTAAAGGATAATCACAATGATTAGGAAATTACTAACCTTTGGTTAATGCTCACCCCTTAATGACTTGCTTACCTTGCTAGTGGCTCACCATCTGATCAAACACATGATCTTGTGCGTTCGTCTGATGGTCCAGACTTGTACCATAGTTTACTGAAGAGAGGGGGTCATTATCAATGTGTTTAGACCCTTTATTAACCTTAATTAATTTTTATTAGCAAAATAAACCATATCTCTTAACCTTCAGGTAAATTGATCATGTCACCATCAAATCTGGTCGAGGTTCACCATTGTCATTAGATCTGGTAGAGCTATACTCTATTTATTGGACCTTATTTTCCTTTGATAGTCATGAATAAGCACAGTCATTGGATCAAATCAGGGAAAAGCATGACCATCCAATCTTGGTCAAATATTACTTAGTCAATCGACCATTTTGATATTGTTCATCTTCTTTAATCCAAGCACCACCATAAGATTCGGTTGGATAGAGCATGATCATCTGATTAAATACATAATTTACTCTTCTTAATAGGTGATTACTCTGATAAAGTATCATCATTGAATATTTACTTAGAATGAGCACAACCATTGATTGTATTTAGCTCTTTGATCCACCTTTGATAGTATGTGCAATCATATCAATTATTATTAATTTAAAATAATTAATAATATAAAAATTATTTTATTATAACCTTATTTTATGTGACCTTGATTAGATCATGGTCATTAGATCTAGGTAAATCAAGGCCATTGATTTTTTTTAATAATATTGACCATCTGTAGTCGTTAGATCTTGACAAGTTCAAGCACTACCATTAGATTGGATCATAATTGTATGAATAGCACCACCATTGGATCTTTCTCAATTAAGCACCACCATTGTATCTGGGCTAAGTTCAAGTGCAGCCATCGATTTACTTTATCTCTTTGACTTATCAACCTTTGATGGCTTCATGAGATCATAGCCATTGGATCCAAGTGGGATCAAGCGCATCCATTGATTTCATTTGCTTTGGTTTCTCTTTTAAGTGAAGCACCATCATTGGATCTTTCTAGATTGTACACGACCATAGATCTTCATTGATTTTTTCAAAGGAGCCCCCATTTAATATTTGAGCAACTTTCTTGAAGCACGATCGTTAGATCAACCAGGCTTAAGTGCAACTATCAGATCTACTTTAATATGGGGGTCTTTTACTTTGACTTGGATGAAAGCTTTTTAACGATCGATCATCTTGAGATGCACGTTATCGTTGGATTAACTTGCGATCGAGCACCGCCATTGATATTCCTTGGTCCTGCACATGCTTTAATCATGAGTGTAAATAATTATTTTAGGCTAACCTTGGTGATTCATGGTAAAAGCACATCCATTAGATCAACTCTCGATCGAGCACAACCATGGATCTTCTATAACCTCCATGTTACCCGATACTTTTACCATTCTATTGCTTAGATTTTGACTCGAGCAATCATCAGATCTTGATGAGGATTGGTGCAACCATTGATCTTTTCCAACCTATGGGGTTAGTTACCAAGGGGCACTTTATAAATTTTCAAAAGAGCATGACCATATGATTAAACTATAATCAAGCGCTGCCCTTGGATCTTCTAAAATAGCTCAATGCTTAATTAAAGCAATTTACCACTATACTTAGGCTTTCAAACTTTAGACCATGGTGCTTTAAATACTAATTTATCAAAGTCAGTGCATCCATTCGATTTAACCTTGATGAAGCGTTGCCCTTAGATTTGCATGATCTGCATGTCTTTTTAATTGAGGGGGTGCATGCCTTTAAATTCAACCATATTCTTGAGACTTTAGGTTATGACATTTTATTTAAACATTATTTTTAACCTGGTCGATTTAACCATCGATTAGCTTATTAAAGCGCATCCATCCGATTAAGGAGGATTTAGGCGCTACCTCTAGATCTACTCAAGGTGTTCGATATTTAATGAAAGGGGGTGCATACCTTTGAACAATTAATATTCCACTTAAGACCTTAGGTTCTCAGACTTTAGACCATGGCACTTACCTTACCCCTTAAATGATTTTATTAAAACTTTACTTAGGCTAGAGGTGACCTCGGGTCCAAATGTTTTAATAATACTTTTAGATACCTTGGGACTTAGGGGTTTATTCATTTGACTTAGGCCCAAAAGTTATGATTATTATTTTTAAAAGGAAGGCTCACATTAAATTCATGGATCATAAACCTTACTTTTAAAAAGTTGGGTATTTTAATGGTTTGACCTTTGTAGTGGATGTTTATTTAATTTGACCTTTATAGATTCTTTTAGGATAAAACAATGGTTATAAAAGCAATCCAAAAATGGCTAAGGTTTAGTAAAAAAAACATCAAAATTGAAAGTCAATTTTCTTAGATGAAAATGCAATAGAGGCTAGCAACATTTGCTAATTTTATTGAAACCAAAAAATTTAAAATTGGGGGTTTCAGATGTTGAGTCAATTTTGGCTCCAACATAGGCTCTGACTAGGACAATGTGCTGAAAACATGAGGCACTTGAGAATTCCAGAATCTCCTGGTTTTACTGCAATCTTGGACAAAATTACAAATCATCAAGACTGATAAGTAAAGCTTGAAAAACAAAACATAATAACTTTTAAACTGAAAAATTGTAATAACAACATGATATCAAAGCAATAGAGTATTGAAAACTGTAATTCCTTTTATTCAATTTGGAAACTAGGGTCAGAATTTTAGAAACAGATGAGTTTTTTAGATATATTGTTATGTTTGTTTTAGCAAGGTCATAGGATATGATTACACATAATTTGTCAAAGCTATTTGTTCCATCATGCTTTGGCCCATGTGTGTGTTAGTGCATTCATTTTGATTCCCAAGTCTTCCAGAACTTTGCCATATCTGAGAAAAATAGTTAAGCTTAGTGTATGATTTCACTCTTAAATATGTTCACCATTCTACAGGGCTCCACTACCAGTCAAGCATCTATAGCCTCGGTGGAGTTGCTTCTAATCCCATCCGATTTTACTCTACTACCAGTCAAGCATCTATAGCCTCGATAGAGGTTTTCCAAGATATCTCAGGCAGTGACTCAACTTGCATTATTTTGATTTTCTTTCTCGTTTGAGAAATATTTTGATATAAGCAAATTGTGCAATGAGTATGCCTGAGTTGAGGATTAGTTTCTGGCTAAAAAGGATGAGTGTAATGATTTTTAGCTCAACCACCTTCTCAAAGATAACTCTGTTCTTTGGACCTTGAAATCACTTTAAGTATCATTTGTAATGTGAGGCCTCAACATGGTGTTTCAATCAACTCTGATTTCACTTTGTTTTATCTCATATCATATGATCATTGCATAAACATTCATATTTGAAAAATTGTAAACATCATCAAAGTCTAAAATAAATCTCCTTTCTTCTTATTTATTTTTGGAGGAACCAACAGTAAGGAATACTCATCATACTAAGAATACTATGTGAAACAACAAAACTTAGAACAATACAGACAAAAGAAAATTGCTTAACTGGTAAACAAAACAACAACAAAACACATCACTCTATTTTTGGGGTTTTTGATTTTCTATTTTTATTATTATTATTTTATATATTTTTTAGCAGGCCCCACCATAGGGATTGTACATCTTGAGGTGTTGGCCATTAATAGGGATAGCCATTGGTTCTCCTTGCAAAGTCTACAATTTGTAAGTATTCTGACCAACAACATGGGCTATATGGTATGGACCAATCCATTTAGGCTCGAGTTTTCCCTTTTCACCATGCTTATCATTTTTAGGGTCCCAATAGATGACTATATCTCCTTGAGAGAAAGGAGTACCTTTGGCTTTCTTATTAAACAATTTCATAGTTTTTTGAGTTTGTTCCATCATCCTATTAAGGGTTTCTCTTCTTTGCTCTTCTAACAGGACAATTTGGTCTAGCCTTCTTTGTAAGGGGTTGGGGTCTTCATGATCTTGCAATAAGAGGGAAAATGCTAATTTTTCTATTCTTAAGAGGTAACAAGGCTTTCTCTCCATATACCATTTCATAGGGAGTCCTTCCTATGTTTCTTTTGATAGACAACCTATCAGCCCAAAGAGCAAATTTTAGTTCACTATCCCATCCTCTTTTGTTCTTACCCAATGATATTTTTATTCTAGTTATTACATTTTTATTTGATGACTCAACAAGACCATTCCCTTGGGGGTAATAATTAGCAGAATGTGAAAGTTCTATTCCATACTTAGCACAAAATTCTACCATCTCATATGAAACAAAATATTGTCCATTATCTGTTACCAATTTTTGAGGAACTCCAAACCTGGTTAGAATGTTTTCTTCCAAGAATTTGATAATGGTGGTGGTTGTGGAGGTTCTTAGAGGAGCAGCCTCTACCCACTTTGTGAAGTAATCCATTGTAGTTATGATCCACTTGTGTTGGCCTGATGAGTTAGGCTTGATCTCTCCAATTAGGTCAATGCCCCATTGGGTGAATGGTGCTTCAATGATCACTAGTTTGAGGGGCATGGCTGCCAGCTACTTCTTTCCTACAAAAACTTGGTAGTTATGATAGTTCCTAACATATTTATATACATCCTTAAAAAGGAAGGCCAATAATATCTTGCTCTCATGATTTTATTAGTTGTGGCTTTTGGAGCAAAATGTCCTCCACAGAAACCATCATGGAATTCATTAATTATTTTTGGGACTTCATTTTCATATAAATAGACTAATAACACTCCATCAGGGTGTTTCCAATAAAGCACACCATCTTGCACATGGTATTTTTGAGCTTGAAGTTTTACTGACCTCATTCTATTTGTTGACATATCTCTAGGAAAAGATAGAGTTTGTAAGTATGCCAGAATTTCATCATACCATTTGCATTCTACATTATTGATTCTCTTGTTATCATATATTTCATCTATTGTGATGACATTATTAGAGTCCTCTCCTTTATATGCCAGGTACTTTGCTAAGCCCTGTCCTCTTATAGTTTTGACTATTTTGAATTCAGCATCATATTGCAAAAGTTTCACCATCCATCTTGTTGGCCTTCCTAATGGCTCAGATTGAGTAAAAATATCTTTTATTGTTATGAAAGGGATGCAATAGTAAACTTTATTTGTACCGAATATACCTTTGAAATGTTCTAAATATTGGATGACTGCATAAGCATGTTTTTCTAGCAAGGTATATTTAAGATGTGCTCCTTTCAGACCTGAACTCATGAAGGCTATTGGCCTTTCATTATTTTCATCATATTTTTGTGAAAGAACTGCAGCAATGGAGTGTTCAGATGCATATGAGTAAATGTTAAAGTCTTTAGAATAATCAGGGCAGCTTAGCGCTGGAGTAGTAGAAATGGCTTCTTTTATCTTATTGAATGCTTCCATGTTTTCTATTGTCCATTTTATTTCCCCAGTTTTCTTAACCATGTCATTTATGGGTTTGGTCATCTCTACAAAATTTGGAACAAATATTCTGACAAAATTTATCTTGCCAAAGAATGACCTGACTCCTTTTAAGTTCTTGGGAGGAGGAATTTTGGAAATAGCTTCTATTCTTTCTAGGTCAATGCTTATTCCCTTTTCTAAAACTATATGACCTAATAATTTTCCTTGTGTAGTCCCGAATATGCACTTCTTGGGATTTAGGGAAATTCCAAATTCTTTACATCGAGCAAAGACTACAACTAAATGTTCTAAGTGATCTTCTAGATTCTTAGAAAATACTATGATATCATCCAAGTATACAACCACTATTTTGAACATTAATCCTTTGAAGGTAAAGTCCATTGCTCTCTGAAAGGTAGCACCTGCATTCATCAGGCCAAAAGGTATTCTTAAATATTCAAATGTGCCCCAAGGTGTAGTGAATGTTGTTTTATGTCTATCTTCTGGATTTATCTGAATTTGATTGTATCCAAAAAATCCATCCAACAAGGACAATCTGGATGAACCAACTACTGCTTGCAATAGTTGTTCCATATTGGGCAATGGGTAATTGTCTTTTAATGAACTTTTATTTAAATTTTTGAAATCTACACAGAGTCTAATATCACCATTCTTCTTTTTGACTAGTACTAAATTGGATATCCAAGAAGAAAATCTTACCTTTATGATTATTTTGGAATCCAATAATTTTTGTACCTCCTTTTGCATTATTGGGTGTAGAGTAGGGTTATATTTCCTCTGTTTTTATCTAAATGGCTTGGAATCTTCCTTCAGGGGTATTATGTGTGTCATTACATCTATTTTGAAGGTTTTAAGGTCCTCATAAGTCCAAGCAAAATGTTCCTTATTCTTCTTTAAGAAACTGATGTATCCAACCTTTTCTTTTGTTGGCAAGGCCATATCTACCTTCACTATTCTGGGCTCTCTCATTGTACCAATGTTAATGTCTTCAGATATTACTTCTCTATGTAAAGGCTTGTAAGCTTTGTCAAAATCATCAAATAGACTCTCTAGAGAAACCAATCCTTTGGGTATTCTATTTGTTTTCAGTTGGATTACTTCTACTGGCTCACCTATTTGATCTTTTAGCTTGTCTTCATATTTTTCATCATAGATTATATCTGCATATTGATTTTGCAAAGTCATGAAATCTTTAATGTCCACATCATCTTGAAAGACTTGTAGGTAAACTATGTTATCTGGCACAGAGGGCTTATAAACTAAAATAGTTGGGAACCTATCCATATATTCTGTAGTTATTTTTGGATGGTCTAGGCCTGAGGCATTTACAACTAAAATATCTACAACATGATTTTGTTCTCTTGGAATAAATGAGATATTGAAAGCTAAAAATTTTTCAATTTCTTCCAATACTGCATTTTTATATTGTTTTAGCCTAGGATGCTTGGTCTGATATTTACCTTTGATTTGTTGTATAATTAGTTTTGCATCCCCTATTATAGTCAAGTAGTTAATGCCTAATTCTTTTGCTTTTCTTAATCCTAGCAATAAAGCTTCATATTCAGCTACATTATTGGTGCAAGGGAATTCTAGTCTATAAGGGATACCAAGGTAGTTTCCTTTTATATCAATCAAATTAACACCTGCACCTACTCCAGATTGGGACTTAGCTCCATCAAAAGACATGGTCCACATTTCTTGAGTTAACACTCTATCTGATTCAGCATCAACCATTTTCATAACTTCTGGATCCATGTTCTTTGCTTCTGGCACTTCTACCAGGAATGGGTTATGCCATATGGAATAAAATCCCATCCCTTTTTCTTCCATAGAGTTCACTAAGTTTATCATGGTTTCATCTATTTGAATTAACTCTATGGAGTGTTTGTTAAATGGTTCCCTTCGTAAGATTACATTTTCCTTATCTGACATTGGGATAGTAGCATAGGACCAATCCAATTGGATTGAACCTCCCAGTTGTTCTACCCAATGTCTGCTGAATAATAGTGAGAAGAAAGGATCAACATCAACTACTACAACATCCATTACTATTCCTTTCTTGGGATATTGATCTAAGAAAACTAATAATCCAGTTATCACTCCCACACAAGGAATTTGTCTACTATCCATTACAAAAATAGGGGCAGAATCTCTTGTACAGATTAACCCCATTTGGTCAGCTATTAATTTGGGCATGATATTATGTGAAGCTCCACTATCTAGCATACAATTATGAATCACATACCTTTCTCCTTCATCTGAATTATACCTTAATGATACATAGAAGGGTCTGACAGAGGATGGTGATCTTGTATCATGTTGATTTTGTCTAGCAGCATGGCAAGTTGGATCTTCTTTTTGTTCAACTAGTCAGACTTGTTCTCTGTATTGCTGAACTTTCATAAGCTCTCCAAATGTGATGTTAACTTTCTGTTTACTGAGTTCTGACCCAACATCAAATTCTATATTTTTTATATCCAATGGTCTGTTGCTTTCTTCTTTGGATGTTTCCTCTTCTAATTCTACTATCTCAAGAATAATATTTTTGAAGGTTCTATCAGTTTTCTCTTTACTGATATTTTTATTTGTGAAATTTTGTTTTCTTATTTCACTTGTAGAAGCTTTTTCTGTTCTATCAGGGACAGTTCTGTTTCTTAAACTTAGAGTATTGGTAGCTTCTAATTCTTCCACTTCCTTAGCAATGGGGATTAATTTCCCTTGCTTCATTTTGTCATATCTTGACTCATGTGGTTTTTGCAAGATTTTAGTTCCTTCAACTACAAAAATTTGAGGATGATGATTTGAAGAATACTTATCCATATTCTCTTCAAACAACCTTTCTCTGGACTCATCTTCTAGAGACCAATAGGCATTAATTCTTATATCCTCCTCTGAATCATCATGTAAATCTACATTGTGCTGATCACTTAGGTGAATTCCACATGCATCAAGGTTATGAGGTGCATCACAGGTAGAGAAAAAATAGGGAAAACCTTATGCTACATTGGCAGATGGTATAGGGTTAGGAACATTATTATGATCTCTATCAGATTCTCTATTTTTCTAATTATTGTTTCCATTATTCCTATTCCTATTTCCTTCTTCAGAACCATTGTTGTTTCCCCAATTTCTATTGAATTTTTTCTTAAAGGGAGGGTGATTATCAACATGTGGTCATTCTATTTGTGATGTCTCACCATTATTACCATTATTTCTTTCAATTCTTGCTAACCTATTGTTCATGGTATTGAACATCTCAACCATTTGATTAGTCAGTTTTTCCATTGGATCTATTTCAATTCTTCTTTGTATATCAAATGCTACCCTTTTGGGCTTTCTCTCAGGTAGATTGACTTCTAGAGAGTAAGGCTTCATCTTACCACTATCAAGCATATTTCTTTCGATATCCATTACTTTTTCCATACAACTATCAATGGTAGTGGCTTGTTCTTGCCTTAACTCATAGTTAAACTCTCCTTGAAAAGCATTTTTATAGAAACAAATGGACTGAATATCACTAGGCCTAAGGTTGGTAGGGATTTTATTTCTGGTTTTTGAGAACCTTCTATTAAAGTCATTGACAACCTCATTTTCCTTTTTCTTCATAGTGGCTAACTCAGTTAACAGAGATTGTTCATTTTTCCTTTCTTCATATTTCTTTAGAAAAATAACTTCCATTTTAGTGAAATCTGGGATATCATTATCAGGGAGAGAATTAAACCACTCTCTAGCATATTTTTCTAAAGTTTGTAAAAATAGTCTTAGGACTACATCTTCATGTTCAACCTCTAGGCTATCCATTGCATACAGAAAACTTTTGATGTGATCTTCTCCAGTTACTACATTATTTCCTAAAAACTTGGGAAGGTATTTGTGGGCTTTATTAGGTAAGGCATTCAAATTAGTAGGTAAAGCAAAAGGCATGTATCTATTAGTTCTCCATAAATGAACATTGTTTTGATTTTGTTGATTTTCCTGAGCCATTGTTACTGTAGGTGTAATGGGATTTGAATTTATAGCAACAATACCTACAGGGATTTGGGTCTGGGTAGCCTGAATATAATCTAATGGATTATCTACCACAGTATTACTATTAATCGGGCAATGAGAATAATCACATGTATCTTCTACAATAAAATTCAAATTTTCATCTACAGAGATATCAACAGCAATAGTATTCTGATATTTATTTTTTCTTACGTACCTCTTAATTGTAGGACAAGATTTACTTTCATGCACAATATTCTTAAGAAGTGGAATTCTCTGATTATAGGTAAGTACCTCAGGGTTCTCAAATTTTGGGAATAGCTCCTTACCACTTCTCCTGGTGTGCGCCAACACGTTCTGCTCTTTCTTCCTTGATTTTTGATTTCTGGGTTCGTCCAGATAGAGTCGCCAATACAGGTAGTGTAGAAAGAATAGAATGTATAATCAAGATTGCTTGATCCTTAACTCTCAGCCTCATAGGGGATGGTTCTTGGAGGAAATTCAAGAAAATCAAGAAATGTAAAAACACTTCAAAATACAATTGAAAACTATGAGAAAAATAAAATAAAGAACATAAAAAGTCATAAAAATCAAGACGTAGGTTCTTTATTCCTATTGGTCACTCATTGATTAAAATATAATCATTGTTAAACCATGACTAAGAATTTATAAACTCTTTCCTAGCACCAAAAAATATTGGTGTCAACTTGATGGGTCAGTTTAAATTACTAGTAAAAATATGTCATGAACTCTAGACTAAATATAAAAATTCTCCTCAACAATGATGCCAAAAAACTATTGGAACCATTTCTTGCATCCATAGGATTCGATTGTCATGCTACAAGAAATCATTTGAAACCAATGAGCTATTACAGGCTCTAGTCAACCTGCCTCTTTATTATGATTAAAGAAATATTGCTAAAAGAAACGTACAGAATGGGTAAGGAAACCCTAATGGTAAACTTATGATTTTACAAATATTACACACTCCAGATTTTAATTATACATTATCTATATAAAATTGACCAAGCAAAGACAACTTAATTATTATACCTTATGTAGACCGATGCCTATCCAATTGGGTTGTTATAGCAATTTAACAACATTCATAACATGAACAGAAAGAATGGGAAAAAGAAGAATCGGTACCATTAAACTCATTCAAATATCATAATCAGTATAAGGGTTAACCAATGAAAGAAATACTCACAATATGTTCGAATATCGTAACCTATTATGAGGAAACACACATAACTGAAGACAAAGAAATGATAAAACTGAAACCCAAAATTGTATTAATTTCTTCAATAATGATTACATGCAGAGTTGGCAGAATGCCATTAAACTCTATTTTCAAAGATTTAATACAATGAGAAAGCCTTGTTCAAATGATGTAACAAGACTTCATCAATATTCCTTCTAAAATGTTAGCAAGGAGAATCTCTAGACTTCAGGCTCAAAAAGACTAGAAATATTCTCAGCTCTCCAAACGTAGTATTACCAAAACCTGCACAACAAAGGGAAGAATGAGGGATGACAGAGAAAAATAGACACAATGGGAATACAACAACACAACTCAAATGGGCACTCAAGTATACCTCTTAGAAAAAATGCTATCTCTAAATGCTTGATGTAGATTCTAACCCTAGATGCTTCCTTTTATAGCTTCTAGTTCTTGAATCTATTATTTTTGACCTGATCTTGGCCTTACACTTGTCATCAATCTATTTATCCTTCAAAACTGTACAGTTCAGCTTCCATTCTATTATTGTACACTTTTCTTTGGCCCTTTTTATTTTAACTTGTTCAACCGATGATATCAGTGCATTGAGGGTCTCCTTCATCTATTCTTCCATCCTTGGTTCCTCCTTTTTCTATTTCTTCTTATTATCTGATTGACCTTCATCTCTAGGGGGTGAGCTCATTTCTAGTTATAGGCTGCATATTTTAATTTCTTTTCCCTTTTTACCCTATTACAACCATCTGATATATTTTCCAATCATCCTCCAGGCATCAATATTAAAAGTTACAGAAAATCTTAACATATTCATCTCCTATAGAATCCTATTTTTCTGTATGCTAATATAATTTTTACTTTTTTCATACTAGGTGATCAACATCTCCATAATATTTACTAAGAAAGTGGTTTGTCTGGTCATTTCTGGTTCATCATCGGGCTCACAATCAAAGTCTTCTATTTTATCTTTAAGGAGATCTTCTATACTGGCAGTTTCTAAGAATTCTTCCAATGATAACCCAATATCTACCAATTTCTCTATTATGTCATCCAACAGAGTAAACATTTCTGCAACATTATTGAGCCATCTTTCCATGTTTGATCCAAACATAGTTGCCTTCATGAATTCAATATTACACTTGATCTCAATACCATCATTTAACAATACTTCTTGGTTCTGCATCTCCTCAAAATATTTTGACATTAAGTCGAGGGTAGGGTGAATGATCTCAAAGTCTTCTTTCTTCTGATAAATCAGGCTTTCCATTTCTTGAGTAGTAACTCGAATCACCCTAATCTGTCTGAACATCTCAGTGATCCCCTTGATCTTATCTCAAATTTTAAGAGACATCTCCCTTTTTATTGTATTCAAATAGTACGTATAATTGAGGATTTTTACCACCAAGGGGGTTGTGCTACTAGGGTGTTCTTCTGTGCCAACTCTTCCTTCAGTTTATTTATTAAAGCTTGCATCTCTACTTTTTCTTTATCACTTATTTCTAGTTGGCTTCTCAATTCTGTATTGCTCTGATGTAGTTGGTCCATAGTTTGCTCTTGTACTACTTTAGCTACTCTGACCATATCACCTTCTTTTCCATGTACTAAAATTCCTCCTATTTTCTCATCAACTTTGAGAACAATAGGCTCTTGTAGGGTAGGTATGTGTACTTCTACCATATCTGATTTGGGAGTCTCTATTTCTACTCTAAATATAGAATTATCTCTCCTACCTCCCATTCCTACTACCACTTGTAGCTCATGCTCATTGGCAGCACTAAAAATTATTTGTTCTTTAGATCTCTCCAACACAACTTTCATGGAGGGTAGTGACAACCTAGGTTTCTTTATTTCTAGAGTAGATAAAATTATTTGCTTCTTAACTTTGAGATCTCTAAAGATACCTCCAAATCCACCTGCTCTTCTCATGTTCATATGTATTACTGATGGAATTTTTATCTCCTTATATTTTATCTTCAAAGAGTTGGGAATGGCTCTAGGAGCTAACTTCATCACACTAGTTACTACTAATAGTTGGCTAGAAATGGGAACTATAGCCTGCTTGGGAGAAGTCAGCTCCTGAGTAGGTGCAGCAATAACTTCCTTTCCTTTTGTTGTACTCAAGCTTTCAGAGACTTCTTGGGAAGTGTTGGGTGTTGCCTCTATTCTGAGGTGAGTATCATCAGGGGCTTAGACTTGTTGTTCTACAACATCTGTAGAGCTCATAGTGACTTCCATCTGATCAATACCCTGATATTCTATCAATTCTAATAAGGGGTCTTCTCTGATTTCTTGGGTGGCTTTTGGTAAGAGAGGGGCCATAGATTCCACTGAAACTCTTCTGATTGAAATCAATTTTGGGGGGTAATCATAGGGTTTCTGAACTTGTAAATTGCCCCTTTTTTCAAAGGGGAACTTATCCCATACCATCTTCAAATATTTCCCCTTTTCTATAGCATCTAATAATTCTTCTTCGTAAGCATCTCTCCTATGCTCGACCTAGGCGTAATCATGATTTTTCATTAACCTCTCATACTTCTTATCTAGATCGTAAGGTCTCCAAGTTATCTCTTCAAAATCCATGAGATCTAAATCATACATCCCTTTGAGTAAAGTTGGATATCCTATAAATATATAACTTCCAAATTTACAAGGGACACTGAGCCATGGAACTTTGTCGTGCTTCTTCACTAGTCTCATTTTAGCCTCTTCGACCACTTGTCTACACAGCTCTAGGGCAGCGAGAGATAAGGGACAATACATAGGTAACATTTTAGGGGGAATCTTAGCTCCATAGAGCTGAATGTATGTGAACCCCTCAGAGAAGAAATAATATCCTATATCCTTTTCCTTTATGAAAGCTCTTACCCTAGGCCCTAGTCTCTCAAGGAGGAAACCAGTTAGAATCCAATGAATTTCAATCATGAAAATATCACAAAACCAACCCATGTGAGTACGACCTTCATGTATCCTCCAAAAACTAGTCTAGACATAAGGACTCTCAATGACCCCAACCCTCTTTCAGCTTTCCTCTCCTAATTGCCCTGCTAGCAGGTGTATGAGGATGGAGTAGTGAGAAAAATCAGGCATCTCCTATCTTTGTTTCAAAATAGCCTCCTTTAATTCTGACAACTGTGAGTGCATTTGATCACTCAATTCTTGCTCCCAAGCGTAAATTGGGGTGTTTATTGCTCGGTTACTCTATGCTACTAAATATAATACTTTTCTACCCACTACACTGAGGTCTTGTACTCCTAAAATAATGTTAGCCATATCACAAAAATCTTGGACCCATGGTTTGAAAGCAATTTTTTGATGGGAAACTTATCAACTATTTTCTCATGCTCTTCAAAAAATGATTTAAAAATATCTAAATTTGTTAACATTCGAGACTGCCTTTCAATTACCTATTGAACCAACCGAGTATTGGAAGGTGCTAGTTTGAAGACTTGCATGATGTGTCTAGCCACGATACTGAACACTGGTCTATCTCTATTATCTCAAAATATCCTGGTTTTCTCATCATACGCCACAGCTAACCAGGCTAGTAAGTCAGAGGAGTAGTATACCCTTGGACATATCAACTTTCCAAGATTACTAGTCCACCTAGTACTCCTAGGAAAACCCTTATGTTGTAGTCTCCTCACTTTGTGAAATAGGTCTGCTAGCAACCAAGGGGCTCTATGATCATTCTCCATTATGCGAGCAAAACTTTGGATGCAAGTATTTTCAATTTCATACTGCTACATGGGAGTGAGATTTTTATCGAGCCCACTTTTTTGGGTGAAATCATACATCGTACTCCTAGGCACAACTGGTCCAGGGAGCTCGACATATGGCAATTGGTTTGTGATAAACTTTACCACTTCTTCTATGTCTTTGGGTATGAAAGCAGTTCCCCAAGCCACCATCTCACTCTCGGTAACTATTCTAGCTCACTGAAATGAAACTCTCAAGTCTCTACTCACTTTCTGCTCTTTCAAACCAGTTCTTTGCTCAAGATTACTAGGGTGGTAAGGTCATTCAAAATTATGATTTTAAATACTTGATGGTGAAGTGGGTTCACTATCATCACATAACTTATCATTAATATAGTCATCACTTTCTAATGTCAGACAGTTATGGTAGGTGGCTTTCCTCATCTTGCACATCCATAGGGACTTTGATCTATGTACTTGCAATCATTCACAACTTCCCTATTGGTTACCAAACTGATCCTCCCTCTGACGTGGAAATACAAACATGGTGGTGGTGGCTTTTCATGAGAAAGTGTTCTACCTTTTTGGTCTTGAAAGAGATTTAGCTTCGAAAATAGTTACACCGTTAACAAGGTGGTGATCATTTTGGGGATCTATCATCAGATTTGGTTATTGAGGTGTGTGCCCATTGGATCCATCAACTCATGATGACCATTGGATGGGATTCACATTGTATACCTATGTTTGATACTTTTGGACCTGCAAGAATGTTAGCTCTATAATATAGAAGATATATGTCAATGGTGGTCATGCATATTATAGAAGATATTCTAACATTTTATTGGTTAGTCAATTTCATATTTCTAATAATAATCATTGAATTAGGGCTTTCATCCTTCATCTAATATTAATTTATTAAAGGATAATCACAATGATTAGGAAATTACTAACCTTTGGTTAATGCTCACCCCTTAATGACTTGATTACCTTGCTAGTGGCTCACCATCCGATCAAACACATGATCTTGCACGTTCATCCGATTGTCCAGACTTGTACCATCATTTACTGAAGAGAGGGGGTCATTATCAACATGTTTAGACCCTTTATTAACCTTAATTAATTTTTTGCTGGTGAAATAAACCATGTCTCTTAACCTTCAGGTGACTTGATCATGTGCGACCATCGGATCTGGTCGGGGTTCACCACTGTCGTTAGATCTAGTAGAGCTATACTCTCTTTATTGGACTTTATTTTCCTTTGATAGTCATGAATAAGCGTAGCCATTGGATCAAATTGGGGATAAGCATGATCGTTCGATCTGGGTCAAATATTACTTAGTCAATGACCATTTTGATCTTGTTCATCTTCTTTAATCCAAGCACCACCATCGGATCTGGTTGGATAGAGCGCGACCATCTGATTAGGTCATAATTGTACTCTTTTTAATGGGTGATTGCTTTGATAAAGCACCACCATTGGATCTTCATCTAGAATGAGCATGACCATTGATTATCTTTAGCTCTTTGACTCATCAACCTTTGATAGCTTCATGGGATCATAGTCATAGGATCAAGTTGCATTTGAGCATGACCATTAGATCTTAACATGATGAAGCACTACATTTATGTCCTTTGCTTTACCACCATTAGATATTCTTTGATTGATCACTACCTTCAGATCATAATTTGTCTTTATACGACATGTTATCGGTACGGTGCGATCGTTAAATCTTTACTTGGAATGAGCACGACCATCAATTTGGCTTGTGCATGCTAATGTATTTTATGTGACCTTGATTAACTCATGGCCATTAGATCAAATAACAATATGATATAAAAGTAAAAATTGACCCAGATGTATTATGATGATGTCTTTTATGTGACCTTGATTAAATCATGGTCATTAGATCTTGGTAAATTGAATCACTACCATTGATACCCCTTTTATTTGTGATTTCTTTTAAAAGAGCACTATCGTTGGATCTAGTCTAGTTCAAGCACTGCTATCAGATTGGGTCATAATTGTATGAATAGCGCCACCATTGGATCTTTCTCGATTAAGCACCACCGTTGGATCTAGGCTAAGTTCGAGTGCAACCATCAATTTACTTTATCTCTTTGACTTGTCAACCTTTGATGGCTTCGTGAGATCACAGCCGTCGGATCCAGGCAGGATCAAGCATGTCCATTGATTTCATTTGCTTTGGTTTCTCTTTTAAGCGAAGCGCCACCGTTGGATCTTTCTAGATTGTACGCAAACATAGATCTTCATTGATTATTTTTCAAAGGAGCCCCCATTTAATATTTGAGCAAATTTCTTGGAGTGCGACCGTTAGATCAACCAGGCTTAAGCGCAATTATCAGATCTATTTTAATATGGGGGTATTTTACTTTGACTTGGATGAAAGCTTTTTAACGATCGATCGTCTTGAGATGCATGCTGCTATTGGATTAAATTGCGATCGAGCACCACCATTGATATTCCTTGGTCCTGCACATGCTTTAATCATGAGTGCGAATAATGATTTTAGGCTAACCTTGGTGATTCGTGGTAAAAGCACATCCGTTAGATCAACTCTCGATCGAGCGCAACCGTGGATCTTCTATAACCTACAAGTTTGATAATCGAAGAAGGGTGCATTAATTTATTTTGATAATATTTGATTAAGTCGAAAAGGGGGTAATTAATAATGTATTAAGACCCTCGCTAATGCATGATTAATTCAAGATTTACCTCCATGTTACCCGATACTTTTACCATTCTATTGCTTGGATTTTGACTCGAGCGCTGTCGTCAGATCTTGGTGAGGATTGGCGCAACCATTGATCTTTTCCAACCTGCGGGGTTAGTTACCAAGGGGTACTTTATGAATTTTCAAAAGAGCGTGATCGTCCGATTAAACTATAATCGAGCGCTGCCCTTGGATCTTCTGAAATAGCTCAATGCTTAATTAAAGCAATTACCACTATACTTAGGCTTTCAAACTTTAGACCATGGTGCTTTAAATACTGATTTATCAAAGTCAGCGCATCCATTCAATTTAACCTTGATGAAGTGCTACCCTTAGATTTGCATGATCTGCATGTATTTTTAATTGAGGGGGCACATGCCTTTAAATTCAACCATATGCTTGAGACTTTAGGTTATGACATTTGATTTAAACATTATTTTTATCCTGGTCGATTTAACCATCGGTTAGCTTATTAAAGCACATTCGTCCGATTAAGGAGGAACTGGGTGCTACCTCTAGATCTTCTCAAGGTGTTTGATATTTAATGAAAGGGGGGTGCATACCTTTGAATAATTAATATTCCGCTTAAGACCTTAGGTTCTCAGAATTTTGACCATGGCACTTACCTTGCCCCTGAAATGATTTCATCAAAATTTTACTTAGGCTAGAGGTGACCTCGGGTCTAAATATTTTAATAATACTTTTAGATACCTTGGGATTTAGGGGTTTATCCATTTGAATTAGGCCCACAAGTTATGATTATTATTTTTAAAGGGAAGGCTCACATTAAATTCATGGATCAAAACCTTACTTTAAAAAGTTGGGTATTTTAATGGTTTGACCTTTGTAGTGGATACTTATTTAATTTTGACTTTTATAGATTCTTTTAGGATAAAACAACATTTATAAAAGAAATCCAAAAATGGCTAAGGTTAAGTTCATAAATAAAAAATATTGAAGGTCAACTTATTAGATGAAAATGCAACGAGGGCTAGCAACTTTTGCTAATTTTGTTGAAACCAAAAATTTTAAAATTGGGGGTTTCAAATGTTGAGTCAATTTTGGCTCCAACGGGGCCTTTCCATAAGGACTCCTCATACAAAGTTACAGAGTCATAGACATTTAGTGGTAAATCAATATGACCACATGCATAGGTTGTATGAATACGTGTAATATCAGGAAAAACTACTCCAATACAATATGGAGGCATTACATGCAGAACAAGAGCACATAGACATCCTTGAATAGGAGGAAGAACATGCAGAAAGGAAAATGTATTTGTACCTAAATGAGCAATTCTTGAGGGGGCAACTTACCCTAGAGAAAATAGAGCATGAGGAACAAGAAAATAGGTTGGCTCAAGCCAATATACACATGGGAAGTGAGTATTACCCATCCAATAGATGTGTCATTTCTCAACATGAGAGACGCACTAAAAAAGTAGGTGAATGCACTCACTGCACATCACAACATGCTTTAAAACACCAACAATGCTTAGAGCTAGAATAGGTAGAGTAACATGGAAGATGAGTATAGACACCCAAAGCAGGAAAATGCAGAGTTACCTCTCTGAAAACCTCAAGTAAACATTTGAGAACAAGAGATCATCACTTCAAAGGCATACAAGATACTCACCAAGAGAATCAAGTCTCTCAAGAAACAAGACACGATTGGGCAGAAGCCAACCTTAAGCAAGATACACAATCAATATTTGTGCCCTTAGGTACCAAGTCCTTATCCTAGATACTTTGAGATACCTAAATTAGATAAATTCAAGTGAGAGGAAGACACGCAAGATCATGTGACCAATTTCACGAATGCATACTTCCAGCTCCAACACAATGACATACGGATGTTAAAATGTTTATCATGACATTATCAGGTGTAACAAGTAAGCGGTTTAATCAACTACCCAAAAATAGTATCATCAGTTTTGAGTAGCTGGTGAATGCATTCCTTGAATGCTTTTCTTTTGGCATCAAGAAGAAAATAAACTTGTCTGACTTGGCTAATCTAAAGCAATATGATGATGATTCGGTCATGGACTACGAGAATAGATGGAGAAAACTAATGGTAAAACTACCATTTTCTATTCCCACTACTGAGCTCACCCAAATTTTCACTAAGAGTTGTGCTAAGCACATATCACTACTCTTGTAGCTACAAAAATATGGAACATTCGAATAAGCCTTAGCACAAGCCAATCTGATAGAGGATATCAAATTTGAATAAGGAGATCTTAAGCTTTGCAATAAGAAATATTGGAACAATAATCGCAACAATTAAAATTAACAACAACAGGCCAAGCCTGATCCAGTCAATCAAGTTGTACAAAATGTGCCAAAGGGAGGAAATATCTAGTAACCACAGAATTACTAGGCTCAACCCCACCTCGACCAACTACAACCAAAATAACAACCAAGGCTGAAAGAAGCAACGTTGGTTGCCCTGCTACTTCACACCTTTGTCATAATCAATGGCATCAATATTCAATCAATTGAGCGAGGCATAGAGAATCATACTACCTAAGGTACAACTTATTGACCCTAACCATCCCAAGCCCAAGGGATATAGGGATGATCATTATTGCCCATACCATAGACAATAGGGGCATGATATCAAAGTGTGCATCAGTTTCAAAAAAATTGTATAAAATATGATCGATAAGGGTGAGCTATAAGTTGATAATCCACTAGCACTTGACAACAGAGATATGGACATATTTAGAAACTTGTTTCCAAACTATGAAGCCCTTAGAAATTAGGGTGCTCATGTAAATCAAATCCAAGTTGAACCTCCCACCCAGGGATTCGTTGGAATGGTCTACATAGTCAATATGGTTACAGGAAACTAGTGATACAACCAACCAGAGCCTCCAACAACTCCTATTTGTATCCTAGTTGCACCTCAATAAAGGCCAGTGCAAAATAATATTCCAAGTACACCAGCATGACCTATGATAATTATCCAAAATAGACTTATGTAGAGTATTCAAACAACGTCAGCTAAGTTATCGATATACAAGCTCATTGAACAGTCTCCTAGACATGGGGAGACCCTAATGGAAATATTGAAATCAATTGAGCTATAGTTCCAAAATCTTGATGCATTTATAAAATTTGTAGGGTAAGTACAATAATGTCAATATCCTGTGATTCATTTTTATGATCATGAAACACAGGTAGTCCCTACTACCGTAGGAGACCCGCCTTTGCACATCATCATGTGTATCAATGACATACCTTTCAAGAAATATTTAATTGATATAGGCTCGTTGATTAACATAATAAAAACAAAGGCTATAGATCACGTGAATATCCCTAGGTCAAACATCATACCTACCTCCTACACATTGAGAGCCTTCAATGATGTACTGTGCTCCACAGTGGGTACAATCATCCTACCTATGCAGGTGGGACATAAGACCATACCTGTGATGTGTCATGTATTGGAAGTGCCATGTCGTATAATATCCTCCTAGGGCATCCCTAGATAATGGACATGCAATGCATTCCCTTGATCTTGCATCAATGTATTAAATATGTGCACAAGGGATAGGTACATGTGGTACCATCGAATGAAGACCCATTCAAATATGTTAATTAGGTTAACTTGTTAAGGGATTTTGTCCTTCCATCCATGCACTTGTACATTAGGTTGTCATCCACTACCACACATCCAAGAAGTAAATCAAAATTAGTGCGAGGTGACTCATCCACATCGATGCCACCTCTAGATTCTAAAGCTATTGGTACTTCTAAGAAACTAAAAACATCTACGACAAAAGACTGTTAGAAACTAAAAGAACCCTTGGTAGAGGAAAGACCTAAGGAAGTCCCAACCATAGCAATAGAGGAAATTCTAAATACCATGGAGGAGGAATATTCCCAATACATAGTCAAGGAGGTGTCTCAACCTGCCTCGCCTGCATCATCATCAATGTCATTTGCATCACACGTGATAGTTTACCTAGATAATACAGGACTAGGTGAATATCTTGTGCAAAATGTTACTTTCACTCTAATTATCGAGTCTGCACAAGACATGGGATGACCAAGAGTTCCAAACCTACCCATAGGGATAGTGGTACCATTGGGGATCCTCCCTAACTAGAAAAATTTCATTTATGTTGGGTTGTATTGTGTCCATGATGCTCCAGACATTGAAGAGGATGAGGATGAGTCATTCACCATAAATTTTCATTACTTTTCCAATTCTAAGTTTTATTTGAGGTACTTTAAATGCTACCATTAGAATGGCTATGGTTTAGGTCTGTATGAGTAGGGGCATCAGCTTCCATTCTAGTCGTATTACCATTTACCTAATGATATGTCTGGACTAGATTATCAGGGTCCTAGACAAGATGAAATATTGGAAATAGCTTTAGAGCATCTAATTTTATCCCACGGGGAGGATATTGATTATAATCCATACACAAAACCTGGCCCTTCCCATAGATGAAGGGCTGATAATCTAGTGATGATGGTCTCCATAGCACCCCACCTGGTTTATCACGAGAACATATCTACATAGAATGGTTCAAAAACCATTCCTAGCATAGATTGGGTCATCATAAATGACAAATAGGAAAATAATACTAAGATGATACTGACTAGGGCTTCCCTAGATGATAAATCTGAGCCAGATGTGAGGTCTAAAATGATGATCCTAAACACAATTTAAAAGGAGAGGATGACAAGTATACCTCTTACGATGATGAGTCATAAGATTCAACCGAATTGGTCTACCTTGGGCCTCAACATTTGTGTCACCTCGTAGAACCAATCAATATGGACAATGACTACATCATAGATAATAGTGATTATGAGGATGAAACTGAATTGGCCTACATTAGGCTTTGGAATTTATGTCACCTCACAGAGCTAATTAATATGGAGAGTGGATACATCATAGATGATAGTGACTATGAGTTAGAATATTTGACTGAGATGGCCTACCTTGGGCCTCAACACTTACATCATCTCGCAGAGCTAGTTGACATGGAAGAATTGTATCACATAATATATCCTGGCCCTCGCATCCTGATCATACCTGCTAATCTAGATAAAATTTATTATAGGATGTTCCTTGATCGTCCTATATTTAGAGATCTACTTCATTCAAATGATCCCATTTCCTTGTCTATCCATAGATCGGATCCTGTGATCCCCATACCCCTAGAGCCTCATCTTGGGTATGGAAGGTAAATCAATAATGTAGAGTTACACCTACATGGTCCTAGAGATTCCATCCCATCCATCAACATGATATCCATTGATTTGACCACTCCACTTCACAACCTAGTTGATCCTTCGAAACCATTGTATCTTAACTTAGACGCTATTGATTAAGATCACACTGATTCATCCTTAGAGCCTGAAGATTTCTTCTGAAGAACACAAGCTTATACTGAGAGGGGGGGTGAACAGTATAAGACCTCTTTTTACTTTTTCCTTTATACTTCAAAATAGTAAAGCAATATACCCAAAGCAATATCAAAACAATGCACAATATCATCCACAAAGTGACACCAATTTTAACGTGGTTCACCCAGAATGCCTGGGCTACGTCCACAAAACTTTTCTCTAAAAGTTATCTCAAAGTTCTTTGGGAAACCTTCCCAATTACAATGTTTATGAGCCTCGGCCCAAAGGAGATACCTTCCCCCAATCTGAATTTATGAGCCTCTGCTCAAAGGAGATACCTTCCCCTCTATCTAAATTTATGAGCCTCTGCTCAAAGGAGATACCTTCCCCTCTGCTCTGGAAATGATCCCTTAGAAGATCAACTGCCTCTACCTCTTGCCAGCACGTGGAACTCCTTTCCATCGAAGACCTCCTGTCCTCAATGCTTAGCCTAAGAGACCTCTGCCTTCTATGATCACGTCCACAGCAGCTTAGCAACCTGTACCAAACACAGTCAGTCGGTCTAGTACAAGTCTTCCTCTCGTCTGTCAGATCTGTCCAACTCTTGAACAAATCAATCCTCTCGCATACAAGCCTTCTCAAAGACTTGCCAACTATCCTCGGGTTCTTCTCAAAGAATCAATGCTCTCTGTCCTCAAGTTCTCTGATAGAACTAACAAACTCAGCTCACAAGTCCTCTGCTAGGACCTGTCCAAAAACCTGCTCACAAGTCCCCACCGAAACCTGTCCAAAAACCTGCTCACAAGTCCCCACCGAAACCTGTCCAAAACCTCAGCAAGCTCACCAAGAAAAACTTGCTTAGCATGAACCCACAAAGAGAATTGTTAGAGACCCAATGTGATTCATCAACCTCATAGAAGCATAAAGAGAATTGTTAGAGACTCAATATGTTCTATACTTAACTCCCAATCTCAATCTCAAATCTCATAGAAACATAAAGAGAATTGTTAGAGACTCAATATGTTCTATACTTAACTCCCAATATCAATCTCAACTCAATCTCAAATCTCAAAAGAATAAGATAGATGTAGTATGCTTTTCTCAAGAACATGAAACACAACCCAACAATTGCCAACCATGCAATATCTCATATAACAATGATACTCATGTTCTTTTCACCAACAATTAGGGTTTCAACAACAATGCTCATCAAACAAGGTTTAGTCAACCAACACCATTCAACTCAACATCAACCTTGAAGCATTCAACCAATCATCACAAGAAAAGGAAACAAGTAGAAATCCTTTTCCCTCCAAGGATATTTGAACAAAACAACCACCAACACAATTTCACCAAATGCAAAGAATAACTTGCTCAAATCAACTCAATGGAGTAAGCCCAAATCATGTATCAAGTAAAGCACTAACTTGATCAAAACAACCTCTATGGAAGCAACTCAACCATTAATATCAAAACAGCCAACTAAGGGTTTCACCATCTCAATGCAAGTAGCAAGACTCACAAATATCAACCCTAGTGCACAAAGCTTCCACTATCTCAAACCAAAAATTATGCATTCACCAAAAACTCTCCTTAAGGATAACAATGCATAAGTAGTCTTCAACAAACCAGAAAATAGGATTTACACCTAGCCATTAGGATACCTAGTAGAATACCTTTTCACTCCAACCTTATTTCAGAAAACATACACCAATCATACTCATAAGAAGAATGTGCCCATACCTTTTTCTTGATGATGAAGGGGTCTCATACATCTGCCACAACCACAACAAACTTCTATGCCAATCTCAAGAAGGTTAGAAAATAAATCTTTCTCACAATGTAATGTAAATCCACAATTACACCTTATTACTCCTCTCACTCAACTTATTATACCTCTCCAATTAATTTTAACATAAAATACCTTTTAATTTCACAAATATCTAAACTCTTATAACTCCCAATTGAAAGCTTTAAATTAAAGTTTAAACAAAGCCTTATGACTCCCTCTTTGTAAAACTTATTTCTCTAAACTTTAATCACAAAAGAAACTTTGAGTCATACCTTTGAAAATAAAACATTGGTGCGGATGGGTTTTGACCCTCCAACCTTCATCAACTCAAAACTGTCCGCGGCCACCTGCGCTATCCACTTGGATGAGAATACAATGGAAAAAAACCTATTTAACTCCTTCGTCCTCTTCCAACAATAAAAAATTAACGCCGCTGCGACTTGACCTTAGGACCTCCCAGATCGCAACACCTTCATTCGAACAAGCAACCGACTCCTCCACACTATCGGATGGAAACGAAAAACACGAATAGCAGCCTTATTTTCTTTTTATCCTTTCGTAAATTATGTAACCCTCACTTACTGCCACGTCGCTGAAAATTTTGAATCACATGCTCTATACTTGCTCGAAAAACGATATTGTTCGTCCCTTCTTTAACTGCACCTTCCAATGTCATATCAAATTTCCGATCGCATCATTAGCATTTTCAAATATTAAAACAATGGCTCAACAACCAACATTTGATTTGCTCCCTTTATATATAAGGTATATGTTTTAATAAAAGCGTCGGCCCTTTTTAACATGATTTCCGTCGGTGGAAAATATTTTAATTTAATTTTAAAATTTTAATTTAAATTTTAAATAAATAAAATTTAAACTAAATATTTAAAATTAAATATCTCCATCACCGGGGCACCTTTTTCAATGAAACGAAAAGCCAACTTGGGTTTTAAGAAAAACCCATTTCAAATCTGTTGTCCATGGTTTTAAATAAAACCTTTTATTTTGTCTGCCTTGGTTTTCACAAAAACCCTTCCTTGAACTTAGATTCTTTTGACATCAAATCAAATTCCTTCAAAAGCTTCTTGACATCAATGACAACTTATACACTTGAGCAAAGGCAATGTACCCAAAGTACCCAAAATTGCCAACAATCTCCCCCTTTGTCATTGATGGCAAACCTTTACTGAAAACACTTCTCAAGAGCCAAAACTGAAACCAACTGTGCTAACAACTGACCAATCGTGCCCACAACTGAGAATCTTCCTTTGAAGTTTTGCTCCCCCTGACTTGAAGCTTTCCTCTTCACTTTGAAGCTCTCCCCCTTACTCATATCTCTCCCCCTTTGTCATCAATGGCAAAGGGTCACCTTTGGGGCTCGAGACTAAGAATGAGCCTCTTAGCTTAGTCCCTCCCCCACCTCCTGATGAGGTGATTAATTCTGGGGTGGGAGTAAAACTCCCATTAGGCACTGATCATCATCAGCGTCTATAACTTCCTTGTCGGGCCTTCTCTTGAACTCTTTGTCCATATTCTTGTTCTTGTCACTGTTCTTGTTCTTGTTCTCATCCTTGTTCTTATCCATGCCTTGATCCTTGGACCTGTTCATACCACTGTTCCTGTTCCTGTACCTTGGAAGTTCAGCTCTACACTGTCTAGCTGTGTGACCTTCATTGTTGCACTTATAACAAGTAACAATGTTATTTCTTTTAGGCATACCTGTTCTTTGAATCCACCTATTCTGACTAAACCTGTTTTGACCAAACCTATTCTGATCAAACCTGTTCCTGTTATTTGCCTTGCAATAAACTGCCTTGTGCCCAAACTGTTGACAAGAGTAGCAATACCCTTGAAAGTAACTAGCACTTCTGAAACTGTCATTTACCTTCTTCACTTGAGCCATGCAATGTGAAGCCATGTGACCAAACCTGTGACACGCAAAACATCTGCCTTGAAATTTTCCTTTATTTGACCTCTTGGGTCCCGAAAACTTCTTCTTCTCATTCTGAATTCTGTTTTCTATTTTTGTGCATCTATCATTCAAGGACTCATGATCTGAAATACTTTCCTCATCAGAACTCTCTTCCTTTTGGAGTCTCTTACTAGACTCTCCAACTTGTTCCTTGTGAGACTTAACAAAACCAAGGCCTATTTTATCTGTTGTCTTTCTTTGACCTTTGATGAGTGACTTAACCTTTTTGGAGCTATCTTGAAACCTGTAAAGCTTATCCTTGTACTCTTTAGTTTCCTCTTTCAAAGAAGCCATTTTCTGTTCTAACTCACTATACTCAAGAACCTTAGACTCTAACTCATCCTTGAGTTCTTGTGTCTTAGCTATAGAGAAGTCAAGACTTTCTATAAGATCATCTCTCTCCATACAACATTCATCTAACTTATCCTTGAGTCTAGCATTCTTCTTTCTTTCCTTTTTCAAAGCACTAAGAGCACTAATAAGTTCACTTTCAAGATCCTTTATTTGATTTGCTTTTTGAATCATCAAAGCCTTTTTCAGATTTCTTATCACTAGAGGTGCTACCCTTTTCAAAAACCATACATGCATCTTCCTTATAGTTTTCTGAAGCATCCTCATACATACTAGAAACCAAATCATTATTTGTGCAATCATCCTCAAGGTGACCAAAATTTCCACATCTAAGACATTTCATGATAATGAATCTATGTTTCGGTTCTTCCTCTTTTTCTGATATGAACAACATCTCATTTTCATTATCACTTGAAGAACTTTCACTATCACTACTAGAACACTTACTTGCCTTGTCTAGGTAGAAACTCTTCTTGTGCTTGTGAGAGTACCTCTTTCCTTGATTGCTTTGCTCATCTTTATTCTTCCTGTGATGCTTGTGCTTTTCAGAATCCTTGCTCTTAGAATCCTGTTTATCTTCATCACTTTCATCCTTGGGAACAAGTATAGTCAGTAGCATAATGACCAAACTTTCCACAATTGAAACATCTTATATTTTTCATACTTTTGTGCTTTCTAGAGAACTTGCCTTTCTTTCTGTAATATGCCTCTTCATCACTAGAAGACTCATCACTATCTTGAAGTTGTTTACCCTTGGATTTCTTGGTAGCCTTGAAAGCTGCCTCTTTCTTGACATCAACCTTCACTTGAGTTCTCAACTCAAATGCTGCAAGTATACTATGGAGCTCATCCTTTTTCAACTTATCCAAATCTTTAGCTTCCTCAATAGCAGAAATATTTTCACTAAATCTATTAGGAAGAGATCTTAAAATCTTATCACAAACATCATTTTCAGCAAGCTCAAGACCTAAGTCTTTCATGGAGTTAACAACCTCATCCATACGAAGCATGTAGTCACTAATATTTTCATCATCATTCATTTTGAGTTGTTCAAACATACCTTTGAAGTGTCTCAACTTGGCCTTTCTGACATTTGTATCACCTGTATGAACCACCTTCAACTGATTCCACATTTCACTAGTTGTCTTGCAGTGAATCACTTTGGTGAGATCTGCTTTCTGTAAGCCTTTCAGGATTGCATTCATTGCTTTTGAATTGTTGTGATGTAGGAGCCTTTCTTCTTTAGTATTAGGACCATGTTCAGGAATAGTGTACTCATCTTCAATCACTTCCCAAACCTCATTCCCAAGTGCCATTAGATGAACCTTCATCCTTGCACTCCAAAGACCAAAATCTGACCCATCAAGAATAGGTGCTGCATTGCCACTTGAATGATCCATTGTGTTCTTTACTAGCTTTTCCTTCAAGTTGTTAAACTTTTCGAAGGCACCCGCTCTGATACCAATTGAAGAACACAAGCTTATACCGAGAGGGGGGGTGAACAAGTATAAGACCTCTTTTTACTTTTTCCTTTATACTTCAAAATAGTAAAGCAATATACCCAAAGCAATATCAAAACAATGCACAATATCATCCACAAAGTGACACCAATTTTAACGTGGTTCACCCAGAATGCCCAGGCTACGTCCACAAAACTTTTCTCTAAAAGTTATCTCAAAGTTCTTTGGGAAACCTTCCCAATTACAATGTTTATGAGCCTCGGCCCAAAGGAGATACCTTCCCCCAATCTGAATTTATGAGCCTCTGCTCAAAGGAGATACCTTCCCCTCTATCTAAATTTATGAGCCTCTGCTCAAAGGAGATACCTTCCCCTCTGCTCTGGAAATGATCCCTCAGAAGATCAACTGCCTCTACCTCTTGCCAGCACGTGGAACTCCTTTCCACCGAAGACCTCCTGTCCTCAATGCTTAGCCTAAGAGACCTCTGCCTTCTATGATCACGTCCACAACAGCTTAGCAACCTGTACCAAACACAGTCAATCGGTCTAGTACAAGTCTTCCTCTGGTCTGTCAGATCTGTCCAACTCTTGAACAAATCAATCCTCTGCATACAAGCCTTCTCAAAGACTTGCCAACTGTCCTCAGGTTCTTCTCAAAGAATCAATGCTCTCTGTCCTCAAGTTCTCTGATAGAACTAACAAACTCAGCTCACAAGTCCTCTGCTAGGACCTGTCCAAAAACCTGCTCACAAGTCCCCATCGAAACCTGTCCAAAAACCTGCTCACAAGTCCCCACCGAAACCTGTCCAAAACCTCAGCAAGCTCACCAAGAAAAACTTGCTTAGCATGAACCCACAAAGAGAATTGTTAGAGACCCAATGTGATTCATCAACCTCATAGAAGCATAAAGAGAATTGTTAGAGACTCAATATGTTCTATACTTAACTCCCAATCTCAATCTCAAATCTCATAGAAACATAAAGAGAATTGTTAGAGACTCAATATGTTCTATACTTAACTCCCAATATCAATCTCAACTCAATCTCAAATCTCAAAAGAATAAGATAGATGTAGTATGCTTTTCTCAAGAACATGAAACACAACCCAACAATTGCCAACCATGCAATATCTCATATAACAATGATACTCATGTTCTTTTCACCAACAATTAGGGTTTCAACAACAATGCTCATCAAACAAGGTTTAGTCAACCAACACCATTCAACTCAACATCAACCTTGAAGCATTCAACCAATCATCACAAGAAAAGGAAACAAGTAGAAATCCTTTTCCCTCCAAGGATATTTGAACAAAACAGCCACCAACACAATTTCACCAAATGCAAAGAATAACTTGCTCAAATCAACTCAATGGAGTAAGCCCAAATCATGTATCAAGTAAAGCACTAACTTGATCAAAACAACCTCTATGGAAGCAACTCAACCATTAATATCAAAACAGCCAACTAAGGGTTTCACCATCTCAATGCAAGTAGCAAGACTCACAAATATCAACCCTAGTGCACAAAGCTTCCACTATCTCAAACCAAAAATTATGCATTCACCAAAAACTCTCCTTAAGGATAACAATGCATAAGTAGTCTTCAACAAACCAGAAAATAGGATTTACACCTAGCCATTAGGATACCTAGTAGAATACCTTTTCACTCCAACCTTATTTCAGAAAACATACACCAATCATACTCATAAGAAGAATGTGCCCATACCTTTTTCTTGATGATGAAGGGGTCTCATACATCTGCCACAACCACAACAAACTTCTATGCCAATCTCAAGAAGGTTAGAAAATAAATCTTTCTCACAATGTAATGTAAATCCACAATTACACCTTATTACTCCTCTCACTCAACTTATTATACCTCTCCAATTAATTTTAACATAAAATACCTTTTAATTTCACAAATATCTAAACTCTTATAACTCCCAATTGAAAGCTTTAAATTAAAGTTTAAACAAAGCCTTATGACTCCCTCTTTGTAAAACTTATTTCTCTAAACTTTAATCACAAAAGAAACTTTGAGTCATACCTTTGAAAATAAAACATTGGTGCGGATGGGTTTTGACCCTCCAACCTTCATCAACTCAAAACTGTCCGCGGCCACCTGCGCTATCCACTTGGATGAGAATACAATGGACAAAAACCTATTTAACTCCTTCGTCCTCTTCCAACAATAAAAAATTAACGCCGCTGCGACTTGACCTTAGGACCTCCCAGATCGCAGCACCTTCATTCGAACAAGCAACCGACTCCTCCACACTATCGGATGGAAACGAAAAACACGAATAGCAGCCTTATTTTCTTTTTATCCTTTCGTAAATTATGTAACCCTCACTTACTGCCACGTCGCTGAAAATTTTGAATCACATGCTCTATACTTGCTCGAAAAACGATATTGTTCGTCCCTTCTTTAATTGCACCTTCCAATGTCATATCAAATTTCCGATCGCATCATTAGCATTTTCAAATATTAAAACAATGGCTCAACAACCAACATTTGATTTGCTCCCTTTATATATAAGGTATATGTTTTAATAAAAGCGTCGGCCCTTTTTAACATGATTTTCGTCGGTGGAAAATATTTTAATTTAATTTTAAAATTTTAATTTAAATTTTAAATAAATAAAATTTAAACTAAATATTTAAAATTAAATATCTCCATCACCGGGGCACCTTTTTCAATGAAACGAAAAGCCAACTTGGGTTTTAAGAAAAACCCATTTCAAATCTGTTGTCCATGGTTTTAAATAAAACCTTTTATTTTGTCTGCCTTGGTTTTCACAAAAACCCTTCCTTGAACTTAGATTCTTTTGACATCAAATCAAATTCCTTCAAAAGCTTCTTGACATCAATGACAACTTATACACTTGAGCAAAGGCAATGTACCCAAAGTACCCAAAATTGCCAACATCTTCCCTAATGAAGAAATGCTACAACCATTTCATTTTGCACCAGGCTGCACACATGATGTTTATCACGCTAGTTTTGACCCTAATTCAGTTGAACCTTTAAACCCAGCGGATGACATCCACTTGATCCCCACTCCTCACCATCTTGAGGAGGGGTCACACATGTCAATAGAGGAAAATTTTGAAGTGGACATCAGCGATGATCCTTCTGATCCAAAGAAAGTTAAGTTCAGAGAAATCTTATCTCTAGAAGAACAGGCCACCATCATACCTCTATTGAAAGAGAGACCTAATCTCTTTGCTTGGACCTACAAGGATATGTCGGGTTTAGATCCGAAATTGGTTGTCCACAACCTTTCTCTAGATCTCGCAAAGAAATTGGTCAAGAAGAAACTCAGGAAGATGCATCCAACCATTGCCTTGATGGTAAAGAACGAGCTATAGAAGCTATTGGATGTAGTCTTTATTACCCCCATTGACTATCCAAAATGGGTATCAAACATGGTACCTATAGGAAAACCTGATGGAAGGATCCATATTTGCATGGATTTCAGAGATCTCAATAAGGCAACACCGAAGGATTCATTCCTGTTGCCCAACATAGATGCTCTTGTAGACACAACTGTGGGTCATGAGATGCTCTCCCTCATGGATGGATTTTCTAGTTACAATCATATTTGGATTAAACTCGAAGACCAGCACAAAATCGCATTCACCACTCCATGGGGGACATTTTGTTACAAAGTAATGCCATTTGGTCTTAAAAATTTTGGTGCCACATATCAGTAGGCCATGACATATATTTTCCATGACTACATGCATAAGATCCTAGAAGATTATATCGATGACTTACTGGCCAAGTCATTGTTGCATGAAGAGCACATCGAGGTCTTGAGAAAGGTCTTCGATCACCTGATAGAGCACAATGTCAGGTTGAATCCCAAGAAATGCATCTTTGGCATAACTTCAGGAAAACTCTTGGGATTCATCATTTCTAAATGAGGGATCGAAGTCAACCCATTAAAGGTAAAGGCTATCCTAGAAATGGCCCTGCCCACTAACATCAAAGAGCTGAGAAGCCTATAGGGCAAAGTAGCATCCATAAAGCATTTCATCGCACAACTATCGTATAAATGTCGACCCATGAATCGATTTCTACACAAGGGGGTCCCATTCCACTGGGATGAAGAATTTCAGCAAGCCTTTGCTGAGATCAAGAAATACCTGACAATGTTGCTAGTACTAGCTCCACCAAGGCCAGACGTGCCATTTTTGCTTTATATATCTGCTATCGATTTTGCTTTGGGCACCATGTTGGCTCAAAAGAATGTGCAAGACAAAGAACAAGCGATATACTATATCATCCGCACCTTGGTGAGTTACGAGCTAGGGTATGCATACATAGAGAAGTTGTGCTTAGCAGTGGTCTTTGTGACTAAGAAGTTGCACCACTACATGCTGAGCCATACAACGTATGTGATATCAAAACAAAATCCTTTGTAGTATATGATGAGCAAGACATATCATAATACACGTGTTACAAAGTGGATCATGCTACTAATGAAATTTGATTTGGAATTCATAAGCCAAAATTCCATCAAGGGACAAGTCATAGTTGATCAACTGGCAGAGGTGCCTCTTCAGGATAATAGGCCTCTCATCATAGAACTTCTCGATGAGGTAGTCTTTGCATTATCGGAAGCACCCAAACCCGAAGAACCTGATAATAAAGCTGACATGACTTTGTTCTTCGATGGTTCGAAGTGTGAGCAAGGGGGTGGTGTAGGGATTATGTTTTTCATGCCACAAGGTGCTCCAATGCCCTTGTCATTTAAGCTAGACTTCCCTTGCACAAATAACAATGTTGAATATGAGGCCCTAATATTGGGTCTCCAAACAACAATCACTATGAATATTAAAAAGCTAAATATCTTTGGTGACTCCCTTCTCATCGTTAACCAAGTTAAGGGAATATTTCAATGCAGGTGTCCAATACTGAAAGCTTACAAAGAGCTTGTTGACACTTATCTAGCCCAACTAGAATGGTACGACATCGAGGCAATCCCTCACACATCCAAAATTTATAGACACTATGGCATCTTTGGGATCCTTGATCCCTTAGAATCCATCTACTGATTTCACTATCATTCATGTGAAGATGCTCTCACAATCAGCGATACAGCGTGAGGCTTTTGACAACAAATAATTAATCAACATGATTCATATAGAACCAAACCATGAGTGGTTCTATAAAGCCAGATATTTTCTAAAGAAGGTGCCTTAGGGGTATTTGATCTCGTAGGGTCCTACAGGGAATGGTACCATCATTCACCACAAGGTTATTTCTCAATCTGCATTTGTGCACATCGAATCACAGAGAGAACAAGTCATCTTGTATGTTGAGGTTGTAGCTTATCAAGATTGGCTATGCCAATTACAAGATTTCCTTAAGCTTGGAATCATCCTACAGGGATTGTTGCATGTTATAAAATGAGCATTCAAACAAAAAGTGATAAGATATATCTTTCTAGGAGATATATTGTATCATCAAAGCTATGATGGAGTCCTCCTTCATTATCTTGAGCCCTAAGAATCAACTTGGATGATTTCACAAGCTCATGATGATACATGTGGTGGCCATTTCAATGACATGGCCATCATCAAGCGCATCCTTTGAATGGGTTATTATTGGTCCACCATGGAAAAGGATTGTTGTGAGTATGTCAGGAAGTGCGTTAAGTGTCAGCATCATGCAAATCTGATGCACCTACCATCATAGGCCTTACAACCCATTCAGATGGCTTGGCCATTTTCTCAGTGGGGTTTTGATCTAATTGGAAAGATATCTCCCCCATATTTGGGCTGACACACATTTATCTTAACGACCACTAAGTACTTCACCAAATGGGTGGAAGTGGTCCCCTTAACATCAATGACAGGACCACAAATTATGGAGTTCATACTTCACAATATCATCTATCACTTTGGGATCCCATTCAAGATAATTTTGGATAATGGTCCTTCATTTAAGAACAAAAATATGCGGGCTTTAATGTCCAAATATAACATTCAACACAGTTTTGCGACACCATATTATCCGCAAGCAAATGGGCAAGTAGAAGCCTCAAACAAAATAATCATAGCCATCTTAAAGAAGATGATAAAAGAAAATCATAAGGATTGGCATCTACAGTTACCTCTTGCATTATGGGCTTACAGAACTAGCATGTGGATGCCCACTGGGGAAACACCATTTTTGCTTGTATATGGCACTGAGGCCATTATGCCCTTGGAGTTAGAAATTCCAACATTGCGCATCACATTGAAAGAGTTTATCGATGATGACACTACGTGACAAGCTCACCTTGATCAATTGACCCTTCTTGATGAACATCGCATCAATGCTCTTGAGCATCTCCACATTTACCAAGATCATCTAACATGAGCTTATAACAATAAATTCCACTTGAGAGACTTTAAGGTTGGGGATCTCATGCTCAAAGAGAACCAACATAATTCAAACCTATCACCGCACCTATGAGACAAATTTATGGCCAACTAGATAGGTCCTTATATCATCTCAGAGAATATTGGACCTAGGACATATCACCTAACATCATTAGAAGGTGTTGAAGAGCCTGAGCCTCTCAACATTCTTCATCTGAAGGCATTTTACACATAAACACAAAAAAAAAATCATAAAATTCCAAAAAAATCAGAAAACATCAAAATCAAAAAGCCCCAAAGGCATCTTAAGCCCTTTGGTCAACTCACAAAATACCCCAAAGGCATCATAATCCCTTTGGTCAACTCACAAAAGTTCCAAAGGCATCATAAGCCCTTTGGTCAACTCACAAAATTGCCCCAAAGGCATCATAAGCCCTTTGGTCAACTCACAAAAGCCCTAAAGGCACATTAAGCCCTTTGGTCAACTCACAAAATCCAAAGGTATCATAAGCCCTTTGGTCAACTCAAAAAATGCCCCAAAGGCATCATAAGCCCTTTGGTCAACTCACAAAATCCCCAAAGGCATCATAAGCCCTTTGGTCAACTCACAAAAAGCTCCAAAGGCATCATAAGACCTTTGGTCAACTCAAAAAAAGAACAATTTGTAATCAAAAAGCACCAAAGGCATCATAAGCCCTTTGGTCAACTCAAAAGGCTCCAAAGGCATCATAAGCCCTTTGGTCAACTCACAAAAAGCTCCAAAGGCATCATAAGCCCTTTGGTCAACTCACAAAAGGCTCCAAAGGTATTTAAGCCCTTTGGTAAAAAACAAAACACAAAAACACAAAAACAATTGAAAACATTAAAATACAAAAACATTTGCATCTTACATTTTGCATTTGCATTCATGTAATTGCATTGCATTAGGCATATTGCATCCATTGCATTCGCATTAGGATAGACTATGTTTTCAATCTTGCAAATGGCACCATGTTTGTATGCCAATCATGCATCTTCAAATCCTCATTCATCCATAACCCATGTGAGTAATTGTGTTTTTCAACACAACCCCTTCTTGTTGCTATAAGGAATATACTAAGGTTTTTCGGTCATTCAACCATACCTAGTGATCTTCTCAGATTTTGTAGAAAGCTATCTTTACTTTTGTAGATGAGGTCTAGTTTTGATAGTACCTAGCATATATCAAAATCCTATCACTAATCAACACACTAACAATCCTAGTTGGAACAAGGGAAAGATGAACACTACAAAGTGGTACTAGGCATCCTAAGCGAAAGGTTTTTACTTGCTCATCTTGTGATGTGCATGGTCTAGGATTTTGATCATTGACAAAAGGACAAGTTCCCCCCTACCCAAATAAATCCCTTGCTTTCACCCGAAACAAAGCAAAATAAATAGTGATTATCATCACTACATAAATCCCTTGCTCAAAAGAAATCAAATAAATAGTGATTTTCATCACTAAGCACGAGCAAGTATCCCAAATAAATGTGAAGAAAAGAAGGGGGTGAAGAGCTTGAATCCCTGGAATGGTCAATCTCCCAAAACCATTGAGTGATCCCTAATACATAAATGGGCTGAATGAATCCCTCCTAGCATTGGGGTAGTTCTAAGCAATTTGCAAAAAGAGCTAGCTTTAGGTGTCCTGTATCACCTAATGGTCTAATCCAACTAAGTCCAACTTAGGATCATGATGAGCATTTGGTGATCCCCAATACAACAATGGGCTGAATGAATCCCACCTGGCATTGGGGTAGGCTTATGTCTCATCTAATATATTCATTTGCACACACAGGGATAATGAATATCTTGGTATTTCATAACAAAACATTATCTTTCAGGAGTCTAGTATGGTCATTATACAACTTTTGATTAATCAACTAGGGTGTTTGAGTCTCATGGAAAACCTCAAAAATTCCCTAATAGCAACAAAACATCTCATCTCATAGATCATTACATATCATCTATCATCTCATATCACATTTGGATGCTTAAATGATTAATTCTTATGATAAGAGTTACCATTTTCATTCATGATTTTTATACATTCTGTGGTGTCACCTATTAGATTGTTAAACACATATTACATTCATTCCTTATGTTTTAAGTGATTAAAGCATACAGGTTCATTTACATTAGATCATCATCATGTAAATAATGCATTACACACATTGCATTCATCATATCATATCAATATAGATTAGATGCATACAATTAAATCAAAAAAAACATGCATTTAACACAAAGCATTGCATCCATATATGCATACATCATAAGTAGTCCATCTACACATCTAGATCATAGCATCTAATCATACATAAATCATCTAGCTAATGCATGTCATCAAAACATCACATCATATAGCAGTAATCAAATCATATCAACATTGCATACATGTGCATCTCATAAACATCAACATAAAAGCAAAAACACATAATACACATAATGAGTCTCAAAAGATAATATCATATATATGTGTATAACATGTCCAAGTACATAGAGGTATATCAAAAATTCCCGTAGGCTACAATAGTGTAGGTCCTCAGACATTACATGCAAATATGGTACATGCATCTAAAAATCAGACTGGGCCTACGCCCCTAGGCTCACCTCCACCCTTGGCTCCATCTCTGCAAGGTGGTCTAGAGCTAGTATATGTGGTCCTCTCTATCTAGGACCCTATCCAATGGCTTTGCTGCATTGAAGACTAGCTTGAATCGCTCCGCCTACTTCACTAAGAGCCCCATCTTATAGACCTCTCTCAAGGAATGCTACCCAACATCCTGATATGAAGTTGTAGAGACACAATATATCCAACATCTATCGACATCTAGGTCTAACACTCCTCTAGTAGCCCCTATAGGCATCTAATCTCTACCCCTAGGTCTAAACCTACTAGCCCTTGAGCAACTAGAGTGGCTGGTACAACCATTGATCATAGAGCATCTCTCTTTGTGGTGAGTTGCTCTATCATAGTTAATGCTAAGTCAAATCGGGTCTGTATATAGGTCCTATCCTCCTCATAACCATGCCAAGTGGCTTGTCCTACTGATAGCTATCTCTATAAGGTAGCGAGAGAGATATACCACTCTAATATCTATTGTCGAGCATTCTAAAGATCAGCCTCCATATTATGTAGTTGAGCCTAGAGGGGATACTCCTGCTTCTCTAGAGCTAGCTCCTCCTCCTCCTCCTCCTCTAGCACTACTTGCTCCTTGGTACCCTGGCCCCACTCCTCTATCCTAGCCCGTACCCATCTTGCATCAGGGTCCTCCTTAGGTGCCTCATCCCTAGCTCACTATAGGCTACCTCCACCCTACCATAATTGCATCACCCACCACTGGGTGTATGCCTCTGTAGTCCCAGCATTAGCTATACCAACCTCAAATACATGAGGATCTACCTCCTATTCCAAAGTTGTCATGTGGGGTATAGGGAGATCCCTCTCTACCTGTATCATATTGTACAAAATTGGCACTAGTTGAACCCCATACTACCTGGTCACCCAGGAGTAATGAAAGAACTCCCTAACTCCTACCTTATGACCGATGACCCATCAATCACACCTCATACATGCCATGAATCGGTCTACCTCAAGCCAAGTAGGATAATCCACATAGGGCCTCCAAATGATATCTCGATCCTGTAGCCCAGTCAATGAGCGTGCATAGTGTGCCAAGTCCCCTACATGGTGGTGACTCCATCACTCCTCTACATCTCGAGGCCACTTGGCTCCATAGCACTATGACCTAGGTGCTATAGTAGTGATATCCTGGAGTATCCATCCTAGCTGGTCCACTCTGATGTGCTCCCACCCCCAGATATGTAGGAGCAAGCTACAAGAAACCCCCACTTAGCCCCACCTCTGGATCTGATACAACTCATCATAGAGTTGCGCCAGTAGTGCACTCCCCCAAGCCATAATTATAGGCTCGACAATATCTAGAAGGTCCTGCACCATAGTTAAGAGGTTTCATGGGAACCTCACTCTAGAAGTATCAAGTATAAGCACATTACAGATGATGTGCATCAAAAGGTCCTAGCATGACAATAATACATCGATCTAATACCAGCGGGTGATAAGAACTCCTCCATGATGAATGTCCCCTAGTGCTGGCCATGTCTGGTCATCAAATATCCTAGAAAAAACCATCGACCTATGTACATTAGGGGAGGAGATGATGGATCGTCCATCAAATGGGATCCTTAAGATCCTATAGACATCCTCGAGCATGATGGTCATCTCGTCGATAGGGATAGGGAAAGTGTTCGTGCGATAGTCCCATATGTGGGCCAACATTGTGAGGTATGCCTGATATGACATCATCATTGATAGGTGAGCAACGTACATCAGACCTCAGGCATCAAACTAGTCCCAGTCGATGTGAACCATAGAGGGTAATATCTCAGCTAGCAACATAGGCTCTCGAGCCTATGAAGACAAGAGCTAAGTGTGCAAAATAAAAATTTCTAATAAAACACCACTTACACTAAAAAGCACAATAAATCCAAAAATGGTGTAACAATAACCCATAATCAAGCAAGGGTACAAACACAATAAGCAAATGCACCAAAACATGCAAAAAAATCAAAATTTACACTTCAAAAAATAAAAAATAAATCAATTAAACTAAGCAAAAATAAAATAAATAAAATAAATTTTTTCAAGGTTTGTGGCCGCTTACGTTGACAATGGCTGCCACAACAGCCATCGATGCCGACAGTGACTAGTCACCAATGGTAAAAAATTTAACCATTGGGATTCAAACTAGCTGCCCTCAGTGATAGCGGCCCCTCTTTGCCAATTAGGGGCCGCCCTGAGTGATAGCGGCCATGAGGCGACACGCCAATGATGTCCGCCCTCACCCAAAAATACAAAAAATAAAAATAAAACATAAATCTAAGAGGAACCCACCTAAATTAGCCTACTTCTAAACCTAGCTACCGGTGTGGTTCGTTACCAACAAGTTTAGTGAGGTTCATTTACCAATTACTTAGTTTGGTTCATTTTACCAATTAAATAAGCAAGTTAGGGTTTGGAGAAATACCCGTGAAGCTTTGGCTCCTCCACTTGTAGAAGCCTCACCTTGCTCCACCATAGTGTCAGGTAATCAATAGTCTTCTGGGTCACTTTCTCCCTTTCTCTCTCAAAGCTCACTATGGCAAATTGATAGTTGGAAATAATGAAATTGAAAACCCTAATTTTCTTTATATATTTTTTAGTTTTGTCATAGTCCCTGCTGGCATCAGCAGCTAGGAAGTGCGAGTCGCCTATGCTAACAATGGCCATGAAATTACAAAATTGTGTCACCTATGCTAACAATGACTAAGAAACAACAATTAATGCCCTCAATTTCTCACCATAGGAAGATTCAAAATGGACAATTAAGCATATCTAACAGTCCAGATTCATCAAAATTTGTAAAAATAACAAAAAAATCATTAATTCAAAATCTCAAAAACAATTGAAAAGTCATCAAAAATTAAAAATCAAATAATATCAAAAATTTAAATGCACCTCGTACCTAGTTATTTACCCTATACACTTGGCGGTTGCGGAGATTTATGCTCCATGCAATCCAACAAGATGAGTAAATTACCATAAGGTCATTTGAGCCAAATTAGTCATCGTTGAATTGCAATGCTTCACTTCAATCCCGAAGAAGGCCATGGTGGTCGGACTGCCCCATGGGAACAAGGTATTCATTTCATTTCTTCCATGATATTTTCAGCAGATCATCGAGTGATTCAACACAAGCTAAATTGAATTGCTATCATCTTGATTCCCTAAGAAGGCCATTATGGCCAGACTGCTCCATGGGATAAAAATGTACAATTACTATTATTGGTTGAAATCACACCTATAATAGGACCTGCCATATAACAACAAAAGCATTCATCTTAAATTGTCCAAATCAATCATCTTGGTCAAGCGACTCATTGCTTTTATCATTAGTATTCTCCTCATCGACTCATCGCTTGAGGGGGTAGTCATAATAACAAAATCATAATCAAAATCAACAATTGATAACTTAATCAAGTTAATCATGTTCATCTTATGAATCATTGCTAACAACTATCATAAGCTTACCCTATTGCTTGGGGTAAAAGCAAATATGTTGATTTAAACCTTTGACAATCTAGCTTTTGGTCCTTTGCGAATGCTAAGCAATGTGACCCAAGACTCTAGTGGACTTCAAAGTCTTATGCAAACTAAGCCTTCCATGCCATTGGAAGCAATGATTCAGAGATGTGTGCCCTTCTCATGATTGGGGCATCTAATGTTGATCAGATCAATGATCATCATACACCCTACAATATGGCTTTAGGTGGTCTATTTTTTTTTGCTCAATGTTGTGTTTCCCACAATGCATCACAAAAAGGGGCATCTATAGACACCTAAAATGTGTCATGTTTAGGAGACTACTCATATGGGTATCTCTACAGACCATATGACTGATCTTGGACCTTTCCAAGAGCTAGCAGTGGTTCTAACCACTCACTAGGGGTAGTTATAACTTATAACCTATTCAAGCATAGTCACTATCGACTAGAGTGGCTGCCAACCCAACCGCTAAAGCTCAGAGCGGCTATGATCTAGCCACTATTGTGGACAATGGCTAGCACTGAGACAAATTTGATCGTGAAATGTGGGCCCGAATCATGCATGGTAACTAAACTTGCATTAGATTCTAGCGATTTTGGATGCATATTTTCCAAATTTCTTCCTAACTGCAACTCCCATGCAAGTCTGGAATTGGACCTTCCCCCCAAATGGTCAGTTTCATGCAAATCTAGATCTTGGCTTCTCCAAGAAGCCAAGATTTGGAATTTGGGAGGTCTACATATGCACCCTCCCAGGAACAAGTATGATCCCAAATTTTATGTAGTGAAGCCCTGTTGCATTGAGCAACAAATTGATAGCCCTATGAGGAGCGTCAAAGTACTCCTTGATTGTAGATCACCAAGCATGCCATCAACAATGGAGCTTCCACAAGGTTGAGAATAAAATCATCCATTTGCCATCAATCTACTGTAGATACGAGAGATTTCACTCATAAATCCATGTTTAGACACACCAGCAAACCTTGAACATCAATTCAACTAAGGATTTCTGAGTCGTAGAACCTGATACGAGGAGCAAAGATCACAGTTAGCGATTGTTGTCTTTGATAGTGGCCTATAGGCACAGCCATCGATGGCAGCAACGACTAGTAGACTAGCCACCCTAAGCGATAGTGGCTAGGGTTTGAGACATAGTTTCTTCAGTTTCTAGTGTAGACCTGCCTTCCTTTATGCATCATTAGTTTACCCTAGTTTAGATTTACTATTTTATCATATTTTCATGGTTCATAAGCATTGTAATAGATGTCTTTTGCTTCCATTTATATTTTTCATGCTTTCTTTATGCTTTCATACTATTTCTTGCAGATCTATGGAATAAGCCTCATCTTGAGAGGCCTCATATGCTTTTAATGTTTCTTGTTTTTTCCTTGCACGTAGGTAATAAATCTATCCAAGAATAAGCCGCATTCAAAATATTCCCTCTGAACATTGGAGAAGGAGGCATCTAGTAAGCCCTCATGCAAATTGGTGTCGAAGTGAAGACCCTTTGAGTGCATCTCTCCCTGTTGAGGGGCCTCAACTATTGTAAACATTGTATCAATTTGAGTGACTCCCTAAGAGGGAGCTATTGTAACCGAGATTTATCATTTTTAATAAAAGGGCAACCCCATTTTCTTGGATATCTTTTATTTGTGCAAATGGTTACTTGATTTCTATTTATTAGATTGTTACATGCTTGCAATGGTCTAGATGCATGGTTTTCACCTTTGTACAAAACCAAATAACTCTTATGAGTGAGAAGGGAAGATAAACATGCTTAAGATGATTATTCCAAGGTTTGTGTAAGTTGATCACATGTAGTGATATTTGTCTTAGTGGCCCGATCATGGAGATGAGGATAGAAATTAATATTGATGATTAACCATTGGTGTGGTTACTTAATATTCAAGGCATGTGTTCATATCGTTGGTGTAATATGAAGGTTTTGTAGAAACTGGTCACTTCTACTCAAGAGTGACTCTAACCAAGTCTTAATAGCTCTTGATAATTGTTGCCTTGTTAACTTACAGTCCACTTGGAATAAGTCCATCTTAGATCATGATTATGTCCCCTACTCTTTGGAAGATAAATATATATAAACAAAAAAATTGAAGTGGATGAGTAGTAACAATTGGGGTTGTTACATTGTGGTTGACTTGTTCATATAATTCTTCTAATTCCATTCTATTTTGACTCTCTTTGAGTCCTCTAATATTCTAGAATGTCATCTTCATTAATATTATGGGCTAAATATGTGGGTAAGGGCATTGAACTTACTTTTTTCTATTAGTTTTTCTCCTTTTTCCACATGGTATTAATTAGTTTTGCATCCTACCTTTCAATTAGTGTCCATTTCCATATTCTTACTTGTCTTTTGGCTCACCCTTCCTAATTATAGAATAACATCCAACCTTGGCATATGTGTGTACAACACCAAGGTATTATTGGTAGATCCGGTGAGGTCTTCCCTAGGCTTTAGGTTTTTTGTGGTTCCTACCTTTAACAAATTATTACTCTTATTATTATTTTTCCTCTTTTTATCCATTGGTAGTCTATTGTTGGTTAGTTTACTCTATTTTCCCTCTTGAATATGTGTTCCCTATTGTCTTTAGAAGCAAAAATAACAAGGAAATAACCATTAGGGTAAAAAAAGATCTAGAATTCACCTTTTTTTACTATTTTTTAGCAATCTATAGTTTAAATGTTGATAGGATTAGTCTAAACCTCATAAATTGGTATACCATCCCTCTCCTATTCATGTCCTCTATTCCATTTTAAATGTCCTCCATGTCCACCTTCACCATCGGGGAACCATCTGCCACCTTTAAACACCCTATCACAATTTTCTTGGAATCTTAGACATCCTCAAAGATATTCACGGTGCCCTCAAGTTATTGATCACATTTGGTTGGGTTTATTTGCCATGAATGGAATCCCTAAATTTTATTTTTTGGGGTAGATCCCCTAACTCTTTTCCCATATTGAATATTGGTACAATCAACCCCTTTTGGTAGTTTATCCTCAAAACAATTTTGCTTAAGTTCTAGACCATATTGATTTTTATTGCTTTAGCATCTCTAATATGGTCTACATCGTGTATTTTGTTTCTGGTTCTCTTAAATCCTTGGCATTGTTTTCATTGTAGACTATGATCTCTCATCTCTTTTTGTATTGTAAATTAAAATTTCTTATTACTTTTACCTTCACTCTATGTATCTTATAAAAATTGATTGTCTACTACATTTTGAATCCATTACATTTCCTCTAGTTGCATATTTTCCTTATTGTAATCATTCTTACTAGCCACTAGACCAGCAAGTCTCATCCTCTATATTTACCCTATAATTTGGTCTAAAACATTTCAAAACCCTCGTAGCTCTCTATTCCCTAAATAAACTTTGTTTGAAGAACACTTTTATTGTTATATTTAAAAAAAGAAAGCTTACATATATTTATGTAATACAAACACAAAAAACCTAATGTCCATTTGATTTTTTATAATATTAGGTTCAAAGTATTTCATAAGAAAATACAAGCCAAATAAAATAAATAATTAAAATTCAACATCTAAACATGTTTGAACTTTATTTTCTTGATTAAATGAAAAGAGTCAAAATTAATTATTAAAAATAAAATCTTATAATATTGAGATTATAATACAACTCTTTTAGCATAAAAGTTGGGCTACTCTAAATTTTTAAAAGTAAAAATTTTAAAACTATAAATTTATTTAACATTATAATAAATAATCAAATGCAATATCAAATGACCTATAAATTTAATTGGTTAAATATCTTGACTTCCAAATTTAGTTATAAATTTTATTAAATGATATAAACATAATTTTTAAAATATTCTTATAACTTGTGCCTTGTTGGATTGAACGCTTGTCCCTTTCCTGGTGCTTTCAACGGCGTAAAAGGTTTAAAATGATTGTGGCATGGTGGTTATAGGGATGGACTATCACGAAGATCTGTGTGGCGGCTTTTGGGGTTGACAACACAAAATACTGTGATGACCATAAAAAGTTGGACAACCTGTCCGAATTCATGGCGTGTAAATTCAATATATATATATATATATATATATATATAATGAAAAAGGTTTATTTTAATCTTATATAACCAATTCAAAGAATATAAAAATTAAAATAATAAAATTTTGAATTATAGTTAATAGCACAACTTTCTTGTTCTTAGGATTTGATATTGTTTTTAGGTTTTGTCTCTTTTATATACTTTTGTGGTCTTGTAAATATTGGAAAACCTTTTTTTGTAAAAGGTTCAGAAACCCTTTGAAAACCCTTCCTTTTTTTTTCGAATTTAGCGAAAAACCTGTTACAAGGTCGCCTTGGTCTGAGAAACAACTAGGAGATTCTACACCATCAAAATCACTTAGGAGTCGCTCCCAGCCCTAACCGCACCAGCATAATCAATTGGATTTTGAGTATCCAATGTTCGTTTGGTAGGGTGGAGATTCGAACCAGGGAACTCTCTTAGAGAATTGCCCTACCATCTCCAACTCACCTACAACACGTGGGTCTTTGAAAACCCTTCTTAATAACTTATAAAAAATAACTATTAACTATATTTTTTTTATAAAAGAACCGACAACTACCTTTCTTTGAACAACTCATTACAAGGTCAAATTGCGTTGCCTCCAATCGTAGCATAAAATCATGGTGCTACCAGTATAACCCCTATCCCACCTCGATAAACACAACCTTGAGTGAAGGAGACCTAGGTTGTTCGGTAGTACCATCACTGGACTTAGGTCAAACTATTATCTTTGCCCAGATTGGGCATATCCAGAGGTTTGAACCAAGGTCTCTTACTAAAAAGATTGGCGCACACTCAACACAAATATTTAAGGTAAACACAATTTTTTTTTTTAAATAATACTTCTTATACACATCCACTATAGAGATTGAACCCGGGTCATATCACCGATAATGCAAGTGGCGTCCTTACCTGTACACCACACTCACGGGGATGGTAAACACAAAAAATTTAAAAAAACCTAAAAACAACTATTTCAAATAAACACGAATTTTTTAGAAGAATCTACTTAAACAGAACTACATATTTTAATAATATTAAGTTTGAAAAGCAATCTTAGGAGCTTTGCTTTGGCGCTTGAATTTTGTAGACCTACTTTACCCATTCGAAATTTCGAGTGGCTATTATTTTTATTTTTTAGTTGTTAATATCCTTTTTAATTCTTTCTTGTTACGTCTTTATTAAGATAATATATTATCCGTTAATATAAACTTTTTTGGATGATTTTTTTATACAAGCTTGTACACAGGTCGCCTAGAAAGATAGTTCAAAACTTTAATTACAGAGATGGAGACAGTGATTGCTCTGGTCTTTATTTTAAAAATTAATGATTTCGTGTGTCATCTATTGTTATGGTTTTTCATAAATTTATTTTTTATTTTTTTTTGGTAATTAATTGGAAGGGTTTTAAGAGGCTCCCACAATTTGATATAAGATTTTTACCAAAGAACAGAAAAAGGCGATAGTTCAAAACTTTAATTACAGTATTGTCGTACAGAGATGGAGACAGTGATTGCTCTGGTCTTTATTTTAAAAATTAATGATTTCGTGTGTCATCTATTGTTATGGCTTTTCATAAATTTATTTTTTATTTATTTTTGGTAATTAATTGAAAGGGTTTTAAAAGGCTCCCACAATTTGATAATAAAGAAAAACAAAGGCCCTCAAAAATAAAGAGAAAATAAACATCAACTATAAAGTAACAGACCTGACAACTCACCTTGCCAGAGAAAGGTTCTTACAATATCACAAAAAGTGACTTAAACCTGGAAGAACAAAAAAACGTTACCAAAAAAACCTTTCAGCACGAGACAAACACTTTTGATCAAAACCTGGGAAAAAAAAATCTTTGACAATCGCGCCAGCCCTGAACCAACCAGGCTAAAGGGTAGGTGATCCATTGGACAAAATATCTTGGAAAATTTTCCATTTGACAACAAACCATCAGACCGGGCCCTCTTTTTTCAGATCACGAGCAGACTTCATTCAACAAGATCCGCATTTCACCCGGGAGATTGTCTCTCCATTCCTTTCTCCTTGAATGTTCAACTCTCCAATTAGCCAAGAAATTGGCCACCTTGTTTCCTTCTTGCTAGTTATGAACATATTGAACTCCTCTTAACAAACTCGCAATCCTTTTGTTTTCGGTACTTTATTGAACACCCACGAGTTAGGTTCTTTCCTAAAATCAGCAATTTAATAAGACTTAAGGAGTCACCTTTTATTATAACGTTATTGAAACTTAGCATGTGAGCCGGAGAAACACCAATACAAGCCGTCTTTGTATCTTTGTATCCGCAAAGAAAGATGACTGGCTAAACAAGTGTTCAGCAAAGGCGATTAAAACACTCCCTCTCTAGTCTCTAATGATGCCACCTACCCCGGCTAGTCCCGGGTTCCCTCTTGAAGCTTTCTCAAGGTTTAGCTTTACCCACTCCTTTAAAGGAGGTTTCCATTTAGACGATAATCTTGGGTTCAGTACTAGGTCCACTACTCTGGCACAAGAGAAACCCATATCCTATTCAAATATGATTTTCATTGGCGAGGGTCTAAGTACCTTGTCCCCTTTGTCCGTGTGATAAGGCAAACATTCTCCTTCGCATTCCACAGAGCCCTAGCTATCACCTGAAAGACGGTTATTTTTTTTTTCAATTTTTGAACGCCCAAGCATTGCGTTCTTTCCAAGGGCTCCATAAAAGATGAGGTAGGATGAAGTTCCAAGATATTTTAATCTGGGAGAGACCAAAGAAGCAGACCACTGAGCATAGTCTCCAGTATTGACTCCAAAAAAAAAAACCAACAACAAACTCAAAATTTCCTCACAAGCTTTCCACAAATTTATTTGATAGTTAACATCTTCATCATTTTATTTGTGTGAGTGTGATTTGATTTCGAAAAATTACTATTATATTTTCGTTTTACCTCTTTTACTATAAATAAAGAGAACCCAAAAAAGTTCAGAATTAAAACTTTACTAACCTGAAACTAAAAATTAAAACCATTTACTTTAAACTAACAAACACTTAAATATTTTAATATTTAAAAAAAAAACTACATTTCTTTCCAGTGATTGTCTTTTCGTCGTCATTTTAAACATGAACATTATTATCAATATTAATCATTCTACGCTTGCTATTTGTTGTTTATGGTCGTCCACAAATTTATTTGGGTAGACAATCCTTTTAAGATATCTTGATATTTTTGGGAGGACGATCTTTCTCTTTGTATAACATCGTCACGGGCTTTTCTGTGTTCACCGCTCCGCCGATCAGCGCAAAAGCATTCATGCATACAAGTCTCGTGAGCATCCAATCAAATCTTTTGTGTGTGGATAACATCGTCACGAGCTTTTCTTGTTCACCGCTCCGCCGATCAGCGGTGAACATCCAACCAAATCATGTCCGCTTTTATGTGTCCTCTTGTTCAACTCACTTTCTACCACGTTCTGTCATACTTAAATTTTTTTTTAGAGGTGAGATGAATTTACTTTTAATTATAATTAATTAATTTATTTAAATTTAAATTTGTGTGAGAAAATGGGAGAGTGTTTATATTTCGAGGAAACATAAGTATTTGGCACCTCATTGTTAGTACTACATCAAAACATTGATGAAGTTATGCAGGATTGCAAAATTTGCAGCCTTTCAGGTTTAACCATTTAGTGCATCCTTCTCTGTTGTATATACGGATTTGAATCTTAATGTTTATGTGGGCATCGATAGCTACTCCTTCAGTTCATAAATGCCTGAGTTATCAATAATGGTGTTTATAAATGCTTATTTGATGAGTAATTTTTTAATAGGAGAATTAGTTATATTTATTAGTGTTATTTAGATGATTCAGATTAGACTATTACATAAAAGTATGTTTTCAGGGTTTGAACCTGGGTCTCTTCTTAATAAATACCTGATCAGAGAAATACTTACCTTTAAAGACAGAAAGGCGTCTAATAAGCAATATGATCTACTTGCCGTACAAATCCCCTCGCACAAATTCAACTAACTCAACTATCCACTCATTTTTTTTTCTTACCCTCTCACCCTTTTCCTTAATAATTTTTTTAATCATATATACGCTTCTTACTAGAATTGGCTTCACAGTGCTTACTTTAATAAAAAGTTTAAGTTTATAACCCCAAAGGAAACGCATCAAACTTGAGTGTCGAGAATACTCAGGTTTAAACAAATTAAAATAAACTTAAAATATATTAAACAAACACTGTTCCAATAACATGTATAGATACTGAAATTTAGTTCTCCTAACTGGACCAGATGCTGAATCTTAGAGGGAATTGTAGATACTCCGATAGCATTATCTCCATATCAAAAGCTGTCTACAAGCAGAGAAACTTTTACCCTAACACAGCTTTACAAGAACTGCTCAATCTAACAGAAGTAGAAGCTATGCTCGACTTTTCTCCTGGTTTGCGGAATCTATCGTCCTTCTAGAGACTTGGATGCCGAAGCTTCGTTCACTGATTCTGTTTTGCGACTGTATGAACTGTTACTCTTCCAATCAGGGCTCCAAGCATTTGGATAATGTGAAGCATTTGGTTCATGAGGAAGGGGAACAAACTCCGGAACGGAAACCTCGCCTTCAATTATTTGAAGTACTTGTCTGGTGCTGGGTCTCCCTTCCGTTTGAGGATTGCAACAGAGCAGCCCCAATTTCAGCACTCTCTCCATCTCATCCTCAACATATCCACCGCCAAGATTTGTATCTGCGGCAGCAACGAGGTCGCCGTTGGCATGGAGCTCTCTCAGCCAGTCCACCAAAACAATTTGGGCCTCGTCGAGAGAGGGATCAACGGGCCGCCTTCCACATGCAACCTCCAACATCAACACACCGAAGCTGAACACATCCGTGCTGGGGGTGGCCTTTCCTCTGTGTATAATTTCCGGGGCGATGTAGCCAAGCGTTCCCACCACACGAGTCGTGTGAGGGTTTTCATTATGCTCATACAAGCGAGCAAGCCCAAAGTCCCCTAACTTTCCGTTAAGATCCCCGTCCAACAAAATATTGCTGGCTTTGATGTCTCTGTGCACTACCCTTCGCTCCCATTCTTCATGAAGATACACTAATCCTGCAGCCACGTCCTTAAGAATTCCATACCTTCGAGGCCATCCCAACACTGTCTTCGGATTCCCAAATATCATCTTATCCAGGCTTCCGTTGGGCATGTAGTCATAAACTATGAATAACTGTTTTTTCCGCCTGCAATAGCCTCTTATTTGCACAAGATTACGGTGCTGGAGTCGACCGAGGCTTGAAATCTCTGCTATGAATTCCTTGAGGCCTTCGTGGGACTCTTTAAAAATACACTTTACAGCAACTTCGAGGCCGCTCACAGGAAGAATTCCTTTGTAAACCCGACCGAAACCTCCGGAGCCCAAGACTTGTTCGTCTCTGAACCCCTTGGTTGCAAGATGCAGGTCTTTGTACTTGAATCGATGGGGCCAAAACTCGAGCTCCCAGTCTTCAACATCATCTCTGTTGTTATTCCGTCTCCACCACACAATCCCGCCTACACAACCAAGCAAGATAAGAACAACGACAGCTGCAATGATGGGGACTCTAAGTCGCCGGCTGGGTTTGCTCTGTACGAAGGAAGGAAGATGAGAGACATTTAGGGCTGGTGCGACTCCATTTGTACTGAAGCTCCAGGCGAGAACGTAGTGACCTTCATACCACGTTGATGTGCCTGCAGAGAAACCGACATACATTTCTTCTTCAAAAACGCTTGAGAGGGTCTTGTTCTTCAGAGATATCAAAGGTTTCTTCGGCCGAGGCAAACCAGCTCGAACGATGGTAACATTCAGCTGGTGTTGAATATGATTGTAATCAATCCAGGCTTGAATGTTGTGCCCATCGTTGAGAAGTAATCTTTCAGACCGATCGTCAATCCGGTAACCAGCAGGCTCAGATTTTATCGAGTGAAGGTCGTTGAGATCAACACCGACATGATTGTCGTTTTTGTCATCGAAGTCGTCGTCCATACCCGTGTCGAACTCCACGGCAAAGAGATGATTCGAAGGATTCGCGAGGCTTGACATGTTGAGCAAACCAAGGTACTTACCCCACAAATCTCCGTGTGCAGACTTCTTTGGCGTGAGGATAAACGCCATACCACTTCGTGAAAGTTTATCTTTGGAAGGAACCATGGTGAATACGAAAGTAGTGCTGAACGATAAAGTTGCATTGCCATCTTTCATGAGCACTGGTTGTGAATAAAAAGCGCGGCCAACAAGTCGTTCGGATTGGGCAGTGAGGCGGATGGCATTGGAGACGATTGAAGCATTCCATAAGAAAGTGAGATTAGTTGAACCATTGAATTGGTTGAAGATAAAACTTGTGCCGAACTGAGCTTGTGCGGTGGTCGATGGCCAGAGGGAGAGAAAGGCAACGAAGACGACAAACATTTTGGAACTGGATTTTATTTCCATGGCCATCAGGGGCCTACGATGCAAACCTTATATTGCCAAATCGCCAATGCACAACAGTAAGACGTATATATCTTTTTTCTTTTGATGTTTCCCCATTCACGAAGCTGTCTTACTGGTTGGAGAAGATTTTTCAGAGAAGCATGATCTTGCGTTGAATGGTAATACCCACGTCATTCCCGCATTTCTTGATTTGTTTTTTTTTTAAATAACATCCTTTTTCTCCAAGGTTAGGGTCATGTTAGTTTTTTTCAACATAAGTTAAATCTTTGAAATTGCTTTTATAACTTGTTTTTGGAGTGAGGAGACACCAGGTAATTTAGGTTTGATACTGATGTCATCAAGTAGCTGCCTACTCAATTAACTCAAATCAAACTACTAATTTACCCTTATTAAACATACCCAAAATTTAAACCTAAATTTTTTTTAATAAATGTCTAAAATCTTAGAATACCAAATTATCTTCAGAAATGGTATTACTATCTACCATAATGATATAAATTAAAAGCCATGCAACTTGTAAGGTATAAGTATGATCATTTGTTTATTACTTTTCTCACACATTTTACCATAATTTATAGAGTGAAGAAGCGTTTATATGTACTAAGCTTTATGATCAAAGATAGTGAGATTTTTTTTTTATATAATTTGAATTTTATTTTTTATTTTGTTTATATAATTTAAATTATTAATTAAATATATTTTATTTATAATTTAATATTTATATAATAATTTATAATAAAAAAAAAAATTAATAAATATTTTAAAATTATTTTTTTACTTATATAACTTAAATCACTTATAAATATATTTTATATTTTTAATTTAATTTAAATAATTTATATAAAATTTATGTAAAACTAAAAATCATAATTATAATAATTTAAATTACTATTATTAAAATATAAACTAAAAAAATATAATTTTTATATATGTATATAAACAAACTTTCTAAAAACATGCCATTTGCTACAGGAATAAACACAAAGAGAGGACCCACGCCATTAAATGTGTTGGACGAAGCTTTGATGCTTCTCCTTGCAATAATTATATTTATGCTTATGAATTAGTAATTTTTCGTTTAATTAAATATTTATAAAAATCAAATTTTAAAAAAATAATTAATATACTTATAATCAACTTCTATATATCTAAAAAAAATTAGATTTATGACATCTTCATGTCAAAGATGATATTGCTGTGTGGTCCTTTAAGAGATGTGACAAGCGCATACGAATTGACAGCGCGTTTTAGTTGTATATACGCCCAAATTCAAAAAAATTCCAAACCCTACCAAAATAAATGCCTCTTGCTACAGTAATAGGCACAAAGAGAAGACTTCAAACATACTTCAAGTAGGCTAATACCATTTCTAATATTTGTGTCTCCTTTTTCAAATCATACATCTTAACTTCATCCTCGTCATTTGGGTTAAGGACCAATAATTTCACTTCATTCTACCCCATCTCAATATGTTTGTAGTTATAGATGATCAGATTTTAAATTAGTTTGATAGATAGGTATTAACTTGGAGTTAAATTCATGTTATTAAACTTGTAATAATGTCAAACTTTTACCAACCACTTTTGATAAGCAATTGGTTATAATTTTTTTTTTTTAATTTATTCAATGTATTATCCTATATATATATATATATATAATTTATTTAAAAATAAAGTAATTTTTTAAAATAAATATATTGTATTTAATGTTTATCAAACCTTAAACTTATAATCTATTAATAAATAAAGGTTGTTAGATTTAATGTTGTATTTTCATAAAACTTATTGGGTTTAGAAATTCTAGTTATGAGGAGATGGCCTTTCTTATACTTGGGTTTTAGGTCCCCAAGGCACATTCCTTGATACAGTTAGATGGCCCTTCATGGCGCGTTTAAGAAATGTGTTGGATTATTTCAGCAATGTAAGGTGGAGGTGGATTTATGAGGATGACAACACGTAAATAGGGAAGATTTACACAATACTTCTAATGTTTTTCCCACTCATGTTCTAAAATTATGTCACTAATACCTTCTAAACCATGTAATGGTCTGTCTATGGGCTTTCTTATCTCAAGTCATGTAGACTTAACTTTGGTAATGAATTCTCAATCACACAATCTAGTTGTCACCATAGGTTTCCCTGTTCATCTACTTAACATGTTCTTGCATCAATTTCATTAATTAAACCCTTTGAATCCTTCTTTATGGTGGGGATACCATCTAGGAATTTTGGTTTGACTACACCTATGATCTAATATTCTACCTCTATATCTAGTTCATGCATGTCATAATTTCATTTTGGATCCTTGTAGTTACTTCACAAATCATCCTTTGTTGAACCTAGGTCAAGCACTTTTACCCAAGCCTTGAATGCTACCCTATTCCTCCATTGATAGTAGTGGGTTCTATCCTAGTTGGTTTGGTTCCTATAAATCCTAGCCCAAACAATATGGCAGAATTACAATAGTAGAGATATTTTGGTGATAGAAGGTTAGAATAGTGTCTTTGGAGGTAAGAATGAGGAATATAATGCGACAACCAACATATCAATTGCCTTGGAGACTCAAAATTAAGCTATAATCCTTGAATACATATTTTGCAAGGAAGTTATCTAAAAAATAATTAGATGTCAAAAACATACTATTATAAAAGCATGATTTTATAAATGGGTTAGGTTAAATAAGGATTCCAAGGCTTTCATTGTTAAACAAATGTGGGAATTGTGTAAAGAATACATTTCTTGTGAAATTAATAAAAAGGAAATGACTTAGTCTATTATATAGTTTGGTACTTAGGTGATATGTGTCCAAGCTTATTCTTTGCAAGCTTAGTCTATTGAATTCCACCTAGAAGGTCCATCTAGGGTGAAATTATCATCATGGGTAGATTTTTTTCTACTTAAAGCTTGTATTTAGGCCTTATATTAAACATATAGTAGGCTATAAAGGTAGGGTAGTTTGGTGCAAAAATGAAAAATAAAAGTTCTCAAGATTCAAGGTTCATCCATGTGCCTACATGGAGATGGACCTTGATGGTGAAATCCTACAAAGTATTTGGCTTTTTGGTATTGAATTTTAAAATGAATAAGATGTTGTTTACTCAATGCATCCTTATGCTTGTTCTTTTAAATCATTACGATGCTTTTTTTTGTATTGTGATGTTGGCTATATAATGGTGGAATGTCTCATCCAAGTGTGTGGTCTTCTTGGGTCATGGTATGCCCAAATATACATACATACATACATACTATATATATATATATATATATATATATATATATATATATATATATATATATATATATATATAATCCTAATCACACTATTAAGGGCATAACTTTGTGCTTGGGACTCTATTTTGACCCATTCAAGAAGCATTGGAACAATTAGACGAAGAATAATAATTATAGCAAGCAAATATATCATAGATAAGTTGCTTGCAACTTTGTAAAAAAAACTCTAGAGACCCTAAAAATGCAAAACAAAATGTTTACTAAAATAGTATTTTTTTAAATTTTGTAGCCAAAATGCATCTCTAGCCATGTTGACACATTAGAAGAAGATACAACACAAAAGGATAAGTCATGTGTATGTAGTTTTCATTTAATAAGAACTTTACAACCCATAGAAGATGAATTACCACATTTTTATATGGGTGACCTTCAAACTCATGGAATTTGAACCACCACATTTCCCTATGGATGACATTATATATTCAATATGATGGATTTTTAACACACTAATTATTGTATAAAGAAATATGTACCCATGACTATAAAATAAATGAGTAATAGATGAATTATTATAGCCTCACATATCTTCTTAAATATTGATTGCATTGTACTTTTTTTTATGAGAAATATATATTTGCACTTTCATTTTTTATACTCTATTATTTCTAAATTACACTCTTTCTAGATCATCATTAACTCAAAATTATGAGTTTTAGATTATTGGTATCAAAGAAATCTATCTTTTAAGTTGTATATTGATAAACATGAGATTAGGATATCAAAATTTTTGGTATCAAACACAAGATCCATTTGATCACCTCCCTTGTCATTCCAAACAATATGAAGTGGGAAATAGAATGGATAAAATTGATACAATTGATCCTTTAAAGGAACTCTTGATTGAATCCTTCATGAAATAGATGAATGATATGATAGATCAATTTGCTCAAATTCTTCAATACTACTTGTAAATTCTACAACTTTCTCTACACACAACGTATTACTTCTCTAGCACAATTAAGTGCTTCTGCACCTTTTAAGGTGTAATGAATTTTGATATTCCTAATTTTAAAGGAAAAAATAACAGTAATACGCTAGAAAATTGATTGGATTAATTATCTTTATAGTATCTATAAATAAATTCATTTATAGTGATAAAATCACTTTTGTACTCTTTAAAGCTTCATCACCTATTAGAAATTGGTGGGGAGCATATTGTAATAGGGATACAAAGGATAATAAATATGAAGTAGCGTTCACATAATATTATTTCATGAAGACCATCAAGAAAGAATATTATGCCATAGGAGCCTATGAAAAATAATAAATATGATGGAAACAATTGTATCAAGGCAAAGGCTAGTCTATTCAAGATTATACTAATACTTTTCATTCCATGGTAGTAAAGCTAGGTATTCAAGCTATCGAAAAGCATAAAATCCTTAAGTATAATAGTGGGATACAATGGTACATTGGAGAGGACATGGACCTCTTCAAATTCAATAAAATGAGATAGTCATACAAACTTCTTGTCAAATTGGAATAGAAGCACAAAAACCAAATTAGAAAATGAGGAGAAAATTAAAAAAAATCAAAATAATAAGTACCATCTAAATAAATTCAAGAGTGACTTTCCAAGGAATCAAGGTAAAGGGGGTCAACCCTAAATTTTTAATTGAAAGCAAAAAAAAGACTCCCAAGAAAAGAATTCCCTAAAGACCAAGACTAGAAAATGGTGTGAATATCACAAGAGAAACCTAAATTCTAAGGAGGAGTGTCAACCAATTTAGTCATTGTTTGCTAAATCATAACCCTTTAGATCCACTACACCACCATGTCCACATCCACAAGATAAGGATAAAGGTATGATGTTTATTAGTTTATACCTCAAAGTTCCATCATCACTATTAAAGGTCAATGCTATAGGCTAACAAAGGTATATCCTCCTACCATTATGCCCTTAATCAATACTCAATAACATAGGAATATGATATCCAAAATAATAAAATCTATTAATTTGATGATCAAACCACAAAATAGGATTGTTGCTACATCTATCGTAGGCTCTACATAGTAGAAGCAGATGGGTTAGATTTTAGTGTAATGAATACTTGTTAAAGTCACCGATTGGGGTTCCACTTCATTATAAGGTAATGCATTCTATTTATTTACTTCCTATTTTTTCTTTTCCTAATGCACCTATTTATTGTAGATAAATCCTTAAAACTTATGAAATCACAAGGTAGATCTAAGATTTAATTCATAAAGGGCACATTAGACCATATGTTTCACCATGTGGTAGTCCAATTATCTTAGCTCCACAAAGTTAACTATAAATATTTTAATAAAATAACTATTAAGAACCACTATCCACTCCCTTAGATAGATGACTTGTTGGTCCAACTCCATGGTGGAAAACTTGTTGGGCCAACTAAATGGTGGAAAGTTCTTTACCAAAAATATGACTATCATCAAATACCCATAGATCCCACTAACATATCGAATACTACATTCAAATAGAATGAGTTTTTTATGTGGTTGGTTATGCCTTTTGGGTTGACCTATGCACCTTCCACATTCATGAGGATGATGGATGAAATACTATGTCTCTAAATCAACTCATTTGTTAGTCTACTTAGATGATATTCTCATATTTATTAATACAAGATAGGAACATCTACAACATGTTTGATAGGTATTTCAGACTTTTTTAAAACACAAGCTATATACTAATATGGATAAGTGTTCATTTGACATGATGAATATTCAACGCCTTGGGTATTTTGTTGACAAAAAGGGAGTCCATGTTGATCTTGAGGAGTTTTAGGTAATTATAGGTTGGCCTACCCCAAAGACTCTAATAGAGCTTCTCAACATTTGGGTTTCACCAATTTCTATTAAATATTTGTATTGGGGTTCTCACACATTGCTCACCAAGTGATCAAAGAAGGTGCTAGATCCAAGTTTCATTGGGGAGATACACAACATAGGGATTTTGAGATACTAAAGGGTCAATTGTATTTGGCACCTATAATTTTCCTACTTAATCTGCATAATCTTTTGAAGTAGTAACAGATGCATAGGAGTACACATTTGGAGTTATCCTCACAACACATGGGAATCTATTTACCTATCACAATGAAACATTCAATTAAGTAGTTTGTAAATACCACACATATGATAAAGAGATTTATGACATTATCCATGCATATAAATAATGGAAGCACTACATCTTGGGAAAGAAAACCGTCATTGATATAGAGCAAAGGCCTCTAGAGTTCATTTAGATAAAGAGCAATCTATGAAATGAAAGACATCAAAAGTGGACCACATATTTACAAAAATTCCATGTGATCATCAAGCATAAGAAATAGAGTGCCAATTTGATAACATATTATTTGAATTGACATCCATTCATAGCACTCACCACCATTCTTGATTCTTATGGGCATGATACTTCCAATTGGTCCACCTTGTATAAAGTAGATTATGCTTTTATAGATGCATACCAAGCTCTTCATGTGGCTCTTTCATATGGCATATATTTGTGTACCATCTACTAAACACTCAAATATGATTGAGAAGTACACTTCAACAAAGTAGTAGGTCACTTTGGGGTGGAAAATTATTGGTAGTTCTTCAAATGTACTTCTATTGGTAAAAAATAGGAAATTATATAGACAGATACATAAAGGCATGTACCCTAACAAACAATACCAAGGACTATATATACCATTACCAATGCCATCCAAGCCTTGGGAATCTATCTCCATGGATTTCCTCTTAGGTTTACCCACATCTAAGCATGGTAATGATTGTGTTTTTGTAGTAGTTTATTATTTTTCAAAAATAACTATCATGATTCCTTGTAAGAAATATAATTCAATTGATGATACTATTAAGCTATATTTTAGTCTGTGTAGCTCAACTTTGGCTCACCAAAGTCCATTATATCTAATAGAGATAACAAATTTATGAGCATTTTTTGGTCCACCCTATGGAACATTATGGATACCAAGTTAATGATGTCCCTAAACTTCTATCCTCATATTGATGGCCAAAAAAAATAAGTTGTACCTAATATTTAGGAAAAAAATATTTTTTAGTCTCTCTCAACACTACTTGGGTGCCCATATGAAATAAAACCTAAATTAATGTAAAATCAATAAACTTGCTTCATTTGGTAAAGACTTTGAAAATATTTTGGTAATGTAAATTGACAAACAATGATGTCCCAAATTTGAACAATTATTATGTATCTTACTCAAAACTATGCAACATTTTTTTATTTCCTTTCAATTTTAAGTCCCCTTCCTTGCATTTATGGTATATGAGGGTGGAGGTGCTTTACTAGTTAAAATTTTTTAATATTATTGTTATATAATTGAAGATTCAAAATTTTAAAGTTTGATGATAATTTGGTCACATCAATATCATCATCTTGTCTTGAAGGTATTTTTCATACCATCCAAGGTCATTGTATCTTCCGAATGTTTTTGACAAAAGTCCATGGGTTAGGTTGTCAATAGTGCTTTAAAAAATGAACCTGACCCATACATGTCCAACATAAGTTAAAATTGATCCAATTATGGGGATCAACATAGGCCTATTTTATTGTAATAGTATTAGGATCATTATTAGATTATTTTTGTGTAATGAGTGAGCCTCCATTGCTTATGTACAGTTTCTAGAAAAGGTTATTTGTTAGAGTTTATTAGTAGCTTAACTTAACTTAGCTACATGTCTTATCTTAATCTTCCATATTAGACCTCCATTATGATATGGGAAATATTCTTTGATATAACTATGGCATATCATATGACTATTTAAACATCAATCCGTGAATAAAATAATCAATACTTTTACTCCCACATTAGTGGTATCAAAGCAAGACAATTAGTAGACTTTGGGTTATTTATGGTCTCTGGTTTGCTCACGCACGATGTTATGTCTTTGTGTTTCTTGCATAGTGTTGGAAGACTTGAAAGTTTTTAGATGCTATTGACCTGCACCCTTATGCTTCCTATGAGGAGATTTTACTTATACTCATTAGAAAAAAATAGCATTGTGTTATCATTTGGAATCGAAGACATGAGTAGAATTCTTTCATTTGTGTCATAATTGATGAGATAATAATGATATCACTTTGAAAGAGTACATCAACATTTGAAGCTTGATTAAATAAATCTGAATGAGATATTTTGGTGTATGTTCCTATGGCTGCTTGGTTCCTTGACACCTGCAAAAGTTTCTAGTTGCAACTAGATGTTGATCTCTCCTCTATAGATGATGACTTCCCTTTATTACCTGCATGCCCTAGTTGAGCACCTCATCCCCATGTTATTTTTGTATAATTTACTAGTGATATAACATTTCAATGTCTATCATCTATTTGACACTCCAACGAGTCATCTACACCTTAAAATCTCATCTTGTTCATGCACGGATGCTTATCAACAATAAATACATGCACAACTCTATGTCAACATAAAAACATGGGCACTCTTTGCCTTCTTGGAGTCAAATGCAATTAGACTAGGTATGTATCTTACAAAGAAAATATATTTAGCAAACACACTCCCTTTTGCTACATTTTATCCTTGCAAACAATGCATGCTCCTACCCAAAGACATTCATATCAATGTTGTACAACTACATGATTTTGGTTGTTAAAGTTAATTTTAGCTACATTAAGGATAATTTCAACTTACTCTTTGACCAAGTCCATGTTTGAACACTATGTCATTAAAATTTGTTGAGCATAAAGGTTAATGAGAATTGGTTTTCAATGATGATAACAATTCTTTGATGTATTTTGCACGTACAAATCTATATGAATCCAAATACATGTCTTTCTAATTGGTATAACAACGTGTTAGATTTTGATGCTTAATACTTAATGCAAATAATCACAGGATCTCAAATAAAGTTGCAATATAAAATATACAATAATGGCAATATTTTAATCACATAAAACTCACTAATAACTTCAAAAATAACTCATAAAATGGACACTAATAAATGCTCATGAAAATAGTAAAATAACATAGAATAAAGGTCTACTAATGCATGGTATATGCAATGCATTTTTATTCTCATTACAATAGTTAATCACAAATATATAATGAAATGTGCCTCTTCATATGGAGTACTCTTGACCTTCACTCTCATTTGAGACTCTTCACTTTCCTATTCTAAGGACACATGTGCACTCTTACATAATGGACACTTGTTCACATTTACACTCATCACACTTGTAAACTTAACTACATGACACTTGTACATTTCCTGCACATTACTACATTACATAAAAATATATACTCTCTCATATAAAACACACATACTAATCTAATGATGTAAAACGCAATGTGGTACATTAGCATGTACCAAATAATGTAATATACTCCAAAATACCCTTATATTACATTATTTGGTTATTGAAGACTTTAGTCTTCAATATGGTCTTCATCTCCAATATTCAATCTACCTCTTACAGAATAATATTTGAATCCTTTATGTAATATTCTTCAACATGATATTCGAAAATATGTTGTTCATCCTTGCTATTTTCAATATATTTTCATTCTGCATTTTGATCAAATGAACAATTAGTATATTCCAATGTTTGTGTTTTCAAGATTACAAGTCTCTTGAAATTTTTTATAGTCAAAAAATTCTTACATAAGAATCTTGTAGACACCAAAATCTAGCCACTTGTCATCCATCCATGTTTCCCAATCCCCACCATCCATTATATATATATATGAATTAATCCCAACCATCCATCATGTTTTAATCTTAGCCATCCATCCGCCTTAATCCATGCCAATTGCCTAGATTTAATCTCCACCATTCCTCATGTTTTAATCTCGATCGCTCAAATTGTATCATAAAAACCCTAACATGTCTAAGAGAATATTATAAAGAGGAGTCATTTTAATGACTCAAACCCTAAGTACTTTTTGAATCCTAACACTTTTGAGTCCCTAGAATCCCTAAGTTATTTGAGTGCCTAAGCCCCCCCTAAGTTCCTAAGATCCCTAAGTTCACCTTGGAGGTCTTAAACCCTAACCCTATCATTTTCATCCTTGCTCCCCATCACCGTCATTTACATCTTCTACATCCACTACCACCCGCCCCATGAAAACCAGATCTAGTTCTGCAACCTTTCCCTTAGTCATTGAATACCCTCCAAAGCTTATCAAGCACCCAACAGAGTCTGCAGAGCACCCACCGAAGCCTGTATAACACCCTCCCAAGCTTCTAGAGTGCCTATGGGTTTTTTTGGTCATCATCGAGCACTCACGAGAATTTTTCATTCAAGATTTGTAGCCCTACAACCCTAGGGTATCATTAGGGTATCTTCGTAACCCTCACTGGCAGTATTTACATAAGCAAAAAATAGATATAGTAGATTCATTAACAAGGTAAAAGTTCATTGCATTTATTTCATGTTTTTATGCTTTGTTTACAACTTTCATTGCAATATTAGGGTTTAGTGATTTTATTTCTCTTAATGGTCTCATGCAGTGGAGCCCTCATAGATATTAATGATCCTTATTATTTTTTTTTGTGTGAAAGAGTAAAAAAAATATTTATTGAAGGTGCTTGGATGGCCCTACATAGGATACACAAGCCCATCCACAATATGTTGGGATCAAATTAAGCACAAAGACACCACCATTATTTTTAACTAGGGTTTTGGATAACCCTAGTACATGTAACAATTGTATCAAAAGAAATAAGCATTGTAAAACCTCAATTTTGGAGCATGTTGATTGTAACACTTGAGATCTACCAGTAATAATAAAAGAGTTCATTTGTATTGTGCAATCATTGTGTTACTTTGCTTATTTATTATTTCATAGTTTATATTTGGTGTTGCTTGATTTTGTATTCACAAATGGCAATCATGGTGGGACCCACAATAGGTTCTCTATTATAACTTACTTTGTTACTGATTTTCTATTTTCATTGTCTATTTTGTAGGTTTTCAGAAGTTCATTTGCATGATTTTCTTAGAACTAGGGTTTCTAAAGAGTTGCAAAAGTCAACCAAAAGTTATGCAGATGTCCTGGGGTGCTCGAGGGGCACCCTATAATGCTTAGTGAATGCCCTATTACATTCTAGAGGCTCCGAGGTGCATTTTACAAAGTGGAAAAAAGGATACGTAGGATTTTCTGTAAGTTTACTTCAAAACCCTAACCCCTCTACTTCATTTTGTTTTTACATTTTATAGATAAAGTGGTAAAAAGAACATCAATCCATTTTTGTTAAAAAAAATCATATTATATTTACATTTTTAGGTATTTGCATTCATTTTGCACATTAGAGTAGCCTTGCATTTGCACATTGACCATAGGTCACATTTCAAATTTCATTTTTTATTGTTTTCGATTGTGTTGTACTCAATATTCTGCATATTATTTTCATATGAAGTGACAACTGCATAAAATAGTTTGCATGATAGGGTTAATAATTCCTCTTTTACTTGTCTAAGTAGGAATAAAATCAGGATACTCAAGTATACTCCTGTTGTTGAAATCCCTTGCTGATTCAGAGCGAAAGAGTAGGTAAACCCTCCATTGTTCAAAGTGGATCTTAAGTAGTGTACCCTACATATTTTGAGTAACTTGGTATTTATATTTTTGGCTTATGATTTAGGCCTGAAAATTTGGTTATTTTTGACAGTGTATGTACACTATAGAAAAAATGAAACTTTAAAATAAATCACACATGACACATTTCACATTAAATAATAATGTGTTGGATTTGGGCTTCATCTCCATTTGTCAATCTCTACCCTAAGCCACCATAGGATACCCATGAGCAAAATTTATAGACTTCATCACCAGAAAGAAACTCATTGCCCAGCCAAGCCATAGATTTCACCCTTCATAATTTATATTAACACGTCCAAAACACACAAAAACAAAAAAAAAAAACATTAAAAGCAAGATAATAAATAAAGGAGGTAAGACACATCTGTTGCAAAATATAGGATTGATTTTTTTTTTACTTAATTTTGTGAAGTTTCATTTGCATTACATTCTTGCACATTGCACATATTTGATTTAGTATCTTATGTTGTTAACTAGAAATCAAATAAAAGTATTGAATCAAATGATAAAACTATTTGAGTTGTCATTGATGTTAAAGGGCGACTTGGTTGTTGGAAAGTTGTGGTGTGTTTGGACAAATTATTCAAGGCAAATATAAAGTTGAGTGAAGGTATAAACATTTAATAAAGTGAAGGTTTCAAATTTAAATTAAATATTTAAATATTTAAATTAAATAATTTAATATTTAAATTCAAGTCTTAAATACTAAAGTTTGAGTAAGCCGACTTCTTAGGCACCAAAGCAAAAAGTAAAGTTTGCATATAAATAAAGGATCATAGTTTATTTTCATATAATCGTCATGGTTCAAACTTTATCGATAAATATGTGATTCCAAGGCATCATATAGGGAAAGCGACAGGTTTGAGTGAGGCATTTTTGCTAAGATTTGATGACGGTTTTGCGAACGAAGACACTCTACTGATAAAAAGAGCGATAGGTTCAAGAAAGACATTGGCACTTGTGCGATAAGTGTGGAGGGCAGCGATTGGAGGTGAGACGTATCACCGGTGTTTGATTCATAGAAAGTGGAGAGCATAGCAAATATTGGTGAAGGTCATTCGGGTCCACCTTAGCCAATATAGAGGAGCATCAATTCACCATCCTACAAAGAACACCCTCAAAGAGAAGTGTCAGTATAGCGCTCAAAAAAAGCGATGTCAATCTGAAAACAATGTAAGTATGAAGGAGACGAATTACAAGATTAAAGAGCATGTATGAGCCCAATATGTTGAAAGAATTCGAGTATCAATAATATAGTAAATTAACCTGATTAAGAAGTAGAATACTGGTAGATCAAAGTGCACATCTAGATAACAAATTTGAAGCATCCTTCTAAAGTGGTGCATGCTCATAAAGAGAGCGTAGGGTAGCAACTAGAGAGCAAAGTCACATTAGAATCTGCAAAACATGGTATCTAAGCTTATACATTAGGTAGAAATAAAATGAGTACCAAGTCTACTACATCACCTTGGATATATGTTACACTCTAGAAGGTAGAAATATCACTAAAAGGAGCAAAAGTACTGGCTTTCATTGACCATTATAGATCTCAACAAAGATTGTCGATGCATTGTATCTTGTTTGCTAGCAACATCATTGAAAGAAATAACATATACAATGAAGTCACAAGTATAGATCGCATGCACATCAAGGAGATAGGCTGAAGATATATACAATGATATCTTAGGGATACACAATGAAGTTTAAGGTATTGATAACACTACGAAGATTTTTCTCCATTCGGCCCTGGCAGATTTGATAGAGAGTGGATATGCTAGTGCGCCCTCGTTGACAGCACTGTGGTAACATCAGTTGAAAAAAATCATGAGGAAAGGATTCTTACCAATGATAAGTGACTTTTTGAAGGACAAAAAATGGAAGTTTGAGATAGAACAGTAGACACAAGCACGCGGTAGGAGTTCAATATTATGGTACCTTTTTGTTGGGCAGTGGAGTCACTGAAAAGGAGCTACAAATACTTGGTCTCAAATAGACGTGGACTATATATGTAAGTTACCAGATTTATGCAATAACATATTAGCAAACCATTGTGTAAGAGGAAGATCTACAAATAAGTAAGTACACATGTTGTGACTATAAATGTTAGCATAAAGGTGTTCATGTTTTGTATATGCCATACTTTTTGGTTTACAATGAAACATTCAAAAGACTAGAAGTGGAGAGTTAGATTTACTGGTTTTTATATGACACTCAAACCATATATATATCAAATGATATTATGATTTGTGGCAACGCATTGTGATAGTAATTTTTCAGCAATTAGAGTGGTCATTATTGTTCCAACAGTAGAAGTTTAGAGTCATCTTGATTGCCAAGAGAAGAGTATAATAAATTTGCTGAATTTAAGATTTATGAGCATAGTTTTGGATCAGATTTGGGAGCAAACCTGAGCAAGTTTCAATATCAAAATTTGAAGATCTTGAGAAGTGCTTCATAATGTGGAAGTATAAAAGAGTGAAAGTAAAGGTATTAGCATCTCCAATTTAACACGCAAGTAAGTTATCTAGTGCTAGACTTGGGTTACCTTTAAATGTAATACATGTAAGACATGTGGAATCGATAAAATTAATGAATATAAAGGACATTTTGGCCATTTGAAGCTTCCAACACCAGTATATCATTCTCTATTTGTTGATCAAGATTGGTGTCTCCTATGGATTAGTGCCCACAAACTTGTATAAGGGGATTGGTGTCTCTTGTGGGTTGGTGCCCATGAAATTATATAAGGGGATTGATGTCTCCTATGGGTTGGTACCCACAAAATTGGATAAGGATATTGGTGTCTCTTGTGGGTTGGTGCTCACTAAATTGTATAAGGGGATTGGTGTCTCCTGTGGGTTGGTGCTTATGAACTTGTATAAAGGGATTGGTGTCTCTTGTGGGTTGGTTCTCATGAAATTGTATAAGAGGATTGGTGTCTCCTATGTGTTGGTGCCCATGAATTTTATTGAAAAAATATAAGCAACATGTAATGTTCTACCCAGATCTGTGTTTTTGGTTTTTTGAAATATCTGATTTTTTGGTGTTTTCTGGTTTTTGAATGCTCAGAAAATACAGTGCAACAATATTGCATCATGCATAACTTCTATTCTACTTAACATAAATGCACGAAACTTTGGAAATAGATAATAATGATTTTAAACTACAAACCCATTAAAGGAATTCACCAAAAATGAAAGTACCAGAGAGTTATGAAAATCTAGAATTTGCAACTTAATACATTGATCAACAACCAGGAAGACTGATTTTCAATTACAACTCCACAAATTGATGCTCCTTCAAAGTGCAAATGAATACAAGATGTCCTTAGACCCTAGGCACCCAAGGAGAAGGAAGAATAAGCTCTGAAGCCCAATCGCCCAAGCCTCAGGTCCTCACGCCAAGCTGGAGACTGTACGACCAGGTACAGGTGTACGACCTGCCAGATGAAACCCCACGAAATCTGCTTGGAAACTCTTCGAAATCACCAAAGACCAATTGCTAGGCTTGCAAAATGATGGCACCAACTTTGGTACAAACCCCAGCTCTAGTATTCACTCTAAATCGCCCAGAAACAAGCCAAAATGGTATGGCCTATTGAAGATGATCAACAATTCGACCCAACAATGAAATACTCTGAAAACCCTTGAATATTACTCTGAATCTCTGCAATAAATCTCCACAATGAAGCTCCAATGCATTCCCTGAGATGGAAATGCCAATGATCAGCCAGGGGTGATCTTTCACACCCGAAGATGATGTTCTTACTGGAGGTTTTCACCCCCAATAAGCTCTGGAAACCCTGCAAGTTCACCTGCAAGTCTTCTCTCCAAATTGCCAGAAGAAATAATAAACCAAGCATAACAAATGAGCTCCTCAAAAAGCCTTTTATTCTCCTCCAAGAGGTTCGACCCCTTTTAGGGTTGCTCAATAACATTTTAAAACATTATAAAATAATCAAAATGTCACTTTTAAAATGTGACGTCCCATATTGAGGTCCTCATAAGTCACTTTTATAAAATAAGTTATTTTTCCTAAGTGACATCTTAACCCCTTATGTCCCCTTTTTATAACATAAGGTTATAACTATATAAAATTAAATAATTAATTTAACTTTATATAATTAAACCGTTGCACATTAAAATCTTGGACCTCGATCGAACAACCTGGCAATTGAAGATAGAAATGGACACCCATTTTGGAGATGAATCACACCATACCGTCCATTCTGATAGAAACCCTAAAAACTGACTTACTATAAATAGTAAGTATGCTCTCCAATGCTCCAAAAGACTCCAAAAAATGGCAACTGAAGGCTCTCGATGACCTGAAGAAGACTCCACAACCTCCAATGGGCTCCCACACATCAAACTTAGCCTACGAGAACCCGTGAGTAGGCTAATCCCAACAAATAAAGCTAGCTGACTAGAGAGGGGACATTACAGTCCGCCCTCCCCAAAATTGCTTGTCCCCAAGCAATTTCAACTTTGGATGTTGTAATATCTGCTCATTCTCCCAAGTAGCATCCTCCACTAGTAGATTCTTCCACTTAATTAGATATTCTCTGATCACCCTCTTCCTAAGAGTCTTATTCTAGGAATCAATGATGGCTTTAGGAATAAGAATAAGTTTTCCCTCCTCATCCAATGGTGGTAACTCTGAAGAAGGTACTACATTATGGCCAAATGCCTTTTTAAGGTGAGAGACATGGAAGACATTGTGAACTCTACTATCAGCAGGTAACTCCAACTCATAAGCCACCTCTCCAACTCTCCTGACTACCCTGAAGGGTCCATAAAATCATGGCTTAAGTTTCTCCTTTCCACTCTTCTTGAGAGTGGACTATCTGTAAGGTTGCAATATAAGGTAAACCAAGTCACCAACATCAAAATTGTGCTCCACCCTATGATGATCAACATACATATTTTTTTATTTTGAGCCTGTTGAATGTTATCCTTCAAAGCTCTCATGATATCCTGACTATCCTATAGTAAATCCTTGGCTCTAGGCACTCTGCTATCACCAAGAAACAAATCAATGAAGTTGGGAGCTTCATACCCATACAATGCCATGAAAGGAGTCATCCCAATAGACATGTGATGCGTAGTGTTGTAGCAGAACTCACTTAGGTGCAACCATCTAATCCATACCTTCTGCTACCCTAAAACATAATTTTGAAGATACCCTTCCACCCATTTATTGACTATCTCTATCTACCCATCTATCTGTGGGTGGTAACTAGTGCTGGGAGTAAGCTTGGTTCCTCCTAGTCTGAAGAGCTCCTACCAAAACATACTCATGAACCTATTGTCCCTATCACTGACGATGGTCTTGGGCATCCCATGCAACCTGAACACCTCCCTAAAAAACAAATCTGCCACCTGAGCTGCTGTAGAAGTTGATGAAATAGCAAAAAAGTGAGCAAATTTAGTGAGCCTATCCACCACCACATATATGCAGTCTTTACCTTGAGTCATAGGCAATCCAGTAATGAAGTCCATTGAGATTCCTTCCCATTTCTGGTTAGGAATTGGCAAGGGCTGCAATAAGCCAGCTGGGTAGGTGTGTTCATCCTTGTTCTGCTGACATATGGTGCACTCCCGGATATATTGAAGGACCTCATTCTTAAGACCCTTCCAAGTAAACCGCTCTCTGGTGCTCCTGTAAGTTTTGAAAAATCTTGAATGACCAGTTGTGGGATCATCATGAAAACATCGGAGGACTTTCTTCTTGAATTCAGAATTTGGAAGCAAGAGGATGCGGTCCTTATACAAAATCAGCCCATGCACTACCGAATACCTATCATCCTGCAAAGTGCCATCAATCAAACTGGAAGCCCATGAATCCTTAGCATACTCAGATATAATCTCATCCCTCCAATCTACAGAAACACCTATCATAGCACATAGATATGGTCTTCTAGATAATGCATCAGCTACAACATTCTTCTTCCCCTTGACATAAATGATGTCAAAATCATAAGCTTGCAGCTTACTCACCCACTTTTGTTGCCTCTCATTGAGGTCTCTCTGATTGAGGAAATATCGGAGGCTATTATGATCAGTCTTCACCATGAACTTACCCCCAACCAAATACTACCTAAATTTGGCCAAAGCATGCATGATGGCCAACATCTCCTTATCATATATCGAGTAGTTACGCTCTGCACCCTTAAGCTTCCTGCTCTCAAATGCTATAGGATGCTTATTTTACATCAATACTGCTCCTATTCCCTCACCAGAAGCATCACACTACAATTCAAATGGCTGAGAGAAATCAGGTATAGCAAGCACTAGACAAGAACACATAACCTGTTTGAAGTGATCAAAACACCTCTGAGCAGTATCAGACCAAGAAAACACCCCTTTCTTTGTCAAATCTGTAAGTGGGGCAGCGGTTTGAGAGAACCCCTTAACAAACCTCCTATAGAACCCACATAAGCCGAAGAACCCCTTAAGTTGCATGAGGTTTGTAGGAGTAGGCCATTCCATAATAGCCTTAATTTTCTCTGGATCAATGTGCACTCCCTCTACGCTGATGATGTATCCCAAGTAAAGTAATTATGTCATCCCAAAATCACACTTGGACTCCTTAGCATAAAAGGACTCCTACTCCAATATACTCAATACCTCCTCTAGATGTTGTAGGTGCTCCTCCCATGATCGATTGTATACCAGAATGTCATCAAAAAATATCAGGATGAATCTCCTGAGCTGTCTGTTGAATGTCCTATTCATGCAGGACTGGAAAGTGGTAGGGGCATTGGTTAACCCGAAGGGCATAACCAAAAACTCAAAATGACCAAAATGGCATCTGAATGTAGTCTTCTCAATGTCCTGCTCTCTCATCCTGATCTGATGGTACCCGAACCTCAAGTCAATTTTGGAGAAATAATAGGCGCCATGCAACTCATCAATGAGTTCATCAATGCGAGGAATAGGGTACCTATTTTTTATGGTTTTCTTATTCAACTCTCGGTAGTCAACACACATCCTCCAAGTTCCATATTTTTTCTTCACCAATACCACTACAGAGGCAAAAGGACTCTTACTAGGATGTATGTGACCCATATCTAATAACTCCTGAATCACCTTCTCAATTTCATCCTTGTGCCATTTGTGGTGTCTGTAGGGAGTGGAGATGATGGTCTTGGCACCATCCTCTAACTCTATAATATGCTCAGTACTTCACTCTAGAGGTCTCCCAGGAGGTATATCACTGAATACTCTGGAATGCTTAGTCAGAAGTTTCTGAATCTCTGGATGATAATCAACCTTCTACTGCTCCATAACTGTAGGTATGATGAGACATTCTACCACCCATTCCACTTCATCATGCCAAAACAATATTTCCATTCTCCTAAGGGAAACAACTCTAGCCCCTCCATCAGACATACCTCTCAAAACAATCCTCTTTCCTGCTGCCTCAAATTTCATCTCCATATTACATAAATTCATTGTGAATTCACCTAGAGTACGCATCCACTGCATACCAAGAACCACATGTGTGTTACCTATATTTACCACATAAAATTCATCATTAAGCTCATACTCTCCCAACTGGATGCACAATTTAGGAATCCTATGGGTACAATGAATGGAAGAACCATCTGCAACCATCACCCGAAATCCCTCAAACTCCTCAGTTTTGATTCCCCGCTTAGCGACCAACCCCTCATCTATGAAGTTATGTGTAGCACCAGTGTCTATGAGAGTCACTACTCGCTGTCCATTAATGATCCCCCAAACTTTGAATGAACCTCCCTTCTAGAAACTGTAGAGTTGGGCTACTGTATCACCATGTTTGGAATCCTGTTCGGGCTCTCCTTCTACTTTTTCTTCTTCACTTTTCTTTGAATCAGATTGTTGCTCTAATTTTTTAGACCCTGTATCCTCAACTTCAAAGTATTCTTTCTGCTCCATTTGCTTCATTTGAGCCTTGAGTGGACACTTATGAGATAAATCCCAAGGTTCCCTGCATTGAAAACATAGTTTCTTCTTCCTTAGCTCATTGAGCTCATCATCCCCTAACTTCTTTGACTCTGATTTCTATTGAGGATAACTCTTTTGAAAATTCTTTTTATCTTTGTCTTTGCTGCCCTGGAATGGTTTAAAAGCTGATTTGCTTTTTGGAGCAGCAAACTCCATGTTTCGAGATTTTTTCATAGCCTCCTGAAGTGAGGGTGGTTCGAAGGCCTTGATCCATCCATGGAGTGGCTCTATTAATCCTTCACTGAATAAAATTGTAAGTCTCCTCTCTGAAATGTCATGCACCATGACTGAAAGCCTCTAAAATTCTGAAATGTATGAGTCTACGAAACCTGTCTACCTCAACTGTGCCAACTCTCTAAAATATAACTTTGGGTCTTTCTTATCAAAATGATCAATGAGTTTGTTTGTGAACTCATCATAGGAAGTAATCAGCCCATGTCCCAAAGTGATGATACCATGAAACCACCAATCATGAGCAATGCCATCTAGGTGAAGTGTGGCAAATTTAATTGCCTCATCCTTTGGCATAGGTCTAAGAGCCAAGTAGTTATCCAAATTTTCCACCCAAGCTCTAGTTGTGCTTTTTCCACTACCATCAAAATGAGGAATGGTTATCTTGCTCACTGCATGTTGAAGGTCTCACTGTGTTGGTTGTCTCCTCTGCTCATGTCGATGTCCTCCCATATTCATATCAGTCCTCTTCTGATTCATGAAATTGTCAAATGACCAAACATCCTTGAGATCATCTGGAAGTGCTCGATATTCAACCCATATTTTAGCTACATTATCTATGGGTGGGGCCCGTGTCTCCTCCTAAATAGGTGGCTCCTCTCTAGGAATGAAAGTAGGTTGTGTAGGCCTAGGAGTATTATTGCTACACCTGGTAAAATTTGGATGGTTGGAAGTGCTAGCATCCCCATTGTTACCGCCCATGTTGATACTCTGTAATGAAATGGACACCTCCCTCAAAATTCTAGCTATCTCCCTCTATGATTGTTGCAAATCATTCTGCATTACCCATTGTTCATTCTGCATATCACGCTGACCTCTTGCTAATGAATTCAAGATATCCTAGAAACTCTGCTCATTGGCACTTCTTTCCCCCATTCTGATATTAGATTCTATCTCTGGTGGATGTTGAAGGTGAGGTCTTGCTGCTAAAGTTGTTGTCCAAGTACTCTATTCTGGATATGAATCCTCTTTGGGCCACTATTTTTTATCTTTGTATCCCCCTATGTAAGCTTGCTCTGTTTTCTTTCTTTCCCTTTATGTTGCTCTTTTGTCTCTTTCACTCATGAAATGTTCAACTTAACCATAGGATGGCAGTGTTGAACCTGGATCTGATACCATGTAATGTTCTACCCAGATCTATGTTTTTGGTTTTTTGAAATATCTAATTTTTTGGTGTTTTCTGGTTTTTGAATGCTTAGAAAATATAGTGCAACAATATTGCATCATGCATAACTTCTATTCTACTTAACAAAAATGCACAAAACTTTGGAAATAGATAATAATGATTTTAAACTACAAACCCATTAAAGGAATTCACCAAAAATGAAAGTACCAGAGAGTTATGAAAATATGGAATTTGCAACTTAATACATTGATCAACAACCAGGAAGACTGATTTTCAATTACAACTCCACAAATTGATGCTCCTTCGAAGTGCAAATGAATACAAGATGTCCTTAGACCCTAGGCACCCAAGGAGAAGGAAGAATAAGCTCTGAAGCCCAATCACCCAAGCCTCAGGTCCTCACGCCAAGCTGGAGACTGTACGACCAGGTACAGGTGTACGACCTGCCAGATGAAACCCCACAAAATCTACCTGGAAACACTTCGAAATCACCAAAGACCAATTTCTAGGCTTGCAAAATGATGGCACCAACTTTGGTACAAACCCCAACTCCAGTCTTCACTCTAAATCACCCAAAAACAAGCCAAAATGGTATGGCCTATTGAAGATGATCAACAATTCGACCCAACAATGAAATACTCTGAAAACCCTTGAATATTACTCTGAATATCTGCAATAAATCTCCACAATGAAGCTCCAATGCATTCCCTGAGATGGAAATGCCAATGATCAGCCAGGGGTGATCTTTCACACCCGAAGATGATGTTCTTACTGGAGGTTTTCACCCCCAATAAGCTCTGGAAACCCTGCAAGTTCACCTGCAAGTCTTCTCTCCAAATTGCCAGAAGAAATAATAAACCAAGCATAACAAATGAGCTCCTCAAAAAGCCTTTTATTCTCCTCCAAGAGGTTCGACCCCTTTTAGGGTTGCTCAATAACATTTTAAAACATTATAAAATAATCAAAATGTCACTTTTAAAATGTGACGTCCCATATTGAGGTCCTCATAAGTCACTTTTATAAAATAAGTTATTTTTCCTAAGTGACATCTTAACCCCTTATGTCCCCTTTTTATAACATAAGGTTATAACTATATAAAATTAAATAATTAATTTAACTTTATATAATTAAACCATTGCACATTAAAATCTTGGACCTCGATCGAACAACCTGGCAATTGAAGATAGAAACGGACACCCATTTCGGAGACGAATCACACCATACCATCCGTTCTGATAGAAACCCTAAAAACTGACTTACTATAAATAGTAAGTATGCTCTCCAATGCTCCAAAAGACTCCAAAAAAATGGCAACTGAAGGCTCTCGATGACCTGAAGAAGACTCCACAACCTCCAATGGGCTCCCACACATCAAACTTAGCCTACGGGAACCCGTGAGTAGGCTAATCCCAACAAATAAAGCTAGCTGACTAGAGAGGGGACATTACAATTTTGCCATGGTTTTCTTTCGAGAGGGTATTTCCATGTAAAACTCTTGCCTCTTATGTGTGTGGATTTTATGCATTAATTTATAATTATAGTTATTGATTGGAAATAAAAGTTTTATCTTATATTGTTCACCCCCATCTTAGTATAAGTGTGTGTTTATTCAATTGGTATCAGAGTGGGTTCCTTCGTAAAAGCCTAACCACTTGAAGGAATATCTTACAAGAACACACATGGCTTACCAAGAAGGTTTTTCATCAAATAGATCTCCATTATTCTATGGGAATAACTATGCCTTCTTGAGCATTAGGATGCAAACCTATTTGATGGAACATGGATATGATATATGGCAATATGTTGTGGATGGATTAAAACCACCTACAACCCCTCCCAAAGATAAAATTAACAAGAAACCATTTGAACATAATTCCAAGGAAATGAATGCAATACTAAGTGGGTTATATAAATCAGCGTTTGTGAAATTCATGCAATGCACCTCAACAAAAGAAATATGGGACAAGTTACAAAGAACATATGAAGGATACGATAAGGTTAAAATGACAAAACTTCAAACCCACAAGAGAAAGTTTGAAGACTTGAAGATGAAATATGAGGAAGATATTGCCAAATATTTGCTCTGCATTTGATGAAATTATCAACACCATTCGTGGACTTGGATAAAGTATTGATGACTCTAATATTATTCAAAGAATCTTAAGGTCACTTCCCATGAGGTTTTATGCGAAGGTCTCAACGATTGAAGAAATGAAAGATCTTAAAACCTTAAGCATGGATGAGCTACATGGAATTATCATAGCTTATGATATGAGGATTGAAAAATATCAAACATCCAAATGGGAGGTTTTGTTTAAAGCTTCAAAGAAGATAAAGAATAAGGAACCAGAGTCAAGTGAAGAATCGAGCAGCAGAGAAGAAACCAACTTTGTGTGAAGAAATAAGAAGGGATAAAGAAAACACAAAGGTAAGCATACTATCATTTATATAATTATGGTAACATTGGTCACTTTGCAGCTCAGTGCCCACAAGATGGAAGTAGTAGCAGTGAAGAAGAAGAGGAATACAAGAAAAAGAAGGAAAACAAATTTTATCATGAAAAGAAAAACAAACACGATCAAAGCAAGAATGAGAAGAAAATCTTTCAAAGGCACAAGAAGATTCTTTATGTTGAGGAAGAAAGTAGTTCTTCCAATAGCAGTGATGAAGGTATCTCCGATAGTGGAAGAGAAGAAATTATATTTTTGGCCATGGAGGTGAAAGAAGATGCTCCTGTTGTTGAAAAACAAGAAGAGGAGAAAGATCCAAAAAATGAAGAGGAAGCCATAGTTGACATAGAAGAGGAACTTGTTTTTGCTCTTGAAGAGTTGAAAAGGCTTAGAAAGAAGAACTCAATATTGAAGACTCAAGTACAAGAGGATGAGAAGAAAAAGGCAAAGCTTTCACAAGATCTCATCGACTTAAAATGAAAATTGAAGAGGCAAAGTGAATTAAAAAAGGTATAATTGAGCAGTTAAAGGCAAAATAGTTGGAATGTGAAAAACTGGAACATGAGGTTGTCTCTTTGAGGAAGGAAGTGGAAGAATCTAATGATAAGCTACATAAGTTTGAGAAAAGCACAAAAATCATGGATGATATTATCAAAGCACAAAGATCTTCGATTATAAATATTGGACTTGGTTTTGAAGAAAGTCAAAAGAAACAAAAGGAGGAGTCAAGCTCAAAAGGAACAGAGGCATCAAAGAAAATAATTAAAGAAGAGCCTAAGACCTATGTTGATGTGTTGAGAAGTAGAAGCATCAAGAAGAAATAAAACAAAGCATCATCATGGACCAAGGACCATCACAGAAACAATAATGAGAGAACCATGTGACCATATCCTCCAAGGCAATCAGACAAGTTTCAATATTTCTTTCATGGTTATTGCTTTTCATGTCACCAATTTGGTCATAAAGTTGTAAATTGCAAGGTCCATGCTAAAAATGATTTTGGTTTCACCAAGAGGAATTTCAATTCATTTGCACCTCTCATGGACTACAAAATAATTTATTACAAATGTAATAATTTTGGGTATAAATCTAAATGGTGTAGAACCATTTTCCTTAAACTTATGAAATCCAATAATAAGGAGGATGATCAAAATTTTCAAAAGCATATGCCCTCTAAAATTTGGAAAAAGAAAATAGAACAAGAAAAGGAGTATAGTAATTTGGGATTTTCACTCCCATCTCATCATTGAAGTCTTAGTATGAGTAGTTAGAAAGGGAGTGTTGTTCAGTGCCTTATCATTTAGCCCTAATAAGCCTTTGCCATTGATGTCAAAAGGGGAGAATTTTAGTAAGACAAAGTTGTTTGGAATTTTAGTAAGGGGGAGCAGCTTATCAGGGGAGTAGCTTCTGATCTGGTTGCAATAAAGGATAGTTTCTTTGCAGGGTTGCCATCAATGACAAAGGAGGATATTGTTAGAATTATTTGAGTTGTCATTGATGTCAAAGGGTGACTTGGTTGCTGGCAAACCATGGTGTGCTTGGGCAAATTATTCAAGGTAAATATAAAGTTGAGTGAAGGTTTCAAATTTAAATTAAAGATTTAAGTATTTAAATTAAACAATTTAATATTAAAATTAAATTTTGAGTACGCCGACTTCTTAGGTACCAAAGCAAAAAGTAAAGTTTGCATAAAAATAAAGCATCATAGTTCATTTTTGGTATAATTGTCATGGTTCAAACATTATCGATAAATATGTGATTCCAAGGCATCATATAGGGAAAGTAACGAGTTTGAGTGAGGCATTTTTGCTAAGGTCCAACAACGGTTTTATAAATAAAGACACTCTACGAACAAAAATAGCAGCAGGTTCAAGAAAGATATTGACACCGGTGCAATAAGTGTGGATGGCGACGATTGGAGGTGAGACGTATCACCGATGTTTGATTCGTAGAAAGTGGAGAGCATAGAAGATATTGGTGAAGGTCATTCGGGTCCACCTTAGACAAGATAGAGGAGCGTCAATTCACAATCCTACAAAGAATTCCCTTAAAGAGAAGCACCAGTATAGTGCTCAAACAAAGCGATGTCAATATCAAAATGACGTAAGTATCAAGGAGATGAATTATAGGATTAAAGAGCATGTATGAGCTCAATATGGTGAAAGAGTTTGAGTAGTAATAATATAGTAAATTCACCTGATTAAGAAGTAGAACACCGATAGATCGAAGTGCACATCTAGCCATAATATTTGAAGCATCCTCCAAAATTGGTGTGTGCTCATAAAGAGAGCGTAGGGTAGCAAGTAGAGAGTAAAGTCACATTAGAATATGCGAAACACGGTATCTAAGCTTATACATCAAGTAGAAATAGGAGTTCCAAGTCTACTACATCACCTTGGAGATACGTTCCACTCTAGAAGATAGCAACATCACTAAAAGGAGTAGAAGGATTGGCTTTCACTAACCATTATAGATCTCAACAAAGACTATTGATGCACTGTATCTTGTTCGCTAGCAACATCATTGAAAGAAAGAACATAGAAAATGAAGTCATAAGTATAGATCGCACATACATCAATGAGATACATTGAAGATATATACAGTGATGTATTAGGGATACACAATAAAGTTTAAGGTATTGATAGCACTACGAAGATTTTTTCTCCATTTGGCCCTGGTAGATTTGATAGAGAGTGGATAGGCTGGTGCGCCCTCGTTGACAGTACTGTGGTAACATGAGTTGATGAAAACCATGAGGAAAGGATTCTTACCAACAAGAAGTGACTTTTGAAGGACAAAAAATGGAAGTTTGAGATAGAATAGTAGACTCAAGCATGCGGTAGGAGTTCAATATTATGGTACCTTTTTTTTGGGCAGTGGAGTCACTGAAAAGGAGTTGCAAATACTTGGTATCAAATAGATGTGGACTATATATGTAAGTTACCAGATTTATGCAATAACATATCAGCAAACTATTGTGTAAGAGGAAGAGCTACAAAGAAGTAAGTACACATTTTGTGACTACAAATGTTAGCATAAAGGTGTTCATGTTTTGTATATGCCATCCTTTTTGGTTTACAATGAAACATTCAAAAGACAAGAAGTGGAGAGTTAGATTTGTTGGTTTTTATGTGACACCCAAACCATATATATATCAAAAGATATTAGGGTTTATGGTAGTGCACTATGACAATATTATTTCAAAAATTAGAATGGTCAGTATTGTTCCAACAGTAGAAGTTCGGAGTCATCTCGATTGCCAAGATAAGAGTATAATAAATTTTTTGAATTTAATATTTATGAGCATATTTTTGGATCAGATTTGGGATAATATCTGAGCAAGTTTCAATATCATAAGTTTAAGAGATTGGTAAGTGATTCATAACGTGGAAGTATAAAAGAGTGAAAGTAAAGGTATTAGCATCTTCAATTCAACATGCAATTAAGTTACCTAGTTCTAGACTTGGGATACCTTTAAATGTAATAATTGTGAGACATGTGGAAGCGATAGACTTAATGAATGTGAAGGACATTTTGGCCATTTGAAGCTTCTAACACCAGTATTTCATTCTCTATTTTTTGATCAAGATTGGTGTCTCTTGTGGGTTGGTGCGCATGAACTCGTGTAAGGGGATTGGTATCTCCTGTGGGTTGGTTCCCATGAACTTGTATAAGGGGATTGGTGTCTCTTGTGGGTTGGTGCTCACGAACTTGTATAATGGGATCGGTGTCTCCTGTGGGTTGGTGCTCACAAACTTGTATAAGGGTATTGGTGTCTCCTCTAGGTTAGTGCTCACAAACTTGTATAAGGGGACTGGTGTCTCCTATGGGTTGGTGCTCATGAATTTGTATAAGGGGATTGGTATCTCCTATGGGTTGGTGCCCAAATTTTTTTTGAAGAAAATATAAGCAATATTTTTCCATGGTTTTCTCTTGAGATGATGTTTCCATGTAAAACTCTTGTCTCTTATGTGTGTGGATTTTGTGAATTAATTTTTTATTGCATTTATATCATTGTAGTTATTTATTGGAAAGAAATTTTTTATCTTATACTATTCACCCCCCTTCTTAGCATAATATTGTGTTTCTTCATCAAATTCCCATCCACAAAAATACTTCATCCATGTATTGTTCATCATCATTCCCCACCACTTCTATAGTCAATCCCACTAGTGTGGTATAGACAAGTTGTTCAGATTTATCTATGGATCCCTCACATAGTGTGTCATACACATAGTCATTCCATAAATAGAATCATATTCACCTACCATTGACTACCACATAGCCATTCCATAAATAGAATCATATTCATCTACCAGACCACCACATAACCCATATAGACATGGCCAAAATAGAATTTTTTTATATATCCACTAACTATGTTTTGGAACCAATCCATAGTTCACCTAGGCATAATCCATATTTTTATAAGGAACCTATATCTTCCCAACCTTATAACCTTAACTAGGTGTATAATAATCCTCTTTTTGAGGCATCGATTTTACCTTCCCATTATTTGTCCATTCCTCAATAGTCATTTGCTCCAAGTACCTCCATTCCACCTTCATACACCACTACCTATGTCAATCCTTTGTATGAAGGACATGTCAATGCTACTTCATAGATGCCAACATCCACCTCATCCAATGTCACCCATCTAGTTATAATTCCTATTGTAACCTATCCTCCACCTACTTCATCAATTCCATCCACATCCATGCCATCTACCTCATATATGGAAATACATGAAGCATGGGAACACCTTAAAAAATTGCTTAAGAAGCGATAGAACGCTCAGTCTTGTCCTCAACAACAAGTTTAGATGGTTAATCCTAAGGATCAACCTATTTCCACTCAACCCACCTTGTCACCCAAAGTCCATCATGGGTACCATAACATTCTATGGTTTCCATTCCCACACCACCATAAATCCATACCCATGCCATTCCAATAAATCATCATATTCATAGCCCCCATACATCATCTCCATTTCAACATTCACCATTATTTCTTCACCAACCTACATATCATCAATTTAAATCCACTTCACCAAACCGTCATCATCTCATCACACCACAACACCTTCAAACCCCATCTTCACAGAATCATCAAGTAATTTAGAGCTTCCACATACCTGGGAAATATCCTCAAATCCAAGCTATGAAATAACAGATTGACAGCTTGATACAACACACTCCTAGTATGATGAACCAAAAACCAATACCCAGGTAGTTGATCAATCAACCAATCCATTTTTGGTACCATCATCACATTTTCGACAGACTTCATAGGTTTCAAAATTTAACAAATTTAAAGGGACTAAGGACCCTAGAGAACATGTGAGCATATTTATCCATTCATGTTTTATAATTCAAAGTAATTATGCTCTAATACTTCAAAATTTTCCTTAGACATTGGGAGGAGATGTTGTAGAATGATACAACCATTTGCATCACCATAGTATTTATACTATTGAGCAATTGGTGGATCAATTTCTTGAATTATTTTCCCTTAATATTAGAAAGAAGGTCTCATTATCTGATATATATATGGTTTAAAATAATATGATGATAAGTCTGTATATGAATTTAGCAACAATTGGAGGGCCATCATTACCAAACTATCATTTTCCCTACAAATGGAAGAGCTTACTAGACTGTTTAATAAGAGTTGCTTAAAACCCATCTCTTGGTTGTTACAATTACATCAATACTGATCATTTGAGGAAGCTCTTGCCCAGGCTAACATCATTGAGAAAATAAAAATCCAAGAAGGTGTACTTAAGTCTAAAAAGAAAAAAATGGTAAAGGGCCAATATAAAGGTCGTTATTTTGGCCAATCTAAACCAAACCAAGCTAAACAATCCAACCTAGCTAATAAAGTGAATCAAGTGGTCATGAGCCAACTGGTAATGGTTGAACAAAAAATTCTGCAACAACAACTATGACAAGTTAAATATCATGCAGTTCCTTCAACACCTCAATCAAGTCAAAACATAGTGTCAGCTATGGAAAACCACCCACATCGACAATTTGTTTGACAAAACTTCTAGTACACTCCATTAGCCGAATCATATGCTTCCATATTCCATTGGTTGTATGATACCAATCAACTTTCCTTACCTGTGGTTAAACCAGATGACCCTACAAAACGTGGTAAACACTATAGGAAACATTTGTTTTTCCCTTATCATAGGTAAAATGGGCATGATATAAATGGTTACTTTATTTCTAAAGACATAGTGCAATATCTCATTGACTTAGGGGTCATCAAGCTTGATAGTCCCTTAGCCCAACATAATTAAAACCTTGGTATTTATAAAACACCACTTTCTCATCATGAGGAGGTGCAACCAAAAATAATAGGGACTAATGCCAAGACTCCTCCAAATCAAGTCAACCATGGAAACAATATTAAGGTTTTATAGGTGTTATACATGTAGTCACCTGAGGTCAACAATGCACTAACCAACAAAATGTACAACAACCTGTTCAACTACCCATAACACCATAGGAAAGTGTTTTTCAACCTACAACATCATCACCACCCATACAAATTTCCACCAAACATCCTAACCAATTCATATTTCAATTCATCCATCTAAACCAATTCATCCCATCAATTTTTCCCCAAGGTCAATCTTCTCCTTGAGTAGCCAGTTAACTACTAGCCTAAAAATGGCTTCAACAAAAATATTTATATATGAGCTCATTCAACAATCTCCCCCACATCATGAGACATTAATAAATATTTTAAAGTACATTGAACTTCAATCCCAATATCCTAATGCCTTTAGTAATTTTTTGGGGAGCATCCAAATATGTATGGATCCTTCTATCACATCTATAATTTTGAGATCAAACTAATATTTTTAGAATCAGTGGACACTCCATTGTATATCATGGCTCAAATTGATAGGAAGCCATTTAAATAATTTTTAATTGGTACCAAATCCTCCATCAATGTTATAACCACATCAGTACTTCAACATCTTAAGCTTCAACCAGATCACATCACCAAATCCACTTTCACCTTGAAATTATTTAACGATGCTCTCTACTCTATAGTTGACACTGTCATTTTACCCATTGAAGTGGGGATCAAAATGTTGCACACCATTTTTCACATATTGTAAGGTTCCATGGTGTATAATGTACTCCTTGGAGGACCTTGGATGAGGGAAATGAGATATGTCCCTTCTATACTCCCTAAATTCTTGAAATATGTACATGATGGACACGTTCATTGCATACCAACGGATGTCCAACAATTCAAGTATTGCAATTTCATTTCAAACCCTTATGAATCCATGTTGCCTTCCACTCATCTTTTTCTCACATCATCAACCACATCATCCACATATTCATAAAAAACTCCTATTCCTAATGAGATACCCATAACCACTTCACATCAAGCCTCCACTTCCATACCCCCATATTCATCACCTTGTACTACATTTCCCACATCATCTTGGTCAGATTCAATCCTTATTAGCCACATCATCAACATCAACATCATCCACCATAATTTATTCCACATCATCACCCATTCAACAATCACCATAACCAAATCCATATTCATATTCATCATTCAATGTCTCACAAGTCAAATTTATGGGTTTTGAGACACCATCCTAGTCCACACATCTTCCATTCTGAAAGCCATTAACCAACCATGATCTTCCCATATCCACATCCAATCCATCTATATCATCCCAAGTCAATATCCACCTAACTAATCTTGGTATTGGTGAATATGTGGTCCAAGACATCACATTAACACCACTCAAAATTCAAACTACTAAGTATTACGATCACCCACATGACCCACCCTTATCTATAGGAGCAATATATAACATGGTTTCATTGCCTAATAGCATTAATTTTATGTATGGGGGGATTGATTCTTTGTCCAATCTATCTTCCGTAGATGAATCCAAGCAACAAAAAACTTCCAATATATATGAAGTAGGTGAAAATGGTGCACCTAATTATGAGCAACAATATGTGTATCTATCCTCTATAGCTTATGAGCATCAAACGAAAGCATGCATGTAAAAATGGAAGCAAAACCAAACAACAAGGTATGAAATAAAGTGAGCATATTTCTTATTAATTTGGTGGATCAGATCCAAGGTTACACATAAGTCCCATTGAGGGCTCAAATTTTATACAATTTTTACAAATTTTGGGTGCCCAAGGATCAAATCCTTCAAGAAATTTGGGTGCACATCTAGTGTCTTTCCTCATACCCACAATCGAGGTGGGTGGGCCAATGTCTCCGCTGATTGTATATTTGATATTGATGTATTTTATTACTTCCCAATGCATTCAAAAAAACTTTACCTGCACACAATGAAGCCAAAATGGTCAAATAGCAAGTGTGTGTGATGGAGAACATGCAATCCCCACAGACACTTAAAGACTAGTAAAGGACATATATATTAAAAACATATCAAATAAACTCAGAATAACTTGAAATTTTATGGTGATGTTAAATAAAATGTTTTTAAGGGATATAACCAAAAAAATATCTTAAATTGCATCCGTAGGCCCCTCGATTTTGCATCGCCCGTCTACAACCTGCGAAGACCGAGACAAGCAATTTACACCCCTAAAAATGTCCAAAACACATGAAACTTGGTTAGAATACATAAATAAAAATTTTAAGACTACACATATGGTTAGATTTTCAAAATGAGGTGCATATCCATCTACATGCACCTGGGATGCCCGGATGGGCCCTACGAACCTGTAAAAACTTCAAAATGCAATATCTCGGCCAATATAACTAAAAATTGCATGAAAATTTAACTGTAGAATCCTATGATAGTATAGAATAAGCCTTAAAAAAATAGTAAGGAAATTGTGCACATATTTCTCCTCATCCCAAGGGGGTACGGTGGTGACTGCAACTAATTGGAGGGCACCCTGGGATGGGATACCCACCAATTCTGCACATATTTTGCTAAAAATCCCACTAGGTAATGATCCTAAACACTCTAATGGGTATTTTAATCAAATTTGGTGAATAAATTCACCCATATGGTAAAGTTATTCCCAAAAGACCCTCTTGAAGTCACTCTGTAACCTCCTTTGCTAAGAAGATATTCTCAGGAAAAGAGAGCAGAATAAAGTGAGGGGAAATATCGAAAGCACTCCATTGAATATCCTATAAATCCTCTCACTATCTCTTTTGTGTGGACCTTGTATCAATTTTCTATCACAAAGGGGATTATGTGCAAAAAGGCATGCAAGGGCATGCATGGTAGCAGGCACCATTTGTCAAAAGGGAGACATGAATTGGATGTGGAAGAGAATATCCATTTTTGGCCTCCATTATGAAGCGTGTCATAATTATGTAGTTCCATTTGACCCACATGCTTCAATTGGTAGAGTAAATGGCAGTTTATGGGTGCCATTTGTCCCAAATTTGAATTTTTCTTGGTCAAACTTGCTCACCGTCCCACCCTAGGATGATGGCTCACCACCATCCCAGGGTGGGATGGTGGGAATATGCCACCATACCAGGGTGGTACGATGGTGAATTTTGGGCCAAAACCTCCAAAAATTAGGCCAGAAGCCTCCAAAACCTCACCTAGAGTGGCTAGAACCACTGTGTGCCTTCTGAGGGCTGCCCAATGGATCATATGGTGTCAATTTAGTCATTTTTTATGGATGCCTAATCAGATTGACCATATTTTAGTGTCTACAATATAGCATATGTCAGGTTTTCCATCCTGGTATTTTCACATAGTTTATTGGCAAGGACATGGTCTGGGATGGCATGAACATGGAATGCATGAAATAATCAATTTTCATATCAAAAAGTGCACGACCATTTAGGTTTAGGATATCATCAACTTTCATTCACTTCTTGTCTTGAACAAGTTTTCCAAATTTTACATTTGAATTCAAGAGAAGATATTCATCACATCGATAATTCTGAAGATGATTTCTATGATTAATTTGATATTATATCAATAGATTCTAATGAATCAGAGGAGGAATCATAATCCATCATTCCACACACTGAACAAGATGAGTTTTACCTTAGAATGTTCCCCATCCATAAAACCATTATTCGCTTGCTTCTTCGACGAGAGCGAGCCAAACCAACCAGTGAACCACCACCTCCACTTCATTAATCCATATCACCGACCAATTTTGTAATATATTTAAATAATTTAAATTAAAATAAAAAATAAAAAAATTGAAAACACACAAAAAAATCATTTGCATTACATATACATGGCGTTTTTCCAATTGCATTTATTTTTATTGCATGTTTTTGATTCAGGTTCCTAGAGTTATAGCATCGGTTCTAGATAAAATTATCCATTCATCCCCCTTTGCCAACCACCATTTTCCCCCTTATGTTAACATAAATCTTGTTGACTTATTCACCCCACTCCGTAATCTATATGATTTGGAAAAGCTAATTCCAATTGATATGAGCCTTATTGATATGAACCAGATTTCCTTGCCACCATCCTTTTTTGAATTTGTCCTTTTTGAGAAATTATTAAGGGATTCAGCAAACTACATTCCTCCATCATCTCCACCTTCACCTTCACCTTCACCTTTATATCCTAAGGTTTTCTAGGCAGACATAAAATTGGTTGAGTCAAAATAGTTTGATAATGTCGTAGACAACATTCATATGATCCCAATGCCCCATCAACTTGAGGAAGGCTCTCACATGTCCATTGAAGATACCATCAGTGTGAACCTTAGTTCAGACACAAACATTCCCTAAATTTTCAAACTTGGTAAAGGTTTATCTATAGATGAACAAGAGCAATTAATTGCTCTCCTCAATAAGAAGAAGAGCATTTTTGCATGGTCCTACAAAGATATGCCTAGGCTTGATCCTAACTTGGTTGTCCACAATCTCACCTTACACTCTAATGCTAAGTTGATAAAAAAAAAACTTAGAAAGATGCATCATATCGTTGTCCTCTTGGTCAATTAAGAGCTTCAAAAGCTATTAGATGTGGATTTCATTGTTTCCATTGACTATCCTGAGTGGATTTCAAACATAGTACCCATTCACAAGCCTAACAGGGTGATACACATTTGCATTGATTTTTGAGACCTTAACAAAGCGTATCCTAAGGATGATTTTCCTCTTTCAAATATTGATACTCTTGTTGACACCTGCACTGGCCATGAAATGCTTTCTCTCATGGACAATTTTTTAGGATACAACCAAATTCAAATCAATCCTGATGACCAACACAAAACAACATTCACTACATCTTGGGGGAATTTTTGTTACAAGGTTATGCCCTTTGGCATCAAAAATGTAGGTGTCGCTTATCAACGTGCCATGACATACATCTTCCACAATTACATGTAAAATATCATCGAAGATTATTGGTGAGCAGAAATTCACGTCCCGAAAAACATTCATTTCTCTTCCATAAATTATCAATCTAGTAAGTCCGTAAACTTATGAGTGTCACGCACAGTATATTACTACAGTGTTGGAGAATAAATATGGTTGTACCTTATTTAGTTTGGTGGGGGATGTATGTGCATTTTGATTTCATCCAAACTAATTAAATTAGGTGCGGAAAAATAAAATAAATTACAATGCTAAAAATAAAGTATGAAAAAATAAATGTACAATAAAAATAAACACACACAACTAAAATTAAATAAAGCAGTAAAATAATATACGGAAAGCAAATACATAAATTAAACAGGGGAGGACTACTGCAGGGAGTGGGCCCAAGCTCCCGTAGATAGTCCGCCTGGCTAGCTACATAGAGCTTGCTTGAATAAGAGGAGTTGCACTCTTAATTAATTAAACAATAAAATAAAATAAGTTCTGTGTAAAATTAATCATTCATCTCCTTCCTTGTTCATATGGCCTACATCTTTATATAAAGCGCAGCCAGATCTCATTACAATAACAAATCAGTCTATTTAAATCACATGATATGATTTAGTTACAATTGATTCTACACATATTTTATTCTTCTATTTTAAAGTATGTTCATTCACCAGAAGGATAAATATAAACATCCTTAGGTGTACATAACAAAAAATCCTAAACTAATGCATCCTAAAAATAATAATATGCTTTAAGAGCTTTACAAGGTCAACCGGTCAATCGGTTGATAATAATAACAAGCACTTTATTCTATTTAATACATGCATGATTAAAATAGATCTCCTTTGTCTTCACGTGCAACCTCCTCCATAGTCCTTGGTCAACCAGTCAAAGTTGACTTGGTAAATCTTGCAAAGTATGAAGGCATGGAGGCACCTTCTTTATAAGGAAGGAACCTACTTTTGTTGGGCGTCTTCCTTATAAGGAAGGCGCCTACTTCTGCTGGGCACCTTCCTTGAAGAGGAAGGCACCTGCTCTCATGCCTTATTCTCTAAAAGCAGAAGTATGTCAGGTCCAAGTGGATGTATACTGGAAAACACCATATTAGTAATAAAACCTACATTTATACACATTTCCCACTAAAAACACCAATCAAGCATAATACCGGATTTTTTATCAATTATATGCATAAGATATAAAAAATACATCTCATATGCTAATTGAACCAAAGATAATTCTCCTTAACCATGTATATAAAATGAGCATTTTTGGTGCTCATCAATTATATGGATGATCTATTGGAAAAATCTAAAACTCAACAAGAGCACATTGGTGTATTGGAAAAAGTCATTGATCGACTTCTAGAGCATAATGTAAGGTTGAACCCAAAGAAATGTGTCTTTGGTGTTACCTCTGGAAAACTACTAGGGTTCATTGTCTCCAAAAGAGGCATTGAGGTAGACCCAAATAAATTCAAGGTCATCATGGAGATACCTCACCCAATAAACTTAAAGGAGTTGTGTGGTTTACAAATAAATATTCAATCAATTCGTCATTTCATTGCACAAATTTCTAACAAATGCAGGCCATTCAATCACCTACTATAAAAGGGGGTGATATTTTCATGGAAAAATGAATGTCAAAAAGCTTTTAATGACATTAAGCACTAACTGGCTTCTCCACTAGTCTTAAATCCTCCTCATTTGAGGGTTTCCTTCCATATTTATGTTTGAGCAACAAACTTTGCATTAGGGACAATGTTTGCACAAAATAATGAAGACAATCGAGAGCAAGCTATCTATTACATTAGTCAAACAATGATAAGCTATGAAACCATATATGCTTACATGGAAAAATTGTGCTTAGTAGTGGTTTTTACCACTAAGAAACTCAAACATTACATGCTTAGTCACACCACATATATCATAGCTCATAAAAATCCTCTGTGTTATATGATGTGTCACACTTACAATAACACCCGCATTGCTAAATGGATAATGCTTCTCACTGAATTCGATCTTGAGTTTATCATCCAAAAATCCATTAAAGATCAGGTTATAGCCGATCATCTTGTGAAAGCTCCACTTCCTAGTGATAAACCCTTGATTATTAAGCTCCCATATGATTTGGTATTCATTGTCACTGAACAAGAAGATGTTATTTCTAAGGAAAATATCGATATAACATTATTATTTGACTGTTCTAAGTGCAAAAAAGGTCAAGGTGTTGGAGTCATGTTTCATACACCCCAAGAGATGCCTATTCCCTTATCATTCAAACTAGATTTCCAATGCACAAATAACAATGCAAAGTATGAAACCTTAATCTTAGGTCTTCAAGCAACCATGGCTATGGGCATAAAGCGTATTAGGAAATTTGACTATTCTCAACTTTTTATTATACAAATCAATAGAGAATACCAATACAAAGAACCAACCATAAAGCTTTACCATGAAGTAGTAATGAAATTGCTCGTCAAATTTAATTGGTATGAAATTGATAGTTTGCCACGTTTGACTAATAAATTTTTAGATGTGATGGTATCTTTGGGATCATTGATTCCAAATGACTCTGAAGGAGAGGTACAACCATTAATTATCACAACGATTTCTAAATCTGCAATTGTTTGTGTTGAATCTAAGGATGAAAAGGATGTTTGCTTTATTTATTTAAAACCATATGAGCCTTGGTCAAACCAAATAATAGACTTTATCAAGTTTGGAACACTCCCATATGATATGTCATGGACTGCTAAATGCACTTTCAAGCAAAATGTAGCTTATTTTACTCTCTTGGGAGACATGTTGTATAGACGTGGTTATAATAGAATTCTCCTTCGTTATCTCGAGTTTTCTGAGGTACAAAGAGCCATAGTTGAAGCTTATGATTGTACTTGTGGTGGTCATTTTAGTGGGATGGCCATTGCAAAGCGTATTTTATGCATGGGTTATTATTGGCCCACCATGGAATGAGATTGTTGCATTTATGTCAAACATTGTAAGCAATATCAAGAGCATGATAATTTAACTCATGTACCATCACAAGCATTACAACCTATTCAAATCCTTTAGCTCTTTTCAAAATGGGGTATTGATTTAATTTGCAAAATCTTACCTCGTTTCTCGAGACAACATACATTCATCATCATAGCCATTGAATACTTCCCAAAGTGGGTTGATGCAATTCCTCTAACCATTATGACATGACCTAGAATTGTGGAGTTTATACTTCATCATATCATTTGTCGTTTTGGTATTTCCCCAAAAATTATCTCTGACAATGGTAAGTATTTCAATAATAAGTATGTTCGAGCAATTTGCGAGAAATATAACATCCAACATAGTTTCTTGACTCGTAATTACCCACAAGCAAATGGACAAGTTGAGGCTACCAATGATATTTTAATTTCTATTCTCATGAAACTAGTCAATGAAAATCATAGATATTGGCATAATCAAACTCCCTTGGAATTATGGGCTTATTGAACAAGAATCCACACACCTACTAGGGCAACACCATTTTCATTGGTCTATGGAGCCAAAGCAATTATACCTCTTCATTTTGAGATCCCCTCCTTACAAATTCCATTGTAGGAATTCATAGATGATGATACTGCTAGACAACAACATCTTGACCAACTCACACTTCTTGATGAAAGGTGGCTCAATGCTTTAGAGCATTTACAAATTTATCAATACTACCTAAAGCATGCTTACAATGCCAAATTTCATCTACGTGAGTTCCAAGTAGGAGATCTTGTTCTTAAATATAATTGTATTGCTCCAAATTTTTTGCATCCCTACCTTCAGGCTATTGGATCCGTGCCCGGAAGGAGGATGGGAAAAGGATGTCGCGGTACCTCGGACTGAGAGGACTTTGCGAAGGTCCCGCCTCTCAAGGGAGGTGTATTTTGGTGATTTTTCGACGGATGGTGGGTTCACCAGGAAACATTTAGCGGCAGTTTCCATGCCTAGGTTTTGGAATGTGTTTAAATGTGTTCGTTTTAACCTTAAGCATTCATATCCTAGGTTTGGCCGAATGAATCTAAATTAATCTATATGAAAATGCAAGTTCAATGAATACAGAAAATAGATTTAAAAAAAAAAAAAAAAATTATAGAATGCAACTGAGGAATACCTGATTCGGATGTCTGAAGAAGATTCTGGTGTTGAAGCAGTCTGGATCATCTAGAATCTGACAGAATCGTCTACAATCTGACAGAATCGTCTGAGACTGACAGAATCATCTGAGATCTGACGAATTCGTCAGAGACCTGCAAGCAGAAAAATAGATACAAAATACAACGAATACTATTGTACTAACAGAGGGAAACAACACTAAATGACTGTATAAACACTGAATAATAGTTATGAACAGCAATCCAAGCAAATTATTGTATTTTAATGACAAATCATGATCTTAGTATGCAATCTAAGCTAAATGGGTGAACTCCAAATGCAAAATAACATAAAAACTGAATAAATTATCTAATTTGTAGAATAAAATGACAGGGGACAAAGTTGAGAAAAGCAAACTTCGAGCACCGATTGCCTGAATGTGGACTGCGATCGAGATCGTCTCGCATCGAGTACGAAATCGTCTCGAATTCGATCGGTTCGCCTTCGATCTGAACAGAGTTCGTCGACGACGATGGGTGCTGGCTCCGGCTGAAAAACAATGATGTACCCGCAACAAAATTGGTATAGATCTAGTGCAAATGCAAGATTGGGATGCTTTAACGTAGAGGGAATCAATTTGCAGAGAATTTCAGCCAGGGGTTGGGAAGGGAAAATCCTAGAGACTAAATAGGCTTAGGGGGAGTAGTTAGGAGGTTGGAGATCATCCCAATTTGGGAGATCTCCAACGGGGGAGGGTCCCAACGGTGCAGACACGCTTCTACCCGGATTGGAGACCCGTTGGAACAGATTCCAACTTTGCAAATTCAGTTTTGCGACAAGATCGTCTGGACGTCCTAGTCCAGACGAAATCGTCAAATTTGGGGCGATATCGTCTGATCGGCGACGATATCGTCAAACGGTCAAAACAACCTCTAAAAATGGCACGAAAAAGGGGGAAACGGATTTCTCGGCGGTTAACGGGCGGTTTGGGAGGTTAAATTTGAATTTTAAATTATTTACTAAGGTGAATGTAATTATTCCAATTTTATCGCGCCAATTTTAGGGTGCTACATTTTGCCCCCTCTTTAGCGAATTTTCCGAAGAAAATGCGTTAAAGATGAGTTCTTCTCGATCTACGAGAAAGCAAAAATTATTCCCATTTTTAGGCGACGATTCTTGGTCGAATCGTACGACAACTTACTATGGTGCCCCCTCCGTGTTTTTACCCAAATCGAACGTTTGAGGTAAAAACGCGGAAAAGCAAAAAATTATTTTTGAATAAAATTAAGAAAAATAGGGTAAAACCCTAATTCATTTTTACTGTTCATTTTTTCTGGTTTTAGAGCTCTGAAGCAGAAATGGTGGAGACGACGCACAGATCAACAGAGGTCCGGCGCGGTCTACGGGTAAGAGTCTAGACTTAGTTTAGAATGCTTTAATTTAATTTTACATGCTTTGTAGGTAGATTTTAGGTGAATTTTGAGCATCGCGGCCATTTTTGGGCCGTCGACGTCGTCGGGACGAAATCGTCCCGATTTCGACGAAATCGTCTCAATTTCGGCAATTTCGCCCGAGGGCGAAATCGTCGAAAGGGGGACGATTTCATCAAATTAGAGACGATTTCGAACTACGAAATCGAAGACGATTATGCTCAAATTTGGGACGATATCGTCCAATAGTGGGCGATATCATCAATTGCACAAAATTGAATTTTTAATTTGCATTATTGATTACTTGAATTATTGATTAATGATTGTTTATTGTTTTGTTGTTTATGTTTGCAGAGAGGATTACTAAAGAGCAAGGAGTGGAAATACGGAGGGTTGAGAGATGACTTGGCCGCTCTCACACAAGCAGAGCGAGATCAACTGGCACAGGCCGGCTTACTACATGTGGCAGAGATGCCACAAGTATCTACAGACATGGGGCTACTGACGGCCCTAGCAGAGAGGTGGTATCCGGGGTCCTCATGTTTCTGGCTACCGACAGGGGAGATGACTCCCACTTTGGAGGACGTATGGAGGATTCTGAGAATCCCCATACAAGGACGGCTCATTACACCTACGGCCAATCAGGGCCGCGCTATGGGACGGTTGTGCGGTGACCCGAGCTTCACCCTGGAGAAGGGCGGAGTTAACATCGAGGCACTACGCCAGATGCCTGGGGCATCTACACTCACACGGGTACTAGCTGGGGTGGTTGGTGGACTTCTACTGTGCCACCAGAGCGGGTGCAGGGTGCCATGGATGCTGGCAGATGTGGTCTGTGACATGAGAGACCACGACTACAGGTTTGCTTGGGGCAGTTTTGTTCTATGTCGATTGTACAGGATCCTGTATGGGGTCGTGTACAAGGGCGGCCGATGTCTGGTTATGACATCGCTACTACAGGTTTGGTGCTGGGAGCACATTGCGGTGCGGAGGCCGGTAGGGCTTCCTCTGATAGGGGTTGACGGGGAGAGGCCCCGAGTCTTCTACTGGTGGCTCCGGAGAGGGGCACAACGACGGATCGACCTACCGATGTCCCGGAGACTACTGGATGACCTAGTCCCGGACCAGATCACCTGGAGGCCATGGAGGGAGCATCCAGGGTGGCCAGAGGATGGACAGGAGTTGGCTCGCATTAGGCAAGTCTGCTGGTTGAGGATGGAGAGGGGAGAGGTGGAGCTCCACAGGTACGATCGAGTTTTGAGGCAGTTCGGTCTACAGCAGGGGATCCCATCTCTCAGGGACTACGAGTTTTCCTGGACTGTCCGGGATAACACTACTGTTAGCGGGGCTCCGGACATGCAGCGGTTCTGGAGCCAGGACACGGATGATGCCCCCATCCAGCCAGTGGATGGGGATGACGCAGGAGTAGCCGATGGCTACGATGCCTGGTACGCAGGCATCCGCCCTCCTCGGATGACGAGGGCACAGGGTCCGATCCACGCGGTTGTGCGTCGGATAGGGAGGCGACGCCAGGCGGTGATGGAGGCAGCCCAGGGTCACGACGGGAGAGAGACGAGGAGGCCACAGGCACAGGAGCGGCCACGACAGAGAGAGAGGGAGAGGAGGGAGGCGAGACCCCCATCTCCATAGAGGGATAGGCCACCATCGCCCGATAAGGGCAAGGGTGTGGATACAGGAGAGAGTAGCGAGATGGCTACTCTTCGGGCGGAGAGAGATCGTCTACAGGCTCAGGTGCAGACGCTACAGGACAAGGTTGCACAACACCGGGCTGAGGTGTCACAGCTGCGAGACGAGATTGCACGCCTCAGGGCACGGGGCGGAGGGGCGAGCACACAGGAGCTGGCACGGTCGATTGCTCAGACCGCGTTCTACCAGGGCATCTACTTCCAGATGGTGCCAGAGGGTCAGAGGGTATAGCTGCCAGTCGGCATTGCTGACCCTATCAGGATTGGGTCCTCGAGGACTACGTCCCGATCGAGGACGAGGACTACACAGACGGCGATGGGGCCACCTCGTCCACCTCAGGGCGGGGGAGGAGATGAGGCAGAGAGCTCGAGGGGCTCTCGAGACACTGCTCGGAGGACATTTGATTGAGAGGATTGAGTATGCCAAGATATAGATTGTGGCATACCAATCTAGTTGATATGATGTACATATATTTTTGAGATATATATATAGATGAGATATTTTTGATCATATGACTTGTGTCTTGTGATTTGTATGATGCTTTTAGATGTTTTAATTGATTGATTTGATAATTGGATGTAATTATGTCATTTGGAAATATTATAATTTGAATGTCATGCTGTAATATTTTAAATGAAATAATCTGATGTAACAAATTGGTTGTTTGTGATGAAATGTGATAAAAATAAAAAGAGACTTCTAACAATAATTTCAAAGGACATTGTCGCTATTATAGACCATTTCATGGAGTCACTGCTCACTCGGTCGTCAAGCTAATCCCATTTATAGAAATATTGTTAAAAGTAAAAAGAGTGCTTAAGAGACTGTCTTAAGACTTTGGTGCAATAGTGCAAATGATGATGATGATGATGGTTTGTTTTCAGATTTTCATAAAAAATGTTTGTGCATGAAATAATGTTCAAATGATTTTTGCTAGGCATAAATTCCTAAGTGTGATAAATTTTTTGGATAATTCCTTAGGAATTAAACCATCATTGCAAAATTAAAGGTTGACATAATGACATGAAATAATGAAAATGTGTTTGCTTTTGAAAAGCATAATTTGTGTAACATAATGAATTAAGTCATATGGTTTTCATGATTTTGAATAAATGGGGAATAAAAATTGTTACAATGGTTTGCGCTAGGCATAGAATATGTAGGTATAGACTTATACCATCATCGCGAAAATCCAAAAAAAGATAGTTTTATTGCATGGTTGATTTTTGATGAACAAAAAATATGAAAATGAGGACTTGCGCTAGGCATAAAATTCCAATTTTGGTTTTGAAACTATACCATCGTCGCGAAAGTCAACTAGATATATATGTTTTGATTGTATATTTTGAAAGAAATTTTTGATTTTTCTATTATATAGTTGTCTTTGTGGTAAACAACTGTACTTGATTTATTCCAAACAAGTTGCAAAAATAATATTTCAAAGTATTTTGAAGACAAAAGTTAGATTTATAAGGAATCCCTATGTGCATATGTGAATTCATTTCCGATCTTGATTTATCATAATGATACACAAAATCTCTCAAATACAAATGTGTGTGCAATTGCATTGTTCATTTACCAGTTTTGAGCAAGATACTATGATACAAGTGATTTGAAGAAACCAAATAAGTGTTCATTAACCATGATGTAGATGCATATAACCATACTAGGCTACTATGTAGGTCGGATTATCAAGAGCTAGCTAATCCATAAGCAGACATAGGTCTGTACAAAAGAAGGTCGCTAATGTGACGGACATATCGCCACGCTAGGAGTTACCCAAGGCCAAGCAGGTTGGGCACAAACCACATGTTATGGGGCTTTTTCGAATAATTGAGAATTCCAGGGATTCAAGCTCATCAACCCTTCTTTTCTTTTCAAAGGGTAGGGAAAGGGATTTTATTGCTTTCTTGCTTTCTTTTGAACTTTGCTTATTTTTCTTTTTGTATTTCTTTTGCTTGATAATGCTTGGAACATTGCTGTAATGATATAAAAGAACATTTTTTTTTCTTTTCTCTTTTTCTTGAACTTTTCTTTTCTTTTTCTTTTTCTTTGCTAGGGATACTTGCTCGGATTAGCTGTAGAGCAAGGGATTTTTATTCTGGGTAGGGGTGAGCTTGTCCTTTTGCCAATTCTCAAAGATTCTAGACCATGTGCATGATAGGATAGCAGGGGAAACTTTTCACTCAAGAAATCAGTTCTACTATGTAGCAAAACATGGAAATTACAAATATAATCATTTTATTGTGAAAAGATGTGCTTGGTTTAAGTAAATAACAAGATCAATTCTCTATGCTCAAACTTTATTTAATTGAATTTTGTGGACTTTGATATAAGAGAGATTAGTAATCATGCCAGATAAAATCAAGATATTTATTTTTGTGAGTGTGCAAGTGAGGGATGCCAAATAAATGCTAATTTTATCCAAAATAAGTTGAAACATATAACTGCAATAATTGTAAGAAAATATATATAAATGATTTTTTGAGAAGTTTGGAGAATGTTGACTCTCTCTTTCTTCTTTGTTTTATTTTGGTTTCGAAAGAGTCAAGCATATAGCTGTTTTTATATTTTTATTTTTATTTTTGTTTTTGAGCAAAAAATTTAACAAGTGCTTTAAATAAATGCAATAGATAATTTTTGAAGATTTTTGGAGATTTATGAATGTTTTTGGTGTTTTTGAATAAATTGAAAGAAATACAAGATAGTAATTTTGAACAAATATATACATGGATGAAATGACCAAATTTATGCATAGTAACGTTTAAGATGCAAAATATTCATGGGTTCTTTAAGTTCTTTACCATCTAAGGTAGATAATTTATATGCTCCTGATTCAAATTTAGCAATAATAATGTATGGTCCAAGCCGCTTGGGCTCAAATTTACCTTTAAGTTCCTTAGTTGCATTTGTATTTTTTTGATTTTCTTTTAAAACAAGGTCGCCAATCTCAAAGGATCGATGACGAACTTTCTTAGCATATGATCTTTTAAGCTTGTTTTGGTAAGCACGGAGATGCTCCAAAGCATTGATGCATTTTTCATCTAGGAGTTCCAACTGATCGAGTCTGCACCAACACGATATTCATCTCCTACTTCGGTATCTTGAAGTAGCAGAGCCAAAGAAGGAACTTCCAATTCAAATGGAAAAACTGCTTCAGCACCATATACCAAAACAAATGGTGAAGTTCCAGTGGGGGTTCGAACACTAGTTCGATAGGCCCACAAGGCTGGATATAATTGAATGTGCCAGTCACGACCAGTTTTATTGACTAATATTTTGAGAATTTTGATTAGGGTTTTGTTAGATGCTTCTGCTTGACCATTACCCTGAGGATAATAGGGGGTGGACCAGCGATGTTGAATTTTATATTTTTGACATAATTTTTTAACATCTTTATTTTTGAAGCAAGTTCCATTGTCAGAGATGAGATTGGCAGGAATTCCGAACCTGCAAATGATTTGATTAAAAATAAATTTAGAAACTTGTGTGCCAGGTGCAGGAAGCTAAAGGCATAGCTTCGACCCACTTCGTGAAATACTCAGTGGCAGTTATGATAAACTTGTGTCCATCAGATGACACAGGATTGATTTTGCCAATAATATCCAAGCCCCATTTAGAAAAGGGCCATGGAGATGAAATAGCCTGCAGCTCTTGTGCAGGCGCATGGACAAGGTCAGCATGTTTTTGACACTTGTCGCAATGGCGCACATACTCATGTGCATCCGTTTCCATGGTAGGCCAAAAGTATCCTATCCGAAGGAGCTTTTTAGCAATAACACTACCACTAAAGTGTCCTCCACAAGATCCATCGTGGGCTTCACTCAAGGCTGATTTAGACTCTTCTAAGTTTAAACATCTTAATAGGATACCTTCAAAAGATCTCCTATATAAAGTATTGCCAATTATTACGAATCGACTTGCTCGTCGACGTAATAACCGACGCTGGTTTCTATTAGAATTGGCAGGGAAAGTCCCATTTTGGAGAAAATCAAATATGTCCGTATACCAAGGTTCAGGAGTAGTTTCATTGATTAGAAACACATCCAAAGGCTCTAAGCATGACTTATTTGAGGCGGGTTCCTGGAGTCGACGAATAATGATAGTGGCATATTCGTCGTCTAACTCCAAGGGCAGGAGAGATGCAACTGGCGGCCATAGCGTCAGCTGCACGGTTGCTAGTTCGAGGAATGGCTTCCAAAGTAACTTGATCAAATAAAGACATTAATTGTAAAACATAGGCCTTATATGGGCGCAGTTTATCATCTCGGGTTTGATAAACTTCATTAATTTGGTTTATAACCAATTGGGAATCACCAAAAACTAAAAGGTGTTTAATTTTTAGTGCTAGAGCAGCTCGTAATCCAAGGATTAGAGCTTCATACTCAGCAGTATTGTTGGTGCAAGCAAAGGTCAATTTGAAGGACAGAGGAATAAGATGTTTTTGCGGAGATATTAAAATAATACCCGCACTAGCCCCACTCATGCATCGGGCTCCATCAAAGTATAAGGACCATTGTTCAGGATGGTCTGCCTCTAATTGAAGGCATTCATCTAGAAACTCGATGATGAGGGGATGGGTAGACTCTAAGGGTGCAGCAGCTAATTGATCTGCTATGATTTGACCCTTAACAGACTTATGTCCTATGAATGTGAGATCAAACTCGCTTAGAGCAAGAACCCACTTGGCTGTGCGACCCGATAAATAAGGTCGACTCATGAGATACCTTAAGGGATCATATTTAGCAATGACATAAGTTTTTTGACTAAGCATATAATGTCATAATTTTTGCGTAGCAAACACGACTGCTAGACATAGTTTTTCCAACGTTGTATAGCGGGTTTCATAACTGATGAAGGTTCGGCTAATATAATAATTAGCACGTTCTCGCTTTTCATCATCAAGTTGAGCTAACATAGCCCCTAAGGCAGAATCGAAGGCGAAAATATATAGGAGAAATGGGCGATCGGATTTAGGTGGTGAAAGCACCGATGGATTAAGGAGATATTGTTTGAGAAGTTCAAAAGCTTCTCTACATTCTGTGTCCCAATTAAAAGGGACATCCTTCTTAAGCAGTTTAAGAAAGGGACCAGTTTTGTCCGCCAGCTTATCAATGAAGCGATGGATAGCTTGAAGTTTACCTTGTAAACTTCGTAACTCAGATATATTAGTAGGTGCGGGCATATCAGTGATAGCCGCAATCTTGAGAGGGTCAATTTCAATACCACGTAAAGAAACTAAAACCCCTAATAGTTTGTCGGATTTAACTCCGAATATGCATTTTGCTGGATTTAATCGAATGAGATATTCTCGTAATCGATTAAAAACTTTTCTCAAATCATCCAAATGATGATCTTCAATAAGAGAGCGAGCTATAATATCATCTACATAATCATGTAGGATATCATGCATCATATCATGAAAAATGTAGGTCATAGCCCGTTGATAAGTTGCACCGGCGTTCTTTAAGCCAAATGGCATCACTTTCCAACAAAAGGTACCCCAGGGGGTAATAAAGGTTGTTTTAGCTTGGTCTTCAGGAGCTATCCTGATCTGATTATAACCGGAGAATCCATCCATTAAGGACATCATCCCACTTCCGGCAGTAAAGTCAATGATTTGATCCATATTTGGAAGAGGAAAGTCATCTTTAGGGCATGCAACGTTAATATCTCTAAAATCTATGCAAACCCTAACTTTGGTAGCTTCTTTCTTGGTGACTGGAACTACATTTGAGATCCATTCAACATAATCAATAGCTTGTATAAAGATAACATTCAGGAGTTTTTCTAACTCCCCTTTGACTAGCAGAGCCACTTTGGGATGCATTTTTCTAAGTTTTTGTTTAACAGGTTTAGCATCCGGATGGACCACTAGATGGTGCATGACGACAGAAGGGTCTAGACCTGGCATATCTTCGTATGTCCAAGCGAAGACATCTTCATACTCTTTAAGGAATGCAATGTATTGTTCTTGTTTTTCTTGACTTAGTTCTGCTCCAATATTGATCATGTGAGGATTGTCCTCAGTTCCAATATTAATTTTAATGACATTTTCTACCTCCATGTGTAGATCTCTTTCAAAATTAGGTGGGGCGGGTGAAACGCCCAACTCTTGTAATTCTTGTAAGGTTAATTTAGATAATTCATCTTGAGGATTAGTGGCCTCAAGTTGGGCTATAGTTGGTATAGAACCATCAAAATAAAACCCATTGTGCAACATCTCTTCAATAGAGACATCATGGAAGATATCTCCTTCCAACTCTTCATCGGGGTCAGCAATCATTTCAGGGTATGCTATGGATAGCATGTTGCATGAAAACGACTGATTTTTAAGAGGCAAATCAACATGCCTATCCAAATAATCTTGATAGCATATGAGATGATCATCATCCTCAAAAGGAAAGGGTTGACCCTTACTAGGAAATAGGCCCACACCACAGCAGGCAGGCCACGGTTCTACCTCGAAAGGTTCTTTCATGCCATTTTGGAAAGGTCCCAAGCCTTTCCCTTTATATCCCATTTTAAGCATCATGGGTTTAGCTTTAATATAATCATTGGTAAAATAACACCGAGCATATCCTTCATGATGAGTTTTGATATTCCGAGGGATTCTTCCCTAGTCATATCCTTTATAAATGAAGGCACAACTCCCGACTTGGTAAGTACTTCCCATAGGTTGTGGGAGGCCCAAAGTACGAGGAGATGGCGGCAAGTTATTTAAAAGGTTTGAATCTTGCATGAAAGCATTCATTTTTTTTTTATATTAAGGTTGTAGATAAATCTGGTAAAAGTTCATCAGAAAGGGCATAAGATGTAGAAGGCTTATTACCTATGTCTTGAGATGTGGAAGGTATGATAGATGTGTCTATAGGTTTTGAATTTATAGGGGTAGAATTTGAAGGATTAGTTGTAGGTTGAAGGTCCTTTTGAGATTCTAAAATAATTTGTTTAGAGGGTTGTTGGTCTATATAGGAGGATGAAATGAATGGAGGGGAAATAGGTGAAGTTATGGGTTTATGTTTCACAGTTTTAGATGAAAGATAAGAACTAGGATGTGTGGATGACAGAGCTGGGCAAAATTGCACTCCAACGGGTTCTGCCAAAGCACACATATCAAAAGGTCTAGGGTCACCATGAATAGTGACCAACTAATTTTTGAACTCAAATTTAACACATTGGTGTAAAGTTGATGGGACCGCTCGCATGGCGTTGATCCAAGGGCGACCCAAAAGTATATTGTACGATGCTGGGCAATGTACAATAAACACGGTTGTTTCTAGGGTTCTAGGACCAACTTGCAATGGGAGGGTAATAACTCCACATGTTTCTTGTGTTTCGTCATTAAAAGCTTTGATAATCATATCAGTTTTCTTCATTTCATCACTTCTAAAGCCAAATCGTTGGTAGAAGTCAAAGGTGCAAATGTTTAGAGATGAGCCATTATCAATCAAAACTCTTTTGACAGCTACATCTCCAATTAGAGCAAGAATGTATAAGGGATTGTCCTTATGTAAATCGTGTTGTGGGATATCTTTATCCCGAAAGTCAATACAATCAATCTCTCGAGTGATGATAGTATTGGCCATAGCTTCAGGTTGAATGTTTTGAGGTACCATCATTTGGCTCAATGTAAGCATCAACTCATCCCTATGGGTGGGAGAGGATCTTAATAAATCTAAGAGGGAAATTCTGGCCGTAGTGTTAGACAATTGCTCATTAATGTTGTAAGGGGGTTTAGGTTGAACAGTAGGAGCATGATTCCCTTTATTGGGGTTTTTCAAAACGAATGGAGCTGATCCATCATTCTGGTTTGGTTCTTGTTGAGAGTTTTGAGCTTGTTGTCGAGTAACGACTCCAATGGTACCTACAATGTTATAGTGAAGACGTTGAACTGGTCTCGGTTGAGCATTAATGGCTTGTTCATTTGAAAGGAATATATTAGAAGAAGGTCGAGTAGTGACTCTTCTAGGAAATGGTTCTTCTGGAACCATAGCATCTGTGACAGGTTGAATAGGATCTGATTCATTTTTAGAACTATTCGATTGGTTTGAAGTAATGTCTACTTCACTTTCACTATCTGACTCTATATCACTAGAATCAGAAGTTTGAAAATTATGTAAGGGCCTGGTCGTAACCAGGGATAAGGTCGTGTCAAATATTTGAGGATCCTGAACAGGTAATTGTCCGCTAATGGTTCCTACATATCGGGTAGGAGGGGGAACATTATGATGTTCGATTTGATTGGCTACCTCTTTACCATGTCTTGGTAAAGGGTGTTGAAATATGTCTAGAGTTTGATTGGCATTTTGATTTTGATTTTGGGGAACGGTCTTTTGAGTATTATTAGGAGGGTTTTGTTTAGGTTGGAAGGCTTGCACTTCCATTTCATTATTGTCAATCAAATCTTGTATTTTATGTTTCAACCTTTTACAAGCGTTGGTAGAATGTCCAGGTCCTCTATGGAAATCACAATGCAAGTCAGCTCTATATCCGGGTATAGTTGGGTCAGGTTCCCGGATGGCTGGTAATTGGATTAAACCTCTTTCAAGTAATTGAGGTAAAATAGTTGATAAGGGTTGGTTTAATCTAGTGAATTCTCGAGGAGGCTTGTCAGGAGGTTTCAATATGAATTTTTTTGTTGTCTTCGTTGCATTGACATTAGCAACATTTCTGCTGTCAGTGACTCCGTCACCGACAACTTGTTTGTTTTTATATTGATTTCTGGATGTTTTCTCATCATCCTTCTTCCTAAGTTGGCCTCTCCTAATGAGGGCATCTTCTACTCTTCGAGCTAAATCTATAGCTTGATCGAAGGTAGTTAAAGTAGCGATTGATAGCTCATAAGATATCTGTTCTTGTAAATTGTTGATGAAAATGTCCAACATTTCCCTATAAGGCAGCACAAAGTGCAGTTTTCCTGTCAATTGCCTCCATCTAGCTAAGAAATCGGCAAAGCATTCATCCTTATCTTGTTTTAAATTGTATAGGTCTTTAATAGTTACATGCCTCTCGATGTAGGCACTAAATTGATGGACAAATGATTCAATTGCTTTCTTCGAAGTTTCTCAAAGAATGAGTGGGCAATTGATAGTACCACTCTAATGCCATTCCACCTAAACTTTTTGGGAACATTTTTAGTAATAGCAAGTCGTCATGCGATATGTCGTGACATGCTATCCTAAACATGCGAAGATGCTCTATGGGATCTTCGGTTCCTTTATATATAGGCAGGACAGGCATGGGAAAATGCTTAGGGTATGGTTGAGCTACAACTATGGGATCCAAAGGTTGACTACAGATCTCTCGATAATTATACGAGGGACGGTAGGGATCTATCTGGTCCATACGTGAAGCCAATTGTTTCACCATGGCTTCCAGATTACTAGTTTGCCCCCCATATTGGTTTGGTAGGGCATTGACATAGGTTTTATGGGCATAGGATGGAGGAACATGCAGATTAGATGCCATGTTACTATTGTGTAAAGTATTGGTAGGAAAAGTATTATGGAGGAATTTTGAAGTTGGATTATGTTGTATTCCGGATTGTTGAAAGTTTGTATTTGGCTTTGTTTTAGTTTTCTGTTTACTTAAAGCATTTTGCTCAATAGTTTGGCGGAATAAAGTAGTGAAGGGAATTTTCTTTTGTGTGGGAGTGATTTTAGGTTGAATAACGAGTTCCTTAGGAGGTTGGGTAACCTCGTTGTTTTGACATGCTTTGGGCTATAGTGACCATATCCGTATTGGATGGTCCACCCTTGTCACTTTCTTGATCAATGAAAGACAAGGGATTAGTCTGCATATTGCATATATATTCCATGGCTGCTTGAGTTTTACTAATTTTCCCTTTATCAAGACGAATTGCCACATTAAGATCATCAATGTTATCCATGAGAAATTTCTTGAAATGCTCTACATTGTCAAAGGCAATAGTTCCATTTGGAGCTACTCTAGGGGATGAGGATCCATCCTCTTTAACACTTCCTTCTTGTTCCTTATCTTCCCCTAAGTCTTCATCTGATTGACCTAGAGTTTCTCCTTCCGGATTTGTATCTCCAAGAAGGACATTTGGGTTTTCAGTTGTATCTTGTAACCAATCTTCTCCTTCTCCTAAAGTTTCTTTACCATTCCTAAGTTTAGGCATGGTGCTAAGTTTTGATTTCAGCAAATATATATATATATATATATATATATATATATATATATATATATATGCAACAAATTAAGAGGTATATATTTACTATATACCTACTACAATATTTGAAAATGAAATGTTTAAGTTTTTGCTAAGTTTTTGATTTTTTTAGTTTTTCTTTAATTTTTGTTTGTTTTTGAAATAATATAGTAAAGACAAAAAATAACACAATAAATGCAAGAAATAATAAGACTGAAGTAATGATCTAGTCTTCTATAAACAATTTATGAATATCATTAATAGGTTCGAGTTGTTCAGGGGTCATGAAATGTTCTTCTTCAAATTGAAAGTTTTCTTTTAAAAATTTGATGAAAAGGGCTATAGTGATGTTATCTGTCTCAGATGCTGGTTGATAAAAGTAAAGCTCGTGGCAATACTCTCGATATAACACAGCTCGAGGAACTCTATTCCATCTTTCCCTATTTGTAAGAACAACCTCTTGGTCTTCTACACAACCTAGGAACTGGTGCACAATAGCTGCGTTCTCGAGGTATTCCTCGAAGGTGAACAACTCTGAAGATACTAAAGCTCTCCTATAGGCTAACCATCTATGGCAAGCTCTCTGAAGTTCATGATAAAAAACTAATTGATGAGGATCCAGGATTCTATCTAGGACTAGCCTCTTGATTTGCTTAAGTTGTGTGGACCTAGATGAAATGAGACTAAGTCTCCTATCAAGTTCGTTCCACAAGAATTGATTTCTACTTGTTTCAGGGACACTAAGGACATAATTAACTTCTATGGCTGCCAATTGATTTTCTACGTTTATAGTAACTGCTAACCTTTTCTTAGGAGCTACCATCTAAACATGATTTCAAACTTAAATGTTTAAAATGCATCTATGTTTTAGTTGCTCTATATTTTTATTTTTTTTTGTTTTTTTTTTTTCAAAAGGTTATGATGCATTCACGTCGGGTTCACCAAAATGTATCGCTCCAAATTTTTCGCATCCCTACCTTCAGGCTATTGGATCCGCGCCTGGAAGGAGGATGGGAAAAGGATGTCACGGTACCTCGGACTGAGAGGACTTTGCGAAGGTCCCGCCTCTCAAGGGAGGTGTATTTTGGTGATTTTTCGACGGATGGTGGGTTCACCAGGAAACATTTAGCGGCAGTTTCCATGCCTAGGTTTTGGAATGTGTTTAGATGTGTTCGTTTTAACCTTAAGCATTCATATCCTAGGTTTGGCCGAATGAATCTAAATTAATCTATATGAAAATGCAAGTTCAATGAATACAGGAAACAGATTTACAGACAGAAAAATAGAGAATTTATAGAATGCAACTGAGGAATACCTGATCCGGATGTCTGAAGAAGATTCTAATGTTGAAGCAGTCTGGATCATCTAGAATTCGATAGAATCATCTGCAATCTGACAGAATCATCTGAGACTGACATAATCGTCTGAGATCTGACGAATTCGTCAGAGACCTGCAAGCAAAAAAATAGATGCAAAATACAAAAATACTATTGTACTAACAGAGGGAAACAATACTAAATGACTGTATAAACACTGAAAAATAGTTATGAACAACAATCCAAGCAAATTACTATATTTTAATGACAAATCATGATCTTAGTATGCAATCTAAGCTAAATGGGTGAACTCCAAATGCAAAATAACATAAAAACTGAATAAATTATCTAATTTGCAGAATAAAATGACAGGGACAAAGTTGAGAAAAGCAAACTTCAGGCACTGATTGCCTGAATGTGGACTGCAGTCGAGATCGTCTCGCATCAGTACGAAATCGTCTCGAATTCGACAGGTTCGCCTCCGATCTGAACAGGTTCATCGACGACGATGGGTGCTGGCTCCGGCTGAAAAATAGTGATGTACCTACAACAAAATTGGTATAGATCTAGTGCAAATGCAAGATTGGGATGCTTTAACGTAGAGGGAATCAATTTGCAGAGAATTTCAGCCAGGGGTTGGGAAGGGAAAATCCTAGAGACTAAATAGGCTTAGGGGGAGTAGTTAGGAGGTTGGAGATCATCCCAATTTGGGAGATCTCCAACGGGGGAGGGTCCCAACGGCGCAGACACGCTTCTGCCCGGATTGGAGACCCGTTGGAACAGATTCCAACTTTGCAAATTCAGTTTTGCGACAAGATCGTCTGGACGTCCTAGTCCAGACGAAATCGTCAAATCTGGGGCGATATCGTCTGATCGGCGACGATATCGTCAAACGGTCAAAACAACCTCTAAAAATGGCGCGAAAAAGGGGGAAACGGATTTCCCGACGGTTAACAGGCGGTTTGGGAGGTTAAATTTGAATTTTAAATTATTTACTAAGGTGAATGTAATTATTCCAATTTTACTGCGCCAATTTTAGGGTGCTACAACAATCAATAAAAAAGCAATGCATTATCCCATCTTCGTGGTAAATTCGTGGCTACTTGGTTAGGTCCATACATTGTCACTCAAAAAGTGGATAAAGGAACTTATAGGCTTTCCAGTATAGAGGGATTTGAATATCCCAAACTACTTAATGCTATCCACTTGAGAGCATTCTATGCATATTGTGATTTATATATGTATATATACATGTCTATTACACAAAAACAACATTAAATTGCACACATTTCATTTCACACATTGCATTCCATACACGGAATTTTACATTTTGTATTTCATACATTACATTACGCACATTACATTGCACATAAATTGCATTTCATACATTTCATTCACAACCACATTTCACATTTCATATTAGGGATCATTTATTCAGTTTAGATAATTTTTGGTCCAATAAAAGTCATGTTCCCTTAATCAGGGGCACATTCAAAACATCATACATTGTATTATCATTTACAAAGACACTTCCATAATTGCTAGGTTTTTTCAGTCACTCAACCACTCCTAGTATTTTAATAAACCTCCAAATACATGCATAGTTTTATTTAGGACTGTAGCACCCTAAAATTGGCGTAGTAAAACCTTAATAATTACAATTACTCTAAGTAAATATTCAAATTCAAAATTTAACCTCCAAAACCGCTCCCAAACCACCGCTTAATCTGTTTCCTCTTTTCTCATGCCATTTTTAGAGTTTGTTTTGTCTGTTTGACGATATCGTCGTTGATCAGACAATATCGCCTCAGATCAGACGATTTCATCTGGGCTAGGACGTCCAGACGATCTTGTACCAAAATTGATTTTTCATAGTTGGACTCTGTTCCAACAGCATCTCTAAATCGGGTAGAAGCGTGTCTGCACCGTTAGAGACCCTCCCCGTTGGAGATCTCCCAAATTGTGATGATCTCCAACCTCCTAACCTCCCTCCTAAGCCTATTTAATCCTAGGCCCTCCCCTTAGCATCCCCCTGGCTGATTTTTCCTGTAAATTGACTTCATACACATTAAGAAATCCTAAATTGCTATTTGCATTAGTTCTAGTCAAATTTTGTTGCAGGTACCTTAGTATTTTTCAGTCGGAGCAAGCTTACACCGTCGCATACGATCCTGTTCAGATCGAAGATGATTCTGTCGAATCAGAGACGATTTCATATCAATGCGAGACGATTTCGACTGCAATCATCATTGGGGGCAATCAGTGCCCAAAGTTTGTGTTTTCTCCACTCTTTTCTACTGTTTTATTCTGCAATTAGCTAGTTCATTTATTATTTCATGCTATCCTGCATTTTGGAGTTCACCCATCTAGATCAAATGCATAATTAAGTTATAATTGTTATTTAATCAGTATAATGCATACATTTTTCTATTTATAATTTTCAATTTGATATTGTTATTGGCATTTTACATTGTTTCCCTATGTTAGCATTGCTGTATTTTCTATGTTTTGCACCTATTTCTCTGTTTGCAGGTCTCTAACGAATTTGTCAGATCTCAGACGATCTTGTCTGATCTCAGATGATCCTATCAAATCAGAGGCAATCCTGACTGCTTCAAGAATCAGAATCTTCATCAGACATCTGGATCAGGTATGATTGTTTAGTCTTGCTTAATTTCTCTATTTTATGTCTAATTATGTTCTCTGTATTCATTTAAATCTGCATCTTCATATAGAGTAATTTAGATTCATTTGGCCAAACCTAGGACTTGAATGTTTAAAGATAAAAACTGAACACATAAAACACATTCCCAACCTAGGCATGGAAACTGCCATTAAATGTTTCCTGGTGAACCCACCATCCGTCGAAAAATCACCATAGTACACCTCCCCCGAGAGGCGGGACCTTTGCAAGGCCTCTTAGTCCGATGTATCGTGCCATCCTTTTCACATCCCCCTTCTGTGCATGGATCCTATAGCCTGAAGGTAAGGGTGTGAAAAATTTGGAGCGATACATTTTGGTGAACCCGACGTGAATTCATTTTAAACCTTTTGAAAACAAAACAAAAAAATAAAAAAATAAAACAACTAAAACATAGATGCATTTCAAATCATCTAAAACTAATAAGTTGCATATCATGTTTAGATGGTAGCTCCTAAGAAAATATTAGTAGTTATTATAAATGTTGAAAACCAATTGGCAGCCATAGAAATCAATTTTGTGCTTAGTGTGCTTGAAACAGATAGAAATCAACTTTTGTGGGATGAACTTGATAGAAGACTTAGTATCATTTCATCTAGGTCAACAAAACTTAAACAAATCAAGAGGCTAGTCCTAGATAGAATCCTAGATCCTCATCAACTTGTATTTTATCATGAACTTCAGAGAGTTTGCCATAGATGGTTAGCTTATAGGAGAGCTCTTGTGTCTTCAGAATTGTTCACCTTCGAGGAATACCTCGAGAACACAGCCATTGTACACCAGTTCCTAGGTCATGTAGAAGACCAAGAGGTTGTTCTTATGGATAGGGAAATATGGAATAGAGTTCCTCGAGCTGTGTTATATCAAGAGTATTGCCACGAGCTTTACTTATATCAACCAGTATCTGAGACAGATAATATCACTATAGCTCTTTTCATTTATTTTTTGGAATAAAATTTTCAATTTGAAGAAGAACACTTCATGACTCTTGAAGAACTTGAGCCCATTAATGATATTTATAAATTTTTTATAGAAAACTAGATCATTACTTTCAGTCTTATTTCTTGCATTTATTGTGTTGTTTGTTATATTTACAATATTATTACAAAAACAAGAAAAACTAAAAAACATAACAAAAACCAAAACCTTTCATTTTAAATATTGTAGTAGGTATATAATTAATATATACCTCTTAAGCTTGTTGCATATATATATATATATATATATATATATTTGCTGAAATCTAAATTAAGCACAATGCCTAAACTTAGGAATGGTAAAAAAACTGAAGGAGAAGAAGAAGATTGGTTAGAAGATAAAACTGGAAACCCAAATGTCCTTCCTAAAGATCCAATTCTAGAAGGAAAAACTCTAGATCAACCAGAAGATGACCTAGGTGAAGACAATGAACAAGAAGAAAATGTTAAAGAGGATGGACCCTCATCCCCTAGAGTAGCTCCAGATGGAACTATTGCTTTTGACAACGTAGATCATTTTCAAAAATTTCTCAATGATAACATTGACGCTCTTAATATGGCAGTTCGTATTGATAAAGGGCAAATTAGTGACACTCAAGCAGCCATGGAACATATGTTTGATGTGCACACTAATCCCTTGTCTTTCATTGATCAAGAAAGTGATAAGGCTAGACCATCCAATATGGATATGGCCGCTATAATTTAGAACATGCAAAAACAACAGGTTACCCAACCTCCTAAGGAACCTGTTATTAAGCCTAAAATCATTCCCACACAAAATAAAACTTCCTTCACTGATTTACTTCGCCAAACTATTGATCAATATGCTTCAAGTAAACAAAAACCTAAAATGAAGTCAAACACCAATTTTCAACAATTTGGAATACAACATAATACAACTTCAAAATTCCTTCATAACACCTTTCCTACCAACAATTTACACAATAGCAACATAGCATCTAATCTTCATGTCCCTCCATCATATGCTTACAAATCCCATATCAATGCCCTATCGAACCAATATGGTGGGCAAACTAGTAATCTGGAAGCCATGGTGAAATAGTTAGCTTCGCGTATGGACCAGATAGATCCCTACCGTCCCTCGTACAATTATCAAGAGATATGTAGTCAACCTTTGGATCCCATGGTTGTAGCACAACCATACCCTAAGCATTTTCCCATGCCCATCCTGCCTATATATAAAGGAACCGAAGATCCCATAGAGCATCTTCACATGTTTAGGATAGCATGTCATGATATATCACATGATGACTTGCTATTACTAAAAATGTTCCCAAAAAGTTTAGGTGGAATGGCATTAGAGTGGTACTATCAATTGCCCACTCATTCTTTGAGAAACTTTGAAAAAATAGTTGAATATTTTGTCCATCAATTTAGTGCCTACATCGAGAGGCATGTAACCATTAAAGATTTATACAACTTAAAATAAGACAAGGATGAATGTTTTGCTGATTTCTTAGCTAGATGGAGGCATTTGATAGGAAAATTGCACTTTGTGCTACCTTATAGGGAAATGTTAGACATTTTTATCAATAATTTACAAGAACAAATATCTTATGAGCTATCAACTGCTACTTTAACTACCTTCGATCAAGCTATAGACTTAGCTCGAAGAGTAGAAGATGACCTCATTAGGAGAGGCCAACTTAGAAAGAAGGATGATGAGAAAACCTCCAAAAATCAATATAAAAACAAACAAGTTGTTGGTGATGGAGTCACTGACAGCAGAAATGTTGCTAATATCAATGCAGCGAAAACAACAAAAAAAATTATATTGAAACCACCTGAAAAACCTCCTCGAGAATTTACTAGATTGAATCAACCCTTATCAACTATCTTACCTCAATTACTCGAAAGAGGTTTGATCCAATTACCAGCTATCCGGGAACCTGATCCAACTATACCCGGATACAGAGTTGACTTACACTGTGATTTTCATAGAGGACCTGGACACTCTACCAACACTTGTAAAAGGTTGAAACATAAAATACAAGATCTTATTGATAATAATGAAATGGAGGTGCAAGCCTTCCAACCTAAACAAAATGCTCCTAATAACACTCAAAAGACCATTCCCCAAAATCAAAATCAAAATGCTAATCAATCATTAGACATATTTCAACATCCTTTACCAATACATGGTAAAGAAGTGGCCAATAAAATTGAACATCATAATGTTCCTCCTCCTACCAGATATGTAGGAACTATTAGCGGACAATTACCTATTCAAGATCCTCAAACATTTGACACAACTTTATCCCTGGTCACGACCAAGCCCCTACATAATTTTCAAACTTCAGATTCTAGTGATATAGAATCAGATACTAAAAGTGAAATAGACATCACTTCAAACCAATCGAATAGTTCTGAAAATGAATCAAATCCTATTCAACCCATCACAGATGCTATGGTTCCAAAAGAACCATTTCCTAGAAGAGTTACTACTTGACCCTCTTCTAATCAATTCCTCTCAAATGAACAAGCCATAAATGCTCAACCGAGACCAGTTCAGCGTCCTCAAAATTCTCAACAAGAACCAAACCAGAATGATGGATTAGCTCCATTTGTTTTGAAAAATCCCAATAAAGGGAATCATGCTTCCAATGTTCAACCTAAACCCCCTTACAATAGTAATGAGCAATTATCCAATACTATAGCCAAAATTTCCCTTTTTTATTTAATAATATCTTCTCCCACCCATAGGGATGAGTTGATGCTTACATTAAGCCAAATGATGGTACCTCAAAATATTCAACCTGAAGCCATGGCCAATACTATCATCACTAGAGAGATCGATTGTATTGACTTCTGGGATAAAGATATCCCACAACATAGTTTACATAAGGATAATCCCTTATATATTATTGCTCTAATTGGAGATGTAGTTGTCAAACGAGTCCCGATTGATAATGGTTCATCTCTAAACATTTGCACTTTTGACTTCTACCAACGATTTGGCTTTAGAAGTGATGAAATGAAAAAAACTGACATGATTATCAAAGCTTTCAATGACGAAACACAAGAAACATGTGGAGTCATTACTATACCCTTGCATGTTGGTCCTAGAACCCTAGATACAACCGTGTTTATTATACTTTGCCTAGCATCGTACAATATACTTTTGGGTCGCCCTTGGATCAATGCGATGCGAGCGATCCCATCAACTTTACACCAATGTGTTAAATTTGAATTTAAAAATTAGTTGGTCACTATCCATGGTGACCCTAGACCCTTTGATATGTGTGCTTTGGTAGAACCTGTTGGAGTGCAATTTTGCCCCGCTCTTTCATCCACACATCCTAGTTCTTATTTTTCATCTAAACGTGTGAAACACACACACATAACATCATCTACCCCATCAACTACACCTATACATTTAACTCAACCATATTCTGAACAAATCACTCTAGAACCTCAAAAAGATCTTCAATTTACAACCAATCCTTCATGTTCTATCCCTATAATTTCAAAACCTATAGACCCATCTATTAACACTTCCACATTATCAACATCTATCATACCTTCCACATCTAAAGATATAGGGAATGATCCTTCTACATCTTATGCCCTTTTTGATGAACTTTTACCAGATTTATCCACAATCTTAATATAAAAAAAAACAAATGCTTTCATGCAAAATTCAATTCTTTTAAATAACTTGTCGCCATCTCCTCGTACTTTGGGCCTCCCACAACCTATGGGAAGTACTTACCAAGTCGGGAGTTGTACCTTCATTTATAAAGGATATGACTAGGGAAGAATCCCTCGAAATATTAAAACTCATCATGAGGGATATGCTCGATGTTATTTTACCAACGAGTATATTAAAGCTAAACCCATAATGCTTAAAATGGGATATAAAGGGAAAGGCTTGGGACCTTTCCAAAATGGCATGAAAGAACCTTTCGTGGTAGAACCGTCGCCTGCCCGCTGTGGTGTGGGCCTATTTCCTAGTAAGGGTCAACCCTTTCTTTTTGAAGATGATGATCAACTCATATGTTATCAATATTATTTGGATAGGCATGATGATTTGCCTCTAAAAAACCAGCCATTTACATGTAACATGCTATCCATAGCTTACCCTAAAATGATTGCTGACTCCGATGAGGAGTTGGAGGGAGATATCTTCCACGATGTCTCCATTGAAGAGATGTTGCACAATGGATTTTATTTTGATGGTTCTATACCAACTATAGCCCAACTTGAGACCACTAATCCTCAAGATGAATTATCCAACTTAACCTTACAAGAATTACAAGAATTTGGCGTTTCACCCGCCCCACCTAACTTTGAAAGAGATCTACACATGGAGGTAGAAAACGTCATTAAAATTAATATTGGAACTGAGGATAATCCTCACATAATCAATATTGGATCAAAATTAAGTCAAGAAAAACAAGAACAATACATTGCATTCCTTAAAGAGTATGAAGATGTCTTTGCTTGGACATATGAAGATATGCCAGGTCTAGACCCTTCTATAGTCATGCATCACCTAGTGGTCCATCCGGATGTTAAACTTGTTAAATAAAAACTTAGAAAAATGCATCCCAAAGTGGCTCTGCTAGTCAAAGGGGAGTTAGAAAAACTCCTGAATGTTGTTTTTATACAAGCTATTGATTATGCTAAATGGATCTCAAATGTAGTTCCAATCACTAAGAAAGAAGCTACCAAAGTTAGGGTTTGCACAGATTTTAGAGATATTAACGTTGCATGCCCTAAAGATGATTTTCCTCTTCCAAACATGGATCAAATCATTGACTTTACTGTCGAGAGTGGGATGATGTCCTTAATGGATGGATTCTTCGGTTATAATCAGATCAGGATAGCTCCTAAAGATCAGGCTAAAACAACATTTATTACCCCCTGGGGTACCTTTTTTTGGAAAGTGATGCCATTTGGCTTAAAGAATGCAGGTGCAACCTATCAATGAGCTATGATTTATATTTTTCATGATATGATGCATGATATCCTACATGATTATGTAGATGATATTATAGCTCACTCTATTAATGAAGATAATCATTTAAATGATTTGAGAAAAGCTTTTAATCGATTACGAGAATATCTTATTCGATTAAATCTGGCCAAATGCATATTTGGAGTTAAGTCCGGCAAACTATTAGGGGTTTTAGTTTCTTTACGTGGTATCAAAATCGACCCTCTCAAGATTACGGCCATCACTGATATGCCCGCACCTACTAATATATCTGAATTACGAAGTTTACAAGGTAAGCTTCAAGCCATCTATCGCTTCATCAATAAGCTGGCAGACAAAACCAGTCCCTTTCTTACACTTATTAAGAAGGATGTCCCTTTTAATTGGGACGATGAATGTAGAGAAGCTTTCGAACTTCTCAAACAATACCTCCTTAACCCACTTGTGCTTTCATCGCCTAAACCTGATCGCCCATTTCTTCTGTATATTTTAGCTTCAGATTCTACCTTAGGAGCTATGTTAGCTCAGCTTGATGATGAAAAGAGAGAATGTGCTAATTATTATATTAGTCGCACCTTCATCAGTTATGAAACCCGCTATACAACATTGGAAAAACTATGTCTAGCAATCGTGTTTGCTACGCAAAAATTATGCCATTATATGCTTAGTCAAAAAACTTATGTCATTGCTAAATATGATCCCTTGAGGTATCTCATGAGTCGACCTTATTTATCGGGTCGCACAGCCAAGTGGGTTCTTGCTCTAAGCGAGTTTGATCTCACATTCATAGGACATAAGTCTATTAAGGGTCAAATCATAGCAGATCAATTAGTCGCTGCACCCTTAGAGTCTACCCATCCCCTCATCATTGAGTTTCCTGATGAATGCCTTCAATTAGAGGCAAACCATATTGAACAATGGTCCTTATACTTTGATGGAGCCCGATGCATGAGTGGGGCTGGTGCGGGTATTATTTTAATATCCTTGCAAAAACATCTTATTCCTCTGTCCTTCAAATTAACATTTGCTTGCACCAACAATACTGCTGAATATGAAGCTCTAATCCTTGGATTACGAGCTGCATTGGCGCTAAACATTAAACATCTATTAGTTTTTGGTGATTCTCAACTGGTTATAAACCAAATTAATGAAGTTTATCAGACCAGAGATGATAAACTACGCCCATATAAAGCCTATGTTTTACAATTAATGTCTCTATTTGATCAAGTTACCTTGGAAATTGTTCCTCAAACTAGCAACCGTGCAGCTGATGCTATGGTCGCAGCTGCATCTCTCTTGCCCTTGGAGTTAGATGACGAATATGCCATTATCATTATTTTTTGACTCCAAGAAACCGCTTCAAATAAGTCATTCTTAGAACCTTTGGATGTGTTTCTAATCAATGAAACTACTCCTGAACCTTGGTATACGGATATATTTGATTTTATTCAAAATGGGACTTTCCCTACCAATTCTAATAGAAACCAGCGTCGGTTATTACGTAGACGAGCAAGTCGATTTGTAATAATTGGAAATACTTTATATAGGAGATATTTTGAAGGTATCCTATTAATATGTTTGAATTTAGAAGAATCCAAATCAGCCTTGAGTGAATCCCACGATGGATCTTGTGGAGGACACTTCAGTGGTAGTGTCATTGCTAAAAAGCTCCTTAGGATAGGATACTTTTGGCCTACCATGGAGAATGACGCACATGATTATGTGCGCCATTGCGACAAGTGTCAGAAACATGCTGACCTTGTCCATGCGCCTGCATAAGAACTATAGGCTATTTCATCTCCTTGGCCCTTTTCAAAATGGGGCTTAGACATTATTGGCAAAATCAATCCTGTGTCATCTGATGGACACAAATTCATCATAACCACCACTGAGTATTTCACGAAGTGGGTTGAAGCTATGCCTTTAGCTTCCTGCACTGGCACACAAGTCTCTAAATTTATTTTTAATCAAATCATTTGTAGGTTTGGAATTCTTGCAAATCTCATATCTGATAATAGAACTTGTTTCAAAAACAAAGATGTTAAAAAATTATGCCAAAAATATAAGATTCAACATCGCTGGTCCACTCCCTATTATCCTCAGGGTAATGGTCAAGCCGAAGCATCTAACAAAACCTTAATCAAAATTCTTAAAATATTGGTCAATAAAATTGGCCGTGACTAGCACATTCGATTATATCCAGCCTTGTGGGCCTATCGAACTAGTGTTCGAACCCCCACTGGAACTTCACCTTTTATTTTGGTTTATGGCGCTAAAGCCGTTTTTCCCTTTGAATTATAAGTTCCTTCTTTTGCTCTACTACTTCAAGATACCGAAGTAGGAGATGAATATCAAGCTGGTAGACTCAGTCAACTGGAACTCCTAGATGAAAAATGCATCAATGCTTTGGAGCATCTCCGTGCCTACCAAAACAAGCTTAAAAGATCATATGCTAAAAAAGTTCATCATTGATCCTTTGAGATTGGCAACCTTGTTTTAAAAAAAATCAAAAAAATACTAATGCAACTAAGGACCTTAAAGGTAAATTTGAGCCCAACTGGCTTGGACCATGCATTATCACTGTTAAATTTGAATCAGGAGCATACAAATTATCTACCTTAGATGGTAAAGAACTTAAAGAACCCATGAACATTTTGCATCTTAAATGTTACTATGTATAAATTTGGTCATTTCATTCTTGTATATATTTGTTTAAAATATTTCACTATCTTGTATTTCTTTCAATTTATAAATTCAAAAACACCAAAAACATTCATAATCATCAAAATTTTCAAAACTACTTGTATTTATTTATGGCACTTGTTAATTCTTTCAAAAAACAAAAAAATAATGATAAAAATATAAAAACAACAATATTCTTGACTCTTTCAAAACCAAAACAAAATAAAGAAGAAAGAGAGAGTCAACATTCTCAAAACTTCTCAAAAAGTATTTATATTTTTTCCTTACAAATGTTGCAGTAATATTTCAAATTATTTTGGATAAATTAGCGTTTATTTGGAATCTCTCACTTTCACACTCACAAATATAAATATCTTGATTTTATCTGCCATGATTACTAATCTCTCTTATATCAAAAGTTCACAAAATTCAATTAAATAAAGTTTGAGCACAAAGAATTGATCTTGTTATTTACTTAAACCAAGCACATCTTTTCACAATAAAATGATTATATTTGTAATTTCCTTGCTATACTACATAGTAGAAGTGGTTTCTTGAGTGAAAAGTTTCCCTTGCTATCCTATCATGCACATGGTCTAGAATCTTTGAGAATTGAAAAAAGGACAAGCTCACCTCTACCCAGAATAAAAATCCCTTGCTCTATAGCTAATCCGAGCAAGTATCCCTAGTATAGAACAAAAAGAAAAAGCAAAGTTCAAGAAAAAGAGAAAAAGAAAATATTATTTTTCATTACAGCATTATCAAGCAAAAATACAAAACAAAGAAAAAGAAAGCAAAATCAAAAGCAATAAAATCCCTTTCCCTACCCTTTGAAAAGAAAAGAAGGGTTGATGAGCTTGAATCCCTAGAATTCTCAATTATTCAAAAATTGTGAGGTAAGCCCCATAACAAGTGGTTTGTGCCCAACCTGTTTGGCCTTGGGTAACTCCTAGCGTGGCGATATGTCTGTCACATTAGCGACCTTATTTTGTACAGGCCTATGTCTGCTTATGGATTAGCTAGCTCTTGATAATCTGACTTACATAGTAGTATAGTATGTTTATATGCATATAAATCATGGTTACTGAACACTTATTTGGTTCATTCAAATCACTTGTATCATAGTATCTTGCTCAAACATGGTAAACAAACATAGCAATTGCACACACATTTTATATTTGAGAGATTTTGTGTATCATTACGATAAATCAAGATTGGAAATGAATTCACATATGCACATGGGATTCCTTATAAATCTAACTTTTGTCTTTAAGATACTTTGAAATATTTTTTGCAAATTGTTTGGAATAATTTCATCTTCTTATTTGGAGAACAATTGTTTAGTATAAAGACAACTACATGCATAATCAAAAAGATCAAAATTTCTTTCAAACCATACAATTAAAACACACACACACACACACACACACACACACACACACATATATATATATATATATATATATATATTATCGACTTTCACGACAATGGTATAGTTCTAAAACCAAAATTGGAATTTTATGCTTAGCGCAAGTCCTCATCTTCATATTTTCTGTTTATTAAAAAACAACCATGCAATAAAACTATCTTTTTTTTTGGATTTCGCGATGATGGTATAAGTCTATATCTACATATTCTATGCCTAGTGCAAACCATTGTACCAATTTTTATTCCCCATTTATTTGAAAATCATGCAAACCATATGACTTAAATCATTATGTTCTACAATTATGCTTTCAAAAAGCATGCACATTATCATTATTTCATGTCATTATGTCAACCTTCAATTTTGCAATGATGGTATAAATCCTAGGGAATTATCCAAAACTTTTATCACACTTAGGAATTTATGCCTAGCAAAAAAATAATTTTAACTTTATTTCACGCATATGATTTTTATGAAAATCTGAAAACAAACCATCATCATCATCATTTGCACCATTGCACCAAAGTCTTAAGACAGTCTCTTAAGCACTCTTTTACTTTTTAACAATATTTCTATACTGGGATTAGCTTGACGAACGAGCGACGACTCCATGAAATGGTCTATAACAATGACAATGTCCTTTGAAATTATTGTTAAAAGTCCCTTTTATTTTTTATTTTTATCAAATCAACTCACATCACAAACAACCAATTTGTTCTATCAGATTCTTTCATTTAAATTTTTCAAGCATGACATTTCAACCATGATATTTCCAATGACGTAATTACATGAATCATCAAATAAATCAATAAAAAAATTAAAAGCATCATAAAAATACATAAGACAAGTCATATGATCAAAAATATCTCATCTATATATATCACAAATATATGTACATCATATCAAAACCTGGATTGGTATGCCATAATATATATCTTGGCATACTCAATCCCCTCAATCATATATCCTTTGTATAGTGTCTTGAGAACCCCTCAAGCTCTCAGCCTCATCTCCTCCTCTGACCTGAGGTGGACGAGGTGGCCTCATCGTAGTATGTGTGGTACTATGAGTCCTAGTCCTCGATCGATATGAAGTCCTCGACGACCCAATCTTGATCGGGTCAGCAATGTCGGCTGGCAGCTGTACCCTCTGACCCTATGGCACCATCTAGAAGTAGATGCCCTAGTAGAACGCGGTTTGAGAAATTGATCGCACCAGCTCCTATCCGTCCTCGACCCACCCTAGATGATGTCTCTAAGGCCTCCAGGTGATATGGTCTGGGACAAGGTCATTTAGTAGTCTCTGAGACATCGATAGATCAATCTGTCATTGTGCCCCTCTCCGGAGCCACCAATAGAAAACTCGAGGCCTCTCCTCGTCAACCCCTGTCAGTGGAAGCCCTATCGACATTCGCACTACAATGTGCTCCCAGCACCAAACCTGTAGAAGCGATGTCATAACCAGACATCAACCGCCCTTGTACACGACCCCATGCAGGATCCTATATAATCGACATAGCACAAAGCTGCCCCAAGAGAATCTGTAACCATGGTCTCACATATCGTAGATCACATTTGCTAGCACCCATGGTACCATGCACCTGCTCTGGTGGCACAGCAGAAGTCCACCCACCACTTCGACCAAAACCTGTGTGAGTTTGGATGCCCCAGGCATCTGACGCAGCACCTCGATATTCACTCTGCCATTCTCTAGGGCAAAGCTCGGATCACCACACAACCGCATCATAGCATGGCCTTGATTGGTCGTAGGAGTGATCAATCGTCCTTGTATGGGGATTCTCAGAATCCTCCATACATCCTCTAATGTGGGAGTCATCTCCCTTGTCGGTAATCAAAAATAGGAAGAACCCAGATACCACCTCTTTGTTAGGGCTGTCAGTAGCCCCATGTCTATAGAAACTTGTGGCATTTCTGCCACATGCTGTAAGCCAGCTTGAGCCAACTGATCCTGCTCTTCTTATGATAGAGCAGCCAAGTCATCTCTCAATCTATCGTATTTCCATTCTCTGCTCTTTAGTAAACCTCTCTGCAACATAAAAAACAAAATAATAAAAATCATTAATAAAAAACTCAAGTGATTAATAATGCAAGTAAAATCAAGTTCAATTTCATACAAATGATGATATCGTCCACTATTGGATGATATCATCCCAAATTTGAGCAAAATCGTCTTCGATTGCGCAAGTCGAAATCATCCCTAATTTGACTAAATCGTCCCCCTTTCGTTGATTTCGCCCTTTGACGAAATCATAGAACTTGAGACAATTTCGTTGAAAACAGGCCGATTTCGTTGAAAACGGGACGATTTCGTCCTGACGACGTCGATGGCCCAAAAATGACCGCGATGCTCAAAATTTATTTAAAATCAATCTAAAAAGCATGTAAATTCAAATTCAACCATTCTAACTAAGTTTAGACTCTTACCCGTAGCCTGTGTCGGACCTCTATCGATCTGTGCGCTGTCTCCACCAGTTTTTCTTGCAGAACTCTAAAAACTAGAAAAATGAATAGTAAAAATGAATTAAGGTTTTTACCCTATTTTTCTTAATTTTATTCAAAACACAAATTAAAAACATTTAAAAATTTTGCTTTTTCGTGTTTTTATCTCAAACATTCGGTTTGGGTAAAAATACAAAGGGGGCACCATAGTAAGCTGTCATACCATTCGACCAAGAATCGTCGCCTAAAAATGAGAATAATTTTTGCTTTCTCGTAAATCGAGAAGAACTCATCTTTAACGCATTTTCTTCAAAAAAATTTCTAAAGAGGGGGCAAAATGTAGCACCCTAAAATTGGCGTAGTAAAACCTTAATAATTACAATTACTCTAAGTAAATATTCAAATTCAAAATTTAACCTCCAAAACTGCTCCCAAACTGCTGCTTAATCCATCTCCTCTTTTCCCATGCCATTTTTAGAGTTTGTTTTGTCCGTTTGATGATATCGTCATCGATCAGACGATATCACCTTAGATCAGACAATTTCATCTGGGCTAGGATGTCCAGACGATCTTGTCCCAAAACTAATTTTTCATAGTTGGACTCTGTTCCAACGACATCTCTAAATCGAGCAGAAGCATGTCTATGCCGTTAGAGACCCTCCCCATTGGAGATCTCACAAATTGGGATGATCTCCAACCTCCTAACCTCCCTCCTAAGCCTATTTAATCCTAGGCCCTCCCATTAGCATCCCCCTAGCTGATTTTTCCTATAAATTGACTTCATATGCATTAAGAAATCCTAAATTGCTATTTGCATTAGTTCTAGTCAAATTTTGTTGCAGGTACCTTAGTATTTTTCAGTCGGAGCAAGCTTACATCGTCGTAGACAATCTTGTTCAGATCGAAGGCGATTCTGTCGAATCAGAGATGATTTCGTATCAATGCGAGATGATTTCGACTGCAATCATCATTGGGGGCAATCAGTGCCCAAAGTTTGCATTTTCTCCACTCTTTTTTGTTGTTTTATTCTGCAATTAGCTAGTTCATTTATTATTTCATGCTATCCTGCATTTTGGAGTTCACCCATCTAGATCAAATGCATAATTAAGTTATAATTTTTATTTAATCAGTATAATGCATACATTTTTTTGTTTATAATTTTTAATTTGATATTGTTATTGGCATTTTACATTGTTTCCCTATGTTAGCATTGCTGTATTTTCTGTGTTTTGCACCTATTTCTCTGTTTGCAGGTCTTTGACGAATTCGTTAGATCTTAGATGATCTTGTCTGATCTCAGACGATCCTGTCAAATCAGAGGTGATCCTGACTGCTTCAAGAATCAAAATCTTCATTAGACATCTAGATTAGGTATGATTGTTTAGTCTTGCTTAATTTCTCTATTTTCTGTCTAATTTTGTTCTTTGTATTCATTTAAATCTACATCTTCATATAGAGTAATTTAGATTCATTTGGCCAAACCTAGGACTTGAATGTTTAAGGATGAAAACTGAATACATAAAACACATTCCCAACCTAGGTGTGGAAACTGCCATTAAATGTTTCCTAGTGAACCCACCATCCGTCAAAAAATCACCATAGTACACCTCCCCCAAGAGGTGGGACCTTCGCAAGGCCTCTCAGTCCGAGGTACTGCGCCATCCTTTTCACATCCCCCTTCCGGGCATGGATCCTATAGCCTGAAGGTAAGGGTGTGAAAAATTTGGAGCGATACAAGGACAAAGACACATTTTCACTAAGAAAATATTGAAATCTGGAAATTGACTCTAAAACATTCTTGAACCAAACACAATTACACATCTTAAAAAATATTTGTTGTCAAAGATGTATAACACCATACTTGGGTTGTACCTCAAAGTGAAAAGGGTATTCCTTGCTTGTCCCATCATGCAACATAGTCCATAAAAATAGTGGTTTTCACCACTATCATAGTTTCTAAATAAAATAAAGAGTAGGATAAAACCCCTAAAAACTCTAAATATTTTACACATCACACACCACAAATCATCAATTTGTAAGGATAGTACTACAATTTCAATCAAATAGTTAGGTAGTCATCCCCAAAACTTAGAGATCAAATTCTTGGACTATGGATTCAATATCCATTAGGGCTATAGATGCTTGAATGGCTATGGAGTACGCTCTTGCATGGTGATATGCCTCTTTTAAAGAGACCTCTAACCTCACATAAGGACAAGCTAGCTTCTTGGTCTTATCTGTAACAAGTTTTCATCTCAAATTGCTCAATATGGGTTAATAAAATCAATTACACACACACACACACACGTTATTGATTACCTCGAGTAATTACCATGCTCATGATTTGGTAAATGAATTCACTGCACACACATTTTGTCTTAGATAAATTAGGCAGTATTCAGTGAGTTTATTTGATACCACTAGTATGTCTGAGTCTCTGCAAAACAGTTAGTCTTCCATGTCAACATCCATATCTTCTTACATATAAATATCCATATCTTCTTCCATATCAACATACATATCTTCTTCCATGTTAACATCCATATCTTCTTCCATATCAACATCCATATCTTCTTCCATGTCAACATCCATGTCTTCTTCCATCCATATCATTTCATGAGTCATCCATTTCACATGCCACCAGTTTGTTGCCCTTGATTAAACAACAATGCTAAAACATGGCCAAGAAAAATCTAAACTATGAATGATCATTAGTTCATTTTCATCCATAACACATTATCATTGCATTAATCATCCATATACACATGCATTTACACAAAAATCATCCACACAAAAGCATTTATACAAAAGCATTTATACAAAAGCATTAACACAAAAGCATAACACAAAAGTAAAAGCCATGTATATATATAAATAGCGTATGTACAATTAATTCCCAAAGGCAATATACAATGGAGCACTCGCTAACACCTATAACAGGATCCTTGTGACCTTGAAGGAGCCCTAGATCTAGAGCTATGCCTAGACTCACTATGCCTAACAGATATGAATATGGATGAGGAAGGTGTATCCGAAAGCCCAATATGATGCTCCATCAATCGATCCATCAAATCTTGAATATATTACTCTCAGGATTGAAGGCATCATACATCATGTCTCTACCAATGACTCTCTAAAAACTCTTCCTAGAGCCTCATAGTCTCATCATGACATCCACCTACAACTAGTTGTACCTCCAACTCTACCCACAATTGATCAATATTTACATCTTGAGTTGTTACCATCTCATCTCGAGTCGCTACCATAGCATCTTACTCTACCACCAATTGCTCTAGCCTCGCCTAATCCTCCTTACTCCACCCAAGAGGTCCCTATAGAAATTCCTCCAGGCCATCTCTACCATCTCCATCCCCTCCAAGCCCTAGATCCTACTTTGTTGTATCCCTCACCTACCTCCTTTAGCTACTAGATCAAAGGTGCCTTTGATGCTTAGGAGCATCATAGGCCTCCTTGACCTCTACCTCATCCCCATCCCCATTTCCTGCATCTACTGTCAAACTTGATACCCATGGCAGTTGTGCATTAAACCATGCATCATACTCTATAGTAGTCCCCACATCATCCACATCAGGGATATCCATCTCCTTACAATCCTATTAGGTCACTCTCCATACCTTAGCACAAGGTAGACCTGTCTCATATCGATGATGCTTGTATAGCATTGGGGTCTTAAGAACCTCCTACCTCAATACAAAGTACCTCAGCACCTATGAGAATTGAATCAGTTCGGCTTCACTCTAGTACCTCCCAGATACCCACCTAGCCTACTAAACCCTCCACAACTACTCCCAATCATCTATCTATATGGCACCTCACCATGGCCTCCATATAATCTAAGTTAACATCAATCCATCCCATAGATCCCTATACCACTAGCTCATCCAAACATGTTGACTCGACTACACATCCTCTACCATCGACCACCTCTTAACATAGGGCTACTCCCTATCCCATGACTAAGTAGGCAAACCCACTAGCTAAGCCACACTAAAATTATCCTAGCCCCAACACTGTAGTAGGAAATTGCACTCTATCCCCTGCCTATGCCTCCTCACATTATACAAATCCTGGTACAACTATGCTAATAAAGTAAGAGCCCATGCATATAATCGAGGTGTAACAATCATATCACACACTAGCCCGATAATGTTCCATGGAAACCGATATCTAGTATTGTTCGAGATTACTATGTTGGCCAACACAAACATCACCAATGTCGATAGGGCATCCAAATTCTTATCCACATACATGGACAAGTATGTTATCCCTCCATCCGTCAAATCCACATCCTACAACCCATCTCCAAAAATGTGACTCATTTCATATCTCTTATAGTGTTCAATTTTGACATGTAAGCCCTCCACTGGAAACTTGAGGATACGATATAAATCCTCATGTGTTACTATAATATCTCCAATAAGGATCTAAAAGGTCTCCCTATCTGGATCCCATATCTTTGCTAAGGTAGAGAGATACCCCTCATCCACCCTCACCACATCTATCTTAACTACCCTAGCGAGCCCAACATCCTCAAGCCACTCCCAATGGTCCTCCCACAAAATCTTACTCATCCTAGGGATGAGAAGCAAGAACCGATGCCAAGCCTCCAAAATACTCAACTACAACATAACACATTGCAACACATTAATGTTACATGCATTGCATAATTTCAAAAAAAAGCAACATTTTTTTTTTTCATAAAACAAAGAGCTTCAAAGGAATTTACCTTAGAAAAATTCACATCTTCTCTTGCTACCACATTTTCACCCTCCATTGCCATAGCTTCTACAACACTTCACTTCACTCCACTCCACTCCACTCCCTTAGATGTAGCTTCTAAAATTCACAAATGCAAGAATGAATTTGATTTCCCTTATATAGGCTATTTATAGTTATTTTAGTCACATTTAAATGCCCATGGATGCTCCCAAGCACATTGAAATGCATCCCTACATTTGGAGATCATCAAAATTTGGCGGGCATTTACACAAGCGATAGGCGCCCACCAATTTTTAGTGTTAAAATTGACAAAACATAAAAAATTATCCAAAAAGGTAGATTAGCTCCACAAAATATTTCCAAATTGCACCCATATACCCATTTCATCATCATATCATATTTTTTGAAAACCAAAATCGATTTGGACACATAATTTTTGTTTGCGACCAAAAAGCATAAAATCATATTACAAGTTACAAGACGCTTCAAAATGGTGCAAATTTTTACAAAATGACCATTTTCATCATTCTAATCATCCATTCCATCATTGCATTCAATTTTGTGATAATATGAATTGATTTGGATGGTTAACTTTTATTTGTGCCTAAAAGGTGTAAAATTATCCAAAATTGCTTCAAAATGCCCCAAATCAAGATAAAATTTCAAATATTCAATCATCAATGCATTTATTATCATCACATCTTCATTTCAACATCATTTTCATTCACCAATAATTGTATTCATATATTTTTCCCAGTTCATATACAAATTCAAGTGAACCTCATACCTAGTGGTCTATTCTATCTCCTTGGCGATTGTAGCGATTTGCATCCATGCAATTAGGTAAAATGAATAAATCACCATAAGGACACTTGGTTATCTTCGTAATCATATATCTATATGTTCAACAACAAAATTACTTTTGATCCCTCATTTTATGAGTGAAACTATGCCAAGACCAATTTGCTCAACAATTATCATTGATGGCCTTGTTAATAGGGCTTGAAACATGGATAAATCATATTACATCATTCTCCTCAACAATCAGGAATTGCGCAGAGTCAACTAGGAATGGCCTCCTAGAAATAATCTAATCTTAGAGTGATTGGTTCTTGATATTTTGCATTTTTATTATTTTGTATTTTGGTGATGTCGAACACCAATTCCTTCAACAACATGGAATCACCCCCAACTTGGGGAAACTACATTTGACTTTGATTTTTCCATAATGGAATACATTTTACATGATCATGGTATTTACACTTGGTAAAAACCCTTTCTCTTTTGGGGCAAAAACATAATCATTCACTTGCATTTATCAACAATCCTCTTTCTTCGTTGAGGCAAAAATAAAATCATTTATATCATCCTTTTACATAATTCATATCATCTACATTTACATCACATATTCACAATTTGCACATTCATTTGTACCAATATATCAATTGGATCGTGGGATTCATTCTTCACTCATTTTCCAATTGAGGGGGTAAGCTACACAATAAAAATTCTTTTGTCTTCAAGTTTATCTTCACATCCCAATGAAAGAAAGTTGCTTCTACATAAGGCCAAACCAGGTGTCTTGTATTTTTGCACCGCATTGTGTTTCACGTAACGCGATACAAAAATGGGTATATGTAGACACCAAAATTTAGCCACTTGTCATCCATCCATGTTTCCCAATCTCCACCGTCCATTATATATATATATATATATATATATATATATATATAGTATATTTATATATATGTGAATTAATCCTAGTCATCCATCATGTTTTAATATTAGCCATCCATGCGCATTAATCCATACTTCATTTATTGCTTAGATTTAATCTCCACCCTTCCTCATGTTTTAATCTTGACCGTTCAAATTATGTCATCAAAACCCTAACATATCTGAAGGAATATTATAAAGAGGAGTCATTTTGATGTTTCAATCCCTAAGTGCTTTTTGAATCCTAACACTTATGAGTCCTTGGAATCCTTGAGTTCTTTGAGTGCTTAAGCTCCCCCTAAGTTCTTAAGATCCCTAATTTCACTTTGGAGGTATTAAACCCTAACCCTATAATTTTCATCCTCGCTCCTCATCACTGTCATTCGCATCTTTTGCATCCACCACCACCCACCTCACATGAACCAGATCTAGTTTTGCAACCTTTCCCTTAGCTACCGAATACCCTTTGAAGCTTTCTGAGCACCCAACAGAGTCTATAGAGCACCCACTAGAGTCTATCGAATGCTCTCTCGAGCTTCCAGAGTGCCTTTGGGTATTTTTAATCATCACTGAGTTTCTACAAGTATTTATCATTCTAGATTTGCAACCTTATGACCCTCGGGTGTTGTTAGGGCATCTTCAAAACCCTCACTAGCAGTATTTATGTAAGCAAAAAATAGAGACAAAGGTTCATTAACAAGGTAAAAGTTCATTGTACTTATTTCATTTCTTTATGCTTTGTTAACAACTTTCATTGCAATATTAAGGTTTTATGATTTTATTTCTCTTGAGGGTCTCATGCAGTGGAACCCTCAAAACTATTACTAATCCTTGTTATTGTTTGTTGTATGTAGGTGTAAGATCAACATTTATTGAAGGTTGTTGAAGCTTGGGTGGCCCTGCATAGATACACAAGCCCATCCCTAATTTATTGGGATTGAATCAAGTGCGAAGACACCACCATTACTTTTAACTAGGGTTTTGAAGAACCCTAGTACATATAACAATTGTATCAAAAGAAATACGTATTGTAAAACCCCACATTTGGGGCATGCTGATTGTAACACTTGAGATCTACTAGCAATAATAAAATAGTTCATTTTTATTGTGCAATCATTGTGTTACTTTGCTTATTTATTATTTCATAGTTTATATTTGGTGTTGCTTGATTTTGTATTCACAAATCTTTGTTTTTTCTTTGTCTTTAGAGTCATATGACCATTTATTTTCCTATATGAAAATTTTTGCTTCATCATATCTATTATTTGATATTTCACAACCCACTTAAGCTTCTTTGATTTCTAGTGTATGAATATGGAAGATAAGTTTGGATCATAATTGATCCATTTTTCTTTTCCTTGTTTGATAATATGACATTGTTTCTTTCCATTGATGACTTTAAACTCTACTATCATATTTTGATCCATAAGTTGAGAAACTAAAAGAATGTTGGTAGTCAATCCAAGAACATATAAAATATTAATTAGATTGACTAGAACATTTTTTATTCCTTTTACTTCATAAGTCTTACTATCTCCTATAGCAATCAATTTCTCATATTTTATTTTTAGAGAGTTAAACCATTGTTTATTTCCAGTCACATGTTTACTTGCTTTAGGATATGTATGTCAATAATCTATAATTTGCTTTGAATGATGTATATTTCAAACTTTTAAACATTTGAGTTGAATCTCTTTTGTCTCCCTAATTTTGAACAAAGAACTAAAGATAATTTTTATACAATCTTTCAATTTTCAAAAACTTTATGTTGACAACCTTATGTCTCCCTAATGATCAAATTTGATAAGATTTTTCAACTCCTAAATTTTGAGTTGAATTTGAGTATATAATCAATCAATGATTTTTGATAAAATTTCAATTCCCAAATTTTTGTTGAATACCTTGTATCTCCCTAATGTTTTGATATATGATCAAACAATTGGATTCTGATGAAGGTTTCAATTCCCAAATTTATAAGTTGAATTTATTTTAAACTCCCAAATAATAAATTTAGCAATTTTGAGAAATAATATTTGCAAAAATCAATATTCCAATTTGATATAGTAGTCCTTATTTATCCAAAATTATCAATTTGCAAATATTAAATCTGATTTAAAAAACTAGATAAATCAATTACAAAATTTGTAATTAATCTTCAAAAACTTCCTAAGCCTTCAAATTAATTTTCAAATCTTCAAAACCTATTTCAATGGTATTCAAAATTTTTGAAAAATAATTAATACTATTTCTAAGGTTTCACTTTCTCAAATTGAAGTCTTATCTCTCCACAATATAATTAATCTATATGCAATTAGATTAATTTTGCTATAACCTTAGAAAAATAAAATAATAATGCTCAACCTTATAACTCCTATCTTTAGAAATAAATTAATAACCAATTCAAATTGATTTTACCTCCCAAAGTGGGGTGCAAATTTTTGGCTTCTTCAACTTCGTTGACTCTTCAACGGGCTTCTCTTTCTTCAAGGTGCTCCTTGGCAAATATTCTCCTTTCTGCCTTGCTCAGACTTCTTGCTCGATGCTTGGTGAACGTATTCTCCTTTCTACCATGCTCAAAATTCTCATTCAATGCTTGGTGAATGTATTTTTGAATGCTTTATCGTTTGACTTGCCCATGCAATTAATGACTAGATTGAGATGTTCTATCTCCCTCCAATATTTATCGGTGCTCTCTATTTCAATGTGACAAGTGGCATAAGGTTCCTTCACCTTCATGGTAAATAAACTCTCTTTAACACTCGCACTCCCTGGTGATGTTTTGATTCCTTTATATTGCACTCGATTTTTTTGCATTATCCTCTTTAACAAAATGCTTGATCAGTTTTGAAATTTCTTCACCTTAATAAGCACCGAATTCCATGTGCTTTTTGAATTATTGGTAGTTATGAATGCCAATGTTTGCCTTCTCCTTGATTGTTACAATGGTTATCCCTTCTATGCTTTTTTGATGTCTAAATGATGTCTATTCAGTTTCTCACTCTCCAAAATATGTAGGCAATAATTATACTCCTTGAGGTGAAGATTTTAGTGGCTCCTCCAATATCTGGTGGCTCTCTAAAACTTACACCTTCTCCTCGACTCACTTGGTGGATCTAAAAATAGTGCACCTCCTTTGCACGTTTGATGACTTCTTGTTTCACTACGATGGCTCCTCCTTTGCATGTTTAATAGCTTCACCTTTTAATGTAGTGGCTTGTCCTCCCTAAAAAGGTTCTCCATTATCAAACTCGATAGCTCTTGGATGTCTATCCCCCTATGCTACAGTTGCAACTTTGTTGTGATGGTCTTATGCTAGGTCTACTCCAAAATACCTTATTGTTCTTCGACTTCTAACCTTCTTATCCTACCCCGTGCTTGTTGCCTATAAAATTGGTGGTTCCTCCACATGCTTGATGATTTATCCTTATCTTCTCTCCTCCATTAAAGACTGCAACTTACTTGCTTTGTTCCTTATACTATATTGCTCCTTTTTCAAGCTAGTAACTATCTTAGTAACTTGCTACTATTTTTGTATATTTGATGCAAGTTTGATGGTGATAGCAAGCTCTAAATTTTTGCTTCAAAAAAATAGAACTTGAGCTTCTCGTTTTTTCTATCCTTCAATAATGATAATAGTGCTTATAATGCTTAATATAAACACTCTCATTGAATGCTTAAACAAGGCCAACTATAAACAATTATTTGCAAAAACATTATTTCCTTACTTTCTTGCCTTTTTCTTGCTTATCTTACTTACTATTTAATTGTTCAAAGATTTCAACTTTGTAGCTATTCGTTTACTTATGTTGTTGCCCAAAAATCTACTTTATCCTCTCCTCCAACTTGCTCTCCAAAACTTTACTTTCTCCTTCCAAAATGTTGTTAAAAATTAGCTTCTATATTCTTCAAATATATTATCCAAAAATTCTCCTTTATCATTCCAAACTATAGTTGAATAAATCTAAAATATGCAACTATTCTATCCTACAATGATGCTCCAAAAATTACTTTCTTCTCCTTTAGTTTATTGTCCAAAAATTCTAAATTTTACAGCTTTACTTTTCCTCAAAAAGTTGTTCGATTTTTTTGAATTTTGCAGCTCCAAATGCTACCCAAAATTGTTGTGAATTCCTCGTTCAATTAGCTATCCAAGGATACTTTAAAATTTACCCAAATATTCTCTAAATTGCAGCTCTGTCTCCCCCAATTTGCTATCCTGAAACTCTTCAAATTTTACCCCAAAAATTTGCAATATTCTCCTTAAAAAATCAGCCTTCAAAACATTTAATGACTGCCTTAAAAAAGTATAAATTTGGTGGCGTCTTCAATCCTCTTCCTCCTTTTTAGCTCTTGTTAAAATATGTCTCTAAATTTTACCTCTTTATTGGCATCTTCTTCAAGAATGTGAATGTCTTGAAGTCTTCAAAAAATACTTTCTAAAATTTGGCAAACTTCTTACCAAATCCTTCCTCCTTGAATCAGTTTCACAAATCCTTTTGGGCTTGTTGTTGGATGGTGATAATTATCCCAAATTTGGTGTGATTACCTCTTTTCAGGAGTTTCTTCTTCTTGCAATATTCTATCTTGAATTTTCTTCAAATCTCTTCCAATGACCACTTCTTCAATTTCTGAATAAGGCTTCTCTATTCTCCTTCTTTCTCCTTCCAAATTTCAATAGGACCTTTTCCTAGGCCTCCTTAATATTCTCTCTCAAATCTTCTATCTATTTTCTTCAATATTCAATGGGACCTCTTCTCTCGGGTCTCCTTTTTCTTAATATTCAATAGGCCTTATCTAGCCTCTTTCTTTCTTCTCTCTTCAATCTGCTATAGGACCTCTTCTCTTGAGTCTCCTTAATATTCAATAGTTTTACCTCTTCTGGTACATATTCCTTCCTTCCACCATGGAAATATATATCTAATAATTTTATCTCTATTGTATCCTCATCATCTTCTAAAATTCATCAATGGGGTTATTACCAAACATATTGTTTGACACCACTACCTAATTCTTCACTGACGATTTATTTTAGAATTTTTTTTTGGAACTTGGAAGTCATTAGGATCTATTTCCTCTCTTTCTTGCTTTGGGATCTTATGTGTGCAATATCTTGCTAAAAAATCATATTCATGGTAGATTCTACAATGAAAAGGTATGTTCTCATAATCAACATCTTACTCCCATGTTTCCTCCCCAACCTATAAAGTGATATTTTTTGGGAGAGGTTTGTTAAAGTCCATTAAGACACATATTTGAGCATATATAATTTGTTCAAATCTATATGCACTATCAACAATCATTACAAATATTCTTATGGTATATACAATTGTTGTAAATACTATCAGATTTTAAAATTTATCTGCAAGCTAAAAAGTTTCAACCAAACTGGTATCATAGATGGCATCTCTTCCTCTGCTTTGAATTTATTATACCAATATTTCATAAAGAGACATACCCTTCCTAAAAACCATGGTCCCCCTTGGAATATTTATTCTCTATTTTAGAAGTAAAAATAATAAGGAAATAACCATTAGGGCAGGCAAAGATTTGGAATTCACCTTTTATTTACCATTATTTAATATCCTATAGTTTAAATGTTGATAGGATCAATCTAAACCCCATAAATTGGTATATCATCCCTCTCCTATCCATGTCCTCTATTCCATTTTAAAATTCCTCCATGTCAACCTTCACCATTAGGGAATCATCTGCCACCATTAAACACCCTATCACAGTTTTCTTGGAATCTTAGGCATCCTTAAAGGTCTTCATGAGGCCCTCGAGTTATTGATCACATCTAGTAGGTGTTGTTTACCTTGAAATAAATCCCTAATTTTTTTTTTGAGGGTAGATCCCCTAACTCTTTTACCATATTGGGTATTGGTACAATCAACTCCTTTTAATTTATCCTCAAAACAATTTTGCTTAAGTTCTAGACCATATTTATTTTTCTTGCTTTAGCTTCTCTAATATGGTCTACATCTTATATTTTTTTCTGGTTTTCTTCAACCCTTGGCCTTGTTTTCATTGTAAACTATGATCTCTCATCTCTTTTTTATTGTAAATTAAAAGTGCTTATTGCTTTTACCTTCACTCTATGCGTCTTGTAAAAATTATTTATCTACTGAATTTTAAATCCATTGCATTTCCTCTAGTTGCATCTTTTACTTCATGTAATCATTCTTACTGGCCACTAGGGTCAACAAGTCTCGTCCTCTATATTTGCCCTATAATTTGGTCTAAAACCTTTCAAAACCCTTATGCTAGCTCTCTCCCCCTAAATAAACTTTGTTTAGATTCCACATATTTAAATAACACTTTTGTTGTTTATTTAAAAAATCTCACATATTTATGTAATGTAAACACAAAAAGACCTAAAGTCCACTTGATTTTTTATAATGTTAGGTTCAAAGTATTCCATAAGAAAAAACAAGCCAAATGAAATAAATAATTAAAATTCAACACCTAAAACATGTTTGAACTTTATTTGCTTATTAAACAAAAAGAATCAAAATTAATCATATAAAAATAAAATCTTAAAATATTTAGATTATAATACAACTCTTTTAGCATAAAATTTTGGCTACTCTAAAATTTTAAAAGTTCACCTAAAAAATTAAAAAATTTAAAACTATAAATTTATTTAACATTATAATAAATAGTCAAACTTAATATTAAATGATATATAAATTTAATTGGTTAAATATTTTGAATTTCAAATTTAGTTATAAATTTTATTAAATGATATAAACATAATTCCTAAAATATTATTATAACAATATCAAATAAAATAAAGAAAATTTATATTAATCTTATATAACCAATTTAAAAAATATAAAAATTAAAAAAATAATTTTTTTTTGTTTTTGTTTTTTTTAAGATTTGACATTGTTTTCGCTAATGTTCTGCCCCTTTTGTGATCCCTTTTAATTTTAATTGAATATTTTGTGACTTTGTAAAAATTTAAAAACCTTTCCAAATTCCCTATAAAAAAGTTTGAAAAACCTTTCAAAACTCTTTTTTAATACCTTAACCAAAAAAAATAACACAACTTTACATATCTCAATAATATCAGGTTTGAAAAGTAATCTTAGGGGCTTTGCTTTCGAAATTTCGAGTGGCTATTATTTTTATTTTTAGTGCATTATTATTTTTTTAAATAATTTTTTTGGCATCTTTTTTATTAAGATAATTATGGTTTATATAAGTTTTTTTTATGAAAGAAAGTCCAAAACTTTAACTTTCTTACAGGCACAGGTGATTGCTTTTATTATTTTTCATTTTATATCAAAGATTAATGATTTGATGCGTGTCATCTGTTGTTATAACTTTCTACAAATTTATTTGGTGGTTATTATGTATATATTAATATAAAAAAATTGATAATGTTTTCATTATTTTAGGAAAACCCAGATTTGAACAGCCATGCCACTGATATTTTTGAAAGAACGATATTTCTTTCTGGTGATTGATTTTTCGTCTTCATTTCAAGCATGAACGTTATTATCAATATTAATGAGTCTACACTTGCTATTTGTTGTTTATGAATATTAACGATTCTTCACTTGCTATTTGTTGTTATGGCCGTACACAAATTTATTTGGGGAGACAATATCTTTAAGATATCTTTATATTTTTGGGAGAAGGATCTTTGTGTACGGGTGGTCCACGACCTTCGTGTTGTTTATTTTGTTCTGCAATGGGTATTACCATTCAACCACCTTATTGGTTAAAGGAAAAGAGTAGTTGAATGTTAATACCCGTTTATTAACTTTTCATAGAAAGCATCACCTTGCTTTAAATCGTAGTACCCACGTGTATACTATCTATCATGACGAGCTATGCAACTTGCAAGGTTTTAGGGTTAAATTTAAATAATATTTATTTTATTTTATTATTTAACTTAGTTAAACAAAAGGTACGAAGTTCTTGAATTTAGATTTTTTTTTATTGGTTGAAAGGGTGTTGAAAGGTCCTTGAACCTTTTACAAGTATTTTTTACATGTTTTCCAAACCGATCGAAGAGGCCCAAGAGCTAAAGATCAAAGAAAAAGCAAAACACCACAAGAAGAAAGGTGTTGCGATATCGCGACATGTTGCATTTTTGCGGTCCAAAGCATAAAGAAAAAGCAAGGAGGAAAAGGTGTCGTGATACCGCGACATGTTGCACCGTCGCGGCCAAAGGAGGAAAAGATGTCGCGATATCGCAACAGGATGCAGCATTGCGACCGAAGGAGAGAAAATGTCGCGATATTGCGACATGTTGCAACGTCGCTGCTAGAAGAGAAGAAGTGTCGCGATATCGCGACAAGTTGCATCGTCGCGGCCAAAGGAGGAAAGGTGTCGTGATATCGTGACATGTTGCATCGTCGAGGCCAAAGAAGAAAATATGTCGCGATATCGCGACATGTTGCATTGTCGCGGCCAAAGGAGAAAAAGTGTCGCGATATCGCGACATGTTGCACCGTCGCGGCCACAAGAGAAAAGGTGTCGCGATATCGTGACATGTTGCATTGTCGTGACCAAAGGAGGAAAAGTGTCGCGATATCGCGACATGTTGCAATGTCACGGCCAAAAGAGAAAAGGTGTCACGATATCGTGACAAGTTGTATCAGCGCGGCCTAAGGAGAAAAAATGTCGCGACATGTTGCATCGTCGCGGCCAAGGGAAAAAAAGTGTCACAATATCGCGACATGTTGCAGCATCGTGGCCAAAGGAGAGAAAGTGTCACGAAATCGCGACATGTTGCATTGTCTCGGAAAAAGGATAAAAAATGTCACGATATCGCCACATGTTGCATTGCCGCGACCAAAGAAGGAAAAGGTGTCGTGATATCCCGACATGTTGCATCATCGCGGCCAAAGAGAAAAAGTGTCGCGATATCGCGACACGATGCATCATCGCGACAAAAGAAAAAAAGTGTCGCGATATCGCGTCACGTTGCATCATCGCGGCCGAACAGAAAAAGTGTCGCGATATCGCGACACGTTGCATCATCGCGGCAAAAGAAAAAAAGTGTCGCGATATCGCGACACGTTGCATCATCACGGCAAAAGAAAAAAAGTGTCGCGATATCGCGACACGTTGCATCATCGCGGCCGAACAGGAAAAGTGTCGCGAAATCGCGACAAGATGTAACGCCGCGACCAAAAGAAAAAAAAGTGTAGCGATATCGCGACATGTATTATAATTAAATATTAAGGTGCTTTAAGTTACACAAGCAAAATAATAACTTAAAATTTTTCAAAATCTTTAATAATAAAAAGTTATCTTTATTTTTTTAATTATTAAATAAATATTAAATTATAAATAAAATATATTTACTTATAAATAGTTCAAATTATATAAACAAAACAAAAACTCAAATATTTTTAATATTTTTTTTATTTAAGTAAATATTTCTTATACATATACATATCCACCCTGAGGATTAGAAAGTTAATAACCTCTCATTAATACATAGCCTTTTATAACCCGATTACCTTGTCAATAGCTCACCGTTTGATCAAATATCCGGTCTAGCGCGCTCGCCCATGAAAGTGTAGTTGTTACTGCCCACCCCCGCCCTCAAGTTGTTACTTGTGAGGACGGGGGTGGGCAGCCAATGCGGTTGTTACTGCCCACCCCCGCCCTCATTTGTGAGGGCGGGGGTGGCATGACTCGCACCGGCACATGTGCGGTTATTCTCGCCCACTATTGAGGGCGGGGTGGGCGATAACAATCGCATTGTGCCGGTAACTCACGGCACAATGCGGTTAGCATGCCCACCCCGCCCTCAATAGTGGGCGAGTAACCGCATTGTGCTGCGATGCGGTTATTCTGCCCACCCCCGCCCTCACAAATGAGGGCACCGCACTAATGCGGTTATTACGCCCACTATTGAGGGCGGGGGTGGGCAGAATAACCGCATCGGCACAATGCGATTGTTACTACCCACCCCCGCCCTCAATAGTGGGCGATTGTTGCAATGCAGTTGTGAGGGCGGGGGTGGGCAGTAACAACTGCACTGGCACAATGCAGTAACATTTGTTGCAATGCGCTTGTGAGGGCGGGGTGGGCGTGAATAACCGCACCGGCACAATGCAGCTTGTTACCGCCCACTATTGAGGGCGGGGGTGGGCGTAGTAACCGCACCGGCACAATGCGGTTGCTCACGCCCACCCCCGCCCTCAATAGTGGGCGATAACAAGCGCATTGTGCAGCGTGCAGCCATTGCCCACCCCCGCCCTCAATTGTGAGGGCGGGGGTGGGCGATGAATAACCGCACCGGCACAATGCGGTTGTTATCGCCACCCCCGCCCTCAATAGTGGGCGATAACAAGCGCATTGTGCCGGTGCGAGTTATCGCCCACCCCGCCCTCACCCGCCCTCAATTGTGAGGGCGGGGGTGGGCGAGAATAACCGCACGCTGGCACAATGTAATGTAGCGCCACGCCCCGCCCTCAATAGTGGGCGATAACAGCACATTGTGCCGGTGCGGTTAGCTGCGCCACCCCCCGCCCTCACCAATGGTGAGGGCGGGGTGGGCGTGAATAACCGCACGCGGCACAATGCGGTTGTTCCGCCCACTATTGAGGGCGGGGGTGGCAGAATAATCGCACCGGCACAATGCGCTTGTTACCGCCCACTATTGAGGGCGGGGGTGGGCGATGAATAACCGCATTGGCGAGGCGGGTGGGCGTAATAACCGCACCGGCACAATGCGCTTGTTATCGCGCACTATTGAGGGCGGGGGTGGGCAGCACAATGCGCTTGTTATCGCCCACCCCCGCCCTCAATAGTGGGCAGAATAACTTCATTGTGCCGGGGTAGTTGTTACTATTGAGGGCGGGGGTGGACAGTAATAACCGCATTGTACCGGCGGGGGTGGGCAGTAACAACTACATTGGCAGGGCGGGGGGGGCGTAATAACCGCACCGGCACAATGCGCTTGTTCATCGCCCACTATTGAGGGCGGGGTGGGCAGCACAATGCAGCTTGTTGCTGCGCCACCCCGCCCTCAATAGTGGGCGATAACAACTTCATTGTGCCGGGGTAGTTGTTACTATTGAGGGCGGGGGTGGACGAGAACAACCGCATTGTACCAATGCAGTTGTTACCGTCCACCCCCGCCCTCAATAGTAACAACTACCCCGGCACAATGAAGTTGTTATCGCCCACTATTGAGGGCGGGGTTGGCGAGAATAACCGCACCGGCACAATGCGGCTTGTTACCGCCCACTATTGAGGGCGGGGTGGGCGAGAATAACCGCATCGGCACAATGCGATTGTTACCGCCCACTATTGAGGGCGGGGTGGGCGGTAACAACTACATTGTCACCGCCCACTATTGAGGGCGGGGGTGGTCGGTAACAATCGCACCGGCACAATGCAGTTATTCACGCCCACTATTGAGGGCGGGGGTGGCGTGAATAACCGCATTGTTGAGGGCGGGGTGGGCGAGAATAATCGCATTGTGATCGCCCACTATTGAGGGCGGGGGTGGGCGGAATAATCGCAGCCGGCACAATGCGATTGTTACCGCCCACTATTGAGGGCGGGGGTGGGCAGTAACAACTGCATTGTCACTGGCACAATGCAGTTGTTACTGCCCACTATTGAGGGCGGGGGTGGGCAGTAATAACTGCATTGTTGAGGGCGGGGGTGGGCGTAATAACCGCATTGTTGAGGGCGGGGGTGGCAGTAACAACCGCACCGGCACAATGCGATTGTTACCGCCCACTATTGAGGGCGGAGGTGGGCGATGAACAATCGCATTGTGCGGGGGTGGGCGTGAACAACTGCACTGGCACAATGCAGTTGTTACTGCCCACTATTGAGGGCGGAGGTGGGCAGTAACAACTGCATTGTGACAATGCGCTTAGTCATCGCCCACCCCGCCCTCAATAGTGGGCAGTAACAACTGCATTGTGCCAGTGCAGTAACACCACCCCCGCCTTCAATAGTAACAACTACCCTGGCACAATGCAGTTGTTACTGCCCACTATTGAGGGCGGGGGTGGGCGAATAACCGCACCGGCACAATGCGCTTGTTCATCGCCCACTATTGAGGGCGGGGTGGGCAGTAATAATCGCATTGTCACAACAATGCGGTTAGTATCGCCCACCCACAACAATGCACGAGTTATTCTGCCCACCCCCGCCACGACAATGCGATTATTCACGCCACCCCCGCCCTCAACACAACAATGCGATTAGTCACGCCCACCCCCGCCTCGACAATGCAGCTTGTTACCGCCACCCCCGCCCTCAACACAACAATGCGCTTGTTACCGCTCACCCCCGCCTCGACAATGCGAGTTATTCTGCCCACCCCCGCCCTCAACACAACAATGCGAGTTGTTCATCGCCACCCTCGCCACGACAATGCGGTTGTTACGCCCACCCCGCCCTCAATAGTGGGCGATAACATCGCATTGTGCCGGTGCAGTGTAGTTCACGCCCACCCCCGCCCTCAATAGTGGGCGTAACAACCGCACCGGCACACGGTGCGTTGTTACTGCCCACTATTGAGGGCGGGGGTGGGCGAGAATAACCGCACCGGCACAATGCGGTTGTTCATCGCCCACTATTGAGGGCGGGGTGGGCGTGAACAATCGCACTGGCACAATGCGATTGTTACTACCCACCTCCACCCCCCCACCCTCACTACTATTGAGTATTGAGGGTGGGGGTGGGCAGAATAACTCGCATTGGCTCAATAGTAGGGTGGGGGTGGGTAGTAACAACCGCATTGGCTCAATAGTAGGGTGGGGGTGGGTAGTAACAACTGCATTGGCGGTAACAACTACATTGGCTCAATAGTAGTGAGGGTGGGGGGCTTGGGGGTGGGCGGTAACAAGCGCATTGTGTCATCAATACTCAATAGTAGTGAGGGTGGGGGGGTGGAGGCGGGTAGTAACTAACCGCATTGTGCCAATGCGGTTGTTACTGCCCACCCCACCCTCAATACTCAATAGTAGTGAAGGTGCCAATGCGGTTAGTTCGCCCACCCCCCACCCTCAATACGCCAATGCGAGTTGTTCGCCCACCCCCACCCTCAATACTCAATAGTAGTGAAGGTGCCAATGCGATTATTCTTGCCCACCCCCACCACCCCCACCCTCAATACTCAATGGGTGGGGGTGAGCGATGACTAATTGCATTGGCACAATGCAGTTGTTACTGCCCACCCCCACCCATTGAGTATAATGCGGTTATTACTGCTCACCCCCACCCATTGAGTATTGAGGGTGGGGGTGGACAGTAACAACTGCATTGTGCCAATGCAGTTGTTACTACCCACTGCCAATGCAGTTGTTACTGCCCACCGCCCCCACCCTCACTACTATTGAGTATTGAGGGTGGGGGTGAACAGTAATAACCGCATTGCACAATGCGCTATTATTCTGTCCACCCCCACCCTCAATACTCAATAGTAGTGAGGGTCGGGGCGGTGGGTAGTAACAACTGCATTGGCACAATGCAGTTGTTAATGCCCACCCTCACCCTCAATACTCTTGCCAATGTAGTTGTTACTGCCTACCCCCACCCTCAATACTTAATAGTAGTGAGGGTGGGGGGAGGTGGGGGTGGGCAGTAACAAGCGCATTGTGCCAATGCGCTTGTTCTTGCCCACCCCCACCCTCAATACTCAATAGTAGTGAGGGTGGGCGAGCTAACTCGCATTGTGCCGGGGTAGGGGTGGGCGATGACTAATCGCATTGGGTAGTAAAAACTGCACTGGCTCGGGCGGGGGTGGGCAGTAAAAACTGCACCGGCTCGAGGCGGGGGTGGGCGATAAAACCGCACCGGCTCGGGCGGGGGTGGGCCGAGGCGGTTGTTACTGCGCACCCCCGCCCTCACTACTAGGGCGGTTGTTACGCCCACCACCGCCCTCCTCACTACTATTGAGGGCGGGGGTAGTAGTGAGGGCGGGGGTGGGCGATGAAAGCCGCATTGGCTCGGACGGGGGTGGGCAGTAACAACGCGCCCGAGGGTGGGGGTGTGCCGGGCGGTTGTTACCGCCCACCCCCGCCCTCACTACTAGGGCGATTGTTACTGCCCACCCCCGCCCTCCTCACTACTATTGAGGGCGGGGGTGGGCAATCCTCGCCCTCGGGGCCGAGGGCGGGGGTGGGCGGTAACTAACCGCATTGTGCCAGGGCGCTTGTTCACGCCCACCCCCGCCTCGGGCGATTGTTACCGCCCACCCCCGCCCTCAAGGCGGTTGTTCACGCCCACCCCCACCCTCATCACTACTATTGAGGGCGGGGGTGGGCGTGACAATCGCATTGTGCCACCCCCGCCCTCCTCACTACTATTGAGGGCGGGGGTGGGCGGTAACAACTCGCATTGTGCCAGGGAAGTTGTTCACGCCCACCCTGCCCTCGGGGCGATTGTTCTCGCCCACCCCCGTCCTCGGGGCGGTTTTCGCCCACCACCACCCTCACTACTATTGAGGGCGGGGGTGGGCGATGGATAACCGCATTGTGCCACCCCCGCCCTCCTCACTACTATTGAGGGCGGGGGTGGGCAGTAACAACTGCATTGAGTAGTGAGGGCGGGGGTGGGCGTGAACAACTCGCATTGTGACAATCTGCATTGGCACAATGTAGTTGTTCTTGCCAACCCCGCCCTCCTCACTACTATTGAGGGCGGGGGTGGGCAGTAACAACTACATTGTGCCTCACTACTATTGAGGGTGGGGGTGGGCAGTGAATAGCTCGCATTGGGGTCGGGCGAGCAATAACCGCATTGGCACGATAACAACCGCATTATGCCAATGCGGTTGTTCACGCCCACCCGCCCTCCTCCCTGCTAACCCCCGCCCTCCTCACTACTATTGAGGGCGGGGGTGGCGACGAATAACTACATTGTGCCTCACTACTATTGAGGGTGGGGGTGGGCGTAGAATAAGCTGCATTGGGGTCGGGCGATGAATAACCGCATTGGCACGATAACAATCGCATTATGCCAATGCAGTTGTTACTGCCCACCCCCGCCCTCCTCACTACTATTGAGGGCGGGGGTGGGCAGTAACAACTGCACTGGCTCGGGCGAGGGTGGGCAATAACAACTGCATTGTGCCAGTGCAGGTGTGCGATTATTCGCCCACCCCCGCCCTCACTACTATTGAGGGCGGGGGTGGGCGATGAATAGCCTGCACCGGCTCGGGCGAGGGTGGGAAATAACAAGCGCATTGTGCCGGTGCGGTGTGCGATTGTTCTGCCCACCCCCACCCTCGCTACTATTGAGGGCGGGGGTGGGCAGTAACAACTGCACTGGCTCGGGCGAGGGTGGGAAATAACAACTGCATTGTGCCAGTGCAGTGTGCAGTTGTTACTGCCCACCCCCACCCGAGGGCGAGGGTGGGAAATAACAACTGCATTGTGCCAGTGCAGTGTGCGGTTATCTGCCCACCCCCACCCGAGGGTGGGGGTGGGCGTAACAACTCGCATTGTGCAATGGCGATTGTTAATGCCCACCCCCGCCCTCGGGGGCGGGTGGGGGTGGGCGAGTAACAACTGCATTATGCACTGGCAGTTGTTAATGCCCACCCCCGCCCTCAGGGTAGTTGTTACTGCCCACCCCCGCCCTCCTCACTACTATTGAGGGCGAAGGTGGGCGATGACTAACCGCATTGTGCCGATGCGGTTATTCATCGCCCACCCCCACATCAATAACATTGTGCCAGTGCAGTTGTTACTGCCCACCTCCACATCAATAGTAGTGAGGGCAGGGGTGGGTAGTAACAACTGCATTGACTCCTCACTACTATTGAGGGCGGGGGTGGGCGGTTGAGTGGGGGGTGGGCAGTAACAACTACACTAGCATAATGCAGTTGTTACTGCCTACCCCCGCCCTCAATAGTAGTGAGGAGGGCGGGGGTGGGCAGTTGTTACTACTATTGAGGGCGGGGGTGAGTGAGCGTAGGGGTGGGCAGTAACAAGCGCATTGTGCCACCCCCGCCCTCAATAGTAGTGAGGAGGGCGGGGGTGGGCAGTTGTTACTACTATTGAGCGTGGGGGTGAGTTAGGGTGGGGATGGGCAGTAACAACTACATTGTGCCAGTGCAGTTGTTAGTGCCCACCTCCGCCCTCGCCCTCACTACTATTGAGTATTGAGGATGGGGGTGGGCAGTAACAACTGCATTGGCACAATGCAGTTGTTACTGCTCAACCCCACCCTCAATACTTAATAGTAGTGAGGGCGGGGGTGGGCAGTAACAACTACCCTGGCACAATGCAGTTGTTACTGCCCACCCCTGCCCTCAATAGTAGTGGGCAGTAACAACTGCATTGGCAATAGTAGTGGGCAGTAACAACTGCATTATGCCAGGGCAGTTGTTACTGCCCACCCCCACCATCAATACTCAATAGTAGTGAGGGTGGGGGTGGGCGATATCAAGCTGCACTGGCACAATGCAGTTGTTACTGCCCACCTTGGCACAATGCAGTTGTTACTGCCCACCCCTGCTCTAAATAGTATGGGCAATAACAACTACATTGGCTCCTCACTACTATTGAGGGCGGGGGTGGGCAGTAACAACTGCATAATGCCAATGCAGTTGTTACTGCCCACCCCCGTCCTCACTGCATAATGCGATTGTTACGCCCACCCCCGCCCTCACTACTCTCACTAGTAGTGAGGGCGGGGTGGGCGATGACTAACCGCATTGTCCCGATGCGATTGTTACTACCCACCCCCGCCCTCAACAATGTAGTTGTTACTGCCCACCCCTGCCCTCACTACTAGTGAGAGTAGTGAGGGCGGGGGTGGCGATAGCTGCATTACGTCTGCCCACCCCCGCCCTCACTACTACTATTGAGGGTGGGGGTGGGCAATAACAACTGCATTGCATTGTTCAGTATTGAGGGTGGGGGTGGGTAGTAACAATCGCACCGCATTATGCGATGCGGTTATTCTGTCCACCCCCACCCTCAATAGTGTTCTCGCATTGCATTGTGCGGTGCGTTAGTCATCGCCCACCCTCGCCCTCACTACTACTATTGAGGGTGGGGGTGGGCAGTAAAAACTGCACTGCACAATGCAGTGTAGTTGTTACTGCCCTCCCCTGCCCTCACTACTACTATTGAGGGTGGGGGTGGGCAGTAACAACTGCACTGCAACTCCTCCGCCCTCACTACTACTATTGAGGGTGGGGGTGGGCAGTAACAACTGCACCTGCAACAATCACTACTACTATTGAGGGTGGGGGTGGGCAGTAACAACTGCACTACAACTCCTCCGCCCTCACTACTACTATTGAGGGTGGGGGTGGGCGATAACTCGCACTGCAACCGTACAACAGACAATTGTGCAGTGCGGTTGTTACGCCCACCCCCACCCTCAATAGTAGTAGTGAGGGTGGAGGAGTTGCAGTCGCGATTGTTCCCGCCCACCCCCACCCTCAATAGTAGTAGTGATTGTTGTAGTGAAGTTGTTATCGCCCACCCCCACCCTCAATAGTAGTAGTGAGGGCGGAGGAGTTGCGATGCGATTGTTACCGCCCACCCCCACCCTCAATAGTAGTAGTGATTGTGCGATGCGGTTGTTACTCGCCCACCCCCACCTGCCCACCCCCACCCTCGGTAGTAGTAGTGAGGGCGGGGGAGTTGCGATGCGGTTGTTACTCGCCCACCCCCCACCCTCAATAGTAGTAGTGAGGGCGGGGGTGCAGTTGTTACTGCCCACCCCCACCCTCAATAGTAGTAGTGAGGGGCGGGGGTGCGAGTTATTCTTGCCCACCCCCCACCCTCAATAGTAGTAGTGAGGGCGGGGGTGCGAGTTATTCTTGCCCACCCCCACCCTCAATAGTAGTAGTGAGGGTGGGGGTGGCAAGAATAACTCGCATCTGCACAATGCGATGTAGTTATTACTGCCCACCCCCGCCCTCACTACTACTACCAGTAACAAGCGCATCGCATAATGTAGTGTAGTTGTTCTCGCCCACCTCGCCCTCACTACTACTAGGGCGGGGGTGGGCATGAACAACTACAGCTGCAAAATGCGATGTAGTTGTACGCCCACCCCCGCCCTCACTTGTGCAGTGCAGTTGTTACTGCCCACCCCCGCCATCACTACTACTATTGAGGGCGGGGGTGGACAGTAACAATTGCACTGCACAATGCAGTGTAGTTGTTACTGCCCACCCCCGCCCTCACTACTACTATTGAGGGTGGGGGTGGGCGCTACAATCGCACCGCTATTGAGGGCGGGGGTGGGCGTGAACTAACCTGCACTGCACAATTACTACTATTGAGGGTGGGGGTGGGCAGTAACAACTGCACTGCTATTAAGGGCGAGGGTGGGCAGTAACAACTGCACTACGCACTGCTATTGAGGGCGGGGGTGGGCGATAACAAGCGCATCGCATTAGTGCGGTGCTGTTGTTGCCCACCCCCGCCCTCACTACTACCTAGGGTGGGCAGTAACAACTGCACAACAACTGCCCACCCCCGCCCTCGCCCTTTGAGGGCGGGGGTGGGCAGTTGTTGTGCAGTTGTTACTACACACCCCCGCCCTCACTATTGAGGACTAGGGTGGGCAGTAACAACTGCACAACAACTGCCCACCCCCGCCCTTTTGAGGGCGGGGGTGGGCGATTGTTGTGCGATTGTTCGCCCACCCTAGTCCTCAATAGTGAGGGCGGGGGTGGGCGAGAACAACTACACAACAACTGCACACCCCCGCCCTTTGGGAGGGGGTGTGCAGTTGTTGTGTAGTTGTTACTGCCCACCCCAGTCCTCAATAGTGAGGGCGGGGGTGTGTAGTAACAACTACACAACAACTGCCCACCCCTGCCCTCAATAGTGAGGGCGAGGGTTGGCAGTTGCACAGTGCACTTGTTAGTGCCCACTCTGCCCTCAATAGTAAGGGCAGTGAGGGTGGGGGTGGGCAGTAACAACTGCACTGTGCAATTGGGGTGGGCAGTAACAACTGCACTGTGCGACGGGGGTGGGCAGTAACAACTGCACTTGCACAGTGCAGTTGTTACTGCCCACCCCCGCCTTCATCGCCCTCACTATTAAGGGCAAGGGTGGGCAGTAACAACTACATTGTGTTACTACCCACCCCCACCCTCATCGCCCTCACTATTGAGGGCGGGGGTGGGCAATAACAACTGCACTGTGCATATTGAGGGTGAGGGTGCGCAGTAACAACTACACTATGCACCGCCTTCACTATTGAGGGCGGGGGTGGGCAGTAACAACTGCACTGTGTTACTGCCCACCCCCACCCTCACCACCTTCACTATTGAGGGCGGGGGTGGGCAATAACAACTGCACTGTGCATATTGAGGGTGGGGGTGGGCAGTAACAACTGCACTGTGCACCACCCTCACTATTGAGGGCAGGGGTGGGCAATAACATTTCCACTGTGCATATTGAGGGCAGGGGTGGGCAGTAACAATTGCACTGTGAGGGCGAGGGTGGGCAATAACAACTGCACTGTGCATATTGATGGCGGGGGTGGGCAGTAACAACTGCACTATGCATAGGGCAGTTGTTACTGCCTACCCCCGCCCTCAATAGTGAGGGTGGGTAGTAACAACGACACTTGCACCCCCACCCTCAATAGTGAGGGTGGGGGTGGGCGATGAATAACCGCACAGGTCTGAGGGCGGGGTGGGCGATAACAACTATTGTGCACGAGTGCAATTGTTATCGCCCACCCCCGCCATCAATAGTGAGGGCGATGGTATAGTGAGGGTGGGCAGTAACAACTGCACTTGCATAGTGCAATTATTACTGCCCACCCCCGCCACAGGTGCAAGTGCAGTTTTACTGCCCACCCCTGCCCTCAATAGTGAGTAGTTGTTACTGCCCATCCCCGCCATCAATAGTGAGCAGTTGTTACTACCCACCCCCGCCCTCACTATTGAGGGCCTATTGAGGGCGGAGGTGCAAGTGTAGTTGTTACTGCCCACCCCTGCCCTCAATATTGAGGGCGGGGGTGCAAGTGCACAGTGCAGTTGTTACTACCCACCCTCGCCCTCAATAGTGAGGGCGGGGGTATAGTGAGGGTGGGTAGTAACAACTACACTTGCACAGTGCATAGTGCACAATGCAGTTGTTACTGCCCACCCCCACCATGGGTGCAAGTGCAGTTGTTACTGCCCACCCTCACTATTAATGGCGGGGGTCGACAGTAACAAATACACTATGCTGAGGGCGGGGGTGGGTAGTAACAACTGCACTGTGCCGCCCTCACTATTGAGGGCGGGGGTGAGCAGTAACAACTACACTGTGCTGAGGGCGGGGTTGGGTAGTAACAACTGCACTATGCTGAGGGCGTGGGAGGGCAGTAACAACTGCACTGTGCCGCCCTCACTATTGAGGGCGGGGGTGGGCAGTAACAACTACTCTGTGCTGAAGGCGATGGTGGGTAGTAACAACTGCACTGTGCAACCCTCACTATTGAGGGCGGGGGTGGGCGATGAACAACTACACCGTGGCCGAGGGCGGGGGTGGGCGAGTAACAACTACACTCGTGCTCGAGGGCGGGGGTGGGCGAGTAACAACTACACCGTGGCCGAGGGCGGGGGTGGGCGTGAACAACTACACCGTGCACGGTGGGCGATAACAACTACATCGTCGTCGAGGCGGGGGTGGGCAATAACAATCGCACTCGTGCACGGTGCGATTGATGCCCGCCCACCCCGCCCTCAATAGGCACTATGCACGGTGCGGTTGTTCACGCCCACCCCCGTAGTGCGATTGTTATTGCCCACCCCCACCCTCAATAGACACTATGCACGATGCGGTTGTTCTCGCCCACCCCCGCCCTCAATCAATAGGCACTATGCACGGTGCGGTTGTTACCGCCCACCCCGTAGTGCGAGTTGTTATTGCCCACCCCCACCCTCAATAGACACTATGCACGGTGCGAGTTATTCGCGCCACCCCCGCCCTCAATAGGCACTATGCACAGTGCAGTTGTTACTGCCCACCCCCGTAGTGCAGTTGTTATTGCCCACCCCCACCCTCAATAGACACTATGCACGGTGCGCGTTAGTTACTCGCCACCCCCGCCCTCAATAGTGAGGGTGGGGGTATAGTGAGGGTGGGCGATAACAATCGCACTTGCACCCGTGGCGGGGGTGGGCGATAACAATCGCACCTGTGCAAGTTCGGTTATTCTCGCCCACCCCGCCACGGGTGCAAGTGCGGTTAGTTATCGCCCACCCCTGTCCTCAATAGTGAGCAGTTGATACTGCCATCTTGAGGGCAGGGGTGCAAGTGCAGTTGTTACTACCCACACCTGCCCTCAATGTTGAGGGCAGGGTTGCAAGTGCAATTGTTACTGTCCACCCCCGCCCTCAATAGTGAGGGCGAGGTGGGCGAGAATAACCGCACCTGCATCACTTGTACTAGATGCGGTTGTTACAGCCCACCCCCGCCTTCACTGCCCTCACTATTAAGGGCGGGGGTGGGCGAGAATCAATCGCACTATGTTACAGCCCACCCCCGCCCTCACTGCCCTCACTATTGAGGGCGGGGGTGGGCAGTAACAACTGCACTATGCATATTGAGGGCGAAGGTGGGCAGTAACAACTACACTGCACCGCCCTCACTATTGAGGGTGGGGGTGGGCAGTAACAACTGCACTGTGTTACAGCCCACCCCTGCCCTCACCGCCATCATTATTGAGGGCGGGGGTGGGCAGTAACAACTGCACTGTGCATATTGAGGGCGAAGGTGGGCAGTAACAACTGCACTGTGCGGGGGTGGGTAGTAACAACTACACTATGCATATTGAGGGCGAAGGTGGGCGTGCAATAACCTGCACCGTTATTGAGGGCGGGGGTGGGCGGAATAACTACTACTCGTGCATATTGAGGGCGAAGGTGGGCGTGAACTAACGCGCATCGTGCGGGGGTGGGCAGTAACAACTACACTGTGCATATTGAGGGCGAAGGTGGGCAGAATAACCGCGCAGCGTGCACGCTGCGCGATTGTTCTCGCCCACCCGCCGTCAATAGTGAGGGCGAGGGTATAGTGAGGGTGGGTAGTAACAACGGCACTTGCACCCCACCCTCAATAGTGAAGGCGGGGGTGGGCAATAACAACTGCACTGTGCTGAGGGCGGGGGTATATTGAGGGTGGGCAGTAACAACTGCACTTGCACCCCCACCCTCAATAGTGAGGGCGGGGGTGGGCAATAACAACTGCACTTACACGGTGCAATTGTTACTGCCCACCCTTGCCACAGGTGCAAGTGCAGTTGTTCATGCCCACCCCCACCCTCAATAGTGAGCGATTGTTACTACCCACCCCCGCACTCACTATTGAGGGTGGGGGTGCAAGTGTAGTTGTTTATGCCCACCCTTGCCCTCAATATTGAGGGTAAGGGTGCAAGTGCACGATGCGAGTTATTCTCGCCCACCCCCGCCCTCAATAGTGAGGGCGGGGGTATAGTGAGGGTGGGCAGTAACAACTGCACTTGCACCCCCGCCCTCAATAGTGAGGGCGGGGGTGGGCAATAACAACTACACTGTGCTGAGGGCGGGGGTGGGCAGTAACAACTGCACTGTGCCTCAATAGTGAGGACGGGGGTGGGCAGTAACAACCGCACCGTGTCGAGGGCGGGGGTGGGCAGTAACAACTACATCTGTGCGGGGGTGGGCGTGGCTAACCGCACTATGCCGAGGGCGGGACAGGTGCGGTTAGTCATGCCCACCCCCACCCTCAATAGTGAGGGCGGGGGTATAGTGAGGGTGGGCAATAACAACTGCATTGTGCACAGTGCAGTTGTTATTGCCCACCCCCGCCCTCAATAGTGAGGGCGGATTGAGGGCGGGGGTGGGTAGTAAAAACTACACTATGAAATACACTATGCAAGTGCAGTTGTTACTGCCCACCCCCACAGTGCAGTTGTTATTGCCCACCCCCGCCCTCAATAGTGAGGGCGGATTGAGGGCAGGGGTGGGCAGTAACAACTGCACATTGCATAGTACAGTTGTTACTACCCACCCCTACCCTCAATCCGCCCTCACTATTGAGGGCGGGGGTGGGCAATAACAACGACGATCGTGGGGGGTGGGCGATGAACAACTACACTCACTATTGAGGGCGGGGGTGGGCAATAACAACAACACTGTGGGGGTGGGCGTAGAATAACCGCACTTGCAACCCACAAGCACTATGGGGGTGGGCGTGAATAACTGCACTCACTATTGAGGGCGGGGGTGGGCAATAACAACAACACCGTGGGGGGTGGGCGATAACAACCGCACTTGCATAGTGCGAGTTATTCTGCACACCCCGCCCTCAATAGTGAGGGGCGGATTGAGGGCGGGGGTGGGCGATGACTAGCTGCACTTGCAAGTGCGCGTTATCGCCCACCCCCGCCCTCAATCCGCCCTCACTAGTGAGGGCGGAGGTGGGCGTGAATAAGCTGCACTTGCATAGTGCGATTGTTGCTGCCCACCCCCGCAAAGTGCAGTTGTTACTGCCCACCCTCGCAATTGTTACTACCCACCCCCATAGTGCAGTTGTTACTGCCCACCCCCGCCCTCAATCCGCCCTCACTATTGATGGCGGGGGTAGCGGGGGTAGTGAGGGCGGGGGTGGGCGTGAATAACCGCACCTAGGGGGTAGCGGGGGTAGTGAGGGCGGGGGTGGGTAGTAACAACTGCAACTAGTGCAGTTGTTACTTCCCACCCCCACCCTCAATAGCGAGGGCGGGGGTGGGCGAATAATCGCACTATTGTATGTGCGATTGTTATCGCCCACCCCAATAGTGTAGTTGTTACTGCCCACCCTCGCCCTCAATAGTGTGGGCGGGGGTGGGCAGAATAACTCGCACTATTGCAAGTGCATTTGTTCTGCCCACCCACGCCCTCACTGCCCACCCCCGCCCTCAATAGTGTGGGCGGGGGTGGGCAGTAACAACTGCACTATTGCAAGTGCAGGTTAGTCACGCCCACCCCGCCCACACTATTGAGGGCGGGGGTGGGCAGTAACAACTGCACTTGCAATAGTGCAATTGTTACTGCCCACCCCCGCCCACACTATTGAGGGCGGGGGTGGGCAGTGAGGGCGTGGGTGGGCAGTAACAACTGCACTAAGTGCAGGGCAGTAACAACTGCACTATGGGGGTGGGCAGTAACAACTGCGAGGGTGGGCAGTAACAACTGCACTTTGCGGTGGTGGGAAGTAACAACTGCACTATGCAAGTGCGGTTGTTATCGCCCACCTCCGCCCTCAATAGTGAGGGCGGATTGAGGGCGGGGGTGGCGAATAACTCGCACTTGCAAGTGCAGCAGTCATCGCCCACCCCCGCCTCAATCCGCCCTCACTATTGAGGGCGGGGGTGGGCGATAACAACCGCACTATGCAAGTGCGGTTGTTACTGCCCACCCCCATAGTGTTGTTGTTATTGCCCACCCCCGCCCTCAATAGTGAGTGCGGTTATTCACGCCCACCCCCATAGTGCTTGTGGGTTGCAAGTGCGATTGTTCACGCCCACCCCCACGATGTTGTTGTTATTGCCCACCCTCGCCCTCAATAGTGAGTGCGAGTTATTCACGCCCACCCCCACGATCTTGTTGTTATTGCCCACCCCCGCCCTCAATAGTGAGGGCAGATTGAGGGCAGGGGTGGGCGATGAATAACCGCACATTGCATAGTGCCTATTGAGGGCGGGGGTGGGCAGTAACAATTGCACTTGCATAGTGCAGTTGTTATTGCCCACTCCCGCCCTCGGACACGGTGTAGTTGTTCCGCCCACCCCCGCCCTCAATAGTGATGCACGGTGCGGTTATTCACGCCCACCCCCGTAGTGCGGTTGTTATTGCCCACCCCCACCCTCAATAGGCATTATGCACGGTGCGGTTAGTTCTCGCCCACCCCCGCCCTCAATAGTGAGGGTGGGGGTATAGTGAGGGTGGGCAGTAACAACTGCACTTGCACCCGTGGCGGGGGTGGGCGATAGCCAGCCATCGTGCAAGTGCGGTTAGTTACTGCCCACCCCCGCCATAGGTGCAAGTGCAGTTGTTACTGCCCACCCCTGTCCTCAATAGTGAGCAGTTGTTACCGCCACCACTGCCCTCAATAGTGAGCAGTTGTTACTGCCATATTGAGGGCAGGGGTGCAAGTGCAGTTGTTACTGCCCACACCTACCCTCAATGTTGAGGGCAGGGTTGCAAGTGCAATTATTCTCGTCCACCCCCGCCCTCAATAGTGAGGGCGAGGTGGGCGATAACAACCGCACCTGCATCACTTGTACGATGCGGTTATTCTGACCCACCCCCGCCTTCACTTGCCCTCACTATTAAGGGCGGGGGTGGGCGATAACTACTTGCACTATGTTACAGCCCACCCCCGCCCTCACTGCCCTCACTATTGAGGGCGAGGGTGGGCAGTAACAACTGCACTATGCATATTGAGGGTGAGGGTGGGCAGTAACAACTACACTGCACCGCCCTCACTATTGAGGGCGGGGGTGGGCGATGAATAATTGCAGCGTGTTACAGCCCACCCCCGCCCTCACCACCATCATTATTGAGGGTGGGGGTGGGCAGTAACAACTGCACTGTGCATATTGAGGGCGAAGGTGGGCAGTAACAACTGCACTGTGCGGGGGTGGGTAGTAACAACTACACTATGCATATTGAGGGCGAAGGTGGGCGAGAATAACTCGCACCGTTATTGAGGGCGGTGGTGGGCGTAACAAGCCGCACCGTGCATATTGAGGGCGAAGGTGGGCGGTGAATAACCGCACCGTGCGGGGGTGGGTAGTAAATAATCGCACTATTCATATTGAGGGCGAAGGTGGGCGAGAATAATCGCACCGTGCACGCAGTGCAGCTTGTTACTCGCCCACCCTGCCGTCAATAGTGAGGGCGAGGGTATAGTAACAACGACACTTGCACCCCACCCTCAATAGTGAAGGGGGGGTGGGCAATAACAACTGCACTGTGCTGATGGCGGGGGTATATTGAGGGTGGGCAGTAACAACTGCACTTGCACCCCCACCCTCAATAGTGAGGGCGGGGTGGGCAATAACAACCGCACTTACACGGTGCAATTGTTCACCGCCCACCCTTGCCACAGTGCAAGTGCGGTTGTTCACGCCCACCCCCGCCCTCAATAGTGAGCAGTTGTTACTACCCACCCTCGCCCTCACTATTGAGGGTGGGGGTGCAAGTGTAGTTGTTTATGCCCACCCTTGCCCTCAATATTGAGGGTGGGGGTGCAAGTGCATAGTGCAGTTGTTACTGCCCACCCCCGCCCTCAATAGTGAGGGCAGGGGTATAGTGAGGGTGGGCAGAATAACCGCACTTGCACTCCCGCCCTCAATAGTGAGGGCGGGGGTGGGCGATGAACAACTACACTGTGCTAAGGGAAGGGGTGGGAAGTAACAACTGCACTGTGCCTCAATAGTGAGGACGGGGGTGGCGGTAGCACAACCGCACCGTGGCCGAGGGCGGGGTGGGCAGAATAACTCGCACCTGCGTGCGGGGTGGGCGTAACAACCGCACTATGCCGAGGGTGGGATAGTGCGGTTGTTATCGCCACCCCCGCCCTCAATAGTGAGGGCGGAGGTATAGTGAGGGTGGGCAATAACAACCGCATTGTGCACGGTGCGAGTTATTGCCCACCCCCGCCCTCAATAGTGAGGGCGATTGAGGGCGGGGGTGGGTAGTAAAAACTACACTATGAACTACACTATGCAAGTGCAGTTGTTACTGCCCACCCCCACAGTGCAGTTGTTATTGCCCACCCCCGCCCTCAATAGTGAGGGCAGATTGAGGGCGGGGTGGGCGGTAACAACTACACATTGCATAGTACGGATTGTTACTACCCACCTCTACCCTCAATCCGCCCTCACTATTGAGGGCGGGGGTGGGCAATAACAACAGCACTGTGGGGGTGGGCAGTAACAACTGCACTCACTATTGAGGGCGGGGGTGGGCAATAACAACAACACTGTGGGGGTGTGCATGAACAATCGCACTTGCAACCCACAACACTATGGGGGTGGGCAGTAACAACTGCACTCACTATTGAGGGCGGGGGTGGGCAATAACAACAACACTGTGGGGGTGGGCAGTAACAACCGCACTTGCATAGTGCGCGTTGCTATCGCCCACTCGACCTCAATAGTGAGGGCGGATTGAGGGTGGGGGTGGGCGGTAACAATCGCACAAGTGCGATTGTTACGCCCACCCCCACCCTCAATCCGCCCTCACTAGTGAGGGCGGAGGTGGGCGATGAATAACTGCACTTGCATAGTGCGATTGTTACCGCCCACCCCCGCAAAGTTCGAGTTGTTACTCGCCCACCCTCACGCAGTTATCGCCCACCCCCATAGTGCGGTTGTTACCGCCCACCCCCGCCCTCAATCCGCCCTCACTATTGAGGGCGTGGGTAGCGGGGGTAGTGAGGGGCGGGGGTGGGCGTAGCTAATCGCACCTAGGGGGTAGCGGGGGTAGTGAGGGCGGGGGTGAGCAGTAACAACTGCACCTAGTGCAGTTGTTACTGCCCACCCCCACCCTCAATAGCGAGGGCGGAGGTGGGCAGTAAAGTGCAGTTGTTACTGCCCACCCCAATAGTGTGGGCGGGGGTGGGCAAGTGCAGTTGTTACTGTCCACCCCCGCCCTCAATAGTGTGGGCGGGGGTGGGCAAGTGCAGTTGTTACTGCCCACCCCCGCCCTCAATAGTGTGGGCGGGGGTGGGCAAGTGCGATTAGCTACGCCACCCCCCGCCCTCAATAGTGTGGGCGGGGGTGGGCGATGAATAACCGCACTATTGCAAGTGTAGTTGTTCGCCCACCCCCGCCCTCAATAGTGTGGGCGGGGGTGGGCAATGAGGGCGAGGTGAGGCGATGACTAATCGCACTTGCAATAGTGCGGTTATTCGCCCACCCCCGCCCACACTAGTGAGGGCGGGGGTGGGCGGTAACAACCGCACTATTGCAAGTGCGCAGTCATCGCCCACCCCGACCTATTGAGGGCGGGGGTGGGCGAGTAACAACTCTGTTGAGGGCGGGGGTGGGCAGTAATAACCGCACTTGCAATAGTGTAGTTGTTAATGCCCACCCCCGCCCTCAATAGAGTTGTTACCGCCCATCCCCGCCCTCAATAGTGAGGGCAATAGTGAAAGTGCAGTTGTTACTGGCCACCCCCGCCCTCGCTACTGCACTTTCAATAGTGCGATTAGTCATCGCCCACCCCCGCCCTCACTATGGGGGTGGGCGATTACAATCGCACTTTCAATAGTGCGAGCTAGTCATCGCCACCCCCGCCCTCACTATTGAGGGCGTGGGTGGCGATGACTAACCGCACTACCCGCCCTCACTATTGAGGGCGGGGGTGGCGCAAGTCAATCGCACTTTCAATAGTGCAGCTTGTTATCGCCACCCCCGCCCTCAATAGTGAGGGCGGGGGTAGTAACAATCGCACTTTCAATAGTGCGGTTATTCTGCCCACCCCCGCCCTCAATAGTGAGGGCGAGTAGTGCGAGTTGTTCCGCCCACCGCCCTCAATAGTGAGGGCGGGGGTGGGCAAGAATAGCTGCACTTGTCGCCCACCCCCGCCCTCACTATTGAGGGCGGGGGTGGCGAGAATAACCGCACTACTCGCCCTCACTATTGAGGGCGGGGGTGGCGATTAGTCGCGCCCACCCCCGCCCTCACTATTGAGGGCGGGGGTGGCGCAACAACTCGCACTCATCGCCCACCCCCGCCCTCACTATTGAGGGCGGGGGTGGCGGCAACAATCGCCCACCCCCGCCCTCAATAGTGAGGGCAGGGTAGTGCGGTTGCCATCGCCCACCCCGCCCTCAATAGTGAGGGCGGGGGTGGCGAGAGTGCGTATGCCACGCCCACCCCCGCCCTCACTATTGAGGGCGGGGGTGGCGCAGCAATCGCATCTACCGCCCACCCCCGCCCTCACTATTGAGGGTGGGGGTGGGCAAGACAATCGCACTTACTTCCCACCCCCGCCCTCAATAGTGAGGGTGGGGGTGGGCAAGAATGCAGATTATTCGCCACCCCCGCCCTCAATAGTGAGGGCGGGGTGGCAGTAACAAAGTGCGATTGTTATCGCCCACCCCCACCCTCACTATTGAGGGCGAGGGTGGGCAGAATAACTGCGCACTTTCATGCCCTCACTATTGAGGGCGGGGGTGGGCAGTAACAACTGCACTATTGAAAGTGCAGTTGTTACTGCCCACCCCCATAGTGAGGGCGTGGGTGGGCAGTAACAATCGCACTATTGAAAGTGCAGCTTATTCGCCCACTCCCATAGTGAGGCTGGGGTGGGCGATAACAACCGCACTTTCAATAGTGCGAGTTGTTACCGCCCACCCCGCCTCAATAAAGTGCGCTTGTTACTCGCCCACCCCCATAGTGAGGGCCGGGTGGGCGAGAATAACCGCACTTTCAATAGTGCAGATTGTTATCGCCCACCCCCGCCTCAATAGTGAGGGCATGAAAGTGCGATTATTCACGCCACCCCCCGCCCTCAATACTATTGAAAGTGCAGTTGTTCACGCCCACCCCCCGCCCTCACTATGGGGGTGGGCGTGAATAACTCGCACTTTCAATAGTGCGATGTCATCGCCCACCCCCGCCATCACTATGGGGGTGGGCAATAGTGTAGTTGTTACTGCCCACCCCCGCCCTCAATAGTGCAATAGTGCGGTTATTCATCGCCCACCCCGCCCTCACTATGGGGGTGGGTAATAGTGCGATTGATTCATCGCCCACCCCCGCCCTCAATAGTGAGGGCATGAAAGTGCATTTGTTACTGCCCACCCCCGCCCTCAATACTATTGAAAGTGCAGTTATTCTCGCCCACCTCGCCGGGGGTGGGCGATAACTAACCGCACTATTGAAAGTGTAGTTGTTCATCGCCCACCCCCGCCCTCAATAGTGCAGTTGTTACTACCCACCCCCATAGTGAGGGTGGGGGTGGGCGTGAACAATCGCACTATTGAAGTGCGGTTATTCATCGCCCACCCCCGCCCTCACTATGGGGGTGGGCAGTAACAACTTCACTTTCAATAGTGCAGTTGTTACTGCCTACCCCCGCCCTCACTATGGGGGTGGGTAGTAACAACTGCACTATTGAGGGCGGGGGTGGGCAGTAACAACTACACTTTCAATAGTGCAGTTGTTATTGCCCACCCCCGCCCTCAATAGTGAGGGCGGGGGTGGGCAGTAACAACTGCACTATTGAAAGTGTAGTTGTTATCGCCACCCCGCCCTCAATAGTAGGGGCGGGGGTGGGCGACAATCTGCACTAAATGAGGGCGGGGTGGGCGTGACAATCGCACTAAAAAGTGCGGTTATTACCGCCCACCCCCGCCCTCATTTAGTGCGATTGTTATCGCCCACCCCCGCCTTACTATTGAGGGGCGGGGGTGGGCGAGAATAACTACACTTTCAATAGTGCGACTTATTACTTGCCCACCCCCGCCCTCACTATTGAGGGCGGCAGTTGTCATCGCCCACCTCCGCCCTTACTATTGAGGGCGGGGGTGGGCAGAATAATCGCACTATTGCCCTCACTATTGAGGGCGGAGGGTGCGATTAGTCATGCCCACCCCCGCCCTCGCGGGGGTAACAACTGCCCACCCTGCAAGTGCGATTTGTTACTCGTCCGCCCGCAGTGCGTTAGTCATCGCCCACCCCCGCCCTCACTATTGAGGGTGGGGGTGAGGGCGGGGTGGGCGTGGAATAACCGCACTTGCGAGGTGGGCGCAATAATCGCACTATTGCAAGTGTAGTTGTTATTGCCCACCTCCGCCCTCACTATTGAGGGCGGGGGTGGACAGTAACAACTGCACTTACAGGGTGGGCAGTTGTTACCCCCGTCCTCAATAGTGAGGGCGGGGGTGGGCAAGAATAACTCGCACTTGCTATTGAGGGCGGGGGTGGGCAGTAATAACTACACTTTCAATAGTGCAGTTGTTACTGCCCACCCCCGCCCTCACTATTGAGGGCGGCAGTTGTTACTGCCCACCTCCGCCCTTACTATTGAGGGCGGGGGTGGGCGGAATAACTACACTATTGCCCTCACTATTGAGGGCGGAGGGTGCGATTAGTCATCGCCCACCCCCGCCCTCGCGGGGGTAACAATCGCCCACCCCCGCAAGTGCGGTTAGTTCATCGTCCGCCCGCAAGTGCGATAAGGGCGGGGGTGGGCAGCATCAACCGCACTAAATGAGGGCGGGGGTGGGCGTGAATAACCGCACTTTAGTGCGATTGAGCCACGCCCACCCCGCCCTCATTTAGTGCAGCTTGCTATCGCCCACCCCCGCCCTACTATTGAGGGCGGGGTGGGCGATAACAACTACACTTTCAATAGTGCGATTGTTATCGCCCACCCCCGCCCTCACTATTGAGGGCGGCGGTTACTCTGCCCACCTCCGCCCTTACTATTGAGGGCGGGGGTGGGCAGTAACAACTGCACTATTGCCCTCACTATTGAGGGCGGAGGGTGCAGTTGTTACTGCCCACCCCCGCCCTCGAGGGGGTAACAACTGCCCACCCTGCAAGTGCGCTTGTTGCTCGTCCGCCTGCAAGTGCGATTAGTTACTGCCCACCCCCCGCCCTCACTATTGAGGGTGGGGGTGAGGGCGGGGTGGGCGTAGCAATCGCACTTGCGGGTGTGGCGTAACAATCGCACTATTGCAACCGCAGCTTGTTATTGCCCACCTCCGCCCTCACTATTGAGGGCGGGGGGTGGACGATAACTAACCGCACTCACGAGGTGGGCGGTTGTTACCCCCGCCCTCAATAGTGAGGGCGGGGTGGCGAGCATACGCGCACTTGCTATTGAGGGCGGGGGTGGGCGTAACAATCGCACTTGCACAAGTGCGGTTAGTTCACGCCCACCCCGCCCTCACTAGCAAGTGCGATGTCATCGCCACCCCCGCCCTCACTATTGAGGGCGGGGGTAACAACTGCCCACCCTGCAAGTGCAGTTGTAATCGCCACCCCCGCCCTCAACTTGCACAAGTGCAGTTGTTACTGCCCACCCCGCCCTCACTATTGACAAGTGCAGTTGTTACTGCCCACCCCCGCCCTCAACTTGCACAAGTGCAGTTGTTATTCTCGGCCACCCCCACCCTCACTATTGGCACAAGTGTAGTTGTTATAGTGAGGGCGGGGGTGCGCGATAACTCGCACCTGCACAAGTGCGATTAGTTACTGCCCACCCCCACCCTCACTATTGAGGGAAGTGCGATGAGTCATCGCCCACCCCCACCCTCACTATTGGCACAAGTGCAGTTGTTATAGTGAGGGCGGGGGTGGGCGGTAACATCGCACTTGCACTAAGTGCAAGTATTCATTGCCCACCCCCACCCTCAATAGTGAGGGTGGGGGTGGGCAGAATAATCGCACTTGTGCAAGTGCGATTATTCATCGCCCACCCCCGCCCTCACTATAAGTGCGATTATTCCGCCACCCCCGCCCTCAATAGTGAGGGCGGGGGTGGGCGGAATAACTCGCACTTGTGTAAGTGCGAGTTATTCTTGCCACCCCCGCCCTCACTATTGAGGGCGGGGGTGGGCAGAATAACTCGCAATTAAACAAGTGCGCTTGTTATCGCCACCCCCACCCGCCCTCAATAGTGACAACTGCACTTACAATAGTGTAGTTGTTACTGTGAGGGCGGGGGTGGGCGAACAATGCCGCACTTGTAATAGTGCGAGTTATTCACGCCACCCCCGCCCTCAATAGTTATTCACTGCCACCCCCGCCCTCACTATTGAGGGCGGGGGTGGGCAAAGAATAACTATTGAGGGCGGGGGTGGGCAGAATAACTCGCACTATTGCAAGTGCGATTATTCTGCCCACCCCCGCCCTCACGAGTAACAACTACACTATTGTAAGTGCGATTGTCACTATTGAGGGTGGGGGTGGGCGTGAATAACCGCACTTGAGGGCGGGGTGGGCAGAATAACTGCGCACTTGCACCGCCCTCACTATTGAGGGCGGGGGTGGGCAGTAACAACTACACTATTGTTATTGGCCACCCCCGCCCTCAATAGTGAGGGCGATGCAAGTGCAGTTGTTACTGCCCACCCCCGCCCTCAATAGGGTGGGCAGTAACAACTGCACTATTTTTATTGGCCACCCTCGCCCTCAATAGTGAGGGCGGTGCAAGTGCAGTTGTTCGCGCCACATCCGCCCTCAATAGTGAGGGCGGGGGTGGGCGAATAACTCGCATTTGCACCGCCCTCACTATTGAGGGCGGGGGTGGCCGATGAACTAACTGCACTATTGCAAGTGCGGTTGTTCATCGCCCACCCCCGCCCTCAATAGTGAGGGCGGTGCAAGTGCGATTATTCACGCCACCCCCGCCCTCAGTATTGAATAGTGCAGTTGTTACTGCCCACCCCCGCCCTCAATAGTGAGGGTGGTGCAAATGCAGTTGTTCATCGCCACCCCCGCCCTCAGTATTGAGGGCGAGGATGCAAGTGCGGTTGTTCATCGCCACCCCCGCCCTCAATAGTGAGGGCAGGTGCAAATGCGGTTATTCGCCCACCCCGGGGTGGGCGATGACTCGCATTGCACCGCCCTCACTATTGAGGGCGGGGGTGGGCGATGAATAACCGCACTTACACCGCCCTCACTATTGAGGGCACTTGCACCGCCCTCACTATTGAGGGCGGGGGTGGGCGTGAATAACCGCACTTGCTATTGAGGGTGGGGTGGGCGTGAACAACCGCACTTGCTATTGAGGGCGGGGGTGGGCAGTAACAACTGCACTATAACAATCGCACTTGCATCGCCATCACTATTGAGGGCGGGGGTGGGCGATAATAACCGCACTTGCTATTGAGGGCGGGGGTGGGCGTGAACAATCGCACTTGCACCGCCCTCACTATTGAGGGCGGGGGTGTGCAGTGAACAATCGCACTTGCATCGCCCCTCACTATTGAGGGCGGGGGTGGGCGAATAACTCGCACTTGCTATTGAGGGCGGGGGTGGGCGTGAACAATCGCACTTGCACCGCCCTCACTATTGAGGGCGGGGGTGGGCGTGAACAACCGCACTATAACAACTGCACTTGCACCGCCCTCACTATTGAGGGCGGGGGTGGGCAATAACAACTGCACTTGCTATTGAGGGCCGGGGTGGGCAGTAACAACTGCACTTGCACCGCCCTCACTATTGAGGGCGGGGTGGGCGATGAATAATCGCACTATTGCAATTGCAGTTATTCATCGCCCACCCCTGCCCTCAATAGTGAGGGCGGGGGTGGGCAGTAACAACTGCACTATCTATTGCCCTCACTAGTGAGGGCGGGGGTGGGCAGTAACAACTACACTATCCCTCAATAGTAGTGAGGGTGGGGGAACTACACTGTCCCTCACTACTATTGAGGGTGGGGGTGGGCAGTAACAACTGCACTGGGTAACAACTGCACTGTCCCTCACTACTATTGAGGGTGGGGGTGGACAGTAACAACTGCACTGGCAGGGGGTGGGCAGTAACAAATGCACTGGATAACAACTACACTGTCACTCACTACTATTGACAAGGTGCGAGTTGTTCATCGCCCACCCCACCCTCAAGCCAGGTGCGGTTGTTACTGCCCACCCCCACCCTCAATAGTAGTGAGGGACAGTGCAGTTGTTACTGCCCACACCCACTACCACTGGGTAACAACTGCACTGTCCCTCACTACTATTGAGGGTGGGGGTGGACAGTAACAACTGCACTGGGAGGGGGTCGGCAGTAACAACTGCACTGGATAACAACTACACTGTCACTCACTACTATGACAGTGCAGTTGTTACTGTCCACCCCCACCCTCAAGACAGTGCAGTTGTTACTGCCCACCCCCACCCTCAATAGTAGTGAGGGACAGTGCAGTTGTTACTGCCCACCCCCACCCTCAATAGTAGTGAGGGTGGGGGGGCACAGAGTGTAGTTGTTACTGCCTACCCCCACCCTCAATAGTAGTGAGGGACAATACAGTTTTTACTGCCCACCCCCACCCTATTGAGGGTGAGGGGCACAGGTGCGTGTTATCGCCCACCCCACCCTCAATAGTAGTGAGGGACAGTGCAGTTGTTACTGTCCACCCCTGCCCTCACTACTAGTGAGGGCAGGGGCACCTACTAGTGAGGGTGGGGGTGGGCAGTAATAATCGCATTGTCCCTCACTACTATTGAGGGTGGGGGTGGACAGTAACAACTGCACTGTCCCTCACTAGCAGTAACAACTGCATTATGCCAGTGTAGTTGTTACTGCCCACCAACAACTACACTGTCCCTCACTAGCGAGAATAATCGCATTGTGCCAATGCGAGTTATTCGCCCACCAACAATCGCATTGTCCCTCACTAGCGATGAATAACCGCATTGTACCAATGCAGGTTGTTACCGCTCACCTCGGTGGGCAAGAATAACCGCATCGGCCCTCACTAGCGAGAATAACCGCATCTGTGCCAATGCAGTTGTTACTGCCCACCCCCACCCTCAATAGTAGTGAGGGTGGGGGTGCCACTACCCTCACTAGTAGTGAGGTTAGGGGTGGGCAGTAACAACTGCAACCTGTTGGTCCGGCTTTCATGCACACCCCGGGAAAAAAGATGAAGGCAAAGAAAAGCTCCGGAGACACCCACGGGACTGATCTCACTCATCTTTAGGATCTAGCTGGTTATCCAAGGTGCGAGTTACAGAGTTGGGTCGAATGGCAATTCACTCTTTTCCACTTCTGGAATAGATTTCGATATGGACTGCTCTGTTACCTTACAGGGGGTTCCTAAACTTGTTCAGTAGTTGCAAAAGTTGTTGACAATTAGATTTGACTTGAATTCTTTGATCTAGCTCTCATGGGTCAGCAGATTTAAATAAAAGACAAACAAAGAAAATAAAAATGGATCATTCACGGAAAGCAAAGAGAGGGTAGGGTAAGGCAGAAAAGAGAAGTTTATCAAACATCAATTGTAAACCCAAACTGTCAATCTTATCTATGCTATCAGCTTCACAACAGAACAAATCCCAGAAGAAAGTGTCCAGTCAGTCTAAGATCACTTTCAACTAAGAGCACAAGGCAGAGTGAAACAGATCTAGCAAAAAATCATAAATCCAAGGGGCAGCTGGTTAAAATCGGTATCTTTCACCGGCAACCTAGCTCGCACAGTGAAGACAGAGCAATTAGAACAAACTTACATCTGAAATCTGTAATTTCCCCTAGCAGACAATAGAACAACTGAAGCCTAACAGCATATTTAATCTTGACAATGGCAGATTTACAGCATATATCTAACAAACTTTAAATGGAACGGATAACAAGAGAAAATACACTTATCACACTCGCAAAAGATTAGGCTCCCGGCCATGCTATCGCGTAAAAGCTAAAGCACATCAACTCCAAGTCCGGAAACAAAGGATTTCACAAAATTTGCAAGAAATTGCTTATAAGCCTTTATTTCTAAGTCTCCGCTTCTTGCGATTACATTTAGAATTTGTATTTATAGACTCAGGACAGACCCTGATCTTTTCCAAAATATCTTGCTCAAACCCTAAATATTATCGCACTTAAACCCTAGGACCCGGGTTTTACAATAAAAATCCATTTAAAAATCAAAGTCCGGATAGAACTTAACCCTTCTGCAAATCAGTGCAGTTAGCTGCCATAAATGGAGAAGATAAAATCAAATGCAATTTGCATTCATCCGCAGCTGCAAATAAATGCCTCCATTAATTCTGCTGGTGAGCCGGATGAGTCACCACTTCTCCATCAATTTGATCTCCGTAAATCCATCTCTGAGTTGAAATGGTCTCCATGCTATCAATTCTGCAATAAATCTCCATTAAATGCATTTACCGGCAGCTTCTCTCCTAGCATGGCGGTCCTTGACTAAATCCGCACTTTATCTTCGCCTTTATGGTCTTTCCCGGTTGTCCCGTAAGTGCCAGGTGGAATCCTGCATGAAAGACAAAAAGATGCATTAGATTAGCATTTTAATTAAATCGAAGCTTAAAACATTAAAAACAGATTAAATCCGCAAAATAAGCTTGCATGTCGGCTTCTTTTTGTCCCATTCACGCTTTGACACGTGTCGCTACCCCAGGAAGCCTTCTGTTTCCCGCCGGAATGCACTTTCAGGTCAACTATGACTTTCTCTCTCCTGTCGCGATTTCGCGACATGTCGCGATTTCGCGACATGTCGTGAAATCGCGGCCCCGCCCGCGCATCGGCAACTTCCTCCCTCGTCTACCGCGAAAACGCGACATGTCGCGATTTCACGACATGTCGCGAAATCGCGACCCTTCCTGGCCTCCGTACACTTCTTGATTTTCAGCCGCGATTCTAGAACACGTCGCGATATCGTGACAGTTCCATTTCCTGCATGCGTTGACCGCGTTGACCGCGATTTTGGAACATTTTTCTGACTTAGCCGATTTTTCATCCTGCAGCCCATTTTCTCTCTCCTCGCCGCGAAAATGCGACATGTCGCGATTTCGCGACATGTCGCAAAATTGCGCCCTCCGTACATCTTGCGTCTCTCTCCAAAACATGTCGAAATCGCGACCTTTCTGGCACTTAGCCGCATTTTGACTTACCCGTCGCGATATCGCGACATTTCGAAAAATGGAAGTGTCGCGATATCGCGACACTACCAAAAATGGAAAGTTTGATTTTTCAATGAATTATGCAACTGTTTTCTGGATTTTCTCGGTACCGGTGCAAGATTTTGCTTGTGCATGAATGATTCTAGCATGTAAAAAGTGAATTCTTGGATAACACAGCTAAAATGCAAGAAAAAGCACAACTTTAAAAAGGAGGCAAGCAAATTTGGATTTAAAACCCGAAAATGACCAAGAGGGTCCCCGCTGCAAAAATGGAAGTTCATAATTTTCTAAGGATGGAATCTCATTTTTCAGTGGGGGTGTGTTGCTTATCAACAAATGGCGATATCTATGGGTAAAATAGTAGCACTATTTTAGAACCCAAGACTCTGGTTTCAAAACAAAAAGACCATGCATCATGCCTTGCCACAGGCATTCTTCACAATAAATTGACTACTAACTGCCAGCTGTTAAAATTTTCCAAGGACATACTAGGCTGGATTACTTCAAGGAAGATTTCTGATGTGCAATTACAAAGGTATAGAACTTTCTTCAAGGATGACTGAATTGAATGATAAACTTGGATTAATCAACTTTTCTAGATTGTAAAAGGGGAAACCGAGTAGAGCTCGGTTTACTAGTTTAGCTTTTTACAGCCTAGACAGAGTTACCCTTTAGATTTACACGACCCAATTTACAACTGTAGGGCAGAATCTAATATTGGCTGCCTCTTTTGATCATATAACCTTTTTTTTTTTTTTTCTTTTCTTATCTCTCTTTTTTTTTATCTCTCTTCTTTTTGAAATATATCACTATCTGGAAGACCTTAGAGAAATTACAATTTTCTTTTAATATTTGATCAATCCGGAACTGTTTCGGCCTAGGCATTGATAGCCTCCGGTGACACCCAAATAATTGCATGAACCATAGTCCCCTCTTATAACCAGACTTTTCTTGGATTCCCGGGAGTTCCTCCAACTAAACAAAGATAACAGCTTTTTCTATCATTAAAACAACCGTGGCAAGTAAGACACAAGATCCAATCATCTCTCTACCTTCATCCCGAATAACAAAATAGTTCCACAGTTTAGTGCAAGCAGACTATCTCAATTAGAATAATGAGCAGAATGGGGAGGCACTGGATTGAGGATTTATCAGCTAGGAATAAAACAATTTTCAGCAGGCTGACTTTTCATTGATTGCTCAGGCAAAGGCAAAGGACAGAAAATTTTAGAAGCCAAAGGACTTTATACAGGCTTCCAAGGACAGGCACAGGCTTTAAAGCAAAACAAAATAAAACTGCATAGACTGCAAATAAAATAAACTAAACACTGAAAACTGCACAAATTGTACAGACAAAGGAATAAAACAAACTGCAAGGCTATTTACAAAGGATGCAAAGCACAGCTGTACAGGCAACAAAATTAAGAACTAAAACAAAAGACTGAGAACTGAAGCAAAAATAAAAAATAAAAACTGCAACTGAAATAAATTAAACTGCAACTGTACAGACAGCAAAGAAAAAGAAAAGCAATAAAGAAAAGACTGTACAGACTAAAATAAAAGCAAGCTAAAATAAAAAGACAAAGAAAGGAAATAAAAAGCACTGACAAAAGAAATAAACTGCACAAGCTAAAACTGAAAAACAAATAAATTAAAACTGCAGAGCATTAAAATTAAACTGAAACAGATTAAAACTGCACAGACATTGAAATAAAAACTGCACTGACAAAGAAATAAAACTGAAAAAATTCAAAGCTTATTTACAATGCATACATATGTTACAACTTCCCTTCATACTCAAAAAATGCAGCAGTTGGGAAAGCAGAGAAATGGTGCTTTAAAAAATTTTGACCATGCAAGTAATTTAAAAAAAAAATTACCTTTCAGGTCCTGTTGACGAAATGCACTCCAGACTGTGCTTCAAAAATTTGCTATCTGGGAAAGACTTGGGTTTACTGTCTTCCCTGTCCCATTTGAAAAACAAATCTGCAACTCCTTCAAATTAAACAAATCATATAATAACAAATCATATGATAACATGTTTATGCTTCTAATTAAAGGGTTTGCAGAGTTCTTTCAAAAGGACTGAATGTAAAAAACCCCCAGGATCAAATACTTTAAAACCTTGACGAGACCTGCACCACCACATTTTCAAATTGATGTGACAACCGAAAGAAATCATGTTTTATCTCGTATGCCCTGGTTCTTAACAACTTGAACATTTTGTGGTTGCTCGCACTCGCTTCAATATCCAGGACTTCAATTTTTATCCCTCTAGAAGAATGCTTACAATTTTCCTTTTCACCTGAGCCTTGCTTAGATTTAACCTCATCAATGTGCAATGTCCAAACATCATTGTTGTTATTGATTAGAGTTGTAATTGTTCCCACCTTTTCAGTTGCCAAATCATAAACTCCAATATCTGCATCAACACAGTTTATAGCCTCCTCTTTGACATTATGTTCAGAAGTTGCAGGCTTATGTTGAGACAGTTCATCAATTCCAAGTTGGCTGACCACATTCATATTTACCATCTTTTCCTCCTTTTCTTGAAATTCAACAGGTGGTCCAGAGTAAGCCTCAATCAAGTTAATGTTTTGTCCAACAATCTGAGGCAGTTCATAGAGGGTGATGTCAGCTTTAAGTTCCCTCATATCCTCAATGATGCTATCCTCCTCAGTGATGTCAGATTTAAGTTCCCTCACTAGCAGTAACAATTGCATTATGCCAGTGCAGTTGTTACTGCCCACCAACAACTGCACTGTCCCTCACTAGCAGTAACAACTGCATTGTGCCAATGCAGTTGTTACTGCCCACCAACAACTGCACTGTCCCTCACTAGCAGTAACAACTGCATTGTGCCAATGCAGTTGTTACTGCCCACCCCCACCCTCAATAGTAGTGAGGGTGGGGGTGCCACTACCCTCACTAGTAGTGAGGGTAGGGGTGGGCAGTAACAACTGCAACCCCCACCCTAAATAGTAAACAACTGCCCACCCCCACCCTCAATAGTAGTGAGGGACGGTGCGATTATTCGCCCACCCTCGCCCTCACTACTAGTGAGGGCACCCTCGCCCTCACTAGTAGTGAGGGCGGGGGTGGCGAATAACCGCACCTGTCCCTCACTACTATTGAGGGTGGGGGTGGGCGAATAACTGCACTGGCACCCCTGGCCTATTACTGCCCACCCCCGTCCTCCTCACTACTAGTGAGGGCGGGGGTTGCACAATGCGATTGTTCATCGCCCACCTCGCCCTCACTAGCGATAGAATAACCGCATTGTGCCAATGCAGTTGTTACTGCCCACCCCTGCCCTGTTACTACCCACCCTTGCCCTCCTCACTACTAGTGAGGGCGGGGGTGGGTAGTAACAACTACACTGGCACCCACCCCTGCCCTCACTATTACTGCCCACCCCCGCCATTCTAGTGAGGAGCGGGGGTGGGCAGTAACTAACTGCACTAGCACCCACCCCTGCCCTCACTATTACTGCCCACCCCCGCCATTCTAGGGGCGGGGGTGGCGTGAACTAATCGCACCGGCACCCACCCCCGCCCTCACTATTACCGCCCACCCCGCCCTCAATAGAATGCGGTTATTCTGCGCACCCCCGCCCTCAATAGTAGTATTGAGGGCGGCGATGGGTAGTAACAACTGCATTGTGCCGAGGCGGTTATTCTGCCCACCCCCGCCCTCCTCACTACTATTGAGGGCGGGGTTGATGGCGGGGTGGGCGTGACTAACCGCACCGACACAATGCGGTTGCTATCGCCCACCCTCACCCTCAATAGTAGTGAGGTGGTGAGGAGGGCGGGGGTGGGCGAACAATCGCCCTTGCACAATGCAGTTGTTACTTCCCACCGCCACCCTCAGCGCCCTCAATAGTAGTGAGGAGGGCGAGGGTGGACAGTAACAACTGCCCTAGCACAATGCAGTTGTTACTGCCCACCCTCGCTCGCACAAGTGCAGTTGTTACTGCCCACCGTCGCCCTTACTACTATTGAGGGCGGGGGTGCAGTTGTTACTGTCCACCCCCACCCTCACTACAGTGTAGTTGTTACTGCCCACCCCCGCCCTCAATAGTAGTAAGGGCGAGGGTGGGCAGTAAAAACTGCACCCCCGCCCTCAATAGTAGTAAGTGCGAGGGTGGGCAGTAACAACTGCACTTGGGAGGGAAGTAACAACTACACTATAGTGAGGGCGGGGGTGGGCAGTAACAACTGCACTGTGCAAGTGCGATCAATAATGAGGGCGAGGGTGGGCGTGACACCGCACTTGCCCACCCCCACCTTCACTATTGAGGGCGGGGGTGGGCAGAATAACTGCACTGTGCAAGTGCAGTCAATAATGAGGGCAGGGGTGGGCAGTAACAACTGCACTTGCCCACCCCCACCTTAACTATTGAGGGCGGGGGTGGGTAGTAACAACTGCACGAGTCTTTGTTATTCTGCCCAACCCCGCCCTCAATAGTGAGGGTGGGGGTGGGCAAGTGCGATGTGTTACCGCCCACCCCCACCCTCATTATCGGTGCGATTGTTACCGACCACCCCCCGCCCTCAACGAGTGGAGGGTGGGGGTGGGCAAGTGCGATTATCCACGCCCACCCCCGCCCTCATTATTGTCGGTGCGGTTGATTCGCCCACCCCCGCCCTCAACAGTGAGGGTGGGGGTGGGCAAGTGCAGTTGTTACTGCCCACCCCCGCCCTCATTATTGAGGGCGAGGGTGTGCAGTAACAACTGCACTATGTAAGTGCGATTAGTCATCGCCCACCCCCGCCCTCACTATTGAGGAATGGGGTGGGCGTAGCACTCGCACGCCCACACCCCGCCCTTGGGCGGGGGTGTGCAGTTGTGCAGTTGTTACTGCCCACGCCAGTCCTCAATAGTGAGGGCGGGGGTGGGCGATGTTATGCGATTGTTACTACACACCCCCGCCCTCACTATTGAGGACCGGGTGGGCGATGAACAACTACACAACAATCGCCCACCCCCGCCGGGGGTGTGTAGTAACAACTGCACAACAACTGCCCACCCTCGCCCTTTGAGGGAGGGGGTGTGCAGTTGTTGTGTAGTTGTTACTGCCCACCCCAGTCCTCAATAGTGAGGGCGGGGGTGGGCGATAGGGCGAGGGTGGGCGGTTGTTGTGCGGTTAGTCACGCCCACCATAGTCCTCAATAGTGAGGGCGGGGGTGGGCGGAATAACTACACAACAACTGCACACCCCCGCCCTCACAGTAACAACTACACAACAGCGCCCACCCCCGCCCTTTGAGGGCGGGGGTGTGCGATTGTTGTGTAGTTGTTGCCGCCCACCCCGATCCTCAATAGTGAGGGCGGGGGTGTGTAGTAACAACTACACAACAGCGCCCACCCCCGCCCTTTGAGGGCGGGGGTGGGCGAGTTGTTGTGCGATGTGCCACGCCCACCATAGTCCTCAATAGTGAGGGCGGGGGTGGGCAGTAACAACTACACAACAGCCGCCCACCCCCGCCCTTTGAGGGCGGGGGGTGGGCGGAGGGCGGGGGTGGGCGAGTAACAACTACACAACAACCGCCCACCCCCGCCCTTTGAGGGCGGGGGTGGGCGCTGTTGTGTAGTTGTTACGCCCACCCCCGCCCTCACTATTGAGGACTATGGTGGGCAGTAACAATCGCACAACAACCGCCCACCCCCGCCCTTTGAGGGCGGGGGGTGGGCGATTGTTGTGTAGTTGTCCTCGCCCACCCCCGCCCTCACTATTGAGGACTATGGTGGGCAGTAACAACGGCACAACAACCGCCCCACCCCCCGCCCTCAAAGGGCGGGGGGTGGGCAGCGTTGTGTGCGTGTTACTCGCCCACCATAGTCCTCAATAGTGAGGGCGGGGGTGGGCAGTAAAAACTACACAACAACTTCCCACCCCCGCCCTTTGAGGGCGGGGGTGTGCGTTGTTGTGTAGTTTTTACTGCCCACCCCAGTCCTCAATAGTGAGTGCGGGGGTGTGTAGTAACAACTGCACAACAACTGCCCACCCCCACCCTTTGGGTGGGCAGTTGTTGTGCAGTTGTTACTACACACCCCGCCCTCACTATTGAGGACCGGGGTGGGCGGAACAACTACACAACAACCGCACACCCCCGCCCTTTGGGAGGGGGTGTGCGGTTGTTGTGTAGTTGTTCACGCCACCCCGATCCTCAATAGTGAGGGCGGGGGTGTGTAGTAACAATCGCACAACAATCGCCCACCCCCGCCCTCAATAGTGAGGGCGAGGGTGGGCGACTGCACGATGCACTTGTTATCGCCCACTCGCCCTCAATAGTAAGGGCGAGTGAGGGTGGGGGTGGGCGGTAACAATCGCACTGTGCGATTGGGGTGGGCGAAGAATAACCGCACTCGTGCGACGGGGGTGGGCGATAACAATCGCACTTGCAAAGTGCGGTTATTCGCCCACCCCCGCCTTCACCGCCCTCACTATTGAGGGCAAGGGTGGGCAATAACAACTACATTGTGTTACTACCCACCCCCACCCTCATCACCCTCACTATTGAGGGCGGGGGTGGGCAATAACAACTGCACTGTGCATATTGAGGGCGAGGGTGCGCAGTAACAACTACACTATGCATCGCCTTCACTATTGAGGGCGGGGGTGGGCGATGAACAATCGCACCGTGTTATCGCCCACCCCCACCCTCACCACCTTCACTATTAAGGGCGGGGATGGGCAATAACAATCGCACCTGTGCATATTGAGGGTGGGGGTGGGCAGTAACAACTGCACTGTGCACCACCCTCACTATTGAGGGCGGGGGTGGGCAATAACAATTGCACTCGTGCATATTGAGGGCGGGGGTGGGCGATGAATAATTGCACTTGTGAGGGCGAGGGTGGGCAATAACAACTGCACTATGCATATTGATGGCGGGGGTGGGCAGTAACAACTGCACTATGTATAGGGCAGTTGTTACTGCCTACCCCCGCCCTCAATAGTGAGGGTGGGTAGTAACAACGACACTTGCACCCCCACCCTCAATAGTGAGGGTGGGGGTGGGCAGTAACAACTGCACAGTGCTGAGGGCGGGGGTGGGCAATAACAACTATTGTGCACAGTGCAATTGTTACTGCCCACCCCCGCCATCAATAGTGAGGGCGATGGTATAGTGAGGGTGGGCAGTAACAACTGCACTTGCACGATGCAATTATTACTGCCCACCCCCGCCACAGGTGCAAGTGCAGTTTTACTGCCCACCCCTGCCCTCAATAGTGAGTAGTTGTTACTGCCCATCCCCGCCATCAATAGTGAGCGAGTTGTTACTACCCACCCCCACCCTCACTATTGAGGGCCTATTGAGGGCGGAGGTGCAAGTGTAGTTGTTACTGCCCACCCTCGCCCTCAATATTGAGGGCGGGGGTGCAAGTGCACATTGTAGTTGTTACTACCCACCCTCGCCCTCAATAGTGAGGGCGGGGGTATAGTGAGGGTGGGTAGTAACAACTACACTTGCACAGTGCATAGTGCACAATGCAGTTGTTACTGCCCACCCCCACCATGGGTGCAAGTGCAGTTGTTACTGCCCACCCTCACTATACCCCCGCCCTCACTATTAATGGTGGGGGTCGACAGTAACAACTACACTATGCTGAGGGCGGGGGTGGGTAGTAACAACTGCACTGTGCCGCCCTCACTATTGAGGGCGGGGGTGAGCAGTAACAACTACACTCGTGGTCGAGGGCGAGGGTGGGTAGTAACAACCGCACTATGCCGAGGGCGTGGGAGGGCGATAACAATCGCACCGTGCCGCCCTCACTATTGAGGGCGGGGGTGGGCAGTAACAACTACACTATGCTGAGGGCGATGGTGGGTAGTAACAACTGCACTGTGCAACCCTCACTATTGAGGGCGAGGGTGGGCGATGAACAACTACACCGTGCTTGAGGGCGGGGGTGGGCAATAACAACCGCACCGTGCATCACTATTGAGGGCGGGGGTGGGCAGTAACAACTACATCGTGGTCGAGGGCGGGGTGGGCAAGAACAACTACACCTGTGCACGGTAGGCGTGAACTAACTACATTGTGCCGAGGGCGGGGGTGGGCAATAACAACCGCATCGTGCACGGTGCGCGTTGTTACTGCCCACCTCGCCCTCAATAGGCACTATGCACGATGCGGTTAGTCATCGCCCACCCCGTAGTGCGTTGTTGTTGCCCACCCCCACCCTCAATAGACACTATGCACGCTGCGAGTTATCGCCCACCCCCGCCCTCAATAGTGAGGGTGGGGGTATAGTGAGGGTGGGCGATGAACAATCGCACTTGCACCCGTGGCGGGGGTGGGCAGAATAACCGCATCGTGCAAGTTCGGTTAGCTATCGCCCACCCCCGCCACGGGTGCAAGTGCAGTTGTTACTGCCCACCCCTGTCCTCAATAGTGAGCAGTTGTTACTACCCACCACTGCCCTTAATAGTGAGCAGTTGTTACTGCCATATTGAGGGCGAGGTGCAAGTGCGATTGTTACTACCCACACCCGCCCTCAATGTTGAGGGCGAGGTTGCAGTGCAATTGTTCATCGTCCACCCCCGCCCTCAATAGTGAGGGCGAGGTGGGCGAGAATAACCGCACTTGCATCACTTGTACGATGCGGTTAGTTACAGCCCACCCCCGCCTTCACTGCCCTCACTATTAAGGGCGGGGGTGGGCGAAGAACAATCGCACTATGTTACGACCCACCCCCACCCCTCACCGCCCTCACTATTGAGGGGCGGGGGTGAGCGATGAATAACCGCACTATGCATATTGAGGGTGAGGGTGGGCGAGTAACAACTACACCGCACCGCCCTCACTATTGAGGGCGGGGTGGGCGAGTAACAATCGCATCAGTGTTACGAGCCCACCCTCGCCCTCACCGCCATCATTATTGAGGGCGGGGGTGGGCAGTAACAACTGCACTGTGCATATTGAGGGCGAAGGTGGGCAGTAACAACTGCACTGTGCGGGGGTGGGTAGTAACAACTACACTATGCATATTGAGGGCGAAGGTGGGCAGTAACAACTGCACTATTATTGAGGGCGGGGTGGGCGAGTAACAACTACACTGTGCATATTGAGGGCGAAGGTGGGCAGTAACAACTGCACTGTGCGGGGGTGGGTAGTAACAACTGCACTATGCATATTGAGGGCGAAGGTGGGCGAGAATAATCGCATCGTGCACAGGTGCGGTTAGTTATCGCCCACCCTGCCGTCAATAGTGAGGGCGAGGGTATAGTGAGGGTGGGTAGTAACAACGGCACTTGCACCCCACCCTCAATAGTGAAGGCGGGGGTGGGCAATAACAACCTGCACTGTGCTGAGGGCGGGGGTATATTGAGGGTGGGCGATGAATAATCGCACTTGCACCCCCCACCCTCAATAGTGAGGGCGGGGGTGGGCAATAACAATCGCACTTACACGGTGCAATTGTTACTGCCCACCCTTGCCACAGGTGCAAGTGCAGTTGTTACTGCCCACCCCCACCCTCAATAGTGAGCAGTTGTTACTACCCACCCCCGCCCTCACTATTGAGGGTGGGGGTGCAAGTGTAGTTGTTTATGCCCACCCTTGCCCTCAATATTGAGGGTAAGGGTGCAAGTGCACGATGCAGTTAGTTCATCGCCACCCCCGCCCTCAATAGTGAGGGCAGGGGTATAGTGAGGGTGGGCGATGAACAATCGCACTTGCACCCCCGCCCTCAATAGTGAGGGCGGGGGTGGGCGATAACAACTACACCGTGTCCGAGGGCGGGGGTGGGCGATGAATAACCGCACCGTGCCTCAATAGTGAGGACGGGGGTGGGCGATGACTAACCGCACTATGCTGAGGGCGGGGTGGGCGGTAATCAATCGCATCTGGTGCGGGGTGGGCGATGAATAACCGCACTATGCTCGAGGGCGAGACAGGTGCGAGTTATTCGCCCACCCCCACCCTCAATAGTGAGGGCGGGGGTATAGTGAGGGTGGGCAATAACAACCGCATTGTGCACGGTGCGATTGTTATTGCCCACCCCCGCCCTCAATAGTGAGGGCGGATTGAGGGCGGGGGTGGGTAGTAAAAACTACACTATGAAATACACTATGCAAGTGCGATTTATTCACGCCCACCCCCACAGGTGCGTGTTATTGCCCACCCCCGCCCTCAATAGTGAGGGCGGATTGAGGGCAGGGGGTGGGCAATAACAACTACACATTGCATAGTACAGTTGTTACTACCCACCCCTACCCTCAATCCGCCCTCACTATTGAGTGCGGGGGTGGGCAATAACAACGACCATGTGGGGTGGGCGATGACTAACCGCACTCACTATTGAGGGCGGGGGTGGGCAATAACAACAACACTGTGGGGGTGGGCAGTAACAACTGCACTTGCAACCCACAGCACTATGGGGGTGGGCAGTAACAACTGCACTCACTATTGAGGGCGGGGGTGGGCAATAACAACAACATCGTAGGGTGGGCGAGTAACAACCGCACTTGCATAGTGCGAGTTATTCTGCCCACCCCCGCCCTCAATAGTGAGGGCGGATTGAGGGCGGGGGTGGGCGAATAACTCGCACTTGCAAGTGCGATTGTTACTACCCACCCCCGCCTCAATCCGCCCTCACTATTGAGGGCAGAGGTGGCGATGAACAACTCGCACTTGCATAGTGCGAGTTATCGCCCACCCCCGCAAAGTGCGATTATTCTTGCCCACCCTCGCAATTGTTACTACCCACCCCCATAGTGCAGTTGTTACGCGCCACCCCCGCCTCAATCCGCCCTCACTATTGAGGGCGGGGGTAGCGGGGGTAGTGAGGGCGGGGTGGGCGTGAACAACCGCACCTAGGGGGTAGCGGGGGTAGTGAGGGCGGGGGTGGGTAGTAACAATCGCAACTAGTGCGGTTGTTCACGCCACCCCCACCTCAATAGCGAGGGCGGGGTGGGCGAATAACTCGCACTATTGCATGTGCAGCTGTTATCGCCCACCCCAATAGTGCGATTAGTCATCGCCACCCTCGCCCTCAATAGTGTGGGCGGGGGTGGGCAACAGCTCGCACTATTGCAAGTGCGATTATTCATCGCCCACCCACGCCCTCACTTGCCCACCCCCGCCCTCAATAGTGTGGGCGGGGGTGGGCGATGAATAATTGCACTATTGCAAGTGCGGTTAGTCACGCCCACCCCCGCCCTCAATAGTGTGGGCGAGGGTGGGCGATGAATAATCGCACTATTGGGGTGGGAAGTAACAATCGCACTTGCAATAGTGCGATTGTTCTGCCACCCCCGCCCTCACTACCCCCGCTACCCCCTAGGTGCAGTTGTTACTGCCCACCCCCGCCCTCACTACCCCCGCTACCCCCGCCCTCAATAGTGAGGGCGGATTGAGGGCGTGGGTGGGCAGTAACAACTGCACTATGGGGGTGGGCAGTAACAACTGCGAGGGTGGGCAGTAACAACTGCACTTTGCGGGGGTGGGCAGCAACAACTGCACTATGCAAGTGCAGTTGTTACTTCCCACCTCCGCCCTCAATAGTGAGGGCGGATTGAGGGCGGGTGGGCGTAACAATCGCACTTGCAAGTGCGGTTGTTACGCCCACCCCGCCCTCAATCCGCCCTCACTATTGAGGGCGGGGGGGGCGTAACAATCGCACTATGCAAGTGCGGTTGTTACCGCCCACCCCCACAGTGTTGTTGTTATTGCCCATCCCCGCCCTCAATAGTGAGTGCAGTTGTTACTGCCCACCCCCATAGTGTTGTGGGTTGCAAGTGCAGTTGTTACTGCCCACCCCCACAGTGTTGTTGTTATTGCCCACCCCCGCCCTCAATAGTGAGTGCAGTTGTTACTGCCCACCCCCACGATCGTTGTTGTTATTGCCCACCCCTGCCCTCAATAGTGAGGGCGGATTGAGGGTAGGGGTGGGTAGTAACAACTGTACTATGCAATGTGCGCTTGTTATCGCCCACCCCGCCCTCAATCCGCCCTCACTATTGAGGGCGGGGGTGGGCATAACAACTCGCATCGTGTGGGGTGGGCAGAATAACCGCACTTGCATAGTGTAGTTCATAGTGTAGTTTTTACTACCCACCCCCGCCCTCAATCCGCCCTCACTAATGAGGGCGGGGGTGGGCAATAACAACTGCACTGTGCACAATGCAGTTGTTATTGCCCACCCTCACTATACCCTGCGCCTCACTATTGAGGGCGAGGTGGGCGATAACTAACCGCACCTGTCCCGCCTCGGCATAGTGCGATTAGTCATCGCCCACCCTCGCACGAGTGCGAGTTATTCCGCCACCCCCGCCCTCAAGACACGGTGCGAGTTATCGCCCACCCTCGTCCTCACTATTGAGGCACAGTGCGGTTGTTATCGCCCACCCCCGCCCTCGAGCACGGTGCGATTGTTACTACCCACCCCCGTCCTCACTATTGAGGCACACGGTGCGATTATTCACGCCCACCCCGCCCTCAGGCACGGTGTAGTTGTTATCGCCCACCCCCGCCCTCACTATTGAGGGCGGGGGTGCAAGTGCGCTTGTTATCGCCCACCCTCACTATACCCCCGCCCTCACTATTGAGGGCGGGGGTGGGCGACAACAACTGCACTGTGCACTTGCACCCCCACCCTCAATATTGAGGGCAAGGGTGGGCATAAACAACTACACTTGCACCCCCACCCTCAATAGTGAGGGCGGGGGTGGGTAGTAACAACTGCTCACTATTGAGGGCGGGGGTGGGCGTGAATAATCGCACTTGCACTGTGGCAAGGGTGGGCGTAACAATTGCACCGTGTAAGTGCGATTGTTATTGCCCACCCCCGCCCTCACTATTGAGGGTGGGGGTGCAAGTGCAGTTGTTACTGCCCACCCTCAATATACCCCCGCCCTCAGCATAGTGCAGTTGTTATTGCCCACCCCCGCCTTCACTATTGAGGGTGGGGTGAAAGTGTCGTTGTTACTACCCACCCTCACTATACCCTCGCCCTCACTATTGACGACAGGGGTGGCGGTAACAATCGCATCAGCTGCACGATGCGGTTGTTACTGCCCACCTTCACCCTCAATATGCATAGTGCAGTTGTTACTACCCACCCCCGCACAGTGTAGTTGTTACTGCCCACCTTCGCCCTCAATATGCACAGTGCGGTTGTTACTGCCCACCCCCGCCCTCAATAATAGTGCAGTTGTTACTGCCCACCTTCGCCCTCAATATGCATAGTGTAGTTGTTACTACCCACCCCCGCACGATGCGCGAGTTATTCGCCCACCTTCGCCCTCAATATGCACGCAGTGCGGTTATTCGCCCACCCCCGCCCTCAATAATGATGGCGGTGAGGGCGGGGTGGGTCAGTAACACGGTGCGCTATTCATCGCCCACCCCCGCCCTCAATAGTGAGGGCGGTGCGGTGCTAGTTGTTACTGCCCACCCTCGCCCTCAATATGTATAGTGCAGTTATTCATCGCCCACCCCCGCCCTCAATAGTGAGGGCGATGAGGGCGGGGGTGGGTCACGTAACATAGTGCGATTATTCATCGCCCACCCCCGCCCTTAATAGTGAGGGCAGTGAAGGCGGGGGTGGGCTGTAACAACTGCACTGTACAAGTGATGCAAGTGCAGTTGTTACTGCCCACCTCGCCCTCACTATTGAGGGCGGGGGTGGACAGTAACAATTGCACTTGCAACCCTGCCCTCAACATTGAGGGCAGGTGTGGGCAGTAACAACTGCACTTGCACCCCTGCCCTCAATATGGCAGTAACAACTGCTCACTATTGAGGGTAGTGGTGGGCAGTAACAACTGCTCACTATTGAGGACAGGGGTGGGTAGTAACAACTGCACTTGCACCCATGGCGGGGGTGGGCGATGAATAATCGCACTTGCATAGTGCGCTTGTTACCGCCCACCCCCGCCACGGTGTAAGTGCGATTGTTCACGCCCACCCTCACTATACCCCCACCCTCACTATTGAGGGCGGGGGTGGGCAGAATAACCGTGCACCGTGCATATTGCCTATTGAGGGTGGGGGTGGGCAATAACAATCGCATGCTGCGGGGTGGGCGATGAACAATCGCACCGTGCATAGTGCCTATTGAGGGCGGGGTGGGCAGAATAACTCGCACTATGCATAGTGCGATTGTTATTGCCAACCCCGCCCTCGGCTACGATGTAGTTGTTCTCGCCACCCCCCGCCCTCAATAGTGATGCACGGTGCGATTATTCCGCCCACCCCCGTAGTGCATTTGTTATTGCCCACCGCCACCCTCAATAGGCACTATGCACAGTGCAGTTGTTACTGCCCACCCCCGCCCTCAATAGTGAGGGTGGGGGTATAGTGAGTGTGGGCAGTAACAACTGCACTTACACCCGTGGCGGTTGTGGGCGTAACAATCGCATCGTGCAAGTGCGATTAGTTCTCGCCCACCCCGCCACGGTGCAAGTGCGATTGTTCATCGCCCACCCCTGTCCTCAATAGTGAGCAGTTGTTACTGCCCACCATTGCCCTCAATAGTGAGCAGTTCTTACTGCCATATTGAGGGCAGGGGTGCAAGTGCAGTTGTTACTGCCCACACCTTCCCTCAATGTTGAGGGCAGGGTTGCAAGTGCAATTGTTACTGTCCACCCCCGCCCTCAATAGTGAGGGTGAGGTGGGCAGTAAAAACTGCACTTGCATCACTTGTACAGTGCAGTTGTTACAGCCCACCCCCGCCTTCACTGCCCTCACTATTAAGGGCGGGGGTGGGCAGTAACAACTGCACTATGTTACAGCCCACCCCCGCCCTCACTGCCCTCACTATTGAGGGCGGGGGTGGGCAGTAACAACTGCACTATGCATATTGAGGGTGAGGGTGGGCGATGAACAACTACATCGCACCGCCCTCACTATTGAGGGCGGGGGTGGGCATTAACAACCGCATCGTGTTACAGCCCACCCCCGCCCTCACTATTGAGGGCGGGGGTGGGCAGTAACAACTGCACTGTGCATATTGAGGGTGAAGGTGGGCATGAATAACCGCATCTGTGCGGGGGTGGGTAGTAACAACTACACTATGCATATTGAGGGCGAAGGTGGGCGATAACAACCGCACCGTTATTGAGGGCGGGGTGGGCGTAACAACTACACTCGTGCATATTGAGGGCGAAGGTGGGCGATGAATAACGCGCAGCTGTGCGGGGGTGGGTAGTAACAACTGCACTATGCATATTGAGGGCGAAGGTGGGCAGTAACAACTGCACTGTGCACAGTGCAGTTGTTACTGCCCACCCCTGTCGTCAATAGTGAGGGCGAGGGTATAGTGAGGGTGGGTAGTAACAACGGCACTTGCACCCCACCCTCAATAGTGAAGGGGGGGTGGGCAATAACAACTGCACTGTGCTGAGGGCGGGGGTATATTGAGGGTGGGCAGTAACAACTGCACTTGCACCCCCACCCTCAATAGTGAGGGCGGGGGTGGGCAATAACAACTGCACTTACACGGTGCAATTGTTATCGCCCACCCTTGCCACGAGTGCAAGTGCGGTTATTCGCCCACCCCCGCCCTCACTATTGAGGGCGGGGGTGGCGTAACAACTCGCACTTTCAATAGTGCGATTGTTATTGCCCACCCCCACCCTCAATAGTGAGGGCGTGAAAGTGCAGTTGTTACTGCCCACACCCGCCCTTACTATTGAGGGCGGGGGTGGGCAGTAACAACTGCACTATTGCCCTCACTATTGAGGGCGGAGGGTGCAGTTGTTACTGCCCATCCCCGCCCTCACAGGGGTAACAACTGCCCACCCTGCAAGTGCAGTTGTTACTATCCTCCCTGCAAGTGCAGTTATTGCCCACCCCCGCCCTCACTATTGAGGGTGGGGGTGAGGGCGGGGGTGGCGTGAACAATCGCACTTGCGGGGTGGGCGATGAAAGCGCACTATTACAAGTGCAGTTGTTATTGCCCACCTCCGCCCTCACTATTGAGGGCGGGGGTGGGCGATAGCAGCTGCACTTGCGGGGTGGGCGATTGTTGCCCCCGCCCTCAATAGTGAGGGCGAGGGTGGGCGATAACAACTGCACTTGCTATTGAGGCGGGGTGGGCGTGAATAACGCGCACTTGTGCAAGTGCGGTTATTCACGCCCACCCCGCCCTCAATAGCAAGTGCGGTTATTCGCCCACCCCGCCCTCACTATTGAGGGCGGGGGTAACAATCGCCCACCCCGCAAGTGCGGTTGTTCACGCCCACCCCCGCCCTCAACTTGCACAAGTGCGAGTTATTCGCCCACCCCGCCCTCACTATTGACAAGTGCGGTTATTCACGCCCACCCCGCCCTCAACTTGCACAAGTGCGAGTTAGTTACTAGCCACCCCCGCCCTCACTATTGGCACAAGTGTAGTTTTTATAGTGAGGGCGGGGGTGGCAGCAACTAGCACTTGCACAAGTGCGATTATTCACGCCCACCCCCACCCTCAATAGTGAGGGTGGGGGTGGGCGACATACCTGCACTTGTGCAAGTGCGATTATTCATCGCCACCCCCGCCCTCAATAGTGACAACCGCACTTACAATAGTGTAGTTGTTACCTGTGAGGCGGAGGTGGGCGAATAACTCGCACTTGCAATAGTGCGATTATTCACGCCCACCCCGCCCTCAATAGTTGTTCACTGCCCACCCCCGCCCTCAATAGTGATGCACAGGTGCGAGTTATTCGCGCCACCCCGCATGATGCAATTGTTATTGCCCACCCCCACCCTCAATAGGCACTATGCACGCGTTGTTACTATGCAATAGTGCGGTTAGTTATTGCCCACCCCCACCCTCAAAAGTAACAACTGCACTATTGTTATTGGCCACCCCTGCCCTGAATAGTGAGGGCGATGCAAGTGCAGTTGTTACTGCCCACCCCCGCCCTCAATAGGGTGGGCAGTAACAACTGTACTATTGTTATTGGCCACCCTCGCCCTCAATAGTGAGGGCGGTGCAAGTGCAGTTGTTACTGCCCACCCCCGCCCTCACTATTGAGGGCGGGGGTGGGCAGTAACAACTGCACTTGCACCGCCCTCACTATTGAGGGCGGGGTGGCGAGAATAACTCGCACTATGCAAGTGCGATTAGCCACTGCCCACCCCGCCCTCAATAGTGAGGGCGGTGCAAGTGCAGTTGTTCACGCCACCCCCGCCCTCACTATTGAGGGCGGGGGTGGGCAGAATAACTCGCACTTCACGCCCTCACTATTGAGGGCGGGGGTGGGCGTAACTAACCGCACTATTGAAAGTGCGATTATTCGGGCCACCCCCGCCCTCAATAGTGAGGGCGGTGCAAGTGCGATTGTTCATGCCCACCCCCGCCCTCAATAGTGAGGGCGGGGGTGGGCGAGAATAACTCGCATTTGCATCGCCCTCACTATTGAGGGCGGGGGTGGCCGTAACTACTTGCACTATTGCAAGTGCGGTTATTCACGCCCCACCCCGCCCTCAATAGTGAGGGCGGTGCAAGTGCAGTTGTTACTGCCCACCCCCGCCCTCACTATTGAGGGCGGGAGTGGGCAGAACAATCGCACTATTGCAAGTGTAGTTATTCATCGCCACCCCGCCCTCAATAGTGACAACTGCACTTACAATAGTGTAGTTGTTACTGTGAGGGCGGGAGTGGGCAGTAACAACTGCACTATAACAACTGCACTTGCACCGCCCTCACTATTGAGGGCGGGGTGGGCGTAACTAAGCCGCACTATTGCAAGTGCGGTTATGCACGCCACCCCCGCCCTCAATAGTGAGGACGGGGGTGGGCAGTAACAACTGCACTATCTATTGCCCTCATTATTGAGGGCGAGGGTGGCGATTGGCGAAGGTGGGCGATAACAAGCGCACTATGAGGGCGGGGGTGGCGATAACAACTGCACTATGCATTGAGGGCGGGGGTGGGCGTGAATAACCGCACTATGAGGGCGGGGGTGGGTAGTAACAATCGCACTATGCAAGTGTAGTTGTTATCGCCACCCCCGCCCTCAAATCACTATTGAGGGCGGGGTGGGCGTGAATAACCGCACCACCGTAACTACGATAACAATCGCACTATTGCCCTCACTATTGAGGGCGGGGGTGGGCAGTTGGCAGGGGTGGGCATGAATAACCGCACTATGAGGGTGGGGGTGGGCGTGAATAACCGCACTATGCATTGAGGGCGGCGGTGGGCGAATAACTCGCACTATGAGGGCGGGGGTGGGCGATGAACAACTCGCACTATGCAAGTGTGAGTTATTCTGCCCACCCCCGCCTCAACTCACTATTGAGGGCGGAGGTGGGCGAGAACAGCTACACCACCGTAACAACTACACTTGCATAGTGTAGTTGTTACTACCCACCCCCACCCTCAATAGTGAGTTGAGGGCGGGGTGGGCGTGACTAATCGCACTTGCATAGTGCGGTTAGTTATCGCCACCCGCCCTCAACCCACCATAACAACCGCACTATGCAAGTGCGGTTGTTATGGTGGGTTGAGGGCGGGGTGGCGGTAACAATCGCACTATGCAAGTGCGAGTGATATCGCCACCCCCGCCCTCAACTCACTATTGAGGGTGGGGGTGGGTAGTAACAACTGCACTATGCAAGTGTAGTTGTTACGGTGGTGTAGTTGTTACTGCCCACCCCCGCCCGGGGGTGGGCAGTAACAACTGCACTATGCAAGTGCAGTTGTTATGGTGGCCACCCTCAACTCACTATGGAGGGCGAGGGTGGGCAGTAACAACTACACTAGGGGGTGGGCAGTAACAACTGCACTATGTTGTTACTGCCCACCCCAGCTCTCATAGCCCCGCCCTCACTATTGAGGGCGGGGGTGGGCAATAACAACTACACTTGCAGTGAGGGCAGATTGAGGGCGGGGGTGGGCAGTTGCTAGTGCGGTTGATCTGCCCACCCCGCCCTCATACCCCGCCCTCACTATTGAGGGCGGGGGTGGGCAATAACAACTACACTTGCAGTGATGGCGGATTGAGGGCGGGGGTGGGCAGTAACAACTGCACTTCCCGCCCTCACTATTGAGGGCGGGGGTGGGCAATAACAACTACACGTGCAATGAGGGCAGATTGAGGGCGAGGGTGGGCAGTAACAACTATACTTGTTGAGGGGCGGGGGTGGGCGTAACTAACCGCACTATGCAAGTGGAGTTGTTACGCCCACCCCGCCCCTCAACAAGTATAGTTGTTACCGCCCACCCTCGCCCTCAATCCGCCCTCATTGCAAGTGTAGTTGTTATTGCCCACCCCCGCCTCAATAGTGAGGGGCGGGCAAGTGCGATTGTTACCGCCCACCCCCGCCCTCAATCTGCCCTCACTGCAAGTGTAGTTGTTATTGCCCACCCCCGCCCTCAATAGTGAGGGCGGGGGTATGAGGGCGGGGGTGGGCAGTAACAACTGCACTAGCAACTGCCCACCCCCGCCCTCAATCTGCCCTCACTGCAAGTGTAGTTGTTATTGCCCACCCCCGCCCTCAATAGTGAGGGCTACCCACCCCCGCCCTCAATAGTGAGGGGGGTGAGGGCGAGGATGGGTAGTAACAACTGCACTTGCATAGTGCAGTTTTTACTGCCCATCCCCGCCCTCAACAACTACACTTGCATAGTGCAGTTGTTACTGCCTACCCACGCCCTCACTATTGAGGACGAGGATGGGTAGTAACAACTGCACTGTGCAAGTGCATTGTGCAACTGTAGTTGTTACTGCCCACCCCCGCCCTCAATAGTGAGGGCGACACTTGCACAGTGCAGTTGTTACTGCCTACCCATGCCCTCACTATTGAGGACGAGGGTGGGCAGTAATAACCGCACCGTGCAAGTGCATTGTGCTAACTCGCAGTTATTCTCGCCCACCCCCCGCCCTCAATAGTGAGGGTGGGGGTGTGAGGGCGGGGGTGGGCAGTAACAACTGCACTGTGGATGAAATTTTATGATTAAAAATATTAATTATATCTAGGTGATTTGGTCTCTGCGAGGACCCCACTTGCATTATCGATGATGTGACCTAGGTTCAATCCTCGGGGAGGATATGTATATGTATAAGAAATATTTACTTAATAAATAAAAAATATATTAAAAATATTTGAGTTTTTGTTTTGTTTATATAATTTGAACTATTTATAAGTAAATATATTTTATTTATAATTTAATAAAGTTGTGGATAGGATATGGCAGGTCATCTGGAGCAAAGTTGTGGAAACCGTTGCCATCTATGCTGAGGAGGAAAATCAGTCAGCTTCTAAGCCTCTGAAAGGGAGAGTTGCTGATCTTGAGAGACAGGTAAGAAGTTGTTGGAAACCTCCCCCAAAAGGCTGGGTCAAAATCAATACTGATGGAGCTGCAAAAGGTAATCCGGGCAATGCTGGTAGTGGAGTTATCTGCCGTGATCATGCTGGGACTGTGCTCTATTGGGAATTGCAAGGTCTGGGATATGCCACAAACAATGAAGCTGAGGCCTTTGCTATTAAATCTGCCTCCATCTGGGCCGTCAAACAAGGTCACAGAAAGATAATCATTGAGTCTGATTCCCAAATCCTGGTTGGTGCTCTTGATTGCATGAGGAACTTTGCCTTAAAAGCTTGGAGGCTTCGGATTTTGGTTTCCCAAATTATAGAGCTTTGGAAGGAAGTTGAGGATGTGATACCTGTTTATGCTAGTAGATCTCTCAATAAAGCGACTGATTTCTTTGCTAAGATGGGTGCTAAGAGAGAGGTTGGGATGCATCTGCATAGCAATATGTCTGTGGAGGATGCCAAGATCAGACAAGGCCTTGAACAATTTTTGAAATAATGTGCAAATTTTTTTTTGCTAAGGGTCCTTTTTTTCGCGATATCGCGACATGTAGTGCTGTCGCGGCCTCTGGCTGGTTGCTGTCGCGATATCACGACAGGTTGAGCCTCCGCGGCCTCTGGTGGGTTTCTGTCGCGACATCGCGACATGTCGCGATATCGCGACATGTCGCGATTTTGCGACACGCGACGCGACATGTCGCGATATCGCGACAGGTCCCACTTTCTTGGTCCATGTGGAGTTCTTGCCGCGCTCTCATTCCCTTCATGAAGTTGAAAAGCAAAGTTAATATTTCATCGCATTTTCGTGACAAGTTTGAGATTTGGAAGCTGCATGGTATTCCTGTCGCGATTTCGCGACACGTTTGGCACTTAGGCGGCTGGGTGGAAAATTATCGCGATATCGCGACCTGTAGCGCTGTCACGGCAACGAGTTGGTTTTTGTCGCAATTTCGCGACAGGTTGTGCCTTCCTAGACTTTGGCGAATTTCTTGCGCGATATCGCGCCATGTTGCGCTGTCGTGGCTCTTGTTGGGCTTTTCTAGCGATATTGTGCCTCTCTTGAAGATGTTGTTAAAAGGTGGTATTGTGTCGCGTTTTCGCAACAGGTTGGCTAATTGGATGCAGCTTGGCTTTTTTGTCATGATTTCGCGGCATGTTTGGCTCTTTTGCGACTGGTTGGTTTTTTGTCGCGATATCGCGACCCTTTTGCGGCATGACTGTTGTTTAGTTTTTTCGTCGCGTTTTCGCGACGCTTTCTACGGTTGGCTGTCGAGGGCCCTTCCTGTCGCGATTTCGCGACATGTCGCGATTTCGTGACATGTCGCGTTATCACGACTATTGGCGTCGAAGTGGCCATGACGGGTTTGCCTGTCGCGATTTCGTGACATGTCACGTTTTCGCGACATGTCGCCTTTTCGCGCCGGTTGTTCTCTGTGCCCTGTGGCTGCTAGTGTTGCCTTTGTGCGCTGCCCTTGTTGTGTTGCTCTTGGCTCTGGGTCGGGATGTGTTCTTTCCCGCTTGTATCTGTTCTTTGTATTAATACAAGTTTTCAATTTTTTCAAAAAAAAATATTTATTTAATAATTTAAAAAAATAAAGATAACTTTTTATTATTAAAGATTTTGAAAAATTTTAAGTTATTATTTTGCTTGTGTAACTTAAAGTACCTTAATATTTCATTATAATAATTTAAATAAATATATATTTTTTAAATAAAAAATTTCCAAAAAAACACTCGGATTTGCTACAGAAATAAATACAAAGAGAGGACCAGCTTAAACGCCTTGGACGAAGCTTCGATGCTTCTCCTAGAAAAGTAAGTGCAATAATTACATTCATGAATCCACCACTATTGTAAAAACATCTCCACGTCAAAGATGCTATTGCTATTGAATTCTAACATAAGAGATGTGACAAGCCATGTTATAAATGAATAAGGATTGACAACGCATTTTAGTTATATAGCTTTTCCAAAAACCTACCCAAAAAATACATAAACACAGAGAGAAGATTTCAATCATACTTGACGTGGGCTATGCCATTTTTATTATTTCTCTCATGTTTTCAAATCATACATCTTAACTTCACTTTATCCTCGTCATATGGAAATTAAGGATCAAGGGTCAGTAATTCTACTTTAATCTTATTTGAAACCTTGTAGTTACTTTACAAATCATCCTTTTTGAACTTAGGTAGAGCACTTTTGCCCAAGCCCTGAATGCTAATCCTATTCCTCCATTGATAGTAGGGGTTCTATCCTAGTTAGTTTGGTTCCTACATATCTTAGTCCAAACAATATGGTAGAATTACTATACTAGAGAGATTTTGGTGATAGAACGTTAGAATAGTGTCTTTGGATACAAGCATGAGGAATATAATGTGACAACCATCATACCAACTGCTTTGGAGACTCAAAATTAAGCTAGTCTATGAATACCTCTTTCTCAAGGAAGTTATCTAAAAAATAGTTGAATGTCAAAACCAGAAGTCCTGGAAGCCTTCGTAGATAGTTTGAACCCTACCAGCTGTGCTGGTAGTTACTAAAAATCGTGATTGTAACCATTGCTTCTATATATCAAAAAAAAAAAAAAAAACCATACTATTATATTATTTTTAATAGGGCTCACTATAAAGCATGATTCTATAAATAGGTTAGGTTAAATCAAGTTTCATTGTCAAACAAATGTTGGCACTGTGTAAAGGGTACATTTCTTAATAAATTAATACAAAGAAAGTGACTTAGTCTATTTTATAATTTGGTACTTAGATGATATGTGTCCAAGATTATTCTTTGCAAGCTTAGTCTATTGAATTACATCTAGAAGGTCCATCTAGGGTGAAATTCTCATCATTGGTGGATTTGTTTCTACTTAAAGCTTGTATTTAGGCCTTATCTTAAACATATAGTAGGCTATTAAGGTAGGGTCATTTGGTGCAAAAATTAAAAAGAAAAGTTTTCAAAATTCAAGGTTCATCCATGTGCCTACATGGAGATGGACCTTGATGGTGAGATCCTACAAAGTATTTGGATTATTGGTCTTGAATTTTAAAATGAATAAGATTTTTACTCAATGCATCCTTATGCTTGCTCTCTTTAATCATTGCAATGCTTATTTTTTGTAATGTGATGTTGGCTATATAATGGTGGATTATCTGATCCAAGCATGTGGTCTTTTGGGGACATGGTTGTATTCACAAAAATATATGTTTTATCCTAATCACACTATTAGGGGCATAACTTTGTGCTTGGGTCTCTATTTTAACCCTTTCAAGAAGCATTAGAATAATTAGATGGAGAATAACAATTATAGCAAGCATATCTATCACATATAAGTTACCAACAACTTTGGGTATTATTAATATTAATGTGCAAAAGAAATCTATGAAGTTATGATATAGAAAAAAAAAAAGATAACATCGCAAGATGTATCTCAGATCAAGGAGCAAGGAATAGGGAAAAACCAAGAAGCTATTGCAAGGAAAAAAATTGAAGAAAAAGCATTACAACCTAAAACATAATCCAAAAAAGAAGTATTTGTAAAAAATCCATGGAAGAAACAATAACAACAAAGTCTATGCAAAAAATAATAACAAAGTACAAGAAAGATATAAAATAACACAATAACACATAAAATGAAGGGCACAAGAGAGAACATCGTGTAGAAGGATTTAAAATAGAAGAGCAAAATGTGGAGGAGAAAAAGAAGCTACAACATCAGGTTAAGGTTGCAACATATCACCATCAACATTTTTGGCTTTTAACCCTTACTATCTCAAAATATCACAGGTACCAATATAAAGAAACCACAAGATTATAGGTCGAATATCAATACAAACTAATCTCATATAATATGAATCAACATAATATTCAACAATATAACAATATTTTTTTTGATAAATTGAAAAAGGGGTTGTGAAAGGGACCCCAAAACTTTTACAAAGGAAAAACTAAAAACAAAGGATTAAACCAAAAGGAGGCCATCTCAACAAAGAAGGAATTAACAGATCAAAAGGAGGTAGTCTCAGTAGAGATGACCTCGACAGCACAAAAAGCAACACAAACTGCAAAGGCAAACAAGCTCGTCATCATGATATAAGAGACACACCACTCCATCAAAAATACTACCAACACAGAGAACCAGACTATTCAAATATTTTGGGATGATATTTCTCAATAAAGTCAAAATTGTGCTTAGCATCTGAAGCCTATGAGTTTTCATCATTTTAATTTTTGATGTTGTTGAGCATCTTACCAGCCTAAAGGAGCATAGTTGAAGCAAAGCTCATAAGTTCCCCCATGTAGACCAGCAAATCAGGATTAATTTTCTACTAGGGCTTCTCAAATTTTAGAGAGCAGATGAAAATCACCACTGAGAGGAGGAGGGAGGGTTTTTGGATGAAGGAAGGATGTTGAGATGATGTGAAGATCGAGGGCGAGGAAGGGCATCGGTATTTGCCGACAGAGGATCACGAGGGGATGATGGCACAAATGATGATTTTTCCTTGATCGGGAAGACGACGTGAGTCCGCTTCAGCTTCAACGTGAAGGGAAGTCTAAGGAGATGGGCAGTGTGGTTATGGGGTTCGAAAAACCTCTTTTTTCAAACATTTCCTTCAACAAAAAGAATGGAGATGTAGTTGCGGGTAAAGTTAATGCTTCGAAGCACAAGATTTTTCCTGTTATTAAAGGCAATGGAGAGTTGAATAAAAAATTGTCGCCATTGAAGTGGGGAGACTCCACAACGAATGAGGGTTTGCAAGAAGTGCAAACCATGATTGCCATAACTAATGCAACTCCTAGAATCGGGAACACTTCACCAAGGAAGAGGAATAAGGCATGAAGTTTGGATACAAAGTCACCTGTAGAAGAGCATGAGAAATTGCCTTCATCGACCAAGACGAATTTGTTTAAGACATCCTCAACAAAACCCTCGATTAATAATGAATCGATTGAGGTTCTACATGGAACTATTGAGTCTAAAACCTTTACGACCATCTTAAATAAGGACATGGAAGGCGATTTATTGATGAATGGTATGGATTCTGAAGTATATAACTTGGGTGGGAATAATCTTTCATTTTCAGGAGACCCGGATGAAAACCTGGCTTTAAAACTAGATCACATGGATTCAATTTTGGTTGATGTGAAGGATGAGTTCACATATTGTGCTAAAGAGTTTGAAGAATACATGAACACAAGAAGGTAATTGAAATCTAACAAGATTATTTTATTCTTCTTGCATAAGGTTCCATCAGAGGTAGACTTCCAAAATTGGATCTGGTTGAACTGGGAGTTCAAGGGGTTGCATGTAAAATTATTTTAGGGCTTGGGAGGGAGGTATGTAAAACACTCTACTGCATAACTCATTAAAGGAGCAAACACATTTCTACTAGTGAAACTTCTTGGACCTACATTGTATTTGCAGTCAACAATTTTATGCCCATAAACATTACACTTGAAACAAAAACCATAGAAATAATGATTAAACCTGAAAGATGGTCTTGGCCAGGTTGTTGCTGGAGCCTTGGATCTTCTATTCTTTTGATGTGTGACCTTAGTAAAGCCATCATTGTCAGCTGCTATTTCAGGTCTGGCATTATATCTTTCTTTTGCCTGATTCTTGTCTTTGTTCTTTTCACTTTCAACATTGCTTGCTTTTGGTCCAGTTGATGATTCTCCTTCGGAAAAGCCGAGACCAAATTTGATACCTGTGGATCTTTGATCGCTCAAAATTTTGTCCAATTTCATCGAGCTTTCTTCACGTTTTACATGACGGTTGATTTTTCGATCCAGCTCTTGTATCTGTATTCGAAGACTCACATTTTCTTCTTCCAATTTGCTGCAGTGGTCTATCTTCATGGATACCTGTATTTCCAGATCTTCAGACATTTTCTTGTATTCTTGAGTCTGTATTTTTAAAGCGGCAATAATGTTGTTTGCATCCTTAAGTTTCCTTGACAATTTTTATTTCTTCTTTTTCTCCGATTCCCATTCCGTAAGGGCAGACACTAGCTCACCCTCTAAATCAACTTCAGCCTCAACTTCTTCAACTTCAGATTTCATTCCTTCTGCCATTTTTGGTTCAATTTTCTCAACCATAGGAACTGAAACTGGCTGGGATGCCTTTTTGGATGAGGATCTATTCTTCTTAGCCATTGTGTACTAATCCAAGATCAACCCTGACTGATTTAGCCAAAATTGGGAACCTTGCTCTGATACCAATTGTTATAATCACAATGACACTGAGAGGGGGGGTGAATCAGTGTGTTCTTTAAAAACTTAAAAGCAATTTAGACTTTTAAATAAACAGCAACAGATTAAAATAGAAATAATAAAAGTACTAAGAGCATCACACATAACACGGCATTTTAACGAGGTTCACCGATGTGGCTACTCCTCAAAAATGACTGCTTGGACTACCATCCAAATCCAGTCAAATGCAAAGCTCCAACTTTACATAATCATTCACCAGCACCAACTGGTAAGAGGCACCAACCCCTAAGTTTTATCTGCTACAACAGAATGGAGCACCAACTCCAATTTTTCCAGCACCAACTGGAAAGAGGCACCAACCCCTTTTTCAAGCTACAACTTGAAGATAATAATAAAAATTGCAGAATGTAAACTTTCACCTCAATTATCACGATCTGCTATTTTTCGCGATCTGCTGCTTGTCGGCATTCGACTGCTGCTGTGAAAAATGATTCACACTTTTTCAACCACTCCTCTATATCTCTCCGCGTTCTCTACTGCAACTTCATAGAAATATCACTTCTACAGCCAGCACACTGTCATTTCACACTCGAAACATGACTTCTGCATACCGCGTTCTTATCTTCTCTTCGCACCACTCACTCTGCTGCACCCGAACTTCATACGCATATATCACATCACGCTCCCTCATCAACCTTGCAACAGTCCCACATTTTTATAGAAGAGAATATCCCATCAAAACATTCTCAAACACGTCGACTGCAACCCTAATTAGGTCAACATGAAACCCTAGAATTTTTCGGTTGCTTAACCTTGCTTTGTCAGCAGGAAACCCTAATTGATCCGTTGCAAAACCCTAGCAACGTCGGCTTTGAAAACAAGCCGGTGAACAACTTTAATTTAATTTTAAAATATTAATTTAAATTTTAAATAAATAAATAAAATTTAAACTGGATATTTAAAATTAAATATCTTCATCATCGAAGCACCTTTTTCAACAAAACGAAGAGCTAACTTGGGTTTTAAGAAAAACCCATTTCAAAACTGCTGACCATGGATTTAAACAAAACCTATAATTTAGTCTGCCTTGGTTTTCACAAAAACCCTTCCGCTCTTTGACATCAATGACAACATCAACACTTGAGCAAGGGCAATGTACCCAAGGTACCCAAAATTGCCAACAATCTCCCCCTTTGTCATTGATGGCAACCCTTTACTAAAAACACATCTTCAAGAGCCAAAACTGAAATCAATCTCTTTGAAGTTTTGCTCCCCTGACTTGAAGCTTTCCTCTTCACTTGAAGCTCTCCCCCTTACTCATATCTCTCCCCCTTTGTCATCAATGGCAAAGGGCCACCTTTGGGGCTCGGAACTAAGAATGAGCCTCTTAGCTTAGTCCCTCCCCCACCTCCTGATGAGGTGATTAATTCTGGGGTGGGAGTAAAACTCCCATTAGGCACTGATCAACATCAACGTCTATAACTTCCTTGTCGGGTCTTCTCTTGAACTCTTTGACCATATTCTTGTTCCTGTCATTGTTCTGATCCTTGGACCTGATCATGCCACTGTTCTTGTTCCTATATCCTAGAATTTCAACTCTCACCTGTCTGACAGTGTGACTTTTATTGTTGCACTTATAACAAGTAATAGTGTTGTTTCTTTTAGGCATACCTGTTCTTTGAATCCACATGTTCTGACTAAGCCAGTTCTGACTAAACCTGTTTTGACCAAGCCTGTTAGTGTGATGTTCTTTTGTTTTAAATGAAACTCTGGTCTGTTTACCCTTCTGACATGAAGCACACATACTATTTGTAGGTTTTTTAATGATTGGAATATCTCTCACTGCTTGTTTAGCGCTAATTCTTACCAGATTATCAAAACTTATGTGTCCAAGCCTCTTATGCCACAACTAGTTCTCTTCTTCTTGTCCCATGAAGCACATACCTTCTGAAAACTCTGAGAGTGTGTACAGATTGCCAGACGTCCTTGAGCCGGTTGCTATTAATTTCTTCGTTGTTTATTTTTCCGACTTCACAACCATGCTTCTTGAAAACTACTTCATGTCCTTTGTCACGGATTTGACTCACACTCAATAGATTATGTTTCAAACCATCCACATATAAAACTTCCTCTGACTTGATCTTTCCTTCACTAATTTTGACCGTTCCTTTACCTATTATTTTGGCTCCGTCATTGTTGCCAAATTTTATAGAACCACCCTCATACTTTTGTAGATTTTCGAATTTCTGTTTGTCACCTGTCATATGACTTGAGCAACCACTATCAAGAATCCAAGGAACATGTTTATTCTGAGCTCTAAAAGTTGTCTGCACTATTAAAGAATCATGTTCTTTCCTGAGCTGTTCTTTTTGTTTCCATTATGTTTTAACTGTGGTATTGGGTTCTAGCTGTGACTTCCCCTTTTTAGAATTTTGCACATATCCTTCAATATAAATTCTATTTTGTTTTGCTCTATACGGTTGAAATCTGCTTTCATGAGGTTGATATGAAACAGACATACTACGACAATTTCTGGCAATATGACCAAAGTTGTGACACTTAAAACACTCTACTGCATAACTCATTAAAGGAGCAAACGCATTTCTACTAGTGAAACTTCTTGGACCTACGTTGTATTTGCAGTCAACAATTTTATGCCCATAAACATTACACTTGAAACAAAAACCATAGAAATAATGATTAAACCTGAAATATGGTCTTGGCCAGGTTGTTGCTGGAGCCTTGGATCTTCTATTCTTTTGATGTGTGACCTTAGTAAAGCCATCATTGTCAGCTGCTATTTCAGGTCTGGCATTATATCTTTCTTTTGCCTGATTCTTGTCTTTGTTCTTTTCACTTTCAACATTGCTTGCTTTTGGTCCAGTTGATGATTCTCCTTCAGAAAAGCCGAGACCAAATTTGATACCTGTGGATCTTTGATCGCTCGGAATTTTGTCCAATTTCATCGAGCTTTCTTCACGTTTTACATGACAGTTGATTTTTCGATCCAGCTCTTGTATCTGTATTCGAAGACTCACATTTTCTTCTTCCAATTTGCTTCAGTGGTCTATCTTCATGGATACTTGTATTTCCAGATCTTCAGACATTTTCTTGTATTCTTCAGTCTATATTTTTAAACTGGCAATAATGTTGTTTGCATCCTTAAGTTTCCTTGACAATTTTTCATTCTTCTTTTTCTCCGATTCCCATTTCGTAAGGGCAGACACTAGCTCACCCTCTAAATCAACTTCAGCCTCAACTTCTTCAACTTCAGAGTTCATTCCTTCTGCCATTTTTGGTTCAATTTTCTCAACCATAGGAACTGAAACTGGCTGGGATGCCTTTTTGGATGAGGATCTATTCTTCTTAGCCATTGTGTACTAATCCAAGATCAACCCTGACTGATTTAGCCAAAATTGGGAACCTTGCTCTGATACCAATTGTTATAATCACAATGACACTGAGAGGGGGGGTGAATCAGTGTGTTCTTTAAAAACTTAAAAGCAATTTAGACTTTTAAATAAACAACAGCAGATTAAAACAGAAATAATAAAAGTACTAAGAGCATCACACATAACACGACATTTTAACGAGGTTCACCGATGTGGCTACTCCTCAAAAAGGACTGCTTGGACTACCATCCAAATCCAGTCAAATGCAAAGCTCCAACTTTACATAATCATTCACCAGCACCAACTGGTAAGAGGCACCAACCCCTAAGTTTTATCTGCTACAACAGAATGGAGCACCAACTCCAATTTTTCCAGCACCAACTGGAAAGAGGCACCAACCCCTTTTTCAAGCTACAACTTGAAGATAATAATAAAAATTGCAGAATGTAAACTTTCACCTCAATTATCACGATCTGCTATTTTTCTGCGATCTGCTGCTTGTCGGCATTCGACTGCTGCTGTGAAAAATGATTCGCACTTTTTCAACCACTCCTCTATATCTCTCTGCGTTCTCTGCTGCAACTTCATAGAAATATCACTTCTACAGCCAGCACACTGTCATTTCACACTCGAAACACGACTTCTGCATACCGCGTTCTTATCTTCTCTTCGCACCACTCACACTGCTGCACCCGAACTTCATACACATATATCACATCACGCTCCTCATCAACCTTGCAACAGTCCCACCTTTTTATAGAAGAGAATATCCCATCAAAACATTCTCAAACACGTCGGCTGCAACCCTAATTAGGTCAACATGAAACCCTAGAATTTTTCGGTTGCTTAACCTTGCTTTGTCAACAGGAAACCCTAATTGATCCGTTGCAAAACCCTAGCAACGTCGGCTTTGAAAACAAGCCGGTGAACGACTTTAATTTAATTTTAAAATATTAATTTAAATTTTAAATAAATAAATAAAATTTAAACTGGATATTTAAAATTAAATATCTTCATCATCGGAGCACCTTTTTCAACAAAACGAAGAGCTAACTTGGGTTTTAAGAAAAACCCATTTCAAAACTACTGACCATGGATTTAAACAAAACCTATAATTTAGTCTGCCTTGGTTTTCACAAAAACCCTTCCGCTCTTTGACATCAATGACAACATCAACACTTGAGCAAGGGCAATGTACCCAAGGTACCCAAAATTGCCAACAATCTCCCCCCTTTGTCATTGATGGCAACCCTTTACTAAAAACACATCTTCAAGAGCCAAAACTGAAATCAATCTCTTTGAAGTTTTGCTCCCCCTGACTTGAAGCTTTCCTCTTCACTTGAAGCTCTCCCCCTTACTCATATCTCTCCCCCTTTGTCATCAATGGCAAAGGGCCACCTTTGGGGCTCGAAACTAAGAATGAGCCTCTTAGCTTAGTCCCTCCCCCACCTCCTGATGAGGTGATTAATTCTGGGGTGGGAGTAAAACTCCCATTAGGCACTGATCAACATCAACGTCTATAACTTCCTTGTCGGGTCTTCTCTTGAACTCTTTGACCATATTCTTGTTCCTGTCATTGTTCTGATCCTTGGACCTGATCATGCCACTGTTCCTGTTCCTATATCCTGGAATTTCAACTCTGCACTGTCTGACAGTGTGACTTTTATTGTTGCACTTATAACAAGTAATAGTGTTGTTTCTTTTAGGCATACCTATTCTTTGAATCCACATGTTCTGACTAAGCCAGTTCTGACTAAACCTATTTTGACCAAGCCTGTTAGTGTGATGTTCTTTTGTTTTAAACGAAACTCTGGTCTGTTTACCCTTCTGACATGAAGCACACATACTATTTGCAGGTTTTTTAATGATTGGAATATCTCTCACTGCTTGTTTAGCGCTAATTCTTACCAGATTATCAAAACTTATGTGTCCAAGCCTCTTATGCCACAACCAGTTCTCTTCTTCTTGTCCCATGAAGCACATACCTTCTGAAAACTCTGAGAGTGTGTACAGATTGCCAGACGTCCTTGAGCCGGTTGCTATTAATTTCCTGTTGTTTATTTTTCTGACTTCACAACCATGCTTCTTGAAAACTACTTCATGTCCTTTGTCACAGATTTGACTCACACTCAATAGATTATGTTTCAAACCATCCACATATAAAACTTCCTCTGACTTGATCTTTCCTTCACTAATTTTGACCGTTCCTTTACCTATTATTTTGGCTCCGTCATTGTTGCCGAATTTTATAGAACCACCCTCATACTTTTGTAGATTTTTGAATTTCTGTTTGTCACTTGTCATATGACTTGAGCAACCACTATCAAGAATCCAAGGAACATGTTTATTCTGAGCTCTAAAAGTTGTCTGCACTATTAAAGAATCTTGTTCTTTCCTGAGCTGTTCTTTTTGTTTCCATTCTGTTTTAACTGTGGTATTGGGTTCTAGCTGTGACTTCCCCTTTTTAGAATTTTGCACATATCCTTCAGTATAAATTCTATTTTGTTTTGCTCTATACGGTTGAAATCTGCTTTCATGAGGTTGATATGAAACAGACATACTACGACAATTTCTGGCAATATGACCAAAGTTGTGACACTTAAAACACTCTACTGCATAACTCATTAAAGGAGCAAACGCATTTCTACTAGTGAAACTTCTTGGACCTACGTTGTATTTGCAGTCAACAATTTTATGCCCATAAACATTACACTTGAAACAAAAACCATAGAAATAATGATTAAACCTGAAAGATGGTCTTGGCCAGGTTGTTGCTTGAGCCTTGGATCTTCTATTCTTTTGATGTGTGACCTTAGTAAAGCCATCATTGTCAGCTGCTATTTCAGGTCTGGCATTATATCTTTCTTTTGCCCGATTCTTGTCTTTGTTCTTTTCACTTTCAACATTGCTTGCTTTTGGTCCAGTTGATGATTCTCCTTCAGAAAAGCCGAGACCAAATTTGATACCTGTGGATCTTTGATCGCTCGGAATTTTGTCCAATTTCATCGAGCTTTCTTCACATTTTACATGACAGTTGATTTTTCGATCCAGCTCTTGTATCTGTATTCGAAGACTCACATTTTCTTCTTCCAATTTGTTGCAGTGGTCTATCTTCATGGATACCTGTATTTCCAGATCTTCAGACATTTTCTTGTATTCTTCAGTCTGTATTTTTAAACTGGCAATAATGTTGTTTGCATCCTTAAGTTTCCTTGACAATTTTTCATTCTTCTTTTTCTCCGATTCCCATTTCGTAAGGGCAGACACTAGCTCACCCTCTAAATCAACTTCAGCCTCAACTTCTTCAACTTCAAAGTTCATTCCTTCTGCCATTTCTGGTTCAATTTTCTCAACCATAGGAACTAAAACTGGCTGGGATGCCTTTTTGGATGAGGATCTATTCTTCTTAGCCATTGTGTACTAATCCAAGATCAACCCTGATTGATTTAGCCAAAATTGGGAACCTTGCTCTGATACCAATTGTTATAATCACAATGACACTGAGAGGGGGGGTGAATCAGTGTGTTCTTTAAAAACTTAAAAGCAATTTAGACTTTTAAATAAACAACAGCAGATTAAAACAGAAATAATAAAAGTACTAAGAGCATCACACATAACACGGCATTTTAACGAGGTTCACCGATGTGGCTACTCCTCAAAAAGGACTGCTTGGACTACCATCCAAATCCAGTCAAATGCAAAGCTCCAACTTTACATAATCATTCACCAAGCACCAACCGGTAAGAGGCACCAACCCCTAAGTTTTATCTGCTACAACAGAATGGAGCACCAACTCCAATTTTTCCAGCACCAACTGGAAAGAGGCACCAACCCCTTTTTCAAGCTACAACTTGAAGATAATAATAAAAATTGCAGAATGTAAACTTTCACCTCAATTATCACGATCTGCTATTTTTCTGCGATCTGTTGCTTGTCGGCATTCGACTGCTGCTGTGAAAAATGATTCGCACTTTTTCAACCACTCCTCTATATCTCTCCGCGTTCTCTACTGCAACTTCATAGAAATATCACTTCTACAGCCAGCACACTGTCATTTCACACTCGAAACACGACTTCTGCATACCGCGTTCTTATCTTCTCTTCGCACCACTCACACTGCTGCACCCGAACTTCATACACATATATCACATCACGCTCCCTCATCAACCTTGCAACAGTCCCGCCTTTTTATAGAAGAGAATATCCCATCAAAACATTCTCAAACACGTCGGCTGCAACCCTAATTAGGTCAACATGAAACCCTAGAATTTTTTGGTTGCTTAACCTTGCTTTGTCAGCAGGAAACCCTAATTGATCCGTTGCAAAACCCTAGCAACGTCGGCTTTGAAAACAAGCCGGTGAACAACTTTAATTTAATTTTAAAATATTAATTTAAATTTTAAATAAATAAATAAAATTTAAACTGGATATTTAAAATTAAATATCTTCATCATCGGAGCACCTTTTTCAACAAAACGAAGAGCTAACTTGGGTTTTAAGAAAAACCCATTTCAAAGCTGCTGACCATGGATTTAAACAAAACCTATAATTTAGTCTGCCTTGGTTTTCACAAAAACCCTTCCGCTCTTTGACATCAATGACAACATCAACACTTGAGCAAGGGCAATGTACCCAAGGTACCCAAAATTGCCAACAATCTCCCCCTTTGTCATTGATGGCAACCCTTTACTAAAAACACATCTTCAAGAGCCAAAACTGAAATCAATCTCTTTGAAGTTTTGCTCCCCCCGACTTGAAGCTTTCCTCTTCACTTGAAGCTCTCCCCCTTACTCATATCTCTCCCCCTTTGTCATCAATGGCAAAGGGCCACCTTTGGGGCTCGAAACTAAGAATGAGCCTCTTAGCTTAGTCCCTCCCCCACCTCCCGATGAGGTGATTAATTCGGGGTGGGAGTAAAACTCCCATTAGGCACCGATCAACATCAACGTCTATAACTTCCTTGCCGGGTCTTCTCTTGAACTCTTTGACCATATTCTTGTTCCCTGTCATTGTTCGATCCTTGGACCCGATCATGCCACTGTTCCTGTTCCTATATCCTGGAATTTCAACTCGCACTATGTCCGACAGTGTGACTTTTATTGTTGCACTTATAACAAGTAATAGTGTTGTTTCTTTTAGGCATACCTGTTCTTTGAATCCACATGTTCTGACTAAGCCAGTTCTGACTAAACCTATTTTGACCAAGCCTGTTAGTGTGATGTTCTTTTGTTTTAAATGAAACTCTGGTCTGTTTACCCTTCTGACATGAAGCACACATACTATTTGCAGGTTTTTTAATGATTGGAATATCTCTCACTGCTTGTTTAGCGCTAATTCTTACCAGATTATCAAAACTTATGTGTCCAAGCCTCTTATGCCACAACCAGTTCTCTTCTTCTTGTCCCATGAAGCACATACCTTCTGAAAACTCTGAGAGTGTGTACAGATTGCCAGACGTCCTTGAGCCGGTTGCTATTAATTTCCTGCTGTTTATTTTTCTGACTTCACAACCATGCTTCTTGAAAACTACTTCATGTCCTTTGTCACGGATTTGACTCACACTCAATAGATTATGTTTCAAACCATCCACATATAAAACTTCCTCTGACTTGATCTTTCCTTCACTAATTTTGACCGTTCCTTTACCTATTATTTTGGCTCCGTCATTGTTGCCGAATTTTATAGAACCACCCTCATACTTTTGTAGATTTTTGAATTTTTGTTTGTCACCTGTCATATGACTTGAGCAACCACTATCAAGAATCCAAGGAACATGTTTATTCTGAGCTCTAAAAGTTGTCTGCACTATTAAAGAATCATGTTCTTTCTTGAGCTGTTCTTTTTGTTTCCATTCTGTTTTAACTGTGGTATTGGGTTCTAGCTGTGACTTCCCCTTTTTAGAATTTTGCACATATCCTTCAGTATAAATTCTATTTTGTTTTGCTCTATACGGTTGAAATCGCTTTCATGAGGTTGATATGAAACAGGCATACTACGACAATTTCTGGCAATATGACCAAAGTTGTGACACTTAAAACACTCTACTCCATAACTCATTAAAGGAGCAAACGCATTTCTACTAGTGAAACTTCTTGGACCTACGTTGTATTTGCAATCAACAATTTTATGCCCATAAACATTACACTTGAAACAAAAACCATAGAAATAATGATTAAACCTGAAAGATGGTCTTGGCCAGGTTGTTGCTGGAGCCTTGGATCTTCTATTCTTTTGATGTGTGACCTTAGTAAAGCCATCATTGTCAGCTGCTATTTCAGGTCTGGCATTATATCTTTCTTTTGCCTGATTCTTGTCTTTGTTCTTTTCACTTTCAACATTGCTTGCTTTTGGTCCAGTTGATGATTCTCCTTCAGAAAAGCCGAGACCAAATTTGATACCTGTGGATCTTTGATCGCTCAGAATTTTGTCCAATTTCATCGAGCTTTCTTCACGTTTTACATGACAGTTGATTTTTCGATCCAGCTCTTGTATCTGTATTCGAAGACTCACATTTTCTTCTTCCAATTTGTTGTAGTGGTCTATCTTCATGGATACCTGTATTTCCAGATCTTCAGACATTTTCTTGTATTCTTCAGTCTGTATTTTTAAACTGGCAATAATGTTGTTTGCATCCTTAAGTTTCCTTGACAATTTTTCATTCTTCTTTTTCTTCGATTCCCATTCCGTAAGGGCAGACACTAGCTCACCCTCTAAATCAACTTCAGCCTCAACTTCTTCAACTTCATAGTTCATTCCTTCTGCCATTTCTGGTTCAATTTTCTGAACCATAGGAACTGAAACTCGGTTGGGATGCCTTTTTGGATGAGGATCTATTCTTCTTAGCCATTGTGTACTAATCCAAGATCAACCCTGACTGATTTAGCCAAAATTGGGAACCTTGCTCTGATACCAATTGTTGATAATCACAATGACACTGAGAGGGGGGGTGAATCAATGTGTTCTTTAAAAACTTAAAAGCAATTTAGACTTTTAAATAAACAACAGCAGATTAAAATAGAAATAATAAAAGTACTAAGAGCATCACACATAACACGACATTTTAACGAGGTTCACCGATGTGGCTACTCCTCAAAAGGACTGCTTGGACTACCATCCAAATCCAGTCAAATGCAAAGCTCCAACTTTACATAATCATTCACCAAGCACCAACTGGTAAGAGGCACCAACCCCTAAGTTTTATCTACTACAACAGAATGGAGCACCAACTCCAATTTTTCCAGCACCAACTGGAAAGAGGCACCAACCCCTTTTTCAAGCTACAACTTGAAGATAATAATAAAAATTGCAGAATGTAAACTTTCACCTCAATTATCACGATCTGTTGTTTTTCTGCGATCTGCTGCTTGTCGGCATTCGACTGCTGCTGTGAAAAATGATTCACACTTTTTCAACCACTCCTCTATATCTCTCCGTGTTCTCTGCTGCAACTTCACAGAAATATCACTTCTACAGCCAGCACACTGTCATTTCACACTCGGAACACGACTTCTGCATACCGCGTTCTTATCTTCTCTTCGCACCACTCACACTGCTGCACCCGAACTTCATACACATATATCACATCACGCTTCCTCACCAACCTTGCAACAGTCCCGCATTTTTATAGAAGAGAATATCCCATCAAAACATTCTCAAACACGTCGGCTGCAACCCTAATTAGGTCAACATGAAACCCTAGAATTTTTCGGTTGCTTAACCTTGCTTTGTCAACAGGAAACCCTAATTGATCCGTTGCAAAACCCTAGCAACGTCGGCTTTGAAAACAAGCCGGTGAACAGATTTAATTTAATTTTAAAATATTAATTTAAATTTTAAATAAATAAATAAAATTTAAACTGGATATTTAAAATTAAATATCTTCATCATCGGAGCACCTTTTTCAACAAAACGAAGAGCTAACTTGGGTTTTAAGAAAAACCCATTTCAAAACTACTGACCATGGATTTAAACAAAACCTATAATTTAGTCTGCCTTGGTTTTCACAAAAACCCTTCCGCTCTTTGACATCAATGACAACATCAACACTTGAGCAAGGGCAATGTACCCAAGGTACCCAAAATTGCCAACAGAACACAAGAAGGTAATTGAAATCTAACAAGATTATTTTATTCTTCTTGCATAAGGTTCCATCAAAGGTAGACTTCCAAAATTGGATCTGGTTGAACTGGGAGTTCAAGGGGTTGCATGTAAAATTATTTTAGGGCTTGGGAGGGAGGTATGTGTCGGTTTTGTTTAAACGAGCAGATATCGTGAGACATGTGCTACATTTTAGGAATTGGAACATTGCTGGCTCTATGGCCTTTGTGCAAACTTGGCATCCAAATTTTGATCCTAGGGATGGTTGTCAGGATCATTACCCACTATGGATCGAATTTATCACCATGGAGTCAAAAATCAGGTGCATGTTAAGTTCTATGGTGCAGCATTTTGGGAAAGTTCTACTGGATCCTACAGGGAATAAATCTCTCAGATTTAGTCCATGGATGTGTGTGGAGGTGGATTTGAGCAAGAAGATCCCTAAGCATCTTAATATTATCACACCCGAGGGTTTGGTGCAACAAGCGGTAAGGTATCTAAACCTCCCTAATGCTTATTTTGGTTGTCAATATTTAGATCATATGATAAGGGATTGCCCTTTTAAAAAATTTCAACAAACTAAGAATATCGGAAAAGACATTAAGAAAGAAGAGGAAGAGACAGTTTTAGAGCAAGAGGGTAAAGAGGAAATGGAGGTGGATGAAGGATCTCAAGCACGAGATCAACCTACCAATTCTTCCATTATACAATAGGAATGGAAGGTGGTTCAGAAGAGAAAGGATGTTCTTGGCTCCCCTTCTAAGCCTAGTAAAACCCAAAAAGGTTCAGTTTCAGGGGATGGTGTAAATCCCACTCAGCAAAGTCACTTGTCAACATTTGAGAGTGAATATGAAGGTAAAAATACAATTGTTGTTGATCAGGGAGGCTCTTTATAGGTTTCTCATTTGTAGGGAAGGAATGGTGGTATTAGTATTGATGGGAATTAGTTTCAGGTCCTTTGTTTCTTAAGTTCTTAATGAAGTTCAACATTACATCTTGAAATGTGAGAGGGATGACTATTCCCACTTGTAAAAAAATGGTTAGTAGTTTTTTGAAGTCTATTTTTGTTGATGTTGTATGTCTTCAGGAAATTAAAGTTGATGGTTTTGAGTTCCACATTTTCTTGAATAGTTCTTGGAAGGGCACCTGGTGGAGCTCATATCATCGTTAGGGGTCCGAAGGAGTTGTTCTTGCGGTTAGACAATGGCTTGCTTTGCTTCTGCTTAACAAGGGTGAAGATCCATAAGGTCGTATTGTTTGGGCTACTTTTGTTGTAGTCGGACAGGTGATTGGTGTGTGTTTTTTTTATGGGCCTAATATTGCTTGTGATAGGGTCCGCTTGTGTGATCAGATGTAATGTAATATTCCAGAGGCATGCTGGTTTCTTGGTGGGGATTTTAACATGGTGGAATGGGACGAATATAGTGAAGGTGGTTTGGGTTGTTGTCTTGTTGGATCTGAAAAAAAGTCTTGGGCTAAAATGAAAGCAGCTTTACAAGTTTTTGATGTTAATTTCAAACAAAAACATTATGACTCGGGTGGGTGGTTTACTTGGTCTAACAGGAGGGCTAGCTTATATAGGGTGTTTGTGAGGATTGACAGGTTCTACACTGATCTATTTTAACTTGTGAAGGCATAGGGAAGAGATATGTGGATGTGGATATTGGAGTCATGGGTTTTGATCATGCGCCCATCCATACTTGTGTGCATATTGGAGCCATGCTCGTAGAGAAAAGGAATTTGTCGTATAAACTGAATGTCTCACACTTGGATTCCGCTGACTGTAGGGAGTTTATCAGGTGTGTTTAGAATTTGGATCCAAGACCTTTTAGGAATGGGTGGATTGTTTGGTGGGATGCTGTTGTTCGAAGGGTGGTCAAGTTTTTAATAGGATGGGGAAGATTGTTGGCTAAAGGGGGACAAAGGAAAATGAAATCTCTTTGAAAGAATTTGAAAGCTGATAGAAAGAAGCTTGAGATTGACCCCTTCAAATCTTCTCTTTAGTAGAAGGTTGCTCTCCAGGATGGAGAAATCAAAAAATTAGAATATTACATTGGCAAGGGGGCTCAGATTAGGAGCAGGATTCACTGGCTAAAATAAGGGGATGCACCTACACAATTTTTCTTTAGTTATATTCGTAGGAAAAATGCTACAAAAAATATTCTAACTCTGCAATAGGAGGATTCCACTCATATTGAGGATGAGTTTGAAATAAGGAATTTGTTTGAAAATCATTTTAAGCAGATTTTTCTTGTCTATGAGAACTCTATACTGGTCCAACAGGCTAGAGACCTATTCAAAGAATGTGTGCCCAAAAAGATCGTCAGATTTGAAAATGACAGGATGGCAGCTGATTTTCTAAGAAAGATCTCTATTATGCTTTATCGAGGATGAAGAATGGTAAATATCCTGGGCCTAATGGTATCTTAGCTGAATTTTTTAAGTATATGTGGGACTGTATTGGAGATGATTATGTAAGAATGGTTCAGGAAGTGTTTTATGGAGCTGGATTTTCTTCTTGGATGAATCAAGGGGTGATCAAGTTAATTCCTAAATGGAGTAATAAAGACAAAATTGGGGGTTGGAGGCTGATTAACCTTTTAAATATCTCTTATAAAATAGTGGCTAAATATTTAGCCCTTCAGTTGCGAGACATTACTGCTAGAATTATTCAAGAGGAACAAACTGGGTTTGTTAAAGGTAGATTAATTCTAGATACGATGCTTTTAGTTTGGGAATCTATGGATTGGGCAAAGGAGTCGAATCAATAGGCTTTGTTCGTAAAAATTGATTTTTATAAAGCTTATGATAGAATGGATTGGACCTTTATTTTTAATATGTTGCAATGGCTTGGATTTAATAGGACATCAGTTCATAAAATACAAATACTTTTCTCCTCAACCTCGGCTAGAGTGGTGGTTAATGGTAAAATGTCAAAAGACATTTAGTTGTTCAGATCTATCAAATAGGGCTGCCCATTGGCTCCTCTTCTTTTTGTTCTTTACACCGATGCTTTGGATTATATACTGGAACAAAGGAGGCTGATTGGTCAAATTAGAGGAATTGCTATTCCTGGTGGTCATATTATGAACAACCACTTTGCATATGATTTATTCTTTACTGTTCAGATAGATAAGGACTCAATTGTTGGCCTATATGATTGTCTTAGTCAATTTTGTCTTGCTTCTGGTGCTGTGGTTAGTGAGACTAAATCTGACTACTAGTTTGTAGGAGCTGAGTCCTTTCTTGAAGAAATTCATATAGGTTGGCAAAAAGTTGGAGATGGAGAGATTGTTAGATATTTGGGCTTCCCATTTTGCAGAAGGGTTTCCCTTAAATCTATGTGGGATTGGTGTATGAGAAGATTTGAGAAAAAAATTAAATTTGGAAAAGTAATATGATCTCCTTTGTAGGAAAACTTATTGTGGTAAGTAATATTCTTCAGACGTGCCACATGTACTATTCCTCCTATTGGCTTCCAAATCCTACTCAATATAGAAGGCTAGAGACCTGTATCAAGAATTTTTTATGGGCAAATATGGAGGGTTACAGGCAGGTTCCTCTAGTTGCATAGAAGTATTGTATTGTTCCTAAGGAGGGTGGCCTTGGGTTTCTCAAGATCCAGGTTCAAGGTAAGTTTCTTCCTTCTAAGTGGGTCATTAGGTGTTTGGAGGATGATTTTGGCTTGCAAAGGTTGTTGCATCATTGGATTAAGAACTATGTGAATATTAACAGAGTCAAAGAAAATTTTAGTTTCAAAGATATTGTTGGTCACCCCAAGAAATTTAAAATTAGAGGCTACATCCTAATTAAAATAATATGGGAGGCTTAGAAAGATGCATTTGGCTTGGTTAAATGGGACTTTTTGGATGATAGACAAGGTTGGACTCTTTGCTCCAAAGCAATTTGCCTTTGGAAAAAAAATGGAACGTATGTAGCAGATATGCCTACCTTGCAGTGCAAGAGACTTGGTAAGAAGGGAATTTTCAAGTGGTTGAATCTTTGGGATGGAAACACTAGTATTTGGAGTCTATGGCAACAATTGATTGTTAAATTTAAACTAAAGTCCTCTGATAGGTATGCAGTGTAGTAAATGCAAAGTCTTTTTTCGATGGAGCAACTGTACAAGCTTTCCAATGGTCTTGTAGGTTCTATCTGGAAGGATTGGAGGTGGAAATATGGAAAACCAATTTGGTGTTTTAAAGCCTCTAAGATTTATCAGCTGATGGTTCTTGTAATCCTGTTTGGTGACATTCTAAACATCAGATGGGGTTGAGTTATTCTTACAAAAAATGGAATAAGCCTCTCGTTGGGGTGTGGATGTTCCAAGTTTCTATGTAGTTGAACGTGTTTTTATGGTTAGTTATTATGCAGGGTCTTCATAGTAAGTCTCGTATAGCCAAATGGATTCTTGCATCAGATGCTTGTTCCAACTGTGGAAAAAGTGAAACAATTAAGCATATTTTTTGGGAATATCTGAGAACAAGAAAGGTATGGATAAAGGCAGTCTGGTTGTATGACAATGTTGTTCAGGGGTATCTAAGGTGGAAGGCAATGTTGTTTGGAGACTCCATTGACTGTGCAAGCCATAGAAGGATATTTTGAGACATTATTAGACTCTCTATCTTGTTCAATATTTGGAAAGACAGATGTAGTCTGATTTTTAAAAATGAGGAGGTGCTGGTTGCTGTTACTATTAGCAAAGTTGTTGAGCTTGTTTCTAGTCAACTTAAGGTGTTTAGGTCTGATATTATTCTATACTGTATTAGAATTGATAAAAGTGTTAGATCTGATCATTTTTTGGTCATTCATAAACTGCTGTAATGTTGCTATGATGATGTATTCTCTGATTATTCATTAATATGAAGTATTTTTTTGATAAAAAAAAAAGGAGAGCACTCGAGAGCATCCTTAGACTTGATTTTTTAGACTTTGTGGTAGTATTCTTGGGAGTGTCCTCATATTTATCGATGATGATGAGCTTCTTGCACTTCCCTATAGTAGCCTTGCTCTTGGACGAGCACCAACACAATTTATATTTGGTAGGGGATGGAGTGATAGTAGAGGAACTAAAGGGTTTTGGTTAGCCTTTGATCGTACTAGTGGAGCCTTTCTTAGAATCATCGTCACTAGGGATCGATGCAGAGGGAAGCCCTGCAAGGCTATTGATAATGGTAAGGGTGGTCTTATCAACCTCCTTTTGAACAACTTGTTTGTATAGGATTAGGTGTAGACCATAGTATTTAGGGTGGGTTGAAGATCCATATTTGAAAATAGAAATCAAAAACTCCAAAGATCTAAAAAGGCACTCTAAGATATTGATTTATTTAATAACATGAATCTGGTCCAAGAATGCCATTTAGAACCTTCTAAGTGATGAACTAATATCGTCAATGGTGAAAAATTGGATAATGGGGACCATTACTCTATTCTAGGGCTCAAGGAGACCAGCTCTGATGCTACCACCTTTATCCCTGGAAAAATGCTTCCTTTGTTTTAAAAAATACTCATAATATTATTGGAAGAAAAATACTCACAATATTATTTGATCGGATCTCATCAAATTTTAAAGGAAGAAAAATACTCACAATATTATTCATAAGTCAAATATACAACATTAAGTTTTACTCTACATTCAGATACATTTCACTAAGCTTTATCTCCATAATATAGCTTTACAAGATAACTCTTCAAATTCTTGACTATTACTTTCCATATGACCTTTGGATTCTTATCTTACCACTTGCATAGAAGACTCTTAGTCTTCTAGCATGACACATGTACATATCCTACACATCCTAATTTATCAAATAATGTAATATTCTCTAACACCCCCTATATTACATTATTTGATGTGAACTTCTCTTGATCTACATATATGCTTATGAAATATTTGATTTTTTTTTCAATTAAGTGCTTTTGTAAAAATATTTACAATCTAATATTCAGTAGAAACATGTTTCAATTGGATAACATGATCCTTGATATAATGACATTGATCTTGGTGATAAGCAACACCCTCCACTAATAATAAAATTTTGAGCTTTGTTAATTAAATTTTATTATTATCCGAGGACCCTCATGAAGTTTATTTTGGTTTCAATATTTCAAATTTTTTTTGCATCAATATTGTAAAATTGCCTACAATAGGGTGTCAAAAATGCTTGCCTAGAACATTTGATCTTAATTGACTTTTTTTTTTAATATTTGTGTATCAATAGTATTATTTCAAATTAAGTGCTTTAGAAAATTTTATTTTCAATGGTTTTCCTAAGGTCCAAAAAATTAAAATAATTTTTTACGGTTCTTTACCTAGTTTCACTTCAAGTTTGAAATCATTATATCTTTTCATAGAAAAATACATTCAACGTGATTCAAATCTTGGTGGAATTATCTTGAGCTCCTTTTTTCAATGGCACCAGGTTTGCAGGTTTTCAGAAGTGTTTTCTTTCTAGAAATAGTAGTTTCTCAATGGAGGCAACGGTCTTCTAAAAGCTATATCTCTTTTTAAAGATGAATTTTCAAGTTTTATCAATATATTTGACTATACATTTGGCTCATTTAGATGCATGGAAAGTTTTATCAAAATTTGGGTATTTATTCCGAGCAATGAGAATTTGTTTCTACCAATTTAAATTTATTTTGGGCAATAGATTTTTTTCCAAGCTTTGAAAATCAACATTGAAAAAGAAAAATTTGAAAAATCTCTCTTGAAGTGGTTGAAATCAATACACATTACCAGATCCCAAGGAAGTACCAAAATCCCATCAGTTTTACCAAAAGTATTGAACCATAGCAAAAGGAAATTTCTCTAAGTATTGAGATGGCCAAAAATATTGCATCATGTCAGAGCCCAGGGAGGTCCAAAATGTTCAACAACATTGAGAAATGAAAAATTTAGAATTTGGCTAAGTGTATGTTAATCCATAATTATTGCACCATATCGGATCCTGAGGAGGTACAAAATTTCAAATAACTTTGTGAGGAAGAAATTGCTAAGTGTCGATATGATCGAAGATATTGCACATTACCGAAATATAGGGAGGTACAAAATATTCGATAACTTTGAGAAGGAAAATAATTTACTAAGTGTAGATATTAACGAAATATTTTATGCCCTAGTTTCAAGAGATAAAAAATGAATAAGTTTTGATAATTGAAAATACATCAGGCACTCCAAGGTAAATGCCAATAAATTCTGACAATGGTAATAAAATCCCAACTATGGGAAAGTAAAGTGTAGTAATGGAAACAAATGCTTGATGATTAAGAATGAACCCCAAAAATGGAATTAAAACACATCAAGGTAAAAGAAATAAGGTTCGAAATTCAGTATGGAAACTGGTAATGGGAATAAATGCCTGACAAATTGAAAGCGAAGGCCAATGATTGAAGATGAATTCCAAAACTTAAAGATGAAGCCCAACAAATTGAAAGTGAAGTTCAATAATTAGAATTTAACACTCAGATAAAATAAAGCGAAGTCCAGAATTGGTAATATTTATCTGACATGCAAAAGTTAAATCCAATGATTAGAGGCCACCCAAAATTGATGCCCTAAATGCTAAGAAATGATCAAATTAATTAGTCCTGAAAAAGCATGATAAAATTTCCTAAAAATGATTTGATGCATTAAAAGTTTAAAACCTAGAAGAATTAAAAATAATTAAATTAATTAAAAGTGCTAATGTTTTAACCTTTGGCCTCTTTTAAATTTTACAGGAAATTTGTTGGTGATGAAAGTAATAGCGAAAGTAACGACAAATGTAATTGTAGGCATGGAACTTCAATGCATATCGAGAAAGTACAACTTTGTAGAGATGGAAGATGTAGGAAATTAATGATCCACCTAATATTTGTAGATGAATAATTAATGAAACATGCTTGCAAATGGCTGGAAAGTGAAAACATTTACACGCAATCATCATTCCATAAGAATGAGATCAGATTATGCCTTCACCATTTATGGTAATATTTTCAAGCAGATTTTTAGAGGAGTCTGGGTTGATCAAAACTCTATTAAAATGTGTTTTTGTATTATACAGAAGCCTGATAGTGGGTTTTAAAATAATTTTGCTTGATTGGGAGCTTGATATTTTTGAAAATATTAGGGCATATCTTGAGTCTATTTATACTCCCATTAAATGTAATATAAGGATGTGAAAAATTGGAATAGATGACTTATTGCAATTTTGGCATATTTTATTTATTTTTCTTCATTTTGTACCTGAGGTTGGTGTGACATCATCTTCTAAAATAGTGTGGCTAGGGAGCCTAATCTTTTTTGAACCGTGATAAATGCACTTTCTTCTATTTTTGTCTTACCTAGGATTTATTTGATTTAATCGTGGATCTGCAAATTATTGAAATTATGCTATACTATTGGTTTTATTCTATTTGTTGTGCTTTAAAAAGCTAATAAGGATTATAACAAAGGTAATGGATCTAAATTAAACATATGTGACCTCACTTTATCCAACTGGTGTAGGATTCATAGAATAACTCAACATGGGGAATTATATTATCTAGATTTTTACAATGCTTTTGAAGCTTTATCTGGAGACTTGAGTCTTCCTGAGAATTAGAGAAATGTTGATGGTTCTGGTTCATCCAAACATAGCACTGCTATGGTTTTGGATTCATTCACTTTCCCAGATAAGTCAAAAAATATTTTGGAACTACCTATGGATGAGGTGTAGGATTTTCAACAGTTCCATAGGGATACTTATAATTTGAGACGTATGAATTCAGATCCCAACACTACATATTCAAAATCTCTAAAAAAAACTATGGTCTTCCCCTAGATCCTACTCCTAATAATGATCCTCCCCCACTAAAGGGTAATGAATATAATATTCAGGACCAAACTAGTACAGTACCTAAAAAATGGTATAACATCATTGATGATATGAAGAAAATTAAGGCTAGCAGCACCCTCCATGAGCTTTCTCAGGTTACTGAATAGATGGACAACATTTTAAAGACATATATTGAACCTATGGTTAAAACTCAAGAGAAAGAAAAGAAAATGAAAATACAAATTTGGCCATCTCTAAAGAGAATACTGAAGTTCAACCTTTTTTGTTGACAATTCACATATTTGGAAAAAATCTACATAACTAGTTAGTAGATTCAAGTTCTTCAAACAATGTCATATCTCTAGCCATTTTTCAACAATTAGGATTAACTCCTGATAAGTCTAAGAGAAGAGTCATTCAAATAAATAGAATTTAAGTCTAGGTGGTTGGTGAACTTCAAGGTATGCACATTCAGTTAGCATCTTAACCTAGAGAACAACATAGGATTGACATCCAAGTGGTAGATATTCTTATAGGATATGGGATGCTTCTGATTAGATACTAGTCAAAATATTTGAATGGGTATTTGGCAACATATTTTACGCACATGTGGTTTCCCTGTAAGGGTGTAGCCAAAAAACTCACAATAGAGAGAGATTCTAGATATAAACACATGATCACTAAATACAATGTAAAAAAAAAGTTGTTAATTTCATTAAAGTAGACATCAATGTTTATAATTTGAAAACTACAAAAGGGGTGAAATCAGTTGAAGCTCTAATCAATCATAACAATGACGTTTGGATATTACAAATCAATGGGACTAATTCTAACAAAGGCATAGGTGCAAAAGCAAATTTTGGAATTCCTATTAGTACAACAAAAAATGAGACTGAGAAATTGAATGTAGGGACTATAGAGGATCCCAAGCACATTCAATTAGTTAAAACCTATGACCCACAAATAAAACTTGATCTCACTGAGTTGTTACATAGGTCTGAATATGTGATGGTATGGTCCTATAAAGACATTAAGATATTTTATCCTAGGGGGTTTACACATACAATCCCTTTGAAAGGATTTTGTAGACCCTTTATGTAAAAACAAAGACATGTTAATGCCTTGATTCTAAAGGAGGTATAAAACTATACGTGCTTTGGACTAATAGAATAAGACACAAGCAAGTTCTAAAAACCTCATCGTTTGCTTAACTGTATGGAATTAAACCCCATTTAAAGTTTAAATTAAGATGCCTCTTCATCGCTTTGTTGTAGATTATTTTAAAAAAACTAAAGATGCAGGTGCCCATGTTTTAGACTTGATTAATTTGTAGGATGAAAGGCTTCAAGCCTTGGAGTATTTCAATTGGCATCAAGGGACAGTCAAGTGTTGGTTTGATAAAATAGCAAAAGTAAAGGCCTTCAGACTTGTAGACCTAGTGCTTTTGTGGGACACAACCCATAAAATTAAAGTTAAACACACCAAGTTGTACCCTTTGTGGATAGGGCCATAGCAAATAGCAAAATCATTGGGTAATAATGCATTTTGTCTATAGGACCTGGAAGGTAATTTTCTAAACTTACCTATCAATGGTCAATATTTGAAGCATTATTTCTTGGCTATTTTATCTACTACATCATTTGAGTAATTGTGGAGACCTTTGTACATATGTATATTTTTAATAAAATGAATATAAAATGATTCAATGTGTGTTTATTTTATTTTATCAACTTTATGTTGTTTTTGGTTATAATTGTTTCCTTTTTCTTTCCTCTTTTGGGTTGTATCGGTTTCATAGTTTAAAGCATGGTGATTTTTGTAAGAAGATATATCAGGTGGGAGGATAGTAGTGATGCTTGTCATTTAGTGCAGTTGTTACTGCCCACCCCCATCCTCAATATGCATAGTGCAGTTGTTACTGCCCACCCCCACCCTCAATAGTGAGGGTGGTGAACAGTGCAGTTGTTACTGCCCACCCCCAGCCTCAATATGCATAGTGTAGTTGTTACTGCCCACCCCCACCCTCAATAGTGAGGGCGATGAGGTCAGGGGTGGGCAGTAACATAGTGCAGTTGTTATTGCCCACCCCCACCCTTAATAGTGAGGGCGATGAAGGCAAGGGTGGGCAGTAACAACTACACTGTGCAAGTGCAGTTGTTACTGCCCACCCCCATCGCACAGTGCAGTTGTTACTGCCCACCTCCACCCTCATCGCCCTCATTATTGAGGGCTAGGTGGGCAGTAACAACTGCACTATGCAACTGCACACCCCCGCCCTCACTATTGAGGATGGGGGTGGGAAGTAACAACTGCACAACAACTACACACCCTCGCCTGAGGGTGGGGGTGTGCAGTTATTCTGCACACCCCCACCCTCACTATTGAGGATGGGGGTGGGCAGTAATAATCGCACACCCCCACCCTCGAGCGAGGGTGTGCAGTTATTGTGTAGTTGTTACTGCCCACCCCCATCCTCAATAGTGAGGGCGGGGGTGTGCAGTTGCATAGTGCAGTTGTTACTGCCCACCTCACACTCAATAGTGAGGGCGATGAGGGCGGAGGTGGGCAGTAACAACTACACTGTGCGACGGGGGTGGGCAGTAATAATCGCACTTGCACAGTGTAGTTGTTACTGCCCACCCTTGCCTTCACCGCACCCACTATTAAGGGCGTGGGTGGGCAATAACAACTGCACTGTGTTATTGCCCACCCCTGCCCTCATCACCCTCACTATTGAGGGCAGGGGTGGGCAATAACAACTACACTGTGCATATTGAGGCCAGGGGTGGGCAGTAAAAATTGCATTGTGCACACCCCCACCCTCAATAGTGAGGGTGGGGGTATAATTAGGGTGGGCAGTAACAATTGCACTTGCACCCCTACCCTCAATAGTGAGGGCGGGGGTGGGCAGTAACAACTACACTGTGCTGAGGGCGGGGTTGGGAAGTAACAACTGCACTGTGCACAATGCAGTTACTGCCTACCCCCACCCTCAATAGTGAGGGCGTGGGTATAGTGAGGGTGGGCAGTAACAACTGCACTTGCATAGTGCAATTGTTACTACCCACCCCTGCCACAGGTGCAAGTGCAGTTGTTACTACCCACCCCCGCCCTTAATAGTGAGCAGTTGTTACTTCCCACCCCCGCCCTCACTATTGAGGGTGGGGGTGCAAGTGCAGTTGTTACTGCCCACCCCTGCCATCAATATTGAGGGTGGGGGTGCAAGTGCACAATGCAGTTGTTACTGCCCACCCCTGCCCTCAATAGTGAGGGCAAGGGTATAGTGAGGGTGGGCAGTAACAATTGCACTTGCACCCCCACCCTTAATAGTGAGGGCGAGGGTGGGCAGTAACAACTGCACTGTGCTGAGGACGAGGGTGGGCAATAACAACTGCACTGTCCCGCCCTTAATAGTGAGGGCGGGGGTGGGCAGTAACAACTGCACTGTGCTGAGGACAAGGGTGAGCAGTAACAACTGCACTGTGCACAGTGTAGTTGTTACTGCCCACCCCCGCCCTCAATAGTGAGCAGTTATTATGCGCCCACCCCCGCCCTCAATAGTGAGCAGTTGTTACTGCCCTATTGAGGGCGGGGGTGCAAGTGCAGTTGTTACTGCCCACCCTCGCCCTTAATATTGAGGGTGGGGGTGCAAGTGCATTTGTTACTGCCCACCCCCGCCCTCAACAACTGCACTTGCACAGTGTAGTTGTCACTGCCTACCCTCACCGTCACTATTGAGGACGAGGGTGGGCGAGAATAACTCGCACCGTGCAAGTGCATTGTGTAAGTGAGGTTATTCATCGCCCACCCCCGCCATCAATAGTGAGGGTGGGGGTGGGCAGTAACAACTGCACTGTGGATGAAATTTTATGATTAAAAATATTAATTATATCTAGGTGATGTGGTCTCTGTGAGGACCCCACTTGCATTATCGATGATGTGACCCGGGTTCAATCCTCGAGGGCAGATATGTATATGTATAAGAAATATTTACTTAATAAATAAAAAAATATTAAAAATATTTGAGTTTTTGTTTTGTTTATATAATTTGAACTATTTATAAGTAAATATATTTTAATTATAATTTAATATTTATTTAATAATTTAAAAAAATAAAGATAACTTTTTATTATTAAAGATTTTGAAAAATTTTAAGTTATTATTTTGCTTGTGTAACTTAAAGCACCTTAATATTTAATTATAATAATTTAAATAAATATATATATTTTAAATAAAAACTTTCCAAAAAAAACTCGGATTTGCTACAAAAATAAATACAAAGAGAGGACTGGCTTAAACGCCTTGGACGAAGCTTCGATGCTTCTCCTAGAAAAGTAAGTGCAATAATTACATTCATGAATCCACCACTATTGTAAAAACATCTCCACGTCAAAGATGCTATTGCTATTGAATTCTAACATAAGAGATGTGACAAGCCATGTTATAAATGAATAAGGATTGACAACATGTTTTAGTTATATAACTTTTCCAAAAACCTACCCAAAAAATACATAAACACAAAGAGAAGATTTCAATCATACTTGACGTGGGCTATGCCATTTTTATTATTTCTCTCATGTTTTCAAATCATACATCTTAACTTCACTTTATCCTCGTCATATGGAAATTAAGGATCAAGGGTCAATAATTCTACTTCAATCTTATTTGAAACCTTGTAGTTACTTTACAAATCATCCTTTTTGAACTTAGGTAGAGCACTTTTGCCCAAGCCCTGAATGCTAATCCTATTCCTCCATTGGTAGTGGGGGGTTCTATCCTAGTTAGTTTGGTTCCTACATATCTTAGTCCAAACAATATGGTAGAATTACTATACTAGAGAGATTTTGGTGGTAGAATGTTAGAATAGTGTCTTTGGATACAAGCATGAGGAATATAATGTGACAACCATCATACCAACTGCTTTGGAGACTCAAAATTAAGCTAGTCCATGAATACCTCTTTCTCAAGGAAGTTATCTAAAAAATAGTTGAATGTCAAAACCAGAAGTCCTAGGAGCCTTCGTAGATAGTTTGAACCCTACCAACTGTGCTGGTAGTTACTAAAAATCGTGATTGTAACCATTGCTTCTATATATAAAAAAAAAAAAAAAACCATACTATTATATTATTTTTAATAGGGCTCACTATAAAGCATGATTCTATAAATAGGTTAGGTTAAATCAAGTTTCATTGTCAAGCAAATGTTGGCACTGTGTAAAGGGTACATTTCTTAATAAATTAATACAAATAAAGTGACTTAGTCTATTTTATAATTTGGTACTTAGATGATATGTGTCCAAGATTATTCTTTGCAAGCTTAGTCTATTGAATTACATCTAGAAGGTCCATCTAGGGTGAAATTATCATCATTGGTGGATTTGTTTCTACTTAAAGCTTGTATTTAGGCCTTATCTTAAACATATAGTAGGCTATTAAGGTAGGGTCATTTGGTGCAAAAATTAAAAAGAAAAGTTTTCAAAATTCAAGGTTCATCCATGTGCCTACATGGAGATGGACCTTGATGGTGAGATCCTACAAAGTATTTGGATTATTGGTCTTGAATTTTAAAATGAATAATATTTTTACTCAATGCATCCTTATGCTTGCTCTCTTTAATCATTGCAATGCTTATTTTTTGTAATGTGATGTTGGCTATATAATGGTGGATTATCTGATCCAAGCATGTGGTCTTTTGGGGACATGGTTGTATTCACAAAAATATATGTTTTATCCTAATCACACTATTAGGGGCATAACTTTGTGCTTGGGTCTCTATTTTAACCCTTTCAAGAAGCATTAGAATAATTAGATGGAGAATAACAATTATAGAAAGCATATCTATCACATATAAGTTACCAACAACTTTAGGTATTATTAATATTAATGTGCAAAAGAAATATATGAAGTTATGATATAGAAAAAAAAATATAACATCGCAAGATGTATCTCAGATCAAGGATCAAGGAATAGGGAAAAACCAAGAAGCTATTGCAAGGAAAAAAATTGAAGAAAAAGCGTTACAACCTAAAACATAATCCAAAAAAGAAGTATTTGTAAAAAATCCATGGAAGAAACAATAACAACAAAGTCTATGCAAAAAATAATAACAAAGTACAAGAAAGATATAAAATAACACAATAACACATAAAATGAAGGGCACAAGAGAGAACATCGTGTAGAAGGATTTAAAATAGAAGAGCAAAATGTGGAGGAGAAAAAGAAGCTACAACATCAGGTTAAGGTTGCAACATATCACCATCAACATTTTTGGCTTTTAACCCTTACTATCTCAAAATATCATAGGTACCAATATAAAGAAACCACAAGATTATAGGTTGAATATCAATACAAACTAATCTCATATAATATGAATCAACATAATATTCAACAATATAACAATATTTTTTTTGATAAATTGAAAAATGGGTTGTGAAAGGGACCCCAAAACTTTTACAAAGGAAAAACTAAAAACAAAGGATTAAACCAAAAGGAGGCCATCTCAACAAAGAAGGAATTAACAGATCAAAAGGAGGTAGTCTCAGTAGAGATGACCTCGACAGCACAAAAAGCAACACAAACTACAAAGGCAAACAAGCTCGTCATCATGATATAAGAGACACACCACTCCATCAAAAATACTACCAACACAGAGAACCAGACTATTCAAATATTTTGGGATGATATTTCTCAATAGAGTCAAAATTGTGCTTAGCATCTGAAGCCTATGAGTTTTCATCATTTTAATTTTTGATGTTGTTGAGCATCTTACCAGCCTGAAGGAGCATAGTTGAAGCAAAGCTCATAAGTTCCCCCATGTAGACTAGCAAATCAGGATTAATTTTCTACTAGGGCTTCTCAACTTTTAGAGAGCAGATGAAAATCACCACTGAGAGGAGGAGGGAGGGTTTTTGGATGAAGGAAGGATGTTGAGATGATGTGAAGATCGAGGGCGAGGAAGGGCATCGGTATTTGCCGACAGAGGATCACGAGGGGATGATGGCACAAATGATGATTTTTCCTTGATCGGGAAGATGACGTGAGTCCACTTCAGCTTCAACGTGAAAGGAAGTCTAAGGAGATGGGCAGTGTGGTTATGGGGTTCGAAAACCCTCTTTTTACAAACATTTCCTTAAAAAATAATGGAGATGTAGTTGCGGGTAAAGTTAATGTTTCGAAGCACAATATTTTTCCTGTTATTAAAGGCAATGGAGAGTTGAATAAAAAATTGTTGCCATTGAAGTGGGGAGACTCCACAAAGAATGAGGGTTTGCAGGAAGTGCAAACCATGATTTCCATAACTGATGCAACTCCTAGAATCGGGAACACTTCACCAAGGAAGAGGAATAAGTCATGAAGTTTGGATACAAAGTCACCTGCAGAAGAGCATGAGAAATTGCCTTCATCGACCAAGCTGAATTTATTTAAGACATCCTCAACAAAACACTCGATTAATAATGAATCGATTGAGGTTCTACATGGAACTATTGAGTCTAAAACCTTTACGACCATCTTAAAGAAGGACATGGAAGGCAATTTATTGATGAATGGTATGGATTCTGAAGTATATAACTTGGGTGGGAATAATCTTTCATTTTCAGGAGACCCGGATGAAAACCTGGCTTTAAAAGTAGATCACATGGGTTCAATTTTGGTTGATGTGAAGGATGAGTTCACATTTTGTGCTAAATATTTTGAAGAATACATGATTGAAATCTAACAAGATTATTTTATTCTTCTTGCGTAAGGTTCCATCAGAGGTAGACTTCCAAAATTGGATTTGGTTGAACTGGGAGTTCAAGGGGTTGCATGTAAAATTATTTTAGGGCTTGGGAGGGAGGTATGTGTCGGTTTTGTTTAAACGAGCAGATATCGTGAGACATGTGCTACATTTTAGGACTTGGAACATTGCTGGCTCTATGGCCTTTGTGCAAACTTGGCATCCAAATTTTGATCTTTGGGATGGTTCTCAGGCTCATTACCCACTATGGATCAACTTTATCACCATGAAGTCAAAACTCAGGTGCATGTTAAATTCTATGGTGTAGCATTTTGGGAAAGTTCTACTGGATCCTACAGGGAATAAATCTCTCAGATTTAGTCCATGGGTGTGTGTGGAGGTGGATTTGAGCAAGAATATCCCTAAGCATCTTAATATTATCACACCCGAGGGTTTGGTGCAACAAGAGGTAAGGTATCTAAACCTCCCTAATGCTTATTTTGGTTGTCAATATTTAGATCATATGATAAGGGATTGCCCTTTTAAAAAATTTCAACAAACTAAGAAGATCGAAAAAGACATTAAGAAATAAGAGGAAGAGACAGTTTTAGAGCAAGAGGGTAAAGAGGAAATGGAGGTGGATGAAGGATCTCAAGCACGAGATAAACCTACCAATTCTTCCATTATACAATAGGAATGGAAGGTGGTTCAGAAGAGAAAGGATGTTCTTGGCTCCCCTTCTAAGCCTAGTAAAACCCAAAAAGGTTCAGTTTCAGGGGATGGTGTAAATCCCACTCAGCAAAGTCACTTGTCAACATTTGAGAGTGAATATGAAGGTAAAAATACAGTTGTTGTTGATCAAGGAGGCTCTTTACAGGTTTCTCATTTGTAGGGAAGGAATGGTGGTATTGGTATTGATGGGAATCAGTTTCAGGTCCTTGGTTTCTTAAGTTCTTAATGAAGTTCAACATTACATATTGAAATGTGAGAGGGATGACTATCCCCACTTGTAAAAAAAGGGTTAGTAGTTTTTTGAAGTCTATTTTTGTTGATGTTGTATGTATTTAGGAAATTAAAGTTGATGGTTTTGAGTTGCACATTTTCTTGAATAGTTCTTGGAAGGGCACCTGGTGGAGCTCATATCATCGTTAGGGGTCCGAAGGAGTTGTTCTTGCGGTTAGACAATGGCTTGCTTTGCTTCTGCTTAACAAGGGTGAAGATCCATAAGGTCGTATTGTTTGAGCTACTTTTGTTGTAGTCGGACAGGTGATTGGTGTGTGTTTTTTTTATGGGCCTAATATTGCTTGTGATAGGGTCCGCTTGTGTGATCAGATGTAATGTAATATTCCAGAGGCATGCTGGTTTCTTGGTGGGGATTTTAACATGGTGGAATGGGACAAATATAGTGAAGGTGGTTTGGGTTGTTGTCTTGTTGGATCTGAAAAAAAGTCTTGGGCTAAAATGAAAGCAGCTTTACAATTTTTTGATGTTAATTTCAAACAAAAACATTATGACTCGGGTGGGTGGTTTACTTGGTCTAACAGGAGGGCTAGCATATATAGGGTGTTTGTGAGGATTGACAAGTTCTACATTGATCCTATTTTAACTTGTGAAGGCATAGGGAAGAGATATGTGGATGTGGATCTTGGATTCATGGGTTTTGATCATGCACCCATCCATACTTGTGTGCATATTGGAGCCATGCTCGTGGAGAAAAGGAATTTGTCGTATAAACTGAATGTCTCACACTTGGATTTCGCTGACTGTAGGGAGTTTATCAGGTGTGTTTAGAATTTGGAGCCAAGACCTTCTAGGAAGGGGTGGATTGTTTGGTGGGATGCTGTTGTTCGAAGGGTGGTCAAGTTTTTAATAGGATGGGGAAGATTGTTGGCTAAAGGGCGACAAAGGAAAATGAAATCTCTTCGAAAGAATTTGAAAGTTGATAGAAAGAAGCTTGAGATTGACCCCTTCAAATCTTCTCTTTAGTAGAAGGTTGCTCTCCAGGATGGAGAAATCAGAAAATTAGAATATTACATTGGCAAGGGGGCTCAGATTAGGAGCAGGATTCACTGGCTGAAATAAGGGGATGCACCTACACAATTTTTCTTTAGTAATATTCGTAGGAAAAATGCTACAAAAAATATTCTAACTCTACAATAGGAGGATTCCACTCATATTGAGGATGAGTTTGAAATAAGGAATTTGTTTGAAAATCATTTTAAGCAGATTTTTCTTGTCTATGAGAACTCTATACTGGTCCAACAGGCTAGAGACCTATTCAAATAATGTGTGCCCAAAAAGATCGTCAGATTTGAAAATGACAGGATGGCAGCTGATTTTCTAAGAAAGATCTCTATTATGCTTTATCGAGGATGAAGAATGGTAAATATTCGGGGCCTAATGGTCTCTTAGCTAAATTTTTTAAGTATATGTGGGACTGTATTGGAGATGATTATGTAAGAATGGTTCAGGAAGTGTTTTATGGAGCTGGATTTTCTTCTTGGATGAATCAAGGGGTGATCAAGTTAATTCCTAAAGGGAGTAATAAAGACAAAATTGGGAGTTGGAGGCTGATTAACCTTTTAAATATCTCTTATAAAATAGTGGCTAAATATTTAGCCCTTCGGTTGTGAGACATTACTACTAGAATTATTCAAGAGGAACAAACTGGGTTTGTTAAAGGTAGATTAATTCTAGATACGATGCTTTTAGTTTGGGAATCTATGGATTGGGCAAAGGAGTCAAATCAACAAGCTTTGTTCATAAAAATTGATTTTTATAAAGCTTATGATAGAATGGATTGGACCTTTATTTTTAATATGTTGCAATGGCTTGGATTTAATAGGACATCAGTTCATAATATACAAATACTTTTCTCCTCAACCTCGGCTAAAGTGGTGGTTAATGGTAAAATGTCAAAAGACATTTAATTGTTCAGATCTATCAAACAGGGCTGCCCATTGGCTCCTCTTCTTTTTGTTCTTTACACCGATGCTTTAGATTATATACTAGAACAAAGGAGGCTGATTGGTCAAATTAGAGGAATTGCTATTCCTGGTGGTCATATTATGAACAACCACTTTGCATATGATTTATTCTTTACTGTTCAGATAGATAAGGACTCAATTGTTGGCCTATATGATTGTCTTAGTCAATTTTGTCTTGCTTCTGGTGCTGTGGTTAGTGAGACTAAATTTGACTACTAGTTTGTAGGAGCTGAGTCCTTTCCTGAAGAAATTCATATAGGTTGGCAAAAAGTTGGAGATGGAGAGATTGTTATATATTTGGGCTTCCCATTTTGCAGAAGGGTTTCCCTTAAATCTATGTGGGATTGGTGTATGAGAAGATTTGAGAAAAAAATCAAATTTGGAAAAGTAATATGATCTCCTTTGTAGGAAAACTTATTGTGGTAAGTAAGATTCTTCAGACATGCCACATGTACTATTCCTCCTATTGGATTCCAAATCCTACTCAATATAGAAGGCTAGAGACCTGTATCAAGAATTTTTTATGGGCAAATATGGAGGGTTACAGGCAGGTTCCTCTAGTTGCATAGAAGTATTGTATTGTTCCTAAGGAGGGTGGCCTTGGGTTTCTCAAGATCCAGGTTCAAGGTAAGGTTCTTCCTTCTAAGTGGGTCATTAGGTGTTTGGAGGGTGATTTTGGCTTGCAAAGGTTGTTGCATCATTGGATTAAGAACTATGTGAATATTAACAGAGTCAAAGAAAATTTTAGTTTCAAAGATATTGTTGGTCACCCCAAGAAATTTAAAATTAGAGGCTACATCCTAATTAAAATAATATGGGAGGCTTAGAAAGATGCATTTGGCTTGGTTAAATGGGACTTTTTGGATGATAGACAAGGTTGGACTCTTTGCTCCAAAGCAATTTGCCTTTCAAAAAAAAATGGGACGTATATAGCAGATATGCCTACCTTGCAGTGCAAGAGACTTGGTAAGAAGGGAATTTTCAAGTGGGTGAATATTTGGGATGGAAACACTGGTATTTGGAGTCTATGGCAACAATTGATTGTTAAATTTAAACTAAAACCCTCTGATAGGTATGCAATGTAGTAAATGCAAAGTCTTTTTTCGATGGAGCAACTGTACAAGCTTTCCAATGGTCTTGTAGGTTCTATCTGGAAGGATTGGAGGTGGAAATATGGAAAACCAATTTGGTGTTTTAAAGCCTCTAAGATTTATCATTTTATGGTTCTTGGAATCCCGTTTGGTGAAATTCTAAACATCAGATGGGGTTTGAGTTATTCTTACAAAAAATGGAATAAGCATCTTGTTGGGGTGTGGATGTTCCAAGTTTCTATGCAGTTGAAGGTGTTTTCTTGGTTAGTTATTATTCAGGGTCTTCATAGTAAGTCTCGTATAGCCAAATGGATTCTTGCATCAGATGCTTGTTCCAACTGTGGAAAAAGTGAAACAATTAAGCATATTTTTTGGGAATATCTGAGAACGAGAAAGGTATGGATAAAGGTAGTCTGGTTGTATGACAATGTTGTTCAGGGGTATCTAAGGTGGAAGGCAATGTTGTTTGGAGACTCCATTTATTGTGCAATCCATAGAAGGATATTTTGAGACATTATTAGACTCTCTATCTTGTTCAATATTTGGAAAGACAGATGTAGTCTAATTTTTAAAAATGAGGAGGTGTCGATTGTTGTTACTATTAGCAAAGTTGTTGAGCTTGTTTCTAGTCAACTTAAGGTGTTTAGGTCTGATATTATTCAATACTGTATTAGAATTGATAAAAGTGTTAGATCTGATCATTTTTTGCTCATTCATAAACTGCTGTAATGTTGCTATGATGATGTATTCTCTGATTATTCATTAATATGAAGTATTTTTTTGATAAAAAAAAAATGAGAGCACTCGAGAGCATCCTTAGACTTGATTTTTTAGACTTTGTGGTAGTATTCTTGGGAGTGTCCTCATATTTATCGATGATGATGAGCTTCTTGCACTTCCCTATAGTAGCCTTGCTCTTGGACGAGCACCAACATAATTTATATTTGGTAGGGGATGGAGTGATAGTAGAGGAACTAAAGGGTTTTGGTTAGCCTTTGATCGTACTAGTGGAGCCTTTCTTAGAATCATCGTCACTAGGGATCGAGGCAGAGGGAAGCCCTGCAAGGCTATTGATAATGGTAAGGGTGGTCTTATCAACCTCCTTTTGAATAACTTGTTTGTATAGGATTAGGTGTAGACCATAGTATTTAGGGTGGGTTGAAGATCCATATTTGAAAATAGAAATCAACAACTCCAAATATCTAAAAAGGCACTCTAAGATATTGATTTATTTAATAACATGAATATGGTTCAAGAATGCCATTTAGAACCTTCTAAGTGATGAACTAATATCGTCAATGGTGAAAAATTGGATAATGGGGACCATTACTCTGTTCTAGGGCTCAAGGAGACCAGCTCTGATGCTACCACATTTATCCCTGGACAAATGCTTCCCTTTGTTTTAAAAAATACTCATAATATTATTGGAAGAAAAATACTCACAATATTATTTGATCGGATCTCATCAAATTTTAAAGGAAGAAAAATACTCACAATATTATTCATAAGTCAAATATACAACATTAAGTTTTACTCTACATTCAGATACATTTCACTAAGCTTTATCTCCATAATATAGCTTTACAAGATAACTCTTAAAATTCTTGACTATTACTTTCCATATGACCTTTCGATTCTTATCTTACCACTTGCATAGAAGACTCTTAGTCTTCTAGAATGATACATGTACATATCCTACATATCCTAATTTATCAAATAATGTAATATTCTCTAACACCCCCTATATTACATTATTTGATGTGAACTTCTCTTGATCTACATATATGATTATGAAATATTTGAAATTTTTTTCAACCAAGTGCTTTTGTAAAAATATTTACAATCTAATATTCAGTAGAAACATGTTTCAATTGGATAACATGATCCTTGATATAATGACATTGATCTTAGTGATAAGCAACACCCTCCACTAATAATAAAATTTTGAGCTTTGTTAATTAAATTTTATTATTATCCGAGGACCCTCATGAAGTTTATTTTGGTTTCAATATTCCAAATTTTGTTTGCATCAATATTGTAAAATTGCCTACAATAGGGTGTCAAAAATGCTTGCCTAGAACATTTGATCTTAATTGACTTTTTTTTTTTAAATTTGCGTATCAATAGTATTATTTCAAATTAAGTGCTTTAGAAAATTTTATTTTCAATGGTTTTCCTAAGGTCCAAAAAATTAAAATAATTTTTTACGGTTCTTTACCTAGTTTCACTTCAAGTTTGAAATCATTATATCTTTTCATAGAAAAATACATTCAACGTGATTCAAATCTTGGTGGAATTATCTTGAGCTCCTTTTTTCAATGGCACCAGGTTTGTAGGTTTTCAGAAGTGTTTTCTTTCTAGAAATAGTAGTTTCTCAATGGAGGCAACGGTCTTCTAAAAGCTATATCTCTTTTTAAAGATGAATTTTCAAGTTTTATCAATATATTTGACTATACATTTGGCTCATTTAGATGCATGGAAAGTTTTATCAAAATTTGGGTATTTATTCCGAGCAATGAGAATTTGTTTCTACCAATTTAAATTTATTTTGGGCAATAGATTTTGTTCCAAGCTTTGAAAATCAACATTTAAAAAGAAAAATTTGAAAAATCTCTCTTGAAGTGGTTGAAATCAATGCACATTACCAGATCCCAAGGAAGTACCAAAATCCCATTAGTTTTACCAAAAGTATTGAACCCTAGCAAAAGGAAATTTCTCTAAGTATTGAGATGGCCAAAAATATTGCATCATGTCAGAGCCCAGGGAGGTACAAAATGTTCGACAACATTGAGAAATGAAAAATTTAGAATTTGGCTAAGTGTAAGTTAATCCATAATTATTGCACCATATCGGATCCCGAGGAGGTACAAAATTTCAAATAACTTTGTGAGGAAGAAATTGCCAAGTGTCGATATGATCGAAGATATTGCACATTACCGAAATCTAGGGAGGTACAAAATATTCAATAACTTTGATAAGGAAAAGAATTTACTAAGTGTAGATATTAACGAAATATTTTATTCCCTAGTTTCAAGAGATAAAAAATGAATAAGTTTTGATAATTAAAAATACATCAGGCACTCCAAGGTAAATGCCAATAAATTCTGACAATGGTAATAAAATCCCAACTATGGGAAAGTAAAGTGTAGTAATGGAAAAAAATGCTTGATGATTAAGAATGAACCCCAAAAATGGAATTAAAACACATCAAGGTAAAAGAAATAAGGTTCGAAATTCAGTATGGAAACTGGTAATGGGAATAAATGCCTGACAAATTGAAAGCGAAGGCCAATGATTGAAGATGAATTCCAAAACTTAAAGATGAAGCCCAACAAATTGAAAGTGAAGTTCAATAATTAGAATTTAACACTCAGATAAAATAAAGCGAAGTCCGGCATTGGTAATATTTATCTGACATGCAAAAGTTAAATCCAATGATTAGAGGCCACCCAAAATTGATGCCCTAAATGCTAAGAAATGATCAAATTAATTAGTCTTGAAAAAACAAGATAAAATTTCCTAAAAATGATTTGATGCATTAAAAGTTTAAAACCTAGAATAATTAAAAATAATTAAATTAATTAAAAGTGCTAATGTTTTAACCTTTGGCCTCTTTTAAATTTTACAGGAAATTTGTTGGTGATGAAAGTAATAGCGAAAGTAACGACAAATGTAATTGCAGGCATGGAACTTCAATGCATATCGAGAAAGTACAACTTTGTAGAGATGGAAGATGTAGGAAATTAATGAACCACCTAATATTTGTAGATGAATAATTAATGAAACATGCTTGCAAATGGCTGGAAAGTGAAAACATTTACACGCAATCATCATTCCATAAGAATGAGATCAGATTATGCCTTCACCATTTATGGTAATATTTTCAAGCAGATTTTTAGAGGAGTCTGGGTTGACCAAAACTCTATTAAAATGTGTTTTTGTATTATACAGAAGCCTGATAGTGGGTTTTAAAATAATTTTGCTTGATTGGGAGCTTGATATTTTTGAAAATATTAGGGCATATCTTGAGTCTATTTATACTCCCATTAAATGTAATATAAGGATGTGAAAAATTGGAATAGATGACTTATTGCAATTTTGGCATATTTTATTTATTTTTCTTCATTTTGTACCTGAGGTTGGTGTGACATCATCTTCTAAAATAGTGTGGCTAGGGAGCCTAATATTTTTTGAACCGTGATAAATGCACTTTCTTCTATTTTTGTCTTACCTAGGATTTATTTGATTTAATCGTGGATCTGCAAATTATTGAAATTATGCTATACTATTGGTTTTATTCTATTTGTTGTGCTTTAAAAAAATTCCATAGGATTCATCTCCATCTCATACTTGCTCTATTCTTACTACGCTAGCTAGACTGCTGGTAAGAAACACCAAGTGAGGCTGGGACCCCTACATTTGTAGTTACATTTCATTAGATTGGTTAGTCTCATGTTGTCTCTATCCCATGATCAAAGTGGAAGGTGATTTTAGAAAGATAAGCACCTTCCTCATTTAATTTATTTTATTATGAAGCTAAAAAATATAGTTAAAATTGATAGGTACAATCTGCAGTTGGATTTGATATCCTCTCTAATCTGTTCTACCTTAATCTTCCTATTTTTATTTTGAAGTGATCCATTTTCATATTATTTATTCATTTAATTTATTGAAATTCAAAGAACTAGATCAATTCACAAATGCAAACCTGGTAAATGAACAACATCAAACAACAACAAATGGAGGTTGAACCCATTGTAGATAAAACACAGTCTAATAAAACTATTCCAAAAGTGAAAAAGAATGATAGCATTCAACCTGACTTTGTAAATCACACCTTGGATATCCAACGAGATCCTAAAGTGAGGAAATTTATTCCCATTTAAATGTTACTTGTATTTTTAGTTTACTCTTTAGAGGATGTACATGAAAGACTAATCAACATTAAAATTGGAGCTAAAGGGAGGGGCAACCTCCATTTGGTATTTTTTAAGATAGTTATTTAGGATGGATTCTACCTTTAGACTAACTAGATCGTACCCAAGGGCTATAGAGTTTCTTGTTTTTGAGTTAGAAATCCCAAGAGAAATAATATTAGGAGGGCCAAATCTCTATCCATTATAGTGTTGTCACCACTAGTGGTTTTCCATATTGTGACTCAAAATTTGATGATTAATCTGATAGTCATGGCCAATTGGTTGGGTTTCGCTACCATTTATATCCCTGGTGCAACCCATGATTTACCCAAGAATCCTGAGAAGTATATTTCCACTTACAAACATGATGGTGCTAGAACAATTGAAGAGCACATGGTTACCTTCAAAAATGCTCTTAAATTGTTAAATATCCTTCATGAAGATGTTGCTTGTAGAATTTTTCCTTTTACTCTGCAAGAAGCTGCATATGATTGGTTCCTGAATTTGACCAATGACTCTATCACCAACTGGGATGAATTAAAATTGCTTTCATTTCTCAATTTGGTCAAGTAATTGATCCTAGTGTGTTATATCAGTAATTTTCTAGTATTAAGAAGGGATCCAGTGAAACCATCATATATTTTAATGTGATATTTCAAAAGGATTACGGTAGAATGACTAGTCATTACATACCAAGTGCAAATCTAGCCTTGGAAATCTACAAAAATGCCTTAGATCTAGTGATATCTATTTTTATCAAGAGAGACACAAATGTCACAACCCTGATATAAGCTTACAAGGAAGATCTAATTCTTGAAATATAGTTATGACCTCAACCTTTGAATAGTCTTGTGATACCCTTTGTTATACAAAACACACATATTTTTAATCTAATTCCACATCATATGCTAATGCCAACATGTCAAGCTCTATCTAAAAAACATCCATTACCCTTGATAGAAATTGAACATTCACACATTGCAAAGAAGGAATATGATAAATCAAAGGTTGAAGAAGTTTCAAGGATGGTCCAAAAACTCGCAAACGACTTCTTGAGTTTTAAGAGATAAGATTCTAGGGGAGAAAATTCAAACATTTTTTCTTACCAACAAAAAAATTCTCCAAACGTTCATACAAAGCTAATAAGGATTATAACAAAGGTAATGGATCTAAAGTAAACATATGTGATCTCACTTTATCCAACTAGTGTAGGATTCATAGAATAAATCAACATGGGGAATTATATTATCTAGAGTTTTACAATGCTTTTGAAGCTTTATCTGGAGACTTGAGGTTTCCTGAGAATTAGAGAAATGTTGATGGTTTAGGTTCATCCAAACATAGCACTGCTATGGTTTTGGATTCATTCACTTTCCCAGATAAGTCAAAAAATATTTTGGAACTACCTATGGATGAGGTGTAGGATTTTCAACAGTTCCATAGGGATACTTATAATTTGAGACGTATGAATTCAGATCCCAACACTACATATTCAAATTCTCTAAAAAAAACTATGGTCTTCCCCTAGATCCTACTCCTAATAATGATCCTCCCCCACTAAAGGGTAATGAATATAATATTCAGGACCAAACTAGTACAGTACCTGAAAAATGGTATAACATCATTGATGATATGAAGAAAATTAAGGCTAGCAGCACCCTCCATGAGCTTTCTCAAAGTCATCGAATAGATGGACAACATTTTAAAGACATATATTGAACCTATGGTTAAAACTCAAGAGAAAGAAAAGAAAATGAAAATACAAATTTGGCCATCTCTAAAGAGAATACTGAAGTTCAACCTTTTTTGTTGACAATTCACATATTTGGAAAAAATCTACATAACTAGTTAGTAGATTCAAGTTCTTCAAACAATGTCATATCTCTAGCCATTTTTCAACAATTAGGATTAACTCCTGATAAGTCTAATAGAAGAGTCATTCAAATAAATAGAATTGAAGTCTAGGTGGTTGGTGAACTTCAAGGTATGCACATTCAGTTAGCATCTTAACCTAGAGAACAACATAGGATTGACATCCAAGTGGTAGATATTCTTATAGGATATGGGATGCTTCTGATTAGATACTAGTCAAAATATTTGAATGGGTATTTGGCAACATATTTTACGCACATGTGGTTTCCCTGTAAGGGTGTAGCCAAAAAACTCACAATAGAGAGAGATTCTAGATATAAACACATGATCACTAAATACAATGTAAAAAAAAAGTTGTTAATTTCATTAAAGTAGACATCAATGTTTATAATTTGAAAACTACAAAAGGGGTGAAATCAGTTGAAGCTCTAATCAATCATAACAATGACGTTTGGATATTACAAATCAATGGGACTAATTCTAACAAAGGCATAGGTGCAAAAGCAAATTTTGGAATTCCTATTAGTACAACAAAAAATGAGACTGAGAAATTGAATGTAGGGACTATAGAGGATCCCAAGCACATTCAATTAGTTAAAACCTATGACCCACAAATAAAACTTGATCTCACTGAGTTGTTACATAGGTCTGAATATGTGATGGTATGGTCCTATAAAGACATTAAGATATTTTATCCTAGGGGGTTTACACATACAATCCCTTTGAAAGGATTTTGTAGACCCTTTATGTAAAAACAAAGACATGTTAATGCCTTGATTCTAAAGGAGGTATAAAACTATACGTGCTTTGGACTAATAGAATAAGACACAAGCAAGTTCTAAAAACCTCATCGTTTGCTTAACTGTATGGAATTAAACCCCATTTAAAGTTTAAATTAAGATGCCTCTTCATCAGTTTGTTGTAGAATATTTTAAAAAAACTAAAAATGCAGGTGCCCATGTTTTAGACTTGATTAATTTGTAGGATGAAAGACATCAAGCCTTGGAGTATTTCAATTGGCATCAAGGGACAATCAAGTGTTGGTTTGATAAAAGAGCAAAAGTAAAGGCCTTCAGACTTGTAGACCTAGTGCTTTTGTGGGACACAACCCATAAAATTAAAGTTAAACACACGAAGTTGTACCCTTTGTGGATAGGGCCATAGCAAATAGCAAAAAAATTGGGTAATAATGCATTTTGTCTATAGGACCTGGAAGGTAATTTTCTAAACTTACCTATCAATGGTCAATATTTGAAGCATCATTTCTTGGCTATTTTATCTACTACATCATTTGAGTAATTGTGGAGACCTTTGTACATATGTATATTTTTAATAAAATGAATATAAAATGATTCAATGTGTGTTTAGTTTATTTTATCAACTTTATGTTGTTTTTGGTTATAATTGTTTCCTTTTTCTTTCCTCTTTTGGGTCTTTGTATCGGTTTCACAGTTTAAAGCATGGTGATTTTGGTAAGAAGATATATCAGGCGGGAGGATAGTAGTGATGCTTGTCATTTAGAATGATAATAGAGAGACAGTCTAGATTTTTTACCTTACCCCTGTAATTATTTTAATTATAAAAAGGACTATGATTCTATTTTGCTGAAGAACTCTTAGGGAATCCAAGAAAAGTTGGCCATGAGGGAAAACTTTGATTCATAAAATTATTTTTATTACTCCAAAGAAGCTATTGGTACCTGAGCTAAAGTGGTGTGTTGATCGACTATTTGGTTAATAAAACATTAGGGCAAATGCAACTTTCAAACCTCTAGTAAGACTTTTTGGCTATTTATCTATTGCTAAGAGAGAGAGAGAGACAGAGAGAGAGATAGAGAGAGAGAGAGAGAGAGAGAGAGGGAGGAAAAAGAAAAGAGAGTTCTGCAAACAAAAAGAGTTTTATAATAAAGAAGATAGCCAAGATTTATGAAAGAGAAATTTTAGATATGTTCACTAAGGCTATAGACACTCGATGGCTTTAAACCAAGGTATTGGAAAGCTAAGAGTAACTTTGTCAAGGCTATAAATACTAAACTATCAGCATAACTTTACTTGAATCACCCTGTGTAGCCCAAACAACCTGATTGATCCTCAATAAGAATTCTAAGCCATAAATTTCTTTGGAGGAAGGATTTATGCACTCATAATCACACACCAAAGTTTTCTTTAAATGATTCAACCTAGTATATCCCTAGGAAATTTTGATATATTGGCAGATAATAGTTAAAATGTTTTGAAAATCCTTGTGATAAGGTGTTGTGCATGATTTATATTATTTTAAAACTAGAGTTCTGGGTTCCAAATAGTGCTACTATTTTACCGTATATATCATCATTTGTTGAGAAACAACACCCCCCATTGATAATAAAATTTTGATCTTTGTTAATTAAATTTTATTATTATCTAAGGACTCTCATGAAGTTTATTTTGGTTTCAAGATAGTAAAATTGCCTACACCATGGTTTAAAAAATGATTGCCTAGAACATTTGATCTTATTTTTTTTTTCTGAATATTTGCATATCAATAGTATTATTTCAGATTAGGTGCTTCAATTTTTTTTTATTTTCAATGGTTTTCCAAAGGTCCAAAAAATTAAAATCAATTTTTAGGGTTCTTTACCTAATTTCACTTCAAATTTGAAATCATTATATATTTTAATAGAAAAATTTGTTCAATGTGATTCAAAATTTTGTGGAATTATCTTGAGCTTCTCTTTTCAGTGGTACTAGGTTTGTAGGTTTTCAGATGTGATTTCTTTCCAAAAATAGCAGTTTCCTAATGCAACCAAAAATATTCTAAAAGATATATCTCTTTATCCAAGATGAATTTTTGAGTTTTCTCAGTATATTTGAGTACCCATTTATGACAGGTGAATGATTAAAAATAATCAACTTGAAAATATATTGATAATAAAACCTTTAAATACAAAATAATAAGGGTAAATATAGTCTTAGGAGACACGTAGGAAATATCTGATCCTAGGTTGTCTCTAAAAACACATATTATGTCGCTAACAACTAACTACTAATAAATTATCCATGCATATTGATATTCACCAACAATGCGAATATCACATAGGTGAAAAAATGATGTAATAACTAAACTAAGGTAATAAATAAATTACCCTAATATCTACCCTAACATCCCCCATTTATTACATTATTTTGAAATACAAAGAGTGTTGCTAAATAACTCAACTTTGACACGTGCAAGTGCTTTTAGTGAATATATCTGCAACCTATTCATTTGTGGGAATGTAGTAACTTATATGCTACCCTAACAAAAAATGGTAATTATCCAATATTAGAATCTAGATATATCTAATATAGGAATATAGATATTATCCAAGTAATGGAATCTAGATATTATCCAAGTTATAGAATCTAGATATTATCCAAGTAATGGGATAATTACTCTAACATCCCCCCTATTCTATTGTATACATTATTTGGGTAATGTATATAATTCCCCCATACAGTGAAGGAGAGAAATGAAATATGTTGGCTCTTGCTCTGGCTCAAGCTTTGGCACATGGCTCTAAGTGTACCTCTAGATGAGTACCTCTAGGTCTATCTTTGGATATTTCACTAGATCTACCATTGCATATACCATAGGTTTTACCTTTCTTGTAGAAGCCATACAAAATTTCTTTCATCTTGGTCCATTGTGTGAGATCAATCCATCCACAATTGATATGAACCTTGTTGGAAATTTTCACTTTGTTCCAATAATTTGAAAAGCAGTGATTTGTACATCCACATGTGTCACAAGGATATAGTTTACAACACCTAGCTACTACATATCATATTCTTCCACAATGACTACAATGATGCTTTGTAGGAGTTGTAGGAGATTTAGGTTTTACAAACATGGTTTTACTGGTATTTATTTTTTCGTCATAGCCAAGGCCTTCTTTCTTTGGTCTGATATTTGGCATTATAGGATTTCTAACGTCTTTACCATGTTTATCTAGTCCTTTACCATTGAATCTCATTTTGTTCATGAGTCTCGATCCAATGCCTTTGGTGTGTTTTTTAAAAACACCAAAGTTCTTAATCTTCATCAATGCTTTTAACAATGTGGTATTTGTCACTATTGATGAGATTATGGATCTCTATTTGAGGAGGTTCAATAATTAAGTCACTGGTGTCACAAGAAAAATATGCCTTTGTGTCGATATCACCTGTGCTACAAGTAATATTTATCATGATAGGCATGATGTCTCTTGTATCACAACAAGCATTGGCCACAATGGGCTTAAGGTCACTTGTGTTACTACAAGAATTCACCACCATTGGCTTTAGGTTACTTGTGTCATAAAAAGCATTCACCATCATGGGATGAAGGTCACTTGTATCACAAAAAGCATCGACCATTAAGAGCATGACCTATGATCCCTCACTGATTTCCTTTTTCTTTTTATGCTAAGCAATTTCAAGTGAAACAAATGACATGTATATTACCCTTAAAACACCAATAAGGATTAGAGAACCATTATTCTAAAGTTCTTCACAAGATTTAGAATATTTGAGAATAGATCTTACACCATTGCATAGTATGAGAAATTTTCCATCCTCATAAAAATCCAATCTCTAGTGGAAAGTAAGGACCTTTAACTGATTTAGCAACAACATCAGTTTGTATTGGGGTATTTTTCTTCTTTGATCTGCCCATTTTCTAAAGGTGTTGGTCTCTACCAAAAATACACCTTTTACAATAGAATTTTTACAAGAAGTTTGACTAATCTGTCGGTCGCTGCCGAAAATGTACCCTTACAAGTCTTCCCCCCATTTTGTAAAACATTCTTTGATGAAATTTTACAAGAAGTTTAAATAAGGTGTTGGTCACTGCCGAAAATGCACCCTTAGAAGTCTTATCCATTTTTTGCAAAATATTATTTGAGGTAGGAAAGAGATTTTTATCCCCCCTAAGTGCAAAAATTGCAACTTATGAAGGTTTCTTTATTTCACCAAAAAATGGTATTTTTTTCGATATATCCAAAATGAGTACTGAAATCAAATTGATATTTAATGGTTCCTACCTAAAATCCCTTGAAAAAGGATGATCAGTTTGAGGAATTTAAGCCAAAAAAGAAGAGTGAATTTTGGATTTTTATGGAGTAAATATAAAAAAATTGGCTTTACCTGTGCAATAAATTACACAAATAGGTGTAAAATTTGGGGTCTTAAGCTCACTGGATTTTAACTTAAGAGGTAATTGCAAAAATAGGAATTTAAATGCAACAAACCATCAAAAGTGCCCACAAATTTTTAACACTTAGGTTTCAGTTTCTACAAAAAATGCACCTATTTTTACAATGCCAATTTAACAAAAGGTGTCAAATGCTATCGAAAATGCACCTTATTACAGTAATTTTTACAAAAAAATTGTGATTTTTGGTTTTGCAAAAATTTTGATATTGAATTTCTCCCATTGTATTAAAATTTTGCAAATAATTTGAAAAAAAAATTGCCTTCCTTTTTGTGTTGCAAAATAAACAAGTTTCAATTTTTCAACCCTTTGATTTTCACAATTTTCCCTTTCCTTGTGTTATAATTTTGCAAAGAGAATACACGTCTGTCCCCCCTTTTGTTTGCAAAAGAAACAAGGTTTTAAAAATTTTAGATCTTCAATGTGATGATATCCTTCTCCAATTTGTAAAAATATGAATGTGCAATATTTTGTGTTATATCCCAAGGTTTGAGAAAGCAAAATGCACAAGTTGCTTTTGATTTTACAAAAAGGTTTGATATTCAAGTGCCCCCTTGTGTTACAAATTTGCAAAAAAAATCATAATTTCTTGTCTCCCCTTTGCTTTGCAAATTCAATAAGGTATCACACCTTTCAAGTCAAGTCGACACACGACAAGCTTTTGAAAGGCAATTGAGAACCAGTTGACACACGATTTGGTATTAGTGAACCCAAGGTCTATTCTTTATGAGTAAAACTCTTGCTCTCAAAAAGAATATTAAAAAGGTTTTGAGAAATTTTTAGAGCTCTCTAATTTAAAAAAAAATTAGTGTTATTCTTTGCGTTACATTCGCCTTTTGGAGAAAAAAAAAACACTCTTTTGTTTATAATTTAAAAAAAAAGTTTTTTTTTTTCTCTTTAATTGCAAAAATAAAAATAAATTTAATCAAGATTTTAATTTAATAAGAAAATATTTTACTTAAAATCAATTAATTTTATTAAATTTAATTTTAATAAAAATATTTATTTAGCCAAAAAATATATTAAATTATTAAAAAAATGAAAAAACTTATAAAATAATTGCAAAAAGAAAAATTGATACCTTTAATTTTAATATGGGGCACATCAAAAGGTATATGTGGTGCACGGGGGGTTCAAGCATGCAATCTCACGCTACTCAATGCTTTAGCGGTAGTCGACCTACCGTTCTGGTTGTCGCTCGAGACGTAAACAAAGGGACATGATGTCCCTTTTATTTCCTTTTTCGCTTGAGAGAAAAAATTAAAATAACACGGGATAATTTATACCACATTCGCTATGCGGATTATTTTGAGTGCTTTAAAAATTATGAGCCTCCCCTATTGAAGTGATTGCCTTCGAGAAATCAAAAGACTTTGACCAGCCTTTTTACCACCCTCTTTAGCTAATAGGAACCTACCACATGTATGCCCAAGTGGACGAATCACTACATGTTACGTCAGCCACACATCAGTAGTCAACCAGTGAATGCCATGTCAACAACAAACTAGCTACATCACCAATTTACCTTGAAGTGTGTGTCGATCAAGGGGTCAGATTCACCATACCACATCAACTTCCACGCATGTACCATGTGTTCATCAGATCAGCAACTACAAGTTTACCACATGGTTGCCTCGAAGTACATGCAGGGATAGATCACATTAGTGTTCCTCTAGATTCAAAAACTGCTATATGACATCGGACTTAGTTAGACTTATGCGATCCATGTGTTGAGGTCCAGTTTACATGGTTCTCCATTTTCAACATCCATGTCAGGTAGTCATCAACACTAATAGTGTAGCGTTGTCAGATCAACACTTGCAAAATATAATTGGGCTACGTGAAATTCTATGTAGTAGTCTACCGCCTACTTTGAAGTCAAAAAAGAATACCAAAGTTAGAGGAAAAAAACACCCGCATTAAAGGAGCTCGCCAGTGAAATCGAAGATCCACTGTGCTCGAGTTACAAAAAATGAATTATGAAATAAAAAATAATTCGCCTTTCTCATGTTATAAAATGAAAAATAATTTCCACCTTGCTTGTGTTACAAAGCAAAAAATAATTCACCTTGGGAAGTGTGCTGCTTAGGATCCACCTCAAGATTTGTTTCGAGTAGTAGAGGTTCAATGGAGGTGCAGGGTCCCATCTTAGGATTTGTGCCCTACCTCGTAAACCATGTGCAAGAGTTAGCTTTAGCTCTACATATCAAGTTCAATGGCTTCGATACCAATGATAGGTGAGTGATTAAAAATAATAAACTAGAAAATATATTGATAATCAAACCTTTAAATACAAAATACTAAGGCTAAAGATAGCCTTAGGATATGCGTAGGAAATATATGACCCTAGGTTGTCTCTAGCAACACGTAGTATGTCGCTAACAACTAACTACTAAAAAATTATTCATGTGTATTGATATTCGCCTGCAATACGAATATCACATAGGTGAAAAAATTATGTAATAACTAAACTAACTAAGGTAATAATAAAATTATCCTAACATCTACCCTAGCAATTTAGATGTATGGAAATTTTAGTTAGAATTCGAGCACTTTTAATTTTCATCATATTTTTAAACCTCACAACAATCATTTATTTTAGGTAATGAGAACCACCAGTTTAAATTTATTCCAAGAAATAGATTTTATTTCAAGCTTTGAAAATCAACATTGAGAAAGGAAAATTAAAAAAAACTCTAAGTCTTGAAGTACCCGAAATTAATGCACATTACCAGATCCCGAGGAGGTACCAAAAGTCCATCAATTTTATCATAAGTATTGAACCCTAGCACAAGAAAATTTCTCTAAGTATTGAGATGGCCAAAATTATTGCACCATGCCAAAGCCTGGGGAGGTCCAAAATGTCAGGCAACATTGAGAAAGGAAAAATTCAAAATTTTGTTAAGTGTAAGTTTGGTTTGAATGATTGCACTATGGTGGAGCCTAGGGAGGTACAAAATGTTCGATAACTTTATGAGGAAGAAATTGCTAAGTGTTGAGATGAAGAGAGATATTGCACATTATCAGAACTCGAGGAGGTCCAAAATTTTTGGTAAATTTGAGAAAGAAAAAAATGTATTAATTGTAGATATTGCTGAAACTTTTTGTGCCCTAGTGTTAAGAGATAAAAAAGGAATAAGTTTCAACAATTGAAAATACATCAAGCACTCCAAGGTAAATGACAATAAATCCTGACAATGACAATAAAAGCCCGACTATGGGAAAGTAAAGTACATCAATGTCCACAAATGCTCGGTGATTAAGAATGAACCCAACAATGGAATTAAAGCACACCAAGGTAAGAGAAATAAGACCTGAAATCGATTATGAAGTTTGGTAGTGGGAACAAATTCCTAACAAATTGAAAGTGAAGGCCAACAATTGAAGATGAATTCTAGAAATTAAAGATGAAGCCTGGAAATTGAAAGTGAAGGCCAATAATTGGAATTTAACACTCATATAAAATACAGTGAAGTTTTGCCTTGGTAATATTGATCTGACATGTAGAAGTTAAAACTGGTAATTAGAGGACACTCGATGTTGATGCCCTAAATGAAAAAAAATGATCAAATTTATTAGTCCTAAAAAAACATGATCAAATTTCCTAAAAACGATTTGATGCATTAAAAGTTTAAAACCTTAGAAGAATTAAAATAATAAAATTAATTAAAAGTGCTAATGTTTTAACCTTTGTCCTCTTTTAAATTTTATAGGAAATTTACTGGTGATGAAAGTAATAACGAAAGTAATGGCATATATAATGTCAGACATGGAACTTCAATGTAGACCAGACAATCACAACTTTGTAGATATGGAAGACATGAGAAATTAAAGATCCGCCTAAATTTTACAGATGAAGAATTAATGAAACATGCTTGCAACTAGCTATAAAGTGAAGACATCTACATGTAGTCACCATTTGATAGTGATGAGATTAGATTATGCCTTCACCATTTATGGAAATATTTTCAAGTAGATTTTAAGAGTATTTTGGGTTGACTTAAACTCTGTTAAAATATGTTTATGTATTACATAAAAGCCTTATAGTGGGTTTTAAAGTATTTTTGCTTGATTGGGAGCTTGATATTTTGGAAAATATCAGGGTATGTCCTGAGTCTATATATACTCCTATTAAATGTAATCTAAGGATGCGAAAACTTGGAATAGAGGACATCTTGCAATATTTGGAAATTATTGTTTGTTTTTCTTCATTCTATACTTGAGGTTGGTGTGACGTTGTCTTCTATAATAGTGTGGGTAGGAGCCTAATATTTTTTAGATTGTGATAAGTGCACTTTATTTTGTTTTTGTCTCACCTAGGATTTATTTGATTTAATAATGGATCTGCAAATTATTGAAATTGTGTTATGCTATTGGTTTTATTTTGTTTATTGGGATTTAAAGAAATTACAAACATAGGATTTATCTCTACCTTATACCTACTTTGTTATTACTATGCTAGCTAGACTACTGGTAAGAAATACCAAGTGAGGTTGGGACCCCTGGGTTTGTAGTTATATTTCTTTATATTGGCAAGTCTCATGTTATTTGTCCAATGCTCAAAGTGAAAGGTGATTTTAGAAATATGGACACCTTCTTCATTTGATTTATTTTATTTTAAAGCTAAATAGTATAGTTGAAATTGATAGTTACAATATGTAGTTGGATTTGATATCCTTTCTTTTCTGCTCTACTTTACTCTCCCTATTTTTATTTTGAAGTGATCCATTTTCATGTTCTTTAAAATTATTTATTAATTTAATCTTATAAAATTTTAAGAGCTAGATCAATTAAAAAATGCAAACCTAATAAATTAATAGTACCAAACAACAAAAATCAGAGGTTGAACCCATTGTAGGTAAAACACAATCTACTAAAATTATTCCAAAAGCGGAAAAGAGTGATAGCATTCAACCCGAATCTATAACTCACACCTTGGATATCTAGCAAGATCCTAAAGTGAGAGGGAATTTATTTTCATTTAAATTTTACTTGTAGTTTTAGTTTACTCTTCACAGGGTGTGCATGAAAGACCAATCAATAGAGCTTCAATGTGTTTTGTTATTTCATGAATCTTTGGATTTTTATTAAATTAAGTGCTCCTTAATTATCACAATTTATTATTTTAGGATTTCTTTTGATTTGCATATCTAAAAATATGTACTATAACCAAAGTGCTTCATAGACTACATATTTTGATGCATTCTATTTTGCTTTTGTAGATGAAAGTGCTACTACATGTTTTTTATTGTACAAAAAAATAGGTCCAAAATCAAGATAGAAAGCATATTTTAATGTAGATATTCTTACATGTATAGATCTAGCATAATTAGAATATAAATATCCCTATAGATAGAATTTATCATTATCCTTTTTGTATGTTAGTCCATATTCTATAATCTTGCTAATATATTGTAGTATTCTTTTTGTGGCTTTCCAATGACTTTCTCTAGGTTCTTACATAAATCTTGAAAGATAATTTATAATAAAAATTATATTGTTCTAGTATTTGTTAAATATAGAAGACTTCTAATAAATTGATGATAGATAGTGGCTAAGAATAGAGGTGTCTCATCATATCTAGATAATTGCAAACCTTGATCCATAGGAGTATCTTTGGGTTTACAAATTTCATCCTGTATTTTTGAAGTAATGATTTTGCATACTTTGTCTATGTTACTATGATATTGTTTTCATTTTGACAAAATTTCAAACCAAGAAAATAATGAAGGAGCCCCAAAATTTATCTTTTCAAAATCCTTTACTATATCTCTTTTAACTTCATCTATCAAAATTTTTGATCTTCCTATGATTACTATATCATCAACATATACTATATGTATTATTCTATCATGTCCAACCTTTTTCATATAGAGATTTTGATATGATAAGCTTATTTTAAAATTATATTATAGTAATTAATTATTAATATTTATATACCAAGCTCTTGGTCTTACTTTAGACCATATGAGGATTTTTTTAGCTTGTAAACCTTTTGCTCCTATACTTTGATCACAAATCCTTTTGGTTGTAACATTTATACCTCTTATTCAACATCACCATTAAGCAATGCACTTTTTACATCCATTTGATGAAGTTTCCATCCAAAATGTGATGTTAAAACATAAATTATTTGAGTAGTGTTCATTCTTGTTGTTGGTACAAACGTTTCTTCATTATCAATTCCTTATGTTTGAGTATATCCTTTTGCAACTAATCAAGCTTTGTATTTTCAAGTGAACCATATACTTTATATTTGATCTTGTAGATCTGTTTACATCCTACTATTGTCTTTGCTTTAGGTAAATCAATTAGATTCCATGTTTTATTTTTCATTAATGTTATATGGCTACCTTCAATTCTGTATGATTTAAAGCATTTAGAGTAGTTGTAGGTTCTATACATAACATATCAATCCCCTATTCTTTTTTGTTAAACTATGAGTTTGAAGTCTTGTAGTATTGAGATCTGGTATTTTCTCTAGTTTTGAGTCCTTAAGTGTATCTCTAAGACATATTGGTTATTTCCTTTGAAGTGTTGTAGTAGTTTCTAAGCTCTCAATTTATTCATCGCTTATGTCTAATTCTAAGTCTTCACTTGATGAGTCTTCTTTTGAAAAACTTAGAATTTTCCTTGAATCAACCTTTTATTATTTAATAACATTTTTGTTTTCTTTGTCAAATACAACATCTCTGCTTATGTAAAATTTTTTTGTTGTTGGATTAATTATTTTGTAACTTGTTGAATCATCATCATAACCAAGAAATATTACACACATAGTTTTGACATCTATTTTAATTTTTCTTTTCTGTGGGATATGCATGTTCTACTATTGGTTTTTGACCTGACCATACTTCTTCAGGAGTAAAATTTTTAGTATCCTTGTAGGTGATCTGTTTTATAATTATACAACTATTTTAACAAATTTTGCCTAATATTGATGATCAAGATGGACTTATTTTAGCATACAGTGAACCATTTATATAATTGATCTAATTTTTATTTCTACAATACCATTTTTCTTTGGTGAATATGACATGGTAAGTTTTTCTTTTATGCCATAAATTTCTAAAAACAAATTAAATTATTTTGACAAAAACTCATCTCCTCTATCTGAACGAAGATTCTTGATTAATTTTTTTGCTTCTTTTTCCACTATTAGTATGAATTGTTTGAAAAAATTGAAAGCCTCAAATTTGAATTTCATCGAATATACCCAATTTGTTTTGGAGTAGTCATCAACAAATAGTTGAAAATGTCTATGTACTCCAATACTAATGACATTCATTGGACTACATAAATCAGATATATTAATTCCAATGGTTCTTGAGTTCTATGTTGATTGAGTTCAAAAGGTATTCTATATTTTTTACCTACTAGACATGTTGGATAGACTATAGATTCCCATGAAATTTTAGGTAAACCTTTAACCAATTGATGTTTACTCATATCATTTAATGAAGATGCACTTATGTTTACTCATATCAATAGGGCGTTCATTCCCCATGGGTACTTCCTCACATCTAGGTGCCAATATACCCAGATCCCAAGGTGTGAATCTATCGTCCCAAATATTCACAATATCCCCATGTATGCTATGAGATCTACATACCCTTCCAAAGAACAAATGAAACTCCTCTATTGTTGTTAAGACGACTGTAACAATAGGGAAATGAGAAAATTCATTCATTACAACCCTCATATAATTGTTACCTCTATCTTTGGCAAATTTTGTGATGTAATCCATGGGCATGTTTCCTTGTTTTAAGGCTGAAATAGTTACTCCTTCAAAATTTACCTCCTCTTCTTCTTGATCATAATCAGCCCTATGAAATAACAGTTTGGATTTGTCTTTAATGCAAGGATCAACCATCTCAATGTCATTTCCTTTGCATGATTTTTGAAATAAATTTTGGGCAGTTCCTTGTTCAAGATGAAATTCATCCCAAACCGGTTCCTCATCATAACTAGGTGCTGAAAAGCTTGGATCCCATGCGTCTAATGGCTGATGTATTTTTGGTGTTGCATGCTTATTGTAAATCTCATGTTCATTTTCCAAATCAAACCAATACTCACCAACTCTATCATTATTGAAATCTAATTTGTAAACTCCTATGTGTTCACTCTCATCATACTCTCCATCATGCTCTTCAAGGGCTTTGAATTTCACTTGTGTTTCACCGAACACATCAATGTCCGAGAGCAGAATCCGATTCCACAAAGTTGTCTACTTCATATTCATATTGTTGTACTATGCCATCAATTTGTTGCCTTGTTAATTTTTCATCAATTGCATTTGGTACTAATATCTGAGACAAAGGAACTAAACTTGTAAGGTATCCAGAAGAAATATTATTCTGCTGCAAAACAGAATTTGTTGTATCCATATTTGATATAGGTCCTGTGACCTGTAAACCACTAGAAACCATTTCTTTTTCTGCCTACCTTCTAAAGTTATATGGAACAACAAGTTCTTCTTCTATCATCTCGACCTTCTTGGACCCAACAACGTTTCTTTGTATAGGAATTAAGGTGGGAGACATTGGTTCATCTTTTCTCTCCTTCCTATGCAACTTCTGTTGATGATGATTACCTCTCTGATTAGGTTGTTGCCTCATCCTCATGTCCACCCAGTCATGAAGAGACATCATTTATTTGAATTTCCCACTAGCATTGGTCCATTCCTGAACAAACTAATCTCATAACTCTGAGATGGGGGGCTCAACCTTAGACTTAGAGGAAACCGTAGGTGCTGACATAGGTGACATAGCAGCTGTCAACTACTTGAGAGTTTGCTGCAAATCACTCTGACCTTACCAAAACTCATGCTGAAACCTATCCCAATAACTTTGTGGCTCCATCTTCACATTGAACTAACCAACTCTTAGCTGCAACTATTATGAGAAAACACACTAGATAAATAACCCAGACACACTAGTAGATAAAGAACCTAGACAACCTGGAAGAATCTTTGGCTCTGATACCACTGTAATGACTAACCCCAATTTGAGAGAACTGATACTCTGCTTTGTTTTTGGTAATGTTTGGTATTTTGTAATTTTTTTTGTAGTTTTTTTCAATATATGATTTTTTTTCCTTTTGAGAATGATAACACACAGCTGGAAATGAATACTATCGTAACTTTAAAACTACTTAACCAAATATACTAAAATTTTGACACAAACTTCTTTTTATCATAATACATAAACCCAATGAAGGAAAATGTAGAAAGATAAGTTTACCCGTAAAAATCTCAGGTCTGATATTAAACTGGAAATTTGCATCAGCTATAGAAAAACATGTTTTGCTCATAACTTATAAAATACCGACTTCTCCATTGATTGGAAAATAGTTACAAATACCCCTTTTTACTGCTTAACAAATTCCACTAAGTATCTCCAGTGCAATCGATGAGGAATGGACCCAAACACCCACGTGGGGCTACAAATGTAAGACCCAATGTTGTAGAGGCATGACTACCCTGTAGGTTATTTGCTACTCTTAAAATGCTTCTCAAAACTGACTTAGAACCCTCATTACAGTCTACATAACTGCTGGTAAGCAATGCCAATGTCTTTCTTGTGATATGCAACTCGAACTCACCAAAACCCTTCCAAAATTGTTTGGCTAGCTAGGGAAAATGCCCAATAAAGATTGAAGCTGGAAACTTGATAATAACTCTGCATATGATCTGAGATAACTTCACACATTTATTAGAAAACTACCCTCAATGTCTTCTTCACCTGTAAACTAAAAATCCAAGCATTGTGATGGTGTCTTTCAACCACAACAACACTGTCCTTGAGGGTGGGCTACGTCACCAACAAGTCAAGCTTCGAACTCCTACTCATAGTAAGAACTCTCATACAGGAAAAAATAGCAAATGCTCATCCCCAAATTGAGTTTTCAAACCCTTTCTGTAGATATGGTAATATTCTTGACTAAAATTCTGAATCATGCAAATAAAAATCAGATCTATAAATAACCCAGAAAAATACACCATAAAACCCTAAGATTGTCACAAACACACCACAATATTTTATATTATCTTTTATGGAACCACAATTACATAGATCACACCTAAAACATTAATATAAACCTTGGATGCTGAGAAAACAACACAACCTCTACTAAATTATTGAATGAAAACAACTCATAAATGCCCAACCACAAAACTGCTAAAATCTGCTATAAAAATCTGAAACTATAATGCCACACCAAATCTGAAATACCACACCAAGAAGGGTTCCCAAAACCCCAAATCTGATCTCCCCAAATCTTATATGAATGCTGCCAAATAAATCCTCAATAAATGATGCATAATGTCTCAATAAACCCAATTGTAAACCCTGGTTGGATTTACCTCAAAGAAACTCTAGGGTTTTTGTCCTAGGTTTCTAGCCAAGAGGGTTTTCGTCCTCAAAGCTATCCCTTGCAGGGTTTCGTCCGCAAGAGAGAATTCTCTCATAGGGTTTCGTCCACAAGAGAAAAGTGTATTAGCTGCAAAGCCAAATACAACAATGTAGAAGAGATAAAATGATCCAAGCTCCCTCAAATGAGCCCCCTACTCCTCTTTATATAGACATTCTTTTAATTCTTTATTGAGGTTGCACTTTTTGATTTCACTTAATAATACCTTAGAAAATAATAATAAAATGATATTTATTCTCCTAATGGGGCATACACCCTCATTTCCCCCTTTTTATTATTTAATTGCCAAATTTCACCAAAAATACTCTTAACACACCAAAACACATCAAGACTCTACTCCACAACTATGTATAATAAAAATATGAAAAATGGGGACATTACAAAAACATCCCAAAAGGGATGCCACTTTCGGGTAAGACCCAAGGAGGCAGGGGTATCCATTCCGCCAAAAACGCCCAGGACTCGGACCTGGCCTACCACCTTTGACATACTCAAGGAGCAAACAAACACACAAAACCAATTTAAAAATAAGTAAATAACAACAAAAAAAAAAAAAAAAAATTAAAAACATGCTCCTTGAGTGTGTCAAAAACAAAAGCACAACCAAACACGCACAATAAGATAAAAGAAACCACAACACAAACCACATAGAAAAACACAAGAACCACATAACAAAACACAAACAAGACAAAAACAACAGAACACTACAAAGACATAACCCAAAAAAAAACATGAAAAATAAACACAACCAAAACCTAAAAAATTAAAAAATAAAATAAAAATAAAAATAAAAAACAACCAACAATAGACAATAAACAAAAACAAAAAACATAGAAAACACTCACACATAAAAACACGAAATAACACAAACAAAGAGAAACCCAAGAACAAGAACGAAAAAAAACACAAGAACAATAACAAAAAACATAAACAAAAAAAAACAAGAACAACAAAAAAAACACAAAGAACACAAAAACAAAACAAAACAAAAGAACCCACCCACCTTAAAAAACTAAACAAAAAAAACAAAAAACAAAAAAGAAATAAAAAATGAACAAAACAATGACCTATCTAGACCAGAAGACTATTAAGGCAAGAATCAACAGAGGAAACAAAATAAAGAATAGAATGAGCTAGGGAACTAAAAAAACCTGAATGAACCAAAGAGAAGCAAAAAAAAAAAAACAAGAAGAAACTAGGTACCTTCGTAACTCGGAGCCATCCAAAGAAATGATAGAAAGAAGAGCTTCCCTAATTTGAGAAGCCCACCATATAGGAGGGTGGCCATAACAAGTAAGATCACCTTTGTCCAAAGCCCAATTAGCTAAAGCATCAACACTCTTGTTTTGATCTCTCGACCACATGATTGTAATCAACTTTCAAAAATCCCATCCGGATTAACCGAATCTTCTCAATAATTCTTTTTATTCTCCAATCCACCTTATGATTCTTAGAAGGATTCTTCAAGAGATTAATCATAAGTTGAGAGTCGACTCAACTAACACCTTTTCCCATCCAACCTTAGTAGCCTCCTCGAAGGCCTCTCGAGGATACCATACCCCTCAACAAGGTTATTGGAAAGAATACCCAAATTCTCAAGCAAAAGTAAAAACCAGGGAGCCATCTGAAAGTCTACCAATTCCTCCCACACTCGGCTTTTCCAGGGTTCCCTCTAGAGGCTCCATCAGCATTGACTTTTCCAAAATCCTTAGGAGGAGGTTGCCAATTTCTATTCCTATCCATCTTACTAATACTCACATTCCCTTTAAGTTGGTTGCCCTTAGAAGGTTTAATCTTCAATATTTGCATCACTTGATCCCATCTTTGGTGGGAGTTTTGGGGGTGATTAAGGAGATGATGGACTGATTCAACTAAGTTGGCTATGGTCTTTTGCCAAATATAGTGAATATCCTTCCTATCTTGATTAAAAATTCGGTTGTTCCTTTCATTCCAAATATTCCAAAGAAGAATGGTAGAACCCATCCAAACTAATTGCCTAATAAAATGATCAACACCCTCTTGATTAGGCCAATCCCTCCAAAGTTGTTCAAAAGTAAAAAAATTGGACCACCTGTAAGCCAAGTAAAGTGGCCATTCTCCTCCATAGCTCGGAGGCTAAAGTACACTCAATAAAAATATGGTTGATATTTTCTACATTCTCTTCACACATTTCACATCTAAAAGGGCCATGAAAACCACGCTTCATAAGTTGCTCACCAGTAAGCACCCTACGATGCAATAAAAGCCAATTAAAGAACCTCACCTTAGGCCAGAGCTTTTGAGCCCACAATCGAGAAAATATGTTAGAAGAATGGTTGGGATTATTATGGCATAAGGTCAAATAACCTTGAGCAACTGAATACTCACCCTTAGTAGTGTTGTTCCATCCAAAACAATCTTTTTCATGGGACCAAGAGAGGGATCTCATATGAAGGATGCCTTGGATATCTTGTCTTTGCCTTTCTGGGATTTGAATAGGCCAGTCCTCAATAGGGATCCAATATCTACCAACCTTTGAATTACCAGGATGGTACCGATAGTAATTAGCCACCTTTATCCAATTAGCTCGGTGAAGCTCCTCCATCCAAGGCCTCCAATCGGGAAACTGAGTTATCAAAGGCTTGTGACCATCCCAAGAATCTGTCCAAAAATTTGCATGTTGACCATTATGAATGATCCAAAATAATTTTTTTCTTTATCAAATCCTCACCAGCCTTAAGAACTCGCTAAAATGGGAGAACCTTTGGTAGGAAGTTGATAGCGAACAAGGTCTTCAGGGCTTTTGTTCTCAGGATATTTAGCACGAAGATTATTGGCCCAAAGAGCATTGGGGTTATGCAACATCCTCCAATATAATTTAGCAGCTAAAGCTTTGTTGTTATTAATTGAAGACCGTAATCCTAACCCCCCTTCACTCTTAGGAAGACATAAAGTATCCCATTTCACCAAGGCCCATTTTCTTTTCTCCTTAGTACCACTCCAAAGGAAACGATGACCGATTTGATCCAATTCTCGAAGAACAACCTTTGGGATATTCAAAACGGAAGAAACATAAATAGGAATAGCTTGAAGGACTGATTTTACCAAGGTGATTCTACCCCTGAAGAAAGCCACTTGTTGGTCCACTTTCCAATTTTCTTCTTGACTTTGTCCAACAACCAATTCCAATATTTATTTTTCTGCCTTTGAATATTTATGGGAATACCTAAATAAGTGATTGGAAGAGAGGTCTTCTTATATCTTAGTTTATCCAAGACCATGGATTCCTCGTCTAGCAGAGCAGGTGAAAGAAAATAACTTTAGATTTGTCTTCATTGATCAACTCGCCCAGTAGGCCTTAGAAAAATAGCTAATGATTTGCTTAATATTAGAAGCTTCCTTAACCGTAGCTTTACCTAAAAGAGTAGAGTCATCCACAAATTGAAGATGAGAGATAGGTCTAGCTCCATGAGCAATGGTAACTCCCTCAAGGGTTTTGTTTTCCCTCTTTTTGGTTATAGTCCTACCCAAGCATTCAGCAAGAATGATGAATAAATAAGGGGATAGCGGGTCACCTTGCCTAATACCTCCGGAAGCTGGGAAAGACCGAGAAGGCCTGCCATTGATAAGAACTAAGTAGGAAACCGAAGAGATACATCCCATAATCCAATCCATCCAATCCTTAGAGAAACCAAATTGCCTCAAAACTTTGATAAGGAAGTGCCAATCCACTGTCATAAGCTTTGGATAAGTCTAACCGAATGAACATGGAAGGAGAATTTTGCATATCCATGGAATGGATGGCTTCCTGAGCAAGAACTATCTCATCTACTATTTGACGTCCTTCCACATAACCCCCTTGCTCGGGGAAATAATCTTATGCAAAAGAGGCTTCAACCTTTCTCGCCATGATTTTAGTAATGATTTTGAGAAGAACATTACATAAAGCAATAGGTCTAAAAGCTGAGATATGATCAACCTCTTGAGCTTTTGGAACAAGAGTAATATAAGTTTTATTGATAACCTTCAAAATTTCTTTGGCTTTCCTGGCTTCTTCCACCACCTCTAATAAATCAACATGAAGGATATCCCATAACTCTTGGTAGAACTCAATAGGAAAACCATCAGGACCTGGGTTTTCCCTTTTTGCATTTTAAAAACTACTTGTTGAAGCTCATTGATAGTAACAGGAGCAGTCAAAATAGAGTTCTCCTCAGAAGTGATAAGAGAAGGGATTGCTTGAAGAACATTATGTTGTGAAGCTGAGTCAAGGGGAGTAGAAACAAAAATATTGGAAAAGTAATCAACAACAATAGAGTTCATGCCATCCCAAGTATAAACAACATCTCCATAATCTGATTTTAAGGAAGAAATAAAGTTGTGAGATCTTCGAGCTAGAAGAGATTTGTGGAAGAAATTTGTGTTTCGATCTCCTTCTTTGAGCCATTGAATTCTAGATTTTTGCTTCCATAAGATTTCTTCTCTTTTTTCCCATTCCTCTAACCGAGTTGTGAGTTTAATTTCATCTCGCACTTCTCTTCTCGTGAGGCCATCTAAACGGATTTTCTTATTCAAATTTTCAAGATGAGCAATAACTTCATGTTTTTTTTTATGAACATCCCCAAACTCTTTCCAGTTCCAAGTCTTGATTTTGGATTTAATGTATTGCAGTCTTTTGGCAAAATAGAACATCTTAGTCCCATGCCTAGGTTTACCTTCCTTCCACCATTGTTGCACACGAGGTCTGAAGGAAATGTCTCTAAGCCACATTAATTGAAAACGAAAAGGAGAGAAACTCACATTGGTTTTCCACATTTCCACCATGACTGGCCAATGATCCGAACCAACATTATTAAGAGTCTTCACTTTAGGAATGTGACCATGGATTAAGAAATTTTTAGAGAGCAAAAACCTATCCAATCTCTCCATTATACAAGCTAAGCCTTGCCTTCTGTTAGACCAAGTCATAAGGCCATTATCCGGTTGGATATCCACAAGATGGAGGTTTGCAATATATTCGCTCATGAGGTCAGTGCTTTTGTCCAAATTTCTATTTCCCCCTCTTTTTCCATCCAAGAGAGAGGATGGTATTGAAATCTCCTCCGATCAAGATCCAAGCTTTAGGAAAATGAGAGATAATATGAGTAATATCCTTCCACTTGCCTTCTTTTTTCCTCCAAAGAAGTCGGAGCATAAACAGTAATGCAGAGCATAATCCGGTTGGAATGTCTACTTTGAATAGCTATAGCCAACAAACCCCAACCGCCAACCATATGGTGAATAACTACCTCTTTTGGATCCCAAAGACAAGCAATGCCACCCGAAGTCCCTTGGGAACCGAGGGAAACCACTTTTCCAGCTGGCCAAATTTTACCGGCAATTAAGTCCATATCCTCCATTGACATCTTTGTTTCTTGAAGGAAAACAAGATGTGGATGATTTATCCGAATCATTCTTCTAATTTCATTTTGTTTTGAAAGACTCCCTTTGAGTCCTCTAATATTCCAAGTGATGATCTTCATTAATACCAGGGCTAAAAAAGTTGGGAAGGGCATTAATCTTACCTTCCTCTACAAGCTTTTCACCTTCTTTTACCATATGATATTGATTGGTCTTGCGACCTACTTTTTGATTAGAATCCATCTTCAATTTTTTTTTCCCTGTTTCTTGACTTATTCCAATTGAATCTGAGATGGCTTCTAACCTTGAAGAATGCTCGTACATAGCCAAAATTTTACTAGATGGTTCAACGGAGTCTATATTGGGACCCGCATTATTTGAAGTTTTGACATTTGAAATATTGTTTTTCTTGTGTAAATTTTCTCCTTTTTTTCTCGTTGAAAACCTTTGATTTGTTGGTTTGTCTCTCGAGTTCCTCCCTTCATATTTAAATTGTGTTTCTAAGATTTCAGTTTCCATTATTTCCTCTTCCTCACTTGGGACATCATTTGTGGAAAGGATTTCAAACATATTAGCAGATGACTTTGATTGATCCTTCATAACTGGTTTTTTTTGAGTGTTCTTCTTCTTAGGTATTTGGAAACCCGCTGAGTTTATATCTTCTTTCTTTTGATCAGGAATTTTATTTGGGCAAGCACCGGCCAAATGACCATATTCATGGCAAATTCTACAACGAAAAGGAATGTTCTCATAGTCCACTACTTGCTCCCAAGTGTCTTCCCCAAATTGTAATGTGATCTTTTTAGGTAGGGGTTTGTCAAAATCCATTAAAACACAAATCCGAGCATAAATAATATGTTCAAAATTTTGAGTACAATCAGCAATCATCATAAAAGTTCCTAAAGAGTTTCCAATTGAAGAAAAAATAGTAGGATTCCAAAATTCAATAGGGAGGCCAAAGAGTCTAACCCACACGGGAGCTATAGAAGGCATCTCTTCTTCGGCTTTAAATTTAGTATGCCAGGGCTTCATGAAAAGCCCCGCCCTTCCAAAAAACCAAGGACCCCCTTGAAAATTTTTCTCTCTATCTTCATTATTAGCAAATAAAACAAGAAAATAACCATTTGGATAAATAGAGATTTGTAACTCACCTTTAGTTTTCCAGCTTTTTGCAGCCCCAGACTTTGAAAGCAGATAGACTTGGATGAAAACCCACGAACCGACAAATTAGTCCTCTTTTTTCCAAATCTTCAATGCCAATCCGAATGTTACCCATATCAAGCTTAACAATAGGAGTTCCATCAGCCGCTTTAAGACATCCCGACTCCTTTTTCTGGGATCAATCTTAGGCATTCTTAGAGGTTTATGGGAAGCCCTAATATTGATATTAGCATTGGGCCGAGGCTGTCCACCATGAAGGGCATCCCTAAAATTCATTTTTGGGACCGAGTCTTCGAAATTCTTACCCTTGATAGGGGTTTTCATAGTAGAATTATTTTGTGGGTGCACCTTAGCACCAGATTCACTTGAGATATGAGCCATTTTTTGATCAACTGCTTGAAACTTTTTTCTTGATCTCTTTAATCCTTGCCCTAGACGCCGTGGAAAAGGTATGGTTTTCACTTTTCTTTTGTGCAAGCAAATTGGAAGCCGTTGTCACTCAAGTTCATAGTATGATCTGTTGAAAGACAAATTTCTAACCCATATTGTATCCCCTGCAACATTTCCTGCTAAAATATTGAGCATAAACCACAAAAATATTGGCCGCTAGGGCCCGAAGGCCCTAAAAACCAACCTCCGGAGCCGCTTGCACTCAACCCAGATGAAACCCTCGCATAGCCGCTTGCCAAATATGTCGTTCACACATAGGGATGCGCTAGGATCTGTGTTGCTCCAAATGATATGAAAATTTGTGGAGACGTTCTAGGGTTTTTCAGGCATCTACCCTCAAAATTTCAGCTCAATCCGAGTCCGGATGAGTGAGATATGGCCGAAACGAGTTCAGTAGTTTGGGCAGTCCTGCGAAAAACATCTCAAGTTCTCTTATTTTTAAAATCCTTGTTGATAGAGCCATATTTGACAATGTATTTAGAGTGAATAAACTAATTTTATAAGAGCTATAAGCTATAACTCTTTCTTGTTTGGTAATAAAATATTTTTTTCTTTAATGGTTTTGAATTTAACTTCTAGGTTTTGATCCATCCGTTGAGATACTGAAAGAAGATTAGTAGTTAAACTAGGTACATATAGTAAATTTCTAATTATTCATTTTTTATTTAATAGATCAATTAAGACATGTCCTACTAGTTTCACCTCATAAGTCATACTATCTACTATGACAACTAGTTTTTCATATTCCTCTTGAAAAGTGTTAAACCATCATTTATTTCCAATCATATACCTACTTACTTCACAATCAATATACCAATCATCCATGGTAAATTTCTTTGAATTCAGAATTCTTACATATCCAAAGTTTAAATAATAAATCATATAAGAAATTTTCATATTTCAAAAATTTTATATCTTTGATGTAGTACTCCTTTTAATTCCCTGCTACATTAAATTTGTAAAATTTCAAATTTCAAAATTTTCAAAAAAAATATTCAAATCTTTAAAAACTTTAAATAACTTCAAATCTTGCAAAAGTTTCAAAAATAAAATTCAAGTAGCAATCCTTATCACTCTATACCTAAAAAATATGAATTCAAATAAAAAAATAACTTTTGAAAAAACTTAATCAGGGTGCATGAATAATTTAATAACCTTTAAAGTGACAACCTTATATCTCCACGTAAAGTTTCCAAAAGTAATGTGAACTCATTTTACCACCAAAACGTTAATGATGCACCAAAAATAGAATGTAACATATACACGTTATTTGGGCTAGTCGGTGGATTTGATGTTGTGTTATTTTAGGAGAATGACAACTATACCTTATTCCTTCAATGCATGTATTTGCTAATGTTTGTGTTTCGAATTCCAATGCTCTACTTCTATATTATTATTTTTCTCTTTAGATGTCTGCTAGATGATTATGATAGCCCAATTGTATTCCATTTTTATTAAACTTCATTGGTCATCAAGTGTTGTTTATCAGTATCACTAGTCTTTGAGTGTTATTTTTTGGTCATTGAGTGATGCTTGCTTGTCTTGCTAATCACCAAGCATTGTTTTCTAGTCTTGTAATGATAACATGATAGTGTGCTATTCTAGCCAATGATTTTAGCACATACAAATGCTATTATGAAGATCATATTTTATGGATAATAATAGCAAGTTCAACTGTTGTATTGATTATCATCATTGGTGGATGATATTAGCATATGTTGTGGAAAATGTTCTCTTACTGTAAGTATCTTATCTAATGCACAAAATTATTTTAGAGTTTCATTACCCTTAACACCCTAATAGCACTCATATATTCTCCTTTTGCTAGATTCTCTATTAGTGCTCATGATCTCTTAAAATCTAGTGACTCTATTAGTACTATGATATTATATCCCTTATTAAAATCTAGAACCTCTCATTGGTTCTCATCAAAGTGCTCTACTAGAACTTGACATCTCTATTTATTTTTTAAAAGATAATACCCTTCTAGTGCTTGATTCTTAATAATAATTTGCTATTGAATCAACTCCTATGACTGTTCTCTTTGATTTACATTTTCCTACTCATGTTGCATCTATATTAGCCTCTTGTATAATGGCCTCTCACTTAGAATACTCTAACTTGACTTTACTATTGCATTAAAAAAATCTTCTTGAAGAACACTGCTTCAAACACTAATCCATGGCCAAAACTGAATTGATATTTTTAGTCAACCTTCTTCTTCAATATTTCTTTTTTATTAAGAATATTATAATAATTCCTTCTTATCTATAATTTACTTCTTCTCTATGTTATACTTATTATCTATTATGTAGAATATTTGTATTGCTTCTCTTATTTGGAAGCTTATATGCTCCACTATCTACTAGAAGCTTAGATTCTCCTCTACTCTTGGAAGTTCATATACTTATCTATCTCCTAGAAGCTATGATGATTTTGTATCTCCTATAAGATGAGAATATTCTCTATATTTGGAAGTTATAATGCTGATCAATATCTATAGCTACAATGCTCTATAATATATCTCTAAAATATTTCTCCAATGACTTAGGTCACACCTAAGAACTAAATATGATTCTCCTATTTTAGATAATCCAATATCAATATCAAGGTGACTATGAATATTCTCAAATGACCAAATTTCTTCTGAGTTGGATCTCTCTGAATATTCAATAGTGATTCTCCTCTTCTTCTCTAAAGAATCTAGAATATTATCAGGGTGACTTTGAATGTCCCTGAACTTTCCAACTTTCTTCTAAGTTGGATCTCTCTCAATGTCCAAATTTCTCTTGAGTTGGTCCTCAATCAATATTAGTTGAGTTCTAGTCTTCATTGGTTTTCCTTCAACTAATTGAAAATACCTTAGCATCCAAATCATGGTGACTCTTAATTATTCCATCAATATTTACTCCATTAAAACTTTAAAAATAGAGTCCAAGTCTTCACTACTTTCAAAGTGGATAGACTCTAATATAACTCTATTAAGAATGGATAGAGTTAAGTGATGGCTCTGATACCCAGTGTTGGATTTTAAACCTTACTATCTCAAAATATCATAGGTCCCAATATAAAGAAACCACAAGATTATAGGTCAAAATATCAATACAAACAAATCTCATATAATATGAATCACTATAATATTTAATAATGTAACTATATTATTGGAAGAAAATATTCACAATTTTATTCATGAGTCAAATATACAATATTAAGTTTTGCTCTATATTCATATACATTTCATGGAGCTTTGTCTCCATAATATAGCTTTATAAGATAACTCTTCAAATTCTTGACTATTGCTTTCCATATGACCTTTGGATTCTTATATTACCACTTGCATAGAAGACTCTTAGCCTTCTAACATGACACATGTACATATCTTGCACATCCTAATTTATCAAATAATGTAATATTATTTAACAAAAACCATAAAGAGCGACAATAATATTAGAGGAAAAGATTAAGGCAACAATATTATGGTTCTACATAGAACCAAAATTGCACCAACTATGAAAATGTTTGGAAAAGAAAGCATGTTTTTCAAAGTGGTGTAGTAGCATTAAGGAATAAATGGACCCATCATTTGACTTACTAGAGTAGAGCAATAGAGGCATGGAGTCAACAAGCCTATCTTGGATACTCAAGTGGAAAAAGCAAGCATGGATAAAAAATATTGATATTTATTATAAGTATAAATATTCATCCTATACATGGAACTAAGGGATTACTTCCAAAACTTCAAATTATAGAATGGCATATCAACATCAATAAAAACCATCACCAATAAAAGTTTCATTGGGATGGATGTATGATCGAGATCAATACCAATGCATAGCAATGCTTAGAAGATCATATTATTTAGTCTCTTGTTATGTATCAAGGATGAAACATTTTGTAAAGGGGATGGAATGTTAGGTATCCAAGATAGAAATTTAAAATTATAATATTGTACTTAATATTATAGTATTATAATAAATGTAATTATACCACTTGTAATGGGATGTAGTTGAGCATTATATAATTTAGGCAAAAAACTCATGGAGGGGGTGAGAAGAATATTGTATTTTTGGGATATCATATTGATATATGAAGGAGTGGATTCCTTCCAATAAGAATTATTATATGACATTGCCCTACCTCAAGGATTTGATTTATAATTTAAAATACGTTGGAATAAATAGTTTATATTTGTGTCTTGTTGTAAAATTGTTATTGTGCTTAATATTTATGGATAGATGTTATTTCAGTAATTGAAAATTATATTTATGTAATAAAAAAATATTTTCATAAAAAAATACTCCCTCCCACTCCTCATTTCTTTATCGAAGTATTGTGTAATTTTCTCTATAGATATATTGATTATTTATGGTGCCTATAGGTACCCTCCATTTTTTTTGCTAGAGAACAAGGGGTTGTACTCAGGTCCCCCACCCTTGAAAAATCATAAATTTCTTCTTTAGAGCTTGAGAGTTTATAAACAAATTCAATTCTCATCTCAATTGAGTTGCTATAGCTAGAAACCTACATCATTTTACATAAAATGTCTAAATTGTTGATTTTAATTTTCTAGATATTTTTCAATTTTCTTTTTGAATACAAATATTCCAAAATTTAGCATCCTTCTTGATATTTTCCTACAACAAGCTTCACAATACCAAAACTTCACCTCTAATATCTATGTATTACATATTAGTAGAGTAATATTTCTAAAACATCGCAATATCATAGTCTGCTTTACCAAATCTTGATTACTAGTTTCCTTCTTGAAGCACAAGTGAAACCACAAATATAATAGTTTATATAAAAATACATTAATGTTAAAATAAAGCATATATTATCAATGGAAAATATTAAAATAAATCTAAATAATTATTTGATTTAGGCATTCAAAATTTTCTTGTTACCTTCAACTAAACTTACTACTTCCTCTAACCATGGGAAAGAGAATTTAATTTCATGCTCCTCAATTAAAAACCTTCTATTGTCTAGCCTATCTACACATTTTTTTCTTCCCTTAACATATGTGTAAACTGAATTTCTTCAAACTCTATAGCAAAATATTGAACTTCTACAATTGTCTCTTATTTGTTTCATAAAGACTTTGCTTTTCACAAAATTGCATTTAATCCTATGAGTGAAACACCTTACATCCATACTCTATTCCATTTCATTTGTTTGCATATTATTAACCTTCTAAAGCTTCCCAAGCTTCAACTTCATTATTTTTCTTAAATCCACTACTAAAAGTGTAATGAGAAAATATCTTCTCTATTTTTTGTAATTACTTCTTATGCTAGTCCTAGATTTCATTTAAATGAACCATCAAAATTCATTTTGACCAACTCCACATCTGGTGGTTTCCACTTTATATTAATTGCCTTATTTTTGTGTCTCTTGTATCCAACATCATAATTCTATTTGATGACTTGAATCCATATATCAAGGCTCTCTACTTCTATATTAGGGATTGGGTGAGTTGATAGGGTTGGATTAGACTCCTTTATGGCTAAAAAAATATCCCTTTTCATTACATATAAATTGCTTTCCTTTTCTTTGAATATTCTTCTATTCCTTTCTAGCCATACAACCCAAAGTATTGTATATTTTGATATATCCTAGATTATCTGTAAAGCTCTATAAAGCCTCACTTTTAAAAGTTATCTACCATTGCTTTAACCATTATTCAATTATTTCATTCATCACCATGTATTTACCAAACATATTAAGAATTCATTGCCATAGTTTCCAAACTAATAAGTAGTGTCCCAAGAGATAGTCTATACTCTCCTCCTCATTTTTATAAATAAGACATTGTGAGGGGCCATGAAATCCCTTTTCATAAGGTTATCCCAAGATAAAATTCTTCTATGACCTACTAGCCAAACAAACATTTTAACTTTAGAAATACTTGGGCTATCCCAAATATCTCTCCATATTATTACGATATTCCTATTTTGTTGGTGCTTTACATTATATAAACTTTTTATTGTTATTATCTTGATCTATTCAACTCCCAAATAAAATTATCATTGACTCCCCTCAAAATAATCAATATTGTTATCTTTCTACTCAACTGTCTTCTAGCATCAATGTCTTGTATACTTGTAAAAAATTATTCTTTCTATTTGTAATTTCCTTCTTGATCCTTGTACAAAATGTTTGAAACCCTATTACCATATTTTTAATGAAGTAATCTCATCCATGGTATAAAATTGGATCTAGATTGAGTGGTTTTTTATCACACCAAGTATCCATCCAAATAGAAAATTTTCTCTAGTTTCCACCACCCATATTAAACCTTTAATTATTTCAATTGATTTTTTAAAACTATTCCAAAATGTAGAACCATTTGGTAGAGAGAATGTAGTAAATATTAAGCTTGGGTCACTAGTTTTAGCATACTTAGAAGAAGTTGTGTCCATTGTCTTTGACTCTCTTTGTAAAATATCTAGATTATGTTTCCTCTAAGAGCTAAGCTTGCATTAATAAGAATTTTTTAAACTAGGACCTCCCCTAGTTTTATCATCCCACACCTTTCTCCATTTCACCAAAGGAAATTTCCCTTTATCATGTAATATTGATCATAAAAATAATCATATAATATAGATTAAACTTATTTCTAATGATTTGGGCATAGTATACAAGGACATAAAATATGTTGGAATGGCCTATAAAACTGATTTAATTAGCTAAACTCTTATTGCTAATGATAACCATCTATCTTTCCATGTCAATAGTTTATTTTGAACTTTACTTATAACTATATTCCATAATTCTATCCTCATTGTCCTCTCAAATAAAGGCATCTCTAAATAAGTATAAATTTACCTCCTCCATTTGAAGTAACCTACATATCTCTACTTTGATTTTATCTAGAGTGTTTAGAAAGTAAATTTTAGATTTTGTCCTATTAACTTTTTACCCCGATGCTCTTTCGTATTCCTTTAATAAGTTATTCAAAGCTCTAGCCTTGTTTATCCTTACCCTCTCAAAAATGTTTGGATCATCTATAAATTCTTGATGGGTGATGTTGTCGATGTTATTACTAGCATTAAGTCCACTTATAATCCCATATTTGTTAGCCTTCTTCAAGTTCCTATCCATAACCTCTGCCATAATAATGAATAGATATGGAGATAAAGGATCTCCCTATCTAATACCCCTCTTGGCTTTAAATTATTGTGTTACTAACTGATTGACTAACACTAAATATAAAACTGTAGACGCATAAGCTTTAATCCATCCAACTCATTTTTTCATAAATTCAAAATTTTCTAATACTACAAAAAGAAAATCTCATTTAGCCCTAAGGTTTTACTCATATTAAGTTTTGAGATCATTGATTTCTCTTTTTGTAGTATTAGAAAATTTTTTGTTCTTTGTCAAATACAACATCTCTGCTTATGTAAATTTTTTTTGTTGTTGGATTAATTATTTTGTAACTTGTTGAATCATCATCATAACCAAGAAATATTACACACATAGTTTTGACATCTATTTTAATTTTTCTTTTCTGTGGGATATGCATGTTCTACTATTGGTTTTTGACCTGACCATACTTCTTCAGGAGTAAAATTTTTAGTATCCTTGTAGGTGATCTGTTTTATAATTATACAACTATTTTAACAAATTTTGCCTAATATTGATGATCAATATGGACTTATTTTAGCATACAGTGAACCATTTATATAATTGATCTAATTTTTATTTCTACAATACCATTTTTCTTTGGTGAATATGACATGGTAAGTTTTTCTTTTATGCCATAAATTTCTAAAAACAAATTAAATTATTTTGACAAAAACTCATCTCCTCTATCTGAACGAAGATTCTTGATTAATTTTTTTGCTTCTTTTTCCACTATTAGTATGAATTGTTTGAAAAAATTGAAAGCCTCAAATTTGAATTTCATCGAATATACCCAATTTGTTTTGGAGTAGTCATCAACAAATAGTTGAAAATGTCTATGTACTCCACTACTAGTAATATTCATTGGACCTCATAAATTTGTATATATTAATTCCAATGGTTCTTGAGTTCTATGTTGATTGAGTTCAAAAGGTATTCTATGTTGTTTCCCTACTAGACATGTTGGATAGACTATAGATTCCCATGAAATTTTAGGTAAACCTTTAACCAATTGATGTTTACTCATATCATTTAATGAAGATGCACTTATGTTTACTCATATCAATAGGGCGTTCATTCCCCATGGGTACTTCCTCACATCTAGGTGCCAATATACCCAGATCCCAAGGTGTGAATCTGTCGTCCCAAATATTCACAATATCCCCATGTATGCTATGAGATCTACATACCCTTCCAAAGAACAAATGAAACTCCTCTATTGTTGTTAAGACGACTGTAACAATAGGGAAATGAGAAAATTCATTCATTACAACCCTCATATAATTGTTACCTCTATCTTTGGCAAATTTGGTGATGTAATCCATGGGCATGTTTTCTTGTTTTAAGGCTGAAATAGTTACTCCTTCAAAATTTACCTCCTCTTCTTCTTGATCATAATCAGCCCTATGAAATAACAGTTTGGATTTGTCTTTAATGCAAGGATCAACCATCTCAATGTCATTTCCTTTGCATGATTTTTGAAATAAATTTTGGGCAGTTCCTTGTTCAAGATGAAATTCATCCCAAACCGGTTCCTCATCATAACTAGGTGCTGAAAAACTTGGATCCCATGCATCTAATGGCTGATGTATTTTTGGTGTTGCATGCTTATTGTAAATCTCATGTTCATTTTCCAAATCAAACCAATACTCACCAACTCTATCATTATTGAAATCTAATTTGTAAACTCCTATGTGTTCACTCTCATCATACTCTCCATCATGCTCTTCAAGGGCTTTGAATGTCACTTGTGTTTCACTGAACACATCAATGTCCAGAGCAGAATCTGATTCCACAAAGCTGTCTACTTCATATTCATATTATTGTACTATGCCATCAATTTGTTGCCTTGCTAATTTTTCATCAAATTGCATTTGGTACTAATATCTGAGACAAAGGAACTAAACTTGTAAGGTATCCAGAAGAAATATTATTCTGCTGCAAAACAGAATTTGTTGTATCCATATTTGATATAGGTCCTGTGACCTGTAAACCACTAGAAACCATTTCTTTTTCTGCCTACCTTCTAAAGTTATATGGAACAACAAGTTCTTCTTCTATCATCTCGACCTTCTTGGACCCAACAACGTTTCTTTGTATAGGAATTAAGGTGGGAGACATTGGTTCATCTTTTCTCTCCTTCCTATGCAACTTCTGTTGATGATGATTACCTCTCTGATTAGGTTTTTGCCTCATCCTCATGTCCACCCAGTCATGAAGAGACATCATTTATTTGAATTTCCCACTAGCATTGGTCCATTCCTGAACAAACTAATCTCATAACTCTGAGATGGGGGGCTCAACCTTAGACTTAGAGGAAACCGTAGGTGCTGACATAGGTGACATAGCAGCTGTCAACTGCTTGAGAGTTTGCTGCAACTCTCTTTGACCTTACCAAAACTCATGCTGAAACCTATCCCAATAACTTTGTGGCTCCATCTTCACATTGAACTAACCAACTCTTAGCTGCAACTATTATGAGAAAACACACTAGATAAATAACCCAGACACGCTAGTAGATAAAGAACCTAGACAAGCTGGAAGAATCTTTGGCTCTGATACCACTGTAATGACTAACCCCAATTTGAGAGAACTGATACTCTGCTTTGTTTTTGGTAATGTTTGGTATTTTGTAATTTTTTTTGTAGTTTTTTTCAATATATGATTTTTTTTCCTTTTGAGAATGATAACACAGCTGGAAATGAATACTATCGTAACTTTAAAACTACTTAACCAAATATACTAAAATTTTGACACAAACTTCTTTTTATCATAATACATAAACCCAATGAAGGAAAATGTAGAAAGATAAGTTTACCCGTAAAAATCTCAGGTCTGATATTAAACTGGAAATTTGCATCAGCTATAGAAAAACATGTTTTGCTCATAACTTATAAAATACTGACTTCTCCATTGATTGGAAAATAGTTACAAATACCCCTTTTTGCTGCTTAAAAAATTCCACTAAGTATCTCCAGTGCAATCGATGAGGAATGGACCCAAACACCCACGTGGGGCTACAAATGTAAGACCCAATGTTGTAGAGGCATGACTACCCTGTAGGTTATTTGCTACTCTTAAAATTCTTCTCAAAACTGACTTAGAACCCTCATTACAGTCTACATAACTGCTGGTAAGCAATGCCAATGTCTTTCTTGTGATATGCAACTCGAACTCACCAAAACCCTTCCAAAATTGTTTGGCTAGCTAGGGAAAATGCCCAATAAATATTGAAGCTGGAAACTTGATAATAACTCTGCATATGATCTGAGATAACTTCACACATTTATTAGAAAACTACCTTCAATGTCTTCTTCACCTGTAAACTAAAAATCCAAGCATTGTGATGGTGTCTTTCAACCACAACAACACTGTCCTTGAGGGTGGGCTACGTCACCAACAAGCTGAAGCTTCGAACTCCTACTCATAGTAAGAACTCTCATACAGGAAAAAATAGCAAATGCTCATCCCCAAATTGAGTTTTCAAACCCTTTCTGTAGATATGGTAATATTCTTGACTAAAATTCTGAATCATGCAAATAAAAATCAGATCTATAAATAACCCAGAAAAATACACCATAAAACCCTAAGATTGTCACAAACACACCACAATATTTTATATTATCTTTTATGGAACCACAATTACATAGATCACACCTAAAACATTAATATAAACCTTGGATGTTGAGCAAACAACACAACCTCTACTAAATTATTGAATGAAAACAACTCATAAATGCCCAGCCACAAAACTGCTAAAATCTGCTATAAAAATATGAAACTATAATGCCACACCAAATCTGAAATACCACACCAAGAAGGGTTCCCAAAACCCCAAATCTGATCTCCCCAAATCTTATATGAATGCTGCCAAAGAAATCCTCAATAAATGATGCATAATGTCTCAATAAACCCAATTGTAAACCCTGGTTGGATTTACCTCAAAGAAACTCTAGGGTTTTTGTCCTAGGTTTCTAGCCAAGAGGGTTTTCGTCCTCAAAGCTATCCCTTGCAGGGTTTCGTCCGCAAGAGAGAATTCTCTCATAGGGTTTCGTCCACAAGAGAAAAGTGTATTAGCTGCAAAGCCAAATACAACAATGTAGAAGAGATAAAATGATCCAAGCTCCCTCAAATGAGCCCCCCTACTCCTCTTTATATAGACATTCTTTTAATTCTTTATTGAGGTTGCACTTTTTGATTTCACTTAATAATACCTTAGAAAATAATAATAAAATGATATTTATTCTCCTAATGGGGCATACACCCTCATTTCCCCCTTTTTATTATTTAATTGCCAAATTTCACCAAAAATACTCTTAACACACCAAAACACATCAAGACTCTACTCCACAACTATGTATAATAAAAATATGAAAAATGGGGACATTACAAAAACATCCCAAAAGGGATGCCACTTTCGGGTAAGACCCAAGGAGGCAGGGGTATCCATTCCACCAAAAACGCCCGGGACTCGGACCTGGCCTACCACCTTTGACATACTCAAGGAGCAAACAAACACACAAAACCAATTTAAAAATAAGTAAATAACAACAAAAATAATAAAATAAAATAAAAAACATGCTCCTTGAGTGTGTCAAAAACAAAAGCACAACCAAACACGCACAATAAGATAAAAGAAACCACAACACAAACCACATAGAAAAACACAAGAACCACATAACAAAACACAAACAAGACAAAAACAACAGAACACTACAAAGACATAACCCAAAAAAAACATGAAAAATAAACACAACCAAAACCTAAAAAATTAAAAAATAAAATAAAAATAAAAATAAAAAACAACCAACAATAGACAATAAACAAAAACAAAAAACATAGAAAACACTCACACATAAAAACACGAAATAACACAAACAAAGAGAAACCCAAGAACAAGAACGAAAAAAAACACAAGAACAATAACAAAAAACATAAAAAAAAAAAACAAAACAACAAAAAAACACAAAGAACACAAAAACAAAACAAAATAAAAAACCCACCCACCTTAAAAAACTAAACAAAAAAAACAAAAAAGAAAAAAGAAATAAAAAATGAACAAAACAATGACCTATCTAGACCAGAAGACTATTAAGGCAAGAATCAACAGAGGAAACAAAATAAAGAATAGAATGAGCTAGGGAACTAAAAAAAACTGAATGAACCAAAGAGAAGCAAAAAAAAAAAACAAGAAGAAACTAGGTACCTTCGAAGCTGGAGCCATCCAAAGAAATGATAGAAAGAAGAGCTTCCCTAATTTGAGAAGCCCACCATATAGGAGGGTGGCCATAACAAGTAAGATCACCTTTGTCCAAAGCCCAATTAGCTAAAGCATCAACACTCTTGTTTTGATCTCTGACCACATGATTGTAATCAACTTTCAAAAATCCCATCCGGATTAACTGAATCTTCTCAATAATTCTTTTTATTCTCCAATCCACCTTATGATTCTTAGAAGGATTCTTCAAGAGATTAATCATAAGTTGAGAGTCGGACTCAACTAACACCTTTTCCCATCCAACCTTAGTAGCCTCCTGAAGGCCTCTCGAGGATACCATACCCCTCAGCAAGGTTATTGGAAAGAATACCCAAATTCTCAAGCAAAAGTAAAAACCAGGGAGCCATCTGAAAGTCTACCAATTCCTCCCACACTGGCTTTTCCAGGGTTCCCTCTAGAGGCTCCATCAGTATTGACTTTTCCAAAATCCTTAGGAGGAGGTTGCCAATTTCTATTCCTATCCATCTTACTAATACTCACATTCCCTTTAAGTTGGTTGCCCTTAGAAGGTTTAATCTTCAATCTTTGCATCACTTGATCCCATATTTGGTGGGAGTTTTGGGGGTGATTAAGGAGATGATGGACTGATTCAACTAAGTTGGCTATGGTATTTTGCCAAATATAGTGAATATCCTTCCTATCTTGATTAAAAATTTGGCTGTTCCTTTCATTCCAAATATTCCAAAGAAGAATGGTAGAACCCATCCAAACTAATTGCCTAATAAAATGATCAACACCCTCTTGATTAGGCCAATCCCTCCAAAGTCTGTTCAAAAGTAAAAAAATTGGACCACTCGTAAGCCAAGTAAAGTGGCCATTCTCCTCCATAGCTCAGAGGCTAAAGTACACTCAATAAAAATATGGTTGATATTTTCTACATTCTCTTCACACATTTCACATCTAAAAGGGCCATGAAAACCACGCTTCATAAGTTGCTCACCAAGAAGCACCCTACGATGCAATAAAAGCCAATTAAAGAACCTCACCTTAGGCCAGAGCTTTTGAGCCCACAATCGAGAAAATATGTCAGAAGAATGGTTGGGATTATTATGGCATAAGGTCAAATAACCTTGAGCAACTGAATACTCACCCTTAGTAGTGTTGTTCCATCCAAAACAATCTTTTTCATGGGACCAAGAGAGGGATCTCATATGAAGGATGCCTTGGATATCTTGTCTTTGCCTTTCTGGGATTTGAATAGGCCAGTCCTCAATAGGGATCCAATATCTACCAACCTTTGAATTACCAAGTATGGTACCGATAGTAATTAGCCACCTTTATCCAATTAGCTCGGTGAAGCTCCTCCATCCAAGGCCTCCAATCGGGAAACCGAGTTATCAAAGGCTTGTGACCATCCCAAGAATCTGTCCAAAAATTTGCATGTTGACCATTATGAATGATCCAAAATAATTTTTTCTTTATCAAATCCTCACCAGTACTTAAGAACGCTAAAATGGGAGAACCTTTGGTAGGAAGTTGATAGCGAACAAGGTCTTCAGGACTTTTGTTCTCGAGCATATTTAGCACGAAGATTATTGGCCCAAAGAGCATTGGGGTTATGCAACATCCTCCAATATAATTTAGCAGCTAAAGCTTTGTTGTTATTAATTGAAGACCGTAATCCTAACCCCCCTTCACTCTTAGGAAGACATAAAGTATCCCATTTCACCAAGGCCCATTTTCTTTTCTCCTTAGTACCACTCCAAAGGAAACGATGACTGATTTGATCCAATTCTCGAAGAACAACCTTTGGGATATTCAAAATGGAAGAAACATAAATAGGAATAGCTTGAAGGACTGATTTTACCAAGGTGATTCTACCCCCGTAAGAAAGCCACTTGTTGGTCCACTTTCCAATTTTCTTCTTGACTTTGTCCAACAACCAATTCCAATATTTATTTTTCTGCCTTTGAATATTTATGGGAATACCTAAATAAGTGATTGGAAGAGAGGTCTTCTTATATCTTAGTTTATCCAAGACCATGGATTCTTGTCTAGCAGAGCGGTGAAAGAAAATAACTTTAGATTTGTCTTCATTGATCAACTCGCCAATGAGCCTTAGAAAAATAGCTAATGATTTGCTTAATATTAGAAGCTTCCTTAACTGTAGCTTTACCTAAAAGAGTAGAGTCATCCACAAATTGAAGATGAGAGATAGGTCTAGCTCCATGAGCAATGGTAACTCCCTCAAGGGTTTTGTTTTCCCTCTTTTTGGTTATAGTCCTACCCAAGCATTCAAGCAAGAATGATGAATAAATAAGGGGATAGCGGGTCACCTTGCCTAATACCTCTGGAAGCTGGGAAAGACCGAGAAGGCCTACCATTGATAAGAACTAAGTAGGAAACTGAAGAGATACATCCCATAATCCAATCCATCCAATCCTTAGAGAAACCAAATTGCCTCAAAACTTTGATAAGGAAGTGCCAATCCACTCTGTCATAAGCTTTGGATAAGTCTAACCGAATGAACATGGAAGGAGAATTTTGCATATCCATGGAATGGATGGCTTCCTGAGCAAGAACTATCTCATCTACTATTTGACGTCCTTCCACATAACCCCCTTGCTCTGGGGAAATAATCTTATGCAAAAGAGGCTTCAACCTTTCTCGCCATGATTTTAGTAATGATTTTGAGAAGAACATTACATAAAGCAATAGGTCTAAAAGCTGAGATATGATCAACCTCTTGAGCTTTTGGAACAAGAGTAATATAAGTTTTATTGATAACCTTCAAAATTTCTTTGGCTTTCCTGGCTTCTTCCACCACCTCTAATAAATCAACATGAAGGATATCCCAGAACTCTTGGTAGAACTCAATAGGAAAACCATCGGGACTCGGGGTTTTCCATTTTTGCATTTTAAAAACTACTTGTTGAAGCTCATTGATAGTAACAGGAGCAGTCAAAATAGAGTTTCTCCTGAAGTGATAAGAGAAGGGATTGCTTGAAGAACATTATGTTGTGAAGCTGAGTCAAGGGGAGTAGCAACAAAAATATTGGAAAAGTAATCAACAACAATAGAGTTCATGCCATCCCAAGTATAAACAACATCTCCAGAATCTGATTTTAAGGAAGAAATAAAGTTGTGAGATCTTCGAGCTAGAAGAGATTTGTGGAAGAAATTTGTGTTTCGATCTCCTTCTTTGAGCCATTGAATTCTAGATTTTTGCTTCCATAAGATTTCTTCTCTTTTTTCCCATTCCTCTAACCGAGTTGTGAGTTTAATTTCATCTGCACTTCTCTTCTCTGTGAGGCCATCTAAACGGATTTTCTTATTCAAATTTTCAAGATGAGCAATAACTTCATGTTTTTTTTTATGAACATCCCCAAACTCTTTCCAGGTTCCAAGTCTTGATTTTGGATTTAATGTATTGCAGTCTTTTGGCAAAATAGAACATCTTAGTCCCATGCCTAGGTTTACCTTCCTTCCACCATTGTTGCACACGAGGTCTGAAGGAAATGTCTCTAAGCCACATTAATTGAAAACGAAAAGGAGAGAAACTCACATTGGTTTTCCACATTTCCACCATGACTGGCCAATGATCCGAACCAACATTATTAAGAGTCTTCACTTTAGGAATGTGACCATGGATTAAGAAATTTTTAGAGAGCAAAAACCTATCCAATCTCTCCATTATACAAGCTAAGCCTTGCCTTCTGTTAGACCAAGTCATAAGGCCATTATCTCAGTTGGATATCCACAAGATGGAGGTTTGCAATATATTCGCTCATGAGGTCGGTGCTTTTGTCCAAATTTCTATTTCCCCCCCTTTTCTCATCCAGAGAGAGGATGGTATTGAAATCTCCTCCGATCAAGATCCAAGCTTTAGGAAAATGAGAGATAATATGAGTAATATCCTTCCACTTTCTTCTTTTTTCCTCCAAAGAAGTCGGAGCATAAACAGTAATGCAGAGCATAATCTGGTTGGAATGTCTACTTTGAATAGCTATAGCCAACAAACCCCAACCGCCAACCATATGGTGAATAACTACCTCTTTTGGATCCCAAAGACAAGCAATGCCACCCGAAGTCCCTTGGGAACCGAGGGAAACCACTTTTCCAGTCGGCCAAATTTTATCTGGCAATTAAGTCCATATCCTCCATTGACATCTTTGTTTCTTGAAGGAAAACAAGATGTGGATGATTTATCTGAATCATTCTTCTAATTTCATTTTGTTTTGAAAGACTCCCTTTGAGTCCTCTAATATTCCAAGTGATGATCTTCATTAATACCGGGGCTAAAAAATTTGGGAAGGGCATTAATCTTACCTTCCTCTACAAGCTTTTCACCTTCTTTTACCATATGATATTGATTGGTCTTGCGACCTACTTTTTGATTAGAATCCATCTTCAATTTTTTTTCCCTATTTCTTGACTTATTCCAATTGAATCTGAGATGGCTTCTAACCTTGAAGAATGCTCGTACACAGCCAAAATTTTACTAGATGGTTCAACGGAGTCTATATTGGGACTTGCATTATTTGAAGTTTTGACATTTGAAATATTATTTTTCTTGTGTAAATTTTCTCCTTTTTTTTCTAGTTGAAAACCTTTGATTTGTTGGTTTGTCTCTGAGTTCTTCCCTTCATATTTAAATTGTGTTTCTAAGATTTTAGTTTCCATTATTTCCTCTTCCTCACTTGGGACATCATTTGTGGAAAGGATTTCAAACATATTAGCAAGTGACTTTGATTGATCCTTCATAACTGGTTTTTTTGAGTGTTCTTCTTCTTAGGTATTTGGAAACCTCCGCTGAGTTTATATCTTCTTTCTTTTGATCAGGAATTTTATTTGGGCAAGCACCGGCCAAATGACCATATTCATGGCAAATTCTACAACGAAAAGGAATGTTCTCATAGTCCACTACTTGCTCCCAAGTGTCTTCCCCAAATTGTAATGTGATATTTTTAGGTAGGGGTTTGTCAAAATCCATTAAAACACAAATCCGAGCATAAATAATATGTTCAAAATTTTGAGTACAATCAGCAGTCATCATAAAAGTTCCTAAAGAGTTTCCAATTGAAGAAAAAATAGTAGGATTCCAAAATTCAATAGGGAGGCCAAAGAGTCTAACCCACACGGGAGCTATAGAAGGCATCTCTTCTTCGGACTTTAAATTTAGTATGCCAGGGCTTCATGAAAAGCCCTGCCCTTCCAAAAAACCAAGGACCCCCTTGAAAATTTTTCTCTCTATCTTCATTATTAGCAAATAAAACAAGAAAATAACCATTTGGATAAATAGAGATTTGTAACTCACCTTTAGTTTTCCAGAATTTTTGTAGCCCAGACTTTGAAAGCGAGATAGACTCGGATGAAAACCCACGAACCGACAAATTAGTCCTCTTTTTTCCAAATCTTCAATGCCGAACTGAATGTTACCCATATCAAGCTTAACAATAGGAGTTCCATCAGCTGCTTTAAGACATCCCGACTCCATTTTCCTGGGATCAATCTTAGGCATTCTTAGAGGTTTATGGGAAGCCCTAATATTGATATTAGCATTGGGCTGAGGCTGTCCACCATGAAGGGCATCCCTAAAATTCATTTTTGGGACCGAGTCTTCGAAATTCTTACCCTTGATAGGGGTTTTCATAGTAGAATTATTTTGTGGGTGCACCTTAGCACCAGATTCACTTGAGATATGAGCCATTTTTTGATCAACTGCTTGAAACTTGTTTCGTGATCTCTTTAATCCTTGCCCTAGACGTCGTGGAAAGGTATGATTTTCACTTTTCTTTTGTGCAACAAATTGGAAGCCGTTGTCACTCAAGTTCATAGTATGATCTATTGAAAGACAAATTTCTAACCCATATTGTATCCCCTGCAACATTTCCTGCTAAAATATTGAGCATAAACCACAAAAATATTGGCCGCTAGGGCCCGAAGGCCCTAAAAACCAACCTCTGGAGCTGCTTGCACTCAACCCAGATGAAACCCTCGCATAGCCGCTTGCCAAATATGTCGTTCACACATAGGGATGTGCTAGGATCTGTGTTGCTCCAAATGATATGAAAATTGGTGGAGACGTTCTAGGGTTTTTCAGGCATCTACCCTCAAAATTTTAGCTCAATCCGAGTCCGGATGAGTGAGATATGGCCGAAACGAGTTCGATAGTTTGGGCAGTCCTGCGAAAAACGTCTCAAGTTCTCTTATTTTTAAAATCCTTGTTGATAGAGCCATATTTGACAATGTATTTAGAGTGAATAAACTAATTTTATAAGAGCTATAAGCTATAACTCTTTCTTGTTTGGTAATAAAATATTTTTTTCTTTAATGGTTTTGAATTTAACTTCTAGGTTTTGATCCATCCATTGAGATACTGAAAGAAGATTAGTAGTTAAACTAGGTACATATAGTAAATTGCTAATTATTCATTTTTTATTTGATAGATCAATTAAGACATGTCCTACTAGTTTCACCTCATAAGTCATACTATCTACTATGACAACTAGTTTTTCATATTCCTCTTGAAAAGTGTTAAACCATCATTTATTTCCAATCATATACCTACTTACTTCACAATCAATATACCAATCATCCATGGTAAATTTCTTTGAAGTCAGAATTCTTACATATCCAAAGTTTAAATAATAAATCATATAAGAAATTTTCATATTTCAAAAATTTTATATCTTTGATGTAGTACTCCTTTTAATTCCCTGCTACATTAAATTTGTAAAATTTCAAATTTCAAAATTTTCAAAAAAAATATTCAAATCTTTAAAAACTTTAAATAACTTCAAATCTTGCAAAAGTTTCAAAAATAAAATTCAAGTAGCAATCCTTATCACTCTATACCTAAAAAATATGAATTCAAATAAAAAAATAACTTTTGAAAAAACTTAATCAGGGTGCTTGAATAATTTAATAACCTTTAAAGTGACAACCTTATATCTCCACGTAAAGTTTCCAAAAGTAATGTGAACTCATTTTACCACCAAAACGTTAATGATGCACCAAAAATAGAATGTAACATATACACGTTATTTGGGCTAGTCGGTGGATTTGATGTTGTGTTATTTTAGGAGAATGACAACTATACCTTATTCCTTCAATGCATGTATTTGCTAATGTTTGTGTTTCGAATTCCAATGCTCTACTTCTATATTATTATTTTTCTCTTTAGATGTCTGCTAGATGATTATGATAGCCCAATTGTATTCCATTTTGATTAAACTTCGTTGGTCATCAAGTGTTGTTTATCAGTATCACTAGTCTTTGAGTGTTATTTTTTGGTCATTGAGTGATGCTTGCTTGTCTTGCTAATAACCAAGCATTGTTTTCTAGTCTTGTAATGATAACATGATAGTGTGCTATTCTAGCCAATGATTTTAGCACATACAAATGCTATTATGAAGATCATATTTTATGGATAATAATAGCAAGTTCAACTGTTGTATTGATTATCATCATTGGTGGATGATATTAGCATATCTTGGTGTTGTTGTGGAAAATGTTCTCTTACTGTAAGTATATTATCTAATGCACCAAATTATTTTATAGTTTCATTACCCTTAACACCCTGATAGCACTCATATATTCTCCTTTTGCTAGATTCTCTATTAGTGCTCATGATCTCTTAAAATCTAGTGACTCTATTAGTACTATGATATTATATCCCTTATTAAAATCTAGAACCTCTCATTGGTTCTCATCAAAGTGCTCTACTAGAACTTGACATATCTATTTATTTTTTAAAAGATAATACCCTTCTAGTGCTTGATTCTTAATAATAATTTGCTATTGAATCAACTCCTATGACTGTTCTCTTTGATTTCCATTTTCCTACTCATGTTGCATCTATATTAGCCTCTTGTATAATGGCCTCACTTAGAATACTCTAACTTGACTTTACTATTGCATTAAAAAAATCTTCTTGAAGAACACTGCTTCAAACACTAATCCATGGCCAAAACTGAATTGATATTTTTAGTCAACCTTCTTCTTCAATATTTCTTTTTTATTAAGAATATTATAATAATTCCTTCTTATCTATAATTTACTTCTTCTCTATGTTATACTTATTATCTATTATGTAGAATATTTGTATTGCTTCTCTTATTTGGAATCTTATATGCTCCACTATCTACTAGAAGCTTAGATTCTCCTCTACTCTTGGAAGTTCATATACTTATCTATCTCCTAGAAGCTATGATGATTTTGTATCTCCTATAAGATGAGAATATTCTCTATATTTGGAAGTTATAATGCTGATCAATATCTATAGCTACAATGCTCTATAATATATCTCTAAAATATTTCTCCAATGACTTAGGTCACACCTAAGAACTAAATATGATTCTCCTATTTTAGATAATCCAATATCAATATCAAGGTGACTATGAATATTCTCAAATGACCAAATTTCTTCTGAGTTGGATCTCTCTGAATATTCAATAGTGATTCTCCTCTTCTTCTCTAAAGAATCTAGAATATTATCAGGGTGACTTTGAATGTCCCTGAACTTTCCAACTTTCTTCTAAGTTGGATCTCTCTCAATGTCCAAATTTCTCTTGAGTTGGTCCTCAATCAATATTAGTTGAGTTCTAGTCTTCATTGGTTTTCCTTCAACTAATTGAAAATACCTTAGCATCCAAATCATGGTGACTCTTAATTATTCCATCAATATTTACTCAATTAAAACTTTAAAAATAGAGTCCAAGTCTTCACTACTTTCAAAGTGGATAGACTCTAATATAACTCTATCAAGAATGGATAGAGTTAAGTGGTGGCTCTGATACCACTGTTGGATTTTAAACCTTACTATCTCAAAATATCATAGGTCCCAATATAAAGAAACCACAAGATTATAGGTCAAAATATCAATACAAACAAATCTCATATAATATGAATCACTATAATATTTAATAATGTAACTATATTATTGGAAGAAAATATTCACAATTTTATTCATGAGTCAAATATACAATATTAAGTTTTGCTCTATATTCATATACATTTCATGGAGCTTTGTCTCCATAATATAGCTTTATAAGATAACTCTTCAAATTCTTGACTATTGCTTTCCATATGACCTTTGGATTCTTATATTACCACTTGCATAGAAGACTCTTAGCCTTCTAACATGACACATGTACATATCTTGCACATCCTAATTTATCAAATAATGTAATATTATTTAACAAACACCATAAAGAGCGACAATAATATTAGAGGAAAGGATTAAGGCAACAATATTATGGTTCTACATAGAACCAAAATTGCACCAACTATGAAAATGTTTGGAAAAGAAAGCATGTTTTTCAAAGTGGTGTAGTAGCATTAAGGAATAAATGGACCCATCATTTGACTTACTAGAGTAGAGCAATAGAGGCATGGAGTCAACAAGCCTATCTTGGATACTCAAGTGGAAAAAGCAAGCATGGATAAAAAATATTGATATTTATTATAAGTATAAATATTCATCCTATACATGGAACTAAGGGATTACTTCCAAAACTTCAAATTATAGAATGGCATATCAACATCAATAAAAACCATCACCAATAAAAGTTTCATTGGGATGGATGTATGATCGAGATCAATACCAATGCATAGCAATGCTTAGAAGATCATATTATTTAGTCTCTTGTTATGTATCAAGGATGAAACATTTTGTAAAGGGGATGGAATGTTAGGTATCCAAGATAGAAATTTAATATTATAATATTGTACTTAATATTATAATATTATAATAAATGTAATTATATCACTTGTAATGGGATGTAGTTGAGCATTATATAATTTAGGCAAAAACTCATGGAGGGGGTGAGAAGAATATTGTATTGTTGGGATATCATATTGATATATGAAGGAGTGGATTCCTTCCAATAAGAATTATTATATGACATTGCCCTACCTCAAGGATTTGATTTATAATTTAAAATACGTTGGAATAAATAGTTTATATTTGTGTCTTGTTGTAAAATTGTTATTGTGCTTAATATTTATGGATAGATGTTATTTCAGTAATTGTAAATTATATTTATGTAATAAAAAAATATTTTCATAAAAAAATACTCCCTCCCACTCCTCATTTCTTTATCGAAGTATTGTGTAATTTTCTCTATAGATATATTGATTATTTATGGTGCCTATAGGTACCCTCCATTTTTTTTGCTAGAGAACAAGGGGTTGTACTCAGGTCCCCCACCCTTGAAAAATCATAAATTTCTTCTTTAGAGCTTGAGAGTTTATAAACAAATTCAATTCTCATCTCAATGGATTTGCTATACCTAGAAACCTACATCATTTTACATAAAATGTCTAAATTGTTGATTTTAATTTTCTAGATATTTTTCAATTTTCTTTTTGAATACAAATATTCCAAAATTTAGCATCCTTCTTGATATTTTCCTACAACAAGCTTCACAATACCAAAACTTCACCTCTAATATCTATGTATTACATATTAGTAGAGTAATATTTCTAAAACATCGCAATATCATAGTCTGCTTTACCAAATCTTGATTACTAGTTTCCTTCTTGAAGCACAAGTGAAACCACAAATATAATAGTTTATATAAAAATACATTAATGTTATAAAATAAAGCATATATTATCAATGGAAAATATTAAAATAAATCTAAATAATTATTTGATTTAGGCATTCAACATTTTCTTGTTACCTTCAACTAAACTTACTACTTCCTCTAACCATGGGAAAGAGAATTTAATTTCATGCTCCTCAATTAAAAACCTTCTATTGTCTAGCCTATCTACACATTTTTTTCTTCCCTTAACATATGTGTAAACTGAATTTCTTCAAACTCTATAGCAAAATATTGAACTTCTACAATTGTCTCTTATTTGTTTCATAAAGACTTTGCTTTTCACAAAATTGCATTTAATCCTATGAGTGAAACACCTTACATCCATACTCTATTCCATTTCATTTGTTTGCATATTATTAACCTTCTAAAGCTTCCCAAGCTTCAACTTCATTATTTGTCTTAAATCCACTACTGAAAGTGTAATGAGAAAATATCTTCTCTATTTTTTGTAATTACTCCTTATGCTAGTCCTAGATTTCATTTAAATGAACCATCAAAATTCATTTTGACCAACTCCACATCTGGTGGTTTCCACTTTATATTAATTGCCTTATTTTTGTGTCTCTTGTATCCAACATCATAATTCTATTTGATGACTTGAATCCATATATCAAGGCTCTCTACTTCTATATTAGGGATTGGGTGAGTTGATAGGGTTGGATTAGACTCCTTTATGGCTAAAAAAATATCCCTTTTCATTACATATAAATTGCTTTCCTTTTCTTTGAATATTCTTCTATTCCTTTCTAGCCATACAACCCAAAGTATTGTATATTTTGATATATCCTAGATTATCTGTAAAGCTCTATAAAGCCTCACTTTTAAAAGTTATCTACCATTGCTTTAACCATTATTCAATTATTTCATTCATCACCATGTATTTACCAAACATATTAAGAATTCATTGCCATAGTTTCCAAACTAATAAGTAGTGTCCCAAGAGATAGTCTATACTCTCCTCCTCATTTTTATAAATAAGACATTGTGAGGGGCCATGAAATCCCTTTTCATAAGGTTATCCCAAGATAAAATTCTTCTATGACCTACTAGCCAAACAAACATTTTAACTTTAGAAATACTTGGGCTATCCCAAATATCTCTCCATATTATTACGATATTCCTATTTTGTTGGTGCTTTACATTATATAAACTTTTTATTGTTATTATCTTGATCTATTCAACTCCCAAATAAACTTATCATTGACTCCCCTCAAAATAATCAATATTGTTATCTTTCTACTCAACTGTCTTCTAGCATCAATGTCTTGTATACTTGTAAAAAATTATTCTTTCTATTTGTAATTTCCTTCTTGATCCTTGTACAAAATGTTTGAAACCCTATTACCATATTTTTAATGAAGTAATCTCATCCATGGTATAAAATTGGATCTAGATTGAGTGGTTTTTTATCACACCAAGTATCCATCCAAATAGAAAATTTTCTCTAGTTTCCACCACCCATATTAAACCTTTAATTATTTCAATTGATTTTTTAAAACTATTCCAAAATGTAGAACCATTTGGTAGAGAGAATGTAGTAAATATTAAGCTTGGGTCACTAGTTTTAGCATACTTAGAAGAAATTGTGTCCATTGTCTTTGACTCTCTTTGTAAAATATCTAGATTATGTTTACTCTAAGAGCTAAGCTTGCATTAATAAGAATTTTTTAAACTAGGACCTCCCCTAGTTTTATCATCCCACACCTTTCTCCATTTCACCAAAGGAAATTTCCCTTTATCATGTAATATTGATCATAAAAATAATCATATAATATAGATTAAACTTATTTCTAATGATTTGGGCATAGTATACAAGGACATAAAATATGTTGGAATGGCCTATAAAACTGATTTAATTAGCTAAACTCTTATTGCTAATGATAACCATCTATCTTTCCATGTCAATAGTTTATTTTGAACTTTACTTATAACTATATTCCATAATTCTATCCTCATTCTCCTCTCAAATAAAGGCATCTCTAAATAAGTATAAATTTACCTCCTCCATTTGAAGTAACCTACATATCTCTACTTTGATTTTATCTAGAGTGTTTAGAAAGTTAATTTTAGATTTTGTCCTATTAACTTTTTACCCTGATGCTCTTTCGTATTCCTTTAATAAGTTATTCAAAGCTCTAGCCTTGTTTATCCTTACCCTCTCAAAAATGTTTGGATCATCTATAAATTCTTGATGGGTGATGTTGTCGATGTTATTACTAGCATTAAGTCCACTTATAATCCCATATTTGTTAGCCTTCTTCAAGTTCCTATCCAAACCCTCTGCCATAATAATGAATAGATATGGAGATAAAGGATCTCCCTATCTAATACCCCTCTTGGCTTTAAATTATTGTGTTACTAACTGATTGACTAACACTAAATATAAAACTGTAGACGCATAAGCTTTAATCCATCCAACTCATTTTTTCATAAATTCAAAATTTTCTAATACTACAAAAAGAAAATCTCATTTAGCCCTAAGGTTTTACTCATATTAAGTTTTGAGATCATTGATTTCTCTTTTTTTTAAGCTGCTAAATTCAAAAATTCAAAACTTCATGAGCTACTATGATCATGCCTATAGGTGCCCTTCATTTATCTCTCTTTTTAATACTTATTTTTTATTTTTGTATAATATTTGAGTAGATGAATTGCTTTTATTTTTATTTTGGAATATATTGTGAATTCCAACAAAATGGTCATTTTTTGTTAAATATCAAATAATAAACTTGTTTTTTTTTTATTTCTTGATGTAAATCTAAAAACAATGTTATCTAGCCTTTCTATGAAATTATTGATGGTGATATAATGACTCGTTATAACATGTTAATAAAGGAACAATTATTTCAAAGAATAATTTTTTTTTAAATAAATAAATTTATTGAAATGTGTAGAATATTTTTTTCAATAAGTTTACATAGATTTTTATGGTGGGTCTTAGTCCCCTCATACTGAGTGGGGTTTGAACCTTAGACCTCTCAAAGAAAGCTCAAAGCCCTTACCACTGCAATAAGCTTGCAACTTCAAAAATTAAATTTACTTGGATTTTTATGAGGGGTTTGGGACCCCTTGTACCGAGTGGGGTTTGAACTTAGGTCTCCAAAATGAAAACTCAAAAACTTACCACTGTTGTAAGCTTGTAGCTTAAATGTATAGAATAAATTATTTTGTATATTGCATTTGTAAATTTCTTTTTATTGCATATGCTTGATTCATTTTTAAAACAAATTTGAAATTTATATTTCAAATATGACATATAATTTAATATGGAAGCTAGGTATATGATATTATAATATTCTAAATGTACATGATATTGTGTTGTACACAATATATAATACAATATACATGGATGGATAATACAATATATAATACAATATACATGAATGGTATCTCCATAACAAGAGATAATGCAATTATAGTTTTAAATTTTCATTATAAAATAAATTTATTAAATATTTGTATTATCCAAGCTTTTTTAAAAGCAAATACTTAATAATTAATTAATTAACAAGCCACACTTGCAGCAACAAGGAATAATTTAAGATCACATTATGGGTTTGAGTATACCTAGCTTTGGTCAAGTATGTAGATATAACAACTATATTTTATTTATATTTCTAAATGTTATCAATCCCATTTCCATATAATAAAATAAATAACTAATAAACCCACACAATTGCAAGGAAATAAGATATTTAATCTAATATAGAATTATGTATATTGAAAGGTATATAAGTGGATTTTTTTGTCCACTTATATTATATCTTGTGAATGGTGAATGTACAGTAAAAAGTAAGGTTTTCTTTACATGTAAAGTAGAATCTTTGTAAAACAAAACTTATATATATATATATATATATATATATATATATATATATATATATATATATATATATATATATATATATATATATTTCAACCTTACTAAAAATAGTTATGATAGTTGTGTAATGCAATAATGATAAATTCATAATAATTATACTTTAATTCAAACAATTCAATAGCACATAAGACTAATGAAAAAAATATTTTTTCATAATGTATTATTTATGTGTAATACTTATTCATTATAGATATATACCCTATAATAATAACATTCTTTTAATAAAAAATGTATAATTAGATTTTTTTGTTGTTAACACACACAATACACACCATCATGTCAAAATGAGTGATTCTCCATGATGTATACAAGAACCAAAGCTTGAACCACACAAAATTACATACATCATGATTTTGAATCTTGGAGCTTGCAAAGACAGGCCAAAGCCCTAACTAGTGAATTATCCCCCCGAGACATATGATTAGATTTTCAAAAGGATGATATATAATTTTTATAGTTTAAATTTCACATATATATTTTTAATACATAGGGTAATGAGTAACATCATTGGATGCTATCACTATTAATCCTAGCTTACATCTTTGACCCTCTAGGGCATCGAACTAGGGCAAACAACCAACAAATACTTGATAGCTATCATCCAGTCTATCCCCTTTTGGGTACATCATGGTTTGAACCTTGGACCTCCCCAAAGAGAGGATAAAGCCCTAACCATTGTCTTATCCTTGTCAAAGTCCACATATTTAAATTACACTTATGTTATATTTATTAAAACATTATTTGTTCATGGAATTAATTCTTACATATTTATGTAACATAAAAAAGACTTAATTTGCATTTGATTTATTTTTTTTAATAAGTTATGTATAGCTTCTATTGGGTGCTACTTCCATTAAAAAAAAACTTTACATGGCTCTTATTAGAATCTCATTACATTTATAACAATTTAATTAAAGCATCTCCAACTTTACCTTTCTATGAAAGATATTCTCCATCTTCCTCAAACTGTTAAGTTTCCACAATTAACTCCTGAGATGCCTTTCAAAATTTTAATTCTATAAATGAAATTCAACACCACAAATGACTAAAATATTTATCGCCCAAATTCTATATCTATAAATATCTTGTCTATAAATATTTTTTTAGGGTTCTTATACATTCCCCTAATATTCCAAGATATTATTTTTATTTTTATTTTTTGTTTTTATTTATGGGTTTAGCTCAAATTATTGTTAACACTTATGATATTTGCTTTTATTTTTCCATATCAATATCCTTTTAGGTTTCTTTTTCTCTTTGTTTTTGCTTCTTGGGTCTTTCTCTCTTTTTTAATTCCTAGCAATACTTTCATCTTCATCAATCTCTTCAATCTTCTCACACTACTCATAGTAAGACTTATCATCTTTAGGTTTTCCTTGTTCTAAAGGATTTTAAGTGCAAGGAATAACCTCAAAAGTACAATATTCTTTATGTTCCCCTCGAAACCTTAAAGTGTAAGGATGCTCTTTTATAACAATTACCTTCTTATTCTACCCTAAAACCCTAAGTTGTTATGGGTTTCCTCCATCCTCATTTCTTTATTATGTTGCTCTTGAAAAATTAAAGTGCAAGGGATAACATCTTCACCACTTTCACTTTTATTACCCGGAGATAATTCTATACTACTTGAGGAAATAGAAGATGATTTACGTGGAATAAACTTGAATTTTATTATCATATTTGTTTTAGAATTTATCTATACATCTTATTGTACATCATTAATTCCTTCGTAGCTTACCAAATGATAGTGTAGATAGGTTTTATTTGCTCATATTTTGGAGTGGAATATCCTTCATATGATCTAGCTTCTATTACTAAATGATTTCCTTTCTTCGTCTCAAATTTTATCTCATGGCTAGAAATTTTTATCTTTTTCTTTATGGTTTTCACTTTGCAGACTCTTGCCATGTGTCCAATATCATAACAATTGTGGAAATGAAATGCTTGATCCCATTATCTTTATTTAAATTTAAACTTAACGGATTATAGCAATGGTTTTCAAATATCCTTAGAAACACATATTCAATTATATATAGAGCTTTCTCTCCTTAGTAGTTAGTCATTCATTATAAATTCCCCTAGGATATTTCTAATATTCTTAAAAACATCCTTATTTATAAGTTGATATGAAATTCCAAAAAGCCTAACCCACATTGGAAGCTTCTTAATAGTTTTTGTCTCAACAAAAAAAAAATCATTCCATGGTGTAAAATGAAGTGCATATCTTTAGCTAAACCATGGGCCACAAACCATTATTTTATCTCTAATTTTTTAACTGGAAAATATGATGAGGATAAAGCCTTTAGGAATAAAATTCATTGAGTAATTTGAATTCACTCCCCACTTTCACTTGATCCAATTTTGATTATCCAAAAACCCTGGCCATGATCTATGAAAATTACATAATTACTCTCTAATTTTAAGAACCATTATATCATGCTCAATCATCTCATCCTTGATACTTACTTTTGGTGTAACATACCTGTATTAGACTTTCCTTGCATTCAATCTTCTAATTATCTCCAACTTAGGCCTCCATACTTCCAACTAAGGTATCTTACTTCCCATTTGGAATTTCAAATATGAATTTCCTTCCATACTATCTAATGGGGCTCGCTCTTGGCTTGCACTCTTTCTTGGTTCACAATTGCCCCCACCTCTTATTTTTCTTGATATTCCTTTGCTTCAACAATTTTTTGGTTTTTCTTCAATTGAATCCTTTAAATTATCCTAAGGTTTGGAACAAGAAGTGGTACTTGTTCCTTGATCACACTTTACTTTCTACTTCCTACTTCCTGATCACACTTCTACCGTGATCCCGACTTGCACTTGCATTCAATTTTGACTACACTTCACTCCTTTTTTGCTGCACTCACTCTTGACTTCTCTCTTCTAGCTACAATCACTCTAGGCTCACATCCACACTCAATTTACATTTGATTTTTTATAATGTACCATTCAAAGTATTTTGTAAGAAACTATTGCCACTACTATTGGTTATATTTTATTTTTAAATTGAATTTTTCTTTTCTAGAAAATTAAAGTAAAAAATATGGTTGAACTTTATTTACTTGATTAAATGAAAATGAATCGAAATGAATCATCTTTTAGTATAAAATTTCAGCCACCCCAAATTTTTAAATAACATTTTAAAAAATAACCTTGTTAAGTCTTTTTAAGCTATAAATTTATTTAGCATTATAATAAATAATCAAATGGTATATTAACTCAATAAATAAAATATTTGTATGAGGGTTCCATGGGGATGCGTCCCCCTGGGTAACGCGTCCACCCATCCCTTACCTTCCAGGGATGGTATGGGAGGCGTTCCCCCCCCGACAGTCATCCTTGGGACGGTTGGCTATCCCAGGTCGAAAAAAAAAAAAAAAATGATACAAACTTAAATAAAAAAAAGGTTGTCATATTTGAACATTTAGGAGTAACTATCATTGCTTACATGGTGGGAACTGAACAATGGTGGTTGTCAATGTTTAAATATCACTTTAGTGATTGGACAGCAGTGTAGAATTTCTAGAGACTAAACTGTAAAGTTGTCTTGATTTTATAATTTATATTAAGGGCTGTAAAATGGTGACTGTCTTGATTGACCATTGATGGCTGAAAAAAAAGATAACTATCTTTCCTGGACAAAGAAAAGTAAAAACCAATGACTATCTTGTTTGAACATTGATGGCCAAAAAGTAAAAAGTAAGAACTTTCTTTGTTTGAACATTGGTGACTAAAAAAATAAATAAATAAATAAATAATGGTCTTTGCTTGAACATTGGTGGCTTTAAAGTGATGATTGTTATTGTTTGAATGTTAAAATTTAAACAGTGTAGCATTCATTACTTGAGTGATAGCAACTATTTTGGTTAACTGTTAGAGATTGCCCTTGATATCCTTGGCTGAACCTTTAAGTTAAATTTGTTTAAATGGCTACACTTAGTTATAGGGTAATAGCTAAGTTCATTTCAGATTGAAACATGTTTTAAGAACATGCATACTTTTTAAGTTTTTAGTATTTTTCATTTTTGTTGAGTGTAGAATTTGTATATTATTCTAAATTTCTAAAAAAAATTATAGTATCCAGCCGTCCCCCAACCATCCCCTGAAATTGGCCTGCCGAAATGCGTCCCCCTGTCCCCCACACTCATGGAACCTTAATTTTTATATATTAACTTTCAAATTTAATTATAAATATTACTAAATAATATTAATATAATTACCATATAAAATATATAAATATAATTCCTTTTAATTTCATATAATCAATTAAAAATATAAATTTTTAATATATATATATATATATATATATATATTTGTTTATTTATTTATTTATGTGTTGGTCACAAATCTACCTAAGTACAAGATTTCATCACTTGTGCGCCCTAGACTCGGCCAACATTGAAAGGCCGAGAGAAAGAGAAGTCTCTCGGGCCAATCTCCAGAGAGGGCTGGCTCCCAAACTAATCTAAATTGGTTTCAAGATAAGAGTGCGGGAAAGAAATGGAAAATACAGAAAGAAAGGGAAATAACAGAAAGAGATAGAAATATGGCCACAGGCCGAAGTGTATAGTTTGGGGCAGACTAACAACAAAATTCCACCAAGTTTTATAACAACATCTAATAAAAGGAAAGCAGCAGAATTGAACCCACACCTTTGTAGAGATAACCCCCAGATCGCATTTCAAAATCTCCTCACTAACCCGCAACGTTCGAATTCAGAATGCAGAATTCAAAGTTTAACAGCAAGAGCATGAGCATAAACAAAAATGACTTTTACAACAGAAGGAAATCACACACATAAGAATGCTCGCAAATTTTAGAAGCCGAGTCTCTTCTATTGATGCAGAGAACTTAGAGAGTCTCCTTGCAAAATGTCTAACCTCCTTTCCTTTAGATATACATGAATATTTATAGAGGTCTTCCCTCTCTCTTTTGCATCACAGCATTTAAAACATAAAACAGATTTTTAAGAAGAGGTCCACAAAATATGCACTTGAAAAGAGAAAACCATCCCCCTTGGAGAAATCACATTCCTGCTTTTATGGATCAAAACTAAAAATCGAATGGAAACAAGGGACCAGATTTCTCCATTAAATGACCATTCTCGGGGCATGCTTGAAGTTGTTAGGAGATCACGAACAAGAGCTTTTAATACTGGAGGCATCTTTAATTTTGGTGGCATCGAAAACTGCCTCATGTTCTTCCATCTTGCGCACATCGGTAATCAGCAACATTTAATCTTGGAGCCTCTTTGACCACGATCTCAAAATCAGTTGGAGAGCTTTTATTTGATCCTTATCTTCTCCTCACGTTCTCCTATGCAATTTTGAAGGAAAAAATGCGAACAAAACTGTATCGGGCCTTTGTTGTTGCTTCTGTCGCGAAAATGAGACAGGTCGCGAAAATGCGACATGTCACGAAATCGTGACACTTTTACCTTACTGCTTTCTCTTCTTGCCACCAGTCGCGAAAATGTGACATGTCGCGAAATCGTGACATCTTCTCTCGTTCAGCTTTGTCTCCATGACATGTCATGAAATCACGACATTCTCCTCTGTCTAGCTTTGCTCGTTGCTCCTTATCGTGAAAATGAAACATGTCACGAAATCGTGACATCTTTCACTGCACTTGTCTTTCTGCTTTCATCATACAAACTGACATGTCACGAAATCGTGACATATTTCTCTTTGTCTTGTACTATTCACCTTTCAAACAACAGTCACGAAAATGTGACATGTCTGAATATCGTGACATTTTCTCCATTTGGTTCTTCTGTCTTCAACAAGTCAATGAAATCGTGTTTTTTCCAACATTTTCTATCTCCTTGTACTTTGCTACTTTTCGGCCATGAAAATTTATCATGTCATGAAATCGTGACATTTCTATCAATCCTCATACTTTCTTCTTCTCATGAAACATTGACATGTCACGAAATCGTGACATTTCTCCGCGCTTTGCCCTTTCGCCCCAACATGTCACGAAATCATGACAATTTCTTGCCTTCTCCGTCGTTGCCGCTTCTTGTCACGATATCGTGACAAGTTCCTCTTGCTTGACTTCATCCTAAAAAATGTCATGATATCGCGACATCTTTCTCCTCTTGTGTTTATCCTTCAGCCCTTTCGCGATAACGTGACATGTCGCGATATCGTGCCATTTCGTACCATCTGCTCCTTTCTTTTCTGTCATGATATCATGACATTTTTCTATCACTTTGCTCTTGCCACTACAAGTCGTGAAAACGCGACATGTCGCGATATCATGACAAATTTTCATTTTAATGCTCCCTCACCGCAACAAGTCGTGAAAATCCAACATGTCACGATATCACGACAATTTACTTCCTTGCTTCCTTTGTCTATTTTGAGCCATGAAAACATGACAGGTCATGAAAATGTGACATGTCGCGATATCGTGACATTTTCTATACTTAGCTATTTCTTCATCGCCACGAAAACACGATAGGTCGTGAAAATGTGACATGTCATGATATCAGAATTTACTTTTCTACAAACTTGTGCATTATTTTGCATGAACAGTAACAACAAAAACAATGTGGCAAAAATGCCAACATTCTTGGTGGCTCATGGGGTATACAGTTCTATTGTATGCATGAACCTCAGGCCTTTATCCATTGGGCAACAGAGTCAAGAAGCTAGAGGAGCAGAAGAAGTGAATTTTGGTTGATGTTGGATGTCTCTGTGGGTTGCTGCAACAAGCTCTTGCTAGCGCTCGACACTCAAAAATAGGACCTTCAACAAAAATTTATGGAAGAGCAGAACTTCCTTTATTTCTTTAGAACTACTGCACTTTGCCTAGCTCGGTTGAGCTGGGTAATCACCAGGTGTTGTGAAAGGATCTTCATGGCAATAGTGAAAAGCACCTGAGTTGCAAAAATGGAAATGAATGGAGTGATGACCAGCAGATGTGCAGGCCGTGGAATGGGAATGGTGAATGATGGAATGGTGGAAGATGGAGGAGTAGAAGCGGTAGATACAACAAGAGGGTGCTACTATGCTACCAACTGCTGGGATTCTATGAAAATAGATAATGAAATGGGAGTGGATGGGATGGAGAAGGTGGTAGGAACTGTGGTTGTGGCGAAGTACTCACAAGACAAAGGACTAGAAGAAAGGGAAAGTGAAGAAAAGGGAACATCAGAGAGGGGAGTAGAAACAACAGTAGTGGCTTGATTATTTACAGTGGAAGAAGGAGTGGAAGAGGAAGGGAATGAAGTAAGGAAGGGGAAGAAAGAAGTAGAGGGAAGCCACTATCTGCTGGGAAGGAAAAGAAAAAGAAAGAGAAATAAACATACCTACGGGCTCGTGTGCAAAAGGAGCCGAAGTTGACAAATTTTTGTGTTTTTCTTTTTTTTTTTTTCTTTTTTTTTCTTTACTGATAATAGGCCTTCAAATGAAGACCATTAACTGGAATTAACATTGCATGACCATCCATATCTTGCAAATAAAAAGAATTAACCTGATTGGCACCTGTGATTTGAAATGGACCTTCCCATATTGCCTCGAACTTGTGATGTTTGCCAGGCTTTGATTTCTTTTCATTCCACTTCAATACAAGATCGCCAACCTTAAAAGTCCTTTCAGAGACCTTTTTACCGAACCATTTCTTTGTCATCTCAGCATGTTCTATAAAATCCTGGTAGGATTTCTCCCGTTCTTCTTCCAACTGCAAGAGTTGAGCTAATCTCATGTTCATTGAATCAGATTCATCATCCTCATCATCAATCAAATGCCAAGTCTGGAGGGCCGGTAATTCAATATGAATTGGCAAAACCGCTTCTTTTCCGTATACCAATGAATAAGGGGATGTCTTGATAGATTTTTTCACAGAGATGCGATCAGCCCACAATGCTTGATTCAAAAGTAGGTGCCAGCTCCGCTTATTGTCGCCAAGGGTCCTCTTCAAAATTCGAAGCAAGTTCTTGTTTGTGGATTCGGCCAAGCCATTCCCCTACGGATAATAATTAGATGAAGTTTTCAAATAAATTATGTGCTTACCCGCAAATTCACTGATTTTGGCCCCTATGAAAGGAGTTCCATTATCTGTTATAATCGCATCTGGGATACCAAAGCGAGTGATCAACCCCTCAAGAAAAGTGATGACCGTGGCTTGATCCACCTGTTTAGTTGGAATTGCTTCAGTCCATCTAGTGAAATAGTCAGTTGCAGTCAAGATGTACTTGTGACCAGCAGATGAGTTAGGATCAATGACCCCGATAAAGTCTAGGCCCCATTGCTGAAATGGTGCTTCTACTTGAATCGGGTGAAGAGGTAATGATGCATTCCTGGTTCTACCGATGTATCTTTGGCACTTATCACATTTTTGACTAACTTTGAAGGCATCTGCAAAAAGAGTAGGCCAAAAATAACCTGCTCGAATAATCTTTAATGCCATGGGTCTACCTGCATAATGACCTCCTGATAATCCATAATGGAATTCTTCTAAAACTTTCTCCTTCTTTGATTCTTTGACACATCTAAGAAGAACCCCATCAATATTCTTATGAAACAAGCCATTTGGTAGCAAGACATACTTGAGAGCTTGCAGTCTAAATCTTCTTCTCTGTGAGGCATTCAGATGTGAAGGACATTTTCTAGAATAAAAATATTCCATCAGCTCCTCTGTCCACTCTCGATCCACTATAGAATGATTGTCAAAATTACAATTATCTACTACATCCTCATATTCATGAATTGTGGATCCAGAGGAAGCATTCTTTGCAAGCTCTTGGCACAATGCTCGACCTCGAACAAGTTTGGTCGGTCGGATCTCAACATCAAATTCCTGAATTTTAGAAACCCAACCAGATCTCCTATCTCCAAGTTCTCCTTGTATGATAAAATTTTGGACATCTGGATGAACAACATAAACTATTGTTTTACTCTGTGAAACAAAGTGCCAAAACTTCTTCGAGAGATTTCATTACCGCATACACTTGTTTCTCAATGAAGTTATACTTCTCTTGATGTGGTTGGATGACTTGGCTTAGGAAAGCAATCGGACGTTCATTTTCATCATCTCCCTTCTGTGTAAGCACCGCGGCATAAGCTTCTTGTTCACCAATGACATAAAGGATAAAATCCTTGGAATAATCAGGGTTCACCAGGACTGGAGCTTGAGTGATCCTTTCTTTGATCTCCTCAAATGATTGCTTCCTCTACTTGGTCCATTTAAATTCAGCATTTTTCTTTAAAAGCTCTGTCATTGGCCTTATTACTTGAGCGAAATCTGCAACAAACTTTCGAACAAAATTAATTTTCCCAAAAAAATATTGCAAATCCTTCTTATTGGCTGGCAATGGAAGCTTCAAAAGAGCTTGGGCCCTAGCTGGATCAATAGCTAGGCCATTTTCTGAAATTAGATGTCCTAGGAGCTTTCCCTCCTTTACAAAAAAAATTGACTTTTTTGGATTGATAGATATGCCAAATTCTCGACATTTTTCAAATACCTGCCTTAAATGAGATCCGTGGTCCTCCCTATTGTGAGAAAAAATAGTCATATCATCCAAATAAATCACAATAATGCGATTTAACAACTCACCAAAAGCCACATCCATTGCCCTTTGAAAAGTTGCGCCAACATTTGAGAGTCCAAACGGCATTCACTGGTAAGCAAAGGTTCCCCATTTTGTGGTGAACGTTGTTTTATGTTGGTCCTCATCCCTGACCCAAATCTGGTTATACCCAGAGAATCCATCCAACAAAGAGAATCTCTGAGCTCCCGCAACCACGTGAAGAATCTGGTCAATCTGAGGCAGAGGATAATGATCTTTTAGCGAGGCTTGATTCAAATTTCAAAAATCAACACATAGGCGAATATCTCCATTCTTTTTCCATACCGGGACCAGATTTGCCACCCAAGTTGAATGCTTGATGGGGTAAATGATTTTAGAATCCAACATTTTAAGAAGCTCCACCTTCATCAGTACTTCAATCTTGGGATTGACTGGTCTCTGCTTTTGTCTGAAGGGTTTCACCCCATCATGCAACTCAATAGTATGTTGGATTACATCTTTGTTATATCCCTTCAAATCATGGTAACTCCAAGCAACTGTGTCAGGAAATTCATGACATAAATCTCTGATTTGTTCTAACTCCTCGGGGGTACAATCCGTTCCAACCTTTATCAATTTTTGGGGACCTATCTCCAGTTCAGTATACTCCTTCTCATCTACTTTGATCCTGTGCTTCTCTGCCCTATCATTTTGATCAAAAAGGCTTTCAAGTGTAATCAATCCTTTGGGGATATGATTATTCCTTAGTTGAATAAGCCCTTTGGCTTCCTCCTCATCAAGCGTTCTCTCTTCCACAGTACTCGCTTCTCTTATCAAAAAATCTACAATCTGCTCATCACTTTCGAATACTTGCCAATACATGTTCTTGTTCGGGACCGAAGGTCTGTAAACTAACCTTACGGTCTTAGGTTTCCTCACTACATGCTCAATCGGAGAGAAGTTTGCTCCAAGAGATGCTAGAATATCAGCATGCTTATTCAGCTCTCATGAAATGGATTGAATATTCAATGTTGTGAAAGCCTCAAACAGGTCCCAAACTTTGTTGTGATACGCCTTTAGATAATGCTGCTTGGAGATGCACTTGTTTGTTACTTGATTCACAATCAATTCAGAGTCACCAAAAATCTGCAATTGTTCAATCCCCAATTTTTTTGCCTTCTTCAAACCTAGGCACAACGCTTCATACTCAGCAGCATTGTTAGTACAACTCCAGGTCGATCGATATGAATATGTTTTCTGTAGGCCAGAGGGAGAAATAAGAACAATCCCTACTCCCGCACCATTTTTGCATCGTGCTCCATCAAAATACAACTTCCATAATTGATCGGGCACAGAGTCTTGACCAACTTGATCAAGAGGCAGTTTTACTTCAACCTCTTCAGGCTTTGTAATGGAGTAACAACCAATTTTAGTTTCCACCATGGCATTAAAATCGAGCATTGAAAACTCATCCTCTAAGCGAGGCTCATCCAGGACTTCATCCATCAAATCAAGATCTTCCAATTCTTCAGTTATCATGTGAACAGAATGTGTGGACTTTTCTTCTTCTCCCATCTTCTCTATATGAAAAGTAGAAGGCTTCTCATTGGAGATCCGGATTCTTCTTCCTTTGAAAGGAATCTCCAAGTGAGAATAATCCAGAGAAAGATAGCCTCCCAGCTTGGCAGTGAATTCTCTCGACAAACACATACTGAAATATGGTTCCAAATCGACCACAACTATCTCCTGAATTACTGTAATTTGAGGCATACTATGCAGAACAATAGGAACATCCTTGATTACACCCACTATTTTCATGGGAGTCCCATCCAACTGCAAGACACCAGGGCTACTTCTTGTATACTCCATACCCATGACTTCACAAACTGCCTTTGGCATGACAGTTGTCGCAGCACTAGAATCAATCATGCAGTTGTGCACTATCCAACCCTCCATCCTGAGTGACAAATAAAATGGGGGTGGTCTATTTTTTCCAGTGGCTGAAGTAGTTAATGTTTGAGCAAAAATCATCTGGGTAGGATTCTTCTCATTATCTTTCATAGACTTCAATGATTCTTGTAACAAATCAACTTGCCCAGGTAATTGTAATGCATCATAGAGACTAACCTTGGCTGGAATCTTCTTCAATTCTTCAACAATATTGTATGCAGATGCACCAGACTCCCTCTTTTCAATAATGTCTTCATATTTGCTTCGATATTGTTGAGTGGCTTCTACCCTCAGTATTTTAGTCAAAGATGGGTACTTGAGCTTTTCTCTGGACCGTTCCTCTATTTCAGCTCTTGCCTACGAAGCTGAGGCTTTTTCTTGCAATATTTCCTTTGCTCGTGGTGGCAAAAGATCTTTTAATAGAATAGGTGAATCTGGCTTTGGTACTGAAACAGGAGCTTTCACTTGTACTTGTTTCTTCTCATTTTGCATCTTTGGATCAGCTGGTACCCTTAATGGTTCCATCTCTACTGGATCTATAGTGACTGGCTTCTTCCTAGTTCTCGTGAGAACTGAGACTTGTTCTTCAGATGGAACCATAAAATTATGATCTACCTCAGTAATCATATTAACTTGTCCTCCAGAAGAGCTTGCGGCCAATGTTTGTACATAGTTCAAATGAACCATACAAGTCTCCTCACCGTGTGGATCATTACATGTAGAGCACCAATATGTTCCTTTTGCAAGGCCAACTTCCTCATTCGTCAACACAGTCGAGTTCTTTTCTGGCACTCTGCTTGTTGAAGCCACTTGTTCTCTAGTGATCGACGGAGGTTGAAATCTCCTGGGTTGGAAATCTCTCTCAGCCTGCTTTCTTTCAATAATTGTGATTTTATTTCCCATCGCTCTTATAGCTGAATTAGCAGATTGTACCTCTTGTAATAGGATTGTGTAAGGATCAGGATTTGAGGGCGCAGGAGGTGCCGATATAGGTAGAGGTGCTGGCGATGTAGGTAATGCTGGGAATGAAGTGGGAGCTGGTAATTGCGGAATGCTTGGTGCAGGAAATTGTGGAATAGTCGGAGCAGGGAGCTGGGGAACTGGAATGGGTGCGATCTGAGGCGCACTTGAGCTCCATGATGGAATAGGATACATGGAAGGCATAGGCTATGAAAATGAACCAGAATACAAATGCTTAGGAAGATCAGGTAAGATAGGCATTGTTACCTTTGGAGGAAGCCTACCTATGGCAATCAAGTCAGCTTTTGCATTTTGCGCTTGTTCAAACAGCTCTGGAAATGTAGTCACGTTGGACTACCAGATAGCCAAGCCGATGTCTATGTTAAAAGCTATGAGATAATAGAATGCAGCTAGCTCATGAGTGGGCCGAAGACCATCAGGAATTCTCTGCCAGCTTCTAGTAAATCGACATTGAAGTCGGCTATCTCCTCCTGTGGGTGCCTTTGAATTGCATTAAATTGATGCAACAAGGAGTATGGATCAGCTTGTTCATGAAAGTTTTTGACTAACAGTTCTCCTAATTGATCCCATGATGCAATAGTGCCTGGTTGCAATGATCGGTACCAATACAACAATTTCCCTCTCAATGACAACACCAACAATTTTATCATTACGTCTTCATCCGTTATGTCATGGATAGCCGCCAAAGAGGCTACATCGTGAATATGCTCATAAGCAGTTTTACCAGTACCATCATAGGTCGGAAAAGCTTTCAAAGTAGCTTGAGGGACTGGATTTTGTGCCAATAAATTCAAGGCTCCCAAACTATTCCATGCCGAGAACTTCCTTGGTGGAGGATGCTGGGCCATTTGGACTGGTGCATGTGGCTGAAGAGGTGGAAAACTAGTAGCAGTACTAGATGAATTTGAAGGAACAGAAAACACACCAGCAATTTGTGAGGATGTTGTAGAGGATATAAGTGGTGGGGAGACCAACTTAGGGTGTTCGCTTAATTTTTGGTTGTCAAGTTCAAAAAACTCAACGGGATTTTTAGATTTTTTGGCCTTCGATCTTGTGATCATGAAGTACAGCTCTCATTGTATCCACGTTCAGAGGCTTCTAGGTAGTGCTGAGTCGCCAAATGTTCTAACTATACAACATGAAGGTGAACATTAAACCTTAATACTATTGGAAGTGAAACTTTCAGGGTCCCACCGGGCGTGCCAAAAATTGTTGGTCACAAATCTGCCTAAGTACAAGATTTCATCACTTGTGCACCCTAGACTCGGCCAACATTGAAAGGCCGAGAGAAAGAGAAGTCTCCCGGGCCAATCTCCAGAGAGGGCTGGCTCCCAAACTAATCTAAATTGGTTTCAAGATAAGAGTGCGGGAAAGAAATGGAAAATACAGAAAGAAAGGGAAATAACAGAAAGAGATAGAAATATGGCCACAGGCCGAAGTGTATAGTTTGGGGCAGACTAACAACAAAATTCCACCAAGTTTTATAACAACATCTAATAAAAGGAAAGCAGCAGAATTGAACCCACACCTTTGTAGAGATAACCCCTAGATCGCATTTCGAAATCTCCTCACTAACCCGCAACGTTTGAATTCAGAATGCAGAATTCAAAGTTTAATAGCAAGAGCATGAGCATAAACAAAAATGACTTTTACAATAGAAGGAAATCACACACATAAGAATGCTCGCAAATTTTAGAAGTTGAGTCTCTTCTATTGATGCAGAGAACTTAGAGAGTCTCCTTGCAAAATGTCTAACCTCTTTTCTTTTAGATATACATGAATATTTATAGAGGTCTTCCCTCTCTCTTTTGCATCACAACATTTAAAACATAAAACATATTTTGAAGAAGAGGTCCACAAAATATGCACTTGAAAAGAGAAAACCATCCCCCTTAATCTGCCTCGGAGAAATCACATTCCTGTTTTTATGGATCAAAACTGAAAATCGAATGGAAACAAGGGACCATATTTCTCCATTAAATGACCATTCTCGGGGCATGCTTGAAGTGTTAGGAGATCACAAACAAGAGCTTTTAATACTGGAGGCATCTTTAATTTTGGTGGCATCGAAAACTGCCTCATGTTCTTCTATCTTGCGCACATCGGTAATCAACAACATTTAATCTTGAAGCTTCTTTGACCATGATCTCAAAATCAGTTGGAGAGCTTTTATTTGATCCTTATCTTCTCCTCACGTTCTCCTATGCAATTTTGAAGGAAAAATGCGAACAGAACTGTATCGGGCCTTTGTTGTTGCTTCTATCGTGAAAATGAGATAGGTCATGAAAATGCGACATGTCGCGAAATCGTGACACTTTTACCTTATTGCTTTCTCTTCCACCACCCGTCACGAAAATGCGACATGTCACGAAATCGTGACATCTTCTCTCATTCAGCTTTGTCTCCATGACATGTCACGAAATCATGACATTCTCCTCTATCTGGATTTGCTCGCTGCTCCTTATCACGAAAATGAAACATGTCGCGAAATCATGACATCTTTCACTCAATGTTGTCTTGTCTGCTTTATCACCATGAAAACGCGACATGTCATGAAATCGTGACAATTTCCTTTGCCTTGTACTTTTCAGCCTTTGTTTCATGAAAACACGACAGGTCACAAAAATGTGACATGTCACGATATCGCGATGTTTTCTCCATTTTGTTCTTCGATCTTCAACAAGTCATGAAATCGTGACATGTTTCTATCTTCTTGTACTTTGTTGCTTTTTGGTCGTGAAAATTTGTCATGTCATGAAATCATGACATTCCATACAATCTGGCTGCCTCCATACTTCCTCCTCGCAAAAACATGACATGTCACGAAATCGTGACATTTCTCCGCGCTTTGCCCTTCCGCCCTAACATGTCACGAAATCATGACAATTTCTTGCCTTCTCTATCGTTGTCGCTTCCTGTCGTGATATCGTGACAAGTTCCTCCTGCTTGACTTCATCCTCAAAAATGTCATGATATCATGACATCTTTCTCCGCCTTATGTTTATCCTTCAGCCCTTCCACGATAACGTGACATGTCACGATATCATGCCATTCCATACCATTTGCTCCTTTCTTGCTTTTCTATCGTGATATCATGACATTTTTCTATCACGACATTTTTCTATCATGACATTTTTCTATCACTTTGCTCTGGGCCACTGCAAGTCGTGAAACTGCGACATGTCGCGATATCGCGACAACTTTTCATTTTAATGCTCCCTCACCGCAACAAGTCATGAAAATCCAACATGTCGCGATATCGTGACAATTTGACTTCCTTGCTTCCTTTGGTTGTTTTGAGCCGCGAAAACGTGACAGGTCGTGAAAATGCGACATGTCGCGATATCGCGACATCTTTTCATCTTTACTTTGCTCTAACACAAAACTTGTAGAGATTTTTGTATTTTCCCTTTCAAAGTGCTTGGAGGGACAAACAGAGGAGTTAGTATCTCTACAACTTGTGCATTCTCTTGCATGAACAGTAACACAAAAACAATGTGGCAAAAATGCCAACATTATGATAACACAACTTTACATAGTTCAATACCATTCAATTTGAATATGACATGATGGTTATCATACATACAATAAACAATCAACAAACCCATACAAAGCTTAAACCAAACAGAGATAAAAAAGCTATCTTTGGGAACCATTTTAGCATGAGATTCTGAAACATAAATTGTTTGATCTTCTTGTTTAAGGTCTGGAATCATATTTATAGAACCTTATTTGGAGTGTAAATTTTATTCTATGATGTTTATTGTAAAAAATTAAGGATCCCTTTCAAAACCTCTTCTTCTATCTTAATAAAAAATAACATTCAATTTAAAACACAATCTTGAGAGCTTTGCTTTGGCGCTTTGAAATTTATAGGCTTACTCTAGCCGTTAGAAATTTAAAGTGGCTATTATTTTTATTTTTAGTGCATTCTTATCGTTTTAATTTTATGTTTTTGTTATTGTAGGAAAATATTTATAAACTTTAGTTTGACAAATAAAATAAAAGTTAATTAGATCTGATCAGAATCTATATAGTTTGTTAACAATTATTTAGCTATAAGTTGGTAGGGTGAGAGGATTAAACAAATTCATTTATAAACATATGAGATTTGACTCTAATACAAATATATTTTTAATGTTATTATAAAAATTGATTATTTGTTTGAAAGTTAGTCACCTCCAATCTTGAAAATAATCTTATTTTAATATAATTCTTTCAAATTCTTAAAAAAAAAAAAAAACATTTGACTACCAACTTAGTCTGTAGAATTAACTCTCTTTTTCGTGTATAATATTGTTACTGGCTTTTCTTGTTCACTGCTCCGCCGACCAGCACACAACCATTCATGCATACAAGTCTCTTGAGCATCCAACCAAATCAGATCCTCTTTTTCAACTCTTTCTATCATCTACACATTTTATCAGACATTTTCAGAGGGGAGGGGACAGTTTTGTTTTGTTTTTTTTGTAACGGAGAGGGGAGAGTCTTTATTTCGAGGAAGCATAGAGGTTAGAATTTGACACCTCATTCTTTCGGATAGTTTAAGGTTATTGTCGAAACATTGTTTAAATAGAATGTTAAAAATTATTTCTTTATTGTTACTCAAACAAACTATAAAACTTCTGCGAACACATACTCTTCTACTTATTACATTCATATAATAAACTAGTGCTGTCATGCAGACTACAAGCTAAGTTTTTAGCTTAGATTATACAAACAAGAGCATCTATGCTGGGAATGACATCATCGGATGCCAAAGTTTAAGCAAATACATAGTTCGCCCGACTGGACCAGATGCTGAAATTTACAGGCAATTTGAGATACTCTTGTTATGACATTATCTCCATATCAAAAGCTCTCTACAAGTAGAGAAATTTTTACCCTAACACAGCTTCACAAGAACTGCTCAATCTAATAGCAGCTATGCTCCATTTTTTCAGCTGGTGCGTCCTTCTAGAGACTTGGAAGACGAAACACAGTACGATGATTCTGTACTGCGACAGTATGAACTCTTCCCATCAGGGCTCCAAGCATTTGGTTCCTGAGGAGGAGGAAGGGGGACAAACTCCGGAACGGAAATTTCGCCATCAAGTATTTGAAGTACTTGTCTGGTGCTGGGTCTTCCTTCCGGTTGAGGATTGCAACAGAGCAGTCCCAATTTCAGAGCTCTCATCCTCAACATATCCATCGCCAAGATTTGGATCCGCGGCAGGGACGAGGTTGCAGTTCGCATGGAGGTCTCTTAGCCAGTCCACCAAAACGGTTTGGACAGCGTCGAGAGAGGGATCAAAGGGCTGCCTTCCACATGCAGCCTCCAACATCAACACACCGAAGCTGAACACATCGGTGCTGGGGGTGGCCTTCCCTTTGTGTATAATTTCCGGGGCGATGTAGCCAAGTCGTGGGAACGTATTGAGAGTTGTTTCAATTTTTTTCTTTTAGCATGTGCTATTAACTGTGTAGGTATCAAGAGCTTATTGTGTCCAAGGAAAATAATGAGTGGCAACAATTATATTGTAAAATAAGATCTTGCCGGAGAAATGTTTTTTAGTTCAAAAGATATTGTAATGTCAAAATGCAATATTAAAATTTAATAAAATAGCATATTTCCCATGGAAATAAAACATTATAACGAAATCAATGGTTTATAAGTGGATTTTCTTCATGGTGATTGTATGATAAGAGAAAGGTTTCCTGTTTTATCTAAAGTAGAAGTTTTGGAAAAGGAAACTTGTAAATATATTGAACCTCACTTAAAAAAATAGTTATGATTGTTGTGTAACACAAATGATAACTTCATAATAATAAAGCTTTAACGAAGACTAATAACAAAAAGGATATTTTCATAATGTATTATTTACAATACTTAATTGTTATAGATATATACTTTATAATAGTTATATTGTAGACAATAATATTGTTTTATGCAATATAGGAATGAACAATATATGTATATAGGATAGTATTTTAAAAGAGTTTAAATTTGTATTTAACTTAAATTTTAAGTTATATTTTGTATATTATTTTATTTTTAAAAATGTATGATTATATTTTTAAAAGTATAATATATAAATTTTATAGTTTAGATTTCAAATTTTTTTGGTAAAAAATAAATTATATTAAGATAGTCAAATAGAATATGTATATAGCCTACCTTTCAATGAAAATAGGTTTTTGATATAGGATTCAATAGATGGTGTAACGCTATATTCTCTATCAACAACTTCGTTTTAGTATCCCATGTGTAATAGTAACAACCTAATACAATGAATTATAAAACTAAATACATCTAATATTGTTACCATCAAGAGATAGGATAGAAAAAAAGCTTTTTTGGTCCATGTTACCCACCATCTAGGGGGATAGTCATAACAAGTGAGGTCTTTGTCTAGATCCCAATTGGTCATCGCATGTGTAACTTTATTTTGTTCTCTAGGGATGTGATTGTATTCCATTAATAGAAAGCTTACTTATACTATCTAAATATTCCATATAATTATCCTTAGTCTCTAGTCAAGCTTCCTACTCTCCCTTGGATTCTTAAGATGGTTAATCATGATTTATGAGTTGGATTATATATGGACCTTCTTCTAGATTACCTTTATCGACTCTTGGATCCCTCTAAGGATGTCATAATCCTCCATGGGCTTGTTATAAAGTATACCAATATTCTCTGCAAAGCTTAATACCAAGGTCCCTTTGAACCATCTTCATATCCCTCCTATACTAGCTCTTCCTAGATTCTCTCATGATGCTCCATTTGTGTTAACGTTTTCAATCCTCTGGGGAAGTTTGAAACTTTCTCTTTTTGACTATATTTGAGTGTCATATGGTCTCCATTTGTTGCTTACCAACCTTAGGAATAATTTCTAGCTTAGTCATAATTTGTTCCAATAATTGGTGGAGTTCTTGTGGGTACTTTAGCATATGTTGGACTGTCTCCACTATGTTGGTTGTGGTTTTTTCCAAACATAGTGGATTTTAATAAACTCTAGTTTGAATATGTGGTTGTTCCTTTCTTTCCATATATTCTAAACTAGGAGAGTAGTATCTACCCATATTATATGCTTAGCATATTGGTCTACTCCATTCTATGTAGTCCATTCCCTTCACATATGCTCTAGGGTGGTAAAGCTATAGGATATTCAATAAATAAGTGGTAAAGCATTTCGAGGTTCTCTCCACACATCTCACACCTAAAGGGCCATGGTAGCCTATTTTCATAAATTATTCCCCTATTAGTTCTCTTTTATGTAGTAGAAGCCACATGAAGAATCTCACCTTAGTCCATAATTTTTATCTCCATATTTGTTTGAATTAGTCTCAAAGTGGGTTAGGATTACTTTAGTATAGATTTGCATATCCATGTGCTATTGTATACGCCCATTAACTCATGTTGTCCCATATAATGGAACCCTCTGCTTGAGATCATAAAAGCAATCTCATTTGTAGATTTTTTTGGATATCCATCTTCTATATCTCTAGGATTTGAATTGGATTTTTGGCTATGGGGATCCAATTTATCCCAAATTCTAAAATTTTAATCTAGTACCTTTAATGTTTTACTATATTTATTCAATTTGATCTATGTAGTCACTCTATGAAAGATCTCCACTTTGTAAATTTAACCACCAACAGTTGGTGCTCATCCCAAGAGTCTATCCAAAATTTTACATGTTGACCATTGGGAATTATCCAAAATAACTCTTTCTTTATCAACTCATATCTTGTCCTAAAAATTGTTAAGATGGGGGATCATCTTCCCTACAGAGTCGGGGGTAAATAATGTTTGTAAAAAAAATTATTTTTACATTTTTATCTCTCATATTTTTGTCCCATAGTGCATTAGGATTGTTCAACGTCCTCCAATATAGCTTAGCTACTAGTACCTTATTGTTCTTGACCATCTATCTAAATCCTATTCCTCCATGTTTCTTAAGGTATAAAATTTTCCAACACACCAATGCTTTTTTCTTTTCCTCCTTAGTGTCCCTACAAAGGAACTAATGATTTATTTGATCCATATCTCTTAGAACTACCTTGGAAATATCTAAAACTATGGATACATAGATAGGTGTAGATTGAAGAATTGATTAAACTACGATTATTCTTCTCATTGATGATAGCCATCAATTAGTCCATTTTTTATTTTCTTTTTTACTCTATCCACTAGCCAAGCCTAATACTCCTTCTTGTGCCTCCCTATTTTGAGAGGAATGCCTAAGTAAGTGATGGGGAGGGAAGTCATCTGGTATTTTAACTTGTCAAGAACCATGATCTCTTGTTTGGGTGAGCAATGGAAGAAAATGACTTTGGAATTTTCCTCATTAATAGGTTACCATGTGGCTCTTAAGAAACATCATACATTATGTTTAATTATTGAGGCTTCCTCCACTATTTCTTTCTCTAAAAAATTAAATTCATCAAAAAATTGAAGGTGAGTGATTGGTCTAGCTCCATTTGTAATAGTGCTTTCTATTAATGTTTAGTTTTTCTTGTATTTGGTCATTGTTCTTCCCAAGAATTTAGCTAGAATGATGAATAAATATTGGGAAAGCGGATCTCCTTACCTAATACATTTGGATGTAGTGAATAATTATGATGGACACTCATTCATCATAAATAAATAGGATACCAATGAAAGATGTCCCTTGATCTAATTTATCTATTTTTGTGAGAAGCCAAATTGATCCATTACTTTGAGGAGGAAATATCATTCCACCCTATCATATGCTCTAGATAAGCCTAACTTAATAAATATTTATGGGAATTTAAGTGCTTCCATGAAGTGGATAGCCTCTTGAGCCAAAACTATATGATTCACTATTTTTCTACCTTCCACAAAACCACCTTGTTCCAGTAAGCTAATATTATGTAGAAGAAGTTTGAGACTCTCTATCATTACCTTGGTGATTATTTTGAGCAAGACATTACATAAAGTTATTGGTATAAACCCAATAATGTGCTTTACATATTGCACCTTTGGGATCAATGCTATATACATTTTTTTGATATTCTTCAACATATATTTAGATTTTCTAGATTCCTCAACAACATCTAGAAGGTCCTCATGTAAGATATCTCAAAATTCTTGGTAGAATTTGATGGGGAATCCATCTGGCCCAAGTGTCTTGCCTTTCTACATTTTGAAAACCACATATTATAACTCTTTGGTAGTTTATCATGTATTCAAAAAAATATCATCCTTTGTTATTAGTGCAAGTATCTCCTATAACACTTCTTGTTGGGCTTCAATATCATTAGGTTTTATTATTAAGGAGGGCATTAAGTTGTGCAATATGTGGGCTACAATGGATTTGTGAAATAAACTTGTGTTTTAGTCCCTCTTCTAGATCCATTAGACTCTAGATTTTTTCTTCCATAATAGATCTTCCCTTTTTTCCATTCTTCTAGCTAGGATGTAAGTTTGATCTCTATGATATGCAAACCCTCCATAAGGCCATCCATGTAGATATGTTAATTTAAATATTTGAGTTAGGCTATCACTTCCAACTTTTTTTCTTGACATCTTCAAACTCTTCCTAGTTCTAGATCCTTATCTTGGACAAGATATATTGAAGCCTCCTTACAAAGTAGTACATCGTAGTTTTATTATGAGTTTTACCTTCCTTCCGCCAATGTTGCACTTTGGACCTAAAAGAGATTTATTTTAACCACATTAGTTATAATTTTAATGGCAAGTGTCTCGCCTTATATTTTCATAGTTTTATCATGATTATCCAATGATCTTATCTTACATTGTTTAGTATATTTATCCTAGGAATGCATCTATGACTTTTAAAATTATCTAATAGCAATAACCTATCTAATATTTCTAGAATATAGTCATAACCTTACCTCCTATTAGACCAGGTCATCATACCATTGTCTAGTATGACATCCACAAGGTGGATATTTTTTATGTATTCCTTCATGAGGTCTATGCTCCAGTCTAAGCTACTATTTCCTCAGCTTCTCTTCTAAGGAAATGATGGTATTGAAATATCCATCTACTATTAGCTTTACAAATAGATTAACTCATAGAAATATTTATCCAAGATCAAGTATAAATCATATACATGTCATACAAGATAATAATGAATCATAATATCAAAATAACAATAATATCTCTAAAATATATTCAATATCAAAATATTACAAGAATGATTCAGATAGATTACATTGCATGGAGAGTTATCTCCAATATATAATTTTATATGACTTTTCAATACTCTAACTATTTATCTCTTCAAACATCTAGGAGATGCATCCTATTGTGGCTTATATTGACATCAAGATAAACTCAAACTGTAACTATCATCTACAATATTTTGAAATGTGAGCACCCACTAATCACAACCCAAGCCACACATTGGATGGGTCAAAATGCTTTAACCCAACCTCTAGAGTAGGTTGGTTCCTTGTCAACTTGCTATATATTGACTCATTTAAGCACAATTAAATAAATAAAGGATATGTATAGAAATGAGAAAGGGTTAATGTTAGAGTATATTACATCATTTAGGTTATGTGAATGTACCACCTTTGGTATATAACTAAAGTAGGATTTTACTTTAGTGTAAAGTTAGTTAGTCACTTCGAGTATTGTAATAAATGCACAAGTGTCAAATGTGCAAGTTGTAAATGTACAAGAAGTCCACTTGTACATAAGGTAGCTAGATAGAGTAAGGGGTAAGGAATCTATATTTCTATATAAAGACCTCATAGTGAGTTTTTTTATAGAGCAACATATGTAGCAGTAAATATAGAGAGTGTATGATAGTATGGTACAATGTAGTCCTTTCATATACTTTCATGAAGTGTTCATGTCCTTCATTATATAGCATTGTACTATTTTTATCACTTTCATTAATGGCATATTTTTTAGTTATTTGCGAATGTTCATCTCTTTATTTTCCTATATATTATTTGTACAATTAGTTTATAGTTATATTAGATTAGTTATCTTGCATCTTGTTGTTGTATTTTCTATACTACCATCCCATAAAAAGTTAATAGTGGTATCAAAGCACATGGTATATCATGTTGGATCTAGTGAGAGAGTCATGGTAGATTAGTCAAAAAATAAGGAGAGCCAAATGTGAGATTGAGAGAAATCTAAAAATCTCATATACAAAAAAATTGAGATTATATTTGGCTAGATTCTTTTCATAAGGTTGTAGAAAAACTCATGAAGACTAGGACTCAACATAAATTCCACTAGATTGACAAATCAACTAGTGAAGTTCATTATCTCCAAAATTATAAATTCTTCCATTCCAATTTCTAACATCTTGTTGTAGGAAAAGGAGATTCAAATAAATTTGGGAAGCTTACTACATAGAGCTAGGAAGAATATCTTCATTAGAATCATTCCAACACTTGAAACAACAAGTAGAAGATTGAATATTTCAAAAACCTGAGAAAAGATCCTATTACAAGAGATACATACCTGCATATTACAAAATAGAGGAAGAAGAGACTCCAAAGATGAGTTGAGGAGGATATTGGAGATTGGTGATCTACATTGAAAACTAAAACCTATATAGTGTAGAAGAAGAAAAGGCCATAGTAGTATTACTATTGATTCAAGAGATTCTAGAGAAGAGTCCAAAATAATATTGGAGGTTGGTGATCTCCATCAAAGACTACAGATAATAGACTGAAGAAATTAGCCTAAAAAAGTTAAAGAGACCCTTAAAAGGTCCAATTATAAAAGTTCCAATTCTAGAAGACTGGAGGTTGGTGATCTTAATTAAAGCCTGTAGATTGTAGAAGTGAAGAAGGACTAGAAAGGTCCCATTATAGATTCCAACAGTAGCAAATTTTGAAGATCTAGAAAGGAGACCTCATTACCAACACTTCCATTGTAGAATTTTAAAGGAAAGGTATCAATTGGAAGACCAAATAAGCTACAATATTGAATACTTTGAAGAGGTCTCAAGGAGAAAAAATGAGAAGGCTTGCAGAGTCTTATTATAGACACCTAAAATACATCATATTTAGGAGACTACTCATATAGGCACCTCTTTAGGTCATATGAATATTTATAGATCTTTCCAAGACTTAACAGTGGTTCTAACCACTCATCTAGGGTAATCTAGTCCTAGTCAATCTTAGTCGTTGATGGTGATAAGAGATATCTCCCTAGCCACTGACGATGATAGTTGCTAGCTCCCTAGCCACCTTGGTCGATAGTGGCTATCCCTCTAACTAACTCGGCCCTCAATCTGAGAAAAATATGTTTAAAAGCATAATAGATTCTTGATCATTTGGGTGAATAGAAGCCTCCCAAAGGCTTATCTCAACTGCCTAGACATAACAAGTTCTTGTTCTTGGCTTTTCCATGAAGCTAGAGCAAGGATTTTGGAATTCTATTTAAGATCCTAATTTTGAAGAGCAAATCTTGGAGAAATTGATGTGTCAATCACATAGTAAAACTCTACCAATTTGAAGAGTGAATCAACATCCCTTTGAGGTATAGCGAAGCTCTATCCAATTGCACAATGCCATTTTATTTTCCACCAATGGAGACTACCACATTTTGAGAGAACAACCCATTGTCGAAGGATCAAATTCAAATGGAGAAACATCAATATTATCGTAAAATTGTGCATCAAGATACAAGCTACCCTTGAACATCAATTCCATAGTAGAATCGATCAATTTTAGACCAGATATTAAGAGGGTAGAATCCTTATTTTGTAGTTGATATCTTTGACATCAGCCTATAGGCTTAGCCACCTAATTTGATAGTGGTTAGCAGATCCAGATGCTCTGAGTGATAGCGACTAGGGTTTGATTGGTCATTTCTTGAATTTTAGTCATAGATTTCCCATTCATAGTATGTATTTAGCTTTATATAGCATATATTAGTTATCTTTACTACATTTCCATGGTTCATTTTTAGTTTTACAAGCATCTTTATATTCCTTTGTGTATTTCATGCATTTCATCTTACCTTTAAGTTTTAGCTTTCTTTCTTGCATTTACTTGGAAACTAGCCTCATGAGAGGTATCATGTGTTGTTGATATATATTTTAGTTTCTTTGTGTGTAGGTGATAGTAATAATCAAGGATCTAAGCATCATCAAGATCATACTTCTTGACATCAAAGAAGGAGGCAGCTAATAAGCCCTCTTATAAGTAAAATAGTGGAGAAGCAAAGATAATTGAAGTGCATCTCTACCAATTGAGGGGCTACCATATTTGTAACAATTGTATGAAATTGAGGGATTCCGTAAGAGGGAAATATTTTAATCAAAATCCTTGTAATTAATAAAGAGCACCCTATATTTGATCATCTTTATATTGCAATGGTTATTTTATTTCTTGGTTTTAATTTGTTATATGTTTCAAATAGCATAGATGCATAATTTTTACTACTTACACTTATTACAAATTTAGAGAATACCATTAAAGGATTTCCTAGGATAACTCATCTGAGAAATTTACCACCAAAGAAATATTTGGGATAATTGTTTCCATATAACAAAAATCCTAAGGGATAAGGATTTGGTAAGAAGTTTATCAAATTTTGGAGGAGATTAGTGAAGACCTCAAGAATTTTAAATTCTTGATAAGAAGGCTTAAATTGAAGTCAAAATTTGATAAAAATACTGAAGGAGAAAGGAGCCTAACATTACTACCAAACATGAAATGTTTGAAGATTGCATTTGAAGGCTAGAAGGCTCATTCAGAAAAAAAGGTTTGTTGAATATACAACAGAATACTGAAGGGTTCTTGAAGAAAAAAATTAGCTACAATTTGGGACAATTCCCTACCAAAATTTTGAGTAATGATAGCATTTTAGTGTAGAGTTTTACTGTGAAAGATGCACAATTAGGGCAGCATTACTAGTTGTAAAAATATTAGAAGTTATAGAGTTTGTCCTGAAGGTTGATCAAGTTACCTGCTACATTTTAAGGGTAGCAAGTTAGAGGGTTTTTGGAGATGCAAAAATATGAGTTAGAGAGTTGTTTCGAAAAACCAAGTAGATTTGCAAGTTCATACAGTTAAAGGTAGTAATAAGGTGAATCCAATAATCTAGCAATCCTTCATCTAGGAAGATAATTAAGGTAAGGAACTTGGGTGCAAATAGGTTTATTAGCTAAACTTTAATTTGGGTTATTATTCAATTCCATTAAGCATCATTTAGTTCTTTAAAATTTGCAAAGATAAGGTTGCATATTATAGTCTTAAAAGGGAGTGCAAAAGGAAGTTTCTTTTTAAGGTTTATACCTACATATTAAAATAGGAGTTAGATATATTTTGATAGAAAGAAAAATATCATCTTCCTATTATCTAGTTACAACAAAGAAGACTACATTAAGTTACATAGATTATAGTGCATTTAGGATCAATTACTAGTGCATGATTTAAGGTTCATTTAAAGGAGTAATAAGGTGAGATCAATATTGCACTATACTAGTTGTTCTTAAATAGTTTTAAGGTGCACTAAGTATTTTAAGTTATGGTGAAAATTAGTGCATATTTCAAGTTACTTTGAGGGTTCATATAAATGATTAATAAGGAGAAACTATTATTGCACTATATTAGTTATTCAAATTTCATTAAGGATTATTAGTTAAGGTGAACATTAGTGCAAAGTTAAACCTCTAAAATTAACTGCATGTTTAAGAGCTTGGATTCATTGGTGCAAAAAACTATCAAAGTTAAGGAGTTAGAGGTTAGTGTTGTCTAATAAGAAAGGCAAAAATACATTGCTCTCAACGATTAGAGCAAGTAATCACCATATATAAGAAGCAAATAAAAAGCTTCAAAAATATGTCTTCATTTGTCCTCAATCTATACAATGAGGAGTTGCCATATCAAAAGAGAAGAGTAGCATAAAAAGGAGATAAGAAACTCTAAAAATTTTGGTGCAAAATAAATTATCTTCTTTATGTTACATTGATGCACCATATCCATCCTAAATAGGATGAAATATAGAGTGTATCAAGACACTAAGGCAACAAGTATCCTACATTCATAATTGATTGAATCATTGAAGATATAAGGTGCAAAATTTGGGTAGATAATATGAGCTGACCTAGGGATCATAAGCATTAATTTGGGGCATCTAGAGACACTATTTTTAGCATATTATCTAGCACCTATGATTGCATCAAATTGTAACACAAGTACCTACATAAATATAAACGTAAGGGTCATGAATAACAAGTAGTATAGCAAAGGAGAAAATAAAGGTGCAATACCCAATAAGCAGGCCAAGTGAAAACACCACATTCTACCTTTGGAGCTCCATAGAATCACCACTCCATCACCCTTGGTACCTCACAACTAGATCCAACCATCATCCTTGAATAAAATAGCTTGCAAGAGGAAAATTGTTGGTTGCAAAAAGAGTGAAGCAAGCCTAAAAATGGTTGTAATGAATAGGCATTGAGAAGATCTTAAGGTTAATTATTGGTACGTCGAAGAGAGCATGATATATCTACACTTATCTTAAAATATGAAGGAATATTATGCCACTTGGCACAAAGTGCATCATCACCCTCTTATCTCCAACACTCAAGAAAGGCAGTCATTCATGTAACACCTTCAATCATTTCCTTAAACATTCAAGAAATTTCAACACTCAACAAGGAGAAGCTAGTCCAGCACCACATGGTTTAATGATCCAAAATGTCTAGAAAATCTTGAGGAAGAGATGTAATTAATGCCTACCACCACCTAGCACCTACTTAAATAAGGAGAAGCTTACATATAGCCACCAAACAAGAAGTGCACAATAGATGGAAGTGAATTTATAGTGAGCATTAAGTGAGATCATATTCAAAGCTTTAATTCAAGGAATAAAATGTGCATTTAATATTGTCATAAGAGGATGTTCATTGAGTTTGTTATGAACCAGCAAAAAGATACCAGCTCTCACAATTAATGCCTAGGTTCAATACCAATCAACACAAGTTCAAAGGTATATTTGCACTTACTACTTGCTTTCATTAAATTTTAAAAGGAGGTATAAGGAAATCCATATTTCTAAGTTTAAAATAATTGGATTAGATATAATATTAGAGAAAGAAATCAAATCAAAAGTGCATAATCTTAAGGGTTAATTCAAGGAGCATTATATTTAAAAATAATTAAGTAGGAGAAATAAGGGTTTCTACTTTAGACACTTAGAAATTATATTGTAAATATTATTAATTTATAATATTCTAAAATTAGGGAGTTATAAGGTATACTACATCAAACACAGATAATTGGAATTTAGAAATATTAGATATTAAAGGATATACAAGGAAGTTCATTATTTACTTAAAGGATTTGGAATTATATACTTACACTTTTCTCATACTCATACTAAATGGACAAAAGAAATCCAACCATAGAACTTCAAATTAAGTGCATAGATAATTATGAGAGATAATATGAAATAGAATTTGATTATTTTTATTACAAAATCAACCCAAAAGATAAATTATTACTTACTAAGCACTTTATTAAACTTATAACACATTCCAAACACTAGGGAGACATAAGGAATCCTACAAAACTTAAGTCTAGAAAGGTTTCATCAAATTGGTTCACATAACTTAAACTAGGGTGTCATAAGGTAGTCTACTTTAAAATCCTTTGAAGCAACCATCAAGGATACTCTAATTGCTTGAGAATTAAAAGGCTTTTATCAAGAAATATGAGAAGAGTAAAATAATTAAGTGAACTTTAAAATACTCAAGGTATTCTAAAATCAAGTAGAAGATATAAGGAATTCTACTCCAAAGGTTAATAAAAGGAAAAATGAATGAAATAGTGAGGAGCTATTTCATATGGTGCAATTTTCACTCCAAAAATCTAGTAGATACCTTTGAAGGATACAAGCTTTTATCTTCTAGTGAAAATAAAATATTATCATTATTCCTTAAATATGTAAGAGAAAGAAATTTTACAACATTAATTGGTTATATTCATGAAGTACTCTTCAGAGCAAGGTGGAATACACAAAAATTGGTTATATTCACAGTAGAAATTTTTTTAATGGAATATCTATCATTTATTATTTTTGAACTCATTGAAAACATAAAGTAAACTAGCAATTCTAGTCAATACTATTGTGATGATGTACTAATTCATCATGAAGCAAATATTCCTCTAACAACAGTGTAGAAACAAATGAGGAAGATAAAACTTGACAAAAGAAAGTAAAACAAAAATACTCATCTGAATACAAACATAAATTATACTGAAGAAAGCACACAGATTTAATTGAATGTGTATTATCAAGTAAAATAACTAAAATATTCTATAGAAGATCATGAAGTCAAATCTCTCTCAATGGAGGTATCGTTTTATGAAGATACTAACTACTTGCTTGAATAGGACACAAACAACAAATAAGGAGAATTCAAACTCCAATACCAGATAGAAGAACCATATTGAAGACTAAAGTTTTCAATACCCAAATAATGTAATATAGGGGTGTGTTAGAGTATATTAAATCATTTGGGTCATGTAAATGTACCACCTTTAGTACATAACTAGAGTAATATTTTACTTTAGAGTAAATTTAGTTAGTTACTTTAAGTATTGTAATAAATGCACAAGTGTCAAATATGCAGGTTGTAAATGTACAAGAAGTCCACTTGTACATCAAGTAGATAGATAGAGCAAGGTGTAAGGAATCTATCTTCCTATATAAGGACCTCATAATGAGTGTTTCTATAGATTAGCATATGTAGTAGTAAATATAGAGAGTGTGTGGTAGTATGGTACAATGTAGTCCTTTCATATCCTTTCATGGAGTGTTCATTTCCTCCATTATATAGCATTGTACTATTTTTATCATTCTCATTAATAGCATATTTTTGAGTTATTTGTAGATGTTAATCTCTTTATTTTTCTACATATTATTGTGTCATTATTTTATAGTTATCTTAGATTATTTATCTTGCATCTTGTGGTTGTATTACCTATACTATTGTCCCATAAAAATCTAACAGTTAAAAAGGAGAGGGTTAGCAAGATATAAATCTAAAGTGGATGGATAAAGCTAACAACATAGGATTCTACATAGAACCTTTAACAAATCAACTTCAAGGATAATACTTGGGACTAACAACATTTGCAACTTAGACATCTTCATAATTAAGAATAGTTGCATACTTTAAAATCATTCCAAAAATCTATGGTATTAATAATCCAAATTAGAATAATTTGATTAATACTCAAACTAAAAAAACTAACTTATTGCAAGCATACATTTAAACATGAATCATTCCAATTTGCTCTAGGTTAGCAACCCAAATTAGTAGAATAAACTAACCATAACAATAGTAGTAGAAATAACTTCATGGATTTGATATTAGAGAATAGAGAAAATATAAATCTAAGGTAAAAATCCCAAGTAATGCTCCTTCCACTAATATACAAAAAGTATACAATAGTAGTGAAAGCAAACACTTTAGAGCCAACCACTTGAAAGGAGGATACAATCTCTAGTTATAGTTTTTTACAATAGATTCAAGAAAATAAGAGCATTACAAGGGAATTGGAGTGCCAATCCAACAAGATGCTAATGTGGCAGTATTTTGTTTGATCAAAGAAAGAAGATAAATATTTCTCCATTGATTTTATGCAATTGGCCTTTGTAACTTGTTTGGCCTTCATGGATTCTAGTTGCACAGTCTTGCCAAGAATGCATCCAAGTCATCCCCTATTATTGTGGTCATTTCTTCGTTGTGGATCTGAAATTGAATTGGCTCTTGGATGTTTCATCTTCTTGGCTCAACAACCTTATCTCAAAAAAATATCTTGAGTTTATCATCTTTATACTACAATGAAATCTTCATTATATGCACATCTTTAACTAAATTCGATGTCATCCATTTATATTCCCTTCAACAACTAATTAAATCATCAAAAACTCTTGGTTTTAAATGGATGTGACCTAAGGACTCTCATCATTCATCCTTAGGATTCTCAAAATTGTAACTATGTTTTGCTTCATAAGGTTTTGACCATGTTGATTATGGATTGGATATTGTTGATTCTGGGCCATGATTGATGTTACCAAGTTGCAAGTTTGACCACTTTTTACTATGACTTGGAGCCAACCTATGGCCTAGAGCCTACCCTGATATGGGATTCACCTTAGGAATTTTTCCTTGCATTGTCTTCATCGTTCATGGCATAGAACTAGATCTGGACTAGGATTTGATTTCCAAAACTTGACCTTTTGACTACTTTGACTACACCGTTTTGCAAGGGATGTGTCATGTGACATAGAAATTTGCTTTGGGCCACAATTCAAATCACAACAACAACCAAATTTTACTATGTTGACCATGGCCTAGAGCCTATTTGCATGGCATGTGACCACAACTTGTTATTCACCTTATTTGATTATCAATATTTTGATCGTGGTCTACAACCTACTCTGGACTACGATGTGCCTTGCTCTCTAATGTACTTTTACCACATTGATTGTGACATATATCCTACTTGAATTTTACATGATGTGGAAACTCGCTTAGGGCCATGATCTAAATATTAAAGATAGTTGTTTTGACTACACTATTGTGTTATAGATCCTATTTACATGGTGCATGGTTGCATCCTTCATCTCTTATTTTCTCTAAAACAAAATTTAATTACAGTATGGAACCCTAATTTGGGCTATGATTCAAATTACAAAGTTGGCCAATTTGACCGTGTTGAATGCAGCTTGGATACTACTAGCATTGGGTTGTAATTGCAGCTTGGAGACACCCTTTAATAGTTAGCAAATTTTTTGAGGTTTTTTGTAAAATATTCAAAGGATGTGGTATTTTTGGCCTACATTATGGTGCCTCCTAAGGAACTTTGCTAGCAAAGTTACACAACTCATATCCTTATATTTTGGGTACATGGAGTCAAAACTTGAATGGATAGGTAACATGAAATAGTTTGAAAAGATGGAAAATGGTGAGTGAGAATAAAATAGTGAATGGAATGAATGAAGGCATGAATGAATGGATAAATGGATGGGGTGGAAAAAATGAGTTATGTCAAAAAATAGATGCAATAAAATGGAATGATAGAATGGACTCCAAAACAACTACAAAATTATGTCTCAAAATATTACCTCCCTATAATTATTACCATTTCAAACATTAAAACAAGATATTCATAGGGTAACAGTTCACATGGAAGCAATGTAAGAGGTAAAACATTTGTTTCATTTGCAAGAAATTACTCTTATTTTAAAGGCTCGACCACATGACTTCCTCATGATATCTATAAGATCATGCTTTTATTGTTAAATCTGATGATTGTTAGAGTTGAAACCATTTACGAGGTAGTTTTTGGGCCTCATCTCAACTATGGTGCTCATGGATGTTCAACTTGCTACAGAGGTGATCCTTATTCTTCATGTTTTGCTTCTTCACCAACATTCTCTTCTTGGTTTGCTTCTTCACCAACATTCTCTTCTTCTTCTTCTTATTCTTTACTAGAATTCTCTTCTTAGTTTGCTTTCTCTTCCTCTTCCTCTTTATCTAGTCCAACTTCCTATTTTTCTTCTTCACTAAAAAATTGCACCATATAACTCAAAGTTTTTTAAAGTTTTGTTCCAAGTTTCTTGACTGGGATTTGCTATCTCCATAAATTATTTATGAGTGAACTAAAGCTTAGGAATTTTATCATAAGACATAAACTATCCCTTTTCAACTCTATCCCATCAAATATATGACCTTGGTTAGGTCTTACACCAATTCTACCACTTGATCATGATTAATGGGTTCCAACCAAGAATATATCTCAAAATCATTATGCACAACTGATTTCTAGTTTTCTTTAAGGTCCTCAATTGTTAATATCATACACTCTTCATCCTAGAACCCTTGGAAACCATATTCCATCATTTCTTTGGTGGGTTCTACAATTTTTTGGATCTTCCCTTCAATTTTATCAATTAATAGCCCTCCTTTATAGATTAACTTGTATCTCCTAAGGACATTCTTGGACACCAGTATTGCAATAGTCCATTCCTTAATGGGAATAGGCCTAGCAATTAAATTACATCTAGATTTAGATAATATGTATATTTTTATGGATTGTAATACCATTGGTTGAACCTAACTCTAAGCAGTTTCAATACCCTTTTTGGTCTTTACTAATAAATGACTAGCTTCATCTAATAAATCAATTCTCCAAGTATTTTTCCATAACTTTAGTCCACATCTCTTTTCTAATATGTTTAAATTTATCCTTAGAGAAACCTATGGTTCTAGCCTTTTCAACTTGAAGTTATTGTTGTAGGGACTCTATAAGTTTTTCTTAAGCCTAGTTTTGTTCCTATTGTGGGGATTTCCTGCTTACCTCCTTAAGCTTTGTCACATCACAAGAATCTCGAAGATCACAATGAGTATTGTAGACTTTGGTGGATCTACCACTTTGACCTAGGAATAGATTATCAGAATGAATCTAGATAGACTGGTTTGGGTAAGGAAACCCTAGACAGTGGGTTCATATATTTGCCATTTTAATGCAATCACCCATGTATTACCAGATTAGATGATATTATATTATCTTGATTATTTGTGACCAAATCAGGTATTTTTAGAACACATTAAGACCAGTTCGGTGCCATGTCCATTGGGTAGTCATAGCAGATTTATATTCAATGACTCAGAAAAGAAAAAGAAATGAGAACTAGTTTGTTTTTATTCATTCAAATAATGTAACCAATCAAAACTATTTAACTAGCAATGGGAGGAATCATTTACACATTCATATTGCTGTAATATGCAAATGAGCAAAACATATAATCATTAACACATAGAATTCTAGAAGCAGAGTTGGAGCTTATATTAATATAAAGATATTCTACATATGAAAATACTGACAGAATGCTTGGCTCTTATATGATAGTTATTACAATAAAACCCGAGTTCGAATATCGTAACATGGGGTTACTTATATTAATCCTGATTGTATTGATGTAAGAGTATACAAATCTAGCTCATCCACAGGAAATGATCTCAGTAGACAAAGCCTCCTACATAGTCTCTAGAAAAATGGTAGAAGAACAGATGGTGTAAGAGACAAAAGGGATTAACACAAAATAGAAAATATGACTAACATATAAAACATGATAATACCTGAACTTAATATTTCTCTCTCAAAGGTTTGATAAAAAAACTTTGCTTTTGCAGTGGTATCCTTTATTTAATGCTAGTTTCTCGAGTGGGGTTATAACCAATTTATCCAGCTGGCTCAATCTCGCTCCCCCCAAAAATAGGATGTAATAAAAAATGGGCATGTAGTCCACATATTTTTACTTAAGTAGATTGTATCTAAGGCTATGTACTATTTCTCCCACTATCCTGGGTAGGTGGTTGTGTTGCACTCAGCTCATGTGTTCTCCCTGGTGAGTTGGGCCCCACTCCTTCCCTTTCGAGGTCTTGTAGACTTCAGTCAATGTAGCCCCATGCTTCGTCGTGGAAGGTTAAGGTGAATATTAATAGGTTGAGATCCTGTGTGAATTTTTTCATCCTTTATTTGGCCCACTCCATACTATTTTTTGTGAAGACATATAAACGGTAAACCATTTGCACCAAAACCATAAATTGTTTTGATAATTTTCCATCAGGACCAAAGTCAAAATTTTGTATTTTATTGAGCACAAACTCCTTGATGTTAGGATTTTGGATGAATTTTCTTAATGTGAAACCATAATCATTCAGTTCATCTTCAATATCCTGCTCTGCGTCGACAACTTCTTGATTCTAGAGGAGCCAATTGGATCTATTTTGAAGATACACAAAAACTTTAGAGTATTCTTCTACGAAGAAATAGACAGTTCCATCTCCTAAGGTAACTGCTACCCCACTAATTTCTACATAGCTTTCCCTGAACCTTTTGTATATAGGGAATATTGTATTTACTCTCTGATCTTCTTGTTGCAATCATTCATGCAAGAGGCCAATAGTGTGCTTGGTGGCATAGATATTATAAAATATGGAGGCAAGATCCTCCATCTTCTCCAGTATCTTCTCCTTCATATCCTATTTAAACTCATCAAAAGACACAAAGCAGTCATTGTCCTATGCAATAATGGCCTGGGATGGAGCTGGCATTTGCTTCAATTGATCGATCTCGACCTGAAGTTGTTGCACTTGAATTTGTAGTTGCCCTGCCTCCATAGCCTTGGTATTTAAAACTTCCATCTCTTTTTCCACTACTACTACCACCTATACTTGAGAGGCTACGTGGGACTTCATCATGTCTATCGGATTCACCTCCACCCTTATTATACCTTTATCAATATCAATGGTTGTTTCCTTCAATATCTATGGTAGAAGGGTGTCAAATGTAGCAGTGGACACATCGCATGTTTCTTTCCCAGCTATCCCTCGAGGCCTGCTCACTCTTTTACTAGGAGACCTTTGCTCCTCTATATCTTGTATTTGATCTTCTTCATTTGTAGTGAACTGGAGCATGTCCCTCATGCTCACTGGCATTAAATTTTTGGTTTTGATAGTAGAATACTCAACTCTAGCTTTCTACCTTATGGGGGACAGTGAGGGACTCCTTTCTTAGACTTCATATTTTCTGAGTATAATGGATAACCCTCCCACCTATTGAATTTTATTTAGAGCCTTTAATGTAATGGGATGTTCTTATTGGTTGATTACCAAGGTGGTGGAGAATAAGTAAGGTTGACGCACTACCATGTCAATCTGCTCTGATGGACACATCAATTTTTGAGTTGATGACATGAGGCTTTGTGATTGCTGTGAGGAGTAAGTGACTAAATCCTTCCCTCTTGCTATGACAATGGGAGATCTAGAAGAAGAGGGGAGTTTTGCTTACTCTTTTTGTGCTTCACCCACTATATTCATCATGACCTTGAATAGTTCGGTATCTTTATGGAAAAACAGGAAAGTGGGATCCTGGAATTCTTTTGGGACCAATGGCACCACTTTTCTACCAACAGTTTTTTGTGCAATTTTAACTCAAAGCCATAATCTCCAACTGCTTCTAATTTTCTATAAGGCCTTGCATCCATTCTCCACAGTAATTCCAATGATCAACCTTCCTTAATGGCATTTTGCATATCATCCTCAAAGTCATCCTTCTTTTAGAAGCTATGGTTTTTTTTGCAAAAAGAGGGATCTCCAAGGTGTGTAACATGGAAATTAATGTGGATAGCGTCTATCCAAGATCTATTTCAAATTATGGAAATTCATTACTAGGCATTGTAGGCGAGTACTTACCCTAGATAGAGATGACAACATTACTATTTCATGCCAAAGATATTGAAACACTAGTCAACTTAGGGTCCTTAGATATGAAAGTTGCAACACATGCTAGTTATGGTGGGATTCATTCAGCTTCACCCAATAAGAAAGAGAATGAGCTTGGGCAACTAACTCCTAGTTTTTTCTTTCATCCCCATAGAGAGGGAAAGTCATATGATGAGGAGCTATTTGTTTCATATTTTAGTAGTTTGCTAGCGGACCCCCTATTTAAGTTTAGGAAGAAATCAACCCAACAACCAAAATGGGAATATGATCATCTGGGACCCGAAAGAGTCTCTAGCCTTGCTCATGGATTTTCTTCTAGATCTGATCCATATATCTACCATGACATACAAAATAGTGTAACTCCAAGAGATGAATGAGATAGAAGTGATATTTCTAGATATAGAAACCCACATTCTCATTCAATCTCCCCCACCATATTGAGTACCATGTTGTAGGGTGATCCAATGCTAGCTCCTCTTACATCCATGCATTGCTTAGCAACCTGAATTTCAATGGTATCAATTCTCAAGCATCCCAATAGTCTAGCTAGAGGACCTTTATTCCAATAGAAGATAGAATAATGTTGAGGTCACACCCTCAACCGATAGACTTGGATAATTTGAACAAGCAGGTGGTGACCAACATGGACCAAATGAGGGAACCCTCGAAGTTGGGTATGTAGGAGGAAATCAAAGCTCTAAAAACATAAATCAACAAGCTAAAGAGTCAATTACCTTTGAGTTTGAGTTGCAAGATAATTTTACTAAAGAAATAAAAGATTTTTTCTTTTTTTGAATTTACATGGTGGAATCGGTAGCCGCCACGAATTCGGGCAGGTTGTCCGACTTTTATGGTTGCCACAGTATTCTGTGGTGTCCACCCTAGAAGCCGCCACACAAATCTTCATGTAGTCTGCCCCTATAACCACCATGCCACAATCATTTTAAACCTTTTATGTTGTTGAAAGCACCAGGAAAGGGACAAGCGTTCAATTTGGCAAGGCCCAAGATTTGAACCTTGGACCTCCACCTCCCTTATGGGGTTTGGATGAACCAATTGGTCTACACCTCGAGACCTAAATAAAAGAATTAGAAGAGTGAATTGTTGTTCTATTCTTTTTTAAAATAATCCCTCCTTATGAAGAGCTCAATCGATGGTTTATCAAAGTATAGAAATAAAAGGGTTGGACAATTGCCTCCCATCACCACCTTGGTCAATTATTTGTTTTTATCACTTTTAGCTCCAATACTCTTTCTTAAAATCCCTAAGACTCGACATCTAGATGATTTTTGGTCAACTGGTCTTTCTGCAACAATGAGCATTCTAATTTGATCCTAAGAATATATCAAACATGAAATACACATTTTGGATTGAACTCCCTTTCTTAAAATTACATGCATAAAGTACTTACCTTAGATAGTTGTTATGTTTTTAAGGCCATTATTCCTCCCATCAAAGCTATCACACTTCATTCACTCCCACCTGTGCATCTTAGTTGAGATTGATGTTTCTAAGGACCTCTAGAGTAAGATCTTATTTAGAGCCCCTAGTATCCAATTTGAAAAATGAATCAATTATCTCAACTTACCAAACTCATGTTTCTACTGCTAAAAGTAAGACCATATGATTAAAAACTATCCAGTGAGACCTACCAAACAATAAAATCATCCTTCTAGTACTCCTTCTAGTACCACTACTTAACATACAAGAAAAATATTATCTCTTGTTCAACCTTCACAACCTTCAATTTCTCATGATGTGACTTCTTTTCCTGCTCATTCATTTTCCCAATATTCTAACTTGGTAGTTACCCACATATCTCTTCAACCCCCTCCAATGTTTGAGGGTCCTATGGAGCAAACTCCTCATGATATAATCGAGGAGGGTTGGGTAACCCAACATAACAAGAAACACAGGTGCAACTCATCAAAGGATGCCTCCTCCCTCCTTCTAGAGGTGTCCCCAAATACTAACACCTTGGAGGTAAGGAATGGAACCATAAGCCTAACAAATCTCAATTCAAAAATGCCTCCTTAGCCACACATTAGTCTAAAGGAATAGGTACTCTACATGATTATATGCAATATGTACCAACTTGGAATTCTTATAATGCTTTACTTGACAATATGTTAAATTAATATCTTCAAGAATCATATCTTAGAATATGCATGGCATCACACTGCGATAGCAACATTTTGCTATCCAAATAGTCATCAAGAGAGTTTACCCATAGATTTTACTATTACAAGAAGTCAAAATTTTAGGTTTCAAATTCAAAAATACCCTTAAGACCTTATGGGGGATCAAGGGGTATTGTCTATTAATCATGATGGAGGGGGGCCTATCCTATGCCTCTCTTGAGAGTTGTAGGATTCTATTTTATTATTAGGAGAGGATCCAATGCATATATTAGTGTGGTGTACATCAATATTTAGAGGCAATAAATTAGGTACTATAGTTTTTTATGCACCCAATGATGCAACCGAAAAGGCATCCCTTTGAGACTGGATTTGGTATGAAACTAAATAGTGCAAAATGAGGAATCATTTTTATATTGAATCGCTTTTTGATTATAAGGTAGAAAATCCCACAATAGACTTAATTAATATATTTGTTCGATGATGCCTTATTATCATATTTGGGTTGCATTTAAATACCTAGTCTAATAGTTGTAATAGTGAAGGGTTGTGACCCTAGAATATAATTAATAAATAATATAAGTATTAGGACATGTTAGGAGGGTCCTGACATGCCACACCCTTTAAAGGAGCTTTGTCCTCAAAGCTGGAAATTTGGAAATTGCTGTTGGATATCTTGAAAAATTTCCCACGTTGCATCTTCTAAAGGTATACCTTTCCAATGGATTAAAACTTCCATGATATCGCGAGTACGAAGGTGACGAGAGTGGCGATCCAAGATAGCTTCTGGATCGACTAGAAGTACTCCATCATCGAAGAATTTAGGGAGAGTGGTTTGTGTCATGATATGGGCTCCAACTGTGAGCTTAAGGCAAGATACATGAAATACGGGGTGAAGTTTGGAAGAGGGAGGAAGCGCTAGTTTGTAAGCAACGGTCCCAATACATTGGAGAACTTTATACAGCCCATAAAATTTGGGTGCTAACTTCTAAGAACATTTTTGTTTAAAAGAGGATTGACGATAAGGTTGGAGACTAAGAAAACCATATCACCCTCATGGAAACTATGTTTGCTTCTATGTTGATCGGCTTGCTGCTTCATGCGATGCTAGGCGGTGTGTAGGTTCTCTTTTAGGATCCGTAGTATGTCATCTCTATTAGCAAGTTCTGTTTCCACTGCATGGACTTTTGTAGTCCCTGGAATATAGGAAGTGAGGGATGGTGGTGTTTGACCATATAGTTCTTCATAAGGAGTCATTTTGATGGACGTATGGTATGAAGTGTTATACCACCATTTCGCTAGTGAAAGCCACTTTACCCAATGGAATGGTTGAGTAGAAACAAAACATTGAAGGTATATTTCCAAGAATTTATTTATAACTTCTGTTTGGCCATCGGTTTGAGGATGGTAAGCGGAGCTCATACGAAGTTGAGTACCTTGTAATTTGAAAAATTCTTTCCAAAAGGTGCTAGTGAAAGTTGGGTCGCTGTCACTAACAATTATGGAATGCATACCATGTAATTTAAAGATGCTATCTAGAAAGAGGTGGGCTATAGTGCTAGCGGTATAAGGATGAGACACGAAAAAAAATGGGCATATTTAGATAAACGATCAACGACTGCAAAAATGGTTGTTTTTCCTCCTAATTTTGGTAAGCCTTCAATAAAGTCCATAGAAATATTTGCCCATGTTTTGGTGGGTATAGGAAGAGGTTGAAGTAATCTTGGAATAGCGAGGGTCTCCCCCTTTTGTCTTTGGCAAGCTTCACATTCTTTTACAATGTTTTTGATGTAATTTTTCATTCCTATCCAATAGAAAGGAGGTAGTGGCTCTTTTGTAGGTTTTTAAGAACCCTGAGTGGCCTGTAGCGGGTGAGGTATGTAACTCATGAAGAATTTTTTCATGATAAGTTGAATTGGGGGTGAGGACCATCCTCCCTTTGTATCTTAATATATTGTCCTTCCAAGTGTATGGAGGTTTGCTACTAGGATTATGTTGAAGTTGTTGAATTAAGGCGTGGATAGTAGGATCATTTATCCATTCTTCATGCACCTCATCTACCCATTTAGGAATAAGGGAGGAAAGAGCATGGACTTGAGGCATATCTTCAAATTTTCTAGAAAGTGCATCGGTTGCCATGTTGTCCTTTCCCTTTTTATATGTAATTTCATAATCATAGCCAAGAAGTTTAGTAACCCATTTTTGTTGTTCCGGGGTATTATTCCTTTGTTCCAAAAAATACTTCAAGCTATGATGGTTAGTGCGTATAATGAAATGTTGGCCAATAAGGTAAGGCCTCTAATGTTGAATAGCATGGAAAATCACCAACATCTCTTTTTCATACGTAGAGCGAGCTAAATTCTTATAAGAAAATGCTTTTCTTATAAAAGCTAGAGGCCTTTCATCCTGCATGAGTATGGCTCCCATTCCTATTCTTGAAGCATCACTTTCAATGACGAACGGTTTAGAAAAGTTGGGCATGGCTAGAACAGGGGTGGTACACATTACAGTTTTCAAGGTGATAAAGGCCTCATCCGCTTTAGACGACCATTTGAAAGCATTTTTTTTAAGTAATGTTATTAGATGAGCAAATATTTTACCATAATTTTGGACAAATTTTCTATAATATCTCGTTAGTCCAAGAAACCCACGTAGATCTTTTAAGGTTTTTGGAATAGGCCAATTTTTCACCTCCTTGATTTTGGAAGAATCTACCATAACTCCTTCCTTTGAGACAATATGCCCTAAGTATTCAATTTCTTGTTTTCCAAAGGAACACTTTGATCTTTTTGCATAAATTTGATTTTCTTTCAAGATTTGGAACGCTTGTCTAACATGGTCCAAATGTTCTTCCCATGTTTTGCTATAAATCAAAATGTCATCAAAGAAAACTAATATAAATTTACGAAGAAAAGGGTGAAATACCTTATTCATTAGACTTTGAAAGGTAGAAGGAGCATTGGTCGGGCCAAATGGCATCACCAAGAATTCGTAGTGCCCTTCGTGAGTGCGAAAGGTCGTCTTAAGAATATCCTTTTCATTGACTCGTATTTGGTGGTAGCCTGACCATAAGACTAACTTGGAAAAATAATTTGTCCCGTGGAGTTCATATAATAGCTCATCTATGACCGGAATAGGAAATTTATCTTTGATGGTCATTTTATTAAGCGCTCGAAAATCGACACATAAACGCCATGAGCCATCCTTTTTTCTAACTAAAATAATTGGAGAGGAGTAAGGGCTTTTTCTAGGTCTAATGACTCCTGCCTTAAGAAGCTCTTGTACTAATTTCTCTATTTCGGTCTTTTGGAGGTATGGATAATGATAAGGTCTAATATTAGGAGGTTGATGCCCTAGAAATAGTGGAATAGTGTGATCGTGACTTCGTTGTGGAGGTAGTCCTTTTGGTTCATTGAATACCGCCTTATGGTGGTCTAAAATATTTTGTAACTCTGGTGTCTCGTCTTCTTTGTGACTAGGTTGAATTGAAAATAATTGGGTGACCATTCCTTTGTTTCCTTTTTGGATAATTTTTTCCATTCGATGTGAGCTGATGATTTGGGAAGGTCCTGATTTTAGGCCTTGGATAATATAGGTTTGGTTCTTTGCTGTGAATTTCATCCATAGTTCATCAAATTCCCATTGGACCACGCCCAAGGTTTGTAACCAGTGTACGCCTAGTACAATGTCACACCAACCTAGGGGTAGGATGTACATGTCGCATTTCATGTTATAAACCCCCATAGTTAGTTTTATATTTTTGCATTTTCCTTTGCATGCAATTTTTCCGTCGTTTCCAATCATCACTTCAAAGTTATTGCAAGGGTATATAAAACAATTTGCTTGTTTATCCATCTTTGGATTGATAAAATTATGTGTGCTACCAGAATCTAGGAGCACGTAAGGTTTTATTTCTTAAAATACTTTTTTACTCATATTTTTTGAGGGGCAAAAAATCCGGCAAGGGCATTGAAGGAAACCTTTGGTGCATTTTCTTTGTCACTTTCAAGTGTGTTGGACAATACCTCTACTTCGAGTTCAGGTTCCTCTTCATGAGAATTCCCTTCCTCTGTGGCATCTAGAATATATAATTTTCGTGAGGCACATTTATGATTTCTGTCAAATTTCTCATCGCAATGGTAGCAAAGACCCTTAACTTGTCTTTCCTTCATTTCCTCAAAACTCAGATGCTTAATTGGTATAGCGGGGTTAATTTTTGGGGCTGTGTAGGATTTTTGGGTTTTTCCATTTTGCATTGGTTTGGGGTTGGTATAAGTGTTTGATGGTTTCCCCCAAGTTGGTTTTGTGAACCGATTTCATGCCTTGATTTTATCCTTCGCTAATTTCGCCAAGCCGATGGTCTCTAACATGTTTTTAGGGTTATACATTTGCACCTCTATTCGAATTTCTTCTTTTAATCCGTTGACAAAACATTCTTGAAAGAATGCAGTGTCTAATCTGGATGTTCGATTAGCTAGCCTTTCAAATTCTACTTGGTATTCGCTTACCGAAGTGGTTTGGCATAATTTAGTGAGGGCCCCTGTAAAGCTTTGAAACTTGCTAGGGCCGAATCACACTAATAGATTCTGTGTAAAGGTTGACCACGTCAAAGTGTCGTTAGTTTTCTCAAACCATTGGTACCATTGGATGGCATCGTTTTCCAAGTGGAAGGAGGCGATATGCACTTTTTGCATTTTTGGAATTTGATTTAGTGAGAAATATTGCTCTGCTCGGTAGATCCAGTTTGTAGGGTCTCCTCCTTCAAATTTTGGGAAGTCTAATTTGGTCGTCCGTGGTAGAATGGAAGTTTGTGGACCTCCTAACATTGCTCGATTTGATGACTCATGGTTGGTTGAATTTGCATGTGTTGTTTCCTGATTTTGACTGATGGCATCAAGTTTAACATCCATTGCAAATATTTTCTCGAAGAGTTCTCTTGTGTTACGAGTATTCTCCTCTCTTTCCTGTTGAACTTCTTCAGCAAGCCTTTCGTGTTTCTCATGAATGGAATCTAGTGATCGTCGTCCTTCATCCATTGTGGTTGGTGTAGGTAACGATCAATATGACTTGGTACAGGTGAGCAAAAAAAAAAAATTATTATTTTTTGTTTAACCACTTTATAAGTTGTTTTAGAAATTTTTTTTTTTATTCAAATTTGTCAAAAATTTGGTGGCAATGCCCTATCAACTTTTTGAATTTGGTGCTCTTTGTTATTTAACAGGTAGCTTGTAGAGGCATCAGGGTCGAGAGCGCATGGTGGTCGACAGGGTGGCAAGCGAAAGGTAGACTGACAAGGCGACAGGCAGGAATGTAGACTGGTAGGGCGGTAGCAGGCGACCGAGGAGTAGGGGTGGCAATCGGGAACACGAGGAGTCGATGTGCAGTCTAAATTTTGAGGAAGGACTGGGTAGCGGTTGGTTCACACAAGTTATGAGGGAGGTGTGACCGAAGTCACGTTCTTCCTTGTGACTTTTGGCGCTTATAAAGCACTACAAAGACGTAGCACCGCGAATGTGGGACTTTAGTCCTTTAAAAAAAAAAAAATTCCTTTGCGTTTCGGACGTCGAAAACCTTGATGCTGCGTTGAAGATTTTAGATTTTTCAAAACAGCCACTAGTCACCACACGAAAGGTCGAGCAATTTGGATGTAAGACAACTTAATTCGTACCTTAGGAGAAGGTTTAATTTTTTACGAGGATTATGACACGGATCCGTGAATGTTGTTTGCATCCTCATGAATGTGGACTGGCTGAAATGTGCGATGGGAAAAATTTTTAATGGTGAATTTTCTCCTTGATCTAGCTCTGATACCAGATGGTATGAAACTAAATAGTGCGGAAGGAGGAATCGTTTTTATATTGAATCATTTTTTGATTGTAAGGTAGAAAAACCCACAATAGACTTAATTAATATATTTGTTCGATGATGCCTTATTATCATATTTGGATTGCATTTAAATACCTAGTCTAATAGTAGTAACAGTGAAGGGTTGTGACCTTAGAATATAATTAATAAATAATATAAGTATTAGGACATGTTAGGAGGGTCCTAACAGGATGTGCTTCAATTTTCCTAAAGTATATTGGATAATAGGAGGGAACTTCAATATGGTAGAGTGGTAGGAAGATAGATTTGGGGGTGGTTCTCCAGTCAAATAGCTAGAAGAGGCTATATCATGGTCTAGGTTCAGAAGGTCTTGGAATCTTTATGATCCCAATTGGAACAGAAGTGTTGAAAATTATGGTGCTTGGTTTACTTGGAGCAATGCACGATGTGGGGATGCTCTCATAATGGTAATATTGGGCCGCTTCTATGTAGCATAAAATATTTCTATCCTCCAAAATTATTTGTCTCATACAATATATTCAGTGGTAACTTTAGATCATCTCTCCATTACCTTGAGTATTGGGTGTGCCCCCATAAGGAAACCCAAAAATAGATTACCTTTCATGTTAAAAACTTCCCTACTCAAGCGCAAATATTATGTTAATATAATTAATAAAGTGTGGAATCTCTTTCCAAGGCCCTTAGGAGGGAGGGGGTGGATTATGTGGTGGGAGGAATCCATCAAAAGAACAGTGGATTACCTTCAAGATTTTGGAAAAATCCTAGCATCTATTTGTAGGAAAAAAGTGAAAGAATTAGAGCAAATAGTTGACCAACTCAGCCACCATCTCAGCTAGAATATTAGTATCATCCCTTCTCAAAAGCAATTGGGTGAAAAATAGATAGAGTTAAGGAAAATATAAGCTTATAAATCCCACGGGGTGCAAATAAAGGTACATCTTCAATGGATTTTTGGGGGTGATAAAAATTCTAAATTCTTCTTTAATGTCATTAAGAAGAAGAATAGATCAAAGAGGGTAGAGTTATTAAAAATCCTACATATTTCCAAAACATTCTGATGGAGGACTTCCCAAACTTCATCCAGGAGCATTTTTCAACCCTTTTCAAAAGTGAAGGGCCCAACACAAAAGTTGAGTTTTTTAGAGAATGTTGCAAATAGTGCATATCTCCCAAAGTATTTGAAGAAGATAGAGCATTTTTGGACAAACCTCTTTCATAGGATGAAATTCATTCTACCCTCATCTCTTTTGTGAATACAAAATCCCTAGGTATTGATGAGCTTTTGAGTAAATTTTTTAAGACCATGTGGGAGACTATAGGAGCTAATTTTTTGTAGATGTGTGAGGAGGTTATTACTGTTGGAGGCCTTGGGGAGGCCACTAATCAAGGATTGATTAGGATCATTCCCAAAATACTTAAGCTAGATCTTCTTGTTGATTGGCATACCATTACTTTACTCAATTCCTCTTATAAAATTTTGGCTAAGGCTCTAGCCAGAAGAATCCTCCCAGTGGCTACAAAAATTGTTTACCCAAAGCAAACAAGATTTCTAAAAGGTCAGTACATTTTTTATAATCTTCTTACAACTTGGAAATTTATGGAGTGGGATCCAGCACAGGGGCTCAAGGACCTTTACCTTGTGCTTGATTTTGACAAATTTTATGATCAATTAGAGTGGCTCTTCATCTTAAGCATACTCCACTTGCTTGGTTTTGGCAATAGATTCATCGATATGGTAGATTCTCTCTTTCTAAATGCTTCTACAATAGTGGTTATTAATATAGAATTTTCTAACAAATTTTTTGTGGAAATACTAGTTAGGTAAGTCTCACAACCTACCCTGTAGGACCCTGGATGAGGAAACAATATAATTGGATTTATTGTTTTAAATTGTCTAACATTGATGACGCTATTGTCATGCTTGGAGATGATGTAGCATTTGCTTGTGATTTATGTCTATAACATTGTTGTGTTTCATGGTTTTACAGGGCTAACCATATTTGTAGGTGGACATTGTCAAACTATCGATTTGATAATAGCTTTGATTATGTCTTTAATTGATAAGCAAAGGAGTTGAAATAAGGTATTTCTTGCAATGGTTTTTGACTAAAATTGAATAACCATTTAAATGATAGGTTACAATTTGATATTTGCTTTGATGAGACTTTAAATGGTTTTAGCAAAGGAAATTTTGTAATGATGTCTTAAATGCATAATGGTTAGATTTAATGATTTGTCATTGCATTGTATTTTAATTGGTAAATTAATATTTATTTTGATATTGCTTTTAATTTAAATTAAGCAAAAAGTGGATTAATTAATAATTGTTTTATTGCAATGATGGCTCCATTTATTGTGGTAGGAGCATGGGTAATTTAATATAATTTTTCACACATGTGTGAGCTCATTTGACTTTCCATTTGAGGGAAGTATTTCAAAATCATTAAAAATGATGGCCTTTTTGGTGAAAGATACGTGTGAGCTTAGGCTAGCTAGGGCTGATCTAGTAGGTTGCCAATGAAGTTATACCTTATATTTTTTGAAAAAATATACTCAAGTTTAGGAAAAAAGGATGAGATGGATTAGGGAAGAAGCCATTATGTTGTAGGGGGTTTTCAAAAGAAAAATTGAAGGAAGTATGGAAGGGCGGAAGGAGAAGGACTGAAGGAGGAAGGCAAGACAAAGGAGACTAGGAACAACAGGTTGGTATTATCATAGAACCTTTCCTTTCTTTTAAAATTTGGTAATTTCCTTTAGGAATATTTAGAATGAAAGCATGTTTGTATCCTAGAATTTTATTTCAGGTATACTTCATAGGACCCTTCTTGTTTATATTTTCGGCCTAAAAATTGGTTGGGTAGAATGTTGGCCTGTTAATATTACTGAACATGTCGATTTAAGACCCTTTCATTGTTGGCCTATAGATGTTTTAAATGGTCTCTTAGAGATCTGTAATTTTATTTGGGAGCCTCATTGCACCCTATTTATTTTGCAAAACCCAACTATCGCCTTGGCCTGTTATGGTCGTTGTTCTCTTAAGTTCATTTTAATATCTCTTTCATATTTACATTATTATTTCTGTGGATATGCAACCATGCAACTCGAACCATCCTCATTATATTATCACTTTTGCTGGGCCATTTTTAGCATTTTGATCATGCGCGATTGTGCGGATGTCATCACTATTTTTTTTATCTGCAACTAAGATCAAACTTGTCTCCTCTCACTTGTAATTTGTTTTTATGATATCTTTTTAATTTATCTCTGTAGCCAAACATAGTGGGAGGACCATTTTGTGTTCCCTCTCAGCTTTTGGTATTTGCTAGACCAATTTATTTAAGCCATTTTCATGTTGATTGGTGGCTTTGTTTGAATTTTTAACCCCACCACTTAAAAAATGGTGCCACCTTGATATCCTAGTAGAAAGCTTTGATGCAAAGTATTTTGTATCCATCTGAGCTAATGTATTTACTTCATAGACCTTCCACCCTTGTCTATGAATGCACTGAAACATTTTCTCTCTCATGGCAGTCGTACAAGGATTTTAACTCCATTGTAATTCGTGTCTAAGTTTTCTTTTTCCTCCTATCATCGATGGGTTGTCACTACTGATCATATTTTTCCACCACCACATGAATGGTATAAACCTGGGTTAAACTTTAGGTTTACCTTTAATTCATTTGGATCCTCCCTCACTTATATCCCACATTACTTAGGTGGGGGATAATTTTGTGATTTAAAAGGGTAAGGCACTTACCTTATCAAGTGGCCAACACTCAATGGTTGAGGGGCCATCGAGTGGGGCCACTCTGAGCAAATTGAAGGCTCTATGGAAACACGCATTGATGTCACCTCCAGTTGATGCATGGTTTTCCTAATTGACATTGACTACTTTCCAATTTTGTATCTTCTATTGATGTTGTCCTATAGGTCACCTATGCCATTGATGCTTATCATGCCCAGTTTCCCAAGCATCACCTATCATAAATTAAACCCACTTTTATGATTTTGTTTAAAACCATTTTTACTCCTATTTGTCACCTTGGAGGCTACCTACGGGGTCACATGTGGGGGCCACCAACTTGTTGCAACAATCACTTGCTTTTTTAAAATTGAAACCCCATCTAATTATTTAGATGACGATCATTTGCTCATTTTAAAAGAAGGCCCTTTGGTTATTTAATTAATTTCCACTTGCTAATTTTTTAAAGAATGATCTTTGAATACTTAATATTATGGCGGTTTACATTTTTTTTTAAATGGACCCTTGAATAATTAATATAATTAGGTCATGGAGGTAGGAAATTTAAAAAGCTTAGATTATGTTTTTAATTTTATAAGTGAAAGGCCATGGAGGCCAAGTGTAGATTATACTTTTAAAATCCTATGAATATTAGGCCATAGGGATAATGTTTTTAGATAGGCATTTTAAGTTATTTTTTTTAAAGGGGATCGTTAGACTTTTGAATTACCCTATTCGTTGGAGGAGGGCTAGTTACTTATTTAATAAAACTTGTTTTTGAGGGACTAAGAGGGGAGGGGTTTATTTGATTAAATGATATATTTTCCTTATTAAAGAACAAAACCTGGTTGGTGGATATGTTTGTGGGAAGATTGAATGTCTAACAAGGTTAATTTTTATGGAAAAAGTGAATGCTAGTTATGATGGAGATTTTCGTGAAGAAATTGCTTGAAAACTATAGGGCAATTTGGTGGAAAATTTTAAGAAAACCTTAGGCCAATTTCATGGAGAATTAAGAGGGGCTTTGGAATCAATTTAGTGGAGAAATTGAGGGGCTTTTGGGATCAATTTCATAGAGAATTTGAGATAATGATAGAACACAATTTGTGGAGGAACTTAACAAGAGTTTGGTTTCTAGTTTTGGGATTTAATAGAAGGATATTTAATAATGCTAAACCTTAGTTTAATGAAATATTATATTTGAATTTTTGAGTTAGCAATATACATTAGTGGACAATGTATAATGAGATGAATCATGTTAGCAGATAATATATTTCATGAGATAGAACTATACATTAGTGGATAATATATTTAATTTGATTTGATGAATTGAAAATTGTTAGTAGACAATATGCCTCATGAGTTAGAGATATACATTAGTGGATAATGTGTATCATTGATTTGATGATTTGAATTCATATTAGCGGATAACATGTTTTATGGGATAGAAAATACATTAGTAGATAATGTATTTTATGTAATTTGATGAGTTGATATACATTTTTGGATAATGTATTTGATTGAGATGTGTTAGAATATGTTAGTGGATAACATATTTCATGAGTTAGAAAGTACATTAGCGGATAATGTATTTCATTTGATTGATGTGTTGGAATATGTTAATGGATAGGGTATTGCATGAGTTAGCAATATACATTAGTGGATAATGTATCCTTTGAAATAAAATGGGATAGAAATGTAATAGTAAATTATATATTCCTTTGTTTTTTAGTGTTTTTCGACAACATTATCCATGTTGTGATGTATAATGATTATGTGGTACTTTGAGCAAGTAGGAGATGGTCCTTCTCCTACTTGGTAAGCTCGCATTGGAACCATGGTTATGCACAGTGGTGAATATTCACAAATTGGGTAAATATTAGGATTTCTAAAATTGAAAATTGGCGAATATGAGGACCCTCGATGTTGGCCCATTCGCCTAAAATTTTTAGGACCAATTTTTTCTTAGGGTCAATTTGCCATAATATATATCCAAACATAGGTATATTTGTACTCGTTGGAAAGCTCTTTTCAATTCCGAGCTAATGGTTGTGTTTTAATGAAGTTATAAGATGATTTAATAGGTCAAATATGGCCCCAAATATGACCTTACATTTTAGGGCTTCAAATACCCCAAATTTTGGTATGAAGATGCTCGATTTGATTTTCTTAGGATTCTCCATGATTCACCTTTATTTTGATTAGGATTCACCATTTTTTTACAAGTATATTTTGAGTCCAACCCCTTATGCATAACCCTGATTGGAACTCATTTGAGAGGATTATGGGGTCCTCTCTAATGAGTTCCAATGCAAGCTTACCAAGTAGGTCTAATGAGTTGAAATATGTAATTTTTGAGTTGATGTATTGCTATCTTAGACTCCTAGATGGAGATGATACCTTATGTTTAGACCAAGGGGAAGTGATATCTTTAGAGGATAAATGTAAAGTTTATTCAAGGGAAAATTGGGATTTCTTCTTAGCTTTGTAACATGAATTAAAGGATATATTCATGTAATGTGAACTTGGGAATTATGGGAATTTTTATGTATTTAACTTGATGTAGAAGATGTTTAGAGAAATATGAATGAACATGGATTTCATTCAAGGGGTTTATGGGGTATCCTCATTGATTTTTGAAATGTGAATTAAAGTATCAATTTACTTTTAAGTGTCATAAGAGCTATGGGACTCATGTGCTCGTGATTGTATCAAAAATAATTATTGGATACCTTTCACCTGAGTGTATTAAAGGCTTTTAATTTCATGAAATGAAAAAGGATATTTGAGACTGGGGTTTTCCCCTTTGAGGTTTTCCCAGGATATATGATGTGTCATATGTGTGTGATGATTATTGTTATTTCATGATCTTATTTCTTAATGCTTTTAGAGATGGTTTTTTATGGACTTGTTGCTCTAATTTATGAAGGAAAGAACATAGTTAAGAACCTATTAAGATATGCATGTGAATGGCATTTATATTCCTTTTTAATCATTATAATCATGCTTATGATGTAATAGATTGAAGTTGTAGAGAGATATATAGAAATATGGATGGCTTATCCACAATACGCTTAATGCACCTACCTATACATACTTACGTATGGTGTAAGAATAAGTGTACCCTCTTGAAAAACTAATATAGATAAGCTAGCTCATAGTGTAGATGAGATAGATGGATTATTTACGTTATACTTAGTGCACCTGCATAGATGGACTTACACAAGGTGGGGTTATGTGGATCCCTATTGATTATTAACAAAAAAAAATCTCTCTCAAGTAGGTTGGATTTTGTTGGGTTGCTACATCAAGGCTACCCATTGGCCCTCTATCTATTTGTAATTATAGTTTATGCCCTTTGTTATCTATTGTAATATACAATTAAAGAGGGGAGGATAAGAGGTATACTCCTTCTTGATGGCTCATAGCTTATCAAATCTCACTTCGTAGATGATTCTATGCTTTTTCTTTTGGTAAATCAGCAAAATATTACGAATATCCTTGAGACAGTTCACACCTTTTTTAGGGACTTCGATGAAAGAATCCAAGAATATAAGAACTCTATTATTCTCTTTGGATTTGATGATAAGACAGATTAGATACCCACAACATGGAAGTGGGTGCAAAGAGAAGAAATATTGGATTAATTTTTGTGTTGACTTTTCATCCAAATTTATGTGGGATTGGTGTTAGACAAATTTACCAAAAAATTGGATTACTAAAAATCTCTAAAAATGTCTCAAGTAGCTAAAATCTAGATTATTGGAAAAAATGTAGCCCCCTTCCATGTTTACTTCTCTTCTCTTTTGACTCCTAGCAAGGTTGGATATGATAATATGAATAGTATGCTTCGAGAGTTTTTTTGGATAAAAAACCTAGCCAAACAAGGCCTCCCAATGGTCTCCTAGAGAAATTGTTGTAGACCAGTTTCATGCGGTGGGCTAGGAATCCCCAACCTTCAAGCATAGGGCTATGCACTCATGGATAAATGGATGCAAAAGGTGATCATAGGGAATGATCTATAGAAGGTGTTTGTGATGGAGTGTTTAAAAAATCCCTAAGTAGATGGTACAATTTAGGTAATTATGTCATACACTAACATTCTTTTACAAGTCCCTTATTTCTCTATAGAAGGTTGTAATAGTATCAAAGGGATTTTGAAAGCTTGGTAGCATGTGCATAAATTTCTTTCATGGTAGCCACCTCTAGAGCAAGGCCCTACAAATTTCCTCTAGTATAACTTATGGTAATCACCCCTCCTCACCCTTGATGCACAACATCTTGATACGAGTCCCTGGTACCCTTCCAGGCGTCTCTTCAAAAGGGGAATGATTCTAGTGGGTGATATTTAGGAGTTTTCTAAGTCCTCTTGGAAATATTGGAAGCAAATCCAATCATAATTAGGCCTCTACTCTACTTATAAATAAGTGATTATCCTTTCCATCACCTCCCAGACACCCTAGCCTTTATCTTCTCCATTGGAAGCTGGTCCCCATTGGACTCGTTGGAAATGGTTTGGTAATCATGACTTTGAGTAGTCAACCCTTAAATTTTGGTATCAATTCTTGCTTCCTATGAACTGTCAGCAATTTTTAGATATGTTCAATAAAAAATGGAACTTAGAGCTCAGTTGGACGACTTGGGTGAGAACCTTCAAGCTTATCAACTCTGCCCCAATTCAAGGAAAGTTCTAGATTATTCTTTGGAATATAGTCCTTCAAGGTCTACTTACTCAGAGTAGACTAAAATGGAAGGGCCAAGGGTAAGGTGATTGTCCTTTTTATGGTTTGGAAAAGATATTACAACATATATTGCTTGTGCCCATCGTATTTTATGTGAAACACAAAAACTGATGTATCCCTTATCACTTCTTATGAAAAATGATCAAGCCTTATTGGGGATTAATCTAATGCCCAATCAAAAAATTCTTCTTTCCATTACCAAGGAAGTCATCATATTTCATATATGGAAGACTTGGTGAAAATTTATTTTTAAATGGATCAAGAAGATATCTCTAATCTCTTAGTAGTTAACATATTTTCTTTTGTAAAATACTAGTTGTAGGATGAGTTAGTAGTTTGTACTCGTAAGAAGAAAGCACTTCAAGAAGAAATCACAACTCTAAAGAGATATATCTATGAGACCTCGACTCATAGCTTGGATGGAATTTATAGATTAAATAACATGGTAGGTAAATTAACTAAGCAACATAGTTTGATGATGCATAATCAAACGCACTTAATGAATAATTTGGGTCAAGTGGAATTAGAATCTAGAAACACTCATTCTAATCCTCATATTAGGCTCTCATCGCAATATGAGGTGGAGCAAGGTCACTTAGACTCTTCTCCTTAGCAAGTGTTTTCCCAGCATAGATGCTCCCTTGAATATTTTTTCTTTTGGTAGTGTAGTAGTCTCTTCTCAATAGATAGTGTGCAGGCCACCCATTAAAGGGAGCAATCCAATAGCCTCTAGCCATTCAATTTTATGTCAACATGTCCTTTAGAGTCCTAGGGATGGCCTACTTTTTCATCCCCATGACAGTCACTAATGATATCTTAGTTTTTTGTATGTATCACCAAGGGATCACTTTTTTGGTTGTTCACTTCCAATGCTTGTAGTCTAGTGCCCTGAGTGTCACAATATTTTTCAGTTCTCCTCTGTTTTGGTCCTTCATGGTCTCATGTTATAATACAATAGTGGGGGCCTATGTGTTGTCTCTGTTGTACTTATTTTTGGTGATAGGTGCCCTGCAGGGCCTTGTGAATGCACTTGTGTTTGCTTTATCCTCACTAGAGGGAAGTTTATCATGGCTCCAATCGTTGTCAGATGTTTAGGCCTAGATGTAGGCACCCATACCATGGTTAGCCTTTATATTATATTTGTTCCATTAATATTTTGGCTAATATGAATCTAGTAGCAATTTTAATTAAAACAAAATGTTGATAGGATCGATTTGAACCCCATAAATTGGTATATCATACCTCTCCTCTTCATGTCCTCTATTCTATTTTAAATGTCCTCCATGTCCACCTTCACCATCAAAGAACCATCTACTACCTTTAAACACCCTATCATAGTTTTCCTAGAATCTATCTTAGGCATTCTCAAAGGTCTTCATTGTGCCCTCAGGTTGTTGATTACATATGGTTTTTGTTATCAATCCTTATAATTTATTTTTAGGGATAGATCCTCTAACTCTTTCCTCATATTGGATACTGGTACAATCAACCTCTTTTTGTAGTTTATCCTCAAAATAATTTTTGCTTAAGTTTTGGACCATATCACTTTTTTTTTGCTTTAGCTTCTCTAATATGGTCTGTGTTGTGTATTTTATTTTTTGTTTTCTTCAACCCTTGACCTCATTTTCATTGTGGACTATGATCTCTCATCTCTTTTTGTACTATCAATTAAAAGTGCTTGTTGCTTTTACCTTTACTCTATGTGTATTTTAAAAATTGAATTGTCTACTATATTTTGAATCTATTGCATTTCTTCTAGTTGCGTCTTTTCCTTATTGTAATAATCGATGTCAAAATATTCTTACTGGCCATTAGGGCCAACAAGCCTTGTCCTTTATATTTTCCCTATAACTTGATTTGAATCCTTTCAAAACCCTCATCCTAGCTCTCTCTCTCCCCAAATAAACTTTGTTTAGATTCCACATATTTAAATAACACTTTGATTGTTATATTAAAAAAAGAAATTTTTTTTCATAAAATCCATGCTTACATATTTATGTAATAATGTAAATGCAAAAAAGATCTAATATCCATTTGATTTTTTATAATGTTAGGTTCAAAGTATTTTATAAGAAAATATTGCTAATATTGTTGGTGATATATTGATCTTTTATGAATTTTTTCTTTTTTGACAAGCCAAATAAAATAAATAATTAAAATTCAAAATTTTAACACCTAAAACTAGTGTAACCAGGTTCGCACACCCAATTGGCTAGGTGCACGAACCCGCACCCGCACCCACACCAGGTTCACTGGTTCACGATCAGGTATGGCTGGGCTAAACCCCATATGAAACCTGTCTGACAGGGTTAGCTTTGATCAAACCTTGTCATTCAAGGTTCGGCTTCGAACCCTGTGGTCAGTCAAGGTTCACCCATCCAAAACCCAACCCAGTTTGAGCATTAACATAAGAAAAACCCTTTTATTTATTATTATTTTTAAGGTGGGCCCAACCACACCCAACCCATGCAGGCTAAAAATATTATTAAAAAAAATTAGAGAACCTCGTGTATGTCCATAGTACTCTTTGACTCATGTCTTGTAGGGAAAAGGGTTATACAGAGGGGCCTTTTGCACGTTGGAATGTAATTCCTGATGACACCAAAGATGATAGTAGGTGTGATGGCTTTTTAGATCTACTACCACCAGATGCACAAGAGGAGGGCCTAGAAAATGATGATGAGAAATATGACGAATGAAAGCCAAATATCAGATATTTGATGTTATCTTTCTACATTTTCACTACTATATAGTATATTGCTATCATTTTTGCCCCACCCCAATAACCTTACCTAAAACCTGTTTGAACTTTATTTACTTAATCAAATGAAGAAATTTAAAATTAATTATATAAAAATAAAAATCCTCTCACATTATAATACAACTCTTTAAACACGAAAGTTTCGGCTACTTTAAAATTTCAAAAGTTCACCTAAACAAGATATAAAAAATTTAAAACCATAAATTTATTTAATATTATAATAAATAATTAAATATAATATTAAATAACTTATAAATTTAACTGGTTAAATATATTGACTTTTAAATTTAATTATAAATTATATTAATTAATTAAAATATTATTATAATATTATATAAAATAAACATATATTTTTAATTATATAAATGAAAATATAAAAATTAAGAAAATAAACTGGATTTATACTTTGATAACACAACTTTACATATTTCAATAATATAAAGAAAAGCAATCTAACGAGCTTTGCTTTGGCGCTTGAATTTTATAGACCTACTCTATCCATTCGAAATTTCGAGTGGCTATTATTTCTATTTTTAATGTATTATTATCTTTTTAAATTCTTTGTTGTCATGTGTTTATTAATATAATATATTGTCCGTTCATAAGCGTTTTTTGGGCGATTTTTTTTACTAGCTTATTATACATATGTACTTGTAGCCTAAAAAGATAGTTCAAAATTTTAACTACTGTACTGTTCTACAAATACAGGTGTCATTATTTTAAAGATTAATGATTCTATGAGTGTCGTCTGTTGTTATGGCCTCACACAAATTTATTGGGTGAAAAATAGATAAAGGCAAATCTAAGATTATAAAGCCCACATGGTGCCAAATCAACGCACGCCATTAATAGATTTGTGAGGGTGATAAAAATTCTAAATTCTTTCTTAAATCTTATTAAAAAGAATAGATCAAAATATAAAGGTTATTAAAAATTCTAGATATTGTTTATAAATTTTGATAGAGGATCAACTTTTATCTAGAAGCATTTTACAACCTTTTTTAAAAGTAAAAGGTGTTTTTTTTAGAGAATGTTATAGTACATATTTTTCAAAGTATTTGAAGAAGATAAAACACCGTTGGACAAACTTCTTTCAATAGATGAACTTCATTCTATCCATCTCTCTTTGGTGAATAAAAAAGCCCCAGACATTAATGATTTTTCGAGTAAATTTTTTAAGACCATGTGGGAGACTATATGAGCTGATTTTTTACATATGTGTGAGGAGGTTCACGGGTTCTAGTCCAATTTGGGCATTAACAAAGGAAAAAAAAAATGTTTTTATTCTTATTATTTTTTAAGGTGGGCCCAACCACACCCACCCTATAGGGGCTAAAAAAAGGTAGGGACAAGGGTTATACAGAGGGACATTTTGCACGTTGGGATGTAGTTCCTGATGACACCAGAGATGACATTAGGTGTAATGGATTTTCAGATCTACCATTACCTGATCCACAAGAGAAGGGTCTAGAAAATGATGATGAAGAATATGATGAATGAAAGTTAAATATAAGATATTTGATGTTATCTTTGTACATGTCAATTACTCTATAATATATTGTTATCTCTCCACTCTATAATTTGACATCTTGTCATTTTTCTACATAAATATAAAATATCATATATCAATATGCTTTTATGATACTTTATATAAATAATTATTATTTTACAATATATATGAATGATTTAATTTATTTCACAATATACATATTTTTTTTATTTTTAATATATATATATATATATATATATATATATATATATAATTAAAAACTAACGGCACTTGCACTCACAAATCTCACACCCCACAAATCTTAAATTTAACAAAAGCCGCGCACCAGTAGATAACCTTACCTAAAACATATTTGAAATGAAAAGAGTTAAAATTAATTATATAAAAATAAAAATCCTTAAATTATAATACAACTCTTTAAGCATGAAAGTTGGACTACTTTAAATTTTCAAAAGTTCACCTAAACAAGATGTAAAATATTTTAAACCATAAATTTATTTAATATTATAATAAATAATCAAATATAATATTAAATAATTTATAAATTTAATGGATTAAATATAAATTTTCAAATTTAATTATAAATTTTATTAAATAATATAAATATAATTTTTAAAATATTATTATATAAAATAAACATATATTTTTTATTCTCATATATATAATTTAAAAATATATAAATTAAGAAAATAAAATAGATTTAGACTTGATAACACAACTTTACATATTTCAATAATATTAAGAAATGCAATCTTACGAGCTTTGCTTTGGCGCTTGAATTTTATAGACCTACTCTATCCATTCGAAATTTCGAGTGGCTATTGTTTTTATTTTTAATGTATTATTATCCTTTTAAATTCTTTCTTGTCATGTGTTTAATAAGATAATATATTATCGGTTCATAAGCGTTTTTTTGGGCGATTTGTTTTTTACTAGCTTATTATAAGATGGTCCAAAATTTTAACTCCTGTACTCTTCTACAAAGACAGGTGTCTTTATTTCAAAGACTAATGATTCTATGCGTGTCGTCTGTTGTTATGGCCTTTCACAAATTTATTTGGTATTTTAATACAAAGTAATGAATAATATCTTTATTATTTTATTTTTATGAGTATGAATAAAATTTAAAAATTATCATTATTTAAAAAATTATGATTATAACCTACCCTACTTCTAATAAACTTTTACTTCAAAACCTAATAACCTTAAAATTAGAACCACCAAGAAAACCTTGGGATTAGAACCGCTCCGATATCTTAATCTTTTTGAAAGAACGACTTTCATTCGGGTGATTGTCTTTTCGTCATAAACATAATTATCAACATTAATGGTTCCATTCTTGCTATTTGTTGTTTATGGCCGTCCACAAATTTATTTGGGTGGACAATATTTTTAAGATATCTTGATATTTATGGCAGAACGATCTTTGTGTGTGGATAGCATCGTCACGGGCTTTTCTTGTTGACCGCTCGACCGATCAGCGGTGAACATCCAACCAAATCATGTATACTTTTGTCTTCGTTTGAAACTTTATGTGTCCTCCTGTTCAAGTCACTTTCTACCATCTGCACGTTTTATCAGACTTGAAATGTTAAGGGGAAGTTTTTTTTAATTTAAATTAATTAATTTATTTAAATTTGTGTGACGAAGTGGGGGAGAGTTTGTATTTCGTGGAAACATAGAGGTTAGTGTTTGGCACTTCAGTGTTACTACATCGAAACATCGATGAAGTTATGCAGGATTGCAAAATTTGCAACGTTTTAGCTTTAGTTATTTAATGCATACTTCTCTGTTGTATGTACGGATTTGAATCTTAATGTTTATACGGGCATTGATAGCTGAGCTTGAATGCTTATATGATCAGTATGTTTAGTAAGTAATTTTTTATTTTTATATATAAGAGAATAGATTATATTTATAGTCTTTTTATTATTAAGGTTTAAATTTTGGGGATGAGTTTTTGATAGCTAGTGGATTTGTAAGTATAGAAATGGCATTCTCTTTTATTTTTTATTTAGTTTTTAAAATAGTTATATGCAATAGAAATAGAAATGGGTTTCACTTGTATTACATCATGACCACCTAGTGGCACTTACAAAGAAGATACTCATGTTCAAACTTTGATGGCAGCTTGTTTGCAAAGGTAGTATGTTAAGATCCTGCTATAAAATAAACTCAAATAACACACTCTCACACAATTGCTTGGAAATAACTCACATAAACATCACATTAATATAACAAAAATTTGCATAAAGAACAATCTCACAATAGGACTGAATCGCAGGCCTCTTCGAGGGGGCAACCTCCTTCAATACTTCATTAATTTTGCAAAAGATGGTTACATTGGTGCCTTTTCGGGTATTTAAGGAGTTTCCTTCCAAGGTTGGCTTACATGCAAAATGCCACCTGGATTACATGCATAATGCCACCCGAATTACATGCATAGTTCCACTTTGAATTACATGCACAATGCCACTCGAATTACATGCACAATGCCACTCGAATTACATGCACAATGCCACACGAATTACATGCACAATGCCACCTATCTACCATGTGTTACATAAAAAGGGTGCCATTTGTCATAGGCACTACCTAAGCTAAAACTTAGAACATTACAAAATATTAATCATGGGTACTACCCACGTTCACTAGGAATTATTACAAAAGGGGAGTTATTACATTAAGGGTTAGGATGAGATCCTAACATGCCCTTCTCCTTAAAGGAGCTTTGTCCTCAAAGCTGAAAATGAGGAACCGTTTGCTGGAGTTGATGGAGAGACTCCCATGTAGCATCCTCAGGTTGAAGTCCACGCCACTAAACCAGGACCTCTATGATGGTACGGTTGCGCGAGTGCGAGTTCGACGATCCAGCAATTGTTCGATGCAAGTAAGATGGAGCCTTCTTCATCCCATTCAGAGGAGTGTTGATTGAACTCGTACCTTTGTGCCCACAACTTTTTTGAGAAGGGAAACATGAAAATCAGGGTGGATCTTGGAAGTGGGAGGAAGACCCAATTTGTAAGCTCGTTGGACCAATCCGTTGCGGAACCCGATAAGGACCATAGAATTTTGGAGCAAGCTTCGAACACCTGCGGAGTTGTAGGGATGATTGTTTGTATGGTCGCAAGCGAAGGAAGACCATATCACCCACATCAAAACTACGCTCGGAACGATGCTTGATCGCCTTGTTGGCGCATCCGATTCTGGGCCATGTTCAAATTTTTCTTGAGTTGGCGGGGGACCTCGGTGTGTTGACTCAGAGCATTGTCGACGGCCTGGACCTTGGAGCTGCCCGAAATGTAGGAGGAAGGCGTGAGTGGAGGGCACCCGTAACCGCCTCAAATGGTGTGAGTTTGGTGGCGGTATGATAGGAAGTGTTGTACCACCATTCAGCCAAAGAAAGCCATTTTGCCTAATGAGTAGGATGATCGAGAGGCAAAGCGGCGAAGGTAGGTTTCCAAGCATTTATTAACAACCTCTGTTTGACCGTCCGTTTGCGGATGGTAGGCTGAACTCATTTTGAGCTGAGTCCCCTGCAACTTAAACAACTCTTGCCAAAAATTGCTAGTAAAGGTGGGATCACGATCAGATACAATGGATGCGGGCATGCCATGAAGGCGAAATATGGAGTCAAGAAAAGTTTGGGCAATAGTGGATGCTGTGTAAGGATGGGTTAGGGCACAAAAGTGAGCATACTTTGAAAGGCGGTCCACTACCACAAAAATAACGAGACTTGCCTCCGATTTAGGTAGCCCTTCTATGAAGTCCATGGAGATGTCAGTCCACACCTGATCTGGTATCGGCAATGGTTGAAGAGTGCCTGGGGAGCGCACTGTTTCTCCTTTCATCCGTTGACAAGTGTCGCAATCCGCTACAAAAGAGCGAATGTCCTATTTCATGCCTTTCCAAAAGAAGGTGCGCTTGAGTCGCTCATAAGTTTTTAGGAACCCTGAATGGCCAGCAGATGGAGTAGCATGTGATTCCTTCATGAGGAGTTCTCGAAGTGGGGACTTAGGAGGAAGAACCAGGCGTTGATGGTAACGCGAGATCTTGGCCATCCCAACTATATCCTGGTGTAGACTCGGGATCATCCCTAAGTGAAGCAACCAGGTCTTTCAAATCTGCATCCTAAAGTATTTCCTGACGTAAGGGCTCAATCCATTGGGGCAATGGTGCAGAGATGGCACACAGCATACACAGCACACAGCATCTGCCACAAGATTTTCCTTCCCTTTTTTGTACGTGATGTCATAATCATAGCCCATGAGTTTTGATACCCACTTTTGTTGCTCGAGGATGGCAACTCGTTGTTCTAGAAAGTATTTAAGGCTCTGGTGGTCAGTTTTGATGGAGAAATGGCGCCCAATGAGGTAAGGCCGCCAATGTAGGACTGCATGCAATATTGCCAACATTTCCTTAGCATATGTGGATTTTCCCAGATTGCGATCAGATAGGGCTTTGCTGGTAAAAGCCAAAGGGTGTCCTTCTTGCATCAATACTACCCCAATACCACGACCAGAAGCGTCACTTTTAATGATAAATTTTTTTGAGAAGTCTGGCATGGCTAAAACTGGAGTGGTGGTCATGGCATGTTTGAGGTCCAGGAATGCTTGCTCAGCCGGCATTGTCCACATAAAAGAATCCTTCTTCAACATGGAGGTGAGGGGGGCGGCTATCTTTCCATAATTGCGGACAAATTTACGGTAATATCCTCGTAAGCCCTAAAAATCCTCGAAGTCCCTTGAGTGTGCGAGGTTTTGGCCATTCTTGGACTGCTTGGATCTTCTTAGGGTCAACCTTGACACCATCCTTTGAGACAATGTGTCCCAGATATTCTACTTCAGTCAAACCAAAGGAGCACTTGGACCTTTTTGCAAACAATTTATGGTCGGCCAGTAGTTGGAGAGTTTGATCTACATGATTGAGATGCTCTTCCCATGTGTGATTGTAAATCAAGATGTCATCGAAGAACACAAGGATGAACTTTCGCAAGAAGGGGCGAAATATGTTGTTCATCAGGCTTTGGAATGTGGAAGGAGCATTTGTGAGACCAAATGGCATTACCAAGAATTCATAATGACCTTCATGAGTGCGAAAGCAGTTTTAGGAATATCTTCATCCCTAAGCCGGATCTGATGGTACCCGGAGCGAAGGTCTAGCTTGGTGAAGTACATGGTCCCATGTAATTCATCTAGTAATTCATCAACCACGGGGATAGGAAATTTATCCTTGACCGTTATCTTGTTGAGCTCTCGGTAGTCAATACACAATCGCCAAGAGCCATCCTTCTTGAGGACCCGTAAGACGCGGTGCAGAGTAGGGACTAGTACTAGGCCGAATGACACCCGCCTTGAGTAATTCTTGTATCATCTTCTCAATCTTTGACTTCATGGCATGGGGGTATCTGTACGGTCGAATATTGGGAGGTGTACTATCCGGCAATAATGGAATGGCATGGTCATGAGAGCGATGCGGTGGTAGTGTGATTGGTTCTGAAAATATGGTCTCATGTTTGTGGAGAACCTGTTGCATGTCTGGTGGAATTTCACCCATTGGGGATGTGGATGGTTGGATGGAGAATAGTTGTGCAATGACCCCACGTGATGATTTCTTTAGCAATTTCTCCATGCCGTTTGAACTGATAATTTGAGGTGTTCCTACTGGGGAGCCCTTGATGATGTGTGTTTGGCCGTTCTGGGAGAACTGCATCCAAAGTTCAGCAAAGTTCCAACTGATAGTGCCCAATGTACTCAACCATTGAGATCCCAAAAAAATATCACATCCACCCAACTGGAGGGCAAACATGTCCTGCTTGAGTGCATAGTCCCCTATCTGGATTTTAACATTGCGACACTTTCCCTTACAAGGTAAGGTTCCCCCGTTGGCTACCATGACCTCAAAGGAGTTACAAGTGTGGATATAGCAATTTGCCCGCTGAGCAACTCTAGGGTCAATAAAGTTGTGTGTGCTTCCCGAGTCCAAAAGGATGGAAAGACGTTGGCCCTTGAAAAATCCTGTAACCTTCATGGTTTGAGGGTTAGTAATGCCCGCAAGGGCATGGATCGTAATTGTCTGTTTTAGGTTCCTGTTTCACTTCTTCTTGTGGAGGAGGTGTTTCTGGAGGGTCCTCATCCTTATCACTCTCATCAGAGGTATCAGGTTCTTCAACATCGATCAGGAACAATTTTTTATGTGCACACTTATGCCCTTTGAAAAACTTTTCATCACAATTATAGCATAATCCTTGGGCACGACGTGCATCCATCTCTTCGGTGGTGAGGTGCTTTGGTGCAGCAGGTTTATTATCAACTGGGTTTTGGGCTCTAGGAGGAAATGAAGGTCTATTTTGCAGAAACTTTGATGGGTGTCTTTGGGCGAGAGAGTTTAGATTCGGTCAGACGGGCCAAACTGATAGCTTCCATCATAGTTCGTGGTTTCAACATTTTGACTTCGCTTGGAGTTCCATCTTCAACCCACCGATATAACAACTCCGGAAGAACCCTTCACTCAATCCTCTTGTTCGATTGGCCAATTTTTCAAATTGAGCTTGGTACTCTCGAACCGACCACTGTTTGTTGTAGTTTGGATAAGGCTCTGTGAAGTCCTCAAACTCACTAGGACCAAATCGAGTGAGTATTTGGGATTCAAAATCCTCCCAAGAGAGATTTGGGTAGGTAAGACGCAACCATTGAAACCAGTGTAGAGCCTCAGATTCCAAGTTAAAGGAAGCCATATGGACTCGATGAAATACTGGTACATTATGAAGTCGAAAGAATTGGTCAACCCGACATAGCCACCCATCAACATCCTTCCCACTGAATTTGGAAAAGTCCAACTTGGGCATTCTAAAGGGTGTATCATGGTCACGATTCCTTGTAGAACTCTCAGCTTGGTATTCTGATTTGGGTGGTTCTCTTCTCAATTTGTTGTCCACTTCAGTCAATGCTTCTTCTAAGCGATTGCTAGTGGCCTCATGCTCTAGGCGAAGACCTTGGACTTCTTCCCTTATGGAGTGAAAATCCGAGTTCAAATTCTCAATGGCTTTTGTTAGGGACTCCAAGTGTTCTAGTTCTTTCTGGTGTCCACGGGTACCCTGGGCCATTTTTTGACCTTTTGTGACCAATTACTAAAAATAGAATTGAATTTTTGACTTACTATTTTTAGTAAGTGCCCAAAAAAGTGCTTGGGTGCTATATATCAAAATGATCAGCAGGAGGAGGTGGTCACAATGAGCTATATCTCTCAACACTACTTTTTGGCACCCCAGACTTCTTTTTTTAATCTCCTGTTTTGCTAAGTCTAACGGTGTTTACAGATTCTGATTCTGAGCTACTGAGCAAAAGTTGGGTACTGGAGCACTATCTAAAACTGGTCGTGTTTCACACTCAAGATTCTCTGTATTTTGCAGGTGACTGATATGATAGTTTTGTTCTGACTCTAAAGACCGTGAATTCCGCTTCCGATCGTGTCTTGACCTCTCCGACTCGACCGATCCGATTGTGGATCGCCACTATAAATTTTATCTCATTACTCTCTAGACTTTCAACTTAAGTGTCACCCTCATGGCTTATCCCGAATGCATGTCCCTTCTGTTATTTTTTTTGGTAGAGGACTCCTTTCTCATATGCTCACTTTTGAAATGCAGGTTTACGAACGGGGGTGTTTGGATTCTTATTTTTATTTTTATTTTTGCGTTTTTTACAGGTTGCAGTTTTAACAGAACTAGGGAATGCTAAGTATAGGAGTATGTACCACCCATAGGCCCTCTAATATATCGACAGTGACGAACAATAGTGCTCGGACCAATATTTCAGGCCACTACTCAAGGAGGATTCCACACATACCCTTGAGCACACTACCTGCCTCTCTGACAATACGGGAGGGTAATCGTCCAGGATGCTATGTCCCGTAGACTATGAGTAATACAAGGCCGAAGAGCTTCCTAATGGCTAAAAGTTTGTTTAATCCTAGATGGTCTCCCGATATACCCGAAGATACGTGGGAGCTCAAGTCCGTGCGCGAGTTCACGTTCGAGGCCTGGGTATTGGAGCCTGATCGCCCCTCACTTCACTAAACGCTTTATGGGCTATCTAGCTTAGCCAATAACAACAGATCCTTCGCGATATTTTAAAACCCCCGATACAGGGTTTCTACCTACTCAACTAACAATATATTTTTTTGTTTTTGGTCTGGAAAAAAAAAACACTGTATTTTTTTTGGATTTTTTTTTAATAAGGAAAAACGGAATAGAAAAAACACACAAAATTTATACCTAACGAGCGGATTGGATGGCAAGAATCGTTGCAGTTGCAGCAGAACTTGGCCCTGGAAAGTGCTCTGATACCACTTGTTAAGATCCTCGCTATAAAATAAACTCAAATAACACACTCTCACACAATTGCTTGGAAATAACTCACATAAACATCACATTAATATAACGGAAATTTGCATAAAGAACAATCTCACAATAGGACTGAATCGCAGGCCTCTTCGAGGGGGCAACCTCTTTCAATACTTCATTAATTTTGCAAAAGATGGTTACATTGGTGCCTTTTCGGGTATTTAAGGAGTTTCCTTCCAAGGTTGGCTTACATGCAAAATGCCACCTGGATTACATGCATAATGCCACCCGAATTACATGCATAGTGCCACTTTGAATTACATGCACAATGCCACTCGAATTACATGCACAATGCCACACGAATTACATGCACAATGCCACCTATCTACCATGTGTTACATAAAAAGAGTGCCATTTGTCATAGGCACTACCTAAGCTAAAACTTAGAACATTACAAAATATTAATCATGGGTACTACCCACGTTCACTAGGAATTATTACAAAAGGGGAGTTATTACATTAAGGGTTAGGATGAGATCCTAACATAGTAGTCTAATTTGAATTCTCTGAGTGTGCATCAAACCAAACCAACGAGTGCGCATTAAACCGACGATGACGGTAGGTACAAATCCTAAGCTATTGATGGACCCCTTCACCTTCACCACATATCAATAATAACAAAGTGGAATAGGTTTGGTTGGAGCACTGATGGTCCCCTTCTCTACTAATGGTCCCCTTCACTACTGATCAATAATAACAAAGTGGAATAGATTTGGTCGAAGCACCAATGGTCCCCTTCACTACTCATCAATAATAACAAAGTGGAATAGGTTTGATCAACACATCAATGGTCCCTTTTACTACTGATGGTCCCGTTCATGACGGATCAATAATAAAAAAGTGGAATACTGAAATTTAGTTTGCCTAACTGGACCAGATGCTGAATTTTAGAGGGAATTCTAGATACTCTGATGACATTGTCTCCATATCAAAAAGTAGAGAAATTGTTACCATAACACAGCTTTACAAGAACAGCTCAATCGAACAGAGTAGAAGCTATGCTCGTTTTTCTCCTGGTGTGCGGAATCTATCGTCCTTCTAGAGACTTGGATGCCGAAGCTTGGTTCACTGATTCTGTTTTGCGACTGTATGAACTGTTAGTCTTCCAATCAGGGCTCCAAGCATTTGGATAATGTGAAGCATTTGGTTCATGAGGATGAGGAAGGGGAACGAACTCCGGAACGGAAACCTCGCCTTCAATTATTTGAAGCACTTGTCTGGTGCTGGGTCTCCCTTCCGGTTGAGGATTGCAACAGAGCAGCCCCAATTTCAGCACTCTCTCCATCTCATCCTCAACGTATCCACCGCCAAGATTTGGATCCGCGGCAGCAACGAGTTCGCCGTTGGCATGGAGCTCTCTCAGCCAATCCACCAATACGCTCTGGGCATCGTCGAGAGAGGGATCAACGGGCCGCCTTCCACATGCAACCTCCAACATCAACACACCGAAGCTGAACACATCCGTGCTGGGGGTGGCCTTCCCTCTGTGTATAAGTTCCGGGGCGATGTAGCCAAGCGTTCCCACCACACGAGTCGTGTGCGGGTTTTCATTATGCTCATACAAGCGAGCAAGCCCAAAGTCCCCTAACTTTCCGTTAAGATCCCCGTCCAACAAAACATTGCTGGCTTTGATGTCTCTGTGCACTACCCTTCGCTCCCATTCTTCATGAAGATACAGTAATCCTGCAGCCACGTCCTTAAGAATTCCATACCTTCGAAGCCATCCCAACACTGTCTTCGGATTCCCAAATATCATCTTATCCAGGCTTCCATTGGGCATGTAGTCATAAACTATGAATAACTGTTTTTTGCGCCTGCAATAGCCTCTTATTTGCACAAGATTACGGTGCTGGAGTCGACCGAGGCTTGAAATCTCTGCTATGAATTCCTTGAGGCCTTCGTGGGACTCTTTAAAGATACACTTTACAGCAACTTCGAGGCCGCTCACAGGAAGAACTCCTTTGTAAACCCGACCGAAACCTCCGGAGCCCAAGACTTCTTCGTCTGAGAACCCCTTGGTTGCAAGATGCAGGTCTTTGTACTTGAATCGATGGGGCCAAAACTCCAGCTCCCAGTCTTCAACATCATCTCTGTTGTTAATCCTTCTCCACCACACAATCCCGCCTATACTGCAAAGCAAGATAAGAACAACAACGACAACTGCAATGATGGGGACTATGAGTCACCGGCTAGGTTTGCTCTGCATGAAGGAAGGAAGATGAGAGACATTTAGGGCCTGTGCGACTCCATCCGTACTCGAAGCTCCAAGCGAGAACGTAATGTTCTTCATACCACACTGCTTGTGGCTGCAGAGAAACCGACATACATTTCTTCTTCAAAAACGCTTGAGAGGGTCTTGTTCTTCAGAGATATCAAAGGTTTCTTCGGCCGAGGCAAACCAGCTCGAACAATGGTAACATTGAGCTGGTGTTGAATATGATCGTAATCAATCCAGGCTTGAATGTTGTGCCCATCGTTGAGAAGTAATCTTTCAAACCGATCGTCAATCCGGTAGCCGGCAGGCTCAGATCTTATCGAGTGAAGGTCGTTGAGATCAACACCGACATGATTGTCGTTGATGTCGTCGAAGTCGTCGTCCATACCCGTGTCGAACTCCACGGCAAAGAGATGATTCGAGGGGTTTCCGAGGCTCGACACGTTTAGCAAACCAAGGTACTTACTGTGTCGAACTCCGTCTGCAGACTTCTTTGGCGTGAGGATAAACGCCATACCACTTCGTGAAAGTTTTAGTTTGGAAGGAACTATGGCGAATACGAAAGTAGTGCTGAACGACAAAGTTGCATTGCCATCTTTCATGAGCACTGGTTGTGAATAAAAAGCGCGGCCAACAAGTTGTTCGGATTGGGCAGTGAGGCGGATGGCGTCGGAGACGATTGATGCATTCCTAAAGAGAGTGAGATTGGTTGAGCCATTGAATTGGTTGAAGGTAAAACTTGTGCCGAACTGAGCTCGTGCGGTGGTCGATGGGCAGAAGGAGAGAAAGGCAAGGAGGACGACAAACATTTTGGAACTGGATTTGATTTCCATAGCCAATAGGGGCCTACGATGTAAATCTTATATTGCCAAATTCCCAATTCACAACAGTAAGACGTATGTATCTTTTTTCCTTGATGTTTCCCTATTCATGAAGCTCTCGTCGGATAAGATTTTTCAGAGAAGAATGACCTTGCGTTGAATGGTAATACCCAGGTCATCCACGCGTTTATTGACTTTTGAGAGAAAGCATCCCCTTGCGTTGAATGGTAATACCCACGTTGTACCGCGTTTATTGACTTTTGAGAGAAAGCATCCCTTGCGTTGAATGGTAATACCCACGTTATACCGCGTTTATCGACTTTTGAGAGAAAGCATCCCCTTGCGTTGAATGGTAATACCCACGTTATACCTGCGCGTTTATTTCGGGAAGGGAATTACTATCTTTACATGACTATATGTTTTTTTTTATAGTGAACGATCGTTTACAAATATTTACAAATATCAGCGGTTGTTCGAGCAAACATAAGGGGAAAATCGACCTCACAATCACATGGAGGATGATAATAACTAGGCAACTGCGATTACACCATTTGGCATGTGTATTTTATTTTTCTCCATAGGTATGTGATATTATTTCATTTTTAACATTGAGAAGTTAGTTTTAGTCAAAAGTATTTTTCTATTATCAAAGGTTTAATTTTTGGGTTATCTTCCACTAATATTTATTTCATCTCCTTGTAATTTAATCCGGCATGAAGAGGAACATTGAAGAATCGGATTGACTACTACCTTTGCACAAACACACAATACCCCAAAGTTTGAACTTAAGTTTCTTCTTAATAAGTGACAAAACTTATAATCCACCTAACTTCAAAGGACAACTTATAAGATATATGTATGTTTATTTATTTATTATGCCGAGAGGCGTTCCGGTGGGAGGCAAAGAGGTCATCATCGTAAATAATTTTTTTTTTTATTAAAAAAATTGACATTAACAAAAACATTTAAAATATTTAAACTAAAACAGCTGACTAACCAACCATTGCAAACATTTAAAATATTTAAACTAAAACAACCGACTAACCAACCGTTGCAAACATTTAAAATATTTAAACTAAAACAACCAACTAACCAACCTTTGCAACTGTTTAATAAACTAGCTTACATATAAAGGATATATATCTAAAAACGCCGAGAGTTATCAATCCCGAGGCACCTATCTTGGAGATCACACCTCCAAGAAATGAGATAGATGCCTCGAGATTGATAACTCTCTCGGCGTTTTAGATATATATCCTTTATATTTGAGCTAGTTATTCTTCTCACACAACTTCCCATAATTTATAAAATGAAGAAGCAAAAGAAGGCTTCAATAATCTTTGTTGGAAGTGAATATATACAATTAACAAGAAGACAAAGTTTAAAAGTTTAAAAAACAAGGGATTCATGCATTTTGGACATATAAAAAAAACAAAAAAAAACTGCATTTTAAACCTTTACCAAAAAAAATCAGGATATCAAAATAAATTTGTATAAGCTGTTATTTTTTTTAATAAAATTTTTACATTTTACTAAAATAAATATAATTTATTTATGATTTAATATTTATCCAATAATTTATAAAAAAATAATTTAAAATTTTATTATTAAATATTTTGAAAATTTTTGAGTTATTGTTTTGTTGGTATGACTTAAACCACCTATAAGTATACTTTATATTTTAAATTTAATTTAAATAATTTATAAAAAAATAAAATTTTAATAAGAATAATCTAATTATTATCGTTAAAATATAATTTACAATCAATTTTTAATTTTAAAAATATATAATTTAAATATATATAAATAAATAAACACTTTCCAAATACCTGGCATTTGCTACAGGAATAAACACAAAGAGAGGACCCACGCCGTTAAATGCGTTCAACAAAGCTTCGATGCTTCTCCTAGAAAAGTAAGTGCAATAATTACATTCATGTATCCACCACTGTTCTAAAACATCTCTACGTCAAAGATGATATTGCTGTGTGGTCTTTTTGAATTCTACCATAAAAGATCTTACAAGTTCAAAGATGTTAAATGCGTTCGACGAAGCTTCGATGCTTCTCCTAGAAAGTAAGTGCAATAATTACATTCATGTATCCATTCATGTATCCACCACTGTTCTAAAACATCTCTACGTCAAAGATGATATTGCTGTGTGGTCTTTTTGAATTCTACCATAAAAGATCTTACAAGTTCAAAGTTCAAAGATGTTATAACTCTAAGTAATTGTCAAGAGTAAGATTTAAATTATATGAGTTGCTCTTATTAAATTTATGTTACCTAGTTATTATTGATCTAGACCAGAATTGGTATCATTATTGTCGGAGACTACTAGCTTTGCAAACAAGCTGCCTTCAAAGTACGCAATTCAGATCATATTACTAACTTTTTGTTTGAGTAATACTTCTTATACACATCCACCATGGGGATTGAACCCGGTCACATCATCAATAATGCAAGTGACGTCCTTGCAGGTAGACCACTCAGCGGGATACCACTAACTTTGCAAATAAGCTGCCCTCAAAGTGCACAATTTAGATCAGACTACTACCTTTGCAAATAAGTTGGCCCCTAAAATTTAAACTTAAATACCTTTTCAATAAATGTTTGACAAAACAAACAACTATCAATCCACCCAACTTTTGACAGCCAAAATTCAATGACTTTTTAAAAACACCTACCAAGAAAACAAAGATGGGCTATGCCATTTCTATTTCATGTTTTCAAATCATACATCTTAACTTCATCCTCCGCATTTGGAATTTGAAAAAAAAAAAAAAAAAATCATTTGGACGATCAGATTTCACATTAGTTGGTAACAATCATTCAAAGTCAAAGTTTACAATGATGTCGAAACTTTTAAAAACCGCTTTTGATGAACAATTGGTTATAAATTTGTTTTTTGTTTTTTTATTTATCCATGGAAGTATCCTATATTTTAGTTTAGTATAATATATTTGGTGTGAAATAGTTAAAATTTATATATTTTATCCGCTCATGTAGAGGAGTTGGAGAGCTTGGTTAAAACTTTCTAGTTATCGAGAGGCCCAGGTTCAAATCTCTCCCCTCACATGTTGCGGATATATTGTATATAAAAGGTTCCTCATCAAAAAATTTATATATTTTATATTTTTTTATTTATTTTTTATTATTATTTAAAAATATATATTTTTATAAGTAAATAGATTTGTATTTTATGTTTATGACCTTAAATTTGTAATTTCTTAGGAAATAAAAGTTGTTAGATTTAAAGTTGTATTTTTATTCGCCCATGTAGAGGAGTTGGAGAGCAAGTGGGTAGTTAAAACTCTCCAGTTGAAATCGAGAGGCCCTAGGTTCAAATCTCTCCCCTCACATGCTGCCGATATGCTATGTATATAAAGGGTTACAAATAAAAAAAGTTGTATTTTCATAAAATTTATTAGGTTTAAAATTTTAGTTGTGAGGAGATGGTCTTTCTTATACTTGGATTTTACGTTCTAAAGGCACATGCTTCGATAAGGTTAGATGGCCCTTCAAGGGGTGTTTAAGAAATGTGTTGGTTATTTAAGCAATGTAAGGTAGAGTTGGATTTATGAGAATAACAACACATGGATAGGGAAGATTTACACAATACTCCTAATGTTTTTCCCATCATGTTCTCAATTTGTGTCACTATTACCTTCTTATCTCAAGTCATGTAGACTTAACTTTGGTAATGAATGTTCAATCACAAAACCTAGTTGCTACCATAGGTTTCTCTATTCATCTATTCAACCTGTTCTTGCATCAATTCCATTAATTCAACCCTTTGAATCCTTCTTTATGGTGGGGATACCATCTAGGAATTTTGGTTTAACAATACCTATGATCTAATCTTCTGCCTCTATATCTAGTTCATGCATGTCATAATTTCCTTTTGGAGCCTTGTAGTTACTTCACAAATCATCCTTTGTTGAACCTAGATCAAGCACTTTTTCCGAAGCCTTGAATGCTAGCCTTATTCCTCCATTGGTAGTAGTGGGTTTTGTCCTATTTGATTTGGTTCCTACAAATCCTAGCCCAAACAATACGGTACAATTACAATAGTAGAGATATTTTGGTGATAGAAGGTTAGAATAGTGTCTTTGGAGACAAGCATGAGGAAAATAATGCAACAATTAGCATACCAATTGCTTTGGAGACTCAAAATTAAGCTAGAGTCCCTAAATACCTCTTTCTTAAGGAAGTTATCTAAAAATAGTTGAATGTCAAAACCATAATATTATATTATTTTCGCCATAAAGCATAATTTTATAAATGGGTTAGGTTAAATTAGGAATTCAAGGCTTTCATTGTCAAACAAATGTGGGCATTGTGTAAAGGGTACATTTCTTGTCAAATTAATACAAAGGAAGTGACTTAGTCTATTTTATAATTTAGAACTTAGGTGATATGTGTCCAAGCTTGTTCTTTTCAAGCTTAGTCTATTGAATTCCACCTAGAAGGTCCATCTAGGGTGAAATTCCCATCATGGGTGGATTTTTCTACTTAAAGCTTGTATTTAGGCCTTACCTTAAACATATAGTAGGCTATTAAGGTAAAGGTCATCTCGTGCAAAAATAAAAAAGAAAAGTTCTCAAGATTCAAGGTTCATCCATGTGCCTACATGGAGATAGACCTTGATGGTGAGATCCTACAAAGTATTTGGCGTATTGGTCTTGAATTTTAAAATGAATAAGATGTTGTTTACTCAATGCATCCTTATGCTTGCTCTCTTAAATCATCACGATGCTTGTTTTTTGTAATGTGATGTTGGCTATATAATGGTGGACTATATGATCCAAGCATGTGGTCTTTTTGGGGTATGGTTGTATGCCAAAAAATATATATTTTTATCCTAATCACACTATTAAGGGCATAACTTTGTGCTTGGGTATCTATTTTGATCCATTCAAGAAGAATTGGAAAAATTAGAGGGAGAATAACAATTAGAGCAATCAAATCTATCATTTGCATAACTTTGTGAAAAAATACTCTTGAGACCCTAAAAAATGCAAAACAAAATATTTACTAAAAATAGTATTTTTTTTTTTTTTTTGTAGCCAAAATGTATCTCTAGCCATGTTGACACATTAGTAGAAGATAAAACACAAAAGGATAAGTCATATGTATGTAGTTTTCATTTAATAAGAACTTTGTAACTCATAGAAGGTGAATCACCACATTTTCATATGGATGACCTTCCAACTCATGGAGGTTGAACCACCACATTTTCATATGGATAACCTTATATATTCAATATGATGGATTTTTAACACAGTAAGTATTGTATTAGGAAATATGTACCCATGACTATATAATGAATGAGTAATAGATGCAATGTTATAGCCTCACATCTCTTCTCAAATATTGATTGCATTGTACTTTATTTAATGAGCAAAATATCTGTGCACTTTAGTTTGTTATACTCTATTATTTCTAAATTACACTCTTTCTAGATCTTCCTTAACTAAGAAATATGAGTTTTAGATTACTGGTATCAAATAAATCTATCTTTTAAGTTGTATATTGATAAACATGAGATTAGGATATCAAAATTTTGGGTATCAAACACAAGATCCATTTGATTACCTCCCTTTTCATTCCAAACAATATCAAAGTGGGAAATATAATGGATAAAATTAAGATAATTGATCCTCTAAAGAAACTTTTGATTGAAGCCCTCATGAAATAGATGAATGCTATGATAGTTCAATTTGCTCAAATTATTCAATACTACTTGTTGTAAATTATTCAACTTCCTCTACACAACTTCTTACTTCTCTAGCACAATTTAGTGCTTCCACACCTTTTAAGATGTAATGAATTTTAATATTCCTACTTTTAAAAGAAAAAATAATGGTAATACCCTAGAAATAGAAAATTGATTGGACTAATTATTTTTATAGTATCTATAAAATAAATTCATTGATAGTGAGAAAATCACTTTTGCACTCTTGAAAGCTTCATCACTATTAGAAATTGGTGGGAAGCATATAGTAATAGGGATACAAAGGATAATAAATATGAATTAGTGTTCACGTTAGATTATTTCATGAAGGCCATCAAGAAAGAATATTATGGCATAGGAGCCTATGAAGAAAAATACATGTGATGGTAACAATTGCATCAAGGCAAAGGCTAGTCTATTCAAGATTATAGTAATTTATTCCATGGTAGTAAAGCTAGGTATTCAATCTATAGAAAAGCATCAAATCCTTAAGTATCATAGTGAGATATAATGGTACATTGGAGAGGACATGGACCTCTTCAAATTCAATACATTGGGAGAGGCATACCAACTACTTGTCAAATTGGATTAGAAGCACAAAAATAAAATTAGAAAAGGAGGAGAAAATAACAAAAATTAAAACACTAAGTACCATCCAAATAAAGGCAAGAGTGACTCTCCAAAGAACCAAGACAAAGGGGGTGTGGGTGAAATTTTTCTCCCCTCATCCACTCTTTTGTAAGATGATGGCTTATAGAAGATGGCTAAATTTTGGAGCCAAGCTGTGGCATTGATGTTTGAGGTAGATTTCAAAGGTAAGAAGACGATGAAATGAGATATTGAATGGGTAAAAAATTAGGCTACCACCAATCAAGGAGCAATCCCAAAATCCTACCCTATACCAAAGCCAAAAAAGGTGGGAAGATGATAGAGCACTCTAATGAGCCAAGAATCAACAAAAGTTACGATCGGGCAGATAATTGGGCAAGCAGGAAGTAGCGGTGAATCCCAAATTCTTACCTAGTAGTTAGGTAGAAATATTATACGGTGTTATTATCCTCACTCACCAAGAAGGACATGACCCAGTAGGGGTGGAGGTTTTAAGGATAACAAAATAACTACCTTGATTAAATATGTGGCTTGGGCAAAGTTTTGGAAAAGTGACAATTAGGAATAAATTTTGATTCCCCAACCCATTGAGTTGCATCAAGCATAAAATTGGGAAACCAGTGAGTAAATAATGATCCCAATCATCTACCTGATACCAGATTGATCGCCAACACTTGGAATCTCAAGGAAGGTACATTAATGATCTCAGTAGGCTCTCCATGGGTAGTAAGGTAGTAATTTGAAATGTGCAGTATCTAAGGTAATTAATATTAGTTGTTATCTCATTGGGTTGAAGTCCCATTGCCTAGTTTAAGGGATAAAGTGGATGATAATTGAATGCTTGGTAGAAATGTCAAAATGATCAAAGGTCCAAATTCATGCAGAAAGACCTAACCCCCTTTCGAACAACTACCATACCTCCAAGGAACAATGTATAGACTAAGTGCCTATCTCCTTTAGAAATCTCTTCCCACCTAACACTATTAATACCTATAATTTGAATTCATTATAAAAATATCTACAAATAGAGGGTTGCTAGTCATTCCAAAGGGTGGATCTTTAGCCATTATAATTCATATGTAAATCTTACTTTGTTTTGTTAATGTGTGTTTTACTGTTTGGTCTCCAAATTAACTCTTGTATATGTGTGTGAAAGTTGTGGGTTTATTTCTGCTAAGTCTAGTTGAATGTGCATGCAATAATTCTACTATCTAGATTTCTTGCATCTCATTCGCTGGTTCTGGAATTTGCTTAAAACAAAGGGTGTCGAAGTATAGGCAAGAGTAAGGTTGGCTGATCTGTTAGGTAACTCACCTGTGTTTTTAGTGGTGGTTTCTACTTGGTGTGTATGTGTCTTGATGCGACTATACCCGTCCTTGTCAATTATGGTTGTGACCTCCTTTCATTTCTTTTTTGCTCCTTTTTCTCCACCATTCTTAGGCTAGTATCTAGTATAGATAAATTGACCTTCTCTAGAGATCAATTGTCTAGCCTTCCCTAGCCGTAGTGGTCATTCAATGTTGGTGCAGGTCTAGGAGTGCATTGATCCTCTCTGAGATCACCTCTTCATTAGGTATTGGATTTATGACCAATAGTTTTTGGCATGCCTAGTGGGACCCAAAACATCTCATCTTATAATTTAGTAGAGTCTGGTTAAAATTTGCTATGCAATATTCATATGTTCACCTAGCAACTCTATGAAATGAATCGAGTTTCCTATGATCGGTTATCCTAAAAAAGAAGTAAAACTTGGCAACTTTGCTTGGGACCCTAAAGGTTTCTATGCTTAAGGAAATTAGAGTTTGGTGATACTCTGGTTTATCCATATCCTACAAAATCACCTAGTGACTTCTTTGAGTAGAAGATTCAAATATGCAGATTAGTTACCTCTCTAAAGCTTCAAAAGTCCCAACATTTTATAGGATTTAAAATTTAATGAGCAGTATTAACCTCATTGGTGGAGAAAGTATGCTCATTTGGTAACTCTAACTCCAATGAAGATATCAAAATCTCTAAAGACCAATGACACTATGGCTTAGTAGTGTTATCCTCTATGGGATTACCTTGGTCCACTTAATCTCCAATGCTGGCATGAGATTCCTAAAAGGGCCCTAAAGAACCTAGTAAAATATGATGGCACTGAAGGAATTGTTCGAGAGTCCCTTGAAGATATTGTTGCTTTGGTGACCCTCCATGGTATCACTCATAAAGATGTCAATATTAGGCTCTTGGTATTATATCTTGAAGGGAGGACGTTATTGTGGTATCAATCCCTTGAGCAAAAAAGCATCTACTCATGGGCAAATTTGGAAAAAATTCTTTTTGACACATTCGATGGCTCTAGAGATCCCTTCCAACTCTTGATGCATCTCTTATTCATCAAGAGCATCCCTTTTGAATCCATAAAAAACTTCAACATTCATTTCAATATGATCTAGGAAAGGATTCCCTTTGAGTACCAGTCATCCCTCACCCAAGCTTACTTGTATTTTGTTCGAGCCTTTAGTTCAGATATAAGCCTCCTCTTGGACAAATATGGAGAAAATATATTCTCTCAAGTCTTTCAGGAGGCCTTATAGGCTGAGCGAATCCTGCTACAAGTAGGAAAGATATCTTCAAGAGATTATGCTCTCCCATACTCTTTTACAATCTCGTTACTTCCCTTTTGACTGCACAATATCCACAATGGATATCATCTAAAGCTGTGTAGAAGCTAGGGCTACAATCATGAAAAACATAAAATACAAATCTCTTCTCAGGCTCATACAAAGGAAAAACAAGCACAATATTTGCAATAGATAAATTTATTACTTGTAATTTTCTCTATAAAACATTAGACCTTAGACCAGTACACTAACCAAACATTGGATATCACCTTCAAAAGGGACACATGATTGCACCCTTTTTGTATCCATGAGCACATTGAGCAAGAGCTAAACCAGGAGATCTCAACCAATAAGAAGGTAGGTACTAAAGAGATATCAGTAGTAAGGTTTCTTTTAAGTAAACCCTATTGTCAAACTTACGTGGAGATATCGAAGGAGTATGTGTCAAGGATTTCACAACATGTGGATATCAAAGAATGGCGACGTTGGAGCCTATTGTCATATGAACCAATACCCAAGGAGATCTCCCACATGGTAAGATTTATTTCCATATTAACCATTCAATACATAAGTACTGGTATGCATGGTAGTTCACCAAGTTGTGGATACACTGCAACTTGGAAAGATCTGGGGCATTGTCATCTAGACTACAAACAACACCTCAATTTTAGTACAATATGGTCCAACCATTATAGATTCATTGGATGATTTCAAGGATGAGTCAATGGTTACATTGTGCCAATCACATCACATTTTTTTGTAAATAGAATGGAAGCTAAATAAAGGTGCAAAAAGCATGCATCAAAATGACATCATATTGTACCATGGTGACCCATGATAAAAATTGTAAGGAAAGACTTCAAAAAAGCTCATCAATTTTGAATTAATCTCCCTTGTAGTCTATGATATTCCTTGTGTTTTGTTGTTGTGACCTCGTTGCACAATGGATCAAGGTCTCAAACTCAGACATCATTTCACGTAATCCATAGAAGAGATTTCCACTATTGCACTAGTAACAGGAAGGACATAGTGTGATTACAATACAAAGGGGTAAACTTTGGATTCACCCAAATCACTCATGTTAGACCAAATATTTTGAGAGCAGTACCCACTCCTCGATCAAATGGAAAATTGATTTATAAATAGCACCCTAAAAGGTGAAAGCATCATGTTTTGTGTAACATCAATATGAGAATGATGCTACAACTAAATATGCCCTAGAAGAGTGGTAATGAGTGAATAGAGTCTCTACTTGATTGCATTAGAAAGAATTGTTCCATGAGGAATGATAAATTTTCTTGGTATTTTATTTGTTCTTGAATGGGCCTTGGTCAATAACAGGGTATGTTTATGGGAGTGCAATTTGTGGGGGTATCCCATGAATTGTCTTCCCTTTCATTTTTATTACTTTTTTGCATCCTTCTCTTCCTTATTTTTCCTTAGTTCTTTGCTACCACTAACCAATGAGGTTAGTGGTCCTTGTCTTCTTGCCTCTGTTATTTCCTGTGTTTCCCTCCCTTCCTTCTCCTCTTGTTCTCTTTTCATGGTTTTGCTTACTGTTTCCATTTGTGGTACCCCTTATTTTCTTTACTTCTACCCTTTTGCATATCATTTTTCTTTCACCTTTGGTTACCTTCATCCTTTGTCTTTTAACCTTTGTTGGTTTCTTTTGTTTATGCTTTCTTTATCCCCTTCCTCTTCACTTTTTTGAGTGTTTCGAGGTGTAGCTTTTTGAATTCTCCTTTTCTGTAAGATAAAATACCTTGTGAGTCGCCAAGAGTATGGGTGAAATTTTGCATCCCCTCATCCACTCTTTTTTGTAAGATGATGACTTATAGAATATGGTTAAATTTTGGAGCCGAGCTCTGGCGTTGATGGTTGAGGTAGGTTTCAAAGGTAAGAAGATGATGAAAGCAAATATTGAATGGGCAAAAAATTAGGCTACCACCAAGAAAGGAGTGATCCAAAATTCCAACCTATACCAAAGCCAAAAAAGGTAGGAGGATGATAGAACACCCCGACAAGCCAAGAATTGGCTAAGGTTGTGATTGGGTAGATAATTAGGTAAGCAGGAAGTAACGGTGGATCCCAAATCCCCATCTAGAATTTGGGTAGAAATATTAGACGATATTCTTATCCTCTCTCACCAAGAAGGACCTACCCCAACAAGGGTGAAGGTTTTAAGGATAATGGAATCACAACCCTAATTAAAGACATGGCTTGAGTGAAGTTTTGGGAAAGCAATAATTAGGATCTAAATTATGTTTCCCTAATACACTGAGTTGTGTCAAGCATAAATTTAGGAGACCAATGAGTAAGGAATGAGCCCAATCATCCACCCGATACCAGATTGACTACCAACACCTAGAATTTTAAGGAAGGTGTATTAATTATCTTAGCTACCTACGTATGGGCTCTCCAAGGTAATTAATGCCAGTTGTTTCTTCACCAGTTGAAGGCCCATCACCTAGTTGAAGAGGTAAAGTAGATGAGAATTGAATGCCTAGCATAAATATTAGAATGGTCAAAGACCTAGATTCATGTAGAAGGACCTAACACCCTTCCAGATAGCTTCCATCCCTCTAATGAGCATTGTACTAGCTAAGAACCTATCTGCTTCAACAATCTCTTCTTGGCTAACACCATTAATGCCTATAATTTGAATTCATTATAAAAATATCTATAAATAGAGGGAAGCTAGCCATTCTAAAGGGCAACTTTTTATCCATTACAATTCATATGTAAATCTTACTCTATTTTGTTAATGCAAGTGTTTTACTATTTGGTCTTCAAATTGACTCTTGTATATGTGTGTGAATGTTGTGGGTTTATTTTTGCTAAATCTAGTTGAATGTGCATGCAATAATTTTATTATTTGGATTTATTGCAACTCATTCACTGGTTCTAGAATTTTCTTATAGCAGAGGGTGTTGAAGTACATGTAAGAGTAAGGTTGGTTGATCTATTAGGTAACTCACCTATTTTTTTAGCAGCAACATCCTCTTGGCACACGTGTCTTGATGCGACTATACCCATCCTTATCAATTATGGCTATGGTCTCCTTTCATTCCTTTCATGCTCCCTTTTCTCCCCCATTCTTAGGTTAGTATCTAGGACATAGAAACCAGCCTTCTCCAAATATCGATCACCCTACATTCCCCTGGTACGATGATCATTCAATGTTGGCACAAGTCCATGGGTGCATTGATCCTCTTTGACCCCACATTACCGTTAGGTGCTGGATTTGCAACCAACAGGGGGTCAAATCTAAAATTAGAATTGAAAGCAAAAAATGACTCCTAAGAAAAGAATCCCCCAAAGGCCAAAATTAGCAAATGTTGTGAATATCACAAGAGCAACCTACATTCTAGGGAGGAGTGTCAACAAATTTAGTTATTTTTTATTAAATCATAACCCTTTAGATCCACTACACCATCATGTCCACATCCACAAGCTAAGGATAAAGAAAAGCAAATTGTGGAACCCAAACCAAATGTGACCATTTCCACCTCACATGTTGCACCTTAGGAGTCACAAGAGGAAGAACATCTATAATACGAGCCATTTTGATGGCTCAAGCCCTGAATCCTAAGAAGTTTTCCTAAGTAAACTCATGCCCTGAGTCTTAATTCATTCACCCTCAAGGTCCCTAGAGTATACGAGCACTCACCCTCTATCCTTGCTTGTCATAGCCCCCGCATCCATCATCGTCCCTCTCACTTAACCAGATCTACTTTTGTAGATTTCCATTTAGCCATTGAACACCTTCGAGCGATCCTTGTCATTATTGAGCACCTCTGGGTGCTTTCCCTCCACTTCCAAGTTCCCCTAGGTACCCTCCACCATACCCAAGCACCCAAAAAAAAAATTTGTAGCCACTGAGCATCCATGAGCATTTTACACTAGATTTTTGTAGCCCTCCTAACCCTCAGGTAATGCTAGGGTATTGCTACACCAATTAACTGTAATATATCACATCAGAACAGAGAATGATAGATAAGAAAGTTAAATCAAATTTATTATTGTTATATTTTATTGTGCTAGTAGCATCTGTTCATATTTTTATTTAATAGCTAGGGTTTAGTCTTGATTTATGAGGGTCTCACAATATGGAGCGCTCATTGTTATTACTAAATCTATTTTTTTTTGTAGATCTAATAGCATTACACTAGCATTGGACAACTGCTTAAGATAGAGTGGCTCGACATTGGATAATCAGAAGCCCACTCACTTATGTTGGGAGCAAGAATGTGTTCTAAAGACACCACCAACATTGTTTGCTAGGGTTTCGAAGAACCCTAGCTATTGTAAAATTTGTATCAAAGGATTCAAATATTCTTATTGTAACAATGGAGTTTTGAGGCTCCCCCCATTAATATAAAATCATTCATTATGCAATATTATCTTTTGAGTTTAATTTATATCTTGTTTTTGGTGTTGCATTTTTGTATTCACAAATGGCGATCACGGTGGGACCCACTAAGGGTTTCTTTTTATGATTTGCTTTGCTAATTTATTTGTTGTTTTCTATCTTGTTTTACAAGATTTTTAGAGGCATGAATTGAGCATTTTTTTCTTATTAGGGTTTTTAAGGACTTGTAGGAAGTTGCAGAAGGTGCATGAATTCCTGGTGGCACTCGAGGGCCATCCAAAAATATCCAGAGGCATTTTACAGAGAGTTATATTAGAAACATAGGTTGTTCTATAAGTCTATTGTTAAAACCCTAACTTTTTTATTTACGTATTTTGAAAATCTTACATTTTTTTTCAGATTTGTAAGATAAAAAGAACACTAATTAATCTAGAAAAATATTCATACTAGCTTGCATATTAGGTTTTAGATAAGTCATTTACATCCATCCACACTTTCTATCTAAAGTTTTTGGTTTTCTGTTGTATTCACAAATTGAAAAATATTGCATTCTGATTTCATGTGAATCAAAAAATTGCATAATTAGTATGCATTATAGGGTTAGGAATTCATATTTTTGTAGGTCTAAGTAGGAATATTATTTAGATACCAAAAGTATCCCCGTACTTGGGTGATGCTATATGGAGGAGTAGATGAACCCCCCAGCTATCTAGAGTGGGTCTTAAGTGGTGTACTCTACATCCTTTGGGAAAATTGGTATTCTGGGTAGTGGCTTCTAATTTAGACAATTGAAAGTAGTTATCTTTCTAACATTGTATGTACACAATAGCAAATCAGAAATTTTAAAAGAGTCACACACTTCACGCTTCACATTTAACAGTAGTGGCTAGATTTCATCACTAACCATTGCTTGAGATTTGGTGACAGTGGATTTCATCTCCATACACCAATATCTGCCTTTAGAAACCTTAGGTCACCCTCGATAAAACTTGCTATATTTCATCATCATCTTGCCCTAGCTTAGCCATAGTTTTTACCTTTCTTTGGTTAATTTAGATTAGCACATTTGAAGTACACATGATCAAAACCTAAGAGAATGAACTCTCATTATAATGAGATAATCAATGAATGAGGTAAGATACACTTATTGAATAAACCTAGCATTGATTGTTTATTTTTCTTGTGAAATTTCAATTTTATGTTCCATTTTATTGCATAATATTTATTTTTGATTTATTTTCTTTATGGTATTAACAAGTGTAGACACCTAAAACATGTCATGTTTAGGAGACTACCCATATGGACACATTCAGAGATCGTATGAATCATCTTGGACCTCTCCAAGAGCTATTAGTGGTCCTAACCACTCAAAAAGGTTAGTTCTAGCCCATCCAGGCTTAGTCACTCTCAAGCATAGCAAATGCCACACCTGACCGCTGAAGCTGAAAGCGGCCACACCTAGCCACTGCTCTAAAAAATGGCTAGCACCATACACAATATGGCCATGAATACAAGCCTAGATCACATAGTTTGACTGCACCTTACATTTATTATGAGTGGATTTTGGTGAGGAACTCCTTGAGTTCCTCCTAACTACCCCTTCAATTCCAATTTGTGATTGATGCTTTCCCCCCAGGATGGGTAGTTGCATGCAATTTAGATTTTAGCTTCTCTAGGAAGACAAGATCCTAAACTAGATTTAAAACAAGGATAGTCTACATATGGACTCTCCCAAGTAAGACAAGAGATCCATGAAAATTTAAATCTTGTGCAGCAAAGCCCTAGCCAATCAGAGAGTAAATCCACACCCCCTTTGAGGAGTAGTGAAGTGTTGTTTGGATGAGCTACATCTACGCACCTGCTTTCAAATCCAATTATTCTTCACCTCCCATTAGTGTACTAGACACAATAGGAAACCCTTGAAAATCAATTGGAGCAAGGAAGATAGTGCTATAGCCCCTTGTCCATGAGGAGAAGAGTTTTATTTCATATTCATTGTATTGGAAAGTGGCCCACAGGCATATCTTAGGGAATTAGATATTATTTTCCTTTTTTCTAGCTTAGATCCATTACTGATTTTATTTATTAATTAGTTCTAGCATAGATATTATTTCATTAGCGCATTTACATCATATTTTTTAATTTTCTATGCATTTATTACTTATTTTATGCTTACATTTTAATATTATCATGCTCATTTATCATGTTTATTAGAGCTACTAATAAGAGCCTCTTCCAGAGAGACAACTCGTACTACTAATAGTGCTATGTTGTTTCTATGAATGTAGGTTACAGGTTTATAGTACTGATTCAAGGCATCCATTGCATAAGATCCCTCCAAGGTGAGAGAAGAAGAAGGAGGTATCTATAAGCCCTCATACAATTTCGTGTGTGAGATCAGGAGGCCTGTGGAAGCACACTAGCCCTCTACAAGGGGGACATCATTCTTCAACACCGTTATTTGTTCCACATGTAATTTGTTGTATCGAAACTAGGTATCCCTCAAAGGGACCGATATGTAACCAGGATTTTCCAAAGAGATTAATAATAAAATATCTTTATTTATTTCATCATTTCTATGTTATGTTATCTATTGCTTTCAATTATTTCATTTCATACAATAATTGTTAGAGTTACTATGTAACTACTATATTACCTCATTTGGTAATTAGTCCTAGATAGGTTAGTTTACTTCATTCACTTTCTATCCTAGGTAGAATATCTACCGACACTTCCTATTGTCGACTGATATTATTGTTAGCATCTATATTTGTTAGTTGTTAAGTACTTCTCATTGAGAGCATGTTTGTTAGCTATTATTTAGGATATTATTTCCATAATATCCTAAGGCTATTTCTAGCCTTTGTAAGGTTTATTTAAGCCATTTCATTATGAATATTATAGCTAATGCTCATATTTGATTATTGAGTTGACTACATTGGTATCATTCGCAAGGTTTTCACCTCTGGTTCCTGTGAGCACGGACAAGGAGAGGAAGCCCTCGTTCCACGTGGAGAAGGTGAGAGGACCTCTCGTTCCACTGGAGAAGGTGAGAGGACCCATTTTTGTTGCCCAAGGAGATCGTAGGAATTTTCTTATGGAATTTTCTTTGGAATTGATCGCGTTCTTCTTAGAATTTCATTTGATTGGAGGGATCGCATTTTTCTTAGAATTTCATTTGATTGGAGGGATCACATTTTTCTTAGAATTTCATTTGCTTGGAGGGATCACATTTTTTTTTGGTGATCGGCCTGAGAGGGCCAACTCGCCCCATGAAAATGGGCCCCTACATAGTGGGCATGATGCCCACGTGCGGCCCCCTGACCCACTAGAAGGGCTAGTCGTCGTCGACTAGAAAGAAGCCTCTAGCGACCAGTGACACAACCTGCAGGTAGGAGTGCCCTCGAGTCTGCAATACTCTGACTCTAATCACTGACAAGGGGAATCCCCTGTCAGGGGACCTGACACCTACACAATCCCTGATGGCTTGGACCGGTCAACGAGGGTAGGCGCATCCTCCATCGAATCTGATAACCGAGATCTGACGCAAGCAGAATGACATGATCTGACACATGTAGACTGCACAGGACCCTAGCCAACCTAGAGGAGACATGTGGATGGACTGGCACTACCTAGACCTAACACACAGACCAACCACGAACTAATACGTGGACACCTCTGACGCGACCTCAGGAACATTTCCTGAGGCACTGACATGGATAGCTAACAGGACCGGGTATGACATGGCACCGACTGGACCACACGTGGACTGGTGACATGGCAGTTTTTGGTTGGTTGAACCACCTGTTGAGGTGGCAATTATAGATTGGTGCTAACTGTGCTCGGGGTTAGGTGGTGGGTGGCGGTTTTCTGCTCGTTGGCACGACGGGCAAAAAAAAAAGGTTAAATGACCGACTGCCCTAAGGCAGTCAAAGCAAATTAGTGGTATTGTATATTTTATACCACTTTTGGGGCCTCAGTGCGGTGCATGTGGGATAAAGATCCCACAGTGCAACACAAAGGCTTTCAAGCCTTTGTGGGCGCGCACACGCACAACCCCTCATAATAAGGTTTTAAATACCTTATAAAAAGCCTTTATTCACAGGCTTAAATTTTTTTTATATTTGCTTTATTTAAAATTATTTTTTTAATATATATTTTTTTTAATAATTCAAAATTAATATTTGTTATAAAAATATTTTTTTAAACGAAAATTGATTTATGCAAAACAAGTATTTTATTTTAATTATTAATTAAAATTTTGTTAATTAATTTTTTTTTAAATTTAGCAAATTAAGACAAAGGCCCTATTTTTTGCCAACTCCAAAAGAAAGTGTGTTTTTTTTGTTTTCTCATATTTTTTGAGATATAAAGCAAATACATTGTACATTCTTTTGCAAAATTAGGGACCTATCCTCAAAGGAAGACAAAATAACGAAAATTGATTCTTTCATGCATATTTAGAACACAAGGAGACCCATATTGTAAAAATCAAAGGCAAAGTGTGCATTTGATTTCTCTAAAAAGGAGATATAATTCATGTACTTGCACATTCTATTTTTTTTGCAACATTGAGAAGAAAGAAAGAAAACTAAGTCGTGTGTCGACTAGTACTGGAAACCTTTCAAACGCGGGTCGTGTGTCGACTTGTCTTGGAAGGGGTGCTCATTTTTTGTTTATTTTGCAAATTAAGGGGGGAAGACAACACTTGTACTTCTTTTGAAAAATTGTAAGACAAAGTAGGAGACATAAAATATCATTATTTGCACAAAACAAAAATTCAAATATTTTTGTTGTAAAAGTTGGAAATAAGGTGCATTCTCGATTTTACTCGACACCTTCATTTCAAAATTGGAAAAATAGGTGTATTATCGGTTGTATCCAACACCTAAGTGATAATAATTTTATGGGAATTCTTGTTTGATTATTGCATTTTCTTTTTGCAATTATAAGTCATATAATCAAGAACACATCATACCCCAAAATTTCACAAATTTGTGTAAATCAAATTGCACAATTAAAAGCCATTTCAAAACTTGATATTCTCTCCTAAATCAAAACAAAACCCCTAATTCACTCTTATTTGTTTGGCTTAAAATCCTCCAACTTTTCATCCTTCTTGAAGGGTGTTAAGGCAGGTGCCATTAAATAGTTGTTTGAGTGAATTAAACCTTTCAAACTCTTATGTGTTTGGCTTAATTTCCTCCACCTGATTATCTCTCTTCAAGAGAATCTTTAGGAAGGTGCCATTAAATACCACTTGAGAGTGAAAGAAATATCATCTTAGTGCATTGTAGGACCTTCCTCATGGCAACAATTAACAAATATTTGAGTGAATCTCAATTGCTAAAAGGTCATAACTATACAACTTGGAAAAATAAGATGTGTTGTAATCACAGTGACACTGAGAGGGGGGTGAATCAGTGTGATCTTTAAAATTTCTAATATATATAGTTTTAAAACTAGCAGCTATTTAAAACTGATAAAAGAAATATCAAATGCAGCAAGAAAGCATGACACACAACACAGTAAATTAATGAGGTTCACCAATGTGGCTACTCCTCAAAACGACTGCTTGGACTACCATCCAAATCTAGCCAATGCAAAGCTACAACTTTACAATATCTTTTACCAGCACCAACTGGAAGGAGCACCAACCCCTTAGCTTTATCTGTTACAAACAGAATGGAGCACCAACTCCCAATTTACCAGCACCTATTGGAAAGAGGCACCAACCCCTTATGCCAAGCTGCAACTTGGAAGGCAATAATGATAAAGAAAAATTACAGAATGAAATTTTCATGTTATTTCTTACAGTCTGCTGTTTCTCTGCATTCTGCTACTTCTGTGCAAAATGCTTCGCATTGTCCGACAGTTCTGTGAACTTCTTCACACTCTCTGTAGCAATCAGATGTTTGATCACTTCTGCTTTCTGTGCACTATTACTTCACACTTATAACTCCACCTCTGCACATCGTGCTCTTTATTCACGCAATCACGATATGCACACTTTGCTTCAACTCGAACTGCAACTTCGCACTCTGCTCAAAATGAACTTCACTTGCGCAGTCACTCTGCTCGCATTCCCACACAATATTCATGCCACATTTTTCAAACTCGAAGTAGCCCTCCTTTTATAGAAGAAATTTCAAGATCAAACCCTAAATAATGTCAACTGAGAAACCCTAGAAATTATCGGTTGTAAAACCCTAAAATTCATCGACTGTAACCCTAAGAATGTCGGTTGCACAACCCTAGAAATTGTTGGCTACAATACCCTAAAATCTGTCGGCCCAGATTCAACTTTTTCGGCCTCAACTGCTACTGCCACTACTGTCACCTTCCTATAACTATTGCTGCAAAATAGAAACTGTAGATTAAAAATACACGCCAAACAAAAATAAAATCACAATGATAGAGTACAGAATAGTTGCACAAAAACAAATGATTATTATTAATCAGTGGAGTTTAAAAACTCCTTTTGAGTACAACAAGGCCTGTAACCCTTTATTCGTGATACACAGTTACAAGTGATGCTAGGGTTCTCAAAAACCCTAGCTGGCACAAATGGTGGCACTTCCGAAGAATGTATCTTCAATCCCAACATAGTGAGTGGGCTTTGTTGTATCCCTTGCTTGGACCACTCCAGCTTAATCAGCTGCCATCAATAAACTGGATCTACTATCAAAAACCTGCACACATTAACACTATCAAAGAGTTAGAAATTTATAAGAGGGCTCCACTGTGTGAGCCCTCGAAAACAATCTAAAACCCTAAAAAAATGAAATGCAGGAATTCAATAATAGATCAATAAAAGAAAAGAAGTTACTTGCTTTAAACTAATTTATACCTGTTCTCTGTTAACGCAGCTATAGCAGGCGACACCTGGAAGTAATGTTGTTGTCAGAATAGGCTACAGAAGGCGCCCTGGTGCACTCGCCGAACGCCCGCGTGCTTCTGGATCTGGATTACAGACGCCGATCTGAGTCTGTGGCTGTAGGTAAACGCCCGCGGGCACTTGTTAAACACCCGTGGGCACTTGGTAAATGCCCGTGGGCACTTGGTGAAGGGTTAAATGCCCGCGGGCACTTACGACAGGAATGGGAGATTCTGCAGAATGCTGTAGAAGGAATGGCGGTGAAAGCGGCAATGGAAGCGGCGATGGATACGGTGAAAGGGTAGCAGAAGAGAGGAGATAACAGTAGAAAAATTAGAATCAGAGATAGAAGTAGCAAAAGACATAGGAGAAGAAGATAGGGTTTGAGCCATCAAAGTGACTCGATTTATAATCCACTCTTAGGGCACACTTTAGGGTTTTAACGACACTTTGAACGTGTGGCTAAGATTAAAGCGGATCCAAGGGTAGAGAATAAATCTTGGTTGTGGAATGGATTAAGATGGATGGACGGATGAGATTAAATGAAGGATGGACGGCTTAGATTAAATCACTTAAACTATTATTTAAATATATATATTAAAATATTAAAATATTAAAATATATATATAAATATTAATTTAAATAAATTTGGGGATGAAAAATGGCGAGAAAGGTGAAATTGGGCCAAATAATGGCGGGAAAAGGTGAAATTGGGCCAAATAATGGCGGGAAGGTGGATGACCGACATGTGGCTGACAGGAAGGTATAGATGACTTGCAAGTGGCTAGATTTTGGTGTCTACAGATGCCCATTTTTGAGCTGCTTTGTGTGAAGACACAATGCAGCACAAAAACTTAGGACACCTGAAAAGCTGGATCAGATGCAACTCTCTCTCAAGACTAAAGCACAACTTTGAAGACCAAAGAATAAAAGAATATTTAAAATTTATCAGCTTACCCCCTCAATTGGTGAGCGAGAATGGTTCTCACGAGCCAATTGGAAGAAATTCAGAAGAAAATGAACCGTTTTTGCCCCAACGGTGAAAAAGGGGTTTGTGTATGAACCATCTTTTTATGTCCCAACAGAAAAGGGGTTGGTGTACAAACCAGAAAATAATATGATTGAAGACGATATGAGTGATGTGAAAGATGAACCATTTTCTGCCCCAATGGTTATAAAGGGATTTTTGCCAAATTATAAATTCCATGATCATGTAAGATGAATTCCACTATAGGGAAGTTAGAAATTGATAACGGATGCCCCAACTCCTGTGGGTGAATCCATACTGTTGATGAAATTGCCTTGTTGGCACCATTGATATGCAGAGATGCAATATGAAAGAGTCCAGAACTTCAGAGATGCTCCTAGTGACTGTATGGATAATTCCTCGAGTCGGAACCAATCAACCTAGGTAGCCTTAATCTCTAGCAAGACTCAAAATAATGATGATATTGAAGATTGTCCACGTTTAAGGCCCCATGAACTAGGCCATCAATGACAACTGTTGAGCAAATTGATCTTGGTATGAGGTCAATTGAAAAGTAGGATACCAAAAATTGATTTCCAATTTTCAAACAGTGAAATAATTGATGATGATAAATGGTAAGTGTCCTTATGGTGGTTTAATCCTCTTACCGAATTGCATAGATGCAAATCGCTGCAATCGCCAAGGTGATAGAATATACCACTAGATACGAGGTTTACTTTAATTTGATTTGGCAAAAATATGCATGATGAAAGAAGAATGAATGAAATTGACGATAGATCAGAAGAATTGATGAATGTGGTTAATTTTGTGAAGGTTTTGAACATTTTTAACCCAATTTGTAAATCAACGATGAATGATGCGCTTTTTGAGAAAAATGACAAAATTTGTTTCCAAAACTGTTGTAACCTTCACAAAATGTTTTATTATGATAAGAAGAATGGATGGATGCAATTTGATGAAATTTGGAGGAGGTAAGCTTCAATTTTGTAAGTTTTGTTCTTTTATTCAATATTGACACCAAATGCCGGTATGCATTTGGAGGTGGCAGAAACGCCTGCCGGTGTTTGAATGCATCATGAAATGCCCCACTGCGTCTAAATGCACCATGAAATGCCCCACTATGTTTCAGGGTGCCAAAACCAGCTATTTAAACAATTTCAGCGAGAATTTCGCTCATTTGTGCGTTCGAGCTTGAGAGAAGTGCGTCTGAGGGAGTGGAATGAAGTGAAGTGAAGTGAAAGGTTGTGTGGGAGAGTGAAGCACGCGGGAGCTATGGCGAAGATGGGAGCGGATGCACCAGTGCAGCCAGCTAAGGTATTTGTTTATTTAAGCAAGTACTTTTTATTTGTTTTTTTTTTTTTGGAAAAAATTTGTAACCAATTTTTGTTTTGTTGTTTTGCAGCTTAGGGTGTTAGAGGCACGACACCGATTCTCCCCTATCATTCCGGGGATGAGGAGGTCATTTTCCTAGGAATACTGGGAGATATTGGAAGCATGGGGCTAGTGGAAGCAGCCCGGTTGGAGGTAGTTCGGGCAGATGAGGGGTACCTCTCGGCTTTGGCCGAGAGGTGGGATCCAGATCGGGGGACGTTCCAGCTCCCGACTAGAGAGATGACGGTGACGCTTGAGGATGTATACCGCATCCTCAAGGTGCCCGTGGAGGGGGCACGGGTGGAGGTTGGACGAGATAGGGCCACGAAGATGGCCAAGTTTTTTGGGGATGACTGGAGGGAGATCCGAACGGAGAGCGGGGGGATCCCATACTTAGCCATGTATACGGCCAAGGAGTTGGTAGCGGTGGAGGCTCTGATGATGTTCGTATTGGCCAACATTGTGGCCCCAAAAAGCACCGGGTGCAGTTTTCCATGGAACCTAATGGGTGTAGTGAGTGAGATGCTCATTAATAGGGTAGTGTATGCCTGGGCACCCGCTTTATTGGCGTAGGTGTACCGGGAGTTGTATGAGGTTCGGAGACGGGGTCGGAAGGGCCTAGGCTGTAGTTTGGTTCTCCAGTGCTGGGGCTAGGAGCACTTCAGAGTGGCCCGACCGAAGGAATTACCATGTGCTTACTGGGACATGAGCCAGGCTTATGGTAGGAGATGGCTAGTGGCGAAGGAGAGATAGCCGAGCCGCCCCGTGAGATCAGGGCAATGGTATAGGGGTTTATGGGCAGACTTGACAGATGCCCAAGTCATTTGGAGGCCCTGGCGGGAGGTGAGGTGGATCGGTGATGGAGAGCATCTGAGACGGGTGCGACAGGCCTAGATGGGTAGTGGGTCGGGGCCACAGCGAGGCGGCAGTACATACGGATGTCTCGAGTACTCCGCCAGGTCGGATTGAGACAGGATGTCCCCGGTGAGCCAGTGCGCTACCGGAGGCACAGATCAGAGGGGGATTTGTCATGTGCCGAGCCGTGGAGGGAGGCGACAGAGGACTATGAGGACATGGAGATCCCCAATGTGGATGACGTCGGGGTAACAGCTGAGTATGCAACATGGATGGCTGCAGAGCCGAGGTGGGAGCCACCATTGGTGGCTATTGGAGCTGGAGAGGATGAGGGAACCGCAGAGGTTCCCAAGTGCAGGGAGGGTCCCCACCTTCAAGCTGACAGTCGAAGGCGAAAGGGGAAGATGGTACGGCAGACATCAGGGAGCAAAGATGATGAGGAGGATGATGGCGAGGGCCTAGGAGAGGCCGCAGGAGAGACTAGGGAGGTACCCCCTAGCGGGCACGAGGATGATTTGGCACAGCTGCAGCAACAGATAGTAGAGCGCGATGCTATGTTAGCTGTCCAGGATGAGAGGATAGGTCGGCTGGAGCAACAGGTTGCAGAGTGGGATGCCTTGATAGTTGTTCAGGAGGATAGGATGGCCCAGATGCAGGCGGACTTGGATGGAGTGACTAGGGTGCCCCAGGATGACAGGGTGACGAGACTCCAGGAAGAGCTAAAGGAGCGGGAGCGACGACACGGGATAGACATATCTATACTTAGGTCTAGGACTCATTATATTGAGGCTCTGGAGGACACATTGTTTAGGCATCACATTGTGTTTCCTGATCCTCCATCCTCCTCTGTCTCTAGGCGTAGTGAGTCTAGGCACACCACTAGGTCTAGGGCTCCTACTAGGTCACAGGGATCCTCTTTTGATGGTTATCTTAGTGCTTAGATGCACTCTTTATGAGCCTTGGTGCTCTATTGTATATTGTAGCCTTTTGGCATTCATTGTACAGTTTTGATCTTTATACATACATATGCATGGCTTTTATTTATTTGGTGTTTTACTTTCTTTTGTGTGAATGCCTATGTTTTTGTGATGCATGTTTTTATATGTTTTAATGCATATGTGATGGAATGGAATGCAAAGTTATATATGATTAATGCGAGACTAAGTAAATGAAATATGCACTAAGAAGCACTCATACTTTTAGATAGTTAGATTTAGCCAACTGTTATCATAATTGTTTAATCAGGGGCACCGAACTTGGTGGCTTGTGAATGAATGACGTATGGAATGACATGAATATGGAAGAAGATATGGAGGTTGATATGGAAGAAAATATGGAGGAAGACTGTTTTACAAAGACTCAAACATGCTAGTGGTATCAAAAAAACTTACTAATATTGCCTAATTCAACTAGGACCAAATGTGTGTGCATGTGAGTTCATTAACCAAATCAGAAGTATGGTAGTGACTCTAGGCAATCAAAAACCTGTGTGTGTGCAAGTGTGTTCATTAACCTCATCTTGCTTAAATTAGGTAACCCTGTTATGGATAAGACCCTGAAGCTAGTTTGTCCGTATGAGCATTCAGAGGTCTCTCTTTGAGGAGAGACATGTCGCCACACAATGAGTATACTCCACTGCCAGTCAAGCGTCTATAGCCCCGTGAAGGTTAACTCCATAGTCCATGTTGTTTTTGACCTTTGTAAGCTTTGGGGATGACTACCTATCCATCTGACTGGACAAGTAGTACGATCCTTACAACTTATTTGGGATCAGTGGTGTGTGAAAAATGTTCATTTCATTAAAGCTTTGGGGAATCGAATTCTCAACCGAAGTATGATGAGAATTTTACCCTATCCTTACTACTCTGTTTATATTTATATTTTGTTATTTGCTTGTGATAGTGGTAAGAACCATTGTTTTATGGACTATGTTTGCATGATAGGACAAACGAGGATTACCCTGTTCACTTCGAGGCACAACCCAAGGATGGTGTTATCTCTCTTTGACACAAGATGTTTTTAAGATGTGAAAATGTGATAGGTTCAAGACCGCTTTTGAAATCATTTCCCAATACTCAAGATTTTATTTAGTGTAATTGGTGATATGGCCCTAGAGAAATTTAACATGCATTTCGAAGTTTGCTTAAAACACTAAAAATGGCTGAGTGACTGAAAACATTTTGGCAATGTAAATATGTGCAAATGGAAAATGGGTGTACGAATGACAATTCGATTTGATGGATTTTATGAAGGTGCCTCTGATTAAGGCAACATGACTTTTGCTTGACCAAATTTTATATCCAAAAGATAGAATGGTCTCTAACATGATATGCAACTATGGATGAAAATGAAATGTTATGGTTTTGGATGAGATGTATGCACATGAAATGCAATGTTTTTGAATGAGATGTATGCAACTAACAATGAAATGCAAATTCTTTTTATTTTATTTGTTTTTTTTTTTTTTTTACAAGCCATGTATATATGTACATATAAAATTCAAACTATGCGTAGAATGCTCTCAAGTGTATAACATTAAGTGGTTCGGGTTCTTCCTCTCCCTCTAAACTGGCAATTCTATAAGTTCCATTACCCACTCTTTCAGTGACCATATATGGACCTAACCAATTAGTCGTGAATTTATCTTGAAGATGCGGCAATGCATTGGTGTTTTGTTGATTCTCTTTAAGGACAAGATCTCCTACTTGAAATTATCTTAGATGAACTTTGGAATTGTAAGCACGTTTCAATCGGTCTTGATAAACTTGCAAATGCTCTAAAGCATTGATTCGTTTTTCATCTATGAGTGTGAGTTGATCAAGACGTGCTTGTCTAGCGATATCATCATCGATAAATTCCTGCAAAGAAATTTGCAAGGAAGGGATCTCGAGCTCAAGAGGCATGATTGCTTCAGCTCCATAGACCAAAGAAAATGGCGTTGCCCCAATGGGAGTTCTGATGCTTGTTCTGTAATCCCATAATGCCAAGGGGATTTGTGTATGCCAATATTTATGATTTTCTTTAACAAGTTTCTTAAGAATAGCAATTATGGGCTTACTTGGAAGCTTCGACTTGTCCATTGTCTTATGGGTAGTAAGGAGTTGAGAAACTATGTTGGATATTATACTTTTCGCAAAGAGCTCGAACATCCTTATTCTTAAAAGACTTGCCGTTATCAGAAATGATTTTAGAGGGAATACCAAAATGACAAATGATATGGTGAAGTATAAACTCCACAATTCTAGGACCTGTCATACTGGTTAGAGGAATAGCTTCAACCCACTTTGTGAAGTATTCAGTGGCTGTAATGATGAAAGTATGATGTCCTGAAGAGGCAGGTGAAATATTGCCAATTAAATCGAGACCCCATTGTGAGAAGGGCCAAAGGCTTTGGATGGGCTGTGATGGTATATGGATTAAATTAGCGTGTTCTTGACACTTTTTACATTGTTTAACATATTTGCAACAATATTGTTCCATAGTGGGCCAATAATACCCCATACGTAAAATACGCTTCGCAATGGCCATTCCACTAAAATGACCACCACAAGTACCATCATGGGCTTCAGTAATAGCTCTATGTGTTTCACCTGCTTCTAGACAGCGGAGGAGTACTCCATCATATCCACGTTTATACAACACATCCCCCAAAAGAACAAAATGAGCTACCTTTTGCTTAAAGCAACGACGGGCAGTTCGAGACAAATCAGGTGGAAGTGTTCCAAACTTGAGGAAAGCTACTATCTCACTAGACCAAGGCTCATATGGATTCGAATGGATAAAGCAAACATCTTTTTCATCTTTAGACTCAGCACGGACAATTGCAGACTTAGAGATTGTGGAAATGATTAGGGGTTGTACCTCTCCAAGGGAGTCCTTTGGAATCAATGATCCAAGAGAGGCCATGGCATCCGCAAATCTATTAGTCGAATGAGGCAAACTAGTGATCTCATACCAATCAAACTTAGAGAGCAACTTCATTGCTACATCATGATAAAGCTTAATGGTAGGTTCTTTGGCTTGGTATTCTCCTGTAATTTGTTTAACCACAAATTGAAAATCCCCAAATATTCGAATACGCTTAATACTCATAGCTATGGCTGATTGAGTACAACAGGGCCTGTAACCCTTTATTCATGATACACAGTTACAAGTTATGCTAGGGTTCTCCAAAACCCTAGCTGGAACAAATGGTGGCGCTTCCGAAGAATGTATCTTCAATCCCAACAGAGTGAGTGGGCTTTGTTGTATCCCTTGCTTGGACCACTCCAGCTTAATCAGCTGCCATCAATAAACCGAATCTGTTGTCAAAAACCTGCACACATTAACACTATCAAGGAGTTAGAAATTAATAAGAGGGCTCCACTGTGTGAGCCCTCAAAAACAATCTAAAACCCTAAAAAAACAAAATGCAGGAATTCAATAATAGATCAATAAAAGAAAAGAAGTTACTTGCTTTAAACTAATTTATACCTATTCTCTGTTAACGCAGCTAGACCAGGCGACACCTGGAAGTAATTTTGTTGTCAGAATAGGCTGTGGAAGGCACCCTGGTGCACTCGTCGAACGCCCGCATGCTTCTGGATCTGGATTACAGATGCCAATCTGAGTCTGTGGCTGTAGGTAAACGCCCGCAGGCACTTGTTAAATGCCCGTGGGCACTTGGTAAATGCCCGTGGGCACTTGGTGAAGGGGTAAATGCTCGCGGGCACTTGCGATAGGAATGGGAGATTCTGCAGAATGCTGCATAAGGAATGGCGGTGAAAGCGGCGATGGATACGGTGAAAGGGTAGTAGAAGAGAGGAGATAACAGTAGAAGAATTAGAATCAGAGATAGAAGTAGCAAAAGACATAGGAGAAGAAGATAGGGTTTGAGCCATCAAAGTGACTTGATTTATAATCCACTCTTAGGGCACACTTTAGGGTTTTAATGACACTTTGAATGTGTGGCTAAGATTAAAGCGGATCCAAGGGTAGAGAATAAATCTTGGTTGTGGAATGGATTAAGATGGATGGACGGATGAGATTAAATGAAGGATGGACGACTCAGATTAAATCACTTAAACTATTATTTAAATATATATATTAAAATATTAAAATATATATATAAATATTAATTTAAATAAATTTGGGGATGAAAAATGGCGGGAAAGGTGAAATTGGGCCAAATAATGGCGGGAAAAGGTGAAATTCGGCCAAATAATGGCGGGAAGGTGGATGACCGACACGTGGCTGACAGGAAGGTATAGATGACTTGCAAGTGGCTGGATTTTGGTGTCTAAAGAAACATGTCGCGATATCGCGACACTTTTTGTAGCCGTACGCCTTCTTGTCCTTGCTATCGCGAAATCGTGACCCTTTTGGCCTTTGATAGCTTTGCCTCCGTTCTTGTCGCGAAATCATGACACTTCAAACTTTTGCTGACGTCATTCTCATTCTTGTCATGAAATCGTGACGCTTCCGGCTTCCAGAGGCTTTTCTTGCAACTCGTCATGAAATCGTGACACTTTCAGCTTTCGCTGACGTCATCCTCATCTTTGTCATGAAATCGCGACGCTTTCGGCTTCCAGAGGCTTTTCTTGCAACTTGTCATGAAATCGTGACACTTTCAGCTTTCGCTGACGTCATCCTCATCTTTGTCGTGAAATCGCGACGCTTCTGCAGGCTTTTCTTGCCTGGAAATCGTGACACTTTCAGCTTTCGCTGATGTCATCCTCATCTTTGTCGTGAAATCGTGATGCTTCCGTACATTTCTCGCTTCATGCACTAGCAAAATTGTTACAACTTTGTGCCTTGTGCTACCAACTTTGCTTCGACCCGCAAAATTTTGACTTGTAGCGAAATCGCTACACTTTTGTGTTCTGCACTTTTGACTTGTAGCGAAATCGCTACACCTTTGTGTTGTGCATTTTTGACCCGTAGCGAAATCGCTACACCTTTGTTTTGTGCACTTTTGACTCGTAGCGAAATCGCTACACCTTTGTTTTGTGCACTTTTGACTCGTAGCGAAATCGCTACACTTTTGAGTTCTGCATTTTTGACTTGTAGCGAAATCGCTACAACTTTTCACTTAACACTTTCTCCCTGCTTCGGCCAGCGAAAATTCAACATGTAGCGAAATCGCTACAACTTTTCCACTTAACGCTTTCTCCTTGCTTCGGCCAATGAAATTTCAACATGTAGCGAAATCGCTACAACTTTTCCACTTAACGCTTTCTCCTTGCTTCGGCCAACGAAAATCCAACATGTAGCGAAATCGCTACAGTTTCTCGACTTAGCTTCTTGGCCTCCAACATGTCGCGAAATCGTGACAATTTGCCTTGCGCCTTCTCTCTCCTCATTTTTGTCGCGAAATCGTGACATTTTCTGCTGTGCCTTCTCTCTCCTCATTTTTGTCGTGAAATCATGACATTTTTGACTGTGCCTTCTCTCTCCTCATTTTTGTCATGAAATCGTGACATTTTTGGTTGTGCCTTCTCTCTCCTCCGACCTGTCATGAAATCGTGATAGAAAACATGTCGCGATATCGTGACAGTTTTCTAACTTGTCTTTTTCTTCGAATTTTTGAAACTGGGTCACTTCTGTTTTCCAGGAATTGCACTTTACATAATCTGACTATCCTTTGAACTTCTGTCCTCTGCATCTGAATGACTCCTAAACTGTCTGTCCACTGCATCATTAGATCTAACTGCTTGTGTTGACAACAATGACAAACTTCTTGCAACACCTTGCTCAACAATCTCCCCCTTTGGAATTGTTGGCAACACTTGTGTACATTCCTGTAACTCTTCTCCCCCTTTGTCAATAATACCAAAGGGCTGCTGCAAACTCCCCCTGAGTCCATCCTCACAATTCTCAGGCACAATTTGTTGCATCTAGCACAAATTATGATCATGAGCAAAAGAATAGTCAAATACTCAAATGCTCCCCCTGAGAAAATGATCCCTGTAGCTAGTCACTTCTTAGGAAGTGTAACTACTCCTAATTTGCTTCGAAGGTACTCAAACACTTCCTTGGGCAATGGTTTTGTAAAAATATCTGCTACTTGTTCCGTAGTTGGGACAAAATCCAATTTAACTTCTCCTTCTCGCAACTTTCTCCTTCAAGAAATGATACCTTATAGCAATGTGTTTTGTCCGTGAGTGCATTACTGGATTCTTAGAGATGTTAATTGCACTGGTGTTATCACACTTAACTGATATTGGTTCACTAAAATTAATACCAAGATCTTTCAAAGTTTGTTTCATCCACAAGACTTGTGTACAACATGTTGTTGCTGCAATATATTCTGCCTCACTGTAGATAAAGAAACCGACTCTTGCTTCTTACCGTGCCATGCAACCAATCTGTCCCCCAAGTAGAATGCACCTCCACCGGTACTCTTTCTGTCATCAACACATCCAGCCCAATCTGCATCTCGAATATGATATAAGAGTGAAGTCTTTGCCTTTTGGATACCACAACCCGTACTCCATGGTGCCCTTGAGATACTGAAAAATCCTTTTAATTGCTGTCACATGAGTCTCTTTGGGACTGGCCTAAAATCTAGCTACCATGCAAACTTCATGTAGAATATCAGGTCGGGTAGTTGTTAAATATAGTAAACTTCCAATCATAGATCTGTACATGGTTTGGTCTACAGGTGGAGATTTGTCTTCTTTACTCAATTTGCAGCCTGTTGTCATGGGAGTGCTAACTGGCTTACAGTCCTCCATAGTGAACCTCTTTAGCATTTCTTTCACATATTTGATTTGGGAAATGAATATGCCTTTCTCATTTTGATTAACTTGTAGCCCAAGAAAGTAAGACAGTTCACCAATCATAGACATTTCAAATTCATTCTGGCATCTTATTTGCTAAGTCTTTACAAGATTCATCTTTGTTGCCGCAAAATATGATATCATCTACGTAGACAACTAGAACAATGAGATGCCCACCTTCTATTTTTACATACAGATTATTGTCCACTAAACCTTTCTTGAATCCTTGTTGAGAGAGATAGTTATCTAGCCTTGCATACCATGCCCGTGGTGCTTGTTTTAATCCATACAATGCTTTCTTTAATTTGCAGACAAGGTTAGGATCCTCACTAATTTGAAAGCCATCCGGTTGTTCAATATAGACCTCTTCTTCGAGTTTCCCATTTAAAAAGGCAGATTTTACATCCATCTGATAAACTCTGAAGTTTTTGTGAACTGCTAAGGCCAGAAACATTCTAATTGCTTCTAATCTGGCCACTGGTGCAAAAGTCTCTTCAAAATCAATGCCTTCGACCTGTGCATATCCTTTACAAACCAGTCTTGCTTTGTTCCTAATGACCTGTCCGTCTTCATTTAATTTGTTTCGAAATATCCATTTGGTGCCGATTACATTCTTATTTGCAGGTCTAGGTACTAATTCCCAAGTTCTCGTTCTTTTCAATCTGATCTAACTCTTCATTTATAGCCTTCATCCAACTATCATCTTTGCTTGCTTCATCTATGTTTTTGGGCTCAATGCTAGATAAAAGAGAGTAATTACTTATTACTTTCCTTCTTGTCTGAATACCAACTGTGGGATCTCCAATTATTTGGTCTCTTGGATGATTTTTCTGCTAGCTGCCTATTTTGAATTTCTTGTTTTCTTGTACCTCTGAGTCATCAACTAATTCATCTGAATCAAACGTAGATTTATTTTCTGTTTCATTCACCTCATCTCCTTCAACGACTTCTTCATAGATTGGGTAGTTTTCCTCAAAGTCAGCTAATCGTTTCCCACCTTCATCGAATTTAACATCTGCACCGTCCACAATTTTCTTGAGTCTCTTGTTGTAGCATTTGTAAGCTTTGCTTTTTGATGAATACCCAACAAAAACACCTTCATCTACTCTATCTTCAAACTTCCCAAGGTTGTCATCAGTTTTTCTGATGTAGCACCTACAACCAAATACTTTGAGATGTTTTGCTGTTGCTTTTCTACCAAACCACAACTCATAAGGTGTTTTGCATTCATGAGTTCTTAACATATATCTATTTTGGATGTATACTGTAGTGTGAACTGCTTCTTTCCAGAATCTATCTACTATTTTATTTTCTTCCAGCATGGTGCATGCCATTTCCTGTATAGTTCTGTTCTTTCTTTCTACTATGCCATTCTGCTGTGGAGTTCTAGCTCGCTGAATATTGTCTCCTGATACCATGTTTTTCATAGTATTCTGTAAATTCATTCGAAATGAATTCTCCTCCTCTGTCTGATCGTAAGCATTTGACCCTTTTTCCTGTTTCATTCTCAACTAGCTGTTTGAAGGTTCTGAACATTTCAAAAGCTTCTGTTTTATCTTTTAGGAAAAATATCCATGTCATTCTGGAATAATCATCGATACACAGCATAAAGTATTTGTCGTCGTTTATGCTTTGAGTTCTCATGGGTCCACATAAGTCTGTATGAATAAGTTCCAAGGGCCTCCTAGTGTGGTATTCTTTTGTTTTAAATGAGACTCTGGTTTGCTTTCCCTTCGACATGAAGCACAAACATTGTTTGAAGGTTTTTTAATGGTTGGAATATCTCTCACCGCTTGTTTCGAGCTGATTTTCACCAAATTATCAAAACTTATGTGTCCAAGCCTCTTGTGCCACAACCAGTTCTCTTCTTCTTGTCCAATGAAACACGTACCTTCTGATGTTTCTGAAAGTGTGTACAAATTTCCAGACGTCCTTGAACCAGTTGCTATCAATTTCCCACTGTTTATTTTTCTGACTTCACAACCCTGCTTTTTGAAGACTACTTCATGTCCTTTATCACAGATTTGACTGACACTTAATAGGTTGTGTTTCAAACCATCCACAAATAAAACTTCTTCTGACTTGATTTTCCCTTCACTAATTTTGACAGATCCTTTTCCTATTATTTTGGCTCCATCATTATTTCCAAACTTCACAGAGCCACCCTCATATTTCTGTAGTTTTTCAAATTTCTGTTTATCACCTGTCATATGACTTGAGCAACCACTGTCAAGAATCCACGGTACACATTTATTCTGAGCCCTGAAAGTTGTCTGCACTATTAAAGATTCCTTTTCTTCCCTGAGCTGTTCTTTCTGTTTCCATTCTGTTTTGATTATGGTATTGGGTTCTAACTTGGATTTCCCCTTTTCGGAATCTTGCACATATCTTTCAGAAATATTTCTATTCTGTTTTGCCCTATATGGTTGAATTCTTCTTTTCTGAGATTGATTTGAAACAGAAGTACTATGACAGTTTCTAGCAATGTGCCCAAAGTTGTGATAGTTAAAGCATTCTACTGCATAACTCATTAGAGGAGCAAAGGTATTTCTACTAGTGAAACTTCTTGGACCTATATTATACTTGCAGTTAGCAATTCTATGCCCATAACCATTACATTTGAAACAGAAACCATAAAAGTAATGATTGAACCTGAAAGATGGTCTTTGCCAAGTTGTTGCAGGAGCCTTAGATCTTCTTTTCTTTTGATGTGTGACCTTGGTAAACCCATCATTGTCAGTTCCTATTTCAGGACTCGTCATTACTGCTTTCTTTTGCCTGATTTGTTTTTCTTTCAACAGCCTGTTTCTTATTTTTACTCTTTTCACATTCAACATTGCTTGCCTTTGGTCCGTTTGATGATTCTCCTTCAATAAAGCCCAGACCGAATTTGATACCTGCGGGTCTTTGATCGCTTAAGATTTTGTCCAACTTCATCGAACTTTCTTCACGTTTGTAGTGGCAACTAATTTTTCGATCCAGCTCTTGTATTTGCATTCGAAGACCAAAATTTTCTTCTTCTAATTTGCAGCAATAATCTATCTTCATGGTTACCTAAATTTCCAGATCTTCGGACATTTTCTTGTATTCTTCTGTCTGTATTTTTAAGCTGGTTATAATGTCATTTGCATCCTCAAGCTTTCTTAAAAGTTTTTTATTCTTTCTCTTCTCAGATTTCCATTCTTCAAGAGCAGAAACCAGCTCACCTTCTAAATCAACTTCAGCCTCAGCTTTTTCAATAGATACTTTAGGGTTCATATCTTCTCTCTTTTCTGGGTTTTCTGCCTCTTCTGATTTTTCTACTTCAAACGCCATAAAGAGAGCTTCACCTGTTCCTTCTTCAGAGTCTTCACTAGAGCTGTCCTCTGAAGAATCTGCATTTCGAGAGATAAAACTTTTCTTTTTGAAATTGCCTTTTCTGAAGTTTGTTTTCTTCCTCCATTCACTTCTTTCTTGATGCGGAGTTTCTTCACCTTTGTTTTTGTCATTGAGAGGACATTTTGTCGCAAAGTGCCCAATGCCTCCGTAGTTAAAGCATTTGAATGGTAGCTTTCCTCTGTACTTTCCTTTTCCCTTTCTCAGTTTTTTGACAAAATTTGCTTCCATTTCATCTGATACATCTTCTTCTTCAGACTCTGGTTTTGTGACTTTACCTTTTAGGGCTTTGAAAGCAGATTCTCTATCTGTGGGGTTAGACCTTCCTATTCTCATTTCAAAAGCAGTCAAAGAACCATGCATCTCATCCATACTAAAATGATTTAGATCTTTGGCTTCTTCTATGGCAGAGACTTTAGAATCAAATCTAGGAGGGAGCGATCTTAATACCTTTTTCACGATAGTAGCATCGTTTATATCTTCGTCGAGACCTCTGATTGAATTGGTGATCCCATTGACTCTTTGCATGAAAGTCTCTATGTTCTCATCATTGTCCATCTTTAAAGACTCGAATTGAGCTCGATGTGTTTGAAGCTTGGCCTCCTTGATCCTATCATCTCCTTCATGAATGTTCTCTAGTTTATCCCATACATCTTTTGCTGATTCACAATTTATGATCTTGACTAGCTCACTGTCCACTAGTCCACACATGATGGCATTTTTTGCTTTTGAATCATATTCAAATGCCTTTTTACCAGCAGTGTCTGTTGGAGCGGTGGCGGGAGCTTTGTAACCATTAACTACCGCACCCCAGATGTCAAAACCCAAAGCACTGAGATATGTCTGCATTCTAATTTTCTAGAACGCATAATTAGTCCCATCAAACAATGGTGCTTTGTTCGAGGAGAAACCTTCACCACTTGCCATTGCGTCACTTCCAAGATCACCCTAGCTGTTTGAGCCTGTTCAGGAACTTGGCTCTGATACCAATTGTTGTAATCACAGTGACACTGAGAGGGGGGTGAATCAGTGTGATCTTTAAAATTTCTAATATATATAGTTTTAAAACCAGCAACTATTTAAAACTGATAAAAGAAATATCAAATGCAGCAAGAAAGCATGACACACAACACAGTAATTTAACGAGGTTCACCAATGTGGCTACTCCTCAAAATGACTGCTTGGACTACCATCCAAATCCAGCCAATGCAAAGCTACAACTTTACAATATCTTTTACCAAAGACCAACTGGAAGGAGCACCAACCCCTTAGCTTTATCTGTTACAAACAGAATGGAGCACCAACTCCCAATTTACCAGCACCTACTGGAAAGAGGCACCAACCCCTTATGCCAAGCTGCAACTTGGAAGTCAATAATGATAAAGAAAATTATAGAATAAAATTTTCACGTTATTTCTTACAGTCTGCTGTTTCTCTGCATTCTGCTACTTCTACGCAAAATGCTTCGCACTGTCCGACCACTTCTGTGAACTTCTTCGCACTCTCTGCTGCAATCGGATGATCGATCACTTCTACTGTCTATGCGCTATCACTTCGCACTTATAACTCCACCTCTGCACATCGCGCTCTTCATTCACGCAATCACGATATGCACACTTCGCTTCAACTCGAACTGTGACTTCGCACTCTGCTCGATACGAACTTCACTTGCGCAATCACTCTGCTCGCATTCGCACATTATCTTCACGCAACATACTTTCAAACTCGAAGTAGCCCTCCTTTTATAGAAGAAATTTTAGGATCAAACCCTAAAGAACGTCGGCTGAGAAACCCTAGAAATTATCGGCTATAAACCCTAAAATCCATCGACTGTAACCCTAAGAATGTCGGCTGCACAACCCTAGAAATTGTCGGCTACAAAACCCTAAAATCTATCGACCCAGATTCAACTTTGTCGGCCTCAACTGCTACTGCCACTACTATCACCTTCCTATAACTATTGCTGCAAAATAGAAACATGTCACGATATCATGACACTTTTTGTAGCCGTACGCCTTCTTGTCCTTGCTGTCATGAAATCGTGACCCTTTTGGCCTTTGATAGCTTTGCCTCTGTTCTTGTCATGAAATCGTGACACTTCAAACTTTTGCTGACGTCATTCTCATTCTTGTCATGGCTTTTCTTGAACTATTGACACTTTCGTTATGTCATCCTCATCTTTGTCGTGAAATCGCGACGCTTCCAGCTTCCTGAGGCTTTTCTTGCAGCCTGTCACGAAATCGTGACACTTTCAACTTTCACTGATATCATCCTCATCTTTGTCGTGAAATCACGATGCTTTCTGTACATTTCTCGCTTCATGCACTAGCGAAATCGTTACAACTTTGTGCCTTGTGCTACCAACTTTGCTTCGACCCGCAAAATTTTGACTTGTAGCGAAATCGCTACACTTTTGTGTTCTGCACTTTTGACTTGTAGCAAAATCGCTACACCTTTGTGTTGTGCATTTTTGACCCGTAGCGAAATCGCTACACCTTTGTTTTGTGCAATTTTGACTCGTAGCGAAATCGCTACACCTTTGTTTTGTGCACTTTTGACTCATAGCGAAATCGCTACACTTTTGAGTTCTGCATTTTTGACTTGTAGCGAAATCGCTACAACTTTTCACTTAACACTTTCTCCCTGCTTCGGCCAGCAAAAATTCAACATGTAGCGAAATCGCTACAACTTTTCCACTTAACGCTTTCTCCTTGCTTCGGCCAGCAAAATTTCAACATGTAGCGAAATCGCTACAACTTTTCCACTTAACGCTTTCTCCTTGCTTCGGCCAGCGAAAATCCAACATGTAGCGAAATCGCTACAGTTTCTCGACTTAGCTTCTTGGCCTCCAACATGTCGCGAAATCGTGACAGTTTGCCTTGCGCCTTCTCTCTCCTCATTTTTGTCATGAAATCATGACATTTTCGGCTGCGCCTTCTCTCTCCTCATTTTTGTCGTGAAATCATGACATTTTTGACTGCGCCTTCTCTCTCCTCATTTTTGTCATGAAATCGTGACATTTTTGATTGTGCCTTCTCTCTCCTCCGACCTGTCGTGAAATCGTGACAGAAAACATGTCGCGATATCGCGACAGTTTTCTAACTTGTCTTTTTCTTCGAATTTTTGAAACTAGGTCACTTCTGTTTTCCAGGAATTGCACTTTACATAATCTGACTATCCTTTGAACTTCTGTCCTCTGCATCTGAATGACTCCTAAACTGTCTGTCCATTGCATCATTAGATCTAACTGCCTGTGTTGACAACAATGACAAACTTCTTGCAACACCTTGCTCAACAAGATGAAAGCCATTTTGACTATAGAGGACTTGTGGGACTTAGTTGTTGGCACTACACTAAGACCCACCACAATAGGAGCTGATAAAAGAGAATGGGATAAAAAGAATAATATTATTCTAATGTTAATCCTTCTAGCCACTTCTAATGAGGTACAACCTCACATTAGTGAGGCAAAGAATGGAAAAGATGCATTCCTTGTCCACCATTTTTGAAGGAAAGAATAAATCCACGATTCTCAACCTTCAAACCCAACTTCATACACTGCATATGAAGTTGGGTGAGTCAGTAGAAACCTTCCTCTATAGAGTTGCAGAACTAAAGACTAAGCTTAATGCTTTAGGTGCCAAAGTTGAAGACACCATTTTTACTTCAGTTATCTTGAGACCCCTTCCTGAATCCTACAAATGTTTGATTACATCCCTTTATATTTCATAAAGAACTTTCACCTTTGTGGATTTAGTCAATTTGCTTCAAACTGAGGAAGCTAATCAACTCCAAAAATATGAAGCATCAAATAGTGCACTTTATTCACACAATAAGGTTGAGAAGAAGAAATAAAACTATAACAAGGGAGGATCATCCTCAAAAGGCAAGGGAAAGAAATCTCAAAAATAGTTTTGCTCATATTATAAGAAATATAACCATGACACTAATTGGTGTTGGTTCAAAAAAAAGCAAAACAAGAAAGATAAAGGCACCACACAAAATCAAAACAAAGGCAACATTGCTAGTGAAGTGTCTAATTTATATTCTGATTTTGGTTCAGAAAAAACACACAGAGTGCTCATTGCTAAAACAATATTGTAGAGGGAAAACACATGTTTGTCACATTGGGCAAAGCACCATTATCCTCTCTCTCTTTTTTAGGCTTCATAGAATAGCATAAGTTTTTTTTTGAAGTTCTTACAAATAAGGGGTGATTCTACCTCTTTTAGGCTTCATAAATAGCAAACTCTTAATGTTTGAAGTTCTTGTAACAAAAAGAAGAGACTTTTTATGGTGTAAAATTGCCTAGGAGGCAATGTTTGTAAAATCCTTCACAAAACTCTTGAGTTGCACATATTTTGTAATTAAGGGGGGATAAACATTTCTTTTCTTCACAAATTTTTGTAAAAAGGGAAGAAGACTTATAAGGGTACATTTTCAGCTGTGACCAACACCTTAGTCACACCTCTTTCATAAATTAAATACATGTTTTGCAACGAGAAGGGGGGAACTTATAAGGGTGCATTTTTGGCTGCGACCGACACCTTAGCAACCTAATATTTTGCAAACTCATATTGTAAAATGAATGAATCTCGTATGAAGTGATCTACTCTACTACACCTAGCGATTGTAGTGGCTGGTTACCCATGCAATTTGGTTGGATGATGTGATTACTATAAGGACATTCATTGGTGTGAAGACAAAGTGAGGAATGACCCACTTTTTTACTTAGAAGCAGCCAGAGTACTATGATAGAGCAAGAACCAGCAGATCGACATCCTTTTCACTGTATAGGGGCAGTTATATACTTTTTCCAAATATTGTTGTATTAGAGGATATGTATGTATTACCCAAATAATGTAATAAGGGAGGATGTTAGAGTTACTATGTAACTACTATATTACCTCATTTGGTAATTAGTCCTAGATAGGTTAGTTTACTTCATTCACTTTCTATCCTAGGTAGAATATCTACCGACACTTCCTATTATCAAAAGATATTATTGTTAGCATCTATATTTGTTAGTTGTTAAGCGCTTCTCATTGAGAGCGCGTTTGTTAGCTATTATTTAGGATATTATTTCCATAATATCCTAAGGCTATTTCTAGCCTTTGTAAGGTTTATTTAAGCCATTTCATTATGAATATTATAGCTAATGCTCATATTTGATTATTGAGTTGACTACAATAATATCATAAGTATAACAGTAGCATAAGTGTGGTGCATGCTTACCAAGGTTGTAAATATGGTGATCATGATGGGAACCCCACCATTATTTTTTGTCATTTTATTAATGTTTCAACCATTTTTGTGTTTGTAGGTTTGGCTGCTCTGGTCGATAGCAACCAATAAAGCTTAGCCACTCTTCCAGTTAGCGGCCAACAACAACCACTCTGGTTGACAATGGCTAGCAAAAAAAGTATAGCAGAGGGTAATATTTTCATCATCAGACGAGGATTTAAGGTTGGTAGCATTCCCTAATTTTTTGTCTTTATCTGTTTGCAACTTTTTTTAGAAAACAATTTAAGTCGTATTTTTTTTAAGGAAAAATAAGAAAATATGAAAAAGAAAACTGCATTTGATGCTTCTTAGAGTTTGTTAGATATCCTCTAGGCACTACTAGGAACAACGGGCATCTGTTTTCAATGTCTACCCTAGTCTCCAGCATGTTAGGATTTTTTGTGTTTAATATTTCTTGCATGTGGTCCAGATAGAGGTTGTTACATCATAAAGTAGAAATTGCATCAAAGTCATCTAGATCAATTAGAGATGCGTTTTCTGAAATCAAACGTTCTATTTAGGCATATAGGGAAATAGTCATGAATGCTCTCTGATGCATAGTTTTCATTTATAAAAATATAAAAGAACCTCACACACACCATGTATCACTTTAACACTAATGAGTTGGAGATCATGCCCAACCACTGGTAGATATGAGTGAGGTGGCTTTCATCTCCACCCATTGCCTAAAATCCTATGTACCCATTATTATTGGCCAATATCGGCTCCAACATCCATCATAACCCTTGGAAAATTTATATGCATCTCTTAGAAGAGGTATATTGTTGACTACGGGTGAACTGGGTGAGGATCAGGAGGACATATGCTCCCTGACCATGTGTGGACTTCATTACCACATATTATAGATTAGATTATGTGGCTTGTATATCATCACCAGGTTGTCGAGCTATGAGTATATAGGTGAAATACATTTGAACACAAGAATACCACCCAATGTAATGCAAAACACGTGACACAAGGTTTTTTTTATATATAATGCATTAAAACACACAAAACATCTTAGGGAACACACATTAATCCTTAAATGAGATAAATATTTTTTTGCTTTGCTTGTGTGGTTTGAAATTGACATAAGAAGATAATTCAAATTCATCATGGTATACACATAGAGCAACCACCCTCAATCCAATATCGAGTTGAAAATTAATGCTCCCCATAGTCACAATCACACTAATGTTGAGCTGCCCACCCACAGTGTCGCTAGATGGATTTTAGCAAGTCTTAGGGGCGACAACTCAACCCTTGGTGGGACTCCTTGAGACACCCTAGTGAGAGAGTTGTATCCTAATTCTTCTCATGGTATAAATGTAGAGGCCTCAAGGCATTCATCATCACACAAACATGAGGAGGCATCAAGGCCTTCATCATCACACAAACATGCAGATGCATCAAGGCCTCCATATATACACAAACATGCAAAGGCATCAAGACCTCCATCAGTACACAAAAATGTGAAGGCATCAAGACCTCCATCAGTACACAAACATGCGAAGGCCTCAAGACCTCCATATTTACATAGATATACAAAGGCCTCAAGTCCTCCATCATCACACAAACATGAGAAGGCATCAAGGCCTCCATCATCATATCAACATGCAGGGGCTTCAAGACCCGAAACTTCACATGATACACTTAGGACATATCAACCCACTGAGGGGTAAGACATTAGGGATACACCTAGTAGATGGGAGGACATCCAATAGCCTCCCAGTAGATGGGATGATACCCCTATATTATGATATCATTGGTGCTAATGGGAATCCACAGGATCGACTATGGAGGACCAAATAACTTGATGAGTTGGATCGAGTTCCCTTGAGACCAACTCCAAGAAACATTGCTACCATACATTCTGCTTTAGGAATTTTGCATAGCAAAACTACTAGGCATACTAATGAACTAGAGGAAGCTTCAAAGCAGCCTCATAGCATATACACTGCTTCCAACCATGGGGGTACATAACACAAAACACAATACACAAAACAAGTTGCCCTGATGGATAAGGGAAAGAACATAGTAGGAGCCTCTCCGAGAGGCCTATCCATTAGAACTCCTCATATAGAGTTAGAGAGTTTTAGGATCCCATCATAACCCTTAATATAATAACTTCCATGATGTAATAATTTCTAAAGAATGTGGGTAGTACCCATGATTAATATTTTGTAATGTTCTTCGAGTGGCATTGTGCATGTAATTTGAGTGGCACTATGCATATAATTCAGGTGGCATTATGCATGTAATCCAGGTGGCATTTTGCATGTAATCCAACCATGGAAGGGAACTCTTTAAATACCCAAGAAGGCACCAATGTATTCATATTTTTGCAAGTTAATGAATTTTTGAAAGAGTCTGCCCCCTCGAAGAGGCCTGCGATTCTATCTTATTCTAATATTGTTCCTTTATTCAAAATTTTGTTATAATGTGTATTTTGTTCTGAATATTAATATGATGTTTATGTGAGTTTATTTCCAAGAAATTATGTGAGAGTGTATTTATTTGAGTTTATTTTATAGTAGGATCCTAACAAGTGGTATCAGAGCACTTTCTAGAGCCAAGTTCTATTGCAACAATAATGATTCATGCCTGTTAGGTATAATACCCTATTATTTTTGTGTAATTGTTTTTTTTACTATTATAAAAAAAAAACAAGACAGAGACCAACAAAAAAAAATAGTATTTTTAGTTGAGTAGGTAGAAACCCTGTGCCAAGGGTTTTAAAATATTATGAAATATCTATTGTTATTGGCTAAGATAGATAGCCCATACAACGTCTAGTGAAGTGAGGGGCGATCAGGCTCCAATACCCAGGCCTCAAACAAAATTTGTTCACGGACTTGAGCTCCCACACATCTTTGGGTGTATCAGGAGACCATTATAGGGCTAACAAAATTTTATGCAGTAGGAAGCTTATCGATCTTGTATCATCCATAGTCCATGGGACATATCATCCCAGACGATTACCCTCTTGTACTATTAGAGAGGCAAATAATGTGCTCAAGGGTATGTGTTGAAACCTCCTTGGATAGTGGCCTTAAATATTAGTCTGAGAACTATTGTTTGTCACTATGGTATAACAGAGGGCCTATGGGTGTTACATACTCCTTTACCTAGCATACCTTGGTTTTGTTAAAACTTTAACATGCAACAAAATCACAAACCAAAAATACCTGTTCGTAAACCTGCATTCCAAATTCCCAAAAGTGAGCATATGATAAAGGAATCCTCTACCCAAAAAATAGAATAAATTGCATGAATTCAAGATAGAATATGAGGGTGATAGTTAAGTTGACATTCTGGAGAATAACGATCAGATTTATATTTGCAGTAACAGTCAGGTCAGCACAGTCAAGTCAAAAATTATAGTTTTCAGTGTCAGAATAGAACAGTCATAACAGTAACCTACACAATACAGAGAATATTTAGACTAGTGAGGTAAGTAGTGTTAGAGAGACTGTCAGGGCTGAGCAAAAAATTGAGTGAGTGACCAAAGACCAATTATAGATAGTGTTATAGTACCCAACTTTTAAACTATAGCTCATAATCCAAAACTGTAAACACCGTTAGACTCGACAAAACAAGAGTAAAAAAAAAAGTCTAGGGTGCCAAAAAGTAGCATTGTGGGATATATCTCATTGTGACCACCTATTTGAATTTATTGTTTTGATATATAACACCCAAGCACTTTTTTGGAAACTTACTAAAAATAGTAAGTCCTGAAACCCAATTCTATTTTTAGTAACTAGTCATAAAAGGTTCCAAAATGGCCCAGGGTACCTGTGGACATCAAAAAGATCTAGAACATATGGAATCCTTAACAAAATCCATTGAGAATTTGAACTTGGAAATTTTCTCCATAAGGGAAGAGGTCCAAGGTCTTCATCTAGATCATGAGGCCACTAGCGCTCGCTTAGAAGAAACATTGATAGAAGTGGGTAGCAAGTGATATTCTCACAATGACACTAAAAGGGGGGGTGAATCAGTGTAACTATTTAAAATTTAAATCTGCAACTCTTAATGCTTAAAAATGCAAGCTTAAAAATAGATATAGCAAGCATAACAAAAGAGCATCACACAACACAAGATTTAACGAGGTTCACCGATTTGGCTACTCCTCAAATAATGACTGTTTGGACTACAATCCAAATCCAGCCTTTGCAAGGATTCAATCTTTACAAATAGTTTACCAGCACCAACTAGAAGGAGCACCAACCCCTGATTTATCTACAACAAAAGATAGGAGCACCAACCCCTTATACCAAGCACCAACTTGGATTTCTATTTTGAAAAATAGATTGACATAAAAATGCCTTCTCTTTTACAAGACCCTCACTGGTCTATTGCTCATTCAAATCAATCTCATAGAAGCATAAAGAGAATTGTTAGAAACTCAATATCTTCTATTGCATACTAAAACCTCTCTATCAATTTTTTAGAATAAAACTAGGTTTCAGTTCTGTAGCTGTTTTTCTTACAGCACTCTTACCCAACCACACTTTTAGTTTTTCAAGATAAAACACGGTTGCAGTAACCTCACTTACTGTGCCTTTTCGATTCTATATACTTGGCTTCCTCGAACGGCTCTTTCAAAATGGCTCTATTTTTCTCTCCAATTTTTCATGCATTCTTGACTGAGTTCAATCTGTCACACCCTCTCTGACGCGCTCTGTATTTTAGCCACTTTCTTTCTGACTCATTCTGACAGTCTTCTCTATTCATTCTGACAGCTTTTTTTGTGCAACCTGACAACCTTTTATGCATGTATCGATGCTCTGTCATTCTTTTCTTTTATCCTTTACGTAACTACCCTCTCGACACCTTTACACTTCTAGATGGCACTCTTTTCAATTCTGAGTCAAACTTTCTCTTCTGCCCGCAACTTCCATTTTTGACACATGCAACCTTCGAGAGGATTTCTCGCTTATCAAGATTCTAGGTATCTGCACTTTTTATAGCCTTGCAGCATCATGGCCCTGTAACAGTTGTTCTTTTCTTTAATGCACTATTCTGCCACTTGTAGCTTCAGTTCTAACTCCAGTTAACTCTTACCTAACTAGCTGCATGATCTTCTTTTGCACTTACCCCGACAACTGTCACTGTATAAGCTTCTCGGCTTTTACCTGCGTAACTAAGACATGTCACGATATCGTGACATTTTTGCCCCCTTTGACCTTTTCTTGATAGTTGACCGTGAAAACCTGACCTGTCGCGATATCGCGACGTTTTCTGCCTTCAAGTCCTTATCTCGACATGCAACCGTGAAAATAGAACATGTCACAAAATCACGACGCATTTGCTGCCTCTAGCTCCTTTCTGTCTCCTACCCACGAAAATGGGACATGTCACAAAATTGTGACACTTTTCGCTTTCCTGCACTCTACTTCGCTTGCACCTGCAAAAATGGAACACGTCGCAAAATCATGACACTTTTCGCTTTCCTGCACTCTACTTCGCTTACACCCACAAAAATGGAACACATCACGAAATCATGACACTTTTCACTTTCCAGCACTCTACTTCGCTTGCACCCGCAAAAATGGAACACATCGTGAAATCGTGACACTTTTCGCTGTCGTACACTTTTCTCTGTATGCCTTAGCGAAATCAAAACATGTAGCGAAATCATGATGCTTTTCTGCCTTAGTGTTGTTCTTTGCCTTTCGCCCATGAAATTGCAACATGTCATGAAATCATGACATCTTTCACATCCGTACAACTCTCTCTTCATCCACTAGCAAAATCAAGACATGTAGCGAAATCGCTACACCTTTTTGACTTAGCACTTTCTCTTTGCTTCGACCAGCGAAAATCCAACATGTAGCGAAATTGCTACAACTTTTTGACTTGGCACTTTTTCTTTGCTTCGGCCAACGAAAATCCAACATGTAGCGAAATCGCTACACTTTTTCGCCTCATTGCTTCTTCTCTGAACCTGTCATGAAATCGCGACACTTTTCATCCTCGGCGCTTCTTCATCGAACTTGTCACGAAATCATGACACTTTTCATTACCTGTGCCTTTACTCGAAACATGTCACGAAATCGTGATAGTTTTTCAACTTTGCTTCTTTCCTTCTAGCATGTCGCAAAATCGTGATAGTTTCTCCAACTTTTTCTCTCTCCTCCATTATGTCACGAAATCGCGACGTTTTTGGCTGCGCCTTCTCTCTCCTCAGTTTTGTCGTGAAATCATGACATTTTTGGCTTCATATTCTCTCTCCTCAGTTTTTTCATGAAATCACGACATTTTTGGTTGCATATTCTCTCTCCTCAATTTTGTCGTGAAATCGCGACAGAAAACATGTTGCGATATCGCGATAGTTTTCTTGTCTTTTTCTACAAATTTCCGAATCTGGGCCACTTCTTTCTTCTTGGAAATTCACTGTACTTGTTATGACTGACCTCTGAACTGCATCAATCTATCTGTGTTGACAACAATGAAAATGCTTTTGCAATACTTTTACTGCACCTTGCTCAACAGCAAGTTATAGAAGGGACCACTCAAAATAGAACACCAGGCTGAAAACTCTACAAGGAATGACCATGACCCATCCTTTAAAATGCCAAAATTGGACTTCCCTCAATTTAATGGGAAGGATGTTTATGGGTGGTTATGTAGGGTTGATAAATTCTTTAGACTTCATAATGTTCCCATATATCATCGAGTTCATATGTCTTCCTTCAATTTGGAATCTAAGGCTCTACACTGGTTCTAGTGGTTACATAATTCCAACCCAAATATCTCTTGGTAGGACTTTGAGTCCCAACTAATGACCCTATTTGGGTTTAGTGAGTATGAGGACTTCATAGGGGCCTTGACAAAACTACAACAAACATCCTCAATCCATGACTACCAAACTTTCTTGATGCCTCCCTTCATCACTTTTGTTTTTCTCATTCATTGGGCATTTAGCTGCAAAGTGCCTGATGCCTCCATAGTTGAAACACTTGAACGGTAGCTTACCTCTGTACTTTCCTTTTCCCTTTATTATTTTTCTAACAAAGTTTGCTTCAGTTTCATCTATAGATTCTTCTTCCTCAGATTCTTGTTTAGCTTTTATATTTTTTTGTGCTTGGAAAGCAGCTTCTCTGTCTAAGGGCTTAGTTTGTCCTATTCTCATTTCATATGCTGTTAAATAACCATGCATTTCATCCATGCTAAAAGTATTTAAATCTTTAGCTTCTTCTATAGCAGAAACTTTAGCATCAAATATTTTATGAAGAGTTCTTAGTACCTTTTTCACAACAACTGCATCTTCTATTTCCTCATCGAGTCCTCTAATCGCATTGATGATTCCATTTACTATTAGCATATAGGCCTCTATGTTCTCATCATCATTCATCTTTAATGCTTCAAATTGGGCTCGATGGGTTTGTAGTTGGATTTCTTGATTTTGCCATCTCCTTTATGAATGCTTTGCAGTTTGTCCCATATGTCTTTTGTCGATTTATAGCTCATGATCCTTATCAATTCACTGTCTACTAACCCACACATAATAGCATTCTTATCTTTAGAGTTGTTCTCAAAATTTTTCTTCTCAGCCGCATCTGTTGGAGGAGCGAGAGGGTATTGTGTATCCATTTTCAACTGATTCCCAAATGTCATATCCCAATGCACACAGATATGTCTGCATCCTGAGTCTCCAGAAAGAGTAGTTTGTTCCATCGAACAAAGGAGCTTTGTTGGAAGAAAATCCTTCACCATTGGCCATTGTGTATCTTCCAAGATCACCTTAGCTGATTAAGCTTGTTCAGGTACCTTGCTTTGATACCAATTGATATTCTCACAATGACACTAAGAGGGGGGGTGAATCAGTGTAACTATTTAAAATTTAAATCTACAACTCTTAATGCTTAAAAATGCAAGCTTAAAAATAGATATAGCAAGCATAACAAAAGAGCATCACACAACACAAGATTTAACAAGGTTCACCGATTTGGCTACTCCTCAAATAATGAATGTTTGGACTACAATCCAAATCCAGCCTTTGCAAGGATTCAATCTTTACAAATAGTTTACCAGCACCAACTAGAAGGAGCACCAACCCCTGATTTATCTGCAACAACAGATAGGAGCACCAACCCATTATACCGAGCACCAACTTGGATTTCTATTTTGAAAAATAGATTAACATAAAAATGCCTTCTCTTTTACAAGACCCTCACTGGTCTATTGCTCATTCAAATCAATCTCATAGAAGCATAAAGAGAATTGTTAGAAACTCAATATCTTCTATTGCATACTAAAACCTCTCTGTCAATTTTTTAGAATAAAACTAGGTTTCAGTTCTGTAGCTGTTTTTCTTACAGCACTCTTACCCAACCACACTTTTTGTTTTTCAAGATAAAACATAGTTGTAGTAACCTCACTTACTACGCCTTTTCGATTCTATATACTTGGCTTCCTCGAACGGCTCTTTCAAAATGGCTCTATTTTTCTCTCTAATTTTTCATGCATTCTCGGCTGCGTTCAATCTGTCACACCCTCTTTAACGTGCTCTGTCTTTTAGCCGCTTTCTTTATGACTCATTCTGACAGTCTTCTTTGTTCATTCTGATAGCTTTTTCTGTGCAACCTGACAACCTTTTTTACGTGTATCGATGCTCTGTCATTCTTTTCTTTTATCCTTTATGTAACTGCCCTCTTGGCACCTTTACACTTCCAGATGGCACTCTTTTCAATTCTGAGTCAAAATTTCTCTTCTGCCTGCAACTTCCATTTTTGACACATGCAACCTCCGAGAGGATTTCTCATTTATCAAGATTCTTGGTATCTGCACTTTTTATAGCCTTGCAGCATCACGACCTTGTAACAGCTATTCTTTTCTTTAATGCACTGTTCTGCCACCTGTAGCTTCAGTTCTAACTCTAGTTAACTCTTACCTAACTGGCTGCATGATTTTCTTTTGCACTTACCCCGACAACTGTCACTGTGTAAGCTTCTCGGCTTTTACCTACGCAACTAAGACATGTCGCGATATCACGACATTTTTGCCCCCTTTGACATTTTCTTGACAGTTGACCACAAAAACTTGACCTGTCGCGATATCGCAATGTTCTCTGCCTTCAAGTCCTTATCTCGGCATGCAACCGCAAAAATAGAACATGTCACGAAATCGTGACGCATTTGCTGCCTCTAGCTCTTTTCTGTCTCCTACCCGCGAAAACGGGACATGTCACGAAATCGTGACACTTTTTGCTTTCCTGCACTCTACTTTGCTTGCACCCATGAAAATGGAACACGTCATGAAATCATGACACTTTTCGCTTTCCTGCACTCTACTTCACTTGCACCCGTGAAAATGGAACACGTCACGAAATCATGACACTTTTCGCTTTCCAGCACTCTACTTCGCTTGCACCCGCAAAAATGGAACACGTCGCGAAATCGTGACACTTTTCGTTGTCGTACACTTTTCTCCACATGCCTCAGCGAAATCGGAACATGTAGCGAAATCACGATGCTTTTCTGCCTTAGCACTGTTCTTTGCCTTTCGCCCATGAAATTGCAACATGTCGCAAAATCACGACATCTTTTGCATCCGTACAACTCTCTCTTCATCCACTAGAGAAATCAAGACATGTAGCGAAATCGCTACACCTTTTTGACTTAGCACTTTCTCTTTGCTTCGACCAGCGAAAATCCAACATGTAGCGAAATCGCTACAACTTTTTGACTTGGCACTTTTTCTTTGCTTCGGCCAGCGAAAATCCAACATGTAGCGAAATCGCTACACTTTTTCGCCTCATTGCTTCTTCTCCGAACCTGTCGCGAAATCATGACACTTTTCATCCTTGGCGCTTCTTCACCGAACTTGTCATGAAATCGCAACACTTTTCATTGCCTGTGCCTTTACTCGAAACATGTTGCAAAATCGTGAAGTTTTTCAACTTTGCTTCTTTCCTTCTAGCATGTCACGAAATTGCGACAGTTTCTCCAGCTTTTTCTCTCTCCTCCAATATGTCGCAAAATCGCAATGTTTTTGGCTGCGCCTTCTCTCTCCTCAGTTTTGTTGTGAAATCGTGACATTTTTGGCTGCATCTTCTCTCTCAGTTTTTTCATGAAATCGCAACATTTTTGGCTACATCTTCTCTCTCCTCAGTTTTGTCATGAAATCGCGACAGAAAACATGTCGCGATATCGTGACAATTTTCTTACTTGTCTTTTTTTGCAAATTTCTGAATCTGGGCCACTTCTTTCTTCTTGGAAATTCACTGTACTTGTTCTGACTGACCTCTGAACTGCATCAACTGCATCAATCTGTCTGTGTTGACAATAATGACAATACTTTTGCAATACTTTTGCTGCACCTTGCTCAACAATCTCCCCCTTTGGAATTATTGGCAACACATGTGCAATTTCAATTTCCTGTAGTAATTCTTCTCCCCCTTTGCCAATAATACCAAAGGGCTACTGCAGACTCCCCCTGAGTCTATGCACAACATTCTCGAGCATAAATAATTTAATGCTCCCCCTGAGAATGTGTTTCCCATAGCTAATCAGTGCTTGGGTAGTGTGACCACTCCCAGCTTACTCCGAAGGTACTCAAAAACTTCCTTGGGAAATGGTTTTGTGAATATATCTGCTACTTGCTCTATGGTTGGAACAAACTCCAATTTGACCTCTCTTTCTGCAACTTTATCTTTCAAAAAGTGATATCGGATTGCAATATGTTTGATTGCACTAGTGTTATCACATTTAACTGAAATTGGCTCATTGAAGTGAATACCAAGGTCTTTCAATGTTTGTCTCATCTATAATATCTGTGTACAGCATGTTGTTGCTGCAATGTATTCAGCCTCTGCTATGGATAGAGAGACTGATTCTTGTTTCTTGTTGTGCCATGCTACCGACGTATCTCCAAGATAAAATGCTCCTCCACTGGTACTTTTTCTGTCATCAATACATCCTTCCCAATCTGCATCAGAATATGCAAAAAGAGTGAAGTATTTTCCTTTTGGATACCATAGCCTATACTCCATAGTACCCTTGAGGTACCTAAAAATCCTTTTCACGGCTGTTACATGAGTCTCTTTGGGACTAGCCTGAAATCTTGCAACCATGCAAACTGCCTGTAAGATATTCGGTCTAGTGGCTGTCAAATACAGCAGGCTCCCAATCATAGATTTGTACATTGTTTGATCAACATCTGGAGATTTGTCATCCTTGCTCAACTTGTGACTTGTTGTCATGGGAGTGCTAACGAGGCTTACTATCCTCCATTGTGAACTTTTTTAGCATTTCTTTCACATATTTAATTTGAGAAATAAAAATCCTCTTTTCAGTTTGATTAACTTGCAGTCCGAGGAAATATGAAAGTTCACCAATCATAGACATTTCAAATTCTTTTTGCATTTTATTTGTTATGTCTCTACATGACTCATCATTGCTGCTGCCAAAAATTATATCATCTACATAAACAACAAGGACAATAAGATGGTCATTCTCAGTTTTGATATATAAATTGCTATCCACCATACCTTTCTTGAATCCTTGCTTAGTGAGATAGCTGTCCAATCTTGCATACCAAGCTCTAGGTGCTTGTTTCAAGCCATACAATGCTTTCTTTAGCTTGCAAACAAAGTTAGGATTATCACAGAGTTGAAAACCATCAGGTTGTTCAATATACACTTCTTCTTCAATATTTCCATTTAGAAATGCTGATTTCACATCCATCTGATAAACTTTGAAATTCTTATGAACTGCTAAAGCCAAAAATAGTCTGATTGCTTCAAGTCTGGCCACTGGTGCAAATTTTTCTTCAAAATCAATCCCTTTAACTTGAGCATATCCTTTATAGACCAATCTTGCTTTATTCCTTACAACCTGTCCGTCTTCATTCAATTTGTTTCAAAATATCCAATTAGTACCGATTATGTTTTTATTTTCAGGCCTTGGTACTAATTCCCAGGTTTTGTTTTTCTCAATTTGATCTAGTTCTTCATTTATAGCCTCCATCCAGCTTTCATCTGTGCTTGCTTCAATAATATTTTTGGGCTCAATTCTGGATAACAGAGAATAGTTGTTTACTACTCTTCTTCTTGTTTGAATGCCAACTGTGGGGTCCCCAATAATCTGTTCTTTGGGATGATTTTTCTGCCAGCTGCCTGTTTTGGATTTCCTATTTTCTTCTAATTCTAAATCATCTGAATCTGATTTCAATCTCTCTTCTTTTTCTTGATCTTCATCCTCTTCAATAAATTCTTCATAAGTCGGGTAGTTTTCATTATGGCTGATTTCTTGTTTCCTACCTTCATCAACCTTAACATCTGCACTCTCCACAATTTTCTTTAGTATTTTGTTGTAGCATGTGTAGGCTTTGCTTTTTGTTGAGTAACCAAGAAAAATTTCTTCATCAGCTCTATCTTCAAACTTGCCAAGATTGTCTTATGTTCGTTTAATGTAACACTTGCTGCCAAACACTTTGAAGTATTTTGTTGTAGCCTTTTTACCAAACCATAGTTCATAAGGTGTTTTGCTTTCATGCGGCCTCAACATGCACCTATTCTAGATGTAAACTATAGTATGAACTGCCTCTTTCCAAAACCTGTCAGCAATTCTGCTCTCTGTCAACATGGTCCGTGCCATTTCCTGCACAGTTCTGTTCTTTCTTTCTACTACTCCATTCTACTGAGGTGTTTTTGCTGCCAAAAACTATCTTCTAATCCCATGTTTTTCACAGTATTCTACAAACTCATCTGAAATAAACTCCCCTCCTCTATCTGATCTTAAACATTTAATTCTTTTTCCTGATTGATTTTCAACAAGATTTTTAAAATTTTTGAACATCTCAAAGGCTTCTGATTTAAGTTTTAGAAATAGTACCCATGTCATTCTGGAATAGTCATCTATACAGAGCATAAAATATTTGTATCCATTTATGCTTTTCGTTCTCATGGGTCCACATAAATCAATGTGAATTAGTTCTAACGGCTTGCTTGTGAAGTACTCTTTTGCTTTGAAAGTGGCTCTAGTTTGCTTCCCCTTTTGGCATGACTCACAAATACTATTTGAAGGTTTACCAATAGTGGGTATGTCTCTTACTGCCCTTTTTGAGCTAATTTTTACCAGATTATCAAAGCTTATGTGACCGAGTCTCTTGTGCCACAGCCAATTTTCTTCTTTCTATCCAACCAAGCAAGCTCCTTCTGAAGTCTCTGAGAGAGTATACAGATTTCCAAAAGTTCTCAGTCTAGTAGATATCAACTTCCCATTTTTTGTCTTTCTTACTTCACAACCCTGCTTCTTGAAAATTACTTCATGACCTCTGTCACAAATTTTACTTACACTCAGTAAGTTATGCTTCAGACCAACCACAAAAAGGACTTCTTTAGAGTTGATTTTTTCGTCACTTAACTTAACTGATCCTTTACCCACTATCTTGGCTCCATCATTGTTTCCAAATTTTATAGAACCACCTTCGTAAGTCTATAACTTATCAAAATTCTGTTCAATTTGTTTTTCCCTCTAATTTTTCATGCATTCTCGATTGTGTTCAATCTATCACACCCTCTCTGATGTGCTCTATCTTTTAGCCACTTTATTTTTGACTCATTCTGACAGTCTTCTCTGTTCATTCTGACAGCTTTTTCTGTGCAACCTGACAACCTTTTCTGCGTGTATCGATGCTCTGTCATTATTTTCTTTTATCCTTTATGTAACTACCCTCTTAGCACCTTTACACTTCCAGATGGCACTCTTTTCAATTCTGAGTCAAACTTTCTCTTCTGCCCGCAACTTCCATTTTTGACACACACAACCTCCGAGAGGATTTCTTGTTTATTGAGATTCTCGATATCTACACTTTTTATAGCCTTGTAGCATCACGGCCTTGTAATAGCTATTCTTTTCTTTAATGCACTATTCTGCCACCTGTAGCTTTAGTTCTAACTCCAGTTAACTCTTACCTAACTGGCTGCATGATCTTCTTCTGCACTTACCCCGACAACTGTCACTGTGTAAGCTTCTCGGCTTTTACCTGCGCAACTAAGACATGTCATGATATCGTGACATTTCTGCCCCCTTTGACCTTTTCTTGATAGTTGACCGTGAAAACCTGACCTATCATGATATCACAATGTTCTCTGCCTTCAAGTCCTTATCTCGGCATGCAACCGTGAAAATAGAATATATCATGAAATCGTGATGCATTTGCTGCCTCTAGCTATTTTCTGTCTCCTACCCATGAAAATGGGACATGTCACGAAATCGTGACACTTTTCGCTTTCCTACACTCTACTTCGCTTGCACCCACAAAAATGGAACACGTTGCAAAATCGAGAAACTTTTCACTTTCCTGCACTCTACTTCGCTTGCACCTGCGAAAATGGAACACGTCACGAAATCATGACACTTTTTGCTTTCCTGCACTCTACTTCGCTTGCACCCGCAAAAATGGAACACGTCGCGAAATCGTGACACTTTTCGCTATCGTACACTTTTCTCCGCATGCCTCAGTGAAATCAAAACATGTAGCGAAATCGTGACACTTTTCTGCCTTAGCGCTGTTCTTTGCCTTTTGCCCACAAAATTGCAACATGTCACGAAATCGTGACATCTTTCGCATCCGTACAACTCTCTCTTCATCCACTAGTGAAATCAAGACATGTGAAATCGGTACACCTTTTTGACTTAGCACTTTCTCTTTGCTTCGACCAACAAAAATCCAACATGTAGTGAAATCGCTACAAATTTTTGACTTGGCACTTTTTCTTTGCTTCGACCAGCGAAAATCCAACATGTAGCGAAATCGCTACACTTTTTTGCCTTATTGCTTCTTCTCCGAACCTGTCACGAAATCGTGACACTTTTCATCCTTGGCGCTTCTTCACCAAACTTGTCGCAAAATCGTGACACTTTTCATTGCCTGTGCCTTTACTCAAAACATGTCACGAAATCGCGATAGTTTTTCAACTTTGCTTCTTTCCTTCTAGCATGTCGTGAAATTGTGACAGTTTCTCCAGCTTTTTCTCTCTCCTCCAATATGTCGTGAAAAATCACGACGTTTTTGGCTGTGCCTTCTCTCTCCTCAGTTTTGTCATGAAATCATGACATTTTTGGCTGCATCTTCTCTCTCCTCAGTTTTGTCGTGAAATCATGACATTTTTGGCTGCATCTTCTCTCTCCTTAGTTTTGTCATGAAATCGCGATAGAAAACATGTTGCGATATCACGACAGTTTTCTTGTCTTTTTCTACAAATTTTTGAATCTGGGCCACTTCTTTCTTCTTGGAAATTCACTGTACTTGTTCTCACTGACCTCTGAACTGCATCAACTGCATCAATCTGTCTGTGTTGACAATAATGACAATACTTTTGCAATACTTTTGCTACACCTTGCTCAATAGCAAGTTATAGAAGGGACCACTCAAAATAGAACACCAGGCTGAAAACTCTACAAGGAATGACCATGACCCATCCTTTAAAATTCCAAAATTGGACTTCCCTCGATTTAATGGGAAGGATGTTTATGGGTGGTTATGTAGGGTTGATAAATTCTTTAGACTTCATAATGTTCCCATATATCATCGAGTTCATATGTCTTCCTTCAATTTGGAATCTAAGGCTCTACACTGGTTCTAGTGGTTACATAATTCCAACCCAAATATCTCTTGGTAGGACTTTGAGTCCCAACTAATGACCCTATTTGGGCTTAGTGAGTATGAGGACTTCATAGGGGCCTTGACCAAACTGCAACAAACAACCTCAATCCATGACTACCAAACTCAATTTGAAAAATTGTCCAATAAGATAAGAGGATTGACAGAAGGGTTCTTCATGAGTTGTTTTATTAGTGGGTTAAAATGGGATCTCCAAGCTAAAGTAAAGATGTTGAAACCATAGTCCATGATGGAAGCTATTAGTTTGGCCCGTTTGGTCGAATCTAAACTCTCAAACCAAAGGCGCCCATCGCGGTTTCCTCAGAACTGACTTTCATTTCCTTCTCGAATCCAAAATTTAGTGGATAGTAAACCTACTACACCCAAGATACTAACTACAGAGGAGATGGATGCACGTTGTGCCCAAGGATTATGTTATAATTGTGATGAAATTTTTTTAAAGGACATAAGTGTGCAAACAAAAGACTGTTCTTGATAGATTTTGAGGAACCTGCTAACACTGACCAGAGTGATGAGGATGAGGACCCTCCTAAAATACCTTCTCCACAAGAAGAAGATACATAGGGGTTTGAGGTAGATATTTCAGTCCATGCTCTTGTAGGCATTACCACTCCATAAACCATGAAATTTATGGGATTTTTCAAGGTCCAACGTATTACCATCCTTATTGATTTAGGTAGCACACACAACTTCATTGATCCTCAAGTTGCTAAGCAGGAAAATTGCTATATCCATACTTGTAATTTATTCAAGGTCATGGTATCCAATGGGGGAACATTACCTTGTAAAGGAAAATACCGCAATGTCAAGATCAGGATAGGGGACTATGAACTCAAGCAGGACATGTTTGCCCTCCAATTGGGAGGATGTGATATGGTTTTGGGATCTCAATGGTTGAGTACGTTGGGCACTATTAATTGGAACTTTGCAGAACTCTAGATGCAATTCTCCCAAAATGGATAGACACACTTATTCAAGGGCTACCCTATAGGAACACCTCACCTCATTAGTTCCAATCGTATGGACAAAGTGCTAAATAAATCAAAATGTGGGATTATTGCACAACTCTTCTCCATCCAACCAACCACTTCACTAATGGCTGAAATTCCATCAGATCTACAACTAGTTCTATAAAAAATATGATGCTATCTTTGCAGAACCAAATACACTACCACTGTGTCACTCTCATAACCATGCTATCCCATTGCTCTCGAGTAGTGCACCACCAAATATCATGCCATATAGGTACCCAATTGCCATGAAATTAGAACTAGAAAAATTGGTACAATAATTACTCAAGGCTGGTGTCATCCAGCCTAGTACTAGCTCCTACTCCTCGCCTGTCCTACTTATTCCCAAGAAATATGGCTCATGGTGCCTATGTATTGACTATTGGAAACTCAAAAAGACTACGGTCAAGGATAAATTTCCTATTCTAGTGGTTGATGAATTACTCGATGAACTACACGGGACCATGTATTTCACCAAGCTTGATCTTTGCTCTAGGTACCATCAGATCTGGCTCAAGGATGAGGACATCCCCAAAACTACATTTCACACTCATGAAGGTCATTATGAATTCTTGGTATTGCCATTTGGTCTCACAAATGCTCCTTCTATATTCCAAAGTCTTATGAACAACATATTATGGCTCTTTCTGCAGAATTAGATCCTTGTTTTCTTTAATGACATATTGATTTACAGTCACACATGGGAAGAGCAACTCAATCATGTGGATCAAACTTTAAAGTTTTTGGTAACCCATCACCTTTTTTCCAAAAGGTCCAAGTGTTCCTTTGGTCTGACTAAAGTAGAGTATCTAGGACACATTTTCTCATAGGATGGCATCAAGGTTGACCCTAAGAAGATTCAAGCAGTTCAAGAGAGGACGAAACCTCACACCCTCAAGGGAATTCAAGGATTTTTAGGGCTTACAGGCTATTATCACAATTTTTTCTACAATTATCAGAAGATAGCTGCCCCCTCACCTCCATGTTAAAAAAATATTCCTTCACTTGGACAGGGCCTACTAACCAAGCCTTCATTGAACTCAAGAATGCTATGACCACCACTCCCATTTTAGCCATGCCAGATTTCTCTAAACCATTTCTCATTGAAAGTGATGCTTCTGGTCATGGTATTGGGGCAATATTGATGCAAGAAGGATGACCTCTGGCTTTTAATAGCAAGGCACCCTCTAATCGTAATCTGGGGAAATCCACATATGCTAAGGAAATGTTAGCCATATTGCATGTAGTCACACATTGGCGACCTTACCTCATTGGGTGTCACTTCTCCATCAAAACCAACCATCAAAGTCTCAAATATTTTTTGGAACAAAGAGTTGCCATGCCTGACCAACAAAAGTGGGTGTCTAAACTCATGGGCTATGATTATGACATCACCTGCAAAAAGGGAAAGGATAATATTATGGTTGATGCTCTTTCTCGCAAAATGGAGACCATAAGTATGTTGTGTGGCATCTCAGCACCACTTCCCCAATGGATTGATTCCTTGCATCAAGAAGCACATCAAGATGTAGATTTGCAAGCTTTGATAGCCTCACTAATGGATGATCTAGATTTTGCATGAGGGTATAGTTGGAATGACCATGATCTGTGCTACCATCAACGCCTATTTCTGCCTCATAAGTCCCCACTTCGAGAGCTCCTCATGAAGGAATTGCATGCCACTTCCTATAAAGGCCATTCAGGGTTCCTTAAAACATATGAGCAACTCAAGCGCACCTTCTTTTGGAAAGGTATAAAACGTGACATCCACCTTTTTGTTGTTGCTTGTGACACATGTCAAAGGATGAAAGGTGAAACAATGCACTCTTTGGGCACTCTTCAGCCATTGCCTATCCTAGATCAGGTTTGGACTGACATTTCCATGGAATTTATAGAAGGGCTCCCTAAATCTAGAGGCAAGTTAGTTATTTTCATGGTAGTGGACCGCATTTCAAAGTATGCTCACTTTTGTGCCCTTGCCCATCCTTATTCAGCATCCACTATTGCACAAATTTTTTTGGACTCCATATTTCACCTTTATGGCATGCCCACCTCCATTGTATCTGATCATGATCCCACCTTCACTAGTCATTTCTGGCAAGAGTTGTTTAAGTTGCAGGGAATTCAGCTCAAAATGAGTTTAGCCTACCATCCACAAATGGATGGTCAAATAGAAGTTGTTAATAAATGCTTGGAAATCTACCTTCGCTGCTTTGTATCGGATCATCCCACTCAATGGGTCAAATGGCTATTCTTGGTCGAATGGTGGTACAACACTTCCTATCATACCGCAACCAAACTCACACCATTTGAATCAGTCTATGGGCGTCTTCCACCTACACCTTCCTCTTACATTCTTGGTAGCTCCAAGGTCTAGGCCACCAAAAACACTCAGAGTCAACACACCGAGGTCCTTCGCCAACTTAAGCAAAATTTGAACATGGCCCAGAATCAGATGTGCCAACAAGCTGATCAACATCATTTTGAGCATAGTTTTGATGTAGGTGATATGGTCTTCCTTCGCTTGCAGTTGTACAAACAATCATCCCTACAGCTTTACAGGTGCCAGAAGCTTGTTGCAAAATACTATGGTCCTTACCAGGTTCTACAAAGGATTGGCCCCACAAATTACAAATTGGTACTCCCACCTACTTTTAAGCTTCATCCTATTTTTCATGTTTCCACTCTCAAGAAATTTGTGGGCAAATAGGTACAGGTTCATTCCACACTTCTTCAATTGGATGAAGAAGGCTCCATCTTACTTGAACCTGAGTAGTTGTTGGATCATCGGACTCGTACTCTTTGCAACCGTACAATTATAGAGATCCTGGTTTACTGGCATGGGCTTCAACCTAAAGATGCTACATGGGAGTCTCTCCACCAACTCCAACAACAGTTTCCTCATTTCAGCTTTGAGGATAAAGTTTCTTCAAGGGGAAGGACATGTTAGGATCCCATCCTAACCCTAAATGTAATAACTTCCATGATGTAATAATTCATAAATAATGTGGGAAGTACCCATGATTAATATTTTGTAATGTATTTTGAGTGGCATTGTGCATGTAATTCGAGTGGTACTATACATGTAATTCAGGTGGCATTATGCATGTAATCTAGGTGGCATTTTACGTGTAAGCCAACCATGGAAGGGAACTCTTTAAATACCCGAGAAGGCACCAATGTATTCATCTTTTTGTAAGTTAATGAAGTGTTAAAGGAGGTTTCCCCCTCGAATATGCCTGTGATTCTATCTTATTGTGAGATTTCTCCTTTATGAAAATTTTTGTTATAATGTGTATTTTGTTCTGAATATTAATATGATGTTTATGTGAGTTTATTTCTAGGCAATTATGTGAGTGTGTTTATTTGAGTTTATTTTATAGTAGGATCCTAACATAAAGGCATGAACCTTTAGTGGTAGGTCAATCTGATCACATACATAGGTTAGAAGAAGTGTTGCACGTTGAGCGAGAGCATGTGGAAACTCTCAAGCAAGAAGAACGAAGGAAGAGGTGCCTATGACTACATGAGCAATACTTGAGAGAATAAAGGGCTAAGTACAAAGAGCAAGTTGGTAGGCTAGCTTGAGTTAACTTACACATAGGTGGTGAGGAGTACCAACATGATAGACATGCTAATTCTTAGCATGAGATATGCACCATATAAATAGACAAGCACACTCACCATGGCTCACAATATCAACAACACCTGGATCCTGAGGAGACACAACTTAATGAGGAACATGCAAGGATGGAATATGAGGAACAAACATATCCTAAACCTCCTTCCATGGTCATGGGGATGAATACAAATGGCCAAATTGGTAAAACACATTATTACCTCCTTTACCACTATGAGTAAACCTTCAGGAATAGGAGATTATTTCCTTGAAGGTATACCAAATACTTGTCGAGAGAGTCAAATCTCTTGAGAAGTAGGACACAGTTGGGAAAAATCTAACTTTGAGAAAAATACATAACCAACCTCTATGCCCCTTAGTACCGAGTCTTGCATACCCTAGGCACTTTAAGATACCTAGGCCAGACAAGTTTAAGGGAGAGGAAGATGCATAAGAACACGTTATGAATTTCATGAATGCGTACTTCCAACTTAAGAAGAATGATGCCCTAATGCTAAGACCATTCATCATGACATTATCGGGTGCAACAACTCAATGGTTCAATCAATTTCCCAAGAACAACATCATCAACTTTTAGCAACTAGTGAATGCTTTCCTTGAATGCTTCTCCTTTGATGTCAAGAAGAAGACAAACCTGTCTGATTTGGCCAACTTAAAGCAATATGAAAATGAGCCAATTATGGACTATGGGAATAGATGGAATAAATCATGGTGAAATTACCATTCTCCATTCCCACTGAAGAGCTCACCCAAATGTTCATAAATAGCTACACTAAACACATCTCATTGCTATTGCAACTACATCAGTATGAATCATTCAAAGAAGCCTTAGCTCAAGCCAAGATTATAGAGGACATAAAGGTTGATGAAGGAGACATTAAGCTCCGAAACAAGGAGTGGAATAATTCCAACCGTAACAAGAATCAATAGAAGCAGGCGAAGCCTATTGATGTCAACCAGGTCATTTTAAGCACACCAAAGAGATGCAATGGCCAGCAATCACAAAAATATCAAGCTTATCACCCATCGGCTAATTATGACCCAAAGAACAACCAAGGTTGAAACAAGGAGCATCGATCACCTCACCATTTCATACCTCTATCTAAATCAATGTAATCAATATTTAATTAGTTGAGTGAGGTACAAAGAATCATATTTCTTAATGCACAAATTCTTGACCCTAATCATCCCAAACCCAAGGGATATAGGGAAGATCACTACTGTTCATATCATAGAATATAGGGGTATGACATCAAAACATGTATTCGATTCAATAATGTTGTGCAAAATATGATTGATAAGGGTGAGCTAAAAGTAAACAAACCATTAGCACCCGATAATAAAGATATGGGTATATTCAAGAACCCATTGCCAAATCATGAGGCCCCTAGAGATCAAGGTGCCCAAGTCAACCAAGTCTGAGTTGAGCCGCCCACTTGGGGATGCACAAGAATGTTTGAGATAGTCAAAATGGCAACTAGAAATTGGTGATATGGTCAACCAGAGCCTCCAATAGCTTCTATTCATATCATGGCTACACCTCGATAGAGACAGGAGCAAAACAATCCTCCAAGTCTGCCAACACGACCTATGGTAACTATTCAGAGTAGACTAGAACAAAACCTACAAACTACTTTGACCAAGTTTTTAATTTATGATATCATACAACAATATCCTAGGCATAGGGAGAATTTTATGGAGATTTTGAGATCAATCAAGATCCAGCACCAGAACCCAGATCCATTCACACACTTTGTGGGGCAAGTATAGCAATTCCAAGAGCATGCAATCCATTTCTACGATCATGAAATCAAGGTAGTACCTACTACCATAGTAGACCTATATTTGCATATCATCACATAAATCAATGACATACCCTTAAAGAAAGTTCTAATCAACACAGACTCATCGATCAACATTATCACAACAAAGGCTATAGGGCACCTAAAGATCCCTAGGTCCAACATTATCCTGATATCCTACACGTTAAGAACTTTCAATGATTCTTTGTGCTCCACAATGGGTACAATCATTCTATATATTTAGGTAGATAAAAAGACCATCCTCATGATGTGTCACATGTTGGATGGATCAATGTAGTAAAACATACTCCTAGGACATCCCTAGACAAGGGACATGGAGTGTTTCCCTTAATCTTGCACAAATGCATCAATTATGTGCATGAGGGACACATTGATGTGGTTCCATCCTATGAAGATCCGTTTAAATACGTGCATCAGGTTGACTTGCTAGGTGACTTTTTCCTTCCATAAACACATCTATACATAAGGTCTTCATCCCCAACCACGCATCCAAAAAATAAGAGCAAATCAATGCGAGGTGACCCATCCACATCGACACCACCTCCTACATCTAAGATTACCGATGCTTCTAAAAATCCTTAAATATATAAAGCAAAAGATAATAAGAATCTGAAAGCACCCCTAGTGGAGGAAGTACCTAAGAAAATTCCAACTATAGCAACTGTAGAAATTTCAAATCCCATGGAGGAGGAAGATTCCCAGGATATAGCCAAGGAGGTACCTCAACCTGCCTCGCTTACTTCATCAACAACATAATCTACACTATAGGTGATAGTTCACTTGGCCAACATAGAATTAGGTGAATATCTTGTGCAGAATATGACTTTCACACTTATTATTGAGTCTTCACAAGACATGGGATGGCCAAGGGTCCCACATTTACTAGTAGGGATAGTAGTTTCATTAGGGTTTCCCCCTAACAAAACCAACTTCATCTATGCTAGTTTGGACTATGCCCATACTACTTCTAATATTGAAGAGGATGAGGATGAACCATTCACCATGAATGTTCATTACTTATCAAATCCTGAGTTCACTCTAAGGTACTTTGAGCAGTGCCATTGGCATGGCTATGGCTTAGGTCTGTATGAGCAAGGGTGTTGGCTTCCATTCCATCTACAATACCAACTACCTATTGATAGGTGTGATATAGGGTATCAAATACAAAGTCATGATGATTATTTGGTAGTAGCCCTAGACAAGCTAAGCTTGGGGTTCGAGGAAGACATTGACTAGAATCCCTATCAACCCCCTAGCAAAAACTACTTGGGTGACAAATGGGTGTCTATGGTCAATATAAAACCACCTAATGAGTATCACCTTGATTCCTCTCTTGAAGCGCACCCATCAAAAATCATCCCATGGGAGGATAAGCCAATCCATGGATATGAGTGAGAGGAAAATGAATATGTCTCAATTGAGGATGAATATGAAATTGGCTTGGCCTATCATGGGCCTTAATATATGCAAAACCTCACTTGGTCTGGCCATGTAGAGAGTGGATACATATCATATGAGAGTTGCTATGAGATAGAGGATTCGACCGATATGGCCTTCATAAGATATGCACACCAAATGGTGAGGCCAACAGTAAATACCAATGGATTATTCATAAGTGATGATGATTATGAAGATGATACTGATATGGCCTATCTTAGGCATCAACAAGTAAGTCATCACCCAATCCTAGTGGGTAGGAATAAGGGTTTTGTTATAAGTTATGATGACTTTGATAATGAGACCGAGATGACTTACCTTGAGTGTCACTTACAACAAGTCAATTTGCTTGTTGAAAGGGAAGTGTTACTTTGCACCATAGATCCTAACCTTCATTTCTTGGGAAGACCACCAAATTTAGACGTCATCTATCACATGGTATTCATAGATCTATAAATATTTAGAGAGTTGTTATATCCTAACGATCCCATTGTATCATCTATTCATAGACCAAATCCTCAGATCCCCATACCCTCGAAGCCACATCTTGGGTATGGAAGGCAAATCCTTAATAAAGAGATTCACCAACATGGTCTTGGATATTTCATCCCATCCTTCAACATGATCTCCATTGATTTGACCACTCCACTTCACAACCTAATAGATCCTTCAAAAACATTGTGTCTTAACTTAGATTATATTTATTGGGATCACGTTGATTCACCCCTAGAGCCTGAATATTTCTTCCCTAATGAAGAGATGCTACAACCATTCCATTTTTCACCAGGTTGGTGCATGATTTCTATCATGCTGGTCTTGATTTTGATTCAATTGAACCTATAAATCTAGCATATAGCATCCACTTAATCCCCACTCCTCACTAGCTTGAGGAGGGGTCACATATGGCAATAAATGAGACTTTCAAAGTGGACATCAATGATGACCCTTCTAATCCAAAGAAAGTCAAGTTCAAAAAATCTTATCTCTAGAAGAACAAGCCATCATTAATCCTCTATTGAAAGAGAGACCAAATCTCTTTGATTGGACCTACAAAGATATGTCAGGGTTAGATCTAAAATTGGTTGTCTATAACATTTCGTTGGATCCCACAAATAAATCGGTCAAGAAAAATCTTAGAAAGATGCATCCAACCATCACTTTGATGGTAAAGAACAAGTTGCAAAATTTTTTGGATGTAGTCTTTATTGTTTCCATCGACTATCTAGAATGGGTATCAAACATGGTGTCTATAGGAAAACCTGATGGAAGAATCTACATTTGCATGGATTTTAGGGATCTCAATAAGGCAAAACCAAAGGATTCATTCCCCTTGCTTAACATAGATGCTCTTGTAGATGTAATTGTAGGTCATGAGATGTTGTCCCTAATGGATAGTTTTTCTAGTTATAATCAAATTTATATTAAACCTTAAGACTAGTATAAAACTGCATTCATCACTCCATGGGGAACATTCTACTACAAAGTAATGCCATTTGGTCTTAAAAATGCTAATTCCACATATCAGTAGTCTATGACATATATTTTACATCACTACCTGCACAAGATCTTAGAAGACTATATCAATGACTTACTGGCCAATTCATTGTTGTGTGAAGAGCATGATGAGACCCTCAGAAAGGTATTCAATCACCTGATTAAGCATAATGTTAGGTTGAATCCCAAGAAATGCATATTTGGTGTAACTTCTAGAAAACTCTTGGGATTCATCGTTTCCAAATGAGGCATTGAGGTAGACCCAGCAAAGGTAAAGGCTATCCTAAAAATGGCCCCACCCACTAACATCAAAGAACTGAGAAGCTTACAAGATAAAGTAGCATCCATAAATCTATTCATCACATAATTATCAGATAAATATCGATCCATGAATCGACTGCTACACAAGGAGGTCTCATTCCAGTAAGATGAATAATTTTAGTAAGCCTTTGTTGAAATCAAAAAGTACCTGGCAATGCTGCCAGTTCTAGCTCCACCAAGACCATACATGTCATTCTTGTTATATATATTTGCTACTGATTTTGCTTTGGGCACCATGTTGGCTCAAAATAATGTATAATAAAAATAACAAGCGATATATTATATTAGTCGCACTTTGGTGAGCTAAAAGATAGGATATGTATACGTAGAAAAGTTTTGCTTAGTAGTGGTCTTTGCAACCAATAAATTGCACCACTATGTGCTGAGCCATATGACATATGTAATATCCAAACAAAATACTTTGTAGTATATGATGAGCAAGACATATCATAATACACATACTACAAAGTGGATCATGCTATTGATAGAATTCAACTTGGAATTCATAAGACAAAATTCCATCAAGGGACAAGTCATAGTTGATGAGCTGGTTGTGGCACCTCTTTAGAATAGTAGGCCCCTCATCGTATGAACTTCTTGATGATGCAGTATTCGTACTATCAGAAGCATCCGAACCTAAAGAACCTAACAACAAAGCTGACATGACTTTGTTCTTCAATGGTTCAAAGTGTGAGCAAGGAAGCGGTGCAAGGATTATCTTTTTCATTCCACAAGGTGCTCCAATGCCCTTGTCATTTAATATAGACTTCCCTTGCATAAATAACAACACTGAATATGAGACCCTAATCCTAGGTCTCCAAATAACCATTGCTATGAAAATCAAGAGGCTAAATATCTTTAGTGACTCCCTCCTCATAGTCAACCAAGTCAAGGGACTATTTCAATGCAGGATCAAATCCTAAAAGCTTACAAGGAACTTGTTAACACCTATCTAGCCCAAATAGAATGGTACGACATCAAGGCAATATCTCGTTCATCAAATATATTCATAGAAACCATGGCATATTTGGGATCCTTGATCCCTTAGAATCCATCTACTGATTTTGCTACCATTTATGTGAAAATTCTCTCGCATTCAATGATGAAGTGTGAGGCTTTTGATAACAAAAAATCAATCAACATGATTCATATAGAACCATACCATGACTTTTTATGTAAAGCCAAATACTTTTTAAAGAAGGCACCTTGGGGGTCCTTGATCTCGTAGGGTCCTACGGAGAATGGTACCACCATTCACCACAAGGTTTTTTTTTCAATCTGTATTTATGCACATAAAATTGTAGGAGAAACAAGTCATCTTATCTCTTGAGGCTGTAGCTTATTAGGATTGACTATCCTAGTTACAAGACTTCCTAAAGCTTGGAATTGTCCTACAGGGACTGTCATATGCCGAAATATAAGCATTTAAATAGAAAGTGATAAGATATATCTTACTAGGAGGTATATTGTATCGTCAATGCTATGATGGATTCCTCCTTCATTGCTTAGATCCCCAAGAATCAGCTTGGGTGATTTTTCAAGCTCACGATAGTACATGCAGTGGTCATTTTAGTGCCATGGCCATTATCAAGTACATCCTTTGAATGGGTTATTACTGGCCCACCATGGAGAAGGATTTCTATGAGTATATGAAGAAATGCATTAAATTTCAACATCATGCAAGTCTGATGCACCTGCTATCTCAGGCCTGACAACCCATTCAAGAGGCTTGGCCATTTTCTCAATGGGATTTCGATCTGATCAAAAATATTTCTCCTCCATATTTGAGCTGACACATGTTTATCTTAATGGCCATTGAGTACTTCACCAAATGGGTGGAAGCGGTCCCCTTAATCGCAACAATTGGACCACAAATTATGAAGTTCATACTTCATGATATCATCTATCATTTTGGGATCCCCTTCAAGATAATATCAGATAATGGTCCATCATTCAAAAACAAAAATGTGTGAGCTTTAACAACCAAATACAAAATTCAGCACATTTTTGCAGCACCATACTATCCATAGGCAAATGGGCAAGCAGAAGCCTCGAACAAAACAATAGTATCCATATTAAAGAAGACAGTGAAATAGAATCATAAGGATTGGCATTTGCAACTGCCCCTTGCATTATGGGCTTACAGAACTAGCATACGGATGCCCACTGGGGCAACACCATTTTTTCTTGTATATGGCACTGATGCCATTATATCCTTAGATTTTGAAATTCTAACATTATGCATCGCATCGAAAGAGTTCATCAATGATGACACTACATAACAAACTCGCTTGGATCAGTTGACCCTTCTAGATGAACGGTGCATAAATACTCTTGAGCATATTTGCATCTACCAATATTGTCTAATACAAGCTTATAACAATAAATTCCACTTGAGATACTTTAAGGTTGGGGATCTTGTGCTCAAATAAAACCAATAGAACTCAAATCTGCCCTCGCACCGATGAGACAGACTTGTGACCAACTGGATAGGTTCCTATATCATCTCTGAGAAGATTTGACCTGGGGCATATCACATAACATTTCTAGGATTTGAGGTGACAGAGCCTCTCAACATTATTCATCTAAGGGATTTTCACACAAGCACAACAAAATACCAAAAACATTCAAATAAACCAAAAAAATATCAAAAACATTCATAAATTTCAAAATCACAAAAAAAATTGAAAACCTTATAAAAAAAAGGCCCCAAAGGCATCTTAAAGCCCTTTGGTCAAATCACAAAAGGCTCCAAAGGCATCTTAAAGCCCTTTGGTCAAATCACAAAAAGCCCCAAATGCATCTTAAAGACCTTTCGTCAAATCACAAAAGGCTCCAAAGGCATATTAAAGCCCTTTGGTCAAATCACAAAAGTCCCCAAAGGCATCTTAAAACCCTTTTCTGAAATCATAAAAGGCTTCAAAGGCATATTAAAGCCCTTTGGTCAAATCACAAAAGGCTCTCGAGGCATCTTAAAGCCCTTTGGTCAAATCACAAAAGGCCCCAAAGGAATCTTAAAGCCCTTTGGTAAAATCACAAAAGGCTCCAAAGGCATCTTAAAGCTCTTTGGTCAAATCACAAAAGGCTCCAAAGGCATCTTAAAGCTCTTTGGTAAAATCACAAAAGGCCCCAAAGGCATCTTAAAGCCCTTTGGTCAAATCACAAAATATTCCAAAGGTAACTTAAAGACCTTTGGTCAAATCACAAAAGGCTCCAAAGGTATCTTAAATCCCTTTTGTCAAATCACAAAAGGCTCCAAAGGCATCTTAAAGCCCTTTGGTCAAATCACAAAAATACCCAAAGGCATCTTAAAGACCTTTGGTCAAATCACAAAAAGCCCCAAAGGCATCTTAAAGCCCTTTGGTCACATCACAAAAAGTCCCAAAGGTATCTTAAAGCCCTTTAGTCACATCACCAAAAGCTCCAAAGGCACCATAAGCCCTTTGGTCAAAAGCAACACATAAAAGCACAAAAACAACTCAAAATTCAAAAAGTCAAAAACATCCAGAATAATCAAAACTCAAAAATAATTGAAAGCATAAAAAACACAAACATTTTGCATTATGCATTTGCATTCATGTAGTTGCATTACATATAGGCATTTGCAACCATTACATTTGCATTAGGTAGGTTGTGTTCACAATATTACAAATGACACCACGTTTGTACCTCAATCATGCATCATCAAAATCCATCATCATCCATAACTCACATGTGTAACTATGTTTTTCAACACAACCCCTCTTGTTGCTATAAGGAATATACTAGGGTTTTTTAGTCACTCAACCATACCTAGTGGTTTTATTAAACTTTGAATAAAGTTGTCTTTGCTTTTAATATATAAGGTTTGGTTTTTGATAGCACCTGGTATATTTCAAAATCCTATCACTAATAAAAACACTAAAATACTAGTTGAAACAAGGGAAGTATGAATACTACGAAGTGGTACTAGGCATCCTTAAGTGAAAAGTTTATCTTGCTCACCCCTGTGCACCGGTTTGAAAATACTGAGAATTGGCGAAAGGACAAGTTCTCCCTACCCAAATAAATCCCTTTATTTCATCAAAACAAGCAAAAATCCTAAACAAAACAAAATTTAAAAACAAAATAAATAGTGATTATCATCACTACATAAATCCCTTGCTCAAAAGAAAAACAAAAAAATTAAAATAAACAGTGATTTTTATCACTAAGTATGATCAAGTATTCCAAATAAATATGAAGAAAATAAGGGAGTATTGAAGTTGAATCATTAGAGTTCTCAGCATTTGATGAATCATAAGGTGATCCTCATTACAGGTTTGGTGGCATCAATCTTGCCTAGCAATGGCGGTATCTTTATGCACGATGATATGTTTGTCACATTAGCATCATGTTTTTTTATAGACCAATGTTTGCATGTGGAAGTGCTAGCTTTAGGTGTCCTGTATCACCTAGTGGTCTAATCCAACTGAGTCCAACTTAGGATTAGGATGAACATTTGAGGATCCCCAATCCCCAATATAGCAATGGGCTGCATGAATCCCACATGACATCAGGGTATGCTTATATTTCATCTAATATATTCATTTGCACATACATGGATAATGAGTATCTATACCTTTATAACATGAACTTTATATTTTAGGATCTCTGTATGGTTAGTATACATCCTTTGATGAAGTAACTAGGGTGTTTTGAGTCTCATGGAAAACCTAAAATATCCCTTAATAGAAACAAATCATGTCATCAATCAAATCATTAGCTTTCTTGAGGAGGTTTTGTTCATTAAACAGTGTGCATGAATAGGACAGATACCGAATAAATATCAGCAATGAATTTAGATGACCATTGACTATTTTTTATATTTCGTTTAATTTACAAAAGCTTATAAATAAAGTACATACGTATCACATCATCTCATCTCACACTTGGATTTTTAAATAATTAATTCTTATTATAAGAGTTATTATTTATTCATGATTTTTATACATTTTATGGTGTCGTCCATTAGATTGTCAAAACACATATCACATCATACCTTATGTTTTAAGTGATTAAAGCATACAAGTTCATTTACATTAGATCATCATCATATTGCATTACACATATTGCATTCACCATACAATAACAACATAACTTAGATGCATACAATAGAATCAAATTAAACATGCATTTAAGACTAGGCAGTGCATCCATATATGCATCCATCATCATAATGCATCCACACATATAGATCACATCATCTAAAGCATACATCTACTATCTAGCTAAATGCATATCAATACATCACATCATATAGCATAAAATCATAATACTGCATCACATAAATATAAAAGCAATAAAACATATAAATAAACATAATGAGTCTCAAAAGTGATATCATATATATGTGTGTCCAATAAGTACATAAGGGTACAAAACTGCCCGTAGGTTGTAACTATGTAGGTAATTTGGCCTTACACTCAAAAATAAAGCTAGTACAATAAAATTCATCATCCTATGCCTGCACCTCCAGCCTCGCCTCCACCCTCGAATCTGTCTCTATGAGTATGGTGGGAGCTAGTCCCTATGGTTTGCTCTATCTGAGTCCTAGTACTTGTTGTGGCTGCTCCACAACTAGCCCAAAGACTTTGGGACCCACTTTAATTTTTTTTATTTTGAGCATTTTGGTGTCCTTGGAGGGATAACTTCGTTATATCTCATCCTCGTTGTTAGGAACATTAATTCCAAAGTTCCTTGTTGTGTAGTATCTTTGGTCTTTTGTTGTCTTATTTTAGAGTGCTGATAGGCTTACATATGTTCGCCTTGCCTCCTTGATTTATTTTAAGGTGATTTTTTTAGGTTTGAGGTTTGGATTTCAAGTGTGCATTGGCTTTAATATTTTTTGGGTGAAATTAATGTTGGAGGTTTGATGATCAAACACTTAAAATTGATCAAATCAATGAAAAATAAATAAAATATAAAAGCCTATATATTATTATTATATATTTTACATATAAATAATAATATATATAAAAAAATAACAATAATAAATTATATATATAATATATATATATACATGTTTGAAATATAATATAAATAAAATGCATAAAAATAAAAAATAAATAAAAAAATAAAAGTTTATATGATTAAATGAAATAAAGCTCCTTCGTGGAGGAAGCTTTTAATGGCTAGATTTCATTAAAGTTTTAAAGCTTTCTTTTCAAGTATTAAATGTTCTATTTCCTTTTGAGTTTATATATTATGATATTTTCTTTAATACAGGAGTTCATCAGTGGAAAAGAACAGCGACCGCACAGTGGACCCTACGGAGATGACCTGCATAGAGGAGTACGCAGACGACAGACTCCACACAACATGAAAACGACAATGAAATGTGAACATGAATGAGTCGAAGCCATTTGAGAGTCAGCAAAAAGACATTCGAGAGTCAACAAAAAGACATTCGACAGAGTAGTTCGACATGGTGTGAGCGGGTAGCTAACAAGTAATTTGACGGTGCATCAGTCAATGAAGACATCGAATAGTCCAACGGTGATTGATAATTTTTGAAAGGCATTGGCATGCTAGACCTGAGCACCATGGTAGAAAACATCGAAGTTGAATCAGACAATGGGAGGCATCAATAAACAAATAGACCCGAGCGAATAGCGATGAGTGAATTAGATGCCATGGTATAAGGCCGAAGATGGCTCGAAAAGGGCAGTAGTTTTCACAGTGAGGCACTACAAAGTTTCCAGAGAAAAGAGGCATTATCAGGTTTACAACTGAAGTGCAGGTCTTTCAATAACACCCCCTCCATCTTCAGTATACATTGCTGAGAGAAGAACGTGGTAGTTGGGTGTTGATATGGTATTAGTCCGAGGACATGGACGTCTTGTCGAGGTCACAGAGGGGTGTGATAGTCCCCATGCACAGCGATAGGAGCATGAGTATCAGAGAACATAGAAGATCTCGATGGATTTATTGGAGGTGATAAGAAGCCTCACACTGAGGAGCACAACAAAGCTAACATGGATGAATGAGTGTGGGGTATTCCACATGACATCAACATGAGATGTGGCAGTGGATTCTATGCAGCGATGTCCACCAGAAGCCTCAAAGATCGATGACAAAGATCACAGAAGTTTGGGAAATGATGCTGATGGGGTAGTTTCTGCAAAACTACCACACAAATTGAGAAGTGATAGTGATCACGTCCTCAATAAGGAAAAATTTCAAGTTGACACCGCCACTTTGAGCGTTGAATGTATGCCCCAGTTTAAAACTCTTGGGCAGTGACGTATCACCAAAGCATGAGAAAAAATGGCAATAGGGGCTATGATTTGTAGGGCTTCTGATTAGGGCACTGACATAGCCATATGATGGGCCATATGATAAAAGGATAGCCACTTAATACCATAGTGTAAAAATATATAATACAAAAAAAATGTTACAAGTCTAAATCAATGGATTCAGGTTTCAAGACTGAGAACAGACATGTTAGTACATCTATTTAGCGGACTTGGAGGTCATTGTCAATTCACATCACACAACATGCATGAAATAGAGAGGTCATGATGTACAACAATCATACATGGCTAGCCAGGATTATAAAATGCATTATTTGTTCCTTTAATCAAAGTAAGGATAAAATAAAAGGGTAACATGCATAGACCGCCTGAGAATGGATCATGTGGGCAAAAAGATGATTACTTTGCTGACACATTGGTATAAAGTCACTATAAACATTTGCCAAGGAGGTTCATCGACGTATAATCATGCTAAAATTTTATCTCCGTTGATTTTGTAACCATAAGGCGTGTATAAACCATGTGGTCAAGTGATTTGAAAGGCATACAAGTACAATAATAGCAAGCAATTACTTGACAGTTATGTATGAAAGAATGAAACACATGGAGAGGAAAATAGAATAAACGATCGTAAATGATATTTCAAAGGTTGAGATTTCGAAAAAGAAGCATTTTTAGGAAAGGGACAGTGAACAGGAAAAACGAAGAGACAGACAACAGAGATTTTATGGAAAATATTAAATACGCCATTGAAAGAGGGAGGAGGGGCTGGTTCTTTTTGCAAAGACTAAAATATTGCTAAAATATTTTTGTAAAATGGAAACATTTTTTTAATGCATATACCTTTTCAAAAATTTGAATTTATTTTGTAAAAAAGGAGGAGAAAATTTATGCATGCATGGATTTCATGTTTTACTTTTCTCGTTTTCAGATTTTGAATTTATAAATGATGTTTATGCATTTTGGTTACATTATTGAATATTCGAAATCTGAGATTTATTTTTATGTCCTTTGGAGCTAGCACCTCGTTTATTTAAATTATGCAAATGCAGGTTGAAATAGGCTAGGTTGCATGCAAGAGTTTCTCACATCTTCGGTTTTGTAGGACAGGGTACCATCAAACTGGAAAGGCTTTGTATGTTTTTGTTTTCAGCATTCAAGTTTATTTCAGATTTTTTTTAACTTTATTTTGCAGATTTTTTTTTAATTTTCAGACATTAAAATAAAAATCAGAAAAAAATAAAATGACAAAAATTATTACATGGAGCCCTAGAATGAACTTCAATATTTAATACGCAACAAATTCAGATTCATTCCGAGGCCATTTCGATTTTATAAATATTTTTGAAAACTGTTGTTTTTAAGGGTTTTATAATGTCGGAAATTTTATTTTTCACATTTTGGAGGCAAAAACAGATTTTTAAAATTTGCATTTTCATTCATAAGCATAAGATGACCTTTCCTTTATGAAAATTCAATTTCATTAAAGGGGGAATTTTTATGGCATTTCATGAGCCATCATTTTCGGAGCAATAAATGCACCTTTCTTTATGAAAATTCTGATTTCATTAAAGAGAGGTGATTTTACATGTTACATTAAAAGGCTATTGTTTTAAAACATTAAATTATTTTTCTTTATGAAAATTATTTCATTAAAGAGAGATAATTAAATGACATTTTAAAGCCATTATTTTAAGGCTATAAATTATTGTCTCTTCTTGAAAACTAATTTCATGAAAGAGGGGTATTTTATTAATCATAGCAAAGGCTATCTTTATCTTCATGATAAGAAGCTACATTCAATGAGTCGATTCATCATTACAGATTCACATTCATAGATAGATTTTAATCTTTACTTTCATGTTTAAAGTAGGATTTAATGCAAGATAAAACTTGATTAAAATCCACTTAATAAAGGAAGATAAAATCTACCTTAAAACATTTCAAGATAAAAGGAATTAAAGCACTACATCATGGTCATATGAGGGCCAATTCACATTTGATTTTTGTTAAGTTTTATGAACAACCATTAACATAGCAAGGTAAAATGAACCAACACATGCCCCTTGTTAATAGTTACTTGCAATCACTAAGGTGTTCCTAGCATTTCATTGATATTTTATTGATATTACTAATACACATGTGTAAATGCTAATATAGCGGAGACCTTGGAGAAGTTGTTTTATTTTGAATTATTTGAAAGAGAGGGTTTTGAGAATAAAATCCTAAGGAAGAGTGTAATTTCATAATTGGGTAAAATTACCACTCATTATTTTGGTGCTAGAAGGAGGGTCTGAATTGGTATTCATTAATCTAATGCTTTTTGATTGTTCATACAGGAAATAATGTATTTTGGTATAACCATAAGGTTGTGAATGGTTAAATGTTTCATGTTTTATGGATTGTTATCTTTAGGTCTCTTTGAGCACTCAACACTTTGGGAGATAAGAGGGTTCGAATTGGTGTCATTTTATTTATGATAAAATTGTGCATTGTTGTTCTAAATGCTTTGACTTATTCATGCAATGAATAATGTGATATTGATGCAGCCTTAAGAGCTTTAAATTGCTAAATATTTCAAGTTCATTTGACTAGCATCTTTGGCCTCTTTAGCATTCAATACTTTAGGAGCTAAGATGGCTTGAATTAATTTATGTTATTGCTATTTAGATGCTAAAGTTATGCATGTTACTTGAAACATTTATTCAAAGACATTGGTATTGACTAATAATATTTTGTTGATCACTTGCATTGTTTCTAACATTATCTATTTGATGATGTGTTAATACTAACATTTTGGTAAATTTGAGAATGTTCTTTAATATCATGGTTTAATTGATGCATATCTTTTGGATGATGCTTTTAAAGTTTGTTAGTCATTCCATGCTTCGTTGCAAGATATCTTTATTGGACTAACAAATTTGGTTCTAAAGTTATTCTTTGAGTTTCACTAATGGCAAAATTTGAGGAGCAAGTGGCATCTTTAAGAGAAGAAATGGTATCTATGTTAGGAAAGTATTATGAGTGTTTGGAACACCCCATAAAATTCTTGAAATTTTATTGGAGTTTCTACGATTGTTTAATCAAGAGTTGACATTAGAATACCTACAAAAATTGCATGTTTACAAGAGCACATTATTTCAATGCCAAGTTTTTCATGAGGCTATCGCTTGTAGGTTTTTCTCATACATTTTGGATGACATATCATTCTTGTGGTATGGCCAATTACCCATGGAGGTTAAGACTTCTTGGATCCGACTAGAAGAAGCCTATCTTTATCATTTTGGTAATCAGGTTGACTTAGATATGTTGCAAAATCAATTTACCTATATTCATAAAGAGCCTAATGAATTCTTGAGTCAATTCAATGGGAGGTTCTGTGAGTTGCACTCTCAAATGTGGGAAAGTTTTGATATACAATAAGAGGAAGCTATTAAAGTATACATGAGATCCATACCCCCCGCACTTGCTACACTTATTGAGAAAAATCTTGATGACTTATATTTTCCTAGAATCTATGAGGTTGCAATAATGGTAGAACAAGGGCAAGTGGAGGCACATGTTCCCATGAAATATTGTTCTTCTGGAGTTAGTGAGGCCAACCTACACCAACCATCAAATATAGCACCCTCCACTCCAATGATACCTAATGTGAATGATCAAGGGGATGAATTTGAATGCCCAAATGCTATAACCACCTTAGATATCATCCAATAGGAGGTGCAAGTTGCCAAGGCAACATCAACCAAGGGGGATTGTGTAGAGATGGGTTCATTTCTAGAAATGCATGAGTATTCAAACAATGGTGTCCTAAATATAACTAGTTTGGAGATATGTGACAGGATAGAACCTACCATATAATTGAATGAAGTGGTTGAAAGTGAAATTGGAAGAGAACCAATAAATGAATTTGAAGACATGATAAAATTTCACCACTAGTTCTCGAAAGACACTTTGGATGAAAGGCTTGAAACTGATAGTCAATAAAATCCACACCTTCCAAATTATGATGAAAATGAATCATGGGTTACAAATGTGGATTATTATAGCCTTGCAAAATGGAATACAAAGAGTAGCCCACTTTTAGAAATTATTGAACCATCTAAGGAAGGTGAAGGTGAATTTGATGAGAAACACGTTGATGAATTGGAATATGTTGAAGAAATAGTTGAGCATCACAACTTGATTTTGAAAGATGATCACTATGATTCTTGGAAAAAATGGGATGAATATACTCACTCTAAACCTTCTAATGAACCCTTTGTGTCAATTCATATGCAGGATAACACAATCATTTTCTCGCAGGAAGATATTACAATTCCTGTACAATCTGAGGTTGTTTTGAAAAAGGGGTTGGAATATCATCAAATATTGGAAGATAATAATGATCCTACTACCAAGGACAAAGAAGAAAAATAATGGATAGAAAAATTAAAATATCATATCACATATGCCATATAGTTTCATCCCATGAATTTGGATGACAATTTTTACAATGGTTGGAGGAGATATGAAGATGTGTTATTTTCTCACACTCCTATTGATAAAACTTCTATTCCACTTGATATACAGGATGTCGAAACTTCTACTTCACATAAAGATATTGCATCTGCAATATTTGAGAAGATTACAAAATTTGATCATGTTGAACATAAATTCATCAAAAAAATTATTGAAATAGAAAGGGAAGAAATGGTAAAAATTTCTTATGATTCATTTATTTTGGATGAGGAAGAGGTAAAATTTTCTCTTTCATTTTAGGATATGAAAATTTGGATACAAATTCGCATGATTGTTTTGAGGATTCAAATGAAGAGATACCATGGATAATGAACAAGGAATCGAAACCAAATGACAAAGAGGTTGATCTAAGTAACTCAAATGATTGATCATCAATATGGGTTACTTGACACACACCTTGACCAACAATATTTAAGGGTTGAAAAGGATGGATGTGTTTTTAATTGGGTGCCTAATTTTGGTATGTTTGATGAACAGGTAATCAATGAAGAAATTGCAAATCCTCACCAAGTTTTGGTAAATGAAAATGTGCAAAAGGTAAAATCTAAACTTTTGTGTCCAAACATCCAAGCTTCAGGTGAAGATTTGTATAATTACTCATTGGATTCAAATGATGTTTATGATGAAATGCTATTGAAGGTGAATGAAGAACAAGGATTTATTTCTACTCACACCTTTAATAAGATTACTTAAATGAATGAAAAGGAAGTTGATGCACTTGAATTGTTAAATTAAATTCATCAGAAATTGATAATAGACTCTAGGATAAAAACTTATAATGATTCTCATTTAGTAGATATCCTAGATGCTTGTAAATTTTTGCATAAGTTTGATTGGCCTAAAAACATGAATAATGAATTGGCTTTGAAATTTGTAGAAATAGGCTCCTATTTACAAGATTGCATATTTGAAAAAGATAGCCTAATTCTAAATCAAAAATTGAATTGTGAATTTGACATCTTAAAGAATAGACAAGAAAGAATTGAAAATCAAATTTTGTCTAGTCAATTTAATAATTTGAAGCTCACCTATGGAATCACTAATAGAACTAATTGGTGGGGTGAGAGAGGCAAGTTGAAGATTGTTGTATTGTTTGGCTTAATCTTGTTTTGCTTGGATTTATGTAAAATTTGGTATGCGTATCATGCTACATGTCTTTTGAAATGCGCTAATCATGTTTGGGATCCAGGGAAGTAATAGTTCAAGCTTGGCACCATCTTGTACCATATTGTACATTTGTATATAGTTTTGGTTTGTGTTTTGAGTTTTGTGTTTTGGGTTGTTCCCTTGTTTTGAGGTGATATTTTATGGTCACTAACTTATGGTCTCTGGCTCTCTTTTGAAGCTCATTTATTTAATAGGTTGGAGTACCTGATCTAAAAACTGATGAACCCAAGAAAAGGGGGATGAGTTATTTGGTGATCATGCTCAGATTTTGGGACCAAAATGGTGGAAATTGGAACAATGAAATATTTTGCCAAAGCTCCACATGTAACTCACAAACATTAAAGGGTGTTTTTGGAATTAGGAAGGATGAAGTTATCTTGATCTAAAATCCTAGGCAAAAATCTAAAATGCTTCACTTGTAGGCTACCTTACCCCAGTGATGCTTGAAGCTTTGCAAGGTTGTTCTTTTGAAAATTAAAAAAAAGAGAGAAAAAATAAATAAATAAAAAAGAGAGAACGAGAATCGAAAAACTTGATCAAATCAGTCACAAGATCTAGATAAACTCTATCGGGGCTATGGATTCTTGAGCAGTAGTAGGGATCTGTCTAGATATAGCTAGGGTAAAAGGAAAGGCTTTGAAAAGCATTAAGCAAACATAAGGGTGAGTTAGATAAACTCCACTAGGGCTATAGACACCTGACTGATAGTGGGGCTCTATCTATAGCCATTTTTTTATGAGTGATACTTCATAGCATAATGCAAAAAGGATGATGGAATCTGGAGTATTTTCAGATATGTAGGAATGAATCACTTTTGCACACACTGAGAAAATGTAGATGTATTAGTTGTTTTCATTCTGAATCTGTTTACATCCACCTTCTCGGGATGTTGCTAAATAATCTATCTTGTTGATCTTGTGTGTTTTTATTTTAGGTTGGGTACTTACTAAAATGCTCAAGAGCATTTACCAGCAGAGTCGCCATTTGTTGTGGATGCTCCACAACTAGCCCCAAGAATAGGGGACCCACTTTAAATTTTTTATTTTGATCATTTTGGTGTCCTTGGAGGGATAACTTTGTTATATCTCATCCTCGTTGTTGGTAATATTAATTCCAAGGTTCCTTGATGTGTAGTGTATTTGGTCTTCTATTGTCTTCTTTTAGAGTGTTGATAGGCTTGCATATGTTTGTCTTGCCTTCTTGATTTCATTTAAGGTGATTTGTTTAGGTTTGAGGTTTGGATTTCAAGTGTGTTTTGGCTTTAATATTTTTGGATTGAAATTAATGTTTGAGCTTTTAAAATCAATCACTTAAAATTGATCAAATCAATGATATATATATATATATATATATATATATATATATATATATAAAAGCCTATATATTATTATATATTTTACATATAAATAATAATATGTATAAAAAAATAACAATAATAAATTAAAAATATATATAGTTATATATATATATATATGTGTGTGTTTGAAATATAATATAAATAAAATGAATAAAAGCAAAAATAAAATAAACAATAAAAATAAAATAAAAGTATATGATTAAATGAAATAAAGCTCCTTCATGGAGGAAGCTTTTAATGGTTAGATTTCATTAAAGTTTTAAAGCTTTCTTTTCAAGTATTAAAAGTTCTAATTTCCTTTTGAGTTTATATCTTATGATATTTTATTTAATATAGGAGTTCGTTTCTGGAAAGTAATAGCAATTACACAGTAGACCCTACAGATATGACCTGTGCAGAGAAGCAAGCATACGATGGACCCCACACGACATGACAACGACAATGAAAGGTGAACACGAATGATTTAGAGCCATTTGGGAGTCAGTGACGAGACATTCGATAGAGCAGTTCAACATCATGTGAGTGGTAGCTAACAAGTAATTTGACAGTGCATCAATTGACGAAGACATCGAATAGTACAATGATGATTGACAGTTTTTGAAGGGCATTAGCATGCTAGACCTGAGCACCACGATAGAAAGTATTGAAGTTGAATCAGATAGCAAGAGGTATCAATCTGCAAATAGACTCGAGCAAATAGTGATGAGTGAATTATATGCCATGGCATAAGGTCGAAGATAGCTTTAAAAGGGTAGTATTTTTTATAGTGAGGCACTATGAAGTTGTCGAAGAAGAGTGGCATTGCCAGGTTTTCAACCGAAGCGTGGGTCTTTCAATAACACCCCCTCCATATTTAGTATACATTATTGAGATATGAACATGGCAGTTGGGTATCGACACGAAATTAGTCCAAGGACATGGACGTCTTGCTAGGGTCATAGAGGGGTGCAATATTCCCCATGCATAGCGATAGGAGCATCAGTATAGGAGAATGTAAAAGAGCCTGATGGATTTATTGGAGGTGATAAGACACCTCACACTGAGGATCACAATAAAGCTAACGTGGATGAATGAGTGTGGGGGATACCACGTGACATCGACATGAGATGTGGTAGTGGATTCTACCCAATAACATCCACCAGAAGCCTCGAGAGATGATGGTGATGGGACAATGTCCGCAAAACTACCACATAAATGGAGAAGTGACAGCGATCACGTCCTCAATGAGGATAGATTTCAAGCTGACATCGCTACTTCGAGCGTTGAATGTATACCCCAGTTTGAAACTCTTGGGCAGTGATGTATCACCAAAGCATGAGTAGAAACGACAATAGGGGATATTATTTGCAGAGCTTTCGATTAGGGCACTGATGCAGTCATATGATGGAACATATGATAAAAGGATAGCCATTGAATACCATAGTGTAAAAATCTATAATACAAAAAAAAATATTACAAGTCTAAAGTAATCGATTCAGGTTTCAAGACTAAGAACAAACATGTCAGTACATCTATTAGCGGACTTTGAGGTCATTGTCAATTCACATCACATACCATGTATGGAATAGAGAGGTCATGACATACAACAATCATAAATGGCTAGCTAGGCGTATAAAATGCATTATTTGTTATTTTAATCAAAGTAAGGATAAATTAAAAGGGTAACATGCATAGACCGCCTGAGAATAGATCGTGTGGGCAGAAAGATGATTAATTTGCTGACACATTGGTATAAATTCACTATCAACATTTTCCAATATGGTTCATCGGTGTATAATCATGATAAAATTTTGCCTCCATTTATTTTGTAACCATAAGGCATGTATAAACCATGTGGTCAAGTGATTTGAAATGCATACGACTTTAATAATAACAAGCAATGACTCAGTGGTTATGTATGAAAGAATGAAACGCATGGAGAGGAGAATAGAATAAACACTCGCAAATGATATTTTGAAGGTTGAGATTTGGAAAAAGAATCATTTTTAGGAAAAGGATAGTGAACAGGAAAAACAAAGAGACAGACAACGAAGATTTGATGGAAAATCTTAAATACGCCATTGAAAGAGGGAGGAAGGGTTGGTTCTTTTTACAAAGACTAGAATACTGCTGAAATATTATTGTAAAATGGAAACTTTATTTTAATGCAGATGCCTTTTCAAAAATTTGGATTTAGTTTGTAAAAAAGGAGGAGAAAATTTATGCATTTTGGTTACATTATTGAATATTTGAAATCTGAAATTTATTTTTATGTCCTTTGGAGCTAGCACCTCATTTATTTGGATTGTGCAAATGTAGGTTGAAATAGGCTAGGTTGCATGCAAGAGTTTCTCACATCTTCGATTTTGTAGGACAGGGTACCATCAAACTGGAAAGACTTTGTATGTTTCTATTTTTAGCATTCAAGTTTATTTTAGATTTTTTTTTCTAACTTTATTTTGTGGTTTTTATTTTTATTTTCAGACATTAAAATAAAAATCGGAAAAAAAAATAAAATGACAAAAACAATTAGATGGATTCCTAGAATGAAATTCAATCTTTAATATGCAATAAATTCGGATTCATTCCAAGGCCATTTAAATTTTATAAATATTTTTTAAAACTGCTATTTTTAAGGGTTTTATAATGTGGAAAATTTTATTTTTCACATTTTGGAGGCAAAATCAGATTTTTAAAATTTGCATTTTCATTCATAAGCATAAGATGACCTTTCCTTTATGAAAATTCAATTTCATTAAAGGGGGGAATTTTTATGGCATTTCATAAGCCATCATTTTTGGAGCAATAAATGCACCTTTCTTTATGAAAATTTTGATTTCATTAAAGATAGGTGATTTTACATGTTACATTAAAAGGCTATTGTTTTAAAACATTAAATTATTTTTCTTTATGAAAATTATTTCATTAAAGAGAGATAATTAAATGACATTTTAAATCCATTATTTTAAGGCTATAAATTATTGTCTCTTCTTGAAAAAACTAATTTCATGAAAGAGGGGTATTTTATTAATTATAGCAAAGGTTATCTTTATCTTCATGATAGGAAGCTACATTCAATGAGTCGATTCATCATTACAAATTCAAATTCATAGATAGATTTTAATCTTTACTTTCATGTTTAAAGTAGGATTTAATGCAAGATAAAACTTGATTAAAATCCACTTAATAAAGGAAGATAAAATATACCTTAAAACATTTCAAGATAAAATGAATTAAAGCACTACATCGTGGTCATATGAGGGCCAATTAACATTTGATTTTTGTTAATTTTTATGAACAACCATTAACATAGCAAGGTAAAATGAACCAACACATGCCCCTTGTTAACAGTTACTTGCAATCACTAAGGTGTTCCTAGCATTTCATTGATATTTTATTGAGATTACTAATACACGTGCAAATGCTAATATAGCGGAGACCTTGGAGAAGTTGTTTTGTTTTGACTTCTTTGCAAGAGAGGGTTTTGAGAATAAAATCCTAATGGAGAGTGTAATTTCATAATTGGGTAAAATTACCACTCAATAGTCATGTGGCTCAACTGCACTGACAACTACCTTGATGTGCTCCACCCACTCCTATGCAACCCTCCTACCATAGGCCTATCTAGTAGATGACCTCCCCAAATCCTAACCTCATGCTCTAGTGCAAGGATGTAAGCATTATCTAGGGTGCACTACTCTAAGTCCTATGATAGGAGTCCATGCATATGTTTGATCTTCGCATCTGCATCTAGCTCACTAGGTCCTTGAGGTACTAGTATAGCTGGAACAACCTATCCCCTCATAGGACCTCTCTTAGTTGTAAGATAATATATCCTAATATATTTCGAGTCAATCTGAGTCTGTAGGGTGGTCCTATCCTCATAAAACCTCTTGACCTATGCTTGAAGCCCAATAATGGTAGAATACCATTGTAAGATATGGATCTAAGCTGACTGAAGCTCAACCTCTATGTGATGTAGTTAAGCCTAGAGAGGGGACTCCTACTCCTCTAGAGCTAACTCCTCCTCAGGAGTAACCTACTCCTCTGCCACCTGTTGCTTTGCCTACCCCTAGTACTATGTATCGGTCTGCCCTCGACACCCATTAGGATCCTCCCTTGCAGCTACCTCATCTCGATCCAAGCCTAAGCTACTATTATCCTACCATAGACGTATGGCCCACCACTAAGTGTAGGCCTCTATGACCCCGCCATATACAATGCCAGCATCCACTATTGGAGGATAATCATCCTTTATGACTACAGTAACTCAAGGTAGTGGAATATCCCTCTCTACAGTAATTCATCTATATAAAACTAGTTGAATAGGTACATCCTACTACAAACAAAACTGTTAGAGCATCCTAGAGTAGTGGAAGAACTTCCTGATGTCATCCTTGTGGATGATAACCCATCGATCATGTCTAGTCTTGGTTGTAAACCTATCTGCCTCTACCTAGGTAGAGCAATCATGATAGGGCCTCTAGATAATATCATTGGCCTACAAGTCAGTCAAAGATGTTGTCTAGTGGGAGAGCTCTCTTGTGTAGCATTGAATCTTATGCTCCTCGTACTCTCAAGGCCACCTATATCCGTAGCACTGAGCAACATCAGCTATGATAGTAATCTTAATAGGTAATCCTCCTAGGTGGTCCACCCTAATATGCTCCCATCCCTAGATCTATAGGAGTAGGTTATAAGCAATTCTAGCTCATCCCTAGTGCTAGATCATGTAGAGCTCATAATAGAACTAAGCCAACAGTGCATTTCCCCAAGCCATGATGATAGTCTTTGCAATATAAATCAAGTCTTGAACCATCACCAAGAGGTTCCATGAGAACCTCACTCCAGAGCAGTCAAGAAAAAGCATATTACAAGTGACCATCAACAAAATGACATATATACAAGAAAATACATCCTCCCGGTACCACCGAGCAAAATAAATCCCACCAGGACAGGTATTAAAGAATGCAAAAATTGCATGTGCCCCAAAGATCCTCAAGAAGATTACCTCTCTCGCATCAATGGAAAATCCATCAAAGGGGATCCGTAAGATCCTATAGACATACTCCGGTGTGATAGTCATCTCACCCTAGGGAGATGAAAGGTATTAGTCCTAGAGTCCCACCTATATGCTAGGGTAGTAAGGGAGGTATGAACTGACATGATCATCGGAAGCCTAGTAACATACTAGATCCTGCGAGCATCAAGCCAAGCCTAGCCCATGTCATCCATGTTGGGTAGAAGATCCATGAGCAATTTAGGTTCCCAAGCCCATGCAAATAAAATATAAGAGTGCAAAATAAATACCTAAAATTAAATGCACTTAAAAGCAAAAATAAGCAATAAAAAAAAGATGGCACAAGATAATCTAAGATAAGCTTAATGCTATGACAACAATAACTAAATGCACCTAAACATTCAAAAAAATCAAATTCTACACCTCAAAATTGCAAAATAAATCAGTTAAATGCCTTAAAATTTCAAAAATTTCAAAAATTAATCCTAATGTTGCATAGCCGCTCATGCCAAGAGTGGCCACATAGTGGTCGCTGGAGCCAATAGTGGCCAGCCATCAATGATCAAAAAATTGATCGTTGGAATTTAGGTTGGTCGCTGATAGCGATAGTGGCCCCTCTTTGGCCATTTGGGGGCCACTCTGAGCATCAACGACCATGGGACGACATGTTAATGACATCTCCCCTAGGCCAAAAATTAAAAAAAATTACAAAAGCTAAAAATTGGGCTAGACCCACTAAAATTAACCTAAAACTAAACCCACCTACGATTTTGGTTTGTTGCTAGCAAGTTTAGTTTTGTTCATTTACTAGTTATTTAGTGAGGTTCATTTTTACCCAGTAAAACAAATAAAGAGTGAGGGTTTGAGATATACTTGTGAGTCATCCATACCTCCACTGGTCGATGCCTCGCCCTACTCCACCATGGTGTTATAATTTGGTAGTGTCCCATGTCACAATCAGTCACTCTCAACTCATAGCTCAAAAGATGCAATTGATAGCTAGAATAATGAAAAGTCAAACCCTAAAATTCTTTTGTATTTTTAGTTTTGGCTTCGATCACTTCTGTCATCAAAGACCTAAAATTTATGGCCATTGGACCTAAAAATGACCACAAAGAGGCAATTAGTGGTCGTTGGACTTGACAACGGGTAGGAAATAGAGAGAAATTCACTCAATTTCTCACCATGAGGTACCTAAAAGTAGGCCATTAAACTTACCTATTGGTCCAAAACAATAAAAAAATGTAAAATCACATATATCAAAAATTCAAAAACATCATAAAATTTAAATTAACAAAAAAATCGAATAACAACAAAATCTTAATTGAGCCTCGATTTACTCTATACACTTGGCGGTTGCAGTGACTAGCACTCCATGCAATCTGGCAAGATGAGTAAATTACCATAAGGCCACTTGGGGAAAATTAGTTATGGTGGAATTAAAGAGTTTCACTTCAATCTCGAAGAAGGCCATGGTGGTTGGACTGCCCCATGGGAACAAATATTCATCTCATTTCTTCTATAACATGGTTTGAATGTAGTGATTCAGCACAAGCTTAAATGGAATTGATATCACCTTGATTACCTAAAAAGGTCATTACGACTAGACCGCTCCATGGGATAAATATGTACAATTACTAAAAATGGTTGAAATCACACCTGATATGGGACCTAGCTTATAACAATAAATAAAACCTCCAAAAGGGTCCAAATAATTCATATTGGTCAAGTAAATCATTGCTTATTTCATCATCCTTCCCTCATCGACTTATCGTTTGAGGGGGTAGTCATAATACCAATAATTATAATAAAAATCAATAAAATATCACTCAATCATGTCAAATTGCATTCATATTATGAATCATTGCCAACAACTATCATAATCTTACCATTTTCTAGGGAAAAAAACAAACATGGCAGTTACGTTTGTAGCTCTCCTCCTTTCGGATCTATAGTAGTACTTAAGCTACCCGATTGTTTGATGAACGAGTGCAAGCTTTTGCAAATTTAAGCCTTCCATCCTATTGGAAGCAATTATTCTAGGATATATGCCCTTCCTCATGACTAGGGCATCCAATGTTGATCAGATCAATGATCATCACACAACCTACAATGTGACCCTAGGTGGTCTATTTTTGCTTTGCGTTGTGTTTTCCCATAATGCATCTCAAAAAGGGGCATCTGTAGACACCTAAAATATGTCATTTTTAGAATAATACCCATATGGACACATTAAGAGACAATATGAATCATCTTGGACCTCTCCATGAGCTAGTAGTGGTCTTAACCACTCAAAAAGGGTAGTTCTAGCCCATCTAGGCTTAGTCGCTCTCAAGCAGAGCGACCACCACACCTAGCCGCTGAAGCTAACAATGACCACACCTAGCTACTATTCTAAATAGTGGCTAGCACAATGCATAGTCTAGCTATAAATACAAGCCTAGATCATGCAGTTTGACTACACGTTGCATTGCTTACAGGAAGATTTTGGTGAGGAAATCCCTGAGTTCCTCCTAACTGCCCCTTTAATGTCAATTTGTGATTGATGCTTTTCCCTCAGGATGGTTAGTTGCATGCAATTTTAATTTTGGCTTCTCTAGGATACCAAGATCCAAACCTAGATCTTAAACAAGGATAGTCTACATATGGACTCTCCTAAGTAAGACAAGAGATCTGTGGATATTCAAATCTTGTGCAACAAAGCCCTAGCCAATTAAAGAGTGAATCCATGCCCCCTTTTAGGAGCAACAAATCATTGTCCATATGAGCTATGTCTAGGCACCTACTTTTAGATCTATTTATTCTTCACCACCCATAAGTGTACCAGACACAACAGGTGACCCTTGAACATCAATTAGAGTAAGGAAGATAGTGCTACAGCCCCTGATCCGCAAGGAGAAGAGCTTTATTTCTCGTCCGTTGTCTTGGATAGTGGCTCGCAAACATATCTTAGGGCATTAGATATTATTTTCCTTTTTTCTAGTTTATATCCATTAGTAATTTTATTTATTAATTTGTTCTAGCATATATCTGATTTCATTAGCGCATTTACATCATATTTTTGAATTTTCTATGCATTTACCACTTAGTTTATGCTTACATTTTAATATTATCATGCTCATTTATCATGTTTATCATATATACTAATAAGAGCCTCTTCTAGAGAGGTGGACCGTACTACTAATAGTGCTCTATTATTTCTATGAATGCAGGTTACAGGTTTACAGGACCGATTCAAGGCATCCAATGTGTAAGATCCCTCCAAGGTGAGAGAAGGAGAAGGAGGTATCTGTAGGCCCTCATACAAGTTCATGTGTGATATTGGGAGACCTGCGGAAGTGCACCGCTCCTATGCAATGGGAATATCATTCTTCTACATTGTCATTTGTTCCGCTTGTAATTTTTTGTATCAAAATTGTGTATCCCTCAAAGGGACCGATATGTAACCGAGATCTTCCAAAGAGATTAATAATAAAAAATATTTATTTATTTCATCATTTCCATGTTATGTTATCTATTACTTTTAGCTATTTATTTCATACAATAATATCATAAGTAGAATAGTAGCATAAGTGTGGTATGCATTTCTCAAGGTTGCATAACAAGAAAAAAAAATAAAGCATTAAATCAAGACAATTCAATGAAACCTTCATCTACCTTCCCCACCACTTATGTGGTAGATCCTAAATGTAACACAGGAAAATTTATCCATAGGTCCCTCATATTTCTTGTCACCCACAACCTTTCATATGGTTGTTCTCCAAGTAGAGTCAACCTCACCAACCATTGATCACCATATTACCCACATAGATATGGCATGAGAAGAATATCTTATGGAGTCTTCTAACTATGTATTAGAGTCAGTCCCCAACTCACCTAGACAAAATCCTATTTTACAATAGGAACTTGTTTATTCGTAGACAAAATCCAACTTTACCTAGGTGTACACTAACCCTCTTTTTGAGACATCAATTGCACCTTCCTCTCATATGTCCATTCCCCAACCCTCATGTGCTCCTAGCACTTCATACACATCCACATACACTAACACCTTGTATGAAACACATGTATATACTGCTTCACAAGTTTTAGCCTCATAAGTTACCATACCAAGTGTAACTTGTCCCCAACCACATATTCCATACCATTTGCTTTTGTACCCTCCACTTATTATAGATATATTAATGAGGCATGGGAACACTTGAACAAGTTTCTTAGGTAGCATAAAAATACTCAACAAAAAGTACAAGTGAATCCTAAGACTCTACCAAACTCTACACAGACTATCCTCTTTAACCAGGGTCCATCATGGACACCACAATATTTTATGGTTTCTATCCCTATTCCTCCACCAAGTCATACCAATACCCATCCTATACCCATTGGCCAACCCAACAATAACCCTCATGCATCGACTTCATTCTAAAATTCTTCATATTTTCATCATCAATATCCCATTTATCAATTTCCATCAAATTCACCTAGTTATCATCACCAATATCATCATCATTTGGTCACCCCACAACATTTTTCCACCCCACCTCAAAATCATCAGGTAATTTAGGGCTTTCACATTCCTAAATAAGGCCCTCAAATTAAGTCCATGCAAAAATAGATAGATTAATTGATATAGTATACTCCTCGTTTGAAAAATCGGAAGCTAACCTTACACAAATTGATCAACCAACCCTTTCATCCTTCAGTACCATCACCACCATATACGATAGATTTTATGGTGCCTAAGTTTAACAAATTCAAGGGAACTAAGGATTCTAAAGAGCATGTGAGCATGTTTGTACACTAATGTTTTATAATCCAAAATTACAATGCTCTCATTCTTAGAATATTTCCTCAAACATTAGTAGGATATGCCATAGAGTGGTATAATCAATTTCCCAGTCATAGTATTTATACTTTTGAGCAATTGGTTGACCAATTATTTGAGCATTTTATTCTAAATGTTAGAAAGAAAGTCTCATTATCTGGTGTCTATGATTTAAGACAACATGATGATGAGTTTATCTATGATTTTGGAAACCTTTGGAGGGTTTTCATCACCAAGTTGTCATTCATCCTACCAATGGAAGAGCTTATCAAACTATTCACCAAGAGTTGTTTAAAACCCATCTCTTGGATGCTCCAATTACAGACTTATCATTCATTTTAATAAGCTCTAGCACATGCTAGTATCATTGAGAAAATAAAAATCCAAGAGGGCATACTTAAGCCTAAGAAAAAGGAATGGCAAAACAAGGACCAATATAAAAGCAACTATTTTGGCCAACCAAAATCAACATAGGCTACCCCAACCAGTCAACCCAATCACATTAATCAAGTGGTCATGAGCCAGCCGATAATGGCTTAACAACAATCAATGCAACAATCACCACGATAAATCGCTTATCATGTGATACCCTCAACAACTCAAGCCATGCAAAACACAATGCCACCTGTAGAAAACCATCCTTGACAATAGTTCATCTGATAAAATCACCAATACACCCCTTAGCTGAGTCATATGCTTCCCTTTTTTGAAGGTTGTATGACACAAAAAAACTTGCTTTACCCAAAATTAGACCATATTATCTCGCTAAACATAGTAAACACTATCAGGAATGTTTATTTTATTATTATCATAGGTAAAATTGGCATGATATTAACAATTTGTATACATTCAAAGATATCGTTCAAGACCTAATTGACTTCGGGGACATCAAGCTTAACAACCGCTTTCTTAAAAAATTCAAAATCTTGGTATTTTTCAAACACAACTTCCTTACCATGAGAAGGTACAACCAAATATGGGAGGAGCTAACACAAAAACTCCTCCTAATCAGGTCAATCATGTACAACAATACCAAGGGTATGTAGGGGCCATCCATGTGTCACTAGAGGTCAAAGAAATAATCAATGTAAGGCAAAAACCTTAAGCAAGTGTGTCACAACCTCCCACATCACCTCCCATCCAAATTTTGCCCAATACTTCATCACCAATCCACATTCCTAGCAAATCAAATCCACCCATTCCACCCATCAATCATCCACCCTGACCAGTAATCTTATTGAGTAGTCGGTTAACCGTAAGTCTAAAGATAGCTTTCGCAAAATTATAAATTTATGAGCTAATTCAACAATATCCCCCACATCATGAGGTATCAATGGATATTCTAAAATCCATTGAATTACAATCTCAAGATTCTAATACCTTCAAAAACTTTGTAGAGAGCATTAAAATGTGCATGGAGCCTTCCATCACATTCTATGACTTTGAGATTAAGTCAATCTCATCGGACTCAGTAGATCCTCCATTGCATATCATGGCTCTAATTGACAAGAAGTTTTTTAAAAGAGTCCTAATTGATACAGGTTCCTCCATAAATATCATCACCACATCTATCCTTCATCATTTAAATCTTCCTCCATCTCATATCACCAATTCATCCTTCACCCTAAAAGCATTCAATGATTCTTTGTGTTCCACTGGTACTATTGTTTTTCCCATTAAAGTAGGGGTCAAAATGTTGCACACTATGTTCCACATCTTGGAAGGATCTATGGCGTACAATGTACTCCTTGGAAGACCTTGGATGAGGGAAATGAGATGTTTCCCTTCCATTTTACATCAATGCTTAAATATGTTCATGAGGGACAAGTTCATTGCATACCAGTGGATGTCAAACTGTTCAAGTATTGCAATTTTATTTCAAATCCTTATGAATCCATGCTTCCTTCCACCCACCATTTTATTTCACCATCAGCCAATACTTCTATCATGCCACCCATTTCTTCATCAAAGGATCCCATTTCTAAGGACTCCCTTATCACCATACCCCCATAATTTTCATCATTGACCACATGTACATGTGGTTAAATTCAATCCACATCCTTGCCTTCCACATCATCATCATCCATTCAACAACCTTCCCAATCCAATCCATACCCCTCACCTAATGTTTCACAAGTTGAATTGATGTATTGTGAGACATATTCATCTTCACCATTTCTTGAGCCATCATCCAACCATGGTCCTTCTACATCATCCCAAGTTGAGATCCACCTAACTAATCTTGTTATTGGTGAATATGTGGTCCAAGACATCATCGACACACTGCTCACTATTCTTAATGCTAAGGATTTTGGTCATCCATGCGACCCGCATTTATCCATAGGAGCAGTATATCACATGGATTCAAATCCAAATAGCATAAATTTTCTATATGGGGGATTGATTCTTCATCAAATCTACCTCCTCTATAATAACCCAAAGAACTAGCACTTACCAACATTCCAAACATGTCAAAATTTTCATCCCGTTATTTTCACATAGTTAATTGGTAAGGTCATGGCCTAGGATTGCATGAATAGGGATTACCTCAACCTATTTATTTTCCATATCAAGAAGTGCATGACCATTTAGGTCTAGGTTACCATCCACTTTCCACCACCTCTTCTCTTGAACAACCCTTCCAAAGGGTTAATCTAAATTCAGGAGAAGAAGCCCTCCATCCCGATGATTCTAACGATGAAATCCATGAAGAATTTGAAATTATGTCAATAATTTTGGATGAATTTGAAGAAGAATCAAAACCCATTATTCCCCATACCAAACAAGATGAGTTTTATCTCAACATGTTTCCCATCCATGAGATCATATTTTTCTTGCTTCTTCCACAAGAGTGTGTCGCTCCTACTAGTGAGCCACCACCCCCACTTCATTAATCCATTTCATAAGCCAAAATTGTAACATATTTACATAACACAACAATAGTGGTTTTCACCTTCACCTTCAAATCCCAAGGTTTTCCAAAAAAATATAGATGAGGATAAGTCAAAAGAGTTCAATGACATCTTAGAAAACATTCAATTGATCCCCATGCCACATAAACTTGAGGAAGGTTCCCATGTGCCCATTTAAGATACTATCGATGTGGACCTTAGTTTAGACAAAGACAATCCCCAAATGATTAAACTTGGTAAAAGCTTATCTAACGAATAACAAGAGCAATTAATTGCTCTCCTCAAGAAGAAAAAAGGTATTTTTGCATGGTCCTATAAAGATATGTCTGGTCTTGACTCTAGCTTGGTTGTCCAGAATCTCACCTTAAATCCTTATGCTAAACTGGTCAAAAAAAATTAGGAGGATGCATCCTACCATGGCCCTCTTGGTCAAAATAGAGCTTCAAAAACTTTTAGATGTGAACTTCATATTTCCTATCGACTATCCTGAGTGGCTTTCAAACATGGTACCTGTTTGGAAACCTACCGGGGTGATACGCATTTGCACTGAATTTTGAGATATTAACAAAGTGTGTCCCAAGGATGACTTTCCTCTTCCAAATATCAATACTCTTGTCGATACCTGTGTTGGCCATGAAATACTTTCTCTCATGGATAATTTCTCAGGATACAACCAAATATGAATAAATCTTGATGACCAACTCAAAACAACATTCACTACACTTTGGGAAACTTATTTTTACAAAGTGATGCCCTTTGGCCTCAAACATGCAAGAACCACTTATCAATGTGCCATGACATACATTTTCCATGACTACATGCATAATATTATCAAGGATTATGTGGATGATCTCTTGGCTAAATCTAGAACTTGACAAGATCACATTGGTTTATTGGAGAAAGTTTTTGACTGACTCCTAGAACATAATGTAAGGTTGAATCCCAATAAATGTGTCTTTGGTGTTACCTCAAGAAAAATTCTAGGATTCATTATCTCCAAAAGAGGCATTTAGGTGGACCCAAACAAGGTCAAGGTCATCATGGAGATGCCTTTCCCAACTAACTTAAATAAATTGCATAGTTTACAAGGAAAGATCCAATCAATCCATCATTTATTGTGCAAATTTCTAAAAAATGTAGGCCATTTAATCACCTACTACAAAAGGGTGTGCCAATCTCTTGGACATATGAGTGCCAAAATCCTTTTATGAAATTAAGCAATACCTAGCTTCTCCACCAGTATTAGCTCCTCCTCATTGGGGGGTCCCTTTCTATATTTATATTTCAGCAATGGACTTTGTATTAGGGACAATGCTTGCACAAAATAATGAATAAAATCAAGAGAAAGTTGTCTATCACATTAGTCAAACATTGGTAAGCTATGAAACTAGATACGCTTATGTAGAAAATTTTTGCTTGGCAGTGGTTTTTCCCACTAAGAAACTTTGACATTACATGCTTAGTCACACAACATATGTCATATCTAGAGAAAATCCTCTGCGTTATATGATATATTACACTTAAAATAATACCCGCACCACTAAATGGATAATGCTCCTTATTGAATTCAAATTAGAATTAATTAGACAAAAATCCATTAAAGGTCAGGTAATAGTCGATCAACTTGCGGAAGCTCCACTACCTAGTGATCATCCTTTGATTATTGAACTCCTAGATATTTAGTGTTCACTATCACTAAGAAAGATGAATATTTCATTCTAGAGGAATACATCAAAATCACACTATTATTTTATGGCTCTAATTGCATAAAAGGTCAAGGTGCTAGAGTCATATTTCATACACCTCAGGGGATGCTATTCCCTTATCATTCAAAATTGACTTCTAATGCACAAAAAACACTATAGAGTATGAAGCCTTGATCTTAGGTCTTCAATCAGCTATAGACATGAGCATTAATTGTATTAGGATATTTGGTGATTCTCAACTTGTTGTTAAGCAAATCAATGAAGAATACCAATACAAAAAACCTACCATTAAGCTTTATCACGAAGTAGCAATGAAATTGCTCTCTAAGTTTGATTGGTATGAAATCAATAGTTTTCCATATTCGACTAATATATTTACAGATGTGATGGCCTCCCTTGTATCATTGATTCCAAAAGACTCCTTTGGAGAGGTACAACTCCTTATAATTTTGATGATCTCTAAATCTACAATTGTCTATGCTAAATCTAAAGATGATAGGATGTTTACTTTATCCAGTAGGATTCATATGAGCCTTGGTTAAGCCATATAGTAGCCTTTATCAAGTTTGGAACACTCCCATATGATATGTCTCAAACTTCTAAACACTCATTCAAGCAAAAAGTAGCCCATTTCATTCTCTTGGGGGACGTGTTTTATAAACGTGGTTATGACAGAGTTCTTCATTATCTCAAGTCTAGTGAGGCACAAAGAGCCATATCTGAAGCCCATAATGGTACTTGTGGTGGTCATTTTAGTGGAATGACCATTACAAAGCATATTTTATGCATGGGTTATTATTGGCCCACAATGGAATGTGATTGTTGTACTTATGTTAAACATTGTAAGACGTTTCAAGAACATGTTAATTTAACTCATGTACCATCACAAGCTTTACAACCTATTCCAAGCCTCTGGATCTTTTCACAATGGGGTCTAGATCTAATTGGTAAAATTTTACCTCCTTCCTTGGGACAACATACATTCATCATCACAACCATTGAATACTTCACAAAGTGAGTTGAGGCAATTCCTCTAACAAGTACAATAGGACCTAGAATTGTGGATTTTATACTTCACCATATTATTTATCGTTTTGATATCCCATCAAAAATCATCTTCAATAATGGTAAGTCTTTCAAGAACAAGGATGTTCGAGCACTTTGCAAGAAATATTACATTCAACATAGTTTGTCAAATACTTATTACCCACAAGCAAATGGACAAGTTGAAGCTTTTGATAAGACCTTAATTGCTATTCTCAATAATCTTGTTAAAGAAAATTATAGAGATTGGTATACACAAATTCCCTTGGCATTATGAAATTATCGAACAATAATTTGCATGCATATAGGGACAATACCATTTTCACTGGTCTATGGAACTAAAGAAATCATACCTCTTAAGCTCGAGATACCCTCCTTGCGAATTTCTTTGCAGGAACTCATATATGATGGCACTACTAGAAAAGCATATCTTGACCAACTCACACTTCTTGATGAGAGGTGAGTCAATGCCTTAGAGCATTTACAAGTTTATTAAGACCACCTAAAGCGTGCTTATAATGCAAAAGTTCATCTACATGAATTTAGAGTAGGATATCTCATCCTTAAAGAGAACCAACAAAATACCAATGCATTGTTGCATCTTCGTGATAAGTTCACGGCTAATTGGTTAGGTCCATACATTGTTACTCAAAAATTGTGTAACAATACTTATAGACTTGCCAGTCTAGAGGGACAGGAAGAACCCAAACCACTTAATTTTATATACTTGAGAGCATTATATGCATGAATATATATATATATATATATATATATATATATATATATATATATGTATATATATGTACATGGCTAATACAAAAAAAATGTTTGCATACATTTCATTCACAACATTGCATATATATTGCCTTCGAAAAAAAAATTGCAATAGCACAAATTTCATTTTATCACTTTGCACCCCCACCACATTACACATTTCATATTAGAAATCATTTCTTAAGTTAAAGATTCTAATTGGTCCAATAAAGTCATGTTTCCTTAATCAGGGGCACCTTCACATCATCATCCATTTTTCCACCAAGTCAAATTATCATTTGCAAAACACATGTCCATAATACCTAGGTGTTTTTGGTCACTCAACCAGTCCTAGTATTTTAAGAAACCTCCAAAATACATGTTGAGTTCCTCTTAGGACCATAACACATATACACTAAGAAAAACTTGAGTTTTGGGAATTGACTCCAAAACATTCTTGAACCAAACACAATTTCACATCTTTAAAAACATCTTGTGTCAAAGAGGGATAACACCATACTTGGTATGAACCTTGAAGTGAAAAGGGTCCTCATTTCTAGACCCATCATGCAACATAGTCCATAAGAATAGTGGTTTTCACCACTATCACAATTGCTTCCAAATCTAAAAGAAGGAGTAGTAAGGATAGGGTACAATTCACATCACACTTTGGTTAAGAATCTGATTCCCCAAAGCTCTAAATATTTTACATCACAAATCACTGATCATTGGGTTGTAAGGATCATACTACATTTCTAGTCAAATAGTTAGGTAGTCCTCCCAAAAAATTAAGATATCAAAAAACAAATCATGGACTATGGAATGAGCCTCCACCAGAGCTATAGACGCTTGACCGGTAGTGGAGTATGCTCATGCATGATAATACATCTCTTTTAAATATACCTATGATCACTCATACAGACAAGCTAGCTTCTTGGTCTTCATCCATAATAGGTCATACCTAATTTATTCAAGATGATTTAATGAAATTACTTACACACATATTGGTTCTTTATTGCCTTAAGTCATTACCATGCTCTTGATTCAGTAAATGAATTCACTGCACACACATTTGGTACCAGAGGGATTAGGTAGTTTTAGTAAGTTTTTTGATGCCACTAGTATGTCTAAGTCTCTGCAAAACAATCATTTTTCTATATCAACATCCATATCTTCTTCCAAGTCAAACTCCATGTCACTTCATGAGCCATTCATCCCCTAATTAAACAACAATCCTAGAAAATGGGCAAGAAAAATCTAAACTATGAATGATCATTAGAACATCTTCATTATATACCTTGAATCAATCATCCATACATTACCACCTTGCATTAATCATCCATATAAATATGCATTCCATAAAAATAATTCACATAAACACATATAACATAAAAGGTAAAAGCCATGTATATGTATATATATATATATATATATATATATCACATGTACAATGAGTGCCAAAAGCTACATACAATGGAGAACCAAGGCTCATATACAAAAAGTGCATGTAAGCACTAGCTATGCCTTCTAAGAGGATCCTTGGGACCTAGAAGGAGCCCTAGACCTAGAGTTATGCCTACACTCGCTATGCCTAGCAGCCTCAGATACATATGAGGTTGGAGGATGAGGAAGTGGAAAATGATGCTCCATCAACCTATCCTCCAATGCCTCAATATACCTATGCCAAGATCGAAGGTGCACTATGTCGATATTATGCCAATGCTTCCTCTATATTAGCTCTACCTAGATCCTCGTAATCCTCTCATCTTGAGCTGTCACAATCACATCTCGCTCTGATACCTACTACTCCAACCTCATCCAATCCTTCTTACTCTAATCTAGAGGTCCATCCGAAGTCTCCTCCACATCATATCCATATTCATCGTCTCCCCCACTCTTAAGAATTAATCTCATCATACCCTTAGTCCTCCTGATTTGACTATATGATATAAGGTTCCACTACTACTTAGGGGTCTCATGGGTCCCCTCATCCTTAGCCTCATCCCCATCTCCACTAGCCACTACTCGAGTCGATGTCCATGGTGGCTATGTAGTGAACCAAGCCTTGTACTCTGTGGTATTTCCTACATCATCCACATATGAGATATTTATCTCCTCATCATCCTTGTATGTTTCCCTCCATGTCTTAGCACATGGTAGCCCTATCTTCTCCTAAATCCTCCTATAGTGCACGGGCTCATCTAGGACCCCTACCTCAAGTTGAACTATCAGAGTACTTATGAGAACTAAAAATACTCAGCCTCACTCCAATATCTACCAACAACCCACCTAGATTGGCATACCCTTCATAGATGCTCTCTATCTCTGGTCCATCTACTACCTTGCCATGGCTTCCATATCACTTGGGTGGATGTTAGTACAACCCAAAAATCTTGATACCATTGGCTCGTCCACATCGACTGACTCGATTGTATCTCCTTGGCCACCACCTATATCCTCGCATAGGGTTGCTCCCTATCCAAGCCTACCACTGGTGAGACCTCCATATGAGCCATGCTGAAGTGCTCTAATCCCTAAAATTGTAACAATAAGCTACATTCTAGACCTTTCCTCCCCCACCTCCTCATATCATAGAGCTCTTGGTACACCTGCACTAGTAAGGTAGGAGCCCATGCATACACCTATCGTATAGTGAGCATATCACTCACTAACCCTATCAAGTTCCAAGGGAACCTACATCTTGTACTATTCGAGGCCACAATGTTGGCCAATATAAACATCACCAAGGTACAGAGAGCATCCAACTCCTTGTCCACATACATGGACAAGTAAGGTGTAGACACCTAAATCGTGTCATGCTTAGGGGAGCTACTTACATAGACACACTCATAAGATCATAAGACATAATCTTGGAATTTCCAAGCATCAACAGTGGTTATCACCACTCATTTGGGACCTTTTCAAGCCATCGAAGCTTGGTCGCTCAAGATAAGAGTGACCATATCCTAGTCGCTCAAGCCTAGAGTGATCAGATCTAGCCGTTGTAGTCGATAATGGCCAAATATTAGCCACTACAGATGACAGCAGCTAAGCCATAAGAAGTATTTTGCTGACAAACAGGCCCAATATCAGGTGAAAGTGGTAGTCTGCATGTAATAAAGGTGATCAAGAGTGACTTTGCATTCCTTTTCATGACCAGTTCACATAGGAGACTTGAGTTTGCATTTAGACTTAAGTTAACTAACCTCCAAGAATAAACAAAGGACAAAATCTTCTCATGCTAACGATCAGTTCGCATAGAAGACTCAAGTGGGCAGTTAGATTTCAGTTAATTGGCCTTCAAACATAGACAATGAACAAAATATTCTCATGTTAACTTGCACTACGCATGAGAAATCCATTTCTAGGGCTTGGACATAGATCTAGGGTTTCACACTATAAAAGGTGCAAGCCTAAGAGCACCAATGGATCGAAGAAAATTTTTTGAGCCTTTAATATTTTATGAGATAGAGAATAGAGACCCAAATCACATACAAGAGATTATTTCAAAGAGAGAGTTCTATTTGAGATCACGTGTGTGACGAAGCTTAGACAAATCAAAGAGCATAACTTTATTCAACATCAAATCATAGTCTTTGACCGATAGCTTTGGGGCAAAGAGAGCAAGGTTTTCTTTAGCGATCGTTGTCTTGGATAGTGGATTGTAGGCTTAGCTTAGATAGACATAGCATATTTTATCTTATTTTATTATATCATTAGGTTAGATTTACTTGATTCCATGGTATCGCTTTATCATATTTTTATTACATTATATTTGATTACTAACAACCTTATCCAAGGAGGCAATCTCAGATAGCTAAATGTGTATTGTTGTTTGAATTGCATATAGGGCCACAGATTCACAAGATATAATCCATGACATATAAAAGCAAGAGGATCCATCCAAGAGACATACCTAGAGAAGGAGGCATCTATAAGCCCTCAGAAATTTCTATGTGCATAACTGGGAAGCATTTTAGAGCGTGCCACCCCTTTTGCAAAAGGGGACATCTCTTCATCCACTTGTAAATCATTGTATCAAGATGGGTATCCCTAAGAGGGATCGACATTTTACCAGGGTTCAATATTAATGAAAGATCCATTCTTTGTCATTTTCATGTTATATGTTTTCTTGTAATCTTTTAGCTTCATTTTTGGTATAGTAATAACATCGCAAGTAGAGTTAAGAGCGGTGCATGCGCCCTAGGGTCGCTATAGATTGTGATCATGGTGGGATGACCACTAATTTTTCATTTTCTACCAGAATACTAACTTAATTTTATGTGCAGGTCTAGTCACTCAGAGATACAACATCCAGAAACTAGTCGCTCTAAGCTATAGCGGCTAGAAATTAGCCGCTCTAAGCTACAACGGCAAAGAACCAGCCACTCTAGTCAACAGCGGCTAGGACTGGAGTGTAGCAGAGTTCAAAACATCGACTCTCTGAGCTAGATCAAAGGTTGGTATAGCTTTTTTGATATTTTACAACTTTTTTTTTGCTTTTGTTTGTTCAAAATAGAGAACTTAAAGAACATTTATGTTTGGAAATTGAAATAATAAAGAAGAAATAATTAAGCATTTCGCATATCTTAGATCTTCTTTTAAATTTTCCACTAGGCGTTGCTAGGAACAACGACTTATGCCTGAAAAGTTCACCCTAGAATCCAATGTGCTAGACATTGTATGTTGTTTGCTTACTTTGAGGCCCTGCTAGAGGCCATAGTTGCACGAGATAAAGTGTGCTCATACAAATCATAGTAGTTCATGCATATTTTTGAATATTGAAATGTATTTTTGCACTTAGGCATATAGGAAAGACTCATTGCTGCTATATGATGCAATTTATGTTATGCAAGCTTAAAATGAACACCACACACGCACATCTCATTTAAACATTGGAGAGTTGGATTTCATCACCAACCTTAAATTCAGTCTAGTGACGTTGGAATTCATCTCCTTCCACTGGTTTACCCCCTAGAGCTTCCTAGAAATGGATTGGGAAACTTACTTATAGTGACACTAATTTATTTATGTTCAAACTGTCTCCCACTATTGGAACAATCATTGGTTCAGAGTGGTGGAGCTAGGCGAACCCCCCATTGGGTCTTCAGTGGTGTACCCTAGCTTCTTTTGAGAAAATCATGTTTGGCATGGGTGTATTTGATTATCACTATGGATGAGTCTTCTCATTCTTAATCCAAGAACAAGAGCAAAGAAATCAAGAGAACAACACATCAAAATACATCAAACAGTTTAGGGCACACTCAAATTGGTAATCAAGATAAATATTTGTTTGGTATTGTGTGGGCATTCCTAAATTGCAAACTCAAAAGATCAAGTCACAAAACAACATGGTCAAAACAAGAAGTAAACACCCTAAGTATAATGCCTAGGGAGAGATAGAAGCAATTTATACCCATAGTCAGAGTCATAGTAATGTTGAACGACCTACCTGTAATACCGTGAGACGTAGCTCCACGAGCCTAAGGGGTGATAACTCAAATCTTGGGGGATATCCTAGAGAAACCCCAAGTAAGGAACCACATCATGGAACAAAGTCACATAAATAAAAAGAGGTTTCATAGCCATCCTCATCAAGGATACATGAGGAGACCTCAAGGGTCTCCTTTAAACACACAGAAACATCTCAAAGACACGAGGAAGCTTCAAAGGATTTCTCTTCACATGGACATAAGGAATGTTCTAAGACTCATTCTTCATATAGGGATGGCAGTGATGATACTACCACATATCCATCCACATGGAAAAAATATGTCACCACAAAGCCCTCTTCATCAAGAAGGCAAACAAGAATTGCAACACTTCAAGACTCACAAGAAACATATGAAATAGGTCTGCCAACTGAAGGGCAAGAAACTAGAGCTACATCTAGTCATGGGAACCATATAGAAGAAACCCTTCACACAAAAGGAAATATTCTCGTAGAATATGACCTCATAGGAGTAAATGACACCCCACAGGACCAGCCATGGAAAACAAGACATCTATATAGGTTGGATCGATTTCCTACTCAACCAACACAAATAACTATAGCTACTAAGAATTCTGCATATGGAAGCTCACGAAATGTGACTTCTAAACATACCTCTCATTCTGGGGTTACCTCAGAGTGACCCCGTAGAAGACGCATGGAGTTTGATCATAGGTATATTCAATAGTGCACTAAACAAGTCACATTAACTAGCAAGAGCAAAGATACAGCAGAAACCCCCTCGAGGAATCTATGAGTCAAGACAACAAGAACAGAGTCAGATAAAAATGAGTCTTCAATGAAAGTGCAAACTGACTGAATGAGGCGGTTAGAAAATATAGTATGCAAAGAGCGAGAGTTAGTGGAATCTATTGAACAAGAGAAACAAATAGAAAGATTCTTGCACCAACATAAGCAACGTTTGAGAGAGCAAGCTGAGCAACTAGCTCTTAACAATTTACAGATAAATGGTGGTGACCACCAAAGAATAAGACACGTTGAATCACCTAAGGAAAGGTGCATTAGACAAGATAGCCCACAATGAAACCCCCCACAAAATCATAAACAAAATCCAACTAATAGGGGAGGGCAAACATAACAAACCAAAATCATAATCCTGAGTCCCCTCATAGGAGGCAGGAAAATGGAACAAATCAAATGGATATAAATTTACCTCCATTACCAATGCAGATAGGCTTGCATGAAGAGGAAATTCGTGCATCAAAGGTATTTCAAGAGCTTGCTGAAAAGATGAAAACCTTTGAGAAACAAGAGGCATTTGGGAACTCACCAACATTGATCAAGATACACAATCAACCATTGTTCCCATAAATCCCTAGCCCTCCATATCCTAAGCACTTTGAGATGCCTAGGTTAGAGAAGTTTAAAGGAGAAGAGGATGCATAAGAGCATGTTACTAATTTTATCAACGCTTGTTTTCATCTTGAAGACAATGATTCTCTCATGCTAAGAACATTCATAATGACATTTTCAGGTGTTGCCACTCAATGGTTCAACCAACTACCTAAGCATAGCATAACCAACTTTGAACAACTAGTAAATGCATTCTTGAAGGGTTTCTCCTTTGGTGCTAAGAATAAGGTGAACCTTTCAGATCTGGCTAACTTGAAATAGTATGATGATGAGCCAATAATGGATTATGGGAATATATGGAGAAAAATCATGGCAAAATTATCATTCTCCGTTCCCATAGAAGAGATCATTCGTATGTTTACCAAAAGTTGTTCTAAACATATCTCCCTATTGCTACAACTCCAACAGTATCCTTCATTTGAAGAAGCTTTGGCATAGGCCAAGCTCATTAAAGAGATAAAAGTAGATGAGAGAACCATTAAGCTCCAAAAAAAAAATGAGTGGAACAAGAATGGTAAGAATGACAAGTACAAGCAGAAGTAGGGCAACCCTGCTCCAGTCAACCAAGTTATATTGGCTACACCCAAGTATGGGGGTGCACAACAACCATAGAATTATCAAGCACATCCTCCACCAACCAACTACGACCAAAAGAAAAATCAAGAAAACAAGAACGCAAACCGCCTCGTTATTTCATGCCTCTAACAAAATCAATGCAATCAATATTTAATCAATTGAGCGAAGCTAGGATGATCATATTTCCTGATATACCTCTTGTAGATCCCAACCATCCTAAGCCAAAAGTATATAGGGAAGATCAATTTTGTCCTTATCATAGGATACCAGGGCATGACATTGAGGCTTGCGTCAGGTTTAAGTACCAAGTGCAAAACATTATTGAGGTAGAAGAGCTCAAAGTTGTCAACCCACTAGCTCTTGATAACAGAGGCATGGGCATATACAAAAACCCATTTCCCAATCATGAAGCCCCTCAAGAGCAAGGGGCCCAAGTCAATCAGGTTCGATCTGACATACCTACCCATGAATGTATTGGGATGGTTGAGATCATTAACATAGCAACAAGGACTAGGCGGTATGGTCAATTGCAACCACCTGCAGCTCCCATGAACATCCCAACCACTCCTAGGCAAAGGCAAGACAACCTTCCAAGTCCACCAACGAGACCTGTGGTAACTATTCGGAGTAGATTAGAGCAAAAATTACAGATAATTCTAACTAAGTTATCCATCTATGAGCTCATACAATAGTACCCAAAGCATAGGGAGACTCTAATGGATATTTTAAGAATAATTGAGCTTCAACCGCAAGATGTGAATGCATTCACTCACTTTGTGAGACAAGTACAAGAATTCCCAAAACCTGTAATCCGATTCTATGATCACGATATTAAGATAGTTTTTGTTGCCTTACCAGAACCTCTGCTAAACATTGTAGTGACCATCAATAACTTACATTTCAAGAGGGTTTTGGTCGATACAGGTTCATCGATAAACATCATCACAACAACTGTAATAGAGCACCTCAAAATACCCAAGACCAATATCATTCCAGGGACTTACACATTGAAAGCTTTTAATGATGCTTTATGCAATAATGTGGGAACGATAGTCCCACCCATCAAGGTGGGGCACAAGACCATCCCCGTGATGTTTCATGTATTGGAAGGTGCTATGTAGTATAAGATCCTCTTAGTGCACCCTTGGATAAGTGCCATGAAGTGTATGCCTTCGATCTTGCACCAGTGTGTCAAGTATATGCACAAAAAAAAAAGTCTATGTGGTTCTGGCCGATGAAGAGCCTTTTAAATACATCAATCAGGTGGATATTTCAAGATAATTCATGATCCCTTCTACTCACCTATACGTAGCACCTTCATCCTCAACCACACAAGTGGATAACAAATACAAAGGGGTAAGAAAAGACCCATGCATTTCAACACCTCCTGATGCAGTCAATACAGTCAATGCTTCTAAAGTACCATCAATGTCAAAACCAAAAGACAATAAGAAGCTAAAGGCCCCCTTAGTTAAGGAAGAGAGTCCCAAATAAGTGCCAATTGTAGCCATTGCTAAAATGCCAAGTCCTATGGAAGATGAAGATCCTCAAGATCAAGATGAAGATAGTGAATATCACCCTGCTTCGCCGGTATCATCCGTGGGGTCATCCACATTGCATGCATCAATACACTTGGAAAGCACATGCATAGGGGAGTACCTTGTGCAGAACATTACATTTACGCCTATCATTGAGTCTGCATAGGATATAGGGAGGCATACATACTTGAGGCCGCCAGTAGGAATAGTGGTTCCACTTGGAATCCCTCCCAACCAAACCAATTTTGTCTATGCCAACCTGTACTGTGCTCATAAGTCTTCAAATATGGAAGGGGATGGTGACGAATTATTCATAGTCAATGTTCATTACCTCTCTAATCTCAAGTTTTCTCTAAGCTACTTTGAGCATTTCCATTGGCATGGCTATGTCCTGGGCGTATATGAGCAAGGGAACAGGAGGCATTACGAGCCACTATATTAGCTTCCTTCTGACAGATTTGGCTTATGCTACTATAGCGGAGGTCAAGGTCAAGATGACTTGCTTGCAATAGCATTGGAAATATTAAGCATAGGGTTGGGAGAAGACATTGATTTCATTCCTTATCACCCTTTGAGAATAGCAAATTTGAGCAATAGACAAGTGGCCACGGTAAACACATCGCCTCCATAAACTTATCATCCAAACACCTCAATTGATTCCACCCCAATAGGGTACAACTCATGGGATGAGGAGAATGGATATGAAGCAAGTGATGATCAGGCACAACTTGGCTTAGTCTATCAAGGGCCTTGCTATTTACAAAGGTTCACATGGTCCATACATGATGAGATTGAATATACATCAGATGAGAGTGACTATGAATCAGAAGACTCAGTAGAAAGAGCTTACTTAGGCCTAAGCCATCAACCCCTGAATTTAGGGCAAGAGACAAATGCAAATGGATTCTTCATAAGTGACGAAGAATATGAAGATGAAACAGAGATGGCCTACTTAGGGCCAAGACATGAGCCCCTTGTCTTAGGGCTGCATACCAATGCTAATGGTTTTTGGATAAGTAATGATGACTTTGAGGATGAGACCAAGATAGCTTATCTTGGACCTCACCACTTGCGGTAAGTCAAAAAGCTAGTAGAGAGAGATGTGGCACTTCACGCCATAGACCCTCATCTCTGATTTTTGGGGAGATCAGTTGACCTAGCTGCCATTCATCAGATGGTCAACCCCCCTCTGCCTAACATTTAGAGAGCATTTAGAGCCCAATGTTCCTATTGTCCGCCCTGCTCATGGGCCAAATCCAAAAATTCCCATTCCTCCAAAACCTCATCGTGAGTATGGAATGGAAACCCTTGAGACAAGATTACACCCATGTGGTCTTGGAGATTTCATCCCATCCATCAACATGATCTCCATTGATTTGATGACTCCACTTTATAATCCAGTAGATCCTACCAAATTATTGCATCTTGATATAAATGTTATTGACTGGGATCGTGCTAGTTCACCCATAGAGCCAGATGACCTCTTCTCCAATGAAGATATTCTACAGCAATTCCATTTTTCATCAGGTTGTTTGTATGATGTCTTCCATGTTGGTTTGGAACCTAAGTCAGTAGGTCTTATGAATCTTGTCGATGACATTCATTTGATACCCATGCCTCATCAGCTAGAGGATGGGTCACATATGGCTATAGAAGCAACTTTCGAGGTGGACATTAGTGATGATCCTACCCAAAAAAGGAAAGTTAAGTTCAGAGAAATTCTATCTCCAGAGGAACAAGACATCTTGATTCCTCTCCTCAAGGAGAGGCCAAATATTTTTTCTTGGACTTACAAAGACATGCCAAGGATAGATCCAAAGTTAGTCATTCGCAACCTTTCATTGGATCCCATGAAGAAGAAAATCAAGCAAAAACTAAGTAAAATGCATCCAACCATCGCTTTGATGGTAAAGAATGAATTGCAAAAACTACTAGATGCAGTATTCATAGTTCCTATCGACTATCCTGAGTGGGTGTCAAACATGGTACCCATAGGGAAACCTAACGAAAGATTCCGTATTTGCATGGATTTTGGAGATTTAAATAGGGCAACACCAAAGGATTCATTCCCATTTCCAAACATATATGCTCTTGTATATGCAATCACAGGTCATGAAATGCTCTCCTTAATGGATGGTTTTTTGGATATAACCAAATCCGGATTAAGCTCGAAGATCAACATAAAACTGCTTTCATTACTCCATGGGGAAAATTTTGTTACAAAGTGATGCCATTCAACCTCAAAAATACCGGTGCCACATATCAGTGGGCCATGACATACATATTCCATGACTATATGCATAAGATCTTGGAATATTACATGGATGACTTACTAGCCAAGTCCCTGTTGCGGCGAGAGCATGCCGAAGTCCTTAAACAAGTCTTCGATTGCCTGATAGAACACAATGTCTAATTGAATCCTAAGAAGTGTGTATTTGGTGTAACTTCTGGTAAGCTTTTGGGATTCATCATATCCAAGAGAGGCATCGAAATATATCTTGCAAAGGTAAAGGCTATACTGGAAATGGCCGCCCCTACCAACATTAGGGAGTTGAGGAGCCTACAAGGTAATATAGCATCCATAAAAATATTTATTGCATAATTATTAGACAAATGCAGACCTATGAACAGGTTGTTATGCAAGGAAGTCCCCTTTCATTGGGACGAATAATGTTATCAAGCCTTTGTAGAGATCAAAACTTATTTGACAACACTGCCAGTATTGGCTCCACCAAGGCCAGACATACCAGTTTTACTATATATATCGGCTACTTATTTCATATTGGGCACCATGTTAGCCCAAAAGAATGCACAAGACAAAGAGCAAGCCATATATTAAATTAGTCGCACCTTGGTGGGCTATGAGCTAGGACATGCGTATGTCAAAAAATTGTGTTTAGCAGTGGTCTTTGCAACTCGAAAGTTGCAACACTACATGTTGATCCATACAACCTATGTCATATCAAAACAAAATCCTTTGCAATACATGATGAGCAAGACATATCACAATACACGTATCGCAAAGTGAATCATGTTATTGATAGAATTTTATCTAGAGTTTGTAAGCCAAAATTTCATCAAAGGACAAGTCATAGCAGATCAATTAGCAGAGGCACCTCTTTAGGATAACAAGCCTCTCACCATATAATTTCCTGATGATGTGGTCTTTGCATTATCAGATCTTCTAGAAATTGAAGAACCTAAGAAAGAAAGAGAAATGTCATTGTTATTTGATGGTTCGAAGTGTGAACAAAGAGGTGGAGCAGGTATTGTCTTTATCACACCACAGGGCACTCCATTGCCCTTATCATTCAAACTAGACTTCTCGTGCACAAACAATAATACAGAATATGAAGCATTGATCTTGGGACTCCAAACAGCCATAGCAATGGCCATTAAAATATTGAATATCTTTGGTGACTCCTTGCTCATAGTAAACCAGGTCAAAGGACTCTTCCAATGCAGGTGCCCACTCCTGAAGACTTACAAGGAACTTATTGACAATTACTTAGCCTGACTAGAATGGTACGTCATTGAGGCAATATCTCGTACGTTGAATAGATTTGTAAACACCATAGCCTCTTTGGGATCCTTAATCCCTTACAATCCATCTGCTGATTTTACAACCATCCATGTGAAAGTGCTTTTGCACTCAGTAATACGTCGTGAAGCTTTTGACAATCAAGAATCAGTCAACATGATCAACATCAAACTAAATCATGATTGGTCCTTCGCAGCCAGAGGTTTCTTGCAAACAACACCTTGGGGGTCATTGATCTCCCAAGGACCCGTAGAGTGTGGTGTGACCATATACCATAGAGTTGTTCCTCAATATGTGTTCACTACCTCAAAAATGCAAGAAGAGCAAGTTGTCTATTCTATAAAAGTTGTGGCCTATCAGGATTGGCTTTCCCAACTGTGAGACTTCATGAAGCTTGGAATAATACCTCAAGGTTTGTCGCATACCAAAAGGTGAACGTTCAAATAAATAGCAAGAAGATACCTTTTTCTAGGAGAAATCCTCTACAGACAAGGATATGATGGAATATTGCTCCGTTGTCTTGAGTCCTAGGAAGCATCTTGGAAAATTTTGCAAGCTCACGACAGAACATGTGGAGGCCATTTCAGTGGCATGGCCATCATTAAGCGCATCTTGATAATGGGTTACTATTGGCCCACAATGGAAAAGTACAACTATGAGTATGTCATAAAATATAGTAAGTGCCAACATTATGCAAACCTAATGCACTTACATTGTAAGCTTTGCAGCCCATCTAGGTAGCATGGTCATTCTCGTAATGGGGACTAGATTTGATTGGGAAGATCTCACCTCCGTCCTCAACCTAACATATATTAATCATAACAGCCATAGAATACTTCACTAAATGGATAGAAACGATCCCCTTAACATCAATAACTAGACCGAGGATTGCAGATTTTATACTCCATAATATCATAAGTCATTTTGAGGTCCTGTTGAGTTGTGTTTTCACCCAATTATGAAAGCACACTCTTCGGTAGGATCTGAGTCCTAGAATCCTCTGCTTGCAAAGAAATTAAACATGTAACTTCTCCAAGGTTCCTGTTATGTGAGCATTTTGCATCTGTGTATAAAGATATTTAATTAAAATGCTTGGAACACCTTAGTGGTTGCAAGTAACTGAAAACAAGGGGCACTGTGGATTATTTTACTGTGAAATTTAATGATTGTTCATTGGACCCTGATAAAGTAAATGTGATTTGATATTTATATGACCATGCTGCAACTTCAAAATGAAATTTGATGAAATGCCATAAATGAAGGAATTATTTATGGATTTTGAAGTTTTTTAATTTTTTAATTTTATTTTAAAACTTGAAAAATTAAAGTTGGATTTTCTGGAAAATAAAATGCAGCAAAAAGAAAATAAAATGCTAAAGAAAAGAAATTAAAATTACATCCAGTTTGATGCTATCCCGTCTTGGGAAAACCAAAGATGTGAGGTTTCCATGCATGCAACCTAACCTATGGGACCTGTAAACACGCACAATCCTAATAAGCTAAGTGTTGATTCCTAGGGTTTAAAATAAATTCTAGATTTTAAATATTCGCCTAATGCAACCCACAAAAGTGGCATTTAACATTATCTATAAATCTAAAATCTGAAAACAAAATAATAAACATTAAATCCATTAGCATGCACAAAAGATCTCCTTCTTTCTTGCCCACAAAATGCAAATTTTTGAACACTTTTGCATAAAAAAAATATGTCATTTTACAGCAGCAGAACTTTTTTGTTTTCTCAAAACCAGCAAAAGGAAGGAAAACAGCCCCAAAGCAGGCCCAGAATGACCCTCTGGCCTCTAGCACTGCAACTCTGCTCTAGCGGTTTCCAACCTCTGTATCTGTCCTGTGCTTCTGCTTTTAAAGCTTGGCAATGCTTTCTGTTTCAGCCTATAACGCTTCGCTTCATCTTCCAGATCGATTCATTTTGTCTTTCTTTGACTGTGTGTGTTTTGGCTTTATGCTCGACATTGAGACATTTGATCTTCTCTGTAACACTTCTACAGCTTGTATGCCATGTGTCTCGCACTTTTATGCATGTTCTATAATGGCCCCATGAAAATTGCGATAAAAAATAGCATGCAGCTTTGTCCGCCTTCATGGCCGTGAAAACGCGACATGTCGCGAAATCATGACGTTTTCCTATCAGCAGCCTTTCTGTCTTCATATACAGTGAAAATGTGACATGTCACAAAATCACGACGCTTTTTCGCTCTGTACACCTTTACTGCAACCTATCGCGAAATCATGACTCTTTTTTGTTCTGTACACCTTTGCTACAACCTGTCGCGAAATCGCAACATTTTTCCACTTCAGGCACCTTCGTTGCAACCTATCATGAAATCGTGACGCTTTTTCACTTTGAAGCTGTCTTGCGGAAACCTGTCATGAAATTGTGACATTTTTCATCTCCGTACGCCTTAGTCGCAACCTGTCACGAAATCGCGACGCTTTTTCGTTTCTTTCACTCTAGCAGCTTTCTGTCATGAAATCGTGACACTTTTCTATTTCGTACTGCTCTTGCTGTTTTGGCTGCAAAAACATGACATGTCACGAAATCGCAACATATTTTGCTTTTCGTACAAGTTCGCTGCTTGGTGCCACGAAAACATGACCTGTCGTGATATCGCGACATTTTTTTGCTTTGTGCCCTTTGGTCGTTTCCTGTCACGAAATCGCAACGCTTTTAGTGCCTTGCCTTGTTTGACTATTTTGACCCGCGATTTTGTGACATGTCACGATTTCGCTACGCTTTCTCATTTTCGATCATAATTTTGCGACATGTCACGATTTCACGACACTTTTCATTTTCGGCCACGATTTTGTGACATGTTGCGATTTCGCGACGCTTTTCATCCTTGTGCAATTTTGCCTTTTTCTTAATTTTTAGCATCTGGGTCACTAAGATCTTCTTTGAAAGCATGCAAAAATGTGGGTCCCCAATTTTGGGGTGTGTTGTGGATCAGCCACAACAAATGGCAACTCTGCTGTCAAATGCTCCTGAGCATTTGGTGAGAACCCAACCTGGAAGTATATAAACTTGGAAACTAGCATTAGCACATAAGAAATATAAACGAATGCCCATAGATCAAAAATACATGAATCATCAAAATTATGAAGTATCAGCTTGGTGTGTGCAATGTGTTTTCATTCCCTATCGTTTGAAATTGATCAACATTCCATTGTCAGTTTTACATGAATGCATATGTGAGATTATGAATGATTTGTGTAACCTAATAAATATGCTAAGAGATTTTGCCTTTATAAGATGCATAGTCTTTCTTCTAGTATCATACACAAACATTCAAGATTATCAAAATCTCTTAGGATCAACTATATGTATAATGAATTGCTTTATTAGATCCCAATGTTGGTTATGAGTCCCTACTATCTTGAACCCATGTGCAAGTGGATGTGAAATCAGAACTCTGGGGAATCAGACTCCCAACCTAATCGAGATGGGAGTTTAACCCTATCCTTATGATTTAGAATTCATTACCTCACTTTGAGCAAAATAATTTAACCAATTATGGAAGAAATGGTCATGCTAGTCCAACCCTTTGGACAATCAGTGGTCTTGTTTTTTAGACAAGACATGTTGCCATGCATGGGCATATCTAACCCCATAATCCAAGACTTATCTTCATTTCTTTGGACCTTGGGGATGACTACCCATCCTTTGCAGAGGACAAGTAGTACAATCCTTCCAATCCAATATAAATATGAGTTGGGAAAAATTAATTTTTACTTCTTGGACCTTAGGGATGACTACCCATCCTTACTAGGGACATGTAGTACGATCCTTCCAATCCCAGCTTTGGATAAAAATGGGAAATATTAATTTTATTACTTAGACCTTGGATATGACTACCCATCCTTTGCAGGGGACAAATAGTATGATCCTTCCAATCCAAGATTTATCATGAAATGAGACATAAGAGCTTTGGGGAATCAGATTCTCAACCTAAGCGAGATGAGAATTTATGCCCTATCCTTACTACTCCATGTAGGTCAAATCAGAGCTTTGGGGAGTTGGATCCTCAACCTAAGTTCGATGAGGATTTAGCCCTATCCTTACTACTCTGATTTTAGGCTTTAAGCTTTATGGAAGTGGTCAAAACCACTGTCTTAAGGATCATGCTGCATAAATAGGATAGACATGAAATTACTTCTTTCACCCAACCTTTTCTTCTAAGTTAGGTTTTGATCATTTTGCTCAAGATCCTTTTTAATGTGTATAAAATGTGCTTGGTTCTAGATATCTCAAGACTCAGTTCCTAACCTTAGGATCTTCTTCTTATTTAGGTGATAGCATAACCTTAAGAGGATTTGACACACTTTAATGATTTGTATTTTAAGTGCATTTGCAACTAAGATGGCATGTATGTGCAAAGTGAGATGAAATATGAATGCATTGTCTTTTGGAATGAAATATTGCCATATAAAACTGACTACTTCATGCATCACAAGTTTCAAACGATACTATTAAACTGTTTGTGTTACTTGTGGAGCTTCTACAACACAATTCCAATGTTTCATATTTCCCCGATCTAGAACATAAGTTAGCATCTCAAGACAACTTTTTCATCATTTTTTTTTTTTTAATATAAACAAACAAAAATGTCAAATAAACACACAACTTTAAATTAAAACTTATTCAATCCAAAACCAAACTGCAATCCCAAAAATGAAAATTTGAAAACACAAACCAAAAACCAAAAACCAAAATTTATATACAAATGTACACTATAATACAAGATGATGCAAATCTTAGCTTATCACTTTCCTGGATCCCACACATGGTTAGAACATTTCAACAAAAATATAACATGATATGCATACCAAATGTTGTGAGAATCCCACAAAAACAAGACTAGACCAAACAATGCAACAAATTTCCACTTGCCATGCTCACCATACCAATTTGATTTGATTCCAATAATACTCCCATAGGTGAGCATCAAATTACTAAAATTATTAGACAATAAATGATTTTCAATTTTATCATGTCTATTCTTTAAAATGTAAACTTCATAATTCCTTCCTTGATTTAGAATTAGGCTATCCTTTTCAAATATACAATTTTGTAAGTAAGAGCCTATTTCTACAAATTTTAAGGCCAAATTATTTTCCAAATTTGTAGGCCAATCCAATTTATGCAACAATTTACAAGCATCTAGGATATTTACTAAGTTAGGATCATTAAAAGTTTTTATCCTAGATTCAATTAGCAATTGTTGATGAATTTGGTTTAACAATTCAAGTGCATCAACTTCTTTTCCATTCATTAAAACAATGTTATTAAAGGTGTGATTAAAAATTATACCTTGTTTTTCATTTACCTTTAATGACATTTCATCACAACTATCAATCAAATTCAAAACATGGTCATGCAAATTTTCAACCCTGAAATGTTTTTGGTCAAAGTGTATGTCCCATGACTCATCTTGATGATCCTTCATTTGAGTTGCTTCCAATTTATCAATCTCTTTGTCATTTGGTTCCAATTCTTTGTTCACTATCCATGGTATCTCTTCATTTGAATCCTCAAAATCACCATGCAAACTTGCATCCACACTTTCAATGAATTTATATTCAACATGATCAAATTTTGTCACCTTTTCAAATCCCGCGAATATGAGATCTTCGTATGATGTAGAAGGTTCAACATCCTGCATATCAAGGGAAATATGAGTTTCATTTATAGAGATGTGAGAAAAGAATGCATTATCATATCTCCCCCAACCATTGTGAAAATTGTCATCCAAATCTATGAGATGAAACTCCATGGTATTTGTGACATGATCTTTTGATTCATTCATCCATTCATTTTCTTCTTTGTCCTTGGCAATAGGATCATTATAATCTTCCAAAATTTGATGAGATTTGAAACCCTCTTCCAAAACATCCTCAAATTGTACAGGAGTTGTAATATCTTCATTTGAGTAGGCAATTATGTCATCCTGCATATCAATTGGCACACAAGTTTCATTAGTAGCTTTGGATTGAGTGTAGTCTTCCCACTTCTTCCAAGTATCATAATAATCATCTTTCAAAATCAAGGGGTGACGTTCAACTACTTCTTCAACATCTTCCCATTCATCAATGTGTTTCTCATCAAATTCATCTTCACCTTCCTTAGATGGTTCAATTATTTCCAAAAGTGGGTTATTTCTTGAATTCAAATTTATAAGGCTATCATCATCCAAATTAGTAACCCATGATTCAATTTTATCATATTTTGAAGGGTGAAAAATTTCTTGATTGTTAATTTTACACATCTCATCAATAGTATCTTCCAAGAACAAGTGGTGAAATTCTATCATATCTTCAAATTTATTTATTGATTTTCTTTCCATTTCACTTTCAACCACTTCATTTAATTCCATGGCAGGTTCCATCTTATCACATATATCAAACATTGTTGAATTTAGAACCCCTTCATCTAGATAATCATGTATCTCTACATGATCCTCACTAGTGGATGTTGTCTTAGTAATTTGCACCTCCTCTTGGACTACATCTAAGGTGGTCATAAAATTTGGGTATTCAAATTCATCCCTTTGATCATTCACCTTAGGTATCATTGGAGTGGAGGGTGCTATGTTTTATGGTTGGTGTAGGTTGGCATCAAAAGAACAATTTCTCATGTGAACATGTTGTGCCTTTTCTTCTTCAAGACCTTGTCATTCTATCTCTTCTAAGACCTCATGGATTTTCTCTAGGGACAAACCACTCAGTTTTTCTTCAATGAGTGAAGCAAGTGTGGGGTGTATGGCTCCTAGGTATACTTCCATGGCTTCCTCTTCTAATGTGTTAAAATTTTCCCACATTTGGGAGTGCAACTCCCGAAATCTTTCATTGAATTGACTCAAGGATTCATTAGGTTCTTTACATATGGAGGTAAACTGATTTTTCAATATTTCTAAGTCAGCCTGATTACCAAAATGATGAAGATAGGCTGCTTCTAATTGTATCCAAGAAGTTCTAACCTCCATGGGTAGTTGGCTATACCAAAATAATGGTCTATCATCCAAAATGTATGCAAATAACTTACAAGCTACCTCCTCATAAAAAATCTGGAATTTATATAATGTATCCTTGTAGACATGCAGTTTTTGCAAGTATCCTAGTGGCACCTCTTGATTAAAACATCGTAAAAAATCCAATAACATTTTAGGAATTTGATAGGATACCACAGGTATAGATAAACCCTCATAATGATCCTCTATCATAGATACCATTCTTTCTCTTAGAGATACTATTTCAGCTCTTAGGGATACCATTTGCTCCTCAAGTGTTGCCATTAGTGAAACTTAAAATGTAATTTTAGAACCAAATCTGTTGAATATTCAACCTGCAATGTATAAAAAAAAATCAAGTTAGCATCAATTAAGAGATGTATTCATTAAAATCAAATGAAAAGTAATTGCATGAGACCAAAATTCTGAAAAATTAAATCAAATCACTTTAATTCTGTATGAACAATCAGAAAAGTGTTAGAATAATATACAGCATACCTAAAAAATAGAACAAGTAAATAAATTCAGGCCGTCCTTTTTACAATCTGCTGAATGTTAGGGGACTAATGCATACAAAAATTTAAATTTATATTACACTAAAAATAAACCCGTATGGCCCTCCTAGCACCAAACCATTGAGTGGTGTTAAAGGCCGAAGATGCTAATAAAATGGACTTGAAATATTTAGCAATGTAAAGTTCTTAAACAATTATAAATCCGTAGCATCTAAAATCACGATAAAATAAACCCGAACATGCCCTCCTTCTAGCGCCAATATGTTGAGTTGTGTTTTCACCCAATTGTGAAAGCACACTCTCCGGTAGGATTTGAGTCCTAGAATCCTCTGCTTGCAAAGAAATTAAACATGTAACTTCTCCAAGGTTCCTGTTATGTGAGCATTTTGCATCTGTGTATAAATATATTTAATTAAAATGCTTGGAACACCTTAGTGGTTGCAAGTAACTGAAAACAAGGGGCATTGTGGATTATTTTACTATGAAATTTAATGATTGTTCATTGGACCCTGATAAAGTAAATGTGATTTGATATTTATATGACCATGTTGCAACTTAAAAATGAAATTTGATGAAATGCCATAAATGAAGGAATTATTTATGGATTTTGAAGTTTTTTAATTTTTTAATTTTATTTTAAAGCTTGAAAAATTAAAGTTGGAGCTTCTGGAAAATAAAATGTAGCAAAAAGAAAATAAAATGCTAAAGAAAAGAAATTAAAATTGCATCCAGTTTGATGCTATCCCGTCCTGGCAAAACCGAAGATGTGAGGTTTCCATGCATGCAACCTAACTTATGGGACCTGCAAACACGCACAATCCTGATAAGCTAAGTGCTAATTCCTAGGGTTTAAAATAAATTCTAGATTTCAAATATTCGCCTAATGCAACCCACAAAAGTGGCATTTAACATTATCTATAAATCTAAAATCTGAAAACAAAAGAATAAACATTAAATCCATTAGCATGCACAGAAGATCTCCTTCTTTCTTGCCCACAAAATGCAAATTTTTGAACACTTCTACATAAAAAAAATATGTCATTTTACAGCAGCAGAACTTTCTGGTTTTCTCAAAACCAGCAAAAGGAAGGAAAACAGCCCCAAAGCAGGCCCAAAATGACCCTTTGGCCTCTAGCACTGCAACTTTACTCCAGTGGTTTCCAACCTCTGTATCTGTCCTGTGCTTCTGCTTTTAAAGCTTGGCAATGCTTTCTATTTTGGCCTGTGATGCTTTGCTTCATCTTCCAGATCGATTCATTTTGTCTTTCTTTGACTGCGTGTGTTTTGGCTTTATGCTCGACATTGAGACGTTTGATCTTATCTATAATGCTTTTGCAGCCTGTATGCCACTTGTCCCACACTTTTTTGCATGTTTTGTAATGGCCCCATAAAAATTGTGACAAAAAATAGCATGCATCTTTGTCCGCCTTCATGGCCGCGAAAACGTGACATGTCACAAAATTGCGACATGTCGCGATATCGTGACATTTTTCTGTCAGCAGCCTTTCTGTCTTCATATACAGCAAAAACATGACATGTCACGAAATCGCAACATGTCACGAAATCGCGACGCTTTTTTGCTCCGTACACCTTTGCTGCAACCTATCATGAAATCGTGACGCTTTTTCGTTCCATACACCTTTGCTACAACCTGTCGTGAAATCACGACATTTTTCCACTTCGGGCACCTTCGCTGCAACCTGTCGCAAAATTGCGACGCTTTTTCACTTTGAAGCTGTCTTGCGGCAACCTGTCGTGAAATCACGATGTTTTTCATCTCCGTATGCCTCGGCCACAACCTGTCGCAAAAATTTCTCCATTGTCTTGAGTCTTAGGAAACATCTTAGAAAATTTTGCAAGGTCACGATAGAACATGTGGAGGCCATTTCAGTGGCATGGCCATCATTAAGCGCATCTTGATAATGGGTTACTATTGGCCCACAATGGAAAAGTACAACTGTGAGTATGTCATAAAATGTAGTAAGTGCCAGCATTATGCAAACCTAACGCACTTACATTGTAAGCTTTGCAACCCATCTAGGCAGCATGGTCATTCTCACAATGGGGACTAGATTTGATTGGGAAGATCTCACCTCCGTCCTCAACCTGACATACATTCATCATAACAACCACAAAATACTTCACTAAATGGATAGAAGTGATCCCCTTAACATCAACAACTGGACCGAGGATTGCAAAGTTTATACTCCACAATATCATAAGTCATTTTGAGGTCCCTTCTAAGGTAATATTAGATAATGGTACATCTTTCAAGAACAAAAATGTGCGTGATTTAATGAGCAAATACCATATTTAGCATAGTTTTTTAATGCCTTATTATCCGCAAGCAAACGGGCAAGCAGAAGCCTCAAACAAAAGAATAGTCTCCATTTTGAGGAAGACAGTGCAAGAAAATCACAAGGATTGGCACATGTAGTTGCCTCTTGCACTATGGGCATACAGGACTAGTATACGGATGCCCACTGGGGCAACACCATTTTCACTAGTATATGGCACTGAAGCCATTATGCCTCTAGAGTTGGAAATCCCAACTCTACACATAGCACTAAAGGACTTCATAGATGATGAAGTTGCACGACAAGGCCACCTTGATCAATTGATGCTTCTTGATGAACGTTGAGTCAATGCTTTAGAGCATCTCCATGTTTACCAATATTGCCTTGCGTGAGCTTACAATAGTAAATTCCACCTAAGGGAATTCAAGGTTGGAGATCTAGAGCTCAAAGAAAAGTAGCAGAATTCAAATCTGTCATCGCATCTGCGAGATAAGTTTGTGGTAAATTGGATAGGTCCATATATGATTTCACAAAGAGTTGGACCTGGAGCATATCGCCTTATATCATTAGATGGTTTTGAAGAGCCTAAACCTCTCAATATCATTCACTTAAAGGCATTTTACACATAAAACACAAAAACATTCAAATATTTCATAAAAAACAAAAACATTCAAATATGTCATAAAACACAAAAACATTCAAATATGTCAAAAATACAAACAAATCATAAAAACATAAAATTCAAAAATTCAAATCAAAAATCTCCAAGGGTAATTCATGTCGCTTGGTAAAAAATCAATTCAAAAGCTCCAAGGGTAATTCAAACCACTTGGTCAAAATCAATTCAAAAAGGCTCCAAGGGTAACTCAAACCGCTTGGTCAAATCCCATCAAATCAAAAGCTCCAAGGGTAATTCAAACCACTTGGTCAAAAATCAATCAAAAATCTCCAAGGGTAATTCATACCACTTGGTCAAAAATCAATCAAAAAGCTCCAAGGGTAATTCATACCGCTTGGTCAAAACATCAATTCAAAGGCTCCAAGGGTAGTTCACACCGCTTGGTCAAACATCAATTCAAAAGGCTCCAAGGGTAATTCATACCGCTTGGTCAAAATCAATAACAAAAGCCCCAAAGGCATAATAAGCCCTTTGGTCAAAATTAATCAAAAAAATACAAAAACAACATAAAATCAAAAATACAAAAACAATTGAACTTCACATTTTGCACCCACATCATTGCATTGCATTTTCACATACATTACAAGATATGTCATGAGAGTCTTAAAAGTGATACCACAGTTTGTCGAACAAGTCATTCATATCCCTACCACCATCCACATGTGTGTAACTATGTTTTTCAACACAACCATTATTTGTTGCTATACATAATATACTAAGGTTTTTTGGTTACTCAACCACACCTAGTAATCTTATCAACTTTTGAGGAAAACAACTTTGATTAGTAGAAGGTAGGGCCTAACTATGATAAAGCCTTGGATATTCAAGATTCATCACTAATTGAAACATTAAAATCTTAGCTGGTACAAGGAAAATATGAAAGTTGATAAGCGGTCTAGGTTACCTTAAGCGAAAAGGATTATCCTTGCTTATCCCCCTATGCAACCGGTTTAAAGGTGCTAAGAATTGGCAAAAGGACAATATTTTACCTATCAAAATCCCTTGCTTAAATCAAAATAAGAAAAATCCCAAAGCAAAAGTACATATTCAAAAGGCCAAGCATACAGTGCAGATTTCAAAGCAAAAATTTGATACACATCATATATTCAAAATTGCAGCACCCTAAAATTGGCGCAGTTAAACCCTTAGTAAAAAGATAAAAATTTGAATTTTAACCCCGAAACCGCCCGTTAACCGCTCCCCCCATTTTTTGTGCCATTTTTAGGAGTTGTTTTGACCGTTGGACGATATCATCGTCGATCAGACGAAATCGTCCTGGATCGGATGAATTCGTCTGGAACAGAACGTCCGGGACGATTTCGTCCCAAAACTAAATTTTCATAATTAGCTTCTGTTTCAACAGCCTCTCCAACTTGGGCAGAAGCGTGTCTGCATAGTTGGAGATTCCTCCATTGGAGATCTCCCAGATTGGGATGATCCCCAACCTCCTAACCTCCCCCTAATCCTATATAAACTAGGATTTTCTCAGTTTATCCCCCGGCTCTCCTCCCAATATCTCCTTGGTTGATTTTCCCTACCATTTAGCTTTGTTATGTTAAGACGTCCTATCCACCATTGTTTGCACTCGTATTTTTAAGTTTTCATTGCAGGATTTCACTGTGCTTTAGCTGGAGGAAGCTCGGATCGTCGCAGGTGATTCCACACGATTTCGGATGATCCTATCGCAGATCGGCGACGATCTCGTACGATTGGAGGTGATTTTGACTACAGTTCATATTGGGGGCAATCAGAGCCCTGAGTTTGCATTTCTCATTTCTTTATTCCTTATTTTATTATGCATTAGCTTGATTTATTTCTATTCTGCATCCTAGAGTTCACCTCATTTAGCATAAATGCATGATAAAGTTTAAAATAAGTTATTAAAATAATGCATTTCCTTTAATTTGCTATCTAGATTTATCATTTAAGCATTTATACTATCATTTCTATCATTTTGCATTATTCTTGCAATTGCATTTTTGGTTTTTGGTGTCTATTTCTATGATTGCAGGTTTTTGACGAATTCTTTTGACAAATTTGTCAGGTCAACGATGATCTTGTCTGATCTCGGATGATCTCCTATGATCTAGGATGATTTTGTACAATTATAGATGATCCTATCATATTCGGGATGATCTGGACTCCTACAAGCTTCAGAATCTTCATCAGACATCTGGAATCAGGTGCATTCTTTCTCATTTCACATATTCTTTATATTTAGGATTCATTCATGTTTTTTGTATTCATATAAATCAGCATTTTCATATAGAATAGCTTAGATTCATTTTGGCCAAACCTAGGAATATGAATGATTGAGTATAAAATGAACACATCAAACCCATTCTCAACCTAGGCATGGAAACTGCCACTCAAAGTTTCCTGGTGAACCCCACCATCCATCAAAAATTCACCCTTATACCCCTCCCCCGAGAGGTGCGACCTTCAAAGGGCCTCTCAGTCCGAGGTATTGTCCCATCCTTCTCGCATCCCCCTTCCAGGCACGGATCCTTTAGCCTGAAGGTAAGGGTGCAAAAAATTTGGGTCGATACATTTTGGTGAACCCGACATGAAACTAAAAACCTTTTGAAAACAATAAAAATAATAATAAATATATAAATGCATTATTAAGAACATCTAGAATCATTAGAAAATTGTTAAGATTGCATATCATATTTAGATGGTAGATTATAATAAAAGATGAGTTGTCACCATAAATGTTGAAAATCAATTAACAGCCATAGAGATTACTTATTTGCTTAGAGTACCTCAAACAAATAGAGTCCAACCTTTGTGGGATGAACTTGATAGGAGATTGGGTATTATTTCATCTAGATCAACAGAACTTAGGCAAATTAAGAGGTTTGTCCTAGATAGAATCCTGGATCCCGATCAGGTGACTTTGTACCATGAACTTCAGAGAGCTTGCCATAGGTGGTTAGCCGATAAGAGAGCACTTGTGTCTTCCGAATTGTACACCTTTGAGGAATACCTCGAGAACGCAGTTGTAGTACACAAATTTCTATCTCGTATAGAGGATCAAGAAGTCATTCTTACGGATAGAAAGATATGGAATAGAGTTCCTAGAGTTGTGTTATATCGAGAGTATTGCCATGAACTTTATTTCTACAAGTCAGAGTCCAAAATAGATCATATTACCATAGCACACTTTGTCAAATTCTTGAAAAACCATTTCCAATTTGAAGAGGAGCATTTCATGACTCTTGATGAACTTGACCCTATCAATGATATCCATAAACTATTTATAGAAAACTAAGTCATTTCTTTTATTATTGTTATTTCTTGCAACTAGTATGTTGTTTGTTATCTTTATAATATTATTATAAAAACATAAAAACAAAAAAAAAAAAAACAAAAATAAACAAAATCAAAACATTTCCTTTTAAGTATTATAGTAGGTATATAATTAAAATATATACCTCTCAAACCTATCGCATATATATATATATATATATATATATAAAAAAAAAAAAATTGTTGAAATCTAAGTTTAAGCACAATGCCTAGACTTAGGAATGGAAAACAAATTGAAGAAGAAGAAGATTGGTTAGGAAAACCATTAAATAACCCAGATGTCCTTCCTGAAGACCAAATTTAGGAAGAAGGAACCCTAGACCAGCAAGAAGAAGAGTTTGTTGTAGGAAATGAACAAGAAGAAACCATTAGAGAGGAAATATCCTCATCCCCTAAAATGTCTCCAGGAGGAGTCGTTACTTTTGAGAACATGGAACAATTTTGGAAGTTCATCAATACTAATATTGGTGTTCTTAATAGAGCAGTCCATATGGACAAGGATCAAATTAGTGACACTCAAGCAACCCTAGAAGAAGTATTTCACACACGCACTAATCCCTTGTCCTTTATTGATCAAGAAAGTGATCAAGTTGGACCATCCAATTTGGATATGGCCGCTATAATCCAGAACATGCAACAACAATAGGTTACCCAACCATCTAAAGTGCCTGTTAGCAAGCCTAGGGTCATTCCCACACAAAATAAACCATCATTCACTGCTCTATTTCACCAAGCTATTGATCAACATACCTCAAATCAACAAAAACCCAAAACAAAACCAAACACCAATTACCAACAATCTGGGATACAACATAATACTACTACAAATCCTCTTCATAATACTCTTCCTACCAACACTTTACATAATAGCAATATAGCATCTAATCCTTATGTCACGCCATCATACACTCACAAATCCCATACCTATGTGCCACCAAACCAATATGGTGGACAAACTAGTAATCTTGAAGCCATGGTGAAACAGTTAGTTTCCCGCATGGACCAGATAGATCCCTACCGTCCCTCGTACAATTATCGAGAGATGTGTAGTCAACCTTTAGATCCTATAGTCGTAGCACAGCCATATCCTAAACATTTTCCTATGCCTGTCCTACCCATATATAAAGGAACCGAAGATCCCATAGAGCATCTTCGTATGTTTAGGATAGCATGTCATGATATATCACATGATGACTTGTTATTACTAAAAATGTTCCCAAAAAGTCTTAGGAGGAATGGCATTAGAGTGGTATTATCAATTACCCACTCATTCTTTGAGGAATTTCAAAGAAACAACCGAGTCTTTTGTTCATCAATTTAGTGCCTACATCGAAAGGCATGTGACCATTAAAGATTTGTACAACTTAAAACAAGACAAAGATGAATGTTTTGCTGATTTCCTAGCTAGGTGGAGACAGTTGATAGGAAAATTGCACTTTGTGTTACCTTATAGGGAGATGTTGGACATCTTTATTAATAATTTACAAGAACAACTATCCTACGAGTTATCAACTGCTACCTTGACCACCTTCGATCAGGCTATAGACTTAGCCCGAAGAGTGGAAGATGCTCTCATTAGGAGAGGTCAGCTTAAAAAGAAAGATGATGAGAAAACATCCAGAAATCAATATAAAAATAAACAAGTTGTGGGTGATGGAGTCACCGATAGCAGAAATATTGCTAATGTTAATGCTGCGAAGACAACGGAGAAGTTTATACTGAAACCTCCTGATAAACCTCCTCAAGAATTTACTAGGTTAAATCAACCTTTATCAACCATTCTACCGCAATTATTAGAACGAGGTTTGATTCAATTACCAAATATCCAGGAACCTGATCCAACTATACCCGGATACAGAGCTGATTTACACTGTGACTTCCATAGAGGACCTGGACACACTACCAACTCTTGTAAAATATTAAAACATAAAATACAAGACTTAATTGATAACAATGAGATGGAGGTGCAAGCCTTTCAACCTAAGCAAAATCCTCCTAATAATGCTCAAAAGAACATCCCCCAAAATCAGAATCAGAATGCCAATCAATCATTGGACATATTTCAACATCCTTTACCAAAACATGGCAAGGAAGTGGCTAATCAAATTGAACATCATAATGTTCCCCCTCCTACCCGATATGTAGGGACTATTAGTGGGCATTTACCTGCTCATGATCTGGAAATATTTGACACAACTTTATCCGTGGTTACGACCAGGCCTCTACATAATATTCGGACACTTGATCTTAGTGATACAGAATACGAGACTGAGAGTGATATGGAAATCACATCAAATCAATCGAATAGTTCTGAAGATGAATCAGATGCTATTCACCCTATCACAAGTTCTATGGTTCCGGAAGAACCATTTCCAAGAAGAGTCACTACTAGACCATCCTCTCACCAATTACTTTCTAATGAGCAAGCCATAAATGCTAGACCAAGACCCATTCATCATCCGCAGAATAATATTGTGGGTACCATCGGAGTTGTTACTAGACAACGAGGCTCAAAACTCTCAACAAGATCAAATGCGAATGATGGATCAACTCCATTTGTTTTGAAAGTTCCTAATAAAGGGAATCATGCACCTAATGTTCAACCTAAACCTCCTTATAATATTAATGAGCAACTATCAAATATTACAACTAGAATTTCTCTTTTGGACCTTTTAAGATCTTCTCCTACACATAGAGATGAATTAATGCTCACATTAAGCCAGATGATGGTACCACAAGACATTCAACTCGAAGCCATGACCAATACTATAATAACTCGTGAAGTTGATTGTATTGACTTTCGGGATAGAGACATACCGCAACATAGTTTACATAAGGATAACCCCTTATATATTACTGCCCTAATTGGAGATGTAGCAGTCAAACGAGTCTTGATTGATAATGGTTCATCTTTAAACATCTGCACTTTTGACTTCTACCAAATATTTGGGTTTAGAAGTGATGAAATGAAAAGAACTGATATGATCATAAAAGCCTTCAATGACGAAACACAAGAAACGTGTGGAGTTATTACCATCCCATTGCAAGTTGGTCCGAGAACCTTGGATACGACCGTGTTTATTGTACATTGCCCTGCATCATACAATATACTCTTGGGTCGCCCTTGGATCAACGCGATGCGAGTTGTTCCCTCAACTTTACATCAATGTGTTAAATTCGAATTTAAGAATCAGTTGGTTACCATTCATGGTGATCCTAGACCCTTTGATATGTGTGCTTTGGCAGAACCTATTGGAGTTCAATTTTGCCCTACTCTATCATCCACACATCCTAATTCTCATTATCCATCTAAACGTGTGAAACACACACCCACAACATCATCTACTTCTTCTCCATCAGTTCCACCTTCACATATGCTCCCTCCATCTTATCAAGACTTGGAATATAGTAATAAGAATGAAGAACTTTCTTATCCTTCTGACATTTTATTTTGTAACATGATCAATTTTACACATATAAAAGTCAAATCTTTTGCTACATTATTTTACATTATAACAAAGCTTTTGTTATCGCTACCTTTTATTCATCACCTTTTGTTCTTACCTTCACCACAACCAAATTATCCTTCAAAACCGCCTTTGATTTTGAAGCAACCTTAGACATGCTATACTCAAATAACCTTGTATAGTGTATATAGATCATCTTGTATATACCACCAATTCAATTCATAAATTAAAATCAAAATAAAAAAAAAAAATAAAAATCATCAAAATCTTCAAAAACATTTTTTTATTTTTGCACCTATCAATTCTTGAAGTATTGCAGTTATATTTTTAGTTATTTTGGATAAATTAGCATTTATTTGGAATCCCTCACTTTCACACTCACATGAATAAATATCTTGATTTTATTTGGTATGATTATTAATCTCTCTTATATCAAAGTCCACAGATTGAATTAAATAAAGTTTTGAGCATAGAGAATTGATCTTGTTATTTACTTGAACCAAGTATATCTTTTCACATTAAAATGATTTCATTGCAAATTCAATACGATGCTACATAGTAGAAGTGGTTTCTTGAGTGAAAAGTTTCCCCTGCTATCCTATCATGCACATGGTCTAGAATCTTTGAGAATTGACAAAAGGACAAGCTCACCCCTACCCGGAATAAAAATCCCTTGCTCTACAGCCAATCCGAGCAAGTATCCCTAGTATAGGAAGAAAAAGAAAAAGAAAATCAAGAAAAATCATGAGAAAAAGAAGCATTATTTTAGTATCATTTTGTACCATCTCAGCAATATTTCAGCATTATCTCAAATATCAAGCAAAAATACAAAAAAAAAAAAAAAAGAAAGAGAAAAGAAAAAGCAAAAAGCAATAAAATCCCTTTCCCTACCCCTTGAAAAGAAAAGAAGGGTGAATGAGCTTGAATCCCTGGAATTCTCAATTATTCAAAAACTGTGAGGTAAGCCCCATAACAGGTGGTTTGTGCCCAACCCGCTTGGCCTTGGGTAATTCCTAGCATGGTGATATGTCTGTTACATTAGCGACCTTCTTTTGTACAGACCTATGTCTGCTTATGGATCAGCTAGCTCTTGATGACCCGACTTACATAGTAGTCTGGTATGGTTACATGCATATAAATCATGGTCAACGAACACTTATTTGGTTAATTCAAATTACTTGTATCAAATTATCTTGCTCAAAATTGGTGAATGAACAATACAATTGCACACACATTTGTATTTGAGAGATTTTGTATCATTATGATAGATCAAGATCGACAATGAACTCACATATGCACATGGGGTTCCTTATAAATCTACATTTTGTCTTTGAGATAATTTAAAATATTTATGCAAATCTTCTGGAATAATTTGATTTTCTTATTTGAGAACATCTGTTTAGTGTAAAAACAATTACATACATTTCTTTTCAAAAATCCAAAATTTCTTTCAAAACATGCAATAAAGTCACATTTATATATATTTTGACTTTCGCAATGATGGTATAGTTCCTAAACCTAAACTAGAATTTTATGCCTAGCGCAAGTCCTCATCTTATATTTTTTGTTTATCTCAAAATCAAAAATCAATTATGCAATAAAACTATTATATCAATTTCTTCTTTGGATTTCGCGATGATGGTATAAGTCTATACCTATAATTCTATGCCTAGCGCAAACCATTGTTCTAATTTTATTTCCCATTCATTTAATTCATAAAAACATATGGCTTAAATCATTATGTTACACAATTATGCTTTAAAAAGAATGAACACTTTTCTATTTCATTTCATTATGTCAACATTCAATTTTGCAACGATGGTATAATTCCTAGGGAATTGTTCAAAATTTCTATCACACTTAGGAATTTTATGCCTAGCAAAAATCATATTTTAATATATTTCATGCATAATATTTTCATGAAAATCTGAAAACAAATCATCACCATCATCATTTTCATCATCACAACACAAAGTCTTAAGACAGTCTCTTAAGCACTCTTTTACTTTTAGCAATATTTCTATACTGGGATTAGCTTGACGACCTAGCGAGCGGTGACTCCATGAAATGGTCATATAACAATGACAATGTCCTTTGAAATTATTGTTAGAAGTCCCTTTTATTTTTCATCAAATCACACCACAACAACCAATTTGTTTACATCAGATTATTTCATTTAAATTTTACAACATGACATAAAATTATAATATTTCCAAACGACATAATTACATGAATCATCAATCAACAATTCAAAACATTAAAGCATCATAAAACATATGCACAAGTCATATCACAAAAATATCATATATATATATATATATATCAAAATTATGTACATCATATCAAAACTGGATTGGTATGCCACAATCTATACCCTGGCATACTCAATCCTCTCAAATATACAGTCTATAGTCAATGTGTAGCTAGTCTCGAGAAGCCCTCGAGCTCTCAGCCTCATCTCCTCTCCCGCCCTGAGGTGGAGGAGGTGGCCCCATCGAAGTTCATGTTGTGTCGTGGGTCCTCGATGCCGATCATGATGATGTCCTCGATGACCCCATCATGATAGGCTCCATAATGGGGGCTGGCAGCGGTATCCTCTAGTTCTCTGGAACCACATGATAGTATAATCCCTGGTAGAATGTGATCTGGGCAATAGCCCATGCTAGATCCCGAGTGCTCGCCCCTCCACTCCGAGCCCTGAGTCATGTAGCCTCATCCTATAGTGTCTGCACCTAAGCTCGTAGGTGGGCATTCTTCGCCCGAAGAGCCGCCATCTCGCTGCTCTCCCCCACCTCGACACCCTTGCCCTTATCGAGCGATGGTGGCCTATCCCTCTATTGAGAAGGGAGTCCCTCCTCCCTCCTCTCTAGCTGCTATGGTCTCTTCGGAGCCTGTGGCACTCTTCGACGTCTCTCCTAAGGAGACCGTCATTGCTCCCTCCCTCCGTGACCCCTCACTGCATCAATGGTAGCCTGGCGCCACCTCCCCATCCATCGCACAACAACATGCATCGGACCCTGTGCCCTCATCATCCGAGGAGGGTGGATGCCTGCGTACCAGGCATCATATCCATCTGCGACCCTAGCGTCGTCCCCATCCACTGGCTGAATGGGGGCATCATCAGCGTCCTGACTCCAGAATCATTGCATATCTAGAGCCCCGCTCAATGTAGTATTATCCCGAATAGTCCGGGAGTACTCATAATCCCTGAGAGAAGGGATCCCTATTGTAGACCGAACTACCTCAAAACTCGGTCATAGCAGTGGAGCTCTACCTCTCCCTACTCCATCCTCAGCCAAAAGACTCACCTGATGCGAGCCAACTCCTATTCATCCTCTCCCCACCCTGGATGCTCTCTCCATGGCCTCCAGGTGATCTGGTCAAGGATGAGGTCATCTAGCAACCTCCGGGACATCGATAGATCTATCCGCCACTATGACCCTCTCTGGAGCCACCAATAGAAAACCCGGGGTCTCTCCCGGTCAACCCCTATCAGTGGAAGCCCTATCGGCCTCTGCACCATAATGTGCTCCCAGCACCAAACCTGTAGTAGTGATGTCAAAACCAGACATCGACCTCCCTTGTATATGACCCCATATAGGATCCTATACAAGCGGCATAGTACAAAGCTGCCCCAAGCAAACCTATAGCCGTGGTCTCTCATGTCGTAGACCACATCTAAGAGGAGCCATGGTAACCTGCATCCACTCTGGTGGCATATCAGAAGGCCACCCACTACCCCTACCAAAACCTGAGTCAATCGAGATGCCCCAGGCATCTGCCTCAATGCCTCGATGTTCACTCTGTCCTTCTCCAAGGGCGAAGCTAGGGTCATCGCATAGCCTCATCATGGCATGGCCCTGATTGGTCATAGGAGTCATAAACCGCCCATGTATGGGGATCCTCAAGATCCTCCATACATCCTCTAGAGTGGGAGCCATCTCCCCTATCGGTAGCCGAAAGCAGGATGACCTCGGATACCATCTCTCTGCTAGGGCTATCAGTAGCCCCATGTCTGTAGGTATTTGTGGCATCTCTCCCACATGCTGTAGTCCAACCTCTGCTAGTCGGTCTCGCTCGGCCTGATCGAGCGTGGCCACATCGTCTCTTAGACCCCCATATTTCCATTCCTAACTTTTTAGTAATCCCCTCTGCAAAATAAACAATAAAACAACAAAAATCATTAATAGATAATCATTAAAATCAATTAAATAACAATTTCATCTCATAAAAATATGATATCGTCCATTATTGGATGATATCATCCTAAATTTAGTCAAATCATCCTTAGTAGGATGAAATCGTCTCCGATTTCTCAATTTGGGGATCGCCCCTTATTGGACGGGATCGCCCCTATATCGCCGATTTCGCCCCTAGACGAAATCGGCGATCTAGGGACGATTTCGATGAAATTGGGATGATTTCATCCCGACGTTGTCGACGGCCTAAAAACGGCCGTGATGCCCCAAAAACAGTCAAAATTCAAATAAAAAATCAAATAAATCAAATTAAAAACATGCTACATTAAGTTTAGATCCTTACCCGTAGCCCGCGTCGGACCTCTGTCGATCTGTGTGCCATTTCAACCATTTCGCCTGCAGAGCTCTAAAACAGAGAAAATGAACAGTAAAAATGAATTAGGGTTTTACCCTATTTTTTTAATTTTATTTAAAAACAAAAACATTTTTTAAATTTTGCTTTTTCGCGCTTTTACCTCAAACGTTCGATTTGGGTAAAAACACGGAGGGGGCACCATAGTAAGCAGTCGTACGATTCGACCTAGAATCGTCATCTAAAAAATGGAATAAATTTTTGCTTTCTCGTAAAGCATGAAGAACTCGTCTTTAACGCATTTTCTTCAAAAAATTCGCTAAAGAGGGGGCAAAATGTAGCACCCTAAAATTGGCGCAGTTAAACCCTTAGTAAAAAGATAAAAATTTGAATTTTAACCCCGAAACCGCTCGTTAACCGCTCCCCCCATTTTTCATGCCATTTTTAGGAGTTGTTTTGACCGTTGGATGATATCATCGCCGATCAGACGAAATCGTCCCAGATCGGATGAATTCGTCTGGAATAGAACGTCCAGACGATTTCGTCCCAAAACTAAATTTTCATAATTAGCTTTTGTTTCAACAGCCTCTCCAACTTGGGCAGAAGCGTGTCTACGCAGTTAGAGACTCCTCCATTGGAGATCTCCCAGATTGGGATGATCCCCAACCTCCTAACCTCTCCCTAATCCTATATAAACTTAGGATTTTCCCAGTTTATCCCCTCGGCTCTCCCATGACTCTCTCCCTGGTTGATTTTCCCTGCCATTTAGCTTTTTTGTATTAAGACGTCCTATCCACCATTGTTTGCACTTGTAGTTTTAAGTTTTCATTGCAGGTTTTCACTATGCTTCAGCTGGAGGAAGCTCGGATCATCGTAGGCGATTCCATATGATTTTGGACGATCCTATCACAGATCGGTGATGATCTCGTATGATTGGAGGCGATCTCGACTGCAGTTTAGATTGGGGGCAATCAGAGCCCTGAGTTTGCATTTCTCATCTTCCTTCCTTATTTTATTATGCATTAGTTTGATTTATTTTCATTTTGCATCCTGGAGTTCACCTCATTTAGCATAAATGCATGATAAAGTTAAAATAAGTTATTAAAATAATGCATTTCCTTTAATCTGCTATCTAGATTTATCATTCAAGCATTTATACTGTCATTTCTATCATTTTCCATTATTCTTGCAATTGCATTTTTGGTTTTTGGTGTCTGTTTCTATGATTGTAGGTTTTTGATGAATTCGTCTGACGAATTCGTTAGGTCGATGATGATCTTGTCTGATCTTAGATGATCGCCTGTGATCTGGGATGATTCTGTACAATTGCAGATGATCCTATCATATTCAGGACGATCTGGACTCCTACAAGCTTCAGAATCTTCATCAGACATCCAGAATCAGGTGCATTCTTTCTCATTTAGCATACTTTCTATATTTAGGATTCATTCATGCTTTTTGTATTCATATAAATCAGCATTTTCATATAGAATAACTTAGATTCATTTTGGCCAACCTAGGAATTTGAATGATTGAGTATAAAATGAACACATCAAACCCATTCTCAACCTAGGCATGGAAACTGCCACTCAAAGTTTCCTGGTGAACCCCACCATCCATCAAAAATTCACCCTTATACCCCTCCCCTGAGAGGTGCGACCTTCAAAGGGCCTCTCAGTCCGAGGTATTGTCCCATCCTTCTCGCATCCCCCTTTCGGGCACGGATCCTTTAGCCTGAAGGTAAGGGTGTGAAAAATTTGGGTCAGTACAAAAATACAAAAAAAGTAAGTTCAATAAAAAATAAAAAATAAACAGTGATTTTCTTCACTACAAAAAATCCCCACTCAAAAAAAAAAATCAATAAAAAATAAATAATGATCTTCATCACTACATATGAGCAAAAATACAAAGCCAAAAAAAAATCCAAAAAGAAAGGAATAAAGCTTGAATCCCTGGAATTCTCAGCATTGTACAAAATTGGAAGGAGAAATCCTTACGCATGACGACATGTCTATTATAATTGCTTCATGCATTTGTGTAGACCAATGTTTTAATGTGGATGAGCTAGCTTAGGTAACAAAATGTTGCCTAGTGGTATAGTCCAACTAAGTCCAACATAAGGATGAGATGAACACTTGAGGATCCCTGATCTTAGCAATGGGCTAAAATAATCTTGCCTGACATCCGAGGAAATGCCTGAGTTCTACCTCAAAATATACAATCACATGCACACATAGAGATCATGAAAAACCAGGTCCATGGTAAAATCATTACTTTTCAAAGTCTAAGTGGTAAATAGACAGTTGTTTATAGGGGAACTAGAGTGTTTGAACCTCCAAAAAGCCCCAAAAAAAATTGACATAGCAACAAATCATAAAATCATTCACACCATCACTTTTCTTTATAAGATTCTATAAATTAGGGGGTATCAACATAGTAGGACGGATACCACATATATATTAGAAATGGTATATAGACGACCAGTGACTACTTTATATCTTTTAATTTATAGAAACTTATTAAGAAAATACATCACACCATTACATCTCATATATGAATACTTAATCAATTCTAATGATAGAAGTGATTATTTAAAATTCATCATTATTTTTAAACTTTTTGTGGTATCACCCATTAATATTGTCAATGTCATATACATTCCGTATGTTTTAAGTGATTAGAGCATACAAGTTCATTTATACCATTTCATTACATGAGTTAGATGCATATAATTAAAGCAAAAATTAAACATGCATTTAACAATAACACTTGCATCCACAAAAACAAGTCATTAATCGTCCATAAACCAAATCATAAATTCATCATTCATCATCAAAATACATTGCATCATATCATCAAATAATATATGCATCTACACATCCATTTAAGCATCTTCAAATATCATCTATCATCTAACATATCCATCCAATCATCATAACATCATCATCGCATCATATCGTAAAACAAAATAATAAAAAAAACATAAGCAATAAACGATACACATAATGAGTCATAAAATGCAAATATATCATAAAAATATGTGTATCAAGTCCAATGGATATTAAAATGCCCATGGTCTATAGTCATTTAGGTCAGTTGACCTCAAAAATAGATCAAGAACTAAGTAGAGCATCAATCAAATGTCGGGTCTGAGCTCCCTATGCCACCTCCTCCAGTGCCACCTCCCCATGTGGTGGTGTCGCGAGTCGAGTGACGTGAGCCTGTCGATATCTCTATTTTAGAACAGGTCTATTGGCTAGGACAGTGAAATACTGCCTCGAGGTAGAGTGCCTGCTGGCCTACAAACCACATGCACCTATTGGATCCTTAGGGACAAGCCCATGCCTCTTGAGCTGCATCTAAAGGATGGTGACATGATCCATGAGTTCTTGGATCCACTCCTTATGCTCATCCGAAAATGCTATAGCCGTCCCACCTCTGCCCCTAAGCCTACAACTGGAACCTCCTATTATGTAGAAGCAGGAACAACAAACTGCATCATGACATCGCCACCCCCAATAGTAGCCTATAGAGCCTGTATCTATGTTGTGAGCTACTCAATTGTAGCATCTCGCTGCTATACCTAGATCTTAGTAGCCTGGAGCTCAGCCTCATCCTCGTGCAACTATGGTCTCAAAGGAGAGTGTCTCTTCTTGGGCTCTAACTCCTCCTCCTCCTCAAGAACATCAAGATCCTCTACTACCACCTACTCCATCGACTGACCCCATACCTCGGTCCTAGCTTGAACCCTACATCCTATCGAATCTATGTCATCACCCCCGTAATTATCCTCGCACCCTAGACTATCAATGCCATGCCACATTCGATCACCCCACCACTGGTATTAGGCCTCTGTAACTCCCCCAGCCACTGTAGGGTCTACGGCTGGGGCATCCTCCTCATCTACAAGCTTTGTGACCTATCATGGAGGTAGGTCCCTCTCTGTTATGAGGCACCTGTACAAGAATGGAACCAAGGGCACATCCTGCTATAATATGTACTGACGAAGAACCTAAGAGTAGAATAAATACTCCTAGATGGCAATATTACGGCCAACAAGCCATCGCTCGCATTGTGTCATAGCAGTAAAACTAGATGGATCATCCCAAACTAGACACTCATAGTATGGTCACCACACGAGATCTCTGGCCAATAGTCTGGTAAAAGCATCAGTATAGTGGGGTAGCTCCCCTGCAAAAGTGTGGCTCTTACGCTCCTCATGCTCCCGAGCCCATCTAGCAGTATAGCACTGTGTACAAGCCTCAATAGATGTAATCTCATCTAGGAGCCCCTTAGGGAGATCTACCTTAATGTGCTCCCATCCCTAAACCTGTAAGAGCAAAATGCAAACAATGTTGATGTGTCCCCATCGATGAATGTGGTACAAATCATCGTAGCACTAAGCCAATAGCGATCTACCCCATGCATAGATGATAGGCTCATCGCTATCCAGAAGGTCCTGCACCATCATTAGGAGGTTCCAAGGGAATCTCAAACCTAAGTAGTCTCAAAAAAGAACATTGTTGATCACCATCAGCAACACGACATGTCTCGCTATGAAAACATGAGCATCATACCAAGTCTTGATAGACAATCTCGAAGACCCAGTCTCCTAGAGGGCCTATGCAGAGCGTGCTCCAAAAACTCGAGCATAGACAACCACCTAATCATTAGTGGTCAACAAAACAATGGGCACCCCATCGAACGGGATCCAAAAAATCTTGTAAACATCCTCCGATGTGATAGTCATCTTTTCGAGTAGAATGTGGAAGGTGTTGGTCTATGGGTCCCAAAAATGGGCTAAGGCCGTAAGATATGCCTGATCGGCCATGATGTGGGGCAACCTGATGATGTACTGTAGCTTGCAAGCCTTAAACCACTCCCAATCAGTGTCATCAAACCCAGGAAGCAAGTCAACCAGTAGCCTCGGGTCCCGAGCCTGAGCAGTGAGGATCTAAAACAAAGCAGAAGAAAAAAAAAACATAACTACAATGCATCTAAGGCATAATTTACAATAAACATGAAAATGGTGTAAGAAGAGTATGATTTACTCTAAACCTAAGCAGAAGAAGAATAAATTGCACCTAAACAAAACAAAAAGTCAAAAAAATCATAAAATCAATACATAAAATAGGCTTAAGCTTTAGCCGCTGTCGCCTACAGTGGCTAAAACCTGGCCGCTGGAGGTAGCAGCGGCCAAGTCCTAATGGTCAATTTTTTTACTGTTGGGATTCAAGCTTGGCCACTCTGAGCGACAACAGCTCAGAGCTGGTTTCTCTAAGCAACAACGGCCAAGGGGTAGCACGACAAACCCGTGAACCCTTGGCCAGAAAAAAAAAATTACAATTTTAACAAGATAGCTTCAATAAAACAACAAAGGGAGGGAAAGCAAACAAATTGGAAGACAAATCCCCTACCCAAACATCAAAACTAAGATAATTTTGAGAATGCCCAAAATGGCGGCAATGGGTGAATAATGAAAAAAAATCAAAAAATCCTAGGCTAAAGCCACTGATAGATTGTAAAATTGGGGACCAACCTATCGTAGCAAAAGGAAACCTAAGCCTAATTACGGAGTTTGTTCATTGGCAGCAGGTTTAGTGATGTTCATTTTGTTCATTTCTTAGTGGAGTTCAATTTTACTTAAGAAAAGAAAAGAGAGCTAGGGTTTTGAAGAGAGATACCTAAGAAGCTCAGGCTCCTCCAATAGCTAATGGCTCGCCCCATGCAGTCATGTCCTCAGCACCAGCAATTTTCAAAGTCACAACCATCATCGTTGCACTAGAGCTCTAAAAATAGAATATTCAATAGTGAAAATGATAGGTCAAAACCTTAGAATTACAAATTTTATATTTCCTTAATTATGCCTTGGCTGCTAATGGCATCAGCAGATCAAGCTTCTTGGCCCCTCAAGGCGACAGCGGCCACAGGCAAGAAAATAGAGGTTGCTGGACTTGACAGCGGCCAAGCCCACAAATCAAAATTAAGCAAGTCCTTCAATAAGGGAATAACGAAAACAACAAATAATCACACTTTGATGGTTTAGGATCATCATAATGTTCAAAATAACAAAAAAATCACAATCTCAAACAGGCCTCATATCCAATTACCTACTCTATCCACTCGGCGATTACAGCGATTTGTACTCCATGTGTTTCGGAAAGATTAGTAGGAAACCATAAGGCCACTTGGGGCAAAAGCAACTCATTTCAAAATTACGATATGTCACCCTTTAAACCCGAAGAATATCAAGATGGTTAGACTGCTCCACGGATACGAAGGGGTCATTCTAATTCCCCCATGACATCAAAAACATTAAGTCAAAGTGATACAATCTAGGCATGAACAAAATCACTCATCCTAACTCCCTAAGAAGGCTATTGATAGTCGGACTGCTCCTCGGGATAGGTATGGATGATTATCATAAGCAATTGGAATCACACTTGGATGTGGGATTGCCCATTAAAAGCAAAAAATGCTAGAAAGGAACTAGATTAGTCATATTGGTCAAGCGACTTATCGCTTCATTAATTGTGTTTTCTTCACCAATTCATTGTATGAAGAGGTAGTTCAAAACTTCAACATAATCATAATCAAAATCAACAAAATATCACTCGATCATAGCAAAATCATGTTCGTTCTTCGAATCATTGCATACAATAATCATATAATTTCCCTTGTTTGTTGGGAATGTAAGCAGACATGACATCTTCAATTGTAGCTCTCCTATCGATCGAAATTGTTGTAGCAGCTGAAGCTACCCGATTGAGTTTGAGGAATGAGTGCAATTTAACATGCAAAAGCCACTAGGATAAGTCCTCTAAACATTGAGGCAATGATTCAAGGGATGTGTGCCATATTGCATGATTGGTCCATCTGGCATTGATCATACCATTGATCACCATACACCCTACAAACAGATCAGTCTATGTTTTTGCTCAGCGTTGTGTTTTCCACATAGCGCATCATAAAAAGGGGCATCTGTAGACACCTAAATCGTGTCATGCTTAGGGGAGCTACTTACATAGACACACTCATAAGATCATAAGATATAATCTTGGAATTTCCAAGCATCAATAGTGGTTCTCACCACTCATTTGGGGCCTTTTCAAGCCATCCAAGCTTGGTCGCTCAAGACAAGAGTGACCAAATCCTAGCCACTCAAGCCTAGAGCAGCTATACCTAGCTATTGCAGTCGATAGTGGCCAAATATTAGCCATTGTAGATGACAATGACTAAGCCATACGAAGTAGTTTACTAAAAAACAGGCCCAATCTCAGGCGGAAGTGGCAGTCTACATGCAATAAAGGTGAGCGAGAGTGACTTTGCATTTCTTTTCACGACCAGTTCACATAGGAGACTTGAGTTTGCATTTAGACTTATGTTAACTGACCTCCAAGCATAAACAAAGGATAAAATATTCTCATGCTAACGACCAGTTCTCATAGAAGACTCAAGTGGGTAGTTAGATTTTAGTTAACTGGACTTCAAACATAGACAATGAACAAAAGATTCTCATGTGAACTTGCACTATGCATGAGAAATCCATTTCTAGGGCTTGGACATAGACCTAGGGTTTCACACTATAAAAGGTGCAAGCCTAAGAGCACCAAGGGATCAGAGATCCTTTTTTTGAGCCTTTAATATTTTATGAGATAGATAATAGAGACCCAAATCAAATACAGGAGATTATTTTAGAGAGAGAGTTCTCTTTGAGATCACATGTGCGACGAAGCTTGGACAAATCAAAGAGCATAACTTTCTTCAACATCAAATCAAAGTATTTGATCCATAGCTTTAGGGCAAAGAGAGCAAGGTTTTCTTTAGCGGTCACTATCCTAGAAAATGGCCCGTAGGCTTAGCTTAGATAGACATAGCATATTTTATCTTGTTTTATTATATCATTAGCTTATATTTACTTGATTCCATGGTATCGCTTTATCATATTTCTGTTACATTCTTTGATTACTAAAAACCTTATTCGGGGAGACAATCTCGGATAGGTAAATGTGTATTGTTGTTTGAATTGCATACAGGGCCACAGGTTCATGAGACATAATCCATGACATACGAGAGCAAGAGGATCCGTTCGGAAAACATACCTAGATAATGAGGCATCTGTAAGCCCTGAGACATTTTCATGTGTGGAACCGGGAAGCATTTTAGAGCATGCCACCCCTTTTGCAAAAGGGGACATCTCTTCATCCACTTGTAAATAATTGTATCAATATGGGTATCCCTAAGAGGGATCGACATGTAACCAGGGTTCAATATTAATGAAAGATCCATTCTTTGTCATTTTCATGTTATATGTTTTCTTGTAATCTTTTAGCTTTATTTTTGGTATAGTAATAACATCGCAAGTAGAGTTAAGAGCGGTTCATGCACCCCGGGGTCGCTACATAAGGAATGCCTCCACTCTCCACCCTCACACCCTGCTAGCCATCGCCAAAAAATTTCCTCATCTCTGCACCTCGATCGCATCCAACCTCGATGTGCTCACCCTCCATTGGCACCTTGAGGATACAGTGTACATCCTCCAAGGTCAAGGTCACCGCTCTTGTGGGGAGCTAAAAAGTACCCCTATTTGGATCCCACCTCTCCACAAATGTAAAGAGGTACCCCTCATTTGACCTCACTACGTCAACCCAGGATATCTCTGCTAGCCCCATAGCCTCCAGTAACTCCCACTCCTCCTTCACTACCACCTTCCTCAACCTAGAAATGTACGAAAAGAGCCGGTGTTGAGCTTCCAAAATCCTAAGTTGCAGCACAACACAAAACACTTGTCATTTACACATGTACCAAAAACAAATCACAAAAACACAAATTTTTTGTGCAATACACAAAAAAAGGGAATTACCTCAGTAGCCAATACTCTAGCTCCAATTTTAGCCCCCACATCTGCTCCCTCTGCCACAATAGCTTTCATACCCAATTTACTTCACCTCACTCCACTCCACTCTCCCAAGCACACAAATGAGCTTCATTTTCACCCAGTAGGCTATTTATAGCTACTTCAGGCACCTTGAGACACCCATGGGTGTTTCCTAGCAGACTGAAGTGCAACAAGGAATTTGCAGAACACCCAAACACTGGTGGGCATCTCTGCATGCCAAAAAGCACCAACAAACTTTTGGCATCATTTTTTATAAAAAGACAAAAAACTTATAAAACAATGGCTTATCCCAACCAAATCACTCCATATTGCATCCAAACATCTGTTTCATCATATCAACAAATTTTGTGAATATTCCAATCGATTTGGATTCATAAATTTTGTTTGCAAACACAAATCACAAATTAGCTTAACAAGTTACAAAAACACTCCAAAATAGTCCAAATCTTCACAAAACAATAATAATCATCATTCTCATCACCAATACATCATTTTTACATCATCAACATCATTCCATGTCATCATTTGCATATTTTCCAAGATCAAACAACCTTAAAGTGAACCTTGTATCTAGTGGGTTATTCTACATACTTGGTGATTGCAATGATTTGCATCCATGCAAGTCGGTAATATGAATAACCTACCATAAGGATACTTAGTAATTTTCATAATTCCATATCTCCTTGTTCAAAATCACAATCACATTTGTTACTTTACATTTCGAGTGAAACCTTGCCAAGAACTATTTGCACCAAAGTTGTCATTGATGGCCTAGTTCGTGGGGCCTAACACATGGAAAAAATCACATCTCATTATTTCACATCTCCTTGACAGTCATCATGGTGATTGGCCTTAACTAGGGTGATTATTTTTTATCATAGGAATTATCTAAAAGTCACTATTTGGCCCTTCGAAGTTGAGTATTTTTATCTTTGCATATCAATGAATCTAGAAGGCATATTCTTTGGTAGCATCGAATCACCCCAAATTTGGGGTAACCACATTTGATTTTGAATTTTCCACAATGAGATACATATTACATGATCATGACCTTTTACTTGACAAAAATTCCTTCATCTGTTGGGACAAAAACAGACACATTTTTCATCACATCTTTCACAAAACCCTTCATCTATTGGGGCAAAAATAGACACATGTTCCATCACATATTTCACAAAACCCTTCATTTTTTGGGGTAAACACATACACATATTTAATTACATTTTTAAAAAATCCCTTCATCTATTGGGGCAAAAATAGATGCAACATTTCACATTTTTTATTAATCCCCTTCCCACCGTTGGGGCAAAAATGGTATCACATCTACATCATTCATAACATCCACCATTCATTTGCATAGATTTTTTAATTGGCTTGTGAGATTCCTCTGCAAACTCATTCACAAATTGAGGGGGTAAGCTATGCAAAAATTCAAATTCTTTCATTCTTTTATCTTCAGGCTCACGTTTCACATATCAAGAGAAAGCTATTTATGCACCTAGTCGAAACAGATGTCTTGTGTTTTTGTACTGCATTGTGTTTCACACAACATAGTACAAAAAGAGGAATCTGTAGACACAAAAACCTAGCCACTTGTCGTTCATCTAGGTTTTCCTACCATTTCCACCCATTATTCATATATATTTTTATTTATTTATTTTATATATATTTAAATATTAATATTTTATATATTATATTATATATATATATAATAAATATATATTTATATAAGTGAATTGATCCCAGCCATCCAATTTCACTTAATCTTATCCATCTAGCCATATCAATCCATGCCATACCCTATATTTAATATCCACCCTCCATTTTGATTTAATCTGAGCCACACAATTCGTGTTGCTCAAACCCTGGCATACCTTAGGTTGAATTATTAATAGGAGCTATTTTTATGGCTCAACCCCTGAATCCTAAGAATTTTTCCTAAGAAAACTCATGCCTTGAGTCCTAATTCATTCACCCTAGAGTTCCTTGGAGTATCTGAGCACTCTCATCCTCTATCTTCGCTTGCCATAGCCCATGCATTTGTCCTCACCCCTATCGCTCAGTCAAATCTACATCTATAGATTTATTTTTAGCCATAGAATGCCTTTAGGTGCTCCCTATCATTCTTGAGAACCTCCAGGTGCTTTCCCTCCACTTCCAAGTGCCTTTGGGTACCCTCCACTATTCCCAAGCATCTACGGGTGTTTTTTGTAGCCATCGGGCACCCATAGGTATTTTACACCAAAGTTCTACAACCCTCCTAGCCCTCGGGTGATGCTAGGGCATTGCCACACCAATCCACTACAACAAATTACATAAAATTAGAGAATGGTAGATAAGCAAGGTAAATCAAAGTTATTGTTGTTATATTTTATTATGTTGTTAGCATCTGTTCACATTTTGTTATTGCATAGCTAGGGTTTAGTCTTGATTTCTGAGGGTCTCACATTGTGGAGCCCTCATTGTTATTACTGACTCATTTGCTATTTTTTTGTGTGTAGATATGATAACATTACACTAGTATTGGACAATTGCTTAAGATGGAGTGTCATAGCATTGGATAATCAGAAGTCCACTCACTTCTGTTGGGAGCAAGAACATGTTTTGAAGACACCACCAGCGTTGTTTTCTAGGGTTTCAAAGAACCCTAGCTATTGTAAAATTTGTATCAAATAAGTTCAAATATTCTTATTGTAACAATGGAGTTTTGAGGCTCCCCCATTAATATAAAATCATTCATTATGCAATATTGTCTTTTAAGTTCAATTTATATCTTGTTATTTGGTGTTGCATTTTTGTCTTCACAACTATATCATACTCTCATTACTAGGGATACATAAGGAAGTCCCCAAAATATAAGGATTGATATTGGGGAATTTAAATGACATCAAACAAATTCTTCCTAGAAGAATCTTAACTACTCAAGGGTCCTAATTATTTCTCCTAGAATAATAAAGTGAAATCAATCTTGGTATATAAAAAACTTTGGGATATTGTCAAAGGGAAAGCATAGAGACCTACCACAGGTGATATTGAAATCCTAAAGTTTGAGGAAAATGATTCAAAGGCTCTAATGATAATAACCTTTGCTATCACTGATGAGATACAACCCTCTATTTGTTCAGAAAAAATATCTTCAGATGCATGGCCAATCCTAGAGAAAATATTTGAAAAAAAGAATAAGGTAACTATTCTTCATCTTCAAACTCAACTTCACTCATTAAATATGAATAGTGGAGAAAGCATAGAACTATTCCTAAGGAATGTAGTAGATGTTAAAGGGAAATTATTGATCTTAGCAAAAATAGTTAAGGATGAAATTCTTACTCAAGTAACCATGAGAGCACTTCTAAACAACTATAAGCATTTGGTAACATCTTTACAAGTCCTAAGTTTAATACTTCTTTTGATGACCTAATCAATATTCTACATGAATATGAGGTGGAAAATACAGTTAAATGTGAAATGACTAACACTGCATTGGCATCTAAAGATAATCCATAAGAAAATATTGCTTCTTCATAAAAAGGAAAAAAACCATAATACAATAGGTATTGTCAGATATGCAATAGAAAAGGCCATAGTACTAGCTATTGCAGGTTCAATCCCAAAAACTAAAATCAAGGATATCAGATGAACAATGGAAATCAATATCAACCACGACAATATCAGAATCCTCGTCAGCAACAATTTCAATGTCCAACCAATTATCCTCAATTGAAGTATCAAAAATAAAAGGACATCTAGCTTAAAGGGTAGAAGAAATTGAAGAATTGGAAGAATCTACAAATTATTATGAAGTCAAAGCTCTTTCATCAAGAATGACAGGTTATGAAGATACTAACTACTTGCTTGAACAAGTTACAAAAAATAGAGAAGAAGAATCTAAATATCAATATCAAGAAGATCCACATTGAATACTAAAGTCTTCAATACCTTAATAATGTAATACAGGGGGTGTTAGAGATAGAGTATATTACATCATTTGGGTCATGAAAATGTACATTTCTAGGTACATACTCAAGACATTAGATTACTTTAGGGGGAATTTATCTAGTTACTTTATGCAATGTAATAAATTCACAAGTGTCAATGTGCAAGGTGTCCCTTGTACATCTAGGTAGAGTGTTGGCCAAGGAACCTATCTTCCTATATAAAAATGGCCTCATTGTAACAAGATTATAACAAGCTCATAGCATATTCATAGGTAGTAGCATAGTGTTGTGTAGATCATCATTTATTGGTGATGGGTGAAATGTAGTCCAGTAGCTTTATTCATGGAGTGTCCATTTCCTCCATAGCTACATTGTATTCATTTTGTCATTTATATTTATAGCATATTTTAGTCATCTTGTAGATTTACTTTTTTTTATATTATTCTGCATCTTGTGATTGTTACCTCCCATTGTGTACTATATCAAAAGCTAACATATACAGGTAGAATAAAAGGTTAAGGAACTTGAAAAATCATTGAGCAAGCAAAGTAATATTGAAATGGGTCTAAAGAATGAGGCCAAGAAGGACAACATACCCGGATTCATGGCGGCTACATATTCCACCATGTAAATTCAAAAAAAATAATAAGGCCAAGAATGGTAAGACAAATTTCACGAGATGGCCAAGTACAAGAAGGAGGCTGAACATGCCAACAAATATAATCAAGATCTGACTAAACAAGTTAAGAATATCCAATAGTAGATTCAAATAGACAAGTCCAAATCCATAGGGTTCTCTAAATAAAAGGCTAAACAAGTAATAAATGGTATATCTAAGGATATTATAGATATGGGCCTTAAAGTAAGACCTGTGTTGCTATACCTAGAAGAGATGAAGTATTAAAAACCTCAAAAAATGAATTCAAGAATGTTGAGGGTTTTATTTGGTCAAGATTACCTATGACCACAAATATTCAAGCCCTGGTTGAAATTAAATTTTAAATGGTAGCAAATAGATTCCCCAATAGAGAGTGATCCTATGCTAATATATTGTATAGAAGCTTGTTCAAGAGGTATAGACTCATGACTTAGGGTTGACAACTTATCCAAGAGCTCAAGGTTGAATCCAAGGGGATATTAAAACATCTAAATCTAGCTATAAAATGTGGATTCTGAGATATAGAGAAGGAGACAGATGGGAAAGCCGAAGAAGAAGTAGAAATAGAAAACCCCCTAGATGATCAAAGGTATATGAAAATAGGAGCTAAAAATCATCCCTATGTTTTGAAGCCTCCATTCATCTTTTGCACATTTCGTTCATCCCCTTCCATCCTCATTTTTCATTTATACATCTCTCCCTATTTATCCTTACTTTTTTAGACACTATTTACCCAATGGATAAGGCTCTAAGTTTTAAAAATTTTGTGAGAAAAATACCCCTAGAGGTACCAATAATGTAGGTCAAAATGACTACATCAGGAAAAATAAGGTGATTGAAAAATACAAGCTTATACTGAGAGGGGGATGAATAGTATAAGACCACTTTTTACTTTTCTTTCCCAAACAATATTATGCAATATATCAATGGCAATATCAACAACAATAATAAAAGCAATGTACAAATTACCACACGCAATAGAGACACCAATTTAAAGTGGTTCACCCAATGTGGGCTACTCCACGGAGAAAATATTTCACTAAAATTTTCTCAATAAATATCTTGGGAATCCTTTCCCTATTACAATGCTTATGAACCTCTATACAAAGGAGACACCAATCCCCTAATCAAGTTCATAAATATCTATCCATGGGAGAACTTCTTCTCCTCTGCTTTGGTTGGTGATCTTCTAGAAGAATTGTTGCCTCCACTGCACTGGCTTATGGATATCTATCCACTGAAGACTCCTGCCCTCACTCAGAAGACCTATCTTCATTGTCCTAGCTAATTTACCTCTATCCACTGGAGACTGTCATCCTCTATACTCTGTCACCTCCAAAGCTTGCTCTCATCTCTATATCAAATTTGCACTAAACACAGTCCTTCGGTCTAGCATAAATTTTCTTAATATATGTCTTTGATATGTACTAAACACAATCCTTAGGTATAGCACAAATCTTCTCAATCTCTATCTCTGATCTGCACTAAACACAGTCCTTCATTCTAGCACAAATCTACTCAATCTCTATCTTTCATATAGCACAAACTTGTCCTCAAATCTGCACCAAACTCTGTCTTCAAATATGTCCTCAAGACTTAACACAAAACTTGATTTAATCACAAATCAACTCTATTAGATCTTCCCCAAAACTTACCTCAAGGTTTAAACAAATCAATCAATCAACTCTGCTCACAAGTTTTCTCAAATACTTACCTCAAATATATCCACAAGTTCTCTCTAGAACTTTCTCTCACTGCTCTCAAGTCTTCACCAAGACTTACCTCAAATCTGTCCACAAGTCCTCTCTATAACTTGCTCTCACTGCTCTCAAGTATTCACCAAGACTTACCTCAAATCTGCTCAACAAATCCTCCCTAGTACTTGTTCAATGTGCTCAAAAAGTATTTACCAAGACTTGTTTCAACTCTACCCAACAAGTCCTCACTAGAACTTGTCCAATATTCTCAATAAGTCTTTCTCAAATCTGCATTGTAAGCTTCCACAAAAGCTTACTCAACTCAATCTATCACAAAATCCTCTTCAATCACATCAACAAGTTTCACATAGAATCTTGTTCAATCTCATAGAAACATATAGAGAATTGTTAGAGACTCAATATGCTTCACACTCACAATAATGCTCAATAACTTTCAATCCTTCTTTTTACCACAGAAACATATAGAGAATTGTTAGAGACTCAATACGTTTCACTCACAACAATGCTCAATCACTTTCAATATTTTCTTCAACTCAATCTAGAAATAAAGAACAATTTGTTTCACAGAACTTGAATTATCACTTCAATACTTCCAATCAACTAAGCTCAATCAAATCCTCTCAACCAAACACTCAATGAAGGATTTTTAAACAATTCTTATCAAACAAACCTCACATAACAATGATACTCATGATCTTTCACAAACCCTAATCATGCACATGAAGACTCACTCAATATTTCCAACAATGCTTATCAAACAAGGTTTCTATCATCAACCTTTATTCTAGAAAAACCTTCATCAATCAATATTGGATATCTCAACACCAAACTCAACAAATATTATCAAACAATCCTTTTTACTCTAACTTAGAATTCACAACATCCAATCCAATAATGTTTTACTCACAAGGAAGATGTACCCATACCTTTTATTTTGATGGAGATATATCTTCAAAACCTGTCTTAACCACAATCAAATTTTTCTTTACCAACACTAGGGTTAGGTTACCACAACCTCTCTCAAGATCTCCACAAAATAATTTTATCAAAGATTATTTTTCATAAAAAATAAAAAATCCTTTTGTACACCTTATAATCTCCAAACTCACAATATTCAACTCAATAATTTCACCATAACACAACACTTAACAATTTTCCATGCACACCTTATAATCTCCAAACTCACAATATTCAACTCAATAATTTCATTAAAACAACATGCATAGAAAACTCCCTTATACACCTTATAATCTCCACACCTTATAAATTTCATTCAAAAAAAAAAAAAAATCTTTACCTTATAACTCCCCTAAGCTCTTAACATTCACGATAATCTCAAAGCACTCAAATTTCAACACCAAATAAAATTGAATGGCATACCTTTTGTTTGTTCTACCCACAAAAGAAAACTTCGGCAGATTCGACCATGTGACCTTTGCACTCCCAAAACCCTAGCTCCAAGTTGGGCTACCAAGTGAGCTACGCACCCACATGAAACACAACGCACACACTATCCCACAAAACCTGCTGCCTCATGAAAAATTCCAAAAAAATCGAACGACAGACTCTTCCTCCAAAATTTCGATCACGTGGATCGAATCGTGATCTCCTCCATGCAAACCTTAACTCTCTCCCAAATTCCATCTGTGCTACCACTATTGATGGGAATTCAAACCACCACGTGGCCTATGTTTCCTCGTTTCCCTCCAAGCACTTTGAAATTGCAAATTATTTTTTCTTAGACACGATGCTCGATATTCTCTTTCTCGCATTCGAAGGTATGATTAAGACTTTAGGAAATGGAAATCATTTCCTATATAAATACACATTCACCTTTTGATTTCTCATGTTGGCCCTTTTTCAAATTTAAAAATTCAAATTTAATTTTAAATATTAAATTTAAAAACCTTTGCCTCCTTTATTAATTTAAATTAAAATTTTAATCAAAGATTAAAATATTTTAATTTAAATTAAACCCTTGAAAATTGCTCATGGGACTTTTCAATTTTGACTTCATTTTTCTTCATCTTGTTATTTGGCCTGAAATATTATAATAATAAAATATTATTAATTAATTTAAACTTGCTTCTCCTTTCTCGAGTTTTCATCCATTGGGCCCTTTTTAGGCATATAATATTAAAAATAAATATGATATCCTATTCCTTTCCAAGACCTTCTTTATTTTGGAAAAACCACTTGATGTCCTTAATGACGACGACATTAAACCAATTTTCCTTTGACATGAATGACAACAAAACTACTCAAAATTTCCAACAGTGATAAGTTTCTAAATTTTTTGAAGTCACACAAGGATGAAGTTAGGTGCAACATTGTAATGTCACAATTACAAAAGATCCTGGGAGGTTTTAAGTGCATAATAAGATACAACACCGCAACTTGCCTCTATGTCACAGTTGGGATGGCCCAAAAGTCTTCAAGGTAGGATTTTGGTGTGACATCGCGACATGTCCCAACGTCATGGCCGTAGAAGCCCAAAAGGCTTTAAGGCAATATTTTGGTGCGACATCATGACATGTTCCAACATCACGGTCACAGAAGCTCAAAAATATTCAAGGTAGGATTTTGGTGTGACATCGTGACATGTTCCAACGTCATGGTCATAGAAGCCAAAAAGGCTTCAAGGAAGGATTTTTGTGGGACATCGCAACATGTTCCAACATCGCGATCGTAGAAGCTCAAAAAGCTTTAAGGCAAGATTTTGGTGCAACATCGCAACAATGTTCTAACATCATGGTTGTAGAATCTTGAAAGGCTTCAAGGAAGAATTTTGGCATGAGGATGCGATGTCATGACAGGTCTCAGTGTCATGACCACCACAAGCTATAGCAAATAAAATTTTATGTGAAGGTTTTAGTCTGCCATGGTTGTTACAGATCAATGGTGACAAGCGTGTTCAAGAATGGAAAATAGACCATATTTCAATCTCATCCCCACTACTCTACATGCACGAAGCATTTAACCGATAACCATAATTCAAGCATATTACCCTAGTATGGATCCATGATATCGCATGATGTTCTACAAGCTTGGTCACCTGGTATTTTGTTGTAACAGTTTTAAATAAAATCTATATTTGTATTGTTAATATTAAACCATAAGAGTATTATAAATAAGAGCAATGGCCTCTCAAAAAAGGATCAGATATTAGGTATTTACAAGTTGCATGTATGAGGACTTTTGACGCAATATAATTGAAATCTCTATTTGGCCTCTGGTTCAACATCTTGTAGAAAATGTATGTATGAATGGATGAATTTTTCTATTTAACTAGATGAAAGTGGATGAAACTAATTCTATTTTCTATATTTTTGAGCATGTTTATTCTTCATTTCTATAACTTATAATGTATTGAGTTGAATGTTGACTAAGATTATTTTGCATAATATTGAAAATTAGTTGGTCTGTTAGGAGGTTTTAATTGTTGCTTTATTTCATAACATTTGTGTATTTCTTAATGGTGCCTAATTTGTACCATCCTAAGTTCTATCTTGAGCTATGTTTGTATCTTTCTTATACCCTTTTCCTCCCTCATCATATATTTTAGCTAGTTAGAATTTCATAGGAGCCAACCTTCTCTAGATATTGAATCGATTAAGCCCTGCAACTTATCTGATCATTCAATGTTGGCCAAATCTTGGGTGCACATTTCACCATAGGAAAATTTTGGACCAACAGGTCTTATGTCGGGTCTACTCCAAACTACCTTGTTGTTAATTAACTTCTAACCTGCTTGTTGTCTTCAAACTTGGTGGTTCCTCCACATGCTTGATGGTTTCTCCTTATCTTCTCTCCTCCATTCAAGACTACAACTTACTTGCTTTGTTCCTTATACTATCTTGCTCCTTTTTCAAGCTAGTAACTAGCTTATTAACTTGTTATTTTTATAGGTTTAATGTAAGTTTTATGGTGATATCAAGATCCAAATTGTTGCTTCAAAAACTAGAACTTTAGCTTATCCTTTTTTTTATCCTTTAATAATGATAATGGTGCTTATAATGCTTGATATAAACACTCTCCTTGAATGCTTAAACAAGGCAACTATAAACACTTATTTGCAAACTTTTTCTTTCCTTAATTTCTTGTATTTTTCTTGCTTATCTTCCTCACTATTTCATTGTTCAAAGCTTTCAACTTTGCAGCTATTCATTTGCTTAAGTTGCTGCCCAAAAATCTGCTTTCTCCTCTCCTCCAACTTGCTCTCCAAAACTTTACTTTCTCCTTCCAAAATGTTGTTAAAAATTAGCTTTTATCTTCTTCAAATATGCTATCCAAAAAATTTCCTTTCTCCTTTCAAAATGCTACCAAATAACTCTGAAATATGTAGCTATTCTCTCCTACAAATGCTGCTCCAAAAACTGTTTTCTTCTCCTTTAGATTGCTGTCCAAAAATTCTGAATTTCATAGCTTTACTTTTCCTCAAAAATATATTTAAATATTTTAAATTTTGCACCTCCAAATGCTGCCCAAAATTGTTGTTAGTTTCTCCTTCAATTAGCTATCCAAGGAAACTTTAAAATCTGCCCAAATATTCTATAAATAGTAGCTCTATGTCTCCCCCACCTTGATGTCCTGAAACTCTTCAAATTTTGTCCCAAAAATCTACAATCTTCTCCTTCAAAAATTAGCCTTCAAAAAATTTAATGGCTACCTTCAAAAAGTATCAATTTGGTGGCCTCTTCAATCCTCTTTCTCCTCTTTAGCTCTTGCTAAATTTTATCTTCAAATTTGGCCTCTTTATTGGCCTCTTCTTCAAGAATATGAATGTCTTGAAGTCTTCAAAAAATAATTTCCAAAATTTGGCAAACTTCTTACCAAATCCTTTTGGCTTATTTTCAGATGGCAAAAATTATCCCAAATTTGGTGTGAATACCTCTTTTCAAAAGTTTCTTCTTCTTGCAATATTCTATCTCTAATTTTCTTCAAATATCCTCCAATGGCCACTTCTTCAATTTTACAATCGAACTTCTCTATTCTCCTTTTTTCTCCTTCCAAATTTTAATGGGACCTTTTACTAGGCAATCTTCTCTCTCAAATCTCCTATCTCTTTTCTCAAATATTCAATGGGACCTCTTCTCTCGAGTCTCCTTTTTCTCAATCTTCAATAGGGCTTCTCTAGCCTCTTTCTTTCTTCTCTCTTCAATCTACTATGGGACCTCTTCTCTTGGGTCTCCTCAATATTCAATAATTTTACCTCTTATGACATGGATTCCTTCCTCCCACCATGGAACTATGTCTCTAATATTTTTTCTCTATTGTATCCTCATCATCTTCCAAAATATCATCAATAGGAATATTACTAAACATATTGTTTGACACCACTGCCTGATTCTTCACTGTAGATTTCTTTTAGAATTTTTTTTTTTTAAACTTGGAAGTATTTAGGATCTATTTCCTCTCTTTATTGCTTTGGGATCTTATGTGTGCGGTCTCTTGCTAAATTACCATATTCATGGTAGATTTCATAGTGAAAATGTATGTTCTCATAATCAACCTCTTGCTCCCATGTTTCCTCCCCAAACTATAGTGTGATATTTTTTGGGAGAGGTTTGTTAAAGTCTATTAGGACACATATCCGAGTATATATAATCTGTTCAAATCTATACGCACTATCAACAATCATTATGAATTTTCTTATGGTATTCCCAATTGTTGTAATTACTATGGGATTCCAAAATTTGTTGGCAAGCTAAAAAGTCTCACCCAAACTAGTGTCGTAGATGGCATCTCTTCCTTTGCTTTGAATTTATTATACCAATATTTCATAAAGAGATCTACCCTTCCTAAAAACCATGGCCCCCCTTGGAATATTTGTTCCCTATTATCTTTAGAAGCAAAAATAATAAGAAAATAACCATTGGGGCAAGTAAAGTTTTGGAATTCACCTTTTATTTACCATTGTTTAACATCCTATAGTTTAAATGTTGATAGGATCAATATGAACCCCATAAATTGGTATATCATATCTCTCCTCTCCATGTCCTCTATTCCATTTTAAATGTCCTCAATGTCCACCTTCACCATCGGGGAACCATATGCTACCTTTAAACACCCTATCACAGTTTTCTTGGAATATTAGGCATCCTTAAAGGTCTTCATGGTGCTCTCGAGTTATTGATCATATCTGGTTGGGGTTGTTTGCCATGACAGGAATCCCTAAAATTTATTTTTGGGGGTAGATCCCCTAACTCTTTTCCCATATTAGGAATTGATACAATCGACCCCTTTTGGTAGTTTTTCCTCGAGATAATTTTTCTTAAGTTCTAGACCATATTGATTTTTCTTGCTTTAGATTCTCTAATATGGTCTACATCGTGTATTTTATTTTTGGTTCTCTTCAACCCTTGGCCTTGTTTTCATTGTAGACTATGATATCTCATCTCTTTTTGTATTGTAAATTAAAAGTGCTTATTGCTTTTACCTTCACAGTATGTGTCTTGTAAAAATTGATTGTCTACTGCATTTTGAATCCATTGTATTTCCTCTACTTGGATCTTTTCCTTCCTGTAATCATTCTTACTAGCCATTAGGGACAACAAACCTTGTCCTCTATATTTACCCTATAATTTGATCTAAAACCTTTCAAAACCCACATGCTAGCTCTCTCTCTCTCCTAAATAAACTGTTTATATTCCACATATTTAAAGAACACTCTTGTTGTTATATTTTAAAAAAGAATGCTTACATATTTATGTAAAGTAAACGTAAAAATACCTAATGTTCATTTGATTTTTTATAATGTTAGGTTCAAAGTATTTCATAAAAAAAATATAAGCCAAAAAAATTAAATAATTAAAATTCAACACCTAAAACATGTTTGAACTTTATTTGCTTAATTAAGTGAAAATAGTCAAAATTAACTATTTAAAAATAAAATCTTAAAATATTTAGATTATAATATAACTCTTTTAGCATAAAAGTTCAACTACTCTACAATTTTAGAAGTTCACTTAAACAAAATGTAAAAATTTTAAAACTATAAATTTATTTAACATTATAATAAATAATCAAATGTAATATCAAATGACCTATAAATTTAATTGCTAAATATTTTTATTTTCAAATTTAGTTATAAATTTTATTACATGATGTAAACATAATTCCTAATATAATATTATAACAATACCATATAAAATAAATAAAATTTATTTTAATTCAAAGAATATACAGATTAAGAAAAAAAATGATTTATACTTAATAACAAAACTTTCTTGTTTTTAGGATTTGGCATTGTTTTCCATAGGATTTTGTTACTTTTGTGATTCGCTTTGGTGTAAATTGAATACTTTTATGGCTTTACGAAGATTTAGAGACCTTTCCAAATCCTCTTTGTAAAAGGTTTGGGAGACCTTTCAAAACTCTTAACTCCCAAGGGTTAGGTGGATTTTTAAGTGCTTGTTTGATGAGGCACTTACCAAGAAGAGACAAAGAGACTTAGGTTAAAATCTTAGGGGGTTCGGTGGATTGGGAAGTGCTTGTTTAGCCAGACACTTACCAAGAAGAAACTTAGCTTCAAATCTCGGGGGGTTAGGTGGATTGGTAAGTTCTTGTCTAGCAAAGCACTTATCAAAAAGAGACTTAGGTTCAAATCTTTGGGGGGTGCTAATTTGTAAATGTAGTAGTTTGATTTGAATCCTTTATGTTCTAAGTGCACGCAAAATCAACAAAGACGGTACAAACCTTAATCGCGCTGGTTTCCATCTCATGCCTGGTCAACAACAACAAGACAAATAGGTTTGTTGAGAGCAACCCCTATGGTTTGAACCCTGCTTTTATCAGTTAGTTACTAAAAATAATGTGGTTGTAACCAACTCCCCTATGTAACCACAAACCGAAAAGAAAAAAGACCTTTCAAAGCTTTTCTTAATACATTATAAAAATATAATACAACTTTACATGTATATATTTTTTGATTACATAGGAGAGTTGGTTGCGGCCATTATTTTTAGGAACTGTTCCCAACAAACCTATCTGTCTCGTTCTTGTTGATTCGCCGTGAGATAGGTACCACCGGTCGAGGTTTGTACTGTCGTCGATCTGACGCACATTCAAAGGATTCGAAGCAGACTACTACCCAAGGTTTGAACCTAGATCTCTTCTTGGTAAGTGTCCAACCACACCTGCACTTACCAATCCACCTAGCCCTTGGGGGCGACAGTTTTCCATATTTCTTTCTTCGATTACATAAGATTACATAAGAGAGTGAATCACAACCATGAGAGAGTGAACACAACTATACTATTTTTAATAACTGACAAATGTAAGATTCAAACCACAAAAACTACTTCCACCAAACCACAACTTTACATATTTCAATAATACGAAGTTTGAAAAGGCTTGAATTTTATAGACCTGCTCTACCCATTCGAAATTTCGAGTAGCTCTTATTTTTATTTTTAGTGCGTTATTGTTCTTTTAAATTAGTTTTTGTCATGTGTTTATTAAGATATTATATTATCGGTTCGTATAAATTTTTCCGGATGATTAATTTTTAGAAGATTGTTATACATATTTACACACAGCGAAGATAGATAGTCCAAAACTTTAATTACTGTATTATCCTAGAGAAACACGGATTGTTTTTATCTTTATTTCAAAGATTAATGATTCCATACGTGTCATCTGTTGTTATAGCCTTCTACAAATTTATTTTGTGGTCATTAGTTATTTATATATTAATATGAATGAATTGGTAATATCTTCATCACTATATTTTACCCCACATGATATTTTTGAAAGAACGATCTTTCTTTCGGATGATTGATTTTTCGTCTTCATTTTAAGCATGAACATTATTATCAATATTAATGATTCTACGCTTGCTATTTGTTGTTATGGCCGTACACAAACTTATTTTGGGGACAATATCTTTAAGATATCTTGATTTTTTTGGGAGAACGATCTTTCTCTGTGTATAACATCGTCTCTTGTTCACCGCTTGACCAATCAGCTGTAAACATCCAACCAAATCTTGTCCACTTTTATGTGTGCTCTTGTTCAACTCACTTTCTACCATCTCCACATTATGTCAGATGCTAAAAACTAGTTAGTTTACTGTTACGGCAAAGTACAAAACTTCTGCCAACAGGGTAATGTTTTTATTACCTTCACATAATAAACTAGCTATCACAGAGACGACAAGCTAAGTTATACATTAGATTATACGAACAAGAGCAATTATGCGAATGACATCATCGGATGCCAATGTTCACATACTGAATTTTAGTTCGCCTAACTGGACTAGATGCTGAATTTTAGAGGGAATTGTAGAAACTCTGATAGCATTATCTCCATCTCAAAAGCTGTCTACAAGTAGAGAAATTTTTACCCTAACACAGCTTTACAAGAACTGCTAATCGAATAGAAGTAGAAGCTATGCTCTACTTTTTCTCCTGGTGTGCGGAATCTATCGTCCTTCTCGAGACTTGGATGACGAAGCATAGTATACTGATTCTGTTTTGCGACTGGATTTCGAAGCATTTGGTTCATGAGGAAGAGGAAGGGGAACATACTCCGGAACGGAAACTTCGCCTTCAATTATTTGAAGTACTTGTCTGGTGCTGGGTCTCCCTTCTGGTTGAGGACTGCAACAGAGCAGCCCCAATTTCAGCACTCTCTCCATCTCATCCTCAACATATCCACCGCCAAGATTTGGATCCGCTGCAGCAATGAGGTCGCCGTTGGCACGGAGCTCTCTCAGCCAGTCCACCAAAACAATTTGGGCCTCGTCTAGAGAGGGATCAACGGACCGCCTTCCACATGCAACCTCCAACATCAACATACCGAGGCTGAACACATCCGTGCTGGGGATGGCCTTCCCTGTGTGTATAATTTCCGGGGCGATGTAGCCAAGTGTTCCCGCCACGCGAGTCGTGTGCGGGTCTTCGTTATGCCCATACAAGCGAGCAAGCCCAAAGTCCCCTAACTTTCCGTTAATATCCCCGTCCAACAAAACATTGCTGGCTTTGATGTCTCTGTGCACTACCCTTCGCTCCCATTCTTCATGAAGATACAGCAATCCTGCAGCCACGTCCTTCAGAATTCCATACCTTCGAGGCCATCCCAACACTGTCTTCGGATTCCCAAATATCATCTTATCCAGGCTTCCGTTGGGCATGCAATCATAAACTATGAATAACTGTTTTTCCCGCCTGCAATAGCCTCTTATTTGCACAAGATTACGGTGCTGGAGTCGACCGAGGCTTGAAATCTCTGCTATGAATTCCTTGAGGCCTTCGTGGGACTCTTTAAAGATACACTTTATAGCAACTTCGAGGCCGCTCACAGGAAGAATTCCTGTGTAAACCCGACCGAAACCTCCGGAGCCCAAGACTTGTTCGTCTCTGAACCCATTGGTTGCAAGATGCAAGTCTTTGTACTTGAATCGATGGGGCCAAAACTCCAGCTCCCAGTCTTCAACATCATCTCTCTTGTTATTCCTTCTCCACCATACAATCCCGCCTACAAAGCCAAGCAAGATAAGAAGAACAACGATAGCTGCAATGATGGGGACTCTGAGTGGCCGGCTCGGTTTGCTCTGTACTAAGGAAGGAAGATGAGAGACATTTAGGGCCGGTGAGACTCCTCCTGTACTGAAGCTCCAGGCGAGAACGTAATGTTCTTCATACCACACTGCTGTGGCTGCAGAGAAACCGACATACATTTCTTCTTCAAAAACGCTCGAGAGGGTCTTGTTCTTCAGAGATATCAAAGGTTTCTTCGGCCGAGGCAAACCAGCTCGAACAATGGTAACATTGAGCTGGTGTTGAATATGATCGTAATCAATCCAGGCTTGAATGTTGTGCCCATCGTTGAGAAGTAATCTTTCAGACCGATGGTCAATCCGGTAGCCGGCAGGTTCAGATTTTATCGAGTAAAGGTCGTTGAGATCAACACCGACATGATTGTTGTCGATGTCGTCGAAGTCGTCGTTCATACCAGTGTCGAACTCCACGGCAAAGAGATGATTTGAGGGGTTTCCGAGGCTTGACTTGTTGAGCAAACCAAGGTACTTACCCCACAAAACTCCGTGTGCAGACTTCTTTGGCGTGAGGATAAACGCCATACCACTTCGTGAAAGTTTATCTTTGGAAGGAACCATGGCGAATACGAAAGTAGTGCTGAACGACAAAGTTGCATTGCCATCTTTCATGAGCACTGGTTGTGAATAAAAAGCGCGGCCAACAAGTTGTTCGGATTGGGCAGTGAGGCGGATGGCGTTGGAGACGATTGAAGCATTCCTAAAGAAAGTGAGATTAGTTAAACCATTGAATTGGTTGAAGATAAAACTTGTGCCGAACAAAGCTTGTGCGGTGGTCGATGGGCAGAAGGCGAGAAAGGCAAAGAGGACAACAAACATTTTGGAACTGGATTAGTTTTCCTACGATGTAAATCTTATATTGCCAAATTCCCAATTCACAACAGTAGGACGTATGTATTTTTTTTTGTTTGATGTTTCCCCGTTCACGAAGCTCTCTTGCTGGTCAGAGAAGATTTTTCAGAGAGGCATGACCTTGCGTTGAATGGTAATAGCCACGTCATCCCCGCGTTTATTGACTTTTCAGAGAAAGCAACCCCTTGCGTTGAATGGTAATACCGACGTTATCCCCGCGTTTATTGACTTTTAAGAGAAAGCATTTCCTTGCGTTGAATGGTAATAGCCACGTCATCCCCGCGTTTATTGACTTTTCAGAGAAAGCATCCCCTTGCGTTGAATGGTAATACCGACGTTATCCCCGCGTTTATTGACTTTTAAGAGAAAGCATTTCCTTGCGTTGAATGGTAATACCCACTTTATTCCAGCGTTTATTTCCGGAAGAGAATTACTATTTCTACCATGACGATATGGTATTTTTTTAATGTTATTATTAGGAAGTTGTGTTTTTATTAATATGAGGAATTGGTAACATCATTTATTTTTAACTGGGTATTGAGGGTATTTTTCTACTATCAAGGGTTTAAATTTTGGGTTGTTTCTACTAACATCTACTCCACTTAGTTGTTATTTAAAACCCCACATAAAGAGGTCTATTCCATCTTGTTGTTATTTAACCCAGCATGAAGATGAGCATAGGGGCTCGGATTGGTACGCAAGTCAGACTACTACCTTTGCACAAACAACCATACCCCAAAGTTTGATCGCTTCTTCGTAAACAACAAAACTTACTAATCCACCTTGAAAAACAACTTGTAAAATATATGTATGTTTATTTGTTTATTATTCTTCTCACAACTTCTCATAATTTATAGAATGAAGAAACCTTTATATGTGAAGTTTTATAATTTTTTTTACACCTATGCCACTGTTTGAACCTTGGACCTCTCGAAGAAGAACCAAAGCTCAAACCTTTGAGATCAAAAAGTTTTATAATTAAAGATATTGAAAATATTTGAGTTTTTGTTTTGTTTAATTTATATAATTCAAACCACTTATAAGTAAATATAGTTTATTTATATTTTAATATTTATTTAATAATTTATAAAGAGATAAAGATAAAATTTTATTATTTAAAATTTTGAAAAAATTTAAGTTATTATTTTGCTACGTACAACTTGAACTACCTATAAATATACTTTATATTTTAAATTTAATTTAAATAATTTATTAAAAATAAAAAAATTTAATTATAATAATTTAAATTATTATCCATAAAATGTACAACCAATTTTTAATTTAAAAAATATATAATTTAAATATATATAAAAATAAATAAACACTTTCCAAAAATCTGGCATTTGCTAGAGGAATAAACACAAAGAGGACCCACGCCGTTAAATGCGTTGGACGAAGCTTCGATGCTTCTCCTAGAAAAGTAAGTGCAATAATTACATTCATGCATCCACCACTGTTGTAGAAACATCTCCACGTCAAAGATGATATTGCTCTAACACAAAGAGAGGACCCACGCTTGTTAAATGCGTTGGACGAAGCTTCGATGCTTCTCCTAAAAAAGTAAGTGCAATAATTACATTCATGCATCCACCACTGTTGTAGAAACATCTCCACGTCAAAGATGATATTGCTCTGTGGTGGTTTTGAATTCTAACATAAGAGATCTAACAAGCTATAGAGTTGGTTAAGAGATCTAACAAGCTATAGAGTTGGTTAATAAAGATTAGGGTTTAAATTATAAGAGTTGTTTTCATTAAATTTATTTTATCTAGTTGTTATTAATTCAACATGTTGACATGCACTCAGAAGATTTAGCTCAAGCTACTACCTTTGCAAACAGGTTGCCCCAAAAATTCAGATAAGACTACTACCTTTGCAAATAGGCTACCTCCAAGGTGTGCAATTTAGATCCGACCTGGAATTTGATAAACATTTGACAGTATTTTGTATTTGAAACCGTAAATTATGGTTTTAATTTTATGTTGACCGTAAAATTTTATTTGTTATTTTTATTATAAACCGTAAATTTTACAGGTAAAAATATTTAAAAACTGTAGATTTTATTTGTAGGATGAAAAGTGTAGTATGTATAAATATATATTAGATGTACTGAATAAAGATATATAATACAGATGTTACCTCTTTTTTAGTTTAGTGTGTCGTTTCAGCATATAATGCTAATACAAATAAACATTAAATTAGAACATGTAAACATTAAATTAGAACATGTGTTACCTCTTAAACAAAGATGGGTATAAAACTACCATCAAAACCATCCATCCATCTCAGTTTTTGGTGTTGCGGTCGAGAGAGATACAAGCAACCCGAGAGTGTCGGACAGATTAGCATCCCCTCTTCTCTTCGATGAGAGTGTCGAACGGATTAACATCTCCTCTCCTCCCCGATTTTCCGCCTCCCAGACCGTAACGATACGGGTTTTATTTGTCAATAAAAACGGTGTCTGATCCCTCCTATAGCCATCGAACAACACCAATCACAATGTTATCTTCCTATTGGTCTTAAGGTTGCTCAAAAAACGCAAGGCAGTTGGGGTCTGGCGTAGGGACTATTATTGACCCCATCACGAGGTGGTGCACTTCGGTTCTTTGCGAGCTTTCCAGCACCGCCTTATTATTATTAAGGAGTTCCAACGTCTTCAATTTCGAGTGGCAGTGGAGTGGCAGTGGAGTCTTTTGTTTTTCCTTTCAACTTTTAATAGTGAAAGATGCAAGTAAAAGTAAACATCCACAAGAAAAAGCAACTTTAATTGTAGTAAACAAAAAAAGTAGACACCGGTCCACTAGTTTCCAAATCTCATCACCTTGCCGGCTCCAAATTATTAGAGGTGCACATATTTTAAGTAGGTTATTATAGGCTTCATTTTTTTTTTCTTTTTTCCTTTTAATTGGTTATATGGCTTTGAAATGGTTTATATATAATACATTGTGACCCCATAATGGTATTACAACAATTTTATTATTATTTAAAGGAAGTTTCTTACAAGAAGACATTAATGACTTATACATTTGAAGAAAATGTCTCATAGTGGTAATAGCCATGTAATTGGGGTGTCATATGTAAAATGCAAGTATTCCAAGGGCGAGAGGGGAGGACTTGATCCTCAAGTAAAATGCTTACTAGCAAAATAAATAAATAAATAAATAAATAAAAGGCAAATAAAAGTTTGAACCGTATTATGACAACCAATAAAAAATTATAACCGTCATAAAAATTCCAATTGATAAGTAAATTTTTTTTTGAAATTCCAGCCCTGATTTAAGGCATACCATTACCTTTACAAACATACTGAACTCAAAGTTTAAACTTGAATATTTTTAATAAATATTTGATAAAACAAACAACTAACAGTCCACTGACCCTTCAAAACAAACCACGATTCACAGCCCAAATTCAATAACCTTTCCAAGATCCTACCAAAAATAATGCCTTTTACTACGCGAATAAACACAAAGAGATATGTCATTTCTGTGCCATGTTTTCAAATCATACATCTTAACTTCATCCTTTCATTTGCAAATTAAAAAAAAAAAAAATCATTTGGACGATCATCAGTTACTAACAATAATTCAAAGTTTACAATGATGTCGAACTTTTAAAGACCGCTTTTGATAAGCAATTTTTTTTTTTTTTTTTTTTAAATTTATCCAACGGATTATCCTATATTTTAGTTTAGTATAATATATTTAGTGTGAAGTAGTTAAAATTTATATATTTTATGTTTTTTTAAATATATTTTTTTATTATTTAATTTTTTTTTTTATAAATAAATAGATTTGTATTTTATGTTTATGACTTTAAATTAACAATAAAAGTTATTACATTTAAAGTTGTATTTTTTTTAAATTTATTAGGTTTAAAAATTTTAGTTGTGAGGAGATGGCCCTTCTTATATTTGGATTTTACGTTCTAAAGGCACATGTCTCAATAAGGTTAGATGGCCCTTCAAGGGGTGTTTAAGAAATGTGTTGGATTATCTAAGCAATGTAAGGTGGAGGTGGATTTATGAGGATAATAATATGTGGATAGGAAATATTTACACAATAATCCTAATGTTTTTATTCCATCTTGTTCTCAACTTCTGTCACTATTACCTTCTAAGCCACGTAATGGTCTATCTATGGGCCCTCTTATCTCAAGTCATGTAGAGTTAACTTTGGCAATGAATGCTCAATCACAAATCCTAGTTGCCACCATAGGTTTCCCTATTCATCTATTCAACTTGTTCTTGCATCAATTCCATTAATTCAACCCCTTGAATCCTTCTTTATGGTGGGGGCACCATCTAGGGATTTTGGTTTGACAACACCTATGATCTAATATTCTACCTCTATATCTAGTTCATGCATGTCATAATTTCCTTTTAGAGTCTTGTAGTTACTTCACAAATCATCCTTTGTTGAACCTAGTCGAGCACTTTTGCCCAAGCCTTGAATGCTAGCCCTATTCCTCCATTGGTAGTAGTGGGTTTTGTCCTCGTTGGTTTGGTTCCTACAAATTCTAGCCCAAAAAATACAGTAGAATTACAATAGTAGGGAGATTTTGGTGATAGAAGGTTAGAATAGTGTATTTGGAGACTAGCATGAGGAATATAATGCAACAACCAACATACCAATTGCTTTGAAGACTCAAAATTAAGCTAGAGTCCCTGAATACCTCTTTCTCAAGGAAGTTATCTAAAAATAGTTGAATGTCAAAACCATAATATTATATTATTTTTAATAGGGCTCGCCATAAAGCATAATTTTATAAATGGGTTAGGTTAAACTAAGAATTCAAGGCTTTCATTGTCAAACAAATGTAGGCATTGTGTAAAGGGTACATTTCTTATCAAATTAATACAAAGGAAGCGACTTAGTCTATTTTATAATTTGGAACTTAGGTGATATGCATCCAAGCTTGTTCTTTGCAAGCTTAGTCTATTGAATTCCACCTAGAAGGTCCATCTAGGGTGAAATTCTCATAATGGGTGGATGTTTTCTACTTAAAACTTGTATTTAGGCCTTATCTTAAACATATAGTAGGCTATTAAGGTAAAGATCGTCTGGTGCAAAAATGAAAAAGAAAAGTTCTCAAGATTCAAGGTTCATTCATGTGCCGACATGGAGATGGACCTTGATGGTGAGATCCTACAAAGTATTTGGCTTATTGGTCTTGATTTTAAAATGAATAAGACGTTTTTTACTCAATGCATCCTTATGCTTGCTCTCTTAAATCATTGTGATGCTTGTTTTTTGTAATGTGATGTTGGCTATATAATGGTGGATTATCTGATCCAAGCATGTGGTCTTTTGGGGGCATGGTTGTATGCCCAAAAATATATATTTTTTATCCTAATCACACTATTAAGGGCATAAATTTGTGCTTGGGTCTCTATTTTGACTCATTCAAGAAGCATTGGAACAATTAGAGGGAGAATAACAATTATAGAAAGCAAATCTATCATTTGCGTAACTTGGTGAAAAAATACTCTAGAGGTCCTAAAAAATGCAAAATAAAATGTATACTAAAAACAGTATTTTTATTTTTAATTTGTGTAGCCAAAATGTATCTCTAGCCATGTCGACACATTAGTAGAAGATAAAACACAAAAGGATAAGTCATATGTATGTATTTTTCATTTAATAAGAACTTTGTAACCCATAGAAGGTGAATCACCACATTTTCATATGGATGACCTTCCAACTCATGGAATTTGAACCACCACATTTTCAAATGGATGACCTTATATATTCAATAATATGGATTTTTAACACACTAATTATTTTATAAGGAAATATGTGCCCATGAATATAAAATGCATGATTAATGGATGCAATGTTATAGCCTCACATCTCTTCTCAAATATTGATTGCATTGTACTTTATTTTATGAGCAAAAGTTTTTTGCACTTTAGTTTGTTATACTCTATTATTTCTAAATTACACTCTTTCTAGATCTTCCTTAACTAAAAATTGTGAGTTTTAGATTAGTGGTATCAAATAAATCTATCTTTTAAGTTGTATATTGAAAAACATGAGATTAGGATATCAAAAGTTTGGGTATCAAACACAAGATCCATTTGATCTCCTCCTTTGTCATTCCAAACAATATCAAGTGGGTAATAGAATGGATAAAATTTTGATAATTGATCATCTAAAGAAACTCTTGATTGAAGCCCTCATGAAATAGAGGAATGCTATGATAGATCAATTTGCTCAAATTCTTCAATACTACTTGTTGCAAATTCTACAACTTCCTCTACACAACATCTTGCTTCTCTAGCACAATTCTATGCTTCCAAACCTTTTAAGGTGTAATGAATTTTGATATTCCTACTTTTAAAGGAAAAATTAATGGTAATACCCTAGAAAATTGATTGGATTAATTATATTTATAGTATCTATAAATAAATTCATTGATAGTGAGAAAATCACTTTTGCACTCTTGAAAGCTTCATCACCTATTAGAAATTGGTGGCAAGCATATTGTAATAGGGATACAAAGGATAGTAAAGATGAAGTAGTGTTCACATTATATTATTTTATGAAGGCCATCAAAAAAGAATATTATGCCATAGGATCCTATGAAGAACAATACATATGATGGCAACAATTGCATCAAGGCAAAGGCTAGTCTATTCAATATTATACTAATACTTTTTATTCCATGGTAGTAAAGCTAGGTATTCAAGCTATCAAAAATCATCAAATCCTTAAGTATCATAGTGGGATAAAATGGTACATTGGAGAGGGCATGAACCTCTTCAAATTCAATACGTTGGGAGAGGCATACAAACTACTTGTCAAATTGGAGTAGAAGCACAAAAACAAAATTAGAAAAGGAGAGAATAAATAAAAACACTAAGTACCATCCAAATAAAGGCAAGAGTGACTCTCCAACGAATCAAGACAATGGGGGTGTGGATGAAATTTTGCATCCCCTCACCCACTCTTTTTTGTAATATGATATATTATAGAAGATGGCTAAATTTTGGAGCCAAGGTCTAGTGTTGATGCTTGAGGTAGATTTCAAAGGTAAGAAGATGATGGAAGTAGATATCGAATGGGAAGAAAATTAGGCTACCACTAAGTAAGAAGTGATCCCAAAATCCCATCCTATACCAAAGCCATAAAATTTGGGAGGATGATAGAGCACCCCGACGAGCCAAGAATCAGCTAAGGTTGCGATCGGGTGGATAATTGGGTAAGCAGGAAGTAGCAACAGATCCTAAATCCTTGCCCAGTAGTTGGGAAAAAATATTAGATAGTGTTCTTATCGCCGCTCACCAATAAGGAACTATTCTAGCAGGGGTGGAGCTTTTAAGGATAATGGAATCACTGACCTGATTAAATATGTGGTTTGGGTAGAGTTTTTGAAAAGTGACAATTAGGAATAAAGCCCGATTCCACAACCCATTGAGTTGTATCGAGCAAAAAATTGGAAAACCAATGAGAAAGGAACGAGCCCAATCATCTACTTGGTACCAAATTGACCGCCAACATTTTGAATCTCAAGGAAGGTGCATTAATGATATCAACTACCCAGGTACGGGCTCTCCATGGGTAGGAAGGTGGTAATTTGAAATACGCGGTCTCTAAGGTAATTAATACCAGATTTTCCTTCATTGGGTTGAAGGCCCATCATCTAGTTGAAGGGAAAAAGTATATGATAATTGAATTCTTGGCAAGAATGTTAGAATGATCAAAGGTCCAAATTCATGTAGAAGGACCTAACCCCCTTTCGGACAACCTCCATCCCTCCAAGCAGCAATGTATTGACTAGGCACCTGTATGCTTCAGCAATCTCTTCTCACCTTACACCATTAATGCATGTAATTTGAATTCATTGTAAATATCTCTACAAATAGAGGAATTCCAACCATTCCAAAGGGTGGCTCATTATCCATTACAATTAATATGTAAAGCTTACTCTATTCTATTAATACAAGTTTTTTATTGTTTGGTATCCAAATTAACTCTTGTACATGTGTGTGAATGTTGTGGGTTTATTTTTGCTAAAGCTAGTTGAATGTGTGTGCAGTAATTTTTCTATTTGGATTTCCAGCATCTCATTCATTGGTTCTGGAATTCGCTTACAGAAGAGGGTGTCAAAGTACAAGCAAGAGGAAGGTTGGCTGATCTGTTAGGTAACTCACATGTGTTTTCAATGGCGGTGTTTGCTTGGCACGTATGTGTCTTGATGCAACTATATCCATCCTTTTCAATTCTGGCTACGACCTCCTTTTATTCCTTTCTCGTTCCCTTTTCTTTCCCATTCTTAGAGTAGTAGCTAGGATAGAGTAACCGATATTATATGGAGATCAATCGTCTCGTCTTCCCTAGGTTCGGTGGCCATTCAATGTTGGTGTAGGTCCACGGGTGCATTGATCCTATTTGATCTCACCTCCCTATTAGGTGTCAAATTTATGACCAAATTTTTTTGGCACTCCCGGTGGGACCTAAAAGGTCTCATCTCCTGATTTAGTAGAGTATGGTGAAGCTCTACTATGCAATATTTAATCCACTGAGAAACAAACTAGGTTTCCTATAACTGGTTGTCCTAAAAAAGAAATAGAACTTGGCAACTCTGCTTAGGACCCTAAAGGTTTTTGTGCTCAAGGAAATTAGTGTTCTATGATACTCTGGTATACCCATATCCTATCAAATAACCTAGTGACTCCTTTGACCAGAAGATTCAGATCTGAATATCAGTTACCTCTTTGCTTCAAAACATCCCAACATCATGAATAATTCAAGATTTAATGAGTAGTCTTGACCTCATTAGCAGAGAAAGTATGTTCATTTAGCGACTCTAACTTCAACGAAGATACCAAGATATCTAAATACCAATGCCACTATGGCTTAGCAGTGCTATCCCCAATAAGATGACCCTGGTCCACTTAATCTCCAATGCTAGCATGAGATTCCTAAAAGTACCCTCAAGAACCTGGTAAAATGCGATGGCATTGAAGGAACTGCGTAGGAGCACCTTGAAGATATTGTTGCTCCGATGACCCTCCATGGTATCACTCATGAATATTTCATGATCAGGCTCCTAGTCTTATCTCTTGAAGGGATGAAATTATTGTGGTACTGATCCCTTGAGAAAAAAAGCATCTACTCATGGATAGATTTAGCGAGAATTCTTGTTGACACATTCAATGGCTTTAGAGATCCCTTCCAACTCTTGATGCATCTTTCATTCATCAAGAGGGCCCTTTTGAACACATCACAAAATTCAACATTTGATTCAATAGGAGCTAGAAAAGGATTCCCTTTGAGTATGAATCGTCCCCCACCTAGGCTTACCTATATTATGTCTAAGCCTTTAGTTCAGATATAAGCTTCCTTTTGCACCAATCTAGAGAAAATAGATTCCATCAAATCTTTCAGGAGGCCTTATAGGCTAAGTATAGCATAGGGGTTCAGTATTCCCGATGGGGATGTGGTTCTAGTTCTTTAGAATTATCAATGTACTATCTCTAGCTTATCTACCAAATCATACAACCGTACAATCCTTAAAACTACCATTTTATGGCCAATGAACAGCTTGTACGAAAGTCAATTCGATACACTCTATGATCTAAAATCATACAGTGACATGGCTTGTATAATTATATACTTAACCAATCCAGTGTATTACAGTGATCTAAAATTCAGTTTTGTAGGCTTTCGTACACAGTTTTGTAACCAATAAGTCAATTCCACAAAACTGTCAAATCGGGTAAGTTTCTTCCAATCGCTTGAATTGCCAAATCAGGTAAGTTGTCTTTATAAGATTTGTGCAAAATATGGTGTACGATCCATAAGAAATGAATGCACATACAAGTGCAAAATTGAATATTCTAATAGGCCAATCTCTCTCAGATAAGTTTTGCAAGGTTTTAATATGCCAATTAATCATTTTCCTGTAACATGCAAAACTTATCATCGGGGCTTGAGAGAGATGCAAATCCAAGGGCTACATTTAGAAATTGTACAACAAGGCTCACCACATATTCAATAATGCTTCCATCATCAGACATCATTCTACAAAGCCTCATCAGTGCTAGATTAATCCATTATATCATCACAAGACATAAACTAATCAAAACATTTACTAAAAAGTACATACAACATCATCAATTCATCAATTATCATTCATCCATGACAGAATCGTACACAACCTAGAAAATATAAATGGTCTCATGTGTATATTATTCTATTATTATTTCCTTTACAACATGGTTGATCTATAACAATTATAGTTATAACTTAGAACATAATAGCATAACTCAATCATATTACAACCAATAATTATCTAGACCTACAAAATTGAAAATGAGGCCTTATATAATGTTGCCCAAGCCATTCCAAAGTGGTTCCTAAGGCAATTAGTTATTTACAACCACACATGCATAATAAAATGCATTTATTAAGATTTTTACTAAGTCTAACACTTTAATTATCAAACCTATGCACCATTTCAACCTGAAATTACATTTCCCATGCATTTCACTGCATTTCAGTGTGCCTTGTATGGTTTGCCTTTGCCTTGTATGGTTTGCCCTCCTGGTTGTATGGTTTACTCCTACATGTACGATTTGCAAAACTTGTACAAACTGTCAAAACTGTCAAAATTGATCAAATCCCTTTTGTCACTTTCTCTTCTTCTAAGAGGTGGATTTGTTGCCTACATCTGCCCTCCACTTTACTTTGGTTGGTGTCCTATCCTAATGACCTTTCTGCTTCAATTGTGCCTCGTAGTCTACAACTAATTCTTGCAAGTGAGTCACTTTGGTTTGAATAATTACACATTCATTCTTCAACTTGGTTGCATAGCTTCCCATTTCCACTACTTTCACCCCATGGAAATTAGCCTTCTCTTCAGCAATCTTCAAGAATTCCATCATTTGCTTTTCTTGATTAGTGGCACTCCTCTTCAACCTCTCCTGCAAGTGAGCTTCTGTTCGAGTCACCACCTGAAGCTCTTCATTCTTCTCAACAATGGTCTCTAGGTGGTAATTAATATTAGCCCCCAAAGCACGAACAATATCTTCCCTGACCTTCAACTATGCTTATTTATCCAAGACCAAATCATTATATCTTTTATTGTCCTTTTTAAGTTCTTCTATTTTCTTGGCTTGTGTCACCACTTGCCCATTTTTCTCAGCCAACTATGCTATCATATGTTCATCCTTTACCTTGAGTTGTACCTCCAACTCCTTAATCATGTCTTCTATTATCTGTGATATCTATCACTTCTCTTCTTCCAGTGACTTAATTCAGGTTTCAGACTCAACATTTATTCTTGTCAGATATTCCTTCAATTTTGTTATTTTCTCTTTTTCTACAACCTTACACTTTTACAATTCTTCCTCCATTTCAATAATTTCCTTTTGAATGGCTTTTGTCTCCTCCTTTTGAGCTTCCTTAAGCTGATAAATCTTCTCCAATCTGATGCTCAACCACTCTATCCAATGTGTGAGAAAGTTCAACTTCCTCAGAGTGATAGCCAAAGTTGTAGTAACCTTCTTATGTTCCAATTCCCCTATGTTCATGGGACAATTCGGGTGATTGGTTTTATCCAAGTACAACCTAGAATGCTGCCTGTAATTGGTTATCACTCCCTCTATCAAGTAGTCTCTTCCAAAAATTATGGTTACCTCTTCCCTGGGTAACTTCCATGGATGTTGTACATGAATATCTACAATTTTCCTTGTATGCTCCTCATTGATCACCCATTCTATTATTTTCTCTAATTCAAGAGACACTTGTTCCTCCCATAACTTTAATTCTCCCACACATCCAATACAAAACTGTAATTTAGCGCTGGTTATGGCATCACCTATTTATGAGAAGAAATGTTCCACATCATCTTCTACTCCTTTTACCTCCTCCTTAGTTTTGATCTTACCTAACTGTGGAACCTTTAAAATGTAGCTTGTTCTTATTTTCTATCATTCCTCTTCTGTAGGAGTTTATTCTTCCTCTTCCTTCATGTGGTGGCTAGAGCTTCCCCCAAGCTCTCGAAGTGCTCTCTCTATGTCTATCTTTTCCCAAGGTGGAGTCTGTTCTACAATATTCTCCTCCTCCACATTATCTTGTATATTCACAATATCCTGCTGATATTGTTGCTACTCCATCTATTCTTGGGATTATTTTTATTCAGTGGAGCCATCATGTAGCTCTTCAGTCACCTATTCTTCCTCCTAATTCTGTTGTGTCTCCATTGCTATGAATTTTTCAACAAGTTCTTCTTGTTCTTGTGATGCTTTCATCTCTTCTTGTGCATCACTTGAGTTGTTTTATTTTGAACTTCCTCCCATCACAAATTTGAAATGGGGCTTCTTCCTTTTCCTAGACTCTTCCTCTAAGGCTTCCACTCTCACTTCAGTTTCCTCTTTTTCCTCCTGAGTGGTGGCTACCACTTCCAATGCTATCTACCCCACCTCTATATCCCTTAAAATTTTTGAAGCATCCAAGATTTCAAATTCATTACATTGGAATATTTGTGGAGATACCACCATCTTATCTGCTTCTACCCAACTCCAGTCATCTAGATCAGTCTTCTCTGAATCTAACTGTTCTTCCTCCTACTGATCCTTCTATGTAGGCTCGTCTTGTTTTTTTGGAATGAGATTCTTTACTATTCTTTCCCATTGTCATCTTGTTCTTATTTGTATTGGGCTTACTTATCTCTCCAAAGTTTCCTCCCTTTCTTGAACTGACGACTGCTATTGTTGTCGTTGTTGCATTGTTTGTTGTTCCAGTTTAGGTTCTAATTTCATTGGCTTTTTACTCTAGGGATGTACATCCTCATCATCCAAAGGAGTATCCTCTGGTACCTCTATGGCCTGCTACTACTTCCTTATTCGATACTTCTCTGGAGTCTCCTTCTTAATAGGTACTGACTTTTCCCATATCAAAATGGTTGGTTGTCCTGCCTTCACATTCCTAGGTTCTGTCAACCCTGGAAAGTAGATTCCCAAATCCATAACAACATTCAATAGCAGTCTAATGACATGGAAATTCATTTCGAAGTTCTTCTGTCTTTTTATCAGTATTTCATGCATTTTTATTTCTAGATAGGTACCCCATTCATACTTGATTCCATGGGTGATACCTTCTACATACTAAGCCATCTAGATTGGAATCTTTGTGGCTCATGTATCCCCTAATAGTTGAGCCATTACTGTATTCATAGCACATGGCCAATTGTCCCCTTTTAACTAGATATTTTTAATTCCTTGAGTCCCTGCACCCGATATCTTTGGAGTAGTCGGTGACTTTACATAAATTAACGAAGTGATGATATGATATGACTCACTTGAATCAACCAACTTCTCAACTATCTATGTGCCATATGTTGGTAATCTGAATGTCTTCTTGAATGCATTCGTCGTGACTTCTATTCTTACCAACCTCTTGTCCACATTGACAAAGGCAGTTCTAGTTGCAAGATTATACGCTTGAACCATCTGAAATAGATAATTATAGAAGAAGGTTTTTTGGTGTGGTGGAACTTGTGCTATTATATCTACACTAGCCTCCTCAAATTGTTTCCTCTAGGGATGGTTTTTATTCTGTTCATCATTCCACCATCACCTACATGTTTCTCATCCATGTTATATGAATGAAATATTTGTTATCTCCACCTGACCTTAATCAGGTCCACTACTCAGATCCTCAAACTGATCTGGAATATGTACCTCACTCCTCAATTCTCTTCTTGAGACCCTTTCTTGTGCCATTCTCTCCTCTCGATATCTTAGCATTTTTCTTATTTTGTTAGCCCTCTAGTACCTCTAACCTCTCCATGACCTGTATCCTCCTCTCCTCCAAGGATGATTACCACACAAATCACGAGACTGAGATTATCACCCTTGGTACTACCATGGTCATGGCTCTCTCTCATGTAGAGGTCCTAGTGATCGTTCCATCTTATTGGCTGCAATCCTCCTTAACTAGTATCTGAACTCTTCTGCTAAGTTCATTTTATCATCATACCTCCAATTGTCCTACTACTTGAACATCATCGATTCCACAATTGAAAGTGTGTTGGAAATCATACAAACTACTGCAAATCATACAATATGTTGCAAATCATACAATATGCTCTTCTTCTCACTCATGTACGATTTTCTTAGAGTAACTCTTCTAGATTGTACAATCATTCAAGTTGTCACTGTTCGGTCTTAAAACTACTCCATATCCCTCAAATCATACAAGATCATGCTACTCTATATAGTATTTCTCTCCAACTGCTCCTCTTCATCGAATTCATAGAATTTCATATGATTTGCTCAAAAATGACTAAAATTAGCCTAATAGCTACCCAAAATAGCACAAACGTTTTTCTGAGACCGTACACTCCACCACCAAATCGTATAGTACATCTTTTCAAACCCTCATATTCGTAAAAGTCACATTTTGCATTTTCCTTCTGCGATTTCTCTCCGACCCAGTTGTTGAAATGCCCCGATCTACCTTTTCAATGCTTTTTGGGATCAATTTCTAGATTCTTTCACCCTTGGCGTAATTTATCCCAAAAAAAAAAAAAAAAAAATTGTTGTCAAATATGGCTGTATGGACTACTCCTTCCTTTCCTCCATCTTCTTCCTTTTATTTTTGGTCATTTTTGTTTGATTTAGGGTTTGTATGTCCCTTTATTTGTAATTTTTCTAGTCTACCACTTCTTCGAACCCTAATGTGTGTTTCTCAACCACCTGGTTCTCGCTTGGATGCCATATACTGCTAAACCTCCTTTATTTCTGGTTGAACTTCGAATTCTCCCTTTAATGGAGTCAAACCCTTGCTTTTTCTCCCTTTTCTTCTCTGGTTCGATTTTCTCCGAATGTGAAAAGTTCTCCTTGGTGCAAATTAAAAATGGGTCATAATTTATTTGTAGGTTACTGATGAGTTTTAATTCCCATGTATTCCTCTTCATTTAGTTGCACGTTTTTCAACTTCATCCTCCTAAAAAATTAAAATTCTCTTTTTGTACGATTTAAATATTGCAAGGTAAGCCTTCTATTTAAACTATCTCCAAACCCTAACCACTCCAAATTTGAAATTGCACCATTTTACATGTCTTTTCATCTTCCTTTCTCGAATGATTGACAACTCATCATTTTTCATGCAATTTTAAACTTTTTCCTGCTCTTTTTTTGCCAACTCATTGATCCACACATGCGACAGTTGAAAATTGTACACTGCACCTAAAATCGTATATTGTATGATCTAAATCATACAACTTTCTCTCTTGTATGATTTCCCATGTACTTTTGCCAATTTCCCTTGTACGATATTTCTTTTATGCTTTTTGACTTCAAAAACTAGCTTTGTACGATCTAGTACTTGTGCTTTTTCATCTTTGATTTGTACAATCTATCACTTAGAGAAACTTTTGTCTATTTTCTCTCTTGAAGAGGCCATTGTTTCCGGTTTTCAACCCACTTCCTTCCTAATTGCGTCCCGAGGGATTTTCACAATTAAGGCATTTTTTTTTTCCTTTTTTCTATTTCTTTTATTTTTATTTTTATTGTGCAGGTCTTCGTTATGCCCATACAAGCGAGCAAGCCCAAAGTCCCCTAACTTTCCGTTAATATCCCCGTCCAACAAAACATTGCTGGCTTTGATGTCTCTGTGCACTACCCTTCGCTCCCATTCTTCATGAAGATACAAGCAATCCCGCAGCCCACGTCCTTCGAATTCCATACCTTCGAGGCCATCCCAACACTGTCTTCGGATTCCCAAATATCATCTTATCCAGGCTTCCGTTGGGCATGCAGTCATAAACTATGAATAACTGTTTTTCCCGCCTGCAATAGCCTCTTATTTGCACAAGATTACGGTGCTGGAGTCGACCGAGGCTTGAAATCTCTGCTATGAATTCCTTGAGGCCTTCGTGGGACTCTTTAAAGATACATTTTATAGCAACTTCGAGGCCGCTCACAGGAAGAATTCCTTTGTAAACCCGACCGAAACCTCCGGAGCCCAAGACTTGTTCGTCTCTGAACCCCTTGGTTGCAAGATGCAAGTCTTTGTACTTGAATCGATGGGGCCAAAACTCCAGCTCCCATTCTTCAACATCATCTCTGTTGTTATTCCTTCTCCACCATACATTCCCGCCTACAAAGCCAAGCAAGATAAGAAGAACAACGATAGCTGCAATGATGGGGACTCTGAGTGGCCGGCTCGGTTTGCTCTGTACTAAGGAAGGAAGATGAGAGACATTTAGGGCCGGTGAGACTCCTCCTGTACTGAAGCTCCAGGCGAGAACGTAATGTTCTTCATACCACACTGCTGTGGCTGCAGAGAAACCGACATACATTTCTTCTTCAAAAACGCTCGAGAGGGTCTTGTTCTTCAGAGATATCAAAGGTTTCTTCGGCCGAGGCAAACCAGCTCGAACAATGGTAACATTGAGCTGGTGTTGAATATGATCGTAATCAATCCAGGCTTGAATGTTGTGCCCATCGTTGAGAAGCAATCTTTCAGACCGATCGTCAATCCGGTAGCCGGCAGGTTCAGATTTTATCGAGTAAAGGTCGTTGAGATCAACACCGACATGATTGTTGTCGATGTCGTCGAAGTCGTCGTCCATACCAGTGTCGAACTCCACGGCAAAGAGATGATTCGAGGCGTTTCCGAGGCTTGACTTGTTGAGCAAACCAAGGTACTTACTCGTCAAAACTCCGTCTGCAGATTTCTTTGGCGTGAGGATAAACGCCATACCACTTCGTGAAAGTTAATCTTTGGAAGGAACCTTGGCGAATACGAAAGTAGTGCTGAACGACAAAGTTGCATTGCCATCTTTCATGAGCACTGGTTGTGAATAAAAAGCGCTGCCAACAAGTTGTTTGGATTGGGCAGTGAGGCGGATGGCGTTGGAGACGATTGAAGCATTCCTAAAGAAAGTGAGATTAGTTGAACCATTGAATTCGTTGAAGATAAAACTTGTGCCCAACTGAGAGTGCGGTGGTCGATGGGCAGAAGGCGAGAAAGGCAAAGAGGACAACAAACATTTTGGAACTGGATTAGTTTTCCTACGATGTAAATCTTATATTGCCAAATTCCCAATTCACAACAGTAAGACGTATGTATTTTTTTTTGTTTGATGTTTCCCCGTTCACGAAGCTCTCTTGCTGGTCAGAGAAGATTTTTCAGAGAGGCATGACCTTGCGTTGAATGGTAATAGCCACGTCATCCCCGCGTTTATTGACTTTTCAGAGAAAGCAACCCCTTGCGTTGAATGGTAATACCGACGTTATCCCCGCGTTTATTGACTTTTAAGAGAAAGCATTTCCTTGCGTTGAATGGTAATACCCACTTTATTCCAGCGTTTATTTCCGGAAGGGAATTACTATTTCTACCATGACGATATGGTATTTTTTTAATATTATTATTAGGAAGTTGTGTTTTTATTAATATGAAGGAATTGGTAACATCATTTATTTTTAACAACTGGGTATTGAGGGTATTTTTCTACTGTCAATGGTTTAAATTTTGGGTTGTTTCTACTAACATCTACTCCACTTAGTTGTTATTTAAAACCCCACATAAAGAGGTCTATTCCATCTTGTTGTTATTTAACCCAGCATGAAGATGAGCATAGGGGCTCGGATTGGTATGCAAGTCAGACTACTACCTTTGCACAAACAACCATACCCCAAAGTTTGATCTCTTATTCGTAAACAACAAAACTTACTAATCTACCTTGAAAAACAACTTGTAAAATATATGTATGTTTATTTGTTTATTATTCTTCTCACAACTTCCCATAATTTATAGAATGAAGAAACCTTTATATGTGAAGTTTTATAATTTTTTTTACACTTATGCCACTGTTTGAACCTTGGACCTCTTGAAGTAGAACCAAAGCTCAAACCTTTAAAATCAAAAAGTTTTATAATTAAAAATATTGAAAATATTTTAGTTTTAGTTTTGTTAAGTTTATATAATTCAAACCACTTATAAGTAAATATAGTTTATTTATATTTTAATATTTATTTAATAATTTATAAAAAGATAAAGATAAAATTTTATTATTTAAAATTTTGAAAAATTTTAAGTTATTATTTTGCTACGTACAACTTGAGCTACCTATAAATATACTTTATATTTTAAATTTAATTTAAATAATTTATAAAAAATTAAAATTTTTAATTATAATAATTTAAATTATTATCCATAAAATTTTTAACCAATTTTTAATTTAAAAAATATATAATTTAAATATATATAAAAATAAATAAACACTTTCCAAAAATCTGGCATTTGCTAGAGGAATAAACACAAAGAGAGGACCCACGCCGTTATTGCTACATGAATAAACACAAAGAGAGGACCCACGCCGTTAAATGCGTTGGACGAAGCTTCGATGCTTCTCCTAGAAAAGTAAGTGCAATAATTACATTCATGCATCACCACTGTTGTAGAAACATCTCCACGTCAAAGATGATATTGCTCTAACACAAAGAGAAGACCCACGCCGTTAAATGCGTTGGACGAAGCTTCGATGCTTCTCCTATAAAAGTAAGTGCAATAATTACATCCATGCATCCACTACTATTGTAGAAACATCTCCACGTCAAAGATGATATTGCTCTGTGGTGCTTTTGAATTCTAACATAAGAGATGTAACAAGCTATAGAGTTGGTTAATAAAGATTAGGTTTAAGTTAGAGGAGTTGTTTTCATTAAATTTATTTTATTTAGTTGTTATTAATTTAACATGAGGGGATCACGGATGCTTGGAATTTGTCAGGAGGATCTGACATGCACTCAAAAAATTTAGCTCAAGCTACTACCTTTGCAAACAGGTTGCCCCAAAGATTCAGATCAGACTACTACTTTTGTAAATAGGCTACTTCCAAGGTGTGCAATTTAGATCAGACCTCGAATTTGACAGACATTTGACAGTATTTTGTATTTGAAACCGTAAATTACGATTTTAATTTTATGTTGACCATAAAATTTTACTTATTATTTTTATTATAAACGGTAAATTTTACAGGTAAAAATATTAAAAAACCGTAGATTTTATTTGTAGGATACAAAGTGTAGTATGTATAAATATATATTAGATGTACCAAATAAAGATATATAATACAGATGTTACCTCTTTTTTAGTTTAGTGTGTCGTTTTAGCATATAATGCTAATACAAATAAACATTAAATTAGAACATGTGTTACCTCCTAAACAAAGATGAGTACAAAACTACCATCAAAACCATCCATCCATCTCAGTTTTTGGTGTTGCGGTCGAGAGTGTTGGAGTTACTATAGTAATTTTATATTATTCTTTTATTTATGTTGATAGGTTAGTTACACTACTGTTAGCGTATATAATATTTGGTCTATTTTGTTAAATTATTTTAGACCTAAGCTGTTAATTAGATCCTATGATTACGAGCTAATCTGAGCTCTCCAATGTATTATTTATACGGGTTTTAATTAATAGAAATTGTTCGCTTACTTCTACATGGCATCAGAGCCAGAAGCGTGAGAGAGAAAGGAGGCAGCAATAATTTGCAGAGCTGGTCTGAAAATAATTGCACAGTGGAAGCTGGCTGAAAAAAAAGAAAAAAAAATTTAATTTTTTTTTATGTGCAGCATTGCCGCAGCACTGCGCACGTAGTATTTAAAAAAAAAAAAAATTAATTTTTTTCCCTGCATGCACTTTCATGCACAGTGTGTGACTACTGTGCGTTTTCCTGTGCAGCGCAGTCGCAGCACTGCGTACGCAGTATTTAAAAAAAAAAAAATTCCCCAACACGCACTTTCATGCACACTGCTGTGCGTTTTCCTGTGCGCCCCCCCTAACGTCGCGCGCTGCACGCGCGACAGCCCTCCCATCCCCCCTCGTCGTGCGCTTCACGTGCGACAGTCGCGACTCCCCGACATCGCGCACTACACGCGTGACAGCTCGTGGCCCCCCGCCCCCCTCCCCTCCCCTTCCCTCCCCTCCCTATCGTCGCTACAATAGCGAAGGCGATAGGCGTGGCCACCCTCGCTGCAGCCGGCAGCGAAGGCAACAACAATGGCCACTCCAGCCGCTGCCAGCAGCGGAGGCTGCGACAGGCACCACCCCACTACCGCCAGCAGCCGATGCCACCCCACCGCTACCAGCAGCAGGGGCAGCAACAGCCGCGACCAACTACCGCTGTCAGCTATGGAGGGAGCGACGGCCAGGCGGCCGCAATAAGGGCGGGCTATCGGGACCCTCCTCAAATACGAGGGGGTTCCTAATCTTTTCGGATCAGCCCGCTAGTCCACCTAATGGTGGACTGTGCGATAAGGCTGTGGGAGCCTGCAGGTCGCGGGTTCCAATCCTGCCGACCCAAAAAAAAAAAATTCGTAAAGTTTATTTATTTATTTATTTTTCTTAAAGTTAAATTTCATTATTGATTTTAATTTATTTTCTATAGTTTTAAACTATATAAATTAAAATTAAATTTTTAATTTGATTTTAATTTATTTTTAATGGTTTTTTAACTATATAAATTAAAATTAATATTTTTTTTAACTTTAAGGTTATAAAATAATTATCAAAATCCTTTGTTGAGAGATTTTTTTTTTAAAAGGGGGTATTTTTTTCAAAAATCAAAGGGGGAAAGTGAGTAATTTTTTGAAAAGCAAATTTGACATTATTGTAAAGGTGCATTTTCAGCTGCGCCTGACACCTAGTGGGTCATTCCTGTGGGCACTTTTTCTGTTGTATGTTGCATATTTGATTTTTTGCACTATAACATTAAAAGTTAAAATCAAACCCACTCCCTAAGTCCCCGAAATAATTAAAACCCATCCGTGCAATTTATTGCACTGCAGTGTTCGGTATTTGTGATACCTCTGGCCAACACTTACAAGTAAAGCTGTCGTGATTGCGCTACTGTATCCGTTGCCTAATATAGCTGCCAAAATAACGTCTGAGCTTGTTCTCTATAAATCGTCGAGGAGAGATAAGTTTGCCATTTTGCATTTTTTTACTCCATCCATTACCCTAATAGTTCTTGTGTTTAGGCGTAAATCCTGATGAAAGTTCTGAAATCCAAAGTGTTTAGGGGAAGTTATGCCCCACGCGTGAGGATTGCAGACTTTCTATGGTAGGTGTCATCAACAATACTATTCCCTTTCAGTATTGCTTATGTACCACGTATCGTATGATCTCTAAAAATTACCTATAGTTTCCCTCACGTAAGGGCGGATGATTTTTGTTGATCTTTCTAAATACCTATAGTTTCCCTCACGTAAGGGCGGGTATTTTATATGGTATAACGTCCTAGCAAAAGGTATATCGAAAGAGGGACCAATTTGTGTTATAAGGAACCTTCACCATGTCTGCAAAACTAATGACTGATTCTCATCAGTTGTTGAAAGGTCCTAATTACACACCATGAAAAAACAAGATGAAGGCCATCCTAGCAATAGATGACTTATGGGATGTTGTATCTGGAACAACAACAAGACCTTCATCTGCTGCTGGTGCTACAACTCCATCTACTGCTCAAAAAGACTTTGACAAGATAGACAGCAAAGCAAAACTGCTCATCTTGCTTGTTGTGTCTGATGAAGTACAACCCCATATTGCTGATTGTGCAAATAGTAAAGAGGCATGGGATGCCCTTAATACTATATATGAGGGAAAGAATGATTCCACCATTCTATTTCTTCAATCTCAATTACACAGTCTAAGCATGAAGCAGGGGGAGACAGTTGAATTCTTTCTTTGCAGAGTTTTTGAATTGAAAGCAAAGTTGAATTCTTTGGGAGAACCAATTGAAGACAAGCTCCTTACCTCAATTGTATTGAGAGCTTTACCTGATTCTTATCGGGTGTTGATCACTTCCCTTCAGGTATCACAATGAAAAGTTACTTTTGTAGAATTGGTTAATATGCTTCAAGAGGAGGAGGCATGCCAACTACAGCGAGATGATTCTTCTAACACTGCCCTCTACATCAACAGGAAAGGGCAGAACCAGAAGAAGGGTAATTTTCAGAAGGGAGGGAATTCACAAAAGGATTCAAAAGGGAAACAAACTCAACAACCTCAACAAAAAAAGAGATATTGCAAGATCTATGACAAAGAAGGTCATGATACAAATAGATGTTGGCATAAGAATAAACAATCAAAACAGAAAGGCCGAAACAAACCACAAAAGAACAAACAACAAGTGAATGTTGTTGTTGAAGAATTTGACACGGATTTTGAGAGAGCCCACAAAGTTCTCATGACTACCATAGTGTCCAAGTAGACGGATCCTATATGGTATGTTGATTTTGGAGCCAGTAAGCACATGATTGGTGACAAATCGTGGTTTGAGTCTTTTGAGGCCAAAGAGGGCAAACTTGCCACTATTGCTGATGATAAAACCTACAAGGTTCAGGGAGAAGGCACTGTTTCAGTCACTCTTCCTGATGGCAAGTGTCAGATTGACAAAGTTCTCTATGTTCCAAGATTGACAAACAATTTGTTGTCGATCACACAAATTCTGGACAAAGATATGGTTGTGAACTTTAGTGTTGAGGGAGGCAAGAAGTGTTGTTCTATTACCAGGAGGGGTAAGAACATTGCAATTGCTTCATATAAGCATGGCTTATTTGCCTTAGATGTTATCTCTACTCCACATGTAGCCATGAAAGTCTCTACAAAGGAGGCAACTTCCCTATGGCACAAGAGATATGGACATTTGAGTTCTGGTTACTTACTTGAGTTAAGTAAGTATGAGATGGTAAAGGGTCTTCCTTCCCTTTCTACCACTTTACCAGTTTTCTCTGATTGCTTGGCAGGAAAGCAGCATAGAGTGCCTTTTGAAAAGAGCTCTACAAGAGCAAAGAAACCTCTGGAGTTGGTTCACACCGATCTGTGCGGTCCCTTCACTCCCAAAAGTTGTGGGGGTAAGAGGTATTTTCAGTTATTCATGGATGATTACTCACGAAAGATGTGGGTATTCTTTCTTCAACTAAAATCTGAAGCATTTGGCTTTTTTCAACAATTCAAGAAATCTGTTGAGGAGTCAGGGACTTCTATAAAGAGCCTCCGCTCAGATCGAGGGGGGGAGTTCACCTCTAAAGAATTTTTTGCGTTCTTAAAAGAAAATGGGATCACACGACAGTTAACTACTGCTTATACTCCTCAGCAAAATGGAGTTGCTGAAAGGAGGAATCGTTCCATCATGGAAATGGTTCGTTGCATGCTCACAAGAGCTAGTCTTGAGCAACTATATTGGGCAAAAGCTGTCACCACAATAGTATATCTATTGAATAGGGCACCCACAAAGGCCCTACAAGGAATGACTCCATAGGAAGCATGGAGTGGTAGGAAACCCTCCATTTCTCATCTACGCATTTTTGGATGTAAAGCTTTCATGCACATACCAAAAGAGAAAAGGAAGAAGCTATATGAGAAGACATTGAAGTGTATTCTTCTTGGCTATGATGAGCACTCTAAGGGTTATCGTTTGATTTATCCCTTGACCAAGAAGATACACATTAGTAGAGATGTAGTTTTTGATGAGGCTTTCACATCAGAAAACACATCAAATGTATACCTAGACCTTGTGGAAACTCAGGTTGCTAAATCTCCTTCATCAAAAGTTGGAGGTTCTTCTTCATATTCTTCAACACCTAAGAAGAAGAATCCAAAGTGGTATACAAATACAATCAAAGACTCTAAGCTATCCACTCCACCAAATTTGACATTGGATAGGCCTCGTACTCGCAACATGGCTTGACAGGAGAAAGTTGCAACAGAGAATACTGGGGTTGATGATCTGTGTCAATATTTTGAAGAACTTTCTATAGATCCAGTGAGAGATACAAAAGATATGGATATTGATAGTGATAAGGTGTTTATGTCTTCAATAGATGATCTTGAACCTACATCAGTGCAAGATGCTCTCGGTGAGCCTTAGTGGAAGGCCGCTATGGATGTAGAGTATAAGTCTTTGATGAAAAACAAAACTTGGAAGCTTGTCGATCTGCCACAAGGAAAGAAGCCCATTGGCTGCAAATGGGTGTATAAAGTCAAGTACAAAGCATATGGGACAATTGATAAGCATAAGGCCCATCTTGTTATAAAGGGCTATGCTCAAAAGGAAGGCATTGACTATGAGGAAACTTTTGCACCTACTGCTCGGATGACCACAATTCGAGTTATTTGTGCTATGGCAACACAGTTTGGGTGGAAAGTTCACCAGATGGATGTCAAAAGTGCTTTTCTAAATGGTGATCTCCAAGAATATGTCTATATGACTCAGCCATAAGGATTTGAAGTGGAAGGCCAACAGCAGAAAGTTTGCAAATTGGTCAAATCTTTATATGGCCTGAAACAAGCTCCTCGAGCTTGGTATATAAAAATGGACAATCACCTCCTGCAGCATGGATTTAAGAGATGTCCGTCAGATGCAAACCTCTATTTTAAGAAACAGGGTTCTGAGATAGTGTTGCTTGTACTCTATGTTGATGATTTGCTCATTATAGGGAGTTCAAAAACTATGATCTCTACTGTCAAAAGAGACTTGTGTCAATATTTTGAGATGTCAGATCTCGGACTTCTCCATTATTGTCTTGGTCTGGAAGTCAGCCAGAAGGAGCACTACATCAAAGTGTCTTAGAAAAAATATGCCAAGACATTGTTGGAAAAATATTGCATGACTGATTGCAAGCCAATGGCAACTCCGATGGAGACTGGAATTCAGTTATCGTGATATGATGATTCACCTTAGGTAGATGGTACTCTCTATCGATAGTTGATTGGGAGTCTCATATATCTGACCAATACTAGGCCAGATCTCGTATTTGTTGTCAACTATCTTTCGAGGTTCATGTAGGAGCCTAAGACCACTCATTGGAAAGCAACAAAATGTGTTCTTCACTATGTCTGTGGTACTTTGGAATATGGCCTAGAATACAAGAAGAACAACAAATTCTTCTTGCAAGGATACACGGACTCCGACTATGCCGAATCATTTGATGATCACAAGTCAACTTCAGGATATATTTTTCATCTTGGATCCGGTCCTGTCTCTTGGCACATCAAGAAGCAACAGGTGGTTGCTATCTCATCAACAGAGGCAGAATATCGCGCCGCACGTGAAGCTGTGTGCGAAGTGATATGGTTGCGTCGCATTCTGACAAGTATGGGTCATCCATCCAAATCTCCAATACACTTGTTTTGTGACAATCAGGGTGTTCTGAACCTAGTTAAGAATCCAGTCCATCATGAAAGAACAAAGCACATTGACACACAATGTCATTTCATTCGAGACGAAGTTCCAAAGCATCGAATTCAACTTCAGTACATTTCCATCGATGCTCAAGTTGCAGACATTTTCACTAAGGCACTTGCACGTGTCAAATTTGAATTGTTTCACAGCTCTCTTTGTATTGCCAAATGATGTAATCAAGGGGGATGTTAGTACAACTAGTAGTTCTTAAATTACATAAATAATGTAATAAGGGGGGATGTTAGAGTTACTATAGTAATTCTATATTATTCCTTTATTTATGTTGATAGGTTAGTTATGCTATTGTTAGCGTATATAATATTTGGTCTATTTTGTTAAATTATTTTAGACCTAAGCTGTTAATTAGATCCTATGATTACGAGCTAATTTGAGCTCTCCAATGTATTATTTATACGGGTTCTAATTAATAGAAATTGTTCACTTACTTTTACAGAGAGAGATACAAGCAACCCGAGAGTGTTGGATGAATTAGCATCCCTTCTCCTCTTTGATGAGAGTGTCGGACGGATTAAAATCCCCTCTTCTCCTCGATTTCCCGCCTCCCAGACCGAAACAATACGGGTTTTTATTTGTCAATAAAAACGGTGTCTGATCCCTCCTATAGCCATCGAACAACACTAATCACAATGTTATCTTCCTATCGGTCTTAAGGTCGCTCAAAAGACGCAAGGCAGTTGGGGTCTGGCGTAGGGACTAATATTGACTCCATCACGAGGTGGTGCACCTCGGTTCTTTGCGAGCTTTCCAGCACCGCCTTATTATTATTAAGGAGTTCCAACGTCTTCAATTTCGAGTGGCAGTGGAGTCTTTCGCTTTTCCTTTCAACTTTCAATAGTGAAAGATGCAAGTAAAAGTAAACATCCACAAGAAAAAACAACTTTTAATTGTAGTAGACCAAAAAAGTAGACATCGGTCCACTAGTTTCCAAATCTCATCCACCTTCCAGGCTCCAAATTATTAGAGGTGCACATATTTTAAGTAGTTATTATAGGCTTCATTTTTTTTTTCCTTTTAATTGGTTATATGGCTTTGAAATGGTTTATCCATAATACATTGTGATCCCATAATGGTATTACAACAATTTTCTTATAATTTGAAGGAAGTTTCTTACAAGAAGACATTGATGACTTATACATTTGAAGAAAATCTCTCATAGTGGTAATAGCCATGTAATTGGGGTGTCATATGTAAAATGCAAGTATTCCAAGGGCGGGAGGGGAGGACTTGTCCCTCTCATTTCTAAAGGTGAAGAGAATAGGTTAGAGTTAAAGGTGAGTAGAATAAGTTCTAGTTATTCGATCCGACTACCTTCAAATAGAGAGCATTGCGATATAAATGCAAATAGAGAGCATTGCGATATAAATGCCGACCCGAGTATACTGCTATCTATGGATATAACAACTATGCCGAGCGGGACCAGAGGGTTTACGCTTCCAAAATAGAAGGTTGGGGCTATCTCGGGCGAAGGCAGTTCCAAAATAGAAGGTTGGGGCCTTAACTTAATCCTCAAGTAAAATGCTTGCTAGAAAAAAAAATAAAAGGCAAATAAAAGTTTAAACCGTTTTATAACAACCAATAAAAAATTATAACTATCATAAAAATTCCAATTGATAAGTAAATTTTTTTCCCAGCCCTGATTTAAAGCATACCACTACCTTTACAAACATACCGAACCCAAAGTTTAAACTTGAATATTTTTTAGTAAATGTTTGATAAAACAAACAACTAACAGTCTACTAACCTTTAAAAACAAACCACTATTGACGGCCCAAATTCAATAACCTTTCCAAGATCCTACCAAAAAATAATGCCTTTTACTACGCGAATAAACACAAAGAGATATGTCATTTCTGTGTCATGTTTTCAAACCATACATCTTAACTTCATCCTCGTCATTTGCAAATTAAAAAAAAAAAAATTCATTTGGACGATCATTAGTTACTATCAATAATTGAAAGTCAAAGTTTACAATGATGTCGAACTTTTGAAGTTTTTTTTTTTTAATTTTTAAATTTATCCAACGGATTATCCTATATTTTAGTTTAGTATAATATATTTAGTGTGAAGTAGTTAAAATTTATATATTTTATGTTTTTTTAAATATATTTTTTTATTATTTAATTTTTTTTTTTTATAAATAAATAGATTTGTATTTTATGTTTATGACTTTAAACTCTTAATTTATTAAGAATAAAAGTTATTAGATTTAAAGTTGTATTTTTTAAAAAATTATTAGGTTTAAAAATTTTAGTTGTGAGAAGATGACCCTTCTTATACTTGGATTTTACGTTCTAAAGGCATATGTCTCAATAAGGTTAGATGGCCCTTCAAGGGGTGTTTAAGAAATGTGTTGGATTATTTAAGCAATGTAAGGCGGAGGTGGATTTGTGAGGATAACAATATGTGGATAGGAAATATTTACACAATAATCCTAATGTTTTTTTCCCATCTTGTTGTCAACTTGTGTCACTATTACCTTCTAAGCCACGTAATGGTCTATCTATAGGCCCTCTTATCTCAAGTCATGTAGAGTTAACTTTGGCAATGAATGCTCAATCACAAATCCTAGTTGCCACCATAGGTTTCCCTATTCATCTATTCAACTTGTTCTTGCATCAATTCCATTAATTCAACCCTTTGAATCCTTCTTTATGGTGGGGACACTATCTAGGGATTTTGGTTTGACAACACCTATGATCTAATATTCTACCTCTATATCTAGTTCATGCATGTCATAATTTCCTTTTAGAGCCTTGTAGTTACTTCACAAATCATCCTCTGTTGAACCTAGTCGAGCACTTTTGCCCAAGCCTTGAATGCTAGCCCTATTCCTCCATTGGTAGTAGTGGGTTTTGTCCTCGTTGGTTTGGTTCCTACAAATTCTAGCCCAAAAAATACGGTAGAATTACAATTGTAGGGAGATTTTGGTGATAGAAGGTTAGAATAGTGTATTTGGAGACTAGCATGAGGAATATAATGCAACAACCAACATACCAATTGCTTTGGAGACTCAAAATTAAGCTAGAGTCCCTGAATACCTCTTTCTCAAGGAAGTTATCTAAAAATAGTTGAATGTCAAAACCATAATATTATATTATTTTTAATAGGGCTCGCCATAAAGCATAATTTTATAAATGGGTTAGGTTGAACTAAGAATTCAAGGCTTTCATTGTCAAACAAATGTAGGCATTGTGTAAAGGGTACATTTCTTATCAAATTAATACAAAGGAAGCGACTTAGTCTATTTTATAATTTGGAACTTAGGTGATATGCATCCAAGCTTGTTCTTTGCAAGCTTAGTCTATTGAACTCCACCTAGAAGGTCCATCTAGGGTGAAATTCTCATAATGGGTGGATGTTTTCTACTTAAAACTTGTATTTAGGCCTTATCTTAAACATATAGTAGGCTATTAAGGTAAAGATCGTCTGGTGCAAAAATGAAAAAGAAAAGTTCTCAAGATTCAAGGTTCATCCATGTGCCGACATGGAGATGGACCTTGATGGTGAGATCCTACAAAGTATTTGGCTTATTGGTCTTGATTTTAAAATGAATAAGATGTTGTTTACTCAATGCATCCTTATGCTTGCTCTCTTAAATCATCATGATTCTTATTTTTTGTAATGTGATGTTGGCTATATAATGGTGGATTATCTGATCCAAGCACGTGGTCTTTTTGGGGCATGGTTGTATGCCCAAAAATATATATTTTTTATCCTAATCACACTATTAAGGGCATAAATTTGTGCTTGGGTCTCTATTTTGACTCATTCAAAAAGCATTGGAACAATTAGAGGGAGAATAACAATTATAGAAAGCAAATCTATCATTTGCGTAACTTGGTGAAAAATACTCTAGAGATCCTAAAAAATGAAAAATAAAATGTATACTAAAAATAGTATTTTTTTTTAAATTTGTGTAGCCAAAATGTATCTCTAGCCATGTTGACACATTAGTAGAAGATAAAACACAAAAGGATAAGTCATATGTATGTAGTTTTCATTTAATAAGAACTTTGTAACCCATAGAAGGTGAATCACCACATTTTCATATGGATGACCTTCCAACTCATGGAAGTTGAACCACCACATTTTCATATGGATGACCTTATATATTCAATATCATGGATTTTTAACACACTAATTATTTTATAAGGAAAGATGTGCCCATGAATATAAAACGCATGATTAATCGATGCAATGTTATAGCCTCACATCTCTTTTCAAATATTGATTGCATTGTATTTTATTTTATGAGCAAAAGTTTTTTGCACTTTAGTTTGTTATACTCTATAATTTCTAAATTACACTCTTTCTAGATCTTCCTTAACTAAAAATTATGAGTTTTATATTAGTGGCATAAAATAAATCTATCTTTTATGTTGTATATTAAAAAACATGAGATTAGGATATCAAAAGTTTGGGTATCAAACACAAGATCCATTTGATTTCCTCCTTCGTCATTCCAAACAATATCAAGTGGGTAATAGAATGGATAAAATTGAGATAATTGATCCTCTAAAGAAACTCTTGATTGAAGCCCTCATGAGAAAGAGGAATGCTATGATAGATCAATTTGCTCAAATTCTTCAATACTACTTGTTGCAAATTCTACAACTTCCTCTACACAACTTCTTACTTCTCTAGCACAATTCTATGCTTCCACACCTTTTAAGATGTAATGAATTTTGATATTCCTAATTTTAAAGGAAAAATTAATGGTAATACCATAGAAAATTGATTGGATTAATTATATTTATAGTATCTATAAATAAATTCATTGATAGTGAGAAAATCACTTTTGCACTCTTGAAAGCTTCATCACCTATTAGAAATTGGTGGCAAGCATATTGTAATAGGGATACAAAGGATAGTAAAGATGAAGTAGTGTTTACATTATATTATTTTATGAAGGCCATCAAAAAATAATATTATGCCATAGGAGCCTATGAAGAACAATACATATGATGGCAACAATTGCATCAAGGCAAAGGCTAGTCTATTCAATATTATACTAATACTTTTTATTCCATGGTAGTAAAGCTAGGTATTCAAGCTATCAAAAATCATCAAATCCTTAAGTATCATAGTGGAATAAAATGGTACATTGGAGAGGGCATGAACCTCTTCAACTTCAATATGTTGGGAGAGGCATACAAACTACTTGTCAAATTGGAGTAGAAGCACAAAAACAAAATTAGAAAAGGAGAGAATAAATAAAAAATAAAAACACTAAGTACCATCCAAATAAAGGCAAGAGTGACTCTCCAACGAATCAAGAAAATGGGGGTGTGGGTGAAATTTTGCATCCCCTCACCTGCTCTTTTTTGTAATATGATATATTATAGAAGATGGCTAAATTTTTGAGCCGAGGTCTAGTGTTGATGCTTGAGGTAGATTTCAAAGGTAAGAAGATGATGGAAGTAAATATCGAATGGGAAGAAAATTAGGCTACCACTATGTAAGAAGTGATCCCAAAATCCCATCATGTACCAAAGCCATAAAATTTGGGAGGATGATAGAGCACCCTGATGAGCCAAGAATCGACTAAGGTTGCGATCGGGTGGATAATTGGGTAAGCAGGAAGTAGCAACATATCCTAAATCCTTGCCCAGTAGTTGGAAAAAAATATTAGATAGTGTTCTTATCCCCGATCACCAATAAGGACCTACTCTAGAAGGGGTGGAGATTTTAAGGATAATGGAATCACTGACCTTATTAAATATGTGGCTTGGGCAGAGTTTTGGAAAAGTGACAATTAGGAATAAATCCCGATTCCCCAACCCACTGAGTTGCATCGAGCAAAAAAATGGAAAACCAATGAGAAAGGAACGAGCCCAATCATCTACTTGGTACCAAATTGACCACCAACATTTGAATCTCAAGGAAGGTGCATTAATGATATCAGCTACCCAGGTACAGGCTCTCCATGGGTAGGAAGGTGGTAATTTGAAATACGTAGTCTCTAAGGTAATTAATACCAATTGTTCCTTCATTGGGTTGAAGGCCCATCATCTGGTTGAAGGGGAAAAGTATATGATAATTGAATTCTTGGCAAGAATGTTAGAATGATCAAAGGTCTAGATTCATGTAGAAGGACCTAACCCCCTTTCAGACAACCTCCATCCCTCCAAGGAGTAATGTATTGACTAAGCGCCTGTATGCTTCAGCAATCTCTTCTCACCTTACACCATTAATGCATGTAATTTGAATTCATTGTAAAGATATCTACAAATAAAGGGATGCCAGCCATTCCAAAGGGTGGCTCGTTAGCCATTACAATTCATATGTAAAGCTTACTCTATTCTATTAATACAAGTTTTTTATTGTTTGGTATCCAAATTAACTCTTGTACATGTGTGTGAATGTTGTGGGTTTATTTTTGCTAAAGCTAGTTGAATGTGTGTGCAGTAATTTTTATCTTTGGATTTCCTGCATCTCATTCATTGGTTCTGGAATTCGCTTACAGAAGAGGGTGTAAAAGTACAAGCAAGAGTAAGGTTGGCTAATCTATTAGGTAACTCACATGTGTTTTCAATGGCGGTGTTTTCTTGGAACGTATGTGTCTTGATGCAACTATATCCATCCTTTTCAATTATGGCTACGACCTCCTTTTATTCCTTTCTCGTTCCCTTTTCTTCCCCATTCTTAGACTAGTATCTAGGATAGAGTAACCGACCTTATCCGAAGATCTATCGTCTCGTCTTCCCTGGGTGCGGTGGCCATTCAATGTTGGTGCAAGTCCACGGGTGCATTGATCCTATTTGATCTCACCTCCCTATTAAGTATCAAATTTATGACCAAAAATTTTTGGCACACCCAGTGGGACTTGAAAGGTCTCATATCCTGATTTAGTAGAGTATGGTGAAGCTCTACTATGCAATATTTATTTGTTCACCTAGAAAATCCACTGAGAAATAAACTAGGTTTCCTATAACTGGTTGTTCCAAAAAAGAAACAGAACTTGGCAACTCTGCTTGGGACCCTAAAGGTTTTTGTACTGAAGGAAATTAGTGTTCTATGATACTCTGGTATACCCATATCCTACTAAATAACCTAGTGACTCCTTTGACCAGAAGATTCAAATTTGAATATCAGTTACCTCTTTTCTTCAAAACATCCCAACATCATGAAGAATTCAAGATTTAATGAGTAGTCTTGACCTCATTAGCAGAGAAAGTATGTTCATTTAGCGACTCTGACTTCAACGAAGATACCAAGATATCTGAAGACCAATGCCACTATGGCTTACTAGTGATATCCCCAATAAGATGACCCTGGTCCACTTAATCTCCAATGCTAGCATGAGATTCCTAAAAGTACCCTCAAGAACCTGGTAAAATACGATGGCATTGAAGGAACTACGTAGGAGCACCTTGAATATATTGTTGCTTCGATAACCCTCCATGGTATCACTCATGAATATTTCATGATAAGGCTCCTAGTCTTATCTCTTGAAGGGATGAAATTATTGTGGTACTAATCCCTTGAGAAAAAAAGCATCTACTCATGGACAAATTTAGCGAGAATTCTTGTTGACACATTCAATGGCTCTAGAGATCCCTTCCAACTCTTGATGCATCTCTCATTCATCAAGAGGGCCCTTTTGAACCCATCACAAAATTCAACATTTGATTCAATAGGAGCTAGAAAAGGATTCCCTTTGAGTATGAATCGTCCCTCACCTAGGATTACCTGTATTATGTCTAAGCCTTTAGTTCGGATATAAGCCTCCTTTTGCACCAATCTAGGGAAAATAGATTCCCTCAAATATTTTAGGAGGCCTTATAGGATGAGTATAGCATAGGGGTTCAGTATTCCCGATGGGGATGTGGTTTTTAGTTCTTTAGAATTATCAATGTACTATCTCTAGCTTATCTACCAAATCGTACAACCGTACAATCCTTAAAACTACCATTTTATGGCCAATGAATAGCTTGTACGAAAGTCAATTCGATACACTGTATGATCTAAAATCATATAGTGACATGAATTGTACAATTATATACTTAACCAAACCTTAAAATTCAGTTTTGTAGGCTTTCGTACATAGTTTTGTAACCAATAAGTCAATTCCACAAAACTGTCAAATCGGGTAAGTTTCCTCCAATTGCCTGAATTGCCAAATAAGGTAAGTTGTCTTTTTAAGATTTGTGCAAACTATGGTGTACGATCCATAAGAAATGAATGTACATACAAGTGCAAAATTGAATATTCTAATGGGACAATCTCTCTCAGATAAGTTTTGCAAGGTTTTAATATGCCAATTAATCATTTTCCTGTAACATGCAAAACTTATCATCGGGGCTTGAGAGAGATGCAAATCCAAGGGCTACATCTAGAAATTGTATAGCAAGGTTCACCACATATTAAATAATTATTCCATCATAATATATCATTCTACAAAGCCTCAACAGTGCTAGATTAATCCATTATATCATCACAAGGCATAAACTGATCAAAACATTTACCAAAAAGTACATACAACATCATCAAGTCATCAATTATCATTCATCCATGACAGAATCGTACACAACCTAGAAAATATAAATGGTCTCATGTGTATATTATTCTATTATTATTTCACTTACAACATGGTTGATCTATAACAATTATAGCTAGAACTTAGAACATAATAGCATAACTCAATCATATTACAACCAACAATTATCTAGACCTACAAAATTGAAAATGGGGCCTTATATAATGTTGCCTAGGCCATTCCAAAGTGGTTCCTAATGCAATTAGTTATTTACAACCACACATGCATAACGAAATGCATTAATTAAGACTTTTACTAAGTCTAACACTTTAATTATCAAACTTATGCACCATTTCAACCTGAAATTACATTTCCCATGCATTTCACTGCATTTCAGTGTGCCTTGTATGGTTTACATTTGCCTTGTATGGTTTTCCATCCCATTGTACGGTTTACTCCTACATGTATGATTTGCAAAACTTATACAAACTGTCAAAATTGTCAAAATTGAGCAAATCCCTTTTGTCACTTTCTCTTCTTCTAAGAGGTGGATTTGTTGCCTACATCTGCCCTCCACTTTACTTTGGTTGGTGTCCTATCTTGATGACATTTTTGCTTTAATTGTGCCTCGTATTCTACAACTAACTCTTGCAAGTGAGTCACTTTGGTTTGAATAATTGCACATTCTTTCTTCAACTTGGTTGCATAGCTTCCCATTTCCACTACTTTCACCCCATGGAAATTAGCCTTCTCTTCAGCAATCTTCAAGAATTCCATCATTTTCTTTTCTTGATCAGTGGCACTCCTCTTCAACCTCTCCTACAAGCGAGATTCTGTTCGAGTCACCACTTGAAGCTCTTCATTCTTCTCAACAATGGTCTCTAGGTGGTGATTAATATTAGCCCCCAAAGCATGAACAATATCTTCCCTGAACTTCAACTATTTATCCAAGACCAAATCATTATATCTTTTATTGTCCTTTTTAAGTTCTATTTTCTTGGATTGTGTCACCACTTGCCCATTTTTCTTAGCCAACTGTGCTATCATATGTTCATCCTTTACCTTGAGTTGTACCTCCAACTCCTTAATCATGTCTTCTATTATCTGTGATATCTATCACTTCTCTTCTTCCAGTGACTTAAGTCATATTTCAGACTCAACCTTTATTCTTGTTAGATATTCCTTCAATTTTGTTATTTTCTCTTTTTCTACAACTTTACACTTTTACAATTCTTCCTCCATTTCAATCATTTCCTTTTGAATGGATTTTGTCTCCTCCTTTTGAGCTTCCTTATGCTGATAAATTTACTCCAATATGATGCTCAACCACTCTATCCAATGTGTGAGAAAGTTCAATTTCCTTAGATTGATAGCCAAATTTGTAGTGACTTTCTTGTGTTCCAATTCCCCTGTGTTCATGAGACAAGTAGGGTGATTGGTTTTATCCAAGTACAACCTAGGATGCTGCCTGTAATTGGTTATCACTCCCTCTGGAAAATAGTCTCTTCCCAACATTATGGTTATCTCTTCCCTAGGTAACTTCCATGGATGTTGTACATGAATATCTACAATTCTCCTTGTATGCTCCTCATTAATCACCCATTCTATTATTTTCTCTAATTCAAGAGACACTTATTCCTCCCATAACTTCAATTCTCCCATGCATCCAATACAAAACTGTAATTTAGCGCTGGTTATGGCATCGCCTATCTATGAGAAGAAATGTTCCACATCATCTTCTACTCCTTTCACCTCCTCCTTAGTTTTGATCTTACCTAACTATGGTACCTTTAAAATGTAGCTTGTTCTAATTTTCTATCATTCCTTTTCTATAGGAGTTTATTCTTCCTCTTCCTTCATGTGGTGGTTAGAGTTTCCCCCAAGCTCTCGAAGTGCTCTCTCAATGTCTATCTTTTCCCAAGGTGGAGTCTGTTCTACAATATTCTCCTCCACATTATATTGTATATTCACAATATCCTGTTGATATTGTTGCTGCTCCATCTATTCTTGGGCTTCTTTTTATTCAGTGGAGCCATCATGTTTCTCTTCAGTCACCTCTTCTTCCTCCTAATTCTGTTGTGTCTCCTAGTTCTTCTTGTTCTTGTGATGCTTTCGCCTCTTCTTGTGCATCACTTGGGTTGTTTTATTTTGAATTTCGTCCCATCACAAATTTGAAATGGGGCTTCTTCCTTTTCCTAGAATCTTCCTCCAAGGCTTACACTCTCACTTCAGTTTCCTCTTTTTCCTCTTGAGTGGTGGCTGCCACTTCCTATGCTATCTATCCCACCTCTATATCCCTTAAATTTTTTGAAGCATCTAGGATTTCAAATTCATTACATTGGAAAATTTGTGGAGATACCACCATCTTCTCTGCTTCTACCCAACTCTAGTCATCTAGATCTGTCTTCTCTGAATCTAATTGTTCTTCCTCCTACTGATCCTTCTATGCAGGCTTGTCTTGTTTTTTTGGAATGAGATTATTTACCATTCTTTCCCATTGTCATCTTGTTCTTATTTGTATTGGGCTTACTTGTCTCTCCAAAGTTTCCTCCCTTTCCTGAACTGACGACTGCTCTTGCTATCATTGTTGCATTGCTTGTTGTTCTAGTTTAGGTTCTAATTTCATTGGCCTTTTACTCCAGGGATGTACATCCTCATCATCCAAAGGAGTATCCTCTGGTACCTCTATGGCCTGCTACTACTTCCTTATTCGATACTTCTCTGGAGTCTCCTTCTTAATAGGTATTGACTTTTCCCATATCAAAATGTTTGGTTGTCCTGCCTTCACATTCCTAGGTTCTGTCAACCTTGGAAAGCAGATTCCCAACTCCATAACAACATTCACTAACAATATAATGAAATGGAAAGTCATTCTGAAGTTCTTCTATCTTTTTATCAGTATTTCATGCATTTTTATTTCTAGATAGGTACCCCATTCATACTTTATTCCATGGGTGATACCTTCTACATACTAATCCATCTAGATTGGAATATTTGTGGCTCATGTATCCCCTGATAGTCGAGCCATTACTGTATTCATAACACATGGCCAATCATCCCCTTTCAACTAGATCTTTTTAATTCCTCGAGTCCTTGCACCCGATATCTTTGCAGTAGTCGGTGACTTTACATAAATTAACGAAGTGATGATATGATATGACTCACTTGAATCAACCAACTTCTTAACTATCTATGTGCCATATGCTGGTAATATGAATGTCTTATTGAATGCATCTGTCGTGACTTCTATTCTTACTGACATCTTGTCCACATTGACAAAGGCAGTTCTAGCTGCAGGATTATACGCTTGAACCATCTAAAATAGATAATTATAAAAGAAGGTTTTTTGGTGTGGTGGAACTTGCACTATTATATCTACACTAGCCTCCTCAAACTATTTCCTCTAGGGATGGGTTTTATTCTGTTCATAATTCCACCATCACCTACATGTTTCTCATCCATGTTGTATGAATGAAATATTTTTTATCTCGACCTGAACTTAATCAGCTCCACTTCTCAAGTCCTCAAACTAATCTAGAATATGTACCTCACTCCTCAATTCTCTTCTCAAGACCCTTTCTTGTGCCATTCTCTCCTCTCGATATCTTAGCATTGTTCTTCTTTTGTTAGCCCTCTAGTACCTCTAACCTCTCCATGACCCTGTATCCTCCTCTCCTCCAAGGATGATTACCACGTCAATCATGAGACTAAGATTATCACCTTTGGTACTACCATGGTCATGGCTCTCTCTCATGTAGAGGTCTTGGTGATCATTCCATCCTATTGGCTACAATCTTTCTTAACTGGTATCTGAACTCTTCTACTAAGATCATTTTATCACCATACCTCCAATTGTCTTACTACTTGAAAATCATCGATTCTACAACTGGAAGTGTGTTGGAAATGTATAAACTACTACAAATCATATAATATGTTGTAAATCATACAATATGCTCTTCTTCTCACTCATGTACGGTTTTCTTAGAGTAACTCTTCTAGATTATACAATCATTCAAGTTGTCACTGTTCGGTATTAAAACTACTCCATCTCCCTCAAATCATACAAGATCATGCTACTCTATACAATATTTCTCTCCAACTGCTCCTCTTCATTGAATCCATAGAATTCCATACAATTTTGTACAATTTGCTAAAAAATGACTCAAAATAGCCTAATAGCTACCCAAAATAGCACAACCATTTTTTTGAGACCGTACACTCCACCACCAAATCATATAGTACATCTTTTCAAACCCTCATATTCCTAAAAGTCACATTTTGCATTTTACTTCTACGATTTCTCTTCGACCCAGTTGCTGAAATGCCCCGATCTACATTTTTAATGCTTTTTGGGATCAATTTCTCGATTCTTTCACCCTTGGCGTAATTTATCCCAAAAAACAAAAAACAATTATTGTCAAATATGGCTGTATGGACTACTCCTTCCTTTAATCCATATTCTCCCTTTCATTTTTGGTCATTTTTGTTTGATTTAGGGTTTGTATTTCCCTTTATTTGTAATTTTTCTAGTCTACCACTTCTTAGAACCCTAATGTGTGTTTATCCATTGCCTGGTTCTCGCTTGGATGCCATATACTACTAACCCTCCTTTATTTCTGGTTGAACTTCATATTCTCCCTTTAATGGAGTCAAACCCTTGCTTTTTCTCCCTTTTCTTCTCTGCTTCGATTTTCTCCGAATGTGAAAATTTCTCCTTCGTGCAAATTAAAAATGGGTCATAATTTATTTGTAGGTTATTGATGAGTTTTAATTCCCATGTAGTCCTCTTCATTTAGTTGCACGCTTTTCACCTTCGTCCTCCTAAAAAATTAAAATTCTCTTTTTGTAAGATTTAAATATTGCAAATTAAGCCTTCTATTTAAACTGTCTCCAAACCCTAACCACTCCAAATTTGAAATTGCACCATTTTACATGTCTTTTCATCTTCCTCTCTTGAATGATTGACAACTCATCATTTTTCATGTAATTTTTAACTTTTTCCTACTCTTTTTTTGCCAACTCATTGATCCACACATGCGACAGTTGAAAATTGTACACTGCACCTAAAATCATATACTTTATGATATAAATCATACAACTTTATCTCTTGTATGATTTCCCATGCTCTTTTTCCAATTTCCCTTGTACGATCTTTCTTTTATGCTTTTTGACTTCAAAAACTGGCTTTGTATGATCTAGTACTTGTGCTTTTTCATCTTTGATTTGTACAATCTATCACTTAGAGAAACTTTTATCTATTTTCTCTCTTGAAGAGGCCATCATTTCTGGTTTTCAACCCACTTCCTTCCTAATTGCATCCCGAGGGATTTTCACAATTAAGGCATTTCTTTTCCTTTTTTTTTCTTTTTTATTTTTCTTTTATTTTTATTTTTATTTATTTTTCTTTTCATTCCTAGTCTATTTACACTTATCGTCGTGGAAATCGTACAATGACATTCACTTGTATAATCCCATTGTATTCTTCTCTTGGAGGTTCGACTGTGATGTTTTGAGTGGTTGTGTCACCTGTCAGTACTTGCTCCCTAAGTTGATTCATTTCCACTTGTGATGTTACTGAATTTCTTGGTCTTCCCCTACCATGTGTACAATTAGGAATTGTACAATTGCAAGCTAGAGTATCTTAACTTGGTGTCCTTTATTCTTGTCGTACATGTGATTAATATCTTGGTAGAGATGTCCTTATTACTCTACTATCATTCGAGTGACTTCTTCACCTATCTCCTTGAATCAAATACAGCTCCAGTATTGGTGATCAGATCCTTAGTTGTCCCTAGTTTCTTCCATCTAAAAAATGCACTCTTCCTCTACTAGTAAGGCATCTCACGTATGAGTGTCTTCCCCATCCTATTCCTATTGACATCAGGTTTCTCTATTGTCTTACCTCTCTTTCTTGGAGTAATCCTTTGCCACCTACCACTCTTTGAGTCCTCATCGGATTAGTGGTGGTCATCCTAATGGATACTACCTTGTGGGGCTAGGTAAGATTTCTCTCATCTATGGTAACCCTCACAAATTCCTTGTCTATTTCATACAAGCTAAAGGTGTATCTCCTAGCCATCTAGGAGTAGGGGGTTAGATCATTCCTCATCATCTTCCTCCTTTGATTGTAACATCACTTTGTACTTGCTTGCTTCGTAGTCAAATACCTCCTCCCCTTCCTTGTTGAAGCCTTAGTGGTCCTTCTATGTTCCTTTATCCCATTGCATGGTTATCAGGAGTTATCTCTACCAACTCAATTTTGGCTAGTGGAATTCTACTTTTTCTTGTGCTTGGTGGCAATTATCATAGTGCTTTTATTCTATGATCTGCATGTGCTCAGTGACATCTCCATATTCTCTCCTTAAAGCTTATTTGTGGATATGAGGTTGCTAAGACATCTCTATATGCGTCAAAAAATGAGTTATTCTGATTCTCTTCTCTCTGTTAGGTCCAACCTATTGGAAAATTCATCAATCTCTCCAATCTTTGTACTTATCTTCTTTGTCTTCTCAACTGCCAATAGGCTATTATGTATGCTTACGGGTCAAGGTTGGTTTGACATCCCTATGATCTCCCTAGTTATCATTGTGTTGTTGTACATGCTAGGGGATCATGATTATCTCGAGTATTCTAGGGATTCTCTATGAAATCATCCTCATAACTGCTTTATATACTAGGTTCCATTTAAAACCAAGGTATTCCTTAATTACTAGAATCACTCAAATCCGACCATATATTACCTTGTGATTCAGGTGATGTGGTTGCTTTCCCAATGTATTGCCACAATATTTTTACATCTTCATCCGTCATTGGCGGATCACTTGGTGGTACTTGCAAACTTGTACTCGCTCCATCATTTCTTACACTAATCTTTGGAGTTATCCCCTCATCATCCTTCGGTTCTCCTTCTAGCTCTTGTAGCCTAGTTGTTCTTTGCTCATCTAGCCTTTGTATTGTACTATCCAATTCTTGGATGATTTGTTCTCTTAACCATGCATTTTGACCTTGCAACGTCTGGTATTCTTCCTATAGTTTTTGAGTCTGTAACCCTATTCTCTACTGTAATAGCCCTATCTAAGACAATGGAGTAAGTCCAAACAGTTCTTGATCGATGGTCTCATTCCTATATTCTTTCAAAACTTCCATTTCAAAGGTGTCCACTTTATCCTCGTATCGTACTATTAACTGTATCCTTCTTCTTCCTTCCACTTTTTGGGGTAGTTCCCTCTGTTCTACCTAAGGATACATCATATTTCTACTTATTGGGGTGCTTATTCTTGCCTTCCCCTATTCCTGGGTAACAGTAATATATCCTGATGTCCTCTCTCATTTGGAAGAATCCAATCTTCATATTCTTCTACTCAATTCTTCTTTCTTCGAGCTGAGGTGCCAACTCTTGTTGTTCTATGGTTGGTCGTGTCTCTTCCCATTATAAAAATAAGTGTGTGATTCCTATATTAGGCTCCTCCTATGATGTACCTGGTTCACTTTGAGCTCTCTGTTGAGCTTCTACTCATATTCGTCGCTCAATCTCTTCTAAAGAAATGAATAGGCACTGTACCTTGTAAGGCTTCAAATTTAAGCCATTTACAATATCGAGCACCTCCATCCCATTCAATTTCTATAACTTGACTACTCCATTATTCATTACTTCAACTATTTTATAGGGACCAAGCCATAACATATTCAACTTACCGGGATTTATTTCTTGCTTTCCATTAAAATTTAGAACCAAGTCACCCGGACTAAGTTCTAACTTCCTCAAATGTTTCTCATGCCACACCTTCCATATTTTTTGAGCTACCTCAATCACCCATTGTGCCATAAATATTCTTTCATATAATTTTATCAGTGTTGTTAGTCGCTCTTCCAAACTTTCTTGATCACCCAAGCGATGCTCTACCGTGACTCTCAAACTTGGTATCAAGAATTCAAATGGCACCACTACTTCCTATCCATACATTAATTGGAAAGGTGTATGCTCTATTATAGTTTTAAAAGTTGATCTATATACCCACAAAATAGATGGTAGCCTTTCCTCCCAATCTGGTCCCTCTATTCCATAAGTTTTATATAGAGTAGATACCAAGAATTTATTCATTGCTTTCACTTGCCCATTAGCTTTGGGATAATATAGACTAGACAATAAGTGTAAAATCATGAACTCTATTGTCAGCATTTTGATGATTTGATTAACAAAGTTCCCTCCTTGGTCACTCCTTATCTATAATGGAATACTAAATCTTGTGATTACCTACTCATTTAAGAATATCACTATATTTTTTACCGAGTTGTCAAGTAATGCTCTTTCTTTGACCTATTTTGTTAAGTATTCTATTGCTACTACGATGTATCTATACTTTCTTTGTCGAGATGTCTTTAGTGGTCCAAAAAAGTCTAATATCCATCGCTCAAATAATTCTTGGGGTTGCGATGGATGCAAAGGCATAACATCCCTCTTTACTGACTTTCTTGACCTTTGGCAAGTATTGCTTGCTTTCATATACTCTTTCACATCATTATACAGTGTAGGCCATCATAAACTAGCTAGTAATATTTTTTTAGCTATTGCATCTAGTCCCATGTGCCCTCATGCTAAGCCTTCATGAGATTATTTCAATGTCGCTTTGACTTCTTCTTCCATCACACATATTTGTAGGATACCATCACTTCCCATATTATACAACAATCATGTTATCAACTAGAAGGGTGTTGAATTCATGATCATTTTATTTTTCTCGGTTGCTATCATTTCTTGTGGCAACTCACTTGTGGATAGGTACTAGAAAATCAACTTGTACCATGATGGAACAATGTTGATGGCGAATAATTGTGCATCTAGGAATTTCTTTGAAACTCTTGTTCCTACAGGCTCTCCTAATCATATCTGAGACAACTGATCTGCAATGACATGCTTCTTACCAGATCTCACTACTACTTGGAATATGAACTCCTGTAGGGTGATGAGCCACCTATTGATCAGTACTTGTATCACCATCTTATTTATCAAGTGCAATAGAGCTTGGTGATTGACATAGAAGGCAAAGAGATTTGCCAATAGGTAATGCCTAAACTTCTAGACTGCATATACCATTCCCAAAGCTTCTCTTTCTATTGTACTATAATTTCTCTCTAGCCTTGATAATAGGTGACTAGCAAATAAAATAGGTTGATCTAGCCTAAACTGCCCTTCTTGTGCCAAAGCACATCCAATTTCAAATTTTGAAACATAAATATGGATATGGAATTCCTTATCCTAGTTTGGGAACACCAAAATCGGACTACTCACAAGCTTAGCCTTCAGCTCCTCAAAGGCTCCTTGGTGTTGTTCTATCCATCTAAAAGAAATGTTCTTCTTTGTCAATGAATCCAATGGGTAGGATACATGTGCATAATTCTTGATAAAACTTCGATAATATCCCATTGATCCCAAGAAGGTTTTAAGTGAACTCACATCATATGGTTCTTCCATGTGTAATATCACATGGATCTTATTAGGATCTATTTTTAATCCTTCACTGCACACTATGTATCCTAAAAATTTCCCATATGGTACCATCAGGTAGTATTTCCTAGGATTTAATGATATCTATGCATTTTTCACCTACTCATACATTCACTAAGGGTAGGAATATGTTCCTTGATCTTCACATAAATGGATCAATCATCCAAAAATTCTTTAAAGTTCCTTGTTGCCAGCTGATCAAATATATACAGTATGATACATTGAAATGTAGTTGGGGTATTACAGATTGAATGAAATTTGATTGTATGTGCAGATGCCATTCTCCACAATAAATATGGTATTCAATTTATCCTCCTCAGCTATACTGATTTTATTGTACCCTAAAAACCCATCCAAGAATAAATATATCTCATGTCCTACGACTTCTTCTAGGATAGATTCTATGAAGGGAATAGGGAAGGGGTCCTTAATAGTTACTATGTTCAGACTTCTAAAGTCTACACATATTCTAATATTATCCACTTCCTTATTCAAGGTGATCACTATAGGTGATACCCATTCACTGGTTATCACCCTGAAGATGATTCTTGCCTCCAACATATTTTCTATATCTGCATTCACTAATGCAACATACTTTGGATTCATTCTATATGGTCTCCTCATTACGGGTTGAGCTCTAGGAATTAGCGTAATATTATGGATACATAACTCTAGTGGTACTTCCTTCAGATCCTTATATGTCCATGCAAATACGTCCTTATATTCCAAGAATATCTTAAAAGTCATCACTTTGTATAGGGTTCTAATCATCGCCGCAATGAATCATCCTAGGTTCCTCCTTTGTTCCTAGATTGATGTCCACTATCTAAGGTCCTTCATATTTGATATATTCTAGATAACTCGTTGCTTTCTCTATATTCTACGGGTGTGTCGACCTTGTATGAATATATGCATCTCCTACTATATACTCTGCAAAACTTTTTGGGAATATCCATTTATCTTCTACCTCCTTCTTAGGTTCTTGACTGACTTTTGGTTTATCTTATTTTTCCTTGATCTCCTCTGACTCAATACAAAGGTATTTGGGCTAAAATATTTTGTACTCCTCCATTTGCCAATGAAGAAGTCCACTATCAGATCTAGTTTCATCTTCACTACATTCATCTAGACACAAAATTCCTTCTCCATAAGGTTCATACCCTTCATCTCCTGAGGAATTTTTTTATTCATCCATCGTAGATACATCCTCACTAACTTTTTGATTAGCTAGATTAATCATATATTTATGCTTTCTCTTCTTGAAAGTGATATGATTCTTTTCCCAATTGTGATTAACTTTGACTACTCGTAGCCATCCTCTCCCTAAGAGAGCATCGTATGTCAGATTTTGTATTGTAATCACAACAAAATTTAATACAAAATCTTGGTTAGATATCATCACTTGTTATGCTATCAAGACTCCATTTATATAGATACCATACTGGTCAACACCATACAATCAAAATCTTTATGCCCATAGATATGGAGCACCTAGTTTTAGCTAGGTTCTTTCAGGTATCACATTGACATTGGATACTCCATCCACAATCACTTGTGTCAATTTGTGCCCTAGGATCTCCATTTGAACTAATGTGAGTTTCTTTCCCACATCAATCATCAATATAGTCAAATCCATGAATTGATATTTCCTTTATTTCTCCTTAATTGGTTGGCTTTGCACTTCCATAACCCTATGCGGTTGTATTTCTTCCATCATTGCTTTTTGCAATGTTGGGATAAATTCCAATAGGTTCGACACTTTAATCTCTACCGTGGTGTCCAAAAACTATGTTGCTAGACTTTGCACAATTGCCTTCTCTTCCGATGGATTTTCTAGTTTCTTTCATTCAACTAACTTCACTTGTTTATCTTTTCATGCTTCATCCTGTAGTATTTTCTTTGCTACTTGCCAATGCTGATTTTCCTTTACTAGCTCTCGGTACTTATCCTTTTTATTCTAATTCCTTGTCATGGCTAAAAATTCTTGGGTTTCCTCCTTAACTTGAGGAACCTCAATGTCTAAATAATTGACATTCTATGGGTTACTTGAACTCGCCTACTTTGGGAAATTTACTTCTTTGTGGTTCCCTGGACCACCATATACACATATGTGTAGTTCTTGCTTGCGGTATTTCCTACCTCTGAGGTGAAGGATAATTTTTCACAAAATGACCCCATTCCTGGAAATTGTGACATTGTATGATCAGTATTCCTTTCGAGTCATACTGCAAATAACCCTGGCCTCCTTGATAATTGCCTTGGTTCGACCTTCCACCTCGCCTACTATTTCTATAACTGACACTTGTTACTTACTACCCTCTCCCTTGGGCCTTTGGTTTCTCTTCCTACTCTTGGATTGATAGGACTTGTGGACGTACTCTCGCATTATACGAACATAGCATTACCTCATGTCCCATCATGTTATGAATGTGGAAATAATCATTGTGTGGACACTTTACATTTGTATGACCTTCTATCTTGCATTTCATACATCAAATATCATTCCTATCAGGTTTTATCCTTTGTTCTTTCATTATCTTGTCGAACTCCTGACGAAATGATGCTACTATCTTCTGTATAGTGTCATCTCCTCCACTATCTAAATTATTAGACTTGGGTGATATAAAATTCTTGTATACATCTATTTTGACTTACTTTAAAAATTCTTTGCATGATTTACATATTATTCATACATTTTTGATGGTACTACATATTTTTCTTATATTTTAGTAGTAATCCATCAACAAACCATCGCTTTACCAGGATATATTCTAGTGGCATCTACATCTTATCAACTAATTGCTTTAGTCTGTGATTGTATGATTTCACATATTCATCAAATTTTACTTTGTCATGCAAATTTCAGTAACAATATCTACATCATCCTTCAAAGGGTGAAATTCTTCAATGAAATTCTCCTTTATCTGATTCCAAGTCTAAAAATCTACGATATTTTCTCTCTTCAAATACCAATCAATCACCAATCCTCTCAAAGTAGCAAGAAATAACGTTACCGAGTCATATGGTCTATCTACACCATTTGCTCTCCAAATGATTATACAAGTTTTGATGTGCCTTGTGGGGTCTTCCTTACCCTCACCTAAAAATAGTGGACATATCTATTTTGTTGCTTTGTTAGCCATCTTCGAAGAATCATCATTTTCACTTGAGGTCTCCCATGGAATCTCTATTTGATTTCTCCTTAGGGGTGTCTTGCTACAGTCATCGTCAAAAGTTTCTATCTTAGGTATATTTTTCTATCCCACCACTCATTGACCAAAATATTGTGTCTTCACTCTACAACCTCCTTTGCTGATGTGAGGGAGATGGTCTTGGCCTTTTCTCCTGAGACCTCGTGCCTTGTTGCTCTAGTGCTTGACTCCTATCCTCTAGACTCCCTTGCAATACTTCCATCACTTTCTCAGGTGTCACCATCCAATATCCATCCTCTTGCAATATCTCTCTATTAACTCTTGCCTCTAAGCTAGGTGGTTCTACTTCCTCGTCTTATGTTTTTATCAACAACACCTTAAAGTCTCCTTCAAATGTCTAAACTTGCTCTATTTATGGTTCATGTGTACTATGGTCTGAGTTACTTGTATTATCTCTTCAAGAAATACTCATTCTCCTTATTACTAGAATTTTTTGTCATACTTCCCATATCCTATACCTTTGTACATTGGTGTCTGTCATTCACCTCCAATTTTGTAGTATTATTTCTTTGTCAATTTGACCCATTTTAACAAAAATGCCAGATTTGATAAGGTAATGGTATCAAATGCAACATAGGGATGTAGTATTACTAGTGGGGAGGTGGTTTCTAGTACTTTAGAATGATCAATGTACTATATATATCTTATCTACCAAATCATACAACCATACAGTCCCTAAAACTACCATTTTACACCTAATGAACAACTTGTACGGAGGTCAATTCGATACACTGTACAATACAAAATTGTATAGTGACATGGCTTGTACAATTCTACACTTAAAAAATCCTTCATATTCAGTTTTTTAGGCTACTATACATAGTTTTGTAACCAATAAGTCAATTCCACAAAACTGCCAAATTGGGTAAGAAACTGCCAAATTGGGTAAGTTTCCTCCAATCGCCTGAATTGCCAAATCGGGTAAGTTGTCTTTGTACGATTTGTACAAAATATGGTGTATGATTCATACAAAAAAAAAGTACATCCAAGTGCCAAATTGAATATTAAAATGGGCCAATCTCTCTTAGATAGGTTATGCAAGGTTTTAATATGCCAATTAATCCTTTCTTGTAACATGCAAAACTTATCATCGGGGCTTGAGAGAGATGCAAATTCAAGGGCTACATCCAAAAACCATACAACAAGGTTCACCACATCCTCAATTATGCTACCATAATCACATATCATTCTATAAAGCCTCACCAGTATTGGATTAATCCATTCTATCATCACAAGGCATAAACTAGTCAAAACATTTACTAGAAAGTACATACAACATCATCAAGTCATCAATTGTCATTCATCCATGCCAGAATTGTACACAACCTAGAAAATATAATTGGGCTCATGTGTATATTATTCTATTATGATTTACTTTACAACATGGTTGATCTATAATAATTATAGCTAGAACTAAGAACATAGTAGCATAACTCAGTCAAATTACAACCAACAATTATATAGACCTACAAAATTGAAAATGGGGCCTTATATAATATTGCCTAGGATGTTCCAAAGTGGTTCCTCAGGAAATTATTTATTTACAACCACCCATGCATAATGGAATGCATTAATTAAGACTTTTACTAAGTCTAACACTTTAATTATCAAACCTATGCACCATTTCAACCTGAAATTATATTTTCCATGCATTTCACTATATTTAGTGCACATTGTATGGTTTGCCTTTGCATTGTACGGTTTGACCTCTTGGATGTATGATTTACTCCTACTTGTACAATTTTCAAAACTTGTACAAATTATCAAAATTGTCAAAATTGAGCAAAACCCTTTTGTCACTTTCTCTTCTTCTAGGAGGTGGATTTGCTACCTACACTGAGCGAATCCTACTACAAGAAAGAAATTAATATTCAAGATATTTTTCCCTCCCATATCATTTTCCAATCATTGTTACTCCCCTTTTGACTGCACAGTACCCATAATGGATATCATCCTAAGCTATGCAAAAGCCAATGCCATAGTCATGCAAAATACAAAGGGTAGATCTCTTATTAGGCTCATATAGAGGAAATGCAAGCACAATCGCTGCAATAAACAGATTTATTACTTGTAATTTTATCTAGGAGACAAAATACCTAAACCAATACACTAACCAAAAGTTGTGTCCCATATTCAAAAGGGACAAAGGATTGTACCCTTTTTGTATCCATGAGCACACTGAGAAAGAGACAAACCATGAGAGCTTGGCTAATTAGAAGGTAGGTACTAAAGAGATATCATAAATAGGATTATTTTTAAGTAAACCTTGCTATCAAACTTGCATGAAGATATTAGAGGAGCATGTGTTAGGGATTCCATAGTAGGTGGATCCAAGAGAATGGTAACATTGAAGCCTATTGCCATACGAACCAGTAATTGAGGAGAGCTCTCATGTGGTAAGATATGTTGCCATATTAAATGTATAGTGCATAAGTATTGATATGCATGATGGATCACCAAGTCATGGATTCACCACAACTTGGAAAGATCTAGGGCACTATCAATCAGACTACAAATAATACCTCAAGTTTAGTACAATATGGTCAAGCCATTATAGATTCATTGGATGATTTCCAAGATGAATCAGTGGTTATGGTGTGCCAATAGTATTGTATTTTTGTATAAATAGGCCAAAAACTAAATAAAGGTGCAAAAAGCACGTTGCCAAATGACATCATCTTGTACTATGGTGATCCACGATAAAAATTGCAATGAAAAACTTCTAGAAAGTGCATCAATTTTGAAGCACTCCCCCTCATAGTTTGTGTTCTTCCTTGTGTTTTGTTGTTGTGACCCCATTGCCCAATGGATCAAGGCCTCAAACTCATACATCACTTCACGTAATTCCTAGAAGATATTTCCATTGTTGTACCAGTAACAAGTGTGACATAGTGTAATTACAAGACAAAGGAAAAAACTCTGGATCCACCTAAATTACTCATGTTAGACCAAATATTTTGAAAGTAGTGCCCACTCCTTGATCAAATGGTAAAACTAATTTATAAATAGCACCCCAAAAGGTGAAAGTAGAATGTTTAAGGATTTGTATAACTTAAAACAGGACAAATATGAATGCTTTACTGATTTCCTAGCTAGGTGGAGACAGTTGATAGGAAAGTTGCACTTTGTGTTACCTTATAGGGATATGTTGGACATCTTTATTAATAATTTGCAAGAGAAACTATCTTATGAATTATCAACTGCTACCTTGACCACCTTCGATCAGGCTATAGACTTAGCCCGAAGAGTGGAAGATGCTCTCATTAGGAGAGGTTAGCTTAAAAAGAGAGACGATGAGAAAACATCCAAAAATAAATATAAGAATAAACAAGTTGTGGGTGATGGAGTCATCGATAGCAAAAATATTGCTAATGTTAATGCTGCAAAGACAACGAAGAATTTTGTACTGAAATATCCTGATAGACCTCCTTGAGAATTTACTAGGTTAAATCAACCTTTATCAACTATTCTATCACAATTATTAGAATGAGGTTTGATTCAATTACCAAATATCCGAAAACCTGATCCAACTATACTTGGATACAGAGCAAATTTACACTGTGACTTCCATGGAGGACCTGGACACACTACCAACTCTTGTAAAATATTAAAACATAAAATACAGGACTTGATTGATAAGAATGAGATGGAGGTGCAAGCCTTTCAACCTAAGAAAAATCCTCCTAATAATGTTCAAAAGAACATCCCACAAAACCAGAATCAGAATGCCAATCAGTCATTGGACATCTTTCAACATCCTTTACCAAAACATGGTAAGGAGGTGGCTAATCAAATTGAACATCATAATGTCCCTCCTCCTACCCTATATGTAGGAACTATTAGTGGGAATTTACCTGTTCATGATATGGAAATATTTGACACAACTTTATCCATGGTTACAACTAGGCCTCTATATAATATTCAGATACCTGATCTTAGTGATATAGAATACGATACTGAGAGTGATATGGAAATCACATCAAATCAATCGAATAGTTCTGAAGATGAATCAGATACTATTCACCCTATCACAAGTTATATGGTTCCAGAAGAACCATCTCCAAGAAGAGTCACTACTAGACCATTATCTCATCGATTACTTTCTAATGATCTAGCTATAAATGCTAGACCAAGACCCATTCATCATTCGTAGAATAATATTGTGGGTACCATCGGAGCTGTTACTAGACAACAGGCTCAAAATTCTCAACAAGATAAAATTTAGAATGGTGGATCAGCTCCATTTGTTTTGAAGGTTCGTAATAAAGGGAATCATGCACCTAATGTTCAACCTAAATCTCCTTATAATATTAATGAACAATTATCAAATATTACAACTAGAATTTCTCTCTTGGACCTTTTAAGATCTTCTCCTACACATAGAGATGAATTAATGCTCACATTAAGCCAGATGATGGTACCACAAGACATTCAACTCGAAGCCATGGCCAATACTATAATAACTCGTGAAGTTGATTGTATTGATTTCCAGGATAGAGACATACCGCAACATAGTTTACATAAAGGTAACCCCTTATATATTACTACCTTAATTGGAGATGTAGCAGTCAAATGAGTCTTGATTGATAATGGTTCATCTTTAAATATCTGCACTTTTGAATTCTACCAAATATTTGGGTTTAGAAGTGATGAAATGAAAAGAACTGATATGATCATAAAATATTTCAATGACGAAACACAAGAAACATGTGGAGTTATTACCATTCCATTGTAGGTTGGTCCGAGAACCTTGGATACGACTATGTTTATTGTACATTGTCCTGCATCGTACAATATACTCTTGGGTCATCCTTGGATCAACGTGATGCGAGCTGTTCCCTCAAATTTACATCAATGTGTTAAGTTTGAATTTAAGAATCAGTTGGTTACCATTCATGGTGATCCAAGACCCTTTGATATGTGTGTTTTGGCAAAACCTATTGGAGTTCAATTTTACCCTGCTCTATCATCCACACATCCTAATTCTCATTATCCATATAAACGTGTTAAAATCACACCCACAACGTCATCTATTTCTTCTCCATCAGTTGCACCTCCACATATAGCCCAACCATATTCTGAACAAACTACATTAGGACCTAAGAAATATCCTAGTCCCACAACCAATGTCTCTTGTTCTACTCCTATAACTTCTATACCTATAATAGACCCATCTATCGACACCTCTACACCATCTACATCCACCAAATTCATATTCTCCGCATCGAAAGACATAGGAAATGTTCCTTCTACCTCTTATGCTCTTACTGACAAGCTCTTACCCGATCTATCTAAAATTCTTATATCAGAAGAAACAAATGCTTCTATGCAAGATTCCATTATTTTAAATAATTTGCCACCATCTCCTTGTACCTTGGGCCTCCCATAGCCTATGGGAAGTATTTACCAAGTCGGGAGCTATGCATTTATTTATAAGGGATATGACTGGGGTAGAATACCCAGAAACATCAAAACTCATTATGATGGATATGCTTGATGTTATTTTACTAATGAGTATATTAAAGCCAAACCTATAATGCTTAAATTGGGAAATAAAGGGAAAGGTTTGGGACCTTTCCAGAATGGTATGAAAGAACCTTTTGAGGTAGAAGCGTGGCCCACCTGATGTGGTGTGGGCCTATTTTATATTAAGGGTTAGCCATTCCCATTTGAGGACGATGACCATTTTATATGTTACCAAGATTATTTAGATGAACACAATGGTTTGCATTTAACGAATAAGACATTCACATGTAATATGATATCTATAGCTTATCCTGAGATGATCGCTAAATTCAATGATGAGTTGGAGGGAGATATCTTCCATGATGTCTCCGTTGAGGAATTATTACATAATGGATATTATTTTGATGGCTCTATACCTAATATAGCCCAACTTGAGGCTACAACTCCTCAAGATGAATTATCCAAGCTAACCTTGGAAGAATTACAAGAATTGGGCATTTCACCCGCCCCACCTAATTTTGAGAGAGATCTACACATGGAAGTAGAAATGTCATAAAAATTAACATTGGAACCGAGGGTAACCCTCACATAATCAACATTGGATCAAAATTGAGTCAAGAAAATAGGATAAATACATTGCATTTCTTAAAGAATATGAAGATGTATTTGCTTTGACATATGAAGATATGCCAGGTTTAGACCCTTCTATAGTTATGCATCACCTAGTAGTCCATTCGGATGCTAAACCTATCAAACATAAACTTAGAAAAATGCATCCTAAAGTGGCCTTACTAGTCAAAGGGGAGTTAGAAAAACTCCTGAATGTTATTTTTATACAAGCTATTGATTATGCTGAATGGATCTCGAATGTAGTTCCAGTAACTAAGAAAGAAGCTACTAAGGTTAGGGTTTGTACAGACTTTAGAGATATTAATGTTGCATGCACTAAAGATGATTTTTCCCTTCCCAATATGGATCAGATCATTGATTTTACTGTTGGGAGTGGAATGATATCCTTAATGGATGGAGTTTTTGGTTATAATCAGATCAGGATAGCTCCTGAAGATTAGGCTAAAACAACCTTTAGTACCCCTTGGGGGACTTTTTGTTGGAAAGTGATGCCATTCAGTTTGAAGAATGCAGGTGCAACCTATCAACGAGCCATGAATTATATCTTTCATGATATGATGCATGATATACTACATGATTATGTATACGACATTATAGCTCGTTCTATTGAAGAAGATGACCATTTAGATGACTTGAGAAAAGTATTTGATCGGTTAAGAGAATATCTTATCCGATTGAATCCAACCAAATGTATATTCGGAGTTAAATCAGGTAAATTATTGGGGGTTATAGTTTCTTTACGTGGCATCAAAATTGACTCTCTCAAGATTACGACTATCACTTATATGCCTACACATATGAATATATCTGAATTACGGAGTCTACAAGGTAAGCTTCAAGCTATCCGTTGCTTCATTGATAAGCTGGCGGATAAAACTAGACCCTTTCTTAAGCTTCTTAAGAAGGATGTATCTTTCCATTGGGACGACAAATATAAGGAAGCATTTGAACTCCTCAAACAATATCTTCTTAACCCACCTGTAATTTCACCACCTAAACTTGATCGCCCATTTATCTTGTATATTTTTGCTTCAAATTTTGCTTTAGGAGCTATGTTAGCTCAAATTGATGATGAGAAAAAAGAATGTGCTAATTATTACATTAGAAGAACATTAATCAATTATGAAACCCGCTACACAGCATTAGAGAAGTTATGTCTAGTAGTCGTATTTTCTACATAGAAACTATGCCATTATATGCTTAGTCAAAAAACATACGTTATTGCTAAATCCGATCCCTTGCGGTATCTCATGAGTCGACCTTATTTATCTGGTCATACAACAAAGTGGGTTCTTGCTCTAAGCGAGTTTGAACTCATTTTTATAGGACAAAATTTTGTTAAGGGTCAAATCAATTAGCTGCTGCACCCTTAGAGTCCACCCATCCCCTCGTCATTGAGTTTTCTAACGAATGCCTTAAACTAGAGGCAGACCATTCAGAGCAATGGTCCTTATACTTTGATGGACCCCGATGCATGAGTGGGGCTAGTGCAGGTATTATTTTGATATCTCCATAGAAAAATCTCATACCTCTATCCTTCAAATTAATGTTTGCTTGTACTAATAACACTGTTGAATATGAGGCTTTAATCCTTGGATTATGAGCTGCCTTGGCACTAAAAATTAAAAATATATTAGTTTTCGATGATTCTCAACTTGTTATAAATCAAATTAATGATGTTTATCAGACCAGAGATTATAAATTGTGCCCATATAAAGCATATGTATTACAATTAATATCTTTATTTGATCAAGTTACCTTGGAAGCTATTCCTAGAACTAGCAATCGTGCGGCTGACGCTATGGCCGTAGCTGCATCTCTTTTACCCTTGGATTTAGACAAAAAATATGCTACTATCATTATTCGTTGACTCTAGGAACCTGCTTTAATTAAATCATGCTTGGAACATTTGGACGTGTTTCTAATCAACGAAACTACTCTTGAACTTTGGTACACTGACATCCTCAATTTTCTTCAAAATGGGACCTTCCTTGAAGGTTTTAATAGAAACCAACATCGGTTATTATGTAGATGAGCAAGTCACTTTGTAATAATTGGCAATACGTTATATAGGAGATATTTTGAAGGTATCCTATTGAGATGTTTGAATCTAGAAGAGTCTAGATCAGCTTTGAGTGAAGCCCATGATGGATCTTGTGGGGGACACTTTAGTGGTAGTGCCATTGCTAAGAAGCTCCTTAGGATAGGATATTTTTGGCCTACCATGGAGAATGATGCACATGATTACGTGTGCCATTGCGACAAGTGCCAAAAACACACTGACCTTGTCCATGCGCTTGCACAAGAACTGTAGGCTATTTCATCTCCTTGGCCCTTTTCAAAATGGGGCTTAGACATCATCGGAAAAATCAATCCTGTGTCATCTTATGGACACAAATTCATCATAATCGCCATCGAGTATTTTATGAAGTGGGTTGAAGCTATGCCCTTAGCTTCTTGCACTGGAACACAAGTTTCGAAATTTATTTTTAATCAAATTATTTGTAGGTTTAGAATTCCTATAAATCTCATCTCATATAATGGAACTTGTTTCAAAAACAAAGATGTAAAGAAGCTATGTCAAAAATATAAAATTCAACATCATTGGTCCACTCCCTATTATCCTCAGGGTAATGGCCAAGTAGAAGTATCTAATAAAACATTAATTAAAATCCTCAAGAGACTGGTTAATAAATCTGGTCATGATTGGCACATTCAATTATATCCTGCTTTGTGGGCTTATCGAACTAGCATTCGTACTCCCACGGGCACTTCACCTTTTGTTTTGGTTTATGGTGCTGAAGCTATTTTTCCCTTTGAACTAGAAGTTCCTTCTTTGGCTCTGCTACTTCAAGATATTGAAGTAGGAGATGAATATCGTGCTAGTAGATTTAGTCAGCTGGAACTCCTAGATGAGAAGCACATTAATGCTTTGGAGCATCTTCATGCCTACCAGAACAAGCTCAAACGAGCATATTTCAAGAAAGTTCATCATCGATCCTTTGAGATTGGCGACCTCGTCTTAAAAGAAAATAAAAAAAATACTAATGCAACTAAATACCTTAAAGGTAAATTCGAGCCTAACTGGATTGGACCTTATATTATCACTGCTAAATTTGGATCGGGAGCATACCGATTAGCTACATTAGATGGTAAATATCTTAAAGAACCTATGAATATTAAGCATCTTAAGCGCTATTACGCATAAATCTGGTAATTTCGTCATTGTATATATTATACATATTGTCTCATATTAAGCAATTCATATAAAAATTTCAAAAATAGTAATATTATGTATTCTCTCAATTCATAAATTAAAATCAACATATATAAAAAAATCAAAATCATCAAAATCCTCAAAAACATCTTCTATTTTTGCACCTATCAATTCTTGAAGTATTGCAGTTATATTTTTCAGTTATTTTGGATAAATTAGCATTTATTTGGAATCCCTCACTTTCACACTCACATGAATAAATATCTTGATCTTATTTGGTATGATTATTAATCTCTCTTATATCAAAGTCCATGGTTGAATTAAATAAAATTTTGAGCATAGAGAACTGATCTTGTTATTTACTTGAACCAAGTACACCTTTTCACATTAAAATGATTTCATATCAAATACAATACGATGCTACACAGTGGAAGTGGTCTCTTGAGCGAAAATTTTCCCTTGCTATCCTATCATGCACATGGTCTAGAATCTTTGAGAATTAACAAAAGGACAAGCTCACCCCTGCCCAAAATAAAAATCCCTTGCTCTACAACCAATCCGAGCAAGTATCCCTAGTATAGGAAGAAAAAAAAAGAAAAAGAAAAAGAAAAATCATGAGAAAAAGAGAAATTATTCAGAAGCATTATTTCAGTATCATTTTGTACCATCTCAGAAATATTTTAGCATTATCTCAATGTCAAGCAAAAATACAAAAAAAAAAAATCAGAAAAAGAAAAGAAAAGAAAAAGCAAAAAGCAATAAATCCCTTCCCCCTCCCTTTTTGAAAGAAGGAAGTGTGAAGCTTGAATCCCTAGAATTATCAATTATTCAAAAACTGTGAGGTAAACCCCATAACAGGTGATTTGTGCCCAACTTGCTTGAAATTGGGTAACTCGTAGCGTGGTGATATGTTTGACACATTAGCGACCTTCTTTTGTACAAACCTATGTCCGCTTATGGATCAGCTAGCTCTTGATGACTCAAATTATATAGTAGTATGGTACGGTTACATGCATATAAATCATGGTCAAAGAACATTCATTTGGTTAATTCAAATTACTTGTATCAAATTATCTTGCTCATAATCGGTAAATGAACATTACAATTGCACACACATTTGTGTCAGTAGCCCCATGTCTATAGGAATTTGTGGCATCTCTACCACATCCTACAGTCCTACCTTTGCCAGTCTATCTCGCTCGGCCTGATCGAGCATGGCTAAGTCATCTCTAAGACCTTCGTATTTCCATTCCCGACTCTTTAACAATCCTCTATTCAAAATAAATAATAAAACAAAAAAGATCATTAGTAAATTAATAATTAAAATATCAATTAATATCAATTTCATCCCATAAAAATTGATATCGCCCATTATTGGACGATATTGTACCAAATTTAGTTAAAATCATCCTCAATAGGACGAAATCGTCTTCGATTCTTCAATTTGGGGATTGCCCCTTATTGGACGGGATCGCCCCTATTTCTTCGATTTCATCCTTAGACGAAATCGGCAATATAGGGACGATTTCAACGAAATTGGGACGATTTCGTCCCGACGTCGTCGACGGCATAAAAATGGCCGCGATGCCCAAAAAAAATTAAAATTCACATAAAAAATTAGGTAAATCAAGTCTAAACTATAGTAAACTAGGTTTAGATCCTTACCCACAACCCACACCGAACCTTTGTCGATATGTGCACCGTTTCCACCATTTCGCCTACAGAGCTCTAAAACAGCGAAAGTGAACAGTAAAAATGAAATAGGGTTTTACCCTATTTTTCTTATTTTTATTTAAAAAATGACATTTTTTAAACAATTTTTTCTTTTTTGCGCGTTTACCTCAAACGTTGAATTTGGGTAAAAACTCAGAGGGGGCACCATAGCAAACAGTTGTACGATTCAACCTAGAATCATCGTCTAGAAAATGGAATAAATTTTTTCTTTCTCGTAAAGCGTAAAGAACTCATATTTAATGCATTTTCTTCAGAAAATATGCTAAAGAGGGGACAAAATGTAGCACCCTAGAATTGGCATAATTAAACCATCAGTAAAAGGTAAAAATTTGAATTTTAACCCTGAAACTGCCCGTTAACCGCTTACCTCGTTTTTCATGCCATTTTTAGAAGTTGTTTTGACCGTTGGACGAAATCGTCGTCGATCTGATGATATCATCCCAAATCGGATGAATTCATCTAGAACAGAACATCCAAACAATTTCATCTCAAAACCAAATTTTCATAATTAGCTTCTATTTCAACAACCTCTCCAACTCGGGTAGAAGCGTGTCTGTATAGTTGGAGATTCCCACATTGGAGATCTCCCAGATTGGGATGATTCCAAAAATCCTAACCTCCCCCTAATCCTATATAAACTAGGATTTTCTTAGTTTATCCCCTAACTCTCTTCCTGACTCCCTGCCTGGCTCCTTGGCTGATTATTTCCTTGCAAGTTTAGTTTTGCTATGTTAGAACATCCTATATCCCATCATTTGCACTTGTGTTTTCATTTTTTATTGCAGGATTTCATTGTGTTTCAGTCGGAGGAAGCTCAAATCATTGCAGGTGATTCAACCATAATTTCGGATGATCCTATCAAGATCGATGACGATCTCATAGGATTGTAGACGATCTTGATTGCAGTTCAGATTGGGGGCAATCAGAGCCCTGAGTTTGCATTTTCTATCTTATTTTCTTTATTTATTGGTGCATTAGGTTAATTTACTTCTATTTTGCATCTTAGAGTTCACCTCATTTAGCATAATTGCATGATAAAATTCAAAATAAGTTACCAAAATAGTGCATTTTAGTTAATTTGATATCTGGATTTATTGTTTAAGCATCTATACTTTTATTTCTATCATTTTGCATCATTATTTCAATTGTATTTTTGGTTTTTGGTGTCTATTTTCTTGATTGCAAGTTTTTGACGAATTCATCTGACGAATTCATCAGGTCATTGACGATCTTGGGTGGTCTCAGATGATCACCTATAATTTGGACGATTCTGTACAATTATAGATGATCCTGTCATATCCGGGATGATCTGGACTCCTACAAGCTTCAAAATCTTCATCAGACATCAGAAATCAGGTGTACTCTTCTCCATTTAACATATTCTCTGTATTTAGGATTCATTTATGTCTATTGTCTTCATATAAATAAGAATTTTCATATAGAATAGCTTAGATTCATTTTGGCCAACTTAGGAATCTGAATGATTGAATATAAAAATGAATAAATCAAACCCATTCTCAACCTAGGCATGGGAACTGCCACTCAAAGTTTCCTGGTGAACCCCACCATCCGTCAAAAATTCACCTTTATACCCCTCCCCCGAGAGGCGTGACCTTCAAAGGGCCTCTCCATCCGAGGTATTGTTCCATCCTTCTCACATCCCCCTTTTGGGCATGGATCCTTTAGCCTAAAGGTAAGGGTGCAAAAAAATTGGGCGATACAGTTGTGTAAGATGAAGATAAAAATGATGCTACAATTATATGCCTTGGAAGAGTGGTGATGAGCAAATAGAGTCTTTGCTTGATTGCATCAAAAAGAAGTGTTGCATTAGGACTGACAAATTGACGGGGCACCGGGAACCAAGGTCTTCACACCCACAATGCAAAACCGAACATTTTCATTAATAATTGGAAAATATTTACATGCATCCAAAGAAACAGCCCGCAGGCCTTACAATGGCCGAGTTCGGCTCTGTTCTTTCTCTGTTCTACTTCCTCCTCTTCTCCGGTTCCCCCCTACAAAAAATTTCCAGGTCCTTTTCACGAGGCCCCCCAATCCTCACAGCAATCAATGCTTCCACCAAACAAGAGTTCCCCCCCGGATTCCAAATTTTCCCTCCCCCGGGTTTTCAAAATTTTGATATAAATGGGCCCTCTGCCTGATCTACCCGGAGCTTGCATTAATGGCGTCCCATGCCCTACGCTGGCCGCCTTGCTCAGGCCATACTCTGCACTACTGTGTTTCCAGATGCAATAAAACATATGCGTGGCCGTCACCTCCCTTACCAACCTCCGCGTTCCTCATCTTTGTTTTCTTAAACGTGGCCGACCACTCGTAATTCTGACCATGCCTTCTTCTTGAAAAAAAAAATAATCGATACACGTGCTGCCCTCCATGACTGTTTGATACACGTGGCAGCCACATGTCGAATTTGGCCTTACATAGCCTTCCGCTATTTTCTTCGGCCTTGACCTTAATTGGTCCCGATCGACCCCTCCACCTTCGTCTTCAACTTGCCGAAGTCCTTTGCTTTGATCTTGGATCTTAATGCTACTTAAAAACCATGCCACGTGGTAGTTTTGCACTGGTCGCGATATCGCGACAGGTCACAAAATCGCGACATGTCGCAAAATCATGACATGTCGCGATATTGCGACCAACGACGCCTCCTCTAAGCCAAAGTCCTTTGGGGTCACAAAATCGTGACATGTCATGATTTCACGACCCCCACTCCTCCTTCTGCCTTCGCTTCGACTAAAGTCACGATATCGCGACGTCACACTTCCCTCCGCCTTTGCTCTTATCAATCGTCGCGATATCGTGACGTCGCGATATCGCGACGTCGCAGTATCACGACGTCATGATATCACGACCTCCGCCACTACCTTAACTCTTCTTCAAACTGTCATCGTGATATCGCGACGTCACGATATCGCGACGTTGCGATATCGCGACGCAACTGGCCCAAGCCTTACGCAAGCCTTATGAGGTCACAATTTCGTGACCTCCCCCCATGCTTTGAGAAACTTACTCCCTCTGCTCCCTTTGCCCCATTAAACTTTCCTTCTTTAAAAAATACCAAAAATGAACCAACTGCGAGGGACTTAATTAGAAACATTTTTGGAAGATGCATGATTCTTCCACTGCCATCGGATGCTCCTGCATCAGATACCCTGGGTAAAAAGGAGAAGTGACCTTCACTTCTATGTTGTTCGGTCTGTGTCCCTTGGAATACTTCCGAACACTCCTCAACCCTTGCAATCTGCCCTAGTTCCATTTTTTGGCAAAAATTTTTGCCCTCTACCAGACAAATCCTGGCATTGCTACACACTTTCTCATCTTCGGTCTGCAATGGCTTTAACTTGTGCCGCATTCCATCTTTCACCAAGGAATAAGTATTTGCACGTCCATCATGCACTGCACTTCGATCAAATTGCCATGGCCTGCCCAATAGCAAATGGCATGCATCCATGGGGAATACATCACACAGGACTTCATCCCGGTATCTCCCGATCTGGAACGTGACTAAACACTATTCCCGGACCCAAGCTCTGTGGTCCTTTCGCAACCACGCAATCCGGTACGGGTGTGGGTGCCTCCTTCTCTCCAACTGCAACTTAGTAACCATCTCCTCGAAAACTAAGTTGTCTGTACTTCCATTGTCGATGATCACATTGCAAACTTTGCTTGCACTCTTGCACCGGGTGCGAAACAGGCTTCTCCTCTATTCTGGTTTATCTTCCTCAACCTGCTGGGTCCTCCTCACAATCATGGCCTCTCCCTTTTTAGCTTCTTCAGAATGCTCCGAGTCAGCATCTTCAACTGCCACAACCGCTCCGGCGGGACCCATCGGTTTCTTGTTTACTCTTTTCCGGTGTTGTGGGCACTCAAATGCATGATGCCCTTCTTCACCACAAGTGGAAACATGTTCCTCGAAATACTCCCCTTTCATTCCCGCATCCAGATCTACCTCTTCCTCTCGGGTAGTGATCATTCTGAACTTGCGGTGTTGGGTCTTCCTCTCCTTTCTATCTCGGTTGCTGCTCTCCTCTTCTTTCTTCTCTTCCTTTCCTTCTTTCTTTCCATCGTTCTTCCCTCCCGGTCCTTTTATTCTCTGCTTACCTTCAAACTTTCGGTTCAGCTTTTCTTCCACCCTCAAAGCAAATTGGTAAGCATCTTCAATGGTGCTTACCCGAACCAAGCTCAACTCCTCCTGAACACTGGGTCTCAACCCATTAATGTAACGGGCAACTTTTTCTTTATTTGCCTCCAAATGCCCGCTTCTAATGGAGATTTTGTAAAATTCCTCCGTATATTCTTGAACTGTCCTGTTCATCTGCCTCAAACTCTGCATTTTTCGTAACAGGTCCAGTTCATAGTCAACAAGGATGAACTGTCTTTTTAATTTCTCCACCATTCTATCCCACCCGGTTATCCGCTCTTTTCCTCTTCGATTTCCTCTCCAACTGTACTCCCTTCCACCATATGCTAGCATGGCCCTTCAGTCGGGTCTTAGCAAATCTGACCCGGTTAGGGTCTTCAACCTCTTCGTATTCAAAATATTCTTCTAAATCATTCACCCAGTCTATTAACTCCTCTGGGTTCAAGCTCCTAGAATACGTAGGAACTTCTAACTTCGGCCTCTTCCCGATCTGGGATATGGCCTTGTACAATCTGGCCTGGGCCGGATCTACATATTCTTCCTCTTCTTCAAACTCATTCTCCTCTTCCACCTCATCCTCACTGTCTCGCATCCCTTCTCGGCTCACGTCCTCTGCGTAGCTCTTCTTGCAGGGCCTGGACTTGCCGCTGCAATGCCCGGAAATCTTTCGCTGCCATGCCTCTTCCACCCATCGGGTTTCTTCTCGGAGGCATCTTCACCCAAACTCAAACCCTCCCACACGTCCTGGTACAACTGCCTCTCTCCTTCGACGGTCTGTTGTACACTCAGGAACTCCTGCTCTGATACCACTGACGGGGCACCGGAAACCAAGGTCTTCACACCCACAATGCAAAACCGAACATTTTCATTAATAATTGGAAAATATTTACATGCATCCAAAGAAACAGCCCGCAGGCCTTACAATGGCCGAGTTCGGCTCTGTTCTTTCTCTGTTCTACTTCCTCCTCTTCTCCGGTTCCCCCCTACAAAAAAATTTCTAGGTCCTTTTCACGAGGCCCCCCAATCCTCACAGCAATCAATGCTTCCACCAAACAAGAGTTCCCCCCGGATTCCAAATTTTCCCTCCCCCGGGTTTTCAAAATTTTGATATAAATGGGCCCTCTGCCTGATCTACCCGGAGCTTGCATTAATGGCATCCCATGCCCTACGCTGGCCGCCTTGCTCAGGCCGTACTCTGCACTGTTGTGTTGCCAGATGCAATAAAACATATGCGTGGCCGTCACCTCCCTTACCAACCTCCGCGTTCCTCATCTTTGTTTTCTTAAACGTGGCCAACCACTTGTAATTCTGACCATGCCTTCTTCTTGAAAAAAAAAAATAATCGATACACGTGCTGCCCTCCATGACTGTTTGATACACGTGGCAGCCACGTGTCGAATTTGGCCTTACATAGCCTTCCACTATTTTCTTCGGCCTTGACCTTAATTGGTCCCGATCGACCCCTCCACCTTCGTCTTCAACTTGCCGAAGTCCTTTGCTTTGATCTTGGATCTTAATGCTACTTAAAAACCATGCCACGTGGTAGTTTTGCACTGGTCGCAATATCGCGACAGGTCACGAAATCGTGACATGTCGCGATATCGCGACCAACGACGCCTCCTCTGAGCCAAAGTCCTTTGGGGTCACGAAATCATGACATGTCGCGATTTCGTGACCCCCACTCCTCCTTCCGCCTTCGCTTCGACTAAAGTCACGATATCGCGACGTCACACTTCCCTCCGCCTTTGCTCTTATCAATCGTCGTGATATCGCGACGTCGCGATATCGCGACCTCCGCCACTGCCTTAACTCTTCTTCAAACTACCGTCGTGATATCGCGACGCAACCGGCCCAAGCCTTGCGCAAGCCTTATGAGGTCACGATTTAGCTGACGAGGCACCGGGCACCAAGGTCTTCACACCCACAATGCAAAACCGAACATTTTCATTAATAATTGGAAAATATTTACATGCATCCAAAGAAACAGCCCGCAGGCCTTACAATGGCCGAGTTCGGCTCTGTTCTTTCTCTGTTCTACTTCCTCCTCTTCTCCGATTCCCCCTTACAAAAAAATTTCTAGGTCCTTTTCACGAGGCCCCCCAATCCTCACAGCAATCAATGCTTCCACCAAACAAGAGTTCCCCCCCGGATTCCAAAATTTCCCTCCCCCGGGTTTTCAAAATTTTGATATAAATGGGCCCTCTGCTTGATCTACCCAGAGCTTGCATTAATGGCATCCCATGCCCTATGCTGGCCACCTTGCTCAGGCTATACTCTGCACTGCTATGTTTCTAGATGCAATAAAACATATGCGTGGCCGTCACCTCCCTTACCAACCTCCACGTTCCTCATCTTTGTTTTCTTAAACGTGGCCGACCACTCGTAATTCTGACCATGCCTTCTTGAAAAAAAAAAAATAATCGATACACGTGCTGCCCTCCATGACTGTTTGATACACGTGGCAGCCACGTGTCGAATTTGGCCTTACATAGCCTTCCGCTATTTTCTTTGGCCTTGACCTTAATTGGTCCCGATCGACCCCTCCACCTTCGTCTTCAACTTGCCGAAGTCCTTTGCTTTGATCTTGGATCTTAATGCTACTTAAAAACCATGCCACGTGGTAGTTTTGCACTGGTCGCGATATCACGACAGGTCATGAAATTGTGACATGTCGTGATATCGTGACCAACGACGCCTCCTCTGAGCCAAAGTCCTTTGGGGTCACGAAATCATGACATGTCATGATTTCGCGACCCGCACTCCTCCTTCCGCCTTCGCTTCGACTAAAGTCGTGATATCGCGACGTCGCGATATCGCGACGCAACCGGCCCAAGCCTTGTGCAAGCCTTATGAGGTCGCGATTTCGCGACCTCCCCCCATGCTTTGAGAAACTTACTCCCTCTGCTCCCTTTGCCCCATTAAACTTTCCTTCTTTAAAAAATACCAAAAATGAACCAACTACGAGGGACTTAATTAGAAACATTTTTGGAAGATGCATGATTCTTCCACTGCCATCGGATGCTCCTGCATCACAAATAATCTTGGAATTCTATCTATTATGGGCCTTGATCAGTGGTAGGGCATGTTTATGGGAGCATGATTTATGGGGATGTCCCATGAATCATATTCCCTTTCATTTTTCATACTTTTTTGCATCCTTATCTTCCTTCCATTTCCTTATTTTCTTGTTGCCACTAATCAAGGAGGTTAGTGGTCCTCATGTTCTTAACTCTGTTGTTTCATGTGTTTCTCTCCCTTCCTTCTTTCCATCTTATTCTCTTTTCCTGATTTTGCTTGTTGTTTCCATATATGGTCCCCCTTATTTTCTTCTATTTTTTCCTATTTCATCCTATTTTACTTTCACCTTTGACTGCCTTCCTCCTTTGTCTTGCAACCTTTGTTGGTTGCTTTTGTTTGTGCCCTCTTTATCCCCTTCCTCTTCCTTGTTTTTGAGTGTTTCAAGGTGTAGATTTTTGGGTTCTTATTTTTTGCAAGGGAAAAGCCCTTGTGAGTTGCCAAGAGTGTGGGTAAAATTTTGCATCCCCTCACCCACTCTTTTTGTAAGATGATGGCTTATAGAAGATGGCTAAATTTTAGAGCCAAGCTCTGGTGTTGATGGTTGAGGTAGATTTCAAAGGCAAGAGGATGATGGAAGTAGATATTGAATGGGAAGAAAATTAGGCTACCACCAAGCAAGAAGTGATCCAAAAATCCCACCCTATACCAAAGCCACAAAATATGGGAGGATGATAGAACACCTCAATGATCCAAGAATTGGCTAAGGTTACAATCGGGCAGATAATTGGGCAAACAAAAAGTAGCGACAGATACCAAATCACTACCTAGTAGTTGGGTAGAAATATTAGATGGTGTTCTTATCCTCGCTTACCAAGAAGGAACCACACAAACAAGGGTAAAGGTTTTAAAGATAACATAATCACTACCCTAATTAAATATGTGGCTTGGGCAGAGTTTTGAGAAAGCGATAATTAGAAATAAATCTTGATTCCCCAACCCATTGAGTTGCATTGGGCACAAATTTGGAAAACCAATAAGTAAAGAATGAGCCCAATCATCTACCCAATACCAGATTGACCGCCAACACTTGGAATCTCAAGGAAGGTGTATTAATAATCTCAGCTACCTTGGTATGGGCTCTCCATGGGTGGGAAGGTGGTAATTTGAAATGTGTAGTCTCCAAGGTAATTAATGCCAATTTTTACTTCAAAATGTTGAAGGCCCATCACATGGTTGAAGGGGTAAAGTAGATGAGAATTGAAATCCTGGTAGGAATGTTAGAATAATCAAAGGTCCATATTTATGCAAAAAGACCTAACCCCCTTCCAAACAACCACCATCCCTCCAAGGAGCAGTGTACTGAAAAAGTGCCTAACTACTTCAATAATCTCTTCCTGCCTAATGCCATTAATGCCTATAATTCAAATTCATTGTGAAAATCTCTATAAATAGAGGGATGCTAGCCATTTCAAAGGGTGGATATTTAGTCATTAAAATTCATATGTAAAGCTTACTTTGTTCTATTAATGCAAGTGTTTTATTGTTTGGTCTCCAAATTGACTCTTGTACATGTGTGTGAATGTTGTGGGTTTATTTTTGCTAAAGCTAGTTGAATGTGCGTGCAATAATTCTACTATCTAGATTTCTTACATTGCATTCACTAGTTCTAGAATTCGCTTATAGCAGAGGGTGTCAAAGTACAGGCAAGAGTAAGGTTGGTTGATCTATTAGGTAACTTGCCTGTGTTTTTAGCGATGATGTCTACCTGGCATGCATGTGTCTTGATGCAGCTATACCCATCCTTACCAGTTCTGGCTATGACCTCATTTTGTTCCTTTTCTAATCCCTTTTCTCCCCCATTCTTAGGCTAGTAGCTAGGATAGAGGAACTAAACTTCTTCAAAGATTGATCGCCTTGACTTCCTCGAGTGTGGTAGTCTTTTAATGTTGGTGCAAGTCTGTGGGTGCATTGGTCATCTTCGACCCTACCTTCCTGTTAGGTGCTAGATTTATGACCAATAGGGGGTCAACCCTAAAATTATAATTGAAAGAGAAAAATGACTCCCAATAAAATAATCCTCCAAAGGCTAAGATTAAAAAATGTTGTGAATATCACAAGAGCAACCTACATTCTAGGGAGGAGTGTCAACCAATTTGGTCATTGTTTGATAAATCATAAACCTTTAGATCCGATACACCACCATGTCCACATCCACAAGCTAATGATAAAGAAAAGCAAAAGGTGGAACCCAAACCAAATGTGACTATTTCCATCACACATGTTGCACCTTAGGAATCCCAAGAGGAAGAACATATATTTCACTTATATATATGGGTCAAGGGTAAGCTATTTCGATTAATTATTGATAGTGTGAGTCAAAAGAATTTAATTTCTACTCATGTGGTGAAGTATTTAAATTTACCTATCATACCACACCGACAACCATATAATGTTGGATGGTTACAAAAGGGGAGAGACATTCATGTCACTCAATATGTCTCCCCTCTTATGCCATCAATTCCTTCAAATATTATTTGTGTGAAGTTGTGCCCTTGGATGTTTATGATGTGATTTTTGGCTAATCATTTATGTGAAAGAGGTATGATGTTTATTAGTTTATACCTCAAAGTTCCATAATCACTATTAAAGGTCAATGCTATAGGATAATAAATGTATATCTTCGTACCATTATGTCCTTAATCAATACTCAATAACATAGGAATATGATATCCAAAATAAGAAAATCTATTCCATTGATGATCAAGCCACAAAGTAGGATTGTTGCTACATCTATCATAGGATATACATAGTACAAGTAGATGTATTAGATTTTAGTGTAATATGAATACTTGTTAAAGTCACCAATTGGGGTTACACTTCATTATAAGGTAAAACATTCTATTGATTTAATTCCTAGTTTTCCTTTGCCTAATGCACATCTTTATTGTATATAAATCCTTGAAAATGATGAAATCACAAGGTATATATAAGATTAAATTCATAAGGGTCACATCATGTCATATGTTTCACCATATGGTAGTCCAATTGTCTTAGCTCCAAAAAATTAATAATAAATATTTGAATAAAATAACTATTAAGAACCACTATTCACTCCCTTAGATAGATCACTTGTTGAGCCAAATCCATGGTGGAAATTTCTTTACCAAAAATATGGATATCATCAAATACCCATAGATATGACTAACATATGGAAGACTACATTCAAATCCAAGGAGATATTTTTTATGGAATTGGTTATGCCTTTTGGGTTGACCAATGCACCTTCCACATTCATGAGAATGATGGATGAAATCCTATGTTTCTACATCAACTCATTTTTTAGTCTACTTAGATGGCATTCTAATCTATAGTAATACAAGGGAGGAACATATACAACATGTTTGATAGGTACTTCAGATTCTTTGAAGACAAAAGTTATATGCTAATTTGGAGAAGTGTTCATTTGACATGATGAAGATTCAACACCTTTGGCATTTTGTTGAAAAAAGGGAGTCCATATTGATCTTGAGAAGTTTTAGGTAATTATAGGTTGGACTACCCCAGAGACTTTGATAGAGCTTGTCAAATTTTGGGTTTCACCAATTTCTATTAAATTTTTATATCTTGGTTCTCACACATTGCTCACCAAGTAATCAAATGATGTGCTATATCCAAGTTCCATTGGGGAGATACACAACATAGGGCTTTTGAGAGACTAAAGGACCAATTGTATTTAGCACCTACAATTTTCCTACTCAATTTGCATAATCTTTTGAAGTATTTATTGATGCATAGGAGTACACATTTGGAGTTATCCTCACAAATCATGGGCATCCATTTACCTATCACAATGAAATATTCAATGAATTAGTTTGTAAATACCACACATACGATAAAGAGCTCTATGGCATTGTCCATGCATATAAATAATGGAAGCACTACATATTGGGAAATAAAACCATCATTCATATAAAACAAAGACATCTAGAGTTAATTTAGATAAAGAGCTAGCTATGAGATGAAAGACATCAAAAGTGGACCACATATTTACAAAAATTTCATGTGATCATCAAGCACAAGAAAGAGAGTTCCAATTTGATAACATATTGTTGAATTGACATCCATTCATAGCAATCATCACCATTCTAAATTCTTATGGACATGATACTTCCAATTGGTCCACATTGTATGAAGTAGATTATGATTTTATAGATGCATACCAAGCTCTTCTTGTGGATATTTCACATGGGATATATTTGTGTACCATCTATTGAACACTCAAATATGATTGAGAAGTGCACTTCAACAAAGTAGTAGGTCACTTTGGGGTGGAAAATTATTGGTAGTTCTTCAAATGTCCTTCTATTGGTCTAAAATTAGAAATGGTATAGACAAATACATAAAGGTGAAAAACACAAGCTTATATTGAGAGGGGGGGCTGAATAGTATAAGACCACTTTTTACTTTCTTTCTAAATAAATATCAATTAATGTCCTTAATTGTAATAACCAAATATAGTAGTGTGCATTAATAACTCAGATAACAATAGTAAGCAAGAGCACAAGTCACCACACACAATTGATACACAAGATTTAATGTGGTTCCCCCAATGTGGGGTACTCCACAATATAATATCCTTATAATATTTCACACAAAAATAAGGATCCTTATCCAATATAATGATTTCTTAGATCTGCTAAAATCTAGGCAATAACAAGTTCACACAAAACTTGTCCAAATTTGAATAACAAGCTCACATAGAACATGTCCAAAATTGACATAACAAGTTCATATAGAACTTGTCCAAATATGAATAACAATCTCACATAGAACTTGTCCAAAACTGAATAACAAGCTCACATAGAACTTGTCCAAAATTGAATAACAAGCTCACACAGAACTTGTCCAAATCTGCTCCAACAAGCTCACCAAGAACTTGTCCAAATATGCTCTAGCAAGCTCACCAAGAACTTGCCCAAAATATGCTCCAAAAAGCTCACCAAGAACTTGTTCAAATATGCTCTAGCAAGCTCACCAATAACTTTCCCAAATATGCTCTAGAAATCTCACCAAGAACTTGCTCAAATCTGTTCACAAATCTGTCCCAAAATTGTCCACAAAGCTGTCCACAAATCTGTCCCAAAACTGTCCACAAAGCTATCCCAAAACTATCCACAAAGCTGTCCCAAAACTGTCCATAAAGCTATCCACAAAGCCTTCTCAAAGGCTCAATCAATCATGCTCAAGTAGTACTCAAATCTTATCCACAAATCTATCAAGGCAAATCTCAAATATGAACTCAACAATGAATGCCAATGTACTCTTCAATGGATGACAACAATGATCTACAATGATCTCCACTCAACTCAACTCAAATCAACTCATAGAATAATAAAGAGAATTTTTAGAGACTCAATATGTTCTAATCTCACTCTCAACTCAACTCAACTCAAATAAATATCAATTCAACTTAAGTCCACTCATAGAAGCATAAAGAGAAGTGTTAGAGACTCAATATGTTCTAATATCAACTCAACTAAAATCAGAATTATGGAATAGTTTGTTTCATGGAACTTGACCAATCACCTCACACAATCACTTGACTAGGCTCAATCAACTCAACTCAACCAATCACCACAAGGGACTACTCTTTATCACAAAAACCCTAGTCCAAGCATGTATCAACCAACTCAAATATTTCCAACAATGCTCAACCACAAATCTCACATAATAATGATACTCATGTTCTTTTCAAGTTATTTCACAACCAATGGGGTTCAACAACTATGCTTATAAAACAAGGTTTAAACACAACTCTCAAACCAGAAAACCTTGAAATATTCAACCAACCACTTTCGAAAAGGAAACCACAATCAATCCTTTTCACTCCAATGATATTTCAGAAATCAACCACCATAAACAATCAATAGGAGAATGTGCCCATACCTTTTTTATGCCAAGAAGTTATCCATAAAATCTGCCACACTAAACACAACTTTCCTTTCCAATCTCAATAAGGGTTAGTGGACTTAAAATAATAATCACAAGATAAACATAAATCAATTTACACCTTTTTACTCCAACTTAATAAACACATCCACCAAAGTCCTTTTTAATAAAAACCCTTATCAAAAATGATAATCAATAAGGCTCTCAAAAATATTTTATAACAACTCATTATCTCTCCTAAATCTTAATTTTCAATTTCATGAATATCAAAATAAATCAACAACTCATCCACCTCTAAAATAATAATTACAGCCCTTATAAAAATAAAATTTAATTAAAAACTTTAATTATTCCTTAACCACATTATAACTCCTATCCTAGGGCATCAAAAAAATTAGATTAGAGCAAAATGTAATTACCTCCTCAAGGGGATTCGAACCCCCAACTTGCACACACCGTGACTGCCTTATATGTGGCTAAGGTTGCCACACGAGCTAACCACTCGTTCAAAAGAAAAAGACACGATGTGCCTTAAGTCCTTCCTCCATTCCACACAAACCAAAAGTGCTTCGAGTGCTTTCCTTCCAATGCCTTCAAATGCAGTCAAGGAGATTCAAACCTTGATGTAAAGCGCTACCACACACCTTAACAAAAAACCAATTGCCAATGTGCCACTTTGCCCACAATGTCTTGGAATTTTGATCAACCTTGGATTTATTCACTGTCTCCATTTTTAAATTGATTTTCGCATGAGCTCTCTTCGGATGCTTAGCCAACGATTAACATGAGCAAGGATTTATTTCAAATGAACCTTAAGATCCATCTTTATATAGTATTCTCCTCATTTTCATTGACGTCGATGCATTATTGATATTCCCTCTTTCTTTAGATGTTGGCGCTAACTTTAATTTTAATTTTAAATAATTAATATTTAAACTAAATATTTAGAATTAAATATCTCCATCACTGGGGCACCTTTTTCGACAAAACAAAATGCCAACCTGGGTTTTAAGAAAAAACCCATTTCAAATCTGCCATCCATGGTTTTAAATAAAACCTTTTATTTTGCCTACCTTGGTTTTCACAAAAATCCTAAATTTATCCATGCTTTCCAAAATATCATCTTCCCACCAAAACTCAAAGTGATCCATATGCCATCAATGATTCATGTGACATCAATGACAACATAAAATAACTCAAATTACCAACAATCTCCCCCTTTGTCATTGATGGCAACACCTCTAAATCAAAAACCACAATCATTGCAAAAACCATCTTTGAGAATCAAAGCTACTCCCCCTAACTCAATACTCTCTATGGAGGTTGCTCCCCCTAACTCAATGCTCTCTTTGGAGGCTGATCCCCCTAACTCAATGCTCTCCCCCTTACTCAAATATCTCCCCCTTTGACATCAATGGAAAAAGGGACACCTATGGGGATGAAATATATGACTCTTAAACTTAGTCCCCTCACCACCTTCTCTCTTGAGGTGATTCATTTTGGGGTAGGAGTACTTTTACTCCCATATCACATTGTTTCTTTCCTCTATCAACTTCTTTCCATGTTTTTTTGATATCCTTCTCTTGATGAATTACTTGATCTTCTTGTCTAGAACTTGTTTGACCTTCTTTCCTTGAACCTGTTTGACCTTCTTGCCTTGAACCTGTTTGGAATTGAGTCATACATAATTTTGCAATATGCCCAAAGTTGTTGAAATTAAAACACTTGATATTGTAGCCTTTGGATGGTGCCCATGTCCTGAATTCATTCTTAAAATTATTTCTATATCCATTCCTTTCTTGAACCCTGTATTGTGAAGCTCTGTTTTCATGACCATTACTCCCATGACTTCTAAATTGTGAAGCTCTAAAACCAAAACCATGTTGCTCATTTCCTTTGTACTGAAAAGCTCTATGACCAATCCTGTTACATGAGAAGCAATGCCCCTAAAAACCATACCTTATTCTTTTGAATTTTCTTCTAGCAAAATCAAACTTCTTTGATCCATGGATCCTACAGTGTATAGCCCTGTGTCCAAATCCATTACAAGAAAAACAATGTCCTTGAAAATCCCTTTGTTCATGCCTTGGTTACTTATAACTTTCTTGACCATTATCCTTATGATAATTTTCAACTTGTATATTGCATCCTTGAACTTTATTTGTAGCATCTAAATCCTCTTCCTTAGTTTCTTCCTTGCTTTCCTCTTGAAGAATTTATTTTTATTTTGAACTTGATTCACCTATCTCAAAATAAGATCCAAAATAAATATTTGGAGCCATAGGAACTTTGGAAATTTCCTCACAAACCTTAGGTGCTTCCTTGCTTTCATATTTTAAAACTTCCTTTCCTTTTGAGTGTGATTCCCTGAACCTAAAATATGAGACCTTTGGTTCTTTGGAATCTTCCTCTTCTTTTTATTTATTTGTTTCAAGCAGCAACTTGGCATCCATTTCTATAGCATTTGAAACACATGTTTCCTTCTTAGTGAAAATATCTTGACCTTTCTAGTCATGTTATGGATCAAATTTCTCAAGTAAGGAACATTTCAATTCTTTCAGATTCTCTTTAACCTCTTGTAGTTGCTCATAGATAATATTGAAGTCTTCCTTTAGATCAACTGAGACATTATCCTATTGCTTAACTTCTCTTTGAAGTGAATTTTCTTCTTCTACTTCTCTTATTTCATAGAAAAACCTTCTCATCTTCACTATCACTAAGATCATTATAATCTTCTATATCAAACAAACTATCAAGATTTATTTGACCATGCTTGTTTCCTTGATGTGTCATCTCATATTTACTATAACTTAAACCATTGCAGTATCCTGATCTATGATCTCTTTGACCACACACAAAGCACTATTCTCTTTCACTTTCTATTCCTAGGAATAGATGTTCTTCCTTTTCATCATATGATTTGTCTCTATCACTATGATCTGAGCTATCACTTGCTTCTACAATGTAGTAATATTTCTTTGCCTTACGAAAATTTTTCTTTTTCTCATACTTGTTTTGCTTTTATATGTCATCTTTGTTATGCTTATGCTTTCCATATTATTTTCTTTCGTGACCCTATTTTTCATCATAACTATTTTCTTCATATGGAAACTTGTATGCATAGTGACCAAGATCACCACACTTGTAGCATCTGACTTTCATTATAACCCTAAAATTCCTTGAATCCTTATTCCTTTTGATGAAGTTAGATTCCTCATCATTATCTGGAACTCCATATATCTCTAAAAATTTCCCTTTCTCTTTTTCCTAAAGCCTTGAATGCAATATATTTTATTAGAACCTGATGCTTACTTACCCTCATCTCATAAGTTGTAAGAGTTCCTTGCAATTATTCCATTGTTAGCTTGTTGATATCCATTGTATCTTCTATTGCTAAAACCTTAGAATCATATTTCATGGGAAGTGATCTCAAAACATTTTGAGTAACTTCTGATTCTTTCATCTCAAAACCTAGGCCTCTCATGGTGTTAGTAATCTCATAAACACAAAGTAAAACTTTACAATATATTTAGAATCTTCCATTTTCAATTCCTCAAATATTTTTCTATGAGTTTGTAGTTTTGCCAACTTTACCTTGAAATCTCCTTCATAAGTATTCTGTAACTTGGTCCACACTTCATTAGATGAATTACATACCATGACCTTTGCAAAATCTACCTCATGAAGCCCACTCAAAATATAATTCATTTCTCTTGCATTGATCTCAACCAATTTCTTGATAGTCTTATCTGCCTCGGGATCACCTTCAACCCTATACTATTTTTCAACCATTTTCCATACCTCATATCCTTGTGATATCAAGTAGTTATTCATATTCATGCTCCAAAAAGCATAATTGTTACCATAAAATAATGGAGCCTTATTTGTAGATGATCCATTCTATGAAACCATCTGTGTTCTTGTAGAATCTGCCCTCAAGATGTTAGTATTTTTGATGGAACCCATTCTGATACCAATTGAAGAACATAAGATTATACTGAGAGGGGGGTGAAAAATATAAGACCACTTTTTACTTTCTTTCCAAATCAATATCAATTAATGTCCTTAATTGTAATAATGAAATATAGCAATGTGCATTAATAACTCAGATAGTAGTAGTAAGCAAGAGCATAAGTCACCACACACAATTGAGACATAAGATTTAACGTGGTTCCCCCAATGTGGGGTACTCAACAAGATAATATCCTTATAATACTTCACACAAAAATAAGTATCCTTATCCAATACAATGATTTCTTTGATATGCTCAAAGCTAGGCAATAACAAATTCACATAGAACTTGTCTAAATTTTAATAACACGCTCACACAGAACTTTTTCAAAACTGAATAACAAGTTCACACATAACTTGTCCAAATATGAATAACAAGCTCACACAGAACTTGTCCAAAACTAAACAACAAGCTCACAAATAACTTGTAAAAAATTGATTAACAAGGTCACAAAGAACTTGTCCAAATCTTCTCTAACAAGCTCGCCAAGAACTTGTCCAAATTTGCTCTAACAAGATCACCAAGAACTTGCCCAAAATATACTACAACAAGCTCACCAAGAACTTGTTCAAATATGCTCTAGCAATCTCACCAAGAACTTGCCCAAATATGCTCTAGCAAGCTCACCAAGAACTTGCTCAAATCTGTCCACAAATATGTCCCAAAACTGTCCACAAAGTTGTCCACAAAGTTATCCCAAAACCTGTCCACAAAGCTATCCCAAAACTGTCGACAAAGGTGTCCCAAAATTTTCCACAAAGCTATCCACAAAGCCTCTCAAATGCTCAATCAATCATGCTCAAGTAGTACTCAAATATCATCCACAAATCTATCAAGGCAAAGCTCAAATATGAACTCAACAATGAATGGCAATGTACTATTCAATGGATGACAACAATGATACACAATGATCTCAACTCAACTCAACTCAAATCAACTCATAGAAGCATAAAGATAATTGTTAGAGACTCAATATGTTCTAATCTCACTCTCAACTCAACTCAACTCAAATAAATCTCAAGTCAACTCAAGTCAACTCATAGAAGCATAAAGAGAATTGTTAGAGACTCAATATGTTCTAATCTCAACTCAACTCAAATCAGAATTATGGAGTAGTTTGTTTCATGGAACTTGACCAATCACCTCACACAATCACTTGACTAGGCTCAATCAACTCAACTCAACCAATCACCACAAGGGACTACTCTTTCTCACAAAAACCCTAGTCCAAGAATGTATCAACCAACTCAAATATTTCCAACAATGATCAACCATAAATCTCATTTAACAATGATACTCATGTTATTTTCAAGTTCTTTCACAACCAATGGGCTTCAACAACTATGCTTATAAAACAAGGTTTAAACACAAATATCAAACTAGAAAATCTTGAAGTATTCAACCAACCACTTTTGAAAAAGAAACCACAATCAATCATTTTCACTCCAATGATATTTCAAAAAGTCAACCACCATAAACAATCAATAGGAGAATGTGCCCATACCTTTTTGATGCCAAGAAGTTATCCAAAAAATTTTCCACACTAAACACAACTTTCCTTTCCAATCTCAATAAGGGTTAGTGGACTTAAAATAATAATAAGATAAACATAACTCAATTTACACCTTTTTACTCCAACTTAATAAACACATCCACCAAAGTCATTTTTAATAAAAACCCTTATCAAAAATAATAATCAATAAGGCTCTCAAAAATATTTTATAACAACTCCTTATTTCTCCTAAATATTAATTTTCAATTTCATGAATATCAAAATAAATCAACAACTCATCCACCTCTGAAATAATAATCACAACCCTTATAAAAATAAAGTTTAATTAAAAAATTTAATTATTCCTTAACCACCTTATAACTCCTATCCTAGGGCATGAACGAAATTAAATTAGAGCATAATGTAATTACCTCCTCAAGGGTATTCGAACCCCCAACTTGCATACACCATGAGCACCTTAGCCATGGCTAAGGTTGCCACACGAGCTAGCCACTCGTTCGAAAGGAAAAGGCACGATGTGCCTTAAGTCCTTCCTCCCTTCCACACAAACCAAAAGTGCTTCGAGCGCTTTCCTTCCAATGCCTTCAAATGTAGTCAAGGAGATTCAAACCTTGACTTAAAGTGCTACCACACACCTTAACAAAAAACCAATTGCCAATGCGCCACTCTACCCACAATGTCTTGGACTTTCGATCAACCTTGGATTTATTCATTGTCTTCATTTTCAAAATGATTTTCGCACGAGCTCTCTTTGGATGCTTAACCAAAAATTAACACGAGCTAGGATTTATTTCAAATGAACCTTAGGATCCCCCTTTATATTTTCTATGACGTCGGTGCATTATTGATATTCCCTCTTTCTTTAGACGTCGGCACTAACTTTAATTTTGATTTTAAAATTAAAATTAAAATTTTAAATAATTAAAATTTAAACTAAAAATTTAAAATTAAATATATCCATAACTGGGGCACCTTTTTCTATGAAACGAAAGGCCAACCTGGGTTTTAAGAAAAAAACCATTTCAAATCTGCCATCCATAGTTTTAAATAAAACATTTTATTTTGCCTGCCTTGGTTTTCACAAAAATCCTGAATTTATCCATGCTTTCCAAAATATCATCTACCCACCAAAACTCAAAGCGATCCATATGCCATCAATGATTCATGCGAAATCAATGAGAACATAAAATAACTCAAATTGTCTTCAATCTCCCCCTTTGTCATTGATGGCAAAACCTCTAAAGCAAATACCACAATCACTACAAAAACCATTTTTGAGAATCAAAGTTGCTCTCCCTAACTCAATACTCTCTATGAAGGTGGCTTCCCCTAGCTCAATGCTCTCTTTGGAGGCTACTACCCCTAACTCAATTCTCTCCCCCTTACTCAAATATCTCCCCCTTAGAAATCAATGGCAAAAGGGACACCTATGGTGCTAAAAGATATGACTCTTAAACTTAGCCCCCTCACCACCTTCTCTCTTGAGGTGATTAATTTTGGGGTGGAAGTACTTTTACTCCCATCTCACATTGTTTATTTCTGCTATCAACTTCATTCCATGTTTTTTTGATATCCTTCTCTTGATGAATTACTTGATCTTCTTGTCTAGAACCTGTTTGACCTTCTTGCCTTGAACCTGTTTGACCTTCTTGCCTTGAAATTGTTTGGAATTGAGTCCTACACCATTTTGAAATATGCCCAAAGCTATTGCAATTAAAACACTTGATATTGTAGCCTTTGGATGGTGCCCATGTCCTAAATTAATTATTAAAATTATTTCCATATCCATTCCTTTCTTGAACACTGTATTGTGAAGCTCTATTTTCATGACCATTACTCCCATGACTTCTAAATTGTGAAGCTCTAAAACCAAAACCATGTTGCTCATTTCCTTTGCACTGAAAAGCTCTATGACCAATCCTGTTACATGAGAAGCAATGCCCCTGAAAACCATACCTTCTTCCTTTGAATTTTCTTCTAGAAAAATCAAACTTCTCTGATCCATGGATCCTACAGTGTATAGCCCTGTGTCCAAATCCATTACAAGAAAAAAAATGTCCTTGAAAAGCCCTTTATTCATGCCTTGGTTCCTCATACCTTTATTGACCATTATCCTTATGATAATTTTCAACTTGTGCATTTCATCCTTGATCCTTCTTTATAACATCTAAATCCTCTTACTTAGTTTCTTCCTTGCTTTCCTCTTGAACAATTTCTTTTTATTTTAAACTTGATTCACCTATCTCAAAACAAGATCCAAACTAAATATTTGGAGCCATAGGAACTTTGGAACTTTCCTCACAAACCTTAAGTGCTTCCTTTCTTTCATCTTTTAAAACTTCCTTTCCTTTTGAGTGTGATTCTCCAAACCTAAAATATGAGACCTTTGGTGCTTTGGAATCTTCCTCTTATTTTTATTTATTTGTGTCAAGTAGCAACTTGGAATCCATATCTATAGCCTTTGAAACACATGTTTCCTTCTTAGTGAAAATATCTTGACCTTTTGAGTCATGTTATGGATCAAATTTCTCAAGTAAGGAATATTTCAATTCTTTTAGATTCTCTTTAACCTCTTGTAGTTGCTCATGGATAACATTGAAGTCTTCCTTTAGATCAAATGAGACATTATCCTCTTGCTTAACTTATTCTGTTTGAAGTGAATGTTCTTCTTCTACTTCTATTATTCCATTGAAAAAACCTTCTTCATATTCACTGTCACTAAGATCATTATAATCTTCTATAGCAAACAAAATATCAATATTTCTTTGATCATGCTTGTTTTCTTGATGTGTCATCTCATATTCATTATCACTTAAACCATTGCAGTATCCTCATATGTGATCTATTTGACCACACACAAAGCACTGTTATCCTTCACTTTCTATTTTTAGGAATAGATGTTCTTCCTTCTCATCATCTGATTTGTCTCTATCACTATGATATGAGCTATCACTTGCTTCTACAATGTAGTAAGATTTATTTGCCTTACAAAAATTTTTCTTTTTCTCATACTTATTTTTCTTGTATCTGTCATATTTTTCATGCTAATGCTTTCCATCTTCTTTTCTTATGTGACCTTATTTTTCATCATCATTGTTTTCTTCATGTGGACACTTGTATGCATAGTGACCAAGATCACCACACTTGTAGCATCTGAATTTCCTTATATCACTAAAATTCCTCAAGTCCTTATTTCTTTTGATGAAGTTAGATTCTTCATAATTATCTGGAACTCTATCTCTAAAAATTTCCCTTTCTATTTTTTTGAAGCCTTGAATACAATCTCTTTTATTGGAACCCGATGCGTACTTACTCTCATCTCATAAGTTGTAAGAGTTCCTTGCAATTCTTCCATTATTAGCTTGTTGATATACATTGTCTCTTCTATTGCTAAAACCTTAGAATCATATTTCATGAGAAGTGATCTCAAAACCTTTTGAGTAACTTCTGATTATTTCATCTCAAAACCTAGGCTTCTCATGGTGTTAATAATATCATCAACATGAAGTAAAAACTTTACAATATCTTTAGAGTCTTACATTTTCAATTCCTCAAATATTTTTCTATGAGTTTGTAGTTTTGCCAACTTTACCTTGGAGTGTCCTTCATAAGTATTCCACAACTTGGTCCACATTTCATTAGCTGAATTACATACCATGACCTTTGTAAAATTTATCTCATGAAACCCACTCAAAATATAATTCATTGCTCTTGCATTGATCTCAACCAATTTCTTGATAGTCTTATCTACCTCGGGATCACCTTCAATCCTATACTACTTTTCAACCATTTGCCATACCTCATATCCTTGTGATATCAAGTAGTTATTCATCTTCATGATCCATAAAGCATAATTGTTACCATAAAATAATGGAGCCTTATTTGTAGATGATCCATTCTATGAAGCCATCTGTGTTCTTATAGAATCTGCCCTCAAGCTGTTAGTCTTTATGAAGGAACCCGTTCTGATACCAATTGAAGAACACAAGATTATAATGAGAGGGGGGATGAACAATATAAGACCATTTTTTACTTTCTTTCCAAATCAATATCAATTAATGTCCTTAATTGTAATAAAAAAATATAGAAATGTGTATTAAAAACTCAGATAGAAGTAGTAAGAAAGAGCACAAGTCACCACACATAATTGAGACACAATATTTAACGTGGTTCCCCCAATGTGGGGTACTCCACAAGATAATATCCTTATAATACTTCACACAGAAATACGAATCCTTATCCAATACAATGATTTCTTTGATCTGATCAAAGCTAGGCAATAACAAGTTCACACAAAACTTGTCCAAATTTAAATAACAAGATCACACAAAAATTGTCCAAAACTGAATAACAAGTTCACACAGAACTTGTCCAAATCTGAATAACAAGCTCACATAGAACTTGTCCAAAATTGAATAACAAGCTCACACAAAACTTATCCAAATATGAATAACAAGATCACACAGAACTTGTCCAAATCTGCTCCAACAAGCTCACCAAGAACTTGTCCAAATCTACTCTAGCAAGCTCACCAAGAACTTACCTAAAATTTGCTCCAACAAGCTCACCAAGAACTTGTTCAAATATGCTCTAGCAAGCTCACCAAGAACTTGCCCAAATATGCTCTAGCAAGCTCACCAAGAACTTTCTCAAATCTGTCCTAAAATTGTCCACAAAGCTGTCCATAAAGCTCTCCTAAAACTTTCCACAAAGCTATCCCAAAAATGTCCACAAAGTTGTCCCAAAAATGTCCACAAAGCTGTCCACAAAGTCTTCTCAAAGGCTCAATCAATCATGCTCAAATAGTACTCAAATCTCATCCATAAATCTATCAAGGCAAAGCTCAAAGATGAACTCAAAAATGAATGGCAATGTACTCTTTAATGGATGACAACAATGATCCATAATTATCTCAACTCAAATCAACTCAAATCAACTAATAGAAGCATAAAGAGAATTGTTAAAGACTCAATATGTTCTTATCTCACTCTCAACTCAACTCAACTCAAATAAATCTCAAGTCAACTCAAGTCAACTTATAGAAGCATAAAGAGAATTGTTAGAGACTCAATATGTTCTAATATCAACTCAACTAAAATCAAAATTATGGAATAGTTTGTTTCATGGAACTTGACCAATCACCTCACACAATCACTTGACTAGGCTCAATTAACTCAACTCAACCAATCACCACAATGGACTACTCTTTCTCACAAAAACCATAGTCCAAGCATGTATCACCAACTCAAATGTTTCCAACAATGCTCAACCACAAATCTCACATAACAATGATACTCATGTTCTTTTCAAGTTCTTTCACAACTAATGGGTTTCAACAACTATGCTTATAAAACAAGGTTTAAACACAACTCTCAAACCAGAAAACCTTGAAGTATTCAATCAACCACTTTCGAAACGGAAACCACAATCAATCCTTTTCACTCCAATCATATTAAAAAAGTCAACCACCATAAACAATCAATAGGAGAATGTGCCCATACCTTTTTTATGCCAAGAAGTTATCCACAAAATCTGCCACACTAAACACAACTTTCCTTTACAATATCAATAAGGGTTAGTGGACTTCAAATAATAATCACAAGATAAGCATAACTCAATTTACACCTTTTTACTCCAACTTAATAAACACATCCACCAAAGTCATTTTTAATAAAAAACCTTATAAAAAATAATAATCAATAAGGCTCTCAAAAATATTTTATAAAAACTCCTTATTTCTCCTAAATATTAATTTTTAATTCCATGAATATCAAAATAAATCAACCACTCATCCACCTCTGAAATAATAATCACAACCCTTATAAAAATAAATTTTAATTAAAAAATTTAATTATTCCTTAACCACCTTATAACTCCTATCCTAGGGCATCAATGAAATTAAATTAGAGCAAAACGTAATTACCTCCTCAAGGGGATTCGAACCCCCAACTTGCACACACCACGAGCACCTTAGCCACGACTAAGGTTGCCACATGAGCTAGTTGCTCGTTCAAAAGGAAAAGGCACGATGTGCCTTAAGTCCTTCCTCCCTTCCACGTAAACCAAAAGTGCTTTGAGCACTTTCCTTCCAATGCCTTCAAATGTAGTCAAGGAGATTCAAACCTTGACGTAAAGCGCTGCCACACACTTTAACAAAAAACCAATTGCCAATGCACCACTCTGCCCACAATGTCATGGACTTTCAATCAACCTTGGATTTATTCGTTGTCTCCCTTTTCTCTTCAGATGCTTAGCCAATGATTAACACGAGCAAGAATTTATTTCAAATGAACCTTAGGATCCACCTTTATATAGTCTTCTCCTCATTTTCGATGACGTCAATGCATTATTGATATTACCTCTTTCTTTAGACGTCAGCACAAACTTTAATTTTAATTTTAAAATTTAAATTTAAATTTTAAATAATTAAAATTTAAACTAAATATTTAAAATTAAATATCCCCATCATCGGGGCACCTTTTTCGATGAAACTAAAGGCCAACATGGGTTTTAATAAAAAACCCATTTCAAATCTGCCATCCATGGTTTTAAATAAAACCTTTTATTTTGCCTGCCTTGGTTTTCACAAAAACCCTGAATTTATCCATGCTTTCCAAAATATCATCTGCCCACCAAAACTAAAGTGATCAATATACCATTAATGATTCATGTGACATCAATGACAACATAAAATAACTCAAATTTCCAATAAAAGGTATGTACCCCAACCAATAATAACCAAGAACTATATATACCATTACTAGTGCCATCCAAGCCATGGGAATCTATCTCCATGGATTTCCTCTTAGGTTTTCCCACATCTAAGCATGGTAATGATTGTGTTTTTGTAATAGTTGATTATTTTTCAAAAATGGCTATCATGAGTCCTTGTAAGAAATATAATTCAATTGAGAATACTATTAAGCTCTATTTAAGTCATGTGTGGCTCAACTTTGGCTCACCAAAGTCCATTGTATCTAATAGAGATAACAAATTTATGAGCATTTTTTTATCCACCCTATGGAACATGATGAACACCAAGTTAATGATGTTCGTAAAATTCCATCCTCATAATGATGGCTAAAAAAAATAAGTTGTACTTAAAATTTAGGAAAAAATACTTTTTGAGTTTCTATCAAAACACTACTTGGGTGCCCATGTGAAATAAAACCTACCTTAATGTAAAATCCTTGAACGTGCTTCATCTGGTAAAGGCTTTAAAACTATTTTGGTAATGTAAATTGACTATCAATTATATCATAGATTTGAACAATTATTATGTCACTTACTCAATGCTACACAATATTTCTTTATTGCATTTCAATTTCAAGTCCCATTCCTTACATTTATGGTATGTGAGGGTGGAGGTGCTTTACTGGTTAAATTTTTCTAATATTCTTATTATATTATTGAATATTCAAAATTTTAAATTTTTATGATAATTTAATCACATCAATATAATCATCTTGCCTCAAAGGTATTTGTCATGCCATCTAGAGTCATTATATCTTCCCAATGTGTTTGACAAAATTCCATGGGTTTTGTTATCGATAATGATTTAAAAAATGGACCTAACCCATACATGTTCCCTTGAGTTAGAATTGATCCAATTATGAGGATTAGCATAATACTCTTTTATTGTAATAGTCTTATGATCATTATTAAATTATTTTTGTTTAATGAGTGAGTCTCCATTGCTTATGTAGCGTTTCTAGAAAATATTATTTCTTAGAGTTTATTAGTAGCTTAACTTAACTTAGCCACTTGTCTTATCTCTTCCATATTAGGCCTCCATTATGATATGGAAAATATTATTTGATGTAACTATGGCATATCATATGCCTATTTAAACATCAATCCATGAATAAAATAATCAACATTTTTTCTTCTACATCAGTGGTATCAAAGCATGATGATTATGGACTTTGGGTTATTTATGGTCTCTAGTTTGTTCACGCACAATGTTATATCTTCGTGTTTATTGCATAGTGTTGGAAGACTTGTAAGTTTGCAGATGCTATTGATATGCACTCCTATTCTTCCTATGAGGATATTTTACTTGTACTCATTAGAAAAAATAGCATTGTGTTGTCATTTGGAATCAAATATATGAGTAGACTCCTTTCACCTGTGTCATGCTTTATGAGACAATAATACCATCACTTTGAAAGAGTGCATCAACATTTGAAGCTTTATTAAAGAAGTTCCAATGAGATATTTTGGTTTATCTTCCTATTGATGCTTGGTTCCATGACACCTACAAAAGTTTCTATTTTCAACTAGGTGTCGATATCTCCTCTATAGATGTTGACTCCCCTTTATCGCCTACATGCCCTAGTTGAGCACCTCATCTGCATGTTATTATTGTGCAATTTACTAGTGATACAACATTTTAATTCCTATCATCTATTTTACACTCCAGTGATTCATTTGCACCTCCAAATGTCAACTTGCTCATGCATGGATGCTTATCAAAACTAAACACATGCACAACTATGTGTCAACATAAAAACATGAACACTCTTTGCCTTCTTGGAGTCAAATGCAGTTATACTAGGTATATAGTTTACAAAGAAATTATATTTAGTAAACACACTCCCTTTTGCTACATTTTATCCTTGCAAACAATGCATGCTCCTTCCCAAAGACATTCATATCAATGTCATACAACTACATGGTTTGGTTGTTAAAATTAATTTTGGCTATATTAAGGATAATTTCAACACACTCTTCAACCAAGTCCATGTTTGAACACTATGTCATTAAACTTGTTGAACATAAAAGTGAAGGAGAATTGGTTTTTTATAATGATGATGATTCATTGATGGCTCTTTCATGCACAAATCTATGTGAATCCTACTACATGCCTTTCTAATTGGTATAACAACGTGACTTGTGTTATATTTTGATGTTTAATACTTAATGCAAATAATCACATGATCTTAAATTAAGTTGAAATATAAAATATATAATAATTACAATGCTTTAATATAATACTAACTCAATCAGTTAAATTATTTGATTTTGAAGGAGGGTGGACTGAAGGGTAGATGTATAAAAAAACCTAGAACGTCTCCACCAATTTTTAGATAATTTGGAGCAACACAAATCCTAGCGCATCCTTATTTGTGAAAAATATTTTTGGCAACCGACTGTGCAAGGGTTTCATCTAGGTTAAGTGCAAGCAGCTCTAGAGGTTGGTTTTTAGGGCCTTCAACCCCTAGAGGCCAATATTTTTATGATTTTGACTCAATATTTTAGCAGGATATGTTGCAAGGGATACAAAATAGGTTAGAAACCTATATTTCAATAGATATTCATGCTGTGAACTTGACTGACAACAACTTCCAATTTGCTACATAAAAGAAAAGTAAAAATCATACCTTTCCATGACATATAGTGTATGTATTAAAGAGATCATGAAATAAGTTTCAAGTAGCTGATCAAAAAATGGCTCAGATCTCAAGTGAATATGGTGCTAAGGTGCACCCACAAAATAAATCTACTATGGAAACCCTTGTCAATTGTAAGAATTTTTAAGACTCATCCCCAAAAATAAATTTTAGGAATGCCCTCCATGGTGGACAACCTCAGCCTAATGCTAATATCAATCTTAGGGCTTCCTATAAACCTCTAAGAATACCTAAGATTGATCCTAGGAAAATGGAGTCAGGATGTCTTAAATAAGCTAATGGAACTGCTATTGTTAAGTTTGATATGGGAAATATTTAGACTGACATTGAAGATCCAAAAAAAAGAGGACTAATTTGTTGTTTCGTGGGTTTTTATCTGAGTCTATTTGCTTTCAAAGTATGGGCGGCAAAAATCTAGAAAACTAAAGGTGAGTTACAAATATCTATTTATCCAAATGGTTATTTTCTTGTTTTATTTTCTAATAATTAACATAGAGAGAAAATTGTTCAAGGGGATCCCTGGTTCTTTGCAAGGGTAGGGCTTTTCATGAAGCCCTCGCATACTAAATTTAAAGTCGAAGAAGATATGCCTTCTATATGTCCTGTGTGAGTTAGACTCTTTGGCCTCCCAATTGAATTTTGGAATGATTATTTTTTTTTCAATTGGAAACTCTTTAGGAATATTTATGATGATTGTTGATTGTAATAAAAAATTTGAACATATTATTTATGCTTGGATTTATGTTTTAATAGATTTTGACAAACCCCTACCTAAAAAGATCACATTACAATTTAGGGAGGACACTTGGGAGCAAGTATTAGACTATGAGAACATTCCTTTTTTTTGTAGAATTTACCATGAATATGGTCATTTGGCTAGTGTTTTCCCAAATAAAAGTCTAGATCAAAAGAAAAAAATATAAACTCAACAGGTTTCCAAATGCCTAAGAAGAAGAATAGTAAAAAAATAGTTATGAAGGATCAATGAAAGTTATCTGCTAATATGTTTGAAATTTTTTCCACAAATTATGTCCCAAGTGAGGAAGAGGAAATAATGGAAACAAAAATATTGGAAACACAATTTAAAGATAAAGGGAAGAACTCAGAGACAAACCAACAAATCAAAGGTTTTTAGTCAAAAAAAAGGAGAAAATATACACAAGAAAAACAATATTTTAAATGTTAATACTTCAAATAATATAGGTTCCAATATAGACTCTGTTGAACCTTATGGTAATATTTTGTCTATGTATAAGTATTATTTAAGGTTATAAGCCATCTCAAATTCAATTGGAGTAAGCCAAGAAACAGGGAAAAAAATTGAGGATGGATTATAATCAAAAGGCAGGTCGTAAGACCAATCAATATCATATGGTAAAAGAAGGTGAAAAGCTTGTAGAGGAAGTTAATATTAATGCCCTTCCCAATTTTTTTAGCCATGGTATTAATGAAGATCAACACTTGGAATATTAGAGGACTCAAAGGGAGTCTTTCAAAACAAAATGAAATTAGAAGAATGATTCAGATAAATCATCCACATATTATTTTCCTTCAAGAAACGAAGATGTCAATAGAGGATATGGAATCAATTGCTAGTAAAATTTGGCTAGCTAGAAAAGTGGTTTCCCTCAGTTCCCAGGGGACTTCTGGTGGCATTTCTTAGCTTTAGGACCCAAAAGAGGTAGTTATTCACCGTATGGTTGGTATTTGGGGTCTTTTAGCTATAGCTATTCAAAGTAGATATTCCAACCAGATTATGCGCTACATTACTATTTATGCTTCACTAACTTGGAGTAAAAAGAAGACAATTGAAGAATATTACTTATATTATCTCTCATTTTCCTGAAGCTTGGATCTTGATCGGAGGATATTTCAATACCATACTCTCTCTAGATGAGAAAATGGGGGAAAATAGAAATCTGGACAGGAGCACTAAGCTCATGAGCGAATACATTGTAAACCTCCATCTTATGGACATCCAACCAAATAATGGCCTTATGAATTGGTCTAACATAAGGTAAGGCTTAGCTTGTATAATGGAGAGATTGGATAGGTTCTTGCTCTCTAACAATTTCTTAATCCATGGTCACATTCTTAAAGTGAAGACTCTTAACAATGTTGGTTCAAATCACTGGCTAGTCATGGTGGAAATATGGAAAATTAATGTGAGTTTATCTTATTTTTTATTTCAGTTAATGTGTCTTAGAGATAGTTACTTTAAACCTTGAGTGCAAAAATGGTGGAAGGAAGGTAAACCTAGGTATGGGACTAAGATGTTCTAATTTTCCAAAATATTGCAATACATTAAATCCAAAATCAAACTTGGAATTTGAAGGATTTTGGGTATTTTCATAAAAAGAAACATGAAGTTATTGCTCAAATTGAAAATTTGAATAAGAAAATCCATTTATATGCCCTCACAGAGAGTACCAGTGCATAAGAAATTAAACTCACAACTTACTTAGAGGAATGGAAAAAAATATAACTCTTATGAAAGCAAATATCTAGAATTCAATAGATCAAAGAAGGTGATCGAAACACAAATATCTTCCACAAATATCTTCTAGCTCGAATATCTCACAACTTTATTTCTTCTTTGAAATCAGATTTCAGAGATGTTGTCTACACTTGGGATGACATGAACTCTATTATTGTCAATTACTTTTCCAATATTTTTTCTACTACTCCTCTTGACTCAAATTCTCAACAAGATGTTATTAAAGTAATCCCTTCTCTTATAAATTTTAAGAACTCTATTTTGACTTCTCTTGTTACTATCAATGAGCTTCAATAGGTATTTTTTAAAATACAAAAGGGAAAAACTCTAGGTCTTGATGGTTTTCCCATTGAGTTCTACCAAGATTTCTGGGATATCCTTCATGTTGATTTATTAGAGGTGGTAGAAGAAGTTAGGAAAGCCAAAGAAATTTTGAAGGTTATCAATATAAATTATATTACTCTTATTCAAAAATATCAAGAGGCTGAACATATCTCAACTTTGAGACCTATTGCTTTATGTAATGTTCTTCTCAAAATCATTACTAAGATCATGGTAGAAAGGTTGAAGCCTCTTTTGCATAATATTATTTCCCTTGAACAAGGGGGCTATGTGTAAGAGAGTAAAATAGTGGATGATATAGTTCTTGCTCAGGAAGCCATCCATTCTATGGATATGCAAAAATCTCCTTCCATGTTCATTCGGTTAGAATTATCCAAAGAATATGATAGAGTGGATTGTCACTTCCTTATCAAATTTTTGAGGCAATTTGGTTTCTATCAGGATTGGATGGATTGGATTATGGGATGTATCTCTTTACTTAGTTCTTATCAATGACAAACCTTCTTAGTTGTTCCTAGCTTCCAGAGGTATTAGGCAAGGTGACCCCCTATCCCCTTATTTATTCATCAATATTTTTGAATGCTTAGGTAGGACTATAACCAAAAAGAGAGAAAAAAAAACCCTTGAGCTAGTTACCATTGCTCATGGAACTAGACCTATCTCTCATCTTCAATTTTTTGATGACTCTACTCTTTTAGGTAAAGCTACAGTTAAGGAAGATTCTCATATTAAGAAAATAATTAGCTATTTTTCTAAGGCTACCAGACAATTGATCAATGAAGAAAAATCTAAATTCATTTTATTTCACTGATCTACAAAACAAGAATCCATGGTATTGGATAAATTAATATATAATAAGACCTCCTTTCCAATCACTTATTTAGTTATTCCCATCAATATTATAAGACAAAAAAATATTGGAATTGGTTGTTGGACAAAGTCAAGAAAAAAATTAGAAAGTGGACCAATAGGTGGCTTTCTTCTGGGGGTAGAATCACCTTGGTAAAATCATACCTTCAATCTATTCCTATTTATGTTTCTACTGTGTTGAATATCCCAAAGGTTGTTCGATGAGAACTAGATCAAATCAGTCATCGATTGCTCTGAAGTGGTACTAAGGAGAAAATAAAATGGGCCTTGGTGGAATGGGGCATTTTATGTCTTCCTAAGAATGAAGGAGGGTTAGGATTCTGGTCTGTTATTAATAACAACAAATATTTAGATGATAAATTATATTGGAGGATTTTGCATAACCCCAATACTCTGGGCCAAAAATCTCCATGCTAAATATGCTGAGAACAAAAGTCCTTAAGACCATGTTCACTATCTATTGCCTTCCAAAGGTTCTCCTATTTTAGCAGTTCTTAATACTGGTGAGGATTTGATAAAGAAAAAAATAATTTGGATCATTCATAATGGTCAAAAAGTAAATTTTTGGATAGATTCTTGGGATGGTCACAAGCCTCTGATAACTCAATTTCTTGATTGGAGGCCTTGGATGGAGGAGCTTCCTCGAGCTAACTGGATAAGGGTGGCTAATTATTATTGGTAACACACTAGTAATTCAAATATTGGTAGATATTTGATCCCTATTGAGTACTGGCCTATTCAAATCCTAGAAAGGCAAAGACAAGATATCCAATGCATCCTTCATATGAGATCTCTCTTTTGGTCCCATGAAAAAGATTATTTTGGATGGAACAACACTACTAAGGGTGAGTATTCAGTTGCTCAAGGTTATTTGGCCTTATGCCATAATAATCCCAACCAATCATCTAAATATTTTCTCAGTTTTGGACTAAAAATATCTGGCCTAAGGTGAGGTTCTTTACTTGGCTTTTATTGCATTACAGGGTGCTTACTGGTGAGCAGCTTATGAAGTGTAGTTTTCATGAACCTTTTATATGTGAAATGTGTGAAGAGAATGTGGAAACTCTCAACCATATTTTTATTGAGTGTACCTTCACCTCTGAGCTATGTAGGAGAATAGCCACTTTACTTAGCTTATAGTGGTGCAATTTTTTTACTTTTGAACAACTTTGGAGGGATTGACCTAATAAAGAGGGTGTCAATCATTTTATTAGGTAGTTATATTGGATGGGTTCTACCATTCTTCTTTGGAATATCTAGAATGAAAGGAACAACCAAAATTTTAATCAAGATAGGAAGGATATTCACTATATCTAGCAAAAGACAATTGCCAACTTAGTTGAATAGTCCAAAAACTCCTTAATCACCCCAAAACTCCCACCAAAGATGGTATCAAGATGCAAAGATTAAATATTAACTCTTATAAGGGAAACCAACTTAAATGGAATGTGAGTAATTGCAAGATTGATAGAACAAGGAATTTGCAACCTCCTAGTAATAATTTTAAAAAAGTTAATACTGATGGAGCTTCTAGAGGGAACCCTAGAAAAGCTAGTATGGGAGGAATTGATAGACTTTCAGATGGATCCCTGGTTTTTAATTTTGCTAATAATTTGGGTATTCTATCCAATAACCTTGCTGAGGGGTATGGTATCTTCAGAGGCCTTCAAGAGGATGCTAAGTTTGGATAGGAAAAGGTGCTAGTTGAGTCTAAATATCAACTCATGATTAATATTTTGAAGACTCCTTCTAAGAAACATAAGGTTGATTGGATATTAAAAAGAATTATTAAGAAGATTCAGTTAATCCAAATGGGATTTTTGAAAGTTGATTACAATCATGTGGTTAGAGATCTAAACAAGAGCATTGATGCTTTAGCTAATTGGTATTTGAAAAAAGGTGATCTTACTTGCTACGACCACCCTCCTAGATGGTGGGCTTCACAAATAAGGGAAGCTTTTATTTCTATCATTTCTTTGGATGGCTTCAGTTCTTGAGGTACCTAGTTTCTTCTTGCTTTATTTTTGCTTCTCTTTGGTTTGATCAAGGTATTTTAGTTCCCTAGCTCAAACTAATATTTATTTTTTTTCCTCTGTTGATTCTTGCCTTAAAAGTCTTTTGGTATAGGAAGGTCATTATTGTGTTCAATTTTTTTCTTTTTTCTTTTTCTTTTTTTGTTTAGTTTTTTGAGGTGTGTGTATGTGTTTTTTTTTGTTATTGTTATTATGTTTTTGTTGTTCTTATTCTTGTGTTTTTGTATGTTTGTATTAATTAGTGTTTTTGTGTTTTGGTGTATGAGTGTTTCATATGTTTTTGTTTTTGTTTATTGTCTGTTGTTGGTTGTCTTTTTTCTTGTTTTTTAGGTTTTGTTTGTTTTTGTTTTTCATATTTTTGTTGGTTTTGTCTTTGTAGCATTTTTTTGTTGTTGTCATGTTTGTGTTTTGTTATGTTGTTCTTGTTTTTTTTTTTTTTCTGTGTGGTTCGTGTTATGCTTTTTTTTTTATCTTATTGTGTGTGTGTTTGGTTGTGTTTTATATTTTTGACACACTCAAGGAGCATTTTTTTATTTTAGATTATTGTATATTTTTATTTGTGTGTTCTTGTTTTTTGTTGTTTCAAGTTTTCTCCTTGAGTATGTAAAATGTGGTAGGCCAGGTGTAAGCCTTGGACAATTTTGGCTTAAGAGATACCCCTGCCTCCTTGGGTCTTACCTAAAAGTGGTATCCCTTTTGGGATGTTTTCCACAAAAAAAATGACAATATTTTAATCACATAAAACTCACTAATAAATTAAAAAATAACTCATAATATGGACACTAATAAATGATCACAAAATAGTAAAAATACATAGAATAAAGGTCTACTAATGCATGTTATGTGCAATGCATTTTTTGATTCTCATTACAATACTTAGTCATAAATATGTAATGGAATGTGACTCTTCGTATGAGTACTCTTGACATTAAATCTCCTTTAATACTCTTCACTTTCCTATTCTAAGGACACATGTACACTCTTATATAATGCACATTTGTGCATGTTTAAACTCATCACACTTGACAACTTAACTACATGACACTTGTGCATTTACTAAATGCATATTATTACAATACATAAAATATTTACTCACTCTCTAATCTAGGACACACATCCTAATCTAATGATGTACCCAATGTGGTAGATTAGCATATCGTAAATAATATAATATACTCCAACACCCCAATGTATTACATTATTTGGTTATTGAAAACATTAGTCTTCAATATGGTCTTCATATTTCGTCTTCAATATACCTCTTGTAGAATAATATTTGAATCCTTTATGAAAGAGTCTTCAACATGATCTTGGAACTTGTGTTGTTCATCCTTGCTCTCTTCAATCTATTACCTTTTTGTATTTTGATCAAATGAATGGTTAGTATATTCTAGTGTTTGTGCTTTCAAGATTACAAGTCTCTTGAACTCTTTCATAGTCATCAAATTATTGCATAAGAATATTTATTTTTCCTTTGTCTTTAGAGTCATATGACCCTTTCTTTTCTTGTATGAAAAATTCTGCTTCATCATCTCTATTATTTGATTCTTCACAACCTGCTTAATTTTCTTTTATTTCTAGTGTATAAATATGGAAGATAAGTTTGTATCATAAATGATCTATTTTTATTTTTCTTGTTTGATAATACGACATTGTTTCTTTCCATTGATGACTTTAAACTCTACTATCATATTTTGATCCATAAGTTGAGAAATTGAAAGAATATTGGTAGTCAATCTAGGAACATATAAAACATTAATTAGATTGACTAGAACATTTTTTATTCCTTTTGTGTCATAAGTCTTACTATCTCCTATAGAAATAATCCATAATTGTTTATTAGAACATTATTGTTTGTTTCCAGTCATATGGTTACTTGTTTTAGGATCTATATGCCAATAATCCATAATTTTCTTTGAATGATATATCTTTAAAACTTTTAAACCTTTGAGTTGAATCCCTTTTGTCTCCCTAATTTTGAACAAAGAACTAAAGACAATTTTGATACAATCTTTCAATTTTCAAAAAAAGTTATGTCGATAACCTTATGTGCACCTAATGATCAAATTTGATAAGATTATTCAACTCCTAAATTTTGAGTTGAGTTTGAGTTTATAATCAGTCAATGATTTTTAATAAAATTTAAATTCCCAAGTTTTTGTAGAATATTTTGTATCTCCCTAATGTTTGGATATATGATCAAACAATAGTTTTCTAATGAAGGTTTCAATTCTCAAATTTCTAAGTTGAATTCCTTTTAACTTCCAAATAATAAATTTAGCAATTTTGTAAAATAATATTTGCAAAAATCAATATTCCAATTTGATGTAGTAGTCCTTATTTATCCAAAATTATCAATTTGCAAATATTAAATTTGATTTACAAAACTAAATAAATCAATTATAAAATTTGTAATTAATATTCAAAAACTTCCCAAACCTTCAAATAAATTTTTAAAAATCTTCAAAACCTATTTCAATGGTCTTCAAAACTTTACAAAAATAATTAATACTGTTTCTAACGTTTCGCTTTCTCAAATTGAAGTCTTCTCTCTCAACAATATAATTAATCTATATGCAATTAGATTAATTTTGCTATAACCTTAGAAAAATAAAATAATAATGCTCAACCTTATAACTCCTATCTTCAACAATAAATCAATAACCAATTCAAATTGCTTTTACCTCCCAAAGTGGTGCACAAATTTTTGGCTTCTTCAACTTTGTTGACTCTTCAATGAGCTTCTCTTTCTTCAAGGTGCTCCTTGATAAATATCCTTCTTTCTACCTCTATTATAATTCTTGATCGATGCTTGGTGAATGTGTAGACACTAAAATATGGTTAACCTGATTAAGAATCCACAAACAATGATCAAATTGACATCATATGGCCCCTTGGGTAGCCCTCAGAAGGCTCACAGTGGTTCTAGTCACTCCAAAAGAGGTTTTGGAGGCTTCTGGCCCAATTTTGGGAGGTTTTGGCCCAAAATTTACCACCGTACCACCTTGGGATGATGGCAGATTCCCACCATCCCACCCTAGGATGGTGGTGAGCCATAATTCCAGGGTGGAACGGTGAGCAAGTTTAACCCATAAAAAGTCAAATCGGGACAAATGGTGCCCAAAAACTACCATTTATCCTACAAATTGAAGCATGCAGGTCAGAGGGCATGGATTCCTTATGACATGCTTCATAATGAAGGCCCAAAATGGAGATTATCTTCCACACCCATTGCATGCCTTCGTTTTGACAAATGGCACCTCCTGCCATGCATGCCCTTGCATGCCTTTTTGCACATGAGCCCCTTTGGGCTATAAAATGGATACATGGTCCACCCAAAAACATAGGGAGATGAGTTATAGGATATGAAATGGAGTTCTGCTAAGATTTAACCTCATTTTATTATGATCTTTTGCCCTCGAAATCTCTCCTTAGCGATGGAGGTTACTAGGTGACTTCAAGAGGGTCCTTTGAGCATAAATTTTCCATACAGGTGAATTTATTCACAAAATTCAATGACAACACCCATTATACTGTTTAGGATCATTCCCTAGTGGGATTGGTAGCAAAAAGTATGCAAAATTGGTGGGTATCCCCTCCCAGGGAGCCCTCCAATTAGTTGTAGTCACCAACGTCCCCCCCAAGACGAGGACAAATACTTGAAAATTTTCTTTACTATTTTTTTTAGTATTATTCTATACTATCATATTATTTTGCAGTTCAAATTTCATGTAAGTTTTAGTTAAATTGGCTGAGATATTGCATTTTTAAGATTTTGCAGGTTCCTAGGGCCCATTTGGGCACCTCAGTTGCATGTAGATGGATATGCACCTTATTTTGAAAATATAACCATATGGGTTGTCTTAAAATTTTTAGTTATTCATTCTGTCCAAATTTCATATATTTTGGACATGTTTAGGTGCAGGAATTGTTCATCTTGGTCTTCGCAGGTTGTAGGCGAGTGACACAAAATAAATGGGTCTATGGATGCAATTTCAGATATTTTTTTGGTTATATCCCATAAAAAACTCTTATTTAATATCCCCATAAAGTTTCAAGTCATTATGAGTTTATTTGATATATTTTTAATATATATGCCATTTTGTGCTTGTGGGGATTGCATGTTTTCCTTCACATGCCCTTGCTATTTGACCATTTTTGCTTCCTTGTGTGTAGGTGTAGGTTCCTAGAAGGCATTGGGAAGGAATATTAGACATCAAAGATTAAATATACAAGTAGTGCCAACATTGGTCCACCCACCTCGATTGTGGGTACGAGGAAAGGCGCTAGATGTGCACCCGGGTTTCTTGGAGGATTTGATCCTTGGGCACCCAAAATTTGTAACAATTGTATCACCTTTGAGCCCTCAAAGGAACTGCTATGTAACATTTGATTTTTATCCACAAAATTAATAATAAAGAGCCTTGTTTCATTTCATTCCTTATTGTTTGGTATTGCTTCATTTTCACATGCATGCTTCCGTTTGATGCTCATAAGCGAGATAGGATAGATACATATATTATTTCTCATAATTAGGTGCACTATTTTTCCCTACTTCAGTGGCAATCATGGTGGGACCCTTGTCCCTTGTGCTTTGGGTGAAAATTTGACTCCAATTTTTGCCCTTTTTGTGTTGTAAGTGCTCCCCTCCCCACCCTGAAACGGTGGCAAAATATTTATCTGGATTACCCTAGGATGGTGGATTCACCGTACCAACCTAATATGGTGGTGAGGCTTCTAATAATCCCACCCTAGAGCAGTGAGGAAACAGAGAAATTTTTTCTAAAAAAAAAACCTAGAATTTGGAGGTCTCCAAACTGAGAAGGTGAGTGCCTAAATCCTCTGTTTTTTTGCTGCATTTTCAGAGACCATTAAAATTAGTTTTTCTTGCTTCATTTGTTTGCATAGAAAGGTTAAAATTCATATTCTTACTTTTATTATAACATAAAATAGCAAAAGTAAGAAGAAAAATCGAAAGAAACTTGAAGTAGCGATGCATCTTTATGGCTTGATTGCTTGTGGCTTACCCAATGGGTAGGTTAGCATTTAGGGCTTGCATCTATAAGTAACATTTGTAAGTTCCTTTTATCCTAGATTTTTGAAATTAAAACACACCTATTGCATGCATTTAGTTAATGATCATGAATGCTTCTTTGCCTACTTTCTTTGGATTAAAAGGAACCACACACACTTGCACGTTCCACTATAACATTGGTAAGGTTGGATTTCATCACCAACCCCCAATTCAGAATGGTGACATTGAATTTCACCTCCTTCCACCAGCTTTCCCTCTATATGCCTTAGATAGAATAGGGCACTCTCTCAATATGGAATAGGTCACTAATATTCAAACTGTCTCCCACTGTTGGAAACATTGTTTCAAAGTGGAAGAGCTAGGCAAACCCCCCACTAGGATTTAAGCGATGTAACCTAGACTCTTTTAAGAAATCATGTTTGGCACTAGTTTCCCTAGTCACCACTTTGGTTGAGTTCCCTAATTCTAATTTCACAATAAGAGCAAATAACAACAACAAATCTAAACACACTGAAACCAGTTTAGGACACACATTTAATCAGTAAAAAGATAATCATATTATCTGCTTTGTGTGTTTATTTGTTATCTGGTACCAAACCCTAACCCTAATTTTTCAAAAAATAGGGTTTCAAATTAAAAATCTAATTTTTTAATCTGCATCCAATGCTTCAAGAATTGTGCAAAACGAAGCTATAATGAAAAAGTTATTTTGGTTTTGTGATTACTCTATTTTCAAGGCCAAAAATAGAGAAAATTTGTAGTAAAATAGTCATAAAATGGGCTAGACAACTCTAAAAAGTTCCAAATTTGTTTTTTTGTCTTAGTTAGCCCTTAGGGCACGTCTCCTAGAAATCTTGAGTCCTAACTCTTCACAGTTCAAAATTTCCCAAAAATTCCTAAAAGTGGGGATTTCCCCACAGGCTCCGGTTGGCCAAATATTTCAACCTGATCATCTTGTTGCACTGATCGTTTTGATATATAACACTTATAAATTTTTTGGGAAAGTCAAAATTTTCTAAAAATGGCCAACGGACCCCTATTTTACCAATTTGGTCCAAAGGCGGTTGAAAACAAGACCTCCAATTTAGTGAGAGATTCAAGCATCATAGCCAGTGAATATCTCCAAATAAGTCTAGAGGGCATGCCCATACCTGAATGACATCCTAGGTCCTATCATAACAACAATATCATCCCTAGGGGGTAAACCTTCGAGATACCCCTACTAGGGAAGCACCCATAAGTCCTCTAGGAAAAATCCCTGATTGGGATACCTTGATAGAATTCTATATAGAAAATAATATACCCATTGAGGGGTCTAATAGATCAATATCATGAGTTCACACCCCAAATTAATCTACACATAAATCAGAATATGAGCATGAGAGTACACCATGGCGTAGCCTAGATGAGCAAACCACCACATTTGATTGAGCAAGTCACCCTCATACTCCTCACAAAGAGCACTCAAAATCCATACATCATGCTTCTGTGCAGCTTGAATATATAGAGCTTACATACAAAACTAAAAATGAGGCTTTCCTAATAGATGAGGGAGAAAATCCCAACCATATACCTACTCCTCGTGAAGAGTACTTGGTGCAACCATATGATGGCTCTACATCATCGGACTATACAGAGCCAATTCATAAATTAGAGTCTCAAGGTAATGTGATCCTTAGGGAGCATGGAAAACCAACATTAGACCCTACTAGGGGATAAATACATGATAAAACCATCCATATTTCAAATATGAGGATACACAAACCCCATGCAATAGAGCAACCAAATCATAATCATCAAGCAATTAGGCCAAATCTTAATAGGAAACAACATACGAATCAAATCGAATTGGCTCAACAACAAGTACATCAACAATGGGTGGAATCACAATGAGCACACCTACAAGAGTTGTATCAATGAAATATACAAGAACAAAAAAATATACAACAAGAGCAATTACACAATGCAATACCTAAATTTGTGCTTACACCTAGCACCTATAGGATGTAACAATGGGAAAGATGCCCAATACAATCTTAAAATATTTCCCCTCGGCCACACCAAACTCACATTCAACATCAAAGGCCATTATATAGTTATCATAAAAAGCCTCATACTCCTCAATAGTACCAAGATCAATACGAGGAGGAATCATATGAAGAGTCCCAATGGGAACATCAAGATAAAATAGATGCCTACCCTGAACCTAGTTATGATGAGGTACCTAATGATCATATTTATCATCCACCTTAACATAAACAATTACCTCCTTCATCTAATCAAGGGCGACAACAGGATGATCATATTATGCCATAAAGGCCATAAAAAGTGCTAGCTAATCGATTGAAGGCATTAGAAAAGCTAGATCAAATTTTGGGTTATCAAAAACCCACACTAAAACAACTTAGTAATCAGCCTGTACATCCATTAGTGTCATCACTGACATACCCATTGAATTTCTAGATGCCCAAAATTGAAGATTTCAAAGATGATGAAGATGCAGAAGAGCATGTGACAAGCTTCATTCTTAAGTGCTCTCATCTTCAAGGTTATGACCCTTTGATGTTGAGAATCTTCATTACAACATTATTTGGAGATACTTTAGAATGGTATAATGTAGCACCCTAAAATTGGCACAGTAAAACCTTAGCAAATAATTAAAATTACCTTAGTAAATAATTCAAATTTGAATTTTAACCCCGAACCGCCCGTTAACCACCTGTTAAACCGCTCCCCTCATTTTCCATGCCATTTTTAGGATTTGTTGTGACCGTTGGATGATATCGTCGCCGATCAGACGATATCGCCTCAGATCGAATGAATTCATCTGGAGCAGAACGTCCAGACGATTTCGTCCCAAAACTGATTTTTCATAATTAGCTTCTGTTTCAACGACATCTCTAACCGGGGCAAAAGCATGTCTACGCCGTTAGAGACCTCCCCCATTGGAGATCTCCCAAATTGGGATGATCTCCAACCTCCCAACCTCCTTCCTATGCCTATTTAATCTTAGGCCCTCCCCTTGACCTTCCCCTGGCTGAAATTTTTTGTAAATCGAGTTCTACACGCATTATAGTATCTTAGATTACTATTTGCTTTCGTATTTTTCCAAGTTTTTTTGCAGGAACTTCACTATTTTTCAGCCGGAGCAAGCTTAGATCATCGCGGACGATCCTGTACGATCTCGGACGATCACGCCAAAATTCGAGACGATTTCGTATCCTACAGACGATTTCGACTGCAGCCAACATTGGGGGCAATCAGTGCCCAGAGTTTGTGTTTCTTCACCTTTTTCTATTGTTTTATTCTGCATTCAATTAAGTTTATTGTTATTCCTTATTATTCTGCATCTTGGAGTTCACCCATGTAGCTTAAGTGCATAATAAAGTCATAATTTGTCATTAAAACATTGTAATCCACTTAAATTTCTATTTGTAATTATCATCTTAACATCACTATTATCATTTTACATCATTTTCCTTTGTTGGTATAGCTGCATTTTTTGTATTTTGTATCTATTTCTCTCGATTGCGGTGTCTCGACGAATTCACCTTACGAATTCGTCAGATCTCAGATGATCCTGTCTGATCTCAGACGATCCTGTCATATCAGAGGCGATCTGGACTGCTTCAAAAATTAGAACCTCCATCAGACATCCGGAATCAGGTATGGCTTTTCTCATCTAGCATATTCTCTGTGTTTTCTGTTTAATTCTATTTTCTGTATTCATTTAAATCTGCATTTCATATAGAACAACTTAGATTCATTTGGCCAAACCTAGGATTTGAATGATTAAAGATAAAATTGAACACATCAAACTCATTCCCAACCTAGGCATGGAAACTGCCACTAAAAGTTTCCTGGTGAACCCCACCATCCGTCAAAAAATCACCTTAATACCCCTCCCCCGAGAGGCGCGACCTTCAAAGGGCCTCTCAGTCCGAGGTACCGTCCCATCCTTCTCGCATCCCCCTTCCGGGCGCGGATCCTTTAGCCTGAAGGTAAGGGTGCAAAAAATTTGGAACGATACATTTTGGTGAACCCGACGTGAAACTAAAACCTTCTGAAAACAAAAACAAAAAAATAAAAATAAAATAGATGCATTTAAAATCATTAGAAAACTGCTAAGTTGCATATCATGTTTAGATGGTAGCTCCTAAGAAAAGACTAGTAGTCACTATAAATGTTGAGAACCAATTAGCAGCCATAGAAATTAATTATGTGCTTAGTGTGCTTGAAACAGATAGAAACCAACTTTTGTGGGACGAACTTGATAGGAGACTAGGTATCATTTCATCTAGGTCAACACAACTTAAGCAAATCAAGAGGTTTGTCCTAGATAGAATCCTGGATCCTCATCAACTCGTTTTTTATCATGAACTTCGGAGAGCTTGCCATAGGTGGTTAGCTTATAGGAGAGCTCTTGTGTCTTCAGAATTGTACACCTTCGAGGAATACCTCGAGAACGCAACTGTAGTACACCAATTCCTAGGTCGTGTAGAAGATCAAGAGGTCATTCTTACAGATAGGGAAAGATGGAGGAGAGTTCCTAGAGCTGTGTTATATCGAGAGTATTGCCACGAGCTTTATTTCTACCAATTAGAATCTGAAATAGATAATATCACTATAGCACTTTTTATCAAATTCTTGAAAGAAAATTTCCAATTTGAAGAAGAACATTTCATGACTCCTGAAGAACTTGAGCCCATTAATGATATTTATAAATTATTTATAGAAGACTAGATTATTTCTTTTATTATTATTATTTCTTGCATTTAGTGTGTTGTTTGTTATCTTTATAATATTGTTATAAAAAAAAAAAAAACCAAAATAAAAAACAAAATCAAAACATTTTATTTTAAGTATTATAGTAGGTATATAATTAAAATATATACCTTTTAAAACTTGTTGCATATATATATATATATATATATATATATATATATATATATAAAAAAATTTTTGCTGAAATCTAAGTTTAAGCACAATGACTAGACTTAGGAATGGTAAACAAACTGAAGAAGAAGAAGAAGATTGGTTAGGAAAGAAAACAAAAAAATCAAATGTCCTTCCTGAGGATCCAATTCCGGAAGGAGGAACTCTAGAACAGCTAGAAGATGAGCTGGTTGAAGAAAATGAACAAGAAGAAAATGTTAGAGAGGAAGGATCCTCATCCCCTAGAATGGCTCCAGATAGAACTGTTACTTTTGATAACATAGATCATTTCTGGAAATTCTTCAATAATAATATTGGTGCTCTTAATATGGCAGTTCATATTGATAGGGGACAAATTAGTGAAACTCAAGCAACCATGGAAGACATGTTTAACATACACACTAATCCCTTGTCCTTCGTTGATCAAGAAAGTGATCAAGCTGAACCGTCTAATAGGGATGTGGCCACTATAATCCAGAACAAGCAAAAACAACAGGTTACCCAACCTCCTAAGGAACCTGTTATTGAGCCTAAAATCATTCCCACACAAAAGAGACCTTCATTCACTGCTTTATTTCGCCAAACTATTGATCAATACGCCTCAAATCGACAAAAACCTAAAACCAAGCCAAACATCAATTTCCAACAATCTGGGATACAACATAATACAACTTCAAAACTTCTTCATAATACCCTTCCTATCAACACTTTACACAATAGCAATATAGCATCTAATCCTTATGTCATGCCATCATATGCTCACAAATCCCATACTCATGCTCCACCGAACCAATATGGTGGGCAAACTGGTAATCTGGAAGCCATGGTGAAACAGTTAGCTTCCCGCATGGACCAGATAGATCCCTACCGTCCCTCGTACAATTATCGAGAGATGTGTAGTCAGCCTTTAGATCCCATAGTTGTAGCACAACCATACCCTAAACACTTTCCTATGCCCGTCCTGCCTATATACAAAGGAACTGAAGATCCCATAGAGCATCTTCGCATGTTTAGGATAGCATGTCATGATATATCATATGATGACTTGTTATTACTAAAAATGTTCCCAAAAAGCTTAGGAGGAATGGCATTAGAGTGGTACTATCAATTGCCCACCCATTCTTTGAGGAATTTTGAAGAAACAATCGAGTCTTTTGTCCATCAATTTAGTGCCTACATTGAAAGGCATGTGACCATTAAAGATTTATACAACTTAAAACAAGACAAAGATGAATGCTTTGCTGATTTCCTAGCTAGATGGAGGCAGTTGATAGGAAAACTGCACTTTGTGCTACCTTATAGGGAAATGTTGGACATATTCATTAATAATTTACAAGAACAAATATCCTATGAGTTATCAACTGCCACCTTAACCACCTTCGATCAAGCTATAGATTTAGCTCGAAGAGTGGAGGATGCTCTCATTAGGAGAGGTCAGCTTAAGAAGAAAGATGATGAGAAAACATCCAGAAATCAATATAAAAACAAACAAGTTGTGGGTGATGGAGTCACTGACAGCAGAAATGTTGCTAATGTCAATACAACAAAGACAACAGAGAAATTTATATTGAAACCTCCTGATAAACCTCCTAGAGAATTTACTAGATTGAATCAACCACTATCAACTATTCTATCGCAATTACTCGAAAGAGGTTTGATTCAATTACCTAATATCCGGGAACCTGATCCAACTATACCCGGATACAGAGCTGATTTACATTGTGATTTCCATAGAGGACCTGGACACTCTACCAACTCTTGTAAAATATTGAAACATAAAATACAAGATTTGATTGATAATAATGAAATGGAGGTGCAAGCCTTCCAACCTAAACAAAATCCTCCTAATAATGCTCAAAATAACATTCCCCAAAATCAAAATCAGAATGCCAATCAATCGTTAGACATATTTCAACATCCTTTACCAAAGCATGGTAAAGAAGTGGCCAATCAAATTGAGCATCATAATGTTCCCCCTCCTACCCGATATGTAGGAACCATTAGTGGACATTTACCTACTCATGATTTACAAAGTTTTGACACAACTTTATCCATGGTCACGACCAGGCCTCTACATAATATTCAAACTCCTGATCTTAGTGATACAGAATATGAAACTGAAAGTGACATGGAAATCACATCAAATCAATCGAATAGTTCTGAAGATGAATCAGATGCTATTCAACCTATTACAAATTCTATGGTTCCAGAAGAACCATTTCCAAGAAGAGTCACTGCTAGACCATCTTCTCATCAATTACTTTCTAATCAACAAGCTATAAACACTAGACCAAGACCTATTCATCATCCGCAAAACAATATTGTAGGTACCATTGGAGCTGTTACTAGACAACAAGCTCAAAATTCTCAACAAGATCAAAATCAGAATGATGGATCAGCTCCATTTGTTTTGAAAGTTCCTAATAAAGGGAATCATGCTCCTAATATTCAACCTAAACCTCCTTATAATATTAATGAGCAACTATCAAATACTACAGCTCGAATTTCTCTTTTGGACCTTTTGAGATCTTCTCCTACACATAGAGATGAATTGATGCTCACATTAAGCCAAATGATGGTACCACAAGATATTCAACCCGTAGCCATGACCAATACTATAATAACTCGAGAAGTCGATTGCATTGACTTTCGAGATAGAGATATACCACAACATAGTTTACATAAGGATAACCCCTTATATATTACTGCCCTAATAGGAGATGTAGCAGTCAAAAGGGTCTTGATCGATAATGGTTCATCTCTAAACATTTGCACTTTTGACTTCTACCAAAGATTTGGGTTTAGAAGTGATGAAATGAAAAAAACTGACATGATCATAAAAGCTTTCAATGACGAAACACAAGAAACGTGTGGAGTTATCACCATCCCATTGCAAGTTGGTCCGAGAACCTTAGATACGACCGTGTTTATTGTACATTGCCCCGCATCGTACAATATACTCTTGGGTCGCCCTTGGATCAATGCAATGCGGGCTGTCCCATCAACTTTACATCAATGTGTTAAATTCGAATTTAAAAATCAGTTGGTCACTATTCATGGTGATCCTAGACCCTTTGATATGTGTGCTTTGGCAGAACCTGTTGGAGTTCAATTTTGCCCTTCCCTGTCATCCACACATCCTAATTCTCATTTTTCATCTAAACGTGTGAAACACACACCCATAACTTCATCTACATCTTCTCCATCAATTCCACCTTTACCTATAGCTCAACCATCCTCTAAACAAACTACATTAGAACCTCAGAAAGATCTTAATCCCACAACCAAGGTTTCATGTTCTACTCCTACAATTTCTATACCTATAGACCCATTTATTAACACCTCTACATTATCTACATCTACCAAAAGCATATCTTCCACATCAAAAGATATAGGGAATGATCCTTCTACCTCTTACGCTCTTTCTGATGAGCTCTTACCTGATTTATCTAAAATTCTCATATTAGAAAAAACAAATGCTTCTATGCAAGATTCCCTTATTCTAAATAATTTGCCGCCATCTCCTCGTACCTTGGGCCTCCCACAGCCTATGGGAAGTACTTACCAAGTCGGGAGTTGTGCCTTTATTTATAAGGGATAAAGGAGGGGAAGAATACCCAGGAACATCAAAACTCATTATGATGGATATGCTCGATGTTATTTTACTAATGAGTATACTAAAGCTAAACCTATAATGCTTAAAATGGGATATAAAGGGAAAGGTTTGGGACCTTTCCAAGATGGTATGAAAGAACCTTTTGAGGTAGAACCATGGCCCGCCCGATGTGGTGTGGGCCTATTTCCTAGTAAGGGTCAACCCTTCCCTTTTGAAGATGATGATCAACTCATATGTTATCAAGATTATTTGGATGGACGTGATACTTTGCATTTAACAAATCAGCCATTTACATGTAATATGCTATCCTTAGCTTATCCTGAGATGCTTGCTGAATCCGACGATGAGTTGGAGGGAGATATCTTTCATGATGTCTCCGTTGAAGGGTTGTTACACAACGAATTTTATTTCAATGGTTCTATACCTACTATAGCTCATCTTGAGGCCACGAATCCTCAAGACGAATTATCCAAGCTAACCTTGGAAGAATTACAAGAATTGGGCGTCTCACCCGCCCCACCTAATTTTGAGAGAGATCTACACATGGAAGTAGAAAACGTCATAAAAATTAACATTGGAACCGAGGATAATCCTCACATAATCAATATTGGATCAGAATTAAGTAAAGAAAAACAAGATCAATACATCACATTTCTTAAAGAATATGAAGATGTCTTCGCTTGGACATATGAAGATATGCCAGGTTTAGACCCTTCTGTAGTCATGCATCATCTAGTAGTCCATCCGGATGCTAAACCTGTTAAACAGAAACTTAGAAAAATGCATCCCAAAGTGGCCTTGCTAGTCAAAGGAGAGTTAGAAAAACTCTTGAATGTTGTTTTTATACAAGCTATTGATTATGCTGAATGGATCTTGAATGTAGTTCCAGTAACCAAGAAAGAAGCTACCAAAGTTAGGGTTTGCACAGATTTTAGAGATATTAACGCTGCATGCCCTAAAGATGATTTTCCTCTTCCCAACATGGATCAAATCATTGATTTTACTGTTGGGAGTGGAATGATATCCCTAATGGATGGATTTTTTGGTTATAATCAGATCAGGATAGCTCCTGAAGATCAAGCTAAAATAGCCTTTATTACCCCCTGGGGTACCTTTTGTTGGAAAGTGATGCCATTTGGTTTAAAGAACGTAGGTGCAACATATCAACGAGCTATGACTTATATCTTTCATGATATGATGCATGATATCCTACATGATTATGTAGATGATATTATAGCTCGTTCTATTAATGAGGATGATCATTTAGATGATTTGAGAAAAGTATTTAATCGGTTAAGGGAATACCTTATCCGATTAAATCCAGCCAAATGTATATTCGGAGTCAAGTCCGATAAATTATTGGGGGTTATAGTTTCTTTACGTGGTATTGAAATTGACCCTCTCAAGATTGTGGCTATCACCGATATGCCCGCACCTACAAATATATCTGAATTACGAAGTTTACAAGGTAAGCTTCAAGCTATCCGTCGCTTCATCGATAAGCTGGCGGACAAAACCGGTCCCTTTCTTAAGCTTCTTAAGAAGGATGTCCCTTTCAATTGGGATGACGAATGTAAGGAAGCATTTGAACTCCTCAAACAATACCTCCTTAACCCACCTGTGCTTTCACCGCCTAGACCTGATCGCCCATTTATCCTATATATTTTAGCTTCAGATTTTGCCTTAGGAGCTATGTTAGCTCAACTTGATGATGAGAAAAGAGAACGTGCTAATTATTATATTAGCCAAACTTTAATCAGTTATGAAACCCGCTACACAACATTAGAAAAACTATGTCTAGCAGTCATATTTTCTACACAAAAATTATGCCATTATATGCTCAGTCAAAAAACGTATGTCATTGCTAAATCTGATCCCTTGCGGTATCTCATGAGTCGACCTTATTTATCGGGTCGCACAGCGAAATGGGTTCTTGCTCTAAGCGAGTTTGAACTCACGTTTATAGGACAAAAGTCTGTTAAGGGTCAAATCATAGCAGATCAATTAGCTGCTGCACCCTTAGAGTCTACCCATCCCCTCATCATTGAGTTTCCTGATGAATGCCTTCAACTAGAGGCAGACCATCCCGAACAATGGTCCTTATACTTTGATGGAGCCCGATGCATGAGTGGGGCTGGTGTAGGTATTATTTTAATATCTCCACAAAAACACATTATCCCTTTGTCCTTTAAATTAACATTTGCTTGTACTAATAATACTGCTGAATATGAAGCTCTAATCCTTGGATTACGAGCTGCCTTGGCACTAAAAATTAAACATCTATTAGTTTTTGGTGATTCTCAACTTGTCATAAACTAGATTAATGAAGTTTATCAGACCAGAGATGATAAATTGTGCCCATATAAAGCATATGTTTTACAATTAATATCTTTATTTGATCAAGTTACCTTGGAAGCTATTCCTAGAACTAGCAACCGTGCGGCTGACGCTATGGCTGCAGCTGCATCTCTTCTTCCCTTGGAGTTAGATGACGAGTATGCCACTATCATCATTCATCGACTCCAGGAACCCGCTTCAAATAAATCATGCTTAGAACCTTTGGATGTGTTTCTAATCAACGAAACTACTCCTGAACCTTGGTATACGGATATATTTGATTTTCTTCAAAATGGGACTTTTCCTGCCAGTTTTAATAGAAACCAGCACCGGTTATTACGTAGATGAGCAAGTCACTTTGTAATAATTGGCAATACTTTATATAGGAGATATTTTGAAGGTATCCTATTGAGATGTTTGAATCTAGAAGAATCTAGATCAGCTTTGAGTGAAGCCCACGATGGATCTTGTGGAGGACACTTCAGTGGTAGCGCCATTGCTAAAAAACTCCTTAGGATAGGATATTTTTGGCCTACCATGGAGAATGATGCACATGATTATGTGCGCCATTGCGACAAGTGCCAGAAGCACGCTGACCTTGTCCATGCCCCTGCACAAGAACTATAGGCTATTTCATCCCCTTGGCCCTTTTCAAAATGGGGCTTAGACATTATTGGCAAAATCAATCTCGTGTCATCTGATGGACACAAATTCATCATAACCGCCACTGAGTATTTTATGAAGTGGGTTGAAGCTATGCCTTTAGCTTCCTGCACTGGAACCCAAGTTTCCAAATTTATTTTTAATCAAATCATTTGTAGGTTCGAAATTCTTGCAAATCTCATCTCAGATAATGGAACTTGTTTCAAAAATAAAGATGTCAAAAAATTATGTCAAAAATATAAAATTCAACATCGCTGGTCCACTCCCTATTATCCTCAGGGTAATGGCCAAGCAGAAGCATCTAATAAAACATTAATTAAAATCCTTAAAATATTGGTCAATAAATCTGGCCGCGACTGGCACATTCAATTATATCCTGCTTTGTGGGCATATCGAACTAGCGTTCGTACTCCCACGGGCACTTCACCTTTTGTTTTGGTTTATGGCGTTGAAGCTATTTTTCCATTTGAATTAGAAGTTCCTTCTTTGGCTCTACTACTTCAAGATACTAAAGTAGGAGATGAATATCGTGCTAGCAGACTTAGTCAGCTGGAACTCTTAGATGAGAAGCGCATCAATGCTTTGGAGCATCTTCGTGCCTACCAAAACAAGCTTAAATGATCATATGCTAAGAAAGTTCATCATCGATCCTTTGAGATCGATGACCTTGTTTTAAAAGAAAATAAAAAAAATACTAATGCAACTAAAGACCTTAAAGGTAAATTCGAGCCCAACTGGCTTGGACCATATATTATCACTGCTAAATTTGGCTCGGGAGCATACAAATTAGCTACCTTAGATGGTAAATATCTTAAAGAACCTATGAACATTATGCATCTTAAACGCTATTATGCATAAATCTGGTCATGTTATCATTTGTATATATTTTGCATATTATTTCAGTTTTCATAAAACATATAAAAAAATTTCAAAAACAAATAGCAATATTATTCATTCTCTCAAATCATACACAAAATAACAAAAAAATATAAAATATATAAAAAACATATAAAAACATCAAAATCATCAAAATCTTCAAAAACATTTGTTGTATATATTTACTTATTGTACTTGTTAGATTCTTGAAATATTGCAGTTATATTTTCATATTATTTCGGATAAATTAGCATTTATTTGGAATCCCTCACATTTCACAAACACATGAATAAAATCTTGATTTTATCTGGCATGATTACTTATCTCTCTTATATCAAAGTCCACATGTTGAATTAAATAAAGTTTGAGCATAGAGAACTGATCTTGTTATTTACTTAAACCAAGTGCACTTTTTCACATTAAAATGATTACATTTGCAAATTCAACATGATGCTACATAGTAGAAGTGGTTTCTTGAGCGAAAAGTTTCCCCTGCTATCCTATCATGCACATGGTCTAGAATCTTTGAGAATTGACAAAAGGACAAGCTCACCCCTACCCAGAATAAAAATCCCTTGCTCTACAGCCAATCCGAGCAAGTATCCCTAGAATAGGAAGCAAAAGAAAAAGAAAAATCAAGCAAAATCATGAGAAAAAGAAGCATTATTTCAGTATCATTTTGTACTATCTCAGCATTATTTCAGCATTATCTCAAATATCAAAGCAAAAATACAAAAGAAAAGAAAAGAAAAGAAAAGAAAAAAGCAAAAGCAATAAAATCCCTTTTCCCTACCCATTGAAAAGAAAAGAAGGGTGAATGAGCTTGAATCCCTGGAATTCTCAATTATTCAAAAACCGTGAGGTAAGTCCCATAACAAGTGGTTTGTGCCCAACCCGCTTGGCCTTGGGTAACTCCTAGCGTGGTGATATGTCTGTTACATTAGCGACCTTCTTTTGTACGGACCTATGTCTTGCTTATGGATTAGCTAGCTCTTGATAACCCGACTTACATAGTAGTCTGGTACGGTTACATGCATATAAATCATGGTCAATGAACATTTATTTGGTTAATTCAAATCACTTGTATCAAAGTATCTTGCTCAAAACTGGTAAATGCACAAAGCAATTGCACACACATTTGTATTTGAGAGATTCTGTATCATTATGATAAATCAAGAACGGTAACGAACTCACATATGCACATGGGATTCTTTATAAGTCTAAATTTTGTCTTTGAGATAATGTAAAAATATTTATGCAAATCTTCTGGAATGATTTCATTTACAACAATTACATATATTTCTTTTCAAAATCAAAAACTGCTTTCAAAAATATGCAATAAAACCATTTATACATATTGTCGACTTTCGCGACGATGGTATAGTTCCAAAACTTAAAATGGAATTTTATGCCTAGCGCAAGTCCTCATATTATATTTTTTCTGTTTATTTCAAAAAAAAAAATAAAAAATCAACCATGCAATAAAACTATTATATCAATCTCTTTTTTGGATTTCGCGATGATGGTATAAGTCTATACCTAAATATTCTATGCCTAGCGCAAACCATTGTTTTAATTTTATTTTCCCATTTATTTAAAATCATAAAAACATATGACTTAAATCATTATGTTACACAATTATGCTTTAAAAAGAACGAATACTTTGCTATTTCATGTCATTATGTCAACCTTCAAATTTGCAATGATGGTATAATTCCTAGGGAATTATTCAACAATTTTATCACACTTAGGAATTTATGCCTAGCAAAAATCATTTTTTTAATATATTTCATGCATAATATTTTCATGGAAATCTGAAAACAAAACAAATCATCATCATCATCACCATTTTTCATCATCACAACATCAAAGTCTTAAGACAGTCTCTTAAGCACTCTTTTACTTTTTAGCAATATTTCTATACTGGGATTAGCTTGACGACCTAGCGAGCGATGACTCCATGAAATGGTCATAAATAGCGACAATGTCCTTTGAAATTATTGTTAAAAGTCCCTTTTTTATTTTTATCAAATCATACCACAAACAACCTATTTGTTTCACATCAGATTATTTCATTTAAAATTTTAAAAGCATGACATAAAATCATAATATTTCCAAATGACATAATTACATGAATCATCAAATCAATCAAATCAAACCATTAAAGCATCATACAAACACATAAGACAAGTCATATGATCAAAAATATCTCATATATATATATATATATATATATATATATATATCAACAACAATATATACATCATCTCAAAACTGGATCGGTATGCCACAATCTGTACCTCGGCATACTCAATCCTCTATCAAAAATAATAAACAATATATATCAATCTATGTAGTGCAGTCAGCAAGCTAGCCTCGAGAACCCCTTGAGCTCTCAGCCTCATCTCCTCTCGCCCGAAGGTGGAGGAGGTGGCCCCATCGCAGTACGTGTGGTACTATGAGTCCTAGATGTCGATCGTGATGAGGTCCTAGATGACCCCATCATGATAGGCTCTGCCATGTGAGCTGGTAGTGGTACTCATCCGTCCTTCTAGCACCAGCTTTGGTAGTACATCCCCTGGTAGAATGTAGTCTAGGAAATAGCCCATGCTAGGTCCCGAGTGCTCGCCCCTCCGCTCCGTGCCCTGAGTCGTGCGACCTCATCTCTGAGTTGTGTGGCCTCAGCTCGGTGTCGTGCAACCTCATCCTGCAAGGTCTGCACCTAAGCCTGGAGATAGACATTCTCTGCCCGGAGAGTAGCCATCTCGCTACTCTCTCCTATATCCACACCCTTGCCCTTATCGGGCGATGGTGGCCTCTCTCTCCGTGGAGAAGGGGGTCTCTCCTCCCTCCTCCTGCTACCATGGCCTCTATTGAGCCTGTGGCCTCCTCTGCTCTCTCCCTCCATGACCCTGTGCCACCTCAATAGTTGCCTGGCACCGCCTCCCCATCCGATGCACAACTACGTGAATCGGACCCTAAGCCCTCGTCATCCGAGGAGGGCGGATGCCTATGTACCAGGCATCATAGCCATCGGCTACCCTAGCGTCATCCCCATCCACTAGCTGGATAGGGGCATCATCTGTGTCTTGACTCTAGAAGCACTGCATATCTAGAGCCCCGCTCACTGTGGTGTTATCCCGGACAGTTCAAGAAAACTCATAGTCCCTGAGAGATGGGATCCCCTGTTGTAGACCGAACTACCTCAAAACTCGGTCGTAGCGGTGGAGCTCCACCTCTCCCCTCTCCATCCTCAGCCAGCAGGTTTGCCTGATGTGAGCCAGCTCCTGTCTGTCCTCGGCCCACCCTGGATGCTCTCTCCAAGGCCTCCAGGTGATCTGGTCGGAGACAAGGTCATCAAGTAGTCTTCGGGACATCGGCAGATCTATCCACCACTGTGACCCTCTCCGGAGCCACCAGTAGAAAACCCGGGGCCTCTCCCCATTAACCCCTATCAAAGGAAGCCCTATCGGCCTTTGCACTACAATGTGCTCCCAGCACCAAACCTACAGAAGAGATGTCATGACTAGACATCGGCCACCCTTGTACACGACCCCATGCAGGATCCTGTACAATCGGCACAGTATGAAGCTCCCCTAGGAAAACCTGTACCCGTGGTCTCTCATGTCGTAGACCACATCTGTCAGTACCCATGGTAGTCTACATCCACTCTGATGGCATAGCATTAGACCACCTACTACCCCTGCCAAAACCTGTGTCAGTCTAGATGCCCCAGGCATCTGGCGTAGCGACTCGATATTCACTCTGCCCTTCTCCAGGGCGAAGCTCGGATCTCTGCATAGTCGCATCATCGCGTGGCCCTGGTTGGCCATGGGAGTTATCAGCCATCCTTGTATGGGGATCCTCAAGATCCTCCATACATCCTCCAGTGTGGGAGCCATCTCCCCTGTCGGTAACCAAAAATAGGAAGAACCCGGATACCACCTCTCTGCTAGGGCTGTCAATAGCCCCATATCCGTAGAAACCTGTGGCATATCTGCCACATGCTGCAAGCCGACCTGGGCCAACTGATCTCGCTCTACCTGAGCTAGAGCAGCCAAGTCATCTCGTAGACCCCCGTATTTCCATTCTCGGCTCTTTAGTAATCCCCTCTGCAACATAAACAACAAAACAATAAAAATCATTAATAAAACAGTGATTAAAAATGCAAGTAAAAAAAAAATCAGTTCAATTTCATACAAATGATGATATCGTCCACTATTGGATGATATCGTCCTAAATTTGAGCAAATTCATCTCTAATTTTGCAAGAGGGAATCGTCCCTTATTGGACGAAATCATCCCCATATCGTCGATTTTGCCCTTGGACGAAATCGGCGATATCGAGACGATTTCGACGAAATCGGGACGATTTCGTCCCGACGACGTCGATGGCCCAAAAATGGCCGCGATGCTCAAAAATTGCTCAAAATTAATCTAAAAAGCATGTAAATTCAAATTAAAGCATTCTAAACTAAGTTTGGATCCTTACCCGTAGCCCGCGCCGGACCTTTGTCGATCTGTGCGTTGTCTCGACCATTTTGTCTGCAGAGCTCTAGAAACCAGAAAAATGAACAGTAACAATGAATTAGGGTTTTACCCTATTTTTCTTAATTTTATTCAAAAACAATTAAAAACATTTTTTAAATTTTGCTTTTTCGCATTTTTACCTCAAACGTTCGATTTGGGTAAAAACACGGAGGGGGCACCATAGTAAGCAGTCGTACGATTCGACCTAGAATCGTCGCCTAAAAATTGGAATAAATTTTTGCTTTCTCGTAAATCGAGAAGAACTCGTCTTTAACGCATTTTCCTCAAAAAATTCGCTAAAGAGGGGGCAAAATGTAGCACCCTAAAATTGGCGCAACTAGAAATAATAAAACCTTAGTAAATAATTCAAATTTGAATTTTAACCCCGAACCGCCCATTAACCGCCTGTTAAACCGCTTTCCTCATTTTCCATGCCATTTTTAGGATTTGTTGTGACCGTTGGATGATATCGTCACCGATCAGACGATATCACCTCAGATCGGATGAATTCGTCTGGAGCAGAACGTCCAGACGATTTCGTCCCAAAACTGATTTTTCATAATTAGCTTTTGTTTCAACGACGTCTCTAACTGGGGCAAAAATGTCTACGCGGTTAGAGACTCCCCCATTGGAGATCTCCCAAATTGGGATGATCTCCAACCTCCCAACCTCCTTCCTATGCCTATTTAATCTTAGGCCCTCCCCTTGACCTTCCCCTGGCTGAAATTTTCTGTAACATAAGTTTTATCTGCATGAGAATGTCTTAGATCGCTATTTGCCTTTGTATTTTTCCAAATTTCCTTGCAGGAACTTTGTTATTCTTCAATCGGAGCAAGCTCAGATCGTCGCAGACGATCCTGTACGATCTCGGATGATCACGCCAAAATTCGAGACGATTTCATATTCTATAGATGATTTCGACTGCAACCAACATTGGGGGCAATCAGTGCCTAGAGTTTGCGTTTTTCTATTCTTTTTTCTGTTGTTTTATTCTGCATCCAATTAAGCTTATTGTTATTTCTTATTATTCTGCATCTTGGAGTTCACCCATGTAGCTTAAGTGCATAATAAAGTCATAATTTGTCATTAAAACATTGTAATTCACTTAAATTTCTATTTGTAATTATCATCTTAACATCACTATTATCATTTTACATCATTTTCCTTTGTTGGTATAGCTGCATTTCTAGTATTTTGTATCTATTTCTCTGATTGCAGGTCTCTGACGAATTCGTCTGACGAATTCGTCAGATCTCAGACGATCTTGTCTGATCTCAGACGATCCTGTCATATCAGAGGCGATCTGGACTACTTCAAAAATTAGAACCTCCATCAGACATCCGAAATCAGGTATGGCTTTTCTCACTTAGCTTGTTCTCTGTGTTTTCTATTTAATTTTGTTTTCTGTGTTCATTTAAATCTGCATTTCATATAGAACAACTTAGATTCATTTGGCCAAACCTAGGATTTGAATGATTAAAGATAAAACTGAACACATCAAACTCATTCCCAACCTAGGCGTGGAAACTGCCACTAAAAGTTTCCTGGTGAACCCCACCATCCATCAAAAAATCACCTTAATACCCCTCCCCCGAGAGGCATGACCTTCAAAGGGCCTCTCAGTCCGAGGTACCGTCCCATCCTTCTCGCATCCCCCTTTCGGGCGTGGATCCTTTAGCCTGAAGGTAAGGGTGCAAAAAATTTGGAACGATACATATAATCATCTACCATGTCATAGCATAAACACATTTGAGCAATTGGTCGATGCATTTTTGGGACATTTTTCCTCTAGCGCTAAGAAAAGGACAAACTTGACTAAATTGTCTAGCCTTCATCAACTTGATGATGAGCCAATCATGGAGTATGGTAATAGATGAAAAAAGGTGATGTTAAAACTACCTTTCACCCTACCCACAATAGAACTCATACAAATGTTTACTAGAAGCTATTCAAAGTAGATTTCACTTCTTTTACAATTACAATGATATCAAACATTCGAGGAGGCCTTAGCACAAGCCCAAATAATTGAGTACATAAAGGTATAGGAGGGTTATGTACTACTCCACAAAGGGGAACAACCAAACAAGAACATTAAAGGTGGTAACACGCAGCAAAATGTAGCCCTAATCAATCAAGTGGTTCTAAGCATCCCTGAACCCTTAAACCAAGCTCCCCCATCGCAATTACTAGTTCAACCTAATTACCAGGCTCAGACTCCATTGGCCAAAAACCATATGCAAAAAAAGCAAAGACAATATACTCATTTTTTAGAGCCCTTAGAATCAATACTCAATCAATTGTATGAGGCACAAACAATCATACTTACTGAGATCCATCCATTGAAACCTAACAAACGTAAATCAAAGGCACACAAGAAAGATCTATACTATGTTTACCATAGAAAAAGATGTCATGACATCCATACATGTCATCCCTTTAGAGATTTAGTTCAAGATATGATCGAAAAGTAAGATCTTCCAGTGGGCAATCCTCTTGTTCCTAACAACCAATCGATAGGAGACTTCCAAGACCTCTAGCCCAAACACAAAGCAAACACAACATTTGCCAACCACTTTGAGAAACCCAAAGGTAGCATACCTTCCCCACCATCCACATCATAGCCAATTAATCATAGTGAGAACTCTAATGATATCACACCTTTATCACCTTCATTGAGTAGCACACACATTGGGGGTGCCTAAGGTATCATGCCTTCCCCATCTTAAAATAATCAAAATTCAAAAACAATTTAAAACACCAAAATCCAAACAAATCATAAAATGTCAAAATCCACAAACATTCAAAATAATCAAAATTTCAAAAATATTGTAAAACATTAAAACACAAAAATATTTTGCATGTACCCTTTCATACTTTAATTGCATTGCATTAGGTATTTTTCAGCCATTATACTTGCATTAGGATAGGTACTGTTTAACATCGCATCAATCACAGTAAATGTTGGGGGTATATAAGGTATTGCACCTTCCTCCTAAGAACACAAAGTAAGCAAAGTTACAAAAATCCTCCAAGGGTATCTACATATCACTTGGTCAACCTAGAATGCTCTTATACTATCTACGATCATCTAGGTCAACCTTAAAAGTCCCAAAGGCATCCATAAGCCCTTTGGTCACAACCAAATGCCCCTAGATAGTCATAGATAATTTTTAAGCGTCGTTGATCGTATAGGTCACCCAAAAGGATCCTAGTGGTTTTTCATCGTATAGGTCAAATAAAAATGCTCCTAGAATATCTACGATCATCTAGTTCAACCCTAAAATCCCTAAAGGCATCCATAAGCTCTTTGGTCATGGCCAAGTGCCCCTATGCAGTCGTAGACACTTTTTAAGTGTCCTTGACCATCTAGGTCACACAAAAGGCTCCTAGCGGTTTTCCCCTATCTAGGTCAAGTAAAAATTCTCCTAGGCTATCTACGATCATCAAGGTCAACCCTAAAAGCCCCAAAGGCATCCATAAGCCCTTTGGTCATAGCCAAATGCCACTAGGTAGTCGTAGAAACTTTCTAAGTGTCGTTGCCCATTAGGTCACCCAGAAGGCTCCTAATAGTTTTTCATCATCTAGGTCAAGTAAAAATGCTTCTAGACAATCATCTAGGTCAACCCTAAAATCCCCAAAGGCATCCATAAGCCCTTTGGTCACAACCAAATGCCCTTAGTAAGTTCTAGACACTTTTTAAGTGCCGCTACCTGTCTAGGTCACCCAAAATGCTCCTAATAGATTTTCACCATCTAGGTCAAGTAAAAATGCTCCTAGACTATCTACAATCATCTAGGTCAACCCTAAAAGCCCTAAAGGCATACATAAGCCCTTTGGTCATAGCCAAATACCCCTAGGCAATTGTAGATACTTTTTAAGTATCGTTGACCGTCTAGGTCACCCAAAAGGCTCCTAGTGATTTTTCACCATTTAGGTCAAGTAAAAATGCTCCTAGACTATCTATGATCATCTAGGTCAACCCTAAAATCCCCAAAGGCATCCATAATCCCTTTGTTCATAGCCAAATATCCCTAGGTAGTCGTAGACACTTTTTAAGTGCCGATGACCATCTAGGTCACCCAAAAAGCTCCTAGCATTTTTTCACCATCTAGGTCAAATATAAATGCTCCTAGAATTTCTACGATCATCTAGGTCAACCCTAAAATCCCCAAAGGTATCCATAAGCCCTTTGGTCACAACCAAATGCCCCTAGGAACTCATAGCCACTTTTTAAGTGTCGCTGCCCGTCTAGGTCACCCAAAAGGCTCCTGGTAGTTTTTCACTGTCTAGGTCAAGTAAAAATGCTCCTAGACTATCTACGATCATCTAGGTCAACCCTAAAATCCCCAAAGGCATCCATAATCCCTTTGGTCGCAACCAAATACCCCTAGGCAGTCGTAGACACTTTCTAAGTGCCATTGCCCCTCTAGGTCACCCAAAAGGCTCCTAGTAATTTTCACTATCTAGTTCAAGTAAAAACACTCCTAGACTATCTACGATCATCTAGGTCAACCCTAAAAGTCCCAAAGGCATCCATAAGCCCTTTGATCACAACCAAATACCCCTAGGTAGTCGTAGACACCTTTTAAGTGTCGCTGCCCGTCCAAGTCACCCAAAAGGCTCCTAGAGAGTTTTCACTGTCTAGGTCAAGTAAAAATACTCCTAGACTATCTACGATCTTCTAGGTTAACCCTAAAAGCTCCAAAGGCATCCATAATCCCTTTTGTCATAACCAAATGCCCCTAGGTAGTCATAGACACTTTTTAAGTGCTGCTACCTATCTAGGTCACCCAAAAGGCTCCTAGCAGGTTTTCACCATCTAGGTCAAGTAAAAATGCTCCTAGACTATCTACGATCATTTAGGTCAACCATAAAATCCCCAAAGGCATCCATAAGCCCTTTTGTCACAAAAAAATTTCCCTAGGTAGTCGTAGAAACCTTTTAAGTGTCATTGCCCGTCTAGGTCACCCAAAAGGCTCCTAGTAGTTTTTCACTGTCTAGGTCAAGTAAAAATGCTCCTAGACTATCTACAATCATCTAGGTCAACCCTAAAAGCCCCAAAGGCATCCATAAGCCCTTTTGTCACAACCAAATGCCCCTAGGTAGTCGTAGACACTTTTTAAGTGTCATTGACTGTCTAGGTCACCCAAAAGGCTCCTAGTGGGTTTTCACTATCTAGGTCAAATAAAAATGCTCCTAGACTATCTACAATCATCTAGGTCAACCCTAAAATCCCCAAAGGTATGCATAAGCCCTTTGGTCTCCCCAAACACCTCAATAGCCCCCAAATAAGCCCGTTGGTCACATGTGTATACATATCAATCAAAAACTCAAAAACATCATTAAAGCATAAAAATACAAAAATATTGCACTCTCATAAAGTTGCATACCATTGCATTATCGCTTTCGTTAGTCATATTATTCATCGCACATTGCATTTCTTTAGAATTTATCATACATGTCTAGCACTAAGATGGTACACTAGTCATAATTCACAAATCAATGTTGTCAAGGTCATCACTCACCTCATTCCATAGTTACTTATCATTTCCATCTACATTTCCTCCATTTCCATAGTCATGCCTATTCCCTTCACTTAGCCATTTATTTTAGAATGTCAATAGGGTTTTTGGTCACTCAACCATATCTAGTCTCTACTCATATTTTATAGAATGTTAGCACAATTTTTAGGAGGTAGAATCTCGCTTAGATTATGCCCTATGTACATCATATCCCAACCACAATTAATCATTAACAATATAAGTTTTGCACAAAGATAGATGAAATCCATGAAGTGGTCTAGGTTCCCTTATGCAAAAAGGTCATCCTGCTCATCCCCTTGTGTGAATGGTTCAAGAATGCTGAGAGTCGGCAAAAGGACAAGTTATCCCCTACCCAATTTCCCCCACAACAATAAGTGGTTTTTTTCCCTTTTTTGTCATCAAAATCCCACATTATCACATGTTTGCAACAGTCTAAATTTGCAAAACCTCACAAATAAAAAATTCAAAGTACAAAAATACAAAAATCAAAAAGTGCACACATCAAAAAGCACAAGAAACAGTGATCCCCATCACTCAAAATTCAAATTCGTTGATCAAGAGAAAAAGAAAAAAACTCAAAATAAATAGTTATTATTATCACTAAAAAGAGAAAAATAAACAATGATTCTTATCACTCTATATGAGAGCAAGTATCCCAATACAAATTGAAGAAAGTAGGGAGTCAAACTTGAACCCCTGTAACTCTTAGAATTTGGAAAACCATCAGGTGATCCTCATTACAGGTTTGGTGGATAGCCTATCCATCAATGGTGATAGCGTCCCGCATGATGATATGTGTGCCACATTAGCCTTTGGGCATATGTGTAGACCAATATTTGCATGTGGATGAGCTAGCTTTGGTAACCTAGATTGCCTAGTGGTCTAGTCATACTTAGTACAAAACCTAGGATGGTGGCATTCATTGGGTGATCCTTAGTATAGGTTTGGTTGAGAGCCTGCTTGGCACTGACGATATCCTTATGCATCTCACAAGAATGAACTCACTTGCACACACAGGGATATGAAGTACCTTGGTCATCCTATTAGATTCATACCTTGTCAAAAAGTCTTGCATGGTTAGTATACAAATTTTGATCGGTTTACTAGATTGTTTGAGTCTCATGAAAACCTCATAGGCCTTCTAGAACATTCATTTTATTCATTCTATTTTATCACATGTATGTCAGTTTCCATTTGCACAGATCCATTACATAGTCTCATGATAATATTCCACATGAATTGATGAATTCTATACAGTCTGTGGTGCTAACATAGTATGTCATATAGTGTTCATATTCCATCAATACACATCAATAGATCATCTATTTTATTATTCATACACACATTGCGTATCATAAAATAACATCATAGTACAACACATGCATTCATCAATGCATCCATAGATCGTAACACATAATGCATCTAACACTCCAAATTATCATAATTGCAAATCAAGCAAACATTTTTGTAACATCAACTGGGGTATTATTGGTATCATTCCTCCCCTAATCAACAATCAAATAGTTAAACAATCAACCTCAAAATCCCCAAAGGTATCCATAAACCCTTTGGTCACCCAAAAGCTCCAAAGGTATCCATAAACCCTTTGGTCACCCCAAATGCCCCAATGGCATCCACTAAGTCCATTGGTCATAATAACAACATGTTTAATCCAAATCAACAATGGATAACTTAACCAAGTTAATCGTGTTCATATTGCGAATCATTTTCAAAGACACTCATGCACCTCATTTTCTTGGGGAAAATAAGAAAAAGATCAAAATAAAATTCAAGAAAACTAGTAAGCTTATTTCCTATTGCGATCAAGGCTAGGATTTGATTTAAGCTTATCTCCTATTGCCATCAAGGCTAGGATTTGATTTAAGCTTATCTCTTGTTGCCATCAAGGCTAGGATTTGATTTAAGCTTATCTCCAAATTTCCATCAAAACTAGGATTTGATTTAAGCTTATCTCCTAATTGCCATCAAGGCTAGGCTAAAGCATAGACTTGAGCTCGTCTTCCAACTGCCACCAAGGCTAGGATTAAACTTAATCTTGTTTGCCAATATGCCAAATAACACCAAAATCAAGTTCCTTAACTTGTCGAAGGTATTAATTACGAGAGGCATATCCTTTCCATGGTTAGGGCATCCAATTTTGACGAGGTATTCTTCCATGAAATCTCATCAAAAATCAAAAATTAAAAAACAATTAAAAAAACAACAAAACAACACAAAATCCAAAGAAAAGGGTCCAACACCCACCAAAACAAGTCAAATATGATGGAATTCATTCAAGATCAAGATGGAATGCAAAATTCTCATGGATGCATGGACAAGTTACTACTTCACTCCCCAAGAAGGCCATTATGGCTAGACCACCCCACGAGAAGGAGGTTTTCAACTCTTTGCTTCCATGAAATCTCTATAGCATGATCCAAATCCTTTCACAACCATGCCATTTTTCAATGAGAACAACTGAAGGCAACCTTAAAAAATGTCATCTGGGTCAAGCAACTCATCGATTTTCTCACTGGTTGTTCTCTCATCAATTCATTTCTTTAGGGGGTAGTCATGCTTAAAAAAATTATAATCAAAATAAAAAATTAAACACTCAATTATGCAAATTACGATCGCTCAACGAATATTTGAGAAAGACAATCATGCCCCTACTTGGGGCAGCAAACAAGCACACAATATCACATCATAATGCTTAACATTATTGGCATCATGAATTCATGGGCCCTATCCCTTTATGACAGACAATGTTCAAGCATAGGCACTCTCATTTAACGAGTCAGAAACAAGGATTTAAGAACACATGCCCTTTCCATGATTGGGGCATCTAAAGTTGGTTAGGTTATCGAGTAACCTTAATCATTCAATATTTTAGTCATCTATTTTTGCTCAGCACTATGCTACACACAATGTATATCAAAAAGGGGCATCTATAGGCACTAAAATATGGTTAACCCGATTAAGCATCCGCAAACAATGATAAAATTGGCATTGTATGGCCCCTTGGGTAGCCCTCATAAGGCTTACAATGGTTCTAGCCACTCTAGAAGAGGTTTTGTAGGATTCTGGCCCAATTTTGGGAGGTTTTGGCCCCAAATTCACCACCATCCCACCCTAGGATGGTGGCAGATTCCCACTATCCCACCCTGGGATGGTGGTGAGCCATCATCCAAGGGTGGGACGGTGAGCAAGTTTGACCCATAAAAGTCAAATATGGGACAAATGGCACCCAAAAATTGCCATTTATCCTACCAATTGAAGCATGCAGGTCAGAGGGCACTGAGTCCTTATTACGTGCTTCATAATGGAGGTCCAAAATGGAGATTCTATTCCACACCCATTGCATGCCTCCTTTTTGACAAATGACGCCTCCTACCATGCATGCCCTTGCATGCCTCTTTGCACATGAGCCCCTTTGGGCTATAAAATGGATATATGGTCCACACAAAAATATAGAAAGAGGATTTATAGGATATGCAATGGAGTTATTTTGAGATTTCCCCTCACTTTATTGTGGTCTCTTACCCTCAGAATCTCTCCTTAGCAATGGAGGTTATCGGGTGACTTCAAGAGGGTCCTTGGAGCATAAATTTTCCCACTGGGTGAATGTATTCATAAAATTCAATGACAAAACCCCTTAGACTATTTATTATCATTCCCCAGTGGGATTGGTAGCAAAAAATGTGTAGAATTGGTGGGTATTCCCTCCCAGGGTGCCCTCCAATTAGTTGTAGTCACCACTATCCCCCCCGAGACGAGGAAAAATCCTTGCACAATTTCCTTACTATTTTTTTAGTATTATTCTATACTATCATATTATTCTTAAGTTAAAATTTCATGTAAGTTGGAGTTAAATTGGTCGAGATATTACATTTTTAAGGTTTTGCAGGTTCGTAGGGTCCATCTGGGAACCCCAGTTGCATGCAGGTGGATATGCAGATCATTTTTAAAATATAACCATATGGGTTGTCTTGAAATGTTTATTTATGTATTATGTCCAAATTTCATATGTTTTGGACATGTTTAGGTGCATGAATTGTTCATCTTGGTCTTCGTAGGTTGTAGGTGAGCGACGCAAAATCGAGGGGTCTACAGAGACAATTTCATATCTATTTTTGATGATATACCTTCAAAACCTCTTATTTAACATACCCATAAATTTTCAAGTCATTCTAAGTTGATTTGATATATTTTTAATATATATGCCATTTTGTGCTTGTGGGGATTACATGTTTTCCTTCACACGCCCTTGCTATTTGACCCTTTTTGCTTCCTTGTGTGTAGGTGTAGGTTCCTAGAAGGTATTGGGAAGGAATATCAGACATTAGATATTAAATATATGAGCAGCAGTGGCATTGGCCTGCCCACATCGATTGTGGGTACAAGGAAAGGCACTGGATGTGCACCCGAGTTTATTGAAGGATTTGATCCTTGGGCACCCAAAATTTGTAACAATTGTATCACATTTGAGCCCTCAAAGGGACTACTATGTAATATTGGATTTTGATCTACCAAATTAGTAAGAAAGATCCTTGTTTCATTTCATTCCTTATTGTTTGGTATTGCTTCATTTTCACATGCATGCTTCCGTTTAATGCTCATAAGTGAGATAGGATAGATACATATATTTTTTCTCATAATTAGGTGCACAGTTTTTCCCTACTTCCGAATGTATTTCGCTTTCTATCATACTTAGACCTCTCATTCAATGCTTGGTGAATATATTGTTGAATGCTTTACCATTTGACTCACCCATGCAATTAATGACTGCCTTAAGATGTTCTATCTCCTTCCAATAGTTGTTGGTGCTCTCTGTTTCAATGGCAATGAGGTTTTTTCAACTTCTTAAATAAATTGAAAAAATAGCAATGAGCCGTATTTAACACTCACAGTCCCTAGTGATATTCTAATTCCTTTGTTTTGCACTCAAATTTTTTGCATTATCCTCTTTAACTCAATGCTCAATCGATTGTGCAATTCCTTCACCTTACCAGGCATTGAATGTTATGTGTTCTTCATTGTATTAGCAGTTATGAATTCTAATGTTTTCCTTTTTATTGACTATTACAATCTCTGATGATTCGATTGTCCCTTATATGCCTTTTTGATGTCTAAAAAATGTCTATTCAGTTTCTCACTCTCTAGTGTATGTAGGCAATGGTTCTACTCCTTAAGATGGAGGTTTTGGTGGTTCCTCGAATATTTGGTGGCTCCATAAATCTTACACCTTATTATTAGCTCACTTGGTGGCTCTAAAATGGCACACCTCCTTTACACATTCGATGGCTTATTTCACCACGATGGCTCCTCCTTTGCACATTTTATGGCTTCACCTTTCAACATAGTGGCTCCTTCTCCCTTACAAGGTGGTCCATTCTCAAACTCAATGGCTCTTAAATACCTTTCCCCTATGCTATGACTATAACTTTTTTGTGATGGTCTTGTAGGTAAAAATAATTATATCAAGAGAAATAAGGTGATAAGTTTCTAAAAAATTACAAAGTCTCGCATAAGGATGAAGTTGGGTGTGACATAATGATATCTCCCAATGTTATGATTACAAAATATCTTAGGAGGTTCGAAGTTTAGAATAATACCCGACACCACAACCTATCTCTATGTCATAGTCAGGATGGCCCAAAAGGATTCAAGGTAAGATTTTGGTGCAATATTGTGACATGTTCCAATGTTTATGTGATAGAAGCTTGAAAGGCATCAAGGTAGGATTTTGGTGCAACATCACAATATGTTCCAAAATTGTGAGTACAGAAGTCCGAAAGGCTTCAAGGTAATATTTTGGTGCAACATTGTGACATATTCCAACATCACAATCGCAGAAGCCCAAAAAGCTTCAAGGAAGAATTTTGGTGCGACATCATGACATGTTCCAACATTGTGATCACAGAAGCCTAAAAGGATTCAAGGAAAATGTAGATACCTAAAACATGTCATGTTTAGAAGACTACTCATATGGGCACATACAAAGACCATATGACTAATCTTGGACCTTTCCAAGAGATAACAGTGGTCCTAACCACTCACAAGGGGTAGTCCTATCCCATTCAGGTGTGGTCACTATCGACTAGAGTGACTGCCAACACAAGCCACTAAAGCTTAGAGTGGGCACTACTAGCCACTTCTCTAGACAATGGCTAGCACTGAAACATAGACTGGCCATGAATGAAGGCCAAAATCATGGATAGTGATGGTAGTTGTATGGTTTTCAAGTGGTTTTTAGCATGGATCTCCTAAAGCTCCTCCTGACTGCATTTTCCATGGAAATATATGACTGAGCCTTTCCCTCTAATGGTCAATTACATGAAGATCTATATCTATATCTAGATCTAGATCTAGAAGGCTTACATATGCATCCTCCCAAAGAACAAGAAAGAGTTCTAAAATCCAAGTTTTTATGCATTGAAGCCCTAGCAAATTTGAGAGCAATTTCACATCCCCTTGAGGAGTAACAAAGTGCTATCCGATTGAGCAATGAATATGCACCATTCAAGAATTCAGTTCCACATGAGCTTCACAACCAATCCATCTCTGGACATGAAGGCAACACTTGAACATAAATTCAGATGAATGATTGAGTGACGCAATCCCTAGTTCATGAGGTAGAAAGTTTCATTTTACGATCACTATCCTTGACAGCGGCCTAAAGGTATAGCTTAGGGTTTGAGTCATTATTTAGTGAGTTCTTAGAATATATTTATTATTACTTTCTACTTTATAAAATTATATTAGCACAGATCTATCTTTTCCACTGCATATGTATGTTGATTTCCAAGTTATTGATGCATTTCTACTTATCTCTATATTTTTATGCTTTTATCATACTTCTACATTATTTATTTTAGATATTTAAATAAATCCTCATCATGAAAGGCCGCATATGCTACTAATCATTCTTTGTTGTTTATTGTACGTAGATCATAGGTTCGAGGACCAAGTCAAAGCATGTTAGGTGTCAGATCCCTCCAAACAAGCAAAGGAGAAGAAGGCATATATAAGCCCTTGAGAAATTTTGTGTCTACTCCAAGAGACCTTTGGAGTACACCATCCCAATTCAAGGGTTATCTCATTCCATTTGTAATAATTGTATCAAGCAATCAGTATCCCTAAGAGGGACCTATCTGTAATCAAAGTTCCAAATGAATTGATGAAAAAATATCTTGTATTTTGTTACTTATTTATTCTTTACACTTTCATGGTTTATGCTTGATATTATACTATAAATATATTAGGTGCACTACTTTCTAGGATCATACATATGGTGATTATGGTTGGACCCCCACAAGGTTTTCTTTTTTTGGCTGATTTACTAATATTTTTGTAGACACCTAAAACACATCATGTTTAGGAGACTACCCATATAGGCACATCCGTAGACCATATGAAACCTCTTGGATATCTCCAAGAGAAAGTAGTGGTTCTGACCACTCAAACTGGGTAGTTATAGCCCCTCTAGGCTTGGCCAATCTCAAGAAGAGTGGCCAACACACCTAGTATTTGAAGACTATAGGGGACACATTTGGCCACTGGACATGATAGTGGCTAGCACCATACATAGTCTTGCGATGAATACGACCCTCGATCACATAGTATAACTACACCTTTGCATTGTTTATGGGTATATTTTGATGTGGAACTTCCTGAGTTCCTCCTATCTACCCCTTCAATGCCAGTTTGTGACTGATGCTTCCCACCCAGAATGGTCAGTCGCATGCAATTTGGATGGAGGCTTCTCCAAGAAGCCAAAGTCTAGATCTAAGAGGGAAGTCTACATATAGACTCTCCCACAAAAATAAAAAGATCTAGGAATTTGTAGAGTCAAACAGTGAAGACCTATCAAAATAGAGAACCAATCTATGCCTCTTTGAGGAGCATTGGAGTGTTGTTCGACTGAGCGATGATCACACACCATTTTTTAGATTCATTATTCCCAACCACCAATAAGTGTAGGAGAAACACCAAACGATACTTGAACATCAATTATAGCAAAGAGGATAGCTTAATAGCCCCTGATTCACAAGGCAAAAGGGCTTCATATCATGGTTGTTGTCTCGAATATTGGCCCGTAGGCATATTTTAGGGCATAGATTTTATTTCCCTTTACTTTAGTCTAGATTCATTATTGCTTAATTTGATTAGTTAATTCCTAGCTCAGATATGCTTCCATAACGCATCTATTCTATATTTTGTAGCTTTACATGCATTTATTATTATGTTTATGCTTATATTTCATTACTATCATGATTATTCAGTTCCATTAACAAAGGCCTCATCTAGAGAGGTGGCCCATCCTATTAAGCATGCTTTGTTGCTTCCATGAGTGCAGGTACATATCTTCAGGACCATATTGAAGCAGCAAGAGCACAAAGATCCCTCCAGGACCATATCTAGAGAAAGGGGTATCTGTAAACCCCCATACAGTTTTGTGTGTAGGACCAGGAGGCCTGCGTATGCACATCATTATCTTGCAGGGAATACATCCAACCACTACTCTATATTGTGTAAATATTTGTATAAAAATTATGGGCATCCATAAGAGGGAAGAACTTGTAATCGAGGATTTGATATATCGATAAATAAAGCATCTTTGTTTGTTTTTCTTATTTTCATGCTGCATGTGTTTTCAGTACTTTCATTTCGTACAAGTGATAATATACATTGATAAATTAAAATTGCAAGTAGGATAGTCGAGATGCATGCCTCCCGAGGTTGCACAAATGGTGATCACAATGAAAACCCCACCAGGTTTTGTTTTCTAGTTAGTTTATTGATATTTACAGGTTTTATGTGTAGGTTTGGCTGCTCTGATCAACAACGACTTGTAGATCTCAATTGCTATGACTGACAACAACCAATATATCTTAGCCGCTAGAGTTGTCAAAGACCAGAATCAACCACTCTAGTTGACAATGGCTAGTAGAAGAGTGCAGTAGAGCTCAAAATTTTCATCACTAGAGAAGAATTTGAGGTTGGTTTCATCCTCTATTTTATATGTGATTTTATATTTGCATTTATTTTCCAAAAACAACAAGTAAAAACGTAGTTTAATTAGGTAAAAATGAAGAAAATGAAAATAAAACTGCATTATACATTTCTTATATTTCTTTAGTTTCCTCTAGGTACTGCTAGGAATAGTGGGCCTATGCTTGTAAGGTTTCCCCTAGTATCCAACATGCTATACCTCTGTGTGATTATTTTTCTTGCATGTGGTCCAAGAAGTGGCCATCCTTTCATAAAGTAGGAAGTGAATTACATGAAAATCATCTAGAATAGATTAGATATGCATCTTTCTAAAGACAAAATTTTCTTTTTAGGCATGTAATGATGTAAAGCATGAATGCTAGTTGATGCATCATTTTATATTTCAAAATTTAAAAAGAACCCCACACACTTGCACATTCTACAATAACATTGGTAAGGTTGGATTTCATCATCGACCCCCAATTTAGATCGATGACGTTGGAATTCATCTCCTTCCATAGGCTTTCCCCCTAGACATTCTTAGACAAAATAGAGAACTTTGTTTTAGCTAGTGTAGGTTACTTGTGTTCAAACTATATCCTACTATTTCATAGTGAAAGAACTAGGCGAACCCTCCATTGGGATTTAAGCGGTGTACCCTAGACTCTTTTTAGAAATCATGTTTGGTACTAGTGTTCCTAGTATCCACTTTGATTGAGTTCCCTCATGCTAAGTCCAAACAAGAACAAGAAGTCAAGATCAACAACAAATCCAAACACACCAAACATTTTAGGGAAAACATTAATCCTTAAAAGAGATAAAAATATGCTTGCCTTGTCTGCATAATTTGTGTAGTGACCCAGGGAAAGTGACGCGTAGTCCACTAACTACTCTACTTGTGATTCAATTGAATCCTTTAATGTTAAACATGCAATAAATGAAAAAGCATAAAGTAGATATAACCATAATGCAAAGAAATAAATGAATGAATGCTTTTTGTATTGATATTCCTAAGGTCCGGTTACATATGAATCCCTCTAAGGTATACCCTTATTTTGATACATGATTTTACACATAAATAGGGGAGAAAGTGTATAAAATATTCCCTCAAATAAGGGGTGCACTTTATCAAGCTTCCCAATGATGCACACAAAAATGTATTAGGGCTTACAAATGCCTCCTTCTCTAGGTATGATTGCTAGAGGGATCCTCTTGCTCTAGTATGTTGTGGATTTTCCTGATGAATATGTAGCCCTAAAATTAATGAAACAACAACACACACTTAGATGTTTGATATTGCCTCCCTAGATGATATTGTTAGCAATGAATAAGCTCAATAGAAATAAATGCAATGAAACTAGTACTATGAACGTGACTAACTGAAATGGAGCTTATGCTAATGAAGTGAAAGAGAAAGCATAAATAAAAGAAACTAACACCTAAAACCCTAGACTAGGTTCTGGACCACTGTCTAGGACAATGACTACTAAGGTGAAATCTCTCTCTATTGATCCAAAGGCTATGGGCTCAAGTCTGCTACCAATATTAAAATGATTACCTTATATGTTCAAATTTGCCCTCCAATCTAACAGGGCTTCGTTACAAGAATCGATCTCCAAGGGAAGCTCTCCAAGTATCTTAGAAGCTCTCCTCAATGATCCAACCTGTTCAAAAATCTGATGTGTGATGTTCTCTCTCCTTCTGATCAATAAAAGAAGGTCCCCTAGTTCTTTTAGGTTTACTCCTTATAAAGTTTTTGAAGCCCTAGGTCACTGTTCAAACCCTAGGACTGAACCCCTCATGTGCACTTGATGTTAGAATGAGAATTCTAGATTTTGTCTACCCTTGAGTGGCAGTTAACTAATGTCTAAATCTGGACTTGAGTATTTTATGTAGACTAGCTATGAGGAGGAATTCAAAGTCATCCTTGCTCATACTTATTGTATGCAAACTACCACTTCCACCCAATATTAGGCTATATGGGTAGCAAAATGCATTTAAAGTTTAGATGTTGTCGTCTGTAGCGGCTAAGGTTTGGCTGCTCTAAGCTACAACAACTAGATTCTGGCCACTCTAGTCTATAGTGGCTAGACTTGTATGGGATGAAAATGCACCACATGAGTGGCAAAAACTACTTTTGATACTTGGAAGGTCCCAAGGTTTAGTCACATGACCTATGAATGTGCCCATATGAGTAGTCTCCCTGAACATGACATGTTTTAGGTGTCTACAAATGGCCCTTTTTGTGATGCACTGAGTGATAGACACAACGTGGAGTGAAAACATAGATTGCTATGTTTGTAGGGTGTATGATGATCATTGATCTGATCAATTCTGGATGGCCCAATCATGCAAGACGACACACATCCTTGAATCTGTAGGTAGCAAATCCACCTCCCAAAAAAAAGAAGTGATTTGCTAAGTTTTGGATAGTTTTGGGGATGATTTGCTCTAGTTTTGTGAAACCGTATAGTGGGAGAAAATCGTATAGGATACAATACAACTGAAGTGGAAAATTGTATAGAGCAGTGGCAAATCATACAGGGCATACCAAAATTCAATGAGATGCAAAGAAAATGTAATTTTGGGATGAAAGGTCGCATGGATTTGCTAACCTAAGGTGTAAACTTAGGAAAATGCCAAAATATTGTATTCAGTTGTAATTGGGTAGTTGTGAATAATGGATTGTCTCAGGAACCGCTTTGGAACGACCTGGACAACGTTATATAAGGCCCCATTTTTGAATTTGTAGGTCTGGCTACTAGCTTAATGGTTCTTAGTTGCTAGAGTATAGAGATAGTAATATTTTTGAGTTATTGCTATGATATTGATAGAGTTTCCACATTGTAACTGAGTTGACAACCATTAATGATAATAACAGACATTGTGGATGACAGTGTACAATCCTATTGTGTATGGTTGATGCATTGTGGATTATCATTGTGTGAATGAATTTCCTTTCTTACTGTTATATGTTAGTTCTAGGCTTTGTTGCAGCTTTGTGAGAAGATTGTTACTGGTGGAATCATGGGGAATGATCTAGAAGCATGAGAATGTGGACAAGGATGTACTGAGACCAACTGTACAATTTTTGTATGTAATTGCTTGAATGGAATCTCTCACTAACTCGGATTGGGAGTTTTGTCTGTGAATGGAACCATCTTGTTAGGTTGTTAAAACCTCTACAAAACATCCTGGAGAGAGATTGGAGCAGAAGAGCATTGCAATTACTACCTTGCTGTACTTTTGGATCGTACATATCGTACATCGTACATCATACAAATCATACACAAAGTTATTACCCGATTTGGTAAAATAGGCGATCGATAGAAACTTACCCGATTTGGCAGTTTTGGTAATCGGCTTGAACGATTACAAAACTATGTACGAAAGCCTCCAAAACAACATCTATTAGTTTTATTGAGTGCAAGATCATACCATCTTGGTCACTGTATGATCTGAGATCGTACAGTGTATGTGTTAAAGACCGTACAAGAGATCGACAGTTCATACAAGGGTAGTTCGGGTAACTAGAAGATTGTTCGATTTGGTAGTTGGAATAAAGCTCTATCTAGGGATCATTCTGACCTTTGGAAAACACCTCCCCATCAGGAATACTCCACCATTATGTTACATTTGGCATCATTGCCTTATCGAATTTGGCATTTTTGTTAAAATGGGTCGAATTTGACTAACAACTGGAGGTGATTTTTTATGATGAACACCAGTACACGAAGCCGTGGGAGAAGAGAACCATGAGAGAACATTCTAGTAAGAAGGAGCATAAGGATTTCTCAAAGAGGAAACATGAGTAACTCAGATCAGAGTACGCATGAACCAGAGATAGAGCAATTTTGGACATCTGAAGAAGGAGACTTGGAGACATTGTTGATTGAGATAGAAGACGAGGAGGAAGACCCACCGATCATAGATACGGGTGACAAAGAGAAAGTGCATGATGATGGAGAGTGGATGGTAAGACCTGAGGAAGTGATAATGGGGTTGCGAGAGGGTGTAGAGGATGGGAGTCAGACACCAAGGCAACAGGACATGGGGACTCAAGAGGATAGACCAAGACAATCTCCATCACATCAACGAAGAAGGTCGCAGAGTGAGGATGCACGAGAATTTGGTCACCGAGTGATGGGATAGAATAAGATACCTCGAATTGATTCTTCTAGTGAAAAAAGAAGTAAGACACCCCCAAGGAGGAATCTGACAGAGATTCCATGGGACACCTCAAGTGAGAGCGATGACTCTCCTAAGATGGCTAACAGAGCAGCCAAACAAAGATGTCCACCATTTTCAGGTGAGGGTAAGGAAGACCCCACATGGCATGTAGGAACTTGCATAACCATTTGGAGGGAAAATGGTGTAAAGAGGAAGGTTGTCACTAGTGATGTAGTTTGTGACACTCCTCACAGTAATAAAAGATGCAGAATATGGTATGACATGGAAGATGTTGACATGGAAGATGTTGACATGGAGGATGTTTTGATGGAAGATGTTGTTATGGAAGATGTTTCCCAAATAGAACAACCCATCATACACTCAAAATTCCCTAAGGAAGAATGGGATTGTACGATTTTGCAAGAGGGAACTGTACGATGGCTGGGTGAGATCGTACAGTTGGCAGAGATTGTATGATTTCAAGTCAAATTGTACAATGTGAGATCGTACAAGAAGAAATCATGCAAAATGAAATCGTACAAGATGAAATTGTATAGAGTAGAACCATACAAAGTGTTCCATCAGTGGTTAAGATAGGGTAAAAGGGAGTCGATGTTGAGTTGTTTAAGGAGGTTGAGTAAAGAAACCCAAAGTGCTAAGGAAGAGAAAAATTTGACTTTGATAGTGAAGGTCTTAGAAATTTTTTCGTTGAGGTTTTGGGGCTCCACCCCGAACCCCATGAGGGCGGCCCTCACCTTCTGATAGGGAACACGCGAGGGATGCTATCCCTCGACCCTGCAAGGGATGTTGTCCCTTGACCCTGCAAGGGGGTTCCCACCCCCTTGACCCCCATCATAGGTGGAGATGGGCATTACCCATCATGTTGATGATGTTGTTCATCTTGAGCATGTTTAAGGCCACATGGTGGTGTAAGCTACATAATGAAGAGATGCCAGTTGTAGCAGACCTTTGGAATCATCGAAAGCCAAAGGAGCCTAACAAGCCATAATAGTACAATGTTTAGAAGTGGGGTGAAAGCTAGAAAGGGTAGCCCCTTATGCAACAAAAAAAAGAGAAATAAAAATGAAAAAAAAAAAGTTGTGCCTTGGTTGTGAAAATCCCTCGGGACGCAATTAAGAAGGGTGAGGTTGAAAACCGGAAACGACGACCTCTCCGGAGGAAAAGAAAGCAAAAATTCCTCTAAGTGATGAAATCGTACAGTAAAAGAGGGAAATCGTATAGCAGATAATCGTACACGACAAGAATGTCATGCAAATCATACGGTATGATCTGGATCATACGATGTACGATTTGCCAACTAACTCATTTAATGCGGCATGCAGAAAAGTAGTGGTTGGAGGAAAAGAAGGGGGAAAAGACAAAAATTTAAATCAAATGCTGAGTTGTCAGTCATCTAGCAGTTGAACTGGAAACCGCATGCAAATTGGTGCCTATTTTTAAATTTTAGGGTTTTATTGGGGTTTTTGGAAACTCGCTTTAAAAGGAAGGGGACTTAACCAATTTTTTCACCAAGCAAGCAAGAAATCAATTTTTTTTTAGGAGATTGAAGGGGAAAAGCATACGATTGAGAACAAGAAACTGCATGGGTGAGAACTTTTCACCGATTTTTTGAAGATTGCAGACCCATTACGAATTTGTACCAGGGAGTTCTTTTTCACTTCGAAATTAACCCGAGAAGAGAGAAATTGGGGGTTTTTTCTCCAGAAGGGGGGGAATTCAAAATTTTATGAGATATTGCAGCCAAAGATGCTAGAATACATCATTGTATAGATTTTGAGTGGAGAAATTGCAGATAAAAGCTAGAGGAAGCTATGATTTGTGGTAGAAATTGGTGGATTTGCAAGAAAAGAGAAGATTGAAACCCTAAATAGCTAAGAATCTGGCAAATATGAGTTGGGAGATATGGGAAGCATGAAATAAAGACCGTACAACCATACCATATAGCCAAAAATTCATCAAAGTTAGGGAAATTATGCCGGAGAGAGGAGTGAATGATTTGTTGAGAAAACTCAGGGAAAGGTAGATCGGGCCATTCCAGCAACTGGGTCGGTGTCATATTTGTGAATGGAGGCCAAAATCTTGAGATTTTTTAGTAGTGAGGGTTAGAAAAAATGTATTGTATGATTTTGGGCAGATTGTACGATTTTCAAGTGAAAGGGCACAAGTTGGGTGATTCTTTTTGCCATTTTTGGTAGTTTTTTAGTAGATCGTACGGAAACATACGGAATCATACAAGTTTTAAAGGGGAGGGCAGCTAACAGGAAGCAACGTATGGAGTACCAGTGCCTTGTATGGTTTCAAGTCATCATTGTAAAACCATTAGAGTATAGATAGAGTCAAAAGGGAAAAATTGCTAAAGGGTGTACGATCTGAGAGGAAGCGGAGGAAGGTAAAACCGTACATAGTACTCAGAATCGTACATTGTACGCTTTCACGGAGGGTTGTACAATTTTTGGTACGTTCTTAATTGAGGAGGAGAGAGTTGTGCAATCGGTGAGATGTTGAAGGAATGATATCAACAGAGGATTTTGGACGTCGATTGAGGTGGATTGCAGCAAATAGGGTGGAGAGATCACCAGGTCCGCTTCATGAGAGAGAGGCATACTCGCGGTAGCACTCTGGACATTAGTTTCAATCCCATGATAGGCATGGTAATCATCCATGGAGGAGAGGAGGATATAGGCCATGGAGGAGACAAGGCCATTGGAGGGCACACCTGGATAGAACACCACCAAGGTACAGAGCGGTAAGGATGGCCCAAGACACTACCTCACGGAGGGAATTGAGGAGTGAAGTGCATGTACCATAGCAGGAGGAACACCTGAGCAGTGGATAGGAGGAATGCTAGGTGGAATTGTCCAATATGATATTTGTACAACATGGAGTGGAAGCATGCAGGAAATGGTGGACAGATGAGAAGAATAAGTCTCATCCTTGGAGGAAGACATTTGAGAGTGCGCAAGTGTCAGTCATTGCACAGATTCCACCATTTCATAAGACATTTTTTTAGAACTATCTTCTATAGATAGTTCAGGCATATAATGCAGTGACAAGGACAACCTACGTCAATGTGGGCAAGAGGTCAGTGAAGGTGGAAGTGTCGACGGAGGCATTCAGGAGAACATTTGGGCTACCAACGGAAGGCATGGAGATAGTAAAGAAATTGGTAGACCCAATTGAAGCACACCACCTGGTGACTACCTTGACCACTATCAAATCACTGACAGAGGCAAATATTTTTGGTGTAGGAATGCACGGAATAAAATAGAGCCAATTGCAAAATGAACATTGGGCTTGTGCAATGAACATAGTCATGGCTCGACTGTCAGGTGATATAAGGGCAATGAAGATGCCAATGTGGATGGCCCAATATGTAGAAGGTATTACCTAGGGGATCCCATATGATTGGGGTACCTATCTGGAGAGACGGATGCATGAAGCATTGATGAAGTGACCAAAGAACTTTGGGATGGCCTTTCAGGCTATAGGATTGCTTCTGAATGCAGTTACGGAAGTAGGAATGTAGTTCCCAGGGTTGACACCACCTAGAGAAATTAGGCCAGATCAACCAACAATATTGAGATGGGAAAAAGTTGTACCCATAGGTAAGGTTACTCTGGAGAAACCATGCACAAGGAGTGAGTGACACAAGAGTGAAGCTCAGGAAGACACTTCTCCGGAGGAGGATGCCGATGTACACCATTGGAGAAAATATTCTAGATGGTTGGAGCCAGAACTAGAACAACAAGTACCTGCAAGAAGGCAGCAGGAGCAACCTCTCGAGCAAGAAAGGGAGAGTAGCCCTATACAAATAAGGATGAGAAGGCAATGAGAGAGAATGGTAGGTAAACCAGCTCCAGAAGTACGGAGAATGGAAGAGTCAGATTCAGAAGTGACGGAGCTGGATGAGTTGTGTTGGGCAGAGGCAGAGAAAATAGTATGCTCATCAAAGATTTTTTCTCATTTTGATAAGATGGATGCCTCTGATTTCTTTAGAGGAATTGAGGTAGGGCACGATGGAGTAGCCACTACCCAAGATGAAGCAGGAGTGGGACCGAGTACCACAGTGGTAGAGCCCAAGAAGAAGATTCGGTACAAGATTGTATCAGGAGGCTCTAGCCGACAAGAAGTTTCGAAGGATGTAGAAGTGCCACAAGAAAGTGAAGCACTTGTTGCTCAGCAGGTCACAATAGGGGATGCACAATAGATCCAAGAAGAGAATGTGATAGAGGAACAACAAGTGGATGGCAAGGAACAAGAAGAAGTTTGAGAAAATACAGAGGAGCCACAGGGAGGCTCATCTGAAATAGAAAAGGCTCAGGAGCAAGTTGAGCAGCGATCTCAGAAGGAGATCATAAATATTTTGGATAGCGAGGGGAAGGAGAAAAGAGAGAAAAAATCTCCACCTCGGGAAAATATAGACACCGAGAGAGCACTTAGAGAGCTTGGAGGAAGCTCTAGCCACCTTAGAGAAGAAGAAGAATGGTAGGGAATGCAATCTAGTTATCTCTTGGAGATACCACGGTTCAAGAGAGTTACAATGGAAGAGGAGGCACGGGGAATAGAGGATAAGGTGGACCACTTTTTTGCTCAATTAGGCCATGTGATGAATAGTGCAAGAATGGAATTCGGCATTGGCCATGTAGGAGAATCGAAGTTGTGGGAACAACAAGTGTCTCTCGAGTTGGAGCGCATAACAAAATGGGTGAATAGTGCAGAGCGAACAAAGAAGATAGCTGATATCCATGCACAGTATCCATGGAGGTTACCCAGGGAAGAGGTAACAACAATGTTGGGAAGAGAAGACTTGCCAAAAGGGATGGTCACAAACTATAGGAAGGACCCAAGGATTTATTTGGATCGAGTAAGTCATCCAACCTACCCAATTAATATGGTAGAAGTGGAGTATAGAAGGGTCGCTATAGGAGTGTCCATTACCCTGAGGAAGTTGAACTTCCTAACACACTGGATAGAGTGGTTGAGCATTGGGTTGGCAGAAATCCATTGGCTCAAGGAGGCACAAGTAGAAGAGACCACAGCCACTCAAAAGGAATTGGCCATAATGGAAGAAGAACTGCAAAAAAGTAGAACAATGGTAGAAGAGAAAATAAAGAAATTGGAGGAGGATCTGTCGGGCCTCATAGTAGAGTCTGAAGCCAAGATTACAATGCTCGAAGAGGAGAAGTGACAGATTTCCTAGATGGTAGAAGATAGGATCAAGGAGTTGGAGGCACAACTTAAAGCAAAGGATGAGCAGATGTCAGCCTAGTTGGCCAAAAAGAATGAACAAATGACTGCACAGGCCAAGCCAATAGAGGAGCTGACGAGGGACAGCAAGAAGCTCAACGAGATGGTCATTGAGAAGTAAGCTCAAGTAAGGATCAAAGAAGACCAGGTTTGAGCTCTAGAAGCTGACATCAAACATCACTTGGAGACCATCGATGGAAAGAATGAGGAACTCCAAGCAGCTGCTCGAGAAGAAGCTCATTGGAAGGATAAGTTGACTAAGAGTGCCTCCGACCGAGAAAAGCAAATGATGGACTTCATGAAAGCTATCGAGGAAAAGGCTAACCTTCATGGAGCCAAAGCCGTCGAGATGGGGAGCTATGCAGCCAAGTTGAGGAATGAAAGGGAAATGTACAAGACCCAAGTCAAGGACTTGGAGGCTGAGGTAGCTCGATTAGAAGCACTTCAAAAGAAATAGAACGAGTCATCGAGGATGCCGACTAAAGTAAAGGGGAGGGTAGATGTAGGCAGCAAATCCACCTCCCAGAAAAAGAAGTGATTTGCTAAGTTTTGGATAGTTTTGGGGATGATTTGCTCCAGTTTTGTGAAACCATATAGTGGGAGAAAATCGTACAGGAGACCATACAACTGAAGTGGCAAACCATATAGAGCAATGGCAAATCATACAGGGCATACCAAAATTCAATGAGATGCAAAGGAAATGTAATTTTGGGATGAAAGGTCGCATGGATTTGCTAACCTAAGGTGTAAACTTAGGAAAATGCCAAAATATTGTATTCAGTTGTAATTGGGCAGTTGTGAATAATGGATTGTCTCAGGAACCACTTTGGAATGGCCTGGACAATGTTATATAAGGCCCCATTTTCAAATTTGTAGGTCTGGCTACTAGCTTACTGGTTCTTAGTTGCTAGAGTATAGAGATAGTAATATTTCTGAGTTATTGCTATGATATTGATAGAGTTTCCACATTGTAACTGAGTTGACAACCATTAATGATAATAACAGACATTGTGGATGACAAGTGTATGGTCCTGTTGTGTATGGTTGATGCATTGTGGATTATCATTGTGTGAATGAATTTCCTTTCTTACTATTATATGTTAGTTCTAGGCTTTGTTGCAACTTTGTGAGAATATTGTTACTGGTGGAATCATGGGGAATGATCTAGAAGCATGAGAATGTGGAAAAGGATGTACTGAGACCGATTGTATGATTTTTGGATGTAATTTCTTGAATGGAATCTCTCACTAACCCGGATTGGGAGTTTTGTCTATGAATGGAACCATCTTGTTAGGCTGTTAAAACCTCTACAAAACATCCCGGAGAGAGATTGGAGCAAAAGAGCATTGCAATTACTACCTTGTTGTACTTTTGGATCATACATATCGTACATCGTACAAATCATACATAGAGTTATTACCCGATTTGGTAAAACAGGTGATCGATAGAAACTTACCCGATTTGGCAGTTTTGGTAATCGGCTTGAACGATTACAAAACTGTGTACGATAGCCTCCAAAACAACATCTATCAGTTTTTTTGAGTGCAAGATCATACCATATTGGTCACTGTATGATCTGAGATCGTACAGTGTATGTGTTAAAGACCGTACAAGAGATCGACAATTCATACAAGGGTAGTTCGGGTAACTGGAAGATTGTTCGATTTGGTAGTTGGAATAAAGCTCTATCTAGGGATCATTTTGACCTTTGGAAAACACCTCCCCATTGGGAATACTCCATTTATGTGTTACATAATCATTGCTTCAACCTGATTGAAGGCTTAATTTAGCATAGGGCTTGCACATGTCCACTTGCACTCATTCCTCAAACACAATCGGGTAGCTTATGTCACTACAATGTGATCCGAATAGAGGAGAGCTACAAATTGAAGATGTCATATTTGCTTATGAACCCAAAAAATGGGGAAAAGTTTTACAAGATTTGAGTGGAATGATTCGTAGGACGAACATAATTTTGACATGATCGAGTGACCTTTTGTTTATTTTTATTATGATGATTTGAAGATTTGAACCAAACCCTTACACAATGAATTGGTGAGGGAAGGGCAATGAATGAAGTGACGAGTCACTTGACCAAATATGACTAGTTTTGGTTACTTTCTAGTATTTTTTATTTTAATGGGAAATCCCCCATCCAAGTGTGATTCCAATTATTTATGATAATCATTCATCCCTATCCTCGGGAGCAGTCTGACCATAAATAGCCTTCCTAGGGAGTTAGTATGAGCGATTCTATTTATGCTTGTATTGCATGACTTGGCTTAGTGTTTTTGGTGTCATAGGAGAACTAGAATGATTCCTTTATACTTGTGGAGCATTCCGACCATATTGGTCTTCTTCAATATTGAAGGAGGCACATCGTAATTCCAAAATGAATGTTTTGCTCCAAGTAACCTCATGGTAACTTACACATCTCACTGAGTTGCATGGACTGCAAATAGCTGCAACCACTGAGTTGATAGAGTAAGTCAATTGATAAGAGGTTTACTTGAGATTTGTATTTATGTAATTTTATTGTTATTTTGAACATTGTGATAACCATGAGTTATCAAAATACGTTTATTTAATGTTTTTGCTGCTTATCATGGAGATAATTCCTCCTATTTTTGCTTAGGCTACTGGCTACTGTTAGGTCCAGTGAACCCTAAATTCTTGCTCATGGTTGATCTCATCCTGAGCAACCAAGAAATGTAGGCCAGTGACAACAACATCATCCAAGGAGTAATTTGAAAATATAAAAGTAACCCTAGGGTTTTTCACTTTTCACTTTCACCAGTTGTCAGTTTGCTTCTCAGAGCTCTGTAGTGAAAGTGATTTCTATGATTTGGAGTGTTGTTGCGATTTGGAGGATCATGGCTGCATAGGGTGAGGCATTAGCGACTAGAGGAGCCAAATCTTGTTGGGTACTCTTCAAAACCTTAACCCTGTCTGTTTCATTTTTGGGTAAAATGAACTACACTAAGTAATCGATACAAGAACCTCATTAAATTTATTGGTAACCAACCAAACCCATAGTTAGATGAAGTTTAGGATTTATCGTGGTGGGCTTGCCCCCATTTTGCTTTTTTTTTGTATTTGTTATTATTTTTTTTTGGTATTTCCATCCTAGGGTAGAGGTGTTTGTCGCGTCGCCTGTTGGCCGCTGCTACTTAGAGCAGCTATCATGGCCTACAGCTTGGCCACTATCGATGGTAACGACCAATTTAAATCTCAATGGTCAAAAATCTGACCGTTGGCGGCTTGGCCACTTGTTGCTTCAATGGTCGATTTTTGGCTGTTGTGGGTGATAGTGACTAAAAACACTTGGGTAATTTTTTGAATTTTTTTAAATTTTTGAAGTGATTAATTGGTTTTTGCTGCATGATTGGGTGTATTTATTGCTCTTTTACCTATAATTTAGAATAGTCTATCATTATTCGTATCATTTTTCATGCTTTATTACAATTTATGCCTCAGATGCATTATAGTTATGCTTTGTTTTTTCTTTTGCTCTTAGATTCTCACTACTCGGGATCGTGACCCGAAGCTCATGAATGACCGTCTACCCCTTTTGAGTGCTACAGACTGGGCTTGGCTCAAGACCTGTGGGCTATAGTTTATCACTAGGCTACCCAATATTATGTTAGATTAGGCTTACCTCACAACCCTGGTACACCAGTAAGATTATTAGACTAATACCTTTCGCCTTTCGACCAGCGATATGACTATCATACCGAAGGATGTTTATAGGATTTTTCAAATCCCCTTTGATGGAGTGGCCATTGGCTCTTCGACCACTAATGATCGTGATGTGGTCTTTCTTCAGGTGTTTAGAAGGCATGTTGCAGATGCCTTCAAGGACATCAAATCTGGTGGTGTATCTGTTTTGCTGTTTGTAGGGTGTATGATGATCATTAATTTAATCAATGCTAGATGGCCCAATCACGTAAGATGGCATACATCCTTGAATCATTGCTTCAAATTTATTGAAGGTTTAATTTAGTACAGGGCTTGTACATGTCCACTTGCACTCATTCCTCAAACACAATTGGGTAGCTTATGTCACTAAAATGTGATCCGATCAGAGGAGAGCTACAAATTAAAGATGTCATATTTTCTTATGAACCCAAAAAATGGGGAAAAGTTTTGCAAGAGTTGAGTGCAATGATTCGTAGGACGAATGCAATTTTGACATGATCAAGTGACCTTTTTTTGATTTTGATTATGATGATTTGAAGATTTGAACCAGCCCCTTACAAAATGAATTGGTGAGGGAAGGGCAATGAATGAAGTGATGAGTCGCTTGACCAAATATGTCTGGTTTTGGTTACTTTCTAGTATTTGTTCTTTTAATGGGAAATTCCCCATCCAAGTGCGATTTCAATTATTTATGATAATCATTCATCCCTATCCTGAGGAGCGGTTTGGCCATAAATAGCCTTCATAGGGAGTTAGGATGAGCAATTCTATTTATGCTTGCATTGCATCACTTGGCTCAGTATTTTTGGTGTCATGGGAGAATTAGGATGATTCCTTCATACCCGTAAAGTAGTCTGACCATCTTGGTCTTCTTCAAGATTGAATGAGGCACATCGTAATTCCAAAATGAATGTTTTACCCCAAGTAACCTCATGGTAACTTACTCATCTCATCGAGTTGCATGGAGTTCAAATCACTGCAACCGCTGAGTTGATAGAGTAAGTAACTTGATAAGAGGCTTACTTGAGATTTGTATTTATGTAATTTTCTTGTTATTTTGAACATTATGATAACCATGAGTCATCAAAATGCATTTATTTAATATTTTTTTTTCTTGTCATGGATATAATTCCTTCTATTTTTGCTTAGGCTACTGGATGCTGTCAGGTCCAGTGACCCCCAGATGCCTTCTCATGGCTGCTCTCGTCCTGAGCGGCCAAGAAATTTGGGCTGCTGATGGTAGCAGCGACCAAGGCATAATTTGAAAATATAAAAAATAACCCTAGGGTTTTTGAATTTTCACTTTCACAAGCTATTAGTTTGCTTATTAGAGCTTTGTAGTGAAAGTGACTTCTACAATTTGGAGTGTTGTTGCGATTTGGAGGATCATGGCTACACAAGGTGAGGCATCAATGAGTGGAGAAGCTAGAGCTTCTCAAGTACTCTTCGAAACCTTAACCCCATCTATTTTTTTTGGGTAAAATGAACTACACTAAGTAATTAGTACAAGAACCTCATTAAATTTATTGGTAACCAACCGAACCCATAGTTAGGTGCAGTTTAGGATTTATCATGGTGGGCTTGCCCCCATTTTACTTTTTTATTATTGCTATAATTTTTTTTGGTATTTTTGGCATAGGGTAGATGTGTTTGTCATGTCACCTACTGGCCGCTACTACTCAGAGTGGCTATCATGGCCTACAGCTTGGCCACTATTGATGGTAGTGACCAATTTAAACCTCAACGGTCAGAAATATGACCGTTGGCGGCTTGGCTGCTTCCTGCTTCAACGACTGATTTCTCACCACTATGGACGACAATGACTAAAAACACTTAGGCAAGTTTTTGATTTTTTTAAATTTTTTGTAGTGATTAATTGGTTTTTGCTGCATGATTGGGTGCATTTATTGCTCTTTTACCTAGAATTTAGAATAGCCTATCATTATTCATATAATTTTTCATGCTTTATTGTAGTTTATGCCTTAGATGCATTATAGTTATGCTTTGTTTTTTCTTTTACTCTTATATTATCACTGCTCGAGCTCATGACCCAAAGCTCATGAATGACCTTCTATCCCTTTTGAGTGCTATGGACTGGGCCTAGCTCAAGGCCCATGGGCTATAGTTTATCACTAGGCTACCCAATAATATGTCAAATCAGGCTTACCTCATGACCCTGGTACACCAGTGGGATTCTCAGACTAATACCTTCCACCTTTCGTCTGATGATATGACTATCACGCCAGAGGATGTGTATGGAATTTTCTAGATCCCCTTTCATGGAGTGGCCATTGTATCTTCAACGATTAATGATCATGATGCTGTCTTTCTTCAGGTGTTCAAAAGGCATGCTATAGATGCCTCCAAGGACATCAAATCTGGTGTTGTATCTATTATGCACTGGTATCGAGAGGAGGTCTTCCCTATGAGGCACATAGTGTTGCTGATGGTTATCAGTAACATTCGTATTCTAGATTGCTCAAGCCTAAGGTTGTCATGGAATCTCCTTCCTATGGTCCAGGATCTGATGGACAACGATGAGCACATCATCTATGCATGGGGTAGGTCTATGTTGGCCTAGTATTATGATGAGTTGTATCACATCCATTAGTGGGGTTGTGTCAGTATCACTTGCAGCTTGCTCCTATAGGTTTGGGGATGGGAGCACATTAAGGTAGATCGTACCAAAGGGCTTCCTACCAAGATTACAGTTATTGAGGATCATATGCAGTGCTATGCTACTAGATGGGCTCGAGTGCACGAGGAGCACAAGAGTTGTCCTCATGAGGGGGAGCTCTCCCACTACACTACTACTTTTACTAGGCTGAAGGCCAAAGATATCATGTGGTATCCATATCATGAGTGCTCGAATTGGGATGACCCAACTAATTTCATAGTTAGGACATGGCATGAGTGATGGCTCATCAACCACAAGGTTGGAATCAAGGAGTATTTCTTCTCCTCCCGAGTTCTTTGCCAGTACAAGATACAGTAGGATATGCCACTAGTTCCATTTTTGTACAAGCGTCTCACAATAGAGGAAGAACTTCCTCCTCCATGGATCATAGAGCTTTATGACAATGAGGATGCCCTAGAAGTTGACCCAGGAGTCGCTGGGGGAGTCACAAATGCATTTGTGCAGTGGTGGGGGATCTGTTGTGGCATGGTGATGGAAGCTTGGGCTATGTGGATGATGGTAAGGATAATGGTGCAGATCCAACAGGGCATAGAGTCTGATCTAGGATCGAGGTATGGGGTCATATAGCAAAGCAGGTGGCAATAGAGGAGCAGGAGGCTCCTAAGGAGGATGAGGAGGAGCTAGATTTCGAGGAGAGATATTCTCCTTTGATAGCACAATTGTGATTGAGGTTTAGTCGACCAAGATCTAGGTACAATAGGGAGATGCTACCATAGCCCAGTGAGATGCTACTATAGCCCAATGAGATGCTACTATAGAGTAGCTCATGCTACAGATATAGGCTTTGCAAGCTACTTTTAGGGGTAGTGCTACTAGGATGCAATTTTTTGTTCCTCCTTCTACACCATAGAGTAATACTAGGGTAGATCCTGGGGAAGATGTTCTATGCCTATAGTCATTGCTAGATGAGTACGAGGGGTAGATCTAGGGGTATGTATCCCATATAGCCTCTTTCCAAATGTAGCTTAAGAAGCATGGAGTTGTCCCTAGGGAGGCACCAGGTGCAAGTGGCTCACAGGTAAGTATGTGCTCGACCTCTAGGCAGTATTCTATCCATCCTAGCTAGAGGACTCAAACTCGCACAAAGAGACTAGTAGGGTCACATCACTCTACGCATGACACAACCATAGGGGGAGGTGATGTTGGGGGCACAGACCCCCGTGTTTGACTGATGATGCACTTGGATTCTATTTTTGAGGTCTACTTGACCTATATGACTGTAGCCTATGGGTAATTTTGTATACCCATGTACTTGATACACATATTTATATGATATATTTGCATTATGACTTATTATGTGTATTGCTTATTGCTCATGTTTTTGTTTTATTTTATTTTATTATGCAATGTAATGATGGAATTATGATGATTTTATGTATGGATTATATGATAGGTGATATTTTTTATGATGTGGATGTTTAGATGGACGCTTATGTAGGTGCGATATGATTTAATTTTTGCGACATGATGTGATGCATCATGTGTTGACTTAATGATGGATTTATGGTTGTATGCATAGGCAGATTATGATGTGATTTTTGATGTAAATGGATGATTTATGAACTATGTATTTATGGATGTAATGTTTATTGTTATAATGCATGTTCGATTTTGATTTCAATGTGCGCATCTAACTCATGCTATGATATGGTGAATGCAGTATGTAATCTAATGTGAATTAACTTGTATATTTTAATCACTTTAAAACATAATGGATGCATATGCTATGATGTTGACAATCTACTGGGTGATACCATAGAAAGTATAACAACTATGAATGTTTAATAATAATTATAATCATACGAACTAATTATTTAAACCATCCATATGTGCAATGTAATGGTGTGGAATGTATGTATTTTCTGTATAAGCTTCTGTAATTTAGAAGATATAAAATAACCAGTGGCCATCTAAATATCATTTTTGACATATATCCAATATCTAGTTTAATATTATTTTATTAATACCCCCTAATTTACATAATCTTATAAAGAAATTTGATGATGTGATTGTTGATATGATTTGTTGCTATGTAGGAATTTTTTAGGTTTTTCCTGAGACTTCAAACACTCTAGTTATCCTATCAATAACTATGTACTGACCATGCAAGACATTTGAAAAGAAAGGCTTTCACGATGTCCTTGGATATTAATTATCTCTATGTGTGCAAATGAATATATATTTTGAGTTAGAAACCAAGCATTTCCTCTGATGTTAGGTGGGATTCTTTCAACCCATTGCTAAGATCAAGTATCCTCAAGTGTTTACCTCATCCTTATGTTGGACTTAGTTGGACTATACCACTAGGAAGTATTAGGTTACTTAATCTAGCTCATCCACATTCAAACATTGGTCTATACAAATTCCATAAGCTAATGTAATAGACATATCGTCATGCATAAGGATTTATCTTTCCAGTTTTGTGCAATGCTGAGAATTCTAGGCATTAAAGCTCTATTCCATTTTTTCTTCATTCATTTAATTTGGGATACATGCTCACACTTAGTGATGACAATCACTTTTTATTTTTGAATGATTTTTTTTTTCTTTTTGTTTTTCTCTTGAGCAAGGGATTTATGTAAGGATGAAATTCACTTGTTTGTTTCAACTTTGATTGTTGCTTGATTTTTGAGATTTTGAATTATGATTTTGGAAACTGGAATTTTGAATTTGTGCTTTGTTTCGGTATTTTCTCTTGTTTTAATGAAAGTAAGGGATTTATGTAATGATGATAATAACTCATTTTTGGGTAGGGCGAAACTTTTCCTTTTGCTAATTATCAACACCTTTAAACCGGTTGCATAGGGGGATAAGCAAGGAATATCCTTTTCGCTTGAGTTAACCTAGACTACTTTTGTTGTTTTAATCTTTCTCTTTTACCAACTAGGATTTTAGTATTTCAATTAGTAATGGGATCCTGAATCTCCAATGTATTATTACAACTAGACCTTGCTCTCTACTAATCAAGATGGCTTTCTACAAAAGCTGATAAGACCACTAGACATGGTTGAAAGATTAGGAAACCTTAGTATATTTCGTATAGCAACCTGAAATGGTTGTGTTGAAAAACACAATTACACACATGTATGCATGGATGAGGATGAACTTGAATATTGTGATTGAGATACAAACTATGGCATCATTTGTAAGAATGTGATCATAACACATGTGAATGCAATGCATATTTATGGATATGCAACTATGTGGATGCGTATGTAAGATGCAAATGTTTTTGTATTTTTGATTTTTGCATTGTTTTTGTATTTTTTGCTTTTTACCAAAAGGCTTAAAGATGCTTTTGGAGCTTTTTGATTGATTTTGACCAAGTGGATTGGGTACCCTTGGAGCATTTTTGTGATTTGATTTGATTTGACCAAAGGGCTTTAAGATGCCTTTGGAGCTTTTTGGATTTGATTTGACCAAAGGGCTTTAAGATGCCTTTGGAGCTTTTTGATTGATTTTGACCAAGCTGATTGGGTACCCTTGGAGCATTTTTATGATTTGATTTGATTTGAACAAAGGGCTTTAAGATAACTTTGGAGATTTTTGGATTTGATTTGACCAAAGGGCTTTAATATGCCTTTGGGAGTTTTTTGATTGATTTTGACCAAGCTGATTAGGTACCATTGGAGCATTTTTGTGATTTGATTTGATCAAAAGGGCTTTAAGATACCTTTGGAGCTTTTTGATGGATTTTGACCAAGTTGATTGGGTACCCTTGGAGCATTTTTGTGATTTGATTTGACCAAAGGGCTTTAAGATACCTTTGGTGCTTTTTGTTATTGATTTGACCAAAGAGCTTTAAGATGCCTTTGGAGCTTTTTGATTGATTTTGACCAACCTGATTGGGTACCCTTGGAGAATTTTTATGATTTGATTTGACCAAAAGGGCTTTAACATGAATTTGGTGCTTTTTGTTATTTTATTTGACCAAAGGGATTTAAGATGCCTTTGGAGTTTTTGTGATGGAGGTGATCATGTTTTTTATTTTTATGACATATTTGAATGTTTTTGTATTTTATGTATGAAACACCTTCAGATGAATGATATTGAGAGGTTTAGGCTCTTCAATAACATCCAAATATGTGAGGTGATATGATCCAGGCCCAACCCTCTCTAAAATTATTTAGGGGCCTATCCAATTTACTGTAAATTTGTCTCGCAAATGCAGTGGAAGATTTGAGTTATGTTGGTTTTATTTGAGAACAAGATCCCCAAATTTGAATTCCCTCAAATGGAATTTACTATTATATGCTCATGCAAGGTGATTCTGATAAATGTGGAGATGCTCCAAGGCATTAAATCGTCATTCATTAAGAATAATTAAATGATCAAGGTAGCCTTGTTGCATGTGGTCATCATCTATGAAGTCCTTCAATGCTAAGCGTAAGGTTGGAATCTCCAATTCTAGGGACATGATGGCTTAATGCCATATATAAGTGAAAATTGTGTTGCCCTAGTGGGTATCTGCACACTAGTCCTATATGCACATAATACTAGAGGTAACTGCAAATTCCAGTCCCTATGATTATCTCTCACTGTTTTCCTCAAGATGGAGATGATTGTTTTGTTTGAGACTTTTGCTTGCCCATTTGATTGCGGATAATAGGGTGTTGAAAAAATGTGTTAGATGTGGTATTTGTTCATTAAATCATGCACATTTTTCTTGTTGAAATATGTCCCATTATCCAATATAATCTTTGAAGGGATCCCAAAATGACTTATGATATTATGGAGTATAAACTCTACAATACTTGGTCAAGTTTTCGATGTCAAAGGGATCGCTTCGACCCATTTTATGAAATATTTAGTGGCCATTATGATGAACGTGTGTCAGCCTGAAGATGGGGGAGAGATTCCCAATTAAGTCTAATCCCCACTGTGAGAAGGGCCATGCTTCCCAGATGTGTTGCAAGGCTTGTGGTTGCAAGTGGGTGAGGTTTGCATGATGTTGACACTTGATGCATTTCTTGGTATACTTACAATAGTCTTTTTCCATAGTGGGCCAATAGTAATCCATTCTCAAAATGTGTTTAATGATGGCCATGTCACTGAAGTGACCACCACACATACCATCATGAGCTTGCAAAATTTCCCAAGATGCTTCCTAGGGCTCAAGACAACGAAGGAGTATTCCATCATAACCTTGTCTATAAAGGATCTCTCATAGCAAAATGTATCTAGTTGCATTTTGTTTAAATGTTCATCTTTCAACATGCGATAGGCCTTGTATTATTCCAAGCTTTAGGAAATCCCACAATTGGTATAGCCAATCCTAATAATCTAGAACTTCTATGGATAAAATGAAATTTCCCTCTTATGATCCAACATTTGTGAACATAGATTGGGAAACAATCCTGTGATGAATGGTTGTTCCACACTCTGTAGGACCTTGAGAGATCAAATATTCTCAAGGTGCCATTTTCAAGAAAGCTCTAACTTTGAAGGACCAATCTTGACTTGGTTCAGTTTGGATCATATTGAATGACTCTAGGTTGTCAATAACCTCACATTGTATTGCTGAAAATACGAGCACTTTGACGTGAATGGTCATGAAATCAGTAGATGGATTCTGAGGGATTAAGGATCCCAAAAATTCCATGGTGTCTACAAATTTATTTGATGTACGAGGGAGGTGATCAAAGAATTTTGTAAGAATTTTAGTGTGCTCTTGTCGTACTAAATATTTGGCCAAAAATTTGACCATGTAGTCTTCCAATATTATGTGCATGTAGTCATGAAATATGTATGTCGTGACCTGATGGCATGTGGCACTAGCATTCTTCAGGAAAAATGGCATCACCTTGTAATAGCAAGCTCCCCATGGAGTAATGAAAGCAGTCTTATGTTGGTATTCAGGGTTGATTCGAATTTTATTGTACCCAAAAAACCCATTCATTAGGTAGAGCATCTCATGACCTGCAGTGGCATCAATAAGAGCGTCTATGTTTGGCATTGGGAATAAATACTTCTGAGTTGCCCTATTCAAGTACCTAAAATCTATGTAAATGCAGACTCTTCCATATGGTTTTCCCATGGGCACCATGTTCAAGACCCATTCAATATAGTCTATGGGAACTATGAAGATCGCATCCAATAGTTTTTACAACTCATTTTTTACCATCAAAGCGACGATTGGATGCATATTCCTCAATTTTTTCTTGACTAGCTTCTTTAGGGGATCCAATGAAAGGTTGTGAACAACTAAATTTGGATCAATACCTGGCATGTCCTTATAAGTCCAAGAAAATAGATTTTGTCTCCCCTTAAGGAGAGGGATAATGATGGCTTGTTACTCTGGAGACAGAATTTCTATGAACTTGAATTTCTTTGGTTGAGTAGGATCATCACTGATGTCCACCTCGAAAGTTAATTCTATAGCCATATGTGATCCATCCTCCAATTTATGAGGTGTGGATATCAAGTGAATATCATTGGTGGGATTTATAGGTCCTACTGACTTAGGATCTAGACCAACATGGAACACATCATATGCATAGCCTGATACAAAATGGAACGGTTGTAATGTCTCTTCATTAGAGAAAATATCCGTAGGCTCCATGAGTGAATCAGTGTGATCCCAATCAATAGCCTCTATATCAAGACACAAAGATTTAGTGGGATCTATTGGGTTATGAAGTGGAGTGGTCAAATCAATGGAGATCATGTTGATGGATGGAATGAAATCTCTAGAACCACATGGGTGAAATCTTATCTTAGAGGTTTCCCTTATATACTCACAATGAGGCTTTGGAAGAAAAGGAATATCGAATCTAGCCCATGAGCTAGTCAGATAATAGGATAATTGGGCTCTACGAGTTCCCTGAACATAGGTGGAGGGGGATTGACCATGCAATGAATGACATTCAAGTAAATAGGTCTCCCTAAAAACCATAAGCTAGGGTCTATGGCATAAAGTATCACTTCTCTTTCTATCAAAATGTTGACCTACCATAAGTAGTGAGGTCCAAGATAATCCATCTTAGTCTCATCATAAAAATTATTATCACTTATCCAAAACCCATTAGCATTGGTATGCAGCCCCAAGGTAAGAGGCATGTCTCTTAGCCCTAAGTAGGCCATCTCCGTCTCATCCTCATATTATTCATCACTTATGAAGATGTCATTTGCATTAGTATGTTGCACCAAGCCATGGGGACATTGCCTTGTTCCTGGGTAGGCTCTCTCTATTGAGTCCTCTGACTCATAGTCACTTTCACCCGATATATACCCACTCTCAATGTGGTTGGACCAGGTAAGGCTTTGTAAATAGTGAGGCCCATAATATACTAAGCATATATGCGCTTCATTATCATTTTTCTTGTATCCATTTCCTTCCCATTCCTCATTCCACAAGTTACAACCTATTGGGATGGTCTCAATTGCAAAGCTTGGATGATACGTCTTGGGAGGTGGTATGCTTACCACAACCACTTATCTGTCGTTTATATATCTTGCACTTGGTGGGTGATAGGGAATAAAATTGATGTCTTCTCCTAACCCCAAGCTTAATATATCTAAGGCTACTGCTATAGAGTTATCTCGACCCCTGATGTGATAGCCTAACCCAAACCTTTCAGACGAAAGTTGGTATTGCAGCTTGAATGGCCGTCTATGTCCCTACTCATATATACCAAGATCGTAACCATGCCAATGATAGCGTTCAAAGTATCTTAGATCAAACTCAGGGTTAGAAAGGTAATAAAAATTAACGGTGAATAATTCATCATTGTCCTCTTCTTCATTAGTAGAATTATGGGTGTAGTCTAGTCTAGCATAGACAAATTTTGGGAGGGATTCCAAGAGGAACCACTGTTCCTACTGGTGGTCTTAAGTATTTTGGCCATCCCATGTCTTATGTAGACTCTATGATGGGTTTGAATGTTATGTTATGTACAAGATAATATCCTATCCCTGTACTCGCCAAGTGTATAGTTGCATGTGATGTGGATGATCCTACAGATGATACTAGTGAAGTGGGTTCTAGTATCTCCTCAGTTTGATCCTGGAGATATTCTTCTTCCATGGGACTAGGATTTTTCTTAACGTCTATGGTTAGCACTTCCTTTGGATCTATTTTCTCAACCATGGGAACCTTTAGCTTCTGATTATCTTTGGGTTTGGATGTTGATGGTCTATTAGAAGCATTAGTCAATTTGTGTGCAAGATGAGGTGTTGACGTTGATGGGTCTTTTTGTACCCCTTTGTCTTTATCATTCAATTGCATAGATAGAGATGAAGGTCCTACATACAAGTGGGTAGAAGGAATAAAAAATTATCATGGATAATCCACTTGATGAACATATTTGAATGGATCATCATCAGCCAACACCATGTAGACTTTGTTATCATGCACATACTTAACACATTGGTGTAATATCAAAGGAACACATTTCATGTACCTTATCCAAGGTCTCCCTAGGAGGATGTTGTATTGCATGGCCCCTTCTAGGACATGACACATCATAGGGATGGTCTTATGCCCCACCTTGATAGGTAGGACTATCATTCCTATAGTATTGCATAAAGCATTGTTAAAAGCCCTTAATGTATAGGCTCCTAGAATGATATTGGACTTGGGGATCTTAAGGTGTTATATTGTTGTTGTTGTGATGATGTTTATTGATGAACCTATATCGATTAAGACACACTTAAAAGATAAATTATTGACTGACGCCATAATGTGCAGTGGAGGATCTAGTATGGCAGTAAGGACTATCTTAATCTCATCATCGTAGAATCAAATTATAGGTTCCTGGCATTCTTGTACTTGTGCCAAAAAATGGGTGAATGCATTTAGATCTTGTGGTTGGAGCTTAATTGACCTTAAAATATCCATAAATTTTTCCTTGTGCTTTGGGTACTATTGTATGATCTCATAGATGGATAGCTTAGCCAGAGTCATTTGTAAGTTTTTCTCAAGTCTACTTCGAATAGTTACCATAGGCCAGGTTGTTGGACCTGGAAGGTTTTTTTGCTTCTACCTCTGCCTAGGTGTAGCAGGGACATCAATGGGAGTTGTAGGAGGTTGTGGTTGACCATACCATCTACTTCTGGTTGTTATATTGACAATTTCAACCATCCTAATGCACCCATGGGTAGGCGTATCTATTCAGACCTTATTGACTTGTGCACCTTGCCCTCTAGGGACCTCATGGTTTGGTAGTGGGTTTTTGTAGATGCCCATATCTCTATTGTCAGGAGCTAGTGGGTTGTTAACTTTAAGTTCTCCCACCTCAATCATGTTTTGCATCTGGTGCTTGAAACCAATGCAAACCTCAATATTATACCTTGGTATCCTATGATAAGGGTAAAATTGATCTTCCCTATATCCTTTTGGTTTAGGATGATTGGGATCTATAAGAGGTATATAAAGGAACTTGATATTTCCCACCATGCTCAATTGGTTGAAGATTGATTGCATTGATTCTATCAATGGTGTGAAACAGCGAGGGGGTTTACATTCTTTGTTTTGCCCTTGATTGTTATTTTGATCAGAATTTGCTGGTGGGGGCTATGCTTGATAATTATGGGGTTGGTGCACAACCCTAAACTTAGGTGCAACCAATACCACTTGATTAACTGGAGCAGGGTTTGCTTGCTTCTGCTTGTATTTTACTTTTTTGTTACTTTTGTTCCACTCCTTGGTTTGGATTTTGATGGTTCCCTCATATTATTTTATGTCCTCGATGAGTTTGATCTGTGCCAAGGCTTCCTAAAATGATGGGTATTTTGGAAGTTATAGCAAGAGAGAAATATGTTTGGAACAACACTTGGTGAACATCCAGATGATCTCTTCTGTGGGGACATAGAATGATAATTTTGCCATGACTCTTATCCATCTATTCCCATAATCCATTACTCGCTCATTATCATAATGTCTCAAATTGGCTAGGTATGAAAGTCTAACTTTTCTCTTAGCACTAAAAGAGAAACATTTTAGGAAAGCATTCACTAGTTGTTCAAACTTGGATATGCTATGCTTGGGTAGCTGGTTCAACCATTGAGTGGCAACGCTCAAAAATGTCATAATGAATATCCTAAGCATAAGAGAATAATTATCTTCAAGATGAAAATATGCATTTATGAAATTGGTAACATGCTCTTGTGCATCCTATTCACCCTTAAAATTTTCCAACCTAGGCATCTCAAAATGCTTAGGGTATGTGAGGCTAGGGACAGATGGACATAATGGTTGATTATGTATTTTTCTCAATGTTGGTTAGTTCCCAGTTGTCTCTTGTTTTTCAAAGGACTTCATATTTTTAGAAAGTTCTTGGAATACCCTTGAGACAAGGATTTCCTCATCTTGCAAACCCCTCATGGTGGTGGTGGAGGTAACCCTCTATCCATTTGATTTGCTCTATTTTATTTCCTCCTATGAGGGGATTCAGGATGTTCCTAATCCTGCTCTATCAGATTTACCATTTCTCCACCAGTTGTATTTATCTCATGATTTATAGGGTGGTTTTGTTGTAGGTTTCCTTCTTGTCTAGTGTGCTCCTCTCTTGGTGAGTCGACACATTGATCTATTTGATGATAATTTCTATTTGTTTGTTGGTTGATATGAGCTAGTTGCTCAGCTTGATCTCTTAAACATTGATCATGTAGGTGCAACAACCTTGCTATTTTTTTTTATCATGTTTGAGAGCTTCTACAAGCTCTAATTATTTATCCAAGGCATTTTATAACCATCACATGAGGTTAACTTGCACGATCATAGAAGACTCATTCTTATCTGATCATGTTCCAGTGGTTTTGATTCATAGATTGCTCGAAGAGGTTTTTGCTATTTCTTTTCTCTTGCTAGCTAATGTGACTTGTTCAGTGTATTTTTGAGTGTCTCTATGATCAGACTCTGCATGTTTACTATGGGGTCACCTTGAGGTACCTCCACTTTGAGAAGTGGGCTTAGAAGTCACGATTCATGGACTTCCAAATGTACAATTCTCTATGGCTATGATTTTGGAAAGTGGTCTCAAATAAATCTGATCCACCTCATCTAACTATCTTGTTTTCCATGGTTGATCTTGTGGGGTGCCATTTACTCCAATGAGGTCATAGTCTATTGGAATCCTTCCTCTTGTGTGAAGGATATCTTGTGTTTGATGTCTATGATTGGATGTATCTCTAGTTTCATGCCCCTTAGTGGGCTGATTTGTTCTAAGTGTCTCATGTGAATGTTGGGATGTTGTAACCCCCGTGTGTCCTTTTGATGATGAAGGATTTGTGGTCACACCCCTTCTACATGAGGATGGAGGTGTTTCTACTTCATCATCATGTGAAGAATGGGTTTTAGAACCTCTCTTATGTCCATGTGGGGAGGAAGCTCTTGAAGCCTCCTCATGTCTTTGAGAAGTTTCTATGTGTTTAGAGGAAGCCCTTGAGGTTTCATCATGTATCCTTGATGATGATGGCCATGAGGCCTCTTTGTGTTTATGTTATGTAGTTCCCTGATGTGGTTCCATATTTGGGGTTTCTCTATGAGATCCTCCAAGGGTCAAGTTATCACCCCTTAGACTCACGAAATTGTGTCTTACAGTCTTTCGAGTAGGTCTTTCAATGTTACTATGACTTTACCTAAGGGTATGTGTTGCTTCATATTATACCTCGATATCATACTGAGGATGTTTACTTCTTGTTTTGTAATTATTTTTGGGAATTTAGTTTTTTTGTTTCACTTAAATTTGACCAAACAATATCAAGCAAATGTTTATCTTGATTACCAATTTAAGTGTGCCCTAAATTGTTTGCTATATTTTGATGTTTTGTTGTTTCTTGTTTCTTGTTCTTGCTTTGGATTTAGAATGAGGAGACTCATCCATAGTGATAATAAAGAACACTCATGCCAAACATGATTTCTCAAAAGATACTAGGGTACATCGCTTAAATCCCAGTGGGAGGTTCGCCTAGCTCTTCCAATCTGAACCAATGATTGTTCCAATAGTGGGAGACAATTTGAACACAAGTAACTTAGTACCACTATAATTAAGTTCCTCAATCCATTCCTAGAAATTTCTAAGGGGCAAAACCGATGGAAGGATATGAATGCCAATGTCACTGGATTGAATTGAGGGTTGGTGATGAAATCCAACTCCTCAATGTTTAAAATATGTGTGTGTGTGGGGTTCATTTTAAGTTTGCATGAATAAGAATGCATCATACAACAATAATGACTCTTTCCTATATGCCTAATGCAAAATGCATTTCAATTTTCATAAAGGTGCATAGCTACTATGATATTAATGGATGCAATCTATTAGGTGCAAGCATAGCCTTTAGAAAGGCCTCAAAGCAAGCAAACCAACACACAATTTCTAGCACATTGGATTCTAGGGTGATATTTACAAATAGAAGTCATTTTTCCCAGTAATGCCTAGTGTAAAATCTAAAAGGAAACCTAAGATGTGCAAGATGCAAGTTCTTTCTCTTTTATTCTTTCAGTTTTCCAAATTGAAATATGTCTTAATTATCATTATTTTCAAGAGAACAAAAATAGATAGAAAACCATAAAGTATCATAAAATCTATACCAACCTTTAATCCAGCTCAGAGAATTAATGTTTTTACCTTTGCTACACTCCATTTTTGGCCACTGTTGACCAGAGCGGTTGGATATTGGCTGATGTTAGTAGGAGCAGCTAAGCCTATGAGCCACTGTCAATCAGAGCAGCTAAACCTGCACACAAAACTTGAGTCAGTAAAGTGGTAGAAAATGAAAGTAAACTAAAGAACTAGATAGGGGTCCCACCATGATCACCATCTATAGAAACCTCAGGGAAGTGACGTACCATCCACTAACTAATCTACTTGTGATTCAATTGAATCCTATAATGTTAAACATGCAATAAATGAAAGACATAAATCATATATAACCAGAATGTAAAGAAATAAATGAATGAATGCTTTTTGTATTGATATTCCCAAGGTTCGATTACATATGAATCCCTCTAAGGGATACCCTTCACATTTGATACATGATTTTACACACAAATAGGGCAGGAGGTGTATAAAATATTTCCTTGCATAGGGGGCACACTTTATCAGGATTTTTTGTGACTCACATAGAAATGTATGAGGGCTTACATATGCCTCCTTCTCTAGGTCTAATTTCTAGAGGGATCCTCTTGCTCTCATATGTTATGGATTTTCCTGATGAACCTATAGCCCTAAAATCAATGAAATGACAACACACACTTAGATGTTCTAGATTGCCTCCCCAGATGAGGTTGTTAGCAATGAATAAGCTCAATGGAAACAAATGCAATGAAACTAGTACTATGAATGTGAATAACTAAAATAAATCTTATGCTAATAAGGTGAAAGAGAAAGCAAAAATAAAAGAAATTAACACCTAAAACCCTAGACTAGATTGTGGGCCACTATCTAGGATAGCGGTCACTAAGGTGAAATCTCTCTCTATTGATCCAAAGGCTATGGGCTCAAGTCTTCGACCACTATTAAAATTATTACCTTATATGTTCAAATTTTCCCTCCAATCTGATAGGGCTCCTCTACAAGAATCAATCTCCAAGGGAATCTCTCCAAGTCTCTTATAAGATCTCCTCAATGATCCAACCTATTCAAAACTATGATGTGTGATGTTATCTCTCCTTCTGATCAATAAAAAAAGGTCCCCTAGTTCATTAAGGTTTACTCCTTATAAAGTGTTTGAAGCCCTAGGTCAATGTTCAAACCCTAGTACTGAACCCCTCATGCACACTTGATGTTAGCATGAGAATTCTAGCTTTTTTCTATCCTTGAGGGGTAGTTAACTGATGTCTAAATCTGACTTGAGTATTTCATGTAGACTGGTTGTGAGGAGGAATGCAAAGTCGTCCCCACTCATCCTTATTGCATGCAGACTACCACTTTCACCCAATATTAGGCTATATGGGTAGAAAAAAGCATTTAAAGTTTAGCCACTATCATCTATAGTGACTAAGGTTTGGCGACTATGAGCTATAGTAGCTATATTTTGGCTGCTTTGGTTTACAACGACCAGGCTTGGATGGGCTGAAAATACCCCACATGAGTGGAAAAAACTACTTTTGACACTTGGAAGGTCCTAAGGTTTAGTCACATGACCTATGAGTGTACCCATGTGAGTAGTATCCCTGAACATGACATGTTTTAGGTGTCTAAAATTTGGAACCTAACTAAGAAGGTAACCCATAATTGAGATGGTGTACACATGGAGCAACTACCACCGATCCAAAACTGAAGGGGAAACTAGTTCTCCTAACACTCACAATCACACTAGAAATGAGCCACCCAATCGTAGTGTCATCAAATAAAGTTCAGTAAGTCTTAGGGGTGAAAATTCAACCCTTGGGGGAACTCCATGAGAAACCCCAAAAAGAGATCCACCTCATGGTTCTTCATCTCATAGACATGAGGAGCCCTCAAGGCCCTCCTCGGTACACAGGAGTGAGGAGTCTTCATGACACCTATCATAACATAGAAAAGTGGAGGCATCATGACTTCCCTCTTTGTGCTAACATGTAGAGGCATCCTAACCTCCATCATTGCATAGACATACAAAGGCTTCAAGACATCTGTCATTGCACCAACATGAGGAATCATCAAGGTCATCGTCATTGCATAGGCACCTAGAGAGTGAAAGGCTCCAAACCTCACATGATACACATAGGATAGATCAGTCCTGTAGCACCCTAAAATTGGTGTAGTAAAACTTAGCAATAATTAAAATTACCTTAGTAATAATTCAAATTCAAATTCAACCCCAAAACCGCTCCAAAACCACCGTTTAACCCATTTCCTCATTTTCCACACCATTTTTAGAGTTTTTTGTGACCGTTTGATGGTATCGTCGCTAACCAGACGATATCGCCTCAGATCGAACGATTTCATCTGGGATAGGACGTCTAGACGATCTTATCCCAAAATTAATTTTTCATAATTAGCTTCTGTTTTAAACGACGTCTCTAAGTTGGGTAGAAGCATGTCTATGCCATTAGAGACCTCCCCCATTGGAGATCTTCCAAATTAGGATGATCTCCAACCTCCCAACTTCCCTCCTAAGCCCATTTAAACCTTAGGACCCCCCCACTTTGACTCCCCCCTGGCTAGCTGGCTGGCTGAATTTTCCTATAACCTGACTTTTACATGCATTAGAAAACCTTGGATTATCATCTGCACTTGTGCTATCCAAATTTTGTTGCAGGAACCTTGTCATTCTTCAGCCGGAGCAAGCTCAGATCATCGTAGATGATCCTATCCAATTTGATATGATTTCATACCAATCTGATACGATTTCGATTGCAGTCTACATTGAGGTAATCAGTGCCCAGAGTTTGCACTTTTCCTATACCTTGCTGTCATTTTATTCTACATTTAGTCAGTTTTATTATTATTTCCTGTTATCCTACATCTTTGAGTTCACCCATGTAGTTTAATTGCATAATAAAATCATGATTAGCTATTAAAGTGTTGCAGTTTACTTGCATTTCTATTTGGGATTATCTATTAACATCCTTATTAGTATTTTACATCATTTTCCTTCATCAGAATAGTTGCATTTTTGGTATTTTGTATCTATTTCTATGTTTGCAGGTCTTTGACGAATTCGTCAGACAAATTCGTTAGATCTCAGATGATCCTGCAGGTCGGAGATGATCCTATCAAATTCCAGACGATTTTGGACTGCTTCAAAAATTAGAACCTCCATCAGACATCCGGATCAGGTATGGTTTTCCTCATTTAGCATATTCTCTGTGTTTTCTGTTAATTCTATTTTATGTATTTAAAACTGCATTTCATATAGAACAACTTAGATTCATTTGGCCAAACCTAGGATTTGAATGTTTAAAGATAAAATTGAACACATAACACACATTCCCAACCTAGGCATGGAAACTACCACTAAAAGTTTCCTGGTGAACCCACAATCCATCAAAAAATCACCATAATACACCTCCTCTGAGAGGCGAGACCTTCGCAAGGCCTCTCAGTCCAAGGTATTGTCCCATACTTTTCACATCCCCCTTCTGGGCGCAGATCCTATAGCCTGAAGGTAAGGGTGTGAAAAAATTGGAGTGATACAAGTCCACTGAGGGGTAGGACATTAGGGCCATGCCTAGTCATAGATCCAGGACATCCTATAGCCTCCCTGTAGATGGGAGGGTACCCTTAGACCATGAGCTCATTGGTACCAATGGGACTCCATGGGATCAGCCATGGAGAACCCGATAACTTTATGGGTTGGATCAAGTTCCCTTGAGGCCAACTCCTAGAAGTATTTCTACCAAAAATTCTGCTTTAGGAAGTTCATGTAGTGTAGCCACTAGATGCACCAATTAACCAGGGGAAGCTTCAAAGTGACCCCGTAGCACATACACTACTTCAGATCATGAGGGTACTCAACCCATAACATAGTACATAGAGTAAGTTTCCCTAGTGTACAGGGACCAACGCACTACGAGAGCCTCCCCGAAGGGCCTAAGCATTAGAACTCCTTGCATGGAGTTAGAAATACATGAGCCTTTAGTAGCAAGTCATTCTGACCAAATACGTAGGTTAGAGGAAGCATTACACATTGAGTGAGAGTGTGTAGAAGCTCTTGAGCAAGAAGAGTGAAGGAAGAGGTATCTACACCTACAAGAACAATGCTCAAGAGAAGAAAGATCTAATCATAAGGAGCTAGCAGAGAGGTTGGCTCAAAAAGACATGCACATAGGTGGTGAGAGATACTAACATGAGAGACGTGCTGATTCTCAATAGGAGAGAAGCACTAGGCTAGAAAATGAGCATGCTCACCACAATTCACAACATCAACAACACCTAGACCTCAAACAAACACAATTCAATGAGGAAAGGGTAGGGATGGAAGACCAGGAACAAACATATCCTAAACCTCCATCCATGGTTATAGGAGATGAGTATAGATGCCCTAATAGGGCCAACATAGGGTTACCTCCTTTACCACCATGATAAAACCTTCAAGAACATGAGATTATTTCCTCGAAGGTATACCAGATGCTCACCGAGAGAGTCAAGTCTCTTGAGAAGTAGGACACAGGCGGATAGAAGCTGATATTGAGCAAGATTCACAACCAACCTTTGTGCCCCTCAGTCCCAAGTCCAATATATCCTAGGCACTTTGATATGCCTAGGTTAGACAAATTTAAGGGGGAGGGAGACAAGTAAGAACACATGACCAACTTCATGAATGTGTGCTTCCACCTTGAGAAGAATAATGCCCTGATGTTGAGGACATTTATCACGATGTTCTTGGGCACAGCAACACAATGGTTCAACTAGTTTCCCAAGCATAGCATCACTCGGTTTTGAGCAATTAGTGAATGTATTCCTTGAAAGGTTCTCCTTCGGAGCCAAGAAGAAGGTGAACCTATCTGATCTGGCCAATTTGAAACAATACGATGATGAGCCAGTGATGGACTATGGGGACAGGTGGAGAAAAATCATGGCAAAACTATCATTCTCCATCCCCACAGAGGAACTTGTCTGGATGTTCACAAAGAGTTACGCAAAGCACATTTCCTTGCTATTGTAGTTGCAACAATATGAATCATTCAAAGAAGCCTTGGCTCAATCCAAGCTTATTTAAGACATTAAGGTCGATGAGGGAGACCTTAAGCTCCGCAACAAGAAAGAGTGGAGCAAGAACAATCAAAATAACAAGAACAAGTAGAAGTAGGCCAAGCCTACTCAAGTTAATCAAGTTGTATTGGCCGCACCAAAGGAGGGGAATGGACAACAACCCCAGAATTACTAGGCTCACCCTCTACTGGCCAACTATGACCCTAAGAACAATCAGGGATAGAACAAAGAGCGTCAGCCACCTCGCTACTACACACCTTTGAACGAATCAATGCAGTCAATGTTTAATCAGTTGAATGAGGCATAGAGGATAAGATTTCTTGACGTACAACTTTTGGATCCTAACCATCCCAAGCCAAGGGGATACAGGGAAGATCAATACTACCCATATCATAGGAGACAGGGGCATGATATCGAGAATTGCATCGGATTCAAGAATGTTGTACAAAACATGATTGAAAAGGGAGAGCTAAAAGTTGACAACCCACTAGCTCCCGATAACAAAGATATGGGTATATACCGGAACCCATTGCCCAATCACGAGGCCCCTAGGGATTAGGGCCCCCAAGTTAACCAGGTCCAAGTCGAGCCACCCATTCAGGGGATGCATAGGAATGGTTGAGTTGGTTAATGTGGCAACTAGGAGTTGGAGATATGGGCAACCACAACCTCTAGTGGCTCCCATCAATATCCTAGCTGCACCTCAATAGAGACAAGTGCATGACAACCCTCCAGGTCCACCAACGAGACCTGTGGTGACTATTCAGAGTAGACTAGAATAAAATATACAAACAAATCTAGCTAAGTTATCCATTTATGAGCTCATACAATAGTCCCCTAGGCACAGGGAGACTTTAATGGATATTTTGAGATCAATCGAGCTCCAACCCAGAACCAGATGCATTCACACATTTTGTGGGGCAAGTACAATAGTGCTAAGAGCCCATGATTCATTTTTATGATCACAAAATTAAGGTAGTCCCTACTACCTTAGTAGACCTACATTATTACATTAATCAATGATATTCCATTCAAGTGGGTCTTGATAGATACGGGCTCATCGATCAACATCATCACCACTAAGGCTATAGGGCACTTGAAGATCCCTAAGTCCAACATCATCCCAACTTCCTACACTCTTAGGGCTTTCAACGATGCATTATGCTCCATAGTGGGTACAGTATTTTTGCCTATAAAAATTAGACATAAGACCATCCCCATGATGTGTCATGTGTTAGAAGGGTGATGCAATATAACATCCTTCTAGGGCATCCCTATATTAGAGACATGTAGTGCGTACCCTCAATCTTGCATCAATGCATCAAGTATGTGTACGAGGGACAAGTTCACATGGTTCCATCTGATGAAGAGCCATTCAAGTACATGCATCAAGGCTATGGCCTAGGCCTGTATGAGCAAGGGCATTAGTTGCCATTTCAGCCATAGTACCAACTACCTACTGATAGGTGTGGTTTGGGCTATCAAATGTGGAGTCATGATGACTCTTTGGAAGTAGCCCTAGATAGATTAAGCATTGGGTTTAGGGAGGACATAGAGTGGAACCCCTATCAACCCCCAGTAAAAACTATTTGGGTGATGGGTGGGTGTCGATGGTCAATGTCGCACCACCTGATCAATATCACCATGAATCCTCTCTTGAAGTGCCCCCATTAGGAGCCATCCTATGGGAGGAGGAGCCAATGCATGGATATGAGTGAGAGGAGTATGATTATGTTCCAAGAGAGGATGAAGATGGAACTACCTGGCCTACCATGGGCCTCGGTATGTGTAAAACCTTACTTGGATAGGCCACACAGAAAGTGGCTACATCTCATACGAGAGTGAATACATCTCGGATGAGGGTGGATACATGTCAGATGAAAGTGGCTATGAGTTAGAAGACTCAATAGAGATGGCCTACCTATGGCCTAGACATACGAGCCACATCATTGGGCCAAAGACAAATGCCAATGGATTCTTCATAAGTGATGATGACTATGAAGATGAGACTAAAATGGCCTATCTGGGGCATCAAAAAGTAAGCCACCATCCCATCCTAGGGCCAGAAACCAATGCCAATGGCTTCTGGATAAGCGATGATGACTTTGAGGATGAGACTGAGATGGCTTATCTTGGACCTCAACACTTGCGACCAGTCAATCTGCTTGTGGAGAGAGAAGTGGCACTCCATGCCATAGATCCTAATCTTCGCTTCCTAGGAAGACCAGTAAACCTAGATGCCATTCATCACATGGTCAACCTGAATCCATCCACATTTAGAGAGCAGTTGTTACCTAATGATCCCATCATCTCATCTATCCATAGACCGGATCCTGAGATCCCTATGCCCCTAGAGCCTCATCATGAGTATGGAGGGTGCACCCAAGATATAGAGTTTCACCTACATGTGGTCCTAGAGATTTCATTCCATCCATCAATATGATCTCCATTGATTTGACCACTCCACTCCATAACCTAGAAGATCCTGTAAAACCATTGTGTCTTAACTTAGATGCTATCGATTGGGATCATACTGACTCACCCCTAGAGCCTAAGGATTTCTTCCCTAATGAAGAGATGTTGCAACCATTTCATTTTGCATCAGGTTATGCACATGATGTCTATCATGCTGGTCTCAACCCTGAGTTAGTGGGAACCATAAATCTAGAAGATGACATTCATTTAATCCCCACTCCTCACCAACTTGAGGATGGGTCACATATGGCAATAGAGGAGACTTTTGAGGTGGACATCAACAATGATCCTTCTCAACCAAAGAAATTCAAGTTTAGAGAAAGCTTATCTCCAAAAGAATAGGCCATCATAATTCCTCTACTAAAAGAGAGACCAAATCTCTTTGCTTGGACCTACAAAGACATGTCGGGGCTAGATCCAAAGTTGGTTGTCCACAACCTGTCGCTAGACCCCGCAAAGAAATCGGTCAAGCAAAAGCTCAGAAAGATGCATCCAACCATCACTTTGATGGTTAAAAATGAGTTGCAAAAACTATTGGATGTAGTCTTTATTGTTCCCATCGACTATCCAGAGTGGGTATCAAACATGGTGCCCATAGGAAAACCTGATGGAAGAGTCTGCATTTGCATGGATTTCAGGGATCTCAACAAGGCAACCCCAAAGGATTCATTCCCATTGCCCAACATAGATGCTCTTGTAGATGCAACTGCAGGTCATGAGATGCTCTCCCTAATGGATGGTTTTTTTGGTTACAATCAGATTCAGATTAAACCCGAAGACCAGCATAAAACCATGTTTACCACTCCATGGGGGACATTCTATTACAAAGTAATGCCATTTGGCCTTAAAAATGTTGGTGCCACATATCAATGGGCTATGACATACATTTTCCATGACTACATGCACAAGATCTTGGAAGACTACATCGATGACTTGCTAGCCAAGTCATTACTACGTGAAGAGCATGTTGAATCCCTCACAAAGGTCTTCGATCACCTGATTGAGCACAATGTCAGGTTGAATCCCAAGAAATGCATCTTTGGCATAACTTCTGGAAAACTCTTGGGATTCATCATTTCTAAATGAGGCATCGAGGTAGACCCAACAAAGGTAAAGGCTATCCTAGAAATGGCTCCACCCACAAACATCAAAGAACTAAGAAGCTTACAGGGCAAAGTAGCATCCATAAAGCGATTTATCGCACAACTATCGGATAAATGTCGACCCATGAATCGACTGCTACACAAGGGGGTCCCATTCCAATGGGATGAAGAATGTCAGCAAGCCTTTGTTGAGATCAAAGAGTACCTAGCAACACCACCAGTCCTAGCTCCACCAAGGCCAGATGTGCCATTCTTGCTATATATATCCACTACAAATTTTTCTTTGGGCACCATGTTGGCTCAAAAGAATGTGCAAGATAAAGAGCAAGTGATATATTACATTAGCCGCACCCTGGTGAGCTACGAAATTGGATATGCATACGTAGAAAAGTTGTGCTTAGCAGTGGTCTTTGCAACCAAGAAATTGCACCACTACATGCTGAGCCATACGACATATGTAATATCCAAGCAAAATTCTTTGTAGTATATGATGAGCAAGACATATCATAATACACGTACTACAAAGTGGATCATGCTATTGATAGAATTTGATTTGGAATTCATAAGCCAAAATTCCATCAAAGGACAAGTCATAGCTGATCAACTGGCTGAGGTACCTCTTCAGAATAGTAGGCCCCTTACCATAGAGCTTCCTGATGATGTGGTATTTGCACTATCAGAAGCACCCAAACCCGAAGAACCAGAAAATGAAGTTGACATGACTTTGTTCTTCGATGGTTCGAAGTGTGAGCAAGGAGGTGGTGCGGGGATTGTCTTTTTCATGCCACAAGGTGCTCCAATGCCCTTGTCATTCAAGCTAGACTTCCCTTGCACCAATAACAACACCGAATATGAGGCCCTAATCTTGGGTCTCCAAACAGCCATCACCATGAAAATCAAGAGGCTAAATATCTTTGGTGACTCCCTCCTCATAGTCAACCAGGTCAAAGGACTATTTCAATGTCGGGATCCAATCCTGAAAGCTTACAAGGAGCTTGTTGACACATATCTAGCCAAACTAGAGTGGTACGACATCGAGGCAATCCCTCATTCATCAAACAGATTTGTAGACACCATGGCATCTTTGGGATCCTTGATCCCTCAGAATCCATCTACTGATTTCACTACCATTCATGTCAAAATGCTCTCACATTCAATGATCCAACATGAGGCTTTTGATAACAAGGAATCAGTCAACATGATCCATATAGAGCCAGACCATGACTAGTTCTGTAAAGCCAAAGACTTCTTAAAGAAGGCACCTTGGGGGTCCTTGATCTCTCAGGGTCCTATGGGGAATGGTACCACTATTCACCACAAGGTTGTTTCTCAATCTGCATTTGTGCAAGTCGAATTGCAGGAGGAACAAGTCATCTTATCTATCGAGGTTATAGCCTATCAAGATTGGCTATCCCAATTACAAGACTTCCTTAGGCTTGGAATTGTCCCACAGGGACTATCGCATGTCGAGAGATGAGCATTCAAGAAAAAAGTGACTAGATATGTCTTGCTAGGAGGCATATTGTATCATCAAAGCTACGATGGAGTTCTCCTACATTGCTTAGAGCCCCAAGAATCAGCTTGGGTGATTTTACAAGCTCATGATGGTACATGCGATGGCCACTTCAGTGGCATGGCCATTGTCAAGCGCATCCTTTGAATGGGCTATTACTAGCCCACCATGGAGAAGGATTGTTGTGAGTATGTCAAGAAATGCGTTAAATGTCAACATCATGCAAACCTGATGCACTTGCCATCTCAGGCCTTACAACCCATTCAGGTGGCTTGGCCATTTTCTTAGTGGGGTTTCGATCTGATTGGAAATATTTCTCCCCCATATTTGGGTCGACACACGTTCATCTTAACGGCCACTGAGTACTTCACCAAATGGGTGGAAGTGGTCCCCTTAACCTCGAAAATTGGTCCTCGGATTGTGGAGTTCATACTTCACAATATCATTTGTCATTTTGGGGTACCCTTCAAGATAATCTCGGATAATGGTCCATCATTCAAAAACAAAAATGTGTGAGCTCTAACGACCAAATACAACATTCAACATAGTTTTGCGACACCATACTATCCATAGGAAAAGGGCAAGCAGAGGCCTCAAACAAGATAATAGTAGCCATCTTAAAGAAGATGGTGAAAGAAAATCATAAGGATTGGCATCTGCAATTACCCTTAGCATTATGGGCTTACAGGACTAGCGTACGGATGCCCACTAGGGCAACACCATTTTCGCTTGTATATGGTGCTGAAGCCATTATGCCCTTAGAGTTGGAAATTCCAACATTGCGCATCGCATTGAAAGAGTTCATCAATGATGACACTGCACGACAAGCTCACCTGGATCAATTGACCCTCCTAGATGAATGATGCATCAATGCCCTTGAGCACCTTCGCATTTACCAAGATCATCTAACATGAGCTTATAACAATAGAGTCCATCTGAGAGACTTTAAAGTTGGGGATCTTGTGCTTAAAGAGAACCAGTAGAACTCAAATCTACCATCGCATCTACGAGACAAATTTATGACCAATTGGATAGGTCCCTATATCATCTCAGAGAATATTGGAACTAGGGCATATCACCTAACAATGCTAGAAGGTGTTGAGGAGCCAGAGCCTCTCAATATCATTCATATAAAGGTATTTCACACATAAATCAACAAAATATCAAAAACATTCAAATAATTTCAAAAGATTCAAAAACAATAGAAATCATAAAAATCCAAACAAATCAGAAAACATTAAAATAAAAAATAAAAAGCTCCAAAGGCATCTTAAAGCCCTTTGGTCAATCACAAAAAGCTCCAAAGGCATCTTAAAGCCCTTTGGTCAAATAACAAAAAGCTCCAAAGGCATCTTAAAGCCCTTTGGTCAAATCACAAAAAGCTCCAAAGGCATCTTAAAGCCCTTTGGTCAAATAACAAAAAGCTCCAAAGGCATCTTAAAGCCCTTTGGTCAAAAAAAACAACATCTTAACACAAAACCCAAAGGCATCTTAAAGCCCTTTGGTCAATTAACAAAAAGCTCCAAAGGCATCTTAAAGCCCTTTGGTCAATAACAAAACATTCAAAATAATCAAAAGCTCAAAAACAATTGAAAGCATAAAAAATACAAAAATATTTGCATTATGCATTTGCATTTGCATTCACATAGTTGCATTGCACTTAGGCAGGTCCATCCATGGTATTTGCATTAGGGTAAATTGTGTTTGCAATATTACAAATGACACCACATTTGTACATCAATCATGCATCTTCAAAATCCATCATCATCCATAACCCATGAGTGTAACTATGTTTTTCAACACAACCCCTTCTATTGCTATAAGGAATATACTAGGGTTTTTCGGTCACTCAACCATACCTAGTGGTTTTATCAAACTTTGTAGAAAGTTATCTTAGCTTTTAATAGATGAGGTTTGGTTTTGATAGCACCTGGTATATTTTAGAATCCCATCACTAATAAAAACACTAAAATCCTAGTTGGAACAAGGGAAATATGAACACTGCAAAGTGGTATTAGGTATCCTAAGGTGAAAAGTTTATCTTGCTCATCCCCCTATGTGACCGGCTCAAAAATGTTGAGAATTGGCAAAAGGACAAGTTCACCCCTACCCAAAGAAATCCCTTGCTTTAATCAAAACAAGCAAAAATCCTGAACAAAGAAAAATTCAAAAAAAAAGTAAACAGTGATTATCATCACTACATAAATCCCTTGCTCAAAAGGAAAACAAAAATTCAAAATAAATAGTGATTTTCATCACTAAATCATGAGCAAGTATCCCAAATAAATATGAAGAAAATAAGGGAGTATTGAACTTGAATCCCTAGAATTCTCAACATGAATGAGCCATAAGGTATCCTTACGCACGATGATATGTCTATCACATTAGCATCTTGCTTTTGAATAGACCAATGTTTGCATGTGGAAGAGCTAGCCTTAGGTGTCCTATATTGCCTAGTGGTCTAATCCAACTGAGTCCAACCTAGGATCAGGATAAACATTTGAGGATCCCCAATACAACAATGGGCTGAATGAATCCCGCCTAGCACTGGGGTATGCTTATGTTCTATCTAATATATTCATTTGCACACACAGGGATAATGAATATCTAGGGCTGCATAACAAAGATTTATCCTTCAAAGGCTCTGTATGATCAATATACAACCATTTGATGAAGCAACTAGGGTGTTTGAGTCTCATGGAAAACCTCAAAAATCATCCTCATAGCAACAGGTCATATCATCAGTCACATCATCAAACTTTCTTTAAGAGGTCTTGTTCGCTAAACGAATGCATAAGATAGGATAGATACCGGATAAATGTTAGAAATGACAATAAAATGACCACTGACTATTATGTGCATATCTATAGCAACCTATAAAGAAATCCATCATCTCACCTCACATTTGATGTTTAAATGATTAATTCTTATTATGAGAATTATTATTTATTCATGATTTTTATACATTCTATGGTGTCACCCATTAGATTGTCAAACTCATATCACATCATATCATATGTTTTAAGTGATTAAAGCATACAGGTTCATTCACATTAGATCATCAACATAACATAACATATTTCATTTACCATATCATAGCAACATAAGGTTAGATGCATACAACACATCAAAAGCAAACATGCATTTAACAATAAGCATTGCATCCATATATGCATCCATCATCATCATCTAGATCATGCCATCTAAGCATCCACACATCATAAAGCATAAGTCATGTAAGCCACATAGCATAAGATCATAAAGTAGTTCACCTAGACATACACATCATAGCATCTAAACATCACATCACATCATATCACATAAAATCATGATACTGCATCCATAAACATAAAAACATAATCATAAAAGATACATACATGGTGAGTCTCAAAGTCTAGATATCATATAAAAGTGTGTCCAAATAAGTACATGTAGGTACAAAAAGTGCCAATAAGGCTACAACTATGTAGGTCGGCTGACCTTACACCCAAAAAGAGGTACAAAATATCCAAGGAGCCATAGTGCTCAAGAGTGGCCTGCACCACTAGCATCACCTCTACCCTCACCGCCCCCTCTAGGAGGCGATATAGAACTAGCACCCCTAGTCCGCTCTATTCGAGACCTGGTCCTATGGCTCGATCGAGATGATGACTATCCTGAAGTGCTCCGATCAGTCCTCTATGAACCTCCTACCCTGGGCCTCTCTAGTAGATGGTCTCCCCAAAGCTTGACCTCATGCTCCAATGCCAAGATGTAGGAGGCATCTTGGGTGTGCTCCTCCAAATCATCTACTAATAGTCCATGCAAATATTAAATCTCTGCACCTACATCTAGACCACCAGGTCCCTGAGGTACTGTAATAGGTGGTACAATCTAGCTCCGAGCATCATCTCACTCAGTAGTAAGCTGGACAACCTATCTCAAAGGTTTGCAATAGTGGCATCCCTCTACTGCACCTAAATCTGGGATATCTGCAGCTCGACCTCAACCTAGTGCAACTGAGCCTAGAGAGGAGACTCCTACTCCTTAAGAGCTAGCTCCTCCTCCTCCTTAGGGGCAACCTACTCCTCTATAGCCTAGCTCCTCTACCACCTACTCCTACTACCTTGCCTACCCCCAATCATCCATCCGAGCCCGCACTCGATGCCCATCAAGATCCTCAACCTCAACCTCATCCAAAGACCACCCTAGGTAGCCACCACCCTACCATAATCATGTACCCCACCAGTGGGTGTACACCTCTATAACCCCAGCATCGGCCACACTAGGATCAACTACAGGAGGGTCATCCTCCTCTAGCACTATTATAACTCATGGTGGTGGAAGGTTCCTCTCTACGAAAATCTGATGATAGAAAACTGGCTCAAGGGGAACATCCTACTAAATGCCAAACTATCAAAGCACCCTAGAGTAGTAGAAGAACTCTTTGATACCATCCTTATAGCTGATAACCCATCGGTCGCATCGAGTCCTCACTATAAAGCTAGTTAGATCCTCCCAGATAGGGCACTCATGATAAGGCCTCCAAATGATATCAATGGCCCACAAACTAGTCAAAGATATCATATAGTGGGAAATATCCCCTACAAAAGGCTAACTCTTGCACTCCTCGAGCGCTCTAGGCCACCTAGATCCATAACACTAGACATCATCATCTAGCGTAGTGATCTCCACTAGAAGTCCTACTGGATGATCAACTATGATATGCTCCCATCCCCAGATCTGGAGGAGCAAGCTACAAGCAATACTAGCCTATTCATGGCACTGAATACAGTATAGCTCATCATAGCACTACACTAGTAGTGCACTCCCCAAGCATAGATAATAGGTGCCTCACTATCGATCAAATCCTGTACCATCACCAAGAGGTTCCATGGGAACCTCACTCCAGAGAAGTCAGGTATGAGGATGTTGTAGATGACCATCAGCAACACAACATACCTCTGAGAGAAGACATCCTCTTGGTACCATCGAGCAACTAAAATCCTACCAGAATGAGTATCCTTGAAGGCAGCAATGGTATGTCTCCCAAAGACCCTCAAGAACACTACATCTTGGGCATTAGTGGGAGAAGAGAAAATAGGCACTCCATCAAAAGGGATCCTAAAGATCCTGTAGACATCCTTCGATGTAATGGTCATCTCACCGATAGGAAGGTGGAAGGTGTTGGTCCTGGAGTCCCACCTATGGGCTAGGGTAGTCAAATAGGCCTGATCCGACATGATCGTCGGAAGGCCAGTGACATACTAGAGCCCACGAGCATCAAGCCAAGCCTAGTCCATGTCATCCATCTTAGGCAAAAGGTCACAAAGTAGCTTTGGGTCTCGAGCCCGAGTAGACAAGATCTAAGAGTGCAAAATAAAGTCTAAATCAAATGCACTAACAACTAAATAAATGCATAAAACAAAGTTAGTGCAAGCTAATCTAAGATGTGCTTAAGGCAACAAGCATAATGGGTAAATGCACCTAAGCATCCAAAAACATCAAATACTATTCTTCAAAATTTCAAAAAAATCAATTAAATGACTTTAAAAACCAAAAATCAAGAGAATACACCTAAGGCCACCTGGTCACTGGCGTAGAGAGCGGCCACGAAAGAAGCCAAAACGACCAGTTTCCAATGGTCAAAAATTTGATCATTGGATTTCAAGCTAGCCACTAACATGACACGCCACCTCGAGCCAAGCTAGCCGCTCTGAGCGATAATGACATGCCAAAACATGCCCCCATGGCCAAAAATCATACAAAAATACATAAAAACATAAATCTAAAGGAAACCCATCTGATTAAGCCCTAAATTAAGCCTATCTACTAGTTTAGTTCATTGCCAATAGGGTTAATGAGGTTCCTTTACCAAATTGCTTAGTGAGGTTAATTTTACCATAGTAATAAAAGAAGGCTAGGGTTTAGAGAGGTACCCATGAAGCTCTAGCTCCTCCACTCATCGAAGCCTCACCCTACTCAGCCATGATGTCAAATTGACAGTGTCTTAGGTCACAAGTAGTCACTTTCAACTCAGAGCTCCAAAAGTAGAATGGACAGTTAGAAGAATGAAGAGTCAGAAACCCTAATTTGCTTTTGTCTTTTCTACTCAAGCCTTGGCCACTGCTAGCATCAGCGGCCCAAAATTTTTGGCCGCTGGACCTGACAGTGACCATGAAGCACTATTTGGGGGCCGTTGGACCTGACAGCGGCCAAGAACCAATGAGAAATTTCCATAATTTCTCACCACATAGCACCTCAGAATAAGCCATAGAGCACACATTTTAGATCCAAAGCAGCCAAAATAAGCAAAATACCAAAAAAATTACATATATCAAAATTCAAAAACATCATAAAATCCAATTAACAAAAAAATCAATCAAACAATAAAAAAATCCCAAATGAGCCTCGTAGTCAGTGATTTGTTCTATACACTTTGGCGATTGCAATGACTAGCGCTCCATGCAATTCGATGAGATGAGCAAATCACCATAAGGCCACTTGGGGAAAATAGTTATGGTAGAATTGAGATGCCTCACCTCAAACCCGAAGAAGGCTATAACAGCTGGACCACCCCATGGGAGCGAGGATCCATCTCAATTCTCCTATAGCAAATAGTGATTCAACACAAGCTAAATTAGAATTGCTATCACCTTGATTCCCTAAGAAGGCCATTATGGTCGGACCGCCCCATGGGATAAAGATGTACAATTACCAAATAGGGTTGGAATCACACCTGGATGGGAGCTACTCTATAACAACAAATGCAAACCTCTAAAGAGGTCCAAATCATTCATCTTGGTCAAGCGACTCATCGCTTTATTAATTGTCCTTTCCTCATCGACTCATCAGTTTAAGGGGTAGTCAAAAAATTTCAACAATCATAATCAAAGTCAACAAAAGATCATCTCGATCATAACAGAGTTGCGTTCATCTTACGAATCATTGCCAACAACTATCATAAGCTTACCCTTTCTAGGGGAAAAAAGCAAATATGATAGTTTAGTTTGTAGCTCTCCTCCTTTCGGACCTATAGTAGTACTAAAGCTACCCGATCGCTTGATGACGAGTGCAAACTCCCACACATTTAAGCCTTCCATTCCATTGGAAGCAATGATTCTAGGATTCATGCCCTCCCGCATGATTGGGGCATCCTATGTTGATCAGATCAATGATCATCATCCAACCTACAATATGGCCCTAGGTGGTCTACTTTTTTGCTCCATGCTATGTTTTGCTCACAGCGCATCCCAAAAAGGGGTATCTATAGACACCTAAAATGCATCATGTTTAGGAGACTACCCATATGGGCACATCCGTAGACCATATGAACCCTCTTGGATCTCTCCAAGAGCAAGCAATGGTCCTAACCACTCAAACAGGGCAGTTCTAGCCCATCCAGGCTTGGTCGCTCTCAAGAAGAGTGACCACCACACCTAGCCATTGAAGACTACAGTGGCCACACCTGGCCGCTAGACCTGATAGCAGCTAGCACCATGCATAGTCTGGCCATGAATACGGGCCCAGATCATATAGTCTGACTACACCTTTGCATTGTTTACGAGTGGATTTTGGTGAGGAACTCCTGAGTTCCTCCTAACTACCCCTTCAATGCTAGTTTGTGACTGATGCTTCCCACCCGGAATGGTCAGTCACATGCAATTTGGATGGAAGCTTCTCCAGGAAGCCAAAGTCTAGATCTGAGAGGGAAGTCTACATATAGACTCTCCCACGAAAAGCAAAAGATTCGTGAAGTTTCAAAGTTAAGCAGCGAAGCCCTATCAAAATGGAGAACCAAGCTACGCCCCTTTGAGGAGCATTGGAGTGCCATCCAGCTGAGCTATGATCATGCACCAATTTTTAGATTCATTGTTCCCAACCACCAATCAATGTAGGAGACACGCTCGGTGACCCTTGAACATCAATTGTAGCAAGGAGGATAGTGCAACAGCCCCTGATTCACAAGGAGAAGAGCTTCATATCATGGCCGCTATCTCGGATAGTGGCCCATAGGCATATTTTAGGGCATAGATGTTATTTCCCTTTGCTTTAGTCTAGATTCATTATTGCTTAATTTTATTAGTTAAGTCATAGCTCAGATCTACTTTCATTAACGCATCTATTCCGTATTTCTTAGCTTTCCATGCATTTATTATTCTATTTATGCTTGTATTTCATTATTATCATGATTATTCAGATCCGTTAACAAAGGCCTCATCCGGAGAGGCGGCCCATCCTACTAAGCATGCTTTGTTGTTTCCATGAGTGTAGGTACAGATCTTCAGGACCATATTGAAGTAGGAGCACAAAGATCCCTCCAGGACCAGATCTGGAGAAAGGGGCATCTGTAAGCCCCCATATAGTTTCGTGTGCGGGACCAGGAGGCCTGCGTATGCACACTATTCCCTTACGGGGAATACATCCAACCGTTGCTCTATATTGTGTAAATATTTGTATCAAAATGATGGGTATCCCTAAGAGGGATGAACTTGTAACCGAGGATTCGAGATATCGATAAATAAAGCATCTTTATTTGTTTTCTTACTTTCGTGTCGCATGTGCTTTCAGTACTTTCATTTTGTGCAAGTGATAATATACATGATAAATCAAAATTGCAAGTAGGGTAGCCAGGTGCATGCATCCCAAGGTCACACAATTTTATATGTTTTATATGTGTAGGCATGGCTGCTATGGATGATAGTGGTTAGCAGAGCTTGATCATTTTGAAGATAGTGGTCTGTCATGACCGCTTTGGTTGATAACGACCAATAGAAAATTAGCAACACAGGTAGCCTGTGCTTCATCAGATGTGGATTTTAGGTTGGGGTAAATCTCTATTGTTTTTCCTTTCTCTTTCTATGTTTTATTTCTATAATGTAGTAGGTAAAATTAATTTTAATTAGAAAACATAGAAAAAGTTAAAGGAAAAATGTATAGTTTTCTTAAGTTTTCTACTAGTCGCTCCTAGAAATAGAGAACTTCTGATTTCAAATCTTCCCTAGTCTCTAGTGGTCTAGGTTTTTTTGTAGATATTGCTTGCATGGGGCCCAGCTAGAGGCCATTAATTCATAAAGTAACAATACATTCTATAAAAATCATGTAATCATTTAGATGTGCATTTTTTTGAAAATAAATGTTTCTTTTAGGCATATAGGAAAAAGCATGAGTGCTTCGTGATGTATATTTTTATTTATGCAAAATTTAAAATGAACAATCACACACCATGCATCATCTAAATTCTAGTGAGTTGGGTTTCATCACCAAACACTAGTAGAGTTCAACGATGGTGGCATTCATCTATACCCATTGGCTCAACTCCCACAAACCTATTTTATTGGCTGTTGGCTCCAAGATCTGATGTAGCTTGGAAAATTTGCATATACTTCTATTCAAAGGGTATGACACTGATCAAGTGAGTACTGGGTGAGGACTTGTAGGACCTATGCTCCCTGATTAGGTGTGTACTTCATCACCACACTTTGGTGGGATAACGTGATCATGACTTTCGCTACCAGTTGTTGAGCTACGAGCATACATGTGAAATCCACTTAAATAATCTGAGTATATCATCAATGAAATGCAAAAAACAATGAGATTTAGATTGTAGTATTCAATAAATCTAAAACACACAATACCATTTTAGGAACACCAAAAAAATTTAAAAGATATAAACACTTGTTTACTTTGTTTATGTGTTATAAAAATTACATAAGAGATAATTCATAATTTTCATGGTATTTACGCGGATCAACTACCCTCGGTCTAACACTGAGGTGGAAACTAATGCTCCATGCAATCACAATCACAGTCATAATGATATTGAGCCACCCACACACAATGTTGTTGAATGAAATTTAGTGAGCCTTAGGGGCGATAACTCAACCTGTGGGGGTACTCCTTGAGAAACCCCTGAATAACACAAGATTATACTGAGAGGGGGGTGAACAATATAAGACCACATTTTAATTTTATTTTTAAATAAATATTATGCAATGTATAGATAGCAATATCAATAGAAGTAATCAAAGCAATGCACAAAACACCATACACAATAGAGACACATATTTAACGTGGTTCACCCAATGTGGACTACCTCCACAGAGAAAATATTTCTTCTAAATATTTCTCAAATAATATTTTGGGAATCCTTCCCAATTACAATATTTATGGACCTCTGTCCAAAGGAGATGTTGATCCCCTAAATCTGGTTTGTGGATCTCTATCCATAGGAGAACTCCTCATTTGCTCTGGCTAGTTATCCTCTAGAAGACACTGCCTCCACTGCACTGACTATGGATCTCTCTCCACTTGAAGACTCTTGTACTCACTCATAAGACCTATCCTCAATATCCTGGCTTATGGATCTCTATCCACTAGAGACACTATCCTCTATGCTCTGTCACCTCCAAAGCTCTGCTCAATAGGTTCACTCAAAACCTACTCAAATCTGATCAATAGGTCCACTCAAAACCTACTCAAATATGCTTAACAAGTCCACTCAAAACTTGCTCAAATCTTCTCAATAGGTCCACTCAAAACCTGCTCAAATATGCTCAACAAGTCCACTTAGAACCTGCTCAAATTTTCTCAATAAGCTCACTCAGAACTTATCCAAATCTGCTCAACAAGCTCACTCAGAACTTGTCCAAATTTGCTCAACAAGCTCACTTAGAACTTTTCCAAATCTGCTCAACAAGCTCACTCAAAACTTGTCCAAATATACTCAACAAGCTCACTCAGAACTTGTCCAAATCTACTTAACAAGCTCACTCAGAACTTGTCCAAATCTACTCAACAAGATCACTCAGAACTTGTCCAAATCTATTCAATAAGTCCTCTCTAGGAATTGCTCAAATTTGCATTGCAAGATTACACAAAATATCACACAAAATCAGTCTACAAGTCTTCTCAAAGACTTACCTCAAATCATCTTAACAAGTTCACACAAAAACTTGTCCAATCTCATAGAAGCATGAAGAGAATTGTTAGAGACTCAATATGTTCTATACTCAATGCTCAATCACTTTCTCAACTCAATCTCATAGAAGCATAAAGAGAATTGTTAGAGACTAAATATATTCTATACTCAAAACTCAATCTCAACTTCAAATCAATATCATAGAAGCATAAATAGAATTATTAGAGACTCAATATGTTCTATTCTCAAAACTCAATCTCAACTCAAATTAATCTCATAGAAGCAAAAAGAGAATTTTTAGAGACTCAATATGTTCTATTCTAAAAACTCAATCTCAACTCAAATCATAATACAAAATAATTTGTTTTATGGAACTCGAGCAACCACTTCACACAATCACTTGACTATGCTCAATCAACTCTACTCAACCAATCACTTCAAGGAACAACCCTTTCTTACAAACCCTATTCCAAGCATGTATCATCCAACTCAAAATATTTCCAACAATGCCCAACATAAATCTCACATAACAATGATACTCATGTTCTTTTCTAACTCAAGTTTAAGGCTAATAAAACAACAATGCTAATAAAACATTCTTCATCTAACAATGATACTCACATTTTTCTCAAACCCTAACTCAAGTTTTTCATACAACCAATGGTTTCAACAACAATGCTTATAAAACAAGGTTTTAATCACAACTCTCAAATCATAAAACCTTGAAGTATTAAACTAATCACTTTCAAAAAGAAAACCCTAATCAATTCCTTTTCACTCCAAACTTAATTTTTAATTAAGACAATCACCTAACTCAACAATTTTTTTTTACCCATACCTTTTCTTGAAGAGTAGTTGTATTTGTAAATCTGCCACACTCACAATTACTTCTTTGAGAAACTCAATAAGGGTTAGAGGATATTTATTTTCTCAATAAATCACAACACAAAAATAATATCAACCAAAATACACCTTATCACTCCATCTATAGAACAATGCTCAATATCTTTCAAAAATAATCTCCTTGGCAAATATCTCTTCCACAATAATATCAACTCTATTAAAGTCTTACTTCTCAAATATCCAAAATTATTATTTAAGACTTTAACTAAAATAAACCCTAAACTCCTTATGCCTCCTAACTTTATTTCCAATCAATAATTCTCAGCTAGCAATTTTCCAAATAATAAAAACCTTTTAACTCCCACTTTGCTAAAAGTAATTAATCATCAACATAGGCAATATTATTCAAATGCTCAACAAAAATATTACCTTTGCCTTGGAGGGGATTCGAACCCCTAACTCTGCACATGACCTGTGCCTTAGTCGTGGATCTATTCCCATGCGAGCTAAGTGCTTGCTTGTAGCATTGAGAGAACCATGTGCTCTAAGTTCCTTATGCTACCAAAAAATACAAGAACGTGCACAATGCTTTGGTGTTCCCAACACCAACCGAAATGCATCTTGATAGGATTCGAACACAGCTCAATGTTGCCACAAAAATTTAACCAAAGTCTCCTTGCCACTATGCCATGCTTCCCATATGGCTTGATAATTTCAATGTGCTTTCCTTTATTTCGATCACCGTCCTTAAAATATGTTCGTTGTTTCTCATGAGCTCAACCACCAATTCGTATGCCTTTTCTTATTTCGAGCAAGGATAATTTATCAATGTTTTTTAGGCATTATATATAGTGCCCTTTGTCTTCCATGCAATCACATCAGCACATCAATTTAATTAGACGTCGGCTTGGTTGATTAGGTTATAAGGTATTTAATTTAATTAAAATTAAATTTAAATATTATAAATTAAATCAAACCAACCTCAGGCTTTAACTTAATTAAACCTTGGAGCCTTGTCTTATTGCACAACCTTGTAACGAATATTTATTTATAAAATTTAAATTCCTTGTGAATTTAAATAATTTATAAAATAAATATTGGACCTTATTTTTAACCTTTGCAATAACCCTTCTTGGGTTTTTATGAACCAATCACTTAACCTATGCTCCCAATAATATTAAAATATTATGGAGCCTTTTTGCCTTTAACTTTTGCATTGTTGAAGCTTTTTCCTAGATGATAGTGACAACCTTTGACGACTTTATTTCTTTCTGAATTCCTTGATATGAGTGATAACTCTATCAGGTGACATCAATGACAACTTTGACTTAGAGGACTCAAAATGTCCAACAACCCCATCTAGAAAACCATGTCCAGGTTCTTCTCACTGTAGGAATTATGGGGCTTCAAGTCCCTAAACTTCACATAGGCATGAGGGGGCTTCAAGGCCCCAATATTAACATAGATTTTAGGGAGCTTTAAGGCCCCAATATTCACATAGACTTGAGGGGGCTTCAAGGCCCTAATCCTCACATAGACTTGAGGGGGCTTCGAGACCCCAATCTTCACATGACAAACTTAGGTCAAATCAACTCAATGAGGGGCAAGACATAAGGGCTACGTCCAGTAACAAAACCATAGTAGCTCCTGGACTCCTTGAATATGGGAGGATAGTCATATATTATAATCTCATTGGTGCCAATGAAACCCCATGATATCAACCATGGAAATCCAGATAGTTTGATGAGTTGGATTAGGTTATCTCGAGACAAAATCAAAGAAGCAATACTATTGCACATTCCATTTCAAGAAGTTCATGTAGCCATAAAAATACAAGGTACACCAATGAACCAAGGGAAGCTTCAAAGCATCCCCACAACATGCACACTACCTCCGAGCATGGGGGTACAAAATATAGGTCACTGTACATAGACTAGGTCGACCTAATAGACAAGGACAAAAGTGTAGTAGGAGCCTGTAAAAGAGGCCTCCCCATTAGGACTCCTTGTACGGAGTTACAGAGTCATGGAACTTCAATGGTAGATCAATTTGACCATGTTTGTAGGTTAGAGGAAACACTGTACGTAGAACAAAAGCGCTTAGAAATCCTTGAGCAGGAGGAAACATGGAGAAAAAGGTGTTTGTGCCTAAATGAGTAGCGCTCAAGAGAGGAACAAAGAGAACACAAAGAGCAAGTAGATAGGTTGGCTCAAGATAACTTACACATAGGCAGTGAGTATTACCAATATGACAGACGTACCGATTCTCAGCATGAGAGACGTACTAAATAGGGATATGAGCGCACTCATTGCACATCACATCATGCTTAAAAGTATAAATAAAACCTAGATCTATAATAGGTGAAACATGATCAAATATAGGCAGATATGGAGGATCAAGAGTAGACATATCCTAAACCTTCATTCATAGTTGTGGGGGATGAACATAGACACCCAAACTGGGAAGATGCAGGGTTACCTTCTTGACCACTATGAGTAAACCTTTGAGAAAAAGAGATAATTTCTTTGAGGGCATACAAGATACTCATTGAGAGCATCAAGTATCTCAAGAAATAAGATGCGGTTGGAAAAAATCCAACCTTGAGTAAGATACACAATCAACCTCTGTGCCCTTCAATATCGAAACCTACATATCCTAGGCACTTTGATATGCCTAGGTTAGACAAATTCAAAGAAGAGGAATATGTGCAAGAACATGTCACCAATTTCATGAATGCGTGTTTCCAAATTGAACATAATGATGTCCTAATGCTAAGAATATTCATCATGACATTATTAGGTGTAATAACTGAATGGTTAAATCAACTGCTTAAGCACAACATCATTAGTTTTAAGCAGCTAGTGAATGTATTTCTTGAATGCTTTTATTTTAGCATCAAGAAGAAAGTAAAAGTGTCTAACTTGGTAAACCTAAAGCAATACGATGATGAGCCAGTCATGGAATATGGGAAAATATGGAGAAAAGTAATGCCAAAACTATCATTTTTTATTCCTACTATTGAACTCACTTGAATGTTTACTAAGAGTTACACCAAGTACATCTTGTTGCTCTTGCAACTACAATAGTATGAAACATTCAAGGAAGCCTTGGCTCAAGCTAAACTGATAGAATACATCAAGGTAAAATAAGGAGATCTTAAGCTCCGAAACAAAAAATATTGGAACAACAAAAACCGCAATAACAAAAATCAACAAAATTAGGCCAACCCTGCTCTAGTTAATCAGATTGTGTTAAACATACCAAAGGTATGGAATAGCCAACAATCGTATAACTATCAGGCTCAACCCCCACCAACCAATTACAACTAAAAGAACAACCAAGGTTAGAATAGGGAATTTTGATCGTATTGCTATTTTACACCTTTATTAGAATTGATGCAATCGATATTCAATCAACTAAGCAAGGCATAGAGACTCAAGTTACCTAAGGTATAACTTCTTGACCCTAACTATCCCAATCCTAGGGGATATAAGGAATATCATTATTTCCCATATCATAGATAATAAGGGCATAATATCAAATCATACATCAAATTCAAGAATATTGTGCAAAACATGATTGAGAAGGGTGAGCTAAAAGTTGGTAATCCACTAGCACCCAACAACAAAGACATGGACATATTCAAAAGCCCATTGCCAAATAATGAAGCCCCTAGAGATCAGTACGCTCAAGTAAACCAAGTCTAGGTTGAACCTCCCACTCAAGGATTCATTGGAATGGTTGAAATAGTTAATATGGTGATAAGAATCCAATGGTACAACCAACCAGAACCTCCAGTAGCTCCTATTTGTATCTCAACTGCACCTCAATAGAGGTAGGTGCTGAATAATCCTCCAGGCTCACCAGTGTGGCCTGTGATAACTATCCAAAATAGACTTGTGTAGAATCTACAAATGATATCAACCAAGTTATCAATATATGAGCTCATTCAATAGTCTCCCAAGCACAGGAAGACTATAATGGAAATATTGAGATCAATTGAGCTACAACCCTAGAACCCTGATGCATTTACAAACTTTATGGGGCAAGTACAGTAGTGTCAAGAGTCTATGATTCATTTTTATGATCATGAAATCAAGGTAGTCTATACTACTGTAGCAAACCCATTTCTTCATATCATGGCATCTATCAATGACATACTTTTCAAGAGGGTTTTAATTAACATAGGCTCATTAATAAATATAATAACAACAAAAGCTATAGGGTCCTTAAAAATCCCTAGGTCAAACATTGTCCCTACCTCCTACACATTAAGAACTTTCAATGATGCACTGTGCTCCACAGTGGGTATGCTCATATTGCCTATGAAGTTAGGGTATAAGACCATCCCTATGATGTATCATGTGTTGGACGGGGCCATGTAATACAATATCCTCCTAGGGCATCCATGGATAAGGGACATGCAATGTGTTCCATTGATCTTGCACCAATGGATTAAATATGTGCATGAGAGACAAGTACATGTGGTACCATCGAATGAACATCCTTTCAAATATGTGCATCAAGTTGACTTACCAGGGGATTTTTTCCTTCCATCCACACACCTATACATTAGACCATCATTCCCTACCATGCAACTAGGAAGAAAATCCAAATTAGTGCAAGGTGACCCATCCACATTGATGCCACCTTTGGCTTCTAAAGCTACTAGTGCTTCTGAGAAACCAACAAAATCTAAGGTACAAGAATCTCAGAAGCTAAAAGCACTCTTGATGGAGGAAATACCTAAGGAAGTTCCCACCATATAAATAGTAGAAATTCCAAATCCCATGGAGGAGGAAGATCCCTAAAACATTGTCAAGGAGGTACCTCAACCTGTCTTACCTGCATCATCATTAGTATTATATGCATAGTAGGTGATAGTTCACCTAGATAACATAGGATTAGATGAGTATCTTGTGCAAAATATGAATTTCATGCCAATATCAAGTCTACACAAGACATGGGATGACCAAGAATCCCAAACCTACCAATGGGGACAATGGTTTCATTAGGGATCATCCCTAACCAAACCAACTTCATCTATGTTGGTTTGGATTACACCCATGATACCTCAGACATCGAAGAGGATGAGGATGAGACATTCACCATGAATGTTCATTACTTATCTAATCCTAAGTTTACTCTAAGATATTTTGAATGGAACCATTGGCATGGCTATGGTTTGGGTCTATATGAGAAAGGACGATGAAACCCGCTTGAAACACAATATCAGTTACCTATTGATATATCTGGCCTAGGATATCATATCTAAAGCTATGATGACTCATTAGCTACATACCTAGATATATGAGCTTAGGATTCAGGAAAGACATTTAATGGAATCCATATCAACCAAACATAAGCTACTTGAGTGATAAATGGGTGGCTATGGTCAATATAGGACCATATGATGAGTATCATCCAGATTTATCTCTCGAAGCAATCCCATAAAGAATAATCCTATGGGAGTATGAACCATAATATGGTTATGAATGAGAATATAATGAGCATGTCACAAGTGAGTCTGAGGATGAAAGTAGATTGGCCTATCATGGGCCTCAGTATTTACAACACATCACTTGGTTAGGTAACATATAAGGTAGATACATCATGGATGAGAGTGGCTATGAGTCAAAGGAATTAACTAATATGGCATACCTTTGGCCTAGACATGCACACCATATCATAGGGCTAGTGGAAATAGATAATAGATTCTTCATAGGTAGCAATTATTATGAGGATGAGATTGAACTAGCCTATCTAGGGACCCGACATCCAAGTCACCATCTAGTTCCAGTGGGTAGGAATGAGGGGATATTCATAGATGACAATGACTATGAAGACAATACTGAGAATGCTTATCTTAGGCCTCGTCACTTACGTCAAGTCAATAAACTTATTGAAATAGATGAAATAATTTGCATAATATATCCTAGCCCTCGCTTCAAGGGAAGACCACCTAATTTAGATATGATCTATCACATGGTTTTCCTTGATATTCCTACATTTAGAGAGTTGCTTTAGCCTAATGATCTCATCATATTGTCTACTTACACACCAGATCTTGAGATCCCCATACCCCTAGAGACACATATTGGGTATGGAAGGCAAGTCACAAATGCAAAGTTACACCCACGTGGTCCTGGAGATTCCATCCTATCCATCAACATGATCTCCATTGATTTGACCACTCCACTCCAAAACCTAGATAATCCTTCTAATGCATTGTGTCTTAACTTAGATGCTATTGATTAGGATTGCATTGATTCATCCTTAGAGCCTAAATATTTATTCCCCAATGAAGAAATGCTACAATGATTTCATTTTACACCAAGATGCACACATTATGTTTATCACACTGGTCCCAACCATGATTCAGTTGAACCTTTAAACCCAATGGATGACATCTACTTGATCCCCACTCCTCACTATCTTGAGGATGTATCACACATTGCAATAGAGGAGACTTTCAAGGTAGATATAAATGATGATACTTCTAATACAAAGAAATTTATGTTTAGAGAAAGCTTATCTCTAGAAGAATAGGCCACCATACTACCTCTACTAAAAGAGAGACCTAATCTCTTTACTTGGAACTACAAGGATATCTTGGGTTTAGATCTAAAATTGGTTGTCCACAACCTTAATGAGTTGTAGAAGCTATTGGATGTAGTATTTATTGTATCCATCAACTATTTGGAATGGGTATCAAACATGGTACCTATATGTAAACCTAATGGAATAATTTGTATTTGCACGGATTCTAGAGACATCAACAAGGCAACACCAAATGATTCATTCTAATTGCCCAACATAGATGCTCTTGTAGATGCAACTATAGGTAATGATATGCTTTCCCTCATGGATGATTTTTTTGGTTACAATCATATTTAGATTAAACCCAAAGACCAACATAAAATTGTGTTCACCACTCCATGGGGGATATTTTTTTAAAAAGTAATGTCATTTGGTCTTAAAAATGCTGGCGCTACATATCAGTAGGCTATGACATAAATTTTTCATGACTACATGTATAAGATCTTAGAATATTATATCGACGACTTACTGGCCAAGTCATTGCTGCATGAAGAGCATGCAGAGGTTCTAAGAAAGGTCTTCAATCACCTGATAAAGTACAATGTCAGGTCGAATCCCAATAAATGTGTCTTTGGTGTAACTTTATGAAAACTCTTGGGATTCATCGTTTCTAAGTGAGGGATCGAAGTTGACCCAAAAAATGTAAAGGCTATCCTAGAAATGGCCCTACCGACTACCATCAAAGAGTTGAGAAGCCTACAGGGCAAAGTAGCATCCATAAAGTGTTTCATCATACAACTATCGGATAAATATCAACCCATGAATTGATTGCTACACAAGGGGGTCCCATTCCATTGGTACAAAAAAAGTAAGAAAACCTTCAATGAGATCAAGAAACACCTGGAAACATTGCCAGTGCTAGCTCCATGGAGGTTGGACGTGCCATTTTTGCTTTATATATTTGTTACTAATTTTGCATTGGGCACCATGTTGGCTCAAAAGAATGTGCAAGGTAAATAACAAGCGATATACTATATCATCCACACCTTTTTAAGTTATGATATAGGGTATGCATATGTAGAAAATTTGTGCCTAGCAGTGGTATTTGCAACCAAGAAATTATGCCATTACATGCTGAGCCATACAACGTATGTGATATCAAAATAAAATCCTTTGCAGTATATGATGAGAAAGATATATCATAATATATGTACTAAAAAGTGGATCATGCTACTGACATAATTCAATTTGTAATTCATAATACAAATTCAATCAAGGGACAAGTCCTAGTTGATCAACTAGTAGAGGCACCTCTTTAGGAAAATAGACCTCTTACCATAGAACTTCCTGATGATGTAGTATTTGCATTTCAAAAGAATTCAAACCCAAATAACCTGATAACAAAGCTGACATGAATTTGTTCTTAGATGGTTTGAAGTGTGAGCAAGGGGGTGGTGCAGGGATTGTGTTTGTCATAATGCAAGGTGCTCCAATACACTTTTCATTTAAGTTAGACTTCCCTTGCACAAATAACAATTCCAAATATGAGGCCCTAATATTGGGTCTCAAAATAGCCATCACCATGAAGATAAAAAGTCTAAATATATTGGGTGACTCCCTTCTCATAGTCAACCAAGTTAAGGTATTATTTCAATGTAGGTGTTTGATCATGAAATCTTACAAAGAGCTTGTTGACACTTACCTAGCTCAACTAGAATGGTATGACATTGAGGTAGTCCCTCACACATCCAATATATTTGTAGACACTATGGCATATTTGGTATATTTGATCCCTCAAAATCCATGTACTGATTTCACTACCATTCATGTGAAGATGCTCTTGCAATCAACAATGTAGTGTGAGGATTTTGACAAAAAATAATCAATCAACATGATTCATATAGAACCAAACCATGAGTGGTTCTATAAATCCATAGACTTTCTAAAGAAGGCACCTTGGGGTGTTTGATCTTGCAAGGTCTTGCAAGAAATGGTATCACCATTCACCACAAGGTTATTTCTCAATTTGTATTTGTGTACATTGAATCACAGGGGTAACAAGTCATCTTTTCTATTGAGGTTGTGGCTTATCAGGATTGGCTATCCCAATTACAATATTTCCTTAAACTTAGAATCATTCCACAGGTATTGTTGCAAGATGCAAAATGAGTATTCCAAAAAAAAGTGACCAAATATGTCTTGCCATGAGATATATTGTATCATTGAATCTTCGATGAAGTCCTCATTCATTTCCTTAAGCCCCAAGAATTAGCATGGGTGATTTTGCAAGCTCATGATGGTACATGCAATGACCATTTCAACAACATGGACATCATCAAGCGCATACTTCAAATGGGTTATTATTGGTCCACCATGGAAGAGGATTACTATGAGTATGTCAGGAAGTGCACTAAGTGTCAGCATCATGCAAATATTATGGCATGTAGGAAGTGCACTAAGTGTCAACATCATGCAAATCTGATGCACATGCCATCACAGGACTTACAGCCCATTCAGGCAGCTTGGAAATTTTCTCAGTGGGGTTTTGTCTAATTGGAAAGATCTCTTCCTCATATTTGAATTGACACATGTTCATCTTAACGACCATTGAGTAATTCACAAAATGGGTGGAAGCGGTACCCTTAACATTGATGATAGGACCTCGAATTATGGAGTTCATACTTCACAATATCATATTTCACTTTGGGGTCCCCTCCAAGATAATTTTGAATAATTTTCCTTCATTCAAGAATAAAAATGTGTGAGCTGTAACATCTAAATATAACATTCAACACAAATTTGTAACTCCATATTATCCGCAAGCAAATGGGCAAGTGGAAGCCTCAAACAAAATAATTATTGCCATCTTAAAGAAGACGATGAAAGAAAATCATAGAGATTAGCATCTATAGTTACCTCTTGCATTATGTGCTTATAGTAAAAGCATGTAGATGTCCATTGGGGCAACATTGTTTTCACTTGTATATGGTTCTGAGGCCATCAAGCCCTTAGATTTGGAAATTTCAACATTGTGTGTTGCATTGAAAGAGTTCATCGATGATGACACTATGCGACAAGCCCACCTTGATCAATTGACCCTTCTTGATGAACACCGCATCAATGCTCTTGAGCATCTCTAATTTTACCAAGATCATCTAACTCACACTTATAACAATAGAGTCCACATGAGAGACTTTAAGGTTGGGGATCTCATGCTTAAAGAGAACCAACAAAACTCCAACTTGCCATCACACCTACGAGACAAATTTGTAGCTAATTGGATAGGTCCTTACATCATATTAGAGAAGATTGGACCTAAAACATATCATATGACATCATTAGGAGGTGTTGAAGAGCCTGATCCTCTCAATATTATTCATCTAAAGGTGTTATACACATAAAAACAATAAAACCCAAAAATATTCAAAAATTTTAAAATAACAAAAACATGTGAAAATCATAAAAATCCAAACAAATCAGAAAATATCAAAACCAAAATGTTCCAAAGGCATCATAATCCCTTTGGTCAACTCACAAAAATCTCCAAATGCATCTTAAATCCCTTTAGTCAAACCCATAAAAGGCTCCAAAGGCATCATAAGCTCTTTGGTCAACTCACAAAAAGCTCCAAAGGCATCTTAAATTCCTTCGATCACTTTAAAAAAGGTCCCAAAGGTATCATAAGCCCTTTGGTCAACTGACAAAATCCCTAAAGGCATCTTAAAGCTCTTTGGTAAAGTCAAAAAAATCTCCAAAGACATCTTAAAGCCCTTTGGTCACTTCACAAAAGGCTCCAAAGGCATCATTAGTCCTTTGGTCAACTCACAAAAGGCTCCAAAGGTATCATAAGTCCTTTTGGTCAACCCACAAAATGCTCCAAAGGTATCTTAAACCCTTTGGTCAACTCACAAAAGGCTCCAAAGGTATTTAAGCCCTTTGGTCAAAATTAAAACACAAAAGCACAAAAACAATTTAAAAAGCAAAAATTCAAAAACATCCAAAATAATCAAAAGTCCAAAAACAATGGAAAATATCAAAAATGAAAAGCAATAAAACTCAAAAACATTACAAAAATACAAAAATATTCATGTAATTGCATTGCATTTAGGCATGACCATCTGTTATAATTGTATTAGGTTAGGCTGTGTTTGCAATCTTACAAATGATACCATTTTTGTACCTCAATCATACCTCTTCAAAATCCATCATCATCCATAACCCATGTGAGTAACTATGTTTTTCAACACAAACCATTCTTGTTTCTATAAGGGATGTACTAAGGTTTTCCAATCACTTAGCCATACCTAGTTATTTTATTAGATTTTATAGAAAACTATATTCACTAGCAGAATATGAGGTTTAGTTTTGATAGTACCTAGATACATCATAATCCTATCACTAATAAAAACATTAAAATACTGATTAGGATAAGAAAATATGAACACTACAAAGTGGTACTAGGAATCCTAAGTGAAAGGTCCTCACTTGATCATTTTGTGATGTGCATGGTCTAGGATGTTGATCATTGGCAAAAGGACAAGTTCCCCCTACCCAAAGAAATCCCTTGCTTTCATCAAAAAAAGCAAAAATCCTGAAACAAAACAAAATCCTAAAGCAAAATAAATAATTATTATCATCACTACATAAATCCCTTGCTCAAAAGAAAATAAAATTCAAAATAAAAAGTGATTTTCATCACTAACCATGAGCAAGTATCCCAAATAAATGTGAAGAAAAGAAGGGGATGAAGAGCTTGAATCCCTGGAATGGTCAATCTCCACAAAATATTAAGTTATCCCTAATACAACAATGGGCTAAATGAATCCCACATGGCATTAGGGTAGTTCTAAGCAATTCGCAAGAGGAGCTAGTTTTAGGTGCCCTGTATCACCTCATGGTCTAATCCAATCGAGTCCAACTTAGGATCATGATGAGCATTTGATGACCTCCAATACAAAAATGGGCTGAATGAATCCCACCTAGCATTGGGGTAAGCTTATATCTCATATAATGTATTCATTTGCACACATAGAAATAATAAAAATCTAAGTCATCACAACAAAAACCTTATCTTTCAGGAGTCTTGTATGGTCAGTATACAACTTTTGATGAAGTAACTAGGGTGTTTGAGTCATGGAAAACCTCAAATATCCCTAAATAGCAAAAAATCATGCCATAAATAAAATCATCAACTTTATTTATGAGGTTTTGTTCATTAAATGGTGTTTATAAAATAGGATAGATACCAGATAAATATCAGAAATGATACTTACATTACCACTGACTATTTTGTACACATATTTTAATTTACAAAATCTTATAAAGAAAGCACATACATACCACATCATTTCATCTCACATATAGATGCTTAAATTATTATTTCTTATGATAAGAGTTACCATTTACATTCATGATTATTATACATTTTGTGGTATCATCTATTAGTTTGTAAACACATTAAAATTCATTCCTTATATTTTAAGTTATTAAAGCATACAAGTTCATTTGCATTAGTTCATTCCTCAAATAATTAATGCATTACATTCCACATCATACATCATATCATAACAACATAAGATAAATGCATACACAACTGAAACAAATTAAATAGCCATTTTACATTCATCAATTACATCCATATAAGCATGCATGGTAGTACATCCACATACCCATATCATAGAATCTAAGCATACATCCACCATCTAGCTAGTGCATGTCAGGTATACATCACATAATATAACGTAAAAATAGGTATTACCTTCATTTTGCATCACATAAACATAAAGTAATAAACTGATACACATAATGAGCCATAATCAAATAGAAAATATCATATATATATATATATATATATGACACGTGTATATAGGGATACAAAATTTTTGTAGGCTACAGTAGTGTAGGTCCCCAGACCTTACACTCAAAAATAATACAATCCATCATTACTATTAGATGAGGCTGACACCTCCAGGCTCGCCTCCACCCTTGAATCCATCCCTGTGAGTCTATATGGAGCTAGTCCCTAAGGTTCACTCTATTTGGGTCCTGGTCCTCTGACTCAGCTACACTAACGATTGCCCTAAATCACTCCACCTACTATGTTGTGAGCCCCTACTGTAGAACTATCTCAAGGAGTATGACCTAACTGCTTAATATGGAGCTACAAAGACACAATAAACCCAACATTTGTCAATATATGAGCCTCTTAATCCTCTAGTAGGTTCTATAGGCATCTAGTCTCAGCGCCTAGATCCAAACTTGCTAGCCCTTGAGTAGTTGGAGTAGTGGGTACAACCTATCCTAGTGCAACATACCTCTCTATAGTAAGTTGGTCTATCCTGAGATGCACTAAGTCAATTTGTGTCTAGGAGGCGGTTTTCTTATCCTCGAAGCACCTAACCAAAATTGGATCATAGCAATAGTAGAGTCCCATTGTAAAATTTGAATACGAGCTACCTAAAGCTTAGCCTCTACACTATGCAACTGAGGTCAAAGATGAGACTCCTGCTCCTCTAGATCTAACTCCTCCTCCTCCTCCAGACTAATTACTCCACTACTACCTACTACTAAATTTCTTGGCCCTAATACTCAGTACTAGGTCACACACGATGTGCATCAGGATCCTCCTCTACAACTGCCTCATCCTTAGTCCTCCCTAGGAGACCACCACCATGCCATAGCCATGTAACCCACCACTGGGTATATGCCTCGATAACCAATTATCAACCTCAAGTTCAATCAACTCAATCCGATATTCAGGATATGGGTTCCTAATTTGACAAACCTTCAAAACTATCTTTGACTCTAGAGAGTGATCCAAAATGGAATGTAAGCATAGAAAGCTCCTCTTTAGAATCAAAATCTCAATCTGAAATCCACTTTGATAGCCAAAAACAAGTGATTAATCCTCAAGCAAAGATATCCCTTTTAGAAGTATTACAAAGTTCTTGTATCGCTCCAAATTTTTCACACCCTTACCTTCAGACTATAGGATCTGTTCCCAGAAGGGGGATGTGAAAAGTATGGCACGGTACCTCGGACTGAGAGGCCTTGCGAAGGTCCCACCTCTTGGGGGAGGTGTATTATGGTGATTTTTTGATGGATGGTGGGTTCACCAGGAAATTTTTGAATGGCAATTTCCATGCCTAGGTTGGGAATGTGTTTAATGTGTTTAGTTTTAGCTTTAACCATTCGAGTCCTAGGTTTGGCCAAATGAATCTAAGTTGTTCTATTATGAAAATGCAGACTAGATGAAATACAATAAACAAATATGAACAGAAACAAAGAGAAAAAGCTAAATTACAGAGCCATACCTGATCCGAATGTCTGATGGAGATTCTGATTCTTGAAGCAGATAGGATCGTCTAGAATTTGATGAAATCATCTCCGACCTACAGGATCATCTGAGATCTGACGAATTCGTTAGACAAAATTGTCAAAGACCTGCAAACAGAGAAATAGACACAAAATGCAAAAAATGCAACAATGCTAATAGAGGATAATGATGTAAAATGACAATAAGGATGTTAACAAATAATACCAAATAGAAATGCAAGTGAGTTGCAACACTTTAGAAGCTAATAATGACCTTATTATGCAATTAAACTATATGGGTGAAATCCAAGATGCAGAATAACAGAAAGCAATAAATAAAATGACTAGCTACAGAATAAAATAACAGATGAGAAGAGAAAAATGCAAACTCTGGGCACTGATTGCCCCCACTGATGATTACAGTCGAAATCATCTCGGATTGGTATGAAATTGTATTGAATTGAACAGGATCATCTACAACGATCTGAGCTTGCTCCAGTTGAAGAATAACAAGGTTCCTACAATAAAATTTTGATGGGACAAGTGCAGATGGTAATTTAGGATGTTTTAATGCATGTAAAGTCAAGTTACAGGAAATTTCAGCCAGGGGGATGCCAATGGGAGGTCCTAAGTTTAAATAGGCTTAGGAGGGAGGTTAGGAGGTTGGAGATCATCCCAATTTTGGAGATCTTCAATGGGGGAGGGTCTCTAATGACGCAAACATGCTTTTGCCCAGATTAGAGATGTCATTGGAATAGAGGCTAATTGTGAAAAATCAGTTTTGGGATAAGATTGTCTGGACGTCCTAGCCCAGACGAAATCGTTCGATATGAGGCGATATCGTTTGATTGGATATGATATCGTCAAATGATAAAAAAAAACTCTAAAAATGGTGTGAAAAATGAGGAAACGGGTTAAGCGACAGTTTAGGAGCGGTTTAGGGGGTTAAAATTTGAATTTGAATATTTACTAGAGTAATTGTAATTATTAAGGTTTTACTGCGCCAATTTTAGGGTGCTACATTTTTCCCCCTCTTTAGCGAATTTTTTGAAGAAAATGCGTTAAAGATGAGTTCTTCTCGATTTACGAAAAAGCAAAAATTATTCCCATTTTTAGGCGACGATTCTAGGTCAAATCATATGACAGCTTACTATGGTGCCCCCTCCGTGTTTTTACCCAAATCAAATGTTTGAGGTAAAAACATGAAAAAGCAAAATTAAAAAAAAAAATGTTTAAGTGTTTTGATTAAAATTAAGAAAAGTAGGGTAAAACCCTAATTCATTTGTTACTGTTCATTTTTATAGTTTTCTAGTTTTAAGGGCTCTGGAGACAAAAATGGTCGAGATAGTGCACAAATCGACAGAGGTTCGGTGCGGACTATGGGTAAGGGTCTAAACTAAATTTAGAGTGCTTTAATTTAGAATTTCATGCTTTTTAGACTAGATTTGCTTGATTTTTGAGCATCGTGGCTGTTTTTGGGCTGTTGACGTCATTGATACGAAATCGTCTCAATTTCGCCAAAATCGTCTCAATATCATCGATTTTGTCCAAGGGCAAAATCGGCGATAGGGGGACGATTTCGTCAAATAAGGGAAGATTCCATCATGCAAAATCGAAGATGAATTTTCTCAAATTTGGGATGATATCGTCCAATTGTGGATGATATCATCATTTATAAAATTGAACTTATTTTGACTTGCATTTTTAATTAATAATTTTTATTGTTGATTTTGTTTATGTTGCAGAGAGGATTACTGAAGAGCAAAGAATGGAAATATGGCGGGTTGAGGGATGACTTGGCCTCCCTGTCGTAGGTAGAGTGATATCAGCTGGCATAGGTTGGCTTGCAGCACGTTGCAGACATGCCACAAGTTTCTACAGATATAGGGCTATTGACAGCCCTAGCAGAGAGGTGGTATCCGGGTTCTTCCTGTTTCTAGTTACCAATAGGGGAGATGACTCCCACATTGGAGGATGTATGGAGGATTTTGAGGATCCCCATACAAGGACGACTGATAACTCCCATGGCCAATCAAGGCCATGTGATGATGCGACTGTGTGGTGATTCGAGCTTTGCCCTGGAGAAGGGCGAAGTGAATATCGAGTCACTGTGTCAGGGCTTGGGGCATCTAGACTCACACGGGTTTTGGCTGGGGTGGTAGGTGGACTACTGCTATACCACTAGAGTGGATGTAGGATACCATGGCTACTGATAGATGTGGTCTGTGACATGAGAGACCATGGATACAAGTTTGCTTAGGGGAGCTTTGTACTCTACAGATTGTATAGGATCCTACATGGGGTCATGTACAAGGGCGACCGATGTCTGGTTATGACATCGCTACTACAGGTTTGGTGCTGGGAGCACATCATGGTGCAGAGGTTGGTAGGGCTTCCACTGATAGGGATTGATGGAGAGAGGCCCCGAGTTTTCTACTAGTGGCTTTAGAGAGGGGCACGACGGATAGATCTTCTAGCATCCCAGAGACTACTAGATGACCTCGTCTTTGACTAGATCACTTGGAGGCCTTGGAGAGATCATCTAGGGTGGGCCAAGGATAGACAGGAGCTGGTTTGCATCAGGCGAGTCTGTTGGCTGAGGATGGAGAGGGAAGAGGTGGAGCTCCACCGATACGACTGAGTTTTGAGGCAATTTGGTCTACAACAGGGGATCGCATCTCTTAGAGACTACAAGTTTTCCCAGACTGTCTAGGATAACACTACAGCTAGCGGGGCTCCAGATATGCAGTGATTGAAGGAGTCAAGATGCAGATGATGCCCCCATTCAGATAGTGGATGGGGACGATGCTGGGGTAGCCAACGGCTATGATGCCTGGTACATAGGCATCCACCCTCCTCGGATGATGAGGGCTTAGGGTCCGATTCATGCAGTTGTGCATCGAATGGGGAGGTGGTGCCAGACAGCCATTGAAGTGACACAGGGTCACGGTAGGAGAGAGTAGAGGAGACCACAGGCATAACATAGGCCACAAAAATGGGAGAGGAGGGAGGAGAGACCCCCTTCTCCATAGAGAGAGAGGCCACCATCTCCCGATAAGGGCAAGGGTGTTGACACTGGGGAGAGCAGTGAGACAATGACTCTCCAAGCGAAGACTGTCCATCTCCAGGAATAGGTGCAGACTTTGCAGGATGAGGTTGCACACCATCAAGCTGAGGTTACACAGCTTAGAGATGAGATTGCACACCTCAGAGCATGGGGCAGAGGAGCGAGAACTCGAGATTTAGCATGTTTTATGGCCCAGATTGCTTTCTATCAGGCTCTATATCACCAGACGATGCCAGCAGAGGAGAGGGTGCCATTACCATCTCATATTGCAGAGCTTGTCATGATGGGGTCATCTAAGACATCATCACGATTGACATCCAAGACTCACGATACTACATGGACTATGATGGGGCCACCTCCTACACCTCAGGGCAGGGGAGGAGATGAGGCTGAGAGCTCGAGGGGTTCTCGAGGCTAGCTACTACAAACTGCACTACACAGATTGATACATAGAGTTTATTATTTTTGATAGAGGATTGAGTATGCCGAGGTACAGATTGTGGCATACCGATCCACTTTTGAGATGATGTATATATTGTTGATATATATATAGATGAGATATTTTTGATCATATGACTTGTCTTATGTTTTTTTACGATGCTTTAATTTTTTTGATGTGATTGATTTGATGATTCATGTAATTATGTCGTTTTGGAAATATATATGATTTTTAATAGATGCTTTAAAATTTAAATGAAATAATCTGATGTAAACAAATTGGTTGTTTGTGATGTGGTGATTTGATAAAAATAAAAATGATTTTTAACAATAATTTCAAAGGACATTGTCGCTAGTATAGACCATTTCATGGAGTCGCCACTCACTTGGTCATCAAGCTAATCCCAGTATAGAAATATTGTTAAAAAGTAAAAGAGTGCTTAAGAGACTGTCTTAAGACTTTGGTGCAATGGTGCAAATGATGATGATGATGGTGATTTGTTTTTAGATTTCCATAAAAATATTATGCATGAAATAATGTTAAAATGATTTTTTCTAGGCATAAATTCCTAAGTGTGATAAATTTTTTGGATAATTCCCTAGGAATTATACCATCATTGCAATTCTGCATGTTGACAAAATGACATGAAATAGTAATAATGTTTGTTCTTTTGAAAGCATAATTGTGTAACATAATGATTTAAGTCATATGTTTTTGATGAATTGATTTGAAATAAATGGAAAATAAAATTAATACAATGGTTTGCGCTAGGCATAGAATATTTAGGTATAAACTTATACCATCATCGTGAAATCCAAAAAGATATAGTTTTATTGCGTGGTTGATTTTTAATAAACCGAAAATATGAAGATGAGGACTTGCGCTAGGCATAAAATTCTAATTTTGGTTTTGAAACTATACCATCAATGCGAAAGTCAAAAGTTATATATATATGTAACTTTATTGCATGTTTTGAAAAATGATTTTGATTTTTTTGGTAATGCCTGTAGTTGTATTTATACTAAACAACTATTCTCAAATAAGAAAATGAAATTATTCCAGACAATTTGCAAAAATATTTCAAAGTATCTTAAAGACAAAATTTATGTTTATAAGGAATCCCATGTGCGTATGTGAGTTCATTTCCAATCTTGATTTATCATAATGATACACAAAATCTCTCAAATACAAATGTGTGTGCAATTGCTTTGTGCATTGACCAGTTTTGAGCAAGATAATTTGATACAAGTAATTTGAATTAACCAAATAAGTGTTCATTAACCATGATTTAGATGCATATAACCATACTAGACTACTATGTAAGTCGGATTATCAAGAGCTAGCTAATCCATAAGTAGACATTGGTCTATACAAAAGAATGTCGCTAATGTGACAGACATATCGCCATGCTAGGAGTTACCCAAGGCCAAGCAGGTTGGGCACAAACCACCTGTTATGGGGCTTACCTCATAGTTTTTGAATAATTGAGAATTCCAGGGATTCAAGCTCATCAACCCTTCTTTTCTTTTCAAAGGGTAGGGAAAGGGATTTTATTACTTTTGCTTTTGCTTTCTTTTGCTTTCTTTTGTTTTCTTTTCTTTTCTTTTGTATTTTTGCTTTTCTTTTGTATTTTGGAGATAATTCTTGGAACATTGCTGTAATGATATAAAATAACTTTTTTCTTTTTTCTCTTTTCCTTGAAATTTTCTTTTCTTCCTATGCTAGGGATACTTGCTCGGATTAGCTATAGAGCAAGGGATTTTTATGCTGGGTAGGGGTGATATTGTCCTTTTTCCAATTCTCAAAGATTCTAGACCATGTGCATGATAGGATAGCAGGGGAAACTTTTCGCTCAAGAAACCACTTCTACTATGTAGCATAGCATGGACATTACAAATATAATCATTTTATTGTGAAAGGATGTGCTTGGTTTAAGTAAATAACAAGATCAATTTTTTGTGCTCAAACTTTATTTAATTGAATTTTGTGGACTTTGATATAAGAGAGATTAGTAATCATGCCAGATAAAATCAAGATATTTATTTTTGTGTTTGCAAAAGTGAGGGATTCCAAATAAATGCTAATTTATCCCAAAATAATTTGAAAATATAACTGCAACATGTGTAAGAAGAAATATATACAAATACTTTTTTGAGAAGTTTGAGAATGTTGACTCTCTCTTTCTTTCTTTCTTTTTGTTTTGGTTTCGGAAGAGTCAAGAATATTGCTATTTTTATGTTTGTTATTTGCTTTTTTTTTTGTTGTTGAAAGAATTAACAAGTGCCATAAATACAACAAATAGTTTTGAATATTTTGATGATTTTGAATGTTTTTGGTATTTTTGAATTTATAAATTGAAAGAAATACAAGATAGTGATTGTGGAATATTTTAAACAAATATATACAAGGATGAAATGACCAAATTTATACATAGTAACGTTTAAGATGCATAATATTCATAGGTTCTTTAAGTTCTTTACCATCCAAGGTAGCTAATTTGTATGCTCCTGATTCAAATTTAGCAGTGATAATATATGGTCCAAGCCAGTTGGGCTCAAATTTACCTTTAAGGTCTTTAGTTGCATTAATATTTTTTTGATTTTATTTTAAAACAAGGTCGCCGATCTCAAAGGATCGATGACGAACTTTTTTAGCATATGATCTTTTAAGCTTGTTTTGGTAGGCATGGAGATGCTCCAAAGCATTGATGCATTTTTCATCTAGAAGTTCCAGCTAACTGAGTCTGCCAGCTCGATATTCATCTCCTACTTTGGTATCTTGAAGTAGTAGACCCAAAGAAGGAACTTCTAATTCAAAGGGAAAAATGGCTTCGGCACCATAAACCAAAACAAAAGGTGAAGTTCCAGTGGGGGTTAGAACACTAGTTCGATAGGCCCACAAGGCTGGATATAATTGAATGTGCCAGTCATGGCTAGATTTATTGACCAATATTTTGAGAATTTTGATTAAGGTTTTGTTAGATGCTTCTACTTGACCATTACCCTGAGGATAATAGGGAGTGGACCAACGATGTTGAATCTTATATTTTTGGCATAATTTTTTAACATATTTATTTTTGAAACAAGTTCCATTGTCCGAGATGAGATTTGCAGGAATTTCGAACCTACAAATGATTTGATTAAAAATAAATTTAGAGACTTGTGTGCCAGTGCAAGAAGCTAAAGGCATAGCTTCAACCCACTTCGTGAAATACTCGGTGGCGGTTATGATGAATTTGTGTCCATCAGATGACATAGGATTAATTTTTCCAATAATGTCTAAGCCCCATTTGGAAAAGGGCCAAGGAGAGGAAATAGCCTGCAGTTCTTATGCAGGGGCATGGACAAGGTCAGCATGTTTCTGGAACTTGTCGTAATGGCACACATAATCATGTGCATCATTCTCCATGGTAGGCCAAAAGTATCCTATCCTAAGGAGCTTTTTAGCAATCACACTACCACTGAAGTGTCCTCCATAAGATCCATCGTGGGCTTCACTCAAGGCTGATTTGGATTCTTCTAGATTCAAACATCTCAATAGGATACCTTCAAAAGATCTCCTATATAAAGTATTGCCAATTATTACAAATCGACTTGCTCGTCTACGTAATAACCGACGTTGGTTTTTATTAGAATTGGCAGGAAAAGTCCCATTTTGAAGAAAATCAAATATATCCGTATACCAAGGTTCAGGAGTAGTTTCATTAATTAGAAACACATCCAAAGGTTCTAAGCATGACTTATTTGAAGCAGGTTCCTAGAGCCGACGAATAATTATGGTGGCATATTCGTCATCTAACTCCAAGGGCAGAAGAGATGCAGCTGCGGCCATAGCGTCAGCTGCACGGTTGCTAGTTTGCAAAATAGCTTCCAAAGTAACTATATCAAACAAGGATAACAATTGCAAAACATATGCTTTATATGGGCATAATTTATCATCTTTGGTCTAATAAAATTCATTGATTTGATTTATAACAAGTTGAGAATCACCAAAAACTAACAGATGTTTAATTTTTAGCACCAAGGCAGCTCGTAATCCAAGGATTAGAGCTTCATACTTAGTAGTATTATTAGGGCAAGCAAATGTTAATTTAAAGGACAAAGGAATACAATGTTTTTGCGAGGATATTAAAATAATACCCACACCAGCCCCACTCATGCATCGAGCTCCATCAAAGTATAAGGACCATTGTTCAACATGGTCTGCCTCTGATTGAAGGCATTCATTAGGAAACTCAATGATGAGGGGATGGGTAGATTCTAAGTGTGCAATAGCTAATTGATCTGCTATGATTTGACCCTTAACAAACTTCTGTCCTATGAACGTGAGGTCAAAATTGCTTAGAGCAAGAACCCACTTGGCTGTACGACCCGATAAATAGGGTCAACTCATGAGATACCTCAAGGGATCATATTTAGCAATGACATAGGTTTTTTGACTAAGCATATAATGGCATAATTTTTGCATAGAAAACATGACTACTAGACATAGTTTTTCTAACATTGTGTAGCGGGTTTCATAACTGATGAAGGTTTGGCTAATATAATAATTAGCACGTTCTCTCTTCTCATCATCAAGCTGAGCTAACACAGCTCCTAAGGCAGAATCTGAAGCTAAAATATACAGGAGGAATGGGCGATCAGGTCTAGGCGATGAAAGCACAGGTGGGTTAAGGAGGTATTGTTTGAGAAGTTCAAAATATTCCTTACATTTGTTGTCCCAGTTAAAAGGAACGTCCTTCTTAAGGAGCTTAAGAAAGGGACTGGTTTTGTTTGCCAACTTATCGATGAAGCGACGGATAGCTTGAAGCTTACCTTGTAAACTTTGTAATTTAGATATATTGGTAGGTGTGGGCATATCAGTGATAGCCGCAATCTTAAGAGGGTCAATTTTGATACCACATAAAGAAACTATAACCCCTAATAGTTTATCGGACTTAACTCCAAATATGCATTTGGTTGGATTTAATCGAATAAGATATTCTCTTAACCGATTAAAAACTTTTCTCAAATCATCTAAATGGTTATCTTCATTAATAGAGTGAGCTATAATATCATCTACATAATCATGTAGGATATCATGCATCATATCATGAAAAATATAAGTCATAGCTCGTTGATAGGTTGCACCTGAGTTCTTTAAACCGAATGGCATCATTTTCCAACAAAAGGTACCCTAGGGGGTAATAAAGGCTATTTTAGCCTGATCTTCAGGAGCTATCCTGATCTGATTATAACCGGAGAATCCATCCATTAAGGACATCATCCCACTCTCAAAATTAAAATCAAGGATTTGGTCCATGTTTGGAAGAGGAAAATCATCTTTAGGGCATGCAACATTAATATCTCTAAAATCTGTGCAAACCCTAACTTTGGTAGCTTCTTTCTTGGTGATTGGAACTACATTTGAGATCCATTCAGCATAATCAATGGCTTGTATAAAAAAAACATTCAGGAGTTTTTCTAACTCCCCTTTGACTAGCAAAGCTACTTTAGGATGCATTTTTTTAAGTTTTTGTTTAACAGGTTTAGCATCCGGATGGACTACTAGGTGATGCATGACTACAGAAGGGTCTATACCTAGCATATATTCATATGTCCAAGTGAAGACATCTTCATATTCTTTAAGGAATGCAATGTATTGCTCTTGTTTTTCTTGACTTAATTCTAATCCAATATTGATTATGTGAGGACTATCCTCAGTTCCAATATTAATTTTAATGACATTTTCTACTTCCATGTGTAGATCTCTTTCAAAATTAGGTGGGGCGGGTGAAATGCCCAATTCTTGTAATTATTTTAAGGTTAAGTTGGATAATTCATCTTGAGGAGTCATGGCCTCAATTTTGGCTATAGTTGGTATAGAACTGTCAAAATAAAAACCATTGTGTAACATCTCTTCAATGGAGACATCATGGAAAATATCTCCTTCCAACTCATCATCGGATTCAGTGATCATTTTAGGGTAAGCTATGGATAGCATGTTACATGTAAATGGCTAATTTTTTAAAGGCAAATCATCACGCCTATCCAAATAATCTTGATAACATATGAGTTGATCATCATATTCAAAAGGAAAGGGTTGACCCTTACTAGAAAATAAGCCCACACCACAGTGGGCAGGCCACGGTTCTACCTCGAAAGGTTCTTTCATACCATTTTGGAAAGGTCCCAAGCCTTTCCCTTTATATCCCATTTTAAGCATTATAGGTTTAGCTTTAATATACTAATTAGTAAAATAACATCGAGCATATCCCTCATGATGAGTTTTGATATTCTGAGGGATTCTTCCCCAGTCATATCCTTTATAAATGAAGGCACAGCTCCCGACTTGGTAAGTACTTCCCATAGGTTGTGGGAGGCCCAAAGTACGAGGAGATGGCAGCAAGTTATTTAAGATAATGGAATTTTGCATAGAAGCATTTGTTTTTTCTGATATAAGAATTTGAGATAAATCAGGTAAGAGTTCATCAGAAAGAGCATAAGATGTAGAAGTATCATTCTCTATATCTTTAGATGTGGAAGGTATGATAGATGTAGATAATGTGGAGGTGTTAATAGATGGGTCTATAGGTTTTGAAATTATAGGGATGGAACATGAAGGATTGGTTGTGGATTGAAGGTCTTTATGAGGTTCTAGAGTGGTTTGTTTAGAATATTGTTGATCTATATATGAGGATGAAATTAATGGAGGAGAAACAGATGAAGTTATGGGTGTGCATTTCACAGTTTTAGATGAAAAATAAGAATTAGGATGTGTGGATGACAGAGCGAGACAAAATTGAACTCCAACAAGTTCTGCCAAGGCACACATATCAAAGGGTCTAGGATCACCATGGATAGTGACCAATTGATTTTTAAATTTGAATTTAACACATTGGTGTAAAGTTGATGGGACAATCCGCATTGCATTGATCCAAGGACAACCCAAGAGTATATTGTATGATGCGGGGCAATGTATAATAAACACGGTCGTATCTAAGGTTCGAGGACCAACTTGCAATGGGATGGTAATAACTCCACACGTTTCTTGTGTTTCGTCATTGAAATCTTTTATGATCGTGTCAGTTTTCTTAATTTCATCACTTCTAAACCCAAATCATTGGTAGAAATCAAAAGTGCAAATATTTAGAGATGAACCATTATCAATCAAAACTCTTTTAACGGCTACATCTCCAATTAGGGAAGTAATGTATAAGGGGTTATCCTTATGTAAACTATGTTGTGGTATATCTTTATCCCGAAAGTAAATACAATCAACTTCCCTAGTGATGATAGTATTGGCCATGGCTTCAGGTTGAATGTTTTGTGGTATCATCATTTGGCTTAATGTAAGTATTAATTCATCTCTATGGGTAGGAGAAGATCTAAATAAATCCAAGAGAGAAATTTTGGCTGTAGTATTGGATAATTGCTCATTAATATTGTAAGGGGGTTTAGGTTGAACATTAGGAGCATGGTTCCATTTATTAGGATTTTTCAAAACAAATGGAGCTGATCCATCATTCTGGTTTGGTTCTTGTTGAGAATTTTGAGCCTGTTGTCTGGTAACGACTCCAATGGTACCTACAATATTGTATTGAGGACGTTGAATAAGTCTTGGTCTAGCATTTATAGCTTTTTCATTAGAAAGGAATTGATCAGAAGAGGGTTGAGTAGTAACTCTTCTAGGAAATGGTTCTTCTGGAATCATAGCATTTTTAATAGGTTGAATAGGATCTGATTCATTTTTAGAGCTATTTGATTGGTTTGAAGTGATTTCCATGTCACTTTCAGTGTCTGATTTGTCATCACTAGGATCTGGAGTTTGAGTATTACGTAGGGGCCTGGTTGTGACCATGGATAAAGTTGTGTCAAATTTTTGTAAATCATGATTAGGTAAATGTTCGCTAATAGTTCCTACATATCGGGTAGGAGGAGGAACATTATGATGCTCAATTTGATTGGCCACCTCTTTACCATGTCTTGGTAAAGGATGTTGAAATATGTCTAATGATTGATTAGCATTTTGATTTTGATTTTGGGGAATGTTCTTTTGAGCATTATTAGGAGCATTTGGTTTAGGTTGGAAGGCTTGCACCTCCATTTCATTATTATCAATCAGATCTTGTATTTTATGTTTCAACCTTTTACAAGTGTTGGTAGAGTGTCCAAGCCCTCTATGGAAATCATAGTGTAAGTCAGCTCTGTATCCGGGTATGGTTGGATCAGGTTCTCGGATAGCTGGTAATTGAATCAAGCCTCTTTCGAGTAATTGAGGTAAAATAGTTGATAATGGTTGATTCAATCTAGTAAATTCTCGAGGAGGTTTATCAGGAGGTTTCAATATAATTTTTTTTGTTGTCTTCATTGCATTGATATTAGCAACATTTCTGTTGTCAGTGACTCCGTCACCTACAACTTGTTTGTTTTTATATTGATTTCTAGATGTTTTCTCATCATATTTCTTCCTAAGTTGGCCTCTCCTAATGAGGGCATCTTCTACTCTTTGAGATAAATCTATAGCCTGATCGAAGGTAGTTAAAGTAGCAGTTGATAACTCATAAGATATTTGTTCTTGTAAATTATTAATAAAAATGTCCAACATTTCCCTATAAGGTAGCACAAAGTGCAGTTTTCCTGTCAACTACCTCCATCTAGCTAAGAAATCAGCAAAACATTCATCTTTGTCTTGTTTTAAGTTGTATAAATCTTTAATGGTGGCATGCCTCTCGATGTAGGCACTAAATTGATGGACAAAAGATTCAGCTGTTTCTTCAAAGTTTCTCAAAGAATGAGTGGGCAATTGATAGTACCACTCTAATTCCATTCCACCTAAAATTTTTGGGAACATTTTTAGTAATAGCAAGTCATCATGTGATATATCATGACATGCTATCCTAAACATGCGAAGATGCTCTATGGGATCTTCAGTTCCTTTATATATATGCAGGACCGACATAGGGAAGTGTTTGGTGTATGGTTGTGCTACAACTATGGGATCCAAAGGTTGACTACACATCTCTCGATAATTGTACGAGGGACGATAGGGATCTATCTGGTCCATGCGGGAAGCTAACTGCTTCACCATGGCTTCTAGATTACTAGTTTGCCCACCATATTGGTTCGGTAGGGCATTAATATGGGATTTGTGAGCATATGATGTAGGGACATGAATATTAGATGCTAATTTGCTATTGTGTAATCTGTTGGTAGGAAGGGTGTTAGGAAGAAGTTTTGAAGTTATATTATGTTGTATTCCAGATTGTTGGAAATTGGTGTTTGGCATCATTTTAGGTTTTTGTTGATTTGAAGCATATTGATCAATAGTTTGTCAAAATAAAGCAGTGAATGAAGGTCTCTTTTGTGTGGGAATGATTTTAGGCTCAATAACATGTTCTTTAGGAGGTTGGGTAACCTATTATTTTTACATGTTCTGAATCATAGTGACCATATCTCTATTGGATGGTCCAGCCTTATCACTGTCTTGATCAACAAAGGACAAGGGATTAGTGTGTATATTAAACACATCTTCCATGGCTGCTTGAGTGTCACTAATTTGTCCTTTATCAATACGAATTGCCATATTAAGAGTGCCAATGTTATTATTGAAAAATTTCTAGAAATGATCTAAGTTATCAAAAGAAATAGTTCCATCTGGAGTTATTCTAGGGGATGAGGATCCATCCTATTTAACATTTTCTTCTTGTTCATCTACAACAAGCCCATCGTCTTGCTGGTCTAGAGTTTCTTCTTCCAGGATTGGATCTTTCGGAAGGACATTTGGGTTTCTTGTTTTGTCTCCTAACCAATCTTCTTCTTCTCCTTTAGTTTGTTTACCATTCCTAAGTTTAGGCATTGTGCTTAACTTAGATTTCAGCAAATATATATATATATATATATATATATATATATATATATGCAACCAACTTAAGAGGTATATATTAATTATATACCTACTATAATATTTAAAATGAAATGTTTTGGTTTTCATTATGTTTTTTAGTTTTTCTTGTTTTTTATTTTGGTTTTAATAACAATATTATAAAGATAACAAACAACACACAAAACATAAGAAATAATAATAATGAAAGCAATGATCTAGTTTTCTATAAACAATTTATAAATATCATTAATGGGCTCAAGTTCTTCAGGAGTCATGAAGTGTTCTTCTTCAAATTGAAAATTTTCTTTCAAGAATTTAATGAAAAGTGCTATAGAAATACCATGTATTTTAGATTCTGGTTGATAGAAGTAAAGTTCGTGGCAATACTATCGATATAACACAACTCTAGGAACTCTCTTCCATCTTTCCCTATCTGTAAGAATGACATCTTGGTCTTCTACATGACCTAGGAACTGGTGTATAGTGGCTGCGTTCTCGAGGTATTCCTCAAAGGTGAACAATTTTGAAGACACAAGAGCTCTCCTACAAGCTAACCATCTATGGCAGGCTCTCTGAAGTTCATGATAAAAAATGAGTTGATGAGGATCCAGGATTCTATCTAGGACAAGCCTTTTGATTTGTTTAAGTTTTGTTGACCTAGATGAAATGACACCTAGTCTTCTATCAAGTTCATCCCACAAAAGTTGATTTCTATCTGTTTCAGGCACACTAAGCACAAAATTGATTTCTATGGCTGCTAATTGGTTTTCAACATTTATAGTAACTACTAGTCTTTTCTTAGGAGCTACCATCTAAACATGATATGCAACTTATTAGTTTTAAATTATTTGAAATGCATCTATTTTTTTTTTTGTTTTTGTTTTCAAAATGTTTTAAATGCATTCACGTCGGGTTCACCAAAATGTATCTCTCCAAATTTTTCACACCCTTACCTTCAGGTTATAGGATCCATGCTCGAAAGGGGGATGTGAAAAGGATGGCGCGGTACCTCAGACTGAGAGGCCTTGTGAAGGTCCCGCCTCTCGGGGGAGGTGTATTATGGTGATTTTTTGATGGATGGTGGGTTCACTAGGAAACATTTGAATGGGAGTTTCCACGCCTAGGTTGGGAATGTGTTTAATGTGTTTAGTTTTAGCTTTAACCATTCGAGTCCTAGGTTTGGCCAAATGAATCTAAGTTTTTCTATTATGAAAATGCATACTAGATGAAATACAACAAAAAAATATGAATAGAAACAGAGAGAAAAAGCTAAATTACAGAGCCATACCTGATCCGGATGTCTGATGGAGATTCTGATTCTTGAAGTAGACAAGATCATCTAGAATTTGACAAAATCATCTCTGACCTGTAGGATCATCTGAGATCTGACAAATTCGTCAGACGAATTTGTTAGAGACCTGCAAACAAAGAAATAGACATAAAATGCAAAAAATGCAGCAATGCTAATAGAGGATAATGATGTAAAATGACAATAAGGATGTTAACAGATAATCCCAAATAGAAATGCAAGTGAGTTGCAACACTTTAATAGCTAATCATGACCTTATTATGCAATTAAACTATATGGGTGAACTCCAAGATGTAGAATAACAGAATGAAATAAATAAACTGACTAGCTACAAAATAAAACAACAGATGAGAAGAGAAAAATGTAAACTCTGGGCACTAATTACCCCCAATGATGATTGCAATAGAAATCATCTCGGATTGGTATGAAATCATCTCGAATTGAACAAGATCGTCTGCAATGATCTGAGCTTGCTCCGACTGAAGGATAACAAGGTTCCTACAATGAAATTTGGATAGGACAAGTGCAGATGGTAATTTAGGATGTTTTAATACATGTAAAGTCAAGTTACAAGAAATTTTAGCCAAGGGGATGCCAAGGGGAGGTCCTAAGTTTAAATAGGCTTAGGAGGGAGGTTAGGAGGTTGGAGATCATCCCAATTTGGGAGATCTCCAATGGGGGAGGGTCTCTAAAGGTGCAGACACGCTTCTGCCTAGATTAGAGATGTCGTTGGAATAGAGGCTAATTATGAAAATCCAGTTTGGGACAAGATCGTCTAGACATCCTAGCCCAAACGAAATCGTTCGATCTAAGGCGATATCATCTGATCAATGATGATATCATCAAACGGTCAAAACAAACTCTAAAAATGACACGAGAAATGAGGAAATGGGTTAAGCGGTAGTTTAGGAGTGGTTTAGGGGGTTAAAATTTGAATTTGAATATTTACTAGAGTAATTGTAATTATTAAGGTTTTACTACACCAATTTTAGGGTGCTACAGTTCTCATAAGGAAACTTTGTTCAAGATACCTAGCCAACAATTTGTTCCTCATCATATTTTCTCTAAGAACATAATTAATGTTGTAAACCCTCTTGAGGTTAACCATATTTCATTCTATGATGAGGATATTCCTTCCTCTACTCCACAAGAAGACTACTATATTTACATTACAGGATCTAGTAAAGAAACACCTGTTAAAACTATCATGGTAGATAATGGCTCCTATCTTAATTTATGCACTTATCAATTATTCCAAAAACTCAAATCAAAGGAAGAAAATCTTAATGAATCAAATGTTATTATAAAATATTTTAACAATGAAATTCAAGAAGCTCGAGGTACTATAATTTTTCCCCTCAATATTGGATCCAAGATCCTGGATACTTTGTTTTATGTAGCATATTGCCCTTCACCTTATAACCTACTTCTTAGAAGTCCTTGGATGCATACAATGAGGGTTGTCCCTTCTACTCTTCACCAATGTTTAAAGTTTGAAATTGTTACCATACATGGTGACCCAAAACCATTTGAAGAATATTTAACGGTTGAAACATCAAGTTCTATACATTATCTATTGTCACAATTATCTTTTATCCATAAATTTTCTTTATCCATATATGATCATCCTTATTTACCAAATAACACCAATGCATATATTTTATATATGCTCCCTCCATCTTATCAAGACTTGGAAGATAGTGATAAGAATGAAGAACCTTATTATTCCTCTGCCATTTTATTTTGTAATATGATCAATTTTACACATATAAAAGTAAAATCTTTTGCTACATTATTCTACATTATAACAAAGCTTTTGTTATACCTACCTTTTGTTCATAACCTTTTGTTCTTACCTTCAACACAACCAAATTATCCTTCAAAACCTCCTTTGATTTTGAAGCAACCTTAGACATGCTATACTCAAATAACCTTGTAGTGTATATAGATCATCTTGTATATACCACCAATTCCATCATCTAAAAATTCATATAAAAATAAAAATTTCAAAAAAACAATCACATTGTAGTTCTTTCAATTCATCAATTAAAATATAAAAACATCCAAATCATCAAAATCTTCAAAACTGTCTTTTATCTTTGTACCTCTCAATTTGTGAAGTATTGCAGTTATATTTTCAGTTATTTTGGATAAATTAGTATTTATTTGGAATCTCGCACTTTCACATTCACATGAATAAATATCTTGATTTTATTTGTTATGATTATTCATCTCTTATATCAAAGTCCACAGTTGAATTAAATAAAGTTTTGAGCATAGAGAACTGATCTTGTTATTTACTCAAACCAAGTATATCTTTTCACATTAAAATGATTTCATTGCAAATTCAATATGATGCTACATAGTAGACATGGTTTCTTGAGCAAAAAGTTTCTCCTGCTATCCTATCATGCACATGGTCTAGAATCTTTGAGAATTGACAAAAGGACAAGCTCATCCCTAACCAGAATAAAAATCCCTTGCTCTATAGCTAATCCGAGCAAGTATCCCTAGCATAGGAAGAAAAGAAAAGTTCAAGAAAAAGAGAAAAATAAAAAGGTTATTTTAGCATTATCTCAAATATCAAGCCAAAATACAAAAGTACAAAAAAAAAAGAGAGCAAAAGAGAAAAGCAAAAGCAAAATGCAATAAACTCCTTTCCCTACCCCTTGAAAAGAAAAGAAGGGTTGATGAGCTTGAATCCCTGGAATTCTCAATTATTTGAAAACTATGAGGTAAGCCCCATAACAGGTGGTTTGTGCCCAACCCGCTTGGCCTTGGGTAAATCCTAGCGTGGCGATATGTCTGTCACATTAGCAACCTTATTTTGTACAGACCTCTATCAGCTTATGGATTAGCTAGCTCTTGATAAACCTAACTTACATAGTAGTTTGGTATGGTTATATGCATATAAATCATGGTTAACGAACATTCATTTGGTCAAGGCAAATCACTTGTATCAAAGTATCTTGCTCAAAACTGGTAAATGAACAATACAATTGCACACACATTTGTATTTGAGAGATTTTGTATCATTATGATAAATCAAGATCGGTAATGAATTCACATTTGCACATGAGGATTCCTTATAAATCTACATTTCTCTTTGAGATAATTTAAAATATCTCTGTAACTCTTTTCGGAATAATTTTATCCTTTTATTTCAGAATTCTTGTTTTCTATAAGAGCAATTACATACATCTTCTCACAAAATCTCAAAAATAATTTCAAACAAAATTTTCATATTATTATTTTTTCTGTTTATCAAAGATCAAAAATGCATCTTGCAATAAAACCAACAATCTATTTTCTTCTTTGGATTTCGCGATGATGGTATAAGTTTATATCTATAATTCTATGCCTGGCGCAAAACATCATTCTAATTTTCTTTTCCATTTATTTTAAAAACAAAATTCATCAAAACATGTGACTTGCATCATTATGTTACACAATTATGCTTTACAAACAAACAAACATTTATTTTATTTCATGACATTATGTTCAAATTCAGTTTTTGCAACCATGGTATAAATTCTAAGGAATTGTTCAAAATTTTATCACACTTAGGAATTTATGCCTAGCAACATCATATTTTCATGCATAATATTTTAATGAAAATCTGAAAACAAATCATCAAACCATCATTATCTCCATCATTACAACACCAAGTCTTAAGACAGTCTCTTAAGCACTCTTTTACTTTTAACAATATTTCTATATTGGGATTAGCTTGACAACCGAGTGAGCGGTGACTCCATAAAATGGTCTATAATAGCGACAATGTAATTTGAAATTATTGTTAGAAGTCCCTTTTATTTTTTATCAAATCACATCACAACCACCAATTGTTTACATCAGATTATTTCATTTAAAATCTTACAGCATGACATCAAAATTATAATATTTCAAAATGACATAATTACATGAATCCTCAATCCAATCAACAAATAATTCAAACATTAAAGCATCATAAAACATATACACAAGTCATATCATCAAAAAGATCATATATATATCAACAAAATTATGTACATCATATCAACCATTTTTGTTTGCTAAGCTCTAAAACCAGAAAATAATGAACAGTAAAAATGAATTAGGGTTTTTCCCTATTTTTTAATTTTATTCAAAAAAAATTAAAAACATTTATTTTTTATTTTATTTTTTTCGCTTTTTTACCTCAAACGTTCAATTTGGGTAAAAACACGGAGGGGGCACCATAGTAAGCAGTCGTACGATTCGACCTAGAATCGTCGCCTAAAAATTGGAATAAATTTTTGTTTTCTTGTAAATCGAGAAGAAGTCATATTTAACGCATTTTTCTCAAAAAATTCGCTAAAGAGGTGGCAAAATGTAGCACCCTAAAATTGGTGTAGTAACCCTTAGCAAATAATTAAAATTACTTTAGTAATAATTCAAATTCAAATTTTAACCCCGAACCACCTGTTAAACCGCTTTCCTTGTTTTCTATGCCATTTTTAGGATTTTTTGTGACCGTTGGACGATATCGTCACCGATCAGACGATATCGCCTCAGATCGGATGAATTCTTCTGGAGCAGAACGTCCAGACGATTTCGTCCCAAAACTAATTTTTCAAAATTAGCTTCTGTTCCAACTTCTCTAACTCATGCAGAGATGCGTCTGCACCGTTAGAGTCTCCTCCGTTGGAGATCTCCCAAATTAGGATGATTCCCAACCTCCTAACCTCCCTCATAAGCCTATTTAAACCTTAGGACCCACCTTGACCTACCCTTGGCTGGCTAAATTCCCTTGTAGTTTGATCTTTGTGTGCGTTAGAATACCCTAAATTCTTATTTGCATTTGTGCCTTTCTAAGTTTTCTTGTAGGAACTCTGTTATTCTTCAGTCGGAGCAAGCTCAGATCATCGTAGATGATCTTGTACAATCTCGAATGATCACGCCCCAATTTGAGACGATTTTGCACTCTACAAATGATTTCAACTACAGTCAACATTGGGGGCAATTAGTGCCCAGAGTTTGCACTTTTCTTTTTTTGTCTGCTATTTCATTCTGTATTTAGATTAGTTTATTGTTATTTTCTGCTATTCTACATTTTGGAGTTCACCCATATAGCTTAAGTGCATGATAAGATCATAATTTTTCATTAGAATACTATAATTTACTTGAATTTCTATTCATAATTATCGTTTCAGTATCTATATTGTCATTTTACACCATTTTTCTTTGTTTGTATTGCTACATTTTCTATGTTCTGTGTCTATTTCTCTGATTGCAGGTCTCTGACAAATTTGTCTGATGAATTCGTCAGATATCAAACGATCATGTCTGATTTCAGACGATCCTGTCAGATAAGAGGCGATCTTGACCGCTTCAAAAATTAGAATCTCCATCAGACATCTGGATTAGGTATGGCTTTTTTCTAATCTAGTATATTTCTTGTATTTTTTGTTTAATTCTGTTTCTATATTCATTTAAACCTGCATTTTCATATAACATAATTTAGATTCATTTGGACAAACCTAGGATTGGAATGATTAAAGATAAAACTGAACACATCAAACACACTATCAACCTAGGCATGGAAACTACCATTCAAAAGTTTCCTGGTGAACCCACCATCCATTGAAAATTCACCCTTATACACCTCTCTCAAGAGGCAAGACCTTCAAAGGGCCTCTCAGTCCAAGGTATTGTCCCATCCTTTTCACATCCCCCTTCCGAAAATGGATCCTATAGCCTGAAGGTAAGGGTGCGAAAAATTTGGAGCGATACAATAGGCCTGATCTGACATAATTGTTAGCAGCCTCATGATATACATAAGACCATGGGCATGAAACCAAGCCCAATCTATGTCATCCATCAAGGACAGGAGCCACACAAGCAAACTAGGATCTCAAGCCCACGCAAATAAAAGCTAAAAGTACAAAATAAATACCTAAATTAAATGCACTTAAACTAAATAAACATAGTAAAATATAAAAATGATTAAAAAATAATTCAAAATCAAGAATAATACAAACATTCTAAGAAAATGCACCAAAACATGCAAACAAATCATAATTTACACTTGTAAAATTCAAAAAAATCAATTAATTTCATTAAAAAATAATCAAAAATATTTTTTCTGAAAAATCTCCTAAAGTTGCGCGGTCGCTCACACCTACAATGGCCACGAATTGGCCACTGCAGGTGTGAGAGACCAGCCACCAATGGTTAAAATATTGATAATTGGAATTTAAACCGACCACTTTTGGTAGCAACAACCCCTCTTCACAAATTGGGGGTCGTTTTGGGTGTCAGCGGCTACGAGGCATCACGCCAATGATGTCTGCCCTCACCTCAAATTCTAAAAAAATAAAAAAAATGTAAAAATATAAATAAAACCCACATAAATTAATCTAATTCTAAACCTATATAGTGGTGCGGTTCATTACCAATAGGTTTAATTGGGTTCATTATCGATTAATTAGTGTGGTTAATTTTACCAATTAAATAAAGCAAGTTAGGGTTTTAGAGAAATACCTATGAAGCTTTGGCTCTTCCACTGGTAGATGCCTTGACCTACTCTGCCATAGTATATGGAAGTCACGTAGCATTTTTGATCACTTTCTCTCTTTATCTCTTAGATCTCAAGTGGTAAATTTATAGCTAGAAAATAATGAAAGTCAAAACCCTAGTTTTTGTTTTTATATTTTCAAGATTTTTTGTGGATGTTGTCGTCAATGGCCCATAATTTTTGGTTGCTGACACTGAAAGTGCCTCAAAATTATAAATAGGGGCCACTACTAATGATAGAGGCTAGCAAACAGTAATAAAAACACTCAATTTATCACCATGAGGAACCTCACAATGGGCAATTAATCATATCTACCGACCCATAATTATCAAAAATTGCAAAATACCAAAAACAATTACATAAGACACAAAAAATCAAATGGCAATAAAAACCTCAAATGCATCTCGTATTCAGTTATTTATTCTATATACTTTGCGGTTGCAGTGACTTGCACTCCATGCAATCTAGCAAGATGAGTAAATTACCATAAGGCCATTTGGGGTAAACCATGCATCGTATAATTAAAACGTTTCACTTCAATCCCGAAGAAGGCCATGGTAGCCAAAATACCCCATGGAAATGAGGCATTTGTTTCAATTATTCCATGACATTCTAAAGATCATCAAACAAAGTGATTCAACACAAGTATAAATAGAATTGCTACCATCTTGATTCCCTAAGAAGGCCATTACGATCGAATTGCTCCATGAGATAGAAATGTACAATTACCATTAATGTTTGAAATCACACCTATAATGGGACTTGCAATGTAATAATAAAACAACCATCTTAAGGGATTCAAATCAATCATCTTAGTCAAGTGAACCGTCACTTTATTCATTGTCCTTCCCTCATTGACTCGTCGCTTGAGGGGGTTGTCATAATATCAATAATCATAAGCAAAATCAACAAAGGATCACTTAATCATGTCAAACGCATTTGTACTATGAATCATCACCAAAAACTATCATAAGCTTACCATTTTTTGGGGAAAAAAAGTAAATATGATAGTTAAGCTTGATGCTCTCCTCCTTTGGACCAATTGTAGCACCAAGGCTACCTGATCGCCTCATGGACTTGTAAAAGCTTTTACAAATTTAAGCCTTCCATTCTATTGGAACCAGTGATTCTAAGATGTGTGCATTTATCATGGTTGATGCATCTAATGTTGATCAGACCAATGATCATCACACACCCTACAATATGACCCTAGGTGGTCTATTTTTGCTCAGTGCTATGTTTTCCCAAAATGCATCCTAAAAAGGGGTATCTGTAGACACCTAAAATGTGTCATGTTTAGAAGACTACTCATATGGACACATCCAAAGACCATATGAATGATATTGGATCTTTCCAAGAGCCAATAGTGGTCATAACCACTCATAAGGGGAGGTCTTGAACCATTCAGGTGTGACAACTATCGACCAGAGTAGCTACCAACACAAGTCATTGAAGCTTAGACCAACCATTGCTAATCACTGCTCTGGACAACGACCAAAATTGAAACATAGACTAGTCATGAATGAGGGCATAAATCATGAATAGTGATGGTAGTTGCATGGTTTTTGAGTAGTTTTTGGCATGAATCTCCCAGATATCCTCCTGACTACCCCTTCCATGAAAATATATAACTGAGCATTCCCCTATAACAGTTAGTTACATGCAGATCTAGATCTAGACCTAGATCTGGATCTAGGAGGCTTACATATGCATCCTCTTAAAGAACAAGAAATAGTTCTAAAATATGAGTTTTTATGCAGTGAATCCCTAGAAAATTGGAGAGCAATTTCACATCCCCTTGAGGAGTAATGAAGTACTTTATGATTGAGCAACGACAACGCACGTCCCTTGAACATAAATTTGGATAAAATATTGAGTGATGTAGCCCCTAGTTCATGAGGTAGAAAGTTTTATTTCATGACTGCTATCCTTGATAGTAGCCTGCAAACATAGATTAGGGTTTGAGTCATTATTTCCTGAGTTCTTAGCATATATTTCTTATTTCTTTCTACTTTATCAGATTAGATTAGCATAGATCTATCCTTTTCACTGCATATGTATATTGATTTTCAAGTTTTTGATGCATTTCTACTTATATCTATAATTTTATGCTTTTATCATACTTCTACATTATTTAATAGATATTTAAAGAAAGCCTCATCATGAGAGGTTGCATATGCTATTGATCATTGTTTGTTGTTTCTTGTATGCAGATCATAGGTTTTGGTACCAAGTCAAAGCATTTTAGGCATCATATCCCTCCAAGAAAGTGAAGGAGAAGAAGGCATTAGTACGACCTTGATAAAATTTGTGTCGACTCTAAGAGGCCTGCAGAGTGCACCATCCCCGTTCGGGGGTTATCTCATTCTATTTTTAATTATTGTATCAAGAAATCGGTATCTCTAAGAGGGACCTAACTATAACTGAAGTTCCAAATGAATTAATGAAAATATATCATGTGTTTTGTTAATTCTCTATTCTTTATGCTTTCATTATTTATGCTTGATATTATGCTGCAAATAGATTAGGTTCACTGCTTCCTGGGATCGTACAAAAATATTTTGACATGACATCATGATAATGTTCCAACATCATGGTCATAGAAGTTTGAAAGGCTTCAAGGAAAAATTTTGGTACAAGAACATGATGTCGTGATAGGTCTTAGTGTTGTGGTTACCACAAGCTATAGTAGATACAATAATCTATGAAGGTTTTAGTCTACCATGGCCATTACAGATCAATGGTGGTAGGTGTGTTCAATAATGGAGAATGGATCAGATTTCAAGATCATCCCCACTACTTCTCTATATGCATGAATCATTTTACCGATAGCCATGAATCAAGCACACTACCCCAATATGGATCCACAATACCACATGATGTTGTACCAGCTTGATCACCTGGCATTTTATTGTAACAGTTTAAAATAAAAACTAATTTTTTATTGTGAATATTGAACCATAAGAGGATTATAAATAAGATCAATGGCCTCTTGCAAAATGGTCGGCTCTTAAGCATTTACAAGTTTTATGTATGATGAATTTTTAAAAATGGAATATAATTGAAATCTCTATTTGGCATTTAGTTCAACATCTTGCAGAAAATGTATGCATGAATGGATGAATGTTTTTGTTCAACTAAATGAATGTCCATGGCAATAATTTTGATTTCTAGATTTCTGAGCATATTTATTCTCTAGTTCTAGAACTTATAATCCATTGAGTTAAATGTTGACTAATATTACTTTATGTAAGAATAAAAATTGGTTGGTTTGTTAGGAGGTTTTAATGGTTGCTTTGTTTCATAATATTTGTACATTTCTTATTGTTTCCTAATATATACCATCCTAAGTTCTAGCTTTAGATATTTTTATTTCTTTCTTGCACCCCTTTCATCCTTCATCATATATTTTAGCTAGTTATATTTTCATAGGAGCGAACCTTATCTCAAGATTGACCCAGTTAAGCCCTAAAACTTTCTCGATAATTCAATGTTGGTAAAATTTTAGGTGCACATTTCACCATAGAGAAAATTTTGGACCAATAATTTTTGGCACACCAAGTGGAACCAAATCCTATTACTCACACAAATTAGAGGTTTGGTGTTTGAATTTTTTCTATTTAAATATAAATCACTTGGTGAATCTGTTCAAAATATTATAACTAGAAAAGTTTTATCTCCACTTATTATTTAGTCTTGAGATACATCATCACTAGACAAAAGGCTAAAAATTTAGAAGAAACTATAGAGTTTATTGAACTGCATCTAGGTAGCATTAGAGTACGTCATATTTTATCCTCTAGATCTACATCATCTTGGAATATCACTATAGGCTTGATCAGTATTATCAATACTTCTCCCATACCCCATTTTATCACAGTCACTGATGGATCTTCTTCTATATCCAATCTTATTATCTTACCCTTGCAACATCTATCAACATAGTAGCAACAATGGATATCAATCTAAATCATAACAGCCAACCCTACCCATTATGGAATCATTCAGACCCCCTAAATATGGTTGTTCAAAACCATATTCCCCTAGCATATTTGAAGGTACTTACAACATATGATGGCACATTCAAGACTTCTTATGAGCATTGTCAGGATGTGGCATCATTGGAAATCATATATAACATCATAGAGAAAAATGTGATGATAAGGTTATTAGTTATATCTTTAAGATGAATTATATTATACTGGTATAGTAATCTCCCAGATCAAACCATAATCACATGGGTAAGGCTTGTAGGTAAACTTGTAAAAGAATTTAATGAGCAAGACAATACTTTCTTCCTGCTTATGTAGTTTACTATCATACAAAAACATCCTTAGGAAGAGATAGTTGATTTTAATATCATATTCAATCGTACATGGAGAAGAGTGCCTAATGGGCTTAGACCAACATATGAGCAAACAATGTATTATTATCTAAGGGTATTCAATTTGGATTTGGGTATGCTAATTGTATACATAAAGAAGAATACCATTGCACTAAAAATAAAACATTTTATTATTTCGAGAAAATCTCTTTTTGATACAACTTGGCCCTTTTAGGGTGCATTTTACAAAAAGATATATCAAAAGGAGAATCCCTTTTACAAATCAAGGATGGCATATTCACTTCTTGTATCCCATACTAAATGTTGGTGGTGGGTTTGTCGTGAGCACCGTGATGAACTTAAGCTTTCGAATCTGGAACTTGTACACATACAAAGAGACAAGGGTTTAGTAGCACCTATCAAAATGAATCTAATCCAATGAATAATGTAAATTAAAAATAGAAAATAGAAAATGAATATGATTATTTCTTATATAAGTCATAATTTGAATAGCATAATGTTAGCATTCCCCTCTCATTTTCTTGGTCATATGATGGTGCCTTTATAGTCCTTTGAGGATTTTGGAGGGAAGGATAGGTGGAAAGACAGGGCTACCAAGTGGTAGGGACTGGACAACCGCATATCCTAGGTAGTTGTAGTGAGTCACTATAAGTGTCTCACTTAACTGGGGAGATGTGGTAGGTGGGTAGGTGCAAGTGGAGTGAGGTGTGAGATATGGCAAGTGGGTAGGTGGAAGTGGAGTGAAGTGTGGAGTTAGGTGTGAGATGTGGCAAGTGGATAGGTGGAAGTGGAGTGAAGTGTGAGGGATGTGTGATATGTGGTAAGTGGGTAGGTGGAAGTGGAGTGAAGTGTGAGGGATGTCCCATGTGAAGGGACAAGGGTGAAATGGGTGTGTGAGAGGTGGTAAGGGGTGATGGTGATGTGGCCAAGACACATGTCAAGTGGGGAGATAGGGTATCTTATGCAGATTTTCCAAATTTAATAAATCTAGAAAATATAAATTAATGTGCAGGAAAATACACCTAAGTTTAGACTTAGGTATATTATTTTACTATGCAAAATTGGAATGTGCAATGTGAATGAATAATGTGCAAGAATTATATGCCTAAGTTTAGACTTAGGCATATATTATTATGCAAAATTATGATGTGCAATGTGGGTGAAATGTACAGTAATTGATATGCCTAAATTTAGACCTAGGCATATAATTTAATATATAGAATTATGTGATGAGATGCAAATGCCTAGATTTTGGTGTCTACAGATACCCCTTTTTGTACTGCATTGCATGAAACACAATGTGGTGCAAAAACAAAATACACTTATCTTTATTTAATGAATGGACTCAAATCTGCTCGATGCTCAAGAATGAATGATTTTTGAAAAATTTTGAGTTGTTTACTTACCCACTTAATTGGAAAATGGATAAAGGATGATATCCACGATCCAATTGATATGATGTGGATGATGAATGGAGGTGGATGTTATGGATACAAACATATGATATTGAAATCAAGTTGATACCTTATGTTTGGGATGGTTTGGTAGTGGAAGGCTCAACGGATGAGGATGGTGCTTCAATGGTGACTTGAATTTTAGGTGGAGGTGATGGCTCCTCTAGGATAGGTGATCCTATCTACAATATGATGGGTGGTGAAGCTTGAGGTGGATTAGGCTTGATGGGATTGTTAGTGGTTGATGGAGGTGGATTGGGTTGTGCTAAAAATGTAAAAGGTATTTGTGAAGTGGAAGGTGTGGCTAATGAAGTTGATGGTTGGTTAGTAGGATGATCGAGCATGGTTGAAAAATGAAATGAGGTGGATGATGGTGGATTTAGCTTGATATTTTGGGATGCAAAATCTTGGTCCACTATCGGTAAGGCCTTAGGGATGGGGGATTTTTATGAGGTGATGTTAGTTGGTGCAATGTGGATGGTGAGGGGTTGAATGGAAATGTGGGTGGATGGAAGTAGCAACTCATAAGGATTTGAGATCAAGTTACAATACTTAAAAGGCTTAGTGTCTACTTGGATGCAATGGAATTTGCCCTCGTGTACATATTTTAGACATTGGTGAAATATCGAGGATACATACTTCATGTTCTTAATCTAGGGACATCCAAGAAGTATGTTGTATTGCATTACTCCTTCCAAGATGTGGAAGAGTACATGAATAGTCTTCACCCCCATGGTGATAGGTAGAACTACATTCCCCACAATTGAGTGTAAAGCATCATTAAAAGCCCTTAAGGTGAAGGTGTATTATGTGATATGGGATGATGGTAGGTTAAGGTGCTTGATGTCAGGAGTAGTAATTAGGTTGATGGAGGAGTTGATATCAATAAGTACTTTTTTGAATAGCTTTATGTCAATACGAGTGACTATATGCAATGGAGGATCTAGTAAATCTGATGATACACTTTTCTCCTCAAAGTCATAAAATACTACTGAGACCTCCATGCATTTTTAGACACTCCCCACAAAAGTGTTGAAGGTGTTAGGGTCTTCTGATTGTGGATTTTATAATTTTCATCAATGCCTCATGATGCAAGGAATATTATTGTATTATATCATATATTGATAGTTTTACTGATGTCATTTTCAAACTCTGGGTCAACCAGATTCTTAGGGTAATGACGAGATGAGATGTATGGTTTGAATTGTAGATGGGTGGTGGTAGAATGTATGGTCCTAGTTTTATAGGCACACTAGGTTGTGCTGGAGGAGTTTGCGCTACTTGGATTGTGTGATTTTCTTGTCTTTGACCATGGTTAACTATACTTATAGCCTCTATAAAACCTTGGTATAGTGGCAACACAAGATTAACTTGGTTAGGAGGAACCATAGAGGTTGATGCTCCCGTTGCTTTTTGACTCACCTCATGATGAGGCAAAGGTGTCTGATATATCCCAAGGTTCTGATTAGGTTGGACTACGGGGTTGTCAACTTTGATCTTCCCTGCTTCTAATAAATCTTGCACAATACCTTTAAACCTATGGCAATTTTTGATGTCATACCCTTTTTACTGATGGAATATGCAAAATAAATGCTCTTTGTAGCCTTTCATCTTTGGCTTATTTGGGTCTTTGGGTTTTACCTCCGGTAATGTGAACATTTGTGTCACATACAAATTTTGGAAAATAGATGAATAAGGCTCAGATAGCAGGGTGTAATTGTGTTTGGGCTTAAAATAATATTTTTACCTTTTTGTAGGTTGTGTTTGGTTTTGTACCTACTGTGGGGGTGGAACCGCTTGATAATTTAGTTGTTGTGGTTGTTGTTGTTGATGTTGGGGTTGTTGTACTTGAACTTGGGCATGTTGAATTGGTTCTGATGGTTGGTCTAAGATTACTTGATTAACTTGTATGCTCTTGGATTGGTCATGGTTATTCCCCTTTTGGTTCTTATTTTACCACTCTTTTTTCTTACGCTTAATCTCAACCTCTTGAATATTTATTTCCTCTATCACTCTGGACTGTGTGAGTACCTCTTTGAATATTTAGTATTGTTGCAACTATAGCAACAAATATATGGGCTTGGTATAACTCTTCATGAAAATTCTTGTTAGCTCTATCTGAAGAACACAAGCTTATACTAAGAGGGGGGTGAATAGTATAATACCACTTTTTACTTTTTATTTCAATTCAATATTATGCAGTGTATAGATAGAAATATAAATAGCAGTAATAAAAGCAATGCACAAAACACCATACACAATAGAGACACCACAATTTACATGGTTCACCCAATATGGGATACTCCACGGAGAAAATATTTTACTAAATTTTTCTCAATCATTATATTGGGGAATCCTTCCCAATTACAATATTTATGGACCTATATCCAAAGGATATGCTTATCCCCTAATCTCAAGTTCATGGATATCTTTCGCAGGATAACTCTTTCCCCTTCTGCTCTAGCTAGTGATCTTCTATAAGAATCTATCTCTCTACTGCACTAACGGGTGGATCTCTCTCCACTTAAAGACTCCTCACTCAGATCTAACTTCAATTGTCTTGGCTACTGGATCTCTATCCACTAAGACTCTATCCTCTATACTCAGTCACCTCAAAATATCTATCTCAATAGGTTCACTCAGAACCTTCTCAAATATGCTCAACAAGCTCACTCAAAACTTGTTCAAATCTACTGAATAATCTCACTCAGAACTTGTCCAAATCTGCTCAATAGGTCCACACAGAACCTACTCAAATATTCTCAATAAGTCCTCTCTAGGACTTGTTCAAATCTACTCAATAAGGCCTCTCTAGGACTTTCTCAAATATACTCAATAAGTCCTCTCTAGGACTTGCTCAAATCTTCATAGAAATATTTCACAAAATCTTACTCAACATCAGTCCATAAGCGTTCTCAAAGACTTGTCTCAAATTTGCTTAACAAGCTCACACAGAACTTGTCCAATCTCATAGAATAATAAAGAGAATTGTTAGACTCAATATGTTCTATACTTAATGCTCAATCAATATCTCAACTCAATATCATAGAAGCATAAAGATAATTTTTAGAGACTCAATATGTTCTATACTCAAATCCAATATCAACTCAAATCAATCTCATAGAAGCATAAAGAGAATTGTTAGAGACTCAATATGTTCTATACTCAAATCTCAATCTCAACTCAAATAAATCTCATAGAAGAATAAAGAGAATTGTTAGAGACTCAATATATTCTATACTCAAATCCCAATCTCAACTCAAATCAATCTCATAGAAGCATAAAGAGAATTGTTAGAGATTCTATATGTTCTATTCTCAAATCTCAATGTCAACTCAAATAAATAATATAGAATAGTTTGTTTTATGGAACTTGAACAACCACATGCTAACACTTGAATGGGCTTAATAAACTCAACTCAACCAAGCACCTCAATGAACAATCCTTTCTCATAAATCCTAGTCCAAGCATGTATCAATCAACTCAAAATATTTCCAATAATGCTCAACAACAAATCTCACATAACAATGATACTCATGTTCTTGTCTAACTCAATTTCAAGTTCTTTGCACAACCAATGGGCTTCAACAACTATGCTTATAAAAAATTCTTCACATAACAATGATACTCATGTTCTTCTCAAACCCTAACTCAGGTTTTTCACACCACTAATGGTTTCAACAACAATGCTTATAAAACAAGGTTTAATAACAACTCTCAAACTAGAAAACCTTGAAGCATTAAACCAATCACTTTCAAAAAGGAAACCACAATAAATCCTTTTCACTCCAATGATATTTTTAAAAATCAACCACCCAAATAAATCAATAGGAGAATGTGGCCATACCTTTTATGAATATGAAGAAGACTCTTTGGAAATCTACCACAATCACAATATTCTCTTGCCAAACTTCATGAGGGTTAGGAGAAAATACAAAACAAATATCATAACCTTTTACACCTTATTTCTCCTAGTCAAAAATCACATCCACCTCTAGAAAATAATTAAAAATAATTATTTCCTTAATTAATTAAGCATAGAATGAATATCACCACAACCATTTACCATTCCCTTATTTCTCCTAAAAATCACTTTGCACTAACGCACAACTCACTAAGCTCCTTAATGCAAAAATTCCCACATCAAATAGTGCAAAATATAAACCACAACTGATAAATCACATCATCATAGTATACCCTCAATAATGGTGCTTGAAACCTTAGCTTTGACAAATTAAAACATTAATTATTCATTCTTCAAAAATTGCAGTGACAAACATACCTTAGAAAATAAAATATTTTTTTGGCTGTGAAGAATGCGGCAAAAGAAAACCATGCGAAAATGGGTTTCGGATGACTCGAACCCAAGACCTGCAGTGAGTGCACCTTTGCATTTCCTATGCCCACCAAGTGGGCTAAGCTTCCCATGTGGAAACTATTCCACCTTGTGCTCCTTATGCTTCTTCTTTTGACCCACGAGCCTTTAAATAATGAACAATGCTTAAACCAATACAATGCTAAAATGATGCTCGTGGGAATCGAACTCATGACCTCTGTGGTATCAACACCTTTGTACAATCCAATATTCCACTAGGCCATGCTGCCCAATGTGATTTTGGAAGTGGTCACTATCTTCTTTTAACCATTCGCTGCATCACATAAAACAAAAAATAAGCTCTTTCCTTCGCATATCCCACACAAGATTATCAACGAGAAAGGATAATTGATTTAAAAACTTGATGGCATATTTATATGCCTTTCACTTCACTTGTAAATGTTGGCACTTTTAAAACTACCCTCATGACGTCAGTGGACATGGTGGTAAACTTTTTATTTAATTTTAAAATTTAAATTTAAATTTTAAATAAATTAAAATTTAAACTAAACCTTTAAAATTAAATTTCTCCATCATCGGGGCACCTTTTTCGATGAAACAAAAATCCAACTTGGGTTTTAAGAAAAACCCATTTCAAATATGCCATCCATGGTTTTAAATAAAATATTTTATTTTGTCTGCCTTGGTTTTGATAAAAACCTTTCCTTGCACTTTCACAAAACATAGTGCATACCATCATAGATCCTTTTGACATCAAATAACCTTTTGACATCAATGACAACATTTTAGCTTAGGGACTCAAAATTTCCAACAATATCCCCCTTTGTCATTGATGGTAACCCATATTCATTTTACTAAAACCTGATCTTCTTTTCTACTCCCCCTGGATCAATGCTCTCTCAAATATCAAATCTCTCCCCATATCAAAACTCTCCCCAATATACACAAATATCTCCCCCTTTGAAATCAATGGCAAAGGGTCACATTTGGGGCACAGGGCTAAGAATTATCATCTTAGCTTATCCCCTTCCCCACCTCCACATGAGGTGGTTAATTCTAGGGTGGGAGTTTCTACTCCTCGAAAGCACTGTTCTTTGTCTTTATATTTATCTGTTCTTCTCTGAGTCTTCTGAATCCTCTCACTATTTCTTTCCAAGTCATCATCCCTGTTCCTATCATCACTTTTGTTCCTATTCTCATTCTTGTTCTCATCCATGTTCTTGTTCTTATTCTTTTTTGAGTCTCTATTCCTGTTCATATTCTTGTTCTTGTTCATATTCCTGTTCCTGTTCATGTTTGCTTCTAGAATATTTTCTCTACACCATCTTGCTATGTGACCATAATTATTGCACTTATAACACTTAATGATATTATTCCTTGAAGGTGCAACTATCTTAGGAATTCTCCTAGTGAAGCCACATCTTCTTCTGTCATGAACCCTGCAATTCATTGCCTTGTGACCAAAACCATTGCATGAGTAGCAATACCCATGGAAAAGTTGTCCTTTCCCATATTCTTGTCTTTCATGAGTCCTACACTATGAAGCCATGTGTCCAAACCTATGACATGAAAAGCATATTCCATTGAAGCCTCCTTGTATTGACCTCATTGGTCTCATGTTCTTATTGTTGTTCAATATGTATTTTATTTGTGAATTGTTCCTCTCTTTGTTGAACTCTTTATTGTCCAATTCATCCTCTAATGTCCCACTTTCACTTAAATTGTCTTCTTCTGATGTATCTTCTTCTGAAGTTTCTTCTTCATCAAGACTTGAAGTAGATTATTTTTCCTATTTATTTTGAACCTTTCCAAAGCCAAGACCTATTGAACATGATGTTCACTATTGTCCATAGATGAACTTATCCAAGTTCTTAGAGCTATTTGTGAAACTCTTCATCTTGATCTTGGAGTCCTTTAAGTATTATTTTAGAGTAGCCACTTCTTGTGCTAACTTCTCATATTCCAAAATATTTGCTTCTAACTTATCCTTGAACTTGCTTGCCTTAGCATTTGAATTCTCTAAATCCTCTATGAGAAATAACCTTTCTTCATCACATTATTGAAATTGGATTTCAATCTTGGAGTGTTGCTTTCTAACCTTATTTATTGTGTCAAGGGCATAGATAAGTTCTCCCTTGAGATCATAGCCATTCTCTACTGAATAATCCTCTATTTTTTTACCTTTGTCCATATTATTTATTTCTTTTGGCTTGTCTTCTATAGGATCATCTTCTTTATCTTCCAAAGACATTAGAAAATTCTCATCTGGTCTTTCAAGTGCATCTTCAAAATCATCATCACTAAAACTATAACCATCCCTAGTGCAATCATCTTCAAGATGTCCAAATTTACCACATCTAAAACACTTGAGAATAACTGGAGTCCTTTTTTTAACTGGATATTTCTCTTTAACCATAAATAGGACTTCATCTCTTTTGTTGTCTAAAAAACTAGCATCACTATCAATTAAGTACTTACTTTCATTTTATGCATAGTAGCTTCTATTTTGTCTCTGCAAGAACTTATTTCCTTGTCTTCTTTGTTCATCCTTGCTTTTCTTTTGGTATATGTGTCTTTCTGATTTTTTGTATTTGTGATCCTATTTTTCTTCATCATTGTTGCCTTTTGGCTCTTTGCATTTTTTTGCATAGTGTCCATACTGTCCACAATTAAAACATTTGATAGATCTTAGATCTATGGGTCTTCTGGAACCTCTATCTCTTTTGCCATAATTTGCTTCTTCATCACTGGATGACTCACTACTTGATTCTATCTTCTTTCCATTTTTATTTTTGCCTACTTTGAAAGCAACTTCTTTCAGAGGAATAGGATCTTTTGTTCTTATATCAAAATAGTAAGCATGCTAAGAAAAGAATTCCTTGTCAAAGAATCACTATTAATTGATGTTTCTATAGTAGAAACATTTTCACTATACCTTTTTGGAAGATTCCTTAAGATCTTATCACAAGCATCAGATTCATCAACCTTGATTCCAAGACCTTTCATCTCATGTACAAGTTCATCAATATTATTGAGATAGTCACGAATGTTTTCATCATCCCTTATTCTTAGGTTCTCAAATTATCCTTTGATATTTATGATCTTAGCCATTCTGACTCCTTTATCTCCTTTATATATTTCATGCAGAAGTTCCCACATTTCTTTTTCTATTTTACATTCCATAACCTTCATAGATTTTTCTCTATTCAATCCTTTTATAATTGCATTCATAGCTCTTGAATTTGCATGCATTAGAAGCTTATATTCCTTATCTATAGGAAGATTGACTGTTGAATCATATCCAAGTTCCACTGCATACAAAAATTTATTTCCAAGTGCCATCAAGTAAAATCTCATTAGCATAAACCAATATAAGAAGTCACTTCCATAAAATACTAGAACTGCATTATTTAAGGGTCCGTATATTTGATCCTTTTGATACATTGTGTTCTTAGACTGCTTTTCCTTCAAGTTGTCAAACTCTTCTGAAGGAACCCGCTCTGATACCAATTGAAGAACACAAGCTTATACTGAGAGGGGGCATGAATAGTTTAAGACCACTTTTTACTTTTCCTTTCAATTCAATATTATGTAGTGTATAGATAGTAGTATCAATAGCAGTAATCAAAGCAATGCACAAAACACCATACATAATAGATACACCATAATTTACATGGTTCACCCAATGTGGGCTACTCCACGAAGAAAATATTTTACTAAAATTTTCTCAATCAATCTCTTTGGGAATCTTTACCAATTACAATGTTTATGGACCTTTGTCAAAAGGAGATGCTAATCCCCTAATATCAAGTTCGTGGATCTCTTCCACAAGATAAATCTTTCTCCTTTTGCTCTAGCTAGTGATCTTCTAGAAGACTTTGTCTTTCTATTACACTGACTGGTGGATCTCTCTCCACTTGAAGACTCCTCACTCAGATCTATTTTCAATTGCCTTGGCTACTAGATCTCTATCCACTAATACTTTGTCCTTTGTACCCATTCACCTCCAAAGATCTATCTCAATAGGTTCACTAAGAACCTTCTCAAATCTGCTCAACAAGCTCACTCAGAACTTGTTCAAATCTTCTAAACAAGCTCACTCAAAACTTGTCCAAATATGCTCAATAGGTCCACACAGAACCTGCTCAAATATGCTCAATAGGTCCACACAAAACCTGCTCAAATATGCTCAACAAGTCCTCTCTAGGACTTGTCCAAATCTGCTCAATAAGTCCTCTTTAGGACTTGCTCAAATCTGCTCAATAAGTCCTCTCTAGGACTTGCTCAAATCTGCATAGCAAGCTTTCATAAAATCTTACTCAACATCAGTCCATAAGCCTTCTCAAAGACTTGTCTCAAATATGCTTAACAAGCTCACACAGAACTTGTCCAATCTCATAGAATCATAAAGAGAATTGTTAGAGACTCAATATGTTCTATACTTAATGCTCAATCAATATCTCAACTCAATCTCATAGAAGCATAAAGAGAATTGTTAGAGACTCAATATATTCTATACTCAAATCCAATCTCAACTCAAATCAATCTCATAGAAGCATAAAGAGAATTGTTAGAGACTCAATATATTCTATACTCAAATCTCAATCTCAACTCAAATAAATCTCATAGAAGTATAAATAGAATTGTTAGAGACTCAATATGTTCTATACTCAAATCCCAATCTCAACTCAAATCAATCTCATAGAAGCATAAAGAGAACTGTTAAATACTCTATATGTTCTATTATCAAATCTCAATCTCAATTCAAATCAAGGATATAGAATAGTTTGTTTTATGGAACTTGAACAACCACATGCATCCACTTGACTGGGCTTAATCAACTCAACTCGACCAAGCACCTCAATGAACAACCATTTCTCACAAATCCTAGTCCAAGCATGTATCAATCAATTCAAAATGTTTCCAACAATGCTCAACAACAAATCTCATATAACAATGATACTCATGTTATTTTCTAACTCAAGTTCAAGTTCTTTGCACAACTAATGGGATTCAACAACAATGCTTATAAAAATTCTTCACATAACAACGATACTTATGTTCTTCTCAAACCCTAACTTAGGTTTTTCACACGACTAATGGTTTCAACAAAAATACTTATAAAACAAGGTTTAATAACAACTCTCAAACCAAAAAACCTTGAAGCATTAAACCAATCACTTTCGAAAAGGAAACCACAATCAATCCTTTTCACTCCAATGATATTTTCAAAAATCAACCACCCAAATCAATCAATAGGAGAATTTGACCATACATTTTATGAATATGAATAAGCCTCTTTGGAAATATGCCACAATCACAATATTCTCTTGCCAAAATTCATGAGGGTTAGGAGAAATTATAAAACAAATATCATAACCATTTACACCTCATTTCTCCTAGTAAAAAATCACATCCACCTCTAGAAAATAATTTAAAATAATTATTTCCTTAATTAATTAAGCATATCATGAATATCACCACAACCATTTACCATTCTCTTATTTCTCCTAAAAATCACTTTGCACTAATGCACAACTCACTAAGCTCCTTAATGCAAAAATTCCCACATCAAATAGTGAAGAACGTAAGCTTATACTGAGAGCAGGGGTGAATAGTATAGCACCCACTTTTTACTTTCTTTCCAAACCAATATCAATTAGTGTCCTTAATTGCAATAACCAAATATAGCAGTGTGCATTAATGACATAGATAACAATAGTAAGCAAGTGCACAAATCACCACACACAATTGAGACATAAGATTTAATGTGGTTCCTCCAATGTGGGGTAGTCCACAAGATAATATCCTTATAATATTTCACAAATAAATAGGTATCCTTATCCCAATACAAATAATTACTTTGATATTCTCAAAGCTAGCCTATCCTAATCTGCTTAGGTGGGCTCCACTGATCTTCTCAGCTAGGCTATCCATTGATATACTCATCTAGGCTATCCACTGATCTACTCAGCTAGGCAATCCACTGATCTACTAAGCTAGGCTATCCACTAATCTGCTTAGCTAGGCAATCCATTGATCTGCTCAGCTAAGGAATATTGATCTACTCAAGTGGGCTCTTCACTGATCTGCTCAGCTAGGCAACTGGTGTTGGTATATTTTTCTATTTATGTTCTATCTCTTTCACTACTTACAAATATGCCTCAATGCCTTCTCACAAGGCTCAAACAATCCTGCTCAAATGCTGTCCCAAATCTATACTCAAGGCCTTCACAAAAATTCTCAAACAATCCTGCTCAAATGTTGTCCCAAATATTTCCACAAATATATCCCAAAAGCCTTCTCAAAGGCTCACTCAATCATGCATAAAATCTACCTCAAATGTGTGCAAAAATTTTGTCCCAAAAATCTTCTCAAAGGCTCAATCAATCATGCTCAAGTAGCACTCAAATCTCATCCACAAATCTATCCCAAAAGCCTTCTCAAAGGCTCACTCAATCATGCATAAAAGCTACCTCAAATCTGTCTAGAAATTCTATCCCAGAAGCCTTCTCAAATGATCAATCAATCATGCTCAAGTAGCACTCAAATCTCATCCACAAATCAATGAAGGCAAGGCTCAATGATGAACTCAACAATGAATGGCAATGTACTCTTAAATGGATGACAATAATAATCCACAATGATCTAAATAATGTATGAAAAATACTCTCTCAAATGGATGATAACAATGCTCAACAATGAACTCAACCATGTATGAAAAATACTCTCTCAAATGGATGATAACAATGCTCAAAAATGAACTCAACCATGTATGATAAATACTCTCTCAAATGGATGATAACAATGCTAAAAAATGAGCTCAACCATGTATGACAAGTACTCTCTCAAATGGATGATAACAATGCTCAACAATGAACTCTCAAATATATGGCAAATGAGCTCTCTAATGAAAACCTCTCCAAGAAATAACAATGAGGACTTTAGCCAACCAAGGACAATCTCCACAAGTGATAGCAATAGGTTCTCAATAATATCTCCCTCATGCAATTTCAATAAGCTCTTCAAGAAACAAGAACAACTCCCTCAAGCAAAGAGCTCTCAAATAGCCAACAATGATCTCCTCAAATGAAAGATAAATGTATCCACAAGTGACTAGAAAATTATCTCCTCAATGGTCTCAAATAGTGGTAATGTACTCAACAAGTAACCAACAATAATATCCTCAAGCAATGGCAAAAACCTCCTCAATAATGGCAATACTCTCAATGAACTCCACTAAAGCAATAATGAACTCAAGCATCAATTTTATCCACAAAATTGATTTTCTAATCCATCCACTTCTTCTTAATAGCCAAGGCACATAATAAAGCAATTTGTCTTCAAATTCAAATCTTAACTCATGTGCATGTATTCTAATTCAAGGAAGCAATTAACTAGGTCTCAAGTTCCTAGTTTAATTTCATAATTAAATCATGTACTAGAACATATAACAAGTTCAACACTTTTAACCTTATGAATCCCTAATTTTATTAATACATATAACAAACACCTATGTTTTTTATTTTTAATTCCACACCTTATAACTCCACATAAAACAATCACAAATATTTAACTTCAAATCTTATAACTCCCTAAGCACATACAAAAATCATTTATTTTTACTAAATACCTTATAACTCCCTAGTTATAATAGAAATTATTTTCAATGCACCGAAACTCTGGCAATATCAAATATTACCATTCGCTAGAGATAAATACCTTTTTATGAAATGCCTTTGCCAAAATTAATGTGCCTTCACCATCTTCAAAATCGTTAATGCCTTGCCAAAACAATACACCTTCACACCTTTGTGGGAGTCGAACTCTGTTCCTCTCACTTAGTGCTATGAAGCTCTTACCACATGGTCATCAACCCACATTGTGATTTACTACCAAACACCCAAATTTGCCTTCGCTCAAATCTAAAAACTCAAATTTCCTTCCTTAACAAAACACTTTGCCCCTGGCGGGATTCAAACAATGAACCTACCTTGTGCAAAGTTCATGCGCTACCAACTGTGCTATAGGATCTTGCGTGACATCACTTTCCCATGTTGTCTCCTTGACATTATTCTCAAAAAAAAAGTATTTTTCTTTATTTCTTCGTTGCTCTCCTTTCGATGATTCTCACTCATGCACAATTATTCTTGATCTATCATAAACAAAGGTTTTACCTTTTATTTATATGCACCTCCATGCCTTCAAATGATGTTGACAGATTTTATGAGTCTCCCCAACCATTGCATGTTGGTGAAAAATAAAATTCAACTTTAGACCTTAGAATTATTAAATAAGAATTTAATAATTCACCTCTTAACTTCGAATTGGGATATATCCTTCATTATTTTGAATTTTGCCATGAAACATTTTGCACCTAGGTTTTATTTGAAAAACCTTTTCATCCATCATTATTTGGAGAAGTCTTAGCATAGTGGTTTTAATGAAAAACCCTTTCCAATGTTTTTAATAAAAACCCTTTCCAATGGTTTAAATAAAAACCTTTACCATTGGTTTTAATAAAAACCCTTGCCATTGGTTTTAATAAAAACATTTACCATTGGTTTTAATAAAAGCCATTAATATAATATTTAAAAATTAAATATTATATGCCTCTTGTGCCACAAAAACCTGTATACATCCATGCTCTCCAAAATATCATAAATTATTATTTATGAAGTGCTTTTGCCACCAAAACTCAATGTGATCCATGTGACATCAATGACAACACAAAATAACTCAAATTGCCAACAAATAGTGCAAAATATAAACCAAAAATCATAAATCACATCATCGTAGTATACCCTCAATAATGGTGCTTTAAACCTTAGATTTGAAAAATTAAAACATTAATTATTCATTCTTTGAAAATTGCGACGACAGGCATACCTTAGAAAATAAAATATTTTTTTGGCTGCAAAGAATGCGGCGACAGCAAACCATGCAAAAGTGGGTTTCAAGTGACTCAAACCCAAGACCTGCAGTGAGTGCACCTTTGCACTCCCTCCACCCACAAAGTGGGCTAAACTTCCCACGTGGAAGCTATTCCACATTGTGCTCCTTATGCTTCTTCTTTTTGCCCACGATCATTTAAACAACAAACAACACTTCAACCAATACAATGCTAAAATGATGCTCATAGGAATAGAACTAACAACCTCCGTGCTATCAACAAATTTGCACAATCCAAGCTACCACTAGGCCATGTTGCCCAATGTTATTTGGGAAGTGGTCACTGTCTACTTTTAAACGTTCGCTGCGTCACATAAAACTAAACACAAGCTCTTTCATTCACATATCCCACACAAGATTATCAACGAGCAAGGATAATAAATTTAAAAACTTGGTGGCATATTTATATGTCTTTCCCTTTGCTTGGAAATGTCAGAACTTTTAAAAATGCCCTCATGATGTCGACAGGGCAAAATTTTTTTTATTTAATTTTAAAATTAAAATTAAAATTTTAAATAAATTTAAATTTAAACTAAACCTTTAAAATTAATTTTCTCCATTACTAGGGCACCTTTTTCGATGAAACGAAAAGCCAACTTGGGTTTTAAGAAAAAACCCATTTCAAATCTACCATCCATGGTTTTAAATAAAATATTTTATTTTTCCTACCTTGGTTTTGATAAAAACCCTTCCTTGCACTTTTACAAAACATAGTGCATACCATCATAGATCCTTTTGACATCAAATAACCTTTTGACATCAATGACAACATTTTAGCTTGGGGACTCAAAATGTCCAACACTATCATGGGGAGGGAGAATGATAATTTGATCATAATCACCCTCTAAAAGTTACCAAAGTCATGGACCGATTCATCATCATATTACTTCAAGCTAAGTAGATCGGTCAATGCGGTTTTCTTCCTAACATTCAGGGCAAATAACTCTAGGAATTGATCTGTAAGTTGCTCAAAATTCTAAACACTCTGATGCAATAAGTGGTTGTACCAATAATAGGCTTCTCCCCAAGTTTCTGATAAAAGGTGTGAAGCATGAGTGTATCATTGTTTCTATTCCTAAAACAAGTGTTAAAAAATTTAGTCACATGCTCTTGAGGGTCCTTATCCCCCTTAAATGCATTAAACTTTGGCACCTAAAAATTAGCCGAATAAGGTGTTGTAGGTACCGAAGCATGGATTGGGTGATTGAGTAGCTACCTTAAGGTGGACTTTTGATACTGCAAACCTAGTGTCTACATGGTAAGGCTATCAATCTAGCTCTGTAAGAACTAGAACTTAGGATCTTCCATAGGGTTAAAACCCTTGTTTTCTTGCTATTGTTGGTAATACTTTGCACCATTGGTAGGGTTTGGGTGATCACCAATTTGTATACATAAATAGGAACACCATTGCACTAAAAATAAAAAAAATATTATTTCAAGAAAATCCCTTTTTGATACAATTTGACTCTTTTAGGGTGAATTTTACAAAAAGATATGTCAAAAGGAGAATCCCTTTTACAAATAAAGGATGGTGTATTCACTTCTTCTATACCACAATCAATGTTGGAGGTGGGTTTTTCATGACCACCGTGATGACCTTGAGATTTCAAATCTGGAACCTACACACATGCAAAGAGACAAGGGTTTAGTAGCACCTATCAAAATGAATCTAATGCAATGAATAATGTAAATTAAAAATAAAAAAATGAATATGATTATTGCTTATATAAGTCATGATTTGAGCAGCATAATATTAGAATTCCCCTATCTCATTTTCTTGGTCATATGATGGTGCCTTTATAGGCCTTTGATGGTTTTGGAGGGAAGGATAGGTGGTAAGCCAGGGCTTCCAAGTGGCAGGGACTGGGTAACCATCTATCCTAGGCAGTTATAGTGAGTCACTAGAAGTGTCTCACTTAACTGAGGAGATGTGGCAGGTGGGTAAGTGCAAGTGGAGTGAGGTGGAGAGTGAGGTGTGAGATGTGGCAAGTGGGTAGGTGGAAGTGTAGTGAAATGTGAAGTGAGGTGTGATATGTGGCAAGTGGGTAGGTGGAAGTGGAGTGAAGTGTGAGGGATGTGTGAGATGTGTCAAGTGGGTAGGTGGAAGTGGAATTAAGCATGAGGGATGTCCCATGTGAAGGGACAAGGGTGAAATGGGTGTGTGAGAGGTGGCAAGGGGTGATGGTGATGTGGCTAGGACACATGTCAAGTGGGGAGATAGGGTATCTTATGCAAATTTTATAGATTTAATAAATATAAAAAATATAAATTAATGTGCAAGAAAATACACCTAAGTTTAGACTTAGGTATATTATTTTACTATGCAAAATTGGAATGTACAATGTGAATGAATGACATGTAGAAATTATATGCCTAAGTTTAGACTTAGGCATATATTATTATGTAAAATTGTGATGTGCAATATGGGTGAAATGTATAGTAATTGATATGCCTAAGTTTATACCTAGGCATATAATTTAATATGTAGAATTATGTGATGAGATGCAAATGCCTAGATTTTGGTGTCTACAACAATAAGGCAGTCCCATGTGTTCACCTTCCCATAATTTTTTAGAAAGCCTTGAAGGTAGAAAATACCTTATTGCTATTGGAAGACTACCACCTAAAATGATAATGCCTATGTTTCCAAAATTCTCTCAGGTGCCTAGTTCCAACATATTTTACCCTACTTTTCCTCCTGTAGTGGATCTACCAAGATGTCCTAGACTACCAGTTTTTCCAACAATACAATCCCCCTTGCATTTATTTCTTCACCCTCAATACTTATAGTACATGCTTTACCAGCCCCTAATCCTCAACTTGCAGTTCTCCTAGAAATGTAGATAGCCATGAAGAACCTACTAATGAAATTACTTCAATGAAGAGGCGAGAAGCTAAAAGAAGTTTTTAGCCAATAATATTTCCAAAAGTGACAAAATATCAAGCTTCATCAACAAGTAAATATCCATAGAGGTTAGGCACAATGTATGCAAATAAGGAAAATGAGGCCTCTACATCCTTCGTTGAATTTGATTACTAGTGTTCCACGTGTAATGATATACATGGTGATAATTCATTCATGATTCACCAACACCACTTATGAAGGTGTCTATTGAGAAGTTAGAAAAAACTTAGAAGGGATAGGTTAACATGATTAGATAAATGGACCATAACTTCATAATGTCATCAATGGAGTAAGTTGCAGCCTTTGACTAGATCATGGAAAAAGCTCCTCCAAGTTGATCCCAATGAACTTAATACTCTTAAATTTCCTTTAGGAATAAAAAATTATATTGAGAAAGGAAAACCCCATGACACTACACCTTAAAATCCATCTCAAAAATAGGGAATAGAAACAAGGAGTGAGGTTGCATAGAAGGAGGTTGAGACTCAAGAAAAAGCAAGGGATAAATTGAGATATCCCTTTTTAACCAAACATCAAAGAATAGAAGAAACTCAAGGGTATAAAATAGATATGATCCACCTATGAAATAAAAGGAAAAATAGCCTAATACACCCATTTTCAACATAGTGGAATAATTAAAGAAGACACCTTCAAAGGTAAGCATGTACAATGCATTGTTGCTTCTAGGGTAGATTGATTTACCGTAGGAATATCTTAAATTAATCAAAAATAGAGCCAAGCCTCGCCCTCAATTAAATAAAGCTTAGACCAACCCATTACCATCCATAGAAAATAATATACCTCCTTAATTCTATTTATCCTTGTAAATGGAGGTATGGGTAGTGCATAATTGCATGATAGATTTAGGTGGAGCAACTACAATGATGCCTAAAGTTATATGTGACATTATGGGGATGGAATATACCTTAAGTAGCCCAAGAGTGTTGTAGTTGGATGGCACCCTAGTACTGTAGAAGTGATAAAGATATTCCTATAGTGTTGCATAGAATACCTCAAATTACAGTCATCTAATAAGTGGTTGTGGTATACTTAGAGCCTTACTTTAGAATGTGTCTCTTAAGGGAATTTACAACTAAAATAAGAGTATCCCTTGATTATTCACACATTAATATTCCATAAAAAATTAGAAGGATTAAGATCTTCAATGAAAAACCTTCTTCCTTTATTATTGAGAAGATCAAGAAAGATAGCAAACATGCTAGTAATGTGAATATGATTATCGAAGAGATTGAAGTGCTAGACCTAATGGAAGAAGTTTTAGAATAGATCCAAACTGAAGAATAATTCTCTTTAAAGTATTTTAATACCATGATTGAAATAGGGATTGGGACCTATTCAATCATTAAATCCAACAAAATTGAACCCTCTACTTTGCTGAAACAAGAAACCCCTGCAAGTCAAATATAGAAACTCTTCTTTGATGGTGCTAGATGTAAAAATGGATACGGGGTAGGTATAGTGCTAATCTCACCAACTAGGATTGAGAATTTCTTTCATATATGGTGACATAGATCTGTACAAAAAATGTACCAAAATATGAGGCACTTTTTTTAGGCTTAAGAAAGGCTGAGAAGTTAGGGGTCAAACAATTGTATATATATGGAGACTCAGATTTGATGGTGAATTAGGTCACAAAAAAGTGTGTTAGCAAAAAGCACTACCTCAAGGATTACTGGAACAAAGTGTGGGATTTATTTAAGGCTTTTGAAGCTTTGAATATCAAGGCTATCTCCAAGGAGCATAATAATCATGTCAATTTTCTAGCATATGTTGGAGCCAATTAATGCCCAATAGCCAATGTCATACAAAAACAAAATCTAGTTAGGTTGATATACAAAACTTTACTTCTATATAAAGAAAATTTTTGGAAGATCTTTGAGAATTATGAACAAGTGATAGATTTATTAATACATGAGATGAATTGTTTAGGTGATTGTGTCTTATAATATAAATAAGATGAAGGACTAATACAACTCAAGAATAACTATCTACCAAAATGTCTAATAACTCTTGAAAGATTGTTTGACAACTGAAGAACATAAACTTATACTAAGAGGGGGGTGAACAATATAATACTACTTTTTACTTTTATTTTCCAATCAATATTATACAATGTATCAATAGAAATATCAACAACAATAATCAAAGCAATGCATAAATCACCACACACAATAGAGACACCAATTTAATGTGGTTCACCCAATGTGGGCTACTCCACGGAGAAAATATTTCACTAAAATTTTCTTAATAAATCTCTTGGTAATCCTTTCCCTATTACAATGTTTATGGACCTCTATCCAAAGGAGACATCAATCCCCTAATAAAGTTCATGGATATATATCCACAAGAGAAATACTTTCTCCTTAGCTCTGGCTAGTGATCTTCTAGAAGAACTGTTGCCTCCACTGCACTGGCTAATGGATATTTATCCATTGAAGACTCATATTACCACTCAAAAGACCTATCCTCACTACCATAGCTAATGGATATCTATCCACTGGAGATTGTCATATTCTATACTCTATCACCTCCAAAGCTTGTTCTCAGCTCTATCTCAAATCTGCACTAAAAACAATCATTCAGTCTAGTACAAATATGCTCAATCTCTATCTCTAGTCTAGCACAAACCTATCCTCAAATTTACACCAAAATCTATCCTCAAATCTGCACTACACACAGTCCTTCGGTCTAGCACAAATATATCCACAATCTCTGTCTTCAAGCCTTAACACAAACCTTGACTCAATCAACTATACTAGATCTTCTCCAAACCTTAACTCAAGGTTTGAACAAATAAATCAATCAAATATACTCTCAAGTCTTCTCAAATACGTGTCTCAAAGCCTTGTAAGCTTCCACAAAATCTCACATTAATCTGTCCACAAGGCTTCTCAAAGACTTACCTCAAATATGCTGAACAAGTCCTCACTAGAACTTGTCCAATATGCTCAACAATATCTATCCTAAAATATGTATTGTAAGCTTCTACAAAGGCTCATACAAATATATCCACAAGTCTTCTCAAAGACTTACCTAAAATCTGTTCAACAATTCCTCACTAGAACTTGTCCAATATCATAGAAACATATAGAGAATTGTTAGAGACTCAATATGCTTCACACAATAATGCTCAATAACTTTCAATCTCTCTTTTTACCATAGAAACATATAGATAATTGTTAGAGACTCAATATGCTTCACATTCACAAACACTCAACCTATTTCTCAAATCAATTTAGAATATGGAACAATTTGTTTTACATAACTTGAACTATCACTTCAACACATCCACTTTACTAGGCTCAACCAACTCTACTCAACCAATCACTCAATGAATTAATCCTTACTTACAAACCCTAGTCCAAGCATATGAAAACTCACTCACTTATTTCCAACAATGCTTATCAAACACTCTCACATAATAATGATACTCATGATCTATGCAAACCCTAGTTCAAGTTCTTCACTCAACCAATCACTTCAACAACAATGATTATCAATCAATCCTTTTCACTCCAACTTAGCATTCACAACATTCAACAATCACTCACTAGGAAGATGTGCCCATACCTTTTTGTTTGACATAGAAGTGCCTTTAAAACCCTATCTTAATCACAATTTACTTCTTTGCCAATTTCAATAGTTAGATGACAAAATATCACACTAACACTCTCTCAAAATATTTTCCAATTACAAAAATAATTAAACTCAATTACACCTTATTACTCCTTATTTAAAATAAGCGTTCACCAAAACACATTCATAAAAAGATAATTCCTTTCATACACCTTATTGTTCCAACTTTAGAGAAATATTCATCAATACACATAAGAAATAAAAAGGATTTTATTTATTCCTTATTACTCCAACTTTATAACTTAAACCTTCCTTGTAAAACAAATGCCCTCTCACTACCTTGCAAAATGAAATCGACGGTATTTGAATCATGCACACCTTGCCTACCACATGACTTAGCACATCCATCATTGCCACTTGTTCTACATAGCGTTGTGTGTGGTATAAGGAGCTTCACTCCTATTTGTTCACCCTCTACCACTGAAGACCTTTCAAAAACATGGAAACTCTTTAACCTTCTTGCGCATTACACTTTGGGCTTAGGAAATTCGATCGATTGCATTGGAGGATGTAAGGCAAAGGTTTTTGCCACTATTTATACATGATGCTTCATGTCATAAAATGTCGACGCTATTTAATCAAATTTCAAATTTGATTTTTACTTAGCCTTATAACCCTCTTTAGGGTTTATTAAATTAATAAAAATTAATTTATAATTAATTTAAATAGCTTTTAAAGTTAAATTAAATTAATTAATAAATTAATTTATAATTAATTTAAATTTCCCTTTATAATATTATAATAAAATATTATAATATTATTTTCTTGGGACTCTTATTTGCACTTTGGACCACATATGACTACTTGGAACTAGATCTGACCAACTAGAAGTGGACTCTCCTTTTTGCACTGATTGCAGAACTACTTCTCCTTGCACTACTCACTGAAATTGACTTTTGACATCAATGACCATTCACTCTAGACATCAATGACAACTCATCTACTCAAAATGTCCAAAAATATCTCCCTTTGTCATTGATGGTAACCTAATTATATTTTAAAATTTCCTTAACCTTTTTTTTTCCTGCTCCCCCTGGGAAACTCCTCCCCCTGACTCAATGCTTTCTTCTTAAATAAAATATCTCCCCCTTACTCAAATTTCTTCCCCTTTGACATCAATGGCAAAGGGTCACCTTTGGGGCTTAGTGCTAAGAATGAGTCTCTTATATTAGCCCCTCCCCCACATCCTCTTGAGGTGGTTAATTTTGGGGTGAGAGTATTTCTACTCCTAGCATGCACTGATATTTACCTTTATCCACTTTCCTTCTCATCTTATCCTTTTGATTCCTCTTATTGTTCCTATTCCTACTTATCTCTGGAATTTCTATTCTACACCACTTTGTTGTATGTCCATCATTATTGCACTTGTAACACTTAATATTATTATTCATTGAAGGTACAAATATCTTAGAATTTCTTCTGGTGAAGCCATATCTATTCTTGTCATGGATTTTGCAATTCATTTCCTTGTGACCAAACGGATTATATGAGTAGCTATACCCATGAAAAATATGCATGTTTTGAAGTTCCATATTCCTGTCTTTCATGTGTCCTACACTATGAAGTCTTGTGCCCAAATTTGTGATATGAGAAACATCATCCATTGAAATTTAATTACCTTGACCTTATTGGTATCTTAGTCTCTTTTACCTTGTGCTGGTTCCTATTCCATATGTTCCTATTTTGTGCATTGTTCTTTTCCTTGTTGAACTTTCTATTGTCCAAATCATCCTCAGAAGTTTCACTTTATCTCATACTATCTTCTTTTGAAGTTTATTCTTCTTTAGAACTTGAGGTTGACTCCTCTTCTTGTTTATTTTGTACATATTCAAAACCAATACATGTTTTATTTGTTGACCTTCTTTGTACCTTGATCATCTTATCTATGATTTTTGAGCTCTTTCCAAACTTGTGTACCTTATCCTTAGACTTATCTACTTCTTACCTTAGTACAACTACTTCTTGTTCTAATATTTCACATTCTAAGACCTTTACTTCTAACTTATCATTGAACTTATTTGTCTTAGCCATTGACTTATTTAGATCCTCTATAATTTTTCCTCTCTCTTCATCACATTCTTGAAACTAAAGCTTAAGTTGGGAATTTTGCTTTATTACCTTCTTCAATGTGTTAAGAGTATAAATAAGCTCTCCCTCAAGATCAACTTCTCATTTTTCTAATTCTTCCTCTATTTTTTTACCTTTAAAAACAACTTCATTCTCTTATGACTTGTCTTCTATAGGATCATCTCCTTCTTATTCTAGTGCCATTAGAATATTCTCTTTTGATCCTTCAAGTGTATCTTCATATTCATCATCATTGAAACTGAAACCATTATTTGTACAACTATCTTCAAGATGTCTAAAATTACCACATCTAAAACACTTGAGAATTATTGGTGACCTTTTCTTAAATTATTTTTCTTTTTTCATAAATAGAACTTGATATTTATCATTACATGAGAAACTATTATTACTATCACTTGAGTACTTGTTTGCCTTGTCTACGTAGTAAACCCTATTTTGTATTTGAAAGAAATTTTTTCCTTGCTTGCCTTGTCCATCCTTGCCTTTCTTTTGGTACCTATAATTTTTTATTCCTTGTTCTTATGATCTTGTTTTTCTTCATCATTGTTATTTTTGTCTTCTTGAAAATCAGTTGCATAGTGACCATACTTTCCACAATTGAAACATCTAACAAATTTTACATCTTTAAATATTCTTGGATCCTTATTCCTTCTACCATAATTTACTTCTTCATCACTGGATGACTCATTGCTTGAATCTGACTTCTTGCCCTTTGTATTCTTAGTAGCTTTGAAGGTTGCTTCCTTTTGGAGATTAGGTTTCTCTTTTGTTCTCATATCAAAAGCTGTAAGAATACCAATTAATAAATCTCTTGTCAAAATATCACCATATTTTTATTCCTCTATAGCAGAGATCTTTTCACTAAATCATTTTTGAATAGATCTTAAGATCTTATCACAATCATCAAATTCTTCAATCTCAAGTCCAAGTCCTTGTATGGCGTTAACAACCTCATCTACACAAAGTAGATAAGCACTAATGTATTCCTCATCCTTCATTCTTAAATATTAAAATTGTCCCTTAATATTTTATATCTTTACCTTTTTGACACTTTTATCTTCTTCATATATGCTTTGCAACTTATCCCAAATTCCTTTTACTGATTTACAATACATAACCTTTATGAACTATGTTCTATGCAAACCTCTCAAAATTGCATTCATTTCTTTTGAATTGTAATTGTGTAGAAGCTTACCATATTTATTGGTAGGTGGAGTAGCTGGTGGTGTGTATCCATTTTAAATTGCTTCCCATATTTCATTGCCAAGTGCCATAAGGTGAATCTTCATTCTCATACTCCAAAATATATAATCACTTCCATAAAATAATGGTGTTGAATTATTTGAGGATCCATTCTTATAATCCATTGTGTTCTTGAAATATTTTTCTTCAAGTTGTTAAACTCCTCCGAAGGAACTCGCTTTGATACCAATTGAAGAACACAAGCTTATAATGAGAGGGGAGGAGGTGAACAATATAATACCAATTTTTACTTTTCTTTCCCAATCAATATTATGCAATGTATCAATATAAATATCAACAATAGTAATCAAAGCAATGCATAAATCACCACACACAATAGAGACACCAATTTAACATGGTTCACCCAATGTGGGCTACTCCACGAAGAAAATATTTCACTAAAATTTTCTCAATAAATATCTTGGAAATCCTTTCCCTATTACAATGTTTATGGACCTCTGTCTAAAGGAGACACCAATCCCCTAATCAATTTCATGGATATCTATCCATGGGAGAACTCCTTTCTCCTTAGATTTGGTTGGTGATCTTATAGAAGAATTGTTACCTCCATTGCACTGGCTAATGGATATCTATCCACTGAAGACTCATATCCCCACTCAAAAGACCTATCCTCACTACCCTAGCTAATGGATATCTATCCATTGGAGACTACCATCTTCTATACTCTGTCACCTACAAATCTTGTTCTCAGATCTGTCTCAAATTTTCACTAAACATAATCCTTTGGTCTAGTACAAATATTCTCAATATCAATATTTGGTCTGGAACAAACCTATCCTCAAATATTCACTAAACACAATCCTTCGATCTAGCACAAATCTGTCCTCAATCTCTATCCTAAAGCCTTAACAAAAAGCTTGAATCAATCAACTCTACTAGATTTGACCCAAATCTTAACTCAAGGTTTGAACAAATCAATCAATCAACTATGCTCTCAAGTCTTCTCAAAGACTTATCTTAAATATGCCTTGTAAAATTCCATAAAATCTCACATCAATCTATCCACAAGTCTTCTCAAATAATTACCTAAAATTTTCTCAACAAGTCCTCACTAGAACTTGTCCAATCTGATCAACAATATCTATTCTCAAATTTGTATTGTAATCTTCCACAAAAGCTCACATAAATCTATCCACAAGTCTTCTCAAATATTTTTCTCAAATCTGCTCATTAAGTCCTCACTAGAACATGTCCAATCTCATAGAAACATATATAGAATTGTTAGAGACTCAATATGATTCACACAACAATGCTCAATCACTTTTAATCTCTCTTGTTACCATAGAAACATATAGATAATTGTTAGAGACTCAATATGCTTCACATTCATAAATACTCGACCTCTTTATCAAATCAATTTAGAATATGGAACAATTTATTTCATAGAACTTGAACAATCACTTCAACACATCCACTTGACTAGGCTCAACCAACTCTACTCAACCAATCACTCAAAAAATTAATCTTTTCTTACAAACCCTAGTCCAAGCATATGAACACTCACTCACTTATTTCCAACAATGCTTATCAAAAAATCTCACATAACAATGATACTCATGATCTTTACAAACCCTAGTTCAAGTTCTTAACTCAACCAATCACTTCAACAACAATGGTTATCAAACAATCTCACATAACAATGATACTCATGATATTTGCAAACCCTAGTTAAAGTTCTTCACTCAACCAATCACTTCAACAACAATGCTTATCAAACAATCCTTTTCACTCCAACTTAGCATTCACAACATTCAAAAATAACTCACTAGGAATATGTGCCCATACCTTTTTTTTTGATGTAGAAGTGCTCTTAAAAACTTATCTCAATCATATTTTTCTTCTTTGTCAATTTCAATAGTTAGATGACAAAATATCACACTAACAAATCTCTCAAAATATTTCCCAATTACAAAAATAATCAAACTCAATTACACCTTATTACTCCTTCTTTGAAATAAGAATTCACCAACACACATTCATAAAAAGATAATTCCTTGCATACACCTTATTGTTCCAACTTTAGAGCAATATTCATCAATACACATAAGAAATAAAAATGACTTTATTTATTCTTTATTAATCCAACTTTATAACTCAAACCTTCTAAAATAAAATAAAATATTTAATATTTAAAACTCTTATATCTCCCTTAGAAACCTTATCCAATATTTATTTATCATGGACCAAGCACCTCTGAAATCACACAACCTTAGCACAAAATACATGACACATACCTTGCAATAAAAATGTCATTGTAGGTTTTGAACACATGACAACTCTATCGAGCACCTTATCAAGGTGCTAGCCCACCACATGGGCTAGGCACTCCCATAGGTAAGGGAAGGTGCAAGCCTCCATTTATCCCTTCATTCGGTGTTGCTAAAACAAATGCCCTCTCACTGCCTTGCAAAATGAACCCGACGGGATTAAAATCTTGCATGTCTTTCCTGCCACACGACTTAGCACATTCACCATTTCCACATGCACTACACAACACTATGCATGGTATAAGGAGCTTCACTACTATTTTTTCATCCTCTGTCGTAGAATACCTTTCAAAAATATGGAAGCTCTTTAACGTTCTTGCACATTACACTTTGGGCTTAGGAAATTAGATCGATTGCGTTGGAGGATGTAAGGCAAAGGTTTTTTCAACTATTTATACATGATGATTCATGTCATAAAGTGTCGACGCTATTTAATTGAATTTAAAATTCTATTTTGACTTAGCCTATTAACCCTCTGGGGTTTTTTAAATTAATAAAAATTAATTTATAATTAAATTATAATTAATTTAAATAACTTTGAAAGTTAATTAAATTAATTTATAATAAAATTATATTAATTAATTTATAATTAATTTAAATTTCCCTTTATAATATTATAATAAAATATTAAAATATTATTTGCTTGGGCCTCTTCTTTGCACTTTGGACTACATCTGACTACTTGGAACCGTATCTGACCAACTAGAAGCAGACTCTCCTTTTTGCACTGATTGAGAAACTGCTTCTTGCACTGCTCAATGAAATTGAATTTTGACATCAATGACCATTCACTCTTGACATCAATGATAACTCTTCTACTCAAAATTTCCAACAACAACAGTGATAATCCATTGAGCCATAAGATAAAAATTTATAAGCAAAAATACAAGTGCAAATAGATCTTGGAAAAGTGATTAAAATTGGGACCTGTTGGGCACTAAATTGCACCAAGTTTTACTTGATACTGTGGCTATTTATCTTCCTACTTTCTATTTAGGCTTGCACCCGATAGCTACAGCTCAACACTCAACATTGGAAGGACCAAAACCAGGGTTTTCGATTTAACCTCTAGAGTAGGTTGGTTCCTTGTCAACTTAGTATATTGTTGACACAATTATGCTCAATTAGGGCTTGGAGTTTAGGGTAAGGGAAGGTTAGGGTTACAGAGATGTAGATATCAGTGGACAGATAGGTTAATAACATTGCATCACCATAAAAAGCTTCCAAAAAACCATATTAAAGACATACATTCAGATCAACCCTTATCCCAAGATAGCTCGTTTAAGATATTAAAGCATAACAAAGAAAGGTTATAGCAAGCAATTTCAATATCCAAGAAATGATAATCCAAATAATAGAATTCACAAAAACTATATTTTACAAAAATGTACTTACTAATAACACAGAATAAACTTCAAAGTAGATTTTAATTACTCATAATAGCTAGTAATCCAAGATAGACACAAACTAACCATCTAAGTATTCATAGAAATACAACTATGAAATCTGAACCTCTAACATCAAGCATGGAAACACAGCCTTAAGGTTAAGATCAATGTATTGCTCCTTTCATTTAGTTCTTCAAAAATATTTTCAATGGTACAAGAAAACATTCTAGAGCTGACCCTTCAAAACGAGGATTTGACCTCTACTTATAGTTTTTCATATTACAAATCAAGAAATAATACATCAATTTTTGTTACAACGTCTCAACTAGAACTTAGTTGGCATTAGCTCATTGGTTAGACCTCCAAGAAATTCGTTGAAATGGAAACCACCATGGTAGCATGGGTTCTCTACAACTTGTTGGTCGCTCATTATAAATGCAGTTCAGAACATTCTATATCATGCACTTTTGTAGATATTTCATGGGAGTAGAGTGCCACCATAGATCTGCAATTGCCTTTGGTTTGATCTTCTTGGAAACTCTTGATGCTTCATCTTCTGGCCAATCTGTTATAGTCATGGTGTAGGGACATCCTTTTAAACAACCCATAATTAGCAGACTAACATCCACCTTTGATCTTCTTTATCCCATGGTCCAAATTAGATCCGATATAAGTTGAAAGCCCATCCACTGGATGATGTCATTTTAATTAGAAGCAGAACATCCAATCCAAATATTGGCAATTCAAAACCTGAATTCACTTTGGGGCCTTTATCTTTTCCAATTTGCATTAAAATATTGATGATGTCTCTTCCTTATAACTTTTGCAGATTCCATTTTGGATAGAATGAGCATCTTATTCAGCTTGAGTTCGGAGTTAAGTTATTACATCATTCTGTCATTCCACCTTATCTTCAAAAAAGACTCGTTCATTCTTCGAATTGTCAATCCGTACTTTTTCTCTACTTATGTCATCATCTCCTTAAGACTTTTGTGAATTTGAGGATAATGCTAATCTAGGGTGGGGGGAAAAAAGAGTTTTCAAAATTGGGTATATGCATAAGGGCCATTCTACACTTTTTTTCTGCTAACGTCACCACCTTTCACAATTTTTTTTGGATTTTGCAATCCTTCTTCAATCTGGACCCAAAATGTAGTTCCCCGAAATCATTTTAAACAAGAAAAACTACATGACTGTTGAGCGGATTCATCTTATCAACCTTGTTCCAGAGCGGAATGGCAGTTTTATCACTTAATAAAAATTATACAAAATTTTACTAAGTATGTGGCCATTTTTGGCCTACATTCTGGCACCTCCTTGGTGGATTTTCTCGCAAAGCTAATCAAATTCAAAGTTTTATCCATTGGGCCTTAGGAGTTAAAACAAAACTAATTTTTGAAGATATGTTTGGCCATAGAATTGTGTCCATAATATCAGTACTATTACTATATTCCAAAACTATACACAACTCTACCTCCTTTATAAGGCTTTATTTCAAAGAATGCCTTCATACAAAAATGCTATTCTATAGACTTCATACCTTTATTGCTTATTTTTTACAATCATCAGGGTAAAAATAGAAATACAAAACTGATGTTATATGTATAAACAAAAATGTAAATGATTTAAGCGTGAGCCCCTCCTGGGCCTGTAAGTGCTTAATATTATCCTTATTCTTCCACACCCCCTTCATCATCATCTTCTAGAGTTTGTACTCTCTGATTATTCTCACTGGAGGTGCCCCCCAACAACTTGACCATTAATTCCAAATACTGGAGAGCATGATTCCAAGCTTATTCAGAGGGATTTGACATCTCTTTAAGCCATTTATAAACATATTGTAATTTCCCAACATCCTCATAATTAGCAACATTCCCTTTAATCACTAGATATTCCATGAGATCTCTTAAATGGGTGTAACTCACAATCAATTTAGCAACTTGTTCTTATGATAGTGGTTCTTCTAGTGAATCAATCTCAACCTATTAGCCTTTTGAAATATTTCTTGCCAACTCTTCACCTCTTCTCCCAAAGATTTTTCTACTGCCTTTTTATCATAGAAGCTCTTATTAAGCTTTTCAACCTATTGTTCCAGTTTATCTACCTTATATTTAGCTATATCCATCTTCACATAAAAGGTTTCTAAACGAGCCTTCGCCATCCCCAATTCATCTTCAACATGAAGCTTGTCAATATCTTCTATGACTTATTCTACTCTATAATCCTAAGTAGTCATCTCATTCTCGGGTTTATTTACCTGTAGAATCAAAGACCTTGAAAACCTTTTCCTAGTGATGGGGTTAACATACATACTTTTCCTAGTCACAACCATCCGGTTGGAAGGCTTAGTAAGCTTCTCTACCCAATAATCATTTATGCTCTGATTGCTTGCCTGCTCTTAGGATATAGAAATAGATATTTAAACATAGACCACAAAAAGAGATAATGGCATTAAAAATATAAGGGTATACTAACTCTTTTTTGGTAGGGGTGAAGACACTTTGAAAGTAGTTTCTGTTACAATGGTGGATTTCGTGATTACTGCTGCTATCGATACAAGTAAATTCAGAGAAATAGGGACCAAAATGATAGTGGGTGGGATGGATGGATTTGGAATGCAACATCCCATTGATGGTGATAACGAAGGAAGTGAGGGTGCGACAATGGTGGACATAGGAGTGGGTATCTAAGAAGTGGAAGGTGGATTTGGAGAAGGTTGTGACACCACAGAATTGATCGGCACCTCCATAGATACTAATAAAGCGAGGGAATAACTGTCATATGGAGGAGGTAATTTTACCACATATTGACTAGAAATGGAGGGAAACCCTTTTGGAGATTCATGGGGATGAGAAGTAGAAGAGAGATTAGAAACTGTACCTTTGCCTATAGATGTAGGGTGCTCCTATTTATCTTATGTTGCTAGTTGTTGTTCTTGATCAACTAATCCTTATGTAGTAGCAACAACTACCTCTTCAGCAATTCCAACTACACTTATTTTATACTTCTTGGATACCTTACTCTCCACTATTTCTAGGGCCCTCTTAGTCCTTTTGTACACTATTTTATAAGTGGCCTTTTCCCATTTAGAATTTTCCCCCTCTTCGTCTTCCTAGTCTACCCTTGAAAGTAGGGACTACTCAGCTATGGGTCGTAAGTCAATTGAGACTGTGGGGATAATAGAAAAATGTGGGGATCTTATTTCAATTAGTGGGATATTGACCACTATCTCTTTGGAACATTGTGTCTCATTTATCAATCTAGCCTTCTTGGGAAGCTTCTCCACCTACTTAGAGATAAGTTTGGAGATCTTAAGTATTTTAGCTGTGGTCGAAGGAACTTCCCATACTTTTGTCTAAATTCTCTGATGTGTTAGAGGAAGTAGTGATTCAAAATCATTATGGGGATTTTCACTTATCAAAACCATACTCCTGACATCCATTGGTCTCCAGGTTTCAAAATTTTCATTATAAATTTCAAAAAATTCCTTATCCATTTTCATTCCAAAATTTGATTTCGGATTTTTTTTTCCAATTTTGATCCTCATATGCCACCAATCTACAATATTTTAAACCTTCCATGGCCCTTTCTCTACCGGTTTTCCTCATTGCGATATATCTTCTTTAGAAGGAAGGCATTTCAAATTGGCAGATTCAATTCTTACTTTATAAATCGTATCTTTCATAAGCCGATGATTGAGCTCATGCTCTGGATCAAAATCTAACACTTGTTCATAGAAATCCAACCATGGAGGCAACTGACCCATATTTGAAACCTTCCACTCTAAAAACATAGTTTCATCGTTATTCCTCCCTTGTTAAAATTTAGCCTTGGGCTTTCTTTCGAATTTATAGGCCTTGTATTCGTTGAGGGTTCTATTTCTCATAGTGAAAATACCGTCAGGATCATAACTCCACCTTTGAGGAATATAGAACAGACCTATTCTATCAAGGTACTGCTCAATTTTTTGGCCCTGCCACTCAGATACAATAATATTATTTTTAGGGCGGTAAGTAATTAGAGACCTCTTCTTCCTTCCATAACCATAACTTGCATCAATGTATACCACCTACCTTAGATACTCTAGGGCAAATAGCCTTTCTATGACAAAGTGATGTAAGATAAAGGGTTTACATATGAAACCGTACAACCTAATTATTGTACCCTCTGTTAGTAGATACAAATATCCTTCCTTAGAGTATTCCTTCCTCACAATCTGATTAGCTAAGGAAGGCAACCTAGGGCACTCATTGTACATTATTTTAAGGGTAGGTTCCAAAAATTCCAAATTGAATCTGTAATGGAACTTTTTTATTTTCAAAATATTTGTCCAATAATAGACTAACAAGGGTTCTCCATCACTAGTTCTTTCCCTAGCTGGAATCCATGGTATTCTATCTCTGACAACTGCATAGAACATCCATACCAGGCTCAAGAAATGCCTGAAACTATGATCACCAACACCTTTCTTCATGTTTACCATCTGCTCATGGATTCTTTGAGTGAGAAAATCTGGCCAGTCAAAGTAAATTACTCTGGTATCCTTCTCTCTCACCCCTTTCTTGTACATCCTATCATCAAACATACAATATGCCATGATGATTTGCCAACCATGTACCATCCTGTCAGAGTCCAAACCCTCTATACAAGCCAACATAGAAAATAATTCTGGGTATGGAATTTCATCAATATGAATTGGGACTTCAGGCATCTTAGCTTCATTCCTTATCCTTATGAAATTAAAGCGAAGCCATTTTTCTAGTGCCTCCTTTTTTTCTTCTACAACCATCATGTTATTGTAGGCCCTATTTAGCTCTGCTACGATAAATGGTCTGATATTTTATGGTGTACCTACCCCTATGGTGAATAATTCATAGCATGCCTCCATGGTAATAGAAAATAGGGGAGTTCCATCAGGGGTTTTGACTATTCTATTATCAAGATCATAGAACTAAATCATAGCAGAGACCATTTCGGGACAATGGTGAACAAAATCACATATATAAGAGAACAAAAAGGATTTTATGGCTACCATACCTTACTGTTGCATCGGCTTCCATTCAAAATATGGAAATTCAAAATTAGTCCTGAGGCGGGTCCTCCCCATTCTTGCTATCATAGTATCTGCAACCCTACTGGTGTGATGTGCATGCACTTACAATATTATCGCTATTTTCACTGATTCAGTAGATGATTTATTGGGTGCCATCTTGATAGTAGCAAGCTTCGTCCTCCTTATTTGTGGTAAATCCTTCAAGGTATGGTTGTACCTCTTCTACCTTTTTGTAGATGCAAGGGGCCTCCAAATTAATTTTGCATATGATTTTTATTACTTCTCTCTTCTGGAGACCACGTATCTTTCACCGTTAATGCAGCTGCTACATGATATCTTCGTAGGCACACTTTCCAATCCATTTCATTATTTAATTTGGTGGCACAAAGGCACCGCCCTATATCCTCATTAGTTGAATTTTGAAATTGTGTTGTCAGCTCGTCGCATCCTTTCGGATACTCTTTTGTTCATGCATGAGTTTGTTAGAATTGAATGCACAAGAAATCTTTAGCCTCCACATGTCAACTTAGAACTCGTTGTTTGACTTTGAACTGATTTTTCTTCGGCTATCTCCAGCTTTGAGAGGTTTCTAGATTAGTGCCATTATTATTTCTCTTTTGATGGATCATTCTTGCTGAATCGCCAATCCAGATTTGATCGTGTGGGTTTGAGGATGAAATTTCATTCCAAAGGATTTCTTACAATACTATGTGTGGAATGGAACATCACCATGTATTCGGCTAACATTTAGTCATTGTTTGCAAATTTTCTTCTCTTACTCTTGCTTTTTTTTCCTTAGCATTTTGTTTGAATTTCAGAACTCATTACAAAGTGTAAAAAGAAAATGAAATAGAAAGTGCAGAAAGGAGAGGGAAATATTTGTACAATGTATATACATATGTTACAATGAGCTTATTTCTTACATATAGTAAAGCTTAAGGTGGAAACCATTCACTGAAATTGGTTGTATGTTTCCTTCTAAGTCTTTCAACTGAAATACATTAGACTCCTTTGCTTCCACAATTTCTAAAGGACCATCCCAAAAGGAATAAAAATTTTTATACTTACTCGGATTTGTTCTATCCATATTCCAATTGAGAATTGAATCTCCTACTTGAAGTTTTTTGAACCTGGAATTTTTATCAAACCATGCTTTAACGTCTAATGAATGCTTCTAAAAATGATCATATGCTTGAGTTCTACTCTCTTCCAGTTGTAGCAAGTGTGTCAACCTAATTTTTACTGGATCATCCTCCAATTATTCTTTTGTACTAACAAGCTTAAGTGTTGGAATCTCTAGGTGAATTGGCAATACTACCTCTTTTTAATAAACCAGTGCATAAGGATAAGTTTTGATAGAATTTTTAATAGTAATCCCATTTGGCCATAGAGCATGGTCGAGTAATAGGTGCCAAATCCTTTTTTTACCTTCCAGAGACTTTCTCAAAATCCTTAATAGGTTCTTGTTGGTAGATTTTGCAAGTCCATTACCTTGTGGGTAATAGTTTGAAGTATTTTTAAGAGTGATGCCATACTTGCTGGTACACTCAATGTACTTAGCTCTTATAAAATTAGGACCATTATCACTCACAAAAGCTTCCGTAACTCCAAATCTGGAAATCAAACTCTCCATAAAGTTGATCACAACTTCTTGGTCTGCTTTCTTTGTAGGAATAGCCTCTACCCATAAGGTAAGATAATCTGTAGCTATCAATATAAACTTGTGCTCTACTGAAGAATTAGGATTTATGACTCCTATGAAATATAACCCCCATTGTTGAAAAGGCTTCTCAACTTGAATAACATTTCTAGTATTTCCAACATACCTTTGATACTTATCACATACCTGGGTAACTTTAAAAGAATCATTGAACACAATAGGCCAATAATAGCCTGCTATTATTATTTTCAAAGTTGTAGTCCTGCCAGAGCTATGGCCACCGGTTGACCCTCCATGAAATTCTTCAATGACTCTTTGTTTTTAGTCCTCCTTCAAACATTTTAGGAGAATACCATCCAAGTTTCTTTTGAGAAACCCTTCAAGAAGTAATACATATTTTAGAATGTGAAGTCTATACCTCCTTCTTTGAGAAGGATTCGAATCAGGTGGGAAAATTCTCATTTGGAAATACCTGGTCATTTGTTCAATCCAATCAAAATTTGGAGTGTGGACAATCTCTACTTGATCCTCTTCTATCATCTGACAAGTTGTCACTCTGATCAATACTGAAGTAACTATCAATCCTTGGCACAAAGATCTACCTCTTACTATATTGTTGGGATGTATTTCCACGTCGTACTCCTAGATATTAGTAATCTAACCGGCCCTTTTATCTCCTAGGTCACCCTATACGATAAAACTTCTCACATCTAGATGAACCACATACACTAGAGTTTTTCTTTGTACCAGATATTTTCTGAACTTCTTAAGTGACTTCATCACAGTAAACACTGGTTTTTCAATAAAGTTATATTTTACTTGATAGTCATGTAAAGTTTGGCTCTAAAATAATACAGGGTGTCCATCCCCTTGATCATCTCTTTGGGTGAGCATAGAAGCATAACTTTGTTCAGCTCCGTAATCATAGAGAATAAAATCTTTGATGAAATCAGGATTTATCAAAATTGGGGCTATGGAAATGGATTGCTTGATGATCTCAAAATCTTGCTTCCTAACCTTAGTCCACTTGAATTATACCTTTTTCTTGAGTAGTTCAGATATAGGTCTCACTTTTTGTGCAAAATTAGAAATGAACTTGTAGACACCAAAACAGCACCAATCCGATTATGTGACTGTAAACACTGATCGCTTTGAAACACACAGCCCCCAGGGCAGCCCTCAGAGGTTAAACAGTGGTCCTAACCACTTTTGTAGCAATTTTGGAAGGTCAAAAGGCAATTTGGCACATTCAGGCACTTTGCTCAGTATTCGTCCCACCCAAGGACGAATTCTAACTGGGATCCGTCTCACCCAGGGATGAATTCTGAATTCGTCTTTGGTCAGGATGAATTCCAGGTTTAACGGGCAAAAAGAAGAATGGCGCCAAGTGGCAGCCAAAGACTATCAATTTATGACTCCTGCCTTGCATGCGCATGTAGGTGGGTAGATTGGCCGTTGGAGGACTATCACAAGGGCAGTCATGGAAGCCCAAGTCATGGAGGAGTCTCCTCCCTCTTGGGAAGGCATGGCCGCCACATGGCACCCCTGCATGCCCCTCCAAAAGAGACCCCTTGGGTCTATAAAATGGTGGACTTTTCCCACCCAAAAGGAAGAAGTAGGAGGCATTTTCAAGCAACGAAGTGCTGCCGATTTGATACCACGCCTTTACCCTTTTGATTTACATTTTCCACATCCTTAATCTCTTTCGCAAGAGAGGTTATTGGGTGGCTATTGGAAGTGTGAATTCGGACCCAAAAACCCGACATTTGACCACTTTAATCCACCAATTTGTCGACAACCCCATCCTAAGAGATTTTGGGCCCATCCCAAGTGGATTGGTGCCAAAATCAAGTTCCAACGGTGGGCGGCCCACTTGGGCGCCCCGCACTTTTCTTTTAAGTTTCATTTTAATCTGTTCTTTTGTCATTTGTTCATATTCCATTCTATTTTATGTTGTCTAGATAGTTCATATGTTCGATTTCATAATGCTTTGATCAGATTTCATCATGTTCTCATCGCTTTTGTTGTCCCACTAACTTGCAGGTAGCGACATCAAATTCCCACTGATGGAGGTCAAATTGGGAGAATCCGACCATCTGGGTCATCCCAAAATGCCCCCAATTAGCTAACCCCTATGTTTGCAGGTATTTTGGAGATCCCGTGGCGTGACATTTGGACGGCATCACTTCGACATTTTATCACAGTCTAATTCGTCCTACCCGAGGACGAATTACAGTAGGATTCGTCCTACCCGAGGATGAATTACAGTAGAATTCATCCTGGCCAGAGACGAATTGCAGTTGAATGCGAATTGGCCGACTGTTTCGATGGCAGTGGCCCTCTGGTAATGTTTTCTGGTCTCTATCAAATTTATAGGTCATTTAGAGTCATTTTGTCTATCGATTTGGCTAATCTTTTACATGCATCTTTCATTAATTTTAGAGAACAAACGTTTCTTATTTGCAGCAGGTGCTACTAACATCTTTGTTGTTTCTTTGATCGCAGGAGGAGCAACAAAAGGTTAAGGACTCATCAACACCAATGGCAGCAACGTTTGGGCCCACCCATTTCAAATGTGGGCACGCGGAAGGAGGAACATTAAGTCTTGATTGTAACCAAATTCATTTAACGCTCCTAGCCCCTGAAAAGGGAGGAGGCGTCTTTGTAACCGAGATCAAGAGAGTTAAATAAAAGGGTTGTGATTTCTCCATTTTCTTGTATCTCCGTTCCATTCGTCTCTTTCACTTCATGCATTCTACATTTTAGGACTTAAGCGTGTTTGATTTTGAATGCATCGCAATTAGTGTTTCTTTCATCCGAAATCTCGTGCTTTCAGTGGCGATCACGGTGGGACCCTGTCCCCTATTTTTTAAGATCAAGAAACTGATCGAAAACTTGTGTTTTTGTGCTTACAGGTACCTTTTTCAAATTTTGACTATTATTCGTCTTTGCCTGTGGCGAATACATTACTGTAATTCGTCTGACCCTGAGACGAATTCTAATTCATCTCAGATAGGGACGAATTCTATTTTGTAATTCATCTCATAGAGGGACGAATTTTTGTCTGTGAATTTTTAGGGCCGAAGATTAGAAACAACAGGTCTAGGCAGAGAAAGGTAAGAGTCCTAAAACTGTTCCTGTCATTTTTTGCTTTTTCTGTTTCTATTTTTGTCAATTTTTGCCTTCTTAAGGAAAGTAGTTGCTTCTGCCTGTTTCAAATTTTTTAATAAAAAGAATCACACACACTTCACGCAACATTTTTAAACCAAGGAGCTGGTCGTAAGACCCCAACCCTTGATCAAGACCAACGGTGGGTTCATCACCACCTTGGCTTGATTTTTGCATCCATTTACCCCGATTGTCACTGTTGTTAGGCGTAAATCCTGACGAAAGCTGATCGAGTGTCGTTGGGGTGATTCCCAACGCGCGAGGATAAGTCTTCTATGGTAGGTGTCATTAACAGGACAATCCCCCTTCCGTACCGCCTACGTACCACGTACCATCTGCTCTCACGTACCTATAGTTTCCCTCTCGTAAGGGCGGGTATATAGAGAGGTTGGTATATCGGCCAGTAAATGGTATATTGAAGGGGCGACCATTTATGGGAGTCATATGAGCCTTCATTACGCATTTAAACGTTCTTCAAAACTTTCAAAAACAAAACAAAATCATCAAAACGCACTAAAACCAGTCTAGGACACACCATTAATCTTTAAAAGAGATAATCACCATTTGTGTATGTGTGTGTTCATTTCTGCTTAGTGTAACAAAAAAAATCAGAAAAATCATAAACAAAAGATAAAAATCTACGCATTTTGTCACTCGCTCCAAAAGCTCCAAGGATTCCCGCAATCGCTTGGTCACTCCAAAATGCCCCAAAGGTGTCCATGAACCCTTTGGTCAACCCAAAAGCGCCCCAAAGGTGCCCATAAGTGATGCAGGAGCATCCAACAAAATATGGGAAATCTTATTTTTTTCCCTAAATTTTAGTGCATTTTGCCGGGGCCATAACTTCTCAACCGTAGCTCCGATTGACGTGAAATTTTATAGGGAGTTAGTTGGGAGAATTTTAAACAAATATAACTCCTTAGAGTTGTATTTGCCAGAAAACCAGTTTTCGGGGCCAAATTCCATCATCTAGTGCCCCAAAATTAGGTTTTAAAATTGCTCACCTAATTTTTTATGCTTTTTGAGCTGTTCGGAGGTCAATATCTCCTAATGTATTTAGAGTTAGGACTTGAAACTTCATTTTTGTCTTATCTATTGTAAGAGGGATGCGCACCCCAATTTTGGGCCCCATCCGACTCATTTTCAATTTTAGGGTTTTTAGAGAGACATCGTCATGGTGCTCACCCGTAGCCAAGCCCAATCACGGGCGGACGCTGTGGGGAATATCCAAGGAGGCACAAGTCACCTCCGGTATAGCCCCAAGGATTTGGTCATACCACCTTGGTGACCTGACACACAAGGCAGTCCCCTCCACACCTTAACGAAAAGGGACTATAGGGGCACCTCTTCTAGGGGCACTCCTGTTCAGCATAGCACCCAACACACACCCTTCCATGAGGGGTACATCCGTAGGAGAGCTCCCTTAGATGCTCGCTATGAGTGGTCACCGCGCGATGAAGCGCTAGGTCAACATAGGGTTCGACGGGAGGAACCACATGATTACACTATCCCTCCTTCACCCCCTCTAGTTGTCAAGACTACAAGGACAAATCCAGAGCACAAGGCTCCTCAGGCGGGGCGAGCCAAATCCGCTCATTCCTTTTTCACTTATGAAAGAGAGCATGAGGAAAACCCTTACCTTCCTCAAGAGCAATATACATCGTGGGAGCAATATGCCTCCGCAAATGCTAGCTATCAGGATCACCTACTGAGGCCAGAGCCTCGGATAAATGCCACTACCTCCAACAGAGGGAGGCGGCCTATAGAGATCTTGGATCACTACGACCGAGATAGATATCTAGGAGAGGCATCTAGGCCTTCTAGACATGAGGCGATAGGACCAACTATCTTAGAATCTGTCAAGCACATCGCACGTCGGATGCAATTCACGCAGCTTGAGCTAGAGCGACTACATTTAGAGGAATTGTACCATATTAACAAAGAGCACCTTCAGCGCTAGAAGGATGAGTTGTTCCAACACACTATGCAGGAGAGGACTCCAACCCCTCACACGCATAAGACAAAACATTATGAGAGGCACAACCCCCGGGTGCGAGACAAGTCTCCGTGACCTTATCGAGCACCACCCCCGATGCCTCCTAGACATGAGCGGGAGGCTACTCCTATAACCAATGATGGGCGCCTTCCTCAGGAACCCACTCAAGTTTATGGGCCACCCTTAGAAATTCATCAAGAAGCCTCCGAGGAATCAGAGCGAGAAGAAGAGCGGGATGAAAAGCCCTACCAAGGCATGGGGGGTGCTATCTGGCCACCCCTCCATAGGCCCCAAGTTCCTCAACAGGAACCAACCAAAGAGGAGGAGCTCAAATCCCCCGATACATGCAAAGCGCTAGAGCACTTAGAGTCGATAGAGACCAAGATTTTAGAGCTCCCAAGGCCCAACTTACATGAGGCTCCTTTCAAAGAGGATCAACCTCCGACCGTAAGGCTACTTGATGATGCAGTCCTCCATGTCTCAGAATCTCTAGATTCTGATGAGCTGTACTCACTGGCCGAAGGTGAGGATAAAATAGAGATAGCCCACAGCAATCACATGCGACAACATCGACATCCCATAAATATCGATGAAGCACTTCAATAGATAAACATAATACTAGGGCATGAGTGGCGCGTTAACCCAGCATAGTGGGACCAAGCGTTACATCCACCACTTTGGGCACACAAAGATCAACTTCTGCCCAGAGACCCCATAGCAATATCAGTACCGAGGGTAGACCTTGTCCTCCTATCCATGCATAGGGCCGATCCATTCATGCCAATACCTCCAGAGCCAGATCCGAAGCACAAATATCATCAAGTTGGGGGTACATCTATCCCATGAAGAGAAACCAAAAGCTCCAAGGATTATCGCAATCACTTGGTCAAACCCAAAAGCTCCAAGGATTATCACAATCACTTGGTCACCCCAAAAGCTCCAAGGATTATCGCAATCACTTGGTCACCCAAAAAGCTCCAAGGATTATCGCAATCACTTGGTCACCCCAAAAGCTCCAAGGATTATCGCAATCACTTGGTCACCCCAAAAGCTCCAAGGATTATCGCAATCACTTGGTCACCCCAAAAGCTCCAAGGATTATCGCAATCACTTGGTCACCCAAAAAGCTCCAAGGATTATCGCAATCACTTGGTCACCCCAAAAGCTCCAAGGATTATCGCAATCGCTTGGTCACCCCAAAAAGGCCCCAAAGGATTCTCGAAATCCCTTGGTCACCATCAAGAAAATTCAAAAACAACAAAAATCATCAAAAACAACAAAAATTTGCATCTCATTTCTAGGCATGCTCAAATTCATCAATAAAAGCTCTTCTTACATCTCATCTTCATATTCACAAAAATCATTCCATCAAAATACAAAAATATATAGCTGCATTAAGCATCGCATCCATACATTGCATATTTGTGGTCATACAGGTCAAAGGCACCATAGGCTGTAATTACTCTGCTAGTCCATCTTGTTCCACATTTTTTCATTTTATAAATAGTCCAAAAAACAACAAAAATACACCATTTACTACTTTTTACCACACTAGAGTCAGTGGTCTTATAATGTATCAAGAGTTTTCATCTTTCAGTCGTAATTTTGCTTTCTAGCCATGTACTGTACCAAGTCAGGCAGATTTTATGAAGGTAGAGTCATACTTGAAATACGCCTTGTTACGTAACATCCCATCACAAGCTAAAACACATAAAACAATTCCTAAGTTGTGTGAACGAAAGATGAAACCTGCAAAGCAATCCAGGTCACCATAAGCGAAACGGTTATCTTGCTCATCCCCCTGTGCGAATGACCCAAAGAATGCTGAGAGTTGGCAAAAGGACAAGCATCTTCCCTACCCAATTCCCCAAGAATCCCAAGTTCTCAATAGTTGCAAAACATCAAAAATTTGCAAAAAGTCAAAACACCAAAATTTGACATCCTACAGTGCACACATCAAAAGGCACAAACAATAGTGATTCTCGTCACTCCATATCCAAATCCCTTGCTCAAAAAGAAAAACAAATAAAACAAAAATAAATAGTGATTTTATCACTACAAAGGAGCAAGTATCCCAATACAATTGAAGAAAATAAGGGAGTCGAACTTGAATCCCTGGAACTCTCAGCATTTTGACAGGTCATGAGGCAAGCCTCAGTACCGATTTGGTTGATAGCCTATCGGTCACTGGCGGTAAACTTCCCGCATGACGATATATCTATCACATTAACCTATGTACAGATCAATGTTTGCATGTGGATGAGCTAGCTTATGGTATCCTAGATAGCACCATAGATTAATCTGACTAAATACAATAAAGGAGTTAGTGGAGCTAATTAGGTGATCCTCAGTACAAGTTCGGTTGAAAGCCCATCTGGCACTGGCGGTATCCTGACAAATACCACATAAATGAACTCAATTGCACACACAAGGATGTGAAATAACTTGGTCAAAAACAAGTCCGATTCATACCTTGTTCAAAAGTCTTGTAAGATAAAGTACAGTCATGGCTAGTGAGTTAAAACCGTCTGAGTCTCAGAAAACCTTAGCTACATTTCTAAACCAACTACGCTACTTTTCATCCTTAAAATACCATCAAAAAATACAAAAAAAAAAAAAAAAAACCACATGTATACATACAAAGTCATTCACCACAGCAATCGCTTAAAAACAAAATAACAAAATCCTAAACAGTCTATGGTGCCCTAACCAATCAACACAAATTCATTTCATCCATTACATTTTGCATATCACATATATATCAAAAACATTTGCATTTATCATACCATATACATCCATTACCATAAGCATGCATCCATCAACATCAATCATTGTGCATAACATAAAATAATGACATATACACAAAGCAAGAAAATCAAAACAACAAAAACATCAAATATCCACAAACAAAAAGCAATAAAAGTGCCGAACAAAGGCACCTTTGCGCCTAACATTCAATGGCATAGCAAAACTGATGTCGGGGTCTACATTGTCACTATCCTACTCCCTAAGAAGGCTACCATAGCTGGACCGCTCCATGGGAAGATGGATTTTTGACAATTTCACCCCCAAATGGCGTCACAAAAGGGTCAAAACCCACTCAAAAACAACAAAAAATGCAACACAAACAAACAACAATAAACATTGCCAGACACAAGTGCTCTTGCACTTAACCTCTTGGCATAGCAAAACTGATGTCGGGGTTTACATTGTCACTATCCTACTCCCTAAGAAGGCTACCATAGCCGGACCGCTCCACGGGAAGACGGATTTTTGACAATTTCACCCCCAAACGGCGTCACAAAAGGGTCAAAACCCACTCAAAAACAACAAAAAAATGCAACACAAAAACAAAGCAATAAGCATTGTCGGACACAAGTGCTCTTGCACTTAACCTCTTGGCATAGAAAATCGATGTCGGGGCTCAAATTGTCACTCTCCTACTTCCCCAAGAAGGCTACCATAGCCGGACCGCTCCACGGGAAGACGGACTTTCGACACTTTCACCCCATTATGGCATCACCAAAAGGGATTTTACCCACCAAAAATAGGTCTAAATGTCAAAAAAATTGCACATGCTTAATGCTAAATCTCCGAAGGCACCCTTGCACAAGTCATCTTGGGTCAAGCGACTCGTCGCTTTTCTCACGAAGGTCATTCCCTCATCGATTCGTCGCTTGAGGGGGTAGTCACACTTAGTCACCAATCAACAAGCACACACCCAATTAAGGAAAATGGCATGCATTCAAAGAATCATTGACAAAGACAATTACGCTCCTGCTTGGGGTAGTAAACAAGCAATAATCACAAATTGATCAAACACTTGGCATTCCCGAAGCATGAACACAAGGTTCCCCCATGGACAAAAGGTTGCGCCCTTTGCCTATTCATGACTGATCAATGTCCAAGCTCAAGTCACACCTCACCAAAATAGGTTAATACTTGAAATCAAATTCCTTAGCTCGTCAGAAGCAAGGATTCAAGAATGCATGCCCTTTCCATACTTGGGGCATCAAAAGTTGGTTAGGTTACCAAGAAACCCTAATCATTAGTGCTTTGGTTATCTATTTTTGCTCGACGCTGCGCCATGCACAATGCATCCCAAAAAGGGGCATCTGTAGACACCAAAACAGCACCAATCCGATTATGTGACTGCAAACACTGATCGCTTTGACACACACAACCCCCAGGGCAGCCCTCAGAGGTTAAACAGTGGTCCTAACCACTTTTGTAGCAATTTTGGAAGGTCAAAAGGCAATTTGGCACATTCAGGCACTTTGCTCAGTATTCGTCCCACCCAAGGACGAATTCTAACTGGGATCCGTCTCACCCAGGGATGAATTCTGAATTCATCTTTGGTCAGGACGAATTCCAGGTTTAACGGGCAAAAAGAAGAATGGCGCCAAGTGGCAGCCGAAGACTGTCAATTTATGACTCTTGCCTTGCATGCGCGTGTAGGTGGGTAGATTGGCCATTGGAGGACTATCACAAGGGCAGTCATGGAAGCCCAAGTCGTGGAGGAGTCTCCTCCCTCTTGGGAAGGCATGGCCGCCACATGGCACCCCTGCATGCCCCTCCAAAAGAGACCCCCTGGGTCTATAAAATGGTGGACTTTCCCACCCAAAAGGAAGAAGTAGGAGGCATTTTCAAGCAACGAAGTGCTGCCGATTTGATACCATGCCTTTACCCTTTTGATTTACATTTTCCACATCCTTAATCTCTTTCGCAAGAGAGGTTATTGGGTGGCTATTGGAAGTGTGAATTCGGACCCAAAAACCCGACATTTGACCACTTTAATCCACCAATTTGCCGACAACCCCATCCTAAGAGATTTTGGGCCCATCCCAAGTGGATTGGTGCCAAAATCAAGTTCCAACGGTGGGCGGCCCACTTGGGCGCCCCGCACTCTTTTAAGTTTCATTCTAATTTGTTCTTTTGTCATTTGTTCATCTTTCATTCCATTTTATGTCTGTCTAGATAGTTCATATGTTCGATTTCATAATGTTTTGATCAGATTTCATCATGTTCTCGTCGCTTTTGTTGTCCCACTAACTTGCAGGTAGCGACGTCAAATTCCCGCTGATGGAGGTCAAATTGGGAGAATCCGACCATCTGGGTCGTCCCAAAATGCCCCCAATTAGCTAACCCCTATGTTTGTAGGTATTTTGGAGATCCCGAGGTGTGACATTTGGACGGCATCACTTCGACATTTTATCACAGTCGAATTCGTCCTACCCGAGGATGAATTATAGTAGGATTCGTCCTACCCGAGGATGAATTACAGTAGAATTCGTCCTGGCCAGAGACGAATTGCAGTTGAATGCGAATTGGCCGACTGTTTCGATGGCAGTGGCCCTTTGGTAATGTTTTTCGGTCTCTGTCAAATTTACAGGTCATTTAGAGTCATTTTGTCTATCGATTTGGCTAATCTTTTACATGCATCTTTCATTAATTTTAGAGAACAAACGTTTCTTATTTGCAGCAGGTGCTACTAACATCTTTGTTGTTTCTTTGATCACAGGAGGAGCAGCAAAAGGTTAAGGACTCATCAACACAAGCGGCAACAACGTTTTGGCCCGCCCATTTCAAATGTGGGCACGCGGAAGGAGGAACATTAAGTCTTGATTGTAACCAAATTCATTTAACGCTCCTAGCCCCTAAAAAGGGAGGAGGCATCTTTGTAACCGAGATCAAGAGAGTTAAATAAAAGGGCTGTGATTTCTCCATTTTCTTGTATCTCCATTCCATTCGTCTCTTTCACTTCATGCATTCTACATTTTAGGACTTAAGCGTGTTTGATTTTGAATGCATCTCAATTAGTGTTTCTTTCATCCGAAATCTCGTGCTTTCAGAACCTCTTGACAAAATTGATCTGACCTAAGAAAGACTGCAACATCTTCTGATTAGTAGGCAATGGAATAGATAGAATTTCTCTAATTATATCTAGCTCTATGGCCATACTTTCCTTTGAGACCACATGTCCTAGTAGTTTTCCCTCATGTACCACAAAGAACAACTTCTTAGGATTTAGTGAAATGCCAAATTCCCTGCATTTTTGAAAATCGTTTTCCAAATGAAATAGATGATCATTTTTATCATGAGAAAACATAGTCATGTCATATAGGTAAATCAGAATAAATTTGTTTATAAGTGTACCAAAGGCATAATCCATGGCCCTCTAAAATGTAGCTCCTACATTAGACAGACCAAAGGGCATCCTCTGATAGGAAAATGTACCCCATTTTGTAGTAAATGCTATTTTGTATTGATCTTGATATTTTACCCAAATTTGGTTATATCCAGAATAACCATCCAATAGTGAGAATATCTCTGCTTTAGCTACCACTTGTAAGATCTGGTAAATTTGAGGAAGGGGATAGTGATCCTTGAGGGAAGCTTGATTCAGATTTCTAAAATCCACACATAGGCGTATATCTCCATTCTTCTTTCTTACGAGTACCAAAATGGCTACCCAAGTGAAATGTTTTATCGAATATATTATCCTAGCCTTTAGCATCTTTAAAAGTTATTCTCTCATAATGGCTTCTATCCTTGGATTGACAGGCCTCTATTTTTTCCAGAATGTTTTAGCATCAGGTTCTAACTCAATAGTATGTTGGATAATCCTTTTGTCATAAAATTTAAGGTCCTCATATGACCAAGCCACAATGTCTTGATATTTTAAGCACAAATATTTGATTTCTTTTGATTCCTTAGGAGAACATTGGATCCCAATATTTAGCTTCTTTCCTATTCTGATGTCTACCTCCTTATAGATTTTCTCACCAACCTTCATAGCTCCAACCTTCTTCCTATATTCATTATCGAATAAAATTTCAAGGGTGACCAATCCCCTCAGGATATGATTGTTTCTCAGCTGGATGAAGTCTTGTTGATCTATCTCCTCCAAGTCTTCCTCTTGGATAGTTGTGAGGCATTCTTATTTTATCATAAAGTCCAGAATCTATTCATAATTTTTGAAAACCTGCCATAATATTTGCTTATCTGAAACTGCAGGTCTGAAAACCATTTTAATTTCCTTGGTATTCTTAGTCCCAAAATCCATAGGAGGATTGAAATTAGCTCCATTTGTTGCCAATGCATATGCCAGGTGATTCTCTTCTCTAGGCACAAAAGTTAGGTTCAGGGCATCAAATGAATCCATTAGGTCCCATACTCCGTTCCTATAAGACTTTAAGTAATGGTGCTTACTACTACACTTATTCCTTACCTAATGTACTATTAACTCAGAATCACCATATATGTTCAAAATCTTGATGCCCATGCTTTCAGCTTGCATTAATCCAACGCACAAAGCCTCGTATTCTATAGCATTGTTGGTACATGACCATGCCAGTCTATACAAAAAATTCTTCATTCCTTCAAACTATTATTGTAAAACCACACCAGCCCTGCATCGTTTCTACATTTAGCACCATCAAAGTGCATAACCCATGTTTCATTATTTCTTAGGGATTTATTAGAAATAGTAGGAATTTTATTTTCCAATTCATTTGTGATGTTGTATGTACCCATACTAGTTCCAAAATGACTGTAATATTCTTTGAAAGGTAACTCATCTTCAATGTCTAGTTCCTCAATGTTTTCTACTAGCTCAAATTCCTCCAAAGGGTTAAGGTTGCACATATCATTTTCAATTTTTTCAATATGATAAGCAACTATTTTTTTAGGAGTTATACTTATCATATTTCCCTTGAAAGGTATTACTATGCTAGAATAATCCATATACATACATCCTCCTAGCTTTGCAGTAAATTATCTTGAGAGATATAACCCAAAATAGGGTTCTAAATCCACCACCACTATTTCCTATACTATTGTCACCTCAGGGGATCTGTGCAACCTCATCAGTACATCTTTAATAACCCCAACTATCTTTATAGGTGTCCCATCTAACTGTAACACTCCAGGACAAGACCAAGTATATTCCATACCCATTTCTTCATAGACTTCCTTAGGCATAACTATGGTTGATGCTCCTGAATCAATCATACAATTATGGACTACCCATACCTCCATTCTTATGGATATATAAAAAGTAGGAGGTTTATTCTTTAGAACAATAGGTGTCATTTCTTTATTTTCTAATGGTATACTGAGGATGGTAGTGGCTGGTCTTTTCTGGGGATTTTTGCTAAGGGAAGCTTTAAGAAGCTCAATCTAGCCCGAGATGAAAAGGGTATAATATAGGCTAGCTTTTGATGGAATCCTTTTCATAACTTCCACAATGTTATACTCAGACTTGGTTAGGGATAGTCTTTCTAGTCCTTTGTCTAGCTCACCATACATCATTTTGTATTGTTGGGTTACCTTTAACCTTTGTCTTTTGGTAATAGTGGGGAACATGAGCCTTTATTATTCTTCACCCTTGGATTTCATTCTATCTCCTTCCATTATTCTTTCCAGATTTTTAGGGAAATTATTAGCTTTCTCCTTTCCCTTGGCTCAGGGAATAGGAAAAGTGTCAATGTTCTAAGGAGGGAAATCAACCTTATTTTGAGAAGGGACCTAGAATTGTCCCATCTTCTGAGGGTCTACTTGTAAAGCTTTGTTTCCAGACCTTGTTATAACATCAATTGGGATTTATTCCTCCAACTCTTTTCCAACCATGATATTATTAGGGTGCCATAACATATTAACTCTCCCTTTCTGCTTTCTTTCAGCTTGATCCATGGCTTGTTGAATATGGTGTTGGTACATCACACAAGACTGTGAGTCATGGGGGTCGTTGCATACTAAACACCAGACATTTGCAAGAGTGGTATCTATAGAACATTTTGGATCTTCATATGATGCATTCACCCTAATCCCAGGACTGTTACTAGGGCTAGGCCTTTAATATTTGTTTACATATGGGAATCTCCTCTATTGTGACTTTTCCTAATATCTCTTTTCCATTGAATTCATTCTATTACTCAAATTTTTTATCGTATTTTTTATGTCTAGAATAGCAGACAATTATTGAGAAGATTGAGAATAAAGGGGGGAAAAGAGGGTATGGAGGATACAGGTTTAGGTCCAAGAATCAGATTTATCTTAGGAGATGGAGATGGTAAAGAAAGGGGGTCCATGTAGGAATATTTTGTATATTTCTCATGGCTACTACTGGTTTCTGAGTTGTAGGGCAACACGGTCTTTGTGAGAATTCTTCCTACATTGATCAAGATATAGTCGGCATGGATGAATTCATTATAAACTTGGGGGAAAGTTTCAATTCTAGATTTTTGTGTTTGTAGATCTAGCTCTGATCCTAGGGCATGAATGTAATACATATAAGCTAAAAAAACAACTGGTCTAGCAGTGGGGGGAATTCTCTTCCATGTTTTGCTAAATCTCAAATTAAAGTCTGAGATAGTTTCTTGCTAAGTTTTTTGCATGGTTGTAAATTGATTCAACAGAGAAAAGGAATCATAAAAATAATTAAATTATTCTATAAATGGCTCAGCCAAATATTTCCATGAAGTGATATAATTATCTTCTAGAGTTTTGAACCAATGCAATATCTTTCCATAAAAGGATAGGGCTAGAATTTTGACAATAACATTTTCTTCTTTTATGTTATGGATTGCTACAAGATTTATGATATCTTGGTAGTGCTCGTAAGTTGTTTTCCCAAATACATCATATGTGTGGGTTGCCTTAGACACACCCTAAGGAATTACATCCATTTTTTGCTAATCTAAGGGGCCCAGTTGAATCCCAATTAGGGTACTTCTGTAGTGGCTGATTGGGAGCCACATTTTGTGTCATATTTTTGGTTGTAGGTCTTCTTGGGGGAACTATTGGGTTTTCTTCCAGAAGCTCTTCTTATTCAATAAAATCTTGATCTAAACTTTTGATAACAACAGGCCCTCTCTGAGGTAACTCACAATGAAAGAAAGAATCAGGGTTGTTCCTCTTATAAGACCTGGTATACATGAAAGGGTACTGGTCTACAATACTTTTTCAAGGTCTTCTAACCAAGGAGTCTCCAGGTGAAATTTCTTTTCTCCTATAATAAGATCAAGATAATTCACCAAATCTTGATTCCTTCGGGATGAGATAATAATAACTCTTCTATATGGGTTTCATGTTCCTTGTGAACTATCCCATCGGGCATGCCAAAAACTTTTGGACATTGAATTACACAAAGTTTTACTTGATACTATGGATTTTTATCTTCCTACTTTATGTTTAGGCTTGTGCCTGATAGCTACATATTAGCACTCAACATTGGAAGGACCAAAACTGGGGTTTTCGATCCAACCTCCATAGTAGGTTGGTTCCTTGTCAAATTAGTAGATTTTTGACATAATTATGCTCAATTAGGGCTTGGAGTTTAGGGTAAGAGAAGGTTAGGGTTAGAAAGATGTAGATATCAATGGATGGATATGTTAACAACATTGCATCACCATAAAAAGCTTCCAAAAAACCATATTAAAGACATACATTCAGATGAACCCTTATCCCAAGATAGCTCATTTCAGATATTAAAGCATAACAGAGAAAGGTTATAGCAAACAATTTCAATATCTAGGAAATGATAATCCAAATAGCAGAATTCACCAAAACTAGATTTTATAGAAATGTACTTACTAATAACATAGAACAAACTTCAAAGTAGATTTCAATTACTCATAACAACTAGTAATCCAATATAGGAACAAACTAACCATCTAAGTATTCACATAAATACAACTATGAAATATAAACCTCTGACATCAAGTATGGAAATGTAGCCTTGAGGCAAAGATCAATGTATTGCTCCTTTCATTTAGCTCTTCAGAAATATTTACAATGGTATAGGAAAACATGCTAGAACTGGCCCTTCAAAATGAGGATTCAATCTCTACTTATAGTTTTTCATATTACAAATCAAGAAACAATACATCAAATCTTGTTACAATAGCTCAGCAAAGAACTTAGCTGGAATTAGCTCGTTGGTTAGACCTTTGGAAAATCTGTTGAAAGGGAAACCACCATGGCAGCATAGGTTATCTATAACTTGTTGGTCGCTCATTAGAACTATAGTTCAGAACATTCCAAATCATGCACTTCCATAGATTTTTCTTGGGAGTAGAGCACCACCATCGATCTGCAACTGCCTCTGGTTTGATCTTCTTGGAAACTCTTGATGCTTCATCTTTCAGCCAATATATTATAGTTTTGGTGCAGGGACATTATTTTAAATGATCTAGATTTAGTAGACTAACCTCCATCATTGATATTCTTTATCCCATGGTCCATATTAGATCTGGTATAAGCTGAAAGCCCATCCGATGGACGATGTTGTTTTAATTAGCAGTAGAACATCCAATCCATATCTTGGCAATTCAAAACCTGAATCTGCTCCGAGGCCTTAATATTTTCCAATCTGCATTAAAATTTTGATGATGTCACATATTCCTTATAACTTTTGTAGATTCCATTCTGGATAGAATGAGCGTCTTCTTCAGCCTGGGTCAGGAGTTAAGTTCTTACATCATTCTGTCATTCTGTCTTATCTTCAAAAAAGATTCGTTCATTCTTCAGATTGTCAATCTGCACTTTTACTCTACTTACATCATCATCTCCTTGATATTTTTGTGAATTTGAGGGTAACGCTAATCTGGGGCAGGGAGCAAAAAGAGTTTTCAAAATCGGGTATATGCACAAGGGCCATACCATACTTTTTTTTTGTTGACGTCACCACCTTTCACAAACTTTTTTAAACAAGCAAAACTGCTTTACTGTTGAGCGGATTCGTCTTATCAACCTTGTTCCAGAGTGGAATGGCAATTTTATCACTTAGTAAAAATTATACAAAATTTTACTAAGTATGTGGCCATTTTGGGCCTACATGACAAAATATTCAAAAGAGGAGGTAGACCAAATTAAAAAATTATGTAAGGATTTCAATGATATTATAGCCTGAATGTTTGATGATCTCAAGGTGTACAACAAGGAAATAATACAACACGCTATTGAGCTTGAACCTAACTCAAATCCATTCTGATAGAAGTAGAGGCATGTCAACCCAAAGATAGAAGCTCTAATGAAACAAGAGTTATTGAAGCTGCTCAACACCAAAATAATTTATGCTATCAAACATTCCACATGGGTTTCTAACCTAGTTCCAGTAAAAAAGTTAATGGCGATATCAGGTTGTGCATAGACTTTAGGAATTTAAACATGGTCTCATTAAAATACCATTATCCTCTACCTCAAATAGATCAAATACTACATACCGTAGGACCAAAAATATTCTAATTATTGGATGGATTTTTTGGTTACAATTAGGTTTGGGTTAGAGATGAAGATCAACACAAGACTACATTCACTACTAAATGGGGAACTTTTTCATACCAACAAATACCTTTTGGTTTATCCAATTGCAAAGAGCAAAAAACCTAGATTTTGTAGAACTTATAATTAAAGTGATAGTCATTTATCTAGATGATATGATAGTATTCTCCCATAAAAAGGAGAAATATATCGAGCATCTTAGAATGGTATTTGAAAAGTGTAGAGAGTTTGGTATTTCTCCGAATCCAAAGAAATCCATATTTACTATATAGGAATGAAAAATGTTAGGACATATTATTTTCGATGTAGGGTTGGACATTGACCCAGATAGGTGAAAGCCCTTTTAGACCTTCCTTTTCCACTGAATAATAAAAGGTTTCAATATTTCTTTGGGTAAATCAACTTTGTGCATAGGTTTATTGTAGACTTTGCACAAATAGCGAAACATATGATCGAATTACTGAATAAGAATGTATATTTTAGGTGGATAGACCTACAAAAATAAGCATTCAATAAGATCAAAGAGGTAATTTCTTAGGAACCTATGCTCATTAACCCAAATTACTCAAAATATTTTGTTCTATATGTAGTGGGTGAATAGGAAATTTATGTTGCAGTTCTTACTCAAAATGGGAAGACAATGAGGAGAGATCTATTGCCTTCCTAAGGTAGAATATGCAAGATCATGAGAAAATGTATAAATTCATTGAGAACCAAGTGTATGCAATCATGAAATCATTAAGGAAATTCAGGAATTTTCTATCCCAAAGCAAGACTTTGGTGTATGTGGTGCATCACAATGTTAGGAACTTTATAATACGGGGAGAGCTTAGTGAAAGAAGAGTACGATGAATATAAAAAATCTAGGAATATGATATAGAGATCCACCCAACCAAAATAGTAAGAGGTAGGGCTTTATGTTAGTATTTGGCCAAAAATGCCAAAACAAAATATGTAGCATGTTATGCACTAAAATCAATTCAAAAGAATGGACTATCCTCAAGAAGCTTAGATTGGGTTGATAAACTCATAATTTATTTCCAAATAGTAAAATATATGATAAACCTAAACACCTCACAGAGGAGGAGGTACATATTGCAAGCCCTAAAATATGTTTTGTTACCTGAATGCTTGTAAAGGAAATACTTAGATGGGGTTCTTTTAAAATGTATCAAGGACAATAAAAATAGGTCTTGAAAGAATTTCATGAAGGTTTTTCAGTAGGACACTATTCAAGAAGAACCACTGCATTAAAAATATTAAGAATAGGTTGTTACTGGTCCACCATATTCTTTAACACTTTTAAAATTACAAGAGCTTGCAAAGAATGCCAAAGATATAGGAGAAATAGAAATGTTTCTTTACCCCTAAAATTTATTCAATAGAAGAACCTTTTCAACAATAGGGATTAAACTTTATTGGGGTGATAGAACAAAAATCATTAGTAGGGCACAATTATATTCTGATTGCTACATATTATTTAACCGAATGGATTGAAGCAATACCCATAAAGAAGTATGACCAGGAGGTGGTGATTGAATTTATTGAAAGCTTTATTATAAGGTTTGGCATACATGATGCATTGATTAGCAATAATGGTCCATCCTTCATTGGATAAAAAATGATTGATTTTGCTAGAAAATATAGGATTTATTTGAAGACTTCCTCCAACTACTATCTATAGGAAAATGGTCTGGTAGAATCAACCAATAAGAATTTGGTTAGGATTCTAAAAATATATATGGAGGATAACAAGAGAAGTTGGCATTCACTAATAAATCAAGCATTTTGGGCTAATAAAATCACCATTAATAAGTCTATTAACACATATCTCTATGCTATGGTCTATGGAAAAGAAACTATTATCCCCATACATATGGAAATACCTACTCTAAAATTACTTAATCAAACTCATATTGTAGAAGCTGACCCCATGGAAAATAGATTGATGCAAATTTTGCAATAAGAGGAATAAAGAGAGTAATCTTATGTGCAGTATCAAAAACATCTAGGGGAAACAAAAGGATGGTTTAATAGGAAGGCCACTTTCAAAAAATTCAAAGTTGAAGACTTGGTCCTAAGATGAAATGAAAACAAGGCAAAACCAGGAAATCACCAGAAGTTTAACTTCTTTTGGGAAGGTCCATTCATGATCTATATACATATGAAATAAAATAAGTCATATGATGTTGTGATATGGCGGTATGTCACGGTAGCAAGAAGAAAAAAATTTGAAAAACAAAAACTAATAGAACATCACTACTCGTTGTTATGTTGTGATCAATAGGGTCAAGTTCCTTCTAAATCAAAATGTTGCAACCATGCGATGAGAGGAAAAAATCCTTTCAAATTTAAAAGAGATATTTGGAGGTGTGCCAATCATAAATGTAAAGTTATTTGTGATTCATCAAGTCGGTTGGCACACAAACTAAAGCTAAAACACCATTTTTATTAACCCATTGAGGAAAGTGATGCACAAACTATAATAATTATAGTTTACCCTAATATATTTAGAAGCTTTGTATACGACAAAGAAAACCCTAGCCATTTTTCACTTTGCTAAAATTATCTTACATATTTAAGCTTTTTTGCAAATATGTTCTCTCCAACTAGTAGGTTCAAAATAGGTTAGGTGAGGTAGTACTCAGGAGAACAGATACAATATAATGACAAATTCATTCTCATTTATCATGATTTTAGCCCAAGTTGAAGAAGAAAAGGATATCAAATTTCAATACATAGATGTAAGAATTTTAAATTTGTAGATACGATAATTACATGGAAGGGCATCAAATGGGTCAGGATATATGTCGAAGATAGTCTCTCAAAAGGTATTACCATGTCGAGCCCTAACACTTATATCTTCCATTTTCTATTGTCCTTTTTATATTTGCACACCATTTCACCCATGCCTTAAGCTAGTACGTGCCATAGCAAAGTACTACAACCCTAAGTGCAAAATTATCCAAGATGCAAATGGAAGGACCCTATTCATGCTAAGATCAGACGTCTTCTCAATTTCCTTTGCCACAAGCTTTGTTCCTACCTCAAAACCTAAATATTTCCATCTCGATGACCAGATAAAGTTTTATACCCTAGGAATCCATTTAAGATCTTTTGTAGAATCCTAGCTAAAAACAACACAAACAGGGGGAAATTTACTTGAAACCCCCATCCCAATTATTGAGTTCAAAAACCTTAGCTCTATTCCATGTTAGCAATATTAGCAAGGTTACCTTTAGATGAAAAGGTCCATGGTTGGTAAATTACTACAACCTAATGTATATCCAACCCCAAGTTCTAAAATACCTCTATCATGGACTAGAGCACCAAACCCAATTTATTTAATTGTCCCTCCTTTTTCTATCAAAAAATCCATGAACAACTGAGCAAATTAAAAAATTATTTAGAAATGCCTTGGATACCCATGACAAATAAGCATGAGAAAGGGATACCATTGCCAATGTATTAAAGGATCAATGTGCTTACCACCTTTGAAAAATACTATAATTTTAACAAGGAATTATTGGGACCTACACTTAAAATATTGCATGGGAGAATGAATAGATTATTACAAAAGGATAAGAGTGTGTTTCAAAACCCACATGCATGTTGGGCACTAAATTGTCATCAAGTTTTACTTGAAACTACAACTATCTATCTTCCAATTATTTATCCAGGCTTGCACCCGATAGTCACATCTCAACACTCAAAATTGGATGGACCAAAGACAACTTCAATCCAACCTCTAGAGTAGGTTGGTTTCTTGTCAACTTAGTATGATGCTAACTCAATTAAGCCTAATAAGGGTTTGAGGAATAGGGTTAGAAAAGGGTTTAGGGTTAGAGAAATATGCATCAAACTATGGTCGAATAGGCTAACAACATAGGCATCTACAACAAAAACCTCCAACAAACTATTTTTAGTGTCCCACACTCAAGATTAGTAGCACCCAAAACCATGAAATATTCACACATTAAAGCATAAAATAGAGATATGTTCCAAGAAGCAATTCCAATATCCAATATATTGATAATCCAATTTAGAAAAATAGATCAATAATCGAATTTTACATAAATAAACTTCCTACCAACACAGATCTAACTATGAACATATTTCAACTACCTTCACAACTAGTAATCCAATGAAAATGAAATGAACTAACCATTATAGTATTGACAAAAATGCAATTCATATCTTCGAACCTCTTGAATGAAAGATATCAAAGATTACAATTCTTAAGTCAAAAATCCAAGTAATGCTCCTTCCATTAATTTATAGAAATATTTACATAGTAGAGAAAACAAACACACAGAGCCAACCCTAAAAATTGAGGGTTTGAGCTCTATTTATAGTTTACAATTGAAAGAATAAGATGAGACATTACAAGAATTTAAAATTTAATAGATTAGTAGAGAGTTATGTTGGTATTATCTCATTTGCTCATCAAGTCTAGGAAATCCACTAGGAGTAATCTGCCATGGCAGCTTAGCTCTGCAACTTGCTGGTTCATTGATGGTTGTTGAGCTTCAAGATTTTATAAAATGGATCTAGACAATTCGTTATTATTTACAAATCCATTTCATCATAGATGTACAACCACTCTAGTTCTTGTTCTTGAAAACTCTTCGACGCTTCACCTTGTTTTCTTGAATTGACTATTCTTCAATCCACCAAGAATCTGCCTTTTATACAATATAACAGTGTCAACAAAATATCTGGCATTGATGCTCTCAGTAGAAGGTTGTGATTTAATCTTAAAAAATGCTCTGTAAACTAGTGGGAAAAAACAAAACATCATTTTTCTCTAAAATAAATGTTGATGTCAGCTTTGATGGCTTCGGCTAGTGGAATTGAGTTTCAACGAGAAATGCACTGAGATGTGAGTGGAATCAAGTATGTCGTCAATCCACTACTTAGAATTCAAAATTTCTAACTTATTTCTCATGCTTGTGGCATAAAGTAAGCCACAATCCACTTAAAAATCATTCTGACATCAACTCTAACTTGGTTTGACTACAAAATCACCAATCCACTCTGTAAACAATGCAAGTCACCTTTATCACCATTCTTCTCCCTTTACTTCCTTTCCAATGCCTTTGATCTTCTTGTCATCATTCCACTCCAAAATACTCTTGGAACTTAGTGAAATGCATCTTCTCAGTACTTAGTCACTAGAGCATGCAAAATAGAGATGAATCACCAATCCACACTTTATATCACACTGACATCATCAAAGCTCAAAATATTTTTGGATTGGGAAACTCACTAGAATCCACTACCAAATACACTAGACATCAAGTGGAATATAAGCACTTAGCATGCTTTTATAAAAAACACCAAGTTTTGAGCATAATGGAACCTCCTTGCATGGATCCACTCCAAAATACTCTATATCTTCAATGAAATAGAGATTTATCATGACTTAGAATAAATTTTCAAATTTTTCTAAGGATGTGGCCATTTTGGGCCTACATTCTGGCACCTCCTGGGTGGATTTGATCGTAAATCCATTGAACTCAGTCTTATCCATTGGGCATAAGGAGTCAAAAATTTGTAATCTTCAAACAATACTTCAAATAATAATTACCATATGATCATTACCCTCTAAAAACTTCATGAAAAATCCTAGAGGGTAAACGTTCATATCAAGATCATTGTAGAAACAGAAAAATCTCCATCACTCCTTCAAAACTGCACCAATGCTTTAAAAAATATATAAAGAAATGTTCTCTTTATAAAGACTTTTCAAAAAAAATGACATGAATACCTTCACTAAAAAATTATTGTTCTCTACATGAACCTGACCTCATGCTTTTATTATTACCTTTTGACAATGTCAGAGTAGAAAAAAATTAAACAAAATACAAAACTTTTGCATGACTACAAAAATGTATAAAACAAAATATTCTAAGCTTGTGTCCCTTGTAGATCTGCAAAAGCTCTATTGGGTTATTCACCCTCTTGTTGAGCTTCTTCTTCAACATTAACCTCATGTTCTTGCTCAACCTCTTCCTTAGGTGAAATTTGCTCTTTATTTTCCTCTTTAGCATCCTTTCCAAACAACTGCACCATTAGCTCTAGGGTTTGTAAAGATTGTTTCCAAACTACTTCATAGGGATTGGAAGTCTCTTTAAGCTACTTTTGAATGTACTCTAACTTAGTAGTGTCTTCATAATTTGTAGAACTTCCTTTATTTACCAAGTCCTCCATCAAATCTCTGAGCCTGGTGAAATCAATAATCATTTGTGAAACTTGATCCTGGTCAACTGGCTCTTCCAGAGCATCAATATCAAACTCATCTTGAAGGCTCTCGATAGCACTCTTTTTAATATATTTTACTGACAGCAAGGTGTCATATTCCATCCATAACCCTCTGAAACCATTCTGAATCATTTATTTATTTATGTCCACTACATCCCTGCTCATATTTTCCACCTTATCAAACAATAACCAAGCCTTTTGTAGCATTCTATGCTTCTTTAATACAAATTTAGCCATAAACCTGGAAGTATTCCATTATTTTTTAGGAATAGGCTTAGTAGTCTCACTAAGCTTGCTATCTTCCAACTTATAAATTTGTTCAGTTGGAAAAACCATATTTTGTGGCTCTCTAGGGAAGCTATCCAAATATTTTTGAGCATTCTAAAGTAGGTGACCGACATCATCCATGTAGTCAATAATGGGCTACAATTATGAACATTTCTCTAGAACTTCAAAGAACAATTTTTTCCTTACTTTCTTTAGCCCTGCCTTAGAGAAACTTAAAGACTTTGCCTTTTCAATATGAACCTATTGCTTCAAGCTCTGTATTTCTTTAGCTTATTCTTCATTTTCTTCTTTTGTTCCTCTATTTGCTCCTTGAGCTTATTGGCCTTTTGAAGTTTTTCCTACCATTTCTTTGCTTCCTTTCTAAGAGCTTTCTCTATTTGTTTTTGGTTGGTGATTATTTTTTCAAGATTTTCAATTATTTGCTCCAGCTTTTTCGTCTTCTCTGTGTATATATCACCCTTGACATAGAAAGTGTCCAGGTGAGCCTTAGCTATCACCAACTTATCTTTGGCTGGTAACTACTCGATATATTTTGTGTATTATTATAGACGGTAGTCTTGAGTAGTTATTTCAGTCTTAGGCTTGTTTACTAGAGGAATGATGGATCTAGATGTCCTCTACTTGGAAATTGGATTTACAGATATGGTTCTTCTCTTCATAGCCATCCTCTTAGATAATTTGGACAGTTTCTCTACAAAAAAATCTTGAATTTTCTATGAGGCTTCCTTCTCCTTTTACAAAGTTTCTATTGTAGGATGACTCATAGGAGGAGGAGGAGAGGTTATAAGATAGGAGAGAGCAGACTCAACAACTGACAATGGCTTGGTAGAAGTAACTATAGTGGAATCTATGACTATCGCTACTGTTGCAATTGGAAAACTCATGGAAACTATAGTAAAACTCACCTAAGGGTGAGTGGGTGTGGATGAAATAGCCTTCTTTTAAGATGATGGGGTTGGCTGCAATGGCAAGGATGGAATTATGGGAGATGATTAAGAAGGAATTTTATATAATTTTGGAGGATATAGGTCGGTTTGACCCTCATTATTAACTGGTGAAATAAGTGGTGAACTATGAGGAGGAGAACACACCTTTGTTACAACTTCTTGATTAGAAGGGGAAGGAATTTTATGTGAAGAAAGAGAAGGATATTGAGAAAATGGAATAGAGGCCATACCTTTGCCTACAAATTTAGGGTGTTCTAGACTTACCTATGTACTCTGTTGTTGCATTGGTTGTACTTCTTCTGTAGCTAAAACATGGGTTTTCTCAACAATATTTTCCTTATCTCTCTTCTGCTTATTACAAAATTCCTTCTAAGCTCTTTTCAGTGCATTTTTGGCTTTTATTTTAAAAACTTGTAAAGCTACCAGCTTATAATTCTCTATGTCTTCACAAAAATTTCCATCCTGTAATGGTTCCTCTTGCAATGTTTCTTTAGAAATAGGATTCAACTTAACTGTAGCTGCAATGGTGAAACTTACTGGTGTGAACACAAAATTCTGATCCTTCTCATTCCAATACATATCTATATTATGGGAATATCCACCCAGGGCTAGGTACTTGGGCCTACTTACTATCTTGATGACTGGTGTGCTAATGGCCCTCTCATCATAATAGTGCATCTTACTCATTAACTGTGCCCCTTTTGGGAAATTCTCTAATTGTTTAGTTGAAGGTTGAAATGTCTTCATAACTTTAGCAACAGTTAATGGAGTACCAACTCCTTCATCTTGAGATTCTTGTTGCAAAGGTGGGGATGGGGAATCTGATCCTGGTTGTGGTTTCTTCTAAATTAACACTATATTCGTTGGGTCTTTTGGATTCCAAATTGTGATATTCTTTTCATATTTATCAAAAAACTCATTGTCAATTACTAGTCCAAACTTGGATTTCTTTTTACCAATTTCCACTCTCATCCTCCACTAGTCTACTATCTTGGCTTCATTCCATTCCTTTTTACCCTTGATGTCTTCTATGGTAGACTCTTGCAACTGATGTTCTTCTTTCTTATCTATTTTGTTCTCAACCACTCTGATGGTAGAATCTTATAATTGATGTTTTTCATTATTGTCTGGATCAAAATCAACAACCTGTTCATAGAAATCTAACCATGTAGGCAATTTTTTCCATATTAGAAATATTCTAATCTAAAGGAATATTTTTCTTATTATTTCTACCCTATTCAAAATGAGGCCTGGATTTTTTTATCAAATTTTTAGGCCTTCTCTCCATTCAGGGCTATATTTCTCTTGTAGAATATATCATCTAGGTCATATCTCCATCATTGGGGAATGTATATCAGGCCTAGCCTATCTAGATATTGGTTGATTTTTTCACCTTGTTCCTTTTTGGTGATGGTTATGTCATCAACACTATGATAGGTCAACAAATATTTTTCTTTCTTCCAGAGCCATAGTTCATATTGATAAATTTTGCTTGCCTCAAATATTCTAGTGCTAATAATCTATCTATAATAAAATAAGGTAGCAGAAAAGACTTACCAGTGAATTCGTATAATCTAATGACTATACCCTTTGTAAGGATGTACCAATCTCCTTCGGCACCCTCTGTTCTTAATAATTGTTTGGACAGCGGTGGTAGCATAGGGTATTTCCCATACATTATCTTCAGTGTTGGCCCTATAAATTTCAAGTTAAACCTATAAAATAACTTAGTGCTCCTCAGATGAGCAGTCCAATAGTAAATAGAAATGGGGTCTCCATGATCATTCATTTCCTTGATCGAAATCTAAGGCATCATTTTCCTTACAGTAGCAAATAACAACCAAACCAGACTCAAGCAATGCTAGAAGAAGGGTGTGTCAAAATTCCTTTTCATTCTCACTAATTGCTCATGTATTCTCTGAGAAAGGAAATTTGGTCAGTCAAAGTATATGGCATTAATACCATTTTTCTCTGGTTTTTGCTCATACATCCTCTTATTAGAAATACAATATGTGGTGGTTATTTTCCAATCAGTCATGAGTCAATCAGAATCCAAACCCTCCATACAAGCTAGCATGGTATAGATCTCTGGGTGGAAAAATTGATCAATGGAAATTAGAGTTTTGGAAAATCCTCTCTTGGGTGTAATGTCTTTGAATTGATTATAAATCTAATTTTTGAAAGGCTCAACATCATGAGCTCACTTTTGCAAAGAGTAATATCCAGCTTGATGGGATGTTTTGAACTCTTTTGGCCTTACAGGAAGCTCTATCCCTAGGATGAAAATATTATGGCAAGCCTTGGCAGTGACACTAAACAAGGTTTTACCTTCTGTCATCTTTACCACTTTTTCTCTTGGGTCATAGTATTTAACAATGGTCACTATCAACTTTGGACACAGATGAACTAAATCATATATATAAAAATATGAGTGAATGACACATTTACCTTGGGGTGACAAAGCTACTCCTTTCTTGAATCTATCATTGATGTTATTTCTAATATTCATTCTCTCTATGAGGACCAACTCAGTGTCGGTCATAGCTTCCACTTTGTCAATGTAAGTGTCCACTTCTTCGTTTACTGAGGTTTCAACTTCTTGAGTATCTTCGAAGGCCATTTTTGCAAGAAATTTTTAGATACTTATCTCTAGATTTTGTATATAATTCTCAACTATCATTTTGTTATTTTATCTTGGTAGATGCTGCTCTTTTTGAATGAACACATTCTATGTTTTTTAGCACTTTTAATTTCCCATGCATGCACACCTTCTGTCATTAATGTGGCTGCTGTGAGAATTATCCGTTTGCATGTTCTTCAATTTAAAATTATGCATCTTGGCATCTTGGAGACATTATGCTAATTTTTGATTGATCAAAACTCAAATCCTCCTATACTCACAGTGGCACTCAGATTTTTCTTTCTCTTTGAAGTGGTGTGGGAAACTTGCGCATTAATTTGTAAGTATTTGCCCTTTTGGAAACGGTGTGGCATGGGAATTAGTTTTTGCTCAAAAATAGTCGTACACGCTGATGGATTGGAATAGTCATTATTCTGCTGCCACCTTAGTCTCTTTAAGAGTGGAATAGAATACAAGCAACATTCCACTGTCACCTTAGTGCATTTGAGGGTGAAATGAAAACTTGCTACTTTTTTGTTAACACTTAGCTTATTTTGCCACCTTTTCACTTTATATGTACTTTTGTTTTAGCATTTTATCAAAAATGAAAACTTGAAATAAAATGGAAATAATATGGTACAAAATATGTACATATATTACAATGATCTTAGCTTAATCAAAATAGATTTAAGGTGAAATCCATTGATCAAAATTAGTTGTATGTTTTCCTCAAGATCTTGAAGCTAGAAAACATTGGTCTCTTTAACTTCTGCTATATTGAAAGGACCATCATAGAAGGCATAAAAATTCTTATTATATCCTATATTAGCTCTTTCAACATTCCATCTGAGTATAGAATCTCCAACTTAGAATTTATTGAACCTTGCCTTCTTGTCAAACCATGCCTTGATTTCAAATAAATGATTTTGAAAATTCTCATATGCCTAAGTTTTTTTCTCTTCTAACTACAAGTGTGTCAGTCTTGTTTCCACTAGATTTTGCTTAGATTCCTCTTTTGTGTTTATCAGTTTGAGTGCTGGAATCTCCAAGTGAATAGGTAAAACTGCCTCCTTGCCATAAACTAAGGTATATGAGGATGTCTTGATGGAATTTTTAATAGTGATTTTGTTTACCCATAAATCTTACTCTAGCAATAGGTGCCAACTTCTCTTATTAACTTCCAATGATCTTCTCAAAATCCTCAATATATTATTGTTAGTTGATTTTGCAAGTCCATTTCCTTAGGGGTAGTAGTTTGAAGTATTCTTTATGGTGATTCCATGCATGCTAGTAAAATCAATATATTTGGCTCCTATGAATGCTAGCCTATTATCACTCACTAAAGCTTCTAGAACACAAAACCTTGAAATCAAGCTTTCCATAAAATTTATCACCACTTCTTGGTCTAATTTCTTTGTAGGAATAGCTTCTACCCACTTGGTGAGGTAGTCTTTAGCAGTTAGAATGTACTTGTTGTGAACTGAGGAATGAGGATTGATAAATCCTATGAAATCCAACCCCCATTGATGAAAGGGTTATTCCACTTGAATTTGTTTAAGGGGAAATGATGCATTTCTTGTTATTCCCACATGTCGCTGGCATTTATCACAAGCTTTAGTAACTTTGAAGGTGTTAGCAAATATGGTAGGCCAGTAATAACCTAATATAATAATATTCAAAGTTGTTACTCTTCCTAAGAAGTGTCCTCTAGATTGTCCTCCATGGAAATCCTCTATAACATTTTGTTGTTGATCATATATTAAGCACCTAAGGATAACTCCATCAAGGTTTCTTTTGTACAGACCATTTGGTAGTAAGACATACTTCAAAGCCTACAATATATATCTTCTTATTTGCGATGCATTAAGGTCAAGAGGGAATACCCTAGTTTGAAATTACTTAATCATATGATCTACCCAGTCTGATTCACCTGAATATAATTCTTTAGTCTGATCATGTTCTATTAATTGACAAGTTGTCATTTCTACTGGAACTGCTACTTCTGTCAAACCTTAGCATAGGGCTCTACCTCTTACCAGCTTGGTAGAATAGATTTCCACATAATATTCTTAGATCTTATAAATCTAACCAGCTCTCTTATCTCTTAGTTCTCCTTGTATAATAAATCTTCTTACATCAAGGTGAACAACATAAACTAGGGTCTTGCTTTGAACTAAATATTGCCTAATTTTTTCAATGATTTCATTACAAAAAATTCTTGTTTCTCAATAAAATTATACTTAACTTAATATTCATGAAGAGTTTAGCTCCAAAATAATATAGTATGCTCCTCTCCTTTAGGCATAGCTTTCCCCAGCTCCATAAGAATAAATAATGAAGTCTTTGTTGAAGTTTGTATTGACTAATACTGGAGATGAAGCAATGGATTGCTTGATGATTTCAAAGGCTTGATTTCTTACCTCAGTCCATTTGAAATTTACATCCTTCTTCAGTAGTTCAAATATAGTCCTCACCTTCTGAGAAAATTTAGAGATGAATTTTATGATAAATTTTATCTGGCCAAAGAAAGACTACAAGGTTTTCTTATTTACAAGTAGTGGAAGAGCAAGAATGGATTTGATTATTTTTAGATCAATGGCCATACCTTATTTGGAGACCACATGGCCTAGCAAATTTCTTTCATGAAATACAAAAAATGACTTCTTAGGATTAAGGGAGATGCCAAATTCTCTGCACTTCTAGAAGACTTGTTCTAGGTGTGCCAAGTGGTCTTGTTTGTTATGGGAAAACATAGTCATGTCATCTAAATAGATAAGAATTACCTTGTTAATAATCTCCCCAAAAGCATAGTTCATTGCTCTCTGGAATGTGGCTCCTGCATTAGATATCCCAAAAGGTATTTTTTGATATGCAAAGGTCCCCCATTTTATGGTGAATGCTATTTTAAGTTGATCTTCATTCTTCACCCAAATTTGGTTATATCTAGGGAAACCATATAGTAGTGAGAACCTTTTTACCCCTACCATAATTTGCAATATTTGATCAATATGTGGGAGGGGGTAGTGGTCCTTAAGTGATGCTTGATTAAGATTTCTAAAATCTACATAGGTGAATGCCATCATTCTTCTTCCTGACAGGCACCAAGTTGGCTACCCAGGTTGAATTCTTGATTGGATAAATGATCTTAGACTTTAGCAAGTTCAATAGTTCTTCTCTTATTATGGCTTCAAACCTAGGGTCCACAGGCCTCTATTTCTTCCTGAATGGTTTTGCATTAGGCTCTAGCTCAATTGTGTCTTGGATTACCATCTTGTCATATACTTTGAGGTCCTCATATGACCAAGCTACAATGTCTTGGTACTTTAGGAATAAAGCTTTGATATCCTCCTCTTCTTCTAGAGAACATCAAATTCCAACCTTGATCTTCTTTTCTTTTTCTATTTTCAACTTCTTTATAGATTTTCTCATTGACTTCCATGGATTTGATTTTTTTCCTATCTTCATTGTCAAACAGGCTCTTTAAAGTAACCAAATTTCTAGATATGTGATTATTATTGAGTTGAATGACATCCTATTGATCAATATTCTCTAAATTTTCCTCTTTAATAGTGGATAAATAGGCTTCTCTCACCATAAAATCAAAGATTTTTTCATCACTTTAAAAAACCTATGAGAAAATTTGCTTATCTAGCATTGCAAGCCTAAAAATCATTTTGATCCCTTTGTCTTTCTTAACTCCTATGTCTGCAAAAGGGTTGAAGTTAGGTCCCCTTACTTATAAGGAAACTGCCAAGGTATTCTTTCATCTAGGAAAAAAATTAATGTTTAGGTCATGAAAGGATTCCATCAAATCTCATACCCTATTTCTAAATACTTTCAAGTAATGGTTATTACTGTTGCACCTTTCGCTTACTTGATTTACAATAAATTTAGAGTCACCATATATGTTTAAGATATTTATGACCATGCTTTCAACTTGCATCATTCCAAGGCATAAAATCTTGTATTCAGAAGCATTGTTAGTGCATGACCATGTTAGCCTATAGGTGAAAATCTTTGTACCTTTCGATTAAGACTATAATACTACACTAGCACCAACATTATTTCTACATATGGTACCATCAAAGTGCATGGTCCATACTTTTATTTATCTCAAGGACTGGTTAGATATAGCAAGAACTATTTTCTATGTCTCTGTAGAAATATTGATGTAGACATCTAAAACACATCATGTTTAGGATACTACTCATATGGGCACCTCTATAGACCATATGACTAATATTGGACCTTTAAAAGAGCTAGTAGTGGTTCTAACAACTCACTAGGGGTAGTTCAAACCTATTCAGGTGTAGTCACTATCTACTAGATTGGTTGCCAATGCAGCCACTGAAGCTCAGAGAAGCTACAAGCTAGCCACTATTGTAGACAATGGCTAGCACTGAGACAAATTCGACCATGAAATGCAAACCTAAATCATGCATGGTAACTAAAATTACATTGGATTCGAGTGGTTTTGGATGTTAATCTCCTATATTTCATCCTAACTAAAACTCCCATGCATGTTTGGAACTAGGCCATTCCCACAATGATCAGTTCCATGCAAATTTTAATCTTGGATTCTCTAAGAAAACAAGATCTAGAATTTTGGAGGCCTACATATGCACCCTCCCAGGAACAAGTATTGATCCCAAATTTTATCCAGAAAAGCCTTGCTACATTGAGAAATAAATTTAGAGCTCTATGAGGAGCACCAAAGTGCTACCTAATTGCAGATCGCCAAACATGCCATCAACAACAAAGCTTCCACAAGGTTGAGAAGCAAATCATCCATTTGCCTTCAATATACTATAGATCCAAGATATTTCACTCAAAAATCCATGTTTAGACACACCAAAAAACCTTAAAAATAAATTCAACCAGGGATCTCTTAGTCGTAGAACCTAATATGAGGAGCAAATATTATAGTTAGCAATCAATGTTTTTGATAGTGGCCTACACGCATAGCCATTGACATTAGCAGTGGCTAGTAGACCAGCCACCCTAAGTGATAGTGGCTAGGGTTTGAAACATAGTTTCTTTAGTTTATAGTGTATATCTACCTTACTTTATACATCATTAGTTTACCCTAGCTTAGATTTACTATTTTATCATTTTTTCATGGTTCATAAGTATTATAATAGATGTCTTTTACTTCTATTCATTCTCTTTCATGCTTTCTTTATGCTTTCATACTATTTATTGTAGATCTATGGAATAATCCTCATATTGATAGGTGTCATATGCTTTTAATATTTCTTGTTGTTTCCTTGCATGCAGGTAATAGATCTATATAAGAATAAGTTGCATTCAAAACATTCCCTCTAAACATTGGAGAAGGAGGCATCTAGTAAGCCCTCACACGAATTGATGTCAAAGTGAAGACCTTTTGAGTGCATCTATCCCTGTTGAGGGGACTCAACTATTGTAAAAATTGTTTCAATTTGAGTGACTCCCTAATAGGGAGCTAATGTAATTGAGATTTATCATTCTTAATAAAAGGGAAACTTCATTTTCTTGGATATATTTTATTTGTGCAAATGGTTACTTGATTTCTATTTATTAGATTATTACATGCTTGCAATGGTCTATATGTATGGTTTTCATCTTATTATAGATGAAAATCATAGTGGAACACCCAATTTTTAATTTGATTTGCTAAAATTTTACATGTTTCTCTATACAAGTACAATCGCTCTGATTGATAATAGATAGCAGAGCTCTGCTACTTTTGAAGACAATGACCAATCAGAGCCACCCTAAGCGATAGAAATTGGTATAAAACATGCAACAATAGACAACCTGATCTTCAATAGATTTGAATTCTAGGTTGGTTGGGATTCTCTACAAATTTTACTTCTCTATCTATGTTTTATCTCCCGAATGCAGTATATGAAGTTGTATTTGTAGACACCCAAAAGTTGCACATTGCTATACCTACGTACATGTATATCATTTTGAACAATTGTAGGTTTGCATAGGTTGTCCTAGGTACTCCTAGGATATTGTAGACCAACGTAGACTATTGTAGACCCTCTTAGATATGTGTAGATTATTGTAGTCATGTGTAGTCATGCGTAGTCACGTGTAGATCACCATAGGTTATCATAGCATCGTGTAGACTTCCATATACCACTTCATCAAATTTTAGGTCCTAAACCCTCATAAGCCTTCAAAATAACATCCCATGCATTGGGATATCCTTCAAAAGCCTATTTGTACTCAATTGAGGTCCCCACAGGGCATTAGTTGAGAAAAATAATTATCAAGTCAATTCCTAAAATCTAATTTAATGTTGACTTCACATAAGGCATTTTTTTAGGGAAAAACTGATTAAAATAACTCTTAATCCTTAATTAACATTAATTACATCCTCCCACATGTGTGTAATTAGGGTTAGCTAAGATATTTTCCTAAGAAACCCTAATCAAGCCCTAATTTGACTTAACACCTCCTAGTACTGATTGGACTTGATCCTTCCTCACACATGTGTGAGGATAGGATATTTTTTGAGGAATAGGAGATTTCCATGTCCCAAACCCTAACCTAAATTTGGTTAGAACTCAGCCTAGGGTTAGTTTCTTTAACTCTCACCCTACACCTTGCCATTTCCTATAAATAGTGGGTCCTAAACCCCTAATTAACTCTCTCTCCCTATTTCAAAAAAGCACATAAAATCTACATAAATGGATAATAAATATTGAACAACCAATTCTCAGAGTAGATAGTTAGATTTCTATAGCATACAGAGGCACACCAAATTCCTTGAAATCAATCCATCGAAGGGATTTTACAAAAGGAACCTCACAACTAAATTTGCCCCCATCTTGTGAATCCGGTATTAGTTCACCCCCCAGGTGGCGAATTGGATGTATAGGTCCAAAATCACATCAAATTTGGGAGGTATGCTCTGTTTTACCATTTATCAGCTTCTGCACCTTCAATTTCAGTTTTCAAGGTATTCTTACTATCTATTTTGTCTTTGTAAACATGGGGCTTGACTAAGGCAAGCCCCCCATCACACTAACCCAATTTTATACGTTCTTCATAGGTTATTTAGCAGATATGAAGAGGAATAACATCATCAAAAAACAACCTCATGATGGCCCACATACAAAGAAGCCCACCTACATTGAGGGATGATTGAAGACAACATCAAACTTTTTGTAACATTAGTAGAAGAAGAAAGGACTAAAGGGCATCATGTCCCTATTGTAACACATATTTTTCAATATTAATGAAATACAACCTTTTTTTTTAGTACACATCTATTTTTTGTATTAATGGATCAAATGTTGATTTCTACCCATTTCATTCTGGCACGCCCAGTGGGACCCCACAATGGATAGTGTTAGGCTAAATTTTTCTAAAAAAATTGATATTATCCTGTATTTTTGTGTGTTGCAGGTGTTGAATCTATATTTCATAAATATTTTCAAAGCCCTAGGAACCCTCTCAGGCCTTCACAATAGATATTTGGTGTCTCTAGACCCAATTCACCTCCTACCCCATGAATCAAATCTCAATTCGCCCCCCGGGTGGAAAATTCAACCAGATAGCCTCAAAAACTCCCAAAATTATAGGGGGGAGTATTACATGGTCTAATCAGACTACCCACAACATTAGATTGCAGGTATTTCCAATTTTTATCCCTCTGTTGTTTAAATTTTAGAAGCATAAACAGTTCACTAGTCAAATGACAATGTCTAGGCATAAATTTGCTTTCATTTCGAGCTTGTAGAATATTTAAATTTTTCTAAAGTTATAGAACCTGCAACTTTCTAGCAACTTCACTTAATTTATTTTTCAAATAAATTTACATTTCTTTTCTTTTTTTCACATGTAGTATAATCCTACATAGTTACTCCTTCTGTTCATAACATCTCTTGCTAACAGAAGTATGCATTCTACAATTTAAGTGAGGGTTTCCTAATCCCCTTTTCAATGTCATTTAAATTTTTTAAAGAAATGCTGCATTCTAAAGTAAAAAATTAAGGTTTCCTAATATCCTTAATCCATACACTTCGGTTTCATGTTTCCATGCTTTACAAAGTAGATTAATTTATTTTCAAAAATGCATTAGGTTAGTTTCTCTTTTGAAAAGGCAACTAATTAGTTTTGTATATTGCATACACCGTTAGCAAAATACAAACCCACACACACTCACATGATATTTAAAAAAGTGGTGAGATTAGACTTCATCCCCAATCCATCACTCGATATTGGTGTAGTAGGTGTTTTACCCTCCACCATCTCACCCCTAGACACCTAGTAGCCCCATAGGAGCAGTTTTATGGATTTCATAACTAGAAAATACCCCATTTTTGTGACTAGGACTTGGATTTCATCACTAACGGTTACCTATGGAGTGGGACAGGATTAGCACCTTCATACATAAGGCTAGTATAATTTTTGGAATTGGTAACTATCATTCTTGACTAAGCCTACCTGAGGGTGAAGTGAAAGCATGGGTATGCTGGTAGCAGGTCTCAAACAGTGCCACCTCTCTTCATGAGAGTAATTTATGAACTCGCTTCAATACAATGGGTTCCCCCCTTTATAGGATATCATTTTACTGCACCTTCCATACAGGTTACCATTTGCACGTTGCGATACCATTCTATTCTATGCATCTTTGGGTGTTTTAGGAGGTTTGATATTGATAACATTTTTGATTTGCTAGATTATTCACTCTATTACCTGTGATTCTACATAGGGAGCATCAACATAACAACATACAAAAATGAACAAAACACTTTTATTTTTTAGCATTTAGAATTGATTTCGGTCTATCATTGTTTGCATGATCATGGACCAGTCTCATCACATTACACTATATATTGTTTTGCCATACACATCATGTCACTTGTTTTAAATTTATATTAGACACAATTAAGTCTACATCACATAGGGTTTATTTCTAAAACCATTTCTACACATGCCACTATGCATGTGGTCACTCGTAGTAGAATGCATGATCAAGCATGCTCTATAGAGGAATGGCCTACAACTTCCTCTAGTCAGTCCACTCTTAATCCTTTGATCATGAAGGGGAAAACCATACACATCTGATTGATGCATAGAATCTGATGGACAACTCACACACAGGATGCCTCATGATGAGACGCCAACCTTGAGTGAAGCCCTTTCCATTTCACTCATAGAGGATTACTCGATATTGTCATCCCCATCTACACGTAATCCACCAACCAAGTTCTGTGACCATGTGATGTACATAGTTCCAGGACAACCTCATCCATTCTTTACCATATATGAGGAGGTCATATCCACTTCTCCCACATTTGCATACCTCTTTTTCTAGAATCTATCTCAATCCATTTTTGAGAGTGACTCTTCCCTCCTAAATTGTACCCATCCAGAGGTCACATCATTTGCCTCTATCATAGGAATATTATTTGACCCATCCTCATATTTTGTAGGAAACTAGAATCTATCCTTCCAAACTACACAAAAACTCCACTCCCAGTAGGAACTACAAGTATTTCCTTAAACCTCACACCTGTACTGTAACAACCATAGTTGTCACTACTCAACCACTCAATTTTTTTTCATATAGCATTCATAAGGTAAGAAACACAATAATGACTTAAGATAGACTCATTCCATTTGGATTGAAGCTTATCAAGGCATATAGCATCAAGAGCTATTGAGACTTGATTAGAGTCTCTTAAGGTAGAAGTGATCAGCTTCTATGAAATCCTTATACCCCCATTGGTATGAGAACATTGGCCAAGCATGAGGTTTCATCCCATAAAAGGGAAAATCACCAATATACATACTGTCCACCAAGATCAGTACGTAGGTGAATGCCTTGAATATGGAGAACCACACCAATGGAAAACCATAATAGATGAAATAACCTTATTAATGGTTATTCATAGGTCTTAGAGATGATTCTCTTAATCTAGAATAGATTTATAAGACAACAATATCACTAACATGATAAGAATCCATGGAATGCCATATTAAATATGATTATATAACTTTAAATCTCTTAGAAACATAATGGTTCACCCTTTTCTTTTAGACAACACTTTTTTTGTAAACATTGATTTATTTACAAAGGACATTACTTGTCTAATAAGGGTGTACCCCACCTCATGCACACTCAACATCTTAGCTTTTAGAATATAAGATTTGTTTGTTTTTAATTCAAGACCAAATTTTGCCTCATTGTGGATTTTACTCCACTTCGGGTTTCAATGTGTTCTAATTTGAACCATAATGAGTGTATATGAGGTGAACATAAACTAATGGAGCCTTTTATGATAATATATATTCATCATAACCATATATTTGTAACATCACATGAGAGATCTACTTAAGCATAATTTATATCCCATTGTGAATAGCTTCTATAAATGCCACATAACTATTGAATACAAGAAGCAAAATTTATTATCTACATCATTCACATTTGACCAATTTAATCCAGAAAGTATATGACACAATCACATATCATTAAATCATCGACATGTTAGAAATTATGCATACATTCTTAGCATCATAAATGAATTTACTGAATGAATAGTGTTCAATTATAAACATGCATAACTATCCCATTATATCATTTAACCATCTCATCCACATATATCATTTACATTTTGAAAATAAAAGCAATAGGAACAAGAATTGATACATTAACCCACAAAATAGAGTGACACAATGTTTTATCCTGGAAAAACCTTGACAGAAAAACCCAGCCTCCAAAATGTATTTGTTCCTCATATTCATAAACTTAAATACCAAGATGAAAAGTATAGAAGGGTATCTAATAATCCCTTTCAATAAAATACAAGTCAAGGAATACCATTATTCCATCTCATGCTTATGATGAAATTAAGGAATTTTCTCAATTCCTTTCTCTAAGTCATCATTATAATATTAAGGTATTTCTCATACCAATAAGGAATCCATATGTTCCTTTAAAATCTATGATGCAATTAAGGAATCTACCAGTTCCTCTCTCTAAGTTATCATATAAATGTTAACACTTTACATATGTTTATGATAATCATTGGAATCACATTTTGGAGAAGTCTCATTGACCTTGGAGTGAACCTTATAAATTTCCTCAAGAATGAATACAAATCCATTCTTTTCTTATCTAAGTTTCCATACTAAGTGTATGAAGAAGGAAGCTTATAACTTTCTTAAGAATGGATTCTCCATCCACTCTTATTTAGAACCTTAATCATATTAAGGTAGTATTTATCTCACATTTTCTATGCATCAAACCAAGAATAGATCCTTTTCTATTATTTCCTTAATCATTTATTATAGATTTCATGGTTTGAGAGGATTCATTGTCCTCTCATCCATTCTAACCTCCAAATCATACCAATTTCCATAAATCCTATATATGTTCATTAATCGTATGATTGAATATAGTGAGGAAACCAATAATTTCCTCTAAATATTTGATTACATTAAAATATAGTAAAAAGGGTGTTATTTTCCCTTCCCTATCAACTAGTTATAAATTTCCACTATTCATTTAATATTCACCAGTTACTATTCACTATTCACAATAAAATAAATGCTACGTTCATCCTCCTACACACATAATCGACATGTGTAGACATCGAATTCTAGTCACTTTGTGCTAGAGTTACTATTCATGTCACTATTCATTGTTCACATAACCCCTATTGGCTACCTAAGCACCTTCTCACTTCTAGCTCCTAGCCACCATGTGACCATCCATTGAACCTACCATGGGTTAAAATTCACCCTAGGTTGGTTAGTATACAAGGAAGACCTTCCTACTCTTCCATATAGAGGGACCCCACATCACTTAAATTATCCAATGCTTCCTTATTTTTTTATTTAAGCAAATAAGCAATGTATTCCCTCAACTATAACTATGCATATCATAAATATAAATTTCCACACTATATCTATGTATCTCCATGATACATTTCCTCAATATATTAGAGATTTCATTATCTAAGTACTACCACAATACTAAAAAAAACCACTATCTAAGTATTTCCAAAACACTCATAATTTTGTTTATCCTACAAATTCAAATATAATATAATTTCTACAAAGGAGAGATTCAACCTCATAAACCGAGTTAGGTGGATCTAGACTTCTCCTGTTAGTCTTCAAAGCTTGTCTCCTACTTCCTTTTTGTGCTCCCATCCATGCTTACTTCCAGATCTACCTCTATAGTCCATTCATATTGGCCAAATGCCCTTAATTTAGGTCCTAGTACTCTCTAAAGAATTTTTGGTTTTTGATCTACCAATAAGGTAGAGAGCATACTCCCTAAGTCCAATATTTCCTAGACTAAACCTAAATCTTAGTACTATCCCAAAGCTTTTTGGTTTCTGATCCACCAAGGTGGAGAGCATACTCCCTAAGCTTCAAGATTTCCTAGATGCCTCTTCCTTCCCAAGGTGTCCTCTATTTATAGAAAAATTTCCCCACTTATGGCCAAATAGTGGCTTTATTATTTTATTATTAAAATATGCCTTGGGCCCATTAAGCATTATCAAGCCATATGGAGGATAATCCAAAAAGTAGAAAAGGGTCCAAATAAGGATAAGGTAGGTCACCTTATCTTGTTTTGTGTTCCATTTTCATCAGAAAAAATACAAAATTAATACTATTGAGGTATAGAATAGATACAAAGGTAGGACTATTAATGATAAGAGAAGAGACCTCCATTTTATTTCCACCAATGTAGGGAAGCCAAATGGATAATTCCCAAGAGTATAGGATAATTCTTATATTATTTAATAATACTAGAGTCATTTTTAAGTTCAATAAAAATTGTGTCCACTTTGCAGGCATCTAATTATTTTAATAAAAAGGGTGACCCATCTACTACTATTTGGTAGGTGGGTGTTGCAAGGTTGACTTTGGAGGAATCTCACCTACCATTCTAGCCATCTTAAAGCTACCATGTGGAGTATAAGCCAAAAGTAGGAAAGAAAGGGTCCTACTAAGGATAAGATAGGTGGTCCCTTTGTTTTTTTTTGTGTCCCCCTTTGGTCCACATCCCTCCAAAACATCCCTAATTAAACAATAGAGAAGAGAATCTCAATTTTCTATCCACGAACCAAATTATGCCATGAGGGCAATAGAATAGGCTTTTAGTATTAAATAATACTAGTGCCCAATTTGGTACAATAAGAATTGGATATTTAATTGCATTAATATTAAATGCAATTAACCTTATTATTAAACATTAAACATGCTTAATTATTTTTATTATTTTCCCTCCTAAATTCCTTCAAAATTCCTTAATTGAAAATTTGTTAAATTCTTTAGGGTCTATGATCCTTTTTGTTGAACGTTACTTTATCCCAATGTCAATTAATGTCCTATTGATAGGGTTTGAGGGTAATGGGTCGTGACATACACCCCCCCTTAAAATAAACACAGTCCTCTGTGTTTGTACAATTTCCTTAATTAAATACATTTAATTAGCAAAGGTAGTATTCATCTTGTTGCTATAAAATTTGAATCATCAGAAGTTTATTAACTTTCTGCATCTCATCCTTGATGGCCAGGTTCATCTTCCATCCATTAAAGCACCTAGACCTGTAAAAATGTAAAATATCAGCAGTAACATGTCCTTGTAAATAATATAACATCCATTTTGCATATCAACAAGTATTGAAAACATCATCAATACACAATATTAACACAAAAATACAGTTTTAACTCATTTCAAATTGCACAAACAATTGATCTAGAGAACTATAGTATTAGAATTTGCAAAATGATGTTACAAGTATATCATGAAATTATGCATTTGTACCTTACTAGACATAAAAAGTCTTGTTAATTTTATCAAAACTCCCACCAAGGAGTATCACAGTATAATTTGGTTAACCTTTGGCATGAATTAACCTAAGAAAACCAAGTGCTAACAAAGATACAACATAATTTTAGAGTCTCAATTCAGGATATTCACATATATCCTAGTATGAATTTTATTACCAGAGCACCCACCCAGATGCCCCCTAGTTTATATTATCATGGAGAAGTCCCATACCTTCTCCAAGAATGAACACCAATCCATTCCTCATATTATCAGACAAAATTCAACATTCATGCATTCCTTTGTATTACATACTAATTAAATCTATCATAAACAATAATATTCAGATAGCATTCAAACAAAAATATAAAATTCAAAATTATGTTTATGCCTCATCCTTGGTAGTAACAGACTAATACAAAATGATGATCTACATAGTGGTGGTCTAAATTACCTTAAGGTCGATGCTCCTGGGTTTGTTTTCCTCCTTATACTGTGCTAGTACTTACGACTGGAGATGGTGGTGGAGCTACTACTCCAGCAGCTGCTTGATCACTACCTCCCCTTATCCCATTTTGAGTACCAACAACCGGTTGTGGTGGAAGAAGCATACCATGATTTAATAATGTAACCAAACAAGATTCTATAAATGCAGCATTAAATTCTTCCTTTAGTTGATGAAATTGGGGTTTTTTGTGAGCATTGCTGCCATCGCTGTTGCTCTCCAGTTATTTCTTTGTAGTATATCGGATTTGAGCTAATATCGCTCTTCTATGGTAGCATCTCTATCTAATATTAACCTCAATATTTCATGTACCCAAGCATCCTCTTGAGCATGTTGCACTGGATATTTCCTCCTTGCTTCATTGAGGTGTTTTCTAAATCTTACCATGATTATTATGACTGCTAAATCTGGCACTACTTCCAGTCAGCTTCTACTCTTCAGGATATATGCAACAATAGATTGGTAATAAAAAACAAACGTATCATAAATCCTAGAATGGGATTCATTCCACTTAAAACAAGTATCATCCAGGTGAATCCCATCATAAATATGATCACATTGAATGTCATGGCATAAAACTACACAAATTACTGTTAGGTACTTCCATATCGATTTTGTTCATTTACCAATCATATCCTGAAAATCCTAAGGTGAATCATTTATCCTCCTATAGACACCTAAAATGCATCATGTCAAGGGCGACTACTGATATGGACATGCTACAAGACCATATGGAGGATCTTGTACAGACTCCAAGATAGAGCAGTGGTTCTAACCACTCAATTTAGGCATTTTGGCCTAATCAGTCTGAACCACAGCCTAGACCTGCGGTCTCCAGTATAAATCATGATTAACACCTGTCATCTATAGTTTGGACTATAATTATGACCTGTGATCTTAACTAAAGTTCAATTAGGCCTTCCATCCAAGACAAATTGGTTGGAACGACCAAAATATCTAGAAGAAGGCAGTTGAAGGATGAAACATTGTAGAGGCTTCCATCCCAATTGTCTTAACCACCCTTCTTGGTATTGGATTCTCCATGAAGCCACCCCTAGCCCTAGGGGTATGCTATAAATACCCCCTCCAAATGGTGACATTAAAAAAAGCAAGAATTGGAGATTTGAGCAGCGAATCCCTGGCAAATTGTACACTCAAACTGAGTATACTAAGAAATAGAGCTATTGCACTTAATACCAAACCCTTTTTCCAAAATTCATGATGAATTACATTATGGATGCCCTAGGTTCTTAAGAGAGTCAAGAAGCACAAATCCTAGAAAACAAAGGCCCTTCATATAGAATTGACCACCAAATCATTCTGAGGACAACGAAGGTGACCCTTGAACATCAATTTGAACAAGGAGATCAAAACCACTACCCCTGATTTTGAGGGTAGACCTACCAAAGGTCAAACCATGGTTGTCAGTCATGGTTCATAGTGTAGATCGCTCACTAGAGTTGCGATTTGCAATAGGTGACAGATCACCTTACTCTTTTCATTTTTGTCTGGTTAAATAGGTTATATTAATAATTTATTAGGTTTAATTGTGATGCATTTTCATTAAGCACATCATTAAATCTCAAATATCTTATCAATCCGGGGTGGTGTCCAAGGTTGTCTATGATAGAAGGCTAGGGCAGAGTACAATTCAGACATTCAAATTTCAAGAATTTATTGGGTGAGACAGATTTGGTTTAGCCTTTTCGTGTCACACTAAACCTAATATACAGAACGTAAACTTGTAGGAACTAAAAACTAATTCTAAGTTGTAGGAATTGAAATATAACTACAATTGCAAGAATTGAAATTGCTAAATTGAAAGTCTAATCTACTTTTGCAGAATTAAAATAACAAAATTTAAATTGCTAAATTTAAATGTTGTTGAAATGAAATCCTAAGTTACATTTGTAGAATTGAAACCTAGTTACTCTTGCATAATTTAAATGATGCTTGTAAATGAAAATTATGCTAAAAAAACCTATCAAAGTCCTTCCACAAAAGTTCGTCAAGCTTTTGCTACAGGAATTGACAACAAAATGAAATATGCTGAAAATGGAAAGTTTCTAAAATAGAAAAGCAAGGAAAACATGGAAAGCAAAGGAAAAATGATTAATATAATTTGTCAGTCGACACACACAAATTTTGTACACAAACATAATAGAAAACATAAAGAACATTATACAAACTTAAAACAAGAAAAGTAAACTTGACAAGTAATCTGTTAATTCTACTGTAGAAATATTATAGATTAAAACCTGCCATAAAAATCCTCCTTCTAGATCTAAAAGTGGGCCCATACTCCCTGATATAGAAGAATGTGAAAAGAACTCCTTAACTAATTAACACTCAAAACAAAAAATGATAAAATAACTGCACTTTTATTGATGACAAAACATGCTGAAAACTGTTACAAAAAATTATTATATAGTCCTAATTACTACTATTGAAAACTCTCTTCTATTCTAATTCCTAACTGCTCAACCAAGGAGGGGGTTGTGTTATTTATATAAATATTTACAACATATCCCATGCTCAAATCAGCCTATGTGCTACTTTACAGTGATTTGCCAATAATTCTGGATCTGAAATAAATGTAAATCTAGATAGTTTATGTTGCAGTAGTAGTCATTGGCCCTTAAAAAGCATCTTCAATGGTGGGAGTACATGGGATGAGTCTAGAAATATCTCACACATCTTTCTCCACTTTAGAATATGCCATTTTTATCTTGCAAACAACTTCCTATTATGTTGTAGTTATTTATGGGTTTATCCTTCTCAACCTTATTTCCATTTTCCATCATCAAAAAATAGTCAAAAATTCAAAAAACACTTTCTATTCTCAATCCGGAGCTAAGTGGCTCAATCCGAAGAGACTGTATTTCTCAATCTGAAGAGACTGTATTTCTCAATCCGAAGATACCTATTCAATCCAAAGATCTTTGAAATGACCAACTTTGTGCTCTTCAAGTGATTTTAACTGTATTTCTCATGTGGATTAACCCTCAGGATCATATTGCAATAGCCTTCATTCCTCTCCATGTGTGAATTCCATGCCTTGCCATTCATTGGTAGCTTGCTAGAATTTATATGGTAAATTACTGCATTTTCCAACTCTGCTACACAATTGTAAAATATTGAAATTTCTTACAAATTCAAACAAATTAGAAAATGAAAAAATTATTCAAATATCAACATTAAGGAGTACATTAAGTTGCTACTAAATTTATACACTTCATTCACCAAGTAACCATGCTGAAATAGTTCAATAATGCTGCACAATTGTCCCTACTTTGTTATACCCTGTTGTTGCCTATTTAGACCATGTGGGAATGCTTATAAATAGGTCATATGTCTTCTGTAGTCCTTCTAAACTCATTCCATCCATATCCTCATGCTTTGCTTGACAACTTCAAGGTGTTCCTATAAAGTGACAGCTTGCTGATTTTTATATGGCTATTTTTTTCAGATTTTCAGATTTATGACAGTCCTAAAATTTTGGCTTCAATGTGGATTTAAAACAATTTGAAGGGCAGAAAAATATTAAAAAACAATTGGGAAGTTAATGGATATCAGCATACCACATTTGGTTAATTGAAATTCATGTTTTTACTTGCTACTTAATCAAGCAAAATCAGTCACAAAATGCTGAAAATAGTCAAAAACAGAGATATAGTATTCCTAACATAAAATCATGCAAACACTTAACAAATAGTATATTTTAGTCAACTATTTGGCAATTAACTTATCATATGGTAGTCAAACATTATACAATAATGAGGCATTTTTGAGCCTCATCATCCCCCCCAACTTGAACTGATGCATGCCCTCATGCATCTTAGTAGGCCATAGTAATACACAGGTTTTATTCTTGTGAAGAACATCCTTTGCTACCTGCTAACTGAAAAATTCCTCCTTGCTACACTATATCAAGTATTTTGCAATTAAGCACATGTATGAATCTTTTTCTATATTTCTACAAGTTTTAGTGTTGTAAGGTACCTCTTAAAGGCTTGATATCATGTGATTCATCTTACAATAGTCTTCTTGTGGAATCGTATTTTGCAGATGCACTACTACTGATGGAATTTTCTATTCTTAACAACATTTTAGCCTGAATGCTTATTTTTGTTGTTTGCACCTTTTGAACAAAATTGATATAAAAAATTAGATTTGAATTTCTTGAGGGATCTACTTACTTTTGGCAGAGCCTTATGAACCTCAATATTTGATGTACCCTACTCTTTTTGCTATTATGTAGCATTTTCAACAATTCTGGTATAGTTTATGCTCATTTCGAAGATATCCTGCTCATTCCGAAGATATTCTTGTTCATTTCAAAGATATGATTGTTCATTTCGAAGATGCATCAAAAAATGCAGAAATGACCTCCTATGTAAAAATTAGCTACAAATTCTATTATGGGCCCATATCTAGAGTGTATAAGCCTTCCATAACATCAAAAATTCCTTCTTCATTCTTTTGTTTAGATGCTATTCTTTGTTTTGTATGTTGTTTTATTCTAGTAGTACTAAAATAGAACCTAGGTGCATTTTGTTGATTATCCTCCTTCCTTAGATGTGAAACAGGGAGATGGACAACGCCCAAATAACAATGGGAAGAAAGGATATGTACTCTATGCAGCACAGGGGCAGTAGAGACAGAGAAACACTTCATCTATAAATGCCAGAGTTTTTCAGATATCCATGACAAATACAAAGAAACACTTGAGAACGAGTTTATTACAGATTTATTTGAAGACAAGAAAATAAAAAAAGTTGGAGAATTGCTAACACAAATCAGCAGGAGAAGGAACAACCTTCTCAAAGATACTAAAGATCATATGATATGATTTGAGTAATTGTACTTCCATATTTGAGGTCCCATAGACCATATTTGGGTCTCGCGGACGTAATTAAAATCTTTCATTCATTCATTCAATTTATCAGATAATTTTGAGATATAAACTTGTAGTTCTCCTTCTGAAACTTGCCCTACAAATTGAAATAGAATTGCTACCATGTCTATCCCAAAATTAGGTTTTTACACAGTTTTGGAATTTCCATGCAATTAAGGGCATAAGGGGGTGTTTCTTGATATCTTGAACATGTTCCTTTTTCAACTTGCCAATATTGTATGAATATTTTATGTCAATTACAGATTATCATACACTAAATGCTAAATGTTTAATATGAATTAAATGCAAGAAACACATACCTTACTATCCTGAAAATTGGTCATGCACCTTACAAGCTGCTTTTGATGATTGTTAGCAGGCTATCTGAAAACATAAACATAACACATGTGCAGTGTGAGATTTTTACAATGGTGGAACAATTATGGGTAGATAAACAAGGCAATGCATGCTGAAAATTTGGTTTTCATGCAAGCCAACTCAGTAGCACCTCCAAGAAGGTTTTCACTACTTAATTATTCATTTTTTTTATCATTTTTTTTCATCTCTTTTTTTTCATTTTTTTCATCTCCTTTTTTTTTTCATCAAAAGAGGCTGCCATTTCTGGTTTTCAACCAACTTCTGTCCCCTTTTTTTTTTCAAGTGCTTAAATGAGAGAGAACATCTCTCACTCTTATTTGGATAAGACCAATCCTTATTCTGCAAAAACATGTCAATTGTTGTATGAAAACACCATCTTTTTTTGTTGAAACCTACAACATTGATGCAACCTTCTTTTCTAAATGAGCATTAAGAATCTTCGTACGTCATAATTGCCTCCTTATTGTTGGAAATGAAGTATTGGCTCCATTGTTACTCTTCCTTGCTGAAATTGATGCTTGTCCTCATGTATCCCCATTTTGTGGGACATGCCTTTGTTGCAATTTTTTTTCTCTCTTTTTTTTTTTTTTTCAATTTTTCTTGTATTGTTTGTACCCAAGAAGGAAGTTCACAAACAAGACTATTCTTCTTTTTGCTTTTCTTGTATTTTTTATTTTTCTTTTTGTCAAACTTTTTATCATCACTCTAAATCTGATACTGAAGAGAAATTCTCTTCCATTATGTGTACATCCAATGAAATCTCCTTCAAGAACTCATCCTTAGTTAATGGTGCATGGTATACCTAAAGGCAATGTCCATTCACCACTAACATCCTCCATGAATTACCAATAGGAGAAAGAAGCACTGCTCCATATCTGAAAACTTCTTCAATCAAGTGTTGTCAATGCCTCCTAGTCTGCAAAATCTTGTAAATTTGTACTTGAAACAATTAAATACCAATTCCAAAAATATGTTAAGTGCTTACATCAAGATAAAATCTTGATATACCCTTGCAATTCCATATAAAGGGATTGAAATATTGTTTCAAAATAGCAACAATTTTACTTTTTGTTTATAATTCAGCCAGCTAATAATGTTCAAGAATTTTCTTGGCTGCACTTCAATTTGTTTCATTCCTAGGAGGATAGAATTTACCCCTTTGTAATTTCTTACTAAGGAGTTCAATGGAAGTAAATTTTCTATGTGTAGTTTTTCTCCTTTATCCAAGGCTAATTTTTGTGTGTTTGGACTAAAGGTTTTCTGTGTATCTCCATTGATTTTTGTCTCTTCAAGTTTAGGTAAGTTCTTTTTGAGCATAGTTGGATGTTGTTGCAGTCAATAACATTTCCTGTAGTTTTTTTTTTTTTTACTAGATTTAGCTACATAGACAGGGGTTGCCTATCCTATATTATTTATATTGACCACAGGTTGGGCTGGAGGTAGTGGTTTTACTTGCTTTGTTTATTGTTGTTGGGATCTCCCTTGAGAAGAATTTAGACCAGACAAAAAATTTTGCATCTCTAAGTTGTGGAAGTAAATGGCATTTATCAATGATATGTCCTTGTGAACAAATGCTACAAGTAGCTGATATGATTGTTATGTTCAAGGGATAGTCTTGTATATCTACCATGATGTCTTACCAACACCTAGTACAAATTTTTTTATACTACCCTGATGATATGGATATAAAAATAGCAGTACTAGCAGATGGCTCCTCTAAGAGATCTTATGTTTCTTAATAATGAGGATGATGAATTCTTTCAATTGTTATCAAGAATTTCAAACATAAGAAATTTAACCCCTAGGTGTGAAGATCACCTCCCTGTGGTTGCTTGTTTTCTAAATGGACTGAAATGTAACCAAAAACTGTTACTAATACCAATCATTTATCCAGATTTTACTCTAAAGTTCACAATTTAGTATAATTAACAATTATTGGGTTATTTTTACCCTCTAACAACATCGTGTTCCCCGGTAATGGTGCCAAAATGATGCATTGTCATTAAGCACATCATTAAATCTCAAATATTTTATCAATATGGGGTGGTGTCTAAGGCTGTCTATGATAGAATGCTAGGGGATAATATAATTCAAGCATTCAAATTTTAAGCATTTATTGGGTGAGATAGATTTGGTTTAGCCTTTTGGTGTCACAATAAACCTAATATGCAGAATGGAAACTTATAAGAACTAAAAACTAATTCTAAGTTGCAAGAATTGAAATCTAACTACCATTGCAGGAATTGGAATTGCTAAATTGAAAGTCTAATCTACTTTTACAGAATTAAAATAACAAAATTTAAATTGTTGAATTTAAATGTTGCTGAAATGAAATCCTAAGTTACATTTGCAGAATTGAAACCTAGTTACTCTTACATAATTGAAATTATGCTTGTAAATAAAATTTATGCTAAAAACACCTATCAAAGTCCTGCCACAAAATGTCGTCAAGATTTTGCTATAGGAATTGACAACAAAATGAAATATGCTAAAAATGGAAAGTTGCTAAAATAGAAAAGAAAGGAAAACATGGAAAGCAAAGGAAAAATGCTTAATATAATTTGTCAGTCGACACACACAAATGTTGTACACAAACATAATAGAAAACATAAAGAACATTATACAAACTTAAAACAAGAAAAGTAAACTTGACAAGTAATCTGTTAATTCTACTACAACAAAATTATAGATTAAAACCTGCCATAAAAATCCTCCTTCTATATTTGAAAGTGGGCCCATACTCCTTGATCTATAATGATGTGAAAACCACTCCTTAACTAATTAACACTCAAAACAAAAAATGATAAAATAACCACACTTTTATTGATGACAAAACATGCTGAAAACTGTTATAGAAAATTACTGTATAGTCATAATTGCTGCTATTGAAAACTCTCCTCTATTATAATTTCTAACTGCTCAACCAAGGAGGGAGCTATGTTATATAAATATTTACAATATATCCCATGCTCAAATCAGCCTATGTGCTACTTTACAGTGATTTGCCAATAATTATGAATCTAAAATAAATGTAAATCTGGACACTTTGTGTTGCAGTAGTAGTCATTGGCCCTTAGAAAGCATCTTCAATGGTGGGAGTACGTTGGAGGAGTCTAGAAATATCTCACAAATATTTCTCCACTTCAGAATATGCCATTTCTATCTTGTAAACAACTTCCTACTATGTTGTAGTTATTTCTGGGTTTATCCTAAAAGAAGACCAATTGATCATTTTCCATGAATGGTGGCTTTGGACAATAAGGATGACAAAGACAACTGGGGGATATTTTCCCTTAACCTTATCAACCTTCTTTCCATTTTTTCCATCATCAAAAATAGTCAAAAATTCAAAAGCACTTTCTGTTCTCAATTCGGAGCTAAGTGGCTCAATCCGAAGAGACTGTATTTCTCAATCTGAAGAGACTGTATTTCTCAATTCGAATATACCTGTTCAATCTGAAGATCTTCGGAATGACCAATTGTGTGCTCTTAAAGTGATTTTAGCTACATTTCTCAGGTGGATTAGCCCTCAGGATTAGATTGCAATAGCCTTCATTCCTCTCCATATGTGAATTCCATGCCTTGCCATTCATTGGTAGCTTGCTGGAATTTACATGGTAAATTACTGCATTTTCCAAATCTGCTGCACAGTTGTAAAATATTGGCATTTCTTATAAATTCAAACAAATTAGAACATGGAAAATTATTCAAATATCAACATTAAGGAGTACATTAAGTTGCTACTGAATTTATACACTTCATTCACCAAGTAACCATGCTGAAATAGTGCAACATTGCTACACAATTGTCCCTGCTCTATTATACCCTGTTGTTGCCTATTTAGACCATGTGGGAATGCTTCTAAATAGTCCAAATGTCTTCTATAGTCCTTATGAACTCATTCCATCCATATCCTCATGCTTTGCTTGACAACTTCAAGGTGTTCCTATAAAGTGACAGCTTGTTGATTTTTATATGGTTGTTTTTTTTTCAGATTTTCAAATTTATGATAGTCCTAAAATTTTGGCTTCAATGTGGATTTGAAACAATTTGAAGGGCAGGAAAACATTCAAAAACCATTGAGAAGTTAATGGATATCAGCATACCGCATTTGGTTAATTGAAATGCATATTTTTACTTGCTACTTAATCAAGCAAAATCAGTCACAAAATGCTGAAAATAGTCAAAAATAGAGATATAGTATTCCTAACATAAAATCATGCAAACACTTAACAAATAGTATATTTTAGTCAACTATTTAAAAATTAACTTATCATATGGTAGTCAAACATTGTGCAATAATTAGATATTTTTGGGCCTCATCAAATTGTAGTTTAGAAGAATTCTAACCATGGGAATTAGCTTAGAATAGTTAGTTTATGCTTTGCATTAATTAGGACATTTGTGGATCTTTTATGCACCTCTATGCTTCTATTTTGATATTTGATCCATGCATTATTTGTCTAATGATATCCTTTATGCTATATTACAAATATTGATTCAATTAGCATAGTTTAAAGGTTTTCTTTATATTTTCTTGATCATTAGTTTAATTGCATTATCATGTATGTTTCCTTAAAGGGCCTCATCGTGAGAGGCTATCTATCTTTTTGATCATGTGCTATTTTTTCTTGATTGTAGGAAGACAAGTACAAGAGGATTCTATATCATAATCCTTCCACATCACGAACAAGGCGGTCAACTCCACCCCAAGGTAGATTGCGACTAGTCAAAGGGTAATATTAATGCGCCTACCCTATTGAGGGCATTGGCAATTGTATAGACTGTATCATCATTCAAGTGACCCCAAGAGGGGCATATTTGTAGAAATTCATTCATAATCAATACAAGAAATATCATTTTGTTGAATTTATGCAATGTGTCAAGCTTTTATGATTTTATGATGAGTATAGACTAATACGGTAGACAGGAGCATGCTTTTTGGTTATGTCAGAAGGCGGTCATGTTGGATCTCCGCATTTGTAGCCCTTGAGTGTTGATATTCTTGAATTTTCTTATCTCAGGTGCTAACTACAGCTAAAAACTATGGTTATTTTTTGGCCCGCGACTTTCACTCATGGTTCACACTGCAGCCCGTAGACCAGAGCTACGGTTTACAACAGAAGCAGCGGACAATAAAGAAACCACTTGGCATCAAATCAAGAGCTGAGGTAGGCTCTGTTTTTATGCTTTGTTATGTATTTTCTTATTTGTGTTTTTACAATAAGTTTTAAATCGATTGTAAATTAAGTACACTAAAGAAAAATGGTGAATGAATAGTCCTAGTTTACTTTTGCATTCCTTCCATTAAAAAGGCACTGCTAGGAATAATGGACCTTTGATTACAGTCTGCCCTAGAATATAGTGATCTTGATACAAATTGAGTGGTTTTTTTCATTCTTGAGGCCCAAGTAGAGGCCATGTCATCATAATCATATTATCATAACATCATGTAGGACATATCATATATAGCTTTCTAAATTTGAAAATTTTCTTTTGTTTTTATGCATATCATGTAGGAATGATCATATGAATACTCTTTTATGCATTTGTCTTTATGCAAAGTAAAACAAACCACACACACCACATTTCATTTAAACATCAGTGGCATTGGGATCTCACATCCAACCCATTTGATTGAGACCAATAGTGGATTTCATTACCACTTGGTTGGCTCATTTGAAATTGTATTATCGGGACCCACTCATAGCCAAGGCTGACCCAAGAACTGTCCTATCCATGCAAAATAGCACGCAATCATATTTGAAAGAGTGCATCGCCATGCACAGTGTTCTGGGTGAGGGTTGGTAGTACCTATGCTACCTCATTGAGTATGGAATTCACTCCCATATTTGACTTGTGCTAGTGTATAGGTGAAAGCCAATTAAAATGAGAATAAAATCGAATGATTTTGCAAAACACACGAGAGTTTCACATACTGATATAACACATTTTGAAACAACATTAAACAGTTTAGGGCTCATTTTAAAATTTAAAAATAAGATAAGCATCATTGTATACCTTATTTTATAATAATATATACATCTAGACGTTAGGTACACTATGGTGGATACATAGGGTGGTCAGCAAAGGCATAAGCCTAAAGCCAATGACCAAGCCCTAAATGATTCACAAATGCACGTGTTTAGTCCTCAAACACATGAGCAAACTAAATGTCATTCGATGAGCATTAGAGGAGACAACTCGACACGAGGGGATCCCATTGAGCATACCCCTGATAGACTAGCATCAGTGCATTCTGTTAGACGTAGATTAAAGCATGGATATTCTCAGCCTAAGGGTGCTCCACTCAAAAGCCATTACTAAGACTGTAGTGCACACAATAGGGGATCGACCGAAGAGTATGTCATGTAGGGGACCATATTGGTAACCATTCACACTAAGTCTATAGGGTGTACTATACCCCACCTTCTGAGTATAGAAGGAATAGATATCTGCCCATTTAGGGGTAGGTAGATGGGCTCCCTACTGAGCACAAGTCTACCCATACTCCCATGCATATTATAGCATGCAAGATCACCATCGATATATCAAATATGGGAGCTAATGGAACACCACCCCATGAGAGGTGGAGGTCTAGACAGCTAGACGTTCTAGGTAGTGTGTTAGATCAACTAGGCTACAAGCCTTCGACTTTGCCCACTCATGCTCCAAGTGAGCATAGTGAGAGCACCATTAGAACTACTAGAGAGCATGGAGAGGATTCTAAGCACCCTCATGTATCATGTCCACCATCCATGCATGGTGGCATGTAGCACAAGACACAACATGATATCGATGTCATATTCATATAAAGAGGCAAAGGCATAGCACATCATTTCGATGGGTACAGAGCCCACAAGGTCGCTCATACTGATAGAGTGTACCAAAGGCCTCCTATAGCTGACCAGGTCAAAATATCATATCGACTGGCCTTCGAATAGAAATGCCAACTCCTCCAAGATTAGTTGAAGGATGCTTGCCTAGAGATGCAATGCATTGAAGATAAATATCTTTAGGTGCAGAGACTTACTAGAGAGAGGTTGTATGAGCAGTGCTTGCACGAGGAGCGCATCCTCGTCCAGAATGAGTATGTAGAGAATGAAGATAGGTTGGCTAGGGTTAGCCTATATTATCATGATGAGCATAGAGAGAAGGTGCACAGGAAGGCTCTTTCGCAAGTCGACATGCACCATGAGTGCGTAAGCGTTCACAGTCATATCACTACACATAATAGAGTGACTACCTTCGATCAATAATTAGAGGAAACAACATTATGAGGAACAAGAGGGGAACAGATACAACCAAGAATATCCTGAGAGTTCCCAAGCTGAGGAGGAAGAAGAGCAATGCCCTCCACCTCAAAAAAAGAGGATTGTACCTCCTAGACTGCCTCTGCATCGACTTAGGGAGGAGGACTTTCTATCTTCTAAGGCTTAGAAAGCTTTGGTCGAGAAGGTCAAAGAAATTGAGAAATAATGCGTGGTTGTCCAAAAGCCGACACTAAGGAAAATTCACAATGAACCTTTAGATCCCTCGGTGCCTACGCCCCCATACCCTAAGCATTTTGAGATACCCAGGTTGGAAAAATTCAAGGGTGATGAAGAGGCATAAGAACATGTCATGAGCTTTTTGGATGCTTGCTTCCAAATAGAGAACAATGATGCACTGTTATTGTGTACGTTTGTCATGACACTCTTTGGTCTAGCTCGAGAGTGGTTCAATCAGCTAAAGAAACATAGCATAACAAATTTTGAGCAATTAGATGATGCCTTTCTTGAATGCTATTCATTTGGCATCAAGAAACAAACCAACCTTTTCGATTGGCTATGCTAGCTCAACACGATGACGAGCCAATAGAACAGTATGGGAAGAGGTGGAGGAGATTAATGGAAAAGTTGTCGTTCCTGATTCCTGCCATAGAATTAACCCAAATGTTTACAAAGAGTTGTGCCAAGCACATCTCGCTATTGTTGTAGCTGCAGCAATATGCTACATTTGAAGAATCTTTGGCACAAGCCAAGGTAATTAAGGACATCAAGCTACAGGAAGGCAACTTAAAGCTCAAAACCAGGAAAGAAGGATATAAGAAGAGTACCTCAAAGCAATAGGGCAAGCAGAACCATGTGAATTAGGTGGTACTAAATCTCCAAAATGAGGATAAGGGGTAAAAGAAGTAGAATTATCAAGCCCATCCTCCTCCTATGCAATACGACCAATGCAAGAATAACTACAAGGGCGAGAACAAAGAGCAATGACCTCCTCACATATTCACACCATTTACGAAATCATTGACATCGATTTTTTGTCAGCTTTGAGAGGCAAAGGCAATAATATTACCCAAAGTCAAGATGGTTGATCCTAATCATCCCAAGCCCAAAGACTATCAAGAAGATCTGTTTTGCATATTTCATAGAGCAAAAGGCCATGACATCGAGGTATGTTGGTATTTCAAACATATTGTGCAAAATATGATAGAAAAAGGAGAGATTGTGGTACCAGGAAATCCCCAGGTGTCGAACAACCAAAATATGGGGATTTAAAAAAACAAATTACCAAACCATGAGACACCCCATAACCATGTTGGCCACGTCAATCAAGTGTGATTTTGAAAACCTACCCAGGGTTTCGTTGGCATGGTAAATGTTGTTACTAGACATGGGAGGTATAAACAACTGAATAAACCTCATGCTCCCATTCAAATATAGGCCACGCCCCAGCAGCGGCAGGCACAAAATATTCCAGGCCCACTAATGAGACCGGTGGTGACAATTAGGAGCAAGCTAGTTCAAAACTTGCAGATGACTCCTATGAAGTTGTTGATATATGAGCTTATGAAAAAGTCCCCTAGGCATAGGGAGACTCTTATGGATATTCTTAGGTCCATTGAGGTACAGTTCCAGGATGCACAAGCATTCACAAACTTTGTGGGGCATGTACAATAGTGTCAGGAACCAATGATCCAATTCTATGATCATGAAGTGAAAATGGTTTCTACAAGCATGGCTGGCCCACCACTACATATCATTGCATGTGTTAATCACGTGCCATTCAAAAGGGTATTGATTGACACTGGTTCATCAATCAATATAATCATGACTAAGGCACTACACAATTTGAAATTGCCTAAATCACTCATCATACCAACCACCTTTACATTGAGAGCATTTAATGATGCACTATGTTCTACAATTGGCATGAATGTCCTACATATTTAGGTGGGACTAAAGACCATTCTTGTAATGTGTCACATGATAGAGGGAAATTTGCAGTATAACATCATGTTGGGGAGGCATTGGATTTGTGAAATGCATTGTGTTCCCTCGATATTGCATTAGTGTGTCAAGTATATACATGAGGGATAAGTTCACATGGTTTCATCAGATGAAGAACCATTCAAGTTTGTGAACTTAGAAGATTTGCCAGGGGGCTTCGTACTCCCATCAATGCACTTGGACATACGACCCATGTCGTCGGTAAGGGTTCCAAAATATAAATAGGTGGTGCATGTTCAACCATCGATATCTGTATCAAATAGATCTGAATATACCACAACAACTTCTCTAATATCGAGTGCATCAGTAATGCATTGGGACGATGAGAAATTAAAGGTGAAATTAGGCAGGAAAGAAGCAAAGAACGCACCTGAACTAGTCACCATTGAGGATGCCACTCCCATGGAGGTGGAGGAAGCCTAGGATCAAGTCGAGGATGCACCTCAGCCTGCTTCTCCTGCATCGTCAACAGGGTCATCCGTACCATGGGTGACTGTTCACCTAGCCAATACAGGTATGGGTGAGTATCTTGTGCAAAATGTGACCTTTGGTTCTACTTTAGAGATTGCATGATACATGGGCAAGCCGATAATCCATCAATATCTAGTTGGATCCCTAGTACCATTGGGCAAGCTACCCAACCAAACAAACTTCATCTATGCTGAGTTGGATCAAGTTCCAACGCGAGCACCCATGGAGATGGATGATGAGGAATAATTCATGGTGAACGTTTAGTACTTGTCCAACCTAGAGTACGCCATGCATATTTTTGAGCTCTATCATTGGCATGGATACAACCTTGGTCTTTTCAAACAAGGACGAAGAACCCCTCTTGAACTACATTATCAGTTGGAAACTGATAGGTTCAGATTGAAATTGCAAATTCAGGGACATGATGATTTACTCGCTACATCATTAGATCATTTATTCCTGAGTCTGGGGGACGATGTGGATTTTAATCCTTATCATCCTAAAATGTCTAGTCTTTGGGGTGGCAACCCAATGATGTTAGTCATCACCATTGAGAGACCGAAGCTTGAACATGAAGAGTTCTCAGAGCAGAACCCCAGAGGCAACCTAGGTCATCAAAATCATATCACAACCAATGATACTAGTATGCAGGGGCACAACCCCACCATTCTAGGCAATCTTGATTCAGGATATCTTTGTAGTGAAGATGGAGAGGAGTCCACCTCCGAAATAAGTGGACCGAGTTATGATGCAGATGGTGAGTCCTCAAATGATGATCAATATGAGGAGGAAATTGATCGATAATTCATGGTTCCAACATTTCTATGCCATTTACTACCTAGAGAGCAATTAGTTGAGATACAAGAGCATTTCATAGTCGATAGTGACTATGAAGACAAGATAGAGCAGGCCTACTTAAGGCCTTGTCTAGCTAATCTCCCAATATTTGTGGACACGATAGAGTGGTCTGGTCATAGTAGCAATCATAGCGATGAGGATGAGATGACCGATCCAAGGCTTGTATATCCACTACATCTATTACCTGCGGAGTCGAAGTATGTTATAGAAGTGTGTTTTAACACCGATCACTCTAAAGAAGAAGCAAAGCTAGTTTTTGCACTAGTGTCATATATACTATCATTTTATCTGGTTTATTAGGATAGTGATGATAGTGACCACAAAATCATATACATGGGGCCACATTTGGCAGATCGCCCCTTGCATATGGGGAAAGCGAAGGATTATATCTATACAGTGATGATGAGGATTTGTTGGAGATGGCCTATTTGAGGCCTCATCACCTACATAATCAGAATCCACCTCGAGGTCCGCCACCTATTATAATTGTAGGTTTGCATTGAGATATTAATCTCCAGCATCACCTCAGGGAAAGAATAAATCTGGAAGAGGAATATCAAATACTCTTTCCCCATCCACCTACTTATGCTGAGCTACTTGAGCCGAGAGATCCCATTTTGCAGTTAGTGCATAGGGAGGATCTAGTTGTTTGGGCATCCCACAAGGAGGACTCGTTCGTCCCCATACCATCTTAGCCAGATATTGGGTACGAAAGCTACTCAAATGATGTAGAGTTTAGTATGTGTGGTCTTGGAGATCAATTCCATTCCATCAACATGGTCTCCATTGATTTGACCACTCTAATCTACAATCTAGCAGATCCGTCCAAGCCATTGGACCTAAACATGGATGCTATCGATTGGGGTCACGCTGATTCGCCAGTAGAGCCTAAAGACTTCTTCCTGAACAAAGAGATGTTGCAACCATTTTATTTTGGACCAGGTTGTGCTTATGATGTCTATCACACTGAACATGCTTCTAATGAAGAACATATAAATCCAACTGATGACAGTCATTTGATCCCTATGCCTCATCATCTTGAGAAGGTATCCCATATGTCAGTAGAGAAAACCTTCGAAGTGGATATCAATAATGACCCCACCAATCTAATGAAGGTTAAATTTGGAATGAGTCTCACTCCAAATGAGCATGCTAGCATCATCCCTCTGCTGAAAGAGAGACCTGACCTTTTTGCTTGGACATACAAAGATATGCCCGGTCTAGACTCGAAATTGGTTACTCATAACCTTTTGCTAGACCTGTCCAAGAAGCTTGTCAAGCAGAAGCTCATAAAGATACATCCAACAGTAGCCTTGAAGGTGAAATATGAATTACAAAAATTTTTGGATGTAGAATTTGTCATTTCCATCGACTATCCAGAATGAGTAACCAATATGGTACCTGTAGGAAAACTAGATGGAAGGATCCGTATTTGTATAGATTTTAGAGATATCAACAAAGCAACACCCAAGGATTCATTTTCGTTGCCCAATATCAATGCTTTAGTAAACTCTACTGTAGGTCATGAAATGCTCTCCTTAATGGACGATTTTTCTAGTTACAATCAAATTCGGATTAAGCCTAAAGACCAGCACAAAACCATGTTTATAACACCATGGGGAACATTTTGCTACAAAGTTATGCCATTTGATCTCAAAAATATTGGTGCCACATACCAGCGGGCCATGACATACATTTTTTATGACTATATGCACAAAATTCTTGAAGATTATGTCGATGATTTGCTAGCCAAGTCATTGCTACGAGAAGAGCATTCAGAGGTCTTAAGAAAAGTCTTCGATCACCTAATAGAGTACAACGTCAGGCTGAATCCTAAGAAGTGTGTATTTGATGTAACTTCTAGAAAATTACTAGGGTTCATCATCTCCAAGAGAGGCATCGAAGTAGACCTAGTGAAGGTCAAGGACATTTTGGAAATGCGTCCTCCCACCAATATTAAGGAATTAAGGAGCCTTCAAGGCAAGGTAGCCTCGATAAAGTGATTTATCGCCCAACTATCGGATAAATTTCAACCCATGAATTGACTGCTACATAAGGGTGTCCCATTCAACTGGGACGAGGACTATAAGGCAGCCTTCGTTGAGATAAAGAAATACCTGGCGATGCCACCAGTATTAGCTCCACCAAGGCTAGAAGAGCCTTTTCTACTATATATATCGACAGTAGACTTTGCGTTAGGGACCATGTTGGCCCAAAAGAACGTAAAAGGCAAAGAGCAAGTCATATATTACATTAGTCGAACCTTGGTGAGTTGTGAGCTAGGATATGCATATGTAGATGTTGTGGCTGCTCCATAACGTACCCCAAAATTGGGGACCCACCTTTTTTATTTTTGGTGTTTGGGTGTTTTCGTTTCATTTTGAGTGTCTAGTGGATTGGTTAGGTTCGTCCTTATTATTATTATTTTTTTTATTATTATTGTTTTAGTTAATTTTAATGTTTTGAATTAAATCAATTCAAACATTTAAATTAATTAAATCAAATTTAAAATAAAAGAGAAAGCAAGTAAAAAAATAATAATTAAATAAAGCTTTTTGAATCTAAAAAGAAAAAAAAAACAAGTTTATATATATTTTTTATATATATAAACAAATAAAAAAATTTAAAAGTGAAAAGAATATATATATATATATATATATATATATATATATAAAGTAAGTAAAAAAAAAAGTAAAAACAATAAAATATAAATATAAATAAAAGATAGTGAATGAAGCCATGGTGCTTCATTCACCACGTTTTAGTTTATGTTTTAAAATAGTTTAAATTTAAAGTTTTTTGTTTTTTTATAGTTTAACTTTATGTTTTTAGCATAATTTATTTTGTTTTTAAAGTTTGTTTTTTAAAGCTAATTCACCTATTTTGTTTTATGTGCAGGTAAGGTGGAAACCAAGAGTCAAAGGAGAAATGAAGAGGTTTATTGGGAAACTTTAAATACTCCATCAAAATGAGGAACAAGGGGTTGGAAATTTTTCAGAGAAGATTGCAGGAATGAAGGCAAGGCCTTGGCACTGGGTTTTTCTGGATATTTTCTTTCCACATTGGACTGGTTTTTCTTTGAGAAAACCAAATTTCTGCCATGTACAATGAACATTTTTAATGCAAAAATTTTCAGAAAGTTGCATTTTATGGGCAAGAAAGGAGGAGTCATTTTCTGCATGCAAGATTAAAAGTTTATTTTTTTCCCTTTTTCAGATTTTAGGCTTGTAAATGGAGTTTATACAAGTTTCTTGGTTGCTTCATGTGAATGTTTAAATCTGAAAACCTCATTTAAAGCCTAGGAACCCACTCGTAGCTTATCCGGATTGTGTTTGTTTTGCAATTCCAATAGGTTAGGTTGCATGCATGAAAACCTCACATCTTCGGTTTTTCCGGAATAGGATAGCATCAAACTGAATGTATCATGTGTTTCATTTTCTGCATTTCAATTTTCGTTTTTCTGCATTTTATTTTCCAAAAATTTTAATTTTTTTTTTTAATTTTTAGGCATTAAAATAAACATTTAAAAATTTTCAAAATCCAAAAATAATTTCACCATTGCGTAGGTTATACTTCAAACTTCCAATACGCATTTTGAAATTTCATTTTTAGAGTTGTTTAGTATTTTTAAAAATTCACCGAAGTTGCTGTTTTATTACAGATTTTAAAAATCCAAAAATAGAAAGTTTCCATTTTTGGGCCAAATTTCATTTTTTAGTTTTGTTTTGCACTCATGAGCCTATGATGACATTCCCTTCATGAAAATTCCAATTTCATTGAAGGAGTTATGTTTTATGGCATTTCACATTTTCTGCATTTCATTTTCATTTTTCTGCATTTTATTTTTTCAGAAATTTTAACTTTTTTTTTAATTTTCAGGCATTAAAATAAACATTTAAAAAATTTCAAAATCCAAAAATAATTTCCCCATTGCGTAGGTTATACTTCAGACTTCCAATACACACTTTGAAATTTTATTTTTGGATTTGTTTGGTATTTTTAAAAATTCACCGAAGTTGTTGTTTTATTACAGATTTTGAAAAATTCGAAAATAGAAAATTTCCATTTTTGGGCCAAATTTCATTTTTTCAGTTTTATTTTGCACTCATGAGCCTATGATGACATTCCCTTTATGAAAATTCCAATTTCATTGAAGGAGTTATGTTTTATGGCATTTCACAAATTTCCATTTTTAGGCCTAAAATTACCCTCTCCTCATAAAAATTCTAATTTTATGAAAGAGGGGTAATTTGAGTATTACATTGAAGGTCATGTCTTCAAAGCATTTAATTTTTCATCTAAATGAAAAATTGATTTCATTTAAGAGGGATAAAATAAAGTGACATTTAAAGTCCTTTATTTAAGGCCATAAATTATTGCCTCTTTGTGAAAACCTATTTCACCAAAGAGGGATAGTTTATCAATCACATTGAAAGATATATTTATATTCATGATAAGAAGCCATATTTGGACTTAATAATGCAAGATAAAATATATTTTAAAACCCTCAAGATAAAAAGAATTAAGGTACTACATCGTGGTCATATGAGGGCCAACTCACATTTGTTTTATTTTGGTTCAATGAACAATCACTAAAGTTTCATGGTAAAATAAACCAACATTGCCCCTTGTTTACAGTTACTTGCAATCACTAAGGTGTTCCAAGCATTTAAATTGAATATCTTTATTTGAGATTACTAATACACATATGCAAATGCTAATATAGCGGAGACCTTGGAGAAGTTGTTTGTTTAACTTCTTTGCAAGAGGGGATTTGGAACCCAAATCCTAAGGGAGAGTGTACTTTCACAATTGGGTGAAAATACCACTCAATAGTAGAAAAACTATGTTTAGCAGTAGTTTTCACTACCAAAAAATTATGGCACTACATGTTGAGTCATACGACATATGTGATATGAAAACAAAATCCTTTGCAACATATGATGAGCAAGACATATCATAATACACGTACTGCAAAGTGGATCATGCTATTGATAGAATTCGATCTAGAATTCATAAGTCAGAAGTCCATTAAGGGACAGGTCATAGTAGATCAGTTAGCTGAGGTGCCATTGTCCGACAGTAGGCCTCTAACAATCAATCTTCCAGATGATGCAGTGTTTGTAGTATCCAAAGCTCCCTAACCTGAAGAACCAGATAACAATGCTAATATGACTCTATTCTTTGACAGTTCAAAATGCGGGCAAGGATATGGCATAGGGATAGTGTTTTTCATGCTACAAAGAGCTCCAATGCTCTTGTCATTCAAACTAGACTTCCCATGCATCAACAATAATGATGAATATGAAGCCCTACTTTTGGGCCTCCATATAGCCATTGCCATGAATATCAAGAGACTAAACATCTTTGGCAATTCCCTACTCATAATTAACCAAGTGAAGCTACTATTTTAGTGTCGATGTCTGGTACTGAAAGCCTACAAAGATCTTATTCCCACATATCTGGCTAAACTAGAATGGTACGACATTGAGGAAATCCCCCATTCGACAAATAGGTTTGCAGATACCATGGAATATTTGGGATCCTTAATCTATCAGAATCTATCTGTCGACTTCACTACCATCCATGTCAAGATGCTCTCGCATCCTACAGCAAAGCGTGCAGCCTTTGATAACAAATAATTAGTCAACATGATTAGTGTGGAGCCAAAATCTGATTGGTTCTACAAAGCTAAAGACTTTCTCAAGAAATCACCCTAGGGGTCTTTAACCTCCTAGAGTCCTATGGGGAGTGGCACCACCATTCACCACTAGGTTGTTTCCTAGTCTACATTTACAAAGGTAAATACGCAGGGGGAGCAAGTCATATTAGCAGTCAAAGCTAAGGCTCATCAGAATTGGATGTCATAGATTCAAGACTTCCTAAGACTTGGTTTTGTCTTGGAGGGACTGTTGTGTGTTGCAAGATGCACATTTAAACATAAAGTGACTAAATATGTATTGATAGGAGAGATTTTGTACCACCAAAGTTACGATGGAGTTCTTCATTATCTTGATATCCAAGAGTCATCTTGGGTAATTTTAGAAGCTCATGACGATACGTACGATGACCATTTTAGCGATATGGTCATCGTCAAGTGCATCATTCAAATGGGTTATTATTGGCCCACTATGGAGAAGGATTGCAATGTGTATGTCAAGAAATGTGTCAAATATCAACATCATGCTAATCTTGCACACTTGCCATCATAGGCCCTACAACCCATCCAAGCAGCTTGGAAATTTGCTCAGTGGGGGTTTGATCTAATTGGCAAGATCTCTCCTCTGTCATCAGGCTAACATACATTCATTATTATAACTACTGAGTATTTTACAAAGTGGGTGGAATCCATTCCCTTAATAATGACCACTGGAGCTTGCATAGCAGAGTTCATAATAGAGCATATCATAAGTCATTTTGGGATACCATCAAAAATAGTTTTGAATAATGGAACTTATTTTAAGAACAAAACTGTGCGAGCTTTAACATCTAAGTATCGCATCAAACATAGTTTTTCAACTCCATATTATCTATAGAAAAATGGGCAAGCTGAGACCTCAAACAATATTGTGGTAGCCATCTTAAAAAGATAGTGTAAAAACACCACAAGGATTGGCATATACAGATGCCCCTTGCATTATGGGCTTATAGGACTAGCATTCGGACTCCCATTGGGGCAACTCTATTTTCACTAGTATATGGTGTTGAGGCCATTATGCCCTTAGAGTTGGAAATTCCAACGCTGCGTGTCGCATTGAAAGAGTTCATCGATGATGACACCACATGACAAGCTCGACTAGATCAATTAACACTACTAGATGAACGTCACGTGAATGCCCTGGAGCATCTTCGCGTCTATCAGGAGTGATTAAAACAAGCTTACAATATCAAAGTCCACTAGAGAGACTTTGAAGTTGGGGATCTTGTGTTGAAATAAAACCAATAGAACTCAAATTTTTTGCCCAATATGCAAGACAAATTTGTTTCTAATTAGCTAGGACCCTATATCATATCTAAAAATATTGGTCCGGGCACCTATCACCTATCATTTCTAGGGAGTGTTGAAGAGCCTAAACCTCTCAACATCATCCACCTTAAGGCATTCTATGCTTAGAGAGTGTAGCAGAAAAGGCTCCAAAGGCATCTGTAAGCCCTTAGGTCATTCAAAAAGGCACCAAGAATTTCTAAAAAATCACTTGGTCAACCCAAAGGCTCCAAGAGTTTTTTCAAACTACTTGATCATCCCAAAAGGCTCCAAGCTCTCATTCAAGTGATTTGGTCATGGTAGAAAAAGCTCCAAAGGAATCTGTAAGAGCTTTGGTCAATCCAAAAAAGGCACCAAGGACTTCTAAAAATCACTTGGTCAACCCAAAGGCTCCGAAGGCATCTTAGAGCCATTCGGTCATCCCAAAAAGGCATGAAGGATTTCTAAAAAATTTCTTGGTCAACCCAAAGGCTTCGAGAGTTCCTATAGCTTCTCGGTCATCCTAAAAGGACTCCAAGCTCTCTTGTTGAGAGTTTGGTCAACTAAAAGGTTCCAAAGGTGTCTGTAAGCCCTTTGGTCAATCCAAAAAGCTCCAAGGATTTCTAAAAATCGCTTGGTCAACCCCGAAAAGCTCCAAAGTTATATATACTCATTTCTTGGTCAAATATGAAATCTCAAAAATTCATAAAAATTTGAAAATATATAAAATTCCAAAAAAAATTGGTAAAGCATAAAATTCAAAAATATGTGCTTTTGCAGTTTGCATTTTCATACATGCATTCACCTCATCATATTGCATTTAGGCATTTTTCATCCGTTGCATTCGACAGTAGAGTGTAATGTGTCTATAAAATCTTACAAACGGTTGCACATTTGTGTTTCAATCATGCACCCTTGCATTTATCATAATTCATTACATTCATACACGATACCTATTATGGAGAAATATGTATGTATATTAAATTTTCTAGTCACTCAAACATACCGAGTGGGTTCTTCAGATATTGTAGAAGCTTGCTTTGATTTTATAGACGAGGTCATTAGTTGGGATAGTGCTTCAACATATCAAGATCTCATCACTAAGCAAAACAATATAAAATCCTACTAAGACAAGATATGATTAAAGTTGCGAAAGCAGTCTTAGGTATCTAGAGATGGGTTTCACGACCTGCTTATCTTGCAAATAGTTCAATCTAGAGAGGTGAACTTTGGCAAAAGGACAAGAATTTCCGCTATAAATGTCAAAGTTACAAAGTTTAAATCCCAAGTTACAAAGTGCAAATTTCAAAGTAAAAAGTTCAAATAAAATGTAAAGTGACATAGTGAATCAAAAGCACTATAAAAATCCCTTGCTCAAATAAAATGGTAACATGTGGACTAAAAGTGATTTTTATCACTACATATGAGCATGTAAGAAGGGTGAGAACTTGAATCCCTAGATTTTCCACCTTTTGAAAGCCATAGAGTGATCCCCGATCGTAGCAATGGGTTGGAAGAGTCTCACCTGCAATTAGAGGGGTAGTTCTATTGGGTGATCCCCAAATGTAGCAATGGGTTGAAAGAGTCCTACCTGCATTTGGAGGGGTAGCCTTGATCAATTTGCAAGATGAGCTAGCTCTAGGTGCCTAGGTTTATCTAGCTATATAAGTCTAATCAAAGCTAAAACAAGGATGGTACGATCGTATGAGGAACCCTATCTCACATATGGGTTGAAAGAGTCCCAACTGACATACAAGATATTCTTATGGTCTATCTTAAAATACTCACATGCATACACAGGGATAATGAATAGTTGGGTTTGTCATGGCAAAAGTCTTGTCCAATAAAAACCTTGTACAATTAGTATGTGATTTTTGGAGAAGTCTACTAGGGTGTTTGAGTCTCATGGAAAACCTCAAAAGGTTCTCTAATAGCAAAAAAATACCAAATATCATTAGACATAAAAAATATAAGTCATTCATTCATCAGAATGCATTTTACAAAGCACAATCAAACATATAGGATAGATACCGCATGAATATCAGAAATGATGTTTAGATGGCCACTGACTATATAGTGCAGCAAAGAAAAACATATAGAATTAAATATTCATTAATTAGCCTTATACCAATCCATTTTACTACATTTCATATATGGGTGATTAATTTATTAAGTTCTTGTAATGAGAATTATCAATTATTTTGCATGATTGTTATACATTTTGTGGTGTCGTATTTTAAAATTGATATACACAGTTTACATTCATTCCTTATGTTTTAAGTGATTAAATCATACAGTTTCATTCCCATTAGATTACAATTATGTACATAATGCATTACCATACATTGCATAGCATACCATAACTTCATAAAAATAAACGCATGCCCACAAAGCAAAAACAAATATGCGTTAAAAATAAACAGTGCATCCATATGCATACATCATATATGGCACATCTAATCATCTAGATCACTGCATCTAATAAACATCATCATAAATAAGATAGCTATCTAGTGCATGTCATTCATACATCACATCATATAAACATAGCATCAACATAATCATTGCATCCATGTGCATCAAATAAACATAAAATCAAAAATACACATCGGTACACATAATGAGACATAAATGATCAAGTCATATATATGTGTCTAAAAGAGTACATAGGAAGTGTATCAAAATGCTAGTAGGCTAAAAGGTGTGTAGGTACTCGACCTTACACCCAAAATAAATATGGCATATCAAAAATGTAGTCTGCATCTAGCAGAGCCCAGATCTAGTATACTCCCCCTATACCAGAGCTCTTGCCACCTCCCTTAGCACTGTGCTCTAGAGCCTACTCAACTATCTGCTCTAGCACCCATGGTGGGTCATGTTGTGGATCCTTCCTGCCTCCAAATCCTAAGGCACCCAACACTCGAGAAACTGGTAACTAAAGTAGGCTAGTCCTCTAACCGTTGGCCCTTGAAGTCTACCCTACATCTCTAGGCCTGGCATGTGATGTCGCACCATGTGAGCTAGGGGACCTGTGTGTCCTCTGTCTTGTGAGTCCTATGACTTAAGCTCACCATAGACTATCCGAAGGTCCTAGACCTGGTCCGTTGAGACTCTAAAGTGAAATGATCCTCAGGAACCTATAGCCCATGCATCTCAATGTAGCCGACTAGTTGATCAATGTGAGCAAGTCGGGCTGCATGCATATCATTGGTCCTCATGACCATGCTACACAGTCGCTCTACCTCGGCCATCGAATCCTGACCACCTATTGAAGCTACTACTAGTGCTACCATAGGCACCATAGTAGCCTGAGGAGGTGGCATATCCCCCCTCAATACCCGAAGGAGATCCCTCTCTACCTTTGTTGTAGTCCACTATGCCTGGGCTAACTCTAGTGTAGTCTGTAGTCTCTAAACTTGGGTCTTTGCATCTATGGCCCACATAGTGAGGTTCTGTATCTGACCCTGCACCTCAGTTAGGCAGTTATCCCTATCAGCTACTCTTGCCTCTAGAGCGGTGATAGTAGTATCTTACTCTAGCTACTATGTATGGAATCGTCCAAGCTAAATCTACAAGTCAGCCACTTGAGCTAAGAGTAGATCCTTTGTGCTATCGAGAGGGACCTCACCCTCCTTTGGAGCCTCCTTATCTAGGTCAATCTTGAGACTATCCTAAGTGATGGCCTCTGTGCCCCAGCCACCCTCTGTTCGTTGGCACACCCTATGCCCATCGAGATCCACCTCTGCCTCTACATGATCTGGATCTCGATCTAGAGGCCCTCACCCATACCATCAGAACATGGACCACCACCCATCATACTCTGGAGTGGTCCCAACAATCTCAACTCCAATATCCTAGTAGTCATCAGGAGCATCTCCCAAAGGCTCAGGAACGATCCACTATAGATAAGTCTCCACGACCATGCATCAGTATCTGATTGGGATCTATGGAATTTCTTACACCATGCCAAACTATCATAGGATACAAGAGTATAAATGATACTCTCTAATCTTGATATTTTAGCTGATAATCCACATGTCTCGATGAGCTCGTTGAAGCCTCTTGTCTACCTCAGGCCATGCGGGGCAATCCATGTAGGGGCACCATAAAACATCCCCTAGCCCGAGTGATGCAAATTGAGTAATGTAATGCTTGACGTCACTAGTATGAATCTTGCTATGGGTATCCTCCCCCTCACGATGCTAGCATGCAGTGTAGCACTGATGATCAAAGTATATATTAGCAATGCACAATGGAATATCTATAGGATGCTTGATTTGGATGTGCTACCATCCCTAGATCTACAATATAATACTATAGCTGATGCCCTTACGACTACGCTTAGTAATCTGATATAGCTCCCTATTGAGCTAACATAGCAGGATGCTCCCCATGATATAAGTTATTGCTCCTCTATAGAGCTCTAAAGAACCATCCAAGCAGTAGATAGGAGGTTCCATGGAATCCTCGTGCCTGAAGAGTCTGGAAGGATAATTTGTACTATCAAGTGCATGAAGAGGGCTTCTCATGTATAGAATACATCCTCACGATACCAGTCATTGATGTGCACACCTCAATGGTCAATCACATCCTAATAACCTTCACTTTGGTCATCGAATATAGCATTGAAAACATCCTCCTTTACCCCAGAGGTAGAGGATATGATGGCCTTGCCATCGATGGGGATCCTGAAGATCCTATGGATGTCCTTTAGGGTAATAGTCATTTCACCTATAGGTAGGTGAAATGTGTTGGTCCGTGCATTCCAGTGTTGAGCCAACGCAATCAGGTAGGCTTGATCTACCCTAATAGTGGGCAGATCCATGACATAGCCAAACCCGATAGCTCAGAACCAATCTCGGTCATCATCAAAGAGAGCCTCATAGAGAGTCTTCAGAATGTCAGGCCTCCAAGCTCTATAAGTCAATATCTAAAATAAAAAATCATAATGTAAGACAAAATCTCACTATACAGAGATAAAAACAATGCTAAAAATGAAAAAACCATCAAATGTTTTTTTTTTAATTTTCTAAAGTTGTCGAACCGAGGGTCAACCATATGGTTCGCATGCAGTCAATTTTGACCATTAGGATTTTTGAATCCTAACCACAGATGAAACCTATGGTCCCCAATTTGCCAATTGGGAATTGTAGCTACCAACTATGGTTTAGGAGATGCACCCATTTCGGGTACCCTCCTAGTCCACTAAATGCAAAAATTAAAAACCTAAGCTAACCTAGTCTAGTAGGGTTCATTACCAGCAGTTTAGTGAGGTTAATTATCCGCATTACTTAATGTGGTTCATTTTACTAATATTGAGTGTGAGGTATTTGTTTCGAGTTACCTTACCCACACCCTGGCCTTGGCTAGTAGATGGCTGATCAAGATCCGCCATCGAGGTAGACGAGTGTAATTATGGTAGAGTGTGGTAGCATTTTAGACTAGGGAATGTTCTATCACTCTTAGAGCTCTCAAGTTGCTAATGCTTGCAAGAAAATAATAAAAAATTTCAAATGGGAATTCAATTTATAGGTTCTCCTAGTCTCGACAAACCGCAACTGACACCTACGGTTCTTGAACTAGGGTTTTTTTCCCGTAGGTCTCATTCGTGGTTCCAAAAAATTGAAAAATTAAATCGTATATCGTACCTGTGGTCTGTAGCTAGCATTAAATGCACTCAAACCCCACTGTGGGAAGGTCCAAAAAATATATTAATGACTCCCATTGGATAAAAATTCATAATAAATGATCAAAATTGCAAATTTGGTAATGTTAAAAGCACCAGGATCAATCAAATAAATACAAAATTAAAACAAAAAAAATCAAATAATTAAAAACCAAATGCACCTCGTATTCAGTGATTTATCCTATACACTTTGCGGTTGCAGCGAGTTGTGATCCATGCAATCCATAAAGATGAGTAAATCACCATAAGGACATTTGGGGTAAAATTGTCATTTCTTTTATGACATCTTTCAAAAAATCATTGACAAATATAATTCAACACAAGTCTAATTGCATTTATATCATTTTGATTCCTTAAGAAAACTATTGTAGCCTGACTGATCCATGGGATAGAAATGTGAAAATACTACTAAGAGTTGCAATCATAAGCCAAACTAGGCCTAGCCAAGGCATTAAAAGGCTTGAATCTAAATTTGTTTAGGATCATTCATTATGGTCAAGCGATCTCATCGCTTCATACATTATCATTACCTTCATTGACTCATCACTTGAGGGGTTAGTCATAATTTCATAATCATAATCAAAGTCAATAGAAGATCCCTGAGATCGTAGATCCCCTGATCTTGTCAAAATTACGTTTGTTCTTGCGAATCATTAGCAATAGATATCATAAGCTTCCCCCTTTGCTTGGGGCAAATAGCAAATATGATAATTGGTTTGTAACTCTCATACTTCAGATTTATGGGTCAGAAGATACCCATACTTGGCATTGATGCTATCCGAATGTCTGATGACGAGTGTAGACTTGTCAAAATGCAAGTCTTTCACGAGTTGGAAGCAATGATTCTAATATGCGCATCCTTTTGCTAGACCTAGGGCATCTAATGTTGATCTAACTAATGATAATCATAGAACCTTAGGCATCATTTTAGGATGTATTTTTTTGCTCAGCATTGTTTGATCTCACAATGCATCTCAAAAGGAGCATCTATAGACACCTAAAACGTGTCATGTCGAGGGCGACTACTCATATTGACATACTACAAGACCATATGGAGGATATTGGACAGACTCCAAGATAGAGCAATGGTTCTAACCACTCAATTTAGGAATTTTATCCTAATCAGTCTGAACCGTAGCTCAAACTTGTGGTCTCCAGTCTAAACTATAGTTGAGACCTGCAGTCTATAGTCTGGACTGCAACTATGACCTGCGGTCTTAACTGAAGTTTAGTTAGGCCTTCCATCCAAGAAAAATTGGTTGGAACAACCAAAAGATCTAGAAGAAGGTAGTTGAAGGACGAAAGATTCCAAAGGCTTCCATCCCAACTATCCTAACCACCCTTCTTGGTCTTGGATTCTCCATGAAGCCACCCCTAGCCCTAGGGGCATGCTATAAATACCCCCTCCAAATGGGGAGAATAAAAAAAGCAAGCATTGGAGATTTGAGCAGCGAAGCCCTAGAAAATTGTACACTCAAACTGAGTATACTAAGAGATAGATCTATTGCACTTAATCCCCGACCCTTTTGCCAACATTCATGATGAATTACATTATGGATGCCCTAGGTGCTTAGGAGAGTCAAGAAGCACAAATATGGGAAAACAAAGGCCCTTCACATCGAATTGACTGCCAAATCAGCCTAAGGACAACGAAGGCGACCCTTGAACATCAATTTGGACAAGGAGATCAAACCCACTACCCATGATTTTGAGGGTAAACCTACCAGAGGTCAAACCGTGGTTGTCAGTCGTGGTTCATAGTGTAGACTGCTCACTAGAGCTACGGTTTGCAACATGTGACAGATCACCTTAATATTTTTATTTTTGTCCTGTTAAATAGGGTAGATTAATCATTTCTTAGTTTTAATTGCAATTTAGAAGAATTCTAACCATGGTAATTAGCTTAGAATAGTTAGTTTATGATTTGCATCAATTAGGACATTTGTGGATCTTTTATGCATCTCTATGCTTCTATTTTGATATCTAATCCATGCATTATTTGTCTAATGATCTCCTTTATGCTATATTACAAATCTTGATTCAATTAGCATGGTTTAAAGGTTTTCTTTATGTTTTATTGATCATTACTTTAATGGCATTATCATGTATGTTTCCTTAAAGGGCCTCATCATGAGAGGCTATCTATATTTTTGATCGTGTGTTGTTGTTTTTTGATTGTAGGAAGATAGGTACAAGAGAAGTCTATATCATAATTCTTCCACATCGCGAAGAAGGGGGTCAACTCCACCCCAAGGCAGTTTACGACTAGTCAAATGGTAATATTAATGCGCCTACCCTATTGAGGGCATTTGCAATTGTATATACAGTATCATCATTCAAGTGACCCTAAGAGAGGCATATTTGTAATAGAAATTCATTCATAATCAATACAAAAAATATCATTTTGTTGAATTTATGCAATGTGTCAATATTTTACACTTTTATGATGACGATAGACTAATACGGTAGATAGGAGCATGCGTTTTGGTTATGTCACATCCATGATACACTTTTTTCTTCGACTTGATTGTCCTAAAAATTATTTTGTCTTGACTAATCAAGGCACATAATGCCTTTTCAATTTTTGAGATGGCATGTGTCCTCTTATTTTCATGTGAAGTCCTATCATTGTCTTCTTTCGTAATTCCACTAATTATTATCATGCACTCTTATTTTAGTGCTCTATCATCTAGTACGCTTCTCCAAATCTGGAAAAAATTTCCTATTAAAATCAAATAGTTTTGAAGAGAACGATATTCCCTTTCCTTCCTTTGATCAAAATCCAATTTAGCCACAATTTTTAACTATGAGGAAGCTCAACATGAATTATATGAGTCTCTAGTTTGGAATCCTCGATACTTGCTTCGATATAGGGAAGAATTGCATAATTTCTTACAAAATAAAGCTATCGAATCTCGAGATGCCCTCCTATCCATGGATCAGATTTATTGCAATACTTCTATTCAAGATTCTCACTGTGATATTTGGTTAAGGAACAATTCCCATAATTACTTAGCATTTAAGAGTCCTTTAAGTCATTTTGAGTGGTTCAACCAAGTTTTTAGTTGGCCTAACTGGACTTTCCATGTCTCATTTGGAAATTCCTGGTTGCGTCCTATAGGTGATCCTCTAAATATCCCCTTTTAGTTTCTACCATCATGTTATTTGGAGGTAGTGAATAAATATGTCTCCACTGGAGAAGCAACTTTATGTAGTGGTATTTACTAGAGCCTTATCTATTAGAGATTTGTGTAGACTCACTTCTTCTGGGATATTGAGAATAGATTCACATCAACTCAGTGTATGTAAAAAATAAATCTTCTATTTCATCGGACTCATGGCACCCCTTGGCCATACTATGCATTTGATAGGTATTTAATAATCCGTTATAATGTTCCTTCTCCAATTTTTTACTCTGAGCATGACTGGCCTCCAAACCAGGATATTGATAGCTCAGGTTTGGATTGGTATCCTGATGGTTGTTTTTCATCTATCATTGTTATTATGTCCATATCTTAAACCTGCTTAATAATATTTGGATGTTGGTCTTTCTATGTTTTGTCCAACTATTTTGTGCTCCAGTTTTCTTTGGAAAATAATACCACATGCGTGGTATAATGAGTAACTCCTAATTTAAATAGTGTATCATGCTTTACTACTTGCAACCACCATCCAAAAGGTCGGTTGACATACTTATTATTGAGCTGGAATGTACATGGAGTTCTTCCAAAGAATTCCATGTCAAGAAAAATATGAAATTTCTTCATCTAATATTGGGACAGCTTTCGCCCCCAAAGTATATTGATCAAAAATCATATAAAGAAAACATTATTTTGCTTATTACTAGTAGTTCAGCTTCAATGACCAACTTATATTCACCTGTGGTGATAATTCCTAAACTAGATTTTAGTCATTTTTGATAATAACTATACTTTTTTTTGGCATTTACCATCGTGTTATCATATATAGAGTATAATACCACATGCATCACTTCATGCCTTGTTTTAGTGCTAAAATATTATGAAGAACATCCATTAAGTTACAACAAATAAAGTGGTATTTCTAACCGTGGTAAAGGTTTAGGTCCACTACTATCTCTAGGTTAGCTATTACTACTTGAAATAGTAATCCAACTAGAGTTTGTTGTATTTGGTGTGTTATATATTATGGCCTAAGGCAAAAATGTAACAAAAATTAATTAAAGAAAACATTCTTTTAATTATTTCATTATCTCACACTTGAAGATAAGGATTAGACAACCCAAATGTGTAGATGTCGAGTGAATTCCCAAAAGATTCTAAGGTACACTATTTAAAAACAATACAGGGGGGTTCGCTTAGCTCTTCCACTTTTGAATGACTATGGATCTACTCGTGGGGGATAAGTACTCGGACATCATCATCCCAGGCATTGACCTTGACCTTTCCAAGTATGCATTTTAAAATTTTGGAATTTTCTTTCAAGTTCAGTTCCATGTCCCAAGTCTTTGCTAACCTAGATCTTAACCAGAGTCTATCAGTTAGTCTGGGCTCTGATACCAATTGTAACAACCCCAGTTGTCACTAACCAACCACTCAATATTTTTTTTTCATATAGCATTCATAAGGTAAGGAACATAATCATGACTTAAGATAGACTCATTCCATTTGGATCGAAGCTTATCAAGGCATATAGCATCAAGAGCTATTGAGACTTGATCAGAGTCTCTTAAGGTAGAAGTGATCAAATTCTATGAAACCCTCATACCCCCATTGGTATGAGAACACTGGCCAAGCATAAGGTTTCATCCCATAAAAGGGAAAATCACCAATATACATATTGTCCACCAAGATCAGTACGTAGGTGAATGCCTTGAAGATGGAGAACCACACCAATGGAAAACCATCATAGATGAAATAACCTTATTAATGGTTATTCATAGGTCTTAGAGATGATTCTCTTCATCTAGAAGATATTTCTAAGACAACAATATCACTAACGTGATAAGAATCCATGGAATGCCATCTTAAATATGATTATATAACTTTAAATCTCTTAGAAACATAATGGTTCACCCTTTTTTTTAGACAACCCTTTTGTTGTAAACATTGATTTATTTACAAAGGACATTACTTGTCCAATAAGGGTGTACCCCACCTCATGCACACTCAACATCTTAGCTTTTAGAATATAAGATTTGTTTGTTTTTAATTCAAGACCAATTTTTGCCTCATTATGGATTTTACTCCACTTCGAGTTTCAATGTGTTCTAATTTGAACCATAATGAGTGTATATGAGGTGAACATAAACTAATGGAGCCTTTTATGATAATATCTATTCATCATAACCATATATTTGTAACATCACATGAGAGATTCACTTAAGCAGAAGTTATATTCCATTGTGAATAGCTTCTATGAATGCCACATAACTATTGAATACAAGAAGCAAAACTGATTATCTACATCATTCACATTTGACCAATTTAATCCAGAAAGTATATGACACAATCACATATCATTAAATCATCGACATGTTAGAAATTATGCATACATTCTTAGCATCATAAATGAATTTGCTGAATGAATAGTGTTCAATTATAAACATGCATAACTATCCCATTATATCATTTAACCATCTCATCCACATATATCATTTACATTTTGAAAATAAAAGCAATAGGAACAAGAATTGACACATCAACCCACAAAATAGAGTGACACACTGTTTATTCCTAGGAAAACCCTGACAGGAAAACCCATCCTCCAAAATGTATTCTTTCCTCATATTCATAAACTTAAATACCAAGATTACAAGTATAGAAGGGTATCTACCGATCCCTTTCAATCAAATACAAGTCAAGGAATACCATTATTCCATCTCATGCTTATGATGCAATTAAGGAAGTTTCCCAATTCCTTTCTCTAAGTCATCATTATAACATTAAGGTATTTCTCATACCAAAAAGGAATCCACCTATTCCTTTAAAATCAATGATGCAATTAAGGAATCTACCAGTTCCTTTCTCTAAGTTATCATATAAATGTTAACACTTTACATATGTTTATGATAATCATTGGAATCACATTTTGGAGAAGTCTCATTGACCTTGGAGGGAACCTTATAAATTCCCTCAAGAATGAATACAAATCCATTCTTTTCTTCTCTAAGTTTCCATACTAAGTGTATGAAGAAGGAAGCTTATAACTTCCTTAAGAATGGATTCTCCATCCACTCTTATTTAGAACCTTAATCATATTAAGGTAGTATTTATCTCACATTTTCTATGCATCAAACCAAGAATAGATCCTTGTCTATTCTTTCCTTAATTATTTATTATAGATTTCATGGTTTGAGAGGATTCATTCTCCTCTCATCCATTCTAACCTCCAAATCATACCAATTTCCATAAATCCTATATATGGTCATTAATCGTATGATTGAATATAGTGAGGAAACCCCATAATTTCCTCTAAATATTTGATTACATTAAAATATAGTAAAAAGGGTGTTATTTTCCCTTCCCTATCAACTGGTTATAAATTTCCACTATTCATTTACTATTCACCAGTTACTATTCACTATTCACTATTCACTATTCACTATTCACTATTCACAATAAAATGAACGCTACGTTCATCCTCCTACACACATAATCGACATGTGTAGACATCGAATTCTAGTCACTTTGTGCTAGAGTTACTATTCATGTCACTATTCATTGTTCACATAACCCCCATTGGCTACCTAAGCACCTTCTCACTTCTAGCTCCTAGCCACCATGTGACCATCCATTTAACCTACCATGGGTTAATATTCACCCTAGGTTGGTTAGTATACAAGGAAGACCTTCCTACTCTTCCATATAGAGGGACCCCACATCACTTAAATTATTCAATGCTTCCTTATTTTTTTATTCAAGCAAATAAGCAATGTATTCCCTCAACTATAATTATGCATATCATCAATATAAATTTCCACACTATATCTATGCATCTCCATGATACATTTCCTCAATATATTAGAGAGTCCATTATCTAAGTACTACCACAATACTTAAAAAAAAACCACTATCTAAGTATTTTCCAAAACACTCATAATTTTGTTTATCCTACAAATTCAAATATAACATAATTTCTACAAAGGAGAGATCCAACCTCATAAACCGAGTTGGGTTGAGCTAGACTTCTCCTGTTAGTCTTCAAATCTTGTCTCCTACTTCCTTTTTGTGCTCCCGTCCATGCTTACTTCCAGATCTACCTCTTTAGTCCACTCATATTGGCCAAATGCCCTTAATTTAGGTCCTAGTACTCTCTAAAGAATTTTTGGTTTTTGATCTACCAATAAGGTAGAGAGCATACTCCCTAAGTCCAAGATTTCCTAGCCTAAACCTAAATCTTAGTACTCTCCCAAAGCTTTTTGGTTTCTGATCCACCAAGGTGGAGAGCATACTCCCTAAGCTTCAAGATTTCCTAGATGCCTCTTCCTTCCCAAGGTGTCCTCTATTTATAGGAAAATTTCCCCACTTATGGCCAAATAGTGGCCTTATTATTTTATTATTAAAATATGCCTTGGGCCCATTAAGACTTATCAAGTCATATGGAGGGTAATCCAAAAAGTAGAAGAGGGTCCAAATAAGGATAAGGTAGGTGACCTTATCTTGTTTTGTGTTCCCTTTTCATGGGAACAAATACAAAACTAATACTATTGAGGTATAGAATAGATACAAAGGTAGGACTATTAATGATAAGAGAAGAGACCTCCCTTTTATTTCCACCAATGTAGGGAATCCAAATGGATAATTCCCAAGAGGATAGGATAATTCTTATATTATTTAATAATACTAGAGTCCTTTTAAGTTCAATCAAAATTGGGTCCACTTTGTGGGCACCTAATTATTTTAATAAAAAGGGTGACCCATCTACTACTATTTGGTAGGTGGGTGTTGCAAGGTTGACTTTGGAGGAATCTCACCTACCATTCTAGCCATCCTAAAGCCACCATGTGGAGTATAAGCCAAAAGTAGGAAAGAAAGGGTCCTACTAAGGATAAGATAGGTGGTCCCTTTGTTTTTTTTTGTGTCCCCCTTTGGTCCACATCCCTCCAAAACATCCCTAATTAAACAATAGAGAAGAGAATCTCACTTTTCTCTCCACCAACCAAATTATGCCATGAGGGCAATAGAATAGGCTTTTAGTATTAAATAATACTAGTGCCCAATTTGGTCCAATAAGAATTGGACATTTAATTGCATTAAAATTAAATGCAATTAACCTTATTATTAAACATTAAACATGTTTAATTATTTTTATTATTTTCCCTCCTAAATTTCTTCAAAATTCCTTAATTGGAATTTTGTTAAATTATTTAGGGTCTATGACCATTTTTGTTGAACATTACTTGATCCCATTATCAATTAATGTCCTATTGATAGGGTTTGAGGGTAATGGGTCGTGACACATACTCCTCATAGGAGTCTCAACCATTGTCATCCCAAGAACCATTTTTCACCATATCTAAAGGCATCTCCCAACAACCCCTTCAGACACAAGATGCACAAACCCAAGTAGGGGTGTACACATACACCTTCCCCTCAGACCAAGCTCCTACCTTGGTAGCCTACCCTACCTTTTTGGTAGCTTTCCCACCAATCTCCCAGGTATCCAGAGTGTACGATACCCAACCTTTAGCACCACCTACATCTACGGTGACTTTTAGGATACCATCACCTCCTCCTGTCCAAGCTCCTACACCCAATATCTCTCCCACCTATGGATCAAGACCAGTAGCTTATCCACCCACCACACCAAGCTATTCCACATAGTTTAGCTTCCCTACTTCCTACCCTCTAGGACAGAGATAGATCCCATCCTTTGATACCTTGTCTTGACCACCCCTAGTACTAGTAGCCTTGATACCTACACCATTACTAGCTGCACCCAACTTCTTTACACCTCCTCCAGCTTGGTCATCACCACCCATGGCCCAACCATTACAACAAGATCCAACCCAACAAGTACATGCACCACAACCACATGCCTCATAGTCACAGTACTATTACCCACAATAGGTACCTACCCCACAACCTAGTGTGCCCATAGATATGACAGCACATGTCGCCCAATACCCACCTTATCAGGATCAGGCACAACAATGTTCTCCATAATACTGGGAAGAGCAAAAATACCAGTATCCACCACATCCATAGACTCAGCCTATCGTAGCCCAGTCTCCCACTCCTATGACACCCAAACTTCAACTCCTATGAGATGAAGTCAAAATTCTTAACCTACGCACCTCTAGCTATGGGCCACAAAAGCCCTGTTATGATGAACTATGCAATGAGCCAGTTCACCCATCAGTTCCCATTCCTCCCTACCCCTATCACTTCGAAATACCAAATTTCGACAAGTATAGAGGTAAGGAAGACCCTAGAGAGCATGTGAGCAATTACCGCTCATCCTGCTATCAACTCCATAGTAGTAACCCCCTCATGCTATGTACCTTTTCCCTCTCACTCATCGGGCCAGCATTGGACTAGTACAACATGCTCCCATGCCATAGCCTGTATACTTTTGAGCAGCTAGCCAATTCCTTCCTAGAACACTTTTCCATCAACATCAAGAAAAAGACCACATTTTTTGATGTGTACGCCTTACGACAAGCTGATGATGAACCCATCACAGAGTTCGTTGCCATATGGAGAGAGATTATCCATGACCTCACCCATAGCCTCCCCACTATAGAGCTCATGACACTCTTTTCCAAGAGTTGCCACAAACACATCTCCACATCCCTCCAACTTCATCAAAGCCACACTTTTGAAGATGCCATTTCACAAGCAAAAGTCATTGAAGACATTAAGGTTCAATCCAAAAAGATTAAGTTGAGAACCAAATCCAACTATAACCCCAATTTCCGCTTCAATAGAACCGCATCAAATCAACCTTATCCTCGACCACCACAAGCCAACCAAGTTGCAGCCGCTACCTTAGCACCAACACCGACTCCTCCACCCTATACACCATAGCCACAAGCATTCTAGACTAATGCTCTTGCTCCACCTAGACCACAACAATACTGGGGCATGCACCCATAGGTTCCACCATGCAACCTCACACCGTTATCCGAACCACTACCAGCTCTATTTCATAGATTGTATGAGGGCAACCATCTCCTCCTACCCGAGATCCACCCACTGGATCCAAATATACCCAAGCCTCATGGATATAATGAGTAGCTCTTTTGCCCTTTCCATAGGCAACGTGGCCATGATATCGATTCATGTCGCTCCTTCCATGGGCAAGTTCAAGACCTAATCGATAGGGGCATCATCCAGGTAGCAAACCCTCTAGCCCCATAGAATCAAAACTTAGGGATTTTCCAAAACCCTCTACCGGATCATAGAGGACCCAACCCTCCTAGACCTCCAAAAAATCCCCCAGCACCACCTCACCAAGTGAACAATGTCCAACGTGATCCTCCATCACGTGGCATAGTAGGTATGATCAACCTTACTACGAGAAACCAATGGTACCCATCATGCCAGACGACACCTATTGTTTCTCTGCCAACTCAGTTCACATTACCGCAAGTACCTCAAATGCCTACTACCGTACCACCACCACCTCAAAATGTGATTACCATCCATGGTAGCCTAACCCATCAGCTACGTAATGCCCCACATGGCTATCCATATTTGATCTCCTACAACAGTCTCAACCCCACCGTGAGGCATTGAACGACATCCTACGTTCCATTGACTTAGAGACACATGACACAAATGCCTTTGTCAATTTTGTAGGAAATATCCCATGATGCCTCCAGCCCTCAATTAGCTTCCATGACCATGAGATAATGAAACTCATTGGAGAAGGAGCAGATCCCCCTCTCCACATCCAAGCCGCAATCAATGATATCACCTACAAGTGGGTACTCATTGATACGGGCTCATCCATTAGCATTATATCTACTATAAGCTCTACATCACCTACGTATCCCACCAACCCATTTTACCACACCTTCCCTTGACCTACGTGCATTCGATGGCTCCATGAGACCTACGGTAGGATCCATAGTTCTACCTATTCACGTAGGCATTCGTACCATTTCTATCCTCTTTCACATCATCCAAGGGGAAATGCAATACAATATTCTCCTTGGTCACCCATGGATTAGAGACATGTAGTGTGTCCCTTCCACACTACACCATTGCCTCAAGTATGTCCACAATGGACTTGTTCACTGTGTCCCAACCGATGGAGACCCCTTTAAGTTTTGTAATGTTGTAGACCTTCCCCCTGCACCATCATTTTCATCCTCCCAACTATTCCTTGTATCTTCCCATTAGTCAGTAGGAGCATCGACATCCTCCCCAACTTCCACCTCAACATCCTAGTGTTCATCAAGAGCATAAGCCTCGATGTCCACACCGTTAGCACCATCTTCGGTAGAGTCCAAAACCTCTAGCATGTTATCCTCATCACCATCCTTATGGCCTCCATAATCATCCCAGCCTCTACCATTCCAATTTCCACCTATGGTGCCACAACCACCATCGCCACCCATTACACAACCTACCATGTTACCTCCCACACCCTTGCATATGAAAGCCCCTATCCTTCCTACACCACAAACACCTCCTCTTCCCTTTCGACCGAAGCCTAGGACATTCATGTCTCCACGTAGCCCAGTGCCTACACCGATACCTTCCCCCACATAGACCAAACATCCTGTCCAAGATACAACAACCAAATGTCATGAACAAGAACAAACGACACCCGATTCAGATGAACAACTCCCACATCCTTCATCCGCTACCATCAAGGAATCTCAACTTTCTCCTTCCTCATCTGATTTTGATACTCCACCTCAGTCACCAGAGTGTACCACACCACACATATCCATATTCATGACAAATTTTGGCCCAGGAGACTATAATGTACGCGATGCCCATGTATGTGACCCCCCTATCCAGTCTACCCATGATTTTGGTCGCCCCTCAGCCTCGGTCCTTACCATTGGCACCATCATACAATTAGGAAGCCCCAAAAACCATACCAATTTTGTGTATGCGAGAGTCGACTCTTCGATCCCCCCACCAACTTCTCCACCACCACAATCTAGCTCTTGTGATGCAATTACACACCTGGCCAACCCTCACTTTACCTTGCGCTACCTACGATGTTTTCATTGGCATGGGTTTAGGCTAGGCCATTATGAGCAAGGGCTACGTACACCCATTAACCCTCATGTCCGATCACCCACCGACAAATCCAGCCTAGGTTATCGCCCAACCACCATCTATACATTAGAAGATGAGATCCAAGATTTATCCCTACATCCTCCTCCACATCCAACACACACCTTGGAAGAGTATATCGATATGGATATACTAGAAGACACTCCTTCACCCAATTCCACCATCACAGTCCCCTATGACTTCTTTCAGGAATATCCTACGTCCGATACCTCCTCATTCTATGATATGAATAGGTTGGCAGAACACTTCGCTACCTTATCTCTAGCTGCACCACCAATAGAGCCTGACATAGTCCCTCCTGAACCATCACCAACATGCCTAGCCATGTTCCCGCCTATACATAGGTAACTACAGAGAGAAGCTGCTCATCCTCGCTCACCTCTAGTCATTCTATGACCTCCCTTGAGTCTCTTAGGGCGTGCACAAACCATCGTACCTTCCTCACTAGATTCTTCCCCACCTACTTCACCCACAACATCGGTCAACATGGTTGAGGTGGACTTACGTTCTCCCCTTCGTTACAGTCACCAACTGATTTGGGATGATACCCCAAACCCAAAATTTATAGATCTCATGCATATCTCACCCATACCAGTACCTCAAGATTTCCTACTCTCACCTCATGTCTTGCGGGTGGTAAATACTCCCTCTTCATCCATGCCACCCCAAATCCCTCAGGTACATCACGCAGATGTCTATGTAGATGATGAATATGAGTTCAATGAAGCCATCGATGACCTTAACCTCATCCCCATCCCCGAATAGTTACGTGATGGATCTCGCATGCTCATTGAAGACACTATCGATGTCGACATTGGTGATGATCCTAAAAATCCCCACATCCTTAAACTAGCCACTAGCCTCTCACCCGAGGAGTGCATTACCTTTACAAACTTCCTTCACAAATACATTCGAGTTTTTGCATGGTCATACAAGGACATGCCGGGACTTGACCCTACCGTAGTAGTTCATAATCTTATACTCGATCCTAACGCCAAACCGATGAGAAAAAAGCTACGATGCATGCATCCAACTATCACATTAATAGTGAAATCCGAGCTCCAAAAGCTCCTAGACGTCGATTTCATTGTACCCATCGACTATCCCGAATGGGTATCCAGTATGGTCCCTATGCCTAAGCCATCCGACGAAGTCCGTGTCTGCACAGATTTTCATGATTTAAACAAAGCTTGTCCCAAAGACAATTTTCCCCTACCTAACATTGACTCCCTTTTCGACTCCATAGTAGGTCATGAGATGATCTCCCTCATGGATGGATTCTCAGGATACAATCAAATCAGGATCAACCCAACCGATCAACACAAAACCTCCTTCACAACACCCTGGGGGACCTTTTGCTATAAGGTCATGCCCTTTGGCCTTAAAAACATTGGGGCAACCTACCAACGCGCCATGACCTATATCTTCCATGACTTGATGCACAAAAATATTGAAGACTATGTAGATGATCTCATCGCCAAATCCAAGAAATGTGTAGACCATCTCGAAGATCTCCATCAGATCTTCAATCGATTATTAGAACACAACGTGCGCTTGAACCCAAAGAAGTGCGTGTTTGGTGTTACCTCGAGCAAAATACTAGGATTCATCATCTCCCAATGAGGCATTGAGGTCGATCCTAGTAAGGTGAAAGCCATCACCGAGATGCCCCCTCCTACCACATTGAAGCAATTACACAGCCTCCAGGGCAAGATCACTTCCATTCGTAGATTCATAGCGCAATTATCCGACAAATGCAAGCCATTCAATCACCTCCTACAAAAGGGAGTAAGCTTCAAATGGGATGACAACTGTCAAGGAGCATTTGATGCTATCAAAACTTACCTTACATCACCATCGGTTATGTCACCACCGCATCCAACGTTACCATTGATTCTATACATCTCAGCCATAGAGTTTGTGCTAGGTACACTTCTAGCTCAAAAGAATGTGCTCGACAAAGAGCAGGCTATCTATTACATCAGTCGCACACTAGTCAGTTATGAGACAAGATATGGATACATGGAAAAACTATGCTTAGCGGTCGTATTCGCCACTCAAAAATTACGCCACTACATGTTAAATCACACAACTTTTGTCATCACCCATGACAATCCCCTTAGGTACATGATGAACAAGAGTTATCACAATTCACGCACATCAAAGTGGATCATGCTCTTAACTAAATTTGACCTAGAATTCGTATCTCAAAAATCTATCAAAGGGTAGGTCATCATCGACCAACTGGCTGAAGCCCCATTGACTGATAATCAACCCCTCCTCATTCAACTCCCTGATGATTCCATCTTCCACATAACCAAAGAGGAAGAATATGTCAAACCCGAAGTCATAGCAGACCTCACCCTATTCTTCGATGGATCCAGATGTCTCCACGTTGGGGGTGCAGGCATTGTCTTCTTCACACCTGAAGGAGAGCCACTCCCCTTTTCATTCAAACTCGATTTCCCTTGTACCAATAACAATGTAGAATATGAAGCCCTAATCCTAGGACTGAAACAAGCACATTCCATGCACATCAAATACCTACACATCATAGGTGATTCACTCCTGATAGTCAATCAAGTGTAGGAATGCTGGCTATGCAATTGCTTGGTCCTCCAACAATATAAGAAAATTGCACAACAACTCTTATCTCAATTTGAGTGGTATGCCCTCGAAGCCGCTCCATGATCATCAAACCATTTTGCAGACACCATGGCCTCCTTAGGATCCCTCATTCCATAAAACCCAACATCTGACACAACATCCGTATCCATCCATACGCTCACTAGATCTGCCATATCACCCATGCCTCCTACAGATGATGGTGGTGTCTATGTGGTAAACACTGAACCCCATGACCCATGGTTTTCACAAATTAAATATTATATCAAGTTAGGTTTCCTACCATGTGATTTACCCCATGCTCAACGTCGAACCTTCAAACAAAGAGTGATCCACTACACCTTGTTGGGGGACATCCTTTATCACCGCAGCTATGACGACATGCTCCTGCGTTGCCTAGAACCACAAGAATCACAATGGGTTGTACAAGAAACCCATGATGGTACTTGTGGTGGCCATTTTAGTGGCATGGCAATCACTAAACACATCCTTCGTATGGGTTATTATTGGCCCAAAATGGAGCAAGATTGTTGTGAATATGTGAAGCGTTGCATCAAATGCCAACAACATGCCAACCTAACACATCTACCATCCCAAGCACTCCAACCTATCCAGTCCATGTGGCCTTTCTCCCAATGGGGCCTAGACTTAATCGGACAGATTACACCAGCTTCCTCAAGCAATCATAAATTTATCATCACTGCTACAAAATATTTTACGAAGTGGGTCGAAGCCATCCCACTGGTCCAAACTATAGGAGCTAAAATTGTAGCATTCATCATAGATCATATCATTTGTCACTTTGGAATCCCTTCCCAAATCATTTCTGATAATGGGAAATCCTTTAAAAATAAAACCATCCGAGCACTTTGTAGCAAGTTTCACATTCATCATAGCTTCTCTACCCCATACTACCCGCAAGGCAATGGCCAAGCAGAAGCTACAAATAAAACAATTTGCTCTATCTTACGCAAAATAGTAGCCGAATCACATCATGACTGGCATAACCAAATATCCCTAGCCTTGTGGGCATATCATACGAGCATTCATACTCCCATTGGGGCAACCCCATTCTCACTCATCTATGGGGTAGAAGCCATCATGCCCCTCGAGCTTGAGATACCTTCCCTATGAATATCCATGAAAGAATTCATAGACGATGACACCGCCCATCAAGCATGTTTTGACCAACTCACACTCCTCGATGAACATCACATTCATGCCATCGAGCACACATGAGTCTATCAAGATCACCTTCACCATGCCTACAATAGTAAGGTACATCAACATGAGTTTACAATCGGTGACTTAGTCCTCAAAGAAAACCAACAGATCACAAGTCAACCTCACCAACAACGAGACAAGTTTACCCCAAACTAGTTGGGCCCATTCATTGTCACACACAAATATGGTTTAGGTGCCTATCATTTGGCTAATCTCGAAGGCCTCGATGACCCTGAACCCATTAACATTTTGCACCTTCATGCATTCAACGCCTAACACAAATAGGCATTCACTATCACGAGTGGTACATACCGACCCACACATATACATCACTCACTAGGCACATCATGATAAATGCATGTCTTTTTATTTTTACTTTACATATTTCACATGTAATTTCTCCTTTATGTCATTTTTATGCTACTGGTATTTTTTTTCCTTCTTGCAGGATCTACATCACTTATAGATACACCATCTACGTACATCATCATGGAGGTCCATCCACCACCACAGACTGTACCGATCATGCCAGCTGACCTAGCTCGACCACCAGCCACTCTTCATACTAGATGACCTTCTCATTCCTCCCATTCAGACCATAACACTTCACCTCGATGCCTCTCACCTCACCACCGAGGTTCATCCTACTCACCCCATTCAAGAGATAGCTAGGTCACCATATCCTCTTTTGATGAAAAAGAGGAAACATCTCATCCCCAACCACGAGAATCACCTTCACAGTTGCATGAAGATACTATGAATATTTATTCACCCACTAATTCCCCACATCACCCTCTTGGAACCTACCACCCTCCTAATAGAGGATACATACCCCATACGGCCCATCCTTCATGCCTACCGGCCCCGCTTCCTAGTGGAGAATCTTCCTACTCCCAAGCCTTGCAAGCCCACGTGGCCCAAGCTACTCAAGCTGGCCATGCAAACATGCCCCCTTCCCATTCACGTCACCACCCAGAGCCATCACCTATGCCACCCATCCTTAAGATGCCACCTTCACCATTGTGAGGCCTACCCCCCCAACAAATCTTGCAATCCCCACAGCCATTCCACTCCACCCCATCATCATCCCAACCTCATCCATTTTCTAGCACACATACCAAGCCACTCCATACACACTAGAATCTTGATCACCACCTTCCTCGACACCATCACCTCCACACCATGAGATACAACATCTCCTCTCCCATATCAAGGCTCTCGAGCTACAAATGAGCCATTACCATTGTCACGTTCATCCACGTCAGTCCCCCACAACCCATGCATCTTCACCACCATGCAGATCCATCCCTCAACCTTAGATTCATCCCACATTGGATCCTTGACCCATACCTCCATTATCAGATTTCCCTTCAACCAGGCCTCGCTCACCTCTAGTGGAACAATACATCTACCCCATGCCGGTTCCATTCAATCCCCTATCCAAAATGTTCTACCATCTCATGCATCAGGGCCTTATCGACCTACCTGAGATCTGACCCATAGATCCTTCATACCCTAAACCGTGTAACTACCATGAGAATCAATATTGCATCTATCATCACCAACCAAGTCATGACATTGAAGAGTGTCGAACATTTGAAACCCTGGTCCACAATATGTTGCATGGCAATAGAACTCCATCGCCTGAATGTTCCATCCCATTTAGCTGACTCTTAAGTCCTCCATGCCGCATTATCCCTAGAACTTTGCCACTACAAGAAACATTAACACCACCAACCCGCTACATTCACAATATTTCCAATTACACCAGTCACCGAAGTCCAAGTCATACTATCACTTCACCATCTCATTCCTGACCTGACCCATGACATTTCACCCGTTAGTAGTTCCTACCTATTCTTCTTCTTCTCTCTTCTCCTTCTTATTTCCTCGCATAGTTGTATGGTCACGCTTTGAGCGGCTACATACCTACACTGATCTACTCCACCTTTCTTCTATCACTTTTTGACTTTGGTAATCCCCTTTTCTTGTTGGTTACCAAAGACCAGTTCTTCTACTACTTCTTCTAGCTGTACATACTATATGTAGTCCTCTCCTTTAGTTGACATTACCACATACATCTAATATATTACAACATATACACCTACTACACACACCCCACACGTTGGGGCAACCATTACTATAGCATCATGCTTTTTGATCATCATGATACAATATACTCACCTGTAAATAAGTGTTCTAAACTTCTCCTTCTATACATCATAAATTTCCTCTTGTAGATATTGCATTCCCCCACTTGCATCATTTACATTTACATCCATTGCACATATCCACATGTTTTTTAGTTAAAATTTTAATTCATGTTTGTACATTCTCCCCCAAAATGCGCCTTAGTAGGAGTAATACATGCACTTGTTAGCATCACCACCTGGATGTCCATTCCCCCTTTTCAGGATCAGGGTATACATGGGTGTCATGTTCAACTTTGACCACTCTATAGTTCAGTCAATCCAGTGTCACCCATAGCTACCGAGTCTTGTACATTCTTCTTATGGATCTTTAGGCTGGTTCAACTTCTCTCATGGACCACTCACAATAGGTTACACATTAAACAATTTTGAGTATAGGAAAGAGGACATCTTGAGTAGATATCACCATCTAGCGAACGGTATCCCCTACTCACCCTATCGCTTGCATGGTCAACATACGACCTAGGGATAAACAAAGGGATCAAGCATAAGCAAAAATAAATGATTGGGTAGAAAAAAAAAGTCATCGCCCATACAAAAGAGCACACAAAAAAGAAAAAAAAAAAAGAGCACTACAATAAATAGGTCAACACTAGATGAGGGGCAAAAAACAAAAGGAAACGCCTCTTGATATCACCCATGTTATGCTTATCGCCTTTGGTCCTTAGGTTCAACATAACACCATGGGATGATTTCCATCGCTAGCAATAGGCTCCAAGAGCCTTCCTACCAATGGAATAGTCTTACAAGTGGCAACATATCTGTAACATTAGCACCCTGCTTTTGTATAGATCACTGTTGCGGATGGATGAGCTAGCTAGTCTGGTTACGTTTACAATGGGTTAATCCTACCTCCCTCAAAATGGATAAATGAACCTCATACATGCACACATATAGGTCCATGACAGATTTTGAACCAGCCCAATTAATTATAAGTTGCCACAAAAACTTGTATAGCTAAGGGTCTGAGATTTGATTGTCACAACTATGTTGGTCAAAACCATTACACATGCCTTACATTATCCGACATCCCTGAAATCATGGAATGGATCACATCCATACAGGTACATGCCATGATACAAGTGCTTCCTGGGCTTGGGAGTTATGCATCCATACATGCATCCATGCATCTATGCCATATACATTTAGTACACATTATAGCTATGCATTCATCCTACATGCATTTCAAAATCGAATCACATTATTGCATTCATCCTATATGCATTTCCAAATCAAATCACATCATTACATTCATCCTACATGCATTCACTACAAAATCACATCTGATATGACATCATACCACATTCGAAATACGATTATCATACTACTCTACAATTCATTCATACCACAGAATGATAATAGATCTAAACCATGTCACACATGTATATCTATCTATCATATATACCTACAAACTATGTTACGCTATCTATGCAAACATAACAAGAACACATTTCAAACCATCAAAATGACACATGTATATATCACAGCCAAAATCAAAATGTATATATATATCATCCATACAAAATGCCTGAAGGCTACAATCTGGGACCATGCCCATCATCATCTAGCATCTAAAATTCCCATAGGCTACAATACATAGAAATCCTAACTCCCACCAGGAGTCTCCCCGTGGCCCTCACGGCTCGCTCGCCTCTTTGTAGCCCTGCTCGACTCTACCCCGAACTCCAAAACTGGATCCACGATAGGCTGATCCTACACTGCAACCCTAGCACCCATCTACCCCACCAAGTAGCATGATGTGAAGAGGCCCGCACTCACGACCGATACTCTGACTACGACACCACCTGATCATAATTAGGAAGAGGAATCTCATGCACCGATAGAGTAGTCTCACATAATATCTTCCTCATAGACTCCACAACCAACTGACCAACCAATCTCTCAATAGTCTGCTCCTACCTAGTCATCCTAGCCCTTAGCTACTCCACCTCAGCCTCCAACTACCAAACTCTATCTCATAGTGCCTGTGTCCCCTCCTCCACACCTCGCTCCTTTGAGACATCGATAGGAATCTCTACCATACCAAAAAAACACCAATATCAATGGTATCATCTATACCACCTATATTAGTAGCCCCACCTCTCTCCTCCTATACTCCAACAGCCTGCTCCATAGTCACATCAACACCCACAGGTACCTCCTCCACTCTCACTCCTTGGGTGCTCGCTACCTCACCCAAGCGTCATCATGACCATCATAGAGGAACCTCCTCCTCATCGCCCACCCTAGCTCGAGCCTTCCTACTGGCTCTCCTCTCGAGGTACCCTAACATAAGAGCCACTTTTTGATCAACCACTCCTCTACTAGGCTTCCAACTCTGTAGTGCCCACTAGACCTCAAACTCTAGAGTCATCCTGACATCCCCTACATCTGGGATATCTATAGGTGGATCCCTCTCCCCAAACCAAGACAAAACTAGAGTATGCTCCACTCTATCACCTCACCACCTGAAGTAGATCACATGAGCCCTGGGACATCCTATCGTAAACCAAACTGATGCCTCACTCTATCAAACTAAAAATACTCAGTCTACCATGTATAGCACCCCACCAACCATCTACCCCATCGGATGGCTCGCAACTCCTCATCATCCTCATCCCACCTGACACCACCTAACCAAGGCCTCCATATAATATCACCAGGTGTCAGGTCTCCAAACTTACCCCTCCACAATAGTAGGTCACCCTCATGTGGCCTCTTGATACCTTGCTCTACCTTCGTACTCCACCTCAGAGCATAGGGCAAATACTCCTTGCCCTCCACATGCATAGGGTGAGGCAATAATGAGGGCCTCTCGATAGCTATGTGTTCCCATGCCCCCACTTGCAACAAGGGAATCACACTCAATCTTGTCCTCCTCCCACGAACAACATCATGCAACTCCCGATAAACTTGGGCCAATAATACAGGTGCCCATGCAAACACAACTCTCTGCTCCACCATATCACTTACCACATCTAACATATTTCAGGTGAACAATACCCCAAAACTATCAGGTAAGGCATATGTAGAGATCATCATCATCACCACACACTACCGATCAGATATCTTGTCCTCCAACCACAACCACTCATAATCAATATTCGAGACATCAATGTCTCTCCAATATGCCCCAAAGAATCTCTCCAGCACAGCATCCTTACTCTCATTTGTGGTTACTCTCACAAGAACACCCTCAATCGGTAATCTGTAAATTCGATACACATCCTCCAAAGTAATGGTCATTTCTCGAGTGGGAAAATGAAAAGTGTTCCTGTTCGCATCCCACCGCTCACACAACGTAGACACATATGCTTGGTTGGTGTGGATAATCTTGCATTCCCACACACCTCAAAATCGTATATCATCCAACCACTTTAACTCCTCTAGTGTCTTCATCAATTCCTCAAAACCTTCCTTCATTTTCCACACCCGATGACAGGGCTCCAACATTTTCACCTATTCATCCACAACAAAACATACATTAGTATTTTATCCAATCACAAACCATCAATCAAATTTACAAACTACAATAGTTAAATTTGACACACATTTTGAGACATAATAAAATGCACTAATCACATGGCAAAACACATCAACAAAATAGTCACATATTTGGATACCCATTTTGTCATTTCATGGAAAAATTTCAAACATATGTGAAAAACAGTACATATTTGACTCCCAACAGCCAAAAATAAAATCACCCACACATCCACGATGGCATAAAATTCAAAACATGACCAATTCATTTAACATACAAAAAAAAAAATACATTTTTGAATACCCATTTGCCTACTTACCAGTAAATATGTTGACAAAATTTAAAAACAACATACCAATCTACATGGATTTCAAGGTCAACTTTACCATAAATACACCAAAACTAAAAACACATCAAAAGACATAATTCAAAAATAACAGTCACATTTTTGAATACCCATTTGCCCACTCCATGGTGAAAGTTCAAATAGATGTGGAAAATAGTCTAAATCGGGCTCCCTACAACTCATTTTCAGTTTCACATTACCCACACCTTGGCACGCAAATCAAAGGTAATCCAAATGAATCAAAATAAACTATATTTTTGGATACCCATTTTGCCCTTCTACGGTGAAAGTTTCATCGGTTTCCAAAAATACTACCTCTAAAATAGTAAATCTAATGATCAAGGTTCACTACTTTACACCTAAAAGCAACACATTCTGAAATCATACCAAACGAAAATAGAAAAATATAACAGTCGCATAACGGGATACCCATTTCCTACTTTTACAAACAAAATGCAATAACATTTCAAAAATAGTACATCGTTACTTCAAAAATAGACGGTCAAACTCCACACCTACTCTACCCATCACCCGGTCAAATCAACGCTAAAACAAGTCAAATTTTAAAATGAATCACGTTTTTGGGTGCCCATTTGGCTTGTTTATCACTGTGTTCAAATTTTCATTAAAAATTATAATTTTTTTAAAACGAGATGAAAACCTCCCCCTATCATTCACATTTCTCCAAAAAAATAAAACAAAATAAAAATAAAGCGAAAATACACTTATCGATGGGTCCTCGTGCCTGCTGCTAGCTGCCCTGCATCCCCTTGTCATCGTTGCCCTTGAATTCATCAACCACATCCTCATCGTGTCATCAAATTCTCCCATGTCACTTTCCAATCTTTCCCACCATAAAAATGAACCACTTCCAATGAAATTAGGGCTTAAAAAGGCCTTAATCCCACCTTCACCTCCTGAGGGGAAAAGTCAGATCCAATTCATCCCTCGGGTGGTGATTTAGGTCAAAATCATCCCTCAGGTGGCAAACTCAACCAAAACACTCCATAATCACCCAAACTACCTCCAAAACCCTAGAAAATTAGGCATATGTCTGTCAAAACCCTAGGAACCTCCCAAATTTGTCATCAAACTTATTTTTCAATCTATAGACACCTAAATCGCGTAAATCGGATAAGACTATCAGTGCATCACATATGCCCTCTTATCGACAACATATGGCCCTATTGGGCACCCCTCTAGGCTAGACAAAAGGCTTCCAAAAGGCTCCAAAACTTAGTTTGGAGGGTTCCTAGCAGTCTAGGGCAGTTTTGGGGCTCCTATTGGTGGTCGTCCCACCCAGGGATGGTCATAGTTGGTGACCGTCCCACCTAGGGACGACCATCCATAACCATCCCTGGGTGGGATGACCCCAAATAGACCCTTGAAAAAGTCAAAGGACATGCTAAATGGCAATCAAAGACTACCATTAGCATGTCCAATCACCCCAAATTGATTGGGGACCTACAAATGGATTGCAAGGTAGTAGATTGGGAGCCCCAAAGGGGCAACCTTCTCCTCATCAATCAATGATAAGATTAGGACACATGGTGGCACCTACCTCGCATGGCAAGACATGCCATTTTTTCCTAGATGCCCTTTTGGGCTATAAAAGGAGGTCCAAACCCCCATTTTAAAAAGAGGAGAAGTAGCATTTGAGCAATGAAGTGCTGCCCAATTCTATCCCCACTTATCCCCAACCTTTTGCAAACCAAAATTTGCCCACATTTGGCCTTGAAACCCTCTTCATTCGAAGGTGATTTTAGGGGCAATAGGCTCGATCCACTAATTCCAAACTAGCCAAATTGAAGCATTCTTTGGCCCCATATATCGACAACACCCCTACCCAAGTTTTGGACCAATTTCCATAGCCATAGGTGACAAAACTAAGGCAGTTTTGTAACCGTCCCACCTGGGGATGGTGAGTAGTCTATCCATGGCACACCTAGGGATGGTCACAAAATAGATTAGAATTTTAGATAAATTCCTCCATAGACCCCTTAGGAATGTCTAGAGGAACCTCTGGTCCAAATTTGAGGTAATTTGGAGGAGTTTTGATGCAGGATTTGTGATCCCCAATGTTGCAGGTTTATCTGGCTCACCCAAGGAATGGTCACTATTTTTGCATAGTTTCACCTTTGATCTTGCTTCCAAATATTCTTATTTGTATTTATATTATCTTATAATATGTTTATGCTTAATGTAGATCAGTTTTTATGCATGTAGATCACCTTTTATGGTTGTAGAATATGCTCTCTTTTTCATGGTTTTATGGCTTTATTCTATAACACAGATGCTTTTAATCCCCTTTCAATCCCTTGTCTTCAGGAATAGGAATTCTAGGCAAGAGGAGGAGCTAAGGAGGCACAATATTATCAGCCCAACAATAGCTCTCGAGTGTGGGAAGCAAGAATTCACAAAACCACTATTTATCGCCTTAAAGGCCTCCTTCCAAGGGACTAGATCCCTTGGAAAATTGTAATGAAATGTATCAAATTTGTAAAGCCCTCAAGGGGATGTCTTGTAATATAGTTTTAAAGCTATGAATGAATGAATAGAAAGATAATTTTATCATATTTATTGCCTACTTTGCTTCATTTCAAGTAGATTACATGTTTATGTCATATTTCCCTTTGAATGCTTTATAATTGATATACATTGCAAGTAAATGCCCTTAAGGTGATATCGTGAATTTCACTTCTTCAGTGGTGATCATGGTATCTAGGTTTTATTTCAATCTCCCATTGAATGGTGCTAATTTGGACCTCTATTTCTGGTTTTCTTTGTTGTAGGTACTGACCATTCTGAGCAGAAATGACCCCTTTGCTGCTCGATGGCACTGGGTGAGACGGCCAGCTACATGGCACTGGGTGGGACGACCCCCAATATATGACCATCCCTACCTAGGATGGCCACAAAACTAGAGGGTTTCTACAAAAATTTGTAGAAACAACTTTTAGGTTCCATTTTACACCTTTCTACATCATAAATTTGACTTTTTACTGCTTAAAATTGCTCAATTTCATGTTTTTCTTGCTTCTTTGCATAGAAAGGTTAGAATTTCTCTTTCCAAAATCATGCATTAATTAGCTTAGAAAAATAGAAGAAAATATAGTAGAAGTCATTGCATTTGTCTAGTTTTGCCTGTTGGAACCTTACCCACGAAGGTTAAGGTCATATAGGTTTTGCATTTTTTGGCTTTCCTTTTATGCTACTAATATTTCTGAAAGAAAAATGCACCTTCATGCATTTAGTAAATAATCATTGAGTGCTATTTTGTTTTCTTTCAAATTTTAAAAGGAACCCCACACACCAAGTTTTATTTTAACATCAATGGCGTTGGGCTCTCACATCCAACCCATTGATCGAGACCAACAATGGATGTAATTACCACTCGATTGGCTCATGAGAAAGAGTACTATCAGGACCCATCCGTGGCCAAGGCCGACCCAAGATCTATCCTAACCATGCAAAATAGCATGCATTCCTCTTTGGAGGAGTGTATCACTATGCATGGGGTGCTGGGTGAGGGTTGGTAGTACCTATGCTACCTCGTTGGATATGGATTTCATCACCATATTTGACTTGTGCGAGTATATAGGTGAAATCCTTTAAACATTTGAGAATATCATCCAACGAAATATCAAACATGAGAAAAGGATTCTCTTTACAAAGCAACACATCTTGAAACACATCAAACAAGTTTAGGGATTCACATTTAAATATTTAAAAGAGATAATCATTTGTATTCCTGTGTGTTTCTATTGATTGTGTATTTGAATCTATAAAACTTAAAAGAGATAATCATGTTGTCTAATTTAGGTATTTCTTTATTGTTTGGGTAATCAACCCAAGATCCTCGATCTAGGGGTCAAACCCTAATAATAAAAAAATAATTATTATAATATCTATTTTTATTCTACATCCAACGGATTGAGAATCATGCAAAATAGAGCTATAACAAAAAAGTTATTTTGGTTTTATTTTTACTCTATTTTCGACCCCAAAAATTGAGAAAATCTACACTAAAATAGTCATAAAATGGTCTAGACAACTCCAAAAATTGCCAAATTTATTTTTTTGTCTTAGTTAGCTCCTTCTACACCTCCCATAGAAATTTTGAGTCATAACTCTTCATGATTCAAAAATTCCCAAAAAATCCCAAAAGTGGGCATTTCCCCACAGGCCTTAGTTGGCCAAATATTCCAAAAATACAAAATTTTGACCCAAAAATCAGATTTTGGAGACCTAGTCCATTGTGATCAGCTCATCACACTAATAATTTTGATATATAACACTTATAACCTTTTTTGGAAGTCAAAATTTTCTTTAGTGTAGGGTTCCCTTTAGGGTTTGCCTAGTCAATGCATCATGACAACTATGCATAGCCGAGCTCAATCATGAGCCTATGAAGTTGAAAACTATAGGAGAGGCCATGAGCATCATAGTTATAAGTATGAGGATCTCCCCCCATGTAGGGAACATGACTATATACCTAGGGTAGGGTTAAATGATCATCTTAAGCTTCCAAAGAACCCTTCCCTAGGGTACCAAAACCTAGATGAGTATGATACTCATCATAGTGGGCAAGTCAATTCTGCCCAACCATTCCTCACTTATAAAAGAAGACCTGAGGAAGATCCTAATTACCCTTGATCACATTATTCCATGCAACCACGAGGTACCTCTGCCAAGAGAACACCAATGGGTTATTCATGTGATCAAGTGGACTCTTCGGTTAGCCAACACCGAGTCCAAGCCCAAACTAGAGATAATATGCCTACCAAGAGGCCTAGTAGGGAAGTCTACACTCCCTCTACACCACCTAAAACTCCCATCCAACAAGTGGTAGCAAGCCAGAAGAGGCCTATGCGAAGTTCGCATACGTCATCAACCAACATGACCATGGGAGAGTTAATACAAAGATTCCCAAAGCATTAGGAAACTTTCATGGAGGTTTTAAATTCCATTGAGGTACAACCTCATGATTCTGATGCTTTCACCAACTTTGTGGGATACATACAAATGCACAAAGATCCTGTTATATCCTTTTGAAATCAGGATATCAAACCTAGGTCTGCCAATTTACCAGACTCTCCTTTGCACATCATCGCGTGCATCAATAGGATCCCCTATAAGTGAGTGTTGGTTGATACAGGTTCCACAATAAACATCATTACCACAACCACACTAAAGCATCTCAAAATCCCATCTTCGCACATTGCAAGATCCAATTTCACCTTGAAAGCATTTAATGATGCTTTATCCTCCACTATGGGCACGATAATCCTACCTGTTCAAGTTGGACAGAAGACTATGCCTACATTATTCTATATCTTGGAAGGTGAAAGAATATACAACATATTGTTAGGAGTACCTTGGATAAGAGACATGGAGTGCATCCCCTCTCTTGTACATCAATGCCTTAAATACATTCATGAAGGTCAGGTCCATGTGGTTGATGCCGACCCAGACCCCTTCAAGTATTACAATAAGGATGATCATCCACAAGAGTCTACTCATCCATCCACACCTTTGGATACTAAACTCAATGACCTTATCCAAAGTCTAGATTCAACCCCATGGTTAGTTGTGAAGTTACCTTCACCACCATCACCAGTACCATCCCCTGTTTCTTCAAACGAGGGAGAGTCAAAAAGGCTAACCACAAAAGCTCTCTTAGACATTTTTGACACATTAGAAGAAGACCTTCCTACTCCTACCAACAAGGAGGAACCAATGGTGGATACAGAAGAATTAGATCATATCATACCATCTTCATCCACCAAACTTGAGGACACAAGTCACTTGACCAATCCTGAACTTGATGAATGCATAGAACCCGATGTTAAATTCATGCATATCATCGAATTGATCAAGGATCTAGGTTGTCCTCCTATCGAGTCGCCACTCATTGATAGCATTTCTGATGCACCCCCTGAGCATGGGGGCCAAGTAGATCACCTTGAACAAGTTGATGAGGTAGCCATGACTGGTCCAAGTGCCAATGCATCTTCCCATGAGTTTGTGGGAATGATCAATGTGATGACAGAGAACCAAAGTCCTCTTAATTCATCTAGACCACTTGTGACTCCATCCAACATTCCATCCATAACACAAGAGATATCATTGATGGATTCAGTCACACCTACTCCATCTCATTCAACATCTCAACAAAATCAAGAACAAGTGTACCCACTACAACAAAGTGGAGATAATCTAGCTACCACAATTGAACACTATGAGGTGGAACAAGAGCATGAGTTAAATCAAGAACAAGAGCATGTGGATATACTCACTACCCACAATCATCATGAACCATATGCATTTACTCAGATGATTTTGGATAGGCTAGCCAATGTTGAGTTACAAGTGAGTCACCAACATAATGACTCACAACAGATCTTGAATCGACTCGCAAGCATTGAGTTACAGTTGAGTCATTCAAAATCTCAACCCCTTGATTTCAGGACCACCTCCCCCACCAGTCTCCTTCAATCAAAAAATCAAGGGCAAAGGCAACAACACCATCAACCTCGCATATATACACCATTGCCTGAATCTTTGGTGTCACTCTTTAATCGATTATGCGAGGCTAAGGTTATCACATTGCCAGATATCCACCCTTTGGATCCTAATAGACACAAACCAATGTGGTATCAAGAGAGTCAACACTATCCTTATCATCAAGTGAATGGTCATAACATTAAGTCATGTATCACCTTCAAGAATAAGGTACAAGATATGCTTGACAAGAATGATCTTCAAATCAACAATCAACAAATTGACATAGTTCAAAATATGTTACCTATAGATAAGAGTCAAGAAGAGAAACCTAAACAGGTGACTAAGATGCATACAACCCTATCGCCTCATAAAATATGGCGACCATGTTCACCTCATTTAAAGCATCAACATCATACCTGGACTCCATTAGCTGAGTCCATGTCAACCATATTTCACAACTTGCAAGAAGCAAAGGCAATCATCTTGCCAGATATACCCCTAATCAATCCAAATAGGTCTAGATCTAGATGATACAGGGAGGATCATTCTTACCTCTATCACCGAATAAGAGGGCATGACATTAGCAATTGTCATAATTTTAGACATGTGGTCCAAGATCTTATTGATAGGGAAGTTGTATCCACAAGCGGGTCACTCATGTTACCCCATCAAGATAGTGGTATTACCCATAATAATTCCTTGCCACAATAGGGGGAGTCAATCTCTATCACTCCTCCTAGCCAAGCCAATAATAATGCATCAAACATAGTACATACTAGGGGTATCCAAGGTGTCACACCTTCCCCACTATTTACATCACAAGAAATGAAGCAAATTGAGGATCCTAAAGGTATTGCACCTTCCTCGCTTCCTTTGATCACCACAAATGTTGGGGGGACACAAGGTATTGCACCTTCCTCCTAGAATCACAAAGTAATCAAAGTTACATAAAATCTCCAAAGGCATCCATAAGCCCTTTGGTCACAACCAAATACCCCTAGGCAGTCATAGACACTTTCTAAGTGTCGAGAGGAGAGGCATCATAAGGCAAAAAACCCTAGAAAGACACTTTTAAGTGTCGCCTAGGTCACCCTAAAGTCTCCTAGCGGTCTTTGACCATCTAGGTCAAATAAAAAATCCCCTAGACTATCTACGATCATCTAGGTCAACCTTAAATTCTCCAAAGGCATCCATAAGCCCTTTGGTCACAACCAAATACCCCTAGGTAGTCATAGACACTTTCTAAGTGTCATTAACCACCTAGGTCACCCTAAAGGCTCCTAGCGGTTTTTGACCATCTAGGTCAAATAAAAAATCCCCTAGACTATCTACGATCATCTAGGTCAACCTTAAATTCTCCAAAGGCATCCATAAGCCCTTTTGTCACAACCAAATACACCTAGGTAGTCTATGACACTTTCTAAGTTGTCGTTGCTCACCTAGGTCACCCAAAATGCTCCTAGCGGTCTTTGACCATCTAGGTCACATAAAAAAGCTCCTAGACTATCTACGATCATCTAGGTCAACCCTAAAATCTCCAAAGGCATATATAAGCCCTTTGGTCACCTTAAAACACTCCTAGATGGTCCATGATCATCTAGGTCAACCCAAAATGCCCCTATGTGGTCTATGACCATCTAGGTCAAGCTAAAATGTTCCTAGGTAGTCTACGACTATCTAGGTCAAACCTAAATGCTCCAAAGGCATCTATAAGCCCTTTGGTCACCCAAAAATCCCCAATGGCATTCATTAAGCCCATTGGTCAACCTATACATATATATACATATCTCAAAAATAACAAAAAAAAATCATTAAAATCATCAAAATACAAAAATATTGCATTGTATTGCATTTCTCATCACTTGCATTATAATCATAGTTGCATTAGGCATACTCATCATTGCATTATGCATCATTCCAAATTGATCATATATGTCTAGCACCAGTTCTGTACATTAGGCATCTAGTAAAAATTCATTGTTATCATATGATAGTTATACCACATGTTTATATTACATATACCATTTACATTATATGTCTATTTCCCATCACTTAGCCATTGTTAGAAAAACATAGTTAAAGTTTTCGGTCACTCAACCATATCTAGTTATCTTCTCAAATTTGTAGAAAGCTATCATGATATTTAGAAGGTAGAATCCTGCTTGGATAATGCTTGGTATACATCAAAATCCCAACACAATTTTCACATTAATAAATCCAAGTCTAGCACAAGGAAAGATGAAAACTATGAAGTGGTCTAGGTTACTTTCAAGCGAAAAGGTTATCTTACTCATCCCCCTATGTGAATGGTTCAAATATGTTGAGAATTGACAAAAGGACAAGTTCCTCCTTACCCAAAAATCCCTTGCCCTACACTAGGGCAAGTATCCCAAAGAGAAAAATCAATAGTGATTATCATCCCTTCAAAGTACTCCAACAAGAAATAGTGATTATTATCACTTCAAAATATGCAAAAGAAATAGTGATTATTATCACTAGGAAAAGCACAAAGAAATAGTGGTTCTCACCACTACAAAAATCCCTTGCTCACCAAATCAAAATGAGCAACTCCCTTGAGAAATTCAAAGTTAAAAGAAAAGAAGGGAGTCTTGAACTTGAATCCCTGGAATTCTCAGCATTAGAGAACCATAAGGTGATCCTCATTACAGGTTTGGTGGATAGCCTACTTGTCAATGGTGGTAGCCTCCCGCATGATGATATGTCTATCACTTAAGCAACTTGCTTAGGTATAGACCAATGTTTGAATGTGGATGAGCTAGCTTGTTGTAACCTAGATTACCTAGTGGTCTAATCCAACTAAGTACAAAACTCAGGATAATGAGACTCGTAGAATGATCTCTAATGTCGATGGGCTGAGTGAATCCCATTTGCACTAGGGTAATCTTATGTGTTATCATGGTAATGAACTCACATGCACACACAGGGATATTGATTATCTTGGTTATCTTAGTAGGTGCATACTTTGTCAAAAGATCTTGTATAGTTATTATATGACTTTTGATTAGGTAACTAGAGTGTTTGAGTCTCTTCAAAACTACCAAATAATATCATATCATATTACATTATCCATTTTATTTTACATCATGTTGCCACATGTTTGTCATAATTCCAAAATCCATTACATAGTGTCAATAATAACATGAAAATAATAAAGATACATTTTGTATAGTCTATGGTGCTAGCATAGTATGCATCAAATAGTCATCATATATCCATCATACAAAATTAAATCAATCATTACATCCAATCATACACATTTTATACTTTTGTTTATTAAGTGATATTCATAAAATAGGATAGATACCAGATAAATATTAGCAATAATATTTAGATGACCACTGACTATTTTATGCATATATTTTAATTTACAAAAGCATATAAAGAAAACATACACATCTACATATCATCAAATCAAATCATAGGATCAATACATGCATCCATGTTAGACATCCATCATAACATCATATAGCAAATATAAGCATTGCATACATCTCATAAAGCAATAAGGAAACACATGATGATAATAGAAACTCATATATATATGTATGAGACCAAAAGATACATCATAATCCAAAAACTTCCTATGGGCTACAATAAAGTGGGTCCTCAGACCTCACACTCCAAAAATAAAAATTCAAAAACAACTTAAAATATAAAAAAAATGGGCCAAAAACCCACCAAAAACAAGGTAGAATGGTCAAGAAAATAGGAGAGGGATCAAGACTGAACCTATAATAATTTTGGATGCATCAAAAGACTCTATTTTAGTCCCCAAGAAGGCCTCCATGGCTGGACCGCTCCAAGGGAATGAGATATTTGGCCTTTTGCCTCCAAAACTATTCATCAAAATAGTCAAAAATCACCTCCAAACAGGTATTTAGTACCATGGGCAAAATAGAGAGTTACCCCAATTAAGTCATATGTGTCAAGTGACTCATCACTTTAGCATTTTTCATGCCCTCATCGACTCATTGCTTGAGGGGGTAGTCATAATAATGAATTCAAAAATCGAATCAACATTAAAACACTCAGAAGTGTAAATTCCATGCATTCAAAAGAATCTTGGCTAAAGATAAATTTTCAAGCCCATGTTGGGGCAAAGAATCAGCATAAGAAATAAATAAATAGGCTTGACCTCCTTGAAACCTCGGGAATTGACCCATGTAAAGGTTTACAAGAATACAAGGCACCAAGACCTAGTATGCCCTAAGCCCCATAAGACTGTTACTACAACACGACTGAAAGGTATACCCAAAATTGATCCTTCGACTATGTCAATAGAAAGGATTCCAAGAATGTATACCTTTTCCACAATGGAGGCATCCAAAGTTGATTAGGTTAATGAACAACCTTGATCATTCGATGATTTAGTGATCTATTTTTGCTCAACGCTTTGTTTCACATTGTGCATCCCAAAAATGGGGTATCTATAGACACCTAAATCACGTAAATCAGATAAGACTATCAATGCATCACATATGCCCTCTTATCGACAACATATGGCCCTATTGGGCACCCCTCTAGGCTAGAAAAAGGCTTCCAAAAGGCTCCAAAACTCAGTTTGGAGGGTTCCTAGCAGTCTAGGGTAGTTTTGGGGCTCCTACTAGTGATCATCCCACCCAGGGATGGTCATAGTTGGTGACCGTCCCACCTAGGGATGACCATCCACAACCATCCCTGGGTGGGACGACCCCTAACTAGACCCTTGAAAAAGTCAAAGGATGCACTAAATGGCAATCAAAGACTACCATTAGCGCATCCAATCACCCCAAATTGATTGGGGACCTGCTAATGGACTGCAGGGTAGTAGATTGGGAGCCCCAAAGGGGCAACCTTCTCCCCATCAATCAATGACAAGATTAGGACACATGGCGGCACCTGCCTCGCATGGCAAGAGATGCCATTTTTCCCTAGATGCCCTTTTGGGCTATAAAAGGAGGTCCAAACCCCCATTTCAAAAGAGGAGAAGTAGAATTTGAGCAACGAAGTGCTGCCCAATTCTATCCCCACTTATCCCCAACATTTTGCAAACCAAAACTTGCCCTTTTGGCCTTGAAACCCTCTTCATTCGAAGGTGATTTCAGGGGAAATAGGCTCGATCCACTAATTCCAAACCAGCCAAATTGAAGTATTCTTTGGCCCCATCTGTCGACAACACCCCTTACCAAGTTTTGGACCAATTCCCATAGCCATAGGTGACAAAACTAAGGCAGTTTTGTAACCGTCCCACCTGGGGACGGTCAGCAGTCTGTGCATGGCACACCTAGGGATGGCCACAAAATAGATTGTAATTTCAGATAAATTCCTCCATAGACCCCTTAGGAATGTCTAGAGGAACCTCTGGTCCAAATTTGAGGTAATTTGGAGGAGTTTTGATGCAGGATTTGTGATCCCCAATGTTGCAGGTTTATCTGGCTCACCCAGGAACGGTCACCATTTTTGCATTATTTCACCTTTGATCTTGCTTCCAAATTCCTTTATTTGTATTTAGATCATCTTAAAATATGTTTATGCTTAATGTAGATCAGTTTTCATGCATGTAGATCACTTTTTATGGTTGTAGAATATGCTCTCCTTTCATGGTTTTATGGCTTTATTCTATAACACAGGTGCTATTAATCCCCTTTCAATCCCTTGTCTTCAGGAACAGGAATTCTAGGCAAGAGGAGGAGCTAAGGAGGCACAAGATTATCAGCCCAACAATAGCTCTCGAGTGTGGGAAGCAGGAATTCACAAAACCATTATTTATCGCCTTAAAGGCCTCCTTCCAAGGGACTAGATCCCTTGAGGATTTGTAATGAAATGTATCAAATTTGTGAAGCCCTCAAGGGGACATCTTGTAATCTGGTTTTGAAGCTATAAATGAATGAATAGATAGAGAATTTCATTATCTTTATTGTCTATGTTGCTTCATTTCATTAGATTACATGTTTATGCCATATTTCCCTTTGAATGCTTTATAACTGATATACATTGCAAGTAAATGCCCTTAAGGCGATATCGTGAATTTCACTAGTAAAAAGGCCTTAATCCCACCTTCACCCCCTGAGGGGTGAAGTCAGATCCAATTTTTCCCTTGGGTGGTGATTTATATCAAAATTGCCCCTCTGGTGGCGAACTCGGCAAAAAAACTCTATAATCACCCAAACTACCTCCAAAACCCTAGACAAGCAGGCATAGGTCTACCAAAAACCTAGGAACCTTCCAAATTTATCATCTAACTTATTTTGCAATCATATTCATCATGCATTGGTATCTTATCAATTGTTGCATCATCAAATTACCGCATGACATCCACATCAATTTTGATTCGTCGTTTGGGGGGGTATTCATATCCAAAGTGAGATTTGCATGCAACCACAACATCAAAAATTCAAAAGCACGATTAGCACATTTGTCTACAAATTTTTTTGTTGAAGATTATCATACGAAATAATCTCAATCCCAATTAGAAATGGGTTAAATCAAGAGAGTTGTGCATAACAATGTAAATGTCACTTTAGCATTCATGGAGCACAATGAATGACACAAGAGACTAATCCTAGTGCAACATTTGAAAAAGTATTTCACGACCACGCTGATCTAGTCACGTTTGAATAATCCAAATGTTAACTAACTCAAATGGTTTAACACTTGTCACCATATTCTCATAAATAAATCAACAACAAAGATTTAGATAGGCTTTTTTTCTATTCATACTTTTGGACCACGTTGATCTAGTCACAAAAGCAAAGAACTTAAAATTTGCCATTCTGAAGTAATTGGTATGGAATTGTAAATGTCATACAGACTCAGCAAAATCACATCATTGCATCCACAATCATTCATTTCCATTCACCAAAATTGTTTTTGTTTCTTTCCTCTTCTTCTTTCCTTCCTTTCTTCTCTTCCTTGGGACATACAGCTAATGTTATGTGGTCACGCTTTGAGCGACTACATACCTTTGATTAGATTCTATTCTTTCTCTTCTTTCCCTTGGACATCTAGTTGATGTTGTATGGTCATGCTTCGAGCGGCTACATACCTTAAATTAGATTCCATTATTTCCCTTATCTCCCTGGATCCCCAATCAATGTTGTATGGTCATGCTTTGAGAAGATATATACCTTTGATTGGATTCCATTCCTATTCTATCCCTTTTCCTTCTACACAAACCCTTCACATTTTTATATTAAACTGTATTCCACACAGTATAGTACAAAAAGAGATAAAATGTAGACACCCAATAGTTGCACATTGCTATACCTACGTACTTGTAGATCCTTTCAGAAACTTGTAGGTCTACATAGGCCATGCTAGGTACCCCTAGGATATTGTAGACCATCGCAAACTATTGTAGATCCTCCTAGATATGCGTAGATTTTTGTAGTCATGCGTAGTCATGTGTAGACAGTCATAGTCATGCATAGTCACACGTAGATCACCATAGGTTATCATAGCATCGTGTAGACTTCCATATACCACTTCATCAACTTTTAGGTCCTAAACCATCATAAGCCTTCAAAATCACATCCCATGCATTGGTATATCCTCCGACAGCCTATTTTTACTCAATTGAGGCCCCCATGAGGTATTAGTTGACAAAAAAAATTACCAAGTCAATTCCTAAAATCTAATTTAATGTTGACTTCACTTAAGTCACCTTTTTAGGGAAAAATTGATTAAAATAACTCTTAATCCTTAATTAACACTAATTACATCCTCCCACATGTGTGTAATTAGGGTTAGCTAAGATATTTTCCTAAGAAACCCTAATAAAGCCCTAATTTGACTTAAGACCTCCTAGTCCTGATTAGACTTGATCCTTCCTTACACATGTGTGAGGATAGGATATTTTCTATGAGGAATAGGAGACTTCCATGTCCCAAACCCTAACCTAATTTTGGTTATAACTTAGCCTAGGGTTATTTTATTTAACTCTCCCCCCTACACCTTACCATTTCCTATAAATAATGGGTCCTAAACCCCTAATTAACTCTCTCTCCCTATTTCAACAAAGTACATAAACTCTACAAAAATGGACAATAAAGATTTAACAACCAGATCTTAGAGTAGATAGTTAGATTTCTACAGCATACAGAGGCACACCAGCTGCCTAGGAATCGATCCACTGAAGGGATTTTACAAAAGGAACCTCGTAGTTGAATTCACCCCCACCCCATGGATCCGGTCTCAGTTCACCCCCTGGGTGGCGAATTGGGTCTACAGGTCCCAAATCACCTCAAATTTTGGAAGCTATGTTTTACCATTTTATCAACTTCTGCACTTTCAATTTTAGTTTTCAAGGTATTATTATTGTCTATTTTATCTTTGTAAACATGGGGCCTGACTAAAGCAAGCCCCCCATCACACTAACCCCCTTTTGTAGGTTATTCACATGTTATTTAGCAGATCTGAAGAGGAAGAGCATCATAAAACAACCCCATGGTGGCCCACATACAAAGAAGCCCACCTACATTGAGGGATGATTGAAGATGACATCGAACTTGTTGTAACTTTAGTAGAAGAATAAATGGGTAAAGGGCATCATGTCCCTATTGTAACACATATTTTTCAATATTAATGAAATACAAACTTTTTGTTGAGTACACATTTATGTTTTGTATTAATGGATCAAATGTCGATTTCTACTCGTTTCAGTATTAATTAGAAAACATAGAGAAATTTTAAGGCAAAGTGATTAAATTCTCTTAGGTTTTCTACTAGTTTCTACTAGGAACAACAAACATTTAATTGCAATCCACCCTAGTCTCCAGTGGTCTAGATTGTATGTAGAGTTTGCATGCTTGAGGCCCAATTAGAGGCTATTTCTTCATAAGTAATCCTGCATTCTCAGAACATCATGTAGTTCTTTAGAAGTGCATTTTCTTAAAGTGAAACATTATTTTTAGCCATATAGGAGAATCATTTGAGCGCTTCATGATGCATTTATTATTTATGCAAATCTAAAAAGAACAATCGCACACCACATCACATTTAAACATTAGTGAGTTGGAATTCACACCCAACCACTAATATATTTCAACAATGGTGTGTTTAATCTCCATTCATTGGCTTAAATCCTATGAATCGGATCTATTGGCCAATACCGACTTCAAGAACTGTCCTATCTATGCAAAATAGCATGCATTCCTCTTCATAGGGGTGTGTCACTGCATACAGTGTGCTGGGTGAGGATCGACAGGACTTGTGCTCCATGATAAGGTGTGGGCTTCATCTCCACACTTTGGTGGGTTTAAATTATCATGAATTTCATAGTTGGTTGTTGAGCTATGAGCATACAGGTGAAAACCATTAAACTATACAAGCATTTTATCAATGGATTTCCAAACACGATGAGAAATAGTTAAAGTTTTCAACAAATTTGAAACACAGAAGACTAGTTTTAGGAACACCAAAAACATCTAAAAGAGATAAATATTTTATCTACTTTGTTTGGGTGTCTTAAAATTTACACAAAAGATAATTTCACATTGTCATGGTATTAACACAGAGCAACCACCCTCAGTCCAACACTGAGGTGGGAACTGCCACTCCTCCCAACCATAATCACAACAACAATGATGTTGAGCCACCCACAAAGAATACTATTGAAAAAATTTCAGCAAGCCTTAGGGGTGATAAATCAACGCATGGGGTACTCCTCAAGAAACCATAGCTAGATAAATATATCTAGGTTTCTCTCATAATAGACATGAGGGAGCTTCAAGGCCCCAATCCTCACATGATAGACAGGCAAGATCAACCCACTAAGGGGTAAAATACAAGGGTTGGATCCAATCGTAGACCTACCACAACTCCTAGACACTCTCAATGTAGTAGGTGAAGTAGGGGAAAATGGTGCACCAAATTATGTAAAACAATATGCGTATCTACCCCATATCGCTAATGAGAATAAAAAAGGAAGCATGCATGTAAAAGGAAAGAATACCAAACGAAAGGAAATGAATTTAAATAAAGTATTTTCTCATTAATTTGTTGGATCCAATCCAATATTATAGTAGTCCCCTTTAGGGCTCAAAATTTTGATACAATTGTTACAATATTGGGTGCCCAAAGACCAAGTCTTTCACAAAATCAAGGTGCACATCCAATGTTTCTCCGCATACCCACAATTAAGGTGGGTTATCCAATGCTGTCGTTGCTTGTATATAGGTTCTATGATGTCTAATATTGCTTCCTAGAGCCTTCTGAGGACCGGTACCTGCACACAAGGAATCAAAAAGGGTTCAAATAGCAAGGGTGTATGGTGAAAACATGCAATCCCCATAGGGGCAAAATGGCATATGAATTAAAAATGCATCAAATGATATAAAAATGACTTGAAAATTTGCATATATATTAAAGAGTATTTTTTGGGAGGATATCATCCAAAAAATATCAGAAATTGCATCCGTAGACCCCTCAATTTAGCGTCGTCGGCCTATAACCTACGAAAAGGAAGACAACAAAATCTCAAACCTGAACTTATCTAAAACTCATGAAATTTTGTTTTTATGCATCAATGGACATTTTAAGACAACCCATATGATTATATTTTCAAATTGGATCCCGGATCAACATGCATCAAACTGGGGTGCCCGGATGGGCCCTACGAGCCTGCGAAAACTTAAAAATAGCATAAATATTTCATTTTAACTCCAAATGACCTGAAATTTGAAATATAACATAATATAATAATGTATAAAATTACCAATTAAAAATAGTAAATAAATTGTTTAATAATTTACCCTCATACTAGGGAGGGGCGATGGTGACTGCAACTATTTGGGAGGCACCCTAGGAGGGGATACCTACCAAATCCGGAAACTTTTTGTTACCAAAACACTAGAAGATGTTCCTAAACAACCTAAGGTGTGTTTTAGTCAAATTTGGTGAAGAAATTCACCCGTATGGAAAATTTATGCTCGGATTACCTTCTTGAAGTCACCCAGTAACCTCCTTGGAAAAAGGGAGATTTCGAGGGCAAAAACATGTAATAAGGTGAGGGGAAATCTCAAAAAAACTCTATTTCATATACTATAACTCCTTTATATATGTGTGTCTAAATTTTGTGTGGAAATTGCATCCACTTTATAGCCCAAAGGGGCTCAAGTTCAAAAAGGCATGCAAGGGCATGCATGGCAGGAGGTGCCATTTGTCAAACGGGATGCATGCACTAGATGGGGAAGAGAATATCAATTTTGGGCCTCAATTATGAAGTATTTCATAAGTACTTAGTTCCCTCTAACCCACATGCTCCAAATGGCGTGCTAGATGGCAGTTTTTGGGTGCCATTTGGCCCAGATTTGACTTTTTTTGGGTCAAACTTGCTCACCGTCCCACCCTGGGACAATGGCTCACCACCATCCTAGGGTGGGAATATGGGAATATACCACCGTCCTAGGGTGGTATGGTGGTGAATTTTGGGCCAAAACCTCCCAAAATTGGGCCGGTAGCCTCCAAAAACCTTTTTGAAGTGGCTAGAACCACTGTGAGCCTCCTAAGGGCTGCCCAAGGGGCCATATGATGTCAATTTGATCATTTTTTGTGGGTGCTTAATTGGATTAACCACATTTTAGTGTCTACATATGCCCCTTTTTGAGATGCGTTGTGTGAAACATAGTGCTGAGTAAAAATAGATGACCAAAATGTAGAATGATTAAGGTTACTCGATAACCTAACCAACTTTAGATGCCCCAATCATGGAAAGGGCATGTGTTCTTGAATCCTTGCTTCTAACATGGTAAAGACATTGGTATTGGTTTCTCTTCAACTTCCAGGTATGCTCAAGGGACTTATAACACTAGGCATTTAGAGAAAACCAAGTATTTTTGTAACTTTTGAGGTTACCAACAGGTAGGTTCATCTGCACTATTATGTGCTTAATTGAGATATTTGTTTATTTTTTGCCCCAAGCAGGGGCATGATTATCTTTGTCAAAGATTTGTTGGATGAACGCAACTTGCATTATTGAGTGTTTAATTGTTGATTTTTTATTATGAATTTATTAAGCATGACTACCCCCTCAAGCGATGAGTCAATGAGGGAATGACCAGTGAGAAAAGCGATGAGTCACTTGACCCAGATGACGTTTGTTAAGGTTGCCTTCAATTGTTCTCATTGAAAAATGGCACAATTTTGAAAGGACTTGGATGATGCTATGGAGATTTCATGGAAGCAAAGAGTTGAAAACCTCCTTCCCATGGGGTGGTCTAGCCATAATAGCCTTCTTTGGGAGTGAAGTAGTAACTTTTCCATGAATCCATGAGAAGTTTGCATTCCATCTTGACCCTGAATGAATTCCATTATATTTGGCTTTTTTTGGTGGGTGCTGAACCCTTATCATTGGCGTTTGTGTTGTTTTGTTGTTTTTTGATTAATATATATGTATATACATTTTATCCATGGGCTTATTGGATGCCATTGGGGCATTTTGAGTAACCAAAGGGTTTATGGATACCTTTGGGGCTTTTTGGGATTGACCAAAGGCTTCAAGGATACCTTTGAGGCTTTTTGGCTTGACCAAAGGGTTTATGGATACCTTTGGGGCTTTTTGGGTTGACCAAAGGGTTTATGGATACATTTGGGGCTTTTTGGGGTGACCAAAGGGTTTATGGATACCTTTGGGGCTTTTTGGGGTGGCCAAAGGGTTGATGGATACCTTTGGGGCTTTTTGAAATTGATTGCTTAACTATTTGATCAATGATTAGGGGAGGTATGGTACCAATAATGCCCTAGTTGATTCTTGAAAACATTTGTGTGATGTGCAATTGTGTGATTGTTGACCATTAGGTGCATTAGGTGTTATGATGCATTCATGGATGCATGTGTTGTGCTATGATGTTATTTGATGATATGCAGTATTTTTATTTGATCTATGATATGACGATGGATGTCTATCATGTATGCATATGTTTTTATGTGATTTTATTTTATTTTGTATATGTATGGATGTATGATGAGATGGATGACTATATGTCATATTATGTTAATACCATAGATGATATAGAATGCATCAATTCATGTATAATGTTGTCTTGAGACTATATAATGGATTTGTGAATAATGTAATTAAAATGAATGTGGTGAAGTGATATGATGTTTAGAAGATGTTCATGAGGTTTCCACGAAACTCAAACACTCTAGTAAATTGATCAAAAGGTGTATACTAATTGTACAAGACTTTTTAACAAGGTATGAATCTATTAGGATGACCAAGATACTCAATATCCCTGTGTGTGCAAGTGAGTTCATTCCTACGAGATGCATAAAGATACCGCCATTGACAAGTAGGCTATCCACCAAACTTGTAATGAGGATCACTCTATGAATGCCACAATCCAAAGTTCTATACTCAGTTGGATTAGACCACTAGGTATTATAGGTGACCAAAAGCTAGCTTGTCCACATGCAAACATTGGTCTATACACACGCAAAGCTAATTTGATAGACATATCGTCATGCATTTAGGATACCACCATTGACAAGTAGGCTATCCATAAAACCTGTAATGAGGATCACCTAAATAGTTTTTCAAATGCTGAGAATTCTAGGGATTCAAGCTCAGGTGTATTTTGGTTATTCAATTGATTGGGATTACTTGCTCTCATATATAGTGATGAAAATAATTGTTTATTTTTCTCTTTTTAGTGACTATAATCACTGTTTATTTTGAGTTTTTTTCTTTTTTCTCTTGAGCAAGGGGTTTGAGTAGTGGTGATAACCACTGTTATTTTTTATTGTTGCTTTTTGAGGATTTTGATTTCAAATTTGAACTTATGGGATTTTTGGCTTGTGGATAGCATTGATCCTTTAGGCCTTGGGGATGACTACCCATCCTTCTCAAGGGTGTGTAGTACGAATCCTTACGACTTTAGGGATCAAAGGTGTTTGAAAATTTTGATGGGAATCTTTTGGGATTTTTCTTTAGAATGGTGTTGATATTTTAGGCCTTGGGGATGACTACCCATCCATCGTAGGGACATGTAGTATGAATCCTTATGACTTTAGGGATCAAGGGTGTTTGGGAATTTTGATAGTGGTGAAAATCGTTGTTGATTTTGGAGAATTGGGTGGGGGAAGATCTTTTCCTTTAACCAACTCTCATCATTCTTGAACCATTCACACAAGGGGATGAGCAGGATAAATTTTTTTCTCAAGGTACCCTAGACCACTTTATGGGTTTCATATTTCCTTTCATAAAATTGGATTTATTAGTGTGAAATGTGTTGGGATTTGATGTATACGAGGTACGATCTCAGCAAGACTCTACCTCCTAAAAATCTCACTAGACTTCTACAATATCTAAGAAGAAACTAGATATGGCTAAGTGACCGAAAACCTTAATGACATTCTAAAAAAAATGACTAAGTGGAGGGAATGGAAATGACCATGGAAATGTATGAAATGTAGATGGAAATGATAAGTACCTATGGAATGAGCTGAGTGATAACCTTGACACCATTGATTGTGCATTATACGTAGTGTACTATTTTAATGCTAGACATGTATGAGCCACTTTACAAATGCAAAGTGCCAATGATGATTATGCAAAATGCAAATGATAATGCAATGGTATGCAACTTGATGGGAACGCAATATTTTTTTGAAATTTTGATTGATATATGTATGAAAGTGCAATGTGATGCAATGTTTTTGTATTTTGAAGTTTTGATGATGTTTTTGAATTTTTGATTGATATGTATATACATGTGACCAACAAGCTTATTTGGGGGCCATTGGGGCATTTAGGTTTGACCTAGATGATCGTAGATAGCCTAGGAGTGTTTTTTACTTGACCTAGATGGTGAAAACCTGCTAGGAGCCTTTTGGGTGACCTAGGTGTTCAGTTACACTTAGAAAGTGTCTACGACTACCTAGGGGTATTTTGTTGTGACCAAAGGGCTTAGGGATGCCTTTGGGGCTTTTAGGGTTGACCTAGATGATCGTAGATAGTCTAGGAGAATTTTTACTTGACCTAGATGATGAAAACCCGCTAGGAGCCTTTTGGGTGACCTAGGCATTCAACAACACTTAAAAAGTGTCTACGACTACCTAGGGGAATTTGGCTATGACAAAAGGGTTTATGTATGCCTTTGGGGATTTTAGGGTTGACCTAGATGAACATAGATAGTCTAGGAGCATTTTTACTTGACCTAGATGGTGAAAACCACTAGGAGCCTTTTGGGTGACCTAGGCATTCAACGACACTTAAAAAGTGTCTACGACTACCTAGGGATATTTGGTTGTGACCAAAGGGCTTAGGGATGCCTTTGGGGCTTTTAGGGTTGAACTAGATGATCATAGATAGTCTTCGAGTGTTTTTAATTGACATAGATGGTGAAAACCTGCTAGGAGCCTTTTGGGTGACCTAGGTGTTCAACAACACTTAAAAAGTGTCTATGACTACCTAGGGGCATTTGGCTATGACCAAAGAGCTTATGGATGCCTTTGGGGATTTTAGGGTTGACCTAGATGATCATAGATAGTCTAGGAGCATTTTTACTTGACCTAAATGATGAAAACCTGCTAGGACCCTTTTGGATGACCTAGGCATTCAATAGCACTTAAAAAGTGTTTACAACTACCTAGGGGCATTTGGTTCTGACCAAAGGGATTAGGGGTGCATTTGGGGATTTTAGGGTTGACCTAGATGATCGTAGACATTCTAGGAGAATTTTTACTTGACCTAGATGATGAAAACCTGTTAGGAGCCTTTTGGGTGACCTAGGCATTCAGTGATACTTAGAAAGTGTCTATGACTGCCTAGGGGCATCTGGTTGTGACCAAAGGGCTTATGGATGCCTTTGGGGCTTTTAGGGTTGACCTAGATGATCGTAGATAGTCCAGGAGCATTTTTACTTGACCTAGATGGTTGAAACTTTCTAGAAGCATTTTGGGGTCACCTAGATAGTCATAGACCACCTAGGGATATTATGGGTTGACCAAGTGGTATGTAGATACCCTTGGAGCCTTTTGGGATCACCTAGACAGTTATAGACCACCTAGGGATGCTATGGGTTTACCAAGTGGTATGTAGATACCCTTGGAGCCTTTTGGGGTCACCTAGACATTTATAGACTGCCTAGGGGTGCTATGGGTTGACCAAGTGGTATGTAGATACCCTTGGAGCCTTTTGGGGTCACCTAGACAGTTATAGACCACCTAGGGGTGCTATGGGTTGACCAAGCGGTATGTAGATACCCTTGGAGCCTTTTGTAACTTTGCTTACTTTGTGTTCTTAGGAGGAAGGTGCAATACCTTGTATACCCCTAGCATTTATGGTGATCAAAGGAAGCAAGGAAGGTGTGATACCTTTAGAATCCCCAATTTGCTTCATTCCTTGTGATGTAAATAGTGGGGAAGGTTACACCTTAGATACCCCCATTATGTACTATGATTGGTGCAATGTTATTGTCTTGGCTAGAAGGAGCAATAGAAATTGACCCCCCCAATTGTGCTAGTGGATTTTGGGTAATAGCCATGTTTTGATGGGGTGAAATGAGTTCTCCACTCATGGATAAAGCTCCTTGATCAATAAGATCTTGGACTTGAGGATCATTACTATCGATTATATCCTATACTAGGTGTTTGAACATGAAGCACCTATGGATGTCATGCCCATTTTGCCTATGGTACTTGCAATATAGGTCTTTGTGATATGTTTTGGGCTTTGGTGTGTTTTTATTGATAGGTCGACACTCAGGTAGGTTGATCACATTAGCTACTAAGAGGCTCTCAAAAAAAGAGTCCATGGACTCAAGAATGGACGTAAATTGGCGCTTAGGGTGACACTTCCAATTTAGCCCTTGATTTGTTTGAGACTTAATATTGAATTGCATAGGAGTTGGTTGGTCCAGATACTCAGGGGGTTGAGATTTAAGATTACTCAATTATACCTCAATGCTTGTGAGTTGACTCAAGATCTATTGTAAATCATTGTGTTGTTGATTCATGTGTAACTCCACATTGGCTAGCCTATCCAAGATATGTTGTGGAACTGGCGGGGGTGATGACTAGATGACTATTGAAGAACCTGGATGGCAACTGATAGTTTGTGGAGGTGAACTAGGTGTGGGAGCTAGGAGATAGTTTATCAAGGGTGGATAAAAAGTCCTTAATGTCTGAGCAGATGTGGATGCTTCATGATGATTGGAGTTGGAGATTATATCCACATGTTCTTGTTCTTGATTTGGCTCACGCTCATGTTCCAACTCAGAGTTTTCAACTATGGTAGTTGGGTTACCCCCACTTTGGTCTATGGGGTACATCGATTCTTTATCTTGTGGATATGTTGAGTGAGATGGAGTAGGTGTGACTGAATCCATCAATGGTATCTCTTGTGGTGTGGATGGCATTTTGGGTGGAGTCGCAAGTTGCATAGATGGATTCAGAGGACTTTGATTCTATGGCATCACATTGATCATTCCCACAAACTCATGAGAAGATGCATTTGCATTTGAACAAGTTATTGCTGCCTCATAAACTTGTCCAAGATGATCTTCTTGGCCTCCATGTTTGAAGGGCACATCAGGAATGCTATCAATGGGTGGAAACTTTGTAGGGGGACTACCTAGATTTTTGATCGACTTGATGATAGGTGTGAATGCAGTATTGGGTACTATGCACTCATCGAGTTCTAGGTAGGTCAATTGAATTGTGTCCTCAAATATGGTGGGTGAAGATGGTACGATATGATTTGATTCATCCGTATCAACAAGGGGTTATTCCTTATTTTTGGTAGGAGTGATAAGATATTCTATAAGTGTATTGATGACAGCTATGGGAGCTTCTACAGTTGGCTCTTCTTATCCTTCCTTGCTTTAAAAGATAGAGGATGGTACTAGCAGTGGTGGTGAAGGTAACTTCATGACTAACCATGGGGTTGCATTTGGACTTTGGATAAAGTCATTGGGTTTAATATCCAAATGCTTGGGTGACACTATAGGCCTTTGTGGATGATCCACCTGCTTATAATACTTGAATGGGTCTGGGTCAGCATTGATCACATGTACCTTACCTTCATCAATGTATTTAATGCATTGATGCACTATAGATGGAACACATTCCATATCTCTTATCCATGGTCTTCCAAGAAGTATGTTGTACTATCTTTCACCCTCCAAGATGTAGAACAATGTAGGCACAATATTTTGTCCAACTTCAATAAATAGGATTATTGTACCAACAGTGGAGGATAAAGCATCATTAAATGCTTGTAATGTGAACTTGGAAGGTGCAATGCACAAGGATGGAAGGTTGAGATGCTTTATTGAAGCTGTGGTAATAATGTTTATCGAGGAACCTATGTCAACCAATACTCGCTTAGGGGACCCTATTGATACTCGTGATGATATGCAAAGTAGGATCTGGTGAATTGGTAGGCACAATTTTGACCTCATGATTTTGAAAGGATATAGTAGGCTTCTTGTACATTTTTATGTATTTCATAAAGTTGGTGAAAGCATCAGAGTCATGATGTTGTACCTCAATGGAATCCAAGAGCCTCATGAAAGGTTCCTAATATTTTGAGGACTATAGTAGAAGCTCACTCATGGTCACTTTTGTTGATGGTGCATGCGAAATTTGCATAGGCCTACTCTAGGTTGCTAAAACTTATTGGATGGGAGTTCTAGGTGGTGAAGACCACAATGTAGAGGGAGTGTAGACCTCCCTACTAGGCCATTTGGAAGGTTGATTATATCTGGTTTGTGATTGGAATTAGTGTTTTCTAACCGAATAATCCACTTGATCATGTGGGTAACCCATTGATATTCTCTTGGTAGAGGTACTTTGGTGGTCGAGTCTTTTATGTGAGGAGTGGACCTCACGATGACTTTCAGGGTGTCATGCAAGGATGATGAGATCCTCAGGAGAATAGTGAAGGTAACTACTATCAGGTCTCCATGCAGGAGTTAGGAAATCCTCATACCTATAACTATGGTGCTCAGGGCCTCTCCTAAAGTTTTTTACTTCACTAGCTCATGATCGAGCTCGACCATGCATAGTTATCATAATGTGTTGACTAGGCAAACCTTGAAGGAAACCCATACTAAAGAAAATTTTGACTTCTGAAAAATGCTATAAGTGTTATATATCAAAATTATTAGTGTGATGAGCTTATCATAATGGGATAGGTCTCCAAAATTTGATTTTTGGGTCAAAAATTTGTATTTTTGGAATATTTGGCTAACCGGGGCCTGTGGGGAAATGCCCACTTTTAGGATTTTTTGGGAAATTTTGAACCATGAAGATTTAGGACTAAAAATTTCTAGGAGAGGTGCCCTAGGGGCTAACTAAGACAAAAAAACAAATTTGGCACTTTTCGGAGTTGTCTAGCCCACTTTATGATTGTTTTAGTGCAATTTTTTGCTATTTTCAAGATAAAAAATAGAGTAAAAATAAAACCAAAATAACTTTTTTGTTATAGCTCCATTTTACACGATTCTTGAAGTGTTGGATGCAGAATCAAAAAGTATATTTTTTTTTTTTGAAACCCTATTTCTCCAGGAACACTCCACAAATTCACCAAAATCCTCTCCAAATTGCCCTATTTTTCAAGGGACAAAGCTGAAGGTAAGCATAACATAAGTCAATTGGGTCAAGCGACTCGTCACTTTTCTCATTGGTCATTACCTCATTGAATCGTCACTTGAGGGGTAGTCATAATCAGTCCAAATCAGAAAATACCACACTCAATTATGCGAATGGTGTTTGTCCAATGAATCTTTGACAAAGACAATCATGCTCCTGCTTGGGGCAGCAAACAAGCACACAAAATCATATTGTAACGCTTGACATTACTGGCATCATGAATTAATATGCCTTGAGCCTTAATGAAAGACAATTTTCAAGCATAAGCATGCTCATTCAATGAGTCAAAAACAAAGATTCAAGAACACACACCCTTTTCATGATTGGGACATCTAAAGTTGGTTAGGTTATCAAGTAACCTTAATCATTCTACATTTTGGTCATTTATTTTTGCTCAGCGTTGTGCTGCACATAATGCATCTCAAAAAGGGGCATCTTTAGACACTAAAATGTGGTTAATATGATTAAGCACCCATAAAAAATGATCAAATTGACATCATATGGCCCCTTGGGCAGCCCTCAGGAGGCTCACAGTGGTTCTAGCCACTTTGGAAAGGTTTTTGGAGGCTACCGACCCAATTTTGGGAGGTTTTGGCCCAAAATTCACCACTGTCCCACATTGGGATGGTGGTATATTCCCATAATTCCACCCTAGGATGGTGGTGAGCCATCGTCCCAAGGTGGGACGGTGAGCAAGTTTGACCCAAAAAATTCAAATCTGGGCCAAATGGCACCCAGAAACTACCATCTAGCACACCATTTGGAGCATGCAGGTCAGAGGGCACTGAGTCCTTATGACATGATTCATAATGGAGGCTCAAAATGGAGATTCTCTTCCCCATCTAGTGCATGCCTCCCATTTGACAAATGACGCCTCCTGCCATGCATGCCCTTGCATGCCTTTTTGCACTTGACCCCCTTTCAACTATAAAGTGGATGCAATTTCCACACAAAATTTAGACACACATATAGATAGGAGTTCTAGGATATGCAATGGAGTGCTGCTGAGATTTCCCCTCACCTTATTGCACCTTTTTGCCCTCGGAATCTCCCTTTTGCCAAGGAGGTTACCGGGTGACTTCAAGAAGGTAATCCGAGCATAAATTTTCCATCCGGGTGAATTTCTTCACCAAATTCGACAAAAACACACCTTAGGTTTTTAGGAACATCTTCTAGTGGTTTGGTAACAAAAAGTTGCCATATTTGGTAGGTATACCCTCCTAGGGTGCCCTCCAAATAGTTGCAGTCACCATCGCCCCCCCTGGGATGAGGATAAATTATTAAGCAATCTCTTTACTATTTTTAATTTTTTATTTTCTAAATTATGCCCTGATTCTACAGTAAAAATTTCATGTCATTTGAAGTTAAAATGAATTAGTTATGCTATTTTTAAGTTTTCGCAGGCTCGTAGGGCCCGTCTGGGAATACCAGTTTGATGCAGATGGATCCAGGATCCAATTGGAACATATGACCATATGGGTTGTATTGAAATGCCAATTTATGCATACTGAAAAAATTTAATTTGTTTTGGATGAGTGTAGGTTCAAGAGTTTTTTGTCCTCCTTTTCGTAGGTTGTAGGAGGGCGACACTTAATCGAGAGGTCTACGGGTGTAATTTCCAATATTTTTTGGGTGATATCATCCCAAAACCTCCTATTTAACATATCTGAAAATTTTCAAGTCATTTGGATATAATTTGATGCACTTTTAATTCATATGCCATTTTGCCCCTGTGGGGATTACATGTTTTCACCATACACCCTTGCTATTTGACCTCTTTTTGCTTCCTTGTGTGTAGGTGCAGGTCCTCAAAAGGATTTGGGAAGAAATATCAGAAATAATAGAACCTATATACAAGCAGCAGTGACATTGGATCACCCACCTCGATTGTGGGTACACGCAGAAACATTGGATGTGCACCCGAATTCCGTGAAAGACGGTCTTTGGGCACCCAATATTGTAACATTTGTATCACCATTTTGAGACCTCAAGGGGACTTATGTAACCCTGTATTGGATCCACCAAATTAATTAGAAAATACTTGCTTTGATTCATTTCCTTTTGTTTGGTACTCTTTCCATTTGCATGCATGCTTCCTTTTTTATGCTCATTAGCGAGATGGTGTAGATACGCTTATTGTTCCACATAATTTGGTACACCCTTGCTATTTGTACCACCATGGTCACCACTGAATTAGGTAAATATGTTGCACCAAATTATGTAAAACAATATGTGTATCTACCCCATCTCGCTAATGAGCATAAAAAAGGAAGCATGCTTGCAAAAGGAAAGAATACCAAACAAAAGGAAATGAATTTAAAGCAAGTATTTTCTCATTAATTTTTTGGATCCAATACAAGGTTACAGAAGTCCCCTTGAGGTCTCAAAATGGTGATACAATTGTTACAATATTGGGTGCCCAAAGACCAAGTCTTTCACGGAATCAAGGTGCACATCCAATGTTTCTCCACGTACCCACAATAAATGTGGGCAAGCCAATGCCACCGATGCTTGTATATAGGTTCTATTATGTCTTATATTACTTCCCAGAGCCTTCTTAGGACCTGCATCTGAACACAAGGAAGCAAAAAGGGGTCAAATAGCAAGGGTGTATGGTGAAAACATGCAATCCCCACAAGGGCAAAATGGCATATGAATTAAAAGTGCATAAAATGATATCCAAATGACTTGAAAATTTTAAGAGATGTTAAAGAGGATTTTTTGGGAGGATATCACCCAAAAAATATCAGAAATTGCATCCGTAGACCCCTCTATTTAGCGTTGCCCGCCTACAACCTACGAAAAGGAAGACAAAAAAATATTGAACCTGCACTTATCCAAAACTCATGAAATTTTGTCAGTATGAATAAAGTGACATTTTAAGAAAACCCATATGATTATATTTTAAAATTAGATCCCGTATCCACCTGCATAAAATTGGGGTGCCCGGATGGGCCCTACGAGCCTACGGAAACTTAAAAATAGCATAACTCTTTCATTTTAACTCCAAATGACCTGAAATTTGAACTGTAGCATCATGGAATAATTTATAAAATTAAAAATTAAAAAAAGTAAAGAAAATGCTTAAGAATTTACCCTCGTCCTAGGGGGGTGATGGTGACTGCAACTATTTGGTGGGCACCCTAGGAGGGGATGCCCACCAAATCTGGCCAAATTTTGTTACCAAACCACTAGAAGATTTTCCTAAACAACCTAAGGTGTGTTGTCATCAAATTTTGTGAAGAAATTCACCCGGATGGAAAAGTTATGCTCAAATTACCTTCTTGAAGTAACTCAGTAACCTCATTGGCAAAAGGGAGATTTCGAGGGAAAAAAGGTGCAATAAGGTGAGGGGAAATCTCAGCAGCACTCTGTTGCATATCCTAGAACTCATATATATGTGTGTCTAAATTTTATGTGGAAATTGCATCCACTTTATAGCCCTAAGGGGTTCAAGTGAAAAAAGGCATGCAAGGGCATGCATGGCAAGAGGTGTCATTTGTCAAACGGGAGGCATGCACTAGATGGGGAAGAGAATATCCATTTTGGGCCTCCATTATGAAGCATTTTATAAGTACTAAATTCCCTCTCACCCGCATGCTCCAAATGGCATGCTAGATGGCAGTTTCTGGGTGCCATTTGGCCTAGATTTGATTTTTTTTGGGTCAAACTTGCTCACCGTTCCACCCTCGGACGGTGGATCACCACCGTCCTAGGGTGGGATGATGGGAATCTACCACTTTCCTAGGGTGGGATGGTGGTGAGTTTTTTAGAAGCATAAAATCAACAAATACACCTCTACTTATGTTTATATGGCCTTCAAACAGGTATATTTAAGCTAAGGGCCTTATAGGCCAAAAAGAGTGCATTAAATGAAACTACGCTAGAAAGCAACAAAATACGAATCTGGTAACCAAATGAAATGCAATAATATGCCTTTTATTAATTTTATTTTCAGAACTTTGATTACAATATGCACTCCATTAATGGAGGCTTAACACTAGCGATACATCAACCATACAAATAATGAAACTGATGGTATTAAGGGATCCTATCCCTCGGTGGTAAATTGATGTTGGCACATCCAATGGTTGACTCATCTTCCCATGAATAAGTTGTTTTGAGGTTGATTCCTATACCTCTAGATCCTGGTTAGTTCAATCCTGCAATATACACACATGGGAGCTTGAAAGGGGGTTAATAGCATAGATATTATAATGGAAAACAACATACATCCATCGAAATCAAATGAAACAAAAGCAATATAAGCTATAAAAACATAAAAAAATGCATGCAATAGATAGATATATGTTCTAACATTACTCTAGCCAAGTTTCATATCATTTTGAGGTCGTTTAGTCACCAAATCAGGCGAAAGATGACAGAGGCCTTAATGCTGGTCCACCTCACCCTGCAATGTTCAAACAGCCGGTTACCCTGCCAAATCAGCTCCAAATCAGCTCAAATTTGGACAAGGGTTATGAGAGGACCTATTGAAGACTCCTATGGTGGAATATGGGGTAAAATATCTATATATTTTGTGGCCATCATAGTTAGGTATGGTCATGACTATTGACCGCTCTTGCCTAGGACAGTCAATAGGTTCACTTTAAAAATGGCTACAAATCCCTATTGGATCAGTTCTAGAGATCACTAATTAGGTTTTTAGGAAAATGGTTTCTATATCTATGCTAGGGCAGATCAGTTTTTTAATCAAGTTAGTATGTTTTGTAATCCTTCAAATCGCCTTCATGAGGGAAGAGGGATTCAAAGGCAAAGGGGCACAAAGTTTACAAAAAGGGGTGAGGTAACACCGGTTCTCTCCCAATTCTAGCAACACTTCATTTCTCCAAACCTGCATTCCATTCTCCTCTTTTGGTTGAGGGAAGGCTCCAATTTATAGGCAATTAGAGCCCTAATACCCAGAATGGCATGTTGCCCATCTAGGGCAACCCTTGCCACTTGTCCAAGGTTGCCCTGGATGGGTTTGGGAAGGTTGCCCCATTTGGGAAACCCATTAGGCAGACCAAATTATGCCAGGACACTCCCAATCAGTAGGGACACTAATTGGGGTCAATATTGGCAAGATTTTATTGCCAATATAGATCCCATCTACTTTTTGGTAGGTGGGTTTGGGGGCTGTCCCTGCCTAGGACGGTCATATGTGACCATCCCAAGAAGGAGCGACCACAAATCCTAACCCTAATCATGACCATCCCTGGTAGGGATGGTCACAAACTAGGGCCTCTAAGGCTCACAAAACTAGTGGAGACATTCCCAAAACTATCCTAGGATGCCTTTTGACCCTAGAAACTGCCCTTGGTAAGGTCATATGATGTTGATAGGATGATGCATTTGGTGCACTAGTAGTCCTATCCAATTTACCTAATTTTGGTGTCTACAATTAACCCTTTTTATGATGCGCTTTATCTGAGAAAGCACAAAGCAAAAATATATAACCAAAATGGTAAATTGATTAAGGTTTTTGTTTTTTTTTTAGCCTAACCAACTCATGATGTCTCTCCTATGATAAAGAAATCATACATCCATAGAATCATTGCCTTTGACATAGACTAATGATTTGCAAGTATCCCTAGACCTTTTTGTATGAGGACTTTTAGGCTTCGGGAATACTTAGGTCTTGGCACCTTGTATCCTTGCAAGTCTCGCCAGGTGTGTGAAGAGCCTTCATAGAGGATTCATACCCTATATTGCAAGGAGATTCAAGCCTATTTTAATTTGCATTTTATGCTATTTATTTGCCCCAGCATGGGCTTGAAGATTTGCTTCGAACAAAGACTCTTCTGGATGCATGAGTTTTAACACTTTTGAGTGTTCTCTTGTTGATTCAATTGTTGAAATAGTTATGATGACTATCCCCTCAAGCAATGAGTTGATGATGGAATTCCCAATGTACAAATCAATGAGTCACTTGACACCATATGACGATTTTGGGACAATTTCATGGTTCTCCCATTTTTCGTTATGCACTCTTATTCATTTTTCCAACTATTTTTGGTCAAATTTTAGAGCACAAGTGACTAAAATTGGGTATTCGTGGAGTGTTCCAGCACTAGGGGCCTTCTTATGGATTCAATTAGTGTCACATAATGCTTTCACAAACCCATTTTGGAATTATTATGACCAGTTTTGAAAATGGCCTCATTTATTTTTGGTGGGTTTTTGACCTTGTTATTGTTGTTTTTGAGTTGTTTTTATTAAATTTTTTTGTGGCCATCACACCCAATGATGAACATGATTTTTATGACCATCCCAGGAAGGATGGTCCCCAATTTGTGTGATCATTCTTGGTAGGGATGGTCGCAAACCTAGAGTTTTATATAAAAGGGCAAATGGCCCTAAAATCTTCATTATTGCAACTTGATTTCAGAAATTGGAGAGGAGAGGAGGATAAAGTTGATTAGCTAAAGTAAAGAACTTTCCAACCATCTACCTTTTAGTATGCAGTGAGGCCATGGTGCAGCACATGGTGGAGCCGGTGTGTGACGGGTATGTTTCCATGCTTTTTCCTCTTTGTTTTTAGCAAGGAATCGTAATTTCTTAAGGTTTTTTTATTTTTTTCTTTAATTAGCTAGTAATTAACCCTTAAAGTGTAGTTAAATAACACATTTAGGGTATATTTCTAATTTTCATGCAAAAAATTTCATTTATTTTGCATTTATAGAGCATTTTTTAGTCATTTCTAGCATTTTTAGGGTTTCTAGGGGGTCATTTTGCCCAAATTTTTCCCCTAATTGGGGGACGTACCTGCATGGGAAGGTGGTACATGGCCATACCTTTTTGGTATGATCACAAAATTTGGGGCCATCCCTGGTTGTGTCGGCCACAAACTGGGCCAAAAATGGCCCATTTTGGGGTCAAAATTGACCCTTTTTAGGTGTTTTTGGAGGGTAAAAAGTGCATTTTTGGTGCACTTGAGTGACCCAATTTTTTTTTATGTTAGTAGATTATTAAGAGTAGATATAGGGTCCCAAATATGTTCATGGAATATAGAGGCATGTTGAAACCTGAGGATTTGGTATGGCTCGATGCCATTGGACTCAAGCAGGTGACTCAGTTGAAGCCCGTCATAGTTGGCAAGGCTTATATTACTGCACTTATAGATTTTTGGGATCCCCATACCAATACCTTTCAATTTATTATTGGGAATATGACTATTACCCTCAAGGATGTATACAAGATACTTCAGATCCCTATTGAGGGACGTCTGATCCTCAGTACACCTACTAGTCAACGCGAGGCAGTCTTGCAGTGGTACTTTATAGAGAGGTGGGAGGAGGCAGCTGTAGAGCTACTCAGTGGAGGCCTTTTAGTGGTGGATTGGTTTCAAAGGGAGGTATTAAGAACTAGACATGTGTTGCTAATGACATTGATTAGTAACCAACTATTTCTAGACTCCTCAGGAGCTAGGTTCCCATGGAACCTACTAGAGTTAATGTATGCTCAATGTGAGTGCATGCCAAAGAAACCTTTGATTATGGCTTGGGGTCTAACTTTAATCACACAACTTTATGATGATATTTACAAGATTCGATGTCATGGATGGATAGGGAGAGGATGTAGCTATTTACTATAGATATAGGGATGGTCCCATATTGCAGTGTAGCACCCAGGGGGACTACCATGGATGATGCAAGCTCAGTTAGAGGACAGAGAGATTGGTTATGCTACACTTTGGGAGAAAATGAGGGAGGAGTGTAGTAGCTGACATTAGGCTAGATAGATTGAGATCTATGCTAATAAATTTGCATGGCTCTGAGCGAAGGATATTATTTTGAGACCTTACAGATATTTCCTTGTATGGCCAGAGGCTACGATACACTTACATCCGAGACGCGACAATGGATGGTAGGGAGGCATGGAACTAAGAAAGAGTACTTCTAGTTTGACCATGTGCTTTGATATTTTGGGCTATGCTAGGGGTTACCTAGTGAGCCACGAGTATATCAGTGCAGAGGCATGGAGAGGGGACTAGAGGAGCCTATAGTAGAGCTCCTTAGTGAGGAGTCAGGTCCAGTGATAGACATACCATATGTGGATGATGACGGTACTATTGATGAGTACAATGCTTGGTGGATTATGTGGATATGGAATTGGGATGGCCCACTAGGAGGGTGTATCGATGCTGCTACGAAGGAGGATGCACCTAGAGAGGACCTCAAAGAGGCAGCTCAGGAGGTTTAGGCTCTAGATATAGCATAGATACGACATGTTCACCCTTGTAGAGATGATGCCAGGGCTAGTTTATTGGATGTCTAGGATGTAGATGGGTTTGGTATGGATGCACCCAATGAGTGAGACCTAGATGGGGAGATAGCAATGCGAGATGCCACTATCGCTAGATTGTAAGGGGAGCTGAGCAGGTTACGGGAGGAGTATGCTAAGGAGCGTTCTATTCTTCATGCATAGGTACAAACTGGTCAGACTAAGACCTCTAGGTGAGATGCTGAGGTGTTAGTTCTTCATGTACAGTTAGATTCTATGGAGGCTGATATAGTGAGGCAGGCTATAAAGATATAGAGGAAGGCAATTGGGATAGCAACATTTCGGTCTCAGGTTGTAGTGTAGGGCTCAAGGTAGGGTGCATCAAGCAAAGATGAGGTGGTGAGACTATGAGGTGAGGTAGAGCGACTGCAAGTTTTTGTACAGAGTTTGACTATCCACTATCGGTAGGAGCAGGTCTTCACCAGACTATTAGAGGATGAGATCATGCATCTCTAGGGATGCCTACCAGATAGAGCTTTGGCTATTGGGTCAGTGGCTAGGTATCAAAGTGAGGCAGGGCAGTCATCACAGATGGGACCACCGATCTTAGTGAGATGGACTAACAGACCAGGAGGGAGCTGATATTTTAGCTCATGACGCACTCATACCAAGGGTAGAGGAGAGAGTCATGGCACTTAGTCATGGAGGTGCATGAATTTATTTGAGATAGATGGGTCTTTGTTTTGGGATTTATGTGATGAAAATTATGTGGGCTTTGGGACCCACTTATTTTGTATCCCTTGGGGGATACGATGGACATGATGATGTATTTTTGGTTCACATATATATATATATATATATATATATATATGGATATATACATGGTTTTTATTTTGATCATCATGATGTCCTTTATTGATGTATGTGATGTATGCATGTCTATATGCTTTTATGATGCTTTTATGATGTCTATCATGTATGCATTTATTTAGATGATTTAATGTATTATGATGGGATACATTTAGTTAGATGATAAATGTATATGTTGATGATCTATATGCGAGATGAAAATGGAATGAATATGGAAATGACATGTTGTGATTTAATATGAGTTGATATTTTTGATGCTAGCCCTGTAGCTTGTACAAAATGTATTTTATCGTTTCATGTTATTTTTATGACACTCTATGATGGCATTTATAACTTGGTTTTCATAAATGTATACTGACTTTTGTACAAATAGAATAGATACTGTAATATGTTATGGGACATGTATTGTGTTGTGAAACTCAACCATGATTAAGCACTTAGTCTATAATTGTGTAATAATTATGTTATGACTTTTTTTTAAGGTACAAACCCTGTTAAGGTAACCAAGATAATGCATAAAATAATCTCTAATGTGCAAATAGGTTTGACGAATCACACCTATAGTAGAGGAAACTTTATACGCATCATTATCCTTAGTTTTGCACTTTGTTAGATTGGACCACTAGGCAATATAGATTATTCCAATATAGCTCATCCTAATGCAAACATTGGTCTGTACAAAGTGAATGCTTATGGGACAGACATATCGTCATGTGGGAGGCTACCCTATCATTGAAAGTAGGCTATCCACCAAACCTAGAATGAGGATCACCTTATGGATCTATAATGCTGAGAATTTCAGGGATTCAAAATCTTGATTCCTTTATTTTGTTTTGAATCACTAAGAGAATGTGCACTGTGTAATTTAGCAAACAATGGTTTTTATGATAGTGGTAAGATCCACTTTTATTTTAGTGGTGAAGACCACTTGTTTTATTTGGTAATAATGTACTTCTCTTTTTGATTTTTGATTTGTATAAGTGATGATAATCACTATTGCTTTTATTGATACTCTTTTGCAAATGATACAAGCTCCAATTTATACTGTAGAGCAAGGGACTTATGATAAAGGAGATCTTGTAATTTTGATAATTCTCAGCACCCTAGAACCATTCGCACAGGAGGATGAGCAAGGATAATCATTTTTTCTTGGGATAACCTATACTAATGTTAAGTTTTCATCTTACTTTGTACTATACTTAGGATTTATTTAATGTAGCATGATGTTAGAATTTTGATATATACAAGGTATGACCTAAGCAGGAGTTATACATTTTAAAATATCACTATAACTTTCTACAAAAGTTGACCAAATGACAAAACATGGGTGAGTGACCAACAAATTTATTGACACTTTTATACAATGGTTTAATTTGAAGTGATTGAACACATATTGTAGTATGTAACTATGGTATTAATGTAAAATGGATATGTGATAAAACTAACTTTTAACAACTATGATTTTGACAAATACCTAATGTACATACTTGGTTCTAGACATCTTATTATCAACTTTTTAGGTATGCATGATGCGACTATTATGCCTAATGCAAATGACACTAATATGTGACTACGATGATATGCAATGCATTATTTTTGTTATTTTGATGATTTTTAATTTTTTTTTAATTTATTGATAAGATATACAAGTTGACCAATCGGTTTGATGGATACCATTGGGACTTTTTAGGTGACCAAAGGGTTTATGGGAACCTTTGGAGCTTTTTATCTTGACCTAGATAGTCATAGATGATCTAGGAGCATTTTGGGATGAGCAAAGGGTTTATGGAAAGCTTTGGGGAATTTTGATGTGACCTATGAAGAACACAAGCTTATACTGATAGGGGGGGTGAACAGTATAAGATCCTTTTTAACTTGATTTATCACTACAGCTTTCAAATTATTAACAAGCAGTAATGACATCAGTAAAATAGTGCACAAGAAGCAATCCGCAATGAGATACAACAAATTAATCCACGGATAAAAACTTTTCTTCTAAAATTTATATCAAAACCTCTGGGAAACCTCCTCGATTACAATGTTTATGAGCCTCAACTCAAAGGAGACACCTTCCCCTAATTCAACTTTGCTAGTGATCCTCTAGAGGACCTCTATCTCTTTTGCCCTTAGCAAGTGGAACTCTTTCCACAGAAGACACCTGTCTTCACTGCTCTAGCTGGAGATCTCTGTCCTTAACTCTGTCACAGCAAGTTGGTCCTCTTTTCTGCACCAAAACACAGTCCTTCGGTCTGGCACAATTTTGTCATCTTCCTACCTCAAATTTTGTCCTCAATCTGGTCCTCAAACTGGTGAAAGAAGAACGGTTCACAAGCTCTTCAAATTCTTGCACAAAGCTACCTCCAAGTCTTTACTGTTCTGTTACAATCGTGTTTGGTCGAAACCAACTCTCGCACAATTCTACACAGTTACAGCAGTACACAGCACTTCGACTGTTGAATCCTTAACTTCTATGTGTTATCTTTGAATGTTGCAACAACAACACCTTCTGCTCCTTTGCGCATCCACCATAGTACTATCTTCCCTCTCTGTGCAATCACAACAGCACACAGCAGTACACGACACTTTGACTATCGAACCCTTCACTTTTGTGTGTTGTCTTCGAATGTCACAACGCCAACACTTTCTACTCCTTTGCGCATCCATCATAGTATTGTATTCCCTCTCTATGCAATCACAACAACACACAATAGTACACGGCACTTCGACTGTCGAACCCTTCACTTTTGTGCACTGTCTTCGAATGTCACAACACCAACACTTTCTACTCCTTTGCGCATCCACTGTAGTACTGTCTTCACCCTTTGTGTAACCATAGCAACAAGACTTTTCACACTCAAATTCTTAACGATCAAACTTATCCCCCGCACTTTACTTGAGTAGATCGCATTACGAACGCATACATCGATCACTCCCAAAAATGCTTAACTAGTCTTCCTTTAGTACTCACAATCTCAAGATGAAATCTTTGATATTTAGTTAGCTAGTCAATCTTCTACCACGTCGACTGTAAGACTTTATACTTTGTCAAAAAAGGTTAAATTTGTTGGCTTTGAACGCTTCTGCTGTTCTGTGGCTTTTTTCCCGCGACACTCAAATATGTCGTGATATTGCTATGCCTTGGTCTGCTGTACACCTTGTATTACATGTTGTCACAAAAATACTACACTATAGCCTTTGCTGACGTCATCGCAAATCTTGTCGCGAATTTGCAACACTCTAGACTTCACTGCCTTCTTCTTCTTTGTTGTCGCAAAATTGCGACGCTACAACTTTTGCTAACGTCATCATGAATCTTGCTGCAAAATTGCAACATTTTGGACTTCACTGCCTTCTTCTCCTTTATTGTCACAAAATCGCGATGCTACAGCTTTTGCTGATGTCATCATGAATCTTGTCATGAAATCGTGATGCTCTAGACTTCACTACCTTCCTCTTTGCAACTGTCACGAAATCGCGACACCTTTGCCTCTTGCTGATGTCATCATGATTTTGGTTGCAAAATCGTGACACTGTGGACTTCACTGCCTTCTTCTCCGCAACTATCGTGAAATCGTGACACCTTTGCCTTTTGCTGATGTCATTAGCAACTCTGTCGTGAAATCATGACACCTCTTGCTTCTTCGTCCTTCTCTTGGTTTGCACTGGCAAAAATGAAACATATCACGAAATCACGATGCTTTCACTGCCTTAGAATCTTTCTTGCCAACTGCTTGTGAAATTAGAACATGTCATGAAATCGTGACACTTTCTGCATCCGTACGACTTGTTCAAAACTTGTCGTGAAATCGTGACACTTTTTGCCCGTTGTGCTTCTGCCTTCCTGCATGTCACGAAATCATGATAGTTTTGGCCAAAATTTCTCTCTCCTCAAACATGTCACGAAATCGTGACACTTTTGCCCGTTTTGCCTCTGCCTTCCTACATGTCACGAAATCGTGACAGTTCTGGCCAAACTTTCTCTCTCCTCAAGCATGTCACAAAATCATGACTTTCTCTCTCCTCAAACATGTCACGAAATCATGATATTTTTTCCAGTAGCCTGCAAACTTTATTCTACTTAATCTTTTTCTGGATTTTTGGCAACTGGGCTACTCTGATTTTCTTGGAGGCTTACTGACCAACTAAAACCTTCAACAAAAACACATCCTTGGACATAAAAGCAAGTTGCTCCAAAGGTTCCTCGATATCAAAAACAACATCTACCAATAACTCTTTGACATCAATGACAACAACTAAACTTAGCCAAAAGCAATGTACTCAAGGTACCCAAAATTGCCAACAACCTAGACAGTCGTAGACAATCTAGGAGCCTTTTGGGATGACCAAAAGGATTATGGAAACCTTTGGAGCATTTGGATGTGACCTAGATAGTCGTAGATGATCTAGGAGCCTTTTGGGTGACCAAAGGGTTTATGGGAATCTTTGGAGCATTTGGATGTGACCTATATAGTCATAGACGATCTAGGAGTCTTTTAGGGTGACCAAAGGGTTTACGAGAATGTTTAGGGAATTTTGGTTTGACCTAGATAGTTGTAGATGATCTAGGAGCCTTTTAGGGTGACCAAAGGGTTTATGGGAACCTTTGGGGCATTTTTATGTGACCTAGATAGTCGTAGATGATTTAGGATCCTTTTAGGGTGACCAAAGGGTTTATGGGAATCTTGGGGCATTTTTGTTTGACCTAGATAGTCATAGATGATCTAGGAACATTTAGGGTGACCAAAGAGTTTATTTTGGATGGAATACCAAAATGACATATAATATTATGCAATATGAACTCTGCAATGTGAGGTCCAATCGTCATGGTAAGGGGAATTGCTTCCACCAATTTGGTGAAGTACTCAGTTGCCGTGATGATAAATTTGTGGTGACTTGAGGATAGAGGTGAGATATTCCCAATTAGGTCAAACCCCATTGCAAAAATAACCAAACCACTTGAATCGGTTGTAAGGCCTACAAAGGTATGTGTGTCAAATTTGCATGATGTTGACACTTCATGCACTTCTTTACATAAGTGCAGTAGTCTCGCTCTAAAGTTGGCCAATAATAACCAATGCAAAGTATGCGCTTAGCGATGGCCATATCACTAAAGTGGCCATCGCATGTATAGTTGTGTGCTTGGGAAATGGCCCAAGAAGACTCCTGTGAGTCTAAGCAACAAAGGAGAATTCCTTCATAACTTCGATGATACATAACGTCTCCTCTCAAGACATATTTTGCCACCTTTTGCTTAAATGCTCACTTTGCGGCCTGTGACAATACAGGCGAGATGCTTCTTATATTAAGATAATATTTTATAGGCAAGGCCCAGTCTTGTTGGGAAGAAGCCTTAACTGTATGGATCATGCATTTCCTTTGACATTCATTTCTCACAAATGATGATTGTGAATGAATTCTATGATATAGCGTGGTGCTTGTATCAAAAGAATTTTCAAGGAACAAAGTCCCCCAATTGGCATTTTCCAAAAAGTTGCGTAGATGAGAGAACCGTTCAATGGAAGGTTCAATCTGAATCATGTGGATTTTTGGTGGGAATTTAGGTGCTTCATGCATAGGTGCTAATTGCGCTAGCATTTTTACCTGAATGGTGGTGATATCATCTGAAGGATTTTGGGGAATAAGTGATCCCAAGGATGCCATTGTATCCGCAAAATGATTAGGTAAATGAGGGAGTGCCTCTATATCATACCATTCAAAATTTACCATAAATTTGTCCACAAGGGCTTTGTAGGCTTACAATATGGGGTATTTGAACTGAAAAATCCCCTTTACCTGGTTGACTATGAGCAAGAAATCATCGAAGATATTCAAATTTGTAATTTTCATGGCAATAGCTGTTTGAAGGCCAATGATTGGTGCTTCATATTCAGCATTATTTTTGGTAAATGGAAAATCAAGTTTAAATAAAAGGGGTATGGGAGACCCTTGTGGTGTAAATAACATGATACCAGCACCACCCCCTTGCTCACATTTAGAACCATTGAAGAATAGAGTGATGTCAGCCTAGGACTAGGATTGAGGATCAGATGAATCAGGTGATTCTATCATATGAAACACTCCATCATTGAGAAGTTCTATACTTAGAGGATCTTCAATTTGGAGAGGAGCCTCTGCTAGTTGATCAACTATGACTTGTCCTTTTATATATTTCTATGCAATGAACTCTAAATCAAATTCTATCAATAGGATTATCCATTTCACCATGCAAGTACTATGATAAGTTTAGCTCATCATATACCGCAATGGATTTTCCTTAGATATGACATACGTGGTATTATTCAACATGTAGTGGCAAAGATTTTTCATGGCGAATACCACTGCTAAGCATAGCTTCTCTATGTATGAATATTTAATCTCGTAGCTAACTAGGGTGTGGTTAATTTAGTATGTAGCCTGTTCTTTGTGCAATTCATTCTTTTAGGACAACATGATGCCCAACGCCACCTCAGTAGCTAAGATGTATAAATAGAATGACACTCCTGGTCGCAGTGGAGCCAATGTAGGTGGTAAATCCAAGTATTGTTTGATTACATCAAAGTCATATTGATACTCTTTGTCCCATTGAAATGAGATCCCCTTGTGAATCAATTTATTCATAGGTCGATACTTGTCTGATAATTGCGCTATGAAGCATTTTATGGACGTAACCTTTCCTTGCAAGCTATGTAGCTGCTTAATAGTTTTGGGGTGGTATCTCCATTATTGCCTTGAACTTGTTAGGATCAACCTTGATTCCTTGTTTTGAAACTATAAATCCCAAGAGTTTTCCTAATGTGACTCCAAATACACATTTCTTGGGGTTAAGTCTCACATTGTGCTCTATGAGGTGATCTAACACTTTGCATAGTACATCAATATGATCCTGGCACAATTTAGATTTTACCAGTAGATCATCCATATAATATTCCATTATAGTATGCATGTAATCATGGAAGATGCATGTCATGGTGCATTGATAAGTAGCACCAAAATTCTTAAGGCCAAAAGGCATGACCTTATAGCAGAATGTTCCCCAAGGCGTTGTAAATATTGTTTTCAGTTTGTCTTCTAGATTGATACGAATATGATTGTATCTAGAGAAACCATCCATTAGGGAAAGCATTTCATGCCCTATCGTTATGTATACCAATGCATCGATGTTGGGCAAAGGAAACTCATCTTTGGGACTTGCTTTATTAAGATCTCAAAAATCTATGCAAATGCAAATCCTCCCATCCGGATTCTTAACGGGGACCATGTTCGATACCCATGGTGGGTATTCTACTGAGACTATGAAGTCTGCATCCAACAACTTTTGTAATTCATATTTAACCATCAAGGCTACTGTCGGATGCATTTTGTGTAGCTTATGCTTAACTGGCTTAATCGATGGATCAACCGTGAGATTATGCGTGACTAGATTTGGATCTAGTCCTGGCATATCCTTGTACGACCAAGAAAAAGCTTTTATCCTTTCCTGTAGGACTTGCATAAACTCTTGTATCTTAGCTAGGGATAGACTTTCCCCAAGCTTGATAATCTTAGGATTATTGAGATCGGTACCGATATCCTTGTCAATTGTTGGCTCAATTGACATATGAGACCCATCTTCCAACTAGTGTGGAGTGGGTATCAAGTGAATATCATTAGCGAGGTTCACCTATTCCATGGGAAAATCTGGCTCTGCCTCATCTTGGAAGACATTTTTAGTAGTACTTGGATAAAACTTAAATGGTTGGAACATTTCCTCGCAAGGCTAGTACTCAAATGGTGATAGGGGAGAGTTAGCCCTCTTAAAGTCAATTGCCTCATGGTTGAGGTATAAAGGCTTAAGAGGGTTACTCAGATTTCTCAAATGAGAATCTAGGTCTATAGAAATCATGTTTATGGTGTCATGATTCCCATGTGGGTTACGAGTGGGTCTAAGAACCTGTGATGGTTCCATAACTTGCGAGGGGGGGGATTTCGGGTGGAAATGGAATGAATGGCGACCGTCTACGTGAGTGAGGAGGTATCTGAACCTATCTTAGCAGTAGTTGGCATCAGATGGGGTTTCGATCAGGAAAGAGATTATGAATGTAATCATCCTCTTGATCTCCTAAAGGTAATATGTTTGGGATGTCCCTAACTTGTTTTTCTTGCATAATAAAATGCCACAAGATGGGATGGTTGTTATTGAATCTACGAAGGTATTGGTATTCCCTATTTGTTAGAGGGATAACTTGAGTGCAATATTCATCTGATCTTGGATCATTGATTGGCGCTATACCATAGTCATCTTCATCATCACTTGTCCACTCGCCAGGAGGACCTGGATCCTCCTATTCACTTTTTGATTCTAGGGTGTGTGAGCTTTCTCCTATTTCATAGGATTGAGCCATGTCACTCCCTGGTATCTTAAGTTTTGGGTAAAGGAATCCCCTAAAGAGTGAAGGTGATGTGATTTCATGTATGGGTCATGTGCAAGCTCATATTTTGCATTGATGGACATACGCTCCATTCTTTCTACTAAAAATTCAATAGAAACTTGTGTTTTGACCTCCAGCCCAGATTTATCATATGGTATTTGATACTACGGTAGACAAGGTATGTGAGTGCCTTGCTCAAAAATTCCTAGTCCATAACCATGCCAATTGCATTTGTCCAAATACTTTAGGGCATAGGCAGGATTTGAAAGATATGATATACTTTCTGATAAAGGTTTGTCATCCTCTTCCTCCTAAGAAAGAGATGTGATTGCTCCAAAATCTAGGCCCCCATATACAAAATTCATTTGTGTAGGGGCTTTACCTAAAGTAATAATGCTACCTATATAAATACAAGGTCTTCCCATGTCTTGTACTGACTCGATTGCTAGGAGATTTGTGACATTTCTGACAATGTACTCCCCCATGCTAGTGTTTTCCATATGCACTATCACTTGCAAAGAAGAAGATGGAAGAGATGAAGTGGAGGCTCGAGCATGCTCAATAGGAACCTTCTATGGGCTTTCCTCATTTGCTAAAGAGGTAATCTCATCCAATGAGATGGTCAATACTATGGGTGAGGTCTCATCAATAGGCCTTTTCTACATATTCCTCTCAAGAGGACTCGACGACGCCGATGGAATGTCAGATTTTTCCTCTAATGAGGATGGAGCAGATGATGATGGAAATGGAGAATGGAGTAGACTATGTACTAAAGGATTCAGTTTGAAGTCCATTAGAGTCGAAAGTAATGTCGACTTTGGCATTTGTTACAATATGTTGCAATACTTGAAGGGCTCCTTATTAGCATCCACTACATGGACTTTCCCTTCATAGGTGTATTTTAAGCATTGATGCATGATGGAAGGAACACACTTCATGTCCCGAATCCATGGCCTACCTAGCAAGATGTTATAGGCCATTTCTCCCTCTAGCACATGGTAAAGGGTAGATATAACCTTTTGTCCTACCTGGATAGGTAAGACAATAGTGCTGACAGTAGAGCATATAGTATCTTTGAATGCTCTCAATGTATATGTCGATGTTACAACATGTGATGCTGGTAATTTAAGGTGCTTTAAAGCATGTGTCGTAATGATGTTACTTGAGGAACTAGTGTCTATTATCACTCTCTTGTATGGTAGACTATTGATACTTATAATAACATGTAATGGAGGGTCTATCGAGTCACCTCTAACTGGTTTGAGCTCATGCTCATAGAACAATATGACTGGCTCTTTGCACTATTGCACATGCCCCAAAAAGTCTACAAAGGAGTTTGTCTCTTTGGGTTGCAACTCGATCGACTTTAGGATGCCCATTAATGCATCCCTACATGGAGCAGATTGTTGGATTAATTCATATATGGACAATTTTGCAAAAGTCATCCACAAGATTTGTGCTAGCTTATTTTTGATGGTTAATACCGGCCTATATGGAAGGCTTTGTACCACCATTAGATTGAATTGTGACATTTAAGGTCCCTCCTTCGTAGTTGTAGGTAGTGATACTAGATTAGGGTATCTCTTATTGTGAGTCACAATGCTAATCATTCCCACATAACCCTGTAGAGGGGGTGTGGTCTTCACCTCATTTATAGGCTTAGCAGGCATAGCTTGGCCATCATGAGATGGCAGTGGGTCCTTGTATATCCCCATATTTTGGTTTTTAGGCTCTAGAGGAGCATACACTTTGAGCTCATGCCTAACAATCATGTCTTGAATGAGATGTTTGAAAGCATAACACCCAGAGATATTGTGACCATTATGCCTATGGTATTTACATTTTTGATCTAAGAATCTACCCATATGCTTGGGATTTTCCATGTCTATCTCATTTGGTCTGAGTTATAGAAGAACCATCACTCACACTGCCAACAAGTGATCAAATAGGGAATTGAAAGACTTCGAGAAAGGTGTGAATACTTGATTCTTTTGCTCTTGCTTTCTATGTTTTGCTACTGTTGCATCATTATTGTCATAACTAGTAGGAGGAGGTTGGGCCTTATAATTTTCCTTCTAATGAGGCATTTCTTGAATAGGCCCAGGGATGTTTATGACCACTTTATTGATCACAGCTGGATTTTTGGCAGTCGAGCTATTTTTTGTATTTCTAGTCCACTCCTTTTTGGGTTTTTCTAGTTCCACCTCTTGTATCTTTATCTCCTCGACATTCCTAGTCTAAACTAGGGCGTCACTTTAGGAACTATTGGAGCTACAGTACAATAGTGACTAGTATCAAGCAACTTTTGGAAAACATGTGAGAGATTTTTCTTTCTGGGATTAGGTAAGGTAGCTTGACAAGAAGCGTTCACCACCTGTTCCCATAATCAGTTATGGATTCATTGTCATACTACCTCAACCCCGTGAGGTTGGTCAATGTTTATTTCCTTTTGGTATTGAAAGAAAATCATTCCAAGAATGCATACACTAGTTGTTTAAAGCTATGGACACTATGCTTAGGTAACTTGTTGAACAATTTGTTGGATGGACCTAATAGGGTGCTTAAAAAGGTTCACAAGAGCAACATGTCATTGTCATGAATTCTAAAACACAAATTAAGAAATCATGTCACATGCTCTTGAGCATCTTCCTCTCCTTTAAATCAATCCAAATTGGGCATCTTGAAATGCTCAAGGTATACAGGAGAAGGAATAGATGGGTGTAATGGTTGGCACTTAAGCTGGTGAACTATGGGCTTTTGATTCCCAGTTGCCACTGTCTTTGTCTTGAACTATTCGTGGTGTTCTAACAAAGATTGATATGTAGGTGAGGATTTGATCTCCTCTTATTTGTTTCAAACCCTGACAGGTGCCTGAGGTACTCTATGTGGGTGTGGGGGTGGTCGATATGCATCTTCCACTTGTTCATATGGTGCATCCACATAGTCCTAATTGTTCTCTAAGTCATTGTAGAGCCCGATAGGTGTATCAGGCAGTGGTCTACATGGAGGAACTAATGCCTCTTGAAGGTGCTCTAGATTAGGCCTATGATTTACTATTTCTTCTGGCCTATTTGGTCTAGGAGGCAGTGGAGGATTGGGCCTATAAGGCCTGCCTTGGTGCACCTGCCTCAGTATATTCTCTTCCCTATGTGTTTTGGAAGCTTGAGCCCCTTGACGCAAGGTTTCTTTGATTTTATTCTCTAGCCTCTCTCTTTCTAGATTTTATCTCTTATCTAAGAGATCGAGGCATTGCTTGTCAGAGTGAAGTTGATTAAACTTAGCTTGATGCCTAGCATACTATTCTACCATATCATTGATATGTCTTGTAGTAGAAGGTCTTTGTACCCTCTCTTCTGGGTATCTACCATATGCTAAGGTTTCTTTGAAATCAGGTGCAAGGTTCTCCTCATGGAGGGTATTCGCATTGACTCTTTATTGCCTTTCACGTTGGTAGTCAGCATAAACTATAGGTGCAAAATTGTATCTTGCCTATGTGTAATGAGATAAGGGAGAGAGAATATGATCCCTCTCATATCCTCCATCATAGATGAAGAAGGGTAAAGCAGAATTCACCCTACCACTATGGTGAGTGGTGAAGTCCTCCCTTGGTGGTGGTCTAGGGGTAGGATTAGGACTACCACTAGGGCAAGTCTCAAAATAATCCCTTGGCAGAAGCCTAGGAGTAGGATGGTTCAATAGTCTAAGATGATCATTCAGTATTACTCTGGGTGGTGGGGATTACTCCCTTACTATATACTATGGAGATAATCTTGCTAGCACGTGAATGCATGGGATCCCTCTATCTGTGGGTGCATCATGGTGCACCCTCTATTGAAAAGAAGAGGTATGTATGTGATATCTATTAGGGAGATAACTCCCTGACTCTAAGACTTCACCAGTTGGGGTACCCCATATAGAGGTCCCTTGTTGGTTAGGCCTATGTATTTGCCTAGTCTCAGTAGGACTAACCATCCAATCATAAACCAATCGATGATTGTGGATGGGGTTCCCTATGTTGGGAATTTCGCCTTTAGGGTTGCCCCTATGAGGGGTCCCTTGCAGACTAGGTCCCAAACTACTCACTAGAGGATGACTAGGATGAGTAGATGGTCTCCGAGGAGGAATGAGCATCTCCTTAGGGCCATACCAAAGATACTGAATGTCTTCCTGTCTACTTCCTATAACTTCCACCCGTGAATGAGCTTGGCTACGGGTGATGACCATATCTAAAACTCTATCAACTATGTGATTATGTTCTTTTACAATTTTTATGAATTAGAAAAAAACAAACAATAGGAACACACAAAAAGAAGATGATTATTTGAATTACTTGTTTTATGTGAATCCTAAACTATTTTGTGAGTTTCAAGATGTGTTGTATTTGTAAGAGAACTCTTATCATGTTTTTGATAGTTGATGTAATACTCAAAGTTTAAGATGCTTTCACCAGTATATCCATTGCTTGACAATTGGTAGTGAAATTCTGGTCACATAAATCCCTTGTATATGGAAATGAAAGTCCACGCATAGACAAGGGGTACTGGTACTACTAGTCCCTCACCCATTTTCCCCCAGTCAGCATCATACCTCCATGAATGGAGAGTATATGCAAATTTTTTGGCATACGAAAGGATCTCAGGCCTGGCGGTCTATGTAACCAAGGTTCGAGGGGATTTGAGTCAATGGATGGAGATGAAACCCACCATAATTAAACTCTATCAGTGGTTGGGGATGAATTCCAACTCACCAATGTTTCTTACACTAAGTGGTGTGTGTTTTTATTTTTATAACTTTGAAATATAAGAAAAGAAGCAAGCACACGATCTTTCACTAATGCATGTAAAAATATTTTATGTTCAGAAAGAGGTTAGTAGCATAAAATATAATCAAATTTATACTAGCCCTAACTGAATTCGACCTCTTGGAGCTGAATTATGCAAATTTTCTTCAATCAGCCATGAAAGAGCAAGAAAGGAAGGACTGCATTTGTTTTTTAAAATTTAGAAATTGCAATCATTTTGGAAAGCAACTAACCTTTATAGGCACTCAAGAAGATGAAAAAAAAAAACTTTCAAACTTGCTAGAATTTGATAGACAATTTGCAGAAATTGACAGAAAATGGAAAATTGAATAGACTTGGACCTGCTGGTTCTCTATTTTTTCTATAGAACCTCCTAGTTTTGAGGTCGTCCCAGGTAGGGACAATCATAGACGAGTCAATTTTGGGGCCTTCCCAGGCAGGAACGGTCACAATCAAGGGTCATTTTCAGCAGGAATGGCTCTGACCTACAACACAAAAATGGTAAAAGTGAGTTAAAGCTTTGAAAAAATTGAAAACAACAAGGAATATAAGGTTCCTACCACCGTTATAACCACTATAGAAGTGTAAAATCAATGGATACACCTCTAATTATGTTTGTATGGCCTTCAAATAGGCAGATTTAAGCTAAGGGCCTTATAGGCCAAAAAGAGTGCATATAATGAAACTAATCTAGAAAGAAACAAAAGATGAATATGATATCCAAATGAAATGCAATCAGATAAATTTTATTAATTTTATTTTCAGAACTTCGATTACAAGATGCACTCTATTAATGGAGGCTTAAAACTGGTGATACATCAACCATACAAACAATGAAAATGATGGTACTAAGGGATCCTATCCCTCGATGGTAAATTGATGTTCGCGCATCCAATGGTTGACTCGTATTCCCATGAAGAAGATATATTGAGGTTTATTCCTATACCTATAGCTCCTATTTTGTTCAATCCTACAATTTACACACATGGGAGCTTGAAATGAGGTTAATAGCATAGATATTATAATGGAAAACAACATACATCCATAAAAATAAAATAAAATGAAAGCAATGTAAGCTATAAAAACATACAAAAATGCATAAAATAGATATATATATGTTCTAATATTACTCTAGGAAAGTTTTATATCATTTTGATGTCACTTAGGCACCAAACTAGGTGAAAGACGATGGAGGCCTTAATGTTGGTCCACCTCACCCTGCGACGTTCAAATGACCGGTTACCCTACCAAATCAACTCTAAATCAGATCAAATTTGGATAAGGATTATGTGAGGACCTATTGAAGACTCCTATGATGGAATCTAGGGCAAAATACCTACATATTTTATGGTCATAATAGTTAGGGACGATCATGACTATTGACTGCTCCTGCCCAAGATGGTCGACAGGTCTGCTTCAAAAATGGCCACAAATCCCTATTGGATCGATTCTAGAAATAAATAATTAGGTTTTTAGGTAAATGGGGTTTTTATCTATTCCATATCAGACTGGTTTTGTAATTGGGTCGATAGGTTTTGTAATCCTTTAAATCGCTTTCACGAGGGAAGAGGGATTCAAAGGCAAAGGGGCACAAAGTTTACAAAAATGGGTGAGGTAAGTAACACCGTTTCTCTCCCAATTCTAGCAGAACTTAATTTCTCCAAACATGCATTCCATTATACTCCTTTTTGGTTGAGGGAAGGCTCCAATTTATAGTCAATTGGAGCCCTAATGCCCAAAATGGCATGTTTCCCATCCAGGGCAATCCTTGCCACTTGTCCAAGGTTGCCTTGGATGAGTTTGGGAAGGTTTCCCCATTTGGGCAACCCATTAGGCAACCCAAATTGTGCAATGCTACTCCCAATCAGTATGGGCGCTAATTGGGATCGATATTGGCAATATTTTATTGCCAATATTGATCCCACCTACTTTTTGGTAGGTGGTTTTGGGGGCCATCCCTGCCTGGGACGATCATATGTGACCGTCCTAGGTAGGAGTGGCCACAAATACTAACCCTAATAATGACCATCCCTAGTAGGGATGGTCACAATCTAAGGCTCCCAAAACTGGTGGAGACCTTCCCAAAACTATCCTAAGATGCCTTCTGACCCTAGAAACTGCCCTGGTGAGGTCATATGATGTCTATAGGATGATGCATTTGGTGCACCGGTGGTCCTATCTGATTTACCTGATTTTGGTGTCTACAAATTTTAGGCCAAAACCTCCCAAAATTGGGTCGATAGCCTCAAAAAACATTTTTAAAGTGGCTAGAACCACTGTGAGCCTTTTAAGGGCTGCCCAAGGGGTCATATGATGTCAATTTGATCATTTTTTGTGGGTGTTTAATTGTATTAACCATATTTTAGTGTCTATAGTAGGATACCAATAGACCTCAATCTCATTGGTGCCAATGGAACTCCACGAGATCAACCATGGAAATCCGTATAGATTAATGAGTTGGATCGGTTTCTCTTGAGACCAAATTACTTAACCAATTCTACTATGCACTCAATTTCTAAGAGTTCATGTAGCCAACAAACAATGAGGTACACTAATGAGTAGGGAGAAGCTTCAAAGTGCCCCCACAACATGCACACTATTTTTGAACATGGGGATACTAAACATAGGTCATTGTACACTAACCATGTTTCCTTGATAGATAGAGGTAAAAGCATAATATGAATTCCTCAAAAGGTCCTCTCCATAAGGAATCCTTGTAAGGAATTACAGAATCATAGACCTTTAGTGGTGGATTAATCTGACCACGTACGTAGGTTGTATGAAGATGCATAATATCAAGAAAAATTACTCCAAGATAAGAGGGAGGCATTACATGTAGAATAATAGTGCGTAGACATACTAAAATAGGAGGAAGCATAGACACAAAGGAAAAGGTATTTATGCCTAAGTGAGCAGTGCTTGAGGTAGCAACTTACCCTAGAGCAAATATAGGGTAAGGAATAAGCAAATACGCTAGCTTGAGCCAATCTACATGTGAGGAGTGAGTATTACCAATCCAATAAATGTGTCATTTCTCAACATGAGACACATACTAAACAAGTATATGAATTCACTCACCACACATCACAACATTATTTAAAACACTAATAGTACCTAGAGCTAGAATAGGTAGAGCATGAACAAGAACAAGTGAAAATTGAGGATCAGGAACATATGTATCTTGAACCCTCATCCATAGTTGTGGGAGATGAATATAGATGCCCAAAGAATGTAAATATAGAGTTACCTCCCTGACCACCCCAAGTAAACCTTCAAGAACAAGAGATCATCTCTTCGAAGGTATACAAGATACTCACCAAAAGAATCAAGTCTCTCAAGAAAAAATACACAATTGGGTAGAATCCAACCCTAAGCAAGATACATAATCATTATTTGTGCCCTTCGATACCAAGTCCTACTTATCATAGACACTTAAATGTGCCTAGATTAGATAAATTCAAGGGAGAGGAAGATGCACAAGATCATGTGATCAATTTCATGAACGCATACTTCTAGATCCAACATAATGATACCCTAATGTTAAGAATGTTTAATATGATATTATCAGGTGTATAAACTGAGTGGTTTAAACAACTACCCAAACATAGCATCATCAGTTTTGAATAGCTAGTGAATGCATTCCTTGAACACTTTTATTTTGGAATCAAGAAGAAAAAAACTTGTTCGAATTGGCTAATATAAAGTAATATGATCATGAGTTGGTCACGGACTATGGGAATAGATGGAGAAAACTAATGGTAAAACTACCATTTTCTTTTTCCACTACTAGCTCACCTAAATGTTCACTAGGAGTTATACTAAGCACATCACCTTGCTCTTGCAGCTACAACAATACAAAAAAATTGAGGAAGCCTTTGCACAAGCCAAGATGATAGAGGATATCAAAGTTGAAGAAGGATATATTAAGCTCTACAATAAGAAATATTGGAACAACAACCACAACAATCAAAATCAATAACAGTAGGCTAAGCCTACTCAAATAAATTAGGTTGTACTAAATATGCCAAAGGGAGGAAATAACCATCAACCATAGAATTACTAGGCTCAACCCCTCCTAGACAACTACAACCAAAACAATAACCAAGATTAAAACAATAAACGTTGGTTGCATCACTACTTCACACCTTTGTTAGAATCAATGGTATCGATATTAAATCAACTAAGTGAGGAATAGAGGCTCAGACTACTTGAGGTACAACTTATTGAACCTAACCATCCCAAGACCAAGAGATATAGGGATGATAATTATTACCCATTATGGTTTCTAGGGTAGATATTGGTGGATGGAAATCACTGCCATCATCACCAAATCTCAAGCAATGGATGGTGATGAAATCTAGCCACTACTGTAAAAAATGTGAATCGTGCAAGTGTGTGTGATTAATTTTATTAGATCTATTATTCTCTATGGTATACAAACAATATTAAATATCACCAAATTTACTCATCTAAATCAGAAGCCAACACAAATACACAAATTTCACCTAAAGAGCGCAGAGTACACCCTTAAAATTCCCTACCTACAAGTGATTAAAATCACAAGAGCAACCGAAGGGTTCGTCCACCTCTCTGCCAAAAGGGTTTAGCCTAGGGTAGGATTAATTTATGCATCAATATGTTTTTCCTATTTAGATATGAAAATTTTAAGTGATCTTTAACTTCTAAATGCAGAATCTAGAATGCTTTTATGTTTCACATGCACTAAAAAATGCAAACAATCATCTAGATCTACAAATTTAGAACAAGAAATTAAATTTGCATAAATAAATGCACACAACCTAGATGTAATTTGATAAGAATTATTTCCCAGATTATTTAATGTTAAGTTCCTTTTATAACCCAAAAACAATGAAAAACTGCAGAAAACTACAAAATACATAAATCATGAAATGACAACTAGGGTTATGGGACTTACTTAGAAGCCTGCATTTTGGTGAAATAATTCTGAGATCTCTGATTCTCTTATTGACTTGAACATTTTTGGAGATATGTTATGTAGTTTCAAGAATCTACCCTTAAAATTTCAGCCCAATATGACTCCGGATGAGTGAGATATGACCAAAACAGTCAGGGCAATTTGTGCAAGAAACGTAGCTGAATGCCTCTAATCAACACTAGGAATAGCAGGGTGCCTGTCAGGTGCAATAGAGCACCTATGTAGGCACAACAGAGCACATATGTAAACTCTAAAAAGTTCTATAGAATGTTGCAGAAACCCTAGCGACAAACTTGGTGACTTCTGTGCTTTTGAAAAATCCCTACAACAGACAAAAATAAAATCAATCTAGCAAAGTAAATCAATTTAAATAATGAAACCCTTGTGGGGTCCCACCATGATCACCATTTGTGAAGACAAGAACACAACACTTAAATAATAAAGAAATCAAATAAACCAAGGAAACACAATATTGCACAAATAGATAAATTTATTCAATAAACGAGGGGGGGGGCTAATAAACTCCTTGTGATACAATTTGTACTCAATGAGTATTTGATACAAATATTTACAATATGCTAAGGTTCTATAAAACCCTAGCTATAAAAATGAAGTGTCTTCAACTATTGTGTCCTCACTTCCAATAGGGTGAGTGGGCTTCAGGTATCCGATGTCGGACCACTCTAGCTTCAACAATCATTCAACAATATGTAGAATATGCAGATCTGCATACACAAAAAAGCACGAGATTCCAAAAACAAAAAGGATAAACTAAAATGCAATGTAAATGAAACTAAAGATAACGCTTAAAGCCTATGTATTGAAAAATGCATCAAAAGAAAGAACATAAATGAATGAACACAAGATATAAAAGCAATATAAAATACGGCCCTTTTTATTGATATGCTTTCAAAGTCATGTTACAATACGTCTCCTTCCTTTTTAGGGGATAGGAGCGTTAAATATTGATTCTTTACAACTTGTTTCAGAATTCCTTCTTTCGCGTGCCCACATATAAGATGGGCGGACCAAAACGTCGCCGCCACTTGTGTTGATGAATCTCGACTCCTCGCTGCTCCTCTGATGTTGAAGACCTACGTTCAAAGAAACAGAAAAAGAGTCAATAGCACCTGTATATGAAAATGAAAACTCGTGATTCTGAAAGCTTACTTGTTAGTGAATACAAAAGATAAATAAAACGATGATTTAAATAAATCCAAATGAACTAAAAATTTGATGAAAGCATAAACATATCACTAGAAAAACACTGCAAAAGAAACAGTCTACAAATTCGTTACAGATTCGTATTCACTCCGGGGTGGGACGAGTAAACCTGCAACAAATTGGTATTCACTCCGGGGTGAGACGAGTAAACCTGCAACAAGGCAAGGGGCGCTCGAGGGCAAACCGCCCATCGGTCGACACCAATCCACTTGGGATGGGTCCGAAACCTATTGTGATGTATTGTCAGCAAATTGGTAGGATATTGTGGCCAAAAATCGGGTTTTGGGTCTTGATTCGTGCTTCCAATAGTCACCCAATAACCTCCCTTTCGAATGAGAGATTATGGATGTGAAAGGCACAAATCGCAAGTAGGTATGTAAAATGGCAGCACTTCGTTGCTCAAATGCTCCTTCTCTATATATCTTTTGGGTGAGGAAACTCACCATTTTATAGACCCAAGGGGTCTCTTTGAATTAACATGTGGAAGTGCCACTTCGCATTCATGCTTTTCTATGAAGAGAAGACTTCTTCTTGATCAAGGGCTTCTTAACTGCCTCTATGCATGTCTTTGTAACTGGCACTGTAACTGCCTCTGCATGCCTCTGCATGCTCAAAAAAACTCACTCGCACTCCCATGCAATGAAGGGATAGTTAAGTGGCAGATCTGAGTTGTCATGTGTCGAGGTTTGACTTTTTGTTGGTCAAACCTGGTATTCGTCCCACCCAGGAGCGAGCGCGAAATGCAAGTCCGTATTCATCCCTAGGTGGGACGAATAAGGAGTAGAGTGCCTAAAAGGTGCCAAAATGATGTCTGACCTTCCAAAACTGTTGTGTGAGTGGTTAGGACCACTTTTTAACCTCTGGGGGCTGCCCTAGGGGTTGTGTGTGTCAATGCGATTAGTGTTTGTGGTCACATAATCGGATTGGTGCTGTTTTGGTGTCTACAGATGCCCCTTTTTGGGATGCGTTGTGTGTGGCACAGTGCTGAGCAAAAATAGATAACCAAAGCACTAATGATTAGGGTTTCTCAGTAACCTAACCAAATTTTGATGCCCCAAGTATGGAAAGGGCATGCATTCTTGAATCCTTGCTTCTGACGAGCTAAGGAAATTGATTTCAAGTGTTAACCTATTTTGGTGAGGTGTGACTTGAGCTTGGACATTGATCAGTCATGAATAGGCAAAGGGCGCAACCTTTTGTCTGTGGGAACCTTGAGTTCATGATTCACGAATGCCAAGTGTTTGATCATTTTGTGATTATTGCTTGTTTGCTGCCCCAAGCAGGAGCGTGATTGTCTTTGTCAATGATTCTTTGAATGCATGCCATTGCCTTGATTGGGTGTGTGTTTGTTGATTGGTGACTAAGTGTGACTACCCCCTCAAGCGACGAATCGATGAGGGAATGACCAACATGAGAAAAGCGACGAGTCGCTTGACCCAAGATGACTTAGGTGAGGGTGCCTTCAGATGTTTTCCGTTGAATGCTTAAGCAGTTTCCCAATTTTTGAACCTATTTTTGGTGGGTGTGAACCCATTTTGGGACGCCATTTGGGGTTAAAATTGGCAAAAATCGATCTTCCCGTGGAGCGGTCCGGCTATGGTAGCCTTCTTAGGGAGTAGGATAGTGACAATTTGTGACCCCGACATCGGTTTTGTATGCCATTGAATGTCGGGTGCATAGGCACCTTTGTTCAGAAATTTTATTGCTATTTTTGGTTGGGTTTTGACCCTTTTGGTGACGCCGTTTGGGGATGAAATTGGCGAAAATCCGTCCTCCCGTGGAGCGGTCCAGCTATGGTAGCCTTCTTAGGGAGTAGGATAGTGACAATTTGTGACCCCGAAATCAGTTTTGGATGCCAAGAATCGCAGGCGCATAGGTGCCTTTGATTGGCAGTTTATGACTATTTTTGGTGCATTTTGGATGCAGTTTTTGTTGTTTTTGATTTTTTTGTGAGGTCAAAGGACCATCTTATTGTAGCCTGAGGGCATTTTTGATGATATATATACAGATGACTTTCTTTTTGTTTATACACATGTCGTGTTTTGATTTTATGTATAGTGATTGATGTTGATGGATGCATGTTAATTTACATTGATGTATGCATATGTTATGATGAATGCAAATGTTTCTAAGTTATATGATATGCATATGGAATGGATGAAATGAGTTGTTGATATTTGGCGGTGGCACCATAGACTATATAGGACTTATGGTATTTTTTTCTAGGTGATTGTTGTGGTAAATGACTTTTCATGTATATATTTTGTTTTTTTTTGTATTTTTTGATGGTGATGTAAGAATGGAAGATATCTAACAGGTGGCTTAGAATGTAGTTAAGTTTTTCTGAGACTCAGATGTTTTAACTAACTAGCCAAGACTGTATTGTTATCTTACAAGATTTTTGAACAAGGTATGAATCGGACTTGTTTTTGACCAAGTTATTTCACATCCTCGTGTGTGCAATTGAGTTCGTTTATGTGGTATTTGTCAGGATACCGCCAATGCCAAATAGGCTGTCAACCAAACCTGTATTGAGGATCACCTAATTAGCTCCACTAACTCCTTTGTTGTATTTAGTCAGATTAATCTACGGTGCTATCTAGGATACCATAAGCTAGCTCATCCACATGCAAACATTGATCTGCACACAAGTAAATGTGACAGATATATCGTCATGCGGGAGGTTTGCCACCAGTGACCGATAGGCTATCCACCAAACCGGTACTGAGGTTCACCTCATGACCTTTTGAATGTTGAGAGTTCCAGGGATTCAAGTTCGACTCCCTTCTTTTCTTCATTTGTATTGGGATACTTGCTCTTTTATAGTGATAAAAATCACTGTTTATTTTGTTTTATTTTTTTTGTTTCTTTTGAGCAAGGGATTTGAATTTTGGAGTGATGAGAATCACTATTGCTTGTGCTTTTTGATGTATGCACTTTGTGGGGTTTTGATGTCAACTTTTGTAGTTTTGACTTTTGCAAATTTTTGTGATGTTTGACTTGTGCAAATTTTTGTGATGTTTTGCAACTTTTTGAGAACTTGGGATTCTTGGGGAATTGGGTAGGGAAGATTCTTGTCCTTTTGCCAACTCTCAGCATTCTTGGGGTCATTCGCACAGGGGGATGAGCGAGATAACCTTTTCACTATTTGGTATCCTGAATTGCTTTATAGGTTTCATCTTTCGTTTACACAACTTGGGAATTGTTTTATGTGTTTTTAGCTTGTGATGGGATGCTACGTAACAAGGTGTGGTCCAAGTATGACTCTACCTTTGTAAAATCTATTTGACTTTGTATAGGTTTGGCTAGAAATCTAATGACAACTAATGGACAAAAACTCTAGATACATTAGACGACAACTGACGCATGATATGGTGAAACTGTGGATGATGTTTATTTTTGTGGTATTGTGTATGAAATGGAAAATGTGAAAAATGATGGGTTTGCCAAGTAATGACAGTCTATGGTGCCTTTGAGCCGTATGACCAACAAATATGCAATGTATGGATGTGATGCCTAATGCAACTATATTTTTTTGTATTTTTTATTTTTTGAAGTATGCATGGAATTGAGATGCAGATTTTTTTTGTAATTTTTGGTTATTTTGTTGTTTTTGGATTTTCTTGATGGTTGTTTATTCCGCATGAGTGCGGACCAAGTGGCTCTTTCGGGCCCTTGGAGGTTTTGACCAAAGGGATTATGGGTACCTTTGGGGCTTTTGGGTTTGACCAAGCAATGAGGGAATCCTTGGAGCTTTTGGGTTGACCAAAGGGTGGATGGACACCTTTGGAGCTTTTGGATTGACCAAGTGATTATGAGAATCCTTGGAGCTTTTGGATTTGACCAAAGGGTTTATGGACACCTTTGGAGCATTTTGGTTTGACCAAGCGATTATGGGAATCCTTGGAGCTTTTGGTTTGACCAAGCAATGATGGAAATCCTTGGAGCTTTTTGGTTTGACCAAAGGGTTTATGGACACCTTTGGAGCTTTTTGGGATGACCAAGCGATTATAGGAATCCTTGGAGCTTTTGGTTTGACCAAGCAATGAGGGAAATCCTTGGAGCTTTTGGTTTGACCAAAGGGTTTATGGACACCTTTGGAGTGTTTTGGGTTGACCAAGGGATTATAGGAATCCTTGGAGCTTTTAGGTTTGACCAAGGGATTATGGGCATCCTTGGAGCTTTTGGGTTAGACCAAAGGGTTTATGGACATCCTTGGAGCATTTTGGGGTTGACCAAGTGATTATGGGAATCCTTGGAGCTTTTGGGGTAAGTGGCTTGCTCTTTGAGGGATAGAAGTACCCCCAGCTTGATGATCTAGGGATAGAGATACCCCCAGCCTATGGCATCTAGGTCTAAATGCAATGGCCATGCTGGATCGACTGGATTGCTGATGGGGACGGTTAAGTCAATGGAGATCATGTTGATGAAATGATTTTGGTCTCCATTACCATGGGTGTGGTATCTCGGACATCCTTGATGATCTCTATGCTCTAGATCTGGCTCTAGAGGTATGGGCACAAATGGATCAGCCCTATGTGCGGATAAAAGGACAGGGTCTGCCCTTGGCACTGGTAACTCGATAGGGTCCCTAGGTGGAAGTTGCTCTCTGTATGTCCAATGTGGCAGATTCAACACTTGGTCCCACTGCGTGGGATTTAAGTGCCACTCATGTCCTAGCACTATGTTCATTTGTTCAAATATGTCATTAATGTCCAAAGGGTACTATTGCGGTCACAGGCTATTGAGATGGGCCATATCAATTTCGTCTTCATAATCACTCTCGAAGATCGACAGATCTTCATTGGCTTCGATAGCGTCCTACGACATGTTAGGCTCATCTTGCTCAATCAAATTGATGTGGTCCCATCGGGGTTGTTCCACTCTCTACGGGGGGACCTGATTTCCTTGGAGTGGCACTTGCTCGATCGGAGCACCCAAGGGGAACATTGTTAAGAGGCTTTCTTGATAATCATCCATGGGAGTCACTTGTGAGTGATTGCTATCCGATTCAAATGGATCCCATGGTGCTACTTCATATGTCGATTCATCCTCTGAGGATCCTTCCTGATTGTGTCTGTACCCCTCTTGTAGGGGAGCCCTTGAACTTTCTCCTTTTTCGGGTGAAGGGAAAGGGTTGTTGAGGTCAACAAGGTTAGTTGTCAACAATGGGAGATAATCCCCCAATGTGTATGTCATGTTAGGATTGGCATAGGGATCCAATGCCAACCCATCCTTGTTGCCTATCCCTAGGCCTTGCATGTTCTCTACCAAGATGTCCAAGGGTAGGGGGTGGTTGAACCCTACTCCCGACTTGTCATAAGGCATCTGGTATCTTGGTTGGCAAAGAACACGCACTCCTTGCTCATACCTGCCTAACCCATATCCATGCCAATTGCATTGGCCAAGATATCTTAAAGTGAAGCCTGGATTAGACAAATAATTGACATCTTCCACAAAGGGCTCTTCATCTTCTTCTTCTTGCATGGAAGGTTCAATACCATAATCAAGGCCCCCATACACAAAGTTTGTCTGGTTTGGCGGGTAGCCTAGAGGAACAACACTGCCGATGGGAAGGCGAGGTCTCCCCATGTCTTGCACAGACTCAAGTGTGGGCGTTGCAACAATGTTCTTCACTAAATACTCCCCCAGGCCCGTATTGGCCATTTCAATAGTGATTGTTGGCGATTGAGGGGGAGAGAACGGAAGTCCTTCTGAAGTCCACTCCATGTCGGGTGTATTAGACATTTTATCTTCCATTCTACTAGGTATCTCTTCAGTAGAGATGTTTGAGACCGAAGGTGGTACTTCTTCCATGGGTTTCTTGCCCTTGTCCTTCGTTGTGGCCACCATAGGTGGCATTGTTGATGAAGGACCAGCCGATGAAGATGGACCTGGCTGAGGATCCAAGGGCTTTGACAATGGGGATGCCTGTAAAATCGGACCCTGTTTGGATGGATTCAACTAAAAATCCACATGCGTTGATGGAAGGGTCGACTGTGGCATTAATTGCACCGAATTGCAATATTTGAAAGGTTCCAGGTCTGCTGGAACTACGTGCACTTCCCCTTCAAAAGTGTACTTGAGGCATTGGTGAGCTATCGAAGGGACACACTTCATGTCCCTGATCCATGGTCGGCCCAACAAGATGTTATAAGCCATCTCACCCTCCAAGATGTGGCACAATGTAGGAATTGTCTTTTGTCCCACTTGGATGGGTAGGACAATTGTGCCAACTATTGAGCATATTGCATCATTAAATGCTCGCAATGTATAAGTGGAGGCCACTATGTGAGATGCGGGCAACTTCAAGTGTTTTAATGTCGCTATTGTGATGATATTACTGGACGAGCCAGTGTCTACCAACACTCTTTTGTATGGAATCCCGTTGACCCGCGTGATGACGTGCAGGGGTGGATCCGCCATGTCACCAGTTACTGATTTTATTTCATCATCTCTGAAGGTGATAACTGGCTCAGTGCATCTTTGGACATGTCCCACAAAATTTTTGAAGGCATTTGCCTCGTGGGGCTGCAACTCAATGGCTTTTAATATCTCCATTAGAGCTTCTCGATGAGGTGGCGATTGTTGTATAAGCTCATAAATGGAAAGCCTAGCCGACGTGGTCCGCAAGCTTTGGGTAAGCTTGCTCCGAATCGTGACCACTGGTCTAGGCGGAGGAGAGTGTTGTTGGGGTTGTGACGTTGTTGGCACCTCTCCTGTAGCTGCCGTGGGAGCAACTATGCTCGGATGCCTCTTATTTCGAGTCACTATACTGATCATTCCCACATACCCTTGCATAGGGCAGTTCTGTGTCACTTCGTTGACTTGTACATTCTTTGTTTGTGTATCATGGGTGGGCAAGGGATCCTTGAAGACTCCCATCTGTTGGTTGCCTGGTGCTATGGGATTGTCCACCGCTAATGTCTTGTTATCAATCAGATCTTGCACCAAGCCTTTGAATTTCCAACAGGCATTAAGATCGTGCCCTCTTCATCTGTGAAACCTACAATATAATTCTTCCCTATAGCCTTTAGGTTTTGGCGCATTGGGATCTATGTGTTGAATCTCGGGTAGGTTGATCAAATTTGCCGCTGACAAGCGGTCAAACAGGGAGTCTCTGGATTTCGTGTAGGGTGTGAATTGTCGCTGAGGGTGACGCTGCTGATTCTGCTTTTGCCGATTATTCTCTTGTTCATAATTGTTAGGAGGGACCGCCTGATAGTTAGCCTTTTGGGGCTGTGTTGCTTGTGCAGGCGTAGGTATGTTGATAGCAACTTGATTGACCGCATGGGTTTCTGTTGCGTTGTCCCTGTCTTGTTGTTGTTCTTAGTCCATTCTTTCTTTTTTGGCTTAGCAATTTCACCATCTTGAATTTTGATCTCTTCAATGATTCTGGCTTGTGCCAGGGCTTCTTCTAGAGTGGCATATTGCTGCAGCTGCAATAGCACAGAGATCGATCTCAAACAGCTTTTTGAGAACATTTGTGTAAGGTCGGACATAGGAGGGAGGTAGGGCAGCTTTGAAAGCAAAGTCCTCCACCGGTTCCCATAGGCCGCCATAGTTTCTTCCTCATACTACTTGAGGCTGGCTAGGTCACTCAGTGACGCCTTCTTCTTGGTGTTGAAGGCAAAGCGTTCGAGGAACGCGTCCACTAACTGATCTAAATTACAAATGCTATGCTTTGGCAGTTGGGTGAACCAATCCGAGGCAGGGCCTACGAATGTGGTTATAAATGTTCTTAATAACAAAGCATCATTATCCTGAATGCCGAAGCATTGGCTCAGGAATCTGGTTACATGTTCTTGGGCGTCCTCCTCCCCTCTAAAGAGTGCCAACTAGGGCAGCTTAAAGTGCTCAGGGTAAGGAGGTGTCGGTACTGATGGATGCACAGGGTGGCTACGGAGTTGGCGTAAGGTGGGATTTTGGGGCCCAAAAGTTTTGATCTCCATAGACTCTAAGCGCTCTAAGAGTGCTTTATAGGCATCAGAAGACTTGATTTCTTCCTCTTGAATTGGTCCCCTCTGCGGGTTGTAGGGAACTTGAGGCCTATAGAGGGGTGGCTGAATAGCAGCCCCTCTGCCTTGATAGGGCATTTCAGCCCGCTCTTCTTCCTGTTCATATTCCTCATAATCTTCTTGAGGAGTTTTTGGGCGAGGCCTATGAACATAGATGGGTGCCCGTGGAGGGTGCCCATCATGGTTTCTAGGAGTGGCCTCCCGTTCAAATCTAGGAGGTCTCGGGGGCCACACTTGGTATGTTCTATTTTGCACCAAAGGGTCATGCCTCTCGTGCCTCTCTACCCTTTGTATTCGAGGAATTGGGACCCTCTCAGGCACATTGTTGTTGAGCAGCTCATCTGTTTGGCGCCGAATGCACTCTTTATTAAGGTGATATAAGTGTTCTAGCTGTTGTTGATCTTTCTTAAGCTTCGTGAGCTGCTCTTGATGGGTGACATATCTGGTGAAGGCCAGGTCATTTTGCTCTATTGTGTTAGGTCTAGGAGGCCTAGATGCCTCACCTACATGTTTATCTCGGTCATGATGATCCAAGATCTCTATATGCCGCTTCCCTCTGTCGAGGTTGGCAGCATTCACTCGAGGCTCTTGCCTCAATGGGGAGTCTTGATGAAAAGTAGGTGCGGAAGCACATCGCTCCCATGCTGTGTATTGCTCTTGAGGGACGTAATGGTCTTCCTCATATTCCCCTTCATATATGTGAAAGGGGAGGGCGGAATTGGCTTGCCCAGGTTTAAGAGCCTTGTGCTCTAGATGTTGCTTGTTGTTTCTAACATTGATGCGTGCTAAAGGAGGGATGACGAAATCATATGGTTCCTCCTTGGGGACCCTAGGCTGTTTTGGCGCTTCATTGCATGGTGGGTACTCATATCTAGCATCTAGGGGTGTTTTCTTTTGGATGTACTCTTCTTGGAAGAGTGTGTGCTCAAAGAGGGTGTCCCTTGAAGGGGTGCCTCTATAGTCTCATTCTGTCGCGGTGCGAAGGGGACTGTTTAATGGGTTTTGCCGAAAAGGTGGTATGACCAAATCTTCGAGGTTGTATCGGAGGTGACTTGTGCCCCCTTGTACCCTCTCTATAGCTTCTGCCCATGCTTGGGCTTGGCTACGAGTGAATACCATGGTGATGACTCTCTACGAGCTATGTAAATTTTTATCTTTTTATGATTTTTTGATTTTTATGCTACACTAAATAGAAAAGATCACACACATGCAAGCAATGATTATCTCTTTTAAAGATTAAAAGTGTGCCCTAAATCTGGTTTAGTGTGTTTTGATGTTTGTTTTTGAAAGCTTTTGTGAAGAACGTTTAAATGCAGTATGATGGCTCTTATGACTCCCATAAATGGTCGCCCCTTCGATATACCATTGCCAGGCCGATATACCAACCTCTCTATATACCCGCCCTTACGTGAGGGAAACTATTGGTACGTGAGAGCAGATGGTACATGGTACATAGGCGGTACGAAAGGGGAATCACCCTGTTTATGACACCTACCATAGAAGACTTATCCTCATGCACTAGGAATCACCCTAGCTACACTTGGTCAGCTTTCGTCAGGATTTACGTCTAGCAATAGTCACGATCGGGGTAATGGATGCAAATATTCAAGCCAACGTGGTGATGAAATCCATCATTGGTCTTGCTCAAGGGCTGGGGTTTTACGACCAGCTCCTTGGTTTAAGTCACCACGTGATGTGTGGGGTTCTTTTTATTTTGCAAGAAATGAAACATGCAGCCAAAAGAAAACTTTCCCTAAGCAATACAAAAACTAAAAATCAGAAAACAGAAAACAAAAAATTGACAAAGGCTTGTTAAAAACCCCTACCTCTTCTCTGCCCAAAAGGATGTCTCTGATTTGCTATTCTAAAACTGCACAGAGCGCTATTCATCCCTGGGTGAGACGAATAACAGAACAATATTCGTTCTAGGGTAGGACGAATTCCTATTCGCCCCTGGGTGAGACGAATCCCAATTCTGTACTCGTCACAGACCGAAACGAATAACAGTCTAATGTTTGAAAAATAGGTACCTGTAAGCAAAACAAGCAATTTCAGATCAAAAATCTAACCTAAAAAAAAAATAGAGGACAGAGGTCCCACCGTGATCGCCATTGAAAGCACGAGATTCCGAAAACAAAAAGGATAAACTAAAATGCGATGTAAACGAAACTAAAGATAACGCTTAAAGCCTATGTATTGAAAAATGCATGAAAAGGAAAGAACATAAACGAATGAACACAAGATATAAAAGCAATATAAAATACGGCCCTTTTTATTGATATGCTTTCAAAGTCGTGTTACAATACGTCTCCTTCCTTTTTAGGGGATAGGAGCGTTAAATATTGATTCTTTACAACTTGTTTTAGAATTCCTTCTTCCGCGTGCCCACATATAAGATGGGCGGACCAAAACGTCACCGCCGCTTGTGTTGATAAAAATCGACTCCTCGCTGCTCCTCTGATGTTGAAGACCTGCGTTCAAAGAAATAGAAAAAGAGTCAATAGCACCTGTATATGAAAATGAAACTCGTGATTCTGAAAGCTTACTTGCTAATGAATGCAAAAGATAAATAAAACGATGATTAAAATGAATCCAAATGAACTGAAAACTTGATGGAAGCATAAAAATGTGACTAGGAAGACACTGCAAAAGAAACAGTCTACAAATTCATTGCAGATTCGTATTCGCTCCGGGGTGGGACGAGTAAACCTGCAACAAATTGGTATTCATTCCGGGGTGAAACGAGTAAACCTGCAATAATGCAGGGGGTGCCCGAGGGCAAACCGCCCATCGGTTGAGACCTTGTTTCGACACCAATCCACTTGGGATGGGTTTGAAACCTGTTGTGATGTATTGTCGAAAAATTGGTAGGATTTTGTGGCCAAAAATTGGGTTTTGGGTCTTGATTCATACTTCCAATAGTCACCCAATAACCTCCCTTTCGAATGAGAGATTATGGATGTGAAAGGCACAAATCGCAAGTAGGTATGTAAAATGGCAGCACTTCGTTGCTCAAATGCTCCTTCTCTGTATATCTTTTGGGTGAGGAAACTCACCATTTTATAGACCCAAGGGGTCTCTTTGAATTAACATGCGGAAGTGTCACTTAGCATGAATGCTTTTTGTGAAGAGAAGACTTCTTCTTGATCAAGGGCTTCTTAACTGCCTCTGTGCATGTCTTTGTAACTGGCACTGTAACTGCCTCTGCATGCCTCTACATGCTCAAAAAAACTCACTCGCACTCCCATGCAATGAAGGGATAGTTAAGTGGTAGATCTGAGTTGTCATGTGCCGAGGTTTGACTTTTTGCTGGTCAAACCTGGTATTCGTCCCACCCAGGAGCGAGTGCAAAATACAAGTCCGTATTCGTCCCTGGGTGGGACGAATAAGGAGCAGAGTGCCTGAAAGGTGCCAAAATGATGTCTGACCTTCCAAAACTACTATGAGAGTGGTTAGGACCACTGTTTAACCTCTGTGGGCTGCCCTAGGGGCTGTGTGTGTCAATGCGATCAGTGTTTGCGGTCACTTAATCGGATTGGTGCTGTTTTGGTGTCTACCAGGTTCTATAAAACTCTATCTATAAAAATGAAGTGTCTTCAACTATTGTGTCCTCACTTACAATAGGGTGAGTGGGATTCAGGTATCTAATGCCAGACCACTCCAGATTCAACAATCATTCAACAATATGTAGAATATGCAGATATGCATACACAAAAATAGAGAAAGGGGTTAATAACACCTATGAGGGCTCCATAGTGTGAGACCCTCAAACATCAGTAAACCCTAATTAAAAAAAATATCAAAAGGTATGCAAAATCAACAAATTATGTAATAGAATAAAACCAAATAAAGATATACCTTGCTTGTGATGTTTCTTCGCTTCATTGTTGTAGTTTGATAGTAGATGGCATGATGCAACAAGCTCTGATTCGCATTTATATGGTTGTAGTAGGCTCAGACGTGCACTTGGTAGGCTCTAATGCGAGCTTCATAGGCTCTAGTGTGCACCTACGGGATACAGTAGGCTCTAGAGAGCACTTGCAGAATACAATAGGCTCTAGTGAGCGCTTCGTAGGCTCTACAGCGAGCCTCACAAGCTCTAGAGGGTGCCTACGGGTTAGGGCAGAATCTACAGAAGTAGATTGATGGGGTGGCGACAAATGCGGCGAATGGATGGGGGCTGCGATGATGATGGAGGATGAATGTGGGGATGGCTGGAACAACAAAAGTCTTGTTGGCTAGCTAGGGCTTTAGATCTTCAAACTCTATCTCTCTCTGCTTCGCTAGGGCTTCACCAATGACTCCTCCAAGGTGCAAATTCTAATATCTAGGTTCCAGGGTTCTAGGGTTTGAGCATTTGCAAATGCCCTTACTTATAATCCAACCTTAGGGTTTCTTAGGGTTTTAGCTCTACACTTTAGATCGTGTGGCTAAGATTAAATCAGATCCTAAGGTTGAGATTATACTTTAAGATGTGGCATGGATTAATGAAGATGGACGGTGGAGATTAGATTGGATCGGATGGTTGTGGTTAATTGAGTTTATAAATACATATTTTATAATAAATATATAATATAATATAATATAAAATATTATATTAAATATAAAATAATATTAAAATAAGCCCAATTGGGTTATGAAATGGCGAGAAAGGTGGAATTGGGCCAAATAATTGGTAGGAAAGGTGGAATTGGGCCAAATAATTGGTGGGAAAGGTGTATGGTGGACAAGTGGGTGGTGGGATGGTTAGGATGGAGGATTAATGGTTGTAATTTGGTGTCTACAGATGCCCCTTTTTGTACCATGTTGTGTGAAACACAATATGGTGCAAAAATATGAGACACCTGCTTGGGCTATGGGTGCAGAAGTAGCTTCTCTCTATTGTTGGATTTGAGCACTGATGTTGAAGACCAAAGAATAAAGAATTTTTGGAATTTTTGTAGCTTACCCCCTCAATTGGTGAATGAGTTACGAATGTATCTCACAAGCCAATTGAAAATTTTTGTGCAAATAATTAATGATGTAGTGAATTTGTGCAATTGATGAATGAATGGTGTGAAATGCAATGTGATTGTGGATGATATGAATGATGTAAAATGTGATACCATTTTTGCCCCAATGGTTGAAAGGGGGTTTTGTCCAATGTCATGATGTCATGATCATGTAAGATGTTATCCCCTTGTGGGAGGATCAAAATCAATATTGTGGTTGCCCCAGATTTTGGGATGATTCGATGTTGTTGAAGAAAATGCCCTATAGGCGTCATTGAGTATGCAAGGTATGAAAGATGCATGATGCCATAGGCAACATAAGGGGTCGGGTAGTGATTGTCTCGATAATTCCCACATGGAACCAATCAACCTATCGGGATTTGCCTTGTCCGATGACTATGGTCAAATGAATGAGTGATTGTGATTATAATTATCCATGTTTTCTTGCCCCATAGAAAAGGACATCAATGACTGCTTTTGGGCAAATTGTTCTTGGCAAGGTTGCACTCAAAATGTGAGGTGCCAAATGTGATTGAGATTTCGATCAAGGAGATAAGTGAGGATGATCATGGTGAAGTGTCCTTATGGTGGTTTGTTCATATTACCGAATTACATGGATGCAAATCACTGCAATCGCCAAGGAGATAGAATAGACCACTAGATACGAGGTTCGCTTGAATGAACTGGACAAATTGTGGATGAAATGATTGATGTATTTGATGGGTGGTGACATGAAGACATGGTGATGAGAAATGTGTTGATGGATGCAATGTATGTGGATTCAATGATTGATTCTATTTTTGCCCCAATAGATGAAGGGATTTTTGCCATTTGGAAATGTGATGAAATGTATCTATTTTTGCCCTAAGAGATGAAGGGTTTTTGAAATGAAATGATTTGTGTTTGTTCATTGCCATTAGCAGATAAAGGGATTTTTGATGAAAAATGATTTGTCTATTCATTGCCCTTAACAGATAAAGGGATTTTTGATGATGTAAACTAAAATGATTGTGTCTGTTCTTTTCCTTAACAGATAAAAGGGTTTTTGATGATGAAAATGAAATGATTTGTGTCTGTTCATTGCCCTTAATAGATAAAGGGATTTTTGATGATGAACAATAAAATGATTGTGTCTGTTTGTTGCCCTTAATAGATAAAGGGGTTTTTGATGATGTAAGTGTCCTTATGGTGATCTATCCATCCTACCAGATTGCATGGATAACCAGTCGTTGCAACCGCTAGGTTTCTAGGATAAACCACTAAATACAAGGTTCACTTATGAATGTTACATAATGATAAATGAATAGATGATGTTAAATGTAAGTGTGATCTATTTTTGTCCCAACAGATGAAGGAGTTTTTGAAATGTGGGAATTTGATGAATGTATCTATTTTTGCCCTAACAGATAAAGGGTTTTGTGATGATGAAAGTGTCCTTATGGTGATCTATCCATCCTACCGGATTGCATGGATAACCAGTCACTACAACCGCCAGGTTAAGTAGGATAAATCACTAGATACAAGGTTCATTTGTGAATGTTGCATAATGATAAATGAATAGATGATGTTAAATGTGAGTGTGATCTATTTTTGTCCCAATAGATGAAGGGATTTTTGTAATTTGTAATATGTGATGAGTGTATCTATTTTTCCCTAACAGATGAAGGGGTTTTTGAAATGTGTAAACGTGATGAATGTATCTATTTTTTCCCTAACAGATAAAGGGGTTTTTGATGAGGAAAATAAGATGATCTATTCTTTGCCCTTAACAGATAAAGGGATTTTTGATGATGTAAGTGTCCTTATGGTAATCTATCCATCCTACCAGATTGCATGGATAACCAATCGCTACAACCACCAGGTTACTAGGATAAACCATTGAATACAAGGTTCACTTATGAATGAAAATGTTGATGAAAAATGTTGAATGAATCTCCATGTTTTTGGCCAATGGGTAAGGCAAGGAAGCTCTATGTTTTTAGCCGACGGGTAAGGCTAGGAAAATGTGAAGATGTAATTGATGCATTCTATTTTTGCCCCAATAGATGAAGGGGTTTTTGATGGATGTATCTATTTTTGCCCTAACAGATGAAGGAGATTTTGAAATGTGTGTCTATTTTTGCCCTAACAAATGAAGGGGATTTTTGATGAGAAAAATAAGATGATCTATTCTTTGCCCTTAACAGATAAAGGGATTTGTGATGATGTAAGTGTCCTTATGGTAATATATCCATCCTATCAGATTGCATGGATAACCAGTCGCTGCAACCCCAAGTTACTAGGATAAACCACTAAATACAAGGTTCACTTATGAATGTTGTATAATGATAAATGAATAGATGATGTTAAATGTAATTTTATCTATTTTTGCCCCAACAGATCAAGGGATTTTTGAATTTGGAATGATTAAATGAGAAAGGCTTGATAAAAGAAACAATATTTTGAACCTAGCAAGTGATGTGGATGATTTGAATGCAAGGCAAAGAGTGCAACCTTTGACAAAAGAACATAGTATTTTGAACCTAGAAATTGACTTGTTGATGATGTGATTTAAGGTAAAGAACCTTAAAAAATTTTGAACGTGAAATTGACTTGTTGATGATGTGATGTGATTGAATGATTGAATTGTTTATTAAATTGGTGGGGAAGGTGTGAAACCTTGAACACCCATAGTTGATGATGTTGTTTTGATTAGGGGAAAGGTGTGAAACCTAACCCAAAAGGAATGAAACCTTGAACACCCCCAAGTTGTATTGATGTTTGTTTGATTGGGGGAAAGGTGTGAAACCTTGAGCACCCTCAAGTTGTGATGATGTTTGATTAGGGGAAAGGTGTGAAACCTTGAACACCCCCAAGTTGTGATGATGTTTTTTTGATTGGGGAAAGGTGTGAAACCTTGAGCACCCTCTAGTTGTGTTGATTTGGGGAAAGGTGTGAAACCTTGAACACCCCCAAGTTGTGATGATGTTTGTTTTATTGGGGGAAAGGTGTGAAACCTTGAACACCCCCTAGTTATGATGATGTTTGAACTTTCTAGTGATCTTTGCATATGTGAGTTTGATATATATACATACATGGATTTTACTTTTGTTTTGTATTTTTATGTGAATGCAATGCATGTTTTATGAATGTTTTATGCATGTTAATCATGATGTGTATGCATAATGCTTATATGGATGATTAATGTAAGCTAATAATGATGTATATGCATAATGTTTATATGGATGATTCATGCAAGCTAAATGGCATGTGTTATGGATGATTAATGCAAGTAAATGTATAATGAATCTAAACTATATGAGAGGAATGCATGGTGTTCGAATGATCTTTTTATAGTTCAGAAATTTTATTGGCCATTTTTTGTTGTCCATTGTTTAGCAATCGGGGGTACCAAATTTGTTGGCATTTTTGCAACTTGACTTTTAATGAAGACATGGAAGCAGATATGGATGTTGATATGGAAGAATATATGGAAGAAGACATGGATGTTGATATGGAAGAAGACATGGATGTTGATATGGAAGACTGAAAGGTTTTCAAAGACTCAAACATACTAGTGTCATCAACCAAACTCACTAAGGTTGTCTAACTTTCTTTAGGACCAAATGTGTGTGCGAGTGAGGTTCAATTACCAAGTCTTGAGTATGACAATGACCCTATCCAATCAAGTACCAGTGTGTGTGCATGTGAAGTTCATTAACCCATTATGAGTGGATTTAGGCATGACCTATTATGGAGATGACCCAGAGGCTAGCTTGTCCTTATGTGCGGTCAGAGGTCTCCCTTTTTGGAGGAGAGACATGTCGCCTCGCATGAGCTTACTCCACTGCCAGTCAAGCATCTATAGCCCCGGTGGAGATTCACTCCATAGTCCAATGGGATTGATATTTTAGGCCTTGGGGATGACTACCCATCCTTGTCAAGGACGTGTAGTACGAATCCTTACGACTTTAGGGATCAAGGGTGTTTGGAATTTTATTTGTTAATTTTGTATAGAGCTTTGGGGAATCGGATTCTCAACCGAAGTGTGATGAGAATTTTGACCCTATCCTTACTACTCTATGTTTTTATGTTTATGTTTGGAGCAATGTTGGTAGTGGTGAAAACCACTATTTTTGGACTATGTTGCATGATGGGACAAGTGAGGGATATCTCCTTTTTGCCTCAAGGTACTACCCAAGTATGGTACTAGCCCTCCTTAATCTCATAATGTTTTTAAGATGTGATGGAATGTGATTGGTTCAAGATTGTATTCGGGATCAATCGACAATGCTCAAGACTTTCTTAGTGTGTAAAGTGTGTTTTTGGTCCTAAAGAAAATCAGACATCCATTTGGAGGTTGCTTGCTACACTAGTAATGGTTGAGTGATTGAAAATCTAGGCCTTATGATTTTTGACATATTATATGGTTGACATATGAATTTTGTGAGGGTTGCATGATTTCTTCAAACTAGGTACCCCCAATTGTTATAACTTGACTTTTTGTTTATGGCCATATCATCATTACTATGCAAGATCATTGAACATGGGATGGGATGAATGCAAATGTATATGCCTAATGCAATGGAGTGTTGATATGCAAATGGAAATTGTACAATGCAATGGAATATGTATGATTTAATGTATGCGAATGAAACAATGCATGAATGCAAAAATGAAAATGCATGTCAAATGCCTAAATGTAAATGCAAATGGAATGTATGCAATGTGGGAATGCCTATGTGAATGATTTGTTTTTTTTTTTTAAATCCATGTATATATACATATATAGTAATCACAGTAAGCATGGAACGCTTTCAAGTGTATGATGTTCATTGGCTCGGGTTTTTCTACTCCCCCTAGCTTGGGAAGCTTATGACCAAAGGGCTTAAGTGCCTTTGGGGCTTTTTGAAATTGAAATTTGATGTGACCAAAGGGATTGAGTGCCTTTGGGGCTTTTTGAAAATTGAATGTGACCAAAGGGATTAGGAGCCTTTGGAACTTTTTGAAATTGGAATGTGACCAAAGGGATTGAGTACCTTTGGAGCTTTTTGATTTTGAATTTTGATGTGACCAAAGGGATTGAGTACCTTTGGAGCTTTTTGATTTTGAATTTTGATGTGACCAAAGGGATTAGGACCTTTGGGATTTTTAATTAATGTGACCAAAGGGATTAAGACCTTTGGGGATTTTTTAAAATTGAATGTGACCAAAGGGGTTAAGACCTTTGGGGCTTTTTGAAAATTGAATGTGACCAAAGGGATTAAGTACCTTTGGAGCTTTTTGAAATTGGAATGTGACCAAAGGGATTAAGTACCTTTGGAGATTTTTGATTTTGGAATGTGACCAAAGGGATTAAGTACCTTTGGGGCTTTTTATTTTGAATTTTGATGTGACCAAAGGGGTTAAGTACCTTTGGGGATTTTTGAAAATTGAATGTGACCAAAGGGGTTAAGACCTTTGGAGCTTTTTGAAATTGAATGTGACCAAAGGGGTTAAGTACCTTTGGAGCTTTTTTTTGAATTTTGAATGTGACCAAAGGGGTTAAGACCTTTGGGGCCTTTTTGAAATTTGATGTGACCAAAGGGATTAAGTACCTTTGGGGATTTTTGAAATTTGAATGTGACCAAAGGGATTAAGTACCTTTGGGGCTTTTTGAAATTGAATGTGACCAAAGGGGTTAAGACCTTTGGGGCTTTTTGAAATTGAATGTGACCAAAGGGGTTAAGACCTTTGGGGATTTTTGAAAATTGAATGTGACCAAAGGGGTTAAGACCTTTGGGGCTTTTTGAAATTGAATGTGACCAAAGGGGTTAAGACCTTTGGGGCTTTTTGAAATTGAATGTGACCAAAGGGGTTAAGACCTTTGGGGCTTTTTGAAATTGAATGTGACCAAAGGGGTTAAGACCTTTGGGGATTTTTGAAAATTGAATGTGACCAAAGGGGTTAAGACCTTTGGGGATTTTTGAAATTGAATGTGACCAAAGGGGTTAAGAACCTTTGGGGCTTTTTGAAATTGAAATGATGTGGATGACTAGGAGGATGTGATATCCTGAGAGTCCCCGCTTTCCTTGGTGATTGAGTTGGTACCGATGTCCTGATCAGATGAGTTAGTTGGACCATTTGGGGTGAAGACTTTCAGATCAATAAGGTCTTGGACAACATTTTTGAATACTTTATAGTTGTTGATGTCATGGCCCGCTTGTTGATGATAAGGACAATACAAGTGCTTCTTATAATTCTTTGCATATTGCTTGTTAGGATCACTTGATTTTATTTCTGGAAGTACAATCTCTTGTGCTTCATAAAGCCTTTGAAAAATGGTTGCATAAGATTCTGAAAGTCTTGTGTAGTTGTGATGAGGCTTTTTGGGGCGCTTGGTGCTTGTGTCCAATTGTGTTGGACTTTGAATTTGTGGTACAAGTGTAAAAACCTGAGATGTGGGTTGTGAACGTGGATGTGTCAACTGTTGTGGTTGCTGAAGATGACTCAACTGTAACTCAATGTTGATGAGTCGAGTTAAGATTTGTTGTAGAATTTTAGTGTGTTGACAATTTGATTGTAAGCCTTGGTTGGCTTGTTGAGTGATTTGGTATGTGGTGAATGGATGAAATTGAATGTGTTGTTGGAGGTGTGATGAATTGGGGGTCATGGAATGAATTTGATGATGATGGGGTTGGTGAGGAAATGATTGTGAATGAAGAAAAGGATATGATGTATGAGGACTATGGATGGGTGGACTCATAGGAATGGAATGGGTTGATGGAGGCATGGAGCAAGTTGCATTTGATGTGACAACTTGGGGGTTGGGTACTTGTGAGGCAACATTGACATACTCCTCATACAAGGGGTTGGAATAGGTGGATGTGGGGTAAGTGTTAAGAACACTTGGATTTTGTTGTGATTGGCTCATGGAAGAAGGCATACCATATTCATAAATAGAATTATGATATCCTTGGGTGAGGTAGGAGGTAGCCAGTTCGGGTTCTTCAAAACCCTCTTGGCTAAGGGGTTCTAAGACATAGTTGGAAGACTTGTAGATGGCCCTCACTTTGTCCATGTCTATGTGGGTGGTGGTTGTCTCCACATTGTGTGGAAGGGTTCCTACTTGAGGTAGGGATGGATATGATGATCCAGACGAAGTAGTCTGAACCATACTGGATGGGTTGGCTACCGAAGTAGCGGGAGCATGGGAAATGTTTTCCATTAAACAACTTTGGTTTATTACTTTCTTTTGTTGTCTCGTTAGTACCATAAAGTAGTTAAACCAAAGATTCAAAGTTTATCAAAATTACACAAACTAAAAACTCTTACAAAATTTAAAGTAAAAGAAAACAATCAATCCTAGGTTTCACCGTGTGTGGCTTACCTTGTTCATTAATTATTTTCTTTCGTTAATGTGAGATTCTTTTTAGAATTGTTGGCTTGTGTGTTTTGATGTAACTTAATCTTGTTTAAAGAAAACAAAGGTAAAAACTATGGTTGGTTGGGGCAACAAGATTCTTGTTGGTAATGACCTCCAACAAGTTTGCTCGGGGGTAGTCCTATGGTTTCTAGGGCAGATATTTGGTGGATGGAAATCAATGCCACCATCACCAAATCTCAAGCAATGGTTGGTGATGAAATCCAACCACTACTATTAAAAATGTGAATCATGCAAGTGTGTGTGATTAATTTTATTTAGATCTCTTGTTCTCTATGGTGTGCAAACAATATTAAATATTACTAACTTTACTAATCTAAATCAGAATCCAACACAAAGATGTAAATTTCATCTAAAGAGCATAGAGTACACCCTTAAAATCCCCTGCCTACAAGTGATTAAAATCACAAGAGCAACCGGAGGGTTCGTCCACCTCTCTGCCAAAGGGGCCAACCTAGGGCAGGATTACTTTATGCATCAAGATGTTGTTCCTATTTAGATATGCAAAATTAAAGTGATCTTTAACTCTAAAATGTGAAATCTAGGATGCTTTTCTATTTCATATGCACTCAAAATGCAAACAATCACCTAGATCTACAACTTTAGAACAAGAAATGAATTTTGTGTAATTAAACACACACAAACCCTAAATGTAATTTTCTAAGGATTCTTTCCCAGATTACTTAGTGTTAAGCTCTTTTTATAACCCTAAAATAGCAAAAAAATAGCAAAATGTAGAATACATAAATTGCTGAATGGTAAATCAAGGTTATGGGACTTACTTGGAAGCCTTAGCTCTGCTCCAAATCAAATCCAGGCATGACTAGGTGCCTATGTAGGCACAGTAGAGTTCCTATGTAGGTGTAGAAGAGCACCTGTGGTTGTCTACAAACACTTATGAACACTCCATGGGTGCTCCCGAACACCTATGTAATCTCTAAAAGTGCTATAGAATGCTTCAAAAACCCTAGCGATAAAATCGATGACTTCTACGCTTCTAAAAATTCCTACAACAGACAAAATTAAAATCAAGTTAGCAAGGTAGATCTATTTAAATAATGAAACCCTTGTGGGGTCCCACCATGATTGCCATTTGTGAAGACAAAAACACGACACTTAAACAATAATAAAGAAATCAAATAACCCAAAGAAACACAAGATTGCACAAATAGATATATTTATTCAATAAGTAGGGGAGCCAATAAACTCCTTTTGATACAATCTGTACTCAATGAGTATTTGATACAAATATTTACAATACACTAGGGTTCTCCGAAACCCTAGCTACAACAATGAAGTGTCTTCAACTAGTGTGTCCTCGCTTCCAACAGGATGAGTGGGCTTTAGGTATCCGATGCCGGACCACTCCAGCTTCAACAACCATTCAATAATATGTGGAATATGCAGATCTACATACACAAAAATAGAGAAAAGGGTTAATAACACCTGTGAGGGCTCCATAGTGTGAGACCCATAGACATTAATAAACCCTAACTAAAAATAGATAAAAAGGTATGCAAAATCAACAGATTATGTAATAAAATAAAACAAAATAAAGATATACCTTGCTTGTGATATTTCTTCACTTTGTTGTTATAGTTTGATAGTAGTTTTATTTCATATTCATTGGTGTGATTCCATAGCAATAGTAGCAGATGTGGCATAGCAAGTCTATGGGGTTTTTTATGATGATAGTAGGCTCTAGTGGGTACTTGGCAACCTTTGGTATGAGCTTTGCAGGCTCTGGTGTGCACTTACAGGATATGGTAGGCTCTAGAGAGCACCTAGTAAGCTTTTGTAGCAAGCTTCATAGGCTTTGGTGAGCACATGCTGAATGGGAGGCTCTGGTGAGCACCTGGTAAGCTTATGTAGTGAGCTTCACAAGCTCGGGAGGGCGCCTGTGGGTAAGGGTGGATCTGCAGAAGTAGATCGTGGGGGATGCGATGAATGCGACAGATGGGTAAAAGTGGTGATGATGGTAATGGAGGAGGGAAAGGTGGAAAGTATGGATATGGGGGATGGCTAGAATGATGGAGGTCCTATGATCAGCTAGGGTTTGGGGATCTTCAGAGTTTTGCAACCTTCAGCTTCATCAGGATCTCTCAAGGGCACAACTATTTTAGGGTTTGAACCTTCCAGGGCATTCTAGGGTTTGAGCATTTGCAAATGCCCTTACTTATAATCCAACCTAGGGTTTTCTTAGGGTTTTAGCCTTACACTTTTAATCGTGTGGCTAAGATTAAATCAGATCCTAAGGTTGAGATTACATTTTAGATGTGGCATGGATTAATGAAGATGGACGGTGGAGATTAGATTGGATCGGACGACTGTGGTTAATTGGGTTTATAAATACATATTTTATAATAAATATATTATAATATAATATAAAATATTATATTAAATATAAAATAATATAAAATAATATTAAAATAAGCCCAATTGGGTTAGGAAATGGCGGGAAAGGTGGAATTGGGCCAAATAATTGGTGGGAAAGGTGTATGGTGGACAAGTGGGTGGTGGGATGGTTAGGATGGAGGATTAGTGGCTGCAATTTGGTGTCTACATCCATACCATAGACAATAGGGGCATGATATCAAAGTGTGCATCAGTTTCAAAAATGTTGTACAAAATATGATTGAGAAGGGTGATCTACAAGTTGATAATCCAATAGCATCCAACAACAAGGATATGGGTATATTTAGAAACTCGTTGCAAAACCATGAAGCCCCTAAAAATATTTGCACTCATGTAAATCAAATCTAAGTTTAACCTCCCACCTAGGGATTCATTAGAATGGTTGACATAGTCAACATGGTTACAATAAATCAATGATACAACCAACCAGAGCCTCCAATGGCTCCTATTCATATCTCAACTGCACCTCAATAGAGGCTAGTGTAAAATAATCTTCCAGGTCTACCATCATGACCTATGATAACTATCCATAATAGACTTATGTAGAGTCTCCAAACAATGTCAACTAAATTATGGATATATGAGCTCATTCAATAGTCTCCCAAATACAGGGAGACCCTAATGGAAATCTTGAAAACAATTAAGCTACAACCCTAGAATATTGATGCATTTACAAACTTTGCGGGGTAAGTACAATAGTTTCAAGAGCATGTGATTCATTTTTATGATAAAAAAATAAAGGTAATCCCTACTACCATAGCAGACCCACCTCTGCACATCATCGCATGTATTAATGACATAAATTTCAAGTATGTTTTAATCGACACAGGCTTGTCTATTAACATAATAACAACCAGGACTATGGGGTACTTGAAGATACCTAGTTCAAACATCATTCCTACCTCCTACACATTGAGAGCCTTCAATGATGTATTGTGCTCCATAGTGGGTACAGTCGTCCTACCTGTGTAGGTGGGGCATAATACCATCCCTATGATGTATCATGTATTGGAGGGGGCCATGCAGTATAATATCCTCCTAAGGCATCCCTAGATAAGGGACATGCAGTACATTCCCTTGATCTTGCATCAATGTATCAAATATGTGCATGAAGGATAGGTACATGTGGTACCATAAGATGATTATCCATTCAAATATGTTCATCAAGTTGACTTAACGAGGGATTTTGTCCTTCCATCCATGAACCTGTACATTAGGCCATTATCCCCTACCACACATCAAGGAAGCAAATCTAAATTGGTGCAAGGTGACCCATCCATATCAGTGCCACATCTAGCTTCTAAAGCTACTGGTAATTCTAAGAAAGTAACAATATCTAAGGTAAAAGACTCTTAGAAACTAAAAGCACCCTTGGTGGAGGAAAGACCTAAAGAAGTCCCAACCATAGCAATAGCAAAAATTCCAAAACTATGGAGGAGGAATATTCCCAAGACATATTCGAGGAGGTACCTCAACCCACCTCTCTTGCATCATCATCAGTGTCATCTACACCACATGTGACAGTTCACCTAGATAATACAAGACTAGATGAATATATTGTGTAGAATATTACTTTCACTCTAATTATCAAGTCTGCATAATACATGGGATGACCAAGAGTCCCAAACTTACCTAGAGGGATAGTGGTACCATTGGGTATCTCCCCTAACTAGCCCAATTTCACTTATGTTGTATTAGATTATGTCCATGATGCGTTAGACGTTGAAGAGGATGAGGATGAGCCATTCACCATGAATGTTCATTACTTGTACAATCTTGAGTTTAATTTGAGATACTTAAAATTCTACCATTGGCATGGCTATTATTTAGTTCTGTATGAGAAAGGGTGTCATCTTCCATTCCAACTACAATACCAGTTCCTATTGATAGGTTTGGACTAGGTTATTAGGGTCCTAGACAAGCTAAAATATTAGAAATAGCTTTGGAGCATCTAAGTCTAGCCCACGAGGAGGATATTGATTATAATCCTTATGCATACCCCGACCCTTCACATAGATGGAGGGGTGATAATATAGTGACGATGGTCTCCATAGCACCCCCTAGTTTATCATGAGAACATCTCTACAGAGTAAGGTTCAAAACCCATTTATGGCATAGATTGGGTCATTACAAATGATAAATGGGAAAATAATATTGAGATGATACTAACTAGGTCTGCCCTAGATGAGAAATCAGAGTCGAATGCTAGGTCTGAAAATGACAAGCCTGAATGTAATTCAGAAGGATAGGATGACGAGTATACCCTTGATGACGAAGAGTCAAAATATTCAATCGAATTGGCCTACCTTGGGCCTTGGTATTTGCATCACCTTGTAGAGCCAATCAATATAGAAAATGGCTACATCATAGATAACAATGATTATGAGGATGAAACCAAATTGGCCTACCTTGGGCCTCGATATTTATGTCACCTCATAGAGCCAATTAATATGGAGAGTGGATACATCATATATGAAAATGACAAGTCAAAATATTTAACCAATATGGCCTACCTTGGACCTTGACACTTACGTCATCTCACAGAGCCAGTTGAAATGGAATAATTGTATTGTACAGTATATCTTGGCCCTCACATATTGATCAAACCTACTAATCTAGATGAAATTTATCATAGGGTGTTCCCTGATCCTCCTACATTTAGAGATTTTATTAATACAAATGATCCCATCTTCCTGTTTATCCATAGAATGGATCCTATGATCCCCATACCCCTAGAGCCTCATATTGGGTATGGAAGGTAAATCAACAATTGAAAAGGATTGAAAATCCAACTAAGGGTTCTATTATTTACAATTCAATATATAGGCACTAATGGCCCAAAATACATAACCAACCCATCAAATCATGGATTTGATCCAATATGCTTAACCATAAGCTACAAAGGTGCAAAGGAGAATGCACGTAAACTTCTAAGTTAAGAGAAAGGAATATTGCTAACTAGAAGATCCATTTTAGCTATCTTGAAGTACACACTTCCTACTTTGAGTTCACACTTACTAACTAACACTCTAAATGACAACTAGAAGATAACTAGTGCCCACAAGTGCATGTGAGAAGGAGACTCACTTACAATTATTAATTTGCAAGAAATAAACTATGCAAACCTAGCTAGGAACTACTAGAGGGGTCATATGAAAGATTAAACATCAATCCTCATCATGCCTCCCCACAATAGAAGCATTGGACTCCAATGCTTTCAAAAGAATAGGAAAGTCACGGGACATCTGATGAAAAGAAATCCAACGAGCCTGATGCGGCAGTTGTCCTCGTCGAGCCACAAGATATGAGGTGGTAGACCCCTGGCGAGTCTGTCGAGTCTTCGTGTCATAGATCTGATCTGCATCCAATGGTAACTGAGCTTCAGGAACCACGTCCACAGGATGACTGATAGTTGGTGCAGTCTCCAATGTAGAGTCAAAGTACAACTTCAAAAGATCTACATTGACGACGTCATGAATTCCCAAGTGTGCGGGAAGATCAAGGTAGAAAGCATTCTCGGACACCTGGTAAAGAATAGTATAAGGCCCATAGCGAATTGGTTTGATTTTGCTATGAGTCTTATCAATAAAACGCCACTTGTCAAGATGCAACCAAACTTTGTCACCAACCTGAAATGGATGAGGAATTCGATGTCGATCCATGGCCTTTTTCTATTGTTGCTGTGTCTTTTGCAAAATCTCAACCACCTTTGATTGAAGATTGTGCAAGTGTTGAACAAATGAGTGTGCCTTGTCTTGCTCCTTCTGAAGATGTGAAGTGACAGGAGAAGGCAAAGACAAAGGTAACTCATAAGGTGCCAAGGGCTGAAATCCCATACAAACTTCAAAGGGTGAATGACCCGTAGAAGAATGTAGGGCCCTATTATAGGCATGTTCAATATGAGTGAGACTCAAGTCCCACTTTGCTGGTGAAGCGTGATGATAGATTCGTAAACTTTGCACAAGTGTACGGTTTACCACTTCGATCTGCCCATCGGACTGCGGATGATAGGCGATGGAAAAGTTAAGGGAAACTCCCAAAATCTTCCACAAAGAACGCCAAAAGTGACCCACAAAGCGTGAATCACGATCCGAGATAATGCTGGTAGGTAGACCAAAGGAACGCCAAATGCTGTCAAAGAAAAATTGGGCTAAGTCTGATGCAGAACTTGTCTTGCGGCATGGAATAAACTTAGCCATTTTGCTGAATCTGTCAACCACCACGAACACACAATCATGTTGGCGCACTGTCATAGGAAAACCACTAACCAAATCCATGGAAATGCTTTCCCAAGGATGGGAAGGAATGGGCAAAGGCATGCCTAAGCCAAACTTCCTATTAGCTGGTTTTGAGCGACAACAAACTGCACACTGTTTGAGAAATCTCAACACATCCCTCCGCATTTTAGGCCAATAGAAAAATCGTTGCAAATGATGAAGTGTTTTATGCTTCCCAAAGTGACCACCATAAAGTGTAGAATGAGCTTCCTTAAGAAGTGACACTCTAGGCTCACAAGGAACACAAACCTTGTCCAATTTGTAAAGAAGTCCTTCTTTGATGTAGAAATCTTGGAAAGGACGCAAATTGGAAGAAGAAGGCTTACTCACTTGCTCAAATATTTTTCCAAAATCAGGATCCCGAGAATACTGATTAGGCCAAGTCTGAAATCCCAAGTGCGAAGTGGACATAACTGTTAAGGCAAGAGCGGTAGGAGGCCTACTCAAACAATCAGCAACAGTATTACTCTTCCCCTTTTTGTACTTGATCACCAAGTGAAATTGTTGGAGGTAAGAGGCCCACTTCATATGTCTTGATTCTTCAATTTTACTTTGAGATTGTAAAAACTTGAGAGGCATATGATCGGTGTGTACTACTCGTATCTTTTCCCAAAAGATAGTGTCTCCAATACTTAATAGCTTGAACTAAAGCATACAACTCCTTGTCATATGTAGAATAGTTCAACTTAGCAAGTAGAAAAAGTTTCTGAATGATAAGCAACTGGATGACCATTCTGTTTGAGCACAGCTCCTAAGGCAACTTTAGAGGCATCCGTTTCAATCTCAAAAGGTTGAGAGAGGTCGGGTAAAGTTAACACAGGTTCTGTACAAAGTTTCTTTTTGAGTTTCTCAAAGGCAACTTCTTGGCTTTTCTCCCAATGAAATGGAGTTTTGGACTTAGTGAGATAATGCAATGGAGTTGCAAGGGTGGAATATTGAGGAATGAACTTGCGATAAAAATTCGCAAGTCCTAGGAAACTCCTTAACTCAGTGAGAGTTGTAGGAGGGGACCACTTAAGTAAAACATCAACTTTTATGGGATCTACCTGAATTCCACTCTCACTAATCACATAGCCAAGGTAAGAAACTGAAGTATTGCCAAAAGAACACTTGGAAGAATTGGCATATAATTGATTCTTCGCAAGAAGATCAAGGGTTTGTTGGATATGCCTAAGGTGTTCCTCCCAAGTTTTTGAGAAAATCAATATATCATCAAGATATATTATGACAAATTTGTCAAGTACATCACGAAATACATCATTCATCAACCTCATGAAGGTTGCAGGAGCATTAGTAAGACCGAAGGGCATGACTAACCATTCAAAGAGACCCATCTTCGTCTTAAAAGTTGTCTTCCATGTATCCTCAGCTTGGATACGCACTTGATGATATCCACTTTTGAGATCTATTTTTGAAAAGAACTTAGCTCCTTGAAGCTGATCTAATAAATCATCAATGCGGGGTAAGGGATATCTATTCTTCACAGAAATTCTGTTCAAAGCACGAAAATCAATGCATAATCTCCAAGTGCCATATTTTTTAAGAACTAACAAAATAGGTGAAGCACAAGCAGAAGTACTTTCCTTAATGAAACCCTTAGACAACAAATCTTCTATTTGCCTTTTTATTTCTTCATTTTGCAAAATAGATTGTCTATACATGGGAGCATTAGGAAGAGAAGAACCAGGAATTATTTCAATGCTGTGATTAATTGTGCGAATTGGAGGAAGAGACTTTGGCTCCTGAAATATGTGTGAATAACTTTGCAATATTTTATCCATTGAAGAGTGTTGCTTTGTAATGGATGTAGATGTAGAAGTGTTTTGAGAGCGAATGAAAATTAGAGCAACATCACCACCTTTCTTAATTACTCTTTTCGTTTGCTTGGAACTTAGAATGATATTAGGAGTGTTGGTGCTTTTAATGAGAAAGACCTTACCATATTTTTGAAGTGTGTAGGTTCTTTTGAAAGCATCATAAACAGCTCTCCTATCATACTCAAAAGGTTGTCCAAGCAAAATCCCACAACAATCCATAGGAGTCACATCACAAGTGACTTGATCTATGAAATGTGGGCCAAGTGCAAATTTTAATGTGCAAGTGTGAGTGATTTCTGAGCCTCTTCCACTATCCTTCCAACCCAAAGAATAAGGTTGAGGATGAGGCTCCATAGGTAACTTCAAACGCTCGACAATGGACCTCGCAATTAGATTTTTTTGCGAGCCATTATCCACTATACAATCAGTTGCAAAATTATGAAGCAAATGGGCTCGAGTGATGAACAAAGCATCACGAGCCCCTTCTGATGAACTTACATTTACCAAGGTAACTTCATTAAGCTTACCTCGTAATTCCGTATATACTCTACTCTCTCCTACAGACTCAAGGGGACCCTTGGAAGCATCCTCCTCTTGAGTAGTAATTACTAAACTCTTCTTTTTAAGCTTAAAGCAATCAGCTTTCTCATGGCCTTTCTTCTTACAATAATTGCAAAATTTCTTAGAAGAAGAAGAAGAAGGAGTAGAAGCGAAAGGGGAAGGAGAAGAAGGAGATGGAGAAGACACATTCTTCTTTTGAGCAAAATTCTTCTTTTGTGAGAAAGAATTATTCCCTTTTGATGAGTTTGCAACCACTTGAGTAACAGGTGTGCGGAATGCCTGCGATTGCGCCTTAAACTTGTCCTCCGCAAGCTGCGCCTGGTTGAAAACTGAATCCAACGTTTCCATAGAAACAAACATTAGTTCCCTGTACAAATGCTCCAACAAGCCACTTTGAAATTTGAGAATCAAACCTGGAACATCATCCTCCACATTTACAAGTATTCTGAACCTGTTAAACTGGAAAATATATTCTTGTATAGACATATTAGTACCTTGTCGAAAATGAAACCATTTAATAACCAATTCCCTAGAATAATTTGAAGGATAGAAATTGGTCTTAAGACATTGTACAAGCTCATCCCATGTAGTGAGTACATCGTGTCCTCTTTTTCGTTCAACAAGTACTTTGGCTAAGCCAGAAAGTTTTAGCTTAGCATAAGGCACTATATCATCTTCTGAAAGTTGAGAGTAAGAAAACCAAGAACTCATGTCAAGAATCCAACTATTCAAGACATCAGGGTTCCTGGATCCATCATACAATGGAACTTCACAACGAACTCTCAGACGAGAATCATGAGCAGAAGTTGAAGCATTATGCAAAGAAATGTCATTTACCTTCATGGCAAGATTGCCAAGGACTTCTGCCATGGTAGTGTCATTAGCTTTATCTGCCAAAGCATTTACAACATGGGCCAATTCTGCCACTTGGGCAGCCAAGTCAGAAGCCATGTGTTCCCGGGTATAAGCCAGGAGTAAAAATGAGAAAGCACTAATCAAGGAAAGAAAATGGAACTTTTTCCTTGTTACAATGGAGTGCTTCTAAATTTGAAAATTTTACTCCTAAGGCTGAAAATTTTGAAATTTTTAAACTAATCTAAGGTGCAATTTAGCATTTATTAATTTAAAAATAACTTAATTAAAAATTAAATTTCATTTAATCAAAGATTAATGAATTTTAATCAAGCTATTAAAAAATTAAATTAATAAACACCAAATTTAACATGCTACCTTAAATAGTAAAAAATTAAAAATTACAATAATTTACCCAGAATTTCATGCAACTTCCCAATCTGCAGTTTCACTATTCCCGAGGCATGAACCTGCTGGCCAGTTGCAGTGGCACGGTTCCCGAGGTTCCAAACCTGCAAAGTTTTCTGGACCCGACAGCTGACCTGTCAGGCTCCAAGCCTGACGGTGAGAACCCTGGTGCGACCTCCAAAGCCGCGCACCCGTGCGGCTGCCTCCAAATGCTGCCCATCGGCAGACTGTCGAATGACAGCGTAGCCAGGCCTCCTGCCTGGCTACGATGCTGTCACGCCTGACAAGTACGTCAGGAACTGATCGGCCTGATGCCGAAACGATGCATGCTCGTAAGCGGGCGAGCCTACCGGCACTGTCAGTCTGACAGTGTGGTTAGGATAGCCTACTGCTGTTAGTGCTGACAGTCAGGGTAGGCACGGGCCTGATGCCAAGCGAAACCCGCTTGGCGCTGTCAGCCGACCGTGACAGCCGAGGCTGTCCCGCCTGGCGTTGTCAGCCGATAGTGACAGCCGAGGCTGTCCCGCCTGACATTGTCAGAACTGACAACAATGTCAGGCGGTTGGCCTGACGCCAAGGCGCTAGCCTGGCACTGTCAGCGGACAGCGATGGTAGCAAATGTTGTCGTTGTCACACCGGATAGCAAGGCCATGCCAATGAAAAAAGGCCACATCGCGTGCTGTAGGAAAAGCATCGGCACTGCCGAATGCAGCAGAGGCCTGGCCGATGCTGCCGAATGCAACCGAGGCCTGGCCGAGGCTGCTAAAAAAAAAAAATTGTTGTATATATATATATATTTTTTACAAAGGCAGCAACTTAATATATTAAAGAAAATAATATATTAATAAAAACTAATGCTTTTCAATTACAAACTAAAAAAATTTAAAAATTAACCAGGGGGGTTAATTCTAAAATTTAAGAAACTTAAATTGCAAAAATGCGAGCAACCAGCTCCCTCCAGTAGCTCTCCTTTCAAGATCCGATCGACACACGACCAGCGTTTGAAAGGCAACCAGATCTAAGTCGACACACGACCTAGCTTTGATGACCTCCTGGAGCTCTTTAGTACTCAAAAATGGGGGGGGCAGCAGGGTCAAATGGCTCCCTAATCCTAATTGGACCGTAGCTACGATCCAATCCCTTCCAAGGATCACAATACGAAGAACTCTGGGGAAAACTTTTCCTATACCTCTTGAGCATAAGCAAAAAGTTGGAACGAGGAGTTTGTCGACGAAGGAACTTCCTTCTCCGAATGGTTTTCAAGCTCCCTTTGGGCTTAAACCGAGTCCTCAATGAGAAAATATTTCTCATAATAAAACTATCTCCTATCCTCTCACCTCACAAGCCCTAGTGCAAACATGAACTAGGCTCTGATACCAATGAAAAGGATTGAAAATCCAACTAAGTGTTCTATTATTTACAATTCAATATATAGGCACTAATGGCCCAAAATACATAACCAACCCATCAAATCATGGATTTGATCCAATATGCTTAACCATAAGCTACAAAGGTGCAAAGGAGAATGCACGTAAACTTCTAAGTTAAGAGAAAGGAATATTGCTAACTAGAAGATCCATTTTAGCTATCTTGAAGTACACACTTCCTACTTTGAGTTCACACTTACTAACTAACACTCTAAATGACAACTAGAAGATAACTAGTGCCCACAAGTGCATGTGAGAAGGAGACTCACTTACAATTATTAATTTGCAAGAAATAAACTATGCAAACCTAGCTAGGAACTACTAGAGGGGTCATATGAAAGATTAAACATCAATCCTCATCAACAATGTAAAGTTACACCTATGTCATCCTAGAGATTCTATCCTGTCTATCAACATGATCTCCATTGATTTAACCACTCCACTCCACAACCTAGCCGATCCTTCTAAACCATTTTGTCTTAACTTATATTTTATTGATTGGGATTACACTGATTCACCTTTAGAGCCTAAATATTTCTTCCTCAACAAAGAAATGCTACAACCATTTCATTTTACACCAAGCTGCACACATGATTTTTATCACACTATTTTTTACCCCAATTCAGTTGAACCTTTAAAACCAATGTATGACACCATTTGATCCCCACTCCTCACTAGCTTGAGGAGGGGTCGCACATGTTAATAGAGAAAAATTTTAAAGTGGACATCAGTGATGATCCTTTTGATACAAAGAAAGTTAATTTTGGAGAAATATTATCTCTAGAAGAATAGGCCATCATAATACCTCTATTGAAAAAGAGACCTAATATATTTTCTTGGACCTATAAGGATATGCCAGGTTTGGATCTGAAATTGGTTGTCCATAACCTTTCACTAGATCCCAAAAAGAAACTGATCAAGAAAAAACTCAAGAAGATGCATCCAACTGTCGCCTTGATGGTAGAGAAAAAGCTATAGAAGCTATTGGATGTAGTCTTTATTACCCCCATCGACTATTAATAATGGGTATCAAACATGGTACCTATAGGAAAACCTAATGGAAGGATCTATATTTGCATAGATTTTAGAGATCTCAATAAGGAAACACCGAAAAATTCATTCCTGTTACCCAACATAGATGCTCTTGTATACGCAATTGCATATCATGAGATACTCTCCCTCATAGATGGATTTTTTGGTTACAATCAGATTTAGGTTAAACCCGAATACCAACACAAAATCACTTTCACCACTCCATGGGGGACATTTTGTTAAAAATAATACCATTTGGTCTTAAAAATACTGGTGCCACATATTAGCAGGTCATGACATATATTTTCCATGACTACATGCATGAGATCCTATAAGATTATATCAATGAGTTACTAGCCAAGTAATTGTTGTGTGAAGAGCACATCAAGGTCTTGACAAAGGTCTTTGGTTTCCTGATAGAGCACAATGTCAGGTTGAGTCACAAGAAATGCATCTTTCGCATAACTTTAGGAAAAGTATTGGAATTCATTATTTCTAAATGAGGGATTGAAATCAACCCAAAAATGGTAAAGGATATCATAGAAATGGCCCCACCCACTAACATCAAAGAGCTGATAAGCCTATAGGGTAAAGTAACATCCATAAAGTGTTTCATCACACAACTATTGAATAAATATTGACCCATGAATCGATTGCTATACAAGGGGGTCCCATTTCAATAGGATGAAGAATATCAGCAAGCCTTTGCTGAGATCGATAAATACCTGGTGATGCTGCCAATACTAGCTCCACCAAGGCTAGACGTGTCATTTTTGCTTTATATATCTACTACCAATTTTACTTTGGGAACCATGTTGGCTCAAAAGAATGTGCAAGACAAAGAACAAGCAATATACTATATCAACCGCACCTTGGTGAGTTATGAGCTAGGGTACACTGTATCGCTCCAAATTTTTTGCATCCTTACCTTCAGGCTATTGGATCCGTGCCCGAAAGGAGGATGGGAAAAGGATGTCGCGGTACCTCATACTGAGAGGACTTTGCGAAGGTCCCGCCTCTCAAGGGAGGTGTATTTTGATGATTTTTCGACGGATGGTGGGTTCACCAGGAAACATTTAAGGGCGCTTTCCACGCCTAGGTTTGGAATGTGTTTTAATGTGTTCGTTTTTAACTTTAAGCATTCATATCCTAGGTTTGGCCAAATGAATCTAGATTAATCTACATGAAAATGCAAATTCAATGAGTACAAAAAATAGATTTAAAGACATAAAACAGAGAATTTACAGAATACAAATGAGGAATACCCGATCTAGATGTCTGATGATGATTCCGATGTTTGAAGCGATCAGGATCATCCGGAATTCGACAGAATCGTCCCGAGATCCGACTAAATCATCCGAGATCCGACGAATTTGTCAGAGACCCGCAAGCGGAAAAATAGATACAAAATACAACGAATACTACCGTGCTAACGAGAGGGAAACAACACCAAATGACTCGTATGAATACCGAATAATAGTTATGAACAGAAATTCAAGCAAGTTACGATATTCTAATGACAAATCATGATCTTTGTATGCAATCTAAGCTAAATGGGTGAACTCCAAATGCAAAATAACATAAACACTGAATAAACTATCTAATTTGCAGAATAAAACAACAGAGAAAAGGTTGAGAAATGCAAACTTCAGGCACTGATTGCCTCAATATGGACTGCAGTCGAGATCGTCTCGCATCAGTACGAAATCGCCTCGGATTCGACAGGTTCGCCTCCGATCTGAACAAGTTCGTCGACGACGATGTGTGCTGGCTCTAGCTGAAAAATAGTGATGTACCTGCAACAAAATTGGTATGGGACCAATGCAAATGAAAAATTGGGATGGTTCAACGTAGATGGAGTTAAATTGCAGAGAATTTCAGCCAGGGGGGTGCTAAGGGGATAGCTTAGGATTAAATAGGCTTAGGGGAGTAGTTAGGAGGTTGGAGATCATCCCAATTTGGGAGATCTCCAATGGGGGAGGGTCCCTAACGGTGCAGACACGCTTCTGCCCGGATTGGAGACCCGTTGGAACAGAAGCTAATTGTGCAAAATCAGTTTTGCGACAAGATCGTCTGGACGTCCTAGTCCAGATGAAATCGTCAGATCTGGGGCGATATCGTCTGATCGGCGACGATATCGTCAAACGGTCAAAACAACCTCTAAAAATGGTATGAAAAAGGGGGAAACGGATTACCCGATGGTTAACGGGTGGTTTGGGAGGTTAAATTTGAATTTTAAATTATTTACTAAGGTGAATGTAATTATGACAATTTTATTGCGCCAATTTTAGGGTGCTACATTTTGCCCCCTCTTTAGCGAATTTTTTGAAGAAAATGCGTTAAAGATGAGTTCTTCTCGATCTACGAGAAAGCAAAAATTATTCCCATTTTTAGGCGACGATTCTTGGTCGAATCGTACGACAGCTTACTATGGTGCCCCCTCCGTGTTTTTACCCAAATCGAACGTTTGAGGTAAAAACGCGGAAAAGCAAAAATTATTTTTGAATTATTTTTGAATAAAATTAAGAAAAATAGGGTAAAACCCTAATTCATTTTTACTGTTCATTTTCTCGTTTTTAGAGCTCTGAAGCAAAAATGGTGGAGACGACGCACAGATCGACAGAGGTCCGACGCGGTCTATGGGTAAGAGTCTAGACTTAACTAGGATGCTTTAATTTGAATTTACATGCTTTGTAGGTAATTTTTAGATGATTTTTGAGCATCGCGGCCATTTTTGGGCCGTCGACGTCGTCGGGACGAAATCGTCCCAATTTCGACGAAATCGTCTCAATTTTGGCAATTTCGTCCAAGGGCGAAATCGGCGAAAGGGGGACGATTTCGTCAAATTAGAGACGATTTCGGCTTGCAAAATCGGAGACGATTCTGCTCAAATTTGGGACGATATCGTCCAATAGTGGGCGATATCATCAATTGCAAAAAAAAATTGATTTTTAACTTGCATTATTAATTACTTGAATTGTTTATTAATGATTGTTTATTGTTTTGTTGTTTATGTTTGCAGAGAGGTTTGCTAAAGAGCAGGGAATGGAAGTATGGAGGGTTGAGAGATGACTTGGCCACTCTCACACAGGCAGAGCGAGATCAGCTAGCACAGGCCAGCTTGTAGCATGTGGCAGAGATGCCACAGGTATCCACAGATATGGGGCTACTGACGGCCCTGGCAGAGAGGTGGTATCCGGGCTCTTCATGTTTTTGGCTACCGACAGGGGAGATGACTCCCACTCTAGAGGATGTATGGAGGATTCTAAGAATCCCCATACAAGGACGGTTGATTACTCCTACGGCCAATCAGGGCCATGCTATGGGACGACTATGTGGTGACCCGAGCTTCGCCCTGGAGAAGGGCAGAGTTAATATCGAGGCACTACGCCAGATGCCTGGGGCATCTAGGCTCACACGGGTGCTAGCTGGAGTGGTTGGTGGACTTTTGCTGTGCCACCAGAGCGGGTGCAGGGTGCCATGGATGCTCACAGATGTGATCTACGATATGCGGGACCACGGGTACAGGTTTTCTTGGGGCAGCTATGTACTATGCCGGTTGTACAAGATCCTGTATGGGGTCATGTACAAGGGCGGCCGATGTCTGGTCATGACATCGCTCTTACAGGTTTGGTGCTGGGAGCACATTGCAGTGCGAAGGCCGATAGGGCTTCCTCTGACAGGGGTAGACGGGGAGAGGCCCCGAGTCTTCTACTGGTGGCTCCGGAGAGGGTCACAATGACGGATCGACCTCCCTATGTCCCGGAGACTACTGGATGACCTAGTCCCGGACCAGATCACCTGGAGACCATGGAGGGAGCATCCAGGGTGGGCCGAGGATGGACAGGAGATGGCTCGCATCAGGCGAGTCTACTGGCTACGGATGGAGAGGGGGGAGGTGGAGCTCCACCGCTATGACCGAGTTTTGCGGTAGTTCGGTCTGCAGTAGGGGATCCCATCTCTGAGGGATTACGAGTTTTCCTGGACTGTCCGGGATAACACCATAGTTAGCGGGGCTCCTGACATGCAGCGGTTCTGGAGCCAGGACGCGGATGATGCCCCCATCCAGCCAATGGATGGGGACGACACAGGGGTAGCCGATGGCTACGATGCCTGGTACGCAGGCATCCGCCCTCCTCGGATGACGAGGGCATAGGGTCCGATACACGCGGTTGTGCGTCGGATAGGGAGGCGGCGCCAGGCGGCTATGGAGGCGGCCCAGGGTCACGGTGGGAGAGAGCCGAGGAGGCCACAGGCATAGGAGAGGCCACGACAGAGGGAGAGGAGGGAGGCGAGACCCCCATCTCCATAGAGGGAGAGGCCACCATCGCCCGATAAGGGCAAGGGTGTCGACACAGGAGAGAGTAGCGAGATGGCTACTCTTCGGGCGAAGAGAGATCGTCTCCAGGCCCAGGTGCAGACTCTACAGGATGAGGCTGCACGCCACCGAGCTGAGGTGGCACAGCTGCGAGACGAGATTGCACGCCTCAGGGCACGGGGCGGAGGGGCGAGTTCTGGAGAGCTGACACGGGCTATCGCCCAACTTACATTCTATCAGACATTGTATTATCAACTGGTGCCAGAGGCGGATAGACTACCCCTGCCAGCTAACATTGCAGATCCGATCAGGATCGGGTCATCGAGGACCACGTCCCGATCGAGGACTAGGACTACACAGACTACGATGGGGCCACCTCGTCCACCTCAGGGCGAGGGAGGAGATGAGGCGGAGAGCTCGAGGGGCTCTCGAGGCTAGAGGGCTGCATAGCTGTGTACAGACTAACATTGTTTTATTATTATGTTGATAGAGGATTGAGTATGCCGAGGTACATATTGTGGCATACCAATTCAGTTTTGATGATGTATATACTGTTGATATATATATGATATATTTTTGATCATATGACCTGTGGCTTGTATTATGATGCTTTTATGTTTGATTGATTGATTTGATAATTGGATTGATGATTCATGAAATTATGTCATTTTGAAATTTATAACTTTGATGTCATGCTATAATATTTTAAATGAAATAATCTGATGTAACAAATTGATTGGTTGTAATGTGATGTAAAAATAAAAAGAGACTTCTAACAATAATTTCAAAGGACATTGTCGCTATTATAGACCATTTCATGGAGTCGCTGCTCACTCGGCCGTCAAGCTAATCCCAGTATAGAAATATGGTTAAAAGTAAAAGAATGCTTAAGAGACTGTCTTAAGACTTTGGTGCAATGATGAAAATGATGGTTTGTTTTCAGATTTCCATAAAAAATATTGTGCATGAAATAATGTTTAAAATGATTTTTGCTAGGCATAAATTCCTAAGTGTGATAAATTTTTTGGATAATTCTTTAGGAATTATACCATCATTGCAAAATTGAAGGTTGACATAATGACATGAAATAATGAAAATGGGTTTGCTTTTTAAAAGCATAATTTGTGTAACATAATGAATTAAGTCATATGGTTTTCATGATTTTTAATAAATGGGGAATAAAAATTGTTACAATGGTTTGCGCTAGGCATAGAATATGTAGGTATAGACTTATACCATCATCGCGAAAATCCAAAAAAAGATAGTTTTATTGCATGGTTGATTTTTGATGAACAGTAAAATATGAAAATGAGGACTTGCGCTAGGCATAAAATTCCAATTTTGGTTTTGAAACTATACCATCGTCACGAAAGTCAACCAGATATATATGTATATGTTTTGATTGTATAGTTTGAAAGAAATTTTTGATTTTTCTATTATATAGTTGTCTTTGTGGTAGACAACTGTACTTGATTTATTCCAAACAAGTTGCAAAAATAATATTTCAAAGGATTTTGAAGACAAAAGTTAGATTTATAAGGAATCCCGTGTGCATATGTGAATTCATTTCCAATCTTGACTTATCATAATGATACACAAAATCTCTCAAATACAAATGTGTGTGCAATTGCATTGTTCATTTACCAGCTTTGAGCAAGATAATATGATACAAGTGATTTGAAGAAACCAAATAAGTGTTCATTAACCATGATGTAGATGCATATAACCATACTAGACTACTATGTAGGTCGGATTATCAAGAGCTAGCTAATCCATAAGCAGACATAGGTCTGTACAAAAGAAGGTCGCTAATGTGACGGACATATCACCACGCTAGGAGTTACCCAAGGCCAAGCAAGGTTGGGCACAAACCACCTGTTATGGGGCTTACCTCACAGTTTTCGAATAATTGAGAATTCCAGGGATTCAAGCTCATCAACCCTTCTTTTCTTTTCAAAGGGTAGGGAAAGGAATTTTATTGCTTTCTTGCTTTTGCTTTTTTTTTTTTTTTGTATTTTTTTGCTTGATAATGCTTGGAACATTGCTGTAATGATATAAAAGAACATTTTTTTTTTTCTCTCTTTCTTGAACTTTTCTTTTCTTTTTCTTTGCTAGGGATACTTGCTCGGATTAGCTGTAGAGCAAGGGATTTTTATTCTGGGTAGGGGTGAGCTTGTCCTTTTGCCAATTCTCAAAGATTCTAGACCATGTGCATGATAGGATAGCAGGGGAAACTTTTCGCTCAAGAAATCACTTCTACTATGTAGCAAAACATGGAAATTACAAATATAATCATTTTATTGTGAAAAGATGTGCTTGGTTTAAGTAAATAACAAGATCAATTCTCTATGCTCAAACTTTATTTAATTGAATTTTGTGGACTTTGATATAAGAGAGATTAGTAATCATGCCAGATAAAATCAAGATATTTATTGTTGTGAGTGTGCAAGTGAGGGATTCCAAATAAATGGTAATTTATCCAAAATAATTTGAAACGTATAACTGTAATAATTGTAAGAAAATATATATAAATAATTTTTTGAGAAGTTTTGAGAATGTTGACTCTCTCTTTCTTCTTTATTTTGTTTTGGTTTCGAAAGAGTCAAGCATATAGCTGTTTTTATATTTTTATTCTTTATTTTTGTTTTTGAGAAAAAAAAAGTAACAAGTGTCATAAATATATGCAACAAATAGTTTTGAAGATTTTGGAGATTTATGAATGTTTTTGGTGTTTTTGAATAAATTGAAAGAAATACAAGATAGTGATTTTGAACAAATATATACATGGATGAAATGACCAAGTTTATGCATAGTAACGTTTAAGATGCAAAATATTCATGGGTTCTTTAAGTTCTTTACCATCTAAGGTAGATAATTTGTATGCTCCTGATGCAAATTTAGCAGTAATAATATATGGTCCAAGCCATTTGGGCTCAAATTTACCTTTAAGGTCCTTAGTTGCATTTGTATTTTTTTTATTTTCTTTTAAAACAAGGTCGCCGATCTCAAAGGATCGATGACGAACTTTTTTAGCATATGATCTTTTAAGCTTGTTTTGGTAAGCACGGAGATGCTCCAAAGCATTGATGCATTTTTCATCTAGGAGTTCCAACTGACTGAGTCTACCAGCTCGATATTCATCTCCTACTTCAGTATCTTGAAGTAGCAGAGCCAAAGAAGGAACTTCCAATTCAAATGGAAAAACTGCTTCAAAGACCATAAACCAAAACAAATGGTGAAGTTCCCGTGGGGGTTCGAACACTAGTTCGATAAGCCCACAAGGCCGGATATAATTGAATGTGCCGACCACGGCCAGCTTTATTGACTAATATTTTGAGAATTTTGATTAAGGTTTTGTTAGATGCTTCTCCTTGACCATTACCCTGAGGATAATAGGGAGTGGACCAACGATGTTGAATCTTATATTTTTGGCATAATTTTTTAACATCTTTATTTTTGAAGCAAGTTCCATTGTCAGAGATGAGATTGGCAGGAATTCCGAACCTGCAAATGATTTGATTAAAAATAAATTTAGAAACTTGTGTGCCAGTGCAGGAAGCTAAAGGCATAGCTTCGACCCACTTCGTGAAATACTCAGTGGCGGTTATGATGAACTTGTGTCCATCAGATGACACAAGATTGATTTTGCCAATAATGTCTAAACCCCATTTAGAAAAGGGCCATGGAGATGAAATAGCCTGCAGCTCTTGAGCAGGCGCATGGACAAGGTCAGCATGTTTCTGGCACTTGTCGCAATGGCGCACATACTCATGTGCGTCCGTTTCCATGGTAGGCCAAAAGTATCCTATCCGAAGGAGCTTTTTAGCAATAACACTACCACTAAAGTGTCCTCCACAAGATCCATCGTGGGCTTCACTCAAGGCTGATTTAGACTCTTCTAAGTTTAAACATCTTAATAGGATACCTTCAAAAGATCTCCTATATAAAGTATTGCCAATTATTACAAATCGACTTGCTCGGCGACGTAATAACCGACGCTGGTTTCTATTAGAATTGGCAGGGAAAGTCCCATTTTGGAGAAAATCAAATATGTCCATGTACCAAGGTTCAGGAGTAGTTTCATTGATTAGAAACACATCCAAAGGCTCTAAGCATGACTTATTTGAAGCGGGTTCCTGGAGTCGACGAATAATGATAGTGGCATATTCGTCATCTAACTCCAAGGGCAGGAGAGATGCAACTGCGGCCATAGCATCACTGCACGGTTGCTAGTTCGAGGAATAGCTTCCAAGGTAACTTGATCAAATAAAGACATTAATTGTAAAACATAGGCCTTATATGGGCACAGTTTATCATCTCGAGTTTGATAAACTTCATTAATTTGGTTTATAACCAGTTGGGAATCACCAAAAACTAAAAGGTGTTTAATTTTTAGCGCTAGGGCAGCTCGTAATCCAAGGATTAGAGCTTCATACTCAGCAATATTGTTGGTGCAAGCAAATGTCAATTTGAAGGACAGAGGAATAAGATGTTTTTGTGGGGATATTAAAATAATACCCGCACCAGCCCCACTCATGCATCGGGCTCCGTCAAAGTATAAGGACCATTGTTCAGTATGGTCGGCCTCTAATTGAAGGCATTCATCCGAGAATTCGATGATGAGGGGATGGGTAGACTCTAAGGGTGCAGCAGCTAATTGATCTGCTATGATTTGACCCTTAACAGACTTTTGTCCTATGAATGTGAGATCAAACTCGCTTAGAGCCAGAACCCACTTGGCCGTGCGACCCGATAAATAAGGTCGACTCATGAGATACCTCAAGGGATCGTATTTAGCAATGACATAAGTTTTTTGACTAAGCATATAATGTCATAATTTTTGCGTAGCAAAAATGACTGCTAGACATAGTTTTTCCAACGCTGTATAGCGGGTTTCATAACTGATGAAAGTTCGGCTAATGTAATAATTAGCACGTTCTCTCTTTTCATCATCAAGCTGAGCTAACATAGCTCCTAAGGCAGAATGTGAAGCAAAAATATATAGGAGAAATGGGCGATCAGATTTAGGTGGTGAAAGCACAGGTGGATTAAGGAGGTATTGTTTGAGAAGTGCAAAAGCTTCTCTACATTCGGTGTCCCAATTAAAGGGGACATCCTTCTTAAGGAGTTTAAGAAAGGGACCTGTTTTGTCCGCCAGCTTATCTATGAAGCGACGGATAGCTTGAAGTTTACCTTGTAAACTTCGTAACTCAGATATATTAGTAGGTGCGGGCATATCAGTGATGGCCGCAATCTTGAGAGGGTCGATTTCAATACCACGTAAAGAAACTAAAACCCCTAATAGCTTGCCGGATTTTACTCCGAATATGCATTTTGCTGGATTTAATCGAATAAGATATTCTCGTAATCGATTAAAAACTTTTCTTAAATCATCTAAATGATTATCTTCAATAATAGAGCGAGCTATGATATCATCTACATAATCATGTAGGATATCATGCATCATATCATGAAAAATGTAGGTCATAGCTCGTTGATAAGTTGCACTGGCGTTCTTTAAGCCAAATGGCATCACTTTCCAGCAAAAGGTACCCCAGGGGGTAATAAAGGTTGTTTTAGCCTGGTCTTCAGGAGCTATCCTGATCTGATTATAACCAGAGAATCCATCCATTAAGGACATCATCCCACTCCCAGAAGTAAAGTCAATGATTTGATCCATGTTTGGAAGAGGAAAGTCATCTTTAGGGCATGCAACATTAATATCTCTAAAATCTATGCAAACCCTAACTTTGGTAGCTTCTTTCTTGGTGACCTGGAACTACATTTGAGATCCATTCAAGGATAATCAATAGCTTGTATGAAGATAACATTTAGGAGTTTTTCTAACTCCCCTTTGACTAGCAGAGCCACTTTGGGATGCATTTTTCTAAGTTTTTGTTTAACATGTTTAGCATCCGGATGGACCACTAGATGATGCATGACTACATAAGGGTCTAGACCTGGCATATCTTCATATGTCCAAGCGAAGACATCTTCATACTCTTTAAGAAATGCAATGTATTGTTCTTGTTTTTCTTGACTTAATTCTGATCCAATATTGATTATGTGAGGATTGTCCTCAGTTCCAATATTAATTTTAATGACGTTTTCTACCTCCATGTGTAGATCTCTTTCAAAATTAGGTGGGGCAGGTGAAACGCCCAATTCTTGTAATTCTTGTAAGGTTAATTTAGATAATTCATCTTGAGGATTAGTGGCCTCAAGTTGGGCTATAGTTGGTATAGAACCATCAAAATAAAATTCATTGTGTAACATCTCTTCAACAGAGACATCATGGAAGATATCTCCTTCCAACTCTTCATTGGGGTCAGCAATCATTTCAGGGTAAGCTATGGATAGCATGTTACATGAAAACGACTGATTTTTAAGAGGCAAATGCACATGCCTATCCAAATAATCTTGATAGCATATGAGATGATCATCATCTTCAAAAGGAAAGGGTTGACCTTTACTAGGAAATAGGCCCACACCACAACGGGCAGGCCACGGTTCTACCTCGAAAGGTTCTTTCATGCCATTTTGGAAAGGTCCCAAGCCTTTCCCTTTATATCCCATTTTAAGCATCATGGGTTTAGCTTTACCATATTCATTGGTAAAATAACACCGAGCATATCCTTCATGATGAGTTTTGATATTCCGAGGGATTCTTCCCCAGTCATATCCTTTATAGATGAAGGCACAACTCCCGACTTGGTAAGTACTTCCCATAGGTTGTGGGAGGCCCAAAGTACGGGGAGATGGCGGTAAGTTATTTAAAAGGTTTGAATCTTGCATGAAAGCATTTGTTTTTTTTGATATTAAGGTTGTGGATAAATCTGGTAAAAGTTCATCAGAAAGGGCATAAGATGTAGAAGGCTTATTACCTATGTCTTGAGATGTGGAAGGTATGATAGTTGTTTCTAGAAGATTTGAATTTATAGGGGTAGAACTTGAAAGATTGGTTGTAGATTTAAGATCTTTTTGAGGTTCTAGAGTAATTTGTTTAGAGGGTTGTTGATCTATATAGGAGGATGAAATTAAGGGAGGGGAAATAGGTGAAGTTATGGGTGTATGTTTCACAGTTTTAGATGAAAAATAAGAACTAGGATGTGTGGATGACAGAGCAGGGCAAAATTGCACTCCAACGGGTTCTGCCAAAGCACACATATCAAAAGGTCTAGGGTCACCATGAATAGTGACCAACTGATTTTTAAACTCGAATTTAACACATTGGTGTAAAGTTGATGGGACCGCTCGCATGGCGTTGATCCAAGGGCGACCCAAAAGTATATTGTACGATGTCGGGCAATGTACAATAAACACGGTTGTTTCTAGGGTTCTAGGACCAACTTGCAATGGGAGGGTAATAACTCCACACGTTTCTTGTGTTTCGTCATTAAAAGCTTTGATAATCATATCAGTTTTCTTCATTTCATCACTTCTAAAGCCAAATCGTTGGTAGAAGTCAAAAGTGCAAATGTTTAGAGATGAGCCATTATCAATCAAAACTCTTTTGACAGCTACATCTCCAATTAGAGCAGTAATGTATAAGGGATTGTCCTTATGTAAACTGTGTTGTGGGATATCTTTATCCTGGAAGTCAATACAATCAATCTCTCGAGTGATGATAGTATTGGCCATAGCTTTAGGTTGAATGTTTTGAGGTACCATCATTTGGCTCAATGTAAGCATCAACTCATCCCTATGGGTGGGAGAGGATCTTAATAAATCCAAAAGGGAAATTCTGGCCGTAGTATTGGACAATTGCTCATTAATATTGTAAGGGGGTTTAGGTTGAACAAGAGGAGCATGATTCCCTTTATTGGGGTTTTTCAAAATGAATGGAGCTGATCCATCATTCTGGTTTGGTTCTTGTTGAGAATTTTGAGCTTGTTGTCGAGTAACGACTCCAATGGTACCTACAATGTTATAGTGAAGACGCTGAACTGGTCTCGGTTGAGCATTAATGGCTTGTTCATTAGAAAGGAATATATTGGAAGAAGGTCGAGTAGTAACTCTTCTAGGAAATGGTTATTTTGGAACCATAGCATCCGTGACGGGTTGAATAGGATCCGATTCATTTTCAAAAATATTCGATTGGTTTGAAGTAATGTCTAGTTCACTTTCACTATCTGATTCTATATCACTAGAATCAGAAGTTTGAAAATTATGTAAGGGCCCGGTCGTAACCAGGGATAAGGTCGTGTCAAATATTTGAGGATCCCGAACAGGTAATTGTCCGCTAATGGTTCCTACATATCGGGTAGGAGGGGGAACATTATGATGTTCGATTTGATTGGCTACCTCTTTACCATGTCTTGGTAAAGGGTGTTGAAATATGTCTAGAGTTTGATTGGCATTTTGATTTTGATTTTGAGGAATGGTCTTTTGAGTATTATTAGGAGGGTTTTGTTTAGGTTGGAAGGCTTGCACTTCCATTTCATTATTGTCAATCAAATCTTGTATTTTATGTTTCAACCTTTTACAAGCGTTGGTAGAATGTCCAGGTCCTCTATGGAAATCACAGTGTAAGTCAGCTCTATATCCGGGTATAGTTGGATCAGGTTCCCAGATGGCTGGTAATTGGATCAAACCTCTTTCGAGCAATTGAGGTAAAATAGTTGATAAGGGTTGATTTAATCTAGTGAATTCTCGAGGAGGCTTATCAGGAGGTTTCAATATGAATTTTTCTGTTGTCTTCGTTGTATTGACATTAGCAATATTTCTGCTGTCAGTGACTCCATCACCGACAACTTGTTTGTTTTTATATTGATTTCTGGATGTTTTCTCATCATCCTTCTTCCTAAGTTGGCCTCTCCTAATGAGGGCATCTTCTACTCTTCGAGCTAAATCTATAGCTTGATCGAAGGTAGTTAAAGTAGCAATTGATAGCTCATAAGATATTTGTTCTTGTAAATTATTGATGAAAATGTCCAACATTTCCCTATAAGGCAAGACAAAGTGCAGTTTTCTTGTCAATTGCCTCCATCTAGCTAAGAAATCGGCAAAACATTCATCCTTGTCTTGTTTTAAATTGTATAGGTCTTTAATAGTTACATGCCTCTCGATGTAGGCACTAAATTGATGGACAAATGATTCAGCTTGTTTCTTCAAAGTTTCTCAAAGAATGAGTGGGCAATTGATAGTACCACTCTAATGCCATTCCACCTAAACTTTTTGGGAACATTTTTAGTAATAGCAAGTCATCATGTGATATATCATGACATGCTATCCTAAACATGCGAAGATGCTCTATGGGATCTTCGGTTCCTTTATATATAGGTAGGATGGGCATGGGAAAATGCTTAGGGTATGGTTGAGCTACAACTATGGGATCCAAAGGTTGACTACAGATCTCTCGATAATTATACGAGGGACGGTAGGGATCTATCTCGGTCCATACGCGAAGCTAATTGTTTCACCATGGCTTCCAGATTACTAGTTTGCCCCCCATATTGGTTCGGTAGGGCATTGACATGGGTTTTATGGGCATATGATGGAGGAACATGCAGATTAGATGCCATGTTACTATTGTGTAAATTATTGGTAGGAAAAGTATTATGAAGGAATTTTGAAGTTGTATTATGTTGTATTCCGGATTGTTGAAAGTTTGTATTTGGCTTTATTTTAGGTTTTTGTTTACTTGAAGCATATTGCTCAATAGTTTGGTGGAATAAAGTAGTGAAGGAAGGTTTCTTTTGTGTGGGAGTGATTTTAGGTTGAATAACAGGTTCCTTAGGAGGTTGGGTAACCTGTTGTTTTGACATGTTTTGAGCCATAGTGACCATATCCGTATTGGATGGCCCAACCTTGTCACTTTCTTGATCAATGAAAGACAAGGGATTAGTGCGCATATTACACATATATTCCATGGCTGCTTGAGTGTTACTAATTTTCCCTTTATCAATACGAATTGCCACATTAAGGTCATCAATGTTATCAATGAGAAATTTCCAAAAATGCTCTGCATTGTCAAAAGCAATAGTTCCATTTGGAGCTACTCTAGGGGATGAGGATCCATCCTCTTTAACACTCCCTTCTTGTTCCTTATCTTCACCTAAGTCTTCTTCTGATTGACCTAGAGTTTCTCCTTCCGGATTTGGATCTCCAAGAAGGACATTTGGGTCTCTAGTTGTATCTTGTAACCAATCTTCTTCTTCTCCTAAAGTTTCTTTACCATTCCTAAGTTTAGGCATGGTGCTTTAATTTTGATTTCAGCAAATATATATATATATATATATATATATATATATATATATATATATATATATATGCAACAAATTAAGAGGTATATGTTTACTATATACCTACTACAATATTTGAAATGAAATTTTTAAGTTTTTGCTAAGTTTTTGGTTTTTTTTTTTTTTGAAATAATATAGTAAAGACAATCAACACAAATAAATGCAAGAAATAAGACTGAAAGTAATAATCTAGTTTTCTATAAACAATTTATGAATATCATTAATAGGTTCGAGTTGTTCCGGAGTCATGAAGTGTTCTTCTTCAAATTGAAAGTTTTCTTTTAAAAATTTGATGAAAAGAGCTATAGTGATATTATCTGTCTCGGATGCTGGTTGATAAAAGTAAAGCTCGTGGCAATACTCTCGATATAGCACAACTCGCGAAACTCTATTCCATCTTTCCCTATCTGTAAGAACAACCTCTTGGTCTTCTACACAACCTAGGAACTGGTGCACAATGGCTGCGTTCTCGAGGTATTCCTCGAAGGTGAACAATTCTGAAGATACTAGAGCTCTCCTATACATGATAAAAAACTAGTTGATGAGGATCCAGGATTCTATCTAGGACTAGCCTCTTGATTTGCTTAAGTTGTGTGGACCTAGATGAGATGAGACTAAGTCTTCTATCAAGTTCGTTCCACAGGAATTGATTCCTACTTGTTTCAGGCACATTAAGCATAGAATTGATTTCTACGGCTGCCAATTGGTTTTCTACATTTATAGTAACTGCTAATATTTTCTTAGGAGCTACCATCTAAACATGATTTCAAACTTAAAGGATTTAAAATGCATCTATGTTTTAGTTGTTCTATATATATATATATTTTTTTTTTGTTTTCAAAAGGTTATGATGCATTCACGTCGGGTTCACAAAAATGTATCGCTCCAAATTTTTCGCATCCTTACCTTCAAGCTATTGGATCCATGCTCGAAAGGAGGATGGGAAAAGGATGTCGCGGTACCTCGGACTGAGAGGACTTTGCGAAGGTCCCGCCTCTCAAGGGAGGTGTATTTTGATGATTTTTCGACGGATGGTGGGTTCACCAGGAAACATTTAAGGGCGTTTCCACGCCTAGGTTTGGAATGTGTTTTAATGTGTTCATTTTTAACTTTAAGCATTCATATCCTAGGTTTGGCCAAATGAATCTAGATTAATCTACATGAAAATGCAAATTCAATGAGTACAAAAAATAGATTTAAAGACATAAAATAGAGAATTTACAGAATACAAATGAGGAATACCTGATCCGGATGTCCGGTGATGATTCTCGATGTTTGAAGCGAACAAGATCATCCTGAATTCGATAGAATCATCCCGAGATCCGACAGAATCGTCTCGAGATCCGACGAATTCAGATCTGAAGAATTCATCAGAGACCTACAAGCAAAAAAATAGATACAAAATACAACGAATACTACTGGTGCTAACGAGAGGGAAACAACACCAAATGACTGTATGAATACCTAATAATAGTTATGAACAGAAATTCAAGCAAGTTACGATATTCTAATGACAAATCATGATCTTTGTATGCAATCTAAGCTAAATGGGTGAACTCCAAATGCAAAATAACATAAACACTGAATAAACTATCTAATTTGCAAAATAAAATAGTAGAGAAAAGGTTGAGAAATGCAAACTTCAGGCACTGATTGCCTCAATATGGACTGCAGTCGAGATCGTCTCGCATCAGTACGAAATCGCCTCGGATTCGACAAGTTCACCTCCGATCTGAACAAGGTTCGTCGACGATGATGTGTGCTGGCTCCGGCTGAAAAATAGTGATGTACCTGCAACAAAATTGGTATGGGACCAGTGCAAATGAAAAATTGGGATGGTTCAACGTAGATGGAGTTAAATTGCAGAGAATTTCAGCCAGGGGGGGTGCTAAGGGGATAGCTTAGGATTAAATAGGCTTAGGGGAGTAGTTAGGAGGTTGGAGATCATCCCAATTTGGGAGATCTCCAACGGGGGAGGGTCCCTAACGACGCAGACACGCTTCTGCCCGGATTGGAGACCCGTTGGAACAGAAGCTAATTGTGCAAAATCAGTTTTGTGACAAGATCGTCTGGACGTCCTAGTCCAGATGAAATCGTCAGATCTGGGGCGATATCGTCTGATCGACGACGATATCGTCAAACGGTCAAAACAACCTCTAAAAATGGCACGAAAAAAGGGGGAAACGGATTACCCGACGGTTAACGGGCGGTTTGGGAGGTTAAATTTGAATTTTAAATTATTTACTAAGGTGAATGTAATTATGACAATTTTACTACGCCAATTTTAGGGTGCTACATACACATACGTAGAGAATTTATGCTTAGCAGTGGTCTTTGTGACTAATAAGTTGCACCACTCCATGTTGATCCATACAATGTATGGGATATCAAAATAAAATCCTTTGCAATATATGATGAGCAAGACATATCATAATACACGTACTTCAATGTGGATCATGCTACTAATAAAATTCAATTTGGAATTCATAATCCAAAATTCCATTAAGGGACAAGTCATAGCTGATCAACTGATAGAAGTGCCTCTTCAAAATAATAGGACTCTCATAATAGAACTTCTTGATGAGATAGTTTTCATTATCGAAAGCACCCGAACCCAAAGAACCTGATAATAAAGCTAACATGACTTTGTTCTTTGATGTTTCAAAGTGTGAGAAAGGGGGTGGTGCAAAAATTGTGTTTTTCATGCTACAAGGTGCTCCAATGACCTTGTCATTTAAGCTAGACATCCCTTGCACAAATAACAACATTGAATATGAAGCCCTAATCTTGGGTTTCAAAATAGTAATCACTATGAAGATTACAAATCTAAATATCTTTGGTGACTCCCTCTTCATCATTACCAAGTTAAGGGAATATTTCAATGTAGGTGTCCAATATTGAAAGCTTACAAAGATCTTGTTGACACTTATTTAGCCCAACTATAATTGTATGACATCAAGGTAATCCCTCGTATGTCCAATAGATTTGTAGACACTATGACATATTTGGGATCCTTGATCCCTCAAAATCCATCTACTGATTTCACTACCATTCATGTGAACATGCTCTCATAATTAGCAATACAACATGAGGCTTTTGACAAAAAAGAACCAATCAACATGATTCATATAGAACCAAACCATGAGTGGTTCTATAAATCTAGAGACTTTCTAAATAAGATGCCTTAGGGTATTTAATCTCATAGGGTCCTATAGAGAATGGTGCCATTATTCACCACAAGGTTGTTTCTCAATCTGCATTCATACACATTGAATCACAGAGAGAACAAGTCATATTGTTTGTTGAGGCTGTAGCTTATCAGGATTGGCTATGCCAATTTCAATATTTCCTTAATCTTGGAATCATACCGTAGGGATTGTTGCATTCTATAAAATAATTATTTAAACAAAAAGTGATAAGATATGTCTTGCTAGGATATATATTGTATCATCAAAGAAACTATGGAGTCATTCATTATCTTGAGTCCTAATAATTAGAATGGGTTATTTCACAAGCTCATGATGGTACATGCGGTGGCCATTTTAGAGACATGACCATAATTAAGTGCATCCTTAAAATGGGTTATTATTGGCTCACCATGGAAAAGTATTACTATGAGTATTTCAAGAAGTGTGTTAAGTGTCAACATAATGCGAATCTAATGCACCTGCCATCACAAGCCTTACAACCCATTTAGGTGACTTGGCCATTTTCTCAATGGGGTTTCGATCTAAGTGGAAATATCTATCTCCCATATTTAGACTGACACATGTTTACCTTAATGACCACAGAGTACTTCACCATATGGGTGGAAGCAGTCACCTTAATGTCAAAGACAAGACCATGAACTATGGAGTTCATACTTCACAATATTATCTATTGCTTTGGGATCCCATTCAAGATAATATTGGATAATGGTCCTTCATTTAAGAATAAAAATGTGTGGATTTTAACATCCAAATATAATATTCAATATAGTTTTGCAACACCATATTATCCACAAGCAAATGTGAAAGCAAAAGCCTCAAACAAAACAATCGTATCCATCTTAAAGAATATGTAAAAGAAAATAATAAGGATTGGCATATATAGTTACCTATTGCATTATGGGCTTACAAAACTAGCGTACAAATACCCACTAGGGAAACATCATTTTTGCTTGTATATGGAACTGAGGCCATTATGCCCTTAGAGTTAGAAATTCCAACATTGTGTATCGCATTGGAAGAGTTTATCGATGACGACACTACGTGACAAGCCCACCTTGATCAATTGATCCTTCTTGAGGAATGTTGTATCAATGCTCTTGAGAATATCTGCATTTACCAAGATCATCTAACATGAGCTTATAAAAATAAAGTCCACTTGAGATAATTTAAGTTTGGGGATCTCATGCTCAAAGAGAACCAATAGAATTCAAATTTTCCACCACACCTGTGAGATAAATTTATGGCCAACTAGATAGATCCTTATATCATCTCAGAGAAGATTGGACCTAGGACATATCGCCCAACACCATTAGAAGTTGTTGAAGAGCCTAAGAATCTCAAAATTCTTCATCTGAAGGTATTTTACACATAAAAGCAACAATCCAAAATTTCAAAAAAAATCATAAAATTCCAAACAAATCAGAAAACATAAAAAAAAACCTCAGACATCTTAATCCCTTTGGTCAACTCACAAAAATACCCAAAGGTATCTTAAGCCCTTTGGTCAACACACAAAAAGTCCCAAAGGTATCATAAGCCCTTTGGTCAACTAAAAAAAGGCTCCAAAGGTATCATAAGCCCTTTGGTCAACTCACAAAATGTTCCAAAGGTATCATAAGCCCTTTGGTCAACACAAAAAAAGCTCCAAAGGAATCATAAGCCCTTTGGTCAACTCAAAAAAAGCTCCAAAGGCATCAGAAGCCCTTTGGTAAACTCACAAAATCCTCTAAAGGTATTTAAACCCTTTGGTAAGAAAAAAACACAAAAACAATTAAAAATATTAAAATACAAAAATATTTGCATCTTATAATTTGTATTTGCATTCATGTAATTGCATTGCATTAAGCATATTGCATCCATTGCATTCACATTAGGATAGACTGTATTTTCACTCTTGCAAATAACACCATGTTTGTATGCCAATCATGCATCTTCAAATCCTCATTCATCCATCACCCATGTGAGTAACTATTTTTTTTTAACACAACCCCTTCCTATTACTATGAGGAATATACTAATATTTTTTGGTCATTCAGCCATACTTAGTGATCTTCTCAGATTTTGTAGAAATATATCTTTGTTTTTGTAAATGAGGTCTAGTCTTTATAGCACCTAACATATATAAAAATCCCATCACTAATCAACACATTAACAATCCTAATTAGGACAAGGAAATATGAACACTACAAAGTAATCCTAGTCACCTTAAGTGAAAGGTTTTACTTGATCATTCAATATTATAGAATCTACTACATTTTGTATTAAAATCATAAAAGGGTTACAAGACTTGATATCCTTTTACAAATCTACCCTGAAGGCTACAATGGGGTCTTCCCGAAGGAAGCCCTTTTGGAATTGATTGGTACAAAAGTAGCAAGATTCATCCTTTTGTGTTCCTCAGTGTAGGTGGGCTTCTTGCTCGTGGGCCACCACTGGTTGGATGTGTTCTTGTACTTTGCTAGACCTGTTAACCTGTAAAATCTTGTTAGTGCATTGGGGGGTCTACCTCAGTCAAACCCCATGGTTATGAAGACAAAAGACTCATTAAATATGCTCAAAACATGAAAATAACTGCTAAAAACAACATAAAAACACTAAACTAAACTATACTTACCTTTTTTGATGATTATGGTGCCTGTAGCAGAGGTTCGCATGGGGTCGTGCGAACCGGTCCTGGACTGGGTGGTTCGCACGGGGTCGTGCGAACCTATCCTTTTTGTACTGGATCTGCAAGTTAGCTTTTTTGGTTGTCCTGGAGTAGTTGCTTCTTTGATTTTTGTGTGGGTCACCTTCAAAAAGTGCACTTTTCGAGAGATTATTGACCTGTCTCAATCACAAAAGAACTCCATGAAAGTGATAAATCAATTGCAATGGTTGTATGATGGTTGTGTGATGGATGTGTAATGGATGCAAATGGCTGTAGTGATTTTGGTAGAGTTTCGGTAAGCAAAAGTTGGTTGTTATGAAAAGGTGAAAATGGCCTTCTATTTATAGACTTGGCCAAGGTGAGAGGGAGGGGATGAGGTGTCCCTTGTGAGGTGGCAATGGTGAGGTGTCCACCTGGGAGGTGTCCCCTGAGGTGTCCTGGTTCATAAATGAAGTTGGGTGAGAGAATCCCTCACCCATCCACAAATAATGATGACTTGCTAAAAATATCCATTAGGCATTAATGAACACCTTTTTGGAAATATCTTTCAATTAAAAATTGCTTCTTTTGTGCAAAAGTCTCCATCTTTCATTTATGACCCAGGGGAGTGTGAGGTGGAGAAATATCTGGGTGAGATGTGGCAAGGCTAGGATAGGCTAGAATAGGTGAGGTGGAAAGGCTAGGCTAGTCAAAGTAGACTAGGTGAGGTGGAAGGCTTAGATTAAATCAAGATTAGATCTAATTAAGCATGTGATTAGCCATAAAGCAAGTTTTGACCAAAAATGTTGACTTTTGAGCATAAAGTGCTTTTTGACCATGGTGGAGAATTCAACCTTGGTTGAGTTGGGAATGGGGTCGCATGAGGACCTAGGGTTAAGCGTAGGAAGGGGCTTGGCTAGCCCAAAGGGGCTAAGGATGATGAATAGTGGATTTGATAAATGAATAGTGTTTTTAGCCAATTTATGCAATTTTTGAGGGTTTTGCAAATTGATTGACCACGGAAATAGGGAGAGGGACAATGTGCGACTTTTGGGTGTCTACATTTTACCCCTTTTTGTACTGGATTGTGTGAAACATGGTTTAGTACAAAAACTGATGATGTGAATTGATGGGATGATTTGGAAGGCAAAGAATTTGTGATTGATGAGTTGTGGATGATTGCGAGAGAGACGCATTGATAAAAAGTGGTTTGTGATGGATCACTTTTGGAGGAAGGCGTAAGATTGCCTTGCATTGTGATCAACTTGAGATGTTTCAATTTTGGATGAAACAAATGCCTTTGCTAATTTTTGCTTTTGATTGATTGATGAGCTCGTTTTGACAATATTTGACAAATCATTGGAGCCATAGGGTAGAACTTTTAGGAGCTTCATTCACAAGTGGTCTTACGACTACCACTATGAATATTGGAATCCATGAGGTGTCTACAGGCAGAGGCATTTTGAGATTTATCAAACATTGCTTTGTTTTGGGTTGGAATTTTGGTCTTAAAATAATCGTTAGCAAAAAATTTCTTAGGCAAGTGTTGAATCCATGATTGGATTTTGGTTGTTTGATCATGTGCAAGGTAGCTTTTGGTATATTTGATGATTACCCCCTCAAGCGATGAATTGGTGATGGAGGAGATGAAAATTGGTGATGAATCGATTGATAAAGATATTGGAGAAAATTGAAAAATTTTGCATGAAATTCACCAAAATGGAACATTTTGGAGATTGTCCAGGAGGTGTGGATGCTGGTGTGAAAATTTGGGGATGGATGGTAGGTTCACATAGGGTCATGCAAAGTGCGTTTTGAACCTATGATTCCAGGGTGATGCACAAATTAGTGTTTTAGGGGGTTTTAATCTAAATTTTATGATTTGGATGGCATTATTTGCACAAGAGAATGGAGGAGAGAGTGGTGAGGAGGGAGAAATAGAATGGAGTGCTATCAAATGATGAATTGGGTGAGACAAGATGGTGAGTGGTTCAGTGAGCACGAGCACAGGGGTGGGAACACCAGAGGTAAGCATCATATTCTTTCTTGATTAGTGTGTGCTTGCCTAGGGTTTTGAAATTATGAAATTTTGCTTTAAATATCATAAATTTGATGTGGATGGATGGGGTGGGCAAAATGTGTACACTTTGTGTAAAAAGGGGAAAATGGGTATCCCAAGGTAGGGTTGGTTTTTGCCTATGATGTGTGTGCTTATGGAAAAGCGTGTATGATGTGATGTGTGAAATGGGGTGTGAATGTTGTATGCATGTGAAATATGACAAGTGGGGGTATCGAATAAGCCAAATGGGTATCAAGATTTGCTTTTTGTTTTTCATTTTGACTTTATTTTGACTACCTCGTAATGCGTGAATGTGTGTTTGCAAGATTTTGTTTATTTTTATGTGTTTTGAATTTTTGCATGTGTGAAATGCATATTTTTGGAATCTGTGCCTCGAGGTAAAACCATGCTTATAATTTTCATCAACATCGGGAGGTTCGCACGGGGTCATGCGAATGGATTGGTTCACACAGGGTCATGCGAAAGGACCGGTTTGCACGGGGTCATGCGAACCGGTATTGGGATGTGCAATTGGATGTTTTGGGTTTGTTTTGACTTGTTTGGGTTTTGTTTTTTGTTTTTTTTGATATGTACATGTGAAAATAAAAATGAATTGATTTTATATACATGATTTCTGACTTGTGGCATGTGTGAATTGGTAGGTGAAGAAGATATATGCGCGTCATTGGTTATGCAAATGTCGAAAGGAGTTGGAGGATGTATGGTGGCCAGAGGATGGTGAGTGGTTATGGAAGGTTGGCCTGTATGGTGTGTGGGTTATGCGTGAGGTTCATGTGAACCACGCATATATATCAGCATTGTGTGAAAGGTGGGATCCGAATAGGAACACCTTTCATTTACCGATGGGAGAGATGACTATGATGTTGGAGGATATCTATCGGATTTATCGACTATCGATAGAGGGTATTACGATCATGACCATGGATAAGGACCTGAGGGATGGCATTCTGGAGAGGGTCTTTGGATGGTGGTGGTAGTGGGTGGATGCTAAGGGTGGGGTGGACTACGTCAAGTATTGGTGTAAGCATTTCTTATCTAATCGCCATGCCATGGTGATGCTTTTGATAGTGAGTCATGCACTGTCCAACACTTTAGGGGTAATATTCCCCTAGAATATGATGGGCATCATGTGTGATATGGTGGAGAGGAGCATCATGTATGCATGGGCACCTACATTGCTAGTGCAGGTATATAGGGAGCTTCATGGAGTTGTGAGGATGGAGAGGATGGGGATTAGTGTGAGCCCACTACTTCAGATTTGGGCGTGGGAGCATATCCTAATTTTATGGCTGAGAGACTTGTCGTATGATGCTCACACCAATGATGGGAAGGATGTGCCATATGCTATGCGATGGAGGGTGGACGTGGAGGGTCGGAGGAGCAAGGTGCAGGAGGGAGACCTGATGTTTCACCAAGAGGAGTTGGGTAGCTTGAGGGTGGATTCAATGAGGTGGAGGCCATGGAGAGGGGCTCCCGACTGGATAGAGGATGTGGAGCAGTTGATTCAGGTGAGGTGAGGGTGATGGGTTATGGGGAAGTATTTATGGTAGGTGGAGTACTTCCCATTTTTTAGGGTGCAATAGTAGTTTAGGTTATGATAGGGTAGACCAGAGCCATCGATGGTGATTTATCAAGTTGAGGGGGACATAGGGCCTGAGCCAGTTGTACCTCCACTAGATTTGACACCTGATGAGCCCATGGTGATTTTGGATGTAGACGATACTGGGATGATACTTAATTTTGATGTGTGGTGGGTGAGGTAGGTATGGGTGCTAGTGCTTGGTATGGTTGATGGATGGGTGGAGGTAGTAGGTGTGCTATCAGATAGGGGTCTACCAGGTGGGGTGAGGGTAGCATCACTAGGACATGGGGGAGTATAGTAGGAGGAGAGGTCACCCGAGCTAGGGGAGGAGGATGAGATCGATATGGATAGGTTGATTCAACATGTGAGGCCACACTAGGATGAGCATGATCATTTGGTGAGTGATCGAGGTAGGGCCATCGATGGAGGGAGGTGGAGATATTGGGGAGGGTGTGGCTATGATGGAGGAGACACCCATGATGGATGTTATAGAGGATTCATCGGATGAGTCATCGATGATGGAGGAGGAGGGGTTTGATGTGGAGTTGGATGATGATTTGAGTGAGGAGGATGAGGTACACCAGCTATAGGAAGAGGTCAAGAGGCTTAGGGATAAGCTTCTTGACATGGATATGGATTGGGTGAGTGATCACTCACTTTTGGAGGGGGAGGTGTGAGAGCTAGAGGTTGACTTGTAAGCCACCCTAGAGGAGAGAGATGAGGTGAGGGTGAGAGCACAATAGGTAGTGGAGGAGTGGGATGCACTAAGGGTGGAGCAAGATAGGATGAGGGGTGAGTGGGATGTGACCCGAGGGGAGGTGGATATTTTGATGAGAGAGATGCGACCCATAGGGAGTGAAATGAGATGATTGAGTCCATAGAGTAGCTCTAGGGACTACTAGATGTAGCTAGAGCTAAGATTGAGGCCATGAGGGTATGCCATTTAGTGAGGGTGGTGGAGCTTGAGCAGACTATGTGGGATACATAGCATGCGAGGGAGTGGGTGGAGCAGGAGATTGCTCACCTAGGGGATGTAGTGCCATAGCTAGAGGTAGCACGGAGGGAGGTGACATAGTTATAGGAGGGGAATGAGAGGTTGATGGTAGCCAACATGAAGGAGGCTACCAAGAGGATGAGGGTAGAGGGTGAGCTCATGGTGAGAGGGATACCTATCCTGACATACTCTAGATCTCTCTCCTTGTCGCACCCTCAAGCAGAGAGGAGTCAATGGAGCATGCCATCGATTGGTGGGATGGGTCAGTAGGTGGTGGCACCTACGATGTCATATGCACTAGTGAGGATGGCACCACCAATGCAGGTGGAGGTACCATAGGTGGTAGGGACTAGAGAGGCGGAGTCATCATAGGTAGTGGCTAGATGGGCTCCAGTGGATGAGGGGATTGGTGAGACTCCTACAGGGTAGCAGTCATGATGGGGCTATGGGGGTAGAGTGGCTAGCAATTTTTTTATTTGTGTAGGTGCTCAGGATGAGCAGATTATTTTTGTGGTGATGTACCTTGAGGGTACACTCCTTATTGTAGTCATATGGCAATTTTGATGGTGGTGTATGTACATGGATAGGTGATGATATACCCATAAGGGTGCACACATTTTATTGTAGCCTGATGGCATTGGTTTTTATATATATATATACATATGATATTCTATGATACTTGTGTCTACTTGCATTTGTGTGTTTGTTTGTTTTTACTTATGGTGATGCATGATTAGTGTAGATGTGGTAGTGAATAATTACATATGAATGGAATGGTAATATGCTTAAATAAATATGAAATGACATTAGATATGACATAAAATGGGTATGCATAAGATGATAATGCAAAAGATGTAAATGAGTTGCTTAGGGACAACATGTGCATCGTTGCGATAGTCAGATGATGTAATCCATTCTATTTTTTCAAGGAAGTTGGATATGAAGGTTGTAGTGAGGAGATTCGAACACTACAGTGTGTAAGTAATCAAACCCATTGACTAACTGAGCAAACTTCTTGAACAGGTTCTAGGCTATCTTGGTAAACAAGACCTCAATCCTGGATTTGTGTGTGTAAAGTGATGTTCATTTTACCATTCTGGAAGAGGGTGGTTTATAACTGCATGGTAACTTAGCCTGTAAGCTAGCTCATCGGTAAAGACCTGAGGAATGTAGGGATTCAAGATTTTTGATAGTACTCTCGAGGCGTTGATTTTTTATTTTCTACCTCTGTAGTAGGATTATCTTGTGTGTTTCTCTCTTCTTCTATTTTTTTTTTTGTGGGTGTTGGCTTTTGTTTTCTGCCCTTTTTCTCTTTCTTTTGTAACTTGTCCTTTTGTCAATCCTCAGGTTTGAGAGAAATCATGTGAATGATATGATGAGTGGAGTGATTTTTGCTAAGCATCAGTCGACATGCAGTGTAGCCAGTCCTATTTCCAAAATGTAATTAGTGTGTAGGACGTGCTAGTAAATCCAGGAATGAGAGCAAGGTAACCAAGGGAAGTCTAGAAATGTTGTTGAAATGTGCCAACTTTGGATGGTGGTTGATTATATAACTATTTATGGGTGAAGCACTCAAAACATTTCAATAATCTTATCTCCTAAAAATGGGTTTGGGCATCACACTGGTATGCTAGCATGTGCATGTTTAATTCCCCAAGCATGGTATTTACAATGATTATGTACAAATGCATGTATGGATGCAAAAAGTGAGAATTTATGTGCAAGGTTGCCCCAATATTATGCACAATGGAATGGGGCGATGGCATGGGTGATGGAGTGATGGGTGAAAGAAGTGAAGAAAATAATGAAGAAAGAATGGAAAAGCAAAGAAGAAGGAGAAGAAAAGAAAAGAAACTTATCAAAGGTATGTAGCCGCTCGAAGCGTGACCATACAACATTGATGAGTAACTAGAAGAAAAGAAGATAAAAAGAGGAAGAGAGAGAAGAATAAGAAGAAGAATGAAAGGTATGTAGCCACTCGAAGCATGACCATACAACATTCATTATAGAAGAGGAGTAGAAGAAGAAGAGAGAAGAAAAGAGTGAAGTAGAGAAAGTAGATTTGACTGTAAATGCAAGTTGACTACGTGTCGTAGAGTGCCAAAAATGAGGATGTTGTTTTTGTGTTTTTGGTGTTGATTGATTTTTTTTTTAATTATATACATATGTACAAGTGGTGATGAGCTACAATGCCTACAATTAGGTATAAAATGCTCATAGATGAATAATGTTAATGGGCTCAAGTTCAGCAATACCTTCCAACGTGGCAAGGTGATATGCCCTAGATCCAAACTTTTGAGTAACCATGTAAGGGCCTAGCCAATTGGGTGTAAATTTGTCATGAAGATGGTATGATTGGCTAGTAATTTGTTGATTTTCTTTGAGGACTAAGTCTCCAACTTGGAATTCATATTGGTGTACCTTAGAATTGTAGGTACGTCGGAGATGATCTTGATAAACATAGGTATGTTCAATGGCATGAATGTGGTGTTCATCCAATAGGGTCAATTGGTCTAGCCTAGCTTGATGGGTGGTATCATCATCAATGAATTCTTGCATGGACACCCATAATGATGGTATTTCAAGCTCCAAGGGCATGATGGCTTCAGTGCCATATACAAGGGAAAATGGGGTTGCCCCAGTTGGAGTGTGGATACTTGTATGGTAGGCCCATAGTGCTAATGGCATTTGATTATGCCAATCATGGTGTGATTCTGCAATGGTTTTATGAAGAATGGTGCAAATGGTTTTATTTGTAGCTTTCACTTGGCCATTACCCTATGGGTAGTATGGAGTAGAGAAGCTATGTTGGATGTTGAATTTTTCACATAGTGCATGAACATTCTTGTTCTTGAATGGTGTGTCATTGTCAGTTATGATTTTGGATGGGATGCCAAAATGATAAATGATGTGTTGAGTGATGAAATCAATAATTTTGGGACCGATCATTTGAACTAGAGGGATGGCCTCAACCCATTTTATGAAGTACTCGATTGCAGTGATGATGAACTTATGATTGGCAGATGAGGTGGGTGTGATTTTTCCGATGAGATCCAAACCCCATTGTGAGAAGGGCCATATTGATTGAATAGGTTGCAGATCCTGAGAAGGCAAATGCATAATATTGGCATGATGTTGGCATTTAACACACTTTTTGACATAATCATAGCAATCATGCTCCATTGTGGGCTAGTAATAGCCCATTCATAGAATGCATTTGGTAATGGCCATACCACTGAAATGGCCACCACAAGTACCATCATGAGCTTCTTGGGTGATGCGTTGGGCTTCGAAGGGCTCAAGACAATGTAATAAAATGCCATCATAACTTCACTTATAAAGGATATCACCTAGCAATGTATAGTGAATGGCACATAGTTTAAAAGCTCATTTGTGAGTATGATTTAGATCAGGTGGTAGAATACCGAGCTTAATGTAATCCTTGACTTGGGAAAACCATGGGTCATGTGGTTAGCTTCGATGATATTGATGCCATCATCACGAGAAGGTGGATTATTGGAAATGGTAGAATGGAAAAGGGTGTGAATGGACACGTGAGTTGTGTCGAAAAGTGGGTTTTGTGGAATGAGTGAGCCTAGAGAGGCCATGGTATTGGAAAAATGGTTCGTAGATCGTGGAGTAGTAGTGATGTCATACCACTCAAATTGGGCCAACAAGTTTTTGGCTACCTATTTGTATTGTTGTAAGATTGGGCAATGACATTGCCATTCTCCCTTGATTTGATTTACAATGAGGAGGGAGTCACCATATATGTCCAGGAATCGAATGTGCATTGAGATTGCTTGCTTTAGGCCTAGGATAAGAGCTTCATACTCAACATTGTTATTGGTATAGGGAAAGCCTAATTTGAAGGAAAAGGGGAGTGGCTCCCCTTGTGGTGTGAAAAAGACTATTCCTACACCCCCAACATGTGTGCAATGGGAGCCATAAAAGAAGAGGGTCAATTCAGTGGTTGATTCAGGCTCTACTAGCTCTTTGGCTTCACTTATATGAAAGACAGAGTCATCTGGAAGTTGGATAAGCAATGGTGCATCACTTGGTAAAGGGGCCTCAACCAACTGATCAGCAATGACTTGGCCTTTGATGGATTTTTGACTGATGAATTCGAGGTCAAATTCCATGAGGAGCATGATCCATTTGGTCATTCGACTATTGTGGTAGCTCTTACCCATCATGTAGCGAAGTGGGTTATCATGGGCAACTACGTAGGTAGTATGGTTAATCATGTAATGTCACAAATTTTGGGTGGCAAAGATGATGGCAAGGCAAAGTTTCTCCATGTAAGCATACCATGTCTCATAATCAATCAATGTGTGACTGATATAGTATACAACTTGTTCTTGGTCCATTTCATTCTTTTGAGCAAGGAGCGTGCCCAATGTGACATCAGTAGCAAAAATGTATAGATGGAATGGGTGATCTAGATGGGGTGGGATGAGGATGGGTGGAGATGTAAGGTATGATTTGATGTCATCAAAGGTGGCTTGACATTTATCATCCCATTTGAATGGGACCCCCTTTTGGAGAAGATGATTGAACGGTTGACACTTGTCTAAAAGTTGGGTGATAAATCATCGTATGGATTGAATTCTTCCTTGTAAGCCATGTAACTATTTGAGATTCATAGGGGGAGGCATGTCAAGAATAGCTTGGACTTTGGTGGGATCTACTTCAATGCCTTTCTATGAAATGATGAAACCCAATATTTTTCTAGTGGTAACACCAAAGACACATTTCTTCGGATTTAATCGGACATTATGTTCCAATAGGTGATCAAATATTTGGTGCAGGTCTTCAAGATGTTGACCATGGGTTTTGGATTTGGTGATGAGGTCATCAATGTAGTCTTCGATAGTTTTGTGCATCATGTCATGGAAAATGTAGGTCATGGCACATTGGTAAGTTGCCCCAACATTCTTGAGGCCGAAAGGCATGACCTTGTAACAAAAATTCCCCCAGGGGGTCATGAAAGAGGTCTTATGTTGGTCATCTAGATTGACACGAATTTGATTATAACCTGAAAAACCATCCATGAGTGATAGTATTTCATGTTCAGCTGTAGCATCGACCAATGTGTCAATATTAGGGAGTGGAAAATTGTCCTTGGGACAAGCTTTGTTAAGATCCCTAAAATCAGTGCAAATGTGGATACCCCCTTGGGTTTTCTGATGGGAACCATGTTTGAAACCCACTCAAGGTAATCGATAGGCTATATGAAATCCACATCGAGGAGTTTCTGTAACTCCTCTTTGACAATAAGGGCAATGGTGGGGTGCATGCGGTGCAAATTTTGTCGGACAGGTTTGGCATTGTCATCTAGGACAAGGTTGTGCACAACTAATGATGGGTCAAGGCCTAGACATATCTATATAGGACCATGCAAACACCTTAATGTAGTACCTAAGGAAATTGGTATAAAGGACACATTCTTCTTTGGATAGGCTAGCGATGAGGTAGATGATGTGAGGGTGTTTCGGATCATTGCCAATATCAACTTCAATAGTGTCCTCGACAAGCATGTGAGAACCATCATGGAGTTGAGTAGGGATGGGGATGAGGTGAAGGTCATCGATGGACTCAGGGAGCTAGAATTCATCATCTAGATAAATATATATATGATTAATCCATGGGAGGTGAGGTGGGATGGAAGGTAATGGTGCATTTGTAGATTGCAACATGTGTGGTGTTGGGAGGAATTCAATGGTTATGGGGGTTTCAAAAATTTCATCAAAATCAATAAAATCAGTGATAGGAGGTGGAATGTAATTGGGATGGTTTGGATATCATAGTAGAGCATATAAGTCAATAGAGATCATGTTGACCAAGGTGCTAGATAAGGTGGAGGTAGGTGATGAAGGTGGTGATGAATCAGATGAGGATAGCAATGAATCCAAAAAAGGTTGGTGATGACCTAGGTTTAACACCATAGGTGGGGAAGGGGAACGAGAATGTGGGCCATGAGGTGGTGGTAGTTCTCAAATAGGGAAAAATGGAATAGTGGGTGGGGGTGAGGAAGGTGGATCTTCAAGCAAGGGTGGTTCGATAGGTAAAGGTGGATCGAGTGATAAGGTGATGAAGTGGTGAGCAAGGGTTTCAACTTCATGAGGAGAGAGGGGCTCATGTGGTGGGGATGGTGGAAATAATATAGATGGAATATCGATTGTGGAATGAGGGGAAGAACTATTTATCGGTATATTAAGCTCAAATTCCTCATCAGAAAGAAGGTCGATAGGATCAAGATCTAGATTTTGCAACTCATGCTCAAGGGTACTGATTGTCGAAGGATGGTAACCAATGCCTGATCGATCGGTAGGTTTGCATGAGGGAGGATTGATATAGGTGTGACACCCCTATTCATATCTCCCTAGACCATAACCATACTAGTTATACATACGTAGATAATGCTAGGTAAAATTAGGATTTGACATGTGGTCAAGGTTACCATAAAATCTGGTTTGTGGTGGAGGTGTTGGAGGTTCTATGGATGAATCAAGTCCCCCATATACAAATTTCATGCAATTATTAGGAGGATCGAGAGGAACCACTACCCCAATAGTCAAGGGCACATCATGAGGTCAACCAAAGTCATGGGTGGATTGGATGTTGGATGGAAGAACCCGAGCATTGCTTATGTTATACTCACTAGGACCTGGTGTGGTCATGAGTATAGAAACATGAGGAGGGGTCATATGCTAAGGTTGAGGGGAGGACCCCCTGGGTGGTGGAAAGGGTGGTGGATTGGATGGAGTTGGAGTGGTGGGTGAAGGGGATGAAGTGGGAGGATCTGATTGAGCTAACTAGTCATCGAGTTGAGTGGTGCATTGTGTCCACTCATAGCACTCAATAGGTGTTCTAGTGATGGGATGATTGGCATGGGTAAATTGAGAAGTGGGGATAGAAGCTATGGTAGGTGAACTAGAGATTACTCATATCTATATTGATCAAGGCACAAAGTGGAGATATGGAGGGGGTGTGGGGAGAAGAGGTGGATTGTTGGATGAATATGGGATAGAAGGTGTAGCAAAAAAGGTGAATGGTGGAAGTGGTGTGAAAGGTGAAGAAGGGTGATGAGAAAATGTGGGAATATCTAGGGTGCTAGGAGGTTGTGGTGGATTTGATGAGGTTGATGTGATGTTTCTCAGATCAGGTGTAGGATGTGGTTGTGAAGATGATGGATAGGTGTTGTCTAGAGACCGGTATGGGGTAGGGGTAAATTGTGTGGATGATAAGGGTGGACCTGGTGGAAGGGTGATGATGTTGTAGAATTTGAATGGATCACCATCGATGGGGATGTAGTGGACCAAGCCATTATGGATATATTTGATACAATGATGGAGCATGGAAGGGATGCATTGCATGTCCTAAATCCAAGGGTATCCCAAAAGGATGTTGTACTACATCTCACCTTCGATAACATGGAAGAGAGTGGAAATGGTTTTGGCACCAGCCTTGATGGGAAGGACAATGGTACCAAGGGTGGGATGCATGGAGCCATCAAAAGCTCGAAGGTCCATGGATGGAGTGGCTAGATGGGAAGGGGGAAGGTGAAGGTGGCCAAGGGTGGTAGTAGAAATGATGTTGATGGATGAGTCGATGTCGATGAGAACACGCTTATAGGTGATGGTATTGATGGAGGCTTGAATATGTAATGGGGGATCCACTCCCTCACCTACAAATTCTATAATTTCATGGTCATGGAAGCTGATAGAAGGTTGTAGGCATCTCTGAACATTACCAAAAAAGTTGGCAAATGCATCTGTATCATGAGTCTCGAGATCAAGAGAGTGAAGGATAGAATCGAGGGCTTCATGGTGAGGTTGGGACTACTGCAGGAGGTCATAGATGGATAACCTTGTAGGGGTGGTATGGAGCTGATGGGAAATACTACCATGGATGGTGATGACATTCCATGGTAGAGGTGGAGGAATTGGTGGGGTAATGGGTGAGGTTGTAACAGATGGTTGTTGGGATATGGAGGGTTGTTGGGTGGTCATAAGGGGTGGATAGCATTGATTACGAGTTGCGATATTGATCATACCCAAAAATCCCTATTGGGAAGGACCTCGATTGACATGATTGACTTGGCATGGATCAGTTTGAGGTAGATTACCCCCATGCTTGGGTAATGGATTTTGATATATCCCCAAGTTTTGATTTTGTGGTGCAAGGGGATTTGAGACTTGAATGGTGCCTCGATCGATAAGGTCTTGCATGGTATGGTAAAAAATACGACATGAATCAAGAGTGTGGCCATGTTGTCGATGGAAATCATAAAAAGCTTGTGGATTGTGGTCCCATGGGAGGGGACGATTTGGATCAAGAGGTTGGACATTTGGCAAAGTGATGAGACCTCCCTCATGTAATCTATGGAATAGAGTGGGCATGGGCTCAGATAAGGGTATCCAATTGCATGGAGGGTGAGGTGGATATGAATTGCAACCTTGGTATGGATTAGACTATGGTGGAGGATTGCCTGGATATGGAGTGGGAAGTAGTGGAGGATTGACTTGGTATGTATTTTGAGGTGATCACGGAGGCGTGGGTTGAGGTGTTTGAGCGGATGCAACTTGCGGTGGTGGATATGGAGAATTTAGGAGTACTTGATTGGTTTGAGGTGGTCTGGTAGTGGGTGGTACATATGGAGGGTGATTGTAGTGGTAATTGGTGGGGTAGGGTTGTTTCTTCCAAAGCTTGATTTTTCCCGTGTGGACCTTGATGTCCTCGATAACCTTGGCTTGGGTAATGGCTTCCTCAAATGTCTGACTCTGATGAATCTACAATGTCTGGGAGATTTGTTTATGACAACTCTTAGCAAAGAGTTTGATGAGCTCTGAAGGTGGGAGAGGGAAGGCAAGATCATGAATGACCACTCTCCAATGGGTGACAAAATTAGTAATAGGCTCATCATCAAACTGGTGTAAAGCATAGACATCGGACAAGGTAAGCTTGGTTTTGATGTTAATCGAGAAGTGCTCAAGAAATAGATTGGCCAATTGTTCGAAAGTGAATAAACTATGGTGAGGCAAATGGTTGTACCAATATAATGCTTGTCCCCCAAGTGAAAGTGCAAATGTGCGAAGCATAAGGGGATCACTACCATGCAGTTGGTAGCAAGAAAAATGGTAATTATTGAGGTGCTCTCTAGGATCTTCCTTACTTTTAAATTTTTCAAATTTAGGGATCTCAAATCTATAAGGATATGGATGTATAGGTACAAAAGGGTGAATTGGTTCATTGCACAACTCATCATATGTGGGTTTTTGAGGCCCATAACTAGTCGTGCACAAATCCAATGTACGAATCTGCTCCTACATGGCTTGAAATTCACTAGAGAGCACCATGGTAGTGTTTGGTGGATCCAGAAATGGGGGTGATGATGTGGATGTAGGCAATGGCTGTGATGAGGGTTGCGAATAATCCAGATGTGGTGGATATTGCAACTATTGTTCCTCCCATGGATGATAGTAAGTAGCCTGGTTTGGATCAGGCACCGACATGGTCTGATATTGTGGGATAGGAACCTGAGATGGATGGGGTGAGATGTAGGAATATTGGTAGGTGGGTGGCTATTGTTGTTGATCATAGTATCCAAGAATCTATTGGGTAGGCATGGGCACCTACTGCTATTGCGCATATTGGAAAGTTGGTTGCGCCTGAGCAGTAGTGGTAGAGGACCATGTGGGTGGTGAGGTGAAGAAAGTGGGTGGTGTAGAATATGGGGGTGGAAGAGATGTGGGTGTGGTAAAAGAGGATTGGTGTGAATATGGGGGTGGAACTAATGAGGATGAAGGTGGTATGGAGGGGATGGTGAGCAGGGACTCGGGATAAACCGAATATCGAGGTGGATGACCTTGATAAGTGGGGTTCAATGGTGGAGGTCAAAAGGAAGGTGGAGGTGGTAATCAAAATGATGATGAAGGGGCTGATGGGGGTCCATATGATGAAAATGGTGGATAACTAGTGGGTGGATGAGAAGCAAACTATGGTGTGAAAGGAGGTAGCTACGAGGATGAGGATGCCTATTGTGGATGAATCTATAATGAGGGATGGGATATATTGGGTGATGATAGCTGGTAGTACTGATATGGGTGTGAAAAGTACTGAGGTGGAAGTGAAGAGGGTGGCTAGGATGAAGCCTACTAGGATGGTGGGGTTTAGGATGATATGACTTGGTTTTTCATGAAAATAAATTTTGATCTAATGATTTGCAAAATGGAAATATAATTAATTGATCTTTGAAAGGAAATGACTAAAATTGAAACTAACTAAATGCTTTTGGAAGGGAAATTACTAGAATGGAAACTAACTAGGTACTTGTAAGGGGAAATGATAGGAAGGGAAATTACTAAAATGGAAGCTAACTAGGAAAGCAAGTATAAACCTAATTAAAGCAAACAAGCAGATGCAATTTCATGGAATTATAGCCCGATAGGAAAGGTTAGCCCCAAAACATAATAAAAACAAAACTTTTCACACAATACCTGTGTCTAGGGATGTGTAAAACATTCTGGTTCACCTTATATTTTGCAACTATGCTAATTTAGAAGGTTTGTATGGGGTCATGCAATCCTATCTTCTAATAGGTGGTTCACATGGGATTGTGCAAATCTGTATCTAAGGACTAGGCTAATTTTTTTTGAGGTCCTGGTCATGATTTTAAAGTTTTTAGAGTATTCTACCACATGTACCTACATAGAAAGTTCTAAAATTCAATTTAAGATTAGCAAGATGACCCAAAACTCAAAAAGATATCGCATATACTTGAAGAAAATAAATGATAAGAAAATAAGCTAACTATTGATTTACCACACAAAAATACAAGGATGCTTTGACATTGCATACACCATGGTGAGAGATAATTTGTGGTCTAGGTATGGGGGCATGCAATCCCTAGGAACCTGAGGCTCTTAACCTCCCCTAAATTACCTTGTTGTTGGTTGTGGGTGTCTAAACCAATACCTAGGTATCAAGTATCAAGTTTGAGGCAGATTTGGGGAATTCACACGCCCAAGTGTGTACTCTCTACTCTCTTTGGAGGCTCACTGGTGCACTAGCAAACCTTTTGTGGTTTTGTCTAAGATGATTTTTAGGGTATTTTTGGTTTGGGGTTTCTTCAAATATGATAGCTACCTACAATACAAAAACAAGCCATAATTTTTTGTTAGAAGGTGATTAAGCTAATTCTTGATGGGGGTCCCACCGGGTGTGCCAAAATGAAATGAGAAAAAATATGCTATAACACTCATTCAATATTATATAATCTACTACATTTTGTATTAAAATCATAAAAGGGTTACAAAACTCGATATCCTTTTACAAATATACCTTGAAGGCTACAATGGGGTCTTCCTAAAGGAAGCCATTTTGGAATTGGTACAAAAGCAACGATATTTGCCCTTTTGTGTTCCTCGGTGTATGTGGGCTTCTTGCACATGGGCCATCATTGGTTGGATGTGTTCTTGTACTTGTTAGACTTGTTAACCTATAAAATATTGTTAGTGCATTGGGGGGTCTACCTCAGTCAAACCCTATGGTTATGAAGACAAAAGACTCATTAAAAATGCTCAAAACATGAAAATAACTATTTAAAATGACATGAAAACACTAAAATAAACTATACTTAATTTTTCTAATGATTTTGGTGCCTATAGCAGAGGTTAACATGGGGTCCTATGAACTGGTCCTGGATTGGATGGTTTGCATGGGATCATGCAAACCTATCCTTCTTATATTGAATATGCAAGTTAGATTTTTTGGTTGTCCTAGAGTAGCTACTTCTTTGATTTTTGTACGGGTCACCCTCAAAAAGTGCACTTTGTAGGAGATCATTGAACTGTCTCAATCACAAAATAAATCCATGAAAGGGACAAACCAATTGCAACGGTTGTATGATAGTTATGTTATGTATGTGTAATGGATGCAAATGGATGTAGTGATTTCGGTAAAAAAAAGTTGGTTATGAAAAGGTGAAAATGACCTTCTATTTATAGACTTGGCCAAGGTGAGAGGGAGGGGACAAGGTGTTCCCTATGAGGTGGAAATGGTGAGGTGTCTAGCTGGGAGGTGTCCCTTAAGGTGTCCTGGTTCATAAATGAAGTTGGATGAAAGAATCCCTCACCCATCCACAAATAATTATGACTTGCTAAAAATATCCATTAGGAAATAATGAACACCTTTTCAGAAATATCTATCAATTAAAAATTACTTCTTTTGTGCAAAAATCTCCATCTTTCATTTATGACCCAGGGGAGAGTGAGGTGGAAAAATATCTGGGTGAGATGTGGTAAGGCTAGGATAGGCTAGGATAGGTGAGGTGGAAAGGCTAAGCTATTGAAAGTAGACTAGGTGATGTGGAAGGCTTAAATTAAATCCATATTAGATCTAATTAAGCATGTGATTAGCCATAAAGCAAGTTTTGACCAAAAATATTGACTTTTGAGCATAAAGTGTTTTTTGACCATGGTGGAGCATTCAACCTTGGTTGAGTTGGGAATGGGGTCACATGAGAATCCAATATTAAATATAGTAAGGGGCTAGGCTAGACCAACAGTGATAAGGATGATGAATAGTGGATTTAATAAATAAATAGTATTTTTAGCCAATTTATGCAATTTTCAAGGGTTTTACAAATTGATTGACTATGGAAATAGGGAGAGGGACAATGTGCAAATTTTTGGGTGTCTACACATTTAGCTATACTTAGTGATATTCTCATATTTTATAGAAATATATATTTTATTTTGTAGATGAGGTCTAGTTTTGATAGCACCTAGCATATATCAAAGTCCCATCACTAATCAACACATTAACAATCCTAATTAGGACAAGGAAAGATCAACACTACAAAGTAATCCTAGTCACCTTAAGTAAAAGGTTTTACTTGCTTATTTGGTGATGCACATGATATAGAGTATTGATCATTGACAAAAGGACAAGCTCTCCACTACCCAAAGAAACCCCTTGCTTTATAAAAATGATCAAAATACCAAAATCAAATCAAATCCCTTGCTCAAAACAAAAACAAAAAAAAAAAGAAAAAAAATTCAAAATAAATAGTGATTTTCATCACTAAGCATGATCAAGTATTCCAATAAATAAAAATAAAATAAGGGGTTGAAGAACTTGAATTCCTGGAATGGTCACTACTTGAAACCATAGAGTGATCCCCAATACAAAAATGGGCTAAATGAATCTCATCTGACATTGTGGTAGGTCTAAGCAATTTACACATGAGCTAGCTTTAGGTGGCCTGTATTACCTAGTGGTCTAGTCTAACTGCGTCCAAAATTAGGATCAATATGGATATTTGGTGATCCTAATTATGAAAATGGGCTGAATGAATCCCTCCTAGCAACGAGGTAAAATATATTTCATCTAATATATTCATTTGCACACACAGGAATTATCTTTTAGGAGTCTAGTATGGTCATTATACAACTTCTAATTAATCAACTAGGATGTTTGAGTCTCATGGAAGACCTAAAAAATTCCTCATAGCAACAAAACATCTTAGATCATAAATTATTACATATCATGCTACTTTTGTCTCACATATGGATGCTTACATGAGTAATTATTATGATAAGAGTTACCATTTTCCTTCATGATTTTTATACATTTTGTGGTGTCACCCATTAGATTGTTAATCACATATTATATGCATTCCTTATGTTTTAAATGTTTAAAGCATACAGGTTCATTTACATTATATCATCATCATGTAAATAATGCATTACACACTTTGAATTCATCATGTCAAATAATATGGATTAGATGCATATAAATTTAAATAAAATATACATTTAACATCTAGCAGTGCATCCATATATGCATACACAAGTAGTCCATCTATACATTTAGATAACATCATCTAACCACTTATAAATCATCTAGCTAGTGCATGTCATTAATACATCACATCATATAGCATAATATCATAATCATTACATTCATGTACATCTCATAAAAATTAACATAAAATAAAAACACAATACATACACATAATGAGTCTCAAAAAATAATATCATATATATGTGTCTATCATAAGTACATAGAGGTATATCAAAAATACCTGTAGGCTACAATAGTGTAGGTCATCTGACCTTACACTAAAAAATGATACAATGTGCTCAAGCATGATCATGAGTGGCCTACACCACTAGTATCACCTCCACCCTCTCTGCCCTCTCTATGAGATGGTTTGGAGCTAGTACCTACAGTCCTCTCTATTTGGGTCCTTATCCTATGGTTAGGCTACACTAATGACTACCTTGACTCACTTCGCCTACTATGGTGTGAGCCCCTTGTTGTAGACCTCTCTTAAGGAGTGCCACCTAGCCTCCTGAACTAGGGCTATAGAGTGATAATATACATAGAATATACTAACATATAAGCCTCAAAATCATTTAATAGCTCCTATAGGTGCCTAACCTCTACCCCTAAGTATAAACCTATTGGCCCTTGAGCAGCTAGAGTGGCTGGTACAACCTATGATCATAGGGCATCTCTCTCCATAGTGAGTTTCTCTATCATGGTCAATGATGAGTCAATAAGGGTCTATAAAGAGGTCCTCTCCTCCTCATATCCTCACCATGTGGCCAGCTAGCTCTATGCTATAGTGAGATAGGTATCCAACTGTAGGATTTATCACTGAGTCATCTGAAGCTCGACCTCCATGCTATGTAGTTAAGCTCAGAGGGGATACTCCTGTTCCTCTAGAGATACATCCTCCTCCTCCTCTGGTGCTACTTGCTCCTTATTATCCTAACCCCACTACTCTATCCTAGGTCACACCCATAACGCATTAAGATCCTCCTCTAGTGCCTCATATCTAGATCATGCTAGGTGGCTGCCACCCTGCCATAGTTGTGTAATCCACCACTAGGTGTATGCCTCTATAGTGCTAGAATACTCTATACTGATACCAATGGTAGGAGGATCTACCTTATTTGAGATAACTATGACCTGAGGTACTAGGAGATCCCTCTTTGCTTGAATCTATTTATAGATAATAGGCTCAAGTGGGATGTCTTATTGATTTTGAACTATCCGATCACCCAGGAGAAGTGTAAGAAATTCCTCACTCCTACTTTATGATCAGTGATCCATCTATCATGCCTCATCTATGACAAGTATTGATCTACCTCCTCACAAGAATGGAAATCCACATAGGTCCTCCAGATGATATCTTGAGCCTTTAGCCTAATTAGAGAACCTACGTAGTGGTCCAAATACCTTGCGTAGTGATGAATTCGTTTCTCCTCTACATCTCATGGTCACTTGGACCTGTAACACTATGCCCTTGCATCTATAGTAGTAATATCCTCGAGAAATATAGATGGGTGATCTATATTGATATGTTTCCACACCTATATCTGTAAGAGTAAGCTACAAGTAACTCTAGCCTAGCCCTATCATTGAATCCTATACAAATCATCTTAGAGCTATGCCAGTAGTGCACTCCCCAAGACATAATAATGGGCTTGGTGCTATATAGAAGGTCTTTCACCATCGCTAAGAGGTTCTAGGGGAATCTCGCTCCTAATGTGTTAGGGAGAAGCATGTTGTAGATAACATGCATCAACATGACCTAGCATCATTAGAATACCTAAGCATGATACCAGTGGGCAACAAGAACTCCTCCATGATGTATATCTCTCAGAGCTTCCCATGCTTGGGTATGAAAGACTATCAAAAACCATTTGCCTATGTCCAATAGGAGTGTAGAAACCTAAATTGTGTCATGCTTAGGGGAGCTACTCACAAAGACACATTCATAAGATCAAATGACATAATATTGGACTTTCCAAGCATCAACAGTGGTTCTCACCACTCATTTGGGACCTTTTCAAGCCATCTAAGCCTAGAAACTCAAGCCAAGAGGGACCATATCCTATTTGCTCAAGCCTAGAGTGGCTAGACCTTAGCCACTACAGACGATAATGGCTAGATCTTAATCACTTTTGACGATAGTGGCTAAGCCATAAGAAGTAGTTTTGCCAACAAACAAGCCTAATCATGGGTGAAAGTGGCAGTCTGCATGTAATAAAGGTCAGTGGGAGTAACATTGCATTCCTTTTCATGATCAGTTCACATAGGAGACTTGAGTTTGCATTTAGAATTGAGTTAACTGACCTCCAAGCATAAAAAAAGGAGAAAATCTTCTCATGCTAATGACCAATTCACATTGGAGACTCATGTTGGCAATTATATTTGAGATAACTATCTTCCAAACATAGAAAATACAAGAAGCTTCTCATGCTAACTTACACTACATATGAGAAATTCATTCCTAGGGCTTGGACATAGACCTAGGGTTTCACACTATAAAAGGTGCAAGACTAAGAGCACCAAGGGAGATCGTTTATCAGAGAATCAATCTTTTTGGTCATTGAGGAGAGCTTTCGAGACTTGGAGCGTTCCCTTAAAGATCATGAGTACAACAGAGCCCTGATGTATTGAAGAGCATATCAACCATTATTTCAACATTAGATACAAACTTTGGTCCATAGATTTAGAGCAAAGAGGATGGGAGTCACTTTAGTGATTGTTGTCTTAGACAGTGGCCCGTAGGCTTAGCTTAGGGTTTTAGACATTAGATTCATTATTTTAGCATATCATTAGCATAGTATCATTTCATTTGTTTGCATCCATAGCATTAGCCTAATTTGCATTTGCTTTCATTTTTTATATTCAGTACTAACAACCTCATCTAGGGAGGCATTCTCGGACATCTAAGTGTGTGTTGTCATTTCATTTCTTATAGGGCCATAGGTTGATCGGACAAAATTTGCAACATATGAGAGCAAAAGGGATCCCTCTAGGAAACAGACCTAGATAAGGAGGCATCTGTAAGCCCTCATACATTTCTATGTGTGAAACCAGGAAGCTTTTCAAAATTGCACCACCCCTATGTGTAAACTTAGTGTAATGAAATGGGTATCCCTAAGAGGGACCGAAATGTAATCGAGTTTCAATACAAATAAAGAGATCCATATTTTTTATTTCCATGTTATATGCTTTTTCATTGTCTTCCATTTCATCTTGGGTTTTTAATAACATTGCAAGTAGATTAAAGTGGTGCATGCATCCCAGGGTCGCTATAGATGGTGATCATGGTGGGACCTCCATTTATTTTTTATTTTCTATCAAAATACTAACTTAGTTTTGTGTGTAGGTCTAGCTTCTCTAAGCTACATCAACCATAAATTAGCCGCTATGAGCTATAGCAGCCAATAGAGATTTAGCTGCTCTAAGCTACATCGGACAAGAACTAGTCGCTTTGGTTAATAGCGGCCAGAATTGGAGTGCAGTAGAGGTCAAAAAACCAACTCTCTAATCTGGATCAAAGGTTGGTATGGCTTATTTGATATTTTATAGCTTTTTGTCTACTTCTGTGTTCCTAAAATAGAGAACTTAAAGCACATCTATGTTTGGAAATTGAAAGAATAAAAGGAGAAATAATTAAGTATTTTGCATAACTTAGATCTTCTTTTAAATTTTCCACTAGGTGTTGCAAGGAACAATGACTTATGCCTAAAATGTTCACCCTAGAATCCAACATGCTAGAAATTGTATGTTATTTTCTTACTTTGAGGCCCTGCTAGAGGCCATAAATGCATGAAATAAAGTGCGCTCATAAAAATCATAGTAGTTCATGCATCTTTCTAAATATTGAAATGTACTTTCACACTTAGGCATATAGGAAAGACTCATTGTTGTTATATGATGCACTTTATGTTACGCAAGCTTAAAATGAACATCACAAAAACATGTCTCATTTAAACGTTGTGGAGTTGGATTTCATCACCAACCCTCAATTCAGTCCAATGATGTTGGAATTCATCTCCTTCCATTGGTTTACCCCCTAGAGCTTCCTAGAAATGGATTGAGAAAATTATTTATAGTGATACTAAGTTACTTGTGCTCAAACTATCTCCCACTATTAGAACAATAATTGGTTCAGAGTGGAAGAGCTAGGCGAACCCCCCACTGTGTCCTCAGTGGTGTACCCTAAATTCTTTTGAGAAAACTATGTTTGGCATGGGTGTACTTGATTATCACTATGGATGAGTCTTCTCATTCTTAATACAAGAACAACATAAATAAATTGAAAGAAAAACACATCAAAACACACCAAATAGTTTAGGGCACACTTAAATCAGTAATTAAGATAAACATTTGTTTGGTATTGTGTGGCTATTCCTAAATTGCAACTCAAAAGATCAATTCATATACAATGTGGTTAAAACAAGAAGCAAATAACCTCTATCTGATATCGATAGAGATACTGAAGCAACTCATACCCATAGGTGTTGTAGTAACATTGAACAAACTACCCGTAAGACCATGAGATGTAGCTCCGCGAGCCTAAGGGGTGATAACTCAACCCTTGGGGATCTCCTCAATAAACCCCAAGTAAGGAACCACATCATGGAATAAAATCACATAAACAAAAAGAGGCTTCACAACCATCCTCATCAAGGAGACATGAGGAGACCTCAAAGGCCTCCTCTAAACACACATAAACACCTCAAATATGTGAGGAAGCTTCAAGGGATTCCTCCTCACATGGACATAAAGAAGATTATAAAACTCATTCTTTGCATAGGGATGATGAGACTGCTACATCTCCATCCACCTGGAGAAAACATGTCACCATAAATCCCTCTTCATCAAGAAGACAAACAAGAGTCACAACACCTCAAGATTCACAAGAAACATATGAAACAGGTCTCCCCACTGAAGGGCAGGAAACTAGAGCTGCATCTAGCCATGGGAATCAGATAGAAGAAACCCTTCATGCAAAAGGAAATATTCTCATAGAATATGACCTCATAGGAGTTAATGGCACCCCACGGGACCAACCATAGAAGATAAGACAACTATACGGGTTGGATCGGTTTCCTACATGACCAACTCAAAGAACTATAGCTATTGAGAACTCTGCATCTGGAAGCTCACGGACTGTGACCTCTAAACACATCTCCTAGTATAGGGGTACCTCAGAGCAACACCGTGGTATATGCATGGAGTCTGATCATAGGGATACTCAATAGTACATTGAATAAGTCACATTAGCTAGCAATAGTATAGGTACAACAAAAACCTCCTTAAGGAATATGTGAGTCAAGATATCAAGAATAGAGTCAAATAAACATGAGTCTTCTATGATAGTGCAAACTAACTGAATGAGGTGGTTAGAAAATGCATTACGTAAGGAGCAAGAGCTAGTGGAAGATCTTGAATAGGATAAACAAAGAGAAAGAATCTTGCACCAACATGAGCAGCGCTTAAGAAAGTAGGCTGAGCAACTAGCTCTTAACAATTTATAGAAAAATGGTGGTGACCACTAGAGAACTAGATGCACTGACTCACCTAAGGAGAGGCACACTAGAAAATATGGCCCACAAAAAAATCCCCCACCAAACCATAAATGAAATCCAACTAGTGGGGAAAGGGAAAACACAACAAATCAGGATCATAATCCTAAGTCCCCTCGCAGGAGGGAGGAAAATGGAACAAATAAAATGGATAGAGAGTTACCTCCATTGCCACTGTGAATATGCTTACAAGAGGAGTAAATCCATGTATCAAAGGTATTTCAAGAGCTTGATGAAAAGATGAAAACCTTTGAGAAACAAGAGATAGCTGGGATCTTGCCAACATTGAGCAAAATACACAACCAACCATTGTGCCCGTCAATCCCTAGCCCTACATATCCTAAGCACTTTGAGATTCCTAGGTTAGAAAATTTTAAGGGTGAAGAGGATGCACAAGAGCATGTCACCAATTTTATCAATGCCTATTATCATCTTGAAGATAATGATGCCATCATACTAAGAACATTCATAATGACATTTTTAGGTGCTCCCACTCAATGGTTTAACCAACTACCTAAGCATAGCATAACCAACTTTGAACAACTAGTAAAAAAATTCTTAAAATGTTTCTCCATTGGTGCTAAGAAGAAAGTTAACCTTTCAGGCCTGGCCAAATTGAAACAACATGATGATGAGCCAGTAATGGATTATGGGAATAGGTGGAGAAAATTCATGGCCAAATTATCATTCTTCATTCCCAAAGAAGAGATCATTCACATGTTCATCAAAAGTTGCTCTAAACACATATCCGTCTTGTTACAAATTTAGCAATATCCTTCATTTGAGGAAGCTTTGGCATAGGCCAAGCTCATAGAAGAAATAAAAGTAGATGAGGGAACAATTAAACTCTAAAACAAAAAGGAGTGGAACAATAATGGTAAGAATGACAAGTACAAGCAGAAGCAGGGCAAAACTACTCTAGTCAATCAGATCGTATTGGCTACACCTAAGGATGGGGGTGCACAACAACCCCAAAACTATTAAGCACATCCCTCACCAACCAATTATGACCAAAAGAACAATCAGGGAAGAAATAGAGAATGCAATCCACCTTGTTATTTCACACCTTTGAGAAAGTCAATGCAATCAATCTTTAATCAGTTGAGCAAGGCTAGGAGGATTAGATTTCTTAATATACCTCTTATAGATCCCAACCATTCTAATCCAAAAGGATATAGGAAAGATCAATTTTGCCCTTATCACAGGATATCGGGGCATGACATTAAGGCTTGCATCGAGTTTAAGCATCAAGTGCAAAACATGATTGAGGTGAGAGAACTCAAAGTTGACAACCCACTAGATCCCAAAAATAGATACATGGGAATATAAAGAAACCCATTAGCCAACCATGAGGAACCTAGATAGCAAGGATCCCAAGACAATCAGGTTCGAGCTGATATACCTACCCATGGATGTATTGGGATGGTTGAGATTGTCAACATAGCAACAAGGACTAGGTGGTATGGTCAACCACAACCTCCTGAAACTCCCATGAACGTCTCAGCTGCTCTTGGGCAAAGGCAAGACAACCTTCTAGGTCCACCAACATGACCTGTGGTAACTATTAGGAGTAGATTGGAGCAAAACCTACAGATGACTCCAAATAATTTATCCATATATAAGCTCATACAAAAGTCCCTAACGTATAGGGATACTTTAATGGAAATATTAAGGACAATTGAGCTCCAACTGCAAGATGTGAATGCATTCATTCACTTTGTGGGACAAGTACAAGAATGCCAAGAGCCTATAATTCAATTCTATGATCTTGATATTAAGACAGTTCTTGCTACCTTACTAGACCCTCTGCTAAACATTGTAGTGGCAATCAACAAATTACCTTTCAAGAGGGTCTTGTTCGATATAGGTTCATCAATAAACATCATTACACCAACAACAATAGAGCACCTCAAGATCCCCAAGTCCAATATCATTATAGGATCTTACACATTGAGAGCTTTCAATGATGCCTTATGCAATACTGTGGGAAAGATAGTCCTACATCATGAAGATCTTCAAGATCAAGATGAAGATAGTGATTACCACCCCACTTCACCAACATCATCCGTAGGGTAATCCACATCGCATGCATCAATACACTTGGCAAGCACAGGAATAGGGGAGTACCTTGTGTATAACATTACCTTTATGCCTACCATTGAGTCTACACAAAACATGGAAAGGCCTAAGGACTTGAGGCTACCATTAGGAATAGTGGATCCACTTGGATTCCCTCCCAACCAAACCAATTTTATCTATGTTGGCCTGGACTGCACTCATAAATCTTTAGACATAGAAGAGGATAGTGAAAAATTATTCATGGTCAATGTTAATTACCTCTCTAACCTCGAGTTCACTCTAAGCTACTTTGAGCATTGCCATTGGTATGGCTATGGCCTTGGCATATATGAGTAGGGGTGCAGGCGGCCATACAAGCCATAATATCAGCTTATCTCTGACAGATTTGGCTTAAGCTATTATATCAAAGGTTGAGATGCAGCATTGGATATATTATCCTTAGGGTTAGGAGAAGACATTGAATTCATTCCTTATCATCCCCTAATAATAGGAAATTTGAGCAATAGACAAGTGGCCATTGTAAACGTACTGCCACCAAAAATTTATCATCCAAACATCTCAATTAATTCCATCCCAACAAAGTACAACTCATGGGATGAAGAGAATGGATATGAAGCAAGTGATGATGAAGTGCAACTTGGCTTAGCCTACCAAGGGCCTTGCTATATACAAAGATTCACATGGTCCATCCATGATGAGAGTGAGTATACATTAGAGGAAAGTGACTATGAATCAGAAGACTTAATAGAAAGAGCCTACTTAGGCCTAAGCTATCAACCCTTAACTTTGGGACAAGAGACAAATGCAAATGGATTCTTCATAAGTGATGAAGAATATGAAGATGAAACAAAAATGGCCTACTTAGGGCAAATACATGAGCCCTTGTATTAGGGTCACATACCAATGCTAATGGTTTCTGGATAAGTGATGATGACTTTGAGGATGAGACCGAGATGGCTTATCTTGGACCTCACCACTTACGGCAAGTCAATGAGCTAGTAGAGAGAGAGGTGGAACTCCATGCTATAGACCATCATCTATGATTTTTGGGGAGGCTTGTTGACCTAGCTACCATTAACCAGATGGTCAATCCCCCTCCACCTACATTCAGGGAGTGATTAGAGCCCAATGATCCTATTGTACACCCTGCTAATGGGCTAGATATAGAAATTCCCATTCCTCTAGAGCCTCATCATAAGTATGGAAGGAAAAACCTGAAACAAGATTACACCCATGTGGTCTTGGAGATTTCATCCCATCCATCAACATGATTTCCATTGATTTGACCACTCCACTTAATAATACAACAGATCCTACCAATTCATTGCATCTTGATATAGAGGCTATTGATTGGGATTGTGCTAAGTCACCCATAGAGCCTAAAGAACTCTTTCCCAATGAAGAGATGTTACAACTGTTCCATTTTACATTAGGTTGTGCGTATGATGTATTCCATGTTGGTTTGGAACCTGAGTCAATAGGTCTTGTAAATCTAGCATATGACATTTATTTGATACCCATGCATCATCAGCTAGAGGATGGGCCACATATGGCTATAGAAGCGAATTTCAAGGTGGACATCAGTGATGATCCTACCCAACCAAGAAAAGTCAAGTTCAAAGAAAGTCTATATCCAGAGGAACAAGCTATCCTAATTATTCTTCTCAAAGAGAGACCCAATATTTTTTCTTGGACTTACAAAGACATGCCAGGGATAGATCCAAAGTTAGTTGTTCACAACCTTTCATTAGATCCCATGAAGAAACCAATCAACCAAAATCTAAGGAAAATGTACCCAACCATTGCTTTTATGGTGAAGAAAAAATTGCAAAAACTACTGGAGGTAGTATTCATAGTTCCTATAGACTACCCTGAGTGGATGTCAAACATGGTATCCATGAAGAAACCTAATAGAAGAGTCTGTATCTACACAAACTTTAGATATTTAAATAGGGCAACACCAAAGGATTCATTCCCATTGCCAAACATAGATGCTATTGTAGATGCAATCGCAAGTCATGATATGCTCTCCCTAATGGATGGTTTCCTTGGATACAACCATATTTAGATTAAGCTCGAAGATCAATATAAAACTACTTTCATTACTCCATGGGGAACATTCTATTACAAAGTGATGCCATTCAGTCTCAAAAATATTGGTGCCACATATCAGTGAGCCATGACATACATATTCCATGACTATATGCATAATATCTTAGAGGATTACATGGATGACTTATTGGCCAAGTCCCTATTGTAGAAAGAGCACGTCGAAGTCCTTAGACAATTCTTTGATCACCTCATAGAACACAAATTCCGATTGAATCCTAAGAAGTGCATATTTGGCATAACTTTTGGCAAGATTTTGGGATTCATCGTATCTAAGAGATGCATCAAAGTATATCCTACAAATGTAAAGGCTATACTAGAAATGACTTCCCCTACCAACATTAGGGAATTGAGGAGCCTACAAGGCAAGATAGCATCCATCAAAATATTCCTCACACAATTATTAGAAAAATTCCAACCTATGAATCGGTTGCTATGCAAAGAGATCCCATTTCATTGGGACAAATAATTCCATCAAGCCTTTATAGAGATCAAAACTTATCTAGAAACGCCACCAGTATTGGCTCCACCAAGGCCAGACATACCATTTTTACTATATATATCAGCTACTAATTTTGCATTGGGCACCATGTTAGCCCAAAATAATGCACAAGACAAAGAGCAAGCCATATATTACATTAGTCGCACCTTGGTGAGTTATGAGATAGGATATACGTATGTTGAGAAATTGTGTTTAGCAATGGTCTTTGCTACTCAAAAGTTGTGACACTACATGTTGATCCATATGACCTACGTCATATCAAAACAAAATCCTTTGTAGTTATGATGAGCAAGACATCACAATACATGTACTGCAAAGTGGATAATGCTATTGATAGAATTTTATTTAGAGTTCATAAGCCAAAATTTTATCAAGTTATAAGTCATAGCATATCAATTAGTAGAGGCACCTCTTCAGGATAACAAGCCTATCACTATAGAATTGCCTGATGATGCTGTATTTGCATTATCAAATCTTGTAGAGCTCGAAGAACCTAAGAAAGAAAGATACATGTCATTATTCTTCAATGGTTCTAAGTATGAACAAGAGGGCGAAGCAAGGATTATCTTTATCACACCACAGGGCACTCCATTGACCTTATCATTTAAACTAGACTTCCCATGCACAAACAACAATATAGAATACAAAGCATTGATCCTAGGACTCCAAATAGTCGTAGCAATGGGCATTAAAAGGCTAAATATATTTTGTGACTCCTTGCTCATAGTAAACTAGGTAAAATGACTATTTTAATGTAGGTGCCCACTCCTAAAAACATACAAGAAACTTGTTGACACATACCTAGCCCGACTGGAATGGTATGACATCAAGGCAATACCTCATACGTCAAATAGATTTGCAAACACCATGGCCTCTTTGGGATCCTTGATCCCTCAGAATCTATCTACTAATTTTACAACTATTCTTTTGAAAGTGCTTTCACACTCAACAATACACTGTGAAGATTTTGACAATAAAGAATCAGTCAACATGAACATTGAACCAAATTAGGATTGATCCTTCGCAGCCAGATATTTCTTACAAATGACACATTGGGGGTATTTGATCTCCCAAGGACCTATGGAGTGTGGTGCAACCATACACCATAGAGTTGTTCCTCAATCCATGTTGACCAAATCAAAAATACAAGAAGAACAAGTTGTCTTTTCTATAGAAGTCATGGCTTATCAGGATTGGCTTTCCCAACTGTGGGACTTCCTAAAACTTGGAATAGTACCTCAAGGTCTATCACATACTGAAAGGTGAATGTTAAAATATAAAGCAACAAGATACATCTTGCTAGGAGAAATCCTCTATAGATGAGGATATGATGGAGTATCACTTCGTTGTCTTGAACCACAAGAAGCATCCTAGGCAATTTTCAAGCTCACAATGGCACATGTGGAGGGCATTTCAGTGGCATGGCCATCGTTAAGTACATCTTGAGAATGGGTTACTATTGTCCCACCATGGAAAGGGACTGCTATGAGTACGTCAAAAAATGCAGTAAGTGCCAACATCATGCAAATATAACACACTTGCCATCGCAAGCCTTGTAGCCCATCTAGGAAGCATGGTTATTCTCGTAGTGGGGACTAGACTTTATTGGGAAGATATCACCCCCGTCCTCAGGCCGACACACATTAATCATAACAGCCATATAATACTTCACTAAATGGGTCGAAGCCATCTCCTTAACATCAACAACTGGACCAAGGATTGTGGAGTTTATACTCCACAATATCATAAGTCATTTTGGGGTCCCTTCTAAGATAATATCGGATAATGGGCCATATTTCAAGAACAAAAATGTGCATGATTTAATGAACAAATATCATATTTAGCATGGTTTTTCAATGCCTTATTATCCGCAAGCAAACGGGCAAGCAAAAGCCTCAAACAAAACAATAGTATCCATATTGAGGAAGATGGTGCAAGAAAATCACAAGGACTGGCACATGCAGTTGCCCCTAGCATTATGGGCATACAGGACTAGTATATGGATGCCCACTAGGGCAACATTGTTTTCACTAGTATATGGCACTGAGGCCATCATGTCATTAGAGTTGGAAATTCTGACTCTATGCATAGCATTAAAGGACTTCATAGATGATGATACTGCATGGAAAGGCTGCATTGATCAATTGATGCTTCTTGATGAACATCGAGTCAATGCTTTAGAGCATCTTCCTGTTTACCAAGATTACCTTGTGTGAGCTTACAATAGTAAAGTCCACCTAAGGGAATTCAAGGTTGGAGATCTAGTGCTCAAAGAAAACTAGTAGAATTTGAATTTGCTATTGCATTTGTGAGATAAGTTCATGGTAATCTAGTTAGGCCCATACATGATTTCACAGAGATTTGGGCCTGGAGCATATTTCCTTATATCGTTAGATGGTTTTTAAGTTCTTGAAATCCTCAATATCATTCAATTAAAGGTATTCTACACATAAAACACAAAAAAAATTCAAATATGTCAAAAACACAAAAAACATTCAAATATGTCAAAAACACAAAAACATTCAAATATGTCATAAAATACAAAAAAATTCAAATATGTCATAAAACAAAAAAAACATTCAAATATGTCAAAAACAAAAAAACATTCAAATATGTCATAAAATACAAAAAAATTCAAATATGTCATAAAACACAAAAAAACATTCAAATATGTCAAAAACACAAAAACATTCAAATATGTCAAAAATACAAAACAAATCATAAAAACATAAAAGTTCAAAAAAAATAATCAAAGGCTCCAAGGGCATCCAAGTCGCTTGGTCAAACTTCAAATGAAAGGCTCCAAGGGCATCCAAGTCACTTGGTCAACTTCAAATCAAAGGCTCCAAGGGCATCCAAGCCACTTGGTCAACTTAAAATCAAAAGGCTCCAAGGGCATCCAAGCCGCTTGGTCAACTTCAAATCAAAATGCTCCAAGGGAATCCAAGCCGCTTGGTCAACTTCAAATCAAAAGGCTCCAAGGGCATCCAAGTCGCTTGGTCAACTTCAAATCAAAAGGCTCCAAGGGAATCCAAGTCGCTTGGTCAACTTCAAATCAAAAGGCTCCAAGGGCATCCAAGTCGCTTGGTCAAATTCAAATCAGAAAGCCCCAAGGGTACTTCATGCTACTTTTTCGAAATCAAAAATATCCAAAGGTATAATAAGCCCTTTGGTTAAATTAAACAAAAATACAAAACAACATAAAGTCAAAAATACAAAACAATTGCATCTCACATCTTGCATCCACATAATTGCATTGCATTTTCATATCCACTACAATTGCATATGTCATGAGAACCTTAAAAGTGATACCACAGTTTGTCGCACAAATCATTCAAATCCATACCTCCATCAACACATGTGTAATTGTGTTTTTTAACACAACCATTATTTGTTGCTATACATAATATACTAAGTTTTTTCGGTTAATCAACCACACCTAGTGACCTTATCAACTTTTGTGAAAAATAGCTTTGATTAGTAGAAGGTAAGGTCTAGCTGTGATAATGCCTTGGATATTCAAGATCCCATCATTAATTGAAACACTAAAATCCTAGCTGGTATAAGAAAAATATGAAAGCTGAAAAGCATTCTAGGCTACCTTAAGCGAAAAGGATTTTCCTTGCTTATCCCCTTGTGCAACTGGTTTAAAGGTATTGATAATTGGAAAAAGTACAAGCTTTACCCTATCCAAATCCCTTGCTTAAATCAACATAAGAAAAATCCCAAAGAAAAGTACATATTAAAAAAGCGAAGCATATAGTCCAGATTTCATAGCAATGATCCTATAATAAAATCAGAAAATCAAAATCTCCTAGCTCAAAAAGAAAAAAATCAATCAAAAATAAATAGTGGTTTTCATCACTACATTCGAGCAAAATAAATATTGATTATCATCACTACAAAATCCCTCACTCAAAGAAAAATCAATAAAAAATAAACAGTGATCTTCATCACTACGTTTGAGAAAAATAAATAGTGATTATCATCACTATAAAAATCCTTGCTCAAAGAAAAATCAATAAAAAATAAATAGTTATTTTCATCACTATATATGAGGAAATATCCAAAGCCAAAAGGGAATAAAGCTTGAATCCTTGGAATTCTCAGCATTGTACAAATCTGGAAGGAGAAATCCTTATGCATGATGATATGTCTATTAAAATTGCTTCATGCATTTGTGTAGACCAATGTTTGAATGTGGATGAGCTAGCTTAGGTAACCCAATATTGCCTAGTGTTATAGCCTAACCAAGTCCAACATAAGGATGATATGAACACTTGAGGATCCCTGATCTTAGCAATGGGCTGAAAGAATCCTGCATGACATCAAAGGAAATGCTTGAGTTCTACCTCAAAATATACAATCACTTGCACACATAGAGATCATGAAAAACCAAGTCCATGGTAAAAGCCTTACTTTTCAAAAGTCTAGAGTGGTCAATAGATAGTTGTTGATAGGGTAACTAGAGTGTTTGAATCTCCGAAAAACCCCAAAAATTCTTAAATAACAACAAATCATAACATCATTCACACCATCATTTTCTTTATTAGATTCTATAAATTAGGGGGTATCAACATAGTAGGATAGATACCACATATATATTAGAAATAGTATATAGATGACCACTAACTACTTTATATATTTTAATTTACAGAAACTTATTAAGAAAATACATTACACACCATTACATCTCATAAATGAATAATTAATCAATTCTTATGATAAGAATGGCTATTTAAAATTCATGATTATTTTTTTACTTTCTATGGTATCACCCATTAAGATTGTCAATTTCATATGCATTCCATATGTTTTAAGTGATTAAAGCATACAGGTTCGTTTATAACTTCTCACCACATAAGTTATATGCATACAATTAAAGCAAAATTAAATATGAACTAACAATAACATCACATCCACAAACACAATTCAAATCACCCATAATTACATCATAAAGCACATCATAAAACATATATGCATTATCCATTTGCATACAATCATGAATTCATCATTCATCATCAAAGTACATCACGCCACATCATAAAATCATATAAGCATTTAGCACATCCATATAAGCATCTACAATATCATCTATCATCTAACATATACATCAAATAATCATAATACCATCATCACACCACATCATAAAATAAAAGCATGAGCAATAAACGATACACATAATGAGTTATAATGCAAATATATCATAAAAAATATGTGTCAAGTCCATGGATCTACAAAAATGCCCATGGAAAACAGTCATATAGGTTAGCCTAAACTCAAAAATGAATCAAAACCAAGAGTATCATAAATATAATACTGGGACTGCACCCCTACAACACCATCCCCTGTGGTCGAATCTCTAGTAGAATGGTGCGAGATAGACCCTATTGGTCTCTCTATGCGAGGTCAAACCCCATGACTAGGCCAAACGAAAGACTACCCTACTATAGAACTCTTGCTAACCTATGACCCACTGGTGGATCCTATCACCCTAGGGATGGAACCTAGCCTAATGATCTACCTCGATAGAGTAGTAATCTGGGCTGCATCCTCAGCAATCTATACATCGCTCTCATCCAACAAACCCTATAGATGATAGACTCAATATCGAGAGCTACCCTCGAAGGATCCTCAATAGTAGGAGGGGAAACAACAACCTACATCTAGGTAGCTCCTCCTAGAGTGGCCTATAAATCTGATATCTGGTCTGACACCTGAGCTATAGTAGTATCCCTCTATGCTATGGTGCAATCACACTACTATATCTGTATCTTGGCCAACTAGAGTTTGGCCTCCACATAATGTAGCTATTCCTTGAGAGGAGAATCACTCTCCTCAGGATCCATCTCCTCCTTTGCCTCATCAGGAGCCTCTTGCTCCTCCACTTCCACTTTCTCTGCCTACTGGTCCCACGTCATAGTCCTAGCATGAACCCTGCACCCCGCTGGGTCTGCCTCATATCCTCCATAATCCTATCATTCCAAACTACCTTTGCCATACCACATCAGGTCACCCCACCACTATGCAAATGCCTCTATGACTCCATAGACTACTATAGGATCAACAACTGGGAGAGGTATCAGCCAACTCTATAACCTGTCAGGGAGGGAGGTCTCTATCTACTCTGATGCGTCTATATAAAAAAGGTACTAGTGGCACATATTGCTGCAACCCATACTAATGAATAACCTGAGAGTAAGTACTCTCGAATGCTGATCTTGCGGTCAAAAAGCCATCACTCGTGTCACATCCTAGCAGTAAAGCTATCAGGATCATCCCAAGCAGGACACTCATGATAAGGGCACCATATGATATATCCATCCTAGAGTCTAGTGAAAGTGTTAGTGTAATGAGTTAGATCCCCTATGAATGTGTGGCTCTTACACTCCTCGCTCTCTCTGGACCATATAGCACCATATAACTACATACTCCCATCCACAACTATGATCTCAATGGGAATCCCCTTAGGGCGATCTACCCTAATGTGCTCCCATCCCCAGACCTACAGAAGCCAACTTCAGGTGATGCTGATACGACCACTTTGGTGGATGTGGTACAACTTGTCATAACATTGATCCAGTAGAGACCTACCCCATGCATATATGATAGGCTCCTCACTGTCTATCAGGTACTAAACCATCACAAGGAGGTTCCAAGGAAACCTCAAGCCTGAACAATCTGGTATGAGGACATTACTAATGACCATCATCAGCATCGCATGCCTCATTGTGAAAACATGCTACTGATACCAATGGATGATAGACACTCCCCTAGACTTGGTGTCCTTGAAAGCATCTTTAGAATACCTCCTGAACACCCGAGTGAAGAAAACCACCTGATCATTAGTGGACAAAGAAAAAATAACCACCCCATCAAAAGGGATCTGGAAGATCTTGTACACATCCTCTAACGTAATGGTCATATCATCGGTTTGGAGGTGGAATGTATTAGTCCAAGGGTCCCAGCAATGAGCCAAAGCCGTAAGGTAAGCCTGGTTCAACATGAGGTGAGTATGGTAACATACTAGAGCCCACGAGCCTTAAGCCACCTCTAGTCTGTATCATCCAAGCGAGGAAGAAGGTCAAGCAAGAGCTTCAGGTCCCAAGCTTGAGTAGTAAGGATCTAAGCAAAGAAAAAGAAATATGAAACATGACTATAGTGCAATACAGGCTAAAGAATAGTTCAAAAATTTCAAAAAAATAAAAAATTATCTCAAAAATCCAAAAACTAGCAAAAATTGTGAAAAAAAATGGCTAAGGGATTTAGCCGTTGTCACCTACAATGGACAGAAACTGGCCCCTGGAGATAGCAACGGCCAAGACCCAACGGTAAAATTTTTGACTATTGGGGTTCAAACCTAGCCACTATGAGTAGCAATGGCTCAGAATTGGCTGTTTTGAGCGACATCGACCAAGGGACGATACGACAAACCAATGAACCCTTGGCCAAAAAAGAACAAAAAAATCAAAATATTCCAAAAATGAAATAAAAAGATCAAAGAGAGGGAAAAAAAAAACTAAAAGGAAAATTCCCACTCAGGCATTAGATCAAAGCTAAGTTCAAGCACACTTAAAATGGTAGTAGTAGGTGAAAGACAAAAAAATTCAGAAAGCCTAGGCTAAAGCCACTGATAGAAAAATAAAATAAAAAATTGGGGACTAACCCACCAGAGTAGAAAGTAAGCTAAACCTATCTACGGGTTTTGATTCCTTACTAATAGGTTTAGTGAGGTTCATTTTACCAATTACTTAGTGAGATTTAGTTTTACACAAATAAAGGAAAAGATAGCTAGGATGTAGAAAAAGAGAAATACTCGAGAAGCTCTGTCTCCTCCAGCAGTTGATGTCTTGCCTTGCACAGCCATGTCCTCAATGCAAAGTAGATTCCAAAGTCGCAACCGCCACTGTCACATCAGAGCCCTAAAAACTAAATATTCAATAATGAAAATGAAAGGTCAGACCCTAGAATATGCAAATTTTATATTTCTTTAAATATGCCTTGGCTGCTGCTAATGTCAATGGCCCAAACTTCATGGCCGTTCAAGGTGACAGTGGCCACAAGTGAAAACTTAGAGGCCATTGGACCTGACAGTGGCCAGATCCAAAGATCAAAGCAAGAGGCTTCGTCCTTGAGAAATCACACCAAAAATAGCAAATATGCACACTTTTATGGTTTAAGATCATCAAAATGTTCAAAATAACAAAAAAATCACATAAAAGCACAATCTCAGGTAGGCCTCATATTTAGTCACCTACTCTATCAACTCGATGATTGCAGTGATTCACACTCCATGTATTTCGATGAGATGAGTATATAACCATAAGGTCAATTGGGGAAAAAACAACTCATGTTGGAATTACAATGTGCCACCCTTCAATCCTGAATAAGACTAAGATGGTCGGACTACTCCATGAGTGCAAAAGGATAATCCTAATTCCCTTATGATATCAAAAACATTAACCCAAAGTGATACAATCTAAACATAAATAGAATCACTCATCCTAACTCTCTAAGAAGGATATTGATATCCAGACCACTCCTCGATATAAGGATGGATGATTATCATAAATAATTGGTATCACACTTGGATGTGGGATTGCCCATTAAAAAACAACAAATACTAAAAAGGAACTAGATTAGTCATATTGGTCAAGCGACTTGTCGCTTCATTCATTGTCATTTCTTAACAAATTCATTGTGTCAGGATGTAGTTCAAAACTTCAACATAATCATAATAAAAATCAACAAAAGATCACTCGATCATAGAAAAATCATGTTCATCCTACGAATCATTGCATACAACAATCACAAATTTCCCTTGTTTGCTAAAAATGTAAGAAGACATGATATCTTCAATTGTACCTCTCCTATCGGTCGGAATTGTTGTAGCAGCTGAATCTACCTGATTGAGTTTGAGGAATTAGTGCAATTTAACATGCCTAAGCCAATGAGCTAAGTCCTCTGAACATTGAGGCAATGATTCAAGGGATGTGCACCATCTTGCATGATTGGGCCATTTGGTATTTATCTAACCATTGATCACCATACATCCTACAAACAGGTCAGTCTACGTTTTTGCTCAGCATTATGTTTTTCACATAGCTCATCGCAAAAATGGCATCTATAGACACCTAAATTGTGTCATTCTTAGGGTAGCTCCTCACAAAGACATTCATAAGATCAAATGACATAATCTTGGACTTTCCAAGCATCAACAGTGGTTCTCACCACTCATTTGGGGTCTTTTCAAGCCATCCAAGCCTAGCCGCTCAAGCCAAGAGTGGCCAGATCCTAGCCGCTCAAGCATAGAGAGGCCAAACCTTAGATGTTGCAGACAATAATGACCAAATATTAGTCACTACAGATGATAGTGTCTAAGCCATAAGAAGCAGTTTTTCTGACAAACAGGCTTTTTGACAAACAGGCCTAATCACAGGTGGAAGTGGCAGTCTACATGCAATAAAGGTGAGTGAGAGTAACTTTGCATTCCTTTTCATGACCAATTCACATAGGAGACTTGATTTTTCATTTATACTTGAGTTAACTAACCTCCAAGCATAAACAAAGGATAAAATCTTCTCATGCTAACAACCAGTTCACATTGGAGACTCAATTTGGTAGTTATATTTCAGATAACTAGCTTCCAAACATAGAAAAGACAAGAAGCTTCTCATGCTAACTTACACTACGCATGACAAATTCATTCCTAGGGCTTGGACATAGACCTAGGGTTTCACACTATAAAATGGGCAAGCCTAAGAGAACTAAGGGAGATCGTTTATCAGAGAATCAATATTTTTGGTCATTAAGGAGAGCTTTCGATACTTGGAGAGTTCCCTTGAATATCATGAGTAGGGTGGAGCCCTAATGGATTGAAGAGCATAGCAACCATTATTTCAACATCGGATACAAACTTTGATCCATAGCTTTGGAGAAAAGAGGATGAGAGTCACTTTAGTCGCTGCTGTCTTAGAAAGTGGCCCATAGGCTTAGCTTAGGGTTTTAGACATTATATTCATTATTTTAGCATATCATTAGCATATTATCATTTCATTAATTTGCATCCATAGCATTAGCCTAATTTGCATTTGCTTCCATTTTTTATATTCAGTATAACAACCTCATCCGAGGAGGCATTCTTGGACATCTAAGTGTGTGTTTTTGTTTCATTGCTTACAAGGCCATAGGTTGATCAGATGAAATCTGCAACATACGAGAGCAAAAGGGATCCCTCTAGGAAACAGGCCTAGAGAAGGAGGCATTTGTAAGCCCTCATACATTTTTGTGTACAAAACCGAGAATATTTTTGAAAGCGCACCACCTCTTCGTGAAAGGGGCACTCTTTACCTATTTGTAAACTTATTGTATCAAAATGGGTATCCCTAAGAAGGACCGACATGTAACCCAGTTTCAATATGAATAAAGAGATCCATATTTGTTATTTCCGTGTTATATGCTTTTTTATTGTCTTCCATTTCATCTTGGGTTTTTAATAACATTACAAGTAGAGTAAAGTGGTGCATGCATCCCGGGGTCGCTACAAGGAGAAGAGATAATGGCCCATCCATTGAATGGAATCCTAAATATCCTATAGATATCCTCAGGAGTGATGGTCATCTCACCAGTCAAGAGATGGAAGGTGTTAGTTTGACAATCCCATCTATGGGCCAATGCAATGATATAAGCCTAGTGTAACACCGTAGTCGAAAATCTAGTAGTATACATCAGGTCCTAGACATCGAACCATACCAAATATACTTGTGTCATGTGTGGCAGTAGCGCTATGATTAAATTAGACTCTTGAGCCCATGCAAACAAGATCTAAATATGCAAAATAAATACCTAATTAGATGCACTTGCACTAAAAAGCATAATAAATCCAAAAATGGTGTAATAATAATCCATAATCAAGCAAGGGTACAAACACAATAATAAAATGCACCAAAACATGCAAAAAATCAAAATTTGCACTTGAAAAATTAAAAAACAAGTTAAACTCAACAAAAATAAATAAAATAAAAATAATAATTTTTTTTCCTAAGTTCTAGCGGTCTCTCACGTTGACAATGACTGATTCAGCAGCCACCAACGTCGACAATGACTAGCCACTAATGGTAATTTTTTTTACTATTGGGGATTCAAACTAGTTGTGCTTAGTGATAGTGACCCCTCTTTGCAAATTAGGGGCTGCCCTGAGTGATAGCAACCATGAGGCAGTGTGCCAATGGCTTTTGCCCTTACCTAAAACCAAAAAAATTAACAAAAATAGAAACCTAAGGACCCACCTAAATTAGCCTAGTTCTAAGCCTACCTATGGGTGTGATTTATTACCAACAAGCTTAGTGAGGTTAATTTATCGATTACTTAGTTTGGTTCATTTTACCGATTAAATAAACAAGTTAGGGTTTGGAGAAATACTTGTGAAGCTCTAACTCCTTCGCTCATAGATGCATCGTCGTGCTCTGCCATGGTGTCAGGAAGTAAGTAGTCTTCTTGGGTCACTTTCTCACTTATCTCTCAGAGATCACTGTTGCAAATTGACAGCTAGAAAATAATGAATTTAAAACTCTAAATTTCTTTTTATATTTTTTAGTTTTGCCATGGCCACTGATGTCGACATCGACCAGGAAGTTCGGGCTGGCTATGCTGATAGCGGCTAGAAAATTGCAAAATTGGGCTACTATTGCTGACAGCGGCTGATAAGAAACACTTAATGCCCTCTATTTATCACCATGGGAATATTCAAATAGACAATTAAGCATATCTAACGGTCCATAATCATCAAAAATTGTAAAATAACAAAAAAAAACATTAAATCAAAACCTCAAAAACAATTGAAAAATCTTCAAAATTAAAAATCAAATAATATTAAAATTTCAAATGCACCTTGTACCTAGTTATTTACCATACACACTTGGCATTTGCAGTGACTTGCACTCCATGTGATCCAGAAATATGAGTAAATTACCATAAAGACATTTGAGCCAAACTAGTCATCGTTGAATTGCAATGCTTTACTTAAATCTCGAAGAATGCCATGGTGGCCAGACTGCCCCACGATAATGAGGCATTCATTTCATTTCTTCCATGATATTTTTATAAAATCATTGAGTGATTCAACACAAGCCTAATAGAATTGCTATCATATTGATTCCCTAAGAAGGCCACTATGACCAGACTAATCCATGGGATAGAGATGTACAATTATTATTAATGGTTGATATTACACCTGTAATAGGACCTATAATATAACAACAAAAAAATTCATCTTAAATTATATAAATCAATCATCTTGGTTAAGCGACTCATCACTTTTATAATTAGTATTCTCCTCATCGACTCATCACTTGAGGGTGTAGTATTAATAACAAAATCATAATTAAAATCAACAATTGATAACTTAATCAAGTTAATCATGTTGGTCTTACAAATCATTGCTAACATCTATCATAATATTACCCTATTACTTTGGACAAAAGCAAATATGCTAATTTAAACCTTTGAAAATCTGGCTTTCAGTCCTTTGTAAATGCTACAAAATGTGACTCAAGACTCTAGTGGACTTTAAAGTCTTATGCAAACTAAGACTTCCATGTTGTTGGAAGTAATGATTCAGATATGCATGATCTTCTCATGATTGGGGTATCTAATATTGATTAGATAAATCATCATCATACACTCTAAAATATGGCTTTAGGTGGTCTATTGTTTTGCTCAGTGTTGTGTTTCCCACAACACATCATAAAAAGGGGCATCTGTAGACACCTAAAACATGTCATGTTTAGGACACTACTCATATGGGTGCCTCTGTATACCATATGACTAATCTTGGACATTTACAAAATCTAGTAGTGGTTCTAACCACTCACTAAGGGTAGTTTTGACCTATTAAGGTATAGTTGCTATCGACTAGAGTGACTACCATCATAGTCATTAAAGCTCAAAATGGCTACGAGCTAGCTATTGTTGTGGATAGTGACTAGCCCTAAGACAAAGTTAGCCATGAAATGCGGGCCTGAATCATGCATGGTAACTAAACTTGCATTGGATTCAAGTAGTTTTTGATATGAATCTCCTAGAGTTCCTCCTAACTACCACTCCCATGCATGTCTAGAATTTGGCCTTCCCCCCAATGGCCAGTTCCATGCAAATCTGGATCTTGTATTCTCTAAGAATCCAAGATCTAGAATTTGGAAGACCTACATATGCACCCTCCCAAGAACAACTATTGATCCCAAATTTTATCCAACAAATAACTACGACATTGAGTAACAAATTGATAGCCTTGTGAGGAGCGTCGAAGTACTACCTGATTTTAGATCACTAAGCATGCCATAAAAAATAGAGCTTCCACAAGGTTGAGAAGCAAATCATCCATTTTCCTTCAATATACTACTAATTCGAGAGATTTCACTCACAAATCCATGTTTAGACACACCATAAAACCTTGAATATCAATTTAACTGAGGATTTTTGAGTCATAGAACCTGATACGAGGAGCGTTGTCTTCGATAGCGGACTGTAGGCACAACCACTGATGGTAGAAATGGCTAACAGACCAGCCACCTTGAGCGATAGTGGCTAGGGTTTGAGATGTAGTTTCTTCAATTTCTAGTATAGACCTACCTTACTTTATGCATCATTAGTTTACCCTAGTTTATATTTACTATTTTATCATAATTTCATGGTTCATAACCATTGTAATAGATATATTTTGCTTCCATTTATGCTTTTTCATGCTTTCTTTATGCTTTCATACTATTTCTTGCAGATCTATGGAATAAGCCTCATCTCAAGAGGCCTCATATGCTTTTAATGTTTCTTGTTGTTTCCTTGCACATAGGTAACATATCTATCTAAGAATAAGTTGCATTCAAAATATTCCCTCCAAACATTGGAGAAGGAGGCATCTAGTAAGCCCTCATGCAAATTGGTGTCAAAGTGAAGACTCTTTGAGTGCATCTCTCCCTATTGAGGGGCCTCAAATATTGTAAATATTGTATCAATTTGAATTACTCCCTAAGAGGGAGCTATTGTAATCAAGATTTATCATTCTTAATAAAAGGGCAACCCCATTTTATTGGATATCTTTTATTTGTGCAAATGGTTACTTGATTTTTGTTTATTAGATTTTTATATTCTTGCAATAGTATAGATGTATGGTTTTAACCTTCATACAATTGTATGTACTCATACCTATCCCAAATTGACTATAATCCTCCCTAAAAGGCCATTCATATTCAATTTCCAACTCCTCAAAGTTATCCACAAATTTAAATTCCTTTATAGGAGTGAGATTGCACATGTCCCCTTCAATTTTTTCAATGTGGTAAGACAGGCTTCTTAGGTATTATTCTTATCCTCTTTACTTTGAAAGGAATATTCATGCTGGAATAGTCCATATACATGCATCCACCCAAATTTGTAGTGAACTCTCTTGAAAGGCATAAGCCAAAATAAGGCTCTAGATCCACTACTACTATTTCTTGTACTATAATTACCTTAGGTACTCTATGTAACCTCATCAAGACATATTTTATTACTCCCACTATCTTCATAGGTGTCCTATCTAACTGTAGGACTCTAGGGAAATATCTGGTATATTCCATACCCATTTTCTTGCAAACTGCTTTAGGCATGACTGTAGTAGATTCTCCTAAATCAGTCATACAATTTTGGATAACCCAACCTTCCATCCTTAGAGAGATATAAAAAGGAGGGGGTTTATTATTTAAAGTGGCAGGGGATATTTCTTTCTTTTTAGAGGGTATGCTGAGGATTGTGGTGGCTTGCTTATCCCTTAGATATTTGTTCAAAGAAAATTTTAGTATGTCTATTTGCCTTGGAATGAAAAGAGTATCATATAGACTATATTTGGATGGTATCTTCTTCCTTTCCTCCACAACATTATAATCGAACCTGACAAAAGTAGGTCTCTCAGGCCTTCTTTCTAGCTCACCATATTTTCTTTTTATACTACTGAGTGGCCTCAATTATCTACCTTTTAGTAATGGAGGGGAACCTAAGCCTCTCTTGATATTTCATTCTTGGATCTCATTCTATATCCCTCAATTTATTTCTCAAATATCTTGGTAGTACTGAATTCTTTTTCTTTGGCCTAGAGAATAGAGAAAGTAGCACTGCTTTGGAGAGGTGGATCCTTAAAATTATTCTAAGAGGGGACCTAAAATTGATCCATATTCTGTGGATCAAATTTTAGTGTTTTCTTTCCTGACCTTGTCATGACAACAATAGTTCCATCCTCATCAAGATCTTTTCCAACCATGATTTGATCTAGATGCCAGAGCATATTCACTTTTCCTTTTTGATTTCTTTTTGCTTTATCCATATCCTACTATACATGGTGTTGGTACATAACACAATATTGAGAATCATGAGGATCATTGCACACTAAACACCATACATTCACCAGACTTGTTTTTGAAGAACACTCAGGATCTTCATATGTTGCATTTACTTTGACCCCAGTACTATTTATAGGACTAGGTCTTTGATATTTATTAACATAAGGAAATATCCTTTTTGATACCTCTCCATATCTCCATTCTCCATAGAATTCATCTTGTTGTTAAGAGTTTTCAAAGCATTATGTATATCAAAGATGATAGAAGATTCTTGTGGAATCTAAGAAGGAAGTGGAGGGAAAGGAATTGCAGTAGATGGTGCTTTTGATTGAGGAATGGGAGTCATATGTGGTAAAATGGATGACAAAGGAAGAGTATCTATATAATATGAAGTAGTAATTTGACTTTGGCCATTAGTGGTTTCCAAATTGTAGAGCAACACAACTTTTGGAGGTAATCTTCCCACATTAATAAGGACATTTTTTGCATGAACAACTACATTATAAACCTATGGAAATATCTCCACCCCAGATTTTTGGGTTTGTAGGCCTAAATATAATCCTAGGGCTCTAATGTAATATACGTAAGAAATACTTGCAGCTAGTCTAGCTGTAGAGAGAATTCTCTTCCAGGTCCTATTGAACCTTAAGTTAAAATCTGAGACAATTTCTTACTGATATTTTTGCATAGATGTGAACTGATTAAGGAGGGAAAATGGATAAGAAAACTAATTAAATTCCTCCACAAAGGGTTTTACCAATGCAACCCATAAGGTGATGGTATTGTCCTCAAGGGTCCTAAACCAATGCAAAATATTTCCTCTAAAATACAAGGCTAGGATCCTAACAATAACATCTTCATTTTTTATATTGTGTATTGCTTCTAGATTCATACAATATTGGTATTTCTCATATTTAGTTTTACTATATCCATCATAGGTGGTCCTTAGACAAAAATTGGGCAATATCATGCATTTGGGATAGTCTAAGGGGGTCAGCTATGTTCCATCTAGGGTACTTCTACAAGGGCTGATTTGGAATTGCATTTTGTGCCATGCTTCTAGGTGTAGCTCCTATTGGAGGTGTTGTTGGATTAACTAAAGGATTCTCCTCAAGGTATTTTCTTCTAAATAAAAATATTGGTTTAAATTCCTTATAATATTAGACCATCTATAAGGTAGGTCATAGTAGAAAAAAGAGTCTAGGTTATTCCTCTTGAATGACCTTGTATACATGAAAAATTATGATCTATAGGGATAACTTTTTTCTAGGTTTGCAGACCAAGGAGTCGCTAGGTGAATTTTGCTAATCACCACTTAGCAAGGTCAAGATAATTCACCAAATATTGATTCCTCTAGGTAAAGATAAAACAATAAGGTATGTGATGGGTTTTAGTGTTTATTGCAAATAGGTCCCATAGGGCATGCCAAAAAATATTGGGCACTGAATTTTCATCAAGTTTTACTTGAAACTACAACTGTTTATCTTCCAATTCTCTATCCAGGCTTACACCTGATAGTCACATCTCAACACTCTACATTGGATGGACCAAAGACAACTTTAATCCAACCTCTAAAGAATGTTGATTCCTTGTCAACTTAGTATGATGTTGACTCAATTAATCTCAATAAGGGTTTGGGGAATAGGGTTAGAAAAAGGTTTAGGTTTAGAGAAATATACATCAAATAATGGTCGGATAGGCTAATAACCTAACAACATAGGCATCTACAATGGAAACCTTCAACAAACTATTTTCGGTGTCCCACACTCAATATTAGAAACACCCAAAACCATGAAATATTCACACATTAAAGCATAAAATAGATATATGTTCTAAGAAGCAATTCCAATATCCAATATATTGACAATCCAATTTAGTAGAATAGATCAATAATCAAATTTTGCAGAAATAAACTTCCTACCAACATAGATCTAACTATGAATAGATTTCAACTACCTTCACAACTAGTAATCCAATGAAAATAGAATGAACTAACCGTTACAATATTGATAGAAATACAATTCACAACTTCAAACCTCTTGAATGAAAGATATCAAATATTACAAGTCTTGAGTCAAAAATCTAAGTAATGCTCCTTCCATTAGTTTGTAGAAATATTTACATAGTAGGGCAAGCAAATGCACTAGAGTCGACCCTAAAAATTGAGGGTTTGACCTCTATTTATAGTTTACAATTGAAATAATAAGAGGAGACATTACAAGAATTTAAAATTTAACAGATCAGTAGAGAGATATGCTGGCATTATCTCATTCACTCATTGAGTCTGGGAAATGCACTAGGAGTAATCTGCCATGGCAGCTTAGCTCTACAACTTACTAATTTGTTGATGGCTATTGCGATTCAATCTGTTATAAAATAGATTTGGACCATTCATTATTCTTTACAACTAAATTCCATCATAGATCTACAATCACTCTAGTTATTATTCTTAAAAACCCTTCAACGCTTAACCTTCCCTCCTCGAACTAACTATTCTTCAATCCACCAAGAATCCACTTTTTATACATTGTAACAGTGTTAGCAAAATATCTATTGTTGATGCTCTTAGTAGACGGTTGTGATTTAATATTTAGAAATGCTCTACAAACTAGTGAGAAGAAACAAAATACCATTTCACTCTAAAGTAAATGCTGACATCAACTTTGATGGATTCGGCTAGTAGAATCCAGTTCCAATGAGAAATACATTAAGATGTGAGTGGAATCAAGTTTATCATCAATTGGCTACTTAACCTTCAAAACATCCAACTTCTTTCTCATGTCCATGGCATAAAGCAAGTCATAATCCACTCAAAAATTATATTGATATCAACTCTAACTTGGTTTAACTACAAAATCATCAATCTGCTCCATAAGCAATGCAAATCACCTTTGTCGCCATTCCACTCCCTTTACTTCCTTTCCAATGCCTTCGACCTTCTTATCACCATTTCGCTCCAAAATAATCTAGGAACTCAGCGGAATACATCTTCTCAGCACTTAGTCACTAGAGAATGTGGAATAAAGATGAATTACTAGTGTGCACTTTATATTGTGCTGACATCATCAAAGCTCAAAATATTTGTGGATTGGGAACCTTTCTAGAATCCGCTGCCAAATACACTAGGCATCGAGTGGAATAGGAGCACTTAGCATGATTTTGTAGAAAACACCAAGTGTTGAGTAGAATGGAACCTCCTTGCATGGATCCACTCCAAAATACTCTATATCTTCAGTGGAATAGAGATTTCTCTTCCTTAGAATAAATTTTCAAATTTTTCTAAGGATGTGGCCATTTTGGGCCTATAATGCATAAGAAGAAGATTAGTTTATTCTGACATAGGGCACATTCATTAGACTATATGGGTTCACTGAGAAGCCATTTTTTCTTTCTCATTATGTTACAAATTAGATGTTTTCAATGGAATATTGCAGACATAATGAGTACATTAATTGAAAATATGGCACCAATGTAGGAAAGAAGGTAACTTGCACCTACCCAATCAATTTTGAGGGTATAACACTAATAAGAAAAGATAAAATCAAGACGTCACCTGGGCCATGAAATATTTAGGTCTTATAGAGCTATCACAAATATGGAAGTATGATCTTGACGATAATATTAAAGAGATATTAGTTATTATTAATAGCACTAGGGCTAAAAAATTCTATAAAACAATTAGGGAACACATAGAGCAATAAAGGAACACTAATGAAGATAAAAAATTGGAATGGCATGTGGATCAAATGTGCCATTATCCCCATGGCATGACTTCTATGTGTAAGTTGTGGATTATGATCTTGAACATGAAAAGACACATGTATTAGAATAATTTCAGATTCAACGAATGCAAATAAAATATAAAATGACCGAGGCCAAAGTATGGGCCTTTTGGATCATGAGGGTTGAAACTGAGTTGACCCCTTTAAGATATGGCCTTAAAATTGATGATAAATTTTATATCAGGTATGATAAATATCATGATGCTTGGGCTAAATAGATTGGATATAATATTACCGTAGGTTTTTGCCAAACTCATAAGTAAGAATAATTTGTAAAGGGCACAACAAAGGAAGTAAACATAGGTAAACAAAAAAGTAGTCTCTTAGGCTCAACAACATGCTACCACAATTACAACTCCTACCTCTAAGAAGGGAAAGGCTATTATGTATACCCCTACATAGGAGCAGTTGGAAAGATATTTAAAAGCACCCAAAATGATGTAAAATATGGGTTATACTGGGAAATAGCTTGGAAAACATGGGCAAGGGATTATTGAGCACATTCAGGTGTAAAAGAGATCAAGAAATTTGTACCTGGGAGTAATAAGTTCAAAGGGTAAGATTTATGAGTCGGCCCCTCCAAAGTTTGTAACACTTGATGGGGTAGCACCTCTAATAAAGATGACACCATAACAAGCTCAGTAGAAAGATTCAAAAATAGACTTTGATAACCTTCCTCTTATAAGAAGATCCAATAGGAAGGTAAGGAATACAATTGAGGAAGGTGCACACCAGAAAAGTAAGCAAGAGGAAGTTTCAAAGAAAATAAGTGCCTCTAAATAGGGGGATAATACTGAATAATAGACTCAACAACAATATACAAGTTCCTCCAGAAAGGAAGAGATGGTGGAACAACTAGACCCCATGGAATATGCACTTGGAGAACCATATATTTGTCCATTAGCTTTAGGTATGATAAATATTATTTCCTCTCCTTATCCTTCTAATTTCCCATAGAAAGATCCTTCTCTTTTTGGTCAAAAAGATGTTCAATATTCATCTCTATAATTCCCACCTTTACCACCATCTTCTCCATCTATTTTAGTTGGCATGATCCACATTTCATCACCCTCATCTACTGTACCACCATTGTTTACCATTGTATTCCTTATGAAGAAATCCACTACAACCCATTTAGTAACACCCATTGCAATCCCCACCAATGTGGATTTCACTATTATAACAATTTCATTTTTCCTTGCTACCCACTTTCCATTGTTGCAATATCTCCCCTTCTCTTTTTATGAGACTCATCCCACTACCTCAAAGTTTAAGAAATTCAAGAAAGCCATAAAAAATTCTTATGACTTGAGGAATAAAAAAGTTGTCCAGTATTCCAAGAATTTTACCCATTCTAGGGATATGATTATGCTAGACCCAACCACCCTCCAATGAAAAAATAATAATCATGGCCTTGGTTAACAAGCTATATGAGGACATGACTATAGAAGACTACCATGTTGAAGTATTAATAAAAGATATCACTCATATACCACTACAGGATGATTTGGTGACTGCCAAATATCACATGCATACCATATTCTTACTTGGATATTACTACAAAGAGAAGTTTGCATAGGTAGAAGAATAGATTAAGGAACTTGAAATAGTATTGAGTGAGCAAAGGAATGTTGAAAAAACTTTAAAAAATGAGGTCAATAAATGTTAAGACATTTTTTATGAAATGGCCAAGTAGAATAAGGAGGCTAAAGAGACCAACAAAAAAAACCAAGCTCTTATTGAACAAGTCAAGAACCTCTAGAAGTAGATTCAAATGGAGAGGGCCAAAGCCATAGGGTTCTTTTAGGAAAAGTCCAAACAAGCAAGAAAATAGAAATCTAACGCTATTTTGGAGATGAGCCTTAAAGTATGATTTGTGCCACTATACATGGATGTGATGAAGGAAGTACTAAAAACCTCATAAAAGGAATTCAAGAATATTGAGAGTTTTATTCAGTCAAGATTACCCACAAAAAAAAATATCCAAGCCCTTGTCAAAAATAAATTTGAATGGGTTTCAAACTAAGTTCCAAATAGAGAGTGATCATGTGCCAATATACTGGCTAGAAGCATGTTTGAAAGGCACATACTCATGACTCAAGGTTGGCAACTTATCCAAGAGCTCAAAGCTGAATCCAAGGGGATATTAAAACATCTAAATATAGCTAAAAAATATGAATTCCTAGGATTTTGGGATGAAAATTCCAACATATTAGGAGAGGAATAACTTAGAGCTACATTAACAATAGCCATAGATGATAAATCTCAAATAGTTGAATGGCCAGAACCTATGCAATAGGAACATATATTCAAACTAGTGAAAAATCTCACCTAGATCAAGTCTTGCTTGTATGAACTAATTTTGAAGACCAAGAGCTTCTCATATGATAGGGTTTCTGAGCTAGAGTTTATTTATCAACAATTCGTAGATTCATCAGAACTTAACATTGAAAGCTACAAATAGACTTACAAAGTATACAATAAGATTGCTAAAAGGCTACAAGACCAAGGTAGAGAAACGTAGAGGAAAGTGTTGATGAACGAGATGAAGGAGAAATAGAAGGATAAGTTGGAGGAGATGTAGAAAATAGATATATGTAGAAGCTAAGGAGGAAGTAGAAAGTGAAAACCCCCTTGATGATCAAAGGGTTGAAGGAAAGAGGAGCTGAAAACCATCGCTACCTTTCAAAGCTTCCATCCATATTTTATTGTTTATTCATCCCCTTCCATCCTCATTTTTCATTTATCCATCGCCCATTATTTATCTTTTTTTTTCTTTTACTAGACTTCATTAACCCAATGGATAAAGTTTTAAGTTTTGAAAATTTTGCAAGAAAAATACCTTAAGAGGTACCAATAATGTAGGTTAAAATGACTACGTCATGAGAAATAAGGTGATATGTCTTTGAAAATTTTTGAAGTCTCACACGAGGATGAATTTGAGTGCAACAACAAAATATCTCCTGATATCGTAGTTGCAAAAACTCCTAGAGGGTTCTAAGTTCAAAATAAGATACAACATCACAACCTATCTCTATGTCACAATTGGGATGGCTTGAAAGGCTTCAAGGTGGGATTTTAGTATGACATCTCAACATGTTCCAACGTTGCAGTTGTAGAAGCCTGAAAGGCTTCAAGATAGGATTTTGGTGCAACATCATGACATGTTCCAACATCATAGTCATAAAATATCAAAAGGCTTCAAGGTAGGATTTTGGTGTGACATTGTGACATGTTACAACGTCATTGTCATAGAAGCCTAAAAGTCTTCAAGGAGGATTTTGGTGGGACATTCTAGCATGTTCCAATGTCACGATCATAGAAGCCCAAAAGGCTTCAAGGTAAGATTTTTGTGTGACATCGCAATAATGTTCCAACATCATGATTGCAAAATCTCAAAAGGCTTCAAGACATAATTTTTGTGTGAGGATGCAATGTCATGATATGTATTAGTATCACAACCACCATAAGCTATAGCAAACCAAATCTTCTATGAAGGTTTTAGTATGCCATGGTTGTTATAGATCAATGGTGACAAGTATGTTCAAGAATGGAGAAAAACTAGATTTCAAGATCGTCCCCACTACTTCTTTACATACATGAAGCATTTAAATCAACAACCATGAATCAAGATCATTTACCTAGTATGGATATGTAGACACATAAAACACATAATGTTTAGGAGACTACTCATATGGACATATTTAGAGACCATATGAATGATCTTAGACCTTTCCAAGAGCTAGCAGTGGTCCTAGCCAATCAAAAGGGGCAGTTCTAGCCCATTTAGGATCGATTGCTATCAATCAGAATGACCGCCAACACTAGTCGCTGAAGCTAAGAGTGAACACACCTAGCCATTGCTCTAGATAGCAACTAGCACTAAAACACAATCTAAGCATGAATACAGGCCTAGATTATATAGTTTGACTACACTTGCATTGTTTACGACTGGTTTTTAGTGTGGATCTCCCAAAGTTCCTCCTGACTACCTCTTCAATGCAAATCTATGACTGATCCTTCCTCCTTGGATGGTTAGTTGCATGTAGATATAGATATTGGATTCTATATGAAGCCAATATGTAGATCTAGATCTAAATTTGGGAGGTCAAAATATGCATCCTCCCAAGAAAAAGAAAATATCCCTAAGATCATAATTTTTTGTGTGGTGGAGCACTAGCAAATTGAAGAGTGATTCCATACCCCTTTGAGGAGTGGCGAAGTGCTTTCTGGTTAAGTTATGATCATAAGATATCTAAGAATTTAGGTCAAGATGTTATTCATCACAAATCAGTGTACGAACACAAATTCAACCCTTGGACATCAATTTAGATGAGGAATCAAGTGTTACAACCCCCTGATTTGTGAAGAAGAAGATTTCATTTTGTGGTCGCTATCCCAAAAAATAGCCTATAGGCATAGCCTAGGTTTTTAGACACCATTTTATAAGTTTTAGCATATATATTTCATTGCTTTCTATTTTATTAATTAATATTAGCATATATCTATTTTTCTTAATGCATTTCCATAATGATTTCTGAGTAATTAACACATTCTTAATTAGTTTTGCTTTATTATGCTTTTACATTATTCTTTTTGGATCTACTAATAATGCCTCATCTTGAGAGGCAATAGGTGCTACTAACCATTTATTGTTGTTTCTTGTATGTGAGTTATAGGTTCCAGGATCAAGTCACAACATTCAAAGTGTTAGATCACTCTAGGCGAGCGAAGGAGAAGAAGGCATCAAAAGCCCTTGTACAAGTTCATGTGCAACATTAGGAGGCCTACGGAGTGCATCATCCCCTAAATAGGGTCATTTTACCTCTAATTGTAACAATTGTATTGAATAAGGGTATCCCTAAGAGGGACTAATATGTAACCAAAGTTTCAAAATAATTAATAAAAGATATCTCTTTGTTTTGTTACTTTTGTGTCATCTACGCATTTGTGTTTTTTATTTTGATATTGTGCTACAAGTAGACTAGGTACCCACTTATTGGGGTCATAAAGATGGTGATCATGGTGTGACTCCCACCTATTTTTCTATTTTCTACTATTTTACTAATGTTTTTGTTTATTTTCTATGTGCAGGTCTAGCCACTCTGGTCGACAGTGACTAATAAATAAAGACCGCTTTCTAAGATAGTAGCCAATAGAAGCCACTCTAGTCTATAGTGGATAGTAGAAAAAGTGAGACAAAGAGCAGTCAAGATATAATTAGATGTGCATTTTAGGTTAGGACAACTATATGCTATGTTTACTTTCTTTGTATGTATTGTCAGAATACAGTAGGGAAAATTTCATTTAATTAAGAAAACATCGAAAAATATTAGAAGAAAAATGCATAAATCTTCTTAGTTTTCTTAGTTCTCTTATAGTCACTTCTAGGAATAGTGAACCTCTATTTTCAAGGTCTGCCCTAGTCTCCAATGGTCTAGGTGTTTATTTGCTTGCCTGGGACCCATCTAGAGGTCATTGTTTCACAAGGTAGAAATGCATTCTTTGAAATTCATTGAAATATTTAGACATGCATTTTTTGAAGATAAAACGTTCTTTTCTTAGGCATGTAGGAGAAAAATTTTAGACACCTAAAATGTGTCACGTCGAGGTGACTACTCATATGGGACATGCTAGAAGACCATATGGAAGACCTTTGGACAAATCCAAGGTATAGTAGTGGTTTTATACAACTCAATTGTGCAGCTTTGCCTAATTAGTGATAGCTGTTGATGACACCCGTGATTGGAAATTCTACCTGCGCTTGTCAGCTGCAGTTAGGACTGAGAGTCAGTTAGCCTTCATCTAACCCAATATTGGTTGCAATGGCCAATTGGTTGCAGATTAGAGAGGTTTGAGTGAGGAAGGTTCTGGATTCTTCTATTCAACAAGCTCAACCATCCAATCTTGATCTTGGCTTCATGAGGAATCCATCCCTAGCCTTGGTTCAATGCTATAATATCCCCCTCCAAATTGGAAATAATTCTAGAGAAACATTTATCAATTAAGTAGCGAAGCCCTATTTAATTTCATAGCCAACTACATGCATTGAGAGGGATACTTTTGCTACCCAATTGGAGATAAAATTGCTATGGAAGCCCTAGGAGCCTAAGAGAGCCAAGAAACATCAATTCGTGCAATCCATGCACCATCAGATCAATTCAACCACCAAAACTATCATAGGATACAAAGGCAACCCTTGGACATCAATTTGATAAGGTGGATCAGAGAGAAAGCCCTTATTTGGAGGGCAAACCTACTCAAAGCTCTATCGTGGCTTGCAGCCATGATGAACAATGTCACCTGCGCATCAGACCCATGGTGAGCAAATCAAGGTAGATTCCATTGATTTTCCTTTTGTACATTGTTTAGCTAGGTTAAATTAGTCTCATTATTGGATGAATTAGAATTTTAGAGACTCTAACCAGTATAATTAAGATTTTTAGTCATTCTCTTTAATTTCTACAATTGTGTTACTAATGGTTCATTTCATACTTCCATGTTATCAATTTCATAATTAGGCCATTAGGTAGATGCAATTGATTTTATTTTAAATATTTTAGGATATTATTTCATGATTATTATAGGTTTAATATGTTTCTTGTAATTTATTGATTATTGCTAATCATTACATATTTTTGTGCAAGTATCTCCTAAAAGCCTCATTAAGAGAGGTCTCCTTTGTTGCTAATTGTTTCTTGTTGTTTATTGCACGCAAGACTAACAAGATTCTAGGATGCAAGACAAAAAATACCTCTAATCGTGGAAAAGAGGGTCATTGACACCCTAGAGAAGTTTGTGTCACCCTAAAAGGTATTTGATCACATATACCTTTGAGAGAGATTATATGCTATTTTAATTGATGTATCAAATGGGTATCCCTAAGAGGAACGAATCTGTAATTTGACTCCATTGAAATTAATAAAGGATTCCTTGTATTTGTTTCATTTATTTTTGTCAATTTATGCATACCTATTTGTGTATCTTTTATCAATTACAATAGTTAGACCAGGTGTGAACCTTTTTTGTGGTTAGAGTAGGTGATCACGGTGGAACTCCACATTTTTTTCCATAATTTTTTGATTGTGTTTGGTGTTTTTATGGCAGGTGCTCCCTGCGGTTGACAGCCATAGTCAAAAAGTTGGCCCGCGGTTCACAAGCGTGGGCTATAGTGGCAGTCATGCATGAGACCCATGGTTAGTAGTATACATAGCATACAGTAGGAATTTAAAGCTAAATTAGATGAGGATCTGAGGTAGGCCCTTCTGACATCCTTTGTTTCTATTTTCTATCTCTATGTTTTTCGAGAACCTGAAAAATGAAAGTTAAATAGGATAACCATAAAAGAAGGATAAAATGAATTAGGTCCTTAGGGTTGTCATTTTTGTTTTATTTTTTCTAGGCACTCCTAGGAATAGTGGACCTTTGATTGTAGTCCACCCTAGACTCCAATGTACTAGAATAATTTATTTGTCGAATTTGCATGCTTGAGGCCAAATCAAAGGCCATTTACATCATAAAGTTGCATTGTCAAAAGGTCATGTAGGATGTATCATGCATACTTTCTGAATATAAAATGTTCTTTTTATTCATATTATGTAGGAAATGATCATGTGAGTGTTTTATTATGCATCTTTCCTTTTTTGAAAAAATAAAAAAGGAACACAAACACACCACATTCAAAAGTAAACACTAGTGAGTTGTAAGTCACATCCAACCAATAGTAGGATTTCAATGATGGTGGAGGTGATTTCCATCCATTGGCCCAACTCCCATGTACCCTATGTTCTAGACCAATACTAGATCCAAGAACCTTTCTTAGCTTATAAAATTTTCATATACTCCTCCTCGGAGGGTATGATACTGACTAGGTGAAAATGGGTGAGGATATGGGAGGACCTATGCTCCTTTCTTGGGTGTGGACTTTCACTGCCACACTTTGAGTTATGAACATACAATTGAAAGCCATTAAATAATTGAGAAAATCATCAACGCTTTGCAAAATATGATAAGAGTTACTTTACTGATACAACAAATTGAAAAGACATCAAACTATTTAGGGCTCATTTTAAATTGTAAAAAGAGATAATCATCATTGTATTCTCTGTGTGGTAATAAAAGTTAAATCTATACATAGGATACATAATGGTGCAAACATGGAGAGGTCAATATGGGCATATAACTTAGATCAAATCCCAAGATCCACCTAACACACAACATGATGTAGAATGCCCTCAATCACAAAATCCTCTTGGATGTCATTTAGCAAGCATTAGAGGGGATAATTCTACACAAGGGGATTCCGTCAAGAATACCTTTATTAGAGGAAGTACTAGACATACCTCTAGACACAAATCAGAGCATGGGACTTCCCATCATGGGGGTTCCACATATAGTAGCATTTACCATGACTACATTCCATGTGGATCCACAGGTTCTACAAAATAATATGTCATTGAGGGATCAAGATTGGACCCCATTTGATAGGTATCTAAGGTAGGCTCACGATCTCCACCGTTAGATCATAGACATGTCCAATATCCACCCATTCAGGGGTGAATAGAGAGGGCTACTTTTGAGAAAAAGCCTGCATAGACTCCCTATAGGGGTGAACATACTAAGTTTACCATAGATATAGCCAAAGTGGGAGAAAATGTTACACCACCTCATGATCCATGGCATAGAAAATAATTGGATGGTCTAGACAAGGTCCTAGGACATCTAGGATATAATCCTATGCCTGCACCCTCTCGACCCACGAGCGTGTGTAGCGAAGGTACCATTAGGACCACACAAGAACCTAGAGAGTGCTCCAAGAATTCTTGAGACATGCATGCTTCTGCATTGCATGAAGGTACTAAGTATAGGAGACATCCTAACATGAATGCCATTTTTACAGACTGAGGCAAGAGTGTGGTGAATCAGTCCATCGAAAGACATACCTATAAAGCTGCTCAAACATAGAATACCCCTTTGAGGCCTTAGACAACCGATCATCTTGATAGGGCTCACAGAATGATTTCAAAGTAGAGACAATAGATTCTTCAAGATCAATTGGAGGATGTTCGCATAGAGAAAGAATACCTAAAAATGAGAATACTCAGAGGCATACGTTCTTCAGGTGAAAATTATATGAACAACACATCCTTGATTAGAAGGAGCCTGTAAAGAGAGAGGATCAATTTTCTAGCACCGGTTTACATCCTCACAGTGAGATCATGAAGCATGTTGATAGATGAGTGGCTTCATATCTCGAGTTACACCCTGAGAACAAAGACACCCATACTTTCCATACAACTCAGCACAGAGATCAAAATATAGCATCTAAGAAACATGAGCATAGGTAGTATGAGAATGAAGTGGGAGAGGAATTAGAACAAAATATCCTAAAATCTCCCAATTTGAGGAGGAGGGCGAGCCTAGTCCCCCACATCGACTAAGGAAGAACTTACCTCCAAAGCTGCCTCCAAGGCAATCTTGAGAGGAGGAGTTTCTTTTCTTGAAAGCCTACAAGACCTTATTAGAAAAGGTTCAAGCCATAAAGAAGTAAGGGAAAGCTTATTAAAATCCTACCTTGAACAAAATTCATAATGAAACTCTATGCATGTCAGTTCCTATTCCAGCATATCCTGACCATTTCAAGATGTGTAGGTTGGACAAGTTTTAAGGAGATGAATATGCATAAGAGCACATGACTAGTTTCCTAGATATGTGCTTTTAGATTGAGAGAAATTATGATTTTATCTTGTGCACCTTCATCATGACCCTCTCAGGCCTAGCTCGAGAGTGGTTCAACCAGCTAAAGAAGCACAATGTCACTAGTTTCAAAAAACTAGATGATGCATTCATTGAACACTTCTTTGGAGTCAAGAAGGTAAACTTATCTGACCTGGCCACTCTCACGCAACATGACGATGATCTAGTAATGAATTATAGAAATAAATGGAGGAAAATGATGGCAAATATGTCATTCTCCATCCCATACTCTGAACTAATGTGAATTTTCATGAAGAATTATGCCAAACACATTTTGTTATTGCTATAGTTGCAACAATACCAAAAATTTGAAGAGGCTTTGGTGCAAGCCAAGGTGGTTGAGGACATCAAGGTACAGGAGGGTAACTTGAATCTAAGGAATAAGAAGGGACATAAGAAAATTACTGAGAGACACCAATCCAAGTTGACCCATGTTAATCAGGTAGTGTTGAACCTTCAGAAGGGAGAAAAAGGGAAACATAAGCAAAACTATCAAGCCCAACCTCTGCCTACACAGTACAAGCAACACAATAACAATTACAAAGGTAAAAATGAGGAGTAATGCCCACCTCGCATATTAACTCAGTTATCAAAGTCTTTGACTTCAATTTTTAATCAGTTATGCAAGGTGAAGGCTATTAACTTACCTGGAGTCAAGATGGTGGATCCAAATTAGCCTAAGCCAAAAGGCTCTAAAGATGATCATTATTGCATATTTCATCGATCGAAGGGCCACGACATCGAGGTATGTTGGTCCTTAAAAAACCTGGTAAAAAACATGATTGAGAGAGGTATGCTTATCATTGATAACCTACAAGCACCCGATAATCAAAATATGAGGATTTAAAAGAATCCTCTATCTAATCACAAGGTGCCAAGGAATAATATTGGCCAGGTCAAACAAGTGCGCATAGAACCACCAACCCATGGGTTTGTTGGCATATTCAACGTTATCACGAGGAATGTGGGTTATGAACAACCGAATAAACCTCTAGTGCCTATTAGGGTCCAAGTTGCACCTCCTCCAATGCCTTCCCAATATGTGCCTAACCCACCAACTAGACTGGTGGTGACCATCAAGAGTAGGTTGATTCAAAACCTACAGACAACTCCAAAAAAGTTGTCAATTTATGCACTTATTTAGCAGTCTCCAAAGTATAGGGAGACACTTATGGATATCTTAAGGTCCATAGAGGTGCAGCCTCAAGATCCTGAAGCATTTACATACTTCATGGGGAATGTGCAATAGTGTCAGTAACCAGTCATTCAATTTCATAATCATGAATTCAAGATATTTTCCACTGTTATAGCAGACCCACCACTACATATTATCGCTTGTGTGAATCACAAACTGTTCAAGCGGGTTTTGATCGACACAGGGTCATAAATTAATATCATAAATACCAATGCGTTAACTCACTTTAAGTTACCCAATACAAATATCATTCCTTCTACCTTCATGTTGAGAGCTTTCAATGATGCACTATGCTCGATGATTGATACTATAGTTTTACCTATCTAGGTGGGACTAAAGACCATCCCGATGATGTGTCATGTAATTGAAGGTACTATGTAGTATAATATACTTCTAGGGAGGTCTTGAATTAGAGAAATGCATTGCATCCCTTCTATTCTACACTAGTGTATCAAATACATTCATGAGGGATAGGTTCACATGGTGCCTTCAGATGAAGAAACCTTTAAATACATGAATCTAGCAGATTTGCTGAGGGAATTTGTGCTCCCCTAAAAAAACCTGGATATGTGACTAGTGTTGCTAATAAAATATCTAGGAGGCATAATCAAAGAAGTGTGTGCTAGACCCGTAACATATGTATCTCAAATATCGGAGCACACAATAGCTACTTCCATTAGACCGACTATGTCTACACGATACATCAGGATGATAGGAAGTTGAAAGAAAAGGTGGATGAAAAGAAGATAAAGAAAAATCCCAAGTCAGTCATCATTGAAACCCCTATTCCTATGAAAGTAGAGGAAGTTCAAGGAAGAGTCGAAGAGGCACCTCAGCCTACTTCACCTGCATCTTCAGCAGGGTCATCTACACCGCAGGTCATCATCCATTTGGTTGATCCTAGGTTAGGGGAATACATTATGCATAATGTGATGTTCACACCAATTATCGATACTACACATGAAATGGGCCGACCATGAGCCTATCGCCTTCCCATAGAGACGGTGGAACCATTGGAGGTACCACCTAACCAAACCAACTTTATCTATGGAGGGCTAGACCAGATCACATCTCTCATGCCCATGGATGAGGACGATAATGAACCATTCACTGTAAATGTTCATTATGTTTCTAACCCAAAATATGCCATGTGATACTTTTATCATTACCATTGGTATGGTTATGGTCTTGGAATATTTGAGCAGGGGCGTAAGAGGTCTATAGAACCATAGTATCAGTCACCTACTGATAGGTTTGGGTTGGAATTCTACAGTGAAGGACAAGCTAAACTCCTTGTGGTATCTTTAGACCACCTATACCTCAGTCTGAGGGTGAGGTTGACTTCAATTCATATCACCCTAATACTTCTATGTTCTAGAGGGATTATCAGATAGTATCTTTGTAGTGACCACGGGGTGCACACACCACTCTTACTCTACTTGCAAATGTGTTTAAACCCAAAAATGAAATGAAAGACCATGAAAAAGCATATAACATGGAAGTAACAAAGATATGTCTCTTTATTTGTATTGAAACCCGGTTACATGTCGGTCCCTCTTAGGGATACCCATTTTGATACAATGAGGTTACAAGTGGGTAAAATGTCCCCTCGCAAAGGGGTGGTGCGCTATCACAAGCTCCCCGGTTCCGCACATGGAAATGTATGAGGGCTTACAGATGCCTCCTTCTCCAGGTCTATTCCCTAGAGGGATCCCTTTTTGCTCTCGTATGTTGCAGATTCTATCCGATGAACCTGTGGCCCTGTAAGCAATGAAACAACAACACACGCTTAGATGTCCGAGAATGCCTCCCTAGATGAGGTTGTTAGTAATGAATATATCAAATGAAAGCAAGTGCAAATTAAACCTATGCTATGAAGTTGAATGAATGAAATGATGCTATGCTAATGATATGCTAAACAAAATAATGAAACTAATGTATAAAACCCTAAGCTAGGCCTGTGGGCCACTATCCAAGACAGCGATCGCTAAAGCGAATCTTGCCCTCTTTGCTTCAAGGCTATGGATCGAAGCTTGTATCCGATGTTGAAATGATGGTTGCTTTGCTCGATATGTTGAATATCCTGTATGTGGGAAACCCTCAAGTGGACTCTCCCTCTCTTTGATCAAAATTTCATCCTGTATCAAGATTGTCCCCCCTTTGGTGCTCTCAGGCTTGCACCTTTTAAAGTGTGTGAAACCCTAGGTCTATGCCCAAGCCCTAGGACTGAATCCCTCATGCGTAGTGAAGGTTAGCATGAGAAGCTTTTTGTCTTTTCTATGTTTAAAGACCAGTTAACTAAAATCTAACTGCAAACTTGAGTCTCCTATGCAAACTGGTCATTAGCATGATAAGCTTTGTCTTTGTCTATATTTGAAGGCCAGTTAACTAAAGTCTAAATGCAAACTCAAGTCTCCTATGTGAACTGGCCATGAAAGGGAATGCAAAGTTACTCCCGCTCACCTTTATTGCATGCAGACTACCACTTCCACCCATGATTGAGCATATTTGTTGGCAAAATGCTTTTTGTGGCTTAGTCACTATCGTCTACAATGGCTAAGATCTGGCCATTATTGTCTATAGTGGCTAAGGTCTGGCCGCTCTAAGCTTGAGCGGCTAAGGTTTGGCCACTCTAGTCTTGAGCGGCTAGGCTTGGATGGGCTTAAAATGCCCCAGATGAGTGGTGAGAACCACTTTTGATGCTTGGAAAGTCCAAGATTATGTCATATGATCTTATGAATGTGCCTATGTGAGTAGCTCCCCTAAACATGACATATTTTAGGTGTCTACAGATGCCCCTTTTTGTGATGCATTATGTGGAAAACACAACGTTGAGCAAAAATGTAGACTGATCTGTTTGTAGGGTGTATGGTGATCAGTGGTCTGATCAACGCCAGATGGCCCAATCATGCAAGATGGTACTCACCCTTTGAATCATTGCCTCAACATTCGGAGGACTTAGCTCAGTGGCTTGGACATGTTAAATTGCACTCATTCCTCAAACTCAATCGGGTAGCTTCAGCTGCTACAATAGTTTCGATCGGTAGGAGAGCTACTATTGAAGATGTCATGTCTGCTTACGTTCCCAACAAACAAGGGAAATTATGTGATTGTTGTATGCAATGATTCATAGGATGAACATGATTTTGTTATGATCGAGTGATCTTTTGTTGATTTTGATTATGATTATTTTGAAGATTTGAACTACCTCTTCACTCAACGAATTGGTGAAGAAATGACAATGAATGAAGCGACAAGTCGCTTGACCAATATGACTTAATCTGGTTCCTTTCTAGCATTTGTTCCTTCAATGGGTGAACCCCCATCCAAGTGTGATTCCAATTGTTTATGATAACCATCCATCCCTATCCCGAGGAGCGGTCCAACCATCAATAGCCTTCTTAGGGAGTTAGGATGAGTGATTCTATTTATGCTCATATTGTATCACTTTGGCTTAGTGTTTTTGATGTCACAAGGGAATGAGGATGATCCTATCGTACCCATGGAGCAGTCCGACCATCTTGGTCTTTTTTGGGTTTGAAGTGATACATCGTGATTCCAAAATGAATGTTTTTGCCCCAAGTAGCCTTATGGTGACTTACTCGTCTTACCGAATTACATGGAGTGCAAGTCACTGCAATCACTAAGTTGATAGAGTAAGTGACTGGATATGAGGCTTACTCAAGAATTTGTTTTATGTGATTTTTATGTTATTTTGGTCATTATGATGACTAGAAGTCTTCAAAATGTGCTTATCTAAATGTTTTTGTTGCTTCTCATGGAGGGGCTGTGGTTGTTTTTGTCTAGGATCTCGACCGTTGTCAGGTCCAACGGCCACCAAAGGCCTGGTCCTGGCCGCTCTCATCCTGAGTGGCCAAGCGATGTGGGCCGCTGACGTCAGCAGTGGCCAAGGCAATATAAAAGTCAATCCTAGGGTTTTGTCTTTTCACTTTGCCAGTTGTCAATTTGCTTTCTTGGGCTCTGAGGTGAAAGTGACTTTTGTGATTTGGAGCATTTCTACGACTTGGAAGATCATGGCTGCATGGGGTGAAGCATCTTTGGGTGGAGGAGTCGGAGCTTCTCGAGTACTCCCTCAACCCTTAACCCTGCTTGTTTATTTTAGTTTTTGGGTAAAACTGAACCACATTAAGTAATCGATAATTGAACCTCATTAAGCTTGTTGGCAATGAATCAAAACCCGTAGCTAGGCTTAGTTTAGGTTTTTATGTGGTGGGCTTGTCCCCATTTTGTTTTGTAGCTTTTGTTATATTTTTTTGGTATTTTTTGGCCTAGGGTCGACGCGTCTACCTCGTCACCCATCGGCCGCTCTCGATCAGAGCGGCCAGGAAGGCCTGCAACTTGGCCGTTGTCATTGGCAACGACCGGTTTGAATCCCAATGGTCAAAAAATTTGACCATTGGGGCTTGGCCACTATCAGCTTTAGTGGTCGATTTCTAGCCACTGTAGGCGACAATGACCAAGAACACTTAGTGAAATTTTTTATTTTTTTAAATTTTTTGGGTTGATTTATTGATTTTTTTTTGAAATTTTGACTTGTTTGATTAGGTGCAACTCTATTTTTGCCTAGAATTAGGATAGCCCATCATTATTTGCACTATTTTCATGTTTATTGTGAGTTATGCCTTAGATGCATTGTAGTTATGATTCATTTTCTTTTTCTTAGATTCTTACTACTCGGGCTCGGGACCCGAAGCTCATGAATACACTTCTGCCCCTCTTGGATGGCGATGATTGGGCTTGGCTCAAAGCCCACGGGCTACAGTATGTCACCAGACTGCCCACCATTATGGTAGATCATGCCTACCTTATGGCTTTGGTCCATCGATGGGACCCTCGGACCAATACCTTCCACTTTCCTACCAATGAGATGACCATCACATCGAAAGATGTGTATAGGATCTTTCGGATCCCCTTTGATGGAGTGGCCATTGTCTCTTCGACCACTAATGATCAGGTTGCTATTTTCACTTGGGTGTTTGGAGGGCACTCTACGGAGGCTCTCAAGGACACCAAATCTAGGGGAGTGTCCATCTCATAGTGGTATGATGAGGGTGTCTTCTCTACGAGGCATGCGGTGTTGCTGATGGTCATCAACAATATCTTGATTCTAGATTGCTCAGGTTTGAGGTTCCCGTGGAACCTCTTGGTGATGGTTTAGGACTTGTTGGATAGTGAGGAGCCTATCATCTATGCATGGGGTAGGTCTTTGTTGGCTCAGTGCTATGATGAGTTGTACCACATCCATCGGTGAGGTCGCATCGACATTGCTTGCAACTTGCTTCTACAGGTTTGGGGATGGGAGCACATCAAGGTAGATCACCCTAGAGGGCTTCCTACCGAGATTACAGTTGTGGAGGAGTGGATGCAGTGCTACGCCACTAGATGGGCTCGAGAGCGTGAGCTATGCAAGAGCCATCATCATGCGGGGGAGCTTTCCCATTATACTACTACTTTCACTGGGTTGCAGGTCGAGGATGTTATGTGGCACCCATATCATGAGTGCCCGATGTGGGATGATCCGACCAGTTTTACTACTAGGATGCGGCATGAGTGGTGGCTCCTTGGCCACAAGGTTGTCATCCAGGAGCATTTCTTCTACTCTTGGGTTCTCCATCAGTACGGGCTACAATAGGACGTGCCTCTTGTTCCATTTTTGTATAGGTGCCTCACAGTGGAGAAGGACCTACCCCCATGGTAGATTACAGAGCTCTCAGATGAGGAGGATGCCCCAGTAGTTGACCCAGGAGTCATTGGGGGTGTTACAGAGGCATACACTCAGTGGTGGGGAGATCTGATGTGGCATGGTATCGACAGCTTAGGTCACGAGGATGATGGTGGGGATGATGGTACAGATCCGATAGGGCATAGAGTCTGAGCCAGGACCGAGGTATGGGGCCAGCCAGTAGAGTAGGTGGTAGTGGAGGAGTAGGAGGCTCCTAAGGAGGATGAGGAGGAGTTGGATCCCGAGGAGAGATATTCTCCTTTGAGAGCATAGTTGCATGAGGTCGAGGTCGAGCTCCAGTCGATCCAGATCTAGGTGTAGTAGTGAGATGCTACTATAGCATAGTGGGATGCCACCATAGAGCAGCTCATGATGTAGATACAGGATTTATAGGCTACTATCGAGGGTGGTACTGCTAGGATGCAGTTTTTTGTTCCTCCTTCTACACCATAGGGGGATCTAGAGATAGATCTAGGGGTAGAGGTTCTACACCTGTAGTTACTATTGGATGAGTATGAGGGGTAGATTCAAGAGCATGTTGGTCACATTACCATTCTCTAGATGTAGCTCAAGAGGCATGGGCTTGTCCCTAAGGAGGCACCAGGTGTAGGTGGTTCACAGGTCAATGGGTGGTCCACCTCTGGGTAGTCTTCTACCCATCCTAGCCAGAGGACCCAGACTCGGATAGAGAGGCCAATAGGTTCACACCATTCAACTCGTGACACCGCCATAGGGGGAGGTGGCACTGGGGGAGGTGATGTCGAGGGCTCAACCCTTGTATTTGATTGATGGTGCTCTTTTGATTCATTTTTGAGGTCGACTTGACCTACCTGACTATAGCCTATGGGCATTTTTGTACCTTTATGGACCTGATACACACATTTATATGATATCTTTGCTTTATGACTCATTATGTGTATCATTTATTGCTTATGTTTTTGTCTTATTTTGTTTTATGATGTGATGGATGATGGTATTATGATGAATTGATACATGTATATGTTAGGTGATAGATGATATTTATGATGATGTGGATTTGAGATGGATACTTATGTATGTGTTTATGTAGATGCTTTCATGATTTAATTATTGTGGCATTACGTGATGTATTTCGAGTTGATTTGATGATGGATTTGTGATCCTTTGTATGGATGAATGCAACGATGTGATATTTGATGTGAATGAATGATTTATGACCTATGTATTTATGGATGAATGCAATGATTTGATCTTTGATGTGAATGGATGATTTATGACCTATGTATTTATGAATGAATGCAATGATTTGATCTTTGATGTAAATGGATGATTTATGACCTACGTATTTATGAATGAAATGTTTTTGTTAAATGCATGTTTAATTTTGTTTTAATTTATACATCTAACTCATGCTATGATATGGTGAATGCAGTATGTAATTTAACGTGAATGAACTTGTATGTTTCAATTACTTAAAACATAATGGATGCCTATGCCATGATTTTGACAATTTAACGGGTGATACCACATAAAGTATAACAACCATGAATATTTAATAATCATTCTACTCATAAGAATTAATTATTTAAATCCTTCATATGTGCAATGTAATGGTGTGGAATGTATGCATTTTCTGGATAAGCTTCTGTAATTTAAGAGATGTAAAATAGTTAGTGGTCGTTTAGACATCATTTCTGACATATATTCGGTATCTATTTTAATATTATTTTATTAATACCCCCTAATTTATAGAAGCTTATAAAGAAAGTTGATGATGTGTTTGATGATATGAATTGTTGCTATGGTAGAAATTTGTTTGCGGGTTTTTCCTGAGACTTCAAACACTCTAGTTACCCTATCAACAATTATGTACTGGTCATACAAGATTTTTGTAAAGCAAGACTTTCACTCTGTACCCGGATATTCATTCTCTCTGTGTGTGCAAATGAATATATTTTTGATAGAACTCAAGCATTTCCTCCGATGTCAGGTGGGATTCTTTCAGCCCATTGCTAAGATCAAGGATTCTCAAGTGTTTTATCTCATCCTTATGTTGGACTTAGTTGGACTATACCACTAGGCAGTTTTGAGTTACCTAAGCTAGCTCATCCACATTCAAACATTGGTCTATACAAATGCTAGGAGATTTTGTGATAGACATATCGTCATGCGTAAGGATTTCTCCTTCCAGTTTTGTGCAATGCTAAGAATTCCAGGGATTCAAGTTCTATTCCCTTTTTTTCTTCATTCATTTGGGATACTTGCTCATACTTAGTGATGAAAATCACTGTTTATTTTGACTATTTTTTTTGTTTTCTTTTGAGCAAGGGATTCTTGTAGTGATGATAATCACTATTTATTTTGCTTTTGTTCTTTTGATATTTTGAACTATGACTTTGGGCGTTGATGTTTGACTTTTGAAGAATTTGAACTTTCGATTTTGAGATTTGAATTTGGCTTTATTCTGGGGTTTTTCTTATTTTTATGAAAGCAAGGGATGTATGCAGTGATGATAATCACTCATTTTTGGGTAAGGCAAAACTTGTCCTTTTGCCAATTCTCAGCACCTTTAAACCGGTTGCACAGGGGGATAAGCAAGGAAGTTCCTTTTCACTTTTGGTAACCTAGACCACTTTGTAGTTTTCATCTTTCCCTTGTATCAACTAGGATTTTAGTGTTTCAATTAGTGATGGGATCCTGAATATCCAAGGTACTACAACTAGACCTTGCTCTTCTACTAATCAAAATGGCTTTCTACAAAAGTTGATAAGACCACTAGACATGGTTGAAATAATAGGAAACCTTTGCATATTTCGTATAGCAACATTATTTGGTTGTGTTGAGAAACACAATTACACATGTGGATGCATGGATGAGGATAACTTGTATATTGTGATTGAAATACAAATTGTGGTATCGTTTGTAAAATTGTGATCATAACATATGTGAATGCAATGGATATGTATGGATATGCAATTATGTGAATGTAAGATGCAAACGTTTTGTATTTTTGCTTTTTCTTTGTTTTTGATTCGACCAAAGGTTTTTAAAATGCCTTTGGAGCTTTTTGTATTTTGATTTTGACCAAGCGGATTGGATACCCTTGGAGCCTTTTTGTGATTTGATTTGACTTGACCAAAGGGCTTTAAGATGCCTTTGGAGATTTTTTTTGACCAAGCGGATTGGATACCCTTGGAGCCTTTTTGTGATTTGATTTGAATGTTTTTGATTTTATGACATATTTGAATGTTTTTTTATTTTATGACATATTTGAATGTTTTTTGATTTTATGACATATTTGAATGTTTTTTTATTTTATGTATGAAATGCCTTTAGATGAATGATATTGAGAGGTTCAGGCTCTTCAACACCATCCAAATATGTTAGGTGGTATGCTCTAGGCCCAACTCTCTCTAAAATTATGTAGGGGCCTATCCAATTTGCCATAAATTTGTCTCGCAAATGCGGTGGTAGGTTTGAGTTCTGCTGATTTTCTTTGAGCACTAGATCCCCAAATTTGAATTCTCTCAAATGGACTTTACTATTATATGCTCGTGCAAGGTGATTCTGATAAACATGAAGATGCTCCAAGGCATTGACCCATCATTCATCTAGAAGCATTAACTGATCCAGGTGGTCTTGTCACACTGTGTCATTATCTATGAAGTCTTTTAATGCTATGCGCAAGGTTGGGATTTCTAGTTCTAGGGGCATGATGGCCTCAATGCCATATACAAGTGAAAATGGTGTTGCCCTAGTGGGCGTCCGTACACTAGTCCTGTATGCCCATAGTGCCAGAGGCAACTGCAAATGCCAGTCCCTATGATTATCTACTACTATTTTCCTCAAGATGGAGACTATTGTTTTGTTTGAGGCTTCTGCTTGCCCATTTTCTTGCGGATAATAAGGCGTTGAAAAACTATGCTGAATATGGTATTTGTTCATTAAAGCACACACATTTTTGTTTATCTCTTTACATGGAATTACAAGGGTATATCAAGATTTTATCTTGATGTAAGCACTTAACATATTTTGGAAATTGGTATTTAATTGTTTCAAGAACAGATTGACAAGATTTTACAGACTAGGAGCCATGGAAAACACTTGATTGAATAAGTTTTCAGATATGGAGCAGTGCTTCTTTCTCCCATTGTTAATTCATGGAAGATGTTAGTGGTGAATGGACATTGCCTTCGGGTATACCATGCACCATTAACTAAGGAGGAGTTCTTGAAGGAGATTCCATTGGATGTACACATAATGGAAGATAATTTCTCTTCAATATCAGATTTAGAGTGATGATAAAAAGTTTGACAAAAAGAAAAAAGAGGAAAAAAAATACAAGAAAAGAAAAAAAAAAAAAAATATTCTTGTTTGTGAACTTCCTTTTTGGGTACAAGCAAGACAAGAAAATTTGAAAAAAAAAAAAGAGAAAAGAGAAAAAATTTTGCAGCAAAGGCATGTCCCACAAAATGGGGATACATGAGGACAAGCATCAATTTTAGCAAGAAAGAAGAACAATGGAGCCAATACTTCATTTCCAGCAATAAGGAGGCAATGATTATGTAAGAAGATTCTTACTGGTCATCTAGTAAGGAAGGTTGCATCAATGTTGTAGGTTTCAACAGAAAGAGATGGTGTTTTCATACAACAATTGACATGTTTTTATAGAATAAGGATTGGTCTTATCCAAATAAGAGTGAGATATGTTCTCTCATTGAAGCACTTGAAAAAAAAAAAAAAGGACAGAAGTTGGTTGAAAACCAGAAATGGCAGCCTCTTCTGATGAAAAAAATGGAAAAAAAAGAGATGAAAAAAAAAAATGAAAAAAAAATATATAAAAAATGAATAATTCAGTAGTGAAAACCTTCTTGGAGGCGCTACTGAGTTGGCTTGCATGAAAACCGATTTTTCGGCATGCATTGCCTTGTTGATCTACCCATCATTGTTCCACCATTGTACAAATCTCACACTACACGTGTTATGTTTGTTTATGTTTTTAGATAGCCTGCTAACAATCATCAAAAGCAGCTTGTAAGGTGCATGACTAATTTTCAGGACAGTAAGGTATGTGTTTCTTGCATATAATTCATAATAAACATTTAGCATTTAGTGTATGATAGTCGGTATTTGGCATAAACTATTCATACAATAGTGACAAGTTGAAAAAGGAACATGTTGAAGATGTCAAGAAACACCCCCTTATGCCATTAATTGCATGGAAATTCCAAAACTATGCAAAAACTTGATTTTGGGACAGACATGGCAACAATTCTATTTCAATTTGTAGGGCAAATTTTAGAAGGAGAACTGCAAGTTTATATCTCACAATTGTATGATAAATTGAAGGAGGATAATCAACAAAATGCACCTAAAGGTTCTATTTTAGTACTACTGGAATAAAACAACATACAAAACAAAGAATAGCATCTAAAAAAAAGGATGAAGAAGGGATTTTTGATGTTATGGAAGGCTTATACACTCTAGAGATGGACCCACAATAGAATATGTAGCTAACTTTTTCATAGGAGGTCATTTCTATATTTTTTGAATATCTTCGGAATGAGAAATGTAGTCTCTTCGGAATGAGCAGACATCTTCGAAATGAGAAATGCAATATCTTCGAAATGAGCAGGATATCTTCAAAATGAGCAAAAACTATACCAAAATTGTTAGAAATGCTATATAATAGCAAAAAGAGTAGGGTACATCAAATATTGAGGTTTATAAGGCTCTACCACAAGTAAGTACATCCCTCAAGCATTTCAAATCAAATATTTTATCAATTTTGTTCAAAAAGTGCAAACAACAAAAATAAGCATTCAAGCTGAAATGTTGTTAAGAACAGAAAATTCCATCAGTAGTAGTGCATCTGCCAAATACGGTTCCACAATAAGACTATTGCAAGATGAATCATATGATATCAAGCCTTTAAGAGGTACCTTGCAGCACTAAAACTTGTAGAAAAATAGAAAAAAAGTCATACATGTGCTTAATTGCAAAATACTTGATATAGTGCAACAAGGAGGAATTTCTCAGTTAGCAGGTAGCAAAGTATGTTGTTCACAAGAATAAAACCTACATATTACTATGGCCTACTAAGATGCATGAGGGCATGCATCGGTTCAAGTTGGGGGGGATGATGAGGCCCAAAAATGCCTCATTATTGCACAATGTTTGACTACCATATGATAAGTTAATTGCCAAATAGTTGACTAGAATATACTATTTGTTAAGTGTTTGCATGATTTTATGTTAGGAATACTATATCTCTGTTTTTGACTATTTTCAGCATTTTATGACTGATTTTGCGTGATTAAGTAGCAAGTAATAACATGCATTTCAATTAACCAAATGTGGTATGCTGATATCCATTAACTTCTCAATGGTTTTTGAATGTTTTCCTGCCCTTCAACTTGTTTCAAATCCACATTTAAGCCAAAAGTTTAGGACTGTCATAAATCTGAAAATCTGAGAAAAATAGCCATATAAAAATCAGCAAGTCGTCACTTTATAGGAACACCTTGAAGTTGTCAAGCAAAGCATGAGAATATGGATGGAATGAGTTTAGAAGGACTACAGAAGACATCTGACCTATTTAGAAGCATTCCCACATGATCTAAATAGGCAGCAATAGGGTATAATAGAGCAGGGACAATTGTGCAGCATTGTTGCACTATTTCAACATGGTTACTTGGTGAATGAAGTGTATAAATTCAGTAGCAACTTGATGTACTCCTTCATGTTGATACTTGAATAATTTTTCCATGTTCTAATTTGTTTGAATTTGCAAGAAATGCCAATATTTTACAACTGTGCAAAGAACCGGAAAATGCAGTAATTTACCATGTAAATTCCTAGCAAGCTACAAATAAACAACAAGGCATGGAATTCACATATGAAAAGAGATGAAGACCATTGGAATCTGATCCTAGGAGATAACCCACCTGAGAGATGCAGAAGAAATCACTTGAAAAGTACACATTTGTTCATTCCGAAGTATCTTCGAAATGAACAGATATCTTCGAAATGAGAAAACACAGTGTCTTCGGAATGAGCAGACATCTTCGAAATGAGAAATGCAGTATCTTCGAAATGAGCGGATCTTCAGAATGAGAATTGCAGTATCTTCAGAATGAGAATTGCAGTATCTTCGGAATGAGAATTGTAGTATCTTCGAAATGAGCGATCTTCGAAATGAGAATTGCATTATCTTCGGAATGAAGCCACTTATCTTCGAAATGAAAACAGAATGTGCTTTTTGACTTATTGACCGATTTTTGAAGCTGGAAAAAGGGAAATAAAGGTTGGAAAAGGTAAAGGAAAATATCTCCCATCTGATTTTGCCGTCCTTGCCGTCCAAAGCCACCATTCATGGAAAAGATCAATTTTGATCCTCTTCTAGGATTAACCTAGAAAACTACGAAGCATAATAGGAAGTTGTTTGCAAAGATAGGAATGGAATTTTATGAAGTGGAGAATTATGTGTGAGATATTTCTAGACTCATACCACGTACTCTCACCACTGAATATGCTTTCTAAGGGCCAATTACTACTACTGCAACACAAACTGTCCGGATTTGCATTTATTTTAGATCCAGAATTATTGGCAAATGACCGTAAAATAGCACATAGGCTGATTTGAGCATGGGATATATTGTAAATATTTATATAAATAACACAGCTCCCTCCTTGGTTGAGCCAGTTAGGAATTAGAATAGAGGAGAGTTTTCAATAGCAACAATTAGGACTGTACAGTGATTTTTTGTAACAGTTTTCAGCATGTTTTGTCATCAATAAAAGTGCAGTATTTTATCATTTTATGTTCGAGTGTTAATTAGTTAAGGAGTGCTTTTCACCTCCTTCTAGATCAGGAAGTATGGGCCCACTTTCAGATCTAGAAGGAGGGATTTTATGGCAGGTTTTAATCTATAATTTTGCTATAGCAGAATTAATAGATTGCTTGCCAGATTTCATTTTCTTGTTTTTATTTTGTATTGTGTGATTTATGTTTCCTATTATGTTTGTGTACAACATTTGTGTGTATGTCAGCTGACAAATCATATTAAGCATTTTCCTTTATGTTTTTCCTGCTTTCTATTTTAGCAACTTTCCATTTTCAGCATATTTCATTTTGCTGTCAATTCCTGTAGCAGAAGCTTGACGACCTTTTGTGGCAGGGCATTGACAGGTGTTTTAGAATATATTTCAATTCTACAAAAGTAGATTAGATTTCAATTTAGCAATTTCAATTCTGTTATTTCAATTCTGCAAAAGTAGATTAGATTTCAATTTAGCAATTTCAATTCTGTTATTTCAATTCTGCAAAAGTAGATTAGATTTCAATTCATGCAATTGTAGTTAATTGTTAAATTCTGCAATTTAGATTTAGTTTTCAATTCCTGTAATTTATTTTAGTTTCCATTCTTCAGACTAGGTTTAGTGTGACACCAAAAGGCTAAACCAAATCTGCTTCACCAATAAATGCTTGAAATCTGAATGCCTGAATTGTACTCTGTCATAGCCTTCTATCGTAGACAGCCTTGGACACCACCCCGGATTGATAAATCATTGAGATTAAATGATGAGACTCAATGACACTCATCATTTTGGCATCGTTGTCGAGGAACATGGTGTTGTTAGAGGGTAAAAGTAGTCAAATAATTATTATTGTGCTAAGTTATGAAGTTCAGAGTTAAATCTGAATGTAATAGCTGGTATAAATAATAATTATTGATAGTTGCATTTCAGTCCATTTAGAAAACAAGAAACCACCACCTTCAGCCCAACCTTTATACGGACAAGCAACCCCTGTCTATGTAAGCTAAAAAAAAAAATCACAAAAACTTTTGCACAATCAAAATAGGAGTTTACAACTTAATGATGATCCTAGAGTTTTCCATTATTACTTAAAGATTGTTAGGATTTTATCGCGCTAAACCGCAACCTAGCAATTCTTAGCCTACACAGACAATAGTTGATCTCATTAGAGGTGATCCTACCTGACAAGTAGTTGATCTGCTAAAGTTGTACACTTCTTGTCTTATTGTGCAAACCAAAAATATTTTTTTAGCCCAACCTGTGATCAGTCTGAATAATACAGGATAGGCAACCCCTGTCTATGTAGTTGAATCTGGTATAAAAAAAAACCTGTAGGAAATGTTATTGACTGTAGCAACATCCAACTGTGCTAAAACAAGAACTTACCTGAGCTTGAAGAGACAAAAATCAATGGAGATACATAGAAAACCTTTAGTCCAAACACACAGAAATTAGCCTTGGATAAAGGAGAAAAACTAGAAAAACTGCACATAGAAAATTTACTTCCATTCCCAAATTACAAAAGGGTAAATTTTGTCCTCCTAGGAATGAAACAAATTGAAGTGCAGCCAAGAAAATTCTTGAACATTATTAGTCAGCTGACTTATAAACAAAAAGCAAAATTGTTGCTATTTTGAAACAATATTTCAATCCCTTTACATGGAATTACAAGGGTATATCAAGATTTTATCTTGATGTAAGCACTTAACATCTTTTGGGAATTGGTATTTAATTGTTTCAAGAATAGATTGACAAGATTTTGCAGACTAGGAGCCATGGACAACACTTGATTGAAGAAGTTTTCAGATATGGAGCAGTGCTTCTTTCTCCCATTGGTAATTCATGGAGGATGTTAGTGGTGAATGGACATTGCCTTCGGGTATACCATGCACCATTAACTAAGGAGGAGTTCTTGAAGGAGATTCCATTGGATGTACACATAATGGAAGAGAATTTCTCTTCAATATCAGATTCAGAGTGATGATAAAAAGTCTGAAAAAAAGAAAAAAAAGAAAAAAATACAAGAAAAGAAAAAAGAAGAATAGTCTTGTTTGTGAACTTCCTTTTTGGGTACAAGCAAGACAAGAAAATTTGAAAAAAAAAAGAGAGAAAAAAAAAAATTTGCAGCAAAGGCATGTCCCACAAAATGGGGATACATGAGGACAAGCATCAATTTCAGCAAGAAAGAGGAACAATGGAGCCAATACTTCATTTCCAAGCAATAAGGAGGCAATGATGATGTAAGAAGATTCTTACTGGTCATCTAGTAAGGAAGGTTGCATCAATGTTGCAGGTTTCAACAGAAAGAGATGGTGTTTTCATACAACAATTGACATGTTTTTGCAGAATAAGGATTGGTCTTATCCAAATAAGAGTGAGAGATGTTCTCTCATTGAAGCACTTGAAAAAAAAAAGAGGATAGAAGTTGGTTGAAAACCAGAAATGGTAGCCTCTTCTGATGAAAAAAATGATGAAAAAAAGAGATGAAAAAAAAAAATGAAAAAAAATATATATAAAAATGAATAATTCAGTAGTGAAAACCTTCTTGGAGGCGCTACTGAGTTGGCTTGCATGAAAACCAATTTTTCGGCATGCATTGCCTTGTTGATCTACCCATCATTGTTCCACCATTGTACAAATCTCACACTGCACATGTGTTATGTTTGTTTATGTTTTCGGATAGCCTCGCTAACAATCATCAAAAGCAACTTGTAAGGTGCATGACCAATTTTCAGGACAGTAAGGTATGTGTTTCTTGCATATAATTCATAGTAAACATTTAGCATTTAGTGTATGATAGTCGGTATTTGGCATAAACTATTCATACAATAGTGACAAGTTGAAAAAGGAACATGTTCAAGATGTCAAGAAACACCCCCTTATGCCATTAATTGCATGGAAATTCCAAAACTATGCAAAAACCTGATTTTGGGACAGACATGGCAGCAATTCTATTTCAATTTATAGGGCAAATTTTAGAAGGAGAACTGCAAGTTTATATCTCACAATTGTCTGATAAATTGAAGGAGGATAATCAACAAAATGCACCTGAAGGTTCTATTTTAGTACTACTGGAATAAAACAACAACATACAAAACAAAGAATAGCATCTAAACAAAAGGATGAAGAAGGGATTTTTGATGTTATGGAAGGCTTATACACTCTAGAGATGGACCCACAATAGAATCTGTAGCTAACTTTTTCATAGGAGGTCATTTCTGCATTTTTTTGAAGATCTTCGGAATGAGAAATGCAGTCTCTTCAGAATGAGCAGACATCTTCGGAATGAGAAATGCAGTATCTTCGAAATGAGCAGGATATCTTCGAAATGAGCAGAAACTGTACCAAAATTGTTGGAAATGCTACAGAATAGCAAAAAGAGTAGGGTACATCAAATATTGAGGTTTATAAGGCTCTACCACAAGTAAGTACATCCCTCAAGCATTTCAAATCAAATATTTTATCAATTTTGTTCAAAAGGTGCAAACAACAAAAATAAGCATTCAAGTTGAAATGTTGTTAAGAACAGAAAATTCCATCAATAGTAGTGCATCTGCCAAATACGGTTCCACAATAAGACTATTGCAAGATGAATCATATGATATCAAGCCTTTAAGAGGTACCTTGCAACACTAAAACTTGTAGAAAAATAGAAAAAAGTCATACATGTGCTTAATTGCAAAATACTTGATATAGTGCAGCAAGGAGGAATTTCTCAGTTAGAGGGGTAGCAAAGGATGTTGTTCACAAGAATAAAACCTGCATATTACTATGGCCTACTAAGATGCATGAGGGCATGCATCAGTTCAAGTTGGGGGGGATGATGAGGCCCAAAAATGCCTCATTATTGCACAATGTTTGACTCATTATTGCACAATGTTTGACTACCATATGATAAGTTAATTGCCAAATAGTTGACTAGAATATACTATTTGTTAAGTGTTTGCATGATTTTATGTTAGGAATACTATATCTCTGTTTTTGACTATTTTCAGCATTTTATGACTGATTTTGCGTGATTAAGTAGCAAGTAATAACATGCATTTCAATTAACCAAATGTGGTATGCTGATATCCATTAACTTCTCAATGGTTTTTGAATGTTTTCCTGCCCTTCAACTTGTTTCAAATCCACATTTAAGCCAAAAGTTTAGGACTGTCATAAATCTGAAAATCTGAGAAAAACAGCCATATAAAAATCAGCAAGCTGTCACTTTATAGGAACACCTTGAAGTTGTCAAGCAAAGCATGAGAATATGGATGGAATGAGTTTAGAAGGACTACAGAAGACATCTGACCTATTTAGAAGCATTCCCACATGATCTAAATAGGCAAGCAACAGGGTATAACAGAGCAGGGACAATTGTGCAGCACTGTTGCACTATTTCAGCCATTGTTACTTGGTGAATGAAGTGTATAAATTCAGTAGCAACTTGATGTACTCCTTCATGTTGATATTTGAATAATTTTTTCATGTTTTAATTTGTTTGAATTTGCAAGAAATGCCAATATTTTACAACTGTGCAAAGAAACTGGAAAATGCAGTAATTTACCATGTAAATTCCAGCAAGCTACAAATAAACAACAAGGCATGGAATTCACATATGAAAAGAGATGAAGACCATTGGAATATGATCCTAGGAGATAACCCACCTGAGAGATGCAGAAGAAATCACTTGAAAAGTACACATTTGTTCATTCTAAAGTATCTTCGAAATGAACACAATATCTTCGAAATGAGAAAACACAGTGTCTTCGAAATGAGCAGACATCTTTGAAATGAGAAATGTAGTATCTTCAGAATGAGAATTGCAGTATCTTCAGAATGAGAATTGCAGTATCTTCGAAATGAGAATTGCAGTATCTTCGAAATGAGCGATCTTCGGAATGAGAATTGCATTGTCTTCGGAATGAAGCCACTTATCTTTGGAATGAAAACAGAATGTGCTTTTTGACTTATTGACCGATTTTTGAAGCTGGAAAAAGGGAAATAAAGGTTGGAAAAGGTAAAGGAAAATATCTTCCACCTGGCTTTGCCGTCATTGCCATCCAAAGCCACCATTTATGGAAAAGATCAATTTTGATCCTCTTCTAGGATTAACACAGAAATAACTGCAGCATAATAGGAAGTTGTTTGCAAAGATAGAAATGGAATATTATGAAGTGGAGAAATATGTGTGAGATATTTCTGGACTCCTCCCATGTACTCCCACCACTGAAGATGCTTTCTAAGGGCCAATGACTACTACTGCAACACAAACTGTCCATATTTGCATTTATTTCAGATCCAGAATTATTGGCAAATGATTGTAAAATAGCACATAGGCTGATTTGAGCATGGGATATATTGTAAATATTTATATAAATAACACAACTCCCTCCTTGGTTGAGCCAGTTAGGAATTAGAATAGAGGAGAGTTTTCAGTAGCAGCAATTAGGACTGTACAGTGATTTTTTGTAACAGTTTTCAGCATGTTTTGTCATCAATAAAAGTGCAGTATTTTATCATTTTATGTTCTGAGTGTTAATTAGTTAAGGAGTGCTTTTCACCTCCTTCTAGATCAGGAAGTATGGGCCCACTTTCAGATCTAGAAGGAGGGATTTTATGGCAGGTTTTAATCTGTAATTTTGCTGCAGTAGAATTAATAGATTGCTTGCCAGATTTCATTTTCTTGTTTTTATTTTGTATTGTGTGATTTATGTTTCCTATTATGTTTGTGTACAGCATTTGTGTGTATGTCAGCTGACAAATCATATTAAGCATTTTCCTTTATGTTTTTCCTGCTTTCTATTTTAGCAACTTTCCATTTTCAGCATATTTCATTTTGCTGTCAATTCCTGTAGCAGAAGCTTGACGACCTTTTGTGGCAAGGCATTGATAGGTGTTTTAGAATAGATTTCAATTCTGCAAAAGTAGATTAGATTTCAATTTAGCAATTTCAATTCTGTTATTTCAATTCTGCAAAAGTAGATTAGATTTCAATTTAGCAATTTCAATTATGTTATTTCAATTCTACAAAAGTAGATTAGATTTCAATTCATGCAATTGTAGTTAATTGTTAAATTCTGCAATTTAGATTTAGTTTTCAATTCCTATAATTTATTTTAGTTTCCATTCTTTAGACTAGGTTTAGTGTGACACCAAAAGGCTAAACCAAATCTGCTTCACCAATAAATGCTTGAAATTTGAATGCCTGAATTGTACTCTGTCATAGCCTTCTATCGTAGACAGCCTTGGACACCACCCCGGATTGATAAATCATTGAGATTAAATGATGAGACTCAATGACACTCATCAAATCATGCCATAAAAAACATAAAGTAAACACATACAAGTGAAGCAGATCAAAATTGCATTAAACATCAAACATTGCATTCATATACATAACATCATAAAGTAGTCCATATACACATGTATATCACTGCAATCTACATCATATAGCTATTGCATGTCATCTATACATCACATCATATAGCAATAAATCAAATATCTTCATTGCATCCATGTACATAACATAAACATAAAATACCTAAAATAAAATACACATATAATGAGATGAATTTTCATATCATATATATGTGTGTCAAGAGTACATAGTATTAGAGTATATCAAAATACCCCCATGCTACAACTGTATATGTGCTCGACCTTACACTAAAAAATGGTACAAAAGTATCTCTAAGATCTATATTAAATAGTACATGTGTCCCCAGTCTATGAGGTACCTCCATCACCTACACCATCCCTATAAGTCCTCTATGAGCTAGCACCATGAGTGATCAAAGACTTGTATCCTATAAGTCTTGTACGTCCTGTGACTCAAGCTAATAGAATACTGCCCTATCTCCCTGGTCCTAGATATGGTCCTATGAGTCCTTGTAGAGTGGGTATCCTCTAGAACCTCCCCACCTAGCAGCCTGATGTGATCCTCTAACTAGTCGATGTGGGCTACATGCATTGTATGCTTGGCATTACCCTCCTCCACGAGGGAATGTAGACGCCTGATCTCTTCCATGGGATCATAACATCCTAGTAGAAAAGTAGAGGGCACTTATGGAGGTGGCATGATAGCATATTAAGATGAGGGATCTCACCTCACAACCTGAAGCAGGTCCCTCTTAGTAGTCACAACACTCAGCTGTGCCTATGCCAGATCCTACTCACCTATGAGTTGTGCGATCCAACTGTCTACAATGGTATCCTATGCATGGAGAGATATCCTCTCCTCTTCATATCCCTACCACTACCTCTCCCCATGTGCTAGCTTCACCTCCAGAGTGGTGATAGAAGTATCCCTGTGAAGTAGATGAGTCTACAGTCTCCCAACTTGGCTCTGGAGGTCAGCAATCTAGGCTCTCAACTGCCTAATATCATTGTCTAGAGGAGCCTCACCCTCCTCTAATACCTCCTCCTATACCTCCACCTATGGGCCTTCCTCTATAGTGGTCGTGATACCCCATGTGCCCTCTATCATCTAGTGGATCCTACATCCCTAAGGGTCCACCTTTGTGCCCTTTGTGCCCTCTACTATGAATCCACCAGTTGGTCGGCCTAGAGGACCCTATCCATACCATTATAAATATACCCACCATCCATCATAGTCTGGATTAGTTCCTGCATTCGCTAGGCGTGACTCTTGATAGTCATCATCATAATCCCCCAAGGGAGTCACCTAGGACCATGTCAGGTCCCTCTTGAGGACTAGGCATCTATAGATAGTCAAAAATTTTGGGACATCCTACCAGATCCCAAACTACCTCAAGACATGAGAATAGAAGTGTGGTACTCACATATGTCGACCTTCCAATCGAAGATCCATATGTCTTTGCACGCTCGGTGCAGGTCCCTATTTGCATATGTCCATGTTGGAAAGTCCATATATAGTCACCATCGTATGTGCTCAAGGTGAAGCTATGCAAATATGCCAATGTAATGCTCTAGGTATCTTGCATGAGACCTACTCCTAAAGCCCTCCTGATCCTAGGGATATTAGGTGGTATAACACTAACTTCCCTCAGCAATAGTAGTAATCATCAAGGACAAGTTGATGGGGCATTCAATCAGGATGTGCTTCCAGCCCCATATCTAAAGGAGGATGTTGCAGCTCATGCCAACTCTACTATGGTGCATGATTTGATATAGCTCATGGTAGAGCTATGCTAATAGGTCACTTCCCTATAACATAATGAGAGGCTACGTAGTCGAGCTCACCATAACATTTTTGGTTTGAGCCAAGAGGTTCCAAGGGAATGTCAAACCTAAAGAATCTGGGAGGACTGTCTGAATAATCAAGTACATAAATCCAACCTCCCACTATGAAAATAATTTGGCCTCAAACCACTCCTTGAAATGGATGCCTCCATGGACATTATGTTCATGGGCCTTAGTAATCCATATACCAAATATGGAATCAAATATAGCCTTCTTGGCCATGGTAGGAGAAGATGTGATGGCCTCACCATCAATGGGCAGATGAAAGATACGGTAGACATCCTCCAAAGTGATAGTAATTTCACCCATCGATAGGTGAAATGTGTTGGTCTGTGCATCCCAACGATTTCACCCATCGATAGGTGAAATGTTTTGGTCATGGGCCTTAAGTAATTTCACTATCAAGTATGCCCTCATCAACCCATCGATAGGTGAAATGTGTTGGTCATGGGCCTTAAGTAATTTCACTATCAAGTATGCATGGTCAATCCAGATGGTGGCGAGGTTCAATATGTAACCGAACCCCACAACAATAAACCAATCCCACTCCCCAAGAGTGGATAACAGTGAAGGCTATGAAGGAGATCAGTCTCCCTTTCTTTGTTAGTCAAATTTTGAGTAACAAAAATAATAAACAAAGAAAAACAATGAAAAATAATTCTAACTGTCAAAACAAATTTAAAAATGCATAAAAACATGTCAACACATGATCACAAATTTCAAAAACATCAAAAAAACACTTTAAAATTGCAATAAATGATATTAATTGCATAGAAAAAAAAAATTAAATTAATTAAACAAATTAGAAAACTTTTCTAACTAATGCGCACTACGGATCCTAGCAACGGTCAGCGCAACGGACAAAAATTTAACCGTTGGGATTTAAATCCCATCGCGGTTGACAATCATGGCCACCAATTTGCCAATTGGGAGTTGCGACTACCACCCATGACTAAGAGGCATGACCTTTTCAAGGTCATTGCACCCCATAAATAACCCAAAAAACCCTAAAATTAATTAATTAACCCACCCTCTAATCTAACCTATGCTAAACCTAGCTAGGGTGTGGTTCGTTACTAACATTTTAATGAGATTCATTAACCCATTATTTAGTGTGGTTAATTTTAAACTTGTAATGTAATTGTGAGGTCTCAATTTACGAGTTACCTTAGAAGCACCGACTCCTCCATTGGTCGAGGCTTCCAGCTGATCGACCATCAGTGTGGAAAACTAGAATTTTGTTGGGTTTTCGACAGCATTTCATGTTAAAATGCAATTTTTACCTCCTAGAGATCTTAGTTTTACTGTCGCTATCAGGTGAATAATGAAAGTTTTAAAAAGAAAAAAACTTTATATAGTTTTTAATTTTGGTGCGGCTCGTGGTTGACATCCGTAGTCCTTGGATTAGGGTTTTTTGCTCGCGGTTGCCATCTACGATTAAGGAATTGGCCTGCTTCTGACAAGCATGGTTAGAAAACCATATTTATTGCTCCAAATTCCCACCGTCGAGATCTTTAAATGGTCAAATCAAGGATATTAATCAGACCAAATAATTCAAAAAAAATCAAAATCAACAAATAAATCAAATAAATCAAAATCTAAATGCATCTCGTATTCAGTTATTTACCCTATACACTTGGTGGTTGCAGCGACTTGCGATCCATGAAATCCGACAAGATGAGTAAATTAACATAAGGACATTTGGGGCAACTTCGTCATTTTTGAATTGCTATGTTTCATTTCAATCCCTAAGAAGGCCTACACAACCAGACTACTCCACAAGAATAATATATTCATCACGATTCTCCTATGATACTTTTTTAGCATATCATCAACATTATGATTCACTACAAGCCTAATGGACATTGCTATCATTTCGATTCCCTAAGAAGGCCTTCGTGGTTGGACCGATCCATGGGATAGGAATATGCAATTACTCTAAATTATGTAATCATAGCTGATTAGGCCTTACCAAGTATTCACATGCTAATTTTTAATTTGTGCAAAGATCATTCATAGTGGTCAAGCAACCTCATCACTTCATTTAATTGTCATTACCCTCATCAACTCGTTGCTTGAGGGGGTAGTCATAATATCAAATCATAATCAAAGTCAATAGTAGATCCCTTGATATTATCAAAATTGCATTCATCCTTGTGAATCATTGCTAAATACTATCATAAGCTTACCCCTTTTCTTGGGGAAAATAACAAATATGAAAGTTAGTTTGTAACTCTCTTCCTTTCGGATTGACAGATGTGAAAGCCTACTTGGCATTGATGCTATTAGAATGTTTTATGATGAGTGTAAAATTTTTCAAAATTAAGCCTTCTATCGAGTTAGAAGCAATGATTCGAGGATGTACATCATTTTGTTGAACTCAGGGCATCTAATGTTGATCAGATCAATGATCATCATCCAACCTACGACATCATTTTAGGAGGTCTATTTTTTCTTAGCGTTGTTCAATATCACAATGCATCTCAAAAGGGGCATCTGTAGACACCTAAAATGCATCATGTCGAGGCGACTACTCATATGGGACATGCTATAAGACCATATGGAAGACCTTTGGACAAATCCAAGGTATAGCAGTGGTTTTTTACCACTTAATTATGCACCTTTGCCTAATCAATGCTAGCCACCAATGACACCCATGGTTAGTAGTTCTGCCTGCACTTGTCAGTCGTGGTTAGGACCGAGAGTTAGTTAGCCTTCATTTGAACCAAAGTTGGTTGCAATAGCCAATTGCTTGTAGATTGGAGCGGTTTGAGTGAGGAAGGTCCTGAATTCTTCTATTCAACAAGCTCAACCACCCAATATTGATCTTGGATTTATGATGAAGCCATCCCTAGCCCTGGGCCAATGCTATAAGACCCCCTATGAATTGATGATAATTCTAGAGAAAAATTTATCAATTGAGCAATGAAGCCCTATTGAATTGCATAGCCAACTACATGCATTGATAGGGATACTTTTGCTACCCAATTGAAGATCAAATTGCTATGGAAGCCCTAGGAGCCTAGGAGAGACAAGAAGTGTCAATTCATGCAATATATGCACCATTAGATCAATTCAACTACAAAAACTATTAGAGGATATAGAGGTGATCCTTTGACATCAATTTGACAAGGTGGATTGGAGAGAAAGCCATGATTTGGAGGGCAAACCTACTCAAAGCTTCACTGTGGCTTTCAGTCGTGGTCAACAATGCCACCCATGCATCAAACCTGCTGTGAGAAAATTAGGGTAGATTCCCTTGTTTTTCCTTTTGTAGATTGTTTATCTAGGTTAGATTAGTCTCATTATTGAATGAATTAGCATTTCAAAGACTCTAACCAGTATAATTAGGTTTTTTAGTCATTCTCTTTCATTTCTACAATTGTGTGTTACTAATGGTTCATTTCATGCTTCCATATTATCAATTTCATAATTAGGCCATTAGGTAGATGCAATTGCTTTTCTTTTAAATATTGTAGGATATTATTTCATGATTAATATACGTTTAATATTTTTCTTGCACTTTATTGATTATTGCTAATCATTATATATTTTTATGCAAGTATCTCCTAAAAGCCTCATCAAGAGAGGCCTCCTTTGTTGATAATTGTTTCTTGTTGTTTATTGCATGCAATACTAATACAATTTTGGGATGCAAGGTAAAAAATTCCTCTAATAATGGAGAAGAGGGTCATCAAAACCCTAGAGCAGTTTGTGTCACCCTAGAAGGCATTTGATCACATCTACCCTTGAGAGGGATTAGACGCTATTGTAATTGATGTATCAAATGGGTATCCCTAAGAGGGACGAATATGTAATTTGACTCCATTGAAATTAATAAAGGATTCCTTGTATTTGTTTCATTTCTTGTTGTCAATTTATGCATGCCTATTTGTGTATATTTTATCAATTGCAATAGTTAGACCAGGTGTGAGCCTTTTTGGCGGTTACAAAAAGCATGAGTGCTTCTTTATGCATTGTTTTCCTTATGCAAAAATCTAAAAAGAACCCCACACATCACATATCACTTAAACATCAGGGGCATTGGGCTCTTACATCCAACCCATTGATCGATACCAACAATGGATGTCATTACCACTTGGTTGGCTTGCTTGACATTGTATCATTAGGACCCATTTGTGGCTAAGGCCAACCCAAGAACTATCTTATCCATGTGAAATAGCATGCACTCCTATTTGGAGGGGTGTATCATTGTGCACAGTGTGTTGAGTAAGGGTTGGTAGTACCTATGCTACCTTGTTGAGTATGGAATTCACTACCATATTTGGCTTGTGCGACTATATAGGTGAAACATGATGAGAGTTATATTGTATCTATCAACAAACCTAAAACACACTAAACAAGTTTTAGGACACACATTTAATCCATAAAAGAGATAATCATATTGTCTGCTTTGTGTGTTTCTTTATTTTTGGGGTAATCAACCTAAGATCCTTGATCTGAGACCAAATTGTAACCCTAATTTTTCAAAGAAATTTATTGAAAAAACCCTACTTTTTTATTTTGCATCCAATGGATCAAGAATCATGCAAATCAAAGCTATAACAAAAAAGTTATTTTGGTTTTATGATTACTCTATTTCTAAAGCCGAAAATAGGGAAAAAAATGCACTAAAATAGTCATAAAATGGGCTAAAAAACTCTAACAATTGCCAAATTTATTTTGTTATCTTAGTTAGCCCCTTGTACGCCTCTCACAAATATTTTGAGTCCTAAATATTTATGCTTCAAAATTTCCTAAAAATTCCTAAAAGTGGGCATTTCCCCATGAGCCCTAGTTGGCCAATTATTTCAAAATACAAAATTTTGACCCAGAAGTTACTTTTTGGAGTCATATCCCACTGTGATCTGCTCATTGCACTTATTTTTTTGGTATATAACACCCACAAACTTTTTTGGAAGTTCAAAATTCTTTTAGTGTGGGTTTCCTGTAGGGTTTGCCTAATTAGAACATCATGACAACTATGCATAGTCGAGCTCAATCACAATCCAACGAAGCAAAAAAATTATGGAAATGCCTAGAACACCTCTGATATTCTCTTGAGGATCTCACAATTCCCGCATGATGCCATGATAGTCATCGCGAGGCCAATTCCTCACATAGGGGATATACCAGCCAAAGTGATATGGTTACAACGTACATGGTAGGAACTAACATAGTTAAAACCCATCGTAGTGATATGGAAGGCCATCAGTCTTACACAATAGATCAATCATATCAGGAACCTAGGCATCACATAGTTTAGAGAGAGTGGTTACTACAAGATCAATTGGAGAACTCGTGCATTGAGTGTGATCATCTAGAGCAAGAATACATGGAACAATATGACCATGTGCATAGGTTAGATGAAGCACTGTGTATAGAGCAAGATCATATAGATACCCTAAAATAATAGGAGGCATGGGCACAAGAGAAAATACATCGATGTGTGTATGAACAAATCTTGAGGGATCAATGTACCTTCAAATAAAGGAAACATGAAGAACAATCATGCAAGATAATTATTGAAGAGGTACCCACACCTGGTACATAGGCAAAAAATCAACATGATGTGCATTGCACATCATCAATAATTATCTCCTAGATAGGTAGATAGCCATTCTCCTAAACAAGAAGGAAAAATACTTACTATCAATAATCAACAAAATGATATATGTAGAGATCCCTTACCCAATATTGAGGTCAAGGAAGATCAAATAAAGTAGGTCAACGAGATGTGCATAGCCTCACCTAGTGAGGATATTATCAGCATAGTCAATGTCACAACAAGGAAGAAGGAACTCCCTAACCAGTCTATACCATTGCTAAACCAAATAAACAACAATCATACATCACAATCCTCACAAAAATTTAATTCCACTACATCATGTGAGAACCCTGTGATTACACTTCACAAACAGGAAATTAAACCAATCCTTGTTAATGAATTTGATCTTCTATTGCACATTATAGCTAGTATTAATCAGATTTCATACAAGAGAGTTTTGGTTGATACTAGTTCATCCATCAATATCATCACTACCATTGCATTGAGACATATCAACATTCCACCTTCCAACATTATAGCATCTACCTTCATTTTGTAAGCCTTTAATGATGTGGAGTCTCCCACAGTAGGCACAATAGTCCTTCCCATTGAGGTGGGATAAAAGACTATTCCTATATTGTGCTACATATTAGAGGTTCAAGATAGTATAACATACTACTAGGAAGGCTTTGGATAAGAGCCATGGATTGCATACCATTCTTAATGCATCAATGTATTAAGTACATTCATGCAAATGAGGTCCATGTAGTTGAGATTGACACAAATCCCTTTAAGTATTATAAACCAATGGATGACCCACAAGAGCCTATTGTGTCACCCATGAATCTGAACATTAAACCTAGTGATGTTATCTAGAGTTTAGATGAAACCCCATGGTTTACTATGAAGTTGCCTTCACCACCATCATCACCCGTGGTTTCACCCATTACACCTCCATCCCTTGTATCTCCAAGCAATGCGAGATCAACAAAGACAACCACAAAGATGTTCACAACTATCCTGAATATGTCAATAGAGGACTCTCTTACTCCTATCAAAGGGGAATAACCTACTATGGTTGTGGATGAATCAAATCATATCATACCATATTCATCCACCACATTGTATATCACATCTCATTTGGACAAAATTGAGTTCAAATAGGATATAGAGGTAAACAATACATTTACGCCTATCATTGAGTCCATCGAGGATTTAGGTCAACCACCTATCAAGTCACTACCTAGTGATGTCATCCTTGATTCTTCACATGAACATGAGGAAATACCAATTGCCACACTAGAAATAGAATAACTTCAACAAGTTGAGGAGTCATCCATAACTCATTCAAATATTGATGTGCCTTTGCATGATTTTGTCGAAATGATTGACATTAAGTCAGAGGACCAAGTGACTCTAAAGCAACTGAAACAATATATGGTGCAACTCGATGATTCCATATCAAAGGGGTCAAAACCATTGGTATTAGTCACCCTTGATTCACTTCTCATGATGCCTCCTCAAGATAAAGAACAGGTGTTTTCCCCACATCAAATTGGGGGTACTCAAGCTAGCATAGTTCAAGACTACAAGGTGAAACTAAAACATGAACTAAGTTATAAGCATGAGCATGTGGATGCCATTAATGAAGTGGACCATCATGAAGCATCCACATCAGCTCAAATGAAGGATATGGATGATTTACATTTACCTTGTGAATCTTTAACATCCACTCTTTCACCCCCATTAGTCTACGATGATATTCCAATCTCATCGCTAGAGGTACACATGAAATCCTTGTCAGTATTGCAATTCATTCTAAGTCATATAGATAGAATGGAGTACCAAATAGATGAGAAAACTGAGGTGTTACACTTAATTATGAACCATATTGAGAACTTGGACCTACAAAAGTAACCCAAATCTAAGGTTAAACCATCTCCTATGCAGCCACAAGAAAATTTTCAACCAAAGCAAGAACCAACTTAGCTGCCTCAACAACCTAGAAAGAACCCCTCATTGCCTGAGCCTACAATATTGGTTTTCAATCGATTATATTCCATGAATGCCATCACATTACCTGAGGTGTGATAGTTGAATCTAAATCATTCAAAATTCCAAGGATATAAGGAAGACTCACACTATCTTTATCATAGATAAAATGGTCATGATATTCAATCATGTCAAGGTTTTCGAGCTATAGTATATGACATGCTTGAAAATAAGCAACTTTGGGTTGTCGACCAACATATGATATTAGTCAAAAATCCATCCCTTGCATCCAAAAAGCAAGAGAAGCCCCCTAAGCCAACAATTGACATACTTAGGGCTCAACCTAGTCATCAAGACAGGCCAATACATGTTGCATGCTCAAAATATCCGCAATGCATTTGGACTCCTTTAAACAAGCCTATGTCAGTCATATTTTAGAAGCTGCAAGAAGCTAAGGTCATCGCATTACCTAACATCAACCTTGTAGACCCAAATAAAGCTAAATAAAAGGGTTATAGGGAGGACCATTACTTTCTCTATCATCAAATAAAAGGACATGGCATTCACAATTGTTATAGATTCAGGAATGTGTTTCAAGATCTCATAGATATTGGGGCTTTTTCCATATATGGTTCACCCATAGTGCCAAAGCTAGCCAAAATAGAGTCCACATCATCCCAACTAAAACCCCAAGGGAACTCACAGTCTCGTAGGCTCAACAAGTCACCTCAATGATTGGTCATATTTGAAATGACTAGTACAACTTTATTTCAAAATTTGTATGAGACAAATGCATTTGTACTGCCTGAGGTCAAGCAAAGAGAACCCAAGCCTGGGTCACCTGATGAAAACCTCTTTTTTATGTATCATCGTATATAGGGGTATGAAATTCACAACTACCATTCATTTTGAAAGGTGGTGCAAGACCTATTAGAACAAAATGATCTCCATGTAGACAATTCACTCATTTATTTCCACCAAGACATGGGCACTAGGCAAAGGCTTATGCTCCAATTGAGAGAGTTGATTTCTGTCACTCTTCCTAAGTAAGTTGACTACATTTTAATGGATAGCATGCACACTAGGGGTCTTAAAGGTAATGTACCTTCCCCATCATCCACATCAAGTTCAATGAGGCAAAGTGAGGATTTTAAAGGTATCATGCCTTCCTCACTTTCATTGAGTGGCACACACATGGGGGATACCTAAGGTATCATACTTTCTCCCTATCAAAACAATAAAATTCAAAATTTCAAAAATAATAGAAAACATAAAAATTCAAACAAATTAGAAAACATCAAAAACAAAAAGCTCCAAAGGCATCATAAGCCCTTTGGTCAACTCACAAAAATCTCCATAGACATCATACACCCTTTGGTCAACTTAAAAATATCTTCAAAGGCATCATAAACCCTTTCGTCAACTCACAAAAAGCCCCAAAGGCATCTTAAAGCCCTTTGGTCAAATCACAAAAATCCCCAAAGGCATCTTAAAGCCCTTTGGTCACCTCACAAAAAGGCCCAAAGGCATCTTAAAGCCCTTTGGTCAAATCACAAAAGGCTCCAAAGGCATCTTAAAGCCCTTTGATCACTTCACAAAAAGCCACAAAGTCATCTTAAAACCCTTTTGTCAACCCACAAAAATATCCAAAGGCATCTTAAAGCCCTTTGGTCAACTCACAAAAGGCTCCAAAGGTATATAAACCCTTTGGTCAAATATAAAACACAAAAATTCAAAAACAATGTAAAACACAAAAGCACAAAAACAATTCAATACACAAAAGTCCAAAAACATTGGAAAATACCAAAAATCAAAAGGCAATAAAACTCAAAAACACTGTAAAACCAACAAAATACAAAAACATTTGCATTATGCATCTTACAATCACATTTTCATTCATGTAGTTGCATTACATTTAGGCATTTCTAGCCATTGCAGTTGCATTAAAATAGCATGTGTTTGCAATCTTACAAATGACACCATGTTTGTATCTCAATCATGCATCATCAAATCTATCATCATCCATAACCCATGTGTGTAACTGTGTTTTTCAACACAACCCCTTCCTATTGCTATGAGGAATATACAAAGGTTTTTTGGTAACTCAGTCACACCTAGTGATTTTATTAGATTTTGTAGAAAGGTATATTTTCTTTTGATAGGTGAGGTCTAGTTTTGATAGCATCTAACATATATCAGAATGCTATCACTAATAAAACACTTTAACAATACTGATTGGACAATGAAAGATGAACACTATGAAGTGGTCCTAGTCACCTTAAGCAAAAAGTTTTTACTTTCTCATCTTGTGATGTGCATGGTCTAGAGTGTTGATCATTGGAAAAAGGACAAGCTTCCCCCTACCCAAAGAAATACCTTGCTTTCATAAAAATAAGCAAAATTCCAAAATCAAAAGCAAATCCCTTGCTCAAAAAAAAAAAAAAAATCAAAATAAATAGTGATTTTCATTACTAAAGCATGAGCAAGTATCCCAAATAAATGTGAAGAAAAGAAGGGGGTGAAGAGCTTAAATATCTAGAATGGTCAATCTCCACAAGCCATTAAGTGATCCCTAATACAAAAATGGGCTGAATGAATCCCGCATGGCATTAGGTTAGTTCTAAGCAATTTGCAAAAAGGGCTAGCTTTAGGTGTCCTGTACCGCCTAATTGTCTAATCCAAATGAGTCTAACTTATGATCATAATGAGAATTTGATGATCCCCAATACAAAAATGGACTGAATGAATCCCTCCTGGCATTGGGATAGACCTATTTCTCATATAATGTATTCATTTTCACACACAAGGATAATGAATATCTTGGTATTCATAACAAAACTTTATCTTTCAGGAGTCCTGTATGGTCAGTATACAACTTTTGATGAAGTAACTAGGATGTTTGAGTTTCATGGAAAACCTTAAAAATCCCCTCATGGCAACAAAACATTTCATTAATCAAATAATCAACTTTATTTAGGAGTTTTGGTTCATTAAACAATGTTTATGGAATAGGATAGATACTGGATAAATATCAACAATGATATTTAAACGGTATCTAACTATTTGTACATACATTTTAATTTTTAGAAACTTATAAAGAAAGAACATACTTACCACATCATCTCATCTCACATTTGGATGCTTAAATGATTAATTCTTATGTTAAGAATTATTTACATTCATGATTTTTATACATTCTATGGTGTTGTCCATTAGATTATTAAACACATATATTCATCCCTTATGTTTTAAATGATTAAGGCATACAAGTTCATTTACATTAGATCATCTTCATTTATAATGCATTACATACATTGCATTCACCATATCATAGCAACATAAGATAAATGCATAAACAATTGAAACAAATTAAACATGTATTTGACACAAATCATTGCATCCATATATGCATACATTACCATAGTGCATCTATACATATAGATCATAGCATTCAAAAAACATCTATTGGAAGCATGAGGATACAAAAACAAAAAGGAAAGATACCAAGATGTGATGTAAACGAAACTAAAGATAACGCTAAATCCTATGTATTGAAAAGTGCATGAAAAGAAAGGAACATAGACGAATGAAAACGAGATAAAAGCAAATATGGAAGATGACCCTTTTATTAATATGCTTCAATACTCGGTTACAAGACGTCTCCTCCATTTTTAGGGGCTAGGAGCGTTAAACATTGATTCGTTACAACAAGGATTGATATTCCTTCTTCCACATGATCACACATAATATGGGCGGACCAAAATGTCACCGTCGCTTGTGTATATGAGCATTGATTCCCTGCTGCTCCTTTGATATCTGAGATCTGCATTCAAAGAAACAGAAAAGAGATTCAGTAGCACCTGTATATAAAATGAAACTCACGATTCCCAAAGCTTATTGTTAGTGCAAGCAAAATATAAATAAGATGATGACTGAAATGTATCCAAATGAACTAAAAAATTGATAGAAGCATAGAAATGTGACTGGGAAGACACTACGAAAAGAATAGTCAAAAAATTGCATACAGATTCGTATTCGCTCCAGGTCGGGATGATTAAACCTACAACAATGAGTATTTGTTTCGGGGTGAGACGATTAAACCTGCAACAATGCAAGGGGCACCTGAAGGTAGGCCGCTCGTCGGTTGAGACCTTGTTTTGACACCAATCCACTTGGGATGTGTTCGAAACCTATTGTGATGTATCATCAGCATATTGGTAGGTTATTGTGGCCAAAAATTGGGTTTTGGGTCTTGATTTGCGCTTCCAATAGTCACCCAATAACCTCCCTTTCGAATGAGATATTATGGATGTGAAAGGCACAAATCGCAATTGGGGATGTAAATTAGCAGCACTTCATTGCTCGAATGCTCCTATTCTCCCTTCCTTTTGGGTTAAGAGACTCACCATTTTATAAACCCAAGGGGTCTCTTTGAATTAACATGCGGAAGTGCCACTTAGCATTCATGCTTTTTTCTATGAAGAGAAGACTTCTTCCTGATCAAGGGCTTCTTAACTGCCTCTGTGCATGCCTTTGTAACTGCCTCTGTAACTACCTCTGCATGCTCAAAAAAACTCACTCACACTCCCATGCAATGAAGGGATAGTTAAGTGGCAGATCTGAGTTGCATGTGCCAAGGTTTGACTTTTTTCTGATCAAACCTGGTATTCGCCTCACCCAGGAGCGAACGCTGAATACAAGTCTATATTCATCCCTGGGTGGGACGAATAAGGAGCAGAATGCCTGAAAGGTGCCAAATTGATCTCTAACCTTCCAAAACTACTGTGAGAGTAGTTAGGACCACTATTTAACCTCTAGGGGTTGCCCTGGGGGCTGTGTGTGTCTATGCAATCAGTGTTTGTAGTCACATAATCGGATTGGTGCTATTTTTGTGTCTATAGATGCCCCTTTTTGGGAAGCACTGTGCGTGGCACAGCGCTGAGCAAAAATAGATAACCAAAGCACTAATGATTAGGGTTTCTCAGTAACCTAACCAAATTTTGATGCCCCAAGTATGGAAAGGGTATGCATTCTTGAATCCTTGCTTCTGAAGAGCTAAAAAATTGATTTCAAGTATTAACCTGTTTTGGTGAGGTGTGACTTGAGCTTGGACATTGATCAGTCATGAATAGGCAAAGGGCATAACCTTTTTTCTGTGGAAACCTTGAGTTCATGATTCATGAATGCCAAGTGTTTGATCATCTTGTGATTATTGTTTGTTTGTTGCCCCAAGCAGGAGCGTGATTGTCTTTGTCAATGATTCTTTGAATGCATGCCATTGCCTTGATTGGGTGTGTAGTTGTTGATTTGGTGACTAAGTGTGACCACCCCCTCAAGCGACGAATCGATGAGGGAATGACCGACATGAGAAAAGTGAAGAGTTGATTGATCCAAGATGACTTAAGTGAGGATGCCTTCAGATGTTTTCCATTGAATGTTTAAGCATTTTCCCAAATTTTGGACCTGTTTTGGTGGGTGTGAACCCATTTTGCGACGTTGTTTGGGGTTCAAATTGGAAAAAATCCGACCTCCCGTGGAGCGGTCCAACTATGGTAGCCTTCTTAGGGAGTAAGATAGTGACAATGTAAACCCCGAAATCAGTTTTTTTATGCCAAGAGGTTAAGTGCAAGAGCACTTGTGTCCGACAATTTTTTTAGTTGTTTTTGTGTAGCATTTTTTTGGAAATTCGTTTCGGGGTGGGACAAACTCAATTTCAATAATCGTCCTAGGGTGGGACGAGCGCTCTTCCCAGGGAAAAGTGCTCATCCCAGGAAGGAACAAATATAGACTAAAAAAAACTATTTAAGCATGAAAACGATGAGTTGGGCTCATTTGCATTGCGAATTTGCTGGCAATTTGGAGCTCTAAGGAGGAGGAGGTCGATTTTCCGAAGCGAAGCGCTGCTGGGTTTTCCAGCCACCATGAGTGCACGTACCAGGTCATCGAGTTGCAGAGCCGAGGTGAGACTAGTGAGTACACTTCCTCCTTTATTTTGCTTCATGTTCTTTGATAATTAAAACCACAATGTTGTTTCTTGTTTTATCAATTAAAATGAAACCCTAGGTAAAAAAATGAATGAATTTATTTTGTTTTTTTCATATATGGTTAAACCTAGATCGAAACCTTAGTAAACCGTGTTTGTGTTATGGTTTTTGTTTTGTTTTTTGAGTTAAAAATAAAACCCTAGTTAAATAAAAATGTTGTTTATGTTGTTTTTCATGTTTGAAACTAAAGGTAAACCCTAGGAAAATTTTATTAGAATTTTGTTTTTATTTGTTTTGTTAAACGAAAACCCTAAGATAAACGGAATGCAAAACCTTAGCTATACAAAATTGTTTTATTTTACACTTGTCAGTTTTAAACCGTAGTTGGAAATCCTAGGTTAAAAACTGTTATTTTAATGTGGTCTGTTGGTTTTCACCTATGTAGTTTGTTTTTGTCAGTTTAACCTAAGCTGTAAACCTTAGGTTAGGCTATTTTTTTTGTTTTTTTGTTTTATAAAATGAAAAATATGTTTTTGTCAGTTTAACCTAAGATGTAAACCCTAGGTTAGGCTATTTTTTTGTTTTATTTTTGTTGTTTTGTTTTAAGAATGAAAATTTTGTTTTTGTTAGTTTAACCTAAGACGTGTACCCTAGGTTAGGCTATTTTTTTGTTTTTAAAAATGAAAAATTTGTTTTTGTCAGTTTAACCTAAGATGTAAACCCTAGGTTAGGCTGTTTTTTTTTGTAAAAAGGAAATTCTTTGGAGCTTTTAGAATTTTGTTTTATGCTTGTATTAGCATTTTTGAATTGTCTATCAATTTTAATCTTAAATTTAAAAACCGTACGACTGACAAACAGTTTTTGGATTGTTTTTTTTTTTGTTATTTTTTTTTTCTATCAATTTTAAACTTAGAGTTAAAAACCGTAAGACTGACAAACAATTGTGGAATTGTAATGGATGTACTTTTTAATGAATTATGTTGTTGTACATTTATGCATTTCTATACATGTTATTATTATTATTATTATTTCATGTTTTTAATGTTTTTGTGTTTTTTGTTGTGTAGGTGGTGAAGAGTCGGTATCGGGTGCCGACCGTGTTTTCTGACGCCCAAGAGGTATTGATAGTGGAGGACTGGGAGTGGCTTGATGCCCTAGGGCTCAAGCATGTGACTCGATTAGATATAGTGGTTGGGGATCAGGCATATCTAATGGCCCTAATCAGCTTGTGGGATGTGCAGACTAACACCTTCCATATCCTGATAGGGGAGATGACAGTGACACTGGAGGATGTCTATCAGATTTTGTAGATTACGATAGACGGAATACCTATCAGGATGAATCCACGTGATCAGTGGACTATAGTGCTGACACACTATTTCGGTCATGGAGAGGACTTGGGTGTGCAGAGTCCAATGGAGAGGGCAGAGGATGATTTCCATATTGGTGGGATTTTGGTATGATGGTGGTTTGAGAGGGGGGTGTTGGGAGTGAGGCATGCACTGCTTATGAGCCTCATTTCCAACATGCTGTTGCCAGATTCTTCGGGTGTGAGGTTCCCATGGAACCTGCTAGAGGTGGTGTTTCAGTTGGTGGAGTGCCCTGTTATAGAGCCCTAGATCATGAGGTGGGGCCAGACACTGCTAGCCCAACTATATGATGAGTTATATGAAGTCTACTATCAGAGGAAAAAGGGGATTAGCTATAGCTTTCTATTGCAGAGATGGGCTTAGCAACATATAGCAATGGATCAGCCACTTGGGCTACCCTGGATGACATAGACTGACATGGTTGATAGGGACATTGGGTATGCAACCTTGTGGTATAGGTCAGAGGAGCGAGGACATAGTTGGTCATGGGCTGGTGATGTGGGTCACTAAACCTAGATATTTGCATGACTGACTCCTGGAGATGTGGTGTGGATGCCATACTGGGATTGTCCCGCTTGGCCTGAGGCTGGGGAGTGGCTTCGGTAGGTTCAAATGGGGTAGTGGATTATTGGGCAGCATGGGACAGAGCAGGAGTATTTCCCCTATGTCTGGGTCACACGATAGTTTGGGGTACACCAAGGGTTTCCTGGGGAGCCCTTGGTCTATCGACGTCGGAGTGATGAGAGGACTTTAGCTACACCAATCCTCGAGCTACTAGGGGAGGGGTCAGACATAGTGATTGACACCCTGGATGTGGATGACGTCGAGGTAACAGATGAGTATGAGGAGTGGTGGACACTTCGACGATGGCAGGGAGAGGGGCCATTGGGAGGAGATGAGGCAACAACAACAAGTGAGGAGGGTGCAGAGGCACCGGGGATCTCCCATGGAGGATGTTGATATGGTAGAGGTGGGGGAGGATTTTGGGGTAGCGAAGCAGTCGAAGATGCAGGATGCTCCAGAGCAGTGGGAGCTTGAGCAGGCTAGTGTTCTAGAGAGGATGATGCATCTGAAAATTTTAGGGGATATGGATGCAAGATTGCTTGTGGAGAATGCACGATTGGTGGAGTTGCTTTGGAGGCAGTAGCAGGAGCACCAAGCCGAGGTGGATCACTTGCGTGGTCAATTGGCATAGCAAGATAACACACTGGATTCATATTGCCTATGGGATGTGGAGTGGCATCAACGTTGGGTGGAGCTAGAGGTAGAGATTCTCTGTCTCGGTGGGCAGATCGTCACGCCAGTCGAGAGGAAGTGATACAGAGCAGTCAATGTCCTCTCAACGTAGGCAGCTAGATGAGGGGGGCTCAAGTAGGCATGATGTAGGGGCTAGAAGTAGCCACCCTGAGGGGTAGCACATGACCCACACTACGGGGGGTAGTTCCCGGCATCGATCCTATGTGATCATGGTGGCCGATGCCCTAGGCATGGGGGTTTTGAGTTTTTGCTATATGATTGCGGGGTCAGAGGACCGGTTATTGTAGCCTACGGGAATTTTTGTGATGATATATATATATATATATATATATATATATATATATATATATATATATATATATATATATATACAGATGACATTCTTTTGGTTATACACGTGTCGTGTTTTGATTTTATGCACAGTGATTGATGTTGATGTATGCATGTTAATTTACATTGATGGATGCACATGTGATGATGAATGTACGTGTTATGATGAATGCACATGTCGCTAGTTTATATGATATGCATATGGAATGGATGAAATGAATTGTTGATTTTTAGTGGTGGCACCATAGACTGTTTTGAACTTATGGCTTTTTGTAGTATGCAACTGCTCTATGAACTGACTTGACAGTGGTGTTTTGTTTGTTTTTTTTTCTTTGGTAATTTGCATGGGGAAATGACGTTGTATGGATATATGTTGTTTTTGTATTTTCGGATGATGATGTAAGAATGAAATATATATAACAGTTGGTTTAGAATGTAGTTAAGTTTTTTTGAGACTCAGGTGGTTTAACTAACTAGCCAAAACTATACTTTTATCTCACAAAATTTTTGTATAAGGTATGAATCGGACTTGTTTTTGACCAAGTTATTTCACATCCCTGTGTGTGCAATTGAGTTTGTTTATGTGGTATTTGTCAGGATACCGCTAGTACCAGACAAGCTATCAACCAAATCTGTACTGAGGATCACCTAATTATCTCCACTAACTCCTTAGTTGTATTGAGACAAATTAATCTACTTTGTAATCTAGGATACCATAAGCTATCTCATCCACATGCAAACATTGATCTGCACACAAGTAAATGTGACAGATATATCGTCATGCGGGAGGTTTACCACCAGTGACCGATAGGCTATCCACCAAACCGATACTGAGGTTTGCATCATGACCTTTTGAATGCTGGGAGTTCTAGGGATTCAAGTTCAACTCCCTTCTTTTCTTTATTTGTATTGGGATACTTGCTCATTTATAGTGATAAAAATCATTGTTTATTTTGTTTTTGCATTTGAGCAAGGGATTTGAATTGTTAGTGATGAGAATCACTATTGCTTGTGCTTTTTGATGTATGCACTTTGTGGGATTTGATGTCAACTTTTGTAGTTTTGACTTTTGCAGATTTTTGTGATGTTTTGCTACTCTTTTTTTGAACTTGGGATGCTCGGGGAATTGGGTAGGGAAGATTCTTGTCCTTTTGCCAACTCTCAGCATTCTTGGGGTCATTCGCATAGGGGGATGAGCAAGATAACATTTTCACTATTTGGTATCCTGAATTGCTTTACAAGTTTCATCTTTCGTTTACACAACTTGGGAATTGTTTTATGTGTTTTTAGCTTGTGATGGGATGCTACATAACAAGATGTTGTCCAAGTAAAACTCTACCTTTGTAAAATCTGTTTGACTTTGTACAGTGGCGGCTAGACAGCTAATGACAACTGAATGACGAAAACTCTAGATACATTAGACAACTGACGCATGATATGGTGAAACTACAGGTTGCGTTTATTTTTTTTGTATGGTTTACAAAATGGAAAACATGCAAAATGGTAGATTTGCCAAGTAATGATAGTCTATGGTGCATTTGAGCTGTATGACCAACAAATATGCAATGTATGGATGCAATGCCTAATGCAGCTATTTTTTTTTTTGGTTATTTTGTTGTTTTTGGATTTTCTTGATGGTTGGTTCATTCCGCATGAGTGCGGACCAAGTGGCTCTTTCGGGCCCTTGGGGGTTTGGACCAAAGGGATTATGGGTACCTTTGGGGCATTTTTGGGATTGACCAAGCGATTGTGGGAATCCTTGGAGCATTTTGGTTTGACCAAAGGGTTTATGGGTACCTTTGGGGCATTTTGGGTTTGACCAAAGGGTTTATGGGCACCTTTGGAGCTTTTTGGTTTGACCAAGCAATGAGGGAAATTCTTGGAGCTTTTGGGTTGACCAAAGGGTGGATGGACACCTTTGGAGCTTTTGGTGTGACCAAGCGATTATTGGAATCCTTGGAGCTTTTTGATTTGACCAGAGGGTTTATGGGAACCTTTGGAGATTTTTGGTTTGACCAAGCAATGAGGGAAATTCTTGGAGCTTTTAGGTGGGGCTTATGACTCTTTTAGATATGGAATGGCCTCAAATGACTGATGTTCAAGGGTTATAGTTCCTTGATTTTTTCAATAGAGGCTAGCTGGTATGTTCCAGGTCCTATCTTACTATCAATGATGTAGGGACCTAACTAGTTTGCCGTGAACTTGTCCCTTAGATGGGGTGATAAGTTAGAATTCTATTGGTTCTATTTTAAGACTAGGTCTCCAACCTGGAAGTCCCTTAGGTGAACTTTCATGTTGTATGCTTTCTTAAGTTGCTCTTGGTAGATACGCAAATGCTTGAGAGCATTGACACATCATTCATCAAGCAATGTAAGCTGATCTAACCGGGCCTACCGTGCAGTGTCATCATCTATGAATTCTTGAATTGATATGCACAGGGAAGGAATTTCCATCTCAAGAGGTATGACTACCTCAGAACCATATATTAGCAAAAATGGAGTGGCCCCAGTGGGCATTCAAATGCTAGTGCGATAAGCCCAAAGAGCAAGTGGGATCTGAATGTGCCAATCCTTATGACTGTCTGCGACCATCTTCTTGAGGATGACAACTAGCATTTTGTTGGATGCCTCTGCTTACCCATTTTCCTACGGATAATAGGGTGTTGAAAAGCTATGCTGAATCTTGTACTTTATGGTCAAAGCATGCACATCTTTGTTCTTGAAGGATTTCTCATTATCTGAAAGGATCTTGGATGGAATACCGAAATGACATATGATGTTATGTAAAATAAAATCCGCAATGCGGGCCCTAGTTGTAGAGGTAAGTGGAATTGCTTCCACCCATTTGGTAAAGTACTTTATGGTCGTAATGATGAACATGTGATGATTGAATGATGTAGGGGAGATCTTTTTTATTAGATCAAAGTCCCACTGCAAAAATGGCCAAGTCGATTGGATAGACTGCAAGGCCTGAGAAGGTACGTGTGTCAAATTAGCATGGTGTTGACACTTCACACACTTCTTGACATAAGCACAAAAACCTTGCTCTAAATATGGCAAATAATAACCCATGTGAAGAATGCGCTTTGCGATGGCCATACCGCTGAAGTGGCCACCATAGGTACCATCGTGTGCTTGGGCAATTGCCCAAGTGGACTCCTGCTGGTCCAAGCAACAAGGGAGGATCCCCTCATAGCTATGATGGTACAAAATGTCTCCTAACAAGACATGCTTTGCTGCTATCTATTTGAATGATAATTTTGTGGCATGTAACAATCCAAGTGGTAGACTACCTCGCTTGAGGTAATCTTTGATGGGTGTATACCAATCCTGCTGATCAAAAACCTCGACAGTGTGGATAGCCAATCCCTCTTGCAAGTCATCCCTAGCAAAATCTGAGTGAGAAATAATCTACAAGAACAACATTGTGTTGCTATTAAGGGGAGTAGGGGAGAACAAGGACCCCCAGTTGGCATGTTTCAAACAATTATGGATTCAAGAGAACTTATCCAGGGATGGTTCAATCTGGATCAAGTGGATTCCTGGTGTTGAGTCAGAGCTTGCATGCTCCATCACGGATTGCAATAATGTTTTGACTCGAATGGTTGTCATATCACCAATCATGTATTATGGGATTAGTGACCCCAAGGAGGCAATAGTATCCGCAAAATGATTCGATGACTGAGGGAGTGCCTCGATGTCGTACCATTCAAGCTTTACTAGGAATTTGTCCACAAGGGCTTTGTAGGCCTGCAGAACTGGGAATTTACATTGGAATATTCCTTTCACTTGGTTGACTATTAACAATGAATCACCAGAGATGTTCAGGCATTTGATGTTCATGGTGATGGTTGTTTTAAGACCTATGAGCAAGGCTTCATATTCAGTATTTTTGTTGGTGCATGGGAAGTCGAGTTTAAATGACAAGGGTATCGGAGCCCCTTGCGATGTGAAGAATACAATTCTCGTGCCACCTCCTTGCTCACATTTAGAACCATAAAAAAATAGGGTTATGTCAACCTGTGACTCAGGCTCATCAGAATATGGTGATGCTGAAACATGAAATACCCCATCATCGGGTAGCTCTATGACTAGAGGCTGATCATCTTCAAGAGGAGCCTCTGCTAGTTGATCGACGATGACCTGACATTTGATAGAATTTTGTCCAATGAATTCTATGTCAAAATCTGTCAAAAACATGATCCATTTTTCCACGTGGCTACTATGATAAGTACCACTCATCATGTATCACAATGGATTCTCCTTAGACACAACATACGTTGTGTTGCTCAGCATGTAATGGTGTAGCTTTTTGGTAGCAAACACCACTACCAAGCAGAGCTTCTCAACGTATGCATAGTTAAGTTCATAACTGACTAGGGTGCGGCTAAGATAGTAAGTAGCTTGTTCTTTGTGAAGTTCATTCTTATAGGCTAGCATGGTGCCTAGAGCTACCTCAGTGGCTGAGATGTATAAGTAGAACAACACTCTTGGTCTTGGTGGTGCCAATACTGGCAGCAAAGCCAAGTATTTTTTGATGTCATCGAAGGTTGACTGGCACTCTTCATCCTAGTGAAATGCTACCCCCTTGTGCAATAATTTATTCATGGGTCAAAACTTGTCAAAAAGGTACGCTATGAAGTGCTTGATTGACGTGACCTTTCCCTACAGACTCCTGAGCTACTTGATGGTAGTTGGAGGGAGCATTTTAAGGATTGCCTTGAATTTGTTTGGGTCTAACTCTATTCCTCTTTTGGAGACTATGAAATCTAAGAGCTTTCTATATGTGATGCCAAATACACACTTCTTAGGATTTAGTCTGAATTTGTGTTCAATGAGGCGATCGAGGATCGTGCTTAAGTCACAGAGATGATTTGGGCACAAAAGAGAATTGGCCAATAAATCATCCATGTAATCCTCCAAATTTTTGTGCATGTGATCATGGAATATGTATGTCATGGCACGTTGGTAGGTGGCACTGACATTTTTAAGGCCAAAGGGCATGACCCTATAACAAAATGTTCCCCAAGGCAATGTGAATGCCATTTTTAGTTGGTCCTTGGGATTGATACAAATTTGAATGTATCTCAAGAAACCATCCATAAGGGAAAGCATTTCATGGCCCACTGTAGCATCTAGAAATGCGTTGATGCTAGACAAGGGGAAATCATCCTTATGACTCACTTTGTTTAGATCTCAAAAATTAGTGCATATGTGAATCCTCCCATTAGGCTTCTTTATGGGTACCATGTTGGACAACCATTGTGGGTAATCCATGCAAATAAAAAACTATGTATCCAATAGCTTTTGTAATTTGTCTTTGACCATCAATGCCATCGTTGGATGCATCTTACGTATTTTTTACTTTACTGGCTTGACTGTCGGATCAAGCGTTAAATTATGTGTGACTAGCTACGGATCTAGCCCTGACATGTCTTTGTATGACCATGCAAAAACCTCCTTCTTCTCTTTGAGAAGGGCAATGTATTCGGCTTGCTCTTTGGGGGATAAGCTTACCCCCAGCTTGATGATCTATGGAGCTATTGGATTAGAGCCGATGTCTATGTCAGTCCACTAAAAATATTTTGTATAGAATCCCGTTGACCCACATGATGACATGCAGGGGTAGATCTGCCATGTCACCAGTCACTAATTTTATTTCATCATCTTTGAAGGTGATGATTGGTTCAGTGCATCTTTGGACGTGTCCCACAAAATTGTTGAAGGCATTGGACTTGTGGGGCTACAACTTGATGGCTTTTGATATTTCCATTAGAGCTTCCCGATGGGTTGGTGATTGTTGTATCAACTCATAGATGGAGAGCCTAGCCAAAGTGGTCCCCAAGCTTTGGGTAAGCTTGGTCTGAATCGTGACCACTAGTCTAGGAGGAGGAGAGTGCTGTTGGGGTTGTGACATTGTTGGCATCTCTCCTGTAGCTGCCATGGGAGCAACTATGCTCGGATGTATCTTATTATGAGTAACTATACTTATCATTCCCACATACTCCTGCATGGGGTAGTTCTGTGTCACTTCATTTACTTGTACATTCTTTGCTTGTGCATCATGGGTGGGTAAGGGATCCTTGAAGACTCCCATATGTTGGCTGTCTAGTGCCACAGGATTTTCCACCACTAATGTCTTGTTATCGATCAGGTCTTACACAAACCCTTTGAATTTCCAATAGGCATTAAGATCATGCCCTCTCCATCTATGAAACCTACAATACAATTATTCCCTATAACCTTTAGGTTTTGGTGCATTGGGATCAATGTGTTGAATCTTGGGTAGGTTGATAAAATTTGCCACTGACAAGCGATCAAACAGGGAATCTTTGGACTCTGTGTAAGGTGTGAATTGTCACCTAGGGTGACATTGTTGATTTTGCTCTTGCCAATTATTCTCTCGTTCATAATTGTTAGGAGGGACTGCCTGATAGTTAGCCTTTTGGGGCTGTGTTGCTTGTGCAGGTGTAGGTATGTTAATAGCAACCTGATTAACCGCAGCGGGTTTCTGTTGTGTGGTCCCTATTTTGTTGTTGTTCTTAGACCATTATTTCTTTTTTGGCTTAGCAATTTCACCATCCTAAATTTTGATCTCTTCAATGATTCTGGCTTGCGCTAGGGCTTCTTCTAAAGTGGCATATTGTTGCAGCTACAATAGCATAGAGATCGATCTCAAACAGCTCTTTGAGAACATTTGTGTAATGTCGGACATAGGAGGGAGGTAGGGCAACTTTGAAAGCAACGTCCTCCACCGGTTCCCATAGGTCACCATAGTTTCTTCCTCATATTTTTTGAGGCTGACTAGGTCACTCAGTGATGCCTTATTCTTGGTGTTGAAGGTGAAGCGTTCAAGGAACGCATCCACTAACTGATCTAAATTACAAATGTTGTGCTTTGGAAATTGGGTGAACCAATCCGAGGTAGGGCCTGTGAACATGGTTATAAATGTTTATAATAACAAAGCATCATTATCCTAAATGCCAAAGCATTGGCTCAGGAACCTAGTCACATGTTCTTGGGCGTCCTCCTCCCCTCTAAAGAGTTCCAATTGGGGCAGCTTAAAGTTCTCAGGGTAAGGAGGTGCCGGTACTGACGGATGCACAGGGTGACTACGGAGTTGGCATAAGGTGGGATTTTGGGGCCCAAAAGTTTTGATCTCCATAGAATCTAAGTGCTCTAAAAATGCTTTATATGCATCATAAGACATGATTTCTTCCTCTTTAATTTGCTCTTGTTGCAGGTTGTAGGGAACTTGAGGCCTATAGAGGGGTGGCCAAATAGCAGCCCCTCTGCCTTGATAGGGTGTTTCAGCCCGCTCTTCTTCCTGTTCATACTCCTCATAATCTTCTTGAGGAGTTTTTGGGTGAAGCTTATGAACATGGGTGGGTGCCCACGGAGGGTGCCCATCATGGTTTCTAGGAGTGGCCTCCCATTTAAGTCTAGGAGGTCTCGAAGGCCACACTTGGTATGTTCTATTTTGCACCAAGGGGTTGTGCCTCTCATGCATCTTTGCCCTTTGTATTCGAGAGGTTGGTACCCTCTCAGGTATATTTTTGTGGAGTAGATCATCTATTTGGCATTGAATGTGCTCTTTACTAAGGCGATATAATAGTTCTAGCTGCTGTTGTTCCTGTTCAAGTTGCATGATTAGCTCTTGATGGGCAACATATTTGGTGAAGGCCAGGTCATTTTGCTCTACTGTCTTGAGTCTAGAAGGCCTAGATGCCTCACCTACCTATTTATCTCGGTCGTGACGATCCAAGATCTTTATATGCTGCTTCCCTTTGTCGAGGTTGGCAACATTTACCTAATGCTCTTGCTTCCATAGATGGTCTTGATGAAAAGCAGGTGCGGAAGCACATCACTCTCGTGCTGTGTATTTATTTTGAGGAATTTAATGGTCTTCCTCATACTCCCCTTCGTATATGTGAAATGGGAGGGCAAAGTTGGCTTGGATCACCTAGGTTTAAGAGCCTTGTGCTCTGGATGTTGCTTGTCATTTCTAACATTGATGCGGGATAGAGGAGGGATGATGAAATCATATGGCTCCTACTTGGGGACCCTAGGCTGTTCTGGCACTTCATTGCACGGTGGGTACTCATATCGAGCATCTAGGGGTGTTTTATTTTGGATGTACTCTTCCTGGAAGAGTGTGTGCTCAAAGAGGGTGTTCCTCGAAGGGGTGCCTCTATAGTCCCATTTTGTCATGGCATGAAGGGGACTGTTTAGTGGGTTTTTCCAAAAAGGTGGTATGACCAAGTCCTTGGGGCTGTATCGGAGGTGAGTTGTGCCCCCTTGTACACTCTCTGTAGCTTCTGCCCGTGATTGGGCTTGGCCACGAGTGAGTACCATGGTGATGTCTCTCTACAAGATGCATAGGGTATTTATCTTTTTTTTAGGATTTTTTCAATTTTTATGTTACACTAAACAGAAAAAATCACACACACACAAGCAATGATTATCTCTTTTAAAGATTAAAAGTGTGCCCTAAATCTGGTTTAGTGTGTTTTGATTTTGTTTTTGAAATCTTTTGTAAAGAATGTTTAAATGCAAAATGATGGCTCTTATGACTCCCAAAATGGTTGCCCCTTCGATATACCATTGCCAGGCCGATATACCAACATATCTATATACCCGCCCTTACGTGAGGGAAACTATTGGTACATGAGAGCAGATGCTACATGGTACATAGGTGGTACAGAAGGGGAATCACCCTGTTTATGACACCTACCATAGAATACTTATCCTCATGCATTGGGAATCACCCCAACTACACTTGGTCAAATTTTGTTAGGATTTACGTCTAGCAACAGTAGAAATCGGGGTAATGGATGCAAATATTCAAGCCAAGGTGGTGATGAACTCCACTGTTGGTCTTGCTCAAGGGCTGGGGTTTTACGACCAACTCCTTGGTTTAAATCACCACGTGATGTGTGGGGTTCTTTTTATTTTTGCAAAAACAAAATGAAACATGCAACCAACAAATTTCCCTAAGCAAAGAAAGAAACTAAAAAAAACACAAAAATAGAGAACAAAAATTGACAGAAAGTGTTCAGAATCTCTACCTCTTCTCTGCCCAAATAAGATGCCTCTGAGTTGCTATTCTAAAACTACATAGAGAGCTATTAATCCCTGGGAGAGACGAATAACAGAACAATATTCATCACAGGATGAGACGAATTTGCCTTCATCCCTGGGTGAGACGAATTTCAACTCTGTATTCATCACAGACTAAAACGAATAACAGTCCAGTGTTGAAAAATAAGTACCTATAAGCAAAAAAAAGCAATTTCCAATAAAAAATTTAATCCAAAAATTAGAGGATAGGGTCCCACCGTGATCGCAATTGGAAGCATGAGGATAAAAAAACAAAAAGTAAAGATACCAAGATGCGATGTAAACGAAACTAAATATAACGCTAAATCCTATGTACTAAAAATTGCATGAAAAGAAAGGAACATAGACAAATGAAAATGAGATAAAAGCGAATATGGAAGACAACCCTTTTATTAATATGCTTTAGTACTCGATTACAAGATGTCTCCTCCCTTTTTAGGGGCTAGGAGCGTTAAACATTGATTCGTTACAACAAGGATTGATATTCCTTCTTCCGTATGCCCACATATAAGATGGGCGGACCAAAACGTCATCGCCGCTTGTGTATATGAGCATTGATTCCTTGTTGCTCCTTTGATATCTGAGACCTACGTTCAAAGAAATAGAAAAGAGAGTCAGTAGCACCTGTATATAAAATGAAACTCACGATTCCCAAAGCTTATTGTTAGTGCAAGCAAAATATAAATAAGACGATGACTAAAATGTATCCAAATGAACTGAAAACTTGACACTACAAAAATAATAGTAAAAAAATTACATACAGATTCGTATTTGCTCTTGGGTAGGACGATTAAACTTGCAACAAAGAGTATTGTTCTGAGGTGAGACGATTAAACCTGCAACAATGCGAGGGGCGCCTGAAGGTAGGTCGCCCGTCGATTGAGACCTTGTTTTGACACCAATCCACTTGGGATGGGTCCAAAACCTGTTGTGATGTATTGTCGACAAATTGGTAGGTTATTGTGGCCAAAAATCAGTTTTTGGGTCTTGATTTGCGCTTCCAATAGTCACCCAATAACCTCCATTTTGAATGAGATATTATGGATGTGAAAGGCACAAATCGCAATTGGGGATGTAAATTAGTAGCACTTCATTGCTCGAATGGTCCTCGTCTCCCCTCATTTTGGGTGAGGAGACTCACCATTTTATAGACCCAAGGGGTCTCTTTGAATTAACATGCGAAAGTGCCACTTAGCATTCATGCTTTTTATATGGAGAGAATACTTCTTCCTAATCAAGGGCTTCTTAACTGCCTCTGTGCATGCCTTTGTAACTGCCTCTGTAACTACCTCTGCATGCTAAAAAAATCTCACTCGCACTCCCATGCAATGAAGAGATAGTTAAGTGGCAGATTCGAGTTGCATGTGCCGAGGTTTGACTTTTTTTTGGTCAAACCTGGTATTCGCCCCACCCAGGAGCGAGCGTTGAATACAAGTCTGTATTCATCCCTGGGTGGAATGAATAAGGAGAAGAATGCCTAAAAGGTGCCAAATTAATCTCTGACCTTCCAAAAATACTGTGAGAGTGGTTAGGACCACTGTTTAACCTCTAGGGACTATGTGTGTCTATGCGATCAGTGTTTGCAGTCACATAATTGGATTTGTGTTATTTTGGTGTCTACACATGTCATTAGTACATTGCATTCATATAGCATAATCAAATCATTATCTAGGCATTGCATTCATCATTGCATCCATAACATAAAATCAAAACAAAAATATTTTCAAGCATCGACTGGGGCATTATCAATATCATACCTCCCAAAAAGGTTCCAAAGATGCCCTAGTTCTCTGGTCAACCCCATAAGTGCACACATTTTCTCACCATAAGGAGTTTCATAATGGACATCAATGCATATTTGTCGGTCCAAAAATCTCAAAATTGTAAAATTAACAAAAAAATCAAATAAAATCAAAATTTCAAGTGTGCCTTGTATCCAGTTATTTACCTTATACACTTGGCGGTTGTAACGACTTGCGCTCCATGTAATCCGACAAGATGAGTAAATTACCATAAGGTCATTTGAACCAAATTATTCATCATCAAATAACATCAAAAGTTCAAATACACCTCTTATCTAGTTATTTACCCTATACACTTGGTGGTTGCAATGACTTGCACTCCATGCAATCTAGCAAGATGAGTAAATTACCATAAGGTCATTTGAGACAAATCATCAAAAATCATCAAAATAACAAAAAAATCCAATAACATCAAAATATCAATTGAGCCTTGTATTTAGTTATTTACTCTATACACTTGACGGTTGTAGTGACTTGCCAATCATGTAATTAGAGAAGATGAGTAAATTACCATAAGGCCATTTGGGGTAAATTAGTCATTGGTGAATTGAAATGATGCACTTCAATCCTAAAGAAGGCCATGGTGGCCGAACTGACCCATGGGAATGAGGTATTCATTTCATTTTCTTCTATGATATTTTCAATAAATTATCGAGCATAGTGGTTCAACATAGGATTAAATAGAATTTCTATCATCTTAATTCCCTAATAAGGCCATTACAGTTGGACTGCTTGATGGGATAGAGATGTACAATTAGTAAAAATGGTTGAAATCACACTTGAAATGGGACTTACCATGTAACAAAGAAATTTTCTTCAAGGATCCAACTCAATAATCTTGGTCAAGTGACTCGTCACTTTATTCATTGTCCTTCTCTCATAAACTTGTCACTTAAGGGGGTAGTCATAATATCAACAATCATAATAAAAATCAACAAAATATCACTCAATCATGTCAAATTATGTTCATCTTATGAATCATTGCCAACAACTATCATAATCTTACCATTTGTTAGGGAAAAAAGAAAATATGATATTTAAGTTTGTAGCTCTCCTCCTTTTGGATCTATAGTAGCACTGAAGCTACCCGATCACCTGATGGACATGTGAAAGATTTTGTAAATTTAAACCTTCTATCCTATTGGAAGCAATGATTCTAGGGTTTGCACCTTTTCTAATGATTGGGGAATCCAATGTTGATTAGATCAATGATCATTACACACCCCATAATGTGGTCCTAGGTAGTCTATTTTTGCTTAGCATTGTGTCTTCTCACAATGCATCCCAAAAGGGGTATCTGTAAACACCTAAAATGCATCATGTTTAGGAGACTACTCATATGGGTACATTTGCAAACCATATAACTGATAGTGGATCTTTCCAAGATCTAACAATGGTCTTAACCACTCACATGGGGTAGTTCTGGCCCATTCAAGCTCAGTTGCTATCAATCAAAGCGACTACAAACACTGGTAACTAAAGTTGAAAGTTGCCACACCTAGTCATTTCTCTGGATAGCAACTAGCATTAAAATACAATTTAGCCGAGAATACAGGACCAGATCATGCAGTCTGACTATACTTGCATTATTTGTAAGTAGTTTTTGTTGTGGATCTCCTAGAGCTCCTCCTAAATACCCCTTAAATGCAAATTTGTGACTGATCCTTCCCCCTTTGATGGTTAGTTGCATGCAGATCTAGATCTTGGCTTCTCCAGGAAGCCAATATCTAGATCTAGATCTAAATATAGGAGGTTTACATATGCATCCTTCAAATAAAAAGAAAATATCTCGAAGATCATAATTTTTTTATGCAGTGGAACCCTAGAAAATTGGAGAGTGATTCCATACCCCTTTGAGTAGTAGCAAAGTGCTATCTAGTTAAGCAATGATCATGAGCCATCCAAGCATTCATATAAAGACGTTATTCATCGCCAATCAGTGTACAAACATGGAGGTGATCCTTGGACATCAATTTAGACAAGGAATCTAGTGCTACACCCCCCTAGTTCATGAAGAAGAAGATTTCATTTCATGGTCATTGTCCTGAACAATGACCTATAGGCACAACCTAGGGTTTTAGACACCATTTTCCAAGTTTTAGCATAGATATTTCATTGCTTTCTATTTTATAAATTAATATTAGCATATATTTGCTTTTCTTAATGCATTTCCACATTGATTTATGAGTAATTAACTCATTCTTAATTAGTTTTACTTTATTATACTTTTATTATGCTTTTATATCATTCTTTCTAGATCTATGAATAATACCTCATCTTGAGAGGCAACAAGTGCTACTGATCATTTGTTATTGTTTCTAGTATGTAGGTTATAGGTTTTAGGACCAAGTCAAAGCATTTAAAGCATCATATCCCTCCAGGTGAGCAAAGGAGAAGAAGGCATAAATAAGCCCTTGTACAAGTTCATATACGACATTGAGAGGCCTACAGAGTGCACCATCCCATCACGAGGGGTATTTTACCTTTGCTTGTAACCATTGTATCAAATAAGGGTATCCCTAACAGGGACCGATATGTAATCGGAGTTTCAAAATAATTAATAAAAGACATCTCTTTGTTTTGTTACTTTCATGTCATCTATGCATTTGTGATATTTTCTTTTGATATTGTTTCGTAAGTAGACTAGGTGCATTGCTTTCTGAGGTCGTACAGGATCCATGATACCACATGATATTTTACCAACCTGGTCACCTACTGTTTTATTATAATGGTTTTAAATAAAATATACTTTTATATTGTGAATATTAAACCATAAGAGGATTATAAATAAGAGCAATGGCCACTCAAAAAAGGATCGGATCTTAGGCATTTACAAGTTGTATGTATGAGGACTTTTGAAGAAGGTAATATAATTGAAATCTCTATTTGGCCTCTAGTTCAACATCTTGCAGAAAATGTATGTATGACTGGATGAATGTTTCTATTTAACTAGATGAAAGTGCATGACATTAATTTTTCTTTCTAGATTTTTGGGCATGTTTATTCTCTGGTTCTAGAAATTATAATCTATTGAGTTGAATATTTACTAAGATTACTCTGCATAAGATTGAAAACTAGTTGGTCTGTTAGGAGGTTTTAATGGTTGCTTTGTTTCATAACCTTTGTGTATTTCTTACTATTGCCTAATTTATACCATCCTAAGTTATAGCTTGAGCTATGTTTATTTCTTTCTTATACCCCTTTCCTACCCCATCATAGATTTTAGCTAGTTAGAATTTCACAGGATCTAGCCTTCTCTATAGATTAACCTGGTTAAGCCCCGCAACTTTCCTGATCATTCAATGTTGGCCAAGTCTTGGGTGCATATTTCACCATAGGAAAATTTTGGACCAATAGGTCTTATGTTGGGTCTACTCCAAACTACCTTATTGTTATTTGAATTCTAACCTGCTTGTTATCTTCAAACTTGGTGGTTCCTCCATATGCTTGATGGTTTCTCTTTATATGATCTCCTCTATTCAAGAATACAACTTACTTGCTTTGTTCCTTATACTATCTTGCTCCTTTTTCAAGCTAGTAACTAGCTTATTAACTTGTTATTTTTGCAAGTTTGATGCAAGTTCGATGGTGATAGAAAGCTCTAAATTTTTGCTTCAAAAAATAGAACTTTAGATTCTCCTTTTTTTATCCTTTAATAATGATAATGGTGCTTATAATTCTTGATATAAACACTCTCCTTGAATTCTTAAACAAGGTAACTATAAACACTTATTTGCAAAAATTTTATTTCCTTACTTTCCTACCCTTTTCTTGCTTATCTTCCTCACTATTTCGTTGTTCAAAGCTTTCAACTTTACAACTATTAATTTGCTTAAGTTTCTGCCCAAAAATCTTCTTGCTTCTCTCCTCCAACTTGCTCTCCAAAACTTTACTTTCTACTTCCAAAATGCTATTAAAAATCAAATTCTATTTTCTTCAAATATGCTATCCAAAAATTATCCTTTCTCCTTCCAAAATGCTACCAAATAACTCTAAAATATGTAGCTATTCTCTCCTACAAATGCTGCTCCAAAAACTACTTTCTTCTCCTTTAGTTTGTTCTCCAAAAATTCTGAATGTCATAGATTTAATTTTCCTCAAAAATATATTTAAATATTTAGAATTTTGCAGCTCAAAATGTTGCCCAAAACTGTTGTCAATTCCTCCTTCAATTAGCTATCCAAGCATACTTTAAAATCTGCCCAAACATTCTATAAATCGTAGCTCTATGTCTCCCCCAATTTGATATCCTAAAACTCTTCAATTTTTGCCCCAAAAATATGTAATCTTCTCCTTCAAAAATCAGCCTTCAAAAAATTTAATGGCTACCATCAAAAAGTATCAATTTGATGGCCTTTTCAATCCTCTTTCTCCTCTTTAGTTCTTGCTAAATTTTATATTCAAATTTGACCTCTTTGCTGGCCTCTTATTCAAGAATCTGAATGTCTTAAAGTCTTCAAAAAATACTTTCCAAAATTTGGTAAACTTCTTACCAAATCCTTTTGGATTGTTTTCAAATGGCGATAATTATCCCAAATTTGATGTGATTACCTCTTTTCAAAAGTTTCTTCTTCTTGCAATATTCTATCTCAAATTTTCTTCAAATCTCCTCCAATGGCCACTTCTTCAATTTCACAATAGAGCTTCTCTATTCTCCTTTTTTTTCCTTCCAAATATTAATGAGACCTTTTCCTAGGCTTCCTCAATCTTCTCTCTCAAATCTCCTCTCTTTTCTCAAATCTTCAATAGGACATTTTCTCTCAGGTGTCCTTTTTCTCAATATTCAATAGGGCTTCTATAGCCTCTTTCTTTATTCTCTCTTCAATCTGCTATCAGACGTCTTCTCTTTAGTCTCCTCAATATTCAATAATTTTACCTCTTATGGCATGGATTCCTTCCTCCCACCATGGAACTATATCTCTAATAATTTTATCTCTATTGTATCCTCATCATATTCCCAAAAGTCATCAATGGGGTTATTACCAAACGTATTTTTTGAGACCACTACCTAATTCTTCACTGTCAATTTCTTTTACAATTATTTTTTTTGGAGCTTGGAAGTCTTTAGGATCTATTTCCTCTCTTTCTTACTTTGGGATATTATGTGTGTAGCATCTTGCTAAAATACCATATTCATGGTAGATTCCATAGTGAAAAGGTATGTTCTCATAATCAACCTCTTGCTCCCATGTTTCCTCCCCAGACTATAAAGTGATATTTTTTGGGAGAGGTTTGTTAAAGTTTATTAGGACACATATCTGAGCATATATAACTTGTTCAAATCTATATGCACTATCAAAAATGATTATGAATGTTCTTATGGTATTCCCAATTGTTGTAAATACTATCAAATTCTATTTTTTTTTGGCAAGCTAAAAAGTCTCACCCAAACTGGTGTCATAGATGGTATCTCTTCCTTTGCTTTGAATTTATTATAACAATATTTCATGAAGAGACCTACCCTTCCTAAAAAACATGTTCCCCCTTGGAATATTTGTTCCCTATTATATTTAGAAGAAAAAATAATAAGGAAATAACCATTGGGGCAAGTAAAGATTTGGAATTCACCTTTTATTTACCATTGTTTAACATCCTATAGTTTAAATGTGGATAGGATCAATATGAACCCCATAAATCAATATATCATCCCTCTCCTATCTATTTCCTCTATTCCATTTTTTGTCCTCCATGTGCACCTTCACCATCGGGGAACCATCTGCCACCTTTAAACACCCTATCACAATTTTCTTGGAATCTTTGGAATCCTTAAAGGTCTTCATGGTGCTCTCGAGATATCGATCATATTTGGTTGGGGTTGTTTTCCATGAAGGGAATACCTAAAATTTATTTTTTGGGGTATATCCCCTAAATATTTCCCATATTGGGTATTGGTACAATTGACCCCTTTTGGTAGTTTTTCCTCGAAACAATTTGCTTAAGTTCTAGACCATATTAAATTTTCTTGCTTTAGCTTCTCTAATATGGTCTACATCGTGTATTTTATTTTTGGTTCTCTTCAACCCTTGGCCTTGTTTTCATTGTAGACTATGATATCTCATCTCTTTTTGTATTGTAAATTAAAAGTGCTTATTGCTTTTACCTTCATAGTACGTGTCTTGTAAAAATTGATTGTATACCGCATTTTTAATCCATTGCATTTCCTCTACTTGCATATTTTCCTTCTTGTAATCATTATTACTAGCCACTAGGGCCAAAAAACCTCATCCTCTATATTTACCCTATGATTTTTTCTAAAACCTTTCAAAATCCTCATTGAGATAGCTCTCCCCCCTTAAATAGACTTAGTTTAGATTCCACATATTTAAAGAATAGTTTTATTTTTATTTATTTTTAAATAATGCTTACATATTTATGTAATGTAAAAATAAAAAGACCTAATGTCCATTTGATTTTTTTTGATGAAAAAGCCATTATATTAATAAAATAATATCTAATCATACAAAAAAAGGATGGGTGGGATTAACACAGCCCATAAACCAACACACTAACCACCGTGGTTAGGAGTACACAAAAGTGTCAGAAATAGTCCACAAAAATCCAGATAACAACCACCAAAATAGTGTCAAATATGCATTTAGAAAGAAAGAAGCTGAGAAATTATTCCCAAGTGGAAGGCCTAAAGTTTTTCTCCATAAGATCATAAGTCCATCCAATGGTTGAAGAAGTTGGAGCCTCCTAGCCATCAATAGTAGTACCACTAACAGTACCAGGGGCATCATATTGCTCAGGAGATCGAACATCCCAACCATAGGTCGAGTGAGATGGACCTCCAACTCCAAATTTTCTACATTTGCACTATGGGAGGAGGAGCGGGTTGGAACCAGTGTCTTGTAGTAGAGAGTTGTGGCTGGTGACAGGTCCCCCGATGAGTCAACAACAAGGACTTGGAAGGGGAAGTAAGAGGCACGTGACTCATAGCACAGGGCGCATTCCCCCAATGATCCATGAGGGTACATAATTACTGTAGCTCCACATGTACTTTTTCAACCCACACTTAAATATGTAACCATCAATCAAAGAATATAATATATTTATCAGCAACAGAGAAGACACACCTGATATCTTGCTGAGAAAAACAACTCTATTATGGGACTTCCAAAGATAAAATAGGATACCAATTCTAATTTTTTTCTAAACACCCAAGTTGAAGGAAAAAATAATAGGATCACCCAAAATAGCATGCACCCAGGTAAAATCCTCTTGCATAAAAGGTTTGAAAAATTCAAGAAGCCACTCCCAAGCCGATTGAACCCGATCACAAAACCAAAAAACATGCAGTAAATATTTCACCTGCCCACAAACCTAGGAAAATAGGATTATGAACACCTAGATTCTTGAGCCTATAATGTTAGGTTCAAAGTATTTCATAAGAAAATACAAGCCAAATAAAATAAATAATTAAAATTCAACATTTAAAACATGTTTGAACTTTATTTGCTTAATTAAATGAAAAGAGTCAAAATTAATTATATAAAAATAAAATCTTAAATATTTAGATTATAATACAACTCTTTAAATATAAAAGTTTAGCTACTCTATAATTTTAAAAGTTCACCTAAAAAAAATATAAAATTTTTAAAACTATAAATTTATTTAACATTATAATAAATAATCAAATGTGATATCAAATGACCTATAGATTTAATTGGTTAAATATTTTTATTTTCAAATTTAGTTATAAATTTTATTAAATGATATAAATATAATTCTTAAAATAATATTATAACAATACCATATAAAATAAATAAAAATTATTTTAATCTTATATAACCAATTCAAAGAATATAAAAATTAAGAAAATAAAATTTTGATTTATACTTAATAACACAACATTCTTGTTCTTAGGATTTGGGATTGTTTTCCTTAGGGTTATGTCCATTTTGTGATCCACTTTGGTGCTAATTGAATACTTTTATGGCTTTATGAATATTTAGAGACCTTTCCAAATCCCCTTTATAAAAGGTTTTGGAGACCTTTCAAAACTCTTAGCCCCCAAGGGTTAGGTGGATTGGTAAGTACTTGTATGGCCAGACACTTACCAAGAACGGATAAAGTTCCCAATTTTTTTAAAAATAAAACCTGTCCACTTTTCGGGATAAGGTTACGATGTTGCTTCCTTCTATTCACAAGCGTCAGTTGGCATGATTGGTTAAATTGTTTGCTACTATGGATGAGGTCCACTGTTCGAATCCCGCCTAGGGGTTCTCAAGATGATTTTTTTGTCTGGTCATGCATTTTGATGCCTCTTGAGGCAAAGTGATGCCTCGTGACGGTTGATGATGCCCCTCAAGGCAAAGTGATACCCCACAATGTTCGGTGACACCCCGCATAGTAAAAGTGATGCTCTAAGCAAGAAAAATTGACACCCTAGAAAGAAATGTTGACACCCAACAATTTTTTGTCATTTTTTTTGCAATTTTTTGTAAATTTTTGCCTAACAAATTTGGCCCATTTGGACCTCGTAGGGTCATGTTTTTTTGCACACCAGGGGTATTTTTCTGTCCAAGGAGGGCAAAAAAGCAATTTTTTTTCTACATCAAGCCAGGCAAGTCATATTTTTTGAGGTATTCTTTCGTACTTCAATTTCTTCCTTTCAAAGCATTTTTTTTGGAGGGATAAGTTATTTTCTTTGGAATTATAAAGGATCCACATTCATTTTTTTTTCCATTGTTTATTTTGCAACAAAAATGGGGGATATCATAAGAATTTCTTTTTGCAAAATTCTAAGACAAAAGGGGGAATAAAATTGTGGAAAGTGAATATGTTTCATCTAAAACTGGCATTGTAATAGGTGCATTTTTAGTGGAAATCGACACCTCAAGTAGTTAAATTTATGGGCATTTGTGGTTGTATTTTGCATTTAAATTTCCTATTTTCTTGCATTAACAATCACACAAATAAAGAAAAATAAAAGACCCCAAATTTATACACCTATTTGTGTAATTTATTGCACAACAACGTTCGGTATATACGATACCTCTGGTCCACACTTATAGGTTATGCTATCATGCTTGGACTACTGTATCCAAAACCTAATATAGCTGCAACAACAACATCTGAGCTTGTTCTCTATAAATCATCAGGGAGAAATAAGGCAAGCCAGTTCTGATATTCACTTCATTTCATACCCACATTGTTATTGTTGTTAGACGTAAATCCTAACAAAGGGCTTTCCGAAGTGTTTAGGGGAGGTTACGCCCCATGCATGAGTAAAAGACCTTCGATGGTAGGTTTCATAAACAAAATGATGCTCTTTCAGTATCATCTAAGTTCCACATATCGTTCTGCTCTTATATACTTATAGTCTCCCTCACGTAAGGGTGGGTATATATAGAGGAGTTTCGGTATAAAGGTTTGGCAAGTATAAAGAAAGGGAGACCAATTGGTGTTATAAGGAACCTTCACAATGGCCACTGTTCACAAATATATCTCAAATTCATAGTTTTTGAAAGGTTCTAACTTCACACCATGGAAGAAAAATATGCGTACTATTCTTCAAGTGGAATATTTGTGGGATGTAGTGACTGGCACTACAAAACTCTCTACCACAGTAGGAGCAGATCAAAAATATTTTGATAAGAATGATAAAATATGTCTCATGTTTATCTTTCTTGCTACTACAGATGAGGTCTAGCCTCATATTTGTGATGCCAAAACTAGTAAGGAAGCTTGGGATGCTTTGATTACTATTTATGAAGGTAAGAATCAGTCCATTATTCTACACCTTCAAAATCAACTACATACACTCATTATGAAATATGGTGAGACAGTTGACCTATTTCTATGCAGAATGGCAAAATTGAAAGCCAAATTGAATGTTATGGGACAACCAGTGGATGATACTCTCTTGACCTATGTCATCTTGAGAGCATTGCCATATTCCTATAATATGTTGATAACCTCTCTAAATATATTTGGTAGACAAGTATCTTTTATGGAGTTGGTGAATTTGCTTGAAACTGAAGAGGCAAATCAGTTTCAGAAGGATGAAGTTCCATATAATGCCCTCTACACCAAACAAGGGGGTAAGAAACAAGGTTAGTTTCAAAAAGGAGGATCTTCATCCAAGGGAAAAGGGAAACAACATCATCGAAAAGAAAAACAATATTGCAAGATTTATGATATGAATAACCATAACACCAACAGGTGTTGGTTTAATAACAAGCAATAGAATGATCACGATCATACGAAGGGCAAATGGAAATACAAACCACAAAAAAAGAATAAGCAACCCAAGGGTCATGTTGCTTATGTTGAATAAAATTCATCCTCATATTTTGTATAATCCGACTCAGACTCATAATATAAGCAAAAGCACAAGGTTCTCATGACTCATACTTCATCTCCGCAAATAGATGTTGTATGGTATATTGATTCTGCTAGTAAGCACATGACTGAAGATAAATCATGGTTTGAGATATTTTAGGAGAAAGAAGGTAAGCCAGTAACAATTGTTGACAATCAAGTCTACCAAGTGAAGGATGAAGGTGATGTTTCTGTCACTCTTCCCGATGGCAAATGCCAGATTGAGAAGGTATTCTATGTTCCTGGATTGGCTAATAATTTGTTGTCAGTACCTCATATTTTGGATCAAGATATGGATGTTGTGTTTCATGTTGCAAAAGGAAAGAAGAGATTTTTTATCACCAAAAAATGAAAACATGTAGCAACCGGATCATACAAGCATGGCTTGTTCATTTTAGATGCCATTTCCACACCTCATGTTGCCCTGGTAGCAACTACAAAGGAGGTTACTTATTTATGGCACAAGAGATATGGGCATCTAAGTTTAGGATATTTTCTCGAGTTGAGCAAATATGAGATGGTGAGAGGACTTCCCAACCTTTCATCCACATTGCTATTTTGCTCGTATTGCTTAGCAGGGAAGCAACATCGGGTACCATTTGAATTTATCTCTTCCAGAGCTAAGAAACCCTTGGAGTTGGTACAGACCAATTTTTGTGGTCCTATACCAACCAGCTATGGTGGAAAGAGATATTTTCAATTGTTTGTAGATGATCACTCATGAAAGATGTGGATTTTCTTTCTTCAATTGAAGCCATAGGTATTTTTATACTTTTACCAGTTCAAGAAGCTTGTTGAGAAGGATTCAGGATGTTCCATCAAAAACCTTCACTCAGATCGAGGGGGGAATATACCTACAAATAATTTTCATCATTTATGAATGAACATGTGATTAAGAGATAGTTGAATACAGCCTATAATCCACAACAAAATGGAGTTGCTAAAAGGAGGAATCATTCCATTGTGGAAATGGTTCAATGTATGCTTACAACAACACACCTTGAGAATGAGTATTGGGCAGAAGCAGTAAACACAACATAATACCTCCTAAATAGAGCTCCCACAAGAGCTCTACAGGGTAAAACTCTACAAGAAGCATGGAGTGGTACGAAACCCTCCATTTCTCATCTAAGGGTTTTTGGATGTAAGGCATTCATGCACATACCAAAATAGAAAAGGAAGAAGTTAGATGAGAAGACCTTGCAATGTATCTTTATTAGTTATGATGAGCATTCAAAGGGATATTGATTGATAGATCCTATGACCAATAAGACACATATAAGTTGAGATGTGGTATTTGATGAAGCTTTCACATCAAATAACACTTCTATAGTTGTATACCTTGAGTATGATGAGCCTAATAAAGAGGTTCCTCCCACATAGAACAATATTCCAAAATGGTATACAAGTATATTGAGAGATTCCAAGTTAACATCACTTCTATATCTAACTCTAGATTGACTTTGTACTCACAGTATGACTCATCATATGAGAGTAGAAGCATCAACTTCAGAGGTTGACAAGCTTTACCAAAAATTTGATGAACTATCTATAGATGCAAAGGAAGATAGAGAAACAAATATGGAGGATGAGAGGGTTTATATGACAACATTGGATGAAAATGAACCCACAATATTTTAGGATGCACTTAGTGAGCCTCAGTGGAAGGCTGATATGAAAGCAGAACATACATCTCTCATGAAAAATCATACATGGAAGCTAGTAAATTTACCTTCAATAAAGAAGCCCATTGGCTGCAAATGGGTGTTCAAAGTAAAGTATAAGGTAGATGGTACTATTTATAAGCATAAATCCTATCTTGTTGCAAAGGGCTATGCTCAGAAATAAGGCATAGATTATGAAGAGACTTTTGCCCCTACTACAAAAATGACTACCATTCGAGTACTTTGTGCTATGGTAGCTCAGTTTGGGTGGAAGTTACATTAGATGGATGTAAAAAATGCTTTCTTGAATGGTGACCTACAAGAAGAAGTGTACATGACCCAACCAAAAGAATTTTTTTTTGAAAGGCAAGAATATAAAGTTTGTAAGTTGATCAAATCCTTGTATGGGTTGAAACAAGCTCCTCAAGCTTGGTACATAAAAATAGATAGTCACCTAGTGCAACATGGTTTCCAAAGAAGTCCTTAAGATGCATATCTCTATATCAAGAAAAATGGTTCTAAAATAGTGATTTTGGTGCTACATGTAGATGATCTGATCATAACAGGTAGCTCAGATATTATGATTGATGCAGTAAAATATGATTTAAAATAATATTTTGAAATGACAGATCTAGGACTTCACTATTGTGTTGGTTTGTAAGTAACTCAGAAAAAACATCATATCAGAGTAACACAAAAGAAATACTCCAATATATTGATTGATAAATATCGCATGACTGACTGTAAGTCTAAAGCTACTCCAATGGAGGCTAGACTCAAGCTATCTCGATATGATCAAACTGCACAGGTAGATGGCACTCTCTATCATCAACTGATTGGGAGTATCATATATCTAACAAATACTAGGCCAAATCTTAGTTTTTTTTGGGTTATCTTTCAAGGTTCATGCAGGAACCAAAGGTGAGTCATTGGAAAGAAGCAAAGAGAGTTCTTCATTATATCCATGGTACAACAGATTTTGGCGTGGAATACAAAAGGAATAGCAAGTTCTATCTACAAGGATACATGAACTCTGACTATGTTGGATCCATTGATGATCGAAAGTTGACTTATGGATACATTTTTAATCTTGGATCTGGTCTTGTCTCTTGGCATAGTAAGAAGTAGCAAATGGTTGCTATCTCTTCTACAGAGGCAGAATATCACGTAGCTAGTGGAGCAATCTGTGAGATAATATGATTAAGTCACATTCTTACAAACATGGGTCTTCCAAAGAACCTTCCACTTCATTTATTTTATGACAATCAAGGTGTTTTGAATTTTGTCAATAATCCAATATTTCATGATCACACCAAACACACTCGATGTCATTTAATTTATGATGAAGTTCCAAAACATCACATACAGCTCCAGTACATTCCTATTGATCAACAAGTTGCTGACATTTTCACCAAAGTACTTGCACGTGTCAAGTTTGAATTGTTTCATGATGCCCTTTGTACTTGTCAATAATGTAATAAGGGGGGATGTTAGAAGTATTTCATTATTGGGTTATATAAAATAGCACTTCATCATGCACTCTCCAATTAGGTTAGGTGGGTAGTTTATTAAACTACCCGAGTGGTTCATTAACCACCTCAACCAACAACATTGTATATAATTCACAACATTTGCAATGAAGAACTACTGCTTGAAATCCTAACACAAATATCATAAATGAGACTCATCACATGGAATATTAGAGGTATGAAAAAGAATTCTAAACAAAGAGCACTGCGCTCTCTAATAAAAGAGTTTAAGCAAAATATTATTATTGTATAGGAAACAAAAATGGATAGTTAAAAAGAAAATTTGGAGAGAATAAAATTTTGTTGCCAACTCTACAAATGGAGCTTCAAGAGGTCTGTTATATATGTGGAACCCAAAATATTGTTGAAGGATCAATTCTGCTAGTTTCTAATAGAGTTATAAATATTTTATATTCTTCCAAAGTCTTAGGCTTCAAGTGGGTTACTTCAAATATCTATGTCCCTAACTCTCCACATAATAGGTTGGTATTCTAGGACTCCTTGCAAGCTATGAGAGAGATTTTTAACAAGGAAGCATGGATTTTTGTGGGAGACTTTAATTCCCTTCATACCCATATAATAATAAAGGAGGGACTCTAGTCTGTAAAAGCACATAAGACTTTACCTCTTTTGTGACTCCAATATACACTTATGCTACAAGAAGGAAACTAGCAATCCAAATATGGTAAAGTAGACTATGATAGCATGAAGTTTTGGAATTATTACTCTACTAAGATACAATGCATAGACAATAGAGGTGGAATTTTTTTTAATGTGAAGGCTACTAGAAGAATATATCAAGAAGAAGGATGTTGAATTTTGAAATATTTGTATTCACAAAAAAAAATAAACAAGATTCATAAATTGAAAATCAAGAATCCAAACTTTTTATGAAAAATGATGTAGATATCTAGCTATAGCAACTGTATTAAGATAAAAATTGAATTTATTTGTGAACTCTTAATATCTAAAGGAGATATTTGTGATTTGTTAAGGGTGGAGGACTAGAATACAACCTCTAGTTCTCTAACTAAAAATAAAAATAATGACAAAAATCAACTTTTATCCATTTTAAAATTTATAACTAGGTTTAATTTATCCTTTGAAAAACAATTGTTGGTTATAATTAGCTTAAATAAATTTAAGCAATTATACAACTTGAGCGAATGATAAAAATTTAAAATTCTAAATAATAGATTCAAATTTTTGAATCCAATGAGATAGGGTTGAACACCATGCTAAGATAGGTTGATAAAAATATATTGAATAAATAGCATATAGTGACCTTTACCTTTTGGAAGTTACATAGATTAATTTTAAACTATAAATAAAATATATCTAGGTGGTTCAAGTTATACAAGAAAAACAATAATTCAAATATATTCAATATTTTTAATCATAAGCAATACCTTTCTATAAGTTACCTAAATTAATTTTAAACTATATATAAAGAATATCTGACTATGGATGGTTCAAGTTGCATAAGTAAAACAATAATTTAAATAAGGTATATTTCATATTTTTAATCATAGAACTTTACCTTTACCTTTTATAAGTTATTAAATTAATTTTAAACTATAGATAAACTACATCCGCTATGGAAATCCAATTTGTGAATTTTATTAAGAACACCAATAGCACAAGAGGAAGTCCATCTCTACTATTTCCACAAGGTGATATTTAGGGTTACAATCAATATTTGCAAGTTTTTTCTAAGTTGGAGAGATAAGTGCTTGGAAAATTAAAAATTAAAAAGGGTTTCAAGCTGGTGAGCAAAGATTTTTTTATGATCGACAATGGCAATGGCATCGATGAGTGAAGTGATAAGCAATGGTGATGCAACTATTGATGGTGATGGTGGTAGTGGAGGTAGATCTATGACTTTGAATAGTATCAAGGTAATCACGGGCTCTGGTGTGTGTGTTGGGAGTGAACCTGTGATCCCTGATGGAGGTGGGGGTCCCTTAGAGCAAGGTGGAGGGAGAGATCTGACTTCAGTTGTTGACACATCACAAGGTCAAAATGGATCCAAGCATATTTCCTCCTCCCACTCCTTTGTAGCCCTTTTCAAAAATATAGTTTCTTCTGGGCCTCCCCCTCACCCCAAGGTCGATCTGCACCCTTCTCAAGGTGCCCTCTGAATTCCATCGAAGCTTGTATCCTCCCTCATGGACCAAGATTCTCATTCTCTTATGGGGAAATTTTTAGGGCCTCGCCCTGACATGGAGTCGATCTATAAATGGGCCATTACCCATTGGCACCCTCAAGGATCCATGGACCTAGTTGCCTTTCCCAAGGGGTTTTTCTCATCCATCTGAATAACCCCATTGATTCAAGTAGAATCCTATTAGGTGGACCATGGTTCTATGATCGAAGAGGGATTTTTCTTAAGAAATGGAGTGTGGATTTTGACCCAGAGACTCAAAATATCAACCTAGCTCTGATCTGGGTTCACCTTCTAGGTCTTCCTCTCCATTTTTGGGATGAGGATATTTTATGGGGGATTTCCCAAGATATTGGTGAGTTCATCGATCTTGATCCACCTACCAAATCCAAGACCCGCATGGTCCACACTCACATGTGCATCAATGCTAACCTTGATTCCTCTCTTCCTTCTTCCATCGAGCTGATTTTAGATGAGATCTCTAGGACTCAGATCATAGAATATGAGAACAAGCCAGCCTTCTATTCTAGGTGCTCCAAGCAAGGTCACCTCAACTCTCAGTGTCAGATGTCTAAGGTTTCTAAGGTGCCTTCCACCAAAAAACCTTTAGGAGAAAGGTTCTGGTAGCAACAACGTTCCCACAATCGATCTAAATCTTCTTCTTTGGTGGGCTCCAAGCCCCCTCCTTATGGTACTGAAGTTGTTTCAAATTAGGAGATTCCTTCTCAAGGTCCATCAAGGGAGGCTTTGAATGATCTGGTTAAATATTTACCATTTGTTGCTCAAATTTTGTTGGGGGATCCTCTGAATGCTTCATCCTCTACAGGTCAAGCTCTCCAAGATGTTCCTCAAGTCGACATCTCTTCCTCCTTTAAGGTATGCCCTCTGGCTTCTATTTCTAATCCTTTTTCTTCTTTGTCTATTCCTGAGGTTCCTCCTTCTATTGAGAATGTTGCTCCTCAAATCCCTCCTCCATAGATCCCTCCTTCCCCTAAAGGCCTTCTTGACCCTTCCCCATGTAAAAATCTTCCTAGCAATATTTTTTCCTCGAGCCCCCCTTTCACCAGAAATCAAAAAAGGCTCCATGTTGATGTCGGTTCAGAGAAGAAACAAGGTCATCCTTCCTCTCAACTCATAAAAAATAGAGAATATTCTGAGGACATTGCCAATAGAACTCAACTCACTTTGAGTCTCTCCTCCAAGCAAAACCTTCTTTCAGATCCACTTGAAAATGATACCTGATCCAAATTCCCCTCTTCACAAGGAAGAGGGAAAATATCTTCTTCCAGAATCTCCAAATGAAGATCCTCTCATGGAATGTGAGAGGCCTCAATGGACACAACAAACAATATTTGGTTAAGTCCATGAGGAAATACCTTAAACCAACCATTTTCCTCTTGCAAGAATCCAAACTGGATACCCAAAATGCTTCACGCATTTCCAAATACATATGGAAAAACTATGAATTCCTCATAAGCCCTACCAATGGAGCCTCTAGAGGGCTGTTATGTTTGTGGGATCCAAATTTTGTTGAAGGTAGACTCCTATCTATGGTAGAAAACTACATGAACATCTTGTTCTTCAATAAGGACTATCATTGCAGATGGGTTTTATCAAATATTTATGCTCCAAACTCCCCATCTGGGAGATTTCATCTCTAGAATAATCTTAGTCAGATGAGAGAGGTTTTTTCCAATGAGGTTTGGATGCTTGTTGGAGATTTTAATTCTCCCTTATTCCCCATTGATAAGAAAGGAGGCTCTAAAATAACAGTTAATTCCTATGAATATTTTGCTTCATTTGTGGATGAGAACGAACTCATGGATATCCAACTCAAAGGTCCAAAATTCACCTAGAGCAATCATAGAAAGGGTGACCAACTTATTCAAATAAGGCTTGATAGATTCCTAATATCCATTAATGATATCTACCCCTTTGGAGATGTTGTCCTTCATTCTCTACCCTGAATAGGTTCTGATCACAACCTCCTTCTCCTTGATTGTTCATTCTAGGTCTCCCCATTCAAATCCCCTTTCATATTTGAGGCTATGTGGCTTCAGGATCCAGATCTCAAGGCACTCATTGCAAATTGGTGGTCTTGCAATTTTTTTGGGTCCCTAGCCTCTCAGGTCAGCAATAAGCTCCATTTTGTGAAAGCACAACTCAAGAAGTGGAACAGAGATATTTTTGGCAATATTTTTTCCAAAAAATAGAATATCCAATCCCAGCTCACAAACATTGAGCTTCTTGCCCAACAGGGAGAATTGGACACAAATATTCTTGAGGTTGAAAGGAAGCTTCTGTCTGAATACCACAATATTCTTAAAAGTGAAGAAGTTTTTTGGAAGCAGAAGTCTAGAGTTACCTAGTTGAAAGAGGGAGACTCTAATACTAAATTTTTCCATGCCACCACGATGAGGCACAGGGGCTCTAACAAGATCAAGGAACTCACCAGAGCTGATGGGACCGTTATTTCAAAAATTATAGATATCAGAGATGAGGTAGTGGCTTTCTTCGAAGATCTACTTGGACCCAGTCTAGAGTGCAATATGCAAATGTTAGAGACCCTCCTAAACAATATCCCTAGGTTGGTATCCTAGGAGCATAACAATTGTTTGCTTAAACCATTTTTCGCTGAGGAAATCTATAATACAATTTTTTCAATGCAAGGTAGGAAGGCTCTAGGTCTAGATGGTTTTCCCCCAATTTTCTTTCAAAAATATTGGGACATTGTGGGGCCTGACATCATTTCAACCATCCAACAAATGCAACAGACTAAGAACATTCCTAAAGATGTAAACTCCACCTTTTTGGCCCTCATCCCTAAGTCCAATAATGCCAAATCCTTATCTGATTTCTGCCCAATCAATCTGTGCAATATTTTTTATAAAATCCTCACCAAAGTGATTACCATGAGGTTGAAACCTATTCTCCCTTTCATCATCGATTCCTATCAAGGTAGTTCTATTCTAGGGAGGCTAATTACTGACAACATAATTACAATCCATGAGCTTATACATTCTTTTCATAATTTTTAAAAGTGTCTTGGACATGAACAAGGCTTTTGATAGAGTGTCTTGGAGTTTCCTCTTCTTTGTCTTGTCCAGATTTGGTTTCCATCCTGATTGGATCAACCTAGTCAAGGCATCTCAAGAGCTAGCTTCTCTATCTTAGTCAATGGCTCCACTATTGGTTATTTCCAAAGCACCAAAGGTCTGAGATAGGGTGACCCTTTGTCCCCTTTTCTATTTATCATTGTGGTGGAAGCCCTAGGGAGAACTCTGCAGTCTTCCTATTCCAAAGGAGAAATTTTTGGCATTAAACCTACCTCATCTCTCATGCCCATATCCCACCAATAGTTTGTGGATGACACTATTCTGGCCACTCATGCCTCTATTCCCCAAGCCAAAATCATCAAGTCCATTCTTATTTCCTTTGAGTCTATTGTTGGCCAAAAAGTCAACTTCTCCAAAAGTAAATTGTATTTTCTCAATACACCCCAGACGATAAACTAGCATAGCTAATATCCTTGGTTGTACCATTGTTGACCTTCCTGCTACCTACCTAGGTTTTCCACTTTTTGTTGGTTCTACCAAAAATCTCTTTGGTTTCCACTCATTGAGAGAATTCACAAAAAAAATTGTAGGATGGAAAGGAGGGCTCCTTAGTTAGGCGAGAAAATCCACCTTAGTCAAATCCACTCTCTAGAGCATCCCTGTTTTCTTTTTATCCATCTTCCATATTTCAGTTGAATTTTATAACAAGATTGAACAACTCCAGAGGAATTTTCTATGGTCAAGCTCAGAACACAAATAGAGATTCCATTTGGTTGCGTGGGACCAGGTCTACTCCAAGAAAGAATATGGTGGTATCGAGCTCAGGAAGGTCAAACAAATGAACCTAGCCCTCATTTCCAAGCAAGGATGGTGGATCCTTCAAAATGAAAAGTCATTGTGGGTTGATATCATCAAGGCTAAATACCTCTAGCATCAACCAAATTTTCTAGATGATCCTTCACCTATTCAAGGTTCTACCACCTAGAATTCCATCTTGTGTACGAGGGAGATCATCAAAAAAGGAATCTGTTGGAAACTTGGTGATGGCTAGAAGATACACTTTTGGGAGGACAAGTGGCTGGGTAACAACCCTCTTCAGAACCATCTTGATCTGATCTGCCTCAAACCTATGACTGACATGTTGTTTGGTACATAGGTGTGCAATTTCATTGATGTTGGTAGGAAGAGTTGGAAAACCATTCCTCACAGTAATCTGAATAAAGAACAAAAAAGAGCTAATCTTTTTTTTGTCTAACATGTTGCATCTTTGTGTTATTCCCAACTGTTCCATTGAAGATAAGCTCCTGTGGGCACCTAGTGAAAATGGGATTTTCTCTATCAAAACCGCCTATTTCCTTAATAAAAACCCCAATCAGCCATGGTTCCCTTCTAAGATCATTTGGAAGAAGCACCTCATTCCCAAAGTTTATTTCTTCTTTTGGCTTGTTGTTCAGGATAAAATCCTCTCCATTCCAAATCTCCAAATTTGAGGGATCCCCATTCCTAACTGTTGTTACCTTTGCAAGCAGGAGTGCGAATCCACCCAACATATTTTCCTCTCCTATCCTTTCTCCCTCAAAGTTCTTTGCTCATTATTTTCCTCTATGGGTATTGCCTGGGTTCCTCCATTTTCTCTGAATGACCTTTGTTTATAGTGGCCTAATCCCTTTAAAAGTTTCCATGTCAAAACCTTTTGGACCTTCTATCTCCCCCATTTCCTATGGGAATTTTGGCATGAATAAAATTCTAGAGCCTTCAATAACTCCATTCATGATTCCAACTATGTTCTTTCCAGAGTTATCCACGCGGTAGCTAAAAATCTCTTTGTTATTTAGGGCACTAGGTGGCTAGAGTCCTCAAGTGAAGCTCAGTTAGCCAAGTCCCTCCAACTCCCTTCTTGTAATATTTCCTCTCCCTCTTCTATGGTTGATCACTTGATTATCAAGTGGTCTCCTCCACCTTTGGGATGGATCAAGTATAATTTTGATGGTGCTACCAAGGGCAACCCGAGGTTGGCTGGAGCAGGAGGTATCTTTCGAGATCATACAGGGAAGATATTTCTGGCCTTTGTAGAAAATATTGGCATCCAAACCAACCATTTTGTTGAAGCTCGAGCCCTCTTCCAAGGTCTGTCTCTCCTATCCAAAATAAATTACCCTAACCTTATTATTGAAGGTGACTCTATGAACATTATTAGAAGCATTGTAGGCACCATCTTCAATGAACACCTCTTGCAAGTTTTTTGTTGCATGACAAATGATAAAATGGAGACATCTATTGTCTTACGTAGACACGTGAGCAGGCTCTATGTGAGCTTGTTTAGGCTTCCTCTTTTACGTACGTGAGCAGGCTCTATGTGAGCTTGTTTAGGCTTCCTCTTTTACCCCTATGAGGGTTTCTTTGTTTGTTATTATCTTTCTTCTTGGCTATTTTGAAGAAGGTGCTTCCTTTTTGTTTCAGATGGTTGGGAGCATTTTTCCTAACTAGATTTTTTTTAAAAATGTTATGAGATCCTTTCTAAACCCCTCTTACCAAAAAAAAATAAAAGTACAACCGCTATAATTAATTCAAGTTGTGCAAACCCCATTAAGATACTAAATTAATTTAGTTTGAGGACAACACAACTATTCGGGCTTTGGCACTTTTTTAGGAGGTTCAAGTTTCAAACTACAACATGGGTGAATGTGTGAGGGTGGGTGTGTATGGCTATGTGGATTAATAAGCTCACCTCTCACCCTTATGAGAGGTCATGGTGGGATGAGGATGCTCAACCCTGAGCATCGGTTGTAGGGGTTTCTCACACTAACCAAATCACCCTTATGAGAGGTCATGGTGGAATAAGGATGCTAGCCTTGAAGATTAATTGTAAGAGTTTCTCACACTAATTAAATCTTAAAAAAAAAATAATGAATTAATTTTAAAATATAAATAAAATATATATTAAATTGTCCTTATGAAACACCCTAATGATATAACTTTAGCCTTTTACATGGAAGACCAAAATTCACACGATGATATAAATATATTTAAAAAAAATCTAAGTGTATTTGCAATGTATTTAATCATAAAACTTTATAAGTACATATGCTTGAATCTATAAATTGTTAGAAATATTAATCCAGATTTCACGCCTCCGCTAGACTGCGCTCCGAACTTTGGTGAAGCCGAACTGTGCTCGCATAGTCGGGGATCCCAACAAAAATCTTGACTTGACGTCGCACATGCCCTCTAACAGATGTGACATCTGACAGATCCGATCGCCGTAGAAGTTAATGCCAGTTCGATGATTGGTCAGAGAAGTTAATGCCAGTTCGACGATTGGTCAGAAACCCTAGTTGAGGGTCTGTCAGAACCTGTCAGAGGACAACCTCTATCCTCCTCTCCCCGTGGCTATATAAGGCAGTTCGGGTCTTCAAACAAGGAGTGTGGAAGAGAATAGGAAGAGAGAAAGAGGAGAGTGGAGGAAGGCAAGAGAAAAATAGTCATTCGTAGAGTAGCGGACGAGACTATTTTGTGAGCAGTGTGGCTCATCTATTTAATGTCCGAGCAGCCGACTCGACATTTGTTTTCCTTTTAGTTTATCCTGCAGCTTAGTCTGCAGATGTTAGATTTCCTCAGTTGAGGACTTTTGTAACCCTCATTTTATATGAATAAAGTTTGTTGTTGTTTAAGGCATCTGTAGGGTTTGCAGTTATCTCTGTGTGCTAAAATTTGTTGTTCTCTGTACAAATTGCCTCAGAGCGATTTCATTCGGGTTCTATAAGTTAGAGCTCAGATCTGAAACATTGCACTCAGATTCGGTGTTTCTCTCTTCCCGTACAGTTCTTGCCAAGCCAGGCAAACCAACGTCGAAGCCGCACAAGCCTTCGGACAGCAAAAGTCCACAAGGTAGAAAGATCTTGCAAAGGCCAAAATTTGGCTAAGTCTGGAGCTGTCTTCCCAACTTCGCAGCGAAGTCGGACTTCGCTGCCTTTGACCAGCGAAGTCGGGCATTGACCACCACTCCCCAGAAATTTGGCTAAGTCTGGAGCTGTCTTCCCAACTTTGCAGCGAAGTCGGACTTCACTGTCGTTGACCAGCGAAGTTGGGCGTTGACCAATCGCTCCCCAAAATTTGGCTAAGTCTGGAGCTGTCTTCCCAACTTCGCAGCGAAGTCAGACTTTGTTGCCATTGACCAAAAAATTTGGGCATTGACAGAGTGCAAACCTACTGAAAAAATTTTCCAGAGCGCACCCTGATTGTGCTAATTTTTCGAGCACAACCCGATTGCAACTAGGCAGCCCAACTTCGGGCTCTCCCTCCTTCGCACTTCGCATTGCACTCTCGCTGGCGACAAAAAGAGAAATTAAAATTTTTCAAATTGGTATCAGAGCCACTGATCCCTTGATGCGGAGACCGAAGCAGAATGGCTTCCAGTAGCAACAACTTGCAGTTGCAGATCCCATGCTTCAATGGGAAGAATTACGATTACTAGAGCATCCAGATGAAGATCCTGTTCGGATCTCAGGAGTTGTGGGAGTTAGTCGAGAATGGCTACCCAGAATCGGATAGATGTAGTAGCACTGGCCGCCCTCTCTCAAGCAGACAAGGACCTGTTGAAAGAGAACATGAAGAAGGACCAGAAGGCCCTCTTCTACATCATGCAAGCGGTCGAGGAGTCCATCTTCCCGTGGATCGCATCGGCCACCAAGGCGAAGCGGGCCTGGGAGATTCTGGCCAGCTCGTACCGGGGCACCAATAAGGTAAAGTTGGTGAAGCTGCAGATGCTCAGGAGGGAGTTTGAAAATCTGCAGATGAGTGAGTCCGAGTCCATGAGTGATTTCTTCACCCGGAACGATGGACATTATCAACCAGATGCGGTTGAACGGAGAAATTATGCAGAGCCAGAGAATCATGGAGAAAATTCTCAGAAGTCTGCCTGCCAAGTTTGACTCGGTTGTGATAGCAATCGAAGAGTCGAGGGATCTGACAACCCTCTCGATAGACGAGCTCATGGGTTCATTGCAGACACATGAACAGAGGCTGAGCCGTTCATCTCAGACCTCTCTAGAGCAAGCATTCAAGGCTCAGGTCTCATTTCGAGACAGTGGCAGACAAGATTCCCACCATGGCGCCTCTAGTTCTCATGGAGGAAGAGGCAGAGGTAGGCGTGGGAAAGGCAACAAGCAAGGAGGACGGTCAAACCCTAGCGAAGGAGAGACCAACTGTAATTTCCATCAGCAAGGTGGAAGAGGCAGTTCAAAAAATCAGCAAGCTGGATCTAGTCAGAAGGACATGTCAAAGGTCCAGTGCTATTTTTGCAAGAAGTTCGGCCATTACATCTCACAGTGCAGAAAATGGATGGCCAAGGAGAACCAGCAGCAGGCCCATTACACGGATGAAACCAAAAATGTGGTAGGAGGAAATGTGTTGTTGACTTGCAACATTGAGGAGGAGTGCTAGAAGAATGTCTGGTATTTAGACAGTGGGTGCAGCAACCACATGACGGGGAACAAGGAGATGTTCTCCCAACTGGATGAAACAATCCAGTCTGAGGTGAAGATGGGGAACAACAACAAGGTTCCCATAATGGGGAAAGGAAAGATCCTCATCCACACCAGGCACGATGAACGGAAGCAGATCTGTGATGTCTACTATGTGCCTGGCCTGAAGCACAACCTGTTGAGCGTTGGACAGCTCGTGTAGAAGGGACATACGGTCCAGTTCAAATACGGAGCTTGCACCATCAGAGACAAGTCGCATGGGCAGATTGCTACAGTGTCCATGACGAAGAATAAAATGTTTCCGCTATAGATTCAGAATGAATCATTGATGTCTCTGAGTGCAGTTGTGAAAGATGCTACCTGGTTGTGGCATCTCAGATTTGGTCACCTGAACTTCAGTGGCCTGAATCAACTGCACAAGAAGCAGATGGTGAAGGGTTTACCCCTGATAGAGCAACAAAATCAAGTTTGTGAGGGCTGCTTAGTCGACAAACAACATAGGGATTCATTCCCTTTCGGTCAGTCTTGGAGAGCATCACAACCACTAGAGCTGGTGCACTCAGACATTTGTGGTCCGATGCAGACCAGCACGTTTGCCGACAACAAATACTTCTTAACGTTCATAGATGACTTCAGCCGAAAGACTTGGATCTATGCCATCAAGCTGAAGTCAGAAGCATTTGCTAGATTCAAGGAGTTCAAGGCTCTAGTGGAGAAACAGAGCGGATATCAGATCAAGACTCTCAGGACAGATGGTGGAGGTGAATACATCTCCAATGAATTCCATAACTACTACAAGCAGCATGAAATTCGAAGGCGAGTTCACTGCTAGATACACGCCACAATAGAATGGCGTAGTTGAGAGGAAGAACCGGACCATCATGGAGATGGCATGAAGCATGATGAAGGCGAAGGGATTGCCACATGAATTTTGGGTAGAGGCTGTAACATGTGCAGTCTACCTGCTGAACAGATGTCCCACCAAAAGCGTGAAGGACAAAATCCCTCAGGAGGCCTGGAGCGGTGTGAAGCCAAGTGTGGCTCACTTGCGTGTGTTCGGGTGCATTGCATATGCACATGTTCCAGAAGAGAAGCGGTAGAAGTTGGATGATAGAGCTGAGAAGTGCATTTTCATAGGGTACAGTGAGCAGGCGAAGGCATATAGGTTGTACAACCCTATGACGAAGAAGCTCATCATCAGCCGTGATGTGAAGTTTCTTGAAGATGAAGCCTAGAACTGGAAGTCGAAGACTGGCCAGTCAGAGCCAGCAGTAGTAGAGTCTGTTGACTTGGAAGAAGGAAGTGTGCAGCCACCTGCAACCTCCAACAGTAGCAGCGGTGCCAGTAGTAGCACAACCACTCCATCTCGGTCGCCTCCATGTGCAAGTAGAATCCAGAACCTGGTGACGCCAGCGAAGACAAGGAGCTTGCAAGAAATCTATGAGGCAACCCAAACCCATGTAGATGAAGAGTACTCTGACTTTGCATTCTTTACTGAAGTTGATCCAGTAGAGTTCGAAGATGCAAGTCAGAATCAGAAGTGGGTGCAGGCGATGGACGAGGAGATTAAAGCCATTGAAAAGAATGATACATGGCAACTGACAGATCTTCCAGTAGGGAAGAAGACCATTGGGGTCAAGTGGGTGTATAAGACAAAGTTCAACGCCCAAGGAGACGTTGACAAGCATAAAGCCAGACTGGTGGCAAAGGGTTACAAGCAGAAGTCAGGCATCGATTACCATGAGGTTTATGCACCTGTAGCCCGACTTGACACAGTCAGGATGATCCTGGCATTGGCAGCCCAACAGGGTTGGAAGATGTACCAGATGGATGTCAAGTCAGCCTTCCTCAACGGAGTGTTGGAGGAAGAGGTCTACATAGACCAGCCACCAGGTTACGAAATTGAAGGCCAGGAGGGCAAAGTCCTAAAGCTAAAGAAGGCCCTGTACGGTTTGAAGCAGGCGCCCCAGGCTTGGTACAGCCGGATTGATAGTTATTTTTAGGAAAATGGGTTTGTAAAATGCCCATATGAGCACACCCTGTACATGAAGACAAATGAAGTAGGTGAGCTCATTATCGTCTACCTGTATGTGGATGATTTGATTTATACTGGCAACAACAATGTCCTGTTTGACCAGTTCAGAACAACCATGAAGAAGGAGTTCGAGATGACGGACTTAGGGCTGATGAAGTATTTTCTCGGCATTGAAGTTGACCAATCGGCAGATGGCATCTTCATTTCTCAGGGCAAGTATGCGAAGGATGTCCTGAAGCGGTTCAAGATGGAGGACAACAAACCTGCCATCACACCTGTAGCCACAGGTTTGAAGTTGAGCAAGTTGGATTCAGGGAGGAATGTAGATCCAACCTTGTTCAAGAGGCTAGTTGGCAGTCTGATGTATTTGACTGCAACTCGGCTAGATCTGATGTTCGAAGTCAGTCTGATCAGCCATTTTATGGAGACTCCGAAGGACACGCACTGGCAAGCAGGCAAGAGGATCTTGCGCTATGTCAACGGGACGCGAAACAATGGCCTATTTTATGCCAGACAGGACCAGTTGGAACTGGTGGGCTTCATAGACAGTGACTGGGCTGGCAGCATCGATGATCGAAAGAGCACCTTCGGGTATGCTTTCCATCTCGGATCAAGGGCAGTCTCATGGGCATCCAAGAAGCAACCCATCATTGCGTTGTCCATAGTCGAAGTAGAATATGTCATCGCCACGTCAGCCGCATGCCAAGCAGTTTGGCTGCGAAGAGTTATGAGTGAACTGAACTATCCTTCGGAAGGCGCGACAACAATTTTTTGTGATAACAATTTGGCCATTGCACTATCAAAGGATCCCGTGTTCCATGGTCGGACGAAGCACATCGATATTCGTTATCACTTCATCAGAGAGTTGGTGAAGTCCGGAGAAATTCAACTATAGTTTTGCAGATCCAAGGAGCAGTTGGCAGATATTTTCATGAAGCCTTTGAAGGAGGAAGACTTCAGAAGATTGCGAGAGCAGCTTGGAGTCAAAGCGCTCATGAAATCAGGCTTAAAGGAGGGTGTTAGAAATATTAATCCAGATTTCATGCCTCCGCACTGCGCTCCGAACTTGGGCGAAGTCGGACTGCGCTCGCGTAGTCGGGGATCCCGACAAAAGTTTGACTTGACGTCGCACGTGCCCTCTGACAGATGTGACGTCTGACAGATCCGATCACCGCAGAAGTTAATGCCAGTTCGATGATTGGTCAGAAACCCTAGTTGAGGGTCTGTCAGAACCTATCAGAGGACAACCCCTATCTTCCTCTCCCCGTGGCTATATAAGGCAGTTCGGGTCTTCAGACAAGAGTGTGGAAGAGAGTAGGAAGAGAGAAAGAGGAGAGTGGAGGAAGGCAAGAGAAAGAGTAGGAGACGAGATCGTTTCAGTGAGCAGTGTGGCTCATCTGTTTAATGTTCGAGCAGCCGACTCGACATTTGTTTTCGTCTTAGTTTATCCTGCAGCTTTAGTCTGCAGATGTTAGTTTTCCTCAGTTGAGGACTTTTGTAACCCTCGTTTTATATGAATAAAGTTTGTTGTTGTTTAAGGCATCTGTAGGGTTTGCAGTTATCTCTATGTGCTAAAATTTGTTGTTCTCTGTACAAATCGCCTCAGAGCGATTTCTTTCGGGTTCTATAAGTTAGAGCTCAGATCTGAAACATTGCACTCAGATTCGGTGTTTCTCTCTTCCGTACAGTCCTTGCCAAGCCAGGCAAACCAACGCCGAAGCCGCACAAGCCTCCGGACAGCAAAAGTCCGCAAGGCAGAAAGATCTTGCAAAGGCCAAAATTTGGCTAAGTCTGGAGCTGTCTTCCCAACTTCGCAGCGAAGTCGGACTTCGGTGCTGTTGACCAGCAAAGTTGGGCGTTGACCAGCCGCTCCCCAAAATTTGGCTAAGTCTGGAGCTGTCTTCCCAACTTCGCAGCGAAGTCGGACTTCGCTGCCGTTGACCAGCGAAGTTGGGCATTGACCAACCGCTCCCCAAAATTTGGCTAAGTCTGGAGCTGTCTTCCCAACTTCATAGCGAAGTTGGACTTTGTTGTCGTTGACCAACGAAGTTGGGCATTGACCGAGCGCAACCCGACTTAGCAAATTTTTTGGAGCGCATCCCAATTGTGCTAGTTTTTCGAGCGCAACCCGATTGCGGCTGGGCAGTCCAACTTCGAGCCCTCCCTCCTTCGCACTTCGCATTGCGCTCCCCGTTGGCGGAAAAAAGAGAAATTAAAATTTTGTCATAAATTACCCGATCCATGGTAAGCTATTCGAAAAGAAAAATAAAAAATCATCAAATGAGATGCTAAGGATACTTAGACCTTGCAAGTTGCATAGCTCTCAATTAATATCCTCATTGTAGCCAGTAATCGCCTTCCCAAAATAAACACCGGGATAACGTGGGCACTCCCATTCAATGCAAGATCATGTTTCTCTAAAAAATCTTCTCCGACCAGTAAGAGAGCTCGTGAACGGGTAAACATCAAAGAAAAAATATATATACGTCTTACTGTTGTGCATTGGCAATCTGGAAATATAAGATTTACGTCGTAGGCTCCTAATGGCCATGGAAATCAAATCGAGTTCCAAAATGTTTGTAGTCCTCATAGTTTGGCACAAGTTTTCTCTTCAACCAATTCAATGGTTCAACTAATCTCACTTTCTTTAGGAATGCTTCAGTTGTTTCCCACGCCATTTGCCTCACTATCCAATCCAAACAATTTGTTGGCCACACTTTTTATTCACAACCAGTGCTCATGAAATATGGCAATGCAACTTTGTCGTTCAGCACCACTTTTGTATTCACCATAGTTCCTTCCAAACAAAAACTTTCACGAAGTGGTATGGCGTTTATCCTGAAGCAAAAGAAGTCTGCAGACGGAGTTCGACATAGTAAGTACCTTGGTTTGCTGAACATGTCAATCCTCGGAAGCCCCTCGAATCATCTCTTTGTCATGGAGTTCGACACTGGTATGGATGACAACTTCGATGACAAAAATGACAATCATGTCGGTGTTGATCTCAACGACCTTCACTCAATAATATCTGAACCTGTCGGCTACCGGATTGGTGATCAGTCCGAAAGATTACTTCTCAATGATGGGCACAACATTCAAGCCTGGATTGATTACGATCATATTCAATAGCAGCTCAATGTTACCATTGTTCGATCTGGTTTGCCTCGGCCGAAGAAACCTTTGATATCTCTGAAGAACAAGACCCTCTCAAGCATTTTTGAAGAAGAAGAAATGTATGTCCGTTTCTCTGCAGCCACAGCAGTGTGGTATGAAGAACACTACGTTCTCGCTTGGAGATTCAGTACAGATGGAGTCGCACTGGCCCTAAATGTCTCTCATCTTCCTTCCTTCATACAGAGCAAACCTAGCTGGCCACTGAGAGTCCCCATCATTGCAGCTGTCGTTGTTGTTCTTATCTTGCTTGGCTGTGTAGGCGGGATTGTGTGGTGAAGAAGGAATAAAAACAGACATGATGTTGAAGACTGGGAGCTGGAGTTTTGGCCCCATTGATTCAATTACAAAGACCTGCATGTTGTAACCAAGGGGTTCAAAGAGGAACAAGTCTTGGGCTCCAGAGGTTTCGGTCGGGTTTACAAAGGAATTCTTCCTGTGAGAGGCCTCGAAGTTGCTGTAAAGTGTATCTTTAAAGATTCCCACGAAGGCCTCAAGGAATTCATAGCAGAGATTTCAAGGCTCGGTCGACTCCAGCACCATAATCTTGTGCAAATAAGAGGCTATTGCAGGCAGAAAAAATAGTTATTCATGGTTTATGACAACATGCCCAACGGAAGCCTGGATAAAGATGATATTTGGGAATCCGAAGATAGTGTTGGGATGGCCTTGAAGGTTTGGAATTCTAAAGGACGTGGCTGTAGGATTATTGTATCTTCATGAAGAATGGGAGCGAAGGGTAGTGCACAGAGACATCAAAGTCAACAATGTTTTGTTGGACGGGGATATTAACGGAAAGTTAGGGGACTTTGGGCTTGCTCGTTTGTATGGTCATAACGAAGACCCGCATACGACTCGCGTGGCAGGAACACTTGGCTACATCACCCCAAAAATTATACACAGAAGGAAGGCCACCCGCAACACGGATGTGTTCAGCCTCAGTATGTTGATGTTGGAGGTTGCATGTGGAAGGCGGCATGTTGATCCCTCTCTAGACGAGGCCCAAATTGTTTTGGTGGACTGGCTGAGAGAGCTCCGTGTCAACGGTGACCTCATTGCTGCAGTGGATCCAAATCTTGGCAGTGGATATGTTGAGGATGAGATGGAGAGAGTGCTGAAATTGGGGCTGCTCTGTTGCAGTCCTCAACTAGAAGGGAGACCCAGCACCAGACAAGTACTTCAAAAAATTGAAGGCAAAGTTGTTAGAAATATTAATCCAGATTTCACGCCTCCGCCCAACTGCGCTCCGAACTTGGGCGAAGCCGGACTGCGCTCGCGAAGTCGGGCATCCCGGCAAAATTTTTGACTTGACGTCGCACGTGCCTTCTGACAGATGTGACGTCTGACAGATCCGATCGTCGCATAAGTTAATGCCAGTTCGGCGATTGGTCAGAAACCCTAGTTCAAGGTCTGTCAGAACCTGTCAGAGGATAACCTCTATCTTCCTCTCCCCGTGGCTATATAAGGCAGTTCGGGTCTTCAGACAAAGGGTGGAGAGTGGGGGAAATTTGGAGAAACAGGCAAGAGAAAAGCAGTCATTCGCAGAGCAGCAGACGAGATCGTTTCAGTGAGCAGTGTAGCTCATCTGTTTAATGTCCGAGCAGCAGACTCGACATTTGTTTTCCCTCTCAGTTTATCCTGCAGCTTTAGTCTGCAGATGTTAGTTTTTCCTCAGTTGAGGACTTTTGTAACCCTCGTCTTATAAGAATAAAATTTGTTGTTGTTTAAGGCATCTGTAGGGTTTGCGGTTATCTTTGTCTGCATAAAATCTGTTGTTGTCTGTACAATCGCCTCAGAGCATTTTTTTTCGGGTTCTATAAGTTTGAGCTCAGATCCCAAACATTGCATTCAGATTCGGTGTTTCTCTCCTCCCATACAGTTCTTGCCAAGCCAAGCAAACCATCGCTGTAGCCGCGCAAGCCTCAGGACAGCAAAAGTTCGCAAGGCAAAAATTTGCCTAAGTCTGGAGCTATCCACCCGACTACGCAGCGAAGTCGGACTTCATTGCCTTTGACCAACACAGTCGGGCGTTGACCACCGCTCCCCGACTTAGCACTTTTTTTCATGCGTAGTCCGATTGCGCACATTTTTCTGCGCAACCCACTACGCACATTCCCACGCAATTTTACACAAAAGCAAAAGTGCAACACGCCACACTTGGCCCCCTTCTCCTTGCTCTCAAAAAAAAAAATAAAACTTCAAATTGGTATCAGAGCCACTGATCCCTTGATGCGGAGACCGAAGCAGAATGGCTTCCAGTAGCAACAACTTGCAGTTGCAGATCCCATGCTTCAACGGGAAGAATTACGATTACTGGAGCATCCAGATGAAGATCCTATTCGGATCTCAGGAGCTGTGGGAGTTAGTCGAGAATGGCTACCCAGAATCGGTAGATGCAGCAGCACTGGCCGCCCTCTCTCAAGCAGACAAGGACCTATTGAAAGAGAACATGAAGAAGGACCAGAAGGCCCTCTTCTACATCATGCAAGCGGTCGAGGAGTCCATCTTCTCGTGGATCGCATCAGCCACCAAGGCGAAGCAGGCCTGGGAGATTATGGCCAGCTCATACCAGGGCACCAATAAGGTAAAGTTGGTGAAGCTGCAGATGCTCGGGAGGGAGTTTGAAAATCTGCAGATGAGTGAGTCCGAGTCCATGAGTGATTTCTTCACCCGGACGATGGACATTATCAACCAGATGCGGTTGAACGGAGAAATTATGCAGAGCCAGAGAATCATGGAGAAAATTCTCAGAAGTCTGCCTGCCAAGTTTGACTCGGTTGTGATAGCAATCGAAGAGTCGAGGGATCTGACAACCCTCTCGACAGACGAGCTCATGGGTTCATTGCAGACACATGAACAGAGGTTGAGTCGTTCATCTCAGACCTCTCTGGAGCAAGCATTCAAGGCTCAGGTCTCATTTCGAGACAGTGACAGACAAGATTCCCACCATGGTGCCTCTAGTTCTCATGGAGCAAGAGGCAGAGGCAGGCGTGGGAAAGGCAACAAGCAAGGAGGACGGTCAAACCCTAGCGAAGGAGAGACCAACTATAATTTCCATCAGCAAGGTGGAAGAGGCAGTTCAAAAAATTAGCAAGCTGGATCTGGTCAGAAGAAGGACATGTCAAAGGTCCAGTGCTATTTCTGCAAGAAGTTCGGCCATTACATCTCATAGTGCAGAAAATGGATGGCCAAGGAGAACCAGCAGCAAGCCCATTACATGGATGAAACCAAAAATGTGGTAGGAGGAAACGTGTTGTTGACTTGCAACATTGAGGAGGAGTGCCAGAAGAATATCTAGTATTTAGACAATGGGTGCAACAACCACATGACGGGGAACAAGGAGATGTTCTCCCAACTGGATGAAATAGTCCAGTCTGAGGTGAATATGGGGAACAACAACAAGGTTCCCGTAATGGGGAAAGGAAAGATCCTCATCCGCACTAGGCACGGTGAACGAAAGCAGATCTGTGATGTCTACTATGTGCCTGGCCTGAAGCACAACCTGCTGAGCGTTGGACAACTCGTGCAGAAGGGACATACGATCCAGTTCAAAGATGGAGCTTGCACCATCAGAGACAAGTCGCATGGGCAGATTGCTACCGTGTCCATGACGAAGAATAAAATGTTTTTGCTGCAGATTCAGAATGAATCATTGATGTCTCTGAGTGCAGTTGTGAAAGATGCTACCTGGTTGTGGCATCTCAGATTTGGTCACCTGAACTTCAGTGGCCTGAATCAACTGCACAAGAAGCAGATGGTGAAGGGTTTACCCTTGATAGAGCAGCAAAATCAAGTTTGTGAGGGCTGCTTAGTCGACAAACAACATAGGGATTCGTTCCCTTTCGATCAGTCTTGGAGAGCATCACAGCCACTAGAGCTGGTGCACTCAGACATTTGCGGTCCGATGCAGACCAACACGTTTGTCGACAACAAATACTTCTTAACGTTCATAGATGACTTCAGTCGGAAGACTTGGATCTATGCCATCAAGCTGAAGTCAGAAGCATTTGCCAGATTCAAGGAGTTCAAGGCTCTGGTGGAGAAACAGAGCGGATATCAGATCAAGACTCTCAGGACAGATGGCGGAGGTGAATACATCTCCAACGAATTCCATAACTACTGCAAGCAGCATGGAATTCGAAGGCAGTTCACTGCCAGATACACGCCACAATAGAACGACGTAGCTGAGAGGAAGAACCGGACCATCATGGAGATGGCACGAAGCATGATGAAGGCGAAGGGATTGTCGCATGAATTTTGGGCAGAGGCTGTAACATGTGCAGTCTACCTGCTGAACAGATGTCCCACCAAAAGCGTGAAGGACAAAATCCCTCAGGAGGCCTGGAGCGGTGTGAAGCCAAGTGTGGCTCACTTGCGTGTGTTCGGGTGCATTGCATATGCACATGTTCTAGAAGAGAAGCGGCAGAAGTTGGATGATAGAGCTGAGAAGTGCATTTTCATAGGGTACAGTGAGCAGGCGAAGGCATATAGGTTGTACAACCCTATGACGAAGAAGCTCATCATCAGCCGTGATGTGAAGTTTCTTGAAGATGAAGCCTGGAACTGGAAGTCGGAGACTGGCCAGTCAGAGCCAGCAGTAGTAGAGTCTGTTGACTTGGAAGAAGGAAGTGTGCAGCCACCTGCAACCTCCAGTAGCAGCAGCGGTGCCAGCAGTAGCACAACCACTCCATCTCGGTCGCCTCCACGTGCAAGTAGAATCCAGAACCTGGTGACGCCAGCGAAGACAAGGAGCTTGCAAGAAATCTATGAGGCAACCCAAACCCATGTAGATGAAGAGTACTCTGACTTTGCATTCTTTACTGAAGTTGATCCAGTAGAGTTCGAAGATGCAAGTCAGAATCAGAAGTGGGTGCAGGCGATGGACGAGGAGATTGAAGCCATTGAAAAGAATGATACATGGCAACTGACAGATCTTCCAGTAGGGAAGAAGACCATTGGGGTCAAGTGGGTGTATAAGACAAAGTTCAACGCCCAAGGAGACGTTGACAAGCATAAGGCCAGACTGGTGGCAAAGGGCTACAAGCAGAAGTCAGGCATCGATTACCATGAGGTTTATGCGTCTATAGCTCGACTTGACACAGTCAAGATGGTCTTGGCATTGGCAGCCCAACAGGGTTGGAAGATGTACCAGATGGATGTCAAGTCAGCCTTCCTCAACGGAGTGTTGGAGGAAGAGGTCTACATAGACCAGCCACCAGGTTACGAAATTGAAGGCCAGGAGGGCAAAGTCCTGAAGCTGAAGAAGGCCCTATACGGTTTGAAGCAGGCGCCCCGGGCTTGGTACAATCGGATTGATAGTTATTTTTAGGAAAATGGGTTTGTAAAATGCCCATATGAGCACACCCTGTACATGAAGACAAATGATGTAGGTGAGCTCATAATCGTCTGCCTGTATGTGGATGATTTAATTTACACTGGCAACAACACAACACTATTTTCCCAGTTCAGAACAGCCATGAAGAAGGAGTTCGAGATGACGGACTTAGGGCTGATGAAGTATTTTCTCGGCATTGAAGTTGACCAATCGACAGATGGCATCTTCATTTCTCAGGGCAAGTATGCGAAGGATGTCCTGAAGTGGTTCAAGATGGAGGACAACAAACCTGCCATCACACCTGTAGCCACAGGTTTGAAGCTGAGCAAGTTGGATTCAGGGAGGAATGTAGATCCAACGTTGTTCAAGAGGCTAGTTGGCAGTCTGATGTATTTGACTGCAACTCGGCCAGATCTGATGTTCGGAGTCAGTTTGATCAGCCATTTTATGGAGACTCCGAAGGACATGCACTGGCAAGCAGGCAAGAGGATCTTGCGCTATGTCAACGGGACGCGGAACAATGGCCTATTTTACGCCAGACAGGACCAGTTGGAATTGGTGGGCTTCACAGACAGTGACTGGGCTGGCAGCATCGACGATCGAAAGAGCACCTCCGGGTATGCTTTCCATCTCGGATCAGGGGCAGTCTCATGGGCATCCAAGAAGCAACCCATCATTGCGTTGTCCACAATCGAAGCAGAATATGTCATCGCCACGTCAGTCGCATGCCAGGCAGTTTGGCTGCGAAGAGTTCTGAGTGAACTGAACTATCCTTCGGAAGGCGCGACAACAATTTTTTGTGATAACAATTCGGCCATTGCACTATCAAAGGATCCCGTGTTCCATGGCCGGACGAAGCACATCGATATTCGTTATCACTTCATCAGAGAGTTGGTGAAGTCCGAAGAAATTCAACTACAATTTTGCAGATCCAAGGAGCAGTTAGCAGATATTTTCACGAAGCCTTTGAAGGAGGAAGACTTCAGCAGATTGCGTGAGCAGCTTGGAGTCAAAGCGCTCATGAAATCAGGTTTAAAGGAGGGTGTTAGAAATATTAATCCAGATTTCACGCCTCCGCCAAACTGCGCTCCGAACTTGGGCGAAGCCGGACTGCGCTCGCGAAGTCGGGCATCCCGACAAAATTTTTGACTTGACGTCGCACGTGCCTTCTGACAGATGTGACGTCTGACAGATCCGATCGTCGCATAAGTTAATGCCAGTTCGACGATTGGTCAGAAACCCTAGTTGAGGGTCTGTCAGAACCTGTCAGAGGATAACCTCTATCTTCCTCTCCCCGCGGCTATATAAGGCAGTTCGGGTCTTCAGACAAAGTGGTGGAGAGTGGGGGAAATTTGGAGAAACAGGCAAGAGAAAAGTAGTCATTCGCAGAGTAGCAGACGAGATCGTTTCAGTGAGTAGTGTAGCTCATCTGTTTAATGTCCGAGCAGCAGACTCGACATTTGTTTTCCCTCTCAGTTTATCCTGCAGCTTTAGTCTGCAGATGTTAGTTTTTCCTCAGTTGAGGACTTTTGTAACCCTCGTCTTATAAGAATAAAATTTGTTGTTGTTTAAGGCATCTGTAGGGTTTGCGGTTATCTTTGTCTGCATAAAATCTGTTGTTGTCTGTACAATCGCCTCAGAGCATTTTTTTTCGGGTTCTATAAGTTTGAACTCAGATCCCAAACATTGCATTCAGATTCGGTGTTTCTCTCCTCCCCGTATAGTTCTTGCCAAGCCAAGCAAACCATCGCTGTAGCCGCGCAAGCCTCAGGACAGCAAAAGTTCGCAAGGCAAAAATTTGCCTAAGTCTGGAGCTGTCCACCCGACTGCGCAGCGAAGTCGGACTTCGCTGCCTTTGACCAGCGCAGTCGGGCGTTGACCACCCGCTCCCCGACTTAGCACTTTGTTCCGTGCGCAGCCCGATTGCGCACATTTTTCGTGCGCAACCCGACTGCGCACATTATCCCGTGCGCAGCCCGACTGCGCAAAAGTCGGGAGCGCAACCGGACTTCGGGAGCGCAACCCGACTTCGGGTGCGCAGCCCGACTTCGGCTGCGCAGCCCGACTTCGGGCCCCCCTTCGCCCTGCGCTCCCGATGACGGCAAAAACAAAATAAAACTTCAAAAGTTTCCGTTTCGGAGTATGTTCCCCTTCCTCTTCCTCATGAACCAAATGCTTTGAGCCCTAATTGGAAGGGTTCATACAGTGGCAGTACAGAATCAGCGTACCATGCTTCGTCTTCCAAGTCTATAGAAGGACGACAGGTTCCGCACACCAGCTGAAAAAATCGAGCATAGCTTCTCCTTCTATTCGATTGAGCAGTTCTTGTAAAGCCTTGTCAGGGTAAAAATTTCTCTACTTGTAGACAGCTTGTGATATGGAGATAATGTCATATCGGAGTATTAAAATCTCCCCTCCCCTCTCGCAAAAAATACCTAAAAGAAAAAAATAAAAAATGATGATTACACAATGACACTGAGAGGGAGGGTGAATCAGTGTAGCTGTTAATTTTTATATCTACAGCATTTAATATGAAATAAAGAGAACTTGACAGGTAGTAAGTGACTTGAACAAGAGGACACATAACGGCGTACCTGATTTGGCGTACCTGATTTGATTGGATGCTCACGAGACTTGTATTCATAAATGCTTTTGCGCTGATCGGCGGAGCAGTGAACAAAGAAAAGACCGTGACGATGTTATACACAAAGAAAGGTCGTCCTCCGAAATATATCAAGATATCTTAAAAGGATTGTCCACCCAAATCAATTTGTGGACGGCCATATCAACAAATAGCAAGAATGGAATCATTAATGTTGACAACTATGTTCATGTTTGAAATAAAGAAGAAAAGACAAATCACCCGAAAGAAAGATCATTCTTCCAAATATATCAAGATATCTGAAAATAATGGCCACCCAGATAAATTTGTGGAAGGCCATAACAACAGATGACAAGCAACGAATTTTGAAATGAAGACAAAAGACAATTAGCCCTCCCTCAAAAAAATATAATATTGCACTAAAAATTAAAATAATAGCCAGTCGAAATTTCGAGTGGGTAGAGTAGGTCTGTAAAATTCAAGCGCCAGTGCAAAGCTCCTAAGATTGCGTTTCAAATTGAATATTATTGAACTATCTAAAGTTGTGTAACGTGTATATATATATATATATATATATATATATATATATATATATATATATATAATTTTTTTTTATTTTTTATTTTTTCTTTTTAATTGGTGATAAGATTATTTTATATGATAATACTAAAATATTATTTTAATAATTATGTTAATATCATTTAATAAGATTTAGATTAAATTTTAAAGTTCATATATATAACAAATTAATTTCATAGGTTATTTGAGTTTATATTACAATGTTAAATATATATTTTTTAAAAAGTTGAAAAGCTAAAATTATTTTATATTATAATGTTAAAATATTTTTTTAATAATTATGTCCATATCATTTAGTAAGATTTAGATTAAATTTCAAAGTTCATATATTTAACAAATTAATTTCATAAGTCATTTGAGATTACATTATAGTTGAATAATTTTTTTTTAGGTTGAAAATATGATAATATTAACATATTATTTTAATAACTATGTTGATGGCATTTAATAAAATTTAGGATTAAATTTCAAAGTTCTTATATTTAAGAAATTAATTTAATAGGCCATTTGAGATTACATTACAATGTTAAATATATATATTTTTAAATAGGTTGAAAAGCTAGAGCACATAAGTTATCCTTCCCATGATATATATTTTTGAAGAGGTTGAAAATCTAGAGCAAATAAGTCATCCTTCCTATGAATTGAATTGAACCTAACGAACTTAGGTTTTACAGACATCATCCAATAAATGTTTCCTATTTCTTTAAGTATATAAAAAAAATCATTCAATAGATGTTTCCTATTTCTTTATATATATATATATATAAATATAAATTAAGCTTAACATTATTTAAAATGATATAAACATTAGTTCCCGTGTTTACATTGCATAAATATACAAGGATTAATTCCACGAACAAATAATGTTTAAGTAAAAGCAACAATATTGTTTTTTAAATACATAAAATTTAAACGATAAAATTTATATATTATTCTTTAAAAATAGTAAAAAATATAATCATAAATTTTTATCACAAAAATATGTATTTGAAAACTTAAGTATATGAAAAATAATAATTGAATTAAAAATGATTAGAAATTTGAACTCTTTGAAAATATTATCCTCTCTCCTCTGTCTACATGTAACTCTTTCCTACCATACATAAAACAATATTATTACCTACAAAATATATATATATATATATATATATATATATATATATATATATATATATATATATATATAGTATTACATATAAATAATACATTATAAAAATATTCATTTTGTTATCAATGTCATGTGTTATTGAATTCAAGACTTTATTATTATAAACTTATCATTGGATTCACTGACTTTGTTTTATCCAAAGAGTTTAGGTTTTTAGAGGGCTTAGATTTTATAGAGGCATCATCCAATAGATGCTACCTATTTTTCTATGTATATAAAAAAATATTGATGGGAGTGTGCCAATTGATTACCCTAAGGTTAACAAGTTTAGGTTTTATAGAGGCATTATCCAATAGATGTTTCTTATTTATTTACATATAAAAAAAATTGAACCTTTTCATTATAAAAATGAAAGAAACATTAGTCTCGATGTTTACATTGCATAAATATATAAGCCTTTTTTGTGTTTACATTGTATAAATATGTAAGGATTAATTTTATTAACAAATAATGTTTTTTTTCTTGATAAAAAAAAGGTTGTACTAGGGCCCCCACCCTTAAAAAATTACATCTATCGTCTTTAGAACTTGAGAGTTTACAAATAGATACACTTATCATCTCAATTGAGATGCTATAGTTAGGAACCTGCATCATGTTACATAAAATGTTTGAATTCTTGATTTTCATTTTTTGGATCTATTCAAATCTTTGTATGAATACAATTACTCCAGAATTTAGTATTTTTCGTAAAAAAAAAAATTAGCAACCTTCACAATGCCAAAAATTCACCTCTACTATTTATGCCTTGCATTTTAGTAGAGTAATATTTTCAAAACATCATACTAAAATAGTCCACTTTACCAAATTTGGATTGCTAGTTTCCTTCTTGAAACACAAGTGCAACCACAAAAATTATAATAAATAGTATAAATGAACACACATTATTGTTACCAAATAAAATAGAAATTATCAATGGAAAACATTAAAGTAAATCTTAATCATTAATTGATTTAGGCAATCAACAATTTTTGTGAGCTTCAACTAAACTTTCTACTTCCTCTAACCATGGAAAGGAGATGTTAAATTCATGATCCTCAATCAAAACTCCTCTATTGGCTAGCTTATATACACATTTGTTTCCTTCCCTTAATATATGTGTAAACTTGATTTATTCAAACTTTTTAGCAAGATCTTGAATTTCCATAATTATATCTTGTATGTTCCATGGAGCCTTTGCTTTCCTCAAAATTGCATTTATTATTATGAGATAATCACCTTCCATCCAAAATCTATTCCATTTCATTTTTTTACATATTTTTAACCCTTCTAAAGATGTTGAAGCTTCAACTTCATTATTTGTCTTAAATCCATAATTGAAAGCATAATGAGATAAAATATACCTCTATTATTTCTAATTATTCCTTCTCCTCCTAGTCCTTTGTTTCCTTTAGATGCTCCATCAAAATTAAATTTAACCCACTCCACATCTGGTCATTTCTACATTATATTCTTTACCTAATTTTTTTTCTCTTGTACCCAACATCATAATTCCATTTAATGACTTGAATCCATCTATCAAGACTCTTTGCTTCCAAATTAGGAATTGGGTGAGTTGATAGGTTCGGTTTAGACTTCTCTATGACTAAACATATCTTCTTTTCATTACCTCTAAACTGCTTTTCTTTCCTTTAAATATTCTTATATTCCTTTCTAACCATATAGTCCAAAGTATTGTACCTTTTGATATATCCTATATTGTTTGTAAAGCCTCACTTTAATAAGTACTTTGTCATTGCTTTAACCAATATTCAATTCTGCTATTCATCACCATGCACTTACCAAACATATTAAGAATCCATTGCCATATAATCTAGACTATTGATCAATGTCCCAAGAGATGGTTGTTACTCTCCTCCTCCTTATTAGAGAAAACACATTTAGAGGGGCCATGAAAAGTCCCTTTTCATAAGGTTATCCTAGGATAAAATTCTTCTATGACCTACTATCCAAACAAACATTTTGACTTTAGGAATGCTTGGGCTATCCCAAATATATCTCCAAATTCTAGTGATATTATTATTATGTTGGTGTTGAACATTATATTCACTTATTGTTGTGTATTCTCTTGAGCTATTCAACTTCGAAATCAATTTATCCTTGCCCTCGGAATAATTACAGTTATTATCTTTCTACTCAATTGCCTCTTAGAATCAATGTAATGTATATTTATAAAAAAATATTATTTCCATGTGTATCTTCCTTATTGATCCTTGTACAAAATGTTTGAAACCCTATCACTATATTTGTCTTGAAGCAATCTCATCCAAGGATTCAAAATTAGATCTAAATTGAGTGGTTTTTTTATCACACCAAGTATCCATCCAAATAGATTTTTTTCTCTGGTTCCCACCACCCATCTTAAACATTTAATCATAAGATCAGTAGATTTTTTAAAACCATTCCAAAGAGCAAAACCATTTGGAAGAGAGAATGTAGTAAATATTAAACTTGGTTCATTGGGATCAACATACTTAGAAAAATTATTGCCCATTGTATTTGAATCTCTTTGTATAATGTCTAGATCACTTTTTCCCTAGGAGCCTATTGAGCAAGGTGCAGCAAAAGTATTGTCATTGTTGTCAACATAGACAGATAGATTAGTTGATGCAGTTGAAGTAGTGGACAAGAGTTTCGAGGTCAGTCAAATCATGTACAGTGAAATTCTAGGAAAACAAAAGTGACCCAGATTCAAAAAATCAAAGAAAAAAACAAGTAAGAAAACTGTCGCAATATCACGACATGTTTTTTGTCACAATATCGCGACAGGTTGAGAAGAAAGAAGGCAAAAAGAAAAACATTGCGATTTCATGACATATCGAAGGAGAGAGAAGGTGCAAGCAAAATTATCATGATTTCATGACATGAACAAGGAGAGAGAAGGTGCAAGCAAAATTGTCACGATTTCGCAACATAAACGAGGAGAGAGAAGGCACAAGTAAAATTGTCATGATTTCACGACATGAAGGAGGAGAGAGAAGACGTAAGGAAAACTGTCATGATTTCATGACATATTGGAAGCAAAGAAGGCAAGTAAGAAAACTATCACGATTTCATGACATGTTTAGAAAGTGCAAGGAAAGCTGTCGTGATTTCACGACATGTTTAGAAAGCACAAGGAAATCTTTCATGATTTTGTGACATGTTTAGAAAGTGCAAGGAAAGCTATCATGATTTCGTGACATGTTTAGAAAGCACAAGGAAAGCTATCGCGATTTCGCGACGTGTTGGTGGAGAAGAAAGCAAGTAAAAAAACTATCGCAATTTTGCGACATGTTCAAGGAGAAGGAGCTTGCAAAGAAAAGTGTCACGATTTCATGACAGATTGCAAGGATAATGGTACGAACAAAAAAGTGTCACGATTTTACGATAGGTTCGAAGAGAAAGTGCCAAGAAGAAAAAGTGTCACGATATCGCGACATGTCAGTTTTCGTGACTCGACGGGAAGAGAAAGCGCCATGGAGAAAAAGTGTCGTGATATTGTGACATGTCGGGTTTTCACGACTCAACGGGAAGAAAAGTGCCAAGGAGAAAAAGTGTCACAATTTCGTGACATAATGCAGGAGAGAGAGTCTGATAGAGAAAGGTGTCCCGATTTCGCAACATGTGTTTTCGCTGGCCAAAGACAGAAAAGGAACAAGGCAACGAAAGTGTCGCGATTTCGTGACATGTTCCATTTTCATGGGCGGAAGGCAAAAAAGGAACAAGGCAGAGAAAGATGTCACGATTTCATGACATGTTCCATTTTCGTGGGCGAAAGGCAGAAAAGGAACAAGGCAGAGAAATATGTCACGATTTCGCGACATGTTCCATTTTCGCGAGTGGAAGGCAGAAAAGGCACAAGGCAGAAAAAGATGTCACGATTTTGTGGCATGTTCTATTTTCGCTAGTTGAAGCCAAGAAGAGTAGCGAGAAGGCGAAAGTGTTATGATTTCGTGACATGTCTGGTTTTCGTGGATGCAAGCGAAGAAGTGGACAAGGAGGCAAAAACTGTCATGATTTTGTGACATGTGTTTTCATGGATAAAAGGCAAGAAGGACAGAAAGATACAGAAGTGTCATGATTTTGTGACAGGTCGCTATAGCATGATAACAAAAAATTAACTAGAACAGAACTACAGTTAAAGGGGCAGTGGTAGAGGAAAAGTAGGGAGCCAAAATAAGAAGAGTTAACTAGAGTTTTTGCGATAGTTACAAGTGCAGTGATAGTTAGAAATCATGTAGTTTTTTTTTGAAAAATAGTCACATAAGTAGAATTGAAAAAAAGGCATGCACGGATAGAAAAAGAATTCGAACAGTCACATAAGTAGAATTGAAAAAGGCATGCATGGATAGAAAAATAATTCTAACAGTCGCATAAGTAGAATAAAAAAATGCATGCACACATAGAAAGGAACTCGAACAGTCATGACCAAGAAGACGAACAGTCATAGTAAAGGTATTTGTTGCATGTAATGTGTTCGATGAAATGCTCTTTATATATATTCAAAAGGAGTTACAGAAAAAGTCAGTTACAGTTGACAAGTGGTAGAAAAGAATATTAATAGACTGCATGCGGGATTGCAAAAGTGACAGAAGACAAATAGTCTCAAGGTGAAAAAGGAATATAAAAGGTCAGTCACAAACAGATTAGAGTTACTGCTAAATGTGTGAAAGAGCTGTCGAAAGAGGGTGAGAAGAGTGTTGTAAGAGAGCAACAAGCTAAGCTATGAGTATTTACTATGTTTTGATAAATTAGAGACCAGTCAAGGTCTTGTAAAAGTGAAGGCATTTGTATGTCATTGTTATAACTTTCAAAACTATGATCCAAGTTGGTTCTTGGATAGGGGTTGGTGCTCCTTTCTATAGGTGCAGATAAATCAGGGGTTGGTGCTCCTTCCAGTGGGTGATGGTAAATAGATTATAAAATTGGTGTTTTACAAAGGCTGGATTTGGACCGTAGTCCAAGCAGTCATTCTTGAGGAGTAGCCAAATTGGTGAACCTCGTTACATTATGTGTTGTGGTGTGCTCTCTTGTGACTATTGCTTTATCTTTTTTATAGTTCTCTTTTCTTTAGTTTTAAGGATTACATATCAAATTTTTAGCTACACTGATTCACCCCCCCTCTTAGTGTCATTGTGAGAATATCAATTGGTATCAGAGCAAGGTTCCTGAATAAGCTTAATCAGCTAAGGTGATCTTGAAAGGAACACAATGGCAGGAAGTGAAGGATTCTCATCAAACAAAGTTCCTTTGTTCAATGGAACTAATTACTCATTTTAGAGACTCAGGATGCAGACATATTTGAGTGCGTTAGGATACGACATTTGGAAGTCAGTAGAAAGTGGATACATAGCACCCACTACTCCAACAAATACTGTCGATAAGAAACTATTTGAGAATAACTCCAAAGCAAAGAATGCCATAATGTTTAGGCTAGTAGACAGTGAACTGATAAATGTCATGAGCTGTAAATCGACAAAAGATATATGGGACAAACTGAAAAGCATCCATGAAGGAGACAACAAGATCAAGGAAGCCAAACTGCAAACTCATCGAGCTCAGTTCGAGGCATTACAAATGAATGACGAAGAGAACATAGAGACCTATATGCTAAGAGTCAATGAAGTCATTAATGCAATCAGAGGACTCGACGAAGAGATCGAAGATGCGGTTGTCATGAAAAATGTACTTAGAACTCTTCACAAAAGATTTAATTCTAAAGTTTCTGTAATAGAAGAGGCTAAATATCTAAACAATTTTAGCATGGACGAGATGCATGGTTCCTTGACTGCATACGAAATGAGAATAGAAAAAAATAAGCCCATAGACAGAGAAGCTACTTTTAAAGCACATAAGAATACAAAAGCTGAACAAAAATCTGAGGATGAAGAGACATCGGATGAAATGGAAGCCAACTTTGTTCGAAAACTTACAAAGGGAAAAGGAAAATATAGAGGAAAGTTGCATTTTAAGTGTTTCAATTGTGGAGGGGTTGGTCAGTTTGTAGATAAGTGTCCAATGAATAAGAAAACCAAAAGTGATGAAGGGTCACACCAAGAAAGAAGTGACTAGAAGAAGAAACCAAATTTTAGAAAAAGCAATTTCAAAAAGAAAAGTTTCATATCCAAGAATGTCAGCTCTTCTAAACATAGCTTAGGTGAAGATTCTGAAGAAGAAATAGGTGAAGCTCTGTTCATGGCATTTGAAGAAGCAAAAATAGAAGAAAAATAGGAAGGTGATACAAAAAGTAAGGATGAGGTTGAAGTTTATCTAGAAGGTGAGTTGGTTGATGCACTTAAAGAGTTGAAGTTAGAAAAGAAAAAGAATAATAAGGTCTCAAGAAAGCTTGAGGATGCGAATGACATAATAAACAGTTTGAAAGTACAGACAGAAGAATTTAAGAAAATGTCTGAAAAACTTGAAGTTCAGTTAACTATGAGAATAAATGAGTGCAACAAACTAGAAGAAGAGATTGTTGTTTTAAGAATGCGGCTAGAAGAAAAAATCAAAAATTGAGCTGCTATCACAAACTTGAAGGAAGTTCTACAAAGCTTGAAAATATTATAAATAGTCAGAGGACTACAGGCATCAAGTTTGGCTTGGGGTTTGTCGAAGGAGAATCATCAAGTGAATCAAAGCCCATAATTGTAGAACCAGTAAAGAAAGAGGATAAAATCAAGGTTGACCAAAGAAAAATGAATCTTGCAAAAGAAAGCAACAATGTCAGGCACGAGAAGACTATTGACAATGAGGGATTCACAAAAGTCACACATCAAAGGAGAAGAAAATTTGTGACTACTACTACAAATTGGCAAAGACCAACTCCTAGGTTCAATCATTCCTTTTTTGGTTATTGTTTTAAATGCAATACTTAAGATCATAAGATTTCAGACTGCATTTATAATATAGGACAAAGAAATTTTTCTAGTAGAAATGTATTTTCACCCTTGATGGATTATGCAGTAGAATGCTATAACTGTCATAACTTTGGACACATTGCAAGAAACTATAGAAGCACATATGCAACAAATAAATTTTAGGGAAGAAGAGCTCAACCAAATAGTTTAAGGCAAAACAAAAAATTCTTAGACAAACATGCACAGGCCACTGACAAAGAAAAGTCCAAACAAGTGACCAAAACTATAGTCAAATCAGAATGGAAATAAAAAGAGCAACTCAAGGAAGAAAAGGAATCCTTGATTATATAGACAACATTTAAAGCACAGAACAAACCTACACCATGGATATTGGATAATGGATGCTCCAGTCACATGATAGGAGATAAACAAAAAATTGAAAAATTACAAAAATATGAAGGGGGGTCTGTAAAGTTTGGAAATAATGATGGAGCCAAAACAGTTGGCAAAGGATCAGTCAAAATAAGTGATGGAAAGACAAAATCCAAAGAAGTTCTGTTTGTAGTTGGTTTGAAGCACAACTTACTGAGCATAAGTCAAATCTGTGACAAAGGTCATGAAGTCATATTATAGGGCTGTGAAGTCAAAAAAGCACACAGTGGGAAGCTAATAGCCACTAGATCGAGGACTTCTAGAAATCTATATACTCTCTTAGAAAATTTAGAAGGATCATGCTTGATTGGATAGGAAGATGAAAATTGGCTGTGGCATAAGAGGCTCGATCATATTAGCTTTGAAAATATAATAAAAATAAGTTCAAAAAGAGTAGTAAAAGATATACCTATTATTGGCAAACCAGTAAATAGCATCTATGCTTCATGCAAAAAAGGGAAGCAAACTAGATCCACATTTAAAGCAAAGGAATATTTCACTAGCAAACCGTTAGAGCTGATACATACTGATTTATGTGGACCCATGAGAACACAAAGCATAAATGGTGACAAATACTTTATGTTGTTCATAGATGACTACTCTAGAATGACATGGGTACTATTTTTAAAGCTTAAATCAGATGTCTTTGATATGTTCAAGATTTTTAAAAAGCAGGTTGAGAATCAGATTGGAAAAAGAATTAAATGCCTAAGATCAGACAGAGGAGGAGAGTTTATCTCAGAGGAGTTTGTAGAATACTATCAAAAATATGGGATTAAAAGACAATTTTTAGTAGCAAAGACACCTTAGCAGAATGGTGTTGTTGAAAGGAAGAATAGTACTGTGCAAGAAATGGCACAAAAAATGTTGGCTGAGAACAAAATATCTGACAGATTCTGGAAAGAGGCAGTACATACTGTAGTTTACATTCAAAACAGGTGCATGCTAAGAACACATGAAAGCAAAACATCGTATGAGTTGTGGTTCGGAAGAAAGGCAACAACAAGATATTTCAAAGTGTTCGACAGCAAGTGCTACATCAAACAAACTGAAGATAATCTCGGTAAATTTGAATATAGAGCTGACGAAGGTATTTTTCTTGGATACTCAACAAAAAGCAAAGCCTACACGTGTTACAACAAGAGGCTAAAGAAAATTGTGGAGAGTGTAGATGTTAAAGTTGATGAAGGTAGAGATCGAGAAACAACTTATCAAGAAAACTATTCGATTTATGAAGAAGTCATTGAAGGAGATGAAGAAATGGAAACGAAAGAAAATCAAAAAATTGACCCAGCTGATTTAAGAATTGACTCAGAAGAAGAAGAAAACAAGAAATTCAAAACAGACAGCTGGTAGAACAATCATCCCAGAGAATAGATTATTGGGGACCCAACAGTTGGTATTCAGACAAGAAGAGTAGTAATACCTACTCTCTATTATCCAGCATTGAACCTAAAAATATTGCTAAAGCCAACACAGATGAAAGTTGGATGAAGGCAATTAATGAAGAACTAGATCAGATTGAGAAAAACAAAACCTGGAAATTAGTACCATGGCCAACAAATAAAAACATAATCAGTACTAAATGGATTTTTCGAAATAAATTAAATGAAGATGGACAGGTTGTCAGAAATAAGGCAAGATTGGTCTGTAAAGGCTATGCTCAGGTTGAAGGCATTGATTTTGAGGAAACCTTTGCACCAATAGCCAGACTAGAAGCAATTATAATGTTTCTGGCTTTAGTAGTCCATAAAAATTTCAAAGTATATCAAATGGATGTAAAATCAACATTTTTGAATGGAAAACTAGAAGAAGAGGTTTACATTGAACAGCCAGATGGCTTCCAACTCGGTGACAATTTTGATTTTGTTTACAGGTTAAATAAAGTGTTGTATGGTCTGAAATAGGCACTCAAAGCATGGTATGCAAGGCTGGATAACTATCTTATTAAACAAGGGTTCAAGAAATGTTTGGTGGACAACAATCTGTATGTTAAAACAGAAAATGGCAATCTTATTTTCCTTGTTGTTTATGTAGATGATATCATTTTTGGTAGCAGTCATGATAAGTCTTGTAAAGACATAGCAAATAAAATGAAGACAGAATTTAAGCTGTCAATGATTGGTGAACTTTATTATTTCCTCGGATTGCAAGTCAATCAAAGTGAAAAGGGCATTTTTATCTCCCAAGTAAAATATGTGAAAGAAATGTTGAAAAAGTTCACAATGGAGGATAGTAAACCTGTTAGCACTCCCATGACAACAGGTTGCAAGTTGAGCAAGGATGACAAATCTCCGGATGTAGATCAAACCATGTACGGGTCTATGATTGGAAGCCTCATTGTATTTGACAACTACTAGACCAGATATATTATAGGCGGTATGCATGGTAGCAAGATTTCGGGCTAGTCCCAAAGAGACTCATGTGACAGCTGTAAAGAGAATTTTTAGGTACCTCAAGGGTACTATGGAGTATGGGTTGTGGTACCCAAAAGGTAAGGACTTCACTCTTATTACATATTCTGATGCAAATTGGGAAGGATGTATTGATGACAGAAAGAGTACCAGTGGAGGAGCATTTCATATTGGAGACAGGCTGGTAGCATGGCACAACAAGAAACAAGAATCAGTCTCTCTATCCACAACAGAGGCAGAATATATTGTAGCAACAACATGCTGTACACAGATATTATGGATGAGACAAACATTGAAAGATCTTGGTATTCACTTCAAAGAGCCAATTTTAGTTAAATGTGATAACACCAGTGCTATAAACATATCAAAGAATCTGGTTATGCATTCTCGAACCAAACATATTGCAATCCAGTATCACTTCTTGAAGGATAAAGTTGCACAAGGTGAGGTCAAATTAGACTTTTTTCTGACTACAGAGCAAGTAGCAGATATATTCACAAAACCATTGCCAAAGGAAGTTTTTGAGTACCTTTGGAGTAAGTTGGGAGTAGTCACATTTCCCAAGAACTGACTATCAATTGGGATCACATTCTCAAGGGAGTATTTATGCCTATGATTATAGTTTTTCTCATATTCATGATTTTTGCTAACTATAACAATGTGTATTTGAGAATGTTGTGCATAGACTTAGGGGGAGTCTGCAGTAGCCCTTTGGTATTATTGTTAAAGGGGGAGAAGAATTATAGGAAAGTGCATGAATGTTGCCAACAATTCCAAAGGGGGAGATTGTTGAGCAAGGTGCAGCAAAAGTATTGTCATTGTTGTCAACATAGACAAATAGATCAGTTGATGCAGTTGATGCAGTTGATAGGAGTTCTGAGGTCAGTCAGATCATGTACAGTGAAATTCCAAGAAAATAGAAGTGACCCAGATTCAAAAAATCAAAGAAAAAGACAAGTAAGAAAACTATCGTGATATCGCGACATGTTTTCTATCGTGATATCACAACAGGTTGAGAAGAAAGAAGGCAGAAAGAAAAACGTCACGATTTCACGACATATCGAAGGAGAGAGAAGGTGCAAGCAAAATTGTCGTGATTTCGCGACATGAACGAGGAGAGAGAAGGCGCAAGCAAAATTGTCATGATTTCATGACATGAACGAGGAGAGAGAAGGTGCAAGAAAAATTGTCATGATTTCATGACATGAATGAGGAGAGAGAAGACGCAAGGAAAACTATCACGATTTCATGACATATTGGAAGCAAATAAGGCAAGTAAGAAAACTGTCGTGATTTTGTGACATGTTTAGAAAGTGCAAGGAAAGCTATCGCGATTTCATGACATGTTTAGAAAGCACAAGGAAAGCTGTCATGATTTCGTGACATGTTTAGAAAGTGCAAGGAAAGTTGTCATGATTTTGTGACATGTTTAGAAAGCACAAGGAAAGCTATCGCGATTTCATGACATGTTGGCAGAGAAGAAAGCAAGTAGAAAAACTATCATAATTTTGTGACATGTTCAAGGAGAAGGAGCTCGCAAAGAAAAGTGTCATGATTTCACGATAGATTACAAGGAGAATGGTACGAACAAAAAAGTGTCACGATTTCATGATAGGTTCGAAGAGAAAGTGCCAAGAAGAAAAAGTGTCACGATATCGCGACATGTCGGGTTTTCATGACTCGACAGGAAGAGAAAGTGCCAAGGAGAAAAAGTGTTGCGATATCACGAAATGTCGGGTTTTCGTGACTCGACGGGAAGAAAAGCACCAAGGAGAAAAAGTGTCACGATTTCACGACATAATGCAAGAGAGAGAGTCTGATAGAGAAAGGTGTCGCGATTTCATGACATGTTGTGTTTTCACTGGCCAAAGACAGAAAAGGCATAAGGCAGTGAAAGTGTCACGATTTCGTGACATGTTTCGTTTTCACGGGCGAAAGGCAAAAAAGGAACAAGGCAGAGAAAGATGTCGTGATTTTGTGACATGTTCTATTTTCACGGGTGGAAGGCAAAAAAGGAACAAGGCAGAGAAAGATGTCGTGATTTCATGACATGTTTCATTTTCGTGGGCGGAAGGCAGAAAAGGCACAAGGCAGAGAAAGATGTCATGATTTTGTGACATGTTTCGTTTTTGCTGGTTGAAACCAAGAAGAGTAGCGAGAAGGCGAAAGTTTCACGATTTCGTGACATGTCTAGTTTTCACAGATGCAAGCAAAGAAGTGGACAAGGAGGCAAAAACTATCATGATTTCACGACATGTATTTTCGCGGGTAAAAGGCAAGAAGGACAGAAAGATACATAAGTGTCATGATTTTGCGACAAGTTGCTACAACATGATAATAGACAGTTAACTGGAACAAAACTACAATTAAAGGGGCAGTGGTAGAGGAAAAGCAGGGAGCCTAAATAAGAGGAGTTAACTGGAGTCTGTGCGACAGTTACAAGTGTAATGATAGTTAGAAATCATGCAGTTTTTTTTTGAAAAATAGTCACATAAGTAGAATTGAAAAAAAGGCATGCACGGATAGAAAAAGAATTTGAACAGTCACATAAGTAGAATTGAAAAAGGCATGCATGGATAAAAAAATAATTCTAACAGTCGCATAAGTAGAATAAAAAAATGCATGCACACATAGAAAGGAACTCAAACAATCAAGACCAAGAAGACGAACAGTCATAGTAAAGGTATTTGTTGCATGTAATGTGTTCGATGAAATGCTATTTATATATATACGAAAGTAGTTACAGAAAAAGGCAGTTACAGTTGACAAGTGGCAAAAAAGAATATTAATATACTGCATGCGAGATTGCAAAAGCGATAGAAGATGAATAGTCTCAAGGTGAAAAAGGAATATAAAAGGTCAGTTGCAAACATATTAGAGTTGCTGCTGAATGTGTGAAAGAGCTACCAAAAGAGGGTGAGAAGAGTGTTGTAAGAGAGCAACAAGCTAAGCTATGAGTATTTACTGTGTTTTGATAAATTAGAGACTAGTCAGGGTCTTGTAAAAGTGAAGGCATTTGTATGTCATTGTTATAACTTTCAAAACTATGATCCAAGTTGGTGCTTGGATAGGGGTTGGTGCTCCTTTCTATAGGTGCAAATAAATCAGGGGTTGGTGCTCCTTCCAGTGGGTGCTGGTAAATAGATTATAAAATTGGTGTTTTGTAAAGGCTAGATTTGGACCGTAGTCCAAGCAGTCATTCTTGAGGAGTAGCCAAATTGGTGAACCTCGTTACATTGTGTGTTCTGGTGTGCTCTCTTGTGACTATTGCTTTATCTGTTTTCTATTTCTCTTTGCTTCAGTTTTAAGGATTACAGATCAGATTTTTAGCTACACTGATTCACCCCCCCTCTCAGTGTCATTGTGAGAATATCAGATCCAAGTTTGCATCTGTAAGAGCTCTTAAACCAAGACCTACCCTAGTTTTGTCATCACACAACTTGCTCCATTTTACAAAAGAAAATTTCCTTTTATCATGTAAACCTAACCATAAAAAGAATCATATAATAAAGATTAAACATTTTTCAACTGATTTTGGTATAGAATACAAAGACATATAATATGTTGGAATGGTTTATAAGGTTGAATTAATTAACTTTAATCTTCCTTCTAATGATATCCATCTACCTTTCAAAGCTAGAAGTTTATTTTAAACTTAACTAATAACTGAATTTCATAAATCTATCATCATTATCCCCTCAAATAAAGGAATCCCTAGATAAGTTGTTGGTAAATTTACCTCCTCCATTTGAAGAAACTTACAAATTCTTGCTTTGATATTAGCAGTAGTGTTAAGAAAGTAAATTTTGGATTTAGTCCTATTAATTTTTTGCCACAAAGCTCTTACGTACTCTTTTAAAAATTTATTCAAAGCTTTGGCCTCATTTATCCTTACCCTTACAAAAATGGTTGTATCATCTACAAACTATTGATGGGTGATGTTATTGATATTTTTACTAACCTTAAGTCCACTTGTAAACTCATATTTGTAAGCCTTCTTTAAGTTCCCACTCAAAAATTCTACCATAATAATGAACAAATAAGGAGATAGAGGATCTCCTTGTCTAAGGCCCCTCTTGGATTTAAAATATTCTATCACTAACCCATAAACCAAAATTATATTATAAACTAAAGAGACATAAGCTTTAATCCATCTAAACCATTTCTTTTCAAAACTAAACTTATCTAAAACTGCAAAAAGAAAATTTCATTTAACCCTATCATAGGCTTTACTCATATCAAGTTTTAAGATCATAACTTTCTCTTTTTTGAAGCTATTGAATGCATAACTTCATGAGCTACTATGATCCCATCCAAAATATGTCTCCCTTTCACAAAACCTCATTGCTCTGCTAAAATGATTTTATCTAACAACGGCCTTAATATATTCACCATCACTTCAAAAATAATTTAATAATCCATATTACATAGGCTTATGGGTCTAAAAGAATCAAAAAATTCGACATCCTTATTTTTTGGAATTAGGGTAAGATAAATTACATTTATTTTATAAGGAATGTATTGTTTTACCCTAGATTTTTCCACTGCCACCAATAAATAAACTTCACTATATCCCAATTATGTTGGTAAAAAGTTGTAGAGAGCCCATCTAGACTAGGGGATTTATCCTCATTACAAGATAAAAGAGCCAAATGAACTTCTTCTAGAGTAATAAGCTCCATCAGTTTCCTATTGTCTTCATTTGATATAACTAAATGAACATCTTGAAGAAGTTTATCATTAAGAACTTTGATCTCCTTTGAACCTAGACTATTATGATAAAATGACTTAGCCTTTTTTTTTTAATTTCACTCTGATCTTCAATCCAAACCCCTTCTATTGATTTAATTATATCAATTCTAGATGAAGATCTTTGAACTATAGCCATCCTATGAAAAACATTTATATTTTTATCTCCTTTTAACCAAATCTATCTTGATTTTAATCTCCATAATTTCTCTTCCTTACTCAAAATATTACGATATTCACTAAGCAACTCCCTTTCTTCTGAGCTTGTATTATTTTCATCACCTTTTTGAAATTTTAAAAGTTTATCTTTTAGTTCTTTCTTCTCAAAAATATTTCCAAAGGCGTTCTTGTTTCATTATTTTAATCTAGATGTCATAGTTTTAATGGGTTCATTTTTGGGGCCGAGTCTTCGAAATTCTTATCCTTAACAGGGTTTTTTATAGTAGATTCACTTGAGATCTAAGCCATTTTTTATCAATTGCTTGAAACTTATTTTGTGATCTCTTTAATCCTTGCCCTAGACATCGTGGAAAGGTATGATTTTCACTTTTATTTTGTGCAGCAAATTGGAAGTCATTGTCACTCAAGTTCATAGCAAGATTTATTGAAAGACATATTTCTAATCCATCTTGGATCCCTTGCAACATATCCTGCTAAAATATTGAGTAGAAACCACAAAAATATTGGTTGCTAGGGCCCAAAGGCCTCGAAAACCAACCTTTGGAGCTGCTTGCACTCAACCCAGATGAAACCCTCACACAATCGCTTGCTAAAAATCTTGTTCACACATAGGGATGCACTAGAATTTGTGTTTCTCCAAATGATATGAAAATTGATGGAGACATTCTAAGGTTTTTCAGGCATCTACCCTCAAAATTGTAGCTTAATCCGAATCCTAATGAGTGAAATATAGACGAAACAAGTTCTATATTTTAGGTAGTCCTACGAAAAACGTCCCTCCAGTTGCTAAAAATTTTCTACTTGAGAGATAATTGACCACCAACAACACAATTTCTTATCTCAAAACTGAATTAATTTTAAAATATAAATAAAAAATATATATTAAATTGTCTTGTGAAACATCCTAATGATATAACTTTGATCTTTCATTGAAAGACCCAAATTCAAACTATAATATAAATATATTTTAAAAAAATCCAACTTCGGGTATTTGCAATTCAAACCATAATATAAATATATTTAAAAAAAAATGTAACTCGGGTATTTGCAATGTCTTTAATCATAAAATTTTATAAGTATATATGCTTGAAACTATAAATTACCCGATCCAGATTCCATGGTAAGCTGTTCGAAAAGAATAATAAAAAAATCATGATGCTAAGGATATTTATACTTGCAAGTTGCATAGCTCTCAATTGATTTCCTCATTGTAGCTAAAAATCACCTTCCTAAAATACACGCGGGGATAACGTGGGCACTCCCATTCAACGCAAGATCATGTTTCTCTGAAAAATCTTCTCCGACCAGTAAGAGAGCTTGTGAGCGGGTAAACATCAAAGAAAAAAGATATATACGTCTTACTGTTGTGCATTGGCAATCTGGCAATAAAAGATTTGCGTCGTAGGCTCCTAATGGCCATGGAAATCAAATCGAGTACCAAAATGTTTGTAGTCTTCGTTGCCTTTCTCGCCTTCTGGCGATCGATCACCGCACAAGCTCAGTTCGGCACAAGTTTTATCTTCAACCAATTCAATGGTTCAACTAATCTCACTTTCTTTAGGAATGCTTCAGTTGTTTCCAACGCCATCCGCCTCACTGCCCAATCCCCACAACTTGTTGGCCGCGCTGTTTATTCACAACGAGTGCTCATGAAAGATGGCAATGCAACTTTGTCGTTCAGCACCACTTTTGTATTCGCCATTGTTCCTTCCAAAGCTAAAATTTCACGAAGTGGTATGACGTTTATGCTGACGCCACAGAAGTCTGCAGACGGAGTTTTGCCGGGTCAGTACCTTGGTTTGTTCAACATCTCAAACCTCGGAAACCCCTCGAATCATCTCTTTGCCGTGGAGTTCGACACGGATCCGAACTGGGAATTCGGAGACATCAACGACAATCACGTCGGCGTTGATCTCAACGACCTTCAATCGATAGGATCTGAGTCTGCCGGCTACTGGATTGAAGATCGGTTTGAAAGATTACTTCTCAACGATGGACACAACATTCAAGCCTGGATTGATTACGATCATCTTCAACAACAGCTCAATGTTACCATTGTTCCAGCTGGTTTGCCTCGGCCGAAGAAACCTTTGATATCTCTGAAGAACAAGACCCTCTCGAGCATTTTTGAAGAAGAAATGTATGTCGGTTTTTCTGCAGCCACAGGAGGGTTGTTTGAAGATCACTACGTTCTCGCCTGGAGCTTCAGTACAAATGGAGTCGCACCAGCCCTAAATGTCTCTCATCTTCCTTCCTTCGTACAGAGCAAACCCAGCCGGCGACTTAGAGTCCCCATCATTGCAGCTGTCGTTGTTGTTCTTATCTTGCTTGGCTTTGTAGGCGGGATTGTGTGGTGGAGAAGGAATAACAACAGAGATGATGTTGAAGACTGGGAGCTCGAGTTTTGGCCCCATCGATTCAAGTACAAAGACCTGCATCTTGCAACCAAGGGATTCCGAGACGAACAAGTGGTGGGCTCTGGAGGTTTCGGTCGGGTTTACAAAGGAATTCTTCCTGTGGGCGGCCTCGAAGTTGCTGTAAAGTGTATCTTTAAAGAGACCCACGAAGGCCTGAAGGAATTCATAGCAGAGATTTCAAGCCTCGGTCGACTCCAGCACCGTAACCTTGTGCAAATAAGAGGTTATTGCAGGCGGGGAAAACAGTTATTCATAGTTTATGACTACATGCCCAACGGAAGCCTGGATAAGATGATATTTGGGAATCCGAAGACAGTGTTGGGATGGCCTCGAAGGTATGGGATTCTCAAGGACGTGGCTGCAGGATTGCTGTATCTTCATGAAGGATGGGAGCAAAGGGTGGTGCACCGAGACATCAAAGCCAGCAATGTTTTGTTGGACGGGGAATTTAACGGAAAGTTAGGGGACTTTGGACTTGCTCGTTTGTATGAGCATAATGAAAACTCGCAAACGACTTGTGTGGTGGGAACGCTTGGCTACATAGCCCCGGAAATTATTCACACAGGGAAGGCCACCCCCAGCACGGATGTGTTCAGCTTCGGTGTGTTGATGTTGGAGGTTGCATGTGGAAGGCGGCCCGTTGATCCCTCTCTCGACGCTGCGCAAATTGTTTTGGTGGACTGGCTGAGAAGGTTCCATGCCAACGGCAAGCTCGTCGCTGTCGCGGATCCAAATCTTGGTGGTGGATATGATGAGGATGAGATGGAGAGAGTGCTGAAATTGGGACTGCTCTGTTGCAATCCTCAACCGGAAGGAAGACTCAGCATCAGACAAGTACTTCAAATACTTCACGGCGAACTTTCCGTTCCCGAGTTTGTTCCCCTGTCTCTTCCTCAGGAACGAAATGCTTGGAGCCCTGATTGGAAGAGTTCATACAGTGGCAGTACAGAATCAGCGTACCATGCTTCGTCTTCCAAGTCTGTAGAAGGACGACAGGTTCCGCACACCAGCTGAAAAAATCGAGCATAGCTTCTACTTCTATTCGATTTAGCAGTTCTTGTAAAGCCGTGTCAAGTGTAAGAATATCTCCACTTGTGGACAGCTTGTGATATGGAGATAATGCCATATCGGAGTATCTAAAATTCGCTCTAAATTTCAGCATCTGGCCAGTTAGGCGAACTATATATTTGTTTCAATTTTGGCATCTAATGATGTTATTCGCATAGATGCTCTTGTTTGTATAATCTAATATAAAAACATAGCTTGTCGTCTGATTATGGCACTAGTTTATAATATGAAGTTATAAAAACATTACCCTGTTTGCAGAAGTTTTGTACTTTGCACTTTTCAGTAACAGTAAACGAAATAGTTTTTAACATTCTATTAGAACATTGTTTACTTATATCTTAAGTTTATTTTAATTTGTTTAAACTTCAGTACTCTAATTAATCACAGGTTTGATGCATTTCCTTTAGGTTATTTTTATTTTTTTAAATTGAAAAAAACTTGTATTAAAATAAAAAATAGTTACAAGTGGGAGAGAAGACATCCCAACCGAAAGCAAAGAAGCCAGAAGACAACAGGCCGCGAAAACGCGACACCAAACCTAACAACGGCCGCACCCCGGCAACAAGTCACGAAAACGCGACATGTCGCGAAATCGTGACATGTCGCGAAATCGCGGCAAAACAACGCCGAGGCCGCAAAACCCAAAAGGAGTCGCGAGATCGCGACGGCACAACACCAAAGCTCCCAGATGCCAGAATCGTCGCGAAATCGCGACGAGAAAGCCAGAAGGCACCTGATCTCCAAAATTGTCGCGAAATCGCAAGGTCTCCCTTTGACACCAACATTGCAAAAGTGTCGCGATATCGCGACGTTTTTTCCTCATGGCTCCACTTGGCCGGAAGTGTTGCGATCTCGCGACTCCTTTAGGGTTATAAACTTAAACTTTTTATTAGAAAGGCACACTCTAATTATTAAAAAAATACTAACCAAGCATACTGATCAGATAAGCATTCATGAACACCATAATTGACAGCTCAGGCATAATGACTAGCTATAACCTTAAACTTTTTATTTGAAAGGCACACTCTAATTATTAAAAAAAAAATACTAACCAAGCATACTGATCATTCATGAACACCATAATTGACAGCTCAGGCATAATGACTAGCTATAACCTTAAACTTTTTATTAGAAAGGCACACTCTAATTAATTAGAAAGGCACACTCTAATTAAAAAAAAAAAATACTAACCAAGCATATTGATCAAAGGCATTCATGAACACCATAATTGACAGCTCAGTCATTATGATTAGTTAGTGGATTGGTAAGTGTAGGTGTGGTTGGGCACTTACCAAGAAGAGATTTAAGTTTCAACTTTGGGGCAAGCTAACCCTTTGCAAAGATAGAAGTCTGATCTGAATCCTGTTCGAACTTTGGGGACAAGCTAACCCTTTGCAAAGATAGTAGTCTGATCTGAATCCTATAAGTGCATGCCAGACCGACGACGACAGTACCAAACTGACGAGATGAAATAAAAATTATAGGGTATCAACTCCAATATTTAAACCCAAGTTAAAAAAGAAATGTAACTATAACCAATTCGCTTAGGCGTATACAAGGATGCACTAAATAACTAAAGCTGAAAGGCTGCAAATTTTTCAAGCGTGCATAACTTCATCAATGTTTTGACGTTGATGACAGTAATTCGGTAACAATGAGGTGCCAAATACTAACCTCTATTTTTCCTTGAAATACAAACTCTCACCCCATTCCCCACGCACAAATTTACAAATTAACCCAAAAAGTAAATAAAATAAAACTCCCTTTCCCTCTAGCAAAAAAATACAGAAAAGAAAAAAAATTAATAAAAATTTCAAATCTGATCAAATGTGCAGATGGTAGTAAGTGACTTGAACAAGAGGACACATAAAGGCGTACCTGATTTGATTGGATGCTCACGAGACTTGTATGCATGAATGTTTTTGCGCTGATCGGCGGAGCGGTGAACAAAGAAAAGCCCGTGACGATGTTATACACAGAGAAAGATCGTCCTCCCAAATATATCAAGATATCTTAAAAGGATTGTCCACCCAAATCAATTTGTGGACGGCCATATCAACAAATAGCAAGCACGGAATCATTAATGCTGACAATTATGTTCATGTTTGAAATAAAGAAGAAAAGACAATCACCCGAAAGAAAGATCATTCTTCCAAAAATATCATTTGTTGAAGGCCGTAACAACTGATGACAAGCATCGAATTTTGTAATGAAGACAAAAGACAATTAGTCCTCCGTCAAAAAAGATAATACTGCACTAAAAATTAAAATAATAGCCAGTCGAATTTTCGAGTGGGTAGAGTAGGTCTATAAAATTCAAGTGCCAAAGCAAAGCTCCTAATATTGCGTTTCAAATTAAATATTATTGAACTATCTAAGTTATGTTTATATATATATATAAAATAATAAGAAATTTATTTTGAATTTATTTTGCATTATTAATTGATTATAGCATTATTTTATATGGTAATGTTAAAATATTATTTTAATTATGTTGATATTATTTTTTTGAGATATATATATATATATATATATATATATATATATATATATATATATATATATTTTTTTTTTTTTTTTTTTTTTTTTATTTATTTTTTTTTTTTTTTGAAGAGGTTGAAAATCTAGAGTATATGAGTCATCTTTTCGGTGAATTAAATTGAATTTAGGTTTCCTTTAGAGAGTCCAATGTCTTTTATGTGGAACAAAGTTAAATAAATTTATAGTTAAAAAAAAAATGGACTTCGCTTAAGTTTTATAAAAACTTCATCCAATGTTTCTTATTTCTTTATTTATATATTTATATATTTATATATATATATATATATATATATATATATATATATATATATATGAACCTAACATTATAAAAAAAACAATGAAATAAACATTATTCCTTGTTTACATTGCATAAATATATAAGCCCTTTTTGTGATTATATGTGAGAATTAATTCCATAAATAAATAATGTTTAAGTAAAAGCAACAATATTGTTCTTTAAATACATAAAGTTTAATCTATAAAATTTATATATTATTCTTTAAAATAGTGAAAAATACAATCATACAAATATGTTTTTGAAAGCTAAAGTATGTGAAAATAAAAAATAAAAAATTTAAATTCTGAAAATATTATCATACATAAAACAATAAAACAATATTATTATCTACAAAATTATTATATATATATATAAAATAAGCAATACATTTTGTTACGAGTGTTATAATACAGTATAAAAAGATCTATTTTGTTATCAAGTTCCATGTGTTATTGAATTGTCTCAATCAAGACTTTATTATTATAAACTTTTTATTGGATTCAGTTGACTTTGCTTTATACAACGAGTTTAGGTTTTAGAGGGCTTAGGTTTTATAGAGGCATCATCCAATAGATGTTACCTATTTTTCTATGTCTATAAAAAAACATTAATGGGAGTGCACCAATTGATTGTTGCCAGTTTAGGTTTTATAGAGGCATCATCCAATAGATGTTTCTTATTTCTTTACGTATATATAAAAAATGAATTGAACCTAACATTATAAAAATGAAATAAACATTAGTCCCTGTGTTTACATTGCATAAATATATAAGTATTTTTTATGTTTACATTGTATAAATATGTAAGGATTAATTCCATGAACAAATAACATTTTTTTTGTTTGATAAAAATGGATTGTACTCGGGTCTCCACCTTTAACAAATTACATCTCTCTTCTTTAGAGCTTGAAAATTTATAAATAGATACACTTTTCATCTCAATTGAGATGCTATAGTTAGAAACCTATATCATTTTACATAAAATATCTAAATTCTTGATTTTTATTTTTTGCATCTTTTCAAATCTTTGTATGAATACAAATACTCTAGAATTTAGCATCTTTCTTGACATTTTTCTTTAACAGCCTTCACAATGCCAAAAATTCACCTCTACTACGTATGCCTTGCATCTTAGTAAAGTAATATTTCCAAAACATGGCACTAACATAGTTTGCTTTATTAAATTTGGATTGCTAGTTTCCTTCCTGAAACACAAGTGCAACCACAAAAATTATAATATATAAGTCTAAATGAACACAATATTGTTACAAAATAAAACAAATATTACCAATGGAAAAAATTAAAGTAAATCTTAAGCATTAATTGATTTAGGCAATCAACAATTTTTGTTAGCTTCAACTAAATTTTCTACTTCCTCTAACCATGAAAAGGAGATTTTAACTTCATGATTCTCAACCAAAACCCCTCTATTGGCTAGATTATCTGCACATTTGTTTCCTTCCCTTAATATATGCGTAAACCTGATTTCTTCAAACTCTTTAGCAAGATCTTGAATTTCCATAATTATCTCTTGTATATTCCATGGAGCCTTTGCTTTCCTCAAAATTTATTTTATTACTATGAGAGAATCGCCTTCCATATAAACTCTATTCCATTTCATTTGTTTACATATTTTTAACCCTTCTAAAGTTGCCCAAGCTTCAACTTCATTATTTGTTATAAATCCACAATTAAAATCATAATGAGACAAAATATATCCTCTATTATTTCTAATTATTTCTCCTCCTCCTACTGGTACTAGGTTTCCTTTAGATGCTCCATTAAAATTTAATTTAACCCACTTCACATCTGATGGTTTCCACTTTATATTTATTACATTATTTTTGCTTCTCTTGTACCCAACATCATAATTTTATTTAATGACTTAACTCCATCTATAAAGACTCTATGATTACAAATTAGGGACTGGGTGAGTTTATAGGGTTGGTTTAGACTCCTCTAAGACTAAACATATCTTATTTTTCATTACCTCTAAATTTCTTTCCTTTCCTTTAAATATTTTTCTATTCCTTTTTAACCATATAGTCCAAAGTATTGTATCTTTTGATATATATCATATTGTATGTAAAGCCTCACTTTTATAAGTGCTATACCATTTCTTTAACCAATATTCAATTCTACTATTCATCACCATGCATTTACCAAAGGTATTAAGAATCCATTATCATAGATTCCAAACTATTGAGAAATGTCCCAAGAGATGGTCAATACTCTCCTCCTTCTTATTACATAAAACACATTTAGAGGGGCCATGAAAACCCCTTTTCATAAGGTTATCCTAGGATAAAATTCTTCTATGACCTACTAGCCAAACAAATATTTTGACTTTAGGAATGCTTGGGCTATCCCAAATATCTCTTCAAATTCTAGTGATATTATTATTATGTTGGTGTTGAAAATTATATCCACTTCTTGTTGTGTATTCTCCTGAGCTATTCAACTCCCAAATCAATTTATCCTTGGCAACCCTCAGAATAATTACAGTTGTTATCTTTCTACTCAATTACCTCCTAGCATCAATGTCTTGTATATTTGTAAAAAAATCTTCTTTCCATTTGTATCTTCCTTCTCAATCCTTGTACAAAATGTTTGAAACCCTATCATCGTATTTATCTTGAAGTAATCTCATCCAAGGTTTAAAAACTAGATCTAAATTGAGTGGTTTTTTATCACACCAAGTATCCATCCAAATAGAAATTTTTTCTCTAGTTCCCACCACTCATCTTAAACCCTTAATCATAAGATCAATATATTTTTTAAACCATTTCAAAGATCATAACCATTTGGAAGAGATAATACAGTAAATATTAAAATTGGGTCATTGGGGTCAACATACTTATTTAGAAGAATTCTTTCCCATTATCTTTGACTCTCTTTGTACAATCTCCAGATCACTTTTCCCCTAAGAGCTAAGTTTACATATGTAAGAGCTCTTAAACCAATACCTCCACTAGTTTTATCATCACACAACTTGCTCCATTTCACCAAAGAAAATTTCCTTTTATCATGTAAATCTGACCATAAAAAGGATCGCATAATAAATATTAATTTTTTTTCAACTAATTTTGGCATAGAATACAAAGACATATAATATGTTGGAATGGATTGTAAGACTAAATTAATTAACTGCACTCTTCCTGCTAATGATAACAATCTACCTTTCCAAGCTATAAGTTTATTTTAAACTTTACTAATAACTGGATTTCATAAATCTATCCTCATTCTCCCCTCAAATAAAGACATCCCTATATAAGTTTTTTGTAAATTTACCTCCTCCATTTGAAGCAACCTATGAATTATTACTTTGATATTAGCAGGAGTGTTAAGAAAGTAAATTTTGGATCTAGTCCTATTAATTTTTTACCTTGAAGCTCTTTCATACTCTTTTAAAAAGTTATTTAAAGCTCTGGCCTCAATTATCCTTGCCCTTCCAAAAATAGTTGTATCATATACAAATTGTTGATGGGTGATTTTATAGATGCTATTACTAACCTTAAGTCCACTTATAAACCCATATTTATAAGCCTTCTATAAGTTCCTACTCAAAACTTTTTCCATAATAACGAATAAATAAGTTGATAAATGATCTCCTTGTCTAAGGCCTCTCTTGGATTTAAAATATTATGTCACTAACCCATTGACCAACACTGAATAATAAATTGTAGAAACACAAGCTTTAATCCATTTAACCCTTTTCTTCCCAAAACTAAAATTATCTAAAACTATAAAAAGAAAATTATATTTAGCCCTATCATAGGCTTTACTCATATCAAGTTTTAAGATCATAAATTTCTCTTTTATTGAAGATGTTGAATGTATAACTTCATGAGCTACTATGATCCCATCCAAAAAATTTCTCCCTTTCACAAAACCTCCTTACTATTCTAAAATAATTTTATCTAACAATGACCTTAATCTATTCGCCATCACTTTGGAAATAATCTTATAAGCCATATTATATAGTCTTATGGGTCTAAAAGAATCAAATAATTTAGCATACTTATTTTTTGGAATTAATTTAAGATAAGTTGCATTTATTTTATAAGGAATGTAGTGTTTTACCCTAGACTGTTCCACTGCCACCAATAAAGAATCTTTCACTATATCCTAATTATATTGGTAAAAATATACAGAGAACCCATCTAGACTAGGGGATTTGTCCTTATTAAAAGATAAAAGAGCTAAGTAATAGGCTTCATAAGTTTCTTATCGTATTCATTGGGTATAACTGAAGGAGCATCTTGAAGAAGTTTATCATTAAGAACTTTGATCTCCTCTGAACCTAGAATATTATGATAAAACAACTTAGCCTCTTTTCTAATTTCACTCTGATATTCAGTCCAAACCCCTTCTACTAATTTAATTCTACCAATTCTAGAAGAAGATCTTTGAACTATAGTCATCCTATGAAAAAACTTGTATTTTTATCTCCTTATTTTAACCAAGTCTATCTTGATTTTAATCTCCAGAATTTCTCTTCCTTACTCAAAATATTATGATATTCACTAAGAAACTCCCTTTCCTCCGAGCTTGTATTATTTTCATCACCTTTTTAGAATTTAAAAGTTTATCTTTTAGTTATTCTTTTTTATCAAAAATATTTCCAAAGGTGTTCTTGTTCCATTCTTTTAATCTAGATGTCATAGCTTTAATTTTGTTTGGAAGAGCATACAACCCACAATTACCTAAAAAATTCCATGTTTGAGCTATCATATCAACAAATTAAGGATGGTCTTACCACATCTACTCATATTTAAAACATGATATTTTTTGAATTCACTAACCACTATTTTAAATCTTATTAGCCAGTGATGTGAATCGATCCTTGTTAAGGTATTAATTTTAGCACAAGTTCCTTCCTATAGCTAATAATATGAGAGAATGCATCTATCTAATTTTTGCTATAAGGTTCTGTTATCTCATGTTGTTGGTCCAAGTATAGTTGTCTTCTTCAACTCAACTTCTCATAGATTGTTGTTTTGAATAAAATCTAAGAAATATTTCATACTTTGGGTAAATTTCCTAATTCCCCTAAAATTTTCATTCAGTTTGGTAATGGCATTAAAATCTCCAATGATCATGAAATGGCTTTATTGGTCTTTACTTCTCATAAAGGCCTCAATCTTACTCCAAACTTATAATCTACCTAACTGAGTTGTAGGACCATACACATTGATAAGGATGAAATGAATATCAACAAAGTAGAAAGTGACTAAAGAGGTTATCCAATGCCTATTTTTATGAATGGTTACATAAGAGGTTCTATAAGGATTCCAACAAGTTATAATTCTCCCTACTGCTCCTTCAGAATCCATAGAATCCCATTCACATCTTGCCCAAACTGCTTTCATAGTTTTTGAAACTTCTTTTTTTGTCATTTTAGTTTCCTAGATACAAAGAATATCAGGTTTATTACTTAAACATAGGTCCTTAATACACCTATTATTTGAGGGGGCATTAGCACCCCTTATATTCCTTAAGATTATAATCATGTCTCATTAGGGACTTTTGACCCCTCTTGTGTATTACCAATATCATTTTGTTGTTTGGTAAAGAGAAGTTCAACCAACTTAGTTTGTGTTCCTTTATTTATGTTAGCTCTTGCTTCCCTGGATCTTGCTTAATAATTTGAGGGTTTTCCTCTTTTTGCCTTACCTATATTAGGATTAGGTCTTATTATTCTATTCCTCAATATTATTTCACCATTTTTTTTCAACATATTTATTCTCTCCTGGCTCGATTATAGAAGCTTTTGATATATCCTGCTCATTTTATGGTATTTCCTTATTAATGGTGGAGTATTAACTTCTAAAACTACATTTTTTTACCAATTATTTTCTCCTAAATGGTGCAAGGTACTTCAAGAGAGTCTTCAAAATATGATGAAACACATTCCTTGGGTTCATCGAGAATGTTCTTCCTTAAATTAGGATCATATTGAATAGATGGTTCCTTGCTAATATGTTTAAAATGTTGTCCTATGTCCTCTAAGTTTTGATCTATTTTTCTTCATAGTCTAAAGACTCAAAAGAATTGGAATTTCTTCCAGTATCCTTTCTTATTGGTCTCCACTGTTCATTTTATTTTACTTTTGTAGATCTATTTTTTGGAAGTTAAAAACCATCTTTATCCACAACCATTTATAAATTTCTCTTATAATTTTCTACAAATGATTCTACTAGGCTTTTCTAAGGGCATGATATCTCAATATGCCCCACCTCATGACATATTCTACATATAAAATATATATTCTTATAATCTATAGTTTGCATCCACATATTATCACCATCTTTTATTGTATCTAAAATCTCAAGGAATTATCCTAGAGTGTTGTCTATTGCCTTGAAGGTATCTATTTTCTAAAAATTAATGGATAATCCAAACATCATAATCCATACTGATAATAGAGATATATTTACATTTTTAGGTGAAAAAGCCTTCATACCAGTGGGTAAGGAATAACCCTGCTCTTCCCATAAGCCAAGGACCCTCTTTTAGGATTCTTTCTCTTTCTTCCCTAGAACAAAAAATGGCTAGGAAGAAAACTTTGGGAAGAAATGATAGAATCACTCATGGAGACTTCCAACTCCTATCAATCCATTTTCTCAAGGCTAAATCCCTTGGCCAATACCCATTAAATTTACCAAAAACTTCCCTATCTTGGAGCAATGAGGATATCTTTGAGGTGTGCTCACTAACCTCTACCACTAGGGATGATTCTAAGAATTTAACTATAAATCGATCCATGGAAAGGAAACTAAAACTCAAAATCTAATAAAATTTATCTGAAATTTCTATAACAAATATAATATTTGATAAAAAATTTATAAAATTTTCGTACAATCTCTAAGATAAAGAAAGGGAAAAAATAACTTAGCTAAAAAATTCTTTGTCTAAATAGAATTTCTTGCCTCACTGAAGTCCTAGACTTTCATTGCTCCTCCCATCGTTCAAGCTCAGAGTTTTGCATATGACCACTTATTTTAAAACTATTCAAATTATGCACAAGTTGGTCCAAGAATCAAACAACTCTTTGTGAAGATATGGCTCCTAAAAGATTCATGTTTAAAAAAAAAAAAATCTTAATTCTTCGCACTTTACAATGTTGTTTTTTGTGACTTGAAAAATTATCACTATCCTTATTACAAATGGTTAACTTCACACAAATAAATAATATTTTTGTAAAAACAACAATTTTATTTTTTAAATACATAGAGTCTAAATTATAAAATTATGTATTATTATTTAAAAATAATGACAAATATAATTATACAATTTTATTTCAAAAATATGTTTTTAAAAGCTATGAAAAATAAATATTATATTAAATATTATATTAAATTAAAATTTAAAATATTTGAAAATATTATCCTTTCCCCTTATGTCTACATGTAACTCTTTTCTACCATACATAAAACAATAGTAGTATCTAAAAAATAATTGTTATATCCGTGTATATATATAAGAAATAAGCATTACATATAAATAATACATTATAAAAGGATTCATTTTGTTATCAGTCTCATGTGTTATTGAAGTCTTTCAATCAAGACTTTATTATTATTAATTTAACATTGTTACATTATATAAATATCATAATATTTAAAATGAAGTTAAATATATTATGGGTGTTATTATTCAAATATATTTTTTAATTATTCATAGAGGAGTTGATTACATCCATTATATTTCTCTACATTTCAAATCCTAAAACTACCCAACAAAACCTATTTAAAACTTTATTGAATTTTCTCACGACTTTATTATTATAAACTTATCATTGTTACATTACACAAGGATGGTAACTAGTTTTTAAAGTGAGGTTGAATATATTCATAAGTTTTATTTTTTAAAGATTTTTTCTTTTTAAATTATCTATTACACAAGGATGGTAACTAGTTTTTAAAGTGAGGTTGAATATATTCATAAGTTTTATTTTTTAAAGATTTTTTCTTTTTAAATTATCTATAGATAAGTTGATTATATTTATTTTCATTTTTTATAGTTCAAATCTTGGGGTTACTTCAACAAAACATTTTTTAGATTAGGGTCATATCTGCATGTGAAGGGAGGGATTTGATTTTGGGATCTCTCTTATCTTGAGAGTTTTACACAATCCACTGCTTCCAAATCCCCCACAAGATCAAATACCCCAACAACACTTATTCCACCTTGTTATTATTTAATTCGATGTAATGTGAGGAGTACTAAAACTTGGGATTGGTACTGTCATTGTTGTGTTGGTGCGAGCACTCAAGGATGCATGTCAAACTACTAATTTTATACAAACAAGGCATACCCAAGATTTGAACCTAAGTCTTTTCTTGGTAAGCACCAAAAATTTACAATCCACCTAGCCTATGATTTTTCAAATAATTTAATTTATATGTAAAATGAAACCTTCCTCTTATCATAAATTCACCATGTAGGAGATATAATAACTATGTGGAAAAAAACCAAACACCAAAACTTACCAATCCACCTAGCCTCTAGTATTTTTTCAGAGATTTAAATTTATATGTAAAAATGAAACCTTCATTTTATCATACATTCACCATGTAGAAGATATAATAATGATGCGGACAAAAAAATAATTATTAAAGAACATGCTTTTTCGCATAGGTTTTTATGAGGAATTCCATCCCTTATATTAAGTGGAGTTTAACCTTAGACATTTTAAAAGAGAGGCCAACACCCTTATCACTACAATAAAATTACAACTTATAAATTATATTAATTTCAATATTTTATTAATTATTTTATTTTCTTATAAATGTGTGGGTTTAGTGGTAATATTGTTTCTATTATATTGCAAGGGGATTCACAACGTTAAAAAAAGAGTTTAAAATATAATTGTTATATCTATACACTTGACCCAAAGCCAAGTATACCCAAACACATAATGCCAACCATTCTTCTCGACCATTTAATGTTTTTTATTAGAGCTTGATTGTAAAGGTCAAAATTTTTTCTTGTTGCTATTTGAATAATTAAAAAAAAAATTAAATAGTATTTGGTTTTCTTAAAGCTTAAACAATACAAAAATTAATAAATTTACTTTCTTTGAAAAATTACAACTATTTATTTATTATCTCTTGTTGAAAAGGAGGTATCGTCCTTGTAATCATCTTAGATATTGTGTACTACATAGGACAATATACATTTAAATATTATAATATTATATACCTAGCTTTCATTTCAAATTATATGTGATATAAAATATGAAATTCAAACCCATTTTAAAAATGAATCAAGCTTATTTATTAAAATAAAATTATATAAATGTAATATATTTTGTATATTTTTTTGAAAATTTATATAAATGATACAAAATAAATTATTCTATACACTTTAATGAATCTATTTAACTTTTAATATTTGTATTCATTGAAATAATATTTTTTTATTAACATGATATAATGAGTAATTTATTGATAAATGTGATTTTTTTTGGGATATAAGGGTTTCAAAGACGAATTGTGTGAGGGTTTCATTTGTGGTTCAAGTGCAGACAATAATAAATGTTGTTTTTCAGGGCCTATGGGTCTTAACAGCTAGTTTATTTTTAATTGTTTCTACCTAAGATAATCATGAGATATGTTGAAAGATACCCATGATGGGTTAGGAATATATCATTCAACAAATATTCTTGCTACAAACTTAATTGAAAATTACTTTCAATTTGTTATCCAAGGAAAAAAGCAAAAATTATATCTTTCCTCGACATCCAAGGCACATATTAAAGAGACCTAGAAACAAGTTTTAAGTTGCAAATCAAATAAGATAAGCCTCCTTAGAAAAAAAATGGTTCAAAACACAAGCAATCTCAATTCTAAGGAATACCCCCAAAACAAATCCACTATGGAAACCCCTTTCAAGGGTAATAATTTCAAGGATTTGTCCCCAAAAATAAATTTTAGGGATGCCCTCTATGGTGGAAAGTCATAGAATACTTTTAACATTAATCTTAAGGCTTCTTTTAGACCTCTAAGAATGCCTAATATTGATCCCAAAAAAACGAGTGAAAATATCTAAGAGCAATTGATGGAACTCTAGTTGTTAAGCTAAAAATGGGTAACATTCAAGATGACAGAATATCTGGAGAGAAGAGGATTGATTTATTGTTTCTTGGGTTTTTATCTGACCCTATTTAATTTTAAAGTATGGGCTACAAAATACTAGAAAAAACAAGGTAAGTTAAAAATATCTATTTATCCAAATGGTTATTTTCTTGTTATTTTTGCTAATGTAAATATGGAGATAAAATATTTCAAGGAAGTCCCTGGTTCTTTGCAAGAGCAAGGCTTTTCATGAATCCTTGGCACACTAAATTTAAATCTAAATAAGAGATGTCTTCTATAGGATCTTTGTGGGTAAGACTCTTTGACCTCCTACTTAAATTCTGAAATTCAGTTGTATTTTCTACAATCAAAAAATTATTTGGAAATTTCATAATGACTGCTGACTATACACAAAATTTAACACATTATTTATTCTTGAATTTGTGTCTTAATAGATTTTAGTAAACCCCTTCCAAAAAATATCTCATTACTATTTAAGGACACTTGGGAGTAGGTGATAGACTATGAGAACATTCATTAACATTGTAAAATATACCTGTAGCACCCTAAAATTGGCACGGTTAAAACCTTAGTAAAAAGATAAAAGATAAAAATTTGAATTTTAACCCCAAACTGCCCGTTAAACTGCATGTTACCCTCTTTCCCCGTTTTCTGCGCCATTTTTAGGATTTGTTTTGACCGTTGGACGATATCATCATAGATTAGACGAAATCGTCCCCGATATAATGAATTCGTCTAGAATAGAACGTCTAGACGATTTCATACCAAAACCGAATTTTCATAATTAGCTTATGTTTCAACAGCCTCTCCAACTTGGGCAGAAGCGTGTCTACGCAGTTGGAGATTTCCCTGTTGGAGGTCTCCCAGATTGGGATGATCCCCAACCTCCTAAACCTCTTCCTAATCCTATATAAACTAGGATTTTTCTAGTTTATCCCCCTGATTCCCTTGATTCTCCTTGAACCCCCTAAACCCTTTAGTTGATGAATTTCATTGCAGAGTTAGCTCCTTATTCACTCGCACTATTGCTTGCATTCGGTATTTTTGTATTTTATTGCAGGAACTCTACTATTTTTTAGTCGAAGCTAGCTCAGATCGTCATGGACGATCTCAGATGATTACGGACAATCTTGTTGAGGAGCACAGATGATCTCGTATGATTGGAGGTGATCCTGATTGTAGTCTAGATTGGGGACAATCAGAGTCTAGAGTTTGCATTTTCTTAGCTTCCTTTGCATTTTCATATTGTATTTCTGCACTATTTTAAGTTATTATGTTTTTTGCATCTTGGAGTTCACCTCATTTAGCATAATCGCATGATAAAATTAAAATCAATCATTAAATCTACTGCATTTCCTTATTTGTTATTGGAATTTATTATTTAGGCATGTTTGTTGTTATTTCTACCATTATCCTTTGCTTTTGCACTTGCATATTTGGTATTTTGCATCTGTTTTTGTGATTGCAGGTTTCTAACAAATTCTTCTGATGAATTCATAAGATTTTAGATGATTCTATCTGATTTCAGATGACCTTTTATGATTTGAGATGATCCCATGAAATATCAGACGATTACGTACAAATTGAGATGATCTGAACTACTGCAAGACTCAAAATATTCATCAAACATCTGAAATCAGGTATGACACCTGTTAGTTAGCATATTCTCTGTTATCTGCATCCATTTCTATTTTGTATATTCATTTAAATTCGCATTGGCATATAGAATAGTTTAGATTCATATTGGCCAAACCTAGGAGTTGAATGTTCAAGTATAAAAATAAACACATCAAACTCATTATCAACCTAGGCGTGGAAACTGCCATTCAAAAGTTTCTTGGTGAACCCAACATCCGTTGAAAATTCACCCTTATACACATCCCCCGAGATGGAGGACCTTCCAAGGGCCTCTTAGTCCGAGGTATTATCCCATATTTTTCACATCCCCCTTTCGGGTGCGGATCCTATAGCCTGAAGGTAAGGGTGCAAAAAATTTGGAGCGATACAATACCATGAATATGGCCATTTGGATCATTTATATCCAAATAAGATTCCAAATCAAAAGAAAGAGAACACAAACTTAGTAGGTTTCCAAATGCCTAAAAAGACAAACCCTAGAAAATATAGTTATGAAAGATCAAGCGATGTTGTCAACTAATATGTTTGGAAGTTTTTCCACAAATAACCTCCTAGATGAGAAAGAGGACATAATGGAGATAAAAATCTTAGAAACATAGTTTAAAACTGTAAGGAAGGACTCAAAGATAATCTAGGAAATCAAAGGTTTTTAACAAAGAAACAAGGGAGAAAACATACACAAGAACAATCTTCTAAATGCTAGAAATTAAAATAATTCAAACCCTAAGATAGAAGCTATACCATAATGTTTTGGTTTTGTATACACATACTTTAGGGTTAGAAGCTATACCATATTCACTTGGGATAAGACAAGAAATAAGTAAAAAAATGAAGATGGACACTAACCAAAAGGTAGGTTGCAAGACTAATCAACATAATATGGTAAAATAAGGTGAAAATATTATAAGATAAAGGTAATATTAATGCCCTTACCAATATATTTACCCTCATTATTAAGGACAATCATCACTTGGAATATTATAGGACTCAAAGAGAGTCTGTTATAATAGGATTGTTGATGGTTTAGCTAATTGGGCATTGGACTAAGTTGATCTTACTTGCTATGGCCACCCTCCTAGATGGTGGGATTTGCAAATCAAGTATGATCTTCTTTCTATACTTTATCTGGATGGCTCTAATTCTAGACATACCTAGTTCTTTTTTCTTTGTGTTAGCTTCTCTTTGGTTGAATCAGGTTTTTCAGTTCCCAACTTAGAAATATCTTTCTTATGTTTCCTCTATTGAATCTTGGCTAAAAGGCCTATTGGATTGGTTTGGCCATAGATGTAATATATTTTTTCCTTCTTTCAATAATGTATGTATGTTTTTATTGTTTTTTGTGTTGTTTTGTTGTTTTTATGTGTTTTATGTGTTTTGTTGTTATTTGTGTTTTTGTTGTTTTAGGCATGCACTTTGAGTGTTCCAAAGGGGGTAGTCCTGGTGTGATCCCTAAGTGTATTTTGGGGGAATATATACCCTTGAATCCTTGGGTCTTACTCAAAAGTGGCATTTGAAAGGGGTGTTTTCCATGAAAAAAAAATATTATTTTATCATCAAACATTTCATCAAAAAGCTAGATAACAATATTTTTAGATTTATATCAAGAAATAAAAAAATAATCCTTTGATATTCAGTAGAAAAATAATTTTATTATAATTCATAATATTTTTCAAAAACAAATAAAAGGAATCGATCCACTCCAATATTATATAGAAAATGAAAAGAATGACAAAAAAGAGAGAGATATGGAAGGCACCTATAAGCACCATAAATATTCACTATATCTATAAATAAAAATACATAACACACTGATAAATAAATGAGTGGGAGGAATTATTTATAGCAATACCAAAACCCTAATTACATAATAATGTTTAACCTAAGTTGATAAAATAAGAGGTATTTATGTTAATTATAATTTATAAATAGGGTTTAACCATAACAACGTTAACTATGGCAAATAGGACTTACATAATAAAATGTTATAATTAATTTATACATTGTAAAATAAATTTCCTTTAGGACTATCCAATACATCATACAATGTCAACCTTGACCATGAATCAAATTGTAGTTTCAATGTTAGCATATGACATTATGCATATATATTACATTATAGTTCCTAATTATATTTTAGTTGTTGTTGCGTTGGTAGTTGGGGTGGGTAGTTGTTGGTTGGTTCAACTAACAAAACCACTTTATATTTTGTATTTATTTTGAAATAATTTCAATGGACAATGCTTCATGCATTCTTCATCTCTCTACATTGCTTTCACATGGTACCAGAGCAAGGTACGCAGGCAACGCAGGTGGTGAACTGAGAACAAACAGGAGAAGAGTGGGTACACTTCCTAAGGAGGACATAGGTATGCTTCCTAAGGAGGATGTTGGGTGCAAGCAGGAGAAGAGCGCAATCTAAGTTGGGTATGCTTCCCAAGGTAACACATTTTTTTACAGGTGATAGAACATAGATCGAGAAGTACATGTGATGGTTGACTAAACTGTGGACACATGGCAGCTGACATGGTAGGAGAGCACATTGTGGCTGACGATGTGGTAGGAGAACTCATGGTGAATTTTTGATGTGGCAAAATTCTACACCTAGTAGGCTAATGAAGATAATAAATTGACGTGGCACAATAGACGAAAGGGACACATGACTTCTATTTTGGCTAACCTGGTGTTATCCGATTGGCAGGTGTTATGGCATCTTCATGGGCTATTCACATTGACAAAAAGGCCCAATCTTGTGATTTCCCAATGACAATAAAATAACAAAGACTTATGCTTTGTTTTTATTCCCTCTAAAGTGCAACCTTTTGCTGCATGTGGGATATAATTTCCAAAATTAAAAAAAAAAAAAAAAAAATTTGTGGAAGACCATAAAATGACCGCCTTCTTCTTTGTTTTCCATCCATAGTGCTAGCTCAAACAGTAGGAACACTAGCTTGCTTCCCAACAGGTCTAGTGCTCGATCCCCGTGTAGGTCTAAAACGTGCATAAAGATATATATATTTTTTAAAAACTTGTCAAAGCGAACAGTTATTGAATAGCAACGTCTACTTCTTCTACTCATCGGAGGTTGTGGAAGAGACGGTCGGTGGTGGCCAACGCTAGGTGCTAGGGTGCCAAAGGTTGGGGGTTCCAACCTTGTCGACCTCGGAGGCATACGAACACAACATTTTGCTAGCATATTTTTTTTGCTTAGCAATTTTTTTGACAACAATATTTTCTTGTCAACAAGTTTTTTTTGTCGACGAGACTTTGATGATTTTTTCTTGTCAACAAGATTTTGATGATTTTTTGTCAACATTTTTTTTGACAACGAAGTGGTATTTTTCACCACGGAGGGCAAAAGCAGTGGGTTTTTTTAATACCAAAGCACACAGAGGAGTTATTTAAGAGGTATTTTTTAACAAAAATACTTTTTTTATTCCTTTCAAGCCATTTTTTTAGGGATAAGTTTTTTGGAATTTGAAAGGGTAAAAGCACAATTTTTTCATCCTTGTTTATTTTGCAACAAAAAGGGGGATCAACAAAATTATTTTTGCAAAATTCTAAGACAAAGCGGGGATCAACAAAATTATTTTTGTAAAATTCTAAGACAAAGGGGAGAAGAAAAACTATTGATTTAAAAAGTGAATATCTTCATTGTAAAACTGGCATTGTAATAGGTGCATTTTCGGTGGTAACTGACACCTAGTGTGTTTAAAATTTTGTGGGCACTTGTGTGATGGCAATCCGGGATTCACACCACGAATTCAAAGTAGAATCACAGTAACTTTCATTAAATTTCTTAACACAGTCATACAATAATTTTTCCAGGCTTACAGTCTCTCTTCCCCAATCCCGACTTCACCATCCCCCCTTACAGAAATTTTTGGTCTTTTTTTAACGAGGCCCCCAATCCTCTAGGCCATCAATGCTCTGCCTAACCATTTTCAAATTTGAATTTTCCCTCCCTCGGTCGAACTTCCAAATTTCTGTCATAAAGGGGCCATTGTCCGACCCACCATGAGAAACCCCCATTAATGATCTTCTCTGACCTGCAAACGCCACCTTGCTCAGATCGTCCTTCTCAGTCTCTGTTATGCCCATAATGTCCATGTTCTGTACTATTGTGAAATCCATCCCCCTCTTTAATACACGCGGTCGTCAATTTTAAACTTTAACCTTCGCGGTAGTCGCGCGTCTAACTCTAGCTCGGTATTCAACTGGCCACGTCACCATAAGACACGTGGAGACCACGTGTCACTGCAGCTTGCCTTCTCACCAGCCTTCGTGTTTTCATAAGCTTGACTTCCTATCAGTCGTGATATTGTGACATGTCACGATATCGTGACATGTCACGATATCGCGACCCACTGTCTTCCCGCATTCATTTTGGCAAACAAAGCCGCGATATCGCGACCCAAAGATCAACCTTTCTCTTCTTTGCAAGACACGTCGCGATACCGCGACGTCATGATATCGCGACGTCGCGATATCACGACAAAACCAACCTCCCTTCAAGTCTGCATCGCCCTTTGTTTTCTTTTGATATCACGTCGCGATATCACGACGTCGCGATATCGCGACCCAAACTGTCCCTTGCCCATGCCGAATTCTTGGGGTCACAATTTTGTGACTCCAGCTTAACCTTTGCCTTGCTTTTGAAAACTTCCCCGAAACTTACCTCCTTTTACAAAACTTCCTCGCAGGAAAGGTTTGGAACCACACTAAATTCAAAGTACTTAGAAAATAAAATAAAAGAATTTGGAGGATGCAAGATTGCCCTTCTCACACCGGATGCTCCTGCATCAGACACCCGGGGTAGATTAGAAGTGAGCCTCACTTCTATTTTGTTGGGGGAAGACCCAAGCGGTCAACCTCCGTCTTTGACACCCAAGTTGCATCCTCAATAGGTCTGCCTTTCCACTTAACTAAGTATTCAGAATATTGTCTATTTTTGGTGCTTCTGCCCTCACGAGTATCCAATATCTCTTCAACCTCATTGGTGGTTGGAGTAGATGCCGAAAATTGCCACACTTCTGCACTAGGTGCCTCTGCAATTTCCCCTTCATGGTACTCCACTAGATCTGAAACATTGAAGATAGGCGAAATACCAAGCCAACTTGGCAATTCCACTTCATAAGCATTTCCTGACTCCTATTTTCCCAGTATTTTGCATGGCCCAAATTTCTTCATCTTCAATTTGTTATAAGTCTTGGCAGGAAATCTCTCCTTCCTGAGATGCACCATAACCTCATCTCCCACCTTGAACTCCTTGAATCACCGCTTCTGTTCCGCCCTTGTCTTATACTGAGTGTTCATTTTTACAATCTGTTTCCTCACTTCCTCATGCAGACTTCTCATGTGTTTTGCAAATTCTTCTGCCTCGGCACTACACTTTTCTATCCTGTCCAACTTCCTCATTTCAGATACATTCCTCGGGCTGTGTCCATATACTATCTGGAAATGAGACTTATTGGTGCTCTTATTGACTGAGCTGTTATATGCAAATTCTGCTTGCGGTAAGACCAAATCCCAACCCTTGGGTTGATCCACTATCAAACATCTCAGTAAATTACCCAGGCTTCTATTGACCACCTCCATCTGCCCATCAATCTATGGGTGGTATGCCGAACTGAATTTCAGGTCTGTCTTCAATTTCTTCCACAGAGTTCTCCAGAAATACCCAACAAACTTTGTATCTCTATCCGAAACTATACTTCTTGGTAGACCGTGAAGTCGTACCACCTCCTTGAAGAACAATCCAGCAATGTGAACTGCATCACTTGTCTTCTGGCAAGGAATAAAATGTGCCATTTTGGAGAATCGGTCAACCACCACAAATACAGAGTCATTTCCCCTCTGTGTTCTCGGCAACCCGAGGACAAAATCCATGCTTATATCCTCCCATGGCCTCTCAGGTGCAGGTAAGGGCTGGTACAGTCTTGTGTTTTGCCTTACACCCTTTGCCATCTGGCATACTCTACAACCTTGCACAAACTTCCGCACATCCTGCTGAAGTTGTGGCCAGTAGTAATTTTCCTCCACCAGGGCAATGGTCTTATCCCGACCAAAATGCCCAGCCAGTCCTCCACTGTGTTTTTATTTAATTAAGTTCTCCCGCATAGAGCTTCTTGGAATGCATAATTTGCTTCCTTTGAACAGCATTCCATCTTGGATCAGGAAATCCAACCATTTTGTTCGGTCCACCATAACAGGTGTTAAGCAAGCCTTCCAAGCTTCTGAAAAATCTAGATCTATAGGGTACAAATCATTCAGTTCTTCAAACCCCACTACTTCGACTGTTAATCTAATCAGTAAAGTCTGCCTTCTGCTCAAGGTATCTGCAACTCTATTTGACTTCCCACTTCTGTGTTTTAGCACAAAGGTATAACTTTGGAGGAACTCCACCCATTTCATATGCCTTTGATTCAGTTTTGTCTGACTGTTAATGTACTGTAAAGCCTGATGGTCAGTAAATAGTACAAACTCCTTTGGCAATAAATAGTGTCTCCAATTTTTCAGAGCCTGAACTATAGCATCATTTAAATTTTCACTGAAATAAGCAACTGGATTGCCTCCTTGACTCAGTACAGCCCCTATTGCACTGCCACTGGCATCACAGTCCACCTAAAATACTTTGCCAAAGTCTGGAAGTGCCAAAACTGGTTGTTCTGTCACTTTTCTCTTTAATGTATCAAAACTCTTTTCAGCCCCTAATGTCCACTTGAACTCCTTTTTATCCCCCCTCATTGTTTCTATGAGAGGTGCACAAATACTGCTGAAGTTCTTTATGAACTTCCTATAAAAGCTAGCCAAACCATGAAATGACCTGACTTCTGTTGTGCTTCTCGGGGTAGGCCACTCAATGATGGCTCTTACCTTCTCTGGGTCCATTTTCAGGCCATCTGCTGAGATTACAAATCCCAGGTATACTAACTCCTTCTTGACAAAATTACACTTTTTCAGATTTATTAACAACTGCTCTTCCCGCAGTTTCTCAAAAACTCTCCTGATGTGCATCAGGTGTTCCTCCAGGGTCCTGCTGAATATCAATATATCATCTAAGTAAACAATAACAAACTTTCCCAAGAATTCCTTCAGTACTTCATTCATCAGCCGCATGAAAGTACTTGGTGCATTGGACAGCCCAAATGGCATGACCAACCACTCATATAAGCCTTCTCTTGTCTTGAAGGTTGTCTTCCATTCATCTCCCTCTCGGATATGGATCTGATGATAGCCACTTTTCAAGTCAATCTTTGTGAAGTATTCAGCTCCACTTAAACAGTCCATGATATCATCCATTATTGGCAACGGGAATCTGTACTTAATAGTAATTTTGTTGATGGCCCGTGAATCTGTACACATCCTCCATTCCCCATCCTTCTTTGGCGCCAGCACTGCAGGTACTGCGCATGGACTCAAACTTTCTCGGATCAATCCCTTTTCTAATAATTCCTGGACCTGTCTATTTAATTCTTCAGTCTCTACAGGTGTCATCCTGTGTGCAGCTTTATTTGGCAAGCTTGATCCTGGTACTAAATCTATATGATGGCTAATTTTTCTCACAGGGGGTAAGCCCTCAGGTACATTGTCAGACACAATGTCTGGAAATTCCTCCAGCAGATTTAGAACTTCTGCTGGGGTATCCTGGCATTCCTTCCCCCTAACTCTAGGGATTATTGCATAACATAAATTTTCATGCTTTAACCCGTTCAGAAACTCTCTTCCCTCAACTAAACAGACTCTGGAAATATTACATACCTTTTCATCTACATCCTTTAAGGGCTTTAGTTTATGGCATACACCATTCTTTGTCAATGAGTAGGTGTTGGCATGGCCATCATGCACTGCATTCCGGTTGAACTGCCAGGGCCTCCCCAGCAACATGTGGCAAGCATCCATGGGTAGGATGTCACACAAGACCTCATCACAATAATTTCCAATGTTAAATTTAACAGAACACTACTCATTGACCAAAGCTCTGTGGTCCTTCTGTAACCATGTGACCCGGTATGGGTGTGGGTGCTTCTTCCTTTCTAACTGTAACTTTGTAACCATTTCCTCAGAAACCGGGTTATCTGTGCTACCATTATCAATAATGATATTGCAAACCTTGCCCGCAAATTTACATCTGGTGCGGAATAAACTTTTTCTCTGGTCTGTGTCCTTCTCCTTGTTCAACAGGATTCTTCTTACAATCATTGTTTCTCCTCTCTCCACATCTTCGGAATGCTCAGACTCAGCACCTTCTTCTGCCATAGTAGCTCTGGCTGGACCTTCAGGCCTCTTGTTCGTTCTCTCCCGGTGTTGTGGACATTCGAATGCACGATGCCCTTCTTCACCATAGTGGAAACATGTTCCACGGAACACTCCCCTTCCAAACCCCTGTCCAGATCCACCCCGTCCTCTTGGGTAGCTGTTCTGGTCCCGGGGCTGATAAACATCCTCCTCTCTTTGATCTTGGTTATTACTGGCTTCCCCAACCTTCTTCGGATCTTTATACTTTTCTCCACTGGTCCTCCCACCAGTTCTTCCACCACGGCCTCTTCCTCTTTGCTTGCCTTCAAACCGCCTATTCAGCTTTTCTTCTACCTTCAAGGCAAATTGGTAAGCATCCTCAATGGTGTTTACTCGAACCAGGCTCAGTTCTTCCTAGATACCAAGCCTCAACCCATTAATGTAACGGGCCACCTTCTCTTTGTTTGCCTCTAAATGCCCTGTTCTAATAGAAATTTTGTAAAACTCTTCAGTGTACTCTTGGACAGTTTTGTTTGTCTGTCTCAAGCTCTGCATTTTTCTTAGCAGATCTAACTCGTAATCTGTCGGGATGAACTATCTTTTCAGCTTCTCCACCATTCTATCCCATCTCTTTATTCTCTCCTTCCCTTTTCTATTCCTCTCCAACTGTATTCCTCTCCACCAAATGCTGGCATGACCCTTCAACTTAGTCTTAGCAAATCTGACCCGGTTAGGGTCCTCAACTTCCTCGTACTCAAAATATTCCTCTAAATCATTTATCCAGTCAATCACTTCTTCTGGATTTAGGTTTCTTGAGTATGTAGAAACCTCCATTTTAGGTTGCTTTCCAATCTGAGAGATGGCCTTATACAACCGGGCTTGAGCTGGATCCATAGCTTCTTCTTCTTCCTCAGACTGTTCTTCCTCTTCAACTTCGTCTTCACTTTCCTCATCCCCTCCGGGTTCGCGCCTTCTGCGTAACTCTGCTTGCAGGGCTTGAACCTGCCTTTGCAAGGCTCGAAGTCTTCGGCCGGCACCACATCTCCTCCTCCGCCTCGGTTCCTTTGTGGAGGCATTATATATATATATATATATATATATATATATATATATATATATATATATATATATATATATATATATATATTTTTTTTTTTATAAAATCTTTCCACAGATCCTGGTGTAACTGCCTCCTTCTCCGGTGATCTGTTACACTCTCAGGAGCTCCCGCTCTGATACCACTTGATGGCAAGCCGGGATTCACACCACAAATTCAAAGTAGAATCACAGTAACTTTCATTAAATTTCTTAACATAGTCATACAATAATTTTTCCAGGCTTACAGTCTCTCTTCCCCAATCCCGACTTCACCATCCCCCCTTACAGAAATTTCTGGTCTTTTTTTAACGAGGCCCCCGATCCTCTAGGCCATCAATGCTCTGCCTAACCATTTTCAAATTCGAATTTTCCCTCCCTCAGTCGAACTTCCAAATTTCTGTCATAAAGGGGCCATTGTCTGACCCACCATGAGAAACCCCCATTAATGATCTTCTCTGACCTGCAAATTCCGCCTTGCTCAGATCGTCCTTCTCAGTCTCTGTTATGCCCATAATTTCCATGTTCTGTACTATTGTGAAAGCCATCCCCCTCTTTAATACACACGATCGTCAATTTTAAACTTTAACCTTCGTGGCAGCCGTGCGTCTAACTCTAGCTCGGTATTCAACTGGCCACGTCACCATAAGACACGTGGAAACCACGTGTCACTGCAGCTTGCCTTCTCACCAGCCTTCATGTTTTCATAAGCTTGACTTCTTATCGGTCGTGATATCACGACATGTCGTGATATCACGACATGTCGCGATATCGTGACATGTCGCGATATCACGACATGTCACGATATCACGACATGTCGCGATATCGTGACATGTCGTGATATCGTGACATGTCGTGATATCGCGACCTACTGTCTTCCCGCCTTCATTTTGGCAAACAAAGCCGCGATATCACGACATGGCACGATATCGTGACATGTCATGATATCGCGACCCAAAGATCAACCTTTCTCTTCTTTGCAAGACACGTCACGATACCGCGACGTCACGATATCGTGACGTCGCGATATCACGACCAAACCAACCTCCCTTCAAGTCTGCACCGCCCTTTGTTTTCTTTTGATATCACGTCACGATATCACGATGTCGCGATATCACGACGTCGCGATATCGCAACCCAAACTGTCCCTTGCCCATGTCGAAGTCTTGGGGTCACGATTTCGTGACTCCAGCTTAACCTTTGCCTTGCTTTTGAAAACTTCCTCGAAACTTACCTCTTTTTACAAAAATTCCCCGCAGGAAAGGTTTGGAACCACACTAAATTCAAAGTACTTAAAAAATAAAATAAAATAATTTGGAGGATTCAAGATTGCCCTTCTCACACTGGATGCTCCTGCATCATTGTGATTGTTTTTGCATTTAAAATTCCTATTTTATTGCATTTCAATCATAAAGTAAAATATACAAAGCAAAGAAAAGACCCCAAATTTTACACCTATTTGTGCAATTTATTGCACAACAGTGTTCCGTATATACTATACCATAGGTCCACACTTATAAGTGATTTTTTCATGAAGAACACAAGCTTATACTGAGAGGGGGGTGAATAGTATAAGACCTCTTTTTAATTTTTCCTTTATACTTCAAAATAGTAAAGCAATATACCCAAAGCAATATCAAAACAATGCACAATATCATCCACAAAGTGACACCAATTTTAACATGGTTCACCTAGAATGCCTGGGCTACGTCCACAAAACTTTTCTCTAAAAGTTATCTCAAAGTTATTTGGGAAACCTTCCCAATTACAATATTTATGAGCCTCGGCCCAAAGGAGACACCTTCCCTTGATCTAAATTTATGAGCCTCTTCTCAAAGGAGATACATTCCCCTCTGCTTTGGAAATGATCCCTCAAAAGATCAACTACCTCTACTTCTTGCTAGAACATGGAACTCCTTTCCACTGAAGACATCATGTCCTCAATGCTTAGCCTAAGAGACCTCTGCCTTCTATGATCACATCCACAACAGCTCAGCTACCTGTACCAAATATAGTCAGTCGGTCTAATACAAGTCTTCCTCTGTCTATCAGATTTGTCCAAATCTATGAACAAATCAATCCTCTGCACACAAGCCTTCTCAATGACTTGCCAAATCTGTCCTTAGGTTATTTGATAGAACCAATGTACCTCTGTACTCAAGTTCTCTGATAGAACTATCAATCTCAGCTCATAAGTCCTCTGCTAGGACCTGTCCAAAATCTGCTCACAAGTCCCCATCGAAACCTATCTAAATCTGCTCACAAGTCCCCACTGGAACTTGTCCAAATCTGCTCACAAGTCCCCATTGGAACTTGTCCAAAACCTGCTCACAAGTCCCCACTGGAACCTATCCAAAACCTGCTCACAAGTCCCCCTGGAACCTGTCCAAAACCTCAGCAAGCTCACCAAGAAAAACTTGCTTAGCATGAACCCACAAAGAGAATTGTTAGAGACCCAATGTGATTCATAAACCTCATAGAAGCATAAAGAGAATTGTTAGAGACTCAATATGTTCTATACTTAACTCCCAATCTCAATCTCAACTCAATCTCAAATCTCATAGAAACATAAAGAGAATTGTTAGAGACTCAATATGATCTATACTTAACTCCCAATCTCAATCTCAAATCTCATAGAAACATAAAGAGAATTGTTAGAGACCCAATATGTTCTATACTTAACTCCCAATCTCAATCTCAACTCAATCTCAACTCAAAATAATAATATAGATATAGTATTGCTTTTCTCAAGAATATAAAACACAACCCAACAATTGCCAACTATGCAATATCTCATATAACTATGATGCTTATATTCTTTTCACCAACAACTAGGGTTTCATCATCTCAATGCAAGTAGCAAGACTTATTAACATAAACCCTATTGCAAAAATGCTTCTTCTTCCTCAACCAGAATTATGCATTCACCCAAAAATTCAACAATAACTTTAATGCATAAACAATCTTCAATATCCAGAAAATAAGATTTACACCAACAATACCTAGTAGACAACCTTTTCACTCCAAACTCAATTTCAGAAAATATACCATAAACAACATACATGGAAGAAGTTGCCCATACCTTTAATTTGATAAAGAAAGAGAACTCAAAATCTATCACAACACTAACTCTCAATTTGCCACCAGTTAGAGTTAGCAACTATACAATAATACACAATAATAAAGATCCAAATATAACACCTTATTTCTCCAACTTAGTAAAAACACCAAAGTACAATAACATACAAAGTAAAACCTCTTTACACCTTATTACTCCACATAAACATTTACCATCAATAAACCAATGTCAAAATAAAAAATGATACCTTAACCTTATACCTCCTGCGCATTTACAACCACCATTCTTTGCACACCACGACCAAAAGGAAATTCCCAACGAAGAGAATCAAACTCGGCACCTCTGTCATCTAGCGCTTTTGCTTAACGCCACTGCCATTGGGTCATAAGAGCCCAATGAAATAACAAACCACTACCCTCTCTTTTATCTTCCTTTGACATCAAGAAACTGGAAAACGTAAACGTCTTCCACAAACCGCATGCAAACAAACCACTGCCATCAAGCCAAAATGTAAGGATGCAGCCCAAGCTCAAAACTGAGTTTGCCAAGCACAGTCTCCATGATGCAGAACATGCACGATCTCAAAGACATCAACGGAGATTGAAAACACAAGCTCAAACGAAGACACCAAGCGCTTTTCGAAGGATATAGAGCAATGCAAGTCATAGATGCCAAGCTCAGATCGAACGAAATGGTGCAAATGTAAATCGTAGATGCCAAGCGCAATTTGAACAAAACGGTGGAAAATCAAATCATAGATGCCAAGCACAAATCAAAAAATACAGAGAACCACAAATCGTAGATTATCAATGTCAAATCGGAGGTACTCACTTTTGAAAATCATCCTCGCTTAAATAGCTATTTTTCCTTCACTGTTTGACGTTGGCACTCCTCCTCACTTAAGGATTGAAAGACCCTTTAATAATAATTAAAATTATTATTATTATTATTTTATTAATAATAAATTAAACTTGGACCTTTGGCAAAGGTTTGAGTTAATTTAATTATTAATAATACACATGGACCTTTGCATTAAGTTAAGCTTGGTTTTAATAAAAACCCTTAATGAGTCCAAATGGTTTTAATAAAAACCTTTAGCCTTGTCACCATGGTTTTAATAAAAACCCTTTAACATAATGAAGCTTCTCAAGATATTCCACTCTTTTGAAATCAACACAAAAATGCCTTTTGACATCAATGACAACTTATACATTTGAGCAAAGGCAATGTACCCAAAGTACCCAAAATTGCCAACATTTCGTACTTGGACTATTGTATCTAATACCTAATATAGCTACAACAATGATATCTGAGATATTTTTCTCTATCAATTATCAGGGAGAAATAAAACAAACCAGTTCTGATATTCACTCCATTTAATATCCTAATTTTTTTTAATTGCTTGGCTTAATTTTCTCCAGCTCATCAACCTTCTTTTGAAGGGTTTGGAGGTAGGTTCCATCAATCTTGATCGAATTCCCTTTCACATAATCTTGCAAGTATAAATAAAGGGGGACCATTTGGTGATATAAGGAACCTTCATAATAGCCATTGTTCATAAATATCTATCAAATTCACAATTGCTCAAAGGTTCTAATTTTGCACCATGGAAGGCAAATATGAGAGCTATCCTTCAGGTTGAATATTTATGGGATGTAGTGACTAGAACTACAAAACAACTTAGAAAAACAGGGCCAAATAAAGAGGATTTTGATAAAAAGGATAGAAGATATCTCATGTTTATTTTACTTGCTACTACAGATGAGGTCTAGCCTCATATCTATGATGCCAAAATTTTTAAGGAAGCTTGGGATGCTTTTATTACCATTTATGAAGGTAAGAATCAATCCACTATTCCCAACCTTCAAACTCAACTACATACATTCAGTATGAAATCTAGTGAGATAGTTGATATATTCCTATGTAGAGTGGTGAAATTGAAATCCAAATTGAATGCTATGGGACAGATATTGGAAGATGCTCTCTTGACCTCAGTCATCTTGAGAGCTTTACCAGAATCCTACAAGGTATTGATTATCTCTCTTAATGTATCTGGTAGACAAGTTTCATTGGTGGAACTGGTGAATATCCTTCAAACTAAGGAGGCAAATCAGTTTTAGAAAGATGAAGTGCCAAATAATACCCTCTACACCAAACAAGGGGGTAAAAAACAAGGTAATTTTTAAAAGGGAGGATCTTCATAAAAATAAAAAGGGAAACAACATCAGCAGAAACACAAACAATATTGCAAGATTTGTGATATGAATAACCATGAAACCAATAGGTGTTGGTTTAAGAACAAACAATAGAATGACCAAGATCACAAGAAGAAGGGTAAAGGAAAATACAAACCACAAAATAAGAATAAGCAACTCAAGGGGAATGTTTCTTATGTTGAATCAGACTTGAATTTATATTTTGAGTGAGCACACAAGGTGCTCATGACTCACACTTAATCTAAGCATAAATATGTAGTGTGGTATATTGAGTCAAGGGTCAGTAAACACATGACTAGAGATAGATCATGTTTTGAAACATTTTAGGAAAAGGAAGGTAAGCCATTGATAATTGCTGATAATCAGACATACCAAGTGTAGGTTGAAGGAGATGTTTCTATCACTCTTCTATATGGTAAATGTTAGATTGAGAAATTTCTCTATGTTCCTAGATTGGCCAACAATTTATTGTCAATCCCTCAGATATTGGATAGATACATGAATATTGTTTTTCGTGTTGAGGAGGACAGAAAGAGATGTTTCATCACCAAAAAGAGAAAGCATGTAGCAACAAGATCATACAAGCATGGATTGTTCATTTTATATATCATTTCAACACCTCATGTTTCCATGGAAGCAACCATAAAGGAGGCTACTTCTCTTTGGCACAAGATATATGGACATCTAAGTTCAAGATATTTTCTTGAGTTGAGCAAATATGATATGATTAAATGCCTTCCCAACATTTCATCCATATTGTCAGTTTGCTCAGATTTCTTAGCAGGGAAACAACACTGGGTACCATTTGAGGTTAGCTCTTCAAGAGCTAAGAACCCTTTGGAGTTGGTACACACTGATCTAAACGGTCCTATGCTAACAAACTATGGTGGAAAGAGGTATTTTCAATTATTTTTTGATGATTACTCATGGAAGATGTGGGTTTTCTTTCTTCAATTGAAGTCAGAGGTATTTTTGTACTTTCAACAGTTCAAGAAGCTTGTTGAGAAGGAGTTAGAATGTTCCATCAAAACCCTCCGCTTAGATCAAGGGAGAATATACCTCTAAGAAATTTTCATCATTTCTAAATGAACATGGGATTAAGAGACATCTGACCACAACATATTCTCCATAGCAAAATGGAGTTGTTGAAAGGAGGAATTTTTCCATTGTGGAAATTATTCGATGTATGCTTAAAGGGGCACATCTTGAGCATGAGTATTGGGCAAAAGCAGTGAGTACAACATCCTATGTCTTGAATAGAGCACCCAAAATATCTCTATAGGGAAAGACTCCACAAGAAATATAGAGTGGTAAGAAACCCTCCATTTCTCATCTAAGAGTTTTTGTATGTAAAGCATTCATGCACATACCAAAATAAAGGAGGAGGAAGTTAGATGAGAAAACCCTAAAATGTATTTTTCTTTGTTATGATGAGCATTCAAAGGGATATCAATTGATAGATTCTATGACCAACAAAACACACATAAGTCAAGATGTGTTATTTGATGAAGCTTTCACATCAGATAACACTTCTACAATTGTATACCTTGAGGAAGATGATCCTAAGAAAGAGTTTCCACCCCCACAGAACAAGATTCCAAAATGGTATACTAGTACATTGAGAGATTCAAAGTTGACATCATTTCCAAATCTAACTCTAGATCGACCTTGTACTCATAGTATGACTCAGCATATGAGATCAAAGGCATCAACTTCAGAGGTTGATGATCTTTACCAATAATTTGATGAACTATCATAGATGCAGAGGAAGACAATGAAACAATTATGGATAATGAGAGGTTTTATATGTTAGCATTGGATGAAAATGAAACTATAACAGTTTAGGATGCACTTAGCGAGCCTTAGTGGAAGGCTTCTATGGAAGCAGAACATACATCTCTCATGAAAAATTATACATGGAAGCTAGTAAATCTACCTTCAGTAAATAATCCCATAGGCTACAAATGGGTGTTCAAATATAATTATAAGGTAGATGATACTATTAATAAGTATAAGGTCCATATTGTTGCAAAGGGCTATGCTCAGAAAGAAGGCATAGATTATTAATAGACTTTTGCCCCTATTGTAAAAATGACTACTATTTGATTACTTTGTGCCATGGTAGCTCAATTTGGGTGGAATTTACATCAGATGGATGTAAAAGTGTTTTCTTGAATGGTGACATACAATAAGTGTACATTATCCAACTAGAAGGATTTGTTTTTGAAGGGCAAGAACAAAATGTCTACAAGTTGGTCAAATCCTTGTATGGGCTGAAACAAGCTCCACGAGCTTGGTACATCATAATAGACAGACATCTAGTGCAGCATGGATTCCAAATAAGTCCTTCAGATGTAAATATTTATATTAATAACAATGGTTATGACATAGTGATTTTGGTGCTATATGTAGATCTAATAATAACAGGGAGTTTAGAGAGTATGATTGATGTAGTAAAATATGATTTGAAACAATCTTTTGAAATTATATATCTAGGACTTCTTCACTATTGTTTTGGTTTGGAAGTGACTCAAAAAAATAATCATATCATAGTAACACAAAATAAGTATACCAAGACATTTGTTGGTAAATATCTCATAACTTACTATAAGTCTAAGGCAACTCCAATGGATCCTGGACTTAAGCTATCGTGATATGATAAATCACCACAGGTAGATGGTAATCTCTATTGCCAACTGATTGGGAGTCTCATTTATCTGACAAATACCAGGATAGATCTCAGTTTTATTGTGGGTTATCTTTCAAGGTTCATGCAGGAACAAAAGGTGAGTCATTGTAAAGCAGTAAAGAGAGTTATTCATTATGTCCATGGTTCTACATATTTTGGCATGGAATATAATAAGAATAACAAGTTCTATTTATAGGGATACATGGACTCAGACTATGATGGATCCATTGATGATCACAAGTGACGTTATGGATACATTTTCCATATTTGATATGGACATTTCTCTTGGCATAGAAAGAAGCAACATGTGGTTGCTTTATCATCTATAGAGGTATAATATCACATAGTAAGTGGAGCAGTCTGCGATATGATATGGTTAAGTTACATTATTACAAATATGGGTCTTTCAAATAATCTTCCACTTCATTTATTCTATAAAAATCAAGGTGTTTTTAATCTCGTCAAGAATCCAATCTTCCATGATCATACCAAACACATCAATACTCAATGTTATTTTATTTTATATGAAGTTCCAAAGCATCACATACAGCTCTAGTACATTCCCACTGATGAGCAAGTTGTAGATATTTTCACCAAGGCACTTGCACATGTCAAATCTGAGTTGTTTTGCAATGCTCTTTGTATTTTCCAATAATGTAATATGGGAGGATGTTAGAATATGATAGTATGTGTATATATTACATTATAGTTCCTAATTATATTTTAGCTACTATTGCATTGGTAGCTGGGGTGGGTAGTTGTTGGTTGGTTGAACTAACCAAACCACTTTATGTTTTGTATTTATTCCAAAATCATTTCAATGGATAATTCTTCATGTGTTCTTCACTTATTCACATTTATTTCACATTCAAAACCCATGATAATCTAAACTAAGGGATCAAGGAGAAGAGACATTAAAAATAATAATATCACTACCTCATAATAGATGCTCTACTAGGCCTCTATATTTTGAGCTAGAATCATCTAGATCCCTCCATCATTTAAAATTTATTTCTATAAAAATATTTCTTGCGTAAGAGTTGTCTTAGGCTAGACTATAATCACCACTACCATTATCAAACACTTCCACACACATCCAAAAAACACATTTTTTAGGACTTTAAATGAAGAAAAGAAATTAATATCACCACCTCCTTTAAATATAATATCCTTCAATATTTCATTTTCACATAAGGTATGTCTTGAAGGCATACCTTTTCCTATTACAACATACACCATACTTTTTTAAAGTATTATGTTGCCCTTAGACCATTCGAATTTAGTCAACTCAAGATGTTTTACATAAAAATACTTAATAAAAGAGCTATAACAAACTTCCAAGAATACAATAATTAGAAGAAGATATAAATCATGAAGGATTAGATCTCCATGAATAATTTGAATCAATAACCCAAAGGAGGAAGAGGTATTTTTATCAAGTACATCCTAAATTCTTTTCTTGGAAGCCTCCAAAAAACTCAAAATATATTGTCATTATCATAAATCTAACTATATCTCCATCAAAAATAGGTCAAATAATTTGATTGCATAGAAAAATATAAATCTACCCTTCGAAAATAGGGTAATATGGTTTGAGATCTATTTGAAACAATTTGATCTTAAACTTTGGAACAGGTCCATAAACTAATGTCACCAAAGCATAGAGCTCAAAACATTGTGTGATTTGAAAAAAAGGGGATCGAAATGATTTCTTATGCAAATGTAATGGACTCTAAGGCTCAATTAGTCCTTAAAAAAGCAAAAATAAAAGCCTCAAACATAGAAAAAAAGTGTCATATCATAGCATACCATGTGTTTTTTTCTTATTCGTTGGTGATGAGCACTCATTTTTGGCCACCAAGTCTCCATTGGTGCACTAAAAATTTGATACTTCTATTTCTTTATTGGTTGGATATAAATAAATAGATTAAAAGAAGGTTTATGTGGCATGCAGAAGTGTCATGTCAATTGTCATGTTAACTAGGCAACCAATAGTCTCTATGAATGCCTAACAGAGTATGTTGCATGGGGTTCAAACTCAAATCTCTTGTAGCCTAAGCACATTGGTCTAGCTAAGGTGGTAATATGTTCTTTAATATACCTAAAATGTTCTCTCACACAAGCTCCATCACTATTCCTTGGTTCTTCAGAAGTATTTACAAAAGACATCAATAAGGGATCAAACACAGGTGAAGCCACCTCCTAAAGAGTTAATAGAATCCACATATCCAACATGCTAATAGCTTGAGTAATATCTAGTGGGCATACACCTCTATAGATAGTATTTCTTGCCTAAAAATTTGAAAATACAAAAGTAGTTACCATTCAATTTTGAACCCATAATTAATTTCTTTCAATGCCTAACAATGCATCCTACTAACTAGTGTACCACATACTCAACTAAGAATAAAATCCATAAAACATTAAGTTTCTCAGTTCGATTCTATGAATACCAAAGGGCCTACATAGACATGGTTTTGGCCTTGAGACCAACCAGAGGAGAATATTTGAAACACATAGGCCTAACCATATTCCCACCCACCCTCAACATGATAAAACTTGAATACCTCCCATAGAAGATGATGGTGAACAACATGTAGAAAATGAGCACCAATATTTTGGCTTGTAGATATTTTCACCAAGGCACTTGCACGTGTCAAATCTGAGTTTTTTTGCAATGCTCTTTGTATTTTCAAATAATGTAATATGGGGGGATGTTAGCATATGATAGTATGTGTATATATTACATTATAGTTCCTAATTATATTTTAGCTACTGTTGCATTGATAGTTGTGGTGGGTATTTGTTGGTTGGTTGAACTAACCAAACCACTTTATGTTTTGTATTTATTCCAAAATAATTTCAATGGATAATGCTTCATGTGTTCTTAACTTATTCACATTTCTTTCACATTCAACACCCATGATAATCTGAACTAAGGGGTCAAGGAGAGGAGACATTAAAAATAATAATATCACTACCTCATAATAGATGCTCTACTAGGCCTCTATATTTTGAGCTAGAATCATCTAGATCCCTCCATCATTTAAAATTTATTTCTATAAAAATATTTCTTGCATAATATTCCTCTTAGGCTAGACTATAATCACCACTTCCATTATCAAACACTTCCACACACATCCAAAAAAAACATTTTTTAGGACTTTAAATGAATAAGAGAAGTTAAGATCACCACCTCCTTTAAAGATAAGATCCTTCAATATTTCATTGTCACATAAGGTATGTCTTGAAGTCATACCTTTTCCTATTACAACATACACCGTCCTTTTTGAAAGTATCATGTTGCCCTTAGACCATTCGAATTTAGTCAACTAAAGAGGTTTTACATAAAACTACTTAATAAAATAGCTATAACAAAATTCCAGGAATACAAGAATTAGAAGAAGATATAAATCAAGAAGTATTATATCTCCATGAATAATTTGAATCAATAACCCAAAGGAGGAAGAGGTATTTTTATCAAGTACATCCTAAATTCTTTTCTTGGAAGCCTCCAAAAAACTCAAAATATGTTGTCATTATCATAAATCTAACTATATCTCCATAAAAAATAGGTCAAATACTTTGATTGCATAGAAAAATATAAATCTACCCTTCTAAAATAGGGCAATATGGTTTGAGGTCTATTTGACACAATTTGATCTTAAACTTTGGAATAGATCCATAAACTAATGTCACCAAAGCATAGAGCTCAAAACATTGTGTGATTTGAAAAAAGGGATCAAAATGATTTCTTATGCAAATGTTATGGACTCTAAGGCTCAATTAGTCCTTAAAAAAGCAAAAGTAAAAGACTCAAACATAGAAAAAAGGTGTCATATCATAGCATGCCATGTGTTTTTTTCTTATTCGTTGGTGATGAGCACTCATTTTTTGCCACCTAGTCTCCATTGGTGCACTGAAAATTTGATACTTCTATTTCTTGATTGGTTGGATATAAATAAATAGATTAAAAGAAGTTTTATGTTGCATGCATAAGTGCCATGTTGATTGTCATGTCAACTAGGCAACCATTACTCTCTATGAATGCCTAACAAAGTATGTTGCATGGGGTTCAAACTCGAATCTCTTGTAGCCTAAGCACATTGGTCTAGCTAAGGTGGTAATATGTTCTTTAATATACGTACAATGTTCTCTCATAGAAGCTCCATCACTATTCCTTGGTGCTTTAGAAGTATTTGTAAAAGACATAAATAAGGGATTCAAACACAAGTGAAGCCACCTCCTAAAGCATTAAAAGAATCCACATAGCCAACCTGCCAATAGCTTGAGTAATATGTAGTAGGCATACACCTCTATAGATAGTATTTCCTTCCTAAAACATTGAAAATACAAAATTAGTTACCATTCAATTTTGAACCCATAATTGATTTCTTTCAATACCTAACAATGCATCCTACTGACTAGTGTACCACATACTCAACTAAGAATAAAATCCATAAAAAAATTAAGTTTCTCAGTTCGATTCTATGAAAACCAAAGGGCCTACATAGACATGGTTTTGGCCTTGAGACAAACTAGAGGAGAATATTTGAAACACATAGGCCTAACCATATTCCCACCCACCCTTAATATGATAAAAAGTGAACACCTCCCATATAAGATGATGGTGAACAACATGTAGAAAATGAGCATCAATATTTTGGCTTGAAATTTAAATTCAAATTGGAACTACTTTAGTTTCATTTATACTCTTTTGATCCAAAGAGACTACAACTACTTGTCTACAATATAAAAGAAAAAAAAATGTTTATATCTCAATTAGTGATAATGAAGTCAGATTTGGAGAAGGTAATATATCAATAATAATAATAATAATAATAATAAATGATGAGAAAAGTTACTAAAAAAATTTACCAAATTAGAGGGTGGATCAAAGGCTCTGATTTGACTTCCTATGTGACCAAGTGATGTGTTGGAAATACGAACAAGTTTTGTTGTCATTGATATCAAGAGATTGATGTCCAAGTTTCATCATCATTAATATCATCAAATGGTTTTTCCACAAGGCAAAGAAGAGGTTCAAAGGAATAGGATATAATATTTATTTTAAATACTATATGCCTAAAAAGGTCTAAATAGATTAAATATCCAAGGAAGGAGGAGTAGGTTAAAAGGAAATAATAATACTAATATTTTGAGTCACAGGTTGGTTTGAATGAAAAAGAAGGCCAAAGAGTTATAAAATTTTAAATCCTCCAAAGAACCCATTTGGAAGATTTTGAAGACTATGGTTTAAATTATTTAAATTTAAATATTTTAACCATAGGTTAAAATTTAAATTTAAATAATTAATTAAGGTGCCAAAATGTCAAATAATTAAATTCATATTAAATTCAAATTTCCTAAGCTCACCGACGTGTTGGAAAAAGTGGTAAATAATATAAAAGGGGGTAGATTTCATATCAAAAATTATCCATGCGAATTCTAATACCCAAAGTTTAAAATTATGCACAACATTCATTAAAGGAAAGAGAAGATTTACGTGTGTTAAAGGTTTAAGAGGGCATACATGGCAATAAAGATAAGGGGAGAACCAACCAAGGGTCAAGGCATTTGGTACTACAAGTGGCAACCGAGGACTGCTTTAGGACTTTTTTGAAGCACAAGGTCATGGGTTCGATCCACGTGATCACCTTTTTACAAAGGTAAATGTTTTTGTTTGCATCAAAATCAAGGATCCATAAGGCTTAAGAGGAAGGTAGTACACCTTATTATCTCATGAGGGCACGTATCCCAAGTGGTGGATGCGATTTGCACTAAGGTGCTTGGTGAGACAAGGTTGGGTGTTCGAATCTCGCCAAAGGTTTTTGTTGGGAAGAATAAAAGGTATGCGCTCACATTTTAATTTGCCAAGGCTTTGATAATTTAGAAATTGCATAGTGTGGAAATTAAAAATATTTTAATTTGCCCAAGGTTTGATAATTCGGAGATTGCATAGTGGAAAAATAAAATGTGGTTTGTGAGTTATTGAGGGAGATATAAGGGATAATAAAATTAAATATTTTATTTTAATTTTGGTGGTTAGAATTTATAAAGTAGGAGTGATAAGGTATGCAAGGAATATTATTTTGTATTTTGAAATAAAGTTACATTGTGATAATTGTTTTGAATTTTGGAGATTATAAGGTGTACTTGAGATTTAATATTTTTGAATGGTGAAATAATTTTGAGGGAGATAATTGAGAGAAGGATTTTTGTTATCTAACCATTGAGATTGGCAAAGAGGTTTATTGTGATTGAGACAGGTTTTAAGGTCAAATATCCATCAAACAAAAGGTATGGTTATATCATCCTTGTGAGTAAAATATTGTTGAATGTTTTGAAATGCAAGGTGTGAGTGAAAAGGATTGTTTGATAAGCATTGTTGGAAATATTTTAGTGAGCCTTCATGTGCATGACTAGATTTTGTAAAAGATCATGAGTATCATTGTTATGTGAAGTTGAGAACTATCTTGAACTAGGGTTTATAAAATAACATGAGTATCATTGTTATGTGACATTATTTGATAAGCATTGTTGGAAATAATTGAGTGAGCCTTCATGTGCATTACTAGGGCTTGTGAAAATATCATGAGTATCATTGTTATGTGAATTTGAAATCATCTTGAGTCAAGGTTTGAGTTCCATAGTGTGAGTTGTTGGAAGCATTGTGAAACACATGGTTTGGATATGTAAGCAAGTTGTGTTTCATTTAGTGGATGCTTTGAGTGAAGTTGATTGAGTATTGTTGGTTGAGAGTATTGAAGTGATAGTTCAAGTTCTGTGAAATAAATTATTCTTTATTCTAAATTGATTTAAGAGAGAGTTTGAAAGTTATTGATTTTTTTGTGAGTGTGAAACATATTGATTCTCTAACCATTCTCTATATGTTTCTATGGATTAAACAATATTTTGTTTGAAACTTGTTCTTGTGATTAAAGAGGTTTTATGAGAGAGATTTAGTTGAGTTTTGTATGCAATTTTACAATTGATTTGAATAAGCTTTTGTGAAATCTAGTGGACATATTTGAGTAAGTCCTAGAGGTGACTTAAGGATAGAGTTGTGGAAGCTTTTGTGAAAGCTTAAGGTTATATTTGTATGAGATTTTGTGGAAGCTTACAAGAAAATTTGAGGTAAGTGTTGGTAAAGACTTGTTGAGAATATTGGATAAGTTCTAATGAGGACTTGTTGAGAAGATTTGAGGTAATTCTTGGTGGAGACTTGTTGAGTATATTGGACAAGTTCAAGTGAGGGCTTTTTGAGTAGATTAGAGGTAAGTCTTGGTGAAGACTTGAGAGCAATTTGAGAAAGTTCTTGAGAGGACTTGTGGATAGATTTGAGGTAAGTATTTGTGAATACTTGAGAGTAGATTTAATTGATTGATTTGTTTAAGCTGTGTGTTAAGGCTTGGAGTAGATCTAGCAAAGTTAATTTGTGATTGGATCAACCTTTGTCTTAAGGCTTGAGGACAAATTTGAGATAAATATTGAGCATATTTCTACTAGAATGTTAGGATCCTCAATCCTAACATTATTAGTTAGTATTATTAATCATTTAATTATTATATTATTAACTTATAAAGTGAACCATCACAACCCTTCATAACATGAACCATCACATCTCTTCATACGTGAACCATCATGTATCTTCACCAATGTAGCTTTAGGGTAGATATATATATTAGGTTGGCCATCCATATCAAATCATCCAAGAAGAAGAATAATAAGCATATATTCTACAGAGGGAGCCCCCTATAGTGGCAAAGCGATTACAAGGGAGTCCTATTTGAGTGGTTTGTGATTACATTTACATTTATTTGTTAATAATTTTATATTAAGACCTTGGGGTCTTACCATTTGGTATCAGAGACATGCGAGACCTAGTCATGTGGAAATTGCTCAAATATCTTCATCAAATCACTTATGTGCATGAGTATCAAACTTGGTTTGAGGATATCACCAAAAACAACACAATATTGGATGAATCAATTCTCATCAATGGCTTCATTAGGGGATTAAAAGAGGAAATTAGAATGGAGGTGACAAGGTTCAATCCCTATACCATGATGCGAGCCTATGGATTGGCAAAATTAGCTGAAGATAAAATCAATGCACAACAACGATTAGGGAAACCACTTATGGAAAAATCGTTGACCACTTACATCACTCCCAAACCTATGCATAATGGAAGGGCACAAAGCACTTACACAACCCCCAAATCTAATCAAAATTTATAAATTAAACATCTTAGCTTTGAGGAGATGAAGGAAATATGAGCAAAAGGACTCTGTGATAATTATGATGAACAATTTGGACCCCACCATAAATGTGCTACACTAACATTGTATTTATTGAAGGAATTTGATCACTATCTCTCCATAGAGCAAGTAGATGAGGTAGTTGTATCTAAAGCGACCAGTGCACCTACTCACTGCAATAAAGACAATGAGGTCGATGTGCAAGAAGTGATTGATGTACCAAGCAAGGATGAAGTAGACATAACCAAAGTGATAAATGCTACCCAAACATGCACTCTAGAAGACCTACACATACCTTACTCACCAATAGTGAGTTCTTGTCATATGACCAAACCTATTCAAAACCAATGTAGAGTGACTACACACTCCTTCTCCGTTGGCTCTACCAAGGAACCAAAAAATGATATGAAATCATTACCATCACTTTGGATGCATCATTCTAAAGTATTTGAGGAACCCCAAAGGTTGCCCTCCCATTGTCATCATGATTTTCCCAAGGGAGATTCTACTATTATTCTTGGCAACCCCCCACTAATGCTTCATCCTTCTCGATATCCCTGCCTATGAAAGGATGTCATTAAAAGAGTCCAAGAACTTACACAAATCCTTCTTGTAAAAAAAAGGACAAAGCTTCTCACTTTGAGCTTTGAGGACAAAGCTCTTTTTAAGGAGGGTGGAATGTTAGGATCCTCAATCCTAACATTATTATTTAGTATTATTAATCATTTAATTATTATATTATTAACTTATAAAGTGAACCATCACAACACTTCATAACGTGAACCATCACATCTCTTCATACGTGAACCATCATGTATCTTCACCAACATAGCTTTAGGGTAGATATATATATTAGGTTGGCCATCCATATCAAATCATCTAAGAAGAAGAATAATAAGCATAGATTCTAATGAGGGAGCCCCCTATAGTGGCAAAGCGATTACAAGGGAGCCCCCTTTGAGTGGCTTGTGATTACATTTACATTTATTTGTTAATAATTTTATAGTAAGACCTTGGGGTCTTACCATAGACTGAAGGACTATGTTTATTACATATTTGAGATAGATATTGAGTAGATTTTTGTTAGACCAAAGGACTATGTTTAGTGTAAATTTGAGATAGAGATTGAGCAAATTTGTGCTAGATCGAAGGATTGTGTGAAGAACACAAGCTTATATTGAGAGGGGGGGTGAACAGTATAGCACCCAATTTTTACTTTCTTTCCAAACCAATATCAATTAGTGTCCTTAATTGCAATATCCAAATATAGCAATGTGCATTAATGACATAGATAGCAATAGTAAGCAAGAGCACAAATCACCACACATAATTGAGACACAAGATTTAACGTGGTTCCCCCAATGTGGGGTACTCCACAAGATAATCTCCTTATAATATTTCATAAAGAAATAGGGATCCTTATCCCAATACAAATGATTACTTTGATCTGCTCAAAGCTAGGCTATCCACTGATCTGCTCAGCAAGGCAATCCACTGATCTACTCAGCTAGGCAATCCACTGATCTGCTCAGGTAGGTAATCCTGATCTTCTCAGGTAGGCAATCCATTGATCTGCTCAGGTAGGCAATCCACTGATCTTCTCAACAAGGTAATTCCATTGATCTACTCAGGTAGGCAATCCACTGATCTGCTTAGCTAGGCAATCTTGATCTGCTCAGGTAGGCAATCCACTGATCTGCTTTAGCAAGCTCACCAAGAACTTACTCAAAATATACTCTAGAAAGCTCACCAAGAACTTGCTCAAATATGCTCTAGCAAGCTCACCAAGAACTTGCTCAAATATGCTCTAGCAAGCTCACCAAGAACTTGCTCAAATCTTCTCTAGCAAGCTCACCAAGAACTTGCTCAAATATACTCTAACAAGCTCACCAAGAACTTGCTCAAATATCTAGCAAGCTCACAAAGAACTTGCTCAAAATATATCCACAAATATATCCAAAATACTTCTCAAAGGCTCAATAAATCATGCACAAAATCTACCACAAATATGTCTAGAAATCTATCCAAAATCCTTCTCAAAGGCTCAATCAATCATACACAAAAGCTGCCACAAATCTATCTAGAAATCTATCCCAAAAGCCTTCTCAAAGGCTCAATCAATCATGCTCAAGTAGCACTCAAATATCATCCATAAATCTATGAAGGCAAGGCTCAATGATGAACTCAACAATGAATGGCAATGCACTCTACAATGGATGAAAACAATGATCTCAACTCAAATCAGAATATAGAATAGTTTGTTTCATGGAACTTGAACAACCACTTCACTCATTCACTTGACTAGGCTCAAACAACTCTACTCAACCAATCACAACAAGGAACAACTCTTTCTCACAATCCCTAGTCCAAGCATGTATCAACCAACTCAAAATATTTCCAACAATGCTCAACCACAAATCTCACATAACAATGATACTCATGTTCTCCTCTAACTCAAGTTCAAGTTCTTTGTACAACCAATGGGTTTCAACAACAATGCTTATAAAACAAGGTTTAAACACAACTCTCAAACCAGAAAACCTTGAAGCATTCAACCAACCACTTTCAAAAAGGAAACCACAATCAATCCTTTTCTCTCCAATGATATTTCAAAAATCAACCACCATAAACAAAGTCAATGGAGAATATTGCTCATACCTTTTTGATGCCTTATTAGTTGTCCACTAAATCTGCCACACTCAACAAAATTTCTTTTTCAAATTTCAATAAGGGTTAGGGATCATGATTAATAACACAACAATAATATCCAAATAACACCTTATTACTCCTACTCAATAAAATACATCATGTCCCCTCATGAAAGAATTAATCCTCTTTGAAAAAGAACAAAGCAACCTTCACTTTTGAACCTCTTTACAAAATCAGAAATATCTCTTTACACACATCTTATTTCTCCCTCTAAGCAAGTTAATCAAATAGCCCTCGAAATAAGCTTTCCAACGATATATAATATGATATACTTCTAAAAATAAAATCACCAGAAATCTCTCTTTTTCTTAAGGTGCATCATAACCCTTATTTCTCCTAGGGCAACTTTAGAAAAATAAAATATTAAAAAATATTAACTTGCCTCTGTCCCTGACGGGATTCGATCCCTTGATGCCTCCTCACTCAGCACCTTAACCATGGCCAAGCCTCCATTGGGCCACATGCCCTCACGTGTTCAAAGGGGCATGAACCAAAACAAATACCTCAATATTTTGTGCCCTTCGAAAACTCAAAAACGCTTCGAGCGTTTCAACACAGCAAGCATCCCCGACGAGACTCGATCGTAGGACCTCCTACTTCTTACACAGTGCATGAACCACTAGGCCAAAGGTGCCTATGCATTTGGTTATCCTCCATGAATGATTCTTCAATGGACCCAAATTTCGTAAACCCTTCACACGCCTCTTTACACACGCTTCAACACACAAGCTCTTCTCGCATTACATTATCAATTCGAATGCATTCAAAAATCGAGGACAAGGATTTATCAAAACTTTTGGTGGCATATGTCTTTCCTCCTTTATTTAGATTTCGATGCTATTATTTTTAATATATGCCTTTCCTCCTTTCTTTAGACGTCGATGCTATAATTTTATTTTTAATTTTAAAATTTAAATTTTAATTTTAAATAATTTAAAATTTAAACTAAATATTTAAAATTAAATATCTCCATCACTGGGGCACCTTTTTCGATGAAACGAAAAGCCAACCTGGGTTTTAAGAAAAACCCATTTCAAATCTGCCATCCATGGTTTTAAATAAAACCTTTTATTTTGCCTACCTTGGTTTTCACAAAAACCCTATATATATCCATGCTCTCCAAAATATCATAAATGATATTTTATGAAGTGCTTTTGCCACCAAAACTCAAATGTGATCCATGTGACATCAATGATCCATGTGACATCAATGACAACATAAAATAACTCAAATTTCCAACAATCTCCCCCTTTGTCATTGATGGCAACACCTCTAATCCAAATCACCACAATCACTGCAAAAACCATCTCTGAGAATCAAAGTTGCTCCCCTTGACTCAATACTCTCTATGGAGGCTGCTCCCCTAACTCAATACTCTCTTTGGAGGATGCTCCCCTAACTCAATGCTCTCTTTGGAGGCTGCTCCCCCTAACTCAATGCTCTCTTTGGAGGCTGCTCCCCCTAACTCAAATCTCTCCCCCTTTGACATCAATGGCAAAAGGGACACCTATGGGGCTAAAAGATATGACTCTTAAGCATAGCCCCCTCACCACCTTCTCTCTTGAGGTGATTAATTTTGGGGTGGGAGTACTTTTACTCCCATATTACATTGTTTCTTTCCTCTGTCAACTTCCTTCCACATCTTTTTGATATCCTTTTCTTGATGAGTTACTTGATCTTCTTGTCTTGAACCTGTTTGGCCTTCTTGCCTTGAGATTGCTTGACCTTCTTGCCTTGAACCTATTTGGAATTGAGTCCTACACCATTTTGCAATATGTCCAAAGTTATTGCAATTAAAACACTTAATGTTATTATTCCTTGGAGGTGCAAATGTCTTAGGATATCTTCTGGTGAAGCCATATCCTCTTCTATCATGAATCCTGCAATTCATTGCCTTGTGACCATACTCATTGCATGAGTAGCAATACCCATGGAAAAGTTGTCCTTTCCCATATTCCTGTCTTTCATATGACCTGCACTGTGAAGCCATGTGCCCAAACCCGTGACATGAAAAACATCTTCCATTGAAGAAACCTTGCCTAGACCCCATTGGTCTCTTAGTCTCTTCTCCATGTTTCTTGTTCCATTTGTTTCTTACTTGTGCATTGTTCCTTTCCTTGTTGAACTTTCTATTATCCAAATTATCCTTAGAAGTCTCACTCTCTCTTTCACTTACTTCTTTCGACTCTTCTTCTTTTCTGGTGTTTGAGCTTGACTCTCCTTTTTCTGCTTCCTGTTTCCCTTGTTCTTCTTTAGAACTAAGTCCTGTTATGATGACTGATGACCTTTGTGCATTGATAGTCCTTTCCAAGGTCCTTGAATTTTCCTCAAACTTGTGTAGCTTGTCCTTAGAACCTTTTACTTCCATCCTTAGTGAAACTATCTCATGCTCTAATATTTCACACTCTAGATCTTTTGTCTTTAATTTTTTGGCCATACCTTCTTCAATTTTCCTTGTCTCTTCAACTTTGATTTTGAAGTTGGTGAGTTCCTGTAAAAACCTTGCTTTTGCTTTTTCATCTTCTTGAGCTTGAACCCTTAATCCCGAGTTCTCCCTTTTTAATTCTTCAAGAGTAACCATAAGCCTTTCACATTCTATCTCTTTTACCTTTGACTGTTCAACCGTACCTTTTTCAACTCTTCTTGCCTTTTCAACCTTATCTCTTAAGTCAGATATATCCTGTAGAAGCTTTGTCTTACATTTCTCATCTTCTTGTATTTGAGCCTTCAATTCTGAATTTTCTCTTTTCAATTCAACAAGTTCCTTAAGAGTGGATTCCTCCTTTTCTTTATCTGAATCTTCCTCTTCTTCAACATCACTGTTGTTGGAATTGTCACTAGAACTATTGCTAGAACTATTACTAGAACTGTTGCTTTCTTTTTCCACAAATAAACTTTTCTTGTTGCAATTGTTGTAGTACGTGCAATCATCATCTAAATGCCCAAAGTCTCCGCATATGAAGCATTTTAGTATTCTTAGACCCTTCTTGTACATGTTTGCTTGCTCAATGGCTATAGCAAGTTCTTCATGTCATTCTTCGATAGATATATCCTCTTATTTAACTTCAATACCTAGGAATAGGTGTTCTATTTGGAGTGGAAGTTCTTCTTCTACTTATTTTATCCCATAGAAAAACCCTTCTTCATCTTCACTGTCACTGAGATCATTATCATCTTCTATAGCAAACAAACTCTCATGATTTCTTTGACCATGCATGTTTCCTTGATGTGTCATCTCATCTTCACTATCACTGAAGCCATTGCAATATCCTGATCTGTGATCTCTTTGACCACACACAAAGCATTGTTCTCTTTCACCTTCTATTCCTAGGAATAGATGTTCTTCCTTTTCATCATCTGACTTGTCTCTATCATTGTGATCTGAGCTATCACTTGCTTCTTCAATGTAGAAAGTTTTCTTTGTCCTACGAAAACTTTTCTTCTTCTCATACCTGCTTTGCTTGTATCTGTCATCTTTGTCATGCTTATGCTTTCCATATTCTTTTCTTTTGTGACCCTATTTTTCATCATCACTATTTTCTTCATGTGGACACTTGTTTGCATAGTGACCAAAATCACCACACTTGTAGCATTTGACTTTCTTCATATCTCTGTAATTCCTTGAGTCCTTTTTCCTTTTGATGAAGTTAGCTTCCTCATCATTATCTGAATCTCTATTTATCTCTAGAATTTTCCATTTATTTTTCTCTGAAGCCTTGAATGCAATTTCTTTTATTGGAACTTGATGCTTACTTATCCTCATCTCATAAGCTGTGAGAGTTCCTTGTAGTTCTTCCATTGTTAGCTTGTTGATATCCATTATTTCTTCTATTGTTGAAACCTTTGCATCATACTTCATGGGAAGTGATCTCAAAACCTTTTGAGTAACTTATGATTCTTTCATCTCAAATCCTAGACCTCTCATGGTGTTAGTAATCTCATCAACTCGAAGTAAAAACTTTGCTATATCTTCAGAATCTTCCATTTTCAATTCCTCAAATATTTTTCTATGAGTTTGTAGTTTTTCCAACTTTACCTTGGAATCTCCTTCATAGGTATTCCACAACTTGGTCCACATTTCATTAGCTAAATTACATACCATTACCTTTGCAAAATCTATCTCACGTAGCCCACTCAAAATATAATTCATTGCCCTTGCATTGATCTCAACCAATTTTTTGATAGTCTTATCTGCCTCGGGATCACCTTCAACATTATACTCTTTTTCAACCATCTTCCATACCTCATATCCTTGTGATATCAAGTAGTTCTTCATTCTCATGCTCTAGAAAGCATAATTGTTACCATAAAATAGTGGAGCCTTATTTGTAGATGATCCATTATATGAAGCCATCTGTGTTCTTGTAGAATCTACCCTCAAGCTATTAGCCTTTCTGAAGGAACCCACTCTGATACCAATTGAAGAACACAAGCTTATACTAAGAGGGGGGTGAACAGTATAGCGCCCACTTTTTACTTTCTTTCCAAACCAATATCAATTAGTGTCCTTAATTGCAATATCCAAATATAGCAATGTGCATTAATGACATAGATAGCAATAGTAAGCAAGAGCACAAATCACCACACATAATTGAGACACAAGATTTAACGTGGTTCCCCCAATGTGGGGTACTCCACAAGATAATCTCCTTATAATATTTCACAAAGAAATAGGGATCCTTATCCCAATACAAATGATTACTTTGATCTGCTCAAAGCTAGGCTATCCACTGATCTACTCAGCAAGGCAATCCATTGATCTGCTCAACTAGGCAATCCAATGATCTGCTCAGGTAGGCAATCCATTGATCTGCTCAGGTAGGCAATCCACTGATCTACTCAGGTAGGCAATCCATTAATCTTCTCAGCAAGGCAATCCATTGATCTAATTAGGTAGGTAATCCATTGATCTACTCAGCTAGGTAATCCTGATATGCTCAGGTAGGAAATCCATTGATCTGCTTCAACAATCTCACTAAGAACTTACTCAAAATCTTCTCTAGCAAGCTCACCAAGAACTTGCTCAAAATTTTCTCTAGCAAGCTCACCAAGAACTTGCTCAAATATGCTCTAGCAAGCTCACCAATAACTTGCTCAAAATATGCTCTATCAAGCTCACCAAGAACTTGCTCAAATATACTCCAAAAAGCTCACCAAGAAATTTCTCAAATCTGCTCAACAAGCTCACCAAGAACTTGCTCAAAATCTATCCACAAATCTATCCAAAAGCCTTCTCAAAGGCTCAATAAATCATACACAAAATCTACCACAAATATATCCATAAATCTATCCAAAATCCTTCTCAAAGGCTCAATAAATCATGCACAAAAGCTACCACAAATATATCCCAAAATCCTTCTCAAAGGCTCAATCAATCATGCTCAAGTAGCACTCAAATCTCATCCACAAATCTATGAAGGCAAGGCTCAATGATGAACTCAACAATGAATGGCAATGCACTCTACAATGGATGACAACAATGATCCACAATGATCTCAACTCAAATCAGAATATAGAATAGTTTATTTCATGGAACTTGAAAAACCACTTCACTCATTCACTTGACTAGGCTCAAACAACTCTACTCAACCAATCACAACAAGGAACAACTCTTTCTCACAATCCCTAGTCCAAGCATGTATCAACCAACTCAAAATGTTTCCAACAATACTCAACAATAAATCTCACATAACAATGATACTCATGTTCTCCTCTAACTCAAGTTCAAGTTCTTTGTACAACCAATGGGTTTCAACAATAATGCTTATAAAACAAGGTTTAAACACAACTCTCAAACTAGAAAACCTTGAAGCATTCAACCAACCACTTTTGAAAAGGAAACCACAATCAATCCTTTTCTCTCCAATGATATTTCAAAAATCAACCACCATAAACAAAGTCAATGGAGAATATTGCTCATACCTTTTTGATGCCTTATTAGTTGTCCACTAAATCTGCCACACTCAACAAACTTTCTTTTTCAACTTTCAATAAGGGTTAGGGATCATGATTAATAACACAAAAATAATATCCAAATAACACCTTATTACTCCTACTCAATAAAATACATCATGTCCCCTCATGAAAGAATTAATCCTCTTTGAAAAAGAACAAAGCAACCTTCACTTTTGAACCTCTTTACAAAATCAGAAATATCTCTTTACACACACCTTATTTCTCCCTCTAAGCAAGTTAATCAAATAGCCCTCGAAATAAGCTTTCCAACGATATATAATATGATATACTTCTAAAAATAAAATCACTAGAAATCTCTCTTTTTCTTAAAGTGCATCATAACCCTTATTTCTCCTAGGGCAACTTTAGAAAAATAAAATATTAAAAAAATATTAACTTGCCTCTGTCCCTGACGGGATTCGATCCCTTGATGCCTCCTCGCTCAGTGCCTTAACCACGACCAAGCCTCCGTTGGGCCACACACCCTCACGTGTTCAAAGGGGCACGAACCAAAACAAATACCTCAATATTCTGCGCCCTTTGAAAACTCAAAAATGCTTCGAGCATTTCAACACATCAAGCATCCTTAGAAAGACTCGATCGTAGGACCTCCTGCTTCTTACACAGTGCATGAACCACTAGGCCAAAGGTGCCTATGCATTTGGTTATCCTCCACGAACGATTCTTCAATGGACCCAAATTTCGTAAACCCTTCACACGCCTCTTTACACACGCTTCAACACACAGGCTCTTCTCGCATTACATTATCAATTCGAATGCATTCAAAAATCGAGGACAAGGATTTATCAAAACTTTTGGTGGCATATATATATATATGCCTTTCCTCCTTTCTTTAGATGTCGACGCTATTATTTTTAATATATGCCTTTCCTCCTTTCTTTAGACGTTAGTAGTATAATTTTATTTTTAATTTTAAAATTTTAATTTTAATTTTTAATAATTTAAAATTTAAACTAAATATTTAAAATTAAATATCTCCATCACCGGGGCACCTTTTTCGATGAAACGAAAAGCCAACCTGGGTTTTAAGAAAAACCCATTTCAAATCTGCCATCCATGGTTTTAAATAAAACCTTTTATTTTGCCTACCTTGGTTTTCACAAAAACCTTGTATATATCCATGCTCTCCAAAATATCATAAATGATATTTTATGAAGTGCTTTTGCCACAAAAACTCAAATGTGATCCATGTGACATCAATGACAACATAAAATAACTCAAATTGCCAATATTATGTTTAGTTCAGATTTGAGGCAAAGATTGAGCAGATTTGTGCTAGATCAAAGGATTGTGTTTAGTATAAATTCGAGATAGATCTGAGAGTAAGCTTTGGAGGTGACAGAGCAGAGGATAGTAGTCTCGAGTGGATAGAGATTAATTAGCTAGTGAAATGAATACAAAGTTCTTATGAGTGAGGATAGTGGTCTTCAATAGAGAGAGATCTACAAACTAGTATAGTGGAGGCAATAGTCTTCTAGAGGATCACCAGCCAAATCATAGGAGAATGAGTTCTCATGTGGATAGATATCCATGAACCAGGTAAGGGTATTGGTGTCTCCTGTAGATAGGTATCCACAAATTTGATTAGGGTATTAGTGTCTCCTTTGGATAGTGGTCCATAAATATTGTAATAGGGAAGGATTCCCAAGATATTTTTTGAGAAAATTTTAGTGAAATATTTTCTTTGTGGATGTACCCACATTGGGTGAACCCCATTAAATTGATGTCTCTATTATGTGTGGTTATTTATGCATTTCTTTGATTACTATTATTGATATTGCCATTTATATATTACATAATATTGTTTGGAAAAGAAAAATAAAAAGTGATCTTATATTGTTCACCCCCTCCCTCTCAGTATAAGCTTGTGTTCTTCAATTGGTATCAGAGCGGGTTCCTTCGAAAGAGTTTAACAACTTGAAGTAAAAGGTTAAAATAACACAGATGGATTCTTAGAATGGATCTTCAAGGAATACAACATCATTTTTCTATGGGAACAATTATGCACTTTGGAGTGTGAGAATGAAGATTCACCTAATGGCACTAGTGAATGAAATATGGTAAGCAGTTGAGGATGGATACATATCACCAGCTACTCCACCTACAGATAAAGATGATAATATCCTACAACTAAATAATTCAAAGACAATGAATGGAGTTCTAAAAGGTTTACATGAAATAAATTTTATAAAAGTTATGCATTACACATCAACAAAAGATATTTTGGATAAGCTGAAAGGTATATATGAGGGAGACAAAAAGGTTAAGATGGCAAAATTGCTAAATCACAAGAAAATATTTGAAGACCTAAATATGAAGGATGAGGAAAACATTGTTGCATACCTACTTCGTGTGGATGAGGTTTTTAACTCCATGCAAGGACTTGGGTTCAAATTTGAAGAAACAGATGTTTGTCACAATATTTTGAGATCACTTCCTAAGAGGTATAGTGAAATTATTTCAGCCATAGAAGAGTCCAAATATATTGAATTTTTGACAAGAGATGAATTACATGGAATTCCCACAACTTTTGAGATGAGAATAAAAGAGGATCTTATTCCCCAAAAGGAAGCATCCTTCAATGTTACAAATAATATAAAGGGTAAGAGGTCATATTATGAAGAAGAAGCAAACTACGAAAGTAGGAACAAAGACACAAGAAATTATAAAGGTATGAAATTAGTTAGGTGCTTTAATTATGGTAAATATGGTCACTATGCAACTAATTGTCCAAAAGCTAGAATTGGTAGTGGTGAGAAACAATATCATAAGAACAAGGAAATAGGAAAAAATAGGTACCAAAATAAAAGCAAGGATGGACAAAGCAAGCAAGGAAAAAAGTTTTTCCAAAGGCATAAGAAGAGTTTTTATGGAAAAAATGTAGGTAAGAGTTCTAATGATAGTAATGGAAGGTATTTAGATAATGAAGAAGAAGAAATTCTATTTATGGCAGAAGAAAAATATGTCATTAGAAAAGGGGCACCAATTATTCTCAAGTGTTTTAGGTGTGGTAACTTTGGTCATCTTGAAGATAGTTGTACAAGGAATGGATTCAGTTTTAGTGATGATGAATATGAAGATACTCTTTGAGGTCTAGAAGAAGAAATTCTTATTATGGAAATAGAATAAGAAGAAAGTGCTCCTATTGAAGATGAATAAGAAAGGAATGAAGATGATCCTAAAGGTAAAGGAATAGAGGAAGAATCAAAGGAAGGATAAGTTGATCTTGAGTGTGATCTTTTTTTTTCTCTAAATAAATTAAGGAAGATAAGAAAGTAGAACTCAAAACTCAAGCTTCAATTTCAAGAATGTGATGAAGAGAAAGGAAAGCTTATAGAAGATATAACCAACTCAATAGCTAAGACAATAATATTTAAAGAGAAGTTAGAGGCAAAGGTTCTATAGTGTGAAAGGTTAGAACATGAAGTAGCTTCACTAAGGAAGGAAGTAAAATAGTCTAAAAACAAGCTACATAGTTTTTGGAGAAGCTCAAATACCTTGGATAAGATTATCAAGGTACAAAGATCTTCATAAAATAAGACAAGTATTTTTTTTGAATAGGTACAAAGAGAACAAGGAGAGGAGTAAATCTCAAGCTCCAAGGAATAAGAAGCTTCAGAAGAAGAGAGTGTAAGAGAGAGTGAGACTTTTGAGGTTGAGTTGGACAATAGAAAGTTCAACAAGGAAAGGAACAATGCACAAAATAGGAAAAAATGGAATAGGAAGTAGCACAAGATAGAAAATAATAAGAAACGAATGGGGTCAAGGCAAGGTTTCCTCAATGGACGTTGATTCTCATGTTGCATATTTGGGTATAAGGCTACACAATGCAGGTTACATGAAATACATGAATATGGAAATTTTAGAAATAGGTATCTCTTTCAAGGGTATTGCTACTCTTGTAATAAGTTTGGTCATAAGGTAGTAAATTGTAGGGTTCATGATAGGAATGGATATGGCTTCACCAAGAGAAAATTCAAGATAGTTACACCTTCAAGGAATCACAACATTAAGTGTTATAAGTGCAATAATATTGGGTATATAGCCAAGTGGTGTAGAGAAAAATTTCTAGAGACAAGAAGGAACAAGAACATTCAGAGGAATTAGAAGGATCGATTAAGGCAAAAGGTGGAAAAAGGTAAATATCAGTGTATGTTGGGAGTAGAGATACTCCCATACAAAAATTAACCACCTCAAGAGATGAGGTGGGGTAGGGGCTAAGCTAAAAGTATCATTCTTAGCCCAAGCTCCAAAGGAGGCCCTTTTCCATTTATGTCAAAGAGGGAGAGATTTGATTTAGGGGGAGAGCATTCAGTCAGGGGGAGAAAAACTGAAAGAGGTAAATAAAATGGTAAAAGGAAAGTGGGTTACCATCAATGACAAAGGGGGATATTGTTAGAAATATGAGAAATTTTTGTTATCATTGATGTCAAGAGATTGATTTCCAAGTTTCATCATCATTAATGTCATCATATGGTTTTTCCACAAGGCGAGGAGGTTCAAAGGAATAGGATATAATACTTATTTTAAATATTATATACCTAAAAAGGTCTAAACAGATTAAATATCCAAGGAAGTAGGATCAAGTTAAAAGGAAATAATAATGTTATAATATTTTGGGTCACAGGTTGGTTTGAAGGAAAAAGAAGGCCAAAGAGTTATCAAATTTTAAATCCTCCAAAAACCCATTTGGCAGATTTTTAATACTGGTTTAAATTATTTAAATTTAATTATTTTAACCATAGGTTAAAATTTAAATTTAAATAATTAATTAAGGCACCAAAAGGTTAAATAATTAAATTCAAATTTCCTAAGTTCGTCGAAGTGTTCGAAAAAATGGCAAATAATATAAAAGGGGGTAATTTTCCATTTCAAAAATTATCCATGTGAATTCTAATGACCAAAGTTTAAAATCGTGTGTTGTATTCATTAAAGGAAAGAGAAGATTCATGTGTGTTAAAGGTTTAAGAGGGTAGATGTGGCAATAAAGAGAAGGGGAGTGCCAACCAAGGGTCAAGGTGCTTGGTAGCACAAGTTGCAGTCGAGGGCTACGTTAGGACATTCTTGAAGTGCGAGGTTGTAGGTTAGATCCATGCAATCACATTTTTGCAAAGGGAAAAGTTTTTGTTTACACTGAAGCCGAGGAGCCATAAGGCTTAAGAGGAATGTGGTGTGCCTTATTATCTTGTGATGGCATGTAGCCCAAGCGGTGGATGCACTTTGCGCTAAAGTTATTGGTGAGGTAAGGTTGGGTGTTCGCATCTCGCTAAAGGTTTTTGTTGGGAAGAATAAAAGATATGCACTCAAATTTTAATTTGCCAAGGATTTGATAATCTAGAAATTGCATATTGTGGAAATTAAATACATTTCAATTTACCCAAGGTTTGATAATTCAGAGATTGCATAGTGGAAAAATAAAAGGTAGTTTGTGAGTTATTAAGGGAGATATAAGGGATAATAAAATTAAATATTTTATTTTAATTTTGGTGGTTAGAATTTATAAAGTAGGAGTGATAAGGTATGCAAGGAATATTATTTTGTATTTTGAAATAAAGTTACATTGTGATAATTTTTTTGAAGTTTGGATATTATAAGGTGTACTTGAGATTTAATATTTTTGAATGGTGAAATAATTTTGAGGGAGATAATTGAGAGAAGGATTTTTGTTATCTAACCATTGAGATTGGCAAAGAGGTTGATTGTGATTGAGACAGGTTTTGAGGTCAAATCTTCGTCAAACAAAAGGTATGGGCATATCATCCTTGTGATTAAAATATTATTAAATGTTGTGAAATGCAAGGTTGGAGTGAAAAGGATTTTTTGATAAGCATTGTTAGAAATATTTTAGTTATCCTTCATGTGCATGACTAGAGTTTGTGAAATATCATGAGTATCATTGTTATGTGAAGTTGAGAACTATCTTGAACTAGGGTTTGTGAAAGAACATGAGTATCATTGTTATGTGAGATTTTTTGATAAGCATTGTTGGAAAGAATTGAGTGAGCCTTCATGTGCATGACTAGGGTTTGTGAAAATATCATGAGTATCATTGTCATGCGAAGTTCGAATAATATTGAGTCAAGGTTTGATTTCCATAGTGTGAGTTGTTGGAATCATTGTGAAACACTTGGTTTGGATTTGTAAGCAAGTTGTATTTCATTGAGTGGATGCTTTGAGTAAAGTTGATTGAGTATTATTGGTTGAGAGTATTGGAGTGATAGTTCAAGTTTTGTGAAACAAATTGTTCCTTATTCTAAATTGATTTGAGAGAGATTTTGAAAGTGATTGAATGTTTTGTGAGTGTGCAAAATATTGAGTCTCTATGCGACCGCAAGAAGTGCACACCTCAGCTACCCTACTTGTGATGTTGATTTATTATGTATGATACTACTTGCACAAAATGAAACATTAAAAGCACATGCAACACAAGAAATAGGAAAGAAAATAAGGAGGTTTTATTTATTGATATCTCGAATCGTCGGTTACAAGTCCATCCATATAAGGGATACCCATAATTTTGATATAAATATCTACACAATATAAAGTAGCAATCGTATAAATTGCCCATAATGGAACAGTGTATCTAAGTAGGCCTCCTGGTCCCACACATAAAACTATATGGGGGCTTATAGATACCCCCTTCTTTAGATCTAGTCCTGGAGGGATATCTATGCTCTTGTTGCTTCAATATGGTCCTGAGTATCTATACCTACACTCATGAAAACAAAAAAGTATGCTTAGTAGGATGGGCCATTTCTCCCGATGAGGCCTTTTTTAGGGGATCTGAATACTCATGATACTGATAATGAAATATAAGCACGAACATAATAAGAAATGCTTGATAAGCTAAGGAAATAAGAAATACAAACATAAATGAAACCAGATCTAAACTATGATCAAGCCATAAATTAAGTAGTAGTAAAGCTAAGCTAAAAGTAAGAGGAAATAATTCTTATGCCCTAATATATGCCTACAGGCCATTGTTCGAGATAGCAGCCACAATGTGAATCTCTCCTCCTTATGGTTTAGGGATTTGTACATTATCCTCTTTACTAAAATATGACAACTAATTGGTCACTGAGTGTGTCTCCTACACTAATTGGTGGTTGGGAATGGTGAATATGACAACTGATGCATGGACGTAGATCAGCCTAACGGTGCTCCAATGCTCCTCAAAGTACTAAAGGTTGGTCCTCCATTTTGATAGGGCTTTGCTGTTTAGCATTGAAACTTTGTGGATCCTTTGATTTTTGTGGGAGACTCTATATGTAGACTTCCCTCTCAGATCTAGAACTTGGCTTCCTAGAGAAGCCTCCATCCAAATTGCATGTGATTAACCATTTTGGGTGGGAAGCATTAGTCACAAATTTGTATTGAAGGGGCAATTAGGAGGGACTCAAGGAGTTCCTCACCAAAATCCACCTAAAATCCATGCACATGTGCAGTAGGATTATGTGATATGGGATCGTAATCATGGCTAGACTGTGTGTGATGTGCTGGACGCTATCAAGTTTAGTAGCCAGGTGTGGTGGTTGCTCCTCTTGAGAGCGGCCAGTCTTGGATGGGCTAGAACTACCTTGTTTGAGTGGTTAGGACCACTACTTGCTCTTGGAGAGATCCAAGAGGGTTCATATGGTCTGCATATGTGTCCATATGGGTAGTCTCCTAAACATGACATATTTTAGGTGTCTACAGATGCCCATTTTTGGGATGCACTATGACCAAAGCACATCATAGAGCAAAAAAGTAGACCACCTAGGGCCATATTATACGTTGGATGATGATCATTGATCTGATCAACATAGGATGCCCCAATCATGTGGGAGGACACAAATCCTAGAATTATTACTTCCAATGGAATGGAAGGCTTAAATTTTTGGAAGTTTGGACTTGCTCATCAAGCAATCGGGTAGCTTCAGTACTACTATAGGTTTGAAGGGAGGGGAGATACAAAATTAACTATCATATTTGCTTTTTACCCCAACAAAGAGTAAGCTTATGATAGTTGTTGGTAATGATTCGTAAGACGAACGTAACTTTGACATGATCAATATGGTCTTTTGTTGACTTTGAGTATGATTGTTGAAAAATTTTGAATACCCCCTCAAGCAACAAGTCGATAAGAAAAGGACCATTAATGAAGCAACAAGTCGCTTGACCAAAATGAAAGATCTGGACCTCTTTAGAGGGTTTCTCTACTAGTATAGAGTAGTTTCCATCCAGGTGTGATTTCAACCCTCTTTGGTAATTGCACACCTTTATCCCATGGGGCGGTCTGGTCGTCATGGCATTATTAGGGAATCAAGGTGATAGCACTTATAATTTAACTTGTGTTGACTCACTATTCTGCTATAGGATAACTGAGATGCATCCTTACTCCCATGGGGTAGTCTGACTGTTATAGCCTTCTTTGGGTTTAAAGGGAAACATCTCAATTATACCATAGTTGTTTTGCCCTAAGTTGCCTTATGGCAATTTGCCTATATTGTCGTATATTGTCGAGTTGCATGGAGCACTAGTCACTGCAAATGGCCAAGTGTATACAGCAAATGATTGGGTACAAGGCTCATTTGTGTTTTTATTGATTATTTGATTTTTAGTTTTAATTTTTATGATGTTTTTGGATATTTTTGGGTATTTGCTTTAGATTTTACATGCTTTGAACCAATAAGTGCTTTTTATGGCCTATTTTGAAGTGCTATGTGGTGACAATTTGGTGAAAATTGTCTTCATTTGCTAGCCGTTATCAAGACCAGTGACCCCTAATTGTCGTGTATGGTCATTTTTAGGTCCAGTGGCCAAGAATTTTGGGCCACTAATGTTGGAAGTGGCCAAGGTGTTATTTGTAAAAGAAAAAAGAAAATTAGGGTTTTGAGCTATCACTTTCTTTAGTTTTCAATTCACACTTTTGGAGCTCTGGAGTGTTTGGGTGACTGTGATGCGGAGTGCTACCAATTTTCTATGGAGTAGACACTATGGCTGGTCAAGGAGAAGCCTCAACTAGTAGAGGATCTAGAGTTTTACGGGTATCTATCTAAACCCTAACATCCTTGTTATTATGGTAAAATGAATCTAATTAAAAAAATTTGGTAAATGAACCTCATTAACCATGTTGGCAATAAATTTCATTAATAGTTAGGCTTATCTTAGGCTTTAGATAGATGGGTTTGTTTCAGTTTTGTGTTTTTGCATTTTTTGTGGTTTTTAGACTCGGGAGGAATTTCCTTGGCATGCCACCTATTGGCCGCTACCACTCAACATGGCTAGCTTGTAATGATGTTGACTGCTACTGTTGTCAACGACTAGTTTGAAACCCCAACAGTTAAATTTTTTATCATTGGGAGTTGGCTATTGTTAGCTTCAACGACCTAGTTGTGGCCGCTCCAGGCACGAGCGACCAAGAAACTTTAGACTTTATTTTAGATTTTTTTGAATTTTTAGGCAAATTTAATTGATTTTTTTGAAATTTTGAGCTTTTATGAGTTTTTTTGCATGATTAGGTGCATTTTATTTGTTGCTCATGTAGCCTTAGAGTAGTTTGATTGTATTTGCATTGTTTGACTTGTTTATTGAATTTATTTAGTTGTAGTGCATTGATTTAAGATTTATTTCACACTTTTAGATCTTGTTTGCTCAAGCTCGAGATCTAAATTTTCTCTGTGATTTCTTGCACGAGATGCCTGACATGGAGTGGGTCTAGCTCAAGGCTCGTGGGCTCCAGTATGTCACTGGCCTATCCATGATTATGTCAAATCAGGCCTACCTAATGGTCCTGGTCCACCGATGGGACCCCAGTACCAACACCTTCCATATTCCTATCGATGATATGACTATAACGCTAGAGGAAATCTATAGGATTCTCAGGTTACCTTTTGATGGAGTGCCCATTATTTCCTCCCCCACTACTACATGGGGTGTTGTATTTATGAGGGTCTTTGGGGAGCATGCCACTGCTACCTCTAGGGATACTCACTTAGGGGTAATATCCATTTACCGTTGGTATGATGTGGATGTTTTTTCCCAACTACATGTTGTGTTGCTGATGGTTATTTGCAATAGCCTTATACCTTACTACTCTAGATTGAGGTTCCCATGGAACTTCTTAGTGATGGTACAAGACCTGATTGACAGTGAGCAACCTATTATCTATGCCTATGGGAGTGCACTACTGGTGCAATGCTATGATGAGTTATACCACATCCAACACTGTGGATGGGCTAGTATTACCTGTAGCTTGCTCCTTCAGGTCTAGGGATGGGAGCACATCAAGATTGATCACCCCGAAGGACTTCCAGTGGAGATTGCTGATTTGGAAAAGGATGTATAATGTTATAGATCTAGGTGGCCCAAGGCACTCTAGGAGCACAATATCTGACATCATGAAGGGGAGCTTTCCCACTATTTGGCATCTATGACAGGATTATGGGATGACAATATCGTATGGATACCATATCATGAGTGTCCCGCTTAGGATGATCCTATAAATTTTACAATGAGGACTCACCAAAAATATTGTTTGATTTACTACAAGGTCGATATCAGAGAGTTTTTTTATTATTCTAGGGTGATCCATCAGTTTGGGATCTAGCAGGATGTTCCTATTGAGTCGGTTGTCTATAATCAGATTTCCATCACGAAGAACCTTCCATTGCCCCAAGTTATAATAGTTCTTGAGGAGGATGACCCTACTGTAGTTGATCTTGGTGTGGTTGATGCTATAGTGACAAAGGCATACACCCTCTAGTGGGGTACACGACTATGGCATGGAGGTGGCCACCTAGGGTTGTCTCTAGAGGAGTCTGAGGCAAAGGATACTAATGGGTACTATAGCAACCTTGAGGCGCACAAGCCACTCTTAACTCTACTTGTGATGTTATTACTATACTAAAAATAAAGCTAAAAGATAATGAGAAAACATATAACACATAAATGACAAAGAATGGATTTTTCATTAATATTGAACTTTGGTTACATGTCGATCCCTCTTAGGGATACCCATCTTGATACAATGATTTAAAAGTGGATGAAGAGATGTCCCATTTTGCAAAATGGTAGCGTGCTCTAAAATGCTTCTTAGACCCGCACATAGAAATGTTTGAGGGCTTACAGATGCCTCCTTCTCCAGGTATATCTCCTGGATGGATCCTCTTGATCTCGTATGTCATGGATTATATCTCATGAACCTGTGGCCCTGTATGTAATTTAAACAACAATACACGTTTAGCTATCTGTGATTGCATCCCTAGATAAGGTTGTTAGTGATTAGAGAATGTAACATAAATATGATAAAATGATACCATGGAATCAAGTAAATCTAAGCTAATGATATAAAAAATAAGATAAAATATGCTATGTCTATTTAAGCTAAGCCTACGGGCCACTGTCCAAGATAGCGACCGCTAAAGAAAACCTTGCTCTCCTTGACCCAAAGCTATGGGTCAAAGACTATGATCTAATGTTGAAGAAAGGAGGTGTTATGCCCTTTGATTTGTTAAAACTCCACCGCACACGTGATCTCAAAGAGAACTCTCTCTCTATAATGATCTCATGTATGTGATTCATGTCTCTATATGTCATATATCGATCATGTGTCCCTATATGCCATATATCGATCATGTGTCTCTATTTTTTGGTGCTCTTAGGCTTGCACCTTTTATAGTGTGAAACCCTAGGTCTATGTCCAAGCCTTAGAAATGAATTTCTCATGCATAGTGCAAGTTAGCATGAGAAGCCCTTGTCTATTGTCTATATTTGAAGGCCATTTAACTGAAGTATAACTGCCCACTTGAGTCTTTTATGTGAGTTTTTTATTAGCATGAGAATATTTTGTCCTTTATTTATGCTTGAATGTCAGTTAACTTAAGTCTAAAGGCAAAATCAAGACTCCTATGTGAACTGGTCATGAAAAGAAATGCAAAGTCACTCATCTTCACATTTATTGCATGTAGACTACCACTTCTACCCGAGATTGGGCCTGTTTGTTGACAAAACACTTCTTATGGCTTAGTTGTTGTCATCTACAGTGGCTATGATCTGGTCATTGTCGTTTGCAATGGCTAAGGTCTAGCCACTCTAGGCTTGAGCAGCTAGAATTTGGTTGCTCTTGGCTTGAGCGACCAAGCTTGGATGGCTTGAAAAGTCCCCAAATGAGTGGTGAGAACCACTGTTGGTGCTTGGAAGTTCCAATATTATGTCTTATGATATTATGAGTGTGTCTATGTAAGTAGCTCCCCTAAGCATGACATGATTTAGATGTCTACAGATGCTCCTTTTTGTGATTGGTTGTGTGGGAAACATAATGTTGATCAAAAATGTATATTGACCTGTTTGTAGGGTGTATGGTGATCAATGGTCTGATCAACGCTAGATGGCCCAATCATGCAAGATGGCACACATCCCTTGAATCATTGCCTCAACATTTGGAGGACTTAGCCTAGTGGATTTTGCATGTTAAATTACACTCATTTCTCAAACTCAATTGGGTAGCTTTAGTTGTTACAACAATTCTGACCAGTAGGAGAGCTACAATTGAATATGTCATCTCTGCTTATGTTCCCAAAAAACAAGGGAAATTTGTGATTGTTGTATGCAATGATTTGAAGGACGAACACGATTTTTCTATGATCAAGTGATATTTTATTGATTTTGATTATGATTAATTTGAAGTTTTGAACTACCTCCTCACACAATGGATTGGTGAAGAAATGACAATGAATGAAGCGACAAGTCACTTGACCAATATGACTACTTTGGTTCCTTTCTAGCATTTGCTGCTTTTAATGGGCAATCCCACATCCAAGTGTGATTCCAATTTCTTATGATAATAATCCATCCCTATTCCAAGGAGTGATATGGCTATCAATATCCTTCTTAGGGAGTTAGGATGAGTGATTATGTTTATGTTTAGATTGTATCACTTTGACTTAATTTTTTTTTATGTCATAGGGGAATTAGAATGATCCCTTTGCACCCTAGAGCAGTATAACCATCTTGATCTTCTTTGGATTTGAATGGTGACATATCATAATTCCAAAATGATTTTCTTTTGCCCCAAGTGGCCTTATGATTGCCTAATCATCTCACCAAAATACATGGAGTCCAAATCGCTACAATCATTGAGTGGATAGAGTAGGTAACTAGATACGAGGCATGCTTGAGATTGTGATTTTATGTGAATTTTTTATTGTTATTTTGAACATTCTAATGATCCTAAACCATCAAAGTGTGATTATTTGTTGTTTTTGTTATTCCCTCATTGAAGGAACTGCTTAATTTTGACCTATGGGCTTGGCCGCTGTCAGGTCCAACGATATTTGATTTCCTGCCTGTGGCCGCTGTCGCCTTGAGCGACCAAGAAGCTCAGGCCACTGACATCAGTAGCGGCCAAGGCATGATTAAGGAAATATAAAACTTGTAATTCTAGGGTTTTGACCTATCATTTTCACTGTTCAAGATTCCATTTTCAGAGCTCTGGTGCAACGGCAATGGTTGTGACTTCGAAACTTTGCTAGTGCTGAGGACATGGCTACACAAGGCGAGACATCAACTATTGGAGGAGTCAGAGCTTCTCAGGTATTTCTATTCAAAACCCTAGCTCTCTTTTATTTTTCTAAGTAAAATTTAACTTCACTAAGAAATGAGTAAAATAAACCTCACTAAACCTATTGGCAACAAACAAACTCCGTAATTAGGCTTAGGTTCCTTTTTGTCGTGGTGTGTTGGTCCCCAAATTTACAATCTATAAGTGGCTTTAGCATAGGGTTTTTGAAAAATTTCCATTATTTACTTGTTTCTGCCATTTTAGGCATTCTCAAACTTATCTTAGTTTTGATGCTTGGGTAGGGGATTTGTTTTCCAATTTGTTTGCTTTCCCTCCCTTTTGTTTATTTGCTTAAGTTATTTTGTCAATTGTATTTTTTTTTATTTTCTAGCCAAGGTTTCACGGGTTTATCATGCCGCCCCTTGGTCGCTATCGCTCAGAGCGGCGAAGCTTGAATCCCAATGGTCAAAAATTTGATCGTTGGGCCTTGGCCATTGTTGCCTATAGCGGCTAGGGTTTGGTCATTGTAGGCAACAACGACTAAAGCTTGAGCCTTGTTTTTGCATTTTGTGTATTGATTTTATGATTTTTTTTTACTTTTGAATTTTTACTTTGCTTAGGTGCAATTTATGCTTCTTTCTTAGATTTAGAATAACTCATACACTTTTGCACCGTTTTCATGTTTATTGTGAATTATGCCTTAGATGCATTGTAGTTATGTTTTGTTTTTCTTCTACTTTGTTTAGATCCTCACTACTCAAGCTCGGGACTCGAAGCTCCTGCTGGACTTGCTTCTTGGATTTCATGAAATTGACTAGGAGTGGTTTAAGGCTCGTGGGCAACAGTACGTTATCAGGTTGCCCCACATTATGGCCGACTAGGCTTATCTTATGACTTTAGCCCATCGTTGGGACCCATGGACCAACACCTTCCACCTTCCACCCGACGAGATGACTATCACATCAGAGGATGTGTACAAGATCTTTCGGATCCCATTCGATGGGGTGCCCATTGTTTTGTCAACCACTAATGATCGAGTGGCCGTATATAATAGGGTATTTGGGGCACATTCTACATAGGATCTTTAGGATACTGGGTCTGAGGGAGTATCTATCAAGACTTGGTATGATGCTCATGTTTTCACAATGAGGTATGTTGTGTTGTTGATGGTGATCAACAACGTTCTTATCTTGAACTGCTCAGGTTTGAGATTCCCTTGGAACCTCCTAGTGATGGTGCAGGACCTACTAGATAGAGAGGAGCCTATCATCTATGCATGGTGTAGATCACTATTGGCTCAATGTTATGATGAGTTGTACCACATCTATTAGTGGGGATGCATCAGCATTGCTTGTAGTTTGATCTTACAAGTTTGGGGATGGGAGAACTTTAAGGTAGATTGCCCTAAGGGGCTCCAAACTAAGATTACATCTATTGAGGCTAGGACACAGTGCTATGCTGTGATATGGGCTCAGAAGCATGAGGATCATAAGAGCCACACTATTGTAGGGGATCTATCCCACTACATTGATGCTTTCACTAGACTGTTGGTCAGAGATGTCGTGTGGCATCCATACTATGAGTTTTCAATTTGGGATGATCTAGTTAGTTTTACTGCTAGGACACAATGCGAGCGATGGCTCATTGGCCATAATATTACCATCCAAGAGTATTTCTTCTACTCTCAGGTTATTTATTAGTAAATATTGCAGCAAGATGTGCCCTTGGTACCATTCTTGTATAGGAACCTCACAACAGAAAGGGATCTACCTCCACGATAGGTCATAGAGCTTGCATATGAGGAGGATGCCCTAGCCGTAGACCCTACAATGGCTAGGGGAGTTACGTAGGCCTACTCTCAGTGGTGGGGTGATCAGATATTGCATGGAATTAGTAGCCTAAGGCACGAGGATGATTGTAGGGGTGATGACGTAGATCCAATAGGATGTAGGTTTCAAGCCAAGACCAAGGTATAGGGCCAACTGGTAGAGCAGGTGGTAGCAGAGGATCCTAATGTTCTTGAGGAGGAGGAGTTAGAGCTTGAGGAGAGAGACTCTCCTTTGAGACCATATTTGCATGAGGTCAAGGCTGAGATCCAGGCTACTAATATCTAGGTACAACGATGAGATGCTATGATTGAGTAGCTCAAAGCACAGATACAGGCTCTGTAGGCTACTATCAGGGGTGGCGATGTCAGGATGTAGTTTTTTGTTTCTACTTCTACACCATAGGAGGTTCTAGAAGTAGGCTCAGGGGCAAAGGTGGGATGGTTTTATTCCTTTTTGGATGAGCATGAGGATCAGATCTAGGGTCTTATAGATCATGTTACCCTCCTTTAGATGTAGCTCAGGAGGCACAAGATTATCCCTAAGGATCTAGAAGATGGAGGTGGTTCGTAGGTTAGTGTACGCTCTACCTCGGGGTAGTCTTTTGCTTATCCTAGCCAACAAAACCAAACTCAGACAGAGAGACCTATAGGTTCACGTCACTCAACTCGTGACACCACCATAGGGGGAGATGGCACTGGAGGAGGTGATGTAGGGGGCCTAGGCCCAACACTAGATTGATGTTCTACTTGGTTCTTGATCCATTTTTGAGGTCGAATGACCTACATGACTATAGTCCACGAGCATTTTTGTATATTCATTGGACTTGACACATATTTTTATAATAGATTTACCTTTTGTGACTCATTATGTGTATCATTTATTGCTTATATTTTTGTTGTTATTTTATTTTATGATATTATGCGATGATGATATTATGATGATTTGATGGATATATTAGATGATAGATGATATTTGAAGATGCTTAGATGGATGTGTAGATTCTTATATGATTTTCTGATATGATGCAATGTATTTTGATGATAAATGATAAATTTATGATATGCAAATGGATATTGCCTGTATGTTTTATGATGTGGTTTATGGATGATTAATGACTTGTTTTTGTGGATGCGAATGTTATTGTTAAATGCATGTATAATTTTTTCTTTAATTATATGCACCTAACTTATGTGATGGAATGATATAAATGAACCTGTATGCTCTAATCATTAAACACATATGAAATGCATGTGACATTGACAATCTTACTGGGTGATACCACATAAATTTTAGAAATAATCATGAATTTAAATAATCACTTCTATCATAAGAATTGATTAAGTATTTATATATGAGATGTAATGGTCTATAATGTATCTTCTTAATAAGTTTCTATAAATTAAAAGATATAAAGTAGTCAGTGCCCGTCTATATACTATTTCTAATATATATGTGGTATTTGTCCTACTATGTTGATACCCCATAATTTATAGAATATTATAAAGAAAGTGATGGTGTGAATGATTTAAATTTTTGTTGCTATGTAAAAAAAAATTGGGGCTTTTCGAAGATTCAAACACTCTAGTTCCCCTATCAAAAACTGTCTACTTACCACTTAGACTTTTGAAAAGTAAGGCTTTTACCATGGACCTGGTTTTTCATGATCTTTGTGTGTGCATGTGATTTTATATTTTGAGATAGAACTCAAGCATTTCCTTCGATGTCATGCGGGATTATTTCAGCCCATTTCTAAGATCAAGGATCCTCAGGTGTTCATCTCATCCTTATGTTGGACTTAGTTGGACTATACCACTAGGAAATATTTGGTTACCTAAGTTATCTAATCCACATTCAAACATTGGTATACACAAATGCATGAAGTAATTGTAATAGACATATCATCATGCATAAGGATTTCTCCTTCCAGTTTTGTACAATGCTGAGAATTCCAGGGATTCAAGCTTTATTCCCTTTTTTTTGGCTTTGGATATTTGCTCATATGTAGTGATGAAAATCATTGTTTATTTTTTATTTTTATTTTTGAGCGGGGATTTTTTTGTAGTGATGATAATCACTGTTTATTTTTCTCATTCTTAGTGATGAAAAAAACTGTTTATTTTTTATTTTTATTTTTGAGTTTGATTTTTTTTGTATTTTGAATATATGATTGTATTGGATTTTTGCTTTTGAAATCTGGACTGTATGCTTGGATTTTTGAATTTGTACTTTTTCTTTGGGATTTTTCTTATTTTGATTTAATCAAGGGATTTTGATAGGGTAAATCTTGTCCTTTTGCCAATTCTCAGCAACTTTAAACCAGTTGCACATGGGGATAAGCAAGGATAATCCTTTTCACTTAAGGTAACCTAGACCGCTTTGCAGCTTTCATATTTTCCTTGTACTAGATAGTATTTTAGTGTTTCAATTAGTGATAGGATCGTGAATATCCAAGGATTTATCACTAGGCATTTATTTCTACTAATCAAAGTTGTTTTCCTCAAAAGTTGGTAATATTACTAGATTTGGTTGACTAACCGAAAAGCCTTAGTAATTATGTATAGCAACAAATAATGGTTGTGTTGAAAAACACAATTACACACATGTGGATGGAGGTATGGATATGAATGACTTGTGCGACAAACTATGGTATCACTTTTAAGACTCTCATGACATATCTTGTAATGTATGTGAAAATGCAATGCAATGATGTGGATGCAAAATGTGTAGTGCAATTGTTTTTATATTTTTGATTTTATGTTGTTTTTGTATTTTTGATTATTTTGACCAAAGGGCTTATTATGACTTTGGGGCTTTTGTTATTGATTTTGACCAAGCGGTTTGAATTACACTTGGAGCCTTTTTTATTTGATTTTTGACCAAGCGGCGTGAATTACCCTTGGAACCTTTTGAATTGATGTTTGACCAAGTGGTGTAAATTACCCTTTGAGCATTTTGAATTGATGTTTGACCAAGCAATGTGAATTACCCTTGGAGCCTTTGATGATTTTGGTTTTGACCAAGCAGTTTGAATTACCCTTGGAGCATTTTATTTAATTTTTGACCAAGTGGTATGAATTACCCTTGGAGCCTTTGATTTGAATTTTGACCAAGCGGTGTGAATTACCCTTGGAGCCTTTGATTTGAATTTTGACCAAGTGGTTTGAGTTACCCTTGGAGCCTTTGATTTGAATTTTTGAATTTTATGTTATTATTATTTTTTTTTGACATATTTGAAATATTTTGTGTTTTTGACATATTTGATTTTTTTTGTGTTTTATGAAATATTTGAATGTTTTTTATTTTTGACATATTTGAATGTTTTTGTGTTTTATGTGTAGAATACCTTCAAGTGAATAATATTGAGAGGTTCGGGCTCTTAAAAACCATCTAATGATATAAGGTGATATGCTCCAGGCCCAACTCTCTATGAAATCATGTATGGACTTATTCAGTTTGTCATGAACTTATCTCGCAGATGCAATGAAATATTTGAATTCTACTGGTTTTCTTTGAGCACTATATCTCCAACCTTGAATTCCCATAGGTGGACTTTACTATTGTAATCTCACGCAAGGTGATCCTGTTAAACATGGAGATGCTCTAAAGCTTTGACTCGGTGTTCATCAAGAAGCATCAATTGATCAAGACAGTCTTGCCACACAACTTCATCATCTATGAAGTATTTTAGTGTTATGCGTAGAGTCAAGATTTCCAACTCTAGAGGCATGATGGCTTCAGTGCCATATACTAGTGAAAATGGTGTTGCCCCAATGGGTGTCCGTATACTAGTCATGTATGCCCATAGTGCAAGAGGCAATTGCATGTGCCAATCCTTTTGATTTTCTTACACTATCTTCCTTAAAAGGAAGACTATTATTTTATTTGAAGCTTTTGCTTACTCGTTTTCTTGTGGATAATAAGACGTTGAAAAACTATGTTGAATATGATATTTGTTCATTAAAGCACACACATTTTTATTCTTAAAATATGGCCCATTATCCGATATTATCTTAGAAGGGACCCCAAAACAACTTATGATATTATGGAGTATAAACTCCGCAATCCTTGGTCTAGTTGTTGATGTTAAGGGGATACTTTCTACCCATTTAGTGAAGTATTCTATGGCCATTATGATGAATGTATGTTGGCATGAGTATGGGGGTGAGATCTTCCCAATAGTCTAGTCCCCATTGTGAGAATGGCCATGCTTCCTGGATGGGCTGCAAAGCTTGCAATGGTAAGTGTGTTATATTTGCATGATGCTGGCACTTACTACATTTCTTGACATACTCACAGAAGTCCTTTTCCATTATGGGCCAATAGTAACCCATTCTCAAGATGCACTAAATAATGGCCATGCCACTAAAATGGCCTCCACATGTTCCATCGTGAGCTTGTGAAACTGCCCAAGATGCTTCCTGGGGCTCAAGACAATAGAGTAATACTCCATCATATCCTCATCTGTAGAGGATTTCTCCTAGCAAAATGTATCTTTTTGATCTCTATTTAAATGTTTGCCTTTATGTATGTGATAAAACTTGAGGTAATATTCTGAGCTTCAGGAAGTTCCACAATTGGGAAAGCCAATCCTAATAGGCCACAACTTCTATAGAATAGACAACTTTCTCTTCCTGCATTTCTAATGTAGTGAACACTGATTGAGGAACAAATCTATGGTATATGGTCGCACCACACTCTATGGGTCCTTGGGAGATAAATGACCCCCAAGGTGCTATTTGCAAGAAACTCCTAGCTGTGAAGGACCAATCCTGATTTGGTTCGATGTTGATCGTGTTGACTGATTCTTGATTGTCAAAATATTCACGGTGTATTTATGAGTGCGAAAGAACTTTCACATGAATGGTTATAAAATTAGCAAAAATATTTTGAGGTATTAAGGATACCAAAGAGGCCATAGTGTCTACAAATCTATTCGACATACGACGTATTGCCTCAATGTCGTACCATTCTAGTTGGGCTAAGTAATTGTCAACAAGTTCCTTGTAAGTCTTCAAGAGTGGGCACCTACATTGGAAGAGTCATTTGATCTGGTTTACTATGAGCAAGGAGTCACCAAATATATTCAATATTTTAATTCCCATCGCTACAGTTGTTTGGAGTCCCAAGATCAATGCTTCATATTTTGTATTGTTGTTTGTGCATGGGAAGTCTAGTTTGAATGATAAGGGCAATAAAGCGCCTTGTAGTGTGATAAAAACAATCCTTGCTCTACCTCCTTGTTCACACTTTGAAATGTTGAAGAAAAATAACATGTCCTTTTATTTCTTAGGTTCTTTGAGCTCTAGTGAATCTGATAATGCAAAGACCACATCATCAAAAAAATTTATGGTGAAATGCTTGTTATCCTAAAGAGGTGCCTCTGCTAATTGATCTGCTAAGACTTATCCCTTGATAGACTTTTGGCTTATAAACTCTAGATAAAATTTTGTCAATAGCATGATCCACTCTGTGGTACATGTATTGTGATATGTCTTGCTCATTATGTACTGCAAAGGATTTTGTTTTAATATGACATAGGTCGTATGGCTCAACATGTAGTGTCATAACTTTTGAGTTGCAAAGACCACTGCTAAACATAATTTTTTGACATATGTATATCCTAGCTCATAGCTCACCAAGGTGTGAATGATGTAATATATGCCTTGCTCTTTATCTTGTGCATTCTTTTGGGCTAACATGGTGCCTAATGCAAAATCAGTAGCTGATATATATAGTAAAAATTGTATGTCTAGCCTTGGTGGAGCCAATACTGGTGGTGTTGCCAGATAAGTCTTGATCTCTGCAAAGGCTTGATGACATTCTTCATCCCAATGAAAGGGGACTTCCTTGCATAGCAATTTATTCATAGTTCTACATTTATCTAATAATTGTGTGATGAATATTTTGATGGATGCTATCTTGACTTGTAGGCTCCTCAACTCCCTAATGTTGGTAGGGGTGGCCATTTCCAGTATAGCATTTACCTTTATAGGATCAACTTTGATGCATCTATTGGATACAATGAATCCTAAAATCTTACCAAAAGTTACGCCAAATACACATGTTGAGTGGTATTTTCACCCAGTTGTGAAAGTACAACTCTCCTTTAGGATTTGGGTTCCAAATCCCCTCTTGCAAAGAAGTCAAACAAAAAACTTCTCCAAGGTCTTCATTGTATTAGCATTTGAAACTGTGTATTGGTAATCTCAAATGAAGATAGTCAATTTAAATGCTTGGAACACCTTAGTGATTGCAAGTAACTGTAAACAAGGGGCAATGTTGGTTTATTTCATCATGAAGCTTTAGTGATTGTTCATTGTCTTTTTTGGATTTTGTAATTTTTAAATGTTTATTTTAAATAAGTTAAACTTTCTGGAAAAATAAAATAAAATGAAAAAGAAATGCAGAAAATTAAAAATAGAACACATTCAGTATGATGCTATCTTGTTCCGGAAAAACCGAATATGTGAGGTCTCTATGCATGCAACCTAACCTATTGAACCTACAAACATGCACAATCTAGATAAGCTAAGTGCTGGTTTCTAGGGTTTTAACTATGGTTTCTAGATTTAGACATTCACATGAAGCAACCAAGACAACTTGCATTAAACTCCATCTATAAGCCTAAAACCGAAAAGGGGAAAGACAAACATTCAATCTTGCATGTAGAGAATAACTCCTTTCTTGCCAACAAGATGCAAATTTTTATCTTTCGGGCCACGCAGATGCAACCTGTCATGAAATCATGACATTTTTCTCTTTCGGGCTGTGCAGATGCAACCTGTCATGAAATCGCAATGTTTTTCTCTTTGCCCTATTTTGACTGCTTTGACCGTGATTTCATGACATGTCGCGATATCGTGACATTTTTGGTCAACACTTCTTCCTGCCTGCTTTAACCGTGATTTCATGACAAGTCACGAAAACATGACATGTCACGAAATCGCGACAATTTCTGTACTTGGCTGTTTTACCCATCAAACATCGTGAAAACACAACATGTCACGATATCGCGACAACTTTGAGTCTTCAACTTAATTCTTTGTCCTGCATCGCGAAAATGAGACATGTCGCGATATCGCGACATTTTTGGCATCTTGTTCTGTTTGACCGCTTTGACCGTGATTTCACAACACGTCGCGAAATCGTGACATTTTCTCATCCTGCTGCATTTTGTTGCTCTTGGCCGTGAAAACGTGACATGTCGCGAAATCGTGACACTTTTCCGTTCCACTGTACTTCGCTTGTCTGAGCCGCAAAAACGTGACATGTCGCGATATCGTGACACTTTTCTTTTTCTGAGCCGCGACGGAGCAACATGTCGCGATATCGTGACAACTTTTCATTTCTAGCCATGACGAAGCAACATGTCGCGATATCATGACAACTTTTCATTTCTAGCCACGACGGAGCAACATGTCGCGATATCGCGACACTTTTTCTCTTTGTGGTATTTTGCTTTTTTCCTTGATCTTTAGCCTATAGGCCACTGCAATCTTCTTGAAAAGCATGCAAAAAAGGTGGGTCCCCAATTTTGGGGTGTGTTGTGGAGCAGCCACAACAAATGGTGACTCTATTGGGAAATGCTCCTGAGCATTTTGGTGAGAACCTAACCTAAAAAATACAAACTTGAATACAAGCATCAAAAAATATAAACAAATGCCAATAGATAAGAAATACATGAAACATTAGAATCATTAAGCATCAGCTCGGTGTGTGCAATGTGTTTCATTCCCTATCATTTGAAATTGATCAACATTCCATTGTCAGTTTCACTTATGATTTGTATGCAAGGTTATGAATGATTTGTGCAGGATTTGATGTATGATGAAGATGCTAGAGATATAACAACCTGCTTTGCAAAGGCTCAAACCTTCTAGTATCATGAACAAACATATCAAAACTGTCAAACCCTCTTAGGACCAAATATATGTATACTGAATTAATTTATTAGATCCCAAAGTTGGTTATGTGTCACTACCATCTTGAACCCATGTGCAAGTGTAAGTGAAATCAGAACTTTGGGGAATAGGATTCCCAACCTAAGCGAGATGGGAATTTAACCCTATCCTTACTATTCTCGATCTGGAGTTCATTACCTCATCTTGAACAAAATGATTTAACCTGTTATGGATGAAACTGTCAAGCTAGCCTATCTCGTTTGAGCAGTCAATGGTCTTGTTTTTAGACAAGACATGTTGCCACGCATGAGCATACTCCACTTCCAGCCAGGCGTCTATAGCCCCGATGGAGATTAACCTCATAATCCATGATTTGGCTCTACTTTTGATTTCTTGGACCTTGGGGATGACTACCCATCCTTGCAAGGGACATGTAGTACGATCCTTCCAATCCAAAATTAATAAAGAAATGAAAAATATTTACTTTGGAATTTCAGATTCTTGAATGAGCAAAATAGAAGCTTTGGGGAATCAGATTCTCAACCTAAGCGAGATGAGAATTTAGACCCTATCCTTACTACTCCATGAAGGTCAAATCAGAGCTTTGGGGAATCGGATTCTCAACCTAAGCGAGATGAGAATTAGACCCTATCCTTACTACTCCATGAAGGTCAAATCAGAGCTTTGGGGAATTGGATCCTCAACCTAAGTGAGATGAGGATTTAACCCTATCCTTACTACTCTAATTTTAGGCTTTAAGCATTATGGGAGTGGTAAAAACCACTGTTTAAGGATTATGTTGCATGATGGGACAGACACGAAATATTCCTTTCGCCTCACCTTTTCTTCCAAGTATGGTTTTGACCATTTTGCTCAAGATTCTCTTTAATATGCGTAGAACGTGCTTGGTTCAAGATAGTTCGGGCATCAGTTCCCAACCTTAGGATCCTTTTAATATATGTTATGTAATAACCCTAAGAGGATTCGACACCTTTTCAATGATTGTACATGACATGAAGATGCAACTGAGATGAAATATATATGCAGTGTGGAATGTAACATGAGATATGAATGCATTGCTTCTTTTGAAATGCGGATGGAGTATATATCACCTACTTTACCATAATGTGAAAAACTGACAACTTCATGCATCACAAGTTCCAAACGATATTCTTTAATGTGTTTGCAATATTCGTGGAGCTTTCTGCAATACAATTCCGATGTTTCATATACTCCAAGTCTAAGACATAAGTTAACATCTCAAAAACAATTTTTTCATCATTTTTTTTTTTTTATAAACAAACCAAACATGTCAAATGAAATCAGACACTCAACTTAAATCCTAACTAAACTAGTAATCTTAAAACAAACAAAACAAAATTTGAAAATCCATACCAAAACCGAAAAATATAATATCAATCTCCTACGACTTAAGGGCTAAAATAGTGCTTTAAAACATGCCCATTAACTGGTAACGTCAGATCCTTCCCTTCTAAAGTTCTTAACCTGAAGGTATTTTTCCCTAGAATTTCTGAAATCTGATAAGGGCCTAACCAAAGACAATCAAATTTTTGATGATTCCCCTTTTCTTCATGTCTTTTATCCCACGAGTAAGACCAAATCTGAAATTCTGAAGGACTTAATTTTAGCTCTTCTGTCAAACCATATTTTAACAACCTCTTGGTGTTTACTCATGTGAATCATGGCTTCCTCCCTTTTTTCATCGAGGTGCAGTAAATGACTTAATCTAGCTTCAGTGTGGTTATCTGTTCCCAAGTATTCTTGCATGAAATGTAGGGTTTGCAGCTTCAAGTTTGCAGGAAATATTGGGTCTTGTCCATAGACCAAATGATAGGGTGTGTTTCCTATTGAGTCTTTTATTCTGGTCCTATCTGCCCAAAGAGCAAACTTTAACTGGCTGTGCCAATCTCGAGGGTTCCTTTCCAGTAATTTCTTAATGATATTCAACAAATTTTTGTTTGAGGATTCGGCCAAACCATTTCCTTGAGGGTAATAATTAGATGCAAATTTTAAACTCACTTTATTGTCGTATGCCCAATCTGCAAATTGCGTGGAAACAAAAGCTTTACCATTATCACTAACGATAGAATCGGGCATTCCGAATCTTGTTATGATGTGATCCTCAAGGAATTTTATTACAACGTCTGTAGTGGCATGTTTTGTAGGAACTGCTTCTGTCCACCTTGTACAATAATCTGTAGCTGTTAGTATGAATTTATGGGAATCTAAAGAATTTGGGTTAATAACCCCAATGAAATCTAATCCCCATTGTGCGAATGGTCTCATCTGAACTACAGGTTGTAATGGCATGGCTGCGTTTCTTTCTCTGTTGGCAGCTACTTGACAAATGTGGCAAGATCGTACATGAGCGTGTGCATCTTTAAAAATGTGAGGCCAATAGTATCCTGCTCTCAGGATTTGATGCACTGTAGCATTTGCCGCACCATGGCCAGTTCCATATTTCCCATGAAATTCTTGTAGAACCTTGGCAACTTCTTCTTTATTCAGGCATCTCAAGTAAATCCCCTCGTGGTTTTTTCTGTAAAGAACACCAGATCTAATCAGATAATTAATAGATTTAAGTCTTAAAGCCCTTCTTTGAGTGGAATTCAAATTGGATGGGCACTTACCATTTAATAGAAAATGTACAATGTCAACATACCAGTCATCTTTAGAAATGTATTCTGCATTTGAATATTGGCATGTCGTTTGCGGATTATTCTCAGCAATCGTCTTCACAAGTCCCTGTCCTCGAACTAGTTTCATGGGTTGGATTTCAAGATCAAATTCTTGGATAGTAGAAATCCATTTACCTCTTTTCTCACCTAGCTCGTTCTGTAAAAACATAGTTTTGATAGCAGGGTCAGGCACAATGGCAAAAACTCTATTGTGCACAATGTAATGTCGAATTTTTTTACCGTTTTAAAGAGTGCGTACATCTGCTTATCGAGGATAGAATACCTCAATTGAGCATCTTTTAAAGGAGCACTTAAAAATGCTATGGGATTTTCTGTGCTATCCTCACCTTTCTGGGTCAAGACACTCGCAAAAGAGTGTTTCGATGCGAAAGCATAAATATAGAAAGGTTTAGCATAGTTTGGACTTATGAGGGCAGGGGCTCTGGAAATGGCATCCTTAATGTTTTGAAAGGCCACCCTACTTTCCTCGTTCCATCTGACATCTACATCCTTCTTGAGCATCTTGTTCAACGGTTTGGCTATCTCAGCGAAGCTTGAAATAAACTTCCTCACAAAATTAATTTTCCCGAAGAAAGATCTCAACTCCTTTTTACTACCCGGGAGAGGCAAGTTTTGGATAGCTTCTATCCTTTCTGGGTCAATGGATATACCTTCTTTTGAAATGATGTGACCAAGTAGTCTTCCTTCTGTTACTCCAAAGATGCATTTTTTGGGATTTAAAGAAATTCCATGCTCTCTGCATCTTTGAAGAACCTTTTTCAAATCCTTGACATGGTCTTCTCTTTTCTTTGAAAATATTGGAATATCATCCACATACACAATGATACACTTGCCTATAAGCCCTTTGAATGCATAGTCCATGGCACGTTGAAATGTTGCACCAGCATTTAACAGTCCAAACGACATTCTTCTGTAGGCAAATGTCCCCCATTTGGTTGTGAAGGCTGTTTTCATCTTGTCATTGGGATGAATAAGAATTTGGTTATATCCAGAATATCCATCAAGAAAAGACATCATTTCAGATCCATTCACTGTTTGTAAAATTTCATCAATGGATGGCAATGGATAGTTATCCTTTTGAGAGGCCTTGTTAAGATTTCAAAAATCTATACATAGCCTAATCTCTCCGCTCTTCTTTCTTACTGGAACGAGGTTAGCAACCCGAGGTTGAGTGCCTAACAGGAAAAATAATCTTTGCTTCCAATAATCTCTTGACCTCCTTTTCTATTAAGGGCTCCAATAGCGGGTTAACAACTCGTTGTCTTTGTCTGAAAGGCTTGGAGTCCGGCTTTAGAGGGATGGTATGTGTAATGACGTTTTGGTTGTATGTTTTCAATTCGTTATAATTCCAAGCAATGCAATCCACGTAGTGTTTTAGTGCATGTATTATATTTTCTCTTTCTTCAACTGTACATGCCTTTGCGATGTACACTTCCCGTGGATTGTCTGCACTCCCTAGATTAATTAGATCACATGCATCTTTGGGGAGTGGAACCTTTTTTTCTTTTCTGGCCTTGTATCCCATATCGAACATTTTCTCCAATGAAACTATGTCTTTAGGTATTTTGTTGGATTGACATGTAGTTTCACTTTCGTTTTTTGCTTCTTCTTGCCATCTTTGCTCCTCATCAATCACCTGGTTTTCAAAAATACCTGAGTTCGTGACAAATTTGAATATGTGTCTATCATTTTCAAAAACTTGGAAATTCTTGACATTATCAGGTATCGATGGACAAGGAACTAATTCGATGGAGAACTTTTTACACCTTTTTATATCAACTGGATTTAACATGCTCGCGACGACTGCAAGAGAATCTGCTATGCGATTTCCTTTTCTAGAAATAAGGACTATATTGAAAGCATCGAATTCCTCAATGAGGTCCATTACCCTAGTTCTATAAAGGCTCAGTCTCTTATCGTGGCATGTATATTGTCCTTTAATCTGTTTGACTACCAATTCAGAATCTCCCAATACTTTCAAGCATTTAACCTTTTTGCTCAACGCCAGTTGTAAACCAAAAATCAGTGCTTCATATTCTGCCATGTTGTTCGTGCAAGGAAATTGCAGTCTATAAGCAGCCAATAATGGTTTACTTCCCGGGCAAGTGAGCTCGACTCCGGCTCCTGCTCCCTGTTTGGATTTGGATCCATCAAACCTAAGCAACCATATGAAATTATTTCCCTCAAGAGAGCTACCATGAAATGTTTCCCTTTTAGGCTCTTCGGTAGCTTCTTCAACATCAAATGCATAAACCCCCAACTCTGGTTCAGAAAACTGAACTTCATTTGGCTTATTAAATTCTGTTATGATTTCCTTAAGCCTCGGTTCATTTTCTACTCTGATTTGATTCACGATTCCTTTCCAGGGTAGCCACATATGTGAGCAATCGGTTGAAAAATAGTCGTTCAAAGTTTTCATCCAATCCCTTGCAAGTAGCATTCCATATCTACTTGGGATATTAACAACCAGAATGTCGACCACTTGTTGGACCCTGGGTTCAGAATTTAGTTGAATTTTGACATCATATAGGGTCCCTACCACATTTACCTCAGATCGGTCCAATTGCAAAACCTTGCATTTGGATGAAACAGGTTGTAGACCTAGCATTTGACATATCTCTGAAGGCATGAGATTGCTCGTGGCACCCGTGTCCACCAAACAATTATGCAAATTCTTACCAGCAATTCTCAGAGTCAATAAGAATGGCGGGACATCCCGTCTCTCCTTTCATAAAATCAAATGAGACTCAACTTCCTTTCCCTTCCATACTTGATTAGGTGAGTTCAGAGCCTTTATCAATGCTTCTTTTTGGCCAGGCAACCTGGCCGCTTCTAAGAACGAAAGGCTTGATTTGGACTTCTTTAGATCCTCCACTATGTCATAGTTTGATTTTTCAAGTTTGACTATCTTCTGCATGTCATTAGACATTTCTCTTCTAAGTGGAGGAGGAGGATTATTATCTGCCTTAGTATCCGGAGGAAGGATAGAGTTATTTGGTGGTGTTGATGATGTTTTAGGGGCTTTAGATTTACTTCTCAAATGATATCCATGATTCCCCTTTCTAAACTCTCGAAAAGCTTGCACCTCCTGTTCCAAAATTTCATCTTCTTCTTCCTCACTCTCACCTTCTTGATGGTATAAAGTTTCCACCACCATAATGTTATCATCTTGATGTTGGGGTGGACCCTCATTTGGCACAAGTTCCAGGTCATCTACTTGGGCTTGGAGACAATGAGTGTATCTAGCGATTTCCAGGACAATTCCTCTCATTGTGCTCTTTTGTATTGTGCAATCTGCACCCCTTTTCCCATGCAAAATCAGAAATATTCAAAAGGGAACTGGATTGACTGGGTCCTATAGAAGTATCTAGTTGATTGGCAATAGGGGCAGGTACTCCTCCATTGTTTGGCTTTGTGTTCCAATGTCTCCCTCTATTGTTAAAATTTTGATTTGAGTGAGGGGCATGGGACTCATACTTCTATTTTTGAACCATGTCATTACTCAGTTTATGAACTATCTTCTTGAGCTCTTCAACATCCGAATAAATCTCTTTCGGTGGAGCTACATTATTGTTAGTTCCCGTTGGGTTTGCATAATTCGTGGGATCTTGATTTAACATTTGAGTCATATTTTGAGGAATTTGATTCATATATGGATTTACACTTTGGATCGGAGTTGGATTTGGGAAAGGAACTATAGCCTGAGAATTAACCTGGCTGGTTCCTTGCATAGTCGATTGACTATTTTGCAAAAATGTGAGAACGGGTGGAATGGATGTGATCGGTTGGATCGGAATGGGTGCATAGGTAGGTGTTGGTGGATATGGTTGTTGATATGGGAAAGAATTCATGTTTGGCATTTGTGGTGCCATGATCTGATTTACCATGGGAGCTTGACCATATGGAGCATATTGTCCCATCATAGGCATCTAGGGAAACCCATAGCCCTGTGGTGTCATTTGTTGCTCGATGGTCATAGCTTCATTGTAAGCTAAGGCGAGCATGGTGACTTGAGGATTTCACCTGGAAAACATCGTTGTCATCGGATCCAATGCCCCAAAATAGATTTGTAAAGCTACTATGGGGTCTATGGCAAAATGCCGAACTGCTCTATTATAACATTTTTGGAATCTCTGATTAAAGGTTCTGATTGGTTCACCCTGGCCCCTTTTGCATGTAATAAATTGATTGTAGATGGTTGCGGGATCCAACGGTGACCTAAACTGATTGACAAAGGCATTCTCCATTTGTGTCCATGAAGTGATTGAACCAGTAGGCAAGCATATATACCATTCATAGGCTACTGGGTCTAGGCTCATGGGAAAAAGTCTGCAAGCCACATCTTCATGTTGGACTTGCAACCTTATCAAAACATCCCTATAGGCCTGGATATGCTCCTCTGCAGTCCTTGGGCCATCTGGTTTATATTTGGGCAAGAATATTTCTATGTTCTTAGGGATTTCATGGATATCCCCTACAATATTCAAAGGGATATTATTAGCTCCGTACCAAGGAGCTGCTGGAGGTTGGGCCATTTGACTCAGAATTGATGAGGACAACCCTACAAGAGTGGTGGAAATGGTACTGATGATAGGTACGCTAGTGGCAATTGATACCACCGGTGTAGGTCCGCTCGGTGTTCCTGAAACAGAAAGATCTTTTGTGACAAGGCTATCTGGTAGGTTCACAACTTGCTTGGTTTTATTTTTTGGAGTACAAGTGAGTGTAAGGTCATGGAATATGGTTTCCCCAGTTGTTTGGGACCTAGTCACGATACGACGCGGTGGGTCCAGCTTGCCTGATGAAACTCTCGATATCTCCAAGAAAACCTGCAACACAAAAAAAATGTTGCGGTTTAGTCGTTAATGAGATTTAAGAAATAATTTCAAAATCGAATCAAAAACACATTATTTCTGTATGAAAATCAAAATAAAGTAAACCAATTCGGCCCTCCTTCTAGCGCCAATCTGTTGAGTGGTATTTTCACCCGATTGTGAAAACACACTCTCCAATAGGATTTGGGTTCCAAATCCCCTCTTGCAAAGAAATTAAACAAGTAACTTCTCCAAGGTCTCCGCTATGTTAGCATTTTGAAAATAATATAGTTCAATTTGAATGCTTGGAATACCTTAGTGATTGCAAGTAATTGTAAACAAGGGGCAATGTTGGTTTATTTTATTTGACCACTTCAATGATTGTTCATTGATCAATATTATAAAATAAAAAATATTTTTTAGATTTTGGTAGATTTTCAATTGTTTATTTGAATGACTATAATTAAAACAAAATTAAATTTTCTGGAAAAAATGCAGAAAAATAAAGAAGTGAAAATAAAATGCAAAGAAAATGGAACTAAAATACATTCAGGAATGAGGCAATCCTATTTCGACAAAACCGAAGATAATGAGGTTTTATGCATACAACCTAACCTATTGAACCTGCAAACATGCACAATCTAGATAAGCTAAGTGCTGGTTTCTAGGGTTTTAACTATGATTTTCAGATTTAGACATTCGCATGAAGCAACCAAGAAAACTTGCATTAAACTTCACCTATAAGCCTAAAAATCTGAAAAGGGGAAAGATGAACATTCAATCTAGCATGCAGAAAATAACTCCTTCTTTCTTGTCAATGAGATGCAACTCTCTAAAATTTTTTGTATTAAAAATATATCAGTTTACAACAACAGAATTTCCAGTTTTATCAAACCAGAACAAATGTGGAGGAAAACGCTCAAAGCAGGCCCAGAATGGCCTATCACCTTCAACTCTGCAACTCTGCTCGTAGTGGTTTCTAACCCTTGTATCTGTCATTGGCTTCTGCTTTTAAACTTTTTGGTATGGTTCTCTGTTTCACTCTGTGACCCTTCATTTCATTTCCTAGATCCATTCGTTTCATCTCCCCAAATCACTTCTTTATTGTTTTGGCTTCTTGCTCGGGTGTGAAACGCTTGGTCTACTCTGCTAACTGTAATCGTCGATCCTAAAGAGTTATCATAGCCTCTACACCTTTATGCCATGTGTTCAATGCTTCCCTGCATGTTCCATAATGGCCCCTATAAATCATGACAAAAAATAGCATGTCACGATATCGCGACATTTTTATGTATGCAGCTTTGCTCCTCTACCTGTATCGCGAAAATGAGACATGTCGCGATATCGTGACATTTTTCTATCAACAGCCTTGTTCGTCCTCATGCATCGCAAAAATGAGACATGTCGCGATATCACGACATTTTTCTCTTTCGGGCTGCGCAGATGCAACCTATCGTGAAATCGTGATGTTTTTCTCTTTCGGGCTGTGCAGATGCAACCTGTCATGAAATCATGACATTTTTCTCTTTGCCCTATTTTGACTGCTTTGACCATGATTTCATGACATGTCACGATATCGTGACATTTTCGGTCAACACTTCTTCCTGCCTGCTTTAACCATGATTTCATGACAAGTCGTGAAAACATGACATGTCATGAAATCACGACAATTTCTGTACTTGGCTGTTTTACCCATCAAACATCGTGAAAACACATGTCGCGATATCGCGACAACTTTGAGTCTTCAACTTAATTCTTTGTCCTGCATCACAAAAATGAGACATGTCGCGATATCGTGACATTTCTGGCATCTTGTTCTGTTTGACCACTTTGACCACGATTTCATAGCACGTCACGAAATCGTGACATTTTCTCATCCTGCTGCATTTTGTTGCTCTTTGTCGCAAAAATGCGACATGTCACGAAATCGTGACACTTTTTCATTCCATTGTACTTCGCTTGTCTGAGCCGTGAAAACGTGACATGTCACGATATCGCGACACTTTTCTTTTTTTGAGCCACGACGGAGCAACATGTCGCGATATCGCGACAACTTTTCATTTCTAGCCATGACAGAGCAACATGTCACGATATCACGACAACTTTTCATTTCTAGCCGCGACAAAGCAACATGTCGCGATATCGCGACACTTTTTCTCCTTGTGGTATTTTGCCTTTTTCCTTGATCTTTAGCCTAGGGGCCACTTCAGTCTTCTTGAAACACATGCAAAAAAGGTGGGTCCCCAATTTTGGGGTATGTTGTGGATCAGCCACAACAACGCACTTCTTAGGATTCAATCAGACATTGTGTCTACGAGGTGATCAAAGACTTGTCTAAGGACTTCGGTATGCTCTTGCCACAATAGGGACTTGGATAGTAAGTCATCCATTTAATCTTCCAAGATCTTATTCATATAGTCATGGAATATGTATGTCATGGCCCGTTGATATGTGGCACAAACATTTTTGAGACCGAATGGCATCACTTTGTAACAAAACGTTCCCCATGGAGTAATAAAAGTAGTTTTATGTTGATCTTTAGTCTTAATTTGGATTTGGTTGAATCTAAAAAACCCATCCATTAGGGAGAGCATTTCATGACCTACGGTTGCATATACAAGAGCTTCTATGTTTGGCAACAGGAATGAATCCTTTGGTGTTGCCCTTTTTAAATCTCTAAAATCCATGCAGATACAGACTCTTCCATCAGGTTTTCCTATGGGTACCATGTTTGACACCCACTCAGGGTAGTCAATAGGAACTATGAATACTGCATCCAGTAGTTTTTGCAATTCGTTATTTACCATCAAAGCGATGGTTGGATGCATTTTCCTCAATTTTTTATTGACTGGCTTCTTCATGGGATCCAATGAAAGGTTGTGAACAACTAACATTGGATCTATCTCTGGCATGTCTTTATAAGTCCAAGAAAAAATATTTGGCCTCTCCTTGAGAAGAGGAATCAAGATGGCTTGTTCCTATGGAGATAGAATTTCTCTGAACTTGACTTTCCTTGGTTGGGTAGGATCATCATTGATGTCCACCTCGAAATTTGCTTCTATAGCCATATGTGACCCACATGACACATTGAAATCAGTGGGATTCATAGGACATATTGACTCAGGTTCCAAACCAACATGGAAAACATCATATGCACAACCTGATGCAAAATGGAATGGTTATAACATCTCTTCATTGGGGAAGAGGTCTTCTGGCTCTATGGGTGAACTAGCACGATCCCAATCAATAACGTCTATATAAAGATGCAATGATTTGGTAGGATCTGCTGGATTATGAAGTGGATTGGTCAAATCGATGGAGATCATGTTGATGGATGGGATGAAATATTTAGGACCACATGGGTGCAATATTGTCTCAGGGGTTTCTCTTCCATACTCACGATGAGGTTCTATAGGAATGGGAATTTCTATATTTGGCCCATGAGCAGGATGGAAAATAGGATCATTGGGCTCTAACTACTCTTTGAATGTAGGTGGAGGGGGATTAACCATCTGATGAATGGAAGCTAGGTCAACAGGTCTCCCCAAAAATTGGAGTTAAGGGTCTATGGCATGAACTTTCGCTTCTCTCTCTAATAGCTTGTTGACTTATCGCAAGTGGTGAGGTCCTGTTGGAACAAAATTTTCCTTCGGTTAATAGTGTTGCACCTTAGAATTTGCCAACATTGAATAGATAGATCTTGCTTGAGATCATTTGCCTAGTATCCAGAGAAGGTTGGTTCCTTTGAGTTTTTTAGAGAAAAGGGGAACAAGAGATAAGGGAAATATAGCCTAAGCTAGAACTTTTATCATGGTATAGATTAGACAACCAAAAACATCGATAATGTAGATTACTACTTTCAAAGTTTTCTTTATATCTTCTTATAGAAAACATGAATTCCTGAGTGCGACTTTTAGATATTCGTCTAAAAGCATGTAACTATCTTTTAATGTTCAACTCTAGAAACAAGATTTATACATGCATAGTCCAGATTTCAGAACAGATACATTATAAAACTTAGAGTGAATAAAAGTTAAAACACCAGATACATACACTTGCACACAAAAGTTTTGGAAGCCAGAGGAAGAAATATTTTATTGCTTGTAATCCAATACATGTACATCAAGCTTGTAAACGTCCAAGAGTAGACCTTTTTTCTGGAGTTGCTCACCCCTATATATACCCTAAAAGAGTATCTTTTTCTAAGTACATCTTACTATTTTACAAGCAATCATATATAGTTTCTAATAATACACAAAAAGTCTTCTATGAATTATATATCTTCTCTGCAGATTAGATTCTAGATGAGCCTATCACATTTTCAATCATCTGGAAAGCCTGCTCTATCCTAGATTTCTAATAATCGTGTCAGAAATCACTTCATGGTGTTAGTGCATGCCTTTGATTTCCAAAAATACATTTTATTCCTTTATAGCTGGTGTGTCACGAAATCGTGACATTATTTCCTTGCTTTGCTCTTTTGTCGCCTCTAGCCACAAAAATGAGACGTCACGAAATTGCGACATTCTTTCCTTGCTTTGCTCTTCTGCCACTTCCATCCATAAAAATGAGATGTCACAAAATCATGACATTCGTCTCTTACTTTGCTCTTCTACCGCTTCCAGCCGCAAAAATGAGACATGTCACGAAATCACAACATTCTTTCCTTGCTTTGCTCTTTTGTCGCTTCCAGCCATGAAAATGAGACATGTCACAAAATCATGACATTCTTTCCTTGCTTTGTTTTTCTGTCGCTTCCAGCCATGAAAATGAGACATGTTGCGAAATCGTGACATTCATCTCTTGCTTTTCTCTTCTGCCACTTCCAGCCATGAAAATGAGACATATCACAAAATTGTGACATTATTTCCTTCATGTTCCTCTTTTTCTACCTTCAACCGTGAAAATGTGACACGTCACGATATCGCGACACTTCTGCCTCTTTGTTCTCTTTTGTTGCTCTTAGCTACAAAAATGCAACATGTCGCGATATCGTGACACTTTTTCCTCCTTGTTCCCTTTTGTTGCTCTTAACCATAAAAATGCAACATGTCGCGATATCGTGACACTTTTGCCTCCTTGCTCCCTTTTTTTGCTCTTAGCCGTGAAAATACATGTCGCGATATCATGACACTTTTTCTTCCTTACTCTTTCTCTTTTCTTTGGACCGTGAAAATGCAACATGTCACGATATCATGACCTTTTCCTCCTTGCTCTTTCTCTTCATTTTGGATCGCAAAAATGCAACATGTCGTGATATCATGACACTTTTGCCTCCTTGCTCCCTTTTGTTGCTCTTAGCCGCAAAAATGCAACATGTCATGATATCATGACACTTTTGCCTCCTTGCTCCTTTTTGTTGCTCTTAGCTATGAAAATGCAACATGTCACGATATCGTGACACTTTTTCCTCTTTGATCTTTCTCTTTGTTTTTGCCTGCAAAAATGCAACATGTCGCAATATAACGACACTTTTTTCTCCTCGCTCTTTCTCTTTGCTTTGGACCACAAAAATACAACATGTCACGATATCGCGAGACATTTTCCTCCTTGCTCTTTCTCTTCGCTTTGGACCACAAAAATGCAACATGTCATGATATCGTGACACATTTTCCTCCTTGCGGTGTTTTGATTTTTCTTTGATCTTTAGCATATGGGCCACTTCAGTCTTCTTGGAAAATATGCAAAAAGGTGCATCAACTGTTTTTCTGTAGTTAGTCACTTTTTAACTAACATTCTTGGCACCCTCTAGGGGATTTTTTTCTTGCAAAATTTTTGAACCAGACCTTCATCCATTGGGAAACGGAGTCAACAACGTAGTTGTAAAAATAATAGTTTAGAGAAAGACAAAGAACACAGGAAAATACACTTAGATTAAAAGTGAACATTACTTCGTCAAAAATCCCTTTATACCTTAGTATCTCTATTAAAAAAAAAATGTCGACTTCTGATTGGTTGTGACTAAAATTTTTTGTTAAGGCAAAAAATGGTAATATTTACAAATATTGTCTAAATATACTTATATTATACTATACATATAATTCCTTTTCTGCTTTCTCAACAGAAATATAACTTTAGGTGAAATGCATTCACCGTGATGGGAAGAACCAATCCATCTTGATCTTTCAACTCAAAAGCACTGAACTGTTTCTCTGAAACAATTTCAAATGGTCCCTCCTAGAAAAAATTGAATTTATCATGGTTACCTAGCTTAGATTTCTTTACATTCCATTTCTAAACCAAGTCTCCCACTCTAAATTTTTTGGTAGTTGTATTTTTGTTGAACCATCCTTCAGTATCTACCATTGTATCGCTCCAAATTTTTCGCATCCTTACCTTTAGGCTATAGGATCCATGCCCGGAAGGGGGATGCGAGAAGGATGGGACAATACCTCAGACTGAGAGGCCCTTGGAATGTCCTGCCTCTTGGGGGAGGGGTATAAGGGTGAATTTTTGATGGATGGTGGGTTCACCAGGAAACTTTTAAATGGCAGTTTCCACGCCTAGGTTGACAGTGAGTTTGATGTGTTCATTTTTATACTTGATCATTCAACTCCTAGGTTTGGCCAAGATGAATCTAAACTATTCTATATGCCAATGCTAATTTAAATGAGTACAAAAAATAGGAATAAATGCTAATAACAGAGAATATGCTAGCTAGAAATTTTCATACCTGATTCTGGATGTTTGATGAAGATTCTGAATCTTGTAGCAGTTCAAATCGTCTCAATTCGTACGTAATCATATGATATTAAATAGGATCATCTCAAATCATAGAAGGTCATCTGAGATCAGACAAAATCATCTGAAATCTGATGATTTCATTAGATAAATTCATCAAAAACCTGGAATCACAGAAATAGATACAAAATAGCCAAGATGCAACTACAGAAGCAAAGGGAAATGATAGAAATAACTATAAATTTGTCTAAATGACAGACACAAACAGTAATTAAAGAGGAAAAGCATTAACTTCACAATTTATTTTAATTTTATCATGCATTTATACTAGATGAGGTGAACTCCAAGATGCATAAGTATGATAATTAAAGAGAATGCATAAATACAACAAAAGATTGCAAAAAAGCTACGAAAATGCAAACTCTGGGTTTTAATTGCCCCCAATATGGACTATAGTCAGGATCACCTCCAATCGTACGAGATCATCTATGCTCCTTGAAAAGATCGTCCGTAATCTTCCAAGATTGTCTGAGATGATATGAGCTATCTTCGACTGAAAAATAGTAGAGTTCCTACAAGAAAATGTGAAATACAGAATAGAGACAATAGTACGAGGGAATAAGGAACTAAATCTATAGGGAAATCTATCAGCTAAGGGTTTTAGGGGGTTCAGGGAGAATCAGGGGGATAAACTAGAAAAATCCTAGTTTATATAGGATTAGGAAGAGGTTAGGAGGTTGGGGATCATCCCAATCTGGGAGATCTCCAACATGGAAATTTCCAACTGCACAGACACGTTTCTGCCCAAGTTGGAGAGGCTATTGAAATAGAGGTTAATTATGAAAATTTGTTTTTGGGATGAAATCATCTGGACATTCTATTCCAGACGAATGTGTTAGATCAGGGACGATTTTGTCTAATATCTAACGATATCATCCAACGGTCAAAACAAATCCTAAAAATGGCATGAAAAACGGGGAAAGCGGATAACAGGCGGTTTAACGGGCAGTTTGGGGTTGAAATTCAAATTTTTATCTTTTATCTTTTTACTAAGGTTTTAACCGTGCCAATTTTAGGGTGCTATATTTTGCCCCCTCTTTAACGAATTTTTCAAAGAAAATGCGTTAAAGACGAGTTTTTCCCGTTGTACGAGAAAGCAAAAATATACTCAATTTTTTAGACGACGATTCTTGTTCGAATCGTACGAATGCTGACTATGGTGCCCCCTCCGTGTTTTTACCCAAATCGAACATTTGAGGTAAAAATGCGGAAAAGCAAAAATTAAAATGTTGATTTTTAAATAAAACTAAGAAAATAGGGTAAAACCCTAATTCATTTGTGATATGATGTACAAATATTTTTGAGATGTATATATGATCTTTTTGGATATGACTTGTTCATATGTTTTTATGATGCTTCAATGTTTGAATTGTTTGCTTGTTTGATTGATGATTCATGTAATTAGGTCATTTTAGAAATATTTATAATTTGATGTCATGCTATAATATTTTAAATGAAATAGTCTGATTTAAACAATTGGTTGTTGTGGTGTGATTTGATGAAAAATAAAAAGAGACTTCTAATAATAATTTCAAAGGACATTGTCGCTATTATAGACCATTTCATGGAGTCACCGCTCACTCGGTCGTCAAGCTAATCCCAGTATAGAAATATTGTTGAAAAGTAAAAGAGTGCTTAAGAGACTATCTTAAGACTTTGTGTTGTGATGATGGAGATGATGATGGTTTGATGATTTGTTTTCAGATTTTCATAAAAATAATATGCATGAGATACTTAAAAGAAATATGATTTTGCTAGGCATAAATTCCTAAGTGTGATAAAATTTTGAACAATTCCTTAGGAATTATACCATGGTTTCAAAATGGAATGTTGACATAATGACATAAAATAGAATAAGTGTTCGTTCGTTTGTTTTAAAGCATGATTGTGTAACATAATGATGCAAGTCATAGGAATTTGTTTTTATGCATTTGTTTTAAAAGAAATGGAAAATACAATTAGAACAATGGTTTGCGCTAGGCATAGAATTGATAGGTATAGACTTATACCATCATCACGAAATCCAAAGAAGAAAATAGATATTTTAGTTTTATTGCAAGATTAATTTTGTGACTTTTGATAAACAAAAAAATAATAATATGAAATTTTTTTTTGAAATTATTTTTGTGATTTTGTGAAAATATGTATGTAATTGATTTTATACAAAACAAAAATTCTGAAATAAAAGAATAAAATTATTCCGAAAAGAATTACAGAAACATTTTAAATTATTTCAAAGACAAATGTAGATTTATAAGGGATCCTCGTGTGCAAATGTGAGTTCATTACCGATCTTGATTTATCATAATGATACAAAATCTCTCAAATACAAATGTGTGTGCGATTGTATTGTTCTTTCACCAATTTTGAGCAAGATAATTTGATACAAATAATTTGCCTTAACCAAATGAATTTTCGTTGACCATGATTTATATGCATGTAACCGTACTAGACTACTATGTAAGTTAGGTTATCAAGAGCTAACTAATCCATAAGCTGACATAGGTCTATATAAAAGAAGGTTGCTAATGTGACAGACATATCACCACGCTAGGAATTACCCAAGGCCAAGTGGGTTGGGCACAAACCACCTATTATGGGGCTTACCTCACAGTTTTCGAATAATTGAGAATTCTAGGGATTCAAGCTCATTCACCATTCTTTTCTTTTCAAGGGGTAGGGAAAGGATTTTATTGCATTTTGCTTTTGCGTTTCTCTTTTTGCTTTGTTTTTCTTTTCTTTTTTTTACTTTTGTATTTATGCTTGATATTTAAGATAATGCTGAAATATTGCTATGATGGTACAAAATAACATTTTTTTTCTCGTTTTCTTGAACTTTTCTTTTCTTTCTATGCTAGGGATACTTGCTAGTATTAGCTATAGAGCAAGGGATTTTTATTCTGGGTAGGGGTGACCTTGTCCTTTTGTCAATTCTCAAATATTCTAGACCATGTGCATGATAGGATAGCAGGGGAAACTTTTCACTCAGGAAACCAGTTCTACTATGTAGCATCATATCGAATTTGCAATGAAATCATTTTAATGTGAAAAGATATACTTGGTTCAAGGAAATAACAAGATCAGTTCTCTATGCTCAAAACTTTATTTAATGCCAATGTGGACTTTGATATAAGAGAGATTAATAATCATACCAAATAAAATCAATATATTTATTCATGTGAGTATGAAAGTGTGGGATTCCAAATAAATGCTAATTTATCCGAAATAACTGAAAATATAACTGTAATACTGCACAATTTGACAGGTACAAAAAATAAAAGATGTTTTTTGAAGATTTTTATGATTTTGATGTTTTTGATTTTAATTTATGAATTGAAAGAAATACAAGGTGATTGTTTTTGAAACGTTTTATATAAGTGACTAAAAGGAAATAATATGCAAAACAAATATATACAATGATGAAATGACCAAATTTTATGCATAGTAGCGTTTGAGATGCATAATGTTCATAGGTTCTTTAAGTTCTTTACCATATAAGGTAGATAATTTGTATGCTCCCGATCCAAATTTAGCAGTGATGACATATGGTCCAAGCCAGTTGGGCTCAAATTTACCTTTAAGGTTTTTAGTTGCATTAGTATTTTTTTTATTCTCTTTTAAGACAAGGTCACCGATCTCAAAGGATCGATGATGAAATTTCTTGAGATATGCTCTCTTAAGCTTGTTTTGGTAGGCACGAAGATGCTCCAAAGCATTGATGCACTTTTCATCTAGAAGTTCTAGTTGACTAAATCTGCTAGCACGATATTCATCCCCTACTTCAGTATCTTGAAGTAGTAGAGCTAAAGAAGGAACTTCTAATTCAAAGGGAAAAATGGCTTCAACACCATAAACAAAAACAAAAGGTGAAGTTCCCGTGGGGGTTCGAACACTAGTTTGATAGGCCCACAAAGCAGGATATAATTGAATGTGCCAATCTTGACCAAATTTATTGACCAATGTTTTGAGAATTTTGATCAAAATGTATCGCTCCAAATTTTTCGCATCCTTACCTTTAGGCTATAGGATTCGTGCCCGGAAGGGGGATGCGAGAAGAATGGGACAATACCTCAGACTGAGAGGCCCTTGGAAGGTCCCGCCTCTTGGGGGAGGGGTATAAGGGTGAATTTTTGATGGATGGTGGGTTCACCAGGAAAATTTTGAATGGCAGTTTCCATGCCTAGGTTGACAGTGAGTTTAATGTTTTCATTTTTATACTTGATCATTCAACTCCTAGGTTTTTCCAAGATGAATCTAAACTATTCTATATGCCAATGCTAATTTAAATGAGTATAGAAAACAAGAATAAATGCTAATAATAGAGAATATGCTAGCTAGAAATTTTCATACCTGATTCTAGATGTTTGATGAAGATTCTAAATCTTGTAGCAGTTCAGATCATCTCAATTCATACGTAATCGTCTGATATTAAACAGTATCATCTCAAATCATAGAAGGTCATTTGAGATCAGACAGAATCATCTAAAATCTAACGAATTTGTCAGACGAATTCATTAGAAACCTGCAATCACAGAAATAGATACAAAATACCCAAGATGCAACTACAGAAGTGAAGGGAAATGACAAAAATAACTATAAATTTGTCTAAATGACAGACACAAATAGTAATTAAAGAGAAAAAGCATTAACTTCACAATTTATTTTAATTTTATCATGCATTTATACTAGATGAGGTGAACTCCAAGATGCATAAGTATGATAATTAAAGAGAATGCAGAAATACAACAGAAGATTACAAAAAAGCTATGGAAATGCAAACTTTGGGTTCTGATTGCCCCTAATCTAGACTACAGTTAGGATTGCCTCCAATCGTACGAGATCATCTGTGCTCCTCGACAAGATCATTCATAATCGTCCAAGATCGTCTGAGATGATTTGAGCTATCTTCGACTAAAAAAAATAGATTTCCTGCAAGAAAATGTGAAATACAGAATAGATACAATAGTACGAGGGAATAAGGAACTAAATCTGCAGGGAAATCCATCAGCTAAGGGGTTTAGGGGGTTCAGGGAGAATCAAGGGGATAAACTAGAAAAATCCTAGTTTATATAGGATTAGGAAGAGGTTAGGAGGTTGGGGATTATCCCAATCTAGGAGATCTCCAATAGGGAAATCTCCAACTATGCAGACACATTTCTGCCCAAGTTGGAGAGGTTTTTGAAACAAAGGCTAACTATGAAATTTTGATTTTGGGATGAAATCGTCTAGACGTTCTGTTCCAGACGAATGCATAAGATCGAGGATGATTTCATCTAATCTGCAATGATATCATCCAATGGTCAAAAACAATCTTAAAAATGGCATGGAAAATGGGGAAAGCGGGTAATAGGCGATTTAACGGGCAGTTTGGGGTTGAAATTCAAATTTTTATATTTTATATTTTTACTAAGGTTTTAACCATGCCAATTTTAGGGTGCTACAACCATATGCTTATGATTGTGATTGTATGATTTCTCTCTTTGTTCTTCTAATTGTAAGAGCTGCATTACTCCTACAACTGTGTGTAGAATTTGGTCAATCTAAGGTAGCAGGTAATGATATTTGAGTGATGTTCTATTCAGATTTCTAAAATCTACACACAATCTGATATCTCCATTTTTCTTCCTGACTGGTACCAAGTTTACCACCAAGGTGGAATGTTTAACAGGGTATACTATTTGAGCTTGAAGGAGTTTTAGCTGTTCTTTTTCATCAAATATTCTATCTTCGGATTCACTAGTCTTTGCTTTTGCCTAAAAGGCTTAGCTCCTTCTGATTATATGGTATGTTGAATAACATATTTATTGTACACTTTTAGATCACTATACACCCAAGATATGATGTCAAGGAATTTTTTACACAATTCTCTAATCTGGTTCACTTCCTCTTCTATACAACTGATTCCAAACTTAATCATTTTGCCTGGCTCCAACTCTACATCTTTGTATCTTCATTTATTGACCATGATTTTTTGACCAACTACTCTATCATTGTTATCAAATAGGCTTTCAAGGGTGATGAGACCCTTAGGAATATGATTGTTTTTTAACTAAATAATATCCTCTTCCTCTTCATCCTACAGATCCTGGTTGGCTGAGAAATTCATTTCATGGATTAAGAAATCCAATATTCATTTATCATTTTCAAAAACTTGTCAAAAAATATTTTTATCAGGCACTGAAGGCCTGTATATAAGTCTAACTATTTTAGACTTCTGAATAACATTACTTACAGGACAAAAATTAGCTCCCACTGAAGATAACAAATCTATGTGGGTATTATGTTCTCTAGGGATAAAATTTATATTTAGGGCCTCAAAGGCCTCTAAGAGATCCCACACTTTATTCTTGTAAGCCTTCAAATAATTTTTTTTACTTATACAGTTTTTGGTGACTTGATTCACAATAAGTTCTGAATCTCCATAGATGAGTAACTATTTGATTCCCAATTTCTCAGCCTTTCTTAACCCTAAGCATAGGGCCTCATACTCTACTGTGTTATTGGAGCAACTCCAAGTCAACCTGTAAAAGAAAAACTTTTCCTCTCCGATGGGAGAAATCAAAACTATTCCGACACCAGCTCCATTCTTGCACCTAGCCCCATAAAAGAAAAGCTTCCACAATTGATTCACAGAACCATCCTTTTCTAGGGAGGGTATCAATTTTCTTTTTTTGTTTCTCAATAGAATGGTTTCCTATTTATGTTTCTATCATGTCATTAAAATTTTGTAGAGAAAACTCATCCTCAGCTTGGATCTCTTCTAATGTTTCTTCCATTAGATCTTCTTCTATTGTTTCTTCAGTCATCATATTTACACGGTCAGTTTCACCAATATTTTCTACATGAAACATAGATGGTTTCTCATTAAAAATCTTGACCCTTCTACCTTTGAAAGGTATCTTCAAATGAGAATAATCTATGGATAAGTATCCTCCTATCTTTGCTGTGAACTCTCTGGATAGACACATACCAAAATAGGGCTCCAAGTCTATGACTACTACCTCTTGTATGACTGTCATCTGAGGCATTTTATGTAGCCGCATGGGAATATCCTTTATCACTCCTATAGTTTTTACTGGAGTCCCATCTAACTATAGGATGCCTGCGCTGCTCCTAGTGTACTCCATTCCCATAATATTACATACTGCTTTGGGTATCACAGTGGTAGCAGCGCCTGAATCTATCATGCAGTTGTGGACAACCCATACTTCCATTTGAAGGGACAAATAAAAGGGTGGTGGCCTGTTCTTCCCAGTGGAAGACGTCAAGTTCTTTAGAACCATTTTTGAAGATGATGCAGTCCTACCTCCATTTTTCATTGTTCTTAGGGATTCTTGTAGGTGATCGATTTGACCTGGGATTTGAAAAGCATCATACATACTTGCCTTAGAAGGAGTCTTTTTCATTTTCTCTACTATACTAAATGTAGGTGAATCAACTATTCTTTATCTTTATTTGGCAAAAGTTTCATATTTATTTTTGTATCCTTGGGTAGCTTCAGTTCTTTGCCTTTTTGTCAGCGAGGGGAATCTCAACCTTTCCCTAGCCTGTTCTTGGGTTTCATTTTCCCCCGAGGAATAAATTCTTTGTGTGTTTCTTGCCCTTGAATTTTTGCTAGAAACTGATATTTTCTTTCCTGAGGGAGACTTCCATTAGGAGTTTCTTTGGGAACTTCCTTGGGAGTAGGGTAAACATTCAATGGTTGAAGCTCTTTAGGGTCTACTTGCAGTGGTTTCTTACCTGATCTTATCAAAACTGAAACCTATTCTATTGTAGGCATCATGAATTTTTGGTCCTTCTTTCTAATTATATTTACATGGCCTTTCATTTTTTCTTTACTCTTTTCAACTGCTATACTTTGTACATAATGCTAGTGTATCATACACAAAATTTCCCCATGTGGATCGTTACATGTAGTACACCAAAAATTAGAATCAGTGGGAGGCTCTTCGGCATCCACTGTCTCATTTGTATATACCATGCTTGGTCTCTCTTGTCCCCTATTGCTTGTCGAAGCACCTTCCTTTTGTATCTATGGAAATCTTCTTGCTTGGATATTCCATTCAGCCTCTCTCTTTTTCATGGATGCCATTTCATTTGACAATGTCTTCATTGTATCAATTATGGTCATGTATTGATCATTGGGGGGATTTGATGCAAGGGGTATATCTGGTAATGCAAGGAATTTAGGAGGTGCAGCTATAGATGGGAGAGCCTATGTTGATGGGAGTACAGGAAGTTTAGAAATTGATGCTTGGGAAAGCTCTAGTACAATTGGAAATAGACTCTTTGATGGATATCTTTTTGTAGCGATGAGATCAGCTTCGCCCTTTGCTGCCTCTAAATAGATCCCAAGAAAAGTGGTTACACGGTATTGCCTTATTATCATACTACGTTCTGAATTAAAAGCCCTTAAGTAATAGCATATAGCTTGTTCTTCTGTGGTTTTTAGGCCCTGTGGTACTATACCATGAGTTTGATAAATTTGATGTTGAAATCTTGGATTTCTTCTTATGGATGCCTCTCAATGATAGTGAATTTATTCAGCAATGTGAAAGGATCTGCATGTATATTAAATTCATCGACCAGATGGCTAACAAGTATTGCCCAAGAAGTAATGGATCTAGTGGGAAGCGCTCTATACCAATAGAGCATCTTTCCTTTCAAAGATATAATCAACAATATGACCCTTACATCTTCCTGAGTGATGTTTTAAATAGATGCTAGTGATGATACATCTAAACAGTGCTCATCTAGTATTTTTCTTGTTCTATCAAAGGTTGGTAATGCTTTTAGTGTAGCTTGTGGAATTTGGTGGTGTGCTACCAAGTTAAAAGGGCCAGTTTTATTCCACACAAGATGGGTTGGGGCAAGGGTGGCTACCATGATTGCTAAAGGAGTTACAAATACTACAGGATTGCTTACAGATGCTCCTACAATGGGTGTTAAAGAGGTGCTAATGGTGTCGGGTGGATTTGATCGTGCGACTAGCATAGGGTGTGCCTTTAGGCTTTCGATATGTAGTTCAATGAACTCGATAGGTTATTCAGAGTTTCTAGCTCAGTATCTAGTTATCATATGGCTATATAACTAGAAGGTTTCTAGAAAAGGTCTTTCTTTTATGGTCTAAATTGCAACAGAGTCACTAGGTGGTTTTTCTTGAGATTTTCAAACAAAAAGGCTCTTAAGGTAAAACACCAAAACTTATACAATACTGTGGGATTGCTGGTCCCACCGGGTGTGCCAAAAACTATTGGAACAAAATCTACCTTCGATTAATAGTGTTGTGCCTTAGACTTTGCCAACATTGAATAGACAGATCTTGCTTGAGATCATCTGTCTAGTCTCTAGAGAAGGCTGGTTCCTTTGATTTTTTTAGAGAAAATGGGAACAAGAGATAAGGGAAATATAGCCTAAGCTAGAAATTTTCTCATGGTATAGATTAGACAACAAAAAACATTGATAATGCAGATTACTACTTTTAGAGTTTTCTTTATATCTTCTTATAGAAAACACGAATTCCTGAGTGCAACTTTTAGATATTCGTCTAAAAGCATGTAACTATATTTTAATGTTCAACTCTAGAAACAAGATTTATATGTGCACAATCTAGATTTTAGAACAGATACATTATAAAACTTAGAGTGAATAAAAGTTAAAACACCAGATACATACACTTGCACACAGAAGTTTCGAAAGCCAGAGGAAGAAATATTTTATTGTTTGTAATCTAGTACATGTACATCAAGCTTGTAAACGTCTAAGAGCCGACCTTTTTTTTGGAGTCGCTCACCCCTATATATACCATAAAAGAGTATCTTTTTCTAAGTACATCTTACTATTTTACAAGAAATCATCTACAGTTTATAATAATACACAAGTCTTATATGAATTAGATATATTCTCTGCAAATTAGATTCTAGATGAGCCTGTCACATTTTCAATCATCTAGCAAGCCTGCTATATCCTATATTTTTGATAATCATGTTAGAAATCACTTCTTGGTGTCAGTGCATGCCTTTGATTTCCAAAAATACATTTTATTCCTTTACAGCTAGCGTGTTGTGAAATCGTGACATTCTTTCCTTGCTTTGCTCTTTTGCCACCTCCAATCGCAAAAATGAGACATGTCACAAAATCGTGACATTCTTTCCTTGCTTTGCTTTTCTGTCGCTTCCAACCACAAAAATGAGACATGTCATGAAATCATGACATTCATCTCTTGCTTTGCTCTTCTTTCGCTTTCAGCCACAAAAATGAGACATGTCACGAAATCGTGACATTATTTCCTTGCTTTACTCTTCTGCCGCTTCTAGCCACGAAAATGAGACATGTCACAAAATCACGATATTCTTTCCATGCTTTGCTTTTCTACTGCTTCCAACCGTGAAAATGAGACATGTTGTGAAATCGTGACATTCGTATTTCTTTGCTCTTCTGCCACTTCTAGCCATGAAAATGAGACATGTCACAAAATCATGACATTCTTTCCTTCGCATTGCTCTTTTGCTGCCTTTAGCCACGAAAATGTGACATGTCGTGATATCGCGACACTTCTGCCTCTTTGTTCTCTTTTGTTGCTCTTAGCCACGAAAATGCAACATGTCGCAATATCACGACACTTTTCCCTCCTTGCTCTCTTTTGTTGCTCTTAGCAGTAAAAATGCAACATGTCATGATATCAAGACACTTTTGCCTCCTTGCTCCATTTTGTTGCTCTTAGCCATGAAAATGCAACATGTCATGATATCATGACACTTTTTTCTCCTTTCTCTTTCTCTTTGCTTAAGACCGCGAAAATGCAACATGTCACGATATCGTGACACCTTTTCCTCCTTGCTCTTTCTCTTCGTTTTGTATTGCGAAAATGCAACATGTCGCGCTATCACGACACTTTTACCTCGTTGATCCCTTTTTTTGCTCTTAGCCATGAAAATGCAACATGTTTTGATATCGCGACACTTTTGCCTCCTTGCTCCCTTTTGTTGCTCTTAGCCACAAAAATGCAACATGTCACGATATCGCGACACTTTTTCCTCTTTGCTCTTTCTCTTTGCTTTTTTCCATGAAAATGCAACATGTCATGATATCGCGACACTTTTTCCTCCTCGCTCTTTCTCTTTTCTTTGGACCACAAAAATGCAACATGTTGCGATATCGCGACACATTTTCCTCCTTGCTCTTTCTCTTCGCTTTGGACCGCAAAAATGCAACATGTCGCGATATCGTGACACTTTTTCCTCCTTGCTCTTTCTCTTCACTTTGGACCACAAAAATGCAACATGTCGCGATATCGTGACACTTTTTCCTCCTTGCGATGCTTTGCTTTTTCTTTGATATTTAGCCTATGGGCCACTTCGGTCTTCTTAGAAAATATGAAAAAAAGTGCATGAACTATTTTTTTGTAGTTAGTCACTTTTTGATTAACAGGTCCAAGATAAGCCATCTCTATCTCATCCTCAAAGTCGTCATCACTTATCCAAAAACTGTTAGCATTGGTATGAGGCCCTAAGACAAAGGGCTCATGTATTGGCCTTAAGTAGGCCATCTCTATTTCATCTTCATATTCTTCATCACTTATGAAGAACCCATTTGCATTTGTCTCTTGTCTCAAAGTTAGGGGTTGATGGCTTAAGCATAAGTAAGCTCTTTCTGTTGAGTCCTATGATTCATAGTCACTTTCGTCTGATGTATATTAAATCTCATCGTGGATGGACCATGTGAACCTTTGTAAATAATGAGGCCCTTGATAGGCTAATCCAGGTTATACCTCATCATCACTTACTTCATATTCATTCTCCTCATCCCATGAGTTGTACCTTATTGGGGTGGAATCAATTGAAATGTTTGGATGATAAGTTTTTGGAGGTGGTATGTTTACCATGGCTACTTGTCTATTACTCAAATTTGCTATTCTCAAGGGATGATAAGTAATGAAATCAATGTCTTCTCCCAAACCTATGCTTAATCTTTCCAATGCCATTGCAAGTGAGTCATCTTGACCTCCACTATAATAGCCTAAGCCAAATATGTCAGAAGGAAGCTGATATAGTGGCTCGTAAGGCCTCCTGTGCCCCTGCTCATATATTTCAAGGCCATAGCCATGCCAATGGCAATGCTAAAATTAGCTTATATCAAACTCAATATTAGAGAGGTAACAAAAATTGACTATGAATAATTCATCACCATATCCTTCTATATCTGAAGACTTATGAGCACAGTCTAGGCTAGCATAGACAAAATTGGTTTGGTTGGGAGGGATTCCTAGTGGAACCATTGTTCCTACTAGTGGCCTCAAGTATTTAGGCCTCCCTATGTCCTATGTAGTCTCAATGATAGGTGTAAAGGTGATGTTCTACATAGGTTATTCCCCTATGCCTATACTTGCCAAGTGTATTGATGCATGCGATGTGGATGACCCCATAGATGATACTAGCAAGGCAGGGTGATAATCACTATCTTCATCTTGATATTGAGGATCTTCCTCTTCCATAAGACTTGGAATTTTAGCAATGGTTATAGTTGGAATTTCTTTGGGCCTTTCTTCCTTAACTAAGGAGGCCTTTAGCTTCTGATTGTCTTTTGGTTTTGACATTGATGGTACTTTAGAAGCATTGATTGTCTTGAGTGCACTAGAAGGTGTTGATGTGCCTGGGTCTTTTCTAACCCCTTTATCTTTGTTATCAAATTGTGTGGTTGGGTATGAAGGTGCCACATATATGTGATTATAAGGGATCATGAATTCTACCAAAATATCCACCTGATTAACATATTTAAAAAGCTCTTCATCGGCTAGAACCACATAGACTTTGCTTTCATGCACATACTTGACACATTAGTGCAAGATCAAAGGCATGCACTTCATGGCCCTTATCCAAGGGTGCCCTAAGAGGATGTTGTATTGCATAGCATATTCCAATATATGACACATCACAGGGATGGTCTTGTGCCCCACCATGATGGGTAGGACTATTGTTCCCACAGTATTGCATAAAGCATCATTAAAAGCTATCAATGTGTAAGTTCCTAGAATGATATTGGTCTTGGGTGTCTTGAGGTGCTCTATTGCAGTTGTTGTGATGATGTTTATTGATGAACCTGTATCGACCAAAACCCTCTTTAAAGGTAAGTCATTGATGGGTGCTACAATGTTTAGCAAAGGGTGTGGTAAGGTAGCAGAAACTGTCTTAATCTCATGATCATAGAATCATATTATAGGTTCTTGGTATTATTTCACTTGTCCCACAAAGTGAGTGAATGCATTCGCATCTTGTGGTTGAAGCTCAATTGTTCTTAAAATCTCCATTAGAGTCTCCCTATGCTTTTGGGACTGTTGTATGAGCTCATATATGGATAACTTAGCTAGAGTCATATGTATTTTTTCTCTAACCTACTTAGAATAGTTACCATAGGTCTCGTTGGTGAACCTGGAAGGTTGTCTTGCCTTTGCCTAAGAGCATCTAGGATGTTCATGGGAGCTGCAAGTGGTTACGTTTGACCATACCGCATAGTCCTTGTTGCTATGTTAATGATATCAACCATCCCAATGCATATGTGGGTAGGTATGTCAACTCGAACCTGATTGACTTGTGCCCCTTGCTCTCGAGGGGCCTCATGATTGGGAAATGGGTTTCTATATATTCCCATGTCTCTATTATCAAGAGCTAGTGGGTTGTCAACTTTGAGCTCTCCCGCATCAATCATGTTTTGCTCTTGATGCGTAAACCCGATGCAAGCCTCAATTTCATGCCCTGGTATCCTATGATAAGGAAAAAATTGATCTTCCCTATATCCTTTTGGCTTAGGATGGTTAGGATCTATAAGAGGTATATCAAAAAATCTGATCCTCCTAGCCTCACTCAATTGCTTAAATATTGATTGCATTGATGTTGTTAGAGGCATGAAATAACAAGGCTTGCATTCTTGGTTTCTTCCTTGATTGTTCTTTTGGTTGTAGTTGGCTGGTGGGGGATGTGCTTGATAGTTCTATGGTTTTTGTGCATCCCCATCCTTGGGTGTAGCCAATACAACTTGATTGACTAGAGTAGGGTTGCCCTACTTCTGCTTTTACTTGTTATTCTTACCATTCTTATTCCACTAATTTTTGTTTTGGAGCTTAATGGTTCCCTCATCTACTTTTATCTCTTCGATGAGCTTGGCCTGTGCCAAAGCTTCCTCAAATGAAGGATAATTTTGAATTTGTATCAAGAGGGAGATATGTTTAGAACAAATTTTGGTAAACATACGAATTATCTCTTCTATGGGAATAGAGAATGATAATTTTACCATGATTTTTCTCCACCTATTCCCATAATCCATTACTGGCCCATCATCATACTATTTCAGGTTTGCTAGGTCTGAAAGGTTCACCTTCTTCTTAGCACCAAAGGAGAAATGCTTCAAGAATAATTTACTACTTGTTCAAAGTTGGTTATGCTATGCTTAGATAGTTGGTTGAACCATTGAGTGGAAACACCTGAAAATGTCATTATAAATTTTCTTAGCATGAGAGTGTCATTGTCTTCAAGATGAAAACAAACATTGAAAAAATTGGTGACATTCTCTTGTGCATCCTCTTCACCTTTAAACTTCTCTAACCTAGGCATATCAAAGTGCTTAGGATATGGAGGGCTAGGAATTGATGGGCACAATGGTTGATTGTGTATCTTGCTCATTATTGGTGAGTTCCCAACTGCCTCTTGTTTCTCAAAGGTTTTCATATTTTTAGCAAGATCTTGAAATGCCTTTGATGCACAAATTTCCTCTTCATGCAAGCCTATTCACATTGGCAATGGAGGTAACTCTCTATCCATTTAATTTATTCCATTTTTCTCCCTCCTACGAGGGAAATCAGGATTGTGATCTTGATTTGTTATGTTTGCCCTACCCCCATTAGTTGAATTTTGTTCATGATTTTGTGGGGGGTTTTGTTGTGGGATATGTATTCTAGTGTGCATTTTCTTAGACGAGTCAACGTGTCTTGTTATTTGGTGGTCATCACCATTTATCTATAAATTGTTAAGAGTTAGCTGCTTAGATTGCTCTCTTAACCACTACTCATGTTGGTGCAAGAGTATTTCTCTGTGTTTTACTTGTTCGAGAGCTTCCACTAACTCTCACTCTTTGTGTAATGTATTTTCTAATCGCCTCATTCAGTCAGTTTATACTGTTGTAGAAGACTCATGTTTATCTGACTCTATTCTTGTAGTCTTGACTCACAGATTCCTCGAGGGGGTTTTTGCTATATCTGTACTCTTTCTAGTTAATGTAACTTGTTCAGTGTACTGTTGAATATCCCTATGATTAGAATCCACTCATCTTCTATGGGGTCACTTTGAGGCACCCCCAGACTAGGAGGTATGTTTAGAAGTCATAGTTTGTGAGCTTCCAGATGCAAATTTCTTAGTAGCTACAGTTCTTTGGGTTTGTTGACCAGGAAATCGATCCAACCTGTCTAGCTATATCATTCTCCATGGCTGGTCCTGTGGGGTGCCATTTAATCCTATGAGGTCATAGTCTCTGTGAATATTTCCTTTTGTGCGAAGGGTTTCTTCCATATGATTCCCATGACTAGATGTAACTCTAGTTTCTTGTCTTTCAGTGGGTAGATCTATTTCATATGTTTTTTGTGAGTCTTGAGGTGTTGCAATTCTTTTTTGCCTTCTTGATGAAAAGGGCGTAGTAGTGACATGTTTTCTCCATGTAGATGGAGATGTGGCAGTCTCGTCATCTCTATGTGAATAATGTGTCTTAGAACCTTCTTTATGTCCATGTGAGGAGGAAGTCCTCGAAGTTTCCTCATGTCTTTGAAATGTTTTTGTGTGTTTAGAGGAGGCCTTTGAGGTCTCCTCATGTCTCCTTGATAAGGATGGTTGTGAAGCCTCTTTTTGTTTATGTGACTTTGTTCCATGATGTGGTTCCTTACTTGGGGTTTCTCGAGGAGATTGCCTAAGAGTTGAGTGATCACCCCTTAGGCTCATGGAGCTACGTCTCACAGTCTTACGGGTAGTTCATTCAAGATTACTCTGACTTTGCCTATGGGTATGAATTGCTTCTATCTCTTCCTCGACATCATACCGAGGCTGTTTACTTCTTTTTTTGACCATGTTGTTTTATGACTTGATATTTTGAGTTTGCTATTTAGGAATGACCACACAATTCCAAACAAATGTTTATCTTGATTACCAATTTAAGTGTACCCTAAACCGTTTGTTGTGTTTTGATGTGTTGTTCTCTTGATTTATTTGCTCTTGTTCTTGGATTAAGAATGAGAAGACTCATCCATAGTGAAAATCAAGTACACTTGTGCCAAACATGATTTTCTCAAAAGAAGCTAGGGTACACCACTAAAGACCCAATGGGGGGTTCGCCTAGCTCCTCCACTCTAAACCAATGATTGTTCCAAAAGTAGGAGGCATTTTGAACACAAGTAACTTAGTATCACTATAAGTAAGTTTCTCAATCCATTTCTAGGAAGCTCTAGGGGGTAAACCAGTGGAAGGAGATGAATTTCAATGTCACTGGACTAAATTGAAGGTTTGTGATGAAATCCAACTCTCCAATGTTTAAATGATATGTACGTGTGTGGTGTTCATTTTAAGCTTACATAACATAAAGTGCATCATATAGCAGCAATGAGTCTTTCCTATATGCCTAAGTGCAAAAATATGTTTCAAAATTTAGAAAAATGCATGAACTACTATGATTTGTATGAGCACACTTTATCTCATGTAATTATGGCCTCTAGTAGGGCCTCAAAGCAAGAAAACAACATACAATGTCTAGCACATTGAATTCTAGGGAAAAATTTTTAGGCATAAGCCACTGTTCCTAGCAATGCCTAGTGGAAAATTTTAAAGAGGATCTAAGTTTTATGAAATGCTTAATTATTTCTTCTTTATTCTTTCAATTTTTAAACATAAATGTGCTTTAAGTTCTCCGTTTTGAACACACAGAAGTAGACAGAAAGCTGTAAAATATCAAAAAATCTATACCAACCTTTGATCCAGCTTAGAGAGTTGATGTTTTGACCTCTGTTGCACTCTAGTCCTAGCCACTATTGACCAGAGCAGCTGGTTCTTGGTCGTTGTGGCTCAGAGAAGCTAGTTTCTAGCCACTGTAGATCAAAGTGGCTAGTTTCTGCCCACTATAGCTCATAGTGGCTAGACCTACACACAAAATTAATTAGTTTTCTAGCATAAAATGAAAAATTAGTGGTTGTCCCATTGTGATCGCCATCTGTAGCGACCCCGGGGTGCACGCGCTGCTCTTAACTCTACTTGCGATGTTATTACTATACCAAAAATGAAGCTAAAATATTATGAGAAAACATATAACATGGAAATGACAAAGAATGGATCTTTCATTAATATTGAACCTCGGTTACATGTCGGTCCCTCTTAGGGATACCCATATTGATACAATGATTTACAAGTTGATGAAGAGATGTCCCTTTTGCAAAAGGGTGGCGTGCTTTAAAATGCTTCCCGGTTCCACACGAAAATATCTAAGGTCTTACAAATTCCTCCTCTAGTTATATCTCCCGAATGGATCCTATTGCTCTCGTATGTCATAGGTTATGTATCGTGAACCTGTGGCCCTATATGCAATTCAAAAAACAATACACGTTTAGCTATTTGAGATTGTCTCCCTAGATAAGTTTATTAGTGATCAGAGAATGTAACAAAAATATGATAAAATGATACCATGGAATCAAGTAAATATAAGCTAATAATATAAGAAAACAAGATAAAAGATACTATGTCTATTTAAGCTAAGCCTACGGGCCACTATCCAAGATAGTGATCGCTAAAGAAAACCTTGCTCTCCTTGCCCCAAATATGTGGGTCAAATAATATGATCTGATGTTGAAGAAAGTAGTTGTTATCCCCTTTGATTTATCAAATCTCTACCGCACACATGATCTCAAAGATAACTCTCTCTCTGAAATGATCTATATGTAATTCGGGTCTCTATATGTCATATATCGATCATGTGTCCCTATGTGTCATATATCAATCATGTGTCCCTATATGTCATATATCGATCATGTGTCTCTCTTTTTTGGTGCCCTTAGGCTTGCACCTTTTATAGTGTGAAACCCTAGGTCTATGTCCAAGCCCTAGAAATGAATTTCTCATGCGTAGTGCAAGTTAGCATGAGAAGCCCTTGTCTATTGTCTATATTTGAAAGGCCAGTTAACTAAAATCTAACTGCACACTTGAGTCTTCTATGCAAACTATTTGTTAGCATGAGAAGCTTTTATCCTTTGTTTATGCTTGAAGGTCAGTTAACTTAAGTCTAAATGTAAACTCAAGTATCCTATGTGAACTGGTCATGAAAAGGAATGAAAAGTCACTGCTGCTCACCTTTATTGCATGTAGACTACCACTTCCACCCGAGATTGGGCCTGTTTGTTAGAAAACCACTTCTTATGGCTTAGCCACTGTCATCTACAATGGCTATGATCTGGTCATTGTCATCTGCAACGGCTAAGGCCTGACCGCTCTAGGCTTGAGTGGCTAGAATCTTGTTGCTCTTGGCTTGAGTGGCCAAGATTGGATGGCTTGAAAATGCCCCAAATGAGTCGTGAGAACCATTGTTGGTGCTTAGAAGGTCCAATATTATGTCTTATGATCTTATGAGTGTGTTTATGTAAGTAGCTCCCCTAAGCATGACACGATTTAGGTGTCTACAAGTACCAAGTGTAGGCTCAAATAGATGAGTGGGGGTAGGTAGAGCAGTAGGAGCAGGTGGTAGCAAAGTAGGTTGTAGAGGAGTAGGTTGCCCCTGAGGAGGAGGAGGAGTTAGCTCCTGAGGAGTAGGATTCTCCCCTTTGAGCTCAGCTACACCAGGTCGAGGCTGAGCTTCAGACATCCTAGATTCAGGTCTGGCAGAGGGATGCCACTATTGCAGAGCTTCAGAGATAGCTTGCCTAGGTTACTACTGAGCGAGATGATGCTCAGAGTCAGGTTGCCCTAGTTGCAGGTGTAGATCCTAGGGTCAAGGTGAGATGACTGCAGGTGATTATAGAGGAGGATGATGCTCAGATGACATCAGATGCCACCTACATTGCTACCCTCAAGTCGTAGATATGGTTCCTAGGTGCTACTCCTTAGGAGAGGCCCACAGTAGGGGATTCCCAGCATAGCACGCGGAGCACTTCCAGATAGTCTTCAGCTCGATCGAGTCATAGGACCAGGTCCCGGATAGAGCGTACTAGAGGTGCCAACTCTATGCCACCTCCCAGAGGGGGTGGTGAGGGTGGTGGCGAGACTAGTGGTGCAGGCCACTCCTGATTTGTTATGGCTCATTTGATACTTTGTACCTATTTTTGGGTGTAAGGTCACCTGACCTACACGGTTATAGCCTTATTGGTTATTTTTGTACTTACATGTACTTATTTGACACATGATTATATGATATCTAGACTTTGAGACTCATCATGTGTATTTCTTTATGCTTATGCTTTTATGTTTAGTGATGCAGTATTATGATTTTATGATGTGATGTGATTTAATGCTTCATGATGTGATGCGATGTGATAGATGTATGCTCAGATGATGCTTTTACCTATACGCGTAGGTGTACTATTTATGATGTATGCAGATGGTTTAGTTTATATGACTTATGTTTCATGATGTTCATGTTTGGATGAACACTTTATGATCTTATGCTAGATGGTATGGTTTACATGACTTATGCTTTATGGTGTGTGAATGACTAGATGGTATGATGTAGATAATGGTATGGATGCCTATATGGATGGAATGCCTATTGGTTATATGCATGTCTAACTTTGATGTATTGATATGATGAATGCAATATTTGTGATGCACTATTTATATGATGGCAATCTAATGCAAATGAACCTGTATGCTTTAATCACTTAAATCATATTAATGATTAGATATGAGTTTGACAATCTAATGGACAACACCACAGAATGTATAACAATCATGAATGTAAATAATAACTCTTAGCACAAGAATTAATTATTTAAACATCTCAATGTGAGATGAGATGATGTGATATGTGTGATTGTGAGATGAAATGATAATTCTTTAAATTATAAATATCAAAATAGGTGTCATTTATTGTCATTGATAAAATTCATCCAATATCTATCCTATATCATGATCCTTTATAAACGCTTCATAAGTTGGTGAGGTGACATGATTTGTTGCTATGAGAGGATTTTTGAGGTTTTCCATGAGACTCAAACACCCTAGTTACTTCATCAAAAGTTGTATACTGACCATACAGAGCTCCTGAAGGATAAAGTTCTATCATGAAGACCTAGATACTCATTATCCCTATGTGTGCAAATGAATATATTAGATAGAACATAAGCATACCCCAGTGCTAGGTGGGATTCATTCAGCCCATTGTTGTATTGGGGATCCTCAAATGTTTATCTCGATCCTAAGTTGGACTCAGTTGGATTAGACCACTAGGTGGTATAGGACACCTAAAGCTAGCTCTTCCACATGCAAACATTGGTCTGCATAAAAAGCGAGATGCTAATGTGACAGACATATCATCGTGCATAAGGCTCGTTCATGCTGAGAATTCTAGGGATTCAAGTTCTATTCCCTTCTTTTCTTCATATTTATTTGGGATACTTGCTCATGATTTAGTGATGAAAACCACTATTTATTTTGAATTTTTGTCTTTCTTTTGAGCAAGGGATTTATGTAGTGATGATTATCACTATTTATTTTGTGTTTTAAATTCTTTTGAACTTTGCTTTGTTTGGGGATTTTTGTAGTGATGATAATCACTTGTTTTTGAATTTTTGCTTTGTTCAGGATTTTGCTTGTTTTGATTAAAGCAAGGGATTTCTTTGGGTAGGGCTGAACTTGTCCTTTTGCCAATTCTCAGCATTTTTGAGTCGGTCGCACAGGGGGATGAGCAAGATAAACTTTTCACCTTAGGATACCTAATACCACTTTGTAGTGTTCATATTTCCCTTGTTCCAACTAGGATTTTAGTGTTTTGATTAGTGATAGGATTCTGAAATATACTAGGTGCTATCAAAACTAAACCTCACCTATCAAAATCAAAGATAACTTTCTACACAGTTTGATAAAACCACTAGGTATGGCTGAGTGACCAAAAAACCCTAGTATATTCCTCATAGCAATAGGAGGGGTTGTGTTGAAAAACATAGTTACACACATGGGGGATGGATGATGGTGGCTTTTGAAGATACATGATTGAGGTACAAATGTGGTGTTGTTTGTAAGATTGCAAACACAACCTATCCTAGTGCAAATGCAATGGATGCAACATGCCTAATGCAATGCAACTACATGAATGCAAATGAGTAATGCAAATGTTTTTGTAATTTTGATGCTTTCAATTGTTTTTTGATCTTTTGATTATTATGAATGTTTTTGGAACTTTTTGATTTAAATTGTTTTTCAAAGGTTTTTCCTTTGTTTTTGTGATTTGACCAAAGGGCTTTAAGATGCCTTTGGAACCTTTTTGTGATTTGACCAAAGGGCTTTAAGATGCCTTTGGAGCATTTTTTTTGATTTGACCAAAGGGCTTTAAGATGCCTTTGGAGCCTTTTGTGATTTGACCAAAGGGCTTTAAGATGCCTTTGGAGCCTTTTTTTATTTGAACAAAGGGCTTTAAGATGCCTTTGGAGCCTTTTGTGATTGTTTTTTATTTTAATGTTTTTTGATTTGTTTGGATTTTTATGATTTTTATTGTTTTTGAAACTTTTGAAGTTATTTGAATGTTTTTGATATTTTGTTATTTTATGTGTGGAATACCTTTAAATGAATGATGTTGAGAGGCTTTAGCTCCTCAACACCTTCCAGAATTGTTAGGCGATATGCCCCAGGCCCAATCTTCTCAGAGATGATGTAGGGCCCTATCCAGTTGGCCATAAATTTATCTCGTAGATGTGGTGGTAGATTTGAGTTCTGTTGGTTCTCTTTGAGCACAAGATCACCAACTTTAAAGTCTCTTAGGTGGACTCTAGTATTGTAAGCTCATGTTAGACGATCCTGGTAGATGTGAAGATGCTCCAGAGCATTGATGCATCATTCATCCAGAAGGGTCAACTGATCCAAGTGAGCTTGTCATGCAGTGTCATCATTGATGAACTCTTTCAATGCGACACGCAACATTGGAATTTCCAACTCTAAGGGCATAATGGCCTCAGTGCCATATACAAGAAAAAATGGTGTTGCCCCAGTGGGCATCCGTATGCTAGTCCTGTAAGCCCATAATGCTAAGGGTAATTGTAGATGCCAATCCCTATGGTTTTCTTTCACCGTCTTCTTTAAGATGGCTACTATTGTCTTATTTGAGGCCTCTGCTTGCCCATTTACCTATGGATAGTATGGTGTCATAAAACTATGTTGAATGTTGTATTTGGTTGTCAAAGCTTACATATTTTTATTTTTGAATGATGGTCCATTATCCGAGATTATCTTGAAGGGTACCCCAAAATGACAAATGATATTGTGAAGTATGAACTCCGCAATCCGAGGACCAATTATTGATGTTAAGGGGACCGCTTCCACCCACTTGGTGAAGTACTCAGTGGCCATTAAGATGAACGTGTGCCAACTTGAATATGGGGGAGAAATATTTCCAATCAGATCAAAACCCCACTGAGAAAATGGCCAAGCCACCTGAATGGGTTGTAAGGCCTGAGATGGCAAGTGCATCAGGTTTGCATGATGTTGACATTTAATGCATTTCTTGACATACTCATAGCAATCCTTCTCCATGGTGGGCCAGTAATAGCCCATTCAGAGAATGCGTTTGATGATGGCCATGTCACTAAAGTGGCCACCGCATGTACCATCATGAGCTTGTGAGATCACCCAAGATGATTCTTGGGGCTCTAAGAAATGTAGGAGAACTCCATCATAGCTTCGATGATACAATATGCCTCCTATCAAGACATATCTAGTCACTTTTTTCTTGAATGCTCATCTTTCGGCATGTGATAGTCCCTGTGGGACACTTCCAAGCCTAAGGAAGTCTTGTAATTGGGATAGCCAATCCTGATAGGCTACAACCTCGATAGATAAGATGACTTGTGCCTCCTGTAATTTGACTTGCACAAACACATATTGAGACACAACCTTGTGGTGAATAATGGTACCATTCCCCATAGGACCTTGAGAGATCAAGGACCCCCAAGGTGCCTTCTTTAAGTAGTCTTTGGCCTTAAAGAACCAGTCATGGTCTGGCTCTATATGAATCATGTTGATTGATTCCTTGTTATCAAAAGCCTCATGCTGGATCGCTGAATGCGAGAGCATTTTGACATGAATGGTAGTGAAATCGATAGAGGGGTTCTGAGGGATTAAGGATCCCAAAGATGCCATGGTGTCTACAAATATATTTGATGAATGAGGGATCACCTCGATGTTGTACCACTCTAATTTGGCTAGATATGTGTCAACAAGCTCTTTGTAAGATTTCAGGATTGGATCCCGACATTGAAATAGTCCTTTGACTTGGTTGACTATGAGGAGGGAGTCACCAAAGATATTTAACCTCTTGATTTTCATGGCGATGGTTGTTTGGAGACCCAATATTAAGGCCTCATATTTGGTGTTGTTATTGGTGCAAGGGAAGTCTAGTTTGAATGACAAGGGCATTGGAGCACCTTGTGGCATGAAAAAGACAATTCTCGTATCGCCTCCTTGCTCACACTTTGAACCATCGAAGAACAAAGTCATGTCTACTTCATTTTCTAGTTCTTCGGGTTTGGGTGCTTCTGATAATGCAAAGACCACATCATCAAGAAGCTCTATGGTAAGGGGCCTACTATTCTAGAGAGGTACCTCAACCAACTGATCAGCTATGACTTATCCCTTGATGGACTTTTGGCTTATGAATTCCAAATCGAATTCTATCAGTAGCATGATCCACTTTGCAGTACGTGTGTTATGATATGTCTTGCTCATCATATACTACAAAGGATTTTGTTTGGATATTACATATGTGGTATGGCTCAACATGTAGTGGTGCAATTTCTTGGTTGCAAAGACCACTGCTAAGCACAACTTTTCTACGTATGCATATCCAATTTTGTAGCTCACCAGGGTGTGGCTAATGTAATATATCGCTTGCTCTTTATCTTGCATGTTCTTTTGAGCTAACATGGTGCCCAAAGCAAAATCTATAGCTGATATGTATAGCAAGAATGGCACGTCTGGCCTTGGTGGAGCTAGGACTGGCGATGTTGCTAGGTACTCTTTGATTTTAGAAAAGGCTTGCTGACATTCTTCATCCCATTGGAAAGGGACCCCCTTGTGTAGCAGTCGATTCATGGGTCGACATTTATCTGAAAGTTGTGCGATAAATCATTTTATGGATGCTACTTTGCCTTGTAGGCTTCTTAGCTCTTTGATATTCATGGGTGGGGCCATTTCTAGGATAGCCTTTACCTTTACTGGGTCTACTTCGATGCCTCATTTAGAAACGATGAATCCCAAGAGTTTTCCAGAAGTTACACCAAAGACGCATTTCTTGGGGTTCAACCTGACATTGTGCTCAATTAGGTGATCAAAGACCTTTCTGAGGGTCTCAACATGCTCTTCTCATAGTAATGACTTGGCTAGTAAGTCATCAATGTAGTCTTCCAAGATCTTGTGCATGTAGTCATGGAAAATGTATGTCATAGCCCACTGATAAGTGGCACCAACATTTTTAAGGCCAAATGGCATTACTTTGTAATAGAATGTCCCCCATGGAGTGGTAAACATAGTTTTATGTTGGTCTTCAGCTTTAATCTGAATCTGATTGTAACCAAAAAAACCATCCATTAGGGAGAGCATCTCATGACCTGCAGTTGCATCTACAAGAGCATCTATGTTGGGCAACGAGAATGAATCCTTTGGGGTTGCCTTGTTGAGATCCCTGAAGTCCATGCAAATGTGGATCCTTCCATCAGGTTTTCCTATGGGTACCATGTTTGATACCCATTCCGGATAGTCGATGGGAACAATAAATACCACATCCAATAGTTTTTGCAACTCATTCTTAACCATCAAAGTGATGGTTGGATGCATCTTTCTGAGTTTTTGCTTGACCAGTTTCTTCGTAGGGTCTATCAAAAGGTTGTGGATGACCAACTTTGGATCTAGCCCCGACATGTCTTTGTAGGTCCAAGCAAAGATATTTGGCCTCTCTTTCAGTAGAGGAATTATGATGGCCTATTCTTCTAGAGATAAGCTTTCTCTAAACTTGACTTTCTTTGGTTGAGAAGGATCATTGTTAATGTCCACCTTAAAATTTTCCTCTATTGCCATATGTGACCCCTCCTCAAGCTGATGAGGAGTGGGGATTAGATGGATGTCATCTGCTAGGTTCATGGTTCCTACTGACTCAGGGTCAAAACTAGCATGATAGACATCATGTGTGCAACCTGATGCAAAATGGAATGGTTGTAGCATCTCTTCATTGGGGAAGAAATCCTTAGGCTCTAGGGGTGAATCAACATGATCCCAATCGATGGCATCTAAGTTAAGACACAATGGTTTTCAAGGATCTACTGGGTTATGGAGTGGAGTGGTCAAATCAATGGAGATCATGTTGATGGATGGAATGGAATCTCCAGGACCACGTGGGTGGAACTCTATATCCTGGGTGTGCCTCCCATACTCATGATGAGGCTCTAGGGGCATGGGGATCTTAGGATCCGGTCTATGAATAGATAGGATGACTAGGTCATTAGGTAGTAGTAGCTCTCTAAAGGTGGGTGGACTTAGGTTGACCATGTGATGAATGGCATCTAGGTTTATTAGCCTTCCTAGGAAGCGAATATTAGGATCGATGGCATGGAGCACCGCTTCTCTCTCCATAAGCAAGTGTCGAGGTCCAAGATAAGCCATCTCAGTCTCATCCTCAAAGTCATCATCGCTTATCTAGAAGCCATTGGCATTGGTTTTTGGTCCTAGGATGGGCTGATGGGTGGCTTGTTGATGCCCCAGATAGGCCATCTCAATCTCATCTTCATAGTCATCATCACTTATGAAGAACCCATTAGCATTTGTCTTTGGCCCAATGATGTGGCTCGTATGTCTTGGTCGTAAGTAGGCCATCTCTATTGAGTCCTCTAACTCATAGTCACTTCCATATGACCTATATCCTCCATCACTTGGGATGGACTCACTTTCATCTGAGATGTAGCCACTTTCTGTCTAGCCTATCCAAACATGGTTTTGCACATACCGTGGCCCATGGTAGGCCAATCCGACTTTATTTTCATCCTCGCTTGGGACATAGTTGTACTCCTCTTGCCCATATCCATGTAGTGGCTTTTCTTCCCATAGGATGGCTCTTGAGGGGGCACTTCAAGGGAGGATTCAGTGTGATATGTCTCAGGGGGTGTGATATTGACTATCGACACCCATTCATCACCCCAAAGGTTTCTGGTAGGGGGTCGATATGGGTTCCAATCAATGCCCTCTTCGAGCCCAATGTTTAACCTATCTAAGGCTGCTTCTAAGGAGTCATCATGGCCCTACATTTGATAGCCTAGACCACACCTATCAGTAGGTAGTTGATACTATGATTGAAATGGTAGTCTACACCCCTATTCATATAGGCCTAAACCATATCCATGCCAATGACACTATTCAAAGTATCTCAGTGCAAACTCAAGGTTTGACAAGTAGTGGACACTCATGGTGAATGGCTCATCCTCATCCTTTTCTAAGTCAGGAGTAGTGTGGGTGTAATCTAGACCAACGTATATGAAATTAGTCTGGTTAGGTAGAATCCCCAAGGGCACCACCATTCCTACTAGAAAATTTAGGACTCTTGGCCATCCCATGTCTTGTGCAGACTCAATGATTGGTGTGAAAGTCATGTTTTGCACAAGATATTCTCCTAGCACTATGTTGGCTAGGTGCACTATCACCTGGGGTGCAGATGATGTTGTCGATGATGTAGGTGAGGTAGGCTAAGGTACATCCTTGACTCTTTCTTGGGAATGTTCCTCCTCCATTGGAGTAGGGATACCTATAGCTAGCTTGGTCAGATTCTCTTGGGGTCCTTCCTCCACCATGGGTGCCTTCAACTTCTATTTATCCCTAGCCTTATCTGTAGAAGGCTTTTCAGAAGTGCCAGGGGCTTTGGATGTAGGAGGTGGTGCCAACGTGGATGGGTCACCTCATACTAATTTGATTTTGCTTCCTGGATACATGGTTGGAGAAGAAGGTCGGATGTACAAGTGTATTGATGGTAGGTCGAAGCCCCCAAAAAATCAACTTGATGCACATACTTGAATGGTTCTTCATCAGATAGAACCACATGCACTTGTTCCTCATGCACATACTTGATGCATTGGTGTAGGATCGAGGGTACGCACTTCATGTCCCTAATCCAGGGATGCCCTAGGAGGATGTTATATTGCATTGCCCCTTCTAACACATGGTACATCATGGGGATGGTCTTGTGTCCTAATTTTATAGGTAAAATTATTGTGCCCATAGTGGTTCATAGTGCATCATTAAAATCCCTAAGGGTGTATGAAGTCGGGATAATGTTGGACTTGGGTATCTTCAAGTGCCCTATAGCCTTGGTAGTAATGATGTTGATTGATGAGCCTGTATCAATCAGAACCCACTTGAATGGTATGTCATTGATAGATGCAATGATGTGCAAAGGTGGATCTACTATAGTAGTTGGCACTTCTTTGATTTCATGATCATAAAAATGTATCACGGGCTCTTGGCACTATTGAACTTGCCCCACAAAATGTGTGAATGCATCTGGGTTCTAGGGTTGGAGCTCGATTGATCTCAAAATCTCCATTAACATCTCCCTATGCCTAGGAGACTATTGTATGAGCTCGTAGATGGATAATTTGGTTAGAGTCATTTGTAGATTTTTCTCTAATCTACTCCAAACCATTACTATAGGTCTCGTTGGTGGACCTGGCGGATTTTTTTACACCTATCTCTATCGGGGTGTAGCCGAGATATTTATGGGAGCCATCGGTGGCTGTGGTTGCCCATATCTCTAACTCCTGGTTGCCACATTGACCAACTCAACCATTCTGATGCATCCTTGAATAGGTGGCTCGACTCGAACCTGGTTGACCTATGCACCCTGATCCCTAGGGGCTTCATGGTTAGGTAAAGGGTTCCTGAATATACCCATATCCCTATTATTGGGAGCTAGTGGGTTATCAACTTTTAGTTCTCCCTTCTCAATCATGTTTTGCATGACATTCTTAAATCTGATGCAGTTCTCGATGTCATACCTCGATATCCGATGGTATGGGTAGTGGTGATCTTCCCTGTATCCCCTTGGCTTGGGATGGTTAGGGTCAAGTAGTTGTATATCAAGAAATCTTATCCTCTATACCTCATTTAATTGGTTGAATATCGACTACATCGATTCATTTAGAGGCATGAAATAATGAGGTGGCTGACATTCCCTATTTTAGCCCTGGTTGTTCTTGGGATCATAGTTAGCTGGTGGGGGTTGCGCTTGATAATTTTGGGGTTGTTGTCCATTCCCCCCTTGTGGTGTGGCTAACACAACCTGATTAACTTGAGCAGGTTTGGCCTGCTTCTACTTGTTCTTGTCATTCTAATTGTTCTTGCTCCATTCTTTCTTGTTGTAGAGCTTGAGGTCTCCCTCATCGACCTTAATGTCTTCAATAAGCTTGGCTTGAGCCAAGGCTTCTTCGAATGAATCATACTATTGTAGTTGTAATAGTAGAGAGATATGCTTTGCGTAACTCTTTGTGAACATTCAAATGAGTTCTTCTATGGGGACAGAGAATGATAGCTTCACCATGATTTTTCTCCACCTATCCCCATAGTCCATCACTGGCTCATCATCATATTACTTCAAGTTAGCTAGGTCAGACAAGTTCACCTTCTTCTTAGCACCGAAGGAGAAACATTCTAGGAACGCATTTACCAGTTGCTCAAAACTAGTGATGTTGTGCTTAGGCAACTGATTGAACCATTGGGTTGCTATGCCCGAGAACATCATGATGAATGTTCTCAACATTAGGGCATCATCTTTGTCTAGGTGGAAGCATGCATTCATGAAGTTGGTCATGTGTTCTTGTGCATCTCCCTCCCCTTTAAACTTATCCAACCTAGGCATCTCAAAATACCTAGGATATGCGGGACTCGGGACTGATGGGCACAAAGGCTAGTTGTGTATCTTGTCTAATGTTGGCTTTTGTCCATTTGTGTCCTTTTTGAGAGACTTGACTCTCTCGGTGAGCATTTGGTATACCTTCGAGGAGATAATATCATGCTCCTGAAGGTTTTCCCATGGTGGTAATGGAGGTATTCCGATGTTTGCCTTAATCGGACCTCTATGCTCATCCCCCATGACCATGCTTGGAGGTTCTAGATGGGTTTGTTCCTGATCTCCTATCCTTGTCTGGTCCCTATTGAGTTGTGTTTGCTCGAGGTCCAGGTGTTGTTGATGTTGTGGAGCATGGTGAATATGCTCATATCTAGCACCATTCTCCCATGGAGAATCGGCATGCCCTCCATGTTGATACCTCTCACTAGCTATGTGTGCATCTATTCGAGCTAGCCTCTCTACTAGCTCCTCATGCTCCACCCTTTCTTCTCTTGAGAGTTGCTCCTATAAGCGCATGCACCTTTTTCTATGCTCCTCTTGCTCAAGATCTTCCATGCATTCCTGCTCAATGCATAGCTCTTCTTCCAACCTACGTAGGTGGTCAGAGTGACTTGCTATTGAGGGTTCATATCTTTCTACCTCTATGCGAGGAGTTCTAATATTGAGGCCTCTCGAGGAGATTCCTATTATGCATCTTGCCCCTATATGCTAGGGCGACTTGCTCTATGTACTACATTAAGGGTTGAGTATGCTCATGATCTGAAGTAGTGTATGTGTTATGGGGTCACTTTGAAGCTTCCCTTGGTTCATTGGTACATCTAGTGGCTACACTATGAGAACTCCCTAAAGCAGAACATGCGGTAGTGATGCTTCTTGAAGTTGGTCTCGGGGAAACCGATCTAGCTCATCTAGCTATCTAGTTCTCCATGGCTGATCTCATGGAGTCCCATTTGCACCAATGAGCTCATGGTCTAGGGGTACTCTCCCATCCATAGGGAGGCTATAGGATGTCCCAGGTCTATGACTGGGTGCAGCCCTATGGTCTTACCCCTCAGTGGGTGGATTTGTTCTATGTGTGTCATATGATGTTTGGGATCTTACCTCCCTTTCTTCCTATGCGATGATGGAGGCCTTGATGCCTCCTCATGCTAGCATGAGGATGGAGGTCTTGAAGCCTCCATATGTCTATGCGATGAGGGAGGTCATGATGCCTCCGCATGTCGATGTAAAGAGGGAGGTCATGATGCCTCCACTTGTTTATGTGATGAAGGAGGTCGTGATGCCTCCGTGTTATAGAGTGACTCTCTTTGTGGGAGGGGATGTCTATGTGATGGGGACCCAAGAAGTGGATCTCTCACTGGGGTTTCTCATGGAGTCCCCCAAGGGTTGAGTTGTCGCCCCTAAGACTTGTCAAACTTTGTTTTGACACTATGGGTGGGTGGCTCAATGCTAGTGTGTTTGTGAGTGTGAGGAGCACTAGTTTCCCCCTCGGTAATGGACCGAGGGTGGTTGCTCTGTGTTGAGCAAGGTGCAGCGACAGTATTGTCATTGTTGTCAACACAGTCAGATAAATCGGTTGAAGCAGTGGATAGGAGCTCAGAGGTTAATCAGAGTATGTACAGTGATGTTAAATGCTTATGAGGATGTTTACCGACGTTTTTGCATATTTTCCAAGAAGACCGAAGTGGCCCATATGCTCAAGATCAAAGAAAAAGAAAAACACCACAAAGAAAAAAGGTGTCACGATATCGCGACATGTTGCATTTTCGCGGTCAAAAGAGAAGAGAAAATGCAAGGAGAAAAAGTGTCACGATATCGTGACATGTTGCATTTTCATGGCCAAAAGAGAAGAGAAAATGCAAGGAGAAAAAGTGTCATGATATCGCGACATGTTGCATTTTCGCGGCCAAAAGAGAAGAGAAAAAGCAAGGAGAAAAAGTGTCACGATATCGTGACATGTTGTATTTTCGTGGGCCAAAGGAAAGAGAAAGAGCAAGGAGAAAAAGTGTCGCGATATCGTGACATGTTGTATTTTCGTGGGCCAAGGAGAGAGAAAAAGCAAAGAGAAAAAAGTGTCGTGATATCGCGACATGTTGCATTTTCGCGGTCCAAAGCGAAGAGAAAATGCAAGGAGAAAAAGTGTCGCGATATCGTGACATGTTGCATTTTCGCGGTCCAAAGCGAAGAGAAAATGCAAGGAGGAAAAAGTGTCGCGATATCGCGACATGTAGCATTTTCGCGGTCCAAAGCGAAGAGAAAGACAGAGAAAGAAAAAGTGTCGCGATATCGTGACATGTCGCATTTTCGTGACTCGAAAAGGGCAGGAAGGAAGAGAAGAAAAAGTGTCGCGATATCGTGACATGTCGCATTTTCGTGACTCGAAAAGGGCAGGAAGGAAGAGAAAGAAAAGTGTCACGATATCGTGACATGTCGCATTTTTGCGACTCAAAAGGGCAGGAAGGAAGAGAAAGAAAAAGTGTCGCGATATCGTGACATGTCGCATTTTCGTGACTCGAAAAGGGCAGGCAGGCAGAGAAAGAAAAAGTGTCGCGATATCGCGACATGTCGCATTTTCGCGACTCAAAAAGGAGAGGCAGAGAAAAAAAGTGTCACGATATCACGACATGTCGCATTTTCAGACTCAAAAGGAAATTACATGTTTGACTCAAAAGGCAAGCAGAGTAATAAAAGTGTCACGATATCGCGACATGTCGCATTTTCGCGACTCAAGAAAAGCCTCAAAATAGAAATGAACAGTCATTAAAAAGAAAATGAACAGTCATGAAGAAGAAGACAAATAGTCATCGAAGGAGAAAACAAATGCATGCACAAGGGAAAAGAAAATGAACAGTCAGACATGCAAAGAGAAAATGAACAGACATGCAAAGAGAAAATGAACAGTCATGACCGAGAAAACGAACAGTCATGGTAAGAGAACATGGTGTCAATTATTTGCATGTGACGTGTTTGACGAAATGCCTTCTCAAAATATACAAAAGGAGTTACAACTGGAGTTACAACTGGAGTTACAAAGAGAAAGGATGATTATAAAAGGAGTGTTGCCTGGAGAATTTAGTGTGCACTTGGGATTAAAGTGTCACGGATTTAATCTTGCGAAGAGAGCGAGAAGTGCGCGAGAGGAGCGCGAGAGGTGAGCGAGAAGGGTGTGTGTTGTGTGAATTGTGGGCGATGTTGAGTAAGCAATAGACCAGTCAGGGTCTTGTAAAAGTGAAGGCATTTATATGTCAATCTTCTAGTTTTAGAATTGAAGTCCAAGTTGGTGCTTGGCATCAGGGGTTGGTGCTCCTTCCAGTTGGTGCTGGTAAATCAGGGGTTGGTGCTCCTTCTAGTTGGTGTAGGTAAATCAAGGGTTGGTGCTCCTTTCTATTGGTGTAGATAAATCTAGGGTTGGTGCTCCTTCTAATTGGTGCTAGTAAATCAGGGGTTGGTGCTCCTTTCTATTGGTGCAGATAAATCAGGGGTTGGTGCTCCTTTCTGTTGGTGTATATAAATCAGGGGTTGGTGCTCCTTTCTATTGGTGCAGATAAATCAGGGTTGGTGCTCCTTCTAGTTGGTGCTGGTAAATCAGGGGTTGGTGCTCCTTTCTGTTGGTGCAGATAAATCAGGGGTTGGTGCTCCTTTCTGTTGGTGTAGATAAATCAGGGGTTGGTGCTCCTTCCAGTTGGTGTTGGTAAATTGATTGTAAAGTTGTTGCTTTGCAAAGGTTGGATTTGGATGGAAGTCCAAACAGTCAATTTTTGAGGAGTAGCCAAATTGGTGAACCTCGGTACATCTTGTGTTGTGTGATGCTCTCTTGTTATATTTGCTTTATTGGGTTTTAAGTTTTCATTGTTTCGGCTTTAAGAGTTGAAGATTTAAGTTTTTAAGAGCTACACTGATTCACCCCCCCCTCAGTGTCATTGTGAGACTAACAATTGGTATCAGAGCCAGTTTCCCTTGTCAGGCTAAATCAGCTAGGGTTGATCTTGGATTAGTACGCAATGGGTAAGAAGAATAGATCCTCCTCAAATAAGGCATCTCAGTCAGTTTCAGTTCCTGTGGAAGAGAAAATTGAACTAGAAAAGATAGGAGTGAATTCTGAAGTATGTGATGAAAACCTTGAGGGTGAAGTATATCTAGAAGGTGAGTTGATCGCTGCACTTGAAGAGTTGAATATAGAAAGGAAAAAGAACAAAATACTATCCAAGAAGTTGGAAGAATATGGGGATAAGATTGAAGATCTCTTCTTACAAATTCATAAAGCCAAGAAAATAGAAGAAGCCTTGAAGTCACACCTGGATGATAAAGTCGATGTATGTAGCAAACGTGAAGAGGAATCTAACAAAGTTATTAGTGATCTAAAGCTGCAAGAAGAAGAGTCCAAAAGGATTGAAGAAACTCTCAAGTCACAGATCAATAAGAAAGAGATTGTTTGTTGCAAACAAGAAGAGGAGATTGTTTTATTGAAGAAACAACTAGAAGAGGCCAATACAAATCTCAAATTTGAGAAGAGCATAGAGTTGCTAGATGAAATGATAAGGCAACAAAGAAGCCCCATGTCTAAGCTTGGTCTTGGATGTAAAGCTGAACAACCTTCATCTTCCAAATATGCAGAGAAGAAGAAGTTCACTATTGAAGGATCGAAGCAAGAAAAGTTTGAAGTTGAATCTTCAAAAGGAAGAAAATATCAAAGGAGATCTACAACAAAGCAACCACAACAAAAGAGGTTCTATCACTCTCACTCTATTCATAATAATGCTTTTAATGGCTATTATTTTAGATGCAACCATTATGGTCACAAGGCAATTTATTGTGGATTGAATAATAGATCAAAGAGTTATGATGATAGAAATACATCTGCTTTTTCGATTGAACACCATGTGCAATGTTTTAAATGTAATGGTCATGGGCACATAGCAAGGTTTTGTCCAAGAACTTTTGTATCTAATCTAAGGCAAGACAATAGATTTCATCAGACACAAAGAATGCAACACAGACAGGGAAGAAATCATGTGCATCAAAGAAAGGAAAATAATCATCCATCAAGGATGCACAAGAGACAACCACCCAAGAGAAATGTTCAAGTTCACGAAAAGGTTCAAAATAGGGATGCAGTTGAAAAACTCAAGCCCAAGTTCAAGAAAGGTTGGAGAAAGAAAGAAGAGAGGAAATCGTGTCTCCTTGGACTGAAGGAGATTACTCCTCTATTGCACTAAGCAGCTCCAGGTAGCACATCCTCAGGGGGAGCAATCTTAAAGTTTTATTTTAATGCTCCTATGTTGTTTGGTTATCTGAGGATGAAAGGCAAGTAGTCAGGGGGAGTTGTCGTATAGTTGTCAAAATGTGTTTCAGTTCATGTAGTTGTTTGTGGAGGTAATAAGCAGGAGCATGAGACGTTGGCTTGACAGAGCCAATTTTTTATTATTGTGAAATCTCTCTGGTGATGGCGGTTACAATAGCAGATAGTGTCAAACTGATGTGCTTCAGTAGAACAACATGGTGAACAGCTAGGTTTTCGATGCAGCAACTGATAGGCATTATCTGAGATAGAACATGCAACATAGGTCATCGTGTCATGGAAGCATAAGCTGGCAGGTGCTAGTTTTGAAGCCTGTAACATTCCCAATCTATAGATAACATAGAATCCATGTTGTGAGTACGTCTCGATTCATCTACCAATATCGAGGGAGGACTATGGTAAAGCTCTTCATGATCATTATGAAAATTACTGCCAACGTGTAGGTGGGAAGGCGTGCGTTTCTTAACCAAAAATACAACACATCATTTGGTATAAGAGAGCATTAATTTTCTCTAAAGAAGTAGTCGTTATCAAAGAGATGCCAGAGTCAAAGCAAACAGTAGCACTAGCACCCAGTTTGTCAAGAGTGCCAAGTGGCACATGCAAGGCAGAGACGTTGAGAGAATAGCGCCCAGGTGGTGAAGCGCCAAGGAGGACAAGATGCCTATGCACCTAAGAAAGTCTTGCATTATTTGAGGAATGCGAGATATTGCCCGAGGAATCCCTTGATCGCAACGAGGAGAAATGCTCCCTGGAATCACGTGAAGAACGTTCGCCTAAGACATTGAGTAGCCCTGACATATGCCCTAGCAAGAAGCAGAATACTGAGTGTTGATGATTGCACGTAGATTGAGGTTCCAACGCTAGAGGTAACGGTCCACTGTCAATACCTGCGCAGGTGATGAAAACATTCATGGCAGCCATTAGAAACCAGAGACATTGAACTGCACAACGGATGCGAGGCAAAGTCGTCAGTCACGGAGGAGGTGGCAGTCAAAAGGATCAAGCTATACTAAATAAGTAAAAGCAAGGTACAACAAGAATTATAATATGATGAGCAGAGATTAGAGTGCTTATCCAAGAAGACTTTATGACAGAAAGAGTACCAGTGGAGGTGCATTCTATCTTGGAGACAGGTTGGTCACGTGGCACAGTAAGAAACCAGAGTCAGTCTCCTTATCCACAGCAGAGGTAGAATATATTGCAGCGACAACGTGTTGTACGCAGGAGAAAGTTGCGGAAGGTGAGGTTAAGTTGGATTTTGTTCCAACAACAGAGCAAGTAGCGGATATCTTCACAAAATAGTTGCCCAAGAAAGTCTTTGAGTACCTTCGCAATAAATTGGGAGTGGTCACGTTTCCCAAGAATTGACTAGCTATCGGGATCACATTCTCAGGGGGAGCATTTGTGTATTTGTTTATCTTTTTGCTCATGTTTGTGATTTTTGCTAAGTGTAATAATTTTTGCTTGATAATGTTGTGCATGGACTCAAGGGGAGTTTACAACTAGCCCTTTGGTATTGTTGTCAAAGGGGGAGAAGAGTTAGAAGAAATTGCACGTGTGTTGCCAACAATTCCAAAGGGGGAGATTGTTGAGCAAGGTGCAACGACAGTATTGTCATTGTTGTCAACACAGTCAGATAGATCGGTTGATGCAGTGGATAGGAGTTCAGAGGTTAATCAGAGTATGTGCAATGTTAAATGCTTATGAGGATGTTTACTGACGTTTGGAATTGTCATATTTTCCAAGAAGACCGAAGTGGCCCATATGCTAAAGATCAAAGAAAAAGCAAAACAGCAAAGAAAAAAGTGTCGCGATATCGCGACATGTTGCATTTTCACGGCCAAAAGAGAAGAGAAAATGCAAGGAGAAAAAGTGTCGCGATATCGCGACATGTTGCATTTTCGCGGCCAAAAGAGAAGAGAAAATGCAAGGAGAAAAAGTGTCGCGATATCGCGACATGTTGCATTTTCGCGGCCAAAAGAGAAGAGAAAGAGCAAGGAGAAAAAGTGTCGCGATATCGCGACATGTTGTATTTTCGCGGGCCAAAGGAAAGAGAAAGAGCAAGGAGAAAAAGTGTCGCGATATCGCGACATGTATTTTCGCGGGCCAAGGAGAGAGAAAAAGCAAAGAGAAAAAAGTGTCGCGATATCGCGACATGTTGCATTTTTGCGGCCAAAGCGAAGAGAAAATGCAAGGAAGAAAAAGTGTCGCGATATCGCGACATGTTGCATTTTCGCGGTCCAAAGCGAAGAGAAAATGCAAGGAGGAAAAAGTGTCGCGATATCGCGACATGTAGCATTTTCACGGTCCAAAGCGAAGAGAAAGACAGAGAAAGAAAAAGTGTCGCGATATCGCGACATGTCGCATTTTCATGACTCGAAAGGGCAGGAAGGAAGAGAAAGAAAAAGTGTCGCGATATCGCGACATGTCGCATTTTCGCGACTCGAAAAGGGCAAGAAGGAAGAGAAAGAAAAAGTGTCGCGATATCGCGACATGTCGCATTTTCGTGACTCGAAAAGGGCAGGAAGGAAGAGAAAGAAAAAGTGTCGCGATATCGTGACATGTCGCATTTTCGTGACTCAAAAAGGTGCAGGCAGAGAAAGAAAAAGTGTCGCGATATCACGACATGTCACATTTTCACGACTCAAAAAGGAAGAGGCAGAGAAAGGAAAAGTGTCGCGATATCGCGACATGTCGCATTTTCGTGACTCGAAAAGGGCAAGCAGGCAGAGAACAAAAGTGTCACGATATCGCGACATGTCGCATTTTCATGACTCAAAAAGGCAGGCAGGAGTAATAAAAGTGTCATGATATCGCGACATGTCGCATTTTTGCGACTCAAGAAAAGCCTCAAAATAGAAACGAATAGTCATGAAGAAGAAGACGAACAGTCATCGAAGGAGAAAACAAATGCATGCACAAGGGAAAAGAAAACGAACAATCAGACATGCAAAGAGAAAATGAACAGACATGCAAAGAGAAAATGAACAGTCATGACCGAGAGAACGAACAGTCATGGTAAGAGAACATGGTGTCAATTATTTGCATGTGACGTGTTTGACGAAATGCCTTCTCAAAATATACAAAAGGAGTTACAACTGGAGTTACAACTGGAGTTACAAAGAGAAAGGATGGTTATAAAAGGAGTGTTGCTTGGAGAATTTAGTGAGCGCTTGGGATTAAAGTGTCGTGGATTTAATCTTGCGAAGAGAGCGAGAAGTGCGCGAGAGGAGCACGAGAGGTGAGCGAGAAGGGTGTGTGTTGTGTGAATTGTGGGCGATGTTGAGTAAGCAATAGACCAGTTAGGGTCTTGTAAAAGTGAAGGCATTTATATGTCAATCTTCTAGTTTCAGAATTGAAGTCCAAGTTGGTGCTTGGCATCAGGGGTTGGTGCTCCTTCCAGTTGGTGCTAGTAAATCAGGGGTTGGTGCTCCTTTCTATTGGTGCAGATAAATCATGGGTTGGTGCTCCTTTTTGTTGGTGCAGATAAATCAGGGGTTGGTGCTCCTTCCAGTTGGTGTTGGTAAATCAGGGGTTGGTGCTCCTTTCTGTTGGTGCAGATAAATCAGGGGTTGGTGCTCCTTTCTATTGGTGTAGATAAATCAGGGGTTGGTGCTCCTTCTAGTTGGTGCTAGTAAATCAAGGGTTGGTGCTCCTTTTTATTGGTGCAGATAAATCAGGGGTTGGTGCTCCTTTCTGTTGGTGTAGATAAATCAGGGGTTGGTGCTCCTTCCAGTTGGTGCTGGTAAATTGATTGTAAAGTTGTTGCTTTGCAAAGGCTGGATTTGGATGGAAGTCCAAACAGTCAATTTTTGAGGAGTAGCCAAATTGGTGAACCTCGGTACATCTTGTGTTGTGTGATGCTCTCTTGTTATATTTGCTTTATTGGGTTTTAAGTTTTCATTGTTTCGGCTTTAAGAGTTGAAGATTTAAGTTTTTAAGAGCTACACCGATTCACGCCCCCCCTCAGTGTCATTGTGAGACTAACACTCAGTGTGTTCACCATTTTGATTTGTGTTATTTTCTTGATTAATTTCCAAATCACACAAACAAAGTGAGCATATGTTTATCTTGTTTAAGGATTTTAATGTGTTCCCTAAACTGTCTGGTGTGTTTAGATTTGTTGATGACCTTGATTTCTTGTTTATGCTTTGGACTTGGAATGAGGGAACTCAATCAAAGAGGAGACTAAGAATACTAGTGTCAAACATGATTTCTCAAAAGAGTATAGGGTACACCACTTAAATACCAGTGGGGGGTTCGCCTAGCTCTTCCACTATGCCATAGTAGGACATAGTTTGAACACAAGTGACTTGTACCTACTTAAAAAATATTTCTCTATTCCGTTTAAGGACATCTAGGGGGCAAGCCGATGGAAGGAGATGAATTCCAACATCACCTGTCTGAATTGGGGGTCGATGATGAAATCCGACCTTACCAATGTTATGGTAGAATATGTAAGTGTGTGGTGTTCTTTTTAGATTCTTGAAATAAAAAGCGATGCATCAGCCAACATTCATGACTACTTTCCTACATGCCTAAAAAGAACATTTTGAATTTAGAAAGATGCATATCTAATTTAATCTAAATTATTTTTCATGTACTGCACTTCCTACTTTGTGAATAGAGGCCACTGGTTGGGCCACATGCAAGCAAACCAACATAGAATGGCCTAGCACACTGGATACTAGGGCATACCTTACAAGTAGAGGCCCACTATTCCTAGCAGTGCCTAGAGGAAACTAAAGAAAATTAAGAAACTTATAATGTAGTTTTCATTTCATTTTCCTCATTTTTCCCTACTTAGCTATGTTTTTGCTTGTTGTTTCTAGAAAATAAATGTAGACAAAAAGTCACAAAGAATCAAAAATATGTACCAACCTCAATTCCTCGCATGATGATGACCTGGCTAACCTTTGTATCGATTTTCTTGCTAGTCATTGTTGACCAAAGTGACCAATTCTAGCTGCTAAAGTCTATAGCAGCTAAGATCTGAAGGCCGCTATTGAAAAAAGTGGCTATACCTACATAGAAAAAATTATATGAAAAATTAGTAAATCAGTTGAAAAAAAAAAACCTGGTGAGGATCACACCATGATTGCCATCTGTGTGACCCTGAGAAGTGCGTACCTTGGCTACCCTACTTATGATACCACTTGTACAAAATGAAATACTGAAAGCACATGCAACACAAGAAATAGGAAAGCAAATAAAGAGTCTTTATTTATTGATATCTCAAATCCTCAGTTACAAGTTTGTCCCTTTGAGGGATACCCATAATTTTGATACAAATATTTACACAATATAGAGTAGTAATCAGATATATTCCTCATAAGGGAATGATGTGTCTACATAGACCTCCTGGTCCCGCACATGAAACTATATGGGGGATTACAGATGCCCCCTTCTCCAAATCTAGTCCTGGAGGTATCTCTATGCTCATGTTACTTCAATTTGGTCCTGAGGATATATACCTATGCTCATGAAAACAACAAAGTATTCTTAGTAGGATGGGCCGCCTTTCTGGATGAGTCCTGTGTTAGTAGTTCTAAATACTCACAATACTGATAATGAAATATAAGTATGAACATAATAAGAAATGCATTGTAAGATAAGGAAATATGAAATACAAGCGTAAATGAAACCATATATAAACTATGATCAAGCCATAAATTAAGCAATAATAAAGCTAATATAAAAGCAAGAGGAAATAGTTCTTATACCCTCAGATATGCCTGTGGGCCACTATCCAAGATAGTAGCCACAATGTGAAGCTCTCTTCCTTGTGGTTCAGGGATTTTTACACTATCCTCTTTGTTGAAATTGATGTTCAAGGGTGACCAAGTGTGTCTCCTACACTGATTGGCAGTTAGGAATGGTGAATATGACAATTGATGTGTGGGTGTAGCTCATTTGAACAATGCTTCAATGCTCCTAAAAGTGTTGAAGATTGGTCCTCCATTTTGATAGGTCTTCATTTCTTAGCTTCGAAAATTTGTGGATCCTTTAATTTTTGTGGGAGAGTCTATATGTAGAATTCCCTCTCAGATCTAGAACTTGGCTTCCTAAATAAGTCTCCATAAAAATTGCATGTAATTGACCATTTTTGGTGGGAAGCATAAGTCACAAATTTGCATTGAAATGGCAGTTAGGAGGGACTCAGGGAGTTCCTCACCAAAATCCACCCAAAATACATGCATAGGTGTAGTCAGACTGTGTGATATGGGTCTGTAATCATGTCCAAACTATGTGTGATACTGGCTACTATCAGGTTTAGTGGCCAAGTGTGGCCACTATAGTCATCAAAAACCAAGTGTGGTGGCCACTCTTCTTGAGAGCGTTTAGGATTGGATGGGCTAGAACTACCCTTTTTGAGTGGTTAGGACCACTACTTGATCTTGGAGAGATCCAAGGGGGTTCATATGGTCTACAAATGTGTCCTTATGGGTAGTCTCATAAACATGATGTGTTTTAGGTGTCTACAGTCTCTAACCATTCTCTATATGTTTCTATGGGTTAAATAATATTATGTGTGAAACTTGTTCTTGTGATTAAAGAGGTTTTTTGAAAGATATTTAGTTGAGTTTTGTATGCAAGTTTACAATTTATTTGAATAAGATTTTGTGAAAGCTAGTGGGTAGATTTGAGTAAGTCCTAGAGGGGACTTAAGGACATATTTTTGGAAGCTTTTATGAAAGCTTAAAGACAAATTTGTGTGAGCTTTTGTGGAATATTACAAGAATATTTGAGGTAAGTCTTGGTAAATACTTGTTGAGCAGATTTAAGGTAAGTCTTAGTGAAGACTTGTTGAGTAGAATGGACAAGTTCTAGTGAGGACTTGTTGAGAAGATTAGATGTAAGTCTTGGTGAAGACTTGAGAGCAAATTGAGCAAGTTCTTGAGAGGATTTGTGGACATATTTGAGGTAAGTATTTGTGAAGACTTGAGAGTAGATTTGATTGATTTATTTGTTCAATATTTGTTTTAAGGCTTGGAGCAGATCTAGTAGAGTTTATTTATGATTAGATCAAGCTTTGTGTTAAGGCTTAAGAAAAAATTTGAGATAGATATTGAGCATATTTATGCTAGACCTAAGGACTATGTTTAGTGCATATTTGAGATAGATATTGAGCAAATTTGTGCTAGATCGAAGGACTATGTTTAGTGTATATTTGAGATAAATATTGATCAGATTTGTGCTAGATCGAAGGACTGTGTTTAGTGCATATTTGAGATAGATATTGAGCATATTTGTGCTAGACTAAAGGATCGTGTTTAGTGCAGCTTTGAGATAGAGCTGAGAGTAAGCTTTGGAGGTAACAAAGTAGAGGATAGTAATCTTCATTTGATAGAGATCCATTAGCCAAGGTAGTGAAGACAAAGGTCTTCTAAGTGAGGATAATGGTCTTCAATGGAGAGAGATCCACAAGCCAGTGTAGTGGAGGCAGTAGTCTTCTAGAGGATAACCAACCAGAGCATAGGAGAAGGAGTTCTCCTATGGATAGAGATGCACGAACTAGTTGAGAGGATTGGTATCTCTTGTGGATAGGTATCCACAAACTTGATTAGGGGATTGGTGTCTCATTTTGACAATGGTCCATAAACATTGTAATAGGGAATATTCCCAAGAGATTTGTTGAAAAAAATTTAGTGAAATATTTTCTCCATGGATGTAGACCACATTGGGTGAACCATGTTAAATTGGTGTCTCTATTGTGTGTGGTTATTTGTGCATTTCTTTGATTATTGTTGTTGATATTTACATTGATATATTTCATAATATTGTTTGGGAAAGAAAAGTAAAAAGTGATCTTATATTGTTCACCCCACTCTCAATATAAGCTTGTGTTCTTCATGATGTCATTTCATACCTAATCTAATATCATGTTGAAATTCATAATATTTTTACAAATAGAAAAAATCAATCCGTCCACTCAAATATTATATAGAAAGTGAAAACGACAAAAAAATAGATATGGAAGGAACCCATAAGAACCATAGATAATCACTATATCCATTTATAAAATTACGCAAATTTGATAAAATGAGGAGTGGGAGGGGGTATTTGTACTAATATCAAAACCCCATTTACATAATAAATTTTAATGTACGATAACATAACAAGAAGGATTTAACTCATTAAAGATAATAAGGATTTATTTTAATGCAAGTTATAAAGAGGGTTTCACTATAATAAGGTTAACCATGTTGCATTGGGCTTATATAATAAAATATTATGATTAATCATAATTAAATAATGAAATTCCCTCAAACTTATCCAATACATCATACAATATCATCCTTGGCTATGAATCTGGTTACAATTTTAACACCCTTCCATAATATAAATTGAGTTGCCAAGGAGAGGAAACATTAGTCACAATAATGTCACTCCCCATAATAGATGATCTAGTGGATGTCTATATTTTGAGGTAGATTCGTTTGGATCCCCATCATCTAAAATATATTCCTAAAAAAATATTTCTTGCACAAGAGTATCCTTAGGCTAGACTATAGTCACCATTGCCACCATTAGACACTCTTTGTTAGGATTCTAATCCTAACCATTATCCTAGTCACTTATTTGTTAATTAATTATTACTCTCTTTCACAAAGTTGTGACCCTTGGTCACAACTCCACGCACATAGAAATAAGCACTCAACTTGGTGTAATTTATCATCAATCAAATATATATTCATTTACATTTCATTGGGTGGTCTTCCTCCAATTTAACAGTGATTCCTTTATAACAGTGATTCATTTCTTATTTCTGCATTTTACCTTATCCCTCCGATCGGTGTCCTAACATTTGGATCAGAGCCATCATCCGCCTGCCACTGTTTACCCTCCGCTGCCATACTCCAACGAACGCTGCAAACAATTTTTTTTTAATATCGTCTTCTACATAGAACCGACGACGTCCCTGATAAAAATCAGGAGAGAAAACAAAGAGATTTGTAACAATGTAGGCCACTGTAACAAAGTAACCGGAAGGAAATTAAAATCCAAGCTTAGATCGTGGATCGTCATCATAGCCTTCGAAAGCAGCGCGATCGATCAAATTACCTTCAGATCGACGAAAAAAAAAAAAAAAAACAAACTTCATACAGTGTTTAAACAACTTTCGATGACATCCTGAAACGTTCAGCAAAATTAAATAGTTATAACCTAAAGTATTTACAATTTTTGGCAACCAAAAAATCGTCCAGCACCAGCAACAAAGGCGGCATATATATATAAATTTTTTTTTAATAACCTATAGTTTTAAAATAAATTCTGACTGTTGGCTGTCAATTTCCAGTGTCGGATAAAGCAAGAAGCCAAGTATTCTAGGCGATCATCAAACTGTTACAGCCAAACAAAAGCCTATCATCTGTAACTGTCGGTGGGCGGGCAGGAGGTAGAACAAGCACTATAAATTAAATTTAACCAACAAACATACGTGATCCTAGCAAACAAACCAGCAAACGGCCTGGGCAGGTCTGTTAATGTGAACAGTTTCAGCGTGTGACAGTGCAGCAACAGTTTCGGACCTCCAGGGCACCATTACCAACGAGAGGCGTCTCCTTTATGAGCAACATAATAAAATTTTGGTGTGTAAATCCCTGCATCACCGGCGAGGATGCCCCTGCAGTAAAATCGATGACGTCCTCTAATTTAAGACAGAGCCATTACACCCAAGCACCTTAACAGAGAATTGTTTTTTTTTCTGGTCATCTCACTCTTGTAGCATTCACAGAATATCACCAACGAGCACGATTTGGATTTCACTGGTGGATAAGTTACATCATCTCCGTTCACTGGAGAACGTTGTTTCCAGGCATAGAATAGATCACAGCCAACTACGTTATTCCAAACAATTTAAAACTGATAGATAAAATTATTTAATCAAGTTCAAAAGCTCCTGAACGACAGTCTTGGGAGAACTCTACTGGGAGCACGACTCCCAGAGTAGTTAGTCTCACTCATTTGCAGTGGCATACCGAGAATAATTCTAGGAATTCAATTTTTAAAAAAATTTCTATAGTCTTCCTAAGTTGGTGGAAATCCTAATTTCTTGTCAGGAACCCTAGTACTTGTGGCAATTTCTTACAACCGCCTAGCGAGTGGTGAAATTGTTTGTCGTGCTAACGCATAAATATTTAATCCATATGAAAATTTGCAGGCATAAAATTGTGTAAAATCATTTTGCTGAAACAAATTTATTCCTCGTACCGCACAAGGAATTCTTCACACAGGAAATTTTCAAACTAGACCAAATTCGCAGCCCAAAAAAATTGAAAACACCCAAATTCTCGCTGACAAAAAGTTGACACCAATTTTTGTCGATTTTTGCTGCAACATTTGACGAAAATTGCTGACGATAAAATTTTGGATGACAATTTCTGACGACAAGTTTTTATGACGATTTTCAGCAATTTAATAACAACTTCCAATGACGATTACAAAAATGACCGACGACGGAATATATCATGATACCAACCTAATTTTGCTACTTAATCTCGCCCACCTACGTCAAATCACATCAGTGCGTGTATATAAAATTCAATTCCAGGATATCGCCGATCGCATCACAGGATTGGACGAATTAGTCCTCATAAGTGCGTTCATCAATGGATTGAAAGAAGAAATTAGAGTGAAGATCATGATGTACACTCCTCGCACCCTACAGGAAGCCATTGGATTAGCCTTGTTAGCCGACGATACATTCAATGTTCAATGTCAACATGGGGAGCAACCTATTGATAAATCGACATTCATGCACACTACTCCAAAACACAAACCCTTGCCAGTTAAGTACCTTAGCCTACAATAAATGGATGAGCGACGAGCGAAAGACCTCTGCTATACTTGTGATGAGCAATTTGGGCCCCTTCATTGTTGTGCTACACAAACATTGTATTTATTGCATAAAGTTGATCCCTGTCTCTCCATAGAGCAAGCAGATGAGGTAGTTGTGTCCGAAGCGACCAGTGCACCTACTCACATCAATGAAGAAGGCGAGGAAGATGTGCATGACATGACCAAAGCACCTGACCATAACAATGAAGGAAATGAGGTCGATTTGCCGGAAGTGCTCGATGCACCACGAAACGATGAGGTAGACATCCATGCAGTAAATAATGAAGGCGAGACATACACTCTCAATAAACTACACACAAGTTCATCACCAATAGTGAGTTCTCATCGTATAGGCAGCCTGATTCAGAAAGGAGGCAAAATAGTGAGTGCACCTTTATTTTCCCTTCATTCTACACAGGAAGAATCGGCTAAAGCGGAAGCCTACCGTCATCACAATTCTCCTAAGGAAAATTTTACTATTTTTCCTGGAAATCCCCCACTAACACTCCGACCTTCACGATATCCTTGCCTTCGAAAAAGTGACATCAAGATAGTACAAGAAATTGCGCAAATTCAACTTGGAAAACAAGCAACGAAGCTCCTTACTTTGAGCTTTGAGGACAAAGCTCTTTTAAGGAGGGTGGCATGTTAGGATTCTAATCCTAACCATCATCCTAGTCACTTATTTGTTAATTAGTTATTACTCTCTTTCACAAAGTTGTGACCCTTGGTCACAACTCCACGCACATAGAAATAAGCACTCAACTTGGTGTAATTTATCATCAATCAAATATATATTCATTTACATTTCATTGGGTGGTCTTCCTCCAATTTAACAACGATTCCTTTATAACAGCGATTCATTTCTTATTTCTGCATTTTACCTTATCCCTCCGATCGGTGTCCTAACACTCTTACATATATCCCAAATTCTTCCTTTAGTACTTAAAATAAAAAATAGAAGTGAAGGTCACCACATACTTTAAATATAAGCTCATTTAAACTTCTATTTTCATATAAGGTATGTCTTGAAGGTATTCCTCTTACAATATACATCATCCTTTTTAAATACTTCTTCTTGCCCTTGGACCATCTGATTTTAGTCACCTAAAGAGGATTTATATGAACCTACTTAAAATATGTGTTACAACAAACATCCAAGTGTACCTATATAATAAATACAAGATTAAAAAGCTATAAAATTACTGTAGTGGTAAGGGCTTTGGACTCTCTTTGATAGGTCCAAGGTTCAAACCCTACTCAATAATGAGGGGACCATGAACCCTCATAAAAACCTATGTAAATTCATTGAAAAAGAAATAGAAGATTAAAATCATGAAGAATTAAATATCCATGAATAAGTTGAATCAATTACCTAAAATAGGAAGTGAGACTAACTAAAGTACATCCTAAATCATTTTCCTATAAGCCTCTAAAATATTAAAAAAGTTGTAACTATCACAAGTCTAGCCATATCTCCATAAAATTTGTTAGCTTTATGAATAGGATAACTTATAGAAAGCTTAAAGCAATATCTAAATATAAATCAAACTAATGCCCCTAACAATGAAACTTAATAACAACAATATCTTTCAGATAATATGTTATGAAATATAACACAAATGAATACAATATACATAGATTACATTAATGATACAACTTGGTTACAATGCATGGAAATTTACCTCCAATATATCCTTTTTAATAACTTTTCAGTTCTCTAATCATTGCTCTCCTCTTTCATATAGGATATGCAACCTTTCATATTCCTCTAATAAATTCAAAGCTCTCAACTTGCCATATATCATGTGAATCTTCATACTATCTTGACGCTTTACACTTTTTCTCATATTGCCACATACATTATATAAAATATAAATCATCTACCAAACTAATATTGCAAGGGGGACAAAATAATGTAATATATTCAACACCCTCCCATATTACATTATTTGGTAGGAAGGATTTTTGCCTTCAATATTTGATTCTTCTTTCTCTTCAATATTCAACTCTAACTCTATCATGGCTAGATAAATAATTTGTGTCTACCTCTAGATCAATGTATCTGAGTTACCTCTAGGTCTCTATATTTGGGTCACTACCTCCGGGTTACTTCCACTGGTTCTATCTCAGGGTCACTACCTCTAGAACTCTACCTATGGATCACCTCTAGATAATCATTGTCTTTTGGTCATCCATTATAAAAAACATCATATATTTAGGATCATCACTACAAATGCATCTTTCAAGCTATGCTTGGGTCTTATTTCTCTTTGTCTGCTATGGAACCTCTTTCCATGGATCTCCTTAATCCGCTTTTCAATTTCTTATAGACTGTATTATATTCCAAATATATTTTTGGAATAGGTAAAATAAATATATATTATACATTTCCTGAATTGATTCTTTCTCAAAATTCTAAAATTTATTCTTCATTGGTTATTCTTCAACCAAGTGGTATTAATCCTTATCTTCACTAATTTTTCTTCAATCTAGTGGTAATACTTATATTTTGCAACTTTTAAGTTTTATGCAAGAAAAAATTTATTATACGTGGTTTCCTCTATAGAAACCATACAATATTTTTTTAATTTTATCCCATTCATCTATGTTCTTCCATCCATAATCAACGTTTACTCTAGTATTTATTTTTCTTTTGTAGATAAAATATTTGTGAATGATTATGTTCTCCAAAAATATTACAACTATGGAGATTCCAACATCTATCTATATTATGTTCATATTTGTCATAATGAATAGACTTGTTTTCTATTATGAAGTTCCTTTGATCATTATATTCTTTATTGAAACTGATTCTATCAATCCCTATCATATATTTGATGTAACTATTTCCTATCACAAAATTTGTTCTTTGATCATTACTGCTAGCTTGACCTATATATCCAAGACCTTCACACTTTGGTATTATTTTTTATACAATTGACTCTTTCATTATTTGTCCATATTTTCCTAAACCTGTACCTTTATATCCCATTTTACTTAACAACTTTGAACCAATTCCTTTAGTATATTTTTCAAAAATACCAATACAATCATTAGACTAATCTCTATCAATATCAATACAATTTTGAGCATCACTATTTCTATCATCATCTAAATTCATACCTTCATCAATCTTGATAACATAAGATTTTTCTAAACAATCATGAACTATATTTGTAACTTGTATCATACATAGCATCTATATTTGTAATAGGTTCTTCTATCTTTGTCATGAATTCTAAATCACTAGTGTCATTGCTTGCATCACAATATTTTCTTTCATTTTTACAAGAATCATAATTTGCATCTTTTTCTTTTTTAATAAGATCACTAGTATCACAACATGCATCAATCATCAATGGTTTTGATTCTATAGTATTGCAACATGAATCTATCATCATGGACCTTAAATAATTTGTATCACAAGAAGCATCTTTCATCACTGATTTGTTCTCTACTTCTTCAACATTTTCTTGTTTTCTCATCTTAGAAACATTAAGAGTGATAATTCCTTTGTAGATTATTATCCATAGACTAACAGGTATAGTAACAAAATCTTCATAACAATAATTAGCATCATTAATAATATTTTGCATGCAATTTTGAAGTATTGAAAATTCTTCTTTTTTGCTTGACTAGTAATATCAACAAGCCTATTCTTCAACGTATCATCAGTGAACTTGTTTTTCAAATATTTAATCATGTACTCTTATCTTTTATCTTATCTTTAAGGATTTCATGATAAATAAATACCATATACATCAAATTTATGATATCACTAGGTAATGTAAAACCACTTTTAGAATATTTATATACCTCATCATTCTATTCAGATAACTACTAAGTGCTAAGAAATTTTCATCTTTGATTTCTCTCAACATTGATTGTAAGACACTCTTTTCACTTATTGATGTATCCTTTTAAATTTCTTCTATCATGTGTTGTGTATGGAATTTTAATATTTCCAACCTTTTTGAAATTTCTTGAAAGTCTAATAATTTTTCGTGGACATAGGTTTTCTTCTTCAAATGTTTTTGACAATTCATGTATTTCAAATTTTTGACCATTTGTATTCTTTTTCATTTGTTATTTCTTTACCATGTTTTGAAGTAGACTACCTCATATCTCCCTAATTAGTTAGAAACTATAAAACTAAGAATTTTGCAAATATATGTTTTCTAAGTTTGATTTTAGAATTCCTTCTCTCCATAATTAAAGAATTTGTAAATATATATATATATAACTTTCAAAAATAAATATTTCAAACTATTAATCACTGTGAAAAACTTTAAAATAAATAATTTTGTAATTACTTATTCCTCCAAAATATTAAAATTGCAATTGAGATGTCTAAGGTTTCAACTAACTTATTAAATGCCTTATTTCTCCTTTACTCAAGTTAAATATTAGAATAATTAAATGATAAATCTAATAATAACCTTAACTCTCCTTAATTAAATATTAAAAAATCTAATTCAAATTTACCTTTTTGATGATGCACCTTCAATGGAATTTTGACTCTGTAATTTGGTTAGTGGCTATGAACATTTCTACTATGCTTCAAAAAATTTCTTCTACCTCCTTTATTTGGCTACATGATTATTTTGGTTCTCCAATGTATTACACTCCATGGATGACAACATGTGGTAATATTGCTTGAATGATTCACTGGCCCCTAGAGGATATAATAAAAATTGTTTCTCCTAATAGGTTTAGGTGTTCTTTGCTCATTACATCTTATCTCATAATGGTAAAAAATGATTTTCTTACCCCCTGTAACCTACATTGTCTATGACATTGTGTCCATGTTGTTTCCAAAAGACTTATGATTAACACTCCTTGCTTTGATTTTACAAATGGAAATGATGCTATCTGCATGCTCAGAATGACATTACATCTTCACCATGCAGTAGTTAGTTTAAGAATTTGGTCTTTGATTGCCTTACAATATTCTTCTCCTCCTCAATGCTTCACTTTATAATATTTTGTTTTTATGTAGAATGGTTTACATTGCACCTAAATCAATTGGTTTTTTCTTTAATGGATAGCACTTTGAATAACTGTCTCTTGGTAATTTGGTTTCCACCTGAGTGACGCTCCACCTTACTTTAACTCTCCTCCTTGTTTGGATTTCCAATCCAGGTTTGACATCCATAATGCATCCTAGTTTGATGCCTAAAATGCTACCTAGTTTTGGTATTATTTTGAATGGCTGTCAATGTCCTTTCTTCTATCACTCATTTATAGATTCATATGGCTCTTGGCATCACTTTTACTTGCACATTGATGCCAAATATTTAGGTGATATTTTTTGCTTCTGCTATGATACTTTAGTGTCTTCCTTCTGTACTTAATCGTTTGCTTGGTTTTCCTTTGTTTGGCTTCCTTGCATCTTGAAAACATTCATGCACTTCCTTATACTCTTATTACCTTGACATTGGCTCTCTTTGGTGCTTAAAAAATAGCACTTTAATCTTATATACTTTTGGATTTCGCTCAATACTTTCTCCCTTGCTTCAATATCTTCTTTACTCCTTTTCTTGCACTATATTCTAACTTATATCTCTATTGTAATATGATGTAGGTTCAGGTGACTTCCATCACCATCACATGCTTCAACCTTGATGTCCAAAAACTTGAGATTATAAACAAATATTACTAAAAAAATGCTATAAAATAATACTTCGAATATTGTAGGAGCCTTTCAAATTTAATAAAGTCTATAGATATTTATTATCTCAATTTTCCTTCTTATGATATCAAGTATGTTATCTACTATCCTTTAATTTTTGCCTTCAAAAAACTATCTAATGGTGACCTTCTAATATATCTTGATATGAATTATGTCTACTCTTCCTCCATTTTCCAAATAACTCCTTTTCTTATGCACTTTCTAACTCTTCTTTTGTTGTTATATTATGCAGGTTCTAAGATAACAAATATGCCTCCTTCCTTAACTTGGAGACACTAAACTCAAGTATTTCTTTTCACTAATTTACAAACTTGAATATGAAATATTTTAAAACTTTAAATAAAATACCTTCTTTATGCTTTAATAAGGTATTCTTATAGCACCAATTTACAAACTTTTTTCTCACCAAGCTTGCTGCCCAAATCTGTAAAAATGTAGCTCCTTTGCTCCTCAAAATTATTGCTAAAAAACTACTTCTTTCTGTTGAGCAAGGTGCAGAAGTAATATTGTCATTTTTGTCAACATAGACAGATAAATTAGTTGATGCAGTGGACAAGAGTTCAGAGGTTAGTCAGAGCATGTACAGTGAATTTTCAAGAAGACAAAAGTGGCCTAGATTCAAAGGATCAAAGAAAAAGACAAGTAAGAAAACTGTCACGATATCGCGACATGTTTTTTGTCATGATTTTGTGACATATCGGAGGAGAGAGAAAATGCTGGCAAAACTGTCATGATTTCGCGACATATCGAAGGAGAGAGAAAATGCTAGCAAAACTATCACGATTTCGTGACATGTTTCATTTTTGTGGTCCAAAGCGAAGAGAAGGAGGAGAGAGAAAAAGATGTCACGATTTTGTGACATGTTTCATTTTCGTGATCCAAAGCGAAGAAAAGAGGAGAGAGAAAAAGATGTCACGATTTCGTGACATGTTTCATTTTTGCGGTCCGAAGTGAAGAGGAAGGCAGAGAAAGAAAAGTGTCGTGATTTCACGATAATTTGCAAGAAGGATTGTACGGACGAAAAAGTGTCACGATTTCACGACAGGTTCGAGAGAAAGAGCTCATAGAGAAAAAGTGTCGCGATTTTGTGACAGGTTCGAAGAGAAAGCACCAAGGAGAAAAAGTGTCACGATTTCGTGACATGTCGGGTTTTTGTGACCCGAAGAGGAGATAGAGTGCAAGGCAGCGCATGTGTCACGATTTCGTGACATGTCGGGTTTTTGTGACTCGAAGAGGAGATAGAGTGCAAGGCAGCGCATGTGTCACGATTTCGTGACATGTGTTTTCATGAGCAAAAGATAGAGAAAGGCACAAGGTAGCGCATGTGTCATGATTTCATGACATGTGTTTTTGTAGGCAAAATACAGAGAAAGGCACAAGGCAGCGCATGTGTCGTGATTTTGCAACATGTGTTTTCATGGGCAAAAGACAGAGAAAGGCACAAGGCAGTGAATGTGTCGTGATTTTGTGACATGTCAGGTTTTCACTGGTGCTTGCAGAGAAGAGTGTAAGGAAGCAAAAGATGTCACAATTTTGTGACATGTCTTGTTTTCGCTAGTGCAAGCAGAGAAGAGTGCAAGGAAGCAAAATATGTCATGATTTTGTGACATGTCTTATTTTCACTAGTGCAAGCAGAGAAGAGTGCAAGGAAGTGAAAGATGTCATGATTTTGTGACATGTCTTGTTTTCGCTAGTGCAAGAAGAGAAGAGTGCAAGGAAGTGAAAGTGTCATGATTTCACGACATGTTCTATTTTCGTTGGCAAGATACAGAGAAGATCTCAAGGCAGCAACAATGTCGTGATATCACAACATGTTCTGTTTTCGTTGGTTGAAGCCAAGAAGAGTAGCAAGGAGGCAAAAGTGTCACGATATCATGCAATGTTATGTTTTTGCTGGTTGAAGCTAAGAAGAGTACCAAGGAGGTGAAAGTGTCATGATATCGTGACATGTCATGTTTTTGTGGGTAGAAGGCGAGAAAATTACAAAGAGACAGAAGTGTCACTATTTTGTTACAGGTCACAACAGCACGATTACAGACAATTAACTGAAGTAGAACGACAGTTAAAGGGGCATTTGTAGAGGAAAATCATGCAGCCAAAATAATAAGAGTCAATTGGAGTTAGAGTGATAGTTACAGGGGTAGTTACAGATAGAAATCATGCAAGCTAAAATAAGCATAGTGCATGAAAGACATAATGGTAGTTACAGGGTTGTAAAGCAGTGTAACCGTCAAGCGGTAGTTATACTGAAAGTCCAAATCAAGAGATAGAACTATTAATAGGTTGCATGCAAAAATATTATGCCAAAAAGGAGTTACTTTCAGAAGTTTCTATTAATAGGGTGCATGAAGGATTATGGAAGTGATAGAAGAATAGGAGTTTCAAGTTGGAAATATTGTTATAAAAGGGCAGTTGCTTGGAGAATTAGGTTGCTATTGAATGTGTGAAATTGCTACCGAAAGAGGGTAGAAGAGTGCTATAAGAGAGCAAAAAGTAGAGCCATAAGTGTTTACTATGTTTTGATAAATTATAGACCAGTCAGGGTCTTGGAAAATGAAAGGCATTTTTATGTCATTCATCTAGATTCAAAATTGAAATCCAAGTTGGTGCTTGGATAGGGGTTGGTGCTCCTTTCTATTGGTGAAGATAAATCATGGGTTGGTGCTCATTCCAGTGGGTGCTGGTAAACGGATTGTAAAATTTGTGTTTTGCAAAGGCTGTATTTGGACCGTAGTCCAAGCAGTCATTCTTGAGGAGTAGCCAAGTTGGTGAACCTCATTACATTGTGTGTTGTGGTGTGCTCTCTTATGATAATTGCTTTATCTGCTTTTAAGTTATCTTTGTTTTAGCTTTAAGAGTTGTAGATTTGAATTTAAATAGCTACACTGATTCACCCCCCCTCTCAGTGTCATTGTGAGAATATCAATTTGTATCAGAGCAAGGTTCCTAAACAAGCTAAATAAGCTAAGGTGATCTGGGAAGGAACACAATGGCAGGTGGTGAAGGATTCTCATCAAATAAAGTTCCATTGTTTGATAGAACTAATTATTCATTTTAAAAAATTAGGATGTAGACATATCTTTGTGCTCTGGGATACGACATCTAGGAGTTAGTAGAAAGTGGATACACAATACCCGCCATACCTCCAACCGATGTTTCCAGTAAGAAACCATTTGAGAATAACTCTAAAGCATAGAATGCTATAATGTGTAGTTTAGTGGACAGTGAACTAATAAGGATCATGAGCTATAAAACTGCAAAAGACATGTGGGACAAACTTAAGAGCATTCATGAAGGAGACGACAAGATCAAGGAAGCCAAGCTATAAATGCATCAAGCTCAGTTCAAAGCATTAAGAATGAATGACGATGAGAATAGAGGCCTATATGCTGAGAGTCAATGGAATCATTACTGCTATTAGAGGACTCGATGAGGAAATGGAAGATGCGGTCGTCATGAAAAAGGTACTAAGAACTCTTCACAAAAGATTTAATTCTAAATTTTTTGCAATAGAAGAAGCTAAAGATATCAATACTTTTAGCATGGATGAGATGCATGGTTCTTTGACTGCATATGAAATGAGAATAGGACAAGCTAAGCCCACAGATAGAGAAGCTGCTTTTAAAGCACACAAAAATATAAAAACTAAACAAGAGTCTGATGATGAAGAGACATCAGATGAAATGGAAGCTAACTTTGTTCAAAAAATTACAAAGGGAAAAGGAAAATACAGAATAAAGTTACCATTTAAGTGCTTCAACTATGGAGGCATCGGGCACTTTGTAGCTAAATGTCCAATGAATGAGAAAACCAAAAATGATGAAGGGTCACACCAAGAAAAAGGTGACTGGAAGAAGAAACCAAATTTTAGAAAGAACAACTTCAAGAAGAAAAGTTTCATATCCAAGAATGTCAGCTCTTCTGAAGAAAGACGTGAAGCTCTATTCATGGCATTTGAAGAAGAAAAAATAGAAGAAAAATAGGAAGGTGATAAAGACCTTAAGGATGAGGCTGAAGTATATCTGGAAGGAGAGTTGGTTGCTGCACTTAAAGAGTTGAGTACAGAAAGAAAGAAGAATAAAAAGGTCTCAAGAAATCTTGAGGATGTGAATGACATAATAAACAGTTTGAAAGTACAGATAGAAGAATTTAAGAAAATTTCTGAAGAACTTGAAGTACAATTAACCATGAAAATAGATGAGTGTAGCAAACTAGAAGAAGAGATTGTTGTTTTAAGAATGCGGCTAGAAGAAAAGAATCAAAAATTGAGTTGCTATCATAAACTTGAAGGAAGTTTTGCAAATCTTGAAAAGATTATAAATAGTCAGAGGACTACAGGCATCAAATTTGTCTTGGGCTTTGTCGAAGGAGAATCATAAAGTGGATCAAAGGCCATAATTGTAGAACCAGTAAAGAAAGAATATAAGATCAAGGTTGACCAAAGAAAAATGAATCATGCAAAAGAAAGCAATAATGCTAGGCACGAGAAGAGTGCTGAAAATGAGGGATTCACAAAAGTCACACATCAAAGGAGAAGAAAATTTGTGGCTCCTACTACAAAATGGCAAAGACCAACTCCCAGGTTCAATAATTCCTTTTTTGGTTATTGTTTTAAATGCAATGCTTATGTTCATAAGATTTCAGACTGCATTTATAATATAGGACAAAGAAATTTCACCAGCAAAAATGTCTTTTCACCCTTGATGGATTATGCAGTATAATGCTATAACTATCATAACTTTAGACACATTGCAAGAAACTGTAGAAGCACATATGTAGCAAATAAATATCAGGGAAGAAGATCTCAACCAAATAGTTTGAGGCAAAATAGAAAATTCTCAAAAAAACATGCACAGGCTACTAAAAAAGAAAAGTCTAAACAAGTGACCAAAATTGTAGTCAAACCATAATGGAAAGAAAATGAGCGAGCCAAGGAAGAAAAGGAATCCTTGATTGTACAGACAAAATTCAAAGCACAGAACAAATATGCACCATGGATATTGGATAGTGGATTCTCCAGTCACATGACAGGTGATAAACAAAAGTTTGAAAAGTTACAAAACTATGAAGGTGACTCAGTTAAATTTGGAAATAATGATGGAGCCAAGATAGTTGGGAAAGGATCAATCAAGATAAGTGATGGAAAAATCAATTCCAAAGAAGTCCTATTTGTGATTGGTTTGAAGCACAACCTACTGAGCGTAAGCAAAATCTGTGACAGAGGTCATGAAGTCATTTTTAAGAAGCAAGGTTGTGAAGTCAGAAAAGCACACAATGAGAAGCTGATAGCTACTGGATCGAGGACTTCTAGAAACTTTTATACTCTCTCAGAGACTTTAGAAGGAGCATGTTTTATTGGATAGGTAGATGAAAATTGGCTATGGCACAAGAGGTTCGGTCATATTAGCTTTGACAATATAGCAAAAATAAGTTCTAAAAGGGTAGTAAGAGATATAACCACCATTGACAAACCATTAAATAACATTTGTGCTTCATGCCAAAAAGGTAAGCAAACTAGATCCACATTTAAATCAAAGGAATACTTCACCAGCAAACCTTTAGAGCTAATACATACTGATTTATGTGGACCCATGAGAACGCAAAGCATAAATGGTGACAAATACTTTATGTTGTGCATAGATGACTATTCCAGGATGACATGGGTACTATTTTTAAAGATTAAATCATATGCCTTTGAAATGTTCAAGACTTTCAAAAAATTGGTTGAGAATCAAACAGGAAAAAAAATTAAATGCTTAAGATCAGATAGAGGAGGAGAGTTTATCTCAGAGGAATTTGCAGAGTACTATCAAAAATATGGGATCAGAAGATAGTTTTCAGCAGCAAGGACACCTCAGTAGAATGGTGTTGTTGAAAGAAAGAACAAGACGATGTATGAAATGGCATGGACAATGTTGACAGAGAACAAAATAGCAGACAAATTCTGGAAAGAGGCAGTTCATACTGTGGTTTACATCCAAAACAGGTGCATGTTGAGGACACATGAAAGCAAAACTCCTTATGAGCTATTGTTCGACAAAAAGGCAACAACAAGATACTTCAAATTCTTTGGAAGCAAGTGATGAGTGTCATTGAGTCTCATCATTTAATCTCAATGATTTATCAATCCGAGGTGGTGTCCAAGGCTGTCTACGATAGAAGGTTAGGGCAGAGTACAATTTAGGCATTCAAATTTCAAGCAATTATTGGTGAAGCAGATTTTGGTTTAGCCTTTTGGTGTCACACTAAACCTAGTCTAAAGAATGGAAACTGAAATAAAGTACAAGAATTGAAATCTAACTACAATTGCATGAATTGAAATTGCTAAATTGAAATCCTAAGTTACTTTTGCAGAATTGAAATCTAGTTACTCTTGCATAATTGAAATTGCTAAATTAAAATCTAATCTACTTTTTTAGAATTGAAATCTAATTACTCTTGCAGAATTGAAATGATGCTTGTAAATGAAACTTATTCTAAAAACACCTGTCAATGCCTTGCCACAAAAGGTCGTCAAGCTTCTGCTACAGGAATTGACAACAAAATGAAATATGTTGAAAATGGAAAGTTGCTAAAGCAGGGAAAACATGGAAAGCAAAAGAAAAATGCATAATATAATTTTTCAGCTGACATACACACAAATGCCACATACAAACATAATAGAAAACATAAATCACATAATACAAAATAAAAACAAGAAAATGAAATTTGGCAAGCAATCTATTAATTCTGCTACAACAAAATTATAGATTAAAACCTGCCATAAAATCCCTCCTTCTAGATATGAAAGTGGGCCCATACTTCCTGATATAGAAGGAGGTGAAAAACACTCCTTAACTAATTAACACTCAACAAAAAATGATAAAATAGCTGCACTTTTATTGATGACAAAACATGCTAAAAACTATTATAGAAAATTACTATACAGTCCTAATTGCTGCAATTGAAAAATCTCCTCTATTCTAATTCCTAACTGGCTCAACCAAGGAGGGAGCTGTGTTATTTATATGAATATTTGCAATATATCCCATGCTCAAATCAGCCTATGTGCTATTTTACAGTCATTTGCCAATAATTCTAGATCTGAAATAAATGCGAATTTGAATAGTTTGTGTTGCAACAGTAGTCATTGGTCCTTAGAAAGCATCTTCAGTGGTGGGAGTACGTGGGAGGAGTCCAAAAATATCTCACACATCATTCTCCACTTTAGAATATGCCATTTCTATCTTGAAAACAACTTTCTATTATGCTACAGTTTTTCTGGGTTTATCCTAGAAGAGGATCTAAATTGATCTTTTCCATGAATGGTGGCTTTGGATGGCAAGGACGGCAAAATCAAATGGGAGATATTTTCCTTTACCTTTTCCAACCTTTATTTCCATTTTTCTAGCTTCAAAAATCGGTAAATAAGTCAAAAAGCACATTCTATTTTCATTCCAAAGATAAGTGGCTTCATTCCGAAGACAATGCAATTCTCATTCTAAAGATCTCTCATTCTGAAGATACTGCAATTCTCATTCTAAAGATACTACAATTCTTATTCTAAAGATATCTATTTATTTTGAAGATACTTTGAAATGAACAAATGTGTACTTTTCAAGTGATTTCTTCTGCATCTCTTAGGTGGGTTATCTCCTAGGATCAGATTCCAATGGTCTTCATCTCTTTTCATATGTGAATTCCATGCCTTGTTGTTTATTTGTAGCTTGCTGGAATTTACATGGTAAATTACTGCATTTTCTAGTTCTGCTGCACAGTTGTAAAATATTGACATTTCTTGCAAATTCAAACAAATTAGAACATGGAAAAATTATTTAAGTATCAACATGAAGGAGTACATCAAGCTGCTACTAAATTTATACACTTCATTCACCAAGTAACCATGCTGAAATAGTGCAACAATGCTGCACAATTGCCCCTGCTCTGTTATACCCTGTTGCTACTTATTTAGACCATGTGGGAATTCTTCTAAATAGGTCAAATGTCTTCTATAGTCCTTCTGAACTCATTCCATCCATATCCTCATGCTTTGCTTGACAACTTCAAGGTGTTCCTATAAAGTGACAGCTTGCTAATTTTTATATGGCTATTTTTTCTAGATTTTCAGATTTATGATAGTCCTAAAATTTTGGCTTAAATGTGGATTTGAAACAAGTTGAAGGGTAGGAAAACATTCAAAAACCATTGAGAAGTTAATAGATATCAGCATACCACATTTGGTTAATTGAAATGCATGTTCTTACTTGCTACTTAATCAAGCAAAATCAGTCATAAAATGCTAAAAATAGTCAAAAATAGAGATATAGTATTCCTAACATAAAATCATGCAAACACTTAACAAATAGTATATTCTAGTCAACTATTTGGCAATTAACTTATCATATGGTAGTCAAACATTGTGCAATAATGATTCAAACATTGTGCAATAATGAGGCATTTTTGGGCCTCATCATCCCCCCCAACTTGAACTGATGCATGCCCTCATGCATCTTAGTAGGCCATAGTAATATGCAGGTTTATTCTTGTGAACAACATACTTTGCTACCTGCTAACTGAGAAATTCCTCCTTGCTGCACTATATCAAGTATTTTGTAATTAAGCACATGTATGCAATTTTTTCTATTTTTCTAGTGCTGCAAGGTACTTCTTAAAGGCTTGATATCATATGATTCATCTTGCAATAGTCTTATTGTGAAACCGTATTTGGCGATGCACTACTATTGATGGAATTTTCTATTCTTAACAACATTTCATCTTGAATGCTTATTTTTGTTGTTTGCACCTTTTGAACAAAATTGATAAAATATTTGATTTGAAATGCCTGAGGGATGTACTTGTGGTAGAGCATTATAAACCTCAATATTTGATGTACCCTACTCTTTTTGCTATTCTATAGCATTTCTAGCAATTTTGGTACAATTTTTGCTCATTTCGAAGATATCCTGTTCATTCCAAATATACTGCATTTCTCATTTCAAAGATCTTCAAAAAATGCAGAAATGACCTCTTATGAAAAAGTTAGCTACAGATTCTATTATGGGTCCATCTCTAGAGTGTATAAGCCTTCCATAACATCAAAAATCCCTTCTTCATCCTTTTTTTTAGATGTTATTCTTTGTTTTGTATGTTGTTGTTTTATTCCAGTAGTACTAAAATAGAACCTTCAAGTGCATTTTGTTGATTATCCTCCTTCAATTTATCAGAAAATAGTGAGATATAAACTTGCAGTTCTTCTTCTAAAATTTTCCCTATGAATTGAAATAGAATTTCTGCCATGTCTATCCCAAAATCAAGTTTTTGCACAGTTTTGGAATTTCCATGCAATTAAGGGCATAAGGGGGTGTTTCTTGACATCTTGAACATGTTCCTTTTTCAACTTGCCACTATTGTATGAATAGTTTATGCCAAATACCGACTATCATACACTAAATGTTAAATGTTTACTATGAATTAAATGCAAGAAACACATACCTTACTATCCTGAAAATTGGTCACGCACCTTACAAGCTGCTTTTGATGATTGTTAGCAGGCTATCTAAAAACATAAACATAACACATGTGCAGTGTGAGATTTGTACACTTGTGGAACAATGATGGGTAGAACAACAAGGCAATGCATGCTAAAAAATTAGTTTTCATGCAAGCCAACTCAGTAGCACCTCCAAGAAGGTTTTCACTACTAAATTATTCATTTTTCTATATATTATTTTTTCATCTCTTTTTTTTTCATTTTTTTTTCATCAGAAGAGGCTGCCATTTCTGGTTTTCAACCAACTTCTGTCCTTTTTTTTTTTTTTCAAGTGCTTCAATGAGAGAACATATCTCACTCTTATTTGGATAAGACCAATCCTTATTCTGCAAAAACATGTCAATTGTTGTATGAAAACACCATCTCTTTTTGTAAAAACCTACAACATTGATGCAACATTCCTTACTAGATGACCAGTAAGAATCTTCTTACATCGTCATTGCCTCCTTATTGCTGGAAATGAAGTATTGGCTCCATTGTTCCTCTTTCTTGCTGAAATTGATGCTTGTCCTCATGTATCCACATTTTGTGGGACATGCCTTTGCTACAATTTTTTTTCTCTTCTCAAATTTTCTTGTCTTGCTTGTACCCAAAAAGGAATTTCACAAACAAGACTATTTTTCTTTTTTCTTTTCTTGTATTTTTTCCTTTTTTTTTTTTTCTTTTTTTCATACTTTTTATCATCACTCTGAATCTGATATTGAAGAGGAATTGTCTTCCATTATGTGTACATCCAACGGAATATCCTTCAAGAACTCCTCCTTAGTTAATGGTGCATGGTATACCTGAAGGCAATGCCCATTCACCATTAACATTCTCCATGAATTACCAATGGGAGAAAGAAGCACTGCTCCATATCTGAAAACTTCTTCAATCAAGTGTTGTCCATGGCTCCTAGTCTACAAAATCTTGTCAATATGTTCTTGAAACAATTAAATACCAATTCCCAAAAGATGTTAAGTGCTTACATCAAGATAAAATCTTGATATACCTTTGTAATTCTATGTAAAGGGATTGAAATATTGTTTCAAAATAGCAACAATTTTGCTTTTTGTTTATAATTCAGCCAGCTAATAATGTTCAAGTATTTTCTTGGCTGCACTTCAATTTGTTTCATTCCTAGGAGGACATAATTTACCCCTTTGTAATTTCTTACTAAGGAGTTCAATGGAAGTAAATTTTCTATGTGCATTTTTTCTAGTTTTTCTCCTTTATCCAAGGCTAATTTCTGTGTGTTTAGACTAAAGGGTTTATGTGTATCTCCATCGATTTTTATATCTTCAAGCTCAGGTAAGTTTTTTTTTTTTTTAGCACAGTTGGATGTTGCTGCAGTCAATAACATTTCCTATAGGTTTTTTTATTTTTATACCAGATTTAGCTACATAGACAAGGGTTGCCTATCCTGTATTATTCAGAATGATCACAGGTTGGGCTAAAAAAATATTTTTAGTTTGCACAATAAGACAAGAAGTGTACAACTTTAGCAGATCAACTACTTGTCAAGTAGGATCACCTCTAATGAGATCAACTATTGTATGTGTAGGCTAAGAATTGCTAGGTTGCGGTTTAGCACGGTAAAATCCAAACAATATTTAAGTAATAATGAAAAACTCTAGGATCATCATTAAGTTGTAAACTCCTATTTTGATTGTGCAAAAGTTTTTGTGATTTTTTTTTTAATAGATTTAGCTTACATAGACAGGGGTTGCTATCTAGGTTGGGCTGAAGGTGGTGGTTGCTTGTTTTCTAAATGGATTGAAATGCAACTATCAATAATTATTATTTATACCAGCTATTACATTCAAATTTAGCTCTGAACTTCATAACTTAGCACAATAATAATTATTTGACTGCTTTTACCCTCTAACAACACCATGTTCCCTGACAACGATGCCAAAATGATGAGTGTCATTGAGTCTTATCATTTAATCTCAATTATTTATCAATATGGGGTGGTGTCCAAGGCTGTCTACGATAGAAGGTTAGGGCAGAGTACAATTCAGGCATTCAAATTTTAAGCAATTATTGATGAAGCAGATTTTGGTTTAGCCTTTTGGTGTCACACTAAACCTAGTCTAAAGAATAGAAACTAAAATAAAGTACAAGAATTGAAAACTAAATCTAAGTTGCAAGAATTGAAATCTAACTATAATTGCATGAATTGAAATTGTTAAATTGAAATCCTAAGTTACTTTTGCAGAATTGAAATCTAGTTACTCTTGCATAATTAAAATTGCTAAATTGAAATCTAATCTAATTTTGCAGAATTGAAATCTAATTACTCTTGCAGAATTGAAATGATGCTTGTAAATGAAACTTATTCTAAAAACACCTATCAATGCCCTACCACAAAAGGTCATCAAGCTTCTGCTATAGGAATTGACAACAAAATGAAATATGCTGAAAATGAAAAGTTGCTAAAGCAGGGAAAACATGGAAAGCAAAAGAAAAATGCGTAATATAATTTTTCAACTGACATACACACAAATGCCACACACAAACATAATAGAAAACATAAATCACATAATACAAAATAAAAACAAGAAAACGAATTCTGGTAAGCAATCTATTAATTCTACTGCAGCAAAATTACAGATTAAAACCTACCATAAAATCCCTCCTTCTAGATCTGAAAGTGGTCCCATACTTCCTGATATAGAAGGAGGTGAAAAGCACTCCTTAACTAATTAACACTCAATAGAAAATGATAAAATAGCTGCACTTTTATTGATGACAAAACATGTTGAAAACTGTTATAGAAAATTATTGTACAGTCCTAATTGCTGCAATTGAAAACTCTCCTCTATTCTAATTCCTAATTGGCTCAACCAAGGAGGGAGCTGTGTTATTTATATAAATATTTACAATATATCCCATGCTCAAATCAGCCTATGTGCTATTTTACAGTCATTTGCCAATAATTCTAGATCTGAAATAAATGCAAATCTGGACAGTTTGTGTTGCAGCAGTAGTCATTGGCCCTTAGAAAGCATCTTCAGTGGTGGGAGTACATGGGATTAGATTCCAATGGTCTTCATCTCTTTTCATATGTGAATTCCATGCCTTGCTGTTTATTTGTAGCTTGTTGGAATTTACATGGTAAATTATTGCATTTTCCAATTCTGCTGCACAGTTGTAAAATATTGGCATTTCTTGTAAATTCAAATAAAATATAACATGGAAAAATTATTCAAGTATCAACATGAAGGAGTACATCAAGCTGCTACTAAATTTATACACTTCATTCACCAAGTAACCATGCTAAAATAGTGCAACAGTGCTGCACAATTGCCCCTGCTCCGTTATACCCTGTTGCTGCCTATTTAGACCATGTGGGAATGCTTCTAAATAGGTCAAATGTCTTTTGTAGTCCTTCTCAACTCATTTCATCTATATCCTCATGCTTTGCTTGACAACTTCAAGGTGTTCTTATAAAGTGACAGCTTGCTGATTTTTATATGACTATTTTTTCTAGATTTTCAGATTTATGATAGTCCTAAACTTTTGGCTTAAATGTGGATTTGCAACAAGTTGAAGGGCAGAAAAACATTCAAAAATCATTGAGAAGTTAATGGATATCAGCATACCACATTTGGTTAATTGAAATGCATGTTCTTACTTGCTACTTAATCAATCAAAATCAGTCATAAAATGCTAAAAATGGTCAAAAACAAAGATATAGTATTTCTAACATAAAATCATGCAAACACTTAACAAATAGTATATTCTAGTCAACTATTTGAAAATTAACTTATCATATGGTAGTCAAACATTGTGCAATAATGATTCTAACATTGTGCAATAATGAGGCATTTTTGGGCCTCATCAGTAAGTGCTACATCAAAAGAACTGAAGATAATCTTGGTAAGTTTAAAGATAGAGCTGATGAAGGAATTTTTCTTGGCTATTCGAAAAAAAACAAATCCTACACATGCTATAACAAAAGGCTAAAGAAAATTATGGAGAGTGCTGATGTGAAGGTTGATGAAGGTAGGGAATGAGAAATTAACAATGAAGAAAAATACCCTATTTATGAAGAAGTTATAGAAGAAGATGAAGAAAAGGAAACAGAAGAGAATAAGGAGATTGACTCAGAAGTAGAAGAAAACAAGAAATTTAAAATAGGCAACTGGCAGAAAAATCATCCTAGAGAGCAAATTATTGGGGACCCCACAGTTGGTATTTAGACAAGGAGAACAGTAGTAAGGAACTACTCTCTATTATCCAGCATTGAACCCAAAAATGTTTCTGAAGTAAGCACAGATGAAAGTTGGATGAAGGCAATTAATGAAGAACTAGATCAGATTGAGAAAAAAACCTGGGAGTTAGTACCAAGGCCAAAAAATAAAAATATAATCGATACTAAATGGATTTTTTGAAACAAATTGAACGAAGATGGACATGTTGTAAGGAATAAAGCAAGACTGGTCTATAAAGGCTATGCATAGGTTGAAGGTATTGATTTTGAGGAAACCTTTGCACCAGTAGCTAGACTAGAGGCAATCAGAATGTTTTTGGCTTTAGCAGTTCATAAAAATTTCAAAGTATATCAAATGGACATGAAATCAACATTTCTGAATGGAAAACTGGAAGAAGAGATTTACATTGAGCAACCAGATGGTTTCCAACTCAGTGACAATCCCAATTTTGTTTGCAAGTTAAAGAAATATTTGTATGGTCTGAAACAGGCACCTAGAGCATGGTATGCAAGGTTGGATAACTATTTTACTCAACAGGGGTTCAAGAAAAGTATGGTGGATGACAATTTATATGTCAAAACATAGAATGGCCATCTTATTGTACTTATTGTTTATGTAGATGATATCATATTTGGTAGCAGAATGGATGAGTCTTGTAGAGACATAGCAAATAAAATGAAGAAATAATTTGAGATGTCTATGATTGGTGAACTTTCGTATTTCCTCAGACTGCAAGTTAATCAAAGTGAAAAGGGTATTTTTATCTCTCAAGTTAAATTTATGAAGAAAATGCTAAAAAAGTTCACAATGGAGGATTGTAAACCTGTTAGCACTCCCATGACAACTGGTTTCAAGTTGAGCAAGGATGAAGAATCTCCAGATGTAGATCAAACCATGTACAGATCTATGATTGGAAGCCTGCTGTATTTGATAGCTACCAGACCAGATATCTTACAAGCAGTATGCATGGTAGCAAGATTTTAGGCTAGTCCCAAAGAGACTCATGTGACAGTTGTGAAGAGGATTTTTAGGTACCTCAAGGGTACTATGGAGTATGGGTTATGGTACCCAAAAGGTAAGGACTTCACTCTTATTGCATATTATGATGTATATTGGGTAGGATGTATAGATGATAGAAAGAGTACCAGTGGTAGTGCATTCTATCTTGAAGATAGGTTGGTAGCATGGCACAACAAAAAACAAGAATTAGTCTCTTTATCCATAGCAGAGGTAGAATACATTACAGCAACATGTTGTACGCAAATTTAATGGATGAGACAAACCCTGAAATATTTTGGTATTAACTTCAAAGAGCCAATTTCAACTAAATGTGATAATACCAATGCTATTAACATATCAAAGAATTCGGTTATGCATTCTCAAACAAAACATATTGCAATCTGATATCACTTTTTGAAGGATAAAGTTGCGAAAGGTGAGGTTAAATTGGATTTTGTTCCAACTACAGAGCAAGTAGCGGACATATTCACAAAATCGTTGCCCAAAGAAGTTTTTGAGTACCTTCAAAGTAAGTTGGGAGTGGTCACATTTCCCAAGAATTGACTAGAAATCAGGACCACATTCTCAGGGGGAGCATCTATGCCTATGTTTATAGTTTTGCTCATATTCATGATTTTTGCTAACTATAACAATGTGTGTATTAGAATGTTGTGCATAGACTCATGGGGAGTCTGCAGCAGCCCTTTGGTATTATTGTCAAAGGGGAGAAGAATTACAGGAAATTGCACAGATGTTGCCAACAATTCCAAAGGGGGAGATTGTTGAGCAAGGTGCAAAAACAGTATTGTCATTGTTGTCAACATAGACAGATAAATTAGTTGTAGTGGACAGGAGTTCAAAGGTCAGTCAGAGCATGTACAATGAATTTCTAAGAAGATAGAAGTGGCCTAGATTCAAAGGATCAAAGAAAAAGATAAGTAAGAAAACTGTCACGATATCGTGACATGCTTTTTGTCACGATTTCATGACATATCAGAGGAGAGGGAAAATGCTATCAAAACTGTCACAATTTCGTGACATATCGAAGGAGAGAGAAAATGCTGGCAAAACTATCGTGATTTCGTGACATGTTTCATTTTTGCAGTCCAAAGCGAAGAGAAGGAGGAGAGAGAAAAATATGTCACGATTTCATGACATATTTCATTTTCATGATCCAAAGGGAAGAAAAGAGGAGAGAGAAAAAGATTTCGCGATTTCATGACATGTTTCATTTTCGTAGTTCGAAGCGAAGAGGAAGGCAGAGAAAGAAAAGTGTCACGATTTCATGACAATTTGCAAGAAGGATTGTATAGACGAAAAGTGTCACGATTTCACGACAGGTTCGAGAGAAAGAGCTCATAGAGAAAAAGTGTCACGATTTCACGATAGGTTCGAAGAGAAAGTGCCAAGGAGAAAAAGTGTCATGATTTCATGACATGTTAGGTTTTGGCGACTCGAAGAGGAGATAGAGTGCAAGGCAGCGCATGTGTCGTGATTTCACGACATGTGTTTTCACGAGTGAAAGACAAAGAAAGGCACAATGCAGCGCATGTGTCATGATTTCGTGACATGTGTTTTCATGGGAAAAATATAGAGAAAGGCACAAGGTAGTGCATGTGTCATGATTTCACGACATGTGTTTTTGCGAGTGAAATACAGAGAAAGGCACAAGGCAGCAAATGTGTCGTGATTTCGCTACATGTCAGGTTTTCACTGGTGCTTGCAGAGAAGAGTGTAAGGAAGCGAAAGATGTCATGATTTTGTGACATGTCTTGTTTTCGCTAGTGCAAGCAGAGAAGAGTGCAAGGAAGTGAAAGATGTCACGATTTCGTGACATGTCTTGTTTTTGCTAGTGCAAGTAGAGAAGAGTGCAAGGAAGCGAAAGATGTCACAATTTCGTGACATGTCTTGTTTTCACTAGTGCAAGCAAAGAAGAGTGCAAGGAAGGGAAAGTGTCACGATTTCATGACATGTTCCATTTTCACTGGCAAGAGACAGAGAAGATCTCAAGGTAGCAAAAGTATCACGATATCGCGACATGTTCTATTTTTGCTGGTTGAAGCCAAAAAAAGTAACAAGGAGGCGAAAGTGTCGCGATATCATGACATGTTGTGTTTTCATTGGTTGAAGCCGAGAAGAGTAGCAAGGAGGTGAAAGTGTCATGATATCGTGACATGTCATGTTTTTGTGGGTAGAAGGTGAGAAGAGTACAAAGAGACAGAAGTGTCACGATTTTGTGACAGGTCGCAACAGCATGATTACGGATAGTTAACTGAAGTAGAACGACAGTTAAAGGGGCAGTTGTAGAGGAAAATCATGTAGCCAAAATAAGAAGAGTCAACTAGAGTTAGAGTGACAGTTATAGGGGTAGTTACAGATAGAAATCATGCAAGCTAAAATAAGCACAGTGCATGAAAGACAGAACGACAGTTACAGGGCCGTAAAGTAGTGTAATCGTCAAGCGGTAGTTATACTGAAAGTCTAAATCAAGAGACATAACTATTAATAGGTTGCATGTAGAAATACTATGCCAAAAAGGAGTTACTTTCAGAAGTGTCTATTAATAGGGTGCATGAAGGATTATGGAAGTGACAGAAGAACAGGAGTTTCAAGTTGGAAATATTGTTATAAAAGGGCAGTTGCCTGGAGAATTAGGTTGCCGCTGAATGTGTGAAAGTGCTACCGAAAGAGGGTAGAAGAGTGCTATAAGAGAGTGACAAGCAGATCCGTAAGTGTTTACTATGTTTTGATAAATTATAGACCAGTCAGGGTCTTGGAAAAGGAAAGGCATTTTTATGTCATTCATCTAGATTCAAAACTGTAATCCAAGTTGGTGCTTGGATAGGTGTTGGTGCTCCTTTCTGTTGGTGCAGATAAATCAGGGGTTGGTGCTCCTTCCAGTGGGTGCTGGTAAATAGATTATAAAATTGGTGTTTTGCAAAGGCTGTATTTGGACTGTAGTCCAAGAAGTCATTCTTGAGGAGTAGCCAAGTTGGTGAACCTCGTTACATTGTGTGTTGTGGTGTGCTCTCTTATGATAATTTCTTTATCTGCTTTTAAGTTCTCTTTGCTTTAGCTTTAATATTTGTAGATTTGAATTTAAATAGCTACACTGATTCACCCCCCCTCTCAGTGTCATTGTGAGAATATCACTTTCTCCTTTCAAAAATCTACCAAAAAACTCTAAAATTTGTATCTCAAATACTTCTTCAAATATTGTCTATAGCTCTGATACCACTGTTAAATTTCTAAATAGGATAACTTACAGAAAGCTTCAACCAAGATCTAAAGATAAATCAAACCAATGCTACTAACAATGAAACTTGATAACAATAATATCTTTCAGATAATATCTCATGAAATATAACACAAATGAACACAATATATAGAAATTACATTAATGATACAACTTGGTTCTAATACATAGAGCTTTACATTCAATATATTATTTATCATGACTTTTCAGTTCTCTAACTGCTACTCTCGTCTTTCATATAGGAAAAGCAACCTTTCATATTCCTCTACTAAAGACAAATCTCTCAACTTACCACATATCATGTGACTCTTCATACTCTCTTGAAAATTTGCACTCTATCATTTTGCCACATACATTATATAAAATATAAATTATCTACCAAACTAATATTTCAAGGGGGACCAAATGTAATATCTCCAAAAAAAATTAGGCCAAATATTTTGATTGCATAGAAACATATAAATGCACCCTTTCAAAATAAGTCATAGGGATTCAAAACTATTCCATACAATCTAGTTCTAAACATTGAAACAGGTCTACAAATTGATATTACCAATGCATAGAAGCTCAAAAGTTTGTATGATTTCAAAAAAAGGGATCAAAATGCTTTAGTATGTAAAAGTTATGCCCTCAAATTTTTTTCCCAAATAGTCCTTAAAAAGTAAAAATTAAGGCCTCAAAGCATACAAAAATATATTTAATCATAACTCACCATGTGTTGTCCACTCATTCAGAGGTGACAAACACTCTTTTTTGCAACTTGGACTCCATTTGGATGTTGAAAATTTGACACATTCCCTTTCCTAATTAGTGAATTAAATAAATAGTAAAAAAATAAGGTGTTTGTAGCATGTGGGAGTGCCATTTTGGCTATCACATCATCCAAACAATTATCAATAGCCAAAAACTCCTAACAGTGTATGCCACATAGGATTTGAACTTGAATATCTTGTAACCTAAGAAACTTAGCCTAGACAAGGTGGAAATATACCCTTTGAGATACGTATAGTTTTATCTTATAGTATTTCCATCATTATTCCTTGGAATATCAAAGAATTTGTAAAATATGACAATAGGGGGATTTTAACACAATTCAAACTACCTCCTAAAGCATTAATAGAATCTATATAGTCAACTTACCAGTTTCCAAGGTGATGTCAAGTGGAAATGCACCTTTGTAGATAGTTTTTCCTACTTGTAACATTAAAAAATATAAAAAGGTAACTATTCAGTTTTGAATACATAATCAATTTCTTTCATTTCCTAAAAAATAATCCTACATACTAGTGCATCACATGCTCAACTAATAAGAAAATCCATAAAATAATTAAGTTTCTTAGTTTGATTATACAAATGCAAAAGGGGTTGCATAAATATAGTTTTGACCCTAAGACAAACCAAAAATGAATCATCATAATACATGTGCTTAATCATATTACCACTAACCCCACACATAACTACAAGTGCACATTTTCTATAGAAGAGGACATCAAACAACACACAAAAAGTAAGTTCCAATGTTTTGGCATGAAATTTGAATTCAAATTCAAATCTTGTTGGAACTATTTCTATTCTTTTGATCTAGAGAGAGTATAACTACTTATATCTTATATCTAAGAAGAAGGATATTGGTTTGAGATTAATCAATGACAATGAAATATAATTTAGAGAATGAAATATATCTCCAAAATATAAAAAAATAATGAGGAAAAAATAAATTCACCCTAAAAATTGGAGGATATATTGAAGGTTCCAAGTTGATGTCTTGCATGACCAAGTGATGTTACTTCATACCCACTTTAATACCATGTTAGAAACCACAATATTTTTCAAAAATAAACAAAAGCAATGAATTCACTCAAATCTATATAAAGAGTGAAAAACAAAGGATGAAAAATATAAAGAAATGGAGGGGACCTATAGGCACCATAAATAATAACTATATCCATAGATAAAATTTCACAACACTTTAATAAATAAATAAGGAGTAATGTCTAATATAAGCTAACATAATATGAGGTATTTAAGCTAATTATAAGATATAAAAAGGGTTTAACCATAACAAGGCTAACCATGGCACATAGGGATTGCATAATAAAATATTATAGTTAATTAATACATTATCCATTGAAATGCCCTTAGACTTATTCAATATTGTAGATACCTAAAATGTGTTATCTCGATGAGAATCCCAAAGAACCTTCTTTCTAATCTGCACAATCCACATTGGGCAGCCTTAGGGCTAATTCCATGGATTTCTCCAACAACAAGAAACTTTCTCCATGAGATACGTAACCATAATGATCTGAGATGGTTTCATATTTGCCATCGTATTGAATCAAGATAGTTGTACAAAACTAAAAATAAATAATAATAATAATAGGCAAAAAAATACCTATCAACATCACGCTTGACTTCGTGCTGGTGCCAATCAACTTGCAGGCAACAATTTACCTACCACCTGCAGTCACCTATTGGTAGCAAATTAGGACCTTGATTACAATTTTTTCCTCACTTACCTCTTGGTAGGAGGCCTATAAAATGACACTCATCCATATACTTTCAGATCCTCAAAATTTGAATTTTAATCATCAACAGTGCTACTAAAAATAATCTACTAGGTCTTCTTACTACAAAATTGATGTTGTTGGATCACCACTTAGGATTTGAAGATACACTCTTCTCCCTCATATGATCTCTCACATTGCTTTTTTGATATCCTACACTCATTCACTTTCCTTCATGCTCACAAAATCCATCATTAAAAATGGCATGCATTGCCTCAAATGCTTTCAGGACCTAGTTATGCTAAAATGCAAACTTGCAATAGTGACCATCTTAGCTTGAGATGGTTTATAAACATAAACCATCTTGACTTGAGATGGTCACGTTAGATCAATTAGGTAAAAGGGTTTTGTTGCATTTCCAATTTAGATATTCATTTGCATTTATATTTAACATCACATCTTTATTCATATTTGCATTTTAGCATTGGATCCCTCACATTTCATGCATGTCATTACTTTCTATTTTATTTACGTTTCTAAACTAACCTTCTGGTGGACGTTGCATATGCTATTGATTCATTATTATTTCCTTTGTGTGCAAGTTACATGATTCAAGGATAGTGAAAGGATCCAAATCTAACTCTCACACAATATTCATAGGAAAATTTGCTCCCCCAACAATGTGTTGGCATGGGAATCTTCACATTGCACCCAAAGACACTCTTTCTAATAAAAAGAGGAATCACATCCCTCTTGTATCTATTGTATCATTGGTGAAATCCTCTCAAAGGGGATTCTTTTGTAACACATTAAAATATCAATACAATATATAAAATTTATTTTTATTGATTAAACATTGTGTTTCATTCTATTTTATGGTGCAAATTTCTATCCTTCAAATGGATATCATAGTGTGACCTTCGGGTCCCTCTTTTTCATCATGTTATTTTTTACATCTACAAAATGACTAATTTTTGTTTATTATTGTGATTGCATGTTTTAGGGATCAACCGTCTCTACCATATATGGTCCTTATTTTGAGACTATCTCACCTTAATATGGTCCCCAATTAGAGGCCTAAAATAGTTGTGCTATTGAATTTCAATGATAAACTTTATGTAGGCTATCACATTTGGGATTCTTGCACCTTTTATTTATATTTTGTATGTTTTTGAAGATAAAAATAAATAGGAACGGATAAAAGGAAAAATATAGTTATATGCATTTATTTTAGTTTCTTTTAAATCTGTCATATTGTAACTATATTAGGTCAAGACGATATGTTGTCTACAACCATCTCATGTTGATACAATCTTATATTTGCAACCATATCAGGAATAGATGGTATCTATATGTATTTTTTCATCTGTATGGTTACTTGTTAAAAAATAGAGGATCATATAAATAAAATATTACATTTAGTTTTACATTTCTACATCATTAAGATCATTGTATGCTCTATGATTTACTTTGGAAATACAAGGAACTCACACACTCATGCTACATTTAAACATCAACAAGTTATATTTCATCACCAACTACTAATAGTAATCGCATGACGTGGACCTTTATATCCCATAACATATTGGCCCCCTAAAAGCCATAGTAGCCCCTAAAAGTAATTTTTAGACTTCATCACTGAGAAGCCCCCTATTCTTTGGTACATCCTAGAGTGGGTTAGGTTTAAATGCCCTTTAACCATGGGGTTTAATAATTAGTTAAATGCATATGTCATTCTTATCCAAGACTACCCAAGGGTGAAACAAAATCCCAGTTGGGCAAGTAGTAGGATTTATATAGCATGATCCCTTATTTAGGGGAGGTTTATTTTATTCCTATAAGAATACCTATCACCCATCTATCATCACAAGCAAAAATTTCTAATCCATAATAGATTCATGGATCATTTTCAATAAGACCAATAAGATGATTGGCCTAATGCATCCTCTTACCAAGATCTTGATCCACTTGAGGGACAACATGTCCAATATGATTCACATACCACCTATCATCCCACTAATTCTAGCATGATGGGCATCACCATTTTGAATTCACCCATAGGCCATGATGTTGATCATGATATCAACTATCCAAACCACATCATCCTATGTGCCCTTTATAAGAACACTTATTTAGGCACTGAGGCACCTAGGAAGCCATTATCATGTATTTGCATTCCAAATCATCCTATAAATCTACTAGATCAAGAATAGAGGTATAATCCAGACAAATATGGGGATGCTCAAGTTACTATAACTAAGCACCCCTGGATGGACCATGAATATGATTTTATAGATGCTTACACAAGCTAAAATTATGAAAAATCTTCTACATCTTCCCAAGTCTATTGCACTTTGGTGCCAGCTACCTACATAGAAAAAATTATTTACCCTTAATATTAGGTTAATGCAGCCTCACGTGGTCTTGAAAAATAAATTATTAACCCTTCTAGGGTCGGGGTACAATGCACACCCATTAACATAATCGATACATGTGTGAATCACCCTCATATAGCTAACCTAATAAATAACTTTCATAAAACAACCAAGCTAAATATTGGTCATAAACAATAGTTACATCAAATAATATACCAATGGCTATCCATGCTTGTACATTAGATTCAATAATCCCAACATCATCAAGAGAACCCAACACAATAGCCCAACCTTCCACTACACCCAAATCAAAATCTTCCACCCATACACATCCAATTCCATTTCATCCCCAACACCATAGGCCACCACCCACTCATTATCAAGAATTTATTTATACCGAACAACATCAACTACACCCCTATCATCAGGAATACAAAACTTATGAGGAACTTCATCCATGGTATTAAGATCAAACCAATATATGTCTTGACATACCTTATAGTGAAATTCTCACTAAAAACACATATCCACCACTGCATCAAAACTAAAATCTACCACCTCCACTTCATAAAAATCAATGGTGAGTGACCAACATAATATTACCAGAAACTTATAAATTTTTTATCGATCAAATTAATTCATTGGAAAAATAATTCTCCGGCATGTTATCAAAAACCCACCTTACGATAGATAAAAAATCAACCCATTCATCCATTCATTCCATCACCTCCGTATCCACCTCATTTTGAGATGCCCAAACTAGACAAGTTCAAAGGTGAAAAATATGCATAATAAAATGTAAGCAACTTTATAAATGTGTGCTTTCATCTTCAATATAGTGACCCTCTAATTATTAGAACATTTCTTATAAAAATTACTGGAGGTAATTTGGAATGGTACAATTATTTTTCATGTCATAGCATTTACACCTTTTAAAAATAGGCCAATACATTTTTTAAATGATTCTCCTTTATCATTAAGAAGAATACTACCTTGATTGAATTGTACAACCTTTGCCAATTGAAGATGATCCAATCATGAATTATGGTAACAAATGGAGAACAGATATCACAAAGTTACCTTTCACCTTACCCATTATGAAGTTCACTCGCATGTTCACTAGAAGTTGCTCAGAAAAAAATTCACTCTTACTACAACTCCAATAGTACAAAATTTTTGAGGAATCCCTAACCCAAGAAAAGGTCATTGAGGATATCAAAATCTAATAAAGAGACATCAAGCTCTGAAAAAAGGAATGGCCTAACAAGAATTCTAAGGGCAACCAAACCTAAAAAAATGCATCTCCTATGAACCGAGTAATTTTGAGTGCCATGGGCCCTTGAATAGAACCCTACCACAAATGCCTAACTATCAGGGTCAACCCCCACTTACATCAAAATCTACCACCTCCACTTCATCAAAATCAAAGGTGAGCAACCAACATAATCTCGCCAGAAGCCTATAAATTATTGATCGATCAAATCAATTCATTGGAAAAACAAGCCTCTGGCATGGGTTACCAAAAACCCACCTTACGGTAGCTCAACAATCAACCCATTCATCCATCTATTCCATCACCTCCATATCCACCTCATTTTGAGATGCCCAAACTGGACAAGTTCAAAGGTGACGAAGATGCACAAGAGCATGTAAGCAACTTTATAAATGTTTGCTTTCATCTTCAAGATAGTGACCCCCTAATGCTTAGAATATTTCTCATAACACTTGTTGGGGGTGCTTTGGAGTGGTACAATCATTTGCCATGTCATAGCATTTACACCTTTGAACAATTGGCCAATACATTTTTGGAATGCTTCTCCTTTAGCATCAAGAAGAAGGCTACCTTGACTGACTTGTACAACCTTCACCAATTTGAAGATGAGCTAGTCATGGATTATGGTAATAGATGGAGAGAAGTCATCACAAAATTACCCTTCACCTTACCCATTATGGAGCTCACTCGCATGTTCACTAGAAGTTGCTCAAAACAAATCTCACTCTTACTGCAACTTCAACAATATCAAACTTTTGAGGAAGCCCTAGCCCAAGCAAAGGTCATTGAGGATATCAAAATCCAAGAAGGAGACATCAAGCTCTAAAAGAAGGAATGGCCTAACAAGAATGCTAAGGGAAACCAAACCCAACCAAAGGTATCTCCTATGAACCAAGTCATTTTGAGTGCCCTTGGGCCCTCGAATCGAACCCCACCACAACTACCTAACTATCAGGCTCAACCTCCACCTACTCAATATCATCCTCAACCAACTCATCAACCATTACAAAATCAACCTCCAACTCAACCATGTCATCCACCTCACCAATACACACCACTGTCGAAACCCTTGGTGATAATCTTTCATCGATTGTGTGAGGCACAAGCAATCTCCCTCCTTGAGATTCACCCACTAGATCCAAATTGACCAAAATCAAAATCTTATAGGGAGGATCACTACTACATCTATCATAGATAAAAGGGTCATGATATCCAATCATGTTACTCATTCAAGAACTTAGTGCAAGACATGATCGAATGATAAGAAATTCAAATTGATAACCCTCTTGCCTCTTCCAACCAAAACATTGGCATCTACCAAGATCCATTACCTCAACATGGAGCAACCATAATACCTACCATTACAATGGAACAACCCAAGTAGGTCAATTAGGTACACGCAACTCCACACAACCAAGGTTTTGTTGGAATGATAAACATTGTGACAAGGAATCAAAGATATCCAAATCGACCCACCCAACCGGTGGATCCATCTAATGTCCCTTCAATATCATAGGCACCTCTACAATCAAATCCAATCACACCTCCACCTCACCCGATACTTATACTGAGAAATAGACTTACTCAAAGTCTCAAAATGGCATCAACAAAACTCTCCATTTATGAGCTAATACAACAATCGACTCCACATCGTGAAGCTCTAATGGAGATTCTAAAATCTATTGAATTGCAACCACAAGATTCCAATGCTTTCACCAACTTTGTGGGACACATTCAAAATTGTAAAGAGCCTGTAATAACATTTCATGATCATGAAATCAAGATAATACCTATCGAAATACCTGATCCACCACTACATATCATGGCTAGTGTGGATGGGATTACTTATAAATATGTCTTGATTGATATAGGCTCTTCCATCAATATCATCACCACTTTTACCCTCAAACATCTCAATCTTCCACCATCACACATTGCATCATCCACCTTCACCCTTCATGCCTTTAATGATGCCTTGTGTTCCACTATTGGGATAGTGGTCCTCCCTATTCAGGTTGGACTAAAAATCATTCACACACTCTATCATGTCTTGGAAGGTGCCATGCAATATAATTTGTTGCTTGGTCAACCCTGGATCAGAGATATGAAGTGTGTACCTTCCATATTGCACCAAAGCATCAAATATGTGCATGAAGGTCAAGTTCATTGCATCCTCACAGATTTAGAACCATTCAAATTTTACCATATGGTTTCACATCCACATGAGTCCACCTTACCATCCACTCATTTGGACATTCAACCTAATCACCCCATCAAACACTCAAATCCTCCACCAAAAACCTCCATTCCTTCATCATCACAACCACCATCATAGTCATAATCATCAACTTCCATGGGAATCCCTTCTGATCCATCATATCCTCCCATGAGGAACCCATCAAAAGCACCAATGCCATCCCCTTCACATGAACCCTCACCACCTACTGCATCCACATCTCAATCATCCATTCCACCTCCCACACCTTCAATCTCAACCATCTCCACAACATCCACCCACACTTCTCCCATTCTTGAGGAACCACCCTCTACCATACATATCCCATCATAGTCCACACTTCCATCTTCATCTACCCCTCCTCCACAAGTCATAATCCATATGACTAATCTAAGCCTTGGTGAATATTTAGTGCAAGATGTTACATTCACCCCTCTCATTGAGTCAATCAGAGACTTTGGCTAACCTCGTAATGCATCACTACCCATAGGTACCATCATCCCCCTTGGGTATTTTCTAAATCAAATAAATTTTATCTATGGAGGTATTGATGCCTCTACTAACACACCTCTTATACTAGAAGAGGAAGAGTCATTTCTCATGAACATTGACTATCTATCAAACCTATCCTTTGCTCTGTGATACTTTTATCACTACCATTGGCATAAAAATGGCCTAGGTCACTATGAGCAAGGTCCTTGAACCCCTCTGGAACCATATTATCAATTGTCGATAGATAAGTTAGGATTAGGATACTCCATACGTATGCCTGATGAACTTCTTATAGATTCCCTTTAATACCTTAACCTAGGCCTTGAGGAGGACATAGATGACAATGAGTATGTTGATCCTAGCCATACTCATTTTCTTAGCGATCATCTTCAAATCACCATGTTATCAATGGATAATTTTGACTCATCTGATGAGGAGTCTGAAGATAATTTTGATGCACTATCCATTACTTCAGATAGCTCAGAGGAGGATTCCTCCCCCATTGTCCCTATCATGAATGTAGATGAATTTTATCTTTGCCTCTTCCCTAGGTAGCTCCCCATTTGGTGATAACTTCTTCCACTAGAGGATCCTATCATCCCCATTCCACCTCGATCACACCCTATCATCCCAATTCCACCTCAACCACCTCCTACACATTTTTCCACCATAGCATTAATCATCTCCTTCCACCCAAGAATGAAGGTCATCCACCATCCATCAACATGATCTCCATTGATCTCACAACTCCACTTTTCTATCCAAGCAACCCTTCACAATATTTACCCCTTCGATACTGAGGCCATCAATTTTGACCATATTGCTCTTCCATCATCACCTTTCGAGTTTCTTCCTTTCAAGAACATGCTACAATCATATCATTTTTCATCACAACCACCCTTAGCTATTCTCCAAGATAAGATAGAGTCAAATGACACATCTGACTCCTTTAATCCAGCTGATGATATTCACTTGATCCCCACTCCCCATCAATTGGAGGAGGGATCTCACATGTTAATTGAAGAGACCATTGATATTGACATCAACACTGATCCTGAACATCCTCAAATTCTTAAATTGGGGAAAGGTCTCTCAAATACAAAACATGCTACATTCACCACTCTTCTAACAGAGTATAAGCAAGTTTTTGCTTGGTCATACAAAGACATGCCTAGTCTGGACCCAAACTTAGTGGTCCATAATTTGATGCTCAATCCAATAATCAAGCCTATCAAGAAAAAGCTTTGAAAAATACATCCAATAATAGCTCTAATGATCAAATATGAATTAAAAAAATTGTTGGATGTAGGCTTCATCCAACCCATCGACTATCCTGAATGGGTTTCCAACATGGTACCTATTGGGAAGTCGAATGGGGGGTTTGCATATGCACAAATTTTAGGGATCTTAACAAAGTGAGCCCTAAGGATGAATTTCCACTCCCTAGCATCGATACACTCATAGACGTAATTATAAGTCATGAAATGCTTTCCCTCATGGATGGTTTCTCAAGCTATAATCAAATTTGAGTCAATCCTGATGATCAACCCAAAATAACTTTTACCACACCATGGGGGACCTTTTGCTACAAAGTCATACCTTTTGGTCTCAAAAATGTTGGTGCTACTTATCAATAGGTAATGACATACATTTTTCATGACTACATGCATAATATTATCGAAGACTATGTTGATGATCTATTAGCAAAGTATTTATTGCATCAATGACCATATCAATGTTCTATGTAAGGTCTTTGATCACCTCTTGGAGCATAATGTTTGGTTGAATCCTAAGAAGTGTATTTTTGGTGTAACATCTAGAAATATTTTAGGCTTCATCATTTCTAAATGAGGCATCAAAGTTGACCCAAACAAGGTCAAGGTAATCTTAAACATACCTCCTCCCCACCAATCTTAAGTAGCTTCATAACTTACAAGGGAAGATATAGGTCATCCGATATTTCATCATACAACTATCAGATAAATGTTGATCATTTAATCATCTTCTACAAAAGGGGGTCACTTTCCATTGGAATCAAGATTGTCAAAAGGTCTTTGAGGATATAAAACAATACTTGGTTTCTACACCAGTATTATCTCCTCCTCGACCAGGTGCACCTTTTCTATTGTATATCTCAGCCACTGACTTTGCCTTAGGGTCTATGTTGGCTCAAAATAATGAGGCTAATAAGGAGTAGGCCATCTATTACATTAGTCACACCTTAGTCAATTACGAAGTCAAGTATGCTTATATTGAGAAGCTCTACTTAGTAGTGGTTTTTACCACTAAAAAAATTTATCATTACATGATCAATCAAACAACTTATGTTATCTCCAAAGAGAACCCCTTGTAGTATATGATGAGTCATACATATCATAATAGTCGCACCACAAAGTGGATCATGCTTTTGATAGAGTTTGACCTTGAATTCATTGGAAAAAAATCTATCAAGGGTCAGGTCATCACTGACCAATTAGTAGAAGCTCCTCTTCCCGATGATAAGCCTCTTACTATCGAACTACTTGATGATGCAGTCTTTGCATTATCTAACATTGAAGAGCCAAATGAACCAGAAAACAAAGTTGATCTCATATTGTTCTTTGATGGTTCTAAGTGTGAACAAGGGGGTGGTGCCAAAATCATGTTCTTCACACCACAAGGGACTCCTATCCCCCTTTCATTCAAGCTCGATTTCTCATGTACCAACAATAATGTAGAGTATGAAGCCCTCCTTTTGGGTCTCCAAATAGCTCTTGCCATGGGTATCAAGTGACTTAGCATCTTTGGTGATTTTGAGCTCATCATCAACCAAGTCAAAGGGATTTATCAATGTAAGTGCCTAGTCTTAAAGAAATACAAGATCCTTGTGGATAAATTGCTTACCAAATTTGAATGGTATGACATCGAGGCTATTCCTCACTTCTCCAACCATTTTGTAGATACAATGGCTTCCTTAGGATCCCTAATTCTATAAAACCCTTTTGATAATGTCACAACCATCTATGCTAAAACTCTCAATCAATCCACACTTTTGTGAGAGATTTCTATAGGAGAGCAAGATGTCCACCTGGTACAAGCAGAACCATATCAAGATTGGTTCTCTCAAATACAAGATTTCTTGAAACTTGGTAATCCTCCTTCTAAATTGTTGCATACTACCAAATACACATTTAAGAAAAAAGTGACTCGATATATTTTGCTAGGAGACATACTATACCATCAAAGCTATGATGGTCTTCTTCTTCATTGCTTAGAACCCCAAGAATCTACTTGGGTCATTTCTCAAGCTCATGATGGTACTTGCGATGGCCACTTCAATGGCATGGCTATCATGAAGTGCATCCTTCGAATGGGCTATTACTAGCCTACCATGGAACAGGATTATTGTTGTGCTTATGTCAAAAGGTGCATCAAGTGTCAGCATCATGCTAATCTATCTCACATACCTTCATAGGATTTACAACCAATTCATTCATTGTGGCCTTTCTCGCAATGGGGCTTTGATTTAATTGGTAAAATTTTACCCCCATATTCAAGCCAACACACATTCATCATCATGACAACCGAATACTTCACAAAATGGGTTGAGGCTATTCCCCTTACCACTACGATAGGATCACACATCATAGAGTTCCTACTTCATAACATCATATATCATTTTGGTATTCCATCTAAGATCATTTTAGATAATGGGCCACCTTTTAAAAATAAGGATGTTTGAGCTTTGTGTACCAAGTATCATATCAAGCATAGCTTTTAGAACCCTTACTATCCATAGAGTAATGGATAGGTTGAGGCCTCAAACAAGATGATTATCACCATCCTTAAGAAAATAGTTAATGATCATCATAAGGATTGGCATCTTCAATTACCTCTAGCATTATGGGCTTATAGAACAAGCATTCGAACACCTACAAGGGCAACCCCATTTTCATTAGTCTATGGCACTGAGGCCATCATGCCCTTGGAGCTTGAAATTCCCTTGTTGTGCATCTCATTACAAGAGTTCATCGATGATGACATAGTGTGATAGGCTCACCTTGATCAACTCACTCTTCTTGATGAATGATGCATTAATGCTCTTGAACATCTTCATGTTTATCAAGATCGCATTAAACGAGCCTATGATACAAAGGTACATCTTAGAGAATTTCAAGTTGATGATCTAGTGTTAAAGGAGAACCAACAAAATTCTAACTTGCCTAGCCATTTGCATGATAAATTTATAGTAAATTGGATAGGCCCATTCATCATCACACACAAGCTAGGACCAAGAACTTATCGGTTAGCTACACTTGAGGGTGTTGAGGAACCTGAACCCCTTAATATTCTCCACCTGTGAGTATTTTATGCATTAAAAAACAACAAAATAACAAAAACACAAAAACATAACACATAATTTCATTCCACCATCCACCACATTTTCATTACACACCACTAATGCATTGCATATTACCATGTATTACACTTCACATTTGATCATCTTCACTTATTCATACATATCATATCATCTAGTCACATGTTTTATCGCATTGCATTAGGCATTTTGTTCGCTATACTTGCATTCATATTATCTTTCATTCAACAATACATGTAGCATCACATTTGTACAAAGGTCACTTATCTTGATGTAATCTTTTTTATCTTGGGCATACACCCCATTTCATTGTTCATACACATTCACACTTTCTCCATGTTGTTTACCCACCTCTTGCTCACTCCTAAGTAGTTGTTGTAAGGTGTCTAATATGGTCTTTCAATCACTCAACCATTCCCAATTTTTCTTTTAGATTTTATTGCATGTCATCTTGATATCTGGTGGTAGGGTCTCACTTTGGTCGTACTTTATTTATCTCAAAATCCCAACACATTCTCACACTCTTAATTATGATTTTGAACAAGGAAATATGACACTACAAAGTAAGTCTTACCTCTTAAGCAAACAATTTTCCTTGCTCCTCCTATCATGTGCATGGTCTAAAAAGTTAAGAATTGACAAAAGGACAAGCTTCCCTCCCCCTCTCCAAAAAAAAATCCCTTTGCTCCTCTACAAAATGAGCAAAATTACCTCCTTAAAAAAATCCTTTGCTCTTCCACAAATGAGCAAAAATATTTCCCCTCCAAAAAAAGAGCTTGAATCCCTAGAATTCTCAATTTTTGACAACCATGGGGTAATCTCCATCGGGGCTATAGATGCCTGACTGGTAGTGGAGTAGCCTTACGTATGGTGACACATCTATCATATTAGTGACCTTATTTTGTATAGACCAATGTTAGCTTGTGGTTGAGCTAGCTTTTGATGGCTTGCATATAGAGTAGTTAAGTCCAACCATGTACAAAATCAAGATAATGAACTTCACTATGCACACATAGGGATATTGAATATCTTGGTCTTCCTAGCATATTTTTATCTTTCATATTCTTGCATGGTCAATATACAACTTTTGACTGGTCAACTAGGGTGTTTGAGTCTCCTAAAAACCTTGTTGTTCCCTTGTAACTTCTTGTTGCTCATCATCTGCTACCTTGCATGCATCTTCATTCCATATCTATCCTTGCTTGGCTTCCATTTCAGTGTATGCCCTTGATAAAATTATTTAAATCTTGATTTGTGACTCTCATACATTCTTTAGTGCTTACAATTAGTTTGTTATTGCATCTTAGATTCATTCATTATGTTCCATTATACAAACATACATTCATACTTTGCATTATTAAATTATTGTGTCATTAGTACATCACATACATACCTACTTCTATGCATACATAATAGCTCTATCATCTCACATCATTCATTCATCTAACATACATGCATCATCATATCTATAAGTCTAGATATACATCTATACTCATCTATCATTACACTAATTCATCCATTTCATCCATACACATATGCACAATAAAACCATAATAAATATAATCAAATCATCTCATATATATATATATCAAATGATAAGTACATCACATAGTACAAAAATTCTTATAGGCTACAATATAGTGGGTCCTCAGACCTCACATACAAAATAAAGCTAATAAGAAGGGTCTCTCCTCAGGATGGCCCTGCACCTTCACTCTCTCTACTACCCTTAGCCTCATCTCTCCATGGTTGATTAATCAACCCTAAGTAGTAGTTGTAATATGTCTAATATGGTCTTTCAATCACTCAAACATTCTCAATTTTTCTTTTAGACTTTATTACAAACCATATTGATATCTGGTGGTAGGGTATCACTTTGGTTGTACTTTATTTATCTTAAAATCCCAACACATTATCACAATCTTAATTCCTATTTTGAACAAGGAAATATGCCACTACAAAGTATGTCTTACCTCTTAAGAAAATAGTTTTCCTTGCTCTTCCTATCATGTGCATGGTCTAAAAAGCTAAGAATTGACAAAAGGACAAGTTCCCTCTCCTTCTCCAAAAAAAATCCCTTTTATCCTCTACAAAATGAGAAAAATACCCTCCTTAAAAAAATCCTTTGCTCTTCCACAAATGATCAAAAATCTCCCCCCTCCAAAAAATAGCTTGAACCCCTAGAATTCTGAGTTTTTGACAACCATGGGGAAATCTCCATCAAGACTATAGATGCCTGACTCACAGTGGAGGAGCCTTATGTGGGGTGACACATCTATCACATTAGTGACCTTCTTTTATATAGACCAATGTTAGTTTATGATGGAGCTATATTTTTATGGCTTACATATAGAGTAGTTAAGTCCAACCATGTACAAAATGAGAATAATGAAATTCACTATGCACACAGAAATATTGAATATCTTGGTCTTTTGAGCATATTTTTGTCTTTTAGATTCTTTCATGTTAAATATATAACTTTTTACTGGTCAGCTAGGGTGTTTGAGTCTTCTAAAAACCCTATTGTTCCCTTGTAATGTATTTTTGCTCATCATCAGCTACATTCCATGCATATTCATTTCGTATATGTCCTTGCTTGGCTTCAATTTCAATGTATTCCCTTGATAAAATTATTCAAATCTTGATTTGTGACTCTCATACATTCTTTAGTGTTTATAATTAGTTTATTATTGCATATTAGGTTCATTCATTACATTCCATTATACAAATATGCATTCATAATTTGCATCATTAAATAATTATGTCATTAGTACATCACATACATATCTACTTCTATGCAAACATAATATATCTATCATCTCATATCATTAATTCATCTAACATAAATACATCATCATATCTCAAGTCTAGCTATACATCTATACTCATCTATCCTTATACTAATTTATCCATTTCACCCATACACATGCATAATAAAACCATAATAAATACAATTAAATCATCTCATATATATATCAAATGATAAGTACATCACATAGTACAAAAATACTTACAAGCTACAATATTGTGGGTCCTTGGACCTCACATCTATAATAAAGCTAATAAAAAGGGTCTCTCCTTAGACTATCCTTGCACCTTCACTCTCTATACTACCATTAGCCTCATATCTATGAGTCTACCTTGCTTCATTGGCCCCTAACATCTAAGAAGTGCTTGATAGTGCAAAACATAGAATAGACAATGCCACTAATGGATCCTCTAAAGCCCTACTTTATTGACTTTATTGGGACTGAGATGATGATGACCATGATAGTAGCACCTCATCCAAATTTTCCACCTTGTTCTCTAGTCATATCATATACTCTAATTCTATCTAGTAACATGTGTGATATGTGGTCGACCTAGCCTGTAGTCGTGAAACCTCTACCCATAACTTGGTCACATCCTTGGTGACCTACCCACCTGTATAAATATTATACTACTAAAACCTCATAATTGAGACCTAATTCCATAGAGAATCTCTCTCTACCTTAAGCCTATCCCTCTCTTCTTAGAGACTCTAAACCTGGGCCCATAATTTTTCTCTTTCCTCCTTCTAACCTTACCAACACTACCTATTAATTTTCAAATAGCTCTACTTTTTGGCATGCATTCTGTCCCTTTTAGTATTCTACCCCTATTGAATGTGCACCTGCTCTCATAAATCTACAATCTATTCTCATGGGTCCTCATCCTCCTTGTCATCACCCCCACTACCCATTGCAAGTGCATCAACATCCTCTATAAATCCTTGTGATCCATCCACCTTCCTCTCCACTCAGTGATGCAGTTACCATTGTAGTGTATCCTCTATTGTATTGGAGTCCTCCTCCTATCTATTCATTACCCCTCCCTAAAAAATTTTATCGATCCATCAAGCATCATACTCTAGTTTGGTCCCTAGATCCTTGATGTCTATCCCTGTTAGTGCCTCATAAAACTCCTCACTTAGTGGATATGGTCATGGCCATGTTAGCTAGGCATTGCTTCCACTTCACTTATTAACAACTATAGTCTTGGATACCCTTGTGTGATCCTAAACTATTGAGTCACTTTTGAGTATTAGAATTACTCATGCTTTCTTCCATGTTTCTTTATTTACCATCTATAGCATTGTACTCACCTCAAGTGTATAGTGTCCTCAACCCATGTCGATCCTCCCCTCCAAGGTCTTCATATGATATCCCCTAGTCGTAATCCAACCCATGCCTCAACATAGTATGAAAGGATACCCTGACATAGGTGACTCTTACCCTAATCTAGATCATGGTCCCATCACATAGAATAGGGAACTTCCTAGTCCATATCCTTGTGTGCATCCCAAGGAAACGTAGTTGGTCTCTTCACTCAAAAGTGCTCCTCTCACCAAATATATAAAAGGAAGTTGTACCCTAAGCCCTGTTGAACCCATTGATAAATCACATATAACTCATTGTATATTTGTGCCAATAAAGTTGAGCCCCATACCATGATCATGGACTTCTATACCAAGTACATCACAAGGTCCAACAGGTTCCATGGTAACCTCATACCTGATGAGTTTAATAAAATGAAGTTAGACATTAATGGCATTAGCACAACCTGCTTAGTGGTCAATAAACTTGTCTCAATGCTGATGTTCACCCTCATACCACCACTCTCCATGTCATAAATAACATACTACTAGTAATCCTGATAGAATTTTTGTAGCATGACCTCTCACTTGTCAATCACCATGGTCACTATCTACTCTCCCTATATTAAGACTCATAGAATTTGATATATATCATCTAATATTATGGTGATTTCACCAATAAATAGGTCAAATTATTGGTATGGCTATCCCATCTATCTATTAAGGTTATCAAGTAAGGCTGATCTATGTGCACTAACTCTGATCAAGTCATGTGATGTAATTTGATAGGTTTTAGCCATCCCCAATTATCCTTTGATAAGGCATCACATGTTATATTGAACATGCATGTAAATCAATGTCAGGATCTCACAAGCTGCCACCACAAAAATAATAAAACTTTATTTAGTAATAAAATAAAATAAAATAATCTTTGACCATAGATGGTCATAAGAAAAATCATCTTGGCAAGAGACAGTCACAAAAACAAAACTATATCGAGTCGAGATAGTCCAATGTGACTGTCTCATGTTGAGATGATCCAATGTGACCATATAGATGTGATACAATATCCATTGTACATAAATAAAAAGACTAATGCAAAATAAAAAAATAAGAAAATCAAAGAAGCAAAAAAAAGCTAAGATCTATCCATCACCCATCCCACATTTATAATTTCCTAGCACTATCATATTTTTACCCATTCTAAAAGTAAAAATTTAAGATTTATTGCCTTACCATTATTACACCCCCTTCAGTGCTCATAGATGCACCCATTGGTTCCATTGTATTGATCACCTCATACATCATTAGAACTTTGTTGCACAAAATCACTCTTCTCCTCCTCATCTCACACGATGAAAATGACCCTTTCTCTACAAAATATTCTTTTTATAATTTTTAACAACTATGAATATTCGATATGAGATGCTCACATAGTGTGGCACAACCATTTGGGATGGTCCTTTAAAAAAAACAATTTTAAAGAACCATCTTGGGTTGAGACAATCTCAAAATTTCACATTTTCTCACCAACTTGTTGGCCTTACCACCTTTTATCAAGTGCTTTTTCACTATCATCATTTTTTTATCTCACCTCCATCGACTCATTACTTGAGGGGGTAGAAAATACATGTAAATTTTAGTCTCAAATCAAGTCAACAATAAAACACTCAAAAGTGGAAATTGTGTTCGTCCAATAATCATTGCCAAAAATTATCATACACCCTCCTTGCTAGGGCAAAAGCAAAAATATCAATGAAACAAATACTTGGTATGCCTGAAGCCTAAATTTTATAGACTAATGTCTACCTATAACTAATTTTTTTCCAAAATCAAATCAAATCCATCAATTTTTTGGAAGCAATGATTCAATAAAATGCACCATTTCCATGATTGGGGCATCCCATGTTAACTTTTATTTTAGACCATATTACATCACTCCTCTCCAATATTATTTTCCATCAATCAACATCATTCATTGAAGATTCAACCATTTTAGATCATATATTTTTGCTCTGAATTATGCTCATGCACAAAGTATTCCAAAAAGGGAAATTTATAGACACCTAAAATTCATTAACTTGAGGAGACTCATAAAGAGCCTTCTTTTCAACTCAGAAAATCCACTTTTGGGTAGCATCAAGGCTAATTCCATGAATTTCTCCAATAGCAAGTGACTTTCTCCATGAGAGGCATAACCGTATCGACCTGAGATGGTCTCATATTCACCATCATCTCAACGTAATATGGTCTCATATTTACCACTATCTTGATCCAAAATGGTCACATAAAACTAAAAATAAAAAATGATAGGTAGGAAATTATCTGTCAGTGTTGTGCCTAACTTCACACCGATGCCAATCAAACTTAGGTGATATTTTACATACCACTTGTAGTCACCTATTGGTATTAAATTAGGCTTCCCTTGATTACCACTTTTCTCTCATTTAACTCTTGTTAGGAGGTCTATAAAATGGCACCTCTCCCTCTACTTCTAGATCCCCAAAATTTGAATCTTAATTGTACCAAAATTTAATCTACCAAGCCTTCTTGATATAAAATTGATGTTGGATCACCACTTAGTATTTGAAGCTATGCTCTTCTCCCTTGCATGATCTCTTATGTTGCTCTATTGATATACTACACCTATTCACTCACCTTAATGCTCAAAAATACATTATTCAAAATATTGTGCATTGCTATAGATACCTTTAGAACCTAGTTACATTAAAATGTAGACCCATGATAGAAACCATCTCATCTTGATATGGTTCATAGACATAAATCATCTTGACCCAATATTATCATAGTAGACTAGTCAGGTAAAAGGGTTGTTATTGCATTTCCAATTTAGATCTTCATTTGTATTTAAATTTAACATCACATCTTTATTCATATTTAAATTTTAGCATTGGATCCCTCACATTCCATGCATGTCATCACTTTCTATTTCATTTGTATTTCTATATCAAATACAGGTTCAACCTTCTAGTGGACCTCACATATGCTATTGATTTGCTATTAGTTCCTTTTTGTGCAGGTTATAGGATTCAAGGACAACAAAAGGCTCCAGATCTAACTCTCACATAGTGATCACATGAAAACCTGCTCCCCCAACAATGTGCCAGCATAGGAATCTTCACATTGCACCTGAAGACACTCTTTTTGATAAAAAAGGAAATCACATCCCTCTTGTATCTATTATATCATTGGTGAAATCCTCTCAAAGGGGATTCTTTTGTAATACATTTAAATATCAATACAAATATATAAATTTTATTTTTATTGAATCAATATTGTGCTTCATTCTATTTTATGGTGCAAATTTTTTTCCTTCAAATAAATCATATGACGTCATCTTTGTCCATTGATCAAATTATAATTTGAACACCCCCCATAATCTAAACCTAGGGATCAATAAGAGGAGATATTAGTAACAATAATTTGATACCTTCTCTTTCTTGATTGGTTGGAGTTAAATAAATTGATAAAATGAAGGTTTATGTGGTACATGGGAGTGTCACATTAGTTTTCACATGAATTAGACAATCATTAGTCTCTAAAAATTCCTAATAAAGTATGTTGCATGGGTTTCAATCTATAATATCATATAGTCCAAGCACCTTGGCCTAGCCAAGGTGGCAATATACCCTTTGAGATACCTATAGTATTTTATTTTAGAAGCTCCATTTATATTCCTTGGTGCTTTTTTAAAGGATTTAAAAAATGTTTCAATAGGGGGATTTGAATGTAGGTCAAGTCACCACCTAAAGCCTTAAAAAAGTTCATATAGACAACTTATCAATAGCCCAAGTGATTTCTAGTCTGCATGCACATTTGTATATAGTGTTTCTTGCTTGTAGTATTATAGATAAAAAATGGTAATCAGATAGTTTTTAACCCACAATTGATTCCTTTTTATGCTTAACAAGTTGTCCTATAAACAATATACCATGCATTAAATTGAGAAGAAAATATAAACAAAGTTTAAATTTCTTAGGATAATTTTGTGAACATAGAAGGAGCTACATTGATGTAGTTTTGACCCTAAAACTAGTCAAAAGAGAATCCTCAAAACAAAAATGCATAGCCATCTTATCCCCACCCTACACACAATCAAAAGTGCACCCTTTCCATATAATATAATGATGTACAACACATAGAAAGTGAATGCTAATATTTTGGAATAAAATTTGAATTTGAATTCAAAATACTCTTGTACTAATTCTTCCCTTTTGTTCCAAAGAGACTACACCTACTTCTCTACAATATTGAAGGAGAAAAATTCTAGCTCAAGTTCAATTAGTAACATTGACGTAGGATTTGGAGAAGGTAACAAACTCATAAAAAAAATAAAAATAAAAATAAAAATAAAAATATACAAGGAAATGTGTAAAGAAATACACCCATTATATTAGAGGGACCAAAGGCATTACAATAATTTCTTTTGTTACCAATCAATGTCACTCCATACCTAATCTAAAACCATGTTGGAATTCACAATAATTATTATAAATGAATAGAAGTAATCCATACACTCTAATATTATACAAATAGTAAAGGGATAAAAAAGGAGATATGGAGGAAACCCATGGGAACCATAAATAATCACTATATCCATTAATAAAATTACACAACACTTTGATTAAGAAATAAGGAGTGGAGGCGGGTACTTATACCAATACCAAAACCCCTATTACATAATAAAGTTTAACCTATACTAACATAATAAGAGGGATTCAAGTTATAAAGAGGTTTTAATCATAACAAGGTTAAGAAAAACCCATGGGGATTACATAATAAAATTTCATAATAAAATTAATACATTGTACAATAAAAATCCCTTTGGCCTATCCAATACATCATACAATGTCAATGTCCATGAGTCTAATTATAATTTCAACATATTTAAGAATAAATATTAGAAAATATTAAGTTACAAGTGGATACTTGATGTCTCTATCATTTTAGATTCTACTTTTATATCCTATTATTAGTGTTGGTATATGATGAATCTCTCTCATTACTATGATAAAATATAACCATTGAACCAAACTAATATGCATAGGTAAATGGATCTTGTAATTAAAGTTTGGTAAAACATATGTTATCTTATTTTTAAAATTTAAGTTGTACCTTATTTTTTACTTTTCACCTACTTCTGAGTATTCCAATAAAGTTTCTATTTTATTTTATAATTGAATCCTTTAATGTATCTTAGCCTTTCCTATAAGCAAACTTTAATTTTCTCTTGGTTGTTTTTTCAATAAATGTTTTACACCTTTGATTTTTAAAATAAACTATGACATTTGGTTTCATACATTTCCAAAAGTAGCTAAGATTTTTTTAAAATTCCATATTACTATTTATAAACATTTTTGGATTAAAACACTGTATTATATCCATGAGTCTCCTATATCACTTATCTATGCTTCTACTAAATCAGCATGAATTTCAACATTCGTCTACACATTTAAGAGCTAGTTTATGCATCCATCCATGTTTAGCAAAGCCAATGTATATGTAATTATTTCCTAAATTCCATCAATTCTTTATAGTTCTAGTATATTGAGCTCTCACATCATTAATGTCATAATAGGCTAATATTTTAATTACTAATAGAAACATTACCTCTTAAAGACTAGTTTTGTCTACCAAAAGTTTTAACCTCCATAATAATCCATAAGGTTGGGTTATCATGCATTCCATTTCAAGTACTACTTAAGTATGAAACTAAATTCATCAATTTATTTAAGTCTTAATAGAATTCCAAATAGATAATAAACCCAATTTCAAGCAAAAATGAGGTAATTAGACTTTCTTTGACTATCAATAGATTGTTTGACAACATCACAACTTCATAATTCAATAGATTCCTTTATTAATATGATAAGATTACAACATCCTATCAAGACATAATGGTACAATTCCATAAATTTCTATCAAAAGTATATAGTATCACATATTTAGGGTTCAAATACTTGTGTTAAAATACAACACACTCTTTTCCAACATTTGTCATAATAATACATTTTAATGTAAAATATATTTGTTTAATTACATGAAATTATTTTCTTAAGGGATTATTTTATAGACATTCAAGAATCATTTTTTCAAGTTCAACTATCATGGATGTGTATCTTTAGGATGGAAATCATCATTAGGGTATTTATTTGCCCAACCAAAGTGGTATCCCAATTTAGAAGACCCATGTTTCAACCCATTTCACTAGAATTTTGACCATCCAATGAGGGCACATATGAATAAGACCAATGGGAAAATATATTTATAAGTCCATATTGTTAGAGAATATTACATTATTTGATATATTGAGATGTGAAAGATATGTACATGTATCATTCTAGAAGATTGAGTGTCTTGTATGCAAGTGGCAAGATAAGAATCCAAAGGTCATGTAGAAAGTAATAGTCAAGAATTTGAAGAGTTATCTTGTATAACTATATTATGGAGATAAAGCTCCATAATTTGTATCAAGTGTAGAGAATATCTCAAGATTGTATTCCATATTTATGAATAATATTGTATCTTTCAATATTGTTGATCTATATGATATTTGTATATGTTAATATTATTATATATGTGAATCTTCATTATATGCTTATTTTGACCTTTACTATCAGGGCTATTTTATATTGTGACCTATGATATTTTGTGGTAGTAAGGCTTAAAAATCCAACAATGGTATAAAATATACCACCTAACTCTATCCATTTTTATAGAGTTCATTTTGAGCCACCATTATTAATATTTAACTTTGTCCACTTTTGATAAATTTAATTTAGAGTCTATCCACTTTGAAGGTAGTGCAGACTTGGACTCTATTTTTAAAGGCTTGATTGAGTAGATTTTGATGGGACAAGGAATAATAATCTTGATTTTGATGCTAGGGTATTTCCACTTGATTGAAGAAAAACCAATGAAGATTGAGACTTAGCTAGATTAACAAACATGACCAACTTAGAAGAAAAGTTGGACATTGATAGAGGAAACCAACTTAGAAGAAAAGTTGGATATTAAATATTGAGGAAGAACCAACTCAATATAAATTTGATCATTCAAGGACATTTAGAGTCATCCTAACATTGATATTGTATTCTATAACAAGGAGGAGAATCATATTATATTCTTAGGTGTCACCTAAGATATTAATGATTTTATATAGACAAAGGAGCAACATTACTACAAGGATTGAGAAGCACTAACCTTATTAAATATAGACTTTTAAAGTAGTAGACAATAGTATATATATATATAAAGGAATAATAGAAGTGAAAGAAGAAATACATAGAATTTATAAAGCATATATCAAGAGATCTATATCAGAGAAAATTCCAAAGAGGCTTTTATTAAAGAAAAGGCCTACGATGCCTGCATTAAATAAAATGCCCAAGAGACCTACATTAAAGGAGAGGCCCAAGAGGCCTACATCAGGAAATATTCCCAAGAGTCCATCATTGAAGAGGCCCAAGAGGCCAACATCATAGAAAAGGTCCAAGAGACCTTCATATAAGAAGAGTCACAATTGACTTATGTGAAAGTACACATGAGGTGTTAGTGGAATATTTTATTAGGTGGTAGAGAAAGCATACATAAGTTACTAGAGAAGGGTAATTGAAATTAATAGTGTGGTAAATAAATAACATAGAAATGATCCAAATCTCTATAAAGTGATAAAAATAAGGGTGAATTAGTCATATGGGACAAGTTTCCTAAGAAAGAGTAAATCGGGGTAAACCAAAAACTACCTATTAGAGAAAATAAAGAACCAAATGTTAGACCATCTAATAAGAAGGGAAAATAAAAAAGATACTTGTCTAATAAAAGGAAAAACTAGATGTCAAACTATTTTAGAAGAAGGGTAACATAGAAAGCTGGTTGTTTGAGAAAATGGAGAACCAGACATTGGATTGTCTAATAAAAAATGTTAATTAGAAAGTAAATCGCATGAGAGAAAGTTACTTGAGGAAAGGAAAACTATAAATCAAGGCACCTGAAGGCAAGTTGTTTGAGGAGAGTTGAACTAGATATAGGTCCACCTAAAACCTAATAGCCAAGCGAGGAAACCATAAGAGAGAGGACAAGCCAAGATATGCACATGCAAGAGTTAACATCTTATAGAATGAGTAGAATGTAATAGGGTAGATATTTGAGCATTGAGAAATAGTAGACAATTTCATCAAATGTTTCACAACATTGAAAGAAGATATTATCCAACTATCTTATTGTCAATTAATTCACAGGTAATGAACACTATATTCAATGCATAGTATTTTTGGAGGGAGTGAATTAAATTTGAAAAATATTTAAAATTTTGGAGCATCAAGGTTTTTAAATATTATTCTTTTTTAACGGTTATATAATAAGATATGGAGTAATGAGGTTTGTCTAGATTTTTTATTATTGAGTATTTTTAATATTTGAAAAAGTTGAAAATTAGAAAGTGAAGGAGTTATAATGAGTTAAATATTTAAATTTATTTGAAATAAGTTCTTTAGAAATTTTGAAAAACTTTGATTTTTTGAAATTTGAAGTTTTTGAAATATTTGAACTTTTAAAATTTAAAATTTGCAAATTTAATTAGGGAGTTATAAGTTTTTCTACATCAAAGGATTAGAAAATTTTAAAATTTCATATTTGAGTAATTATTTTGTGAGTTAGAATGTCTTCAACTTTAAAGGAACTCACTATTGAGAAAGTAGGCATATGACTAGAAATAAAGGTTATTAAAATATCCATGCACCCTAATTAAGTTTTTTCAAAATTTATTTTTTGATTTGAATTCATATTTTTTAGTTATTGAGTGATAAGGATTGCTACTTGAATTTGATTTTTGAATTTTTTTAAAGATTTAAAGTTATTTAAAATTTTTAAATATTTGATTTTTTTTTTTTTTAATTTTAAATTTTATGAATTTAATATCTTAGGGAGTTAAAAGGAGTACTGCATCAAAGGTTTAGAAGATTTGAAATTTGCAAATTTATTATTTAAACTTTGAAGATATAAGGATTTCAACTTCAAAGAAATTTACCATGGATTACTGGTATATTGATTATGGAGAAAGTAGGCATATGACTTGAAATAAACAATGGTTTAACACTTTTCAAGAGAAATATGAAAAATCATTTGTTATAGTAGATAGTATGACTTATGAGGTCAAAGTAATAGGAGATGTCTTGATTGATATATCAAATGAAAACATGAATAATTAGAAATGTACTATATGTACCTAGATTGACAACTAATATTCTTTAGTATCTCAACAAATGGATTAGAACCTAGTAGTTGAATTAAAAACTCTTAAAGACAATAAAAAATTATTATTATCAAACAAGGAAGAGTCATAGCTTTTGGCTCGTATCAAAATATATTTTTTATTCTATATATAGTGTCAAATATGGTTCTATCAATAGGGATATAAAAAACAATAGATATTTGGAATAAAAGGCTAGAACACATAAGTGCATCTTCATTAATGAGGTGAGTAAACATCAAATGGTTAAATTTTTACCTAGAATTTTATGGGAATCTACAGTTTGTCCAAAATTTCTAGTAGGGAAACAACATAGAATATCTTTTAAACTTTGTCATCAAGAACTCAAGAACCATTGGAATTAATATATACAAATTTATGTGGCCCAATGAGCGTTACTAGTATTGGAGGAAATATATTTTCAACTACTTATTGATGATTACTCCAGGAAAATATGAGTGTATTTTATGAAAATCAAATCCAAAGCATTCAATTGTTTCAAACAATTCAAATTACTAGAGGAAAAAGAATCAGAAAAAAACAATCAAGAATTTTTGTTTAGATAGAGAAGGTGAAATTTTATCAAAATTATTTAACTTTTGTTTTAGAAGCTAATGGTATAAAAATACAACTCGTCATAGCATATTCACAACAAAAAATGGTATTACAAAAATAAGAAATAAATCAATTATGGAAATTGTTTGTTGTATGTTAAAGGAAGCTCATATTGATTGTCAATATTGGGTAGAAGTAATTAAAACAATTGTATACTTACAAAATAGATTACCTACAAGGATATTAAAAAATTTTACTCCTAAAGGAGTATGGTCAGGATAGAAAAAAACTATAGAACAATTGTGAATATTTTTTCTGTAATGGGTTTACATAGGTTTTTATGAGGGGTCCTGATCCCCTCGTACTGAGTCGGGTTTGAACCTTGGACCTTTAAAAAATATGTCAAAGAACTTACCACTATAATAAGCTTACATCTAAACAACTAAGAATCTTTGGATGTAAGGCATACATGCATATTCCAAAGCAAATAAGAACTAAACTAGATGAAAAAACTATGTGTGGAATATTTATTGGTTATGATGATGATTCAATAGGTTATAGAATAATTTATCCTACAACAAAAAAATGTACATAAGTAGGGATGTGAGATTTGATGAAGAAAACAAAAATATTATTAAATAACAAAAAAATAATTCAAGGATAATTATAAATTATTCAAAAATAAGACTCATCAAGGGAAGACTCAAAATCAGACATACATGATCAACAATTAGAAAATATAGAGACTATTACAAAAATTCAAAGTAAATAACTTATATGGATTAGAGATACGCTTAAGGACTCAAATCTAGAGTAAATGCCAAATCTCACTACTACAAGATATCAAACTCGTAATTTAAAAAGAAAAAATAGGGGGTCGATAAGTTCTATAATAGAACCTATAACTACTGTAAATGATTTAGGTCATCTATAATGGAAGGCAATATGGAATCAAAATATGCAACATTAATGAAAAATAAAACTTGAAATCTGGTTGATCTACCGTAAGGAAAAAAGTAGTAGGATGTAAGTGGGCCTATGTAACAACCCAATTTTTAACCAAACCAAGAGAGAGTAATTTTATTTTACACAACAGGTAAAGATCATAGTCAAGGTTCATTAAAGATGATTCCAAATAAACTATAGCTTCACATTTTGAGTCCATGATGCTATAGACATATCTCAAGTGGATAGGAATGGCCAAAATCCTGTAGGCTATGGGCTTTACCTTGTATACCTCCATGGTATAAAGGATTTTTGAAATTGTCATCCCATATTTCTTACATTCTTCATGAATGTAAGACATATTGAACATAGTATTGGGATTATCCTTTCTCAATATTTAGATAAGGGGATGCCAATTCCCTTACCAACATAAGTTAGCCTATGTTGGTGTTTAGGTGTAATTACTTTAAGTTTATACATTACACCTTCATGGTGGAATGACTAACACTGTAGTGCTTAGTTATCCCTATCTTTGTGATGGGTTAACTAAGGTGATTATCACTTTGTGTGATAAAATCACATAGACACTCATTTATTTTGTTTGAGGTACCATCACTTAAGTCATTTGTATAAGGGTTTCCTAACCTCCATGGTAGAAAATAATATTTAAGCTACCTCACTTAGAATCTTATCCAAATACTTCCCACCTTTGGATCACATTCAATTTCCCCACTCAAAATGTACACTCTGCAAAGTCCTAGGTGTTGCCTTCCCACAACTCCCTCAGGTTTGGATTCATTATTATATGGATTCTAAATTGTTATATTTTGAGGATATATGCAATGGAAGAGATTTAACACAGGTCCTAATAAGATGTAGTAAATATGAAAGAAAGTGAGTTTACAATATGATTGAAATATACCATAAATAGATTGAAGAACACAAGCTTATACTGAGAGGGGGGTGAAAAATATAAAACCACTTTTTTAATTTTCTTTCACAACCAATATTATGCAATGTATCAATAGCAATATCAATAGCAGTAATCAAAGGAATGCACAAATCACCACACACAATAGAGACACCAATTTAATGTGGTTCACCCAATGTGGGCTAATCCACGAAGAAAATATTTCACTAAAATTTTCTCAACAAATCTCTTGGGAATCCTTTCCCTATTACAATGTTTATGGACCTCTATCCAAAGGAGACACTAATCCCCTAATCAATTTTGTGGATCTCTATCCACAGGAGAACTCTTTCTCCTTAGCTCTGGTTGGTGATATTCTAGAAGAACTATTGTCTCCACTACACTGGCTTATGGATCTCTATCCACTGAAGACTATCATCCTCTATAATTTTTCACCTCCAAATCTTGCTCTTAGCTCTATCTCAAATTTGCACTAAACATAGTCCTTCGATCTAGCACAAATTTTCTCAATCTCTATCCTCAAATCTATACTAAACACATTCCTTCGATCTAGCACAAATATGCTCAATATTTGTCTTCAAATTTGCACTAAATGTATTCCTTTGGTCTAGCATAAATCTGCTCAATCTCTATCCTCAAATCTGCACTAAACACAGTCCTTCGGTATAGCATAACTATGCTCAATATCTGTCCTCAAGCCTTAACACAAAGCTTGAATTAATAATAAATAAACTCTACTAGATCTGCTTCAAACCTTAACTCAAGGTTTGAACAAATCAATCAATCAAATCTACTCACAAGTCTTCTCAAATACTTTTATCAAATCTGCATTGTAAGCTTCCACAAAATCTCACACTAATCTATCCATAAGTCTTCACCAAGACTTACCTCAACTCTACTCCACAAGTCGTCACTAGAACTTGTTTAATCTTCTCAACAAATATTCACCAAGACTTACCTCAAATATTCTCAATAAGTCCTAACTAGAACATTTCCAATCTCATAGAAAAATATAGAGAATTTTTAGACTCAATATGCTTCACACTCATCGCAATGCTCAATCATTTCCAATCTCTTTCTCAAATAAAATTACAATATAGAACAATTTATTTCACATAATTTGAACTATCACTTCAACAATTTCAATTGACTAGGCCTAATCAAATCCACTCAATCAATCACTCAAAGAAATACTCCTTTCTTACAAACCCTAGTCCAAGCATATGAATACTCACTCAAATATTTCCAACAATGCTTATTAACCAATATCACATAACAATGATACTCATGTTCTTTCACAAACCCTAGTTCAAGATAGTTCACAACTTCACATAACAATGATACTCATGTTCTTGCACAAACCCTAATCATACATATAAAGGTTCAACCAATATTTCCAACAATGCTTATCAAACAATGTTTCTATATTCAACCTTTATTCCAGAAAACCTTGAAGCATTAATATAAAACCAAACTCAATAATGCTTACCAAACAATCCTTTTCATTCCAACTTAGCATTCACAACATCCAAAAATCACTCACAAGAAATATGTGCCCATACCTTTTTGTTTGATGAAGAAGTGCCCTTAAAAACCTATCTTAATTATAACCACTTTCCTTGCCAAGCACAAAGGTTATCTGACAAAAATATTCACTCTAACACTTCTTCAAAATATTTCTTAAATACAAAAAATAACACTCAAATACACCTTATAATCTCCAACTTTAAAATAATATTCAACAACCTTCAATCTAAAAATAATAATAAATTTCCTTACTACCTTATAACTCCTTAATCACTTAAAAATTCAACTCAAAAATTAAATTTTTGCATTCCCCTTTAAAAATCCTCTAAAAAACTTATAATCCAAATTAATTATGCAAAAACCTCAATTAAAATAAACCTTTGGAAACAAAAATAATTTTCCCTTTTTAATTTTTGCAAGCCAAGTCAACCCAAATAATGCGCATAACTATATTATGTTGCCCAAAATGCCTTGGCATGATTCGAGTTGCTGATGGCTCTCATCCAAGTGCTTCCATAGTGCTTGTGCCCACCAATTGGGCTGCGTGGCTCCACAAGAACCAAAAGGTATGAATGTGCCTTTGACTTCTTCCTCCTCGAATGGTGCAAAAACACAACACAATATTCTCTTTGGAAAAATAGAGTGCGTGAGGTTTGAACCCACACCTAGAATTCTTGAATGTGTCTAACGTAGCCCTTGGCTACCAAATCAGCTACGAGGGGCTTCAAGTAAATTTTGGAGGCCATGAAATCTTATCCTTTTCTATGATCAAACACACATGCAAAAATTCAATCCTTTCTCTCTTTTGCACGAGCCAAAAATCATTCGCATGGATAATTTTCAAATGCCAAACCTTGGCATTATTTATATGAAAACCATAGCATATTCCAATGTCGATGAGCATTCAAATTCAAATATTAATTTAAAATATTAAATAAATATTTAAATTAAACCTTAGCAACCATTATTATTTAAATTAAAATTTTAATTAAATATTAAAATATATTAATTTAAATTAAATATGCTTGTGGGTCTTTTTCAACTTGGTCCTTGATCTTCTTCAGCTTGATTGTTTGGCCTGAAATAATAATAATAAAATATTATTATTTAATTTTAACTTGCTACTTCTTCCTTGGATATTCATCCTTTGGGATCTCCTAGGTATATAATATTTAAAGATAAATACTATAACCTATTGATTTTCAAAAACTTATTACTTTTGAAGGAAACACTTAATGTCCTCGAAGATGACAAAAATAGCACAAAAATACTTTTGACGTCAATGACAACAAAAATGCCTCAAAATGTCCAACAATCTCCCCCTTTGTCATTGATGGCAATCCAATTACTTTTACCATTTTCTTAACCTTTTTCTATTCTGCTCCCCCTGGGAAACTGCTCCCCCTGATTGAATGCTTTCCTCCTAACTCAAATCTCTCTCCCTTACTCAAATCTCTCCCCATTTTACATCAATGGAAAAGGGTCATCTTTGGGGCTCGGGCTAAAAATGAAACTCTTAGCTTAGCCCCTCCCCCACCTCCTCTTGAGATGGTTAATTTTGGGGTGGGATTATTTCTACTCCCAACATGCACTACTATTTTACTTTGTTCAATTTATTCCTCATCTGATCCTTATGATTCCTCTGACTATTCTTATTTCTTTTTATCTCTAGAATTTTTGCTCTACATCACTTTATTGTATGTCCATCATTATTGTACTTATAAAACTTAACACTATTATTCCTTGGAGGTGTAAATGTCTTGGTATTTTTCCTGGTGAAGCCATATCTATTCCTGTCATGAACCTTGAAATTTATTGCCTTGTGACCAAACTAAGTATAAGAGTAGCAATACCCTTGAAATAGTTGACTGTTCCTGAAGTTCCCATATTCCTGTCTTCCATGTGTCATGTATTGTGAAGATTTATGCTCAAACCTATGACATGAAAAGCATCATCCATTGAAATTGCTTTGCCTTGACCTCATTGGTCTTTTAGTATCTTTTACCCTACATTGGTTCTTGTTCCATTTGTGCCTCATTTGTGTATTGTATCTTTCATTACTAAACTTTCTATTTTCCAAATCATCCTTAGAAGTCTCACTTTCTATTACACTCTCTTATTCTGAAGTTTATTCTTCTTGAAAACTTGAAGTTGAATCCTCTTTTTGTTTCTTTTGTACCTGTTCAAAACCAAGACCTATTTTTCTTAATGTAGGTTTTTTTTGTCTTGATAATGTTATCCAAATTCTTTGAGCTTTTTCCAAACCTGTGTAACCTGTCCTTAGACTCTTTCACTTCCTTCCTTAGTAAAGCTACTTCCTACTCCAACCTTTCACATTCTAATACCTTTGCTTCTAACCTATATTTTAACTTCCTTGTCGTAGTCATTGACTTATTTAGATCCTCTATAAGCTTACCTTTCTCTTCATAACATTATTTAAATTAAATCTTAAGTTGGGAATTTTGCTTTTTTACCCTTTTTAATGCATCAAGAGCATGAATAAGACCTCCCTCAAGATCAACTTCTCCCTTCTCTGATTCTTCCTCTACTTTTTTTACCTTTGAAAACATCTTCATTATTTTTTGACTTATCTTCTTTAGGATCACCTCCTTCTTCTTCTAGTGTCATAAGAGGATTCTCTTCTGGTCCTTCAAGTGTATCTTCATATTCATCATCACTAAAACTGAAACCATTATGTGTACAACTATCCTCAAGATGACCAAAGTTACCACATCTAAAATATTTGAGGATTATTGGTTTTCTTTTCTTAACCACTTCTTTTTCTTTTTCCAAAAATAGAACTTCATATCTATAATTATCTAAGAAACTATTATCACTATCACTTGAGTACTTACTTGCCTTTTCTGCATAGAAACTTTTCTTGTACCTTTGGAAAAACTTCTTCCCTTGTGTACCTTGTCCATTCCTATTTTTATTTTGGTACTTGTGCCTTTCTGCATCCCTGTTATTATGATCCTGTTTCTCACCACCACTACTATTTCCAGCTTCTGGATAATCAGATTCATAGTGACCATATTTTCCAAATTTAAAACATCTAACTAATTTCATACCTTTATGTTTCTTCTACCATAATTGGATTTTTCATTATTGGATAGCTCATTGCTGTTGGCAATTTTGGGTACATTGCCTTTGCTCAAATGTATAAGTTGTCATTGATGTCAAAAGGCATTTTTGTGTTGATATCAAAAGAGTGTGATGTCAAGAATATCTTGAGAAGCTTCATTATGTTAAAGGGTTTTTATTAAAACCATGGTGACAAGGCTAAAGGTTTTTCTTAAAACCATTTGGACTCATTAAGGGTTTTTATTAAAACCAAGCTTAACTTAATGCAAAGGTCCATGTTTATTATTAATAATTAAATTAACTCAAACCTTTGTCAAAGGTCCAAGTTTAATTTATTATTAATAAAATAATAATAATTATTATTTTAATTATTATTAAAGGGTCTTTCAACCCTTAAGCGACGGAAGAAACAAGAATTCTTTCGCCGATATGTTGCCATCGTTGGAGGAGCGCCGACGTCAAACAGTTAAGGAAAAATGGCTATATAAGTTGGCATGATTTTCAAAAGTGAGCACCTCCGATTAATGTTGATATCTGCGATTTGTGGCTACTCTGTTTTAGTTCGATTTGCGCTTGGCATCTACGATTTGCATTTGCTCTATTTCATTCGATTTGCACTTGGCATCTACGATTTGCATTTGCTCTATTTCGTTCGATTTGCGCTTGGCATCTACGATTTGCATTTGCACTATTTCGTTCGATTTGCGCTTGGCATCTACGATTTGCATTTGTTCTATTTTCCTTCGAACAACGCTTGGTGTCTTCGAGTTGAGCTTGCTCTATGTTTTTGAATCTTCGATTGACATCTTTGAAATCGTGCTTATTCTGTGTCTTGGAGACTATGCTCGGCAAACTCGGATTTGAGCTTGGGCTGCATCCTTACCTTTTTGCTTGACGACAGTGGATTGTTTGCATGCGGTTTGTGGAAGACGTTTACGTTTTCCAGATTCTTGGCGTCAAAGGAAGATAAAAGAGAGGGCAGCGGTGTATTACTTCATTGGGCACTTGTGACCCAACGGTGGTGGCGTTTAAGCGAAAGTGCTAGAAGGCAGAGGTGCCGAGTTCGATTCTCTTCATTGATAATTTTTCTTTTGGTCACGGTGTGCAAAGGATGGTGGCTGTGAATGCGCGGGAGGTATAAGGTTAAGGTATCATAATTGTTTTTGACATTGTTTTATTGATGTTTAATGTTTATGTGGAGTAATAAGGTGTAAAGAGGTTTTACTTTGTATGTTATTGTACTTTGGTGGTTTTTACTAAGTTGGAGAAATAAGGTGTTATATTTGGATCTTTATTATTGTGTATTATTGTATAGTTGCTAACTCTAATTGGTGGCAAATTGAGAGTTAGTGTTGTGACAGATTTTGAGTTCTCCTTCTTCATCAAAGTAAAGGTATGGGCAACTTCTTCCATGTATGTTGTTTATGGTATATTTTCTGAAATTGAGTTTGGAGTGAAAAGGTTGTCTACTAAGTATTTTTGGTGTAAATCTTATTTTCTGGATATTGAAGATTGGTTATGCATTAAAGTCATTGATGAATTTTTGGGTGAATGCATAATTCTAGTTGAGTAAGAGGAAGCATTTTTGCACTAGGGTTTATGTTAGTAAATCTTGCTACTTGCATTGAGATGATGAAACCCTAGTTGTTGGTAAAAAGAATATAAGTATCATTGTTATATGAGATATTGCATGTTTGGCAATTGTTGGGTTGTGTTTCATATTCTTGAGAAAAGCATACTACATCTATCTTATTCTTTTGAGATTGAGATTGAGTTGAGAGTGAGAGTGGGGGTTGAGTATAGAACTTTTTTTGTCTCTAACAATTCTCTTTCTTTTGAGATTTGAGATTGAGATTGGGAGTTAAGTATAGAACATATTGAGTCTCTAACAATTCTCTTTATGCTTCTATGAGGTTTATGAATCACATTGGGTCTCTAACAATTCTCTTTGTGGGTTCATGCTAAGCAAGTTTTTCTTGGTGAGCTTGTTGAGGTTTTGGACAGGTTCTAGTGGGGACTTGTGAGCAGGTTGTGGACAGGTTTCGGTGGGGACTTGTGAGCAGATTTGGATAGGTCCTAGCAGAGGACTTGTGAGCTGAGTTTTTGAGAGTTCTATCAGAGAACTTGAGGACAGAGGTACATTGGTTCTTTGAGAAGAACCTGAGGACAGATTTGGCAAGTCTTTGAGAAGGCTTGTGTGTAGAGGATTGATTTGTTCAAAGAGTTGGATAGATCTGACAGACAGAGGAAGACTTGTACTAGACCGACTGACTGTGTTTGGTATAGGTAGCTGAGCTATTGTGGACGTGATCATAGAAGGCAGAGGTCTCTTAGGCTAAGCATTGAGGACAGGAGGTCTTCGGTGGAAAGGAGTTCCACATGCTGGCAAGAGGTAGAGGCAGTTGATCTTCTGAGGGATCATTTCCAGAGTAGAGGGGAAGGTATCTCCTTTGAGCAGAGGCTCATAAATTCAGATTGGGGGAAGGTGTCTCCTTTGGGCCGAGGCTCATAAACATTGTAATTGGGAAGGTTTCCCAAAGAACTTTGAGATAACTTTTAGAGAAAAGTTTTGTGGACGTAGCCCGGGCATTCCGGGTGAACCACGTTAAAATTGGTGTCACTTTGTGGATGATATTGTGCATTGTTTTGATATTGCTTTGGGTATATTGCTTTACTATTTTGAAGTATAAAGGAAAAAGTAAAAAGAGGTCTTATACTGTTCACCCCCCTCTCAGTATAAGCTTGTGTTCTTCAATTGGTATCGGAGCGGGTGCCTTCGAAAAGTTTAACGAGCTTGAAGGAAAAGCTAGTAAAGAACACAATGGATCATTCAAGTGGCAATGCAGACACCTATTCTTGATGGGTCAGATTTTGGTCTTTGGAGTGCAAGGATGAAGGTTCATCTAATGGCACTTGGGAATGAGGTTTGGGAAGTGATTGAAGATGAGTACACTATTCCTGAACTTGGTCCTAATACTAAAGAAGAAAGGCTCCTACATCACAACAATTCAAAAGCAATGAATGCAATCCTGAAAGGCTTACAGAAAGCAGATCTCACCAAAGTGATTCACTGCAAGACAGACTAGTGAAATGTGGAATCAGTTGAAGGTGGTTCATACAGGTGATACAAATGTCGGAAAGGCCAAGTTGAGACACTTCAAAGGTATGTTTGAACAACTCAAGATGAATGATGATGAAAATATTAGTGACTACATGCTTCGTATGGATGAGGTTGTTAACTCCATGAAAGACTTAGGTCTTGAGCTTGCTGAAAATGATGTTTGTGATAAGATTTTAAGATCTCTTCCTAATAGATTTAGTGAAAATATTTCTGCTATTGAGGAAGCTAAAGATTTGGATAAGTTGAAAAAGGATGAGCTCCATAGTATACTTGCAGCATTTGAGTTAAGAACTCAAGTGAAAGTTGATGTCAAGAAGGAGGCAGCTTTCAAGGCTACCAAGAAATCCAAAGGTAAACTAGTTTCAAGAGAGTGATGAGTCTTCTAGTGATGAAGAGGCATATTACAGCAAGAAAGGCAAGTTCTCTAGAAAGCACAAAAATATGAAAAACGTAAGATGTTTCAATTGTGGAAAGTTTGGTCATTATGCTACTGACTGTACTGTTGCCAAGGATGAAAGTGATGAAGATAAACAGGACTGTAAGAGCAAGGATTCTGAAAAGCACAAGCATCATAGGAAAAACAAAGATGAGCACAACAATCAAGGAAAGAGGTATTCTCACAAACACAAGAAGAGTTTCTACCTAGACAAAGCAAGTAAGTGTTCTAGTAGTGATAGTGAAAGTTCTTCAAGTGATAATGAAAATGAGATGTTGTTCATATCTGAAAAAGAGGAAGAACCAAAACATAGATTCATTATCATGAAATGTCTTAGATGTGGAAATTTTGGTCACCTTGAGGATGATTGCACAAATAATGATTTGGTTTCTAGTATGTATGAGGATGCTTCAGAAAACTATAAGGAAGATGCATGTATGGTTTTTGAAAAGGGTAGCACCTCTAGTGATAAGAAATCTGAAAAATGCTTTGATGATTCTAAAAGCAAACATATAGAGGAAGGTGAAGTAGATCTTAAAGGTGAACTTATTAGTGCTCTTAGTGCTTTGAAAAAGGAAAGAAAGAAGAATGCTAGACTCAAGGATAAGTTGGATGAATGTTGTATGGAGAGAGATGATCTTATAGAAAGTCTTGACTTCTCTATAGCTAAGACACAAGAACTCAAGGATGAGTTAGAGTCTAAGGTTCTTGAGTATAGTGAGTTAGAACAGAAAATGGCTTCTTTGAAAGAGGAAACTAAAGGGTACAAGGATAAGCTTCACAGGTTTCAAGATAGCTCCAAAAAGGTTAAGTCTCTCATCAAAGGTCAAAGAAAGACAACAGATAAAAAAGGCCTTGGTTTTGTTAAGCCTCACAAGGAACAAGTTGGAGAGTCTAGTAAGAGACTCCAAAAGGAAGAGAGTTCTGATGAGGAAAGTATTTCAGATCATGAGTCCTTGAATGATAGATGCACAGAAATAGAAAACAGAATTCAGAATGAGAAGAAGAAGTTTTCAGAGCCTAAGAGGTCAAATAAAGGGAAGTTTCAAGGCGAGATGTTTTGCTTGTCACAGGTTTGGTCACACAGCTTCACATTGCATGGCTCAAGTGAAGAAGGTAAATGACAGTTTCAGAGGTGGTAATTTCTTTCAAGGGTATTGCTACTCTTGTCAACAGTTTGGGCACAAGGCAGTTTATTGCAAGGCAAATATCAGGAACAGGTTTGATCAGAACAGGTTTGGTCAGAACAGGTTTGGTCAGAATAGGTTTGGTCAAAACAGGTTTGGTCAGAACAGGTTTGGTCAGAACTAGTGGATTCAAAGAATAGGTATGCCTAAAAGAAATAACATTGTTACTTGTTATAAGTGCAACAATGAAGGTCACACAGTCAGACAGTGTAGAGCTGAAATTCCAGAATACAGGAATAGGAACAGTGGCATGATCAGGTCCAAGGATCAAGGCATGGATAAAAATAGGGATGAGAACAAGAACAAGAACAATGAAAGGAATAGGAATATGGACAAAGAATTCAAGAGAAGGCCCGACAAGGAAGTTATAGACGCCGATGATGATCGAGTGCCTAATGGGAGTTTTACTCCCACCCCAGAATTAATCACCTCATCGGGAGGTGGGGGAGGGACTAAGCTAAGAGGCTAATTCTTAGTCCCGAGCCCCAAAGGTGGCCCTTTGCCATTGATGACAAAGGGGGAGAGATATGAGTAAGGGGGAGAGCTTCAAAGTGAAGAGGAAAGCTTCAAGTCAGGGGGAGCAAAACTTCAAAGGAAGATTCTCAGTTGTTAGCACGGTTGGTTTCGGTTGGTTTCAGTTTTGGCTCTTGAGAAGTGTTTTCAGTAAAGGTTTGCCATCAATGACAAAGGGGGAGATTGTTGGCAATTTTGGGTACTTTGGGTACATTGCCTTTGCTCAAATGTATAAGTTGTCATTGATGTCAAAAGGCATTTTTGTGTTGATATCAAAAGAGTGTGATGTCAAGAATATCTTGAGAAGCTTCATTATGTTAAAGGGTTTTTATTAAAACCATGGTGACAAGGCTAAAGGTTTTTCTTAAAACCATTTGGACTCATTAAGGGTTTTTATTAAAACCAAGCTTAACTTAATGCAAAGGTCCATGTTTATTATTAATAATTAAATTAACTCAAACCTTTGTCAAAGGTCCAAGTTTAATTTATTATTAATAAAATAATAATAATTATTATTTTAATTATTATTAAAGGGTCTTTCAACCCTTAAGCGATGGAAGAAACAAGAATTCTTTCGCCGATATGTTGCCATCGTTGGAGGAGCGCCGACGTCAAACAGGTTAAGGAAAAATGGCTATATAAGTTGGCATGATTTTCAAAAGTGAGCACCTCCGATTAATGTTGATATCTGCGATTTGTGGCTACTCTGTTTTAGTTCGATTTGCGCTTGGCATCTACGATTTGCATTTGCTCTGTTTCGTTCGATTTGCGCTTGGCGTCTACGATTTGCATTTGCTCTATTTCGTTCGATTTGCGCTTGGCGTCTGTGATTTGCATTTGCACTGTTTCGTTCGATTTGCGCTTGGCGTCTGCGATTTGCATTTGTTCTATTTTCCTTCGAACAACGCTTGGTGTCTTCGAGTTGAGCTTGCTCTGTGTTTTCGAATCTTCGATTGACGTCTTTGAAATCATGCTTATTCTGTGTCTTGGAGACTGTGCTCGGCAAACTCGGATTTGAGCTTGGGCTGCATCCTTACCTTTTTGCTTGACGGCAGTGGATTGTTTGCATGCGGTTTGTGGAAGACGTTTACGTTTTCCAGATTCTTGGCGTCAAAGGAAGATAAAAGAGAGGGCAGCGGTGTATTACTTCGTTGGGCACTTGTGACCCAACGACGGTGGCATTTAAGCGAAAGCGCTAGAAGGCAGAGGTGCCGAGTTCGATTCTCTTCGTTGATAATTTTTCTTTTGGTCGCGGTGTGCAAAGGATGGTGGCTATGAATGCGCGGGAGGTATAAGGTTAAGGTATCATATTTGTTTTTGACATTGTTTTATTGATGTTTAATGTTTATGTGGAGTAATAAGGTGTAAAGAGGTTTTACTTTGTATGTTATTGTACTTTGGTGGTTTTTACTAAGTTGGAGAAATAAGGTGTTATATTTGGATCTTTATTATTGTGTATTATTGTATAGTTGCTAACTCTAATTGGTGGCAAATTGAGAGTTAGTGTTGTGACAGATTTTGAGTTCTCCTTCTTCATCAAAGTAACGGTATGGGCAACTTCTTCCATGTATGTTGTTTATGGTATATTTTCTGAAATTGAGTTTGGAGTGAAAAGGTTGTCTACTAAGTATTTTTGGTGTAAATCTTATTTTCTGGATATTGAAGATTGGTTATGCATTAAAGTCATTGATGAATTTTTGGGTGAATGCATAATTCTGGTTGAGTAAGAGGAAGCATTTTTGCACTAGGGTTTATGTTAGTAAGTCTTGCTACTTGCATTGAGATGATGAAACCCTAGTTGTTGGTAAAAAGAATATAAGTATCATTGTTATATGAGATATTGCATGTTTGGCAATTGTTGGGTTGTGTTTCATATTCTTGAGAAAAGCATACTACATCTATCTTATTCTTTTGAGTTGAGTTGAGTTGAGAGTGAGAGTGGGGGGTGAGTATAGAACATTTTGGGTCTCTAACAATTCTTTTTTTGTTTTTATGATTTGAGATTGAGATTGGGAGTTAAGTATAGAACATATTGAGTCTCTAACAATTCTCTTTATGCTTCTATGAGGTTTATGAATCACATTGGGTCTCTAACAATTCTCTTTGTGGGTTCATGCTAAGCAAGTTTTTCTTGGTGAGCTTGCTGAGGTTTTGGACAGGTTCTAGTGGGGACTTGTGAGCAGGTTTTGGACAGGTTCCGGTGGGGACTTGTGAGCAGATTTGGACAGGTCCTAGCAGAGGACTTGTGAGCTGAGTTTTTGAGAGTTCTATCAGAGAACTTGAGGACAGAGGTACATTGGTTCTTTGAGAAGAACCTGAGGACAGATTTGGCAAGTCTTTGAGAAGGCTTGTGTGCAGAGGATTGATTTGTTCAAAGAGTTGGACAGATCTGACAGACAGAGGAAGACTTGTACTAGACCGAATGACTGTGTTTGGTATAGGTAGTTGAGCTGCTGTGGACGTGATCATAGAAGGCAGAGGTCTCTTAGGCTAAGCATTGAGGATAGGAGGTCTTCGATGGAAAGGAGTTCCACGTGCTGGCAAGAGGTAGAGGCAGTTGATCTTCTGAGGGATCATTTCCAGAGCAGAGGGGAAGGTATCTCCTTTGAGAAGAGGCTCATAAATTCAGATTGGGGGAAGGTGTCTCCTTTGGGCCGAGGCTCATAAACATTGTAATTGGGAAGGTTTCCCAAAGAACTTTGAGATAACTTTTAGAGAAAAGTTTTGTGGACGTAGCCCAGGCATTCTGGGTGAACCACGTTAAAATTGGTGTCACTTTGTGGATGATATTGTGCATTGTTTTGATATTGCTTTGGGTATATTGCTTTACTATTTTGAAGTATAAAGGAAAAAGTAAAAAGAGGTCTTATACTGCTCACCCCCCCTCTCAGTATAAGCTTGTGTTCTTCAATTTCTTGAATCTAACTTCTTACCCTTAGTATTTTTAGTGGCTTTAAATGTTGATTCTTTCTAGGGAATAGGTTCCTCTTTTATTCTTATCTCAAATGCTATGACAATACCATTTAATTCATCTCTTGTCAAATGATCAATATCTTTTGACTCTTATTTAGCTAAAATATTTTCACTAAACCTTTTTGGGAGTGACCTTAGAATCTTATCACACACATCAGGTTCTGAAACTTCAATCCCAAGTCCTTGCATGGAGCTAACAACCTTATCCACATGAAGTAGATATCCTACAATATTTTTTTCATCCTTCATTTTTAGGTCTTCAAATGCTCTCTTAAAATTTTGCAAGTTTACCCTTTTGACCTTTTTGTCTCCTTAATATATGCCTTGTAACTTATCCCAAATATCCTTTACTAATTTGCAATACATAATCTTTATAAATTCTATTTCATGTAAGCCATTTTGAATTGCATTCATTGCTCTTGAATTAAAATTATGTAGAAGAATACCATCTTTATCTATAGGTGGAGTTGTTGGTGGTGTGTATCCATTTTCAACTACTTTCCATACTTCATTTCCAAGTGCCATTAGATGAAACTTCATCCTTGTGATCCATAGTGTATAATTGTTCCCATCAAAAAATGGTGCTAAAATTCCTAAGGATCCACTTTGAGAATCCATCTATGTTCTTGTAATATTTTCCTTCAAGCTGTTAAACTCTTTCGAAGGAACCTGCTATAATACTAATTCAAGAACACAATATTATACTGAGATGGGGACGAACAATATAAGACCACATTTTACTTTTCTTTCACAATCAATATTATGCAATGTATCAATAGCAATATCAACAACCATAACAAAAGTAATGCACAAATCACCACACATAATAGAGACACCAATTTAACGTGGTTCACCCAATGTGGGCTACTCCATGGAGAAAATATTTCACTAAAATTTTCTCAACAAATATCTTGGGAATCCTTTCCCTATTACAATGTTTATGGACCTATGTCCAAAGGAGACACCAATCCCCTAATCAAGTTCATGGATCTCTATCCACAAGAGAACTCATTCTCCTTAGCTCTGTCTGGTTATATTCTAGAATAATTGTTGCCTCCTCTACATTGTATTATGGATCTCTATCCACTGAATACTATCATACTCTATACTTTGTCACCTCCAAAGCTTGCTATCGTCTCTATCTCAAATTTACACTAAACACAGTCCTTCAGTATAGCACAAATCTTCTCAATCTTTGTCCTCAAATCTGCACTAAATATAATCCTTCACTCTAGCACAAATCTACTCAATATCTATCCTAAAATATGCACTAAATACATTCCTTTGGTCTAGCACAAATCTGCTCAATCTCTGTCCTCAAATCTGCACTAAACACAGTCCTTCGGTCTAGCAAAAATTTGCTCAATCTCTTTTTTCAAGCCTTAACACAAAGCTTAACTTAATCACAAATTAACTCTGCTAGATCTACTCCAAATCTTAACTCAATATTTGAAAAAATCAATCAATCAACTCTACTCACAAGTCTTCTCAAAGACTTTTTTGAAATCTGCATTGTAACCTTCCACAAAAGCTCATGATAATATGTCCACAAGTCTTCACCAAGAATTACCTTAGCTCTGCTCCACAAGTCCTTACTAGAACTTGTTCAATCTACTCAACAATTATTCACCAAGACTTATCTCAAATCTACTCAACAAGTCCTAACTAGAACTTTTCCAATCTCATGGAAACATATAGAGAATTGTTAGAGATTCAATATGCTTCACACTCATGACAATGCTCAATCACTTCCAATTTCTTTCTCAAATAAAATTAGAAAATAGAACATTTTTTTCATATAATTTGAACTATCACTTCAAGGGGCTTCAAGTAAATTTTGGAGGCCATGCAATATTATCATTTTCTATGTTCAAACAAACATGCAAAAATGTAAGCCTTTCTCTCTTTTGCACAAGACAAAAAAATTTCGCATGGATAATTTTCAAATGCCAAACCTTGGCATTATTCATGTGCAAACCATAGCATTTTCCAACGTCTATGAACATTCGAATTCGAATATTAATTTTAAATATTACATAAATATTTAAATTAAACCTTAGCCTCCATCATTATTTAAATTTAAATTAAATCTGCTTTTGGGTCTTTTCAACTTGGTCCTTGATCTTCTTCATCTTGATTTTTTGGCCTGAAATAATAATAATAAAATATTATTATTTAATTTTAACTTGTTGCTTCTTCCTTGGATCTTCATCCATTGGTCCCTCCTTGGTATATAATATTTAAAAATAAATATTATTACCTATTACTTTTCAAGACCTTATTGCTTTTGGAGGAAACACTTAATGTCCTCAAAGATGATGAACATAGCACAAAAATGTTTTTTTACGTCAGTGACAACAAACACTCCTCAAAATGTCCAACATAGATTTGACAAAATTACAATGCAATATGGAGGAAATGGTCACTCTAGTACAATAAGCTAAAGAGCTACATTATGCTCCATATAGGAGCTCTACTATCTACTACACTACACTAGATAAGAACTTGAATTGATACTGACTTGATCTATGAGGCCCTTTATATAGGAAGATAGATTCCTTGGCCAACACTCTACCTAGTTGTACAAGGGGACACCTTGCATATTACAACTTGCACATTGCCACTTGTGCATTTATTACATTACTTGAAGTAACTAGCTAACTTCCCTATATTGTAATCTCCTACTCTAACTATGTACCTAAGGTGGTACATTTACATGACCCAAATGATGTAATATACTCTAACTCTAACATACCCCTGTATTACATTATTTGGGTATTGAAGATTTAAATATTCAATATGGATCTTTGTCTTCAAATGTTCTTCATCTTCTTGAGTATGGTCTTTGATTTGATCAGGTTATTTTTCTTTGGAATCTTCCTTTATCTAAACCATATTCTTCTTCTTCTTCGTTAGATTTTCCTTTGAGTCTCATTTATGCATTCTTGTAGGTGGTAGTACTACTTTGTACATAAACTTCTTTCAAGATATCAATATGAGATCTTGGATTAGTGGATCTTTAGGTATCAATACTACAAGAAGATTGAAATATCCTTTTTAAGTATTATTCACTTAGTTCAGATTTCTTTTTATAAGCTTCTATCGAACTTTGAGATTTTGTATTCTCACTCTTGTAGCATTTGTATGTAAGTAATGCCATATAAAAAATGCTTATGAAATATAAGGAAAGTGGAATGTCATCCTTTCCATTCTCAATTGCTTATTTGAGTTTAGCTTGTAGATATTGTTCCATGGTATCAGAATCATTATCTAAGGCTTCACTATGAGTCATTTTTGAAGTAAGATCTAGATATGCTTTATCTTTTATAAGTATATTCATTATTCCAATTTTTATGGCACATGCTTTTTCTTTTCTAGAGAGATTATTCATGTATTTATTTGTTGTATTCCTTGGGGTCGACATATTATAGCTTCTTTGAAAAATTACTTTGATTGGAATAGAATCTTATGAGATGGAATCCACTCAGTGGTCTACCTTATAACTCCCTAGTTATGAGCTTGATTCGATGGAACCTTTTTTGCTTAGGTTTTTTAGGCTTCCTTATATCTCCCTAGTTAAGAGATGTGAATTAGTAGAATTCCTTGTAGGATTTGTAGACACCTTATGAATCCAAAATGGATTGAGTACTTGATAAATTTTGAATGAATGCTATTATTATCAAGTTTTGTAGAATGCCTTATATCTCCCTAGTAATGTTGAATGATAGATAAAGTGCTTTTGAGAATAGTAGTTCAATTTAGAGTTGATTTTGTAAATTTTTTGTAAATAGCAAATATCAACTTCTTTTACACCTTATTTCTCCTATTGAACTTAAGCACTTTCTAATTTGATGAGGTTCTATTTATTGGAATTATTTTGTCCCTTTAATGTGAGTTTGAGATAAGTATAATAATTAGTTTCCAACTCTTGATTTTCCTTGTAGAACCTTCTTTTATAGCCTTTGATAATTTGATATTTAATGTTTCTAAATTCCAACTACCTATTTTGGTGTAGTATTCCTTATAACTCCCTAATATGGAATTTTAGAAAACAATGATATTTGCAATGTTAAATAATTAATCTATCCAGGTAGAAATCCTTATTTCTCCTATGCTTTAGATTGCAAATATTAGGCTATTAATATATATATATATATATATATATATATTCCTTTTTAATATTGCTTTCAAATATGGTTGATTTTTCTTAATGTTTCAACCTTATATTATACCTTATATCTCCCTATTAATGAAAGCAAATTGGAATAAGATATAGTCTTACCTTTGTGATGCCCCAAACCTCTATGTATCCAACATTGATTCTTAGACGTAGATGACAACACTCTTTAGTGCTCTTTTGACCATTATCTCCAACGTATGGGCATAGGCTTTAACTTGGACAGTGGCTAGTTTCTTTGATGACACTGCTTGGACAATGGATGCTTCTCGTTTGACCACTTTGACTAGGAGAATTTAATGCTCTCTCTTCCTGTTGTTGCTATGATGTTGATGTTGTTGTGTAATTCTACCATGAGCTTGGCTTCTGATGCTACTATGAACTCAGCCTTCAATGCTCGACTTTACTTTTACTTTGTTATAATTTTATTTTGATGCTTTATCCAAGATGGGTGCTTCTAAATAGAATGGAATCTTCCTCCTTTTGGACAAGTGGTGAATGGGAGTTACGAATTGAAATTATTTCAATGCTCATGCAAAGATAACGTACGTAACCTCCTCAATATTCCTTGTAACTCCTCTTGATTAGGCACCTAAATTTTCTTGAGCATTAAGAGTTGGGATGGCACCTTAGAATATTTGTGCCAAGTGGCACTCAAGGTCTTTGCATGTAGACCTTTACTATAATTCTTCTAGAAAGAGTGTTATAACTCCTCTTGCCCTTTTGTATGCTTATTTCTTGGCTTGCTTCATTTCTTGGACAATAAGCAACCTATTTATTTTGTAGGCATTTTGATGAGGACATCGGATGGTGTTGGCTATGATGCTCCTTGGTTCTATGGAGCTCCGAATGGTATTTTTGGTGCTTCTTTTGGTGGATGTTCTTCTCCAAGTTTGAGATCTCAGACATAGCACCTTTTTCCCTTATTATCTATGCTATCAACATGTTGATTTTTGTGCTCCTTTGTAGAGTAGATAATTGTGTATATGTTTTCATTCCATGTTGATCGAAGTATATTTTGATGCCTTTTTACATAGATGAGCTCCATTTAATATGGACATTTATGTTGTCCTTTTTTTCCACGTAGATGTAGATTGATAATGGCCTTGTGTGGGCTTTGATATTGCAAGTGAATGCTTGCATCTGGATGCTTTGACATGGAGCAATGGTGTCTTTTGACACCTTAAATATTGAGCAATATGTGCTCCTCGATGACTTTATTTTCTTGCTTGAAACCTACCCTTATACCTTCTTGGATGATGATCGTTGTATTATATGACCTTTTATCCTTCTTGAATGGACAAGAATGGTGCTTTGTATTAGATAGATTTTGCACCAATATGATGGGCCAAATGCTCCTTTCTGAAATGCTCCTTTTCCTTTAGTAATTATTTTTGCTTGGATAATTTAGTAAGAGTAAAACCAAGCTAATAATATGCACCCTTTTAAGTAGAAAATTATACACTTATTCTTTTAATGAAACCCTAAGTGCACTTTAAATATGAGACTCTCCAAGTCTCAATTTTTAGCTCCTTTGCATATTTTAATGGTGGATTTCTTTTGGCCACAAAATGCTGCATATTTTATGCATCAAATGGTGTTTCTAGACACCTTGATAATATGTTGATTTTGTGCCCTTCGATCTTTAACAATCAAAACACACAATAATCCTTTGAGAGTAACTAGTTAATGATCAACTAGTTTAGTGCAATGAATCTCTATAATTTCTACCTTAATGCACTTTAATAATCTCACCTTATTCCTCCCAATAATAAGCTCTCAAAGTAATTCTAAATGCACTTAATAATTTCTGCAACTTTTAAGAGTAATCTATAATTTACCCTTAATGAATATTCTACAACTTTTCACTACAATAAATATTGTAGGATATAGTCTTCTTGCTTTCTAGATAGAAAATAGGTAGATGATAATTTTATTTCTCTCAAAAATATCCAACTCCTATTTAATGTGCAAATAATACTTAAAATGAATTCTCCCTTTTTGCACTTGAAGACTATAATGCAATCTATTTTTCTGCAACTTTTAATCCAGATATGGTGCTTAATAGAATTTGATAATGAACCCTAATTTGAAGTTCAACTAATTGCACCCTAGTTGCTTACCTTTTTGATGGATTTTGAAGTAGATGATGATATTGGTGCTTCTGATTCACCAAGTTGTTGCCTTGTAGTAGATGGATGAATTTATAGCTTTCTCATTGGCTATCTTGAACAACTTCTTGCTTCACCAAACTGTGGCCTTGAACTTTCTATCTTGAGCCTTGGATTTGGTGGCTTTATCCTTCCAATGTTCTTCTACTTTCTATTGTAGATTCAGAGAAATCCTTTCTCTGAACTATGCCTCCTTTTGTGAGAGGTAATATCCAAATCTCCTAGATTTGGTAGGCTTCTTCTATCTGAATCTTCCTTCAAGCTTCTTGTCGAATTCTGACTTCAAACAAGATCTTCTTCTTCTCAAGATTCTGAATATCTTGAGGTCTTCACTAGATTCTTCTTATGGATTTGGTACTCCTTACCAAATTCTTCTTCTCTTGGGATTGTTGTCAGATGGTGACAATTGTCCCAAGTCCTTCACTATCAGGAGCTTTCTCCTTGGTAGTGGATTTCTCCAATGAGTTCTCCTAGGAACTCTTTTAATGATGCTTTTGTGAGCTCTACAACAAGGCTCTCCAAGCCTTATTATTTTTCCTCCTTGAGACCTCTCCAAGGTCTTCTATCTTATAGCTTCTCTGGTCTTCCAACTAAGACCTTTTCTTCAACATTCTACTTTTGGAAGTGTTGGTGATGAGATCTTCTTCTCGAATCTCTAATTTTGTTGCTTCTGGATTTGAACAAGACTCTCCTAGTCCTTCTCTTTCTTCTAGGAATGGAAGTTCTTCAATGAGATATTTTCTTGATCTCTTCAGTTCCTTCTTGAAGGAAATATTTAATTAGTAAAGGAGATCACCAATCTCCTATTTCTTGGACTCTTCTCAGGAGTCTTCTCTAGGAACTCCTTTTGGAGTTTTCTTCTAAATCAGGAAATATTCTCTAAAGTAATCTTTAGGAACTCTTCTTTGGAGTATTCTTCTAAGTCAGGAATTTATCTTCTAAAATAGAAAATATTTAGGAACTCTTATTTGGAGTATTCTTATGAATCAATAATTTGTCTTCTAGTTGGAGTTTACTTCTAAATCAAGAAATCTTCTTTTGAATCAGGAATTCTTTTCTAAATTTTTCTTTAGAATTAAGTCTTTTATGGCCTTCTCTGCTTCAAGTATTCTATGGACTTTTCTTCTTAGAGGCTTATCTGGATTATTATTATTCTAGACTTCTCTAGCCTCTTCTTATTCTAGGCTTATCTGGCATATTATTCTTCTAGGCTTCTTTGGCCTATTCTTCTTTTGCACTCTATAGGTATTAATCTTGAATGGAGATCACCAATCTCCTATATCCTTCTATGACTCAACTTATGGAGTCTCTTCTTCCTTGAGTCTTCTATAAGGCTACTATGGCCTTTTATTTACTTTTACAATTTGCAAGATTGTAGCTCTTGTAATGGGACCTTTCTCGAGGTCTTTGAAATATTTAGTCTTCTCCTTATTTCTACAAGTGCTCGAATGATTCTAAGAAGATATTCTTCCTAACTCTCTTGTAGGAAGCTTCCCAACCTTTTGTTGAATCTCCTTTTCCTGCAACAAGTTATTAGAAACTGGAACGAAAGAACTTATAAATTTGGAGATAATATTCACTAGTTGATTTGTCAATCTAGTGGTATGAATGTTGAGTCCTAGTCTTCACAAGTTTTTCTACAACTCTATGGAAAGACTCTAGCCAAATATAATCTTAAAATTTTTGCAACTAAGATTTATTTTAGTCCTCACTTTTATAATCTTGTTGACTATTATGACTATTTCTATCAATTGATTCCTAATGGTAGCTTTTGCATGCAGTGGTGCACAATGGTAAATCTGGTTTGCAAAGGTTCATGTCAATAGTAGCAATGATGACTCTCCCTATTCCTCTTGACCTATTAGACTTCTCTTATGATGGATGTAGGCCCTCCTATCTTAATTCACCGTGGATTTGATACCACTATTAGCTTTTGAGGATATATGCAATAGAAGAGATTTAACATAGGTCCTAATAAGATGCAATAAATATGAAAGAAAGTGAGTCTACAATATGATTAAAATATACTATAAATAGAAATGATGAAATTACAATGAAGTATGGAGGAAATGGTCACTCCATTACAATAAGCTAAAGAGCTACATTATGCTCCATATAGGAGCTCTACTATCTACTACACTACACTAGATAAGAACTTGACTTGATACTGACTTGATCTATGAGATCCTTTATATAGGAAGATAGATTCCTTGGCCAACACTCTACCTAGTTGTACAAGGGGACACCTTGCATATTACAACTTGCACATTGCCACTTGTGCATTTATTACATTGCTTGAAGTAACTAGCTAACTTCCCCCTAAAGTAATCTCCTACTCTAACTATGTACCTAAGGTGGTACATTTACATGACCCAAATGATGTAATATACTCTAAATATAACATAAAAAAGGTAATTAAAGTATACCCTTTTTAAAATTCCCAAACCCAAAGATAACAACATCAAAATCTTAACTAACTCTCTCTTACATGAAAGTAAAGCATGTTCATTTTGCTAAAAAAGATAAGAAATGACTTAAAACATTTCTAAGCATAGTATCTATAGACACTAAAATATGGTAAACCCAATTAAGCATCCATTAAAAATGATCAAATTGACATCATATGGCCCCTTGGGCAGCCCTTAGAAGGCTCACAGTGGTTCTAACCACTCCGAAAGAGGTTTTGAAGGATTTTGGCCTAATTTTTTGGGGTTTTGGCCCAAAATTCACCACCATCCCACCCTGGTACGGTGGTAGATTCCCATCATCCCACCCTGGGATGGTGGTGAGCCATCATCCCAGGGTGGGACGGTGAGCAGGTTTGACCCAAAAAAAGTCAAATCTAGGACAAATGGCACCCAAAAATTGCCATTTACCCTACCAAATGAAGCATCCAGGTTAGAGGGCATTGAATCCTTATGACACACTTCTTAATGGAGGTCCAAATTGAATATTATCTTACACATCCATTGCATGCCTCCTGTTTGACAAGTGGCACCTCCTGCCATGCATGCCCTCACATGCCTTTTTGCACATGAGCCCATTTGGGCTATAAAATGGATTCAATATCCACACAAAAATATAGATAGGAGTTCTAGGATATGCAATGGAGTGCTTTCGATATTTCCCCTCACTTTATTAAGCCTTATTGCCCTCAAAATCTCTCTTTTGCGAAGGAGGTTACTAGGTGACTTCAAGAGGGTCCTTTGAGCATAACTTTTCCATCCGGGTGAATTTATTCACAAAATTTGATTAAAAAAACCCCTTATAATGTTTATTATCATTCCCTAGGAGGATTGGTAGAAAAAAGTGTGCATAATGGATGGGTATCCCCTCCTAGGATACCCCTTAATTAGTTGCAGTCACCACCGCATCCCCCCAAGATGAGGACAAATTATTGTACAATTTTATTACTGTTTTTTAATTATATTATTCTATACTATTTTATGATGTTGTGGTTTAAATTTCATACAATGTGGAGTTACATTGTGTAGCACCCTAAAATTGGCACAGTAAAACCTTAATAATTACACTTACTCTAGTAAATAATTCAAATTCAAATTTTAACCTCCAAAACCGCTCCCAAACCGTCGCTTAATCCGTTTCCTCGTTTCCCATGCCATTTTTAGAGTTTGTTTTGACCGTTTGACGATATCGTCGCCGATCAGACGATATCGCCTCAGATCGAACGATTTCTTCTGGGCTAGGACGTCCAGACGATCTTGTCCCAAAACTAATTTTTCACAATTAGTTTATGTTCCAACGGCGTCTCTAATCTGGGCAGAAGTGTGTCTGCACCGTTAGAGACCCTCCCCATTGGAGATCTCCCAAATAGGGATGATCTCCAACCTCCTAACCTCCCTCCTAAGCCTATTTAATCCTAGGCCCTCCCCTTAGCATCCCCCTGGCTGAAATTCCCTGTAACTCGAATTCTACACGCACTAGACCATCTTAAAACACTATTTGCATTCGCATTTTTTCAAGTTTGTTTGCAGGAACTTCATTGTTTTTCAGTCGAAGCAAGCCCAGTTCGTCGTGGACGATCCTGTCCAATTAGAGACGATTTCGTACCAATCTGAGGCGATTTCGACTACAGTCCACATTGGGGGCAATCAGTGCCCAGAGTTTGCATTTCTTCATCCTTTTTCTGTTGTATTATTCTGCATTTAGTTAATTCTATGGTTATTCTTTATTATTCTCGCATCTTGGAGTTCACCCATGTAGCTTTAATGCATAATAAAAGCATAAATTGTCATTAGATCGGTATAATGCATTCATGTTTTTGCTTATTATCATCATTTTAATGTTCTTACTATCATTTTATATCATTACCCTCTGTTATCATAGTTGCATTCTCTGTATTTTGCATCTATTTTTCTGTTTGTAGGTCTCTGACGAATTCGTCAGATCTCAGACGATCTTGTTAGATAGGAGACGATCCTGTCGAATTCTAGATGATCCTGACTACTTCAAAAATTAGAACCTTCATCAGACATCCGGATCAGGTATGGGTCTTTAATCCATCTTGTTCTTTCTATTTTTCTTTCCAAATCTATTTTTGTCTTCATTTAAATATGCATTTCATATAGAATAGCTTAGACGCATTTTGGCCAAACCTAGGACTTGGATGATTAAAGCTAGAACTGAACACATCAAACACATTCCCAACCTAGGCGTGGAAACTGCCATTCAAACGTTTCCTGGTGAACCCACCATCCATCAAAAAATCACCATAATACACCTCCCCCGAGAGGCGGGACCTTCGCAAGGCCTCTCAGTCCGAGGTACCACGCCATCCTTTTCCCATCCTCCTTTCGGGCACGGATCCTATAGCCTGAAGGTAGGGATGCAAAAAATTTGGAGCGATACATTTTGGTGAACCCGACGTGAATGCATTTTAAACCTTTTGAAAACAAAAAAAAAACAAAAAATAAAACAACCAAAACATAGATGCATTTCAAATCACTAAAATTAATAAGTTGCATATCATGTTTAGATGGTAGCTCCTAAGAAAATATTAGCAGTTACTATAAATGTTGAAAACCAATTGGCAGCCATAGAAATCAATTATGTGCTTAGTGTGCCCGAAACAGATAGAAATCAACTTTTGTGGGACGAACTTGATAGAAGACTAAGTGTCATTTCATCTAGGTCAACAAAACTTAAACAAATCAAGAGGCTTGTCCTAGATAGAATTCTGGATCCTCATCAACTCGTCTTTTATCATGAACTTCAGAGAGCCTCCCATAGATGGTTAGCTTATAGGAGAGCTCTTGTGTCTTCGGAATTGTTCACCTTCGAGGAATACCTCGAGAACGCAGCCATTATACACCAGTTCCTAGGTCATGTAGAAGACCAAGAGGTTGTTCTTACGGATAGGGAAATATGGAATAGAGTTCCTCGAGCTGTGTTATATCGAGAGTATTGCCACGAGCTTTACTTCTATCAAGCAGAATCTGAGACAGATAATATCACTATAGCTCTTTTCATTAAATTTTTGAAAGAAAATTTTCAATTTGAAGAAGAACACTTCATGACTCCTGAAGAACTCGAGCCCATTAATGATATTTATAAATTGTTTATAGAAAACTAGATCATTACTTTCAGTATTAGTTCTTGCATTTATTGTGTTGTTTGTTATCTTTACAATATTATTACAAAAACAAGAAAAACTAAAAAACATAACAAAAACCAAAACATTTCATTTTAAATATTGTAGTAGGTATATAATTAATATATACCTCTTAAGCCTATAGCATATATATATATATATATATATATTTGCTGAAATCTAAATTAAGCACAATGCCTAAACTTAGGAATGGTAAACAAACTGAAGGAGAAGAAGAAGATTGGTTAGAAGATAAAACTAGAAACCCAAATGTCCTTCCTGAAGATCCAATTTCGGAAGGAGAAACTCTAGATCAACCAGAAGATGACCTAGGTGAAGACAATGAACAAGAAGAAAATGTTAAAGAGGATGGATCCTCATCCCCTAGAGTAGCTCCAGATGGAACTATTGCTTTTGACAACTTAGATCATTTCTGGAAATTTTTCAATAATAACATTGGTGCTCTTAATATGGCAGTTCGTATTGATAAAGGGCAAATTAGTGACACTCAAGCAGCCATGGAACATATGTTTGATGTGCACACTAATCCCTTGTCTTTCATTGATCAAGAAAGTGATAAGGCTGGACCATCCAATAGAGATATGGTCACTATGATTCAGAACATGCCAAAACAACAGGTTACCCAACCTCCTAAGGAACTTGTTATTGAGCCTAAAATCATTCCCACACAAAAGAAAACTTCCTTCACTGCTTTACTTCGCCAAACTATTGATCAATATGCTTCAAGTAAACAAAAACCTAAAATGAAGCCAAACACCAATTTTCAACAATCTGGAATACAGCATAATACAACTTCAAAATTTCTTCATAACACCTTTCCTACCAACAATTTACACAATAGCAATATAGCATCTAATCTTCATGTCCCTCCATCATATGCTCACAAATCCCATATCAATGCCCTACCGAACCAATATGGTGGGCAAACTAGTAATCTGGAAGCCATGGTGAAACAGTTAGCTTCGCGTATGGACCAGATAGATCCTTACCGTCCCTCGTACAATTATCGAGAGATATGTAGTCAACCTTTGGATCCCATAGTTGTAGCACAACCGTACCCTAAGCATTTTCCCATGCCCATCCTGCCTATATATAAAGGAACCGAAGATCCCATAGAGCATCTTCGCATGTTTAGGATAGCATGTCATGATATATCACATGATGACTTGCTATTACTAAAAATGTTCCCAAAAAGTTTAGGTGGAATGGCATTAGAGTGGTACTATCAATTGCCCACTCATTCTTTGAGAAACTTTGAAGAAACAGACTGAATATTTTGTCCATCAATTTAGTGCCTACATCGAGAGGCATGTAACCATTAAAGATTTATACAACTTAAAACAAGACAAGGATGAATGTTTTGCCGATTTCTTAGCTAGATGGAGGCAATTGATAGGAAAACTGCACTTTGTGCTACCTTATAGGGAAATGTTGGACATTTTTATTAATAATTTACAAGAACAAATATCTTATGAGCTATCAACTGCTACTTTAACTACCTTCGATCAGGCTATAGATTTAGCTCGAAGAGTAGAAGATGCCCTCATTAGGAGAGGCCAACTTAGGAAGAAGGATGATGAGAAAACATCCAGAAATCAGTATAAAAACAAACAAGTTGTAGGTGACGGAGTCACTGACGTAGAAAATGTTGCTAATATCAATGCAACGAAAACAACAAAAAAATTTATATTGAAACCGCTTGATAAGCCTCCTCGAGAATTTACTAGATTGAATCAACCGTTATCAACTATTTTACCTCAATTACTCGAAAGAGGTTTGATCCAATTACCAGCTATCCGGGAACCTGATCCAACTATACCCGGATACAGAGCTGACTTACACTGTGATTTCCATAGAGGGCCTGGACACTCTACCAACGCTTGTAAAAGGTTGAAACATAAAATACAAGATCTGATTGATAATAATGAAATGGAGGTGCAAGCCTTCCAACCTAAACAAAATGCTCCTAATAACGCTCAAAAGACCATTCCCCAAAATCAAAATCAAAATGCTAATCAATCATTAGACATATTTCAACACCCTTTACCAAGACATGGTAAAGAGGTGGCCAATCAAATCGAACATCATAATGTTCCTCCTCCTACCCGATATGTAGGAACTATTAGCGGACATTTACCTAATCATGATTTACAAAAATTTGACACAACTTTATCCATGGTCACAACCAGGCCCCTACATAATATTCAAACTCCAGATCCTAGTGATATAGAATCAGATATTGAAAGTGAAATAGACATCACTTCAAACCAATCGAATAGTTCTAAAAATGAATCAGATCCTATTCAACCCATCACAGATGCTATGGTTCTAGAAGAACCATTTCCTAGAAGAGTTACTACTCGACCCTCTTCTAATCAATTCCTCCCAAATGAACAAGCCATAAACGCTCAACCGAGACCAGTTCAACGTCTTCAATATAACATTGTAGGTACCATTGGAGTCGTTACCCGACAACAAGCTCAAAATTCTCAACAAGAACCAAACCAGAATGATGGATCAGCTCCATTTGTTTTGAAAAATCCCAATAAAGGGAATCATGCTTCCAATGTTCAACTTAAACCCCCTTACAATATTAATGAGCAATTATCCAATACTACAGCCAAAATTTCCCTTTTGGATTTATTAAGATCTTCTCCTACCCATAGGGATGAGTTGATGCTTACATTAAGCCAAATGATGGTACCTCAAAATATTCAACCTGAAGCCATGGCCAATACTATCATCACTCGAGAAGTTGATTGTATTGACTTTCGGGATAAAGATATCCCACAACACAGCTTTACATAAGGATAATCCCTTATATATTACTGCTCTAATTGGAGATGTAGCTATTAAACGAGTCCTGATTGATAATGGTTCATCTCTAAACATTTGCACTTTTGACTTCTACCAATGATTTGGCTTTAGAAGTGATGAAATGAAGAAAACTGACATGATTATCAAAGCTTTCAATGACGAAACACAAGAAACGTGTGGAGTTATTACCATCCCATTGCAAGTTGGTCCTCGAACTCTAGATACCACCATGTTTATTGTACATTGCCCCGCATCGTACAATATACTCTTGGGTCGTCCTTGGATCAATGCAATGCGGGCTGTCCCATCAACTTTACACCAATGTGTTAAATTCGAATTTAAAAATCAGTTGGTCACTATCCACGGTGATCCTAGACCCTTTGATATGTGTGCTTTGGCAGAACCTGTTGGAGTGCAATTTTGCCCTGCTCTGTCATCCACACATCCTAATTCTTATTTTTCATCTAAAACTGTGAAACACACACCCATAGCTTCACCTATTTCCCCTCCATTCATTTCACCCTCATATATAGATCAACAATATTCTAAACAAACCACTCTAGAACCTCAAAAAGATCTTCAATCTACAACCAATCCTTCATGTTCTATCCCTATAATTTCAAAACCTATAGACCCATCTCTTAACATTTCCACATTATCAACATCTATCATACCTTCCACATCTAAAGATATAGGGAATGATCCTTCTACATCTTATGCTCTTTTTGATGAACTTTTACCAGATTTATCCACAATCTTAATATCAGAAAAAACAAATGCTTTCATGCAAGATTCAATTCTTTTAAATAACTTGCCGCCATCTCCTCGTACTTTGGGCCTCCCACAACCTATGGGAAGTACTTACCAAGTCGGGAGTTGTGCCTTCATTTATAAAGGATATGACTGGGGAAGAATCCCCGAAATATCAAAACTCATCATGAGGGATATGCTCGATGTTATTTTACCAATGAATATATTAAAGCTAAACCCATAATGCTTAAAATGGGATATAAAGGGAAAGGCTTGGGACCTTTCCAAAATGGCATGAAAGAACCTTTCGAGGTAGAACCGTGGCCCGCCCACTGTGGTGTGGGCCTATTTCCTAGTAAGGGTCAACCCTTTCCTTTTGAAGATGATGATCAACTCATATGTTATCAAGATTATTTGGATAGGCGTGATGATTTGCCTCTTAAAAATCAGCCATTTACATGTAACATGCTATCCATAGCTTACCCTGAAATGATTGCTGACTCCGATGAGGAGTTGGAAGGAGATATCTTCCACGATGTCTCCGTTGAAGAGATGTTACACAATGGATTTTATTTTGATGGTTCTATACCAACTATAGCCCAGCTTGAGACCACTAATCCTCAAGATGAATTATCCAACTTAACCTTACAAGAATTACAAGAATTGGGCGTTTCACCCGCCCCACCTAATTTTGAAAGAGATCTACACATGGAGGTAGAAAACGTCATTAAAATTAATATTGGAACTGAGGATAGTCCTCACATAATCAATATTGGATCAGAATTAAGTCAAGAAAAACAAGAGCAATACATTGCATTCCTTAAAGAATATGAAGATGTCTTCGCTTGGACATATGAAGATATGCCAGGTCTAGACCCTTCTGTAGTCATGCATCACCTAGTGGTCCATCCGGATGCTAAACCTGTTAAACAAAAACTTAGAAAAATGCATCCCAAAGTGGCTTTGCTAGTCAAAGGGGAGTTAGAAAAACTCCTGAATGTTGTTTTTATACAAGCTATTGATTATGCTGAATGGATCTCAAATGTAGTTCCAGTTACCAAGAAAGAAGCCACCAAAGTTAGGGTTTGCACAGATTTTAGAGATATTAACGTTGCATGCCCTAAAGATGATTTTCCTCTTCCAAACATGGATCAAATCATTGACTTTACTACCGGGAGTGGGATGATGTCCTTAATGGATGGATTCTCCGGTTATAATCAGATCAGGATAGCTCCTGAAGATCAGGCTAAAACAACCTTTATTACCCCCTGGGGTACCTTTTGTTGGAAAGTGATGCCATTTGGCTTAAAGAACGTAGGTGCAACCTATCAACGAGCTATGACTTATATTTTTCATGATATGATGCATGATATCCTACATGATTATGTAGATGATATTATAGCTCACTCTATTAATGAAGATAATCATTTAGATGATTTGAGAAAAGTTTTTAATCGATTACGAGAATATCTTATTCGATTAAATCCATCCAAATGCATATTCGAAGTTAAGTCCGATAAACTATTAGGGGTTTTAGTTTCTTTACGTGGTATCAAAATCGACCCTCTCAAGATTGTGGCTATCATTGATATGCCCGCACCTACTAATATATCTGAGTTACGAAGTTTACAAGGTAAGCTTCAAGCCATCCGTCGCTTCATCGATAAGCTGGCGGACAAAACCGGTCCCTTTCTTAAACTTCTTAAGAAGGATGTCCCTTTTAATTGGGACGACGAATGTAAAGAAGCTTTTGAACTTCTCAAACAATACCTCCTTAACCCACCTGTGCTTTCACCGCCTAGACCTGATCGCCCATTTCTCCTGTATATTTCAGCTTCGGATTCTCGCCTTAGGAGCTATGTTAGCTTAGCTCGATGATGCGAAGAGAGAACGTGCTAATTATTATATTAGTCGAACCTTCATCGCTTATGAAACCCGCTACACAACATTAGAAAAACTATGTCTAGCAGTCATGTTTGCTACGCAAAAATTATGCCATTATATGCTTAATCAAAAAACTTATGTCATTGCTAAATATGATCCCTTGAGGTATCTCATGAGTCGACCTTATTTATCGGGTCGCACAACCAAGTGGGTTCTTGCTCTAAGCGAGTTTGACCTCACGTTCATAGGACAAAAGTCTGTTAAGGGTCAAATCATAGTAGATCAATTAGCTGCTGCACCCTTAGAGTCTACCCATCCCCTCATCATTGAGTTTCCTGATGAATGCCTTCAATTAGAGGCAGACCATATTGAACAATGGTCCTTATACTTTGATGGAGCCCGATGCATGAGTGGGGCTGGTGTGGGTATTATTTTAATATCCCCACAAAAACATCTTATTCCTCTGTCCTTCAAATTAACATTTGCTTGCACCAACAATACTATTGAATATGAAGCTCTAATCCTTGGATTACGAGCTACCTTGGCGCTAAAAATTAAACATCTATTAGTTTTTGGTGATTCTCAACTTGTTATAAACCAAATTAATGAAGTTTATCAGACCAGAGATGATAAACTGTGCCCATATAAAGCCTATGTTTTACAATTAATGTCTCTATTTGATCAAGTTACCTTGGAAGCTATTCCTCGAACTTGCAACCGTGCAGTTGATGCTATGGCCGCAGCTGCATCTCTCCTGCCCTTGGAGTTAGATGACGAATATGCCACTATCATTATTCATCGACTCTAGGAACCCGCTTCAAATAAGTCATGCTTAGAACCTTTGGATGTGTTTCTAATCAATGAAACTACTCCTGAACCTTGGTATACGGATATATTTGATTTTCTCCAAAATGGGACTTTCCTTGCCAATTCTAATAGAAGCCAGCGTCGGTTATTACGTAGACGAGCAAGTCGATTTGTAATAATTGGCAATACTTTATATAGGAGATCTTTTGAAGGTATCCTATTAAGATGTTTGAATTTAGAAGAATCCCAATCAGTCTTGAGTGAAGCCCACGATGGATCTTGTGGAGGACACTTCAGTGGTAGTATCATTGCTAAAAAGCTCCTTAGGATAGGATACTTTTGGCCTACCATGGAGAATGATGCACATGATTATGTGTGCCATTGCGACAAGTGCCAGAAACATGTTGACCTTGTCCATGCGCCTGCACAAGAACTGTAGGCTATTTCATCTCCTTGGCCCTTTTCAAAATGGGGTTTAGATATTATTGGCAAAATCAATCCTGTGTCATCTGATGGACACAAATTCATCATAACCGCCACTGAGTATTTCATGAAGTGGGTTGAAGCTATGCCTTTAGCTTCCTGCACTGGCACACAAGTCTCTAAATTTATTTTTAATCAAATCATTTGTAGGTTCGAAATTCTCGCAAATCTCATCTCTCGATAATGGAACTTGTTTCAAAAATAAAGATGTTAAAAAATTATGCCAAAAATATAAGATTCAACATCGCTGGTCCACTCCCTATTATCCTCGGGGTAATGGTCAAGCAGAAGCATCTAACAAAACCTTAATCAAAATTCTCAAAAAATTGGTCAATAAATCTGGTCGCGACTGGCACATTCAATTATATCCAGCTTTGTGGGCATATCGCACTAGCGTTCGTACTCCCACAGGTACTTCACCTTTTGTTTTGGTTTATGGCACTGAAGCCGTTTTTCCCTTTGAATTAGAAGTTCCTTCTTTGGCTCTACTACTTCAAGATACCGAAGTAGGAGATGAATATCGAGATGGCAGACTCAGTCAGCTGGAACTCCTAGATGAAAAATGCATCAATGCTTTGGAGCATCTCCGTGCCTACCAAAACAAGCTTAAAAGATCATATGCTAAAAAAGTTCGTCATCGATCCTTTGAGATCGGCGACCTTGTTTTAAAAGAAAATAAAAAAAATACTAATGCAACTAAGGACCTTAAAGGTAAATTTGAGCCCAACTGGCTTGGACCATACATTATCACTGCTAAATTTGAATCGGGAGCATACAAATTATCTACCTTAGATGGTAAAGAACTTAAAGAACCCATGAACATTTTGCATCTTAAACGTTACTATGTATAAATTTGGTCATTTCATCCTTGTATATATTTGTTTAAAATATTTCAAAATCACTATCTTGTATTTCTTTCAATTTATAAATTCAAAAACACCAAAAACATTCATAATCATCAAAATATTCAAAACTATTTGTTGTATTTATTTATGGCACTTGTTAATTCTTTCAAAAACAAAAAAAATAATAATAAAAATAAAAAAACAGCAATATTCTTGACTCTTTCGAAACCAAAACAACATAAAGAAGAAAGAGAGAGTCAACATTCTCAAAACTTCTCAAAAAGTATTTATATATATCTTCTTACAAATGTTGCAGTTATATGTTTCAAATTATTTTGGATAAATTAGCATTTATTTGGAATCCCTCACTTTCACAAACACAAAAATAAATATCTTGATTTTATCTGGCATGATTACTAATCTCTCTTATATCAAAGTCCACAAAATTCAATTAAATAAAGTTTGAGCACGGAGAATTGATCTTGTTATTTACTTAAACCAAGCACATCCTTTCACAATAAAATGATTATATTTGTAATATCCATGCTATGCTACATAGTAGAAGTGGTTTCTTGAGCGAAAAGTTTCCCCTGCTATCCTATCATGCACATGGTCTAGAATATTTGAGAATTGGCAAAAGGACAAGCTCACCCCTACCCAGAATAAAAATCCCTTGCTCTACAGCTAATCCGAGCAAGTATCCCTAGCATAGAAAAAAAAAAAAAAGCAAAGTTCCAGAAAAAGAGAAAAAGAAAAATATTATTTTATATCATTACAACATTATCAAGCAAAAATACAAAAGAAAGCAAAAGCAAAAGCAATAAAATCCCTTTCCCTACCCTTTGAAAAGAAAAGAAGGGTTGATGAGCTTGAATCCCTGGAATTCTCAATTATTCGAAAACTGTGAGGTAAGCCCCATAACAGGTGGTTTGTGCCCAACCTCGCTTGGCCTTGGGTAACTCCTAGCGTGGCGATATGTCCGTCACATTAGCGACCTTCTTTTGTACAGACCTATGTCTGCTTATGGATTAGCTAGCTCTTGATAATCCGACTTACATAGTAGTCTGGTATGGTTATGTGCATCTAAATCATGGTTAATGAACACTTATTTGGTTCATTCAAATCACTTGTATCATATTATCTTGCTCAAAACTGGTAAACGAACATAGCAATTGCACACACATTTTGTATTTGAGAGATTTTGTGTATCATTATGATAAATCAAGATTGGAAATGAACTCACATATGCACATGGGATTCCTTATAAATCTAACTTTTGTCTTTAAGATACTTTGAAATATTTTTTGCAAATTGTCTGGAATAATTCATTTTCTTCTTTAAAGTACAGTTGTTTAGTATAAAGACAACTACATACATAATAGAAAAAATCAAAATTTCTTTCAAAACCATACAATCAAAACAACAAAAAAAAAAAAAAAAAAAAAAAAAAATAAAATATATATATATATATATATATATATATATATTGTCGACTTTCGTGACGATGGTATAGTTCTAAAACCAAAATTGGAATTTTATGCCTAGCGCAAGTCCTCATCTTCATATTTTCTGTTTATTAAAAATCAACCATGCAATAAAACTATCTCTTTTTGGATTTCGCGATGATGGTATAAGTCTATACCTACATATTCTATGCCTAGCGTAAACCATGGTACTAATTTTATTACCCATTCATTTAAAAATCATAAAAACCATATGACTTAAATCATTCTGTTATACAATTATGTTTTTTTTTAACAAAAAGCATGCACATTATCACTATTTCATGTCATTATGTCAACCTTCAATTTTGCAATGATGGTATAATTCCTAGGGAATTATCCAAAAAATTTATCACACTTAGGAATTTATGCCTAGCAAAAATCATTTTAACATTATTTCATGCATACTATTTTTATGAAACTCTGAAAACAAACCATCATCATCATCATTTGCACCATTGCACCAAAGTCTTAAGACAGTCTCTTAAGCACTCTTTTACTTTTTAACAATATTTCTATACTGGGATTAGCTTGACGACCGAGTGAGCGGCGACTCCATGAAATGGTCTATAATAGCGACAATGTCCTTTGAAATTATTGTTAAAAGTCCCTTTTATTTTTTTATCAAATCATCACATCACAAACAACCAATTTGTTCTATCAGATTCTTTCATTTAAATTTTTTAAGCATGACATTTCAACCATAATATTTCCAATGACGTAATTACATGAATCATCAAATCAATCAATCAAAACATTTAAAAGCATCATAAAAATACATAAGACACAAGTCATATGATCAAAAATATCTCATCTATATCTGTATCAACCATAATATACATCATATCAAAACCGAATCGGTATGCCACAATCTGTACCTCGGCATACTCAATCCTCTATCAAAAATAATAAATACTATATATCAATCTGTGCAGTGCAATCTATAGTAGCTAGCCTCGAGAACCCCTCGAGCTCTCAGCCTCATCTCCTCCCCCACCCTGAGGTGGACGAGGTGGCCCCATCGTAGTATGTGTGGTACTACGAGTCCTAGTTGTCGATCGAGATGAAGTCCTCGACGACCCAATCCTGATAGGGTCAGCAATGCCGGCTGGTAGCTATACCCTCTGACCCTCTGGCACCATCTGGAAGTAGATACCCTGGTAGAACGCGGTCTGAGCAATCGACCGCGCCAGCTCCTGAGTGCTCGCTCCTCCACCCCGTGCTCTGAGGCGTGCAATCTCATCTCTGAGCTGTGTCACCTCAGCTCGGTGGCGTGCAGCCTCATCCTGCAATGTCTACACCTATGCCTAGAGACGGACTGTCTTCGCTCGGAGAGTCGCTGTCTCGCTGCTCTCCCTAGTGTCAACACCCTTGCCCTTATCGGGCGATGGTGGCCTCTCTCTCTATGGAGAAGGGGGTCTCTCCTCCCTCCTCTCCCACTGCCGTGACCTCTGTTGCACCTGTGGTCTCCTATGCTCTCTCCCGCCATGACCCTGGGCCGCCTCAATGGCATTGCCTCCCCATCCGATGCACAACTGCGTGAATCGGACCCTGAGCCCTCGTCATCCGAGGAGGGCGGATGCCTGTGTACCAGGCATCATAGCCGTCAGCTACCCCAGCGTCGTCCCCATCCACTAGCTGAATGGGGGCATCATCCGCGTCCTGACTCCAGAATCGTTGCATATCTGGAGCCTCGCTAACTGTAGTGTTATCCCGGATAGTCCAGGAAAACTCGTAATCCCTGAGAGATGGGATCCCCTGCTGTAGACCGAACTACCTCAAAACTCGGTCATAGCGGTGGAGCTCCACCTCTCCCCTCTCCATCCTCAGCCAACAAACTTGCCTGATGTGAGCCAGCTCCTGTCCATCCTCGGCCCACCCTGGATGATCCCTCCAAGGCCTCCAGGTGATCTGGTTAGAGACAAGGTCATCAAGTAGTCTCCGGGACATCGACAGATCTATCCGCCACTGTGACCCTCTCCGGAGCCACCAGTAGAAAGCTCGGGGCCTCTCCCCATCAACCCCTATCAGTGGAAGCCCTATCGGCCTCCGCACTACAATGTGCTCCCAGCACCAAACCTGTAGAAGTGATGTCATAACCAGACATCGACCGCCCTTGTACATGACCCCATGCAGGATCCTGTACAATCGACATAGCACAAAGCTGCCCCAAGAAAACCTATAGCCGTGGTCTCTCATGTCATAGACCACATCTTCCAGTACCCATGGTACCCTGCATCCGCTCTGGTGGCACAGCAGAAGTCCACCTACCACCCCAGCCAAAACCCGTGTGAGTCTCGATGCCCCAGGCATCTGACGCAGCGACTCGATGTTCACTCCGCCCTTCTCCAGGGTGAAGCTCGGATCGCCACACAGTCGCATCATCGCGTGGCCCTGATTGGATATGGGAGTGATCAGTCATCCTTGTATGGGGATCCTCAAAATCCTCCATACATCCTCTAGTGTGGGAGTCATCTCCCCTGTCGGTAACCAAAAATAGGAAGAACCCGGATACCACCTCTCTGCCAGGGCTGTCAGTAGCCCCATGTCTGTAGAAACTTGTGGCATCTCTACCACATGTTGCAAGCCGACCTGTGCCAGCTGATCTCGCTTTGCCTGAGATAGGGCGGCCAAGTCATCCCTCAACCCGTCATATTTCCATTCTCTGCTCTTCAGTAATCCTCTCTGCAACATAAAAACAACAACACAATAAAAATCATTAATAAAAACTCAGTAATTAATAATGCAAGTAAAATTAGTTCAATTTTATATAAATGATGATATCGTCCACTATTGGACGATATCGTCCCAAATTTGAGCAAAATCGTCTTCGATTTTGCAAGCCAAAATCATCCCTAATTTGATGAAATCGTCCCCCTTTCGCCGATTTCGCCCTTAGACGAAATCGGCGAACTTGAGACGATTTCGTCGAAATCGGGACGATTTCATCCCGACGACGTCGACGGCCCAAAAATGGCCGTGATGCTCAAAATTTATTTAAAATCAATCTAAAAAGCATGTAAATTCAACTTAAACCATTCTAAGCTAAGTTTAGACTCTTACCCGTAGCCCGCGTCGGACCTCTGTCGATCTGTGCGCTGTCTCGACCATTTTTGCTTACAGAGCTCCAAAAACTAAAAATGAACAGTAAAAATGAATTAGGGTTTTTACCCTATTTTTTAATTTTATTCAACATAATTAAATTTTTTGCTTTTTCGCGTTTTTACCTCAAACGTTCGATTTGGGTAAAAACACGGAGGGGGCACCATAGTAAGCTGTCGTACGATTCGACCTAGAATCGTCGCCTAAAAATGGGAATAATTTTTGCTTTCTCGTAAATCGAGAAGAACTCATCTTTAACGCATTTTCTTCAAAAAATTCGCTAAAGAGGGGGCAAAATGTAGCACCCTAAAATTGGCGCAGTAAAACCTTAATAATTACACTTACTCTAGTAAATAATTCAAATTCAAATTTTAACCTCCAAAACCGCTCCCAAACCGCCGCTTAATCCGTTTCCTCATTTCCCGCGCCATTTTTAGAGTTTGTTTTGACCGTTTGATGATATCGTCGTCGATCAGACGATATCGCCTCAGATCGGACGATTTCGTCTGGGCTAGGACGTCCAGACGATCTTGTCCCAAAACTGATTTTTCACAATTAGTTTTTGTTCCAACGACGTCTCTAATCCGGGAAAAAGTGTGTCTGCATCGTTAGAGACCCTCCCCATTGGAGATCTCCCAAATAGGGATGATCTCCAACCTCCTAACCTCCCTCCTAAGCCTATTTAATCCTAGGCCCTCCCCTTAGCATCCCCCTGGCTGAAATTCCCTGTAACTCGAATTCTACACGCACTAGACCATCTTAAAACACTGTTTGCATTCGCATTTTTTCAAGTTTGTTTGCAGGAACTTCATTGTTTTTCAGTCGGAGCAAGCCCAGTTCATCATGGATGATCCTATCCAATTAGGGACGATTTCGTACCAATCTGAGGTGATTTCGACTACAGTCCACATTGGGGGCAATCAGTGCCCAGAGTTTGCATTTCTTCATCCTTTTTCTGCTGTATTATTCTGCATTTAGTTAATTCTATGGTTATTCTTTATTATTCTCGCATCTTGGAGTTCACCCATGTAGCTTTAATGCATAATAAAAGCATAAATTGTCATTAGATCGGTATAATGCATTCGTGTTTTTGCTTATTATCATCATTTTAATGTTCTTACTATCATTTTATATCATTACCCTCTGTTATCATAGTTGCATTCTCTGTATTTTGCATCTGTTTTTCTGTTTGCAGGTCTCTGATGAATTCGTCAGATCTCAGATGATCTTGTTAGATAGGAGATGATCCTGTCGAATTCTAGATGATCCTGACTACTTCAAAAATCAGAACCTTCATCAGACATCCGGATCAGGTATGGGTCTTTAATCCATCTTGTTCTTTCTATTTTTCTGTCCAAATCTATTTCTGTCTTCATTTAAATCTGCATTTCATATAGAATAGCTTAGACGCATTTTGGCCAAACCTAGGACTTGGATGATTAAAGCTAGAACTGAACACATCAAACACATTCCCAACCTAGGCGTGGAAACTGCCATTCAAACGTTTCCTGGTGAACCCACCATCCGTCAAAAAATCACCATAATACACCTCCCCCGAGAGGCGGGACCTTCGCAAGGCCTCTCAGTCCGAGGTACCATGCCATCCTTTTCCCATCCTCCTTCCGGGCACGGATCCTATAGCCTGAAGGTAGGGATGCAAAAAATTTGGAGCGATACACATTGGCTGAGATATCATATTTTTAAGGTTTTGCAAGTTCGTAGGGCCCATCTGGGCACCCTAGTTTCATGCATGTGGATCTGCACCTAATTTTGTAAATATAACCATATGGGTTATATTAAAATTATTATTTATGAATTCTACCCAAATTTCATATGTTTTGGACATGTCTAGGTGCAGGATTTGCTTATATTGGTCTTCGTAGGTTGCAGGTGGGTGACGTAAAATTGAGGGGTCCACGGATGCAATTTCTGATATTTTTTTGCTGATATCTCCTAAAAACATCTTATTAAACATTACCATAAATTTTCATAGCATTCTTCATTTATTTGACTTATTTTTAATAAATGTGTCATTTTGTGCCTGTGGGGATTGCATGTTTCCCGCCACACACCCTTGCTATTTGACCCCTTTTGTTTCCTTGTTTTTAGGTGTAGGTTATTTAGAGGTATTGTGAAGGAATATCAGACATCATATATTTAAGATACAATCAATGGTGGCATTGGCCCACCCACCTCGATTGTGGGTATGAGGAAAGGCACTGGATGTGCACTCGAATTTCTTGGAGGATTTGATCCTTGGGCACCCCAAAATTTGTAAAAATTGTATCACATTTGAGACCTAAATGGGAATTCTATGTAACCTTGGATCTGATCCACCATATTAATAAATAAGAGACTCATTTCATTCCATTCCTTATTGTTTGGTTTTGTTTCATTTTCATATGCATGCTTCTGTTTGATGCTCGTAAGTGAGATAGGATAGATACACATATTTTTTATCATAATTAGGTGCACCAATTTTCCCTAATCTAGTGGCAATCATGATGGGACATTTTTTCATTATGCTTTGGGTGAAAATTTGACTTCATTTCTACCATTTTTGCCCTTTTTGTGTTGCAGGTGCTCCCCTCCCCACCTTGGAACAGTGGCAGAGCCTTTAAATGGCACACCCTAGGATGGTGGATTCAATGTCCCACCCTAGGATGGTGGTAGGGATTATAATAATCCCACATTGGAGTGTTAAACAACCAAAGAAGTTTCTGCTCAAAAATTCAGAATTTGGAGGTCTCAAAATGGATAAGGTAAGTGCCTAAACCCTCTGTTTTTCTGTTGCATTTTCAGATACTGTTGAAAATTAGTTTTCTTGTTTCATTTGCTTGCATGGAAATTTTAAAAGTTACATTTTTATTTTCTTATAACATCAAATGTTCGTTGGATGTTTTCTTTTCCTGGTTGTTGTTTCATTAAAATTTGTAAAGAAGATAATCGCTTGGGGTATTGATAGAGGAGCACGATGGTGTGCACCCATAGCCAAGCCCAAACAAAGACAGAAGCTATAGAGAGTGGATTAGGAGACATGAATTGTCTCTGATATAGCCCTAGTGACTTGGTTATACCTCCCTAGAAAGCTTCTACTCCACCTAGCCCTAAGACAGCAGGTCATGAGCCTCATCTCCAAAAGGATCCTCTCCGAGACACCCCGAGGGATGATGAACATTACTTGGGAGAGTGTTCTCAATATGTAGATATTTGATAAGCTTTCCTTTGTGAAAGGCAACTACGCACTGAGGTACTAATAGACAAATTAGTACCATGCATCCATGTACCCATTAGGGCTGACACGCCTAAGCATAGGTAGGAGTATGACTTCACACACTGGTCGAAGTAAGTCGACATGACTCTACCTCCACATCACCTTGATAGGATATAGCAGCTCATATAGCCCGATGGGAATGACACTCGTTGGTTGGGGAAATCTAATTCTGCCCTACCTTTCCTTTTTTAGGAGGGAAGACATGAGGAGATCCCAAATTTTCCTCAAAAACAATATTCTATGCATGCTCGATGTGACTCTGCGCCAGCTGAGTATAATGAACATATGTTCTAGCCTGAACCTCAAGTCAATGTGATGAACCTTGAAAGACACAAGCACCATATGGAGACCACAAAGTATATTGAATGAGGTTGGTCCCAGGGCTAGATGCCTAGACCCCCTAGGCCTTGCACTACGGATAAAATTAGGCAAGCGTTCGTGAGATATATAGAATGCCAAGCTTAGTTCAAGCAGCTTTGATGAGACAAAGAACAATTAGACCACTTGCACTAGCTTGAGAAAGAAAGGATTGAATGGCAAACCAATGAGATATTCCAAAAGACTTTACGAGAGAGGGTACCTACCCCTAAGACACATAGGTAGGAAGTCCATCTAAGGCAACCCATGCTCATTCAAGATAGGTCCCCAAGACCTTATACAATGTTGCCTCTACAACCTCCTAGGCAAAATCAGGAGATGCCTTCGAGACCAAACATAGGGTACCCACCATAGATGGATACTCCCATTTATAGACCAACTTGAGAGATGCCTTACGAGGCCTATACTAAGCATGAGACAGAGATAGAGTATGCGTAGACACATTACCAAGGCAAGGAGGGTGATTTACCACTGCCCCATGATAGGTTGGAGGATCCTAGACCTCTGATGCAAGATGTGAACAAGGATGAGGAGATTAAGTCCTTAGGCCCATATAAAGCATTGTTAGAATGCCTAGAGTCAATTGATAATAATATCTCTTGATCGAGATCTCAAAATCCGATTATGCACCAGTTGCATAGTCAACCCATCCATCTGTCAGTACCTACACATCCCTATCCAGAACAATTTAAGTTGCCTCAATTGGCCACCTTCAAGGGAGAATAGGACATGCAAGAACATGTCACTAGGTTCTTAGGTCAATTCTTCAGAATTCATGATGAGGATGCTTCACTTTTGAGGACATTTGTGACTACCCTCATTTGCCCTACCTTCGAGTGGTTTTACCAACTCCCTAAGCATAGCATCCACACTCTAGACCAACTTGTAGATGCTTCCTAGAGTGCTTTTCCTTCAATACCAAGAGGAAGGCAACACTAGCTGTTGTAGCTAGGTTGAAACAGTATGACGACAATTCAATAAAAAATTATGGCAATAGATGGTGAATTCTGTTCACCAAGATACCTTATCTTCTCCCCATGTCAGAGTTGACTCAGATGTTCTCCAAAAGTTTCTTGAATCCAATCTCCTTGCTGTTGCATTTGCAAAAATACCCTAATCTTGAAGATGCCTTAGCACAAGCCAGGATCATTGAAGAAATCAAGATTCAAGAGGGCAATATTGCAAAGCCTCGCAAGAAGGAATGGAACAAGAATGCTAAAAACACCCCAACTAAACCAAAGTTAGTAGTAGTAAATCAGGTTGCAATTAGTGTCTCGGGGCTAGCACAAGCCGTGCCACCTCAAAATCCTAATTATCTGGACATCCCTGGTAACTATGCCAAGGATAAATAGAATGGTCAAGGGCAAAATCAATAGCGTCTCCCCAAGAAAAAAATCATTCCCATTGTAGAATCTATGGATTCATTGTTTGATCACCTCTTGGTGGCCAATGCGATCCATCTACCTAAGAGTCAACCCATCGACCCAAAAGCACCGAAGCCCAAAGGATACAGAGAAGACCTATATTGCAAGTTTCATAGGCAAAATGGGCATGATGTGCAAATGTGCTATAAATTCAAAAACTTGGTGTAATACCTAATTGATAGGAATGCCCTCTAGGTAGATAACCCTATCACACCAAAAAACCAACATATGGAGGTCTTCAAGGACCCCTTGCCTGCCCACACGAAGCAGGCCAAACCACTGCCCCGGGTGAATGAGGTTAACCATACCCCTCCTAAGAAAGGGTATGTTGGCATGGTCAATATTGTGACAAGAAATAGGCGGTATCCAAGTATAGTCACACCATCGATGGCTTAGAGTGATGTCCTATCAAAATTTTAGCCTATACTACCTCTCGAGCTGAGCCTCCTGTTGGTCCGGCTTTCATGCACACCCCGGGAAAGGATGAAGGCAAGGAAAGCTCCGGAGACACCCACGGGACGGATCCCACTCATCTTTAGGATCTAGCTGGTTATCCAAGGTGCGAGTTACAGAGTTGGGTCGAATGGCAATTCACTCTTTTCCACTTCTGGAATAGATTTCAATATGGACCGCTCTGTTACCTTACAGGGGGTTCTCCGAACTTGTTCGAGTAGTTGCAAAAGTTGTTGACAATCAGATTTAACTTGAATTCTAGATCTAGCTCTCATGGGTCAGCAGATTTAAATAAAAGGCAAATAAAGAAAATAAAAATGGATCATTAACGGTAAGCAAAGAGAGGGTAGGGTAAGGCAGAAAAGAGAAGTTTATCAAACATCAATTGTAAACCCAAACTGTCAATCTTATCTATGCTATCGACTTCACAACGAACAAATCCCCGGAAGAAAGTGTCTAGTCGGTCTAAGATCACTTTCAACTAAGAGCACAAGGCGGAGTGAAACAGATCTAGAAGAAAATCATAAATCCAAGGGCAGCTGGTTAAAACTGGTATCTTTCACCGACAGCCTAGCTCGCATAGTGAAGACAGAGCAATTAGAACAAACTTAACCTCAAATCTGTAATTTCCCCTAGCAGACAATAGAACAACTGAATCCTAACAGCATATTTAATCTTGACAATGGCAGATTTATAGCATATATCTAACAAACTTTAAATGGAACAGATAACAAAAGAAAATACACTTATCACACTCTGCAAAAGATTAGGCTCCTGGCCATGCTATCACAGAAAAGCTAAAGCACATCAACTCCAAGTCCAGAAACAAAGGATTTCACAAAATTTGCAAGAAATTGCTTATAAGCCTTTATTTCTAAGTCTTCGCCTCCTGCGATTACATTTAGAATCTGTATTTATAGACTCAGGACAGACCCTGATCTTTTCAAAATATCTTGCTCAAACCCTAAATCTTATCGCACTTAAACCCTAGGACTCGGGTTTTACAATAAAAATCCATTTAAAAATCAAAGTCCGGATAGAATTTAACCCTTCGGCAAATCTGTGCAGTCAGCTACCATAAATGGAGAAGATAAAATCAAATGCAACTTGCATTCATTCGCAGCTGCAAATAAATGCTTTCATTAATTCTTCTGGTGAGCCGGATGAGTCACCACTTCTCTCAGATTTGATCTCCATAAAGCCATCCCTGTGTTGAAATTGTCTTCATGCTATCAAGTTTGCAATAAATTTGTCATTGAATGCTTTTACGGCTTCTTCTCCTCTAGCATAGCGGTCCTTGACTAAATCCGCACTTTATCTTTGCCTTTATGGTCTTTCCCGGTTGTCCCGCAAGTGCCAGATGGAATCCTGCATGAAAGACAAAAAGATGCATTAGATTAGCATTTTAATTAAATCAGAAGCTTAAAACATTAAAAATAGATTAAAAACCGCAAAATAAGCTTGCATGTCGGCTTCTGTTTGTCTCATTCACGCTTTGACACGTGTCGCTACCCCAGGAAGCCTTCTGTTTCCCACCGAAATGCACTTTCGGGCCCTCTGAAGACTTTCTCTCTCCTACCGCGATTCTGCGACATGTCGCGATTTCGTGACATGTCGCGAAATCGCGACCTCCAGCGCATCGGCAACTTCTTCCCTCGTCGGTCGCGAAAACATGACATGTCGCGATTTCACGACATGTCGCGAAATCGCGACCCTTCCTGGCCTCCGTATGCTTCTTGATTTTCAGCCGCGATTCTAGAACACGTCGCGATATCGCGACAGTTCCGTACCTGCATGCGTTGACCGCGTTGACCGTGATTTTGGAACATGTTTGCGACTTAGCCGATTTTTTTATTCTACAGCCCACTTTCTCTCTCCTACCGTGAAAATGCGACATGTCGCGATTTCGCTACATGTCCCAAAATCGCGCCCTTCCGTACAGCTTGCTTCTCTCTCCAAAAAGCGTCACGATTTCGCGACATGTCGCGAAATCGCGACCTTTCTGGCACTTAGCCGATTTTCATGCATTTTCTCTCTCCTCCTGCATTTTCTCTCTCCTACCGCGAAAATGAGACATGTCGCGATTTCGCTACATGTTTCTCCCCGGCTTTCTCTCTCCTCATCCTGCAGCGATTCCGTGACGGTTTCCAAAAATGGAAATGTCGCGATATCGCGACACTTCCAAAAATGGAAATGTCGCGATATCGCGACACTTCCAAAAATGGAAATGTCGCGATATCGCGACACTTCCAAAAATGGAAATGTCGCGATATCGCGACACTTCCAAAAATGGAAATGTCGCGATATCGCGACACTTCCAAAAATGGAAAGTGTCGCGATTTCGCTACACATAAAAGACTTACCTGCATTTTGACTTACCTGTCGCGATATCGCGACATTTCGAAAATGGAAGTGTCGCGATATCGCGACACTTCCAAAAATGGAAAGTTTGATTTTTCGATGAATTATGCAACTGTTTTCTGGATTTTTCTCGGTAACGGTGCAAGATTTTCTTGTGCATGAATGATTCTAGCATGTAAAAAGTGAATTCTTGGATAACACAGCTAAAATGCAAGAAAAAGCACAACTTTAAAAAGGAGGCAAGCAAAATATGGATTTAAAACTGAAAATGACCAAGAGGGTCCCTGCTGCAAAAATGGAAGTTCATAATTTTCTAAGGATGGAATCTCATTTTTTAGTGGGGGTGTGTTGCTTATCAACACCTCCCACCTAGGACTATAGTCACCATTAAGAGTAAGCTTGCTCAGAGTTTAAGAACAACATCTACCCAGATATCCATTTATGATCTCATCCAGCTATCACAACCTCATAGAGAAGCCTTAATGGATATCCTTAAGGCAATTGAGCTTTAGCCCCAGGAGTCTAAATCCTTCAACAACTTTGTGGGGCATGTGTGGCAAAGCATGAAACCGATGATTACCTTTTAAGAATATGAACTTAAATCGGTTCCACATGATATGGTGGATCTCCCTTTGCACATCATCACATGTGTGAATGGAATACCTTATAAGAGAGTTTTGATGGATACTGGGTCTTCAAGCAACATCATAACTACAACAACTCTCAAGCACCTGAAGCTCCCAGTATCCCACATTGTTACATCTACCTACACCCTCTAAGAATTCAATGATGCCATATACTCAATGGTTGGCACCATTTTCCTACCTATCTAGGTAGGATAAAATATCATCCCTACAATGTGCCACGTCCTGGAGGGTGATATGGCATACAATATCTTGTTAGGAAGACCATGGATCAGGGACATGAAGTGTGTCCCTTCCATCGCTCACCAGTACCTCAAGTACACTCACAAAGGGCAATTCCATAGACGTAGAGCCCTTCAAGTACTATAACATGGTGCAGTAGTTACCAAAGTTGACCTTGCCATCAATGCATCTGGATTTTTAGCCGAATAAATCTAGCTGAGGTTCGACCCCACCGCTACCAAATACCATGCCATCCTCATCGTCAGCTCCACCTAAGATGCCTAGTACACCAGTGGATCCTTTACATAGGAATCCAAATAAGTGACCCATTTATGAGGTCCAACTAACCATATCCACTATCTCTACAGAGGAGATACCTAGCCTGGATGATGAAGAGACACCACATGAGGTAAATGATGAGCCATATCAAGTCTCCCTCTCATACCTCTTCTATTCGTAGCCCTAGGTTATAGTGCACCTAGCTTCTACCAGATTGGGAGAATACATGGTTAGGAATGTCACCACTACTACTACTATAGAGTCGGTGCAAGACATGGGTAGACCCTATCTTCCCATAGGTACTATCATACCTCTTGGTATTCCCCCTAATAAAAAAATTTTTGTTTATGGGGGCCTTGACTATGGCATAAAACATTTCCAACAGTAGGAAGAGGATGAGGAGCCTTTTGGAGAAGACATTAACTACTTGTCTAACCCTAACTTCACCTTGAAGTATCTTGACCTATGCAACTAGCATGGTTATGGGTTATACCGGTATGAGCAAGGCACAAGAATCCTATATAAACCACAATATCAAATGCCCTATGACAATTCGGGAGTGGGATGCAACAATCCCTTACCTCTAGATGTCCTCATGGATGGCCTAAATCGCTTGAATATAGGCTACAAGGACGGGTTGGCCCAAGACCCTTATGCCAATCCCAATACAGTCTACTCCTTGGGGGACTACTTCCCACTGCTAGATGGGAACCTCATGATCCCTACTAATATTCTTCCACATTTTGAGAGAGTGGAAGGTTCACGAGGTTGTCCCCATGTTTGTGATGAATCAAATCAAGGCACCTCCAATGAATGGACCTCATATGATGAGTTGGGTTACGAGATGGCAAAATATGACCCTTTTGATTTGGATAGTGATCATTCGCAAATAGTTCCCATTAACAACCAAAAGGAAGGCCTCATACATCTGTTCCCTTTCCATGATCCTATTTGGTGGTAACTCCTTCCTCCTAAAGAGCCAGTTCATCCACAGGAAGCTAGACCTCCTGAGGAGGGTGTAATTAATTTACTTGAGTAGCTAGATCCTCATGATCCTGAGGTGCTGCGAGGTGAGAATGAAGAAGTCCTCGTCCATGACAATAATTATGAGGAATGAGCATATATGATACCACACTTTCCTGATCACTTGATACCAAGAGGTAACAATGATATCCCCATATATAACAGTGACTATGAGGATGAAATAGAGAGGGCATACCTTGGTCCTTATTACTTTTGTCATCATCACGAGCCCATCAATATAGAATAAGTCTATTGTCAGTTGCATGTTGGCCCATGCTTGAGGGTAAGGCCTATCGATTTAGGCTAGATTCACCATGAGGTCTTCCAAGACCCACCCACAAACATGGAGATCCTTGAGCCTAATGATCCCATCCTACAATCTGTTCCCAGATAGAATTCGATGATCCCCATTCCCCCATAACCACATCTGGGGGTGGGAGATGATATAAATATATAGTCACATGCTCGTGGTCCTCGAGAGTAGACACATTCCATCAATATGATCTCCATTGATTTGACCACACCACTTCACAACCCAATCGATCCTTCCAAGCCATGCCATCTAGATCTAGATGCTATTGATTGGAATCATGATGATTCACCCCCATCACCTTCTAAGTATTTGACTTGCGGTGGATTGTTTCACTTATTTGCTGGGCCAACTCATGATGTCTTCAATGCTGATGAAGAACCCTAGGTTCCCATAGAGGATTTAAATCTAGCTGATGACATCCATTTGATCCCCACTCCCCACCAGTTGGAAGAGTGGTCGCATATGTCAATCAAGCCTACAGTTGACAAATATATTAGCTTAGATCCTAAAAACCTGTAATGTATCAACCTAGGGGAAAGCCTATCCCCCGAAGAGCAATCTGATTACATAGCCCTTATCACGAATAATAAGGCAAATTTTTCATGGTCTTACAAAGACATTCCAGGACTAGATCCCATTATGGTCACCCATAATCTAATGCTTGACACAAAAGCCAAACTAGTCAAGCAAAATATGAGAAATATGCACCCAACAATGGCATTGATGGTCAAATATGAGCTACAGAAACTGTTGGATGCCAATTTTGTCATTTCTATAGACTATCCACCATGGTTGTCCAACATGGTCCTCGTCAAGAAGCTTGATAGGAGGATTCACATTTGCACTGATTTTTGAGACCTAAACAAAGTAAGTCCTAAGGATGATTTTCCTTTGCCAAGAATCAATGCCCTGGTAGATGCCACCATAGGACATGAAATGCTCTCCATAATGGATGGATTCTCTAGGTATAATCAGATTTGTATCAACCTTGAAGACCAGCTCAAAATGGTGTTCACAATGCCCTAGGAAACATTTTGTTACAAGGTCATGCCCTTTGGCCTTAAAAATGTCGGTGCCACCTACTAGCATGCCATGACATATATATTCCATGACTACATGCACAAAATTTTAGAATATTACATGGATGACTTACTGGCTAAATATTTATTACGTCATGAGCACCTAGATGTCTTGTGCAAAGTCCTTGATCACCTTATTGAACATAATGTGAGACTGAACCCCAAGAAGTGTGTCTTTGGCATCACATCTAGAAAGCTCGGGATTTATAGTTTCCTAATAAGGCATCAAAGTGGATCCTAACAAGGTCAAGGTAATCCCTGAAATTCCTTCTTCTACTACCATAAAGTAACTTCATAGCTTGTAGGGGAGGATTGCATCCATTAAATGATTCATAGCACAATTGTTGGACAAGTGTCGACCCATGAACAAACTCTTGCACAAGGGGGTCACATTCCACTGGGATGATGAGTGCTAGGATGCCTTTGATGCAATTAAAAAATACCTATCTTTGTCACCAGTGTTAGCTCCATCTAGACCAGAGGTGTCATTCCAATTATATATCTCAACTATCGAGACTGCATTGGGTGCCATGTTAGCCTAAAATAATGAATTACATAAGGAATAGACCACATACTATCTCAGTCACACCTTGGTGAGCTACGAGATAAAGTATGCATATGTCAAAAAGTTATGTCTAGCGATGGTTTTTGCTACCAAGAAGCTACGAAACTATATGCTCAACCACACTACATATGTTGTATCTAAAGAGAATAAATTATGACACATGATGAGTGGTACTTATCATAGTAGTTGCATAGCAAAATGGATCATGTCGTTGAAAGAATTTGACCTAGAATTCATAAGACAAAAGTCGATCAAGGGTGAGGTCATTGCTGATCAACTTGTAGAGGCTCCTCTCTAGGATGATCAACCTTGTATCATGGAGCTTCTCGATGATGGAGTATTCCAAATATCAGAATCGTCTGATTCTAATGAGCCTGATTTATAGGCAAATATGAATCTTTTCTTTGATGGATCCAAATGTGAGCAAGGGGTGGCATAGGGATTGTGTTTTTCATACTGCATGGGGCTCCTATACCCTTATCATTTAAACTCAATTTCTCATGTACCAATAACAATGCTGAGTATGAAGTCTTGCTCATAGGTCTTCAAATGTCTATCACCATGAAAATAAACAAACTCAATATCTTTGACGACTCCTTGCTTATAGTGAACCAGGTCAAAGAAATTTACCAGTGCAAGTGGCCAATTCTGCAAGCCTACAAAGCCCTTGTGGATAAACTCCTAGAAAATTTTGAATGGTATAACATCGAGGCACTCCCTCGATCGTCTAATTATTTTGTGGATACAATGGCCTCCTTAGGGTCCTTGATCCCACAAGAACCCATGGACGATATGACAACCATTCAAGTCAAGACGCTATCATAATCATCGGTTGAGTGTGAGAGCACTTAAGCCATGCTAGAAGTCCACTTGTTTCAAATAGAACCTCATCGAGAGATTTCTCACACATTCATGAGTGCCTGAATCATGTTGCTTGGGGGACTTTGTTCCCCCAAACCCCTTTTGATAGCAGCATAGTGCTATTATTACAAATTATTTCCCAATAAGCATTTTCTCAGGAGGAACTCCATGAGGAATAGGCAATTCATGCAATTGAGGCTTCCACATAGCATGACTGGTTCACATAGATTAGAGAGTACCTAAAGCTTGGTAATATCCCTCCTGGATTATCGCACGCTTCCAAAAGGACATTTAAATGAAAGGTAGCAAATTTTGTCTTGTTAGGAGACATCTTATACCATAGGAGCTACGAAGGAATCCTCCTTTGTTGCTTAGAGAATCAAGAATCGACTTGGGCAATGGCCCAAGCACATGACAATACTTGTGGTGGCTATTTCAGTGGCATGGCCATTGCAAAGTGCATTCTTTGCATGGGATATTATTGGCTAACTTTAGAGCGAGATTGTTGTGCATATGTGAGGAAGTGCGTGAAATGTCAACACCATGCTAACTTGACACATGTACCTTCTCAAGCCTTGCAACCGATCCAATCGGCTTGGCAATTTTCATAATGGGGATTAGATTTAATCGGGAAAATCTCCACTGCATCCTTGGGACATCACATGTTTATCATTACGGCTATCGAGTATTTTACAAAGTGGGTGGAAGCAATCCCCCTTACCACTATGAAAGGACCCTGCATAGCAAAGTTCATATTGCATAATATCATTTATCATTTTGGTATTCCATCCAAGATAATTTTGGATAATGGGACATCATTCAATAATAAATATGTGTATGCTTTTACAGCAAAATATAATATCCAGCACAACTTTTCAACACCTTATTATCCGCAAGAAAATGGGCAAGCAGAAGCATCAAAATTGACATTAATTGCCATATTGAAGAAAATAATCAAAGAGAATCATACCGATTGGCACATGCAAATACCGCTTGCCCTATGGGATTACCACACTAGAATTCGGATGCCCACTAGGGCAACCCCATTTTCACTAGTGTATGGTGCGGAGGCAGTCATGCCTCTAGAGCTAGAAATCCCATCACTATTCATATCCATGCAAGAGTTTATCGATGATGATACAGTGTGACAAGCTCATCTAGATAAACTTACATTTTTGGATGAACGTCACATTAATGCTCTTTATCATCTATGCATGTATCAATAGCAGCTCAAAAGAGGCTATAATCAGCCCACACTAGCCATCCAACATAGGGATGACTCCAAAATATTGGGCTCAAAAAGGCCTTTCAAGCCATCAAAAATAGCAAAAACAAGGCAAAATTGGACCCATAAAATACAATATAATTGCACAAAAACATTGATAAAACATAAAATTTGGCACATATATCATAAATTAGGTATAATTACCTACAATCTAGTGTTATATGCTTCCAAACCAAAAACATGCCATAAAAGCCAAAAAATCAACTCCTAACATTAGGAAAATGCAATAAGAGAGACTTGGAATACCTGTCTCGCACCATATCCTCCACCAAATGAATTTTCCTACTATATCATAGTGACTATAGGATGAATTTGACAACACTCCGCTACTCAGAATCACTCTCCTACTCCTCACCTCTCAAAAACTACAAAAAGAAGCATGCACAAATGAACCTAGCCCTCATATTTTGGGTTTATATAGAGATACAGGGGTCACCACCATCCCATGGTGGTATGAGCACACATTTTTACACCCATACCACCCTAGGACACTGGTAGAACATGCCCTCATCCCACCCTGGGACGGTGGTAGCAAAAATAGGCCAAAATAGCCCAAAATGACCCAAAATAGGTCCAAAACTGCACCAAAATAGCTTAAATTGGGTCTAAATTTCACGTGAATCAAAATGCAACCCTGAATATCCTAGAAGGGATATAAAAGTTGTTAAATAATGCCATAATAATGCCATTGGGGCTATACTACCCCTCGAACATGCAGTTTTAAGCTCCTTTTCTCCATGAAAACTCAACAAAGTCACCAAAATCCTTTCCAAATTGCCCTATTTTTCATAGGAAAAAAATGAAGGTAAGCATAACACAAGTCAATTGGGTCAAGAAACTCATCACTTTTCTCACTGGTCATTCTATAATTGACTCGTCGCTTGAGGGGGTAGTCATACTAATTCCAAATCAGCAAGCACACACTCAATTATGCAAATTGCGATCGTTCAACGAATCTTTGAGCAAGACAATCACACTCCTGCTTGGGGCAGCAAACAAGCACATAATATCACATCATAATGCTTGAAATTACTAGCATCATGAAGTCATGGGCCCTATACCTTCATGATGTACAATGTTTAATCCTAGGCATGCTCATTTAGCGATTCAGAAACAAGGATTCAAGAACGCACGTCCTTTCCATGATTGGGGCATCTAAATTTGGTTAGGTTATCGAGTAACCTTAATAATTCAACATTTTAGTCATATATTTTTGCTCAAAACTATGTTGCACACAACGCATCTCAAAAATGGGCATATGTAGATACTAAAATATGGTAAACCCAATTAAGCATCCATAAAAAATGACATCATATGGCCCCTTGGGCAGCCCTAAGAAGGCTCACAGTGGTTCTAGCCACTCTGAAAGAGGATTTGAAGACTTTTGGCCTAATTTTTAGGGATTTTGGTCCAAAATTAACCACCCTACCACCCTGGGATGGTGGCAGATTCCCATCATCCCACCCTGGGATGGTGGTGAGCCATCATCCCAGGGTGGGACGGTGAGCAAGTTTGACCCATAAAAAGTCAAATCTAGGACAAATGGCACCCAAAAACTACCATTTACCCCACCAAATGAAGCATGCGGATCAGAGGGCATTGAATCCTTATGAAACATTCTTAATGGAGGTCCAAATTGGATATTCTCTTCCACATCCATTGCATACCTCCTGTTTGACAAGTGGCACCTCCTACCATGCATGCCCTCGCATGCCTTTTTGCACATGAGCCCCTTTGGGATATAAAATGGATTCAATATCCACACAAAAACATATAGAGGAGTTCTAGGATATGCAATAGAGTGCTACCAATATTTCCCCTCACTTTATTGTGCCTTCTTACCCTTAAAATATCTCTTTTGTGAAGGAGGTTACCGGGTGACTTCAAGAGGGTCCTTTGAGAATAACTTTTCCATCCAAGTGAATATTTTCACCAAATTCAATGAAAACATCCCTTAGGCTATTTAGGATCATTCCCCATGGGTATTGGTGGCAAAAAGTGTGCAGAATTGATGGGTATACGCTCCCAGGGTGCCCTTAATTAGTTGCAGTCACCACCACCCCCCTAATACGAGTATAGATACTTGCATAATTTTATTATATTTTTTTAATTAAATTATTATAGACTATCATATGATTTTGTGGTTTAAATTTCATGCAATTTGGAGCTAAATTGGTTGATATATCATATTTTTAAGGTTTTGCAGGTTCGTAGGGCCCATCCGGGCACCCCAGTTTCATGCAGGTAGATTTACTCCTCATTTTGGAAATATAAAAATATGGTTTGTCTTAAAATTATTATCTATACATTATTCCCAAATTTCATATGTTTTGGACATTTATAGGTGCGATATTTGCTTGTCTTGGTCTTCGCAAGTTGTAGGAGGGCGACACAAAATCGAGGGGTCCACGATTGCAATTTTTGATATGTTTTCAATGATATCCCATAAAAACATCATATTCAACATCCCCATAAATTTTCATACCATTCTGAGTTTATTTTATGTATTTTTAATATATGTGCCATTTTATGCCCGTGGGGATTGCATGTTTCCCTCCACACACCCTTGCTATTTGACCCATTTTGCTTCCTTGTGCATAGGTGTAGGTTCTTGAGAGGCATTGGGAAGGAATATCATACATCAGATATTGAATATACAAGCAGTGGCAACATTGGCCCGCACACCTCGATTGTGGGTACAAGGAAAGGCACTGGATGTGCACTCGAATTTCTTGGATGATTTGATCCTTGGGCACCCAAAAATTTATAAAAAATGTATCACCTTTGAGCCCTCAAGGATAAATTTTTGTAACCTTGGATCTGATCCACTCAATTAATAAATCAGATACTCGTTTCATTTCATTCCTTATTGTTTGTTTTTGCTTCATTTTCATATGCATGCTTTCGTTTGATGCTCGTAAGGGATATAGGATAGATACACATATTTTTTCTCATTATTAGGTGCATCGCTTTTCCATAATTCAATATCAAAGTCATAAAACATCTAAATAGTTTACTTTTATGATAAGCAAGAACATAAATTTTATTCCACAATGTGTAACTAGATTCCATTCATTTTCCAACATATAAAATCTCTCCTAAAGATTGTATATTAAGAATAACTATAACGCAATCCTTTCATTATAAATTATAATTAACTATAGCAAATACTTTCCATCCACTACACAAATATTTTCATAAAAGGAAATCGTTTTATGTCTTTCTTAACAATAATATTCATTATAGAAGCCCAAACCAATCATTATAAATTTTCTATAATACATATCTTTCCTTGCAAACTCATTTACATCATAATCATCATGTAGAATGATAGAATTCTTTCCATCTATAACTAGGTTGATTGTATTTCTTGAGCTCCATTGAGAGGTAGTTCGTAAGGGATCAAGACAACTCCTTAGAATAGTAATGCATTCCTAAATGCTTATTCATGTTCAATGCATCTAATAAATACAACATGTAAAATTGCCTTATATATATATAAAACATCTTTATAATTCCTTTATAAAGAATAAAAAAGAGGAAAACCCATAACTTTAATCAACCAAATAGGACTCCATGTCCCATTGATTAATTTTACTTCAAACAAATAATACATTTCCCCAATCTAATAACGTATATTTATAAGGAAATCCTATAAATTCCCTTATTACCATTAGAATTTGTGTCCAATTTACTCTTCATTAGTTTTCATAAACAAATACAAAACTCCTTTCTTTTTCTTAATAAAATAACTATAATCCATAAACCATTTTATCCACTAGACAAAACATCCTATAATCTCTATTAAATAAAACAATTTCTTTTATATTTTATTTAACCAATAGGATAGCTTCTTCGTTAACTACACACCAAAAATTTCAAGTCAAAACATTATTAAAATAATATAAACCCCCCTCCTTATTATTTATTTCAAATCCCTAATTTTTTTTTCAGATTTAAATAATAACTTATCTATTTTAATAAACTATCTAATCATATAGTCAAATATCAAATTGTCTTCTATGAAAAATATTTTAAAAGAAACATTAATATATATTTTAAAGAAAACAACCCATCCCATTTATAAATTAAACCACTCATATAGTACATGCAGTACATAAAAATAAAAATTCATACCATAAGGATAACCCAAAGTCAATTAATTGTAATGAATAAAAAGGGAAAGAATTAAGGTTTATCATACATTGATAAAAACAATAACCATTCAAACGAAGCATTAATTGTCATGGCCGAAAACAACAAAACAGAAAGGCATTACAATATTTCAATAGGAAAAAAAATAAAATACCAATCTCACTCTAAGGATTACTAATGTTGTAAACAAGGAAAGACCCATACAACTAACCCAAGAGTAAAATGTTTGCAGTGACTACATTGCTTGGAGACAACATTAATTAAGAAAATATTATAGTTTACTATGGTAAGGCCTAACATAGGTAGAAAAGGAATACAAATAAATACACAAGAAACAAAAATTTCTTATTAAATTAGGTAACTAAGTTTCAGGGTCCGGGTATGCTTCAATACAAAAACAAAGCCTCAAAACATAGAACAACTACAATATATGTGGCACCATCAGGATATAAGTGAACAACTTCAACTAAGGTATCTATAGGATTTCTTCACCTATGGAGTACATTCGGTACACATTAAAATAGACACAAACCAGTTAACAATATTTTAATAAATAAACTATACATGCGTCCATAATCCTTTCAAACAAAAACATACATAGGGTCTTTCTTAAAGAAAACATTCATCATCCAAATAAATGGTTAATGAACATATTACATAGGTGGCTAAAACATTGTACGAGCCCCATATCTAGATTAAAATATTTGCATAATTAAAAACTAGGTCTTTGTTTTTTACAAAAACATGGCACCATACAATATGAAAGTGAAAAAAGAAAATAATATCTACCAATGTTCCCTTTTAAAAAAAAAATCAAGAGCAAGAGATTTGAATGTAAAGCAATATTCTTAGAAGGAAGAGTCATAGGATACAAACATCTACCAAATTTCACCAAACATAGTACTTATACAGGTCTATGAAAATGTTTCCTTAGTATTTTAAAGATATAAGCATGTCTTTCTACTGCATTTGCTGAGTTAAGATATTAAAAATAGTTGTCCTTATACTTATTTTGCTATTTCGATCTTGGCTAGCCTTCCTTCATTTTCCTAGTTTTGTGTTCCTTGTTCTTTGTGTGATCTCACTGTAATTTTTCTTCTTTTCATTTTGCTTGAGCCATCCTCCTTCTTTCCTCCCAATACTGCTCAACAAGATGATGCATTCCCCAACCAAATTCTCAACCATTTTACCTCTTGGTGGAAATAAAAGTATTTTTAAAAGAGAGCCCCTTTTTAAAATATTTGTATGTTATCAAAGATCTCACATCATTAATAAATAACTTATAATATTCATAATGTAAAGTTCCTTTTAAAATAAGGTAATTAAATTACCTTTTATTCCTTCAAGCTAAAATAAAATGATTATCATTCAATTGATCAAATAACATCATTATTCAAGCACTAAGGTTGATTAATCTAATTAATGATTAATGATTTAATCCTCATCATTTTAATATGACATAAATAGTACCTTTAAACTATCAATATCATTTTACACAAACATGCTTATTCCAACCATTCAAGCACCATTCCTATGCAAATTAAGGATAATCACTACTCAAACACAAGTAACTAAAGAGAACTAATACACCACCAATCCCTATTGCCGATATCCTTAAATAAAAATAGTTTACAATAACTTCCAGGTTATCAAATTTTTCTATGAATAGCTTCAATTGATGGTGATTACCATCAAACATACCAATATGAACACAACTATATGCAGGTAAGGTTTTAACCAGAAGAAATTGTCAATATATTTGACCATCATTTTACTTATTATGGTCTCTCATTCCTTGTCGCCAAATTCATCATCCACCTATTAGAGTACATGGTCTTGTAATCACACATAAAATCAATAGTACCATATCCTCACATAATACAATATAAATAACAAATGCATATAACCATCAAATAAGCAATTAAATAATCACATAACCATGCATAATCCATATTAAAATGAGTCTTTCCAAGGTGGGTTATGACATACTACCCCCATTGAACTAAACATAATCCTTTCTGTTTTCTTGCAATATAAATTACAAATCATTTTCATTCAAACAAATAAGAAAAATGGCTTTTCATATCATCCACTTTTTTACAAGTGTCACATTTATTAGAATAGTGATCCCATAGGACCTTGCATTATTCTAGAGTTTATTTTCTCATCACCTTGCAACATAACTATAGAATTTTTAGTGGTCTTATGTTAATCACCAAAAAGTCTACTATCTACAATTTTAAAATTTCTCACATATGATTAGGATCAACAATATATTTTCTAAGCAAGGATACATGCAAAGTATCATGGATCTTTGATAGGTTGGGTGGCAAGGCAAGTCTCTAAGCCACTATACTTATCCTATCAATGATATTAAATGGACCAACATAAAGGAGGTCCAACTTAGTTGACTTGATGGTGTCTTTCATGGGTTTAACTCTTAGGAATACTCTATATTCTACAAAGAATTATCTAGGCAATATTTTTAGATCAATATAGTTCTTTTTATGATCAATGACTTCCTTAAGCCTTTGCTTGATCATCCTAAGTTGTTACTCCATTTACTTGATAGTGTTTGGTATGATCACTACCTGATCCTCTGGATTGTTCTAAGAAAGATAATTTTTGCATCTCCTTCCATACAAGGCTTCAAAAGGGGCCATTCCCAAGGAAGCATGATAACCATTATTATAATCAAATTATACTAGATGTAAAATATCTTCCCACTAAGACTTTTGATCCATGCAATATATGTGAAGTGTGTATTCCAATACTTAGTTTACCCTATCTATTTTACATCTATTTTTGGATGGTATTTAGAACATATGTTCATCTTTGTGCCTACTACATGATGAAGAGCCTATCAAAACTCAAATGTGAATTTAGAATCCCTATCTAAAATAATAACTTTAGAAAACCCATGTAACCTAAATATATCTTTGGAAAACCTATTTTCCTCTACCAATGCATCATACTTGATGTTTCCTGGAATAAAATGTGCAACCTTAGTCAACTGATTATCTACCACAAGGATTTCATCATGTTGGTACCTAGTTTTAGGTAAAACCACAATAAAGTCCATACATGTAACCTATATTTATTGGTATATCATGTGGGTAAAATTATCATATTAGATTTTTATGCTCAACTTTGACCTTCTGATATTCCATACATCTAGTAATGAAATTAGCGATATACTTCTTCATTCCATTCTACGAGAAGGTCATTTTCATGTTCTCTCATTTTAGCCCCTCTAGAGTGAGTAGATTAAGGAGACTTATTTCATAGATTTTAGGTATAACCACCCTATATTTAAATCACAAAAAAACATCTTTGATTCTATAATCCTTGTTCTCTCTAGGATTATTTCCATCTTGACCTAAATTTCATTGCAATCTTGATCCTATGATTGTATTTTCCTGACTTGGTCCATTAACCCCATGTGACTATGGGTCAATGTTGCTACATGCCTTCTCCTACTCAAGGCATCAAAAATCTTATTTTACTTACCTTTGATATACTCTATACCAAATTCATAATCTACTGGGAACTACACCTATCATCTCTATTTAGCATTGAGCATAGGCTGAGTGAAAATGTACCTCATAATTTGATTATTAATATTTAACTCAAAATGTTTTCCTAGTAGGTAGTGTTAACATATTTTTAGAGTATGTTCAACCATTAATAGCTCTAAATCATGCGTAGTATAATTAACCTCATGTTTCTTGATCTTTCTAGACTCATATGCTATATCAAATTCATCTTAGCACACTACACCTCCTAAACCCTCTAGTGAAGCATATGTACATATAGTGAAACTCTTTTACAAATATGGTATCCTAAGTATAGGTATCATAACTAGATTTTTCTTAAGAGTATTAAAATTTACTTCACGTTTATTGGTTCACTTGAATTCTTTTTTGTTCCTCTGAAGGTTAGTTATAAGATAGACAATATTCGGATAACCCTTCACAAAATACATATAATATCCTATAATTTCCATGAAGCTCAAAACTTTGGACACATTGGTAGGTTTTGGCCAAATTAGAATAACTTCCACCTTCTTAGGATCTATAGCAATCCCTTCTATAGATATGATGTACCCAAAATACTACACTTAAGGAACATAAAAGTCACATTTAGACATATTTCTATTAATTTGATCATTTCTCAGATTATCTAGCATGATTCTCAAATATCTATCATGCTCTTCTCTAGTGTGAAATATATCAAGATATCATCCAGGAATATCAGTACAAACTAATCCAAATATCTTTTAAACACACTATTCATCAAATTCATAAATATCATTGGTGCATTTTTTTAACTTTAAGGGAAATACTATGAAATCATAGTGCCCATATATGGTCTTAAAGGTTATCTTGTGAGTGTCCTCCTAACGAATATTTAGTTGATGATATCTAGATTTTAGGTCAATTTTAGAGAATATTATGGCATCCTTCAATTGATCGAAGAGATCATCAATTCTAGGTAGAGGATACCTATTCTTGATGGTTACTTTGTTAAGCATTCTATAATCTATGCATAACCTTAAGGAACCATCATTATTTTTGACAAAAAGAACTGGTGCACCCCATGGTGACACACTAGGTTTAATCAAACCTTTATCTAGCAACCCTTGAAGTTGCACCTTTAACTCTTGCATATCAATAGGATTCATCCTATAAGGAGTTCTATTGATGGGTTTGGCTCCAAGCATCAATTCAATAGTGAAGTCAAATTCACATTTAGGTGGAAGACCTAGAAGATATTCTAGAAATACATCCCTAAATTCATGATGAATTGGGTGTTTCCTAAATGTCTCTTTCTTTCTAATATCATCTGTTGGTTTTTTTATCTTAAAAAAAATATCATCCCACATTTCTTCATAGCTTTTATAATTTGCATAGCTAGAAACAATTGAGGTTGAAAAGACCCTTGCTCACTATGAATCCTTATTCTTTTCTTATTCTCATCTGTATAATCTATCCATATACCTTGGAAATTTATTGGTATTCCATGTGTTTTTAACCAATCCATTCCCAAGATAATATCAAAAGCATGTAGTGATGCTACATATAGATACTATATGGTTGAACCATTGGGTAGAGAAATCTCAGCTATAGATAGACATTGATTCATTGGTAAGTTTATCCAGAACCATACTTGAATTTCCACCATTGTGCTAAAAATACAAGTCTTTTTGGCATATCCTTGACTATATTAGTGGAAATAAAACTATCATTTGCTTCACTATCTATTAAAATATTCATATTTTTATTAAACAATTTATCATTCAAGATCATTGGTGTGGCTTGCCTATCCAAGTTTTGGTTTCTAGTTGCTGCATAAATTCAATGGTTTGGTTCCTCTACTCTCTTACTTGGTCCTGGTCCTTAAGTATATTTGTTCACATTTTGTGGACCACCATAATTAAACCAACCTCCTTTAGGAACCTAGGATTTTTCCTATTTCTATTTTTCTATCCTTTCTACTTACGACTGTTCTAACTGCCTTTGAGGTTGAGGATTATTGTTATTACTAGTTTTTCCTCTTTTGGAATTTCTTCTTGAAATTCCTTTGCTTTTCATCATTTCTTTTCTTGAAATTTAGACTACCCCTATTATTTTTGTTATGCTCTTGCTCTCACTTCATAAATATAGTACTTTTTATTTTTCGAAATCATTTCATTCTCATTGTCTAAAACTAAGTGAAATCCTTCTTTTGATTATGAAATATATTCATTTTATGTAATAAAATTTACTTTCCAAGTAGTATCCCTTCCAAAAATAAATATAGCATCCAAATATATTAGCAAGATAAATAAAACAACCCAAATTCTTACTTTGCTAATAAAAATAAAGAAAAAATCATAAAGTGGTATTTTTATAAAGAAAATGCCCTATGCATATCCACAAATATACCCTTTTTCTTCTATTAAAATAGACCTTCAAATTAATCAAAACTCCCATTTTAGAAATATTTTACCCAAAGACCAAAATAGTTTTTCTCCTTTCCCAAATGCATCCAAGATCATGGTGTTTTCTAGCAGTTAAAAAATCCATGGTGTAAACACCCAATTTTGACATGCCTAATCAACATTTTTAAATAAAGCATGAAACCACATAACATCAAAACACCATAATATTGGTCATCAATCTACCTAATGTGGAATATGTGTCCTTATACAAAAAACAAGATTGAATTACTCTAAATTTCTTTTGATTCAACCTTCAAAGAAGGTAAGTTCCTTGTTATCCTAAATAAATAAAAGAGAGATTGGAGACAAAAAAGAAGTTGTGAAGCAAAAATACGACACTAAAGAAAATATGAAAGTAAAATAATTTCAATGAACAAGAGACTACACAAAAGATGATTTTTATTCAATAAATGGGGGGGAGCTAAGAAACTCCTTTGTTACAATCTATTTGTTCAAAATAACTTATTTTTATACAATAAATACAGGTTCTAGGTTCTCCGAAACCCTAGATACAAAATAAGTAGTGTCTCCAATGTATCTTACTTCCAACAGGATGAGTGGGCTTCTAGTTATCCATAATCAGGCCACTCTAGCTTCATCAACTACTCAATAATCCTTGATGAATGCTACCTGATCTTGCACAAACAACAAACATAGAGTCGTTAGCAAATAAAATAAGGGTTCCATAGTGTGAACCCTTAGAAATGAAAACTAAAAATTCTAGATTTGAATAAATAAAACATGCAGAATCTAAATAACATTCAATAAATATGTATAAAATACTTACTTTGTTGTTATGTTGCTCTGTTGCAGATTGATGGCAAGGTGCCTCGATGACACCTGATGATCTTATACGACAAGATATGGTCTATGGATGTGGGGATAGCAGGTGATGTGCTGCAGCTATAAAATGCAATTGGTGCTCAACAGTGCCTGTGGGATGAGGTCGGTGCTCAGAAGTACCTATGAATTAGGATTAGATCTACAAAAGTAGATCGAGGAAATGCAAAGGGCTCAATGGATGAACAAAAATGGTGGCAGTGGAAATGGACTGCAAATATGGCTAGAATCTAAAAATCCTAGGGCAAGCTAGGATTTTGAGGGAGGCTATGCTAGGGCACAACTAGGTCAATGTAGGTCGAATTCACTTAGAAAGTAATATCTCCAATAAAGGCTAGTTTGAACCAATTAGCAGAAGTTCTAGGATCCAGGGGTTGAGCATTGAGAATGCTCCTATTTATTATCAAGCCTAAGGTTTTATTAGAATTTTAGCTTAAAATTTTTTATCGTGTGGCTAATATTAAAGCAGATCCAAAGGTTGGTATTAAACTTCAGGTGTAACACAAATTATGGATGATGGATAGGTGATATTAGATCAGATCGGATTGCTAAGATTAATTTGGCTTAAAAATATATATTTTATGATAAGTATATTAAAATATAATATAAAATTTTATATTTAAATATAAATAATATAAAATAAACATAAATAAGTCAAATAGGGGTCAAAAAATGGTAGGAAAAGGTTAAAGTGGGCCATTGCATGGTAGGAAAGGGTGATGGTGAATAAGTGGCTAGGATTTGATGTCTATAGATGCCCCTTTTTGTACCCTGTTGTGTGAAATTCAATATGGTGCAAAAATACGAGACACCTGGTTGGGATTTGGGTGCAGAAGAAACTTCTCTCTCTTTTTGAATGCTTTAGAAATAATATTGAAGACAAAAGAATAAAGAATTTTGGAATTTTCATAACTTACCCCCTCAATTGGTAAATGATAGTACGGATGAATCTCATGATCTAATTGAAAAATTTGTGCAAATTATGAATGATGTAATACCATTTTTACCCCAACGGTGCAAATGGGGTTGGTGTAAAATGTGATATGATGTGGACGATATGAATTATGTAAAAAGTGATATTATGTGGATGATATGAATGACCTAAAATGTGATACTATTTTTTCCCCAATGGTGGGAGGGGAGTTGTGTCAAATGTGGATTTCATGATCATGTAAGATGTATCCCATCATGGGAGGATCAAAATCAAATGTGGTTACCCAAAATTTGGGACGATTCAGTGTTGTTGAAGAAAATGCCTTATTGGCGTCATTGAGTATGTAGGTTATGAAGATGCAGGATGACAAAATCAGCATAGGGGCCAACTAATGACTACAGAAAACTCTCCATATAATTCCATCATGGAACCAATAAACCTACCAGGATTTCTTGTCTTGTGACTATGGTCAAATGAATGAGTTATTATGATATTATTTATCCATGTTTTCTTACCCCATGGAAAAGGGCATCAATAACTACTTTTGTGCAAATTGTTCTTAGTAAGGTTTCACTCAAAATGTGAAGTACCAAATGTGATTATGATATTAATAAAGAAGATAAGTGATGATGGTGATGATGACCAAGTTTTCTTATGGTAATTCATTCATCTTACTGAATTGCATGGATGCAAATCGCTGCAATCACCAAATATATAGAATAAACCACTATATATGAGATTCACTTGTAAATTTGACATGTATTGGAAGAACTAATGGTGGATTATGATAATGGAATAATGCTGGTGGAAGAATGTGATATAAGAAATGTGATAATGTCACCAAAGAATGGTTGATTTTACACTTTTTCAAATGGAAACAATTGATTCAATGGTCAAATCAACTCCAATTTTTATGAAAATTTGTGGGATGATGAAGAATATGAAGTAGAGTAGTCGAGTGTTGTTTTTGTGAAATTTAGATTTATGTGATACATTTTGTAACTCAATTTGTGAATTTTACAAATATATGCTATGCTTAAAAAATATGCATGCAAAACGATTTATGTTATCACAAAACCATATTTTATAATGAGTATGATGTGAGGATAAAATTTGGTGAGATTTTGAGGAGGCAAGCAACTATTTTGATTATTTTTGTCTTCATGTCATTTTGACTCCGGGCGCCTGATTGCACCTGTGGTATCCTACAGGTACCCGATTGTGCCTGGGTACGTAGTTAGGTGCCCATGCATACCTATGGACTGTAGGTGCGACCCTATACTTGAGTGTGCTAGTTGGAACTATAAATAGCTTATAGGGTGGATTTGGAGGCTCATTCATGCATTTGAAAGTTTGTGAAGCTACACCTAAGAAGTGGATTGATGAGGGGAGTGAGGCTAGTGGAAATCTATGTACGATATATGGCGGTGGAGGGCTCGAATGTTGCTAGTGGAGCTAAGGCATGATTTTACCTGGTATTGTTGAAAAACACTTTGTTATATTTGTGCAAAAAATTTGAAGTTTTTTTTTTTAGATTAATATTAATGTAAAATTTATGTTGCTGCAGTTGCGGGAGATAGAACCTTGATATCATTTTTCTCCTATCATTCTTGGGATGAAAAAGAATCTTACGGAGGGTTATTGGGAGATTTTTATGAAGGTGGGTTTGGAGGGAGTGGCTCGGTTGGATGTGGTGAGGGCGGATGATGGATATATCTCATATTTGATAGAGATATGGGACTCAAATAGGGGGACTTTTTAGTTGTCAACTGGGGAGGCTATTTTCACACTTGAGGATGTATACCACATCCTCAAAGTGCTAGTGGAGGGTGTGAAGGTGAAAAATGGACACGATAAGAATGCAAAGATGATGAATATGTTTGATTAATGGTGGTGGGAGGTAAGGATGGGAGATGGAGGGATTTTTTATTTGAGCATGTACAATGCTAAGGAGTTGGATGTACTCCCAGTCTTGATCATGTTTGTGTTAGAAAACATAGGGCTCCATAATAGCTTGGGGTGTAGGTTCCATTGGAGTCTATTGGGATTGGTGAGTGACCTACTCACCAATCCAAGGGCATATGCATGCACTCCTGCATTATTGGCATAGTTATACCAGGAGCTATATGATATTACATAGAGAGGTAGGAAGAGAATTGGATGTAGCTTCATTCTTTAGTGTTGGGCATGGGAGCACTTTAGTGTAGCTCTACCAGAGGGGTTACCTTGATAGGCATGGCAGATGGGTGAGCCCTATGCTAATATATGGGTAGTGGTTGAGGAGGTGCAACCAAGTTGGGAAGAGCATACTAGCCAGTGGTATAAGGATATATGGACAGGGTTTACATTGGCTTAGGTGATATGGAGGTCATGGTGAGGAACCATGTGGGATGGTGATGAGGAGCAGTTGTAGTGGGTGAGATAGGCATGATGGCTAGTTAGGAGGAGGGATGAGGAGGTGGAGTACTTTTAGTACTCGTGGGTGTTGAGGCAATTCGGTTTACCTCAAGATGTACCTAATGAGCTAGTGTTGTACTAGTATCGATGGGATGAGGTGGGTATTCCATGTGCAAAGCCATGGAGGGATTAGATAGAGGATGACGAGTAGTTGGAGGTTTCAGATGTGGATGATGCATGAGTGACTCTTGAGTATGCAGCATGGTTTGGTACCCAACTATTATGGGTGCCAAAGGTGGTGATGGGTGGGGATGTAGTAGCTGTAGAGTCAAGGACAACTCCGAAGAGGATGAGGTATCAACAATTAGAGAGTCAGAGGAGATCAAGGGAAGCAACCTAGTAGAATATTGAGGTGGAGGTAGAAAAGGATGAGATGGAGGATGATGAGGAGATGGGTGATATCTTTGAGGTGGCTAGGGTATGGGCTGAGGTGGAGCAGTTTTACGAGGAGTGAGAGACTACAATGGAGGCTCATAGGGAGTATTTGGTAGGGTTAGATGATTTCATAGTTAGATTATGGGCTACCATAGCCTATAATGAGGTATATAAGCTTATAGACAGGGCTGGTGTAGGTGATCAAGAGACGGTCATGCAACTTCAGGTAGAGATGTTGGTGAGAGAGCATGAATATTGTATTGAATTGTGGTAACTACAGGCTAGTGAGACATGCACATTATTTGGATGAGTTTTACATGGCTAATCATATTATTTTTTTAGATCCTCCATCGTATTCTAGGACTGAGTCATCGAGGCACACGACATCTAGGCAGGTTTCTAGGTCTAGGGTTCCTACTAGGTCTTAGGGGTCTTCTCATGGACATTAGCTTAGTGCTTAGATTATTTTTTATATGAGCCTTGGTGCTCCATTGTAACCTTTTTGGCACTCATTGTACATTCGATATTATATATATATATTTATATATATATATACATGGATTTTATGTTTGTGTTATCTTTTTTGTGAATGCTTTATGTGTATGCAATGCATGTTTTATAAAATATTTTTATGAATGTTTTATGGATGATTAATGCAAACTAATCATGATATGTATGCGTAGTGCTTATATGGATGATTAATGCAAGATAATCCTGATGTGTATGTGTAATGTTTATATGGGTAATTAATGCAATATAAATGGTAAATTTATGTATGACTAATGCAAGTTCAATGGCATGTATATGAATAATTAATTTAAACTATATGAGAGGAATGCACGATTTTCAAATGATCATTTAAAGTTCATAAGTTTGTTGGCCAATTTTGTTCATTGTTTTTGCAATCGATGGCACCAAACTTGGTGGCTTTATGCGGGTTGATCCATGATGAAGACATGGATGCTGACATGGAAGAAGATATGGATTTTGATATGGAATACTGAGGAATTTTTAGAGACTCAATAATACTAGTGTTATCAACCAAACTCACTAAAGGTTGTCTAACTTTCTTTAGTACCAATGTGTGTGCAAGTGAAGTTCATGTACCAAATGTTGAGCATGAAAATGACCATGGGAAATCAAGAACCAATGTGTGTGCACGTGAAGTTAATTAACCCATTATGAGTAAATTAGGCATGTCCTATTATGGAGAAGACCAAGAAGCTAGATTATCTGTATGTGCGGTCAAAGGTCTCTCTTTTTTGAAGAGAGACATGTTGCGCCACATGAGTTTACTCCACTGCCAGTTTGTTGCATATATTTATTATCATTAACATAAATCATTCATCAATATGCATAAATATCAAATAATTCATCCAAAAATAATTATCCATAATAACAATTCACAAATGAGAGAGATAGATAATACCCTTAAGGTAGGGAAACAAAAATAATAATCCTTAAGGAAGGAATCACTCCACAAGTTCTCCCAAGATGAGAGAGCCACTCAAGGAGGGCAAAGTCCCATAAGCCACTTCATGGGCAATGACAATTACATAATATTAATCTTCAATGATGATTACAATAACAAATATCTCTTATTTATATATCCATATTCTTATTCTACTTTGAGGAGCCTACTACTAATATAATATAATATTTTAATACAATCAACCTTGGGTTATGTGTGGCCCATGCCAACCCTTATGAAATATAATAATATATCCCCAAATATATATTCCTAGGTACCCTACCACCCACCCTCACTATTTTCACTCCAAATTATATATTATAGCTTTTTATTTTATGCCAATCACCTCCTCACATAAAGAATTTCCACCAAATCAAATTTGGAAAAAATTCTTGGGGGGCCACCCATAGTACACATGGGGCATGAGTTTTAGATACCTACATTTCACCAATTCAAGATATACATCATCATTTTTGAGGTATACATGTAGCAATGATATTAAGTAATAAAAATAGTTGTAATTATAATCACGATATTCTAACACATTAGAAAGCATTACAAGGCCAAAATTGGGCTCCTATAACTTAATTTTTATAAAATTTCATCAAAATAACATCAAAATAGGGGTAAAATATAGATACCCAATTTTGACATGCTATCCTATAAAAACACATTAAACATCATACCAAACATCAATAGATAGTCAAACAACCCAACAAGAGCAATTTGGGCATCATTTTCAACCATTTTCAAAATAGTCATTCCTTGAGAAAAATGCTAGTGGTAATTTTTCCACTCAATGGTGTTTTTTTGAAAATCCATTTTTCATCCTATTGACTAGTCAAACTAACCATTGGTCAAAATATCAACCCAAGATAAAAACATCAATGGTAATTTTAACACGAAGTGATAATTTTTCCAAAATGACTAGAATCCTTTGGCAAGATCTAGAGGCATGTGGATTCCTCTATACCACTACCTCCTTTGACCTTGCATTCTCTAGCCATGAACTAGACCTACAAATTCATTTTTTTTTAAATGCTAAGAGCATCTCACACCTATTTTCTCTCTCAATACCTTCTCAAAAAATCTATAAATGTAGTCCTTGGGGTAAGCATTCCATAAGTAATTTGAGCTAATTACACTTTGCCAAATTTTCATACTCTCTCTTTCTCTCATTAGCATTCTCCCATTCTCTCATTTGGAGCACCTTCATCAAGCTTTTAGGGTAAGTCAAGCAAGGCAATTGGTGAATTGGAGCAAAGGAATCACCTTAGAAGGAGAGGAAGCCATTGCAAGGATTGTATAGCTTTCTTAGCATCTTTATCTTTTCAGTTTTTTATCTTTATTTCATGCAATTTCCCTCTTATATAGGCCTTGCTATCTTGGGTTTATCATTTGACATTTGCTAATCCTTTGTATCTTGTATATTTAGCATATCTAATAGTATTTTTTGCAATATTTTTATATTTATTTGCATTTATCTTCTTCATTTATATCATGATTTTTCTATTTTATAAGTAATTTCTATTTCATTATAGCATACTAACATTATTTTCTCTTTGAATACATGCATTTTACTCATTTATCTCTTTCATTTTGGAGGTATTTATATTTTATTTCATCTAACTCATATCTACTAAAGCTTTAACCTTTATTTAGCTTGTCTTCCATGCTCATTTTGCATTTCATATGTTATATTATATACTTATTTAACTACTTATTTCTATTCTCTTCAATTTCATGCATTTTAAATAATATTTTCATATCATATTGCTCTCATTTCACATTGTCATTTGTCGTTCCATAGTCTTGAATCCCTCTAGTTCCATATTCAAGGTATTTTAGAAATTCTATTATAATCTAGGTTACTTTGCATCTTCATTTTATAACTCATTCAACTTCCTCTTAGCTTCATTCACCTCCCTTAATAATACTTTCACAATCTATAGAAATCGAATTTATATTTAAATATCCAAGGTATAGACCTTAGGTATCAGCTCTCTGATATCCCTTCCCATATTTTAGAACAAATCAACCTATATAGTCCCAAATTTTAACCAAAATATCAATCAACCTTTGTCACAAGGTTTAATCACCACTAAATATAACTATTAGTGAATTTTACTCTTTGGAATTACACAAAGAAAAAATGACACTAGCAAATATTCCATTCTATGTTGAATTTTGTAGAGACTGCTTCCATTCCAAAAGGTTTAGGTTCACACTCAAAATTATTTTAACAAGGGGTCTTATTAGCTAGGAAGATAGCATATCACCTCTCTACAAATTAGATAAACCTTTAAAATCATATAAACCTATTTTTTTGGTCTACTTTTATAGGTTTTCAAAAATACCACTTAGTTGCAAAAACATGAGTGGCAAATATGATAGACTATGATGAATTTTATTAGACATAAGTTAAGGTAATTCTGCCACTTGGCATCGCTCCAATTGCTATAATTTCATCATTTTATATTTAATAATCTCTATTTATTTATAAATTGACTATTTTAAGCCATATTTATTTTGGAAAATAAAGGAACCTTAGCGTAGACCTTTATTTTAAAAATACACTTAGGCAAAAATTGAAAGTCATACAACTTGCATCCTAAGCTAGTTTGTTTGCTGCATATTTCTTTTTTATCCTTGAAATAAAATAATAACCTCTTTATCATAGCCATCATAAAAGGCATACTAGGCTAGTACTTGTTTTCTTGTATTTTGTGTGATTACCATGAGCATACACTGTAGGCGATATTTACTTCAGTTTTGAATAAGTTTTATCATATCAAGGATTGATAAAGAGGTTGATTAGAAATCCAAAATCATAGGTGTTTGTTGATTTAACTTGTTAAAAACCATATAAACATAACATTAACAAAAGACATAACAACCATTTTTAATACATGATGTAGAGCCTACTTGCATTGAAGATTCCCATATCTTCAAGGTATCCTTTGGAAAGAGACCTTTCAGAAAGGGTTCCAATGGGCCACCCTACATGCATGTGAGGTTCTAAATATACACACAAAAAACCAAAATTTTTCCAAGATCACTCATTAAACTTGATTTTTTCCTTAACAAACCCTGTATTTTGACAAAAATCCAAACCAAAGTTCTAGGGTTGTCCAAAGATACTATGGTATTCCACTTGAATATGGAGTTTTTAATTTATTCATGGTATGAATATGTGAGTTGCATTCTTGTATGAAATATTATCCATAATCTTGTGAGAGAATTTTAATGTTATTTACTGATAAATTGTAAAATTATTTAACCTTACATTGAGATTTGTCATTGAAATAGCTCATTATCTAACATTCTGTATCATATCCACAAGTTGAAATCTAAGGTTTAGTAATGGTACTTTATGAGAATAAAAAAAATCATTATCATTGAAATAGCTCATTATCTAACATTTTGAGAGTTGCATTATTCTAATAATGGTACTATATGAGAGTTTTATGTTGAGCAAGGTGCAACAACAGTATTGTCATTGTTGTCAACACAGTCAGATAGATCTGTTGATGCAGTGGACAGGAAGTTCAAAAGCTATTCAGATGTAGAAGACAGGAGTTCAAAGGTTATTCAGAGTATGTACAGTGATTTTCCAAGAAGACCGAAGTGGCCCATATGCAAAAGATCAAAGAAAAAGACAAGTAAGAAAAGTGTCGCGATATCGCGACATATAAAGAGAGAAAAAGTAGGAAAAACTATCATGATTTCACGACATGTTGGAAGAGAGAGAAAAAGCAAGAAAAACTATCACGATTTCGCGACATGTTGGAAGAGAGAGAAAAGCAGGAAAAACTGTCGTGATTTCGTGACATGTTGGAAGAGAAAAAGGCAAGTGGAAAAGCTATCATGATTTCGTGACATGTTGGAAGAGAAAAAAGTAGGAAAAACTGTCACGATTTCGCGACATGTTGGAAGAGAAAAGGCAAGTGGAAAAACTGTCACGATTTCACGACATGTTGGAAGAGAAAGAGAAAGCAGGAAAAAGTGTCACGATTTCATGACAAGTTCGAAGAAAGAGAACAAGTAAGAAAAGTGTTGAAATTGAAAGAGAAAGTAAGAAAAGTGTCACGATTTCATGACATGTCCATTTTGCGACTAAAATAGGAGAGAGAAAGTAAGTTGTTGAAAAGTGTCACGATTTCGTGACATGTCGCATTTTTTGACTAAAATAGGAGAGAGAAAGTAAGTTGGAAAAGTGTCACGATTTAGTTTGACTAAAATAGGAGAGAGAAAGTAATGTTTGAAAATGTTCACATTTCGTGACATGTCGCAGTTTCACGACTAAAATAAGAGAGAGAAAGTAAGTTTGAAAAGTGTCACGATATCGCGACATGTCAGCATTTTCATGACAAAAGAAAGAGAGGAAGCATACGAAGAACTGTCACGATTTCATGACAAAGAAAGAAGGAAGTGTCACGATTTAGAAAAGAAGAGGAAGTGTCATGATTTCATGACAAAAGCAAAGAAGCTAAGTACGAAAGCAGAAGTGTCACGATTTCATGACAAAAGCTAAGTTGAAGACTACGAAGGTAGAAGTGTCGCGATATCATGACAAAAGCAAAGTCAAAGTCTATGGAAGGAAGTGTCGCGATACATCCGACAAAGCAAGACAAGTATCGAAAATGTCGTGATATCATGCAAAAGAATAGAGAAAGGAGGAAAAAGTGTCACGATATCGTGACATGTTGCATTTTCACGAGCCAAAGCAAAGAGAAAGAGGAGAGAGAAAAAGTGTCGTGATATCGTGACATGTATTTTTGTAGCAACAACAAAAGAAGCTACAGAGGCAGAAATGTCATGATTTCATGATAGGTCATAAATGCGCAAGTCAAGAAGGAGAACCCGACTAAAATGAGAAGGATGACAACCGACTAAAATTAGGGTTTACAATTGTTATGAAAGTCGACTAAGATTAGGGTTTACAATCGACTAAGATTAGGGTTTTCATCATAAAAAATATTGTTATAAAAGGAGGGTTGTTTGGAGAATTGAGTGTATGTTGAATGTGTGTGAAATACGATCATTGTGCGCAGAGAGCAAGTCATGTCGAATCATGCTAAGTGCAAAATTTGCAAAGAGAGCAGAGTGCACAAAAGGGAGAAGACGATCATGAAGTTTGACTGTAATGAAGTAGAGTGTGCGAAGTGATTGCGTAGAGAGAGCAGAGTGCACAGAGAACGCAAAGGTGAAGAAGACCAGTTAGGGTCTTGCAAAAGCAAAGGTATCTTACTATCAAACTTATAGATTCAAATTGAAGTCCAGGTTGCAGCTTGGCATCAAGGGTTGGTGCTCCTTTCTATTGGTGCATATAAATAAGGGGTTGGTGCTCCTTCCAGTTGGTGTTGGTAAATCAGGGGTTGGTGCTCCTTTCTATTGGTGTAGATAAATCAGGGTTGGTGCTCCTTTCTGTTGGTGCAGATAAATCAAGGGTTGGTGCTCCTTCCAGTTGGTGTTGGTAAATTGATTGTAAAGTTGGTGCTTTGCAAAGGCTGGATTTGGATGGTAGTCCAAGCAGTCAATTTTTGAGGAGTAGCCACATTGGTGAACCTCGTTAAATCTTGTGTTGTGTGATGCTCTTTTGTTATACTTGTTGTATCTAGTAATAAGTTTTAATTGCTATGGTATTAAGAGCTATAAATTCAAGTTTAAAGAGCTACACTGATTCACCCCCCCTCTCAGTGTCATTGTAAGACTAACAATTGGTATCAGAGCTAAGTTCTTGTACAAGCTTAACCGGCTAGGGTGATCTTGGAAGTAACACAATGGCAGGTGGTGAAGCTCTTTTCATGGCATTTGAAGAAGTTAAATCAAAAAAGGAAGGAGTGAACTCTGAAGTATGTGGTGAAAACCTTGAGGCTGAAGTAGATCTAGAAGGTGAGTTGATCTCTGCACTTGAAGAGTGGAAAATAGAGAGGAAAAAGAATAAGAAAATTTCAAAAAGGCTTGAGGATGCAAACGAAATCATAACCAGTCTGAAAGTACAGACAGAAGAATACAAGAAAATATCTGAAGATCTCGAAGTACAAATTACCATGAAAATAGATTATTGTTGCAAACTAGAAGAAGAGAATGTTGGTTTACGGATGCAGATAGAAGAGATGAATCACAAAATTAGTTGCTATCACAAACGCGAAGAAAGTTCTATGAAGCTGGATAAGATTATAAATGACCAAAGGCCTACAGGCATCAAATTTGGTCTGGGTTTCATCGAAGGAGAATCATCAAATGGATCAAAGGCCAGAAATGTAGAATCCATAAAGAATGAAGATAAGAAACAGGTTGATCAAGGAAAAACGTCTCATGCAAAAGAAAGCAATAATGCCAGGCACGAAAGGAGAATTGACAATGATGGATTCACCAATGTCACACATCAAAGAAGAAGAAGACCTATGGCTCCTACGGCAACATGGCAAAGACCATCACCCAGGTTCAATTATCCCTTTTCTGGTTTCTATTTTAAATGCAATGGCTATGGACATAAAATCTCAGACTGCAAATATAATGTAAGACCAAGGAATTTCACCAGTAGAAATGCTTTTTCTCCTCTGATGAATTATACAGTAGAATGTTATAACTATCATAATTTTGGGCACATTGCAAGAAACTGTAGAAGTACATTTGCATCAAATCAATTTTAGGGAAGAAAATTTCAACCAAATAGGATGAGACAAAATAGAAAACTTCCCAAAAAACATGCACAAGCTCTTGATAAGGGAAAGGCAAAACAAGAGCCCAAAACTACTATCAAAACGGAGTGGAAAGAAAAAGAGCGACTTAAGGAAGAAAAGGAATCCTTAATCGTACAAACAACATTTAAAGCACAGAATAAATATGTACCATGGATACTTGATAGTGGATGCTCCAGATCATATGACAGGTGACAAACAAAAATTTGAGAAGTTACAGAAATATGAAGGTGGTTCAGTAAAGTTTGGAAATAATGATGGAGCTAAGATAGTTGGCAAAGGTTCAATTAAATTTAGTGACGGAAAGATTAAGTCAGAAGAAGTCTTGTTTGTGGATGGTTTGAAACATAACTTGTTGAGCGTAAGTCAGATTTGTGATAAAGGTCATGAAGTAGTTTTTAAGAAGTAGGGTTGTGAAGTCAGAAAAACAAATAGTGGAAAATTGATAGCAACTGGATCAAGGACATCTGGAAACCTGTACATGCTCTCAGAGACTTCAGAAGGAGCTTGTTTTATTGGATAGGAAGAAGAAAATTGGTTGTGGCACAAGAGACTCGGTCATATCAGTTTTGATAATCTAGTAAAAATCAACTCAAAAAGGGCAGTGAGAGATATTCCCACCATCAACAAACCCGCAAACAACATTTGTGCTTCATGCCAAAAGGGGAAGCAAACTAGAGTCACATTCAAAACAAAAGAGTACTACACAAGCAAACCTTTGGAACTAATACACACTGATTTATGTGGACCCATGAGAACACAAAGCATAAATGGTGACAAATATTTTATGTTGTGCATTGATGACTATTCCAGAATGACATGGATATTTTTCTTGAAGCATAAATCAGAAGCTTTTGAAAGGTTCAAGATTTTCAAAAACCAAGTTGAGAATGAAACAGGAAGGAGGATCAAATGTTTAAGATCAGATAGAGGAGGAGAATTCATTTCAGAGGAGTTTGCAGAGTACTATGAAAAATACGGTATTAGGAGACAGTTTTCAGCAGCCAGGACACCTCAACAGAATGGAGTGGTAGAAAGAAAGAACAGGACAGTGCAGGAAATGGCACGGACTATGTTGGCTGAAAGCAGAGTAGCAGACAGATTTTGGAGAGAAGCAGTCCATACTACGGTGTATATCCAAAATAGGTACATGCTGAGAACACATGAAAGCAAAACTCCTTATGAGTTGTGGTTCGGTAAAAGGGCAACAACAAAATACCTCAAAGTTTTTGGCAGCAAGTGCTACATCAAAAGAACTGAAGATAATCTTGGTAAGTTTGAAGATAGAGCGGATGAAGGTATTTTTGTTGGTTATTCATCAAGAAGCAAAGCTTACAAATGCTACAACAAGAGGCTAAAGAAAATTGTGGACAGTGTCGATGTTAAATTTGATGAAGGTAGAGAACGAGTAATTAGCTATGAAAAGAACTACCCAATTTATGAAGAGGTTATTGAAGGAGATGAGGAAAACGAAATGGAAAAGATACAAAAAATTGACTCAGATGATTTAAGTTGTGATTCAGAAGTGGAAGAAAATAAGAAATTCAAAACAGGCAGCTGGCAGAAAAATCATCCTAGAGAGCAAATAATTGGAGACCCCAAAGTTGGTGTTCAGACAAGAAGAAGAGTAGTAAGTTACTACTCTCTATTATCCAACATTGAGCCCAAAAATGTTGCTGATGCAAGCAAAGATGAAAGTTGGATGAAGGCAATAAATGAAGAATTAGATCAGATCGAGAAAAATGAAACTTGGGAGTTAGTACCTAGACCTCGCAAATAAAAATATAATCGGGACTAAATGGATTTTTTGAAACAAATTGAATGAAGACGGACAGGTAGTCAGAAATAAAGCAAGATTGGTATGTAAGGGTTATGCACAAGTTGAAGGCATTGAATTTGAGGAAACTTTTGCACCAGTAGCTAGACTAGAGGCAATTAGAATGTTTCTAGCTTTAGCAGTCTACAAGAATTTCAAAGTTTATCAAATGGATGTGAAATCAGCGTTTTTGAATGGGAAACTTGAAGAAGAGGTTTATATTGAGCAACCAGATGGTTTCCAACTTGGTGATGATCCCAACTTGGTTTGCAAGTTGAAGAAAGCATTATATGGCTTAAAACAGGCACCCCGAGCATGGTATGCAAGGCTAGACAACTATCTCACTCAACAAGGGTTTAAGAAAGGTATGGTGGATAGTAATTTGTATGTCAAAACAGAAAATGGGCATCTTATTGTTCTTGTTGTATACGTAGATGATATCATATTTGGTAGCAACAAAGATGAGTCATGTAAAGATTTAGCAAATAAGATGCAGAAAGAATTTGAAATGTCAATGATTGGTGAACTTTCGTATTTCCTCGGGTTGCAAGTTAATCAAAATAAGAAGGGCATATTTATTTCTCAAGTTAAATATGTGAAAGAGATGTTAAAAAAGTTCACAATGGAGGATTGTAAGCTAGTTAGCACTCCCATGACGACAAGTTGCAAGTTGAGCAAGGATGACAAATCTCCACCTGTTGATCAAACCATGTACAGATCTATGATTGGGAGCTTACTGTACTTGACAGACTACCAGACCAGATATTTTGTAGGCAGTATGCATGGTAGCACGATTTTAGGCTAATCCCAAGGAGACTCATGTGACAACAGTGAAGAGGATTCTTCGGTACCTCAAGGGTACTATGGAGTATGGGTTATGGTATCCGAAAGGTAAAGACTTCACCCTTATTTCGTATTCAGATGCAGATTGGGCAGGATGTGTCGATGACAGAAAGAGTACCAGTGGAGGTGCATTCTATCTTGGAGACAGATTGGTCGCGTGGCACAGTAAGAAACAAGAGTCAGTTTCTTTATCGACAGTAGAGGCAGAATATATTGCAGCGACAACATGTTGTACGCAGGTATTATGGATGAAACAAACCCTGAAAGATCTTGGTATTAGCTTCAGTGAGCCAATATCAGTTAAGTGTGATAACACTAGTGCCATTAACATCTCCAAGAATCTAGTTATGCATTCACGCACAAAACACATTGCTATCAGGTATCACTTTTTGAAGGAGAAAGTTGCGGAAGGTGAGGTTAAGTTGGATTTTGTTCCAACTACAGAGCAAGTAGCAGATATCTTCACAAAACCATTGCCCAAGGAAGTTTTTGAGTACCTTCGCAATAAATTGGGAGTGGTCACACTTCCCAAGAATTGACTAGCTACAGGGATCACATTCTCAGGGGGAGCATTTAAGTATTTGATTATCTTTTTGCTCATGTTCATGATTTTTGCTAAGTGTAATAAATTTTGCCTGAGAATGTTGTGCATGGACTCGGGGGAGTCTGCAGTAGCCCTTTGGTATTATTGTCAAAGGGGGAGAAGAGTTACAGGAAATTGCACATGTGTTGCCAACAATTCCAAAGGGGGAGATTGTTGAGCAAGGTGCAGCAACAGTATTGTCATTGTTGTCAACACAGTCAGATAGATCTGTTGATGCAGTGGACAGGAAGTTCAAAAGCTATTCAGATGCAGAAGACAGGAGTTCAAAGGTTATTCAGAGTATGTACAATGATTTTCCAAGAAGACCGAAGTGGCCCATATGCAAAAGATCAAAGAAAAAGACAAGTAAGAAAAGTGTCGCGATATCGCGACATGTTGGAAGAGAGAAAAAGCAGGAAAAACTGTCACGATTTCGTGACATGTTGGAAGAGAGAGAAAAAGTAGGAAAAACTGTCACGATTTCGTGACATGTTGGAAGAGAGAGAAAAAGTGGAAAAACTGTCACGATTTCGCGACATGTTGGAAGAGAAAAAGGCAAGTGGAAAAACTATCACGATTTCGTGACATGTTGGAAGAGAAAGAGAAAGAGGAAAAGTGTCATGATTTCGTGACATGTTGGAAGAAAGAGAACAAGTAAGAAAAGTGTCGCGATTTCGATGACATGTTGGTAAGAGAAGAAAGTAAGGAAAAGTGTCACGATTTCTGACATGAAAAAAGAGAGAGAAAGTAAGGAAAAGTGTCACGATTTCGAGACATGTTGACTAAAATAGGAGAGAGAAAGTAAGTTGGAAAAGTGTCACGATTTCGTGACATGTCGCATTTTCGTGACTAAAATAGGAGAGAGAAAGTAAGTTTGAAAAGTGTCACGATTTCATGACATGTCGCATTTTCACGACTAAAATAGGAGAGAGAAAGTAAGTTTGAAAAGTGTCACGATATCGTGACATGTCACATTTTCATGACAAAAGAAAGAGAGGAAGCGTACGAAAGAATCACGATTTCATGACAAAAGAGAAAGCAAGACTTAAGAGAAGTGTCACGATTTCATGACAAAAGAGAAGAAGACTTGAAGAGAAGTGTCACGATTTCTGACAAAAGCAAATAAGCTAAGTACGAAAGTAGAAGTGTCACGATTTCATGACAAAAGCTAAGTTGAAGACTACGGAGGAGAAGTGTCACGATATCATGACAAAAGCAAAGTCGAAGTCTATGGAAGCGAAGTGTCACGATATCATGACAAAAGCAAAGACAAAGTATACGGAGTTGAAAGTGTCGCGATATCGTGACATTAAAGAAAGAGAAAGGACGGAGGAAAAGTGTCACGATATCGCGACATGTCATTTTAAGCCAAAGCAAAGAGAAAGAGGAGAGAGAAAAAGTGTCACGATATCGCGACATGTATTTTCATGACAACAACAACAAAAGAAGCTACAGAGGCAAAATGTCATGATTTCATGATAGGTCATAAATGTGCAAGTCAAGAAGGAGAACCCAAAAAAATGAGAAGGATGACAATCGACTAAAATTAGGGTTTACAGTTGTTATGAAAGCCGACTAAGATTAGGATTTATAGCCGACTAAGATTAGGGTTTTCATCATAAAAAATATTGTTATAAAAGGAGGGTTGTTTGGAGAATTGAGTGTATGTTGAATGTGTGTGAAATACGGTCATTGTGCGTAGAGAGCAAGTCATGTCGAATCGTGCTAAGTGCAAAATTCGCAAAGAGAGCAGAGTGCGCAAAAGGGAGAAGACGATCATGAAGTTCGACTATAACGAAGCAGAGTGTGCGAAGTGATTGCATAGAGAGAGCAGAGTGTGCAGAGAATGCAAAGGTGAAGAAGACCAGTTAGGGTCTTGCAAAAGCAAAGGTATCTTACTATCAAACTTATAGATTCAAATTGAAGTCCAAGTTGCAGCTTGGCATCAGGGGTTGGTGCTCCTTTTTGTTGGTGCAGATAAATAAAGGGTTGGTGCTCCTTCCAGTTGGTGCTAGTAAATCAGGGGTTGGTGCTCCTTTCTGTTGGTGCAGATAAATCAGGGGTTGGTGCTCCTTTCTATTGTTGTAGATAAATCAGGGGTTGGTGCTCCTTCCAGTTGGTGTTGGTAAATTGATTGTAAAGTTGGTGCTTTGCAAAGGCTGGATTTGGATGGTAGTCCAAGCAGTCAATTTTTGAGGAGTAGCCACATTGGTGAACCTCGTTAAATCTTGTGTTGTGTGATGCTCTTTTGTTATACTTGTTGTATCTAGTAATAAGTTTTAATTGCTGCGGTATTAAGAGCTATAAATTCAAGTTTAAAGAGCTACACTGATTCACCCCCCCCTCTCAGTGTCATTGTAAGACTAACATTTTATTTGTAAGGTCAAAGTAATTTTGGTATAAAATATGTGATTCTACCTTGGTTGATTAATGCTAGGTCAAAATAAAATAAGTGTCAAGTTTAATAATAATATTTGGTCTTAGTTGATATCCCTACTCTCAGACCAAATTTTTTTAATGTATTATTAATTGAGAACATTTAGATTATGCCCTTGATGTGTAAGGAAGTACCTAAAAGTTTTAAGAAAGAGTATAAGAATTGTGTTAAACCCTAAGCCTACAAATTATGACTAAAACAAGTATTATTATGTGATGAATTATGAGGCACTTGGACAATTTAATTGTGCTTAATAGAAATTGTAGGAAACCTAATCTCATGAGAAGTCAAAACGAAGGAATCAAAGACATAGATGTAATGTCTTATGCCTGCCTAGAATCTAAGAAAGTTGGAAAATCTAATTATAATGCTCATAATGCTTGGTGCTATCAATAGCTTACCAGTAGTCAAAAGGTAGTCAATTATTTTAAAGAGTAAAAAAGTGTAGGAAATAAAAATGAAATGATCTATTGTAGTGGAATTATGTGATAAACCCAAATATTGATGTATATTTCTCAAGGTACTTTTATTGTTGTTTGCATTATTTTTAATTATGTGAAGCATATATTTAGGATTGGAATTATTAAAAAGGTATTTTAAGATTTATAAGAGGACATGAGTATGATTTTTATAAAAAAAATTATTTAAAAGGGAATTTTGTTTGAAGGGGCAGTCAGTTTATAAGAGGAGATAAAAGAAAAATTAATTTTTAGGGCATAAGTTTAAATTTTTATCCTCAGAAAGTTGTTCCAAGAGGAAAATTTAAAAGAAGATAAAATGGATTTGGTAGATGTTTAGAAGATTGATACTTTTTCATAAGAAAGGTTGAAAAGTGAGAATTGGGTCCATAGAAAATTTTAAGTGGACATTTGTTTTTTAAATTCAAGGGAAGACAAAATTAGAAGAGTTGATATAAAAAGAAATGTGGACATTAATTTATTAAATACCACATTTTATTTAGGGGTTCCACATTTATTTGGAGGATTGGAAAACAATTGAAGGAAATAGTTTTTAAAGACAAGGAATCCTAGTTATGTCTTCATAAAAAATTCCTCTCACAAAGTCTCATTTTATAAAAATTCTAAATTTTATTAGAAAATAGATAAAAAAAAAAAAATTGTGATAAACATGTTTTAAGACATAGTGAGCCATCTCAATTGATTCAAATAGAACAAAGATTGGAAATGACATATTGCATAGAAAAAGATAATTGTTGGTATATTGATTCAAGAGCAAGTAATCACATGACTAACAATTTACATTGGTTTGATTCTCTTCACGTGGAACAAAGTATACCAATAAAAATTACATATGATAAAATATATCAAGTCCATGGAATAGGAAACGTTTCATTCATCCTATTGAGTGCACACTAGAAAATGTACTTTATGTGCCTAGATTAGCCAATAGCTTGACACAATTATCATAATTATTGGATATGGGAAGACCAGTTAAATTTTGGGATGTTAATGGAAGTAAAATTTGTTTTATTAGAAAACAAAAGGATATTGAAGCATATGGTTCTTTCAAATATGGAATATTTGATCTAAGATATGATAACACTTTTTCAAAAATGATTAAATCAACTACTACAATGAGAGCAATATCAATCCCAATTGCAATACCAAAAAGTAAGTTTAAATCATCAACAAAGCATTAATTATTAAAAAATTCCAATCTAAAATTGTACACAAGGTTCTCATGGTAAAATAAATGGATCAAGATTATATGGTATCAAAATATAGTCCAAAACAAGATGGTAAGGAATATTCCAAATAAGTGAAAGTATCTATAAGTACATTACATATGGTTCTTTCAACTTTTGATACTCTACAAAAATAGTGTTAAAAACAAGAAGAAATAATAAAGAATATTTTCATGATGAAATATGCAAATGAAATATTTTATAGGATAGATATGGGGTGTGATTTGAAACCCAATATGGTACATGTACAATGTGACACTAGAGACCTAGTATAGAAAATAGATAAAACATATGACACTAGTGATTTAAGCATTGTTCATGAGAATATTTGTACAAAAAATATTTTTGTTGATGTTTGTAGTAAAGACATAGAAAGTGGTTGTAAAAATTAAGCACAAACTATTAGTATTGATATTGTTGATACTACAAGACTTATTGATGAAAATAGGGATAACTATAGATGTGTTGATGATGGTTTGAGGTATATAGATAATGATAGGGATAGTGACAGTCTATGTTGTTTTGAAGAAAATTTAGACATTGAGAGTTATGATAGTTTGAGGTATTCTAAATCTATTAGTATAAGTTATAAATGCTATTGTGATGATGAGTTTGGTATTTTTAAAAAACACACAAAAGGGATTGGTTCTAAATTGTTAAGAAAAGTGAGATATAATGATTTGGGAAAATATGGACAAAGAATGAGAGAATATTTGGCACCATAAATAAGGATAAAATATAAAGTCATTGGGTTTATAAGACAAGGAAATGATAATGAGTTTATGATAGGGAATACTAATACCAATCTTGTGACAGGGATATATTTTATGATAGGGAACCGAAAAATTAATTTTGTGATAAGTACAAGTTGTAGTCATTGTGAAAACTATAGACACATGTTAGAAAAATGATGGGACCTTAATTATTTTATTTTTATAAAAAAATTTGTCACTTCCAAAAAAACATTTTAATATGAAGAAAATAAAAAAACACAATAGATGTAAATCATGGATGGATAAATATGACATAATGGAATAGGATAGTAGAAATGTTGAAGTATTTATACAAAAATAAAAAGAGTTTGTTAAGCATAAGAAATGGTTCATCTATAAATAATATTTTGTATCAAAAAGGACTTACAGTGGTTTGGCTACATAGGAAATGATATTTAAACGTGCATGAAATAATATGTGAAGCCAAATGACATGTGATATTTATCTTATGTATGGAATAGGAAAAGTTGCATCTCCCAAATATGTGAGGAATGCAATAGTCAAGTATTGAAGAGTCACATTTCTAAGGTTATATAATGGAGATAAAGCTCCATGTATTGTATCAAAAAATACAATCCATTTTAATAGAATAATTATTAAATAATATTAAATCTTGCATGAAACATTTTGAGCTATTATATTGTAAGTTTATCTTATGCATATTGTCATTGATATTGGTCATTTTATTCAATTATTGTTATTTTCATGAATGTTATGTTCATTAATTTTGGCCATTTAATATATTAATTTCTCTTATATTTGAGTCTAATCAATATCCTAAATATTGAGACCTAAGATAATCTAGCTAAAAAGCCAAAAATTATCATAGTTACAACCTAAATAGAAATAGAGATATTATCACATATGTAGGAAAAAAGGTCATACTACAAATTTTTGTAGATATAATTCTTTGAATAAAGGAAATCAAATGAATAGATCTTTTCAAAAATTTCATCCAAGGTAATATCATCCTTAGTATAAATATGGACAAAAATAACAACTATGACCAAGAGAAAAAAATCAAAAGAGAAATTTAGTTCAGGAAATTCAAGGGGTTCAAGAAATAGAAGAAGTAAAAGAAGGGAATGAAATTAGAGCCCTTACAAAAATTATTATAGAGACAACAAATTTATAATAGTAGAATGGTACCATAGGCGTACTTCCAATCAATATTTATAATAGTACAATGGTACCATAGGCATACTTTCACATAGTACCAAATAATGTGAAAGTACACCTATGGTACCATTGTACTATTATAAATATTAGATTAGAGTGTGAGTTATTATATTAGGTGTGTGATTTATATTTACCCTAAAGCAATGCATCAATATGTAGAATGATTCCAAGTGTCATGTAATAAAATGTGCAATTGTGTAGAGTGTGAGAGTGTGCAAGTGTCATGTAATAAATTGTGCAAGTGTGTAGAAATTCAAGAGTCATATGTGTAGGTGTCAAGTATACAAGTGAAGAGTCACATGTATGTGGCAAGATGTAAAGTCAAGACATGGGAGGTTTGTCTTATGTGTGGAATATAAAAGGATGCATCTCCTAGATATGTGAGGAGAGCAATAGTCAAGTATTGATGAGCCACCTTCTAATAATATATTATGGAGAGAAATATCTGTGTATTTGTATCAAAAAATATTGAAGAAAATTATATTGAGCTAGTCTCAACTTGCATATTTGATTCATCAATAATATAGTAAGTTTGCTCACTATGTTATATTATGTCATTGGTATTTCATAAATGTTATGTTCATTTATATTGATCTGAAATATTGAATACTCTAATATTTGAGCTTGTTTAAGATCCCAGCTATTGGGATCTATGATTAAATTTGGCTAAAAATCCATCAACCCTACCTTAAAGATATTATCTATATCTATGTCTTATTGTGTGGATTATCATTTTTGTAGATTAATTATTTGTTCTTTATGTATGATAGTGAATAATTTATAATTATGATAAATAAAGTTTCTTAACAAGTGTTATAAAAACAATGATTCTAGCAAAGTGGGGATTATTTTTGTGGATTGCAAAATTTGGGTATTTTTTCCCACAAAATGTCTCATCTTCAAGAGTCATATCTTTGCATAGAGTTGTCCAGTTTAGATGATTCTTGCACCATTTTTTTTAGCATTTAAAGAGATTTAATATGATGGTCATATAAATGTATTCAAGAAATATTGAGAGAAAAAAATCCTATAAATTCATACATCTAGAACAAGGGAAATGATATTCTTTTAAATCATTTTTTGTCCAAAAAATAAAATTTGAGATATCCTTTAGTTAGGGTAAGCAAATTATCTACTATTTATTGGTTTTCAAGGATAATTTTAATATGTACTTATTTATGTGGAATTTTAGTTTCATATGAGTGGGGATACATACATACATACAAATATTTTAGAGGGAAACAATGGTTTTGTATTTTATGTATGCATATAATTTTACATTCATTTCAAAATAAATAGAGCATGAATTCTTAAGTCAATGGGACCCTTATAAAAATATAGCTAGTTTAAAGGATACCATCAAAGGCTATGTAGAAGAAATAAATAGGTCTTAAAAAGAACAAATGGATTTAAGAAGAAAGGTAAATTTTTTGAGGGAAGTAGTAGAAAGAAAAAGGATGATAGTGTGTAAGCTGGGGGAAATGCACCATTAGAGTCATTCAAGGCAAAGAATAGTTAAAGGTATTTGATCAACATAAAAAAAAATTGATTTGTTGGCACCTACATGCATTCTAAAGAAAAATATAATTGTTTCCATTAATCTTAGTAGCAAATTTTTTTTTATTAATATGGATTTTGCTAAGTGTTTGTGTGTTCAAACAATAGATATTAAGGAGATATACCTTGAGGGTAGGAATATTAATATTTTTAGATATTTATATATTACTATGGATAAAGATGTTTCACATATGTATTATCATGTTATTGAGATATTGTTCATATTGTTATTGTCTATCCTTGATTGGATTTTTTGGGTATTGTTAACAATAATTTGCAAATGACGTTCATGAAGTGATAGTACAAGCACCCAAACACTATTATTTTATCTATTCATTTTTTTTATCTCTTTTTCTATTTTTCATCTATAAACTTCCTTTTTAATATTATTCATTTTTCTACTTATGATTGTGGTGAATTTTTTAGAGTATATTACATTATTTGGTAAATGCTAAGGTACCCCTATGGTATCTTCATGGTACATTTATAAATACTAGATTAGTATTGAGTTAATAGTTTAGAGTTGAATCACCACTAGGAGCTATGAACATTTTTTTGACTTTTTTGATACCAACGAGTTGATGGATGTTGAATTAAGAGAATATTTGTTTACATGAATGAATCAAAAACAAGAGGACCAGCTCATCCAACTGAGATTGGATAGACTCATGTTGTCCAAGGAAGTTATCCTAATTCTAGGTGACACCACATTATCATCCTTATCGAGAATTTCTTCTGATCATAATCTACTTCTTCTTGAAGTCACAAGATCAAAACCTATCTATAAACCTCTTTCAAATTTGAAGCCATGTGGTTTAAAGATCTAGATTTTAGATCAAAAATTATTGAATGGTGGCATCAACATTTTAATGGATCTCATGTTTACTAGGTCTGCATGAAACTAAAATTTCTCAAAACATAGCTCAAAGAAATTGAATAAAGAGGTGTTTGGTAATATATTCAAATCACACAAAGTAATAAGCTCCCAATTGAAAGAGGTAGAAGATCAAGTTTAGAGGGGTAATGCCACCAACAACATGAGAATATAGGAGAAGATCCTCCTAGCTGAGTTCCATAACTTGATAGCCAAGGAGGAGATCTTCTAGTGATAAAACTCCTAAGCAATTTGGCTCAAATAAGGAGATTTAAATTATTATTTTTTTATGCAATGACTATGAGACACTGAGGTACTAATTCTATAGAATTCTTCACAAATTTTATGGGTCCACATTTGAATGCATCGAAGATATTAGATTAGATGCAGTTGAAAACTTCTGCAATATCCTTGGACCATCCCAACCTTACCTAGAAAATGTGTTGGACTATCTTCTTTAGCATATTTTACATCTTGTGACTCAAACTGATAACAAGTTTCTAATTCAACCTTTCTCTCAAGATGTGATCAAAGAAGCTTTGTTCTCTATGTCTGCTAACAAGGCACCTGGTCCAGATGGATTTCCACCAAGGTTTTTTCAAACCTTTTGGGACATCATTTACGAAGATGTGTTAGCTACCATCCTTGAAATCCAAAGGTCTAATTTCATCTCAAGATATCTCAATTATACTTTCCTCACCCTCATCCCAAAATCCCATGAGTGCCATTCTATGTTCCATTTCCATCCTATCAGTCTTTGCAATATTTTGTATAAAATTCTTACCAAGACTATGGCCAATAGAATGAAATGTGTCATACCTCATGTCATAGACCTATGCCAAGGGAATTATATCCAAGGTAGGGTGATAGTTTGATCACCATTCACAAGCTCATCCATTCTATAACTTTCAACAAGTTTCCAAGTATCTTTCTAAAGCTTGATATTAGTAAATATTTTGATAGAGTCTCATGGGATTTCCTCCTAGTTGTTCTCATTCATTTTGACTTCCATCCTAAATGGTTTCAATTTATTAAAACTTACACTATTTTATCTTGGTTTTTAGTCCTAGTCAATGGGGTAGTGGCAAGGTATCTTAGAAGTAGACACAAAATTAGATAGGGGGACCCCATGTCCTTGTTCCTATTTATCTTAGTTGTAGATTGCCTAGGGAGGGCTCTCAAAGGCTACCTACACAACAGAGGATATATCAGGTATCAAATATTCTTCTTGACTCACCCTAGTGTCCCACCAATAGTTCATGAATGGAACTATTTTGGCCAATCACTCAATTGTCCCGAAAGATAGAACCATAAGATCCATTATAGAGGCTTACGAGAGGGCTACTAGTTAGAGAGCAACTATCATTAAAGAAAAATTTACTTTGTTAACACTTTGATCCATAGACAAAATTGCTAAAATATTAAGTGTGTCATTAATAATTTTACAGTGATATATCTAGGCGTTCCTCTTTTCCAAGGTAGCCCTATTGAGAGAATGTGGGATAGTGTGATTCAACAGGTAATGAAGAAATTAGCAGGATGGAAGGGAGCCATCCTTAGTAGTGTAGGTAAGTTTATGTTGGTTCAATATTGTCTTTAGAGTGTGCCAATTTACTTCATGTGTTTATTCAGATTATAAATAGATGTGTGCAATAAAATTGAACAAATTCAAAGGAACTTTCTTTGGTCCAAAATAGAGAATAAATTTAGGTTTCCCTTGGTCACGTGGGATAAAGTTTATCTCCTAAAATGTAGAGGTGTTCTAGGTCTTTGAAAATTCCATGAAATGAATATGGTAATGATATCTAAGAAAGCATGGAAAATATTAACCAACTCTCATGTTCAATGGGTGGAAAATGTGAAAAATAAATACCTTAGACAAGGTTCCTTGATGGACGACTCCCCCATTATGAATGGTTATGCCTTATGGAATTCAGTGTACCATATCAGACCTATTCTAAAGAAATGTAGTAGGTGGATATTAGGTGATGGCTCATGTATTAGTTTTTAGAAAGATCCCTATATTACTAATCAAACTCTAATGCATGATCAATTTATAAGCAACTTTAAATCCATTTCTAACCAACTTTTTGGATCCAAGGTTGGCAATTTTATTTTCCATTGATTGGATCCCCATTAATGGGTCAACTTGCCTCATGATATGGGAAATTTAGAGTAATTTGAAGCCATACAAAATTTATCAAAGATGGTCTACCTTCAAATTATCATAATCCTCCAGGCATCCAATACTCCATTCTAGCAGCTCAATGATTTTGGGGTGTTTACCGTTAAATCAGTCTACACTTCATTGATTGAACCTAAGGAAGAATGGTTCCAAAACAAACATATTTGGATAAAGAACCTCATTCCTAAGATAGCTCACTTTTACTGGCTAGTTGTTCAAAATAGACTCGTCACCATCGATAACTTGATTTCTTAGGGTATGATCCTCCCGAATAGATGTTTCCTCTATCAGTATGCTTGGGAGTTGGTTCACCACTTGTTCATGGAGTGTCCCTTTTATGGTAAAATTCTATTGTCCCTTCTGAATCTTGTATCTATTTCCTATGTTGTCCCCTTGTACATTATCAACATCCCCCTCTAATGGCCCAACACTTTCCATTCCAATCACCTAAAATACTGGTGTTCCATTGTCCTTCCCCATTTCATGTGGTAGTCCTAGTTGGAGAGAAATAATAAAACCTTTTGAGATTATTGTCATAGAAACTTAGATGCTCCTAAGAGGAAATAGTCACTCTAGAAACTTAGATGCTCCTAAGAGGACATAGTCACTCTAGAAACTTAGATGCTCCTAAGAGTAAAAAAAATCATTAACCGGATGAATATGTAGAAATATAGTATCCTTGTGGAAGATGATCCCAAATATGATGAGGATTGCATCCCAAAATGATGTGGTGTTGTTGGGTTATCCCTTTTTATCTATAACTTGTTTTCTTTGTTCTATTTGTGCATTTGGATTGTAACTGATATGTATATCTCTATTTTTTTTTTGTGGCCATAGTTAATGGCCCCTTTTTGGCTTGCTCCATATTTAGTCGAACCTTCATGAGATACTCTCTATGAATTGTATAAAAGGCTTTGGATCCCTTTCAAAACATGTTACCAATACAAAATAAATAAAAATAAAAAATATTTTAGAGTGTGATTTATATTTCCTCTTTATGTAAGTGTGAATATGCAGGAAATATACAATTGTCATGTAAAAGTGTAATGTGCAAAAAATGCACATGTGACATGTAAGTTAGAGTGCAAGTGTAGGTTGAGTAAATATTCACAAGTGTCTTGTATGTAATAGTGTGAATATGTAATATAAATATGCGCACAAGTGTCTTAGATCAGGTGTACATGTAGAAGTGTAAGAGTCATGTAATGGTGTGCAAATGTTATAGAGTCAAGTGTTCATGAAGTATGCAAGTGGTAAGTTGATAAAACGAGAGTCATGCGACTTGGCATACAGAGAGCAATAGTCCAATACTTGAAGGGTAATATAACTATGCCTATGTTATGGAGATAATGATCCATGGAATTTATCAAATCATATTCATATATCTTATTGCTTGATTGCAAGAAGTAGGGAAGTAATAAAGCTTGTTTACAGTTTGAGCAATTAATATTGTAATTTGTTCTTCATGCATAGTACATGAATGATTCAAGTTATTTAAATTCATATTTTAGTATATAAATGAATATTATTTGATTTATTATAAACCTTGATATACATATTAATTTTCTCATATTATTCTACTCATTATAAGATTATATTTGACCTTTATTATTGTGGCTATTTTATATTTGGTACTTGTGTGAAATAACTTGTGCAATATTTTTAGATAAACTATGATATATTATGGAAGTATAGAGGCTTATAAAATCAAACAATGGCATCAAAGCTACCACTATAGCCATTTTGATATATTTTATTAAAGCCACCATTATTAATTAGTTTTTTCTATTTTAATAAAGTTAATTTTGAGTCTATCCACTTTGAAATTAGTGAGACTAAAACTCTATTTTTAAGATCATATTGAGTAGAAAAGGCTAGGGTATTTCTACTAGGTTGAAGGAAATTAGTGAAGACTATGAATCAAATAAATTAATAGATAGGTGAACCAACTTAATAATAGTTGGTCATTCAAGGATAAAGCCAACCCTGACATTAATTTAAAATTTTTAATTTTTTTGCAGATTAAAGATTGAATGTGAATCAAATTTGAAGATGGTTGATCATTTAAGAAAATATCCAACATTGACATTGATTTGAAGATTTACATATTGAATACTAATGCAAAACCATAAATATAATTGATAATTCAAGGATATAGCCAACCTTGACATTGATTTGAAGATTTGTAGAATTGGAGATTGAGGTAAAATCAACTCAAAAGATAGTTGGTCATTCAATAAAGAGCCATCCTGACATTGGGTTCTCTAGTAAGGAGGAGAATAATATTGCGTTCCTAGGTACAACCTAAGACATTTAAGATTTCATAAAAAATATGAGTTGTAGAACAAGAGTGTGAGAAGCTTCCTACATAGATAGAGAACTATTTTAGCTTCTAAATATGGATTAGAGAAAATAAGAATAGCACCAAAGTGCATTTCCAAAGAAAAGTAAAGAATATAGATATATAAATATTGAAGAAGGGTAAAGAAGCATATATATATTACATTAAATAGCTTCAATCATTGGATTGAAATCTATAATATATGAGATTTGTAAGCCATTGAAGAAAAAATAAGCAAAAAAATAATTAGTAGAATTAGGTCAAGAGCAAATCAAACTTGACATATTCAGAGAAATATACATTCAAGAAGAGATATAGAAAATTCTATAGAAGACTATATTGTTGAAGAGAAATGTCTAAGAAGTCATAATAAGAAGAAAGGACCGTGATAGAGAAAGAGCTATTAAGACATATGAAGATAGAGTGGTCATTTGGCCATCTCTAGAAAAAAATATAAAAGATCTATTTAGCCTACTTGAATAGAAGAAGAAGGAAAAGAAAGTCCATTTGACTAATTCCAAAAGGAAGATGAAAATGACACCATTATTCAGCCTACATAAAGAAAAGAAGAAGAGTGGTTAATCATATTCGACTATATACAGTGTAAGAGTTGTGCTTGTAAAAAGTAAAAAAAAAACATAAGGAACCTTCTATAAAGTAAAGGCACATATATCATTTGGCATAAGTACATTATTCATACTAAGCATCATTATACAATGTGAGCACCCTCATTCAGCCTAAGTAAGAACATTCAACCTGAGTAATATGCAATAGTTGCAGTCACAATAGCCAATGTAAGATCCATTCACCAACAAGCTACCATATGTATGACTAACATAAGAGAAGCTAAAAAATGTATGGATACTATAGAAGAATCTATAGGTTAGAGTTATAAGGAGCTATTATTTGTTTAGAAAAGGAAGCTATCAAGAGTAGTCAAAATAAGCTAACAATATATCTATTAGAATCAATGAGGATACAAGGTGATCGAAGTCCAATGTAGGAGGAACTATATCAAGAAATAAGGAGATTAGGCAACCCAAGAAGCAAGGAGGAAGCCAAAGTGACAAGAAGAAGCAAGAAGGAGAAGCCATCATAAGACAAAGAGGTGTAAGAAAACCAGAATAGCAAGATCTAACATTTACAAGGTAGAATCTAGTGCAACATACCATCATAACGTAACACAAAAGAAGATAATTCTTGTAACATTTCATGTTTTAAAAGTTTAATGGAAGTGCAAAGATAGCATTCAGATCACACTAGTGACCATTGATGATGTTAGGGTTTGTGCTACATGATAGTGCATGTAAGCCACCTAAAGGAAGAAGCAATATTGATGCATGATGTCTAAAGAGGAAAAGCCACCTTTGAAGGAAATAAAGGTTATGATTATCCTTTATTACCTTTATTTAAGGAGACATAAGAATTTAGTAAATATTATTAAGCTTAGGAGTCATAAAGTGTTTTTTATATTTTTGAAAATAGTTAAGTAGGAGCTATAAGGAATAAATTAAAGTTTTAAATTTTTAAAAAGGAGTGGAGTGATAAGGATTTTTCTATATAAATTAGTTTATTTAGTTATTTTAAGAATTTGAATATTTTTGAACGATATTTTTGATAGAAGTTTTATTTTTGAGTATTTTCATTTTTTTGAGTAAAATTGAAATTGAAAAATATATTAAAGAGTTTTTGAAATTTTTGCAAATTCTATTTGGATCTAAAAGGTTTTCAAAACCAAAGGATTATAAAATTGTTAAGAAAATCATGTCATTTTTTGTAAAATATAGGGTAAATATATCACTTCATACAATATTTGGTATATTAATCCCATGTCCCACTTACAACATTTTGAAGAAATATGTATAATTTAATTGCGATACAAATTGTGGTAAAGCCTTTAATGGATTAAGGTAGTTTATTATAATTCCACCAATATTTAAGCCACTTAATACAAATAATCCATCCATATTATACACCTTAGCTATAAATATTTTATTAGAAGGGGTACTTATCTAATAAGATGACAATAATATGAAGTATGCCATTTACTACATTGGCCAAACTTTATTTCTAGTAGAAAATTTTACATTCCCATGGAAAAGGATTTCCAAGTTGTTATACATGATAAAGTAAGGAACTATATATTATACAAAACTATCTATATTATAATTAGGTTAGATCCTTTGTATCATCTATCACAAAATCCCTATATCTAGTGATACAATAAAAAAGAATGAATCACAATAATATAAGAATTTGACCTATGCATTATAAGTAAAAGAGAATTTAAGGGTTTAGTATTTTCAATTAGCTCATCACAACACATGATACAAGCTATGAACTATTATATGAGTCACCTCATGATAATAAGTTTGTGTCTATATCCTATGCTTCATATGATTTCATCTATAGATGCCATATTGATTTAGGAATTTGACTCCTACAACCTAATGAAAAATAGCAAGCCCTACTATACTATTATGAAGCTTCAAATTTTTATATTATTATTATCCCATATGAGATAGTAGAGAGGTAGGTTTATAAATTACTTGTTTATAGATATCTATTCACACACATACAAGTAAAAATAAATAAAATAAAAATGGGTATTACATCAAAATTTCTTTGTATTTCATTAACTAGTGTAGTAATAAAATTATGAAGTATTTCATAATAGATAGGATGACAAGTATCAATTGGAGAAGAGAAACTCCTTTCCATAATCCTAAAAACTATAAATGTCATCACTAATTGAAGTACTAACCATTACTATGTCATGACTTATCTTATGGAGTTACTTATGGTGCTAACAAAAGGGGTTGTTTCAATGTATAATTAGCCTATTTTTAATATTATACCTAAATTATCTAGTTCTCTCATCCTGAGATACCTCAAATATTATATTCTATAATTAGGAATCAAAAAATAAATTATATTTACATTATCTAATACTATTACTAAAATATGGATAGTTTGAAAAATAATATATCTGACAATTTTTATAGTATCCACCTTTAAAAAGTGGTCCACACTAAAACTATATCTTGTACATCATCTCATAAATGTTCAAGTTTTAGTTTACTCTCTACTGTTACTACTATGGTTTCAAGATCAACTATAATGAGGGTTGTCCCTAAGACCTTGTCCTTAGTACTTCTAGTTAAATATCACTCAATATAGGGACACAAACCATTCAATTTATTTAAGTACATGATTATCACATGTTTCTATTTAAGCATTTGATTAATCTAGGAAGCTAGTGCATACAACTATTTATTGACCTGATTGTATCTAGGATTAGTTATATTGGTTAAGTCTTATTTTTCATGAATTTATATCTAAAATGATAACATTTATTAGTCAATAATAATGGTTAATTGGTTGGTATATGTTTATAGACTAAGAATATAAATAGTATCTTGATTGCATTCCCATATAGTTGCAACACCAATTATAATAGGGAATCAACATGGTATGGAGTTGAATTTTGCTATCTCATAGTTAACTACCTAATTTTGGAGAAGTATATCTACAAAAAATTCATTACTACCTATTGTAGTTGTAGTTAGAGGATATTTATTTAAAAATTCTTGGATGGAACCTTTGATGTAATTGGATCTAGTATTTGATTTTATCTTGTATTTTTCAATACCATTAATTTTCCTTTAGTATATCTTTCTTGATAATGTCTTGCATTAATAGAACCATGTAACTACTATCCTTATAATTGATTTGGATTAAAATTAAATACATACTATATTATCCATTGATTTAAATTTCTCTTTTGCATCACCTACTACACCCTTATTCGCCTCTATATCAGTAGACCATATCCGAGTAGGGGGTGGCATGGCATCTATAGTACATGTGATCATGGTAGATCAAATAACCATGATATTAATAGTTAAATATTACATTAAAGTGGTGTAGATAGGTCTAACTAATTAGTTGGTCAAACTACTTTCTCCTTTTATATATTGTCCTAAATGGTTATTCCTAAAATAATAGTAGATGCTTCCATCATTGTGGTATAGTTATATTTATGAGAAATAACATTGCAATCCATCCTATTATTATGGATTTAGAACTAATACATTGGTAATTAGATATAAGTGATAGATTTTTACCAAAACACTAAGTTTTTTTAGTGTAGTTATTGTCACACTTGGCTCTTAAATAGGGCCCAAACTACCTACCACTACTTTAATAGTTATGATATGTAAGTTATAATAATTTACATGACCAATAATACTTCTATTATAACTTTTGTTGCTACCTCCTCAATAATTTTATCTTTATATCATGAGGTTATGGTTATCACTCCTTCACAAGTGGTACTGATCATCATGGATATAATGATATGAGTTATATCCATTAACCTTGCTATACTTTATACTCTTCATATCAAACTTATGTGTAGGGATATTATTATAATAAATACCACTAACATAAATTATGTAATTATCCTTAAGGATTTAAAAACTATAGTATTTTTCTTTATCTCTTATGTGTGCTCATATGCTGATCAATTGCTAACCTTGCTATCTTTACTAATAACAATAGGAATAATTATTAGGATAGAGAAATTGGTTAGGCATATTTCACATTTATTATTTGTTACACAATTATTGATATGTTGGAAATTATAGGGCTTCATGGTTGTCCCAATGAAAAAACTACTTATATTTAGTGTTATCTCAAGAGGTAGTTTAGTTGTAATAATTTTGACACGTTTGTCATAAACTACTATTGTAAATTCATATTCAATTAGTTTTCTAAGACTACCAAACCTACTTAAGACACTTTAAATAGTAGAATAGAAATTAATCTTAAGATAGTGTTCAATTGAAAGGGAAGGTTAATGATAAAGTGAAGTAGTGTTGTTGTGACTTACATATTACTTGGTGTGGTAGATGCTATCATGATGGCTTCATATTCAAACTTAGATTTCAAATAGATCAACACATAAAATTTTTAAATAGCATCATATTTCCTTTTATTTCTAATGGGGTAATTAAGATAAGGAGAAAGTGAGATACATAGGCTTGGTAGTAGTATTGGATATGGTAGAAACATCCACTAATTTTTCAAACTTCCTACCTTTCATTTTAGACCTCTTTATTTTCCTTTGACCATGCTAGTAAGGGAGGTTGACATTGATTGTTATGGTGGCATCATACTATATTACTTTGAGATAACCTTTTGGTATTATATAATTACATACTATTAATTTCTATTCTTATAACTAGGTGGAATGGTTGATTCCACTACCTTCTCATTCCTAATTTTATGCCTTTGACTCTTTGGTCTCCATCACCTTGTTATAAACACACAAGCATTATATCCAATATATAGTTTTTGCATGCATGGTATTATCACTCACCATATTTCCAATAGAGTTCATCCACTTTACATATTATTATATAGTTTTTAAATCCAAAAAATATGATAAAATATCCATACCTAATGGTTAAAAATCCCTTAACTCATGGATGTAGTAGTTTTCTATGTTACAAGTGACCCATATGCATATTTTATACATAATAGAATCTTGGAATGCTTCTAATAATAGTATCAAAATCACTTTCACCATTTGGAAGGTTTAAAACCTTGATTAAATGATCTAATTTTTTAATATGGTGTTAGGGTAATATAAGAAGGATCTTCCCACTTTAATGCAAATACAAGAATACAAGTGGTACTTATTCTTTCCCATATTATTGAGAATAATTTTCATAAATGACATGGAAATAAAGTTTATGAACGTATTATACATGAATATGTATCTCTAGCTAATATATCTTCTCCTTGAGGTCATAAATATTCAACCAATAACTCCGAAAGAAATAAATAAGCATGATTTAGCATGAACAATGATAAAGCTCTATGTATGGATGGACTTCCCATTTAATTTGACAAAGCCACTAGGGATTTTATGGGACCATATTTACTGATAGTGTATAAAAAATCCTTGATGAGGGGATCCCTTGGGAAGTGGATAAATATTGGCCTAATTATTCCTAATTATTTTCTAATTTCTTTAATTTCTTCTAAAACCATCTTAATCCTTCTAATTCTCCTTTAATTTCCTTTAACTCCCTAAGTTTCTCTAATTTTCTCCTAATATTCCTAATTTTCTTGTACCCCTATCTAATACTTCTACTTCCTTCTTAGCCTCCCTAATCCTTTAATTTCCATATAATATCCCATTTATTCCACAAAATTTCCTCAAAATTACCATATCTTACCCCTCTAATACTCCTAATATCACCCCTCATCAATCCTTAATCTCATATTAAACCATAGCCAATACTAAGGAGATTTGCATTATTAGTTTTAAAATTCTAAGAAAATCCCTAAATATTTATATATACTCCCCCTAATACCCTATTTAATTCCCCTAATGTTTTTCAGCCTCCCATATCCCTAGTTAGGCCTTAACCCCCCTTCTTAATCCCTAACCAAATCCCAAGGGGAATGCACAATGGATTTTAAATTATAAATAAATCCTAGCAAATCCCCAAAATGTCCTATCCTCTTCTCAAATCTCCACCAAAATATTCTAGAGAGTGCCTTTCATTTTATCCTCATGTCCTCTTAAATATCCCTATGTCCTCCCTCTCCCTTCCCTAGGAATTGAAAATTCTCCAAAAAGCCCCAAGTCAAAGTAAAATTAATTTGCATAATTAATTGGTTGGTCCTTCCCATCAAATTTGTCATATTTTATCAATTTTAAAATTTTCCCATATCATCCAATGCAAACATATCCCTATGCACCCCACACATTCTCCTAGGCCAATTTATGGCACTTGGTTGGGTGAGGATTCACCCCCCAAGGCTAATAAATATAGACGATGCACATTCCTCCATGTTTCATCTTTAGATTTTTCTTAGAATTCTCACATTCTACTTGGATACCAAATAACCTCCACCTCACCTCCATGTCACCCCCATATCCCCCCAAAAAATTATGTAAATACCCCCTCTCCTTCCCTCATTTCATAAACACATGTTGGCTTATACCCAGATGTTACCAAAATTTCTCTAGATCAAAGTATGCATGCTTACATTTCAATTTGTTGTTTTCTTTTCTTAGTTTATTCAATGTATTAGCAGGTGCTACTAACCCATTTTTGTTTGCATGTGTGTAGGCATTGAGACTTTACTCAACCATGGGTGGTCACAAAAAAAACCCACCAACATATGATTGTGGTATAGGAAAAGGATTGCACCATAGTTGTTTTGTAAAAGAGGGTAATTTGGAAATATTATTTGTAAAAATCCTAAGAGGGTTTCATTGTATTCAAAGGACTCTTTTGCAATATAATATTTTATTTATGTTCATGAATGGTGCTTTTTCTATGTTACAAAATGGTGATCATGGTGGGACCCCATGAATTTGATTTTATTTAAGCTATTTTCCTTTAGATTGTTAATGTTTTTTAAGAAAATTAATTTGTGTATCTCTTTGTGGTTCTAGATTTGCATTTTACATTGGTAGCCCCATTATTAATGGGAAATGTAGGTGTTGTAAAAATCTATTGCATTTAGTTAAAAAAATAGAGCAAGCTTTTTCTTTTTTCTTTTACATTTTGGTCATTTAAAAAAAAAGTAGTTTTTTTTTTTTTTTTTTTTTACATTATATTAATTTTTATATAAAAAAGGTTCCTTTTAATTTTTCTCAACCTTTACATTTATTTATTTTTTTAAATTTTCAAAACAAAAAAAAAACTTGCTAGAACTTTTTTATTTATTTTGTTGCTTAAAAAAAAGAGCCAATTTGTATTTTTTTATTATATTTTCATTAAAAAAATAACATAAAGGGTGTGCATCCAACATGCTTCTTAGGCTTCATGCATGAGACCCGCACCTCTACCCCATATCGATTGTGTACAACCATGTGGTCCTTATGTCCTCTCGACCACACACCACCACATGACTCATGTGCCCTGTCTAACCTTAGCCACATACCACCACATAGCCCTTATGCCTCATTTTTCAAGTGGTTTTCCTAGCCCTTAAACCATCCTATTAGAACCTATTGTGATCCCTATGCATGGCTTTCCCTCTTCGTGATCACCATGTGACCTTCTATTAAGACCCTCCAATCATGACATCCCTTAGACACCCTTTACTATGCCTCCACGCAACCTCCCTTGAAACCTCCTCATTGTGTGACCCCCACATGGTCTTCCATCATAACCCCCTATAATGACCCTTATGTGTAGCCTCCATGTCGACATGAGAATGCTGATAACCACATGTGAGGGCACCCATAACCACCAAATCCCATCCATGATGTATTACATTGGAAAGCCCATAATTTTGTAGCAACCTGGTTCCAAGCCTACAATAAATTTTATCAATTTTGAAAATTGGTTTTAGTCACCACATTATTTTCCCAAAAGGTTGGAGCACATTTTTGAGGGTTAGCTTCTTATACCAATTTTTGTGAGTGTTTTCCATCATATACAAAATAGAGTAGTTCAATGTTTCTTTTCTACTGTGTAGGAATAGGGGAAGAATTCGTGCTCTTAATTTTCTTTTTATCTACATTTTTGAGTTATTCTATGTTTTTGCAATATTATAGAATTTTGAATAAGAAAATAAGGATTCCTATTTATAGCAAGAGTCTAATATTTTCTTCGATTTATTTGTGATCATGTAATTTATTTTATGGAAGATTTAACTCAACAGTATTATTTTTATTAAATTAAAAAAATTAACATAAAAATAAGCACCTATGGCATACCCTACATTTGAATTGTATTTGGCCTGTGCAGGCCTATGCATGATAGACCTGCATCAAGCCTACATGCACTAGACTAGTGCATTGTCACATGCTTCATGCCCTCCTCCCCCTTATTTTATCTACACACACACACACACACACACACACACACACATATATATATACATAAAACTAATAAAAAAAAGAAAAAAAAAGAAAGGGTGCTAAACTTCTTTTTTTTCAAACCTTAAAATAAAAATTAAAACCTACAAATCAAAATTCTCAACATATTCTAATGGGAAAGAATATTCCTATTTTTGAAAGATAGATCATCTTTTATTTTTGTTGCATTGGCATTTTTTTTTTAGTATAACTTTCTCCTCAGGCTTCAGATTTCAAAACCAAAACTTGCATTGTAGTGCTGACTCTGAGCCCATTTCAACAATTGACTACAAAACATCATTTGGTTGTATTTTAAGTAGTAAATTTGCAATATAAATAGGAATTATAACCATTAAAATTTTAAAAAATATATCCTTAGGGTTAATATTTGCATTTATCACATTTAGGACAAGCAAATTTTATATTTTGTATTTTTAGGATTGCTCTCCATTTTGTATTAGGTATTTATATCAAAATATAAAACATAAAACTAACTAAAATATACTCCACACATACTTGCAGTTTCATATTATACAAATTTTTGTGAGGATAACCTCTTGATGATGTTGAATTTCACCACCAACCATCGGTTGAGCCCATAGAAACCCTAGTTAGTACATATAGTTTCTTGGATTTCATCATTGGAAAATTGGTTACCCTTGGGATTAGCTTAGGGTAATCTTTTAGGTTAGATGCCCTTTGACCATGGGGCTTAATAATTAGTGGAATTATAGTTGTTTTGTCCAAGCTCAATTGAGGGTGAAGCAAATAGGCAATTAGTAGGACTTAGATAGTATGACCTCTCTCAATAGGTTTTTTTTATCCCCTTAGGATACCCAAAGTTTAACCTCCATTATAGGTAGTCATTTTAGCCATTACGTGTACCACCTATCATCAAATTCATGGGCATAAAAACACATTTTTTAGAATTCATTTTACCTCCTCATTTTGTAGTTCATAGGTTTAGGATACATCAAACACATCAAAACCAAAAAGAAAAAAAATAGAAAAAATAACACACATAACAACAAAACAAAACAAAAATAAAAATAATCCATGAACCATTTCCCATTTTGGCTAAAACATCCCAAAAATACCAAAATAAAACATCAAAACCATCATTATGTGTTTTATTGGTTGTTTGCATTTTTGTTTGTTTAGATAGTGCACTATTCCACAGACCACCTAACCCACCACAAAAAACCTCCTAAACCACCACCAAAAATATGTTAGAGTGAGAGTATATTACATCATTTGGATCATGTAAATGTACCACATTAGGTACATAGTTAGGACAGGAAATTACTTTAGGGGGAATTTATCTAGTTACTTAAAGCAATGTAATAAATGCACAAGTGGTAACGTGCAAGGTGTCCCCTTATACAACTAGGTAGATTGGGGGACAAGGAATATATATTTCAATATAAAGTACCTCATTGTAGTAGATTACACTCATCTTCATCTTATCATCTTCATATCAAGATATATTAAGTACTCCTGTATGGAGTATAATGTATCTCTTTAGCTCATATTAATAGAGTGAAAATTTCCTCCATATTGCATTGTATTTTTATCACTTCTATTTATAGTATATTTCAGTCATATTGTTGTTCCACTTTCTTTCATATATTATGTATTGCATTGGGACCTATACTAGATCTCTCCACTGCATATATCCTAAAAATATAATAGTGGTATCAGAGTCATGATTAATCGAGATAGGATAACCTACGTCCATTATAAGAGAAATCTAGTAGGTTAAGAGGAATAGGGAGAGTCACCATTACTATTGTTGACCTGTATCTTTGCAAACTAGATCTACCATTGAGTGTCACTACATGCAAAAGTTACCATTAGGATTAATATAAAAAGCCATAGTAGTCAATAATATTAGTAAAGTAAGGACTAAATTAAATCTCAATTGCACAAAACTTGAGATTACATTTGGCTAGGGTATTTCCATAGAGTTACAAAAAAACTCGTTAAGACTAGGACTCAACATTCAAGCAACTAGTTTGATAAATCAACAAGTGAAGAATATTGTCTCTAGATTTATAAGTTCTTATGTTTCAGTCTCTAACAACTTGTAGGAAAATGAGATTCAAAAAAAGGTTGGGAAGCTTCCTAAAAAAGAGTTAGGAAGAATATATTCTTAGAATCACTCCAGAACTTGAAGTAACAAGGAGAATATTGAATATTTCAAAGACCTTGAGAAAGGTCTCATTACAAGAGCTGCAATACTGTAAATTGCAAAAGTAAAGAAAATGCCATAGTAGCCTTATAGTAGACTCAAGAAAGAAGAGACTCCAAAAGTTGAGTCATAGGAGGAGATAGGAGATTGATGATATCCATTCAAGATTAATACCTACAAAGTGCAGAGAAGAATAGGTGATAGGAGCCTAGAAGAAGAATAGGCCAAAGAAGCCCAGAAGAAGAATAGGCCAAATAAGCCTATAAGAAGAATAGGCCAGAGTAGCCTTGAAGCAAAAAATGGCATAGGAGCCTTGATCAAGAATAAAGCCATAGAAGCCTTAATTATGAAGAAAAATTCAAAGAAGAATTCCAGTTTTAGAAGAAAAAATACTTATTCAGAAGAAAAATCCTCCTAAAGAAGACTCTAGATAAGATTCCAAGAAATAGGAGATTTATGATCTCCTTTACTGATTAAAATAATTATATTAGAATAAGCTAAAGAGATCAGGAGATATCATTGAAGAACTTCCATTCATAGGAGAAAGAGAAGGACTAGGAGAGTCTTGTTCAAATCCAAAAGTAGTAGAATTAGATATCCTTGAAGAAGATCTCATAACCAAAACTTCCAAAAAAAGAAGGATGAAGAAAATATCTCAGTCAGAAGACTAGAGGAGCTACAAGATAAAATATCTTGTAAAGGTCTCAAAGAAGAAGAAAAAGAAGTTTTGGAGAGCCTTTTTTTAGAGCTCATGGAAGCATCATAATAAGAGTTCCCATGAGAACTCACTAGAGAAATCCACTACTAAGGAGAAGCTCCTGATAGTGAAGGACATGGGACACTTATCGCCATTCGAAAACAAGCCCAAGAAAAGAAGAGTTTGGTGAGTGTCAAATCCCAAAAGAAGAATTTGGCAAGGACTAGCAAATTCAAGAAGAAGAATTTATCAAGTGCCAAATTCTAGAAGAAGAATATAGTGAAGACCTCAATAAAATTAGAATCCTAAGAATAAGAAGATCCTATTTGAAGTTAGAATTTGATAAGAAGCTTGAAGGAATATTTAGATAGAAGAAGCCTACCAAATCTAGGATATTTGGATATTGTCTCTTATAGCAAGAAGGCACAGTTCAAAGAAATAAGTTCTCTAAATCTACACCAAAAAGTAGATCATAGGAAGGATTATGCCACCAAATCCAAGGGTCAAGATAGAAAGTTTGAGGCTAGAGATTGGTGAAGGAGAAAGTTGTTCAGAATAACCAACAAAGAAGTTGTGTATCCATCCACTATAAAGTAGTAACTTGGTGAATCAAAATACCAATATCTACATCATATACATAAAATATTAAAGGTAAAAAACTAGGATGCAAATAGTTTAACTTCAAATTAGGGCTCATTATAAATTTCATTAAGAACCATATTTGGATTAAAATTTGCACAAGAATAGATTGCATTATAGTATTCAAGTGAAAAAAGAAATAATTATTTTTAAGGATTATTTACACAATTAATAGGAATTGGATATTTTCGAGAGAAAGAAAATTAACATCTGCCTATTTGCTATCTAGAAAGTAAGAAGACTATATCCTACAATATTTATTATAGTGAAAATTTACAGAATACTTATTAAGGGTTCATTACAAATTACTCTTAAAAGTTGTAGATATTATTAAGTGCATCTGAAATTATTTTGAGAGTTCATTTACTCGAGCAATAAGATGAGATTATTGTTATAATTAAAAAGTTCATTGACACTATACTAATTGATCTCTAACTAGTTACTCTCAAAAAGGTTAGTTTGTGTTTGTTGATTGTTAAGGATCAAGAGCACAACAAATAGTATATTAATCAAAGTATCTGGAGACACTAGTTAGTGCACAAAACCTAAAAAATTTAGTGGCCAAAAGAAACCACCAAATTCATATTAGATTCCTCCAAGGAGTGGAAAAGAAAACCACCATTAAAATCAGCAAGAGAAGGTTCAAATCGAGACTTGGTGAATCTCAAATTAAAAGAAATAGAAAGGTTATCTACACGGAAAAATTGTAGGAAATAACATCAAAAAAAGGATATTCTATATACGTGGTTACAAGATTGAGTTCATTAGCCAAATATCCAAGCAAAAAAGTGGAAATATGTATAATCAAAATATAACCTCAAGATCCCCCATTACCTGCAAAGAAAATTGTTATCAATTCAGAAAATTAGATATGCAAAAGGAGTGTAAAAGGAAGTGCAATAAGGGTATTTTTATATACAATATATATTACATGATATTGCACTATCATAATATGTTTTACAAAGGGATAAGGGCAGCGTTTTAAGTGTCTAAAAGGCACAATAATATCAAGGCATAACAACCCACAAAAATTGAATACTTGCACACTCAAATCAAGGCAAAATATCCCCATAGAAGGCTTAAATCCTCTATGTCTTGGATAGCCAAATCTACAAGCAAACAAAGCACAATACAAGACAAAGAGAAGAATTATATTCAAAGGCAAAAAGTAGAACATAACAAGTTGAAGCAATATAAAATCTAGACATACGTCTAAGGAGAATTCTATACCATTATTGGAGGTTCACCAAAACTCCACCAAAGCTTCATATTTATTTCCTCTAAGTGCTTAATAAGTAACTGCTATGACACTTTTAACATAGCACAAGAACCCTCTTCTATTAAAAGGTTTCAAAGACCAATGGAGTCTGCATATTCCATATTCCAATATTTAATCATAACATAGGCTGAAATACAATATGGAAGAAAGAGGAAAGAGCATTAAAAGCTCTGGTCAAGAAGGTCCAATAAGTTTAATATTAACGCCAAGGAAAAATTAATAGACACCGTCCTCCATAAGTGCTCAAGGGAAATACATTAAAAGTGGACTATCATATACATCCAAAATCTATGGTGAATACGTAGAGAATACAAAATCAAAGGTAACGTATCTACTTTATTAAATTTACTTTCATTAACAAGGAGTTATAAGGTATAACATTAGGTTTAAATACTAAAGGAAATCAGACATATTTGAAATCAATATAAAAGGGAGAAACACATATTAAATAGTCTAATATTTGCAATATTATAACATAGGAGAAATAAGGAATTCTACTTGGAAATAAGAATTTCTATTATTGCAAATTTCATTGTTTTCTAATATTCCATATTAGGGAGTTATAGGAATACTACATCAAAGTAGATAATTGGAATTTATAAACACTAATATCAAATTATTAAAGGCTATAAAAGAAGGTTTATAAGGAAAATCAAGAGTTGTAAATAAATTGGTATACTTTTTTCAAAACACAGTAAATAGACAAAAGGAATATAAATATTAAAATCTCATAAAATTAGAAAGTGCTTAAAGTTCAATAAGAGTAATAGTATGTAAAAGAAGTTGATTTTTTCTATTCACAAAACTTTACAAAATCAACCCAAAATTGAACTATTATTCTCAAAAGCACTTTATCTATCATATAGCATTTCCAAAATCACTAGGGAGACATAAGTTATTCTACAAAAACTTGATAATAATAGCATTCAACAAATATTATCAAGTACTAAGGTCTCTACAAAGTCTACAAGGACTCTACTAATTCACATATCTTAACTAGGGAGATATAAGGAAGCCTACAAAGTCTAGGCTCATACTTCTAGGGAGTCATAAGGTAGGAAAATACATCATAAGATACAATATCCATACTCTAATATAGAGAGCTATGTATAGTTCATATAATACAACAAAAAAATGCATGAATACTCCCTCAAAGGAAAAATCAAATACCATAAAATTGGAATCATGAATCTACTTATAAAGGGTAAATTAGATATTACTTCTAAATTGATTCACAATGAAGCCTTACATGATGAGTTTGACACCATGGAACATTATCTACAAGTTCAAATAAAATAAGAAATTAAAAAATAAAAGGATAACATTCCACTTACCTTATAATTTGTAAGCATACTGTATTTGACATTACTTACATACAAATGCTGCAAAAAAGAAAATACTGAACTAAAATTATTGATAGAATCTTATAAAAGAAAAAAATAAGTGAATCATACTTAGAAAATATATCCTTATGCAGCATTAATACTTCATGAACTACTGATTCAAGATCTAGTATTAATGTTTTGATAGAATGTTAAAAAACTCTTGGATAGAGAAATGACAAAGAAGAGAAAACATCTTTGTAGGAATTAAGCAATAGTACTATCACCAACAAGAACACAAAGACAAGATTCAAAGGCAAATCTAAAAATGAATAAGATGAACTTGATAAAGGATGACTCCAAAGAAAAAATCAAAATTTTCAAAATAAAAGAGCAGAAGACTATTCTCAAGAAGAATATCCAATATTGAATATTGAAATCTTCAATACTAAAATAATGTAATATAGGGGATGTTAAAGTTAGAGTACCACCCTAGGTACATAGTTAGGATAGGAGATTACTTTAGGGGGAATTTATCTAATTTTTTCAAGTAATGTAATAAATGCACTAGTGACAATGTGCAAGGTGTCCCATTGTACAACTAGGTAGAGTGTTGGCCAAGGAATCTATCTTCATATATAAAGGGCCTCATAGTAGTAGATTAAAAACATATTCATCTTATCATCTTCATATCAAGATCTATAAAGTACTCCTGTATGTAGTACACTGTAGCTCTTTAGCTCATATTAATGGAGTGACCATTTCCTCCATATTGTATTGTATTTTTGTCACATCCATTTATAGTATATTTTAGTCATATTGTTGTTACACTTTCTTTCATGTTTCCTATATTTTATTGGGACTTGTGTTAGATCTCTCCATTGCATATATCCTTAAAATATGAAAAATCATTCAAAACCACTTCCAAATACATCCCTTCACATTTTATCTCATACCTTCTAGCTTATGGTTCATATGAGAAGCTAAGCTCAAGCTCAAGCACACCCTGCCATGGTCCATTATGCATTGGTCCCTAATCCCTTGGTAACTCCAATTTATTTGAGGAAAATCCATCCATCCCATCTAGTACTTTCTCCACCATATATCCTTTCCCATTCCCAACTACCAAGGCCTATTATCATCCCTCACATTATAATTTAGAATTAACGTTTACATCCCCATATACCACTCTAATCAAAATTTCTCTTGCAAAGACCACTTTTTATTTCTTGCCCTGATCCATCTCATCCTTACCACCTATTATTCCAACATCATCTCTTCCCCTATCTCTTCCAATGACTCATTATTATTCACTCTCTTCCTCTTCATCAATTAGCCTCTTTCACAAATCTACATATTGTACAAAACCACCAATCAAATTCATAACCCCAATCACAACCCAACACAAATCACCTTATTGATTGAGTTGGATGACATTACCTAATCTATGCTATCATGAATCTTGATCAATATTCCAACACCCATTCTTGGACTCGATGTCTATACAAGAACCTTGCTTGTGACTATCATAAACCCTAATCTATTGGGTCTAAATGCAAACTTTCTCTTCTCCACATAAATTCTAATTAACTTTGATTTTCTATGTACCATGCCTATGCATGTATGGTTTCTACATGCCTATGCTACATCAAGGTAGAACCATGTAATCCCACCTAAAATCGATGGTAGCATCGTAAGGAAATATACCATATGGTTGGCTCATTTACTAAATTTAATGTGCTCCAAAATCTATCAATGGGAAGGTTCAAAGATATGCATCCCTTCCATTATTGGGCCATCGTACATTGATCATAATTCATGATAATCCTACATCTCCTTCTCAAGTGTTGCTTTAGTTAATTTGTATTTAACATCAACTACCATTGTTATCATCCCATTGCTCACCCATTCCACCTATATACTATTTCCTCCTCACCTATTCAATTTCATTCCCTTTTCTTTCTCTTGTAGGTTCTATTCCATTTTTGTATAGTTGTGTTTCAAGCGACTATGTAATTATGGTTAGTTCATTTTTATCCTTTTTTTTTTTTGTTTCTATAACTCCCTCTCCTTATCCTTCCCCCTTTCTTCCCATTTTATTTCTCTTTTATATTTTCCTTCATAAACCTACATCATTTTTATCATTCCTCTCTCCCCTTCTCCAACACATCACTCATCTGGGTAAGTTCATCCTTTTTCAAAGATATCCACTAGTCTAGGGGGAGTCATCCATGTTAGAAATATAAAGAAATAATATTGAAACTAGGAAACTAGAAATGCAAAGCATTACTGAAAATCTCAAGAACTAATTGCTTTATTCCATGGATCAACTTTGAATAAATAAAAAATTTGATCATTGAGAGCCATTGGATTACAACTCAAAAAATCTGAACTAGTCTAAACTAAGAGTTCACCTGACTCATGGAAGAGTGGTAACTCAAGTAAGTCTATTCTAGTAGAACTTAAGAGAATAAATATTTATTCTAAAACCCCCTTTAAGTGATACTAGGGGTGAATGTAACAAATGAGTCCCAGCAACAGGGCCTGATGAGGTACTCATGTACAATGAATCTTATTGAAGAGATGGTAAAAAAACCACATGGGAAAAACCATATTTCAAAAAATAAAAATAAGAGGTATGTCTTCGGATGGCAAATATTGTCCTCATTGAACAAAAAATAAATGAGTCTCGGCAACTAGGCCTAATGAGGTACTCATGTACAATGTTATTACATATAGGAGAGATGGTGAAAAAAACCACATGGGAAAAAACCATCTTCCAAAAAGAACAATAAGAAGAAAGTAGAGGTGAAAACATTTGTGCACCCTTCTAATACATTTTATTTACTCCAAGTTTCTCTCACAACTGAATGTAACACGGATATGGAAAGGATATGGTGAAAATATCTACAATTTGATTTTTGTAGGAATGTACTACAAGTTTAGATCCCCTTGCTGAATATACTACCAAATGAAGTGCATGTGAATATCAATGTGTTTGGTATGCTAATGTTCTACTGGATTATGGGAAATATGAATTGTGCTATGATTGTCACACCAAAGGGTAATAGGTTGGTTATGAAAAAAACCAAATTCCCTTAGTATCTGACAAAGCCAAAGAGCTTCTTGACTGGCTAAAATTTTTGCCCTGTATTCAACCTCTATGGATGATAAAGCTATTGCCTGTTGTTTTTGCATGACCAAGCAATAGGTGAAGAACCAAGAAAAAAAACATAGCCAAACTCACAATGAGAAAATCCTGAAGAAAGAAGGAAGGAGCCCATTTTTTCATACCAAGCTCTAGGAGCTTGTTTGAGACCATAGAGAGATTTTCTTAGTCTACAAACAAGGGAGGAGTCTTGAGTGAATCCATCAGGTTGTTCCATGAATATTTCCTCTTTTAAGTCCCCATGTAAAAAAGCATTTTTTACATCCATATGAAAAATATGCCATTTTTGGAAAGCAACTAGTGAAAGTACCAGCCTAACAAAATCCATTTTTGCAACTGGTGGAAAGGTTTTAGAATAATCAATATCTTCAATTTATGAGAAACCTTTAGCTACCAAGCGAGCTTTGTTTTTTTCAATTTTTCCATTAGGTCCATATTTAGTTTTGTAAATCCATTTAAAGTGAACTAACTTACTTCCTTTAGGTAGAGGAACTAAATCGCAAGTTTTATTTTTGAAGAAGGAAGAGAATTCATTCTCCATGGCATCATCCAATTCTTTTATACTAGTTAATTCTTTAAAATATTGAGGATCTGTGGAAATGGAATGATAAACAAGACTAGAGCCTATGGAGTTGCCTAATCTAGATGATGGAAGATTTTAGATGTAAGGAGTGGCTTCTTCAACTATGGTGCGAGACCATTTTGGTATTGTGGAAGGAGTAATTGGTGTGGTAGGACTTTGAGTTGGAGTTTGAAGTATAGGATCCTCATTTTGGCTAGTTTGATAGTTTATCTCTAAAATGGGATATTCATTATATTGAGGCTCTAACATTGGAGATGGCTCAAGAGAATTAATGTTGGAAGAGGTTTTTTGAGGATCTCTATGAGGGAATGTTTCGTCAAATTAAACATTTCTGTGAAAAATACCTCATGATTTGTGGGAACAAGGAGCCTGCATGCTTTCATTTCCTCACAATAAACAACAAATATGAATTGCTTGCTTTTCTTATCTAGAGCCTTCCTTTTATTCTTTGGGATATGTGCCCAAGAAGTACACCCAAAAATATTGAAGAAAGAGACATCAATTTTTGAGCCAGTCCATGCTTCCTCAAGAGTCAAATGGCCAAGAGCTTTATGAGGTGTGCGGTTTTGAATATAGTTTGCATAGTTAATTACCTCAGCCTAAAAAACTGTTGGAATATCTCTTGAGTGGAGCATACAATTTGCCATTTCCTTTAAAGTTCTATTTTTCCTTTCTGTAATGCCATTTTGCTGCAGATTATGGGAGACTGAATGCTGATGAATTATGCCATTACTTGATAGAAAATTTAAGAACTCATTACTAAAATATTCCCCCATTATCTGTATGAATTTGCTTGATTTTGCTAGTGGCTTGATTTTCAACTAAGACATTGAAGATTTTGAAGTGGGATAGAACATCACTTTTGTATTTTAGAAATTAGACCCAAGTTCTTCTGGAAAAATCATCAATGAAGGTTAAAGCATACTTTGCTCCTTTGAAATAAGGTTCTGGGAAGACCATCAAGTCACTATGGATTAACTCTATAGGGGATGATGCTCTTTGAGAACCACTTGGGTGGAAAGGATCTTGACGTTGCTTTCCAAGAGCACATCCAAGACATACTCCATCAATAGAAAAGACTTTGACAACCCTATTACCATTTCATGGGTGTTCAATTACTTTAGGTAGTTATAACTTAGATGTCCAAATATTTCATGTCATATTTTGCTTTCAAGATATCCATTTGCAACAAAATAGGAGGCCCCTTCTGAATTTTTGAATCCCTTGAAGTGAAATAGGTGAGTGTTGTGATCAATATATCTTTTTTCTATGAGAGAGTTTGGTTCTTGAATGTCTCTCATCTCAACTCCTATTGGTGAGAAGAGAACTATTTTGCCTTTTTCAGAAGTAAAAATCTGGTATATGGAGAGGATATTTGTAGCTATGTTTGGGACATAGATAACATTATTGATATAACCACCATCAATGGATATGTCACCTTTTCCTTTGACTAGGATAAATGATGAGTCACCAAATTCTATGCTACATGTTGAACTTGAGGAGATTGAAGTGAATGACTCATATGAGGAAGTCATGTGATGAGTTGCTCCTGAATCTAGAACCCAATATTTTGATGAAGTTTTTATAGCTTTGCCTTGAAAATTTAAGGCTTTTCCTATCTACTTCTTAGTGTCTATCTTGTGATCCTTCATTGTTGCCTCTAGTTGTTGTAGTCTTTTCCAACATTTGTTCACATAATGACCATTATTTTTAAAATGTGTAAGAGTTATGGGACTTCTTTATTTCTTTGTGAATTTTTCTTTAGTAGATGTGGATGCTACTAAAGATTTTGAGGAAGAGGGAAAGATCTCATACTTTGCAAGTTTTATTTCCTATCTAGTTAGCCTATCACATAATTCCTCTAAAGAGGGCATTTTAAAATTTGCACGAAGAGCATATTTTGTAGACAAAAAGGTGGTTGCAAAAATTTGAAATACACCATTTAATTTAGAGATAATTAGATAGATGCATGTTGTGGCCATTCCACAACTAGCCCCAATAATTGGGGACCCACCTTTTAATTTTTGTGTTTGGGTGTTTTTGTTTCATTTTGAGTGTCTAGTGGATTGGTTGGGTTCCTCGTTTTTTTTTATTATTTTGGTTAATTTTAATGTTTTGAATTAAATCAATTCAAACATTTAAAATTAATTAAATCAAATTTAAAATAAAAGAGAAAACAAGTAAAAAAAAAAAAATTAAATAAAGTTGTTTGAATTTAAAAAGGAAAAAAATAAGTTTGTATCTATAAACAAATAAAAATAAATAAAAAAGTCAAAATATTATATATATATATATATATAAATATATATATAAATATAAAGTAAATTAAAAAAAAAGTAAAGTAAAAACAATAAAATATAAATAAAAAGAAAAAGTAGTGAATGAAGCCATGGTGCTTCATTCACCACATTCTACTTCACGTTTTTAAATAGTTTAAATTTAGTATTCTTTTTTCTTTTTGTTTCTTTTTTTAAAATAGTTTAACTTTATGCTTTTAGTATAGTTTATTTTGTTTGTTTTAAAGTTTGTTTTTTTTTAAAGGCTAATAGTTTAAATTTAGTATTCTTTTTTCTTTTTGTTTCTTTTTTTTAAATAGTTTAACTTTGTGCTTTTAGTATAATTTATTTTGTTTTTTTTTTTTTTAAAAAGGCTAATTCATGTGTTTGTTTTATGTGTAGGTAAGAATAATCCAAGTGGTGGCTAAAATATATGAAATAAAATAGAAACCAACAGGCGTTATAACAAGATGAAACATATGAGCATTGTTGTTGACGCATCAATAGAAAGAAAATCTAGAGGAATAAATAATAGTAATGATTGGCGGTTACCAAGTAAAATGAAAATGAAAACGTTGCATGTTGAGGATAAAATAGAAACCAAAGAAAAGACAGAACCAGAGACATGAAAATGAAGGGTTTGATGGAAAACAAACGGAGGAAAGAAATGAAGTCGAAACAAATCAAAACGAAAAGCCACGTAATGGAGAATCCAAGGAACAAAAAATGAAACAGACAGCTAGGAAGGAGAGGAAAGGTTTTTCATGGTTTCAAATATCTCTTGGAAACAAGAACCTAGGGCTGGATCTTTTGGGGATTTTTTGGAGGAGGAAGGCATACCACTGGGCCGATTTTCACCATTTGGATGCCAACTTTGGGCATTTTTTTTCTGCATTGTAATGGAATATTGAATATCTTTTTGCAGCAATTAATTGGAAATGTCTCAAGTTTTATGCATTTTTTATGGTTAACTTGATTTCATTTTCAGTTTATTGCACCCTTTTCCTTTGAAGCTCACACCGTATTAGATGTTGATTGCACAAAGTCGGGTCACTCTAATACTCGGTTTTATGCGGAATACTAATGCTTGCAGAGTCTGTGGAGAAATTCGGGGTTGCAACATTTCTGTTTTTCATTTATTTTTAATTTTTTTAACTTTATTTTTGCTATTTTTTTTTAATTTTCAGAGATTAAAAAAAAAATAAAAAATAAAATGATAAAAATAATTACATGGATGTGAATAATGATGTAAAATATATCATACACAATAGATTTGGATTCATTCCGTCATTCCGAGGTAATTTCAATTTTATACAAAAATTTTTGAAAATGGTTGTTTGATGCAGATTTTACAATTTTGGAATTTCATTTTTTCACATTTTGGAGTCAAATCAGATTTTTTTAGCTTCATATTTTTTTACTTGCAAGCATAAAATAAACTTTCCTTCATGAAAATTTCAATTTCATCGAAGGGGGTTAATTTTATGGCATTTCATAAGCTATCTTTTTTGGGGCCATAAGTGCACCTATCTTTATAAAAATTTCAATTTCATTAAAGAGAGGTGATTTTATATGTTACATTAAAAGGCTATTGTTTTAACACATTAAATTATTATTCTTTATGAAAATTATTTCATTAAAGAAAGATAATTAAATGACATTTTAAAGCCTATATTTCAAGGCTATAAATTATTATCTCTTTGTGAAAATTGATTTCACCAAAGAGGAATAATTTATTATTCATATCAAAGGCTATTTTTATCTTCATGATAAGAAGCTACATTTAAGGAGCCTATTCATCATTTTGGATTCACATTCATAGATAGATTTTAATCTTTACTTTCATGTTTAAAGAAGGATTTAATGCAAGGTAAAGCTTGATTAAAACCCACTTAATAAGGAAGATAAAATCTACCTTAAAATCCTCAAGATAAAAAGAACTAAGGCACTACATCATGGTCATATGAGGGCCAATTCACATTTATTTTTTATTTTGGTTTCATGAACAATCATTAAGGTAGCATGGTAAAATAAACCAACATTGCCCCTTGTTTACAGTTACTTGCAATCACTAAGGTGTTCCAAGCATTTAAATTGATATATTTTTATTTGAGATTACTAATACACATATGCAAATGCTAATATAGCGGAGACCTTGGAGAAATTGTTTGTTTAATTTCTTTGCAAGAGAGGGTTTTGGAGATCCAAACCCTAAGGGAGAGTGTAATTTCACAATTGGGTAAAATTAACACTCAACATTTTGGTGCTAGAAGGAGGGCATGAATTGGTTTACTTTATTTTATTTATGTTAAGCAATTCATGAATTGGTATTCATTGATCTAACGCTTTTGGATTGTTCATGGTTACTCAAGAGTTTTAATTGCTAAATATTTCAAGTTCATTTGATTAGCATCTTTGGTATCCTTTAGCACTCAACACTTTGGGAGCTAGGAGGATTGGAATTGATTTATGTTATTGCTATTTAGATGCTAAATTGTTCATGTTACTTGAAATATTTATTTACAAAACATTGGTCTTGACTAACGAGTTTTTTTTTCCATATGATTACTTTCATTTGATTCTAACATTCTCTATTTTTGATGATGCATTAATGCTAACATGTTGTAAATTTGAGAATGTTCTTCAATTTCATGGTTTAATGGATACATATCTCTTGGTTGATGCTAACATGATTATTCATATGTTACATATTTGAGATTGGTTAGTCATTTCATGCTTCTTTGTAAGAAATATTTATTTGACTAACAAATTGGTTTTGAAGTTATCCTTTGAGTTTCACTAATGGCTACAAGTACTGGAAAGTGGTATGGGGTGCATGGTAATCCTTTGAACATTAGTGGAGATGCTCATGACTTACCCAAGAACATAGAGAAGATTTTTCCCAAGTTTAAGCACAATGGCACAACATTAGCCAAGGAGCACATTCAGTCCTATGTGGATATCCTAGTTAGATGGAATGTTGAACATGAGGATGTGGCATGTAGATTGTTTCCTGGGAGCCTAGATGAGGTGGCATATGATTGGTACATCAATTTACCCACAGACTCTATTACATCTTGGGCCCAATTGGAAACTGCTTTCATCAATCAATTTAGGTTGCTCATTGATCCTATCACGATTTATCAACAATTTGCTTCTTGCAAGAAGGAGCCTAATGAGCCAGTGAGAACATTCAACATGAGATTTTGAAAGCTCTATGCAAGATTGATTGCTCCCCATACTATTGAGGAGAGGGTGCTCTTCAAATATACTTTGGGGCATTGGATCCCTTGCTTGCCATGTTCACTAGGACAAATCCTTTGGTTACTAATCTTGCCTCGACCTACATAGAAGCTATGATTGTAGATCAACAATTAAGGCCACAAGGTTATGGGATGGAGCAATTGCCTATGGTAGGACAACTAGGGGCTTGCAATCAAACCTCGATGGTAAATCAAGCATGGGCACAACAAAATTTGATATCAAACATTTTGCCCCACAATCAATTTTACCCTACCATACCTACGTATGCTCCCACATGTACTTATACGAGTACTTCTATCCATCCAACTACTCCATCACGGTTAGAGAATCATGGGGTCACTCATGGAGCCATTACAACAAGTGTTTAGGCTTTGTCTATTGATATCAATCCAACTAATCCTACTACTTCCACCACTCAACCCAACAAGCTTGTATCAGAAGTAAAAGAGCAAAAGAAAGTGGTTAAGAAGTTAAGTAGAGATGTGGTTCCATCACAAAAATGAGCACATCAATGTATGCATCCAAATCATCCTAGGAAGAAAATTCATAATGCTAATATTAATGATATTTCATGTTATGTTCCTTCAGGTGATAGAAGAGACTTTGATGTGACTTACATTGAAGTAAATGCCTATTCATAATGTCTTGAAGAGCATGAATATTTTGGAGAAGAAATTCTATGGATGGGTAACAAGAAGTTGGAACCAAAAGATCAACATTTTTTTTCGAAAAGAAAAGATCTAGAATCATTACCCACAAATGAGGATTGGGATGAACAAACCTATGAGGATATGAGTTGGTCATGTGTACTTGCAAAGGAAGATTGGAGTGACTATATGGAGCAAGATGTAAAAATTGATCCCCTTATAGAAGCTCCTAAGCCATCAAAAGTGGTTGAAAGTGAACTTGAAAGAGAATCAATAAATGAATTTGAAGACATAACAAAATCTCACCACTTGTTCTCGGAAGATACTTTGAATGATATTGTTGAAACTGATGGCCAAGAAGATCTACACCTTCCAAATTGTGATAAAATTGAATCATGGGTTACCAATTTGGATTATGATAGCCTCACAAATTTGAATTCAAGAAATAACCCACTTTTGGAAATAATTGAACCATCTAGGGAAGGTGAAGATGAATTGGATGAGAAACATGTTGATGAATCGGAAGATGATGAAGAAGTACTTGAGCGTCACAACTTGGTTTTGGAAGATGATTACTATGATTCTTGGAAGAAATGGGAAGAATATGCTCACTCTAAATCTTCTAATGAACTTTTTATGTCAATTGATATGCAGGATAATAGGAGTGTTTTCTTGCATGAGGATATTATAAATCCTGTACAACCTAAGGAAGTTTTGGAAGAAGAATCGAAATCTAATCAAGTTTTGGAAAATGATTCTACAACCATGAATCAAGAAGGAGAATCATTTGATTTGGGTTCCTTTGAGGGAAAAGAAATTGAAAATATTGATCCACTTACTTGTTCTACAATGTCTATGCCATTTCAAAATGGGGAAATTTCAGAACCAAAATGGTTTGGGTTTGATATCACCGATGATCCAATTGAAAATATCACATTATCTAAAACAACCCAAGTGATTGATCATGGAGATGTGTTAGTTGACCCACCCCTAGATAGACAAGACTTATGGTTTGAAAGGGATGGACATGTTTTTAATTGGGTACCTAAGTTTGGTGTCTTTGATAAACAAGGTCATGGAGAAAGAACAAATGCTACATGATGATGATGATGAATGTCATGAGGAAAAAGAGAAAGTTTCAAATCCTCTCCAAGTAATGGTAAATGGAAAAGTGCCAAAGGTAAAATCTCACCTTTTAGGTTCCACCATTTGAAATGCAAGTGAAGGTTTGTCTAATGGATTGATGGATTTAAATACTATCAATGATGAAATGTTATTTGTGGTTGATAAAGAATTTGACTTAATTTCTCCTCACACCACTAATGATATTGTTTTATTGAATGAAAATGAAGTTGGTATGCTTGAAGTGTTAAATCAAGTTCATAATCAATTAGTAACATAATCTAGGATAAAAGCTTATGATGATGCTCATTTAATAAATATCCTAGGTGCTTGCAAATGGTTACATGAATTTGATTGGTCTACAGATTTAAAAAATGATTTGGCTTTAAAATTTGTAGAAATAGGTTCATATTTGCAAGATCTCATATCTAAAAATGAAAGCTTATTTCTACACCATAAATGGAATTGCAAAATTGACATCTTAAAGAATAAACATGAAAGAATTGAAGATCAATTATTGTATAATCAACTTGAGAACTTGAAACTCCACCATAATATTATTAATGGAACTAAATCAAATTGGTATGGTGAGAGGGGTAAGATGAATATTGTTGCATTGTTTGGCCTAATCTTGTTTTTGTTGGGTTCCTACAAAGTTTGGCATGCGTATCACATTATATGTCTCTTGAAATGTTCTAATCATGTTTGGGATCCTGGAAAGTGATAGTTCAAATTTTTGCACCATCTTGTACCATATTGTACATTTGTATATAGTTTTGGTTTTTACTTTTGTGCTTTATCCATGATTTTTGGGTTTGGATTTAGTTTTGGTTTGTGTTTTTAGTTTTGTGTGTTAGGTTGTTCCCTTGTTTTGAGGTGATGTTTTGTGGTCGCTAACTTTTGGTCTCTGGCCCATTTGCATGTTTCTTTGCTTAGTAGGGGGAGCACCTGATTTGAAAAACTGATGAACCCGAGAAAAGGGGGATGAGTTATTTGGTGATCATGCTCAGATGTTGGGACTAAAATGGTGGAAAGTGGAACAATGAAATATTAGCCCAAGCTCCACATGGGACCCACACACACATTAAATGGTGCTTCTAAAAGTAAGAAGGATGAAGTTGTCTTGATTATGCAACCCTAGGCAAAAATCTAAAATGCTCCACTTTGGCTTTCTAACCTAGTGAGACTTGATGCTTTTGCAAGAGTTCATGAGTATAAGCTATGCAACAGAATTTTTGAAGTCTGTCATCTAGTTCAGGAAAACTCCACCGGGGCTATAGACACTGACTGGTTGTGGGGCCCTGGCTAGGCAAAGCTTGATACTTAGAAAGAGAGAAAAAAAAGAGAAAAAGAGAAAAAAAGAGAAAAAAAAAGAAAAAAGAAAAGAAAAAAGAAAAGAAAGAGAAAGTGAGAACGAGCATTAGAAATCCTGACACACCTAGGATAGATGGGCTTTGCAAAGCATTAAGCGAACACACGGGTAAGTTAGATAAACCTCACCGGGGCTATAGACATCTGACTAGCAGTGGGGCTCTATTTGTAAAAGTCTTCTCTTCAGGAGTTGTACTTCATAGCCTAATGTAGAAAGGGATGATGGAATCTGGAGGATTTTCAGAAATGCAGGAAATGAATCACGTTTGCACACACTGAGCAAAGGCAGATGGATTAGTTATTTTCATTCTAAAGTTGTTTACCCCCACCTTCTTGGGACATTGCTAAATTATTATGTCTCGCTAATCTTGCGTGTTTTCGTTTCAAGTTGGGTTCTTACCGAAATGCTCAGGAGCATTTTCCAAGCAGAGTCACCATTTGTTGTGGCCATTCCACAACTAGCCCCAATAATTGGGGACCCACCTTTTAATTTTTGTGTTTGGGTGTTTTTGTTTCATTTTGAGTGTCTAGTGGATTGGTTGGGTTCCTCCTTGTTTTTTTTATTATTTTGGTTAATTTTAATGTTTTGAATTAAATCAATTCAAACATTTAAAATTAATTAAATCAAATTTAAAATAAAAGAGAAAGCAAGTAAAAAAAAATTAAATAAAGTTGTTTGAATTTGAAAAAAAAAAAAACAAGTTTATATATATATATATATATAAACAAATAAAAAAAATTAAAAAGTGAAAAGATTATATATATATAAGTAAATTAAAAAAAAAAAGTAAAAACAATAAAATATAAATAAAAAGAAAAAGTAGTGAATGAAGCCATGGTGCTTCATTCACCACGTTCTACTTCACGTTTTTAAATAGTTTAAATTTAGTATTCTTTTTTCCTTTTGTTTCTTTTTTTAAAATAGTTTAACTTTATGCTTTTAGTATAGTTTATTTTGTTTGTTTTAAAGTTTGTTTTTTTTTAAAGGCTAATAGTTTAAATTTAGTATTCTTTTTTCTTTTTGTTTCTTTTTTTTTAAATAGTTTAACTTTGTGCTTTTAGTATAATTTATTTTATTTTTTTTTAAAGTTTGTTTTTTTTAAAAAAGGCTAATTCACGTGTTTGTTTTATGTGCAGGTAAGAATAATCCAAGTGGTGGCTAAAATATATGAAATAAAATAGAAACCAACAAGCGTTATAACAAGATGAAACATATGAGCATTGTTGTTGACACATCAATAGAAAGAAAAGCTAGAGGAATAAATAATAGTAATGATTGGCGGTTACCAAGTAAAATGAAAATGAAAACGTTGCATGTTGAGGACAAAATAGAAACCAAAGAAAAGACAGAACCAGAGACATGAAAATGAAGGGTTTGATGGAAAACAAACGGAGGAAAGAAATGAAGTCGAAACAAATCAAAACGAAAAGCCACGTAATGGAGAATCCAAGGAACAGAAAATGAAACGGACAGCCAGGAAGGAGAGGAAAGGTTTTTCATGGTTTCAAATATCTCTTGGAAACAGGAACCTAGGGCTGGATCTTTTGGGGATTTTTTCGGAGGAGGAAGGCATACCGCTGGGCCGATTTTCACCATTTGGATGCCAACTTTGGGTATTTTTTTTTGCATTGTAATGGAATATTGAATATCTTTTTGCAACAATTAATTGGAAATGTCTCAAGTTTTATGCATTTTTTATGGTTAACTTGATTTCATTTTCAGTTTATTGCACCCTTTTCCTTTGAAGCTCGCACCGTATTAGATGTTGATTGCACGAAGTCGGGTCACTCTAATACTGGTTTTATGCAGAATACTAATGCTTGCAGGGTCTGTGGAGAAATTCGGGGTTGCAACATTTATGTTTTTCATTTTTTTTATTTTTCTAACTTTCTTTTTGCTATTTTTTTTTAATTTTTAGAGATTAAAATAAAAATAAAAAAAATTAAAATGATAAAAATAATTACATGGTTGTGAAGAATGATGTAAAATCTATCATACGCTTCAGATTCATTTCGAGGTAATTTCAATTTTATACAAATTTTTGAAAATGGTTGTTTGATGCAGATTTTACAATTTTGGAATTTCATTTTTTCACATTTTGGAGTCAAATCAAAATTTTTCAGCTTCATATTTTTTTTACTTGCAAGCATAAAATAAACTTTCCTTCATGAAAATTTCAATTTCATCGAAGGGGGTTAATTTTATGGCATTTCATAAGCTATCTTTTTCGGGGCCATAAGTGCACCTATCTTTATGAAAATTTCAATTTCATTAAAGAGAGGTGATTTTATATGTTACATTAAAAGGCTATTGTTTTAACACATTAAATTATTATTCTTTATGAAAATTATTTCATTAAAGAAAGATAATTAAATGACATTTTAAAGCCTATATTTCAAGGCTATAAATTATTATCTCTTTGTGAAAATTGATTTCACCAAAGAGGAATAATTTATTATTCATATCAAAGGCTATCTTTATCTTCATGATAAGAAGCTACATTTAAGGAGCCTATTCATCATTTCGGATTCACATTCATAGATAGATTTTAATCTTTACTTTCATGTTTAAAGAAGGATTTAATGCAAGGTAAAGCTTGATTAAAACCCACTTAATAAGGAAGATAAAATCTACCTTAAAATCCTCAAGATAAAAATAACTAAGGCACTACATCGTGGTCATATGAGGGCCAATTCACATTTATTTTTTATTTTGGTTTCATGAACAATCATTAAGGTAGCATGGTAAAATAAACCAACATTGCCCCTTGTTTACAGTTACTTGCAATCACTAAGGTGTTCCAAGCATTTAAATTGATATATTTTTATTTGAGATTACTAATACACATATGCAAATGCTAATATAGCGGAGACCTTGGAGAAATTGTTTGTTTAATTTCTTTGCAAGAGAGGGTTTTGGAGATCCAAACCCTAAGGGAGAGTGTAATTTCACAATTGGGTAAAATTAACACTCAACAATGCATTCTTCTTCTATTTTATTCTTTCCACTACCTTTGAATTGAGTAAGAACTTCTTTAAATTTGGTAAGAAATTCAAAAATATTGCTGAAGTCTTCAGGAGATAATGCTGTTAATTTTACCTCTAGCTGCATTGACATTATTTGATCTAATTTCCAAAACAAGTTCTTTAGTTTCTGCCAACTCTCAAATAGAGTTTTACATTCTAAAATATGAAACCATAAGATTTCATTTACATTTGTGCTTATAATACCCATTGTTTCATACATATTCCCTTTATGAACAAATATTTCATATTATTTTTCAAATTTAGGTTGCTTCTCTTCTAGCAAGTGTGTGAGCCCTTTTTGAGAAATGAGATTTAATATTTTTGGTTTCCATGTGTGATAGTTATGAGGGATGAGTGGATCAATTGTATTTATTTTGCCAAAAAAATTGCAGTGAACCAATATTCCTCCCCTTAACTACATGTGTTTTGAAGTAATAGGCAGTACAACCAGAAACCTATTTTATGAATGGTAGCAAAAAACTAGACGTTTATACCAAGCCTCTAAAAAACTCGCCCTTACGTGAGGGAAACTATAATTTTTGAAGATATTGATACATGGAATATAGGCTATTGAAACCAAAAATAACTTGCGAGACCTATATACAAATTATCTAAAAAAACTCGCCCTTACGAGACAGAAATTATAATTTTTGTGAGGATATTGATATGTGGAACATAGGTAATTATTTATAAGAATAATTGTTGGATTTTTAAAAAGTTTGTGAAAGTGCTCAATAGATTGTGAGTGCTTTCTTTGATTTTTTTGAGAAACTCCTTTATGCAATTGCTGTCTTAAAATGCAGAATAAACTTAAAGAATGAGAATGAAGCAAAAAGCATGAAGTGGCCAATAAAGTGCTACACACAAAAAAAGAGTCCACCAGTGACTTCCAATCTTATGGACACAAGAAGACAGCTTCCCCCCTTAAAGAATCCAACAAAACAATAAGTGCAAGAATCAGCACCATAACCCCCCCTAAAAAAAAAGCTTTGTATTACTTGAGATTATAATTTGTCTTCTCTCTTGACAACCTTGTTGAAATAGGTGTTGAGAATAATGTTGAGACACAAAATAAATATAATATTACAAAGTATCATTCATGAAGAGAAATAGATGGAAGAGAAAGAGCTAAAAAAATGAGGATGAGTCCATTTGTTTTTATAAAAACATAAGTTTTTTAAAAAAACTTTTAAAGGTAAAATTGCCTTCGAAGGCTCTCAAAGGGCAATTAGAATGAAGCTACGCAGATTGCAGATGAGTCATTTGGAAATGGTACAAAACACAACTCTATGATGCTACTCCTGAGGCTCTCTTTCAAATTGAATGTACTATTCATGAAAAGTAGATGCAACACTCCCTCAATGATGTATTGGTCCCTCCATTTGCTTTGGATTGTGCCCTCCATTTTCTTCCACGCTCACCACACCAACTTCATTTCGAGAAGAGAGCACCAACATCAATTTGATGAGAGCCTTGGAAAACATAAGAGAGAGTCCACGATGAATCGATGAGAGACCTACAAGCTTTAGTAGGATAGTGCCAAAAAAAACTTAATATCACTTGGAAGAATTGAAAATATGAAGAGTGTTACTCCTGGTTAAGTCGAATTGCCCTCTTATCGATCTTCGAAGAATGCGGCAGCTCCTAAAAAAAATGAACCAAAACTCGAGCAAAGGATGGAATTTGAGAGAGTTTTGGTTATTTTTTATAGTATTTCATAGATGGATAGTTTTTTATGGACAACACTAAGAATAACGACGTGGCTTATTTTATGGGGTGAACTGAATATATGACAATTTATGTGATATTATCGCATAAGTACGAACTGAGGAAGAAATTCTTAATTTATCTTTTGAGCACCAAATTAACCTAATAGAAGAGCCTATCACTTGGATGAAAAAAATGCACTAATGAGGGAGACATGTGTCTTTACTCACAGGAAGTACAAGGCTCCAACATGTATAAATTGAAGAGAACATGGGTGTCTTGAGCTCCAATGAGGGAAGACCCATTTTATTGGAGGGAAGAAAGGATGATGTTCCTTTGAAGAAGACCATATGAACCAGAAAAATGAACCTGTATTTGGCTCCTTAGCACCAAGGAAAGGAGGACCAAAAATAATATGAACATACCAGAATTCATCTCCTTAGTGCTAATGAAAGGAGTATTTGTTGCTTTGTAGCAGAATATAGACATGAATAAAAATACAAAATCTAGATGCTAGTGTAGGTAAGCGATGGTGGCTTCACTATTTGGCATTAAAATTTGAGATATGATGATGCCAATATTACGATGATTGGCTTATCCCTTGGGAATAAATCTAAAACATGTTCCTTGTAGTAGTCTCCTTGTTGGTTACTATTGTGTTTTAAACCACAATACTTTCCTTACTTTTGAAATGAGGATGTCATTTGAATATGCTCTATGGGAGAGCTATGGAAGAGGCAACACTAAAAAATATTGTACAATGTAATGATAAGGAAGCCAACATATCCAAAAAATGGTATTAGTTAAAAAAAAAAATCTTTAAAGGGACAACAAAATTTTCTTGAGAGAGGGCAGTGTGAAGCAAATATTTAGATAATACCATACACAAAAAGGTGAGGTAGCAAATACAGTGGTTTCCTATTATCAAATATCTTATAACATTTTACACTTAAAATGATAGTAATGATCTATTGAAACATTTAGTGGATAAACACTGTATTGGACTATAGATAAAAAATAAGACTATTTAAAAACTTCCAAATAAGTTAAAATAAATAGAGAAGACTTATCTAAAAAAGGAAAGACAAGATGAACCAGATCAATGAAAAGAGTTGAATGATTGCAAGAAAAAACTAGCCTTGCTCTGGTACCATGTTAGAAATGTTGAGAAGCAATATTCAAACTAGGAAACTAGACATGCAAAGCATTATTGAAAAGATCAAGAACTGATTGTTTTATTCTATGGATCAACTTTGTATAAATAGCAAAACTGATCATTGAGAGTCGTTGGATTACAACAACTCAGACAAATCTGAACTAATCTATACTGATAATTCACCTGAATCATGGAAGAGTGGTAACTCAAGGAATTCTACCCTAGTAGATTAAGAGAATAAATATTTATTCTAATAGTTCACCCTTAAAAACTTATTTTGTAACTAGGCGACTCCATGCTTTAGCTCAAAATCCTCTTTCCCTTTCATTCATCATCTTTCATTCCTAAGTTTTGTTCAAGCATGCTCTTTAAATCCTTATTTGGTTTTGTTTGTATGCTTTACTAAGCATGCTTTTATTATGTTAATCGAGGTCATATTTATAGTAGTCCTTGTCCTACCCATTCATGTTTATTTTTCCTTTAATTAACTTATCCCTCTATTATTTGTATCCTTTCTATCCCCATCTAATATCTTGTCTCTTCCATGACTCTAGCTAGGAAAATCTTCAAGTTCTTTTAGTTACTCAGCCATGCCTAGTGTTCCATTCAACCTTCATCAAAAGCCATCATGACCTTTGGAGATATGGCCCTCCCCTGGTTACATCAAGCCTTCTCTAGGGTCCACACACATCTCTCACATATTAATCATAATTTTGAGTTAAGGGTAAATGATACCATGATTAGCTCTCATTGTGAAGTGAATGGTTTCCCTTGCTCATCCTGTTATGCACATGGTTCAAACCCAAGGATCCCATATGTTCAAAAACAAAAGTAAAAAAAGAAATGTATATATAGTAGGGATCCTTAGGCATTTTAGATATCTCCACTAGGGCTATAGATGCATGGTTGGTAGAGGAGAAATATCAAAGGACCATGGGGGTATCTCTACTAGGGATATAGATGCTTGATTAGCAATGGAGTATACCCTCTCCATGGTGACATGCATATCATATTAGTGTCCTTATTTTGTATACACCTATGTACACTCATGGATGAACTAGCTTATATTATCTTGAACTACAAATTATTATCCAACCTCACTCAAAATTTAGTTAATAAACATCATTGCACACACATGGGATCCTAAGCACTTTGATCACCCAAGATGGTCCTTATCATTCATAGTTATTGATTGATCATTATATGAATTTAACTAGTTCACTAGGGTGTTTGAGTCCCTTGAAAGAACTTTTGGATTCTCCTTCATTTACCCATGTGAGATGACAAGTTGTATCCACTTTTCTTCTACATCCAATTCACTCCATGCATACCTTGTATCATACTTCTTATTTCTCATCCCATCATCATTCCATCTTGATTGTTTTGATACATTTAATTAATCAACTAAATAATGAGTAGTAATACGCATTTAAACATTTCTAGAATACTATTCCAATCCATATTTTTGCACATATCTATTATACTGTATCTCTCACAAGCCAGTATTATCCATATCTACCCTTAAATGTCTCAATCATCTAACACATGCACCATTCATCATACATAAAAACACATATATACAACATTCCCACCAAACTTATGTATATATAAATCTCTCTCTCTCTCTATATATATATATATATATGTGTGTGTGTGTGTGTGCATCATATAACTTGTGTATCCTTGTCCCTACTACAACTTGTATGTCAAATAATCATCCCTGATACTGACCCATAATTTATCACCACTTTCCACCATCTCTACCACTCAAAATTGACCTAACTCTCATCCATTATCATCAATTCACCCTCACACATTGATCCTCTAACCACTCACCTTAGGGATCATGTTTATTTCACTATCACTCCCATAAATCCCTATCATTCAAATGTGTATGCATCCTTACCACCTTAATCCATCATTAATAAATCAATCAATCAATCCATAATAATTCAATCATCAATTCTCAATATTTTATTACTATTCTAGTGCAAATTTTGTTTACTACTTTTATATATTAGCTTTAGCTTAGGATTTACTTTATTGTCCTAACATAGTTTAGGTTTTACTTTCCTATCATAGATTAGATTTAGCCTAGAATTTTATTTCCTATTCCTTATCATTTTCATAGCATATATTTTAGATAGAATTATCACATCATATTCTCCCTATCTACCAAGGAAAAAAGTGAAACCATCATCATCTCCCTATCCAACAGGACAAAAAGTCAAGCCCTCATCATCTCCCTCTCTACCAAGCCAAAAAATGGATCCCTCATTGTCTCCCTCTTCTAGTGCAAAAAGTGAAACCATCATCATCTCCCTATTTACTAGCACAAAAAATGAAACCCTCATCGTCTCTCTCTCCACTAGGGAAAAAAGTGGACCCATCATCGTCAATCCCCTTTCATCCAAGGTAAAAAACTGAACAATTTCTTTTGGCTAGGATAAAAATCCAAACCACCATCAACCATCAACAATCCCATTCTTCTCGAGTAAAAGCAAAGCCTTATTCTACTGAGACAAAAGTAGAATCATACAATTATCGATAGCCTTATTTTTCTAGGGTAAAGGTAGATTCATCCAATATTCAATAGACCCATTATATTAGGGAAAAATTAGAACCAACTAGGTTTCCTTTTCTATTTTATAGATTAGATTTCCTTTCCTCTTTCCTATACTAGGTTTTCTTTCCTGTGCCTTAGATTAGATTTTCCTTTCCTATTTTGTAGATTAGATTTCATTTCCCATATTATATTAGCCTTAACTCAAACACTCAATTTTGGAGTTGCACGTGTCCAATAATATTTTCTCAAGGCTATAATTAAACCCTTTTTTCTAGGGAAAAATAGTAGAACTTCTATCCTTATCAAAAATCTAATTCAACCAATTTAGTAGGTACCACACCTATGACTCTAGGGATCTAAATGCCTATGCAACATTAAGGTGGCACCATGTAAGACCACTTACAATGGATGACAACATTGTGAGGAAACCTACCATATGGATAGCCTACCTGCCAAATCAAAATGAGCTCAATAATCTATCAAAGTCAAATATTTATGGGTATATTTCAATTACATATTTGAGGCATCTTATATTCATCCATTATTTAGGTCAATATTGCATCACCCTCCTCAATCCAAAAGTTATTTTCATCATTCATCCATTCATCATTACTCATCATCAATCTATCAACCAATGTCATCTAGTTTTGCACCGCATTGTGTTCACACACAACATGGTACAAAAATGGACATTTGTATACACCAAAAATATGTCCTTTTATATCTCCTAAAAACCCAAATTTTGATTAATTGTGCAAATTCCCAATTTCTTGTATTTTCCTCCCAAAACCTTCAAAATACCTAATTATCTCTAATTTCTTCCAATTTCCCTTAAGTTTCTCCAAATTATTATAATTTCCTTCTAATTCCTTCTAATTTATCCTAATTTTCCTCCAATTGGATCTAATTCTCCCTAATTATTTTCTAATTTCTTTAATTTCTTCTAAAACCTTCTTAAGCCTTTTAATTCTCCTTTAATTTCTTTTATTTCCTTTAATTGCCCAAATTTCTATCATTTTTTCCTAATATCCCTAATTTTTCCTTACCCCTATTTAATCCTTCTAATCCCCTATTAGCCTCCCTAATACTCTAATTTCCATCTAATTCCTCATTTATTCCATCCAATTTTCTCAAAATTTCCATAATCTAGCCCCTTATCAACCCTTAATCCCATATTAATCCATAGCCAATCCCTAGGTTATTTTCATTATTAATTTAAAAATCCTAACCAAATCCTTTAATATTCCTATGTCCTTCCCCTAATCCCCTCGTAAATTGCACTAATCTTGTTTAGCCTCCCATATCCCTAGTTAGACACTTCATTAAGCCCTAATCCCCCTTATTAATCCCTCACCAAATCCTAAGGGGAATGCACAATGAATTTTAAATTCCCCAAAATATCATATCCTCTTCCCAAATATATAGAGTTTCCTTCATTTACTCCTCATTTCCTCTTAAATATCCCTACATTCTCCCTCTCTCTTCCTTAGGAATTAAAAATTCCCCAAAAGACCCCAAGTTAGAGAAAATTTAATTTGCATAATTAATTCGTTGGCCCTTCCTATCCACCTTGACATATTTTATCAATTTTAATTTTTCCCACATCATCCAATGTACACTTGTCCTTATGCACCCACACATCCAAGGAAAAAAGTGAAACCATCATCATCTCCATATCCATCAGGGCAAAAAGTTAAGCCCTCATCATCTCCCTCTCTACCAAGCCAAAAAATGGAGCCCTCATTGTCTCCCTCTTCTAGTGAAAAAAGTGAAACCATCATCATCTCCATATCTACTAGGGCAAAAAGTGAAACCCTCATTATCTCTCTCTCCACTAGGGCAAAAATTGGACCCATCATCGTCAATCCCCTTTCAGCGAAGGTAAAAAACTAAACAATTTATTTTGGCTAGGATAAAAATCCAAACCACCATCAACCATCAACAATCCCATTCTGCTCGAGTAAAAGCAAATCCTTATTCCACTGAGACAAAAGTAGAATCATGCAATTATAAATAGCCCTATTTTTCTAGGGTAAAGGTAGAGTCATTAAATATTCAATAGACCCATTCTATTAGGGAAAACGTAGAACCAACTAGGTTTCCTTTTTTATTTTATAGATTATATTTTATTTCCTCTTTTTTATAGTGGGTTTTCTTTCCTGTGCCTAAGATTAGATTTTCCTTTCCTATTTTGTATATTATATTTCATTTCCCATATTATATTAGCCTTAACTCAAAAACTCAATTTTGGAGTTGCACATGTCCAAGAATATTTTCTCAAGGTTGTAATTAAACCCCTTTTTCTAGGGAAAAATAGTAGAACTTCTATCCTTATCAAAAATCCAATTCAACCAACTTAGTATGTACCACACCTATGACTCTAGGGATCTAAATTCCTATGCTAAATCGAGGTGGCACCATGTAATCCTACTTAAAATGGATGGCAACATTCTGAGGACACCTACCATATGGCTAGCTTGCCTATCAAGTCAAAGTGAGCTCAATAATCTATCAAAGGCAAATATTTAAGGGTATATTTAAATTACATAGTTGAGGCATCTTACATTTATCCATTATTTGGGTCAATATTGCATCACCCTCCTCAAGCCAAAAGTTATTTTCATCATTCATCCATTCATCATTACTCATCATCAATCTAGCAACCGATGTCATCTAGTTTTACACCGCATTGTGTTCACACACAACATGGTACAAAATGGGGAATTTGTATACACCAAAAATATGTCCTCTTATATCTCCTAAAAATCTAAATTTTGATTAATCGTGCAAATTCCCAATTTCTTCTAATTTTCTCCCAAAACCCTCAAAATACCTAATTCTCTCTAATTTCTTCCAATTTCCCTTTAGTTTCTCCAAATTATTCTAATATCCTTCTAATTCCTTCTAATTTATTCGAATTTTCCTCCAATTGGATATAATTCTCCCTAATTATTTTCTAATTTCTTTAATTTCTTCTAAAACCTTCTTAAGCCTTCTAATTATCCTTTAATTTCTTTTATTTCCCCAAATTTTTATCATTTTCCCTAATATCCCTAATTTTTCCATACTCCTATTTAATTCTTCTAATCCCCTCTTAGCCTCCCTAATCCTCTAATTTCCATCTAATTCCTCATTTATTCCATCCAATTTCCTCAAAATTCCCATAATCTAGCCCCTTATCAACCTGTAATCCCATCTTAATCCATAGCCAATCCCTAGGAGATTCTCATTATTAATTTAAAAATCCTAACCAAATCCTTAAATATTCCTATGTCCTTACCCTAATCCCCTCATAAATTGCACTAATCTCGTTTAGTATCCCATATACCTAGTTAGACCCTTCATTAAGACCTAATCCCCCTTCTTAATCCCTAACCAAATCCTAAGGGGAATGCACAATGAATTTTAAATTATAAAAAAATTCCCAAAATATCCTATCCTCTTCCCAAATATATAGAGTTTCCCTCATTTACTCCTCATCTCCTCTTAAATATCCCTACATTCTCCCTCTCCCTTCCTTAGGAATTAAAAATTCCCCAAAAGACCCCAAGTCAAAGAAAATTTAATTTACATAATTAATTGGTTGGCCCTTCCCATCCACCTTGACATATTTTATCAATTTTAAATTTTTTCCACATCATCCAATGTACACTTGTCCCTATGCACCCACACATCCTCCTAGGCCAATTTATGGAACTTGGGTGGTGAGGATTCACCCCACTCAATGTTATAAATATAGAGGGTGCACATTCCTCCATGTGTCTTCTCTAGATTTTTGTTGGACTTCTCACATGCCACTTGGATGTCAAATCACCTCCACTTCACCTCCATGTCACTCGTCTCCTATCACCAAAATTCTACAAATCCCCGCTCTCCTTTCCTCATTTCATAAACACATGTTGGTCGATACCTAGATGCTACAAAAATTTATCTAAATCAAAGTATGTGTGCTTACATTTCAATTTGTTATTTTCTATTCTTAGTTTGTTCAATGTATTATTAGGTGCTACTAACCCATTTTTTTTTTGCATGTATTTAGGCATGGTGATACTTTACTCAACCACGAGTGGTCACAAAAGAACCCAACAATATATGATTTTGGCATAGGAAAATGATTGCATCATTGTTAGTTTGTAAAAGGGGGTTAATCCTCAATTTTTAGATACATTATTGGTAAAAAATCCAAGAGGGTTTCTTTGTATTCAAAAGACTCATTTACAATATAATATTTCATTAATATTCATGAATGGTATTTTTTCTATGTTACACAAATTAGAATTGTTTGTGAAATGCAAAGACCACCAAAAACCTAAAGAAAGAGCTAAAAGACGTTTTCTAGAAGATATTATCTCCACTTTAAAAAAAAATTATATTATCTCAATACTACCAAATTCTTTAGGAAATAAAGGTGCCAAAAGTATTCATCTTGCCTAGCCAAACCGAAGAGTCAGCCAAGGCATTTCCATGAAGATAATCCTTTTGGATGGGTCTTAAGAAGTGTATTCCTATTAAATAACTTCTATGGATCATTACCTATACCCATATGAACCACCCATTTTGAAGTTAGGGCTAGTCCTTATTTTGTTATATCAATCAAACCGACACCATATGTCTTAAGGGGTGCAATAGAGGTTGTAGTGAATTCTATGAAACCTAGTATTGCCATTAGTTTTAGCCCATAGGAAAATATTAAAAATTTCTCTATCTCTATATAGGAGTCCTAGGATCCTACCCAATAAGATGAATAACAAACATGAGTATTGGATAACAATTTAGAACAAATCTAGATTTTCTCATCCACCCACTTATCCAACTTGGCCATAACTTTCTCCATCACACTACTCCATAAGATTGAGGGATGACATTCAAAGTCCAACGTAATTTCTAACAACATAAAAATTTGACCTAGTTGTAACCAGATATTTTCTTTGTAACAATTAAAGTGTTAGGCCTTTAATGCTTTTATAGACACAAACCTTATACCATTGGATCATAGATATTGGAGCTTTATAGTATATAAGCATGCATCTTTCATTTGTTTCAATATAGTTTTGGCTTTCCTTAATAGTCAAGAATATATCATCACTAAAACAACCATAAGTAAAATAATGTTAGAGGTTATCTAGGTATGGAATCCCCTAGATTGCTCTTATTTCTATTTGAAAGTATGCTAAGCATCAAACTCCATAAATAATAAAAATGAAAAGTAATAGTGCTAGAGGGTAGCACTAACAAATACTTCATGTTAGAGATAAAATTCTAAGAATTTGGCCATTGATTTTCAAGGCCACATTGGCATTAGAAAAAAGAGAAGTTATCATTGTAGGAAATGCATGATCAAAATTTAAGACTTACATCATTATTTCAATGAAGTCCCATACAATGTTTCATATGCCTTAGTATAGTCTAACTTAAGAAAAATCATATTGACATTAATGCTTGATGGATAGTGAAGCCACTCTCACATAGGAAGTACATTATTTAAAGTATACCTACCTTTCACATATCCCATCTATTTAGGATGATTGAAATCTACAAGTACATTGCATAGCCTTATGGCTAGAGTTTTAGTAAGAATTTTGTAAGAGATATTGAGAAGAGTGATAGGTCTCTAATTTGTCAAATCATCTTAATTTTATCCTTTTGAAATGATCATGATGAGGCCAAGATTGATCCACTTTCTCAGGGATCATCTTATAAAGGAATTTTTATATACTATCAGTAAATATTGTCCCATAAATTCCAAAGTGGCTTTGTTAAATTAAATGGGAAGGCCATCCATACATAGAGATTTATCATTGTTCATGCTAAATCATGCTTATTTATTTCTTTGAGAGTGATTGTATTAATAAGCTTATTCCAGACTTCCCAACTAAGTTTTGGCAACATGATATTAGTAGGCTCTTACATGGCCACCATATGATTATTTTTTTAGACTTATAATGTGAAAAAATCTTGGTAGAAATTTGAAAAAGTTGATCCAATCATCCTTTTATCTCTAACAATCTACCCATCAATATTTAGTTGGGAAATTTTCTCATATTTATATTTTCATCAAATAAAGGAGAAGAAGTAATTAGAGACTTGATCTCCATTCTTAATACAGTGCAATAAAGCTCTTATTTTTTCACTTGGCTTTTAATTCTTTATCTTTTAGAACTTTAGCTAAAATATTAGCAAATATTTTGGAAAAAATTGTCATCATAAGGTTTTTCCTAAATCTCAATAATAATATCTTTGAGGATTTATTTAGAATTCACAAATCTATTTCTCTTAACCTAGGCTATTTTATTACCAAAATTCCTAAGTAATAAATATACTTGACTTATTTATCTTCACCACTAGAAAATCCACCCTAAAGAATATTTGGGCCTAGGTAGAGAGACCCATAGAGATTTTGTTATATAGATGCATGTTGGGTTATTGAGATGTGACTATCCGAGATGATATATGGAGTGAAAATATCTTATATTCTCTTGTTTCTAGGTACAAGAAAATAAGATAGGGGTGGTCTAAATAACAAGGTTTTCAAATAGCTTGAAGAAAATTGGAATTTCCTTTATTAAATAAGGGATATCCATAAGATAACATACCCTATCTAATAATTTAAAGATATGGATCTCATCCACCATATGATTACACCAAGTATACCATATTTTTTTGAATTCTTGCCTTTTAAATTTATTTGGATTAGATAATCTAAATACATTCTAGAATAGTGCCCAAGATTGTTGTTCCTTCTTTTTTAACCTCTCTGAGATAAGACCCACTTTATCCTCTTGTCTATGCACCATGTTAAAATCCCCACAAACTAGCCATGGGCTATTTAGAATATTTTCAAAAATCCATTCCCACAACTCAACTCTCTCCTCAACATAATTTGGAGTGTAAACATTGATAACTCTTAACAATAAGTTATCAACAAAAATCTAAACCTAAATTATCTTGTGGTGGGATCAAATTATTGATTATCCACCATTCTTACAAGATAGGGATACACTGCCATGGTGGTAGCACCATGAATTCCTGGATGGTATGTTTGTACTACTACAAAGTATTTCTAAAGAGACTTGAGAAAAATCTTAGTTCACTATTTTAAAATTTTTCCTTATTGAATACATATAATTGAAAGAGATTTTTCCTTTCTACAAAAATTATTGACAAATTTTATTTTATTTGGGTCAAAAAAACCCCTAATATGTCATGAGAGACAACTTATTTGTTTCAGTAATGTTCATTGGGAGTGTTAGGAATGATATAGTTGGGTGAAATTTTGCATCCCTTCACCCACTCTTATTTGCAAGATGATGGTCCATAAATATGGCCACATTTTGAAGCCTGAATTCCAGGACCTTGTGTTGGTGGTCAATATGGACTTGGAATTTGAGGGTGGATGGTGCCCGTTTTGGATACAGAAGGATGACAAGATGATGGATGGCTCGAGAAATTTAATTTTGGCTAAAATAAAAGTAGGGCAGATGGTTGGGGAGGCAAATTTTTAAGGTGGATCCCAAGTCACCATCCAGTAGTCAAGCAGAAAAATGGGATAGCGATGTAGTGACTCTTGATCTTAAACTCCCATCCTAAATGAAGGTTAGTGCATCATCTCATGATGCATCAGAGAGATGGAAAAAAATTCATCATCACTTGAAAGGTTCATCCTAGCTAGGGTGGATGGATCTTATTCTTACCCCGTTGAAGGTGGTAGAATGGGTGAAAGTTTGGGAAGAGGATAATAATGAATCAAGCCCGATCACCCGTCCCTTCACAATATTGTATTAAGTAGAAGTTTGAGAGGTTGTAAAATAAGACAACATATATCCACTCAAAGATAAAATTATTATCTATCAAAGGGAAGCATCGGGGATCCTTAGGGTAAAGGTAGTAATGATCGCAACTACCCAAATGCAAGTTGATAATGGATGTGAAGGAGGTAATTTAAAATGCACAATTCCAGAGGTAATTAATTCTAGGTCTTCCATACACGTGAAGAGGTAAATTAGATGAAAATTTATAACCCTAAAGGAATGTTAGAGCAATGAAGGGCTTATATTGATGCAGAAGCATCTAATACCATCTAGATAATCATCATTCATCCATGAAGTAGAGCACTAGTAGAACATCCATCTATTTTATCATTCTATTTCTACCTAGCACCATTAATTATTGAATTTAAAATTATTGTAAATATTTCTATAAATATTGGAATGTTAGCCATTCCAAAGGGTGGCTCTTTAGCTATTACAATTCATATGTAAAGTTTTCTTTGTTTTGTAAATATAAGTATGCTACTATTTGGTCTCCAATTTGGTCCTTATATATTTTGTTAAGTGCAAATGCTTATTTCTACTTTGGTTATCTGAGTGGTGTCATTTAATTTTGGTATCTGGATTTCATGTGCTTCACTCAATAGTTTTAGAATTCACATTAAAATTAGGTTGGGTTTTATTTTTGCTTAGGCTGGTCAGATGGACATGTTCTAATTCTACATCTTGAATTTCACGTGATCCATCCACTGGTTCTAGAATTTGCCTTCAATTCATAGGTGCTAAGTATTAAGTAGGGACATGATTGGTTGATCTGTTAGGTAGTATGCTTGTGTTTTCACTTGTGGTTTTTATGGAGCATGTGTCTTGATGTGGGTATTCCCATCCTTGTGAGTTTTGGTTATGGACTCCTTTTTTTTTTCTTCCTTGTCCCTTTTTCCCTTTTCTTTTGTAGTTTAGGTAGCTAGGACTTGAGGAACTAGCATTTTTCGAATATTGATCACCCTGCCTCTCCCAGGATTGGTAACTATTCAATATTTGGTCAAGGATCACTAGGTATGCACCCTTCATTTTTGGTGTTCATTCACATACCAATAGTTTTGGCAACTCTACTGGGGAATCAAAAAGTCTCCATTGTTCAAGAAAATTGAAGTTTGGTAATGCTCTAGTTTAACCATATTTGGTCAAATCATCTAGTGACTCCCCTAAATAGAAAAATATATATATTTGAGATAAATTTCCTCTTTAATACTTTGAAAATATATATTCTCTGAAGGAATCATATTTTTATGAGTAGCCTTGACCTTACTAGTGAAGAAAGCATTCTCATCTGATGACTCCAACCTAAGAAGAAAATCTAGATGATCTAAAGGTTTAACTTTATAATATTAGCTACGCTATCCTTGCTAGAATGATGTAGTTACTTTAAATATCTTGAATCCATTTGCGTGAGTGTGGTCTACTGACAAGGAATCCACTTGCATTATCAATGATGTGACCCAAGTCCAATCCCCATGGAATATGTGTATAAGAAGTATAAATCCCCCCAAAAATTATTGAATCTGCACAATGTTCCCAAGGCAACATTCAAGATGCTTCCTAGTTATGATGGTACTAAAGGTGCTGCATATGAGCATGATCAAGACGTATCTTCCTTGGATACCATCCATAATATTGCTTCTAAGGATGTCATGCTTAGGGTCCTTGATCTATATTTCAAAGGGAGACCGTTTCTATGGTTTAGATCTCTAGAGCATGGAAGCATCCACACATGGGATAACTTGGTAGAAGCTCTCATCAACACATTTGATGCTTCTATAAATCTTTTCCTACTACTCACGCAACTCACATTATGGTTGAATTTAATGTGCTCTTTATGCAAGCCTAGATGAGGATACCCCATGAGTTCAGACTATCACATGCTCAGGTGTACATATATTATGTCCATGCCTTTGAGCCTAACATAAGCCTCCTCATACAACAATCAAGAGAAAGGAGGTTCCCACAAATATTCAAGGAGGCATCTTGTGCTGAAAGAATGTTGGTTCACATTGGGAACCTTACTGATAGAAACCCCCCAACCCCCCAACCTCTTCTACCCCTCATATCCTTAATCTAAAATCTTATGCTTTTAGAGCTTACATCCATGCATCCTCATGCTATGTTGGATGCCTCTCTTTCATATCCTCATAAGAATGCACAAAAAATGCAATTAGAGTTGAGGATGAAAATTTACTGGTTGATTGAAGAAGTTAGTAACATGAAGAAGAAGCTCTCAAATGAAGAAGGGAAATCTAGTGGTTAGGAGTCCAATGTACAATAGCCTAGTATACAACCATAGGAGAGTGAAGGATGGGAGGAATATTAGGTCTCCAGTCCGTGCAAAAGGGATAACTGATCATTACCCATGATGAAAAATGTCACTACCTATAGCTCTTTGTAGGAAAAGAAGACTGAGTAGTGGGAATCCTCTCATACAAGGGAGCAAGGACACATCGATGCTACACCACCATCTATTCCATTTTTAATAGTGGCTAAGGCAGCCCCTACAACACCAATTCTCCAGGAAGATTCATCTCTCAGCTAGAAATAAATAGAGTCAACCTAGGAACCTAAGTGTAAATATGGATTGAAATTAAATAAGATGATATAAATTAAAGTAGTCTATTATGGTTTGTACCATGAATATATTTGTTGCCATCTCATTAACATTCCCTAGATCCAAGAATAACTAAAGCAAAAAGTTTGGATCTCGATTGAGGCTATCAACTCCTCCAAAAGATAATGAAGTATGGGTGACGATGTAGGTCGATCCAAAAAAAGTATAATTTTGGTATCCATATTTTGAGGAAGTACCAACTGAAGCATGGGCTAAGGTAGTAAGAGCAACCTTCACATGAGTGGCCTGTGGACAAAATATGGAGCTGCTGAAGCTAAGCATGAGATCTGGTCAACAATACCAAATTGAACACAAGGAGTAGCTTAAATTTTGTGTCATTTGGTCTAGACATTGTAGATTCACTAGATAAGTTGCAGAAGGATCCTTGGTTTATGCATGTCAATCATATCATAATTTTGTGTAAATAGGTTGGCAACTAAATAAAAAATATGGCATGTTTAGGGTCGCATGGTAGCTGACATCATCTTGAGCTATAGTTGCAAGAAATTCATCTCCATAATCATCCTGCTAGTTGGTTGGATTACCAAAGCTTCTAGATCTAGAGGCGTGACCATTTCCTAGGTGGTGTTTCCTCTTTTGAAAAATACTTCTTCCAATTTGTGTTCTTATCTTCTTCTCCCTTGTTTCCCAATCTATTTTTGCATTTTTTGCGACTCTATAGCCCAATGGATTATGTCTATAAATACTCGCAAGAACATAAGGTAAGTACGTCTTGGTACATGCATGCATCACTCCATCTCAAGCATGAAGTCATAAAATCAATTGGAGGAACCTAAAAAGCAAGATCTAGAGGAAATGTCAAAAAATCCATATCAAGCCAAATATTTCAAAGGAATCACTCTATAAAATGCTTCATGAGTGGTATTGATAATTCACCAAGTGATGATTCAAGGAGCATGATCAGGGGCTATTAAGATATATTCTAATGAGTTGAGAATATCCTTGTTGTATTGCATAAAGAAGAAGAGTTGCATTAGTATTAACAAGTGTTTCTGGCATTCTATCTATTCTTGAAGTAGCCTCGGGCTATGACAGAGTATGTCAATAGGAATGTGATCTATAGGGGTATCCCATGGAACATACAACTTATCTTGGTTATACAATTTGATATCCATGAGGTCGCCCTCCCTTTTGTTTCTTCTTTGTGTTGTCCATTTCTCTCTCCTTCGTTTGCTCTGTGCACTGGTTGTTGCTAACTTCCTTAGTTGGTAACGTTGGTTTTATTCCTACAACTACCTCTTTCCCTATTTCCTTCCCTCCTCTTCATCCTTGTTCTTGTTTCCTAAGTCTTTCTTTGTCTTCTTATTTTTCTTCTCTTATTATGCCCTGAAATGCTTATTTTTTCTACTATATTTCACCTTGGTGAGAGTGTTGTACCCACACCATAATTCACCACTCTATGTTATCCTACAACCTCCCTTGGATTCTCTTTTTTCCAATTTCTTCTTTCTATCTGTGTCCTCATTATTTCCCATTTTTGTCTTATTTTTCAAAAGGAGGCTAAAGGATTTCAATTCCCACGAGATGGAAATCGCCTATGAGTCACCAAGAGTGTGGGTGAAATTTTTCATCCCTTCACCCACTCTTGTTTGTAAGATTATGGTCCATAAATATGGCCATGTTTTTAAGCCTAGATTCTAGGCCCTTGCGTTGGCGATCAAGATGGACCTAGAAATTGAGGGTGAATGGTGCTCGTGTTGGATACAGAAGGATGGAAGGATGACGGATGACCTAGGTATATCAATTTTGGCTAAGGGTAAAGTTGAGCAGATGATTGGAGAGGTAAATTTTCAAAGATAATCCCAAGTCCCCATCCAATAGTTGAGTAGAAAAATGGGATAACAACATAGTGAATCTTGATCCCAAACTTTCATCCCAAATGAAGGTTAGCACATAATATCATGATACATCATAGGGATGAAAAATATTTTATCATCACTTGAAAGGCCTACCGTAGCTGGGGTGGATGGCCCTTATTCTTGCCCTATTGAAGGTGGTAGAATGGGTGGAATTTTGGGAAGGCGATAATTATGAATCAAGCTCGATCACCCATCCCTTCACAATATTGTGCTAGGTGGAAGTTTAAGAGGTTCTTAAATAAGGGAACATACCCAAATATCCACCTAAAGATAAAATCATCACCATCAAAGGGAAGCATCGAGAATCCTCAAGGTAAAGAAATTAATGATCATAGCTACCCAAATGCAAGTTGGTAATGGACGTGAATGAGGCAACTTGAAATGCACAATTTTGGAGGTAATTAAATCCAGGCCTTCCATCCACATGAAGAGGCAAAGTAGGTGAAATTTAATGGGTCAACAGGAATGTTAGAGTGATCTAGGACTTAGATTGATGCAGAAGCAACTAATCCTTTCGAATAATCATCATTCACCCATTGAGTAGAGCGCTAGTAGAACATCCATGTATTTCAGCATTCTCTTCCTGATTAGCACCATTAATGCTTGAATTTAAAATTATTGTAAATATTTCTATAAATACTAGAATGTTAGCCATTCTAGAGGGCAACTCTTTAGATATTACAATTCATATGTAAATTCTTCTCCATTTTGTAAATATAAGTATGCTACTATTTGGTCTCTAATTTGGTCCTTATATCTTTTGTTAAGTGCAAATGCTTATTTCTACTTTGGTTGTCTAAGTGGTGTCATTTAATTTTGCTATTTGGATTTTGTGTGCTTCACTTAGTAGTTCTAGAATTTATATTCAAATCAGGTTGGGTTTTATTTCTACTTAGATTGGTCGAATGGATGTGCTCTAATTCTGCATCCTGGATTTCACATGCCCCATCCACTAGTTCTAGAATTTACCTTCAATATATAGGTGCTAAGTTTTGAGTAGGGATATGGTTGGCTGATCTATTAGGTAGTATGCTTGTTTTTTTTCCTGTAGTGTTGATGGAGCATGTGTCTTGATGTGGGTATACCCATCCTTGTGAGTTTTGGCTATGGCCTCCTTTTGTTTTTCTCCCTTTCTATTTTCTCCTTTTCCTTTATGATGTAGGTAGATAGGACTTAAGGAACCAACCTTCTTTAGAGATTGACTACCGTACCTCTCCTAGGTCTGGTGACCATTCAATTATGGTTGAGGATTACTGGGTGCACACCCTTCTGGTATGATTACCATTTGTGCACCAATAATATCTATATCCACTTATTCATTGTTCAAATATTCAACTTCATTATTACCCTAGAGTACCTCAAACCAATTAAATGATGCAAGAGCATTAAAATTGAGCATGTTTATATATTTCCACTATAAATTTGGGGTTCTCACTTTCTTGTTATGGTTATCCATGAATAGGCCATAGCAACTTGGAAACTCGAGATGAGTATGGCTATGTGCATTCACAAGAACACATATCTTAAATTTTTTGTGAACTTGTGGGGATTGGGATCTGAAAGGCTTCACTAGACCTGAGGAGCTAACCACTTAAGGCTTGGTAATTACTTTTTTGGATCAGGAGGTTTTTGGTCATAATTAATGGTCAAAGGAGTTGGCTAAGGGTTTCAATTTCTTGCAACCACTTGGGTCCAATTATCAATTTATTCAATATTAAAATTATCCAAATCATTTTGCACCACAATACTCACTTGTGATTGGTTCAACAAAGGACAATATTTGACCTTGTGTTTCATACTTTGGCATGAAAGTAGACATTCAAAATATTAGCATTTAAACATCTTGATGATGAAATTTACCATCAATCCTAAAGTGCATCATATCCTTTAGGTCTTTGGAAAGAAAAATATGCACATAGGTCCTAAGAAATGGTTATGGATGGAACTAATGAGGAATTTCCAAATAAATAAATTCTTCAAGTTTCTCGGAAAGCTGAGGTATAAGGTTCTTGAAATATATGGTTAACCTAGAAAATCGACCCACACTAGGCAACAAAGATCCATTTCACCATCAACTATAAAGTTGGGGTCTTAACTAGACATAACTAGAGAAATAGCCAAAATAAATCCATGTTCTTACCTCATAAATGACTTTGGCTTGCTTGGTTGACCCAAAGGAAAAGGAATAAAAACCCCTAGATAAACTTCTAACTTTAGCAAATTGAAGGCTTGGTAGTTCCCATGCCTCTTAGATCCAATACTAGATATGAGCGGCCAAAGATGCTCGGTTGCCATTAAATATCCAATGATAACCCTATTTTGAAAATTATATAATACTTGAGAAAAATAATCATTATTGCCTCAACCAAAAGCTCTAGGTCAAAACGAGATAAAGATGAGAATCATTACTTCATACAACATTTTAGGAATAAATTTATTGAATCACTTCTTAGATGGTGTCATTCTCAATAAAAACCTCATTAATAAAATTTTGAACAAAAACTTGTTACATAGTTATGGCTTAAACGTTAAAGCCTAAAGCCAAACAAGAATATTAATAAGGAACCATTTTCACAATAGCTGAAATGTAACAAATTTCCACAATAACTGAAATGTAACAAATTCTGAGAAAAAAAATATATAAATCGCTACTATAATATGTTTTCTAATTCAAACCATAACCCTGAAAACTAATATTTTTATGATCCATATTAAATACAATTTAAAAAAATCAAAATTTAAAAATCCTTTTCAATTTCTTATAACCAATTAAAACTAACATAATTTTAAACCATTATTAAATAAAACAAACACTTGTTTAAAAAAATTACCATCAAACCCAAAATACTATTCCGGTTCTCTCACTCTACTTTTAGATTTGCCTTCCTGAACCTTCGCCTGAATTCTTTGTGTGTAGTTTGACTGACTGCATTATACTTGACGTTCTCCATAGGTAGAAGATTAGACGAGGCATGATCTATATTATCTCAACAGAATTTGGATTTGGATTTTGTCAATATTCCTGTTTGGGAATTCGTTATTGTTAGCACAGTGAGCCGGAGGAAATGATTTACTTCCTAGAGTCGCAGACGTTGAACAGTTATTCCTTACCAAAAAATGTAGACCTTGTTATGGAAGCCATGCTCATCTTCTTTGTCCTCCTCCTCCTCTCTGCATGGCGACCATCACAGGCCCATACATCTTTCACCTTCAATGGATTCCATGGCTCATCCGATCTCAATTTGATTGGCGCCTCTTCAATCTACTCCACTGCCATCTCCATCACCAATCAATCAAGATATGTTAGTGGCCGCGCTTTATATAAAAAACCTGTGCGTCTGAAAGATGCGGGGTCATTCAGCACCACTTTCGTATTCAGCATGGGTTATAGAGATGGAAAGAAGCTCGGAACCGGGTTCGCTTTTTTGATCACTCCACACAATTCCACAGACGGAGCTTTTGCACGCCAGTACCTTGGCTTGCTCAACCTATCGAGCCTCGGAAAATCCTACAATCATCTCTTTGCCGTCGAGTTCGCTACGTTACAGAGCCTGGAATTCCAAGACGTCAGCAACAATCACGTCGGCGTGGATATCAACAATCTCGTGTCTGTGACGGGAAAACCTGCTGGTTACTGGGCTGGTAACGAGTTCAGGGATTTAAAACTCAACAATGGGAAGAACATTCAAGCTTGGATCGATTACGATCATGTCCAAAACCAGCTTGATGTTGCCATAGTACGGGCCGGTTCGCCTCGGCCGCGAAAACCCCTAATATCTCTGAAAAATTTTAGCCTCTCCACCATTTTTGAAGAAGAAATGTACGTTGGTTTCTCTTCGGCCACAGGGAAAGTGTGGGTCGAAGAGCATTATATCCTCGCCTGGAGCTTCAGCACGAATGGAACCGCCCCGGTCCTCGATGTCTCCCGTCTTCCTTGTTTAATTAAGAGCAAACGCCGGCGGAAACGAATAGCCTTTGGTGCAGTGATGGCCGTTCTGATCTCGATCATAATTGCAGGCGGAATTATGGGATGGCGATGGCGGAGGAGGCGGCGGCGGAGTAGAGAGGATATCGAAGATTGGGAGTTGGAATATTGGCCTCATAGATTTAAATATAAAGATCTGTATACTGCAACGAAGGGATTCCGGGAGAATCAAATTGTGGGGTATGGGCGTTTCGGCCGGGTTTACAGAGGAGTTCTCCCTAATGGCCGAGAGGTTGCCGTTAAATGTATATTCAGACACTCCGGTCAAGCAATGCGGGAATTCATAGCGGAGATCTCAAGTCTTGGTCGTCTCCAGCACCGGAATCTTGTGCAAATCAGAGGCTATTGCAGGCGGGGAAAACAGTTGTTCATAATTTATGACTACATGTCGAATGGAAACCTAGAAGGTATGATATTTGGGGATCCGGTCCTGCCATGGAGTCGGCGATACAGAATTCTCAGGGATGTGGCTGCGGGGTTGCTCTATCTGCACGAACAATGGGAGCAGAGGGTGGTGCACAGAGACATCAAATCAAGCAACGTTTTGGTGGATGCGGAATTTAACGGAAGGTTGTCGGATTTCGGGCTTGCTAGATCATACAAGCACAGTGAAAACCCGCGAACTACTCAGGTGGTCGGAACGCTGGGGTATATTGCGCCGGAGCTCTTGCACACGGGACAAGCCAGCCCTGAAACGGATGTTTACAGCTTTGGTATTCTGATGTTGGAGGTCGCCACCGGCAGGGAGCCTGTGAATGTGAATGCGTCTAGGAATGGTGACCCAAAGGTCTTGGTGGAGTGGGTGAGAAATCTGTCTGAGAGCGGCAGGATCATGGATGCAGCCGATCCAAAGCTTGGAGGTGACTTTGTGCCGAGCGAGATGGAAAGAGTGCTAAAATTGGGAGTGCTATGTTCTAATCGTCTGGCGGAGGCGAGACTTGTCATGAGAGTAGTGGTCAAAATGCTTGAAGGAAAAGCTTCCCTTCCTAGCGTTCTTCCGTCCGTTTCCACTGGGACAAGGATTCCAGGGATGAAGAGTTGAGTTGTGTTTAGTGCAACTTTTCATGTGAAATGGCTTTCGAGATGGAGGCTGTTTGTTTATCCCCACCCAAAAAAAATTCAAATCGTAACAAAAAGAGAAGTACAAATTGCTACTCATTCATTGTATTATAATATAATGTTTTTAAATATATTTCATTTGTGTGCATTTCGCTCCATTCTATATCATTTAATTTAATTATGAAGATGTATAGGTTGAATGATAAGGTAGATTTTGTGGAAAAAAACAATATAAAAAATTATTATAATGTTAATAATATTTCTTTAAGTTATTTTTGTAACTTTAGAATTGTTTCTCTTATTTTTTTAACATATAGTTTTCCATATTAAACATTAATTGGTTCAACAATCTCCTCAATGTTTAATGTTTTAATTTTCATTTATTTAAAGAAAACTTTTTTTAATTTGCTATGTATTATAATACACCAACACTATAGTGCATTCATGTTTACATATTTTTATACCACATGTTAGTGAATTTATTTTCTTTTTTAATATGAGTGTGATCTCATAACTCAACGATGAGTGTTTTTATGGTAACTCTATCATCCCAGTTGTTACAACCTCTACGTGTAATAGAGTAGATCACTACTTATAAGGTTTATTCTATTGTTTTTATATCAAACCTTCATCTTTTTTCTCTCATGTTTGGGACTTTGCTTCTATCACACATAACATTTATCCAATGATCCTCATCACTCCCTTTTATCTTCTGGGAATACTCTTGTTACTATTGTTGTCCTTTCTCTTCTAAGGATTCTTTTATTGCTCATATTTTTTTCATTACCTTTTATACCTTGCTAAGGTACCAACTAGGACTTTGAATTTATGACCTCAATGCATTGAGGTTGCTCCACCAATACGTTTCTACCTTCTTCTTGAAGTAGTTTGTGATTTGAATGTAGGATTACTTCTACTAATTGTTCCAGCATCCCTCCTAAGCCACTCTATGATTGCTTGGGACTCCTAGTCTTAACACTATATTTGAAACCAAATTTTTAAGATTGAAAATGATATATCTTTTCTACACCAATTCTCCAAAATAGTATAATTCTTCCTCTTACACAGAAGAATCTAAGACTAAGCCAGATTTAAATTGTTGTTGCTAGTAGCCATCTTGAAATTGTATTGTTACTTCCTTTGCTTGCATGTCTAAATTTTTCTATTCCCTTATAAGATGATTGTACAAATCATTTCCCTTATTATTTCAAATATTAAGTTTTATTTGAAAAGTTTGTTCAACAATTTTTTCAATCAATCTATTCATCATCTACTCGTGAGTTTGAAGAGATCCCATAAGCTCATTAACTAATAATAATTTTAGATCATTAGATTCTTTAATGGCAACCACAAAAGGATCAAAACGTGGATGCTTATCAAATTATTTCTTACATATTTTTTATCCGATAAGTTCTCTCCATAATATTTTGAAAATATTTTCATAAAAGTCTTTAAATCTATGCAAGATTGCATATTATCTTATTACCTCTTTACGTGGTGCAATGGATAAAGCTTATATTATCTTATTACCTTTTTATGTGGTGTAACGGATAAGGCTTATATTATCTTATTACCTTTTTGTGTGGTGAAATGGATAAGGCTTCAAAAGTTGTCGATAAGGGAACACATACTACAATTTGACTGTCAAATCAACTTTAAGCTACAAAAGTGGAAATTAGAAAGTAAAGAGCAAGCACAAGGACAAGCAACCTACTACAACCACCAATTGAGTGCCCATGGAAGTTTTTTAGTTGATTATCTATTTTTTTTCCCTCAATGTGGTTATGGTGGTGGTAAAAGCCAAACTTGTTAACTATAAATGTAGTGCTCTTAATAGTACTGACACTCTTTAACTATAAATGTGGTTATGGTGGTGGTAAAAGCCAAACTTGTTAACTATAAATGTAGTGCTCTTTCATAAAAAATTATACATTGTTTTGGAATCGTTGCATAAAATAGTTGGATCATTCGGAGGTTTAGATTTGCTACCAAAGAAGTGAGTAGAGGCACTAAGAATGATAAATCTCCAACTAATTACCAGACATGCATTTTTGAGGTAGAGAAGAAAATTTGCAAATGCTTAAATGCAAGTGCTAGTGAATGTACAACCTTTGTTGATGGTTGCTTCCTTTTTATGAGAATACCATTTTTATATTTTTTTTGTTGTTACCATTTTTCTTGTAGGGCTTCCCTTATTAGTCTTATGTTTTTAATTGGTTCTAATACCAAATTTTGGTTAATAGAGAAGACAAAAAAATAAAACAAATTGCATGGTAAAACATAGAATTTTATTCATTGATTCATTATATTATAATACAATATTGTTGAATACATCTCATAGGTTTAATGGCCATATCACTCCATTCCATACAATTTAATTCAACTATGGTCGATCCATAAGTTGCATGATCCATCCTATACAATTCAATTCAACTATGATCAATGAATAAGTTGGATGATCCATCTAAATGAGAATACACCAATATCTAAAATTATTACAATGTTAATAATAATTTAATTTTTTACCAAGAAGAAAACACCCACAAATATATAAAATTTTTACAATGTTAATAATAGTTTGTTTTTTACCAAGAAAAAGACACCTAGGTTCAAAAATTGGGAGCAATCTATTTGCATAGGTAGTAGTCTGATCTGAATCCTCTTAGTGCCTATTAGACTTACAATGACAATATGAATCCAGAGCAATCGGTGGTCCCCTTCACGTCGTGTCAACAATAATGAAGCAAAATAGGTCTGGTGGGAGCGTACCTATCAGACTGACAATCACAATATGAATCCCGAGTGATCGATGGTCCCCTTCACGTCAGGTCAACAATAACGAAGCATAATAAATTTGGTGGGAACAACCCATGTGATTTGAACCCTAGACTTATTAGTTACTAAAAATAATGTATTGTACCTATATCTATATATATATATATATATATATATATATAGATATATAAACTTATACATACATATATAAACTTTAACAAACATTGTTTTAAAAATTTTGTAACTTTTAATTTTAAAATATATTTTCTTATTTCTATAAAATAAAATAAAATATTCTAATAACATAAAAATTGGTTCCAGATATACTTTTCTTTCATGTTAATACTTTCTCTTTAAGATCAAGAAAGATACTTTCTTTTAATATATACTTTTCCACATGAACAAAGATAATTTCTTTTACGATATACTTTTCCACATCAACAAAGATACTTTTCTTTTAAGATATACTTTTTCACATTAAGAGAGATGGTGCTCAAACTCCGGATTTTATGGACACCTCTTTTTCACTACATCGACTCGAACCCAGCTAGACAACCGAAATATTAGCATGTCTTTTGACTGGTCTGAGACTGTTGAGGAAACGCAAGAAAAACCTTCCAACAAATTCAAGTAAAAAATAAACAGAATAGACTGCAATCATGTACCATACCATAATTTCAGATTTGAAGTCGTGGAATTTTGCCTTTGACATTGTACTTCATATCTTAAAATATTAAATAGAGAATTAAATAATGTTTTACTTCAACGGATTTGAATTTATCTAAACATTTGTATACAGCTAGAGCCAAGAGTGTGCTCTGACTGGCTAAAGAAAATTCTTTTTCTCCAAAACAACAGGTAAAGTTACCTACGTGGCTGGGTGCGCTGATAAGTATAATAACGTTATGCACTCAAAATAACAGTCCTCCTTCTCGCTCTCCCTCTGAATAGTTCCAGAGTTTATGAATGGGTAGGTCCAACTTAGCACTAGTGAAATGTCCGCTTCTACAGAATGAGGTGTTTAAAGAATGTAAGAAAAATGAGGATATGCGCCGAAGATCTTTGGAGCTAGGCAGAATGAAGAAAATAGAGGTATAGGAGAGGATAAACCCATTACGCAAGACATTAATTGAATCTGATCAGTCTATCCCGACTTGAAAGCGTCAACTGAAAACTGTATACCACCAAGGAGATACCTTTGCCTTGCTGATGAAGACCGCGACACTAACAAGATATTTACTGAGATTCGCTTTCAAACACATTAAATGATTTTTTTTTTTCTCTTCCGACTTGTTTTGTAAAAATATTTGCCCCCATGTTTGACCTCACGCTTATGGCAATGCACCTTTGCGTCAATAACATCCATTCGAATCACAAAGACACGTTTTCTAAATACATTAGTTTAAATGAAAGCCTAAAGCTATATTATTTTGGTGTTTGTAAAAAAATTATTTTTTTAATATATATTTGAACATACATTTTGTAAATGAAAAGCCAAAGCTTACAACCCTATTTTGAACATATATTTTTGTTGAATGTAAGATCAAAACCATACTATAAGGTGTCCCGCATAAACAAAGCACAAAGCCATACTATAAAAGTGTCCCACATAAACACAAATGTACACTAAAATAGGGAACTCATTTGTTTTTAAAGGTTTTATTAAATTTTAAGAATCTTGAACATACATGTCATAAATGAAAAGCCAAAGCCTACCCTGTTTTGAACATATGGATTAGAGGTAAAAGTCATACTACAGAGGTGTTCCACATAAACAAATTCATGCTATAAAGGTGTCCCACATAAACATAAATGTATACTAAAAGAGGGAACTCATTTTTTTTTTTAAGTTTTTAAAAATTTAAAAATAATTTTTTGATATGTGAAGGCTTTAAAATTCTAAAGAAGAGGTTTAATATAATCTTATAGAAAGTAGAATTGTAAACTATAGTAAGAATGTAGTTAGATAACTATACATTGATTAAATAGTATCTTTATATTATCTATAAGGATTATCTTATATAATTTATTAAAGACATTAAAAGATATATTAATTTTTTTTACTATTTAAAAATATATAAATATGATATTTATTGTTTTAATATTTGAATTAAATTATGTATATATACACTTAAACAATTAAAAAAATATTTATTTTTAAATCAATATTTGAATATATTTAATCTAAAATTTCTTTAAAAATTTAATAATGTTTTTTTAATAAATAAAAATTTAATACATTTTATTCTAATGTTATTATTTTTTATAACATAGTGTATATATTTATCTAAAATTCTATGTTCTAATTTAACATAGAATTTATGTCAGCACCGATTTTTTTTCCATACCAAGTGGTTCTTAGTTCAACAGTGAGACAAATAGCTCATGCAGCCCACACCAAGGTTCAAATCTTAGTGGTACCAAATTTTTCAATGTGATTAAGTCAATGTAAAAGAGAAAGAACAACCTTTTCAAAGCCCTACTTAAGAAATAACCATGGATTTTTTTGCTTTTAACATGCAAGAATATGTCATAGTTTATAAAATTATAATGTCTATAAACTAAATATTTGACATTAGCTTGTATTCAACATAATATCTATTCTAATTTTAGTTTTTATCATATTTGTATATCATGGCTATAATGTCTGTAAACTAAATATATGACATTAGCTCGTATTCAACATAATATCTATTCTAATTTTAGTTTTTATCATATTTGTATATCATGGCAGATGTTTCATGTCATGGTTTTGTTCAAATACATAATTTATATAGGTATAAAATGCGAACATTTACTAGAAAAAAAAATATAGAACTAAAATGCATCTATACCCATAAAAAAATTAAGATAACTTCAAAATATAATTTTATTTTACACACAGATAGATAAAAATGAAAATAAACTATATTTGTAAATGATTTTCCAATGAAGCAAATATTTTCCACAATGTAATTCAACGATCTTTATAACTTAGAAAATCAAATCATAAATATTTAAGAATTTAATAACAAGATGGTACTTGGAATAATTTATATATAAGAACTTAAAAATACTACACTCCATCAATAATAATCATATATTGATAACAAAATCATCATATTATATGTTTTTCATTTCACATGGAAAGTATTATAGGCAATAAAGCTACAATAAACTTGCTAAGCAATAAAAAATATTATCACAACATTTGGAAAATGAAAAATATCTAATAAAATAACATTTGTTGTACATAATTTTTTTTAAAGTTTATACAACACATCAATACCAATTATAATAGTAGATTCAAAAACATACTTGTCTAGGATAAGGTTAAGGATTTTGAAATTTAATAGTAAATTTAGAAAACACTGCTCATCTAGAATAAGGCTATCAAGTTGATAATGCATATTTGTGTAATATGTTTTAGGGATAACATTTTAAATAATAGTTTAATATAATTATTTTAATGCTATAATATTTATTTCTAGTTAAACCATATTCATGCTAGCATGTATTGACATCTATTAGGTGAAAATACAATTTAGAAAAAAAAGTGCTTTATGGTAATCTATGGGTCTTACCTTACAAATATCTCTATAATACATTTCCTTTGACATTATTCTTTTAACCTAAAATTCCATGTGTAATATATTACCACTAAAATACCATCATCATAGCACACCAAACATAAATGAATCTAGAAAGAAAAAAATATCAGTTAAACTTTTAAAATTATGACAAATGTTATGATACACAACCCTCCAAAATCATGTCCATAAATACAATGAGTCAATGTTAATATACTATGCATGGTATGTTGTAACTATAAAGACTTTTGCACAACTTCGCACATGATACTTTGGACTCCAATAATATTATTTTAGCTTTTATGTGTCAATTTGCAAAAGCAAAATTAGTTTTATTATGAGGATGTTTGTCTTATTTCCTTTCTACAATATAGTAAGAATGCTAAACCATCATAAATATCAATACCTATTCCATTTATATCTTAAATTATACACAACTCTTCCAAACTACATCATTAACATTACATTTTTTTTTGACTTCTTATAACAAATATTTTAATCTTGCATAATAGTATCATGTGATTTATCACTTTAAGTTAAAATAATATAACCCATGATACTCTACTTGCATTTTTGAGCTCTAATTGATAATGATTTACAATCTAGTAATTAGTTGGTGCTGATAAAACTAGATCCTAAAAATCCTTATAAGTTAGTTTTATAAATTTTAACAAGGTATACCTATAATATTGTTATAACAACCAATACATATAGAAATTCTTGTCATATCTATTCATTCTAACACCCCCTTTATGACTAGACTAAATATAATCCCAAGCTAATCCCTCAATTTAAAATAAATTCTCTACTGAAGGGTTTAGTCATTACATTAGCAATTTGTTCAGATGTTAGACAATTATGCAATTTTTTCATGTTCCATTGACTATCGAGTATAGTGATCATGAAATTTAATATTTTATTATTTTGGCATGATATATAGAATTCTTTATCAACTTGAGCACACCTTGATTATAAAAATGAAGTAATGTTGATGCTATTTGATTATTGAAGATCATACAATATGCATCATAACTAAACAACTTCACAACCTACACTACATGTTATCTTCTATTCTACTTCAATTAATGATAAAGAAATTGATTTTTTTTATTCTTCAGCTTACTATAATATCATTTGAAATGACTAGGCTTCTTATACTAAAAAAAAAACCTTACAATTAATTTATATTAGAATTTGTATTTTACATGTGATTAAATTATAAGGGATTGGCATTTTTATTACCTTGGTATTTGGATTTAGTAGTAAAATCATCCTTTGTACTCTCTTAGGTGAATGTTCCCATCTATTTATATCTCCTCAATTTTTATAAAAGTAAAGAAGACATGTTTTCAAATCAAGAGATTGAGTTTTAGTAAGTAAATGTAGAGACATAAAAAAGACTTATAAGATGGAGGTAGGCCTTAGAAAGTAATGTTGATCATGAAGTGGTTAATTGATTTTTGAAATCCTTTGAATGCATAAGGTACTTTGAAATAAACCCTCCTTCCTATAATCAAGGATAATAAATAATATTCTCTAAAAACAACACACATACTACCTCAAATATCTCATACTTATTTTGCAACTTTTTCCATGACATTGTATCATTATCTTCATAATAAAATTTAAGAACTAAATTACCTATAGTAGGCAATTTTATAAGCATCAAAACTTCTCTATGTTGCTTGTTGAAGTGATCAACATTATTTTTTTGTCTAGTTTCTTTTTGGAGAACTATATTTACCAAATATCTATATTCAAAAATTGTATGTATATTATAGATCCACATATTATAATTTATTCGAGTCAATATTTGTGAATCTAGAAAAATTAGAATTTGAATATTTATTGTTCTTCCACAAATGAAAACTTAGAACATAAATATTGAATGGAAATACTAGATTCAGAGTAACAAATGTTGAACACTATACTCAATTCCACCCAAGCTTAAATATTTAAAAACTCCATGTTGCACTTTTCCCAATTTGGAAATGTGAGCAACCTCCAACCAACACTTTGCCCAAGCTAAAAACATGGGAAAACTCCAAGCCACACTTTATCACAACCTTACCAAACTATGAATGTCACAAGCAACACTTTGGTCAATTAAGGAGAAAATTATTTGATGTAAAATATCAAAACACCAGATATTGTTTGTCAAATTCAATACATCTAAATAAAATGCAAGAGAAAATAATTTTTGTTGGCGACATAACAATAGCAAAATTAACTATAGAGAAATAATATATAGTGGCACTAAGTGAAGAGTAACAATATATACTGGTATTGACTACCAAAGACAAAACATTAAATTTGCTAAAATAAATAGTATGAGATAGACTATTCTTTTCTTCTTTCTACGCTTTTGACATCATAAAATAATGTGACACACGATACTCTAAGATATAATTTATAATTATTTATATTCTTGTAATCAGTTGGTGTTGTTATCATATCTAATTATCTTGGTTAGAATAATTGTGCCTTGTGAGGAGCAACACAATAGGGTTATAACTAAGAGCATGGGTTTTGGTTTAATTGAGGATCTCTAGGATTTTTTAAAAGGTCAAATCCTTGTTATGATGAGTTATTTAGGAACACCTACAATCATGGAGGAGGAAAATGGATGGTATAAAAAACAACTAAACAAGAAAAAATATGGTGATGCACCAAAAGATCTGCTAATATCTACCTATATAATAGGCTTGAACACTATGTGCCAATGATGAATACTTTCTCTCCTCAACACAGTTAAGCATAAATTAGATTTTTAGACATATGTGCATAAATAAATAGGTCAATAGAGAACCATATATGGCTAGTCCAAAAATTGATGCAAGCCTCCCACACACATATATAAGTAAAACCCAAAAATATGTACAAACTACAAATGCATACACATATACATAAATGGGTAACTTGAAAACCACAAATGGCTAGTCTAAAAATTAATGTAGGTATCTCTCTCTCTCTCTCTCTCTCTCTATATATATATATATATATATATATATATATATATATATATATATATATATAATACAAAAATCATGCTAGAAAAAAGGGTTAGATTTTCCCACAAGTCACTTAGGAATTGATGGCTCTATAAAAAGAAATGAAAGAAAACCATACAAAATATTTACATTTGCAAGCTTTTTGATCTTTTCTACAATCTAAACTATTGCTATTTATATATTATGAGGAAAATTTCCCTCCAAAAGTTTCTATAGTTGGATTTGACTCTTTCAACTAATTTTTTTAGGAATTTTGAATACTAAATGGGGATCTTCTCAGCCATATCTTATGTCATCCCAAGAATACCATTGTTGTAGATGCCATATCTATATTCTTAATATTCCACTTACCTATTATTATATTTTCAAGTTGATGTATCTTCGATAGGTGATCCTATATCTTCTTAGTAATACTGCACCATCTTAGCTCAACTACTTATTTTAGGAGTCTATGCACAATTACGTATTTCCACCCTTTTGTTTCAATAATATCTCCTTGTTGAAATAGTTTATTTCTCTTTTGGAACTTATTTTCTTTTTTTTTTCTTTTTTTTGACATTGTCTGCTTGTTAAACTTTTCCTCCTTTGATAACTTTGGAGTTCTAGAATTCCTAATGAATATTCTTATCAAATATTTATCATCCACTTTGTTTGGATTGCCTAATAACTTTCAATCCTCCTTTTATTGTGCCTTCTACTTTAAAATTATATGACAAAAATGGGTTAGTAGAAAACCACAAATGGCTACTCTAAAAATTGATGTAAGTCTCCATATATATATATATATATATATATATATATAATACAAAGATTGTGTCAGAAGCAAGGGTTTAATTTGTCCACAAGTCACTCAGGAATTGACTACTCTATAAAAAGAAATGGAAGGAAACCTTAAAAAAATTTACAAATGCAAACTAGTTGATATTTTTTACAATCTAGACTATTGCTATTTATATATTACAAGAAGGAAAATTTCCCTCCAAAATTATTTGCAGTTGGATTTTACTCTTTCAACTACCTTTTTTAGGAATTTTGAATATTAAATGGGGATATTCTCAGTCATATCTTATGTCATCCCAAGACTACCATTGTCATAGGTGCCATATATTTATTCTTAATATTTCACCTACCTATTCCTAGATTGTCAAGTTAAAGTATTAGGTGATCCTATATCTTCTTAGTAATAGTGCAACATATTGACTCAACTACTTCTTCTAGGAGTCTATGCACACTTACTTATTTCTACCTTTTTTCTTTGATGAGATATCCTTGTTGAAATAGTTGATTGCTCTTTTGGAATTTTTTTTTTTCAATATTGTTTGCTTAAAATATTTCCTCCTTTTATTACTTTGGATTTCTACAAGTCTTTATGAATATTCTTATCAAACCTTTATCTTCAACTTTGGTTGGATTTCCCAAAAACTTTCAATCATCCTTTGCATGTGCCTTCTACTTTAAAAATCATACCAACTTTTGCCTTCTTGTCAGATATTTCCTTATCTTCTTTTAAGGTAAGATTATTTGGAGTCCTTCATAGTGCAAATTATGGATGTTTTAATTTTAATTTATGGGACTTTATCCAAGTATTTTAGTATTCTATCAACTTGGTTTTATTTTTTGCTTGGGAAGTAGTTAGTGTAGATAATATTTACCCAAGTGGCCTCCTTTATCAAATGTAAAAAAATAGATACCTTGTTAGATATCTTGCAGGTCCATGTCTTCTTTTCCTAGTTGCTAACTTCCTCTTAGTCACTCCTTTCTATTAGATATTATTTTGTAGGTGTGTTATAGATATGACTCATGAGAGGCATAAGGTCATAGACCCAAAAAAACATGAATAAGGGCTAATTTTTTCACTCATCCATAGTCATTTCTTTGGTTACTCCTCTACTAATGATGGAGCTTCTTTAGTTGTCACAAAAAAGACTTATTTGCTTCCATCAAGAGTAGGGTATGGTTTAGCTATCACTGAAAGGGTTAGGAAAAATTATCATGGGCCTCTACATATGATAGTTTGGCAATTATCTTGGTTGCATAGCAAGAGTATTTTTACATCCTCCTTTACATTTTGAAGATATATTCTTGGTGGCTTTTGACATAGAATTACTAAAAAGTTGGTAATTATCGGGATGCTCTTTCTCCTACCCTAGGCTTTGGACTATTTTCAAGGGTTTCACTATAAAACTAAGAGGATATATATATCTGGATTGATCCCTTATGGTCTTGAGAACCCTTTATGGAACCAAGATTAAATTTTTGGCAAATACCTTGTATCCTCATCATATAGAATAGTATTCTCCTTTCAAGTCAAATAATTTTTAGATCCTAACAACTGAAGAGTGCATTGATCCTTGTGTAATAATGGATTAAATACAATCATGTATTCTAAAGGACTATATAAGCCAATAAGCAATGGCGAGTTGGGTCTCAGATCCTCCAAATGCATACACACAAATAGAAATGGGATAAAGATATGAAAATGAGACATAACCCCTAAATGGGTCTTATAAATATGTAAAAAAAAATGATAAATAATATTATGTTGTTTTACCTAACAAATTTTGATTCAAGGTGACCTATTTTCAAAAAAGGAAGAGTTGTTGGACAATCAACAAAATTACTCTTGGATCAATGCTAAAGCAAATAAATGATCAAATCAATCAAAGTGGTAAATTCTAATTTGCCTAAAATTTATAAGAGAAAAATATTTTGCATTAGAAGGATATCCTACTGCATCATCTTCAAATACCAAGATATACCTATTTTGAATACAAAGGATAATGAAAAGAAAGAGGTATTATCTCAAGAGAATTACTGAGAGTATTTGTCTCACATCCTGAAGAGAATGTTATAAAATAAAGCTATAACAATTTTAGAAGAAAGAGACTACATATCAATGAATTTGTGCCTAATAGATAAGGCCTTATACTTTAGATTTATCTCCTCCTACAAGCAAAAGTATGCTTGTGAGACATCAAAGCTATAGTGAAGATTCACTACAATTTAGCTAGATTGCACCTAAAAATGGTGTAGAGAATAGAGAGCATCCTTGTCATCATAGAAGTTTAGTAATTTGGTGTTAAAATAGACGAGGAATATATCTTTAAAATGTAAGGGTGGGTGTAAAATTCCTCATGCTATGTGGCCAATAAAATTACCAAAGTATCATATGTAGAGCCCCATGGTAATTTTGCATAGCCTTTCTAGTGATATCTAAACCAAACCCCAATATTGATGGAAGCAAATGAGCCTTTTTGGTGATAATTGAATAAGATTCATCATTAGTAGAGGAGCAACATGAGAAATGGCTATGGATGAGTGACTTAAACTAATCGTCATTCATATTTTTTTGGTTATGTGATATTATGCCCCTCATGGTTCATCTCCCCATCACACCTAAAAAATAATATCTAATAGAGAGGGGTGACTAAAAGGAATTTAGGAACTAGAGAAATAAGATAGGGACTTGTGAGATATCTATCAAGGCATCGATTTCCACATATTTGGTAAAGGAGGCCACCTAGGTGAAACTTCTCTAGACTAATAGCTCCCCAAGTAGAAAGAGAAAACTAAGATGTTAATAGAGAAACATACATGTATAGGATCCCATAGATTAAAATTATAGCATCCATAATTTTCTCCATGAAAGACTCTAGATAGTATTCCCTTAAAAAAAGATAAGAAAAACATTAGACTATAAGGAAAAAATTGTTATGAGTTTTAAAGTAGAAGTTGCGAGTAAAGGATGATAAAACGTTTCTAGAAAAACCATCCAAAGTGAAAATATAAAGGTTTGATAAGATTGTTCATCAAGATTTCTAGAACTCTAAAGTAATAAAAAGTGGAAAGGTTTTAACAAGTAGACAAGTCATAAAAGAAAAGAAGTTCCAAAAGAGTGATAAAATATTTCAACAAGGAGAGCTCGTGAGAACAAAAGAGTAGTAATAAATAATGGAACACAAAATATTAGAATAAGTAGTTGATCTAGGATGAGACACCATTACTAAGAAGAGATAGGATCATCTACCAAAGATACTTCAACATGACAATCTAGGAACAGGTTAGTGAAATATTGAGAATGAAAAGATGGAACCTACAACAATGGAGTTCCTCATTTTACATAAGATATGGCTAAGAAGAACAACAAGTTTACATTCAAAATATTTAGAATCCCTAGAAAAGGTAGATAAAATAGTCAATTCTAAGTGTAGATAATTTTTGAGGGAAACTTTCCCTATTGTAATATATAAATAATAGTAGTCTAGACTATAAAAACATCAACAAGTTTATAGTTATAAGTCTTTTATAAGCTTTCCTTTCATTTCATTTTGTAGAGTAGTCAATTTGTAAGTGACTTGTAGGTAAATCTAACCCCTACTTCTTGCAAAATATTTGTATAAAATTAATTGCATTAATTTTTGAACTAGCCATCCATAGTTCTCCACTAACCCATTTTTGTATGTGTGTTTGTAGTTTTTATGTATTTTTAGTTTTTTGTTATATATATGTGTGTTGGAGGCCTACATTATGTTTTGGACTTGCCATCTTTGGTTCTTCACTGACCAATTCCTTTATGTGCATATATATCCATAAATCGTATTTGTGCATAACTATGTCAAGGAGAGAAAGTGTTCACTACTGACACATAATGTTCAGGCATGTTGTGTAAGGATATCGTAGCGGACCTTTTGGATTATCACAACATCTATTTTTTTTAGTTGCTTTATTTTTATCTCATCCCTTTTTTCTTCCCTCCTACATTTAAGTGTGCCTTAAAATCACATCATAACAAGGTGCCAACCTTATAAAAAAACTCTTGGAGGCACCCAGTTGAGTCAAACCTCATGATCTTGGCTACACCCTTATTGTGTTGCTCCTCATGAGGTGTGATTATTTTGACCAAGATAATCAAAGACAATAATAGGTTCTAGCAAAACTAGATCCTATGAATTCTGATAAGTTATCCAGGTCAAAATATGTTATTGATAGTTAACATTTGCTAAATGTTGCATGAGTATTTTTGTAAAGGAAGCTAATCTTATGCTAATTAAAATATAATTTAAATCATGCACTCACCTTTAAAATAAATGAAAAAATTTTCTTCTACACCACATCTAAGGCTAGATCTACCATCATTTTTGGGCTTGAGTCCTCCTTGCCTACTATATTGCTATAGCCTCTTTGGAATTTTGTATTTGATAGTGAGAAATAACAAGAGGGTATATCATGTACAAGTTCATAAATGGTAGTGTGGCTTATGCCAAAAAATATTTATTTTAGAGAAGTATCTTGACCAACATTGTGACAATAATCACTGCAATTTTTTGAACATTACCCTAAGAATGGCAAGAAGCAACAACAAGATAAAAAACATGAACAAAAGTTTTTAGGCTCTACTTTTTTATTGGTAACATAACCATCATGTGCAATCCCTAGGTTTTGATCTAGGGGTGGGTCTTTTGATAGACCTACATCAAACCCTAAGAATGATGAGTAGAAGCAAGGATGTTGCTAAGGCAACAATGGTGATGCAACCATAGGCTACTAAGGAAATGAAAACACTAGATAAAGTATAGGCTACTGAGGTAATGATGCATCAACCATAGGTTTTGAGGTGGCAATAGTGGTAGAACAACCAAAAACTATTATAGCAGTGAAAATAATAGATGAAGATGATAAGGAGACTATAATTTAGAACTAGGGTTTGTAGGCCCTAGGGTATGACCATGGAGTAACTATTTTTATGGTACCAAGTGGAAAGTAGGCCCATCAAGTTCTATAAAATTATTTTCACTTGGGAGCATAGTCATGGTCAAATATTATGAAAGGAAAACTAAAGGGTGTGGATTTTTATTTTAAATTTTACTCTAAACAAGTAAAACTCTATATCCTATCCAAACTCATGGTCTTAATAATGGATCATGGTACCTATAATCTGTTTGGGAAGTTTATGGGTGCTCACCTCAATTTGTATGCCAATAAAAAATAGGCATTCTTTAAGTGATGTTTGTAGGGACATATGGAGATAACTACATTACCTCGAGGGTTTTTATGATAAAACTTATTTATGAAGAAGACATTGATCGTATCCTCTAGGGGATTCTATATTTTTTAGGTGATGAGTCCTATAGAACTCAAGAGCTAATGACATTCAATGGAGGCTAACTGAGACACTAGGTATGGTTGTACGATCGAAAGAACCTAAAGATTCTCCAAATCAAAGACTCAAAAAAGACAAGGTGTCATATGGATGTTGTGAATGGACACAAGGATGGTGGGTGGTAAATATAATAGAAATATGTATGGGAGAAAAAGGATATAAAACCAGACAGGGCACATACCACAAGGAAGGCACCCTTGATTAAAGTGATAAAAATAAATCTTAGAAAAATAGACAAAAGAATGAGTTGAATGATAACCAAAGTATTACTGGTAATAAAAATGATGTGAGATGAAATTATTATATGGGTATGAATGCATCGTGGACTGTAGTAGTGTGTGATTTATTTTTGCATTTTTTTTATTTGAATTTTTTTTGTGTGTGTGCATGAATATAGTCTTCATTTTTATCCAACCATTCTTTTGCACCTTTTAGTATCACAAGTTTTTTGTTTTTTACTTGTAACATATTTTTGCATCACCTTTTGAAAGGTGTTAAAGAATGGTTGGATAGCAATGCATTTTTTTTAAATTTTTGATGATTTTTAATTTTTTTTAAGAACTTTGCCAGACTAGATGGCAAATTAAAAAAGGGGAGAACTCCCCCAGTCATGGAAGCAAGTTGGGACGGAGGAAAAATAATGATAACAAGAAAAGTTGAGTTGAGAGAAAAGTGGAAAAAGATAAATCAATGAGTGATGGAATGATGATGGTTTTCGGTGATGGACGAGATGGGATGAAGTAATAGTTGAGTAGGAGACTTAGGATTGTCTCAAATTATAACCAATTTGAGATGCCCTAGTGATGGATGCAACGAATATATTTGAACCTTTTTGTTGATAGATTTTTGTGCACATTTAAATAATTATGTTAAGTGATACTAACAACTAACTACCGCATCATAATTCATTGTACTAATATGACCTGATTCACTATGCTAATGTGATCGAATTCATTATGCGAATGTGATCAAAGTCACTATGGTAATGTGACAAGAGTCACTATACAAATGTGACTAGAGTCACTGTGTTAAAGCTAAGCTACAATTAAAAGAGCTAATTAAGGTAAATGATAGTCTCAAACAAGGTTCTAGGATAGACATAGATGCCAAAATTGGGTGTTTAAGTATTGATCAAGATTTGAGATAATATTGATTTTACTAGTGTCATCCAACTCAAGTGATAATATGATTTATGATGTGGTGTGATTGGGGTGAAGGAATGTGATTGGTAATTATGAGCGGCATGTAGATAGATGAAAGAGATAGGTGGATGAGGAGGAATGGGTTAAGTAAGGAATAATATTATTGAGAGGGTATCATAGAAGTATGGTGGTTAATTTCTTAAGATCAATAATATCATGTACTAGACCTCAAAATTTGTGACAATCATCGATGTCATGATCCTTTTGACAATGATAGATACAATAGTGTTTATGGGACATATGTCAGGTAAAAAAATTATCATCCTATACCACTTGGGTTTAGGTTTGTTAGGATCTATAGGACATATGTCAGGTAAAAATATTATTCTTGCATTCTACAAATTTTGAAATATGATCAACAATGGCTTTGATAGGGGTGTCCAAGTATAATATGAACAAGGTGGACGAGGTCAATGGGAAGGTTGACATAAAAGTAAAGTGGAGGAAGATGTCATAGAGGATGATTGAGAGGGGGTTGGAGATATGTCTTGGTGACTCAATTGTAGCTTAATGTTTGTGTGTTGATCTAAGATTTGTTGTAGTCCAGATGAAGGTGGAGTTGGAGGCATGTTGTGGTGACTCAATCATAGTTCAATATTTTTTAGTCTATCCAAGATTTTTTGTAGGTCAAGTAGAGGTGGAGTGGTCGAGATAGGATTGAATTGGCTAGGGATTTTATGAGGAGCAAGGTGATAAGGATGAGGACATGAATATAGAGGAGGTGGAGGAAGGGGATAAGAGTGGTGGGGCTATGAGCATTGGGCCATATGAGGGGTATGGGATATAGGATAGGTTGTTGGAAGAAGAGGTGGTAGCTATGATGAGGTTGGAAGAAGAGATGGTAGAGATGGTTGGGTTGGAATAAGAGGTGGTAGAGATGAGTTTGGAAGTAGAGGTAGAATAGATGAGGGGGATCGATGTGAGGAGTTTTTCATGGTTATCTTATGAAAATGCATCAGGCTTGAATGTGAGTGCTCTAAATAATCCATCACATGAAGGGAAGGAGAATGGTGATGCATGGATGGGATATGTGGTGAGGGAGGGAGAATCTCCTTTAGACAAGTTGGACAGAACTCAGGTGGGTAATAGATTTTCTAGTTGATAGTGGGGGAGAGATTATGACCTTATGGAAAAATTACTCCCCTAGACCAAGATTGAACATTTGGATAGAGACAGGAGAGTACTCTATGTTGAATGAGTGGCGATGAGACTCTGAGTGAGGCAGCTTGAAATAAGTGGAGAGCACAATAGTAGAGGATGAGAGCTTAGACAAAGTGGAGGAATATAGTGGTGGTGTAGATGTGAGAATGACAAAATGAAGTATGAGTTGGATAGAGTGGTTTGATAAGAGGATACAATATTAGGAAGAGAAGAATAATTAAATGGATTAGATGATGTAAATGATGAAGCTAAGGAGGAAGTTGATTCGGTAACTAGTGCGGTGGTGGATGTGGAAGAAGATGGAGGTGGATTTGCTGGTGGAAAGTCGTATTGGAAAATGCATTGCTCCTAAGACTGACATTCTTAATGAGTGGTAGATGGGATGGATGAAGTGGTAGTTGAGTGGTGATGACTTATTTTTACCATAAAACATTGATAAGATGGGATATTACGGTTGTGATTAACATGATTAGGAGTAGTAGAAGTTGAAGCCTCATTATGTTATTGTGTTATCCCATGTTGTGGTAATATGTTTTGATAAAAGCTCAGGTTCTGATTAGGAGGACTGAGAGGAATTTCAATTTTAAAGTTTTCTTTTAAACACTTTTTCAAAACTTTTTTTCTCAAACAATATGGTCTTTTTTAGGCTTCTCTATGTTGAAGCTAGAAGAAGATCAGCAAAAAGTTCTTTTATCTACCTACTCTAATACTATATCTTAAAACTTAATGTTTAAATAATTATATTATAAAAATAAAAAGTATTTAAATACAATAATTGCCTAACAATAATATAACAACCTATAATTAACTTTGTCGCTTTTAATAAATCTGACAAACCATGTGTGAAATGATTACTCAATTTACGTTCAAAAGATGTAATAACTCTTAACGTTTATTGAATGTTTCCAAGGTTTCCAGATTATATGGAGGTTAAATATACGAGACTATGTCAAATATGTACAAACCCTAAAATCTCTAAACAACATTCAAATCCTACCGACCCACGAGCAGTCTCTAAATAGACATTCAAAATCCTACCAACTAGGCATAGGTCTATACATTTAATGCCATCCAATTAGTGGCATACAATTAGACTCTATAAGATAAAAACGGACGACTGAGAAGTTACATCACGGTCAAGCGAGACATAACCTGTATTATCTTATCCCAAGTTGGGCTTTGATCACATTCTCATATAACCTGTATTATCTTATCCCAAGTTGGGGTTTGATCACATACTCATTTCCAAATTCATTTGAAGTCTGATGATGACCCCTGTATAAGAAATCCGTATTCTCGAGCAGCATGTAAACGTACATATCACAGGGGCAGCCATGATGATCTTCTTCGTGATCTTCCTCCTCCTCCCTTCAGGGCTTAGAGCACAAGACTACACAAAGTTCATATTCAACACCTTCGACGACGCAGCCGACCTCAGATTGATCGATGATGCTTCAGTCGAATCCGGTGCTCTACGTCTCACAGACCAGTCACAATATTTAACCGGCCGAGCATTATATAATAAACCCGTTCGCATGAAAGATCGCAGGACCAGAAATGTATGTAAATCGTTCAGCACGACTTTCGTGTTCAGCATCGTCTCTTCAAAAACAAGCGACGGCGCAAGCGGGATGTCGTTCATCATGACGTCGCATAATTCTGCAGTCGGAGCCTTTGCAATGCAGTACCTCGGCTTGCTCAACCTTTCCAGCCTCGGAAACCCCTCCAACCATCTCTTCGCCGTTGAGTTCGACACACAACAGACGAGCGAGTTTCAAGACATCGACGGCAATCACGTCGGCGTCGATCTCAACACTCTCATCTCGTTCGAGTCGCAGACCGCCGGATTCTGGATCGGAGACCAGTTCAAGGATCTGGCTCTCAACGACGGAAACAACATTCAAGCGTGGATCGATTACGATGACCGCCGAGAGCAACTCGATGTTGCCGTCGTGCGGGCGGGTTCGCCTCGCCCCAAAAAACCTCTTATCTCATTGAAAAATTTTAATCTGTCGAAAATTTTTGAAGAAGAAATGTACGTTGGTTTTGCCGCATCCACGGGAAGCTTGCTTGTTCAGCGCCACTACGTCCTCGCCTGGAGCTTCAGCACAAATGGAGCCGCACCGGAGCTAAATGTGTCTCGACTTCCTTCCTTTAGATCACACAGGAAGCAAGCCCGGGGACTGAGAGCCGGAATCCTTGCAACCGTCTCCGTTGTGACTGTGCTTATCTTTATAGGCTTAATTCCGTGGGGGAGGAGGAGGATGCAGAGAGAAGATGTTGCAGAATGGGAGCTGGAATTTTGGCCCCATCGATTCAAGTACAAAGACCTGTACGCTGCAACTAAGGGGTTCCGTGACGAAGAAGAGTTGGGTTGTGGAGGTTTCGGCCGGGTTTACAAAGGAGTCCTTCCGTCCGACGGCCACCACGTTGCTGTTAAATGCATCTTCAGAGAGAACATCGAAGGGATGCGGGAATTTATAGCAGAAATTTCGAGTCTTGGTCGGCTCCAACACAGGAATCTGGTGCAAATCAAAGGCTACTGCAGGCGGGGAAACCAGTTGTTCATAGTTTACGACTATATGCCCAATGGAAGCCTGGATAAAATGATTCACGCGCAAGGCAACGCCTTGCTCCGATGGCCTGAACGATACAGGATTCTCAAAGACGTGGCTTCGGGATTGCTCTATCTTCAAGAAGAATGGAAGCATAAGGTGGTCCACCGAGACATCAAATCCAGCAACGTTTTGTTGGATTCGGAGTTTAATGCAAGGTTATCGGATTTTGGGCTTGCTCGTCTGTATGAGCATAATGAGAACCCGCGAACTACTCAACTGGTGGGAACGCTGGGCTACATTGCCCCGGAGCTTATACACACAGGGAGGGCCACGCCTGGCACGGACGTGTACAGCTTTGGTATTCTGCTATTGGAGGTTGCGAGCGGGAGGGAGCCTATAGATCACTCTGTGGATGATGACGAAAGGGTTTTGGTGGATTGGGTGAGAGGGCTGTTTGCCTGCGGGAATATCATGGCTGCAGCTGATCCAAAGCTTGGAGGGGAGTTCGATGAGGAGGAGATGGAGAAAGTGCTGAAATTGGGTCTGCTCTGTTCTAATCCTTTGGCAGAAGAGAGACTTGACGTGAGACAAATAGTGGAGATTCTTGAAGGGAAAACTCCCATGCTGGATTCTTTTCCCAGTTTGGTTTCTTATGGGACGACGAGTACGGGGAGCATGAGTTCAGATTTTGGCAGTCTAGGTCCTTCGACTGCCGAAGCTATAGGAGGACGATAGAATATTCAGAACAACAGCCCGCAGCGTCTTGGAAAATTTAGAATCTATCTGTGACTCCAATCGTTCTGGCATGGCGGGGGTGTCGTGTATGTAAATCTTGGTACTCTGATTCAAAGTTCATTGTTACCGAATAATATATTGTGGCTTGCGTGATAGATTTTTAGATGGAGATGCTGCTTTGTTTATTCATCTAGTAATTTGCAGTATGAATGTTAAATGAAACATTAATAAAAAATTTTGGTCTAAATTTAGAAGACTAAAGTGTCGAAATTGTGCTTTTTTGAAAGATCTAGTATACCATTTTTCCAATCTAAACTCGATAGCAGCAGAAGGTAAAAACTACGACTGAATTATGTTCATCGGTTCCAGGCTTCAATATGGCGTTAATAAGGTTATTCCATTAATCAAATATAAACCAATGTTGAAGGCTTTCACATGATTTGATGTGAAGGAAGTTAGACATTGAGATTGAGCGTAATTCAGAGTTTTTCATTTATTTTAATGCAGCTATATATATTGTTGTCTTTAATGGATTTTGTTCTTGAGGACCGGCTATAGATAGGAGTTGAAAAAGCCAGCCACTGCCATCTGTTGCTAGGCTCTCAAATTCGTGAATACGACCACGGCAACAGATATATTGCGAAGCCGATAAATAAGATTATAGAGTTCAAAAATAGAGCTCAGATCAAGGGCAAATGCTATTCAAACGCTCTGACATTCTAAATGTGGAGTGGAGTAGTTTAGCTGGGCGGAAGTCTCACTAGATGGCCTCTAACGCATATAAAGTGGCATGCATCATAGACTAAATACAGAGAAAACATAGGAGACGAAAATAAAGCCATATTCTTCTTGCCAGGATTGGACTTAAGATTTAGACTAAATATAGAGAAAACATAGGAGACGAAAATAAAGCCATATTCTTCTGGCCAGAATTGGACTTAAGATTTAGACTTGCAGGTTTTTGGACACTCAATAAAATAAATTTTAGATTTTTAATTATAATAATTTAAAATACAATTATTAACATATTTAAAATTATAAATATAATCACTGTATTTTGTATGAAAGTATGAAGGGTACCGTTCACTGTAAGACAAGCAATCTTGTTTGCTAACCTATTTTAGAGGACACGTACAATTCTTTGCCCTTAAAAAGAAAGGAGAAATTGGGTTTTACGTAGAAAAGCAAAATTACAACTAGGTTGATTAGGTGCCGCCAACAATCAAAGTATGCTATGCCTAGTTTTTCACTATGTTATTTCCCACATAGAAGGGTGTGACATGGTTAATAAATGGGTGTATTATCATTTATATTTAATCACATATATGTTCTATAATAATTATTTAATCTAATAGATTAGAAAAATAAAATTTAAATTTAAGCATTTGAAAGTTAAAATAATTTTTTTTATAATAAACTACAACTATTTTAAAAGTAGAATTAAAAATATATAATATTAATAAAAATTTATTATTTAAAAACTAAAATAAAAAATATAATAAATTATAATTATTTTTAGAAAATTTTAAATATTATAAAATAATAATAACAATAATAAAAACTATATAACCCATGTGTTGTAGGTGAGTTGGAGAGGAGAAGACAATCTTACAAGGGAGGTCCTAGGTTCCAATCTCCATCCTACCAAAAAGCTGAATTGGGTACCCAAAATCCAATTGATAATGTTGGTGCAGGTAGGGCTGGGTGTGACCCCCGGTGACTTTGATGGTGTAGAACCCCTTGTTCGTGGTCTCTTAGACCAAGGCGGCCCCGCAAGGAATTTTTCGCTTAAAAAAAAAAAATAAATAATAACTATATAATAAAAGTATAGAGAGATACACATGCAACTAACATAATTACTTCATCTTTTATCATTATCACCATTTTTATTATTCTTAGCTTTAAGAGAATCATTGTCACTTTTCTTTTAAGTCCTAAGTTAAGCGAAGCTTGTTTGTAACTATACTTCATTTTTGAATATTTTCTCTATGGTGTTCTATGTAAATTATTAGCATGTTACTATGTTGATTATTTATTATAAGTTAGTGAAATCTACAAAATAAATAAATAAATAAAAATTATGTAAAATGTCGAGATGATCAACATGTTGGTTATTTCTTCATCTTGAATTATATAAGCATCTTGAATTATGGAGAATAGAGCATGAAAGAATCATATAAGCATTTTAACTTATAGATATACAAGAGAAATGACGTTGTAATATTCTTATCTTGTTCCCAAGGTTAGTGAATTGGTAAGTGCATTTATTAAGAAGAGATTTAGGTTCAAATCATAGGCATGCTTATTTGCAAGGGTAGTAGTCTGACAAGGGCAGAAATTTGACCTCAATCCGCTAAATGCACATCAACTAGATGACAAAATATGGAATAGTGTTATTGGGGTAACCCCAGGATTTGAATCAACCATTTTGTATATTTATTTAACTCCTCTTGCTCCTATAGTTGTTTTGTTTGGCTTTCTAATTGATTCTTTGTGAGTTTCCATTGTTCCTCCTAGGTTTTTAGCTTTCCTTCAAAGGTTTACTTCATACTATTCATCTTAATCTCTATGTCATTTTGTCTAACTTTACCTTATTTCTTAATACATTCAAGTTCATCCTCCATGCAACCATTTCCTTTCATGTAGCGTTTGCTTCTCCTCGCTATGCTTCCTTATCCTGATGAATATGCTGTATTTCCAAAGTAAGCCATTCCATCTAATGTGTTAGGGAATTAAACTTTCAAAACAAAAATGCTAAGTTAGGTGGTTCTATCCAATATTCTATCCCTATCATACCTACTAGATATATTTGGTATCTACTTAAATCCATATATATCATTGGAGGTACTCTATAATTAGTTCTTATTTATTTTGATAATTTATTGACTCCTATCATGCTAGTTACCCCTCTAGTAGATAACTATCAAGATTGTTGCACATAAATTTTAGCCACTTTTCCTACTTTATCTTCATTGTAGACCCAATTCATCACTTTATTTGTCTCATAAAAATATCTCTCCTGTTAGTTGTCCTACACAGCCCTTCCAAAACTACAACCAGGTAGTACGAAAAACTATTGATACTTGCTCAAAAAATTATCTATTCATTCATTAGTTTCTTCTTCTTCCCCATTAGATATCCCAAACATGGGTACTTCAATCAAAAAATGTGTCTATAATCCTTTATTGATCCCATGTGTTTGGTCTTCCTCATATTATTCTTCTTAGTTGGAAGGTGTTCCCCTATTATCTTCCAACTGCATGAATCTAGTTTTCTCCTATAGAGTGATCTCTGCTATAGTTTTTTCCTACTAATTTTCATGTTCTATCCTGATATTTGTTGTATTTAGTGGTTCTATAGCAATATCTTGTTCAATATATGTTTGGCTTTATCGCACTTCACTTTGCACCTATAATTCTTCTACTATACCCCATTGTTTTACAAATTGCTCCTATGGTGTTGGTGTTAGATCATGTTGTTATCCATCCTCTGTATTTTCTTCTTCAACTAATTTATGGCCATTACCACCTCTCATAACAATTTAAAATTACTTCTTTTTATTTTTAGGTGGTGCAACCGCTACCTCCTTTTATTTTATTTTAGCTCTTGATGGTGTTGTAACCTACTCTAACGATTATTTTACTTCATCCAAAATTTTAAACTCATTTACATCAATTAATGTAGGTGATCCACTAGTATCCTTTGGTTGGTAGTTTTATCTCTAGGAAATATAGTTCTTTCAAACCTAATCTCATATCTTGATTTGAATCTATGAGTAATACTTGTTGTTGCTCACTACGTACTGGAAGTTGTTGTTCTTGTGATTTCCTTTTTCCTTGATCTCATCATCACCTTGTATTTATAGGACTTGTTGGTTCCTCATATTCCTCCCTTTGAAGCATTGACTTCTCTTTGAACAATTGTTTAGGGATAGACTCATATTCTAACTCCAAATCTAGCTTTATACTCTCTCTTTTTTGTGATGTACCTCTTCCTCAAAAGTATCACTCTCTTCAACTAAAACCAACTTTGATTTCCTTATTTTTATTTTGGTCTTCAGTTTTTCTAGAGTATCCTTATTTATTGGTTCTGGATTCACCCATCTCAAACTTAAAGGATGATTTTTTGGCAAATACTTTAGTGCTTTCATTCTATAGAAAAGTATGCCATCTTGATATACTCCATCTAACATCACTAAAATCACATAGAATTTCATGGAGAAATTCTTAGTTATTTGTTGTAGTAATAGCTACATTCTCTTTGCTAAGCACATACCGCAATCATACAACATATCTTTTGTGATGCCTTCCATATATTATACCAACAACATAAGCATCTCTAATGATCGTCCCTCATCATATATCCATGATATCACAATATTCATAACACATTGAAGTAACACATTGAAGTTCTTGCATCTTCAATTGACTTTATTTTATTCCTTGCCCTGCAAGACCAAAATACTTGGTTTTCAATGGAGAATTAAGGACCATCAAGTCAAATATCAAATGGTATCATTAAATCAGATCCACATGTCCTTTCTTGATAGGATATCTTGCTTGTGGTAGTCAAAATGTTTGCCAAAAATTTTCTACTAAAAAATCCACCCTAAGATGTCAATTTCTAAGGTAGATAAAAGTGTATTTTTTATTGGTGTTATATGACTGCATAATCTATAATAAGTACTCACTAAAAAAATTATTAGAAAGTGGTACTTATGCTAGAATACTCACATCAACTTTCTTCAGTGCTACCCATAATTTATGATTTTTTGGATGCTCATTCCATCATTTTTAATAAAATTCTCCTTATAGTAGATTGAAGGTGATATCCTTCAATGCCACTTGTGCACCTTCTCCTTTGATTTATGGATAAATTTGGTATTTAGGTGTCTTTTATCTATGAAATTCACTTTAAAGTTACCTCTAGTATTCCCTAGGGGGTTCCATATGACATTCCCTAGAGAGCTAATTATGTTCCTCCTTCCTACCACCACATCAATTACCACATCATTGCTATGGATGATAACCTCTTCCTCCCTAGGGGTGATAACTGCATCCTCATATTGAATGAACTCCCAACCTTTCCCTTTTGGGTTATAGTTTATTTCCTACTATGGTTGGAATCAATGTTCTCCCTATATTGACCATGGGTCCCTTTGATGCAATATTCTTAGTAAAACTCAATTTTACTTCCAATAATTCTTTGTATATATTATTGAAAGTTTTATCCTTCATTCCTTTTTTTGGAGTGCTCAAGTTACCCTACTACCATCGTATGATTTTATCCCTTTTTCTTGGTATAGGTCTAGTGCATAGTCATAGAAGTTGCATTCAATCTATGCAATTTCTCTTGTATGACCACCTGATTGTATGATTTCACTAAAAATCATACAACCTTTTTTATATTCTATATTTTTTCTCCAACAATTGTATAATTTTTTCTAGTGTACAATTTTGATCTAGCAATCATACCATCTCATTTGTACTGTACAAGTTCTCCAACAATAGTATGCTTTTATTTTTGTTGTATGATTTTACAAGCAATATTTGCTTCTTGTTGTATGACCTTACCAATAATTGTACGATTTCATCTTTCAAGCATATGGTTGTACAATTTTTCTTCTTGTTGTACATTTTGATCTATCAATCACATATTTTCCTTCTTTTTGCACAATTGTATGGTCTCTTTTCTTTTTGTATGGTTTTGTCCTTTCATAATTTTACCTACAACTATCCCAACACTTCTCTCCTACGGTAGTATTCCTCACTTTCATGCATGCATTGGCAAGGTTTTAGTTGTTTTCCCTTCACAATTTTGTATGATGATTTTTCCCAATTAACTAGCCTTCCTCATTGGTACAATCCATCTATAACATAGATATTTCCTAGGAGATTTGATTAGGTATTTGGTAAATAATTAGGACTTTTGGGAAAGAATTAAAAATTTTGGAGAGCAACTATGCTAAGAAATTTGAAGAAATAACTATGCTATGGAACTTGAAATACAACTATGCTAAAGGGAATGAGAACAACTATGCTAAGACAATGAAAGTAATTATTCTAAGAAAATGAAAAAGCAACTTTGCTAGGAAATGAAGACAACTATGCTAATGAAATGGAAACAACTATGCTATGGAACTTGAAAGACAACTATGCTAAAGGGAATCAGGACAAATATGCTAATACAATGATAGTAACTATTTTAAGAAACTATTCTAAGAAAATGAAAAAGAAATTTTTCTAGGAAATGAAGACAACCATGCTTTGGATATAAATGCAACTAATGATAAGGAAAAATAAGAGAAACTTTGCTAAGAAACTTAAAAGAAACTACTCTAAGGAAATGAAAGGAACTATGCTAAGGAAAGGAAGGCAACTAAGCTAGTGAAAGTAAAGCACATAACTCCAAGAAAGAGGAAAGCACCTATGCTAGGAAAAGTAAAGTAGATAAACTAGAAAAATGAAAAATGACTATGCTAAGGTATTTGCAAAGAAAAACTAAGCTAAGGGAGTGGACAACTATGCTAATCTAAGGGATTGAACAACTATGCTAAGCTAAGATATTGAAATACAACTAAGTTATGGAATTGATTACAACTATGATATATAAATTAAAGGAATGATGATAATTTAGGCTAAAAAATGAGGAGAAAAACCTCTGACTTAGGATCCTAGGTTATTGGTCGAGTTGGTAGAAGTTGTTGTTATGTCTCTATGGTACAAACTACCTTAGGAATACCAACCACCTAGTTGTGGTAGTTGGCATTGCTAACTGCTAGGGGAAAGGTAGTTGGTTCTATGATAATTTTTATTAACTTTTTTAGGTGCTTGTAGTTCTCAACTTCCTAGAGGATAGTCTATCCAAGTCTTCTCTACAAAACAATGCAAAATATAATCATTATAAGATGTTTTATGATAGCAATAAAAATGGGAAAAACAATTTAAGATGGAAAATCATATTCCACAAAGAAGATAACCAAATGCCAAAGGATAGCAACCCAATTTTAATTTAAGAAGAAGCCTAGTTAAAAAAATCTTAAAACTAAGGCCTAAGCAAAAAAATGATGATGTTTTGCAAAGGGTAAATGTGACAAACCTTGAGCACCCCAAACTAGATGACCAGTTGAAAGAAAAAACTTGAATTTTACAAGATAAACTAATATTAAAGCAAATATGTGATGATGTGTTGAAAAGGAGGGGGAATATGACCAACCTTAACACCCTAAAATTGATAATAAACTAAATATAAGCCTATATAACAAGTTTATTGCAAGCCTAGTTAACAAGGAACAAAATTTTGCAAAGAAAAAGTAATATTTTGGAGATGAAATGATGTTTTGTAAGGAGGAAGGTGATGTACCTCAAACACCCCAAATTTGATGCATGATAAGGTGGTAAGGATTCATACACACCTTGGGATTGTTGTGATGGGTTGTTTGAGACCTATACCTAATTTGTGGATAAGACTCTGAGTGACAACAAGTGATATTAGCTAGCCACTAGGGGACTAGAAATTGAGGAAAGTTGTAGATAACAGGGTGATGATATGATAAGCCTCATTTTGGCATGTGTAAGGATTATTTAAATGTGTTTCGAGACATATGATATAGATAAAAAATAATGAGATTAGAAAGAAAAGTAAGATAAACAAAGGAACATGAAAATCCCAAAAGAAACACACAAGACATGTTAGGATAAAAAGTAGCAAGAAACAACTATTGCTACAAGCTTATGAAAGACAAGAAATGCCTAATGTGTCATGGGTTAGCAAGGTCCCACCGTGATCGACAAAAATATGAAAAATAAAGTGCACCATTTTTCATTGATTAGCAAAGAGGATAGTACAATGGTAAATTCCTTTTACAAATGGCCCTCTTGGGATTTACAATAAAGAATCCAAATTGAAGATGATACTTTTTATAAACATATATCAAATGGTGCTTTAATTATCTTCCTTGGTCACCTCCAAAGGGTGGATGGGTTTGATGGCTAAGGCAACTTGACCATCCTAGGATGGATGCTCCTCCATGGCACCTTATTGACCTATCTACTATTGATTTGGTGTTTCCTTCATGTTCTTAGGATGTAACCACCTAGGGGGTGGTGGTTGGGACTACTGATAGCCAAGGGGCTAGTGGTTCAGTCTTTGTTACTCAGAATGCTAGAAATTTTATGGAGGCATTCTATAGGTTATCAACCTACCGTCAAAATTTAGTATCAATCATAGTTTTAAGGAGTGAGTTATAACAAAAATAAGTTGGACATTTTGGCTAGAAATATAGTCCTTATTGACCACTAGGGGGCGATGATCGAGTTTTATAACTTATAGGGGGTAGGTGGTTGGCTCCCTACTGCTCTAGTGGTGTTGATATTTGGTGTGGATCCTCTTTGGATTGTTAGGAGACTTTGGTGCTAGTTTGGTGTAAGTTTGACCTCTTTTTCAAGAGTAGCTTCAAGAAAAATTTGGATGTATGCTTCAAGACATGTGCACCTCCATGGTCATCTTGCATGTAAGGGATGGGGGATGGCGAGGCGATCTGAGCATACAAAAGGGTTAAAGAGGTGCTAAGTGGAAAATTTGGTAGAGTTTTGACTAGTAATTCTTTTTCTTCCCTTAAATAAATAAATTAAGGGGGTATTTATAGAAATTTTGCAATGGAGAGGGAGGATGACTAGGAGGTGAGGTGACATGAGGTGGTAGCCATGTGGTAGGTGTGGAGGACAAGGAAAATCTAGAGATTTATATCTGGAGGAATGTGCACCTTTCAACATTAATGACCTTGGGTGAGGAGAGTCCTCACCCACCCAAGTGTCATAAATGGGTATGGAAAGTGATGGAGCATGGGGATGTGGAGACCTTGGGTGATGTGGAGGAATTTTAAATTCATAAAAATTTGCAAGGTGGTTTTAGAATGACTAATGAATTTATTGTAGATATTTCCTCGGAGACTTGACTTGGGATTTCATAAATTTTAAATTCATACAAAATTGCAAAGGAGGATTTGGAAATTGATTTGGGAATTTATTGTGGATATTTCCTAGGAGATTTGATTAGGGATTTGGGAAAGAATTAGGAATTTTGGGGATTTGGTTTGGGATTTGGGAATTTATTATGGATTTTATTAAGGGTTTGACTATGGATTTGGAAGTGATTGGGGATTTTATCATGAGAGTTGATTAAGGATTAGGGGTTAATTGAGGATTTTGGGATTTTTATGGATGATTTGGGGACTTTAGGGCTTTTATTGGGGATTTAAGAAATTTAAGGGAAACAAAGGGATTTTTAGAAGAATTTTGGGAATTTAGAGAAATTAGAGGGGATATCAATGAATTTAGGGATAATTATATGAATTGGAGAAATTATTAAGGAATTAGAGAAAATTAAAGGATTTGGAGAGGGGATTAGTGTATTTTGGAGAGAATTAGAAGAATTAGAGAGAGAATTAGGGGATTTAAAGAAAATTAGATGAATTAGAGAGGATTTAAGGTATTTTAGAGATAAATAAAAGAATTTGAGAGGAATTTGAGGATTTTAGAGATATTTATAGGAATTATAGAGAAAAATAGGGGATTTTTGTGGATTAAAAGCAGGAACAGGTTTAGGTGGCTATAAAATTGACACTTTTTGGGTGTCTACAATTTATTTGGAAGAGGATTTTATTGTATCCCTTATTTTTTTTAAATTTATTCATGCTAGATGGGAAACATTTCTTGGTATGAATGCCATATCAAATAATAATTTTATTTCCATTAGAAATTTTTAAGCATTCATAAAATGAGCATGAGTATCAAACCTACAGTATACTAACTTGAGCGTGTACTAATAGAGAGAGAAAGAAAAAGGTGATTGCTAATGAACCCTAAAGAAATAGCTATGAAAGAAAAATATGGTGTGTTAACGTAAATCATTTAACCATAAAATAAAAAGGTCTTATTATGTAAAAAATATTTCATAATTAAATGTATTCAATACTAGAAGTAATGTAGTAGCCAAATAAAGTTGAAGGAGAAAGTATGCCATGAATGAACAATGGTAAAATTGAGCTTCAAGGATTCAATTAGTATTGATTTCATATGTTTAATATAGGTCATGGTGGCACCAAGAAAGGAGATAACATAGTCTCAACACGGTTGTATGGTAGGAGAGTTGGGATCTAGGGAGTGCATTGTGTCAATGGAGATGTGTTCTATTAAGACAAAGGAAACAATGACACTAAAAGAGTAGAGCATATTTTTTAAGAATGGAAATCAGACCTATCATTATCATTCTCACATGGCAAAGAAAAATTCTCTCAATTATTCTACAATAATTATGTATAGGTTCCAAATTACAATATATCAATAGCCATGAACAACATCAAGTACTCATGGAGAATTTTCATTTTTTTATGGATCAAAATATAAATTGTAGCTTATGTTCTATTTTTTAGTATTTGAATCAATCTTTAGTCTCCATGAAAATATATTCTAGGGTATATCATTTTCTCAAAATGCATATACAAAGAAGTAATTACTAAAATTGTCTAAATGAGTATATTTTTAATTTTCTAGGAAGATAAACTTAAAGATTTATAGTTTTTGGCATTCAATTCATTCGTATAAGAAAATATTATTATGTGTTCATAATGCATTTACATAAAAGAAGCAAACTCAATTTGAAAACAATCATATGTATATATAATAATTTAGTCATAGAAATTTTTATGTATTCTTTGAGAATAAATTTGTTTAAATTTTTACCCACATGTTGTAGGTGAGTTGGAGAGGGTAGGGCAATCCTCTAAGGGAGGTCCCTAGTTCGAATATCCACGCTACCAAACGTACATTGGGTATCCAAAATCTAGTTGATAATGTTGGTGCAGTTAGGGTCGAGAGTGACTCCCGGGTTTTTTTGATGGTGTAGAACCCCCTGGTCATGGTTTCTCATACCAAGGCAGCCCCACAAGGAGTTTTTAACTAAATTTAAAAAAAAACTTTGTTTAAATTTTTGAATAATGTTTTAATGCATAATATTTGATAAATATAAATGATAATCATATTTCATGTTATAATTTCTTACCATTAACTTAGGTAAACTCATATCTTTACAAATTATGGCCTCTATTATACCAATGTAGAATGGTACAAGGTCCTAGAGTGTACCAAACCAATCTACATAGGACCAACCAATTATCTAGAACACCTTCAATGTTTTGATAATTCTAATTATATCTACTTAATTATCGTTCCTAATCAAAATGGAAATGACTCGTAAACCACCATAGACTCAAACAAGATTGAAAAAACTAATGAACTTAAGATCGCATGCAAGACATTTAGGACCTTTGATAGAAATAGAATGCATATGGATCATAATATAATGTTTTTTAGTCCCACATTAAACCTAAGCCATGTGGAGAACTCATGCAACCCCATGGCTAGGTAGCTACTACTTAATCTAGTTGCCATGCAAGTTTAGCTAAACCTAGCCCACTACTTATATTTTAAAATTCAATATGTTTTACCATTCTCGAATTTAATTTCTCATAATATTAATAATTGGTATAGGAATCTCAAAATTTTGTATAATTATGAACAAGTTACTATTGTTCACCCTATCCTACAATTGAATGCTCCTATATTTTGATACCAAGGTCTTCATCAAACCTTAAATCTATCGCTATATTATGGTCTAACCATACATGGTGTACAAAAAAAAAAATTGTGATGGACATAGATATAAAACACCATATAATCACCCATGCAATACTCAAACATGATACCACTATTCATATTATAATTTTTATAAAGTTATAGTTAAGAGATTTATGAAATTGCCTAGTCTTCTTTTTGGGAAAAAGTGCCAAACCTTTTATTATTTACATTTTTATTTATCTTCATTCCTTCCACTCTTATTATTTTATTCTAACCCGTCTCCCTCATTTCCATCCTTCTATATCATTTTGACCTTACTCTTTCCTATAGCTAAAATGAATAATCGTGTTGTTAAAATTTTCCTCCAATAATTAAATATCTTTGTATCTACTTATATGTTGATTTAATTTTAGTTATACCCCAAGTAAATGACCTCGAAGCACACTTGTTGCTCCAAGATACCGAGGTTGTTTTTCCCTTGTTGTGGAAGCTTGATTTAATCTTGCGTGTTGCTTGTAGACACTTGAGAGCTTGAAAATGAATTCTTGTATACTTGCAAGAATGAGAGCTAAAATACCTAAAGAATGCCTTCACAATAATATGGCAAGATTTTGGCATAAATTTTCCATGCATGAAGATGAATTCCTATGAATTTAGATGAAATTTGGTAGAATTTTTTTGCATAGCAAGATGATATGAAGTAGTCACCCTAATTTTTGGTTTTATAAGAATTCATGGCTTCTTGGGAGGAAGGATTGCATTGAAGTTGATAATATTAGAAAGGTTAAAATATGTCATTAATGAATGAAGGTTGTAAACACCAATTCTTGGGTTTGGGATTTCTTCTAAGGCTACAAATATGATCTTGGTGATTGGATCCATTAATGGTGGGTGGTTTAAAAAATATTGATAATTTTTTTTATCTCAACACATGACATTCAAAAGCACTAGAGGGTGATGCTTTTACTCCAATGCTTTTACCAAAATAGCGTTAGTTTTTATGCTAAAATACTTAATGAAATGCAACCATAAGGCATAAAACGAGCATGCAATATTAAATATATGATAATGACAATATAATAGGCATGTAAAACTCATAAGAAAATTCTATAATAACTCATAAAACTACCATTAATGAAAGCTCACAAAAATGAGATCTTCATACAAAATGTGGAGATCTCAAATGCTCCATTCTTCATACATGCTCTGCATTGTATCTAACTTGAGCATATACTCTACTCTAATGTGCTCTTACACTCTCTCCTTTTCTATCTACTATAAAGGCCAATATATAATAGAATATGACTCTTGGTATTCCATATTCCTGTGACACTTCATCTTCTTATGTATAGACTCATGTACACATGGACAACATGCACATTTACATCATCAAGTACCTTGCACATTATAACAACACTTGTGCATTTATTATATTACATAAAGTAACTACTCAAATCCTAATCTAAGACACACTACTGATCTAAAGTACCAAATAATGTAATAAATTCCAATAATAGTTGTTGGAGATCAAATTCGAGTGGAGTCATCAAAAAGTTAAATTTGTAAAAGCATTAGTTGGGAGACAAAAGTGCTAATAACACTTTCACTCATGCCACGATCCTTTTGCTTTTGGAGCAATAAATGCTCCTAATTTAGTCATGGGGATGATTAATTTAGTCTGGATAACCGATGAAGGAATTGACTAACTTGAAGATTGATGATGTGCTCTAAATTAAGATTCTACAAAACTATTAAATTTATTGGAATACTAATAGTTTTTTTCAAGAGAAAATATTTCTAAAAATATACATTGAGAAGGATAAAAAAATTATAAATTGATGTTACTTCTATTTCAAGCTAAAGAAATCAATAACACAACGTAAAAATATGAACAAGTGTTATCAACAACTATTGTGTACAACCACCTTAAAAAAAACATAAATAAAATTATTTCTAGGTAACCTTGAAACAACACAGAATTAGGATTGATGTTATAATATCCCCTCATATTCTTTTGAAAACCTTTACAACAAACTTATATAATTCAAATATTTATCCGGTACAATTTAAAGACGTGCATTTGATGTAGGGGTTGACATGAAGATCACATGGCAGAATTAAATTTCTCTAGCACAATCAAATGTCTCAATTGGTAATCAATGCATTAAGGACTAAGGAAAAACGATTAAAGAATACCTTTAATAGATTGGTAAGTGTTTGTTTAGTGAGGTATCTATTAAAAAGAGATTTGGGTTCCAACTTTGGAATGTTAATTTGTAAAGGTAGTAGTTCTGAATCCTCTAAATGCGTTTAAGATCAATAATGATAGTACAAACCCCGAGCAACTGTGGTCTTCCTCTCATGCCGAGTCAACAATAACGAGATGGAATAAGCTTATGGTCTCCCTCTCAAGCCGGGTCAACAACAACAAGATAAAATAAACTACGTGGGAGCAACCCTATGATTTGAACCCCACACTTAAACACTTAACAATTACTAAAAATAATATATAATTGTAACCAACTTCTTTACTAATGAAAACAAAAATAAAAAATAACAAAATACTAACCAACTCCCTTATGTATCAAAAATAAAAGTAAAAAATAACAACTACTAGGACAATGGAATGAATGTTATGTGATTCATTGATAAATTAGAACGCGAAGGTTCAGTTTTCCATAAATGTTTCCTTGCAAATTCATTTGGGAGATTTGCCTTATTATATTGTAGACAAGCATTTTTAAAGCTTATGTGTTACACTTGCATCCAAAGGCAAAGCTTAGAGAGTAATTGAGTCAGCGGTGTTCCGAAACTCGGAGGTTACTCGCGAGTACTCGCGAAACTACAAAAACTCGGGCCGGACAACTCGCCCATTATTTACCGAAGGCAAAGCTTAGAGAGTAGTTGAGTCAGCAGTGTTCCGAAACTCGGAGGTTACTCGCGAAACTACAAAAACTCGGGCCGGACAACTCGCCGACTAACTCGCCCATTATTTACCGAGTGCTCGGCGATTACTCGTACGGAGAGAAGCAGGGGTTGGAGGCAGAGGAAAGACAGGGAGGCAGGAGCCGAGGCCGATGCAGGGGAGACATAGGGAAGAGGCAGCGAAAGGATCGAGGCAGGAAAGGCATACAAATAAATTTTAATTAAATATTTTAAAATTTTGTTGTAATAATTACTTTTACAAGGTCCGAGGTTTTGACCAATTGATTCATCCAAATTCCATAAGGAGGGGAGGTCCAAGGTTCAAATCTTGGCCTTGCCGGACTGAATGCTTGTCCCTTTCCTACTGTTTTCAGGGGCGTAAAAGGTTTAAAATGATTGTGGCATGGTGTTTATAGGGGCAGACTGCGCGAAGATCTGTTTGGTGGCTTCTAAGACGGATAGTGCAGAATACTGTGACGGCGGCATGATAGTTATAAGGACGGATTGCACGAAGATCTAGGTAGACAACACAGAATACTGTGACGCCATAAAAAGCTGGACAACCTGTCCGGATTTGTGACGGCTACATACAAAAAAACTACACTTATCGAAACAATATATGCTAATCTCTGAAACACTGCGCATTTATATGGTTTGCGATTCCAGCGTTCTCTATCTAAATCAAATAAAAATTAGGTTAACAACTCAGAAAGATATCTTAGAAAGCAACAAAAAATAAAAATAAAAAATAAGATAAGCTGTATGCATTTAACCATGCCAGGATGAAAAGGGGGAGATGCTGACCTTTACAGGATTCGAAGAGCCGAGGCTGAGATTAGAAAGGTAAGAGAAACTGAGATTAGAAAGGTGCGTCATTATCGATGCGGTAATTTTTGTAAGGCTGAGATTAGAAAGGTAAAAGGGGCTGAGATTAGAAAGGTGCGTAATTGCTACGTGCGTAATTGCTACTTTCTATCGAGGCCACTGCTAATGGGAGTTCGGGACGGTTTATTTCTTTATATCTATTTCCGAAAGTTTCGGAAGCTAAAATGGGTTTATTTTTTTATATCTATTTCCGGTGTCTCTTTCCAATGCCAAGGACACGGGATCGACACGGATTGAGGAGCATAATGTTGTGTGACTTACGTTAAAAAATTATTTGTTTGTTTATTTAATTTTTTGATTGTTCTTTTTCCGATATTTTTTCCTGAGTTTTTGCCGAGTTTATCGCGAGTTGCCGAGAACTCGCGAAAATTAGGCTCCCGAGTTTATAGCGAGTTGCGAGTTTCGAAACACTGGTTTAGTGTTGCGCTTGCTCTGTAGGGCCAAAATCGAGTAGCTACTCAAAGACCTTGTAGACTTTTTATTTTTCATTTTTTATTTTGATATGGGTTGGAGAGAAGACTCGTAAAATTATCACAATGTTGTCTATCGACGAATAGCTTGTCAATGTTTTCAGATAAAATCATCGGTATATTCACCGTTCAAAATGAGATGTTGTTTGAATAGCCGACCACGTGTTATTATTTTCATTGATTTTTGGAAGGTTCGTTTGCTTCACGTTGTTAATTTGTTAGGCTTTAGTCCTTGAAAACTTGAGAACTACTTGACTGCTTTCCGTTTACTTTACGGAAACGTGGTTTATCATGTTTGTCGAAAGACCTATGGTAAGTTGCCATAACATTAGCGGATTTTGGGCTTGCTCGCTTGTATGAGCATAACGAAAACCCGAATACAACTCACGTGGTGGGAACGCTTGGCTACATCGCCCCGGAACTTGTACACAGAGGAAAGGCCGCTCCTGCCTCGGACGTTTTCAGCTTCGGTATTTTAATGTTCGAGGTGGCATGCGGAAGGCGGCCTGTTGATCGCTCTCTTGATGATGTCCAGATAGTCTTGGTTGAGTGGTTGTGACACCTCCATGCCAAAGGGAAGCTGACTGATGCCGCTGATCCAAAGCTTTGTGGGCAATATGTTAAAGATGAGATGGAGAGAGTTCTGAATTTGGGACTGCTCTGTTGTCATCCTCAACCGGAAGCTAGACTTAGTATCAGACAAATAGTACAAATTCTGGAACGCGAAGCTTCGAGAGTGAGATATATTGCGGTTCCCTCATCGTTTCCATTTCCTTTAGAATACTAGTTCCCAGAGTTCATTTTGGCATAGGGGCATCTTTTGCATCGACCTCCGCGTCTTTGGAGGCGCGATAGATTCTGAACAAGCAGAGCTAGAGGTCGGCCTCCTCAGAAATTGTTTGGGACAGTTGGAATACGTATCGAAGGTAATGTGATGTGATTTGATTCGGAAAAATAATTACAAACATTTTATATTAAAATATTATTTATTTAAATTCTTAATCAGATTTTATGGGCTTTAATTAAGTTGATGACCAAATCTCCTAAATGTGGTTTGTTCAAGACACCTAGCTATGGAGAGTGGTTCATTCGGTCCTAGATGAGTTTGATTTTTATTTATGAATTTATTTATGTTTCATGGGCATCGATAAGGTGGATACGCGGTTTATAAGAAGACAGATAGAAAAAATATCATAGACATGTAGTGTATTTATTTTTGTATTTTGTAAAGGATGTTTCGAGATTTTAAAATAAATATCAATTTTTAATTTTTTTATTAAAGGTGTTTTAAGATTTTAAAAATTATTTTCTTTCGTTAAAGATGTTTTCATATTTTAAGAATAAAGATAAAAAATTGTGAGTACACGTGGGTGTATGGCGTCCATTAAGGTATTTTTTTTAAAACATGTTTTATGCTTTATTTAACATTGTTTTATGATTGATTTCAATAAGTAAAATAATATTTTTATTTTTATTTTATGAAACTTAAGGGGATAATAAAAAATATTTTAATTATTATTTTTGTTGAATTCAATTTTAAGTTGTAGACATTTAATTTTGAGATGTTGTTAACCTTTAATTTTAGATAAGACATCGGATATCATATCTTCAGTCAATCACCTTAACTTAGACAAACCAAACATCAAATCTAGTTCTTTTTAAAAGTTCCTGGGTTCAGTCCCCACGACGGATGTGTATAAGAAGTATTTAGTCAAAAAAAAAAAAAGTGCCACACTTTTCAAAAGCGCCACAGCCCTATTTTTGAAATTCATTGGCATTTTTGCAAAATAATTTTTTTTCAATATTTTGACTAGTCAACTTGACCATTTGACAAAAGCATCGTTTAGATAAAACGACCATTAAAAACATTGGTACTTCTACAACATGGGTAGAATCTCTCAACAAAACCAAAATCACATGGATTCCTTCATCCTACTCATCGATCTAATCATGCATGCTTAGTCCTCTCCTTAAGCCTATGAAATTTGAATTTGGTCATTGCCCTAATAGCATCTTTGACCCTTTTTCCCTTAAGTATCAACCCTCCCAAAATATTTAAATAGAGATCTTGTGATGGGTATTTTATTGAAGAATTGGATGATAGCCATACTTTGTCAAAACTCCCTCTCACTCTCATTTCTTGCATTTGGAGCACTTCAATCATACATTTGGGGTAGGTAAAGCAAGGCAAAGAGGCATTGAAGCAAGGAGATCATCTTTGTGCTAAGAAGAGGACCTACTAGGCAGTAAAATTCTATGCTCTCTTCTCATTTAATATTATTTGCTTTAATTTTATGCATTTTTCTCTTTTTCTAGCCTGGCTAATACTTGATTTCTCTTATTACAACTGTTAATATTAGCTTCTTTTTATTTCTAGCATCTCTAATATCTATTTGCAAGCATATAACATTAATTCGTGCTTATTTCATTTTATTTGTAGCAATATTTCACTTACTTGGATCTCTAATCATTTTACACAAACCTATTTACTCTATTTTGCTTATCAATCATTGCTAATATTACTTGTTTATGCACTTATAACAATCTAAATATTAGTTATTCTCTAATATAGAAAACATTTATGCTTATCTATGTTTGACATAATCTTATTGCAGGTTTATTCATGTTTTATGATTATTTGTGACATCATCTTACATTACAAATCTTTGATTCTTAAATATTTTACTATGTTCTAACTTCCTTATTCTCATGCTATTTGATTACAAATCTTTGTTATAACTTATATCTTTTGTATTTGTACGGATGTTTTATACCTTCTTGCTAATTTTGATTATATTTATAGGTATTATAGCTATTGAATCCATTTATGTTTTGGCATATTACTAGAATCTCATTTTTCATTAAGCATTAGTTCCTCTATTGATCTCGTAAATCTCTCAAACCATTGTTGTAGGTCTCTATTTGGCTATTGTGACAACATATTGACTCCTTGCACATAGAACAACAATTACATTGTTTTTTCTAAGTTCAATTTAAGTCCCAAATAAGTTTTGTAATCTTCTTATCTCATTTGATAACCATTTTAGCTCATTTTTCCCATATTTTAGATATCCTTAGGCTCTTTTGTTAGTCATTTCAAGCAAATTAGTATCATATCTAAGTATTTTATATCATATCTAACTAATCCATTAAGTTTTGAGAAATTTGGAGGTTTGAATCTCTAAGCCTACAGGCCTTAGGAATTAGGATTTTTCTCCTTTGGTCGAATTTAACAGCATATAGACCCAATTGGCTTTCAAATTTCATTCCAAAATATTTCAATTTATAGATGTAGGTTCAAAAGTGCCACTCAACCTAGCACTTGGCACTTCTAACTCTTTTTTATACACAGAAAAAAATTACCACTAAATTCAATGGTGCTTTTACAACTGTGGTACTTTTTCTTAAATCATTTTTGCTTCCAAATTCTAAGTCAATTTTAATTTTGTGTTGAGAACAGGGGGTCTAATCAGCTAAATAATATAGTTTTTCACTTCTTTGCAATCAAACAAACCCCTTAAATATAACTACAAATTGTTTTCCCCTTAGTTATAGGTTTTTAAAACCACCACTAAATTTAGCGGCACCATTCCTTTTGTGGTGCTTTTGATTAGCCTTTTAAAAATAGGCAACTTTCTCTATTCAAAACTATTTCACTAATTTTTGTCTTTTTGATTTTCTGTAAATTTGGCTTAAAACACATCTATTTTGGATAAATTGAAGAATCCCTAACATAGTTTAAATATTTTCATTTAAAAAATAATTAGGCACAAAATCTAAAATCATCTAGTTGCATTATTCAGCTAACTTGTTTCTTGCATCATCTCTTGTTTGCCTTGAAAAGAAAAAGCCTCTTTAGTTAGCAAATCATCAAAATTGAAAAGCATATTAGCTTAACAACCTTGTTTGTTGCATTCTTGTATTATTGCATCTAGCTTACAAATTTAGTGATCATCTTGCTTAATTTTAATCAATTTTATCTTAAGAGGATTGTTAGAGACAAAAACTTAGGTGTTTGTTAATTAACTCATAAAACACCTCTTGAAACTAAAAATATACATGTACATGGAGGTAGAGCCAACTCATTTGAAATAAACTTTTAGGTCTCCTTTGGAAAGAGACTCATATTGTCACCCCATTCAAAAAAGATGTGAATCTACATTTTGGTGAACCCAACATGATCAAAAACATTTTCTCTAAAGATAAAAATTTATTCAAACTTTAACAAGATCACATAAATTTGTTTGACTAGTTAGATCACATTAATCATGAATTAATAATTGGTTCCTTTACCTTCATGGAAATATCAATATTAAGTCACATATCTAGGTCTGATTGATCTTCTTATCATTCATAGTATAGTACCTAAGGGTTTGACCTCTTGTACGATCACATATATCAAGGGAACCAAGTCACTTATAGTATCGATGGGTATATAAAAAGAGTAGGTATATTAGGCATGTTTAGGTATATTAGGAAATCCTCTAAAAATATATTTTTCAATTGACTAATATTCATATAATTTGCAACCTATGATAATTAAGATTTAATAAAAATTTCTTCTCTTCACTCAAAAATTATAACTTATGGCTAAGCATCAATATAACACTCATAGGAAAGGTCTAAATTATGGTACTTATCAATATAGAAGAGTCTCTCCATTGAATATTCAATTTAGTTTCATCACAACTACCCAAACCAAAACAAGTATCATTAGATCTCAAATAATTTGAATATCTAGGGGTATTACCCGCTTCCCATTAATTCAAAGATAAATCACAAATCTTAATTGAAGAAATTATAGACATCAACATTGGTGCTGAAGTGATTCCTCGAATCTTTAAAATTGGTTAAAGTCTTAACAAAACATAAAAAATAATAAAGTACACCAACCTTTTAAAGGAATTTAATGATATTTTTTCTTAGACCTATGTAGGCATGCCTAAACTTGACCTATATCTAGTTGTATATCATCTTGTTTTATATTTAGATGCTAAATGGATCAACCAAAATTAAGAAAAATGCACACTAAAATCACCCTCTTAGTCAAAATGAACTTCAAAAGCTTTTAGATGTTGGTTTCATTAAAACCATAGATTATTCATATTTGATCTCCACTATTATGTCAATCACAAAGAAAGAAGGATCCATTCAAATATATATAGACTTTAGGGATATAAATAAGGCATGTCCCAAAGATGATTTTTTTAAAATGTAGATATGATAGTAGACTTCACTACAGGGTCTAATATGTCCCTAATGGATGGTTTCTCAGGGTACACCTAGATAAAAATATCCTTTGAAGATCAATATATGATATATTTAACTACACTATGGGGAATATTTTCTTATAAAGTCATGTCCTTTGGCTTAAATAATGTAGGCACAACATATCAAAGAGCAATGACACATATTTCATGATCTCACACATGACATTGTAGAAGACTATATAGATGATCTTCTAGGGTGATCTTGAAAATGTGATTATCATGTCTAATACTTAAGATGTATCTTTGAGTGTTTGAAAGAAAATACAGTCTAGTTAAAACCTCAAAAGTGCATATTCAGAGTAGCATCAATAAATTTTTTTAGGATTTATTGTATCTTTTATGGAATCAATGTGGATCCTACTAAAATCTTAGTATTAACAAATAAACCACATCCCACAAATCTTACTAAAATTTATATTCTTCGAGGTAAACTACAAGCCATTTGAAGATTCATCTCACAATTATATGATGTTAGATTTTGGGGATATATTTAAGGAAATGCAAACACAACATGTGAAGTAAGATATGATAACTATATGATAATGGCACTATAATATGCAGGAAAATAATGAGATAAACTTCTGCAATAACTCAATAATATACCATTAATGAAAGCTCATAAAAATAGTACAATGCAATATAATGGAGGACTTGAACACTCCATAATTTTTAATGAAGAACTACATTGTACCTACTCACTACTATAATATCACTCTCTATAGTAACATTGTCTCTCACACTCACTCTATACCTTAAAGGCCTATATATAGGAAGATATGTGCCTTGGCCTTTACTCTACCCATGAATCTTCATCTACCTATCCTATGACTCATGTACATGTGGACTACATGTACATTTACATCATTGCACATTCTAACACTTGTGCATTTATTACTTGCTTGAAGTAACTACTCAAACCTTACTCTAAAGTAAACTCCTACTCTAGTTATGTACCCAAGGTGGTACATTGACATGTACCAAATAATGTAATATACTCTAACAACCCCTTGTATTACATTATTTGGGTATTGAAGACTTTAGTCTTCAATATGGATCTTCATCTTGGTTCTGGAATTTGTACTCTCCTCTGCTTTCTTTATTTTGCTCCCTGTTTGTATCATATTCAAGCAAGTAGTTAGTGTCTTCATAAAATGCTATCTTTGTTGAGAGAGCTTTAACTTCATGTTCCTCTATAGATTCTTCCAGTTCTTGAATTTCTTGGATCTTGTGAACTAAGTGCCCTTTTTTATTCCCTTCTCGATATTGCAATTGAGGATAATTGTATTGATTCTGAGAAGGATATGAACACTGAAATTGTTGTTGATGTGGACTATACTGATTTTGATATTATCTTGGTTGGAATGGCTTGTTTGGTTGGCTTCCATAGTTTGTCTGATTTCCTTGATACTGATTTCTAGGATTGAATTTGTAGTAGTTGGTACTATGTCCTTTCTTCTTGCAGACTTGACAATATCTATTATTCCATGGTCTTCATCCTTTTGAGGATGAGGCAACATTTCCCTATGGATTATCTTTTGAAACTAATGCATTGTTAGTCATTTCATCTTTAACTATATTTTCCACCTCATATTCTTGAAGGATATTGACTAACTCATCAAAAGAAGTATCTTTACTTAGGATTTGTAAAGATGTAACTAAGTGCTTGTAGCTGTCTAGAAGTGCTCTCAAGGTTACTTGAACAAGGAACTTATCTTCAACCTTTTCTCCTAAGGTTAATAATTTTCCTTTTATATCTGCTACTTTCCTTAGGAATAGTTCTATACTTTCACCACTATTCACTTTCAGAGAATGTAATTGAGTTTGAAGATTTAAGATAGTGGCTTTATTCTTCCCTTCAAATATTTTGGCTAAGGTTTTCCATGCTTCTATAGATGTTCCTGCTGAACTAATGTAGGGTTGTATTTCATCTATAATGGCAAAAGTTATTATCATTAATGCTTTTGCTTCATTTTCTTCAAACTTTTGAATCTCACTATCACCTAAAGTAGGTTTGTCTTTTGTTCCTTTGACTATATCCCAAATTTTTTCAACTATCAAAATTGTCCTTACTTTGTTTTTCCATGAAGAGTAATTTGGACCTCTAAGTAGTTGGGATTCAGTGAGAATGAATTTATTTGTTGTCATGATGATATTTGTAGACTACCTTATACCTCCCTAGTTTTAAGTATATGCTCAACCTTGCTAAGAACTTTTCAATTTTACAAGTTTTGTAAAATACCTTCTATCTAGCAAGTGTTTGAATGTACTATGAACCTTGATAGTATGCTTAGCTTTCCTAGATTGAGTTGAATTCCTTTTGTCTCCCTAATGTTCAACTTCACTTTCTTGCCTTATGTCTCCCTAATAATTAGTAAGTAGAAAGCTAAAGATAAATGATGATGCACCTTCAAGTTTTAATAAGGTTCTTTTCCTTCAAGACCTTTTAGTTGGATTAATGTAAAATATAATTTTCAACTTTCAAGCAATTAATAGTTTTGCTTCTTTAATCCTTCAATTTTCTAAATTCCAAGAAACTAAAGTATGGTGTAGTATTCCTTATATCTCCCTAATTTGGAATTTTAGAAAGTAATAATATTTGCAAACTAGTATTTCAATTTTTCCAATGTTGAAAACCTTATAACTCCTAATTAATTATTTGCAAATATTTTAATGTTTGAATCTAGTGCAATTTATAATATCTTTTAAGATATACTCCCTTTGCTTAAATTGCCTTCTAATTCACTAAGGTTGGTTCTTCAATGCAGTAATAAACTTCAACCTTATGTTAAGTACCTTATAACTCCTTAAGGAAAGCAAATATTTAATTATATAAAGCTTTTACCTTCCTTGAAATGTGTGTGTTGATTGGCCTCTGGTTTGGCTCTTCTATCCACGCTTTTGGTGTTGTAATGCTAATATCTTATGTATGATTGATAGTATTTATTGCTCATGGGTGCCTTATGAGTATTCCTCCTCCTTCTTTAATGCACTTTGACTCCACGCTTAATGCTTGACTGTGTGCTTCCAAATCTTTGTGCTTCTCTTCAACTTGGGTGCTTTAATAGGCCCTTTGTCCCTTCTTGATGCTTTGGCCACGTGGTGCATACGTTACTCAGGTGGCAAGTGGCAATTATGGTCTTGATGAGCATTATTTTAGGTGCCTTCAATGCTCATGTCTTCCTTGAATGATGTGCAATGATTAATATGCCTTCTAACCTTTGAAATATACCTTCAACGCTTCAAGATAAGTGTTACTCCTATTCTGAGTGCTTCCTTCCTATGTAGGCATTAGAAAGAATGTGAGGCACCTTATTTTGTTGTGCCAAGTGGCACAAGATGCCTTGGCTCGAGTTTGCAAGTGGCACTCCTTTCTCTTGCATGTAAGGATGCCTTCAACATCTTTTATTCCCTGTATACTTCTTGCCAACGAATGCACTATGGGTCTTGTCTTCAACGCTTTCTCTCAGGCGAATGGTGATGCTATTCTCCCATGAAGTTGGCTCTAGCTATGGTGGTTCTATGGCACTCCAACGTTGCCCTCTTTGGTGATGATTCTTCTTAGTTGGTGGTTCATCTATTGCTTGGGTAATACACCTTTGTTTTCACCTTGATTTTTATGTAACTTATGTATGCTTTAGTCTTGTACCTTGCACTTCTTTATCCTTCATGCTATTCTCCTTGCTTTACATTGGATTTGCAATGGATGTAAAGTTACCTTACGTAGGTTTTGATGTTGTAGGTTAATGTTGCTTGTAGATGCTCAATTTGGTGATGGATTTGGTGTCTTTAGACACCTTGAAACTTGGATATTGAGCCCTTCATTGGCTCTCTTCCTTAGCTTGAAGTTTGCTCCTTTACTTTGATGAAATGGCCACTTTGTAGATGTATGTTGCTAGTTCTTGTAGTGTCTTTGAGACACTCTAGATTTATTCTCTCTTTTCTACGTAGGACAAGAGGAATATGGTGCAATAATCTAATGCAAATAGATTTGCAATAGTTAGAATAGAATACCTTAATTTGCACCAAAGTTTTGAAGTCTTTAAATCTCCTTTTGCAAGCTTTCTCTCTTCCTTGATGAGGTAACTTCTTTGCACTACTCCTTGGTGGTAAATGATGATTTGATGTTGTCTTCCTTACTAGACAACTCTCTCCTTTTCTTGGTTAACTTAGCAATAATGAATCCAAGCTCTTAATCATGCAACTAATATGCCCTTTTGAATGGCTTAACTTTGCACTAATTTTCAATCTTCACTTAAATGCTTAATGCACCTTTGATAACTAGTATGATGCAATAGCAATTTCTCCTTATTGCTCCTATAAATGAACTCTTAAAAGTAACTTGAAATATGCACTATAATCTATGCAAATTTCACTTAAGGATAATGTCTTCTTTGCTTTAACTAGAAGGTAGGATGTTGATATTTTTCTTTCTTTCAAAATATATCTAACTTCTACTTTTTGTGTGTAGGTTATAACCCTTGTAGAAACTATCTTCTGCACTCCCTTGAAGACTTTAATATGAAACCTTCTTCTTTGCAACTTTTAAACTCTAATATGGTGCTTAATGAAACTTAATAATGAACCAAAAATCTAAAGTTCAAATAATGAACCTTTTGCACCAAAGTTGCTTACCTTAATGACCTCTGTAGATGATGAATATCTTGGTGATTTGAATCACCTAATTGCTACCTTGTAATGGATGAAATCGTAGCTCTTCCTTGTTGTCCAAAACAACTCTTTAGCTCACCTATTTGCAGCTTTAAAACTCCTCTAACTTGTTGCCCGAAAGTGTAGTTTGGTGGCTTTAATTCTCCTTCACGATGCTCTCTTGAAATCTAAAACTTAGCAACTAGTAATGCTACCCTTATTGCTGCCCTTTCGCAGTCAATTTCACCTTCAAAATGTTATCCTTGAATCTCCCAAATTTGGTAGGAAACTCCTCCAAATTGCAACTGAGATTTGTCTCCTAGAGACCTTCAATTTTTTGCTATAAAATTAGCAAACTCCTTTCTCCAAAATAACCTTCAAGCCTTCAATGGCAATCCCCAAATCTCTTAGATTTGGTGGCTTCTCTATCTCCTTTCTCCTTCAACCTCCTTGTCGAATTTTGACTTCAATCTTGGCCTATCTAGTGGCCTTCTTCTCAAGATTCTAATTGTCTTGAGGTCTTTACTACTCTCCTCCAAAATTTGGCAAACTCCTTGTCAAATTCTTCTCCTTTTGGGCTTGTTGTTGGATGGCGACAATTGTCCCAAATTTTGTTCTATTAGGAACTTCTCCTTGCTAGTAAATTTCTCCAATGAGTTCTCCTAGGAACTCCCTCAATGACCTTCTCTAAAATCTGTAGTGAGGATTTCCTAGCCTTCTCCTTTCTCTTGAGACCTCTTCTCTAGGGTCTTCAATTTTATAGCTTCTCTAGTCTTCTCAATGAGACATTTTCTTCAATCTTCAACTATGGAAGTTTTGCAATGAGATCTCCTTCTTGGATCTCTGAAATCTGTTGCTTCTGGAATCTGGAACAGGACCTTTACTAGTCCTTCTCTATCTTCAATCTTCCAAAACTGGAAGTTCTTCAATGGGACCTCTTGTGGGTCTCTTCATCTTCTTAGACTATTTTAATTTCCCTCAATCTACAATCTACAGTCTTCAATCTTCAATGGAGATCACCAACCTCCAATCTTCTCCTGGACTCTTCTCTAGAGTCTCTTCTTCCTTCAATCTACAATAAGGCTCCTCTGACCTTTTTCTCTCTTCTACAATATGTAGGTCTACAATCTTGCAATGGGACATTTTCCTTAGGTCTCCAAATATTCAATCTTCCATTTGTTGCTTTAGCTATTGGATTGATTCCAAAGAAGATATTCTTCCTAGCTCTTTGTAGGAAGCTTCTCAACTTTCTTTGAATCTCCTTTTCCTGCAACAAAGTATTAATACTGTAATGGTAGAAACTCTAAATCTAGAGATAATAAATCTTCACTAGTTGATTTGTCAATCTAGTGGAATCAATGTTGAGTCCTAGTCTTCATGAGTTTTTTGCAACCTTGTGGAAAGACTCTAGCCATAATTTTTAAAAATTTGAAAATGAGATTTTTGAACTCCTCTCAATATCTCTTGTGGCTCTCCCTATTTCCTATTGATCTATCATGGATTTGATACCACTGTTAGCTTTTGAGGATGTATATTGAAGGAAATGCAACCACAAGATGTGAAATAAGTTATGATAACTATATGATAATGGCACTATAATATGCAAGAAAATAATGAGATAAACTTTTGCAATAACTCAGTAATATGCCATTAATGAAAGCTCATGAAAATAGTACAATGCAATATAATGGAGGACTTGAACACTCCAAAATTTTTAATGAAGAACTACATTGTACCTACTCACTACTATAATCTCACTCTCTATAGTAACATTATCTCTCACACTCACTCTATACCTTAAAGGTCTATATATAGGAAGATATGTGCCTTGGCCTTTACTCTACCCATGACTCTTCATCTACCTATCCTATGACTCATGTACAAAACAAACGATTTTTATTAATCAATGGAGTTTACAAACTCCTTTTGAGTACAACAGGGCCTGTAACCCTTTTCGTGATACAAAAATTACAATTCATGCTAGGGTTCTCCGAAACCCTAGCTGGCACAAAGTGGTGGCATTTTCGAAGACGTATCCTTAATCCCAACAGAGTGAGTGGGTTTTGTTGTATCCTTTGGCTCGGACCACTCCAGCTTAAATAGCTGCTATCAACACACCAAATCTGCCATTAAAATCTTGCACACATTATCACTATCAAGGAGTTAGAAATTAATAAGAGGGCTCCACTGTGTGAGCCCTCAGAAATAATTTAAAACCCTAGAAAAATAGAATGCAGGAGTTCAACAACAGATTAATAAAAGAAAAGAAGTTACTTGCTTTAAACTAATTTATACCTGTTCTTTGTTAACGTGGCTAGACCAGGCGACATCTGGAAGTAATGTGGCTGTCAAATCGGCTGCAGAAGGCACCCTGGTGCACTCGCTGAACGCCCGCGTGCTTCTGGATCAAGGTTTCAAACACCGGTCTGAGTCTGTGGCTGCAGGTAAACGCCCGTGGGCACTTGTGACAAGAATGGGGAATTCTGCAGAGTACTGCAAAAGAGATGGGGGCGAAGTTGGCGACGGATGCGACGATGGATGCGGCAAAAAGGGGCGGCGATGGATGGCTAAAGAGATAGATGAAATAGAAGAGATAGGTCCAAAAGATAGCAAAGATAGCAAAGATTGCCAAGATAGAAGTAGAAGAGATAGGGTTTGAGCCATCAAGGTGACTCTATTTATAATCTACTCTTAGGGCACACTTTAGGGTTTTAACGACACTTTGAACGTGTGGCTAAGATTAAAGTGGATCCAAGGGTAGAGAATAAATCTAGGTTGTGAAACGGATTAAGATGGATGGACGGATGAAATTAAATGAAATATGGACGGCTTAGATTAAATCACTTAAACTGTATTTATATATATATATTAAAATATTAAAATATATATATATAAATATTAATTTAAATAAATTTGGGGATGAAAAAATGGCGGGAAAGGTGAAATTGGGCCAAATAATGGCGAGAAAGTGTGGATTTGGGCCAAATAATGGCGGGAAGGATGAATGATTGACATGTGGCTGACAGGAAGGTATAGATGACTTGCAAGTGGTTGGATTTTGGTGTCTACAGATGCCCCTTTTTGAGCCGCTTTGTGTGAAGAAACAATGCAGCACAAAAACTTAAGACACCTGAAAAGCTGGATTAGACGCAACTCTCTCTCAAGATTAAAGCACAACTTTGAATACCAAAGAATAAAAGAATATTTAAAAAAATTTCAACTTACCCCCTCAATTGGCGAGCGAGAATGGTTCTCACAAGCCAATTGGAATAAGTTCGGAAGAAAATGAACCATTTTTGCCCCAACGGTGAAAGAAAAAAAAAAAAAAAAGGGGTTGGTGTATGAACCATTTGTTTATGTCCCAACATAAAATGGGTTGGTGTACAAACCAGAAAAGAATATGATTGAAGATGATATGAGTGATGTGAAAGATGGACCATTTTCTGCCCCAATGGTTATAAAGGGATTTTTGCCAAATTGTAAGTTCCATGATCATGTAAGATGAATTCCACTATAGGAAAATTAGAAATTGATAACGGATGCCCCAACTCCTGTGTGTGCATCCATACTGTTGATGAAATTGCCTTGTTGGCGCCATTGATATGCAAAGATGAAAGATGCATGAAAGAGTTCAGAACTCAGAGATGCTCCTAGTGACTATATGGATAATTCCTCAGGTCGGAACCAATCAACCTAGGTAGCCTCAATCTCTAGCAAGACTCAAAATAATGATGATATTAAAGATTGTCCATGTTTAAGGCCCCATGAACTAGGCCATCAATGACAACTGTTGAGCAAATTAATCTTGGTATGAGGTCACTTGAAAAGTAGAATATCCAAAATTGATTTCCAATTTTCAAACAGTGAAATAGTTGATTATGATAAATGGTAAGTGCCCTTATGGTGGTTTAATCCTCTTACCGAATTGCATGGATGCAAATCGCTGCAATCGCCAAGGTGATAGAATATACCACTAGATACGAGGTTTACTTTAATTTGATTTGGCAAAAATATGCATGATGAAAGAAGAATGAATGAAATTGACGATAGATCAGAAGAATTGATGAATGTGGTTAATTTTGTGAATATTTTGAATGTTTTTAACCCAATTTGTAAAACAATGATGAATGATGCGCTTTTTGAGCGAAATGACAAAATTTGTGTCTAAAGCTGTTGTAACCTTCACAAAATGTTTTATTATGATAAGAAGAACGGATGAATGCAATTTGATGAAATTTGGAGGAGGTAAGCTTCGATTTTGCAAGTTTTGTTCCTTTATTCAATACTGACACCAAACGTCGGTCTGCATTTGGGGGTGGCAGAGACGCCCTACGGTGTTTAGGCCTCTGCAGATGCAGCACTGTGTCTGAATGCACCATGAAATGCCCCACTACGTTTTAGGGCACCAAAACCAGCTATTTAAACAGTTTCAGCAAGAATTTCGCTCATTTGTGCGTTCGAGCTTGAGAGAAGTGCATCTGAGGGAGTGGAGTGAAAGGTTTGTGTGGGAGCTATGGCAGAGATAGGAGCGAACATGCCAGTGCAGGCAAATGAGGTATTTTTTCATTTAAGCAAGTACTTATTATGTGTTTTTTTTTTTTTTTTTGGGAAAAATTTGTAACAAATTTTTGTTTTGTTGTTTTGCAGCTTAGGGTGTTAGAGGCACGACACCAATTCTCCCCTATCATTCCGAGGATGAGGAGGTCATTGTCCCAGGCAGACTGGGAGATATTGGAGGCAGTGGGGCTAGCGGAGGCAGCCCGGTTGGAGGTATTTCGGGCGGATGAGGGGTACCTCTCAGCTTTGACCGAGAGGTGGGATCCAGATCGGGGGACGTTCCAGCTCCAGACTAGAGAGATGACGGTGACGCTTGAGGATGTATACCGTATCCTCAAGGTTCCCGTGGAGGGGGCACGAGTAGAGGTTGGACGAGATAGGGCCACGAAGATGGACAAGATGTTTGGGGATTACTGGAGAGAGATCCAGACGAAGAGCGGGGGGATCCCATACTTGGCCATGTATACGGCCAAGGAGTTGGTAGCGGTGGAGGCTCTGATGATGTTCGTGTTGACCAACATTGTGGCCCCAAATAGCACTGGGTGCAGGTTCCCATGGAACCTGATGGGTGTAGTGAGCGAGATGCTCACTAATAGGGTAGTGTATTCCTGGGTTCCTGCTTTATTGGTGCAGGTGTACCAGGAGTTGTATGAGGTTCGGAGACGGGGCCGGAAGGGCCTATGTTGCAATGTGTTTCTCCAATGCTGGGGCTAGGAGCACTTTAGAGTGGCTCGACCGGAGGGGTTTCCATGGGCTCACTGGGACATGACCCAAGCTTATGGTAGGAGATGGCCAATGGCATAGGAGAGACAGCCTAGCCACCTCGTGAGATCGGGGCAATGGTATAGGAGATTATGGGCAAACTTGACAGATGCCCAAGTCATTTGGAGGCCCTGGCGGGAGGCGAGGTGGATCGAGGATGGAGAGAACTTGAGACGGGTGCGACAGGCCAGATGGGTAGTGGGGCGGGGCCATAGCGAGGCGGAGTACATACAGATGTCTCGAGTACTTCGCCAGGTCATATTGAGGCAGGATGTCCCTGGTGAGCCAGTGTGCTACCGAAGGCACAGATCAGAGGGTTATTTGTTGTGTGCCGAGCCATGGAGGTAGGTGACAAAGGATGATGAGGACATGGAGATCCCCGACATGGACGATGTCAGGGTGACAGCTGAGTATGCAGCATGGATGGCTGCAAAGACGAGGTGGGAGCCACCATTGGTGGCTGGTGGAGTCGGAGAGCCCGGGGCTGGGGTTGGAGAGGGCGAGGGAACCGTGGAGGTTCCCAAGCGTAGGGAGGGTCCCCGCATTCGATATGAAAGTTGAAGGCAAAAGGGGAAGATGGCATGGTAGGCTCTGAAGAGCGGAGATGACAGGGAGGATGACGGAGAGGGCCTAGGAGAGGCCACAGGAGAGGCTAGGGAAGTACCCCCTAGTGGGCACAAGGACGAGGTGGCACAGCTGCAGCAGCAGATAGCAGAGCGTGATGCTATGCTAGCTATCCAGGATGAGAGGATAGCTCGGCTGGAGCAGCAGGCAGCAGAGCGGGATGCCCTGTTAGTTGCTCAGGAGGAGAGGATGGCCCAGCTGCAGGCGAACTTGGATGGAGCGACCAGGGTGCCCCATGATGACAGGGTGACGAGACTCTAGGCATAGCTAGCAGAGCGGGAGCGACGACATGGGATAGACATAGCTAGACTTAGGTCTAGGACTCGTTATATTGAGGCTCTGGAGGACACATTGTTTAGGCATCACATTGTGTTGCCTGATCCTCCATCCTATTCTGTCTCTAGGCATAGTGATTCTAGACACACCACTAGGTCTAGGGCTCCTACTAGGTCTCAAGGGTCCTCTTTTGATGGTTATCTTAGTGCTTAGATGCACTCTTTATGAGCCGTGGTGCTCTATTGTATATTGTAGCCTTTTGGCATTCCTCGTACAGTTTGTCCTTTATACATATATATATATATACATGGCTTTTATTTATTTGGTGTTTTACTCTCTTTTGTGTGAATGCCTATGTTTTTGTGATGCATGTTTTGATATGTTTTAATGTTTTTGATGCATATGTGATGGAATGGAATGCAAACTTATAGATGATTAATACGAGACTAAGTATATAACATACAAATCTATGGATGATTAATGCAAGACTAAGTAAATGATATGTAAATCTATGGATGATTAATGCAAGACTAAGTAAATGAAATATGCACTAAGAAGCACTCATATTTTTAGATAGTTAGATTTAGCCAACTATTATCATAATTGTTTAATCAGGGGCACCAAACTTGGTGGCTTGTGAATGGACGATGTATGGAATGACATGAATATGGAAGAAGATATGGAGGACGATATGGAAGAAGATATGGAGGAAGATTGTTTTACAAAGACTCAAACATGCTAGTGGTATCAAACAAACTTACTAATACTGCCTAATTCAACTAGGACCAAATGTGTGTGCATGCGAGTTCATTAACCAAATCAAAAGCATGGTAGTGACTCTAGGCAATCAAAAACCTGTGTGTGTGCAAGTGTTTTCATTAACCTCATCTTGCATAAATTAGGTAACCCTGTTATGGAGAAGACCCCGAAGCTAGTTTGTCCGTATGAGCATTCGGAGGTCTCTTTTTGAGGAGAGACATGTCGCCACGCAATGAGTATACTCCACCGCCGACCAAGCGTCTATAGCCTCGATGAAGGTTAACTCCATAGTCCATGTTGTTTTTGACCTTTGTAAGCCTTGGGGATGACTACCTATCCGTCCGATCGGACAAGTAGTACGATCATTACAACTTATTTGGGATCAGTGGTGTGTGAAAAATGTTCATTTCCTTAGAGCTTTGGGGAATCGGATTCTCAACCGAAGTATGATGAGAATTTTACCCTATCCTTACTACTCTGTTTATATTTATAATTTGTGATTGCTTGTGATAGTGGTAAGAACCACTATTTTATGGACTATGTTTGCATGATAGGACAAACGAGGATTACCCTTTTCACTTCAAGGCACAACCCAAGGATGGTGTTATCTCTCTTTGACACAAGATGTTTTTAAGATGTGAAAATGTGATAGGTTCAAGACCGCTTTTGAAATCATTTCCCAATACTCAAGATTTTATTTAGTGTAATTTGTGATATGGCCCTAGAGAACTTTGACATGCATTTCAAAGTTTTCTTAAAACACTAGGAATGGCCGAGTGATCGAAAACATTTTCGCAATGTAAATATGTGCAAATGGAAAATGGGTGTACGAATGACAATTCGGTTTGATGGATTTTATGAAGGTGCCCCCGATTAAGGCAACATGACTTTTGCTTGACCAAATTTTATATCCAAAAGATAGAATGGTCTCTAACATGATATGCAACTATGGCTGAAAATGAAATGTTATGGTTTTCAATGAGATGTATGCACATGAAATGCAATGTTTTTGAATGAGATGTATGCAACTAACAATGAAATGCAAATTCTTTTTATTTTATTTGTTTTTTTTTTTTTTTGTAAGCCATGTATATATGTACATATAAAATTCAAACTATGCGTAGAATGCCCTCAAGTGTATAACATTAAGTGGTTCGGGTTCTTCCTCTCCCTCTAAACTGGCAAGTCTATAAGTTCCATTACCCACTCTTTTAGTGACCATATATGGACCTAACCAATTAGCCGCGAATTTATCTCGAAGATGCGGCAATGCATTGGTGTTTTGTTGATTCTCTTTAAGGACAAGATCTCCTACTTGAAATTCTCTTAGATGAACTTTGGCATTGTAAGCACGTTTCAATCGGTCTTGATAAACTCGCAAATTCTCTAAAGCATTGATTCGTTTTTCATCTATGAGTGTGAGTTGATCAAGACGTGCTTGTCTAGCAGTATCATCATCGATAAATTCCTGCAAAGAAATTCACAAGGAAGGGATCTCGAGCTCAAGAGGCATGATTGCTTCAGCTCCATAGACCAAATAAAATGGCGTTGCCCCAATGGGGGTTCTGATGCTTGTTCTGTAAGCCCATAATGCCAAGGGGATTTGTGTATGCCAATCTTTATGATTTTCTTTAACAAGTTTCTTAAGAATAGCAATTATGGTCTTATTGGTAGCTTTAGCTTGTCCATTGGCTTGTGGGTAGTAAGGAGTTGAGAAACTATGTTGGATATTATACTTTTTGCAAAGAGATCGAACATCCTTATTCTTAAAAGACTTGCCGTTATCAGAAATTATTTTAGAGGGAATACCAAAACGATAAATGATATGGTGAAGTATAAACTCCACAATTCTAGGACCTGTCAGTATCGGTTAGAGGAATAGCTTCAACCCACTTTGTGAAGTATTCAAGTGGTTGTAATGATGAAAGTATGTTGTCCCGAAGAGGCAGGTGAAATCTTGCCAATTAAATCGAGACCCCATTGTGAGAAGGGCCAAAGGCTTTGGATGGGTTGTAAAGCTTGTGATGGTATATGGATTAAATTAGCGTGTTCTTGACACTTTTTACATTGTTTAACATACTTGCAAAAATCTTGTTCCATAGTGGGCCAATAATACCCCATACATAAAATACGCTTCACAATGGCCATTCCACTAAAATGACCACCACAAGTACCATCATGGGCTTCAGCAATAGCTCCATGTGTTTCACCTGCTTCTAGACAGCAAAGGAGTACTCCATCATATCCACGTTTATACAACACATCCCCCAAAAGAACAAAACGAGCTGCATTTTGCTTAAAGCAACGGTGGGCAGTTCGAGACAAATCAGATGGGAGTGTTCCAAACTTGAGGAAGGCTACTATCTCACTAGACCAAGGCTCATATGGATCCGAATGGATAAAGCAAACATATTTTTCATCCTTAGACTCAACACGAACAATTGCAGACTTAGAGATTGTGGAAATGATTAGGGGTTGTACCTCTCCAAGGGAGTCCTTTGGAATCAATGATCCAAGAGAGGCCATGGCATCCACGAATCTATTAGTTGAACGAGGCAAACTAGTGATCTCATACCAATCAAACTTAGAGAGCAACTTCATTGCTACATCATGATAAAGCTTAATGGTAGGTTCTTTGGCTTGGTATTCTCCTATAATTTGTTTAACCATGAGTTGAGAATCCCCAAATATCCGAATACGCTTAATACTCATAGCTATGGCTGATTGAAGACCTAAAATTAAGGCTTCATACTCTGCTATATTATTGGTGCATTGGAAGTCTAGTTTGAATGATAAAGAGATGGGAATCCCTTGAGGGGAACAATGGGCACCGACTCTTCTTCAGATTCATCACCATTTGACATGACGTCAAATTCTTCATAGGCTTCATCTTCGGATTCGTCGGGGTGGAGGATTTCTTCTTCTGAATTAAGATTAATGCTTTGAAAAGCTCATTCAAAAGAAGAAAGGGATGGAAGTGGTTGGTAGCCCAGACCAAAATGTTCAGTGGGTCTCTAATATGGCATATCGATGCGTTCAGTTACCCCTTGCTCGTATCGACCTAGGCCAAATTGCTGCCAATTATGTCTATGGAAATAGCGAGAGGGAAAACCCTCCATCCTTTCGATATTGGCAGGGACTGGATGCTTAGGTTCTAGTATGGTGGTAGGAATATAAGATGACTCTATTCCACCATATACAAAATTAATGGAATTTGGCATAGAACCCATGTTATAAACCGATCCAATGGATAAATGTTGGTCATGTGGACGACCAAAATCTTTAACTGTTTGCACATTGAACGGTGTGATGTGGACATCTTGAATGGCATACTCACCAATACCTGCATCGGTGAGATGGACCTTGACTTGGGAGGGAGATGGACTAGATGATGGAATAGAAGAATGTGGGATAGAAGAATTGGAAGGATTTGGTTGGGTTGATGCTTCACTAACTTGTGAAACATCAGCTGGTGATGGTTGGGAAGATGGAGGAATAATAGGTGATATTGAAGAAGGTGTAGAAGAAGGGGTTAATGACATGGAAAGAGATGATTGGTCATGGCCACATGTGCATGTGGTCACTGATGAAGAAGAAGGAAGATTAGGAGATGAAGAAAGTGGTGAATGAGATGGAATAACGGAAGATGAAGGTGGTTGCGATATGATGGGTGGCTCCTCAGGAATGGGAGCTTTAGAAGAAGATGGTATAGAATAAGTAGATGGGGTCAAGAAAAGATGAGTGGATGGCAACACAATCTCATAAGGATTTGAGACATAGTTGCAATGTTTGAAGGGTTCAGTGTCAGCAAGTACACAATGAACCTGTCCCTCATATACATACTTCAGACATTGATGTAGTATAGAAGGGACACATCTCATCTCCCTAATCCAAGGCCGTCCAAGCAATACATTGTATGCCATGGACCCTTCCAAGATGTGAAACAAGGTATGCAAAGTTTGGGCCCCTACCTCAATGGGCAAGATAACCATGCCAACCGTGGAAGATAAAGCATCATTGAATGCTTTAAGAGTAAAAGTCGACTTTGTGATAAGGGATGGCGACAGCTTTAGATGACTCAACGCCGATGTTGTAATGATATTGATTGAGGAGTCGGTGTCAATTAAGACTCTCTTGAATGGCTTGTGATTGATCTTGGCCATGATATGCAGTGGAGGATCTATACTTTTTGTTGACATAGGTTTGATTTCAAAATCATAGAAAGTGATGGAGGGCTCCATGCATGTTTGAATACTCCCCACAAAGTTGTTGAAGGCATTAGTATCTTGAGTTTGAAGCTCGATTGACTTTAATATTTCCATTAATGCCTCTCTATGCGGAGGAGATTGTTGAATGAGGTCATAGATCGATAACTTGGCAGAAGCCATTTTTAAACTGGTAGTTAACCGGCTACTTAATGACATGATGGGTCGTTGGCGTTGATTAGAATGATTTAGCGGTTGTTGAGAAGTACTAGCACGTTGTTGGGTCACTGTTACCTGAGGTGGACTGGGTGTTTGTATAGGTGGCTGTGGTTCAGCCTAATTTGGTTGGTTCGCCCTTTGACCCTGGGTTACTACGTTAATAGTACCCACAAAACCTTGGTATTGTTGTACATGGTTGAATTTATTAGGAGGAGTTACCTGAGTTACTCCCCCTGAAGTTGTTGGAGCTTCCTCCCGATGTGGAAGGGGTGTTTGAAATATACCAATATTTTGATTTTGTTGGGCTAAGGGGCTATCCAATTTAATGGCTCCAATCTCAATAAGATCTTGGATCACATGTTTGAAAGTTGTACAATTATTGATATCGTGCCCATTTTGCCTATGATAAGGACAAAATAAGTACTCTTTGTAATACTTCCCCCTTCTAGATGGGTCTAAAGGTTTAAACTCAGGTAAAGTTAACTGATTTGTGCTATATAACTTGTTGAATATGACCGCATATGGTTCATCTAAAGGTGTGAACTGTCACTTGGGACGATTGTTTTGCCAAGGTCGAGTTTCCATGGTTGGCCCAGTATTGGGAGTTGGTTGAGTAGGGGCGGGTACCGCATGATAAGCAATTGGTTGCGGTTGACTTTGCATTACTTGTTGTTGTTGAGCCATTACGGGCTGGCTCACCACCACTTGATTAACTTGGTTAACATTTGAGGTTGTACTAGCCTGTGTTTGCTTATTTTGGCCATAATTATTATTTCATTATTGGCCCTTTTGTTGCCATTCTTTTATACGGGGTTTTAAAACACCCTCTTGGACTTTAATGTCCTCTATGATACTTGTTTGGGCCAAAGCCTCTTCAAAAGTCCTGTATTGTTGTAATTGGAGTAACCAAGAGATAGGTTTCAGACAACTCTGGGTGAACATTTTGGTTAGCTCCTCCATTGGTAGGGAGAATGGCAATTTATTAATGATAGCCCTCCAACGGTTTCCAAAGTATTTTGTCCTTATCATAGGCAAAATGGGTACAATATCAATAATTGTACAACTTTCAAACATGTGATCCAAGATCTTATTGAGATTGGAGCCATTAAATTGGATAGCCCCTTAGCCCAACAAAATTAAAATCTTGGTATATTTCAAACACCCCTTCCACATCGGGAGGAAGCTCCAACAACTTCAGGGGGAGTAACTCAAGTAGCTCCTCCTAATCAAGTCAACCATGTACAACAATACCAAGGTTTTATGGGTACTATTAACGTAGTAACCCAGGGTCAAAGGGCGAACCAACCAAATCATGCTAAACCACAGCCACCTGTACAAACCCCCAGTCCACATCAGGTGACCCAATGACGTGCTAGTACTTCTCAACAACCGCTAAATCATTCTACTCAACGCCAACGACCCATCATGTCATTGAGTAGCCAGTTAACTACCAGTTTAAAAATGGCTTCTGCCAAGTTATCGATCTATGACCTCATTCAACAATCTCCCCCGCATAGAGAGGCATTAATGGAAATATTAAAGTCAATCGAGCTTCAAATTCAAGATACTAATGCCTTCAACAACTTTGTGGGGAGTATTCAAACATGCATGGAGCCCTCCATCACTTTCTATGATTTTGAAATCAAACCTATGTCAACAAAAAGTATAGATCCTCCACTGCATATCATGGCCAAGATCGATCACAAGCCATTAAAGAGAGTCTTAATTGACAACGGTTCCTCAATCAATATCATTACAACATCGACGTTGAGTCATCTAAAGTTGTCGCCATCCCTTATCACAAAGTCGACTTTTACTCTTAAAGCATTCAATGATGCTTTATCTTCCACGGTTGGCATGGTTATCTTGCCCATTGAGGTAGGGGCCCGAACTTTGCATACCTTGTTTCACATCTTGGAAGGGACCATGGCATACAATGTATTGCTTGGACGGCCTTGGCTTAGGGAGATGAGATGTGTCCCTTCTATATTGCATCAATGTCCGAAGTATGTATATGAGGGACAGGTTCATTGTGTACCCGTCGACATTGAACCCTTCAAACATTGCAACTATGTCTCAAATCCTTATGAGATTGTGTTGCCATCCACTCATCTTTTCTTGACCCCATCTACTTCTTCTATACCATCTTCTTCTAAAGCTCCCATTCCTGAGGAGTTACCCATCATATCGCAACCATATTCATCTTCCGCTATTCCATCTCATTCACAACTTTCTTCATCTCCTAATCTTCCTTCTTCATTAGTGACCACATGCACATGTGGCCATGACCAATCATCTCTTTCCACATCATTAACCCCTTCTTCTACACCTTCTTCAACATCACCTATTATTCCTCCATCTTCCCAACCATCACCAGTTGATGTTTCACAAGTTAGTGAAGCATCAACCCAACCAAATCCTTCCAATTCTTTTATCCCACATTCTTCTATTCCATCATCTAGTCTTTATCCCTCCCAAGTCAAGGTCCATCTCACTGATGCAAGTGTTGGTGAGTATGCCATCCAAGATGTCCACATCACACCGTTCAATGTGCAAATAGTTAAATATTTTGGTCGTCCACATGACCAACATTTATCCATTGGATCGGTTTATAACATGGGTTCTATGCCAAATTCCATTAATTTTGTATATGGGGGAATAGAGTCATCTTCTAGTCCTACCACCATACTAGAACCTAAGCATCTAGTCCCTGCTAATATCGAAAGGATGGAGGGTTTTCCCTCTCGCTATTTCCACAGACATAATTGGCAGCAATTTGGCCTAGGTCGATACGAGCAAGGGGTAACTGAACGCATCGATATGCCATATCAGAGACCCACTGAGCGTTTTGGTCTGGGCTACCAACCACTTCCATCCCTTTCTTCTTTTGAATGATCTTTTCAAAGCTTTAATCTTAATTCAGAAGAAGAAATCCTCCACCCCGACGAATCCGAAGATGAAGCCTATGAAGAATTTGACGTCATGTCAAATGGTGATGAATCTGAAGAAGAGTCGGTGCCCATTATTCACCTCACTAAACAAGACGAGTTTTATCTCCAATTATTCCCTCTCCAAGAGGCCATATTTCTCTTGCTTATTCCACAAGAACGAGGTGAACCACCCCCTTCACCACATCCATAAGCCATAATCCAAACCTGTATTATATGTATATACTAAAATAGTGGTTTTCACCACTACCAAAAAAAAAAAAAAATCAAAAAATTTCCAAAAAAAAAAAATCAAAATATATAAAAATACTTTATTGCTTTATGTATGTGTGTAATAGTGGTTTTCACCACTACAAAAAAAAAAATCTCAAACTACAAAAAAAAAAAAAAACTCAAAAAAAAAAAAAAAAAAATCTCAAAAACTATGTTGTTTTACATCTCAGGTCTTTCGAGGTCTTCACCGGTTTTTCCCTTCCATTCCGCCCATCCTTTCTTCCATAAGTCGACAATGAATTTTGAAGACTTATTCACCCCGCTCCATAATCCATATGATCCGGATAAGCCAATCCCAATCAACCCAAGCCTGATTGACATGGATCGAATTTCATCCTCTCAATCTATTTCAGAGTTCATCCTTTCCGAGGAATTGTTAAGGGCTTCTGCCAACTACATTCCTCCTTCACCTCCACATTCACCTTCATCTTATAAGCTAGAGGTCTTCCAGGCAAACATAGACGAGAGCAAGACACAGGAGCTTGATGACATTTTAGATGACATAAATCTGATCCCTACTCCCCAATCAGTTTGAGGAAGGTTCCCACATGTCTATTGAAGAAACTATCGATGTAGACCTTAGTACAGACCAAGATGGCACCCAAATTGTGAAACTGGCTAAAAGTCTATCATCATAGGAACAAGAGCAAATGATTGCTCTACTCAAGCGGAAGAAGGAGATATTTGCATGGTCTTACAAAAACATGCCAGACCTAGACCCTAATTTGGTTGTCCATAACCTCACCTTACAAAAAGATGCTAAACCTGTCAAACAGAAACTTAGGAAAATGCATCCTACCATGGCCTTCATAGTTAAATCAGAGATTCAGAAACTTTTGGATGTTAAATTTGTCGTCCCGATTGATTATCCTGAGTGGCTTTCTAACATGGTACCCGTTCACAAGCCTAACAGGGGGGTACGTGTTTGCACCGATTTTTGAGATCTAAATAAAGCGTGTCCTAAGGATGACTTTCCTCTTCCAAACATTGATACTCTTGTCGACACCTGCGCTGGTCATGAAATGCTTTTGTTCATGGATGGATTTTCAGGATACAACCAGATTCGAATAAACCCTGAAGATCAACACAAAACAACATTTACCACACCTTGGGGAACTTTTTGTTACGGGGTGATGCCCTTTGGCCTTAAGAACGCAGGTGCAACCTATCAACGAGCCATGACTTATATTTTCCATGATTATATGCATAAGATTATCGAAGATTATGTGGATGATTTATTGGAAAAATCTAAAACTCGACAAGAGCATTTTGATGTATTGGAAAAAGTTTTTGATAGGCTTCTAGAGCATAAAGTAAGGTTGAACCCTAAGAAATGTGTCTTTGGTGTTACCTCGTGCAAACTCCTAGGTTTTATTATCTCTAAACGAGGTATTGAGGTGGACCCAAACAAGGTCAAAGCCATTATGGAAATGTGTCCTCCAACTAATTTGAAGGAGTTGCGTAGTTTACAAGGAAAGATTAATTCAATCCGTCGCTTTATTGCACAACTTTTTGATAAATGTAGGCCATTTTGCCACCTACTACAAAAGGGGGTAAAATTTTCATGGACAGATGAGTGTCAGAAAGCCTTTGATGACATCAAGCAGTACTTAGCATCTCCGCCAGTCTTAGCTCCGCCTCGTCCAAGGGTCCCTTTCAATCTTTATATCTCATCAACGAACTTTGCCTTAGGGACAATGCTTGCACAAAAGAATGAACAAAATCGTGAGCAAGCTGTCTATTATATTAGTCGAACATTGGTAAGCTATGAAACCCGATATGCTTATTTGGAAAAGTTGTGCTTAGCAGTGGTTTTTGCCACTAAGAAACTTCGTCATTATATGCTTAGCCATACAACATATGTCATAGCTAGAGAAAACCCTCTATGTTATATGATGTCTCGCACTTATAATAACACTCGTACCACTAAATGGATAATGTTACTTACCGAATTCGATCTTGAATTCATTAGCCAAAAATCCGTTAAAGGTCAAGTTATAGCCGATCAACTTGCGGAAGCTCCACTACCTAGTGATCATCCTTTGATTATTGAGCTCCCAGATGATTCGGTATTTGCTATCACTGAACAAGAAGAGGACATCATTTTGGAGGAAGATGTTGACATCACGCTATTCTTTGATGGCTCTAAGTGCACGAAATGTCAAGGTACTAGAGTTGTGTTTCATACACCTCAAGGGATTCCCATCCCTTTATCATTCAAACTAGACTTCCAATGCACCAATAATATAGTAGAGTATGAAGCCTTAATTTTAGGTCTTCAATCAGCCATAGCTATGAGCATGCGTATTCGGATATTTGGGGATTCTCAACTCGTGGTTAAACAAATTACAGGAGAATACCAAGCCAAAGAACCTACCATTAATCTTTATCATGATGTAGCAATGAAGTTGCTCTCTAAGTTTGATTGGTATGAGATCACTAGTTTGCCTCGTTTGACTAATAGATTCATGGATGCCATGGCCTCTCTTGGATCATTGATTCCAAAGGACTCCCTTGGAGAGGTATAGCCCCTAATCATTTCCACAATATCTAAGTCTGCAATTGTCCGTGCTGAGTCTAAGGATGAAAAAGATGTTTGCTTTATCCATTCAGATCCATATGAGCATTGATTTAGTGAGATAGTAGCCTTCCTCAAGTTTGGAACACTCCCATCTGATTTGTCTCGAACTTCCCGTCGCTGCTTTAAGCAAAAGGCAGCTCATTTTGTTCTTTTGGGGGATGTGTTGTATAAACATGGATATGATGGAGTACTCCTTTGCTGTCTAGAAGCAGGTGAAACACATAGAGCTATTGCTGAAGCCCATGATGGTACTTGTGGTGGTCATTTTAGTGGAATGGCCATTGTGAAGCGTATTTTACGTATGGGGTATTATTGGCCCACTATGGAACAAGATTGTTCCAAGTATGTTAAACAATGTAAAAAGTTTCAAGAACACGCTAATTTAATCCATATACCATCACAAGCTTTATAGCCCATCCAAAGCCTTTGGCCCTTCTCACAATGGGGTCTTGATTTAATTGGCAAGATTTCACCTACCTCTTCAGGACAGCATACTTTCATCATTACAGCCATCGAATACTTCACAAAGTGGGTTGAAGCTATTCCTCTAACCAGTATGACAGGTCCTAGAATTGTGGAGTTTCTACTTCACCATATCATTTGTCATTTTGGTATTCCCTCTAAAATCATTTTTGATAACGGCAAGTCTTTTAAGAATAAGGATTTTTGAGCTCTTTGTGAAAAGTATAATATCCAACATAGTTTCTCAACTCCTTACTACCCACAAGCCAATGGACAAGCTGAAGCTTCCAATAAGACCATAATTGCTATTCTTAAGAAACTTGTTAAAGAAAATCATAAAGATTGGCATACACAAATCCCCTTGGCATTATGGGCTTACATAACAAGCATCAGAACTCCCACTGGGGCAATTTTCTTTGGTCTATGGAGCTGAAGCAATCATGCCTCTTGAGCTCGAGATCCCTTCCTTGTGAATTTCTTTACAGGAATTTATCGATGATGATACTGCTAGACAAGCACATCTTGATCAACTCACACTCATAGATGAAAAATGAATCAATGCTTTAGAGAATTTGCGAGTTTATCAAGACCGATTGAAACGTGCTTACAATGCCAAAGTTCATCTAAGAGAATTTCAAGTAGGAGATCTTGTCCTTAAAGAGAATCAACAAAACACCAATGCATTACCGCATCTTCGAGATAAATTCGCGGCTAATTGGTTAAGTCCATATATGGTCACTGAAAGAGTGGGTAATGGAACTTATAAACTTGCCAGTTTAGAGGGAGAGGAAGAACCCGAACCACTTAATGTTATACACTTGAGGGAATTCTACGCATAGTTTGAATTTTATATGTACATATATACATGGCTTGTACAAAAAAAAAAAAAAAAAAACAAATAAAATAAAATGAATTTGCATTTCATTGTTAGTTGCATACATCTCATTCAAAAACATTGCATTTCATGTGCATACATCTCATTGAAAACCATAACATTTCATTTTCAGCCATAGTTGCATATCATGTTGGAGACCATTCTATCTTTTGGATATAAAATTTGGTCAAGCAAAAGTCATGTTGCCTTAATCAGGGGAACCTTCATAAAATCCATCAAACCGAATTGTCATTCGTACACCCATTTTCCATTTGCACATATTTACATTGCGAAAATGTTTTCAGTCACTCACCCATTCCTAGTGTTTTAAGCAAACTTTGAAATGCATGTCAAAGTTCTCTAGGGCCATATCACAAATTACACTAAATAAAATCTTGAGTATTGGGAAATGATTTCAAAAGCGGTCTTGAACCTATCACATTTTCACATCTTAAAAACATCTTGTGTCAAAGAGAGATAACACCATCCTTGGGTTGTGCCTTGAAGTGAAAAGGGTAATCCTCGTTTGTCCTATCATGCAAACATAGTCCATAAAATAGTGGTTCTTACCACTATCACAAGTAATCACAAAATATAAATATAAACAGAGTAGTAAGGATAGGGTAAAATTCTCATCATACTTCGGTTGAGAATCCGATTCCCCAAAGCTCTAAGGAAATGAACATTTTTCACACACCACTGATCCCAAATAAGTTGTAAGGATCATACTACTTGTCCAGTCAGACGGATAGGTAGTCATCCCCAAGGCTTACAAAGGTCAAAAACAACATGGACTATGGAGTTAACCTTCATCGGGGCTATAGACGCTTGACTGGCAGTGGAGTATACTCATTGCATGGCGACATGTCTCTCCTAAAAAAGAGACCTCTGAATGCTCATACGGACAAACTAGCTTCGGGGTCTTCTCCATAACAGGGTTACCTAATTTATGCAAGATGAGGTTAATGAACACACTTGCACACACACAGGTTTTTGATCGCCTAGAGTCACTACCATGCTTCTGATTTGGTTAATGAACTCGCATGCACACACATTTTGTCCTAGTTGAATTAGGCAGTATTAGTAAGTTTGTTTGATATCACTAGCATGTTTGAGTCTTTGTAAAATAGTCTTCCATATCAACCTCCATATCACCCTCCATATCTTCTTCCATATTCATGTCATTGCATACGTCATCCATTCACAAGCCACCAAGTTCGGTGCCCCTGATTAAACAATTATGATAACAGTTGGCTAAATCTAACTATCTAAAAATATGAGTGCTTCTTAGTGCATATTTCATTTACTTAGTCTTGCATTAATCATCCATAGATTTACATATCATTTACTTAGTCTTGCATTAATCATCCATAGATTTACATATCATTTACTTAGTCTTGCATTAATCATCCATAGATTTGTATGTTATATACTTAGTCTCGCATTAATCATCTATAATTTTGCATTACATTCCATCACACATGCATCACAAAAACATAGGCATTCACACAAAAGAGAGTAAAACACCAAATAAATAAAAGCCATGTATATATATATATGTATAAAGGACAAACTATACAATGAATGCCAAAAGGCTACAATATACAATAGAGCACCAAGGCTCATAAAGAGTGCATCTAAGCACTAATCTAACCATCAAAAGAGGACCCATGTGACCTAGTAGGAGCCCTAGACCTAGTGGTGTGCCTAGACTCACTACGCCTAGAGATAGAAGAGGATGGAGGATCAGGCAACACAATGTGATGCCTAAACAATGTGTCCTCCAGAGCCTCAATATAACGAGTCCTAGACCTAAGTCTAGCTATGTCTATCCCGTGTCGTCGCTTTCGCTCTACTAGCTCTACCTGGAGTCTCGTCACCCTGTCATCCTGGGGCACCCTAGTCACTCCATCCAAGTCTTCCTGTAGCTGGGCCATCCTCTCCTCCTGAGCAGCTAACAGGGCATCCCGCTCTGCTGCCTGCTACTCCAACCAATCTATCCTCTCGTCTCAGATAGCTAGCATAGCATCACACTCTGCTATCTGTTACTGCAGCTATGTCAGCTCGTCCTCGTGCCCGCTAGGGGGTACTTCCCTAGCCTCTCCTATGGCCTCTCCTAGGCCCTCTCTGTCATCCTCCCCGTTATCTTCACTCTCTGGAGCCTACCGTGCCATCTTCCCCTTTCGCCTTCGACTGTTAGATCGAATGCGGAGACCCTCCCTGCACTTGGGAACCTCTTCGGTTCCCTCACCCTCTCCAACCCCAGCCTCGGGCTCTCCGGCTCCACCAGCCACCAATGGTGGCTCCCACCTCGGCTCTACGGCCATCCATGCTGCATACTCAGCTATCACCCCGACGTCGTCTATGTCAGGGATCTCCATGTCTTCATCATTCTCTACTGCCTCCCTCCACAGCTCGGCACACGACAAATCACCCTCTGATCTGTGCCTCTGGTGGCGCACTGGCTCACAGGGGACATCCTACCTCAATATGACCTGGCAGAGTACTCGAGACATTTGTATGTACTCCACCTCGCTATGGCCCCGCCCCACTATGCATATGGCCGGTCGCACCCATCTCAGGTGCTCTCCATCCTCGATCCAGCTCGCCTCCTGCCAGGGCCTCCAAATGACTTGGGCATCTGTCAAGTCTGCCCATAATCTCCTATACCATTGCCTTGATCTCACGGGGCGGCTAGGCTGTCTCTCCTTTGCCACTGGTCATCTCCTACCATAAGCTTGGCTCATGTCCCAGTGAGCCCATGGCAACCCCTCCGATCGAGCCACTCTAAAGTGCTCCCAGCCCTAGCACTGGAGAACCACACTATAACCTAGACCCTTTCGGCCTCGTCTCGGAACCTCATACAACTCCTGGTACACCTGCACCAATAAAGCAGGCGCCCAGGCATACACTACCCTATTAGTGAGCATCTCGCTCACTACACCCATCAGGTTCCATGGGAACCTGCACCCAGTGCTGTTTGGGGCCACAATGTTGGTCAACACGAACATCATCAGATCCTCCACCGCTACCAACTCCTTGGCCGTATACATGGCCAAGTATGGGATCCCCCCGCTCTTCGTCCGGATCTCTCTCCAGTAATCCCCAAACATCTTGGCCATCTCCGTGGCCCTATCTCATCCAACCTCCACCCGTGCCCCCTCCATGGGCACCTTGAGGATACGGTATACATCCTCAAGCGTCACCGTCATCTCTCCAGTCGGGAGCTGGAACGTCCCCCGATCTGGATCCCACCTCTCGACCAAAGCCGAGAGGTACCCCTCATCCGCCCGAACTACCTCCAATCGGGCTGCCTCCGCCAGCCCCACTGCCTCCAATATCTCCCAGTATACCTGGGACAACGACCTACTCAACCCCAAAATGATAGGGGAGAACCGGTGTCGTGCCTTTAACACCCTAAGCTACAAAACAACAAAAAAAAAAATTGTTACAATTTTTTTCCAAAAAAAAAAAAACACATAAGTACTCGCTTAAATGAACAAATACCTCAGCTAGCTGCACTGGCGCGTCCACTCCCACCTCCGCCATAGCACCCGCGTGCTTCACTCTCCCACACAACCTTTCACTTCACTCCACTCCCTCAGACGCACTTCTCTCAAGCTCGAACGCACAAATGAGCAAAATTCTCGCTGAAACTGTTTAAATAGCTAGTTTTGGCACCCTAAAACGTAGTGGGGCATTTCATGGCACATTCAGATGCAGTGCTGTGTCTTCAGAGCACCTAAACACCGGCAGGCATCTCTGCCACCCCCAAATGCAGACCGGCGTTTGGTGTCAGTATTGAATAAAGGAACAAAACTTGCAAAATTGAAGCTTACCTCCAAATTTAATCAAATTGCATTCATCCATTCTTCTTATCATAATAAAATATTTTGTGAAGGTTACAACATTTTTGGATACAAATTTTGTCATTTCGCTCAAAAAGCGCATCATTCATCATTGTTTTACAAATTGGGTTAAAAATATTCAAAACCTTCACAAAATTAACCACATTCATCAATTCTTCTGATCTATCGTCAATTTCATTCATTCTTCTTTCATCATGCATATTTTTGCCAAATCAAATTAAAGTAAACCTCTTATCTAGTGGTATATTCTATCACCTTGGCGATTGCAACGATTTGCATCCATGCAATTCGATAAGAGGATTAAACCACCATAAGGACACCTACCATTTATCATAATCAACTATTTCACTGTTTGAAAATTGGAAATCAATTTTGGATATTCTACTTTTCAAGTGACCTCATACCAAGATTAATTTGCTCAACAGTTGTCATTGATGGCCTAGTTCATGGGGCCTTAAACATGGACAATATTTAATATCATCATTATTTTGAGTCTTGCTAGAGATTGAGGCTACCTAGGTTGATTGGTTTCGACCCGAGGAATTATCCATACAGTCACTAGGAGCATCTCCGAGTTCTGGACTCTTTTCATGCATCTTTCATCTCTCGCATATCAATGGCACCAACAAGGCAATTTCATTAACAGTATGGACTCACACACAGGAGTTGGGGCATCCGTTATCAATTTCTAATTTTCCTATAGTGGAATTCATCTTACATGATCATGGAACTTACAATTTGGCAAAAATCCCTTTATAACCATTGGGGCAGAAAACGGTCCATCTTTCACATCACTCATATCGTCTTCAATCATATTCTTTTCTAGTTTGTACACCAACCCCTTTCTTGTTGGGACATAAATAGATGGTTCATACACCAACCCCTTTTTTCACCGTTGGGGCAAAAACGGTTCATTTTCTTCCAAATTTCTTCCAATTGGCTTATGAGAACCATTCTCGCTCGCCAATTGAGGGGGTAAGCTGATAAAATTTTAAATATTATTTTATTCTTTGGTCTTCAAAGTTGTGCTTTAGTCTTGAGAGAGAGTTGCGTCTGATCCAGCTTTTTAGGTATCTGAAAGCACGAGATTCCGGGCAAAGGAAACACTAGCTATGCAACATAAAACGAAAATGTAACGCTTTGATCCTATGCACTAAAACAGAGAAAGGAGACAACTTAGAAACGAAAGACAAGATGCAAAGAAATCACAGCCCTCTTTATTAAAATATCTTATCCTCGGTTACATAGACGTCCCCTCCCCTTTTGGGGGCTAGGAGCGTTAAATTTGTCTTTATTACAAATGTGTGGCCTAGTCTTCCTCTTCCCGCGTGCCCACGATTGCAATGGGCGGGCCAAGATGCTGCCACCGCTGATGTGGATAAGTTCTTCACCTCTGATTGCTTTTCCTGCAGTCAAAGAAACAATGAAAATGTCAGTAGCACCTGCTGCAAATGAAAGGGGTTCGTTCTCTTAAAATCAACGAAATACGCATGTAAACATCTGCCTGAAACAGTAAATACAGTAAGTCCAAATGGCTTGAAAACTTGACAGAAGACGGGAAATGTTACCAAAAGGCCATTGCCCCTGAGACAGTCGGCCAATCTACGTTTACCTGGTAATCGTCCCTCGGAAGGACGATTGCTGCTGTTAATCGTCCCCTGGAAGGACGATTGCTGCTGTTAATCGTCCCCTACAGGGACGATTGATACTGTGTTGAAGAAGCCGACCTGCCGCTGCTCCAATGTCGATTCCCGAGACCTGCAAAACGCCTGCAAACAAGGGGGTTATGTAATTGGGGCCATTTTGGGACGACCCAGATGGTCGGATTCTCCCAATTTGGCCTCCATCACCGAGAAATTGGACGTTGTTACCTGCAAGTCAGTGGGACAACCAAAATAACAAAAACATGATAATATTCGATGAAAACCTTTTGAAATCAAGATTCAAGATTCCGAACTATTGAACAACGAGAGAATAACATGGAATATGAACAAATGACATAAAATGAACTACAACTAAATCCAAAAGGTGCGGAGTGCCCAAGTGGGCAGCCCACCGATGGAACTTGATTTTGGCACCAATCCACTTGGGATGGGCCCAAAATCTCTTAGGAGTGGGAGGTCGGCGAATTGGTTGGTTCAGGTGTCCATGTGTTGGAATTGGGTCGGATTCAAGCTTCCAAAAGCCAACCAACAACCTCCCTTGCAAAAGAGATTGGTGGATGTGGGAAGATGAATAAAAGGGGATGCAAGTGGGTCTCCAATTCGGCAGCACTTCGTTGCTTGAAAACTCCTTCAACCTGTATCTTTTGGGTGAGAAAAGTCCCACCTTTTATAGACCCATGGGGTCTCTTTTGGGAGGGAAGCACAAATGCCATGTGTTGGTCATAGGCGCCATGTGGCAGTCTTGTCTTCCCATGAGGGAGGGGAGTCCTCCATTGACTTGGGCTTTGATAAATGCCTTTTGTGACAATCTTCTAACGGCCCCTCTGTCCACCTACACACGCGTGCAAGGCAGGAGTCATCAACTGACTGTTCTGGGCTGCCACTTGGCGTCGTTTGTCATTTTGCCCGTTAAACTTGGTAATCGTCCCTGGGTGGGACGATTAAAACAATCGTCCCTGGGTGGGACGATTTCAAGTTAGTAATCGTCCCTGGGTGAGACGAGTATTGGGCAAAGTGTCTAATTGTACCAAATTGCTTCCTAACCTTACAAAATTGCTATGGAAGTGGTTAGGACCACTGTTTGACCTCTGAGGGCTGCCCTGGGGGTTGTATTTGTCAAAGCGATCGGTGTTTGCGGTCACATAATCGGATGGGTGCTGTTTTGGTGTCTACGAGATGCCCCTTTTTGGGAAGCGTCTGCGGGCGACGCAATGCTTGAGCAAAAATAGATAACCAAAGCACTAATGATTAGGGTTTCTTGGTAACCTAACCAACTTTTGATGCCCCAAGTATGGAAAGGGCATGCATTCTTGAATCCTTGCTTCTGACGAGCTAAGGAATTTGATTTCAAGTGTTAACCTATTTTGGTGAGGTGTGACTTGAACTTAGACATTGATCAGTCATGAACAAGTGAAGGGCGTTTTTATCCTCAGGGGGAACCTTGTGTTCATGATTCATGAAATGCCAAGTGTTTGATTGATTTGATTGTTGCTTGTTTACTGCCCCAAGCAGGAGCGTGATTGTCTTTGTCAATGATTCTTTGAATGCATGTCGTTTTCCTTAATTGGGTGTGTGATTGTTGGTTGGTGACTAAGTGTGACTACCCCCTCAAGCGACGAATCGATGAGGGAATGACCTTTGTGAGAGAAGCGACGAGTCGCTTGACCCAAGATGACTTGTGCAAGGGTGCCTTTAAAGGGTTTACCGTTAAGCGTGTGCAATTTTTCCAACATTTGGACCTATTTTTGGTGGGTGTTAACCCTTTTGGTGATGCCGTAATGAGGTGAAATCATCGAAAATCTAACTTCCCGTGGAGCGGTCCGGCTATTGTAGCCTTCTTGGGGAAGTAGGAGAGCGATAATTTGGACCTCGACATCGATTTTCTTTGCCTAGAGGTTAAGTGCAAGAGCACTTATGTCCGACAATTCTTATTGCTTTATTTTTATTTTGCATGTTTGTTGTTTTTTTTTTTTTTTTTTGTGACATCATTTGGGGATTAAATTTTCGAAAATCCGTCTCCCGTGGAGCGGTCCGGCTATGGTAGCCTTCTTAGGGAGTAGGATAGTGACAATGTAGACCCTGACATCAGTTTTTCTATGCCAAGAGGTTAAGTGCAAGAGCACTTGTGTCTGGCAATGTTCATTGCTTTTTGTTTTTGTGTTGCATTTATTTGTTGTTTTTGTTGTTTTGATTTTCTTTGATCTTGTGCATGATGGTTGATGAATATGGATGTTGCATGTTGATTTATTTTGATGGATGCATATGCTATGATGAATGCAAACGGTTTTGATTTATATGTGATATGTAGATATGAAATGGATGAATGGGGTTTGTGATGTTTGGCTATGGCACCATAGACTGTTTAGAGCTCTGTTATTTTGTTTTTAGGTGATTGCTGTGATGTATGCCTCTACATGTATACATGGTTTTTCTGTTTTTGTATTTTTTGATGGTATTTGCAAAGATGAAAAGTAGCGCAGTTGGTTTAGAAATGTAGCTAAGGTTTTTTTGAGACTCAGACGGTTTTAGCTCACTAGCCACGATTGTACTTTATCTTACAAGACTTTTGACCAAGGTATGAATCGGACTTGTTTTTGACCAAGTTATTTCACATCCCTGTGTGTGCAATTGAGTTCATTATTGTGGTATTTATCAGGATACCGCCAGTTCCAGATGGGATTTCAACCGAACCTATACTGAGGATCACCTAATTAGCTCCATGAATTCCTTTGTTGTATGTACTAAGATTAATCTGCGGTGTAATCCAGGATGCCATAAGCTAGCTCATCCACATGCAAACATTGATCTGTACGCAAGTTAATGTGACGAGATATATCGTCATGCGGGAGGTTTACTTCTGTTACCGATAGGCTATCAACCAAATTGGTATTGAAGCTTGCCTTATGACCTATAGAATGCTGAGAGTTCCAGGGATTCAAGGTCAACTCCCTTCTTTTCTTCAATTGTATTGGGATACTTGCTCATTGTAGTGATGAGATCACTTTTTATTTTGATTTTTTTTTTTTTTTTTTTTGAGCAAGGGATTGGGGATATGGAGTGATGAAAATCACTGTTGTTTGTGCCTTTTGATGTGTGCACTATAGTTTGTCAAATTTGGAGTTTTGACATTTTGCTTTTGTGTTTTTGCAACTTTTGAGAACTTTAGGGATTCTTAGGGAATTGGGTAGGGAGGATGCTTGTCCTTTTGCCAACTCTCAGCATTCTAGGGGTCATTCGCACAGGGGGATGAGCAAGATAACCGTTTCACTTTTGGTGACCTAGATTATTTTGTAGGTTTCGTCTTTCGTTCACACAATTTGGGAATTTTAGTGTTTTGATTTGTGTTGGGATGTTACGTAACAAGGTGTATTTCAAGTATGACTCTACCTTCGTAAAATCTGTTCGACTTGATACACTACATGGCTAAAGAGGAAAATGATGATTGAATCACTGAAACTCTTGGTACATTCCCAGACCACTGACTGTAGTGTGGTAAAAGTTATGCTTGGTGTTTTTGTTGTTTTTGATGAATTTGAGTATGCCTAGAATTGAGATGCAAATCTTTGTTGTTTTTGATGATATTTGTTGTTTTGTTTTGATTTTGTTTTTTTTTTTTTTGATAATCCTTGGGACTTTTTGGGTTGACCAAGAGATTGCGATAATCCTTGGAGCTTTTTGTATTGACCAAGAGATTGCGATAATCCTTGGAGCTTTTTGTATTGACCAAGAGATTGCGATAATCCTTGGAGCTTTTTGGTTGACCAAGAGATTGCGATAATCCTTGGAGCTTTTTAGGTGACCAAGAGATTGCGATAATCCTTGGAGCTTTTTGGTTGACCAAGAGATTGCGATAATCCTTGGAGCTTTTATTTTTATTTTTTTTTTTTTTTTTTGGTATATGGCTTTCTTAGATATGAAATGGTCGCAAATGACTGATATTCAAGGGTTCTGTTTCCTTGATACCGTCAAGAGAAGCTAGCCTGTACGTTCCTGGTCCTATTTTGCTATCAATGACATAAGGACCTAACCAATTTGCCGTGAATTTGTCTCTCATATGGGACGGCAAATTAGAGTTTTGTTGGTTTTCCTTTAGAACCAAATCACCAACCCGAAAGTCTCTTAGGTGAACTTTCATGTTGTAAGCTCTCTTAAGCCGCTCTTGATAGATACGTAAGTGCTCGAGAGCATTAACGCGTCGTTCGTCAAGCAACGTAAGTTGGTCTAATCGGGCTCGCCATGCAGTGTTATCATCGATGAACTCTTGCATTGATATGCGCAGGGAAGGAATTTCCAACTCGAGAGGCATTACTGCCTCTGAGCCATACACTAGTGAAAATGGAGTTGCCCCAGTGGGCATCCGAATGCTAGTGCGATAAGCCCAAAGGGCAAGTGGGATTTGTATGTGCCAATCCTTATGACTGTCTGCGATGGTCTTTTTAAGGATGGCGACTAGCATTTTGTTTGACGCCTCTGCTTGCCCATTTGCTTGCGGATAATAGGGTGTTGAAAAGTTGTGCTGAATTTTGTACTTTGTGGTTAAAGCACGCACGTCTTTGTTCTTGAATGATGGCCCATTATCCGAGATTATTTTGGATGGAATACCAAAATGACATATGATGTAATGCAAAATGAACTCCGCAATGCGGGGTCCTGTCGTAGAGGTTAACGGAATTGCTTCCACCCATTTGGTAAAGTATTCCGTGGCCGTTATGATAAACGTGTGATGGCACTGACGATGCAGGGGAGATCTTTCCGATTAGATCGAGGCCCCACTACAAAAATGGCCAAGCAGACTGGATTGTCTGTAGGGCCTGGGAAGGTGCGTGCATCAAATTAGCATGATGTTGACATTTTACGCACCTCTTGACATACGTGCAACAATCTCGCTCTAAAGATGGCCAATAATAGCCCATGCGAAGAATGCGCTTTGCGATGGCCATACCGCTAAAGTGGCCACCACATGTACCGTCATGCGCTTGGGTGACTGCCCAAGTGGACTCTTGCTGGTCCAAGCAACGAAGAAGAATTCCATCGTAGCTGCGACGATACAAAATGTCTCCTATCAAGACATATTTTGCCGCTTTCTGTTTGAATGTTCGTTTTGCGGCTTGCGTCAATCCAAAGGGTAGATTACCTAACTTGAGGTAGTCTCTTATGGGTAAATACCGATCCTGTTGATCGGATACCTCGACAGTTTGAACAACCAATCCCTTTTGGAGTTCTTCCCTAACAAATGCTGATTGGGATAGAACTTGTAAGAATAGCGTTGTGTTGCTATTAATGGGAGTGGGGGAGAACAAAGACCCCTAGTTGGCATGTTTCAAATAGTCTCGGATTCGAAAGAACTTATCCGAAGATGGTTCGATCTGGATCATGTGGACTCCTGGCGTCAAATCTGAGCTTGTGCGCTCCATCACGGGTTGCGATAAGGTTTTGACCTGAATGGTTGTTATATCACCGGAAAGGTCTTGCGGGATTAGTGACCCTAAGGAGGCCATTGTGTCCGCAAAATGATTCGATGATCGAGGGAGTGCCTCGATGTCATACCACTCAAGTTTTGCCAGGAATTTATCCACGAGGGCTTTATAGGCCTTTAGAACTAGGCATTTGCATTGATATACCCCTTTGACTTGATTGACGATTAACAGCGAATCGCCAAAGATGTTCAGTCTTTTGATATTCATGGCGATTGTTGTTTGAAGACCTAGGAGCAAGGCTTCATATTCTGCATTGTTGTTGGTGCACTAGAAATTTAATTTAAATGACAGGGGCATTGGAGCGCCCTGCGGTGTGAAGAATACAATTCCTGCGCCACCACCTTGCTCGCATTTAGAACCATCGAAAAATAAGGTTATGTCGGCCTGAGACTCAGGCTCTTCAGAATCTGGTGATTACGAGACATAGAAGACCTCATCATCGGGTAGTTCTATGACAGAGGCTGATCGTCTTCAAGAGGAGCCTCTGCTAGTTGATCGGCTATGACTTGTCCTTTTATAGATTTTTGCCCAATAAACTCAATGTCAAATTCCGTCAACAACATGATCCATTTCGTCGTGCGACTACTATGATAAGTACGACTCATCATGTATCGCAATGGATTCTCCTTAGACACAACATACGTCGTGTTGCTCAGCATGTAATGGCGTAGCCTCTTGGTAGCAAACACCACTGCCAAGCAGAGTTTCTCAACATATGCATAGTTAAGTTCGTAACTGACCAGGGTGCGGCTAAGATAGTAAGTAGCCTATTCTTTGTGAAGTTCATTCTTCTGGGCTAGCATTGCGCCCAGTGCCACCTCAGTAGCTGAGATGTATAAGTAGAACGGCACACCTGGTCTAGGCGGTGCCAATACTGGCGGTGAAGCCAAGTATTGTTTGATTTCATCAAAGGTTGATTGGCACTCGTCATCCCAATGAAATGTGACCCCCTTGTGCAATAATTTGTTCATTGGTCGGCATTTGTCAGATAATTGCGCTATGAAGCGTTTAATCGACGTGACCTTTCCTTGCAGACTTCTAAGCTGCTTGATAGTTGTTGGGGGAGCCATTTCAAGGATTGCCTTGACTTTGTTTGGGTCCACTTCGATGCCTCTCTTGGAGACTATAAAACCCAAGAGTTTTCCGGATGTGACGCCGAACACGCACTTCTTGGGATTCATTATGACCTTATGCTCTATGAGGTGATCGAGAATCTTGCTTAAGTCACCGAGATGATCTGAGCGCAAGAGAGACTTGGCTAACAAATCATCCATGTAATCTTCCAAAGTTTTGTGCATGTAATCATGGAAGATATACGTCATAGCACGTTGGTATGTAGCGCCAGCGTTTTTAAGGCCAAAAGGCATGACCTTATAGCAAAATGTCCCCCAAGGCGTTGTGAATGCCGTTTTGAGTTGGTCTTCAGGATTGATACGAATTTGATTGTATCCTGAGAAACCGTCCATTAGGGAGAGCATTTCGTGACCTGCTGTAGCGTCTACCAATGCGTCGATGCTTGGCAAGGGGAAATCATCCTTAGGACTCGCTTTGTTTAGGTCTCGAAAGTCGGTGCATATGCGAATCCTCCCGTCGGGCTTCTTGATGGGAACCATGTTGGACAACCATGGCGGATAATCCACGCAGATGACAAATTGTGCATCCAACAGCTTTTGCAATTCGTCTTTGACCATCAAGGCCACTGTTGGGTGCATCTTTCTTAGTTTTTGCTTTACAGGCTTGATTTTTGGATCAAGCGTTAAGTTGTGCATGACTAGCTGCGGGTCTAGTCCTGGCATATCTTTGTACGACCATGCAAAAACTTCCTTCTTCTCTTTGAGAAGGGCAATGTAATCGGCTTGCTCCTCGGGGGAAAGGCTTACCCCCAGCTTGAGAATCCGTGGATTCATTGGATCTGTGCCGATGTCTACGTCAGTCGTCTCTTCGACTGACATGTGGGATCCGTCCTCCAACTGATGTGGAGTTGGGATTAAATGGATATCATCAGCTGAGTTAAGATCTACGTTTGGAACCTCGGGTCCCTCTTCAACTTGAAAAATATCCTGAGTTGTCCTTGGGGTAAAATGAAGCATTTCACCGAAAGGCCAGTACTACGATGGTGACAATGGTGAATTGACGTGATCCCAGTCGATGGCATCCATGTCTAGATGCAATGACCGTGATGGATCGGTCGGATTGCGGATGGGTGTGGTCAAATCAATGGAGATCATGTGGATGGAATGAATTTGGTCTCCGGAACCACGGGTGTGATGACTTGATTCTTTTAGATGTTCCCTATACTCTGGATCTGGCTCTACGGGAACAGGCACGAATGGATCCTCTCTAGGTGCAAACTCATCTCTATGTGTGAAAAGGAAGGTGGGGTCTTCCCTTGGCACTGCTGTCATGATGGGATCTCGAGGTGGACGATGCTCATCTTGAATTTGGAGCCATAGGCCTAACACTTGGTCCCACCTCATTGGGTCTACGTGCCATTCATGTCCTAACCGTATACCCATTTGTCCCATTAGATCTTCATGAGTTAGAGCGCGGTGATGTCGTCGCGCATGTCTGAGATAGTCCATTTCAGTTTCATCTTCTGAATCGCTTTCATAGATCCAAAATTGTTCATCCTCTTCGACATCTGTTGCTTGCGACGTTGAGGACTCTTCCTGTTCCAGTGAATTAATCTGGTCCCATTGCGGTTGTTCCACTCTTAGTGGAGGGACCTGATTCTTTTGAGACTGTGTTATTTCGTCTGGAACCTCTAGGGGAAACAGCTTCAAAAAAATGTCCGGAAGCCGTTGTTGTTCTCTTTGAGGATTGCTCTCTGAACTTTCACCTCTCTCTAGCAAAGGAGAGGGATTATTGCTATTTCCAGGGGTGTTTGTAGACCATGGGAGATAATCCCCTAATGTGTATTCTGTGTTTGGATTGGCGTACGGGTCTTGTGCCAATCCCCCCTTGTTGCCTATTTCTAGGCCTTGCATATTTTCAACCAAGATGTCTAATGGCGGGGGATGGTTGAACCCTACCCCTGACTTGTCATATGGCATCTGATATCTTGGTTGGCAAAGGATCCGCATCCCTTGCTCATATCTGCCTAGCCCATACCCATGCCAATTGCATTGTTCGAGATATTTTAGGGCAAATTCTGGGTTCGATAGATAATTGATGTTTTTGACAAAAGGCTCTTCATCTGTTTCCTTTTGTTCGCATGGTTCAGAACCATGATCAAGGCCCCCATACACAAAATTCGTCTGGTTGGGAGGGTAGCCTAGTGGAACAATTGTCCCTATGGGAAGGCGAGGTCTTCCCATGTCCTGCACTGACTCCAATGTGGGGGTTGCCACAACATTTTGCACTAAGTACTCCCCCAGGCCCGTACTGGCCATTTCAACAGTGATTGTTGATGATTGGGTAGGAGGAAACGGTAGTCCTTCCTGAGTCCATTCCATGTTTGGTTGTTCAGGAGTCTTGGTTTGTGTTGTGTTGGGTGTTTCCTCTGTTGATATCATTGAAATCATGGGCAACCCCTCTTCTAGAGGCTTAACCTCTTCCATGATTTGCTTTCCCTTGTCCTTCTGTTGGGCCATGATAGGTGGCGTTGATGATGAAGGAGTAGGTGATGAAGTCTCACCTGGCTGGGATTTTGCCTTATTGGCCACCAGTGGTGCCTGCGGTATCGGACCCTGTTTAGATGGATTTAATTGAAAATCCAAATGCGTTGATGGGAGGGTCGATTGAGGTATGAATTGTACCGCATTGCAATACTTGAAGGGCTCTAAGTCCATTGGGACTACATGTATTTGCCCTTCATAGGCATACTTCAAGCACTGGTGTGCGATCGAGGGGACACACTTCATGTCCCTGATCCAAGGCCGCCCTAGCAGTATATTATAAGCCATTTCGCCTTCCAGCACATGGCACAGTGTGGGTATTGACTTTTGTCCTACCTGGATAGGCAGAACAACCGTGCCGACTGTCGAGCAAATTGCATCGTTAAAAGCTCGCAGTGTGTACGTGGAAGCGGTGATGTGAGAGGCTGGCAGTTTTAAATGTTTCAATGCTGCAGTGGTTATAATGTTACTGGACGAGCCAGTATCTATCAGCACTCTCTTGTACGGGATCCCGTTGACCCGCGTGATAACGTGCAGGGGTGGATCCGGCATGTCATTTGATATCGTTTTGACCTCGTCTTCTCTGAATGTGATGACAGGCTCCGTACATTGTTTCACATGTCCCACGAAGGCGTTGAAAGAATTTGCTTCGTGGGGTTGTACTTCAATGGCTTTTAAAATGTCCATAAGAGCTTCTCTATGGGGAGCTGATTGTTGAATAAGCTCGTAGATGGACAAGCCTAGCCGACATGGTCCGCAAACTTTGCATGAGTTTGGTTCGTATCGTGACCTCAGGTCTAGGTGGAGGTAACTGTGTTGGGCGTTGTTGAGGCTGCGATGTCGACGGAACTTCCCTCGCAGCTACCTCGGGGGCAAGCTCGTTGGGTATCTTCTGTTCCTTGTTACAATGCTAATCATTCCCACAAATCCTTGCGTGGGAAGATCTTGTCGCACCTCGTTAATCCGGAGCGGTTTTGTCTGTGCCTCGTGGGCAGGCAAGGGGTCCTTGAATACCCCCATTTGTTGGTTGTTTGGTGCGATGGGGTTGTCCACGACCAATGTTCTATTATCGATCAAATCCTGGACTAGTTCTTTGAATTTCCAGCACCCATTTAGGTCATGTCCTCTGCGCCTATGGAATCTGCAATACAATTCCTCCCTATACCCCCTAGGCTTGGGAATGTTAGGGTCAAAAATTTGGATTTTTGGTAGAGTAACTAAATTTGCCGCTGACAAGCGGTCAAATAAGGAGTCCCTAGACTTCGCATATGGGGTGAATTGTCGCCTAGGGCGACGCTGCTGATACTGCTCCTGTCTTCCGTTATCTCTTTCGTAAGCGGGAGGCACTGCCTGGTAGTTAGCCTTTTGAGGCTACGTTTCTTGCACGGGCGCGGGAACATTTATCGCAACTTGATTGACTACAGCGTGTTGTGGTTGCGTTGTCCCGGTTTTAGTGGTTTTATTCCACTCTTTCTTCTTAGGCTTGGCAATTGCGCCTTCGCCTATCTTAATCTCTTCTATGACTCTGGCTTGCGCCAAAGCTTCTTCTAAGCTGTCGTATTGTCGCAGCAACAATAGACCGGAGATTGATTTTAAGCAACTTTTTGCGAACATCTGCGTGAGATCAGACATGGGAGGACGATAGGGTAACTTAGAAAGCAAAGCTCTCCATCGGTTCCCGTACGCTGCCATTGTTTCCTCCTCAAACTGTTTAAGGCTAGCAAGATCACTAAGTGATGCCTTCTTCCTTGTGTTGAAGGTGAAGCGTTCAAGAAACGCATCTACTAGCTGATCTAAGTCGCTTATGCTGTGTTTGGGCGAGTTGTGTGAACCAATCCGAGGCAGGGCCTACGAATGTGGTTATGAATGTTCTAAGCAACAACGCGTCATTATCTTGGATTGCGAAGCACTGGCTTAGAAATCTTGTAACGTGCTCTTGTGCGTCTTCCTCACCTTTAAAAACTGCCAATTGAGGCAACTTGAAGTGTTCAGGGTAAAGAGGCGCAGGCATCGAAGGATGCACCGGATTACTGCGGAGTAGACGTAATGTGGGTTTTTGATGCCCAGTAGCTTTTGTTTCCATAGACTCCAAACGCTCCAATAGCGCTTGGTATGCATCGGAAGATTTTATTTCTTCCTCTCTTGTTCGCTCTTGTTGCAAGTTACGATAAACTGGAGGCCTATGGAGGGGTGGCCGAATGGCATCCCTCCTGCCTTGATGGGGAGTTTCAACATATTCTATTTCTGGTTCGTACTCCTCATAAAATTCTTGAGGAGTTTCTAGGCGAAACCTCTGACCCTGATCAAGCTCTTGCTGAAGGTACCTATCATTGTTTCGAGGAGTTGCTTCCCTCTCGAATCTATGAGGTCTAGGCGGCAGAGCTTGACGAGGTCGTGGAGACCTGTCTTGCTTTAAAGGGTTATGCCTCTCATGTTGTTCAGCTCTTTGGATGCAAGGGGTTGGCCCTCTCTCAAGTATTTCATATTGTAACTCATCCGCTTCACGTTGCATGCGTTCTTTATCCAAGCGGTATTGATACTCTATCTCTTGCTGACTTTGTTTAAGCCGCATGATTTGGGCTTGACGGGTGGTATATCTGGCGACAGTCGGATCAATTTGATCTACCCTATTTTTTTTAGAAGGTTCAAATGTTCCTCCTATGGGTTTACCTCGGTTTTGATGCTCTAAAATCTCAAGGGGTCGCTTCCCTCTATCGAGGTAGGCTGTATGTGCTCGAGGTTCTGGCCTCAAGGGGTGATCATGATATCCGGCTGGTGCAGAAGCATAAGGTTCCCGCGTTGTATGTTGTTGTCCTTGAGGAATGCGATGATCTTCCTCATATTCTCTCTCATAGGTGCGTAAGGGGCAGGCGGAGTTAGGTCGCCCTGTGTAAGGAGCCCTATGCTCTGGATTTGGTCTCTCTATTCTGATGAGAGGTAAAGAAGGGACGCCATATCCACGTTGTCCCTCCAAATGGACAGTGTGCCCCGTTAGCGCTTTATCGCGCTGTGGCCACTCATGTCTAGCTTGAGAGGGCGATTCTCTGTTCACATTAAGGTCTGCATGTAGGGCGTCTTTTCGAGAGGGGCTGCTTTGAATGGGCATACCCCACCGAGGATTTTGAATTGGATACTTTTGTAGGTTAGACCGATAAGGCGGTATGACCAAATCCTCAGGACTGAAGCGAAGGTGACTTGTGCCTGCTTCTTGTGTACCTTCCAGAGTTGCTGCCCTTGATTGGGCTTGACTGCGGGTGTACACCATTGCGGTGCGTCCACACTATCTAAGTAGATTTTTATCTTGTTTTTAATGATTTTTTTTTTTTGTCTATACTAAACAGAATTAAACACACACATTCACAAAACCGTGATTATCTCTTTTAAGGATTCTTGGTGTGCCCTAGACTGGTTTAGTGTATTTTGGTGTTTTGTTTTGTTTTTGTAGGTTTTGTAGAACGTTTAAATGCATCATGTAGGCTCTTATAACTCCCAAAAGGTCGCCCCTTCAATATACCAGCCAGGCCGATATACCAACCTCTCTATATACCCGCCCTTACGAGAGGGAGACTATAGGTACGTGAGAGCAGAAGGTACGTGGTACGTAGGCGGTACGGAAGGGGGATTGTCCTGTTAATGGCACCTACCATAGAAAACTTATCCTCGCACGCATGGGAATCACCCCAGCTACGCTCGGTCTATCTTCGTCAGGATTTACGCCTAACAACAGTTGACAATTAGGAAATGTATGCAAATCAAGCCAAGGTGGTGATTAAATCCACCAATGGTCTTGATCAAGGGCTGGGGTCTTACGACCAGCTCCTTGGTTTAAATTTGTTTCGTGGAGTGTGTGAGGTTCATTTTATCCAACGAAAATAAAACATGCATGAATGACTTTTCCTAAGCAATGCAAGCTAAAATGAAAACAATCAAAGAAACAGAAACAGAAACAAAAAATTTCAACAAAAATGATGAAAATCCCTACCTCTTCTCTGCCTGCTCCAGTTGCCTCTAAAATTTTGCTCTGAAAAGTTGCAGACAGAAAATCGTCCCTTGGTGAGACGATTAACAGAACAGAAATCGTCCCTTGCAGAGACGATCTTACAATCGTCCCAGGGTGAGACGATTTCTAGAATAGAAATCGTCCTTTGCAGAGACGATTTTACAATCGTCCCATGGTGAGACGATTTCCAGAATAGAAATCGTCCCTTGCAGAGACGATTAACAGTCTGCAAGAAAAAAAATGTACCTATCAAGCACAAACACAAAAATTCAATCAGTTTCTGTGATTTTTAAAAACAGGGGACAGGGTCCCACCGTGATCGCCACTGAAAGCACGAGATTTCGGGAAAAGGAAACACTAGCTATGCAACATAAAACGAAAATGTAATGCTTTGATCCTATGCACTAAAACAGAGAAAGGAGACAACTTAGAAACGAAAGACAAGATGCAAAGAAATCACAGACCCTCTTTATTAAAATATCTTATCCTCGGTTACATAGACGTCCCCTCCCCTTTTGGGGGCTAGGAGCGTTAAATTTGTCTTTATTACAAATGTGTGGCCTAGTCTTCCTCTTCCCGCGTGCCCACGATTGCAATGGGCGGGCCAAGATGCTGCCGCCTCTGATGTGGATAAGTTCTTCACCTCTGATTGCTTTTCCTGCAGTCAAAGAAACAATGAAAATGTCAGTAGCACCTGCTGCAAATGAAAGGGGTTCGTTCTCTTAAAATCAACGAAATACGCATGTAAACATCTGCCTGAAATAGTAAATACAGTAAGTCCAAATGGCTTGAAAACTTGACAGAAGACGGGAAATGTTACCAAAAGGCCATTACCCCTGAGACAGCCGGCCAATCTACGTTTACCTGGTAATCGTCCCTCGGAAGGACGATTGCTGCTGTTAATCGTCCCCTGGAAGGACGATTGCTGCTGTTAATCGTCCCTGCGGGGACGATTGATACTGTGTTGAAGAAGCCGACCTGCCGTTGCTCCAATGTCAATTCCCGAGACACTGCAAAATGCACTGCAAACAAGGGGGTTATGTAATTGGGGCCATTTTGGGACGACCCAGATGGTCGGATTCTCCCAATTTGGCCTCCATCACCGAGAAATTGGACGTTGTTACCTGCAAGTCAGTGGGACAACCAAAATAACAAAAACATGATAATATTCGATGAAAACCTTTTGAAATCAAGATTCAAGATTCTGAACTATTGAACAGCAGAGAATAACATGGAATATGAACAAATGACATAAAATGAACTACAACTAAATCCAAAAGGTGCGGGGTGCCCAAGTGGGCAGCCCACCGATGGAACTTGATTTTGGCACCAATCCACTTGGGATGGGCCCAAAATCTCTTAGGAGTGGGGGGTCGAAGAATTGGTTGGTTCAGGTGTCCATGTGTTGGAATTGGGTCGGATTCAAGCTTCCAAAAGCCAACCAACAACCTCCCTTGCAAAAGAGATTGGTGGATGTGGGAAGATGAATAAAAGGGGATGCAAGTGGGTCTCCAATTCGGCAGCACTTCGTTGCTTGAAAACTCCTTCCACCTGTATGTTTTGGGTGAGAAAAGTCCCACCTTTTATAGACCCATGGGGTCTCTTTTGGGAGGGAAGCACAAATGCCATGTGTTGGTCATAGGCGCCATGTGGCAGTCTTGTCTTCCCATGAGGGAGGGGAGTCCTCCATTGACTTGGGCTTTGATAAATGCCTTTTGTGACAGTCTTCTAACGGCCCCTCTGTCCACCTACACATGCGTGCAAGGCAAGAGTCATCAACTGACTGTTCTGGGCTGCCACTTGGCACCGTTTGTCATTTTGCCCGTTAAACTTGGTAATCGTCCTTGGGTGGGACGATTAAAACAATCGTCCCTGGGTGGGACGATTGCAAGTTAGTAATCGTCCCTGGGTGAGACGAGTACTGGGCAAAGTGTCTAATTGTACCAAATTGCTTCCTGACCTTACAAAATTGCTATGGAAGTGGTTAGGACCACTGTTTGACCTCTGAGGGCTGCCCTGGGGGCTGTGTTTGTCAAAGCGATCAGTGTTTGCAGTCACATAATCGGATGGGTGTTGTTTTGGTGTCTACAGTATCTTAAGTTTTTGTGCTGCATTGTGTCTTCACACAAAGCAGCTCAAAAAGGGGCATCTGTAGACACCAAAATCTAGCCACTTATAAGTCATCTATACCTTCATGTCAGCCACGTGTCAGTCATCCACCTTCCTACCATTATTTGGCCCAAATCCACACCTTCCCGCCATTATTTGACCCAATTTCACCTTTTTCCACCATTATTTGGCCCAATTTCATGTTTCCCGCCATTTTTCATTCCCAAATTTATTTAAATTAATATTTATATATATATTTTAATATTTTAATATATTTTAATATATATATAAAGATACTTTAAGTAATTTAATCTGAGCCATCCATCCTTCATTTAATCTCATCTGTCCATTCATCTTAATCCGTTTCATAACCTAGATTTATTCTCTACCCTTGGATCCACTTTAATCTTAGCCACACGTTCAAAGTGTTGTTAAAACCCTAAAGTGTGCCCTAAGAGTAGATTATAAATTGAGTCACCTTGATGGCTCAAACCCTATGTCTTTTGCTATCTCTTTTACTATCTCTCTTTTGTTATCTATCGCTATCTATCTCTTCTTCAGCTAAACCTACCCATCCATCACCGTCCCTTTTCATCGCATCCATCGCCGCTTCCGTCGCCAACTTCGCTGCCATCCCTTCTGTAGCATTCTGCAGAATCCCCCATTCTCGTCGCAAGTGCCCGCAGGCATTTACCCGCAGCCACAGACGCAGACCGACATCTTCAACCCCGATCCACAAGCACGTGGGCGTTCAGCGATCGCACCAGGGCGCCTTCCGCAGCCGATTTGACAGTTACATCACTTCCAGGTGTGGCCTGGTCTCACCGCGTTAATAGAAAAAGAGGTATAGATTCTAAAGCAAGTAATATTTTTATGTATTAATCCGTTGTTAGATTCTGCATTCTATTTATTTCATTTCTAGGGTTTTAGACTATTTTTGAGGGCTCACACAGTGGAGCCCTCTTATTAGTTTCTAACCTTTTTGTAGTTTTAATGTGTGCAGGATTTTAATGGCGATTTGATTGGATGATAGCAGCTGCTTAAGCTGGAGTGGTCCGAGCCAAAGGATACAACGAAACCCACTCATTCTGTTGAGGTTAAGGATACATTCCTCGAAGACGCCACCATATTGTGCCAGCTAGGGTTTCGGAGAACCCTAGTACAAATTGTAATTTTGTATCACGAAAAGGGTTACAGGCCCTGTTGTACTCAAAAGGAGTTTCTAAACTCCATTGAATAATAAAAATCATTTGTTTTGTACAACTGTGTTCTGCATTACTTTTTATCGTGATTTCTTTATCTTTTGTTTGGCATATCTTTAATCTACAAATGGGGTTGCAGACGCCGGTTTGTGTCTGAGACTACGGGTAAACGCCCACGGGCACTTGCAACAAGAATGGGGGATTATACAGAATGTTGCAGAAGGGATGGCAATGAAGTTGGCGACGGATGCGGCGATGGATGCGACGAAAAGGGACGACGATGGATGGGTAGGTTTAGCTGAAGAAGAGATAGATAGCGATAGATAACAAAAGAGAGATAGTAAAAGAGATAACAAAAGACATAGGGTTTGAGCCATCAAGGTGACTCAATTTATAATCTACTCTTAGGGCACACTTTAGGGTTTTAACGACACTTTGAACGTGTGGCTAAGATTAAAGTGGATCCAAGGGTAGAGAATAAATCTAGGTTGTGAAACGAATTAAGATGGATGGACGGATGAGATTAAATGAAGGATGGACGACTCAGATTAAATCACTTAAAGTATCTTTATATATATATATTAAAATATATTAAAATATTAAAATATATATATATATATATTAATTTAAATAAATTTAGGAATGAAAAATGGCGGGAAAGGTGAAATTGGGCCAAATAATGGCGGGAAAAGATGAAATTGGGCCAAATAATGGCGGGAAGGTGTGGATTTGGGCTAAATAATGGTGGGAATGTGGATGACTGACACGTGGCTGACAGGAATGTATAGATGACTTACAAGTGGCTAGATTTTGGTGTCTACAAATACAATGCAATATAATCGAGGACTTGAACACTTCATAATTTTTAATGAACTACATTGTACCTACTCACTACTATAATCTCACTCTCTATAGTAACATATCTCTCACACTCACTTTATAGCTTAAAGGTCTCTATATAGGAATATATGTGCCTTGGCCTTTACTCTACCCATTACTCTTCATCTACATATCCTATGACTCATGTACATGTGGACTACATGCACATTTACATCATTGCATATTCTAACATTTGTGCATTTATTACTTGCTTGAGTTATCTACTCAAAATTTATTCTAAAGTAAACTCCTACTCTAGTTATGTACCCAAGGTGGTACATTGACATGTAACAAATAATGTAGTATACTCTAACATTTGACATGTTTCAACTTTTGTATGAATTATTAAAGAAATATACTAAATTTGACAAGGAAAATGAATGCCAAAAAGGTTTTGAATCTTTGAAAATGTATCTTTTGACACCTTGTGTTTTGATACCACCTAACCCAACTCAACAATTATTGTTATACATAGTGGCTATAAATCATTCCCTTGGATCTATGCTAGCTAAATATGATGATCAGCACTGAGAAAGGGTTGTCTACTATATTACTAGAACATTTTTTAGCTATGAAACTCATTATACAAAGTTGGAAAATTTGTGTTTAGTAGTTGTATTTTATTCACAAAAATTAATACACTATAAACTTAGCAAAAATACACATTTTATAGCAAAATTAGATCCCCTATGATATTTAATGTTAAATCCTTACATCTCAAGATGAACTTCCAAGTGGGTTATTTCCCTTAGTGAGTTTGATCTTGAATTTAGCAATTAAATATCATTAAAAGGACAAGTAATAATAGATCAATTAGTTATAACAACTTTAGAATCCAATAATCCTTTAAACATAAGTTTTCTTGATTAAGTGATATTAGATATAGAATCCCAAGAACCTAAGCCATGGGTTATTTATTTTGATGGTGCTAGATGCATCAAAGGTGCAAGGGAAGGAAATGTTCTAGTTACCCTGCAAAAAATAATACATTTGTCATTCAAAATTTGTTTCTCATGCACAAATAACACAATAGAATATGAAGTACTCATTATAGGACTTCGAGTCATGATAAATCTAAATATCAAGATATTAACCATTTTGGGGATTATAACTTAGTGATTGACCAATTTAATGGTGTTTATCAAACCAAGGATTACAAGTTAAAACCATACAAAGACATTGTAGACAAACTAATAACTTATTTCAATATGTTTACAATAGAAGCTATTGCATAATATAGTAATCACCATGTAGATGCCATGACTAGAAAAATCTCTTATAACTTTAGAACTAGAGGATGAACAATATTATATTGTAATGAAATTAATAAAAGAACTTAAAACTCTAAAATCAAACCAAAAACTTTTAAATGTTTGTGCCATCAAATCTACTTTGCCTCAAGAATCCTGGTATCAAGGCATCTTCAAATTTCTAAAGGACAACACATTATCTAAATAATTTGACTGGTAAAAATCCAAATATCTCAAATAACAATCCTGTAAGTATGTCATCATATGAGAGATTTTATATCGATGCTCCCTTGAAGGTATACTTATCATATGTATTGGTTTAATAGAAACACAAAAAAATAATTAAAGAGGCTCATGATGGATCATGTAATGGATATTTTAGTGGATTTTCTATAACTAGAAAACTCCTTAGAATAGATTATTATTAGTAATCTATGGAAAAGGACACTTACAACTATGTTAAGAAATATAAAAAAATTCTAATGACATGATAACCTTATTCATGCTCCTCAGGAATTGCAAGCAATCGCATCACCTTGGCCTTTCTCCACTTGGGTTCTTGACATAATAGGTAAAATTAATCGTCAATCATTAGATGAACATAATTTAATATCACTACCACTGAGTATTTTACTAGGTGGGTTGAATCCATACTATTATCTTCTACAATTGGAATACAAATATCAAAATTTATAACCATTCAAATCATTAATCATTATGTCATACCATCAGTATTAATTTCAAATAATGTTATGCAATTTAAAAATAAATAAGTCCAAAGGGTTTGTGCAAAATATAAAATTCAACAAAAATGGTCAACACCTTATTACAATCAAGAAAATGATCGAGTAGAATCATCTAATATTAATAAAAATGGTCAATATTGGCACTTGCAATTATATCCCACCTTGTAGGTATACCATACTAGTGTACAAATTCCTATAGGTGCAAAACCTTATACCTTGGTTTATGGTACTAAGGTATTTTTTCCTTTTAATATTGAAATTCCTTATTTAAGAGTCTTACTTCAATATTCTTTGGTTGGGAATGAATATCGCTTAGGTTACCTTCATAAATTAGAGTTTTTAGGAAAACAAATCACCTCAATGCCCTAGAGCACTTACGAATTTACCATGATAGAATCTGGTGTGTCTATCATAAAAGGATATGATCTAGATATTTTGAAATTACAAACCTAGTCCTAAAATAAAATCAAAAGAACACCAATTCTAAAGATGAACTAAAAGGTAAATTTGATCCTAATTTGTTAGTTTTGTTTATTATCACTATCAAATTTGGCTTTGAAGCCTATCACCTAGCCACATTAGAAGAATGAAAATAACCAATCAACATAATGCATCTTAAAATATATTATGCTTGAATTCACATGACTTACCTACTCATGTGTCTGATTGCTGATTGATTTCCATATATGCCTGAAATCATGTGCTTTATTTCATGATTGCTTGGGCTTTCTTTTTCATACCATTGATTTAGGAGGGTCCACAATAAGGAAATTATGATCCTATCTAGAATAATAATCCCTTGCATTGCATTTACATTGGGTACCTAATGCTAGTGGTCCTCCCAATCCCACAAATTGTTTGACTTGATTTCTTCTACTACACCTACTTCTTCTTTATCAACTTTATTCTCTTCTCTCACATTTATTTGGTTAAGAAATTTTTGACATGATCATCTATAGCCCTGATGATCGTACCATCTCCCTTTCTTCTATCCCAAAAACATCACTATATCCTTAATCATTTTTTCAAATATAAAATCTTGACACATGTCAGAGTATTGGATCAACGACAACTTGATAAGTTACCTATGATTTAGTACTCTTTCAACTATTGATACTTTATCATCATTTTATCTTATCATACATATCACAAAACAAATGTCAACATAATTTCATCAAATGCCTTCATAAATAACATAGATTATCAACTCTTAGGATCATTTAATAGGCGTCTTTAAGGCCCAAATTTCTTCATCGAGTGTGTTGTAATTTTGTAACTCCTTGTAGACGTTTTATGCATTAGACAAATAATTTTGGTTCTTGGTGAGGCTTATCAAATAACCTTGATGAATAATCATCAAATAATTCATCAAATATTTTTTATTTAAATAAACCACTAAGACAGTGAAGCCTTATTAATATAATATCTTGTAGACCTACAATTATTTATAATTCTACCAAGCACTAGATTAATAATATTCCTCTTTTTTTCTTGGTTTGTTAAACAAGCACATAATAAAATTAGAATTCACATATACAATGCACCATGTTGCCTAGTATATCAATCAGGCATAGAGGACCCTAGTATATCCAATTTTTTGCAACCTTGTAATTTCTTACAAAGTGTGCTAGTTAGTCAATACTTTGATCCCTTGACCATGGTAGGTACCCTCGACAACACATATTTCATAAGATATTAAATATTTTCATCTTCTTATACAATTATGTTACGTGGCCTAATATGCCACCCAAGTGAGTAGATGTTGTTTTTAGCATCTTTTGCATATGTGTTAGGTGATGGATGCCAGGATTTGAACCTCTCATTGATGTACTAGGTGATCTAGGATATCCTCATCATATTTTCCTTATATATAGACAAGGAAATTAAGATACAAATGTGTATTCCCATATTTAGGTTGACACATATACATATTTGCATAATATTTACTTAGGAACAATCAACATCCTAAGTTTCAAAGTAATTCATATCATTTAAACATTGCAATCTATGATCATCCAACATTGTCTCCCCATTTGAGGGAAAAATGTTAAAGAATATATACAAATTATTATTCCATAATCGACTACAATTATGTCATGCTTCCACAAAGGTGTATTATGTATACACAATATCATGAGCATTTTACATTAGATCTTGCATGGATTTCATTTACAAAATTCTTGTATTTTAGACACCTCATCATCTCAGACACTAGATCCCTTCTACATCTCTTATGGTGTATATTTGAAAGTCCCTCAGGATATGTCCCTCATGGTATAAGAAATTGCTTAGATATTCTCATATATATTCTACGTTATTTGTGGTGTAGACATTAAAGTCCTTTGAGCTATATACCTTATGGCATAAGATATTGCTCAAATATTCTTAGTAAAGAATAAAGTCCATTGGGCTCTCTTATGGAATAAGACATTGCTAAAACATTCTTAGTAAAGCCCGTCAAGCTACACCCCTTGTGGCATAATATATTGCTCAAATATTCTTAGTAAAGTGCTTCAAGCTATGTCCATTATGGCATAATACATTGCTAAGATGTTCTCAATAAAGTCCTTTGGGCTATGTCTCTTGTGGAGTAAGATCACTACCAAAAATTACTAACATTACTAACCAAAACATATCTCTTTGTATCATATTTTATATATTATTGGTATTTTATCATCATGTTTTAAGTTCTTGTCCTTTACATGGCTTCTCAAGCCACCACTTAGACATGGTGTGTTTTGTTACATTCTATAAGCACTTATCTGTTATAATAGCTGTCAAACCACTGCTTAGGGATGGAATAATGATCATCATATTTTTGAGTGTTTGTTCACTATCATGGCCCTAGGCCACTACTTAAAGATGTGATTCTCATATCTTATGCATATATTTGGACATGCTCATCCCATCTATGAGTTTTTATCCTGGGTCAAAGTCTAACACTCAAAATGGGATCATGTGGAGAGCTTTTCCATTATCAAGTCCAAATACCACAACTCAATAAATAAAATTGGATCAAAACATACTCTTCAGTGTTTTTCCATCATCAGAGTCTTAGGTCACCACTCAATAATAAAATTTGTTTACCCTTAGAATTTATTCATTTTGGTGTTCCCTAGACCACCACTTGGGTGACACATTTTTCAATGTCTTGTGTTTAATGTCTACTTTTCTTATATTTCTTATATTTTCTAATTTTTTTACTTTATCTAAGTCACATCTTATTCTAAAAATTTTACACTTTAGTCAAATGCATCAAATCAAACCAATATCATATCACATCATATCAAGACACCACATCAAAAGAAATTATATAGATAATCATATAGTGACATTATATTCATCCTAAGTGTTGGTTTATAAGAATCCATGGCTTATTGGGAGCAAGGATTGCATTGAAGTTGATAATATTAGAAAGGTTAAAAGACATCATTAATAGATGAAGGTTGTGAATAACAATTCTTAGGTTTCGGGTTTCTTCTAGGGCTACAAATAGGATCTTGGTGATTGGATCCATTAATGGTGGGTAGTTTAAAAGATATTGATAATTGTTTTTTATCTCAGCACATGACAATAAAAAGTGCTAAAGGATGATGCTTTTACTCCAATGCTTTTACAAAAATAATGTTAGTTTTTTATGCTAAAATACTTAATGAAATGCAACCATAAGGTATAAAATGAGCATGCAATATTAAATATATGATAATGGTAATATAATAGGCATGTAAAACTCATAAGAAAATTCTATAATAACTCATAAAACTACCATTAATGAAATCTCATGAAAATGAGATCTTCATACAAAATGTGGAGATCTCAAATGCTCGATTCTTCATACATGCTCTGCATTGTATCTAACTTGAGCATGTACTCTACTCTAATGTGCTCTTACACTTTCTCCTTTTATATCTACTATAAGGGCCAATATATAATATAATATGACTCTTGGTCTTCCATATTCCTATGACACTTCATCTTCATATATATAGACTCATGTACACATGGACAACATGCACGTTTACATCATCAAGTACTTTGCACATTATAACAACACTTGTGCATTTATTATATTGCATAAAGTAACTACTCAAATCCTAATATAAGACACACTCCTAATTTTAATATGTAAACAATATGGTACATTAGCATATACCAAATAATGTAATATATTCCAACACCCCCCTTTATTACATTATTTGGTTATTGAAGACTTTAGTCTTCAATATGGATCTTCGTCTTTCATATGTTCTTCAACTCGATATGGTTCCTATTTTTCTTCTTTGATATATATATGGCTATGTAATCCAAATTATTGTTGTCCTCTCATTTTTATCATCTTGAATCTTCGATTTCCTCATTGAATTTTATGATAAATAGATTTTTCATTTTCTATAGTTTGTTCCTCAAAAAATCCACTAGTGTTGTTTTCAACTACAACAATATCTTGTGAGATCCCAATTGAATATAAGGGTATATATATCATTGTTTATTGATCCTATAGCTTCTATATCATTTTTATTTATAATGAGACACTTATTTACTCCATTTATATATATAAAATCAACCATCCTTTTGCTTTCGATCGATTTGACTATTGAAATGAGATTTGATGTTAAACTAGGAACATACATTACATCATGCAAAAAAAAGTTTGAAAATGATGTACCATGTGTTACACACCCATATCCACGTATAAGGTAGGTTTTTCCATATGTAATTTTCAACCTAATATTGTTAGTGACTTCAAGGTAATCAAACTATTGTAAATTTCTTATCATGTGATGACTTGCACTAGAATCAATAAACCAAATGTCTTTTCCATTTTGACTTATAGAGTTATTTGTACTTGAAGTAATTTTGCATTTTTGATATGGAATATTATATGGATTTTGGTCTTGAATTCTTTCATAGTATATCTTGTGATGATATGTTCCTCTTGCTAACTTGTCCATTATCTTAAGCAAATAATTTTATTGTTGTATTCCTTATGTCTCCCAATATATTAAACTTCTAAATTTTAAGTTGAATTTTAGCATACAATAAAATTATACCTTTAAATTCTTTAACTTTTGTAATATGCTTTATAATTTTTAATGATCAATCAAATATTTTATCAATACTTTAATTTTTTCAAATTTCTAGATAATATTCCTGTATCGCTCCAAATTTTTTGCATCCCTACCTTCAGGCTATAGGATTCGTGCCCGGAAGGAGGATGGGAAAAGGATGGCGTGGTACCTCGGACTGAGAGGCCTTGCGAAGGTCCCGCCTCTCGGGGGAGGTGTATTATGGTGATTTTTTGACGGATGGTGGGTTCACTAGGAAACGTTTGAATGGCAGTTTCCACACCTAGGTTGGGAATGTGTTTGATGTGTTCAGTTCTAGCTTTAATCATCCAAGTCCTAGGTTTGGCCAAAATGCGTCTAAGCTATTCTATATGAAATGCAGATTTAAATGAAGATAAAAATAGATTTGGACAAGAAAACAGTAAGAACAAGATGGATTAAAGACCCATACCTGATATGGATGTCTAATGAAGGTTCTGATTTTTGAAGTAGTCAGGATCGTCTAGAATTCGACAGGATCGTCTCCTATCTAACAAGATCATCTGAGATCTGACGAATACGTCAGACGAATTCATTAGAGACCTGCAAATAGAAAAACAGATGCAAAATACAGAGAATGAAACTATGATAACAAAGGGTAATGATATAAAATGACAGTAAGAACATTAAAATGATGATAATAAGCAAAAACATGAATGCATTATACCGATCTAATGATAATTTATGCTTTTATTATGCATTAAAGCTACATGGGTGAACTCCAAGATGTAGAATAATAAAGAATAACCATATAATTAACTAAATGCAAAATAATATAACAGAAAAAGGATGAAGAAATGCAAACTCTGGGCACTGATTGCCCCCAATGTGGACTGCAGTTGAAATCACCTCAGATTGGTACGAAATCGTCCCTAATTGGACAGTATCATCCACGACGAACTGGGCTTGCTTCGGCTGAAAAACAATGAAGTTCCTGCAAACAAACTTGAAAAAAATGCAAATGCAAACAGTGTTTTAAGATGGTCTAGTGCGTGTAGAATTTGAGTTATAGAGAATTTCAGCCAGGGGGATGCTAAGGGGAGGGCCTAGGATTAAATAGGCTTAGGAGGGAGGTTAGGAGGTTGGATATCATCCCTATTTTGGAGATCTCCAATGGGGAGGGTCTCTAACGGTGCAAACACGCTTCTGCCCGGATTAGAGACGTCGTTGGAATAGAGTCCAACTATGCACAAATCAGTTTGGGACGAGATCATCTGGACATTCTACGCCAGACAAAATCATTCGATCTGAGGCGATATCGTCTTATCCGAGACGATATCGTCAAATAGATAAAACAAACTCTAAAAATGGCACAAGAAACGAGGAAACAAATTAAATGGTGGTTTGGGAGCGGTTTTGGAGGTTGAAATTTGAATTTGAATTATTTACTAGAGTAAGTGTAATTATTAAGGTTTTACTGCGCCAATTTTAGGGTGCTACATTTTGCCCCCTCTTTAGCAAATTTTATGAAGAAAATGCGTTAAAGATGAGTTCTTCTCGATTTACGAGAAAGCACAAATTATTCCCATTTTAGGCGATGGTTCTAGGTCGAATCGTACAACAGCTTACTATGGTGCCCCCTCCGTGTTTTTACCCAAATCGAACATTTGAGGTAAAAACGTGAAAAAGCAAAAAATTTAATTATGTTGAATAAAATTAAAAAATAGGGTAAAAACCCTAATTCATTTTTACTGTTCATTTTTAGTTTCTGGAGCTCAGTACGCAAAAATGGTCGAGACAGCGCACAGATCGACAAAGGTCCGGCACGGGCTATGGGTAAGAGTCTAAAATTAGCTTAGAATGCTTTAAGTTGATTTTACATGCTTTTTAGGTGAATTTTGAGCAATTTTTGAGCATCGCGGCTATTTTTGGGCCGTCGATGTCGTCGGGACGAAATCGTCCCGATTTTGACGAAATCGTCTCAAGTTCGCCGATTTCATCTAAGGGCGAAATCGGTGAAAGGGGGACGATTTCATCAAATTAGGGATGATTTCGGCTTGCTAAATTGAAGACGATTTTTCTCAAATTGGTGAGGATATCGTCCAATTGTGGATGATATCATTAGTTATAAAATTGACCTTATTTTAACTTGCATTTTTAATTAATGATTTATTAATGATTTTTATTGTTGATTTTGTTTATGTTGCAAAGAGGATTACTAAAGAGCAGAGAATGGAAATATGGTGGGTTGAGGGATGACTTGGCTGCCCTATATCAGGCAGAGCGAGATCAGTTGGCACAGGTTGGCTTGCAGCATGTGGTAGAGATGCCACAAGTTTCTACAGACATGGGGCTACTGACAGCCCTGGTAGAGAGGTGGTATTCGGGTTCTTCCTATTTTTTATTACCGATAGGGGAGATGACTCCCACACTAGAGGATGTATGGAGGATTTTGAGGATCCCCATACAAGGACGACTGATCACTCCTGCAACCAATCAGGGCCACGTGATGATGTGATTGTGTGGCAATCCAAGCTTTGCCCTGGAGAAGGGCGGAGTGAACATTGAGTCGTTGCGTCAGATGCCTGGGGCATCGAGACTCACATGGGTTTTAGCTGGGGTGGTAGGTGGACTTCTGCTATGCCACTAGAGTGGATGCAGGGTACCATGGGTACTGGTAGATGTGGTCTGTGACATGAGAGACCACGGCTATAGGTTTGCTTGGGGCAACTTTGTTCTATGTTGATTGTATAGGATCCTGCATGGGGTCGTATACAAGGGTGGTCGATGTCTGGTTATGACATCACTTATACAGGTTTGGTGCTGGGAGCACATTACAGTGTGAAGGCCGATAGGGCTTCCACTGATAGGGGTTGATGGTGAGAGGCCCCGAGCTTTCTACTGGTGGCTCTAGAGAGGGTCACAGTGGTGGATAGATTTTTCGATGTCTCAGAGACTACTTGATGACCTTGTCTCTGACCAGATCACCTGGAGGCCTTGGAGGGATCATCTAGGGTGGGTCAAGGACGGACAGGAGCTGGCTTGCATCAAGCAAGTTTGCTAGCTGAGGATGGAGAGGGGAGAGGTGGAGCTCCATCGCTATGACCGAGTTTTGAAGCAGTTCGATCTACAGTAGGGGATCCCATCTCTTAAGGATTACGAGTTTTCCCAGACTATCTAGGATAACACTACAGTTAGCGAGGCTCTAGATATGCAATGATTCTAGAGTCAAGACGCAGATGATGCCCCCATTAAGCTAGTGGATGGGGACGACACTGGGGTAGCTAACGGCTATGATGCCTAGTACACAGGCATCCGCCCTCCTCGGATGATGAGGGCTTAGGGTTCGATTCATGCAGTTGTGTTTTGGATGGGGAGGCGGTGCCAGGAAACCATTGAGGCAGCCCAAGGTCACAACAAGAGAGAGCAGAGGAGACCATAGGCACAGCAGATGCCGTGGCAGTGGAAGAGGAGGGAGGAGAGACCCCCTTCTCCATAGAGAGAGAGGCCACCATCGCTCGATAAGGGCAAGGGTGTTGACACTGGGGAGAGTAGAGAGATAGCGACTCTTCGAGCAGAGACAGTCCGTCTCTAGGCATAGGTGTAGACATTACAGGATGAGGTTGCATGCCATCGAGATGAGGTGACACAACTCAGAGATGATATTGCACGCCTCAAAGCACGGGGTGGAGGAGCAAGCACTCAAGAGTTGGCATGGTCGATTGCTCAGACCATGTTATACCAAGGTATCTACTTCCAGATGGTGCTAGAGGGTCAGAGGGTATAGCTACCAGCCTGCATTGCTGACCCTATCAAGATTGGGTCATCGAGGACTTCATCTCGATCGATAACTAGGACTCACAGTACCACACATACTACGATGGGGCCACCTCGTCCACCTCAGGGCGAGGGAGGAGATGAGGCTAAGAGCTCAAGGGGTTCTCGAGGCTAGCTACTATAGATTGCACTGCATAGATTGATATATAGTATTTATTATTTTTGATAGAGGATTGAGTATGCCAAGGTACAGATTGTGGCATACCAATTCGATTTTGATATGATGTATATTATGGTTGATACAGATATAGATGAGATATTTTTGATCATATGACTTGTGTCTTATGTATTTTTATGATGCTTTTAAATGTTTTGATTGATTGATTTGATGATTCATGTAATTACGTCATTGAAAATATTATGGTTGAAATGTCATGCTTAACAAAAAATTAAATGAAAGGATCTAATAGAACAAATTGGTTGTTTGTGATGTGATGATTGGATAAAAAATAAAAATAAAAGGGACTTTTAACAATAATTTCAAAGGACATTGTCGCTATTATAGACCATTTCATGGAGTCACCGCTCACTCGATCGTCAAGCTAATCCCAGTATAGAAATATTGTTAAAAAGTAAAAGAGTGCTTAAGAGACTGTCTTAAGACTTTGGTGCAATGGTGCAAATGATGATGATGATGGTTTGTTTTTAGAGTTTCATAAAAATAGTATGCATGAAATAATGTTAAAATGATTTTTGCTAAGCATAAATTCCTAAGTGTGATAAAATTTTTGGATAATTCCCTAGGAATTATACCATCATTGCAAAATTTAAGGTTGACATAATGACATGAAATAGTGATAATGTGCATGCTTTTTGTTAAAAAAAACATAATTGTATAACAGAATGATTTAAGTCATATGGTTTTTATGATTTTTAAATGAATGGGTAATAAAATTAGTACCATGGTTTACGCTAGGCATAGAATATGTAGGTATAGACTTATACCATCATCGCGAAATCCAAAAAGAGATAGTTTTATTGCATGGTTGATTTTTAATAAACAGAAAATATGAAGATGAGGACTTGCGTTAGGCATAAAATTCCAACTTTGGTTTTGGAACTATACCGTCGTCGCGAAAGTCGACAATATATATATATATATATATATATATATATATATATATATATATATATATATATATATATATTGTGTGTGTGTGTGTGTGTGTGTGTGTGTGTGTGTGTGTGTGTGTGTGTGTGTGTGTGTGTGTGTGTGTTTTGATTGTATGGTTTTGAAAGAAATTTTGATTTTTTCTAATATGTATGTAGTTGTCTTTATACTAAACAACTGTACTTTAAAGAAGAAAATGAATTTATTCCAAAAAATTTGCAAAAAATATTTCAAAGTATCTTAAAGACAAAATTTAGATTTGTAGACACCAAAATCCAGCCACTTGTAAGTCATCTATACCTTCCTATCAGCCACGTGTCAATCATTCATCCTTCCCGCCATTATTTGGCCCAAATCCACACTTTCCCACCATTATTTGGCCCAATTTCACCTTTCCCACCATTTTTCATCCCCAAATTTATTTAAATTAATATTTATATATATATTTTAATATTTTAATATATTTTAATATATATATATATAAATATAGTTTAAGTGATTTAATATAAGCCGTCCATCTTTCATTTAATCTCATTCGTCCATCCTTCTTAATCCATTTCACAACCTAGATTTATTCTCTACCCTTGGATCCACTTTAATCTTAGCCACACGTTCAAAGTGTCGTTAAAACCCTAAAGTATGCCCTAAGAGTAGATTATAAATAGAGCCACCTTGATGGCTCAAACCCTATGTCTTTTGCTACTTCTATCTTGGCTATCTTTGCGATCTTTGATATATTTTGGACCTATCTCTTCTATTTCATCTATCTCTTCAGCCATCCATCACCGCATCCATCGCCGCATCCGTTGCCAACTTCGCTGCCATCCCTTCTGTAGCATTCTGCAGAATCCCCCATTCTTGTCGCAAGTGCCCGCGGGCATTTACCAAGTGCCCACGGGTGTTTACCCGCAGCCACAGACTCAGACCGACGTCTGAAACCTTGATCTAGAAGCACACGGGCGTTCAGCAAGTGCACCAGGGCGCCTTCTGCAGCTGATTTGATAGCCACATTACTTCCAGATGCCGCCTGGTCTAGCCGCATTAACAGGAAACAGGTATAAATTAGTTTAAAGCAAGTAACTTCTTTTATTTTATTAATCTGTTGTTGAACTCCTACATTCTATTTTTCTAGGGTTTTAAATTGTTTCTGAGGGCTCACATAGTGGAGCCCTCTTATTAATTTCTAACTCCTTGATAGTGTTAATGTGTGCAGGATTTTAATGGTAGATCTGGTGTGTTGATAGCAGCTGTTTAAGCTGGAGTGGTTCGAGCCAAAGGATACAACGAAGCCCACTCATTCTGTTGAGGTTAATGATACATTCTTCGGAGATGCCACCATATTGTGCCAGCTAGGGTTTCGGAGAACCCTAGCAAAAATTGCAATCTTGTATCACGAAAAGGGTTACAGGCCCTGTTGTACTCAAAAGGAGTTTCTAAACTCCATTGATTAATAAAAATCATTTGTTTTGTACAACTATGTTCTGCATTACTTTTTATCGTGATTTCTTTATCTTTTGATCACCATTTGTAGATTCGCAAGTGCCCGCGGGCATTTACCAAGTGCCCACGGGCGTTTACCCACAGCCACAGACTCAGACCGACGTTTGAAACCTTGATCCAAAAGCACGCGGGCATTCAGCGAGTGCACCAGGGCGCCTTCTGCAGTCGATTTGACAGCCACATTACTTCCAGATGCCGCCTGGTCTAGCCGCGTTAACAGAGAACAAGTATAAATTAGTTTGAAGAAAGTAACTTATTTTCTTTTATTAATCTATTGTTGAACTCTTGCACTCTATTTTTCTAGGGTTTTAAATTGTTTCTAAGGGCTCACACAGTGGAGCCCTCTTATTAATTTCTAACTCCTTGATAGTGTTAATGTGTGCAGGATTTTAATGGCAGATCTGGTGTGTTGATAGCAGTTGTTTAAGCTGGAGTGGTCCGAGCCAAAGGATACAACAAAACCCACTCACTTTGTTGGGATTAAGGATACATCTTCAGAAACGCCACCACTTTATGCCAGCTAGGGTTTCAGAGAACCCTAGAAAAAACTGTAATTTGTGTATCACAAAAAGGGTTACATGCCCTGTTGTACTCAAAAGGAGTTTTTAAACTCCACTGATTAATAAAAATTGTTTGTTTTGTGCAACTTTCCTGTATTCCATTATTGTGGTTTTATTCGATAACAAGCCATTCAAGAGAGTCTTAATTGACACCAGTTCCTCAATCAATATCATTACAACATTGGCATTGATTCATCTAAAGTTGTTGCCATCCCTTATCACAAAGTCAACTTTTACTCTTAAAGCATTCAATGATGCTTTATCTTCCATGGTTGGCACGGTTATCTTGCCCATTGAGGTAGGGGCTGAAATTTGCATACCTTGTTTCACATCTTGGAAGGGTCCATGGCATACAATGTATTTCTTGGACGGCCTTGGCTTAGGGATATGAGATGTGTCCCTTCTATACTGCATCAATGTCTGAAGTATGTATATGAGGGACAAGTTCATTGTGTACCTACTGACATTGAACCCTTCAAACATTGCAACTGTCTCAAATCCTTATGAGATTGTGTTGCCATCCACTCATCTTTTCTTAACCCCATCTACTTCTTCTATACCATCTTCTTCTAAAGCTCCCATTCCTGAGGAGCCACCCATCATATCGCAACCACCTTCATCTTCCGTTATTCCATATCATTCACCACTTTCTTCATCAACTAATCTTCCTTCTTCTTTATAAGTGACCACATGCACAATAATGGAATACAGGAAAGTTGCACAAAACAAACAATTTTTATTAATCAGTGGAGTTTAAAAACTCCTTTTGAGTACAACAAGGCCTGTAACCCTTTTTGTGATACACAAATTACGGTTTGTGCTAGGGTTCTCCGAAACCCTAGTTGGCATAAAGTGGTGGCATTTTCGAAGACGTATCCTTAATCCCAACAAAGTGAGTGGGTTTTGTTGTATCCTTTGGCTCGGACCACTCCAGCTTAAACAGCTGCTATCAACACACCAGATCTACCATTAAAATCCTGCACACATTAACACTATCAAGGAGTTAGAAATTAATAAGAGGGCTCCACTGTGTGAGCCCTTAGAAACAATTTAAAACCCTAGAAAAATAGAATGTAGGAGTTCAACAACAGATTAATAAAAGAAAAGAAGTTACTTGCTTTAAACTAATTTATACCTGTTCTCTGTTAACGCGGCTAGACCAGGCGGCATCTAGAAGTAATGTGGATGTCAAATCGGCTGCAAAAGGTGCCCTGGTGCACTCGCTGAACGCCCGCGTGCTTCTGGATCAAGGTTTCAGACGCCGGTCTGAGTCTGTGGCTGCGGGTAAACGCCCATGGGCACTTGTGACAAGAATGGGGAATTCTGCAGAGTACTGCAGAAGATATGGCGGCAAAGTTGGCGACGGATGCGGCGATGGATGCGACGAAAAGGGGCGACGATGGATGGCTGAAGAGATAGATGAAATAGAAGAGATAGGTCCAAAAGATAGCAAAGATAGCAAAGATAGCCAAGATAGAAGTAGGGTTTGAGCCATCAAGGTGGCTCTATTTATAATCTACTCTTAGGGCACACTTTAGGGTTTTAACGACACTTTGAACATGTGGCTAAGATTAAAGTGGATCCAAGGGTAGAGAATAAATCTAGGTTGTGAAACGGATTAAGAAGGATGGACGGATGAGATTAAATGAAAGATGGACGACTTAGATTAAATCACTTAAACTATATTTATATATATATATATATATATTAAAATATTAAAATATATATATAAATATTAATTTAAATAAATTTGGGGATGAAAAATGGCGAGAAAGGTGAAATTGGGCCAAATAATGGCGGGAAAGTGTGGATTTGGGCCAAATAATGGTGGGAAGGATGAATGATTGACATGTGGCTGACAGGAAGGTATAGATGACTTGCAAGTGGCTAGATTTTGGTGTCTACAGATGCCCCTTTTTGAGCTACTTTGTGTGAAGACACAATGCAGCACAAAAACTTAAGACACCTGAAAAGCTGGATCAGACGCAACTCTCTCTCAAGATTAAAGCACAACTTTGAAGACCAAAGAATAAAAGAATATTTAAAATTTTTCAGCTTACCCCCTCAATTGGCGAGCGAGAATGGTTCTCACAAGCAAATTGGAAGAAATTCGAAAGAAAATGAACCGTTTTTTCCCCAACGGTGAAAAAAAGGGGTTGGTGTATGAACCATCTGTTTATGTCCCAACGGAAAAGGGGTTGGTGTACAAACCGAGAAAGAATATGATTGAAGACGATATGAGTGATGTGAAAGATGGACCGTTTTCTGCCCCAACGGTTATAAAGGGATTTTTGCCAAACTATAAATTCCATGATCATGTAAGTTGAATTCCACTATAAGAAAATTAAAAATTGATAACGGATGCCCCAACTCCTGTGTGTGCATCCATACTATTGATGAAATTGCCTTGTTGGCACCATTGATATGCAAAGATGAAAGATGCATGAAAGAGTCCAGAACTCAGAGATGCTCCTAGTGACTGTATGTATAATTCCTCGGGTCGAAACCAATCAACCTAGGTAGCCTCAATCTCTAGCAAGACTCAAAATAATGATGATTTTAAAGATTGTCCATGTTTAAGGCCCCATGAACTAGGCCATCAATGACAACTGTTGAGAAAATTAATCTTGGTATGAGGTCACTTGAGAAGTAGAATACCCAAAATTGATTTCAAATTTTTGAACAGTGAAATAATTGATGATGATAAATGGTAAGTGTTCTTATGGTGGTTTAATCCTCTTACCGAATTGCATAGATGCAAATCGCTGCAATCACCAAGGTGATAGAATATACCACTAGATACAAGGTTTACTTTAATTTGATTTGGCAAAAATATGCATGATGAAAGAAGAATGAATGAAATTGATGATAGATCAGAAGAATTGATGAATGTGGTTAATTTTGTGAAGGTTTTGAATGTTTTTAACCCAATTTGTAAAATAATGATGAATGATGTGCTTTTTGAGCGAAATGACAAAATTTGTGTCTAAAGCTGTTGTAACATTCACAAAATGTTTTATTATGATAAGAAGAATGGATGAATGCAATTTGATAAAATTTGGAGGTAAGCTTCGATTTTGCAAGTTTTGTTCCTTTATTCAATACTGACACCAAACGATGGTATGCATTTGTGGTTGGCAGAGACGCCCGCCGGTGTTTAGGCACTTTGCAAATGCAGCACTGCGTTTGAATGCACCATGAAATTCCTCACTGCGTTTCAGGGTGCCAAAACCAGCTATTTAAACAATTTCAGCGAGAATTTCGCTCATTTGTGCGTTCGAGCTTGAGAGAAGTGCGTCTGGGGGAATGGAGTGAAAGGTTTGTGTGGGAGATTGAAGCACGCGGAAGCTATGACGGAGATGGGAGCGGACGCACCAGTGCAGCCAGCTGAGGTATTTGTTTAGTTAAGCAAGTACTTATTATGTGTTTTTTTTTTTTTTTGCAATTTTTTTTTTTTGCAAAAGTTTGTAACAAATTTTTGTTTTGTTGTTTTGCAGCTTAGGGTGTTAGAGGCACGACACCGATTCTCCCCTATCATTTTAGGGATGAGGAGGTCATTGTCCTAGGCAGACTGGGAGATATTGGAGGTAGTGGGGCTAGTAGAGGCAGCCCGATTGGAGGTAGTTTAGGCAGATGAGGGGTACCTCTCAGCTTTGGCCGAGAGGTGGGATCCAGATCGGGGGACGTTCCAGCTCCCTACTGGAGAGATGATGGTGACGCTTGAGGATGTATACCGCATCCTCAAGGTGCCCGTGGAGGGAGCACGGGTGGAGGTTGGACGAGATAGGGCCACGGAGATGGCCAAGTTGTTTGGGGATGACTGGAGAGATATCCGGACGGAGAGCGGGGGATCCCATACTTGGCCATGTATACGGCCAAGGAGTTGGTAGCGGTGGAGGCTTTGATGATGTTCGTGTTGACCAACATTGTGGCCCCGAACAGCATCAGGTGCAGGTTCCCATGGAACCTGATGGGTGTAGTGAGCGAGATTCTCACTAATAGGGTAGTGTATGCTTGGGCACCCGCTTTATTGATGCAGGTGTATCGGGAGTTGTATGAGATTCGGAGATGAGACCGGAAGGGCCTGGGTTGCAGTGTGGTGCTCTAGTGCTGGGGCTGGGAGCATTTCAGAGTGGCTCGACCTGAGGGGTTGCCATGGGCTCACTAGGACGTGAGCCAGGCTTATGGTAGGATATGGCCAGTGGCAGAGGAGAGACAACTGAGTCGCCCTGTGAGATCGGGGCAATGGTATAGGAGACTATGGGCAGACTTGATAGATGCCCAAGTCATTTGGAGGCCCTGGCAGGAGGCGAGGTGGATCGGGGATGGAGATCATCTGAGACGGGTGTGATAGGCCAGATGGGTAGTGGGGCGGAGCCATAGCGAGGTGAAGTACATACAGATGTCTTGAGTACTCCGCCAGGTCAGATTGAGGCAGGATGTCCCCGGTGAGCCAGTGCGCTATCGGAGGCACAGATCAGAGGGTAATTTTTCATGTGCCAAGTCGTGGAGGGAGGCAAAAAAGGACGATGAGGACATGGAGATCCCCGACATGGACGACGTCGGGGTGACAGCTGAGTATGCAGCATGGATGGCTGTAGAGCCAAGGTGGGAGCCACCATTGGTGGCTGGTGGAGCCGGAGAGCCCGAGGCTGGGGCTGGAGAGGGCGAGGGAACCGTGGAGGTTCCCAAGCGTAGGGAGGGTCCCCGCATTCGATCTAATAGTCGAAGGCAAAAGGGGAAGATGGCACGGTAGGCTCCGGGTAGTGAAGATGATGGGGAGGATGGTAGAGAGGGCCTAGAAGAGGCTGCAGGAGAGGGTAGGGAGATACCCCCTAGCGGGCATGAGAACGAGCTGACGCAGCTATAGCAGTAGATAGAAGAGCACGATGCTATGTTAGCTACCCGAGACAAGAGGATAGCTCGGCTGGAGCAGCAGGCGACGAAGCAGGATGCCTAGTTAGCTACTCAGGAGGAGAGGATGGCCCAGCTACAGGCGGACTTGGATAGAGCGACCAAGGTTCCCCATGATGACAGGGTGACGAGACTCCAAGTAGAGCTAGCGGAGCAGGAGCGATGGCACGGGATAGACATAGCTAGGTTTAGGTCGAGGACTCGTTACATTGAGGCTCTAGAGGACACATTGTTTAGGCATCACATTGTGTTGACACCGGTTCCTCAATCAATATCATTACAACATCGGCGTTGAGTCATCTAAAGCTATCACCATCCCTTATCACAAAGTTGACTTTTACTCTTAAAGCATTCAATGATGCTTTATCTTCCACGATTGGCACGGTTATCTTGCCCATTGAGGTAGGGGCCCAAACTTTGCATACCTTGTTTCACATCTTGGAAGGGTCCATGGCATACAATGTATTGCTTGGACAGCCTTGGCTTAGGGAGATGAGATGTGTCCCTTCTATACTGCATCAATTTCTGAAGTATGTATATGAGGTACAGGTTCATTGTGTACCTGCTGACATTGAACCCTTCAAACATTGCAACTATGTCTCAAATCCTTATGAGATTGTGTTGCCATCCACTCATCTTTTCTTGAACCCATCTACTTCTTCTATACCATCTTCTTCTAAAGCTCCCATTCTTGAGGAGCCACCCATCATATCACAACCACCTTCATCTTCCATTATTCCATCTCATTCACCACTTTCTTCATCTCCTAATATTCCTTCTTCTTCATCAGTGACCACATGCACATGTGGCCATGACCAATCATATCTTTCCATGTCATTACCCCATTATTCTACACCTTCTTCAACATCACCTATTATTCCTCCATCTTCCCAACCATCACCAGTTGATGTTTCACAAGTCAGTGAAGCATCAACCCAACCAAATCCTTCCAATTCTTCTATCCCACATTCTTCTATTCCATCATCTAGTCTTTCTCCCTCCCAAGTCAAGGTCCATCTCACTGATGTAGGTATTTGTGAGTATGCCATGCAAGATGTCCACATCACACCATTCAATGTGCAAATAGTTAAAGATTTTGGTCGTCCACATGACCAACATTTATCCATTGGATCGGTTTATAACATGGGTTCTATGCCAAATTCCATTAATCTTGTATATGGGGGAATAGAGTCATCTTCTAGTCCTACCACCATACTAGAACCTAAGCATCCAATCCTTGCCAATATCGAAATGATGGAGGGTTTTCCCTCTTGCTATTTCCACAGACATAATTGGCAGCAATTTTGCCTAGGTCGATATGAGCAAGGGGTAACTGAACGCATCGATATGCCATATCAGAGACCCACTGAGCGTTTTGGTCTGGGCTACCAACCACTTCCATCCCTTTCTTCTTTTGAGTAAGCTTTTCAAAGCATTAATATTAATTCAGAAGAAGAAATCCTCCACCCTGATGAATCCGAAGATGAAGTCTATGCAGAATTTGACATCATGTCAAATGGTGGTGAATCTGAAGAAGAGTCGGCGCCCATTGTTCCCCTCATTAAAAAAGATGAGTTTTATCTCCAATTGTTCCCTCTCCAAGAGGCCATCTTTCGCTTTCTTCTTCCATAAGAACGAGGTGAACCACCCCCTCCGCCACATCCATAAGCCATAATCCAAACTTGTATTATATGTATATACTAAAATAGTGGTTTTCATTAATACCAAAAAAAAAAAAAAAAAAATCAGAAAATTCCAAAAAAAAAAAAAATCAAAATATATAAAAATACTTTATTGCTTTATGTATGTGTGTAATAGTGGTTTTCACCACTACAAAAAAAAAAAAAAAAAAAAAACTCAAACTACAAAAAAAAAAAAAAAACTGAAAAACTATGTTGTTTTGCATTTTAGGTCTTCCGAGGTCTTCACCGATTTTTCCTTCCATTCCGCCATTCTTTCTTCCATAAGTTGACAATGAATTTTGAAGACTTATTCACCTCATTCCATAATCCATATGATCCGGATAAGCCAATCCCGATCAACCCAAGCCTGATTAACATGGATCGGATTTCATCCCCTCCATCTATTTTAGAGTTCATCCTTTTCGAGGAATTGTTAAGGGATTCCGCCAACTACATTCCTCCTTCACCTCCACATTCACCTTCATCTTCTAAGCCAGAGGTCTTCCGAGCGGACATAGACGAGAGCAAGGCACGGGAGCTTGATGACATTTTAGATGACATAAATTTGATCCCTACTCCCTATCAGCTTGAGGAAGGTTCCCACATGTCTATTGAAGAAACTATCGATGTAGACCTTAGTCCAGACCAAGATGGCACCCAAATTGTGAAACTGGCTAAAAGACTATCATCAAAGGAACAAGAGCAAATGATTGCTCTACTAAAGCGGAAGAAGGAGATATTTGCATGGTCTTACAAAGAAATGCCAGGCCTAGACCCTAATTTGGTTGTCCATAACCTCACCTTACAAAAAGATGCTAAACCTGTCAAACAGAAACTTAGGAAAATGCATCCTACCGTGGCCCTCATAGTTAAATTGAAGATTCAGAAACTTTTGGATGTTAAATTTGTCGTCTCGATTGATTATCCTGAGTGGATTTCTAACATGGTACCCGTTCGCAAGCCTAACGGGGGGATACGTGTTTGCACCGATTTTTGAGATCTAAATAAAGTGTGTCCTAAGGATGACTTTCCTCTTCCAAACATTGATACTCTTGTCGACACCTACGCTGGTCATGAAATGCTTTCGTTCATGGATGGATTTTCAGGATACAACCAGATTCGAATAAACCCTAAAGATCAACACAAAACAACATTTACCACACCTTGGGGAACTTTTTGTTACAGGGTGATGCCCTTTGGCCTTAAGAACGCAGGTGCAACCTATAAACGAGCCATGACTTATATTTTCCACGATTATATGCATAAGATTATCGAAGATTATGTGGATGATTTATTGGCAAAATCTAAAACTCGCCAAGAGCATTTTGATGTATTGGAAAAAGTTTTTGATAGACTTCTAGAGCATAAAGTAAGGTTGAACCCTAAGAAATGTGTCTTTGGTGTTACCTCAGGCAAACTCCTAGGTTTTATTATCTCTAAACGAGGTATTGAGGTGGACCCAAACAAGGTCAAATCCATTATGGAAATGTGTCCCCCAACTAATTTGAAGGAGTTGCGTAGTTTGCAAGTAAAGATTAATTCAATCTGTCACTTTATTGCACAACTTTCTGATAAATGTAGGCCATTTTGCCACCTACTACAAAAGGGGGTACAATTTTCATGGACAGATGAGTGTTAGAAAGCCTTTGATGACATCAAGCAGTACTTAGCATCTCCGCCAGTCCAAACTCCGCCTCGTCCAGGGGTCCCTTTCAATCTTTATATCTCAGCAACGGACTTTGCCTTAGGGACAATGCTTGCACAAAAGAATGAACAAAATCGTGAGCAAGCTGTCTATTATATTAGTCAAACATTGGTAAGCTATGAAACCCGATATGCTTATGTGGAAAAGTTGTGCTTAGCAGTGGTTTTTGCCACTAAGAAACTTCGTCATTATATGCTTAGCCATACAACATATGTCATATCTATAGAAAACCCTCTGCGTTATATGATGTCTCGCACTTATAATAACACTCGTACCGCTAAATGGATAATGTTGCTTACCGAATTCGATCTTGAATTCATTAGCCAAAAAATTGTTAAAGGTCAAGTTATAGCCGATCAACTTGCGGAAGCTCCACTACCTAGTGATCATCCTTTGATTATTGAGCTCCCAGATGATTCGGTATTTGCTATCACTGAACAAGAAGAGGACATAATTCCGGAGGAAGATGTTGACATCACGCTATTCTTTGATGGTTCTAAGTGCGCGAAAGGTCAAGGCGCTAGAGTTGTGTTTCATACACCTCAAGGGATTCCCATCCCTTTATCATTCAAACTAGACTTCCAATGCACCAATAATACAACGAGTATGAAGCCTTAATTTTAGGTCTTCAATCAGCCATAGCTATGAGCATTAAGCGTATTCGGATATTTGGGGATTCTCAACTCATGGTTAAACAAATTATAGGAGAATAACAAGCCAAAGAACCTACCATTAAGCTTTATCATGATGTAGCAATGAAGTTGCTCTCTAAGTTTGATTGGTATTAGATCACTAGTTTGCCTCGTTTGACTAATAGATTCGCGGATGCCATGGCCTCTCTTGGATCATTGATTCCAAAGGACTCCCTTGGAGAGGTACAACCCCTAATCATTTCCACAATCTCTAAGTCTGCAATTGTCCGTGCTGAGTCTAAGGATGAAAAAGATGTTTTCTTTATCCATTCGGATCCATATGAGCCTTGGTCTAGTGAGATAGTAGCCTTCCTCAAGTTTGGAACACTCCCATCTGATTTGTCTCGAACTGCCCGTCATTGTTTTAAGCAAAAGGCAGCTCATTTTTTTCTTTTGGGGGATGTGTTGTATAAACGTGGATATGATGGAGTACTCCTCCGCTGTCTAGAAGTAGGTGAAACACATAGAGCTATTTTTGAAGCCCATGATGGTACTTGTGGTGGTCATTTTAGTGGAATGGCCATTGTGAAGCGTATTTTACGTATGGGGTATTATTGGCCCACTATGGAACAAGATTGTTGCAAATATGTTAAACAATGTAAAAAGTGTCAAGAACACGCTAATTTAACCCATATACCATCACAAGCTTTACAGCCCATCCAAAGCCTTTGGCCCTTCTCACAATGGGGTCTCGATTTAATTGGCAAGATTTCACCCGCCTCTTCGGGACAACATACTTTCATCATTACGACCACTTGAATACTTCACAAAGTAGGTTGAAGTCTGTTCCTCTAACCAGATCTGACGAGGTCCTAGAATTGTGGAGTTTATACTTCACCATATCATTTGTCATTTTGGTATTCCCTCTAAAATCATTTCTGATAACGACAAGTCTTTTAAGAATAAGGATGTTCGAGATCTTTGCGAAAAGTATAATATCCAACATAGTTTCTCAACTCCTTACTACCCACAAGCCAATGGACAAGCTGAAGCTTCCAAGAAGACCATATTTGCTATTCTTAAGAAACTTGTTAAAGAAAATCATAAATATTGGCATACACAAATCCCCTTGGCATTATGGGCTTACAGAAAAAGCATCAGAACTCCCATTGGGGCAACGCCATTTTCTTTGGTCTATGGAGCTAAAGCAATCATGCCTCTTGAGCTCGAGATCCCTTCCTTGTGAATTTATTTGTAGGAATTTATCGATGATGATACTGCTAGACAAGCACCTCTTGATCAACTCACACTCATAGATGAAAAACGAATCAATGCTTTAGAGCATTTGCGAGTTTATCAAGACCGATTGAAACGTGCTTACAATGCCAAAGTTCATCTAAGAGAATTTCAAGTAGGAGATCTTGTCCTTAAAGAGAATCAACAAAACACCAATGCATCACCGCATCTTCGAGATAAATTCGCGACTAATTGGTTAGGTCCATATATGGTCACTGAAAGAGTGGGTAATGGAACTTATAGACTTGCCAGTTTAGAGGGAGAGGAAGAACCCGAACCACTTAATGTTATACACTTGAGGGCATTCTACGCATAGTTTGAATTTTATATGTACATATATACATGGCTTGTACCAAAAAAAAAAAAAAAAAAAACAAATAAAATAAAAAGAATTTGCATTTCATTGTTAGTTGCATACATCTCATTCAAAAACATTGCATTTCATGTGCATACATCTCATTGAAAACCATAACATTTCATTTTCAGCCATAGTTGCATATCATGTTAGAGACCATTCTATCTTTTGGATATAAAATTTGGTCAAGAAAAAGTCATGTTGCCTTAATCAGGGGCACCTTCATAAAATCCATCAAATCGAATTGTCATTCGTACACCCATTTTCCATTTGCACATATTTACATTGCCAAAATGTTTTTAGTCACTCAGCCATTCCTAGTGTTTTAAGCAAACTTTGAAATGCATGTCAAAGTTCTCTAGGGCCATATCACAAATTACACTATATAAAATCTTGAGTATTGGGAAATGATTTCAAAAGCGGTCTTGAACCTATCACATTTTCACATCTTAAAAACATCTTGTGTAAAAGAGAAATAACACCATCCTTGGGTTGTGCCTTGAAGTGAAAAGGGTAATCCTCGTTTGTCCTATCATGCAAACATAGTCCATAAAACAGTGGTTCTTACCACTATCACAAGCAATCACAAAATATAAATATAAACAGAGTAGTAAGGATAGGGTAAAATTCTCATCATACTTCAGTTGAGAATCCGATTCCCCAAAGCTCTAAGGAAATTAACATTTTTCACACACCATTGATCCCAAATAAGTTGTAAGTATCGTACTACTTGTCCAGTCAGACGGATAGGTAGTCATACCCAAGGCTTACAAAGGTCAAAAACAACATGGACTATGGAGTTAACCTTCACCGGGGCTATAGACGCTTGGTCGGCGAGTGGAGTATACTCATTACGTGGCGACATGTCTCTCCTCAAAAAGAGACCTCTGAATTCTCATACAGACAAACTAGCTTCGGGGTCTTCTCCATAACAGGGTTACCAAATTTATGCAAGATGAGGTTAATGAACACACTTGCACACACACAAGTTTTTGATTGCCTAGAGTCACTACCATGCTTCTGATTTGGTTAATGAACTCGCATGCACACACATTTGGTCCTAGTTTAATTAGGCAGTGTTAGTAAGTTTGTTTGATACCACTAGCATGTTTGAGTATTTGTAAAATAGTCTTCCATATCTTCCTCCATATCTTCTTCCATATCACCCTCCATATCTTCTTCTATATTCATGTCATTCCATACGTCATCCATTCACAAGCCACCAAGTTCGGTGCCCCTAATTAAACAATTATGATAACAGTTGGCTAAATCTAACTATCTAAAAGTATGAGTGCTTCTTAGTGCATATTTCATTTACTTAGTCTTGCATTAATCATCCATAGATTTACATATCATTTACTTAGTCTTGCATTAATCATCCATAGATTTGTATGTTATATACTTAGTCTCGCATTAATCATCTATAAGTTTGCATTCCATTCCATCACATATGCATCAAAAATATTAAAACATATAAAAACATGCATCACAAAAACATAGGCATTCACACAAAAGAGAGTAAAACACCAAATAAATAAAAGCCATGTATATATATATATATATGTATAAAGGACAAACTATACAATGAATGCCAAAAGGCTACAATATACAATAGAGCACCAAGGCTCATAAAGAGTGCATCTAAGCACTAAGCTAACCATCAAAAGAGGACCCCTGAGACCTAGTAGGAGCCCTACTCCAATATATCCCAGTCTACCTGGTACAACGACCTCCTCATCCCTGGAATTATAGGGGAGAATCGGACACCGAGGACCCTAAGCTGCAAAACAACAAAACAAAAATTTGTTACAAATTTTTTCTAAAAAAAAAAAAAAAAAAAAAAAAAACACACACATAATAAGTAATTTCTTAAATGAACAAATACCTCAGCTGGCTGCACTGGTGCATCCGCTTCCATCTCTGCCATAGCTCCCGTGTGCTTCAATATCCCACACAAACCTTTCATTCCACTCCCTCAGACGCACTTCTCTCAAGCTCGAACGCACAAATGAGCGAAATTCTTGCTGAAACTGTTTAAATAGCTGGTTTTGGTGCCCTGAAATGCAGTGGGGCGTTTCATGGTGCATTTAGACGTAGTCCTACATTTGCAAAGTGCCTAAATACCGACGGGTGTCTCTGCAAACCACAAATGCATACCGGCGTTTGGTGTCAGTATTGAATAAAGGAACAAAACTTGCAAAATTGAAGCTTACCTCATTCAAATTTCATCAAATTCAATTCATCCATTATTCTTATCATAATAAAACATTTTGTGAAGGTTACAACAGTTTTGGACACAAATTTTGTCATTTCGCTCAAAAAGTGCATCATTCATCATTGTTTTACAAATTGGGTTAAAAATATTCAAAACCTTCACAAAATTAACCACATTCATCAATTCTTCTGATCTATCTTCAATTTCATTCATTCTTCTTTCATCATGCATATTTTTGCCAAATCAAATTAAAGTAAACCTCGTATCTAGTTGTATATTCTATCACCTTGGCGATTGCAGCGATTTGCATCCATGCAATTCGGTAAAAGGATTAAACCACCATAAGGGCACTTACCATTTATCATCATCAATTATTTCACTGTTTGAAAATTGGAAATCAATTTTGGGTATTCTACTTTTCAAGTGACCTCATACCAAGATTAATTTGCTCAACAGTTGTCATTGATGGCCTAGTTCATGGGGCCTTAAACATGGACAATCTTTAATATCATCATTATTTTGAGTCTTTCTAGAGATTGAGGCTACCTAGGTTGATTGGTTCCAACCCGAGGAATTATCCATACAGTCACTAGGAGCATCTCTGAGTTTTGGACTCTTTCCATGCATCTTTCATCTCTGCATATCAATGGTGCCAAAAAGGCAATTTCATTAACAGTATGGACTCACACATAGGAGTTGGGGCATCCGTTATCAATTTCTAATTTTCCTATAGTGGAATTCATCTTACATGATCATGGAACTTACAATTTGGCAAAAATCCCTTTATAACCGTTGGGGCAGAAAACGGTCCATCTTTCAAATCACTCATATCATCTTCAATCATATTCTTTTTTGGTTTGTACACCAACCCATTTTTTGTTGGGACATAAACAAATGGTTCATACACCAACCCATTTTTTCACCGTTGGGGCAAAAACGGTTCATTTTCTTCCAAATTTCTCCCATCGTCCTTGGCATCAAATAATATCAGTTCTGTCCTAATCTGATAAGACAAGCCACACTTATATTTCTTAAAAATTTGAGGATCTCAGAGATTAACACCCATTAATATGACTTGCAGGGACAACAATGGGAACAAAAAAAACAAGCAAAACAACCTCCACTTTCAGTTCAACCTATGGCCAATCTAAATAATGTTAAACAGGCAACCCATATCTCTATGGATGAATCAGAAAATACAACCATAATAAATATTAGTGACTATGATAACACTCAGTTGTGTTTAGGAAAACCACTTAAATTTTAAATATTTTTTTATTCTTTGGTCTTCAAAGTTGTGCTTTAGTCTTGAGAGAGAGTTGCATTTGATCCAGCTTTTCAGGTGTCTTAAGTTTTTGTGCTGCATTGTGTCTTCACACAAAGCGAGCTCAAAAGGGGCATCTGTAGACACCAAAATCCAGCCACTTGTAAGTCATCTATACCTTCCTGTCAGCCACGTGTCAATTATTCATCATTCCCGCCATTATTTGGCCCAAATCCACACTTTCCCGCCATTATTTGGCCTAATTTCACCTTTCCCGCCATTTTTCATCCCCAAATTTATTTAAATTAATATTTATATATATATTTTAATATTTTAATATATTTTAAATATATATATATATATAAATATAGTTTAAGTGATTTAATCTAAGCCGTCCATCTTTCATTTAATCTCATCCATCCATCCTTCTTAATATGTTTCACAACCTAGATTTATTCTCTACCCTTGGATCCACTTTAATCTTAGTCACACGTTCAAAGTGTCATTAAAACCCTAAAGTATGCCCTAAGAGTAGATTATAAATAGAGCCACCTTGATGGCTCAAACCCTATGTCTTTTCCTATTTCTATCTTGGCTATCTTTGCGATCTTTGCTATCTTTTGGACCTATATATTCTATTTCATCTATCTCTTCAGCCATCCATCATCGCATCCATTATCGCATCCGTCGCCAACTTCGCTGCCATCCCTTCTGCAGCATTCTACAGAATCCCCCATTCTTGTCGCAAGTGCCCGCGGGAATTTACCAAGTGCCCACGGGTGTTTACCCGCAGCCACAGACTCAGACCGACGTCTGAAACCTTGATCTAGAAGCACGCGGGTGTTCAGCGAGTGCACCAAGGTGCCTTCTGCAGCCGATTTGATAGCCACATTACTTCCGGATGCCGCCTGGTCTAGCCGCATTAACAGGAAATAGGTATAAATTAGTTTAAAGCAAGTAACTTCTTTTCTTTTTATTAATATGTTGTTGAACTCCTGCATTCTATTTTATCTAGGGTTTTAAATTGTTTACGAGGGCTCACACGGTGGAGCCCTCTTATTAATTTCTAACTCCTTGATAGTGTTAATGTGTGCAGGATTTTAATGGCAGATCTGGTGTGTTGATAGCAGCTGTTTAAGCTGGAGTGGTCCGAGCCAAAGGATACAACGAAGCCCACTCATTCTGTTGAGGTTAAGGATACAGTCTTCGGAGATGCCACCATATTGTTCTAGCTAGGGTTTCAGAGAACCCTAGCACAAATTGTAATCTTGTATCACGAAAAGGGTTACAGGCCCTGTTGTACTCAAAAGGAGTTTCTAAACTCCATTGATTAATAAAAATCATTTGTTTTTTACAACTGTGTTCTGCATTACTTTTTATCATGATTTCTTTATCTTTTGTTTGGCGTTGTATCTTTAATCTACAAGATTTATAAGGAATCCCATGTGCATATGTGAATTCATTTCCAATCTTGATTTATCATAATGATACACAAAATCTCTCAAATACAAAATGTGTGTGCAATTGCTATGTTCGTTTACCAGTTTTGAGCAAGATAATATGATACAAGTGATTTGAATGAACCAAATAAGTGTTCATTAACCATTATGTAGATGCATATAACCATACTAGACTACTATGTAAGTCGGATTATCAAGAGCTAGCTAATCTATAAGCAGACATAGGTCTGTACAAAAGAAGGTCGCTAATGTGACAGACATATCGCCATGCTAGGAGTTACCCAAGGCCAAGCAGGTTGGGCACAAACCACATGTTATGGGGCTTACCTCATGGTTTTCGAATAACTGAGACTTCCAAGGATTCAAGCTCATCAACCCTTCTTTTCTTTTCAAAGGGTAGGGAAAGGGATTTTATTGCTTTTGCTTTTGCTTTCTTTTGTATTTTTGCTTCATAATGCTGTAATGATATAAAATAATATTTTTCTTTTTCTCTTTTTCTGGAACTTTGCTTTTTTTTTTATGCTAGGGATACTTGCTCGGATTAGCTGTAGAGCAAGGGATTTTTATTCCGGGTAGGGGTGAGCTTGTCCTTTTGCCAATTCTCAAAGATTCTAGACCATGTGCATGATAGGATAGCAGGGGAAACTTTTCGCTCAAGAAAGCACTTCTACTATGTAGCATAGCATGGAAATTACAAATATAATCATTTTATTGTGAAAGGATGTGCTTGGTTTAAGTAAATAACAAGATCAATTCTCTGTGCTCAAACTTTATTTAATTGAATTTTGTGGACTTTGATATAAGAGAGATTAATAATCATGCCAGATAAAATCAAGATATTTATTTTTGTGTTTGTGAAAGTGAGGGATTCCAAATAAATGCTAATTTATCCAAAATAATTTGAAACATATAAGCTGCAACATTTGTAAGAAGATATATATAAATACTTTTTGAGAAGTTTTGAGAATGTTGACTCTCTCTTTCTTCTTTATGTTGTTTTGGTTTCGAAAGAGTCAAGAATATTGTTGTTTTTTTATTTTTATTATTATTTTTTTGTTTTTGAAAGAATTAACAAGTGCCATAAATAAATACAACAAGTAGTGTTGAATATTTTGATTATTATGAATGTTTTTGGTGTTTCTGAATTTATAAATTGAAAGAAATACAAGATAGTGATTTTGAAATATTTTAAACAAATATATATAGGGATGAAATGACCAAATTTATACATAGTAACGTTTAAGATGTAAAATGTTCATGGGTTCTTTAAGTTCTTTACCATATAAGGTAGATAATTTGCATGCTCCCGATTCAAATTTAGAAGTGATAATGTATGGTCCAAGCCAGTTGGGCTCAAATTTACCTTTAAGGTCCTTACTTGCATTAGTATTTTTTTTATTTTCTTTTAAAACAAGGTCACCGATCTCAAAGGATCGATGACAAACTTTTTTAGCATATGATCTTTTAAGCTTGTTTTGGTAGGCACGGAGATGCTCCAAAGCATTGATGCATTTTTCATCTAGGAGTTCCAGCTGACTGAGTCTGCTAGCTCGATATTCATCTCCTACTTCAGTATCTTGAAGTAGTAGAGCCAAATAAGGAACTTCTAATTCAAAGGGAAAAACGGCTTCAGCACCATAAACCAAAAAAAAAGGTGAAGTTCCAGTGGGAGTTCGAACACTAGTTCGATAGGCCCACAAGGTTGGATATAACTGAATGTGCCAATCGCGGCCAGATTTATTTACCAATATTTTGAGAATTTTGATTAAGGTTTTGTTAGATGCTTCTGCTTGACCATTACCCTAAGGATAATAGGGAGTGGACCAGCGATGTTGAATCTTATATTTTTGGCATAATTTTTTAACATCTTTATTTTTGAAACAAGTTCCATTATCAAAGATGAGATTTGTAGGAATTTTGAACCTACAAATGATTTGATTAAAAATAAATTTAGAGACTTGTGTGCTAGTGCAAGAAGCTAAAGGCATAGCTTCAACCCACTTCGTGAAATACTCGGTGGCGATTATGATGAATTTGCGTCCATCAGATAACACAGGATTGATTTTGCCAATAATATCTAAACCCCATTTTGAAAAGGGGCCAAGGAGATGAAATAGCTTGCAGTTCTTGTGAAGGTGCATGGACAAGGTCAGCATGTTTCTGGAACTTTTCACAATGGTGCACATAATCATGTGCGTCATTCTCCATGGTAGGCCAAACGTATCCTATCCTAAGGAGCTTTTTAGCAATGATACTACCATTGAAGTGTCCTCCACAAGATCCATCGTGGGATTCACTCAAGGCTGATTGGGATTCTTCTAAATTCAAACATCTTAATAGGATACCTTCAAAAGATCTCCTATATAAAGTATTGCCAATTATTACAAATCGACTTGCTCGTCTACATAATAACCGATGCTGGCTTCTATTAGAATTGGTAGGGAAAGTCCCATTTTGGAGAAAATCAAATATATTCATATACCAAGGTTCAGGAGTAGTTTCATTGATTAGAAACACATCCAAAGGTTATAAGCATGACTTATTTAAAGCAGGTTCTTGGAGTCGACGAATAATGATAGTGGCATATTCGTCATCTAACTCCAAGGGCAGGAGAGATGCAGTTGCGGCCATAGCATCAGCTGCATGGTTGCAAGTTCGAGGAATAGCTTCCAAGGTAACTTGATCAAATAGAGACATTAATTGTAAAACATAGGCTTTATATGGGCACAATTTATCATCTTTGGTTTGATAAACTTCATTAATTTGGTTTATAACAAGTTGAGAATCACCAAAAACTAACAGATGTTTAATTTTTAGCGCCAAGGCAGCTCGTAATCCAAGGATTAGAGCTTCATATTCAACAATATTTTTGGTGCAAGCAAATTTTAATTTGAAGGACAGAGGAATAAGATGTTTTTGTGGGGATATTAAAATAATACCCGCACCAGCCCCACTCATGCATCGGGTGCCATCAAAGTATAAGGACCATTGTTCAATATGGTCTGCCTCTAATTAAAGGCATTCATCAGGAAACTCAATGATGAGGGGATGGGTAGACTCTAAGGGTGCAACGGCTAATTTATCTCGCTGTGATTTGACCCTTAACGGACTTATGTCCTATGAACGTGAGGTCAAACTCACTTAGAGCAAGAACCCACTTGGATGTGCGACCCGATAAATAAGGTCGACTCATGAGATACCTCAAGGGATCATATTTAGCAATGACATAAGTTTTCTGATTAAGCATATAATGGCATAATTTTTGCATAGAAAACACGACTGCTAGACATAGTTTTTCTAATGTTGTGTAGCGGGTTTCATAACTAACGAAGGTTCGGCTAATATAATAATTAGCACGTTCTCTCTTTGCATCATCAAGCTGAGCTAACATAGCTCCTAAGGCAGAATCTGAAGCTGAAATATATAGGAGAAATGGGTGATCAAGTCTAGGCGATGAAAGCACAGGTGGGTTAAGGAGGTATTGTTTGAGAAGTTCAAAAGCTTCTTTACATTCGTTGTCCCAATTAAAAGGGACATCCTTCTTAAGAAGTTTAAGAAAGGGACTAGTTTTGTCCGCCAGCTTATCAATGAAGCGACGGATGGCTTGAAGCTTACCTTGTAAACTTCGTATCTCAGATGTATTAGTAGGTGCGAGCATATCAGTGATAGCTGCAAACTTGAGAGGGTCGATTTTGATACCAAGTAAAGAAACTAAAACCCCTAATAGTTTACCGGACTTAACTCCGAATATGCATTTGGCTGGATTTAATCAAATAAGATATTCTCGTAATCGATTAAAAACTTTTCTCAAATCATCTAAATGATTATCTTCATTAATAGAGCGAGCTATAATATCATCTACATAATAATGTAGGATATCATGCATAATATCATGAAAAATATAAGTCATAGCTCGTTGATAGGTTGCACCTGCGTTCTTTAAGCCAAATGGCATCACTTTCCAACAAAATGTACCCCAGTGGGTAATAAAGGCTATTTTAGCCTGATCTTCAAGAGCTATCTTGATCTGATTATAACCAAAGAATCCATCCATTAAGGACATCATCCCACTCCCGAAAGTAAATTCAATGATTTGATCCATGTTTGGAAGAGGAAAATCATCTTTAGGGCATGCAACATTAATATCTCTAAAATCTGTGCAAACCCTAACTTTGGTGGCTTCTTTCTTGGTAACTGTAACTACAATTTGAGATCCATTCAACATAATCAATAGCTTGTATAAAAACAACATTCAGGAGTTTTTCTAAGTCCCCTTTGACTAGAAAAGCTACTTTGGGATGCATTTTTCTGTTTTTGTTTAACAGGTTTAGCATCCGGATGGACCATTAGGTGATGCATGACTACGGAAGGGTCTAGACCTGGCATATCTTCATATGTCCAAGTGAAGACATCTTCATATTATTTAAGGAATGCAATGTATTGCTCTTGTTTTTCTTGACTTAATTCTGATCCAATATTGATTATGTGAGGACTATCCTCAGTTCCAATATTAATTTTAATGACGTTTTCTACCTCCATGTGTAGATCTCTTTCAAAATTAGGTGGGGTGGGTGAAACGCCCAATTCTTGTAATTCTTGTAAGGTTAAGTTGGATAATTCATCTTGAGTATTAGTGGTCTCAAGATGGGCTATAGTTGGTATAGAACTATCAAAATAAAATCCATTGTGTAACATCTCTTCAACGGAGATATCATGGGAGATATCTCCTTCCAACTCCTCATCAGAGTCAGCAATCATTTCAGGGTAAGCTATGGATAGCATGTTACATGTAAATGGCTGATTTTTTAGAGGCAAATCATCACGCCTATTCAAATAATCTTGATAACATATGAGTTGATCATCATCTTCAAAAGAAAAGGGTTGACCCTTACTAGGAAATAGGCCCACACCATAGCGGGTAGGCCACGGTTCTACCTCGAAAGGTTCTTTCATGCCATTTTGGAAAGGTCCCAAGCCTTTCCCTTTATATCCCATTTTAAGCATTATGGGTTTAGCTTTAATATATTCATTGCTAAAATAACATCAAGCATATCCTTCATGATGAGTTTTGATATTTCGAGGGATTCTTCCCCAGTCATATCCTTTATAAATGAAGGCACAACTCCCGAATTGGTAAGTACTTCCCATAGGTTTTGGCAGGCCCAAAGTACGAGGAGATGGCGGCAAGTTATTTAAAATAATTGAATCTCGCATGAAAGCATTTGTTTTTTCTGATATTAAGATTGTGGATAAATCTAGTAAAAGTTCATCAGAAAGAGCATAAGATGTAGAAGGATCATTCCCTATATCTTTAGATGTGGAAGGTGTGATAGATGTTGATAATGTGGAAATGTTAAGAGATGGGTCTATAGTTTTTGAAATTATAGGGATAGAACATGAAGGATTGGTTGTCGATTGAAGATCTTTTTGAGGTTCTAGAGTGGTTTGTTTAGAATATTGTTGATCTATATATGAGGGTGAAATTAATGGAGGGGAAATAGGTGAAGCTATGGGTGTGTGTTTCACAGTTTTAGATGAAAAATAAGAATTAGAATGTGTGGATGACGAAGCGAGGGAAAAATTGCACTCCAACAGGTTCTGCCAAAGCACACATATCAAAGGGTCTAGGATCACCGTGGATAGTGACCAACTAATTTTTAAATTTGAATTTAACACATTGGTGTAAAGTTGATGGGACAGCCCACATTGCATTGATCCAAGGACGACCCAAGAGTATATTGTACGATGTGGGGCAATGTACAATAAACATGGTGGTATCTAGAGTTCGAGGACCAACTTGTAATGGGATGGTAATAACTCCACATGTTTCTTGTGTTTCGTCATTGAAAGCTTTGATAATCATGTCAGTTTTCTTCATTTCATCACTTCTAAAGCCAAATCGTTGGTAGAAGTCAAAAGTGCAAATGTTTAGAGATGAACCATTATCAATTAGGACTCGTTTAATAGCTACATCTCCAATTAGAGCAGTAATATATAAGGGATTATCCTTATGTAAACTATGTTGTGGGATATATTTATCTCAAAATTCAATACAATCAACTTCTCGAGTGATGATAGTATTGGTCATGGCTTCAGGTTGAATATTTTGAGGTACCATCATTTGGCTTAATGTAAGCATCAACTCATCCCTATGGGTAGGAGAAGATCTTAATAAATCCAAAATGGAAATTATGGCTGTAGTATTGGATAATTGCTCATTAATATTGTAAGGGGGTTTAAGTTGAACATTGGAAGCATGATTCCATTTATTGGGATTTTTCAAAACAAATGGAGTTGATCCATCATTCTGGTTTGGTTCTTGTTGAGAATTTTGAGCCTGTTATCGGGTAACGACCCCAATGGTACCTACAATGTTATATTGAAGACACTGAACTGGTCTCTTTTGAGCATTTATGGCTTGTTCATTTGGAAGGAATTGATTAGAAGAGGGTCGAGTAGTAACTCTTCTAGGAAATGGTTCTTCTAGAACCATAACATCTATGATGGGTTGAATAGGATCTGATTCGTTTTTAGAACTATTCGATTGGTTTGAAGTGATGTCTATTTCACTTTCAGTATCTGATTCTATATCACTAGGATCTAGAGTTTGAATATTATGTAGGGGCCTGGTTGTGACCATGGATAAAGTTGTGTCAAATTTTTGTAAATCATGATTAGGTAAATGTTCGCTAATAGTTCCTACATATCGGGTAGGAGGAGGAACATTATGATGTTTGATTTGATTGGCCACCTCTTTACCATGTCTTGGTAAAGGGTGTTGAAATATGTCTAATGATTGATTAGCATTTTGATTTTTATTTTGGGGAATGGTCTTTTGAGCGTTATTAGGAGCATTTTGTTTAGGTTGGAAGGCTTGCACCTCCATTTCATTATTATCAATCAGATCCTGTATTTTATGTTTCAACCTTTTACAAGCATTGGTAGAGTGTCCAAGCCCTCTATGGAAATCACAGTGTAAGTTAGCTCTGTATCCGGGTATAGTTGGATCAAGTTCCTAGATAGCTGGTAATCGGATCAAACCTCTTTCGAGTAATTGAGGTAAAATAGTTGATAACGGTTGATTCAATCTAGTAAATTCTCGAGGAGGCTTATCAGGCGGTTTCAATATAATTTTTTTTGTTGTTTTCATTACATTGATATTAGCAACATTTTTGCTGTCAGTGACTCCGTCACCTACAACTTGTTTGTTTTTATACTGATTTTTGGATGTTTTCTCATATCCTTCTTCCTAAGTTGGCCTTTCCTAATGAGGGCATATTCTACTCTTCGATCTAAATCTATAGCCTGATCGAAGGTAGTTAAAGTAGCAGTTGATAGCTCATAAGATATTTGTTCTTGTAAATTATTAATAAAAATGTCCAACATTTCTCTATAAGGTAGCACAAAGTGGAGTTTTCCTATCAACTGCCTCCATCTAGCTAAGAAATCGGCAAAACATTCATCCTTGTCTTGTTTTAAGTTGTATAAATCTTTAATGGTTACATGCCTCTCGATGTAGGCACTAAATTGATGGACAAAAGATTCAATTGTTTCTTCTAAGTTTCTCAAAGAATGAGTGGGCAATTGATAGTACCACTCTAATGCCATTCCACCTAAACTTTTTGAGAACATTTTTAGTAATAGCAAGTCATCATGTGATATATCATGATATGCTATCCTAAACATGCGAAGATGCTCTATGGGATCTTCGGTTCCTTTATATATAGGCAGGATGGGCATGGGAAAATGCTTAGGGTACGGTTGTGCTACAACTATGGGATCCAAAGGTTGACTACATATCTCTCGATAATTGTATGAGGGACGGTAAGGATCTATCTGGTCCATACGTGAAGCTAACTATTTCACCATGGCTTCTAGATTACTAGTTTGCCCACCATATTGGTTCGGTAGGGCATTGATATGGGATTTGTGAGCATATGATGGAGGGACATGAAGATTAGATGCTATATTGCTATTGTGTAAATTGTTGGTAGGAAAGGTGTTATGAAGAAATTTTGAAGTGGTATTATGTTGTATTCCAGATTGTTGAAAATTTGTGTTTGGCTTCATTTTAGGTTTTTGTTTACTTAAAGCATATTGATCAATAGTTTGGCGAAGTAAAGCAGTGAATGAAGTTTTCTTTTGTGTGGGAATGATTTTAGGCTCAATAATAGGTTCCTTAGGAGGTTGGGTAACCTGTTGTTTTGGCATGTTCTAAACCATAGTGACCATATCTCTATTGGATGGTCCAACCTTATCACTTTCTTGATCAATGAAAGACAAGGGATTAGTGTGCACATCAAACATATGTTCCATGGCTGCTTGAGTGTCACTAATTTGCCCTTTATCAATACGAACTACCATATTAAGAGCACCAATGTTATTATTGAAAAATTTCCAAAAATGATCTAAGTTGTCAAAAGCAATAGTTCCATCTGGAGCTACTCTAGGGGATGAGGATCCATCCTCTTTAACATTTTCTTCTTGTTCATTGTATTCACCTAGGTCATCTTCTGGTTGATCTAGAGTTTCTCCTTTCGGAATTGGATCTTCGGGGAAGGACATTTGGGTTTCTAGTTTTATCTTATAACCAATCTTCTTCTTCTCCTTTAGTTTGTTTACCATTCCTAAGTTTAGGCATTGTGCTTAATTTAGATTTCAGAAAATATATATATATATATATATATATATATATATATGCTATAGGCTTAAGAGGTATATATTAATTATATACCTACTACAATATTTAAAATGAAATGTTTTGGTTTTTGTTATGTTTTTTAGTTTTTCTTGTTTTTGTAATAATATTGTAAAGATAACAAACAACACAATAAATGCAAGAACTAAGACTGAAAGTAATGATCTAGTTTTCTATAAACAATTTATAAATATCATTAATGGGCTCGAGTTCTTCAGGAGTCATGAAGTGTTCTTCTTCAAATTGAAATTTCTTTCAAAAATTTAATGAAAAGAGTTATAGTGATATTATCTGTCTCAGATTCTGCTTGATAGAAATAAATCTTGTGTCAATACTCTCGATATAACACAGCTTGAGGAACTCTATTCCATCTTTCCCTATCTGTAAGAACAACCTCTTGGTCTTCTACACGACCTAGGAACTGGTGTATAATGGTTGCATTTTTGAGGTATTCCTCGAAGGTGAACAATTTTGAAGACACAAGAGCTCTCCTATAAGCTAACCATCTATGGCAAGCTCTCTGAAGTTCATGATAAAAGACGAGTTTATGAGGATCCAGAATTCTATCTAGGACAAGCCTCTTGATTTGTTTAAGTTTTGTTGACCTAGATGAAATGACACTTAGTCTTCTATCAAGTTCGTCCCACAAAAGTTGATTTCTATCTGTTTCAGGCACACTAAGCATAGAATTGATTTCTATGGTTGCCAATTGGTTTTCAACATTTATAGTAACTGCTAATATTTTCTTAGGAGCTACCATCTAAACATGATATGCAACTTATTAATTTTAGTGATTTGAAATGCATCTATGATTTGGTTGTTTTATTTTTTGTTTGTTTTCAAAAGGTTTAAAATGTATTCACGTCGGGTTCACCAAAATGTATCGCTCAAAATTTTTCGCATCCCTACCTTCAGGCTATAGGATTCGTGCCTGGAAGGAGGATGGGAAAAGGATGACACGGTACCTCAGACTGAGAGGCCTTACGAAGGTCCCGCCTCTCGGGGGAGGTGTATTATGGTGATTTTTTGACAGATGGTGGGTTCACCAGGAAACGTTTGAATGGCAGTTTCCACGCCTAGGTTGGGAATGTGTTTGATGTGTTCAGTTCTAGCTTTAATCATCCAAGTCCTAGGTTTGGCCAAAATGCGTCTAAGCTATTCTATATGAAATGCAGATTTAAATGAAGACAGAAACATATTTGGACAGAAAAATAGAAAGAACAAGATGGATTAAAGACCCATACCTGATCCAGGATGTCCGATGAAGGTTCTAATTTTTGAAGTAGTCAGGATCATCTGGAATTCGACAGGATCGTCTCCTATCTAACAAGATCATCTGAGATCTGACAAATTCGTCAGACGAATTCATCAGAGACCTGTAAACAGAAAAACAGATGCAAAATACAAAGAATGCAACTATGATAACAGAGGGTAATGATATAAAATGATAGTAAGAACATTAAAATGATGATAATAAGCAAAATCATGATTGCATTATACCGATCTAATTATGCTTTTATTATACATTAAAGCTACATGGATGAACTCCAAGATGCAGAATAATAAAGAATAACCATAGAATTAACTAAATGCAAAATAATACAACAGAAAAATGATGAAGAAATGCAAACTCTAGGCACTGATTGCCCCCAATGTGGACTGCAATCAAAATCACCTCAGATTGGTACGAAATCATCTCTAATTGGACAAGATCATCCATGATGAACTGAGATTGCTTCGGCTGAAAAACAATGAAGTTCCTGCAAACAAACTTGAAAAAAATGCGAATGCAAACCGTGTTTTAAGATGGTCTAGTGCATGTAGAATTCGAGTTACAGGGAATTTCAGCCAGGGGGATGCTAATGGGAGGGCCTAGGATTAAATAGGCTTAGGAGGGAGGTTAGGAGGTTGGAGATCATTCCTATTTGGCAGATATCCAATGAGGAAAGTCTCTAACGATGCAGACACGCTTTTGCCCGGATTAGAGACACTGTTGGGACATCTGGACATCCTATGCCAGATGAAATCATCTGATCTGAGGCGATATCGTCTTATCAGAGATGATATCGTCAAACAGACAAAACAAACTCTAAAAATGGCACGGGAAACAAGGAAACAAATTAAACGATGGTTTGGGAGTGGTTTTGGAGGTTGAAATTTTAATTTGAATTATTTACTAGAGTAAGTGTAATTATTAAGGTTTTACTACGCCAATTTTAGGGTGCTACAATTCCTTTTAGCTCCTTAGTATAAGATCAAAATTGATAATATATTTTCAATTCTTGAGTTTTGTAGAATATTTTGTATCTCCAAAGCCTTTTGAATATAATAATTTCTTGATAAAATTCTTAGCTTTCTAGGTTACCTTTGAGTTGAAAATATTTTTACTCCCTAAAGTTCAACTTTTACTCTTCAATATAACCACCTTATTTCTCCCTATTTATGAATAAAAAGCTAAATTTATTTGATGCAATTTCAATTTTTATGAGGTTCTCTATTTTCAAGACCTTTAAGTTGGATTCCTAATGTATATTTAATTTGAGTACGAGACTAATATCAACAATAATTTTTCCAACGTTCTAGCAACTCTATGTTTTGCTACTTTCAATTTTCAGTAATATAGTTTCTAAATTTGAATAAATTAAATTTTGTGTTGAATTTCTTATAAATACCTATATGGAAATTTAGAAAACAAAGGTATTTGTAAATTTAATATTTCTATTTTAATGTAGAAATCCTTATTCCTCCAAGTTAAACTATTTTCAAAATGTTTCTATGTAATTTGAATAATGTAATTTCAAAACCTTTCTAAAAACTTCTTTCTTCAAAACATTTCTAAGGCATTCAATAATTCTTCTAAGGTTGTAAATTTATACCTTATTTCTCTTTTTATTAAAAAACCTTGAGTATAATGAATTAATTAAACTTGACTTCAATATTATGCCTTGTATCTCCTTAATATTTTGCAAAGGTTTTATATTAGACTAAATATTTCTTACCTCATTTAACATAGTACTTCAAATATTTGTCTTGTTTACTTTATTCTACAACCTACGCTCTCAATATGCTCTTCATTCATTGTGATGCGCTCAATGCACTTTGATACTTAATTTGTAATGCTTTGACTGTTCAAATTGCATATTTATCTTCCCTTCATAGTAGCACATATGTACTATTATTTTGTACTTCACTATCTCCTCTTCTCTATCTTTTGTATCTGTATTCAAGTGGTACTTTGACCCATACCTTTATTGCATGTATAAAGCATTACTTACGTGATAATTGGTGCTTCTCTTCCATTAGGACACTTGGAATTCAAGTTGATGCTTCTTCTAAGGTCCTTGAATACTTCTTAGTAGTTTTTATTTTGTATCTTGGGTGACAAGTATCTTTTACATGTATAGCATTTGTCTATGAATGTTACGACTTCCTACCTCCTTGGTAATGTTTGATTTTTCACTACACTTGACTTGTTTATCCCCTCTGTAATGATGGTTTCATTTCCTTGGTGCTCGGACTATGATTTATATTTCCTCACATTGGTTGGCACTCTGTCTTTGATGTACCAAATGGTAAACAACAACCTTATCTCTTCACCTTATGTACCATATGATTTCTTGATTCTTCAACACCTTTCCTTTCAATGTAATGCTCATTAATGAGCAATATTTAACCAATTCTAGTGCTCTTCCTTTTGTTTCAATAGGTATGCATTACACTGGCCATTACTCAAGTGTGTTACATTACTTTTGTGTTATATAGCAAGTGTTATATCAAATAATGCAAATTATGATTAGCTCTTCACTTTCCCTCTTTCAGTAGCCTTGTATTGAGTTTATGCAACCCTAATGATGGTTCACTTAAATTCACCAAAGCTCCTTCAATGGTGATTCTATTCCTCAACTATGTTCTCAATTGAATGGTGGTGGTACTATAGGTAACCTTACTTGATTATGGTGGTGGCTCCTCTATGTTGGCTTGGTGGTTCTTCCACTTCTTTTGTGGTTACTCAACTTGGCATTGGTTGGTTTCTTTCTATTGGTGGTGCTCTTACCTCTTTGTTCGATAGTTGGCTCACTTGGCACTTTACTACATAAATGGCACTACTTTTGGGTGCTTAAATTCAATAGATATTTTTACTCCTTTGTTGTAATGTATTTACAACTATTGTGCATAGCTCTAGAGAGACACTAGCTCATGCATTTCTATTACTTGCCCTCTATACTTTCAGTCCTTAAATAGTTACACTAGCTTTATTGAAATGGTGTCACCTCTTCTCTTTTCCAAGACTTAATAATGATGGTTTTTCTTCCATGGTAGCTTCTCCTTGTTGGCTACTCTTCCATAATGACTCCTTCTTATCTCTATGCTTGGTGGTTTCTTCTTTGGTGACTCCAAGATTATAATTTGTATCAAAACCTATGCCTTTCAAATAGAATAATGATTCTATTCTCTATTGTAAGCTATTGACTTGTTTACTTTCCAAAAGATAGTAAGGATTTTATCTTTTTACTTTCCTTATATTATTTCTAATTTCTCCTTTCTTTGTTGTAGGTTAAATCCCTTGGGAACGTTATATTCTTCAACTTTGAAGTTATAAACTTGAGACCTATTCGTTCGCTAAATTAAAAACTCACATGTAGTAATTTTAAATACATAATAATAAGATAATGTGAACGTTAAAATAATAAACTTTTATAGCACCAATATTGCATACCTTTTGGCCTACTTTTGTAGCTGGGTTTCTTGGTGATTTGATTCACCAAATTGCAGCTCCAATTATTATTTATTTGTTGCCCTAAACTTTTTAATATTGTAGCTTTTATTGTTGTCCAAATCAGCTCAAAAATTCCTCCAATTCGTAGTTCTATGGATTTTCAAATTGGTGCTCAATCTTACTTTCTAAAGGTTTTAACTATCTAAATCCTTATCCTTTAGATTATTTTCCAAAACTTGTTTATTTTATAGCTTCTAATGTATCTAATTCCTTCTTTGTTTTACTGTCCAAAAACCTTTCTAAAATACCTTGAATTTCTCCAAAATGTAACTATAATATCTTCTCTTAATGTTGCTCAAATTTACAGCTTAATACTTCTTCAAAATGTTGCTTCAAAAATTGAATTCTTTACCTTTATCTTTCTTTTCAAAAACAACAATCAATTTATTCAAATTGTTTCCTTCTTTTTCTGCCATTTCCTCTTTCAATTCATTGTTCAATGACCTTTTAAAATCTACCCAAATATTCTCCAAAACATAGCTTTATGTCACCTCCAATTTTCTATCCTATGACTCTTCAAATTCTACTACAAAAATAAATAATCTTCTTGTTATAAAATCAGCCTTCAAACCTTTAATGATAGCCTTAAAATATCTCAAATTGGTGGCCTCTTCTACCTTATTTCTCCTCATGAATTCTAACTTCAAACTTGGCCTATATAGCTAACTTTTTTCTCAAGAGTTTCAATGTCTTGAGATCTTCAAGAATCCTTTCTAAAATTTGGCAACCTTCTTGCCAAATATTTTTCCCTTTTGGGCTTGTTGTTATATGGTGATAGTTGTCCTAAATTCTTCTTTTCAAGAGCTACTCCTTGCAATCTTATACCTTAAACTTTATTCAAATCTCCTCCAATGGTCACTTCTTCAACTTTATTCAATAGGGTTTTTTCTAGCCTTATTCTTCTTTCTCCTTTCAATTTTTTCTTGAGACCTCTTCTTTTGGGTCTTCAAATTCTATATCTTCTCAAATCTTCAACATGAATTTTCTTAGCACTCTTATATCTTCAATATTCAATCTTGTAAATTTAAAATGTGAACGTTCTTCAATGGGACGTTTTTCTTGGGTCTCCTCCTTGATCTGCAGTCTTCAATATTCTATAGGGACCTTCTTGTTGGGTCTCTTCAATCTTCTACCTTAAATATCTAGTGGGACCTTTCTTAGACCTACTCAATATTCAAATGTCGATTTTTCTACAACAAAGAACTAATCCCTGCATGAGGAAAGCACATAGACTTTTAGGAAATCAAAGATAAAACTCTTCTTTATCCATTGTAGGAAGCATATCAATTTTTTGTAGTAGAAAACTTAGATGGTAGCTAGCAAATCCATGCAAATCTCTAGATCTATATAAATTAATAAACATCACTAGTTATTCTTCAATCCATTGGAAAGATATCTATGTTGAGTCTTAGTCTTCATGAGTTTTCCTACAACCCTATGGAAATACTCTTAGCCAAAAAGAAAATCTAAAAATACTGAAAATTAAATCTCCCTATCTCCTCTCAATCTTCTTGTGGCTCTCCCTATCTCCTATCAATATACCTTGTGCTCTAATACCATTGTTAGCTTTTGATGCTAAAATACTTAATGAAATGCAACCACAAGGTATAAAACGAGCATGTAATATTAAGTATATGATAATGGCAATATAATATGCATGTAAAAATCATAAGAAACTTATATAATAACTCATAAAACTGTCATTAATGAAAGCTCACGAAAATGGGATATTCATACAAAATGTGAAGATCTCAAATGTTCCATTCTTCATGCATGCTCTACATTGCATCTAACTTGAGCATGTACTCTACTCTAATATGCTCTTGCACTCTCTCCTTCTTTTTTCTCTACTAAAAAGGTCAATATATAATAAAATATGACTCGTGGCCTTCTATATTCCCATGACACTTCATCTTCCTATTTATATACTCATGTACAAATGGACAACATGCACTTTTACATCATCAAGTACCTTGCACATTGTAACAACACTTGTGAATTTATTATATTGCATAAAGTAACTACTCAAATCCTAATCTAAGACACACTCCTGATCTAAAGTACCAAACAATGTAATAATTTCCAATAATAGTTGTTGGAGATCAAATTCAAGTGGGAGAGTTAAAAAGTTAAATTTGTAAAAGCATTAGTTGGGAGACAAAAGCACTAATAACACTTTCACTCATACGACGATCCTTTTACTTTTGGAGAAATAAATGCTCATAGGGATGATTAATTTAGTTTGGATAACTGATGAAGGGATTGATTAACTTGAAGATTGATGATGTGCTCTAAATTGGGATTCTACAAAACTATTAAATTTTTTGGAATACTATGGTCTTTTCCATGAGAAAATATTTCTAAAAATATACATTGAGAAGGAATAAAAAACTATAAATTGATGTTATTTATATTTCAAACTAAAGAAAATTAATGACACAATATGAAAATATGAACAAATATTCTAAACAACTATTGTGTACAATCCCATTAAAAAATAAATAAATAAATTATTTCTAACTAATCTTGATTATTATTATTATTATTATTAATTGAAACAACACATAATTAGGATTGATGTGATAATATCCTCCTCACATTCTCTTGAAAACCTTTAAAATAAACTTGTATAATTCAAATATTTATCCGGTCCAGTTTAAAGACATCTGTTGATGTAGGGGTTGACATGAAGATCACATGGCAGACTTAAATTTCTCGAGCACAATCAAATGTCTCAATTGCACCGGTTAATCAATGCAGTAAGTATTAAGGAAAAGAATACTTTCAAAAGTTAATAGATTGGTAAGTGTTTGTTTAATTAGGCATTTATTAAGAAGAGATTTGGGTTCAAACTTTGATATGTTAATTTACAAAGATAGTAGTTGTGAATTCTCTGAGTGCGTATAAGATCGATGATGATAGTACAAACTCTTAGCAACTGTGGTCTCCCTTTCATGTCGGGTCAACAACAATGAGATGGAATAGGCTTCGGTCTCCCTCTCATACCAGGTCAACAACAAAATGGAATAAACTTCGTAAACAATTACTAAAAATAATTTTTGGTTGCAACCAACTCCCTTATATATCAAAAATAAAAATAAAAAATAACAAAATACTAACCAACTCTTTTCTCTATAAAAATAAAAATAGCAAATAAAAAATACTACAATGGCCTATGAGGACAATAGAATGAATGTTATGTGATTCATTGATAAATTAGAACGCGACGGTTCAGTCTATGTATTTCCCATAAATGTTTCGTTGCAAATTCATTTGGGAGATTTGCCTTATTATATTGTAGACAAGCATTTTTAAAGCTTATGATGTGTTACACTTGCATCCAAAGGCAAAGCTTAGAGAGTAGTTTACTTTAGTGTTGCGCTTGCTCTGTATGGCCAAAATCAAGGAGCTACTCAAAGACCTTGTAGGCTTTTTATTTTTCATTTTTTATTTTGATATGGGTTGGAGAGAAGACTCGTGAAATTATGACAATGTTACATATAGACGAATAGCTTGTCAATGTTTTTAGATAAATCATTGGTATATTCATCGTTCAAAATGAGATGATGTTTTTATAGCCGACCACTTGTTACTATTTTCATTGATTTTTGGAAGGTTCGTTTGCTCCACGTTGTTAATTTGTTAGGCGTTAGTCCTTGAAAAAATGAGAATTAGTTGATTGCTTTCCGTCTACTTTACGGAAACGTGGTTTATCATGTTTGTCGCAAGACACATCTCTGCCTCACCTGAAAGAGGTTTCTTTCCTCGCTCCGATGGCCGGTCAATATACTTATATACTTGTTTTTCGATATAAAATAATCACTTTGGTTAATCACTTTTAAGGATTCAGTCCAAAGGTGTATCCTCTGATCCTTCCTTCTATAAATAGAATATCTTTTCCAACGTCAGATGGCCGAATAGTTAGCCAAAAATTAAGATGGAATTTGAGCTAATAATGGTATTAGCCTTAGATCTCGTGATTTCAGTCGACTTTTAAGGCCAGAAGAACATAGAAACGACTAATAGTCGCTTCGAGGAACCTGGTGACTATCACACTCTCATTTATTAAATCATAATTGTCTCTGACAATAGAACACTGAACATGGAAGGAGTCATCGGCCTGCAACCTCGCATATGCTTGCCAAAGTTAATATTATTTTGAAGTTCAAAAGTTGGAGGCATGGTTATCGTCCTTGCAGTCTTCCTCCTCCTGCCCTTGATGGTAACTGCAGAAGCCCACACCCAATTCATCTTCAACCAATTCAATGGCTCCAGCCTCACCTTGATCGGAGACGTTTCGATCCGCTCCAACTCCATCTGGCTCACCAACCAATCACAACACCTCGTTGGCCGTGCTTTCTATCCACAACCTGTGCGTATGAAAGAAGGCAATGCTACCCTCTCATTCAGCACCACTTTCGTGTTCTGCATAACTCCTCAATCTTCAGATCGCTTACGGAGCGGGCAAGGAATGGCGTTTGTCTTAACGCCTCATAAGTCTCTTCAAAGAGCTTCCTCAGCTCAGTTCCTCGGTCTGTTCAATAGTTCAAGCAACGGACAGCCTTACAATCATCTGTTTGCTGTGGAGTTCGATACAACACAGAACGAGGAATTCCAGGACATCAACGACAATCATGTGGGTGTGGATCTAGATGGTCTCACTTCTTTCGACTCTAAGCCTGCGGGCTACTGGGTTGACGGTCAGTTCCGAGATTTAAATCTCAACAATGGACAGAATATTCAAGCTTGGATTGAATACAGCGACCTTCAACAGAAGCTCGATGTTTCGATAGCACCGGCTGGTTCAGGATTGCCGTCTAGACCCCTCGTATCTCGGAGAAATATGTCTCTGTCTAACATTCTTAAAGAAGAAATGTACGTTGGTTTCTCTGCAGCTACAGGAACCGTTGTTGAAGACCACTGTGTCCTCGCTTGGAGCTTCACTACAAATGGAGTCTCACCGTTCCTGAATACATCCCATCTTCCTTCCTTTAGGGAGAGGAAATCCCAGTTGCGACTGGTAGCCTCTCTCACAACCGCTTTTATTGTACTCCTCTTCCTTGTCATCGCAGCGGTGGTAGTCGAGTTGAAGAGAAAGAGGCACAGATATGTCATGGAAGAATGGGAGGTGGAGTATTGGCCTCACAGATTTGACTACAAAGATCTCTGTCTTGCGACGATGGGCTTCCGAGACGATCATGTTATAGGTTGTGGGGGCTTCGGCCGGGTTTACAGAGGAGTTCTTCCTTCCAGCGGTCTCCAAGTTGCGGTAAAGTGCATCCTGAGAGAGTCCAGCGAAGGGTTGAAGGAGTTCATAGCAGAGATTTCGAGCCTCGGCCGCCTCCAACACAGAAATCTTGTGCAGATCAGAGGCTACTGCAGGCGGGGTAGAGAGCTATTCATAGTGTATGACTACATGTCGAATGGAAGCCTGGACAAGATGATATTTGGAAATCCCGAAAGATTGCTGGGATGGGCTCAACGGTACAGAATTCTAAGGGACGTGGCTGCGGGATTGCTGTACCTTCACGAAGAATGGGAGAGAAGAGTTGTGCATAGAGACATCAAGTCCAGCAATGTTTTACTTGACTCCGAGCTTAATGGAAAATTAGGGGATTTTGGGCTTGCTCGCTTGTACGAGCATAACGAAAACCCGCATACAACTCACGTGGTGGGAACGCTTGGCTACATCGCCCCGGAACTTGTACACACAGGAAAGGCCGCTCCTGCTTCTGACGTTTTCAGCTTCGGTATTTTAATGTTGGAGGTGGCATGCGGAAGGCGGCCTGTTGATCGCTCTCTTGATGATGCCCAGATAGTCTTGGTTGAGTGGTTGCGGCATCTCCATGCCAAAGGGAATCTGACTGATGCAGCTGATCCAAAGCTTTGTGGGCAATATGTTAAAGAGGAGATGGAGAGAGTTCTGAAATTGGGACTGCTCTGTTGTCATCCTCAACCGGAAGCTAGACTTAGTATCAGACAAATAGTACAAATTCTGGAAGGCGAAGCTTCGAGAGTGAGTTACATTGCGCTTCCCTCATCGTTTCCATTTCCTTCAGAGAATACTACTTCCCAGAGTTCATTTGGCATAGGGGCATCTTTTGCATCGACCTCCGCATCTTTGGAGGCGCGATAGATTCTGAACAAACAGAGGTCGGCCTCCTCAGAAATTGTTTCGGACAGTCCGATTGAAGGTGATTTGATATTATGATCAGTAATTACCGATATTTTTATATCAAAAAATATTTATTTAAATTCTTAATCAGATTTTATGAGCTTTAATTAAGTTGGTGACCAAATCTCCTAAATGTGGTTTGTTCAAGACACCTAGGTATGGAGAGTGGTTCATTCGCTCCTAGATGAGTTTGATTTTTATTAATTTATTTATGTTTCATGGGCATCAATAAGAAGGATACGCGGTTTATAAGAAGCCGGACAGAAAAAATATCATAGACATGTAGTGTATTTATTTTTGTATTTTGTAAAGGATGTTTAGAGATTTTAAAATAAATATCAAAATCTATTTTATTTTTTATTAGAGATGTTTTCAAATTCTAAGAATAAAGATAAAGAATTGTTAGTACACGTGAGTGTATGGCGTCCATTAAGGTATTTTTTTAAAACATGTTTTATTTAACATTGTTTTATGATTGATTTCAATAAGTAAAATAATATTTTCATTTGTATTTTATGAAACTTAAGGAGATAATAAAAAATATTTTAATTAATATTTTTGAGTGTATGGCGTCCATTAAGGTATTTTTTATGAAACTTAAGGAGATAATAGTACACGTGAGTGTATGGCGTCCATTAAGGTATTTTTTTAAAACATGTTTTATTTAACATTGTTTTATGATTGATTTCAATAAGTAAAATAATATTTTTATTTTTATTTTATGAAACTTAAGGAGATAATAAAAAATATTTTAATTAATATTTTTGATGAATTTAATTTTAAGTTGTAGATATTTAATTTTTGAGATGTTGTTAACCTTTAATTTTAAATAAGATATCAGATATCATATCTTCAATCAATCATCTTAACTTAAATAAACCAGAAATCAACTCCAGTTGTTTTTAAAAGTGCCTAGGTTCAATCCCCATGCCCGATGTGTATAAGAAGTATTTACTCAAAAAAAAAATCATATTTTAAATATTTTTATTTAAATATTTGAATATTTGGGATAGTTTAAATATTTTCATCTAAAAAACTATTAGGCACAAAATCTAAAGTCATTTAGTTGCATTATTAGGTAAACTTGTTTGTTGCATCATCTCGTGTTTGCCTTGAAAAGGAAAAGCCTCTTTAGTTAGCAAATCATCAAAATTGAAAAGCATATTAGTTTAACAACCTTGTTTGTTGCATTCTTGTAGTATCACATCTAGCTTACAAATTTAGTAATCAGTTTGCTTAATTTTAATCAATTTTACCTTAAAAGGGTTGTTAGAGATAAAACCTTAGGTGTTCGTTAATTAACTCATAAAAAACCTCTTAAACATAAACATATACATGTACATGAAGGTAGAGCCAACTCACATGAAATAAAATTTTAGGTCTCCTTTGAAAAGAGACTCATGTTGTCACCCCATTCAAAAAATATGTGAATCTACATGTTGGTGAACCCAACATGAACAAACACATTTCCTATAAAGATAAATATTGATTCAAACTTTAACTAGATCACTTAAATTTGTTTGACTAGTTAGATCACATTAAACATGAATTAATAATTGGTTCCTTTACCTTCACGGAAATATCAATATTAAGTCACATATCTAGGTTTGATTTATCTTCTTATCATTCCTAGTCTACTACCTAAGGGTTTGACCTCTTGTACGATCATGTATATCAAGGGAACCATGTCACTTATAGTATTGATGGGTATATCAAAAGTGTAGGTACATTAGGCATGTTTAGGTATATTAAGAAATCCTCTGAAGGTATATATATAAATTGACTAATATTCATAGAATTTGCAACCTATCATAATTAATATTTAAAAAAAAATTCTTCTCTTTACTCAAAACTTATAACTTATGGCTAAACATCAATATAACACTCATAGAAAAGTGTAAATTATGGTCCTTCTCAATATATAACCTCACAAAACTTTATGTTTTGCTAGTGTAAATGTATTAACTATTGTCTGCCTCAAGCTCATATCAAGTAAAGAAGAAGAAATATCTAATGATTCTTGTGATCAAGATCACACTCATGTTGAAGAGTCTCTCCATTGAATATTCAATTTAGTTTCATCACAACTTCCCGAATCAAAACAAGTATCATTAGATCTCAAATAATTTGAATATCTAGGGGTATTACCTACTTCCCATTAATTCAAAGACAAATCACAAATCTTAATTGAAGAAATTATAGACATCAACATTGGTGCTGAAGTGATTCCTCAAATATTTAAAATTGGTTGAAGTCTTAACAAAAAATAAAAAAATGAAGTACACCATTGCTTGGACCTATGTAGGCATGCCTACACTTGACCTATCTCTAGTTGTACATCATCTTGTTTTACATTTAGATGCTAAATCGATCAAACAAAAATTAAGAAAAATGCTCCCTAAAATCACCCTCTTAGTCAAAATGAACTTCAAAAGCTTTTAGATGTTGGTTTCACTAAAACCATAGATTATTCAGATTTTATCTCCACCATTATGTTAATCACAAAGAAATAAGGATCCATTCGGATTTATATAGACTTTAGGTATATAAATAAGGCATGCCCCAAAGATAATTTTATTTTAATGTAGATATGATAGTAGACTTCACTACAAGGTCTAATATGTCCCTAATGGATTATTTCTCAGGGTACATCTAGATAAAAATTACCCTTGAATATCAATATAAGATAGATTTAACTACACCATGAGGAATATTTTCTTATAAAGTCATGTCCTTTGGCCTAAATAATTTAGGTGTAACATATCAAAGAGCAATAACACATATTTCATGATCTTACACATGATATTGTAGAAGACTATATATATGATATTCTAGGGTGATCTTGAAAATGTGAAGATCATGTCTAAGACTTAAGATGCATTTTTGAGTGATTGCAAGAATATAAAGTCCAGTTAAAATATCAAAAGTACATCTTCGGAGTAACATCAATAAAATTTGTTAGGATTTATTGTATCTATTATGGAATCAAGGTGGATCCTACTAAAATCTCAATAATAAAAAATATGCCACATCCAAAAAATATTACTAAACTTCATAGTATTCAAGGTAAACTACAAGCCATTTGAAGATTCATCTCACAATTATATGATGTTAGATTTTGAGGATATATTGAAGGAAATGCAAACACAAGATGTGAAGTAAGTTATGATAACTATATGATAATGGCACTATGATATGCAGGAAAATCATGAGATAAAATTTTGCAAGAACTCAATAATATACCATTAATGAAAGATCATAAAAATAGTACAATGCAATATACTGGAATAATTGAACACTCCATAATTTTTAATGAAGAACTACATTGTACCTACTCACTACTATAATCTCTCTCTATAGTAACATTGTCTCTTACACTCACTCTATACCTTAAAGGTCTATATAGGAAGATATGTGCCTTGGCCTTTACTCTACCCATGAATCTTCATATACCTATCCTATGACTCATGTACATGTGGACTACATACACATTTACATCATTGCACATTCTAACACTTGTGCATTTATTACTTGCTTGAAGTAACTACTCAAATATTACTCTAAAGTAAATACCTACTCTAGTTATGTATCCAAGGTGGTACATTAGCATGTACCAAATAATGTAATATACTCTAACACCCTTTGTATCACATTATTTGGGTATTGAAGAGTTTAGTATTCAATATGGATCTCATATGGCCCTGGAATTTGTACTCTCCTCTACTTTATTTATTCTGCTCCCTATTTGTATCCTATTCTAGCAAGTAGTTAGTATCTTCATAAAATGCTATATTTGCTGAGAGGTATTTAACTTCATGATCATCTATAGATTCTTCCAATTCTTAAATTTTATGGATCTTATGAACTAAGTGCTCATTTTTATTCCCTTATTGATATTGCAATTGAGGATAATTGTATTGATTATGAGAAGGATATGAACATTGAAATTGTTGTTGATGTGGACTATACTTATTCTGATATTGTCTTGGTTGAAATGACTTGTTTGGTTGGCTTCCATAGTTTATCTAATTTCCTTGATACTGAATTCTAGGATTGAATCTGCAGTTGGTACTATGTCCTTTCTTCTTGTAGACTTGACAATATCTATTATTCCATGGTCTTCATCCTTTTTAGGTTGAGGTAACATTTCCCTATGGATTATCTTTTAAAACTAGTCATTTCATCTTTAACCATATTTTCCACCTCATATTAGTGAAAAATATTGACTAAATCATCAAAATATCTTTACTTGGGATTTTTCAAGATATAACTAAGTACTTGTAGCTATATTTAAGTGCTCTCAAGGTTACTTGAACAAGGAACTTATCTTCAACCTTTTCTCCTAATGTTAATAATTTCTCTTTTATAACTGGTACTTTCCTTAGGAATAGTTCTATACTTTCATCACTATTCACTTTCAGAGAATGTAATTGATTTTGAATATTTAAGATAGTGGTTTTTTTCTTTCCTTCAAATATTTTAGCTAAGGTTTTCCATGCTTCTATATGTGTTCCTACTAAACTAATGTAGGTTTGTATTTCATCTGTAATGGCAAAAGTTATTATCATTAATGTTTTTGCTTCATTTTCTTCAAAATTTTGAATCTCACTATCACCTAAAGTAGGTTTGTCTTTTGTTCCTTTGACTATATCCCAAAGTTTTTCAACTATCAAAATTGCCCTTACTTTATTTTTTCATGAAGAGTAATTTGGACCTCTAAGTAGTTGGGATTCAGTGAGAATGAATTTGTTTGTTGTCATGATGATATTTGTAGACTATCTTATACCTCCCTAGTTTTAAGTATATGCTCAACCTTGCTAAGAACTTTTCAATTTTACAAGTTTTATAAAATTTCTTCTATCTAGCAAGTGTTTGAATGTACTATGAACCTTGATAGTATGCTTAGTTTTCCTAGATTGAGTTGAATTTATATTTTCTCCCTAATTTTCAACATTACTTTCTTGCCTTATGTATCCCTAATAATTAGTTAGTAGAAAGTTAAAGATAAATGATGACACACCTTCAAGTTTTAATAAGGTTCTTTTCCTTCAAGACTTTTAGTTGGATTAATGTAAAAAGTAATATTCAACTTTCAAGCAATTAATAGTTTTGCTTCTTTAATCCTTCAATTTTCTAAATTCCAAGAAACTAAAGTATGGTGTAGTATTCCTTATATCTCCCTAATTTGAAATTTTAGAAAGTAATAATATTTTCAAAATAGTATTCCAATTTTTTCAATGTTGAAAACCTTATAACTCCTGATTAATTATTTGCAAATATTTTAATGTTTGAATCTAGTGCAATTTATAATATCTTTTAATATATACTCCCTTTGTTTTAAATTACCTTCTAATTCACTAAGGTTGGTTCTTCAATGCAGTAATAAACTTCAACCTTATGTTAAGTACCTTATAACTCCTTAAGGAAAGCAAATATTTAATTATGTAAAGTTTTTACCTTCCTTGAAATACACATTTTGATTGGCCTTTGGTTTGGATTTTCTATCCACAATTTTGGCGTTGTAATTCTAGTCTCATATGTCTAACTAAGAGTATTTATTACTCACGGGAACCTTATGACAATCTTCCTCCTCCTTCTTTAATGCACTTTGACTCCATGCTTAACGCTTGATTGTGTGGTTCTCTTCAACTTGGGTGCTTTAATAGTCCCTTTGTTCCTTTTTGATGCTTTAGCCACATAGCACATTCGTTACTCAGATGGTAAATTGTAGTTATGGTCTTGATGAGAATTATTTTATGTGCCTTCAATGCTCATGTATTCCTTGAATGATGTGCAATGATTAATATGCCTTCTAACCTTTGAAATATACCTTCAACACTTCAAGATAAGTGTTACTCCTATTCATAGAACTTCTTATGTAGGCATTAGAAATAATGAGAGGTACCTTTTTTGTTGTGCCAAGTGGCACAAGATGCCTTGGATCGAGTTTGCAAGTGACACTCCTTTCTCTTGCATGTAAGGATACCTTCAACATATTTTATTACTTGTATAGTTCTTGCCAAAAAATGCACTATGAGTCTTGTATTCAATATTTTCTCTCAGGAAAAGGGTGATGTTATTCTCCCATGAAGTTGACTCTAGCTATGGTGGTTCTATGGCACTCAAATGTTGCCCTCTTTGGTGATGATTCTTCTTAGCTGGCGATTTGTCTATTGCTTAGGTAATGCACCTTTGTTTTCACCTTGATTTTTATGTAACTTATGTATGCTTCAGTATTGTACCTTGCACTTTTTTATCCTTCGTGATATTCTCCTTGATTTACATTGGATTTGTAATGAATGTAAAACTACTTGACATAGGTTTTGATGTTGCAGGTTAATGTTTCTTGTAGACGCTCACTTTGGTGATGAATTTTGTATCTTTAAACACATTGAAACTTGGCTATTGATCCCTTCATTGGATCTCTTTCTTATATTTAATTTTTATCCTTTACTTTAATGAAATTACCACTTTATAGATGTACATTGCTAGCCATTGTAGTGTCTTTGAGAAAGTCTAGATTTATCCTATTTTGCTACATAGGACAAAATGAATATGGTGTAATAATATAATACAAATAGCTTTGCAATAGTTAGAATAGAATACGTTAATTTGCAATGAATTTTTTAAGTCTTTAAATATCATTTTGCAATATTTATCTCTTCCTTGATGAGGCAACTTCTTTGCACTACTCCTTGGTGGATGATTTTATGTTGTCTTCCTTGCTATACAATTCTCTCCTTTGCTTGGTTAACTTAGTAATAATAAATATAGGCTCTTAATCATGCAACTAATATGCCCTTTTGAATGGCTTAAATTTGCACTAGTTTTTAATCTTCACTTAAATGCTTAAATGCACCTTTGATAACTAGTATGATGCAATAGTAATTCATCCTTATTTCTCCTATAAAAGAACTCTTAAAATTAACTTGAAATATGCACTATAATCTATGCAAATTTCACTTAAGGATAATGTCTTCTTTTATTTAACTAGAAGGTAGGATGTTGATATTTTTCTTTCTTTAAAAATATATATAGCTCCTCCTTTTTGTGTGTAGGTTATAACCTTTGTAGAAACTACATTCTGCACTCCCTTGAAGACTTTAATATATAATATTCTTCTTTACACGTTTTAAAGTCTAACATTGTTCTTAATAAGATTTAATAATGAATCAAAAAATCTAAATTTCAAATAATGAACCTTTTGCATCAAATTTGCTTACCTTAATAACCTATTTAGATGATGGAAAATATGGTGATTATATTTATATAAATTATACTCTTGTAGTGGATGAAATCATAGTTCTTCCTTGTTGTCCAAAAAAACTATTTAGCTCACCTATTTGTAGCTTTAAAACTCCTCTAACTTGTTTCTAGAAAGTGTATTTTGGTGGCTTTAATTATCCTTAACGATGCTCTCTGAAATCTAAAACTTATAAACTTAGAAATGTTTCCCTTTTGTAGTCACTTTCTCCTTCAAAATTTTATCAATGAATCTCACATATTTGGTAGGAAACTCCTTTAAATTGCAACTGAGATTTATCTTCTAGAGACCTTCAATTTCTTTCTATAAATTCAATAACCTCCTTTATCCAAAATAACCTTCAAGTCTTCAATGGTAATCCCTAAATATCTCATATTTGATGGCTTCTCTATCTCATTTCTCCTTCAATATCCTTGTCGAAGTCTAACTTCAATCTTGGCCTATCTAGTGGCCTTCTTCTCAAGATTTTGATTGTCTTAAGATCTTTACTACTCTCCTTTGAAATTTGATAAACGTCTTGCCAAATTCTTCTCCTTTTGGGCTTATTTTCAGATGGTAATAATTATCCCAAATTATGTTCTATTTGGAAATTCTCCTTGCTAGTAAATTTCTCCATTGAGTTCTCCTAGATACTCCTTCAATGGCCTTCTCTAAAATCTGAAATGGGAATTTCCAAGGCTTCTCCTTTCTTGAAACATATTTTCTAATTTCTTCAATTTTACAACTCTCTAGTCTCCTCAGTGAGATATTTTCTTCAATCTTCAACTATGGAAGTTTTTTGCAATGAGATATCCTTCTTGGATCTTTGAAATTTATGGCTTTTAGAATCTGGAATAGGACCTTTGCTAGTCCTTCTCTATCTTCAATCTTCCAAAGCTAGAATTTCTTCAATGTGACCTCTTGTGGGTCTCTTCATATTCTCAAACTATTTTTATTACCTCCTATCTACAATCTATAGTCTTCAATATTCCATTGAGATCACCAAACTTCAATCTTCTCATGGAATCTTATCTGGAATTTCTTATTCCTTCAATATACAATAAGGCTTGTCCAACCTTTTAATTTCTTCTACAATCTTCAAGTGTACAATCTTGCAATGACACCTTCTACTTAGACCTCCAAATCCTCAAATTTCAATTTGTTACTTCAACTTTTGGATTGATTCCAAAGACGATGTTCTTCCTAGATCTTTGTAGGAAGTTTATCGACTTTATTTGAATCTCCTTTTCCTATACCAAAGTATTAATACTATAATGGTAGAAACTCTAAATTTAGATATAATCAATATTCACTAGTTGATTTACCAGTCTAGTAGAATTAATGTTGAGTCCTAGTCTTCATGATTTTTTGTAACCTTATGGAAATACTCTAGCCAAATTTAAAAAAAAAAACAAGATGAGATTTTTAAACTCCTCTCAATATCTCTTGTGGCTCTCCCTATTTCCTATTAATATATCATGGCTCTAATACCACTGTTAGATTTTGAGGACATATATTGAAGTAAATGCAACCACATATGTGAAATAAGTAAGCTATGATAATGGCACTATAATATACAAGAAAATAATGAGATAAACTTTTACAATAACTCAGGTAATATGCCATTAATGAAAGCTCATGAAAATAATACAATGCAATATAATGGAGGACTTGAACACTCCATAATTTTTAATGAACTACATTGTACCTACTCAACAGTATAATCTCACTCTCTATAGTAACATTTTATCTCACACTCACTTTATAGCTTAAAGGTCTCTATATAGGAATATATGTATCTTTGCCTTTACACTACCCATTACTCTTAATATACATATCCTATGACTCATGTACATGTGGACTACATGCACATTTACATCATTGCACATTATAACACTTGTGCATTTATTACTTGCTTGAAGTAACTACTCAAACATTACTCTAAAATAAACTCCTACTCTAGTTATGTACCCAAGGTGGTACATTGGCATGTGCCAAATAATATAATATAATCTAACATTTGACATGTGTAAATTTTTTTTTGAATTATTAAAGAAAGATACTAAATTTGACAAGGACAATGAATGCCAAAAAAAAATTGAAGCTATGAAAACTTATCTTTTGACACATTGTGTTTTGATACCACCTAACCCAACTCAACCATTGTTGTTGTACATAGTGGCTATCAATCATTCCCTTGGATCTATGCTAGTTCAATATGATGATCAACACTGAGAAAGGGCTATCTACTATATTACTAAAATATTTTTTAGCTATGAAAATCGTTATACACAATTGGAAAATTTGTGTTTAGCAGTTGTATTTTCTTCACAAAAATTAAGACACTATAAACTTAGCCAAAATACATATTCTATAGCAAAATTAGATCCCCAATGATATTTAATGTTAAATCCTTACATCTCAAGATGAATTGCCAAGTAGGTTATTGCCCTTAGTGAGTTTGATCTTGAATTTATCAATTAAATATCATTAAAAGGACAATTAATCATAGATCAATTAGCTATGACAACTTTAGAATCCAAGAACCCTTTAAACATAAGTTTTCTTGATGAAGTTATATTAGATATAGAATCCCAAGAACCTGAGCCATGGATTATTTATTTTGATGGTGTTAGATGCATCAAAGGTGTATGGGAAGGAATTGTTCTAGTTACCCTACAACAACTTATATATTTGTCATTCAAAATCTGTTTCTCATGCACAAATAACACAATAGAATATGAAGTACTCATTTTAGGACTTTGAGTCATGATAAATCTAAAGATCAAGATATTAATCATTTTGGGGGATTCTAACTTAGTGATTGACCAAATTAATGGTGTTTATCAAACCAAGGATTACAAGTTAAAACCATACAAAGACATTGTAGATAAACTAATAACTTATTTCAATAAGTTTATAATAGAAGCTATTGCATAATAATCACCATGTAGATGCCATGACTAGAAAAACATCTCTTATACCTTTAGAACTAGAGGATGAACAATATTCTATTGTAATGTAATTAATAAAAGAAATTACAACTCTAAAATAAAACCAACAACCTTTAAATGTTTGTGCCATCAAATCTACTTTACCTCAAGAACCCTGGTATCAAGGCATCTTCAACTTCCTAAAGGACAACACATTACCTAAATAATTAAACTCGTAAAAATTCAAATATCTCAAATAACGATCCTGTAAGTATGTCATAATATGAGAGCGTTTATATAGATGCTCCTTTGAAGGTATACTTCTCAGATGTATTGGTTTAATAGAAACACAAACAATCATTAAAGAGTCTCATGATGGATCATGTAGTGGACATTTTAGTGGATTTTCTATAGCTAGAAGACTCCTTAGAATGGATTATTATTATCCAACTATGGAAAAGGACACTTACAACTATGTTAAGAAATATAAAAATATGCTAACGACATGATAACCTTATTCATGCTCCTAAGGAATTGCAACCAATCGCATCACCTTGGCCTTTCTCCACTTGGGGTCTTGACATAATAGGTAAAATTAATCCTCGATCATTAGATGAACATAATTTAATATCACTATCACTAAGTATTTTACTAGGTGGGTTGCATCCATGTCATTATCTTCTACAACTAGAATCCAAATATAAAAAATTTTAACCAATCAAACCACTAATAATTATGTCATACCATTGGTATTAATTTCAAATAATGGTATGCAATTTAAAAATAAATAAGTCCAAAGAGTTTGTGCCAAATATAAAATTTAACAAAAATGGTCAACACCTTATTACCCTAAAGAAAATGGTCAAGTAGAATCATATAATATTAATAAAAATGGTCAATATTGGCACTTGCAATTATATCCCACCTTGTGGGTATATCATACTAGTGTAGGAACTCCTATGCAAAACCTTATGCCTTGGTTTATGGTACTAAGGCAATTTTTCCTTTTATTCTTTAAATTCCTTATTTAAGAGTCTTACTTCAATATTCTTTGGTCGGGAATGAATATCGCTTAGGTCACCTTCATAAATTAGATGTTTTAAAAAAAAATCACCTCAATGCCCTAGAGCACTTACAAATTTACCATGATAGAATTTGGTGTGTTTATCATAAAAGGATATGGCCTAGATTTTTTAAAATTGGAGGCCTAGTCCTAAAAGAAAATCAAAATAATACCAATGCTAAAGATGAAATAAAAGGTAAATTTGAGCGTAATTGGTTAGTTCTCTTTATTATCACTATCAAATTTGGATTTTAAGCCTATAACCTAGCCACATTAGAATAATGCAAATAATAAATCAACATAATGCATCTTAAAATATATTATGCTTGAATTTGCATGACTTACCTACTCATGCATCTAATTGCTACTTGAAATCCATATATGCCTGAAATTATACGTTTTATTTCATGATTGCTTAGGCTTTCTTGTTCATACCATTGATTTATGAGGGTCCACAATAAGGCAATTATGATCCTATCTAGAAAAATAATTACTTGCATTGCATTTACATTGGATAAATAATGCTAGTGGTCCTCCCAATCCCATAAATTATTTGAATTGATTTCTTCTACTACACCTACTTCTTCTTTATCAACTTTCTTCTCTTATTTCCCCTTTATTTGGTTAAGCAATGTTTGACATGATCATCTATAGCCCTGATGACTCTACCATATCCCTTTTTCTATCCCAACAACATCATAATCTCCTTAATCATTTTTCCAAATATAAAATCTTGACACTTGTCAGAGTATTGGATCAATGACAACTTGATAAGTTACCTATTATTTAGGACTATTTCAACTATTGATTCTTTCACATCATTTTATCTTATCATACATATCACAAACCAAATTTCAACATAATTTCATAAAATACCTTCATCAATAACATGTATTATCAACTCTTAGGATCATTTAATAGGCCTCTTCAATGCCCAAATTTCTTCATCGAGTGTGTTGCAATTTTACAACTCCCTATAGACATGCTATGAATTAGACAAATAAGTTTATTTCTTGGTGAGGCCTATCAAATAACCATGATGAATAATCATAAGATAATTCATCAAAGTTTACTTATTTAAATAAACCACTCAGATAGTGAAGCCTTATTAATCCAATATCTTGTAGACCTACAATTCTTTATAATTCTACCAAGCACTAGATTAATAAGGTTCCTCTTTTCTACTTGGTTTTTTAAACAAGCACATAATCAAATTAGAATCCACATATACAATACACCATGTTGCCTAGTATATTAATCAGGCATAGAGGACCCTAGTATATCCAATTTCTTGCAACCTTGTAATTTCTTACAAAGTGTGCTAGTTAGTCAATACAATACACATATTTAATAAGATATTAGATATTTTTATCTTCTTATACAAGAATGTTATGTGGCCTAGCATGCCACCTAAGTGAGCAGATGCTTTTAGTATCTTTTGCATATGTTTTAGGTGATGGACACCAGGATTTGAACCTCTCATTAATGTACTAGGTGATCTAGGATATCCTCATCATATTTTCCTTATATGTAGACAAGGAAATTGAGATCCAAATGTGTATTCTTACATTGAGGTTGACACATCTACATATTTACATAATATTTACTTCGGAACAATCAACATCCTATGTTTTTAAGTAATTCATATCGTTTAAACATTGCAATCTATGATCATCCTACATTGTCTCCCCATTTGAGTTGAAAATGTTAAAGAACATATGTAGATTATTATTCCACAATCAGCTACAATTATGTCATGCTTCCACATAGGTGTATTATGTATACACAATATCATGAGCATTTTGTATTAGATCGTGCATGGATTTCACTTACAAACATCTTGTATTTTAGACACCTCATCATCTCAGACACTAGATCCATTCTACATCCCTTGTGGTGTATACTTGAAAGTCCATCAGGCTATGTCCCTCATGGTATAAGCAATTTATTAGATATGCTCATATATCTTCTACATTCTTTGTGGTGTAGACATGAAAGTTATTTGAGCTATATCCCTTATGGCATAAGATATTTCTCAAATATTCTTAGTAAAGTCCTTTGGGCTATCTCACTTATGGAATAAGACATTGCTCAAATATGCTTAGTAAAGCCCTTCAAGCTACACCCCTTGTGGCATAATATATTGCTCAAATATTATCAATAAAGTGCTTCAAGCTATGTCCCTTATGGCATAAGCTATTGCTAAGATGTTCTCAGTAAAGTCCTTTGGGCTATGTCTCTCGTGGAGTAAGATCACTACTAACAATTACTAACATTACTAACCACAATATATCTCTTTGTATCATACTGTATATATTATTCGTATTTTACCATCGTGTTTCAATTTATTGTCCTTTACATGGTTTCTCAAGCCACCACTTAGACATGATGTGTTTTGTTACATTCTATAAGCACCTGTTTGTTTTAATAGATCTCAAGCTACCGCTTAGGGATGGAATAATGATCATCATATTTTTGAGCGTTTGTTCACTATCATGGCCCTAGGCCACTACTTAAAGATGTTATTCTTAGATCTTATGAATATATTTGGACATGTTCATCCAATTTATGAGTGTTTGTCCTATCTCAAAGGCTAACACTCAAAATGGGATCATGTTGAGAGCTTTTCCATTATCAAGTCCAAATACCACCACTCAATAAATAAAATTGGATCAAAACATACTCTTCGGTATTTTTCCATCAGAGTCTTAGGTCACCACTCAATAAAAAAATTAGGTTACCCTTAGCATTTGTTCATTTTTTGGTTCCCTAGACCACCACTTGGGTGACACATTTTGCAATGTCTTACTTGTGTTTAATGTCTACTTTTCTTATCTTTCTTATATTTTCTATTTTTTTACTTTATCTAAGTCACATATTATTCTCAAAATTTTACACTTCAGTCAAATGCATCAAATAAAACATATATCATATCACAACATATCAACACACCACATCAAAATAAATTATATAGATAATCATATAGTGACATTATCACCTAAAAGCCTCAAAGTAATACATGCCTATGAGTTTTGTGTTTCACAATATCAAAGTTGGTCCACTCATATCTATCATAAAAATTTGGTGCACCACATGAATCAAAATTGGTGCACTCACCCTCAAGAGACTATCCTACACACAAGAGTACCCTACATCTTTACCTCCTAGTTCTAGTGGAGACTTAAATCCCGTTAATCTCTAAGAGTATCTACTAATATATTGATATTTAAACATAGACCTTGAACATGTTAATGATAACATATTTTGTGAGGAAGGTATTATTGTATGATATAAAAATTGATATTGTATTAGCCTGGTTCCTCTCCATCTCAACCTCCAAATTAGTCACCTGCATGTCCATCCTTACATTGTAAATATCCACACTCATATTATTGACCTCCTCCTACAACTAGATCAATTATTGTTATGATTAATCCACTAGTGAGTATATCACATGTACACTAAGCCCTTCACACACTCTATAAAGGGTATCATCCCTCTATCAAGTAACCCACTCAACCTCAACCTATAGTTAAGTAATAGTTACATCTTGATCCTGCTCTAACCTCTCCATATCCTACCATGCTCTAGCAACCTCCTACTCTCTTGCTGCCTTAACCATTGTTAATTATATTCTCAAATCATGAAAGATACTCATCAAGGCTTTCATATTAGCCCACATAGCCTCCGTCATCAACCCAATAGGGCTAGTTACCCCAAATCCCTTCGATATTAGAGGTGTGATAACCAAAGTATCAAAATCTAATGGAGCACCCTCTACCCTACTTTCATCCTTGAACTCACCCCTAGCCACCTATGTAGTGGCCCTCTAGGTAGTTACATTTCTATGTACCCTATAGTGAAGATATTTAAATATAACCTATATCATCTTCACCACCCCTACTTGTCTCACACATAGCTCATCTAGTGCCACCCACCTCAATAAAAAGTTGACATACCATCTCAAGTAGCCCTTTGCAACCCTAATATCATCCACACCCAAAGTTAGAAATATAACATCATATTCATCCTTCTCTACAAAGGAGAGTAAGTTAGGAGGATTAAACTCGCTCTCTTTTGTGATCCATCAAAAACAAATATTTTATATTGTTAGTACTTTTTGTACCTATCCAAATTGACAAACCAATCTATCATAGCAATGGAGATCATAATCCTTACCTTCATCATCCACCAATAAAATCTTCCTCACTTGACATAACTCCCAGTCATCCTTGACCCTCTTGTATCAACCTCTTCATGAAAACCAAGTAACCTTTGATGCTCTCAACTTATTGATTTACTGATAGACAAGGATCAAGTTACCTTGGCCAACTCTATGACTCCCTTCCCACCTGTAAGATGTAAGTTTCTTAGAACTACATCCATATCTCTTGTCTTGAAATGGTTATCTAACTACAATATGCTCCTAGGTCCACACCTACTAAAGTGTGCAACCAACTAGACTCTTCCTACTATAGTAAGTGTATCGCTCCAAATTTTTCACACCCTTACCTTCAGGCTATAGGATCCGTGCCCGGAAGGGGGATGTGAAAAGGATGGCATGGTACCTCGGACTGAGAGGCCTTGCGAAGGTCCCACCTCTCGAGGGAGGTGTATTATGGTGATTTTTCGATGGATGGTGGGTTCACCAGGAAACATTTAATGGCAGTTTCCACGCCTAGGTTGGGAATGTGTTTGATGTGTTCAGTTTTATCCTTAAACATTCAAGTCCTAGGTTTGGCCAAATGAATCTAAGTTACTCTATATGAAGATGCAGATTAAATGAATACAAAAAATAGAATTAAGACAAAAAATAGAGAAATTAAGCAATATTAAAAGGTCATACCTGATCCGGATGTCTGATGAAGATTCTGATTCTTGAAGCAGTCAGGATCGCCTCTGATTTGATAGGATCGTCTAAGATCTGACAAGATCGTCTGAGATCTGATGAATTCGTCAGACGAATTCATCAGAGACCTGCAAACAGAGAAATAGGTGCAAAACACAAAAAATACCACTATTCTAATAGAGGGAAACAGTGTAAAATGATAATAACATTATCAAATTGAAAATTACAAACATAAACATGAATGCATTATACTGATTTAATGACAATTATAACATAATTATGCATTTGATCTAGATGGGTGAACTCCAAAATGCAAGATAGCATAAAATAATAAATAAACTAGCTAATTGCAGAATAAAACAACAGATTGAAGAAAGGAAAATGCAAACTCTAGGCACTGATTGCCCCCAATGATGATTACAATCGAAATCGTCTGGATGCGATGAAATCGTCTCTGATTCGACAAGATCGCCTTCGATCTGAACAGGATCGTCTACGACGATGTAAGCTTGCTCCGGCTGAAAAACACTAAGGTACCTACAACAAAATTTGAATAGAACTAATGCAAATAACAATTTGAGATGTCTTAATGCATGTGAAGTCAATTTACAGGAATTATCAGCCAGGGGGTGCTAAGGGGAGGGCTTAGGATTAAATAGGCTTAGGAGGGAGGTTAGGAGGTTGGAGATCATCCCTATTTGGGAGATCTCCAACGGGGAGGGTCTCTAACGGCGCAGACACGCTTCTGCCCGGATTAGAGACGTCGTTGGAACAGAAGCTAATTGTGCAAAATCAATTTTGGGACAAGATCGTCTGGACGTCCTAGTCCAGACGAAATCGTCCGATCTGAGGCGATATCATCTGATCGACGACGATATCGTCAAACGGTCAAAACAACCTCTAAAAATGGCGCGGGAAAGGAGGAAACGGATTAAGTGGCGGTTTGGGAGCGGTTTGGGAGGTTAAAATTTGAATTTGAATTATTTACTAGAGTAAATGTAATTATTAAGGTTTTACTACGCCAATTTTAGGGTGCTACATTTTGCCCCCTCTTTAGCGAATTTTTCGAAGAAAATGCGTTAAAGATGAGTTCTTCTCGATCTACGAGAAAGCAAAAAATTATTCCCATTTTTAGGCGACGATTCTTGGTCGAATCGTACGACAGCTTACTATGGTGCCCCCTCCGTGTTTTTACCCAAATCGAACGTTTGAGGTAAAAATGCGAAAAAGCAAAATTTTAATTGTTTTTAATTAGTTTTTGAATAAAATTAAGAAAAATAGGGTAAAACCCTAATTCATTTTTTTCATTTTTTGCTTTTAGAGCTCTGCAAGCAAAATGGTGGAGACATCACACAGATCGACAGAGGTCCGACGCGGGCTATGGGTAAGAGTCTAAACTTAGCTACAATTCAGTTATGAATTACACCACACAACCCAAACCCAATCAACCCAACCAGGATAACAAAGACGATCGACTGTGATACGAAGACGATTCTGCTCAAAGGGGAGAGCACCATCGCCCGATAAGGGCAAGGGTGTTGACACTAGGGAGAGTAGCGAGATAGCGACTCTCCGAGCGGAGACAGTCCATCTCCAAGCACAAGTGCAGACCCTGCAGGAGGAGGCTGCACGACATCGAGCTGAGGTGACACAGCTCAGAGATGAGATTGCACGCCTCAGAGCACGGGGCGGAGGGGCGAGCACTGGGGAGCTGGCATGGGCTATTGCCCAAATCACTTTCTACCAGACATTATACTATCAGATGGTGCCAGAGGAGGATAGACTACCACTGCCGGCTAACATCGTAGATCCGATCCGGATTGGGTCATCGAGGACTTCGTCCCGATCGATGACTAGGACTCGCAGTACCACTCATACTACGATGGGGCCACCTCATCCACCTCAGGGTGGGGGAGGAGATGAGGCTAAGAGCTCGAGGGGTTCTTGAGGCTAGACTACTGCACGGCATTGTACAGATTGATATGATAGCATTTATTATTTTTTGATAGAGGATTGAGTATGCCGAGGTACAGATTGTGGCATACCAATCCAGTTTTGATATGATGTATATATATTTTGATATATATATGTGATATATATAGATGAGATATGTTTTTGATCATATGACTTGTGTCTTATGTATTTGTATGATGTTTTTAAATGTTTTGATTGATTGATTTGATGATTCATGTAATTACGTCATTGGAAATATTATGGTTTGAATGTCATGCTTGTAAAATTTAAATGAAATAATCTGATGTAACAAATTGGTTGTTTGTGATGTAATGTGATAAAAGATAAAAAGAGACTTCTAACAATAATTTCAAAGGACATTGTCGCTATTATAGACCATTTCATGGAGTCGCCGCTCACTCGGTCGTCAAGCTAATCCCGAGTATAGAAATATTGTTAAAAAGTAAAAGAGTGCTTAAGAGACTGTCTTAAGACTTTGGTGCAATGGTGCAAATGATGATGATGATGGTTTGTTTTCAGATTTTCATAAAATAGTATGCATGAAATAATGTTAAAATGATTTTTGCTAGGCATAAATTCCTAAGTGTGATAAATTTTTTGGATAATTCCCTAGGAATTATACCATCATTGCAAAATTGAAGGTTGACATAATGACATGAAATAGTGATAATGTGCATGCTTTTTAAAAGCATAATTTGTGTAACATAATGATTTAAGTCATATGTTTTTCATGAATTGATTTTTAAATGAATGGGGAATAAAAATTGGTACAATGGTTTGCGCTAGGCATAGAATATGTAGGTATAGACTTATACCATCATCGCGAAATCCAAAAAGAGATAGTTTTATTGCATGGTTGATTTTTAATAAATAGAAAATATGAAGATGAGGACTTGCGCTAGGCATAAAATTCCAATTTTGGTTTTGGAACTATACCATCATCGCGAAAGTCGATAATATATATATATATATATATATATATATATATATATATATATATGTGTGTGTGTGTGTGTGTGTGTGTGTGTTTTGATTGTATGGTTTTGAAAGAAATTTTGATTTTTGTGATTATGCATGTAGTTGTCTTTAGACTAAACAACTGTACTTGAAGAAGAAAATGAATTATTCCAAACAATTTGCAAAAAAATATTTCAAAGTACTTTAAAGACAAAAGTTAGATTTATAAGGGATCCCATGTGCATATGTGAGTTCATTTCCAATCTTGATTTATCATAATGATACACAAAATCTCTCAAATATAAAATGTGTGTGCAATTGCTATGTTCATTTACCAGCTTTGAGCAAGATAATATGATACAAGTGATTTGAATGAACCAAATAAGTGTTCATTAACCATGATGTAGATGCATATAACCATACTAGACTACTATGTAAGTCGGATTATCAAGAGCTAGCTAATCCATAAGCAGACATAGGTCTGTACAAAAGAAGGTCGCTAATGTGACAGACATATCGCCACGCTAGGAGTTACCCAAGGCCAAGCGGGTTGGGCACAAACCACCTGTTATGGGGCTTACCTCACAGTTTTCGAATAATTGAGAATTCTAGGGATTCAAGCTCATCAACCCTTCTTTTCTTTTCAAAGGGTAGGGAAAGGGATTTTATTGCTTTTGCTTTTGCTTTTTTTTTCTTTCTTTTGTATTTTTGCTTGATTTTTGAGATAATGCTTGAAACATTGTTGTAATGATATAAAATAACTTTTTTTCTTTTTCTTTTTTTCTTGAACTTTGCTTTTGTTTTTTTTTGTTCTATACTAGGGATACTTGCTCGGATTAGCTGTAGAGCAAGGGATTTTTATTCTGGGTAGGGGTGAGCTTGTCCTTTTGCCAATTCTCAAATATTCTAGACCATGTGCATGATAGGATAGCAGGGAAAACTTTTCGCTCAAGAAACCACTTCTACTATGTAGCAAAGCATGGAAATTACAAATATAATCATTTTATTGTGAAAGGATGTGCTTGGTTTAAGTAAATAACAAGATCAATTCTCTGTGCTCAAACTTTATTTAATTGAATTTTGTGGACTTTGATATAAGAGAGATTAGTAATCATGCCAGATAAAATCAAGATATTTATTTTTGTGAGTGTGAAAGTGAGGGATTCCAAATAAATGCTAATTTATCCAAAATAATTTGAAACATATAATTGCAACATTTGTAAGAAGATATATATAAATAATAATATTTTTGAGAAGCTTTGAGAATGTTGACTCTCTCTTTCTTCTTTATATTATTTTGGTTTCGAAAGAGTCAAGAATATTGTTGTTTTGATTTTTATTATTTTTGAAAGAATTAACAAGTGCCAAATAATTTTGAAGATTTTGATGATTATGAATTTTTTTGGTGTTTTTGAATTTATAAATTGAAAGAAATACAAGATAGTGATTTTGAAATATTTTAAACAAATATATACAAGGATGAAATGACCAAATTTATACATAGTAACGTTTAAGATGCAAAATATTCATGGGTTCTTTAAGTTCTTTACCATCTAAGGTAGATAATTTGTATGCTCCTGATTCAAATTTAGCAGTGATAATGTATGGTCCAAGCCAGTTGGGCTCAAATTTACCTTTAAGGTCCTTAGTTGCATTAGTATTTTTTTTGAAGATTTTGAGGATTTTGATTTTTTTGTATTTTGATTTTAATTTATGAATTGAAATTGGTGGTATATACAAGATGATCTATATACACTATACAAGGTTATTTGAGTATAGCATGTCTAAGGTTGCTTCAAAATCAAAGGAGGTTTTGAAGGATAATCTGATTGAGGTGAAGGTAAGAACAAAAGGTGATGAATAAAAGGTAGTGATAACAAAAGCTTTGTTATAATGTAAAATAATGTAGTAAAAGATTTGACTTTTATATGTGTAAAATTGATCATGTTACAAAATAAAATGTAAGAAGGATAAGAAGGTTCTTCATTCTTATCACTATATTCCAAGTCTTGATAAGATGGAGGGAGCATATATGAAATATATGCATGGATGTTATTTGGTAAACAAGGATGATCATATATGGATGAAGAAAAGTGATGGATAGAAGATAATTGTGACAATAGAGAATGTATAGAACTTGATGTTTCAACCGTTAAATATTCTTCAAATGGTGTTGGGTCACCATGTATGGTAACAATTTTATTTGCAAGTTCAAACTTCAAACATTGGTGAAGAGTGGAAGGGACAACCCTCATTGTATGCATCCAAGGACTTCTAAGAAGTAGGTTGTAAGGTGAAGGGCAATATGCTACATAAAACAAAGTATCCAGGATCTTGGATCCAATATTAAAGGGAAGAATTATAGTACCTTGAGCTTCTTGAATTTCATTGTTAAAAGATTTTATAATAACATTTGATTCATTAAGATCTTCTTCCTTTATTTTGAGTTTTTGGAATAATTGATAAGTGCATAAATTAAGAGAGGAGCCATTATCTACCATGATAGTTTTAACAGGTGTTTCTTTACTAGATCCTGTAATGTAAAGATAGTAGTCTTCTTGTGGAGTAGAGGAAGGAATCTCCTCATCATAGAATGAAATATGGTTAACCTCAAGAGGGTTTACACCATTAATTATGTTCTTAGAGAAAATATGATGAGGAACAAATTGTTGGCTAGGTATTTTGAACAAAGTTTCCTTATGAGAAATTTGTAATACTTCTAAAAGGGATATCTTTGCTTGAGGATTAATCACTTGTTTTTGGCTATCAAAGTGGATTTTAGATTGAGATTTTGATTCTAAATATGAGCTTTCTATGCTTACATTCCATTTTGTATCATTCTCTAGAGCCAAAGATAGTTTTGAAGGTTGGTCAAATGAGGAATCCATATCTTGAATATCAGATTGAGTTGATTGAACTTGAGGTTGCTCATTTGTAGTTTCTGTTACAATATTAATAATATCATCATGATGGGACACATTAACATGCAATATTTGATTGGTTTCCTGTTGTTGATAATTGAATAGGGGTTCTTGGGAGATCTCCATGTCTTGATTGATTATTGGTATTTGTTGTGTAGGAGTTTGATTGTTTACTGAAGATTTATAATCAGTTGTAGATTGTAATTCTTTTATATTAAAAAGACCCTCATCAATCAAATCTTGAATTGCACATCTTAAATCTTTACAATTTTGTGTCATATGTCCATCTACTCTATGATATTCACAATGTAGCTCAGGTTTAAACCAATCTGTTGTGGTATCAAGTTGTCTTATGGAAGGGAGTTCAATCCTATTTGTATCAAGTAAATGCTTGAGAATTATATCCATTGGTTGATTGAGCTTTGTAAATGTACGTGATGAAGGTTTTTGAGAGGTTTTTGATATGTGCCTTAGGAGTTTAGTCATAAAAGGACCTAATGGTTTCTCACCTCTACTTTCTTTATTATGGGTAGAATGATGACAGGAAGATTGCGAAGCATGAGGTGAGTACATGGTAGAATTGGAAGAATAAGTATTTTCTTGTTGAAATGGATGTGTTGTATTGAAAGAAGAATATTGAAAAGGTGGTGGAGGATTGTATGTGGATCGATAGACATAATATGGATATATGGGAGAATAGATAATATCATTATGAAGAGGATTGGAAAAGGGATTGTTTTGTTGGGTTATGGATGAAAAATGAGAAAAGTGTGATGGAGGTGATGTTGAATAGGGATGAGGTTGGTCATAATCAACAAATGTATTTGGCTGAATTCTTCCAACATTACTGATGGGCTCATATTGATTTGAGTAAAAACTCATGGTTTCTTTAGTACTTCTAAAAGTAATATTTAGCATCTACTATTTAGAATTGAATCTAAAACATACAAACTTGAAATGATGATTTTGTTTTTTGTTTTTCTTGTATACATATACATTTATTTATATATATATATATATATATATATATATATATATATTTTTTTTTTCAAAAGGTTTTAAATGTATTCACGTCGGGTTCACCAAAATGTATCGCTCCAAATTTTTCACACCCTTACCTTCAGGCTATAGGATCCGTGCCCGGAAGGGGGATGTGAAAAGGATGGCGTGGTACCTCGGACTGAGAGGCCTTGCGAAGGTCCCGCCTCTCGAGGGAGGTGTATTATGGTGATTTTTTGATGGATGGTGGGTTCACCAGGAAACATTTAATGGCAGTTTCCACGCCTAGGTTGGGAATGTGTTTGATGTGTTTAGTTTTATCCTTAAACATTCAAGTCCTAGGTTTGGCCAAATGAATCTAAGTTACTCTATATGAAGATGCAGATTAAATGAATACAAAAAACAGAATTAAGACAAAAAATAAAGAAATTAAGCAATATTAAAAGGTCATACCTGATCCGGATGTCTGATGAAGATTCTGATTCTTGAAGCAGTCAGGATCGCCTCTGATTTGATAGGATCATCTGAGATCAGACAAGATCGTCTGAGATCTGATGAATTCGTCAAAGACCTGCAAACAGAGAAATAGGTGCAAAACATAGCAAATACCACTATTCTAACAGAGGGAAACAGTGTAAAATGATAATAACAATATCAAATTGAAAATTACAAACATAAACATGAATGCATTATACTGATTTAATGACAATTATAACATAATTATGCATTTGATCTAGATGGGTGAACTCCAAAATGCAAGATAGCATAAAATAATAAATAAACTAGCTAATTGCAGAATAAAACAACAGATTGAAGAAAGGAAAATGCAAACTCTGGGCACTGATTGCCCCCAATGATGATTGCAGTCGAAATCGTCTGGATGCGACGAAATCATCTCTGATTCGACAAGATCGCCTCCGATCTGAACAAGATCATCTGCGATGATGTAAGCTTGCTCCGGCTAAAAAACACTAAGGTACCTGCAACAAAATTTGAATAGAACTAATGCAAATAACAATTTGAGATGTCTTAATGCGTGTGAAGTCAATTTACAGGAATTATCAGCCAGGGGGGTGCTAAGGGGAGGGCTTAGGATTAAATAGGCTTAGGAGGGAGGTTAGGAGGTTGGAGATCATCCCTATTTGGGAGATCTCCAATGGGGAGGGTCTCTAACGGTGCAGACATGCTTCTGCCTAGATTAGAGACGTCGTTGGAACAAAGACTAATTGTGAAAAATTAGTTTTGGGACAAGATCGTCTGGACGTCCTAGCCTAGACGAAATCGTCCGATCTGAGGCGATATCGTCTGATCGACGACGATATCGTCAAACGGTCAAAAAAACTCTAAAAATGGCACGGGAAAGGAGGAAACGGATTAAGCGATGGTTTGGGAGCAGTTTGGGAGGTTAAAATTTGAATTTGAATTATTTACTAGAGTAATTGTAATTATTAAGGTTTTATTGCGCCAATTTTAGGGTGCTACAGTAAGGCACTCAATAAAGAGTTTTATATAACTTGTCCAAGATAACTAGAGCCCATGCATAAATAGTCTAATGTTATTGCATGTTATCAATGACCTTTCCCTATCCCTATGGGAGCACTCATTAGCTAGTATCTACCATAAATATCCTAGACACAATGGGACATAATAGTATTGTAATATGATCTATGCGGTCTCCTAAGTATGCATAATTAATGCATAATATTATTCAAATATTCTGATAACATCTATCACCTATTAATAGCTCCATACCTACCCTATTGTCCCTTCTAAGCTAAATTTCAACCCCTCAAACAGGAACATGAAGAATATAACATACATCCTCTAGAGTAATCATCATCTCCCTAGTAGGTTCTTGGAATGTATCATCTCTCTATGGTAGCATTGTAAGTAGCGGTCAATCAAAATATATATTTGGAATAAAATCCACATGATACAAACTAGTTGTGACTAACACTTTAATGTCATGATCATCCACCAACTCTAATATCATATCCATCACACTAGTGAATATTCTATCATATTTTTGGATGTTTCACAATCACTTTTCAAAATTTTGGTGTCCCTTTGTCTCTTTCACCATCTCTTCATGTTGCAACCACATCCCTTCTCGCATTGATCCATCATCACCTTTGTTCTTAAATATGTGTGGTCCATTGATTGAATTTTGGTTTGATAGATCTACATATTCATGGAGCATTATTAAAAATATATCCTACTATTTTTGGGGGATGGATATTATTATCTTTGTATTCAATTTATTTCAACTTGTTAATTTGTTAAAAAAGGAGGAAGGCAATTTAATATTTTCAAATTAAAATACATAAATATTCCAAGGGAATATTCTTTCATACTTTTGATGTAAAAAGGGGAATTTCATCCCTTGTATTTTTGTTTAGAAAGACCCTATATTTTCCACATATAGCCTTCTTTATAGTTGTCGATAAGCTCTTTTCGAGCTAGATTCAGAAGAAGCATTATTTTTCTATTTGTCAAGGTCTACTTTGAACTATGGTGCTTTAAAATTTGAGTTGTTTTCACTACTTTAGACTTGTTTGTTATATCTTGGAGTGTATTTTTTGTCATACTTGGCACTCCTTTCATCCTTATTTCATCCTCATTTGAATTCAAACAAATATATTGGAACTTTTTTTCTCTATGCTTTATTTTCTAAGGTAATTTTTCTATTTCATTTTCTCAAGCTTGATCCTCATTTTTTAAATTAGATTTTGTGTTCTAATTTTTGTATTACAGAGAATACTCTTAAATATCTCTCTTATTTATTTCAACATTTTAGTTTTTTTTAATTCTATTCACAATACCACAACCAAGCATCACAAGTTTGGGTTTGCATCAACTTTTGGTTTTGCATCACCAGGCATCACAAGTCTACTCCTACCATCGATGTTGTCTTTTGGTTTTTCAGCACCATCAATTTGGTTTTGCATAAACGTTTACATTTGGCTCACTAGATCCTCTATATCTACATCATCCACATCAGCATTCTCCTTGTGTGGCTTTTATTTCCTTTCTTTTTATTTTCATTCATTTTTTTCATTGTATTCCAATACTTCTATGATGGGGAGGAATGATAGGGATGAAATAATAATAGTAGTTGACATTTTGATATTTTTATTTAATGTAATTTTAGCCAGAAGGTTCCTAAAATGGTTCCTTCTTGGGTGTTGTATTTGACTATAAATATCCCCTTTGCAAATGAAATCAATCAATCAATATTTTCTTTTTCATTTATGTTTCCTCTAGTGTTTTTATCACTCCAAGACCTATTTTTTAAAATGGTTATATTATGATGGGATGAATCAAAATTTGAAGGATCATGTATGTATAGGTTTGTTTGAAAGATGAAATATTTAAAGGAGCAAATGAACATTTAGAATGTCAAATCTTTTGGTAACATTTTTAAATAAAAGAAAGAAAATGAATTCAAGATCAAAATTTTATAATATAGTTGAAACTAATGGAATGGATAAATATTCTTATGTGAAAGGAGAATAATTACTTTCTTATTATCGCAATGCATTGAAAAAGGAGGAGTCATATTGATTCCAAAAATCTAGGGAGAAATGGCTCAAGGAAGGAGATACAAATACAAAAAGAATTCATGCTTATATCAATAATCAAATTTTCTTTGTTACTTAAAAATATTTTAACTCCAAATGGAAGAAATATTACGGATGAAGAAGACACAAGGAAGGAAGCAATTAATTATTTCAAAAATATTTTATCAAATACTAGGCAAGATAAGGAGGCACAATATAAGCTTTTGCAAAATATTCCATCAATTATCACATAGGGGCAAAATGAAATCTTGATGAAGAATATATTTGTGGATGGGCTACATGAAGTAGTTATCTCTTTCTATCCTAACAAGGCACCTATCCCCAATGGATTTCCTACCATTTTTCTTTCTAAAATTTTGGGATTTATAGTTGTAGTTGAAGAGGCATAGAGAATGAAGGCTATAATAAGTAATATCAATGTTGGTTTTATTACATTGGTTCCCATGAAAGGCAAGATAAAATATTTTTATAATTTTAATCAAAAAATACTTTGTAATATGATTTATAAGATCATTTCAAAATTTATGGCAAACATATTGAAAGGCATTCTAGGTTGTGTTATTTTAGAGGAACAAGGTGGTTTTTTTTGTGGTAAATATATTCTTGATGGTATAATCATTGCATAGGAAGCCATACATTATATTAATTATATTAAAAAACTAGGTATACTTGTGTTATTAGATATGAACAAAGCATGTGATAGGGTTTCCTAGAATTTTCTACATGATATTCTCAAAACGTTTGGTTTTTATTATAGTTGGTGTGAATGGATTAAATGTTGTTGTAGCACTATGAAATATTTTATTTTGATCAATGGTTCTCTTGTTGGTTACTTCAATTCATCTTGTGGACTTCATTAAGGTGATCCACTATCTCCTTGTCTATTCATTATTATTGTGGAAGCATTAGGAACACTTTTATCAAAGGCAAAAATGGAAGGAAAAATAAAAGGTATTCAATTTGCTAAAAATGGTACCTTTGAATTTCATCTCTAATTTGTTGATGATACTTTTCTTTTGGGTCATCCCTCAATCATTGAGGCCATGGAGTTTAAAACAATATGATCATGCTATGAGAAAGTTACTGGATAGTTGGTTAATAATACAAAATCTAGGATTTTTCATTAACATTACCTTCAATTTACAACAAAGTATTATAAATATTTTAGGATTTAAATTAAAATATTACCATAAACCTACTTACGTATTTCTTTGTCTCATAAAGGAAATAAAAAGGAGATTTAGATCTATTTTTTTGGATGGAATGAAATCTATTTTGATAGGTTGGAAAAGTAAGTTCTTAACCACGACAAGAAATCTACAATTATAATCCATATCTATTTATATGATGTCACTTTCAAGACTACCAACAAGTATAGCATCAAAATTTGATAAACTTCAAAGAGATTTTCTTTGGAAAGGTTGTGAGGAAAAAATTAGGTTTTTCTGTTTGTAATTGGGATAGGGTTTGCAAAAGAAAGAATATTGGAGAATCATGCTTTTAAAATTATAAATTTGTGAATTTGGCATTAGGGGCAAAGCTTGGGTGGAGATTATTCAAATATAAAGAAAATAATTGGACAAGAATATTACTTCAAAAATATATAGGTTCTCTTAATGTAATGAAATTATTTAGGAAAATAACCCTACCCAAAGGATCATAAACATGGAACTTCATATTAGATAGTTTTTAATTGATAAAGAAATATATTAGATGGTTATTCGATGACATAAATTATACAATTTTCTGGTTTTATGTTTGGTTGAAGTTTTATCCTCTTATCTCTGACTCAAAAAGACAACCATTGGCTCAAGCATGCCTACCTTGTAAAGGTCCAAAGGTAAAAGGCTATATTAATATGAGCAACAACTATAGATCATGGATTTTTTTTAGTTTCCTAGTTGAAAAAAGGAAGTCAAAAAAATTGAACATGAACTTCAAAAGATACTTCAATATTTTTATTTACCGATTTTTACAAAAAATGATGAGTTGGTTTAGAATCTATCAAAAGATGGTGGATACTTGATCAAGTTGGGATATGAGGATTTAGAGAAATTAAAATTTCCTAATCCCTAATATTTTCCTTGGAATAATGTTTGGTAATTAGAGGCTCTCTCTAAGGCTTCAATAAGCATGCATAGCTTGTAAAGGTCCAAAGGTAAAAGGCTAAATTAATATGAGCAACAACTCTAGATTATAGATTTTTTTAGTTTCCTAGTTGAAGGAGAGGAACTCAAATAAATTGCAAATGAACTTCAAAAAATGCTTCAAGAGTTTTACTTATCAATTTTTACACAAAAGGATGAGTTGGTTTAGATTCTATCAAAGGATAGTGGATACTTGATCAAGATGGGATATGAGGATTTAGAGCAATCAAAATTTCCTAATCTCAAATATTTTCCTTAGAAGAATTTTTGGTCATAGAGGCGCTTCGTAAGGCCTCAACAAGCATGCCTAGCTTATAAAGGTCCAAAGGTCATAGGCTACATTAATATGAGCAACAACTCTAGATCATGATTTATTTTAGTTTCCTAGTTGAAGGAGAGTAACTCAAACAAATTGTAGATGAACTTCAAAATATACTTCAAGAGTTTTATTTATAAATTTTTACACAAAAGGATGAGTTGGTTTAGAATCTATTAAAGTATGGTGGATAATCGATCAAATTGGGATATGAGGATTTAGAATAATCAAAATTTTCTAATCCTTAATATTTTCTTTGTGTTGAGCAAGGTGCAGAAAAAGTATTGTCATTGTTGTCAACACAGACAGATAGATCAGTTGATGCAATGGACAAGAGTTCAGAGGTCAATGAGAGCATGTACAGTAAATTTCCAGGAAGATAGAAGTGGCCCAGATTCACAAAATCAAAGAAAAAGACAAGTAAGAAAACTATCGCGATATCGCGACATGTTTTCTGTCGTGATTTCGTGACATATCGGAGGAGAGAGAAAAAGCTGGAAAAGCTGTCGTGATTTCGCGACATATCGAAGGAGAGAGAAAATGCTGGCAAAACTGTCATGATTTCGTGACATGTTGGACGAAAGAGAAAGTGCAAGATAAACTGTCACGATTTCGTGACATGTTGGAAGCAAAGAAGGCAAGTAAGAAAACTGTCATGATTTCGTGACATGTTTGAAGAAGAAGCGCAGGACAAGAACTTCATGTCTTTGAGAGAAGGAAAAAAAACTTTGAAACGTGTTTTGACATGTTTGGAGAGAAGGTGAAGCAAAGAAATGTGTGCATGATTTCGATGACATGTTTGAGAGAAGTAAAAAGAAAAGTGTCATGATTTCACGACAATTTGCAAGAGGAGGTAAGGTAGAGAGAAAAGTGTTTTTTTTTGTTTTTTGAGGAGAAAAAGGAGGAAAAGTGTCATGATTTCGTGACATAATGCAAGTGAGTCCGATGAGAAAAGGGTGTAGAATCCATTTCTGTCTAAGCGAAGAAAGAGGAGAAGGATGAAGTGTCATGATTTCACGACATGCTTCATTTTCAGTCCAAAGCAAAGAGAAAGAGGAGAAGGATGAAGTGTCACGATTTTGCGATAGAAGCAAAACGAAGGAGCATGGAAGTAGAAGCGTCACGATTTCATGACAAATTCAAGGAGGAAGAGCTCAAAGGCATCGAAAGTGTCATGATTTCATGACATGTTCCATTTTTGCGAGCCAAATAAAAGGCACAAGGCAACGAAAGTGTCACGATTTCATGACATGTTTCATTTTCACGGGCCAAAGACAAAAAAGGCACAAGGCAACGAAAGTGTCACGATTTCGTGACATGTTCCATTTTCATAGGAAAAAGGCAGGGAAGTGCAAGGAGGAGGAAAATGTCGTGATATCATGACATGTCATGTTTTCATGAGTAAAAGGTGAGAAGAGCACAAAGAGATAGAAGTGTCACGATTTCATGACAGGTCGCAACAGCACGATTACGGACAGTTAACTGGAGTCAGTGTGACAGTTATAGGTGCAGTTACAGATAGAAATCATGCAAGCTATTTTAAGAACTGTCGAAGAAGGAGAGATCAAACAGTCACATAAATAGAATCAAAAAATGCATGCATGCATAGAAAAGGATACGAACAGTCATGACCGAGAAGACGAATAGTCATGGTAGAGGTATACGTTGCATGTAACGTGTTTAACGAAATACCCACTCTATATATACAAAAGGAGTTACATAAAGAAGGAGTTACAGTTGTCAAGTGGCAGAAGAGAATATTAAAAGAACAAGTTACAATTGACAAGTGGCGTATGAGGAATGAAAGAAGGCGTTATAACTGGAGTTACAGAGCGAAAGGTCAGTTATAAAAGGGGAGTCGCGTAGAGAATTAAAGTTGCCACCGAATGTGTGAAAGTGCTACCGAAAGAGGGTTAGAAGAGTGTTGTAAGAGAGAGACAAGCAGAGCAGTAAGGGTTTACTAAGTTTTGATAAATTGGAGACCAGTCAGGGTCTTGAAAAAGTGAAGGCATTTGTATGTCATTGATATAGCTTTCAAAACTGTGATCCAAGTTGGTGCTTGGATAGGGGTTGGTGCTCCTTTCTATTGGTGCAGATAAATTAGGGGTTGGTGCTCCTTCCAATGGGTGCTGGTAAACAGATTGTAAAATTGGTGTTTTGCAAAGACTGGATTTGGACCGTAGTCCAAGCAGTCATTCTTGAGGAGTAGCCAAATTGGTGAACCTCGTTACATTGTGTGTTGTGGTGTGCTCTCTTGTGATAATTACTTTATCTATTTTTAAGTTCTCTTTGCTTCAGTTTTAAGAGTGGTAGAATTGAATTTTAAATAGCTACACTGATTCACCCCCCTCTCAGTGTCATTGTGAGAATATCAATTGGTATCAGAGCAAGGTTCCTGAACAAGCTTAATCAGCTAAGGTGATCTTGGAAGGAACACAATGGCAGGTGGTGAAGGATTCTCATCAAACAAAGCTCCTTTGTTCAATGGAACTAATTACTCATTCTGGAGACTCAGGATGCAAACATATCTGAGTGCATTAGGATACGACATTTGGGAGTCAGTAGAAAGTGGATACACAATACCCGCTACTCCTCCAACAGATACTGCTGAGAAGAAAAAGTTTGAGAATAACTCCAAAGCAAAGAATGCCATAATGTGTGGGCTAGTAGACAATGAACTGATAAGGATCATGAGCTGTAAATCGGCAAAAGACATGTGGGACAAACTAAAGAGCATCCATGAAGGAGACAACAAGATCAAGGAAGCCAAGCTGCAAACGCATCGAGCTCAGTTCGAAGCATTACAAATGAATGACGATGAGAACATAGAGGCCTATATGTTGAGAGTCAATGGAATCATTAATGCAATCAGAGGACTCGATGAAGAAATCGAAGATGCGGTTGTCATGAAAAAGGTACTTAGAACTCTTCACAAAAGATTTAATTCTAAAGTTTTTGCAATAGAAGAGGCTAAAGATCTAAATAATTTTAGCATGGATGAGATGCATGGTTCTTTGACTACATACGAAATGAGAATAGGACAAACTAAGCCCATAGATAGAGAAGCTACTTTTAAAGCACACAAAAATATAAAAGCTGAACAAGAATCTGAGGATGAAAAGACATCGGATGAAACGAAAGCTAACTTTGTTCGAAAACTTACAAAGGGAAAAGGAAAATATAGAGGAAAGTTACCGTTTAAGTGCTTCAATTGTGGAGGGGTCGGTCACTTTGCAGCTAAGTGTCCAATGAATGAGAAAACCAAAAGTGATGAAGGGTCACACCAAGAAAGAAGTGACTGGAAGAAGAAACCAAATTTTAGAAAAAGCAACTTCAAAAAGAAAAGTTTCATATCCAAGAATGTCAGCTCTTCTGAAGATAGCTCAAGTGAAGATTCTGAAGAAGAAACAGGTGAAGCTCTGTTCATGGCATTTGAAGAAGACAAAATAGAAGAAAAATAGGAAGGTGACACAAACATTAAGGATGAGGCTGAAGTATATCTGGAAGGAGAGTTGGTTGCTGCACTTAAAGAGTTGAGTACAGAAAGGAAAAAGAATAAAAAGGTCTCAAGAAAGCTTGAGGATGCGAATGACATAATAAACACTTTGAAAGTACAGATAGAAGAATTTAAGAAAATGTCCGAAGAACTCGAAGTGCAGTTAACCATGAAAATAGATGAGTGCAACAAACTGGAAGAAGAGATTGTTGTCTTAAGAATGCGGCTAGAAGAAAAGAATCAAAAATTGAGTTGCTATCACAAACTTGAAGGTAGTTCTGCGAAGCTTGAAAATATTATAAATAGTCAGAGGACTACAGGCATCAAATTTGGCTTGGGCTTTGTCGAAGGAGAATCGTCAAGTGCATCAAAGGCCATAACTGTAGAACAAGTAAAGAAAGAAGACAAGATCAAGGTTGATCAAGGAAAAATGAATCAAGCAAAAGAAAGCAACAGTGCCAGGCACGAGAAGAGTGCTGACAATGAGGGATTCATAAAAGTCACACATCAAAGGAGAAGAAAATTTGTGGCTCCTACTACAAAATGGCAAAGACCAATTCCCAGGTTCAATCATTCCTTTTTTGGTTATTGTTTTAAATGCAATGCTTACGGTCATAAGATTTCAGACTGCATTCATAATATAGGACAAAGAAATTTCACCAGTAGAAATGTCTTTTCACCCTTGATGGATTATGCAGTAGAATGCTATAACTGTCATAACTTTGGACACATTGCAAGAAACTGTAGAAGCACATATGCAACAAACAGATATCAGGGAAGAAGATCTCAACCAAACAATTTAAGGCAAAATAGAAAATTCCTAGAAAAACATGCACAGGCTAATGACAAAGAAAAGTCTAAACAAGTGACCAAAACTGTAGCCAAACCAGAGTGGAAAGAAAAGGAGCGACCCAAGGAAGAAAAGGAATCCTTGATTGTTCAGACAACATTCAAAGCACAGAACAAATCTGCACCATGGATATTGGATAGTGGATGCTCCAGCCACATGACAGGAGATAAACAAAAATTTGAAAAATTACAAAAATATGAAGGGGGCTCTATAAAGTTTGGAAATAATGATGGAGCCAAGATAGTTGGCAAAGGATCAGTCAAGATAAGTGATGGAAAGATCAATTCCAAAGAAGTTCTGTTTGTGATTGGTTTGAAGCACAACTTATTGAGCGTAAGTCAAATCTGTGACAGAGGTCATGAAGTCATCTTTAAGAAGCAGGGTTGTGAAGTAAGAAAAGCACACAGTGGGAAGCTGATAGCTACTGGATCGAGGACTTTTGGAAATCTATATACTCTCTCAGAAACTTCAGAAGGAGCGTGCTTGATTGGACAGGAAGATGAAAATTGGCTGTGGCACAAGAGGCTCGGTCATATTAGCTTTGACAATCTGGTAAAAATAAGTTCAAAAAGGGCAGTAAGAGATATACCCACCATTGGCAAACCAGTAAATAGCATCTGTGCTTCATGCCAAAAAGGGAAGCAAACTAGAGCCACATTTAAATCAAAGGAATACTTCACCAGTAAGCCTTTAGAACTAATACATACTGATTTGTGTGGACCCATGAGAACACAAAGCATAAATGGTGACAAATACTTTATGTTGTTCATAGATGACTACTCCAGGATGACATGGGTACTATTTTTAAAGCTTAAATCAGATGCCTTCGAGATGTTCAAGATTTTTAAAAAATAGGTTGAGAATCAAACTGAAAAAAGAATTAAATGCCTAAGATCAGACAGAGGAGGAGAGTTTATCTCAGAAGAGTTTGTAGAGTACTATCAAAAATATGGGATCAGAAGACAGTTTTCAGCAGCAAGGACACCTCAGCAGAATGGTGTTGTAGAAAGGAAGAACAGGACAGTGCAGGAAATGGCACGGACAATGTTGGCTGAGAACAAAATAGCTGACAAATTTTGGAAAGAGGCAGTCCATACTACGGTTTACATCCAAAACAGGTGCATGCTAAGGACGCATGAAAGCAAAACACCTTATGAGCTGTGGTTCGGCAGAAAGGCAACAACAAGATATTTCAAAGTGTTCGGCAACAAGTGCTACATCAAACGAACCGAAGATAATCTCGGTAAGTTTGAAGATAGAGCTGACGAAGGTATTTTTCTTGGTTACTCGACAAAAAGCAAAGCCTACACATGTTACAACAAGAGGCTAAAGAAAATTGTGGAGAGTGCTGATGTTAAAGTTGATGAAGGTAGAGAACGAGAAATTACTTATCAAGAAAACTACCCTATTTATGAAGAAGTCATTGAAGGAGATGAAGAAAAGGAAATAGAAGAAAATCAAAAAATTGACCCAGATGATTTAAGAATTGACTCAGAAGAAGAAGAAAACAAGAAATTCAAAACAGGCAGCTGGCAAAAAAATCATCCCAGAGAACAGATTATTGGGGACCCAACAGTTGGTATTCAGACAAGAAGAGCAGTAGTACGGAACTACTCTCTATTATCCAACATTGAGCCCAAAAATGTTGTTGAAGCAAGCACAGATGAAAGTTGGATGAAGGCTATTAATGAAGAACTAGATCAGATTGAGAAAAACAAAACCTGGGAGTTAGTACCAAGGCCGACAAATAAAAATATAATCGGTACTAAATGGATTTTTCGAAATAAATTGAACGAAGATGGACAGGTTGTAAGGAATAAAGCAAGACTGGTTTGTAAAGGCTATGCACAGGTTGAAGGTATTGATTTTGAGGAAACCTTTGCACCAATAGCTAGACTAGAGGCAATCAGAATGTTTCTAGCTTTAGCAGTTCATAAAAATTTCAAAGTATATCAAATGGACGTAAAATCAGCATTTCTGAATGGAAAACTGGAAGAAGAGGTTTACATTGAGCAGCCAGATGGTTTCCAACTCGGTGATAATCCCAACTTTGTTTGCAAGTTGAGGAAAGCTTTGTATGGTTTGAAACAGGCACCCAGAGCATGGTATGCAAGGTTGGATAACTATCTGATTCAACAGGGGTTCAAGAAAGGTTTGGTGGACAACAATCTGTATGTCAAAATAGAGAATGGCCATCTTATTGTCCTTGTTGTTTATGTAGATGATATCATTTTTGGCAACGAAGCAATGATAAGTCCTGTAGAGACATAGCAAATAAAATGAAGAAAGAATTTGAGATGTCTATGATTGGTGAACTTTCTTATTTCCTCGGACTGCAAGTCAATCAAAGTGAAAAGGGCATTTTTATCTCTCAAGTTAAATATGTGAAAGAAATGTTGAAAAAGTTCACAATGGAGGATAGTAAACCTGTTAGCACTCCCATGACAACAGGTTGCAAGTTGAGCAAGGATGACAAATCTCCAGATGTAGATCAAACCATGTACAGGTCTATGATTGGAAGCCTACTGTATTTGATAGCTACCAGACCAGATATCTTACAGGCAGTATGCATGGTAGCAAGATTTCAGGCTAGTCCCAAAGAGACTCATGTGACAACTATGAAGAGGATTTTTAGGTACCTCAAGGGTACTATGGAGTATGGGTTGTGGTACCCAAAAGGTAAGGACTTCACTCTTATTGCATATTCTGATGCAGATTGGGCAGGATGTATTGATGACAAAAAGAGTACCAGTGGAGGAGCATTTTATCTTGGAGACAGGTCGGTAGCATGGCACAAGCAAGAAACAAGAATCAGTCTCTCTATCCATAAGCAGAGGCAGAATACATTGCAACAACAACATGCTGTACATAGATATTATGGATGAGACAAACCCTGAAAGATCTTGGTATTCACTTCAAAGAGCCAATTTCTGTTAAATGTGATAACACCAGTGCTATTAACATCTCAAAGAATCCGGTTATGCATTCTCGAACCAAGCATATTGCAATCCGGTATCACTTCTTGAAGGATAAAGTTGTAGAAGGTGAGGTCAAATTGGATTTTGTTCCAACTACAGAGCAAGTAGCAGATATATTCACAAAACCATTACCCAAGGAAGTTTTTGAGTACCTTCGGAGTAAGTTGGGAGTGGTCACGTTTCCCAAGAACTGACTATCAATTGGGACCACATTCTCAGGGGGAGCATTTATGCCTATGTTTATAGTTTTGCTCATATTCATGATTTTTGCTAACTATAACAATGTGTGTCTGAGAATGTTGTGCATAGACTTAGGGGGAGTCTATAGCAGCCCTTTGGTATTATTGTCAAAGGGGGAGAAGAATTACAGGAGATTGCATGAGTGTTGCCAACAATTCCAAAGGGGGAGATTGTTGAGCAAGGTGCAAAAATAGTATTGTCATTGTTGTCAACACAGACAGATAGATCAGTTGATGCAGTGGACAAGAGTTCAGAGGTCAGTGAGAGCATGTACAATAAATTTCTAGGAAGACAGAAGTGGCCTAGATTCATAGAATCAAAGAAAAAGACAAGTAAGAAAACTGTCACGATATCGCGACATGTTTTCTATCGCGATTTCATGACATATCGAAGGAGAGAGAAAAAGTTGGAAAAGCTGTCATGATTTCGTGACATATCGAAGGAGAGAGAAAATGCTGGCAAAACTGTCACGATTTCATGACATGTTGGAAGAAAGAGAAAGTGCAAGATAAACTATCATGATTTCGTGACATGTTGGAAGCAAAGAAGGCAAGTAAGAAAACTATCATGATTTCGTGACATGTTTGAAGAAGAAGCGCATGCAAAGAAAACTATCACGATTTCATGACATGTTTGGAGAGAAGGCGCAAGCAAAGAAAACTATCATGATTTCATGACATGTTTGGAGAGAAGGCGAGAAAGAAAATGTCATGATTTCATGACATGTTTGGAGAGAAGGCGAGAAAGAAAACTATCGATTTCACGACATGTTTGGAGAGAAGCAAAAAAAAATCACGATTTCTACATTTGAAAAGCAAGAAAAAATGTGTCACGATTTCGTGACATGTTTGAGAGAAAGAGCTTAAAGAAAAGTGTCACGATTTCACGACAATTTGCAAGAGGAAGCGCTAAGGAGAAAAAGTGTCACTTTTTTGACGAAAGAGAAAAGCGCTAAGGAGGAAAAGTGTCAATTTGCGACATAATGTAGGAGAGAGAGGCATAGAAAAGGTGTCACGATTTCGTGACATGCTTCATTTTCGTGGTCCAAAGTGAAGAGAGAGGAGAAGGATGAAGTTGTCGAGGTCAAGAAGAAAGAGGAGAAGGATGAAGTGTCGCGATTTCGCAACAGAAGCAAAATGAAGGAGCATGGAAGCAGAAGTGTCGTGATTTCACGACAAATTCAAGGAGGAAGAGCTCAAAGGCAAAAGTGTCATGATTTCGTGACATGTTCCATTTTTGGGCCAAAGACAGAAAAGGCACAAGGCAGCGAAAGTGTCATGATTTCGCGACATGTTCCATTTTCGTGGGCCAAAGACAGAAAAGGCACAAGGCAGCGAAAGTGTCATGATTTCGTGACATGTTCCGTTTTCGCGGGCGAAAGGCAGGGAAGTGCAAGGAGGCAAAAAATGTCGCGATATCGCGACATGTCATGTTTTCACGAGTAAAAGGCGAGAAGAGCACAAAGAGACAGAAGTGTCACGATTTCACGACAGGTCGCAACAGCACGATTACGGACAGTTAACTGGAGTCAGTGTGACAGTTATAGGTGCAGTTACAGATAGAAATCATGCAAGCTATTTTAAGAACTATCGAAGAAGGAGAGATCGAACAATCGCATAAATAGAATCAAAAAATGCATGCATGCACAGAAAAGGATACGAACAGTCATGACCGAGAAGACGAACAGTCATGGTAGAGGTATACGTTGCATGTAACGTGTTTAACGAAATACCCACTCTATATATACAAAAGGAGTTACATAAAGAAGGAGTTATAGTTGTCAAGTGGCAGAAGAGAATATTAAAAGAACAGTTACAATTGACAAGTGGCGTATGAGGAATGAAAGAAGGCGTTATAACTGGAGTTACAAAGCGAAAGGTCAGTTATAAAAGGGGAGTCGTACAGAGAATTAAAGTTGCCGTCGAATGTGTGAAAGTGCTACCGAAAGAGGGTTAGAAGAGTGTTGTAAGAGAGAGACAAGCAGAGCAGTAAGGGTTTACTGAGTTTTGATAAATTGGAGACCAGTCAGGGTCTTGAAAAAGTGAAGGCATTTGTATGTCATTGATATAGCTTTCAAAACTATGATCCAAGTTGGTGCTTGGATAGGGGTTGGTGCTCCTTTTTGTTGGTGCAGATAAATCAGGGGTTGGTGCTCCTTCCAGTGGGTGTTGGTAAACATATTGTAAAATTGGTGTTTTGCAAAGACTGGATTTGGACCGTAGTCCAAGCAGTCATTCTTGAGGAGTAGCCAAATTGGTGAACCTCGTTACATTGTGTGTTGTGGTGTGCTCTCTTGTGATAATTGCTTTATCTATTTTTAAGTTCTCTTTGCTTCAGCTTTTAAGAGTGGTAGAATTGAATTTTAAATAGCTACACTGATTCACCCCCCCCCCTCTCAGTGTCATTGTGAGAATATCACTTTGGAATAATGTTTGGTCATTAGAGGCTTTCCCTAAGACCTCAACATTCATTTGGCCAGTAATTCAAAGTAAGATTCTTGGAGGAGAGAGTCTACAAATAAGAGGATATCATGGACCTTTTAGACGTGCTTTGTGTGAGAAGGATTTAGAGACATCAAACTATTTACTTTTTCATTGTCTTTTGACTCATAAAATTTGGGGTTTCTTTGTTAAAAGTATAAAAATATATTGGGTAGCTCCGTCAACATTAAAAGAGTTGAAGCTACAAGATTACTGTAGTGGTAAGGTCTTTGGCCTCTCTTTGAGAGGTTTAAGGTTCAAACCCCACTTAATATGAGGGGATCATGACCCCTCATAAAAATATGTGTAAACTCATTCTAAGAAGCTACAAGCTTACTACAATGGTAAAGGCTTTGGCCTCTATTTGAGAGGTCCCAGGTTCAAACCCCACTCAGTATGAAGGGACTAGGACCTCTTATAATAACCTATGTAAACTCATTGGAAAAAACATTGAAATAGTTGATGAAATGTTTGATTAATTATTCAAAAGCTAAAGCATTATGTATTCTATGGAGAATTGGACCTGCCATTATTTGTTGAAATTTATGGCTTAAAAGAAATAATAGAGTTTTTAAAAATTAATCTCAAAATCATGCCTAGGTTTGGAACAATACTATTCACTCTCTTGTAGAATGTCTACAAATATGGTGCTCATCATGGGAAGTCTCAAATGTAGAAAAAGAGGTGGTAAAACCTTGGTTATAAAATTTGAGCATACATAGAAGAGTCATTTGTAATAATACAATTCAAACAAAGGATATACTTCGATCTAGGGTAAAATAGAAATGTCCAAAATTTAGATTTATCAAAAATTATTTTGATGGTGCTTCTAAAGGAAATCTAGTAAAAGTTGGCGGAGGTGGTGTTTTTAGAAATAATGAAGGAAAATTTCTCCTCAATTACTCATAATCATGTGGAACTTCAACTAAAACCTATATAGAGACTAGGGCACTTCTTATAGGGATTAAAATTGCAATAGAAAAATGATGGAAATAAATTTCAATTAAGAGGGATTAAAAAATATTATCAATACTATCAATAAAAATGGATGTGGGGATTGGATAAAAAATAATATTATTGATGGTGTTCATCACTTATTATTGGAGGCAATCTCTTGAAAATGTGAGCATATTTACAAATAAGGAGAGTGGGTAATAAATAATTTAATCAATTGTGATGTTGATCTTCATTTTGATGAAATTCATTATTTAGAAAGCAATTGGGCAAGTGAGATTTTATCTTTTAATCAAAATGATTCAAGAAACTAATTGTGGAAACGTAGCGCAATAGCACTTCCAAGGATGTTGAAGAATATATTAAATAGAAAAAAAAAATGGTGATAAAAATACATACTAGATATAATTTAATTAACCTAATAACAAATGTAATATTTTGATGAAAGTGGTCTCACAAAAAAAACATTCACGTGAGTGGTGAGTGTGGTCTACCGGCTACTGGCAAGGACACCACTTGTATTATCGGTGATGTGACCTGGGTTCAATCCCCATGACGAATATTTATAAGAAATATTAAAAAAAAAACAATTTAATAATTTTTATTATATATATATATAAACTAATTTAAAAGTTCAATTAAATTTGATGAACGATATGATATATAAGCTACTAGTATGGCATGGCATAGCAAACACACAAAAAATTAATTAATAAGTGCAACTATTTCTTGTAGATGTAATGTGTCTTCACGTCACAAATTATTATTAGATAGTATTTACCTTAAAATCTCTATTTTTTTTTTGAAAAATTTGAAAAAAACTTGTATTAAAACATTGATCAGTTACAATTGGGATAAGATACATCCCAGCCAAAAACAATGAAAGCACATGATTACAAGAGAAGAGGAATATTTGCACTAGATCCAAATCTCTTGAACCAATATCAAGCTAGCTGAGAGAGCTGATAGGTCAGATACAACAACTTATCATGAAAACACACAGCAAACACCAACTGCACCTCTGTCCGTGAAAAAGCTACAAGTCGTGAAATCACGACACAAGACTCCTCTGACCACAAAAAAATTCAACTTGTCGCGAAATCGCAACATGTCACAAAATCATAACAAAAATCCAACCTTGGCCATGACGGAGCAACATGTCGCGATATCACGACAAAAATCCAACAGCAGCCACAATGATGCAACACGTCATGAAATCACGATAACATACCTCTAGAGGCCACGACGGGGTAACATGTCACGAAATCGCAACAACTTTCCTCCCTTGGCCACGCCGGTGCAACATGTCATGATATCACAATAATTTTCCTCCCTTGGCCACGTCGGCGCAACATGTTGCAATATCGCGATAACTTTCCCTTGACGGCAACGATAGCGCAACATGTCGCAATATCGCGACAACTTTCCCTTGACGACAACGACAGCGCAACATGTCACGATATCGCGACAACTTTCCCTCGATGGCAATGATGGTGCAACATGTCACGATATCATGACAACTTTCCTCCCTCGGTCGTGACGGCACAACATGTCACGATATCATGACATTTTACCTCCAATGGCCGCGATGGCGCAACAGGTAGTGAAATCATGACAAAAACCATACTTAGCTTTTTCAATGATCATTTCTCTTAAGAATATTTCAATGACAACTTCCCCTCAATGGTAGCGATGGTGCAACATGTCACGATATTGTGACAAATTTCCTCCCTCGGTCATGACGGCACATGTCACAAAATTGCGACAACTTTCCTCCCTTGGCCACAACGGTGCAACATGTCACAAAATCGTGACAACTTTACTCTAGCAGCCGCAATGACACAACATGTCGCGATATCGCGATAGTTTACCTCCAATGGCCGCAATGGTGCAACAGGTCGTGAAATCACGACAAAAACCATACTTAGCTTTTTCAATGATCATTTGTCTTAAGGATCTTTCAATGACAACTTCCCCTCGATGACAGCGACAGTGCAACATGTCGCGATATTGCGAAAACTTTCCTCCCTCAGCCGCGATGGCACAACATATCATGAAATCATGACAACTTTCCTCCCTTGGTCACAACAGTGCAACATGTTGCGAAATCATGACAAATTTTCTCCAGTAGCCGCGATGACACCACATGTCATGATATCATGAAAGTTTACCTCCAATGGCTGTAATGGCACAACAGGTCATGAAATCATGACAAAAACCATACTTAGCTTTTTCAATGATCATTTTTCTTAAGGATATTTCAACGACAACTTCCCCTTGATGGCAGTGACGACGCAACATGTCGCGATATCGTGACAACTTTCCCACATCGGTCGCAACAGCGCAACATGTCACGATATCATGACAACTTTCCCTCGATGGTAGCGACGGTGTAACATGTCACGAAATCATGACAACTATCTACCCTTGGCCGTGACGGTGCAACATGTCACGATATCATGACAAATTTTCCTCAACGGTCACAATGGCGCAACATGTCATGATATCGCAACAATTTTTCCACATCGGCCATGATAGCACAACATGTCACGATATCGCAACAACTTTTCTCCAGCAGCCATGACGACACAACATGTCGCGATATCACGACAACTTTCTGCCAATGGCCATGATGGCGCAATAGGTCGTGAAATCGTGACAAAAACCATACTTAGCTTTTTCAATGATCATTGTCTCAAGGATCTTTCAAGGCCCTGCCTAATCACCTCATCTACAATAGGCATGTCACTGTGCAGCTGCACTCCTACCTCTTTTGCAGCACCCATCTTAGCCAGGAAATCGACTGTTTTGTTGAAATATCTGCTCATATATACAGGAATCACATCATCTAATTCCCTCCATAATTTCTTGATTTGAGAGACCAGAATCCTCAACCTCCAAGCGTTCAACAAAAATTTCCTCATGCAGTCTAGAGCTCCAACCAGAATTTGAGAATCAGATTCAAGAATTATCCTCCTGTGACCTTGAGTAACTGCCCAAATAAAGGCAGATTTGATAGCAATGGCTTCTACTTCATTATTTGTAGCTCTACCCAAGCCCTGCAGTTCCCAATAAAGCACTGATCCCTCATGATTCTGACAGACCACGCCAATACCGGCGCTACCTGGATTGCCCTTTGCAGCTCCATTAGTATTGATTTTAATCCAGCCTTCTGGGGGTGATTTCCAACTGGTTCTGTTTTGTCTCTCTCTCTGGTCAACTCCCTCTTCCATTGACCCGGGAACAACCTGTGTTTCCTCTTTAGTGTAGATGGCAACAGTTTCGGTGACTTTGCTCTAGATGACCTGCCAAACTCCATCTGGCGAGGAAAAGGTTTCTCAAAAAATTATAGCATTTCTCTCCAACCACACTTGCCACCAAATGAAGTTTAAACCAAGCTCCCACCCAATTTGAAGAGCTTTGGATGTAAATCTACCTCGCTTCCATCTTTCCCAAATATTAGTCCAGGGAAACTGATGCAATTTCTCACCTCTAATGAAGTGGGACCTTCCCAATTAAAATCTGACGAAGTTCACCACCTTCAATAGTAAGATAATTTACTTCATGAACATGGACATGTGATAGAAGTGACTTAAGTCATCTAAGACTACTAAGTTCACCTTCCTCAAGAGTAAGATGATTCACTTGTAAACCTGGATATGTGGTAGAAGTGGTTTAAGCCATCTCAGAATGTTAGACAAATTAGAATGGACCATTGAATTGTATGTCTTAAAATATTTTAATATTGATTATAAAGTATTGGTAGAGTTCTGAATATGCATGTATAACACCTTAAAAGTTATGAAATATTTGACTAGGATAAAAATTTTAATCTTCCTGATATTAGATGCTTATGTATGTATACAAAATGTTTTTTTTTTTTTTTATTAATCCAAATATTGTAATATTATGAAATTAATACTCTTCACCAGTTTAAAAATAAAATAAGATAGATAAGGAGTAAAGCATCCATAATTGAATATATAAGAATAGAATTTAATAGCAACATAAATACTATAGCTATATCTTGTTGCAATTACCAGATATTGTTATATGTGGGAGAGCTTATTATATGGAAAAAATTTAGGTGTGTCTTCCATGATATTTTTTGAAGTCTTCCAAGAAGAAATAGAAGTAATCAAAACCTGAACTTGCTCATCATTGTTAACTACCTTCTTTTTAGTTTTATTTTGGACCTTCTAAAGATCCTGAACCATATGAGAAAGTTGATGAAGTCTATCAATAACATCTCGAGATGTGTTGGAAGTCCCATAGACTTGGGAATGAATGCGTCCCACATGTAACAAAAGATCAAAGATCAAGTTTGCCAAAACACCTTTTTGCATCTACACTTCCAAATGTACTTAAGAAGGATGAGTCTACAAACATCCCATAGTTTGGGGCATTGATCATGTTAGAGTATATCTTAAGTTGTTACATCGTATCTAGTATATTTAGGATATTTTTTAGGTATTAAACTCCCAATTATAAGTGGATGAGATTTATTTACTTTTTTATGATCCAATGGCTCATATTGTACACCTTTGCTATTTATGCAAGGTTCTTCTCATGGAATAATTAATTAGTTCTTGAGCTTCTCTCCAATTTCTTGTGATGCTTTGCAAGTCTATTATTCTTAGGCTTGAATATTGCTTTTCAATATTCTCTTCATGGTACCAAAGCCAGATATATTCTTGCAAACATTCGAGAGATTTTTTTTGAAGCTTTTTAAGATCTAGTTCAAACTTGTTCATTCCTTTTTGAGTTTTGTTCTTGTACAGGTCACTAGTGAAGCTTAGATCAGCTCGACAATTTGTGGAGTGGAGAAGCTATGCAAAATAAATTTTAACTTTAACGCACTCTGTCATTCGTACCTCTATCTGCAATGTGATCACAATTGCATCTATTGACGCACTTGCCTTGAAATGGATGCTCTAACTAACATGTTGATTGTGAGATGAGCAACGGTCTTGGCATTGTTGGATGTTGATTTAACATTCTAGAGAGTTTTTTATAGACATGACGTTCATAATGTATTTCTCTCTAATCTGCTTCCTTATTTGGCAATCGTATTTGGTGAGCCATTTTTCTAAGATTTTTGAACAGGTCATTAGTGAAGCTTGGATCAACTCGACGATTTGTGAAGTGGAGAAGTTGTGCAAAATAATTTTTGACTTTACAAAGTCTATCATTCATGCCTCTATCTGCAATGTGATCGTAGCCACATCTATTGACGCACCTGCCTTGACATGGATGCTCTAGCTGGCATGTTGACTGTGAGATAAGCAACAGTCCTGACATTGAAGGATGTTGATTTTACATTTGAGAGAGTTATTTTGTAGATGTGATGTTCGTAGATATCCATTCATATTTCTATTAGATCTCCTTTCATTTTTTGGTAGTCATTCCTGGAAAGCTCGAAGTACAATGTTTGGTGAGTCGTTAGTGTGCACGGTTCCCTCGTAATAGTAAGCAATCAATGTCGCCAGATGCACAGATACCAAGCAAGATGAACACATTGGTAAAGTCCCAACCCTAGTTACCCTCTAACATGACATCAGCTACAAAACCATCCACTCTTACTCTCATTAATCATAGTTTTGCTGCAAATCATTGGTAAAATATTTTTTCTAACGTTGTTTTATAGAGGATATCATCCATCCATGAGTCCATAGAATCCATGATGGAGAAGCAGCAAGAAGAAGTGAGTTTTGGTGGCCTCTATGTGTCATGCTCTTCCCAAATGGACCTTTAAGCATGGAGAAATAATGTATTAACGTAGGATATTTTAATACTTGGTTTTTGTGCAATAAAGTAGTTATGCAATATTATTAGACAATGAAGAATATGTTACTGCTAACAAATTGCCAATGTGTAGGATCAGGTGTACTTGTAAGTGGAAAAAGTTGACTCATCCACCAAAGATGAGGGCACTTTAGGTTGGGGGAAATGATGATATGAAAACTCAAAGGTAACAAAGATATATACCTTCATATAGACATGCATTCGCTTAAGGGATAATAATTAATAGAAATTCACCTTGAGGACCATAATGATGGCCTAGTAGCTACCATAAGTTCTCAATGTTGATACGGGTGATTAAATTTATGGAAATATCTCCCTTTTTGTTTGTGCACCTACTTAATTGTCTTTCAATTCAGAACTTCACCTCAATCATGTAGAAGTTGTGTAAAATAATTTTTGACTTTACAAACTTTATCATTCATTTCTCTATCTGCAATGTGATCACAACCACATCTATTGACGCACCTACCTTGACATGGATGCTCTAGCTGGTGTATTGAAAGCAAGACAAGCAACGGTCCTGACATTGAAGGATGTTTATTTTACATTTGAGAGAGTTATTTTGTAGATGTGATGTTTGTAGATCTCCTTTCGTATTTATATCAGATCTGCTTTTGTTTTTTGGTAGTCATTCTTGGAAATCTCAAGGTGCGATGTTTGGCGAGCCATCAGTGTGCACGGTTTCCTCGCAATAGTAAGCAATCAGTGTCGCCAGATGCACAGATGCTAGGCAGGAATAACACATTGGTAGAGTCCCTACCTTGGTTTCCCTATGACATGACATCAACTACAACGCCATCCACTCTTACTCTCATCGGTCATAGTTTTTCTAAAAATCATTGGTAAAATATTTTTTTCTAATGTTGTTTTATAGAGGATACCATCCATCCATGAGTTCGTAGAATCCGTGGTGGAGGAGCAACAAGTGAAAGTTAGTTTTGATGGCTTTGATGTGTCATGAACCTCCCAGATGGACTATTAAGCATGGAGAAATAATGTAGGATGTTTTTATACCAGGTTTTTGTGCAATAAAGTAGTTATGCAATATTATTAGACAATGAAGAATATGTTACTACTAACAAATTTCCAATGTGTAGGATCAGATGCACTTGTAAGTGTTAGAGTAAATATTCCATCATTTGAATATTTTACCCTTTCCCTACATTAGGTAGATTTTATTTACTACATGGTAAAAAGTAGCTTGTTACTTTTTACCACTATTTAATGTTTACCTTTTGGATATTTATCTAAATATCTTAGGTTAGTCATAGTCAATTTGACTACGTAGTTAGTTGTTAGCGCTTATTCATGAAGCGCGTTTGTTAGCTATGTTAGTGGCAGATATCTCGGGATATCTCCTAACGTTTAGCACAATGTATTATTTAAACATTCATTTGATTAATACTAAGGTTAATAATTGAGTGCATATTTTTGGTTTACTAACATTGGTTTCACCTGGTTCCTGTGAGCGCGGAGAGAGCGACCCTCATTCCAAGTGGCGAAGATGAGAGCCACTCTTGTTCCACTGGAGAAGGTGAGAGGCCCCTCTTTCATCGTGCGAGGAAATCTTTGATGCGTTTGATCGCTTCTAAGGTTGACAATTATTTTAATGTTTAATTATTATTAAAAAAATTCTCTCCAAGAGGAGAGTTAGGAGATTTGGAGGAGGGCAGGAGCACCCTCCCCCGCAGGCCATGTGGCCCCATGGGTAGGAGGCCCACGTAGACCCCCCACCAACATCCGGTGGCCCAAGTGGCACCTGCACGATAGAGGGCAGGAGCACCCTCTACCGGGACACAAGTAATCAACGATCGAAATTAGAGAGGGTAGGAGGCCCTCTAATCATCGATGGTTGTCAGTGCTACCCTTGTGGGTCCTTCTGATAGTTGAGAGAGTAGGCGCACCCTCCCAAGTGGTGATCGGATCCAAACCTAAGGGAAGGAGTGCCATCGAGTTTGAGTACCTCCTTGACAATTGTTAGACGCCGACCTAGACCCTACACCTGAACAGACACATGGACATAGTGGACATCGATCATCTTACGTGGTGATCACATCTTATGTAGAGGATTGAACACATGGAAAAAAACCACTGGATGACAACCAAACATGACACATAAGTGACACATGGAGGATAGGCCACGCGTCACCCGATCAGACTAGCTGTGACATGTGGCGACTTGACAATCGTGCCACATGGCAACGAACAAAATGACAACGGGCGACTCTGATTGCCCGACGACAATCAAAGAAGAAGGGGTGAGGTTGAGCTTTTAAGCTCATCAATACTCACCACCTTTTAAATGTGGGACTAAAAAGTCCCACATTAAATTTTTTTTCCGCCAAGAGGTGGGAAAGCCTTCTTATAGAAGGCGGTCCCCTCCATAACCCGTCGGGCTTGCTAGCCCGACCGGTGAGGGGACCCGGAGGAAAGACTCCCAACCAAGAGGTTAGAATTTCAAGCCCCGTCGGGGCCAAAGTAATTATTTTTTTACTTCGACGGGCATTCATAAAAGACAAGGTAATTTTTTTTTTTAAGTTTATTTATTTTTTTAATTAAGTTTTAATTTATTAAATAATCTAATATTATTTTATCTAAAGTTATTTTTTTTAATAAAAAATGATTTTAAAAATAAAATAATTTTTATTATTTATAGATTATACTTAATTTAATTAGAGAAATACAATACACTTAAAATTAAAAAGGTAATTTTTTTTTGCAATTCAAAATTTAAAGGAGCTTTTGTTTTTCTCCGAGGGAGGATATAAGACATAGAAGAGCACCTACTTTTATTGCAAATAAGAAAAGCCTAAACTCTTCTCAAACTTGTTCAATTTGCACACATGAAAGGGGACAAAATCAAACACATTTGATTCTTTATTGCCAATTTGAAAACAAGGAGACTTAAAATTTTGTAATATTACAAGGCAAAGTGTGCATTTGTTTTCTCCAAGGGGGGATATACGACATAAAATTGCACATTCTTTTTTTTGCAAAATTGAGAAGAAATTGAAGACCTTGGGTCCACTAAAACCAAGTCGTTTGTCGACTGGTTCTGGAAGCCTTTCAAACGCGGGTCGTGTGTCGACTTGTCTTGAAAGGAGTGCTCTAAATTCTACATTTTGCAAATTAAGGGGGGAAGACAACACTTGTACTTCTTTTGCAAAATTGTAAAACAAAGTAGGAGACATAAAAATATCATTCTTGCACAAATACACATTTTTGTTTCCAAAGTTAAAAATAAGGTGCATTCTCAATTTTACTCGACACCTTCAATTCAAAATTTGCAAAATAGGTGCATTCTCGGTTGCATCCGACACCTAAGTGATAATAATTTTATGGGAATTCTTGTTTGATTATTGCATTTTCCTCTTGCAATTATAAGTCATAAAATCAAGAACACACCATACCCCAAAATTTCACAAATTTGTGAAACTCAAATTGCACAATTAGAAGCCATTTCTAAAAACTTGATATATTCTCCTAAATCAAAACAAAACCCCTAATTCGCTCTTATTTGTTTGGCTTAAATTCCTCCAAATTTTCATATTTTTTGAAATGTGTTAAGGCAGGTGTCATTAAATAGTTGTTTGAGTGAATTAAACATTTCGACTATTATGTTTTTAGCTTAATTTCCTCCACCTGATTATCTCTTTTCCAGAGAATCTTCGGGAAGGTGCCATTAAATACCACTTGAGAGTGACAGGAATATCATCTTAGTGCATTGTAGGACCTTCCTCATGGAAAAAATTAACAAATACTTGAGTGAATCTCAATTGCTAAAATTTCATAACTATATAACTTGGAAAACTAAGATGAAAGCCATTTTGACTATAGAGGACTTGTGGGACTTAGTTGCTGGCACTACACCACGACCCACAACAACAGGAGCTGATCAAAGAGAATGGGATAAAAAAATAATCATATACTCATGTTAATCCTTCTAGACACTTCTGATGAGGTACAACCTCACATTAGTGAGGCAAAGAATGGAAAAGATGCATGGGACTCCTTTTCCACCATTTTTGAAGGAAAGAATCAATCCACGGTTCTCAACCTTCAAACCCAACTTCATACACTGCATATGAAGTTAGGTGAGTCAGTATAAACCTTCCTCTGTAGAATTGTAGAACTGAAGACTAATCTTAATGCTTTAGGGGCCAAAGTTGAGGACGTCATTTTTACTTTAGTTATCTTGAGAGCCCTTCCTGAATCATACAAAAGTTTGATTACATCCGTTTCTGTTTCCCAAAGAAATCTTACCTTTGTGGAGTTAGTCAATTTGCTTCAAACTGAGGAAGCTAATAAACTCCAAAGAGATGAAGCATCTAATAGTGCACTTTATTCACACAATAAGGTTGAGAAGAAGAAAGAAAACTATAACAAGGGAGGATCATGAGAAACAATGGTGAAATTGTTCTATTGATCAACAATGCATTACATAGTTTTATAGTTCTTGAAAGAACTAAAAATAGACACGGTGGTTGAGAGAAATCCTCTCAAACTTATTACAACAAACTAACTTAAAGATAGCTCTTATCCTAACAACATGCTAATCTTGGACTATGGTCAAACATTGACCAACCAAGCCAAAACCTCAATGTATGCTAATCAAATTAACTAGAAATATGTAAATCAAAACATTAAACTAAAACTAAATACTAGGACTTAATACTTAGGACTAAGGAGGCAATGTTGAAAATATTCCAACATTCTCCCCCTTGATGCTAAAGACACTCATGCAAGAGTTCTTTAAGCATCACAGAGTTGGAAGAAAATATTTCTCTTACGTTTCCTCCAATCTTGAATCAAGAAATCAGAATTTACAAAATACTTATGGTGGCACTCCTTCCACTCTTCATGTGGAATTTCCTGCAAATGCTTGAGTGCCTTCTTTTGTTGATTAGCTCCCCCTTCAACAAAAGTATCTCCTCTTGTGGTTTTCAGCAACCACTCTCTTACATCTTTATCATTATGGTCTTTAAACCATGCTCTCACATTTTGATCTTCTTTTACATCTTCAACACTAAACAATACTCCACATGAGTATTTACAATTAATCATCTCACATAGATGATTATACCATACAACTCTTTCACATATTTCCACACAAAATATCACAACAAATATGGCCATATAATGACCAACTACATATGCAACATAAAGTTGCTCCTCACACAAATATTCTCTCACAACAATGACTTTACAAGAATCCTTCTCCCAAGGAATTTTGAACACATCATTTTGATCCATGTGACCCAAGTTCTCCATCATTGTATTCTCTCCAAGAAGACTCTTCATCAAAGTTGTCTCAATGAGACAATCGCCTTTCTTTTCATTCCTGCTCACAAAAAACAAATCATTAATCATAAAAACATTACCTTTAGTATGAGTAGATTTGGTGCTTCCCATAAAGCTATTTTGTAGCAGTTCTCCTTCATTGTATGGTGCTTCAAGATCAACCATCAACTCTTCACTAAGAGTTCTCCTCCTTTGTTCAATCCATGTTGGTGTGTTGAAACACCATTCATTCAAGCAATCATACATAGTTGCCTTTTCAAGACAACTCTCTTTCTGCAATGTAGTCACTCCAAGTGAGTGATCTTCATCCATGAGTGATGTTTCCTTTGCCATTACGACAAGAAAATCAGCAATCTCATTTCCATTTTCTGTTTCTATCCCATTTGCCCTCTCACTTTCCATATCCCAAATGAGAGAGTCTTGTGTGTTCTTTTCTTCACACAACACATCCTTCACCCTTGATGAGTGATCTTCAAACAAGAAGCCTATCGCTTCCATCTCCTCTTCATCAAACTTTTCTTGTGGATCATCATCCCACATTACTTTATTTGTTCTTTCAAGAGAGCACACATCCATTCCAATTGAATGGTCTTCAAGCCAATGATCATCCATGAACATTGCTTCTCCATCATCATCTTCTTTATTCTCCTTCATGAGAATTGTAGATGCATTCTCCATAATACACTCTTCATTTATCTCCTCCATGAGACATTCTTCATCATACATTTCACTTTGATGGTCTTCAAGCAAGGAACACTCCAATGTGAGTGTTTCTCTTCCTTCATCTTCAAAGTCTTCTTCCACTTTTGAGTGGTCTTCACTACAAGGTCCTTGAGAAATTGTATCTCCATTGAGACATCCATCCTCTTTGCTATCAATGTGAATGCTTTCCAAGCATGCCATTCCTGCAAAAAAATTATTAGTACAATTTTTCTTTTCATATTTTTCTCCTCCTAAAAGAAATAATTGACTATTACAATTTTCCATGCCATTACAAGACATGTCTGCAACTATGGGTGTCTCACAATAACTCTCTCCAATGAGAGCTATACAAGGCTCCTTCGCCTTCTCATCCTCTTCTCCATGAAGGGATTCCTCATCTTCATCTCTCTTCTCTTCAAGAAGTTCATCATCACTCTTTTCTTCAAACATGTCTTCCTCTTCAAGGAAGAATTCACCATCATAAGAATGTATGTCTTCATATGAGTCTTGAAAAGACTCTTCAAAAACTCCTTCAAAAGGATCTAATTCAGAAACTTCTTCAAGGAAGCAAGGCTCCTCCTTGCTTAAACAATATTCATGATTGTCACACATGGCTTTATGGGTATCCTCATCAAACCCATAAGCATCCTTCAACACTTGCCATGCCATTGTAGCTGATCTACAATTGGCTATGAGAGGAAAAACATTCTTTTCCATTCCTCTCCTCAAATCCATAAGAGCTAAGCAATTTGCATATTGTTGCTCCTTCTTCTCTTTTCTCTCCTCACCTTGTAGCTTGCTCCAAGAGGGTTCCTCATAGCCTTCTTGAACTATATCCCATAAGTCTTGAGCCTTCAAGAAGGTCTTCATCATTATGCTCCAAATAGCATAATTATCTCCATCAAATTTTGGTACAACCAAGTCTGCATACATGGCTTCCTTTTATTTACCAAAGTCTCAAGCACCCAATTTATCATAAATCGGCCAATACTGATTGAAACAAACTAAAATTTTTCCTGTAGACTTCTGATATACTTATCTGAAAATCCACTAAATTTCAGATCCAAATTCACACAAATGAGAAATATGTGATCAATTTACTTTTGCCCTTTCTATCACAATTCCGGATCTAGGATTTTTGAAGGAAAAATAAATATTCACATAAATCAATCAATACAGATCCAAATGACCTAAAATTTTGTCTGAATTATGATTTTATCTAAATAATATTTCTCCCAAAATTTGAGAAGCAAATACCCTGTATTCCACCTTATACAACCATTTTATTGAAAAACTCAAAATGCTAATAAAATCCGTAAATTAGCTCCAAATCACCTAAAATTTTGACAGCATCCTCTTGATACAATTATCTAACAACCCTCAAAATTTCATAATAAAATACCTCAGGATGCATGAGATATTAATGATTTACTCGAGCTCTTCCTTGCAACTCTGTTGAGTGCTGGCCACTTGAGTTTCTCTGACAAAGTGCGTGCTTCAGATCTCTTCACGCCACTCTCCACAGGTTTTGATCCATCTGAGCAAACCTGCTCTGATACCAAATGAGAAACAATGGTGAAATTGTTCTATTGATCAACAATGCATTACATAGTTTTATAGTTCTTGAAAGAACTAAAAATAGACACGATGGTTGAGAGAAATCCTCTCAAACTTATTACAACAAACTAACTTAAAGATAGCTCTTATCCTAACAACATGCTAATCTTGGACTATGGTCAAACATTGACCAACCAAGCCAAAACCTCAATGTATGCTAATCAAATTAACTAGAAATATGTAAATCAAAACATTAAACTAAAACTAAATACTAGGACTTAATACTTAGGACTAAGGAGGCAATGTTGAAAATATTCCAACAAATCATCCTCAAAAGGTAAGGGAAAGAAATCTCAAAAACAGTTTTGCTCATATTGTAAGAAAGATAATCATGACACCAATTGGTGTTGGTTCAAAAACAAGCAAAACAAGAAAGACAAAGGCAACATTTCTAGTTAAGTTTCTAATTCAGATTATGATTCTGGTTCAGAAAAAGCACACAGAGTGCTCATTGCTAAAACAATATTGTAGAGAGATAACACATGTTTTTCATATTGGGCAAAGCACCATTATCCTCTCTATTTTTTAGGCTTCATAGAATAGCATAAGTTTTTGTTTGAAGTTTTTACAAATAAGGGGTGATTTGTACCTCTTTTAGGCTTCATAAATAGCAAACTCTTAATGTTTGAAGTCCTTGTAATAACAAGAAAAGACTTTTTATGGTGTAAAATTGCCTAGGAGGCAATGTTTGTAAAAATACTTCACAAAACTCTTGAGTTGCACATATTTTTGTAATTAAGGGGGGATAAACATTTATTTTCTTCACAATTTTTTGTAAAAAGGGAAGAAGACTTATAAGGGTGCATTTTCGGCTGTGACCGACACCTTAGTCACTCTTCTTTCAAAAATTAGATACAACATGTTTTGCAATGAGAAGGGGGGAACTTATAAGGGTGCATTTTTGGCTACGACCGACACCTTAGCAACCTTATCTTTTGCAAACTCATATTGTAAAATGAATGAATCTCGTATGAAGTGATCTACTCTACTACACCTAGCGATTGCAGTGACTGGTTACCCATGCAATTCGTTTGGATGATGTGATTACTATAAGGACATTCGTTGGTGTGAAGACAAAGTGAGGAATGACCCATTTTTTTGCTTAGAAGCAGCCAGAGTACTATGACAAAGCAAAAACCAGCAGATCGACATCCTTTTTCACTGTATTGGGGCAGTTATATACTTTACCCACATTTTGTTGTATTAGAGGATATGTATGTTTTACCCAAATAATGTAATAAGGGGGGATGTTAGAGTAAATATTCCATCATTTGGATATTTTACCCTTTCCCTACATTAGGTAGATTTTATTTACTACATGGTAAAAAGTAGCTTGTTACTTTTTACCACTAGTATTTACTTTTACTACTAGGTTAGTTACATTTTACTATTTACTTTTTACCTTTTGGATATTTATCTAAATATCCTAGGTTAGTCGTAGTCAATTTGACTACATAGTTAGTTGTTAGCGCTTATTCATGAAGCACATTTTTTAGCTAGGTTAGTGGCAGATATCTCGGGATATCTCCTAACGTTTAGCACAATGTATTATTTAAACATTCGTTTGATTAATACTAAGGTTAATAATTGAGTGCATATTTTTGGTCTTCTAACAGTAAGTGGAATAAGTTGAGTCATCCACCAAAGATGAGGGTACTTGAGGTTGGAGGAAATGATGATATGACAACTCGAAGGTAACAAGGATGCATTCGATTAAGGGATAATCGTTAATAGAAAGTCACCTTGAGGTCCATACTGATGGCCTAATAGCTATCATAAGTTCTCAAGATCAATGCGGGTGATTAAATTGATGGAAATATCTCCCTCTTTGTTTGTGCACCTCCTTAATTATATTTCACTTCAGCACTTCACCTCAATCATGTGGAAAATAGGAATGAATGAACTACCTTCATAACTTATTGGTTATTTTTGAATTAGAAAAATGATTTATTTTAGATAGATATTAATTTAAATAAATGGTGGATTTATTTTAAATGATAAATATATTTTGTTCTTGAATAAAAAGAATGGTTTATTTTTAATAGATATTCATTTAAATAAATTGTGGATTTATTTTAAATGATAAATAGATTTTATTCTTGAATAAAAGGAATGATTTATTTTAAATAGATATTTAAATAAATGGTGGACTTATTTTAAATGATAAATAGATTTTATTCTTGAATAAAAAGAATGATTTATTTTAAATAGATATTCATTTAAATAAAATGGTGGATTTATTTTAAATGATAAATAGATTTTATTCTTGAAAAAAAATAATTTATTTTAAATAAACATTCATTTAGATAATGGTGGATTATCTTTAAAAAATGAGTGATTTATCCTAATTAGAATGGATGTCATAAAAGCAACAAAATATAGCTCACGCATGAGAACCTACCTCAAAATTAGGCTAGCCGCATAGGGGCAGAACCTAGTTGGAAAGGAGGCATGACCCCATTAACATAAGGGATGGCTCTGCAAAAGAGAGGGGATGGTTTTGTCTATGTGAGTAAGGAGGAGACTTGAATGCAAGTTACGCCTTGGAAAGGCGAAAATAAGGGATGTCTCCTCTATCACCTGATGAGGGGGTGTGGAGTAATGGCATTTAGGTGGTGGGTGGAATTCAAGGGAAAATGGATGCACCCAAATAAATAGTAACAAGACTTCGATGAAATAAGAGTTTGGGGAGGAAGAAGAGTTCGACAGAAGAAAATATGGGTAGAAGAGAGCTTGGCAGAAGAGATCGTAGTAGAAGAAAGCTTGGTAGAAGGGAGCTCAACAAAATAAGACGAATACAGATGAACAACAAAGATGACCAGGTTGGTCCAATTTCTATTTTAATTTTTGTTGTTACGTTTAATGCTTTTGTTAAGCCGTAGCAAAGAGATTGTAGCTCTCTACTCTTGTTATCGGTAGCTCTCTTCTTTTGTTAAGAGCATAGTTTCTCTTGTTATTTTTAGCTATGAGAGTGTAGCTATTTGCTCTTGTTAAAAATGTAGTTGCTCTTGTTTATGCCTTAGTTGCTCTTGTTATGTCATAGCTAGGAGAGTGTAGCTCTTTGCTCTTGTTAGCCATAGCTATGAGAGCATAGCTCTCTACTCTTGTTAAGAGTGTAGTTGCTCTTGTTAGCCATAGCTATGAGAGCACAACTCTTTGCTCTTGTTAATTGTAGCAAGGAGAACATATCTCTATACTCTTACTAGCTATTGCTATGAGAGCGTAGATCTATACTTGTGTTAGAGTTGTAGCTTGTGAATGTAAAGTTGCATCTATCATAGGAAGTGAGGCGAGCGCCACCTTAAACCTCTGCCCTACGCTTATCTTGTGTGTCGTCCGCTTAAAGCTAGTTTTGGTAGTGGGTGTTTCCCATGAAAAGTCATAAAATGTTGTGTAGGAACCCCATGTTCTACTATATTATTGAGTAGGGTAGTTGACTTGTGATAGGATTTCTCTAAGTCTTAGGTTCATTAATTTAAATAGTTAGATTAATGAAATGCATAGGGTTTTATGGAAATTAAAGTAGATGGTTTTAATTATGATTATGGTTCATTTTGTAAAATGAGGGTATGGGACCTTGCTTTATGAAATGAAAAGGGTTTATGGAAATTAAAGTAGATGGATTTAATTATGTTTATGGTTCATTTTGTAAAATGAGGGTATGGGACCTTACTTTATGAAATGAAAAAAGGTTTATGGAAATTAAAGTAGATGACTTTAATTATGTTTATGGTTCATTTTGTAAAATGAGGGTATGGGACCTTGTTTTATGAAATGAAAAGGATTCATGGAAATTAAAGTTGATGGCTTTAGTTATGTTTATGGTTCATTTTGTAAAATGAGGGTATGTGATATTTCTTTATGAAATGAAAAGGGTTCATGGAAATTAAATTAGATGGATTTAACTATGTTTATGGTTCATTTTGTAAAATGACTGTATGGGACATTGCTTTATGAAATGAAACGGTTTTATGGAAATTAAAGTATATGGATTTAACTATGATTATGATTCATTTTGTAAAATGAGGGTATGGGATTTTGCTTTATGAAATGAATAAAAATGTTTATTTGAAAATTAGAGTATATGGATTTAATTGGATAATTAATATGATTATGGGTTTTTTATAAAATAAGGGTATGGGACCTTACTTTATAAAATGATAAGGAATGTTTTGTGATAAAATTAAAGCGGTTTTTTTTAATTAAATAAGATTAAAGAACCCAATTCATTTAATAGTTAAGGGTATGGGACTTTAATTGTTAAGTGAGGGTTGGATAATTTATTGCAAATAAAACATATGGTGGTATGCATGGTGGAATGACTCTCATGAGTAGATGAGAGGGGTCATAGAAAGGGGTAGTTCTATGATAATAGCTATGCATTAAAAAGTTGAATTACTTGGGTTATTTTTATAGTTGTAATTTTATAATGAAACAAGTAAATGCATTTAGAAGCATGTCTATCTAGATCCATGAGTGTCATGATACCCTAATATCCTCACTTGATTTATGGAAGAGTGGGCAAACTAAAGTCATGAGATGGATCACTTTACAAGTTTTCTCTCTACCTTACTTCTTGCTTGATTATGCAATATATTAGATTTGTGGGGAGATTTCCCCAATGGAATAATGTAAAGTAATTATTAAAAGTATGGGATTTTCCATGCATGCATATGTATTAAATGAACATTTTTTATTATTGCATTTTGATAACCTACTTGATTGTAATGTTTTTTTTTTTTTTTTGAATTTACATGGTGGAATCGATAGCCGCCACGAATCCGGGCAGGCTATCCAGCTTTTTATGGCTGCCACAGTATTCTATGCTATCCGCCCCATAAGCCGCCACACAGATCTTCATGTAGTCTACCCCTATAACCACCATGCCACAATCATTTTAAACCTTTTACGCCACTGAAAGCACTACTTAATTGTAATGTTATTTATTCATTTATCACATATTTTCCCTTTTAATGAATGATTTATGTTTTGGTTAATCTCACCTATATATTACTGCATGTTTTTTTAGATTTAGTATCTAGATTTATCCTTTGTATTCTTATGAGCTTTTAAAAATATATGTAAGTTCTAGGTGAACTTAGAGCATGACCTAAGGGCTTGAGACCCCCTTAGGGAGATTGGGTATCTAGGTTTAGAAGATCGTACCAAGATTTAAGATAGCTTATCAGAGGATGATATTGATAGATTAACTAGCAATACATGTAGCATACCCACACATAATGGTTTGTGTGAAGTATGGAGATGCATGTATACCTTACAATGATCAAAGGTGGTAAGTATAGCTTACCAAGAATGATGATATGGGTGGATTTATGTGCATGACATGAGATAGGCCTACACAAAATGGACTTGCATGAGGAGAATCTTGTGTGGTATAGTTCTTGAGAAACTTAAGGGATGTTAAACATTAAGTTGGTCTAAGGTTGGTTAGGGATTTATGAATCCTTCTCCTTAGTCAAATATATATATATAACCTTTCTTTCTATTTTTGTGTATTTTCTTATTTTCTTGTTTTGAGGGTCACTACACGACACCATATACAAAAAAATATCCCTACCTTGGGAGTCATATTTGGAATGTGGTATATTGGTCACAATCTAGTGGATTCATTCTCACATTTTGGGTTCACTAGGGTGAGATCATCTGGATACGTCATCACTAGAGTGAAAATAGCATCGTCATATTGTTGGGGTAATTAACAATGGCATATGGATTGATATTGTAGCCATTTCTAACCTGATTGGTCCCATAGCACATGCTCATATGCAAAACCAACATAAGCATATTAACCATATCCCCTATGAATTTACGTACCACTAGAGGATACACCGAATGGGACATGATCATTGTGACTACACTCTCCTCATCGCTATCAATATTTTGCATGGATGTTGCAATTTTTTGAAAAGTGGTTGTTGGAGGGGGTTGTGTGAACAACTATTGAAGATTATCACCAGCACATATTTGTAGTGCACCCCAAGGCCTGATCAATCTAGGATAATGCATCCATAAGCCATGCATGAATGACATTGAAAATACAGATTAGTTTCTCTCGATATGCTACTTGTTTTCTCTACCATTTTTGAAATATTTGTGGCTTTTATGATAAGAGCTAGATTTTTCATCTATGATTTTATCATTTCAATACTTTTGATTCTAATTTTTGAAGTATTTTTCAATGGATTTGGTTGTACGCCTATTCTATAAAGGATTTTCAATGAAGGGTCATTATTTATAATGAACATAATAAAAAATATTTGGATGGGGTTTTGTTGGTGTTGATTTTTTCACCTCTTTGTTTTTTGGTTCCTTCCTTTCTACAAAGATGAATTCTACAACAATTGAACCACTCACACCATATAATTACCATACATAGAGACCAAGAATTCTAAATTTAATTGCACAAAAAGATCTATCTCACCTACTTGAAGAGACACAAACTGAATGCCAAAAAGACTATGAAATATTTTTTCACAATGGTAAAATGTATGAAGCAATGGGACTAATCAACATGAATGTAAGTGAGAGTTTGTGGTTTCACTTAGATGAATGTAAAAATCCTTTTGAGAGTTGGGACAAATTAAAAAAATTATTTGGTAAAGTTGACCACATTAGATCTATGCAGCTTGAGGCAGAATTAACAACATTGTCACCAGATGATTACAACACCATTGTTGACTTTCTCACCAAATTTAAGGAACTCTTGACACAATTAAAAGAAAGTGGAAAAAACAAAATAGAAGAAGAATGTATCTACCTTATTTTGGAAAAACTAAGAGGGACATTTCAAATATTTACCTCCACTTTTCTCTCCACCATGGATGCTCTTGGCACAAACTTCAAAATGCCCACCTTGGAAGAGTTTTGTGATAGGCTTACTAGGGAAGAAATGAAACTTTCCACATTTGAGTCCTCCACCTCTTCATCAAAAGCCTTAGTAGCATCCAATTCTAAAAACAAAGGCAAGTTTAAGAAAAAGGAAAAATCCCCTATCAATTGTACCCATTGTGGGAAGGATGATCATTTAGTAACCAGATGTTGGAAGAGGTTACAAGAATTAGAAGAGGCCATGAAGAAACATAAAATTGATGTCTCCAAAGAACATGGCAAGGCTTTGAATGTCCAAGGAATATCTATTGAGTCTTGTTCACATCATTGGGTTTTGGATTCTGGTGCTACACATCATATGACTTCTTCTAAGAAGTCCTTTGCCTCTCTTTGTTCAAGTTCCACTTTCAGCATTGAAGTTGGAGATTCATATTTTATTCCTATAAAAGTAAAAGGTGATATTTTGATAGATGGTGTTCACATCAATGATGTCCTTTAAGTTTCGAACATCTCCACCAATCTCCTTTATGTCTACCAAATTTGTATCTTTAGGATAAGAAAAATTATTTTGTTCACACCCATAGGAGTTGAAATTAGAAGTTTTTTGGATCCATATTTACTTATTATCCAAGGGGTTGTTGATCATAGTGCTAGACTGTATCACATTGAGCTCTTTTATGATACTACTCTAGGTACATGCTTTATTTCTCATGCATATATTGATAGTAAACTTTGGAATGAACATTTTGGTAATCTCAATTATAGGTACTTGAGGGAGTTGATTAATCTTGACATGGTTGTTGGTTTACCTAAGATATCTTGTCTTGATGGTTTTTTCCCAATTGTTCTCTTGGGAAACAACATCAAGATCCATTTCCAAAAGGTAAATCATAAAAAGCATACTCACCCTTGGAACTAGTTCATAGTGATTTGATGGTCTTCCTCAATTCCTCTTTTAGAGGAGCTAAGTATGGCTTGATATTCATATATTATTTTTCATGTCGTACATGGGTATATTTTCTCAAATACAAGAGTGATGTCTTCTCACACTTCAAAATATTTAAGTCCTTGGTTAAAAATCAAGCTTTATGTTGCATCAAAAATCTTCATACAGATAACAAAGGGGAATACTTTACTAATGAATTTTCAAACTTTCTTTCTAAATATGGCATTATTCATCAGCATTTTTTCCCACACACTACAATAAAATGGTGTGATAAAGAGGAATAACATAACTTTAAAGGATATGGCTAATTTTACAATGCACTCTAGGGATTTGTCACTTATTTCTTGGGCTGAAGTAGTTAACTATACGAATTACATTCAAAATCGCACACCCCACAAAGCTCTTGATCATATGAATCTAGAAGAGACGTGGTCTGGCTCCAAGCCCGATGTCTCATTTTTTTTAGTCTTTGGAATTCATGCTTGGGCCTACATTTTGAAGAAGAAAAGAAAAAAATTGGATAGGAAGAGCAAGAAACTTGTTTTTATTGGCTATTGTGAGGATATGAAGGCTTATAGACTCCTTGATCTTGATACACATGATATCCTTTTCCACACACATGTTCAGTTTGATGAGTTTCTTCTTCCTCATGATCCTAGTCCACCTTCTTCTTCTTATTCTTCTATGCTCGATGATTCTCATGACCCTTATTTTTTTATCTAACTGAGGACCATTCTGATATAGAGCTTATTTTTGAGGATCCAAAAACAGATTCCCCTATTCCTGCTCCACCTACTATTGTTCCTACCACCATGCCAAAATAGGCCTACATCATAGTTGAGGAGGCAACCACTTTCATCTAAGATCTTCCACCTTCCAAACATGCTCATTCCTCAAGCACAAGTGTTGTTGGTTAGTCTTTTTCTAGTGATCCATAGTCTTTTTTACAAGCTCATGGGATACAGGAGTGGGATGATGCCATGGCAATTGAGCATTCTTCTTTTATGAAAAATCACACTTAGGATCACATTTCTCTTCCTAAGGAAAGAAAGTTGGTTTGTTGTAAGTGGGTTTACCGAACCAAGTATGCAGCAAATGGGTCCATTGACAAGTACAAAGTTTGCTTGGTGTCTAAGGGTTTCTCACAAGTTGAGGATGTTTATTTTATTGAGACCTTTGTACCTATCACCAAGATGAATTATTTTAGGCTAGTACTTGTGCATGTTGCATCATCAAGTTGGCCTAGTTTTTAAATGGATGTGAAGAGTCTTCTTGCATGGATACTTGCATGGAACAGACCGCTAGTTTTTTTTAGGATTCTTCCCTTGTTTGTAGACTAAATAAGTCACTCTATGGTCTCAAACAAGCTCCTTGAGATTGGTATGAAAATATGATTTCTTCCTCCTCTCCACTGGATTTTTTTGATGTGATTTTGATGCTATCTTTTATATTTGGTGATATGGAGAGGAAATCACTATTCTTATTCTCTATGTTGATAATTTGCTTCTCACTGGTAGCTCCACTTCTCACATTGATACTATTCAATGCTCTCTTTATGAGAGATTTGAGATGACCGATTTAGGATTGGCTCATTACTTTCTTGGATTTAATATCACTCAGATAGATTCAGGGATTTTATTATGTCAGTAGAAGTGTACATTGGATATTATTCAAAAGTTTGGGATGGTTTATTGCAAGCCATCCAAGGTTATGCATAAGAGATTGGACTCACAATTTATATGTAAAAAAATGATAAATCCTAATCGAAATCAAGGTGAATCATGGTGAATCCTAATCAAATCAAATCAATCATCTTCACATCAAATTTTGAGGTATTTGATGTCCTAAAATTAAAATTCATATTTGGGGTAAATTTGTACCTATTAAAAGACCTTAAAACTTCAGAAAAACACCACGATTAGATCAGGCTTGAAAAAAGCTTTCCAATGAGTACAAATATGTCTATGTTTGGATATTATTGTGGTGAATTGACCCTAAGAAAAAATTGGTCCTGAAAATATTAAGCGAATGGACCAACATCAAGGATCCTCATATTTGCCAATTTCAAAATTTGGAAATCCTAATATTCACCCAATTTGTGAATATTCGCCACTATGCATAACCCTGAAGCCATCATCTATGTCATTCCAATCTAGGGTTACTTTGGCTTCCTCCTACACTTCACATCTTTGTGATGTTGGTTAGTCATTTTCTAGTGATCCATAGTCTTTTTCAAGCTCATGGGATAAAGGAGTGGGATGATGCCATGGCATCTGAACATTCTTCTTTGATGAAAAATCATACTTGGGATCGCATTTCTCTTCCTAAGGAAAGAAAGCTGGTTTGTTGTAATTGGGTTTACTGAACCAAGTATGCAGCAAATGGGTCCATTGACAAGTACAAATTTTGCTTGGTGTCTAAGGGTTTCTCACAAGTTGAGGATGTTGATTTCACTGAGACCTTTGTCCCTGTCACCAAGATGGATTCTTTTAGGCTAGTACTTGCACGTGTTGCATCACAGAGTTGGACTAGTTTTTAAATGGATGTGAAGAGTGTCTTCTTGCATGGAGACATACAAGAAGAGATATATATGGAGTAGCCTGCTAGTTTTTTTAGGATTCTTCCCTTGTTCGTAGACTAAATAAGTCACTCTATGGTCTCAAAAAAGCTCCTCAAGCTTGGTATGAAAATATTTTTGATGCTACCTTTTATATTTGGTGATATGGAGAGGAAATCACCATTCTTATTCTCTATGTTGATGATTTGCTTCTCACTGGTAGCTCCACTTCTCACATTGATACTATTCAGTGCTCTCTTTATGAGAGATTTGAGATGACCGATTTAGGATTAGCTCATTACTTTCTTGGATTTAATATCACTCAGATAGATTCAGGGATTTCATTATGTCAGTAGAAGTATACACTGGATATTCTTCAAATTTTTAGGATGGTTGATTACAAGCCATCTAGGGTTATGCATAAGGAATTGGACTCAAAATGTACTTATAAAAAAAAGGTGAATCCTAATAAAAATCAAGGTGAATCATGGTGAATCCTAAGAAAATTAAATCAATCATATTCACATCAAATTTTGAGGTATTTGAAGCCCTAAAATGAAAATTCATATTTGGGGTAAATTTGTACCTATTAAATGACCTTAAAAATTCATAAAAACACCACCATTAGATCAGGCTTGAAACAAGCTTTCCAACGAGTACAAATATGTTTATGTTTGGATATTATTGTGGTGAATTGACCCTATGAAAAAATTGGTCCTAAAAATTTCAAGCGAATGGACCGACATCAAGGGTCCTCATATTTGCCAATTTCAAAATCTGGAAATCCTAATATTCATCCAATTTGTGAATATTCGCCACTATGCATAACCCTGAAGCCATCATCTATGTCATTCCAATATAGGGTTACTTTGGCTTCCTCCTACACTTCATATATTTGTGATGCTACTATGTATAGATAGTTATTAGGGAGTCTTTTGTATCTCACTCATACTCGTCCTAATATTTCCCATGTTGTTGGTTTGATATCTCGGTTTTCCTGGGCCCCTCATAACATCCAAGCAAATTCTTCAATATCTATGAGGCACTACACACTTTGGTCTACTCTATAGTAGAGGTTGTATAGAGTTGGTGGGTTACACTAATTTATATTGGGTAGGTTCATTTGATGATAGGCATTCCACCTCTAGCTATGTTTTCTATCTTATTTATTCTCTTGTTTCTTAGTAATGCAAGAAAAAACAAGTTATTGCATTATCATCTATAGAGGCATAATATAGGGCAACTATTATAGCCAGTCAGAAGGCTCTTTGGTTTTGTTAGTTATTGGTAGAGTTTGGTTTCTCCCAGGATCAGACTATAATACTTTGGTATGACAACCAAAGTATCATTCATATTTATTGCAACCCTATTGAGCATCAACATACCAAGAACATTGAGTTCCACATGCACTTCATTCGGTAGAACATTCACGATGGAATCCTCAACTTAGAACATTCTAACTCAGCAATAGATTGCATATATCTTCATAAAACCATTTGCTTCACCTCGCTACATTAAGTTGTATGGGTTTCTTGAGGTGACAAAAGTTGTCCTTTGGGGATGTTAATGAGGACATCTTCCTCTCCATCCTCTTTCTCTTCTTCTTCTTTCTCTTTTTGCAGATGAATTTCTCCCACATAGTTTTTATCATCCCTCTAAGAGAGTTCTTATGGATATATTGTACATGAGTACCTTATCAAGCCTTGTTTTCGGGACTCATATCTGTGGGTATACCATTTTTTTGTCGTTATTTTTTTGTTTTTCACTACCCCTAGTACCACTTAAGGGGAGGTGTTAGAGTATATCTTAAGTTATTCATAGGTACCTAGGATATTTAGGATATTTTCTTGAGGTGACAAAAGTTGTCCTTGATCCTGATACACATGATATATGTTTCCACACACAAGTTCAGTTTGATGAGTTCCTTATTCCTCATGATCCTAGTCCACCTTCTTCTTCTTATTCTTCTATGCTCGATGATTCTCATGACCCTTATTTTTTTATCTAACTGAGGACCATTCTGATATAAAGCTTATTGTTGAGGATCCAACAATAGATTCCCCTATTCCTTCTCCACTTGCTATTGTTCCTACCATCATGCCAAAATAGGCCTACATCATAGTTGAGGAGGCAAAACCTTTCATCTAAGATCTTCCACCTTCCAGACACGCTCATTCCTCAAGCACAAGTGTTGTTGGTTAGTCTTTTTCTAGTGATCCATAGTCTTTTTTACAAGCTCATGGGATACAGGAGTGGGATGATGCCATGGTAGTTGAGCATTCTTCTTTTATGAAAAATCACACTTAGGATCACATTTCTCTTCCTAAGGAAAGAAAGTTGGTTTGTTGTAAGTGGGTTTACTAAACCAAGTATGCAGCAAATGGGTCCATTGACAAGTACAAAGTTTTCTTGGTGTCTAAGGGTTTCTCACAAGTTGAGGATGTTGATTTCATTGAGACCTTTGTACCTATCACCAAGATTTATTATTTTAGGCTAGTACTTGTGCATGTTGCATCATCAAGTTGGCCTAGTTTTTAAATGGATGTGAAGAGTCTTCTTGCGTGGATACTTGCATGGAACAGCCCGCTATTTTTTTTTAGGATTCTTCCCTTGTTTGTAGACTAAATAATTCACTCTATGGTCTCAAACAAGCTCCTTGAGATTGGTATGAAAATATGGATTTCTTCCTCCTCTCCACTGGATTTTTTTGATGTGATTTTGATGCTATCTTTTATATTTGGTGATATGGAGAGGAAATCACCATTCTTATTCTCTATGTTGATAATTTGCTTCTCACTGGTAGCTCCACTTCTCACATTGATACTATTCAATGCTCTCTTTATGAGAGATTTGAGATGACCGATTTAGGATTGGCTCATTACTTTCTTGGATTTAATATCACTCAAATAGATTTAAGGATTTTATTATGTTAGTAGAAGTGTACACTGGATATTATTCAAAAGTTTGGGATGGTTGATTGCAAGCCATCCAAGGTTATGCATAAGGGATTGGACTCACAATTTATATGTAAAACAATGATGAATCCTAATCGAAATCAAGGTGAATCATGGTGAATCCTAATCAAATCAAATCAATCATCTTCACATCAAATTTTGAGGTATTTGATGTCCTAAAATTAAAATTCATATTTGGGGTAAATTTATACCTATTAAATGACCTTAAAACTTCAGAAAAACACCACCATTAGATCAGGCTTGAAAAGAGCTTTCCAATGAGTACAAATATGTCTATGTTTGCATATTATTGTGGTGAATTAACCCTAAGAAAAAATTGGTCTTGGAAATTTTAAGCGAATGGACCAACATCAAGGATCCTCATATTTGCTGATTTCAAAATTTGGAAATCCTAATATTCACCCAATTTGTGAATATTCGCCACTATGCATAACCCTGAAGCCATCATCTATGTCATTCCAATCTAGGGTTACTTTGGCTTCCTCCTACACTTCACATCTTTGTGATGTTGGTTAGTCATTTTCTAGTGATCCATAGTCTTTTTCAAGCTCATGGGATAAAGGAGTGGGATGATGCCATGGCATCTGAACATTCTTCTTTGATGAAAAATCATACTTGGGATCGCATTTCTCTTCCTAAGGAAAGAAATTTGGTTTGTTGTAAGTGGGTTTACTGAACGAAGTATGCAGCAAATGGGTCCATTGACAAGTACAAAGTTTTCTTGGTGTCTAAGGGTTTCTCACAAGTTGAGGGTGTTGATTTCACTGAGACCTTTGTCCCTGTCACCAAGATGGATTCTTTTAGGCTAGTACTTGCGTGTGTTGCATCACAGAGTTGGCCTAGTTTTTAAATGGATGTGAAGAGTGTCTTCTTGCATGGAGACATACAGGAAGAGATATACATGGAGCAGCCTGCTAGTTTTTTTAGGATTCTTCCCTTGTTTGTAGACTAAATAAGTCACTCTATGGTCTCAAAAAAGCTCCTCAAGCTTGGTATGAAAATATTTTTGATGCTACCTTTTATATTTGGTGATATGGAGAGGAAATCACCATTCTTATTCTCTATTTTGATGATTTGCTTCTCACTGGTAGCTCCACTTCTCACATTGATACTATTCAGTGCTCTCTTTATGAGAGATTTGAGATGACCGATTTAGGATTAGCTCAATACTTTCTTGGATTTAATATCACTCAGATAGATTCAGAGATTTCATTATGTCAGTAGAAGTATACACTGGATATTCTTCAGATGTTTAGGATGGTTTATTACAAGCCATCTAGGGTTATGCATAAGGAATTGGACTCAAAATGTACTTATAAAAAAATGGTGAATCCTAATCAAAATCAAGGTGAATCATGGTGAATCCTAAGCAAATCAAATCAATCATATTCACACCAAATTTTGAGGTATTTTAAGCCCTAAAATGAAAATTCATATTTGGGGTAAATTTGTACCTATTAAATGACCTTAAAACTTCATAAAAACACCACCATTAGATCAGGCTTGAAACAAGCTTTCCAACGAGTACAAATATGTTTATGTTTGGATATTATTGTGGTGAATTGACCTTATGAAAAAATTGGTCCTAAAAATTTCAAGCGAATGGACCGACGTCAAGGGTCCTCATATTTGCCAATTTCAAAATCTGGAAATCCTAATATTCATCCAATTTGTGAATATTCGCCACTATGCATAACCCTGAAGCCATCATCTATGTCATTCCAATATAGGGTTACTTTGGCTTCCTCCTACACTTCATATATTTGTGATGCTACTATGTATAGATAGTTATTAGGGAGTCTTTTGTATCTCACTCATACTCGTCCTAATATGTCCCATGTTGTTGGTTTGATATCTCAGTTTTCCTGGGCCCCTCATAACATCCAAGAAAATTCTTCAATATCTATGAGGCACTACACACTTTGGTCTACTCTATAGTAGAGGTTGTATAGAGTTGGTGGGTTACACTAATTTATATTGGGTAGGTTCAGTTGATGATAGGCATTCCACCTCTAGCTATGTTTTCTATCTTATTTATTCTCTTTTTTCTTAGTAATGCAAGAAAAAACAAGTTATTGCATTATCATCTATAGAGGCATAATATAGGGCAACTATTATAGCCAGTCAGGAGGCTCTTTGGTTTTGTTAGTTATTGGTAGAGTTTGGTTTCTCCCAGGATCAGACTATAATACTTTGGTATGACAACCAAAGTATCATTCATATTTATTGCAACCCTATTGAGCATCAACATACCAAGAACATTGAGTTCCACATGCACTTCATTCGGTAGCACATTCACGATGGAATCCTCAACTTGGAGTACATTCTAACTGAGCAATAGATTGCAGATATCTTCATAAAACCATTTGCTTCACCTCGCTACATTAAGTTGTATGGGTTTCTTGAGGTGAAAAAAGTTGTCCTTTAGGGATGTTAATGAGGACATCTTCCTCTCCATCCTCCTTCTCTTCTTCTTCTTTCTCTTTTGGCAAATGAATTTCTCCCACATAGTTTTTATCATCCCTCCAAGAGAGTTCTTATGGATATATTGTACATGAGTACCTTATCAAGCCTTGTTTTCGGGACTCATATTTGTGGGTATACCATTGTTTTGTCGTTATTTTTTTGTTTTTCACTACCCCTAGTACCACTTAAGGGGAGGTGTTAGAGTATATCTTAAGTTATTCATAGGTACCTAGGATATTTAGGATATTTTCTTGAGGTGAAAAAAGTTGTCCTTGATCCTGATACACATTATATATGTTTCCACACACAAGTTCAGTTTGATGAGTTCCTTATTCCTCATGATCCTAGTCCACATTCTTCTTCTTATTCTTCTATGCTCGATGATTCTCATGACCCTTATTTTTTTATCTAACTGAGGACCATTCTGATATAAATATTATTGTTGAGGATCCAACAACAGATTCCCCTATTCCTGCTCCACCTACTATTGTTCCTACCACCATGCCAAAATAGGCCTACATCATAGTTGAGGAGGCAACACCTTTCATCTAAGATCTTCCACATTCCAGACACGCTCATTCCTCAAGCACAAATGCTGTTGGTTAGTCTTTTTCTAGTGATCCATAGTCTTTTTTACAAGCTCATGGGATACAGGAGTGGGATGATGCCATGGTAGCTGAGCATTCTTCTTTTATGAAAAATCACACTTAGGATCACATTTCTCTTCCTAAGGAAAGAAAGTTGGTTTGTTGTAAGTGGGTTTACTGAACCAAGTATGCAGCAAATGGGTCCATTGACAAGTACAAAGTTTGCTTGGTGTCTAAGGGTTTCTCACAAGTTGAGGATGTTGATTTCACTGAGACCTTTGTACCTATCACTAAGATTGATTATTTTAGGCTAGTACTTGTGCATGTTGCATCATCAAGTTGGCCTAGTTTTTAAATGGATGTGAAGAGTCTTCTTGCATGGATACTTGCATGGAACAGCCCGCTATTTTTTTTTAGGATTCTTCCCTTGTTTGTAGACTAAATAAGTCACTCTATGGTCTCAAACAAGCTCCTTGAGATTGGTATGAAAATATGGATTTCTTCCTCCTCTATATTGGATTTTTTTGATGTGATTTTGATGCTATCTTTTATATTTGGTGATATGGAGAGGAAATCACCATTCTTATTCTCTATGTTGATAATTTGCTTCTCACTGGTAGCTCCACTTCTCACATTGATACTATTCAATGGTCTCTTTATGAGAGATTTGAGATGACCGATTTAGGATTGGCTCATTACTTTCTTGGATTTAATATCACTCAAATAGATTCAAGGATTTTATTATGTTAGTAGAAGTGTACACTGGATATTATTCAAAAGTTTGGGATGGTTGATTGCAAGCCATCCAGGGTTATGCATAAGGGATTGGACTCACAATTTATATGTAAAACAATGATGAATCCTAATCGAAATCAAGGTGAATCATGGTGAATCCTAATCAAATCAAATCAATCATCTTCACATCAAATTTTGAGGTATTTGATGTCCTAAAATTAAAATTCATATTTGGGGTAAATTTATACCTATTAAATGACCTTAAAACTTCAAAAAAACACCACCATTAGATCAGGCTTGAAAATAGCTTTCCAATGAGTACAAATATGTCTATGTTTGCATATTATTGTGGTGAATTAACCCTAAGAAAAAATTGGTCTTGGAAATTTTAAGCGAATGGACCAACATCAAGGATCCTCATATTTGCTGATTTCAAAATTTGGAAATCCTAATATTCACCCAATTTGTGAATATTCGCCACTATGCATAACCCTGAAGCCATCATCTATGTCATTCCAATCTAGGGTTACTTTGGCTTCCTCCTACAGTTCACATCTTTGTGATGTTGGTTAGTCATTTTCTAGTGATCCATAGTCTTTTTCAAGCTCATGGGATAAAGAAGTGGGATGATGCCATGGCATCTAAACATTCTTCTTTGATGAAAAATCATACTTGGGATCGCATTTCTCTTCCTAAGGAAAGAAAGTTGGTTTGTTGTAAGTGGGTTTACTGAACGAAGTATGCAGCAAATGGGTCCATTGACAAGTAAAAAGTTTGCTTGGTGTCTAAGGGTTTCTCACAAGTTGAGGATGTTGATTTCACTAAGACCTTTGTCCCTGTCACCAAGATGGATTCTTTTAGGCTAGTACTTGCGCGTGTTGCATCACAGAGTTGGCCTATTTTTTAAATGGATGTGAAGAGTGTCTTCTTGCATGGAGACATACAGGAAGAGATATATATGGAGCAGCCTGCTAGTTTTTTTAGGATTCTTCCCTTGTTTGTAGACTAAATAAGTCACTCTATGGTCTCAAAAAAGCTCCTCAAGCTTGGTATGAAAATATTTCTGATGCTACCTTTTATATTTGGTGATATGGAGAGGAAATCACCATTCTTACTCTCTATGTTGATGATTTGCTTCTCACTGGTAGCTCCACTTCTCACATTGATACTATTCAGTGCTCTCTTTATGAGAGATTTGAGATGACCGATTTAGGATTAGCTCATTACTTTCTTGGATTTAATATCACTCAGATAGATTCAGGGATTTCATTATGTCAGTAGAAGTATACACTAGATATTCTTCAGATGTTTAGGATGGTTGATTACAAGCCATCTAGGGTTATGCATAAGGAATTGGACTCAAAATGTAATAAAAAAATGGTGAATCCTAATCAAAATCAAGGTGAATCATGGTGAATCCTAAGAAAATCAAATCAATCATATTCACATCAAATTTTGAGGCATTTGAAGCCCTAAATTGAAAATTCATATTTGGGGTAAATTTGTACCTATTAAATGACCTTAAAACTTCATAAAAACACCACCATTAGATCAAGCTTGAAACAAGCTTTCCAACGAGTACAAATATGTTTATGTTTGGATATTATTGTGGTGAATTAACCTTATGAAAAAATTGGTCCTAAAAATTTCAAGTGAATGGACCGACGTCAAGGGTCCTCATATTTGCCAATTTCAAAATTTGGAAATCCTAATATTCACCCAATTTGTGAATATTCGCCACTATGCATAACCCTGAAGCCATCATCTATGTCATTCCAATATAGGGTTGCTTTGGCTTCCTCCTACACTTCATATCTTTGTGATGCTACTATGTATAGATAGTTATTAGGGAGTCTTTTGTATCTCACTCATACTCGTCCTAATATTTCCCATGTTGTTGGTTTGATATCTCAGTTTTCCTGGGCCCCTCATAACATTCAAGCAAATTCTTCAATATCTATGAGGCACTACACACTTTGGTCTACTCTATAGTAGAGGTTGTATAGAGTTGGTGGGTTACACTAATTTATATTGGGAGGTTCAGTTGATGATAGGCATTCCACCTCTAGCTATGTTTTCTATCTTATTTATTCTCTTGTTTCTTGGTAATGCAAGAAAAAACAAGTTATTACATTATCATCTATAGAGGCATAATATAGGGCAACTATTATAGCCATTCAGGAGGCTCTTTGGTTTTGTTAGTTATTGTTAGAGTTTGGTTTCTCCCAGGATTAGACTATAATACTTTGGTATGACAACCAAAGTACCATTCATATTTATTGCAACCGTATTGAGCATCAACATACCAAGAACATTGAGTTCCACATCAACTTCATTCGGTAGCACATTCACGATGGAATCCTCAACTTGGAGTACATTCTAACTCAGCAATAGATTGCAGATATCTTCATAAAACCATTTGCTTCACCTCGCTACATTAAGTTGTATGGGTTTCTTGAGGTGACAAAAGTTGTCCTTTGGGGATGTTAATGAGGACATCTTCCTCTCCATCCTCCTTCTCTTCTTCTTCTTTATCTTTTGGCAGATGAATTTCTCCCACATAGTTTTTATCATCCCTCCAAGAGAGTTCTAATGGATATATTGTACATGAGTACCTTATCAAGCCTTGTTTTCGAGACTCATATCTGTGGGTATACCTTTTTTTTGTCGTTATTTTTTTGTTTTTCACTACCCCTAGTACCACTTAAGGGGAGGTGTTAGAGTATATCTTAAGTTATTCATAGGTACCTAGGATATTTAGGATATTTTCTAGATATTAAACTCCCAGTTATGATTGGATGAGATCTATTCAATTTGTTATGATTCGATGGCTCATAATGTACACCTTTGCTATTTATGCAAGGTCTCTCTCATGGAATAATTAATCAATTCTTGAGCTTCTCTTCAATTTCTTGTGATGCTTTGCATGTCTATTATTCTTGGGTTTGAATATTGCTTTTGTTACTATTTATCTAGGATATTTAGGATATTTTCTAGATATTAAACTCCTAGTTATGATTGGATGAGATCTATTCAGTTTGTTATGTTGTAATGACTCATATTTTACACCTTTGCTATTTATACAAGGTCCCTCTCATAGAATAATTAATCGGTTCTTATGCTTCTATCCAATTTATTGTGATTTTTTGCATGTCTATTCTTCTTGGGCTTGAATATTGCTTTTCAATATTCTCTTCAGATCGAGCTAATAAAAACCAAGTAGATAAATATTCCAAGATCTAGTGAAAGAGGGAAAAAGAAAAGTGTAGAATACGTCCCAAAATTGTTTAGCCATGTCATAAAACAAAAAAAAAATTAATAAAGGTTTTATAATTACAAAATTGCATTGAGGGGAAATGTGTAAAATCTAGGCCAGACTTTTAGAAAGTGGATGTTTTTTATGCAAAATATGTCATTGAAGAAGTTGACTTTTGGATTCAACTAGAACTCTACAAATTTGAGTAGAAAGATACTGTCATTGGGCATTGGTAAAATTCAGTTGCCACTTGACATTGAGCTTAGAGTCTAAATAAGGAGGACACAAAAGATTTTTGTATATCCAACTATAAGTAATGGAAGATATTCTATGTCCATTAAGCCATATTCAATCATTCCATATATTATGGGTAGTTGTTCCCAACTTTATAATAACCTCACAATGGATGGAAGCCACAACTAAGTCGTGAGAATCTTTAAACCTAGAGGGAAGGGAGTAATAATTGTATTTCTAGTTCTAGGTAAGAATTGAGCAGCTACTTGGATCCCAAATATCTCTAATTGTACTAATTCCTTTCTTCAAAAAAGCTAGACCATGAATAACACTACATAAAGCTAAAGGTTTATCATTATGGAGGATAAGTTTATTCCACCAAAGACTATTCAAACTGATGCTTGGACCATGTATAAAGGAGTTAGACTTCCAAGCCAATAAATGAGAAAATTATTGCCAAGCTTTCCAATTTTAGGTAACCGAAATAGATCCTTTAACTATAAAGTAAGGTGCATTAAGTACCTTATCCTCCTAAGGGGTTTCTTTCTATTTACCTTTTCGGTAGCTATAAATATTCCATAATGAAATGTGTGTTTCTAGTTTTCATCACCAATGATGGCTCTAGAAACCCATTTTGTAGCTAAACTTTTGCGCTAGGTAAGAGGATCAATGATGCATATACCTCCTAAATCCTTAGGTTGAATACAAAGTTTCTAAGAGATGGTTTTCATTCCCACCTCCCCATACCATTTGGTCCATAAAAACTAATGAATGGCTTGAGTTAATTTGTTATAGGCTACCTTGGGGGCCATCCAACAAGAGGAGTAATAAACATGAGAGGCTGTCATAATTTTATTCACAACTTGAATTCTTCTTGCCAAGGAAAGAAATAGAGTTGGACAAGCATTATTTTTTTTTTATGTCTTTCCATAACCCAGTTCCACATATCCTTAGGAGAGATATTAATCCCAAAGAGAATTCCTAAATAATGCACAATCATACCATGAGGGATGATCTTCCACTTAGTCGATAAGTTGCATCCATGAGGAGAGGAAGAGGTATAGAAGAATTCATGTTTAGAGTTGTTGATACGCGAGTCAGAGACATCAAAAAATAGTTGAACAATATATTTAGCCATTTCCACTTCTTGTTGGATTTTTGAAGAAAAATAAAGGAATCATCATAAAAATGTGAGTTAAGAGCATCCTTATCTCCAGGAAGTTTAATACCTTGAATAAGGCCATCAGAATGAGCCTTATGAAGAAGATAAACAAGAGCATTGACAACCAAAACATACAAAAAAGAGCAAGGTGGCAACCCTGTTTGATATACCGTTAAAGAGGAAATGAGACGAAAGAGCTCCATTAACTTGAACACAAGTTAAAGCATCACCAAAGAGTATACCAATTTGATTAAAAAAAAATTGGATCGAAACCAAGCCAAGAAAGCATACTAAAAATTATATCCCATATGATTATATCATAAGCTTTGTCAAAATCTAACTTAACCAAGAGGGAATCTTGATTGGATTCGATATCCCATTGTGAAGTTTCCCAAGCCATCATAAATTTATCTAAAATATAACAACATTTAATAAAAGTGGATTGTTCAAGGCAAACAATCGTTTGAGCAATAGTTTTGATTTTTAAAGCTATAGCTTTAGCTATGATCTTGTACAAAACATTTAGGGTAATAGGTCTCCAATTGGATATTTGGTTATGAGTCATACCTTTAGGAATCAGCTTGACAAGCCCTATATTGATATAAACTATGAGGGATCTGCTTGTTGCGGTGCAGTGGTAAATGCCCTGGGTGTTGGTAGAGGCCGACCCAGGTTCCATTCTCCTTGTCTCCATCCTGCAGATATATGGTATAGTTGGGAATGTCCTATGTGCTGGTAGAGTCCGACAAGGGTCCATTCCTCCTACGCCCAACTGTTGGAAGTGGCACCTCGAAAGGGGTGTTTTCCACTATAAATTAGATTTTTTCTTTGGATGGCTCCAGTTTTGAAGGTACCTAGTTTCTTCTTGTTTTTTATTTTTTTTGCTTCTCTTTGGTTCATTCAGTTTTTTTTAGTTCCCTAGCTCATTCTATTCTTTATTTTGTTTCCTCTGTTGATTCTTGCCTTAATAGTCTTATGGTCTAGATAGGTCTTTGTTTTGTTATTTTTTTATTTTTTTTTCCTTTTTGTTTTTTTTTTTAGTTTTTTAAGGTGGGTGGGTTTTTTTATTTTGTTTTGTTTTTGTGTTCTTTGTGTTGTTTTTTGTTGTTCTTTTGTTTTTGTTGTTTTGTTTTGTTTTTTTTTATGTTTTTTGTTATTGTTCTTGTGTTTTTTTTCATTCTTGTTCTTGGGTTTCTCTTTGTTTGTGTTATTTCATGTTTTTATGGGTGAGTGTTTTCTATATTTTTTGTTTGTTTTTATTGTCTGTTGTTGGTTGTTTTTTAGTTTTATTTTTGTTTTATTTTTTTATTTTTAAGGTTTTGATTGTGTTTTTTTTTCTTGTTTTTTTTTTGGGTTATGTCTTTGTAGTGTTTTGTTGTTTTTGTCTTGTCTGTGTTTTATGTATTTCTTGTGTTTTTCTATGTGGTTTGTGTTGTGGTTTCTTTTATCTTATTATGCGTGTTTGGTTGTACTTTTGTTTTTGACACACTCAATGAGCATGTTTTTTATTTTATTTTATTATTTTTTTTGTTATTTGCTTATTTTTAATTGGGTTTGTGTGTTTGTTTGCTCCTTGAGTGTGTCAAAGGTGGTAGGCCAGGTCCGAGTCCTAGGCGTTTTTGGCGGAATGGATACCCCTGTCTCCTTGGGTCTTACCCGAAAGTGGCATCCCTTTTGGGATGTTTTCCAAAAATAATAAAAATATATATATAAAATATGAGGGAACTATTTCGAAGAGATTCTAGGTAAACATTATGAATACCAGAGGAAAGAATATGCCAAAAAATTTATAAAACTCCACTAGAAGACCATCCAATCCAGGAGCTTTGTCAATCTTCATAGAAAAAAATAGTAGTTTGTAGATCATTCAAAGTAAGAGGATATTCAAGTTGATATTGAATAATGGGGTCTATTAGGGAGGGAATATGTTCCTACACATATTCCATTAAGATACGTTGGATGTCATCCCTTGGCTCCATTGAAAAACATTGAGAGAAATGAGCTTCAAAAATATTCATGATCTCTTTAGAGTTAGAAATAGAATAACCTGAAGGGTCCTCCAACTCAATGATCCTTTTAAAAATGTGCTTATATCTGAGGTAGTTAAAAAAATTTAGTTCCCTTTTCTCCCTAGGAGATCTAATTGAAGCAAGATCTAACATGCACCCCTCTAGCACGGTAAGACTCATAAACTCTAGATTGATTTTGAACATTAGCTAGATCGTGTTGAACAATAGTGTTAGTAGGGTATTTCATAAGCATGGAATGAAGATGAAAGAAATTCTTATGAAAGCGACTCTTGAATATTATTCCTCTTGAAAATAGACCACCCATACCATCTAAGGGATGAAACCATATTGGAAATATCTTTTTCAAACCATTTGATCCAACTAGTATTACCAGTTGGTCTAGAAATCTATTCTAGACATACTTTATGAGGCGACAATAGGTAGGACTATCAATGTGGAACACATTTAATTTGAAAGAAATCAATATGGAATTAAGAGAGATGGAGAAATTTTGAATGGAAGATAATATAGGAAGGTGATCAGACAAAGTTGTGTGAGAGAGGACACAAACTTGCTCGTGGATGGAGAATTTATCTAAGAAATAATTATTGAAATAAAATATATCTAGACGAGCAAGCTTCCTATCAGAACCTTGATGGTAGTTGAACCACATAAATTAATTATCTGTAAGAGAGGAGGCTTTACAAAAGAGAGGGTCATGCACACCTTAATTATTACAAAAAAATAAAAAAACTACCAAATTTAGCATTAGAAAGGGGTCTACTACCAATCCAACTTTTGTCACTAGGATTCTCAATCATATTAAAGTCACCTCCAAGGATCCATTCTATAGGAGGGAGAGAAATAAATAACCATTCCCAAAGGGCTATAAGACTATGAGGGTCATTGGGAGCATAGATAGAACAAAATCCAATAACCTGAGAGTTGAGAGCCAATCTAACCCACACACAATGGTGAGCATGGTCTTCACCATGATCTAGAATAGAATAAAAAAGAGACTTGACTATGGAAAGAGAAACACCTATTTTACCATTAACATGAGAAGTAGTAAAGGTGGATGCATATCCACCACCAATGATGTCCATACAATGGATGAGAGTGCGACCAGTGAATTTCAATTATTGAAGGAAAAGAACAAAAATATGATTTTCAGCGACTACTTTTCAAACTTGAAACTTAAAGTAAGGGAGGGAGAGCCCGCTAGAATTCCAAGATAGAATATTTAAATTCATTAGGGGTGATTTAGAGGCTACTCGACCTCATGAATTAGATCCTAGAATATATTTTCACTGATTGACAATAATTACATATTGTCTGAATAGGTTTGCTGAGCAAGAACCTTATTTTGAGCAACTTGAGAGAAGGATCTAGAAATATCTTTGATAGATGATTTTTTTCCTCTATATGGATGGAGTGATTTTGGGGGGTCAATGAACATTGTCACTTGCCTACCATTATCCACCCATCTATCATAAGACTATATTTCAAGAGTTGTGGTGAAGGAACGAGAGCTAACTCAAGACTCATGGTTGAATTTGGTGGGGCTTATGGATTAATAGGAGTATCTAAAGATTTAGTTTGAGTTGTGGAAGAGGCAAGAGGTTTCTTGAGGGGCATGACCTAAAAAGGAGAAGGTTTTTAGGAACAAGGGGTGTTGAGGGCCATCGGTAGGGAATTTTTTGGTTAAATTTTTAGTTGCAACTTCCATATGAGGGCCATTAGTTGAGATTGTTTTTGCAACTTTTTTATCTATTGCTTCCATTGGTTCCTTTTTGGCTAACGTTTTCGGTTAATTTCTGATCAAGTGTCCAACTTCTCTATAGTAAAAACACACATTATGTAAGTTTAGGTAGATAAGAAGTTGACTAACATGGAAACCTAGTCCATTTAGGTAAAGGGAAGAGGGCAACGACTTTGATATGTCCATTTCTACATGGATACAAGGGTGCACTCTAAATTAGATAGTTTTTCTGATATAGGGTGAGACCACAAAACCTTACCAAGAATAGAAGCAATTTTATTGAAAAAGGGGCAACATGAAAGAGATAAAAATGGCAACTCTATCCAAAGATGGTATTTTGCCCTAAAGAGACCCTTTGGATGAAAATACAAAGCCCAGCGTTGCAGATAACAAGTTTGCCTATAGATAACTTAAGTTTCATATTGGAAGACTTTTTTGGCATGTTTGGAATTTGAAAATGAGACTAATATGTACCCCTTTCCAAACCTTGAATATCCTCAACTATCCAACCTCTAGTATTTTTCCAAACCCCCCTAACCCATTTGAGAAATTCAGCCTCAAGTGGTATCCCCTATAAAAAAATAAAATGATAGTACATTCAAACAAGTCATTAGCTACTTTAGCAAAGGAATCAGGAAGAACAACTGAAAGGGGCTTACCTTGCTCTACATGTGGTTGAGGTGTTTTTGGATTAGGGTTTGATGGGTCAACAATGTAGCCCTCTAATAAGCTCCTCTTGCTCTCTGGATTTGCAAGCTTCTCCATAGAATTGTTTGCAAGGTTCCCAAGGGGAGTCAAGGGAACCATAGATTGAAGATCATTAAGGGATGGAGTCTCATCCATCATAAAAAACCTCACATCTCGTGTGAACTATTTTTCTATAACTAAATGCTTCCCTACTGCAAAGTTGGGTTTGTCGTTGGATGGTGATGATTGTCCCAATTCTTCACTCTAAGCCCTAAAAGATGTACATTTTTTAGCAAACTCCAAACATGAGTAAAATCCCTAAAAATAGCACAAGAGTGCCCTAATTATTTTTTTCACAAATCTTTGAAATATTTGAATGTTCACGATGGAAAGAAAATGTCTTGAAATGTTGAAATTTGAAACCGTGAACGCTCCTAAAAGCAAAAGCGGCCACGAAACGGCTCTACGAAACCCTATGCATAAAACAAAAACAGTCATAGAAAAGTTGTTTAGAATCCTATTCAGAATATGTATTGATGTTCTAAAAATCTCAACTCCCCAAAAAAAACCTTAAAATTAACATAAAAATATCCTATTTTTTTCACAAATCTTTGAAAAATTCACTGATAAAAAGAAAATGCTTTCGACATATTAAAGCTGAAATTGTGAACACTCCTACAAACAAACGCTACCACGAAAAACTCTTCGAAACCCTATTCCGAATGTCCGTTCTCCATAGCCGTATACAAAATGTTTGAAGTATTCAAATTAAACAAATTATGTTAAGAAAGAATAGCTAGTAGAATAACAAGATAGCTTACAAGTTAATCATTGTTCAAAGTTTGAACAGTCAACCAAATGCAATTATTTTCCTGAATAAAAAAAACGACAACAAATTATGTTAAGAAAGAATAGTTGGCTGTTTCGTTTGCTCCACTGTTATTTTTAAATTACAAACTTGCTATACATTACGCGGCGGTCCTTGAAAATTTGATAGTTCTCTGCATCTACTTCAGAGAAACGTACTTTATGACGTTTGTTGTAAGGGTTATAATAAGTCGCAGCTGCAGCCAGCTCCACTGTTATTTTTTAATTACAAACTTGCTATACATTACGCGGCGGTCCTTGAAAATTTGATAGTTCTCTGCATCAACTTTAGAGAAACGTACTTTATGACGTTTGTTGTAAGGGTTAGTTCTCTGCATCTACTTTAGAGAAACGTACTTTATGACGTTTGTTGTAAGGGTTATAATAAGTCGCAGCTGCAGCCAGCTCCACTGTTATTTTTTAATTACAAACTTGCTATACATTACGCGGCGTTCCTTGAAAATTTGATAGTTCTCTGCATCTACTTTAGAGAAACGTACTTTATGACGTTTGTTGTAAGGGTTAGTTCTCTGCATCTCCTTTAGAGAAACGTACTTTATGACGTTTCTTGAAAGGGTTATAATAAGTCGCAGCTGCAGCCAATGTGTCTATGACATCTAAAACTCAACAAAAGAGATTTGTTTGGGCACGGCTATCACTGGACAAATGTGTCCCTACCAGTAGAAATATGGTGTTTTCCACTTACAACACTTATCCTCCCACAACCATCCAAACAACATTGGGATTGGTGAATTGGTAAGTGGGATTGGTGAATTGGTAAGTGCTAGTTTGGTTGGGCATTTACCAAGACGATGTTTCAATTTTGGAGAAGCCTCGTAGTAGTTTGATCGGAATCCTCTGACTATACGTCAGTCTGACGACAAAAAATACAAAACCCATCCATTTCATGGAGACTGTAAAATAACGAGGTGAATAGGTTTGGTGGAGACTTACGACAACAATATGAAACCTAAACACCTAGTGATCCATTTGAAACACACTGTAAAACAATAAAGTGAATAGGTTTGATGGAGACTGACCATAATAATATGAAACACGAGCATAAGATGGTCCATTTCATACCGACTATAAAACAATAAGAAAAATATGTTTGGTGATGCAAACTTTGTAGTTTGAACTTACCAAACAAAAAAACATTGGTTGATGTTTTCACGCTGCAGTCCAAAGGATATTATTTTTTGAACTTTAGATCGCCGAATATTTAGCGTTGTTATGCCCAAAATTAAGATGGAATTTGAGGTAATAATGGTATTAACATTAGATCGCGTAATTTCCGTCCACTTTTTAGCCCTGAACAACACAGAAATGATAGATGTTACCGATTTCCCTATGGAAAAACATAAAAAAAAACATATTGACTAGTATTCGCTTCAGAGGAAGTCGGTGACTATCACACATGTCATTAATTAATTCGTAATCGGGTTTCACAATAGAACACTGAACACCAGAGATATATAAATGGACCATGATAGGAGTCATCGGCCTACAACAAGTTCAGAAGTTGCACGTTATTTGGAGGCATGGTTATCGTCCTTGCAGTCTTCCTCCTCCTGCCCATGTCGCTAACTGCAGAAGCCCAAACCCAATTCATCTTCAACCAATTCAATGGCTCCAGCCTCACCTTGATCGGAAACGTGTCGATCCGCTCCAACTCCATCTGGCTCACCAATCAATCACAACACGTCGTTGGCCATGCTTTCTATCCACAACCTGTGCGTATGAAAGAAGGCAATGCTACCCTCTCATTCAGCACCACTTTCGTGTTCAGCATAATTCCTTACTCTTCAGATCGCTTACTGAGCGGGCAAGGAATGGCGTTTGTCTTAACGCCTCATAAGTCTCTTCAAAGAGCTTCCTCAACTCAGTTCCTCGGTCTGTTCAATGGTTCAAGCAACGGACAGCCTTCCAATCATCTGCTTGCCGTGGAGTTCGATACAATACTGAACGAGGAATTCCAAGACATCAACGACAATCATGTGGGTGTGGATCTAGATGGTCTCACTTCTTTCGTCTCTAAGCCTGCCGGTTACTGGATTGGCGGTCAGTTCCGAGATTTAAATCTCAACAATGGGCAGAATTTTCAAGCTTGGATTGACTACAGTCACCTTCAACAGCAGCTCAATGTTTCAATAGCACCGGCTGGTTCATTTAGGTCGTCTAGACCCCTCATATCTCTGAGAAATATGTCTCTGTCTAACATTCTTGAAGATGAAATGTACGTTGGTTTCTCTGCAGCTACAGGAACCGTTGTTGAAGACCACTGCCTCCTCGCTTGGAGCTTCACTACAAATGGAGTCGCACCGCTCCTCGATACATCCCATCTTCCTTCCTTTATGGAGAGGAACTCCCAGTTGCGACTGGTAGCCTCTATCACGACACCTTTCATTGTTCTCCTCTTCCTTATCATTATAGCGGTGGTGGTCCAGCTGAAGAGAAAGAGGCACAAAGATGTCATGGAAGAATGGGAGGTGAAGTATTGGCCTCACAGATTTGACTACAAAGATTTATATATTGCGACAAAGGGCTTCCGAGACGATCATGTTATAGGTTGTGGAGGCTTCGGCAAGGTTTACAGAGGAGTTCTTCCTTCCAACGGCCTCCAAGTTGCGGTAAAATGCATCCTGAGAGAGTCCAGCGAAGGATTGAAGGAGTTCATAGCAGAGATTTCGAGCCTCGGCCGCCTCCAACACAGAAATCTTGTGCAGATCAGAGGCTACTGCAGACGGGGTAGACAGCTATTCATAGTGTATGACTCTATGTCGAATGGAAGCCTGGACAAGATGATATTTGGGAATCCGAAGAGATTGCTGGGATGGTCTCAACGGTACAGAATTCTAAGGGATGTGGCTGCGGGATTGCTGTACATTCACGAAGAATGGGAGAGAAGAGTTGTGCATAGAGACATCAAGTCGAGCAATGTTTTACTTGACTCCGATCTTAATGGAAAATTAGGGGATTTTGGGCTTGCTCGCTTGTATGAGCATGATGAAAACCCGCATACAACTCGCGTAGTGGGAACGCTTGGCTACATTGCCCCGGAACTTGTACACACAGGAAAGGCCGCTCCCACCTCGGACGTTTTCAGCTTCGGTATTTTGATGTTGGAGGTGGCATGCGGACGGCGGCCTGTTGATTGCTCTCTTGATGGTCTCCAGATAGTTTTGGTTGAGTGGTTGCGACACCTCCATGCCAATGGGAAGCTGACTGATGCAGTGGATCCAAAGCTTTGTGGGCAATATGTTGAAGATGAGATGGAGAGAGTTCTGAAATTGGGACTGCTCTGTTGTAATCCTCAACCGGAAGCGAGACTTAGTATCAGACAAGTAGTACAAATTCTGGAAGGGGAAGCTTCGATTGGGGGTTTTATTGCGCTTCCCTCGTCGTTTATATTTCCTTTAGAGAATACTACTTCCCAGAGTTCATATAGCATGGTGGCATCTTATGCATCGACCTCCATGTCTTTGGAGGCGCGATAGATTTTGAACAAGCAGAGCTAGAGGTCGGCCTCCTGGAGAAATTGTTTGGGGCGACGGTCCGAGTACGGATTGAGTTCGCATAGGCCTTTTGTGAATGCCAGAGGGGAGGGAAGGTAAATTCACTTTTAAGATCTTTTATGGATATTGTTTTTGTTGTTTAGAAAACTTTTACATAATCTTTAGTGGGTTAGTAAAAAGAAGTTAATAAAACCTAAACCTTGGAAACTTGTAGGAATATTTATGACCATTCTTAATGAGATTTAATGGGTTGTAATTAACTAATAAAAAAAAAGTTAAATATAATATGTATTTTATTTTTTAAATCTATTAAGTGGGTAACCAAGTCGTTCTATCCTAAATGTGGTTGGTTCACGTTGATGAGTGTGATTTTTATTTGTTAATTTACTTTTGTTTCATGGCATTTATAAGGTCGACACATGGTTTATAGATACCGAGACAGACTGAAAATTCTCATAGACATGTAGATTATTGGTATTCAGGGAATTTTTTTTTATATTTAAAAATAAATATTAAGTCTTAGTTGTTTAATGTTTTTATTTAACGATCCAAAGTTTAAATGGAGGAAAATGATCCTTTTATACATCAATTATATTTTACTTTTGTATTGGTGTACTAAAAAAATATCTTTAGTTGGCAAGTTTCAGATTTGTTTCAAGGTATTGGCCTCTACTTATGTATATTACTCTTTTTGTTAGGTCTCTTCCAAGACTTGTTATGCCAAATTGGAGAAGTTGCTTCGAGATATTATGTGGTCCAATGATGTTGGTAAGAAGGGATTTCATAGGGTGGCTTGGGGTATTTGTTGTCTTCCTAAAAAATTTGGAGGAATGGGATTGTTTGACTGTCAGCAACAAGGTTTTTCCCTCTGTGCTAAATGGATTTTGACAGCTTTACAGGGGGAGGAAGCTTGAAAACTTTAATTCATCACTACCTCTTCACGGGGCTTCCTTTTGGTAAGAAGGCGTGGAAAGGCCTTGATTTGCAAACCATTCTTACAACCCCTATTCCAATAAATATTTATGGGTCATTTGTTATGCAAAGCATTTGGAAGGTCTAGGAGGCCATTAAACCCTAGATTTCTTGGAAAGGTCACAAGAGGAAGTTGGGGGCTTCAATACCTTTGCTTAATGTCTGGTTGTCTTTGGCCATCACTTTGCAGGGGACTCCCCTTGCTCAAGTCCAATGGATACATGCTCAGAAATTTTATAAACGAGGTATTGCTCGGTTATCTAATTTCATGGATTTTCATTCAAGGTCTTGGATACCTTGGGAAATTTTTAGGATTTTTTTTGTTTATCTTCTACTGATAAGACTACTTATGAGGCTATTATTGATTCCACTCCTTTATCTGTTTGGGGTAAATTTTTTCGATATTATTAGAAACCTTGGTGGATTGATTGGTCTTGGCCCAAAGATGTTTCTCTCACCAAGTATAAACCTCATTTGGGATACTCTTGGCTTTCCCCTGTTGTGCCTATGGTTGAGAAGCTTAATTCTAGGTGGGATGTAGTATCTCTTGATGGAGTCTCAGATTTAATACACTCTGGGCAAAGTATCTTGAACCTAAGCAAGCCTTTTTTGCTTGGAGTTTATTGTTTCAAGGGCTTCCTATTGGTCAGCGGCTTAGATATTTGGATGTGAATGATATTTCCTGCAGATCTTGTGGAGTAGAGGAGGATGTGCATCATCTGTTTTGGTCTTGTGTGAGAGCTCAAGAGGCTTGGCAGTAGATTTTCTCTTTTTTCAGACCATATATGACAGGTCTCTATTCTTGGGTGAATATTTTGTTAGGGGATCCACTTTAGTTTTCAGAGAATCTTGTTCCTGTGTGACATATATTTAAAGTGGGGATTATTTTTTATTTGTGGAAAACTCGCAACAGAGTGATTTTTAGCCGGAAGGAACCTTCTTCTACTTTTTCTCTTGCTGATAAGTATTAGGTTTTCTATGATTGTTGGCTACAGATTTCAGTGTAAGTAGAAAAAGTGAATATAGAGCTTCATCACTTACGGGAACTTATTGATCATTGGGGTAATGATCCTTGTGTAGTGAATCCTATTCCTCCAGCCCCTACAAAGCAATGATGCATAGTCTGTTAGTTGTTTTTTTAGGTAGTTCTCTGTTTGGTTTTCTTGTGAACTTATGTAAGTTATTTTGATAGCTCTGCTAGCTGTTTAGCACACAGTTAGTGTGTTGGTTGTGTGCTTGGGGTGTGCTAATTCCACCCACCCTTTTTTTTGTATGATTAATCCATTTTAATATAATGTTATTTTCATCCAAAAATAAATTTAAAATTTAAATTTTTTAATAAAGGTGTTTCTGTATTTTAAGAATAAATATTCTTATAGCGTTCATTAGGGTTACTTCCTTTAACAAGCGAAACATGTTTTATTTAACATTGTTTTATGATTGTATGTAAGGATAACATAGTGGTAAGGGTTTTGGATTTTTTGTTGAGAGACTTAGTTTTAAATTAGGACGTATTTAGAAGGGAATAGGTCAAGTTGGCAATGGTCGAGTATTTGCAATCGATACCCTATAAGGTTGAGGTCCCATTTATTTAGTTAGGATTATAGTGGCAACATTTGCATCCGATTTGATATCCAACAATAGGTGTTACTGATTCCCTGTGTATTAAAAAACATTGTTTTATGATTTTTAATTTTGTATTAAAAATATAAAATATTTATATATATTTTTTTATAAACTTTGAAGATATAATAAAATTTATTTTAATTAATATTTTTTTCAAGTTTAATCTAAAATTTATTTTAATACTAAAGGAAGTGAAAAGAGACAAATGAAATTGCATAGTACATTATATTATTCCCTAATTTATAGTTTTCTACCATTTTCAATTTTCTTTCAAAAATTACATCCATGTAAATTAAATTTACATACTGAGGTCTTGGAGAAACCATTGAATGTACAACAATATTAATTGTTAATGTTTCTCCCATTGATTTAAAGGATTATTATCAACTTTATGGGTTTTTTGTAGTTCATTGTCAATATGTATTAACTCATGATTTAATCATGAGTTAGAAGATCTTTTCCTTCACAAAACCTCCATGATGAGGTAAATTTGAATTTGAGATCAAATGAAACAATATTTAGAGTCAAGATTAATAACTCATATAATTAACATAATGAACGGTTTACATTTTTTAAGAGTTCTTAATTGGATCCCTTATCTATGCTTTTAAACTTTATTCATGTTGGATGATGAATCCTTGTTGTATGTCTTATGACTCAAAACAACATTTTACTTCCTGTTGGGTAATTTAAGGCATCTATAAAATGAACGCAAGTCTCAAACTTGTACTATGTTGTTTGGAGCACATGTCCTAATGGATATAGAAAGAGAGGTGTAAGCATTGATCAAGCCTGATGGAAGGACTATGAAAGTAAAATCCAACATGTTGAGGTAAATCATAAAACCATCAAATGAAAATATCATATTGCTTAAACATGATTTCACACATAAACAAGAATATTCTTATAAGTAATACAACAACCGAATAAAGTGGAAGGAGCAAGTATATTATGGAGGAAGGATGGCAAACTCAAACTTCAATGATTAAATCTAGTGTATTAGGTTTTAATATTCATTTATTTATTGTAGGTCATGGATTATCTCATAAAGGTAATCATCTGGTCTCAACATGGTTTTATGCTCAAAGAGATGGAAGTTAGGATGTGCATTGTGTCAATATAGATATGTTTTGACAAGATAGAAAACAATGGTGCTAGAGGAGTAGGGTGAATTATGTTAGAATGAAAAGCAAGCCTATCATTATCATTGGCATTGTCACTCAATTAAGTAAAACTCTTTCAATAATTTTGTATTAATAAGGCATGAGTGACACATTAAAGAAGATTTATGATTGTGCACACTAAGGAAGATGATTTAGTAGGAATAGAAGCTTTATTTTACCCCACTAATGATATGAGAGATAAGCCAAAAGAATTAAAGTTAGTCTGCATACTAGTTTCTAATAATTTTGACCATTGGCAGGGCTTCAACAATGATGAAAAAATCATAGAATTCCTTATCAAGGTGGCTCAATATGTTAAAGAAAAGAATGAGTAAGGGACCCTAGTAAGGAAATCTATGATTGATCCTGGATCTTGAAGAAAGGTACTTGATACTATTGATGACCTTGTGGATGTAGAATCAAGTACCTTTCTTCAGGATAACAGAGTAAATATGGATTACAAAGGATCAGGTACCCTCCTTCAAGTGAGCAGATCAAGGGTGTCCACAAGAGGTAGGGAGGATTATGATGGAGGTGTGAAAAAATACCATGGTTCATGAGTATATAAAAGCTCACAACTGCATCTCATATAGTTGTATTCATATAGCCAATTTTAGATGGTTGATTTGAATGCCCTAATTGTTGGTTGCATGTGAAGAACACAAGCTTATACTGAGAGGGGGGTGAACAGTATAGCTCCCACTTTTTACTTTCTTTCCAAACCAATATCAATTAGTGTCCTCAATTACAATAACCAAATATAGTAGTGTGCATTAATAACATAGATAGCAATAGTAAGCAAGTGCACAAATCATCACACACAATTGAGACACAAGATTTAACATGGTTCCCCCAATGTGGGGTAGTCCACAAGATAATCTCCTTATAATATTTCACAAAGAAATATGGATCCTTATCCCAATACAAATGATTACTTTGATCTGCTCAAAGCTAGGTTGTCCTTATCTCCTCAGGTGGGCTCCACTAATTTGCTCAACTAGGCTCTCCATTGATCTACTCAACTAGGCTATCCACTGATCTACTTAGCTAGGCTATCCACTAATCTACTCAGCTAGGCTATCCACTGATCTGCTTAGCTAGGAAACTAGTGTTGATGTGTTTTCTATTTCTGTCTTGTCTCTTTCACTACTCATAAATCTACCTCAATGCCTTCTCACAAAGCTCAAACAATCATGCTCAAATGTTGTCCCAAATATATCCTCAAAGCCTTCACAAAAGGCTCAAACAATCCTGCTCAAATGCTATCCCAAATATGTCCTCAAAGCCTTCACAAAAGGCTCAAACAATCCTGCTCAAATGTTGTCCCAAATATGTCCTCAAAGCCTTCACAAAAGGCTCAAAAAATCCTGCTCAAATGCTGTCCCAAATCTGTCCTCAAAGCCTTCACAAAAGGCTCAACCAATCATGCACAAAAGTTATCTCAAATCTGTCCAGAAATTCTATCCCAAAAGCCTTCCCAAAGGCTCAACCAATCATGCACAAAAGTTGTCTCAAATCTGTCCAGAAATTCTATTCCAAAAGCCTTCCCAAAGGCTCAACCAATGACTCTCAAGTAGCACTCAAATCTCAACCACAAATCAATGAAGGCAAGGCTCAATGATGAACTCAACAATGGATAACAAATGAATGATGAAAATACTAAACAATGTGCTCAACAATGAATGGCAATGTACTCTTCAATGGATGACAACAATGATCCACAATGATCTCAAAAATGTATGACAAATGATCTCTCAAATGGATGACAACAATGCTCAACAATGTACTCTCAAATGTATGGCAAATGAGCTCTCTAATGAAAACCTCTCCAAGAAATAACAATGAGGACTTCAACCAACCAAGGACAATCTCCACAAGTGATAGCAATAGGTTCTCAATAATATCTTCCTCATGCAATGTCAATAAGCTCTCAAGAAACAAGCACAACTCCCTCAAGCAAAGAGCTCTCAAATAGCCAATAATGATCTCCTCAAATGAAAGACAAATGTATCCACAAGTGACTAGCAAATGATCTCCTCAATGGTCTCAAATAGTGGAAATGGACTTAACAAGTAACCAACAATAATCTCCTCAAAGCAATAGCAAAAAACTCCTCAATAATGGCAATACTCTCAATGAAATCCACTAAAGCAATCATGGAACTCAAGCATCAATTTTATCCATAAAATTGATTTTCTAATCCATCCACTTCCTCTCAATAGCCAAGGCACATAATCAAGCAATTTGTCTTCAAATTCAAACCCTAACTCATGTGCATGTCTTCTAACTCAAGGTAGCAATTAACTAGGTCTCAAGTTCCTAGTTTAATTTCATAATTAAATCATGCACTAGGACATATAACAAGTTCAACACTTTTCAACCTTATGACTCCCTAATTTCATTAACACATACAGCAAGCACCTATGCTTTTATTTTTAATTCCACACCTTATAACTCCACATACAACAATCACAAATATTTAACTTCACACCTTATAACTCCCTAAGCACATACAACAATAATTTATTTTCACTAAATACCTTATGACTCCCTAGTTATAATAGAAATGATTTTCAATGCTCCAAAACTTTGGCAATATCAAATATTACCATGAGCTAGATATAAATACCTTTTTACGAAATTCATAGCCTTCGCATCCTTTGAAATCATTAATTCCTTTGCCAAAATTAATGTGCCTTCACCACCTTCAAAATTGTTAATGATTTGCCAAAAATCAATGCGCCTTCACACCTTCGAAATCATCAATGCCTTGCCAAAAATCAATGCGCCTTCACACCTTCATGGGAGTCGAACTATGTTCCTCTCGCCTAGCGTTGTGAGGCACTTACCATGTGGGATCTAGCCCAAGTTGAGATTTTAATCCTAGACACCCAACTTTAACATGCGCTCAAATCTGAAACTCGATTTTACTTTCTTAGCAAAACACTTTGCCCTTGGCGGGATTCGAACAGTGAACCTACCTTGTGCAAAGTTCATGTGCTACCAACTGCGCTATAGGCTCCTACATGATGTCACTTTCCCACACTGTTTACTTGACCTTGCTCTCAAATCAAAAGTTATTTATCCTTCTTTCTTTGTTGCTCCCCTTTTGACGACTCTCTCTCATGTGCTATCTCCAGTCTACAATAAACAAATGTTTTTCACCTTTTATTTATATGCACCTCCATCCTTCGAATGGCGTTGGTGAATATTTATTAATCTCCCCAACCTTTGCATGTTGGTAGATAATATAATACAACCTTAGAACTTAGAATTATTAAATAAAAATTTAATAATTCACCTTTTAACTTTGAATTGGGATATCTCCTTCATTCTTTTGAATTTCATCATGAAACTTTTTGCACCTAGGTTTTATTGGAAAACCTTTTCATCCATCATAATTTGGAGAAGTCTTAGCATAGTGGTTTTAATGAAAAACCCTTTCCAATGGTTTTAATGAAAACCCTTTCCATTGGTTTTAATAAAAAACCCTTTCGTCGGTTTTAATAAAAACCCTTGCCATTGGTTTTAATAAAAACCATTAATATAATATTCAAAAAATTAAAATAATATATGCCTCTTGTGCCACAAAACCCTATAAATATCCATGCTCTCCAAAATATCATAAATGATTATTTATGAAGTGCTTTTTCCACCAAAACTCAATGTGATCCATGTGACATCAATGACAACACAAAATAACTCAAATTGCCAACAATATCCCCCTTTGTCATTGATGGCAACACCTCTAATGCAAATCACCACAATCACTACAAAAGCCATTTCTGAAAATCAAAGCTACTCCCCCTGACTCAATACTCTCTATGGAGGTTTCTCCCCCTATATCAATGTTCTCTTTGGAGGTTGCTCCCCCTATATCAATGCTCTCTTTGGAGGTTGCTCCCCCTAACTCAATACTCTCCCCCTTACTCAAATATCTCCCCCTTTGACATCAATGGCAAAAGGGACACCTATGGGGCTAAAATATATGACTCTTAAGCTTAGCCCCCCTACCACCTTCTCTCTTGAGGTGATTAATTTTGGGGTGGGAGTACATTTACTCCCATCTTACATTGTTCCTTTCCTTTTTCAACTTCCTTCCACATCTTTCTGGTCTCCTTTTCTTGATAAGTTACTTGATCTTCTTGTCTTGAACCTGTTTGACCTTCTTCCATTGACATTGTTTGACCTTCTTGCCTTGAACCTATTTGGAATTGAGTCCTACACCATCTTGCAATATGTCCAAAGTTATTGTAATTAAAGCACTTGATATTGTAGCCTTTGGATGGTGCCCATGTCCTGAATTCTTTCTTGAAACCATTTCCATATCCATTCCTTTCTTGAACCTTGTATTGTGAAGCTTTGTTTCCATAATCATTTTGACCATGACCTCTGAATTGTGCAGCTCTATAATCAAAACCATATTGCTCATTTCCTTTGCACTGAGAAGCTCTATGACCAATCCTGTTGCATAAGAAGCAATGTCCCTGAAAACCATACCTTCTTCCTTTGAAGTTCCTTCTAGCAAAATCAAACTTCTTTGATCCATAGACCCTGCAGTGTATAGCCCTATGTCCAAATCCATTACAAGAAAAACAATGTCCTTGAAAATCCCTTTTTTCATGCCTTGGTTCCTCATACCTTTCTTGACCTTTATCCTTGTGATCATCTTTGACTTGTGCATTGTATCCTTGATCCTTCTTTGTGGTATCCAAATCTTCTTCCTTAACTTCTTCCTTGCTTTCTTCTTCAAGAATTTCTTTGCCTCTTGAACTTGATTCACCTATCTCAAAAAAAGATCCAAACTGGATATTTGGAGTCATAGGAGCTTTGGAACTTTCTTCATGAATCTTAGGTGCTTCCTTGCTTTCATATTTTAGAACTTCCTTTCCTTTTGAGTGTGACTTTTCTTGGAAATGAGATACAACCTTAAAATATGTTTCCACTCCTTTTTGAACCTTTTCATCTAATGTGTCATGTCTTGCCATCATTACCCTTAGTTCTTCATTCATCCTTTCCTCTATCATTTTTGCATCTTGAAGCTCATCTCTTAGATCACTGATTGTCTGAAGTAGTTCTTCTCTGATTTTGACATCTGTTCGAATCTTATTTTCAAGATTCTTGATTTCTTATTTTAGCCTTTTGACTTTTGATTTTTGTTTTCTTGGCTCATCCTCTTATTTTTATTTTACCAAAAGTGAGACTTCTTCATATTTACTATCATTGATATCATTATCATCTTCTATAGCAAACAAACTCTCATGAATTCTTTGACCATGCCTGTTTCCTTGATGTGTCATTTCATCTTCACTATCATTGAAGCCATTGCAATATCCTGATCTATGATCTCTTTGACCACACACAAAGCATTTTTCTCTTTCACCTTCTATTCCTAAGAATAGATGTTCTTCCTTTTCATCATCTAACTTGTCTCTATCGATGTGATCTGAGCTATCATTTGCTTCTTCAATGTAGAAAGTTTTCTTAGTCTTACGAAAACTTTTCTTCTTCTCATGCTTGCTTTTCTTGTACCTATCATATTTGTCATGCTTATGCTTTCCTTCTTATTTTCTTCTGTGACCCTATTTTTCATCATCACTATTTTCTTCATGTGGACACTTTTTTGCATAGTGACCATAATCACCACACTTGTAGCATTTGAATTTCTTCATATCCCTGTAATTCCTTGAGTCCTTTTTCCTTTTGATGAAGTTAGCTTCCTCATCATTATCTGAATCTCTATCTATCTCTGGATCTTTCCCTTTATTTTTCTCTAAAGCTTTGAATGCAATTTCTTTCTTTGGAGCCCGATGCTTATCTATCCTCATCTCATAAGCTGTGAGAGTTCCTTGTAGTTCTTCCATTGTTAGCTTGTCGATATTCATTGTTTCTTCTATCGCTCAAACATTTACATCATAATTCATGGGAAGTGATCTCAAAACCTTTTGAGTAACATCTGATTCTTTCATCTCAAATCCTAGACCTCTCATGGTGTTAGAAATCTCATTAACTCGAAGCAAGAACTTTATAATATATTTAGAATATTTCATCTTCAATTCTTTGAATCTATTTCTGAGTTTATAGTTTTGCCAAATTTACCTTGGAATCTCCTTCATAGGTATTCCAAAACTTGGTATACATTTCATTAGTTGAATTACATACCATGACCTTTGTAAAATCTGTCTCACGAAGCCCACTCAGAATATAATTCATTTCCTTTGCATTGATCTCAACCAATTTCCTAATAGTCTTATCTATCTTGGGATCACCTTCAACCTTATACTCTTTTGCAACCATCTGCCATACCTCATATCCTTGTGATATCAAATAGTTCTTCATTCTCATGCTCCAAAAAGAATAATTTTTACCATCAAACAGTGGAGCCTTACTTGTAGATGATCCATTCTATGAAGCCATCTGTGTTCTTGTAGAATCTGCCCTCAAGATGTTAGCCTTTTCGAAGGAACCCGCTCTGATACCAATTAAAGAACATAAGCTTATACTGAGAGGGGAGGGTGAACAGTATAGCGCCCACTTTTTACTTTCTTTCCAAACCAATATCAATTAGTGTCCTCAATTGCAATAACCAAATATAGTAGTGTGCATTAATAACATAGATAGCAATAGTAAGCAAGTGCACAAATCACCACACACAATTGAGACACAAGATTTAACGTGGTTCCCCCAATGTGGGGTAGTCCATAAGATAATCTCCTTATAATATTTCATAAAGAAATAGGGATCCTTATCCCAATACAAATGATTACTTTGATCTACTTAAAGCTAGGTTGTCGTGATCTACTCAGGTGGGCTCCACTAATCTGCTCATCTAGGCTCTCCACTGATATGCTCAGCTAGGCTATCCACTAATCTGCTCAACTAGGCTATCCACTGATCTGCTCATCTAGGCTATCCACTAATCTACTCAGCTAGGCTATCCATTGATCTGCTTAGCTAGGCAACTGGTGTTGATGGGCATGTCTCTTTCACTGCTCACAAATCTACCTCAATGCCTTCTCACAAGGCTCAAACAATCCTGCTCAAATGTTACCCCAAATCTATCCTCAAAGCCTTCACAAAAGGCTCAAACAATCATGCTCAAATTCTATCCCAAATTTGTCCTCAAATCCTTCACAAAAGGCTCAACCAATCATGCACAAAATTTGTCTCAAATGCTGTCCTAAATCTATTCTCAAAGCCTTCACAAAAGGCTCAAACAATCCTGCTCAAATATTATCCCAAATCTATCCAAAAATTTGTCCCAAAAGCCTTCACCAAAGGCTCAACCAATCATGCACAAAAGTTGTCTCAAATCTGTCCATAAATTCTATCCCAAAAGCCTTCCCAAAGGCTCAACCAATCATGCACAAAATCTATCTCAAATCTATCCAAAAATTTTGTCCCAAAAGCCTTCCCAAAGGCTCAACCAATGACTCTCAAGTAGCACTCAAATATCAACCACAAATCAACGAAGGCAAGGCTCAATGATGAACTCAACAATGGATAACAAATGAATGATGACAATACTCAACAATGTGCTCAACAATGAATGGCAATGTACTCTTCAATGGATGACAACAATGATCCACAATTATCTCAACAATGTATGACAAATGATCTCTCAAATGGATGACAACAATGCTCAACAATGTACTCTCAAATGTATGGCAAATGAGCTCTCTAATGAAAACCTCTCCAAGAAATAACAATGAGGACTTCAACCAACCAAGGGCAATCTCCACAAGTGATAGCAATAGGTTCTCAATAATATCTTCCTCATGCAATGTCAATAAGCTCTCAAGAAACAAGCACAACTCCCTCAAGCAAAGAGCTCTCAAATAGCCAACAATGATCCCCTCAAAATGAAAGACAAATGTATCCACAAGTGACTAGAAAATGATCTCCTCAATGGTCTCAAATAGTGGCAATGGACTCAACAAGTAACCAATAATAATCTCCTCAAAGTAATAGCAAAAACCTCCTCAATAATGGCAATACTCTCAATGAACTCCACTAAAGCAATCATGGAACTCAAGCATCAATTTTATCCATAAAATTGATTTTCTAATCCATCCACTTCCTCTCAATAGCCAAGGCACATAATCAAGCAATTTGTATTCAAATTCAAACCCTAACTCATGTGCATGTCTTCTAACTCAAGGTAGCAATTAACTAGGTCTCAAGTTCCTAGTTTAATTTCATAATTAAATTATGCACTAGGACATATAACAATGAAGCAGAGTTACATTAAAAAAAATATATACAATCCACTGAAAACCAGAAATGCTAAAAGGAGCCAAAGCTTTCCATTAATTTCATGCTAAAAATGAGGATCCCAAAAGAAAATACTTTTTACAATTTCGAAAATTCCCACTTATGCCCTATTTTCCCCTTTTTTTCCCACCTAAAACTTGAAATTTTAAATTTTAAATTTGGGGAAACTTGTGGAGGTCATAACTTCGTGTTTGTTGACCCGATTGACTATTACAGCATATTTTCATAAATGACATGAAACGAGCTAAGTGGAATTGCCATTGGCTCATCACACCAAGGCTCATGTCTAGCCGAAAATCCTCAAATTTGACCTCTAAGACCTTTAAAAATCTCCTGCAAGAAAAACTAGTTTTTACAAAATTAAACAATTACAATATTTTTTTGGGTGATGTCAGATCACTTTTAAACCATTGGATGCTCCTACATCAAACACCCAAGGTAAATTGAGAAGTGACCTTCACTTATTTGTTGTTGGAATAAAACCAAGGCGTTCAACCTCAGCCTTCGACAACCAAGATGAATCTTCAACAGGCATGCCCTTCCACTTAACCAGATATTCTGCATATTGCCTGTTTCTTGTGCTTTTTCTTACATAGGTATCTAGGACCTCTTCTATCTCTTCTATCTCTAGAGTAGATGTGGGAATACTCCACAATACTATGACTGGTCCACCATTATTGTCACCTTCATGATATTCTATCAAATCTAAAATGTTGAACACAGGTGATATATTCAGCCTACTTGGCAATTTTACCTCATAGGCATTCCTTGAATACCATTTTCCTATGACCCTGCATGGTCCAAACTTCTTCATTTTTAACTTGTAGGTTTTAGCAGGAAATATTTCCTTTCTAAAGTGAACCATAACTTGATCTCCCACTTGGAACTCCTTAAGTCATTGCTTTTGGTCTATTCTTGTCTTGTACTGAGTGTTCATCTTGTTGATATGTTGCTTCACTTCATCATTCAGGCTCTTCATGTGCTCTGCAAAGTCCTCAACCTTGGCACTGCTCTTTTCCCCTCTGTCCATCTTTCTCAACTCGAAAGCATTCCTTGGGCTTCTCCCATACACAATATGGAATAGGGATTTATTAGTACTCCTATTGATAGAATTATTGTATGCAAATTCTGCCTATGGCAAAACCAAATCCCATCCCTTGGGCTTATCTCCTACCAAGCATCTCAATAGATTGCCTAAACTTATGTTCACCACCTTTGTTTGTCCGTCAGTCTGTGGGTGGTATGTGAAACTAAATTTTAGGTCTATTTTTAATTTCTTCCATAGGGTCCTCCAAAAATACCCAACAAACTTGGTATCCCTATCAAAAATAATACTCTTTGGTAGACCATGTAGGCATACCACCTCTTTGAAAAACAACCCTGCAACATGAATTGCATCATTAGTTTTATAGCAGGGAATAATATGTACCATATTCAAAAACCTATCAACCACCACAAATATGGAGTTATTCCTCCTCTGTGTCCTTGGTAAGCCAAGAAAAAAATCCATGTTGATGTCCTCCCATGGCCTATCTGGTATAGGTAACGGCTGATATAATCCAGTGTTCTATCTCACAACCTTGGCCATCTGGCATACTATGCAACTCTGTACAAACCTCTTCACATCTTTCTACAACTGTGGCCAATAGTAGTTATCACTAACGAGGGCAATGGTCTTATCTCGACCAAATTTTCTAGCCAACCCTCCATTATGCTTCTCCTTGAACAAATTCTCCCTCATTGAACTCCTTGGAATGCATAATTGATTTCCTCTGAACAACATCCCATCTTGGATTAAAAAATCCAACCACTTAGTCCTGTCTAAAGTAACAGGTGCTATGCAAGCCCTCCAAGCCTCTGTAAAATCAAGATCTTGAAGGTACAAACCCTTAAGTTTGTCAAACCCTATAACTTCCACCTTCATTTCTGTCAACAAACACTACCTTCTACTTAAGGCATCTGCAACTCTGTTTGACTTCCCACTTCTATGCCTCAACACAAAGGTATAACTCTATAGAAACTCAACCCACTTTAAGTGCCTCTGATTTAGCTTCCCTTGGCTATTAATATATTGTAAGGCCTGATGATCAGTATATAGAACAAACTCTTTTGGCAACAAATAATGCCTCCACTTCTTTAGAGCCTGAACTACAACATAAAACTCCTAATCATATACAAAATACTTCTTCCTAGCATCATTGAGTTTCTCACTAAAATAAGCAACAGGTTTACTTTATTGACTCAACACAGCTCCTATGGCACTACCACTAGCATCACAGTCTACTTGAAATACCTTATTGAAATTTGAAAGTGCTTAAATAGCTTGTTTTGTGATCTTCTTTTTCAACATATCAAAGCTCTTATCTGCTCCTAAGGTCCACTTAAATTCTTTTTTATCCGATCTCATTGTTTCTATTAGGGGTGCACAAATACTGCTGAAATTTTTAATAAATTTTTTGTAAAAACTTGCTAGACCATGAAATTATCTTACCTCAGTTATGCTCCTTGGAGTAGGCCATGCAATGATAGCCCTCACCTTTTCTGGGTCTATTTTTAGACCTTCAACTGAGATGACAAATCCTAGATACACTAACTCTTTCTTCACAAAACTGCACTTCTTCAAATTAATCAGCAATTGCTCCTCCTTCAACTTCTCAAAAACTCTTCTGATATGCATCAGGTGCTCTTCCAAGGTCTTGCTAAATATTAAAATTTCATTCAAATAGACAATGATGAATTTTTCTAAAAACTCCTTCAATACCTCATTCATCAACCGCATGAATGTGCTTGGTGCATTGGTTAGCCCAAATGGCATGACCAACCACTCATACAAACCCTCTCTAGTCTTGAAGAATATCTTCCACTCATCCCCTTATCTGACACGAATTTGATGGTACCCACTCTTCAGGTCAATAATTGTGAAGTACTTGGCTCCACTCAAACAATCTATAATGTCATCCATCCTTGGCAATGGGAACCTATATTTTATCGTGATCTTGTTAATAGCTCGGGAGTATGTACACATTCTCCACTCTCCATATTTATTTGGTGTTGGTACTATAGGTACTACACATGGACTTGGGCTCTCCCGAATCAGTCATTTTTTTAGCAACTCTTGGACTTGTTTGTTTAGCTCCTCATTTTGTACAAGATTCATTCTATGGGCTACCTTATTGAGTAAACTAGATCTTGGTACCAAATCTATATGGTGACTGATATTCCTCACTGGTGGCAAACCCTCTGGTACATTATCTGATATAATATTTGGAAATTCTTCTAACATACCTGAGACTTCTACTGGGGTATCTTTGCATTCTTCTTCCCTAACTCTAGGAATTAATGCATAGCACATATGCTCATGTTTCAAACCATCCAAAAACCTTTTATCTTTAACTAAACAGATTCTGAAACTACTACATACATTTTTGTCCACCTCCTTTAGAGGCTTCAGCTTATGGTGCACTCCATTATTTGTCAGGGAGTAAGTGTTGGCACACCCATCATGCATTGCACATCGATAAAACTGCCATGACCTTCCCAATAGCAAATGGCAAGCATCCATAGGCAATATTTCACACAGGACCTCATCATAGCAATTCCCAATATTAAATTTTACCAAGCACTGCTCACTGACCAAAGCCCTATGGTCCTACAACCATGCAATCTGATATGGATGCGGGTGTCTCTTCCTCTCTAACTGCAGTTTTGTAACCATTCCTTCTGCAACTAGATTATCTATGCTACCATTATCTATGATAACATTACATATCTTACCCGCACATTTACGCCTTGTGCAAAATAAACTCTTCCTCTGATCTAAATATTTTTCCTCATTTAGCAAGGCTCTCCTTGTTATCAATACTTCTCATCTTTCTGCTTCTTCAGAGTGCTCAGATTCAACACCTTCATCAACATCAGCAGCTTGGGCATTACCTTTAGGCCTTCTATTTGTTCCTTCTTGGTGTTGTGGACACTCGTATACTCGATGTATTTCTTCTCCATAGTGGAAAAAAGTTCCATGAAATCCTCCTCTTCCAAACACTCATCCAAACCTTCCTCTTCCTCTATGTTAACTATTATTTTGGTAGTTATTATTCTGATCACAGGGGCAATAAGCATTTTCTCCCTTTTTGTCTTGACTGTTGCTTGTATCCCCAGTTTTCTTTTGGTCCTCATTCCATCCTCCATTTTTTCTCCCACCAGTTCTTCCACCATAACCTCTTCCTCTTTGTTTTCTTTCAAACCTCTTGTTCAACTTCTCTTCTACCTTCAAGGCAAACTGGTAAGCATCTTCAATGGTGGTCATCCTGACTAGACTCAACTCTTCTTGAATACTTACTCTTAACCCATTAATATAATGGGCTACCTTCTCCTTGTTGGCCTTAGAATGACCTGTTCTAATCAGGATCTTATAGAACTCCTATGTATATTCTTTGATAGACTTACTCAATTGTCTCAAACCATGCATTTTCTTTAGCAGATCCAACTCGTAATCAGTTGGAATAAATTATCTCTTCGACTTCTCCACCATTCGCTCCCACCTTGTTATCCTTTCTTTTCCTCTTTTGTTTTTGTCTAGCTACACTCCCTTCCACCATATTCTAGCATGACCCTTCAGCTTGTTCTTAGAAAACTTTACCCTCTCGGGATCTTCTACCTCCTCATACTCTAAGTATTCCTCCATTTCATTGATCCAGTCAATCAACTCTTCTAGGTTGAGATTTCAAGAATACGTGGAGGCATCAAAATTCGATCTCTTTCCAATATGTGATATGGCCTTATACAATCTGTCTTGTGCAGTATCTACTACCTCTTATTCTTCTTCTTCGAATTGGGCCTCTTATTCTTCAGCTTCATCTTCACTCTCTTCTTATCTCCTTGGCTCAAACCCTCTATGCAGCTCCTCTTGCAGAGCTTGAACTTGCCTCTGCAAAGATATGAAATCTTCTTTTGACACCATATTTCTCCCACCACCATAGTTTCTTCATAGAGGCATTATGCTCACTTCTACCACAAATCCTAACCACATATCCTGGTGTAAACTACCTCACGTTTGACGCTCTATTTACACACTCAAGAACTCTCACTCTGATACCACTTGAAGTAGAGTTGCATTAAAAAAACACATACAATCCACTGAAAACCAGAAATGCTAATAGTAGCCATAGATTTCCATTAATTTCATGCTAAAAATAGGGATCCCAAAAGAAGAGCCTTTTTACAATTAAAAAAAATCCCACTTATGCCTTATTTTCCCCTTTTTACCCACCTAAAACTTGAAATTTCAAATTTGAAATTTGGGGCAACTTGCGAAGGTCATAACTTCGTGCTCGTTGACCCGATTGACTATTACAACATATTTTCATAAATGGCATGAAACGATCTAAGTGGAATGACCTTTGGCTCTTTATTCCAAGGCTCACCTCTAGCCGAAAATCCTCAAATTTGACCTCTAAGACCTTTAAAAATCTCCTGCAAGAAAAACTAGTTTTACTAGTTTTACTAGTTTTTACTAGTTTTTACAAAATTAAACAATTACAATCTTTTTTTGGGTGATGCAAGATCACTTTTACACCATTGGATGCTTCTACATCAAAAAAGTTCAACACTTTTCAATATTATGACTCCCTAATTTCATTCACACATACAACAAGCACCTATGCTTTTATTTTTAATTCCACACCTTATAACTCCACATACAACAATCACAATATTTAACTTCATACCTTATAACTCCCTACGCACATACAAAAATCATTTATTTTCACTAAATACCTTATGATTCCCTAATTATAATAGAAATGATTTTCAATGCACCAAAACTTTGGCAATATCAAATATTACCATGCGCTAAAGATAAATACTTTTTTACGAAATTCGTAGCCTTCACAACCTTTGAAATCATTAATTCCTTTGCCAAAATTAATGTGCCTTCACCACCTTCAAAATCGTTAATGCTTTGCCAAAAATCAATGCGCCTTCACACCTTCGAAATCATTAATGCCTTGCCAAAAATCAATGCGCCTTCACACCTTCGCAGGAGTCAAACTTTGTTCCTCTCTCCTAGCTCTATGAAGCGCTTACCACGTGGGCGCTAGCCCACATTGGAATTTTAATCCCAAACACCCAACTTTAACCTACACTCAAATTTGAAACTTGATTTTACTTTCTTAGCAAAACACTTTGCCCTTGGCGAGATTCGAACAATGAACCTCCCTTGTGCAAAGTTTGTGCACTACCAACTACGCTATAGGCTCCTACGTGTCGTCACTTTCCTAAGCTGTTTACTTGACCTTGATCTCAAATCGAAATTTATTTATCGTTCTTTCTTCGTTGCTCCCCTTTCGATGACTCTCTCTCATGTGCTATCTCCAGTATACAAAAACCAAGGTTTTTCACCTTTTATTTATATGCACCTCCATCCTTAGAATGACGTCGATGAATTTTTATTAATTCACCAACCTTTGCACGTCAGCGGATAATATAATACAACCTTAGACCTTAGAATTATTAAATAAAAATTTAATAATTCACCTTTTAACTTTGAATTGGGATATCTCCTTCATTATTTTGAATTTCGTCATGAAAATTTTTGCACCTAGGTTTTATTGGAAAACCTTTTCATCCATCATAATTTGAAGAAGTCTTAGCATAGTGGTTTTAATGAAAAACCCTTTCCAATGGTTTTAATGAAAACCCTTTCCATTGGTTTTAATAAAAAACCCTTTCGTCGGTTTTAATAAAAATCCTTGCCATTGGTTTTAATAAAAACCATTAATATAATATTTAAAAAATTAAATATTATATGCCTCTTGTGCCACAAAACCCTATAAATATCCATGCTCTCCAAAATATCATAAATGATTATTTATGAAGTGCTTTTGCCACCAAAACTCAATGTGATCCATGTGACATCAATGACAACACAAAATAACTCAAATTGCCAAAAACATGCTTAGGAGAAAATATTTTAAATATTGAAAGAATATTAAATTAATTTAATAATTGATTTTTTTTATTGATTATTTAATATAAAAATATATATACATATTTACAATGATCTTTCATTTATGAAATTCTTTCTCCATTATATTGTGAATGTAATTGTTTAATAATATTTGGTCTTATTATTAACTTCACTTGGTAGAAGTTTAGGATGTAAGTTGGTTTTATGCATGCCGAAACAAGTGTTAAAATCCATCTCCTTGGAATCTCCTTTATAAGACTAAGAACTTGAGGTTGTAAGAGCGCGATGATACCAATGATACCATATTGGGATGCTTAACATCTGGTCAGAGAGATAGGTCTGCAGATTAGAGAAATTCTATAGCCAAGCGAGCGCGGTCTATTAGGAATTTCTATCTAGTCATCTGTAATCACTCAAGCAAGATAGAGGTCAATTTTGAGAAGGTTGTATTTTGTTAAATAGAACTGTGTTAAAAACATTTTTCTTGTTGATTGCATTCACAGTCTGATTAAATGAGAATTTGAGTGAGATCGTCTTTTTTATTGTAAGTAAAGGTTTTCTTGTATATTGAATATTGTAAGAAAATGCTCTTTACTCTTTGTGTTTGTGTTTACATTTGAATCCATTGTTATTACTTACACCTTCTTAAGGTTGTTAAGCTATTAATTGTTGCATACCCAAGTAAGTTAAAGTTTCAACCAACTGTTAAAAGTGACCCTGAGAGGAGATTTCCCTCTTAGCACTCCATATAAGGGAGAAAATTTAACTGGTATTAGTGCATGAAGGTGCTTTTATGTTTTTCAACCCAATGTATGGTTAAATGTAGGGGCTAGCAACTTAAACCCGAGTGTTGTCTGTGTATAAAACGAATTCTAATTTTGTTTCTTGATTATTGTTTAATGAGTTCTGCTAAGTGAGTTGTTAAATATTATTAGTTTGGAATTGTCTTGTTATTTGCATTATCATACTTTGTATGAATCGTTATGACCCTAAAAAAAACTAAAGATACCCTGATCTCCGGACTTGAGGAGAAAGCTACCGAGCATGTACCTATTCCTTCTCCATGCAATAGATGTTGGAAATGTTAAACCAAATCACACGCCAGCAAGCGCTTCGTCACGAAGCACTAGTATTTTGCCTTCGAAAGGTACTTTGGTGCGAAGTAAAATTAACTCACCTCCTAACAGCACCTCGTCGCGAAGCAATATCACTCCGGCACTTCGCACTTCAAATTGCCGAAGTAGTAACCAGGCACGGGAATCGAGGGTCTGACATCGCACATGTGGGTAGTTGGGGTTGCTCGACGATTGGATAGGAACCCTTCCTCGGCATTTAATTTTTGTCAGTCGATCCATGAACTTCTCCCACCTTTTGTCCTCATATTTCACCTATAAATACCAGGCCATTTTTCATTTTGTGCAGAGAGGAGGATAGAGGTTGGAGCAGAGCAGCAGAGAGGAATAGCGATCACCAGCAGCCGCAGCAACTAGGGTTTTGACCAGTAGAGTAGCAGAAGAGTGAAACCAGCAGCTGCTTACAGCCGAAGAGTGGAGCAATAGTCTCCAAGGAAAATCTCCATTTGTGTTTATCCTATAGATTTTTAGCTTGAAGAAGTTTGCAAACGCTTCAGAAAGAAGCTCTGTAAATCTGGTTATATTTAATATATAAAATATTAGTCTTGCAAATTTGGTTTCCTGTGTGTGTCTATTCTCTGCCTCAAAGTATTTCTTATCTGTAGACAAACTTCAATGAGGGTTACCCCAAAGTGGCAAAACACTCGTTCGATCTAGAAGGAAGTTTATTTGTTTTGTATGGTGTGCCGAAGAAAGCACTTAGGCACTTTGTCTTCCCGAAGTGTAATCCAGCACCCACTTCACTAAAGTTTTCGTAAGTTGTAGAGCTTCGCAGCTTTCCTGTCCGAAGCAGTCACTTCGACTGGAAAATTCCCGAAGTGATTTCACTTCAAAAGAAAACTGTGTGAAGCAGCTGCTTTGCTTGGAATTTCCTCGAAGTAGTTTTACTTCGGCTCTTTATCCCCCGAAGTAGTTACTTCGGGAGTATTTTCTCCGAAGCTCCTCCCTCGCTCAACTCCTTTGCGAAGCGTCTTTTTCGTGACGTGATTTGAATCAGAATTTAATTTAATTCCTTCAAATTGGTATCAGAGCTTGTGGTGCCATGACATGGAGATAGAAGCATGGCTTCTGGAAATAATTCCCTGCAGTTGCATATCTCGCGATTTAACGACAAGAACTATGATTACTGGAGCATCCAGATGAAGATCCTCTTTGGGTATCAAGATTTGTGGGACTTCGTCGAGAATGGTAAACCCGAAACTGACAGATGCAACAGCACTGGCCGCCCTCTCCCAAGATGATAGAGATCTTCTTAAGGAGAACCAGAAGAAAGACCAAAAGGCCCTATTCTATATCATGCAAGCGGTTGAGGAGACCATCTTCACGTGGATCGCATCAGCCACCAAGGCCAAGTAGGCCTGGGATATTTTGACCAGTTCGTACCAGGGCACCAACAAAGTGAAGTTGGTGAAATTGCAGATGCTCAGGAGGGAGTTTGAGAACCTACAAATGAGTGAGTCTGAGACGATGAGTGATTTTTTCATTCGAACGACATATGTCATCAACTAGATGCGATTGAATGGTGAAATAGTGCAGAACCAAAGGATCGTGGAGAAAATTCTACGAAGTCTGCCAGCAAAGTTTGACTCTATGGTAATTGCAATAAAGGAATCAAGGAATTTGACAACCCTCTCGTTGTATGAGCTCATGTGTTCTCTGTAGAAACATGAGCAGAGGCTGAGCTACTCAACTCAGTCTTCTCTTGAGCAAGCTTTCAAGGTGCAAGTCTCAATCCGAGACAGTGGCAGACAAGACTCCCACCATGGTGCCTCTAGTTCTCAAGGTGGAAGAGGTAGAAGTAGGCGTGGGAGAAGTAATAAGCAAAGAGGGAGATCAAACCCTCATGATAGTGAAACTAGCTATAACTTTCATCAGCAAGGAGGAAGAGGCACTGGCAAAAATCATCAAGGTGGCTCTCATTAGAAGGACATATCTAAGGTCCAATGTTGTTATTGCAAAAAGTTTGGCCATTACGTCTCACAGTGCAGAAAGAGGATGGCGAATGAGAATCGACAGTAAGCCCATTATACGGATGAAGCCATAAATGCGACAGGAGGAAATATGCTATTGACTTGTAGTGTTGAGGAGGAGAGCAAGAAAAACACTTGGTATCTTGACAGTGGGTGCAGCAACCACATGACTAGGAACAGAGAGATGTTCTCACAATTGGATGAATCAGTCCAATCTGAAGTCAAGATGGGGAACAACAACAAGGTTCCTGTGATGGGGAAAGGAAAAATCCTCATCTACACCCGACATGGCAAAAGAAAGCAAATTTGTGATGTGTATTATGTGCCTAGGTTGAAGCACAACTTGCTAAGTGTTGGACAGCTTGTGCAGAAGGGACACACTATGCAGTTCAAAGACGGTGTCTGTTCCATCAGAGACAAAGTGCATGGACAAATCACAACCGTGTCCATGATGAAAACCAAAATGTTTCCACTGCATATTCAAAATGAATCTTTATTGTCTCTAAGTGCAGTTGTGAAGGATTCTACCTAGTTGTGGCATCTCAGATTAATTCATCTAAGTTTCAGTAACCTGAACTTGCTGCATAAGAAGAAAATGGTGAAGGGTTTACCCCTTATTGAGCAACCGAACCAAGTTTGTGAAGGTTGCCTGGTCGGAAAGCAGCACAGGGATGCATTCCCTATAGGACAGTCTTGGAGAGCATCACATCCATTGGAGTTGATGCACTCAGACATTTGTGGTCCTATGTAGACCAGATCATATGCCGACAACAAATACTTGTTGAATTTCATTGACGACTTTAGCCGAAAGACATGGGTTTATCCCATTAAGATGAAGTGAGAGGCATTTGCAAAGTTTAAGGAGTTTAAGGCTCTTGTTGAGAAATAGAGCAGCTATTACATGAAGACTCTCAGGATAGACGGTGGAGGAGAATACATCTCCAACGAATTCCACAACTTCTGTAAGCAGCATGGAATTTGAAGGCAGTTTGCTGCCAGATACACACCGCAGCAAAATGGCATAGCTGAGAGGAAGAACAAAATGATCATGGAGATGGCACAGAGCATGCTCAAGGCAAAAATTTTTCCACATGAGTTCTGGGCAGAAGCTGTGTCATGTGTAGTTTATCTACTAAACAGATGTCCCACAAAGAGTGTGAAGGAAAAAATTCTAGAGGAAGCCTAGAGCAATCTGAAGCCAAGTGTGGCTCATTTGCGAGTTTTTGGGTGCATAGCATATGCACATGTTCCAGATGAGAAAATACGGAAGCTAGATGACAAATCTGAAAAGTGCATCTTCACAGGGTACAGTGAACAAGCAAAGGCATACAGGCTGTACAATCCGGTGATGAATAAACTTGTCATCAGTGACGATGTGAAGTTCTTGGAAGATGAAGCCTGGAACTGGAAGTCAAATACTGGTAAGCCTGAACCAGCAATTGTTGAACTTGTAAACTTGGAGGAAGATAGTGTGTAGCCACATGTACCTTCAAGCAGCAACAGTGGTGCCAGCAACAGCATAGCCTCATCATCCCGATCACCTCCACTTGCAAGCAGAATTCAAAATTTGAGGACACCTATGAAGACTTGGAGCTTGCAAGATATTTATGAGGTAACCTGTAATCAGTCAGATGAAGAATATTCTGACTTTGTTTTATTTACTGAGTGTGATCCAGTGGAGTTTGAAGAAGCAAGTTAGAATCGCAAATGGATAAATGCGATGGATGAGGAGATAATAGCCATTGAAAAGAATGAGACATGGCAGCTGACATATCTTCCAATAGGAAAGAAGACGATTGGGGTCAAGTGGGTGTATAAAACGAAGTTCAACGCCCAAGGATAATTTGACAGGCATAAAGCCATATTGGTGGTGAAAGGCTACAAGCAGAAGTCAGGAGTTGACTATCATGAGGTGTATGCACCTGTAGCCCGACTTGACACAATTATAATGATTTTGGCACTGGTAGCTCAAAAGGAATGGAGTGTGTACCAGATGGATGTCAAGTTTGCTTTCCTGAATAGAGTGTTGGAAGAAGAGGTCTACATAGACCAGCCACCCGAATATGAAATACAAGGGCAAGAATACAAGGTCATAAAGCTAAAGAAGGCCCTGTATGGGCTGAAGCAAGCACCCCGAGCATGGTATAACTGAATTTATGACTATTTTCAGGAGAATGGGTTTCAAAAATGCCCATATGAGCACACCCTATATCTAAAGACAAACGTAGAGGGTGAGATGATAATCGTTTGCTTGTACGTGGACGATCTGATATATACTGGCAATAGCAGTAGTCTATTTGAGGAGTTCAAAATAGCCATGAAGACCGAGTTTGAAATGACAGACATGGGGCTGATGAAATTTTTTCTTGGTATTGAAGTTGACCAATCAGCAGATGACATCTTCATCTCTCAGGGCAAGTATGCAAAGGATGTCCTGAAGCGTTTTAAGATGGAGGACAGTAAACATGCCATCACCCCGATAGCCACTGGCTTGAAGGTGAGCAAGACTGACAATAGCAGAAGCATTGATCCAACTCTCTACAAAAGGTTAGTTGGAAGCCTGATGTACTTGACTGCAACTAGGCCAGATTTGATGTTTGTCGTGAGTTTAATTAGTCGGTTTATGGAGTCACCCAAAGACACTCACTGGCAAGCAGGCAAGAGAATTCTGTGATATGTCAATGGCACGAGGAACCACAAACTTCACTATGCCAGACAATACCAGGTAGAGTTGATTGACTACACTGATAGTGATTGGGATGGTAGCATAGATGACTGGAAGAGCACGTCTGGATATGCCTTCCATTTTGGATCCAGAGTTGTTTCTTGGTGCTCGAAGAAGCAGCCAATTGTTGCTTTATCTATGGCAGAGGCAGAGTACGTTGCTGCCACCTCAGCCGCCTGCCAGGCAGTCTGGCTGAGAAGAGTTCTGAGTGAACTACATCATCCGTCGGATGCAACAACAACAATATTTTGTGACAATAACTCTGCCATTGCGCTCTCAAAGGACCCAGTTTTCCATGGCCAGACAAAGCACATTGATATCCAATTTCATTTCATCAGAGAGATGGTGAAATTTGGTGAAGTACAGTTGCAGTTTTGCAGGTCCAAGGAGCAGCTAGCTGACATCTTCACAAAACCCTTGAAGGAGGAGGACTTCGCCAGACTGCGAGACATGTTGGGCGTTAGAGAATCTGTGAGATCTAGTTTAAAGGAGGGTGTTGGAAATGTTAAACCAAATCACACGCCCGCAAGCACTTCGTCGCAAAGCACTTTTATTTTGCCTTCGGAAGGTACTTCGGCACAAAGTAAAATTAACTCACCTCCTAACAACACCTTGCCGCGAAGTAATATCACTCCGACACTTCGCACTTCAAATTGCCGAAGTAGTAACCAGGCACAGGAATCGGGGTCTGACATCGCACATGCGGGTAGTTGAGATTGCTCGACGATTGGACAGGAACCTTTCCTCGGCATTTAATTATTGTCAGCCGGTTAGTGAACTTCTCCCGCATTTTGTCCTCATCTTTCGCCTATAAATACCGGACCATTTGTCATTTTGTGCAGAGGAGGATAGAGGTTGGAGCAGAGCAACAAAGAGGAATAGCGAGCACCAGCAGCTGCAGCAGCTAGGGTTTCGACCAACAGAGTAGCAGAAGAGTGAAACCAGCAACCGCTTACAACCAGAGAGTGGAGCAGCAGTCTCCAAGGAAAATCTCCATTTGTGTTTATCCTGTAGATTTTTATCTTGCAGAAGTTTGTAATCGCTTCAGAAAGAAGCTCTGTAAATCCGGTTATATTTAATATATAAAATATTAGTCTTGCAAATTTGGGTTCCTGTGTGTGTCTATTCTCTGCCTCGAAGTATTGCTTATCCGTAGACAAACTTCAGTGAGGGTTTACCCCGAAGTGGCAAAACACCCGTTCGATCCTGAAGGAAGTTTATTTGTTTTGTATGGTGTGTCGAGCACTTCGGCACTTTGTCTTCCCGAAGTGGAATCCAGCACCCACTTCGCTGAAGTTGTCGTAAGTTGCAGAGCTTCGCAGCTTTCCTGTCCGAAGCAGTCACTTCGACTGGAAAATTCTCGAAGTGATTTCACTTCGGAAGAAAACTGTGCGAAGCAGCTACTTCGCTTGAAATTTCCTCGAAGTAGTTTTACTTCGACACTTTATCCCCCGAAGTAGTTACTTCGAGAGCTTTTTCTCCAAAACTCTTCCCTCGCTCAACTCCTTTGCGAAGCGTCTTTTTCGTGACCCGATTTGAATCGGAATTTAATTTAATTCCTTCAATAGAAATAGATCTAGTGGAGCAAAGCTTTTACTGAAGGCTTAAGTTGGAGCAAAGACGTAAAGCTTTAATGCACTATTATTTTAAACCTCCTAAGAGAAGGACATCAATAAAACTGACACGTATTCTATTCTAGCCCAGTTAGTTATCTATTTGTATTAAGCTCAATGTCGAAGCTTGTTTAACAACAATGAAATTCTCCACTTGAACTTGATTAAAATAATTCAGCTAGCATATACGTAGAATGTATTTTGGTTTTATAAAGTATGATGATTAGAAACCTCTTGTTCGAGCAGTAAATTTATGTTTTATTAAATTTACTTGATATCATGATGAAAATTGGAACCTAAATGGTTATGTGATATATGCTCATAAAATCAACTTTAAATTTAGGTTTAAGACTTCTGAACACATAGTAGTTCTATGATAAGCTCTGGAATTTACAATCAACCCTTGGTAAGCGCACCCTGGAAACTCATTTGCTGCATAACCTTACCTCTCACGAGGGGACGACCATCAATACTAGCTGTAGAACACTAGAACACTACTATGGCAGTATGATTTATCAATGCAATTTCTGCTGGTTTAGACAGATGTAGATATTAATTTAAAACATTTGTTTTAAATATTTTACTATGGTTTAAAAACATTAATTATGTGCTTTTATAATTGATTTATGCCTTTGGAATATAAACCTTACATAGGATTTATTTGGGTTAATTTATATCCATATCATAATTTGAATTTAAAGTCAGGTAGAAAATAACAATATTAAATAATATCTGTGTTATTATGGAAATAAAAGATTTTCCTTTTTAAAGTTGACTTTCATTCACATAGAAAAAGTTATTAAACCATCATTTGGCAGATTGTCTTGTCCTAATTTCCAGTTGAAGCAAGAAATGAATGCTTGTCTGTCTTTGTGTTTACTGGTTAAATTCAGAATCCGAGCCATGGTCTGATCCATATGCATCTTAAAAAAAAAAATTGATTGAAGTTGTAATGTTTTATGTTTTTATTTAAAAGTTAGTGAACTTAGTATGATATTAAATCTCATTGGAGGATTAAGTAATAAGAACTGAGCTCGAACATAGATGATAAGTATATTTTCTAGAAGAAAAATTGGATCACCTTAAATTTCATTTCATGCTCCATTTAATTATGGAAACCCCCAAGCTTATCAAATATTAAACATGTACTTTACCTTGTTTCATCAAAGGTAAAACATATTTACCACACCCTTAATTAAATAGTATGTCCCTTGGTTAAACTTTGAAAATATTCCATGTGGTTTGGCTTTTATTAAAGGTAAAATTGGAATCCAATTGCTCTATTCATTCCTGACTTGGATATAAATGTAGGGTGAATAAAGTAATAATAGTATAAATAGTTAGAATATGGTTCTTTTACCTTTTAGTTTTTTATTATTTTATAATACTCAAGTTGACTTTTGATTTATATAGAGAGGGTAGATTTTCATATACATTTAATGTGTTTCTTTTTATAAACATTATTTATAATTTTAAAAGAAAAATATTGTTAATGTAATATTTGATAACTAAATAAATTGTTAAAAAAATTTAATGAGGGTTCTTTGATAAACAAAATCGTAGAAATCATTTAAAGTATTTCAGAGGTCTCACATTTATAGAGTAGGAATAGTACATTTCATATAATGAAAAGAATATAAATTCATATGTGGCACGATTAAAACCAAACATTAATAAAGTGTAATAAAGTATAATTCATATTGAAAGGAAAAGTTTTGGTTGGATGAGGATTAAACATTTATAGAGTAGGAATACTACATTTCATATAATAATATAAATTCATCTGTGGCACGATTAAAACCAAACATTAATAAAGTGTAATAAAGTATAATTCATATTGAAAGGAAAAGTTTTGGTTGGATGAGGATTAAACTATTTTAGTGTTGTATTCCTTTTACTCTGGTTAAAAATAGTTTGGATGTTCCTTAATGAAATATATTAAACAAAGAGATGATATTTTTCTATTAAAGTATTGTATAAATGACTATGCTTCTATTAGAAAATATATTATTTTCTATTAAAGTATTTTATAAATGACTATGCTTTTATTAGAAAATAGATTCTTTAAAACATTTTTTTTTAAAGTTGATTATGCTTTGGTTAGATAATTTATTAAAAATAGTTTGTTAAAAATTAGTAACACATATATAGATATATAGACAAAGATAATGCATAGCACTATCATTTAAATTAGGTTGTTTATAATATTGCTCAATTGATTTATTGGTTTATTTTAAAATATAGTTAAATTTTTATTTATTTTATTGTGAGATTTTATTATTGAATAATATAGTGTTCTAATGTTTCACATTAAAGTTATTTTTAGATACATTATGATTAAGAAATAGTTTATTGGTTAAGTTAAATAAATATTATCTTTAAATGAAAATAAAGGTGTATATAGATGTGTAGAGTTTATTTAATATTTGAGTTATATTATTAAATGAAAAAAGGTTTACTATATTTTATGCTTTAAATTTTAAAATGTTATGGGTTCCTTTAAACACTTATAAAGATAAATACCTTTAAATAGTTTATCTTAAGTGTAACCTTTTTATAAGACTTTCAATTAAGTTTTAATTTTATATTATGATATTAAATCATAATCTATAGAGTGTGGGAAAATATTTAAAGACATTATTATTATACCTTTAAACTTTTTTTTTTTTTTTTTTTAAAGCTAAGTTAATAATTAGATGTTTTTCTTTTAAAGAAAGGTTAGATATAAAATTAATTATATATATGAGGAGTCAATTGGTTTATAATGTTAACTAATAGATATTTTAAATACTGCTATGTAAAGGCTATAGTCTTAGCCTTCTTTATAAACTATCATTAAAATCTTATTTGAAATGTATTACTTGAGGATGTTTAAGATAAACATTAAGTTTTCTCGAGTAGTATAGAGAATAGTTTTATATAGAAGAGGAATTTAAAAGCATTTAATTAAATGCATAAGATACATATATAACCTAATGGAAAAGTGTTGTATCCTTCTATGAAACTCGAAAAACCTTTTAATCTATCTAGGCAGTTTAATTATCAAACCGGTTTATTTTAATTCATCAAGGAGGAATATAGGACCAAAAAGGCCACATACTTGACCAAATTTATGAAATTTGGTTAAGTGTAGGTAAAAACCTCAAAAGCAATGTTTAATTTTGCTAAGGTGCAAAATCCATAGTCAAATTGGTCAAACAGTGCCTAGCGGAAATCAGAGTAGCAAAATCTAGAAGGATGACTTCAGATTGAGGTTATTTTCTGCATTGGAAGGCCACACACATAGTAGATTTGGTAAAATTGGCTAAGTATTGAAAATAAAATCAAAGGCAATGCTAAAATCCACCAAAGTGTAAAATTTGTGGTCAACACAGTCAAACAATGCCTAGCGAAAACTAGAGGAGTGAATTTTGAATAAGAAAGAGGTAATACAGTGTTAAAGTCCACTGATAACCAACACAATATCCAAATTCTATGGTCAAAATGGTTAAACGATGCCCAACAAAATTTGAAAGAGCATATTGGGATAAAAAATTACATAATACAAGGCAAAATTTGATAGATGTTACAAACCCATTCGGTTAATACACAATGTTGAAATTCATTTTCAAACCAGTCAAAACTAGCACAACCGAATAACGAAGAGCATATTTTGAAGAGGAAGACAACCATCAATGGGGATTTTCAAATACAAATGACATCACTAGAATTTAAAGAATGTGAGGCACTACCAAACCCTCATTTTGTGGTCAACATAATCAAACCTGACCCAATGAAATTCAAAGGAATAGATTTTGAAACTGAAAAATATACAACTACCTCGAGCAAAATCTAAGGAACACAAGTAGAAAGAACCATGGAAGTCCAAGCATCACCGAAATTAAGATCTTCTTGAGTTTTTAGTTATAGATATATGTACTAAAAGTCTCATCAAGAACAAGGGATGGACCAGATCAACTAACAACCAGTGTAGTCATTGGATTCCATTGAGAACCAAGCAACTTGTAGAGCTCAGAGTTGCAGAGTTTTATGGAGTGCAACTCCTTTCTTTTTCTTGTAAAAAAATAAGAGGCTGCCACCTCAACACCCTATTGATATAACATGAATATAATTGTGATGTTCCTATTTATTCTATTTTAATTGTAAAATATATATAAAGAGATCAAACCCTTAGTCTGAAGGGTCATATCTGGAGTGTTTGCCTATCGTATTACTTTATTTTTTGAGAAATAAATAGAAGGAGCATTACTTGGACATTTGCCTCGGGCTTGTGTCTTCATCTCTTGTGAGTTTATTTTGTGAATTTATTTTTGCTACTGTTGTTATGGCTAGTCAATTTTGTTGATATTGGATTACTTATTTGAGGTAAATTGGAATGTTTCATGCTTAAAAAAATGTTATAGAGAGCTTATTTTTCTATTAGTCTGAAGGTTGATCGAATTATGCTATTTGGATTATTAACATTTCAGATGTTTGAAATAGTTCTCTAGGTGTTTTATTATTTTTTAATGATGAAGATGACTAGTTTTGAATATTGTTAGTCTTAAGTGTGGCATACTAAAAATGTGATTGATCAAAGGATTATTGATATTTGTCAATATTGTTAGCTTTATCCAACCATAATTCATTCAAATTATTTCTAACCCTTACTCTATTTATATCCCTAGCTTTATACTTTAAATTGAGCTTAATTGAGTCAACACCAATTAGTTGACAAGGTATACCAACCTACTCTGGAGATTGTATTAAAGCAATCTTTGATCCATCCAATGTTGAGGTTTGAGCTGTGATTAGCGGGTGTGCGCATCTTAGAAAATCATAGATTCATAGTCACATTTCAAGTTTTCCTTGATGTTAATTTAGACCCCAATAGTTTTAGCATGCTCAATGGGACCCTAAATATGCATTATATTTTCTCCTACCCATTTATTTTTTGTTAATACTTGAAGCAATCAAGATTTAGTGAATTGTATTAACCTCATTTAGTGGAAAAAGTAAATTTACTTACCAACTCCTTGAGTAAAAGAAACCATAAAAGCCACCCTAGTAGATCATATTTTTCATGAATACTAGATCATGTATTAAAAATAGCCAAGACCCTGTTATATTTTACAAGCTACCCTTAAGAGGGTTCAATATCATAAGAAGTTTATTCTCAGACTCACATTTGGAAGAGGTATTAGTTGAAGTAACCCCTACAATATCTCCAAGACCAGGCCCTTCAGAAACACCACCTACAATGGCTCAAAATTTGAATGTCAATCAAAATTCCAAATAGAACCAACCCCCATAGAATTATCCTAGTTGGAATAATTATAGATGACTCAAACTCACAAATATGCATGAAATTCCCTAAGTTATTATAAAATCGATACCCATATTTTATGGTATCAAAAAGACTACGTATGAGCATTTCCAAGACATACTAAAATTAGAATTTATTCACAATATAAAGAATCAAGATATCATAGTTAGACTTATAGTTGTTTATTTTAGAGGAAAGATCCTACACTAGTTTAGAACATTAAAAGACAAAACCATCACCTTATGGAAAATGCTAGTTGACCCTTTTGTAGAATAATTCAATGAGTCAACTAACCCCTTTTTCCTACTAAATAAATTTATAGCTATGAAAAAACATCAACATGATCTAGTCTCCGATTTTAACTTGAGGTTTAGTAGGACGTGGAAGAGGATTCCCCCTAAGGCTATACTAGTGGAATATCTAGCATATATGTATTACAAAAAAGCCCTTGGGTCATACCTAGTGCTACAAACTCAGCAATCAGGTATAAACACCTTTCCATAGATTTACCAAACAACTAACTAAGTAGAAAATGTATTGATTGTTGTAGCAAGACATCTGCTAAAAATGGTAATGCTTTACTGCTATGAGATTCCTTAGTTTCCACCAAAAGTAGCCACTCCTTCATGGATCCTCCATCAACCCCATAAGCAGCTCCATAATTTCCCACAAAAATAATTCTTGCTATCCATTTTCCTCCTCTTCCATATCAAAACTCCCAAAAAAACATCTATATTACTTGACATTCAGAGCACTCTAGAAATGCTCAACAATACAGTCAATGCAATTGAAAATAAGGAAATAGATATATTTCAACCAAGAATATTCCCCTATATTGTTGAGTACAAGTGGTAATACAATATCCAATGTCAATGCAAATCAAGCAGAGCAAGAATATGCAACTAAAACTAGCTTGGTTAATGTTTGGTGCTTAGTTTGCAATGATATGCATGATTCTAAAATATGTATGATGTACCAACATAATGTGCACCAAGATATGGAAAAGGTAGAGAGGAATCAGAAAGGAAGAGTTAACATGTTGTGGTAGCATGATCAATTTATAACTGGAAAAGATTTTTTAGAGGAGGAACAAGTCTCTATTATGACCAGATCCGAATATAAGTCTTTGCAAGTAGACCCACAAAAAATTGGTGGTTTCTAGGTGCCTTCTCAAAAGAAAATAAATCCATCACCACAAAGCAATGATAATTTTCCCATTCTGCAAGTTGTTGATAAAATTAATGCAGTGTCTAGAAGATAAAAATGGGAAATGAAAGCTCCAAGAGAAGGTGAAAATGAGAATAGCAAAGAACAAAAAATTGATAAAATGGAAGCCTAAGAAAAATTGAGGTTCTCTTCCATTATGAAGGGCTATAGAATAGAGGCTACTCAGCAGTATATAAGAAAGTATGGGGAACTAGAAAAAAAAATTGAAAGACCTCCACCAGTTTAATAGTAATATAATATTATGGATGAATTGAAAAGAGTTCCATCTAGAGAAATCCTGTATGATATACTTTTTCTACCTAGTAAAATAGACTTGTTGAAAGCTTCTCTATATAAAAATTCCCAAGGAAGAGAAACTGCCACAGTGTTCAATTTGGTACAGATAGATAAAAAATGTCTCTCTCCACCCTAAAGAATAAATCTCCTTCGTTCTATCTCTCTTAGGATGGAGGGATGGATAGTTCACAATTGTATGATAAACTCAGGGTCTTTAATGATTGTTATGGCAAAAGCAGTCTGTGATGAGATGGGTATGGAGTACACACAATCATGTTAGAGGGTCTTGCAACTCGACGGTGCCTCAGTTAAGACTATAGGAGTTATAAAGGATGTATTGATGAAGTTTCATAGAGCTCTATAGGTGACCATTGTCCAATATATCATGGTAGTTGATCTTGAACCTTATTTTGGCATATGCCTTTCAAGATAATTCACTACAAAAATGGAAGGATATATGTATTTAGACTACTCTTATATGATAGTTCCCTATAAACGCAAGACAATAAGGATAACCCCAAAAAAACATGTATCTTTCCATACTAAAAAAATTGAAGAAGATTTGTACAATCATTTAGTGATGGAAGAGCCAATGTTAGTAGAAGTCCTATAAGATTTAGAAATTGAAGATGAATTGCCCTTCAAGGATGATTATAACCTATAAAAAATAGGTATGAGTACATATAGTATTTCCTCAAATGTAGAGAAGAATATCCCTACTATATCTAACCAATCACCTAGGTAGTTGGAATTTTGGACAATGCATTTTATGGAACAAGGTGCAAAAAATGGATTCGAAGCTGGTGTAGCGTTGAAGTCTCCTTTAGAAGGGGTGAAGAGTTTTGCTTTTAGACTAAATTGGTCTTATACAAACAATGTTGCTGAATATGAGCTCTATTATTGGGATTGATGCAATAAAAAAATCGAAATCAAGATGTTAGATATTTATGGTGACTCAAATCTGGTAGTCAAAAAAGTTACAGATAAGTGTAACAATAAACATCACTATCTGAAGACATACAAGAACAGAGCATGGGACTTGATGGAATTGTTTCATGCTCTAAATCTCCACTATATCCCTAGAAAAAATAATATATTGGCTGATACTTTAGCAGTTAAGGGCTCTAATTTCAATCCTTCCTTAGACCATGGGTCAACTACAAGTAATAGAGATAAATTAGTATTCAAATTTGTAGTTCTATATAGGAAAATATTTTGGCAGGTCTTTGAAAGTGATGATTAGATAATTGACTTCCTAGTCATAGAGGCTTGCTTAGCCAATGTACAAGAAGTGTTTCTCAGGAGATAGATTAATAAAATATCATTCAGTTGAAGAATAATCATATTCCTAAAGGCCTTATCATTTTGGAGAGTTTTTTTGACAATGAGGATGGAAAAATGACAAAGACTATGAAAGTAGATTACCAAATATGTAGTGAGGTCAAAATTGAAGAGGAAAATAAGATCAATATCAAAGGAAGGTGCTCCCCAAAAGTTGAAGGAGTCAAGGCACTTTGTTTTAAGTACCCAGACATTATTGCTTAGTCATATAAGGACCTCAAGGTTTATGATAAGATCATTTAGCAATACCATTGAGCTAGAGCCTGATGCAAAATCTTTCAGGAAAATACAAAGGCATGTGAATCCTAAAATTGAAGCTATAATGAGGTAGGAATTTCTTAAGCTTATTAAAGGGAAGATCCTTTATTTGATAAAGCATTCCACATGGTTTTCCAATCTAGTTCTAGTAATAAATAGTAATTGAGACATCTGATTATGTATGGATTTCAGGAACCTGAACAGAGCATCACTGAAATATCATTATTCACTTCCTCAAATTGATAAAATTTTGCAGATGGTACCAGGAGCAGAAATATACTCCTTATTAGACAACTTCTCTAGATATAACTAGATCTAGGTCAAAGATGAATATTAGTTCAAAACAACCTTCACCACAAAGTGGGGCATGTTCACTTATCAAAGAATACCATTTGGTCTATCTAATGCAGGAGCTACATTCCAAAGGGCCATGGACTATGCTTTTGGTAAGCTAATCAAAAAAATCATTTTAATTTATCTTTATGATATGATTGTGTTTTTGTAGACACCTAAAAAGCGTCATGCCGAGGGTGACTACTCATATGGACATGCTACAAAACCATATGAAGGATCTTGGATAGACTCCAAGATAGAGCAATGGTTCTAACCACTCAATTTTGGGATTCTAGCCTAAACAATCTGAACCGTAGCCTAGACCTGCGGTCTCCAGTATGAACCATGGTTGACACCTGTGTTCTATAGTTTGGACTGTAGTTGTGACCTGTGGTCTAAACTGGAGTTCAGTTAGGCCTTCCATCCGAGCCAAATCAATTAGAATGACCAAGAGATCTAGAAGGAGGTAGTTGGAGGATGGAAGATTCCAAAGGCTTCCATCCCAACTGTCCTAACCAATATTCTTGGTCTTGGCTTCTCCATGAAGCCACCCCTAGCCCTAGGGGCACGCTACCAACCCCTCCAAGCGAGGATGAAAAGGAGAGAGATAATTTGTATAGCGAAGTGCTGGCAAATTATCGAGCAAGCTAATTGATCAAGAGAGCAGTGAAGCCCTGTCAAATTGCATAATAACCTTGTGCATTTGAGAGCCCCCTTTGGTATCCATCCAAATACCAATTAGTGATGGATCCCCTAGGTGCCTAGGAGGATCAAGAAATGCAAATCCAGGTGAATGAAGGCCCTTCATAGCAATTTGACCACCAAATATGTTAGAGGAAGACAAAAGTGACCCTTGAACATCAATTTGGACAAGGAGGTCAAGCTCACTGCCCCTAATTCTGAGGGCAAACACATTAGAGGTTAAACTATGGCTGTTAGCCATGGTTCACAGTGCAGATCATCCCTCACAGCTGTGGTTTACAATAGGTTAAAGACCACCTTACTCATTTTTCTCTTTACCACATAGATTAGTCATGTTAGTCTTTTCATAGGTTTAATTGCATTTTAGAGAAACTTTGACCGTAGGAATTAGGCATTTTATGCATTGCATTGGGTAGGAGTATATTGGATATTTTAGATGTTTTATTGCTTCTAATTCGATATTTTTTCAATGCATCATTTGCTTATTCATGTCTTGTATGTTGTAGTATAATTCTTGATGTGATTAGAATAGCTTAAAGCCTTTCTTTATGTTTTCTTGTTTTACTATTTTAATGGTATTTACATATACGTTTCTTTAAAGGGCCTCATCATGAGAGGCTATCAAAATTTGTAATCATGTGTTGTTGTTTCTTGTTCGCGGGGAGATAGGTGCAAAAGGGAGCCTATATCATAATCCTTCCACATCACGGAGAAGGGGGTTAGCTCTACCCCAAGGCAGTTTGTGAGTAATCATCAGAGAAAAAAATAAGCGTGCCTACCCTATTGAGGACATTGGCAATTGTAACATCTGTATCGTCTTTGGAGTGACCCTGAAAGGGCACTTTTGTAACCCGGGATCCTTTTGAATATTAATATAAGAAACTTTGCATTAGTTGGGTTCTTTGTTCAATTTATGCATTTGTGTGGATCTTTGTATTTTTACGATGGTATAAATCAATACACTAGCTAGGTGTGCGCTCCCTGGTTACATCAGATGGTGATAACTATGGGACCCTACAATTTTAGCCTTGAATTCTTACTATTTTGGCTTTTTCTTTCCACAGGTGCTAACCGCAGCTTTCAACTGCGATTATTTTTTAGCCCACGGTTGTAACCTGCCAGATAATCCATCTGTCTCGATTGGCCCATTGTAGCCACTCATCTGCCTCTGACCATATAGGACAATCCATGTACGGGTGTTAGACGACGTCCCCTAGCCTAAGTGTTGCAAAGTTGATGATGTAATGCTCTGTGTCCCTAGCATGAGCCCTAATCTAGATAACCTTCTCAGTACAAGGCCATTAGGTAGTGTAACATTGATGATCATCATCTAGGATAGTGATGCATAGAGGTAGATTAGCAGGATGCTCGATCTGGATGTGTTGCCACCCCCAAATCTATAGCAATAGGATGAATTTGATGCCCTTATGGCTCTGCTCTGTAATTTGGTACAAATCCCTATAGAGTTGGCATAATAAGGTGCTCCTCTAGGCTAGAAACAATGGCTCCTTTGTTGAGCTCTAAAGAACCCTCCAAGCAGGGGCCAACATGTTCCAAGGAATCCTCGCACCTGAGGAGTTTAGAAGGACAATGTAAATGATGAGGTGCATAAAAAGGGCCTCTCTAATAGAGAATACTTCATCCTAGTATCAGTCCCTGATGTGCACCCCTCCATGGTCTACATCATCCTATGCATCGGTGCTCTAATCATCGAAGATGGTAGTAAAAATGGCATCCTTTGCTATGTAGGCAAAGGAAACGATAGCCTCACCATTGATAGGGATCCTAAAGATCTTGTAGATATCCTTTACTGTGATGGTCATCTCACCAGGAGGCAAGTGAAATGTGTTGGTCTATGCATTCCAACATCAGGCCAATGTAATAATATAGGCCTAATCTACCCTAATGGTGGGTATATTCATGACATAACTGAACCCGACAGCTCAGAACCACTCTCGGTTGTCATCTAATAAGGCCTCACGAAGAGTCCTCATCAAGTCAGGCTCCTATGCTCTCGAATTTAACTTTTAAAAAGCAACAAAAAATAAATAAACATCATGTAAGCTAAATCTAGCTAAGCAGAGTTAAAGAAAACTAAAAATTTCAAAAAAAAAACAAGTAATTACAACCTGCAGCTGCAACTTGTGGTCCCTAATTTGTAAATTGGGAACCGCAGTTGCAAATTAGGAACCGTAGATGCAACTTGTGGTTTCGAATTTGCAAAATTGGGGGCCGCAGATAAAACCTATGGTTCCCATTTTGCCACCTGGGAATCGTAGCTACCGACTGTGATTTAGGAGTGGCACTCATAGTGGTACCCTCCTAGACCACTAAAAATTGGCTTTAGGAGTATATTGGATCTTTCAGATGTTTTATTGCTTCTAATTTGATATTTTTTCAATGCATCATTTGCTTATTCATGTCTTGTATGTTGTAGTACAATTCTTGATGTGATTAGAATAGCTTAAAGCCTTTCTTTATGCTTTCTTGTTTTACTAGTTTAATGGTATTTACATGTATGTTTCGTTAAAGGGTCTCATCACGAGAGGCTATCAAACTTTGTAATCATGTGATGTTGTTTCTTGTTTATAGGGATACAGGTGCAAAAGGGAGCCTATATCATAATCCTTCCACATCGCAAAGAAGGGGGTTAGCTCTACCCCAAGGTAGTTTGTGAGTAATCACCGGAGCAACAAATAAGCACGCCTACCCTATTGAGGGCATTGGCAATTGTAACATCTGTATCATCTTTGGAGTGACCTTGAGAGGAAATTTTTATAACCCGAGATCCTTTTGAATATTAATATAATAAACTTTGCATTAGTTGGCTTCTTTGTTCAATTTGTGCATTTGTGTGGATATTTGTATTTTTATGATGGTGTAGATCAATACACTAGCTAGGCGCGTGATCCGCAGTTACGTCGGTTTTCTCATAGAAAGATATCACACCTAGAGCATCTAGAGAAATTTTTTTAGAAGTGTAGGGATTTCGACATCTCCCTCAACCTAAAGAAATCATTCTTTGTTGTCCATGAAGGTAAGTTATTGAGGCATGTAGTATCCAAGGAAGGGATGGCAATAGATCCTAATAGAATAAAGTCAATCCTAGCCCTTTCTCTCCCCATAAATAAGAAATGCTTACAGTCCTTATTTGGGTAAATTAACTTTGTGAGAGAGTTCATCTTAGATTTTGGTCAAGTAGTCAAGTCTATCTCAGAGTTAATAAAAAATATCATAAAGTTCAAATGGACTAAGAAAAGAAAGTAAGACTTTGAGGCTATAAAGTAAGAAATTACAACTACATTGATATTGATAAATCCTGATTTCAGCAAAGACTTTATTTTATATGCCTATGGAGCTTAGGAGAGTTATGCATCAGTACTCACTCAAAAGTATGAGAATGATGAGGAACACCCCATATTATTTTGGAGCCAAAATTTGCATGAGTATAAGACCAAGGATAATTTAATTGATAGGAAAGTATTTGCAATGATGAGATCCTTAAAAAGGTTTAGGTAGTACTTGGTTCAAAGCAAGACTCTTATCTATGTGGTACATCCAAATGTAAGAAACTTTATCCTTCAAGGAGAACTGGATGATAAAAGAGCTGGATGGATTACCAAAACATAGGAATACGATGTGGATATACATTCCACCAAGCTAGTCAAAGGAAGGGTGTTGTTCTAGGATCTTGCAGCTAAAGCAAATTCATAATAGATAGTAGCCTGTCAGGGAGAAGAGGATGATCACAGTGACAAACTTATAGAAATTTTATATTGGTTAGATCAATTGACGATCTACTTTTGGATAGGATTATGTCCTCAAGGCCTCAATCCTTCACAAAGGAGAAGATTCAGACTGTAAGCTTTGAAGTATGTATTGCTTTCGAAAGTATTATACAAAAGGAACTTGGATGAAGTACTTCTAAGATATCTAGGAGATAATTAAAAATAAAATATCATTGAAGAATATTTTATTTAAGAAAGTACAAGACTGGGTAGTATGAGAGGAGCATATAAAGGCCCTAGAGCTAACATAAGCTCCACAAGAGAAATCAACAAACTAAAAGCACACATGGGGATAACTCCACACTCAACATGATCGAGCGATGCTCACACAAGAGAGGATGGAGCATATGACTTGGCCATGATTCACTCATTTGAGGGGTAGGATCATGGTTGGCATTCTTCCACTAGGGAAATTCATCCAAATCCCACTTATTGATTTACAAAGCTCTATGTGGATGTTTTGATTTATATACCACCATGAGGGCCATCATAGGATACATGTGGGATAATGGCTCAAGACTCTCGCAACATTGCTCAAGGTATTTTTAGAATATTTTATTTGAGAAAGTATGAGACTTGGTAGTACAAGAGGAGTAGAGAAAAGACCCTAGAGCTAACATGAGGTCCACAAGGGAAATCAACCAATGAAAACCACACATGTGAAGAACTCTAAACTCACCAACATCGAGTGATGATCCCAAAATAGAGGATGGAGCACATGACTTGGCCATGATTCACTCATTTGAGGGGCTTGGTCATGGTTGGCCTACTTCCATTAGGGTATTTCATCCAAAAGCTTACTTACTGATTTGCAAATCTCTATGTGGGTGTTGTACTTTATATACCACCATGAGGGCCATCATGGGATACATGTGGGATAATGGCTCAAGACTCTTGTAGCGTTGCTCAAGGTATTTTAAGAATATTTTATTTGAGAAAGTATGAGACTGGGTAGTACAAGAAGAGTAGAGAAAGGGCCTTCAAGCTAACATGAGGTCCACAAGGGAAATCAACCAACAAAAACCACATATGGGGATATCTCTACACTCATTACCATAAAGCGATGCTTCCACAAGAAATGATGAAGCATATGGCTTGGCCATGATTCGCTCATTTTAGGGGTTGGGTCATGGTTGGCCTGCTTCCACTAGGGAATTTCATCCAAAAGCCTACTTCCTAATTTGCAAAGCTCTATGTGGGTGTTGTGCTTTATATAAAACCATGAGGGCCATCATGGGATACATGTGGGATAATGGTTCAAGACTCTCGTAGCATTGCTCAAGGTATTTTTAAAATATTTTATTTGAGAAAGTAGGATACTGGGCAATACGAGACGAGTAGAGAAAGGACCCTAGAGCTAACATGAGGTCCACAATGGAAATAAACCAATGAGAACCACATATGGGGAAATATCCACACTCACCACCATAGAGCGATGCTCCTACAAGAGAGGATGGAGTATACGACTTGACCATGATTTGATCATTTGAGGGGTTGGGTCATGGTTGACCTACTTCCACTAGGGCATTTCATCCAAAATCCTACTTTCTAATTTGCAAATTTGTATGTGGGTGTTGTTATTTATATAGCACCATGAGGGCCATCATGGGATACATGTGGGATAATGGCTCAAGACTCTCACAACATTGCTCAAGGTATTTCTAGAATATTTTATTTGAGAAAGTATGAGACTAGGTAGTACGAGAGGAGCGAAGAAAGGGTTTTAGAGCTAACATGAGGTCCACAAGGGAAATCAACCAATGTAAATCACACATGTGGAGAACTCCACGCTCACCACCTGTAAAAGGCTCAAAAAGTGTATATTTATACTAAATGCAACATGATAATCAAGATTGAAAAAAAGAACATATAACCAAATTTGTAATAAAGAATACCTCCTTTGTATTAATCAATGATGAAAATTGATTACATATATGTCCCTCTTAGGGATACCAAATTGATATATGTATACAATTGTTTTGATCCCCTAAATGGGGTTGATGTACTCTAATGCTCTTTAGGTCTCCATTAACTTTGAATGAGGGCTTATTAGAATACCTCCTTCTCTATTGTTAAGAGGGATGATCTTGAATAGCTTTGAGTCATTAGAAGAATCTCTCACCTACATGAAAAGAAACAACAAATCACAATCAAAAGCACATGAAACCTCCGATGATAAGGCTATTGTCCAAGAATATGCAAGAAATGAATAAAATAATTAAATAAAGCATAAACATGTGTAAAGGTGCATGAATTTACCTATAATATTGACAAATAAGCACAAAGCATGACTTGAAACATGTAAAGAAGCCTAAACTTACATATGATCTAAAGTATTAAGCATAAATGAAACTAATCTATGAAAGCTTATGAAAGAAAGCATGAAATGCATAAATGAAGGTAAAGATACCTATGAAACTACTAATTAACCATGGAAATGTTGTAAGACTGACTAATCTATGCTAGATTAACCTAAATGCATATTAAGAAATGTAAATCTATGGTTAAACTAGAGGGTTAAGATCATCAAACCCTAGTTGTTGCTGCTCAGAGCAACTAACTCTATTAAATGTGGTTGACAACCACAACTAAACCTATGGGCCACTGTTGACAATAGTGGCCATGGGAAAATATCCTTCCTCTTTAAACCAGGGTTTTAGATGCTCAATTCTCTATGTAATTTATGGTCAAGGATTGCCTTCATGTTTGAACATAAATTTACAATTGAATTTGTGTGAATTCATGGTGGATTGGTGCAAATTGGCAAGCTTTCTCCTCAAGCTATTCGAAACTCCATTGGCATAGCAACAAATGTCATTCTCCAATTTGGAAGCACTTCACTACTCCTCAAGGGTTGTGAAATAAATCATCAAATCGATAGATGTTGGCTACAATGAATTCGAGATATAATTACCAATTTTTGGGGGTCTATAAATAGACTCCTCAAATCCCAATATTGGCTTCTCAAGGAAGCCAAGATCAAGAAGTTGTTGGCCTGAGCAATTGGGAGGAATCCTCTAGAAGGTTCCTCATCCAAAACTGCTCCAAATCCATTACAAATTGGCTATTGCAACTGATTTTTCTTAGATCAAGATGGCCGAGTTTGTTATAGGCCTAGTTTTTGTTGCTTAGCATAGCCAACACCCTAGTCATTGTTGTCAATCATGGATGAGATCTTAGTTGTTGATGTCATCAATGGCTAAGGCTGAATAGGCTTAAGTTGCCTCAAAAAGAGTTATTAGAATCACTACTTAGCCTTGGGAGGGTCCAAGGTCATTCATATGGTTTGCAGAGGTACCCATATGAGTAGTCTCCTAAATATGACATGTTTTAGGTGTCTACAGATGCCCCTTTTTGGGATGCATTGTGGGAAAATACAACACTAAGCAAAAATAGATAACCTAAATTCATATTATAGGTTGATTGATGTTCATTTATCTGGTCAACGCTAGATGCCCCAATCCTACAAAGGATACACATTAGAACCATTTCTTCCAATGGGATGGAAGGCTTAACTTGAGTAAAAATTTGGACATGATATGCAAAGGCATCAAAGTGGATTATTCGAATGACAATGATCAAAGAGCAGAATGCCAAAATTTTAATTTGCTATGTTTGCTTTTTGCCCCTGCAAATGGGGTAAGCTTGTGATAGTTGTTAGCAATGATTCATAAGACGAATGCAATTTACATGATCGAGTGATCCTTTTTTTATTTTGATTATGATAAAGCAATGAGTTGATAAGGAAAGGACATGTGATCCTTTGTTCTTTTCAAATGTGGCTAGAACATGCACACAAAAACACAACAAATCAACAAAAGCATTGAAAAATGTAGGGTTTACACCATGCTTACCACTATAAAAGGCTAAAAAACATACATCTATACTAATTGTAACATGATAATAAATATTGAAACAAATAAAATATAACCATATTTGTAATAAATAATTCCTCCTTTGTATTAATCAATTATGAAAACCAATTACATATTCGTACCTCTTAGGGATACCAAATTGATACATGTATACAATTGTTTTGATCCCCTAAATGGGGTTGATGTACTCTAAATGCTCTTTAGGTCTCCACCAACTTTGCATGAGGGCTTACTAGGATGCCTCCTTCTCTATTGTTAAGAGGGATGATCTTGAATAGCTTTGAGTCATTAGAAGAATCTACCACCTACATGAAATGAAACAACAAAGCATAATAAAAAGTACATGAAACCTCCCATGATGAGGCTATTATCCAAGAAGATGCAAGAAATGAGTCAAATACTTAAATAAATCATAAACATGTGTAAAGGTGCATGAATTTTCCTACAAGATTCACAAATAAGCACAAAACATGAATTGAAACATATAAATAAGTCTAAACTTGCATATGCTCTGAAGTATTAAGCATAAATGAAACTAATATATGAAAGCTTATGAAAGCAAGCATGACATACATAAATGAAGGTAAATATACCTATGAAATTGCTAATTAACCATGGAAATACCTGAAATAAGACTAATTTATGCTATATTAACCTAAATGCGTATTAAGAAAAGTAAATCTATAACTAAATTGGAAGGTTAAGCTCATAAAACCATAGTCATTGCTGCTCAGAGTAGTTGGATTTGTTAGCCATGATTGACATCTACAACTAAACCTATGGTCTGTTGTTGACAACATAAGCCATGGGAAAATATACTTTCTCTTGAAACCAGGGTTGTAGATGCTCAATTCTCCACATAATTGATGGTCAAGGGTCACCTTCATGTTTGAAAATATATTTGTGATTAAATTTGTGTGAATTCATGGTGGATTGGTGCGAATTGACAAGCTTGCTCCTCAAGCTATTCAAAGCTCCATTGGCATAGCAACAAATATCATTCTTTAATTTGGAAGCACTTCATTACTCCAAAAGGGTTGTGAAATTAGTCATCAAATTGATAGAGCTTTGCTACAATGAATTCGGGATATAATTACCTATTTGGGGGGTCTATAAATAGACTCCTCAAATCTTAATCATGGCTTCTCAAGGAAGCCAAGATCAAGAATTTATTGACCTGAACAGTTGGTAGGAATCCTCTGGAAGGTTCCTCATCCAAAAATACTCCAAATCTATTGCAAATTAGTTGTTGCAACTGATTTTGCTTGGCTCAATATGGCTAATTTTGTTACAGGGTTAGCCATTATTCCTTAGTGTGGCTAGGATCCTTGCCACTATTATCAACTATGGCTGAGATCTTAGTTGCTGATGTCATAGATGGCTAAGGCCGAATAGGATTAAGTTGCCTCAAATGAGTGATTAGAATCACTACTTAGCCTTTAGAGGATCCAAGGTCATTCATATGGTTTGAAAAGGTGCCCATATGAGTAGTCTCCTCAACATGATGTATTTTAGGTATCTACACCACCATTTAGTGATGCTCCCACAAGATAGGATTTATCATACGACTTGACCATGATTCACTCATTTGAAGGGTTGGGTCATGGTTGATCTACTTCCACTAGGGAATTTCATCAAAAAGTCTACTTCCTAATTTATAAATCTCATGTGGATGTTGTGCTTTATATACCACCATGAGGGCCATCATGGGATACATGTGGGATAATGGCTCAAGACTCTCACAACATTTCTCAAGGTACTTTTAGATTATTTTATTTAAGAAATTACTGGGAAATACGAGAGGAGCAAAGAAAGGGCCCTAGAGGTAATATGAGGTCCACTAGGGAAATCAACCAATAGAAACCACACATGGGGAGAACTCCACACTCACCACCATTAAGCAATGTTCCATAAGAGAGGATGGATCATACAACTTGGCCATGATTTGCTCATTTGAGGGGTTGGATCATCGTTGGCCTACTTCCACTAGGGCATTTCATCCAAAAACCCATTTCTTGATTTTCAAATCTCTATGTGGGTGTTGTGATTTATATACCATCATGAGGGCTATCATGGTATACATGTAGGATAATGTCTCAAGACTCTTGCAATGTTTCTCAAGGTATTTTTAGAATATTTTATTTGAGAAATTATGAGACTCAACGGTATGATAGGAGCAGATAAATGGCCTTAGAGTTAACATGAGGTGCACAAAGGAAATCAACCAATGTAAACTGCACATGGGGAGAACTCCATACTCACCACCATCAAGAGATGCTCCCACAAGAGAGGATGGAGCATATGACTTGGACATGATTCACTCATTTAAGGGGCTAGATCATGGTTGGCCTGCTTCCACTAGGGCATTTCATCCAAAATCCTGCTTCCTAATTTACAAAGCTCTATGTGGGTGTTGTGCTTTATATACCACCATGAGGTACATCATGGGATTCATGTGGGATAATGTCTCAAGACTCCCATAGTGTTGCTCAAGGTATTTTTAGAATATTTTATTTGAGAAAGTAAGATATTAGGCAGTACGAGAGGAGCGAAGAAAGGGCCCTAGAGCTAACATGAGACCCACAAGGGAAATAAACAAATGGAAACCACACATGGGGAGAAATCCAAACTCACCACCATCGAGTTATGCTCCCACAAGAGAGGATGGAGCATACGACTTGGCCATGATTCACTCATTTGAGGGTTTGGATCATGGTTGTCCAGCTTCCACTAGAGCATTTTATCCAAAAGCCTACTTCCTAATTTATAAAGCTCTATGTGGGTGTTGTATTTTATATACCACCATGAGGTCCATTGTGGGATACATGTGGGATAATGGCTCAAGACTCTCACAATGTTTCTTAATGTATTTTAGAATATTTTATTTGAGATAATATGAGACTAGGTAGTACAAGAGGAGTGAATAAAGGGCCCTAAACCTAACATGAGGTCCACAAGGGAAATAAATCAATGAAAACCACACATAGGGAGAACTCCACACTCACCACCATCGAGTGATGCTCCCAAAAGAGAGGATGGAGCATACGGGTTGGCCATGATTCACTCATTTGGGGGGTTGGGTCATGGTTGGTCTGCTTCCACTAGAGCATTTCATCCAAAGTCCTACTTCCTAATTTAAAAAGCTCTATGTGGGTATTGTGCTTTATATACCACCATGAGGGCCATTGTGGGATACATATGGGATAATGGCTCAAGACTCTCACAACATTGCTTAAGGTATTTTTAAAATATTTTATTTCAAAAAGTATGAGATTTGATAGTATGAATGGAGTGGAGAAAGATCCCTAGAGCTAACATGAGAGGAAATCAACCAACAGATACCACACATGGGGATAACTCCACACTCACCACCATCGATCGATGCTCCCAAAAGAGAGGATGAAGCATACGACTTGGCCATGATACACTCATTTGAGGGGTTGGGTCATGGTTGGCCTACTTCCACTATGACATTTTATCCAAAAGACTGCTTCCTTATTTGTAAAGATCTATGTGGGTGTTTTGCTTTATATACCACCATGAGGACCATTATGGTATACATGTGGGATAATGGTTCAAGACTCTCACAGTGTTTCTCAAGGTATTTTTAGAATATTTTATTTGAGAAATTTGGGTAGTACAAGAGGAATGAAGAAAGGGCTCTAGAGCTAACATGAGATACACAAGGGAAATCAATAAATGAAAACCACACATGGTGAGAACTCTACACTCACCACCATTGAGTGATGCTCCCACAAGAGAGGATGAAGCATACGACTTGAACATGATTTTATCATTTGAGGGGTTGGGTCATGGTTGGCCTACTTCCACTAGGTAATTTCATCCAAAATCCTACTTCCTAATTTGTAAATCTCTATGTGGGTGTTGTGCTTTATATACCACCATGAGGTCCATCATGGGATACATGTGGGATAATGGCTCAAGACTCTCACAATGTTGCTCAAGGTATTTTTATAATATTTTATTTGAGAAAGTAAGAGACTAGGAAACATGATAGGAGTAGATAAAGGGTCCTATAGATAACTTTAGACACCTAAAACATGTCATGTTTAGGAGACTACCCATATGGGCACATCTACAAACTATATGAACCCTCTTAGATCTCTCCAAGAGCAAGTAGTGGTCGTAACCACTCAAGAAGGGTAGTTCTACCCCATCCAATCTTAACCACTCTCAAGAAGAGTGACCAAAATACCTGGTCATTGAAGACTACAACAACCACACCTGGTTGATAAAACTTATAGAGGAAAGGGTCACACACAGTCTGACCATGAATACGAGCCTAGATCATGCAGTCTAACTACACATTTTCATGGATAATAGGCATATTTTTATGAGGAACTCCCTAAGCTCCTCCTAATTGTCCCTTCCATGCCAGTTTGGAACTGATGCTCCTCACCCAAGATGGTCAGTCGCATGAAATTTGGACTGAATATTCTCCAGGAAGCCAAATTTTCTAGATCTAACAGGGAATTCTACATATAGACTCTCCCATGAAAAGCAAAGGATCCATGAAGTTTCAGAGTTAAGCAGTGAAGCCCTATTGAAATGGAGGACCAATATTTAGCACTTTGAGGAGCACTGGAGCACCATTTAGCTTAGCTACGTCCATGCATCAATTATTAGATCCACCATTCCCCACCACCAATCAGTATAAGGAGACACGCCAGGCAACCCTTGAACATCAATTTCAGCAAAGAGAATAGCACACAAATACTTGAATCACAAGGAGGAGAGCCTCACATTACAGTCGCTATCTCGGATAGTGGCTCGTAGGCACATATTAGGGCATAAGAATTATTTCTTCTTTTTGCTAGCTTAGATTTATTACTTGATCATAGTTTAGGTCTGGTTTCATTAATGCTTCTATTCCATATTTCTTAGCTTTCTATGCATCCATTATTCTTTTCATGTTCATTTTTTATTATTAGCATCATGAGTAGTCATATTCGCTAACAAAGGCCTCGTCCGGAGAGGCGATCCATTCTACTGAGTGTGCTTTGTTGTTTTCATGAATGTAGGTGCAGATTATTAGGACCAGATTAAAGCAAAATGAGCATAAAGATCCCTCCAAGACTAGATCTAGAGAATGAGGCATATGTAAGCCCTCGTACAATTTCATGTGCGGGACCAAGAGGCCTGCGTAGATGCATCATTCCCTTGCGGGGAATATATATGATCGTTGATCCATATTTGTGTAAATATTTGTATCAAAATGATGGGTATCCCTTATAGGGATGAAATTTTAATCAAGGATTCAAGATATCAATAAATAAAGCATCTTTATTTGTTTCTTATTCTTCATGTTGCATGTGCTTTCAGTATTTTCATTTTGTGTAAGTGGTAGCATACATAATAAATCAATATTGCAAGTAGGATAGTCAAGGTGCGTGCTTTCCAAGGTAACATAGATGGTGATCATGATAGGAACCCCACTAGGTTTTTGTTTTTGGCCATTTTACTAATCATTCGGGCATGTTTTTATGTTCAAGCTTGGTTGTTATGGTTGATAGTGACCAACAAATCTTAGCCGCTATAGCCTTCAATGGCCAGAATCAGCCACTTTGGTTGAAAGTGGCCAACATCAGAGTACAATAGAGGATTGAATGTTCATCGTCATATGAGGAATTGAGGTTGGTACAAATCCTTGATTCTCTATGATTTTCTATCTACATTTATTTTCTTGAAACAACAAGCAAAAACAGAGTCTAAGTAGGGAAAATTAAGAAAATGAAAAGAAAATTGCATTGTACATTTCTTAGATTTCTCTAGTTTCCTCTAGGCACTACTAGGAATAGCGGGCCTCTACTTGTAAGGTATGCCCTAGTATCCAATGTGCTAGGCTTATGTGTGATCAATCTACTTGCATGTGGCCCAATCAATAGGCCACCCATTCACAAAGTAGGAGGTACATTACATGAAAATCATCTAAAATATATTAGATATGTATTTATATGAAATAAAAACATTATTTTTAGGCATGTAGTGATGTAAATCATTCATGTTGGTTGATGCATAATTTTATATTTTAAAGTTTAAAAATAACCCCACACACTTGTACGTTCCATAATAATATTGGTAAGATTGGATTTCATCACCGACCCCCAATTCATACCGGTGATGTTGGAGTTGATCTCTTTCCACCGGATTACCGCATAGATGTTCTTAGATATAATAGAGAGCTCATTTTTAGTTGGCGCTAATCACTTGTGTTCAAACTGACCTAATGGATAGATCAAGAATACAGAAACAAAAACAGCAATCGGAGCAGAGAACGCAATTGCATTATAAGGTCGCAATTGTACAGATCGAGCAAGTTCAATCTCCCACTATTTCATAGTGGAAGAGCTAGGCAAACCCTCCATTAGGATTTAAGTGGTGTACCCTAGACTCTTTTGAGAAATCATGTTTAGCACTAGAATTGCTAGCCTCCACTTTGATTGATTTCCCTAATTCTAATTCCATAGTAAAAACAAGAATTCAAGATCAACAACAAATTCAAACACACCAAATAGTTTAAGGAACACACAAAATCCTTAAAAGAGATAAACACATACTTGTTTTGTTTTTGTAATTTGGAAAATAATCAAAAATATAATGCATAATCAAAATGGTCACCACATGAAGCAACCACCCCTGATCCAACACCGATGGGAATACCAATGCTCCTAACATTCACAGTCACACTGGTGTGGAGCCGCCCACCCAAAGTGTAGCTGAATGAATTTCAATGAGTCTTAGGGGTGACAATTCAACCCTTAGGTAAAATCCATGAGAAACCCCAACAAGAGATACACATCCTAGTTACTCACCTCATAGACATGAGGAGGCCTCAAGGCCCTCCTCAACACACAGGGATGAGGAATATTCATGGCACCTCTCATCACATAGAAAAGAGAGGGCATAATAATCTCCCTCTTCACATCAACATGTAGAGGCATGAGGAGTTGTCAAGACCATCCTCATCACATAGGCATACAGGGGCTAAAAGACCCCAAGATTCATAAGAAACACATAGGATATATCTGCCCACTAAGGTGCAATACCATAGGGCTACACCTAGTCATATACCCCAAACATCATATAGCCTCCCTGTAGATGGGAGAGTGCCCTTAGACCATGAGCTTATTGTGTCAATGGGACTCTATAGAAGCAACCATGGAGAACCTGACAACTTGATGATTTGGATTGAGTTCCCTCGATAACAACCCCAAGAAGCATCACTATCACATGTTCTACTTTAGGAATTGCATGTAGCATAGCAACTAGACACACCAATGAACTAAGGGAATATTTTGAGTGACCCCATAGCACATACACTGCTTTAGATCATGAGCGTACTCAACCCTTAATGCAGTACACAAATAAAATTGCCCTATCCAAAAGGCGTAGGCACACCATAAGAGTCTCCCCGAGAGGTTGCAACATTAGAAATCCTAGGCACACCATAAGAGTCTCCCCGAGAGGCTGCAACATTAGAAATCCTCACAAAGAGGTAGAAAGACATAAACCCTCAATAGTAGATCTCTCTGACCGCCTATGTAGGTTCGAATAAGAGCTATGCATTGAACGGGAATGCATGGAATATCTTGAGCATGAAGAGCACAAGAAAATGCACCTACACATACAAGAGAAACTCTCAAGAGAAGAAAGAGAGGAACGTGAGGATCTATAAGAAATGCTAGCTCGAATTGATGCACACATACATGATGAGAGGTATCATCATGTAAGGAATGCTAATTCTCCCCAAGAAAGAGGCACCAAGTAAATATATGAGCACACCCACCATGCTCCACAATGTCAAAAACACCTGGATCCCAAGCAAATGCAATGCAATGAGGACTAGACTAGGATGGAGGATCAGGAACAAACCCATCCTAAACCTCTAAACATGGTCATGGGATATGAGTGTAGATTCTCAATTGGGGCAAACACTGAGCTATCTCCTTTACCACTGTGAGCTAACCTTGAGCAACATGAGATCATTTTATTGAAGGCATACCAAAAAATCATTGAGAGAGTCAAATATCTCGATAAAGACACAAGTGGACAAAAGCCAACATTAGAAAAGGTACACAACAAACCTTTGTTCCCATCAGTTCCAAGTCTTGCATATCCTAAGCACTTTGAGATTCCTATATTGTATAAGTTTAATGGAGAGGGATACATGCAAGAACATGTGACCAACTTCATGAATGCATGCTTTCACCTTGAAAAATGTGACACCCTGCTATTGATAACGTTCATCACAATGTTCTTGGGTATGGCAACACAATGGTTCAACTAGTTTCCCAAGCATATCATCGACTTTGAGCAGCTGGCGAATGCATTCCTAGAATTATTCTCCTTTAGAGCCAAGAATAAAGTAAACCTCTATGATATGGCCAATTTGCAACAATACGATGATTTGCTAGTGATGGACTATAGGGACATATGGATAAAAAACATGGTAAAACTATCATTCTCCATCTCCATAGAGGATCTTGTAAGGATATTCACTAAGAGCTGTGCAAAACACATTTCCTTATTAATGCAACTATAGCAATATGAATCATTCGAAGAAGCCTTGGCTCAAGCCAAGCTTATTGAAGATATTAAGGTTGATGAGGGAGACCTTAAGCTCGACAATAAGAAATAATGGATAAAGAACAATAATAACAATAAGAACAAGCAGAAGCAGGCCAAGTGTGCTCAAGTCAATAAATTTGTATTGGTTGTACAAAAGGAAGGGAATGGATAATAACCCTAGAATTATTAGGCTCACCCTTCATTGGCCAACTATGATACAAAGAACAACCAGGGCTAGAATAAAGAGCAACGACCACCTCGCTACTACATGCCTCTAAATGAATCAATGAAATCAGTGTTTAATCAATTGAATGAGGAACAAAGGATAAGGTTTCCTAATGTACAACTTCTTGACCCTAACCATCCCAAGCCAAGGGGATACAGGGAAGATCAGTACTACCCATACCATAGGAGGCAAGGGTATGACATTGAGAATTGCATCGGATTCAAGAATGTTGTCCAAAACATGATTGAAAATGGAGAGCTCAAAGTTGACAACCTGCTAGCTCCTAATAATAGAGATATGGGTATATACCAAAACCTGTTGCCAAATCATGAGGCCCCTAGAGATCAAGGTCCCCAAGTTAACCAAGTATAGGTTGAGCCACCCATTCATGGGTGCATTAGAATGGTTGAGTTGGTTAATGTGGTAACCAAGAATTAGATATATGGGTAACCATAGCCTCCAATTGCTCCCATCAATATTTTGGTTGTACCTTGGTAGATACAAGTGCAGGATAACCCTTCAAGTATGCTAGTGAGACCTGTGGTAATTGTTCGAAATAGACTAGAAAAAAAATCTACAAACGACTCTGACTAAGATATCCATTTATGAGCTCATACAATAGTCCCCTAGGCACAGGGAGACTTTAATAAATATTTTGAGATAAATAAAGCTCCAACCCTAGAACTCGGATGTGTTCACACATTTTGTGGGGCAAGTGCGGCAATGACAAGAGCTCGTGATTCATTTTTATAATCATGAAATTAAGGCAATCCCTACTGCCTTAGTAGACCCAATTCTACACATTATTGCATCAATCAATGAGATTCCATTCAAGTGGGTTCTGATATATATGGAATCATCGATCAACATCATCACCACTAAGGCTATAGGGCACTTGAAGACCCCTAATTCCAACATTGTCCCGACTTCCTACACACTTAGGGCTTTCAATGATGCATTGTGCTCCACCGTAGGTACTATCATTTTGTCGATAAAATTAGGATATAATACCATCCCTATGATGTATCATGTGCTATAAGGGGCAATGCAATATAACATCCTTTTATGACATCCTTGGATTAGAGACATGCAATGTGTACCCTCAATCCTGCACCAATGCATCAAGTATGTGCACGAGGGAAAAGTTCACATGGTTTCATTCGATGAAGATCCATTCAAGTATGTGCATAAAGTCGACTTGCCAGGGCATTTTGTCCTTCCATCAACACACTTGTACATACGACCTTCATCCCCAACCACACAACAAAGTAGAAAAAGCAAATTAGTGTGAGGTAACCCCTCCATGTTGGCACCACCACCTACATCCAAAGCTACTGGCACTTTTAAAAATTCTTCTATAGATAATTCAAAGGAAAAATAGAAGTTGAAGGCATCCCTAGTGGAGGAAGGACCCAAGGAACTTCCAACCATAGCAATTTCATGAATCCCTACTTCCATGGAGGAGGAGCACTCCCAAGAAATAGCTGAGGAGGTACCTCAGCCTACCTCTCCTACATCATCAACAATGTTATCTACATCATAGGTGATGATTCACCTAACCAACATAGCACTAGGTTAATATCTTATGCAAAAAATAATGTTCACGCCAATCATTGAGTCTACACAAGACATGGGATGACCAAGAGTCCCCAATATACAAGTAGGGGCAGTGGTTCCCTCAGGAATGACACCAAACTAGACTAACTTCATATATGCTAGGCTATATTACACCCACACTGCTCCTGATATAGAAATGGATGAGTATGAATCTTTCATCATAAATGTTCATTACTTTTTGAATCCATAGTTTACTCTAAAATACTTTGAGAAGTTTCACTAGCAAGGCTATGGCCTAGGCCTGTATGACTAGGGGCGATGGCTGCCCTTCCAGCCATTGTACCAACTACCTATTGATAGGTGTGGTTTGGGCTATAAAATGCAAAGCCATTATGATTCTCTGGAAGTAGCCTTAGATAAGCTAAGCATTGGGTTCAAGGACATTGACTAGAATCCCTATCGCCCCTCATACAAAAACCTTTGGGATGATGAATGGGTATTGATGGTCAATATCGCACTACCTAAGATATATCACCCTAAATCCTCTCTTGAAGCACCCCCATCAAGAGCCATCCTATGAGAGGAGCTAATGCATGGCTATGAGTGAGAGGAGTATGATTATGTTCCAAGTGAGGATGAAGGTGGAACTAGCCTGGCCTACCATAGGCATTGGTATGTGCAAAACATTCCTTGGATAGGCCATGCAGAAAGTGGTTATATATCAGATGAAACTGAATGCATATTATATGAGGGTGTATACATGTCGAACGAGAGTTGCTATGATATAGAAGACAACTAATATGGCCTTCATAAGACATGTGCATCAAATGGTAGGTCCCATAGTAAAAACCAATGTTTTATTCATAAGTGATGATGACTATGAAGACAAGACTGAGATGGCTTATCTAGAGCATCAAAAAACCAACCACCAGCTCATCTTAGGACTAGAAACCAATTCCAATGGCTTCTGGATAAGCAATGATGACTTTGAATATGAGACCAAAATTGCCTATCTTAGGCATTAGCAGGAAAATCAGCGCCCAACCCTCATAGGCAAGAATGAGAGTTCTCCCACAAAAAATGATGGCCTGGGGAATGAATCCAAAAGAGCCTACCTTGAACTTCACTTCCAATAAGTCAATATGCTTGTTGAATAAGAAGCGTTACTTCGCACCATAGATTACAAGCTTCACTTTCTAGGAAGACTACTAAAACCTAGATGCCATCCATCACATGGTCAACCCGAATCCACCCACCTTTAGATAGCACCTACTACAAAATGACCCCATAATATTGTCTATCCATAGATTTAATCCTGAGATCCCTATACCCCTAGATCCTCATCATGAGTATGGAGGGCACATCCAAGATATAGAGTTTCACCCGCATGGTCTTAGATATTACATTCCATCCATCAACATGATCTCCATTGATTTAACCACTCCACTCTATAACCCAACAGATCTAGGAAAACTATTGTGTCTTAATTTAGATGCTATTGATTAGGATCACACTTATTCACCCCTAGAACCTAAATATTTCTTCCCTAATGAAGATATGTTACAACTGTTCCATTTCACATCAGTCTGTGCCCATGATTTCTATCATGCTGGTCTCAACCTTGAGTCAGTAGGATATATAAATATAGTAGATGACATTCATTTAATACCCACTCCTAACCAACTTGAGGATGGGTCCCATATGGCAATAGAGGAGAATTTTGAGGTAGACATCAGCAATGATCCCTCTCAACCAAAGAAAGTCAAGTTCGAAGAAATCCTATCTCTAGAAGAACAGGCCATCATAATTCCTCTACTAAGAGAGAGATCAAATATCTTTTCTTGGACCTACAAATACATGCCGAGGCTAGATCCAAATTTGGTTGTCCATAACCTGCCGATAGACCCCATGAAGAGGCTGATAAAAAAAAAGCTTTGAAATATGCATCCAAACATTACTTTGATGGTTAAAAATGAGTTGTAAAAATTTTTGGATGTAGTCTTTATTGTTCCCATCGACTATCTAGAGTGGATATCAAACATGGTGCCTATAGGAAAACCTGATGGAATATTCTATATTTGTACAAACTTCAGGGATATCAACAAGTCAACCCCAAAGGATTCATTCTTGTTTCCCAACATAGATGCTCTTGTAGATGTAACTATAGGTCATGAGATGTTCTCACTAATGGATGGTTTTTCTAGTTACAATTAGATTCGTATTAAACCCAAAGACCAGCATAAAACCACATTCACCACTCCATGGGGGACATTCTACTACAAAGTGATGCCATTTGGCCTTAAAAATTTTGGTGCCACTTATCAGTGGGTTATGACATACATTTTCCATGACTACATGCACACGATCTTGGAAGACTACATTGATGACTTACTAGCCAAGTCATTACTATGAGAAGAGCATGCTAAGACCCTCAGAAAGGTCTTTGATTGCCTGATTGAGCATAATGTCAGTTGAACCCCAAGAAATGCATCTTTGGCATGACTTCTAGAAAAATCTTGGGATTCATCATTTCTAAATGAGGCATCAAGGTAGACCCGACAAAGGTAAAGTCTATCTTGGAAATGGATCCACGTATAAACATTAAATAACTGAGAAGATTACAGGGAAAATTAGCATCCATAAAGTTATTTATTGCACAACTATAAAAAAATGTTGACCCATGAATCAAATGCTACACAAGGGAGTTCCATTCCAATGGGATGAAGAATGTCAGTAAGCCTTTGCTGAGATCAAAGAGTACATGGAAACACCACAATTTCTAGATCCACTAAGGCCATACATGCCATTCTTGTTATATATATCCACTACAAATTTTTCTTTGGGTACCATGTTGGCTCAAAAGAACATGCAAGATAAAGAGCAAGTGATATATTATATTAGCCACACCTGGTGAGCTACAAAATTTGATACACATACGTAGAGAAGCTGTTGTTAGCGATGGTCTTTGCAACCAAGAAACTGCACCAATACATGTTGAGCCATACGATATATGTAATATCCAAGCAAAATCCTTTGTAGTATATGATGAGCAAGACATTATAATACACATACTACAAAGTGGATCATGCTATTGATAAAATTCAATTTGGAATTCATAAGCCAAAAATACATCAAAGTACAAGTTATAGTTGATCATTTGGTTGAGGCACCTCTTTAGAATAGTAGGTCCCTTACCATATAAATTTTGGATGATGTGGTCTTTACACTATTAGAAGAAACCAAACCCAAAGAGCCATAAAATGAAGCTAATATGACTCTATTCTTTGATGGTTCAAAGTGTGAGTAAGGAGGCGGTGCGGGGATTGTCTTTTTCATGCCACAAGGAGCTCCAATGCCCTTGTCATTCAATATAGACTTCCCTTGCACCAATAACAACATTGAATATGAAGACCTAATATTGGGTCTCAAAAAAACCATCACCATGAACATCAAGAGGCTAAATATATTCGATGACTCCCTCCTCATAGTCAACCAGGTCAAAGGACTATTTTAATGTTGGGATCTAATCCTAAAAGCTTACAAGGATCTTGTTGAAACATATCTAGCCAAATATAATGGTATGACATTGAGGCAATCCCTTGTTCGTCAAACAATATTTGCAGACACCATGGCATCTTTGGGATTCTTGATCCCTCAATCTTTTTGTCGATTTAACTACCATTCATGTCAAAATGCTCTCACATTTAGCGATCCAGCATGAGGCATTTGATAACAAGGAATTAGTTAACATAATCCATATAGATCCAGACCATGACTGGTTTTATAAAGTCAAATAGTTCTTAAATAAGGAACCTTGGGGGTCCTTGATCTCTCAGGGTCCTATGGGGAATGGTACCACTATTCACCACAAGGTTATTTCTTAATCTACGTTTGTACAAATCAAACTATAGGAGAAACAAGTCATCTTATCTATTGAGGTCATAGCCTATCAAGATTGGCTATCCCAATTGCAATATTTTCTTATACTGGTAGTTTTCTCATAAGTACTATCGCATACTGAGAGACAAGCATTCAAGAAAAAGGTGACTCGATATGTCTTGCTAGGAGGCATATTGTATCATCAAAGCTACGATGGAGTTTTCCTACATTTATTAGAGCCCCAATGATATGTGATTTTGCAATCTCACAACGATATGTGCGGTGGCCAATTCAGTTACATGGCCATTGTCAAGCACATTATTCGAATGGGCTACTACTAGCCCACCATGGTGAAGGATTTTGATAGTATGTTAAGAAATGCATCAAATTTCAACATCATGCAAACCTGATGCACTTGCCATATCATGCCTTACAACCCATTCAAGTGGCTTGGCCATTTTATTAGTGGAGTTTCAATCTAATTGGAAATATTTCTCCCCCATATTCAGGTTGACACACATTCATCTTAACAGCCACTAAGTACTTCACCAAATGGGTAGGAGCAATCCTCTTAACCTCAACAATTAGTACTCAAATTTTAGAGTTCATACTTCACAATATCATTTGTCATTTCAAGGTACCTTTCAAGATAATCTCAGATAATGGTCTTTCATTCAAAAAAAAAAATGTGTGAGCTCTAACAACTAGATACAACATTCAACACAATTTTGTGATGCCATACTATCCATGGGTAAATAGGCAAGCAAAATCATCAAATAAGACAATAATAGCCATATTAAAGAAGACAGTGATAGAAAATCATAGGAATTGGCATCTACGGTTGCCCTTAGCACTATGGGCTTACAGTACGGATGCCCACTAAGGAAACACCATTTTCACTTGTATATGGCACTGAGGCCATTATGCCATTAGAGTTGGAAATTCTGACATTGCACATTGCATTGAAATAGTTCATCAATACAGACATAGTGTGATAAGCTCACCTAGATCAATTGACCCTCATGAACGACATGTTAATGTCCTTGAGCAACTTCACATTTACCAAGATTGTCTAACAAAATATTATAACAATAGATTCCATATGAGAGACTTTAAAGTTGGAGATCTTGTGCTAAAATAAAACCAACAAAACTCAAATTTTCTACCGCATATACGAGATAAATTTACAGCTAATTGGGTAGGTCCCTATATCATCTCAGAGAAGATAGGGTTTGGGCCATATCACCTAGCAATGCTAGAGGTTTTTGAGGAGCCAGATCACCTTAATATCATTCATCTGAAGTTGTTTCACGTATAAACTAGAAAAATATCAAAAACATTCAAATAGTTCCAAAATTCCAAAAATAATAGAAATCATAAAAATCCAAACAAATCAGAAAAAATTAAAGGCAATCACAAAAAGCTCCAAAGGTATCTTATACCCCTTTGGTCAAATCATAAAAGTCTCCAAAGGAATCTTAAAATCCTTTGGTCAAATCACAAAAGGCTCCAAAGGCATCTTAAAGTCCTTTGGTCAAATCACAAAAGGCTCCAAAGGCATCTTAAAGCCCTTTGGTCAAATCACAAAAAGACCTAGAGGCACCATAAGCCCTTTGGTCAAATCACAAAAAGACCTAGAGGCACCATAAGCCCTTTGGTCAACAGCAAAACATAAAAGCACAAAAAAAATTTAAAATCAAAATATAAAAAACATTCAAAATAATCAAAAGCTCAAAGACAATTGAAAGCATCGAAAATACAAAAACATTTGCATTAGCATTCCGCATTTGCATTCACGTAGTTGCATTGCATTAGGCATTTCCATCCATCGCATTTGCATTATATACATTTGTGTTTATAATATTACAAATGACACCATGTTTGTACCTCAATCATGCATCTTCAAAATCCATCATCATCCATCATCCATCTATGTAACTGTATTTTTCAACACAACCCCTCCTAGTGGTTTTATCAAATTGTGTAGAAAGTTATCTTTGCTTTTGATAGGTGAGGTTTAGTTTTGATAGCACCTGGTATATTTCAGAATCCCATCACTAATCAAAACACTAAAATCCTAGTTGTAACATGGAAAATATGAACACTGCAAAGTGGTATTAGGTATCGTAAGGTGAAAATTTTATCTTGCTCATTCCCCTATGTGACCGGTTAAGAAATGCTTGGAAAAATGACAAGTTCACCCCTACCCAAATAAATCCCTTGCTTTGATAAAAACAAGCAAAAATCTTGAATAAAATAAAAATTTAAAAACAAAGAAACAATTATTATCATCACTACATAAATCCCTTGGTCAAAATAAAAACAAAAATCAAAATAAATAATGATTTTCATCACTAAATCATGAGCAAGTATCCCAAATAAATAAGAAGAAAATAAGGGAGTATGAACTTGAATACCTAGAATTCTTAGCATGAACGAGTCGTAAGGTATCCTTACGCACGATGATATTTCTGTCACATTAGAACCTTGCTTTTGTACAAACCAATGTTTGCATGTGGAAGAGCTACCCTTAGGTGTCTTGTATTGCCTAGTGGTCTAATCCAACTGAATGCAGCTTAGGATTAGGATAAACATTTGAGGATACCCAATACAACAATGGTCTGAATGAATCCCACTTGGCACTGGGGTATGCTTTTGTTTTATCTAATATATTCATTTGCACACATAGGGATAATGAGTATCTAGGTCTGCATAACATAACTTTATCCTTCACAAGCTCTGTATGGTCAATATACAAATTTTTTATAGAGTAACTAGGATGTTTTAGTCTCATGGAAAACCTCAAAAATACCCTCACAACAATGAATCATGTCATCAAAAAATCATCATCAACTTTCTTTATGAGGTTTTTTTCATTAAGGGGTGTTCATGAAATAGGATAGATACCGGATGAATGTCAGCAACGACGTTTATATGGCCACTGACTATTTTGGGGATATCTTTTAATTTATAGAAGCCTTTAAAGAAAGTACATACATATCACATCATATCATCTAACATTGGAAGGTGTAAATGATTAATTCTTATTATAAGAGTTATTATTTAGTCATGATTGATTTACATTCTATGGTGTCACCCATTAGATTTTTAAAATCATATCACTTGCATACCTTATGTTTTAAGTGATTAAAGCAGATATGTTCATTTCATCAGATCATCAGTATAACATAAAATATTCCATTTTACATATCATAACAGATTAAGGTTATATGCATACAAACACATCAAAAGCAAATATTACATGTAACAATCATTGCATCCATATATGCATCCATCATCATCATCTAGATCATGCTATCTAAGCATCCACACATAATAAAACATAAGTCATAAGATCCACATAGTATTAGATCATAAATTAGTCCATCTACACATACACATCATAACATATAAAGCATCACATCACATCACATCACATAAAATCATATATTGCATCCATAAACAAAAAAGCATAATAATAACATATACACATATGGTGAGTCTCAAGGTCTAGATATCATATAAAAGTATATCCAAATAAGTACATGTAGGTACAAAAAGTTCCAATGAGGCTACAAATATGTAGGTCGACTGAACTTACACCCAAAAAGAGGTACAAAGTATCTAAGAAGCCATAGTTCTTAGGAGTGGCCCATACCACTATTATCACCTCTATCCTCACCTCCCCCTCTAGGAGGTGGTATGGAACTGACATCCCAGTCCACTCTATTTGGGACCTGGTTCGATGTCTCGACCAAGATAATGAATTATGTTAAGTGATTCAATCGATCCTTTATGAATATCCTACCCTAGGTCTCTCTATTATACGATCTCTCAGAGCCTGACCTCGTACTCCAATGCTAGGATATAGGCAGTATCTTGGGTGCACTCCTCTAAATCATCTACTAGAAATCAATGGAAGCAACAGATATCTGCACCTGCATCTAGACCACCAAGTACCCGAGGTTCTATAAGAGGTGGTGCAATATGGTTTTTACCTTGATCTCGCTCGATAGTGACCTAGGCAAGATGTCTCTAGAGATCTGCAATAGTAAATATAGACACCTAAAAGTCACACATTGTTATACCTACATACTTTTAGATCCTTTTGGATACTTTTAGGTTCACATAGGCCATCCTAGGTATCCCTAGGCTATTGTAGACTAGCGTAGACTATTGTAGATCATCCTAGACATGCGTATATTACTATAGTCATGCGTAGAAGATCGTAGTCATGCATAGTCATGCGTAGATCACCGTAGATTATCGTAACATTACATAGACTTCCACATACCACTTTACTATTTTTTAGGTCCAAAACCCTAATAAGTTAGCAAAATTGTTGGCAATTTTGGGTACATTGGGTACATTGCCTTTGCTCAAGTGTTGATGTTGTCATTGATGTCAAGAAGCGAAAGGTTTTTTTGTGAAAACCAAGGTAGACAAAATAAAAGGTTTTATTTAAAACCATGGACAATAGATTTGAAATGGGTTTTTATTAAAACCCAAGTTGGCTCTTCGTTTCGTCAAAAAAGGTGCCCCGTGATGAAGATATTTAATTTTAAATATTTAGTTTAAATTTTATTTTTAAAATTTAAATTAATATTTTAAAATTAAATTAAAGCATTTTTCGACGTGTTTGGAAATGCCGACGTGTTTGGTAATGCATCGAAGTACATATAAAAGGTGGCAATGAAATTCATTAATGTGTGTTGGATAGAATTGATATAAATCGGAGTGCATTTTGTTTTTGTCTTCATCTGCGCCAGCGAAGGATTTCTACTTGTTTCCTTTTCTTGTGATGATTGGTAGAATGCTTCAAGGTTAATGTTGAGTTGAATGATGTTGGTTAAACCTTGTCTATGAGCATTGTTTTTGAAGCCCAATTGGTTGAGAAAAGATATTGGTTTTGGAAAAAACATGAGTATCATTGTTATATGAGATATTGCATGGTTGGCAATTGTTGGGTTGTGTTTCATGTTCTTGAGAAAAGCATACTACATCTATCTTATTCTTTTGAGATTTGAGATTGAGTTGAGATTGAGATTGGGAGTTAAGTATAGAACATATTGAGTCTCTAACAATTCTCTTTATGCTTCTATGATGTTGATGAATCATATTAAGTCTCTAACAATTCTCTTTATGCTTCTATGAGGTGGATGAATCACATTGGGTATCTAACCATTCTCTTTGTGGATTCATGCCAAGCAAGTTTTCTTGATAAACTTGTGAGCAGGTTTTGGATAGGTTCCATTGGGGAGTTGTGAGCAGGTTGTGGACAGGTTTTGTTGAGGACTTGTGAGCAGATTTGGACAGGTCCTAGCAGAGGACTTGTGAAGCTGAGGTTGATAGTTCTATCAGAGAACTTGAGGACAAAAGTGCATTGGTTCTATGAGAAGAACCTAAGGACAGATTTGTGCCAGATCGAAGGAATGTGTTTGGTATAGATCAAAGACAGAGGACGAGGAAATTTGTGCTAGACCGAAGGACTATGTTTAGTGCAAATTTGATGACCAGCTTTGAGGTGATAGAGTTGAGGACAGAGATCTCCAGCCAGAGCAGGGAAGACAGGTGTCTTCTATGGATAGAGTTCCATTTGCTAAGGGCAGTAGAGGCAGAGGTCTTCTATAGGATCACCAGCCAGAGTAGAGGTAGGGGAAGATATCTCCTTTGAGCATAGGCTCATAAATTTAGATTGGGGGAAGGTTTCTCCTTTGAGCCGAGGCTCATAAACATTGTAATTGGGAAGGTTTCCCAAAGAACTTTGAGATAACTTTTAGAGAAAAGTTTTGTGGATGAACCATGTAAATTGTTGTGTCACTTTGTGGATGGTTTTGTGCATTGCTTTGATATTGCTTTGGATATATTGCTTTACTATTTTGAAGTATAAAGGAAAAAGTAAAAAGAGGTCTTATACTATTCACCCCCCTCTCAGTATAAGCTTGTGTTCTTCAAAAATCACATCAAGAACATATCCCATGCATCAAGATACCTTCCATCAGCTTCCCAAGGTGATACAAAGCCTATTTGCACTCAATTGAGGCCCCCATGGGCTATTAATTGGCAAAAGAAATCATCAAGTCAATTCCTAAAATCTAATTTAATGTTGACTTCACTTAAGTCACCTTTTTAATTCAAAATTTATTAATTAAACTCTTAATTATTAATTAACACTAATTGCACCCTCCCACATGTGTGTAATTAGGGTTAGCTAAGATATTTTTCTAAGAAATGTAATCAAGACCTAATTTTATTTATGACCTCCTAATCTTGATTAGAACTAATCCTTCCTTGTACATGTGTGAGGATAGAATATTTCCTATGGGAAATGTGAGGCTTCCACCTCACAAACCCTAACCTAACTCTAGTCAGACTTCAACCTAGGGTTAGTTTCCTTAACTCTCCCCCCTGCACCTTGCCATTTTCTATATATAGTGGGCCCAAACCCTCACTTAGAGATCTCTCCATCTTATATCCAAAGTATAGAAACTCTACCAAAATGTGTACTAAAGTACAACAAAGTATATTTAAACCTATACATCGATATTTCAACAACAAAGGAACCTATCCACCAAAGGATTTCTTCAAAACAAGTCTGAAGGTCTGATTCACCTTCTTGCCCCATGAATTTGGCATCAGTTTACCCCCTGGGTGGTGAATTGGTCCTACAGGTCCTAAATCAGCTCAGATTTGGGAGGTAAGCTTTGTTTTGTTATTTCATGACCTTCTGCACAATTTATTTAAGTTTTTATCATGTTTTTATAGTCGATTTGTCTTTCTAAATATGGGTCCTGACTAAGGCAAGTCCCCCAATGAACTAACCCCTTTTTTTAGGTTTGTCCTAGAACCAAGGAGGGAAAACAACTACAAACTACAATCCCATCATGGTACGCAAGCCCATCTACACTGAGAAACACAAAAGGATGACATCAATCCTATTGTATCATTTATGGAAAGAAATGATAAAGGGGAATTTGTTCCCATTGTAACCTATGCACTCTTTACATGAATAAAAATACATTTTCCTAAATAAAATGTGTCATTAATATGTTGTTAGATCAAATGCCACTTTTTGGCAATTTCATTCTAGCACGGTCAATGGGACCCCACAAAGGATAGTGTCAGGCTGACTTTTTCATTCAAATATGATAATATCCTTTGTTCCATGTTTTCCAAGTACTAAATATGACTATCACAAAGACCTAATAAGCCTTGGGAACCATATAACCCCTTCATAATAGATATTTTGGGCCTCTAAACCCAATTCACCACCCGCCCCATGAATCATATCTCAATTTTCCCATCGGTTGGTGAAGTCAACCATACAACCTCAAAAGCCCATAAAATTGCAAGGGTGAGTAGAAAAATATCTAATCAGACCATCCACAACATCAGAGACTAGGTATTCCTATGTATTTGCTTTGTGTATAAATTTTTGGGTCCATGTAAAATGCCTACTAGTTAATACACAATAGCTAGTAACAGATTTCCCTTTCTTCACATTTCCATTTGGTTTAAGTATCAATGTAATTATAAAACTTGTCTCAATTCTAGCAACTTCAAATTTCAAAGTCTCAAGTAAATTTTACTTTCTCTTTTTCTAATTTGCATGTATAAATTTCTTGTGACTGTGTGTCTATACTTGTATGTATTTTAATTGCAATTATTACATGTTTTCATGCACATTTAGGGTTACATAAACCCCTTTCTTTCACACCTTTGTACTGCATGTTTCTATGCTTTGAAAAATAGAGGCAACTTATTTTCCTAAAAGCATCTAGGATTAGATTATTTATTTACAAAAATCACTTCATTCTAGTCTTTTGCTTTCAGAAAATGCATATAATGCTAGCTTTCAATTTGGAAAGGTAATTAGTTAGATTTCCTATTTTACATAACATCGATAGAAAAACAAAAACCAACACACATGCACATGGTATCTTAAACAAGTGTTGATATTGGAATTCATCCCCAATCCATTGCTCAATATTGGTGTGGTAGGTTTTTTACCCTCCACCAAATCACCCCCCTAGACACCTAGCATCTCCATAGGAGTGGTTTTCTAAGCCTCATCATCGAAAAACCCCCCACTTTTGATACTGGGCTTCTGTATTTCATCACTAGTTACCTTCAGAGTGGGATAATATTAGACACCTTTGTTCAAAAGGCTTACATAATTAGTGAACACGATAACTGTCGTTATTGACTAAGCCTGCCTAAGGGTGAAGCGAAAGCATGGGTATGCCAATAACAGGTCTTAGATACTGCCACCTCTTCTCGTGAGAGGATATAGCAAACTCACTTTAGCATAGTGGGTTCCCCCCTTTTAGGATATCATTTTACTGCACCTTCCATACAGGTCACCATTCACATGTTGTGATATCATTCTATTTTGTGCATCTTTGGGTGTTGTAGGAGGTTTGATACCGATGACATTCCTGATTTACTAGAGTATTAACTTCACTACCTATGATACTACCTAGGAAGTACCAACATCAAAACACACATAAATGAACAAAAAACTTTTTATTTTTAGCATTTAGAACTCATTCCAGTATACCATTGTTTGCATGATCATAGACTAGTCTCAGCACATCACACCATATACTATTTATCTATACACAACACTTCACTTCTTTACACTTATATCAGGCACAGTCGAGTCCACTCCACACTAGGGTTATTCCTAAACCTCTTCACACACCACATAAAATTACAAGATTTTATTCCTACATAATTCTTAACCCTCATGATACCACACATGAAGTCATACCTATTGTCACCCGTAGTTAAGCACGTGAGCAAGCATACCTTATAGAGGGGGTACCTATTGGAATTACTCCTATGTAGGTTCTATAATTTATTAGAATATTAAAACTTGTATGTAATGAAGCGTGAATACACTTATCTAGATATAAGTGTGAATGCAATTGTGATGTTACATAACTTAGGTTAGCATATTTCTTACTGAGAGATATTATAGGAGAAGGTTAGAATAGTTCTAAGTTTAGATGTTGTTATGTGATATATGCACCTACATCTATGTTGAGCTATGGTTTTTGCGATCAAGATATATAAAATTTAATCTAATTTTTGAGTAATATTAAGTTGTATGTGAATCCATTTCACATCTAGTATTAGAGCTTGATGATCCATCCAGGATTAAAATCCTATGGATGAGATAAAGTCTATGAGAGTGATATTTGTGGAAAGAAAAATTGCCCATCACAAATTGATAATTTGTGAGTTCAATTTAGTCTCTGGATAAAGTTCAGTCTGAGCATTGGTATTTTTTGTTACTCTACATGTAAAGGAGGCTCTTTGGAGATTCTGAACACAAAGGAGGCTCATTATTTTGTGATCATGAAGACAACCATGTGAGATCCAGAGAAGAGTAATCTAGAGTGGATTATGTGGTGTAGACTAGGAGAAAATTTGAGCCATGAGTGCATTGTGAGAGAGAGTGATAGCTGCGTGAATGTACTATTGAGAAGAAGTTGTGTTTGAAGTAGCAATAGACTCTTTAGAAGTGGATAGTTCTCCTATTGAGAGACGACATACTATTGATGGCATTATATTTGGTGGCTTCGTTACAACCAGTGTGAGATAATTTTTTTTCATTATACGTATTTAATAGAGATGGTTATATGCACTAAAGTGGAGATGCAAGCATAGAATCTATGATGTGTGGTGGTCACCAATTTGAAGAGACATCCATAGAAGCACATGGTGGATTTTGGTCTTGTAGCAACAATTACATGATAAATTTATGTGGTGGAGTGTTTTTAGCAATTGTTGTGTTGAGAAAAATTGTCTGAAGTGCGAGATGTAGAGTAGCTATGTGGAGCAGCCATGTGGAAGAAGGAAAAAATATAGTGAAGATATGTCAGTATTGAGACGTCAGCGAAGATGGAAAGACATAGTTGTTTGTTGCGTTGGACGTGTTACAATGATTGCAAGGAGCTTGTGGAAGTAAGACAAAAGGGTGATATCCTTGTAAGGATATTGCTATTGAAGAACGTGTCATGTGGCTATGAAGGAGAGAAAATACTTTGTGTGGCTTTCAAATACATAGCTAGAGTTACATAGTGATTATATTGCAACTTGATTAGCTGCAATTGGAATTTTGCGTCAAGACAATGTCCTGTGTGGTTTTTAAAATATCTTAAAATAAAAGTGTAAATTTTTGTGGCAGTCAATGGTTCATACATGGAGATGCAAAAAATAAACGTTCATGCTTGGTTTGATATGTTCATGCTGGAGTTCAGTGATGTTTAGTTTGAATAATCTATGCCAAAGAAAGAGCATTGGTTCATGGAGTGGGAATAAACTAGAAGTGAATCCTTGTAAAAGTGGTCAGAAGGAATATACCCATCATGAGTAGAAGGCAATTGTGTATCATGGATATAGGAGGAAGGAGCCTATGATCTGTGATTTTAAATATGCCTTTGATCTGTGAGAGAGGAGATGTATACCCTTTGATGAATAGCGGACATCTGTAGGCATTTTTCAACCAGAAGGAGGCAGTATTTTCAAGCATTGGCAGATGTTTGAAATACTGTAGTGCTAATACATAAAATGGGTAGGGATATATTATATTTTTTCTATTACATGGGTGAAACGCATAGTAAGAGAACTAAGACCAACATTGATTGGTGACAGAAGACCAACGTTGTTTGGTGACGTTGATTGTAGGAGACTAACTCTGACTGGAAGGTGACGTCTTAAATAGTAGCTTGTAGAGACATGTGTTATTATTTCTATTGTATGAGCATGGTTTTTAGCCTATAGAGATGTGTTGTGCTACAATTGATAGCATCAACACTAAAGAAGTCAGAGCAGTGTGCACCGTGTTTGGTTTCAAATAGCATGGAGAAACGCTATGATTTACGATGAAGACAACAAGTTGTTGAGAGTGTGCTGCCAATGAGCACATGTTGAAGGAGACATCTACAGAATATTAACACAAGAAAAAAATAGAGGTTTGATTCTACTTATGTTCGAAAGACCAGTGAGATAGCTATTCTAGTATTATCTTGCATTGTATGAATGTGATTTTTTGAAATTTTGATAGACCTGGTAGAAAGTTTTTTTTTATTTAAAAAAATAGTAGATTATAGGTATTATTTGAGGGATTGATATATTATGATAAGGTCACAAGGATGTTACCTTGCTCTTCATTCCCTTCTAGCCAGAGAGACTCCTGAAGCATTTGATGAAAAAGTGTGTATGTATGGTCTTAATACAGTCTTTAGTCAACTTCAAAATTTTGTAATTGCAAACCAAAGAGTACCTGACACTACTTACGATGGTGATTCTGAAGATAACAACTCTTTAGATAGCAGACCCACTCCAAGTGATAGTGAGGATAAAGATTACAAACCTGAGGAGTTTGAATCTAACTAGTTTATATTTGTTGATTTTGTCCCACATGAACCTAAAATCATCTATATCAGTGATAATGATTCTATTGAGTGAGTGGAACAAGAACCACATTCACCTAAAATCATAATTGTTAGTGATGATAGTGATTCTATAGCTGATAATTTTTCCATTGAGGAAATAGGTGATCCTATGGAATTAGAGCAAGATCTGCATGAGAGAATTGACAGCATGTGGTTCGATCTAAATCTATAATTTTATTTGTTTGTAAGCATCTTGCCTTGTTTGTGGAGTTGAAAGTTATTGAAGAATAAAATATTTTTTGCTAAGACCCAGCTAGAATTTTGTAGAGCTTATAGATATTATTTACAAAGAAAGTATTGTGATGGAAAACATGAAGGTGCCAAGTTTCAATGGAGAATATTATGCTTATTGGAGCATAAGGATGAAAACCTTGTTGATGGCCAAATACCTCTGGAGCATTGTAGAAGAAGGATATGAAGAACCTACTTGGAACAAGATACATAGAGGAGAGAAAAAATATGAAAGGGAAGCAATATAAAAATTGCTTAGCCCTTATGTATTTGAGGAGAGGAATGGAAAAGCATGTTTTACCTCTCATATCCAATTGTAGATCATCTACAATGGCATGAAGAGTGTTGAAATATGCTTATGGTTTTTATGAGTACACCCCTAAAGCCATATGATGATTGTTTAAACAAGGAGAAGCCTTGTTTCCTTGAAGAAGTCTATGGAAGAGATCCTTTTGAAGGATTTTTTGAAGAGTCTTGTAAAGACTCATATGAAGACATGCTTTGTAATGAAGAATTCTTCCTTGAAGAGGAAGACATATTTGAAGAAGAGCCTTGTGTGGAAGAGAGTAAAGAATCCCTTCATGGAGAAGAGAATGAGAAAGAACCTTGTACAATTCTCATTGAAGAGAGTTATGATGAAGATTGTTTCATAAGAGAATCTTGTTACCTAGAAGATCCTATTGGAGAGTCTTATGAAGACTCATCTGCAGATTGTTTTGAGCAACCAAGGGAGACTCTCCTTGATGAAGACATTACTTGTGAAGGCATGGAAACTTGTAAGTATCAATTCTCTATTTTAGAGGGAGGATATGATGATGAAAAGAAAAATTGTGTTGATGAATCCCTTGTAGGAATGGCATGCTTAGAAAGCATTCCCATTGATGGAAAAGAGGATGAATGTCTCATTGAAGAGACAATTGTTGAAAGATCATTCTATGGGAATGATGTTTATTGTGAAGACTATTCACTTGGAATGGATGTGTGCTCTCTTGAAAGAGCAAATGAATTTATGTGGGATGATTTCCAAAGTGTAGAAGAGGAAGAAGATATGAAGGGCATAAGTTTCATGCTCCAAAATGAATATTATCTCAAGGCTAAGATAATAAAAGGCAAAGCAAATTATCATAAATTCTATCTCAAGGAGGCGATAGAGTCATTAATGAACTTTATGATGTAATGGAGGCATCATCAAAGGAGATTGAAAATTGTATTGAAGAGGTAATTTTGGATGAAGATCACTCACTTGGAGTGACTACTTTGCAAAAAAAGAGTTGTCTTCAAAACGTAACAATGTATTATTGCTTGAATGAAAATGCAACAATGTATGATTGCTTGGATGAATGGTGTTTCAACACACCAACATGGATTTAACAAAGAAGGAGAAATATTAGTGAAGAGTTGATTGTTGATATTAAAGAATCCTACAAAGGAGAACTTCTAAAAACTAGCTTTATGGGAAGCACCAAATCTACTCATACTAAAGGTAATATTTTTATGATTAATGATTTGTTTTTTGTGAGCAGGAATGAAAAGAAAGGAGAATGTTTTCCAAAGGCATTATTGAGAGGCGATTGTCTCATTGAGACAACTTTGATGAAGAGTATTCTTGGAGAAAATACAGTTATGGAGAACTTGGGTCACATGGATCAAAATGATGTGTTCAAAATTCCTTGGGAGAAGGCTTATTGTAAAGTCATTGTTTTGAGAGAATATTTGTGTGAAGAGTAACTATATGTTGCATATGTAGTTGGCATTTATATGGCCATATTTGTTGTGATATTTTATGTAGAAATATGTTAAAGAGTTGTATGGTATAATCATCTATGTGAGATGATTAATTGTAAATACTCATGTGGAGTATTGTCTAGTGTTGAAGATGTAAAAACTCGAGATGTGAGAGCATGGTTTAAAGACCATAATGATAAAGATGTAAGAGAATGGTTGTTGAAAACCACAAGAGGAGATAATTTTTTTGAAATGGATGCTAATAAATAAAATAAGGAACTCAAGAATTTGTATTATTAAGTATCAACACCAAATATGAAGGAGATGCCACATGAAAAGTGAAAGGAGTGCCACCACAATTTTTTTATGATTTATGATTTCATGATTCAATATTGGAGGAAACGTAAGAGAAATGTTTTCTTCCAACTTTGTGATGCTTAAAGAACTCTTGCATGAGTGTATTTAGCATCAAGGGGAGAATGTTGGAATTACTCCTATGTAGGTTCTAGAATTTATTAGAATATTGAACTTGTATGTAATGAAGTGTGAACGCACTTATCTAGATATAAGTGTGAATGCAATTGTGATGTTACGTAGCTTAGGTTAGCATCTTTATTATTGAGAGATATTATAAGATAAGGTTAGAATAGGTCTAATTTTAGATGTTGTTATGTAATATATGCACCTGCATCTATGTTGAGATATGGTTGTTGTGATAAATCTCTATAAAATGTAATATGATTTTTGAGTAATATTAAGTTGTATGTTAATTCATTTCACAAAACCTGCCACTTCTTCTAGTCAATATCCATCCACTCCTTTTATCATGAAGGAGAAGACCATAGACACATATGATCTACTCATATTACATGATGTACAGTTCACACACGATACCTCAACATGAGATGTCCATCCTAAGTGAAGCCTTAGCTACTTCACTCGTAGAGGATTATCTGCTTCTTTCATCCCCATCCTCACCTAATCCACCCATAATATTTTGTGACTTCACTATAAATAAGGAGGTCATACCTACCTCTCCTACATTTGAATACCCATTTTTCCAGAGTCTATCTCAATCCCTATTTGAGAATCACTCCTCCCTCTTGAATCGTACCTACCCGAAGGTCACATCATTTGTCCCTATTGTAGGAATGGTTTTTACAACAAAAACCTTTTGTACATGAAAAAAAAAACACCCCCTCAAACATCATACCCACACTCTTCCCAAGAGTTGTTGGCAATTTTGGGTACTTTGGGTACATTGCCTTTGCTCGAGTGTATAAGTTGTCATTGATGTCAAGAATCTCTTGAAGGAATTTGATTTGATGTCAAATAATTTGTTTTGATGAAGGTTACGACATGATAGTTTCAAAGGTATTTTGTAAACCCCAAGTTGGCAGGTTTAAATATTACGGGTGGATGCATTAGTTTAATGCATTTGGGTCCAGGAGGAAGTATTTATTTAAATAATTAAAAACCTTGTTAAGGTTCCCTTTAATTATTTTTAAATAAATATTAAATTATTGTTTGCAATGGGTTATCCTAACCCATGGCGCTATGTTTTAAGATTGTGGGTGCTAGCCAAGACCTTTGCCGACGTCAAGAGCTTATGGTAAAAATGCATATAAATATCCCTCGATGAAAATCAAGAATCACCCAATCTGCATTTTGAAAAGAGTTGCTCACTGTGAATTCGTGATCTACTATTCGACTGTGTCTTCGCCGTTTTCGTGAATCCACTATTCATTTTTTTTGTACTCGTTGTTTGTCGTAAATCCATCGTAAGTTTTTTGTCTTCGTTTTCATGTCAGAATAAAGGGAGGCAATGTTGTTTTATTTAATCCCTAGCGTAGAAGGAACAAGGCTAACAACATGAGGTTTAAACCTCATCGGGCGCCTTTGGTGCATCGATAGCGGCTAGGCTGTTGGCGCGCTACCCGAATGGGAGGTTTCGTATTCGAATAACACGAAAGTATTTTTCATCATGAAGTGGACGTAGGAGGTGGTGTTAGAATTCATGCACAATTTCTCCATAGCACGATTTTTGATGTTGGCCAAGGTACTTTCAAAATTAATTTTTGCTAAGTGTATTTTGCGGATGGAGGAAGATTATTAGAGGGCAAAATAGCTTAGGAGTTATAAGGAGTTTAAAAATTGTTTTATTTTGATAAAATATTCTTTTGAAGGTGTTGTTTGAAATATCTTATTGCATTCTTATGAGAAATAAATTTTATTTTTGATAAGACTATAATGGAGAAATAAGGTGTATAAGGGATAAATTTTTCTTGTAATGTTGAGAGTTCTTTTGGTTGATTATGGAAATGAAAGCATGATGTTTTAAGGTTAAAATTGCTTCTTGTGTGAATTTGTGAAACCTTAAGTGGGTAGCTTTGAGATTGACATTTGCTTTCATTAAATTGGTAATAATCAAGCTATTCTTTACTTGGTTAAAGTGTTGGGCTTACTCCTTTGTTGATGATTTGAAAAGTTGTTGTGTGCTTTGTGTTTCAATTTGGTGGATGCTTTTTGTTCAAACAATATTCGAGAGAAAAGGAGTTCTACTTGTTTCCTTTTCTGATGTTGATTGTGAAATGCTTCAAGGTTGTGTTTTGAGTTGAATGGTGTTGATTGAACCTTGGTTGATGAGCATTGTTGTTGAAGCCCTAATTGATGGTGAAAAGAACATGAGTATCATTTTTATGTGATTATTTGCATAGTTGGCAATTGTTGGGGTTTCATGTTCTTCAAAGAAAGCATTCTATCCTATCCATTTCAGATATTGAGTTGAGTTTTCAGATTTGAGATTAAGTTTGAGTTGAGTTGATTTGAGTTGAGTTTTGAGATTGGGAGTTGAGTATAGAACATATTGAGTCTCTAACAATTCTCTTTATGCTTCTATGAGTTTGAGAAATCACATTGTATCTCTAACAATTCACCTTGTGATTTCCTACTAAGAAAGTTTTTTTTTCTTGGTGAGCTTGCTGAGTTTTGGACAGGTTCCAGTGGGGACTTGTGAGCAGTCTTGGATAGGTTCCGGTGGGGACTTGTGAGAAGATTTGGACGAGGTCCTAGAAGAGGACTTGTGAGCTGAGTTTGATAGTTCTATCAGAGAACTTGAGGATAGAGGTGCATTGGTTCTTTGAGAAGAACCTGAGGACAGATTTGGCAAGTCTTTAAGAAGGCTTGTGTGCAGAGGATTGATTTTTTCAAGCATTGGACAGATCTGACAGACAAAGGAAGACTTGTACTAGACTGACTGACTGTGTTTGGTATAGGTTGTTGAGCTATTGTGGACATGATCATAGAAGGAAGAGGTCTCTTAGGCTAAGCATTGAGGATAGGAGGTCTTCGATGGAAAGGAATTCCACGTGCTGGCAAGAGGTAGAGGCAGTTGATCTTCTGAGGGATCATTTTCAGAGTAGAGGGGAAGGTATCTCCTTTGAGCAGAGGCTCATAAATTCTAATTGGGGGAAGGTATCTCCTTTGGGTCGAGGCTCATAAACATTGTAATTGGGAAGGATTCCCAAATAACTTTGAGAACTTTTATAGAAAAGTTTTGTGGACATAGCCCAGCCATTTTGGGTGAACCACGTTAAAATTGGTGTCACTTTGTGGATGATATTGTGCATTGCTTTGGGTATATTGATTTATTGTTAGAAGTATAAAGGAAAAAATAAAAAGAGGTCTTATACTGTTCACCCCCTCTCAGTATAAGCTTGTGTTCTTCAATTGGTATCAGAGTCGGTGCCTTCAGAAAGTTTAATAGCTTGAAGGAAAAGCTAGTAAAGAACACAATGGATCATTCAAGTGGCAATGCAGTACCTATTATTGATGGGTCAGACTTTGGTCTTTGGAGTGCAAGGATGAAGGTTCATATAATGGCACTTGGGAATGAGGTTTGGGAAGTGATTGAATATGAGTACACTATTCTTGAACATGGTCCTAATACTAAAGAAGAAAGGCTCCTACATCACAACAATTCAAAAGCAATGAATGCAATCCTGAAAGGCTTACGAAAGCGAGATCTCACCAAAGTGATTCACTACAAGATAGCTAGTGAAATGTGGAAACAGATTGAAGGTGGTTCATACGAGGTGATACAAATGTCAGAAAGGCCAAGTTGATACACTTCAAAGGTATGTTTGAACAACTCAAGATGAATAATGATGAAAATATTAGTGACTACATGCTTCGTATGGATGAGGTTGTTAACTCCATGAAAGACTTAGGTCTTGAGCTTGCTGAAAATGATGTTTGTGATAATATTTTAAGATCTCTTCCTAATATATTTAGTGAAAATATTTTTGCTATTGAGGAAGCTAAAGATTTGGATAAGTTGAAAAAGGATGAGCTCCATAGTATACTTGCAGCATTTGAGTTGAGAACTCAAGTGAAGGTTGATGTCAAGAAAGAGACAACTTTCAAGGCTACCAAGAAATCCAAGGGTAAACATCTTCAAGATAGTGATGAGTCTTCTAGTGATGAAGAGGCATATTACAGCAAGAAAGGCAAGTTCTCTAGAAAACACAAAAGTATGAAAAATATAAGATGTTTCAATTATGGAAAGTTTGGTCATTATGCTACTTGATTGTCTTGTTCCTAAGAATGAAAGTGATGAAGATAAACAAGATTCTAAGAGCAAGGATTCTGAAAATCACAAGCATCACAGGAAGAACAAAGATGAGCACAGACAATCAAGGAAAGAGATATTCTCACAAGCACAAGAAGAGTTTCTACCTAGACAAAGCAAGTAAGTGTTCTAGTAGTGATAGTGAAAGTTCTTCAAGTGATGATGAAAATGAGATGTTGTTCATATCAGAAAAGGAGGAAGAAATGAAACATAGATTCATTATCATGAAATGTCTTAGATGTGGAAACTTTGGTCACCTTGAGTATGTATGAGGATGCTTCAAAAAACTATAAGGAAGATGCATGTATGGTTTTTGAAAAGGGTAGCACCTCTAGTGATAAGAAATCTGAAAAAGGCTTTGATGATTCAAAAAGCAAACAAATAGAGGAAGATATAGAGGAAGGTGAAGTAGATCTTGAAGGTGAACTTATTAGTGCTCTTAGTGCTTTGAAAAAGGAAAGAAAGAAGAATGCTAGACTCGCGGATAAGTTAGATGAATGTTGTATAGAGAGAGATGATGTTATAGAAAGTCTTGACTTCTCTATATCTAAGACACAAGAACTCAAGGATGAGTTAGAGTCTAAGGTTCTTGAGTATAGTGAGTTAGAATAGAAAATGGCTTCTTTGAAAGAGGAAACTAAAGAGTACAAGGATAAGCTTTATAGGTTTCAAGATAGCTCCAAAAAGGTTAAGTCACTCATCAAAGTTCAAAGAAAGACAATAGATAAAATAGACCTTGGTTTTGTTAAGCCACACAAGGAACAAGTTGGAGAGTCTAGTAAGAGACTCCAAAAGGAAGAGTTCTGATGAGGAAAGTACTTCAGAAAAGGAGTTCTTGAATGATAGATGCACAGAAATAGAAAACAAAATTTAGAATGAGAAGAAGTTTTCAGAACCTAAGAGGTCAAATAAAGGAAAGTTTCAAGGCAAATGTTTTGCTTGTCATAGGTTTGGTCACATGGCTTCACATTGCATGGCTCAAGTGAAGAAGGTAAATGACAATTTTAGAAGTGCTAGTTTATTTCAAGGGTATTGCTACTCTTGTCAATAGTTTGGGCACAAGGTAGTTTATTGCAAGGCAAATAACAGGAACATGTTTGATTAGAACAGGTTTGGTCAGAATAGGTTTGGTCAGAACAGGTTTGGTCAGAACAAGTTTGGTCAGAATAGGTTTGGCCAAAATAGGTTTGGTCAGAACAGGTTTGGTCAAAACAGTTTTGGTCAGAACTGGTGGATTCAAAGATCAGGTTTACCTTAGAGAAACAACATTGTCAAGTGTTTCAAGTGCAACAATGAAGGTCACATAATCAGACAGTGTAGAGCTGAAATTCCATAATACAGGAATAGGAACAGTGGCATGATCAGGTCCAAGGATCAAGGCATGGACAAGAACAGGGATGAGAACAAGAACAAGAACAGTGAGAAGAACAAGAATATGCACAAAGAGTTCAAGAGAAGGCCCGACAAGGAAGTTATAGACACCGATGATGATCAATGCCTAATGGGAGTTTTACTCCCACCCTAGAATTAATCACCTCATCGGGGAGGTGGGGGAGGGACTAAGCTAAGAGGCTCATTCTCAATCCCGAGCCCCAAAGGTGACCCTTTGCCATTGATGACAAAGGGGGAGAGATATGAGTAAGGGGGAGATCTTCAAAGTGAAGAGGAGAGCTTCAAGTCAGGGGGAGCAAAACTTCAAAGGAAGATTCTTAGTTGTGGGCAAAGTTGGTCAGTTGTTAGCATAGTTGGTTTCAGTTTTGGCTCTTGAGAAGTATTTTCAGTAAAGGTTTGCCATCAATGACAAAGGGGAGATTGTTGGCAATTTTGGGTACTTTGGGTACATTGCCTTTGCTCAAGTGTATAAGTTGTCATTGATGTCAAGAAGCTCTTGAAGGAATTTGATTTGATGTCAAATAATTTGTTTTGATGAAGGTTACGACATGATAGTTTCAAAGGTCTTTTGTAAACCCCAAGTTGGCAAGTTTAAAGATTACGGGTGGATGCATTAGTTTAATGCATTTGGGTCCAGGAGGAAGTATTTATTTAAATAATTAAAAACCTTGTTAAGGTTCCCTTTAATTATTTTTAAATAAATATTAAATTATTGTTTGCAATGGGTTATCCTAACCCATGGCGCTATGTTTTAAGATTGTGGGCGCTAGCCAAGACCTCCGTCGACATGTTAAACTCCTCACCGATGTCAAGAGCTTATGGTAAAAATGCATATAAATCTCCCTCGATGAAAATCAAGAATCATCCAATCTGCATTTTGAAAAGAGTTGCTCGTTGTGAATTCATGATCTACTGTTCGACTGTGTCTTCGCCGTTTTCGTGAATCCGTTGTTCATTTTTTTTGTACTCGTTGTTTGTCATAAATCCGTCATAAGGTTTTTGTCTTCGTGTTCACGTCAAAAGAAAGGGAGGCACTATTGTTTTCTTTAATCCCTGGTGCAGAAGGAACAAGGCTAACAGTGTGAGGTTTAAACCTCATCGGGCGCATTTGGCGCACCGGTAGCAGCTAGGCTATTGGCGTGCTACCCGAATGGGAGGTTCCGCGTTCGAATAATGCAAAAGGGTTTTTCATCATGAATTGGACGCAGCAGGTGGTGTTAGAATTCGTGCACAATTTCTCCATAGCGTGATTTTTGATGTTGGCCAAGGTATTTTCGAAATTAATTTTTGCTAAGTGTATTTTGCGGATGGAGGAATTTTATTAGAGGGCAAAACAGCTTAGGAGTTATAAGGAGTTTAAAGCTTTTTTTATTTTGATAAAAGATTTTTTTGAAGGTGTTGTTTGAAATATCTTATTGCATTCTTATGAGAAATAAATTTTATCTTTGATAAGACTATAAGGGAGAAATAAGGTGTATAAGGGATAAATTTTTCTTGTAATGTTGAGAGTGCTTTTTGTTAATTATGGAAATTAAAGCATGATGTTTTAAGGTTAAAATTGCTTCTTGTGTGAAGTTGTGAAACCTTAAGTGGGCAGCTTTGAGATTGACATTTGCTTTCATTAAATTGGTAATAATTAAGCTATTCTTTACTTGGTTAAAGTGTTGGGCTTACTCCTTTGTTGATGATTTGAAAAGTTGTTTTGTGCTTTGTGATTCAAGTTGGTGGATGCTTTTTGTTCAAACAATATTGGAGAGAAAAGGAGTTCTACTTGTTTCCTTTTCTGATGTTGATTGTGAAATGCTTCAAGGTTATGTTTTGAGTTGAATGGTGTTGATTGAACCTTGGTTGATGAGCATTGTTGTTGAAGCCCTAATTGATGGTGAAAAGAACATGAGTATCATTGTTATGTGATTCTTTGCATAGTTGGAAATTGTTGGGGTTTCATGTTCTTCAAAGAAAGCATTCTATCCTATCCATTTCAGATATTGAGTTGAGTTTTCAGATTTGAGATTGAGTTTGAGCTGAGTTGATTTGAGTTGAGTTTTGAGATTGGGAGTTGAGTATAGAACATATTGAGTCTCTAACAATTCTCTTTAGGCTTCTATGAGTTTGACAAATCACATTGTGTCTCTAACAATTCACCTTGTGATTTCCTACTAAGAAAGTTTTTTTTTTCTTGGTGAGCTTGCTGAGTTTTGGACAGGTTCCGGTGGGGACTTGTGAGTAGTCTTGGACAGGTTTCGGTGGGGACTTCGAAGCAGATTTGGACGGGTCCTAGCGAGAGGACTTGTGAGTTGAGTTTGATAGTTCTATCGAGAGAACTTGAGGACAAAGGTGCACTGGTTCTTTGAGAAGAACCTGAGGACAGATTTGGCAAGTCTTTGAGAAGGCTTGTGTGCAGAGGATTGATTTGTTCAAGTGTTAGATAGATCTTACAGGCAAAGGAAGACTTGTACTAGACCGACTGACTGTGTTTGGTATAATTTGCTGAGATGTTGTGGACGTGATCATAGAATGCAGAGGTATCTTAGGCTAAGCATTAAGGACAGGAGGTCTTCGATGGAAAGGAGTTCCACGTGCTAGCAAGAGGTAGAGGCAACTGATCTTCTGAGGGATCATTTCCAGAGCAGAGGGGAAGGTATCTCATTTGAGTAGAGGCTTATAAATTCTGATTGGGGGAAGGTATATCCTTTGGGATGAGGCTCATAAACATTGTAATTGGTAAGGATTCCCAAAGAAATTTGAGATAAATTTTAGAGAAAAGTTTTGTGGATGTAGCCCAGCCATTTTGGGTGAACCACGTTAAAATTGGTGTCACTTTGTGGATGATATTGTGGATTGCTTTTATATTGTTTTGGTTATATTGCTTTACTGTTAGAATTATAAAGGAAAAAGTAAAAAGAGGTCTTATACTATTCACCCCCCTTCTCAGTATAAGCTTGTGTTCTTCAAGAGTCTCAACCATCATCATACCAACAACAAGAACCTCTTCAAAACCAAACCATCCAGTGTCAACAACAACAACCAACAACCCAAATTCATTCAGGAGGGCACACAGGCACCACCTCTTATTCCCAAGATCCTACTTTGGAAGATTATCCCTATTTTTTTGTAGCATTCCCACCTACATACCAGGTCCCTAGAATGCACAATACCCAAACTGGCACCTTAAATTCATTGTCACCAACCTTTAGGATACCCCCTCCTCCTCATTTCCAAGAACCACTCACTAACCCTCTTCCTACCTATGAATAAAAACCTATAGCTTACACACCCACTTATCTAGGCTATTCCAACCAGTTTAGCTTCACTACCACCTATCCCTTAGGATAGAGATAGGTCTCAACTTTTGACACCTTACCTCAACCGTAACTAGCACCAATAGCATCGATACCTCCATTCTCATAGAATAGCACTACATTATTCACACCCCTCCTTCGTCATCATCACCTCCTAAATCCCAGCCATTACAACAGGCTACTACCCAACAGGAACTCGTACCATAATAGCACATGTCCCAATCACAATATTACTATCCCCAATAAACATCCATTCAACAACCTAGTGTTCCACTAGCCCCTACAGTATATGCTACCCAATACCAAACTAAAAGCAGTAGAAAAATGGCATACCAATATGATGCAAACAAAAATAGATATAGATGCTAAGTCCTATGAATGCTATGAGCAATGCATGAAGGAAATGATGCAGCAATGGGATGTGAGCAAACAAAGCGGGGCCTCATTTATTGATATTTCTTTTAATATGATTACAATATGTCCCCCTTCTAGGGCTTAGAACATTTTATACAATTTGTTACATTAATGGATGCCCGAAAGAAGCCACGTTTCCAAGATCGGGTGGTATGCTTCCAACGACTTTCGTGTGCCCACATTCGAAGTGGGCGGGCTAAACGTTGCCGCTATTTGTGTCCATGTGTTCGTCATTCCTTGGTGCCCCTCTAGTATTCCTGGTGGTGAGATCCTATGCATAGAAAGACAACAAATCGTTAATAGCATATGCCTATCTAGAAAAACATGCAATCCCCAAGGCCTCCAATGGGCGCTTGTGGGATATCAGTGATACAATTGATAAATTGATTACAGAATGAAATGGAAATGTAAAGGACAATTTCTAGAATTGGTATCACCTAATTTTGCATCGGACGGCCCTATTATGCTCGTTTGCTCATTGGGGGCCTCTCCAAAGTGAGTGCTACAATGTCCCACCTATGATTATCCAAATCACCTAAAACTCATGATTTAGGCATTATATGTAATTATAAGACTACCCAGATGCTCAGAATTTACATATCCTGCCTAGATTCTCCTGTATGTGACAGGGGCTCCCTACGAGCTAGTTAATACATAAAATAATAAAATGATCGTCAAATCATGTCAGAATGAGTTCAAAATTTAATAGATGCATTAGGATATCATCTAGGAAATAGTGTAAAAGTAATAGTAAGGAAATCATGCACATATTTCTAATCGATCTGGGGTGGGACGCTGGGGACTATCGTAAAACCTGCAAAAAGTGACCTTGCAAATGTCCTGCCTAGAGGCCCCCAAAACTCCTGCAAACTTATGGTTAGACTAAAAACAACATTTCGAGATGACCCAAAAGGTCATATTTGGAATATTTTACCCAGGTTATCTTGTATCCTAAGGCACTCCCTGTAGGTTAGTAGACTCATAAAATGATAGAAACCCGATCAAATCATGTCAGAAAGCAATGAAATTTGGACAACATAAGTACGTTAGATATAAAGGAATGCAAAAAGAATAGTAAAAAAACCATGCACATATTTATAATCGCTCTGGGGTGGGGTGATTAGGACTACAATAGTTTGGGGGGTGCCCGAGGGTGGGACGCCCACCGTTTAGGGCCTAGTTTTGACACCAATGCAAGTGGGATGGGTCCAAAAATTCCTAGGGAGTTGTGTCAACGAGTTTGGGAGGGATTGTGGCTGATTTCTTGGGTTTTGGGATCTAGATTGCGTTCCTAGTGTTCACCTGATAACCTCTCTTCTAGAATAGAGATATTAGGGATGTAGAAAGCATAAAGAGGAGTGGGGGTATAGTTTGACAGCACTTCGTTGCTCCAAATGCTCCTTTGAATGCACATGCAAGGGTGCCACTTGGCTCATTATGCATTTTTTGGGGAGAGAATATTCCTCCCTAATTAGGGCCTCCTTGATTGAGGCCTCCATGATCAGGGTAGGCTTGATTGAAGCCTCTCTAATTTGAAATGTTCCCTTGCAATCCCATGCCTTGAAGGCGGAGTTAGGTGGTGGATTTGGGCTGCCATTTGTCAAGGTTTAACTTTTTTCCAGTCAAACCTGCTAATCATCCCACCCTGGAGCGATTGCCACTAATCATCCTGGGGTGGGACGAATAAGATTCTAATCATCCCAGGGTGGGACGAATAGGGAGCAAAGTGCTAAAAAAGTGCAAAACTGACCTCTGACCTTCCAAAACTGATTTTGGAGTGGTTAGGACCACTTTTTAACCTCTGGAGGTTACCCTAGGGGGTATGTATGCCAATTCATTCAGTTATTGTAGTCACATAATCGGATTGGTACTGTTTTGGTGTCTATAGATACCCCTTTTTGGGATGCACTATGTGTGGTGCAGTTCTAAGAAAAAATAGATGACCAAAGCACTTAATGATTAGGGTTTCTTAGTAACCTAATCAACTTTTGATGCCCCAAGTATGGAACGGGCATATATTCTTGAATCCTTGCTTTTGACAAGCTAAGGAGCTTAACTCAAGTGTAACCTTTTTCATTGAGGTGTACTTGATCTTGGACATTGTTCAGACATGAATAGGCAAAGAGCACAAACTTTTGTCTGAGGAACCTTTTCTTCATGCTTCTAGAATGCCAAGTGTTTGTTTAGCCTGTGATTATTGCTTGTTTGTTGCCCCAAGCAGGAGTGTGATTGTCTTTGTCAATGATTCTTTGAATGCATGTCATTTCCTTGATTGGGTGTGTATTTGTTGATTGGTGACTAAGTGTGACTACCCCCTCAAGCGACGAATTGATGAGGGAATGACCAAAAATGAGAAAAGAAACGAGTCTCTTGACCCAATATGATGTTTGTAAGGGTGCCTTCAGTTGTTTTCATTGAACGCTTATTACAATTTTCCAACCATCGGACTTGTTTTTTGTGGGTTTTGACCCTTTTTTTGACGTCTATTGGGGTAGAAATTATCGAAAATCCTCCTTCCTGTGGAGCATTCTGGCTATGCTATCCTTCTTAGGGAGTAGGATAGTGAGTATTTGTGACCCCAACGATGGTTTTTCATGCCATGAATGTCAGGTGCAAAGGCACCTTTGTTCGGTAGATTTATTGCTATTTTCGGTGTATTTTTTGAATGTAGTTTTTGTTGCTTTATTTATTGCTCTGTAATCATCCCAGGGTGGGACAAATACTAATTCTGTAATCATACCAGGGTGGGAAAAGCACTAACTAGAGCATTCATCCCAGGGTGGAATGATTACAGGCCTAACAACCTTTATAAGGACAAAAACTAGGTTTTGGGCTCATTTGTAATATTTTTTTCTTGGCGATTTGGAGCAGTGAGGAGGAGTGCGAGTGTGCACAGCGAAGTGCTGCTGAAATTTTGCAGACATCATGAGTGTGAGAACCGGATATTCGAGTGGAGGAAATGAGGTGAGACCGGTATGATGTTCCTTCTCTCTGCCTATTATTTGTGTGTGTTTTATATGAAGTTTAAAACTCACATATAAAATGTTTGTTCGCTTTATTTTGTTTTTAAGGTTTTAAAAACCTACTTTTTTGTGTGTGTTGGTTTGATTTCATTCGTATATCAAATTGAAAACCTAATATAGGAACTTTATTTGCTTTGTTTTTTTGTTGTTAATTTTCGTATATTAAGGTCAAAACCCTAGTACACAACTGTTATCTGTACTTTGTTTGTGTTTGTATTTAGGTTTAAAACCCAAAACATTTTTGTTTTGTTTTGTTGTTTTTGTTCATATTATGGTTGAAACCCTAATATGTTTTATTTCATTTTTTTTTTGCCATATTAAGGTTGAAACCCTAATATTTTTTTATTTTTTTTGGTTTGCGTTCACATTAAGGTTGAAACCCTAAGTGTGACTACCCCCTCAAGCGATGAATTGATGAGGGAATGACCAAAAATGAGAAAAGTGACAAGTCGCTTGACCCAATATGACATTTGTAAGGGTGCCTTCAGTTGTTTTTCATTGAATGCTTATTGTAGTTTTCCAACCATCGGACCAATTTTTGGTGGGTTTTTTACCCTTTTTTTTTTTTGACACCTATTGGGGTAGAAATTATCAAAAATCCTCCTTCCCGTGGAGTGGTCCGTCTATGCTAGCCTTCTTATGGAGTAGGATAGTGAGTATTTGTGACCCCGACGGTGGTTTTTCATGCCATGAATGTCAGGTGCAAAGGCCCCTTTGTTCGACAGATTTATTACTATTTTTGGTGCATTTTTTGGATGCAGTTTTTGTTGCTTTATTTTTTGCTCTGTAATCGTCCCAGGGTGGGACGAATACCAATTTTGTAATCTTCCCAGGGTGGTATGAGCACGAACTAGAGTGTTCATCCCAGGGTGGAACGATTACAGGCCTAACAACCTATATAAGGACCAAAACTAGGTTTTGGGCTCATTTGTAATATTTTTTTCTTAGCAATTTGGAGCAGTGAGGAGGAGTGCGAGTGTGCATAACGGAGCGTTACTAAAATTTCACGGACATCATGAGTGTGAGAACCATATCTTCAAGTGGAGAGGCCAAGGTGAGACCGATATGATGTTCCTTCTCTCTACCTGTTATTCGTGTGTGTTTTATATGAAGTTTAAAACTCACATATAAAATGTTTGTTCGCTTTATTTTGTTGTTTTTGCCATATTAAGGGTGAAACACTAATATGTTTTTTTTGTTTTGTTTTGCGTTCACATTAAGGTTGAAACCCTAATATTTTTTTTTTGTTTTTTTTTGTGTTTTACGTTCACATTAAGGTTGAAACCCTAATATGATTTTTGTTGTTTTTTGTTGATTGTACAGTTATTTTCATGTATGTTGTCATTGCTATACAATTTTATTTTAATGATTTTGTACTTTCACTATATATTTTTTTACTATACTTCTTATGATGTACTTTGTTGTACAATTGTAAATTGTAGTATGTACTTCTGTTGTATAGTTTTATTTTAATGTTTTTGTTTATATTAAGTATGTACTTAATATTTTTTTTGTTTTATTTTGTTTTTTCAGGTTGTGAAGAGTCGATACCAACAACCGACTATTTTCTTTGATGCCTGGGATGCCCTGACAGTTGTGGATTGGGAGTGGCTTGATGCCCTTGGGCTCAAGCATGTGATAGTTCTAGAGCTTATGGTGGGGGATCGTGCATATTTGATTGCCCTGATCAATCTGTGGGATCCTCGCACCAACACTTTTCATCTCCCAACAAGGGAGATGACTATTACTCTGGAGGATGTGTATTGGATTCTATGAATTTCGATAGATGGACTACCTATCTGGATGACCCACCATGACCAGTGGACGGTGGTATTGACATGGTGTTTTGGTCCGGCGGTGGAGAGGGGGGTGGAGAGGGATGTGGAGAGGGCAGAGGCTGACTTCCAGATAGGCGGTATTCTAGTGCGGTGGTGGCTGGAGAAGGGCGTATTAGGGGTGAGGTATGCTTTGATCATGACCCTCATCTCCAATATGCTACTTCTGACTCCTCAGGTGCGAGGTTCCCTTGGAACTTGCTTGAGTTGGTTTTCACATTGGTGGAGTGTCCTACATCATCTCCACTTATTATGAGATGGGGTCAAATGTTATTGGCATAGTTGTACGATGAGTTGTATGAGGTCCATTGCCAAAAGCAAAAGGGGATCGGGTGCAGCTATCTCTTGTAGTGCTGGGGGTGGTAGCACATAGCTGTGGAGCGGCCACAGGGTTTGCCTTGGACCACCCGAGGTGAGATGGTGGATCAAGAAATTGGATATGCCAATTTATGGTAGAGGTCGGAGGAGCATGGATAGAGTCGACGGTGGGTAGGTGACGTAGGTCACTATACTGATGCCTTCTCTCATCTAGTGCTTAGGTAGGTGTTCTGGTGGTCGTACTAGGATTGTCCAGCCTATCCTGAGGTGGGAGAGTGGCTCTAGCATGTGCGTAGGGGTAGATGGTTGATTGGGTGGCATGGGATAGAGCAGGAGTACTTCCCATATGTCCGGGTGACATGGCAGTTTGGGGTGCACTAGGGATTGCCTAGTGATCCCTTGATCTATCGACATCATGGTGATGAGAAGACTCTAGTCTGGCCTACCATTGAGCAGTTGGGCGAGGGGTCCGATGTAGTTATTGATGTACCCAATGTGGACGATGTCGGGGTGACTGCAGAGTATGACCGGTGGTGGATTATGTGGTGATGGTAGAGTGAGGGGCCTCTAGGAGGCATGGATACTACAATAGCAGGAGGTGGGGGTGTAGAGGCACTGATGGAGGGTTGGGGGGCTCCGCTTGATGATGTTGACATGGTGGAGGTCGATGACTCCACCGATGATGGAGATGATTTGGGGGTTTCGAAGCAACCGAATGTACAGGATGTCCCGAAGCAGTGGGTGCCAGAGTAGCAGGCCATCCCGAAGGTGCCCATGCCTCAAGCTATCTCAGGGGATGTGGAGGCTGGGCTTCATGCTGAGATAGCATGATTGGAGGGTCTCCTATGGAGATGGGAGGAGGAGCATAGAGATGCTTTGGTGGAGGTAACGTAGGAGAGGGATCTCCTACGGACTCAGTTGGCATAGTGAGATAGTGCATTGGTTGTGTATCGCCAATGAGATATGGAGTGGGGTCGATATCGGATAGAGTTAGAGATAGAGGTTGTCCGCCTCGGTGGACAGTTGCTTGTGCTTGATGGAGGTGGTTCATCACGTCGTACGAGAGGCAGTGAGACTGAGCAGTCTACATCATCTCATCACAGGCAGCTAGGTGAGGGTAGTGTTGGTGGGCAGGGTGCAGATGGTTGGCAGCGATCGCCTTGAGAGGTCCCATAGGACCCATACTACTGGGGGTAGTTCCAGTCGCACCGATCCTGCGTGATCATGGTGGCCGACTCCCTAGGCTTTGGGGATTTTGAGTTTTTGGTTTTTGTGAGGTCAGAGGACCTTCTTATTGTAGCCTGAGGGCATTTTGACTTGATATATATACATGACTCTTTTGGTTTGATTATATACTTGTCATGGTTTATTGTTCTTTATGCACATTTATTTATGTTGATGTATGCATATGCTATTATGACTATGGATGATTTTAACTATATGATATAGATGTATGCATATGGAATGGATGGAATGATTTGTTGGTATACAGGTGGTGGCACCATAGACTGTATAGGATTTATTGGCTTTCTGTACTATGTGATTGCTTTATGAAATAACTTTTGCATTTGTAATTTTTGTTTTGTATTTTTTGATGGTGATGTAAGTAATGAAATGTACAACAATTGTTTTAGAATGTAGTTAAGGTTTTTCTGAGACTCATATGCTTTAACTAACTAGTCAAGACTGTACATTATCTTACAAGACTTTCGAACAAGGTACGAATCAGACTTGAGTTTGACCAAGTTATTTCACATCCCTGTGTGTGCGATTGAGTTCGTTTATGTGGTATTCGTAAGGATACCGCCAGTGCCAGGTAGGATGTCCACCAAACCTGTACTGAGGATCACCTAATTAGCTCCACTAACTCCTTTGTTGCATTTAGTAGGATTAATCTACGATGCAATCTAGGATACCATAAGCTAGCTCATCCACATGCAAACATTGATCTGTACATATGCCCAACAGCTAATGCGATAGATATATCATCATGCGGGAGGTTTGCCACCAGTGACCAATAAGCTATCCACCAAACCGGGACTGAGGATCACCTCATGACCTTTCGAATGCTGAGAATTCCAGGGATTCAAGTTCGACTCCCTTATTTTCTTTAATTTTATTGGGATACTTGCTCTCATATATAGTGATAAAAATCACTGTTTATTTTTTTAAATAATCATTTTTTTTTTTTTTTTTTTGAGAAAGGGATTTGAATTTTGAGTGATGGGGATCACTATTTCTTGTGCTTTTTGATGTGTGCACTTTGAGGGTTTTGATGTTGAACTTTGGAGTTTGTACTTTGAATTTTACAATTTTTGATTTTTACAACTTTTTGAGAATTTGGGATTTTTGATAGTGGTGAAAACCACTATTTATTTTGGGGAATTGGGTAGGGAAGATGCTTGTCCTTTTGCCAACTCTCAGCATTCTTGGGGTCATTCGCATAGGGGGATGAGCGAGATAACATTTTCACTGTATGGTATCCTAGACTACTTTGCAGGTTTCATCTTTCGTTCACACAACTTGGGAATTTTTATGTGTTTTAAGCTTGTGTTGGGATGCTATGTAACAAGGCGTGATCCAAGTAAAACTCTACCTTGTAAAAATCGGTCTGACTTTGTACAACATTTGGCTAGAAATCTAAAGACAGCTGAATGACGAAAACCCTAAAGACATTAGAAGACAACTGACTATGATATGGCAAAAATGCGAATGGCGTTATTCTTGTTGGATCATTTACAAAATGGACAAATGTGGAAAATGATGGAATTGCCGAGTAATTATAGTCTATGGTGCGTTTGACATGTATGACCAACAAATATGCAATGTATGTATGCGATGCCTAATGCAACTTTTTTTTTTTTTGTGTTTTGATTTTTAAGATTATGCATGAAAGTGAGATGCAATTTTTTTGTTATTTTTGATTATCTTGTTGTTTTTGAATATTCGTTATGGATGGTTTAACCCGAATGGGTGTGGACCAAGTGATTCTTACGGATCCTTGGAGGTTTTGACCAAAGGGATTATAGATACCTTTGGGGAATTTTGGGTGACCAAGCGATGGTGAGAACCCTTGGAGCTTTTGGTTTGACCAAAGGGATTATAGATACCTTTGGGGCATTTTAGGTTGACCAAGCGATTGCAGGAATCCTTGGAGCTTTTGGTTTGACCAAAGGGATTATAGATACCTTTGGGGTGTTTTGGGTGACCAAGCGATTGTGAGAACCCTTGGAGCTTTTGGTTTGACCAAAGGGATTATAGATACCTTTGGGGCATTTTGGTTGACCAAGTGATGGCGAGAACCCTTGGGGCTTTTGGTTTGACCAAAGGGATTATAGATACCTTTGGGGCATTTTAGGTTGACCAAGCGATTGCGGGAACCCTTGGAGCTTTTGGTTTGACCAAAGGGATTATAGATACCTTTGGGGCATTTTGGGTGACCAAGTTGTGGGAACCCTTGGAGCTTTTGGTTTGACCAAAGGGATTATAGATACCTTTGGGGAGTTTGGTTGACCAAGCGATTGTGGGAACCCTTGGAGCTTTTGGTTTGACCAAAGGGATTATAGATACCTTTGGGGCATTTTTGTTGACCAAGCGATTGTGGGAACCCTTGGAGCTTTTGGTTTGACCAAAGGGATTATAGATACCTTTGGGGTGTTTTGGGTGACCAAGTGGTGGCGAGAACCCTTGGGGCTTTTGGTTTGACCAAAGGGATTATAGATACCTTTGGGGCATTTGGTTGACCAAGTGATTATGGGAACCCTTGGAGCTTTTGGTTTGACCAAAGGGATTATAGATACCTTTGGGGTATTTTGGTTGACCAAGCGATTGCGAGAACCCTTGGGCTTTTGGAGTGGGCCATGGCTCTCTAAATGTTGAATGGCCTCAAATGACTGATGTTCAAGGGTTCTAGTTCCTTGATTCCTTCAAGAGAGGCGAGCCGGTATGTTCTAGGTCCTATTTTACTATCGATTACATAAGGACCTAACCAATTTTCCATGAACTTGTCCCTTAAATGGGGTGGCAAGTTAGAATTTTGTTGGTTCTCTTTTAAGACCAGAGTCACCGACCTGAAAGTCCCTCAGGTGAACTTTCATGTTGTATGCTTTCTTAAGTCGCTCTTGATAGATACGTAAATGCTCGAGAGCATTGACGCGTCGTTCATCGAGTAACGTAAGCTGGTCTAACTGGGCTTGTCGTGCAGTGTCATCATCGATGAACTCTTGCATTGATATGCGCAGGGAGGGTATTTCCAACTCGAGAGGCATGACTGCCTCGGAGCCATACACTAGCAAAAATGGAGTTGCCCCGGTGGGCATCCGAATGCTAGTGCGATAAGCCCATAGGGCAAGTGGTATTTGGATGTGCCAATCCTTATGACTATCCGTGATAGTCTTTTTAAGGATGGCAACTAGCATTTTGTTTGACGCCTCTGCTTGCCCATTTGCCTACGGATAATAAGGTGTCAAAAAACTATGCTAAATTTTGTACTTTTTTGTCAAAGCACGCACATATTTGTTCTTAAATGATGTCCCATTATCCGAGATGATCTTGGATGGAATACCAAAATGACATATGATGTTATGTAAAATGAACTCCGCAATGCGGGGCCCAGTCGTAGAGGTAAGCGGAATTGCTTCCACCCACTTAGTGAAGTACTCTATGGCCGTTATGATAAACGTGTGATGACCTAATGATGTAGGGGAGATCTTTCCAATGAGATCTAAGCCCCACTGCAAAAATGGCCAAGTCGATTGGATCGGTTGCAAGGCCTGAGAAGGTACGTGTGTCAAGTTAGCATGGTGTTGACACTTCATGCACTTTCGCACATATGCACAACAATCTCGCTCTAAATATGGCCAATAATAGCCCATGCAAAGAATATGCTTTGCGATGGCCATACCACTAAAGTGGCCATCGCATGTACCATCATGTGCTTGGGTGATCGCCCAAGTGGACTCCTGCTGGTCCAAGCAACGGAGGAGGATTCCTTCGTAGCTTCGACGGTATAAAATGTCTCCTAGCAAGACATGTTTTATTGCTTTCTATTTGAATGATATTTTTGTGGCGTGCGACAATCCAAGTGGGAGGCTACCTAACTTGAGATAGTCTCTTATGGGTGTGTACCAATCTTGCTGATCAGAAACCTCGATGGTATGAATGATCGATCCCTCTTGAAGTTCGTCCCTAGCAAAAGTTGAGCGGGAAAGAACTTGTAAAAATAGTGTTGTGTTGCTATTAAGAGGGGTTGGAGAGAACAAAGACCCCTAGTTGGCATGATTCATACTATCATGGATTCGAGAGAACCTATCCTGAGATGGTTCAATCTGGATCAGGTGGATTCCTGGCGTTATGTCAGAGCTTGCACGCTCCATCATGGATTGCGATAACGTTTTGACTTGAATGGTTGTCATCTCACCAGAAATGTCTTGTGGGATTAGTGACCCCAAGGAGGCCATAGTGTCCGCAAAATGATTCGATGATCGAGGGAGTGCCTCGATGTTGTACCATTCAAGATTTGCTAGGAATTTATCCACAAGGGCTTTGTAGGCTTGTAGAACTGGGCATTTGCATTGGAATACCCCTTTCACTTGGTTGAAAATTAACAACGAATCACCAAAGATATTCAAGCATTTGATGTTCATGGTGATGGTTTTCTGAAGACCTATGAGCAAGGCTTCGTATTCAGCATTGTTATTGGTGCACAAGAAATCAAGTTTAAATGATAAAGGCATTGGAGCCCCTTGCGGTGTGAAAAACATGATTCCCATGCCACCCCCTTGCTCACATTTAGAACCATCAAAAAATAAGGTTATGTCGGCCTGTGACTCAGGCTCATCAGAATCTAGCAATTTTGAGACATGGAAGACCCCATCATCGGGTAGCTCTACGGTCAGAGGCTGATCGTCTTTGAGAGGAGCCTCTGCTAGTTGATCGGTGATGACTTGACCTTTGATGGAATTTTGTCCAATGAATTCGATGTCAAACTCCATCAACAACATGATCCATTTTGTTGTGCGACTACTATGATAAGTATGACTCATCATGTACCGCAATGGATTCTCCTTAGACACAACATACGTCGTATTGCTCAACATGTAATGGCATAGCTTTTTGGTGGCAAATACCACCGCCAAGCATAGCTTCTCAACGTATGCATAGTTAAGTTCATAACTGACCAGGGTGTGGCTAAGATAATAATTAGCCTATTCTTTATGTAATTCATTTTTCTGGGCTAGCATGGCACCCAGTGCCACCTCAGTAGCTGAGATGTATAAATAGAATGACACTCCTGGTCTAGGTGGTGCCAATACTGGCGGTGAAGCCAAGTATTGTTTGATGTCGTCGAAGGCTGACTGGCACTCGTCATCCCAATGAAATGCTACCCCCTTGTGTAATAATTTATTCATGGGTTGGCACTTGTCAGATAACTACGCTATGAAGCGCTTGATCGATGTGACCTTACCCTACAAGATTTTGAGCTGCTTGATGGTGGTTGGGGGAAGCATTTCAAGGATTGCCTTGACTTTATTTGGATCTACCTCGATGCCTCATTTTGAGACTATGAAACCCAAGAGTTTTCCAGATGTGATGCCAAATACGCACTTCTTGGGGTTTAGCCTAACCTTGTGTTCGATGAGGTGATCAAGGATCTTGCGTAAGTCATCGAGATGATTTTGGCGCAAAAGAGATTTGGCCAACAAATCATCCATATAATCTTCCAAATTTTTATGCATGTGATCATGGAAGATGTATGTCATAGCGCGTTGGTAAGTGGCGCAAGCATTTTTAAGGCCAAAGGGCATGACCTTATAACAAAATGTCCCCCAAGGCATCATGAATGCCATTTTTAGTTGATCATCGAGATTGATACGAATCTGGTTGTATCTCGAGAAACCATCCATGAGGGAAAGCATTTCGTGGCTTGTTGTAGCATCTACCAATGCGTCGATGCTAGGCAAGGGGAAATCATCCTTGGGACTCACTTTGTTTAAATCTCAAAAATCGATGCATATGTGAATCCTCCCATCAGGATTTTTGATGGGTACCATGTTGGACAGCCATGGTGGGTAATCTACGTAGATGACAAACTATGCATCCAATAGATTTTGTAGCTCATATTTGACCATTAAGGCCATTGTTGGGTGCATCTTACGTAGCTTTTTCTTGACTGGCTTGACTGTCGGATCAAGTGTTAGATTATGCATGACTAGTTGTGGGTCTAGCCTCGACATGTCTTTGTAGGACCATGCAAAAACCTCCTTCTTCTCTTTGAGAAGGGCAATGTAATCGGCTTGCTCTTCGGGGGATAAAATTACCCCCAACTTGATGATTTGTGGATTCATTGGATCAGAACCGATGTCTACGTCAATCATCTCTTCGATTGACATGTGGGATCCATCCTCCAACTGGTGTGGAGTTGGGATCAGGTGGATATCATTTGCTGAATTTAGATCTACGTTGGGAATTTTGGGTTCCTCTTCAGCATGGAAGATATCCTGAGTCTATCCTGGGGTGAAATGAAACATCTCACCGCAAGGCCAGTACTCTGATGGGGATGGTGGTGAGTCAGCACGATCCCAGTCTATGGCATCTAGGTCTAGATACAATGGTCATGTTGGATCGACTAGATTGCGGATGGGGATGGTTAAATCAATGGAGATCATGTTGATGGAATGAATTTGGTCTCCATTGCCATGTGGGTGTTGATTCAGACATCCTTGGTGATCCTTGTACCCCGGATCTGGCTCTGTGGGTACTGGCACAAAAGGATCGGCCCTATGTGTGGATAGAAGGATAGGGTCTGCCCTTGGCACTGATGGCCCTATAGGGTCTCTAGGTGGGAGGTGCTCCCTGTATGCCCGAAGTGGTGGATGAAGCACTTGGTTTAACTGTACTTGGTTTAAATGCCACCTATGCCTTGGTCCCATATTTAGATGTTCAAACATATCATCGATGTCTATGGGGTATTCTTGTTGCCTCATATGGTTGAGATATGCCATCTCAATCTCATCCTCATAGTCGCTATCGGAGATCCATAGGCCTTCATTGGCTCCGACAACTATGTGCCCCTCTGGATGGTATAGCCTCCCACTAGGCGTTTCTTGATCACTATCCTCACTCTCTATGAAAATAAGATATTTGGATCTTCTTCCTCCGGGATCACTTGGCCTTATGGCCGGCATGGGAGGCTCGTTTTGTTTGAGCAAGTTGATTTGGTCCCTTATGGGTTGTTCTACTCTCTACGAGAGGGCTGGATTCTCTAGAGGTAGCAATTGCCTGATCGGAACATTAAAGGGGAACATTGCCACGAAGTTCTCCTGATAGTCGTCAATGGGTGTCACCTGCGAGTGATTGCTATCGGACTCAAAAGGGTCCCAAGGTGCTACCTCATAATCTGACTCATCTTCAAAAGACCCCCCTTGATCTTGTTCATATCCCTCTTGGAGGTTACTTCTTGAACTTTCCCCTTCCTCGATCAAAGGGGAGGGGTTGTTGAGGTCAACAAGGTTTGTTGTTAACAATGGGAGATAATCCCCCAATGTGTATGTTGTGTTGGGATTGGCATATGGATCTTGTGCCAACCCATCCTTGTTGCCTAGACCTAGGCCTTGCATGGTTTCTACCAAGATGTCGAGGGGCAAAGGGTGGTTGAACCCTACTCCTGATTTATCATATTGCATCTGGTATCTCGGTTGACAAAGAATGCGCATTCCTTGTTCGTATCTGCCCAATCCATATCCATGCCAATTACATTGGTCTAGGTATTTCAAGGCAAATTCTGGGTTGGACAGATAGTCAACATTCTCAACAAATGGCTCTTCATCCTCTTCCTCTTGTAGGTAGGGTTCAATGCCGTTCTCGAGGCCCCCATATACAAAATTGGTCTGATTTGGCGGGTAGCCTAAAGGGATGATAGTGCCGATGGGGAGGCGAGGTCTCCCCATGTCTTGCATGGATTCGAGCATGGGTGTTGCCACAATGTTCCACACTAGGTACTCCCCCAGGCCCGTATTGGCCATCTCAATGGTAATCGTCGGTGGTTGAGGGGGAGGGAATGGGAGTTCTCCCTGAGTCCACTCCATGTTGGGTGAACTAGGTGTCTCGACTTCCATTCGGCTGGGCACCTCTTTGGTAGAGATGGTTGAGACTAATGGTGGTACCTCCTCTAGGGGCTTCTTCCCGTTGTCCTTCGGTGTGGCCACCATAGGTGGCATCATTGGTGAAGGAACAGATGATGAATATGGGCTAGGTTGGTGAGTTGAGGGACTCAACAGCGAGGATGTAGGCAGAATCAGACCCTGTGTGGATGGATTCAATTGAAAGTCCAAATGTGTCGATGGGAGGGTCGATTGTGGCATCATCTACATCGCATTGCAAAACTTAAAGGGCTCTAAGTCTGCTGGGACTACATGTACTTGCCCTTCATATGTGTATTTGAGGCATTGATGGGCTATCGAAGGGACACACTTCATGTCCTTGATCCAAGGCCGGCCTAGCAAGATATTGTAGGCCATCTCACCCTCAAGGATGTGACACAACGTAGGAATGGTCTTTTGTCCTACTTGGATGGGCAGGACAATTGTGCCAACCGTCGAGCATAACACGTCGTTGAATGCTCGAAGAGTGTAAGTGGATGCCACAATGTGGGATGCTAGTAGCTTAAGGTGTTTTAATGCCATTGTCATGATTATGTTGTTGGACGAGCCAGTGTCCAACAACACCCTCTTGAATGGAATCCCGTTGACCCGTGCAATGACGTGCAGGGGTGGATCCACCATATCACCAGTCACCAGTTTTAGTTCATCTTCCCTGAAGGTTATGACTGGTTCTATGCATTGTCTCACATGTCCCACAAAATTGTTGAAAGAATTGGCTTCGTGGGGTTGTAGCTCAATGGCTTTGAGTATCTCCATCAGAGCCTCCCGATGGGGCGGTGATTGTTGGATGAGCTCATAAATGGAGAGCCTAGCCGACGTGGTCCTTAAACTTTGAGTAAGTTTAGTCCGAATCATGGCCATTGGTCTAGGTGGGGGAGGTTGCGTAGGGTGTTGTGGAGGTTGTGACATTGACGAAACATCTCTTGTAGCTGCAGTGGGTGCAACCATGTTTGGGTATCTTTTGTTCCGTGTCACGATGCTTATCATCCCTACGTATCCTTGCATGGGGCAGTTTTGTGTTACCTCATTCACTTGTAAAGTCTTTGCCTATGCATCATGGGTAGGCAGGGGGTCTTTGAAGACCTCCATCTGTTGGTTGCTCAGTGCTACGGGACTATCTACCATGAGCATTTTGTTGTCTATCAAGTCCTGCACTAAGTGTTTGAATTTCCAACAAGTGGAGATTTCGTGTCCTTTCTATCGATGAAATCTACAATATAAGTCTTCCCTATAGCCCTTGGGTTTTGGCGTGTTGGGGTCTATGGGTCGACTTTTTGGCAAGTTTATCAGGTTTGTCGTGAACAAGCGGTCAAACAAGGAGTCTCTAGACTCCGTGAATTGTGTGAATTGTCACCTAGGGCGACGCTGCTAATTTTGCTCTTGTTTATGATTTTCCTTTTCATAGTTATCAAGAGGAACTACCTGATAATTAGCCTTTGGGGGCTGTGTCATTTGTGCAGGCTTTGGTATAGTTATGGCAACTTGATTGACCACAGCGGTTTTCGGTTGCGTGGGCCTAGTTTTAGCATTTTTGGGCCACTCTTTCTTGTGTGGCTTGGCAATCTCATCGTCTTGTATTTTGATCTCCTCAATTATCCTGGCTTGCACCAGGGCTTCTTCGAGGGTGGCATATTGCTGTAGCTGCAATAGCATGAAGATCGACCTTAAGCAACTCTTTGAAAACATTTGAGTCATGTCGGCCATGGGAGGGAGGTAAGGTAGCTTTGAAAGCAATGTCCTCCATCGATTCCCATAAGCAGCCATGGTCTCATCATCATACTACTTAAGGCTAGCTAGGTCACTTAAGGATGCCTTCTTCTTGGTGTTGAAGGCAAAATGTTCAAGGAACGCGTCCACTAGCTGGTCTAGATTATTGATGCTATGCTTCGGAAACTAGGTAAACCAATCCGAGGTAGGGCCTGCGAACGTGGTTATAAATATTCTCAGAAGCAATGCATCATTGTCCTGAATGCCAAAGCATTGACTCAAGAACCTTGTTACGTGCTCTTGGGCATCCTCATCCCCTCTAAAAATTGCCAATTGAGGCACTTTGAAGTGGTCGGGGTATGGGGGTGCCAGAACTGAAGGATGCATAGGGTGACTGCGGAGTTGGCGTAAGGTGGGCTTTTGGGGCCCCAAAGTCTTAGTCTCCATAGACTCTAAGCGCTCTAGAAGTGCTTTGTATGCATAAGAGGATTTGATTTCCTCTTCTTTGGTTTGTTCCCATTGTGAATTACGAGGAACTTGAGGCCTATGGAGGGGTAGCCGGATAGCGCCCCCCTGCCTTGGTAGGGTGTTTCAGCCCGCTCTTCTTCTCGCTCAAATTCCTCATAGGCCTCTTGAGGAGTTTTTGGGCATGACCTATAAACATGGATGGGTGCCCAAGGAAGGCGCCCATCATTGGTTCTAGGAGTGGCCTCCCGCTCAGGTCTAGGAGGTCTTGGAGGCAACGCTTGATAAGGTCGTGGAGACCTATCTCGTACTAAGGGGTTGTGCCTCTCATAAATTTCTGTCCTATGCATGCGAGGGGTTGGAATCCTCTCATGCATAGTGTTCTAGAACAACTCATCTGTCTAGCGCTGAATGCGCTCTTTGTTAAGATGATACAGTTGTTCTAACTATTGCTGATCTTGCCTAAGCTACGTGATTTGCGCTTGGCGGGTGGCATGTTTGGAAAATGCCAAGTCGATTTGTTTCATCGTCCTAGGTCTAGGAGGCCTAGATGCCTCCCCTACATATCTATCTCGATCATGGTGATCCGAGATCTCTATGGGTCGCTTTCCTCTGTCGAGGTTAGCAGCATTCACCCAAGGCTCTGGCCTCAATAGGTGATCTTGATAATCAGTAGGTGCGGAGGTGCATTGCCCCCATGCGGTGTATTGCTCTTGAGGAATATACTGGTTTTCCTCATGCTCCCTTTTGTACATGTGAAAGGGATGGGCAGAGTTGGCTCACCCTATCTGAAGAGCCTTGCACTCTAGATTTGGCCTATTAGTTCTAATAGTAATGAGGGGTGGAGGAGGAATGATATAATCATGTGGGCCCTCCTTATGAACCCTATGCTGCTCTAGCACTTCATCGCATAGTGGCCACTCATAATGAGTGTCTAAGGGGGCCTTCCCATGTGTGTACTCCTCTTGAGAGGGTCTGTGTTGAACGGGAGTGCCCCTCAAAGGGGTGCCTCTATAGTCCTATTCTATAGTGGTATAGTGTGGACTATGTTGTGGGTCAGGCTGCCAAGGTGGTATAACCAAGTCCTTGGGGCTATAACGGAGGTGACTTGTGCCTCCTTGCATACTTTCCGTAGCTTCTGCCCATGATTGGGCTTGGCTACGGGTATACACCATGGTGGTGGTTTTTCTAAAAAGATATGTATATTTTTATCTCCTTTACAATTTTTATGCTATACCAAACAAAAGGGGACCACACAAACAAAGAAATGATTATCTTGTTTATAGATTAAATGTGTGTCCTAGATCTGGTTCAGTGTGTTTGATTTTTGTTATGTAAATCTTGTAAAGAAAACTTTGTTATACATGCATAATGAGGGCTCTTGTATCTCCAAAATGGTCGCCCCTTCAATATACCATTGCCAGGCCGTTATACCGAACCTCTCAATATACCCGCCCTTACGTGAGGGAAACTATTGGTACGCGAGAGCAAAACAGTAAGTGGAACATAGGTGGTACGGAAGGGGGATCGCTCTATTTTTGACACCTACCTTAGAAGACTTATCCTCATGCACGGGGAATCACCCCCGCTACACTTGGTCAGCTTTCATCAGGATTTACGTCTAGCAATAGTCGCGATCAGGGTATATGTATGCAAAATCCAAGCCAAGGTGGTGATGAAACCCATCGTTGGTCTTGATCAAGTGTTGGGGTATTAAGACCAACTCCTTGATGTTAATTTTATTAGGTGGTGTGTGTGGTTCCTTTTAATTGTGTAAAGAAAGAAAACATACAACAAAATATGATTTTCACTAATGCAATGCTTTAAAGTACGTTTTATCTTTCAGAGACAATTAGTAGCAAAAAGGAAATCACAAAACCTAACTAGAACTGAAACCTATAATGAGGACTTGCCATTTGTGCAAGTATCATGCAAGCAAACCAGAGAAAAATGCATTCCTAATCAAGTTCCTTCCATTTAATTTACTCTATGTTTTTATTTTTTTTTCTTTATTGCAAGAAAGGAAAACAAACTACTTAACCTTTCTATGCAAGTGTCTAAAAATAAAGCAAAGAAAATAGAAAATTGTAGAAACAGAAAGTAGAAAAACATAGAGGATGTTCAGAAGGCCTACCTCTTCTCTGTCTAAACCAGATGCCTCTGAGTTTCTGCTCAGAAAATGCATAGAGATCTAATCATCCCGGGGTGGGATGAATAGCAGGTCTGCATTCATCATAGGGTGGGATGAATACGTATTCATCCCGGGGTGGCACGAGTAGCAGTCCAGTGCTCGAATGAGTAACACCTGCAAAGAAAAACCACAAAATTTGGATCAGAAACTTGATCCTAATAGCAGGGGACAGGGTCCCACCATGATCACCACTGAAATCAGTAGAAAAATGGTGTACCGATATGATGCAAACAAAAATAGATATAGATGCTAAGTCCTACGAATGCGATGAGCAATGCATGAAGGAAATGACACAGAAACGAGATGTGAGCAAACAAAGTGGGGCCTCCTTTATTGATATTTATTTTAATATAATTACAATACATCCCCCTTCTAGGGCTCAGAACATTTGATACAATTTGTTACATTAATGGATGCCCGAAAGAAGCTACGCTTCCAAGATCGGACGGTACGCTTCCAACGTCTTCCGCGTGCCCACATTCAAAGTGGGTGGGCTAAAAGTTGCCGCCACTTATGTCCATGTGTTCATCATTCCTTTCTTCCCCTCTAGTATTCCTAGTAGTGAGATCCTACACATAGAAAGACAACAAATCATTAATAGCATATGCGTATCTAGAAAAACATGCAATCCCCAAGGCCTCCAACGGGTGCTTGTGGGATATCAGTGATAAGATTGATAAATCGATTATAGAATGATATATGAAATGTAAAGGACAATGTTTAGAATTGGTATCACCTAATTTTGCATCGAAGCGGCATCGGACGGCCCCTTTATGCTCGTTTGCCCGTCGAGGGCCTCTCCAAAGTGAGCACTCCAATGTCCCACCTATTCTTATCCAAATCACTTGAAACTCATGGGTTAGGAATTATATGTAATTCTAAGACTACCCAGATGCTCGTAATTTGCATATCCTACCCAGATTCTCCTGTATGTGATAGGGGCGCCCTACGAGCTAGTTAATACATAAAATAATAAAAAGATCATCAAATCATGTCAGAATGAGTTAAAACATTAACATAGGCATTATGATATCATTTGGGACATATTGCAAAAGGAATAGTAAGGAAATCATGCACAAATTTCTAATCGCTCTGGGGTGGGACGTTGGGGACTGTCGTAAAACTTGCAAAAAGTGACCTTGCAAATGTCCTACCCAGAGGCCTCCAAAACTCCTGAAAACTTGTGGTTAGACTAAAAACATCATTTTGAGATGACCCAGAAGGTCAGATTTGGCATATTCTACCCAAGTTATCTTGTATCCGAAGGTCCTCCCTGTAGGTTAGTAGATGCATAAAATGACAGAAACCAGGTCAAATCATGTCAGAAAGCAATGAAATTTGGACAACAGCATAAGTACATTAGATATAAAAGAATGCAAAAAGAATAGTAACAAAACCATGCACATATTTCTAATCACTCTGGGGTGGGGCGATTAGGACTGCAGTAGTTTGGGGGGCACCTGGGGGTGGGACGCCCACCGTTTAGGGCCTAGTTTTGACACCAATCCAAGTGGGATGGGTCCAAAACTTCCTAGGGGGTTGTGTCAATGAGTTTGGGGTGGGATTGTGGCTGATTTCTTGGGTTTTTGGATCTGGATTGCGTTCCTAGTGTTCACTCGATAACCTCTCTTCCAGAAGAGAGAGATTAGGGATGTAGGAAGCACAAAGAGGAGTGGGGGTATAGTTTGGTAGCACTTCATTGCTCCAAATGCTCCAGCTCTATTCTTTTTTTGGGGTGAGGAGGCTCACATTTTTATAGACCTAAGGGTCTCCTTTGAATGTGCATGCGAGGGTGCCACTTGGCTCATTATGCCTTTTTGGGGGAGAGAAGATTCCTCCCTGATTAGGGCCTCCTTGATTGAAGCCTATCTGATTTGAAACCTTCCCTCGCAATCCCATGCCTTGAAGGCAGAGTTAGGTGGTGGATTTGGGCTGCCATTTTTCAAGGTTTGAATTTTTGCCAGTCAAACCTGCTAATCGTCCCACCCTGGAGCGATTGCTGCTAATCATCCCGAGGTGGGATGAATAGGATTCTAATCATCCCAGGGTGGGATGAATAGGGAGAAAAGTGCTTAAAAGGTGCAAAACTGACCTCTGACATTCCAAAACTGATTTGGGAGTGGTTAGGACCACTGTTTAACCTCTGGAGGCTGCCCTAGGGGGTATGTATGCCAATTCGGTTAGTGCTTGTAGTCACATAATCGGATTGGTGCTATTTTGGTGTCTACACTAGCATATTAAAATGGTCTAGAATAGTTCCTTGAACAATATGGGAATGAACAATAGTAACCTCACTATCGACCACACTCATGGGCTTAGTCAACCCTAGCCTAATCACCTACACCTTTAACACCTAAAATTCAACTCCTACGAGATGAAGTCAAGATGTTGAACCTGTGCACATCAACCTATGAGCCACAAAAACCATCCTATGATGAACTCTACAATGAGCTGGTTCATCCATCCATTCCTATCCCAATTTATCCATACCACTTTGATATCCCAAATTTTGATAAGTATAAAGGTAAGGATTACCCTAGAGAGCATGTTAGTAACTATCACTCAGCTTACTACCAGCTTCATAGTAGAAACCCCCTAATGTTGCAAAACTTATCCCTCTCTTGTAGGAAAAGCCTTAGATTAGTATAATATGATACCATGACATAGCCTTTATATCTTTGAACAATTAGCAAACATCTTCTTGGAACACTTCTCAATTAAAATTAAGAAGAAGACAACCTTTTCAGATGTCTATGCTTTACGACAAGCTGAAAATGAACCTATCACTGAATTTGTATCTATATTGAGAGTGATCGTCCATGACCTCACCCATAGCCTTCATACTATAGAGCTAGTGACACTTTTTTCCAAGAGTTGTCACAAACATATTTCTACTTCTCTACAACTTCACCAAAGTCGCATCTTGGAGGAAGCCATTTCACAAGCAAAGGTTATCAAAGAAATTAAAGTCCAATCAAGTAAAATTAATTTAAGATCAAAGCCTAACTACAATTCAAAATTCCATTTTAACAAGAACACACCCAACCAACCGTATCATTGACCTCCACATACAAACCAAGTGGCAACTACTACCTTAGCACCAACACCAAGCCCACCACCTTATGTTCCACAAAAAAAGTATTCCAAACCAATGTGCCTCCCACACCTAGGCCTCAAAAATCTCATGGTATGTTTCCACAAGGTCCATAGCATAACCTCACACCACTATTCGAACCTTTACCCACCCTCTTTCATAGGTTTCAATATGGTGGACATCTTCTTCTAACCAAAATCTGATCGATAGATCCAAACACACCTAAGCCTCATGGATACAACGAGCAACACTTTTACCCATACCATAGACAACATGGTCTTGACATTGAGTCATGTCACTCCTTTTGTTCTCAAGTTCAAGACCTAATTTATAGGGGTACCATTCAGGTATCAAATACTTTAGCCCTACAAAACCAAAACCTAGGGATATTCTAGAATTATCTTCTAGACCACAGAGGAACCAATCCCAAAAGACCTCCAACCCATCCACCAGGACCACCTCACCAATTGAATAGTGTCCAACATGATACTCCATCACATGGAGAAGTAGGTATGATAAACCTTACCACGTGGAACCAATGATACTCATTGCACTAGACCACACCTATTGTATCTCCACCTACCCAATTCACATCACCACAGGTTTCCCAAACTCCTAGTGCTATATCGCCTCCACCTCAAAATGTGATTACCATCCATGGTAGCCTCACCCATCAATTGCATAATGTTCCTATGCAATTATCTATATTTGATATTTTACAACAATATCAACCCCACCACAAGGCATTGAATGATATTTTATGGTCTATATATTTGGAAACACATGATACAAACACATTTATAAATTTCATAGGAAACATACCATGATGCTTCCAACCATCAATTAGTTTCCATGACCATGAGATAATAGAACTTGTAGGAGAAGAAGCAGATCCCCCTCTCCACATACAAGCCAATATCAATGATATCACCTACAAGCGGGTCCTTGTTGACATGAGCTCATCCATTAGTATCATATCTATAGTAGCCCTACACCATTTACATATATCACCAACCCATTTCACCACACATTCCCTCGATCTATGAGCATTCAATGGTTCTATGATATCTATGGTAGGATCTATAGTACTACCTATCCAAGTATTTATCCGTACCATTTCCATCCTCTTCCACATAATCCAAGGGGATATGCAATACAACATTCTCCTTGGTCACCCATGGATCAGGGATATGCAATGTGTCCCTTCCATGCTACACCATTACCTCAAGTGTATCCACAACGGACTATTTTATTGCATCCCGGTTGATGGGGACCCCTTTAAAGTTTACAACATCATAGATCTCCCACCTGCATATTCCTTTTTTTCTATGCAAATCTTCTTGGTTTCTTCCCATTAGTTAGTTGGAGCATCGACATCCGCTCCTACATCCACATCATTACCCCAATCTTCATCAAGGGAATGCGTGTCAATGTAAACACCCTTAGCGCCATCATCAACAGTGCCTAATACCCCTACCATACCATTTTTTCCTCCCATATTATGGCCACCACCACCATCCCAACCTTCATCCTCCACAAAATAAGCTATAGTATCAACACCATAGCAACCATCCACATCACCCTATCACTTCACCCCAAGCATCCTCTTCGATGGAAGAACCTATTCTCCCTACACCATGCATACCTCCTCTTCATTTTTTTCCATGTCCCAGATCATTTACTTCTCTGCATCGTCCAACATCCACTCCATTGCCTTTGTGATTCCCATAGGCCAATCACCCTATACTAGCTACTACGACCGAATGCCATGAGTGGGAGCGACGAGCACCTCACTTAGATGACCAATTGTTTCACCCTTCTAGTGCTACTATTAGAGACTCCTAGACTTCCTCTTAATAATTAGATTCATATTCACCATATCGTGCACTATAACATGTAACACCATTCATATTTGTGTTTATGACAAACTCAGGTCCAGGGGATTACAATGAGCATGATGCCCATGTACATGCACCTATCATCCAATATACCCAAGAATTTGGTAACCCCTCATATTCGGTCTTGACTATCATAATAGTATTACAATTAGGATCCTATGAGAATCATACCAGCTTTGTTTACATCGAATTTGACTCCTCGCTCCCACCTGTAATATCTCCAACAACACAATCTAGCTTGTGTGTTACAATCGATCACTTGGCTAATCCCTACTTTGCATTACGCTACCTTCAACACTTTTATTGGCATGTATTTTGGCTAGGCCATTATGAGCAAGGATTACATGCACCCATCAACCCTCATGTCCAATCCTCTACCAATAAATTTGGCTTATGTTATCACCCAACTGTCATCCATACATTAGAAGATGAGCTCCAATACTTGTCCTTGCATCCTCCCCCACTTCTGACACACACTTTGAAATAATATATTGATATGGACATCTTAGAGGATACCCCCTCACCCAACTCCAAAATTATAATTTCCTATGATTTCTTTCACAAACCCTCCACATTCGACACCACCTTGTCATGTTGTGTTTATGAGTTGAAAAACCAATTCACTATGCTATTCTTAAACATGCACTACCCATAAAATGATATGGTATCTCCAACACCATCACCAAAATACTTAGCTCCATTCTTGCCTATACATAAACAACTTCAACAAGCTACCACCTGACCATGATGTCCACCATTCATCTTGCACCCTTAGCTAAGCCTTCTAAGATTCTCACAGATTGTCGAGATGTCATCACTAGACTCTTCACCGCATAGATCCCCCACAACATCAATTAATATGGTTTAAGTGGACCTCTTATTTCCACTATGATATGCACACAAATAAACACGATATGATACGCCAAACCCTAATTTCATCAATCTCACCCACATCTCACGCATATTGGCACCTCGAGATTTATTACTCTTGCAACATGTTCTATGTACTACAAATGCTCCCTCATCATCTGTACCACCTCATATACCATAGGTTCACCACATGGACATCTACCTAGATGACAAATATGAACTTATCGAGGCCATCGATGACCTCCATATTATCCCAATTATAGAAAAATTGTGTTATGGTTCCCACATGCTTATTGAGGAAACCATCGATGTTGACATAGTGGATGATCCTAAAAATCCTCACATAGTCAAATTAGTTGCTAGCCTCTCTCCTAAGGAGCACATCCTATTCAAAAATTTCCTTTGCAAGTATATCCAAGTCTTCGCATGGTCATACAAGGATATGCCAGGACTCGATCCTGCTCTAGTAGTTCACAACCTTACACTCGATCAAAACACCAAACCTGTAAGGCAAAATTTATGTTGCATGCACCCTACCATTGCATTATTAGTAAAAACCAAGCTCCAAAAGCTCTTATATGTAGAATTCATAGTACCCATAGACTACCCTGAATGGGTCTGTAACATGGCCCATGTACCCAAGCCTTCTGGTGATGTTCGTGTCTATACAAATTTTTGTGATTTAAACAATGTTTGTCCCAAAGACAACTTTCCTCTACCTAACATCAACTCACTCATTGATTCCATCATTGGCCATGATATGGTATCCCTAATGGATGGATTTTTAGGTTACAACCAAATCAAAATCAATCCTATTGATCAACACAAGACATTATTCACAACCTCTTGGGGGACCTTCTACTACAAGGTCATGCTATTTGGCCTTAAGAATGTTGGGAAAACCTACCAACATGCAATGACCTACATTTTCCATTATTACATACACAAAATTATGGAAGACTATGTAGACGATATCATTGCTAAGTCCAAGAAACACTCAGAACATCTTGAATATATTCGTCGAATCTTTGACCGCTTAATAGAACACAATGTCCACCTCAACCCAAAGAAGAGTGTCTTTGGTGTTACCTTAGGAAAAATCCTAGGATTCATCATCACCTAAAGAGGTATTGAATTTGACCCTAACAAGGTAAAATCCATCACCGAGATGCCTCCACCTACTACCCTAAAATAGTTGTGCAGTATCCAAGGCAAAATCACCTCTATCTACCAATTTATAGCATAACTACCAGACAAGTACAAACCCTTCAACCACCTCCTACATAAGGGAGTAAAATTTGAATGGGATGATAACTATCAGCAAGCTTTTGATGACATCAAAACTTATCTTACTTTGCCACTAGTTATGTCACCCCCACATCCATAGTTACCACTCATATTATACTTTTTTGCTACAAAATTTGTTCTAGGTACACTTCTAGCCCAAAAGAATGCACTCGACAAAGAGCAAACTATTTACTACATCAATCGCACGCTAGTCAGCTATGAAGCTAGATAAAAATACATGGAGAAACTATGCCTAGTTGTAGTATTAAAAACCCATAATTTATGCCACTATATGCTTAATCATACCACATTTATCATCACCCGAGACAATCCCCTCCATTACATGATGAACAAGAGCTACCACAATTCTCGCACAGCTAAATGGATCATGCTCCTAACCAAATTTGACCTTGAATTTGTTTTACAAAAATCCATCAAATGATAGGTTATAGTTGATAAACTTGTAGAAGGTCCCTTGTCTAATGACCAATCCTCCTCATTCAATTCCTAAATGACTCCATATTTCACATAACAGAAGACGAATAATATGTGGAACCAAAAATCATAGCCAACTTAACACTATTATTTGATGGTTCTCAATACATGCATGATGGGGGTGCAGACATTGTATTCTTCATACATGAAGGTGAACCACTTTCTTTTTTTCATTCAAGTTGGACTTCCCTTGCACAAAAAACAATGTAGAATATGAAGCCCTAATCCTAGGATTGAAATAGGCTCATTCCATGCACATCATACGACTCCACATCATAGGTGATTCCCTTCTAATTGTAAACCAAGTACAAGAGATCTGGCAATGTAATCTACATCATAGGTGATTCCATTCTAATTGTAAACCAAGTACAAGAGATCTAGAAATGTAATTTTCCAATCCTCCAATAATACAAACAAATTGCACAACAACTCCTCTATCGATTTAAATGGTGTGACATCGAAGCTGCACCACGATCCTCCAACAATTTTATAGATACATTGGCCTCATTAGGATTATTAATCCCAAAAAACCCAACATCAACAACCACATCTGTGACAATTCATACACTCACTCAATCTACCATATCACCTGCATCTCCTAAATATGATTTTCCCATGATGATCACAAACATCATATGATTGCCACAATCAAAACAATAGTAGCATAATCACATCGTGACTGGCATAACCAAATATCCCTAGCCTTGTGGGCCTATCGTACAAGCATTCGTACTCCCACTAGGGCAACCCCATTCTCACTCATCTACGGGGTAGAAGCCATCATGCCCCTCGAGCTTGAAATACCTTCCTTAAGGATATCCATGAAAGAATTCATAGATGATGACACCGCCCATCAAGCCCACTTAGATCAGCTCACACTCCTCGATGAACATCGCATCCATGCCATTGAGCACACATGAGTCTACCAAGATCACCTTCGCCATGCCTACAATAGTAAGGTACATCAACGTGAGTTCCAAATCGGTGACCTAGTCCTCAAAGAAAACCAACAGATCACAAGTCAGCCTCACCAACAATGAGACAAGTTTACCCCTAACTGGATGGGCCCATTCATCATCACACACAAATATGGTTTAGGTGCCTATCGCTTGGCTAATCTTGAAGGCCTTGATGACCCTGAGCCCATTAAAATTTTACACCTTCGTGCATTCAATACCTAACACAAATAGGCATTCACTATCACAAGTGGTACACATCGACATGCACAAACACATCATTCACTAGGCACATCATGATAAATGCATGTCTTTTTATTTTTACTTTACATATTTTACATGTACTCTCTCCTTTATGTCATTTTTATGTTGTTGGTATCTATTTTCCTTCTTGCAGGATCTACATCATTTACAACTACACCATCAACAATGAAATACGACAACATCTACATACATCATCATGCAGGACCCCCCACCACCATAGACTATACCAATCACATCGGCTGACCTAGCCCGACCACCAATCACTCATCACACTAGGTGGTCTTCTCATTCCTCCCATTCAGACCATAACACTTCACCCCGATGCCTCTCACCTCACCATCGAGGTTCATCTTACTCACCCCATTCGGGAGACAGCCAGGTCACCCTATCCTATTTTGATGAAAAGGAGGAAACATCCCATCCCCGAGCACAGGGGTCCCCTTCTCATCTACCCAAAGATACTATGAATCCTTATTCACCAACTAATTCCCCCCATCACCCTCTAGGAGCATACCGCCCTCCTAACAGAGGATACACTCCTCATCCGACCCATCCTTCATGCCTATCGACCCCACTTCCTAGTGGAGAATCATATTATGCCCAAGCCTTGCAAGCCCATGTGGCTCAAGCTACTCAAGCTGGCCATGTGAACATGCCCCCATCCCATTCACGTCACTCGACCAGAACCATCCCCTATGCCACCTATTCTTAAGATGCCACCATCACCACTATGAGGCCTACCTTCCCAACAAGCTTACCAATCCCCAAGGCCATTCCACTCTTCCCCCTCATCATCATGACCTCATCCATTCTCCCATGCATACCAAGCCACTCCATACACATTGGAGTCTCGATCGCCACCTTCCTCGATATTGTCACCTCCATAAAATGACATACAACATCTCCTTTCCCGTATCGAGGCTCTCGAGCTACAGATGAGCCATTACCATTGTCATGTTCATCCATGCTAGTCTCCCATGGCTCGTGCATCATCACCTCCATGTAGATCCATTCCTTGACCTAGGATTCGATCCACATCGGATTCTCGACCTACACTTCCACTATCGGATACCCCTTCATCCACCCCCCATTCACCTCCACCCAAACCATACATTTACCCTATGCCCGTGCCATTCATGCCATTATCAAAAATATTTTATCATCTCATGCATCAGGGCCTTATTGATTTACCTGAGATTCAACCCATAGACCCCTCACATCCTAAACCACATAACTACCATGAGAACCAATATTGTATCTATCATCGCCAACTAGGTCATGACATTGAGGAATACTAAACATTCAAAAACCTAGTCCACAACATGTTGCATGGCACTCGAACTCCATCACCTGAACATTCCATCCCATATAGTCGACTCGTGAGTCCTCCACGCCGCATCATCCCCAGAACTTTGCCACCTTATGAAACATTGACAGCGCCAACCCGCTACATTCACAACATCTCCAATTACACCACCCATCGAAGTCCAAGCCGTACCATCACTTCACCACCTCATTCCCGACCTGACCCATGACACTTCGCCCATCAGTAATTCCCATATCTTGTTCTTTCCTTTTTCTTCTTCTTCTTATTTCCTCGCATAGTTGTATGGTCACGCTTCGAGTGGCTACATACCTACGCTGATCTACCCCCCTTCTTCTATTATCCTTTTAACTTTGGCAATCCCCTTTTCTTGTTGGTTGCCAAAGACTACTTCTTCTAAAGTTCTTCTAGTTGTACATTCCACCTTCATCCATTTCCTCCTTTCGATATTACCACATGCATCTAACATACTACAACTTATACACCTACTACACACACACCCCACATGCTGGGGCAACCATTATTACAACATCACACTTTTTGGTCATTATGATACACCATAGTCATCTATAAATAAGTTTTCTAAACTTCTCTTTCTACACATCATAAATTTCCTCTTGTAGATATTGCATTTCCCCACTTGCATCATTTACATTACATCCATTGCACATATCCATATATTTTCATGTTAATTTCATTTTAAGTTTGTACATTCTTCCTCCAAAAAACAAAAACAAAATGCGCCTTCAACAGGAGTAATACATGCACTTGTTAACATCACCACCTGGATGTCCATTCCCCCTTTTTAGGATTAGGGTATACATAGGTGTCGTGTTAAGCTTTGACTACTTACTAGTTTAGTCAATCAAATGTCACCCCTAGCTGACAGGTTTTACATTCTTCTTATGGTTCTTTAGGCTGGTTCAACTTCTCTCATGGACCATTCACAATAGGTTACACATTAAACACATTTTGAGCCTAGGAAAGATGACACCTTGAGTAGATGTCACCATCTAGAGAATGGTTTCCCCTACTCATCCTATCACTTGCATGGTCAACATATGACCTGGGGATAAACAAAGGGATAAGCATAAGCAAAAGTAAAATAATGGGGTAGAAAACAAAAGCCAATGCCCATAGAATAGAAAGATTGAGAAAAAGAGAATAGAAAAAATAGAAAAAAAAAGAAAAAAAGAAAAAGACAAAAAGAGCACCACAATAAATAGGTTAACAATAGATGAGGGGCAAAAAACAAAAGGAAAAGCCTCCTGATATCACCCATGTTATGCTTCATCGCCTTTGGTCCTTAGGTTTAACATAACACCATGGGATGATTTCCATCGCTAGCAATAGGCTCCAAGAGCCTGCCTACCAATGGAATAGTCTTACAAGTGGCAATATATCTATTGCATTAGCTATCTACTTTTGTACAGATCACTATTCACGTATGGATGAGCTAGCTAGTTTGGCCATGTCTACAATGGGTTAATCCTACCTACCTCAAAATGGATAAATGAACCTCACTCATTTACACACATAGGTCCATGACAGATTTTGAACCAATCCGACTAGTTATGAGTTGCCACATAAACTCACACAGTTTGGAGTCCAAGATTTGATTATCAAAACTACATTGGTCAAAGCCATTACATGTCTCCTATACCATCCTACATCTCTGAGATAACGGAATGGATAACATCCACATAGGTACATGTAACGATACAAGTGCTTCCTCTATGCATTTTAACATTCCCATACATGCATACATAACATAGATTCATCAAAGATCACATTATTGCATTTCCATTACATAGATCACATCAAAGATCACATTATTGCATTTACATTACATGCTTCACATCAAATACTAAATCAAGGCATTCATCATGCATATACTATCTCACACTCCATTATTGCATTTACATTACATGCATTCACTACAAATATCATTTCACATTTTATTACTTCACATTGCATTCAAAATAAAATCATGCAAGTCTACTCTACCACATACTCACACTACAACATGATAATAGATCTAAACCACAATACACATGAATATCCATTCATCATACATACCTACAAATCATGTTATGATATCTATGCAAACATAACGAGAACACATTGCAAAACCATAACACATGTATATATAACAACCAAAATCAAAATGTATATATATCATCCATCAAAAATACCCGTAGGCTACAAACTGGGACCATCACCCATCATCCATCATCCAAAATACCCGTAGGCTACAATCAATAATAATCCTAGCTACCACCAAGAGTCTCCCCACGTCCCTCATAGCTCACCCGCATCTCTGTAGCTCTGCTCGACTCCACCCTAGCTCCTGCAGCCTGAACCATAGTAGGTGGATCTCGCATCTCAACCCTAGCACCCACCCACTCCACCAAAGCAACACTCCACTGGCTATGATGAGAAGGCACCCACACTCATGATCCTGACTCATCCTGAGTCACCACCCAACTATAATCAGGAAGTGTGATCCCACGCACCATCAGAGCAGACTCACACAATGACCTCTTCATCGACTCTACAGCCAACGACCATCAGTCACTCAATACCTCAGGAAGCCTCCTCCTGTGCCTACTATAGGCTGAGCATATCGACCCTCATCTACTCTATCTCTACCCTATGCCTCTCCTCCTACCTAGGTGAAGTATAGTCTCCAACTACTGAACTCTATCTCATAGCCCTCGAGCCTCCTCCTCCACATCCTACCTCTCCTGCACCTCAAAGGGAATCTCCTCCATATCCTCAAAAATACCAATCTCAATGGTGTCATCCACACCATCCCTAGTGGTAGACCCACCAACCTCCTCTACACCACCCATAGCAGCAACACCACCTCCCTCCTCTACTACCCCACCTACCTATCCCATAGCCATGTCAACATCTACAGGCACCTCCTCCACCCCCACTCCCTAAGTACTCGGTGTGCCACCCAAGCATCATCATGACCACCATAAAGGAACCTCTCTCTCACCACTACCTACATCCCTAACCTAGCCCGAGTCCCCCTACCTGCTCTCCTCTCTAGTGGAGGCACCCCACCATCTGGTGGCACCCACCGATCAACCATACCCTTACCAAGCTCCCAACTCTGCATCGCCCACCAAGCCTCAAACTCTGGTGTCATCCTAGCATTATCCACATTCAGGATAGTCATAGGTGGATCCCTCTCCCCAACCTAGGGTAGAACCATAGGACGCTCTCCCCTATCACCTCGTCACCTAAAATACATGATAGGAGCCCCTAGAATATCCTATCATAATCCAAACTACCGCCTCACCCGATCAAACTAGAAATACTCGGCCTACCGAGTATATCTCCCCACTAGCCATCTACCCTGATGAATGGCGTGCAACTGCTCACCATCCTCATCCTAGCTCACCCCACCCAACCAAGGCCTCCACTTAATGTCATCAGGTGTCAAGTCTCCAAACTTGACCCTCCACAACAAAGGATCACCCTCATGTGACCTCTTAATACCCATCTCTACCTCTGTACTCCACCTCAAAGCATAGGGTAAATACTCCTTACCCCTAACATGAATAGGGTGAGGCAATAATGATGGCCTCTCAATGGCTATATGCTCCCAGGCCCATACCTACAACAAGGGAGTCCAACTCAAACCCTTCCACCCACCATGCACAACATCATGCAACTCTCTGTACACCTGGGCCAATAGTGCAGGTGCCCATGCAAATACAACCCTGTACTCCACCATGTCACTCACCACATCCAACATATTCTAGGTGAACAATACCCCGAAAGTATCAGGTAAGGCATAGGTAGATATCATCATCATAGTTGCACACTAACGCTTAGATATCTTCTCCTGCAACCATAACCACTCATAATCCATATTTGAAGCATCGATCTCCTACCATCCCTCACCAAAGAACCACTCCAACACTACCGCCTTACTATCATCTGGTGCTGCTCTAACTGGAACACCCTCAATCGATAACTTGTAAATCCGGTATATATCCTCTAATGTGATCGTCATTTCCCTAGTAGGAAAATGAAAAGTGTTCCTATCCGCATCCCATATCTCACATAGCATGGATATATATGCCCGGTTGGCATGTATACTCTTACACTCCCATACACCCCGGAACCATATATCATCCAACCACTCGAGATCATCCTCATTGTTCATTGATTCATCAAAAGTACTCTTCATATTTCAAACACGATGATGGGGCTCGAGCATCTTCACCTGTTCATCCACAAACAAACACAAAAAAACATACATTAGTCATCAATACAATGATGCAATCCAATAAAAATCCATAAATCAAATTTACAAATTAAACTATTTAATTTGACATGCACTTCGAGACATAAATAATGCAAAAGTCACATATCAAAACATATCAACAAAATAGTCACATATTTGGATACCCATTTTGTCATTTCATGGCAAAAGTTTGAACAAATGTGAAAAATAGTACATATTTGGCTTCCAACAGTCAAAAATAAAATTCCCCACATACCCACTATGGCACGAAATTCAAAACACAATCAATTCATCCAACATACAAAAACAAAATACATTTTTGAATACCCATTTGCCCACTTCATGGTAAAAATGTCGACAAAATTCAAAAACAACATACCAATCAACACGGATTTCAAGGTCAATCTTACCATACAAACACCAAAATGGAACACACATCAATACACAAAATACAAAAATAATAGTCACATTTTTGAACACCCATTTGCCCACTTCATGGTGAAAGTTCAAACAGATGTGGAAAATAGTACAAATCGGGCTCCCCACAACTCATTTTCAATTTAACACTACCTACATCTTGGCACACAAATCAAAAGTAGGCCAAATGAAATCATCTACAAAAACAAATAACATTTTTGGATACCCATTTTGCCCTTCTACGATGAAAATATCATCGGTTTCTACAAATACTATCTCTAAGGTGGCAAATCTAATAGTCAAAGTTTACTACCTTACACCCAAAAACAACACATTCAAAAAACATGCCAAACGAAGGCACAAAAATATAACAGTCGCATAACGGGATACCCATTTCCTACTTTATCAGATAAAATTCAATAACATTTCAACAACAGTACCCCATTCCTCCAAAAATGGATGGTCAAACTTTACACCTACTCTACCCATTACCCGATCAAACTGGCACAAAATTAGGTCAAACCTAGAAACAAATCACATTTTTGGGTACCCATTTGGCTAGTTTTACACTATGTGTTCAAATTTCAATTAAAAATTGCAAAATTTTTCAAAACGAGATGAAAACCTCCCCCCTAATTTACTTTTCTCTAGAAAATTAAAAACACAAAAAATGAGGTAAAGAAGAGCACTTACCGCTGGATCCCCATGCCTGCTGCCGGCTCCAACTCGTCCTCTCACCATCCTTGCATCCGAACTCGTCAACCGCCTTGTCCACACATTGCCGAATACTCATCTCGAATGCTCCGTGCAGCTTGTCATCATCCAAATGAGCCCCTTCCAACTCAAAATTACCTTAAAAATACCTAAAACCCTAATTCACCCCCCACCCCATGATTTAGGCCTAATTCACCCCCTGCCCCATGAATCAGGATCCAATTCACCCCCTACCCCATGAATTGAGCATATGACCCCCAAATCTAGTCAAATTCATTCCAAAACCCTAGGAAATCATGCAAATGTCCTCCAAAACCCTAGGAACCTTCCTAAACTATCCTCTCACCTACTTTTTCACCATTTTTCATCATGCATTGGTATTCTATCAATCGTTGCATCACCAAATCACCACATTCCATTCACCTCATTGTTGATTCCTCGTTTGAGGGGGTATTCATATCCAAAGTCAGCTTTGCATGCAAAAGCATGGATATCACATCTATCTACAAATTTTTTCTAAATATTATCTTACGATTATAATCTCAATCCCAACCAGATATTTGTTATATCACGAGAGCTATGTGTTTCGATGGAGAAGTCAATCTAGCATTCATGTATGTCGAATACATAATGAATGATATATTTGATGTAATCCTAGCGCAACATTTGGAAAAGGATTTTTGGCATTCATGATGCATAATGAATGACACATTTGAATAATCCAAATGTCCCTTTAGCTCAAATGGTTTGACACTTGTCACCATGTGCTCATCAATCAATCAACAACAAATATTTGAATAGGCATTTGTTCTATTCGTACTTTTGGACCATGCTGAACTAGTCGTAAAAGCAAAGCAATCAAAAGTTGCCTACCCCAAGCAACTAGTATGACATCGAAAATGTCATACGGACTCAACAAAACCACCATGTTGCATCCGCAATCATCCATTTCCATTTACCGGTATTGTTTTCATTGCATTTTATCTCTTTCCTCTTCTCCTCTTCTTCCTTCTTCCTTCTTGGCTATCGATCAAGTTGGTATGGTCACGCTTCGAGCGGCTACATACTTTTGATTGGATCCCATTCTCCTTCTATCCCTTCTCTTCTACACAAACCCTTCATATTTTTGTATTAAACTATGCTTCTCACAGTATAGTACAAAAAGGGGTAAAATGTAGACACCTAAAAGTCGCACATTGCTATACCTACGTACTTGTAGATCCTTTTGGACACTTGTAGGTTCACATAGGCCATCCTAGGTACCCCTAGGCTATTGTAGACCAATGTAGACTATTGTAGATCATCCTAGACATGCGTAGATTGTTGTAGTCATGCGTAGTCATGCGTAGTCATGTGTAGTCATGCGTAGATCACCGTAGATTATCGTAGCATTGCATAGACTTCCACATACCACTTTGCTAGTTTTTAGGTCCAAAACCCTAATAAGTTAGCAAAATCACATCACAAACATTTCCCATGCATCGGGATACCTTCCATCAGCTTCCCAAGGTGATACAAAGCCTATTTGCACTCAATTGAGGCCCCCATGGGCTATTAATTGGCAAAAGCAATTATCAAGTCAATTCCTAAAATCTAATTTAATGTTGACTTCACTTAAGTCACCTTTTTAGGGAAAAATTGATTAATTAAACTCTTAATCCTTAATTAACACTAATTGCACCCTCCCACATGTGTGTAATTAGGGTTAGCTAAGATATTTTCCTAAGAACCCTAATCAAGCCCTAATTTGACTTAGGACCTCCTAATCCTGATTAGACCTAATCCTTCCTCACACATGTGTGAGGATAGGATATTTCCTATGGGGAATGTGAGGCTTCCACCTCACAAACCCTAACCTAACTCTAGTTAGACTTCAGCCTAGGGTTAGTTTCCTTAACTCTCCCCCTGCACCTTGCCATTTTCTATATATAGTGGGCCCAAACCCTCATTTAGATATCTCTCCATATTATGTCCAAAGTACAGAAACTCTACCAAAATACGTACCGAAGTACAACAAAGCAGATCTGAACCTACACATCGATATTTCAATAGCAAAGGAACCTCTCCACCAAAGGATTTCTGTAGAATATCACTCAGGGTCTGATTCACCCCCCGCCCCATGAATCCGACACCAGTTCACCCCTCGGGTGGCGAATTGGTCCTACAGGTCCCAAATCAGCTCAGATTTGGGAGGTAAGCTTTGTTTTGTCATTTCATGACCTTCTGCACAATTTATTTCAGTTTTTATCATGTTTTTATAGTTGATTTGTCTTTCTAAATATGGGGCCTGACTAAGGCAAGCCCCCCAATGAACTAACCCCTTTTTGCAGGTTTGGCCTAGAACCAAGGAGGGAAAACAACTACAAACTACAACCCCATGGTGGTACGCAAGCCCATCTACACTGAGGAACACAAAAGGATGGCATCAGGCCTATTGTATCATTTATGGAAAGAAAGGATAAAGGGGAATTTTCCCCCATTGTAACCTATGCACTCTTTACATGAATAAAAATACATTTTCCTGAATAACATGTGTCATTAATATGTTGTTAGATCAAATGCCACTTTTTGGCCATTTTAGTAACATCCCTCTACTAGAACTGGATCTATGATATCTACAGCTTGACCTCAACCTAGTGTAGCTGAGCCTAGAGAGAAGACTCCTAATCCTCGAGGTCTAAATCTTCCTCCTCCTCAAGGGCAACTTGCTCCCCTATAGTCGGCTCCTCTACCACCTACTCCTACTACTCTGCTTGGTCCCAATCATCTATTTGATCCCACACTTGGTGCCCATTAGGATCCTTAGCCTCAACCTCCTCTAAGGACCACCCTACCATAATTGTGTATCCCACCAAAGGGTGTACACCTCTGTAACACTAGCATCGGCCACACCAGGATCTACTGCTGGAGGATCCTCCTCCTCTAACACTATTGTAACTTATGGCGATGGTAGGTTCTTCTCTAGAGCAATATGATGGTAGACAACTAGCTCAAGGGGGATATCTTGTTGAATGCCGAACTGTCGGAGCATCATGGAGTAGTAGAATAACTCTCTAATTTTGTCCTTGCAATAAATCAACCATAGGTCACATTGAGTCCTCGTAGTGAAGCTAGCAGGATCATCCTAGGCAGGGAACTCATGGTAATATCTCCAAATGATATCACCAGCTCTCAAACCAGTGAAGGATACCATGTAGTGGGATAGCTCCCTTGAAAATGGATGACTCTTTTGCTCCTTGAGCACTCTGGGCCACCTGGATCTATAGCACTGAACATCCCTATCTAGCGTAGTGATCTCCACTAGAAGTCTTGTTGGGTGGTCAATATTAATATGCTCCCATCCCTAGATCTAGAGGATAAAACTACATGTAATACTAGATTTTTCATAGTGGTGGATGCAGTATAATTCATCATAGAATTGAGCCAATAGTGCACTATCCTAGGCATAAAAAATGGGCTCCTCGCTGTCAACCAAATCCTACACCATCGCTAAGAGGTTCCATGTGAATCTCAATCTAGAGCATTCGGGAATGAGGATGTTGCAGATAACCATCAGTAACACAGTGTACAACCATGAGAATACATCTTCCTTGTACCATCGAGAAACTAAAATCCCACTAGAGTGAGTGTCCTTGAAGGTAGCAATGACGTGCCTACCAAAGACCCTCATGATCACTTCCCCTTGTGTATTGATAGGAGAAGAGACAATGTGCACTCCATCAAAGGGGATCCTATAAATCATGTATACATCCTCTGATGTGATGGTCATTTCATCAATGGGAAGGTGGAAGGTGTTGGTCTTGGGATCCCACCGATGGTCCAAGGTAATCAAATAAGCCTGATCTGACATGATCATTGGTAGGCCAATGATATACTGGATCCCTCGAGCCTTAAGCTAGACCCACTTTGTGTCATCCATATCATGCAAGATATCGCAAAGTAGCTTCAGGTCCTGAGCTTAAGCAAATAAGATATAGGAGTGCAAAATAAAGCTTAAATCAAATGTACTAACCACTAAATAGAGCAAGATGAAAATTAGTGCAAGTAGTCTAAGATGCATTTAAAAAAACTAGCATGAGGAGTGTAGCACCCTAAAATTGGCACAGTTAAACCTTAGTAAAAAGATAAAAATTTGAATTTTAACCCCAAACCGCCCGTTAACCGCTCGTTACCCGCTTTCCTTGTTTTTCATGCCATTTTTAGGATTTGTTTTGACCGTTGGACGATATCATCGACGATCAGACGAAATCATCCCAGATCTGATGAATTCGTCTGGAACAGAACGTCCAGACGATTTCGTCCCAAAACCAAATTTTCATAATTAGCTTCTGTTTCAACAGCTTCTCTAACCCGGGTAGAAAGCGTGTCCGCATAGTTAGAGTCTCCCCCATTGGAGATCTCCCAAATTGGGATGATCTCCAACCTCCTAACCTCTCCCTAATCCTATATAAACTGGGACTTTCTTAGTTTATCCCCGAAACCCCCTAGCTGATGGATTTCCCTGCAAATTTAGTTCCTTGTGCCTTAGAACACCTTCATACTTTTGTTTGCATTGCATATTTCAAATTTTCTTGCAGGAATCTTACTGTTCTTTAGCTGGAGCAAGCTTGGATCATCACAAGCGATTCCAGACGATTTCGGATGATCCTGTCGTAGATCGATGATGATCTCGTACGATTGGAGGCGATCTCGACTGTAGTCCAGATTGGGGGCAATCAGAGCCTAGAGTTTGCATTTTCTTATCGTTTCTTTGCATTTCTTTAAGCATTATCTTAGTTATTATATTTATGCATCCTGGAGTTCACCTCATTTAGTATAGATGCATGATAAAGTCAAAATAAATTGTCAAATTGATGCATTTCCTTTTAATTGCTATCTGGATTTATCATTTGGGCAAGTTTACTATTATTTCTATCATTTCCCCTTGCTTTTGTAGTTGCATTTTTGGTATTTTGTATCTATTTTTATGATTGCAGGTTTCTGACGAATTTGTCTAACGAATTCATCAGATCGACGATGATCTCGTCTGATCTCAGATGACCGACTGAGATCTGAGATGATTCTATGCAATTCTAGATGATTACGTACGATTTGAGATGATTTGGACTTCTACAAAACTCAGAATCTTCATCAGACATCCGAAATCAGGTACATTTAGCATATTCTCTGTGTTTAGCATTTATTCATGTTTTTTGTATCCATATAAATCAGCATTGACATATAGAATAGCTTAGATTCATCTTGGCCAAACCTAGGAATTGAATGATTAAAGCACAAAATGAACACATCAAACCTACTCTCAACCTAGGCGTGGAAACCGCCACTCAAAAGTTTCCTGGTGAACCCACCATCCATCAAAAATTCACCCTTATACCCCTCCCCCGAGAGGCGGGACCTTCAAAGGGCCTCTCAGTCCGAGGTATTGTCCCATCCTTCTCGCATCCCCATTTCGGGCATGGATCCTATAGCCTGAAGGTAAGGATGCAAAAAATTTGGAGCGATACATTTTGGTGAACCCGACGTGAAAACTAAAAACCTTTTGAAAACAATCCAAAAAAAAAAAAAAACATAAATGCATTTAGAATCAAAGATTGTATATCATATTTAGATGGTAGATTATAATAAAAGACGAGTTGTCACCATTAATGTTGAGAATCAATTAGCAGCTATAGAGATTACTTATGTACTTAGAGTACCTCAAACAAATAGGGTTCAACCTTTATGGGACGAACTTAATAGGAGATTGAATATCATTGAATCTAGATCAACCGAACTTAGGCAAATCAAGAGGTTTGTCCTAGATAGAATCCTGGATCCTGATCAAGTGACCTTATATCATGAACTTCAGAGAGCTTGCCATAGGTGGTTAGCAGATAAAAGAGCCCTTGTGTCTTCTGAGTTGTACACCTTTGAGGAATACCTCGACAATGCAATTGTAGTACATAAATTTCTATCTCGTATAGAGGATCAAGAGGTCGTCCTTACGGATAGAAAGAGATGGAATAGAGTTCCTAGAGCTGTGTTATATCGAGAGTATTGCCATGAGCTCTATTTTTACAAGTCAGAGTCAGAAGTAGATAACATCACCATAGCACACTTTGTCAAATTCCTGAAAAACCATTTCCAATTTGAAGAGGAGCATTTCATGACTCCCGATGAACTTGATCCCATCAATGACATCTATAAACTATTTATAGAAAACTAAGCCATTCTTTTATTATTATTATTTCTTGCATTTAGTGTGTTGTTTGTTGTCTTTATAATCATAAAAACAAAAACAAAACAAAAATAATAACAAAAATCAAAACATTTTCTTTTAAGTATTGTAGTAGGTATATAATTAAAATATATACCTCCCAAATTTGTTGCAAATATATATATATATATATATATATATATCAATATATATTTGCTAAAATCTAAATTTAAGCATAATGACTAGACTTAGGAATGGAAAACAGACTGAAGTAGAAGAAGATTGGTTAGGAAAACCAGTAAATAAACCAGATGTCCTTCCTGAAGACCCAATTCAGGAAGAAGGAACCCTAGACCAACAAGAAGAAGAATTTGCTGAAGGAAATGAACAAAGAGAAATTGTTAGAGAGGAAGGATCCTCATCTCCTAAAATATCTCCGGAAGGAGCTGTCACTTTTGAGAATATGGAACATTTTTGGAAGTTCCTCAATACTAATATTGGCACTCTTAATAGAGCAGTCCATATGGACAAGGATCAAATTAGTGACACTCAAGCAACCCTAGAAGACATATATCACACACGCACTAATCCCTTGTCCTTCGTTGATCAAGAAAGTGATCAAGCTGGACCATCCAATTTGGATATGGCCGCTATAATCCAGAACATGCAACAACAACAAAGTTACCCAACCATCTAGAGTGCCTGTTACCAAGCCTAGGGTTATTCCCACACAAAAGAAACCATCATTCACTGCTCTATTTCGCCAAGTTATTGATCAACATACCTCAAATCAACAAAAGCCTAAAGCAAAACCAAACACCAATTTCCAACAATCTGGGATACAACATAATGCTACAACAAATCTTCTTCATAATACTCTTCCTACCAACCATTTGCATAATAGCAATATAGCATCTAATCCTTACGTCACGCCATCATATGCTCAAATACCACCGAACCAATATGGTGGACAAACTGGTAATCTGGAAGCCATGGTGAAACAGTTAGTCTCCCGCATGGACCAGATAGATCCCTACCGTCCCTCGTACAATTATAGAGAGATGTGTAGTCAGCCTCTAGATCCTATAGTTGTAGCACAACCATACCCTAAACACTTTCCTATGCCTGTCCTACCTATATACAAAGGAACCGAAGATCCCATAGAGCATCTTCGTATGTTTAGGATAGCCTGTCATGATATATCACATGATGACTTGTTATTACTAAAAATGTTCCCAAAAAGTTTAGGAGGAATGGCATTGGAATGGTATTATCAACTACCCACTCATTCTTTGAGGAATTTCGAAGAAACCGCCGAGTCTTTTGTGCATCAATTTAGTGCCTACATTGAAAGGCATGTAACCATTAAAGATTTATACAACCTAAAACAAGACAAAGATGAATGTTTTGCCGATTTCCTAGCTCGATGGAGACAGTTGATAGGAAAATTGCACTTTGTGTTACCTTATCGGGAAATGTTGGATATCTTTATCAATAATTTGCAAGAACAACTATCCTATGAGTTATCAACTGCTACCTTGACCACCTTCGATCAAGCTATAGATTTAGCTCGAAGAGTGGAAGATGCTCTTATTAGGAGAGGTCAACTTAAAAAGAAAGATGATGAGAAAACATCCAGAAATCAATATAAAAATAAACAAGTTGTGGGTGATGGAGTCACTGATAGTAGAAATATCGCTACTATTAATGCTATGAAAACAATAGAGAAATTTATACTGAAACCTCCTGATAAACCACCCCGAGAATTTACTAGGTTAAATCAACCTTTATCAACCATTCTCCCACAATTACTAGCACGAGGTTTGATCCAATTACCAAATATCCGGGAACCTGATCCAACTATACCCGGATACAGAGCTGATTTACACTGTGATTTCCATAGAGGACCTGGACACGCTACCAACTCTTGTAAAATATTAAAACATAAAATACAAGACCTGATTGATAACAATGAGATGGAGGTGCAAGCCTTTCAACCTAAACAAAATCCTCCTAATAATGCTCAAAAGAACATCCCTCAAAATCAGAATCAGAATGCCAATCAATCACTGGACATATTTCAACATCCTTTACCAAAGCATGGTAAAGAAGTGGCTAATCAAATTGAGCACCATAATGTTCCCCCTCCTACCCGATATGTAGGAACTATTAGTGGACATTCACCTACTCATGATGTGGAAGTATTTGACACAACTTTATCCATGGTTACGACCAGACCTCTATATAATATTCGGACACCTGATCTTAGTGATACCGAATACGAGACTGAAAGTGACATGGAAATCACCTCAAATCAATCGAATAGTTCTGAAGATGAATCAGATCCTATTCAACCTATCACAAGTTCTATGGTTCCAGAAGAACCATTTCCAAGAAGAGTCACTACTCGACCATCGTCTCACCAATTACTTTCTAATGAACAAGCCATAAACGCTAGACCAAGACCCATTCATCATCCACAAAATAATATTGTAGGTACCATCGGAGCTGTTACTCGACAACAGGCTCAAAACTCTCAACAAGATCAGACTCAGAACGATGGATCAGCTCCATTTGTTTTGAAAATTCCTAATAAAGGGAATCATGCCCCTAATGTTCAACCTAAACCTCCTTATAATATTAATGAACAATTATCAAATACTACAGCTAGAATTTCCCTTTTGGACCTTTTAAGATCTTCTTCTACCCATAGGGATGAATTAATGCTCACATTAAGCCAGATGATGGTACCACAAAATATTCAACCTAACGCCATGTCCAATACTATCATAACTCGAGAAGTCGATTGTATTGACTTTCGAGATAGAGATATACCACAACATAGTTTACATAAGGATAACCCCTTATATATTACTGCCCTAATTGGAGATGTAGCAGTTAAACGAGTCTTGATTGATAATGGTTCATCTTTAAACATTTGCACTTTTGACTTCTACCAAATATTTGGGTTTAGAAGTGATGAAATGAAAAGAACCGATATGATCATAAAAGCCTTCAATGACGAAACACAAGAAACGTGTGGAGTTATTACTATCCCATTGCAAGTTGGCCCAAGAACCTTAGACACAACCGTATTTATTGTACATTGCCCTGCATCATACAATATACTTTTGGGTCACCCTTGGATCAACGCGATGCGAGCTATTCCCTCAACTTTACATCAGTGTGTTAAATTCAAATTTAAGAATCAGTTGGTTACCATTCATGGTGATCCTAGACCCTTTGATATGTGTGCTTTGGCAGAACCTGTTGGAGTTCAATTTTGCCCTGCTCTGTCATCCACACATCCTAATTCTAATCATCCACCTAAACGTGTGAAACACACACTAATAACATCATCTAATTTTTCCCCACCAACTACACCTCTACATATAGTTCAACCATCTTCCGAACAAACCACATTAGGACCTCAAAAAGATCCTAAACCCACAACCAATGCTTCTTGTTTTACTCCTATAACTTCCATACCTATAGATCCATCCATAGACATCTCTACAATGTCTACACCTATCAGAGGCATGTTTTCCGCATCCAAAAACATAGGAAATGATCCTTCTACCTCTTACGCTCTTACTGATGAGCTCTTACCCGATTTATCTAAAATTCTTGTATCAAAAAAAACAAACGTTGCTATGCAAGATTCCCATATTTTAAATAAATTGCCACCCTCTCCTCGTACCTTGGGCCTCCCACAACCTATGGGAAGTATCTACCAAGTCGGGAGCTGTGCTTTTATTTATAAGGGATATGACTAGGGAAGAATACCTAGAAACATCAAGACTCATTATGATGGGTATGCTCGATGTTATTTTGCTAATGAGTATATTAAAGCTAAGCCTATAATGCTTAAATTGGGATATAAAGGGAAAGGTTTGGGACCTTCCCAGAATGGTATGAAAGAACCTTTTGAGGTAGAACCATGGCTCTCCCGATGTGGTGTGGGCCTATTTCCTAGTAAAGGTCAGCCCTTCCCATTTGAGGATGATGACCATCTCATATCTTACCAAGATTATTTGGATGAACGCGATGCTTTGCATTTAAGGAATAACCCATTTACATGTAATATGCTATCCATAGCTTACCCTGAGATGATTGTTGAATCCGACGATGAGTTGGAGGGGATATCTTCCATGATGTCTCCATTGAAGAATTGTTACATAACGGATTTTATTTCGATGGCTCTATACCTACTATAGCCCAGCTTGAGGCCACGACTCCTCAAGATGAATTATCCAAGCTAACCTTGGAAGAATTACAAGAATTAGGTGTTTCACCCACCCCATCTAATTTTGAGAGAGATCTACATATGGAAGTTGAAAACGTTATAAATATTAACATTGGAACCGAAGGTAACCCTCACATAATCAACATTGGATCAGAATTGAGTCAAGAAAAACAAGATAAATACATTGCATTCCTTAAAAAATATGAAGACATTTTTGCTTGGACATATGAAGATATGCCAGGATTAGACCCTTCTGTAGTTATGCATCACCTAGTAGTCCATCCGGATGCTAAACCTGTTAAACAGAAACTTAGAAAAATGCATCCTAAAGTGGCCTTACTAGTCAAAGGGGAATTAGAAAAACTCTTGAAGGTTATTTTTATACAAGCCATTGATTATGCTGAATGGATCTCAAATGTAGTTCCAGTAACTAAGAAAGAAGCTACCAAAGTTAGGGTTTGCATAGACTTGAGAGATATTAATGTTGCATGCCCTAAAGATGATTTTCCTCTTCCCAACATGGATCAGATCATTGATTTTATTGCTAGGAGCGGAATGATATCCCTAATGGATGGATTCTATGGTTATAATCAGATCAGGATAGCTCCTGAAGATCAGGCTAAAACAACCTTTATTACCCCTTGGGGAACCTTTTGTTGGAAAGTGATGCCATTCGGTTTGAAGAATGCAGGTGCAACCTATCAACGAGCTATGACTTATATCTTTCATGATATGATGCATGATATTCTACATGATTATGTAGATGATATTATAGCTCGTTCCATCAAAGAAGATGATCATTTAGATGACTTGAGAAAAGTCTTTGATCGGTTAAGGGAATATCTTATCCGACTGAATCCAGCTAAATGTATATTCGGAGTCAAGTCCGGTAAATTATTGGGGGTTATAGTTTCTTTACGTGGCATCGAAATTGACCCTCTCAAGATCATGGCTATCACTGATATGCCCGCACCCACAAATATATCTGAATTACGAAGTCTACAAGGTAAACTTCAAGCTATTCATCGCTTCATCGATAAGTTGGCGGACAAAACCGGACCCTTTCTTAAGCTTCTTAAGAAAGATGTCTCTTTTCATTGGGACGATGAATGTCAGGAAGCATTTGAACTCCTCAAACAATATCTTCTTAAACCACCGGTGCTTTCACCACCTAGATCTGATCGCCCATTTATCTTGTACATTTTTGCTTCAGATTTTGCCTTAGGAGCTATGTTAGCTCAACTTGACGATGAGAAGAAAGAACGTGCTAATTATTACATTAGCAGAACTTTAATCAGTTATGAAACTCGCTATACAGTATTAGAGAAGTTATGTCTCACAGTCATATTTTCTACACAGAAACTATGCCATTATATGCTCAATCAAAAAACGTATGTTATTGCTAAATTCGATCCTTTGCGATATCTCATGAGTCGACCTTACTTATCTGGTCGCACAGCCAAGTGGGTTCTTGCGCTAAGTGAGTTTGAACTCATGTTTATAGGACAGAAGTTTATTAAAGGTCAAATCATAGTAGATCAATTAGCTATTGCACCCTTAGAGTCTACCCATCCCCTCATCATTGAGTTTCTCGATGAATGCCTTAAACTAGAGGCAGACCATCCAGAGCAATGGTCCCTATACTTTGATGGAGCCCGATGCATGAGTGGGGCTGGTGCAGGTATTATTTTAATATCTCCATAGAAACATCTTATACCTCTGTCCTTCAAACTAACATTTGCTTGCACTAATAATATTGTTGAATATGAGGCTCTAATCCTTGGATTACGAGCTGCCTTGGCACTGAAAATTAAAAATTTATTGGTTTTCGATGATTCTCAACTTGTCATAAATCAAATCAATGATGTTTATCAGACCAGAGATGATAAATTATGCCCATATAAAGCATATGTCCTACAATTATTATCTTTATTTGATCAAGTTACCTTGGAAGCTATTCCTCGAACTAGCAACCGTGCGGTTGACGCTATGGCTGCAGCTGCATCTCTTTTGCCCTTGGAGTTAGATGATGAATATGCTACCATCATTATTCATCGACTCCAGGAACCCGCTTCAAATAAATCATGCTTAGAACCTTTGGATGTGTTTCTAATCAACGAAACTACTCCTGAACCATGGTACACTGATATATTTAATTTTCTTCAAAATGCGACCTTTCCTGAAGGTTGTAATAGCAACCAACGTCGGTTGTTACGTAGACGAGCAAGTCGCTTCGTAATTATTGGTAATACCTTGTATAGGAGATCTTTTGAAGGCATCCTACTGAGATGTTTGAATCTAGAAGAATCTAGATCAGCTTTGAGTGAAGCCCACAATGGATCTTGTGGGGGGCATTTTAGTGGTAGCGCCATTGCTAAGAAACTCCTTAGGATAGGATATTTTTGGCCTACCATGGAAAATGATGCACATGATTATGTGCGCCATTGCGACAAGTGCCAGAAACACGCTGACCTTGTCCATGCGCCTGCACAAGAACTGCAGGCTATTTCATCTCCTTGGCCCTTTTCAAAATGGGGCTTAGACATCATCGAAAAAATCAACCCTGTGTCATCTGATGGACACAAATTTATCATAACCACCACCGAGTATTTCACGAAGTGGGTTGAAGCTATGCCCTTAGCTTCTTGCACTGGAACCCAAGTTTCCAAGTTTATTTTTAATCAAATTATTTGTAGGTTCGGAATTCCTGCAAATCTCATCTCAGATAATGGAACTTGTTTCAAAAATAAAGATGTCAAGAAATTATGTCAAAAATATAAAATTCAACATCGTTGGTCCACTCCCTATTATCCTCAGGGTAATGGCCAAGCAGAAGCATCTAATAAAACATTAATCAAAATCCTCAAAATACTGGTCAATAAATCTAGCCGAGATTGGCACATCCAACTATATCCTGCTTTGTGGGCTTATCGAACTAGCGTTCGCACCCCCATAGGTACTTCACCTTTTGTTTTGGTTTATGGCATTGAAGCTATTTTTCCCTTTGAATTAGAAGTTCCTTCTTTGGCTCTACTACTTCAAGATACTCGAAGTAGGAGATGAATATCGTGTTGGCAGACTTAGTCACTGGAACTCCTAGATGAAAAGCGCATCAATGCTTTGGAGCATCTTCGTGCCTACCAAAACAAGCTTAAACGAGCATACCTCAAGAAAGTTCATCATCGATCCTTTGAGATCGGTGACCTTGTCTTAAAAGAAAATCAAAAAAATACTAATGCAACTAAAGACCTTAAAGGTAAATTTGAGCCCAACTGGCTTGGACCGTATATCATCACTGCTAAATTTGGATCGGGAGCATACCAATTAGCTACCTTAGATGGTAAATATCTTAAAGAACCTATGAACATTATGCATCTTAAGCGTTATTATGCATAACATTTGGTCATTTCATCATTTGTATATATTGTATTTTGCATATTGTTTCATTTTAGTCATTTATATAATAAAAAAATTCAAAAACAATCACATTGTGTATCTTCTCAATTCATCAATCAAAATCAAAATATAAAAAACATCAAAATCATCAAAATATTCGAAAAACATCTTTTATTTTTGCACCTATCAATTCTTGAAGTATTGCAGTTATATTTTTAATTATTTTGGATAAATTAGCATTTATTTGGAATCCCGCACTTTCACACTCACATGAATAAATATCTTGATTTTATTTGGTATGATTATTAATCTCTCTTATATCAAAGTCCACAGTTGAATTAAATAAATTTTTGAGCATAGAAGAATTGATCTTGTTATTTCCTTAAACCAAGTACATCTCTTCACATTAAAATGATTTCATTGCAAATTCGATATGATGCTACATAGTAGAAGTGGTTTCTTGAGCGAAAAGTTTCCCCTGCTATCCTATCATGCACATGGTCTAGAATCTTTGAGAATTGACAAAAGGACAAGCTCACCCCTGCCCAGAATAAAAATCCCTTGCTCTACAGCCAATCCGAGCAAGTATCCCTAGTATAGGAAGAAAAAGAAAAGTCAAAGAAAATGAGAAAAAGAAAAATATTATTTTGTATCATCTCAGCAATATTTCAGCATTATCTCAAGTTCCAAGCAAAAATACAAAAAAAAAAAAAAAAAAAGAGAGAAGAGACAAAGAAAAAGAAAAAGCAAACAACAAATAAAATCCCTTTCCCTACCCCTTGAAAAGAAAAGAAGGGTGAATGAGCTTGAATCCCTGGAATTCTCAATTATTCGAAAACTGTGAGGTAAGCCCCATAACAGGTGGTTTGTGCCCAACCCGCTTGGCCTTGGGTAATTCCTAGCGTGGTGATATGTCTGTCACATTAGCGACCTTCTTTTGTACAGACCTATATCTGCTTATGGATCAGCTAGCTCTTGATGACCCGACTTACATAGTAGTCTGGTACGGTTACATGCATATAAATCATGGTCAATGAACCCTTATTTGGTTAAGTCAAATTACTTGTATCAAACTTTCTTGCTCAAAATTGGTGAATGAACAATACAATTGCACACACATTTGTATTTGAGAGATTTTGTATCATTATGATAAATCAAGATCGGTAATGAACTCACATTTGCACATGAGGGTTCCTTATAAATCTACATTTGTCTTTGAGATAATTTAAAATATTTCTGCAACTCTTTTGGAATAGTTTTTTCTTCTTATTTCAGAACATCTGTTTAGTATAAAAACAATTACATACATTGTTTTCACAAATCACAAAATTCTTTCAAACAACATATTACAAAATCTAGTAAATAAAGTCAAGTTATATATTATTATTTTTTGTTTATCTCAAAATCAAAAATCAAATCATGCAATAAAACTAAAATATCAATTTCTTCTTTGGATTTCGTGATGATGGTATAAGTCTATACCTATAATTCTATGCCTAGCGCAAACCATTGTTCTAATTTTATTTTCCCATTCATTTTAATTTATAAAAACATATGACTTACATCATTATGTTACACAATTGAGTTTTAAAACGAACGAACACTTATTCTATTTTATGTCATTATGTCAACATTCAATTTTGCAATGATGGTATAGTTCCTAGGGACTTATTCAAAAAATTTATCACACTTAGGAATTTATGCCTAGCAAAAATCATATTTCTTTAATATGTCATGCATAATATTTTTTATGAAAATCTGAAAACAAATCATCACCATCATCATTTCCATCATCACAACACAAAGTCTTAAGACAATCTCTTAAGCACTCTTTTACTTTTAGCAATATTTCTATACTGGGATTAGCTTGACGACCTAGCGAGCGGCGACTCCATGAAATGGTCTATAACAGCGACAATGTCCTTTGAAATTATTGTTAGAAGTCTCTTTTATTTTTCATCAAATCACACCACAAAACAACCAATTTATTCACATCAGATTATTTCATTTACAATTTTATGCCATGACATAACATTATAATTTATTTCCAATGACATAATTACATAAATAATCAATCACAAAATTCAAAATTAAAGCATCATACAACATATACACAAGTCATATCATCAAAAAGACAATCTATATATCTCAATCAATTATGTACATCATCTGGATTGGTATGCCATAATCAAAACCCTGGCATACTCAATCCCCTCAAAAAGTACTAATAATACAATCTGCACTCTACAACAGCTAGCCTCGAGAAGCCCTCGAGCTCTCACCCTCATCTCCTCCCGCCCTGAGGTGGAGGAGGTGGTCCCATAGAGGTCCAGGCTGTGTCTCGAGTCCTCACCATCGATCATGAGGATGTCCTCGATGATCCCATCATGACCGGCTCTGCAATGGGGGTTGGCAATGGTACCCTCTGTCCCTCTGGGACCACGTGATAGTATAACCCCTGGTAGAATGTGGTCTGAGCAATAGACCATGCCAGATCCTGAGTGCTCGCCCCTCTGCTCCGAGCCCTGAGCCATGTAGCCTCATCCTGTAGTGTCTGCACCTGAGCCCGAAGGCGGGCAACCTCAGCCCGGAGAGCCACCATCTCGTTGCTCTCCCCCACCTCGACACCCTTGCCCTTATCGAGCGATGGTGGTCTCTCCCCCTACTGAGAAGGGAATCTCTCCTCCCTCCTCCCTATCTACTATGGCCTCTATGGAGCCCGTGCCATCCTCTAGCATCTCTCCTATGGAGACTGTTGCTGCTCTCTCCCACCGTGACCCCATGCACTACCTCAATAGTAGCCTGACATCGCCTCCCCATCCATCGCACCATGGCATGCATCGGACCCTATGCCCTCATCATCCGAGGAGGGTGGATGCCTATGTACTAGGCATCATATCCATCGACAACCCTAACATCGTCACCATCCACTGGCTGGATGGGGGCATCATCCATGTCCTGACTCTAGAACCGCTGCATGTCTAGAGCCCCGCTCAGTGTAGTACTATCCCAGATAGTCCGAGAGTACTCATAATCCCTGAGAGAAGGGATCCCCTATTGTAGACCGAACTATCATAGAACCCGATCGTAGCGGTGGAGCTCTACCTCTCCCCGCTCCATCCTCAGCCAGTAGACTCCTGATGCGAGCCAGCTCCTGCCCATCCTCGGCCCACCCTGGATGCTCTCTCCATGGCCTCTAGGTGATCTGGTCTAGGATGAGGTCATCCAACAACCTCCGTGACATCGATAGATCTATCCGCCACTGTGACCCCCTCTGTAACCACCAGTAGAAAACTCGGGGCCTCTCTCGGTCAACCCCTGTCAGTGGGAGCCCTATCGGCCTCTGCACCGTGATGTGCTCCCAGCACCAAACCTGTAGTAGTGATGTCAAGACTAGACATCGACCTCCCTTGTATACGACCCCATGCAGGATCCTATACAGGTGGCATAGCACAAAGCTGCCCCATGAATATCTATATCCATGGTCTCTCATGTCACAGACCACATCTGAGAGGAGCCAGGGTAATCTGCACCCACTCTGGTGGCACAACAGCAAGCCACCCACCACCCCTACCAAAACCTGAGTCAGCCTAGATGCCCCAGGCATCTGCCTGAGAGACTCGATGTTCACTTCGCCCTTCTCCAGGGTGAAGCTCGGGTCTCCGCTCAACCTCATCATCGCCTGGCCCTGATTGGCCGTAGGAGTCATCAATCGTCCTTGTATGGGGATCCTCAAGATCCTCCATACGTCCTCTAGTGTGGGAGCCATCTCCCCTATCGGTAACCAAAGTAGGATGACCCCGGATACCACCTCTCTGCTAGGGCTGTCAGTAGCCCCATGTCCGTTGATACTTGTGGCATCTCTGCCACATGCTGCAAACCGACCTGTGCTAGTCGGTCATGCTCCGCCTGGTCGAGCGTGGCTATGTCATCTCTCAGCCCATCGTATTTCCACTCTCGACTCTTTAGTAATCCCCTTTGCAAAACAAACAATAAAACAATAAAATTTATTAATAAACCAATCATTAAAATCAAATTAAATACATTTTAATCAAGCTTAATTTCATAAAAATGATGATATCGTCCACTATTGGATGATATCATCCTAAATTGGGCAAAATCATCCTTTCTAGGATGAAATCATCTCCTATTTCACAACTTGGGGATCGCCCCTTGTTGGACGAGATCGCCCCTAGTTCGTCGATTTCGCCCTCAAATGAAATCGATGAAATAGGGACGATTTCGTCCCGACGTCGTCGACGGCTTAAAAATGGCCGCGATGCCCCAAACAATCAAAATTTCAATAAAAAAATTGCACAAATTAAATTCAAACATAATTTACTAGGATTAGATCCTTACCCGTAGCCCGCGTCGGACCTCTGTCGATCGGTGTGCTGTCTCAACCATTTTTTTCTCTGTAGAGCTCTAAACCAGTAAAATGAATAGTAAAAATGAATTAGGGTTTTACCCTATTTTCTTAATTTTATTTTAAAAACAACAACATTTTTAAAATTTTGCTTTTTCACGCTTTTACCTCAAACATTCGATTTGGGTAAAAACACGGAGGGGGCACCATAGTAAGCAGTCGTACGATTCGACCAAGAATCGTCATCTAAAAAATTGAGTAAATTTTTGCTTTCTCGTAAAACGGGAAGAACTCGTCTTTAACGCATTTTCTTCGGAAAATTCGCTAAAGAGGGGGCAAAATGTAGCACCCTAAAATTGGCACAGTTAAACCTTAGTAAAAAGATAAAAATTTGAATTTTAACCCCAAACCGCCCGTTAACCGCCCGTTACCCGCTTTCCTTGTTTTTCATGCCATTTTTAGGATTTGTTTTGACCGTTGGACGATATCGTCGAAGATCAGACGAAATCATCCCAGATCTGACGAATTCGTCTGGAACAGAACGTCCAGACGATTTCGTCCCAAAACCAAATTTTCATAATTAGCTTCTGTTTCAACAACTTCTCTAACCTGGGCAGAAAGCGTGTCTGTGTAGTTAGAGTCTCCCCCATTGGAGATCTCCCAAATTGGGATGATCTCCAACCTCCTAACCTCTCCCTAATCCTATATAAACTGGGACTTTCTCAGTTTATCCCCCTGAACCCCCTAGCTGATGGATTTCCCTGCAAATTTAGTTCCTTGTGCCTTAGAACACCTTCATACTTTTGTTTGCATTGCATATTTCAAATTTTCTTGCAGGAATCTTACTGTTCTTCAGCTGGAGCAAGCTTGGATCGTCGCAGGCGATTCCAGACGATTTCGGACGATCCTGTCGTAGATCGACGATGATCTCGTACGATTGGAGGTGATCTCGACTGTAGTCCAGATTGGGGGCAATCAGAGCCCAGAGTTTGCATTTTCTTATCGTTTCTCTGCATTTCTTTAAGCATTATCTTAGTTATTATATTTATGCATCCTGGAGTTCACCTCATTTAGTATAGATGCATGATAAAGTCAAAATAAATTGTCAAATTGATGCATTTCCTTTTAATTGCTATCTGGATTTATCATTTAGGCAAGTTTACTATTATTTCTATCATTTCCCCTTGCTTTTGCAGTTGCATTTTTGGTATTTTGTATCTGTTTCTGTGATTGCAGGTTTCTGATGAATTCATCAGATCGACGATGATCTCGTCTGATCTCAGATGACCGACTGAGATCTGAGATGATTCTATGCAATTTCAGATGATTACGTATGATTTGAGATGATTTGGACTTCTACAAAACTCAGAATCTTCATCAGACATCCGAAATCAGGTACATTTAGCATATTCTCTGTGTTTAGCATTTATTCATGTTTTTTGTATCCATATAAATCAGCATTGACATATAGAATAGCTTAGATTCATCTTGGCCAAACCTAGGAATTGAATGATTAAAGCACAAAATGAACACATCAAACCTACTCTCAACCTAGGCGTGGAAACTGCCACTCAAAAGTTTCCTGGTGAACCCACCATCCATCGAAAATTCACCCTTATACCCCTCCCCCGAGAGGCGGGACCTTCAAAGGGCCTCTCAGTTCGAGGTATTGTCCCATCCTTCTCGCATCCCCCTTCCGGGCGTGGATCCTATAGCCTGAAGGTAAGGATGCAAAAAATTTGGAGCGATACATTTTGGTGAACCCGACGTGAAAACTAAAAACCTTTTGAAAACAATCCAAAAAAAAAAAACAAAACATAAATGCATTTAGAATCAAAGATTGCATATCATATTTAGATGGTAGATTATAATAAAAGACGAGTTGTCACCATTAATGTTGAGAATCAATTAGCAGCTATAGAGATTACTTCTGTGCTTAGAGTACCTCAAACAAATAGGGTTCAACCTTTATGGGATGAACTTAATAGGAGATTGAATATCATTTCATCTAGATCAACCGAACTTAGGCAAATCAAGAGGTTTGTCCTAGATAGAATCCTGGATCCTGATCAAGTGACCTTGTATCTTTTGAATTGTACACCTTTGAGGAATACCTCGACAATGCAGTTGTAGTACATAAATTTCTATCTCGTATAGAGGATCAAGAGGTCGTTCTTACGGATAGAAAGAGATGGAATAGAGTTCCTAGAGCTGTGTTATATCGAGAGTATTGCCATGAGCTCTATTTTTACAAGTCAAAGTCAGAAGTAGATAACATCACCATAGCACACTTTGTCAAGTTCTTGAAAAACCATTTCCAATTTGAAGAGGAGCATTTCATGACTCCTGATGAACTTGATCCTATCAATGACATCTATAAACTATTTATAGAAAACTAAGCCATTCTTTTATTATTATTATTTCTTGCATTTAGTGTGTTGTTTGTTGTCTTTATAATCATAAAAACAAAAAAAAACAAAAAACACAAAATAATAACAAGAATCAAAACATTTTCTTTTAAGCATTATAGTAGGTATATAATTAAAATATATACCTCCCAAATTTGTTGCAAATATATTAATATATATTTGCTAAAATCTAAATTTAAACATAATGACTAGACTCCAGGAATGGAAAACAGATCGAAGTAGAAGAAGATTGGTTAGGAAAACTAGTAAATAAACCAGATGTCCTTCCTGAAGACCCAATTCAGGAAGAAGGAACCCTAGACCAACAAGAAGAAGAATTTGTTGAAGGAAATGAACAAAGAGAAATTGTTAGAGAGGAAGGATCCTCATCTCCTAAAATATCTCCGGAAGGAGTTGTTACTTTTGAGAACATGGAACATTTCTGGAAGTTCCTCAATACTAATATTGGCACTCTTAATAGAGCAGTCCATATGGACAAGGATCAAATTAGTGACACTCAAGCAACCCTAGAAGACATATATCACACACGCACTAATCCCTTGTCCTTCGTTGATCAAGAAAGTGATCAAGCTGGACCATCCAATTTGGATATGGCCGCTATAATCCAGAACATGCAACAACAACAAGTTACCCAACCATCTAGAGTGCCTGTTACCAAGCCTAGGGTTATTCCCACACAAAAGAAACCATCATTCACTACTCTATTTCACCAAGTTATTGATCAACATACCTCAAATCAACAAAAGCCTAAAACAAAACCAAATACCAATTTCCAACAATCTGGGATACAACATAATGCTACAACAAATCTTCTTCATAATACTCTTCCTACCAACCATTTGCATAACAACAATATAGCATCTAATCCTTATGTCACGCCATCCTACGCTCACAAATCCCATACTCATGTACCACCAAACCAATATGGTGGACAAACGGGTAATCTGGAAGCCATGGTGAAACAATTAGTCTCTCGCATGGACCAGATAGATCCCTATCGTCCCTCGTACAATTATCGAGAGATGTGTAGTCAACCTCTAGATCCTATAGTTGTAGCACAACCATATCCTAAACACTTTCCTATGCCTGTCCTACCTATATACAAAGGAACTGAAGATCCCATAGAGCATCTTCGTATGTTTAGGATAGCATGTCATGATATATCACATGATGATTTGTTATTACTAAAAATGTTCCCAAAAAGTTTAGGAGGAATGGCATTAGAATGGTATTATCAACTACCCACTCATTCTTTGAGGAATTTCGAAGAAACCGCCGAGTCTTTTGTGCATCAATTTAGTGCCTACATTGAAAGGCATGTAACCATTAAAGATTTGTACAACCTAAAACAAGACAAAGATGAATGTTTTGCTGATTTCCTAGCTCGATGGAGATAGTTGATAGGAAAATTGCACTTTGTGTTACCTTATCGAGAAATGTTGGATATCTTTATCAATAATTTACAAGAACAACTATCCTATGAGTTATCAACTGCTACCTTGACCACCTTCGATCAAGCTATAGATTTAGCTCGAAGAGTGGAAGATGCTCTTGTTAGGAGAGGTCAACTTAAAAAGAAAGATGATGAGAAAACATCCAGAAATCAATATAAAAATAAACAAGTTGTGGGTGATGGAGTCACTGATAGTAGAAATATCGCTACTGTTAATGCTGCAAAAACAACAAAGAAATTTATACTGAAACCTCCTGATAAACCACCCCGAGAATTTACTAGGTTAAATCAACCTTTATCAACCATTCTCCCACAATTACTAGCACGAGGATTGATCCAATTACCAAATATCCAGGAACCTGATCCAACTATACCCGGATACAGAGCTGATTTACACTATGATTTCCATAGAGGACCTGGACACGCTACCAACTCTTGTAAAATATTAAAACATAAAATACAAGACCTGATTGATAACAATGAGATGGAGGTGCAAGCCTTTCAACCTAAACAAAATCCTCCTAATAATGCTCAAAAGAACATCCCCCAAAATCAGAATCAGAATGCCAATCAATCATTGGACATATTTCAACATCCTTTACCAAAGCATGGTAAAGAGGTGGCTAATCAAATTGAGCATCATAATGTTCCCCCTCCTACCCGATATGTAGGAACTATTAGTGGACATTTACCTACTCATGATCCGCAAATATTTGACACAACTTTATCCATGGTTACGACCAGACCTCTACATAATATTCGGACACCTGATCTTAGTGATACCGAATATGAGACTGAAAGTGACATGGAAATCACCTCAAATCAATCGAATAGTTCTGAAGATGAATCAGATCCTATTCAACCTATCACAAGTTCTATGGTTCCAGAAGAACCATTTCCTAGAAGAGTCACTACTCGACCATCTTCTCACCAATTACTTTCTAATGAACAAGCCATAAACGCTAGACCAAGACCCATTCATCATCCACAAAATAATATTGTAGGTACCATCGGAGTTGTTACTCGACAACAGAGCTCAAAATTCTCAACAAGATCAAACTCGGAACGATGGATCAGCTCCATTTGTTTTGAAAAATCCCAATAAAGGGAATCATGCGCCTAATGTTCAACCTAAACCTCCTTATAATATTAATGAACAATTATCAAATACTACAGCTAGAATTTCCCTTTTGGACCTTTTAAGATCTTCTCCTACCCATAGGGATGAATTAATGCTCACATTAAGCCAAATGATGGTACCACAAAATATTCAACCTGAAGCCATGTCCAATACTATCATAACTCGAGAAGTCGATTGTATTGACTTTCGGGATAGAGATATACCACAACATAGTTTACATAAGGATAACCCCTTATATATTACTGCCCTAATTGGAGATGTAGCAGTTAAACGAGTCTTGATTGATAATGGTTCATCTTTAAACATATGCACTTTTGACTTCTACCAAAGATTTGGGTTTAGAAGTGACGAAATGAAAAGAACTGATATGATTATAAAAGCCTTCAATGACGAAACACAAGAAACATGTGGAGTTATTACTATCCCATTGCAAGTTGGTCCTAGAACCTTAGACACGACCGTGTTTATTGTACATTGCCCTGCATCGTACAATATACTTTTGGGTCGCCCTTGGATCAACGTGATGCGATCTGTTCCCTCAACTTTACATCAGTGTGTTAAATTCGAATTTAAAAATCAGTTGGTTACCATTCATGGTGATCCTAGACCCTTTGATATGTGTGCTTTGGCAAAACTTGTTGGAGTTCAATTTTGCCCTGCTTCTATCATCCACACATCCTAATTCTAATCATCCACCTAAACGTGTGAAACACACACTCATAACATCATCTAATTTTTCCCCACCAACTACACCTCTACATATAGTTCAACCATCTTCCGAACAAACCACATTAGGACCTCAAAAAGATCCTAAACCCACAACCAATGCTTCTTGTTTTACTCCTATAACTTCCATACCTTTAGACCCATCCATCGACATCTCTACAACGTCTACACCTATCAAAGGCATGTTTTCCGCATCCGAAAACATAGGAAATGATCCTTCTACCTCTTACGCTCTTACTGATGAGCTCTTACCCGATTTATCTAAAATTCTTGTATCGAAAAAAACAAACGTTGCTATGCAAGATTCCCATATTTTAAATAAATTGCCACCCTCTCCTCGTACCTTGGGCCTCCCACAACCTATGGGAAGTATCTACCAAGTCGGGAGTTGTGCTTTTATTTATAAGGGATATGACTGGGGAAGAATACCTAGAAACATCAAGACTCATTATGATGGGTATGCTCGATGTTATTTTGCTAATGAGTATATTAAAGCTAAGCCTATAATGCTTAAATTGGGATATAAAGGGAAAGGTTTGGGACCTTCCCATAATGGTATGAAAGAACCTTTTGAGGTAGAACCATGGCCTGCCCGATGTGGTGTGGGCCTATTTCCTAGTAAAGGTCAGCCCTTCCCATTTGAGGATGATGACCATCTCATATGTTACCAAGATTATTTGGATAAACGCGATGCTTTGCATTTAAGGGATAATCCATTTACATGCAATATGCTATCCATAGCTTACCCTGAGATGATTGCTGAATCCGACGATGAGTTGGAGGGGGATATCTTCCATGATGTCTCCATTGAGGAATTGTTACATAACGGATTTTATTTCGATGGCTCTATACCTAGTATAGCCCAGCTTGAGGCCACGACTCCTCAAGACGAATTATCCAAGCTAACCTTGGAAGAATTACAAGAATTAGGCGTTTCACCCACCCCATCTAATTTTGAGAGAGATCTACATATGGAAGTTGAAAACGTTATAAAAATTAACATTGGAACCGAAGATAACCCTCACATAATCAACATTGGATCAGAATTGAGTCAAGAAAAACAAGATAAATACATTTCATTCCTTAAAGAATATGAAGACATTTTTGCTTGGACATATGAAGATATGCCAGGATTAGACCCTTCTGTAGTTATGCATCACCTAGTAGTCCATCCGGATGCTAAACCTATTAAACAAAAACTTAGAAAAATGCATCCTAAAGTGGCCTTACTAGTCAAAGGAGAATTAGAAAAACTCTTGAAGGTTATTTTTATACAAGCCATTGATTATGCTGAATGGATCTCAAATGTAGTTCCAGTAACTAAGAAAGAAGCTACCAAAGTTAGGGTTTGCACAGACTTTAGAGATATTAATGTTGCATGCCCTAAAGATGATTTTCCTCTTCCCAACATGGATCAGATCATTGATTTTACTGCTGGGAGTGGAATGATATCCCTAATGGATGGATTCTCTGGTTATAATCAGATCAGGATAGCTCCTGAAGATCAGGCTAAAACAACCTTTATTACCCCTTGGGGAACCTTTTGTTGGAAAGTGATGCCATTCGGTTTAAAGAATGCAGGTGCAACATATCAATGAGCCATGACTTATATCTTTCATGATATGATGCATGATATTCTACATGATTATGTAGACGATATTATAGCTCGTTCCATCAAAGAAGATGATCATTTAGATGACTTGAGAAAAGTATTTGATCGGTTAAGGGAATATCTTATCCGACTAAATCCAGCCAAATGTATATTCAGAGTTAAGTCCGGTAAATTATTGGGGGTTATAGTTTCTTTACGTGGCATTGAAATTGACCCTCTCAAGATCATGGCTATCACTGATATGCCCGCACCCACAAATATATCTGAATTACGAAGTCTACAAGGTAAGCTTCAAGCTATTCACCGCTTCATCGATAAGTTGGCAGACAAAACCGGACCCTTTCTTAAGCTTCTTAAGAAAGATGTCTCTTTTCATTGGGACGATGAATGTCAGGAAGCATTTGAACTCCTCAAACAATATCTCCTTAAACCACCGGTGCTTTCCCCACCTAGATCTGATCGTCCATTTATCTTGTACATTTTTGCTTCAGATTTTGCCTTAGGAGCTATGTTAGCTCAACTTGACGATGAGAAGAAAGAACATGCTAATTATTACATTAGCAGAACCTTAATCAGTTATGAAACTCGCTATACAGTATTAGAGAAGTTATGTCTCGTAGTCGTATTTTCTACACATAAACTATGCCATTATATGCTCAGTCAAAAAACGTATGTTATTGCTAAATTCGATCCTTTGCGATATCTCATGAGTCGACCATACTTATCTGGTCGCACAGCCAAGTGGGTTCTTGCGCTAAGCGAGTTTGAACTCATGTTTATAGGACAAAAGTCTGTTAAAGGTCAAATCATAGCATATCAATTAGCTGTTGCACCCTTAGAGTCTACCCATCCCCTCATCATTGAGTTTCCTGATGAATGCCTTAAATTAGAGGCAGACCATCCTGAGCAATGGTCCCTATACTTTGACGGAGCCCGATGCATGAGTGGGGCTGGTGCAGGTATTATTTTAATATCTCCGTAGAAACATCTTATACCTCTGTCCTTCAAACTAACATTTGCTTGCACTAATAATACTGCTGAATATGAGGCTCTAATCCTTGGATTACGAGCTGCCTTGGCACTAAAAATTAAAAATTTATTGGTTTTCGGTGATTCTCAACTTGTCATAAATCAAATCAATGATGTTTATCAGACCAGAGATGATAAATTATGCCCATATAAAGCATATGTCTTACAATTATTATCTTTATTTGATCAAGTTACCTTGGAAGCTATTCCTCGAACTAGCAACCGTGCGGCTGATGCTATGGCTACAGCTGCATCTCTTTTGCCCTTGGAGTTAGATGATGAATATGCTACCATCATTATTCATCGACTCCAAGAACCCGCTTCAAGAAAATCATGCTTAGAACCTTTGGATGTGTTTCTAATCAATGAAACTACTCCTGAACCATGGTACACCGATATATTTAATTTTCTTCAAAATGGGACCTTTCCTGAAGGTTGTAATCGCAACCAGATCGGTTATTACGTAGACGAGCAAGTCACTTCGTAATTATTGGTAATACCTTGTATAGGAGATCTTTTGAAGGCATCTTACTGAGATGTTTGAATCTAGCAGAATCTAGATCAGCTTTGAGTGAAGCCCACAATGGATCTTGTGGGGGGCATTTTAGTGGTAGCGCCATTGCTAAGAAGCTCCTTAGGATAGGATATTTTTGGCCTACCATGGAGAATGATGCACATGATTATGTGCGCCATTGCGACAAGTGCTAGAAACACGCTGACCTTGTCCATGCGCCTGCACAAGAACTGCAGGCTATTTCATCTCCTTGGCCCTTTTCAAAATGGGGCTTAGACATCATTGGAAAAATCAACCCTGTGTCATCTGATGGACACAAATTCATCATAACCGCCACCGAGTATTTCACGAAGTGGGTTGAAGCTATGCCCTTAGCTTCTTGCACTGGAACCCAAGTTTCCAAGTTTATTTTTAATCAAATTATTTGTAGGTTCGAAATTCCTGCAAATCTCATCTCAGATAATGGAACTTGTTTCAAAAATAAAGATGTCAAAAAATTATGTCAAAAATATAAAATTCAACATCGTTGGTCCACTCCCTATTATCCTCAGGGTAATGGCCAAGCTAGAAGCATCTAATAAAACATTAATCAAAATCCTCAAAATACTGGTCAATAAATACGGCCGAGATTGGCACATCCAATTATATCTTGCTTTGTGGGCTTATCGAACTAGCGTTCGCACCCCCATAGGTACTTCACCTTTTGTTTTGGTCTATGGCGCTGAAGCTATTTTTCCCTTTGAATTAGAAGTTCCTTCTTTGGCTCTACTACTTCAAGATACTAAAGTAGGAGATGAATATCGTGTTGGCAGATTTAGTCAACTGGAACTCCTAGATGAAAAGCGCATCAATGCTTTGGAGCATCTTCGTGCCTACCAAAACAAGCTTAAGAGAGCATACCTCAAGAAAGTTCATCATCGATCCTTTGAGATCGACGACCTTGTCTTAAAAGAAAATCAAAAAAATACTAATGCAACTAAAGACCTTAAAGGTAAATTTGAGCCCAACTGGCTTGGACCATATGTCATCACTGCTAAATTTGGATCGGGAGCATATCGATTAGCTACCTTAGATGGTAAAGATCTTAAAGAACCTATGAAAATTATGCATCTTAAGCGTTATTATGCATAACATTTGGTCATTTCATCATTTGTATATATTGTGTATTTTGCATATTGTTTCATTTTAGTCATTTATATAAAAATAAAATTAAAAACAATAACATTATGTATTCTTCTCAATTCATCAATCAAAATCAAAATATAAAAACATCAAAATCATCAAAATCTTCAAAAACATCTTTTATTTTTGCACCTGTCAATTCTTGAAGTATTGCAGTTATATTTTCAATTATTTTGGATAAATTAGCATTTATTTGGAATCCCGCACTTTCACACTCACATGCATAAATATCTTGATTTTATTTGGTATGATTATTAATCTCTCTTATATCAAAGTCCACAGTTGAATTAAATAAAGTTTTGAGCATAGAGAACTCGATCTTGTTATTTACTTGAACCAAGTATATCTCTTCACATTAAAATGATTTCATTGCAAATTCAATATGATGCTACATAGTAGAAGTGGTTTCTTGAGCGAAAAGTTTCCCCTGCTATCCTATCATGCACATGGTCTAGAATCTTTGAGAATTGACAAAAGGACAAGCTCACCCCTACCCGGAATAAAAATCCCTTGCTCTACAGCCAATCCGAGCAAGTATCCCTAGTATAGGAAGAAAAAGAAAAGTCAAAGAAAATGAGAAAAAGAAAAATATTATTTTGTACCATCACAACAATATTTCAGCATTATCTCAAGTTCCAAGCAAAAATACAAAAAAAAAAAAAAAAAAAAAAAGAGAAAAGAAAAAGCAAAAAGCAATAAAATCCCTTTCCCTACCCCTTGAAAAGAAAAGAAGGGTGAATGAGCTTGAATCCCTGGAATTCTCAATTATTCAAAAACCGTGAGGTAAGCCCCATAACAGGTGGTTTGTGCCCAACCCTCTTGGCCTTGGAATTGCCTAGCGTGGTGATATGTCTGTCACATTAGCGACCTTATTTTGTACAGACCTATGTCGGCTTATGGATTAGCTAGCTCTTGATAACCCGACTTACATAGTAGTCTAGTACGGTTACATGCATATAAATCATGGTCAAGGAACACTCATTTGGTTAAGTCAAATTACTTGTATCAAATTTTCTTGCTCAAAATTGGTGAATGAACAATACAATTGCACACACATTTGTATTTGAGAGATTCTGTATCATTATGATAAAGCAAGATCGGTAATGAACTCACATTTGCACATGAGGGTTCCTTATAAATCTACATTTGTCTTTGAGATAATGTAAAATATTTCTGCAACTCTTTTTGGAATAATTTTATCTTCTTATTTCAGAACATCTGTTTAGTATAAAAACAATTACATACATTGTTTTCAAAAATCACAAAATGCTTTCAAACAACATATGACACAAATATAATCAATAAAGTCATGTTCATATTATTATTTTTTGTTTATCTCAAAATCAAAAATCAATCATGCAATAAAACTAAAATATCAATTTCTTCTTTGGATTTCACGATGATGGTATAAGTCTATACCTATAATTCTATGCCTAGCGCAAACCATTGTTCTAATTTTATTTTCCCATTCATTTTAATTCATAAAAAACATATGACTTACATCATTATGTTACACAATTGAGCTTTAAAACGAACGAACACTTATTCTATTTCATGTCATTATGTCAACATTCAATTTTGCAATGATGGTATAGTTCCTAGGGACTTATTCAAAAATTTTATCACACTTAGGAATTTATGCCTAGCAAAAATCATATTTCTTTAATATGTCATGCATAATATTTTTTATGAAAATCTGAAAACAAATCATCACCATCATCATTTCCATCATCACAACACAAAGTCTTAAGACAGTCTCTTAAGCATTCCTTTACTTTTAGCAATATTTCTATCCTGGGATTAGCTTGACGACCTAGTGAGCGGCGACTCCATGAAATGGTCTATAACAGCGACAATGTCCTTTGAAATTATTGTTAGAAGTCCCTTTTATTTTTCATCAAATCACACCACAAAACAACCAATTTATTCACATCAGATTATTTCATTTACAATTTTATGCCATGACATAAAAATTATAATTTATTTCCAACGACATAATTACATAAATAATCAATCACAAAATTCAAAATTAAAGCATCATACAACATATACACAAGTCATATCATCAAAAAGACAATCTATATATCTCAATCAATTATGTACATCATCTGGATTGGTATGCCACAATCAAAACCCTGGCATACTCAATCCCCTCAAAAAATATATAATAATACAATCTACACTCTACAGTAGCTAGCCTCGAGAAGCCCTCGAGCTCTTAGCCTCATCTCCTCCCTCGCCCTGACGTGGAGGAGGTGGTCCCATAGAGTTTTGGGCTGTGTCTCGGGTCCTCACCATCGATCGTGAGGATGTCCTCGATGATCCCATCATGACCGACTCTGCAATGGGGACTGGCAATGGTACCCTCTATCCCTTTGGGACCACATGATAGTATAGCCCCTGGTAGAATGCGGTCTAAGCAATAGACCATGCCAGATCCCGAGTGCTCGCCCCTCCGCTCCGAGCCCTGAGCCGTGTAGCCTCATCCTATAGTGTCTGCACCTGAGCCCGGAGGTGGGCAACCTCAGCCTAGAGAGTCATCGTCTCACTGCTCTCCCCTACCTCAACACCCTTGCCCTTATCGAGCGATGGTGGTCTCTCCCCCTACTGAGAAGGGAATCTCTCCTCCCTCCTCCCTATCTGCTGTGGCCTTTGTGGAGCCCATGCCATCCTCTGGCATCTCTCCTATGGAGATCATTACCGCTCTCTCCCGTCGTGACCCCACGCTGCCTCAATAATAGTCTGACATTGCCTCCCCATCCATCGCACCATGGTGTGCACCGGACCCTATGCCCTCATCATCCGAGGAGGGTGGATGCCTACATACCAGGCATCGTATCCATCTACAACCCCAGCATTGTCACCATCCATTGGCTGGATGGGGGCATCATCCATGTCCTAACTCCAGAACCGCTGCATGTCTGGAGCCCCGCTCAGTGTAGTACTATCCCGAATAGTCTGAGAGTACTCATAATCCCTGAGAGAAGGGATCCCCTACTGAAGACCAAACTATCATAGAACCTGGTCATAGCGGTGGAGCTCTACCTCTCCCCGCTCCATCCTTAGCCAGTAGACTCACCTGATGCGAGCCAGCTCCTGCCCATCCTCGGCCCACCCTGGGTGCTCTCGCCATGGCCTCTAGGTGATCTGGTCTAGGATGAGGTCGTCCAGCAACCTCCATGACATCGAAAGATCTATTCATCGCTATGACCCCCTCTGTAACCACCAATAGAAAACCTGGGGCCTCTCTCGATCAACCCTTGTCAGTGGGAGCCCTATCGGCCTCTACACCATGATGTGCTCCCAGCACCAAACCTGTAGTAGCGATGTCAAGACCAGACATCGGCCTCCCTTGTATACGACCCCATGTAGGATCCTATACAAGTGGCATAGCACAAAGCTACCCCATGCAAACCTATATCCGTGGTCTCTCATGTCATAGACCACATCTGAGAGGAGCCAGGGTAATCTGCACCCGCTCTAGTGGCACAATAGCAAGCCACCCACCACCCCTACCAAAACCTGAGTCAGCCTAGATGCCCCAGGCATCTGCCTAGAGACTCGATGTTCACTCTACCCTTCTCCAGGGTGAAGCTCGGGTCTCCGCTCAATCTCATCATTGCCTGGCCTTGATTGGCCATAGGAGTCATCAATCATCCTTGTATGGGGATCCTCATGATCCTCCATACGTCCTCTAGTGTGGGAGCCATCTCCCCTGTTGGTAACTAGAAGCAGGATGACCTCGGATACCACCTCTCTACTAGGGCTATCAGTAGCCCCATGTCCATCGATACTTGTGGCATCTCTGCCACATGCTGCAAACCGACCTGTGCTAGTCGTTCATGCTCCACCTGATCGAGCGCGGCTATGTCATCTCTTAACCCACCGTATTTCCATTCCTGACTCTTTAGTAATCCCTACAAAACAAACAATAAAACAATAAAATTCATTAATAAACCAATCATTAAAATCAAATTAAAAACATTTTAATCAAGCTTAATTTCTTAAAAATGATGATATCATCCACCATTGGATGATATCGTCCCAAATTGGGAAAAATCATCCTTTGTAGGACGAAATCATCTTCAATTTTTCAAACTTGGGGATCACCCCTTGTTGGACGGGATCGCCCCTAGTTCGTCGATTTTGCCCTCCAACGAAATCGACGATCTAGGGATGATTTCATCCCGACGTCGTTGACGGCCTAAAAACGGTCGTGATGCCCCAAAATAATCAAAATTTCAAACAAAAAATTGCACAAAATAAATTCAAACCTAATTTACTAGGATTAGATCCTTACCCGTAGCCCGTGTCGGACCTCTGTCGATCGGTGTGTTGTCTCCACCATTTTTTTTCTCTGCAGAGCTCTAAACTAGTAAAAATGAACAAGAAAATGAATTAGGGTTTTACCCTATTTTTCTTAATTTTATTTTAAACAACAACTTTTTTAAAATTTTGCTTTTTCATGCGCTTTTACCTCAAACGTTCGATTTGGGTAAAAACACGGAGGGGGCACCATAGTAAGCAGTCGTACGATTCATCCTAGAATCGTCGTCTAAAAAATTGAGTAAATTTTTGCTTTCTCGTAAAACGGGAAAAACTCGTCTTTAATGCATTTTCTTCACAAAATTCGCTAAAGAGGGGGCAAAATGTAGCACCCTAAAATTGGCATAGTTAAACCTTAGTAAAAAGATAAAAATTTGAATTTTAACCCAAACCACCCGTTAACCGCTCGTTACCCGCTTTCCTTGTTTTCCATGCCATTTTTAGGATTTGTTTTGACCGTTGGACGATATCGTCGATGATCAGACGAAATCATCCCAGATCTGACGAATTCATCTGGAACAGAACGTCCAGATGATTTCGTCCCAAAACCAAATTTTCATAATTAGCTTCTGTTTCAACTTCTCTAACCTGGGTAGAAAGCGTGTCTGCATAGTTAGAGTCTCCCCCGTTGGAGATCTCCCAAATTGGGATGATCTCCAACCTCCTAACCTCTCCCTAATCCTATATAAACTGGGATTTTCTCAGTTTATCCCCATGAACCCCCTAGATGACGGATTTCTCTGCAAATTTAGTCCCTTGTGCCGTAGATCACCTTCATACTTTTGTTTGCATTGCATATTTCAAGTTTTCTTGCAGGAATCTTACTGTTCTTTAGTCGGAGAAAGCTTGGATCATCGCAGGCGATTCTAGATGATTTTGGATGATCCTATCGTAGATCGATGATGATCTCGTATGATTGGAGGCGATCTCGACTGTAGTCCAGATTGGGGGCAATCAGAGCCTAGAGTTTGCATTTTCTTATTGTTTCTCTGTATTTCTTTATGCATTATCTTAGTTATTATATTTATGCATCTTGGAGTTCACCTCATTTAGTATAGATGCATGATAAAGTCAAAATAAATTATTAAATTGATGCATTTCCTTTTAATTGCTATCTAGATCTATCATTTAGGCAAATTTATTGTTATTTCTATCATTTCCCCTTGCTTTTGGTAGTTGCATTTTTGGTATTTTGTATCTATTTCTGTGATTGTAGGTTTCTGATGAATTTGTCTGATGAATTCATCAGATCGATGATGATCTTATTTGATCTTAGATGACCGATTGAGATCTGAGATGATTCTATGCAATTTTAGATGATTACGTATGATTTGAGATGATTTGGACTTCTACAAACCTTAGAATCTTCATCAGACATCCGAAATCATGTACATTTAGCATATTCTTTATGTTTAGCATTTATTCATGTTTTTTGTATCCATATAAATCAGCATTGACATATAGAATAGCTTAGATTCATCTTGGCCAAACCTAGGCATTGAATGATCAAAGCAAAAAATGAACACATCAAACCTACTCATCAACCTAGGCGTGGAAACTACCACTCAAAAGTTTCCTGGTGAACCCACCATCCGTCAAAAATTCACCCTTATACCCCTCCCCCAAGAGGCGGGACATTCAAAGGGCCTCTCAGTCCGAGGTATTGTCCCATCCTTCTCGCATCCCCCTTTCGGGGCATGGATCCTATAGCCTGAAGGTAAGGATGCAAAAAATTTGGAGCGATACAAGGAGTAAATGCATGTAAACATCCAAAAACATCAAAAACTGTCTTAAAAATTAAAAAAAATTAAGAAAAAATAAAAGGCTGCCTAGATGCTCATGCCTGGAGCGGCCATTAAGCGGCCATTGAATCTAACAGTGGCCAGCTTCCAATAGTAAAAAATATGACCATTGGAAATTAAACCGGCCACTAAGAGTAGCAGTAGCCATCCATAGATAGGACTGGCCACTCTGAGCGATAGTGCAGGCGACACGCCAATGGTGTCTCCCTAGGGCCCAAAATAATAAAATATTTTTTTGCAAAAACACAAATTTAAATGCAAACACACCTACCTAAACCCTAAATGAAGCCTAACTATAGTTTCAATTCATTGCCAATAGGGTTAATGAGGTTCCTTGACCTAATTATTTAATTTGGTTTATTTTACCACAAAAAGAGAGAAGGCTAGGGTTTAGAGAGGTACCCATGAAGCTTCGGCTCCTCCACTCATTGAAGCCTTGCCTTGCTCAATCATCATGAATTTTCAATAGTAAATTGATAGTGCTCCACATCATAGTCACACAAATACACCTTAGAGCTCCAAAAGTGTAAACTAACAACTGACAACAATGATAGCTCAAACCCTATTTTTTCCTTTTATTTTCCCAATTCAAATCTTGGCCTCTACTGACATCAATGGCCTGCACTTCCCAGCTACTGGACCTGACAGTGGCCATGAAATAGTAATTGGGGGTCATTGGACCTGACAACGACCAACAAATAAAGAGAGATTTCATCAAATGTTCACCACAAAGAATTGCAAAATGACCCATAAAGAGCACCTATTGGTTAGAGACATCCAAAATCTCAACTAATACCAAATATTTGCATACACAAAAATCCAAAAACATCATAAAATTCAAAATCCAAAATCAAAATAGCAACCAAATCCCAAATAAGCCTCGTAGTCAGTTATTTGCTCTATACACTTGGTGATTGCAGTGACTAGCACTCCATACAATTCGATAAGATGAGTAGATTACCATAAGGCCACTTGGGGAAAAATGGTTATAGTAGGATTGAGATGCTTTCCTTCAAACCTGAATAAAGTCGTTTATAGATGAACCACCCCACGGGAGCGAGGATGCATATTAATTCTCCTATAAGAAAAATAGTGAGATAACACAAGCTAAATCAGAAGTGTTATCACCTTGATTTCCTAAGAAGGCCATTGTGATTGGACCACCCCATGGGATAAAGGTATGCAGTTACCAAATAGGGTTGAAGTCACACCTAGATGGGAAATACTCTATAAAAATAGAGCAACCCTCTAAAGAGGTCCAAATATTTCATTTTGGTCAAGAGACTCATCGCTTCATTAATTGTCCTTTTCTCATTGACTCGTCGCTTGAGGGAGTAATCAAAATTTTCAAAAATCATAATCAAAGCCAACCAAAGATCAACCAATCATGTCGATTTGTATTATCTTATGAATTATTGCCAATTGCTATCATAAGCTTACCCTTTACTGGGATAAAAATAAAATATGATAATTAAGTTTGTAGCTCCCCTCCCTTCGGACCTATAGTAGTATTGAAGCTACCTGATTGCTTGATGAGTGAGTGCAAAATTCAATAAATTTAAGCCCCCATTCCATTGGAAGCAATTATTCTAGGATTTTTTCCCTTTCGCATGACTGGGACATCCTATGTTGATCAAATCAGTGATCATCATCCAACCTACAATATGGCCCTAGGTGGTCTACTTTTTTGCTATGCGCTATATTTTTCTCATAGCGCATTCCAAAAATGGGTATCCATAGACACCTAAAATGCATCATGTTTAAGAGAATACCCATATGGGCACATCCACAAACCATATGAACCCTCTTAGATCTCTCCAAGAGCAATAAATTGTCCTCACCACTCAAGCAGGACAATTTTTCCCCATCCAGGCTTTTTCGCTCTCAAGAAGAGTGACCAACACACTTGGCTACTAAAGAATACATCGACCACACTTGGATACTAAACCTTATAGTGGCCAGGGTCACACATAGTCTAGTCATGAATACGATCTCAGATCACATAGTTTAACTGCACCTTTGCATGGATAACAAGCATATTTTGGTGAGGAACTCCCTAAGCTCCTCCTAACTGCCCCTTCCATGCTAGTTTGGGACTGACGCTCCTCACCCAGGATGGTCGGTCGTATGCAATTTGGATGGAATATTCTCTAGGAATCCAAAGTTATAGATATGATAGGGAAGTATACATATAGACTCTCCCACAAAAAGCAAAGGATACATGAATTTTTAGAGTTAATCAGCAAAGCCCTATCAAAATGGAGGACTAATATTTAGCACTTTGAGGAGCACTGGAGTGCCATTCGACTTAGCTACGTCCATGCATCAGTTTTCAAATTCACCATTCCCCACCACCAATTAGTGTAGGATACATGCCAAAAAACCCTTGAACATCAATTGCAGCAAAGAGGATAACACATAAATCCCTAAATCACAAGGATGAGAGCCTCACATCATTGCCACTATCTTGGATAGTGGCCTGTAGGAACATATTAGGGCATAAGAATTATTTCCTCTTTCTATTAGCTTAGCTTTATTATTGCTTGATTTATGGCTTGATCATAGTTTAGGTTTGGTTTCATTAATGCTTCTATTCCATATTTCTTAGCTTTCTATGCATCTATTATTTTTTTCATGTTCATTTTTATTATTAGCATCATGAGTAGTCATATCTTCTAACAAAGACCTCGTTCGAAGAGGTGACCCATATTACTGAGAATGTTATTTTATTTTCATGAATGTAGGTGCAAATCATCAAGACCGGATTGAAGTAGCAAGAGAATAAAGATCCCTCTAGGACTTGATCTGGAGAAGGAGGCATCCATAAGCCCTCATATAGTTTCATGTGCAGGAGCAGGAGACCTACGTAGATGCACCATTCCCTTGCAGGGAATATATCTGATCATTGCTCTATATTTGTGTAAATATTTGTATCAAAATGATGGGTTTCCCTTAGAGGGAAGAAATTGTAATTGGGGATTCAAGATATCAATAAATAAAGCATCTTTATTTGTTTCTTATTCTTCATGTTGCATGTGCTTTTAGTATTTTCATTTTGTGCAAGTGGTATCATACATAATAAATCAATATTGCAAGTAGGGCAGCCGAGGTGTGTGCTTCCTAGGGTCGCACACTAACATGAAGTTCACAATGGAAATAAACCTACATAAACCACACATGGGGAGAACAACACACTCATCACCATTAAGCAATGCTCCCACAAGAGAGGATGGAGCATATGGCTTGGCCATGATTCACTCATTTGAGGTGCTGGATCATGGTTGGCCTACTTTCACTAGGTAATTTCATTTGAAATCTTGCTTCTTGATTTGTAAAGCTCTATGTGGGTATTGTGTTTTATATACCACCATGAGGGACATCATGGGATCCATGTGGGATAATGGCTTAAGACTCTCACAGTATTTATCAAGGTATTTTTAGAATATTTTATTTGATAAAGTACAAGATTGAGTAGTACAAGAGGAGTGGAGAAAGGGCCCTAGAACTAACATGAGGTCCACAAGGAAAATCAACCAATTAAAACCACACATGGGGAGAAATACACTCTCCACCATCAAGTGATGCTCCCACAAGAGAGGATGAAGCATACGACTTGGCCATGATTTGATCATTTGAGGGACTGGGTCATGGTTGGACTACTTCCACTAAGGCATTTCATACAAAAGCCTACTTCTTGATTTTCAAAGCTCTATGTGTGTGTTGTGCTTTATATACCACCATGAGGACCATTATGGGATACATGTGGGATAATGGCTCAAGACTCTCATAGTGTTGCTTAAGGTATTTTTATAATATTTTATTTGAGAAAGTATGAGAGTGGGTAGTACAAGAGGAGCAAAGAAAGGACCCTAGAGCTAACATGAGGTCCACAAGGAAAATAAACCAATAAAAAACACACATGGGGAGAACTCCACACTCACCACCAACGATCAATGTGCTCCCATAAGAGAGGATGGAGCATACAATTTGGCCATGATTCGCTTATTTGAGGGGTTGGGTCATGGTTGGCCTACTTCTAATAGAGCATTTCATCTAAAATCCTATTTCTTGATTTTCAAAGATCTATGTAGGTGTTGTGCTTTATATACCACCATGAGGGTCATCGTGGGATACATGTGGGATAATGGCTCAAGACTCTCATAGTGTTGCTCAAGGTATTTTAATAATATTTTATTTGATAAAGTATAAGACTAGGTAGTATAAGAGGAACGAAGAAAGGGCCCTAGAGCTAACTTGAGGCCCACAAGGGAAATCAACAAAAAGAAACCACACATGGGGAGAACTCCACACTCACCACCATCAAGTGATGCTCCCACAAGAGAGGATGGAGCATACGACTTGGTCATGATTCGCTCATTTTAGGGAGTGGGTCATGGTTGGCCTGCTTCACTAGGGCATTTCATCCAAAAGACTACTTCCTGATTTGCAAATATCTATGTGGATGTTGTGCTTTGTATACCACCATGATGGCTATCATGGGATACATGTGGGATAATGTATCGAGACTCTTGCAACATTGCTCAAGGTATTTTTAGAATATTTTATTTGAGAAAGTATGAGATAGGGTAGTACAAGAGGAGTGGATAAAGGGCTCTAGAGCTAACATGAGGTCCATAAGGGAAATAAATGAATGGAAACCTCACATGGGGATAACTCCACACTCACCACCTTCGAGCAATTCTCCCATAAGAGAGTATGGATCATATGACTTGGCCATGATTCACTCATTTGAGGGGCTAGGTCATGGTTGGCCCGCTTCCACTAGGACATTTTATCCAAAAGCTCTATGTGGATGGTGTGGTTTATATACCCCCATGAGGGCTATCAAGGGATACATGTGGGATAATGGCTCAAGAATCTCACAACATTGCTCAAGTATTTTTAGAAAATTGTATTTTAGAAAGTATAATATTGGGAATTACAAGAGGAGTGAAGAAAGTTGTCATTGTTGTCAACACAGTTAGATAGATCGGTTGATGCAGTGGACAGGAGTTTAGAGATTACTGAAAGTATGTACAATGATGTTAAATTCTTATGAGGATGTTTACCCACATTTTTGCATATTTTCCAAGAATACCGAAGTGGCCCATATGCTAAAGATCAAAGAAAAAGCAAAACATCGCAAAGAAAAAAAAATGTCGCGATATCACGACATGTTGCATTTTCACGGTCCAAAGCAAAGAGAAAATGCAAGGAGAAAAAAGTGTCACGATATCACGACATGTTGCATTTTCACGGCCGAAAGAGCAAAGAGAAAAAAGTGTCACGATATCGCGACATGTTGCATTTTTGTGGCTGAAAGAGCAAAGAGAAAAAGTGTCGCGATATCGCGACATGTTATATTTTCATAGGACAAATCAAAGAGAAAGAGCAAGGAGAAAAAGTGTCGTGATATCGTGACATGTTGTATTTTCATGGGCCAAAGAAAAAAGAAAGAGCAAGGAGAAAAAGTGTCGCGATATCGCGACATGTAGTTTCACAGACCAAAGCAAAGAGAAAGAGCAAGGAGAAAAAAGTGTTGCGATATTGCGACATGTTGTATTTTCACGGTCCAAAGCAAAGAGAAAGAGCAAGAAGGAAAAAGTGTCGCGATATCATGACATGTCATATTTTTGTGACTCAAAAAGGGCAGGCAGGTAGAGAAACAAAAGTTTCACGATATCACGACATGTCGCATTTTCGTGACTCAAAAAGGGTAGGCAGGCAGAGAAACAAAAGTGTCATGATATCGTGACATGTCGCATTTTCATGACTCAAAAAGGGCAGGCAGGTAGAGAAAAAAAGTGTCACGATATCACGACATGTTGCATTTTTGCTAAAGGAACAGAGTAGTTGACAGTGCGTCTGATATTAGTGATGAACATCAGGATGGTGAAACTGAAGACTACATAGTGACATGGACCCATAAGGAATATTTAATGATTTGAAATTGTTTAAGATGGTCGTGTCACATGAAAAGAAGCGGACGCATGCCCATGTGGAGAAAAGGAAACTAAGGGCCACAAAATAGAAACGAAAAGCCTTTTTTGGAAACCAAAACAAATGCATGCATAAGGGAAAGAGAAAATGAATAATCATGCAAGGAGAAAACTAACAGTCATGCAAGGAGAAAATGAATAGTCATGTAAAGAGAAAACGAACAATCATGCAAAGAGAAAATGAACAGCCATCGAAGGAGAAAATGAATAGTCATCGAAGGAGAAAATGAACAGTCATGACCGAGAAAATGAACAGTAATGGTAGGAGAATATGGTGTCAATTATTTTCATGTGACGTGTTTGACGAAATGCCTTCTCAATATATACAAAAGGAGTTACATAAAGAAGGTGTTACAATTGACAAGTGGCTGTTGAGAATATGAAAGAAGGTGTTATAATTGACAAGTGGCATATGAGAATATGAAAGGAGTTACAATTGGAGTTAGAGAAAGGATAGTTATAAAAGGAGTGTTGCTTGGAGAATTTTAAAAGGGGATTTTATTTTGTGGAGTGCAATGAGTGTGTGTGTTTTTTGAATTGTGGTAGATGTTGGGTAATCAATAGACTAGTCAGGGTCTTGTAAAAGTGAAGGCATTTTTATGTCAATATTCTAATTTCAAAATTGAAGTCCAAGTTTGTGCTTGGCATCAAGGGTTGGTGCTCCTTCTATTTGGTGCTAGTAAATCAAGGGTTGGTGCTCCTTTCTGTTGGTGTAGATAAATCAGGGGTTGGTGCTCCTTTCTGTTGGTGTAGATAAATCAGGGGTTGGTGGTCCTTCCAGTGGGTGCTGGTAAATTGATTGTAAAGTTGGTGCTTTGCAAAGGCTAAATTTGTATGGGAGTCCAAATAGTCATTTTGAGGAGTAGCCAAATCGGTGAACCTCGGTAAATATTATGTTGTGTGATGTTATCTTGTTATATTTGCTTTATTTGGTTTTACGTTTTCATTGTTTTGGCTTTAAGAGTTGAAGATTTAAGTAACAAGAGATACACTAATTCACTCCCCCATCTCAGTGTCATTGTGAGACTAACAATTGGTATCAAAGCGAGGTTCCTGAACAAGCTTAACCAGCTAGGGTGATATTGGAAGTGACACAATGGCAGGTGGTGAAGGCTTCTCATCAAACAAAGCACCATTGTTTGACGAAACTAATTACGTATTTTGGAGACTCAGGATGCAAAAATATCTTTGTGCTTTGGGATACGACATTTGGGATTCAGTAGATAGTGGATACACAATACCCACCACTTCTCCAACCAATGCTACCGATAAGAAACTGTTTGAGAATAACTTAAAAGCAAAGAATGCTATCATGTGCGGATTAGTGGACAGTGAACTGGTAAAAATTATGAGTTGTAAAACGGAAAAAGAAATATGGGACAAACTGAGGAGCATTCATGAAGGAGATGTTAAGATCAAGGAGGCCAAGTTACAAACACATCGAGCTCAGTTCGAGGTATTAAATATGAATGACAATGAGAACATAGAGGTATATATGCTCAGAGTTAATGAAGTCATTAATGTGATTAGAGGACTCGATGAGAAAATCGAAGATTCTGTCATCGTGAAAAAGGTATTAAGATCTCTTCCCCAAATATTTGATTCTAAAGTTTTAGCTATAGAAGAAGCTAAAGATCTAAATTCTTTTAGTATGGATGAGATGCATGGTTCTTTGACTGCATATGAGATGAGAATAGGAAAATATGAACCCACAGATGGAGAAGCTACTTTTAAATCCCATAAAAATATGAAAGCAAAACAAGAATCCGAGGAAGAAGAGACATCAGATGAAATGGAAGCAAAATTTTTTCGAAAACTAAAAAGGGGAAAAGGAAAATACAGAGGAAAGTTACCGTTTAAATGTTTCAATTATGGAGGTGTTGGGAATTTTGCATCTAAATGTCCACTTAATGAGAAGAACAAAAGTAATGAAGGATCGCACCAAGAAAGAAATGACTGGAAGAAAAAAATAAATTTTAGAAAAGGCAACTTCAAGAATAAAAGTTTCATCTACAAGAATGTCAGTTCATCAGAAGACAGCTACGGTGATGATTTTGAAAAGGAAACAGGTGAAGCTCTTTTCATGGCACTCAAAGAAGAAAAAATAGAAAAATAACAGGAATGTGATGAAGAAGAAATTGTTGCAGAAGTAAATTTGGAAGAGGAACTAATTACATCTCTGGATGAATTTAAGATAGAAAGAAAAAATAATAAGAAAATTTTAAGAAAGCTTGAGGATGCAAATGAAATCATAATGAGTTTGAAAGTATAGATAGAAGAATCCAAGAAAATATCTGAAGATCTCGAAGTGCAAATAACCATGAAAATAGATTATTGCTGCAAGCTAGAATAAGAGACTATTTTTTTAAGGATGCAAAAGAGATGAATCGTAAAATTAGTTGTTATCACAAATGTGAAGAAATTTCTATGAAACTGGATAAGATCATAAATAACCAAAGGACTACAAGCATTAAATTTGGTTTGGTCTTTGACGAAGGAGAATAATCAAATGGATCAAAGGCCATAAATGAAGAATCCATAAAGAATAAAGATAAGAAACAGGTTGATCAAGAAAAATTGACTCATGCAAAAGAAAGCAATAATGCAAGGCACGAAAGGAGAATTGATAATGATGGATTAACCAATGTCACACATCAAATAAGAAGAAGGTTTAATGCTTCTACAACAACATGGCAAATACCATCACCTAGGTTCAATCATCTCTTTTCTAGTTACTATTTTAAATGCAATGGTTATGGACATAAGATTTCAGATTGCAAGTATAATGTAGGACTACGAAATTTTACCAGTAGAATTTTTTTTCACCTTTGATGGATTATGCAGTAGAATGTTATAACTGTCATAATTTTGGGCACATTGCAAGAAATTGTCGAAGTACATTTGCATCAAATCAATTTTAGGGAAGAAAATTTCAACCAAATGGAATGAGATAAAATAGAAAATTTCTCAAAAAACATGCACAAGCTACTGAAAAAGAAAATTCAAAACAAGAGCCCAAAACTGTAATCAAACTAGAGTGGAAAGAAAAGGAGCGATCTAAGGAAGAAAAGGAATCCCTTACAAACAACATTTAAAGCACAGAATAAATCTGCACCATGGATACTTGATAGTGGATGCTCTAGTCATATGACAGGTGACAAACAGAAATTTGAGAAGTTACAACAATATGAAGGTGGTTCAGTAAAATTTGGAAATAATGATGGAGCTAAGATAGTTGGCAAAGGTTTATTTAAGATCAGTGATGGAAAAATCAAGTCAAAATAAGTCTTTTTTATGGTTGGTCTAAAGCATAACTTATTGAGCGTAAGTCAAATTTGTGATAGAGGTCATGAAGTGATTTTTAAGAAGCAGGGTTGTGAAGTCAAAAAAGAAAACAGTGGAAAGTTGATAGCAACTAGATCGAGGACATCTAGAAACCTGTACACTCTCTTAGAGACTTTAGAAGGAGCTTGCTTTATTGGACAGGAAGAAGAAAATTGGTTGTGGCACAAGAGGCTCGGTCATATCATTTTTGACAATCTAGTAAAAATCAGCTCAAAAAGGGCAATGAGAGATATTCCCACCATTGGAAAACCATCAAATAGAATTTGTGCTTCATGCCAAAAGGGGAAGCAAACTAGAGTCTCATTTAAAACAAAAGAGTACTACACAACCAAACCTTTGGAACTAATACATACTGATTTATGTGGACCCATGAGAACGCAAAGCATAAATGGTGACAAATATTTTATGTTGTGTATAGATGACTATTCCAGGATGACATGGGTACTATTTTTGAAGCATAAATTAGAAGCTTTTGAGATGTTAAAGGTTTTAAAAAACCAAGTTGAGAATCAAATAGGAAAAAGGATTAAATGTTTAAGATCAAATAGAGGAGGAGAGTTCATTTCAGAGGATTTTACAGAGTACTGTGAAAAATATGGTATTAGGAGACAGTTTTCAGCAGCCAGGACACCTCAGCAGAATGGTGTGGTAGAAAGAAAGAATAGGAAAATGCAAGCAATGTCATGGACTATGTTGACTGAGAGCAAAGTAGCAGACATATTTTGGAAAGAGACAGTCCATACTACGGTATACATCCAAAATAGGTGCATGTTGAGGATGCATGAAATCAAAACTCCTTATGAGTTGTGGTTCGATAAAAAGGCAACAGTAAGATACTTTAAATTTTTTGGCAGAAAGTGTTACATGAACTGAAGAAAACCTTGGTAAGTTTGAAGATAGAGTTTATGAAGGTATTTTTCTTGGCTATTCGTCAAAAAGCAAAGCTTACAAATGCTACAACAAGAAGCTAAGGAAAATTGTGGATAGTGTTGATGTTAAAGTTGATGAAGGTAGGGAACAAGTAATTAGCTATGAAGAGAACTACACAATTTATGAAGAGGTTAGTGAAGGAGATGAGGAAAAGGAAATGGAAAAGAAACAAAAAATTGACTCAGATGATTCAAACAGTGATTCATAAGTGGAAGAAAATAATAAATTCAAAATAGGTAGTTGGCAGAAAGATCATCCTAGAGAGCAAATAATTGGAGACCCCACAGTTGGTGTTCAGAAAAGAAGAAGAATAGTAAGTAACTACTCTCTATTATCTAGCATTGAGCCCAAAAATGTTGCTGACGCAAGTAAAGATGAAAGTTGGATGAAGGCAATAAATGAAGAATTAGATCAGATCGAGAAAAACAAAACTTAGGAGTTAGTACCCATACCTGCAAATAAAAATATAATCAGTACTAAATGGGTATTTCAAAACAAATTGAATGAAAAAGGACAGGTAGTTAGGAATAAAGCAATATTGGTATGTAAAGGCTATGCACAAGTTGAAGGTATTGACTTTGAGGAAACCTTTGCACTTGTGGCTAGACTAGAGGCAATTAGAATGTTTCTGGCTTTAGCAGTTTACAAGAATTTCAAAGTTTATCAAATGGATGTGAAATCAGCATTTTTGAATGGGAAACTTGAAGAAGAGGTTTATATTGAGCAGCCAGATGGTTTACAACTTGGTGATGATCCCAACTTGGTTTGCAAGTTGAAGAAAGCATTATATGGCTTAAAACAGGCACCTCGAGCATGGTATGCAAGACTAGCCAACTATTTTACTCAACAAGGGTTTAAGAAATGTATGGTGGATAGTAATTTGTATGTCAAAACAGAAAATGGACATCTTATTGTTCTTGTTGTATATGTAGATGATATCATATTTGGCAGCAGCAAGATGAGTCGTGTAAATATTTAGCAAATAAGATGTAGAAAGAATTTGAAATGTCAATGATTGGTGAAATTTCGTATTTCCTCGGGTTGCAATTTAATCAAAATGATAAGGGCATATTTATTTCTCAAATTAAATATGTGAAACAGATACTAAAAAAGTTCATAATGGAGGATTGTAAGCCAGTTAGCACTCCCATGACGACAGGTTGTAAGTTGAGCAAGGATGACAAATCTCCACATGTTGATCAAACCATGTACATATCTATGATTGGGAGCTTACTGTACTTGAAAGCTACCAGACCAGATATTTTGTAGGTAGTATGCATGGTAGCATGATTTTAGGCTAGTCCCAAGGAGACTCATGTGATAGCAGTAAAGAGGATTCTTCAGTACCTCAAGGGTACTATGGAGTATGGGTTATGGTATCTAAAAGGTAAGGACTTCACTCTTATTGCATGTTCAGATGTAGATTGGGCAAGATATGTAGATGATAGAAAGAGTACCAGTGGAGGTGCATTCTATCTTGGAGACAGGTTTATCGCGTGGCATAGTAAGAAACAAGAGTCAGTCTCCTTATCCATAGTAGAGGCAAAATATATTACAGCGACAACGTGTTGTACGCACGTATTATGGATGAAACAAACCCTAAAATATCTTGGTATTAACTTCAGTGAGCTAATTTTAGTTAAGTGTGATAACACCAGCGCCATTAACATCTCAAAGAATCCGGTTATGCATTCTCGCACAAAACATATTGCTATCCAGTATCACTTTTTGAAGGATAAAGTTGCGAAAGGTGAGGTTAAGTTGGATTTTTTTTCAAAAACATAGCAAGTAGCGGATATCTTCACAAAACCATTGCCCAAGGAAGTCTTTGAGTACTTTCGCAATAAATTGGGAGTGGTCATGCTTCCCAAGAATTGACTAGCTATCGGGACCACATTCTCAGGGGGAGCATTTGTGTATTTGTTTATCTTTTTGCTCATGTTTGTGATTTTTGCTAAGTGTAATAATTTTTGCCTGAGAATGTTGTGCATGAACTTAGGGGGAGTTTGTAGCAACCCTTTGGTATTGTTGTCAAAGGGGGAGAAGAGTTACAGTAAATTGCACATGTGTTGCCAACAATTCCAAAGGGGGAGATTGTTGAGCAAGGTGTAGCGACAGTATTGTCATTATTGTCAACACAGTCAGATAGATCGGTTGATGCAGTGGATAGGAGTTCAGAGGTTACTCAGAGTATGTACAGTGATGTTAAATGCTTATGAGGATGTTTACCCACCTTTTTGCATATTTTCCAAGAAGACCGAAGTGGCCCATATGCTAAAGATCAAAGAAAAAGCAAAACATCGCAAAGAAAAAAAATGTCACGATATCGCGACATGTTGCATTTTTGCGGTCCAAAGCAAAGAGAAAATGCAAGGAGAAAAAAGTGTCGCGACATGTTGCATTTTTGCGGTCGAAAGAGCAAAGAGAAAAAAGTGTCACGATATCACGACATGTTGCATTTTCGTGGCCGAAAGAGCAAAGAGAAAAAAGTGTTGCAATATCGTGACATGTTGTATTTTTGTGGGCCAAAGCAAAGAGAAAGAGCAAGGAGAAAAAATTTCATGATATCGTGACATATTGTATTTTTGTGGGCCAAAGCAAAGAGAAAGAGCAAGGAGAAAAAGTGTCACGATATCGCGACATGTATTTTCATGGGCCAAAGCAAAGAGAAAGAGCAAGGAGAAAAAAGTGTCGCGATATCGTGACATGTATTTTCACGGTCCAAAGCAAAGAGAAAGAGTAAGAAGGAAAAAGTGTTGTGATATCACGACATATCGCATTTTCATGACTCAAAAAATGTAGGCAAGCAGAGAAACAAAAGTGTCACGATATCGCGACATGTCGTATTTTTACGACTCAAAAAGGGTATGCAGGTAGAGAAACAAAAGTGTTGCGATATCGCGACATGTCACATTTTCGTGACTCAAAAAGGGCAGGTAGGTAGAGAAACAAAAGTGTTGCGATATCATGACATGTTGCATTTTTTCCAAAGGAACAGAGTAGTTGACAGTGCATCTGATATTAGTGATGAACATCAGGATGGTGAAACTAAAGACTGCATAGTGACGTGGGCCCATAAGGAATATTTAATTATTTGAAATCATTTAAGATGGTTGTTACACATGAAAAGAAGCGGACGCATGCCTATGTGGAGAAAAGGAAACAAAGGTCCATAAAATAGAAATGAAAAGCCTATTTTGGAAACCAAAACAAATGCATGCATAAGGGAAAGAGAAAACAAACAGTCATGCAAGGAGAAAACGAACACTCATGCAAAGAGAAAATGAACAGACATGCAAAGAGAAAATGAACAGTCATCAAAGGAGAAAATGAACAATCATCAAAGGAGAAAATGAACAGTCATCAAAGGAGAAAACGAATAGTCATGACCGAGAAAACGAATTGTCATGGTAGGAGAAAATGGTGTCAATTATTTGTATGTGAAGTGTTTGATGAAATGCCTTCTCAATATATACAAAAGGAGTTACATAAATAAGGTGTTACAATTGACAAGTGGTAGATGAGAATATGAAAGAAGGTGTTACAATTGATAAGTGGCGTATGAGAATATGAAAGAAGGAGTTACAATTGGAGTTACAAAGAGAAAGGATAGTTATAAAAGGAGTGTTGCTTGGAGAACTTTAAAATGGGATTTTATTTTGTGAAGTGCAATGAGTGTGTGTGTTTTGTGAATTATGGTAGATGTTGGGTAAGCAATAGACTAGTCAGGGTCTTGTAAAAGTGAAGGCATTTTTATGTCAAACTTCTAGTTTCAAAATTGAAGTCCAAGTTGGTGCTTGGCATCAGGGGTTGGTGCTCCTTCCAGTTAGTGCTGGTAAATCAAGGATTGGTGCTCCTTTCTATTGGTGTAGATAAATCAGGGGTTGGTGCTCCTTTCTGTTGGTGTAGATAAATCAGGGGTTGGTGCTCCTTCCAATGGGTCTGGTAAAATGATTGTAAAGTTGGTGATTTGCAAAGGCTGGATTTGTATGGGAGTCCAAATAGTCCTTTTGAGGAGTAGCCAAATTGGTGAACCTCGGTACATCTTATGTTGTGTGATGTTATCTTGTTATATTTGCTTTATTTGGTTTTAAGTTTTCATTGTTTTGGCTTTAAGAGTTGAAGATTTAAGTAACAAGAGATACACTGATTCACCCCCGCCTCTCAGTTTCATTGTGAGACTAACAAAAGTTCCCTAGAGCTAACATGATATCCACAAGGGAAATCAAACAATTAAAACCATACATGGGGAGAACTCCACACTCACCACCATCGAGCGATGCTCCCACAAGAGAGGATGGAGCATACGACTTGGTCATGATTCGCTCATTTTAGGGAGTGGGTCATGGGAGAAGATTCCACTAGGGCATTTCATCCAAAAGTATACTACCTAATTTGCAAATATCTATGTGGATGTTGTGCTTTATATACCACCATGAGGTCCATCGTGGGATATATGTGGGATAATGGCTCAAGAATATCATAGTGTTATTCAAGGCATTTTTAGAATATTTTATTTGAGAAAGTATGATATTTGGTAGTACGAGAGGAGTGGAGAAAGGGCCCTAGAGCTATAATGAGGTCCACAAGGGAAATCAACCAATGGAAACCACACATGGAGAGAAATCCACACTCATCACCATCGAGTGATGCTCCCACAAGAGAGAATGGAGCATACGACTTGGCCATGATTCACTTATTTGAGGGGATGGATCATGGTTGGCCTACTTCCACTAGTGAATTTCATTCAAATGCCTAATTTATAACTTAAAAAGCTCTATGTGGGTGTTGTGATTTATATACCACCATGAGGGCCATCATGGGATACATGTGGGGTAATTGTTCAAGACTCTCACAACATTGTTCAAGGTATTTTTAGAATATTTTATTTGAGAAAGTATGATATTGGGAAGTATGTGAGGAGTGTATAAAGGGCCCTAGAGCTAACATGAGTCCCACAAGGGAAATCAACCAATGAAAACCACACATGGGGAGAACTCCACACTCACCACCTTCTAGTGTGGGATGAAATTCTCTCTTTTCTCTTTTGGTGTGGGCCAAAAGGCTCACTATTTTCTCTATTGGTGTGGACCAAAAGGCTCACTCTTCTCTATTCCTATCATGTATGTTGAAAGACACAATCATATATGCTCCTTTGATTTAGAATCAAAATACTCATGCATCTCTATTCTACTCTAGTGTGAAGTCAAAAGGCTCACACTTATCTATGCTATTCTGGTGTGAAGTAAAAAAGATCATACTTCTATATGCTTCCCTATTGTGAAGCATATATGCTTACACTTATCTATATTATTTTTATGTGAGGTTGAAAGTCTCACTCTTCTATATTGTCTTGGTGTGAGACTAAAAATATCACTTTTGTCTTCTTTGAACTGTATCTTCTTCCTGAGTTGTCCAAATGGACCTTTCCTTAAGTATATAGGTATTTTCTTATAGAACCTTAGATATTTTTCTTAGGATTTTCCCTTTCTTATTCTTGAATTGTAGATCTTTTTTCTTCTATTATATACTAGACTACCTTAATCCAATCTAGAAAGATACTTTCCTTCCTCTATTCTACAATAACTTAGCTTTATGAAGATTTTTCAAGATCACTATGGCCTTATTATATTTCTTTCTTATGAAGCTTTCAATGCTTCTCAATTAATTGCAACCTAGAGGTTAACATTCTTATTTATCTTTGTAGGAATCTTCTCACATTTTTGTAGAATTTTTCACTTTTATGAAATATTCAATGTTGGGGTGGATTTAGATTTGAATGACCATATTTATTTGAGTTTGTTCTACCCTAGTATTCAATATAAAGGGTTGTCTATATCCTTGAATGATCAAATTTCTTAGAGTTGATTCACCTTTCAATCTATAATCTACAAAAACTTTAGAATTTTTCAAATTAATTTCAAGGTTGGCTCTATGCATGAATGACCAACTAATATTGAGTTGGTATGCCTATCAATAAATATAGCTAAGTCCTAGTATTCATTGGTTGTTCTTCAACCATGGAAATACTTTAGCCTTTCTACTAAATATGATATTTAAAATAGAGTCTGAGTCACACCATATTCATAGTGGATAGACTCTTAATCGACTATCAAATATGGATAAAATCAATTAATAATAGTAGATTTAATAAAATCTACCAATTTAGATATATTTTGGTGGTATCTCTAATACCACTATTGGATTTTTAAGCCTTATACTACCATAAATATCATAGGTTATATAACATAGGTCCCAATATAAAATAACCACAATATAATAAAGATCAATATAATTATATAAGTAAAATAATATGAGCAAATTAATGTATATCAATGCTTATAATGAATAAAATAACATTCATTTATATTCATAAATATGAATTTAAATAGCCTAAATCATTTATGTACTATGCATGAAAATATCTTATAATATTAATTGCTCAAAATGTATACAAGATTTATTGTTCCTCTTTTTTTTACAACTATGAATGTTGGAATTAATCTAATTGCTTGAATTACTTGAATTGATTTTCTATGGAACATTATATCCATAATATATCAATATTAATGTGAATATTTTCATACTTGAATATTTATCACCATATGCCAAGTCTCATGACGCTTGGCTTATCAAGTTTCCACTTGTATACTTGATGAACACTTGACTCTACAACAATGTACGCCAATACATGACTCTTACACTTTTTTGTTTCACTCTCTAATCTAGGACAATTGTGCACATATTTACATTACATATTTGTTCTCATACATATAAGATACTCGTACACATTTACTCAATTTATACTTGTACACTAACTCACATGACACGTGTATTTCTTGCACATTACAACATTAATAAAACTTGTATATTTCCTACACATTGACACTTACATAAAGAGGAAATATAAATCACACTCTAAACTATTGACTCAACCCTAATATACTATTTAAAAATATACCATGAAGGTACCATGTAGGTACATTAGCATATACCAAATAATGTAATATACTCCAACATGGGTGAAGTAGCATCTCTTAGTCATGGTTTGGAAATAAAGTGAGTTCAATTTATTAAGTTTTAAAGTTTATAAATTTCTCCATAGAAATATAAGATGTTTTAACAACCTTATATCTCATTCTCTCTATATACCATGTCTAATATATACACCTCAAGGGCCTCCCTATATACCTAAAGGTCCCTATATACTTGACCACTCTCTAAATACCTAAATATATGTGAGAGATAACTAATACATGGGACAATAATGATATATGGAAGTGACTTTCTAGGTACATAGTCCAAGACAACACATGATGTATAGCGATGTACCTCCTTGTGACTCCCACTAGCCCACTATGATATATGCCTCACTAGGCATAAGTAAGCATGAGACCCTATATGGGTGTTTGGTGGATTGATATCACTATATACCCAATATAGCCTAATGATTTATATGATAGTTACTCAAAGGGTTGTAAAATCCTTAGTAGGATCAGCCTTTGGTTATATTCTTATTATTTAGATTAATGCGATCTAATATAAATAAAAAATATAAAGTGGTCTTGATTAAGTTTGATATGTTTTAGTCTTGGTTAAGGTTTGGCTAGGACAAAGAGGGATCTTGGGAATCTTGGTGACGTTCATGTTGGGTTGACAAAAATGTGATAAGGGAGGAAAAGGATCATGAAGAGCCTCTCAAGGTATCCATTACGCTTCTCCCACTCTCATCACTTCAATACTGGGGGATATTTTAAGCTAAAGGATTAGTTTGATGTATTGATTGAAGAACACCTATGTTTTCTAAGAAATTATGTTTCTCCTAAGTTTCCTCTTTTGCTAAACCTTAACCTTAATCTAGTTTAGATGCATATAAAAAAACATAGCATACAAGACATATGAATAAAATGATTGTTTTATTTAACAATGAAATAAAATGATAAATTTTATTTCTAAGGAGAAAGGGTACAAGAGAGATACATAAAAAAACAAATTTAACCTAAAATACAAGCTATGTGCACTTCTAATTCATGCCTAAGCTAAAAATATAAATATATATACCCCATACAATTAATATTAAACTAGGTTTCTTCCTTCCTCTTTATAAATTTTAACAAAAAACATAAAATATAACCTAATTTGGGCACACAATAAATATGACAGGATCTAAATGCTAAAATGATTTGAGAAAAGAGCAAAAAAAAACACTTTTTGCTAATGTGGTAGAAGCATTGTCTATTTGCAGAAGCATCATTAACATCATCGTCTACTACCATGCTATCATTGAAACCTAAAAAATAGAAAGAAAATGATAGATATTATTATAGAAGGGCTTGTCCAATTTAGTGTAAGATAATTATATTTCTTAACATAGTGATGATAATCCTATTTAGATTAGATAAAACTGACAAAGTGACAAAAAATGATAAATTATTAAAAAATAAATGTTGATATGGAAAAAGCACCACCAACACTATCGTTGTTTGTGCTTCTACTATGTGTGAAATAGAGAGCACTATCACCATTGGCCTATAGTTTGTATATGATACCACTTATATTGATAGGATAGAAAGATAATATGCAAGCTAAAGTATGATGATGACAATAATGATAGAGGGTATTATCTAGAAGAATATAGACCCTACCACACAACTAAGATGTAGAGATCAAACTCCTTAAAATAGGATTAAACGCCTAAAAATAAAATACTATTTTAGATGTAATCAAATAAGCTTGGACAATAATATTGAAGATAAAAGTTGTGAAATAAATAAGAATAAAGCTACCATCTATGAAGTAAAGTAAATCCAATAAGTAGAGGTAAAAGGGGAGAGATAAAAACCCAATACCATAGGTTGTTTTCCCCCTTGGTGGAAGGTTTTAAAAATACCACTTTTTGCTTGTTTTGGGATGCTAAAAAACTCACACACCTTGCTTTGGGATGCTAGCCCTGGGGAGATGTGTTTTTTACCTTTTTAGTTGTCATCCATACTTGAGCAAAAGAATGCTACTACTAACCCTTTATTTTGAAGATGACTATGTTTTGCATGTAGTACTATCTTTAGTGGGAGAGTTTCAGGTTCACCAAGGGATTTATAGATTCCCTAATCTACATGATGTATTTAATTTTACATACGCATAATTTTTGGCCATCTATTTTAATATCTAATTTTCAATATAATAATGCAATGCAATGCAATATGAAAACAATGATGCAAGAATACAATTCTATTCTACATACAATTTGGTTTTTTATGAATTTTATATCTATGCTATGAAAAGAAAAATTCATTTTCTTTTCTTGGGAGGACAAGGGTACAAGAAGGGTAAAATAACACAAATTAACCTAATGCAATGTTGCATGAGCTATGTGTTCTTGAATTCCTATAAAATTGAAATAAAATGCTAGCAAGACTCATGATTTTTTTTATTTTCTCTTTTGTATGCGCTAAAAGGAAAGAGTAAGACATGGAATAAATAAATGAGTCTATGAAGTGAATTGGAAAGTTGGAGGATATGGGGTACTTGTTATAGTGGATGGTGCAAATACACCATTTGGAATTGAATATACTATTTGTGTGAATATGCTAACTAGAACTCCTATAGCTGGTAGATTCATTAAAACCTACAAAAAAAAAAATGAGGATTATGATTTTGAGGCCTTCAAAACATCCAAAATATTGATTCTTCCTAGTTTGCATAGCGAGGTCCTTTGTTTATATAAAAATTAAGGTGACCTTACCTTGGATATGGATGAAGAAAGAACAATAGTGGATACACCAACTAGAACTATTTTCCTTGGCAAACTTGCTAAAATAGATAAAAGTAGATGGATGAAAGTATGTATTGAGGAAGAAAGTATTTCTATTTATCAAAGTTATGCAAATGGATAGATTTTTTATACTGGATGCTGGGGGTAAGAAATCTAAGTTTACTTAGAGTTATGGCAAATACATTGCCTAAAATATGTATAGTCAATGGATTTAGTCTAGATGTTGGAGGACAAGGAATGTAATTTTTTGTCTAAATGGATACACAGGTGTTCCTTATAAATACACCACTTGAAATAGGTTTTCTTGGTAGATTCATTTAGGATGCTAGAGGCCATAGAATGGACTCTTCTATTGAAAGGACCATTCTAAAACCCTGAGAGAATACTTTACCTGAGATAAGTTAGCTCAACAAATTTTCTCATTCCACCAGAGAAATAGAAAATCCATTTAGGGATAAAAAAGGGGGTTCTTTTTTGGATCAATAGAAGTTTTGGTGGTAGTCTAGCATTCTTAAATGGATTCCTAAGGATCCTATAGGCTAAAAAACAAAGGAAAACTTTCACAAAATTATGGTTAGATTTTAAAAACACTATATGTACTAATTTACGCTATGGATACAAATTGAAACGAAGATTTTTTTTTAGTAATGATTAAAACATGAAAGGAAATTCATGTTAGGAAATATATCATCAAGCTTCCAAACACAAGATGCCCCCTTCTTCTTACTTCATGGTAGAATAGTTGGTAGTTGAACAAAAGGATTTTGGTAGCACCTTGTTGCTTATTTATTTTGCTAGTGAATTTGGTAGCACTTCATTGTGAAAAAGAGGCGTGATTGAATGATACCCAAGGGGGCAATTTATAGCATTTTGACCTCCTATAGTTTCCCAAATAGGTAAGGTGAGGTGGCTAGTAGGCTAATAGGTATGGTTCCCTAGTTGACAGATTTTTTTGACTAGTTAGATTGATTTGGATTGATTGAGGTAAGTTTGGGAAATTTTGGAAGTGGAAGGGGATATATCCTCTCACTTCCCTTCTCAATGACCCTCTATGCTTACAGAATGTCATTCAGGGCAATATTTGCACCCTCGTAGACTTCTACAGGTGCTAATTTTATTTTTAACTTTTAGGTGTGAATACACTACCTAGATGAATATGACATCTTACATATTTTCTACTCAATGTATTCACTTCTAGTGAGTGTTAGGATTAAAATATTGAATTTAAAGGGGGAACTTGAACTTTTGTGAATATCTCAAGCTAAAAGCAAATTTGCTTTGAGTTGATGGATTCACGCCTACTAGGTTTTGTATGCAATTTTTGAGGTTGATTGATTTGTTGTGATTTATTGAGCTAATTTTTTGGTTTACTTTGAGAATCAATGCAATATAGGTGATCCAATTTTAGGTATCTATATTTTCCCTCTTTTTTATGCATTTTAAATTTTTTAAAATGTGTCAAAAATAGCTATAGATACCTATATTATTTAAGTAAACATGGTGACTGGGCTTTGATTAATCAATATGAGGCAAAATGTATTGAAAAATGATACTTTTAGTGGGATATTTCTTTTTTGATTTTTCACTAAATAAATCCCTTGCTATGGCTGACACAAGGTTAAAAACTAGTTTACCCCTAGCCTAGGTGCCCCATTGATTTTTTGAGGGACTAAATGTAGTCATGAAGGAAGTCAAATAGGATGGGTTGAATATTTGTATAAGATGATTTTTTATTAAAATTAGGGTAAAAATAGGGAAAAAGGCAGCAGTAAATTTCATTTTTACCTTGCACAAGGAGAAAAAAAGTGCTTTGGATAAAATATTAGGGCTTTTCAAACTAGTGAAATCGATATGTCTAATTCACCATTTGGATAGATTACAAGAAGGAATAGGCTCAAGTGGGGTCATGATTTAGGTATGTACTCTTTTTATTTGCTACTTTATTTTATTTTTATCTTTTTGTGGTCAAGTCACCGTGTTTGATGTATTCATCCCATGGTCTTGAATATGCTAACACAAATACACCACTCAATGTATTCATGGTTATTGTGAGTCAATGGATTTGCTTTATGTGAATGTATTCACCACTCAATAGATTCCCACTTAGTTGATATATTTGCCAAAACTTTTAGGCTAGCTCATTTGAATTACTTAACTAAAATGTTTTACCTATATTTTTTTTTTGCTCCTTGGTTGTAAGTGTACAAAGTATTAGTGTAGATTTTATCACCCTCACACCCTTCAATCCATAATGGAAGAAATGACACGCATAGATCAATATGTATTAGATGTTGTGGGTTTATTTCACTTGGCTACCATGCTAAAAATTGAGTTAGACCATGCTCTTTTGATTACTTTGGGTTATATTAGGATAATTTTGCTATCGAAATAGGATATGTCTAGAGGATTTTGTGAGTGCCTATTTGAGTTGTTAGGATATGTATGAGTTGTAACTAGGATATTACCATATCAAGGGTGACTTATAGGTGTTATTTTCAATTGAGAGGCTATGGCATTGACATAATACCATATTTTAGGTTGGCTTGTTGGATTGAATGACAATGCTACTATATGCTATAGTATTAGGTTTGCTGGTAGGATACACCAACAAGAGATTGTTGCATTGGGGTATTTTTGAAATTATTATCCAAATGAGTGATGATCATGTGCATTTTTTGTAGGGACCCTTTATTCTCTATAGGCTATATAGGACTCCCTACCTTGTTGCTTACAATAATGGGAAGAGCCTAGTTTGTTACCGCTTAATATAGGTCTGGTATGCGAGCACATAGTTGTTAGACATTCTATGGGATTATCGATGATACCAATAGATTAAAACATTCTTATAGGATTTATGGGATAGGACCCATGACATAGGTAGGAGGGCATTTAGGGGGGTGCTAATGACAACTTAGGGATTATTGATGACCTCTGACCTAATCAAATAGTTTGGTTTCCCTGGAGGGAGTACATAGGGTGGGAAATAGATGATTTTGAGTAAGACCAAGTTTGGTAGATCAAATGGCTAAGGGGACCATGGAGAGAGTTTTAACTCTATTATTTGAATAGGTTTCAACTACAATTTATCTTATTTTAAGGAATTCCTAAGCTAGGGGAGTAGTGGTTCTAATGGATGACTTAAGAGAGATGAGGAGTGTATGGCAACCTTATTGATCCCAAGGGCTATATTGATGAGGATGTTGATGATCCTATAGTTGAGGACCCTAACTTGGATGATGTGGGAGTGGACCTAAGGTATATATAGTGGTATAATCAATTTTACCTTACTCGAGTTACACCAGTTATTAGACAACCTTAAATGGGCCCTAGACTAAGTATGATGGCTCAACAACATGTTTAGATGACATAGGAGCAGTTAGAATAGATACTGAGATATGGATCAACACCACTGAAAGATTTGATTGTAACCCCATTTGCTACTTCTCATGATAGTGAGGTAGGGACCAATAGGATATTATAGGAGACATTTGAGTAGTAGAGGGATGTGATGAGGAGGTAGATAGAGTTGCTATAGAGGAAACTAACATAGGCCTTGGTAGAGAGGGACCAAGTCATTTTGGAGAGAGACTAGGTCATTTTGGATAGGGGCCAAACCTGCATTAAGAGAGATAAGATGTAGATTGAGCGAGATGACACTTTGACTAGGGTGGTTGTATTGGGGACTAGGAGCAATGACATAGTTGTCAAAGGATTGTTTGACTAGATAGCTAGTTTGTAGGCTTAGTAGACATTGGAGGTTATGAGGAGCACTCACTATAGAGTGATGTACTATGTAGCCATTCCTCCATAGCATAGGAAACCATCACCCTCAAGGACTTGATCTCATTTTTAGTCTAGGATGATATCAATTACTCAATCATCATAGAAGTTAGTTTAGTTTTTGCTTCATCTAGTTGAGGGTGGGTTTGAGACTTAAGCTTATGTGATTGGGTTGAAAATTTTGACTTATCTAAGTGTCATGAATATATTGAGTTTGAGATGCTTAAACTAGATGACATGATCTGAGTGTATCAATTTTGGTTTATTATGGTACACCAAGTCTATGATATAGAGAGAGAGAAAGAGAGACCATTTTATTGTTTCATGATGGTGTTTGTGTGGTAATTATTTATCATGATGTAAGAATTTTATCTAAATTGTATGAATGAAAAAATTTATGACATGATGGTTTGACGATGTTAGATGAATTTTGGTGTATGGCTTGATGAGTAGAATTTTGTTTTTTAAATTATTTTTACATTTTTATGAAACTAATTTTATTTTGAAAAATTAGCATATTAATAGGGTTTGATGAATATTTGAACTAATTCCAAAATAAGTGAATGCCTAATTAAAAAATGACAAACATATGTGTTCTGGTAAATGATCATTTTATAAATATATTGAAGATTAATTTCAAGGATAATGGATATGTAAATTTGAATTCCAAAAATACTAAAGAAATCATATTAACACCATAGTCAAGGACCAAAATAAATTTCAAATAATTTTGAAATGTATTAATATTTTAATTTTCATATTCTACTCATTTTAAATGATTACAAATGCTATTGATATGGTATTTTTTTTTATAAGGTAGAATAAGGGGTTTTAAAAGGGTCCCCAAACCTCTAACAAAAGGGGTTTTGAAAGGGACCCCAAACCTCTTACAACTTTATAAAATATTCAATGATAACCCAAAGTGAAACACATAAATGTATGACCCCCCAGGGGACAAGAAACCAAACACAAGAGCACCCACATTTGAATCAAATAGAGAATGAAAAAATTCTTGTCCAAAAAGAGCACCCAAATATACTTCATCTCACTCAAAAGGATAACCCAAATTTGAAATATTTTGAAATTTCTATCCAAGATGAGAACCCAAGACAATAACCCTAGATCTAGAATCCTAGGCATTCAAAATTAGGAATACAACAATTATTTATCTAGAACTATACAATAGGTGAAAAGGAATCCTACAACTAATAACCCAAAATTGAACTAAAAGGTGCCCAAATTTGAACTAAAAATTTCATCCAAAAGGAGTGCCAAAATTTGAAAGAATTCAAACTTCTTTCCTAGGATGGGAACCCTAGATCTAGAAACCTAGGCCTTTAGAAGTAAACACCCAATATCTTAGCACTCCAAAATAAATATCATTGAATCCCCTTAACTGAGAAGCCATGTCCTGCAACCTATCTAGGATGCCATTCCAAAGGATAGGAGTGGTCTAATAACTCTTGATCTCTTCTCCTATCAGGTTCTCTCATAAAATTATTTTAAAATTCAAAAATAAAATTTTCCCACCCCAACCAGAATTCAAGATTCTAGACCCATTCTAAATTTTGAACCCTTGCAACAAAAGACTAGGAGGGGGGGAAACCATAATCAAGTTAGAATTTTTCATCCAATAAAATTAAAGATTTTATAACCATTGAGCACTAAAAATATTTAAGTCAACAACAATATTTATTAGCTCAACCATAAACATTTGGATCATGTTCCCACTTAGCACCGAAGCTTCATGAAACAAAGCCTATAAGGATATGAAAGCAAGATCCTCAGATAAAGGTGAAACATAGCTAGGACTAGCAAATAATAAATCCTAATCTAGAATCTTGATTGCATCAAGGTAAACATCTAACATCTCAATTGCGATAGGGATAACACAAATGTTTGATGGCTCCAAGCCATAAGTCCAAATAAATCTCACAAGATCCACTAAAGGACCCTATATTTTAGATAAAGTATATCTTAGGATAATAATCCAACAAAGGGAGGATAAAATCCCTCTCACAACTAGATAAACCCTAGAAAAATAGACTAGTATGAAGAAAATTGGATTTGTAGATCCAGGAACATAAAACCTGGCCCTAAAAACATAAAACCAAACATTCCCAAGCCTGGTTTTCTCTCCAAGAAAATAAAAAAGAAGTATCCAAAGAAATAGGGTATTTAAAAAGTAGAAAAATAGGTTGGGTAAGAGAACTATTGAATGGGAAGACTCCACACAACACAAAACTACCTGTCATGCTCAACCAACTTGCTATGGCTACCCAACCAATCACAAACACACTGCCCACCAAAGTAGCACAACCAACTAATCACAATAGAAAATAGAGGATCTAGAGTATTTAAGGCCACACCAATCCCTATCAAGGCAAGACCACTTAACACCACCAAACCAAAACCCTCTCCCAACCTTGCAACCTCTCATAATCCAGCTCTCTTACTCGATCAAATTCCCTCTCATGAACCAAAACCCTCACAAACCTATTGATATGGTTTGTTGCGAGTTAGTAGGGAAGGAAGTATTTTTCATAAATTTATTTTTTTGTGAAAAGAAAGATCAAAATAGGCATCTAGTCTTAAATTATTGTATATAATATATAAATATATATATACCAATTTTTAAAGTAACTTAATAACTCTTTACAAACTAATTATTTATGTAGTTGGTAGATCCTAAGAAGTGGCCTCTCAACCTAATAAATGAAAAGCACTTAGGTGACTATGACTGATAATTTTTTTAGATAGGTCATGCCATATGATAGTTTATGCCTGACAAAATATCTTATATATATGTATAATATATATACCAATTTGGAAGGCTAATCGAACAACTCTTCACAAACTAGTGTTATTATGTGATCAGTAGATCTAAGTAGTGGCCTCCTAGCCTAATAAATTACAAGTGCTTAGGAACTATGACTGATAATATTTTTAGGTAGGTCATGCCATAGGATAGTTTATGTCCTATAAAATAGTTTATTACTAAGCAACAACTCTTTTATCCTAAATTATGGACAAACACTTAGATAAACTACTATGTTTATAGGCATTTAATGTCTTGTTTTGCTAGACATACAATCAATGTCTTGATATGGTATACTACCTTTTTGGATAGTTGATGTCCTAATATAGTTCAATGTTTGTTTTGAATACTTAATATCTTGATCTAGTACAATGAATTTTTGAACTGTTGATGTCCTAATATAGATATTTTATTTCCCATGATCGGGATAATTCATTGTCTTTATTTCTCATCTTATTTTCACCCTTTCAGTATACTTTTAACATAATCAAATATTTCAATTCATTTTTAGAAAAATGTTTCTAAATATTATAATATTTGAGTGTAAGAAGGTTTTATCATTTGAAACCCTTATTAGAGATTGTAAGAAAACAAAATGTTGTGCCATCTGTTACCTAGAAGGCCCTAATAACAGGGCTGAAAATCAAATAATTATTTATAATGAATAAATATTGTATAATATGTTACAACTTTATATCCTTACAACATAGGGAATGTTATAATTTGGTAGGTAGGGAGATGTTTGAACTAGTTTTTTTTTTAGTGTTTGGTGTGTGTATTAACCGAAGCATAAAGTAAGTAATTATTTCAAGTAAGAAAACATGGAATATAATGTGTATTTTGGTGATATGTTGCTAGCATTTTGGGATCAAAAGTCTATAATGGTATGTATATCTTGGATTCTTTATTACATCCCAATGGTTGTGTGTCCAATGTTCTACCAAGGCAACACGTTTTGTGACCATAACAAGATTACACCATATGGGGCAAACTTGTTATCATCATAAAAAGAGTGCATGGAGAAGATTGGATGATTTAGTTCACCCACAACAACCTAACAAATAACATCCTATATGTATTAATATTTGTTAAAGAAATTGCAAGGGACAAATCCAATGAAGTAAATCAATGTGTGATTTGAGGTATATTACGATGCAAGGTAAATGTAGATGAAGATTATTGTTTTCCATAATGCTAGTATTTTTTTAAAAGGATATCATAGTTATTTCAATAATAACATGATTTATTTATAAAAAAATATTACATGGGTGAACCATATATATAGGGATTATGTATATTTCTAAATGTTGCAAGAGTATTTTGGTATTAAGAAACATGTATCATGTAAATGATTTTAATGGTGGGGAGTTGCTAGTGTTAGCGATCTAGTATGATTGTAATGCAAGTGAGTGCTATCCTAATTAGTGATCATTATTGAATCATCACAAAAACTCTATTTTCTATATGTGCATGCACTCAATACATAAATGTAGGTATACAATGATGATAGTAATGATGGATGATATGTGAGTAATGTCTCATCGCTATGGAGTGAGAGAGGAGAAATACAAATTATTCCCTTAAAATAGTTTATTACTAAGCAACAACTCTTTTATCCTAAATTATGGACAAACACTTAGATAAACTACTTATTGGTCACAAATCTACCTAAGTACAAGATTTCATCACTCATTGGATGCATCTTGAGATTTATTTGAGTCATTGCTTGGATCTTCATGGCCATTTCCAATTTTGGCTCTAAATCTTGCTCCATGCTGTCTATTATAGGTCCACCATATGAAACAACTATCTAAACATCCTGAAGGAACAAGAACACTAATTTAGCCTTGGTCACCATTTTATTACAATTAGTCAACATCTGAATGCGAGCTTCCTTAATCGTGTCCTTGGTGAGGAACACAGAGTGCATTGATTTTTTTGCCAATTGATTCTGCAAGTTCTGAAGTTGATCCTACAAAGCTTGAATTTTTAGTTGTGCTTCCTGCTCGGCTGCCTGAAACTGTGTAGTTGTCTACTTGCTTTCGCTATGTCACTTTACAAATGCATCACCTGTCGCTGCCACTATTGAGATTCAAATTGTGCTGCATCAAATTTAGCTTGTTGTTCCTCTAAGGCTTCCTCGAGCTTTTTTATTTTCTCTTCAACCTAAATGAGAAGATCCTTGTAATGTTATGCTTGTAGATACATGGAACTTGATGCCTCCTGTATGGTGCCCATGTGCTCAACTGGATGCTTATTTGTGAGGTCCTCAGTGACAACTTGGTATGAATAGTCACTAGATGTCATTTCTTTGAGGTTTTTGAACTCGAGGAATCATGGTCATCATGTGCTTCTCCATTGCTATGGGATCAAAAGTCACTTTCTTTACTGGTTGTGCCATGGCTAGTGAATCCTTTCTCTTACGATTCTTCCACCACCTAGATGAACTTTGTTGTGCCTTACTGAGTTTTTCCGCTATTGAGCGCTCAGGTAGCAACTCTATCTCAAATACTAGTGGCTCCTCCATGGAAAAAATTGGGGAAGAGAGAAAAATAGCTTTTTGGGGATTGGATTCAACCATAAGAATGGAAATGGAGGGGATCTCAGCTACGCTTACTCGAAGAGGTGCTTACGTGCTTATGGAAGAATGTGAAGGTATGAAAGATGAAACAGAGGGTAATGGAAGGGCAAATGGATTTGGGGCAAATGCAAATGAATTGAATGCAAGAGAAAAGGGTGGAATGGGTGAAACTGAAGAAGCACTAGCGACCTATGACTGTGGGACAGAAGTGGGAATGGGAGAGGTGGATGTGATGGGAGGTGAAGTAGACATAGGAACTGTGGATGAAAAAATAGTGGTCACCAAATGCTTATTAATGAGAGAAGAAGAAGGAAAATGCATACCTATGGGCTCCTATCCTTTTGTGCTTATGATAATTTGAGCTGATGGTAAACATTGTTGTATCACAATATTTTCTTCTCCTTTAGATTGTTCCTTCCCCATGTTCAGATCAACCAATGTCACCATTGAATCAGAGTGTGTTGGATCAATTGCTTGTGATGAAGACTATTTTATGCTCAGCACAGAATATGCTCCACTCCTAGGCTTATTCACTATGTGAGGGAAAGAAATTTCCATGACTGCACTCCTTTTATTTTGTAGAAATTTCTCTTGCTCTTCCTCTTCAATAACAATCTTCTCTTTTTCCAATACCTCCACTTGTCCGATCATTTCTTGTTCTTTACCTGGACTACTAATACTTTTAGGCACCAAATCAGCAAAGGAGAGGGGTTGATACTTCTCATAATTATCATCATAAATATTTGAAAAAGAATCATCTATAGCCATCGAATATTTTATTTTGAGCTTATTTTGATGAACTCTCATGATCCACCAATTGGTAATCTTTTCATCAGACCAATCAGGAAATTTGGTCTTAATTTTCTCAAAAAAACCTTCAAGAGGAACTTGTTCTGAGTGATTGGTAGGATCATATCCAACCTCCATTTCATAAAAATCATGCCAAGGAGGAAGTGACATCATCTTCTCTACATGCCATTCAATGTCATGCCCTTTAGGATTGTTCCTTTGTCACACAATATCTTCTCTGGGGCAATAATGAAATGTTTTTGCCTTGATGAAACTAGCAAAAATACCTGAAGGATCATACTTCCATCGTTGGGGGAGCTCAACCAATCCATGATCATAGAGTGTCTCACCAATCAGTTCATTCTTCCTACACTGAGTAACTGTGATATCACCAAACTTGAAAGGCATAACACATGTATTTTTTTTCTATTACCTTTTTTTTGATAAACCACTTCTGCTTGTAGGGCCCGAGGCACTCTGTTGCATACTTTATACATTATCTCCAAAGCAAGTCCTGAAAACATTCTGTTGAAGTTATAATAGGACTCATTCTTGGACAAACTATGAGTCCATGAGTATATTGGTAATGCTTTTCCTACTTCATCTATCTTGTTTATTGCTACAAAAGAAAAACGAGAGTGCATATGGTAGAACAAATGCAATGTCAAGAGGGAACAATGACTAAAGGTAATATCTTCTTCATTTTGTACCTTTCTCAATTGTGAATGTATCCTCATTTCTAAGAAACTTGCCCAATCAAAGAAAATTGAATTTGGAGTTGTTGTCGTGGCAGTTGGAGCATAAAACCTTGGCTGTGAAATGAATTGCACCAACGATGCTTGCCATTTTTGTACTACAAAATTTGAAGATAATCTTGTTAGCCATGCTATCATTGAATACAAATCTGGGCTCTTGAAACTTTTCAATGGTGTCGGCATTTTTGGCAACTCTCCTAATCATGGGCTCTTTAATAACTGGCTCTCCATGAACTGCCACATTGAATGGTAGGTTGATACCTCTCCTCCTCCTCCTTAAAATTGATTTTTTTTAATGTAGCAGAAGATGAAATTTGTGCACCACAAGCAAATGCATCCTATATGGAACTAGTCGAGATACTAAACAATACTTCTCCATGGGCATTTTGGACAGTTCTTGTAGTAGTGTTGTAGCATTGTGTGATTGCCCAGATCAACTAAGGATATGGATGCACAGGTGTACACAAGTACCAGGAGAGATAAGAATGAAATGCTATAGTACGGGGACTCCCAACAGACATATGTTGTGTAGCAAACTCAGCATCTAGATGCAATATTTCTACTCCCTTGTTGGTGATATTGCAATATTTAATCTGTCCCAAGCGATCATCATAAGGTTTCAGTTCCATATCTTCAACCTTTTCTTCTCGAGCTCTTCGTGACTTCTTCATGATCTTAGGAATTTTTTGTACATTCACCTTCTTGGCCTCTGCAGCTTTCCTCCCCATCTTCAGCTTCCTTTGAATATGCAACAATGAACAAAAAACCCTAGAGCAAAAGGGATTCACAAGACTTCAATATAGGAACCCTGCAAATGCTTTGATTGAAAACAAAAGGATGGGCCTCCTTTTTATAAATCCATACACATCTGTTGGAAAGCTTTCTAATTTCATGGGCACCGCATGCATTCCAATGATGCTTTTATTTTTTTATTTTTATGCTTCTTACCACTTCTTAAAATGCGAGAAGGGTAGTTTTTTTTTTTGGAAAGTGTAGTGAGCAGAGTGAGAAATGGTAATGAGCAGAATTTATGGATAGTGCAGCACGAAGAAGGGGGGTGCATGGGAAAAAAGACGAGTGAAAGGATTTAAATGCATAATGGTTTTTCTTATTTTAGTATCATTGTTTTTTTTTGGAATGGAAGCAGGAAGGATGGAAAAGCGAACGAGGAATGAGCTTTCTAGAAAAGAGAAAAGTGAAGCAGAGGATGGGTTGTTTTTGCTTTTTGAAGAGATTATTTTTTATTTTTATTTTTTATTTTAAAAACGGTCAAAATGGTTTATTCGAGGGGACGGAATGGGAATTTCGGGACCCAAAATAGTGTTTTCGAGCGTTTGAAATGAGTATTTCGAAAGGATAATGAAGACTACAGATGGGGAGTGGTGGAAGACTATATTGGGAGGTCCGAAAGGGCTTTTTTGGGACTTGAAATAATGTTTTCGAGGACCCAAAAAGGCTATTTTGGGCAGGAGAAAAACGAGCTCGGGAAGCATGCAATTTTTTTATTAATTATTTATTTATTTATTTTTTATTTGTTGGTTGACTAGTCAAAGGGTGAGATGGAAGGCTTTCGGGATCCTGAAAACACTATTTGGGGATCCGAAAAGGGAATTTCGGGCATGAAGGAACGAGAGGGACGGAATGAAGTTTTATAATATTTTATTTGAAATCAGAAAAGGGTATTTTGAAGACTCGAAAAAGGAATTTCGGGTTATGTCTTTTCTTATTTAAAAAAAAAAGAAAAAGGGTTTGGGAGGGAAAATTCAAATTTCGAAAATTTGAATTTCGAATTGAGCATGGAGGGAGTTGAGAGTTTTTTTTTTTTAATTTCTTGCATGGGGGAGTTGGGGAAAAAAAACGTAGCCAAAATCCCAAAAACAAGGGTTCCAAGGTAAGGCCATGTTTTAGAGTGCAAAGCGGGGAAAATGCAAGCCTTTACTTTTTTTTTTTAAACATCTCCAGAACCTTGGACCCCCTAAACACCTCATCCAACTTGATTTTTTTGGTTTTCAAGTTTTTAAAGAACTCCCTGGTTAAGCATAACCTTCCTAGGGTAGTACTCGGATGGGTGACCTCCTGGGAAGTCTTGGGCTCTGCACACTTTTTCATTTTTTTTTTTTTAACTGATAATAGGCCTTCAAATGAAGACCATTAACTAGAATTAACAGTGCATGACCATCCATATCTTGCAAATAAAAAGAATTAACTTGATTTGCACCTATGATTTGAAATGGACCTTCCCATATTGCCTCGAACTTGTGATGTTTGCCAGGATTTGATTTCTTTTCATTCCACTTCAATACAAGATTGCCAACCCTAAAAGTCCTTTCAGAGACCTTTTTATTGAACCATTTCTTTGTCATCTTAGCATGTTCTATAAAATCCTAGTATGATTTCTCTCGTTCTTCTTCCAACTGTAAAAGTTGAGCTAATCTCATGTTCATAGAATCAGATTCATCATCCTCATCATCAATCAAATTCCAAGTCTAGAGGGCCGGTAATTCAATATGAATTGGAAAAACCGCTTCTTTGTCATATACCAATGAATAAGGGGATGTCTTAATAGATTTTTTCATCAAGATGCAATCAGCCCACAATGCTTGATTCAAAAGTAGGTGCCAGCTCCGCTTATTGTCGCCAAGGGTCCTCTTCAAAATTCAAAGCAAATTCTTGTTTGTAGATTCGGCAAAGCCATTCCCCTATGGATAATAATTAGATGAAGTTTTCAAATAAATTCCATACTTACCAGCAAATTCACTAATTTTAGCACCTATGAAAGGAGTTCCATTATCTGTTATAATTGCATCTGGGATACCAAAGCGAGTGATCAACCCCTCAAGAAAAGTGATGACCGTGGCTTGATTCGCCTTTTTAGTTGGAATTGCTTCAGTCCATCTAGTGAAATAGTCGGTTATAGTCAAGATGTACTTGTTACCAACAGATGAGTTAGGATCAATGACCCCAATAAAGTCTATGCCCCATTACTGAAATGGTACTTCTACTTGAATCGGGTGAAGAGGTAATGATGCATTCCTAGTTCTACCGATGTATCTTTGACACTTATCATGCATTCTTATGAAACAAACCATTTGGCAGCAAGACATACTTGAGGGCTTGCAGTCTAAATCTTCTTCTCTATGAGGCATTCAGATGTGAAGGACATTTCCTAGAATAAAAATATTTAATCAGCTCCTCTGTCCAATCTTGATCCACTATAGAATGATTGTCAAAATTACAATTATCTACTACACCCTCATACTCATGAATTGTGGATCCAGAGGAAGCATTATTTGCAAGCTCTTGGCACAATGCTCGACCTCGAACAAGTTTGGTTGGTCGGATCTCAACATCAAATTCTTGAATTTTAGAAACCCAACCAACTCTCCTATCTCCAAGTTCTCCTTATATGATAAAAATTTTGGACATCTAGATGAACAACATAAACTATTGTTTTACTCTGTGAAACAAAGTATCGAAACTTCTTCAGAGATTTCATTACCGCATACACTTGTTTCTCAATGAAGTTATACTTCTCTTGATGTGGTTGGATGACTTGGCTTAGGAAAGCAATCGGACGTTCATTTTCATCATCTCCCTTCTGTGTAAGCACCATTGCATAAGCTTCTTGTTCACCAACAACATAACGGATAAAATCCTTGGAATAATCAGGGTTCACCAGGACTGAAGCTTGAGTGATCCTTTCTTTGATCTCCTCAAATTATTGCTTCCTCTGCTCGGTCCATTTAAATTCAGCATTTTTCTTTAAAAGCTCTATCATTGGCCTTATTACTTGAGCGAAATCTGCAACAAACTTTCGAACAAAATTAATTTTCCCAAAAAATGATTGCAAATCCTTCTTATTGGCTGGCAATGGAAGCTTCAAAAGAGCTTGGGCCCTAGCTGGATCAATAGCTAGGCCTTTTTTTGAAATTACATGTCCTAGGAGCTTTCCTTCCTTTACAAAAAAAATTGACTTTTTTGGATTAATAGATATGCCAAATTCTCGACATTTTTCAAATTCCTGCCTTAAATGAGATCCGTGCTCCTCCCTATTGTGAGAAAAAATAGTCATATCATCCAAATAAATCGTAATAATGCGATTTAAAAACTCACCAAAAGCAACATCTATTGCCCTTTGAAAATTTGTGCCAGCATTTTAGATTCCAAACGGCATTCGCTGGTAAGCAAAGGTTCCCCATTTTGTGGTGAACGTTGTTTTATGTTGGTCCTCATCCCTGACCCAAATCTGGTTATACCCAGAGAATCCATCTGTATCACTCCAAATTTTTCACACCCTTACCTTCAGGCTATAGGATCCGTGCCTGGAAGGGGGATGTGAAAAGGATGTGGCGGTACCTCAGACTGAGAGGACTTGCGAAGGTCCCGCATCTCAAGGGAGGTGTATATTGATGATTTTTCGACGGATGGTGGGTTCACCAGGAAACATTTAATGGCAGTTTCCACACCTAGGTTTGGAATGTGTTTTATGTGTTCGTTTTAGCCTTAAGCATTCAAATCCTAGGTTTGGCCAAAATGCATCTAAGCTATTCTATATGAAGATGCAGATTAAATGAATACAGAAAACATAATTAAGACAAAAAACAAAGAAATTATAGAATATTAAAAGAAAAATACCTGATCCGGATGTCTAATGAAGATTCTGATTCTTGAATCAGTCAGGATCGTCTTTGATTTGACAGGATCATCTGAGATCAGACAATATCGTCTGAGATCTGACGAATTTGTCAGACAAATTCGTCAGAGACCTGCAAACAGAGAAATAGGTGCAAAACATAGAAAATACAACAATTCTAGCAGAGGGAAATAGTGTAAAATGACAACAATAATATCAAATTGAAACTTGAAAATAGAAACAGGAATGAATTATGCTAATTAGATGATAATTATGATTTAATTATGCATTTAATCTAGATGGGTGAACTCCAAAATGCAGAATAGCATAAAATACTGAATAAATTAGCTAATTATAACAAAAAACAACAGAGAAAAGATGGAGAAATGCAAACTTTAGGCACTGATTGCCTCAATGTTGACTGCAGTCAAAATTGTCTAGCATTGGTACGAAATCATCTCTGATTCGACAGGATCACCTTCGATCTGAACATGATCGTCGACGACGATGTAAGCTTGCTCCGACTGAAAAACAATAAGGTACCTACAACAAAATTGTATAGAACTACTACAAAATAGAAACTTAGGATGTTTTATCATATGAGAAGTCAAGTTACAGAGAATTTCAGCCAGGGGGGTGCTAAGGGAAGGGCTTAGGATTAAATAGGCTTAGGAGGGAGGTTAGGAGGTTGGAGATCATCCCTATTTGGGAGATCTCCAATGGGGGAGGGTCCCTAATGATGCAGACATGCTTCTACCCGGATTAGAGACCCGTTGGAATAGAAGCTAATTATGCAAAATCAGTTTTGAGACAAGATCGTCTGGATGTCCTAGCCCAGACGAAATTGTCAGATCTGGGGTGATATCGTTTGATCGGCGACGATATCATCAAATGGTCAAAACAACCTCTAAAAATGGCATAGAAAAGGGGAAACAGATTAACCGATGGTTAACGGGTGGTTTGGGAGGTTAAAATTTGAATTTAAATTATTTACTAGGATGAATGTAATTATTAAGATTTCACTGCGCCAATTTTAGGGTGCTACATTTTGCCCCCTCTTTAGCGAATTTTTTGAAAAAAATGCATTAAAGATGAGTTCTTCTCGATCTACGAGGAAGCAAAAAATTATTTCCATTTTTAGGCGACGATTCTTGGTCGAATCATACGACAGCTTACTATGGTGCCCCCTCCGTGTTTTTACCCAAATCGAATGTTTGAGGTAAAAACATGGAAAAGAAAAATTATTTTTGAATTATTTTTGAATAAAATTAAGAAAAATAGGGTAAAACCCTAATTCATTTTTACTGTTCATCTTTACTGGTTTTAGAGCTCTAGAAGCAAAAATGGTGGAGACGATGCACAAATCAACAGAGGTCCGGCATGGGCTACGGGTAAGAGGCTAGACTTAACTTAGAATGATTTAATTTGATTTTACATGCTTTTTAGGTGAATTTTAATTAATTTTTGAGCATCGCGACCGTTTTTGGGCCGTCGAGGTCATCGCGACGAAATCGTCTCAATTTCGACGAAATCGTCTCAATTTCACCAATTTCATCTAAGGGCAAAATCGGTGAAATGGGGATGATTTCATCAAATTAGGGACGATTTCGGCTTGCAAAATCGAAGATGAATCTGCTCAAATTTGGGACGATATCGTTCAATAGTGGACGATATCATCATTTGATTAAATTGAACTTATTTTACTTGCATTTTTAATCACTTGAGTTTGTTTTTAATGATTGTTTGTTGTTTATGTTGTAGAGAGGATTGCTAAAGAGTAGGGAATGGAAATATGGAGGTTTGAGAGATGACTTGGCTGATTTTACATAGGCAGAGCAGGATCAGTTGGCACAGGCCAGCTTACAGCATGTGGCAGAGATGCGACAAGTGTCTACAAACATGGGGCTACTGACAGCCCTAGTAGAGAGATGGTATTCAGGTTCTTCCTATTTTTGGCTACCTATAGGGGAGATGACTCCAACTTTGGAAGATGTATGGAGGATTCTAAGAATCCCCATACAAGGACGATTGATCACTCCTATGACCAATCAGAGCCATGCTATGGGGCGGTTGTGTGGTGACCCGAGCTTTTGGAGAAGGGCGAAGTTAACATCGAGGCACTGTGTTAGATACCTGGGGCATCTAGACTCATACAGGTTTTAGCTGGAGTGGTTGGTGGACTTTTGCTATGCCACCAAAGTGGGTGAAGGGTACCATGGATGCTAGCAGATGTGATCTATGATATGCGAGACCATAGGTACAAATTCTCTTGGGGTAGTTTTATGCTATGTCGGTTGTACAGGATCCTACATGGGGTCATGTACAAGGGCAGCCTATGTCTGGTGATGACATCGCTCCTATAGGTTTGGTGCTAGGAGCACATTGTAGTGTGGAGGTAGGTATGTCTTCCTTTGACAAGGATTGACAGGGAGAGGCCTCGAGTCTTCTACTGGTGGCTCCGGAGAGGGTCACAATGGTAGATCGACCTCCTGATGTCCCAGAGACTACTAGATGACCTAGTACCGCACCAGATCACCTGGAGGCCATGGCGAGAGCACCCAGGGTGGGCCGAGGACAGACAAGAGTTGGCTCATGTCAGGTGAGTTTGTTGGCTACGGATGGAGAGGGGAGAGGCGGAGCTCCACTGCTATGACCGAGTTTTGTGCTAGTTTGGTCTGTAGCAGGGGATCCCATATCTTAGGGATTATGAGTTTTCTTAGACTATCTGGGATAACACCACAGTGAGTAGGGCTCCAAACATACAATGCTTCTGGAGTTAGGACTCGGACGATGCCCCCATTCAGCCAGTGGATGGGGACGATGCAGGGGTAGCCGATGGCTACGATGCCTGGTACATAGGCATCCGCCCTCCTCGGATGATGAGGGCTTAGGGTTCGATACACGCAGTTGTGCATAGGATAGGGAGGCAATGCCAGGAAGCTATGGAGGTAGCCCAGGGTCACGATGGGAGAGAGCTGAGGAGGCCATAGGCACAGGAGAGGCCATGGTAGTGGGAGAGGAGGGTGGAGAGATCCCCTTCTCCATAGAGAGAGAGGCCACCATCGCCCGATAAGGGCAAGGGTGTCGACACAGGGGAGAGTAGCGAGACAATGACTCTTTGAGTGGAGACAGCTCATCTCTGGGCACAGGTGCAGACATTGCAGGACAAGGCTGCACAACACTAAGCTGAGGTTACATAGCTTAGAGAGGAGATTGCATGCCTCAGGGCACAGGGTGGAGGAGCGAGCACATAGGAGATGGCATGGTCGATTGCTCAGACCACGTTCTACCAGGGCATCTACTTCTAGATGGTGCCAGAGGGTCAGAGGGTACAGCTGCCAGTCGGCATTGCTGACCCTATCAAGATTGGGTCATCGAGGACGTCTTCTCGATCGATGACCAGGACTCATAGTACCACTCATACTGCGATGGGGCCACCTCGTCCACCTCAGGGTAGGGGAGGAGATGAGGCTGAGAGCTCGAGGGGTTCTCGAGGCTAGAGTACTACACGACATTATACAAATTGATACATAGAGCATTTATTATTATTTTTTTGTTGATAGAGGATTGAGTATGCCGAGGTACAGATTGTGGCATACCGATCCAGTTTTGATGATGTATATATACTGTTGATATATATATGATATGTTTTTGATCATATGACTTGTGTTATGTGTATGTTTATGATGCTTTTATGTTTGATTGATTGATTTGATAATTCATGTAATTATGTCGTTGGAAATATTATGATTTGAGTATCATGCTTGTAAAATTTAAATGAAATAATCTGATGTAACAAATTGGTTGTTTGTGATGTGATGTGGTAAAAGATAAAAAGAGACTTCTAACAATAATTTCAAAGGACATTGTCGCTATTATAGACCATTTCATGGAGTCATCGCTCACTCGGTCGTCAAGCTAATCCCAGTATAGAAATATTGTTAAAAGTAAAAGAGTGCTTAAGAGACTATCTTAAGACTTTGGTGCAATGGTGCAAATGATGATGATGATGGTTTGTTTTTTAGATTTTTCATAAAAATAGTATGCATGAAATAATGATTTTTGCTAGGCATAAATTCCTAAGTGTGATAATTTTTGGATAATTCCCTAGGAATTATACCATCATTGCAAAATTGAAGGTTTGACATAATGACATGAAATAATGAAAATGTGTTTGCTTTTTAAAAGCATAATTTGTGTAACATAATGATTTAAGTCATATGGTTTTCATGATTTTAAAATAAATGGGGATTAAAAATTGTTACAATGGTTTGCGCTAGGCATAGAATATGTAGGTATAGACTTATACCATCATCGCAAAAATCCAAAAAAGAGAATAGATTGATTTATTGCATGGTTGATTTTTGATAAACAGAAAATATGAAGATGAGGACTTGCACTAGGCATAAAATTCCAATTTTGGTTTTGGAACTATACCATCGTCGCGAAAGTCGATAATATATATATATGTGTTTTTGATTGGATGGTTTGAAAGAAATTTTGATTTTTCTATTATGCATGTAGTTGTCTTTATGCTAAAAAAATGTACTTGAAAGAAGAAAATGAATTATTTCAAACAATTTGCAAAAAAGAATATTTCAAAGTATTTTGAAGACAAAAGTTAGATTTATAAGAAATCCCATGTGCATATGTGAGTTCATTTCCAATCTTGATTTATCATAATGATACACAAAATCTCTCAAATACAAATGTGTGTGCAATTGCTATGTTCATTTACCAGTTTTGAGCAAGATAATATGATACAAGTGATTTGAAGAAACCAGATAAGTGTTCATTAACCATGATGTAGATGCATATAACCATACTAGACTACTATGTAGGTCGAATTATCAAGAGCTAGCTAATCCATAAGCAGACATAGGTCTGTACAAAAGAAGGTCGCTAATGTGACGGACATATCGTCATGCTAGGAGTTACCCAAGGCCAAGCAGGTTGGGCACAAACCACCTGTTATGGGGCTTACCTCACAGTTTTTGAATAATTGAGAATTCCAGGGATTCAAGCTCATCAACCCTTCTTTTCTTTTCCAATGGTAGGGAAAGGGATTTTATTGCTTTCTTGCTTTTGCTTTATTTTCTTTTTCTTTTCTTTTGAACTTTGCTCCTTTTTATTTTTGTATTTTTGCTTGATTTTTGAGATAGTGCTTGAAATATTGCTGTAATGATATAAAATAACATTTTTTTGTCCTTTTCTTTTTCTCTTTTTCTTCAATTTTGCCTTTTGTTCTATACTAGGGATACTTGCTCGGATTAGCTGTAGAGCAAGGGATTTTTATTCTGGGTAGGGGTGAGCTTGTCCTTTTGCCAATTCTCAAATATTCTAGACCATGTGCATGATAGGATAGCAGGGGAAACTTTTTGCTCAAGAAACCACTTCTACTATGTAGCAAAGCATGGAAATTACAAATATAATCATTTTATTATGAAAATATGTGCTTGGTTTAAGTAAATAACAAGATCAATTCTCTGTGCTCAAACTTTATTTAATTGAATTTTGTGAACTTTGATATAAGAGAGATTAGTAATCATACCAGATAAAAATCAAGATATTTATTTTTGTGAGTGTGCAAGTGAGGGATTCCAAATAAATGCTAATTTATCCAAAATAATTTGAAATAGATAACTGCAATAATTGTAAGAAAATATATATAAATACTTTTTGAGAAGTTTTGAGAATGTTGACTCTCTCTTTCTTCTTTATTTTGTTTTGGTTTCGAAAGAGTCAAGAATATTGCTGTTTTTATATTTTTATCATTTTTTTTGTTTTGATTTTTGTTTTTGAACAAAAAATTAACAAGTGCCATAAATAAATACAACAAATAGTTTTGAAGATTTTGATGATTATGAATGTTTTTGATGTTTTTGAATTTATAAATTGAAAGAAATACAAGATAGTGAATTTGAAATATTTTAAACAAATATATACAAGGATGAAATGACCAAATTTATACATAGTAACGTTTAAGATGCAAAATATTCATGGGTTCTTTAAGTTCTTTACCATATAAGGTAGATAATTTGTATGCTCCTGATTCAAATTTAGCAGTGATAATGTATGGTCCAAGCTAGTTGGGCTCAAATTTACCTTTAAGGTCCTTAGTTGCATTAGTATTTTTTTTATTTTCTTTTAAAACAAGGTCGTCGATCTCAAAGGATCGAGGACGCACTTTTTTAGCATATGATATTTTAAGCTTGTTTTGGTAGGCATGGAGATGCTCCAAAGCATTGATGCATTTTTCATCTAGGAGTTCCAGTTGACTGAGTCTTCTAGCACGATATTCATCTCCTACTTCGGTATCTTGAAGTAGTAGAGCTAAAGAAGGAACTTCTAATTCAAAGGGAAAAACTGCTTCAACACCATATACCAAAACAAAAGGTGAAGTTCCAGTGGGGGTTCGAACACTAGTTCGATAGGCCCACAAGGCTGGATATAATTGAATGTGCCAGTCACGGCCAGTTTTATTGACCAATCTTTTAAGGATTTTAATTAAGGTTTTTTTAGATGCTTCAGCTTGACCATTACCCTGAGGATAGTAGGGAGTGGACCAGCGATGTTGAATCTTATATTTTTGGCATAATTTTTTAACATATTTATTTTTGAAACAAGTTCCATTGTCAGAGATGAGATGTGCAAGAATTCCAAACCTACAAATAATTTGATTAAAAATAAATTTAGAGACTTGTGTGCCAGTGCAGGAAGCTAAAGGCATAGCTTTGACCCACTTCGTGAAATACTCAGTGGCGGTTATGATGAATTTGTGTCCATCAAATGACATAGGATTGATTTTTCCAATAATGTCTAAACCCCATTTTGAAAAGGGCCAAGGAGATGAAATAGCCTACAGTTCTTGTGCAGGCACATGGACAATTTCAGCATGTTTCTGGCACTTGTCGCAATGGTGCACATAATCATGTGCATCATTCTCCATGGTAGGCCAAAATTTTCCTATCCTAAGGAGTTTTTTAGCAATGACACTACCACTGAAGTGTCCTCCACAAGATCCATCGTGGACTTCACTTAAGGCTGATTTGGATTCTTCTGAATTCAAACATCTTAATAGGATACCTTCAAAATATATCCTATATAAATTATTGCCAATTATTACAAATCGACTTGCTCATCTACGTAATAACCGATGCTGGTTTCTATTAGAATTGGCAGGGAAAGTCCCATTTTGGAGAAAATCAAATATCCGTGTACCAAGGTTCAGGAGTAGTTTCATTAATTAGAAACACATCCAAAGGCTCTAAGCATGATTTATTTGAAGCGGGTTCCTGGAGTCGATGAATAATGATAGTGGCATATTCGTCATCTAACTCCAAGGGCAGGAGAGATGCAGTTGTAGCCATAGCATTAGCTGCATGGTTGTAAGTTCGAGGAATAGCTTCCAAGGTAACTTGATCAAATAGAGACATTAATTGTAAAACATAGGCCTTATATGGGCGCAGTTTATCATATTTGGTCTGATAAACTTCATTAATTTGGTTTATAACTAGTTGAGAATCACCAAAAACTAAAAAGTGTTTAATTTTGAGTGCTAAAGCAGCTCGTAATCCAAGGATTAGAGCTTCATATTCAGCAGTATTGTTGGTGCAAGCAAATGTCAATTTGAAGGACAGAGGAATAAGATGTTTTTGTGGGGATATTAGAATAATACTCGCACTAGCCCCACTCATGCATCGGGCTCCATCAAAGTATAAGGACCATTGTTCAATATGGTCTGCCTCTAATTGAAGGCATTCATCAAGAAACTCAATGATGAGGGGATGGGTAGACTCTAAGGGTGCATCAACTAATTGATCTGCTATGATTTGACCCTTAACAGACTTTTGTCCTATGAATGTGAGATCAAATTTGCTTAGATCAAGAACCCACTTGGCTGTGCGACCCGATAAATAAGGTCGACTCATGAGATACCTTAAGGGATCGTTTTTGGCAATGACATAAGTTTTTTGAATAAGCATATAATGTCATAATTTTTTCATAGAAAAAACAACTGCTAGACATAGTTTTTCCAACGTTGTGTAGCGGGTTTCATAACTGATGAAGGTTCGGATAATATAATAATTAGCACGTTATCTCTTTTCATCATCAAGCTGAGCTAACATAGCCCCTAAGGTAGAATCTGAAGCTGAAATATATAGGAGGAATGGGCGATCAAGTTTAGGTGGTGAAAGCACAGGTGGATTAGGAGGTATTGCTTGAGAAGTTCAAAAGCTTTTGTACATTTGTCATCCCAATTAAAAAGGACATCCTTCTTAAGGAGTTTAAGAAAGGGACCGATTTTGTCTGCCAGCTTATCGATGAAGCGACGGATAGCTTGAAGCTTACCTTGTAAATTTTGTAACTCAGATATATTAGTAGGTGCGGGCATATCAGTGATAGTCGCAATCTTGAGAGGGTTGATTGCAATACCATGTAAAGAAACTAAAACCCCTAATAGTTTACCGGACTTAACTCCGAATATGCATTTTGTTGGATTTAATCGAATGAGATATTCTCGTAATCGATTAAAAACTTTTCTCAAATCATCTAAATGATTGTTTTCAATAATAGAGTGAGCTATAATATCATCTACATAATCATGTAGGATATCATGCATCATATCATGAAAAATGTAGGTCATAGCTCGTTGATAAGTTGCACCTATGTTCTTTAAGCCAAATGGCATCACTTTCCAACAAAAAGTACCCCAGGGGGTAATAAAGGCTATTTTAGCCTGATCTTCAAGAGCTATCCTGATTTGATTATAACCAGAGAATCCATCCATTAAGGACATCATCCCACTTCCGGCAATAAAGTCAATGATTTGATCCATGTTTGGAAGAGGAAAGTCATCTTTAGGGCATGCAACGTTAATATCTCTAAAATCTGTGCAAACCCTAACTTTGGTAGCTTCTTTCTTGGTGACTGGAACTACATTTGAGATCCATTCAGCATAATCAATAGCTTGTATAAAAACAACATTCAGGAGTTTTTCTAACTCCCCTTTGACTAGCAGAGCCAATTTGGGATGCATTTTTCTAAGTTTTTTTTTGAAAGGTTTAGCATTTGGATGGACCACTAGATGATGCATGACTACGGAAGGGTCTAGACCTGGCATATCTTCGTATGTCCAAGCGAAGACATCTTCATACTCTTTAAGGAATGCAATGTATTGTTCTTGTTTTTCTTGACTTAATTCTGATCCAATATTGATTATGTGAGGATTATCCTTAGTTCCAATATTAATTTTAATGATGTTTTCTACCTCCATGTGTAGATCTCTTTCAAAGTTAGGCGGGGCGGATGAAACGCCCAATTCTTGTCATTATTGTAAAGTTAATTTGGATAATTCATCTTGAGGATTAGTGGACTCAAGTTGGGCTATAATTGGTATAGAACCATCAAAATAAAATCCATTGTGTAACATTTCTTCAACAGAGACGTCATGGAAGATATCTCCTTCCAACTCTTCATCGGGGTCAGCAATCATTTTAGGGTAAGCTATGGATAGCATGTTACATGTAAACGACTAATTTTTTAGAGGCAAATCACCATGCCTATCCAAATAATCTTGATAACATATGATGTGATCATCATCTTCAAAAGGAAAGGGTTGACCCTTACTAGGAAATAGGCCCACACCACAGCAGGCAGGCCACGGTTCTACCTCGAAAGGTTCTTTCATGCCATTTTGGAAAGGTCCCAAGCCTTTCCATTTATATCCCATTTTAAGCATCATGGGTTTAGCTTTAATATAATCATTGGTAAAATAACACCGAGCATATCCATCATGATGAGTTTGAATGTTTCGAGGGATTCTTCCCCAGTCATATCCTTTATAAATGAAGGCACAACTCCCGACTTGGTAAGTACTTCCCATAGGTTGTGGGAGGCCCAAAGTACAAGGAGATGGCGGTAAGTTATTTAAAATAATTGAATCTCGCATGAAAGCATTTGTTTTTTTTTATATTAAGATTGTGGATAAATCTGGTAAAAGTTCATCAAAAAGGGCATAAGATGTAGAAGGATTATTCCCTATATCTTTAGATGTGGAAGGGATGATAGTTGTTTCTGTAGGTTTCGAATTTATAGGGATAGGACATGAAGGATTGGATGTAGATTGAAGATCTTTTTGAGGTTCTAGAGTGATTTGTTTAGAATATTGTTGATCTATATAGGAGGATGAAATTAATTGAGGGGAAATAGGTGAAGTTATGGGTGTGTGTTTCACAGTTTTGGATGAAAAATAAGAACTAGGATGCGTGGATGACAAAGCAGGGCAAAATTGCACTCCAACGGGTTCTGCCAAAGCACACATATCAAAGGGTCTAAGGTCACCATGGATAGTGACCAACTGATTTTTAAATTCAAATTTAACACATTGGTGTAAAGTTGATGGGACAACCCGCATTGCGTTGATCCAAGGACGACCCAAAAGTATATTGTACAATGCGAGGCAATGTACAATAAACATGATTGTATCTAGGGTTCTAGGACCAACTTTCAATGGGATGGTAATAACTCCACATGTTTCTTGTGTTTCGTCATTAAAAGATTTGATAATCATATCAGTTTTCTTCATTTCATCACTTCTAAATCCAAATCGTTGGTAGAAGTCAAAAGTGCAAATGTTTAGAGATGAGCCATTATCAATCAAGACTTGTTTGACAACTACATCTCCAATTAGAGCAATAATATATAAGGGATTATCCTTATGTAAACTATGTTGTGGGATATCTTTATCCCGAAATTCAATACAATCAACCTCTCGAGTGATGATAGTATTGGCCATAGCTTTAGGTTGAATGTTTTGAGGTACCATCATTTGGCTTAATGTAAGCATCAATTCATCCCTATGGGTAGGAGAAGATCTTAATAAATCCAAAAGGGAAATTCTGGTTGTAGTATTGGATAATTGCTCATTAATATTGTAAGGGGGTTTAGGTTGAACATTAGGAGCATAATTCCCTTTATTGGGATTTTTCAAAATGAATGGAGCCGATCCATCGTTCTGATTTGGTTCTTGTTGAGAATTTTGAGCCTGTTGTCGGGTAACGACTCCAATAGTACCTACAATGTTATAATGAGGACATTGAACTGCTCTCGGTTGAGCATTTATGGCTTGTTAATTAGAGAGGAATTGATTAGAAGAGGTTCGAGTAGTGACTCTTCTAGGAAATGGTTCTTCTGGAACCATAGCATCTGTGATGGGTTGAATAGGATCTGATTCATTTTTAGAACTATTCGATTGGTTTGAAGTGATTTCCACTTCACTTTCAGTATCTGATTCTATATCACTAGAATCAAAAGTTTGAAAATTATGTAAGGACCTGGTCGTAACCAGAGATAAGTTTGTGTCAAATATTTGAGGATCCTGAATAGGCAATTATCCGCTAATGGTTCCTACATATCGGGTAGGAGGGGGAACATTATGATGTTCAATTTGATTGGCTACCTCTTTACCATGTCTCGATAAAGGGTGTTGAAATATGTCTAATGTTTGATTAGCTTTTTGATTTTGATTTTGGGGAATGGTCTTTTGAGTATTATTAGGAGCATTTTGTTTAGGTTGGAAGGCTTGCACCTCCATTTCATTATTATCAATCAAATCTTGTATTTTATGTTTCAACCTTTTACAAGCATTGGTAGAGTGTCCGGGTCCTCTATGGAAATCACGGTGTAAGTCAGCTCTGTATCCGGGTATAGTTGGATCAGGTTCCTGGATAGCTGGTAATTGGATCAAACCTCTTTCGAGTAATTGAGGTAAAATAGTTGATAATGGTTGATTTAATCTAGTAAATTCTCGAGGAGGTTTGTTAGGAGGTTTCAATATAAATTTTTTTGTTGTCTTTGTTGCATTGATATTAGCAACATTTTTGTTGTCAGTGACTCCATCACCGACAACTTGTTTATTTTTATATTGATTTTTGGATGTTTTCTCATCATCCTTCTTCCTAAGTTGGCCTCTCCTAATGAGGGCATCTTCTACTCTTCGAGCTAAATCTATAGCTTGATCGAAGGTAGTTAAAGTAGCAATTGATAGCTCATAAGATATTTGTTCTTGTAAATTATTGATAAAAATGTCCAACATTTCCCTATAAGGCAGCACAAAGTGCAATTTTCCTATCAATTGCCTCCATCTAGCTAAGAAATCAACAAAACATTCATCCTTGTCTTGTTTTAAGTTGTATAGATCTTTAATGGTTACATGCCTCTCGATGTAGGCACTAAATTGATGGATAAATGATTCAGCTGTGTCTTCAAATTTTCTCAAAGAATGAGTGGGCAATTGATAGTACCACTCTAATGCCATTCCACCTAAACTTTTTGAGAACATTTTTAGTAATAGCAAGTCATCATGTGATATATCATGACATGCTATCCTAAACATGCAAATATGCTCTATGGGATCTTCGGTTCCTTTATATATAGGCAAGATAGGCATGGGAAAATGCTTAGGGTATGGTTGAGCTACAACTATGGGATCCAAAGGTTGACTACATATCTCTTGATAATTGTACGAGGGACGGTAGGGATCTATCTAGTCCATACGTGAAGCTAACTGTTTCACCATGGCTTCCAGATTACTAGTTTGCCCACCATATTGGTTCGGTAGGGCATTGACATGGGTTTTATGAGCATATGATGGAGGGACATGAAGATTAGATGCTATGTTGCTATTGTGTAAATTATTGGTAGGAAAGGTGTTATGAAGGACTTTTGAAGTGGTAGTATGTTGTATTCCAGATTGTTGAAAATTGGTGTTTGGCTTCATTTTAGGTTTTTGTTTACTTGAAGCATATTGCTCAATAGTTTGGCAAAATAAAGTAGTGAAGGAAGTTTTATTTTGTGTGGGAATGATTTTAGGTTGAATAACAGGTTTCTTAGGAGGTTGGGTAACCTGTTGTTTTGACATGTTTTGAAATAGTGACCATATCTGTATTGGATGGCCCAGCCTTATCACTTTATTGATCAATGAAAGACAAGGGATTAGTGCGTACATCAAATGCATGTTCCATGGCTGCTTAAGTGTCACTAATTTGCCCTTTATCAATACGAACTGCCACATTAAGGGCATCAATGTTATCATTGAGAAATTTTCAAAAATGATCTACGTTGTCAAAAACAATAGTTCTATCTGGAGCTACTCTCGGGGATGAGGATCCATCCTCTTTAACACTTCCTTCTTGTTCATTGTCTTCACCTAGGTCGTCTTCTGGTTGATCTAGAGTTTCTCCCTCCGGAATTTGATCTTCAAGAAGGAAATTTGGGTCTCTAGTTCTATATTGTAACCAATCTTCTTCTTCTCCTATAGTTTCTTTACCATTCCTAAGTTTAGGCATGGTGCTTAATTTTAGATTTCAGCAAATATATATATATATATATATATATATATATATATATATATATATATATATATATATATATATTTATATATATATATATATATATATATGCAACAAGCTTAAGAGGTATATATTAATTATATACCTACTACAATATTTAAAATGAAATGTCTTTTTTGGTTTTTGCTATGTTTTTTTTAGTTTTTCTTTGTTTTTGAAATAATATTGTAAATATGACAAACAATACAATAAATGTAAGAAATAAGACTGAAAGTAATAATCTAGTTTTCTATAAACAATTTATAAATATCATTAATGGGCTCAAGTTGTTCAGGAGTCATGAAGTGTTCTTCTTCAAATTGAAAGTTTTCTTTTAAAAATTTAATGAAAAGAGCTATAGTGATATTATCTGTCTCAGATCTTTGGTTGATAAAAGTAAAGTTTGTGGCAATACTCTCGATATAACACAGCTCGAGGAACTCTATTCCATCTTTCCCTATCTGTAAGAACAACCTCTTGGTCTTCTACAAGACCTGGTAACTGGTGTACAATGGCTATGTTCTCGAGGTATTCATCGAAGGTGAACAATTCTGAAGATACAAGAACTCTCCTATAAGCTAACCATCTATGGCAGGCTCTCTGAAGTTCATGATAAAAGACAAGTTGATGAGGATCCAGGATTCTATCTAGGATAAGCCTCTTGATCTGTTTAATTTTTTTTGACCTAGATGAAATGACACTAAGTCTTCTATCAAGTTCATCCCACAAGATTTGACTTCTATCTGTTTTAGGCACACTAAGCACAGAATTGATTTCTATGGCTGCCAATTGGTTTTCTACATTTATAGTAACTGCTAATCTTTTCTTAGGAGCTACCATCTAATATGCAACTTATTAATTTGAAATGATTTGAAATGCATCTATGTTTTCATTGTTTTATTATTTTGTTTTTGTTTTTTGTTTTCAAAAGGTTTACAATGCATTCACGTCGGGTTCACCAAAATGTATCGCTCCAAATTTTTCACACCCTTACCTTCAAGCTATAGGATCCATGCCCGAAAGGGAGATGTGAAAAGGATGTGGCAATACCTCGGACTGAGAGGACTTGCGAAGGTCCTGCCTCTCAAGGGAGGTGTATATTGGTGATTTTTCGATGGATGGTGGGTTCACCAAGAAACATTTAATGGCAGTTTCCATGCCTAGGTTTGAAATGTGTTTTATGTGTTCATTTTAGCCTTAAGCATTCAAATCCTAGGTTTGGCCAAAATGCGTCTAAGATATTCTATATGAAGATGTAGATTAAATGAATATAGAAGACATAATTAAGACAAAAAATAGAGAAATTATAGAATATTAAAAGAAGAATACCTGATCCGGATGTCTGATGAAGATTCTGATTCTTGAAGTAGTCAGGATCGTCTCTGATTTGACAGGATCGTCTGAGATCAGACAAGATCGTCTGAGATCTGACGAATTCATCAGACGAATTCTTCAGAGACCTACAAACAGAGAAATAGGTGCAAAACATAGAAAATACAACAATTCTAGCAGAGAGAAATAGTGTAAAATGACAGCAATAATATCAAATTGAAACTTGAAAACAGAAACAGGAATGAATTATGCTAATTAGATGATAATTATGCATTTAATCTAGATGGGTGAACTTCAAAATGTAGAATAGCATAAAATACTAAACAAAATAGCTAATTATAACACAAAACAATAGAGAAAAGATGGAGAAATGTAAACTTTAGGCACTGATTGCCTTAATGTTGAATGCAGTTGAAATCATCTTGCATTGGTATGAAATTGTCTCTGATTCGACAGGATCACCTTCGATCTGAACAGGATCGTCGACGACGATGGAAGCTTGCTCTGACTGAAAAACAATAAGGTACCTACAACAAAATTGTATAGAACTACTACAAAATAGAAACTTAGGATGTTTTATTGTATGAGAAGTCAAGTTACAGAGAATTTCAGCCAGGGGGGTGCTAAGGGAAGGGCTTAGGATTAAATAGGCTTAGGATGGAGGTTAGGAGGTTGGAGATCATCCCTATTTGGGAGATCTCCAATGGGGGAGGGTCCCTAATGGCGCAGACACACTTCTGCCCGAATTAGAGACCCGTTGGAATAGAATCTAATTGTGCAAAATCAGTTTTGAGACAAGATTGTCTGGATGTTCTAGCCCAGAAAAAATCATCAGATCTAGGGTGATATCGTCTGATCGGAGATGATATCGTCAAATGATCAAAACAACCTCTAAAAATGGTGCGAGAAAAGGGGAAACAGATTAAGCGGCGGTTAACGGGCGGTTTGGGAGGTTAAAATTTGAATTTAAATTATTTACTAGGATGAATGTAATTATTAAGATTTCACTGTGCCAATTTTAGGGTGCTACACCATCTAACAAAGAGAATCCCTGAGCTCCCGCAACCACATGAAGAATATGGTCAATCTGAGGTAGAGGATAATGATCTTTCGGCGAGGCTTGATTCAAATTTTAAAAATCAACACATAGGCGAATATCTCCATTCTTTTTCTGTACTGGGACCATATTTGCCACCCAAGTTGAATTATTGATGGGGTAAATGATTTTAGAATCCAACATTTTAAGAAGCTCCGCCTTCATCAGTACTTCAATCTTGGGATTAACTAGTCTCTGCTTTTGTCTGAAGGGTTTCACCCCATCATGCAACTCAATAGTATGTTGTATTACATCTTTGTTATATCCCTTCAAATCATGGTAACTCCAAGCAACTGTGTCAAAAAATTCATGACATAAATCTCTGATTTGTTCTAACTCCTCAGGAGTACAATCCATCCTAATATTTATCAAATTTTTGGGACCCAACTCTGGTTCAGTATACTCCTTCTCATCTACTTTGATCCTATGCTTCTCTGCCCTATCATTTTGATAAAAATGGATTTCAAGTGTAATCAATCCTTTTGGGATATGATTATTCCTTAGTTGAATAAGCCCTTTGGCTTCCTCCTCATCAAGCGTTCTCTCTTCCACAGTACTCGCTTCTCTTATCAAAAAATTTACAATATGCTCATCACTTTCGAATACTTGCCAATACATGTTCTTATCTAGGACCGAAGGTCTATAAACTAACCTTAAGGTCTTAGATTTCCTCACTACATGCTCAATCGATGAGAAGTTTGCTCCAAGAGATGCTAGAAGGTTAGCATGCTTATTCAGCTCTCATGAAATGGATTGAATATTCAATGTTGTGAAAGCCTCAAATAGGTCCCAAAATTTGTTGCGAAACGCCTTGAGATAATGCTTCTTGGAGATGCACTTGTTCGTTACTTGATTTACAATCAATTCAGAGTCACAAAAAATCTGCAATTGTTTAATCCCCAATTTTTTGCCTTCTTCAAACCTAGACACAACACTTCATACTCAGCAGCATTGTTAGTACAACTCTAGGTCAATCGATATGAATATGTTTTCTATAGGCTAGAGGGAGAAATAAGAACAATCCTTGTTCTCACACCATTTTTACATCTTGCTCCATCAAAATACAACTTCCATAATTGATAGAGCATAGAGTCTTGATCATTTTGATCAAGAGGCATATTTATTTCAACCTCTTCAGGATTTGTAATGGAGTAACAACCAATTTTAGTTTCCATAATGGCATTAACATCGAGCATTGAAAACTCATCCTCTAAGTGAAGCTCATCCAAGACTTCATCCATAAAATCAGGATCTTCCAATTCTTCAGTTATCATGTTGACAGAATGTGTGGACTTTTCTTCTTCTTCCATATTCTCTATATGAAAAGTAGAAGGCTTCTCATTGTAGATCCGGATTCTTATTCCTTTGAAAGGAATCTCCAAGTGAGAATAATCTAGAGAAAGGTAGCCTCCCATATTGGCAGTGAATTCTCTCAACAAACACATATTGAAATATGGTTCCAAATCAACCACAACTACCTCCTGAATTACTGTAATTTGAGGTATACTATGTAGAACAATATGAATATCCTTGATTACACCTACTATTTTCATGGGAGTCTCGTACAACTACAAGACACTAGGGCTACTTCTTGTATACTCCATACCCATGACTTCACGAACTGCCTTTGGCATGACAGTTGTCACAGCACCAGAATCAATCATGCAGTTGTGCACTATCCAACCCTCCATCCTGAGTGACAAATAAAATGGGGGTCATCTATTTTTTCCAGTGGCTGAAGTAGTTAATGTTTGAGCAAAAATCATCTAGGTAGGATTCTTATCATTATATTTCATAGACTTCAATGATTCTTGTAACAAATCAACTTGCCCAAGTAATTGTAATGCATCATAGAGACTAACCTTGGCTGGAATCTTCTTCAATTCTTCAACAATATTGTATGTAGATGCACCAAACTCCCTCTTTTCAATAGTGGCTTAATATTTGCTTCGATATTGCTGAGTGGCTTCTACCCTCAGTATTTTAGTCAAATATGGGTACTTAGATTTTCTTTGGCTTGTTCCTCTTCTTTAGCTCTTTCCTACGAAGCTGAGGCTTTTTATTGCAATCTTTCCTTTGTTCATGGTGGCAAAAGATATTTTAATAGAACAGGTGAATCTGGATTTGGTATTGAAGCAGGAGATTTCACTTGTACTTGTTTCTTCTCATTTTGCATCTTCGGATCAGTCAGTATCCTTAATGGTTCCATCTCTGCTAGATCTACCGTGACTGGTGTATCGCTCCAAATTTTTTGCATCCTTACCTTCAGGCTATAGGATCCACGCCCAAAAGGGGGATGCGAGAAGGATGGGACAATACCTCGGACTGAGAGGCCCTTTGAAGGTCCCGCCTCTCGGGGGAGGGGTATAAGGGTGAATTTTTGACGGATGGTGGGTTCACCAGGAAACTTTTGAGTGGTAGTTTCCACGCCTAGGTTGAGAGTATGTTTGATGTGTTCATTTTGCACTTTAATCATTCAATCCTAGGTTTTGCCAAGATGAATCTAAGCTATTCTATATGCCAATGATGATTTTTATGAATACAAAAAACATGCGTAAATGCTAAACATAGAAAGTAGGCTAAATAAAATAGAACATACCTGATTTCGGATGTCTGATGAAGATTCTGAGTTTTGTAGAAGTCCAAATCATCTCAAATCATACGTAATCATCTTAGATCATAGTCGATTGTCTGATATCAGACGAGATCATCGTCGATCTGATGAATTCGTCAGACGAATTCATTAGAATCCTGCAGTCATAGAAACAGATACAAAATACCAAAATTGCAACTGCAAAAGCAAGGGGAAATGATAGAAATAATAGTAAATTTACCTAAATGATAGATCCAGATAGCAATTAAAAGGAAATGCATCAATTTGACAATTTATTTTGACTTTATCATGCATCTATGCTAAATGAGGTGAACTCCAGGATGCATAAATATAATAAACTAAGATAATGCATAAAGAAATGTAGAGAAATGATAAGAAAATGCAAACTCTGGGCTCTGATTGCCCCCAATCTAGACTACAGTCGAGATCGCCTCCAATCGTACGAGATCATCATCGATCTATGATAGGATCATCCGAAATCGTCTGGAATCGCCTGCGACGATCCAAGCTTGCTCCAGCTAAAAAATAGTAAGATTCCTGCAAGAAAACTTGAAATACGCAATGCAAACAAAAGTATGAAGGTGTTCTAAGGCACAAGGAACTAAATTTGCAGGGAAATCAGTCAGCTAGGGGGTTCAGGGGGATAAACTGAGAAAATCCCAGTTTATATAGGATTAGGGAGAGGTTAGGAGGTTGGAGATCATCCCAATTTGGGAGATCTCCAATGGGGGAGACTCTAACCATGCAGACACGCTTTCTACCCAAGTTAGAGAAGCTATTGAAATAGAAGCTAATTATGAAAATTTAGTTTTGGGACGAAATCGTCTGGACGTTTTGTTCTAGAAGAATTTGTCAGATCTAGGATGATTTCATTTGATCTACGATGATATCGTCCAACGGTCAAAACAAATCCTAAAAATGGCGCGAAAAACAAGGGAAGCGGGTAACAGGCGGTTAACGGGCGGTTTGGGGTTAAAATTCAAATTTTTATATTTTTACTAAGGTTTAATTGTGCCAATTTTAGGGTGCTACATTTTGCCCCCTCTTTAGCGAATTTTTTGAAGAAAATGCGTTAAAGACGAGTTCTTCCCGTTTTACGAGAAAGCAAAAATTTACTCAATTTTCTAGGCGACGATTCTTGGTCGAATCGTTCGACTGCTGACTATGGTGCCCCCTCCGTGTTTTTACCCAAATCGAACGTTTGAGGTAAAAGCACGGAAAAGCAAAAAATTAAAATGTTGTTGGTTTTAAATAAAATTAAGAAAATAGGGTAACACCCTAATTCATTTGCACTATTCATTTTTACTATTTTAGAGCTTTGCAGAAGAAAATGGTTGAGACCACACCGCCGACCGAGAGGTGAGGGGGGGGGGGGAGAGTAAGGATCTAATCCTAGTGAATTATGGTTGGATTTAATTTGTGCAATTTTTGGATTGAAATTTTGACTTTTTGGGGGCATCGCGGCCATTTTTAGGCCGTCGAGAACGTCGGGAGGAAATCACGTCCCTATCATCGACATCGTCCCTCGATCTTCTTTGTCGAGGGCGAAATCGGTGAACTAGGGGCGATTTCATCCTACAAAGGATGATTTTGCCCAATTTAGGACGATATCATCCAATAGTGAACGATATCATCATTTGATGAAATTAAGTTTGTTTGAATTGCATTTAATTGTTTTTTTTTATAATTGGTTTATTAATGCATTTTGTTGTTTTATTGTTTTTTTTGCAGAGGGGATTACTAAAGAGTCAGGAGTGGAAATACGGGGGCTGAGAGATGACATAGCCACGCTCGACCAGGCAGAGCGTGACCGACTAGCACAGGTCGGTTTGTAGCATGTGGCAGAGATGCCACAAGTACCGATGGACATGGGGCTACTGACAGCCCTAGCAGAGAGGTGGTATCCGGGGTCGTCCTGCTTTCGGTTACCGATAGGGGAGATGGCTCCCACACTAGAGGACGTATGGAGGATCTTAAGGATCCCCATATAGGGATGGCTGATGACTCCTATGGCCAATCAAGGCCAGGCGATGATGAGGCTGAGCGAAGACCCGAGCTTCACCCTGGAGAAGGGTGGAGTGAACATCGAGTCTCTGAGGTAGATGCCTAGGGCATCTAGGCTGACTCAGGTTTTGGCAGGGGTAGTAGGTGGCTTACTGCTATGCCACCAGAGCGGGTGTAGGCTACCATGGCTCCTCTCAGATGTGGTCTGTGACATGAGAGACCACGGATATAGGTTTGCATGGGGCAGCTTTGTGCTATGTCGCTTGTATAGGATCCTGCATGGGGTCGTATACAAGGGAGGCCGATGTCTGGTCGTGACATCACTACTACAGGTTTGGTGCTGGGAGCACATCACGGTGCGGAGGCCGATAGGACTCCCACTGACGGGGGTTGACCGAGAGAGGCCCTAGGTTTTCTACTGGTGGTTACAGAGGGGGTCACAATGGTGGATAGATCTGTCGATGTCACGGAGGTTGTTGGATGACCTCATCCTAGACCAGATCACCTAGAGGCCATGGAGAGAGCATCCAGGGAGGATGGGCAGGAGCTGGCTCGCATCAGGCGAGTCTGTTGGCTGAGGATGGAGCGGGGAGAGGTAGAGCTCCACCGCTACGACCGGGTTCTATGATAGTTCGGTCTACAATAGGGGATCCCTTCTCTCAGGGATTATGAGTACTCCTAGACTATTCGGGATAGTACTACACTGAGCGGGGCTCTAGACATGCAGCGGTTCTGGAGTCAGGACACAGATGATGCCCCCATCCAGCTAGTGGATGGTGATGATGTTGGGGTTGCAGACGGATACGATGCCTGGTACGTAGGCATCCACCCTCCTCGGATGACGAGGGCATAGGGTCCGGTGCATGCCATGGTGTGATGGATGGGGAGGCGACGTCAGGCTGCTATTGAGGCAGCGCGGGGTCACGATGGGAGAGAGCAACGATGGTCTCCATAGGAGAGATGCCAGAGGATGGCACGGGCTCCATAGAGGCCATAGCAGACAGGGAGGAGGGAGGAGAGATTCCCTTCTCAGCAGGGGGAGAGGCCACCATCGCCCGATAAGGGCAAGGGTGTCGAGGTAGGGGAGAGCAACGAGACGGTGGCTCTCCGGGCTGAGGTTGCCCACCTCCGAGCACGGTGTAGACACTACAGGATGAGGCTACACGGCTCAGGGCTTAGAGTGGAGGGGCGAGCACTCGGGATCTGGCATGGTCTATTGCTCAGACCGCATTCTACCAGGGGTTATACTATCACGTGGTCCCAGAGGGATAGAGGATACCATTGCCAACCCCCATTGTAGAGCCGGTCATGATGGGATCATCGAGGACATCCTCACGATCGATGGTGAGGACCCGAGACATAGCCCGGACCTCTATGGGACCACCTCCTCCACCTCAGGGTAGGGGAGGAGATGAGGCTGAGAGCTCGAGGGCTTCTCGAGGCTAGCTGCTATAGACTGCAGACTATATATATTATCACTTTTTGAGGGGATTGAGTATGCCAGGGTATTGATTGTGGCATACCAATCCAGATGATGTACATATTTGATTGATGATATATATATAGATTGTCTTTTTGATGATATGACTTGTGTATATGTTGTATGATGCTTTAATTTTGAATTTTGTGATTGATTATTTATGTAATTATGTCGTTGGAAATAAATTATAATTTTATGTCATGCCAAAAAATTGTAAATGAAATAATCTGATGTGAATAAATTGGTTGTTTTGTTGAGGTGATTTGATGAAAAATAAAAGGGACTTTTAACAATAATTTCAAAGGACATTGTCGCTGTTATAGACCATTTAATGGAGTCGCCGCTCGCTAGGTCGTCAAGCTAATCCTGTTATAGAAATATTGTTAAAAGTAAAAGGGTGCTTAAGAGACTGTCTTAAGACTTTGTGTTGTGAAAATATGGTGATGGTGATAATTTGTTTTCAGATTTTCATAAAATTTTATGCATGAGATATTAAAAGAAATATGATTTTTGCTAGGCATAAATTCCTAAGTGTGATAAATTTTTTTGAATAAGTTCCTAGGAACTATACCATCATTGCAAAATTGAATGTTGACATAAGGACATAAAATAGAAAATTTGCGTTCTTTTTAAAGCACAATTGTGTAACATAATGATGTAAGCCATATGTTTTTTATGAATTAAAATGAATGGGAAAATAAAATTGGAACAATGGTTTGCGCTAGGCATAGAATTATAGGTATAGACTTATACCATCATCGTGAAATCCAAAAAGGAAATTGATATTTTAGTTTTATTGCATGAGTGATTTTTGATTTTGAGATAAACAGAAAATAATAATATATAAACATGACTTTATTTACTAGGTTTTTGAAGATGTGAAAGGAAATTTTTGTTTGTTGGAAAGACATATATTTAATTGTTTTTATGCTAAGCAAATGTTCTTAAATAAGAAGATGAAATGGTTCTGAAAGAATTGCAAAGATATTTTAAACTATCTCAAAGACAAAATGTAGATTTATAAGAAATCCCATGTGCAAATGTGAGTTCATTACCGATCTTGATTTATCATAATGATACAAAATCTCTCAAATACAAATGTGTGTGCAATTATATGTTCATTCACCAATTTTGAGCAAGATAATTTGATACAAGTAATTTGAATTAACCAAATGAGTGTTCGTTGACCATGATTTATATGCATGTAACCGTACCAGACTACTATGTAAGTTAGGTCATCAAGAGCTAGCTAATCCATAAGCCGACATAGGTCTATACAAAAGAAGGTCGCTAATGTGACAGACATATCACCACGCTAGGGATTACCCAAGGCCAAGCGGGTTGGGCACAAACCACCTGTTATGGGGCTTACCTCACAGTTTTTGAATAATTGAGAATTCCAGGGATTCAAGCTCATTCACCCTTCTTTTCTTTTCAAGGGGTAGGGAAAAGGGATTTTATTGTTGTTTGCTTTCTTTTCTCGTTTGCTTCTTTTTTTTCTTTTTTTTTTGTATTTTTGTATTTTTGCTTGGAACTGAGATAATGCTGAAATATTGTTGTGATGATACAAAATGATATTTTTCTGTTTCTCATTTTCTTTGACTTTTCTTTTTCTTCCTATGCTAGGGATACTTGCTCGGATTGGCTATAGAGCAAGGGATTTTTATTCTGGGTAGGGGTGAGCTTGTCCTTTTGTCAATTCTCAAAGATTCTAGACCATGTGCATGATAGGATAGCAGGGGAAACTTTTCGCTCAAGAAACCACTTCTACTATGTAGCATCATATCGAATTTTGCAATGAAATCATTTTAATGTGAAGAGATATACTTGGTTCAAGTAAATAACAAGATCAGTTCTCTATGCTCAAAACTTTATTTAATTCAACTGTGGACTTTGATATAAGAGAGATTAATAATCATACCAAATAAAATCAAGATATTTATCCATGTGAGTGTGAAAGTGCGGGATTCCAAATAAATGCTAATTTATCCAAAATAACTGAAAATATAACTGCAATACTTCAAGAATTGACAGGTGTGAAAATAAAATATGTTTTTGAAGATTTTTGATGATTTTGAAGTTTTTATATTTTGATTTTAATTTATGAATGGAAAGAATAAATACTATTACTATTTTTTTTTGAAATTTTTATATGGATGACGAAAATGAAATAATATGCAAAATAACAATATATACAATGATGAAATGACCAAATTTTATGCATAATAGCGTTTGAGATGCATAATGTTCATAGGTTCTTTAAGATATTTACCATCTAAGGTAGATAATCTGTATGCTCCTGAGCCAAATTTAGCGGTGATGATATACGGTCCAAGCCAGTTGGGCTTGAATTTACCTTTAAGATATTTAGTTGCATTAGTATTTTTTTGATTTTCTTTTAAGACAAGGTCGTCGATCTCAAAGGATCGATGATGAACTTTCTTGAGGTATGCTCGCTTGAGCTTGTTTTGGTAGGCTCGAAGATGCTCCAAAGCATTGATGCGCTTCTCATCTAGGAGTTCCAGTTGACTAAGTCTGCCAGCATGATATTCATCTCCTACTTTAGTATCTTGAAGTAGCAGAGCCAAAGAAGGAACTTCTAATTCAAAGGGAAAAATAGCTTCAGCGCCATAAACCAAAACAAAAGGTGAAGTACCTGTGGGGGTGCGAATGCTAGTTCGATAAGCCCACAAAGTAGGATATAGTTGGATGTGCCAATCTCGACCAGATTTATTGACCAGTATTTTGAGGATTTTGATTAATGTTTTATTAGATGCTTCTGCTTGGCCATTACCCTGAGGATAATAGGGAGTGGACCAACGATGTTGAATTTTATATTTTTGACATAATTTCTTGACATCTTTATTTTTGAAACAAGTTCCATTATCTGAGATGAGATGTGCAGGAAATTCGAACCTACAAATAATTTGATTAAAAATAAATTTGGAAACTTGGGTTCCAGTGCAAGAAGCTAAGGGCATAGCTTCAACCCATTTCATGAAATACTCAGTGGCGGTTATGATAAATTTGTGTCCATCAGATGACACAGGGTTGATTTTTCCGATGATGTCTAAGCCCCATTTTGAAAAGGGCCAAGGAGATGAAATAGCCTGCAGCTCTTGTGCAGGCGCATGGACAAGGTCAGCATGTTTCTGGAACTTGTCGCAATGGCGCACATAATCATGTGCATCATTCTCCATGGTAGGCCAAAAATATCCTATCCTAAGGAGCTTCTTAGCAATGGCGCTACCACTAAAATGTCCCCCACAAGATCCATTGTGGGCTTCACTCAAAGCTGATCTAGATTCTTCTAGATTCAAACATCTCAATAGGATGCCTTCAAAAGATCTCCTATACAAGGTATTACCAATAATCACGAAGCGACTTGCTCGTCGACGTAACAACCGACGTTGGTTGCTATTACAACCTTCAGGAAAGGTCGCATTTTGAAGAAAATTAAATATATCAGTGTACCATGGTTCAGGAGTAGTTTCATTGATTAGAAACACATCCAAAGGTTCTAAGCATGATTTATTTGAAGCGGGTTCCTAGAGTCGATGAATAATTATGGTAGCATATTCATCATCTAACTCCAAGGGCAAAAGAGATGCAGTTGCAGCCATAGCGTCAGCCGCATGGTTGCTAGTTCGAGGAATAGCTTCCAAGGTAACTTGATCAAATAAAGATAATAATTGTAAGACATATGCTTTGTATGGATGCAATTTATCATCTCTGGTCTGATAAACATCATTGATTTGATTTATGAAAAGTTGAGAATCATCGAAAACCAATAAATTTTTAATTTTTAGTGCCAAGGCAGCTTGTAATCCAAGGATTAGAGCCTCATATTCAGCAGTGTTATTAGTGCAAGCAAATGTTAATTTGAAGGACAGAGGTATAAGATGTTTCTACGAAGATATTAAAATAATACCTGCACCATCCCCACTCATGCATCGGGCTCCATCAAAGTATAGGGACCATTGCTCTGGATGGTCTGCCTCTAGTTTAAGGCATTCATCGAGAAACTCAATGATGAGGGGATGGGTAGACTCTAAGGGTGCAGCAGACTAACTGATCTGCTATGATTTGACCCTTAACGAGAACTTTTGTCCTATAAACGTGAGTTCAAACTCGCTTAGCGCAAGAACCCACTTTGTTGTGCGACCAGATAAATAAGGTCGACTCATGAGATATCGCAAAGGGTCGAATTTAGCAATAACATATGTTTTTTGACTGAGCATATAATGGCATAATTTTTGTGTAGAAAATATGACTGTGAGACATAACTTCTCTAATACTTTATAGCGAGTTTCATAACTGATTAAGGTTCTGCTAATGTAATAATTAGCATGTTCTTTTTTCTCATCATCAAGTTGAGCTAACATAGCTCCTAAGGCAAAATCTAAAGCAAAAATGTACAAGATAAATGGGCGATCAGATCTAGGTGGTGAAAGCACCGGTGGTTTAAGAAGATATTGTTTGAGGAGTTCAAATGCTTCCTGACATTCATCGTCCCAATGAAAAGAGACATCTTTCTTAAGAAGCTTAAGAAAGGGTCCGGTTTTTTCGCCAACTTATCGATGAAGCGACGAATAGCTTGAAGCTTACCTTGTAGACTTCGTAATTCAGATATATTTGTGGGTGCGGGCATATCAGTGATAGTCGTGATCTTGAGAGGGTCAATTTCGATGCCACGTAAAGAAACTATAACCCCCAATAATTTACCGGACTTGACTCCGAATATACATTTAGCTGGATTTAGTCGGATAAGATATTCCCTTAACCGATCAAAGACTTTTCTCAAGTCATCTAAATGATCATCTTCTTTGATGGAACGAGCTATAATATCATCTACATAATCATGTAGAATATCATGCATCATATCATGAAAGATATAAGTCATAGCTCGTTGATAGGTTGCACTAGCATTCTTCAAACCGAATGGCATCACTTTCCAACAAAAGGTTCCCCAAGGGGTAATAAAGGTTGTTTTAGCCTGATCTTCAGGAGCTATCCTGATCTGATTATAACCAGAGAATCCATCCATTAGGGATATCATTCCACTCCCAGAAGTAAAATCAATGATCCGATCCATGTTGGGAAGAGGAAAATCATCTTTAGGGCAAGCAACATTAATATCTCTAAAGTCTGTGCAAACCCTAACTTTGGTAGCTTCTTTCTTAGTTACTGGAACTACATTCGAGATCCATTCAGCATAATCGATGGCTTGTATGAAAATGACCTTCAAGAGTTTTTCTAATTCTCCTTTGACCAGTAAGGCCACTTTAGGATGCATTTTTCTAAGTTTTTGTTTAACAGGTTTAGCATCCGGATGGACTACTAGGTGATGCATAACTACAGAAGGGTCTAATCCTGGCATATCTTCATATGTCCAAGCAAAAACGTCTTCATATTGTTTAAGAAATGCAATGTATTTATCTTGTTTTTCTTGACTCAATTTTGATCCAATGTTGATTATGTGATGGTTATCTTTGGTTCCAATGTTAATTTTTATGACGTTTTCTACTTCCATGTGTAGATCTCTCTCAAAATTAGGTGGGGTGGGTGAAACGCCCAATTCTTGTAATTCTTCCAAGGTTAGCTTGGATAATTCATCTTGAGGAGTCGTGGCCTCAAGCTGGGCTATAGTAGGTATAGAGCCATCAAAATAAAATCCGTTATATAACAATTCCTCAATGGAGACATCATGGAAGATATCCCCCTCCAACTCATCATCGAATTCAGCAATCATCTCAGGGTAAGCTATGGATAGCATATTACATGTAAATGGGTTATTCCTTAAACGCAAAGCATCGCGTTCATCCAAATAATCTTGGTAAGATATGAGATGGTCATCATCCTCAAATGGGAAGGGCTGACCTTTACTAGGAAATAGGCCCACACCACATCGGGCAGGCCATGGTTCTACCTCAAAAGGTTCTTTCATACCATTCTGGGAAGGTCCCAAACCTTTCCCTTTATATCCCAATTTAAGCATTATTGGCTTAGCTTTAATATACTCATTAGCAAAATAACATCGAGCATATCCATCATAATGTGTCTTGATGTTTCTAGGTATTCTTCCCCAGTCATATCCCTTATAAATAAAAGCGCAACTCCCGACTTGGTAAATACTTCCCATAGGCTGTGGGAGACCCAAGGTGCGAGGAGAGGGCGGCAATTTATTTAAAAGAAGGGAATCTTGCATAGCAACGTTTGTTTTTTTTGATATAAGAATTTTAGATAAATCGGGTAAGAGCTCATCAGTAAGAGCATAAGAGGTAGAAGGAACATTTCCTACATCGTCGGATGTAGAAAGTATGCCTTTAGTGGATGTAGATGTTATAGAGATGTCGATGGATGGGTCTATAGGTATAGAAGTGATAGGAGTAAGACAAGAAGCATTGGTTGTGGGTTTAGGATCCTTTTGGGGTCCTAATGTGGTTTGTTCGGAAGACGGTTGAACTATATGTAGAGGTGTAGTTGATGGAGTAGATGATGTTATGAGTGTGTGTTTCATACGTTTAGACGGTTGATGAGAATTAGGATGTGTGGATGATAAAGCAGGGCAAAATTGAACTCCAACAGGTTCTACCAAAGCACACATATCAAAGGGTCTGGGATCACCATGAATGGTAACCAACTGATTTTTAAATTTGAATTTAACACATTGATGTAAAGTTGAGGGAATAGCTCGCATTGCGTTGATCCAAGGGCGACCCAAAAGTATATTGTACGATGCAGGGCAATGTACAATAAATACGGTTGTGTCTAAGGTTCTTGGGCCAACTTGCAATGGGATAGTGATAACTCCACACGTTTCTTGTGTTTCGTCATTGAAGGCTTTTATGATCATATCAGTTCTTTTCATTTCGTCACTTCTAAACCCAAATCTTTGGTAGAAGTCAAAAGTGCAAATGTTTAAAGATGAACCATTATCAATCAAGACTCGTTTAACTGCTACATCTCCAATTAGGGCAGTAATATATAAGGGGTTATCCTTATGTAAACTATGTTGTGGTATATCTCTATCCCGAAAGTCAATACAATCGACTTCACGAGTTATGATAGTATTGGACATGGCTTTAGATTGAATATTTTGTGGTACCATCATTTGGCTTAATGTGAGCATTAATTCCTCCCTATGTGTAGGAGAAGATCTTAAAAGGTCCAAAAGGGAAATTCTAGTTGTAGTATTTGATAATTGTTCATTAATATTATAAGGAGGTTTAGGTTGAACATTAGGCACATGATTCCCTTTATTAGGAATTTTCAAAACAAATGGAGTTGATCCATCATTCTGAGTTTGATCTTGTTGAGAATTTTGAGCCTGTTGTCTAGTAACAACTCCGATGGTACCTACAATATTATTTTGAGGATGATGAATAGGTCTTGGTCTAGCGTTTATGGCTTGTTCATTAGAAAGTAATTGGTGAGAAGATGGTCTAGTAGTGACTCTTCTTGGAAATGGTTCTTCTGGAACCATAGAATTTGTGATGGGTTGAATAGGATCTGATTCATCTTTAGAACTATTCGATTGATTTGATGTGATTTCCATGTCACTTTCAGTCTCGTATTCTGTATCACTAAGATCAGGTGTCCGAATATTATATAGAGGTCTGGTCGTAACTATGGATAAAGTTGTGTCAAATACTTCCACATCATGAGTAGGTGAATGTCCACTGATAGTTCCTACATATCGGGTAGGAGGGGGAACATTATGGTGCTCAATTTGATTAGCCACTTCTTTACCATGCTTTGGTAAAGGATGTTGAAATATGTCCAATGATTGATTGGCATTTTGATTCTGATTTTGAGGGATGTTCTTTTGAGCATTATTAGGAGGATTTTGTTTAGGTTGAAAGGCTTGCACCTCCATCTCATTGTTATCAATCAGGTCTTGTATTTTATGTTTTAATATTTTACAAGAGTTGGTAGCGTGTCCAGGTCCTCTATGGAAATCACAGTGTAAATCAGCTCTGTATCCGGGTATAGTTGGATCAGGTTCCCGGATATTTGGTAATTGGATCAAACCTCGTGCTAGTAATTGCGGGAGAATGGTTGATAGAGGTTGGTTTAACCTAGTAAATTCTTGAGGTGGTTTATCAGGAGGTTTCAGTATAAATTTCTCCATTGTTTTCATAGTATTAACATTAGCAATATTTCTACTATCAGTGACTCCATCACCCACAACTTGTTTATTTTTATATTGATTTTTGGATGTTTTCTCATCATCTTTCTTTTTAAGTTGACCTCTCCTAATAAGAGCATCTTCCACTCTTCGAGCTAAATCTATAGCTTGATCGAAGGTGGTCAAGGTAGCAGTTGATAACTCATAGGATAGTTGTTCTTGCAAATTATTGATAAAGATATCCAACATTTCTCGATAAGGTAACACAAAGTGCAATTTTCCTATCAACTGTCTCCACCGAGCTAGGAAATCAGCAAAACATTCATCTTTGTCTTGTTTTAAGTTGTACAAATATTTAATGGTTACATGCCTTTCAATGTAGGCACTAAATTGATGAACAAAAGACTCAGCGGTTTCTTTGAAATTCCTCAAAGAATGAGTGGGTAGTTGATAATACCACTCCAATGCCATTCCTCCTAAACTTTTTGGGAACATTTTTAGTAATAACAAGTCATCATGTGATATATCATGACAGGCTATCCTAAACATACGAAGATGCTCTATGGGATCTTCGGTTCCTTTGTATATAGGTAGGACAAGCATAGGAAAGTGTTTAGGATATGGTTGTGCTACAACTATAGGATCTAGAGGCTGACTACACATCTCTCGATAATTGTACGAGGGACGGTAAGGATCTATCTGGTCCATGCGGGAGACTAACTATTTCACCATGGCTTCCAGATTACTATTTTGTCCACCATATTGGTTTGGTGGTATTTGAGCGTATGATGGCATGATGTAAGGATCACATGCTATATTGCTATTATGCAAATGGTTGGTAGGAAGAGTGTTATGAAGAAGATTTGTTGTAGCATTATGTTGTATCCCAGATTGTTGGAAATTGGTGTTTGGTTTTGTTTTAGGCTTTTGTTGATTTGAGGTATGTTGATCAATAACTTGGCGGAATAGAGCGATGAATGACGGTTTCTTTTGTGTGGGAATAACCCTAGGCTTGGTAACAGGCACTCTAGGTGGTTGGGTAACCTGTTGTTGTTGCATGTTCTGGATTATAGCGGCCATATCCAAATTGGATGGTCCAGCTTGATCACTTTCTTGATCAACGAAGGACAAGGGATTAGTGCGTGTGTGATATATTTCTTCTAGGGTTGCTTGAGTGTCACTAATTTGATCCTTGTCCATATGGATTGCTCTATTAAGAGTGCCAATATTAGTATTGAGGAACTTCCAAAAATGTTCCATGTTCTCAAAAGTAACAGCTCCTTTCGGAGACATTTTAGGGGATGAGGATCCTTCCCCTCTAACAGTTTCTCTTTGTTCGTTTGCTTCAACAAACTCTTCTTCTTGTTGGTCTAGTGTTCCTTCTTCCTGAATTGGGTCTTCAGGAAGGACATCTGGTTTATTTATTGGTTTTCCTAACCAATCTTCTTCTACTTCAATCTGTTTTCCATTCCTAAGTCTAGTCATTATGCTTAAACTTAGATTTTAGCAAATATATATTAATATATTTGCAACAAATTTGGGAGGTATATATTTTAATTATATACCTACTATAATACTTAAAAGAAAATGTTTTGATTTTTGTTATATTTTTGTTTTGTTTTTGTGATTTTATCTTTTTATGATGATAAAGACAACAAACAACACACTAAATGCAAGAAATAATAAAATAATGGCTTAGTTTTCTATAAATAGTTTATAGATGTCATTGATGGGATCAAGTTCATCAGGAGTCATGAAATGCTCCTCTTCAAATTGAAAATGGTTTTTCAAGAATTTGACAAAGTGTGCTATGGTGATGTTATCTACTTCTGACTCTGACTTGTAAAAATAGAGCTCATGGCAATACTCTCGATATAACACAGCTCTAGGAACTCTATTCCATCTCTTTCTATCCATAAGGACGACCTCTTGATCCTCTATACGAGATAGAAATTTATGTACTACAACTGCATTGTCGAGGTATTCCTCAAAGGTGTACAACTCGAAAGACACAAGGGCTCTTTTATCTCCTAACCACCTATGGCAAGCTCTCTGAAGTTCATGATATAAGGTCACTTGATCAGGATCCAGGATTCTATCTAGGACAAACCTCTTGATTTGCCTAAGTTCGGTTGATCTAGATTCAATGATATTCAATCTCCTATTAAGTTCGTCCCATAAAGGTTGGACCCTATATGTTTGAGATACTCTAAGCAAAGAAGTAATCTCTATAGCTGCTAATTGATTCTCAACATTAATGGTGACAACTCGTCTTTTATTATAATCTACCATCTAAATATGATATGCAATCTTTGATTCTAAATGCATTTATGTTTTGTTTTTTTGGATTGTTTTCAAAAGGTTTTTAGTTTTTCACGTCGGGTTCACCAAAATGTATCGCTCCAAATTTTTTGCATCCTTACCTTCAGGCTATAGGATCCATGCCCGGAAGGGGGATGCGAGAAGGATGGGACAATACCTCGGACTGAGAGGCCCTTTGAAGGTCCCGCCTCTCGGGGGAGGGGTATAAGGGTGAATTTTTGATGGATGGTGGGTTCACCAGGAAAATTTTGAGTGGCAGTTTCCACGCCTAGGTTGAGAGTATGTTTGATGTGTTCATTTTGCACTTTAATCATTCAATCCTAGGTTTGGCCAAGATGAATCTAAGCTATTCTATATGCCAATGATGATTTTTATGAATACAAAAAACATGCGTAAATGCTAAACACAGAAAGTAGGCTAAATAAAATAGAACATACCTGATTTCGGATGTCTGATGAAGATTCTGAGTTTTGTAGAAGTCCAAATCATCTCAAATCATACGTAATCATCTGTAATTGCACAGAATCATCTCATATCATAGTCGACCATCTGAGATCAGACGAGATCATCGTCGATCTGACGAATTCGTCAGACGAATTCGTTAGAATCCTGCAATCACAAAAATAGATACAAAATACCAAAATTGCAACTGCAAAAGCAAGGGGAAATGATAGAAATAATAGTAAATTTGCCTAAATGATAGATCCAGATAGCAATTAAAAGGAAATGCATCAATTTGACAATTTATTTTGACTTTATCATGCATCTATACTAAATGAGGTGAACTCCAGGATGCAAAAATATAATAAACTAAGATAATGCATAAAGAAATGCAGAGAAACGATAAGAAAATGCAAACTTTGGGCTCTGATTGCCCCCAATCTGGACTACAGTCGAGATCACCTCCAATCGTACGAGATCATCATCGATCTATGACAGGATCATCCGAAATCGTCTGGAATCGCCTGCGACGATCCAAGCTTGCTCCAGCTAAAAAACAGTAAGATTCCTGCAAGAAAACTTGAAATACGCAATGCAAACAAAAGTATGAAGGTGTTCTAAGGCACAAGGAACTAAATTTGTAGGGAAATCAGTCAGCTAGGGGGTTCAGGGGGATAAACTGAGAAAATCCTAGTTTATATAGGATTAGGGAGAGGTTAGGAGGTTGGAGATCATCCCAATTTGGGAGATCTCCAATGGGGGAGACTCTAACTGCGTAGACACACTTTCTGCCCAGGTTAGAGAAGCTGTTGAAACAGAAGCTAATTATGAAAATTTGGTTTTGGGACGAAATCGTCTGGACGTTCTGTTCCAGATGAATTCATTCGATCTGGGACGATTTCGTCTGATCTGCGACGATATCGTCCAACGGTCAAAACAAATCCTAAAAATGGCACGAAAAACAAGGGAAGCGGGTAACGAGCGGTTAACGGGCGGTTTGGGGTTAAAATTCAAATTTTTATCTTTTTACTAAGGTTTAACTATGCCAATTTTAGGGTGCTACAACTGGATTCTTCCCAAGTCTCATGAGAACTGAGACTTGTTCTTCAGATGGAACCATAAAATTATGATCTACCTCAGTAATAATGTTCACTTGTCCTTCAAAAGAGCTTGCGGCCAATGTTTGTACATAGTTCAAATGAACCATACAAGTCTCCTCATCGTGTGGATCATTACATGTAGAGCACCAATATGTTCTTTTTGCAAGGCCAGCTTCCTCATTCGTCAACACAGTCGAGTTCTTCTCAGGCACTTTGCTTGTTGAAGTCGCTTATTCTCTAGTGATCGACAAAGGTTGAAATATCCTGGGTTGGAAATCTCTCTTGGCCTGCTTTCTTTCAATAATTGTAATTTTATTTCCCATTGCTCTTATAGCTGAATTAGCAGATTTTACCTCTTTTAATAGTGTTGTGTAAGGATCAGGATTTGATGGCGCAGGAGGTGTCGATATAGGTAGAGGTGTTGGTGGTGCAGGAAATGTTGGGAATGAAGTGGGAGATGGTAATTGCAGAATGCTTGGTGCAATAAATTGTGGAATAGTTGGAGAAGGGAGCTGGGGAACTGGAATGGGTGCGATATGAGGTGCACTTGAGCTCCATGATGGAATAGGATACATGGAAGGCATAGGCTATGAAAATGAACCAGAATACAAATGCTGAGGAAGATTAGGTAAGATAGGTATTGTTACCTTTGGGGGAAGCTTACCTATGGCAATCAAGTCTGCTTTTGCCTTTTGTGCTTGTTCGAACAACTCTGGGAATGTAGTCACGTTGGACTGTCAGATAGCCAAGCCAATGTCTGTGTTAAAAGCTCTGAGATAATAGAATGTAGCTTGCTCATGAGTGGGCCGAAGACCTTCAGGAACTCTCTGCCAGCTTCTGGTAAATCTGACATTGAAATATTCTATCTCCTCCTATGGATGCCTTTGAATTGCATTAAATTGATGCAACAAGAAAAATGGATCAGCTTGTTAATGAAAGTTTTTTATTAACAACTCTTCTAATTAATCCCAAGATGCAATAATGCCTGGTTGCAATGATCGATACCAATACAACAATTTCCCTTTCAGTGACAACACCAAAAATTTTATCATCACATCTTCATCCATTATGTCATGGATGGTCGCCAAAGAGGCTACATCTTGAATATGCTCATAAGCAGTTTTACCAGTACCATCATAGGTCGAAAAAGCTTTCAAAGAAGCTTGAGGGACTGGATTTTGTGCCTATAAATTCAAGGCTCCCAAACTATTCCATGTCGATAACTGCCTTGGTGGAGGATTTTGGGCCATTTGGAGTGGTGTCTGTGGTTGAGGAGGTGGAAAACTAGTAGCAATACTAGATGAACTTGAAGGAATAGAAAATACACCAGTAATTTGTGAGGATGTTGCAGAGGATGTAAGTGGTGGGGAGACCAACTTAGGGTGTACACTTAATTTTTTGTTGTCAAGTTCAAAAAACTCAATGGGATTTTCAAAATTTTTGACCTTCGATCTTGTGATCATGAAGTATAGCTCTCACTGTCTCCACGTTCAAAGGCTTCTGGGTTGTGCTGAGTCACCAAATGTTCTAACTATACAACATGAAGGCGAACATTAAACCTCAATACTATTGTCTCTTTTCAAGAGCACATGCCCATGAAGTGGTCGATGCCTCAAAAATGAATAATATTGCACTGGAATCAAGAGCACATGCTTAAACTTGGTAGCTTCAGCAATCATATCACCTCAAGAATTATCTTTATCAATATTAATCTCTTTTCAAGGAAGATTTGCACCAAACTTCACCCAAAATTACATCCATAGGAAAAAGTGTTCAATGTGTGAAAACACTTAAAAAAGAAAATACACTTTTCAATGTGGCACCCATGATTACAACGAAATGTCAATGTGGCACACTACAACAAAATTCCAATGTGGCAAAAATACCAACACTACTATGTTTATAGGAATTTAATGTCTTGTTTTGCTAGACTTACAATCAATGTCTTGATATGGTATACTACCTTTTTGGACAGTTGATGTCCTAATATAGTTTAATGTTTGTTTTGAATACTTAATATCTTGATCTAGTACAATGAATTTTTGAACTGTTGATGTCCTAATATAGATATTTTATTTCCATGATCAGGATAATTCATTGTCTTTATTTCTCATCTTATTTTCACCCTTTCAGTATAATTTTAACATAATCAAATATTTCAATTCATTTTTAGAAAAATGTTTCTAAATATTATAATATTTAAGTGTAAGAAGGTTTTATCATTTGAAACCCTTATTAGAGATTGGAAGAAAACAAAATGTTGTTCCATCTGTTACCTAGCAGGCCCTAATAACAGGGCTGAAAATAAAATATTTTTTTATAATGAATAAATATTGTATAATATGTTACAACTTTATATCCCTACAACATAGGGAATGTCATCATTTGGTAGGTATGGAGATGTTTGAACTAGTTTTTTTTTTTAGTGTTTGGTGTGTGTATTAACCGAAGCATAAAGCAAGTAATTATTTCAAGTAAGAAAACATGGAATCTAATGTGTATTTTGGTGATATGTTGCTAGAATTTTGGGATCAAAAGTATATAATGGTATGTATAGCTTGGATTCTTTATTACATCCCAATGGTTGTGTGTCCAATGTTCTACCAAGGCAACACGTTTTGTGACCATAACAAGATTACACCATATGGGGCAAACTTGTTATCATCATAAAAAGAGTGCATGGAGAAGATTGGATGATTTAGTTCACCCACAACAACCTAACAAATAACATCCTATATGTATTAATATTTATTAAAGATATTGCAAGGGACAAATCCAATGAAGTAAATCAATGTGTGATTTGAGGTATATTACGATGCAAGGTAAATGTAGATGAAGATTATTGTTTTCCATAATGCTAGTATTTTTTTAAAAGGATATCATAGTTATTTCAATAATAACATGCTTTATTTATAAACAAATATTCCATGGGTAAACCATATATATAGGGATTATGTATATTTCTAAATGTTGCAAGAGTATTTTGGTATTAAGAAACATGTATCATGTAAATGATTTTAATGGTGGGGAGTTGCTAGTGTTAGCGATCTAGTATGATTGTAATGCAAGTGAGTGCTATCCTAATTAGTGATCATTATTGAATCATCACAAAAACTCTTATTTTCTATATGTGCATGCACTCAATACATAAATGTAGGTATACAATGATGATAGTAATGATGGATGATATGTGAGTAATGTCTCATTGCTATGGAGTGAGAGAGGAGAAATACAAATTATTCCCTATAGAATAATTTTGGAACTTCAAAAGTTATTAAAATAGAAAATAATTTTCATTCTCCACTTCCTCAAAATCTATGAGCTTATACCTTTTTAGGGAAGGGAGATGATAAGATGGTAATTTTTTTTTGAATCCATCTCGACCATGAAATTACCTTTGCCACTCCCTCCTTGAAAGGACTAAGAGATGCACAAAATTCAATGTCCTCTAGCATATGATCCCTAATATAATATAAATAAGATAACTATTTCATCTTAGTGGATTTAAAGAAAATAGTTAGTTAAGATATGAAGTTTATGCACACATGCAATAATACAATTTAAGTAAATTTAAACCAAGCATGCATTATATGTATGAAATTTATTGATGATCTAAAAGGTTTAAAAAAATTAGATTCATGTCAAGAAGATTTATGATATGTAGCTATTATAAATTACACTTCATCATAGTGCCCATATTTAGGAGTAGGTGGTTTCTTGGTGATTATGATGAAAGCTTATACCAAGATAGGATTTTTTATTTAAATTATGCAATATCATTTTATGTTTTGAAACATTTTGTCTTGTATTGAGTAATTGTATATCATTTATCCATGTTAGGTGTAATTATAGAATGTGATAATTGATTAAATTGAGTTTTTATTGACCACTATATGGAGGAAGGAGGTTTTATAGAGTTATTCTTCGTTTGTTGGGTATATAGGAATTCTAAATCTTGTCAAGTAGTGAATAATTATATCCCATATTTTTACTAGATATAAGAATGAATTACAAATTGATAGGATGTTGATACAAATATGTTTGTTGTTATTTATGATGTATGATAGAACCTTATATCAAAGAAGAATTTTTGACATAATCATTCCTCAATTGTTTGGCATATAGGAATTGCTAACGCTTATCAAGTAATGAGTTATTCTTTATATTTGGATATAAGGATGAACCATAGTTTGATTAGATATTTTGATATATTGGAATTTCTATGTGTTTTTTGATTATGATATATGATAGACTCTTATATCAAATAATAAGGCTTAATAGAGTCATTCCTAACTTGTTGGGCATATAGGACTTGCTAACACTTACCAAGTGGAGAATGATTCTACCAAACTTTCTACTTGGACATAAGGATGAAACATGATTTATGAAAATGATGTTTTGAGAATATTTTTGATAAGATTGAGTTTTTTGATAAATAATTTCACTGAGAAAAAGTATTTTATATAATCATATCATATTTTTGATGCTTTCTAATATTTTTAAGCACTTTCTAGTCATCAAATAATCCTATGATCTACTTTTTTTTGGTGAAAATATGAGTCAAAATATGTGATGAAAAGATGTTGTAGAAGGGATGAAAATATTTTCACTTAGATGTCACTTGTTAGCTTAGACATACCCTTTATATGCCACTCTTAGATAAGTACTATAGTATTAGCATCATCATAGATTGCTATCAAGTCTAGTGGGATCTAATGTTGTACCGAACAAACATAGAAGAAAACAAGGTGATGCACATAAGTTATTTTAAAAACATTACACTCTTAGAAAAAGAAGTTAGGGTGTCTAGCTATGGTTTGGTTGTAAATTATGACCATATTATGCCTATAATAACCTTAGTTTATTTTCTAGAGTTCAAAAGGTCCAATGAAAATGATAAGAATTTGGGAAAGTTGACAAGGGACTCCACTAGCTCAGTGATCTACTATAAGTGCAATTAAAGTGATATTATTCACTAGATAGGATAATAATCACTTAATTATAGGATACCTTCTCATGAATTTATGGTATGAGAAGGTAGACACAAGCAATCATGCAATCAATGCATATGAAGGCAAGCAAAATATATTGTTTTTATTTTATAAAAAAGTAGTCATGCATACAATAAACCATGCAATCAGGTACATGAGCAAGAAAACATGCAAATTCAAGGTTTACTGATCTAAAAATCATACACCTAAACTATTGCATCAATTGAAATCAATCATTAAAGAAATAAATGGAAATACAAGATTGCATATGACAAGAAAGTGAACATTTCTTTTATTAATATTGAATCAATCTTTGTTACAATCACACCCCTCTTAGGATCACCCAAATATTGATACAATTAACACAATTTGAAAGCCCCAATGGGTCAGGTGCAATATGTAAACTTTATAAATGGACACGAACTGCTCCAAGGTGTTGATGATCTTCTTCTCCATGATTAGAGGCATTTGCTGCCTTGCATCCCAAAACCCTGTTAGTCCTATGTGCAATAAACAAAAAGAAAAAATTAGCAACAAATGAGGCCTCTCTTGATGAGGCTTTTAGGAGGTATTTGCATAAAAGGTAGCACAACTAGCATGAAACCAAGAAATCACAAGAAACATACTAAAATTATATTAAACCTAAGAAGATTGCTACAAACATATAAGCTAAAGCAAATATAGCTATATATTAGCTTAATTACAAAATTGAAAGCATGGAAGCATGAAAAGAAGCATTAATGCCATAATTACAAAAGTGGAGAAAAATGACTAAAAAGCTCTAATTGCACCGTTCAAAGTCTCTACTAAAGCAAATTAACATGATATATGTCTAATCTAATGCAATTAAGAAAAACTTACATCTAGCAAACAAGAAAATTGAAGATGACAACCTAAACACAAGTCTGATGTGTGATGAGCACTGTCCACCATGGTTGATAGCCATGATTGAGCTTAAAATGTTCTTGCCCTCCTAATTTGGTGTTCAATATTAAATTATCCTTTAGGAATTAATGATCAAAGGTCACCACTATGTCCTTTGATATATTTGGTGGTTGAATTGCTTAGTTGGTGCATGGATTGCACGAATTCATGTTTCTTGAATCTCCTAGCCTCTTAGGACCTCCATGGCATGTGATCTCCAATTGGGTAGCAAAAGTGTTCCTCTCAATGCATGTGAGTATGCAATTCTATAGGGATTTGCTACATTTCAACTTGAGATTCATCTATATATTTCTCCTATTTGGGGGAGGGTTTTATAACATTTGCCAAGGGCTAGGGGTGGCTTCATGAGAAAGCCAAGAATAATATTGGGTAGTTGAGCTTGTTGTATGGAAATATCTAGAACCTTCCTCACTCAAACTGCTCCAATATACAACCAATTGGCCATTGCAACTGATTTTGGGTTGAATGAAGTCCAACTAATTTTGAGGCTTGATCGCGGTTGATAAGCATGGTAAGCTCTGCTAACAGTGGGTGTCAGAAGCAACTAGCACTGACTAGTCAAAGGTGCCCAAATGAGTGTTAAAAACCACTACTATACCTTGGAATCTATCCAAGGTCTTCCATATGGTCTTCTAGCATGTACCATATGAGTAGTCACCTTGACATGATGAATTTTAGGTGTCTACAGATGCCCCTTTTGAGATGCGTTGTGATATCGAACAACATTGAGCAAAAATAAACCCCCTAAAATGATGTCGTAGGTTGGATGATGATCATTGGTCTGATCAATATTAGATGCCCAAGACCTACAAAGAAGACGTGCATCCTAGAATAATTACTTCCAACTGGATGGAAGTCTTAAATTTGAAAGAGTTTGCAATCGCCAATAGACATTCGGGTAGCTTTGGTGCTACAATAGGAGTTAGGCCTATATAACTGAAAGGAGAGCTACAAAATAACTATCATATGTGTTATTTACCCCAGCAAAAGGGTAATCTTATGATAGTATTTGGAAATGATTCGTAAGATGAATGTAATTTTGACAAGATCTAGGTATCTATGATCAAGGGATATTTTTTTGACTTTGATTATGATTTGATATTATGACTAACCCCTCAAGCGACGAGTCGATGAGGGTAATGACTAAATAAAGTGATGAGTCGCTTGACCACTATGAATTATCTTGAACAAATTTAAATATTTAGCATTTAAATTATTGGCAAGGCCTAATCAACTATGATTGCAACTATTAATAATAATTGTATATTTCTATCCCATGAAACGGTCCAAACATGAAGGCCTTCTTAGGGAATCAAAATGGTAACAATGTCAATTATTTTTATGTTGAATCATATTGTCGATGGTTTGCTAAAAATTTCATAGGGGAATTGCAATGAATATCTCGTTCCCCTAGAGCAGTCTGACCACCTAGGCCTTCTTAGGGATTGAAATGAAGCATATAATTCAACGATGACTAATTTTCCCCAAATGTCCTTATGGTAATTTAATCATATTGTCGATTTGCATGGAATGCAAGTCACTGCAACCGCCAAGTGTATAGGATAAATAACTAAATATGAGGTGCATTTGGATTGTAATGTTATCTAATTTTTTTGTATTTTTGTATTTTTTTAATTATCTGGTTTGGTGGGTATTTTTAATATGTTATTTTATAGCTCTCCACAGTGGGAATTGAGAGCATTTATTGCAATTTGTTGACTGCATATATCAAAAGTAGTTAAAATATTTAATTTTCTTGACCGTAGCTCAAATCCGTGGGTGAAAAACCCTAATTTGGGGATCGCGATTGTCAGACACAGTCTAAACCAAATTAAAAAAATATATAAGGTTTTCCCATTTGAAAATTTTTATTGTTTACCTAAAACTAAAATCTTTGAGAGGTAAAAACTGAATTCTGACACGAAACACTATCGCAAACCTCACTGATTCTCTTCTATCCACATTGATGGCCGACCAACCGAAAGCTTCAACCAACAGGAGAGTCAGTGCTTTGAAGGTAACACACAAAATGATACTACGTTTGCAAATTACTGGATTAAAATTAACCACACTAAGCAATGGGTTAAAAAAACCACATTAAACTACCGATAACGAACCTCACCCTAGTTAGGTTTAGCATAGGTTGGGTTATAGGGGAGGGTTTTTAATTTTGGGATTATTTTGGTAAGGAAATGAACCTAAAAAGGTCATGTTCCTTAGCCATGGGTGGTAGACATGGTTCCCAATTGGAAAATTAGGGACCGCAGCTATCAGTCGTGGTGGGATTTAAATCCCAATGGTCAAATTTTTGACCACCTCATTAACCATGGTTTCGACCCACGATGTGATGAATTTAGGAATTTAAAAAAAAAATCAATTTATTTCCATTTTTCTTTGGATTTAATGCATTTTTATTTAAATTTTGAAGTGCTTTTATTTGATTTTTTGAAATTTTTGATCATGTTTTTGCATGATTTTGCATTTTCATGAGATTTTATGATTTTTTTTTCTAGTTTTAGTCATTTTTAATTATTTTTCTTTTTTATTTGATTGCTTTCACTCAGATTTTGATGAACAGAGCAAGGGAGACTAATCTTCTTCGTAACTTAAGTTGCACTCTCACTAACATGGAGTTGGATTGGTTTGCTATCATGGGGTTTTGGTATGTCTTGGACCTCCCCACCATCAAATCAGATCAGGCATACATGATTACATTGGTCCATCACTAGGATGCACATACCAATACATTTCACCTTTCGACGGGTGAAATAACTAAATCTGGAGGATGCCTACTGCATCTTTTGCCTACCTATTAATGGTGAGGCCATCACCTGCTCTCCTACCATGGTGAAGAAGGTTGTGTTTGATGTGATCTTTGGTAGACAAAGCATTGAGGCTTAGGGTCACATTGATCATGGGGGTATCCATGTCGAGGAGTGGTACCAGGCTAAATTCTTCTCATAGTGGGAGGTTGTGTTTATGCATTTGATTATCTAGATAGTCCTCCCAGATTCATCAGGCATGAGGTTCCAATAGAAACTCTTGGCTAGGACCAGGGAGGTTATGATTAGCTCGATCGAGTGATCTCTTATTCTGGAATGGGGAGTACCCTTCTAGCGCAACTCTATCATAAGCTATACCATATTACACAATGCAATAGAGTGGGCATCAGTTGTAGCCTACTTCCTTATATTTGGGGTTGGCAGTATATTTTGATAGAGTGCTCCATAGATTTACCTCTAGAGACCATTGATATCGATGAGGATCATCAATGTTATGCAACCTACTAGCCTCAGGAGCAAGAAGGCTTCAGGAGTAGGTCTCATGTAGGAGACCTAGACCATTATATTACTCGATTTTCATCGATCCACCCTAAATAGATAGAGTGATGATCATACATGGGCTACCTTGCTTGGCCAAAGGTGGATAGATATCTATGTTAGGTGCACAAAGATAGGTGGGTTATCAGTTGTAAGGCCGATATACATGAGTATCAATACTTCTCTCATGTCTAGAGGTAATTTGGAATTTGGTAGGATGTCCTAGAGGTGCCAACTATTTATAGATGCTTGGTCCTAAAGAGGGACCTGACCTAGCCCCAGGTGACTCCACTAGGTGATTATGATGACAACTTTCAATAGTCAGGCCTGGCGGACACAGACACTACTGTTGAATACTATACATGGTGTACTAGCCTATAATGGCATGGAGAGGGATCTCTAGGCCGACTAGTGGATGAATTTGTAGTAGAGGGCATAGAGGGATTAGAGGTGGACCCTCATGGACATAAGGTTTTTCAGAGGATTGAGGTTACATGGGGTGTAGGGGCCACTATAGAGGAGGGACCACAGGTAGAGGTAGAGGAGGAGGCATCCAAGGAGGGTGAGGCACCTCTTGATAGCAAGGTTGGATAGCTAAGGGTATAGGTTGCTAGCCTCCAGACTCATATTGGGATACTTTGCACCTGAATCATATAGAGGAATGCCACTATCACTAATATAGAGGTGAAGCTATCTCATGGCCAGAGCTAGTGGTGTAGTTACAAGAAGGAGAGGGCAGCTCTTTAGACACAGGTAGCTACATCAAACATCAATATTGAGAAGATCACTAGCGAGCGTGATCTTCTACAGGCAATGCTAGATGCAGTAACTACTAAGCAAGACCTACTCAAGGTGGTGAGGGTAGCTCCCTCACCTACATAGGCTATCATGGCACCTCCTGTAGTACCATCTACTCTAGGGTCTACAGGTTTAGAATTGATAGTAGAGGTTAGGAGGCTATGTACCCTCATGGAGGAGGGTAATGACCAACATACAGTGGATGTAGCTTGCATTTATCGACTAAAGGGTGTTATCAAGCTACTAGGTAGGTAGATTCTAGATAGTACCACTACTATAGTATCACACCAGAGTAGGACCAGGACCGAGGAGACAGGGTAGTCTAGTGCATGATCTAGTCATAGGATTACCTCATGTGCATTGAGTACAGTTGATCTAGGCTTAGCATAGGACACATAGTAGGACCCATAGTAGGCTCTAGATTAGGCCCCTAGGGATGCAACTAAGGGAGGTAGAGAGAGCTCTAGCATAGGGGGATCAGGGGGTGTAGGCTAGAGCTAGTACATTGGCATGGCATAAAATTTGGTACTTGTACCATTTTTGTGTAAGGTCTAAGGACCTACATAGCTGTAGCCTATGATTAATTTGATGTACCCCACTATGATGTACATTTGACACACACACACACACACATATATATATATATATATGATATGATAGTTCATCTCATTATATGTGTACTTTATTTTTGGTATTTTATGTTTATGTTATGCACATGGATGTAATGCTTATATTGATTTAATGCTATATGATTTTATGTATGGATGACATGCACTAGGTAGCTATGCGATAGATGATTATATGCTATGAGTTATGTATGTAGATGGTCTAATTATGATGGATGCATATGAATATAATATTTTAATGTTAAATGCATGAATGCTTTGCTTTGCTTGTATGCATTTAATATAAGCTGCTATGACATAATTTATGCCATGTATGTATTGCATAATTTTTCTATGATGATATATGGAAATGAACATGTATGCTTTAATCATTAAAACATAATGTATGAATGTAATATGGATTTAAAAATCTAATGGATGATACCACATAATGTATAACAATCATGGATTGTAATTGCTATATCCTTGTGATAAATTGTACACCCTTATGTGAGATGCAATGATGTATTGTTTCTATTTATAAGATTTTTTAAGTTAAAATAATATGCGTAACATAGTCAATGTCCATTTAAATATCATTTCTAACATCCATACGGTATCTAACCTATATTATGAACAATATTTAATAAAAAAAATCTTATAAAGAGAAAATTGATATTTAAAGATTGCATTGAAAATTTGTTGTTGCTATTTGGGAATTTTTGAGGTTTTCCATGAAACTCAAACATCCTAGTTAACTTATAAAAATTTGTATACTAACCATACTAGAAACATAAGGCTTTCTCTAGGATAGGCCCTAACTATTCATTATCCCTGTGTGTGCAAATGAGCATATTAGATAAGGCATAAGCATACCCTGATGTCTATCCAATCCTAGGTTTAGATTTCAATTGGACTAAACTACTAGGTGATATTGGACACCTTAGCTCTTCCACATTAAAACATTGGTATGTACACAAGCAAAATTCTAATGTATCAGACATATCATCATGTGTAAGGTACAGTAGTACTGACTATTCCAGGGATTCAAGCTCGCCCCCTTCTTTTCTTTAATTTTTTGGGATACTTGCTCATGTAAAATGATAATAATCATTGTTTATTTTTTACTTCTATTTTAGTGATAAAAAATACTATTTATTTTGTACTTCTTTATTTTTTCTTTTTGAGCAAGGGATTTTATACTGATTGAATTTCTTTGATAAAACTTGATCTTAATTTGATTTGACTTATGAGGATTTAACTTTAGGAGTTTCACTTTGGGATATCTTTCAGGGATATCATTATGGGATATTGCTCCTTCATTTGTAAGCAAGGGATTTATTAGGGTAAGGTGCAAGTTTTTCCTTTTTCCAACTGTCAACATTTCCTAAACCATCCACACAGAGGGGATAATCAAAAATTAAATTTTCACCTCAGGATACTTGATGCACCTTGCCGGAGCCATAACTTGTGAACCGTACACATGTTTGCCTTAAAATTTAACAGGTGGTTCTGCATACGTGTTCTACATTAGGACGATCTTTTATCCTCCTAAACCTTCAAAAATCATGTTTTCAGGACCTAACTCCTCCATCTAGTGCCTCAAAAATAGCTTTTAGAATAGGTTCCCAGGTTTTTTGGATTTTTTTGTTTGTTAGAAGTTTATTATATTTTTTTATACCTTAAGTCAAGACCTAATATTTTAAATTAAGGTTTTTTATTGTAAGAGGGATGTGAGAATCAAATTTGGGTGTAATCCGACTCATTTCTATTTTTAGTAGTTTTTAGAAAAAAGACGTTTTAGGATTTCTTTAAGGTTTCTTTGGTTTTCGATTACTATATGATGGATTGTAATATTTTGGAGAAGGAATGTGAATTGAGGAATGAGAAGAATATTTATTTGTAGGTTTCTTCCATTATATTACATTTGTGTTATGTGATTGGAGTCCATTTTTTTGGTCTCTTGTAGTTGAGTTTACAACAGTTGGTATCAGAGTCGGGTTTGATCTCACTAGTGAATACCACCTAGAAGATATGCCCAGATGAATAGTTATATCGAGGATATGAATGCAGAAATAGCATGGCTGATTGGTGTGATTTATCACATGGGAGAGATACATCCTAGGGTGCATGTAGATCAAGGATTTGATGATGAAAATGTACCTGAGGAATGTGGATTTGAGGTCCTCCACGTAGAAGCAGAACTAGAGTGTCTAGAGGAAGAAGGGAATAATTTTTAAAATCAATTGATACGAGCTCTAGAGGGCATTAAGGGGAATTTATATGGGATCAATATTGAGGTTCTCGAGTATGCTGGTGGGTTGAAACCAGAGGAGTTGATCGATTGGATCAATAGCCTAGAAAAATATTTTGAATGGAGTAACCTTGCTGAAGAGAAGAAGGTTAAGCTTGCATGCATAAAGTTGAAGGGACATGCATTGATTTGGTGGGATAATTTATAGACTACATGACAGAGGAATGGAAATGAAAATATCAAGGACTGGATAAATATGAAGAAGTTATAGGAAAAATTTATACCTATAGACTACTCCCAAACCCTATTTCGTAGATTTTAGAATCTCCAACAAAAGGATCAAAGCATTGAGGACTATACTAATGAATTCTATAAGCTATCCATTCAAGTGGAGCACAATGATATGGAGGACCAAAGGGCTACCAAGTATGCAAATGGCCTAAGTTTTGTTGTCCAATATGAGATGAGCATGAATCACACTCTTACAGTGGAGGATGCATATCAAATGGCCCTCAAGGTAGAGGAGAAATTAAAAATGGTTAATAAAAGAGGTAAGAAGGGGTTCACACCCTCTTCAGGTTAGGGTCAAAATAGATTTAATTTTCTCAAGGGGGAATCCTCATTACCTACTAAACAAGAAGAATATGGGCAAAATCTAAGAGGAAGAGGATACCAACGAGGTAGAGGTTACGGTGGTGGATGAAATAGGAATGATCCAAGAAGGTTGTATACCTGTTATGTATGTGATGAGGAGGGGCATAGAGCATTTGAGTGTCCCCAATGTGATGTACAAGAAAGGGTTCAATGAGGACAAGGAAGGGTCAATTTGGTTGAGATGGAAGAGCAGGATGAGGATGAAGTTGTTGCTGACATGGGGGAAGCACTTATGATAAGTAGGACATTGATTATTCCTAGGAAAGAGAATATGCAGAGCAAAGCGAAGGGGCAGACCATAGATGGTGATTATTTTGGGCTATGAACAAACATATTTTGAACAAGGTGTACATCAGGAGGGAAGGTATGTAACATTGTCATTGATGGTGGTAGCTATGAGAATATGGTGTCAAATGTCATGGTTGATAAAATGAACCTAGAATGTGAAAAGCATCCTTATCCATATCACATATCATGGGTTAAGAAGGGGAATGAGGTAACAATAGATCAAAGGTGTTTAATTATATTTTCAATTGGGAGCACTTACAAGGATGAAGTGTGGTGTGATGTGATCCCGATGGATGCATGTAATATTCTATTGGGAAGACCTTGGCAGTACGATAGGGATACTAACCATAATGGGAGAAAGAATACTTACACATTCTAGAAGGATGGTGTAAAGGTAGTTCTTGTACCTCTAAAGGATGATGGGCTGAGTGAGAGCTTTTGGATGATGGAGTTTCTTGTAGAGATCAAGGATTCTAGCTTCTGTTATGCCTTAACAACTAGGAAGCTAGAAACAGAGGAAGTGGTTAGACCTATAACAATAGCTAAGTTGCTAAGTGAATATAAATATGTCACACCATAGGAGTCACCAAATGGGATACCACCAAATAGGGATATCTAGCATCACATGGATTTGATTCCAGGATTAGCGCTCCCAAATTAGGTAGATTATCGGTTGAAACCAAAACAGAATGTAGATATGACTAGGCAAGTGATAGAGTTGATAAAGAAGGGATTATTTAGGGAGAGTATGAGTCCATGTGTGACTCCAGCATTGTTGAACCCAAAGAAATATGGTGATTGGCAAATGTGTGTGGATAGTAGAGCCATAAAAAATATCACAATAAAATATTGGTATCCTATGTCGAGAGTGGATGACATGATGGATGGATTTGTTGGAGCTAAATACTTCAATAAAATTGATCTACGGAGTGGCTACTACCAAATCATAACTAGAGAAGGGGATGAATGGAAGACAACTTTTAAGATAAAATATGGGTTGTATGAGTGGATGGTGATGTCATTTGGGTTTTCTAATGCACCCAATACATTTATGCAGTTGATGAATAGAGTACTACGGGAATATAATCGTAAGTTTGTGGTTGTGTATTTTGAAGATATTTTGATTTATAGTAAAAGTGAAGAGGAGAATTTGTTACACCTAAAATTAGTTTTAGACGTGCTCAAGAAGGAGAAATTGTATGTCAATGTAAAGAAATGTATATTTCTTCAGGATAGTTTAGTGTTTTTAGGATTTGTAATCTCAAGAGATGGCATGAGGATGGATGACGAGAAAGTGAAGGCAATTCTAGAATGGCCTCTTCCATGAACTATAACAGAAGTAAGGAGCTTTCATGGCCTAGCTACCTTTTATAGAAAGTTCATCAGGAAATTCAATAGTATAGCTGCCCCTATAACTGAGTGTACGAAGGGAAAAGAGTTTGTATGGACTATGATAGCAAAAAAGAGTTTTGAACTCTTGAAGAAGAAGGTATCGAAAGACCCTGTTCTAGTGTTACCAGATTTTAGTAAGGTGTTTGAGGTTGATTGGGATGCCTCATTTGTTGGAATTGGTGGTGTATTAAGTCAAGAGGGTCAACCTGTAAAATTTTTCAATGAGAAGCTGAATGATGCAAGAAATAATTATTCTACATATGATGTGGAATTTTATGCAATTTTGAAAGCATTGCAAAATTCGAGGTACTACTTACTCTCAAAGGAGTTTGTGTTGTTTAATGATAATGTAGCATTGAGGTATGTCAACTCTTAGAAAAATTTAAATAGTAGGCATGCAAAATGGGTTTCATTTTTGCAACAATATACATTTGTACTGAAGCACAAGTTAGTGATGATGCAAAAGCATTTGCTGAGCATATCCAGAAAGTGCAAGATTCAGTGAGAGAAAAATTGTAGAGTAGTAATGCTCACTAAAAAGAGTCTGCTGATGCACATAGAAGGGTGAAATTTTTTGAAGAGGGTGATGTGGTCATGGTTCATCTTAGGAAATAAATATTTTCTAAGGGGACGTACAACAAACTAAAACTTAAGAAAATTGATCCATGTAGGATTTTGAAGAAGATCAATGATAATGCCTATAAAGTGGAGTTGCCCGATGAATTTGATATTTTACCCATTTTTAATGTTTTTGATTTATTTTAGTATCCTGGCACTGTTGAGGATGGTGAATTATAGGAGATAGTAAATTGGGCACGACATATGCCTAAGAAGAAAACAGATAGATTTGCATAGGTGCTTGATAAGGTGATCACCACCAGACATGGGAGCTACAATAGATTCTTTGTTCAATGGGAAGGATTACCATAGTTAGATAACACTTGGGTTTTAGAGTCAAAGCTAAAGGAAATTGATAACTAAAAGTTACAAGATTTCAATTCAACTAAACTTGTAGGAGCTGAGTTCTTTTTCACCAGAGAAGAATGATGCACCTTGCCAAAGCTATAACTTGTGAACCATACGCCTGTTTGCATTGAAATTTAATAGGTGGTTATGCATGTGTGTTCTACATTAGGAAGATCTCTGATCCTCCTGACCATCCAAAAATCATGTTTTTGGGACCTAACTCCTCCATCTAGTGCCCCAAAATTAGCTTTTAGAATAGGTTCTCAGGTTTTTTGGGTTTTTTTGTCTTTTAGAAGTTTATTATATTTTTTATACCTTAATTTGAGATATTATATATTAAATTAAGGTTTTTCATTGTAATAGGGATGTGTGCACTAAATTTGGGTGTAATATGACTCATTTCTATGTTTAGCAATTTTTAGAAAAAAATCCATTTTAGCAGTTTTTATAAAAAATATGTTTTAGGGTTTCTTTGGTTTTCGGTTGCTATACTATGGATTGTAATATTTTGCAGAAGGGGTGTGAATTTAGGAATGATAAGAATATTAATTTGTATGTTTCTTCCATTATATTACATTTATGTTATGTGATTGGAGTCCATTTTGTTGATTTCTTGTAGCTGAGTTTACACCAATACTTGGTCCCACTTTATAGTGCTCATATTCCCCTAGTCCTTATTAGGATTGTTTAATTTGTTGATTACTGATAGAATTTTGATATGCTAAGGGCTATACAAACTAGACCTCATCTACAAAAGTAAATCAAGCTTTCTACCAAAATATTGAGAAGACCACTAGATATGGTTGAATAACCAAAAATTCTTAATATATTCTTCATAGAAACAAGAAGGGTTGTGTTGAAAAATACAATTACTCACAAGGGTGATGGATGATAATGATAATGCATAGATGCATGATTGAAACACAAATGTGGTGTTGTTTGTAATATTTTAAATACAATGTATTCTAATGCAAGTACGGTGGATGGAAATGCCTAATGCAATGCAATTAAATGAATGCATGATCCAAATATTTTTGAAATTTTGAAAATTTTACAATTTTTTTAAGAATTTTATTGCTTTTGTAATTTTTATGGACTCTTTGAAATTTTAATTTGACCAAAGGGTTTTAGATTCCTATGGATCCTTTTTTAAATTTACCAAAGGGCTTATAGATCCCTTTGGAGCCTTTTTGGAATTGACCAAAGGGCTTACAGATGCCTTTGGAGCCTTTTTTTTTTAAATTGACCAAAGGGCTTACAGATGCCTTTGGAGCCTTTTTATGGTTTTAGGCATAAAACACTTTAATATGAAGGATATTTAGAGGTTCAGGCTCTTCAAATCCTTCGAGTTATGTCAAGTGATATGTCCCAGGTCTAATCTTCTCAGAGATCATATAAGGACCTAAACAGTTAGCTATAAATTTGTCTCACAGTTCTAGAGATAAATTTGAGTTCTTTTGGTTCTTCTTCAACACAATATCACCAACCTCAAAGTCTCTCAGATGGAATTTATTATTGTAAGCTCATTTTAAGCACTCCTGATAAATGTGGAGGTGCTCAAGGGTATTCACACGATGTTCATCAAGTAGCATCAATTGATCTAGGTGAGCTTGTTGCGCGGTGTCATCATAAATGAACTCTTTCAATGTGACACACATCATTGGAATTTCCAACCCTAAGGGCATAATGGCCTCAACACCATATACTAGTGAAAATGGATTTGCCCCAGTGGGTGTTCAAATAATAGTCCTATAAGCCCATAATGCAAGGGGAAGCTGGTGCCGATATTTGTGGTGCTCTTGTACCATATTTTTCAAGATGGAAACCACTAAATTATTTGAAGCTTTAGCCTGCCCATTTGCCTACGGATAATATGGAGTCGTAAAACTATGTTTTATTATATACTTAGATGTTAAAGCTCCCATAGTTTTATTTTTGAATGACATTCCATTATCCAAAATTATATTGGATGCTATCCCAAAATGACTTATGATATTAGTGAGTATGAACTCAATAATACATGCTCTAGTTGTCATTGTTAAGGGAATGGCTTCCACCCACTTTGTAAAATACTTAGTATCCATAATAATTAATGTATGTCAGCCCAATTATGGAGGAGAGATCTTAACTATGAGATCCAAACACCATTGAGAAATGGCCAAGTCGCTTGAATGGGTTGTAAGACCTGTGATGGCAGGTGCACAATATTAGCATGATGCTAGCATTTAATACATTTCCTAACATACACATTGCAATCCTTCTCCATAGTGGGCCAATAATAACCCATGTGAAGGATGTGCTTTATGATAGCCATGTTGCTAAAATGGTCACCGCACGTGCCATCGTGAGCTTGCCAAATTTCCCAAGATGACTCTTGGGGCTCAAGACAATGAAGGAGAACTCCATCATAGATTCTATGGTATAGTATTTTTGCTAATAAGACATACTTTGTTGCTTTCTATTTAAATGTGCATTTCATGACACACGATAATACTTGAGGGATTACACCAAGTCTAAGGAAGTCATGTATCTGTGACGTCCAGTTATGATAATATTTGGCTTCGACTAACAAGATAGCATGTTCGCCCTGTAGTTCCATATTTGCAAATACAAACTAGGAAATAACATTGTGGTGAATGGTAGTACCACTTCCTATCAGATCTTGCGAGATCAATGACCCCTAGGATGCTCTATTGAGAAAGTATCTAGCTCTGTAAAACCATTCATGGTTTGGTTCTATATGAATCATGTTGATTGACTCTTTATTATCTAATACTTCATGCTGCACAGCAAAATGTGATAATGTTTTTACATGGATGTTAGTTAAATCGATAGATGGATTATGAGGGATTAAATATCCCAAAGATGCCATTGTGTCTACAAATCTATTGGATGAATGAGGGATTGCCTTGATGTCATACCATTTTAGTTGAGCTAGATAAATATCAAAAATATCCTTATAAGCTTTCAATACTGGACATCGACATTGAAATAATCCCTTGGTTAACAATGAGAAGGGAATCACCAAAGATATTTAGCCTTTTGATTTTCATGGCAACAACTGTTTGGAGATCTAAAATTAGAGCTTCATATTCAACATTATTTTTAGTGCAAGGAAAGTCTAACTCGAATGACAAGGGTATTGGATATCCTTGTGGCATGAACAACACTATTCCTGCACAAACCCCTTGCTCACACTTCGAACCATCGAAGAACAAGGTCATATCGACTTTATTATTTGTTTCCTTAGGTTTGAGTGCGTATGATAAGGTAAATACTACATCATCAGGAATATATATGGTGAGGGGCCTACAATTCTCAATAGGTGCCTCAGCCAGTTGATCAACCATGACTTATCCATTAATGGACTTTTGGTTTATGAATTCCAAATCAAATTCTATCAATAGCATGATCCACTTTGTAGTACGAGTATTATGATATGTATTGCTCATCATATACTACAAAGGATTTTATTTTGATATTGCATATGTCTTATGACTTAACATATGGTATCATAATTTCTTTGTAGAAAAAACTATCACTAAACACAACTTTCCATGTATGCATATCCTAGCTCATAACTCATCAAGGTTCGGATAATGTAATATATGGCTTGTTCCTTGTCTTGCACATTCTTTTGGGCTGACATGGTCCCTAGTGCAAATTCCATCACCAATATATACAAAAATAATGGTACATCTATCCTTGGTGGAGCTAGCATTGGTGACATTGCTAGGTATTGATTAATCTTAGAAAAGGCTTCTTGACAATACTCATCCCAGTTGAATGGGACCCCCTTGTATAGTAGTCAATTCATGGGTCAACATTTCTCTAATAATTGTGTGATAAATTATTTTATGGATGCTACTTTGCCCTGAAGGCTTCTTAATTCCTTGATATTTGCGGGGGACACATTTCTAAAATAGCCTTGACCTTTGCTAGGTCAACTTCGATGTCTCATTTTGAAATGATGAATCCTAAGAGCTTTCCTGAGATTATGTTGAATACACACTTATTATGATTCAACCTGATATTATGCTCTATCAGGCGATTGAAGACTTTTATTAGGACCTCAACATGCTCTTCACATAGCAATGACTTTACCAATAAGTCATCGATATAATCTTCTAATATCTTATGCATGTAGTCATGAAAGATATATGTCATAGACTGTTGATATGTAGCACTAGCATTCTTTAGGCTGAATGGCATAATATTATAAGATAATATCCCCCATGGTGTTATGAATGCAGTTTTATGTCGGTCTTTAGGCTTAATCTAAATTTGGTTGTAACAAAAAAAAACCATCCATTAAGGAGATCATCTCATGACCTGCATTTGTGTCTATGAGAGCATCTATGTTTGGCAACGAAAATGAATCCTTTGGTGTTGCCCTATTTAGGTCTCTAAAATTTGTACAGATACAGATCCTTCTATTAGGTTTTCCTACAAGTACCATGTTTGATACCCATTATGGATAGTCAATGAAAATGACAAACTCTACATCCAGTAGCTTTTACAATTCGTCCTTAACAATTAAGGCTACTATTGGATGCATATTCCTAAGTTTCTTCTTGATTGAATTCTTTGATAGATCTAGCGAAAGGTTATGAGTAACCAATTTTGGATCTAGACCCAACATATCCTTATAAGTCCAAGCAAAGAGACCATGTCTCTCTTTCAGTAGAGGTATGAGATTGGAACGCTCATCAAGAGTCAACATTTCTCCAAATTTAACCTTCTTAGGATTAGTGGGATCATTACTGATATCCACTTCAAAGGTTTCCTCTACTGATATATGGGATCCCTCCTCAAGCTGGTGAGGCATAGGAATCAAGTGGATGTCATATGTTAGGTTTATAGGTTCCTTGTTGGAAGCATCCTTAGCATGATAAACATCATGTGCACAACCTAGTGCAAAATGGAAAGGTTGCATAATTTTATCATTAGGGAAGATTCTTCAAAGATGAATCAACATGATCCCAATCAATAGCATCTACATTAAGACACAATGGCTTGGAAGGATTGGCTAGATTATAGAGTCGAGTGGTCAAATCAATGGAGATCATATTGATGGAATGGATTATGTCTCCAAGACCACGTGCATGTGACTCAATATTAGCAAAAATACCATTATTGAGATGTGGTTTTGGCGGTATAGGGATCTTCAGATCCAGTCCATGAATAGACTATCGGATGGGATCATTGGGCTCAAGGAGCTCCATGTACATTGGTAGATTAGGAAACACCATGTGATAAATCACATTGAGATTTGGTGGTCTTCCCCTAAGGCAAGTATGGATATTGATCTATCTATACATCTCCTTAGTAGCATATGGTGCATTACGATGATTCAAGTAGGGAGTTCCTAAATAGGCTCTTTCTATTTCATTTTAATCATCACTATCATAGTAAATATCCTTGCATCTACCTAATAGAATCAGATGATGCTCCAAATGATGCCCCATGTAGGCTATCTCTTGATAGCCATCATCATCATAGAAGGGCTCTTCACTCATAGTTATTGATTTCAAATGTAAAATATGATGCAAGAGTGTAGGACCCAAGTAGGCCAACTCAGTTTCATCCTTGAATTACTCGTTGTTTTAGGATAACTCAAGGTCATCTATTCTAGAATCATAGTCTAGTCCATCACTTTCAATGATGGATACTACATGCACGTCCTCAGAAGAAACTTCTAATTTGGTGTCTATAGATATATCTAGACTTTGGATGTGTATACCAATATTTTTTGTAGCTTCATGGCTTTGATTGTCCAATTTGGCTCTTGGAATGTGTTTTAGGTCGGTCTCCACCAAGTTGTTTGTATGGTATCTCTCGGGTGGCTCTACAGTAACATAGGTCACTAGCTAGTTATCCTTCCAAAAAAAAAAGGATTAGGGTGATATGGATTGAAGTCAACTTCACCCCCTAAACTAAGGTATAGATGGTCTAGAGATGCCATGAGAAGTTTGTCCTATCCTCGAATATAGTATCCTAACTCAAACCTATCAGTTGGAAACTGATACTGCAGTTCATATGGCATTCTATGCCCTTGCTTGAACATTCTAATATCATAACCATACCAATGGTAAATCTAAAAGTACCACATGGCATATTTTAGGTTAGAGAGATAATGAAAATTCATATTGAATGGTTCATTATCATCCTCATCCATGGGCATGGGAGATGCAAGCTGGTCTAGCCCTCCATAGATGAAGTTGGTTTCGTTAGGCGACACTCCCAATGGTGCCACCATCCCTACGGGAATTTTATGGTCTCATGGTCAACCTGTCCTATGAAATATTTATAATCGGTGTGAACATCACATTCTGCATGATATATTCCCCTAATATAGTATTAACCAAATGGCTGGTCACCTTCGGTGTAGATGACCCTACTAAAGATGTAGGCAAAGAAGGTTGAGGTGCCTTTTCAAATTCTACTTGAATTTCCTCTACTTACATGGGAGTAGGGTCTTCAATGATAATTGGCTTGGGTGCTTGCTTTATTTCTTTTTCACAAATATTTTCTTTCAACTTCCTATCATCTTCATGCATCATAGATGTAGACGGTCTAGTAGAAGCAACTATCATGTGCTCTGATTGTTGAGATGTGGATATTATATTTTTAACACACACTTCTTTGATTTTTATTCCTAGCTCTTTGATTGGTGACACTAGCCATACATCCAGATGTATTGAGGGGAGAATGAATTCCCCTAAAAAATTTGCTAGATTCACGTATTTAAAGGGTTCTTCATCTAAAGGCACCACGTGAACCTATCCCTCATGAACATATTTAATACATTGATGTAGAATATAAGGGATGCAATACATTTCTCTAATCCAAGGTCTCCCTAGAAGTATTTTATATTATATAGCACCTTCGGTTATGTGACACATCACCAGGATGGTCTTCAGTCCTACCTAGATAGGTAAAACTATAGTACCGACCGTTGAGCATAATGCATAATTGAAATCTCTCAATGTGAAGGTAGAAAGGATGATATGTGTCTTGGGAAACTTCAAGTGAGTTAATGCCTTGGTAGTTATGATTTTGATTGACAACCCCATTTCAATTAAAACATGATTGAATGGTTTGTGATTCATACATATGATAATATGTAGTGGTGGGTCTGCTATAACAGTAGAAACCATCTTGACTTCATAATCATGAAATTGTATGATAGGTTCCTGATCCTATTGTACGTGCCCCACGAAGTGTTTAAATGCTTCGAGATCTTAAGGTTGCACTTCTATAGATCTTAGGATATCCATAAATGTCTCCTTGTGGTTGGGAGACTACTGAATCAGATCATAAATTGACAACTTTGCTAGAGTTGTCTATAGGTTTTGGACTAACCTACTCTTGATTGTCACCACCGGTCTAGTTGGTGGGCCTAGCACATATTGGGCTGGCCTTTGAGGAAGTGCATCTTGGACTCTAATGGGTTCTGGAGGTTTATTTGGTCGTTCATACCTCATGTGTCTTGTGACAATGTTGACCATTCTAATGAACCCATGGGTTGGTGGTTCGATGCATACTTGGTTGAATTGGCCAACATTATTCCTTGGCACCTCATGATTTGGTAGACAATTTTTGTAAATCCCCATATTTTATTGTCAGTTTCTTATGGGTTTTCGACAAGAAGCGTACCTCTTTCGATCATATTTTACACAATATGTTTGAAAGAGCAACATACCTCAATTTCATGGCCTTTCGATCGATGAAAGATGCAATATTGATAATCCTTATAGCCCTTAGGCTTAGGTTTATTAGGATCCATCAAGTAAATGTATAGCCTTCCCCTAGCATAGCTAATGAAATAAAAGCCAATAACTCTAATAACTGAGTGAATATGCAAGGTGGGTGTTGTTACTTATTTTTACCCCTTTGATTATTTTTGCGCTACTCATATTGTGTAGGAGGAGGTTGGGCTTGATAGTTCCATTGTTTTTGCCCCTTATCCCCTTTCTAAAGGTTCAACACCACCTTATTAATGTGGGTCAACTTAGCATGTTGTTTCTCAATTATTTTCTTGTTCCACTCCTTATTTTTGAGCTTCAAGTTATCCTCCTATAAATTGATGTCCTCTATCACCTTGGCTTTCACCAAAGCCTCTTCGAATATCTGGTACTACTATAATTGTAGCAATAATGAAATGTTCTTGGCACAATTCTTCATGAACATTTGAGTTAATTCAAAGGATGGGATGGAGAATGGTAGCTTTGCCATCATTTTCCTCCATTGTTTTCCATAATCCATCATTGGCTCATCGTCATGTTGCATTAAAGAAGCTAGTTTGGATAAGTTTATTTTTTTGGTGTGAGCGCTTTGTTCAAGCGGCTTTATGGGTATGTCCTCCAATGGACTGAATTTCCACACTTTTTCCTTTGTCTATAAATATGGCATTCATGTTAGGCTATCTTCTATACTATGTTCCTGCATGATATGTAAGATCACGTATGTCACAAGAAAACTTGGAGCACTCTCCAAGTTCTTGGGTGGTCCTAATGGTTCTTCCACTACACTCACTCATAGGTCGGGAGGGTACAGACATAGGCTTATATTCTAGATTCTCTATGACTCTGTCCAAACCATCTAACTATCTACTATTCCAAGGCTCATGAGGCAGCATACCATTAGCTCCCATCATGATTGCCTTCTGTACCAATCTAAAAAGCATAAACCTAAACTATTGCATGAATTGAAATCAATCATGAAAGCAAGAAATGAAAGACAAGATTGCATATGACAAGAAAGTGAACATTTATTTTATTAATATTGAATCAAATATTTGTTACAATCACACCCCTCTTAGGGTCACCCAAATGTTGATACAATTAACAAAATTTGAAATCCCCAATGGGGTAGGTGCAATACATAGACTTTATAAATGGACAGGAACTGCTCCAAGGTGTTTATGACCTTCTTGTCCATGATTAGATACATTTGTTGCCTTGCATCCCAAAACCCTGTTAACCCTGTGTGCAATAAACAACAAGAAACAAATAGCAACAAAGGAGGCCTCTCTTGATGAGGCTTTTAGGAGGTATTTGCATAAAAGGTAGCACAAATAGCATGAAATCAAGAAAGCGCAAGAAACATACTAAAATTATATTAAACCTACGAATATTGCTACAAACATATAAGCAAAAGCAAATCTAGCTATCTATTAGCTTGATTATGAAATTTAAAGCATGGAAGTATGAAAAGAACCATTAATGTCATAATTGCAAAAGTGGAGGAAAATGACTAAAAAATTGCATCGGTCAAAGTCTCTACTAAAGAAAATTAACATGATATATGTATAATATAATGCAATTAAGCAAATACTATAGCTAGAAAACAATGAAATTGAATCTGACAACCTGACCATGGGTCTGATGTGTGGTGAGCACTATCCACCATGGATGATATCCATGACTGAGTTTGAAATATCCTTGCCCTCCTAATTTGGTGTCCAATCTTCAATTCTCCTTTAGAAATTGATGATCAAGGGTTGCCACTGTGTCCTTTGACAAATTTTGTGGTTTAATTGCTCAATTGGTGCATGGATTGCATGAATTCATGTTTCCTGAATCTCCTAGCCTCCTAGTACCTCCATGGCATATGATCTCCAATTGGGCAGCAAAAGTGTTCCTCTCAATGACTGTAAGTGAGTATGCAATTTGATAGGTTTTTGTTGTATTTCAACTTGAGATTCATCTATATATTTCTCCCATTTGGAGGGGGATTTTATAGCATTTTCCAAGGGCTTGGGGTGGCTTCATGAGGAAGCCAATAATAATATTGGGTAGTTGAGCTTGTTGGATGGAATGATTGAGAACCTTCCTCACTCAAACCACTCTAATACACAACCAATTAGCCATTGCAACCGATTTTGGGTTGAATGAAGGTCAACCAATTTTGAGGTCTAATCACAGCTGACAATCACGATCAAATATGTTAACCATAGGTGTCAGCAACCGTTAGCACTGACTAGGCAAATGTGCCCAAATGAGTGGTAAAAACCACTACTATACCTTGGAATCAATCCAAGGTCTTCCATATGGTCTTCTAGCATGTACCATATGAGTAGTCACCTCAACATGACATATTTTAGGTATCTACACAAGCATAATATATTTTGAAATGCATTATATTGATAAGGTCTTTATTATAATTGTCATCTATGGAAGCTAGATGATAAGCACATGATCCATATTTGGCTATTATGATGAAGGGACCTAACCAGTTGGGTTTAAACTTACCCTTAAGGTCCTCTTTAGCATTAGTGTTTTCCTAGTTTTCTTTGACAACAAGATCTCCTACTTCAAAGGAAAAATATCTAATCCACTTTTCATAGGTTTTCATGAGCCTTTGGTGATACACACATAAGTTCTCTAAGGCATGATTTTTCCTTTTGCCAAGCAACTCAAGTTGGCTAAGTCTTGCAGGGTGATACTTATCACCAACTATTGCATATTTAAAAGGATTCTAAGGTACAATACTTCTAATTCTAAGGTAAATATAGCCTTGATCCCATAAACTAAGTCAATGGGTATAACACTAGTCAAAGTTTGAATACTGGTGTGATAAACCCATAAGGTAGGGTATAACTACAAATGCCAATCCTTTTCAATTCTACTTATTAACTTCTTTAAGATTTTGATTAGTGATTTTTTAGAAGCTTTGGATTGGCCATTACCTTGTGGGTAATATGGAGTTGACCAATTAAGCTAGATTTTAAATTTAGCATAAACTCTGACCACATCCTTGATTTGAAAAGGATTTCCATTATCAGTTATAATCTTATTAGGAATACTGTAACACAATAAGATTTAATTCAGGATAAACATGGAGATTTGAACACTAGTACAAGAGGCTAGAAGCATAGCTTCTACCCACTCGATAAAGTATTTAGTAGTTGTGATGATGAATTTATGTCCATCAAACAACATTGGATTTATTTTATCAATAATATATAACCCCTAAGTAGAAAAGAGCTAGGGCAACGTGATCGACTAAAGTTTCTGATATAGTGCATGAATTAGGCTATCATTATTTTGTCACTTATCACATTTGCATACATGGATACAAGCATATCATTCTATAGTTGGCCAGTAATAGCCCATGCAAACAAGCTTTTTAATGATGGTATTTTCATTAAAGTTTCCAATACATGCCCCTTCACGGGCATCTTGAATGACTAGTTTAGCTTTGTTCATATTGAGGCATCTTAAAATAATACCATAAAAATTCCTTATATAAAGAATGCATCTAATTATGATGAATATGTTGGAAATGTGAACAATTTTTGTTTTCACTGATGTCAAGAAATTGATGTTCAATTTTAGTCATCATTAATGTCATCAGGTGGTTTTTCCAAAAGGCAAGGAAGAGGTTAAAAGAAATAGGATATAATATTTATTTTAATATTATATGCCTAAAGTGGCCTAAAAGATTAAAAGGAAGGAGAAGCAAGTTTAAAAGGATATAATAATATTATAATATTTAATATTATAATATTCTAGGCTAAAGGTTGAAGTGGAGAAAAAACGATGTCCCAAGAGTCTTTAAAATATAAAGTCTCAAAAATACCCATTTGGCAGAATGTAAATATTATTATTTAACTTATTTAAATTAAAATATATATATATTTTTTTTTTATTTGTGGTGGCCACAAGGGGTAAACAGAGTGTGACCACGAGGGAACCATTACATAATATATCCGCAACATGTGAGGCGAGATATTTGAACCTGGGCCTCTCAGCAACTAAAGAGGTTTAACTACCCACTTGCTCTCCAACTCCTCTACATGGGTGGATTAAACTAATTTATAGTGGAAAACACCCCTTTTGGGGTGCCATTTTCAACAGGTTGGGCATAGGAGAAATAGAGCCTTGTCGGCCTCTACCAGCACATAGGACATTCCTAACTATACCATATATCTGTAGGATGGAGACAAGGGGAATGGAACCTGGGTCGGCCTCTACCAACACCCAGGGCATTTACCATTGCACCACAACAAGCAGATTAAAAACTAATTTATAGTGGAAAACACCCCTTTTGAGGTGCCACTTTCAACAGGTTGGGCATAGGAGGAATGGAGCCTTGTCGGCCTCTACCAGCACATAGGACATTCCTAACTATACCATATATCTATAGGATGGAGACAAGGGGAATGGAACCTAGGTCAGCCTCTACCAGCACCCAGGGCATTTACCACTGCACCACAACAAGCAGATAAAACTAATTTATAGTGGAAAACACCCCTTTTGAGGTGCCACTTTCAACAGGTTGGGCATAGGAGGAATGGAGCCTTGTCGGCCTCTACCAGCACATAGGACATTCCTAACTATACCATATATCTACAGGATGGAGACAAGGGGAATGGAACCTGGGTCGGCCTCTACCAGAACCTTAAAATATTTTAAACATAGGTTAAAATTTTAATTAAAATAAATATTAAAGGTGCCATAAGTCTAATTTTTTAATTGGAAAGCACCGATGTTTTGGAATACTTTGCAAAGGATATAAAAGGAGGAAATATTTTTTATTTCAAACCATCCATGCATTTCGAAGCCCTAAAGAGAAAAATAAAATTGTGCATCAAATAGAAGAGATAAATATTTGCATGTGTTAAAAATAAAAAGGGCAGACCTTGTATAAGACAAAATGGAGCATTAAAATTTCACCAAGTGCATGGTGGCACAAGAGGCATTTAGTGTCTGGTTAAGGCGTTTGTGGAATTAGGAGTTTGATTCGCGTCCCCTTTGTTTTGTGTATGGAAAAGGTTTTTTGTTCATTTTTGGAATGCAAGGGAGAGCAAGGTAAAAGGCACACCGTGCACCTTTGGTTTTGTTGTGGGTGTGTGGCCCAACGATAGCCAAGCCATAAGGCTTAGGCACCACAATGATGGTTGGTCACGAGTTCGAGTCGAGCACAGTCATGAGGGCATTAATTTATTGTGGACCACCATCTAAGGTAAGAGGTTATTTTATTTTTGCCAAGGTAAGATTTATGATAGGGAGCCACGTGAATTATTAATGGTGCTTTGATTAATTCTTTCTAAGGTTAGAGATAGGGAGTCATAAGGGATTTTAAATATTTTAAGTTTTTACTTAGCATTAAAATAGATATTGGAGATATATGGTGTTTGAAAGGAAATTAATTGTGTTGAATATTTTTTTTTGAAGATTGGAGTTAAAAGGGTTAACCAAAGGAATTAATTTTATTTTTTATAAGTGTGAAAATTGGATTTATAAAGTGTTTTAAAGAAGTTTTGATTGGTCATGATTTGAATATTATTTTTGTAAATTTTGGATATTATAAGGTGTACTTGAGAGCTAATATTTTTGTATGGTGAGATAATTATTGTAGGAAATATTTGAGTGGAGATTTTTAAATAAATTGTTGCTATCTAACTTTAAGAATAGCAAAGAGAATTTTATTGTGATTGGGATAGATTTTTGAAGACATATCTCCATCAAACAAAATGTATGAGCACATCTTCCTTGTGAGTGAAATATTTTTGGATTGGATATTTTGAAATGTAAATTTAGAGTGAAAAGGTTTGTTTGTTAAGCATTGTTGAAATTATTTTGATTTAATGTTTATAGTGTGAGTTGTTGGAAGTAAAGTGAAACACTTGGTTAGTATTTGTAAACAAATTGTGTTTCATTGAGTGGATGCTTTGAGTGAAGTTGATTGAGAATTAGTGATTGAAAGCATTGGAGTGATAGTTCAATTTATGTGAAACAAATTATTCTCTATTTCTGAATTGATTTGAAAGAGAATTTGAAAGTGATTGAGTTATTTGTGAGTGTGAAACATATTGAGTCTCTTACCATTCTCCATATATTTCTAATGTTAAACAATATTATGAGTGAAACTTGTTTATGTGATTGAAGAGGTTTTCTAAAAGAGATTAAGTTGAATTGAGTATGCAAGTTTTGCAATTAATTTGAATAAGCTATTATGAAAGCTAGTGGATAGATTTGAGTAATTCCTAGAGGGGACTTAAGGATAGATTTGAGCAAGCTTTTTTCAAATATTGTGGGCAGATTTAAGTAAGTCCTAGAGGGGACTTAGGGACAAATTTGTGTGAGCTTTTATGGAAGCTTACAAGTATATTTGAGACAAGTATTGGTGAATACTTCTTAAGAACATTTGAGACAGAGATTGAGTAGATTTGTACTAGACCAAAGTATAATTTTTAGTGTATATTTGAGATAGAAATTGAGCAAATTTGTGCTAGATTGAAGGACAATGTTTAGTGTATATTTGAGATAAATATTGAGCATATTTGTGCAGGGTAGAGGATAGTGTTTAGAACAGATCTGAGATAGAGATAGAGCAGAGTAATAGCAAGATTTGGAGATGATAGAGTAGAGGATAGTAGTCTCCAGTGGATAGAGATCCATTAGCTAGGATAGTGAGGATAGAGGTCTTCTGAGTGAGGACAAGGGTCTTTAGTGGAGAGATATCCACAAGCCAGTGTAGTGGAGGTAGTAGTATTCTAGAAATATCATCAACTAGAGTAGAGGAGAAAGGGTTATCTTGTGGATAGAGATCCATGCACTTTATTAGGGTATTGGCATCTCATTTGGATAGAGGTCCATAAATATTGTAATAGGGATGATTGCCAAGATATTTTTTGAGAAAAATTTAGTGAAATATTTTCTTTGTGGACGTAGCCCACATTGGGTGAATCATGTTAAATCATGTATATCATGTGTGTGATGCTTTGTGTAATATTTATTGCTTTAATATTGCTGATGTTATCATATGGTTTGAAAAGTAAAAAGTTTTATCTTATATTGTTCACCCCCCTTATAAGTATAAGCACATGTTATTCAATTGGTATCATAGCGGGTCTCTCTGTGAAAAGACTAATAACTTGGAGGAAGATCCATAAAAGCACACATGAATTCTAGAAAATGAAGAAGAGACAATATTTGACATAAAAGAGGAATTCTTTGCTGCTCTTAGGAACCTAGAAAAGGCTATAAAGAAGAACTCAAGTTTGAAGGATAAAATTTAAGAGGATGAAGAAGCAAGGATAGAACTTCTAGAGAGTCTCACAAAACTCAAGATAAAAGTAGAAGAGGGAAAGAAAATTGAACAAGATATAATAGATCTGTTAAGAGCAAGGGAAATAGAGTGTGAAAAATTGGAAGCAAAAATTGTTTCTCTAAGGAATTAAGTTGAAAAGACCAAGTTACAATAAGATATAATGTTAGGGAAATAGAAATATGAGTCAAAATTTCAATAGGTAGAGACATCAAAGAAATATAAGCTCGTGACTCATGCTCTGTAAGGAAAATACATCAAAAAATAAGAATGCAAAGAAGAACCATGGACAAGATTTAATCACAACAAAAAGAGGACCACTCGACAATATTTTCTAAGGCATTCAAATAGGTTACATAATCTCTTCCATGGCTATTGCTTTTCAGGTTAAAAATATGGTCATAAAGTTGTACGTTACATTGGTTATGTTAAAAATGATGTTGATAGAAATTTTAATTCTTTTGCACCTCTTATGAATAATGATGTCATATGTTATAAGTGCAATAATTTTGGTCACAAGGATAGATGGTGCAAAATGGTATTTCCTGATTCAAGTAAAAATAATACAACATCAATAATTAGGAAAGAGAAAAAAGGGCATGAGAAAGTTATATCAATGTTAGTACAAATATCTCTTCACGTTCAGGATAAGGGAAACCAATGGTTTCTTGATAGTGGATGTTCTAGTCACATGATAGGAGACAAAAGTAAATTTCTTGTACTCAAAGAATATTATGGAGGATCAATAAGATTTGGTGATAATGGATCAACAAAAAATTATGGGAAAGGAACTCTGAGTTTAGATAATGGGAAAACAAAAACAGAGAATGTATTGTATGTTAAGGGATTGAAGCACAATCTATTAAGTGTGAGATAAATTTGTGATCATGGGTACATGGTTACTTTTCATCCAAGTAGGTGTGATATTAGGAAGTCTAAAACTAGAAAACTTATTGCAAATGCAAATAGAACTACAAACAACCTCTACATGTTAAGTGATATTAAAGGGTAAAAGTGTTTTCTATAACAATAAGATGAGATTTGGTTGTGGCATAGAAGGATGGGTCATTTGAACTTTGAAAACATAGTAAACATAAGTAACAACCAGACTATCAAAGATTTATGAAATTTAAAAAGGCCATTAAACACAATTTTTTCACAATGTCAACATGAGAAGCAAACCAGAACAAGTTTCAAGTCAAAAGGATTTATGTATTTTGAGCCATTGAAGCTAGTGCACACTGACCTATGTGGTCCTACAAGGACAAATATTTTACAAGGTGACAGTTACTTTATATTGTTTATAAATTATTATTCTAGAATTATTTGGGTAGCCTTCCTAAAAGAAAAGTCAAAAGCTCTTGAGAAGTTTAAATATTTTAAAAAGTTAGTTGAAAATGAAATAGGGAAAAGGATTAATAGTTTAATATTAGAAAGAGGAGGAGAATTTACCTCAAATGAATTTAAAGAATTTTATGAACAACATGGGATCAAAAAAGAATATTCCGTAGCAAGAACTCCTCAACAAAATGGGATAGTTGAAAGGAAAAATAGGATAGTTGAAAATATGGCCAGAGCCATATTAAATGAGTCTAATATTTAAGATGGTTTTTGTAAAGAGGTGGTACATACATCGAAATATATCATCAATAGAGCTCAAGTAAGAGTAAATCATCACAAAAATCCATATGATCTCTAGAAAGGAAGACCAACTACTATAAAGTACTTCAAAAGTTTTGGAAGCAAATGTTACATAAGACGGGAAGAGAAAAAATTGGGTAAGTTTGACCTAAGATGCGATGAAAGTATTTTTCTTCGCTATTCTACTAAGAGAAAAGCCTATAGATTCTATAAAAAAAGGACACATACTATTATAGAAAGAATACATCTAATAGTTTATGAGAATATAGGATGAATAGAACCAGTTCAAGAAATTGTGTATCAAGAAGATGAAAGTTGTCAAAAAGAGTTATGTGAAGAATTAGAGGAAGAAGACGAAATACAAAGACTATTTCCTAAGACTCCATCCAGGTATGTACAAAAAAATCATCCAAGGGATAAAATAATTGGGAATCTAGATGAGATGTAGACAAGGAGAAGGATAATAGCATCAAATCAACAAGAAATTTTATTTTTGTTATCTAAAATTGAACCAAAATATTTTAATGAGGCAAGTGAAGATGACTTTTGGATTAAGTCAATGAATAAGGAACCAAATCAGATAGAGAAAAGTAATACTTGGGAACTTGTCCCATGACCAAAAAGTAATAATGTGATTAGCACTAAATGGATATTCATAAACAAGTTAAATGAAGATGATCGGGTAGTCAAAAACAAAGTAAGGTTAGTATGAAAATATTATGCACAAGTTGAAGGAATTAACTTTGATGAGACATTTGCTCCAATTGCATGACTTGAATCTATAAGAATATTCTTAGCCTTCTCAAGCTTCAAAAACTTCAAAGTATATCAGATGGATGTTAAATCATCCTTTTTAAATGGTGTCTTAGAAGAAGAGATTTATATTGAGCAACTAGAGGAATTCATATTAACTTATAAACCAAACTATGTATGCATATTGAAGAAGGTACTTTATGGACTAAAACAAGCTCCTAGAGCTTGGTACTTAATATTGGATAAGTACCTTCAGGAATAGGGTTTTAGGAAAGGAATAGTGGATAGTAACTTATACATCAAAAATTAAGGGAATGATTTACTAATTGTGGTTGTTTATGTGGGTGATACCAGTTTTGAAGGCAATAATGATAAGATGTGTCAGAAATTTGCAAAGAGCATGTAGAATGAATTTGAGATGTCAATTTTTGGTGAGTTGTCCTTCTTTCTTGGACTTCAGATTTCACAATTAGAGAAAGGAGTATTTCTTTCACAAACCAAGTATATAAAAGAGATGCTAAAGAAATTAAAGTTAGAGGATTGTAAACTAGTGAGTACCCCCATGGTTATAGGATGCAAGTTAAGTAAATATGATGAATATCTAGAGGTAAATAAAAAACTGTACAAATCTATAATTGGAATATTACTGTATTTCATAGCTACAAGACCATATATCATGCAGGAATTTGTATTAGTGGAAAGGTTTCAAGAAGAACCCAAGGAAACACATGTATTAGTATTAAAAAGGATTCTCCGGTATCTAAAAAGGACTATGGATTTTTGGCTCTAGTATCTCAAAAGTTATAGTTCACTCTCATAGCTTATACAGATGCAGATTGGACTGGCAGTATTGATGATAGAAAAAGCACAAGTGGAGGAGCATTATTTCTTGGATACTATATGGTATTTTGGATAAGTAATAAATAGGCATCAATATCCTTATCCATAGTAGAAGTAGAGTATATTGCAACATTTGCTTGTTGTACACAAGTATTATGGATGAAGTGAACTTTAGAGGACTTCAAGATAAAGCATGATCATCCTATTCCCATATTGTGTGATAATACAAGTGTTATAAATATCTCAAAGAATATGGTGATGCACTATAGGACAAAGCACATTATGATTAAATATCACTTTCTAAGAGAGCAGGTGACAAATAAGCAAGTTAGATTGGAATATGTTACTACAAAGGATAAGATTGCAGATATTTTCACTAAGCCAATTCAAAAAGAGACTTTTGAGTATCTTCAAGGAATGTTACTAATTGTGATTGTTTGTGTGGGTGATATCATTTTTGAAGGCAATAATGATAAGATGTGTCAGAAATTTGCAAAGAGCATGTAGAATGAATTTGAGATGTCAATTTTTGGTGAGTTGTCCTTCTTTCTTGGACTTCAGATTTCACAATCAGAGAAAGGAGTATTTCTTTCACAAACCAAGTATATAAAAGAGATGCTAATGAAATTAAAGTTAGAGTATTGTAAACTAGTGAGTACCCCCATGGTTACAGGATGCAAGTTAAGTAAATATGATGAATATCTAGAGGTAAATAAAAAATTGTACAAATCTATAATTGGAATCTTACTGTATGTCATAGCTACAAGACCATATATCATGCAGGAATTTGTATTAGTGGAAATATTTCAAGAAGCACCCAAGGAAACACATGTATTAGTATTAAAAAGGATTCTCAGGTATCTAAAAAGGACTATGGATTTTTGTCTCTAGTATCTCAAAAGTGATAGTTTCACTCTCATAGCTTATACAAATGCAGATTGGACTGGTAGTATTGATGATAGAAAAAACACAAGTGGAGGAGTATTATTTCTTGGATACTATATGGTATTTTTGATAAGTAATAAATAGGCATCAATATCCTTATCCATAGTAGAAGTAGACTATATTGCAACATTTGCTTGTTGTACACAAGTATTATGGATGAAGTGAACTTTAGAGGACTTCATGATAAAGCATGATCATCCTATTCCCATATTGTGTGATAATACAAGTGTTATAAATATCTCAAAGAATATGGTGATGTACTATAGGACAAAGCACATTCTGGTTAAATATCATTTTCTAAGAGAGTAGGTGACAAATAAGCAAGTTAGATTGGAATATGTTACTACAAAGGATAAGATTGCGGATATTTTCACTAAGCCAATTCAAAAAGAGACTTTTGAGTATCTTCAAGGAATGTTAGGAGTAGTTCTACTCCCACCTCAAAATGAACCACCTCAATAGAGGAGGTTGGGGAGGGGCTAAGGTAAGAGTATCATTCTTAGCCCTAAAGGTTGTTCTTTGCCATTGATATCAAAGGGGAGAGATTTGAGTTAGGGGGAGGGCATTTAGTTAGGGAGAGCAGTTTCTCAAGGGGAGCAAAACTGAAAAAGGAAAAAGAAATAGTAAAAAGAAAAAGGGTTTCCATCAATGACAAAGGGGGATATTGTTGGAAATATGAGCAAGTTTTATTGTCATTGATGTCAAGAAATTGATGTTCAAGTTTAGTCGTCATTAATGTCATAAGGTGGATTTTCCAAAAGGCAAGGAAGAGGTTAAAAGAAATAGGATATACTATTTATTTTAATATTATATGCCTAAATCAACCTAAAATATTAAAAGGAAGGAGAAGCAGGTTTATAAGGACATAATCATATTATAATATTCTAGGATAAAGGTTGAAGTGGAGAAAAAATGATGTCCCAAGAGTCTTTAAAATATAAAGTCTCAAAAAGACCCATTTGGTAGAATGTAAAGTTTATTATTTAATTTATTTAATTTAAAATATTTTAACCATAGGTTAAAATTTTAATTTAAATAAATATTAAAGGTGCCATAAGTCTAAGTTTAAACTTCAAATTAAAAATTCAAATTGGAAAGCACCGATGTTTTGGAATACTTTGCAAAGGATATAAAAGGAGGAAATATTTTTTATTTCAAACCATCCATGCATTTCAAAGCCCTAAAGAGAAATAAAATCGTGCACCGAAGAGAAGAGGTAAATATTTATATGTATTAAAAATAAAAGGGTAGACCTTGTATAAGACAAAATGGAGCATTAAAAATCTCACCAAGTGCTTAGTAGTGCAAGTGGCAATCGACGACTGGTTAAAGCATTTGTCGAAGACAGGTCAGGAGTTTGATTCACATTCCCTTCATTTTTTGTGTGGCACCGGAGAGCAAGATAAAAGGTGCATCACGCACCTTTGGTTTTATCATGGGTGCATGGCCCAAAAATATCCAATTCATAAGGCGTAGGCATCGTAGCAACGATTGGTCACGGGTTTGAGTCGAGTGTAGCTGTGAGGGAATTATTTTTATTGTGGGCCACCGTCTAAGGTAAGAGGTTATTTTATTTTTTCCAAGGTGTGATTTGTGATAGGGGACCATGTGAATTATTGATGGTGCTTTGATTAATTCTTGTTAAGGGTAGAGATAAGGAGTCATAAGGGAGTTTAAATATTTTAAGTTTATACTTAGCATTAAAATAGAGATTGGGTATATAAGGTGTTTGAAAGGAAATTAATTGTGTTGAATATTATTATTTGAAGATTGGAGTTAAAAGGGTTAACCAAAGGAATTAATTTTATTTTTGATAAGTGTGAAAATTGGATTTATAAAGTGTTTTAAAGAAATTTTGGATTGGTCATGATTTGAATATTAATTTTTTGAATTTTGGAGATTATAAGGTGTACTTGAGAGCTAATATTTTTGTATGGTGAGATAATTATTGTAGGAAATATTTGAATGGATATTTTTAAATAAATTTTTGCTATCTAACTTTAAGAATAGCAAAGAGAATTTTATTGTGATTGAGACAGGTTTTTGAAGACATATCTCCATCAAACAAAAGGTATGAGCACAATTTCCTTGTGAGTGAAATAGTTTTGGGTTGGATGTTGTAAAATGCAAAGTTGGAGTGAAAAGGTTTGTTTGATAAGCATTGTTGGACTTATTTTGAGTCAATGTTTATAGTTTGAGTTTTTGTAAGTAAAGTGAAACACTTGGTTAGGGTTTGTAAACAAATTGTGTTTCACTGATTGAAAGCATTGGAGTGATAGTTCAATTTCTATGAAATTATTTTTTCTCTATTTTTGAATTTATTTGAAAGAGAATTTGAAAGTGATTGAGTAATTTGTGAGTGTGAAACATATTGAGAATCTTACCATTCTCCATATGTTTCTATAGTTAAAAAATATTCGAAGTAAAACTTGTTTGTGTGATTGAAGAGGTTTTTTGAAAGAGATTAAGTTGAATTGAGTATGCAAGTTTTGTAATTAATTTGAATAAGCTTTTGTGAAAGCTAGTGGACATATTTGAGTAAGTCCTAGAGGGGACTTAAGGATAGAGTTGAGCAAGATATTGTGAAATCTTGTGGGTATATTTGAGTAAGTCCTAGATAGGACTTAAGGACATATGCTTGTGAGATTTTGTTGAAGCTTACAAGAAAATTTGAGACAAGTCTTGGTGAAGACTTGTTGAGCATATTTGAGACAGATATTGAGAAAATTTGTGCTAGACTGAAGGACAGTGTTTAGTATATATTTGAGACAGAGATTGAGCATATTTTGTACTAGATAGAAGGATAGTGTTTAGTGCAGATTTGAGACAGATATTGAGCACATTTTTTCAGGAAAAAGGATAATGTTCAGTACAGATCTGAGATAGAGACAGAGCATAGTAAGAGTAGGATTTGGAGGTGACAAAGTATAGTACAATAGTATCCAGTGGATAGAGATACATTAGCCAGGATAGTGAGGACAAAGGTCTTATGAGTGAGGATAGGGGTATCAATGGAGAGAGATCCACAAGCCAGTGCAATGGAGGTAGTAGTCTTCTAGAAAGATCATCAACTAGAGTAGAAGAGAAAGGGTTCTCATGTGGATATATATCCATGAACTTGATTAAGGTATTGGCATATCCTTTGGATAAAGGTCTATAAATATTGTAATAGGGAAGGATTCCCAAGATATTTGTTGAGAAAATTTTAGTGAAATATTTTCTTTGTGGATGTAGCCCATATTGGGTGAACCATGTTAAATAATGTCTCTCATGTGTGTGATGCTTTGTGTAATATTTATTGATTTAATATTGCTGATGTTATCATATGGTTTGAAAAGCAAAAAAAATTATCTGATTCTATTCACCCGCCCTCTCAATATAAGCACACGTTCTTCAGAATCGATAGGCATGTTTCTTGAGATTATTTCACTTGTAGTTTAGCCCTTTGGACAAAACACCAGTCTTAAGGAAATTATTTATTTCCTTATACCAAGATTTGAGCATCGATGTGTGTTCAATAGAAAAATAGCCAATGGCTCTTGGATAGTTTTTAATTTTTTTGGCTCTAACTTGATGGATTATTATTATCACTTATTGATACTCTAATTCTAGAGGAATGAGGGATATAGTGGTATCTATTGTATTCAATTGGTAAATACTAGAGCATGGAACTATATTTATGGTTATGTTTCCAAAAGAATACATTAGGTTATCCATACTTTCTTTATATGGTTTTAATTTATCATATTTAGTTTGATAAATTAGATTTATTTGATTAAATATAAGCTGGGAGTCTCAAAAAATGAAGAGGTTAATAACTTTTAGGGCCAACATAGCTCGTAATCCAAGTATAAGATCTTAATATTTAATCATGTTATTAGTACACAAGAATTGAAGCTTAAAAGATAACAATTTTATGATTTGTTGTGACAACACCAGGATGATTCTTGCTCCTGCTTCTTTAACACACCTTGTGCCATAAAATAAAATATTCCAAGAATCTAGTTAAGATATGTCAAGAGTACACACCATATCATAAAGGTATTCAATCTCTAAGGGGTGACTGTATGGCAAAGGAGCTTTTTCTATCTAATCAACTATCACTTATCCCTTAACCAATTTTTAACTAATTAATTTGAGATTGAATTCATTAATTCCCATTACCCATTTTGCTACCCTACCTGATAGGTAAGATTTTTATGTGAGGTATGAAAACAAATCAACCTTAGCTATAACATAGGTTCTATGACTCATAATATAATATCTTAAATTTTGGAAAGTGGAGTCCATGGCTAAGCACACATTTTCCAAATGGGTATACCTAGTTTCATAATTGACAAGGGTTCTACTAATATATTAAATGACTTATGATGAGCACCAAAAATGCTCATTTTATATACACTATTTTTTTTTAATTTACATGGTGAAATCAGTAGCCGCCACGAATCCGGGCAAGCTATCCAGCTTTTATGGCTGCCACAGTATTTTGCAATGTCTACTCCAGAAGTCGCCACACAGATCTTCACATAGTCCACACCTATAACCACCATGCCACAATCATTTTAAACCTTTTACACCACTGAAAGCACCAGGAAAGGGACAAGCGTTTAGTCCGACGAGGCCCGAGATTTGAACCTTGGACCTCCGCCCCCCTTATTTTATATACACTGTTAAGGGGCATCATTAATGGTTTAATTAGCATATGAGATGTATTTTATATAACTTATGCATATAATTGATATAAAATCCAGTATTATGCTTGATTGATGTTTTTAGTGGGAAATGTGTATAAATGTAGGTGTTGTACTAATTTGGTGTTTTACAGTCTACATCCACTTAGACCTGTCATGCTTCTACTTTTAGAGACTAAATCATGAGAGGAGGTGCCTTCCTCTTTAAGGAAGGCATCCAGTACAAGTAGGCACCTTCCGAATGTGGAAGGCGCCCAGCAGAAGTAGGCAACTTCCTTATGGAGAAGGCACCCAACAGAAGTAGGCACCTTCCTTATGGAGAAGGTGCCCACTTGAGTAGGCACCTTCCTTATGGAGAAGGTGCCCACTTGAGTAGGCACCTTCCTCATGAAGAAGGTGCCTCCACACCTCCATACTTTGCAACATTGACAACATCAATAATTAGGAAAGAGAGAAAAGGGCATGAGAAAGTTAGATCAATGTTAGTACACATATATCTTCATGTTCAGGATAAGGGAAAACAATGCTTTCTTGATAGTGGATGTTCTAGTCATATGACAGGAGATAAAAGTAAATATCTTGTACTTAAAGAAAATTATGGAGGATCAGTAAGATTTGGTGATAATGGATCAACAAAAAATTGTGGGAAAGAAACTCTAAGTTTAGATAATGAGAAAACAAAAATATATAATGTATTGTATGTTAAGGGATTGAAGCACAATCTATTAAGTGTAAGATAAATTTGTGATCAAGGGTACATGGTTACTTTTCATCCAAGTAGGTGTGATATTAGGAAGTGTAAAACTAGAAAACTTATTGCAAATGCAAATAGAACTACACACAACCTCTACATGTTAAGTGATATTAAAGGGGAAAGTATTTTCTATCACAATAAGATGAGATTTGGTTGTGGCATATAAGGATGGGTTATTTGAACTTTGACAACATAGTAAACATAAGTAACAAGCAGACTATCAAAGATTTACGAAATTTAAATAGGCCATAAAACACAATTTTTTCACAATGTTAGCATGGGAAGCAAACTAGAACAAGTTTCAAGTCAAAAGGATTTATGTATTTTGAGCCATTGAAGCTAGTGCACACTGACCTATGTGGTCCTACAAGGACAAATATTTTACAAGGTGAAATTTACTTTATATTGTTTATAAATGATTATTCTAGAATTATTTGAGTAGCCTTCCTAAAATAAAAGTCAAAAGCTTTTGAGAAGTTTAAATATTTTAAAGAGTTAGTTGAAAATGAAATAGGGAAAATGATTAAGAGTTTAAGTTTAGATAGAGGAGGAGAATTTACCTCAAATTAATTGAACAACATGGGATCAAAAGAGAATATTTCATAGCAAGAAATCCTCAACAAAATGGGGTAGTTGAAAGGAAAAATAGGATAGTTGAGAATATGGCCAGAGCCATATTAAATGAGTCTAAGATTTAATATGGTTTTTGGAAAGAGGCGGTACATACATCGACATATATCATCAATAGAGCTCAAGTAAGAGTAAATCATCATAAAAAACCATATGATCTCTATAAAGGAAGACCAACTACTATAAAGTACTTCAAATTTTTTGAAATGAAACGTTACATAAGATGAGAAGAGAAAAATTTAGGTAAGTTTGACCTAAGATGCGATTAAAGTATTTTTCTTGGCTATTCTACTAAGAGAAAAGCCTATAGATTCTATAACAAAAGGACACGTACTATTATGGAAAGAATAAATCTAACAATTGATCAGAATATAGGATCAAGAGAACCAGTTCAAGAAATTGTGTATCAAGAAGATGAAAGTTGTCAAAAAGAGTTATGTGAAGAATTAGAGGAAGAAGAGGAAACACAAAGACTATTTCCTAAGACTCCATATAGGTATGTACAAAAAAATCATCCAAGGGATCAAATCATTGGGAATCCAGATGATATGCAGACAAGGAGAAGGATAATAGCATCAAACTGATAAACCAAACTATGTATACATATTGAAGAATGCACTTTATGGACTAAAATAAGCTCCTAGAGCTTGGTGCTTAATATTGGATAAGTACCTTCAGAAATAGGGTTTTAGGAAAGGAATAGTGGATAGTAACTTATACATCAAAAATGAAGGGAATGACTTACTAATTGTGGTTGTTTATGTGGGTGATATTATTTTTGAAGGCAATAATGATAAGATGTGTCAGAAATTTGCAAGAAGCATGCAGAATAAATTTGAGATGTCAATTCTTGGTGAGTTGTCCTTCTTTCTTGGACTTTAGATTTCACAATCAGAGAAAGGAGTATTTATTTCACAAACCAAGTATATAAGAGAGATTCTAAAGAAATTCAAGTTAGAGGATTTTAAACTAGTGAGTACCCCCATGGTTATAGGATGCAAGTTAAGTAAAGATGATGAATATCTAGAGGTAAATAGAAATTGTACAGATCTATGATTGGAAGCTTACTATATGTCATAGCTACAAGACCATATATCATGCAGGAATTTGGATTAGTAGAAAGGTTTCAAGAAGCACCCAAGGAAACACATGTATTAGTATTAAAAAGGATTCTCAGGTATCTAAAAAGGACTATGGATTTTTGGCTCTAGTATCCCAAAAGTGATAGTTTCACTCTCACAACTTATACAGATGCAGATTGGACTGGCAGTATTGATGATAGAAAAAGCACAAGTGGAGGAGAATTCTTTCTTGGACATTGTATGGTATTTTAGCTAAGTAAGATATAGGCATCAATATCCTTATCCATAGTAGAAGTAGAGTATATTATAGCAGTTGCTTGTTGTACACAAGTATTATGGATGAATTGAACTTTAGAGGAATTGAAGATAAAGCATGATCATCCTATTCCCATATTGTGTGATAATACAAGTGTTATAAATATCTCAAAGAATATGGTGATGCACTCTAGGACAAAGCACATTCTGATTAAATATCACTTTCTAAGAGAGCAGGTGACAAATAACCAAGTTAGATTGGAATATGTTACTGCAAAGGAGAAGATTGTGGACATTTTCAGTAAGCCACTTAAAAAAAGAGACTTTTGAGTATCTTAAAGGAAATTTAGGAGTAGTTCTACTCCCACCTCAAAATGAACCACCTCAATAGAGGAGGTGGGGGAGGGGCTAAGATAAGAGTCTCATTCTTAGCCCCAAAGGTGGCTATTTGCCATTGATGTCAAAGGGGAGAGATTTGAGTTAGGGGGAGGGCATTCAGTCAGGTTGAGCAGTTTCTCAAGGGGAGTAGAACTGAAAAAGAAAAAAGAAATGGTAAAAATAAAAAGGGTTTTCATCAATGACAAAGGGGGATATTGTTGGAAATATGAGCAAGTTTTGTTGTCATTGATGTCAAGAAATTGATGTTCAAGTTTAGTCATCATTAATGTCAGAAACAGGTTTAAAGGGATATAATCATATTATAATATTCCAGGATAAAGGTTGAAGTGGAGAAAAAATGATGTCCCAAGAGTCTTTAAAATATAAAGTCTCAAAAAGACCCATTTGGTAGAATGTAAAGTTTATTATTTAATTTATTTAAATTAAAATATTTTAACCATAGGTTAAAATTTTAATTTAAATAAATATTAAAGGTGCCATAAGTCTAAGTTTAAAATTCAAATTGGAAAGCACCGATGTTTTGGAATACTTTGCAAAGGATATAAAAGGAGGAAATATTTTTTATTTCAAACATCCATGCATTTCAAAGCCCTAAAGAGAAAAAAAAAATTGTGCACCAAATAGAAGAGATAAATATTTGCATGTGTTAAAAATAAAATGGTAGACCTTGTATAAGACAAAGTGGAGCATTAAAAATCTCACCAAGTGCTTTGTAGTGCAAGTGGCGATCGGTGACTGGTTAAAGCATTTGTGGAAGACATCAGGAGTTTGATTCACGTTCCCTTCATTTTTTGTGTGGCATCGGAGAGCAAGATAAAATGTGCATCATGCACCTTTGGTTTTATCATGGGTGCATGTCCCAACGACATACAATTCATAAGGCTAAGGCATCGTAGCAACGATTGGTCACGAGTTTGAGTCGAGTGCAGTTGTGAGGGAATTATTTTTATTGTGGGCCACCGTCTAAGGTAAGAGGTTATTTTATTTTTTCCAAGGCATGATTTGTGATAGGGGGCCATGTGAATTATTTATTGTGCTTTGATTAATTCTTGTTAAGGTTAGAGATAAGGAGTCATAAGGGAGTTTAAATATTTTAAGTTTTTACTTAGCATTAAAATCGAGATTGGGGATATAAGGTGTTTGAAAGGAAATTAATTGTGTTGAATATTATTATTTTAATATTGGAGTTAAAAGGGTTAACCAAAGGAATTAATTTTATTTTTGATAAGTGTGAAAATTGGATTTATAAAGTGTTTTAAATAAATTTTGGATTGGTCATGATTTGAATATTATTTTTTTGAATTTTGGATATTATAAGGTGTACTTGAGAGCTAATATTTTTGTATGGTGAGATAATTATTGTAGGAAATATTTGAATGGATATTTTGAAATAATTTTTTGCAATCTAACTTTAAGAATAACAAAGAGAATTTTATTGTGATTGAGACAAGTTTTTGAATACATATCTCTATCAAAAAAAAGGTATGAGCACAATTTCCTTGTGAGTGAAATATTGTTGGGTTGGATGTTGTAAAATGCAAAGTTGGAGTGAAAAGGTTTGTTTGATGAGCATTGTTGGAATTATTTTGAGTCAATGTTTATATTTTGAGTTTTTGGAAGTAAAGTGAAAAACTTGGTTAGGGTTTGTAAATAAATTGTGTTTCACTGATTGAAAGCATTGGAGTGATAGTTCAATTTCTATGAAATACTTTTTTCTCTATTTTTGAATTGATTTGAAAGATAATTTGAAAGTGATTGAATGATTTGTGAGTGTGAAACATATTGAGTATATTACCATTCTCCATATTTTTCTATGGTTAAAATTAGTGTTAGACATGCTCAGGAAGGAGAAATTGTATGTCAATCTAAAGAAATGTATATTTCTTCAGGATAGTTTAGATTTTTTAGGATTTGTAATCTAAAGAGATGGCATGAGGATGGATGATGAGAAAGTGAAGGTGATTCTATAATGGCCTCTTCCATGAACTATAACAGAAGTAAGGACCTTTCATGACCTAGCTACCTTTTATAGAAAATTCATTAGGAACTTCAATAGTATAGCTGCTCCTATAACTGAGTGCACGAAGGGGAAAGAGTTTGTATGGACTATGGTAGCAAAAAAGAGTTTTTAACTCTTTAAGAAGAAGATGTCAGAAGACCCTGTTCTAGTGTTACCATATTTCAGTAAGGTGTTTGAGGTTGAATGGGATGCCTCATTTGTTGGAATTGGTGGTGTCTTAAGTCAAGAGGGTCGACCTGTAGCATTTTTTAGTGAGAAGCTAAATGATGCAAGAAATAATTATTCTACATATGATGTGGAATTTTATGCAATTGTGAAAGCAATGCAAAATTGGAGGCACTATGTAATCTCAAAGGAGTTTGTGTTGTTTACTAATAATGAAGCATTGAGGTATGTCAACTCTCAAAAAAATTTAAATAGTAGGCATGCCAAATGGGTTTCATTTTTGCAACAATATACATTTGTCCTGAAGCACAAGTTAGTGATGATGCAGAAGCATTTGCTGAGCATATCCAGAAAGTGCAAGAGTCAGTGAGAGAAAAAATGTAGAGTAGTAATGCTCACTAAAAAGAGTCTACTGATGCACATAGAAGGGTGAAAGTGTTTGAAGAGGGTGATATGGTCATGGTTCATCTTAGGAAATAAATATTTTCTAAGGGGACTGTTGGTTCAACTTTTATACACACCTTGTGAAGAATGAGCATGAAATATCGATAACACTTATAAGGGATAAATCCCACTCACTTTAGGATCTTGCTGGATATCCAAGGTGTGAGTTACAGAGTTGGGTTGAATGTCTATTCACTCTTTTTCGCTTTTGGAATAGTTTCAAGCGGGTTGTTTGTTACCTTAAAATAGGTTCGGGACTTTAGTTTAGTAATGTTTTTGGAGTTGGTTATCTTTGTGGACACTCAGATTTACAATCAGTTCTTTGATATATCTCTTTATGCTTTAGCAGATTTAAATAAAAGACAAATTTTAAAGAAGATAAAAATGGATCATTCAATCGGTGGAACAAGAGAGAGTAGGGTAGGGCAGAAATAGAAGTTTATCTAACTTAGTTGCAAAACCAAAACTACCAATTTTAGTTATACTATTTAGCTTCACAATAGAACAAATCAAAGAGGAAAGTGTCCAGCTTTCTAAGATCACCTTCTACTAAGAGCATAAGAAAAATATGAAATAGATCTGAAAGAAAATCACAAACAAAAGGGAAGTCGATTGAAATTGGTATCTCTCACCAACAGCCTATCTCGCACAATGAGGATAGAGCAATTACAACAGGCCTGAGCCTTAAATATATAATTTTCCTTAGCATACAATAAAAATAATGAAGCCTAGTAGCATATCCAATCTTGATAACACAGATCTACAACATAAATTAAATAAACCTTAACAAGACGAAAAACAAAAGAAGATAAAATTATCGCAATCCGAAAGAGATTAGGCTCCTGGCCACGCTATCACAGAAAACAAAAATCACACCAACTCCAAGTCTAGAACAAAGCATTCAATGAGATTTACAGGAAATTGCTCCAATAGATTTTTATTCTAAGTTTTCACATCCTAATCTTACATTCAGAGGAAGTATATATAGACTCAGGACAAACCCTGATATTTTCAAAAATATCTTCTTCCCAAACCCTAAATCTTATCCTCAAAACCCTACTGCCTAGGTTTTACAATATACGACATTTTTATATAGAATTTTGATAAACCCTAATTACTCTAAAAATCTTCGCAGGGATCTTGCCATAAATGGAGAAAATGAGATTTGACTTCGTATTCATCAAATGGATACCATGCGTAAATGTATCTTTATATTTTAGGTAGGCTGTCAATATCTCATTAATTCCTCTACGAAATCTGGATGATTCACTGGTTTCCTGGGCCTTCTATCCTCGCAGAGCCGCCTTCGCTTGGTTCGAGTTGAAATTCTCTGCCCACCATTACTTTTGCCATAATTTTTTTGTTAACTGCAACCATCAGCAAATTTCGATGACTGTGTATGGATATTTTCATTTTCTAGCCAATCGTCGACATATTTCATTAAATGGGGCAGCTGCTCGGTCACACTTTAAAGTCTTTCATGGCTAGATCTATAAAATTTGGATAGACCAAAAATTTCCAGCGTTTCTCATTTAACTTTGTCTTTCTCACCATTACTTCCGCTATCATGCAACTGTCGGATCGCTTTCTACAAAATAAAAGCAAGGGTTAGCATTTTAATATTATTAAATTAAACCCTAATGTTTATTACATGTTGGCTTGATTTCCTTTGAAACATGTCGCAATATCATGACGTTTTCCCCAAGCTATTTTTCCCTCGCTTTTTCGCTCGCGATAATGAGACAGGTCCAAAAATGGGACATGTCGCGATATCGCGACGTTTCTCTTCCTATTCTCATGAAATCAAAATATGTCATGATATCACGACATTTTCCTTGCTTTACTTCTTTTAATCTTACGTCATCGCAAAAATGGAACATGTCACGATATCGCGATGTTTCCCTCTATTCATTTCTTCCAAGCTTACATCATCACAAAAATGGAACAGGTCACAAAAATGGAACATGTCGTAAAATCGCAACGTTTTCATCAAGTTTTGCTTCCAACTAAAACCTGTCACGATATCGCGACATTTTTCTTACTTGACTCTTTCTAAGCTTATGCCATCGCGAAAACGGAACATGTCGTGAAAATGGAACATGTCGCGATATCGTGACATTTTCCTCAAGATTTTTTTTTACTTAAAATCTGTCGCGATATCGCGATGTTTTTGTCAAGTTTTCTTTCAGTCCAAATGCGTCACGAAATCATGACGTTTTCCTTGAGGTTTGCCTCCAACCAAAATGTTTCATGATATCACGATGTTTTCGCTGCTTGGCTCTTCCAATCCAAATATGTCGTGATATCACGACGTTTCCGTCGCTTGGCCCTTTTAATCCAAATATGTCACGATATTGCAACGTTTCCCTTAGTTCATTTCTTTCTTTACTTCTTTGTCATGAAATCATGACATTTTCCTTACTTCTCTTATTTCTTGGCTTCTTTGTTGCGAAATCGTGACATGTCGCGAAATCGTGACGTTTTCTCCACTTTGCTTCCATCTTGGCTTCTTTGTCGTGAAATCACGATATGTCGTAAAATCATGACATGTCGCAAAATCATGACGTTTTCCCCACTTTTCTTCTATCTTGGCTTCTTTGTCGTGAAATCGTGACATGTCGTGAAATTGTGACATGTCACGAAATCACGACGTTTTCCTTGCTATTCTCATGAAATCAAAACCCGTCACGATATCGCAACATTTTCTTTACTTGGATCTTTCTACCAAAACACATCATGAAATCATGACATTTTCATCACTTGGATCTTTCTTCCAAAACCTGTCGCGATATCATGACATTCTCTTCAAGTTTGGCTTCTAACTCAAACCTGTCACGATATCGTGATGTTTTCTTCGAGCTTTTCTTCCAACTTAAAATTGGTCGCGATATCGTGACGTTTCCCTTGCTATTTTCATGAAATCAAAACCTGTCATGATATCACGACATTTTCTTTACTTGGCTCTTTCTACCAAAACATGTCGCAAAATTGTGACGTTTTCATCACTTGGCTCTTTCTTCCAAAACCTATCATGATATCGCGACGTTTTCATCACTTGGCTCCTACCAAAACACGTCACGAAATCACGACATTTTCATCACTTGGCTCTTTCTTCCAAAACCTGTCGCGATACCACGATGTTTTCATCACTTGGCTCCTTCTACCAAAACATGTCACGAAATCGTGACGTTTTCATCACTTGGCTCTTCTAGTCCAAATATGTCGCGATATCGTAATATTTTCAAAAATGGAATATGTCACGAAATCGTGACGTTTCAAAAAATAGAAAATGTCGTGATATCGCGACGTTTTCTCAAGTTACTTCCACTTAGCAAATTTTTTAGAAATTGTAGGTTGACTCTAATGAATTTATTCATCTATATTCTGCATTTTTACATATTTAGTGAAAGATCTTCTTTACTCAAAATAATTCTAACATTTGAAAAATGAATTCTAAATTGAAATCAAAGCCATATGCAAGCCTACTTGGATACTTTGATATATGCAAAACTTGAAGAAGAAGGCAAGCAAAATTTGGAATTAAAACCTGAAAAACATCAAGAGGGTCCCTGCGACAAAATGAAAACTAAATATTTTCAAAGGATGGAATTTCATTTTTTTAGTGGGGGTGTGTTGCTTCTCAACAAATGGCGATATCTGTGGGGAAAATAGTAGCACTATTTAGAATCCAGAACTCTAGTTTCAAAACAATTTAGACTATGTACCATGCTTTGCCGCAAATATTTTCTAAAATGACTCAACTACTATCTGCCGACTATTAAAGTTTCCCAAGGACATACTAGGTTGAACCACTTAAGGAAGATTCTGATGTGCGATTACAAGTGTATAAACCTTCTTCCAAGGATGACTGAGGCTTCAAATGATTGCTATGGATCAAATAGCTATTTAGATTGTGTAGGGGAAATCGAGTAGAGCTCTGTTTACTAGTTTAGCCTTTTACAACCCTGACAGAGTTACTCTTTAGATGTTCATGACCCTGATCACAACTATGATGTGGCATCTATAGCTTGGTGAACATGTTTGAGATGTATCCTTCGGTAGCCTTGGCTATAAGTAGGAAAGAGTGCCAATTTTATATTGGCTTGTCCAACTTCCACCATCTCTCTCTTTTCTCTTGAAAGATACTGATTACTGGAGTGCCTTGCTGCTTCTTCTTTTTTTTTTTTATTCATTGAGCAATTGATCAACTAACTGTTTCACTCGAGTACCAAAAACATCCTTGGATGCTTTGATGTAATTTTGTGAATTGGATTCCCCTCTCATGACCAACTTTTCTTGGATTCCCTGGGAGTTCTTCAACCAAACAGTATAGTAATTTCTTTATAATAAAAATAATTATGGCAAGCAAGACACAAAATCCAATTATCTTTCTACTATTGTTCTAGATAACAAGTAGTCCTACTTTTTAATCCTAGCAAACTATCTCTTAAAATAGAATGAGACAAAATGAAAACACCCTAGGCCAATTTTCAATGTTGATTTGTGTGTTTTTTGTTTAGGCAAACTCAAACAAACAGGATTAAAGAGTTAAAAGGGAAGGAAAAGGGCCATTAGTTAAAAGACAAAATTGCACAGACCTACAAAGACAAAACACAGAACTTCAAACTTTTAAATAAAACAAAACAAAAACACACTACTTCACACTTTATTTATAACATATACATATTTTACATCTTTGTGATTTATTCAAAAGATGTATTGGATGGAACAATGTTGTAATCACAGTGACACTGAGAGGGGGGTGAATTAGTGTGATCTTTAAAATTTCTAATATATATAGTTTTAAATCCAGCAACTATTTAAAACTGATAAATGAAATATCAAATGCAGCAAGAAAGCATGACACACAACACAACAAATTAATGAGGTTCACCAATGTGGCTACTCCTCCAAATGACTACTTGGACTACCATCCAAATCCAGTCAATGCAAAGCTACAACTTTACAAAATCTTTTACCAGCACCAACTAGAAGGAGCACCAACCCCTTTGCTTTATCTGTTTCAAACAGAATGGAGCACCAACTCCTAATTTACCAGCACCTATTGGAAAGAGGCACCAACCCCTTATGCCAAGATGCAACTTGGAAGTTAAAAATTATTAAGAAAATTATAGAATAAAATTCTCATATTATTTCTTACAGTCTGTTGTTTCTCTGCAGTCTGCTACTTCTGCACAACATGCTTCGCACTGTCTGACACTTCTGTGAACTTATTCGCACTCTCTACAGTAATCGAATGATCGTCCACTTCTGTTGTCTGGCCGCTATCACTTCGCACTCATAACTCCACCTCGGCACATTATGTTCTTATTTCACACAATCACAATATGCACACTTCGCTTCAAATCTAATTGCGACTTCACACTTTTCTCGACATGAATTTCACTTGCGCAGTCTACTCGCATTCACACTCAATATTCATGCTTCAATTTTTCAAACTCGAAGAAGCCCTTCTTATATAGAAGAAATCTCAGGAACAAACCCTAAAGAACATCGGCTGAGAAACCCTAGAAATGTCGGCTGCCAAACCCTAAAATCCATCGGCTGTAACCCTAAGAATGTCGGTTGTAAAACCCTAGAAATTGTCGATAGTAAAAACCCTAAAATCTGTCGACCCAGATTTAACTATGTCAGCCTCAAACCTCTCTGCCACATTTGTCACCTCCTTGTAGCTTATTGCTTCAAAATAATAACATGTCACAAAATCGCGACACATTTTGAAGTCGTACGCCTTCTTCTCCTTGCTATCATGATATCGTGACCCTTTATGGCCTTTGATAGCTTTGCCTTCATTCTTGTCGTGAAATCACGAAACTTCAAACTTTTGCTGATGTCATTCTCATTCTTGTCACAAAATCATGATGCTTTCGGCTTGCAGCACCTTTTCCTGCACCCTGTCATGAAATCATGACACTTTCAGCTTTCGCTGACGTCATCCTCAGCTTTGTCATGAAATCACGATGTTTTTCGGCTTGCAGCACCTTTTCCTACACCCTATCGTGAAATCATGACACTTTCAGCTTTCGCTGACATCATCCTCTACTTTATCACAAAATCATGATGCTTTCAGCTTCCAAAGGCTTTTCTTGCAGCCTGTCATGAAATCATGACACTTTCAGCTTTTGTTGACATCATCCTCATCTTTGTCGCAAAATCATGACACTTTCGACTTCCGTACATTCTAGCTTCATGTCGTAGCGAAATCGCTACACCTTCGAGTTGTGCAATTTTGACTTGTAGCGAAATCGCTACACCTTCGTGTTGATCACTTTTGACTTGTAGCGAAATCGCTACACCTTCGAGTTTTGCAATTTTGACTTGTAGCGAAATCGCTACACCTTCGTGTTGATCATTTTTGACTTGTAGCGAAATCGCTACACCTTCGAGTTTTGCACTTTTGACTTGTAGCAAAATCGCTACACCTTCAAGTTTTGCACTTTTGACTTGTAGCAAAATCGCTACACCTTCGTGTCTTACAGTTCCGACTTGTAGCGAAATCGCTACAATTTTTCACTTAACACTTTCTCCCTGCTTCGACCAGCAAAATTTCAACATGTAGTGAAATCGCTACAACTTTTCCACTTAACATTTTTTTTTTGCTTCGGCCAGCGAAAATCCAACATGTAGCAAAATTGCTATAGTTTCTCGACTTAGCTTCTTGGCCTCCAACATGTCGTGAAATCATGACAGTTTGCCTTGCACCTTCTCTCTCCTCATTTTTGTCACAAAATCGCAACATTTTTAGCTGTGCTTTCTCTCTCCTCATTTTTGTCGTGAAATCGTGACATTTTCAGTTGCGCTTTCTCTCTCCTCATTTTTGTCGTGAAATCATGACATTTTCGACTGTGCTTTCTCTCTCCTCCGACTTGTCACGAAATCACGACAGAAAACATGTCGCGATATCGCGACAGTTTTCTTACTTGTCTTTTTCTTTGAATTTTTGAAACTGGGCCACTTCTTTCTTCCTAAAAACTTGTTGTACATGATCTGACTAACTTTTGAGCTTCTATCCTCTGCATCTGAACTGCCTGTCAATTGCATCATTAGATCTAACTGACTGTGTTGACAACAATGACAAACTTCTTGCAGCACCTTGCTCAATAATCTCCCCCTTTGGAATTGTTGGCAACACCTGTGTACATTCCTATAACTCTTCTCCTCCTTTGTCAATAATACCAAAGGGCTACTACAGACTCCCCCTGAGTCCATCCTCACACTTCTCAGGCACAATTTGTTGCATCTGGCACCAATTATGATCATGAGCAAAATAATAGTCAAATACTCAAATGCTCCCCCTAAGAAAGTGATCCTTGTAGCTAGTCACTTCTTAGGAAGTGTGACTACTCCTAATTTGCTTCGAAGGTACTCAAATACTTCCTTGGGCAAAGGTTTTGTAAACATATCTGCTACTTGTTCTGTAGTTGGGACATAGTCCAATTTAACTTCTCCTTCTGCAACTTTCTCCTTCAAGAAATGATACCTTATAGCAATGTGCTTTGTTCGTGAGCGCATTACTGGATTCTTAGAGATGTTAATTGCACTGGTATTATCACACTTTACTAATATTGGTTCACTAAAATTAATACCTAGATCTTTCAAAGTTTGTTTCATCCACAAGACTTGTTTGCAACATGTTGCTGCTACAATATATTCTGCCTTAGCTGTAGATAAAGAAACTGATTCTTGCTTCTTACTGTGCCATGCAACCAATCTGTCCCCCAAATAGAATGCTCCTCCACTGGTACTCTTTCTATCATCAACACATCTAGCCCAATCTACATCTGAATAAGATATAAGAGTGAAGTCTTTGCCTTTTGGGTACCACAACCCATACTCCATGGTGCCCTTGAGATACCAAAAAATCCTTTTAACTACTGTCACATGAGTCTCTTTGGGACTGGCCTGAAATCTAGCTACCATGCAAACTGCCTGCAGAATATCAGGTCTAGTGGCTATTAAATATAGTAAACTTCCAATCATAGATTTGTACATGGTTTGGTCTACAGGTGGAGATTTGTCTTCTTTACTCAATTTGCAGCATGTTGTCATGGGAGTGCTTGATCAGCTTACAGTCCTCCATAGTGAACCTTTTTAACATTTCTTTCACATATTTGATTTGGGAAATGAATATGCCTTTCTCATTTTGATTAACTTGTAGCCCAAGAAAGTAAGACAGTTCACCAATCATAGACATTTCAAATTCATTCTGCATATTATTTTCTAAGTCTTTACAAGATTCATCTTTGTTGCTGCCAAATATGATATCATCTACATAGACAACTAGAACAATAAGATTCCCACATTCTATTTTTACATACAAATTACTGTCCACTAAACCTTTCTTGAATCCCTGTTGAGAGAGATAACTATCTAGCCTTGCATACCATGCCCGTGGTGCTTGTTTTAATCCATACAGTGCTTTCTTTAATTTGCAAACAAGGTTAGGATCTTCACTAATTTGAAAGCCATCTGGTTGTTCAATATAGACCTCTTCTTCAAGTTTCTCATTTAGGAAGGCAGATTTTACATCCATCTGATAAACTCTGAAGTTCTTGTGAATTGCTAGTGCCAAAAAAATTCTAATAGCTTCTAGTCTGGCCATTGGTGCGAAAGTCTCTTCAAAATCAATGCCTTCGACCTGTGCATAACCTTTGCAAACCAGTCTTGCTTTGTTTCTAATGACTTGACCGTCTTCGTTTAATTTGTTTCGAAATATCCATTTGGTGTCGATTACATTCTTATTTACAGGTCTAGGTACCAGTTCCCAAGTTCTGTTCTTTTCAATCTGATCTAACTCTTCATTTATTGCTTTCATCCAGCTATCATCTTTGTTGGATTCATCTATGTTTTTGGGCTCAATGCTTGATAAAATAGAGTAATTACTTATTACTTTCCTTCTTGTTTGAACACCGGCTATGGGATCTCCAATTATTTGATCTGTTGGATGATTTTTCTGCACTTGTCGAGTTTTAAATTTCTTATTTTCTTGTGCTTCTGAGTCATTGATTAAGTCAACTGAATCAATTGTAGGTTTGTTTCCTTCTTCATTTACCTCATCTCCTTCAAAAACATCTTCATAGATTGGGTAGTTTTCCTCAAAGTTAGTTAACGGTGTTCTACCTTCATCAAATTTAACATCTGCACTATCCACAATTTTCTTGAGTCTCTTGTTGTAGCATTTGTAAGCTTTAATTTTTGGAGAATATCCAACAAAGACACCTTCATCTGCTCTATCTTCAAATTTCTCGAGATTGTCATCAGTATTTCTAATATAACACTTACAGCAAAATACTTTGAGATGTTTTGCTGTTTCATGAAGGCTTCTATGTTCTCATCATTGGTCATTTTTAGTGATTCGAATTGAGTTCGATGAGTTTTTAGCTTAGCTTCCTTGATCTTGTCATCTCCCTCATGAATATTCTCCAGTTTGTCCCACACATATTTTGCTGAAACATAGTTTATGATTTTGACCAACTCACTGTCCACTAATCCACACATGATGGCATTTTTAGCTTTAGAATCATTTTCAAACTCCTTTTTATTGGTGTTGTCGGTTGAAGCAGTAGCAGGAGCTATGTAACCATTGACTACTGCACTCCAGATGTCAAATCCCAAAGCTTGGAGATATGTTTGCATTTTGATCTTCTAGAAAGCATAATTTTTTCTGTCAAACAATGGTGCCTTGTTTGAGGAGAAACCTTTACCACTTGCCATAATTTCACTTACTGGGATCACCCTAGTTGATTGAGCCTATTCAGGTACCTAGCTCTGATACCAATTTTTGTAATCACAGTGACACTGAGAAGGGGGTGAATCAGTGTGATATTTAAAATTTCTAATATATATAGTTTTAAATCTAGCAACTATTTAAAACTGATAAACGAAATATCAAATGCAGCAAGAAAGCATGACACACAACACAACAAATTAATGAGGTTCACCAATGTGGCTACTCCTCAAAATGACTGCTTGGACTACCATCCAAATCCAGTCAATGCAAAGCTACAACTTTACAAAATCTTTTACCAGCACCAACTAGAAGGAGCACCAACCCCTTTGCTTTATCTGTTTCAAACAGAATGGAGCACCAACTCCTAATTTACTAGCACCTACTGGAAAGAGGCACCAACCCCTTATGCCAAGCTGCAACTTGGAAGTTAAAAATGATTAAGAAAATTATAGAATAAAATTCTCATATTATTTCTTACAGTCTGCTATTTCTCTGCAGTCTGCTACTTCTGCACAACATGCTTCGCACTGTCTGACACTTCTGTGAAATTCTTTGCACTCTCTACAGCAATCGGATGATCATCCACTTCCGTTGTCTGGCCACTATCACTTCGCACTTATAACTCCACCTTGACACATTACGTTCTTATTTCACACAATCATGATGTGCACACTTCGCTTCAACTCTAACTGCAACTTCACACTCTACTCGACACAAATTTCACTTGCGTAATCACTCTGCTCGCATTCACACTCAATCTTCATGCTTCAATTTTTCAAACTCGAAGAAGCCCTCCTTATATAGAAGAAATCTCAGGAAAAAACCCTAAAAAATGTTGACTGAGAAACCCTAGAAATGTCAACTGCCAAACCCTAAAATTTGTCGATTGTAACCCTAAGAATGTCGGCTACAAAACCCTAGAAATTGTCGACAGCAAAAACCCTAAAATCTGTCGGCCCAGATTTAACTATGTCGGCCTCAAACCTCTCTGCCACCTTTGTCACCTCCCTATAGCTTATTGCCATGAAATAATAACATGTCACAAAATCGTGACACCTTTTGAAGTCGTACGCCTTCTTGTCCTTGTTGTCGTGATATCGCGACCCTTTATGGCCTTTGATAGCTTTGCCTTCGTTCTTGTCGTGAAATCGTGACACTTAGAACTTTTGCTGATGTCATTCTCATTCTTGTCATGAAATCATGATGCTTTTGGCTTGCAGCACCTTTTCCTACACCCTGTCGTGAAATCGTGACACTTTTAGCTTTCGCTGATGTCATCCTCAGCTTTGTCGTGAAATCGCGACGCTTTTTGGCTTGCAGCACCTTTTCCTGCACCCTATCGTGAAATCATGACACTTTCAGCTTTCGCTGACGTCATCCTCTACTTTTTCATGAAATCATGACGCTTTCGACTTCCAGAGGCTTTTCTTGCAGCCTGTCACGAAATCGTGACACTTTCAGCTTTTTCTAACGTCATCCTCATTTTTTTTGCGAAATCACGACACTTTCGACTTCCGTACATTCTAGCTTCATGTCGTAGCGAAATCGCTACACCTTCGAGTTGTGCAATTTTGACTTGTAGCGAAATCGCTACACCTTCGTGTTGATCATTTTTGACTTGTAGCGAAATCGCTACACCTTCGAGTTTTGCACTTTTGACTTGTAGCGAAATCGCTACACCTTCGAGTTTTGCACTTTTGACTTGTAGCGAAATCGCTACACCTTCGTGTCTCGCAGTTTCGACTTGTAGCGAAATCGCTACAATTTTTCACTTAACACTTTCTCCCTGCTTCGACCAGCAAAATTTCAACATGTAGCGAAATCACTACAACTTTTCCACTTAACGCTTTTTTCTTGCTTTGGCCAACGAAAATCCAACATGTAGCGAAATCGCTATAGTTTCTCGACTTAGCTTCTTGGCCTCCAACATGTCGCAAAATCATGACAGTTTGCCTTGCACCTTCTCTCTCCTCATTTTTGTCGTGAAATCACGACATTTCTGGCTGTGCTTTCTCTCTCCTCATTTTTGTTGTGAAATTGTGACATTTTTGGCTGCGCTTTCTCTCTCCTCTGACTTGTCACGAAATCTTGACAGAAAACATGTCGCGATATCGCGATAGTTTTCTTACTTGTCTTTTTCTTCAAATTTTTGAAACTGGGCCACTTCTTTCTTCCTAAAAAATTGTTGTACATGATCTGACTAACTTTTGAGCTTCTATCTTCTGCATCTGAACTGCCTGTCAATTGCATCATTAGATCTAACTGACTGTGTTGACAACAATGACAAACTTCTTGCAGCACCTTGCTCAAAAAACAACTGAGAAATAATGCTTTAGGTATTGACCATTAACAAGAAGGTTCAAAAAATTACCCTCGAGGTCCTGTAGACGAAATGCATTATTACCTAGGATATCGGCAATTTGGTATGGCCCTATCCATAGCAGCTGCAACTTTGTGTGTTTACCTTTCTTTTCATGGGCTTTGTCCCATAGAAGCACTAGTTCTACGAGTCTGAAGGCCTTCACTCTGGCTCTTTTGTCAAACCAGCGCTTGACTGTTTCTTGGTGCTGACTAAAATGTTCCAAGGCTTGAAGTCGTTCTTCCTACAAATTAGTTAAATCCAAAACACGAGCCTCTGCATCTGCTTGATCCTCAAAATAGTCTAAAACAAATTGATAAGTGGGCAATTTCAAAGAGATGGGAACGATGGGCTGAATACCATACATCAAAGCAAATGGGGAAGTCTTAAGAGCTACTTTATGTCTTATCCTATCAACCCAAAGTGCATATTTCAATAATGTGTGCCATTGTCTGGGTTTGTCTATAGTAGAATTCTTAATGGCATTCATCAAATTCTTATTTGTGGACTCATCTAGTACATTACCTTGGGGGTAATAGTTGGATGAAAATCTAATGACTATCCCCATCTGGTATGCCCACTCTACAAACTCTAATGATTGAAAGGCTGGCTCGTTGTCGCACACCAAATTCAATGGAACTCCAAACTTGGTTATGACATTTGATTCTAGAAATTCGATCACCTCATGGGTTGTACTCCTCATGGTGGCTGCTGCTTCAACCCATCTTGTGCAATAATCAGTGCCTGTTAGAACATACTTATGCCCTGCTGATGAATTTGGGTTTATCACACCCACAAAGTCAAGTCTCGATTGCATAAAAGGTTTGTTTATTACAAAAGGTTGCAATGGTAGAGCTCAATTAGCCTCTTTGGATGCAAAATTCTGACACTAATGGCAATTTCTCACATGTTGATGTGCATCTTTAAACAATGTAGGCTAGTAATAGCCCACTCTCAATATCTTGTGTGCAGTAGCAGAACCTAAGGAATTCCCTGCCCCTAACTTCTCATGAAAACTAGACATCACCTCATTGACTTCATTTTGAGAAATGCATCTTAAGAATATGTCAGCATAGTTTTATCTATACAAGTTGCCTCCTTTGAGCAAAAAATGAGTAGATTTCAGATTTAGTGCTCTTCTTTGGGTTCTATTCAGGTGAGATGGACAAATTCCAAATCACAGCAGATGAATGATATCTCCATACCAATCATCGAATCCAGAATCTAGCTGATTAATTTCTCCCTATATAGGTATTTTAGCAATATTTCAAGACAAACCAAGTCCTCTGATTAATTTTGCAAGCCAAATTTCTAAGTCATATTCCTACAGTCTCGTAACCCAATTACCTCTTCGCTCACCCAATTCGTCCTGGCTTAATAAGTATTTGACAGCTAGATCAGGAACTATAGCATGGACTTTGATTCTTAGTATGTAGTGCCTGAATTGCTTAACTGCTCTTACTAAGGCATAGGCTTGCTTATCCAAGTGATAATATTTTAGCTTAGCCCCCTATAAGTTGGTACTTTTGAAGGCAATTAGATGCTCACCTATTTCTCTTCGTTGGGTCAAAACTGTAGCAAGTGTGTGTTCAAAAGAAAAAGAGTACAAATAAAAATTTGTATTGAAGTCTAGGCTCACTAGCACTGGAGCTTGTTGTATGGCAGATTTGATCTCCTAGAATGCTATTTTGGCTTCTATTGTCCAAGCGATCTTAGCAGTTTCCTTTAGCATATCATTCAGTGGCTTGACTATTTCTACGAAGCTGAAGATGAATTTTTTGACAAAATTAATTTTTCCAAAAAAAGATCTTAACTCTTTCTTAGAGTTGGGAAAGGGTATCCCTGATATGGCTTCAACTCTGTCAGGATCCATGAAAATGCCATCTTTGGTGATCAAGTGTCCAAGGATTTTTCCTTCAGTTACACCAAAAACACACTTCTTTGGGTTCAAAGAAATACCAAACTCCCTGCATTTGACAAAAATAGATTCCAAGTGCTTCATGTGGTCAAACTGGGATTTGGAAAAAATTGTCAAGTCGTCCATGTAGACAACTATGCATTTACCCATAAGACCCTTGAAGGTGTGATCCATTGCATTCTGAAAGGTAGCTTTGACATTAGTCAATCCAAATGAAATTCTTTTGTAGGTGAAATTTCTCCACTTGGTTGTGAAGGTAGTTTTCATCCTGTCTTCCTTTTCAACTAGTATCTGATTATACCCTGAGAATCCATCTAAGAAAGACATCATTTTTGAACCATTCACAATTTGTAGCACCTCATCCATGGAAGGCAGAGGATAATTATATTTCTTATATGCCTTGTTCAAGTTTCTAAAATCCACGCACAAGCGGATCTCTCCATTTTTCTTTCTGACTGACACCAAATTGGCCACCCAAGTAGAATGCCTAATGGGAAAAATAATGGTGGCACTCAATAATTTTTCCACCTCCTTCTTGATGAGGGGCTCTAGAAAAGCGTTGACATGCCTCTGTTTCTGTCGAAAGGGTTTGCAGAACTCTTTTAAGGGTATTATATGGGTGTAAACTTTTGGATCAAAAACCTTTAAGTCTTTGTAAGACTAGACCATAACATCCTTGGACCTGTGAAGAAATTCAATCATATTTCTTTTTATTTCAGGGTCACAAGTTTTAGCCAACTTAAGGTGCCTGGGATCTTCTTTAGTCCCGACATTCAGGTTCTCAGTCTCACTATTTGCTACACCAATAGAATCCCTAGAACTCACCTTTTGCTTAATTTGGTCAACATCAAACAGTCGCTCCAGTTCCACCATCCCTTTCAAAATTCTATTATCTTTCAACCTTATTATTCCCCTTTCATCATCTAACTGTTCCAAAAAAGTATCCCTTTGACCATCATTGATTATAGCATTTTCAAACGCATTGGTACTCTGTAAAAAGTTTATAATCTACTGGTCATTAGAGAAAACCTGAAAAATATCTACATTGTTTGGGACCGAAGGACAAGGGACTAACTCGATCAAAAATTTGTTCCATTTGAAATCTTCCAGTGGCTTCATACTTGTGGTTGATGAAGCTAAGACATCTGCAAGTGAATTATGCTCTCTAGGTATGTGCGTTAAATTAAAAGCATCAAAATCCTCCATGAGATCCCATGCTCGGTATTTGTATCCTTTTAAGTAGGATGCTTTGCACTAAAATTTACCTTTAACTTGATTGGCCACCAACTATGAGTCTGTAAAAACTTGGATATTTCTTACACCTCTGTCTAAAGCAAATTTCAATCCTAACACCAGTGCTTCATACTCTGCTAAATTATTTGTGCAAGGGAAGCGTAGGCGATAAGACATAAAATATGTCTGACTCTCAGGTCCTTTAAGAACTGCCCCCATACCAGAACCTTGTTTAGATTTAGCCCCATCCACATGGAGCGTCCAAAATTCATTATTATGAAAAATATAAGCTTTACTAAGTTTCTCATTTTGTCCCGTTGTTAAATTATAAACCCTAATATCTACATCAACAATATTTATAGTCTCATTTTTTGTATTATATTCAGTGATCATATGTTTATACCTAGGTTCTCTTTCAATAACACCTTTCCATGGCAACCACATATGTGAAAAATCAGTCGCCAAGTATCCATTCAAATATTTTGACCAATCTCTGCTCAGAAGCATCCTATATCCCACAGGAATATCTACCACCTGAATTTCAATTTTTGTGTTGTGCCCTTGGCTCAGATGCTAGCTGAATATGAATATTTTGAAGTTCACCTACTACTTTAACCTCAGATTTATCCAATTGGACAACTCTTCTTTTAGACTTCATTGGGGTTAAACCCAACTGTTGACAAATGGCCAAAGGCATAACATTAGTTGAAGCACCCGAATCTACTAGACAGTTGTGTAAGTTTTTCCCAAATATACAAACAGTCAGTAGGAAAGGCGAAACTTTAGTCTTCTCTTTATACATGGCCACATTTCCATTTGCCATCTTCTTTCCCTTTTCCAAAGGTTTGGTAGTAGTCCTAGTGTATGTTTTAATCAAGTTATCCCTTTGTTTCGAAATTTGAGCTAACTCATGGAGAGTGATGTTAGCCTTGATATTCTTCATGTCCTCCACTATATTGTACCCTTTATTGAGTGGAGCAATAGATCCATATGGGACTCTTGTATCTCCTCCCTTGGGTGGAGATGGGTTATTACTTGAAGATGGATCTGGAGGAACATTGTGGGAGTTGTTTGGAGGGGTAAATGTAGTGTTGGGCTCTGGATTTTTTGTTTTTGAGGTTGTAGTTGTCCCTCCTATATTGTTGAAAAGCCTGCACCTCATCCATAGGCATCTCCACTACATTCTTAGACTCATCTAAAAAAGCAAAATAATATAAGACCATAGCTGCACTATGGCTGGATGAACTTGGGCCATCCACATTTCTTTGATGTTTAGGAGAAATCAACTCACCAGATAAAGCTTCAAAGGTGTTACAGAATTCCAAACAATCCAATTCCTTGTGCTAAGATGTGGCATGTATCCTACACTAGTTAGGCAAAGCCAAGTCACAAATATTCACATCATGCCATTTACCTTTATAATCCTTATTGGGTTCGTATGGGGGCCGAGTGAATCTATTCTGCTGATAGGAAAACCTGTTTGAGTTTTCCCTAGTAGAAACTTGCCTTTTAAAACTTAAAAAGTCATTTGCCAACTTTTGGACCATTTTTGAGACTTCCTCAACTCTTGTTTTATCAGTTTCTTTATCTGGATTCTGTACACTTTCAGTAGGTGTTAGAGTCAATGGATTGCTTATCGATGGGGTTTGATATGTTGGCAACATCATCTGATGTGGTATGGGATTGAAGATAGGGGTACCTTGTGTGACCAAAGGAATTTGATGAGCACTTAAAGGTTGAGGTCCCAATTGTCTTTCCAGAACCAAAGCTTCTTTATAAGCCTTTGTTAGATTGGTAATAGAGGCATCTCTTTTCAAGAAAACAAAAGTCATTGGATCTAGAGAATTCCTAAAAATTTCTAATGCCAGATCTACATTTGGCACATAATAACCCGTCAGTCTACCATAAGCCTTTTGAAATTTGATATTGTAAGATCTGACAGATTCATTTATTTCTCTTTTAATACCAGAAAATTGCTGATATAATACACTGGGATCTATCACTTCATCAAATTGTGATACAAAAACCTTTTCCAGGTCATTCCAACTAGTAATAGAATCGTTAGCAAGATTCAAAAACCAGTCGTATGCTCCCTCCTGGAGAGTGAAGGGGAACAACCTGCAAGCCACATCTTCATGCTATACATTTAACAATTTTAGAGCATTCTTGAATGCTACTAGGTGTTCTTCTACTGTTCTAGTTCCATCATGCTTGTATCTAGGAAGATACCTCTCAGGATTTTTGGGCAGATCATGGGTTGTACTAGGGATATTTAAGGTAGTGGAACCCAACTAGTTTGCCATTACTACTTGATTGATGATGATATTTTTAGTTGTAGTTGGAGTAACTACAAGTGGTGATAAAACTATTTCAGACAAGGACTTGGCCCTTCTGAGGCTGCTTCTTCTTGGGGTTTCTAACTCAGGAACAAGGAGCTCTCCAGCTTTGGAGTGGGACCTTGTTACTCTGTAAGTAGAATCTAGATTTTCACAAGCAACTTACAACCTTACAATCCTTAACAAACTATTGAACGAAGTTCAGGCCCTTCTTCTAGTGCCAATTTTAAATTTTGGTTCAAATTTTATACACACCCTATAAAGAATGAGCATGAAATACCAATAACAATTATAAGGGATAAATACCACTCACTTTAAGATCTTGTTGGATATCCAAGGTGTGAGTTACAGAGTTGGGTCGAATGTCTATTCACTCTTTTCTACTTCTGGAATAGTTTCAAGCGGGCTATCTATTACCTTACAACAGGTTCGAGACTTTAGTTCAGTAATGTTTTTGGAGTTGGTTAACTTTGTGGACACTCAGATTTATAATCAGTTCTTTGATCTAGCTCTTTATGCTTTAGAAGATTTAAATAAAAGACAAATTTTAAAGAAGATAAAAATGGATCATTCAATCGATGGAACAGAGAGAGTAGGGTAGGGTAGAAAGAGAAGTTTATCTAACTTAGCTGCAAAACCAAAACTACCAATTTTAGTTATACTATTTAGCTTCACAATAGAATAAATCAAAGAGGAAAGTGTCTAGCTTTCTAAGATCACCTTCTACTAAGAGCATAAGACAGAGATGAAATAGATCTGAAAGAAAATCATAAATAGAAGGGAAGTCGGTTGAAATTGGTATCTCTCACTAGCAGCCTAGCTTACACAGTGAGGACAGGGCAATTAGAACAGGCCTGAGCATTAAATCTGTAATTTTCCCTAGCATACAATAAAAAGAATGAAGCCTAGTAGCATATCCAATCTTGATAACACATATCTACAACATAAATTAAATAAATCTTAACGAGACAAAAAAAAAAATAAGATGAACTTATCGCAATCCGAAAGAGATTAGGCTCCTGGCCACACTATCACAAAAAATGAAAATCACACCAACTCCAAGTCCAGAACAAAGCATTCAACAAGATTTGCAGGAAATTTCTCCAATAGCTTTTTATTCTAAGTTTTCGCCTCCTGATCTTACATTCAGAGGAAGTATATATAGACTCAGGACAAACCCTGATATTTTTAGAAATATCTTCTTCCCAAACCCTAAATCTTATCCTCAAAACCCTACTGCCTAGGTTTTACAATATACGACATTTTTATATAGAATTTCGATAAACCCTAATTACTATGAAAATATTCATGGGGATCTTGCCATAAATGGAGAAAATGAGATTTGACTTCGTCTTCATCAAATGGATACCATGCATAAATGTATCTTTATCTTTTAGGTAGGCTGTCAAAGCATCTCATTAATCCCTTTGCAAAATTTGGATGAGTCACTGGTTTCCTGGGCCTTCTATCCTCACAGAGCCGCCTTCGCTTGGTTTGAGTTGAAATTCTCTACCCGCCATTACTTCTGCCATAAATTTTCCATTAACTGCATCCATCGACAAATTCTAGTGACTGTGTATGGATATTTTCATTTTTTGGCCAATCGTCGACATATTTCATTAAATGGGGCAGTTGCTCGGTCACACTTTAAAGTCTTTCATGGCCAGATCTTAAAATTGGGATGGACCAAAAATTCCCAATGTTTCCCATTTCAATGTTACGGTCCTCGCTTAATCTATGCTTAACTTTTTCTTTCTCGACATTACTTCCGCTATCATGCAACTATCGGATCACTTTCTGCAAAAGAAAAGCAAGGGTTAGCATTTTAATATTATTAAATTAAACCCTAATGTTTATTACATGTTGGCTTGATTTCCTTTGAAACATGTCACGATATTGCGACGTTTTCTCCAAGCTATTTTCCCCTCACTTTTGCCCTCGTGATAATGAGACAGGTCCAAAAATGGGACATGTCACGATATCGCGATGTTTCTCTTCCTATTCTCATGAAATCAAAATATGTCGCGATATCACGATGTTTTCCTTGCTTTACTTCTTTTAAGCTTACATCATCGTGAAAATGGAACATGTCATGATATCGCGATGTTTCCCTCTATTCATTTCTTCCAAGCTTACGTCATCACGAAAATGGAACAGGTCGCAAAAATGGAACATGTCGCAAAATCATGACGTTTTCGTCAAGTTTTGCTTCCAACTAAAACCTGTCATGATATCGCGATGTTTTTCTTACTTGACTCTTTCTAAGTTTATGCCATCGCAAAAATGGAACATGTCGCAAAAATAGAACATGTCGCGATATCGTGACGTTTTCCTCAAGCTTTCTTTTTACTTAAAATCTATCGCGATATCGCGACGTTTTTGTCAAGCTTTCTTTCGGTCCAAATGCGTCGCAAAATTGTGACATTTTCCTTGAGGTTTGCCTCCAACCAAAATGTGTCGTGATATCATGACGTTTACGCTACTTGCCTCTTCCAATCCAAATATGTCATGATATCATGACGTTTTCATCGCTTGGCCCTTCTAATCCAAATATGTCGTGATATCACGACATTTCCCTTAGTTTATTTCTTTACTTCTTTGTCGTGAAATCGTGACATTTTCCTTAATTCTCTTCTTTCTTGGCTTCTTTGTCGTGAAACCGTGACATGTCATAAAATCGTGATGTTTCTCCACTTTGCTTCCATCTTGGCTTCTTTGTCGTAAAACCGTGATTTGTCGCAAAATCGTGACATGTTGCGAAATCATGACATTTTCCCCACTTTGCTTCTATCTTGGCTTATTTGTCACAAAATCATGACATGTTGCAAAATCATGATGTTTTCCTTGCTATTCTCATGAAATCAAAACCCATCGTGATATCGCAATGTTTTCTTTACTTGGCTCTTTCTACCAAAACACATCGCAAAATCGTGACGTTTTCATCACTTGGCTCTTTCTTCCAAAACCTGTCACGATATCATGACATTCTCTTCAAGTTTGGCTTCTGACTCAAACCTATCACGATATCGTGACATTTTCTTTGAGCTTTGCTTCCAACTTAAAACTGGTTGTGATATCGTGACGTTTCCCTTGCTATTCTCATGAAATCAAAACCCATCATGATATTGCGACATTTTCTTTACTTGGCTCTTTCTACCAAAACACGTCGTGAAATCATGATTTTTTCATCACTTGGCTGTTTCTTCCAAAACCTATAGTGATATCGCAACGTTTTCATTACTTGGCTCCTTCTACCAAAACATGTCACGAAATCATGACGTTTTCATCACTTGGCTCTTTCTTCCAAAACACGTCGCGAAATTGCAATGTTTTCATCACTTGGCTCCTTCTACCAAAACATGTCGTGAAATTGTGACGTTTTCATCACTTGGCTCTTCTAGTCCAAATATGTCGCGATATCGCGATTTTTCTAAAAATGGAATATGTCGCAAAATCATGACGTTTCCAAAAATAGAAAATATCGTGATATCGCGACGTTTTCTCAAGTTACTTCCACTTAGCAAATTTTCTAAAAATTGTAGGTTGACTCTAATGAATTTATTCATCTATATTCTGCATTTTTACATATTTAGTGAAAGATCTTCTTTACTCGAAATTATTCTAACATTTGAAAAATGAATTCTAAATTGAAATCAAAGCCATATGCAAGCCTACTTGGATACTTTGATATATGCAAAACTTGAAGAAGGCAAGCAAAATTTGGAATTAAAACCTGAAAAACATCAAGAGGGTCCCTGCGACAAAATGAAAACTAGATATTTTCAAAGGATGGAATTTCATTTTTTTAGTGGGGGTGTGTTGCTTCTCAACAGGGACGTATAAAAAACTAAAACTTAAGAAAATTGGGCCATGTAGGATTTTGAAGAAGATCAATGATAATGCCTATAAAGTGGAGTTGCCCGATGAATTTGATATTTTGCCCATTTTTAATTTTTTTGATTTATTTCAATATCCTGGTACTACTAAGGATGGTGAATTACAGGATACATTAAATTGGGCATGACATATGCCGAAGAAGAAAAAATACAGAGTTGCACAAGTGCTTGATAAGGTGATCACCACCAGACATGGGAGCTACAATATATTCTTGGTTCGGTGGGAAGGATTACCACAGTTAGATAACACTTGGGTTTTAGATTTAGAGATAAAGGATATTGATAACCATAAGCTCCAGGATTTTAATTCAACTAAACTCCCAGGAGCTGAGTTCTTTTTCACCAGAGGAGAATGATGCACCTTGCCAAAGCCATAACTTGTGAACCGTATGTCCGTTTGCCTTCAAATTTATAAAGTGGTTATGCATGCATGTTCTACATTAGGAATATCTTTGATCCTCTTGAACCTTTCAGGACCTAACTCCTCCATCTAGTGCCCCAAAATTAGCTTTTAGAATAGGTCCTCAGGTTTTTTGGGTTTTTTTGGCTGCTAGAAGATTATTATATTTTGTTATACCTTAAGTTGAGATCTTATATTTTAAATTAAGGGTTTTCATCATAATAGGGATGTGTGCACCGAATTTGGGTGTAATCCGGCTCATTTCTATGTTTAGTAGTTTTTAGAAAAAAAAAATCTATTTTTAGCAATTTTTATAAAAAATATGTTTTAGGGTTTCTTTGGTTTTAGGTTGCTATATGATGGATTGTAATATTTTGGAGAAGGGATGTGAATTCAGGAATGAGAAGAATATCAATTTGTAGGTTTCTTCCATTATATTACATTTGTGTTATGTGATTGGAGTCCATTTTGTTGATCTCTTGTAGCTGAGTTTACACCAATACTTGGTCCCACTTTATAGTGCTCATATTCCCCTAGTCCTTATTAGGATTGTTTAATTTGTTGATTAGTGATAGAATTTTGATATGCTAAGGGCTATACAAACTAGACCACATATACAAAATTAAAGCAAGTTTTCTACCAAACTCTTGAGAAGACCACTAGATATAGTTGAATAACCAGAAAATCTTAATATAATCTCCATAGAAAAAAGAAGGGTTGTGTTGAAAAACACAATTACTCACAAGGGTGATGGATGTAATGATAATGCATAGATGCATGATTGAAACACAAACATGGTGTCATTTGTAATATTTTTAATATAATGTATTCTAATGCAAGTACGGTGGATGGAAATGCCTAATGCAATGCAATTAAATGAATGCATGATGCAAATATTTTTGAAATTTTGAAAATTTTACAATTTTTTTGAGAATTTTATTGCTTTTGTAATTTTTATGGACTTTTTAAAATTTTAATTTGACCAAAGGGTTTTAGATTCCTTTGGATTCTTTTTGAAATTTACCAAAGGGATTATAGAAGCCTTTGGAGCATTTTTTGAATTGACCAAAGGGCTTACAGATGCCTTTGGAGCGTTTTTTTTTAAATTGACCAAAGAGCTTACAGATGCCTTTGGAGCCTTTTTATGGTTTTAGGCATAAAACACTTTAATATGAAGTATGTTGAGAGGTTCAGGCTCTTCAAATTCTTTGATTTATGCCAAGTGATAGTCCCAGGTCTAATATTCTCAGAGATCATATAAGGACCTAACCAGTTATCTATAAATTTGTCTCAGAGTTCTAGAGGTAAATTTGAGTTCTTTTGGTTCTTCTTCAGCACAATATCACCAACATCAAAGTATCTTAGATGGAATTTGTTATTGTAAGCTTATTTTAAGCACTCCTGATAAATATGGAGGTGCTCAAGGGTATTCACGCGATGTTCATCAAGTAGCGTCAATTGATCCAGGCGAGCTTGTTGTGCGGTGTCATCATAAATGAACTCTTTCAATGTGATGCACATTATTGGAATTTACAACTCTAAGGGCATAATGGCCTCAACACCATATACTAGTAAAAGTGGAGTTGCCCCAGTGGGTGTTCAAATACTAGTCCTATATGCCCATAATGCAAGGGGTAGCTGGTGCCGATATTTGTGGTGCTCTTGTACCATATTTTTCAATATGGAAACCACTGTATTATTTGAAGCTTTAGCCTACCAATTTGCCTATGGATAATATGGAGTCATAAAACTGTGTTTTATTCTATACTTAGATGTTAAATCTCTCATAGTTTTTTTTTTTAATGGCATTCCATTATCCAAAATTATCTTGGATGCTATCCCAAAATGACTTATGATATTAGTGAGTATGAACTCAACAATACGTGCTCCAGTTGTCATTGTTAAGGAATGGCTTCCACCCACTTTGTAGAATACTCAGTAGCCATAATAATTAATGTATGTCAACCCAATTATGGAGAAGAGATCTTACCTATGAGATCCAAACCCCATTGAGCAAATGTCCAAGTCGCTTGAATGGGTTGTTAAGATTAGCATGATGCTAGCATTTAATGCATTTCCTAACATACACATTTCAATCCTTCTCCATAGTGGGAAACTAATAACCCATGTGAAGGATGTGCTTTACAATAGCCATGTTTCTAAAATAGCCACTGCACGTACCATCGTGAGCTTGCCAAATTACTGAAGATGACTCTTGGGGATCAAGACAATGAAGGAGAACTCCATCATAGGTTCTATGGTATAGTATTTCTGCTAATAAGACATACTTTGTTGCTTTCTGTTTAAATGTGCATTTCATGACACATGATAATCCTTGAGGGATTACACAAAGTCTAAGGACGTCATGTATCTGTGATGTCTAGTTATGATAAGCTTTGGATTCAACTAACAAGATAGCATGTTATCCCTATAGTTCCATATTTGCAAATACAGACTGGAAAATAATATTGTGGTGAATGGTAGTACCACTTCCTGTCAGATCTTGCAATATCAATAACCCCTAGGATTCTCTCTTGAAAAATTCTCTAGCTCTGTAAAACCATTCATGGTTTGGTTCTATATGAATCATGTTGATTTAATCTTTGTTATCCAATACTTCATGCTACAGAGCGGAATGTGATAATGTTTTTACATGGATGTTAGTGAAATTGGTAGATGGATTATGAGGGATTAAATATCCCAAAGATGCCATTGTGTCTACAAATCTATTGGATGAATAAGGGATTGCCTCGATGGTGTACCATTCCAGTTGAGCTAGATAAATATCAACAAGATCCTTATAAGCTTTCAATACTGGACATCAAAATTAAAATAATCCCTTAACTTGGTTAACAATGGGAAGGGAATCGCCAAAGATATTTAGCCTTTCGATATTCATGGCAACAACTGTTTGGAGACCCAGAATTAGAGCTTCATATTCAACATTATTTTTAGTGCAAGGAAAGTCTAACTTGAATGACAAGGGCATTGGAGCTCCTTGTGGCATGAACAACACTATTCCTGCACCAACCCCTTGCTCACACTTCGAATCGTCGAAGAATAAGGTCATATCAACTTTGTTATCTGGTTCCTCAGGTTTTAATTCTTATGATAAGGTAAAGACTGCATCATCAAGAAGCTCTATGGTGAGGGGCCTATTATTCTTGAGAGGTACCTCAGCTAGTTGATCAGCTATGATTTATCCCTTAATGGAATTTTGGCTTATGAATTCAAAATCAAATTATATCAATAGCATGATCCAATTCATAGTACGTGTATTATGATATGTCTTACTCATCATATACTACAAAGTATTTTGTTTTGATATGACATATGTCTTATGACTTAACATATAGTATCATAATTTCTTTGCAGAAAATACTACTGCTAAACACAACTTTTCCACGTATGCATATCCTAGCTCATAACTCATCAAGGTTCGGATAATGTAATATATGGCTTGTTCCTTGTCTTGCATATTATTTTGGGCACACATGGTCCCTATTGCAAATTCCATCACCAATATATACAACAATAATGGTACATCTAGCCTTGGTGGAGCTAGCACTGGCGACGTTGCTAGGTATTGATTAATCTCAGAAAAGGCTACTTGACAATACTCATCCCAGTTGAATGGGACCCCCTTATATAGTAGTCGATTCATGGGTCAACATTTGTCTGATAATTGTGCGATAAATTATTTTATGGATGCTACTTTTCCCTGAAGGCTTCTTAATTCCTTTATGTTTGTGGTGGATGTTTGTGGTGGACACATTTCTAAAATAGCCTTAACCTTTGTTAGGTCAACTGTGATGTCTCATTTTGAAATTATGAATACTAAGAGCTTCCCTGAGATTATGTTGAATACACACTTCTTAGGATTCAACCTGACATTATGCTCTATCAGGCGATTGAAGAATTTTTTTAGGATCTCAACATGCTCTTCACATAGCAGTGACTTTGCCAATAAGTCATCGATATAATCTTCTAAGATATTATACATGTATTCATGAAAGATATATGTCACAGCCTATTGATATGTAGCACTAGCATTCTTTAGGCTGAATGGCATAATATTATAAGAGAATGTCCCCCATGGTGTTATGAACACGGTTTTATGCCGGTCTTCAGGCTTAATCCAAATTTGGTTTTAACCAAAAAAACCATCCATTAAGGAGAGCATCTCATGAATTGCAATTGTGTCTATGAGATCATCTATGTTTGGATCCTTTGGTTTTTCCCTATTTAGGTCTCTAAAATTTGTACAGATACGTATCCTTCCATTAGATTTTTCTACAAGCACCACATTTGATACCCATTATGGATAGTCAATGAAAATGACAAACTCTACATCTAGTAGCTTTTATAATTCGTCCTTAACCATTAAGGCTACTATTGGATGCATATTACTGAGTTTCTACTTGACTGGATTCTTTGATAGATCTAGTGAAAGATTATGAGTAACCAATTTTGGATCTAGACCCAACATATCCTTATAATTCCAAGAATATACCAGGTCTCTATTTTAGTAGAGGGATGAGGTTGGAACGCTCATCAGGAGTCAACATTTCTCCAAATTTAACATTCTTAGGATTAGTGGAATCATTACTGATATCCACTTCAAAGGTTTCCTCTACTGATATATGATATCCATCCTCAAGCTGGTGAGGCATAGGAATCAAGTGGATGTCATATGTTGGGTTTATAGGTTACTTTTTGGAAGCATACTTAGCATGATAAACATCATGTGCACAACCTAGCGCAAAATGGAAATGTTGCAAAATTTTCTCATTAGGGAAGAAACTCCAAAGGTGAATCAACACAATCCCAATCAATAGCATATACATTAAGACACAATGGCTTGGAAGGATCGGCTAGATTGCAAAGTGGAGTGGTCAAATCAATGGAGATCATATTGATAGAATGGATCAAGTCTCCAAGACCACATGCACCTAACTCAATATTAGCAAAATTCCATTCTTGAGATGTGGTTTTGGGGGTATGGGGATCTTTGGATCCAATCCATGAATAGAATATTGGATGGGATCATTGGACTCAAGGAGCTCCATGTACATTAGTAGATTAGAAAACACCATGTGATAAATCACATTGAGATTTGGTGGACTTCCCCTAAGGCAAGGATGGATATTGATCTATCTATACATATCCTTAGTATTATATGGTGCATTACAACGATTCAAGTAGGGAGGTCCTAAATAGGATATTTCTATTTCATCTTCATCATCACTATCATTGTAAAGATCCTCAAGTCTACCTAATGGAATCAGATGATGCTCGAAATGAGGCCCCATGTAGGCTATCTCTTGATAGTCATCATCATCATCGAAGGGCTCTTCACTCGTAGTTATTGATTCCAAAGGTAAAATATTATGCAAGAGTGTAGGACCCAAGTAGGACAACTCAGTTTCATCCTTGGATTACTTATTATTTGAGGATAACTCAAGGTCATCTATTCCAGAATCATAGTCTAGTCCACTTTCGATGATGGATACTGCATGCACGTCCTTAGAAGCAACTTCTAATTTGGTGTCTATAGTTGTATCTAGACTTTGGATGTGCATACCAATATTTTTGGTAGCTTCATGGCTTTGATTGTCCAAGTTGGCTCTTGGAATGTGTTTTAGGCTGGTCTCCACCAAGTTGTTTGTATAGTATATCTTGGGTGGCTCTACAGTGACATAGGTCACTAGCTGGTTATCCCTCCAAAACATAAAAGGATTAGGGTGATATGGATTGAAGTCAACTTCACCCCCAAAACTAAGGTACAGATGGTCTATAGATTCCATGAGAAGTTCATCCTATCCTAGAATATAGTATCCTAACTCAAACCTATCAGTTGTCAACTGATACTGTAGTTCATATGGCCTTCTACGCCCTTGCTCGAACATTCTAAGATCATAACCATACCAATCGTAATTATCAAAGTAATGCATGGCATATTTTGGGTTATAGAGATAACAAATATTCATAGTGAATGGTTCATTATCATCCTAATCCATGGGCATGGGAGATGCAAGCTAGTCTAGCCCTCCATAGATGAATTTGGTTTCGTTAGGCAGCACTCCCAATGGTGCCACCATCCCTACAAGAAGGTGATGGGCTCACGGTCAGCCCATGTCCTATGCAATATTGATAATCAGTGTGAAAATCACATTCTGCATGATATATTCCCCTAATCTAGTATTAACCAAATGGACAGTCACCTACAGTGCAGATGACCCTACTGAAGACGTAGGCAAAGCAGGCTGAGGTGCCTCTTCAACTTCTACTTGAATTTCCTCTACTTCCATGGGAGTAGGATCTTCAATGATAATTGGCTTGGGTGCTTGCTTTATTTCTTTTTCACCAATATTTGCTTTCAACTTCCTATCATCTTGATGCATCATAGATGTAGACTGTCTAGTAGAAGCAAATATCATGTGCTCCGATCGTTGAGATGCAGATATTGTAGGTTTCGCACACACTTCTTTGATTTTTCCTCTTGGCTCTTTGATTGGTGACACTGGCCATACATCCAGGTGCATTGATGGGAGCATGAATTTGCCTAAAATTTTTTCTAGATTCATGTATTTAAAGGGTTCTTCATCTGAAGGTACCACGTGAACCTATCCCTCATGAACATATTTAATACATTGATGTAGAATATAAGGGATGCAATACATTTCTCTGATCCAAGGTCTCCCTAGAAGTATGTTATATTGTATAGCACCTTTAGTTATGTGACACATCACCGGGATGGTCTTTAGTCCTACTTGGATAGGTAAAACTATAGTATTGACTGTTGAGCATAATTCATAATTGAAAGCTCTCAACATGAATGTAGAAGGGATGATATGTGTCTTGGGAAAATTCAAGTGAGTTAATGCCTTGGTAGTTATGGTATTTATTAAAAACCCCATTTCAATTAAAACCTACTTGAATGGTTTGTGATTCACACACACAATAATATGTAGTGGTGGATCTGCTATAACAGTGGAAACCATCTTGACTTCATGATCATGAAATGGTATTACCGATTCTTGACATTTTTGTACGTGCCCCACGAAGTGTGTAAATGCTTCAAGATCTTGAGGTTGCACTTCTATGGATATTAGGATATCCATAAGTGTCTCCTTGTGGTTGGGAGACTGCTAAATCAACTCATAAATTGACAACTTTGTTGGAGTTATATGTAGGTTTTGGACTAACCTACTCCTGGTTGTCATCACCGATCTAGTTGGTGGGCCTAGCACATATTGGGTTGGCCTTGGAGGAGGTGCATCTTGGACTCTAATGGATGTTGGAGGTTTATTTGGTCATTCATGCCTCACGTGTCTTATAACAATGTTGACCATTCTGATTAAACCATGGGTTGGTGGTTCAATGCATACTTGGGTGACTTAGCCAACATTATTCCTTGTAACCTCATGATTTGGTAGAGGATTTTTGTAAATCCCCATATTTTGATTGTCGAATTCTTATGGGTTGTCGACAAGAAGCATACCTCTTTCGATCATATTTTGCATAAGATGTTTTAAAGACCAACATACCTCAATGTCATGGCCTTTCAATCGATGAAAGATGCAATATTAATCATCCTTATAGCCCTTTGGCTTAGGTTGATTAGGGTCCATTAACTTGACCTCGAGTAAGTGTATAGCCTTCCCATAGCATAGCTAATGAAATCAAATCCAACGACTTTGATAACTGAGTGAATATGTGAGGTGGGTGTTGTTACTTATTTTTACCCCTTTGATTATTTTTGCGTTGCTCATATTGTGTAGGAGGAGGTTGGGCTTGATAGTTTTATTGTTGTTGCCCCTTATCCCCTTTCTAAAGGTTCAACACCACCTTATTAATGTGGGCCAACTTGGCATGTTGTTTCTTAATGATTTTCTTGTTCCACTCCTTATTTTTGAGCTTCAAGTTACCCTCCTATAAATTGATGTCCTCTATAACCTTGTCTTGAACCAAAGACTCTTCGAATATCTGGTACTACTGTAATTGTAGCAATAATGAAATGTTCTTGGAACAATTCTTCATGAAAATTCGATTTAATTCAAAGGATGGGATGGAGAATGGTATATTTGCCATCATTTTTCTTCATTGTTTTCCATAATACATCATTGGCTCATCGTCATGTTGCATTAAAGAAGCTAGTTTGGATAAGTTTACCATTTTCTTGATGTTTAAGGAGAAGTGTTAAAGAAATGCATTGGCTAGTTGTTTGAAACTAGTGATTTTGTGCCTCTTTAATTGGTTGAACCACTCTCGAGCTGGGCTTGAGAGGGTCATAATGAAGGTGCATAGGAGTAAAGCATCATTTACCTCAATATGAAAGCACATATCTATAAAAATGGTTACATGCTCTTATGTGTCTTCCTCTCCTTGGAAATTTTCCAACCTAGGCATATTGAAATGCTCAGGATAGGCCATAATAGGTATTGACATACATAGAGGTTCATTATGGATTTTTTTCAAGGTAGGCTTTTGATAAGTCATTCCTTGCTTCTCTATGGCTTGGACCTTCTCTGCTAAGGCCTTATAGGCCTGCGAAGAAAGGAACTCCTCTTCTTGATATTGCCTTGGAGGCACCTTCGAAGGTAGATTCTTCCTCTATCGAGGTGGTGGACTAGGCTCATCCTCCTCCTCAAATTGGAAGATTTTTGGATATTCTTGTTCTAATTCCTCTTCCAATTCTTCCTCCTATTGCCTATGCTCTTATTTTTTGGACAATGGACACTGATATCTGTGCTGAGTCATACAATGAGTATGTGTGTCTATGTACTTAGGGTATAACTTAGGCTGTGAAGCCACTCATATATTGACACACTCCCTGGTCTCACTGCGAGGAGGTAAACCAGTGCTATCCAATTGATCCTCTCTCTCAACACACTCCTAATCGAGGATGCGTTGTTCATGCATGCACCGTTCATATAATTTTTGTCTTATGAACCTCTGCCTATGAGAGTTCTCATTTTTGAGATGCTCTTTCTCTATGTGAACATCCTCCAATTGGTATTGGACAATCTACCATCTCTATTCTGACACCAATATATGAGATCTATCAACGTGATTAGGCGTATGAGGCCTCTGGTGTGTGCACTTTGTTCGAGCTACTTTATGGGTATGTCCTCCAATGGACTGATTTTCCACACTCTTTCCTTTGTCTATAAATATGGAATTCATGTTAGGCTATCTTCTATACTTTGTTCCTACATGATATGCAAGAACATGTATGTCACAAGAACACTTGGAGCACTCTCCAAGTTCTTGGGTGGTCCTAATGGTGCTTTCGCTACACTCACTCATAGGTCGAGAGGGTACAGACATAGGATTATATCCTAGCTGCCCTATGACTCTATCCAAACCATCTAACTATCTACTATGCCAAGGGTCATGAGGTGGCATACCATTAGCTCCCATCATGATCGCCTTCTGTACCAATCTAAAAAGCATATACCTAAACTATTGCATCAATTGAAATCAATCATTAAAGCAAGAAATGAAAGACAAGATTGCATATGACAATAAAGTGAAGAATTTATTTTATTAATATTGAATAAAATATTGGTTACAATCACACCCCTATTAGGATCACCCAAATGTTGATACAATTAACAAAATTTGAAATACCCAATGGGGTAGTTGCAATACGTAGACTTTATAAATGGACACGAACTGCTCCAAGGTGTTGATGACCTTATTCTCCATGATTAGAGGCATTTGTTGCCTTGCATCCCAAAAACCTGTTAGTCCTACGTGCAATAAACAACAAGAAACAATTAGCAACAAAGGAGACCTCTCTTGATGAGGCTTTTAGGAGGTATTTGCATAAAAGGTAGCACAAATATCATGAAATCAAGAAAGTGCAAGAAAAATACTAAAATTATATTAAACCTAAGAATATTGCTACAAACATATAAGCAAAAGAAAATATAGCTATCTATTAGCATAATTATGAAATTGAAAGCATGGAAGTATGAAAATAACCATTAATGCCATAATTGCAAAAGTGGAGTAAAATGACTAAAAAACTCTAATTGCATCGGTCAAAGTATCTACAAAAGAAAATTAACATGATATATGTCTAATATAATGCAATTAAGCAAATCCTACAACTAGAAAATAAGGAAATTGAATCTGACAACCTGACCACGGGTCTAATGCATGGTGAGCACTATCCACCATGGTTGATAGCCATGACTGAGTTTGAAATATTCTTGCCCTCCTAATTTGGTGTCCAAAATTCAATTCTCCTTTAGAAATTGATGATCAAGGGTTGCCACTATGTCCTTTGACAAATTTTGTGGTTGAATTGCTCAGTTGGTGCATGGATTACACGGATTCATGTTTCTTGAATCTTCTAGCCTCCTAGGACCTCCATGGCATATGATCTCCAATTGGGTAGCAAAAGTGTTCCTCTCAATGCATGTAAGTGAGTATGCAATTTGATAGGGCTTTGTTGTATTTCAACTTGAGATTCTTCTATATATTTCTCCCATTTGGAGGGGGATTTTATAGCATTTTCCAAGGTCTTGGGGTGGCTTCATGAGGAAGCCAAGAATAAAATTGCATAGTTGAGCTTGTTGTATGGAAGGATCCAGAACCTGCCTCACTCAAACCGCTCCAATCCACAACCAATTGGCCATTGCAACTAATTTTGGGTCGAATGAAGGTCAAATGATTTTGAGGCCTAATCATGGCTGACAATCATGGTCAGCTTTGCTAACCGCAGGTGTCAGCAACAATTAGCAATAACTAGGAAAAGGTGCCCAAATGAGTGGTAAAAACCACTGCTATACCTTAGAATCTGTCCAAGGTCTTCCATATGGTCTTCTAGCATGTCCCATATGAGTAGTCACCTCGACATGATGTATTTTAGGTATCTACACAAGCATAATAAATTTTGAAATGCATTATATTGATAGGTTCTTTATTATAATTGTCATCTATGGAAGCTAGATGATAAGCGCATGATCCATATTTGGCTGTTATGATGAAGGGACATAACCAGTTGGGTTCAAACTTACCCTTAAGGTCCTCTTTAGCATTAGTGTTTTCCTAGTTTTCTTTGACGATGAGATATCCTACTTCAAAGGAATAATATCTAATCCACTTTTCATAGGCTTTCATTAGCCTTTGGTAATACACACATGAGTTCTCTAAGGCATGATTTTTCCTTTTGCCAAGCAACTCAAGTTGGCTAAGTCTTGCATGGTGATACTTATCACCAACTATTGCATCTTTAGAAGGATTCTAAGGTACAATACTTCTAATTCTAAGGTAAGTATAGCCTTGATCCCATAAAATAATGCAATGGGTATAACACTAGTCAAAGTTTGAATACTGGTGTGATAAACCCATAAGGTAGGGTATAACTACAAATGCCAATCCTTTTCGGTTCTACTTACTAACTTCTTCAAGATTTTGATTAGTTATTTTTTAGAAGCTTTGGATTGACCATTACCTTGTGGGTAATATGGAGTTGATCAATTATGCTAGATTTTAAATTTAGCATAAACTCTGACCACATCCTTATTTTCAAAAGGATTTCCATTATCAGTTATAATCTTGTTAGGAATATTGTAACACAATAAGATTTAATTCGAGATAAACATGGAGATTTGAACACTAGTACAAGAGGTTAGAAGCATAACTTCTACCCACTTGATAAAGTATTTAGTAGTTGTGATGATGAATTAATGTCCATCAAACAACATTGGATTTATTTTATCAATAATATCTAACCCCTAAGTAGAAAAGAGCTAGGGCAATGTGATCGACTAAAGTTCCTGATATAGTGCATGAATTAGGCTATCATGATTTTGTCACTTATCACATTTGTGTACATGGATACAAGCATATCATTCTATAGTTGGCCAGTAATAGCCCATGCAAAAAAGCTTTTTAATGATGGTATTTTCATTAAAGTTTCCATTACATGCCCCTTTATGGGCATCTTGAATGACTATTTTAGCTTCGTTCATATTGAGGAATCTTAAAATAATACCATCAAAAGTCCTTAGATAAAGGATGCATCTAATTATGATGAATATGTTGGAAATATGAGCAAGTTTTTTTTTCATTGATGTCAAGAAATTGATGTTCAAGTTTAGTCGTCATTAATGTCATCAAGTGGTTTTTCCAAAAGGCAAGGAAGAGGTTAAAAGAAATAGGATATAATATTTATTTTAATATTATATGCCTAAAGCGGCCTAAAATATTAAAAGGAAGGAGAAGCAGGTTTAAAAGGATATAATAATATTATAATATTTAATATTATAATATTTCAGGCTAAAGGTTGAAGTGGAGAAAAAACGATGTCCCAAGAGTCTTTAAAATATAAAGTCTCAAAAAGACCCATTTGGCAGAATGTAAAGATTATTATTTAATTTATTTAAATTAAAATATTTTAACCATAGGTTAAAATTTTAATTTAAATAAATATTAAAGGCGCCATAAGTCTAAGTTTAAAATTTGAATTAAAATTTTGATTTGGAAAGCATCCACTTTTTGGAATACTTTGCAAAGGATATAAAAGGAGGAAATATTTTTTATTTCAAACCATCCATGCATATTCGAAGCCCTAAAGAGAAAAAGAAAATCGTGCATGAAAGAGAAGAGAGAAAGATTTGCATGTGTTAAAAATAAAAAGGGCAGATCTTGTATAAGACAAAGTGGAGCATTAAAAATCTCACCAAGCGCTTGGTAGCGCAAGTGGCATTTGGTGGTTGGTAAAGGCGTTTGTGGAATTAGGATTTTGATTCGCATCCCCTTTGTTTTGTGTATAGAAAAGGTTTTTTGTTCATTTTTGGAAGGCAACGAAGAGCAAGGTAAAAGGCACACCGTGCATCTTTGGTTTTGTTGTGGGTGTGTGGCTCAACGATAGCCAAGTCGTAAGGCTTAGGCACCACGATGATGGTTGGTCACGAGTTCGAGTCGAGCACAATCATGAGGGAATTATTTTTATCGTGGGCCACCATCTAAGGTAAGAGGTTATTTTATTTTTTCCAAGGTGTGATTTGTGATAGGGGGCCACGTGAATTATTGATGGTGCTTTGATTAATTCTTGCTAAGGTTAGAGATAGGGAGTCATAAGGGAGTTTAAATATTTTAATTTTTTACTTAGCATTAAAATAGAGATTGGAGATATAAGGTGTTTGAAAGGAAATTAATTGTGTTGAATATTATTGTTTGAATATTGGAGTTAAAAGGGTTAACCAAAGGAATTAATTTTATTTTTTATAAGTGTGAAAATTGGATTTATAAAGTGTTTTAAAGAAGTTTTGATTGGTCATGATTTGAATATTATTTTTGTGAAGTTTGGAGATTATAAGGTGTACTTGAGAGCTAATATTTTTGTATGGTGAGATAATTATTGAAGGAAATATTTGAGTGGAGATTTTGAAATAAATTGTTGCTATCTAACTTTAAGAATAGCAAAGAGAATTTGATTGTGATTGAGATAGATTTTTGAAGACATATCTCCATAAAAAAAAAGGTATGGGCACATCTTCCTTGTGAGTGAAATATTGTTGGATTGGATATTGTGAAATGCAAATTTGGAGTGAAAAGGATTGTTTGATAAGCATTGTTGGAATTATTTGAGTGATTTAGGCAAGGTTTGAGTTCCATAGTGTGAGTTGTTGGAAGTAAAGTGAAACACTTGGTTAGGGTTTGTAAGCAAGTTGTGTTTCATTGAGTGGATGCATTGAGTGAAGTTGATTGAGCATTAGTGATTGAAAGCATTGGAGTGATAGTTCAATTTATGTGAAACAAATTGTTCTCTATTTCTGAATTGATTTGAAAGAGAATTTGAAAGTGATTGAGTGATTTGTGAGTGTGAAACATATTGAGTCTCTTACAATTCTCTATATGTTTCTATGGTTAAACAAGATTCTGAGTGAAACTTGTTTGTGTGATTGAAGAGGTTTTCTAAAAGAGATTAAGTTGATTTGTGTATGCAAGTTTTGCAATTAATTTGAATAAGCTTTTGTGAAAGCTAGTGGATAGATTTGAGTAATTTCTAGAGGGGACTTAAGGACAGATTTGAGCAAGCTTTTGTGAAAGCTTGTGGGAAGATTTGAGTAAGTCCTAGAGGGGACTTAAGGACATATTTGTGTGAGATTTTGTGGAAGCTTACAAGTATATTTGATACAAGTCTTGGTGAAGACTTCTTGAGAAGATTTGAGATAGATATTGAGTAGATTTGTGCTAGACCAAAGGATAATTTTTAGTGTAGATTTGAGATAGAGATTGAGCAAATTTGTGCTAGACCGAAGGATAGTGTTTAGTGTATATTTGAGATAGATATTGAGCAGATTTGTGCAAGGTAGAGGATAATGTTTAGTACAGATCTGAGATAGAGATAGAGCAAAGTAAGAGCAAGCTTTGGAGGTGATAGAGCAGAGGATAGTAGTCTCTAGTGGATAGAGATCCATTAGCTAGGGTAGTGAGGATAGAGGTCTTCTAAGTGAGGACAGGGGTCTTCAGTGGAGAGAGATCCACAAGCCAGTGTAGTGGAGGTAGTAGTATTCTAGAAATATCATCAACTAGAGCAGAGGAGAAAGGGTTCTCCTATGGATAGAGATCCATGAACTTTATTAGGGGATTGGCATCTCCTTTGGATAGAGGTCCATAAAAATTGTAATAGGGAAGGATTCCCAAGAAATTTGTTGAGAAAATTTTAGTGAAATATTTTCTCTATGGACGTAGCCCACATTGGGTGAACCACATTAAATCATGTATCTCATGTGTGTGATGCTTTGTGTAATGTTTATTGCTTTAATATTGTTGATGTTATCATATGGTTTGAAAAGTAAAAAGTTTTATCTTATATTGTTCACCCCCCCTCTAAGTATAAGCACATGTTCTTCAATTGGTATCAGAGCGGGTCTCTCCATGAAAAGACTAATAACTTGGAGGAAGATCCATAAAAACACACATGAATTTAGAGAATGAAGAAGAGACCATGTTTGACATAAAAGAGGAATTATTTTCTGCTCTTAGGAACCTGGAAAAGGTTAGAAAGAAGAACTCAAGTTTGAAGGATCAAATTCAAGAGGATGAAGAAGCAAGGATAGAACTTCTACAGAGTCTCACAAAACTCAAGATAAAGGTAGAAGAGGGAAAGAAAATTGAACAAGATATGATAGATCTGTTAAGAGCAAGGGAAATAGAGTGTGAAATATTGGAAGCAAAAATTATTTCTCTAAGGAATGAAGTTGAAAAGACCAAGTTACAACAAGATATAAAGTTAGGGAAATAGAAAGAGGAGTCAAAATTTCAATAGGCAGAGACATCAAACAAAGATAAGCTCGTGACTCATACTCTGGAAGGAAAAGACATCAAAAAAGAAGAAGGCAAAGAAGAACCATGGACAAGAGTTAATCACAACAAAAAGAGGAGCACTCAACCATATTTTCCAAGGCATTCAAACAGGTTACATAATCTCTTCCATGGCTATTGCTTTTCATGTAAAAAATATGGTCATAGAGTTGTACATTGCATTGGTTATGTTAAAAATGATGTTGATAGAAATTTCAATTCTTTTGCACCTCTTATGAATAATGATGTCATATGTTATAAGTGCAATAATTTTGGTCACAAGGCTAGATGGTGCAAAATGGTATTTCTTGAGTCAAGTAAAAATAATACAACATCAACAATTAGGAAAGAGAGAAAAGGGCATGAGAAAGCTAGATCAATGTTAGTACAAACAACTCTTCATGTTCGGGATAAGGGAAAACAATGGTTTCTTGATAGTGGATGTTCTAGTCACATGATAGGAGACAAAAGTAAATTTCTTGTACTCAAAGAAAATTATGGAGGATCAGTAAGATTTGGTGATAATGGATCAACAAAAATTTATGGGAAAGGAACTCTGAGTTTAGATAATGGGAAAACAAAAACAGAGAATGTATTGTATGTTAAGGGATTGAGGCACAATCTATTAAGTGTGAGCCAAATTTGTGATCAAGGGTACATGGTTACTTTTCATCCAAGTAGGTGTGAGATTAGGAAGTCTAAAACTAGAAAACTTATTGCAAATGCAAATAGAACTACAAACAACCTCTACATGTTAAGTGAGATTAAAGGGGAAAAGTGTTTTCTATCACAAGAAGATGAGAGTTGGTTGTGGCATAGAAGGATGGGTCATTTGAACTTTGAAAACATAGTAAACATAAGTAACAAGCAGGCTGTCAGAGATTTACCAAAGCTAAAAAGACCACAAAACACAATTTGTTCACAATGTCAACATGAGAAGCAAACTAGAACAAGTTTCAAGTCAAAAGGATTTATGTCTTTTGAGCCATTGAAGCTAGTGCACACTGACCTATGTGGTCCTACAAGGACAAATAGTTTACAAGGTGAAAGTTACTTTATATTGTTTATAGATGATTATTCTAGAATGATTTGGGTAGCCTTCCTGAAAGAAAAGTCAGAAGCTCTTGAGAAGTTTAAAGCTTTTAAAGAGTTAGTTGAAAATGAAATAGGGAAAAGGATTAAGAGTTTAAGGTTAGAAAGAGGAGGAGAATTTACCTCAAATGAATTTGTAGACTTTTATGAACAACATGGGATCAAAAGAGAATATTCAGTAGCAAGAACTCCTCAACAAAATTGAGTAGTTGAAAGGAAAAATAGGACAGTTGAGAATATGGCCAGAGCCATGTTAAATGAGTCTAAGATTTCAGATGGTTTTTGGAAAGAGGTGGTACATACAACAACATATATCATAAATAGAGCTCAAGTAAGAGTAAATCATCACAAAAATCCATATGAGCTCTAGAAAGGAAGACCAACTACTATAAAGTACTTCAAAATTTTTGGAAGCAAATGTTACATAAGACGGGAAGAGAAAAATTTGGGTAAGTTTGACCCAAGATGTGATGAAGGTATTTTTCTTTGCTATTCTACTAAGAGCAAAGCCTATAGATGCTATAACAAAAGGACACATACTATTATAGAAAGTATAAATGTAATAGTTGATGAGAAGATAGGATCAAGAGAACCAGTTCAAGAAATTGTGTATCAAGAAGATGAAAGTTGTCAAGAAGAGTTATGTGAAGAATTAGAGGAAGAAGACGAAACACAAAGACTATTTCCTAAGACTCCATCCAGGTATGTACAGAAAAATCATCCAAGGGATCAAATCATTGGGAATCTAGATGAGAGATAGACAAGGAGAAGGATAATAGCATCAAATCAACAAGAAAATTTCTCTTTGTTATCTAAAATTGAACCAAAATATTTTAATGAGGCAAGTGAAGATGAATTTTGGATTAAGGCAATGAATGAGGAACTAGATCAGATAGAGAAAAGTAAGACTTGGGAACTTGTCCCATGACCAAAAGGTAATAATGTGATTGGCACTAAATGGGTATTCATAAACAAGTTAAATGAAGATGGTCAGGTAGTCAAAAACAAAGTAAGGTTAGTATGCAAAGGTTATGCACAAGTTGAAGGAATTGACTTTGATGAGACATTTGCTCCAATTGCACGACTTGAAGCTATAAGAATATTCTTAGCCTTCTCAAGCTTCAAAAACTTCAAAGTATATCATATGGATGTTAAATCAGCCTTTCTAAATGGTGTCTTGGAAGAAGAGGTTTATATTGAGCAACTAGAGGGATTCATATTAACTGATAAACCAAACTATGTATGCAGATTGAAGAAGGTACTTTATGGACTAAAACAAGCTCCTAGAGCTTGGTACTCAATATTGGATAAGTACCTTCAGGAATAGGGTTTTAGGAAAGGAATAGTGGATAGTAACTTATACATAAAAAATTAAGGGAATGATTTACTAATTGTGGTTGTTTATGTGGGTGATATCATTTTTGAAGGCAATAATGATAAGATGTGTCAGAAATTTGCAAAGAGCATGTAGAATGAATTTGAGATGTCAATTTTTGGTGAGTTGTCCTTCTTTCTTGGACTTCAGATTTCACAATTAGAGAAAGGAGTATTTCTTTCACAAACCAAGTATATAAAAGAGATGATAATGAAATTAAAGTTAGAGGATTGTAAACTAGTGATTACCCCCATGGTTACAGGATGCAAGTTAAGTAAATATGATGAATATCTAGAGGTAAATAAAAAACTGTACAAATCTATAATTGGAATATTACTATATTTCATAGCTACAAGACCATATATCATGCAGGAATTTGTATTAGTGGAAAGGTTTCAAGAAGCACCCAAGGAAACACATGTATTAGTATTAAAAAGGATTCTCAGGTATCTAAAAAGGACTATGGATTTTTGGCTCTAGTATCTCAAAAGTTATAGTTCACTCTCATAGCTTATATAGATGCAGATTGGACTGGCAGTATTGATGATAGAAAAAGCACAAGTGGAGGAGAATTATTTCTTGGATACTATATGGTATTTTGGATAAGTAATAAATAGGCATCAATATCCTTATCCATAGTAGAAGTAGAGTATATTGCAACATTTGCTTGTTGTACACAAGTATTATGGATGAAGTGAACTTTAGAGGACTTCAAGATAAAGCATGATCATCCTATTCCCATATTGTGTGATAATACAAGTGTTATAAATATCTCAAAGAATATGGTGATGCACTATAGGACAAAGCACATTATGATTAAATATCACTTTCTAAGAGAGCAGGTGACAAATAAGCAAGTTAGATTGGAATATGTTACTACAAAGGATAAGATTGCAGATATTTTCACTAAGCCAATTCAAAAAGAGACTTTTGAGTATCTTCAAGGAATGTTACTAATTGTGATTGTTTGTGTGGGTGATATCATTTTTGAAGGAAATAATGATAAGATGTGTCAAAAATTTGCAAAGAGCATGTAGAATGAATTTGAGATGTCAATTTTTGGTGAGTTGTCCTTCTTTCTTGGACTTCAGATTTCACAATCAGAGAAAGGAGTATTTCTTTCACAAACCAAGTATATAAAAGAGATGCTAATGAAATTAAAGTTAGAGGATTGTAAACTAGTGAGTACCCCCATGGTTACAGGATGCAAGTTAAGTAAATATGATGAATATCTAGAGGTAAATAAAAATTTGTACAAATCTATAATTGTAATCTTACTGTATGTCATAGCTACAAGACCATATATCATGCAGGAATTTTTATTAGTGGAAATATTTCAAGAAGCACCCAAGGAAACACATGTATTAGTATTAAAAAGGATTCTCAGGTATCTAAAAAGGACTATGGATTTTTGGCTTTAGTATCTCAAAAGTGATAGTTTCACTCTCATAGCTTATACAAATGCAGATTGGACTGGTAGTATTGATGATAGAAAAAGCACAAGTGGAGGAGTATTATTTCTTGGATACTATATGGTATTTTGGATAAGTAATAAATAGGCATCAATATCCTTATCCATAGTAGAAGTAGACTATATTGCAACATTTGCTTGTTGTACACAAGTATTATGGATGAAGTGAACTTTAGAGGACTTCATGATAAAGCATGATCATCTTATTCCCATATTGTGTGATAATACAAGTGTTATAAATATCTCAAAGAATATGGTGATGTACTATAGGACAAAGCACATTCTGATTAAATATCACTTTCTAAGAGAGCAGGTGACAAATAAGCAAGTTAGATTGGAATATGTTACTACAAAGGATAAGATTGCGGATATTTTCACTAAGCCAATTCAAAAAGAGACTTTTGAGTATCTTCAAGGAATGTTAGGAGTAGTTCTACTCCCACCTCAATAGAGGAGGTTGGTGAGGGGCTAAGGTAAGAGTCTCATTCTTAGCCCTAAAGGTGGTTCTTTGCCATTGATATCAAAGGGGAGAGATTTGAGTTAGGGGGAGGGCATTTAGTTAGGGAGAGCAGTTTCTCAAGGGGAGCAAAACTGAAAAAGGAAAAAGAAATAGTAAAAAGAAAAAGGGTTTCCATCAATGACAAAGGGGGATATTGTTGGAAATATGAGCAAGTTTTGTTGTCATTGATGTCAAGAAATTGATGTTCAAGTTTAGTCGTCATTAATGTCATAAGGTGGATTTTCCAAAAGGCAAGGAAGAGGTTAAAAGAAATAGGATATACTATTTATTTTAATATTATATGCCTAAATCAACCTAAAATATTAAAAGGAAGGAGAAGCAGGTTTATAAGGACATAATCATATTATAATATTCTAGGATAAAGGTTGAAGTGGAGAAAAAAAGATGTCCCAAGAGTCTTTAAAATATAAAGTCTCAAAAAGACCCATTTGGTAGAATGTAAAGTTTATTATTTAATTTATTTAAATTAAAATATTTTAACCATAGGTTAAAATTTTAATTTAAATAAATATTAAAGGTGCCATAAGTCTAAGTTTAAAATTCAAATTAAAAATTCAAATTGGAAAGCACCGATGTTTTGGAATACTTTGCAAAGGATATAAAAGGAGGAAATATTTTTTATTTCAAACCATCCATGCATTTCAAAGCCCTAAAGAGAAATAAAATCATGCACCGAAGAGAAGAGGTAAATATTTATATGTATTAAAAATAAAAGGGTAGACCTTGTATAAGACAAAGTGGAGCATTAAAAATCTCACCAAGTGCTTAGTAGTGCAAGTGGCAATCGACGACTGGTTAAAGCATTTGTCGAAGACAGGTCAGGAGTTTGATTCACATTCCCTTCATTTTTTGTGTGGCATTGGAGAGCAAGATAAAAGGTGCATCATGCACCTTTGGTTTTATCATGGGTGCATGGCCCAAAAATATCCAATTCATAAGGCGTAGGCATCGTAGCAATGATTGGTCACGGGTTTGAGTCGAGTGTAGTTGTGAGGGAATTATTTTTATTGTGGGCCACCGTCTAAGGTAAGAGGTTATTTTATTTTTTCCAAGGTGTGATTTGTGATAGGGGACCATGTGAATTATTGATGGTGCTTTGATTAATTCTTGTTAAGGGTAGAGATAAGGAGTCATAAGGGAGTTTAAATATTTTAAGTTTATACTTAGCATTAAAATAGAGATTGGGTATATAAGGTGTTTGAAAGGAAATTAATTGTGTTGAATATTATTATTTGAAGATTGGAGTTAAAAGGGTTAACCAAAGGAATTAATTTTATTTTTGATAAGTGTGAAAATTGGATTTATAAAGTGTTTTAAAGAAATTTTGGATTGGTCATGATTTGAATATTAATTTTTTGAATTTTGGAGATTATAAGGTGTACTTGAGAGCTAATATTTTTGTATGGTGAGATAATTATTGTAGGAAATATTTGAATGGATATTTTTAAATAAATTTTTGCTATCTAACTTTAAGAATAGCAAAGAGAATTTTATTGTGATTGAGACAGGTTTTTGAAGACATATCTCCATCAAACAAAAGGTATGAGCACAATTTCCTTGTGAGTGAAATATTTTTGGGTTGGATGTTGTAAAATGCAAAGTTGGAGTGAAAAGGTTTGTTTGATAAGCATTGTTGGACTTATTTTGAGTCAATGTTTATAGTTTGAGTTTTTGGAAGTAAAGTGAAACACTTGGTTAGGGTTTGTAAACAAATTGTGTTTCACTGATTGAAAGCATTGGAGTGATAGTTCAATTTCTATGAAATTATTTTTTCTCTATTTTTGAATTTATTTGAAAAATAATTTGAAAGTGATTGAGTAATTTGTGAGTGTGAAACATATTGAGTATCTTACCATTCTCCATATGTTTCTATAGTTAAAAAATATTCGAAGTAAAACTTGTTTGTGTGATTGAAGAGGTTTTTTGAAAGAGATTAAGTTGAATTGAGTATGCAAGTTTTGTAATTAATTTGAATAAGCTTTTGTGAATGCTAGTGGACATATTTGAGTAAGTCCTAGAGGGGACTTAAGGATAGAGTTGAGCAAGATATTGTGAAATATTGTGGGTAGATTTGAGTAAGTCATAGATAGGACTTAAGGACATATGCTTGTGAGATTTTGTTGAAGCTTACAAGAAAATTTGAGACAAGTCTTGGTGAAGACTTGTTGAGCATATTTGAGAAAGATATTGAGAAAATTTGTGCTAGACCGAAGGACAGTGTTTAGTATATATTTGAGACAGAGATTGAGCATATTTTGTACTAGATAGAAGGATAGTGTTTAGTGCAGATTTGAGACAGATATTGAGCACATTTTTTCAGGAAAAAGGATAATGTTCAGTACAGATCTGAGATAGAGATAGAGCATAGTAAGAGTAGGATTTGGAGGTGATAGATTATAGTACAATAGTCTCCAGTGGATAGAGATACATTAGCCAGGATAGTGAGGACAAAGGTCTTATGAGTGAGGATAGGGGTATCAATGGAGAGAGATCCACAAGCCAGTGCAATGGAGGTAGTAGTCTTCTAGAAAGATCATCAACTAGAATAGAAGAGAAAGGGTTCTCATGTGGATATATATCCATGAACTTGATTAAGGTATTGGCATATCCTTTGGATAGAGGTCTATAAATATTGTAATAGGGAAGGATTCCCAAGATATTTGTTGAGAAAATTTTAGTGAAATATTTTCTTTGTGGATGTAGCCCATATTGGGTGAACCACGTTAAATAATGTCTCTCATGTGTGTGATGCTTTGTGTAATATTTATTGCTTTAATATTTCTGATGTTATCATATGGTTTGAAAAGCAAAAAAAATTATCTGATTCTATTCACCCGCCCTCTCAATATAAGCACACGTTCTTCAGAATCGATAGGCATGTTTCTTGAGATTATTTCACTTGTAGTTTAGCCCTTTGGACAAAACACCAGTCTTAAAGAAATTATTTATTTCCTTATACCAAGATTTGAGCATCGATGTGTGTTCAATAGAAAAATAGCCAATGACTCTTGGATAGTTTTTAATTTTTTTGGCTATCTAACTTGATGGATTATTATTATCACTTATTGATACTCTAATTCTAGAGGAATGAGGGATATAGTGGTATCTATTGCATTCAATTGGTAAATACTAGAGCATGGAACTATATTGATGGTTATGTTTCCAAAAGAATACATTAGGTTATCCATACTTTCTTTATATGGTTTTAATTTATCATATTTAGTTTGATAAATTAGATTTATTTGATTAAATATAAGCTGGGAGTCTCAAAAAATGAAGAGGTTAATAACTTTTAGGGCCAACATAGCTCGTAATCCAAGTATAAGAGCTTAATATTTAATCATGTTATTAGTACACAAGAATTGAAGCTTAAAAGATAACAATTTTATGATTTGTTGTGACAACACCAGGATGATTCTTGCTCCTGCTTCTTTAACACACCTTGTGCCATAAAATAAAATATTCCAAGAATCTAGTTAAGATATGTCAAGAGTACACACCATATCATAAAGGTATTCAATCTCTAAGGGGTTACTGTATGGCAAAGGAGCTTTTTCTATCTAATCAACTATCACTTATCCCTTAACCAATTTTTAACTAATTAATTTGAGATTGAATTCATTAAGTCCCATTACCCATTTTGCCACCCTACCTGATAGGTAAGATTTTTATGTGAGGTATGAAAACAAATCAACCTTAGCTATAACATAGGTTCTATGACTCATAATATAATATCTTAAATTTTGGAAAGTGGAGTCCATGGCTAAGCACACATTTTCCAAATGGGTATACCTAGTTTCATAATTGACAAGGGTTCTACTAATATATTAAATGACTTATGATGAGCACCAAAAATGCTCATTTTATATACACTATTTTTTTTTAATTTACATGGTGAAATCGGTAGCCGCCACGAATCCGAGAAAGCTATCCAATTTTTATGGCTGCCACAGTATTTTGCAATGTCTACCCCAGAAGCTGCCACACAGATCTTCACATAGTCCACCCCTATAACCACCATGCCACAATCATTTTAAACCTTTTACACCATTGAAAGCACCAGGAAAGGGACAAGCGTTTAGTCCGACGAGGCCCGAGATTTGAACCTTGGACCTCCGCCCCCTTATTTTATATACACTGTTAAGGGGCATCATTAATGGTTTAATTAGCATATGAGATGTATTTTATATAATTTATGCATATAATTGATAGAAAATCTAGTATTATGCTTGATTGGTTTTTTTAGTGGGAAATGTGTATAAATGTAGGTGTTGTACTAATTTGGTGTTTTATAGTCTACATCCACTTAGACCTGTCATGCTTCTACTTTTAGAGACTAAATCATGAGAGGATGTGCCTTCCTCTTTAAGGAAGGCATCCAGTACAAGTAGGCACCTTCCGAATGTGGAAGGCGCCCAGCAGAAGTAGGCAAATTCCTTATGGAGAAGGCACCCAACAGAAGTAGGCACCTTCCTTATGGAGAAGGTGCCCACTTGAGTAGGCACCTTCCTCATGAAGAAGGTGCCTCCACACCTCCATACTTTGCAACATTGACCAAGCAGGAAAGTGGGACCATGTTGACCGTTGACTCCACGTCATATACACCAAGTTGGGATAGCCACCAAAACACATGAAGATAAATGAGATATTTTATTCTATGCATTATATTAAAATAAATAAGATACTTTTATTACTAATTGATCAACCAAATAACTTTTTAAGGTGAGAATTTCTCCTCATGCTCACAAATCAATCGAAGCAACAATTTATTGGTAAAATGATATGTATAATAGATAGCATGAAGAATCAGATCCATTAGCGACTAAGGAGGACAACCATCTGAATGGATTCATTATTTCCGAACATATTCTATTCTGATAAAAATATAATACGCTTGATTTATCCTACGAATAATATTAGTGTGTGATTGTTACTATTAGTGCATGATTGTTAGGATTAATTGATTGTCCTATTTTCTACATATCTGCTATAACTGCAAGTCTAAAATAGACTTGCCTAAAAATGTAACATAGGAAGGTTGTGCATTGTATAAATGCATAGATCTTCCCTGAGAGAAGGACGATGATTAATTTTAATAGAAGAACTATTTTATTTTACTTCTTGTCAAATTTATCAAGAGTGCAATTCCTCTTACCTGAGCAAGCTCTATGCAGCTAGCCGGGTAGAATATCTATGGGAGCTTGGGTTCACTCCTTGCAGTAGTCCTCCCCTATTTATTTATGTATTTATTTTTTGTAGATTAGTTTATTGCTTTAGTTCTTGCTTTATTTAATTTAGGTGTGTGTTTATTTTCCATGTATTTAATTTCTTGTACATTTCTTTCCAACATTTCATTTCCAATAATTAATTTATTTATTTATTTATCCTACACTTAGTTTAGATGAAATAAAAAATGTTTAAACATCCCCTACAAAACTAAATATGATACAACCGGATTCATTCCTCAACACTACAGGCATATACTATGCATGATACTCATAAGTTTACGAACTTACCAAATTGATAATGAAGAACACAAGCTTATACTGAGAGGGGGGGTGAACAGTAGAAGACCTCTTTTTAATTTTTCCTTTATACTTCAAAACAGTAAAGCAATATACCCAAAGAAATATCAAAACAATGCGCAATATCATCCACAAAGTGACACCAATTTTAACATGGTTCACCCAGAATGGTTGGGCTACGTCCACAAAACTTTTCTCTAAAAGTTATCTCAAAGTTCTTTGGGAATCCTTCCCAATTACAATGTTTATGAGCCTTGGACCAAAGGAGATACCTTCCCCCAATCATAATTTATGAGCCTCTTCTCAAAGGAGATACCTTCCCCTCTGCTCTATAAATGATCTCTCAGAAGATCAACTGCCTCTACCTCTTGCCAGCACATGGAACTCCTTTCCATCGAAGACCTCCTATCCTCAATGCTTAGCCTAAGAGACCTCTGCCTTCTATGATCACATCCACAGTAGCTCAGCAACCTGTACCAAACATAGTCAGTCGGTCTAGTACAAGTATTCCTCTATTTGTCAGATCTATCCAACACTTGAACAAATCAATCCTCTACACACAAGCCTTCTCAAAGACTTGATAAATCTATCCTCAGGTTCTTCTCAAAGAACCAGTGCACCTCTGTCCTCATACAGCAGCACTCCACGTTCGTCTTTGCCCTTTGTGCTCTCTATGCCCTCTGCTCTCTTTGCACACTCACAGCCACACTTGGTCGAACTTCAACCTTTGCACTCTGCGCAATCACAGCGGCACTTAGAAAAATTTCTCATGACTCTTCGCTCACTCTGCACACTTCGATCGAATTTCACACTCTACTCTCGGTGATCAAACTTCTCACTCTGCGCTCTATCTACGAACGTTGCCACTAAAAACACCACAAACTTTGCAAAATAGCCTGCCTTTTATAATAACTCTTTCAAGATCAAAAACCTTAATCTTAGTCAGCTGTAACCCTGATCTTTAGTCGACTGCACAACCCTAAACTTTGTCGACTGCAAACCCTAATCTTTGTCGACTGAAATTTAACTTTGTCAGCTTCAACTGCCTCTATAACTCTTCTATAGCTTTTGCCGTGAAACTACAACATGTCATGATATCACGACACCTTTGCAACCATACACTTTCTTTTGGCTTTTGTCATGATATCATGACACTTCAACCTTTATCGACTTCAACTAAGCTATTGTCATGATATCATGACACTTCTATCTTTGTCAGCATCAAATTTGCTTTTGTTGTGATATCGTGACACTTCTCCCTTCGTCGACCTCCTTTCTGCTTTTGTCATGAAATCGCGACACTTCTACCTCTGCAAACTTTGTCTTCACTTCTATCGTGATATCGTGACACTTCTACTTCCATCTGCTTTCTTTTCTACCTGCCACAAAATCATGACACTTTCTACATCCGTACGCATTCTTTGCAACTTGTCACAAAATCACGACGCTTTTAGCTTCCGTACGCTTTCCTTGTAACCCGTCGTGAAATCACGACACTATCAACTTTTCGTATGTTTTCTTTGCAACCTATCACGAAATCATGACGCTTTCAGCTTTCGTACATTTTCTTTGCTCTTTGAGTCACGAAATTGTGACATGTCGCGATATTATGACATTTTTCTAACTTGCTTTCTCTCTCCTGCTTAAGTCGTGAAAATGCGACATGTCACGATATCACGACACTTTTCCTCCTTAGCTCTTTTCTGTTCTTCAGGTCACAAAAACCTGACATGTCGTGATATCACAACACTTTTTCTCCTTAGTGCTTTTCTTTTCTTCGGGTCATGAAAACCCGACATGTCGCGATATCATGACACTTTTTCACTACGAGCTCTTTCTCTCGAACCTATCATGAAATCATGACACTTTTTTGTCTATACAATCTCTCTTGCAAATTGTCATGAAATTGAAACACTTTTCTTTGCGAGCTCTTTCTCTCGAACCTGTCAGCTTGGGGTTTGCAAAAGACCTTTGAAACTATTATGCCGTAACCTTCATCAAAATAAATTATTTGACATCAAATCAAATTCCTTCAAAAAGCTTCTTGACATCAATGAAAACTTATATACTTGAGCAAAGGCAATGTACCCAAAGTACCCAAAATTTCCAATAATCTCCCCCTTTGTCATTGATGGCAAACCTTTACTGAAAACACTTCTCAAGAGCCAAAACTGAAACCAACTGTGCTAACAACTGACCAACATCCTTTGAAGTTTTGCTCCCCCTAACTTGAAGCTTTCCTCTTCACTTTGAAGCTCTCCCCCTTACTCATATCTCTCCCCCTTTGTCATAAATGGCAAAGGGTCACCTTTGGGGCTCGGGACTAAGAATGAGCCTCTTAGCTTAGTCCCTCCCCCACCTCCTAATGAGGTGATTAATTCTAGGGTGGGAGTAAAACTCCCATTAGGCACTGATCATCATCAGCATCTATAACTTCCTTGCCGGGCCTTCTCTTGAACTCTTTGTCCATATTCTTGTTCTTGTCACTGTTCTTGTTCTTGTTCTCATCCCTATTCTTGTCCATGCCTTGATCCTTGGACCTGATCATGCCACTGTTCTTGTTCTTGTAATCTAGAATTTCAGCTCTACATTGTCTGATTATGTGACCTTCATTGTTGTACTTGAAACACTTGATGATGTTGTTTCTTTGAGGTAAACCTGATCTTTGAATCCACTTGTTTTGACCAAACTTGTTCTGACCACACTTGTTCTAACCAAACCTGTTCTAACCAAATCTTTTCTGACCAAACCTGTTTTGATCAAACCTATTCCTATTATTTACCTTGCAATAAACTGCCTTGTGCCCAAACTGTTGACAAGAGTAGCAATACCCTTGAAAGAAACTAGCACTTCTGAAATTGTCATTTACCTTCTTCACTTGAGCCATGCAATGTGAAGCCATGTGACCAAACTTATGACAAGCAAAACATCTACCTTGAAATTTTCCTTTATTTGACCTCTTGGGTCCTAAAAACTTCTTCTCATTCTGAATTTTGTTTTCTATTTTTGTGCATCTATCATTCAAGGACTCATGATCTAAAATACTTTCCTCATCAGAAATCTCTTCCTTTTGGAGTCTCTTACTAGACTCTCCAACTTGTTCCTTGTGTGGCTTAACAAAACCAAGGCCTATTTTATTTGTTGTCTTTCTTTGACCTTTGATGAGTGACTTAACCTTTTTGGAGCTATCTTGAAACCCTTAAAGCTTATCCTTGTACTCTTTAGTTTCCTCTTTCAAAGAAGCCATTTTCTGTTCTAACTCACTATACTCAAGAACCTTAGACTCTAACTCATCCTTGAGTTCTTGTATCTTAGCTATAGAGAAATCAAGACTTTCTATAAGATCATATCTCTCCATACAACATTCATCTAACTTATCCTTGAGTCTAGCATTCTTCTTTATTTCCTTTTTCAAAGCACTAAGAGCATTAATAAGTTCACTTTCAAGATCCTTTATTTGTTTGCTTTCTGAATCATCAAAGCCTTTTTTAGATTTCTTATCACTAGAGGTGCTACCTTTTTCAAAAACCATACAAGCATCTTCCTTATAGTTTTCTGAAGCATCCTCATACATACTGGAAACCAAATCATTATTTGTACAATCATCCTCAAGGTGACCAAAATTTCCACATCTAAGACATTTCATAATAATGAATCTATGTTTTGGTTCTTCCTCTTTTTCTGATATGAACAACATCTCATTTTCATTATCACTTGAAGAACTTTCACTATCACTACTAGAACACTTACTTGCTTTGTCTAGATAGAAACTCTTCTTGTGCTTGTGAGAATACCTCTTTCCTTGATTGCTGTGCTCATCTTTGTTCTTTCTGTGATGCTTATGCTTTTCAAAAACCTTGCTCATAGAATTTTGTTTATCTTCATCACTTTCATTCTTGGGAACAGTACAGTCAGTAGAATAATGACCAAACTTTCCACAATTGAAACATCTTATATTTTTCACGCTTTTGTGCTTTCTAGAGAACTTGCCTTTCTTGTTGTAATATGCCTCTTCATCACTAGAAGACTCATCACTATCTTGAAGTTGTTTACCCTTGGATTTCTTGGTAGCCTTGAAAGATGCCTCTTTCTTGACATCAACCTTCACTTGAGTTCTCAACTCAAATGCTGCAAGTATACTATGGAGCTCATACTTTTTCAACTTATCCAAATATTTAGCTTCCTCAATAGCAGAAATATTTTCACTAAATCTATTAGGAAGAGATCTTAAAATATTATCACAAACATCATTTTTAGCAAGCTCAAGACCTAAGTCTTTCATGGAGTTAACAACCTCATCCATACAAAGCATGTAGTCACTAATATTTTCATCATCATTCATCTGGAGTTGTTCAAACATACCTTTGAAGTGTCTCAACTTGGCCTTTCTAAAATTTGTATCACCTGTATGAACCACCTTCAATTGTTTCCACATTTCACTAGCTATCTTGCAGTGAATCACTTTGGTGAGATCTGCTTTCTGTAAGCCTTTCAGGATTGCATTCATTGCTTTTGAATTGTTGTGATGTAGGAGCCTTTCTTCTTTAGTATTAGGACCATGTACAGGAATAGTGTACTCATATTCAATCACTTCCCATACCTCATTACCAAGTGCCATTAGATGAACCTTCATCCTTGCACTCCAAAGACCAAAATATGACCCATCAAGAATAGGTGTTGCATTGCTACTTGAATGATCCATTGTGTTCTTTACTAGCTTTTCCTTCAAGCTGTTAAACTTTTTGAAGGCATCGACTCTGATACCAATTAAAGAACACAAGCTTATACTAAGAGGGGGGGTGAACAATATAAGACCTCTTTTTACTTTTTCCTTTATACTTTAAAATAGTAAAACAATATACCCAAAGAAATATCAAAACAATGCACAATATCATCCACAAAGTGACACCAATTTTAACGTGGTTCACCCAGAATGGTTGGGCTACGTCCACAAAACTTTTCTCTAAAAGTTATCTCAAATTTCTTTGGGAATCCTTCCCAATTACAATGTTTATGAGCCTCAGCCCAAAGGAGATACCTTCCCCCAATTAGAATTTATGAGCCTCTGCTCAAAGGAGATACCTTCCCTCTGCTCTGGAAATGATCCCTCAGAAGATCAACTACCTCTACCTCTTGCTAGCACATGGAACTCCTTTCCATCGAAGACCTCCTATCCTCAATGCTTAGCCTAAGAGACCTCTGCCTTCTATGATCACGTCCATAGCAGCTTAGCAACCTGTACCAAACACAGTCAGTCGATCTAGTACAAGTCTTCCTCTGTCTGTCAGATTTGTCCAACACTTGAAAAAATCAATCCTCTACACACAAGCCTTATCAAAGACTTGCCAAATCTATCCTCAAGTTCTTCTCAAAGAACTAGTGCACCTCTATCCTCATACAATAGCACTTTATGTTCATATTTTCCCTTTGTGCTCTCTATGCCCTCTGCTCTTTCTGCACACTCACAGCCGCACTTGGTCAAACTTCAACCTTTGCACTGTCTGTGCAATCATAGCAACACTTAGAATAATTTGCCACAACTCTTCGCTCACTCTACACACTTTGATCGAATTTTGCACTCTACTCTCGGCGATCGAACTTCTCACTCTGTGCTCTATCTGTGAACGTCGCCACTAACAACACCATAAAATCTGCAAAATAGCCTACCTTTTATAATAACTCTTTCAAGATCAAAAACCTTAATCTTAGTCAGCTATAACCCTAATCTTTGGTCGGCTGCACAACCCTAAACTTCATCGGCTACAAACCCTAATCTTCATCGGCTCACATTTAACTTTGTCGGCTTCAACTGCCTCTGTAACTCTTCTATAGCTTTTGTTGTGAAACTACAACATGTCACGATATCACGACACATTTGAAACCATACACTTTCTTTTGGATTTTGTCATGATATCGTGACACTTCAGCCTTTGTCGACTTCAACTAAGCTCTTGTCATGATATCACGACACTTCTATCTTTGTCAGCATCAACTTTGCTTTTATCGTGATATCGTGAAACTTCTCCCTTCGTCGACCTCCTTTTTGCTTTTGTTGTGAAATCATGACACTTCTACCTCTGCAGATTTTGTCTTCACTTCTATCGCAATATCGTGATACTTCTGCTTTCATCTGCTTTCTTTTTTGCCTGTCGTGAAATCATGACACTTTCTACATCTATACGCATTCTTTGCAACCCATCACGAAATCGTGACGCTTTCAGCTTCCGTACGCTTTCCTTGTAACCCGTCGCAAAATTGCGATGCTATCAACTTTCCATACATTTTCTTTGCAACCTGTCACGAAATCGTGACGCTTTCAGCTTTCGTACATTTTCTTTGCTCTTTGATTCATGAAATTGCGACATGTTGCGATATTGTGACACTTTTCTAACTTGCTTTCTCTCTCCTGCTTAAGTCGCGAAAATGTGACATGTCGCGATATCGCGACACTTTTCCTCCTTAGCTCTTTTCTGTTCTTCGGGTCACGAAAACCCGACATGTCGCGATATCATGACACTTTTTCTCCTTAGCACTTTTCTTTTCTTCGGGTCACGAAAACCCGACATGTCACGATATCGTGACACTTTTTCATTGCGAGCTCTTTCTCTCGAACCTCTAGCGAAATCATGACATTTTTTTTTCCGTACAATCCCTCTTGCAAATTGTCGTGAAATCGTGACACTTTTCTTTGTGAGCTCTTTCTCTCGAACCTGTCAGCTTGGGGTTTGCAAAAGACCTTTGAAACTGTTATGCCGTAACCTTCATCAAAATAAATTATTTGACATCAAATCAAATTCCTTCAAAAGCTTCTTGACATCAATGACAACTTATATACTTGAGAAAAGGCAATGTACCCAAAGTATCCAAAATTTCCAACAGATAATTTATGGAAGAGAAATGAATGTTCTTTGGGACATAAATTTTTACTCACCATTTTGGTGCCATTTCCAGAAATGCTCATTTTATATACACTATTAAGGGGCATCATTACTAGTTTAATTAGCATATGAGATGTATTTAATATAACTTATGCATATAATTTATAGAAAATTCAATATTATGCTTGATTGGTGTTTTTAGTGGGAAATGTGTATAAATGCAGGTGTTGGTACTAATTTGGTGTTTTACAGTCTACATCCACTTAGACCTGGCATACTTCTACTTTCAAAGACTAAGGCATGAGAGTAGATGCCTTCCTCTTCAAGGAAGCCGCCTAGTAGAAGTAGATGCCTTCCGGATGCGGAAGGCACCTAGTAGAAGTAGGCGCATTCCTTATGGAGAATGTGCCCAGTAGAAGTAGGCATCTTCCTTATGGAGAAGGTGCCCACTTGAGTAGGCGCCTTCCTAATGAAGAAGGTTCCTCCACACCTCCATACTTTGAAAATTTGACCAAGCAGACAAGTGGGACCATGTTGACCGTTGACTCCATGTAATATGCACCAAGCTAGGATAGCCACCAAAACACATGAAGACAAAGGAGATATTTTATTCTATGCATTATATTAAAATAAATAAGACACTTTTATTATTAATCGATCAACCAGATAACTTTGTAAGGTGAGCATTTATCCTCACGCTCATGAATCAATCGAAGCAATGATTTATTGGTAAAATGATGTGTAATAGACAATGTGAAGAATCAGATCCATTAGTGACTAAGGAGGAAAACCATCCGAATGGATTCATTATTTCCAAACATATTCTATTATGATAAAAGCAGAATATGCCTGATTTATCCTACAGATAAAATTAGTGTGTGACTATTATTATTAGTGCATGATTGTTAGGATTCATTGGTTGTCCTATTTTTTGCATATCTATTGTAACTACAAATCTTAAATAGACTTGCCTAAAAAAGTAACAGAGGAAGGTTATGCATTGTATAAATGCATAGATCTTCCTTGAGAGAAGGACGATGATTAATTTTAATAGAAGAACTATTTTATTTTACTTCTTGTCAAATTTATTAAGAGTGCAATTCCTCTTACCTGAGCAAGCTCTATGCAGCTAGCTGAGCTAACTATTTGTGGGAGCTTGGGCCCACTCCTTGTAGTAGTTCTCCCCTATTTATTTCTATATTTATTTTTTGTAGATTAGTTTATTGCTTTAGTTCTTGCTTTATTTAATTTAGGTGTGTTTATTTTCCATGCATTTAATTTCCTATACATTTCTTTCCAGCATTTCATTTCCAGTAATTAATTAATTTATTTATTTATTCTGCACTTAGTTTGGATGAAATAAAACACTACAGGCATATACTGTGCATGACACTCATAATTTTACAAACTTACCAGATTGATAATTTATGGAAGAGAAATGAATATTTTTCAAGACATGAATTTCTGCTCACCATTTTGGCGCTATTTCCAGGGAGTGTCAAATTGTAGTGTTAGGATTTACAGGTCAGTTAAAAAGCTTATTTGAAATTACCTATAAATATTTTATCTGAGAAGCATGAGTCCACCAAGGGCCCTTTTACAGGGCCAAAACAGTTGCTGGTAAAATCAGAGCCAAATCCTATAAGCAACTATTAAATTTACCAGCCTCTTAGGTAAATTCAGGAATGAATCTGATGTACCATATTAAGTGTAGAAGTAGAAATAAAATGTGTTGTTAGCAAAAAATTAGAAAAATCTGGCATTGAAGGATTTCCATCATATTTTCAATGGTTTCAAGAAATCAACAAAATAGCACAACCCAGGTATGATAGTTGAAAATCTTTAGGGAAGTGTTTTTACATAGAAACCATTGGAAAATTATGCCTAGTTCTAATGATAAAAATTTTTATAGGCTTGAACTTTTTGCAAGGTATTGGTAAATGTTTTTTTAATGATGAAATTAATAGCAGGAAAAATGATAGAGCAAATTTTTTAAAGAACATCTTGTTATGAAGTATGCTCTTCACTTGCACTTAAGGCGACCTAGTGAATCATAAACTAGCATGTGTTTTATTAAATACTGCTATCCCATGTTTTCTCCAAGTTGCAAACCTATAGATAGTCATTTTCTATCCTGCACATTTTGCCATTATGTTACATTTTTTTGGTTTTGAGGTCAAAAGGGGAAATTGCTCTTCTCATGCTACAACACATCAAACTAGTTGATAATGAAATTGATGATTTTTTAGAAGACTAGTTTAGATGTAGGCATGGGAGAGATCCCACCTTCGTTATTGCCACAAAAAACACAATGAACACTGTTTACAGTGTTCATGAAAAAAGAGAAAAAATATCTTCTGTTGAAAAAAGGCTCCAAGTTAAAATGCAGATAAAAAAAATAGAAGCTTTATTTTTTGTTACTTGTTGGAAGAAAGTATCTTCTTTCCCTAGGATGAGGTTGGTCCAGAAGGGAAATGAGAAATCTCCAACCGGTCACTAAATAAAGCAAGGGAGGAGCCTGGAAGTAATCATAAGATAAAAAAAATTATATATATATATATATATATATATATATATATATATATATATATATATATATATATATATATATATATATATGTATGTATGTATGTATGTATGTATGTATGTATAATGAAAAAAAATGAAAAATTAGAAAAAAAATAGTAAGAATTTTATTTTAATGCCTTTAGTTTAAATTTTTCTTTTATGTTTTGTAGGATAGCATGAAGTGCAATGTAGACAAATAAGGAGGTGTCTGTGAAGATTTCATGAATTTATATTTATACGTGGAGTTCATAATAACACTATATGAACTATCTCATGTACCCGATCATGTAGCATCCAATCTAGTAGATGAAAGCTAGCCGAGTTTTATCTTGGCAACATTAGCACCTGAAGGCAGGCTAAGTAAAACTGATAAAGCGAAAGGCTTCTAGTCAAAGGTGCTTGTAAAACTTTGGGAAATTTTTGCTGCAAGGTGTGTGACTGTTACAACCTGATTAAATGAAGAGCGGATTCAAGGATGCTACACCACGTACAAAATAGAGTGTTGAGACAATGTTTGAGTAACAATCAACGAGCTCCATTAACAATCATTTCATATTTGTGATATAGGATCATACATCAGCATGGGGGAGACCCCATACCATACCAGTAGCTTGGATGAATGTTCAATCATTCGTTAAAAAAAATAAAATAAAATAAAAAATAAAATAAAAAATAAAAAAAAAAGGATACATGAAAAAAAATGAAGTGGAATATGCCTTGATCATCAAGAAGACGCCTTTTGCATGAATAATGTGCCATGCAATGGATATGCCTTCCATATGAATAAGGCACCATACATTGAAAGCACCTTCCACATCAAGAAGGCTCCATACATTGGAGGTGCCTTCCGCATCAAGAAGGCACCATACATTGAAGGCACCTTCCATAGCAAGCAGGTGCCTTCCACAACAAGCAGGTACCTTGACATCTAGGGTGCCTTGATCCATTTCTTGCACTTGAGCGGTTCGATGGCATAAGGGGTAGAGGAAAAAAAGAGAAATAAGTGACGAGGTTCCTTGATGGCATACAATAGAGGTGCCTTGATAAAAAAAAATAAATCTTCCCAATGAAAAACAAACGCATAGAACATGTCCTTCTTAGCATAAAAATTACTTTCTTATTGCTTTGCAAGAAATCATGAACCAAGTGCAAGTTGCAGGCATCCTGAGAGCCAGGGCCTAACAGGCATGGAGTCATGACTCTTGTTTTCATGGTTTCATGTGTGCAGGTAATCATGCCCTCTAAATGCAATCTGAAGATATCCTAAGAGCTAGGGCCTCATGCACAAACATGAAACCTATTTTCTAGATTTTGTGTGTGTAGTTTTGCATGACATAACCATGAACATGATCTATAGGTGGAGCCGACTTAAACTAGGCCTAACGGATGTGAAATTTTATGCCCTGCAATTAGGAGTGCAACAAAGCGGAAAAGACACTTACTTCCCACTAGGAAGAGAGTGCCTACAACCATCCTAGTATAGCAATGCCTTTTTCCACCGAGAGGAAGGTGCCAATAAGTAATTTTCTTCTCCCTTGGATAGGGGTACCTATTGTTCAGTGTGGGACCTGATGTTTAGAGGGCTATAGACCTATTGCGTAGAGGGATCCATTGCTAGCGATAAGGGCATCACCAATTTAAGTGGGGGAGAATAAAAAAATTGTAAATTATGGCTACGATGTTGGATGTGTTAAATCCACACCTATAGAAGAAATAAGAACAATGATAATTAGTGGTGTGGGGAAGACGACAGCCAAAAGAAAAAAAAAATATATATATATAATCTCTAGGAGCACCCACGTATAGGCAACATGGAAATATTTTGCACCACCAACATCATACACATCAAAATCTGTAAAATTCACCCAGGTATATACTATTTTTTTTTGTTAATTATGTGTATAGTTATTTAAAAAATCATTTCTATGTTAATACTAGCCAATGCCTCCATAGTTTTTCAAAATCCTCCATTAGAATTCAAACACATGACATGCCTCAGATATAAAAAAAAAATCTATGGCATCTACGTGAATAAATTTGGCATCATTTTCATTGTCGCCTCATGAAAATGGTAGGCGGATTGAGCGAACACATATAAATAATGCTACTATGTACTACAAAGGAGGTTCTAGAGATGTCAAATACATTTCAGATATGGGTGAAAGTAGTTGCTAGTGACTGCACTTATTTTAAACCAATTTAGTCTCACCAAATATGACCAATGTGCAACATTAAAAAATGCTAGCATTTATAAAAAAATTAGTGCAGTAGTCATTTGCCCTGAACAATGTGGTCACAATTTAATTATTTATCCACAATGATTAGTAAGGATGTGTTTCAGACTTCTGCTAGTGCCACAATGCTTGATGGGTGAAGAATAGTAGCACTCAATGGAAGAAGAAAAAAAAATGCAGTGCTAAATAGAAAAATAGTATTGAGAAAAAAATAGCAGTTCTGAATGAAAAAAATAGCAGCACTTAGTGATAGAAAAATAAATGTGTTGAAGGCCATTGAAATTTAAAAAAATAAGAAAAATAAAAGAAAAATATATATCCTGAGGGTTGTTATCACAAGAACATGACAATATTTAGGCATGGTCAGCCTGCGATAGGGATAAATTCTGCTTTTGGTGCCACGAGGACGTGGCAAATGTTAGGCATGGGGGATGATGAGCACCATAAATGCTCATTTTATATACACTATTAAGGGGAATCATTACTGGTTTAATTAGCATGAGTTGTATTTTATATAACTTATGCATATAATTGATAAAAAATCTAGTATTATGCTTGATTGGTGTTTTTAGTGGGAAATGTGTACAAATGGAGGTTTTGGTACTAATTTGGTGTTTTACAGTCTACATCCACTTAGAAAAAGCATACTTATACTTTTAGAGACTAAGGCATGATATCAGGTGCCTTCCTCTTCAAGGAAGGCATCTAGTAGAAGTAGGCACCTTATAGATATGGAAGGCACCCAGCAGAAGTAGGCACCTTCCTTATGGAGAAGGCACCCAGCAGAAGTAGGCACCTTCCTTATGGAGAAGGTGCCCACTTGAGTATACACCTTTCTCATGAAGAAGGTGCCTCCACACCTCCATACTTTACAATATTGACCAAGCAAGCAAGTGGGACCATGTTGACTGTTGACTCCACGTCATATGCACCAAGTTAGGATAGCCACCAAAACACATGAAGATAAAAGAGATATTTTATTCTATGCATTATATTAAAATAAATAAGACAGTTCTATTACTAATCAATCAATCAGATAACTTTGTAAGGTGTGCATTTCTCCTCATGCTCATGAATCAATCAAAGCAACAATTTATCGATAAAATGATATGCATAACAGACAACGTGAAGAATCAGATCCATTAGTGACTAAGGAGGACAACCATCTGAATGGATTCATTATTTTTGAACATATTCTATTCTGATAAAAATAGAATACGCCTGATTTATCCTACGGATAAAATTAGTGTGTGACTATTATTATTAGTGCATGATTGTTAGGATTAATTGACTATCCTATTTTTTGCATATCTTCTGTATCTGCAAGTCTAAATTAGACTTTCCTAAAAATGGAATAGAGGAAGGTTGTGCATTGTATAAATGCACAGATCTTCCTTGAGAGAAGGATGATGATTAATTTTAATAGAAGAACTATTTTATTTTACTTCTTGTCAAATTTATTAAGAGTGCAATTCCTCTTACTTGAGCAAGCTCTATGCAGCTAGATGGGCAGACTATCTATGGGATCTTGGGCCCACTTATTGTAGTAGTTCTCCCCTATTTATTTTTGTATTTATTTTTTGTAGATTAGTTTATTTCTTTAGTTATTGCTTTATTTAATTTAGGTGTGTGTTTATTTTCCATGCATTTGATTTCCTGTACATTTCTTTCCAACATTTCATTTCCAATAATTTATTTATTTATTCTGCACTTAATTTGGATGAAATGAAAATGTTTAAACATCCCCCACCAAACTAATATGGTACAACCAGATTCATTCCCCAACATTGTAAGCATATATTGTGTGTGAAACTCGTAAGTTTACGGACTTCCCAGATTGATAATTTATGGAAGAGAAATGAATGTTTTTAGGGACATGAATTTCTCTTCACCAACTTGTTCTCTATGTTTCTCATCATATTGCACCATCATGGAACCTAAAGCATGGAATATTGTTGTGATATACAATATCAATGGCCTAAGGAGATTAGATGACACAAGGACTTGGGGAGACAACAAACATGTTTTCAAAGCATCAAAATATTTTTGGTATTCTTCATCCTAATTGAACTCAATACCTTTTTTAAATTCATAGAAAGGGTTGGTATTTGTCATCCAATTGGGATACTAATCTTATTATTGTTTGGAGCTTACCTTTTAAGCTTCTAAGCTCTTTTATATTTCTAGGATATGACATGTTGGTTATGACCAATAATTTATTAGGATCTACTTTGATACCTTACCTAGACACCATAAAGCCTAAAACATTTCTAGACGTCACCCCAAATATACATTTGGAGGATTTTAAACAAAATTTGTATTATTGTAGTCATTCAAAGATTCATTTCAAGTATTTGACATGTACTTATCATTTCATTGATCATCTAAGGAGATCATTGATATAATATTCAATGATATCATGCATCATATCATGTAAAATATATGTCATGGCATGTTGATAAGTTGTGCTAGCATTTTTCAATTTGAAGGGCATAACTTCATAGCAGAAGGTTCTCCAAGGAGTAATAAATATTGTTTTAGCTTGGTCTTTTTGATGCTATAAAAATCTAATTGTTACTAGAAAATGCATTTGTAGACACCTAAATCATGTCATGCTTAGGGAAGCTACTCACATAGACACATTCATAAGATCAAATGACATAATCTTGGATTTTCCAAGCATCAACAATGGTTCTCACCACTCATTTGGGGCCTTTTCAAGCCATCCAAGCCTAGCCACTCAAGCCAAGAGTGACTAGATCTTAGTTGCTCAAGCCTAGATTGGCCAGACCTTAGCCGTTGTAGATGATAGTGGCCAAATCTTGGTCATTGTAGACAATAGCGACTAAGCCATAAGAAGTAGTTTACCAAAAAACATGCCTAATCATAGGCAAAAGTGGTAGTCTGCATGCAATAAAGGTGAGCGATAGTAACTTTGCATTCCTTTTCATGACCAATTCACATAGGAGGCTTGAGTTTGCATTTAGAATTTAGTTAACTGACCTCCAAACATAGACAAAGGACAAAAGCTTCTCATGCTAATGACCAGTTCACATAGAAAAGTCATTCCTAGGGCTTGGACATAGACCTAGGGTTTCACACTATAAAAGGTGCAAGCCTAAGAGACAATTTATTCGAAGTTTATCATCTTCTATCATCGAGACATCTTTTATTGAGGAGAGCTTTCGAGACTTGGAGAGTTCCCTTGGAGATCAAGTGTACGATGAAGCCTTGACGGATTGAATAATATAACACCTATTATTTAAACATCAGATACATGCTTTGACCCATAAGTTTGGGGTAAAGAGAGCAAGGTTTACCTTAGCAGCCACTGTCTTGGATAGTGGTTCACAGGCTTAGCTTAGGTTTTAGACATAGCTTCTTTTATTTTGTTTCTTCATATTTCTATATCATTAGCATAGATTTATATGATTTCATAGCATAGTTTCATCATATTTCCATTAAATTATCTTATTACTAACAACCTCATTCTGGGAGGCAATCTCAGACATCTAAACATGTGTTGTTGTTTCATTACTTGCAGTGCCATAGTTTCATTGGATGGAATCTACAACATACGAGAGCAAAAGGGATCCCTCTAAGAAACAAACCTAGAGAAGGAGGCATCTATAAGCCCTCATACATTTTTGTATGTGAAACCGAGAAGCCTTTATAAGCACACCATCTCTTCGTTAAAGGGACACTCTTTACCTATTTTTAACTTATTGTATCAAAATGGGTATCCCTAAGAGGGACCGACATGTAACCGAGTTTCAATAAAAATACAGAGATCCATATTTATTATTTTGTGTTATATGCTTTTTCATTGTCTTCCATTTCATCTTGAGTTTTTAATAACATTGCAAGTATGGTTAAAAAAGGGTGGTGTGTGTGTCTCGGGGTTGCTACATATGGCGATCACAGTGGGACCTCCACTAATTTTTCATTTTCTGCTGGAATACTAACTTAATTTTTTGTGCAGTTCTAGCCGCTCTAAGCTACAACATCCAAAAACTAGTCGCTCTAAGCTACAGCATCCAATAGAGCTTAACTGCTCTGGTCAACAATGAACAGAACTAGAGTGCGGTAGAGGTCAAAATATTGACTCTCTGAGCTAGATCAAAGGTTGTTATAGCTTCCCTGATATTTAATAGCTTTCTATTTGCTTATGTGTGTCTGAAACAGAGAACTTAAAGCACATTTATGTTTGGAAATTGAAATAATAAAATGAGAAAGAATGAAGCATTTCACATATCTTAGATCTTTTAAATTTTTCACTAGGCGTTGCTAGGAACATCGGCTTATGCCTAAAAAGTTTTCTCTAGAATCCAACGTGCTAGACATTGTATGTTGTTTGCTTTCTTTGAGGCCCTGCTAGAGGCCATAGTTGCATGAAATAAAGTACACTCATACAAATCATAGTAGTTCATGCATCTTTTTGAATATTGAAATGTATTTTTGCACTTAGGCATATAGGAAATATTCATTGCTGCTATATGATGCACTTTATATTATGCAATCTTAAAATGAACACCACACATGCACGTATCATTTAAAAATTGGGGAGTTGGATTTCATAACCAACATTCAATTCAGTCTAGTGATGCTGGAATTCATCTCCTTCCACTGTTTTTCCTCATAGAGGTTCCTAGAAATGGATTGAGAAACTTACTTATAGTGACACTAAGTTACTTATGCTCAAACTATCTCCCATTGTTGGAACAATTATTGGTTTAGAGTGGAAGAACTAGGTGAACCCTCCATTTGGTCTTCAGTGGTGTACCCTAGCTTCTTTTGATAAAATAATATTTGGCATGGTTTTATTTGGTTTTCACTATGGATGATTCTTCTCATTCTTAATCTAACAACAAGAGCAAATAAATTGAAAGAACAACACATCAAAACACACCAAACAGTTTAAGGCACATGTAAATTGGTAATCAAGATAAACATTTTCTTGGTATTGTGTGGTTATTCCTAAATTACAACTCAAAAGATCAATTCATAAGACAACATGGTCAAAATAAGAAGTAAGCACCCTAGGTCTGATATCGATGGAGAGACAGAAGCAACTCATACCCATAGGCAAAGTTGTAGTAACATTGAATGACTACCCGTAAGACTGTGAGATATAGCTCTATGATACTAAGGGATGATAACTCAACCCTTGGGGATATCCTCGAGAAACCCCAAGTAAGGAGCCACATCATGGAAAAAAGTCACATAAACAAAAAAAGGCTTCATAACCATCCTCATCAAGAAGACATGAGGAGACCTCAAGGGCCTCCTCTAAACACACAAAAACATCTTAAAGGCGTGAGGAAGCTTCAAGGGCTTCCTCCTCACATATACATAAAGAATGTTCTAAGACTTATTCTTCACATAGTGATGACGATACTACTACATCTCCATCCACATGGAGAAAACATGTTACCACAAAGCCATCTTCATCAAGAAGGCAAACAAGAATTGCAACACCTAAATAATCACAAGAAACATATGAAATAGGTTTGCTTACTAAAGGGCAAGAAACTAGAGCTACATCTAGTCATGGGAATCATATAGAAGAACCCCTCACACAAAAGGAAATATTACCATAGAATATAACATCATAGGAGTGAATGGAACCCCACGGGACCATCCATGGAAAACCAGATAGCTAGACGGGTTGGATCGATTTCCTACATGACCAACTCAAAGAACTATAGCTACTAAGAACTTTGCATCTAGAAGCTCATGAACTGTGACTTCTAAACACATCTCTTAGTCTAGGGGTACCTCAGAGTGACTCCGTAGTAGACGCATGGATTCTAGTCGTAGGGATACTCAACGATACACTAAACAAGTCACATTAGCTAGCAAGAGTACAAATACAATGAAAACCTCCTCAAGGAATCTATGAGTCAAGACAACAAGAATAGAGTCTAGATAAACATGAGTCTTCTATAATAGTGCAAACTAAATGAATGAGGTGGTTGAAAATGCATTATGTAAGGAGTGAGAGCTAGTGGAAACTCTCTAATAAGAGAAATAAATATAAATACTCTTGCACCAACATGAGAAGCATTTAAGAGAGTAGGCTGAACGGCTAGCTCTTAATAATTTATAGATAAATGGTGGTGACCACCAAAGAAATAGACATGCTAACTCACCTAAGGAGAGGCACACTAGACAAGATAGCCCACAATGAAATCCCCCACCAAACCATGAATGAAATCCAACTAATGAGGGAAGGGCAAACACAAAAAACCAAGATCACAATCCCGAGTCCCCTCGTAGGAGGGAGGAAAATGGAACAAATAAAATGGATAGAGAGTTACCTCCATTGCCACTACGAATAGACATACAAGAGGAGGAAATCCGTGCATCAAAGGAATTTCAAGATCTTTTTGAAAAATGAAAACCTTTGAGAAACAAGAGGTAGCTGGGAACTCACCAACATTAAGCAAGATACACAACCAACCATTGTGCCCATCAATCCCTAGCCCTCCATATCCTAAGCACTTTGAGATGCCTAGGTTATAAAATTTTAAGGGTGAAGAGGATGCACAAGAGCATGTCACCAATTTTATTAATGCCTATTTTCATATTGAAGACAATGACGCACTCATGCTAAGAACATTTATAATGATATTTTTAGGTGCTTCCACTCAATGGTTCAATCAACTACCTAAGCACAACATAACCAACTTTGAACAACTGTTAAAGGTATTATTAAATCATTTCTCATTTGGTGCTAAGAATAAGGTGAACCTTTCAAACCTGGCCAACTTGAAACAGTATGATGATGAGCTAGTAATGGATTATGGGAATAGATGGAGAAAATTCATGGTGAAATTATCATTATTTGTTCTCGTAGAAGAAATCATTTTTATGTTCACCAAAATTTGCTCCAATCACATATCCCTATTGCTAAAACTTTAGAAGTGTCCTTTGTTTGAGGAAGCTTTGGCATAGGCCAAGCTCATCAAATAAATAAAAGTAGATGAGGGAACCATTAAACTCCGAAACAAAAAGGAGTGGAACAAGAATGGTAAGAATGACAAGTACAAGCAAAAGCAGGGAAAACCTACTCTAGTCAATCAAGTTGCATTGGCTACACCCAAGGATGAGGGTGCACAACAACCCTAGAACTATCAAGCACATCCCTTGCTAGCCAATTACAACCAAAAGAATAATCAAGGAAAAAATTGAGAATGCAAGCCACCTCATTATTTCATGCCTCTGCCAGAATCAATGCAATCAATATTTAATCAGTTGAGCGAGGCCAGGAGGATCAGATTTACTAATATACCACTTATAGATCCCAACCATCCTAAGCCAAAAGGATATAGGGAAGATCATTTTTTACCTTATCACAGGATATCAGGGTATGACATTGGGGCTTGTGGTGGGTTTAAGCATCAAGTGCAAAACATTATTGAGGTGGGAGAACTCAAAGCTAACAATCTACTAGCTCTTGATAACAGAGACATGGGCATATACAAAAACCCATTGCCCAATCATGAGGCCTCTAGATATCAAGGGACCCAAGTCAATCAGGTTTGAGCTAACATATCTACCCACAGATGCGTTGTAATGGTTGAGATTGTCAACATAGCAACAAGGACTAGGTGGTATGGTCAACTGCAACTACCTATAGCTCCCATGAACATCCCAACCGCTCTTAGGTAAAGGCAAGACAACCTTCCAGGTCCACCAACATGACCCATGGTAACTATTTAGAGTATATTGGAGAAAAACCTACAGATGACTCTAGCTAAGTTATCCATCTATGAGCTCATACAATAGTCCCCAAAGAATAGGGAGACTCTAATGGAGATTTTAAGGATAATTGAGCTCCAACCACAAGATGCAAATGCATTCACTCACTTTGTGGGACAATTACAAGAATGCCAGGAACCTATGATTTGATTCTATGACCATGATATTAAGACAATTCATGTTGCCTTACCAGACCTGCTGATGAGTGTCGTTGAGTCTCATCATTTAATCTCAATGATTTATCAATCCAGGGTGGTGTCCAAGGCTGTCTACGATAGAAGGCTAGGGCAGAGTATAATTCAAGCATTCAGATTTCAAGCATTTATTGGTGAAGCAAATTTTGGTTTAGCCTTTTGGTGTCACACTAAACCTAGTATGAAGAATGGAAACTAAAATAAATTACAAGAATTGAAAACTAATTCTAAGTTGCAAGAATTTAAATCTAACTACAATTACAGGAATTGGAATTGCTATATTGAAAGTCTAATCTACTCTTGTAGAATTTAAATTGTTGAAATGAAATCCTAAGTTACATTTGTAGAATTGAAATCTAGTTACTTTTGCATAATTGAAATGATGCTTGTAAATGAAACTTATTCTAAAAACACCTGTCAATGCCCTGCCACAAAAAATCGTCAAGCTTCTGCTACAAGAATTGACAACAAAATGAAATATGCTGAAAATGGAAAGTTGCTAAAATAGAAAGCAAGGAAAACATGGAAAGCAAAGGAAAAATGTGTAATATAATTTTTCAGCTGACATACACACAAATGTTGTACACAAACATAAAAACAAGAAAATGAAATCTAGCAAGAAATCTATTAATTTTGCTGTAGCAAAATTACAAATTAAAACCTGCCATAAAATCATTCCTTCTAGATCTGAAAGTGGGCCCATACTTCCTGATCTAGAAGGAGGTGAAAAGCACTCCTTAACTAATTAACACTCAAAACAAAAAAATATAAAATAGCTGCACTTTTATTGATGACAAAACATGCTGAAAACTGTTACAAAAAATTACTGTACAGTCCTAATTGTTGCAATTGAAAACTCTCCTCTATTATAATTCCTAACTAGATCAACCAAGGAGGGAGTTGTGTTATTTATATAAATATTTACAACATATACCATGCTCAAATCAGCCGATGTGCTACTTTACAGTGATTTGCCAATAATTCTGGATCTAAAATAAATGGAAATCTAGACAGTTTGTGTTGCAGTAGTAGTCATTGGCCTTTAAAAAGCATCTTCAGTGGTAGGAGTACATAAGGGGAGTCTAGAAATATCTCACACATATTTCTCCACTTCAGAATATTCCATTTCTATCTTGCAAACAACTTTCTATTATGTTGCAGTTTTTTTGGGTTTATCTTAGAAGAGAATCAAAATTGATCTTTTCCATGAATGGTGGATTTGGATGGCAAGGATGGCAGTCAGATGGGAGATATTTTTCTTTAATATTTTCAACCTTCTTTTCCTTTTTCCACCGTCAAAAATAGTCAAAAAGTCAAAAAATACTTTTTTGTTCTCATTCCGAAGATAAGTGGCTCATTTCGAAGAGACTGTATTTCTCATTTCGAATATGTCTTGTTCATTCCGAAGATCTTCAAAATGAACAACTGTGTGCTCTTAAAATGATTTTAGCTACATTTATCAAGTGGATTAGCCCTCATAATCAGATTGCAATAGCCTTCATTCCTCTCCATGTGTGAATTCCATGCCTTGCCATTCATTGGTAGCTTGCTGGAATTTACATGGTAAATTACTGCATTTTCTAGTTCTGCTGCACAGTTGTAAAATATTGGCATTTTTTGCAAATTAAAACAAATTAGAACATGGAAAAATTATTCAAATGTCAACATGAATGAGTACATCAAGTTGCTACTGAATTTATACACTTCATTCACCAAGTAACCATGCTGAAATAGTGCAACAGTGCTGCACAATTGCCCCTGCTCTGTTATACCCTATTGTTGCCTATTTAGACCATGTGGGAATGCTTATAAATAGTTCAGATGTATTTTTTAGTCCTTCTGAACTCATTCCATCCATATCCTCATGCTTTGCTTGACAACTTCAAGGTGTTCCTATAAAGTAATAGCTTGCTGATTTTTATATGGCTGTTTTTTCAGATTTTCAGATTTATGACAGTCCTAAACTTTTGGCTTCAATGTGGATTTGAAACAAGTTGAAGGGTAGAAAAACATTCAAAAACCATTGAGAAGTTAATGGATATCAGCATACCATATTTTTTTAATTGAAATGCATGTTCTTACTTGCTACTTAATCAAGCAAAATCAGTCACAAAATGCTAAAAATAGTCAAAAACAAAGATATAGTATTCCTAACATAAAATCATGTAAACACTTAACAAATAGTATATTTTAGTCAACTATTTGGTAATTAAATTATCATATGGTAGTCAAACATTGTGCAATAATGAGGCATTTTTGGGCCTCATCACCTGCCACTAAAAATTGTAGCGATAATCAACAAATTACATTTAAAGAGGGTCTTGGTTGATACAGGTTCATCAATAAACATTATCACAACAACTGCAATAGAGCACCTCAAGATCCCCAAGTCCAATATCATTCCAGGAGCTTACACATTGAGAGCTTTTAATTATGCTTTATGCAATATTGTGGGAACAATAGTCCTACCCATCAAGGTGGAGCACAAGACCATCCTCGTGATGTGTCATGTCTTGGAAAGAGCTATGTAGTACAACATCCTCCTAGGGCACCCTTGTATAAAGGACATGAAGTGTGTGCCTTCAATATTGCACTAGTGTGTCAAGTATGTGCATGAGAAAAAAGTCTATGTGGTTCTGGTTGGTGAAGAGCCTTTTAAATATGTTAATAGAGTGGACATTCTCAGAGAATTTGTACTCCCATATACTCACCTATAAGTGGCACCTTCATCCCCAACCACACGTGGATAACGAAGACAAAAGGGTAAGAAAATACCCATGCACATCAACACCTCTTGGTGCACTCAAAGTAGTCAATGCTTCTAAAGTACCATCAATGTCAAAACAAAAATACAATCAGAAGGTAAAGACACCCTTAGTTAAGGAAGAATGGCCCAAGGAAGTACCAACTATATCCACCACTGAAATGATAAGTCCTATGAAAGAATAAGATCTTTAGGATCAATATGAAGATAGTGATTATCACCCTGCTTCACCAATGTCATCTGTAGGGTCATCCACATTGCATGCATCAATACAATTGGCAAGAATAGGCATAGGGGAGTACCTTGTGTATAACATCATATTTACTCCTATTATTGAGTCTACAAAAGACATGGGAAGGCCTAAGGACTTGAGGCCACCCATGGGAACAGTGGTTCCACTTGGAATCCCTCCCAACAAAACCAATTTTGTCTATGTCATCCTGGACTGTGTCCATAAGTCTTTAGATATAGATGAGGACAATGACAAATTATTCATGGTCAATGTTCATTACCTCTCTAAACCTGAGTTTTCTCTAAGATACTTTGAGGATTGCCACTAGCATGGCTATTGCCTTGGCATATATGAGCAGGGGTGTATGCGGCCATACGAGCCACAATATTAGCTTCCCTCTGACAAATTTGGCTTAGGATATTATATTGGAGGTCGAGATGACTCTCTTATAGCAGTATTAGAAATATTAAGCTTAGGGTTAGGAGAAGACATTGATTTCATTCCTTATCATCCCTTAAGAATAGAAAATTTGAGCAACATACAAATGGCCATAGTAAACATACTACCACCAAAAATTTATCATCCAAACATCTCAATTGATTCCAGACCAACAGGGTACAACTCATGGGATGAGGATAATGGATGTGAAGCAAGTGATGATGAGGCACAACTTAGCTTAGCCTACTAGGGGCATCGCTATTTACAAAGATTCACATGGTCCATCCACAATGAGAGTGGGTATACATCATATGAAAGTGACTATGAATCAGAAGACTCAATAGAAAGAGCCTACTTAGGCCTAAGCCATCAACCCCTAACTTTGGGGCAAGAGATAAATGCAAATGGATTATTCATAAGTGATGAAGAATATGAAGATGAAAGAGAGATGGCCTACTTAGGGACAAGACATGAGCCCCTTGTCTTAGGACCGCATACCAATGCTAATGGTTTTTGGATAAATGATGATGACTTTTATGATGAGATTGAGATGGCTTATTTTGGACCTCACCACTTGCGGCAAGTGAATGAGCTAGTAGAGAGAGAGGCAGCACTCTGTTCCATAGACCCTCATTTACAATTTTTGGGGAGACCTATTGACCTAGCTGCCATTCATCGGATGGTTAATCCCCCTCCACCTACATTCAGAGAGCGATTAGATTCCAATGATCCTATTTTTTACCCTACTCATGGGCCAGATCTAGAAATTTCCATTCCTCCAAAACCTCATTGAGAGTATGGAATGGAAACCCCTAAGACAAGATTGCACCCATGTGGTCTTGGAGATTTCATCCCATCCATCAACATGATCTCCATTGATTTTACCACTCCACTTCATAACCTATAATATCCTACCAAATCATTGCATCTTGATGTAGAGACTATTGATTGGAATCGTGCTAATTTGCCCATAGATCCTGAAGACCTCTTGCCCATTGAAGAGATGTTACATCCATTCCATTTTGGATCAGGTTGTGTGTATTACATATTCCATGTTGGTTTGGAACCTGAGTCACTAGATCCTGTAAATCCTGCCTATGACATTCATTTGATACACATGCCTCATCAGCTAGAGGATGGGTCACATATGGCTATAGAAATAACTTTTGATGTGGACATCAGTGATGATCCTACCCAACCAAGGAAATTCAAGTTTGGAGAAAGTATTTCTCCAGAGGAACAAGCCATCCTAATTCCTCTCCTCAAGGAGAGGCCAAATATTTTTTCTTGGACTTACAAAGACATGCCAAGGATAGATCCAAAGTTAGTCATTCACAACCTTTCATTAGATCCCATGAAGAAGCCAATCAAGAAAAAGCTGAGGAAAATGCATTCAACCATAACTTTTATGGTGAAGAACAAATTGTAAAAACTATTGGATGTAGTATTCATAGTTCCTATTGACTACCCTGAGTGGGTGTCAAACATGGTACCCATGGGGAAACCTGACGAAAGAGTCCGTATTTTCCTAGATTTTAGAGATTTAAATACAACAACACCAAAGGATTCATTCTCATTGCCAAACATAGATGCTCTTTTGGATGCAATCATAGGTCATGAGATGCTCTCTCTAAATGGATGGTTTTTCTAAATATAACCAGATCTAGATTAAGATCGAAGATCAACATAAAACTACTTTTATTACTCCATGGAGAGTATTCTATTACAAAGTTATGCCATTCGGTCTCAAAAATGTTGGTGCCACATATTAGTGGGCCATGACATACATATTCAATGACTATATGCATAAAATATTGGAAGATTACATGGATGACTTACTGGCCAAGTCCCTGTTGCGACAAGAGCATGTCAAAGTCCTTAGGCAAATATTTGATCACCTCATAGAACACAATGTCTAATTGAATTCTAAGAAGTGTGTATTTGGTGTAACTTCTGACAAGCTTTTGGGATTCATCGTATCCAAGAGAGGCATCAAAGTAGATCCTGTAAAGGTAAAGGCTATACTGGAAATGGCTGCCCCTACCAACATTAGGGAGTTGAGGAGCCTACAAGGCAAGATAGCATCCATCAAAAGATTCATCATGCAATTATCAGACAAATGTTGACCTATGAATTAGTTGCTACACAAGGAGGTCCCATTTCATTGGGATGAAGAATGCCATCAAGCCTTTGCATATATCAAGACTTATCTAGCAACACCACCAGTATTAGCTCCACCAAGGCCAGAAATACCATTTTTACTATATATCAAATTTTTATTTCGTATTGGGCACCATGTTAGTCTAAAATAATGAACAAGATAAATAGCAAGCCATATATTACATTAGTTGCACCTTGGTGAGTTATGAGATAGGATATGCGTATGTTGAAAATTATGTGTAGCAGTGGTCTTTGCAGCTTGAAAGTTGTGACACTACATGTTGAGCCATACGACCTACGTCATATCAAAATAGAATCCTTTGTATTACATGATGAGCAAGACATCACAATACATGTATCACAAAGTGGATAATGCTATCGATAGAATTTGATCTAGATTTCATAAGCCAAAAGTCCATCAAGGGACAAGTCATAGCAGATAAATTAGTAGAGGCACCTCTTTAGGATAACAAGCCTCTCAAAATATAATTGCTTGATGATGTGGTCTTTGCATTATTAGATCCACCAGAACTTAAAGAACCTAATAAAGAAAGAGACATGTAATTGTTCTTCGATGGTTCTATGTGTGAACAAGGAGGTGGAGCAGGGATTGTCTTTATCACACCATAGGGTGCTCCATTACCCTTATCATTCAAATTAGACTTCCCATGCACAAAAAACAATACAGAATATGAAGCATTAATCTTGGGACTCCAAAAATCCGTAGCAATAGGTATTAAAAGATTGAATATCTTTGGTGACTCCTTACTCATAGTAAACTAGGTCAAAGGACTATTCCAATACAGGTGCCCACTCCTAAATTTTTACAAGGAACTTGTTGACACCTACCTAGCCCTCCTGGAATGGTACGACATCAAGGTAATCCATCGTACATCAAATAGATTTGTAGACAATATGGCCTCTTTGGGATCCTTAAGCCCTCAAAATTCATCTACTAATTTTACAACCATTCATGTGAAAGTACTTTCACACTCAACAATACGTCATGAAGCTTTTGAGAATCAAGAATCAGTCAACATGATTGACATAGATCCAAATCATGATTGGTCCTTCATAGCCAGATATTTATTAAAAATGGTACCTTGGGGGTCGTTGATCTCCCAAGGACCTGTGAAGTGTGGTGCAACCATACACCATAGAGTTGTTCCTCAATTTGTATTCACTATCTCAAAAATATAGGAATAGTAAGTTGTTTTTTCTATAGAAGTCATGGCTTATCAGGATTGGCTTTCCCAACTGTGGGACTTCCTAAAGCTTGGAATAGTACCTCAAGGTATATCACATGCTGAAATGCCAACGTTCAAACAAAAATAAACAAGATAAATCTTGCTAGGAGAAATCCTCTACAGATGAATATGATGGAGTATTACTCTGTTGTATTGAGCCCCAAGAAGCATCCTAGAAAATTTCAAAATCTCACTATGGTACATGTGGAGGGCATTTCAATGGCATGGAAATAAATAAGTGCATCTTGAGAATGGGTTACTATTGGCCCACCATGGAAAAGTACTGTTGCGAGTATATCAAGAAATGCAATAAGTGCCAACATCATGTGAATCTAACGCACTTACCATCGCAAGCTTTGTAGCCCATCCAGGTAGCATGGCCATTCTCGCAATGGGGACTAGACTTGATTGGGAATATCTCACCCCTGTCCTTAGACCGACACACATTCATCATAATAGCCACATAATACTTCACTAAATTGGTAGAAGTGATCCTCTTTACATCAACAACTAGACCAAGGATTACGGAGTTTATACTCCACAATATCATAATTCATTTTGGGGTCCCTTCTAATATAATATCAGATAATGGGCCATCTTTCAAGAACAAAAATATGTGTGCTTTAATGAACAAATACCATATTCAACACAATTTTTTAATGTCTTATTATTTTCAAGCAAACAAACAAGCAGAAGCTTAAAAAAAACAATAGTCTCCATTTTGAGGAAGATAGTGTAAGACAATCACAAGGATTGGCACATGCAGTTTCCTCTTACACTATGGGCATATAGGACTAGTATACGGATACCCACTAGGGCAACACCGTTTTCACTAGTATATGGCACTGAGGCCATCATGCCACTAGAGTTGGAAATGTTGACTCTACACATAGCATTAAATGACTTCATAGATGATGATGTTGTATGGTAAGGCTACCTTGATCTGTTGATGCTTCTTGATGAATGCCAATTCAATTCTTTAGAGCATCTTCATGTTTACCAAGATTTTCTTGCATGAGCTTACAATAGTAAATTCCATTTAAGGGAATTCAAGGTTGGAGATCTAGTGCTCAAAGAAAACTAGCAGAATTTGAATCTGCCACCGCATCTACGAGACAAGTTCACGACAAACTAGATAGGTCCATACATGATTTCATAGAGAGTTGGGATTGAAGCATATAGCCTTATATCATTAGATGGTTTTGAAGAGCCTGAGCCTCTCAATATCATTCACTTAAAGGCATTCTACACATAAAATTCAAAAACATTCAAATATGTCAAAAACACAAACAAAGCATAAAAACATAAAATTTCAAAAATACAATCAAAGGCTCCAAGGGTAATTCATACTGCTTGGTCAAAATAAAATCAAAGGCTCCAAGGGTAATTCAAACCACTTGGTCAAATCCAATAAATTAAATGCTCCAAGGGTAATTCATATCGCTTGGTCAAACATCAATTCAAAATGCTCTAGGGGTATTCAAACTGCTTGGTCAAATCAAATCAATAAAAGGCTCCAAGGGTAATTCAAGCCGCTTGGTCAAAATCAATTCAAAAATGCTCCAAGGGTAATTCAAACCACTTGGTCAAATCCAATCAATTCCAAACACTCCAAGGGTATTCAAACCGCTTGGTCAAACATCCATTCAAAGGCTCTAAGGGTAATTCAAATCACTTGGTCAACATCAATTTTAAAAGTTGCAAGTGTACCCAATTCGCTTGTTAAAAATAAAATAAAATATCCAACGGAATCTTAAAGCCCTTTGGTCAAATTAAGCAAAAAAAATAAAACAACATAAAAATAAAAAATACAAAAACAATTGCATCTTACATCTCGCATCCACATAATTGCATTGTATTTTTGTATCCACTACAATTGCATATGTCATGAGACCCTTGCAAGTGATACCATAGTTTGTCGTGCAAATCATTCAAATCCATACCTCCATTAACACACGTGTGTAATTGTGTTTTTCAACACAACCATTATTTGTTGCTATACATAATATACTAAGTTTTTTCGGTTAATCAACCACACCTAGTGATCTTATCAACTTTTGAGGAAAACAACTTTTATTAGTATAAGGTAAGGTCTAGCTTTTTTTTTTTTTTAAACGAAAAACCCCTTGTGGGGCTTCCTTGGTTTGAGAGACCATGAACAGGGGGTTCTACACCGTCAAAGTCACCCAGGAGTCGCACCCAACCTTGCCTCGCACCAACATTATCAATTGGATTTTGGGTACCCAATTCAGCTTTTTGGTAGGGTGGAGATTCGAACCTGGGACCTCCCTTGGAGGATTGCCCTCTCCTCTCCAACTCACCTACAACACCTAGGTAAGTAAGTTCTAGCTATGATAATGCCTTGGATATTCAAGATACCATCACTAATTGAAACACTAAAATCCTAGCTAGTACAAGGAAAATATGAAATTTGCAAAGTGGTCTAGGTTACCTTAAGCGAAAAGGATTTTCCTTGCATATCCCACTGTGCAACTAGTTTAAAGGTGCTAACAACTAGAAAAAGGACAAGCTTTACCCTATCCAAATCCCTTACTTAAATCAAAATAAGCAAAATCCCAAAGCAAAGTACATATTAAAAAAGCTAAGCATACAATCCAAATTTTAAAGCAATAATACAAATAAATCATAAATTCAAAAAAAAAAAAAACATAGCTAAAAAAAAATCAATCAAAAATAAACAGTGATTTTCATCACTACATACGATCAAAATAAACAGTGATTATTATCACTACAAAAATCCTAGCTCAAAGAAAAAAAAATCAAAATGAAAAGTGATTTTCATCACTACGTATGAGCGAATATCCAAATCCAAAAAATAAGGGAATAAAGCTTGAATACCTGGAATTCTCAACATTGTACAAAACTGGAAGGAGAAATCCTTATACATGACAATATGTCTATTATAATTGATTCATGCATTTGTGTAGACCAATGTTTGAATGTGGATGAGCTAGCTTAGGTAACCCAATATTGCCTAGTGGTATAGTCCAACTAATTCCAACATAATGATGATATGAACACTTGAGGATCCTTGTTCTTAGCAACGGGCTGAAAGAATCCTGCATGACATCGGAGGAAATGCTTGAGTTCTACCTCAAAATATACAATCACATGCACACACAAATATCATGAAAAACCAAGTCTATGGTAAAAGCCTTACTTTTCAAAAAGTCTAAGTGGTCAGTAGATAGTTGTTGATATGGTAACTACAGTGTTTAAATCTCTGGAAAGCCCCAAAAAATCTTACATAGCAACAAATCATAAAATAATTCACACCATCACTTTCTTTATAAGATTCTATAAATTAGGGGGTATCAACATAGTAGGACAGATACCGCATATATATTAGAAATAGTATATAGATGACCACTGACTACTTTATATCTTTTAATTGACATAAACTTATTAAGAAAATACATTACACACCATTACATGTCATATATGAATACTTAATCAATTCTTATGATAAAAGTGATTATTTAAATTCATGATTTTTTTTTTTACTTTTTGTGGTTTCACCCATTAATATTGTCAATGTCATATGCATTCCGTATGTTTTAAGTGATTAGAGCATACAAGTTCGTTTATACCATTCCACCACATAAGTTAGATGAATACAACTAAAGCAAAGTTAAAACATGCATTTAACAACATTATATCCATAAAAACAAGTCATTAATCATCCATAAAGCACATCATAAAAAATATAGGTAATATCCATTTGCATACAATCATAAATTCATCATTCATCATCAAAATACATTGCATCATATCATCAAATCATATAAGCATCTACACATCCATATAAGCATCTTCAATATTATCTATCATCTAACATATACATTAGATCATCATAATGCCATCATCACATCACATTATAAAACAAAACAACAACAAAAACATGAGCAATAAACGATGCCCATAATAAGTCATAATGCAAAGCTATCATAAAAGTATGTGTCAAGTCCAATGGATGTATAAAAATGCGCATGGGATATAGTCATATAGGTCATTAAACCTCAAAAATGAATCGAGGACCAAGTAAAGCATCAATCAAATACCGAGCCTGAGCCCCCTACATCACCTCCTCTAGTGCCACCTCTCCTTATGATGGTGTCACGAGTTGAATGATGTGAGCCTATCAGTCTCTCTGTCAGAGTACATGTCCTCTAGCTAGTACGGGCAGAATATTTCCATGATATGGAGCACCCACTGACCTGAAAACCACCCACACTAGCTGTATCCTTAGGGACAATCCCATGCCTCCTATGCTGCATCTAAATAATGGTGACATGATCCACAACTCCCCGGATATGCTCCTCATGCTCATCCAACAAAGACTAAAGATGGCCCACATCTGCTCCTGAACCTACCACTGGAACCTCCTGTGGTGTAGGAGGAATAACAAACTACATCCTCACATCACCACCCCCAATAGTAGCCTATAGAGCCTATATTTGTGTTGTGATCTACTCAATGGTAGCATATCATCGATGTACCTGGATCTTAGTGGCCTAAAGCTTAGCCTTAACCTCATGCATTTGTGCTCTTAGATGAGAGTCTCTATCCTTGGGATATAACTCCTCCTCCTCCTCAGGAACATTAGGATCTTCCACTATCATCTACTCTACTAGCTGGCCCCATACCTCGGTCTTGGCTCAAACTCTATGTCTTGTTGGATCAGCACCATCACCCCTGCCATCATCCTCATGCCCTAGGCTACTGACACCATGCCACATTCGATCACCCCACCATTGAGTGTATGCCTATGTAACACCCCCAACCACTCTAGGGTCAACAACTGGGGCATCCTCCTTAGCTAAAAGCTTTGTAATTTAGTTTGGAGGTATGTCCTTCTCTACTATGAGGCACCTATACAAGAATGGTATCAAGGGCACATCCTGCTACAACCTGTATTGATGAAGAACCCACGAGTAGAAGAAATACTCCTAGATGGCAACCTTACGGCCAATAAGCCATCACTCACATTGTCTTAGCAGTAAAACTATCTGGATCATCCCAAGTAGGACACTCATGGTAAGGGTGCCACATGACATCTTCAGACAAAAGTCTAGTGAAAGCATCAGTGTAATGGGATAGCTCCCCTACGAAAGTGTGGCTCTTGTGCTCCTCGTGCTCTCAAGCCCATCTAGCAGCATACCATTATGTCTGGGCATTGATCACTCTGATCTTGGTCAAGATCCCCTTAGGGTGATCTACCCTAATATGCTCCTATCCCTAAATCTGTAGGAGCAAGTTATAGGTAATGTTGACACGTCCTCACTAGCGGATGTGGTACAACTCATCATAGCATTGAGCCAATAAAGATCTACCCTATGCATAGATGATATGATCCTTGCTATCCAATATATCCTACACCATCGCTAAAAGGTTTAATGGGAACCTCAAACCCAAGCAGTTTGGGATAAGAACATTGTTGATAACCATCAGCAATATGGCATGTCTCATCATAAAGACACCCTCCCATTGCCAGTGACTGATGGATACTCCTCTGGACTTGGTGTCCTTGAGATCATCTGCATAGTGCCCTCTAACCACCCGAGTGAATACAACCACCTAATCATTAGTGGTTGAAGAGACAATGGCCACCCCATAAAATGGAATTCGAAAGATCCTATATACATCCTCCGACGTAATGGTCATCTCACCGGTCGAGAGGTGGAAGGTATTAGTTTATGGGTCCCAACGATGGGCTAGAGTTGTAAGGTAAGCCTGATCTTCCATGATGTAAGGTAGCCTAATGACGTACTGTAACCCTCAAGATTTGAACTATTCCCAATATGTATCACCAAAGCTAGGAAGTAAGTAAAGCAGGAGCTTTGGGTCCCGAGCTCGAGCAGTAAGGATCTAAGCAAAGTAGAAGAAAGATAAAACATAACTATAGTGCATTTAAGGCATAATTCACAATAAACATGAAAATGGTGCAAAAGAGTATGGGTTATTCTATGTCTAAGAAAAAATACAAGATTGCACCTAATCAAACAAATAAAAAATTCAAAAATTTCAAAAATTTCAAAAAAAAAAAAAATGTCATAAAAATCCAACAAAAATGCAAGAAAACATAGCTAAGGGTTTAACCGTTGTCGACTACAATGATCGAAACTTGGCCACTAGAGGTAGAAGTAGCCAAGACCCAATGGTTAAAATTTTGATCGTTGGGGTTCAAACTTGGCCACTCTAAGCGACAATGACTTAGAACCGACAGCTCTGAGTGATAGCGGCCAAGGGGCAACACAGCAAAACCATGAACCCTTGACCAAAAAATGCAAAAAAAATTACAAAATTTGCAAAATGACATAAAAAACACAAAAGGGAGGGAAAACAAACAAAATAGAAAGCAAAATTCCCACTCAAGCATAAAAAAAAACTAAGCTAAGTTCAAAAACACTCAAAATGGTGGTAGCAGGTGAATAACAAAAAAATTCAAAAACCCTAGGCTAAAGCCACTAATAGAAAACAAAAATTGGGGACTAACCCACCATAGCAAAAGGTAAGCTAAGCCTAATTACAAATTTTGTTCATTACCAACAAGTTTATTGAGGTTCATTTTCCCATCACTTAGTGAGGTTTAGTTTTACTCAGACAAGGAAAAGAGAGCTAGGGTTTAGAAAAATAGAAATACCTGAGAAGCTTTGGCTCCTCCAACAGCTGATGTCTCACCCTATGCATCCATGTCCTCAATGCCAGCAAAATCAAAAGTTGTAATCGTTGTTGTCACACTAGAGCTCCCAAAGTGAATCTTCAATAGTGAAAGTGAAAGGTCAAACCCTAGAAATGCAAATTTTATATTTTCTTAATTACACCTTGGCCGCAGTTGACATCAGTGGCTCAAAATTATTGGCCCCTCAAGGTGACAGTGGTTATAGGTAGGAACTCAAAGGCTGCTGGATCTGATAGCGACCAGATCCACAAATCAAAATAAGGGACTTCCTCCTTGATGTATCCCACAAAAATAGTAAATAAACATACTTTGGTGGTTTTAGATCATCAAAATGTTTAAAAAATAAAAAAATCACATAAAAGCACAATATCAGGTAGACCTCGTACCCAGTTACTTACTCTATCCACCCGATGATTGTAGCTAGTTGCACTCCATGTATTTTGGTGAGATGAGTAGGTATTTATAAGGCCACTTGGGAAAAAAACAACTCATTTTGGAATTATTATGTGCCACCCTTCAATCCCAAAGAAGACCAAGATGGTCGAACTACTCGACGGGTGTGAAAGGATCATCCTAATTCCCCTATGACATCAAAAACATTAAGTCAAAGTGATACAATCTAAACATAAATAGAATCACTCATCCTAACTCTCTAAGAAGGCTATTAATAGCCAGACCACTCCTCAGGATAAGGATAGATGATTATCATAAGCAATTGGAATCACACATGGATGTGGGATTGCCCATTAAAAGCAACAAATGCTAGAAAGGAACCAGATTAGTCATATTGGTCAAGCAACTTGTCGCTTCATTCATTGTCATTTCTTCACCAATTCATTGCATGAAAAAGTAGTTCAAAACTTCAACATAATCATAATCAAAATAAAAAAAATATCACTTGATCATAACAAAATCACATTTGTCCTATGAATCATTGCATACAACAATCATAAATTTCCCTTGTTTGCTAGGAACATAAGCAGACATGACATATTCAATTGTAGCTCTCCTACTAGTCGAAATTGTTGTAGTAGCTGAAGCTACCCGATTGAGTTTGAGGAATGAGTGTAATTTAACATGCAAAAGCCACTAAGCTAAGTCCTCCGAACATTGAGGCAATGATTCAAGGGATGCACACCATCTTGCATGATTGGTCCATCCGGTGTTGATCAGACCATTGATCACCATACACCCTACAAATAGATCAATCTATGTTTTTGCTAAACGTTGTGTTTTCCACACAGTGCATCACAAAAAGGGGTATCTGTAGACACCTAAATTGTGTCATGCTTAGGGGAGCTACTCAGATAATCACCTTCATAAGATCATATGACATAATATTGGAATTTCCAAGCATCAACAGTGGTTCTCACCACTCATTTGGGGCCTTTTCAAGTCATCCAAGCCTATCCGCTCAAGCCAAGAGTATCTAGATCTTAGCCGTTCAAGCCTATATTTGCTAGAACTTAGCCATTGTAGATGACATAGGTCATATCTTAGCTACTAAATATGACAATGTCTAAGCCATAAGAAGCAATTTGTCGACAAACAGGCCTAATCATGGGCGAAAGTGACAATTTGCATGCAATAAAGGTGAGAAAGAGTAACTTTGCATTCCTTTTCATGACCATTTCACATAGGAGGCCTGATTTTGCATTTAGACTTTAATTAACTGACTTCCAAACATAGATAAAGGACAAAATATTCTCATGCTAATGACCAGTTCGCATAGGAGACTCAAGTGGGCAGTTAGATTTCAGTTAACTGGCCTTCAAACATAGACAAAGGACATAATATTCTCATGCTAACTTACACTATGCATGATAAATTAATTCCTAGGGCTTGGACATAGACCTAGGGTTTCACATAATAAAAGGTGCAAGCCTAAGAGACAATTTATCCAAAATTTATCATCTTCTATCATCGAGACATCTTTTATTGAGGAGATCTTTCAAGACTTGGAGAGTTCCCTTGGAAATCAAGTGTATGGTGAAGTCCTGACAGATTGAAGAGCATAACACCTATTATTTCAACATCAGATATAGGCTTTGATCCATAACTTTGGGGCGAAGAGAGCAAGGTTTACCTTAGCATTCGCTATCTTCGATAGTGGCCCATAGGCTTAGCTTAGGTTTTAGACATAGCTTCTTTTATTCTATTTCTTCATATTTCTATATCATTAGCATAGATTTACATGATTTCATAGCATAGTTTCATCATATTTCCATTAAATTCTATTATTACTAACAACCTCATCCATGGAGGCAATCTTGAAAATCTAAGTGTGTGTTGTCGTTTAATTACTTGCAGGGCCACAGGTTCATCGAATGGAATCTACAACATATGAGAGCAAAAGGGATACCTCTAGGAAAAAAACTTTTAGAAGGAGGTATATGTAAGCCCTCATACATTTTCATGTGTGGAATCGAGAAGCCTTTATAAGCACACCACATCTTCATGAAAGGGGAACTTTTTGCCTATTTGTAACTTATTATATCGAAATGGATATCCCTAAGAGGTACCGACATGTAACCGAGTTTCAATACAAATAAATAGATCCATATTTGTTATTTCATGTTATATGCTTTTTTATTGTCTTACATTTAATCTTGGGTTTTTAATAACATTGCAAGTAGGGTTAAAAAGGGGCAGTGCGTGCATCCCGAGGTCACTACAACATTCTTTAAAGATAGTATTCTATAGCTAGTGAATAAGTCTACTATATTTGGAAAAGAAAAATTATCCTTAGGATAGGCTTTGTTAATGTCATGAAACTTTGTGCATAATTGCATGATATCCTCTTTCTTTATGACTAGTACTATGTTTTAGATCCAATTGAAATAATTGATAGCTTTAATGAACTTGATTTTTAATAGCTTTTAGAGTCCCTCTTTGACTAACAAAACATATTTTGGGTACATATTTCATAATTTTTGTTTCATTGGCTTAACATCAGGCTTGACTACTAAGTGATGAACCACAAAATATGGATCTAGTCCAGGAATTTATGCATGAAAACATTCAAAGATATTGTAGTACTCAGTTAAGGGTTTTCTATACTCCTCTCTCTCTATCTTCCAAGTTAGGATTTTTCCTAACTTTATCATTCATGGATTTTTTCTTGATGCAATGTTTATGTATATGATTTCTTCAATTAGAATGTATGATTCATCTTCATAATATGGAAGGGTAGGTATGACACCCAAAATTTGTAGCTCAATAGCCTCTAAAGTCTATTTTTCCATTCTAAATGATTATGAGGGATGTGGATCTAAAATAGTAATTTATTCAATAGGAATATCACTAGAAGGAGATGCATCATTGTTGTTATGTCTACAAGGAGAGTGAGGGAAAATTTTCACTTCATAATCATTTATGTGTAATGTGGATACAAGATTAGCCATAAAATAATATAGGGTATATTCATCCATGATAGGGATAAATAATGTAATAAATTCTTCTAGATAAATTATATTGTAAAAATGTCGCACATGTCATTAAATATTGTAATAGGGGAGATCTAGAGATAGTGTGGCCAATGGAGTGCTAACAGTGAGTTAATATCTGGGGGAAGTGACAAAGAGGGTTTCATGGATCCAGCAAAAACATGGACACATGGTGGTACAAATAAGCCATGTTGTTGTAGTGTAACATCAACCACCAAAGGAGGATATGCCAATATACATAAACTTAGGCACAAATTTTTTTTTGTAGGGGATAGGGTTGAATCACCCCATGGATTGGATAAAACAACATCAGCCTGAACAAGATAAAAAAAAAATGATTGAGGAGGTAATGAATCCTCCATTATTTCAAAATATTCAATAATAAAAACTAGTAGAACAATGACAACTTTGTTAATAATGGTTTTGAGAAATTTGGGTATATTAGACCATCATTTTTTTATCTTCGAGATCTGTAATAGATAAAACTACAATATAATCAAATAAAATAGGGAAAATATTTTTATCAACTTCTATTTCTAAAGCAACATCATCTAGTGGAAGGAAAATGGGCTTCACACCCATAGACCATGGTTCGATTCTAGGTGTTGCTTCATGAGTTGTAACAAGTTCTTCATCAACAAGATTTTCTATGGTAGCTACCATTTCTAATAGCATGGCAGCTTAAATCTACTAGATTTTAGCATAGATGTCTCTATATCAATGAGAGATATCATCTAGCAAAATATTCAGACTCGATAGCATGGTGTCAAACATGGAAGCGAAGATAAGAGCAAAACCCATGGCAAATTGGGGTGCTCTGATACCAAACTAAACCCATATACTAAGATCCAAGAATCATAATTGATTTTTATTGATAAACATAAACATATTTATAGGCACCAAGTGCCTTTACAATACCATGGTATGGCAAATACCATTGGTGTATAATAATAAACATCCATTTAATATGTCTTATAATATTTAATGGCATGTACAACATGTGCACAATATGATTTATCTAGAAGCATTTATTACATTATTGATCCCTATAAATCCACACTGAAGACTATTTGTGTTCATTATCAAAGTTATCATAGGTATCTTATATGATCTTTTCAATAGGTTTGATATTGATGGTATGGATTCATTCATATTACAAAAGTAGATCCAAATATGTGAAGAGGAGAGGTTTAAATTCCTCCTATTTATCCCAATATAGAATGTTACTTTTTGTACTCTCATAATTAATATAAAAATATTTATAATAAAATAATCATAGGATCTAATATAATTTAGTTGCAATATAATTGAATAAATTCAAAAAAAACTTCTTATGGTCAGGCACAAAGGCCCACAAAATAATTTTTTGGTAGCTTGAGACCAAGTATATTCCAAGAAAGAACGAGGACTTGGATTTATAAAGATAAAAAAAATGAATCTTGCTCTTATATCCAAACAAGTATGGATACTCCTTCGCAATGAGAAAGTGGTGTGGATAGACATTGTTAAGGCTAAATACTTAAGGCATGGCTCCAGGTTTCTTAAGGATTCTACTCTCCCTATAGGATTTTCTCTATGGGACGTAATTCTAAAATTCAACATCTAATTCAAAAAGGAATAAGGTGGAAGATTGGAAATGGTTCAAGTGTTGTATTTTGGAAGGACTCGTGGATTTTGGATAACCCTCTTGCTAATATTCCCAACTTGGCCAGTCTAAATCCCATGATTGATCAGATATTTGGGAGTAAGGTTTACAATTTTATTAGCATCAATAAAAGTAGGAAGGTCTAGAAATTCATCCCTCAAAACATCCTAAGTGAAATTATATCAAGTGTAGCAAAGGACCTTTCAAACCTTTTAAGAACCTATGTCATTTTAAGTAATGCTTTTGATGATTCTCCAATATGGAAATATAGTAAAAAGGGTATTTAAACTGTCAAATAAGGATACCATATACTTGAAGATAATAAAGACAATTGGTTTTTGGTTAACCACATTTGGATCAAGAACCTTATACCTAAGTTTTCTTTATTTTTTTGGTTATCAGTCCTCAATAAAATTATCATCATTGACAATCTCCATTCTAGAGGTATGATCATCCCTAATTACTGCTACCTTTGTAGGTACAACTTTGAATCCATTCACCATATTTTCTTGAACTTTCATTTATCTATGAGTGTCCTCCTCTCCATTTTTAACCATGTTGGAATCAACTGGGTTTTATCCAACTCTCTCATGGAGCTCTCCCTCCAATGGGAAAAATCCTTTCATGGTCACCATCTCAAATAATTTTGGTCCTTCTATCTGCCCCATTACCTTTGGTAAATATGGAGAGAAATAAATCACAAATTATTTCACAATGTTTCCAAAGACCCTTCCTTGACGGAAGCCCAAGTTTTCATTGTTTTAAGGAGAACCTCTCTTTTATCCCTCCTTATCAATTTGATCCTCTAGATGAAATTATTTTTACCACCTCTCATGGTCTCCCAAACCCTCCTCTCAGTATACAACCTTGTTCGGTTGATAGACCCTGCATCTCATGGTCTCCTCCACTAGAAGGATAAATCAAATTGAACTTTTATGGTGCTACCAAGGGGAAACCTAGACCTTCTAGGACTAGAGGCATATTTAGAGATAACCAAGGGAAAATTTCCCTTACCTTTGTAGAAAATATTGGCATCCAAATAAATAATTTTGTTGAGTCCAGAGCCCTCTACCAAGGCCTAACTATGTTGAATTGTCTCCCATATATAAAAATCATAATTGAAGGAGACTCTTTGAATATAATAAAATACATAAAAGGATCTATACCTACTTCTTGGAATGTACAAAGTCTCATCAAAGAATTTAAAATTCTCCATTGAAATATCACCAACCTTGTCATTCAACATGTATATAGAGAAGGCAATAAAGCTGCTAATATTATGGCCAACTTAGGATTGTCCTAGGAAAATATCTACATTTTGCAGCATACCTTCCCTTAAGCCTTGTTCTGTTAATATCCTCCTTGAAGTCATTATCTACTCTAATTTAGTCTCTAGTTATCTATCTTGGCCTATCCAAATCATGTATGTCTAGACTACCCAACACTTTCTTGTTATAGCCTTTGTTTGGTCTTGCCCTATTAAAATGAACAAGAATAATTATTGGTGCTATCTTTTCAAACCTTTGGTCATGTTTTCAATAGGCTCCCTATATCACACGACCAACTAGGATATTCTCCCTTATTTTCATCACCTGAACCTTATTCCTCATCATCACCTTGAGAGTATTCTCAAACCCATAGGTTTGTCCATCATGACTTTTGTTTGAAAGCCTAAAACTTTGGTAAATCCTTGCCCATGATCCCCATTTTTCTTAAATAATTTTTTGGAATGGAAAAACTAATCTCAAATCATGAAAAATAGTCCTCTCCTTAAAATATGGTATATTCAATCATTAAAGATATACACATCAATGACTCTTCCATGTCATGAACTCATGTTGGGCCATGGAAAATTTGAGGAAGTACCTAGAGACTATCCACACCATTATTGGTTATTGCCATGTTAATTATTACTCTTTCTTAATACCTTCATGGAAATGTGAACCGGAGATGATATTTCAGCATGATAAAGATAAAAAACAATCACATATGACCACCTTCATTAGAAGAATTGGATATTGAATGAACTTATTAATGTTTATCATATCCAAAAAAAGGGACCTAGTGTTCTATTTTTTGTTATTCACTAGCTATTCCTATGGTTGTGTTGTGACACTTTTATTGAGCTCTTCTACCCCCTATTTTGATTTTTATTGCCAAGATCTCATCTCCCATTTTACCCCTCTCCATTCCCCTTCCCCTGCACTCATCCCACCCTCCCATCCCTTGGTAATGGATTACCATAATTTTAGGTTTTAACTTGCCATCCTCCAATATGCCCTTTGTTGAGGATATTTTTAGTGATCATGGGCTCCTCCCATTCCTTTATAAATTTAGTGGAAATGATATGGAATTATCTCAAGAGTTAACCAAGTATTAGGAAGAAGGAAAATATTTTGTTAAGGAGAATATAATTACCATAAGCATTGAATTAACTTTTTAGATCATTGGGTTTCCAAATGAAGATGAAATTGTCCAACATGATAAACACTCTTTGGTTAGCAATTTATCTCATTTCAAGTATAAGGGAGACAATATTGGTAGAGATAAAGGTGGTATTGTGAGGGTGACTCTTCCAAAAACATGGGAAAATATGATGGTTCATGTTGCAATACTTCATGGTTGATGATACCAATGCAATCCTTAAAAAAATTCACCTAGCTTTCCTCAATCATCTTCAAGGTAAGAAGACCATAAACATCCATGAGTACTTGTTTAGATATGTCAAAAGGTTTATTATTAATGTTTAGAAATTTTTTCCATATTTTTATATCCATAAAGGACTACACATCATTATCTTTCAATATGCTCTTCAAAGAGAGCTTATGAGAGCCATTATACCCAACATTGAAAATCCTCCCATTGTGCTTCCTAGCCCTAAACCTAGTCTTCATGCTATTGGAAATACTAGTACTAATTTCGGTCTTTCATCCCCTAAAACCAATCAATTTTTGGATTTCAATCCTAAATTTGAAGCTACCCCTCACATTTTCAATTTTGAACCCCAATACCATTCCACTCATATTAAATCCAAGATCGAGAAGCATAAATCCCCCATCATTATTGAATAGGATCATGAGGTCTTTGAAGACTCTCACCCCCATCACAATAGGATGAAGAAAGAGGATAACTGCATGTGATCCTTATCTCAGAAAAGGTGTTCTCTAGTATGGTTCCTCAAGTCACCTCTTCACACTTAGAAGAAATCCTATATGGCTTATATTACTATCAAAAGTTACCTCCTTGAGCTGAATGACATTTTGAAAGCTCTAACAAAAGTTGTGAACATGAGTGTTTCTCTTCTATAGCAAGCTAGGATTATCTTAGATGAATATAAATATCAATTTAAGGCTTTGGAAGGGTATAAAAATTTCCTCGATGGTGATAGAAAAGAAGACCTAGTGGACATTCTTACCCTTGATCTGGGTTATTAGTGCTCTACTCCCTTTTTTTTTACCTTAACTTTGACTCCCTCTGTATGTCCTCTTCAATCTTTTTTTATTTATTTATTTTGAGATGTTCTCTCTATTCATGTTATTTTGGGACTTCCTCTTTTTTCCCTATGTGGGTGCCTTTATCTAAGAGGTTGCATCTCTCTTTAGTTGGAGAACTTATCCTATTTTTGCTCTTCATGTAAAAGGTTTGGGGTCCTTTTCAAAACCCCTTATTTCTTCTACAAATAAAAAAAGTTGTAATATAATGAACCAAATAATATTTCATAATGTAATACAAAATGGTCAATCACTTGATTTTCCTATGGCTATATCATTATGCTTTTCTTAAGCCCATATACCCCTTGTTTCAATTTTCATTACCAAGATCTCACCTCCCATTTTGGTCCGCTCCATTCCCATTCCCCAATGCTCATCCCACCCTCCCATCCCTTAGCAATGGCTAACTATAATTTTAGGTTTGAACTTGCCATCCTCCAATTAGATGCTTTTGTTGAGGATATTTTTAGTGATCATGTGCTCCTCCAATTTCCTTTATAAATTCAATGGAAATGATATGGAATTATCTCAAGAGTTGGCAGGTCTTGGTAAGAAGGTATATTTTTTATCAAGGGGTATAGAATTACCATAAGAATTAACTTACTCATTGAGATCATTGGGCTTAAAAATGATGGTGAAATTTTCCAACATGAGAAACACTCTCTAGTTAGTAAGTTATCTCATTTTAAGATTAAGGGATACAATCTTAGTAGAGACAAAGGTGATATTATGAGGATGAATTTTCCCAAACCATGGGACATTATGATGGTTCCTAGGTTGTAGTTCTTCATGGTTGATTATTCCAACGCAATCCTTAAAATTTTTCACCTAGCCTTAATCATATTTGGAGTAAAAGACCATCAACATCCTTGAATACCTATTTAGGTCTATCAAAATATCTATTCTTATTGTTTAGAAAGGTTGTCATATTTTTCCATCCACCAAGGATTTCACCTCATTATATTTCAACATTTTATTCAAAGAGAAATTATGAGAGACATTTTACCTAGCATTAAAAATTCTCCCACTATGCATCTTGATCTAGAACCCAATTGTTGGGCACTAAATTACACCAAGTTTTCACTCGATAATGAGGCTATCTATCTTCCTATTTTCTATCCAGACTTACACCCGATAGTTGCAGCTCAACACTCAACATTGAATGGACAAAAATAGAGTTTCTGATCCAACATCCAAAGTAGATTGGTTCCTTATAAACTTAAGTAGGGTGTTGACACAATTATGCTCACTTAGGTTTTGAATTTTAGGGTAAGAAAAGGCTAGGGTTAGATAAATGTGAACAATAGTGGATGAAAAGGCTAACAACATTTCACCACCATAAAAAGATCTGAAAAACTAACCCAAATATACATAACTTAGATTAACATTATCACAAATTGAATGACACTTCATTCATTAAAGAACACAGAGAAATCTTGTAGACAACGATTTCAATATCCAGACAAGATAATCCAAATAACAGAATTCACCAAATCTAGATTCTACAGAAATGCACTTCCTAACAATAAAGATCAAATTCAAAAGTATATTTTGATTACTTTAACAGCTAGTAATCCATTCGTTTGGCACAAACTAACCACTTAAGTATTCATAGAAATACAACTAAAGAATTCTAACCTCTGATATCAAGTATGAAGATACAATTTTTGAGTCAAAGATCAATGTAATGCTCCTTTTATTAGCTCTTGGGAATATTTACAGTACCACAAGAAAACATACTATAGCCGACCCTTCAAAATGAAGGTTTGACCTCTATTTATAGTTTTGTAGAAATTTAAAAATACAAAGAACATTACAAATATTTATTTTGATAGTGCAGTAGAGAATTCTTGCTAGCATTTGCTTACTGGTACATCCTTCAATAAATCTGCTAAATGTGGTCCACCATGGTATCTTAGGGTCTCTGCAACTTGCTGGTTTTTTGGTGTAAATGGAGTCCAGGCCATTGGAAATTGCATACCATCATTGATTCTTATTGCATGCTATCTACCGCTCTCGATCTGCAACCACGTCTAGTTCAACTTCCTCTTCCAACTGGCTATTCCAATTATGGTGAATAAACATTCATAAATACCTTAGATTATTTAACATAATCTCTACCATTGATCTCCCTAATTATACGAATCTTATTAAACTTGATAAAATCTTATTACAATGGCAAGTAGAAACAATGTCATTCTACTTTAAAATTTAGGTGACGTCATCCTTCTATCTCAAAAACTATGAAATCACCAATCTGACTCTTGAATGATCTAAAAACTAAGCAAGATCGAATCCACTCTTTGTTATTTAGATTCCTTTGTTATCCACAAGGTGCCTTCCAATCCGCACAAAAATATTGATGACATCACTCCTTTGTGACTTTTGCATATTTGATTCTGGAATGAGCAAGTGCATTAGCATATGATCGTCAATCTAGACCCATCATAGTGTAGTGTGAATTTTTCTCCGTTCCACACTATCCTTAGAATAAAACCTTCTGCTTTGTCATCATTCTAGAAAGGAGAAGTCAAAATCATCCTTAGTCATGAATCTGCATCTGCTTTGGTTGTAGCATTCTGATTTTTCACCATTCTAGATGTAAATACTCTATGGATTTTCTAGAATCAGGCCTTCTAAAACATAGCCACTTATGAAGTTACCAATCCACACATTTTTATCATTGACATCATCTCTTCTCAAAAATTTTGTAGATTTGAGATGCATCGCTAGTCCGGAGCTAGAGACAAGTCTCCCATAATTGTTTTATTTATAAAAATTGACTAAGTGTCGGGCAGGCTCATACCTTCTATTGCGGATCTACTCCAAAATACACTACAAGAAGTGCGGAATGAAGATATTTCCACTTAGAAATACTTGCAAAAATTTTCCTAAGTATGTGGCCATTTTGGGCCTACATTCTGGCACCTCCCAGGTGGATTTTATTGCAAAGCCAATCAAACTCAGAGTCTTATCCATTGGGCCATGAAGTCAAACATACTCATCTTCAAAAATATACTTTATAGAATAACTTCCATACAAACACTACTCTCTTATAGTTTCATCAATCTGCTGAGAGAGTAGAAGTTCATATCAAAGTGATACCAAAAATATATAGAACTCATCCATTCATACAAAGACTTCATCTGAAATATAAGTCTTGCCACTGTCTTCAACAACTAGACATAGACCTAATACTTTTATAAGGCCTTATTTCAAAAATGCCTTCACATATAGTCCACTGATCTTCTATCTATGTAGGCTTCATGCCCTTATTGCTTACTTATTACAATTATCAGAGTCAAAATAAAACAAATACAAAACTTATGCGTATGTACAAAAAAAATAAACTAAGTGTGAGCCCCTCCTGGGATTGTAACCGATATATCTAGTTATTTTTCTTCATGGGCCTCTTCCTTAACCTCATCATATTACTCTTCTTCTTCTTCTTCTTTTGGAATAGGTGTTTTCAGACTTTTTCCTCAAGAAGTATCACCAAACAACTGGATCATCAATTCCAAATATTGTAGAGTCTATTTCCAATCTGCTTCAGAGGAATTTGATGTTTCTTCGAGCTGCTTATAATCATATTGTAGCTCACCAATATTTTCATAGTTAGCAGCATCCCCTCTATAGACCAAATCTTCCATGATATCTTTCAACTAGGTAAAATCAACAATAATTTGGACAACTTATTCTTGGGTTAGTGGCTCTTCTGGAGAATATATTCTAGCTTCATCCTACAAATTCTCATTGATGGTTTTCTATATTTCTTCCATGGATAACAAGCTGTGGTCCTCCATACATAGGCCTTTAAAGCCAACTTGAATCATTTCCTTATTCAATTCAACAACATACTTAATCATACTCTCAATCCTATCGAACAATAGCCAAACTATTTGAAGTGCCCTATGCTTTTTAACCACTATCCTAGCAAAAAATTTGGAAAAATTCTATTCTTTATTAGGTATAGGTTTAGTAGAATCACTGAGTCTACTACCAACCAACCTGTATATTTGTTCTACTAGAATCACCATAGGCTACAACTCTCTAGTGATCTGATCTAGCTCTTTCTAAATCTTGGAGAGTATATGACTGGCATCATTAAGATAATCAATATTAAGTTGAAGCCCTAAATATTTCTCCTGGACCTTAGAAAGCAACTATTTTCTAATCCTTTTCAAATCATTCTTAGAAAAGACTAAAGATTTATCTTTCTTTATATGAAGCTGATTCTTTAAATTCTGAATTTCTTTCACCTGATATTCATTCAGCTTCTTTTGCTCTTCTAATTGGTCCTTTAGTTTACTGGCCTCTTGAAATTTCTCCTACTAAGCCTTAGCATATTTTCTCAGAGCCTTTTCTATTTATTTTTTATCATTGATACTCTTCTTAATCTTTTCAACCTTTTTATCCAACTTGTCCACCTTCTCTCTTACTAAATCATTTTTCACATAGAAGGTATCCAAATGAGTTTTGCCTATGATCAACTCATCTTCCTTAGGGAGCTTTTCAATATCTTCTGTGACCTCCTCCACTCGATAATATTGAATAGTCATATCAATATTGGGTTTGTTTACCAGTGGAGTCATAGATCTTTATATTCTCTATTTGGCAACAGGATCAACATACACACTTATTTTCTTGACCGCCATCCTTCTGGAAGGCCTAGAAAGCCTTTCTACCCAATAATAATTAATACTCTGAGTGGTTGCCTACTCCTTAGGTATAGTAACAGGTACTAAAATACCAACATCCATGGGAGATGATGACACTAGGAATGAAAGGGTGGACTAAACTATTGTTGATGGGGTGAATATATAATTATAGCAACCTTTGTGACAACAGTGGACTATGTAACTATTGTTGTTGTTGTTAATAGTAGACTCATACAAATTGATGCAAGACTAACAATTGGATGGGTGGATATACTTGGAACATAGTGTCATATTCATTGTGGTGATGAAAAATATGGAAGTTTGAAGAACACAAGCTTATACTGAGAAGGGGGGTGAACAGTATAAGACCACTTTTAACTTTATCTATCAATACAGCTTTCAAACCATTAACATGCAGAATAAGATAGCAGTAATAACAACAGTAAAAACAATGCACAAAATGCAATCCACAAAGAGACACAGCAATTTACGTGGTTCACCCAAGGTGGGCTACTCCACGGATAAAACTTTTCTTCTAAAAGTTGTATCAAAGTCCTCTGGGAATCCTTCCCGATTACAATGTTTATGAGCCTCAGCTCAAAGGAGACACCTTCCCCTAATTCTGCTTTGCTGGTGATCCTCTAGAAGACCTCTACCTCCTCTGCCCTTAGCAAGTGGAATTCTGTCCACAGAAGACACCTGTCTTCCCTGCTCTGGCTGGAGATCTCTGTCCTCAACTCTGTCACTGCAAAGCTGGTCCTCTTTTCTGTACCAAACACAGTCCTTCGGTCTAGCACAATTCTGTCCTCTTCCACTGTTATTTTTTGCACTTGGTCGAAATCAATTTTTCACTGACTGCGCAAATACAGTAGCACTCAATCAACTTATTTGTTTCTATGAAAACACAGTAGCACAGACTTCACGTGTTTCTATGAAAACACAGTAGCACAGTCTTTGTAAAATATACAGCAGCAATTGATCATAGTTTGTCCTTCATAGCTATTCGCAATTACAACAGCATCTACTTCATGCACTTGCTTTCTTTACATAGACTGCGTGAACTCAGTCGCAATCACAACTGCCCTTGTTCAAATTCCAATCTCTACACAGTCTTCGCAAACACTGTAGCACTCTTTCGCACAGCAACTTATGCGCCTATGTGCAATCACAACAACACCCTCTTTGCACAGTCTGCTTCTCCTCGATCATTCTTCTTCCCACTCTCTGCTTCTGCGAAGGTCACACTTACGAACGCACACTTCGATCGATTCGATACGACTGCTCTTTGCGCATAGCAGACTTCACTTGCACAAACTCGACGCTCACACCCTCTTTGAAACTCGAAAATAGACCTCCTTTTATAGCAACAATTCATTATCAAATTCATGATCTTAGTCGGCTGTATATCCTTAAAACAATCGTCGGTTGCACAACCTTACACTTCATCGACAAAGGTTAACTCCGTCGGCTTCAACCGCCTCTGTTGTTCTGTAGCTTTTCTAGCATGAAACTCAAACATGTCATGATATCGCTATGCCTTTGTCTGCCATACACCTTGTATCACTTGTTGTCATGAAATCATGACACTACTGCCTGTCGTGCGCCTTCTTTGGTTTGTTGTCGCGAAATCGTGACACTACAGCCTGCCGTACACTTTCGCTAGCTTGCTATCGTGAAATTGTGACACTACAGTCTGCCTTACGCCTTGCTTGAGCCTGTTGTCATGAAATCGTGACACTCCCTGACTTTGCTGATGTCATCATGATTCTTGTCATGAAATCACGACGCTTTAGTCTGCAAGGCCTTCCTCACTGCTCTTGTCATGAAATCGTGACACATTTGCTTTTGCTGACGTCATCAACAACTCTGTCGTGAAATCGTGACACTTCTTGCTTCTTCAACCTTTCCTCGGTTTGCACTAGCAAAAATGGAACATGTCACGAAATCATGACGCTTTTGCTGCCTTAAGCACTTTTCTGCCAACTGCTCGTGAAACTGGAACATGTCACGAAATCGTGACGCTTTCACTGCCTTAAGCTCTTTTCTGCCAACTGCTCGTGAAACTGGAACATGTCACGAAATCGCGACGCTTTCTGCATCCGTACAACTTCATTGAAACTTGTCACGAAATCGTGACACTTCCTGCAACTCAACTCTGCCAACTCAACTTGTCGCGAAATCATGACAGTTTTGCCTGAACTTTCTCTCTCCTCAAACATGTCACGAAATCGCGATAGTTTTGCTAGCTTTGCCTCTGCCTTCCAGCATGTCGCGAAATCGTGATAGTTTTGCCAGTGCTTTCTCTCTCCTCAAACATGTCATGAAATCACGATAGTTTTTCCAGCGCTTTCTCTCTCCTCAAACATGTCGCGAAATCACGACAGTTTTTCCAGCAGCCTGCAACCTTTTTCTAACTTATCTTTTTCTAGATTTTTGGCAACTGGGCTACTCTGATTTTCTTGGAGACTTACTGACCAGCTGAAACCTTCAACAAAACACATACTTAGACAACTAATCAAATTGCTTCAAGAACTCCTTGACATCAAAGACAACAACTACCAAGAGCTTCTTTGACATCAATGACAACAACTATACTTGAGCAAAGGCAATGTACTCAAGATACCCAAAATTGCCAACAATCTCCCCCTTTGTCATTGATGGCAACCCTTAACTAAAAACATATCTCAAGAGCCAAAATTGAACCAACTGATCCATCAACAAAGAATTCTGCAATTGAATTTTTTGCTCCCCCTGACTTGAAGCTCTTCTCTACACTTGAAGCACTTCCCCTTACACATATCTCTCCCCCTTACTCAAATCTCTCCCCCTTTGTCATCAATGGCAAAGGGTCACCTTTGGGGTTTGGGACTAAGAATGAGTCTCTTAGCTTAATCCCTCCCCCACCTTCTATTAAGGTGATTTAAAATAGGGTTGGGAGTGAAACTCCCATTAGACACTCATCATCATTAATGTCTACTATTTCTTTGCCGGGCCTTCTCTTGAATTCTTTTTCCACATTGCTATTCTTGTTACTGTTTTGATCCTCGGACCTGTTCATACTGTTGTTCCTGTTCCTTTCATCATTCCTATTTTTCTTCATACCTTGATCCTTGAACCTGTTCATATCACTTTTCTTGTTTCTGTTGTCATTCCTGTTCTTATCCATGCTTTGATCCTTGGACTTGTTCATACTACTATTTCTGTTCTTGTATCTCGGAAGATCAGCTCTACACTGTCTAGCTAGGTGACCTTCATTGTTGCACTTATAGCAAGTAACAATATTATTTCTTTCAGGCATGGTTGTTCTTTGAATCCGCCTATTCTGATTAACCCAGTTCCTGTTATTTCTCTTATAGAAAATTGCCTTGTGCCCGAATTGTTGACAAGAGTAGCAATATCCTTGAAAGAAATTACGTCTCCTGAAACTGTCATTTACTTTCTTCACTTGAGTCATGCAATGTACAACCATGTGACCAAATCTGTGACACGCAAAACATGTGCCATGAAATTTTCTTTTATTCGACTTCATGGGTCCCGAAAACTTCTTCTTCTCAATCTGAATATTGTTTTCTATTTCTGCGCATTCATTACTCACGGACTTATGGTCTGAAGTACTTTCTTCATCAGAGCTTTCTTCCTTTTGAAATCTCTTGCTGGATTCCCCAACCTGTTTCTTGTGCGGCTCAACAAAATCGAGACCTGTTTTATCTGTTGGATTTCTTTGACTTTTGATGAGAGACTTAACTTTCTTGGAGCTATCCTGAAATCTGTAGAGCTTATCCTTGTAATCTTTATTTTCTTCTTTCAGAGAAGCCATTTCCTGTTCTAACTCACTATACTCCAAAATTTTAGAATCCAACTCATTCCTGAGTTCTTGTGACTTAGCCATAGAGACTTCAAGATTTTCTATAAGTTCATCTCTCTCCATACAACATTCATCTAATTTAATCTTGAGTCTATCATTCTTCTTTCTTTCCTTTTTCAAAACACTAAGAGCATTGTTGAGTTCACATTCAAGATCCTCTATTTGATGGCACTTTGAATTATCACGGCCTTTTTCAGATTTCTTATCACTAGAGGTGCTACCTTTTTCAAAAACCATACATGCATCTTCATTGTAGTTTTCTGAAGCATCCTCATACATACTAGCAGCCAAGTCATTATTTTTGCAATCATCCTCAAGGTGCCCAAAATTTCCACATCTATAACATTTCATGATAATGAATTTATGTTTCGGTTCTTCCTCTTTTTCTGAAATGAACAACATCTCATTTTCATCATCACTAGAAGAACTTTCACTATCACTGCTAGAACACTTACTTGCTTTGTCTAAGTAGAAGCTCTTCTTATTCTTGTGAGAATGCCTCTTTCCCTGATTGTTGTACTCATCTTTGCTTTTCTTGTGATTGTTGTACTCGTCTTTGTTCTTTTTGTAATACCTGTACTTTTTAGAATCCTTGCTCTTAACATCCTGTATATCTTCATCACTTTCATTTTTGGAAATAGTACAGTCAGTAGCATAATGACCAAATTTCCCACAATTGAAACATCTTATATTTTTCTTGCTTTTGTGCTTTCTGGAAAACTTGCCTTTCTTGCTGTAATATGCCTCTTCCTCACTAGAAGACTCATCACTTTCTTGAATCTGTTTGCCCTTTGATTTCTTGGTAGCTTTGAAAGCTGCCTCTTTCTTTACATCAACTTTCACTTGAGTTCTCAACTCAAATGCTGCAAGAATACTATGGAGCTCATCCTTTTTCAATTTATCTAAATCTTTGGCTTCCTCAATAGCAGAAATATTTTCACTAAATCTATTAGGAAGAGATCTTAAAATCTTATCACACACATCATTTTCAGCAAGTTCAAGACCTAAGTCTTTCATGGAGTTCACAATCTCATCCATCCGAAGCATGTAGTCACTAATATTTTCATCATCATTCATCTTGAGTTGTTCAAACATACCTTTAAAATGTCTCAATTTGGCCTTTCGGACATTTGCATCACCTGTATGAACAACCTACAATTGTTTCCACATTTCACTAGCTGTCTTGCAGTGAATAACTTTGGTGAGATCAGCCTTCTGTAAACCTTTCAGGATTGCATTCATGGCTTTTGAGTTGTTGTGATGTAGAAGCCTGTCTTCTTTAGTGTAAGGACCATTTGCAGGAATGGTGTACCCATCTTCAATAACTTCCCATACCTCATTACCAAGAGCCATAAGATAGACTTTCATTCTTGCACTCCACAGACCGAAATCTGATCCATCCAGAATAGGTGCTGCATTGCCACTTGAGTAGTCCATTGTGTTCTTTGCAAACTTTTCCTTCAAGCTGTTAAACTTTTCGAAGGCACTGGCTCTGATACCAATTGAAGAACACAAGCTTATACTGAGAGGGGGGGTGAACAGTATAAGACCACTTTTAACTTTATCTATCAATACAGCTTTCAAACCATTAACATGCAGAATAAGATAGCAGTAATAACAGTAATAAAAATAATGCACAAAATGCAATCCACAAAGAGAGACACAACAATTTACGTGGTTCACCCAAGGTGGGCTACTCCATGGATAAAACTTTTCTTCTAAAAGTTGTATCAAAGTCCTCCGGGAATCCTTCCCGATTACAATGTTTATGAGCCTCAGCTCAAAGGAGACACCTTCCCCTAATTCTACTTTGTTGGTGATCCTCTAGAAGACCTCTACCTCCTCTGCCCTTAGCAAGTGGAATTCTGTCCATAGAAGACACCTGTCTTCCCTGCTCTAGCTGGAGATCTCTATCCTCAACTCTGTCACTACAAAGCTGGTCCTCTTTTCTGTACCAAACATAGTCCTTCGGTCTAGCACAATTCTGTCCTCTTCCACTGTTCTTTTCTGCACTTGGTCGAAATCAATTTTTCACTGACTGCGCAAATACAACAGCACTCAATCAACTTATTTGTTTCTACGAAAACACAGTAGCATAGACTTCACGTGTTTCTATGAAAACATAGCAGCACAGTCTTTATAAAATATACAGCAGCAATTGATCATAGTTTGTCCTTCACAGCTATTCGTAATTACAACAACATCTACTTCATGCACTTGCTTTCTTTACACAGACTGCATGAACTCAGTCGTAATCATAGCTGCCCTTGTTCAAATCCCAATCTCTACACAGTCTTCGCAAACACTGTAGCACTCTATCGCATAGCAACTTATGCGCCTATGTGCAATCACAATAACACCCTCTTTGCACAATCTGCTTCTCCTCGATCATTCTTCTTCCCGCTCTCTGCTTCTGTGAAGGTCACACTTACGAACGCACACTTTGATCGATTCGATACGACTGCTCTTTGCGCACAACAGACTTCACTTGCGCAAACTTGATGCTCACTCACTCTATGAAACTCAAAAATAGACCTCCTTTTATAGCAACAATTCATTATCAAATTCATGATCTTAGTCGGCTGTATATCCTTAAAACAATCGTCGGCTGCACAACCTTACACTTCATCGACAAAGGTTAACTCTGTCGGCTTCAACCGCCTCTGCTGTTCTATAGCTTTTCTAGCGTGAAACTCAAACATGTCATGATATCGCTATGCCTTTGTCTATCGTACACCTTGTATTACTTGTTGTCATGAAATCGTGACACTACTGCCTGTCGTGCACCTTCTTTGGTTTGTTGTCATGAAATCGTGACACTACAGCCTGCCGTACACTTTTGCTAGCTTGCTGTCATGAAATCGTGACACTACAGTCTGCCTTACGCCTTGCTTGAGCTTGTTGTCATGAAATCGTGACACTCCCTGACTTTGTTGATGTCATCATGATTCTTGTCGTGAAATCATGATGCTTTAGTCTACAAGGCCTTCCTCTCTGCTCTTGTCGTGAAATCGTGACACATTTGCTTTTGCTGACGTCATCAGCAACTCTATCATGAAATCGTGACACTTCTTGCTTCTTCAACCTTTCCTCGGTTTGCACTAGCGAAAATGGAACATGTCACGAAATCGTGACGCTTTTGCTGCCTTAAGCACTTTTCTGCCAACTGCTCGTGAAACTGGAACATGTCACGAAATCGCGACGCTTTCACTGCCTTAAGCACTTTTCTGCCAACTGCTCGTGAAACTGGAACATGTCACGAAATCGCGACGCTTTCGCATCCGTACAACTTCATTGAAACTTGTCATGAAATCGTGACACTTCCTGCAACTCAACTCTGCCAACTCAACTTGTCACGAAATCATGACAGTTTTGCCTGAACTTTCTCTCTCCTCAAACATGTCGTGAAATCATGACAGTTTTGCCAGCTTTGCCTCTGCCTTCCAGCATGTCACGAAATCGTGACAGTTTTGCCAGTGCTTTCTCTCTCCTCAAACATGTCACAAAATCGTGATAGTTTTTCCAGTGCTTTCTCTCTCCTCAAACATGTCACAAAATCACGACAGTTTTTCCAGCACTTTCTCTCTCCTCAAACATGTCACGAAATCGTGACAGTTTTTCCAGTAGCCTGCAACCTTTTTCTAACTTATCTTTTTCTGGATTTTTGGCAACTGGGCTACTCTGATTTTCTTGGAGACTTACTGACCAGCTGAAACCTTCAACAAAACACATACTTAGACAACTAATCAAATTGCTTCAAGAACTCCTTGACATCAAAGACAACAACTACCAAGAGCTTCTTTGACATCAATGACAACAACTATACTTGAGCAAAGGCAATGTACTCAAGATACCCAAAATTGCCAACAAATTTAAATGGTGGTATATGAGGGAGTAGGAACCTCAGATGATGGAGATGGTATTTGAGGTGGTTGTGATGAAATAAGAGTAACTTGTACCTCAATGGCTACTGATGACTTAGGTGGTGGACTACGATAGGGATAAGGTACACTTGTCATGTCTTCTTGATTAGAAAGGGAGGAAGATTTCTTTGCAGAATAAGAAGGATGAAAAGGAGAAGAGGGATTAGAATCCATACATTCATCTACTAATGTAGGGTTTTGTTGTTCTATTTCTATATCTTGCTGCTGCTCCTGATCAATCCATTTTCCCGCAACAAAATCAACTACTTTAGCAATCTCCTCCATATCCAATTTTTATTTCTTTGAAATATCTTTTTCCTCTCTTTCTAAAACCCTCTTAGTCCTTCTATGAACCAATTGAAAAGCAGTTACATCATTCTCAAAATCCTCCTCCAACTCATCTTCTTGCACTACTCCAAAAAGTAATGTTTGCTCAAAAATAGGTCGCAATTCAACTGATGTTGCAGGGGTAAAATAAATGGGTTTATACTTAAATATTTCATCCTTTTCTTTCTAGTTGATATCTATGTCTGGAGGCCATGCTCTCAAAGCTAAGCGTTTAGGCCTAGATTCTATTTCAATAACTGGAGTACTCATAAAATTTTCCTTAGAATATTGCATCTTGCTCATCAACTTAGCTCCCTTAGGAAATGTTTCCACCTGCTCAGTAGTAGGTTGAAAGATCTTCAATACTTCAACCACTGTCAAGGGAGTTCCTGGTTCTTCTATATGAGCCTCATGATATGTAAGTGGAGGGAGGGATTCATAACTAGATTGATATTTCTCAACCATTAATACTATGTTCCAGACATCCTTTTGTTTCCAGGTTCCAATGTTTTTATTGTATCTTCTTGAAAACTCCTTATCAATTTTCATTCCAAATTTATACTTGGGCTTTCTAATTTCAATCCTCATTCTCCACCAGTATGTTATTTTGGCTACATTCCATGGTCCATTTTCCTCCTCTTCTTCTTCTGCAATATCATATTTAGGTGAAGGATCCTTCTTCTTTGCAGACTTAGCCTCAAGCAGAGGGTCTTTTTCTTTGTAGACTTAGCCTCAAGCGGAGGATATTTTTTTCTTGCTGATTCAACCTTAATTTTTTTAATTATAGCCTCTATAATCCAATGACTTGGCTTATTGTTAGGGTCAAAATAAACAAGTTGCTCATAAAAATTCAACCATGGGGGTAACTGACCCATATTTGAGACATTCAAATCTAAAAGAGCAGTCTCATCATTATTCCTATATTTTTCAAAATGATCCCTGGGCATATTTTTAAAATTATAGGTCTTATCTCCATTTAGGGTTTTATTTATGGCAGTAAAAATGCCATCAGGGTCATAGCTCCATGTTTGGGGAATATAAAATAGACCTAACCTATCGAGGTATTGGTCGATTTGTTGGCTTTGCCTCTTCTTAGTGATGGTGATGTCATCCAAAGTGTGGTGGGTAAGTAAAGACTTCCTCTTCCTTCTATAGCTATAGTTCACAACAATGTACTCTGCTTGCCTCAGATATTCTAGGGCAAAAAGCCTCTCTGTGACAAAAAGGGGCAAGAGGATGGGTTTACCCATGAAAACATACAACATGATCACAGTACCCTCAGTAAAAAAATACTAGTCTCCTTCTTATGCACTCTTTGTTCTCAGAATCTACTCAGTTAAAGGTGGCAACCTAGGGTACTTACCATACATTATTTTTAAAGTAGGTCCCAAATTGAATTTATAATAGGACTCATTGCTCCTCAAATGGCTTGTCCAATAATAAACTGATAAGGGTTCTCCATCATTGGTTTTATCCTTGATTGGAATCCATGCATTCTATCTTTGGTGGAGGCATAGAACATCCACACCAAACTTGAGCAATGCCTCAAACTAGGAGCATCAATGCCCCTTTTCATGCTTACTAGCTACTCATGTATTCTATGTGTGACAAAAGTTGGCAAATAAAAATAAATCACTCTAGTCCCTTTCTTTCCCACATCCTTCTCATACATTCTCTCATTAGAAATATAGTATGCTGCAGTAATTTGCCATACATGTACCATTCTATAAGAATATAAACCCTCCATGCAATCCAATATAGAAAATAGTTTGGGATTTACAAACTCATCAATATAAATAGGGACTTCAAGCATTTCATCTTCATTCCTTATTCTTCTAAAATTAAAATGCAGCCATAGTTCTATAGCTCTTTTATTTACTTTTGAAGCTACCATTGCATTATAAGACCTAGCTAATTATGCTATGTCAAACGGTCTGGGTTTTGAGGGTGGCCCTATTCCATTGGCAAACAATTCATAGGAGAATTTTTTATAATTGTGAATAGGGGAGTGCCCTTGGAGGTTTTAACTATTCTTATTTTAGAATAATAGAATTGAATCATAGCAGAGACTAATTTGGGGTAATGATGTATAGAATCATAGATATAGGTGAACAAGAAGGATTTTATAGCTATAGTACCTTGTTGGCAAATTGGATTTCCTCCAAAATATGGGAATTTGAAACATGTCCTTAGGCAGGTCCTCGATAATCTCATCATAATTGTACCTATGACTTGTCTCGTTTGACGTACATGAGACTATAACCTTGCTCCCATATTTGGCACCTCAGTGAGTGATTTTTTAGGGACCATTTCGATAGTAGTAAAACTCCATTCTCCTTGTAGTTTGTGGTAAGTTCTTCAGAAATTCACTCTGCATTTTACCACTCTAGGGATGCAAATCGATGCCAAATGAGTGTCGTGTATGTTTTTCATCACTTTTATTCTTCTAGAACATGCGTATACTCCACCATTAATGTAGCTACTACGTGACCTTACCATTGGCACACTTTCCAAATTTTAACAATTCCCTTTTTTGACTCAATGGTGGCACTCTATCTTTTCATTGGTCAAAATTTCAAATTGCACTGCCACCTCACTGCACCCCTTTGGCTACTCTTAGGTTATGGTGGAAGTTCATTAGCATTGATTTGGGGATAGTACTCTCGTCTCCATGTGTTGCAATCAAAATCGATGCTTAGTTCTGCTTCATATTTGAAATCAGTGGCTTAAGAAGCTTTTGGGTCAGCGAACGCTTAGTACCTTTTAGGTGCAACTTTCCATCCTAATTCCGCTCTGACATTATTGACTTCAAAAGGTTCCCAAATTGGGAACACCCTTCACTTTATTTTGACCAACAATTCACCATTTTGAAATAATCTCAGTGGATTTACTATGCATATTTGAGAGTGAACATCATTCCGAAGAGGTTCTCATAGTGCAAAATAAAACCATGTTGTGCACTTAGTCCATTTTTGTTAACCTTTTTTCTTTTTTCTCTTTTTAAAGATTTTTTCAAGAGAACTGATTACAAAGTGCAGAAATAAATTAAAGAATTTAAATTGAAGAAAGGAAAAAAATAATTATACAATGTATATACATATGTTATAGCCTAATCACTCCTTACACATAGTAGAGCTTGAGATGAAAACCATTCACCAGAATTGGTTGTATGTTTCCCTTTGGATATTCTAGCTGGAATACATTGGACTCCTTAGCATCTACTATTTTGAAAGGACCATCCCAAAAAGAATCAAACTTTTCATGCTAGCTTGGCTTCTCCAACCTGGAATTTTCTAAATCTGGCATTCTTATCAAACCATGCTTTAATGTCTAATAAATTCTTGTAAAAACTTTTATATGTCTGAGCTCTACTCTATTTAACTTCAGAAAATGTATCAATCTAGTTTTCACAAGATCTTCTTCATACTCTTCTTATGAATTTACAAGCCTAAGTGCTAGGATCTCCAAATGGATTGGTAACACTACCTCCTTGCCATACACTAGTGCATAAGGGAAAGTATTGATGGAATTTTTAATAGTAATCCTATCTACCCATAGAGCTTGGTCTAATAATAGGTGCCAGCTTTTTTTATTACCTTCCAGTGATTTCCTAAAAATCCTTAATAGGTTTTTGTTGGTAGATTCTCCAAGTCCATTACCCTGTGGATAATAATTGGAAGTATTTTTAAGAGTAATGTCATAATTACTAGCAAACTCAATATAATTGGATCCTATGAAAGCTAGGCCATTGTCACTCACCAAAGCTTCTGGAACTCCAAACCTTCAAATCAAAATTTCCATAAAATTGATCACAACATCTTGATCTGATTTCTTGGTAGGAATAGCTTCTACCCATATGGTAAGATAATATGTGGTAGTTAAGATAAAATTATGCTCTTCTAAGGAATTAGGGTTGATAACCCCTATGAAATATAGCCCCCATTATTGAAAAGGCTCTTCAACTTGAATGGGCTTGAGGGGTAATGAAGCATTCCTTGTCCTCCCCATATATATTTGACATTTGTCACAAGTGCGGGTGACTCTAAAAGTATCAATAAATATAGTGGGCCAATAATAGCCTACTCTTATGATTTTTAAAGTTGTAACTAGCTCTTTTGTCTCCTAAATCACCTTACAAGATAAAAATTCTTACATCTAGATGAACCACATATACCAGGGTCTTACTCTATACCAAATATTGCCTTAACTTCTTTAGTAACTTCATCACAAAAAAAACTTACCTTTCAATAAAATTATATTTGACCTAATAATCACGGAGTGTATGGCTCCAAAAGAACATACGATGTTCCTCCCCTTGATCATCTTTCTAAGTGAGAAACGAGGCATAAATTTCTTTAGTTCCATATGCATAAAGAATAAATTTTTTTCTGAAATCTGGGTTTACTAGTACTGGGACTGTTGCAATGAATTGCTTAATGATATCAAAATATTGTTTTCTGACTTCAGTCCACTTGAATTCAGTTTTTTTCTTAAGTTACTCATATATAGGCTTTACTTTTTGTGCAAAATTAGAAATGAATTTCTTGACAAAATTGATTTGGCCTAGGAAATACTGCAATGTCTTCCTATTTGTAGGAAAAGGAAGAGCGAGAATTTATGTGATTCTCTATGGATCTATGGTCATGCATTATTTTGAGATCACATGACCTAGTAGCTTTCCTTCATGGACTACAAAGAATGACTTCTTAAGATTGAGTGAAATACCAAATTCTCTACATTTTTGAAAAACTTGCTCCAAGTATGATAGATGGTCTTTTTTATCATGGGAAAACACAGTCATATCATCAAGATAAATTAGAATATCCTTTTTGATCAGTTCTCCAAAGGCATATTTCATAGCTCTCTAAAATGTGGCTCCTATATTGGACATCCCAAAATGCATTCTCTGGTAGGCAAATGTACCCAATTTTGTGGTGAATGTTGTTTTATACTGATCTTCATCTTTCACCCAAATTTGGTTATATCCAGACTAACCATCCAATAATGAAAATATTTTTTCTCCTACCACTACCTACAAGATCTGATCAATCTGAGGGAGAGGGTAGTGATCTTTAAGGGATGCTTGGTTCAAATTTCTGAAGTCCACACATAAGCATATATCATGGGTACCAAATTGGCTACCCAAGTAGAATGTTTTATTGGGTATATGATTTTAGCCTTTAATAAATTAAAGAGCTCCTCTCTCATAATGGATTTTATTCTTGGATTGACTGGCCTCTACTTCTGCCTAAATGGTTTTTCATTAGGCTCTAGCTCAATAGTGTGTTGGATAACCTTTTTATCATACACCTTGAGATCCTCATAGGACCAAGCCACAATGTCTTGGTATCTTAAGCATAGAGCTTTGATATCTTCTACTTCCTCAGGAGAACATCATATTCTGACATTGAGCTTTTTCTCTATACCAAATTCAATTTATTTATATATTTTTTGTTGATCTTCATGGCTTTGGTATTCTTTCTATCCTCATTATCAAACAGAATCTCAAGGGTGACCATCCCTCTTGGGATATGATTTTTCCTTAGTTGGATAATGTCCTGCTGATCAATTTCATCTAAATTCTCCTCTTGGATAGTAGAAAAACATGCCTCTCTCACCATAAAATCAACTATTTGTTCATCACTTTCAAAAACCTACCAAAAAATATTCTTGTCTAGTACTGCAGGTCTGAAAATTATTTTAATCCCTTTGGCCTTATTGATTCTAAAGTCTATAGAAGGGTTGAAGTTAGGTCATTTTGTTGCTAATCCATCAGCCAGAGTATTATTTTCTCTGGGAATAAAATTCAAATTTAGGGCATCCAAATATTTCATTAAATCCCATACCCTATTTCTATAATATTTTAAGTAATGGTGCTTACTACTGCACCTATTTCTTACTTTATGGACTATTAGCTTAAAATCACCGTATATATTCAAAATCTTAATGCCCATATTTTCATCTTATATTAATCCTAGATATAGGGCCTCATATTATGCCGCATTGTTAGTACATGACCATGTCAGTTTGTAAGCAATTTTTTTTGTACCTTTTTATTGGGATTGAAGGACCACACCCACTCCTGCACCATTTTGGTACTTAGCACCATAAAATTGCATGATCCAAGTTTCTTTCTCTCTCAGAGACTGCTTGGATATAGTAGGGATTTTATTCTCTAATTCTATTGAGATGTTGTATGTTCCCATACCAGTTCTAAACTGATTGTAGTCTTCTCTAAAAGGCAACTCATCTTCTATGTCGAACTCTTCAATATTTTCCACCAGCTCAAATTCTTACAAGGGATTAATATTGCACATATATTTTTCAATATTTTCAATGTGATAAGCTACTAGTTTTTCAGGAGTTATCCTTATCCTTTTTCCTTTAAAGGAATTACCATACTATAATAATCCATATACATACATCCACCTAACTTTACAGTAAACTCTCTTGAAAGACACAATCCAAAATATATTTCTAAGTCAACAACAACTATTTCTTGCACTATTATTACCTCAGGGGCTCTGTGCAACCTCATCAATACATCTTTAATGACCCCAACTATCTTGACAGGTGTTCCATCTAGTTTTAATACTCCAAGACAAGATTGGGTATACTCCATACCCATGTCTTCATAGAATTCTTTAGGCATAACTGTAGTTGATGCTTCTGAGTCAATCATACAATTTTTGACTACCCAGCCTTCCATTCTTAGGGATATATAGAAAGGGGGAGGTTTATTATTTAAAACATCAGGTCTCATTTATTTATTTTTTGATGGAATACTAAGGATTTTTGTGGCCAATCTACTATGAGAATTTTTTTTTAGAGAAGCCTCAAGCAGATCAATCTGACTAGGGATGAACAGAGTGTTATATAGACTAGATTTTGATGGGATATTTTTCATTTCTTCAACAATGTTGTATTCAGACTTAGTCAATGAGAGTATTTCCATCCCTCTTTCTTCCCCACTATATCTTCTTTTATATTTTTGGATGACCTCTAATATTTTATTTTTGTAATAGAGAGGAACCTCAATATTTCTTGATCTTCATCCTTGGATCTCATTCGGTCTCCTTATGTTTCCTTTTCTGGTCTCTTAGGGAGACTATCTGTCTTCTATTTACCCTTTGATTGAGGGATAGGGAAGGTGTTACTACTCTAAGGGATGGAATCAACTTTCTTCTAAGAAAGGACATGGAATTGTCCCATTTTTTGAGGGTCTACTTGTAAGGCCTTCTTCCCAGATCTTGTCATAACATCAATTGGGCTCTCTTCAACTGATTCTTTCTTGACCATGATTAGATCAAGGTACCATAATATATTCACTCTCCCATTTAGATTCCTTTCAACTTGATCCATAGCTTGTTGAACATGTTGTTGGTACATCACACAAGACTGTGAGTCATGGGGGTCATTACATACTAAAAACCAAAAACATGTTCAACAAGCTATGGATCAAGTTGAAAGGAATCAAAATGGGAGAGTGAATATGTTATGGTACCTTGATCAAATCATGGTCAGGAAAGAATCAGTTGAAGAGAGCCCAATTGATGTTATGACAAGATATGGGAAGAAAACCTTACAAGTAGAACCTCAAAAAATGGGACAACTCCAAGTCCTTTCTTAGAAGAAAGTTGATCCCATCCCTTAGAGTAGTAATACCTTCCCTATTCCTCAATCAAAGGGTAAATAGAAGACAGATAGTCTCCCTAAGAGACCAAAAAAGGAAACATAAGGAGACCGAATGAGATCTAAGGATGAAGATCAACTTTCTGGTCTCTTAGGGAGACTATCTGTCTTCTATTTACCCTTTGATTGAGGGATAGGGAAGGTGTTACTACTCTAAGGGATGGAATCAACTTTCTTCTAAGAAAGGACTTGGAATTGTCCCATTTTTTATGGTCTACTTGTAAGGCCTTCTTCCCAGATCTTGTCATAACATCAATTGGGCTCTCTTCAACTGATTCTTTCCTGACCATGATTTGATCAAGGTACCATAACATATTCACTCTCCCATTTTGATTCCTTTCAACTTGATCCATAGCTTGTTGAACATGTTGTTGGTACATCACACAAGACTGTGAGTCATGGGGGTCATTACATACTAAAAACCAAATATTCACAAGAGTGGTATCTGAAGAACATTCTAGCTCCTCATATACTACACTCAACCTGACCCCCTTACTATTACTCGAACCAAGTCTCTGATCTTTGTTTACATATGGTAATATCATCTATTGTGACCTTTCTTGGTCTCGATTTTCCATTGAATTCATTCTATTTCTTAGAGTTTTCAGAGTATTTTGTATATCCAGGATAGCAAAAAACTCTTGAGATGGTTGAGAAGGAAGGGAAGAAAAAGGATTTGTAGAGGGTATAGGATTTGGTTACGGGATTGCATTCATTTGTAGAGATGGGGATAATAAATATAGAGGGTCTATGTAAGAGGGGTTTGTGGATTGAACTTGTATACTAGTGGTTTTGAGTTCTAAAGCAACATAGTTTTGGGGGGAAGTCTTCCAATATTGATTAGGATGTTTTCAGCATGAACTGTTGCATTGTAAATTTAGGGGAATGTTTCTACTCCTGATTGTTGTGTCTACAACTCCAAATATGATCCAAGATCTCGGATATAATACATATAATCCAAACATGTAGATGGTCTATTAGTGGGGGGAATTCTTTTCCATGTTTTGCTAAATCTCAAATTGAAATATGAGACAGTTTCTTGCTGATTTTTCTGCATGGAGGTAAATTGATTAAGAAGAGAAAAAGGATCAATAGATTCATTAAATTACTCTATAAATTGCTCAACTAACACTTGCCATGAAGTGATAGTATTGTCCTCCAAGGTTCTAAACCAATGCAATATATTTCCTTTGAAGGACAAGACTAGAATTCTTACAATAATATCTTCTTCCTTTATGTTGTGGATTGCTTCTAGGTTCAAGATATCCTGGCAATGCTCATAAGATATTTTTCTAGATCCATCATAAGTGGAAATAGCTTTAGATACATATTGAGGGATGGTATTCATTTAGGCCAATCTAAGATGACCGACTATGTTCCAGCTGGGATACTTCTGTAATGGCTGATTAGGGGGCCCATTTTATGCCATATTTTTAACTGTAGGTCTTATTGGGGAAATTATAGGATGGACTACAGAATCCTCTTCCAGAAGCTCTTTTTCTATGAGGAAATATTGATCTAAAATTATAGCAATAGAATCCCCTCTATAAGGTAATTTACAGTAAAAATAGGAACTAGGGTTATTCCTTTTAAATACCTAGTATACATGAAAGGACACTGGTCTACAAGGATAATTATTTTTTTGAGTCTAAATACCAGGGAGTCACCAGGTGAACTCACTCTTCTCCACTTATAAGTTCAATAAAATTAATCTAATCTTGATTCCTTCGTGTTGATATAATAGTAACTCATTTTATGGGTTTCGTGTTCCTTGTGAACTGGTCCCATCGGGCGTGCCAAAAACTGTTGGGTACTGAATTGCACGATTTTTTCACTCGATACTACAACTGTCTATATTCTTATTTTCTATCCAGAATTACATCTGATAGCTGTGCTCAACACTCAATATTGTATTGACCAAAATAGAGTTTTCTATCCAACCTCTAGAGTAGAATGATTCCTTGTCAACTTAAGTAGGGTGTTGACACAATTATGCTCACTTAGGGTTTGAATGTTAGGGTAAGAAAAGGCTAGGGTTAGATAAATGTGAAAAATAGTGGATGGATAGGCTAACAACATTGCACCACCATACAAAGCTCTGAAAAACTAACCCAAAGATACATAACTCAGATCAACATTATCACAAATTGAATGACTCTTCATTCATTAAAGCACACAGAGAAATATTGCATACATTGATTTCAATATCCAGACAATGATAATCCAAATAACAGAATTCACCAAAATCTAGATTCTATAAAAATGCACTTCCTAACAATAAATATCAAATTTAGAAGTAGATTTCAATTACTTTAACATCTAGTAATCCATTAATTTGGCACAAACTAACCACTTAAGTATTCATAGAAATACAGCTAAATAATTCAAACCTCTGATATCAGTTATGAAGATACAAATTTGGAGGTGAAGATCAATGTAATGCTCCTTCTATTAGCTCTTTGAAATATTTATAGTAGCACAGGCAAACACACTAGAGCCGAACCTTAAAAATGAGGGTTCAACATTTATTTATAGTTTTGTATAAATTTAAAAGTACAAAGAATATTACAAAGATTTATTTTGATAGCACAATAGAGAATTCTTGTTGGCATTTACTTACTGGTACATCCTCTATAAAATCCATTGAATGTGGTACACCATGGCAGCTCAGGGTCTTTGCAACTTGTTGGTTGTTCAGTGCAACTAGAGTCCAGGCCATTGGAAATCGCATACCAACATTGATTATTCTTGGATGTTTTCTGTTGTCATCGATCTAAAACCACCTCTAGTTTATATTTCTTGGAAACTCTTGATGCTTTAGCTTCCTCTTCCAAGTGGATGTTACAATTCTGGTGAAGAAATATTCCTAAATACCTCAGATTCTTTTATGCAATATCTATCGTTGATATCCCTCATTATACGGTTCTGATTAAACCTGATAAAATCTTATTACAATGGCAGTGAGAAACAACACCATTCCACTTTAAAATTTTGGTGACATCATCCTTATGTCTCAAAAACTATGAAATCACTAATCTAGCTCTTGAATGATCTAAAAATTAAGCAAGATCGAATTCGGTCTTTGTTCATTAGATTCCTTTGTTATCTGCAAGGTGCCTTCCAATCCACACAAAAATATTGATGACATCACTCCTTATTTGTGAATTTTATGGATTTTATTCCATAATGAGCAAGTGCATTAGCATATGATCATCAATCTGGACCCGTCATAGTGCAACATGAATTTTTCTCCATTTCGTAATATCCTCAGAATAAAACCTTCTACTTTGTCATCGTTATGAAAAGGAGAAGTCAAAACTATCCTTAGTCATGAATCCACATCCACCTTGGTTGTAGTATTCTTCTTTGTCACCATTCTGGGTGCAAATACTCTATGTTTTTTTTGAAATTGGGCCTTCTAAAACTTAGCCACTCGTGAAGTTGCCAATCTATACTTTTTTATCATTAACGTCATCTCTTCTAAAAAATTTTGTGGATTTGAGATGCATCACCAGTTTGGAGCCAAAGACAAGTCTCCCAAAATCACTTCATTCATGAAAATTGACTAAGTGTCGGGCAAGCTCATACCTTCTATTGCGGATCTGCTCCAAAATACACTGCAAGGGGTGCGGAATGAAGATTTTTCCACTTAGAAAAAACTTGCAAAAAATTTCCTAAGTATGTAGCCATTTTGGGCCTACACCAATCTATGTGCTATTGGTAATATTAGTACTGAAGTCAGGTCCTGTACCCCCAAAACCAATCAAATTTTGGATATTTATCCTAACATTGAAGTCACACCCCATGCTATCAATTATGAATCCTATTACAACTATACTCATATCAAATAAAAGATAAATAAGTACAAATACCTCATCATTATTGAATAGGATCCTAATATCTCTGAAGACTCTCCCTCCCATCACCACAAGATGAAGAAAGGGGACAACTCCATGCGATACTTATCTCAGAAAGGGGTTCCATAATATAGTTCCTCCAAGCCACATCTTCAACTTGATAGAAAACCTATGTGTCTTATATTACTAAAAAAAGCTACCTCCTTGAGTTGAATGAAATTTTGAAATCTCTAACCATAGATACCAAGATAAGTGTTTTTATTCTACAACAAGCTACGATTCTCTTGGATGAATATAAATATCAATTTGAGGCTTTGGAAGAGTATAAAATTTTCCTTGATGGTGACAGACAAGAAGACCTAGTAGATGTACCTACCCTCAATTTGGGTGATTAGCGCTCTACTCCCTTTCATATGACCTTCACTTTGGCTCTTGGTGGGCATCGAATTGACATCAAGTTTTACTTAACAATGCAACTATTTATCTTCCAATTTTTTATCCAGGCATGCACCTGATATTTGTAGCTTGACACTCAAGCATTGGATGGACCAAATACAACTTCAATCCAACATCCAAAGTAGGTTGGTCCCTTGTCAACTTAAAATGGTGTTGATACAATTAAAGCTCAAATAGGGTTTTGAGATAAGGGTTAGAAAAGGTTTAGGGTTAGAGGTATTATAAAAAATAGTGGTTGAATAGGCTAAAAACATAGGAAACTACAAAAAAAGACTCCCACAAGCTATTTCCAATGTCTCATCACTCAATATTAGTAGCACCCAAGCCATGAAATATTCATATATTAAAACATAAATGGAGATATATTACAGAAAATAATTCCAACATCTAACATTGATAATCCAAATAGAAGAATAGACCAATAGTTATATTTAATAGAAATAAACTTCCTAATAATATAGATCTAACAAAGAACAAATTTCAACTACTCTCACAACTAGTAATCCAATAAGCTGGAATGAACTAACCATTCAAGTATTAACATAAATGTAGCTCAAGGCTTCGAATCTTTTGCACAAGATGATGAAGATGACAAATTTGAGTCAAAAAATTAGAGTAATGCTCATTCCATTAGCTCATAGGAATATTTATAGTAGGGCAAGCAAATGCACTAGAGCTGACCCTAGAAAAATAGGGTTCGGCCTCTATTTATAGTTTGTAAATGAAAATAATATTGAGGAGACATTACAAAGATTATATTTTTACATCTTAGTAGAGAGTTATTGCTAGCATTATATTATTGGTTCAGCCTTCGAGAAATCTATTGTGAGAAAATTTCCATAGTAGCTTGGCACTTTGCAACTTGTTGGTTTGTTTATGGTTGTTGGTATTGAAGTCGTTAAGGACTGCATCTGATCCATAGATCATTATTGGAATCTCGCTCCACCATTGATATGCAACTGCATCTGGTTCTTGTTATTGAAACCCTTTGATGCTTTGTCTTCCTGCCCTCCAACTAACTACACTCATATTCAACAAGAAAATACTTTTAAATATCTTGACAGTGTTGAGAAAATCTCAACCATCGATATTTATCATGAACGACTATGATCAAAACATTGAGAATAATCTGCAAAATTGGTGGGGAAAAACTAGAGTTCCATTTTGCACTTTTATTGCTGACATCATCATCTATGGCTTCAACTCTACAGAATTGAATTCCAAAATAATATGTGTTATAGAGTGAGCAGGATGCATTCCACTATTAATCCACTTATTATCTTTCCTTCTCTTTCCTTTGGCTCCAAGTAGAATGTAATCCACATAAAAAGTATGCTGACATCAACATCACCTTGGTCAAAATGCATAATCATCAATCTAGACTGAAGTTAGTGTAAATAAGACTTCATCGCTAATCTACACCTTATGTAGTTTTTTATACCTTTTTGTCATCAATCCGCACCTAAATACTCTTGAGACTCGATGGAATTGACCTTACTGAAACTTAGCCGCTCAAAGCATGCAAAAGACTACTCTCAGTTGCCATTATGTACTTCTTTTTGTACTAACATCATCATAACCAAAAAAAATTGCAGAATTAGGACCCATTTCCAATTTGTACCCTTATACACTATAAACTGAGTGGAATTTCTCAAGGTGAAAAATGCACTATGTTGGGAAAATTAGGAAACTCATGTTGCGGATCCACTCCAAAATACACTGGAAAATGTGTGAAATGGAAAATTCATACCTTAGAATAAAATTTTCAATGCTTTCTAAGGATGTGGTCATTTTGGGCCTACATTCTGGTGCCTCCCAAGTGGATTTTCTTGCAAAGCCATAGAAATCAAAGTATTATCCATTGGGCATCAGGAGTCAAAAATGCTTATCTTCAAAAATGCTTTAAAGAATAATTTCCATATGAACACTACCCTCTAAAAACTGAAAACCCTAGATGATAAACATTCATATTGAGACCATGCTTCATACATACAAGAGGATAACTATTCACATGAAGACTATACCTTAAACATTAATATCTATGCCATTTCAGCAAAACTGCTTCATTGCTACAAAAAAATATAGTTATGTTCTCCTTATAAAGCCTTCTTACAATACATGATAAAAATGTCTTCACACAAAACTTGCTATTCTTTGTGTCTCTTTGGACTCATGCTTTTATTGTTTATTTCTGACCATGTCAGAGTAAAAATGAATTAGACAAAAATACAAAACTTATGACTATATATGTACAAAAAAAAAATTCTAAGCTTGTGTCCCTTAATGATATACAATTCTATCTAGCCCTTCCTCTTGTTGGACCTCTTCTTTAGCATTATTCTCTTCATCTTGTTCATATTCCTCCTCTGGAGAAGATTGATCTTTATTTTCATATTTAGAATTATCACCAAAAAGCTACACCATCAGTTATCTGTAGGGATTGTTTCCATGTTGCTTTAGAGGGTTTGAAATTCTCCTTCAGTTTCTTATAAATATACTGGAGTTCACAAATATCTTCATAGTTATAAGCACTTCCTATGTTTACCAAGTCTTCCATGAGGTCTCTGAGCCTAGTAAAATCAATAATTATTTGTGAAGCTTGCTCTTGGTCAATTGGTTCTTCTAGAGCATCAATTTCAGACTCATCTTGTAAGCTCTCATCAATACTCTTCTTAATTTCTTCAACTAACAACAAACTATGATATTCCATCCATAACCCTCTAAAATCAATTTGGATCATTTCCTTATTAACATCCACTACATCTTTGATTACTCCTTCAATATTTTCATACAATAGCCAAGCCTTTTGGAGTGCTTTATGCTTATTCACTATAATTATGGTAGTAACTCTAACAATGTTCCACTTCTTATTAGGGATTAGCTTAGTAGAATCACTGAGTCTACTATCCACCAACCTATGAATTTGCTCAGCTAGAATTACCATAGGTTGTAGCTCTCCAGTGATTTTATCCAGATCCTTCTAAATACTTTGGAGTAGGCGACTGACATCATCTAAATAATCAACAATAAGTTGTAGTCCTGAGCATTTCTCTAGTACTTTAGAGAGCAATTCCTTTCTCATTTTCTTTAGTCTAGCCTTGGAAAAACTAGAAGATTTAGCATTTTTTATTTGAAGTTGTTGCTTAATACTCTATATTTATTTAGCATGTTCATCATTTTTCTTCTTCTATTATTCTATCTACTCCTTGAGCTTATTAGCTTCCTAAAACTTCTCTTACTAGCTCTTAGCTTCTTTTCTCAAAGATTTCTCTACTTATTTATGATTGTTGATAGTTTTTGGAAGCTTTTCAATTTTCTTTTCCAACTTACCCACCTTTTCTTTGAATATATATTTTTTTACATAAAAAGTTTCTAAGTGGGCTTTGGCTATGACTAGTTCATCAGGAAGCTTTTCAATATCTTTTGTGAACTCTTTTATACAATAATATTGAGCAGTCATATTAGTTTTAGGCTTGATCACAAGAGAAATCATGGATCTATATGTCCTTTGCCTTGAAACTAGATCAACAAACATGCTTCTCCTCTTTGTGGCCATCCTATTAGAAGGCTTAGACAACTTTTCTACCCATAAATTATTGATTTTATGTGTAGCTTCCTGCTCTTTCTACAAAATTACCTGGGTAGGGTAACTTTTAGTAAGAGGAGAAGAAGACACAAGGTATGCAAGCATAGAATTAAAAATTGATAGTAGTTGTGCAGTAGTTATAACAGAATCTGTGATCATAGTGGAATTTGTAACCACTATTTTAGTTACAATTGGAAAACTCATGGAAATTGAAGTGAGACTCACAGATGGGTGAATGAGTGTACTTGAAGTAGTTTGCTTCTCATATGATGGTGGTGGTTGTAATAGCAAGGATGGAACTATGGGATATGATAAAAGGGGAATCTCAAATGATGAAGGTGGAATTTACATTAACCTTGGAGGAGATGGATTAGTTTATACCTTAGTAGTGACTAATGAAATAGGTGGTGGACTATGAGGTGGAGAAGGTACCTTTGTTACAAATTCTTTATCAAAAAGGGAGGGATATTTCCTTGGGAAATTCAGATGAGAAAGATGAGAAGAGGGATTAGAGACTATATGTTACACACCAAACATAGTCGGCTATGTTTCCAAAAGATAATTCATTTTATTATTAATATGTATGATTGATTTAGTTTGTATTATATTTTATCATTAATTCAATTATTTACATATTGCATAGGACTATGCCCTCTAAGTGGTGAGGACCAACCCTCCTTAAGTGGTGAGTGATTTAATCTAATTTTATGCATTCCATCCTTTTACATTCTCTTTGGTCTGTTGTTCTAAATCTATGTTTGTTGTGCCTATTCTATTATTTTATGAATATATGTTATTGAGCAGTTGAAGTAAGAGGTTCAGGTAGGCATAACCTACCAAGTGGTATTGGTTGTATCTAACTTACAAACCTATAGTACCTGAGATATAGCCTCAATTGGGCTCATTCATAGATACGTGATCACGGTGCACTACTACAACACAATGTACTACTGTGAAGATGCAACATATATCATAATATCTCTATGCTTTCATAGCCATATGTTGATCCAAGCCTGCAACTCAAAACATGCCCATATGGTTGACATTATCAAAGAAGTGAAATCGACATCCAAATAAATTTTTTCATCCCCATCACGGTGATAAATAGCACACTTTAAAGGAAAAAATATGTGTATTCGGTATGTAAAATTGATCAAGTAATACTGATGCAGGAGCATCCGATGGCAGCAGAGCAATCTTGCATCAACAAAAAAAAAATTCTAAGTGTTAGCCTTAATGTCGCGATATCGCGACAGAGAAAAGTGTCACGATATCGCGACATGTCGCATTTTCGCGACTCAAGAAGGAGAGAGAAGATGCGGAGCAAAAATGTCATGATTTCATGACATGTCACGAAATCATGACCGAAAGAAGACCGGAAGGGCCAGAGAAGAAAATGTCATGATTTCGTGACATGTCGTGAAATCACGATCGACGGAGCAGAAAGAAAGCAAGGAAGGAAACTATCGCGATATCGCGACATGTCACGATTTCGTGACCCAAAAGAGAGAAAGAAGGCAGAGAGCAAAGTTGTCGCGATATCGCGACATGTCACGATTTCGTGACCCGAAAGGCGAGGAGGAGTCAGAAAGGAAAGGTGTCACGATATCGCGACATGTCACATTATCGTGACCAAAAGCCGAGAGAAGGCTCAAGAGAGAAAGATGTCGCGATATCGCGACATGTCGCATTATCGCGACCAAAAGACGAGAGAAGGCGCAAGAGAGAAAAATGTCGCGATATCGCGACATGTCGCATTATCGCGACCAAAGGACGAGAGAAGGTGCAAAGGAGGAAAGATGTCACGATATCGCGACATGTCGCATTTTCACGACCAAAGGACGAGAGAAGGCGCAAGGGAGAAAAGTGTCACGATATCGCGACATGTCGCATTATCGTGGCCAAAAGGCGAGAGGAGGCGTAGGAGAGAAAAAGTGTCGCGATATCATGACATGTCGCATTTTCATGACTCACAAGGGGCAGGAAGGCCGAAAAGCAAAAGTGTCACGATATCGCGACATGTCGCATTTTCGCGACTCGCAAAGGGCAGGAAGGCCGAAAAAGCAAAAGTGTCGCGATATCGTGACATGTCACATTTTCGTGACTCGAAGAGGGACAGGAAGGCAGTAAAGCAAAAATGTCACGATATCGCGACATGTCGCATTTTCATGACTCGAAGAGGGACAGGAAGGCAGTAAAGCAAAAATGTCACGATATCGCGACATGTCGCGTTTTCGCGACCAAACAAAAGGAAAGGAAAGGCAGGCAGTTACAGGGGCCGTTACAAAAGAAATTGTCGAGCGATGGGTATCCCGAACGTCATCATGGGTTGACAGGTGGACAGAGTCTACAATGGCAGCACTGGACAAGCACGTGGCACCAAGGTGCAATGAAAGTAGACGAAGATCAAGAGTCGGAGAGGAAGACGTTTCGGAAGCCAAGACAACGAAGAGGCATGGAAAATGAAATGAAGGGTCAGAAAAGGGAAACGGAGAGTCACGCCAGAGATTTTAAAAAGGGGAAGCGAAGGCATGCACAAGGGTCAGAAAACTATGGAGACAGAGTTGCAGACGTAAAGGCAAGAGGGCCATTCTGGACCTGTTTAGGCTGTTTTTCTTCCAAGGCGAAAGATGTTGTAATAGAAACTATCTTTCGAGATAAAGGAATTTATTTGGCAGACTGCTGCCATCATTGTAATATTTTTCCAATTTGATGAATGAGAACATAGATTTGGCATGAGCGATTTGGCTCCCCATCAAGTGGTATCAGAGCAGGAGTTCCTGAGTGTGTGAGCAGATCACCGAAAGTGAGGCAGTTTGCACCAAGATCTGTGGAAGGGTTGTGAGAAGAGAGTGAGAAAGAATGCCTCCATGAAGAAACCATGGTGGTGGGAGAAATGTGGTACCTGAAGAAGATTTCAGAGCTTTGTAGAGGTAGGTGCAAGCCCTGCAAGAGGAGTTACGAAGAGGGATTGAACCAAGAAGAGAAGATCATAGTGAAGATGAAGCTTGGGAGGTTGATAATCCCTCAGAAGAAGAAGAAGCAATGAATCCTGTAGAAGCCAGATTGGTTAAGGCCATATCTCGGATCGGGAAGAAGACAAAGTTTGATGTCTCCACGTATTCTGGGAATCTCAATCCAGAAGAGTTGATTGATTGGATAAATGATATGGAGGAGTATTTTGAGTATGAGGAGGTTGCAGATCCAGATCGAATCAAGTTTGCAAAAATGAAGTTGAAGGGCCATGCTTGCATATGGTGGAAAGAAGTGCAACTAGAAAGGAATAGAAGCGGAAAGGAAAAGATAACCAGATGGGATCGAATGGTGGAGAAATTGAAGAGACAGTTTATTCCTATGGATTATGAATTGGACCTATTGAGAAAAATGCAGAGTTTGAGACAGTCAAACAAGTCTATCAAAGAATACACAGAGGAGTTTTTCTAGATCTCAATCAGAACTGGCCATTCAGAGGCTAACAGGGAGAAGGTGGCCCGTTACATCAATGGGTTGAGAACCAGTATTCAAGAAGAATTGAGTCTGGTTAGGATGAGCACCATTGAGGATGCTTACCAATTTGCCCTCAAAGTTGAAGAGAAGCTAAACAGACGGTTTGAGGGTAAGCAAAGAGGAAGAGGTCATGGTGGAAGAACTGGTGGAAGGACCAAGTGGAGAAAAATATAAGGATCGGATGAAGGCTGGTGGAACCAGTAATACCCAGGACCAGAAAGAGGGGAACACCTACCAACCCCGTAATTAGAACAATGGTTACCCAAGAGGGAGAGGTAGATCTGGACATGGATTTGGAAGGGGAGGATTTCGTGGAACCTGTTTCCACTATGGCGAAGAAGGACATCGAGCATACGAGTGTCCACAACACCAAGAAAGGACGAATAAGAGACCTGAGGGTCCTGCCAGAGCTGTTGTGGTAGATGAAGGTGCTGAATCAAAACATTCTGAGGAGGCAGAGGGAGGAGAAGTTATGGTCACCAGGAGGACCCTGTTGAATGAGGAGAAAGAACCAGACCAGAGGAGGAGCCTGTTTCGCACAAGGTGCAGAAGTTCGGGTAAGGTCTATAATATCATTATAGATAATGGTAGTACCGATAACTTGGTCTCCAAAGAAATGGTTACTAAGTTACAATTAAAGAGGAGAAGCCACCCGCATCCATATCGGATTGCATGGTTATAGAAGGACCATAGGGCTTTGGTCAATGAGCAATGCTCAGTGAAATTCAATATTGGGAATTACTGTGATGAGGTCCTGTGTGACATCCTGCCTATGGATGCTTGTCATTTGTTGTTGGGAAGGCCATGGCAGTTTGATCGGTGTGCAGTGCATGATGGTCGCGCCAACACTTACTCGATGACAAAGAATGGAGTGCGCCATAAGTTGAAGCCCTTGAAGGAAGCGGGCGAAAAGGTATGTGGCAGCGCTAGAATCTATTTAGTTGAAGGGGGAAGATTTTTGGATGGTTTAAAGCATGAGCATATGTGCTATGCATTAATTCCTAGAGTTAGGAAGGAAGAATGTAAGGATACCCCTGTAGAAGTCTTAGGACTATTAGAAGAATTTCCAGACATTGTATCTGATAATGTGCCTGAGGGTTTACCACCAGTGAGGAAGATCAGTCACCATATAGATTTGGTACCAGGATCTAGTTTACCCAATAAGGCAGCACATAGAATGACTCCTATAGAAACTGAAGAGCTGAACAGGCAAGTCCAGGAGTTGCTGGAGAAGGGACTGATTCGGGAGAGCTTGAGTCCATGTGCAGTACCTGCAGTACTAGCACCAAAGAAATATGGAGAGTGGAGAATGTGTACAGACTCTCGAGCCATTAACAAGATCACCATAAAGTACAGATTTCCATTGCCAAGGATGGATGACATTATGGACTGTTTGAGTGGAGCCAAGTACTTCACAAAGATTGATCTGAAGAGTGGTTATCATCGGATTCATGTCGGAGAAGGAGATGAGTGGAAGACAACCTTCAAGACCAGAGAGGGTTTGTATGAATGGTTGGTCATGCCATTTGGGCTAACCAATGCACCAAGCACATTCATGCGATCGATGAATGAGGTATTGAAAGAATTTTTAGGCAAATTCATCATTGTCTATTTGGATGATATTTTGATATTTAGCAGAACCCTGGACGAACATCTGATGCATATCAGAAGAGTTTTTGAGAAGCTGCGGGAGGAGCAGTTGTTAATTAATCTAAAGAAGTGTAATTTCATGAAGGAGTTAGTATACCTGGGATTTGTCATCTCAGTCGAAGGTCTAAAAATGGACCCAAAAAAAGTGAGAGCTATCATTGAATGGCCTACTCCGAGAAGCACGATTGAGGTAAGATCATTTCATGGTCTAGCAAGTTTTTACAAGAAATTCATTAGGAATTTCAGCAGTATTTGTGCACCCCTTACAGAAACAATGAGAGGGGATAAGAAAGAATTTAAGTGGACCTTAGGAGCAGATAAGAGCTTTGATCTATTGAAAAAGAAGGTTACAGAGCAACCTATTTTGGCACTTCCAGATTTTAATAAGGTATTTCAGGTAGATTGTGATGCTAGTGGTAGTGCCATAGGAGCTATTTTGAGTCAAGAAGGTAAACCTATTGCTTACTTTAGTGAGAAACTCAATGATGCTAGGAAGAAGTATTCGGTTTATGATCAAGAGTTTTATGCTATGGTTCAGGCTCTAAAGAAGTGGCGACATTACCTATTGCCAAAAGAGTTTGTTCTATTTACTGATCATCAGGCCTTACAGTATATTAATAGCCAAGGGAAGCTAAATCAAAGGCACCTAAAGTGGGTTGAGTTTCTATAGAGTTATACCTTTGTGTTGAAGCACAGGAGTGGAAGGTCAAATAGAGTTGCAGATGCCTTAAGTAGAAGGCAGTGTTTGTTGACAGAAATGAAGGTGGAAGTGGTAGGATTTGATGAACTGAAGGGTTTGTACCCTAAAGATCCTGATTTTGCAGAAGCCTGGAAGGCTTGCTTGGCACCTGTCACTTTGGACAAGACCAAGTGGTTGGATTTTTTGATCCAAGATGGAATGTTGTTTAGAGGAAGTCAATTGTGCATCCCAAGGAGTTCAATGAGGGAAAATCTGGTCAAGGAGAAACACAGTGGAGGGCTGGCTAGACATTTTGGTCGGGATAAGACCATTGCCCTGGTTAGTGAGAACTACTATTGGCCGCAACTACAGCAAGATGTGAAGAAGTTTGTGCAAAGCTGTAGAGTATGCCAGAGGGTGAAAGGTGTGCACCGAACACTGGATTATATCAGCCATTACCTGTACCAGAGAGACCATGGGAGGACGTCAACATGGATTTCATTCTTGGTCTACCAAGGACACAGTGGGGAAATGACTCCATATTTGTGGTAGTTGATAGGTTTTCCAAGATGGCACATTTTATTCCCTACCAGAAAACTAGTGACGCAGTTCACATTGCAGGGTTATTTTTCAAAGAGGTGGTACGACTTCATGGTCTACCAAAGAGTATCGTTTCTGACAGAGATACCAAGTTTGTGGGGTATTTCTGGAGGACTTTGTGGAAGAAGCTGAAGACAGATTTGAAATTCAGTTCTGCATACCATCCGCAGACTGATGGCCAAACGGAGGTGGTGAATAGAAGTCTGGGAAACCTATTGAGATGCTTGATAGGAGATAAGCCCACAGGATGGGATTTGGTTTTGCCATAGGCAGAATTTGCATATAACAATTCTGTCAACAGGAGTACTAACAAATCTCCATTCTAGATAGTGTATGGGAGCAGTCCAAGGAATGCTTCTGAGTTGAGGAAGATGGATACAGGGGAAAGGTGCAGTGCCGAGGCTGAGGACTTTGCAGAGCATCTGAAGAGCATGCATGAAGAAGTAAAGAAGCACATTACTACTATGAATAACCAATATAAGACAAGGGCAGACCAGAAGCGACGGTTCAAGGAATTCGCTGTGGGAGATGAGGTCATGGTCCATCTGAGAAAAGAAATATTTCCTGCTAAAACCTATAACAAGCTGAAGATGAAGAAGTTTGGACCATGTCGAATTCTAGGAAAATGGGATTCAGGCAATGCATATGAAGTAGAATTGCCCAGTGGCCTTAACATATCACCTATTTTCAACATTGTAGATTTGGTAGAATATCATGAAGGAGGTAGTAGTGAGACACCAAGTGCAGAATTGTGGAGTATTCCAACGTCTACTCTAGAAACAGGCGAGATCGAGGAAATACTAGACACTCGAGCAGGAAGAAGTACCAGGAACAGGCAGTATTCTGAATATCTGGTCAAGTGGAAGGGCAAGCCTATCGAAGATGCAACTTGGTTGTCAAAAATAGAGGTCGACCGCCTGGGTCTTCCTCCAATAGTATAGAAGTGAAGGACACTTCTCAATCCACCCCGGTTGTCTGATGCAGGAGCATCTGGTGGCAGCAGAGCAATCTTGCATCAAAAAAAAATTTCTAAGTGTTAGCCTTAATGTCGCGATATCGCGACAGAGAAAAGTGTCGCGATATCGTGACATGTCGCATTTTCGTGACTCAGGAAGGAGAGAGAAGATGGGAGCAAAAATGTCATGATTTCATGACATGTCATGAAATCACGACCGAAAGAAGACCAAAAGGCCAGAGAAGAAAATGTCGCGATTTCGTGACATGTCACGAAATCGCGACCGACGGAGCAGAAAGAAAGCAAGGAAGGAAACTGTCATGATATCGCGACATGTCACGATTTCATGACCCGAAAGAGAGAAAGAAGGCAGAGAGCAAAGTTGTCATGATATCGTGACATGTCACGATTTCGCGACCCGAAAGGCGAGGAGGAGGCAGAAAGGAAAGGTGTCACGATATCGAGACATGTCGCATTATCACGACCAAAAGCTGAGAGAAAGCTCAAGAGAGAAAGATGTCACGATATCGCGACATGTCGCATTATCATGACCAAAAGACGAGAGAAGGCGCAAGAGAGAAAAAGTGTCACGATATCGCGACATGTCGCATTATCGTGACCAAAGGACGAGAGAAGGCACAAAGGAGAGAAAGATGTCACGATATCGCGACATGTCGCAATATCACGACCAAAAGGCGAGAGAAAGCGCAAGGGAGAAAAGTGTCGCGATATCGCGACATGTCGCATTATCACGGCCAAAAGGCGAGAGGAGGCGTAGGAGAGAAAAAGTGTCGCGATATCGTGACATGTCGCATTTTTGCGACTCACAAGGGGCAGGAAGGCCGAAAAGCAAAAGTGTCGCGATATCGTGACATGTCGCATTTTTGCGACTCGCAAAGGGCAAGAAGGCCGAAAAAGCAAAAGTGTCGCGATATCGCGACATGTCGCATTTTTGCGACTCGAAGAGGGACAGGAAGGCAGTAAAGCAAAAATGTCACGATATCGCGACATGTCGCATTTTCATGACTCGAAGAGGGACAAGAAGGCAATAAAGCAAAAATGTCGCGATATCGCGACATGTCGCGTTTTCACGACCAAACAAAAGGAAAGGAAAGGCAGGCGGTTATAGGGGCCGTTACAGAAGAAATTGTCGAGCGATGGGTATCCCGAACGTCATCATGGGTTGACAGGTGGACAGAGTCTACAATGGTAGCATTGGACAAGCACGTGGCACCAAGGTGCAATGAAAGCAGACGAAGATCAAGAGTCGGAGAGGAAGACGTTTCGAAAGCCAAGACAACGAAGAGGCATGGAAAATGAAACGAAGGGTCAAAAAAGGGAAACGGAGAGTCACGCCAGAGATTTTAAAAAGGGGAAGCGAAGGCATGCACAAGGGTCAGAAAACTATGGAGACAGAGTTGCAGACGTAAAGGCACGAGGGCCATTCTGGACCTGTTTAGGCTGTTTTTCTTCCAAGGCGGAAGATGTTGTAATAGAAACTATCTTTCGGGATAAAGGAATTTATTTGGTAGACTGCTGCCATCATTGTAATATTTTCCCAATTTGATGAATGAGAACATAGATTTGGCATGAGCGATTTGGCTCCCCATAAAATACTTTCTAACCACCCTCAATACATTTTGGGTAGCCATTTAAATCACAACAGTGGAAAAAAATCATTCACTACTATAGATTCACCGAAACAAGTACTGCACTAGCTGTAGTTTCACATCGTCCAATCACAATTCATTGAAAATCAAATATTAAGTCCAAAACTAAGGTGTGTATTATTTTTTTTAAATTTCATTTTGGGACATATATCCCACACATAGTATGGGGAAGGTAGTAGATGGTTTAAAATATAATTGACATAATAAGTAAAGCGTGACTTCGGTCATGTACTACCCCGTCTCCTTCATGCGCATTAACTGATGTGTCATGTCCTTCCTAGTCTGCATTGTTTCTGGTTGCTGAGATGTCTTTCTTGTCCTTCATTCCTATTGTGTCCATCTATTCTTGCTCAGTCCTATTTTTATTCATCCCTATTGTATCCAGTTTTCCTTTCCTAGTCCCATGGTCCCTTTTGTGTCCAGTTGTGCTCACTCGGTCCCATTGTCATCTTCCATGTTGCTTTGAGTATTCATCCTATCCTTCACATCACGTTGGTCCTATTTGTTGCCATCATATTTTGTGTCACTTCAAATATCATCCTATCCTTTGCATCGTTGTTGGATTTTTTTTTTTGCCTCGAATCTTCACTTCGTGGATAGTGTCATCCTCGCTCGCATGTCAAGTGGCTTCATCATAGGTTGTCCTTTATTGGTCATTTTTATTCACATGGTAAATTGGGTCGTGTAGCCTAGAAGGAAGTAATTCGTACGATGGGTCATAGCCGTTAGAAGTTAGCCAAAACTAGAGATTAGACAATTCAAAAGTAGTCGTTGGAACTGCAAATTCAATCAAAATCTAGCCGTTGGGAGATCCAATCATTGAAAATTTCAAAACTATGTTGCAGTTGCAGCGACAGTTGGAGTGGTAAAACTAAATATTTTTTTTGCCAAATTAATCAATTTTTTTTGTAGAAGTCAAAGGCAAAATTGATAAGTAGGGTTTATTTACAAGTGCATGATTGAAAGGTGGACCAAAGGATCAAACAGTCGATTAACCATCTCGAAGAACTCAAATGAAGGGATCCTAAAGTCAAGAACTCCAAGAAATAAAGGTACACATTATTCTTCTCCTTTACACATTAATAGTTTTGATCCCGATCATCCACTACTTGACACCATGGCATCCAATCCTTCTCCTACTTATTCCCACAAGAACCTCACACATGAGGAAACATGACACCCTAATACCAAAACCCCAACCATACAATCATTAGTAGATAGCATGAGAAAATTGACCACATTGGTGACCCAACTATTGGATAAACAAAATAAACCAACCCCTCCTATCCTGAATTGCTTTCATACACACTGTAATAATGAGGATCAGGATGGAGAAGAAGTTTATGAACAACAAAGAGGTCATAATGGTAGTCCCAAAAATCACTTCCATAGGCATAGGAATAATGAGGCCCAAGATAGAGATGAATTTTACCAACAACCAAGAGGTCCTAATGGTGTAAATTTTTCATGCATTGATATACCCATATTTGAGGTTCATGATCCACATGGTTGGATAGCTAAAATGGAAGGTATTTTAGACTTATACCAAATTTGAGATTCATAAAAATTTCCTTTTGCTACCTCCAAAATCGGTACTGAAGCTTATCAATGGTTTGTATGGCTCAAACGTGAGAATGGAAATACCATCTATTGGGATGATTTCACCACACATTTCCTTAAAATATTTGATGAAGGATCCTCATATTCATACATGGTGTGGTTGTTATCACTTAAGCAAACAGGATTTGTACTGGAGTATATTTCAGAATTCACTAGTCTGCTTTCCTATGCAAGAAACTTAACATACGATGTGGTGGTATCCACTTTTAGAAATGGATTGAAAGAGAATATTCAATTTGAAGTTGACCTACAAGATCCATCCTCTTTATATAACTATATAAGGATTGCCAAGTTGGTTGAGATGAAGTTGCAAATTAGGACATCTATACGACGTGATTCCTATGGTCGACATCAATACCACAAAACCTATTTTCACAGGAATTACCAACCATCAAGATACTTCTGCTATAAATATCACAATCACCATACAAAATATTAGGTATGTGTACCATGACAAAAATTTCAAATTGAATATGCTGACAAGGAAGATGACAAGAAAATAGAGGATACCAGCTCACCTGATTTTCCAATAAACAAAGACCAAAATGAACCCAAGGAGGCTATAGTTGATGAGGATACTATGGAACTTTTAGTATATGCTCTTATGGGGTTATCATATCACCATACAATCAAGGTATCATGATTCATTCGATAAAGGAAGGTAACTATATTGATTTATTCAGGTAGTACTCATAACTTTATTGATACAAAGATTGCCAAGGCATTAAACTTACACATTAACTCTTCCAATCAAGAAAAATTTCAAGTTATAATTTCAAATGAGAGAATTTCTGAATGTATTGGTAGAACATCTCCAATTTCAATGCAAATGGGAAGTTATACTTGGTGTGGTACTCTTTTTGTTATAAGTTTAGTGAATTCATAAGTTATATTGGGAGTCAATTTGTTAGAACAAATAGACACCACGGTCAATTTTAATTACAAGAAATGCTTTGTTGAATGGATAGAAAATGGGAAGACCATTCACCTCCAAGGAATTTTAACACCTCCATAAAAGATAGTGGGTTCTCAGAACATGGAAAAAATATTAAGAAAAGGTAGTTACAAATTCATTTCCCAAGTTAATTGTATGGAAAAGCAAGCACAAGAGATTCTAGAAATCAAATCAGCATATCTACAAAATATTGTGGCTAACTATGATGAGGTCATCTAAGAACCAAAGGGATTACCTCCAAAAATATCCCATGACCATGCCATACACCTTGTTCCAGGATGTCTCCCTCCTAATGGTCGTCCTTATTGATATCCCCAACCTCAAAAAATAGAAATTGAGAAAATTATCCAAGAACTATTAGAACATGGTGTCATCCGTTACAACACTAGTCCTTATTCTTCACTAGTGGTTTGGCCCATTGCAAAGACAATTCTTGGCGTATGTGTCCAGATTTTTGTTCCCTTAAAAAAATCACCATCAAGGATAAATTTCCTATACCTATTATTGATGATTTACTAGATGAACTACATGGTGCAAATTTTTTTACAAAATTTGATTTACGTTCTGGGTTTCACCAAATTAGAGTTAGGGAAGAAGATATTCCTAAAACAAAATTTCGCACTCATGAAGGTCACTATGAATTCTTGGTCATACCTTTTGGTCTCACTTGCTCCATATACATTTCAAAGTCTCATGAACCATGTATTTCATCCATTCCTTTGCAAATTTGTCCTAGTCTTCTTCAATGACATACTCATATATAGTAAATCATGGAATGATCATCTATTACATGTGGGAAGGGTTATAAGAAAAAATTGTTTGTCAAACATTCTAAATGCTCTTTTGGTGTTCAAGAAGTTGAGTACTTGGGTCATATAGTTTCTCATGAAGGTGTTAAAGTGGATCCAAATAAGATAAATGTGATTCAGGATTGGCCCTTACCTAAAACTATCAAGAAACTTCATGGTTTTTTGGGTCTCATTGGCTATTATCATAAGTTTGTGCATAACTATGGAAAAATTATAGTGCCTCTCATAGCTCTTAAAAAAATGATGATTTTCATTGTTCAGAAATAGCCACTCAAACCTTTGAGATTCTCAAAGAAGCAATGTGTACTACTCCAGTATTGGAAACTCTGGATTTTCACAAACCATTTGTAATCGAATGCGATGCTTTAGGAACAGGTATTGGGGTAGTATTAATGTAGCAAGGTCATCCATTAGCATTCAAAAGTAAACAAATTTTAATTTTTTTTTGTGAAGATCCACATATGAGAAATAAATACTGGCTATTCTACATGCAGTGGAGAAATAGAGACACTACTTAATCAATAACCGCTTCATCATTAAAATCGATCATAGTAGTCTTAAGAAAATTCTAAAAAAATGATTTTCTTATCCGGAACAAAATAAGTGATTAACAAAATTGATGGGATATGGTTTTGTTATCGAGTATAGGAAAGGGAAAAAAATATGGTAGCAGATGCATTATCATGAAAATATGAAGATGAAATTATTATTAATGCTATTTCAGGTCCTTTTTCTCAATGGGTATCTCAACTGCAGGAAGAATGGTTGTCCAATATAGAAACTGCTCAAACAATTCAAGATTTTTTGTTGGGTTCATCCAAGCATCCTTTTTTTTCCTATAAAGATAAGGTTTTAAGAAGGAAGAATCATATTTACATTCCACACACTTCTACAATAAAATCTAGGATTCTATATGAGTCACATGCTTCTCCATCATCAGGAAATTCAAGTTTTTTGAAAACTTATATGCGGGTTAAACAATCCTTTTTTTGGAAAGGATTAAAAGTAGAGGTCAAATAATAGGTGGCTAAATGTTAAGTATTCCAATGCAATAAGGGTGAAACAATCAAATAATTAGGGTTTATTCAACCATTACACATTTCATATCATCAGTGGGAACATATTTCAATGGATTTTATTGAAGGTCTTCCTAAATTAGAAGGCAAAACAATAATTTTTTTGGTGGTAGATCACCTTTCCAAATATGCTCATTTCTAGGATCTACAAGATCTATTTTCAGTAATCAAAGTGGCTAAGGTGTTTATGGACTCAATTTTTAAATTGCATGGAATACCAAAAAATATTGTAAGTTTAGACACCTAAAAGTTGCACATTGCTATACCTACGTACTTGTAGATCATTTTGGATACTTGTATGTTCACATAGGCCATCCTAGATATTCCTAGGCTATTGTAGACCAGCGTAGACTACTCTAGATCATCCTAGACATATGTAGATTGTTGTAGTCATGCGTAGTTATGCGTAGATGGTCGTAGTCATGTGTAGTCATGCATAGATCACCGTAGAATATTGTAGCATTATGTAGACTTCCACATACCACTTTGTTAGTTTTTAGGTCCAAAACCCTAATAAGTTATAAAAATCACATCACAAACATTTCCCAGGCATTGGGATACCTTCCATCAGCTTCCTAAGGTGATACAAAGCCTATTTGCACTCAATTGAGGTCCCCACGAGCTATTAATTGGCAAAAGTAATTATCAAGTCAATTCCAAAAATCTAATTTAATGTTGACTTCACTTAAGTAACATTTTTAGGGAAATTTTGATTAATTAAACTCTTAATCCTTAATTAACACTAATTACACCCTCCCACATGTGTGTAATTAGGGTTTTTTAATATATTTTTCTAAGAAACCTAATCAAGACCTAATTTGACTTAGGACCTCCTAATATTGATTAGACCTAATACTTCCTCACACATGTGTGAGGATAGGATATTTCCTATGAGGAATGTGAGGCCTCCACCTCACAAACCCTAACCTAAATTTGGTTAGACTTAAACCTAGGGTTAGTTTCCTTAACTCTCCCCTCTACACCTTACCATTTTATATATATAGTGGGCCAAAACCCTCATTTAGACCTCTCTCTATTTTATGTTCAAAGTATAGAAGCTCTATCTAATTCAACATAGAAGTCTAAAAAATCGTATTTTATAGCAAATAGAAGCATATAGTAATAGCCAAAGAGCCTCCCTACCAGAGCATTTTAGTAAAATACAACTCATAGTAGGATTCACCCCCGCCCCATGAATATGGTTCTAGTTCACCCGTTGGGTGGCGATTTTAGTCTATAAAGCCCAAATCACCTTAGATTTAGCAGGTAAGCTTCGATTTATTGTTCCCAAGTATTTAACATCATTTATCATAAATTTTAATATATTTTTGTGTTGATTTAGTCTTCATAACCAAGGGGTCTGAACAAGGAAAGCCCCCCAACCAACTAATACCCTTTTGCATGTTCTTCATAGGTTAAAATAAGGATAACACCATCAACTACAACCCGACGATGGATCACAAACCCACCTACATTGAGGGACGATAGAAGGCGGTATCAATATTATTGTGAAGCTTATTAGAAAAGACACTATGAAAGGGAAACTTGTCCCTATTGTAACCTATGCCATCTTTTAATATAAATGAAATACAACTTTCTTGTTCAACATACTTTGTGTTTATGTTGTTAGATAAAATACCACTTTCCACCCGTTTCATTCTGGCACGCTCGGTGGGACCCCCATAATGGATACTGTTGGGCTAACCTTTTCTTGTGAATATGATAATATCCTTGGTTTATGTGTTTTCCAGGTACTAAATCTAACTATCATAGAGATATTTAAAGCCCTAGGAACCCTCTCAAGCCTTCATAATAGATATTTTGGGCATCTAAACACAATTCACTCCTTGCCCCATGAATCAGATCTCAATTCACCCCTCGAGTGGTGAAGTCAATTCAAAAGCCTCACAAACCACCAAAATTGTAGGGGTGAGCATTACAAGACCTAATAATACCATCCATAGCATCAAAGACCAGGTATTCCTCTGTATTTGCTTTGTGTATAAATTTTTGGGTATATGTAAAATGTTTACTAGTTAATACATAATAGCTAGTAACAAATTTCCCTTTCTTCGCATTTCCATTTGGTTTAAGTATCGTTGTAATTATAAAATCTATCAAAATTATAGCAACTTCAAATTTCAAACTCTCAAGTAAATTTCACTTTCTCTTTTTCTAATTTGCATGTATAAATTTCTTATAATTATTTATTTATATATGTACGTATTTTCATTGCAATTACTACATGTTCTTACACATATTTAGAGTCACTTAAACCCCTTTTTTCACACCTTCACATCACATGTTTCTATGCTTTGAAAAATAGAGTTAAATTCTTTTCCTAAAATCATCTAGGGTTAGATTATTTTTTCACAAAAAGCACTTCATTCTAGTATTTTGCTTTTGAAAAACACATATAAGGCTAGCTTTCAATTTGAAAAGGCAACTAGTTAGATTTCCTATTTTACATAACATTGATATGAAAACAAAACCCCACACACACACACATGGTATCTTAAACAAGTGGTGAGATTGGACTTCATCCCAAATCCATCACTCAAGATTGGTGTGGTAGGTGTTTTACCCTCCACCAACTCACCCCCTAGACATATAGAAACCCCACAGGAGTGGTTTTCTAGGCATCATCACTGTAAAACCCCCCACTTTTGAGATTGGGCTTCTAGATTTTATCACCAGTTTTTACCTTCGGAGTGGGATAGGATTAGACACCTTTGTTCACAAGGCTTACATAATTAGTGAACACGATAACTATCGTTATTGACTAAGCTCACCTAAGGGTAGAGTGAAAGCATGGGTATGCCAGTAGCAAGTCTTAGATAGTACCACCTCTTCAGCATAGTAGGTTCTCCCCATTTTAGGATATTATTTTACTGCACCTTCCATATAGTTCACCATTCGCACATTGTGATATCATTCTATTTTGTGCATATTTGGGTGTTGCAGAAGGTTTGATACTAATGACATTCATTATTTACTAGAGTATTCACTTCACTACCTATGATACTACCTAGGAAGTACCAACATCAAAACACACATAAATGAATGAAACACTTTTTATTTCAACATTTTGAACTGATTCTAGGCTAACATTTTTTGCATGATCACAAACTGGTCTCAGCACATTACACCATATATTGCTTAGCTACACACAACACTTCATTCCTTTCTACTTATAATAGGCATAGTTGAATCCACACCATGTCGACATTATTCCTAAACCCCTTCACACACTACACATATAATTACAAGATTTTATTATCATGACACCACACATGTTGTCATGCCTATTGTCACCCATAGTCGGGCACGCGAGCATGCACACCTCATGGAGGAGATACCAGCCACTTCTTCTAGTCAGTCTCCACATACTCCTTCTACCATGAAGGGGAAGACCATAGAAACATCTAATTTATTCATAGTATTTTATGTATAGTTCACACACACAATTCCTCAGCATGATACGTCCACCCTAAGCGAAGCCTTAGCAACTTAAATTGTAGAGGATTATATGATTCTTTCATACCCATACTTGCCTAATCCACCCACCATGTTTTATGACCATGTGATCTACATAGCACCAAGATAGTCTAACCATTTTTTTACTATATATGAGGAGGTCATACCTACCTCCCTTACCTTTGCACACCCATTATTTTAGAGTTTATCTCAATCCCTATTTGATAATGACTCCTTCCTCTTGAACTGTACCTACCTAGAGGTCACATCATTCTCTCCTATGGTAGGAATGATTTTTGATCCTTTTTCCTCTACCATATGAGGCCAAAATTCCAAACTGTACAATAGCAACTTCCTCTATAGGAACAACAAATACCCTCTCAAACAACACACCCACACTCTTCCAAAGAGTCCCAACTATTATTATCCTAGCAGTCATTTTTCACAATTTTTGAAGACCCTACACAAGAATCTCTTCAAACCCAAACCACCCAGTGTCAACAACAGCAACCAACAACCAAAATTCATTCAAGAGGGGATACAGGCACCATATCCTATTCCCAATCTCCTAATTTAGAAGATTACCTCTCTTTTCCACTGCACTCCCACCTATGTTTTATGCTCCTAGAGTGTACAATACCCAATATTCCACTCTACATTCACCTTCACCGACCTTTAGGATACCGCCTCCTTCGCCTTTCCAAGCACTGTTTGTTAACCCTATTAATACCTATGAATTAAAACCCATAGCTCATATGTTTACTCCCCTGGGTCATTACACATAATTTAGCCTCACCATAGCTCACCGTTTAGGACAGAGGTAGGTCTTAGTTTTTGACATCTTACCTCGACCGTCACTAGTGCCAGCACCTCCACTCTCATATACTAGCACTATATTCTTCACACCCCCTCCTTCATGGTCATCATCTCCTATAGCCCAACCATTATAGTAGGCTCCTACCCAGAAGGAATCCATGCCATAATAGCATACATCCCAATCATAGTATTACTATCCCTAAAAAATATTCATTTTGCAACCTAGTGTTCTACTAGCCCCTATAGTATATGCTAGCCAATATCCAACATACCAAGACCAATTGGAATAGTTCCCCGTATAATATGGGGATGAAAATTAGTAACCTCATTATCCACCACACCCCTAGGCTTAGCCACCTCTAGCTCAATCGCCTACACCTAAAATTCAACTCTTACGAGATGAAGTAGATGTTGAACCTACGCACCGCAAGTTACGGGCCACAAAAACCGTCCTATGATGAACTCTATAATGATCCAATTCATCCATCCATTCCTATCCCACCTTAACCCTATTGCTTTGAGATCCTAAAATTTGATAAGTATAAAGGTAAGGAGTACCTTAGAGAGCATGTCAGTAACTATCGCTCAACTTGCTACCAACTTCATAGTAGCAACCCCCTAATGTTGTGAACCTTCTCCCTTTACCTCATAGTACAAGCCTTGGATTGGTATAACATGCTACCACAACATAGCCTTTATACCTTTGAGCAATTAGCAAACACCTTCTTGGAACACTTCTCAATTAACATTAAGAAGAAAAATACCTTTTTAGATGTCTATGCTTTATGAAAAGTTGATGATGAACCTATCATTGAGTCTGTATCTATATGGAGAGCGATCATCCATGACATATCCCATAGCCTTTCTACTACAAAGCTAGTGAAAATATTTTCCAAGAGTTGCCACAAACATATTTCTACCTCCCTACAAATTAACCCAAGCCACACCTTCGAGGAAGCCATTTCACAAGAAAAAGTTATCGAAGACATTAAAGTCCAATCCAAAAAAATTAATTTAAGATCAAAGCCTAACTACAATTCCAACTTCCATTTTAATAGAAATATGCCCAACCAATCATATCCTTGACCTCCATAAACCAACCAAGTGGCAGATGCTACTTTAGCACCAACACCAACCCCACCACCTTATGTTCCACAACAAAAAATATTTTAAACGAACATGCCTCCCACACCTAGGCATTAGTAGTCTCGAGGTATTCATCTGTAGGGTCCACAATGTAACCTCACACCACTATCTGAACCTTTACCCTCCCCATTTCATAGGTTACAACATGGTGGACATCTTCTACTACCTGACATTCAACCATTAGATCCAAATGCACCTAAGCCTCGTGGATACAATGAGCAACTCTATTTCCCATACCATAAACATCGCGACCATGACATTGAGTCATGTCACTCCTTTCATACCCAAGTGTAAGACCTAATTGATAGGGATACCATTCAGGTATCAAACCCTTTAGACCCACAAAACCAAAACATAGGGATATTTCATAATCCTCTTTCGGACCATAGAGGTTCCAATCCCCAAAGACCTCCAACCAATCCACCAGGACCACCTTGCCAAGTAAATAGTGTCCAATGTGATCCTCCATTATGTGGATTAGTAGGTATGATAAAAATTACCATGCAGAACCAATGATACCCATCATGCCAAACCACACCTATTGTATCTCCACCTACCCAATTTACATTGCCATAGGTTTTCCAAATTCCTAGAACTATACCGCCTCCACCTCAAAATGTGATTACCATACGTGGTAGCCTCACCCATCAATTACGTAATTCCCCTACATGATTATCCATATTTGACCTTTTACAACAATCTCAACCCCACCACGAGGCATTGAATGATATTTTACGGTCTATAGATTTGGAAACACATGATACAAATGCATTTGTAAATTTCATAGGGAACATCCCACGATGCCTCCAACCATCCATTATTTTCCATGAGCATGAGATAACAGAACTTGTAGGATAAGGAGTTTATCCCCCTCTCCACATATAATACAATATCAATGATATCACCTATAATTAGGTCCTTGTTGACACAGGCTCATAAATTAGTATCATATCTATAACAACCTTACACTATTTACATATATATCCAACCCATTTCACCACACCTTCCCTCGATCTACGAGCATTCAATGGTTCCATGAGACCTATAGTAGGATCCATAGTACTATCTATCTAAGTAGATATCCATACCATTTACATCCTCTTCCACATAATCCAAGGGGATATGTAGTATAACATTCTCCTTGGTCACCCATGGATCAAGGATATGCAATGCGTCCCTTCCATGCCACACTATTGCCTTAAATATGTACATAACGGACTTGTCCATTGCATCCTAGCTAATGGGGACCCATTTAAGTTCTACAACATTGTAGAACTCCCACCTACACCATCCTTCTCATCAATGGATATCTTCCCTATTTTTTCCCATCATTTAGTCAGAGCATCAACATCAGCTCCTCCATACACATCATTTCCCCAATTTTCATCAAGGACATGCATGTTAGTATCAACATCCTTAGCACCATCATTAGTAGTGACTAATAACCCTACCATACCATTTTTACCTCTTGTGTTATGGCTACCACTACCATCCCAACCTTCATCCTCTATGAAATCACCTACGGTATCGACACCACAACCACTGTCCACATCGTGCCTGGTCACTTCACCCCAAGAATCCTCTTTGATGGAAGCACCTATCCTCCCCACACCATGCAAACCTCCTCTTACTTTTCATCCATGGCTTAGGTCATTCAATTCCCCACATCATCCAGTATCCACTTCATCACCTTCACAATTCCCACAGGCTAATCATCCTATACCAGCTACTATGGTAGAATTCTATGAGTGGGAACATCGAGCATCTCACTTAGATGACCAATTTTTGCATCCTTTCAGTGCTACCATTAGAGAATCCTAAACTTCACCTTCATCATATAAATAAGATTCACCATTGCATTCACCATAACATGCAACACCACACATATCTATGTCTATGACAAACTCAGGTCCAAGGGATTATAATGTGTGTGATACCCATGTACACCCACCCATTATCCAATCCACCCAAGACTTTAGCCGCTCCTCAAATTTAGTATTAACTATTAGAAAAATAGTGCAAATAGGATCCCCTAAGAATCATATCAACTTTGTTTACACTAGAGTTGACTCCTCACTCCCAATTTTTGTATCTCCACCATCCCAATCCAACTTGCGTGGTACAATCAATCACTTGGCTAATACCTAACTTTCCTTACACTACCTTCGATGCTTCCATTGGCATGGATTTTTGCTAGTCCATTATGATCAAGGGTTATGTGCACCCATCAAACCTCATGTCCAATCCCCTACCAATAAATCTAGCTTAGGTTATAACCCAATCATCATCCATACATTGGAAGATGAACTCCAAGATTTATCCTTGCATCCTTCCCCACTTTTGACATACACCTTGGAAGAATATATTGATATGGACATCTTAGAGGACACCTCTTCACCGAAATCTACCATTATAGTCGTTGGTGATTTCTTCCAAGAGCCCTTATGTAGACACCTAAAACATGTCATGTCAAGGGTAACTATTCATATGGACATGCTACAAGACCATATGGAGGATCTTGGATAGAATCCAAGATAGAGCAGTGGTTCTAATGATCTCTAGTCTGAATCATGGTTGACACCTATGGTCTACATTCTGGACTACAACTATGACCTATGGTCTTAACTAAAGTTCAGTTAGGCCTTCCATCCAAGCCAAATCGATTGGAACGGCCAAAATATCTAGGAGGCAGTTGAAGGATGAAATATTCTATAGGCTTCCATCCCAACTGTCCTAACCAACCTTCTTGGTCTTGGCTTCTCCATGAATCCACCCCTAGCCCTAGGGGCATGCTATAAATACCCCCACCAAATGGGGAGAGAAAATAGAGCAAGCATTGGATATTTGAGTAGTGAAGCCCTAGTGAATTGTACACTCAAACTAAGTATACTAAGAGATAGAGCTATTGCACTTAATTCCCAACCCTTTTACCATCATTCATGATTAATTGCATTATGTATGCCCTAGGTGCTTAGGAGGATCAAGAAATGCAAATCTGGGAAAACAAAGGCCCTTCCATCTAATTGACCACCAAATCAGTCTGAGGACACTGAAGGCAACCCTTGAACATCAATTTGGACAAGGAGATTGAGCCCACTGCCCCTGATTTTGAGGGTAAACTTATCAGAGGTTAAATTGTGGCTATCAGCTATGGTTCACAATGTAGACTGCCAACCAGAGCTACGGTTTGCAATAGGTGACAAATCAGCTTACTCTTTTCTTTTATGTTCATCTAGTTAGGTTAGATTAGTTATTTTTGTAATTGAATAGCATTTTAGAAGACTTATGACCGTAGAACTAGGCTAGATTCACATCTTATGCTTATATTTCAATTAGGGCTAAAATGCTTTCTTTATGCATATTTATGTTTCATTTTCTATATTTGATTCACGCATAGTGTAGATGCTATTTTACTTTATGCTATTACATGAATCTTGATTCACTTTGCATAGTTTAGCAGCTTTCTTTATGCTTTCTTGATTATGCATGTTAATGGTGTCATCCTACATTTTAACTAAAAGGGCCTCATCATAGTTTAGCAGCTTTCTTTATGCTTTCTTGATTATGCATGTTAATGGTATCATACTACATTTTAACTAAAAGGACCTCATCACAAGAGGTTGCCTATATTTTTGACATTCTTGTTGTTTCTTGACCATAGGGAATAGTTCCAAAGGAGAGATAAAGCATCCAATCCCTTCCCCATTATGAAGAAGAGGGTCATCAACACCCTAGAGTAGTTCGTGTCACCCTGAGGGGCATTTTGATCACACCTACCCTTGATAGGGATTAAACACTATTGTAATTAATGTATCAAATGGGTATCCCTAAGAGGGATGAATCTATAATTTGACTTCATTGAAATTAATAAAGGATTCCTTGTATTCACATTATTTCTTGTTATCAAATTATGCATGCCTATTTATGTATTTTTCTTTGATTGTGATAGTTTGATCGGGTGTGAGTCTCTTTGGTGGTTACAGATGGCGATCACGGTGGAACTCTGTATTTCTATCCCCAGAGTGCTGACATTTTTGTTTGTTTTATCTCAGGTGCTAATCGTAGCTAACAACTGTGGTTATTTTTTTGCCTGTGACTATCACCTATAGTTTACACTGTATCCCATAGACCAGAGCTATGGTTTGTAGCAAAAGTAGTAGATAGCAGAGAAACCACTTGGTAGTAGATCAAGAGTTGAGGTAGGTTCTATTTTCATTCTCTATTCTTCAATTTATCCTCTGTATGTTTATAGTAAGTGGCAAATCAATGGAAAATTAGGTACATTAAAGGAAAAGGATAAATGAATAAGTCCTAATTTTCTTTCACATTCTTTCCATTAGGAAGGCACTACTAGGAACAACGGACCTCTGATTGTAGTCTGCCCTAGAATACAATGACCTTGATAAAATTGTGTGGTCGTTTGCATGCATGAGGCCCAATTAGAGGCCTTTACATTATAATTGCATTGTCATAATATCATGTAGGGCATAGAATGCATAACTTTGTGAATTTGAAATGTTCCTTCTTATGCATATATGTAAGAATGATCATATGAATGCTCTTTTATGCATTTGTCTTTGTGCAAAGTAAAATGAACCACACACACCACATTTCATTGTAAACATTAGTGGCATTGGGATCTCACATCCAGCCAATTTGATTGAGACCAATAGTGGATGTCATTACCACTTGGTTGACTCATTTGAAATTGTATTATCGGGACCCACTCATTGTCAAGGCCAACCCAATAACTATCCTATCTGTGCAAAATAGCACACACTCATCTTTGAAAGGGTGTATCACTACACACAGTTTGCTGGGTGAGGGTTGGTAGTACCTATGCTACTTTTTTGAGTATGGACTTCATTACCATATTCGGCTTGTGTGAGTATATAGGTGAAAGCCAATTAAACTAAGAATAAAATCCAACAATTTTGCAAAACATGTGAGAGTTTCTCATACTAATACAACACATTTTGAAACAACATCAAAAAGTTTAGGGCGCATTTTAAAATTTAAAAATAAGATAAGTATCATTATATACCTTGTTTGATAATAAAATATACATCTAGACGTTAGGTACACTATGGTGGATACACGGGGTGGTCGGCAAAGGCGCAAGCCTAAGGCTTATGACCAAGCCCCAACTGATTCACAATTACACATGTATAATCCTCAACCACATGAGCAAACCAAACAATGTTCGACGAGCATTAGAGGAGACAACTCGACACAAGATTATCCCATTGAGCATACCCCTTATAGACTAGCATCAATTCATATTGTTAGACATAGATTAGAGCATGGGGCTTCTTAGCTTGAGGGTGCTCCACTTAGAAGCCATTACTGAGACCATAGTGCATGCGTATCCATAGGATTGACCAAAGAGTATGTCATACAGGGGACTATATTAGTACCCATCTACACTAATTCTATAGGGTGTACTATACCCCCACATTCTAAGTATATAAGGAATAGAGGTTTTCCCATTCAGGGGCAAGTAAATGGGCTCCTTGTTGAGCACAAGTATATCCATACTCCCACATGTACTATAGCATGCAATATCACCATTGATATGTCAAAGGTGGGAGCTAATGGAAAAACACCCCATAAGAGGTGGAGCTATAGATAGCTAGATGGTCTAGGTAGTGTGCTAGAGCAGCTAGGCTGCAAGCCTTCAGCTCTACCCACTCGTGCTCCAAGTGAGGATAGTGGGAGCACTATTAGAACTACTAGAGAGCATGGAGATCCTTCTAAGAACCCTCATATCTTGCATCCACCATCCATGCATGGTGGCACGTAGCACAAGATATAGCACAATGTCAATGCCATCTTCATAGATAGAGGCAAAAGCATAGCACATCAGTTCGATGGGTACAAAATCCATAAGGTATCTTGTACAAATCAAGCATATAAAAGGCTTTCAATGGCTAACCAGGTTGAAAGATCATATCGACATGCCTCTAAGAAAAAATGCTAACTCCTCCAAGATCAATTAGAGGATGCTCACCTAGAGAGGCAACGCATCAAATATGAAGATCTTCAGGTGCAGAGGCTTACTAGACAAAGGTTGTATGAGCAGCGCTTGCACAAGGAGTGCATCCTCATCTAGAAGGAGCATGTAGAGTAGGAAGATAGGTTGGCTAGGGCCAACCTATACTCTCAATATGAGCATAGAGAGCAGGTGCATAGGAAGGATTTTTCACAAGCCGACATGCACCATGAGCGTGCAAGCATTCACACTCATATCACTACCCATCACAGAGAGCGACCACCCTCGATCGACAATTAGAGGCAGCAAAATTATGAGGAAAAAGAGGGGAAAATATGCAACCAAGAATATCTTGAGAGTTCTTGAGCTAATGAGGAGGAAGAGTAATGCCCTCCACCTCAATAACATCCTAGACCACCTCTCCACTGACTTAGGGAGGAGGACTTTTTATATTTTGAGGCTTACAAATCTTTGGCTAAGAAGGTCAAGGCAATTGAGAGACAAGGCATGACTGTCCAAAAGCTAACACTGAGGAAAATTCACAATGAACCTTTAGATCCCTCAGTACCTATACCCCCATACTTGAAGCACTTTAAGATGCCCAGGTTGGACAAATTCAAGGGTGTTGAAGAGGCACAAGAAAATGTAACGATATTTCTAGATGCTTGCTTCCATATAGAGAACAATGATGCACTATTATTGTGTACATTTTATCATGACACTCTCTGGGCCAGCTAGAGAGTGGTTTAATTAGCTAAAGAAACACATCATAACAAATTTTGAGTAATTAGTTGATACCTTTCTTGAATGCTATTCCTTTAGTGTTAAGAAATAGGCCAACTTTTCTGCTTTGGCTGTGCTAGCTCAGCATGACGATGAGCCAATAGAATAGTATGGGAAAAGGTAGAGGAGATTAATGGTAAAGTTGCCATTCCTGATTATTGCCACCGAAATAACCTGAACGTTTACAAAGAGTTGTGCCAAGCACATCTTGCTATTGTTGTAGCTGCAGCAGTATGCCATATTCAAAGAAGCTTGGGTGCAAGACAAGGTAACTTGAAGCTAAAAATGAGGAGAGAGAGATATAAGAAGCATACCTCAAAGCAACATGACAAGCAAGCCCATGTGAATTAGGTGGTACAAAATCTCCAAAATGAGGATAAGGGGTAAAAAAATAGAATTATAAAACCCATATTCCTCCTGCGTAATATGACCAATGCAAAAATAACTACAAGGGCAAGAACAAAGAGCAACGTCCACCTTGCATATTTATGCCATTGATAGAATCAATGACATTGATCTTTCATCAGCTCTGTGAGGCCAAGGCAATAAGATTTCCGAAGTCAATATGGTTGATCCAAATTAGCCCAAGCCCAAAGACTATTAGGAAGAGTTGTTTTGCATATTTCATAGAGCAAAAGGCCATGACATCAAGGTGTGTTGGTCCTTCAAACACATTGTGCAAAATATGATAGAAAAAGGAGAGCTTGTAGTACTATGCAATCCCCAAGAACAAAACAAGAAAAACATGGGGATTTTTAAAAATCCATTACCAAACCATGAGGCACCATATAACCACACTGGCCTCGTCAATCAAGTACAAGTCGAACCACCTACCTAGGGGTTCACCGACATGTTCAATGTTTTTACCATACATGGGAGGTACGAATGGCCAAATCAACCTCGTTCTCCCATTCAAATACAAGCCACACCTGAGCAATGGTAGACACAAAATATTTCAAACCCACCAATGAGATCGGTGGTGACCATTAGGAGTAGGCTGGTTCAAAACCTGTAGATGACTCTTGCAAAGTTGTCAATATATGAGCTTATACAATAGTCCCCTAGGCATAGGGAGACTCTTATGGATATTCTAAGGTCCATTGAGGTATAGTCCCAAGACGCACAGGCATTCATGAACTTCATGGGACACGTATAACAGTGCCAAGAACCAATGATCCAATTCTATAATCACAAAGTGAAAATGGTTTCTACAACCATGGCTGACCCGCCACTACATATCATTACATGTGTAGACACCAAAATAGCACCAATCTGATTATGTGACTACAAGCACTGATTGAATTGGTATACATACCCCCTAGGGCATCCTATAGAGGTTAAACAATGGTCCTAACCACTCCCAAATTAGTTTTGGAAGGTCAGAGGTCAGTTTTGCATCTTTTTAGAACTTTGATCCCTATTCGTCCCACCCTAAGATGATTAGCAACAATCGCTTTAGGGTGGGAGGATTATTAGATTTGATTGGAAAAAAGTCAAACCTTGACAAATGGTAGCCCAAATCTGCCACCTAACTCCGCCTTCAAGGCATGGGAGTGTGAGGGAATGTTTCAAATCATGGAGGCCTCAATCAAGGAGCCCCTAATCAGGGAGGAATATTCTCTTCCCCTAATAGGCATAATGAGCCAAGTGGTGCCTTCGCATGCACATGCAAAGGATACCCTTAGGTCTATAAAAAGGTGAGCCTCCTCACCCCAAAAATAAAATAGAGCTGGAGCATTTGGAGGAATGAAGTGCTACTAAACTATACCCTCATTCCTCTTTGTGCTTCCTACATCCCTAATTTCTCTTTTGGAAGAGAGGTTATCGAGTGAACACTAGGAATGCAATCCAGACCCAAAACCTAAGCAATCGGCCATAATCCCATCCCAAAATCATCGACACAACCCCCTAGAAGATTTTGGACCCATTGCACCTAGATTGGTGTCAAAACTAGGCCCCAAACGGTGAGCGTCCCACCCCTGGGTGCCCCTTGAACTACTGCAGTCCTAATCGCCCCACCCCAAAGAGATTATAAATATGTGCATGATTTCTTTACTATTATTTTTGCATTATTTTGTATTTTATGTACTTATGCTGCTGTCCAAGTTTCATTGCTTTCTGACATGATTTGACCTGGTTTCTGTCCATTTTATGTGTTTACTAACCTGCAGGGAGTGCCTTCGGATACAAGGTAACATGGGAAAAATATTCCAAATCTGACCTTTTGGGTCATCTCAAAATGTTTCTTTTTATCTAACCCCAATTTTGTAGGAGTTTTGGAGGCATCTAGACAGGACATTTGTAGGGTCACTTTGTGCAAGTTTTATTGTAGTCCCCAACATCCCACACTGGAGTGATTAGAAATATATGCATGATTTTCTTACTATTATTTTTTCAATAGGTCCCTTATGATATCCTAATACCTCTTTTAAAGTTTCATTGCATTCTGACGTGATTTTACTATAGTTTTATCATTTTATGTGTTGACTAGCTTACAGGGTGCCCCTGTCACATAGAGGAATATATGGGTAGGATAGGTAGATTATAAGCATCTGGGTAGTCTTAAAATCACATATAATGCATAAATCATGAGTTTCAGGTTATTTGGATGAGCATAGGGGGGACATTGGAGCGCTCACCTTAGAGAGGCCCACAATGGGCAAACGCGAATAACGGGGTCATCTAACACTGCTTCGATGCAAAATTAGGTGATACCAATTCTAGAAGTTGTATTTTTCATTCATATGTCATTACGTAATTGATTTATCAACCTTATCACTCATATCCCCCAAGCACCCACTGGAGGCCTTGGGGATTGCATGTCTTTCTGGATATGCGCATGCTATTAATGATTTGTTGTCTTTGTATGTATAGTATCTCACTACCAGGAATACCAAAGGGGTGGTAAGGAATGACGAACACATGGACACAAGCGGTGGCAACCTTTAGCCTGCCCACTTAAAATGTGGGCATGCAAAAGACGCTAGAAGCATACCATCCGATATTGGAAGCACGGATTCATCCATGCATCCATTGATGTAACAAATTGTATCACATGTTCTGATACCTAGAGGGGGGGACATTGTAATTGGATCAAAAGCAATATCAATAAAAGATGCCCCGCTTTGTTTGCTTACATCTTGTTTCTATGTCATTTCCTTCATGCATTCATAGGACTTAGCATTTGTATCTACTTTTTTTTCGCATCATATCGGTACGCTGCCATTTTGCATTGCTTTCAGTGGCAATCATGGTGGGACCCTGTCCCCTACTATTAAGATCAGGTTTCTAATCCAAATTTTGTGGTTTTTCTTTGTAGGTGTTACTCATTTGGGCAGTGGACTGCTACTCGTGCCACACTCGGGATGAATGCATATTCGTCCCACCCTATGACGAATGCAGACCTGCTATTCATCCCACCCTAGGATGATTAGAAATCTATGCATTTTTTGAGCAGAAACTCAAAGGTATCTGGTTTGGAAAGAGAAGAGGTAGACCTTCTAAACATCCTCTGTGTTTTTCTACTTTATGTTTCTGCAAATTTCTTCTTTCGTTGCTATATCTTCAAACACTTGCATAGAAGGGTTAAGTAGTTTGCTTTCCTTTCTTGCAATAAAAAATAATAATAATAATAAAACATAGAGTAAATTAAATAGAAGGAACTTGATTAGGAATGCATTCTTCTCTAGTTTGCTTGCATGATACTTGCACCAATGGCAAGTCCTCATCATAGGTTTCAGTTCTAGTTAGGTTTTGTGATTTCATTTTTGCTACTAATGGTTTCTGAAAGATAAAACGTACTTTAAAGCATTTCATTAGTGAAAATCATCTTTTGTTGTATGTTTTCTTTCTTCACACAATTAAAAGGAACCACACACACAACCTAATAAAATTAACATCAAAGAGTTGGTCTTAATACCCCAACACTTGATCAAGACCAACGATGGATTTCATCACCACCTTGGCTTGGATTTTGCATACATATACCCTGATCATGAATGTTGCTAGACGTAAATCCTAATGAAATCTGACCAAGTGTAGTGGGGGTGATTCCCCATGCATTAGGATAAGTCTTCTATGGTAGGTGTAAAAAATAGAATGATCCCTCTTTTGTACCACCTATGTTCCACTTACTGTTCTGCTCTCGCATACCAATAGTTTCCCTCACATAAGGGCGGGTATATTGAGAGGTTCAGTATAATGGCCTGGCAATGGTATATTGAAGGGGTGACCATTTTGGAGAGACAAGAGCCCTCATTATGCATGTATAACAAAGTTTTCTTTACAAGAGTTACATAACAAAATCAAACACACTGAACTAGATCTAGGGCACACATTTAATCTGTAAATGAGATAATCATTTCTTTGTTTGTGTGGTCCCATTTTGTTTGGTATAGCATAAAAATTGTAAAGGAGATAAAAATATACATATCTTTTTAGAAAAAACCACCACCATGGTGTATACTCATAGCCAAGCCCAGTCATAGGCAAAGGTTGTAGAAAGTATACAAGGAGGCACAAGTCGCCTCTGTTATAGCCCCAAGGACTTGGTTATACCACCTTGGCATCCTGACCCACAACATAGTCCACACCATACCACTGCATAAAATGACTATAGAGGCACCCATTTTAGGGGAACTCCCATTCAAAACAAACCCTCTCAAGAGGAGTACACACATGGGAAGGCTCCCTTAGACACTCATTATGAGTGGCCACTACGCGATGAAGCGCTAGAGTGGCATAGGGTTCATAAGTAGGGGCCACATGATTATATCATTCCTCCTCCACCCCTCATTACTATTAGAACTAATAGGCAAAATCTAGAGCGTAAGGCTCTTCAGACATGGTGAGCCAACTCCGCCCGTCCCTTTCACATGTATGAAAGGGAGCATGAGAAAAACTAGTATATTCTTCAATAGCAATACACTGCATGGGAGCAATGCACCTCTACACCTGCTAATTATCAAGATCACATATTAAGGTCAGAGCCTCAAGTGAATATAGCTAACCTCGATAGAGGAAAGCGATCCATAGAGATCTCGGATCACCACAACTGAGATAGATATGTAGGGGAGGCATCTAGGCCTCCTAGACCTAGGACGATGGAACAAATCGACTTGGCATTTGCCAAACAAGTTGCCCGCCAAGCACAAATTACGTAGCTTAGGCAAGATCAGTAGTAGTTAGAACTGTATCATCTTAACAAAGAGCGCATTCAGTTCCAAATAGATGAGTTGCTCTAGAACACTATGCATGAGAGTATTCCAACCCCTCATACACATAGGATAAAAATTTATGAGAGGCACAACCCCTTAGTACGAGACGTCTCCATGACCTTATCAAGCGTTGCCTCCAATACCTAAGCGGGAGGTCATCCCTAGAACCAATGATGGGCACCTTTCTCAAGCACCCATCCATGTTTATAGGTCATGCCCAAAAACTCTTGAAGAGGCCTATGAGGAATTTGAGGGAGAAGAAAAGTGGGCTGAAATGCCCTACCAAGGCAGGGGGGCGCTATTCGGCTACCCCTCCATAGGCCTCAAGTTCCTTGCAATTCATAATGGGAACAAACCAAAGAAGATGAAATAAAATCCTCTGATGCATACAAAGCATTGCTAGAGTTCTTAGAGTCTATGGAGACTAAGACTTCAGGGCCCCAAAAGCCCACATTACGCCAGCTTCGCAGTCACCCTATACATCCTTCAGTGCCGACACCCCCATACCCTGACCACTTCAAAATGCCTTACTTGGCAATTTTTAGAGGGGATGAGGATGCCCAAGAGCATGTAACAAGGTTCCTGAGTCAATGCTTTGGCATTCAGGATAATGATGCATTGCTTCTGAGAATGTTTATAACCATGTTCGCAGGCCCTGCCTCGGATTGGTTTACCCAATTTCCAAAGCATAGCATCAACAATCTAGACCAGCTAGTGGACGCGTTCCTTGAATGTTTTGCCTTCAACACCAAGAAAAATGCATCCTTAAGCTACCTAGTTTGCCTTAAGCAGTATGATGATGAGACCATGGCTACTTATGGTAATTGGTGGAGGAAATTGCTTTCAAAGCTACCTTACCTCCCTCCCATGGCTGACTTGACTCAAATGTTTTCAAAGAGTTTTTTAAGGTCAATCTTCGTGCTATTGCAGCTGTAGCAATATGCCATCCTTGAAGAATCCCTGGTATAATCTAGGATAATTGAGGAGATCAAAATACAAGATGATGATATTTCTAAGCCGTGCAAGAAAGAGAGGCCCAAAAATGCTAAAATTGGGCCCACACAATTGAAACCTGCTATGGTCAATCATGTTGCCATAGCTATACCAAATCCTACACAAATGACACAGCCCCCAAAGGCTAATTATCAGATAGTTCCTCTTGATAACTATGAAAAGGAAAATCATAAATAAGAGCAAAATCGACAACATCACCCTAGGCAACAATTCACACAATTCACGTAGTCTAGAGACTCCTTGTTTGACCTCTTGTTCACGGAAAACTTGATAAAATTGCCGAAAAGTCGACCCATAGACCCCAACATGCCAAAACCCAAGGGCTATAGGGAAGACTTATATTGTAGATTTCACCGGTAGAAAGGACATGAAATATCCACTTGTTGGAAATTCAAAAACTTAGTGCAGGACCTGATAGACAAAAAAATGCTTGCGGTGGATAATATCGTTGCACTGAGCAACAAATAGATGGAGGTCTTCAAAGACCTCATGTCTACCCATGATGTGTAGGACAAGACCTTACAAGTGAATGAGGTGACACAAAACTGCCCCATGCAAGGGTACATATGGATGATAAGCATCATGACACGAAAAAAAAGATACCCAAACACGGCTGCACTCGCTGCATCTACAAGAAATGTTTCGTCAATGTCACAACCTCCACAATGCCCTATGCAACCTCCCCCACCTAGACCAATGGCCACGATTTAGACTAAAATTACTCAAAGTTTAAGGACCATGTCAGCTAGGCTCTCCATTTATGAGCTCATCCAAAAATCACCGCCCCATCGGGAGGCTCTGATGGAGATACTCAAAGCCATTGAGCTACAACCCCACGAAGCCAATTATTTCAACAATTTTGTGGGACATGTGAAATAGTGCACAGAACCAGTCATAACCTTCAAGGAAGAAAAACTAAAATTGGTGACAGGTGATATGGTGGATCCACCCCTGCACGTCATTGCATGGGTCAATGATATTCCATTCAAGAGGGTGTTGTTGGACACTAGGTCATCCAACAACATAATCGTGACAGTGGCATTAAAACACCTTAAGCTACCAACATCCCACATTGTGGTGTCTACTTACACTCTTCGAGAATTCAACGACGCGTTATGCTCAATGATTGGCACAATTATCCTACCCATCCTAGTAGGACAAAAGACCATTCCTACGTTGTGTCACATCCTTGAGGGTGAGATGGCCTACAATATCTTGCTAGGCTGGCCTTGGATCAGGGACATGAAGTGTATCCCTTCGATGACCCATCAATTCCTCAAGTACACATATGAAGGGCAAGTACATGTAGTCCCAGCAAACTTAGAGCCCTTTAAGTTTTACAATGCGGTGCAGCTGATGCCGCAGTCGACCCTCCCATCGACACAATTGGACTTTCAATTGAATCCATCCACATAGGGTTCGATTATGCCTACATCCTCGCTATTGACTACCTCAACTCACCAACCCAGCCCTTCTTCGTCGTTTGTTCCTCCACCAACGATGCCACCTATGGTGGCCATATTGAAGGACAACATGAATAAGCACCTAGGGAAGGCATCACCATCAGTCTCACCCATCTCTAATGAATAGGTGCCTAGCCGAGTGGAATTCGAGACACCTGGTTCACACAACATGGAGTGGACTCAGGGAGAACTCCCATTCCCTCCCCCTCAACTATCGATGATTATCATTGATATGGCGAATACGGGACTAGAGGAGTACCTTATGCAAAATTTTGTGGCAACACCCATGCTTGAATCCATGCAAGACATGGGGAGACCTCGCCTCCCCATCGGCACTATCGTCCCTTTAGGTTACCCGCCAAATCAGACCAATTTTTTATATGGGGGCCTCGAGAATGGCATTGAATCCTACCTACAAGAGGAAGAGGATGAAGAGCCATTTGCTGAGAATATTGACTATCTTTCCAACCCAAAATTTGCCTTGAAATACCTAGACCAATGTAATTGGCATGGATATGTATTGGGCAGATACGAACAAGGAATGCGCATTCTTTGCCAATCGAGATACCAGATGCCATATGATAAATTAGGAGTAGGGTTCAACCACCCTTTTCCCCTTGACATCTTGGTAGAAACCATGCAAGGCTTAGGTCTAGGCAATAGGGATGGGTTGGCACAAGATCCATATGCGAATCCCAACACTACATACATATTGGGGAATTATTTCCCATTGTTAACAACAAACCTTGTTGACCTCAAGAGATCCTCCCCTTTGATCGAGAAATGGGAAAGTTCAAGAAGTAATCTCAAAGAAGGATATGAACAAAATCAATGGGGGTCTTTGAAAGATGAGTCAGATTATGAGGTAGCACCTTGGGACCCATTTGATTCCTAAATCAATCACTCGCAGGTGACACCCATTGACGATTATAAGGAGAACTTCATGGTAATGTTCCCCTTTAATGTTCTAGTTGGGAAATTTCCACCTCTACAGAATCCAACCCTCCCGTAGAGAGCGAAACAACCTATAAGGGACAAAATCAACTTGCTTGAACAAAATGAGCCTCCCATGTCAACCATAAAGCCAAGTGATCCACTGAAGGAAGAAGATCCAAATATCTTCTTCAACATCGACTACTTGTGTGCGAGATTTTAGGTTTTTGTAGAGAGTGAGGATAGTGATCAAGAAAAACCTAGTGGGAGGCTATACCCGCCATAGGGGCACATAGTTTTCTAAGCCAATGAAGGCCTATGGATATCTGATAATGACTATGAGGATGATACTGAGATGGCATATCTCAACCATATGAGGCAACAGGAATACCCCATAGACATCGATGATATGTTTGAACATTTAAATATGGGACCAAGGCATAGGTGGCATTTAAACCAAGTATAGTTAAACCAAGTGCTTCATCCACCACTTTGGGCATACAGGGAGCACCTCCCACCTAGAGACCCTATAGGGCCATCAATACGTAGGGCAGACCCTATCCTTCTATCTACACATAGGGCCAATCCTTTTGTGCCAATACCCATAGAGCCAAATTTGGGGTATAAGGATCACCAAGGATGTCTGAATCAACACCCATGCAACAATGGAGACCAAATTCATTCCATAAACATGATCTCCATTGATTTAACCACCCCCATCCACAATCCGATCGATCCAACATGACCATTGTATCTAGACCTAGATGCCATATACTGGGATCACACTGACGCACCACCATCCCCATCAGAGTACTAGCCTTGCGATGATATGTTCCATTTCATCCTAGGATAGACTTAGGATATATTCCATGTTGAAGAGGAACCCAACATTCCCAACGTAGATCTAAATTCAGCAAATGATATCCACCTGATCTCGACTCCACACCAATTAGAGGACGGATCCCACATGTCAGTCAAAGAAATGACTGATGCAGACATCGGTTCTAATCCAATGAATCTATAAATCATCAAGCTAGGGGTAAGTCTATCCCCCGAAGAGCAAGTCGATTACATTGCCCTTCTCAAATAGAAGGAGGTTTTTGCATGGTCCTACAAAGACATGCCAGGGCTAGACCCACAGCTAGTCATGCATAATATAACACTTGATCCGACAGTCAAGCCAGTCAAGAAAAAGCTATGTAATATGCATCCAAAAATAGCCTTAATGGTCAAAGATGAGCTACAAAAGTTGTTGGATGCATAATTTTTCATCTGCATAGATTACCCACCATGGTTGTCCAACATGGTACCCATCAAAAATCCTGACGAGAGGATTCGCATATGCATCAATTTTTGAGATTTAAACAAAGCGAGTCCCAAGGATGATTTCCCCTTGCCTAGAATCGATGCATTGGTAGACACTACAATAGGCCATGAAATGCTTTCCCTCATGGATGGTTTCTCGGGATACAACCAGATTTGTATCAATCCCGATGATCAACTAAAAATGGCGTTCACAATGCCTTGGGGGACATTTTGTTATAAGGTCATGCCCTTTGGCCTTAAAAATGTCGGTGCCACCTACCAACATGCGCTATGACATACATCTTCCATGATCACATGCATAAAACTTTGGAAGATTATATGGATGATTTTTTGGCCAAATCTCTTTTGCACCAAAATCATCTTGATGACTTACGCAAGATCCTTGATCACCTCATCGAACACAAGGTTAGGCTAAACCCCAAGAAGTGTGTATTTGGTGTCACATCTGGAAAAATCTTGGGTTTCATAGTCTCAAAATGAGGCATCAAGGTAGATCCAAATAAATTCAAGGAAATCCTTGAAATGCTTCCCCCAACCACCATCAGGCAGCTCAGAATCTTGCAGGGTAAGGTCATGTCGATCAAGTGCTTCATAGCATAGTTATCTGACAAGTTCCGACCCATGAATAAATTATTACACAAGGGGGTAGCATTTCATTGGGATGACGAGTGCCAGTCAGCCTTCAATGACATCAAAAAATACTTGGATTTGTCACTAGTATTGGCACCACCTAGACCAGGAGTGTCATTCTATTTATACATCTCAGCTACTGAGGTGGCACTGGGTGCCATGCTAGCCCAAAAAAATGAATTACATAAAGAACAGGCTAATTATTATCTTAGCCACACCCTGGTTAGTTATGAACTTAGCTATGAATACGTTGAGAAGGTATGCTTGGCAGTGGTATTTACGACCAAAAAGCTATGCCATTACATGCTAAGCAATACAACGTATGTTGTGTCTAAGGATAATCCATTGTGATACATGATGAGTTGTACTTATCACAGTAGTCACACGGCAAAATGGATCATGTTGTTGATGGAGTTTGACATCGAATTCATTGGAAAAAATTCCATAAAGGTCAAGTCATCACCGATCAACTAGAAGAGGCTCCTCTCGAAGATGATCAACCTCTGATCGTAGAGCTGCCCAATGATGGGGTCTTCCATGTCTCAGAATCGCCAGATTCTGATGAGCTTGAGTCACAGGCCAACATAACCTTATTTTTTGATGGTTCTAAATGTGAGCAAGGGGGTGGCATGGGAATTGTGTTTTTCACACTACAAGGGGCTACAATGCCTTTATCATTTAAACATGATTTCCCATGCACCAATAACAATGCTAAATATGAAGCCTTGCTCATAGGTCTTCAGATAACCATCACCATGAACATCAAATGCTTGAATATCTTTGGTGATTCGTTGTTAATTATAAACCAAGTGAAATGGGTATTCTAATGCAAATGCCCAGTTCTATAGGCCTAAAAATCCCTTGTGGATAAATTCCTGGCAAATCTTGAATGGTATGACATCGAGGCACTCCCTCATTCATCAAATAATTTTGTGGACACTATGGCCTCTTTGGGGTCACTGATCTCGTAAGACATTTTTTGTGAGATGACAACCATTCAAGTCAAAACATTATCGCAATCCGTGATGGAGCATGCAAGCTCTAACATAACGCAAGGAATCCACCTAATCCAAATTGAACCATCTCAAAATAGGTTCTCTCAAATCTATGATAGTTTGAATCATGCCAACTAGGGGTATTTATTCTATCCAACCCCTCTTAATAGCAACACAATGCTATTTTTACAAGTTCTTTCCTGCTCAACTTTCGCTAGGGATGAACTTCAAGAGGGATTAGCCATTCACACCATCAAGGTTTCTAATCAACAGGATTGGTACACACCCATCAGATACTATCTCAAGTTGGGTAGCCTCCCACTTGGATTATCGCACACCATGAAAATATCATTCAAATAGAAAGCAGAAAAACATGTCTTGCTAGGAGAAATTTTGTACTATCAAAGCTACGAAGGGATCCTCCTCCATTGCTTGGACCAGTAGGAGTCCACTTGGGCGATCACCCAAGTGCACGATGGTACATGTGGTGGCCACTTCAGTGACATGGCCATTGCAAAGTGCATTTTTTGCATGGGCTATTATTTACCATCTTTAGAGAAATATTGTTGCACGTATGTGCGAAAGTGCGTCAAGTGTCAACACCATGCTAACGTGACACACATACCTTCTCAGGCCTTGCAGTCGATCCAATCAGCCTGGCAATTTTTGTAGTGGGGCTTAGATATCATCGAAAAGATCTCCCTTGCATCGTCAGGTCATCACACATTTATCATAATGGCCATAGAGTACTTCACTAAGTGGGTGGAAGCAATTATGCTTACCTCTACGATTGGGCCTCTCATTGCAGATTTTATTTTACATAACATCATATGTCATTTTGGTATTCCATCCAAGATCATCTTGGATAATAGGATGTCATTTAAGAACAAATATGTGCATGCTTTGACAACAAAATACAAAATTCCGCACAGTTTTTTGACACCCTATTATCCATAGGCAAATGGTCAAGCAGAGGCATCAAACAAAATGCTAGTTGCCATCCTTAAAAATATGGTCGCAGATAGTCATAATGATTGGCACATCCAAATACCACTTGCCATATGGGCTTATTGCACTAGCATTCGAATGCCCACTAGGGCAACTCCATTTTTGCTAGTGTATGGATCCGAGGCAATCATGCCTCTCGAGTTGGAAATACCCTCCCTGTGCATATCAATGCAAGAGTTCATCGATGATGACACTGCATGGCAATCTCGGTTAGACCAACTTATGTTACTTGATGAACAACATGTCAATTCTCTTGAGCATTTACGTATCTATCAAGAGTGACTTAAGAAAGCATACAACACAAAATTTCACCTAAGGGACTTTCAGGTTGGTGACCTGGTCTTAAAAGAGAACCAACAAAATTCTAACTTGCCACCCCATTTAAGGGAAAAGTTCACAAAAAATTGGTTAGGTCCCTATGTAATCGATAGTAAAATAGGACCTGGAACATATCGGCTCACCTCTCTTGAAGGAATATAGGAACTAGAACCCTTGAACATCAGTGATTTGAGGCCATTCAACATTTAGAGAGCCATCACCCACTCCAAACACCCCAAGGGTTTTCACAATCGCTTGGTCAACCCAAAAATGCTCCAAAGGTATCCATAACCCCTTTGGTCAAACCAAAAGCCCCAAGGATTCCCATAATCGCTTGGTCAACCCCAAAATGCCCCAAAGGTATCCATAACCCCTTTGGTCAAACCAAAAGTCCCAAGGATTACCATAATTGCTTGGTCACCCAAAATGCCACAAAGGTATTCATAACCCCTTTGGTCAAAATAAAAGCCCCAAGCATTCCCACAATCGCTTGGTCACCCAAAATGCCCCAAAGGTATCCATAACCTCTTTGGTCAAACCAAAAGCTCCAAGGGTTCCCAAAATTGCTTGGTCAACCCCAAAATGCCCCAAATGTATCCATAATCCCTTTGGTAAACCCAAAATCTCCAAGGGTTCCCATAATTTCTTGGTTAACCAAAAACACCCCAAAGGTGTCTATAACCCCTTTGGTCAAACCAAAAAGCTCCATGGGTTCCCACAATCGCTTGGTCAACACCAAAATGCCCTAAAGGTATCCATAAACCCTTTGGTCAACACAAAAGCTCTAAGGGTTCCCACAATTGCTTGGTAAACCCTAAAATGCCCCAAAGGTATCCATAACCCCTTTGGTCAAACCAAAAGCCCCAAGTATTCCCGCAATCGCTTGGTCACCCAAAATTCCCCAAAGGTATCCATAATCCCTTTGGTCAAACCAAAAGCTCCAAGGGTTCTCGCCATCACTTGGTCCACAAAAAATGCCCCAAAGGTATCTATAATCCCTTCGGTCAAACCAAAATCCCCAAGGGTTCTCACCATCGCTTGGTCACCCAAAACACCCCAAATGTGTCTATAATCCCTTTGGTCAAAGCCTCTAAGGATCCGTAAGAATCACTTGGTCTGCAACCATTCAGGTTAAACCATCCATAACGAATATTCAAAAAACAACATATAATCAAAAATAACAAAAAAAAAAAATTGCATCTCACTATCATGCATAATCTTAAAAATAAAAAATAAATAAAAAAAAAGAGCTGCATTAGGCATCGCATAAATACATTGCATATTTACTGGTCATACATGTCAAATGCACCATAGATTGTAATTACTCAGAAATTCCATCATTTTCCACATTCAGTCCATTTTGTAAAAGATCCATCAAGAATAATGCCCTTTGCATTTTTACCATATCATAGTCAGTTGTCTTCTAATGTCTTTAGGGTTTTGTCATTCAACTATCTTTAGATTTCTAGTCAAATGTTGTACAAAGTCAGACTAATTTTTACAAGGCAAAGTTTTACTTGGATCACGCCTTGTTACATAGCATCCCAACACAAGCTCAAAACACATAAAAATTCCCAAGTTGTGTGAACGAAAGACGAAACCTACAAAGCGGTCTAGGGTACCTTAAGAAATTTTTTTATCCTGCTCATCCCCCTATGCGAATGGTTCAAGAATTCTAAGAATTGATAAAAGGACAAGCTCTTCCCCATCCAATTCCCCACAATAAATAGTGGTTTTCACCACTATCAAAAATTCCAACCACCTTTGATCCCCAAAGTCGTAAGGATTCATACTACATGCCCTAAGAAGGATGGGTAGTCATCCCCAAAGCCTAAAAGATCAATGCCATTCCAAATCAAAATTCCCAACCACCTTTGATCCACAAAGTCATAAGTATTTGTACTACACACCCATGAGAAGGATGGGTAGTCTTCCCCAAGGCCTAAAGGATCAACGCCATTCACAAGCCCAAATCCCACAAGCTCAAATTTAAAATCAAAATTCAAAATCTAAATCTTTAAAAGGCAACAATAAAAAATAGCAGTGGTTATCACCACTACTCAAACCCCTTGCTCAAGAGAAGAAAAAAAAAGAGAGAAAAATAAATAGTGATTTTCATCACTATATATGAGAGCAAGTATCTCAACAAATTGAACAATCGAAAAATGCTTGAGCTTGAATCCCTGGAATTCTCAACATTTGAAAAACCATTTAGGTGATCCTCATTATAGGTTTGGTGGATAGCCTACCTGGTAATGGCGGTATCCTAAATGCATGATGATATGTCTATCACATTAGCTTTGTGTGTGTGTAGACCAATGTTTACATGTGGATGAGCTAGCTTATGGTATCCTAGATTGCGTCGTAGATTAATCCTACTAAATACAACAAAAGGAGTTAGTGGAGCTAATTAGGTGATCCTCAGTATAGGTTTGGTGGATAGCCTACTTGGCACTAGCGGTATCCTTACGAATACCACATAAATGACTCAATCGCACACATAGGGATGTGAAATAACTTGGTCAAACTCAAGTCTGATTCGTACCTTGTTCGAAAGTCTTGTAAGATAATGTATAGTCTTGAATAGTTAGTTAAAGCATCTGAGTCTTAGAAAAACCTTCACTACATTCTAAAACAATTGTTGTACATTTCATTACTTACATCACCATCAAAAAATACAAAACAAAAATTACAAATGCAAAGTTATTCCATAAAGCACTCACATAGTACAAAAAGATAGTAAATTCTGTACAGTCTATGGTGCCACCACCTGCATACCAACAAATCATTCCATCCATTCCATATGCATACATCTATATCATATAGTTAAAATCATCCACAGTCATAATAGCATATGCATACATCAACATAAATAAATGTGCATAAAAGAACAATAAACCATGACAAGGATATAATCAAACCAAAAAGAGTCATGTATATATATCAAGTCAAAATGCCCTTAGGCTACAATAAGCAGGTCCTCTGACCTCACAAAAACCAAAAATTCAAAATCCCCAAAGCCTAGGGAGTCGGCCACCATGATCACACAGGATCGGTGCGACTGGAACTACCCCTAGTAGTATGGGTCCTATGGGACCTCTCAAGGTAGCTGCTACCAGCCCTCGCATCCTTCCCACCAACACTACCCTCACCTAGTCGCCTACAATGATATGATGCAAACTACTTAGTCTCACTGCCTCTCGTATGACATGATGACCCACCTCCATCAAGCATAGGTATTTATCCACTGAGGCGGACAACCTCTATCTCTAACTCTATCTGGTATCGACCCCACTCTAGATCTCATCGGTGATACATAGCCAATGCACTATCCTGCTATGCCAACTGAGTCCATAGGAGATCCCTCTCTCGCATTACCTCCACCAAAGCATCTATATGGTCCTCCTCTTGTATTTTTAGGAGAACTTCCAATTGCGCTATCTTAGTATGAATCCCAGCCTCCACATCCCCTAAGATAGCTTGAGGCATGGGCACCTTCGAGATAGCTTGCTGCTCTGGCACCCATTGCTCTGGGACATCTTGTACATCTGGTTGCTCCAAAACCCCTAAATCATCTCCATCACTAGTGAAGTCATCAAGCGGAGCCCCCCAACCCTCCATCGATGCCTTTGCACCCCCACCTCCTACTACTATCATATCCATACCTCCTAGAGGCCCCTCACCCTACCATCATTGCATAATCCACCATCGGTCATACACTGTAGTTACCCCGACATCATCCACATTGGGTACATCAATAACTGCATCAGACCCCTCACCTAGTGGCTCAATGATAGGCCATACTAGGGTCCTCTCATCACTATGATTCCGATAGATCAAGGGATCACCAAGAAATCCCTGATGCACCCAAAATTGTTGCATCACCCAGACATATGGAAAGTACTTCTGCTCTATCCCATACTGCCCAATCAACCATCTACCTCTGCACACACATCAAAGCCACTCTCTAGCCTTAGGACAGACTGACACCTACCCTAGCATTAGATGAGAGAAGACATCAGTATAGTGACCTACATCACCTACCCACTATCGACTCTATCCATGCTCCTCTGACCACCGCCATAAATTGACATATCTAATCTCCCGATCCACCATCTCACCTCAGGTGGTCCAAGGAAAATCTTGTGGCCACTCCACAGCTATGTGTTGCCACCCTCAGTACTACAAGAGATAGTTGCACCTAATCCTCTTTCACTTTTGATAGTGAACCTTGTATAGCTCATCGTATAGCTATGCCAACAACGTCTAACCCCATCTCATAATAAGTGGAGCTGACGTAGGACACTCCACCAATGTGAAAACCAACTCAAGTAGGTTCCAAGGGAACCTCACACTTGAGGAGTTAGGAAGTAGCATATTGGAAATGAGGACCATGAGCAAAGCATGCCTCACCCCTAATACGCCCTTCTCTAGCCACCACCACACCAAAATAATGCCTATCTGGCAGTCAGCCTCTGCCCTCTCCATAGCCCTCTCCACCCCCCTCTCCATCACCGAACTAAAACACCATGTCAATACTATTGGTTTCTGGTCTCGGTGGGTCATCTAGATAGGCAACCCATCTATCGAAATCCACAGAATCTGATACACATCCTCTAGAGTAACAATCATCTCCCCTATTGGGAGATGAAAAGTGTTGGTATGGGGATCCCACAGATTGATCAGGGTAGTCAAATATGCCTGATCCCCCACCATAGGCTCTAGATGCAACACGTGCTTGAGCCCAATGGCATCAAGCCACTCCAAATCCACAACTGTCAGGGCATCCCGGGCATTATAGAAAATATTCGGTTGGCGGTACTGACTCTTCACAACTTGAAACAACAAAATAAAACAAAAAAAGATATTAAGTACATACTTAATATAAAATAAAATTGTACAAAAATGATAGCATACATGAAAATAACTATACAATGTGAAAACAAAACAAAACAAAAAAAATTATTATTAGGGTTTCAACCTTAATGTGAATGCAAACAAAACAAAATAAAATCATATTAGGGTTTCAACCTTAATGTGAACGCAAAACAACACAAAACATAAAACACACATGAATAGCAAGAAGAGAGAAGGAACATCATACCAGTCTCACCATAGATCCTCCACTCAAATATCCAGCTCTCACACTCATGATGTCCATGAAATTTTAGCAGCGCTCTACTACGCACACTCGCACTCCTCACTGCTCCAAACCGCCAAGAAAAAAATATTGCAAATGAGCCCAAAACCTAGTTTTGGTCCTTAAATAGGTTTTTAGGCCTGTAATAATTCCACCCTAGGATGACCACTCTAGTTAGGGCTCATTCCACCCTAGGATGATTAAAAAATTGGTACTCATCCCACCTTGGGATGATTACAGAGCAAGAAATAAAGCAACAAAAACTACATCCAAAAAATGCACCAAAAATAGCAATAAATCTATCGAACAAAGGTGCCTTTGCAACTGACATACAAGGCATAAAAAACCACCATCGGGGTCCCAAATACTCACTTTTATACTCCCTAAGAAGGCTAGCATAGCCGAAATGCTCCACGGGAAGGAGGATTTTTGATAATTTCTACCCCAATAGGCATGAAGAGAAAAGGGTCAAAACCCACCAAAAACAGGTTTGATGGTTGGAAAATTGCAATAAGCGTTCAACGAAAACAACTGAAGGCACCCTTACAAACATCATCTTGGGTCAAGAAAATCATCACTTTTCTCATTTTTGGTCATTCCCTCATTGATTCGTCGCTTGAGTGGGTAGTCACACTTAGTCACCAATCAACAAATACACACCCAATCAAGGAAATGACATGCATTCAAAGAAATATTGACAAAGACAATCACGCTCCTGCTTGGGGCAGAAAACAAGAAATAATCACAAGATAAATAAACACTTGGCATTTTGGAAGCATGAATAAAAGGTTCCTTAGACAAAATGTTATGCCCTTTGCCTATTCATGACTGAACAATTTCCAATATCAAGTACACCTCACTGAAAAAGGTTACACTTGAGTTAAGCTCCTTAGCTCGTCAGAAGCAAGGATTCAAAAATGCATGCCCTTTCCATACTTGGGGTGTAAAAATTTTGTTAAGTTATCGAGAAACCCTAATAATTAAGTGCTTTGGTCATCTATTTTTTCTCAGCATTGTGCCACACACAACGCATCCCAAAAAGGGGCATCTATAGGCACCAAAACAACACCAATCCGATTATGTGACTACAAGCACTAACCAAATTGGCATACATACCCCCTAGGGCAGCTGTCAAAGGTTAAAAAGTGGTCCTAACCACTCCAAAATCAGTTTTAGAAGGTCAAAGGTCAGTTTTGCATCTTTTTAGCACTTTGCTCCCTATTCGTCCCACCCTAGGACAATTAGAATCCTATTCGTCCCACCCCGAGACGATTAGCAGCAATCACTTCAAGGTGGGACGATTAGTAGGTTTGACTAGAAAAAAGTCAAACCTTGACAAATGGTAGCCTAAATCTGCCACCTAACTCTGCCTTCAAGGCATGGGAGTGCAAGGGAATGTTTCAAATCATGGAGGCCTCAATCAAGGAGCCCCTAATCAACGAGGAATCTGCTCTTCCCCTAACAGGCATAATGAGCCAAGTGGCACCCTCGCATGCACATGCAAAGGAGACACTTAGGTCTATAAAAAGGTGAGCCTCCTCACCCCAAAAGGAAAATAGAGCTGGAGAATTTGGAGCAATGAAGTGCTGTCGAACTATACCCTCATTCCTTTTTGTTCTTCCTACATCCCTAATTTCTCTTTTGGAAGAGAGGTTATCGGGTGAACACTAGGAATGCAATCTAGACCCAAAACCCAAGAAATTGGCCATAATCCCACCCCAAACTCATTGACACAACCCCCTAGGATATTTTGGACCCATCCCACTTGGATTGGTGTCAAAACTAGGCCCTGAACGGTGGGTGTCCCACCCCTGGGTGCCCCTAGAACTGCTACAATCCTAATCACCCCATCTCGGAGGGATTAGAAATTTTTGGATGATTTCTTTAATTTTTTTTTTAATTATTTTGCATTTGATGTAATTATGCTTCTTTCCAAGTTTCATTGCTTTCTGACATGATTTGACCTGGTTTCTATCATTTTTATGCATTTACTAACCTGCAGGGAGTGCCTTTAGATATAGGGTAACCTGGGAAAAATATGCCAAATATGACCTTCTGGGTCATCTCAAAATTCTGCTTTTTGTCTAACCTCAAGTTTGAAAGAGTTTTGGAGGCCTCTAGATGGGACAATTGTATGGTCACTTTGTGCAAGTTTTGTTGCAATCCCCAGCTTCCCACCCCGGAGTGATTAGAAATTTTTGCATGATTTCCTTACTATTATTTTTATAATAGGTCCCTGATGATATCATAATGCCTCTGTTAAATTTTCATTGCATTCTGATGTGATTTGACTGTAGTTTTATCATTTTATGTGTTGACTAGCTCGTAGGGCGCCCCTGTCACATATAGGAAAATCTTGGTAGGATAGGTATATTCTAAGCATCTGGGTAGTCTTAAAATCACATATAATTCCTAACCCATGAGTTTTAGTTTATTTGGATGAGCGTAGGTAGGACATTGGAGTGCTCACATTGGAGAGAACCACGACGAGCAAACATGCATAACGGGGCCGTCTGACACCGCTTCAACACAAAATCATGTGATACCAATTCTAGAAGTTGTCATTTTCATTCATGTCATTTTGTAATAAATTTATCAACCTTATCACTGATATCCCACAAGCGCCCGCTGGAGGCTTTGGGGATTGCATGTCTTTTTGGATATGCACATGCTATTAATGATTTTTTGTCTTTCTGTGTGTAGGATCTCACTACCAGGAGTCCCAGATGGAAAGCAAGGAATTACGAACACATGAACACAAGCGATGACAACCTTTAGCCCTCCCACTTCGAATGTGGGCACATGGAAGACGCTGGAAGCGTACTGTCCGATCTTGGAAGCACGACTTCATCCATGCATCCATTGATGTAACAAATTGTATCACATGTTTTGAGCCCTAGATGGGGGGACGTATTGTAATTAGATCAAAAGCAATATCAATAAAAGAGGCCCCGCTTTTTTTGCTTACATCTTGTTTCTGCGTCATTTCCTTCATGCATTCGTAGGACTTAGCATCTATATCTATTTTTTTTTGCATCATATTCGTATGCTGTCATTATGCATTGCTTTCAACATGTGTTAACCATGTACTATTCAAAAGGGTCTTGACTGACACTGGTTCGTCGCTCAATATAATCATGACTAAGGCACTACACCATTTGAAATTGCCTAAATCACTCGTTGTACCAACCACCTTTACATTGAGAGTGTTTAACGATGCACTATGCTCTATGGTTGGCATGATTGTCCTACCTATTTAGGTGGGACTAAAAACCATTCTCATAATGTGTCACATGATAAAGGGCACCTTGCAGTATCACATCCTGCTGGGGAGGCCTTGGATTCATGAAATGGGTTGTGTTCCCTCAATATTGCATCAGTGTGTCAAGTATATACATGAGGGACAAGTTCACATGGTTTCATCAAATGAAGAACCATTCAATTTCATGAACTTACCAGATTTTCTAGGGGGTTTCATGATCCCATCAATGCACTTGGACATACGACCCGCATCCCCGATGAGGGTTCCAAGAGGTAAATAGGCGGTGCATGTTCAACCATCGGTATCTGTATAAAACAGATCTGAACATACCACTACAACTTCACTGAGATCGAGTGCATCGGAAATGTGTAAAAATGATGAGAAATTAAAGGCAAAATTAGGTAGGAAAGAAGCAAATAACATGCCCAAACTAGTCACCACTGAGGCTGCCACTCCCATGGAGGTGGAGGAAGCCCAAAATCAAGTCTAGGAGGCACCTTAGCCTGATTGGCCTACATCATCAACAAGATCATCCGCACTGCAGGTGACTGTTCACTTAACTAGCACATGTCTGGGTGAATATCTTATGCAAAATATGACCTTCGATCCTATTTTAGAGACTGCACAAGACATGGGTTGGCTGATAGCCCATCGATACCTAGTTGGATTCACAGTACCACTGGGCAAGCCACCCAACCAAACAAACTTTATTTATGTCAGGTTGGATCAAGTTCCAAAATGGGCACCCATGGAGGTGGATGATGATAAACATTTCATGGTGAACGTTTGATACTTGTCCAACCCTGAGTACGCCATGCGTATTTTTGAGCTCTATCATTGGCATGGATACGACCTTGGTCTTTTTGAACAAGGATAAAGAACCCCTCTTGAACCATGTTATCAATTGGAAACTGATAGGTTCGGATTGGGAATGTAGATTCAGGGACAATGATTTACTCGTTGTATCATTGGATCATTTGTACCTAGGTCTTTGGGATGACATGGATTTTAATCCATATCATCCTAACATGTCTAGCCTTCAGGGCAACAACCCAATGGTATTAGTCATCACCATTGAGAGGCCAAAGATTGAACATGAAGATTTCTCAGAGAAGAATCCCAGAGGCAGCCTGGGTCATCAAAATCGTATCATAATCGATGATACAGATGTGCAGGGGCACAACCCCAGCATTCTAGGTGATATCAATTCAGGAGATATTTATAGTAAAGATGTAGAGGAGTCCACATCTGAAATGAGCATACTGAGTTATAATGCAGATGGTGAGTCCTAAAATTATGATCAATCTGACAAGGAAATTGATCGAGCCTTCGTGGTTTCAGTATTTCTACGCCATTTGTTGCGTAGAGAGCAATTAGATGAGATATAAGAGCATTTCATGGTCGATAGTGACTATAAAGATGAGATAGAGCAGGCCTATTTAAGGCCTCATCTAGCTAATATCTCAATATTCATGGACACGATAGAGTGGCATGCTCATAGTAGCAGTCATAGCGATGAGGTTGATATGACCGATCCGAGGCTAGTATATCCACTACATCTATTGCCTGCGGAGTCAGACTATGTTATAGAAGAGGTGCCTCTTAACACAGATCACTCTGAAGAGGAAATAGAGTTAATTTTTGTGTCAGTGTCATATATATGATCATTTTATCCATTCTATCTGAATAGTGATGATAGCGACCACAAAATCAGATACATGGGGCCACATCTGGTAGATTGTCCCTCGTATATGGGGGGAAGTGAAATATTATATCTTTATAGTGATAATGAGGATTCATTGGAGATGGCCTATTTGGGGCCTCATCACCTGCGTAATTAGAATCCACCTTGGGGTCCACCACCTATTAATCTCCAGCAACGCCTCAAGGAAATAATAAATCTAGAGGAGTATCAAAGGCTCTTTTTCCATATGCCTACTTATGTCGAGCTTCTTGAGCCAAGAGATCCCATTTTGCAATTAGTGCATAAAGAGGATCCATTTTTTTGGGCATCCCATAGGGAGGACCCTTTCATTCCCATGCCATCCGAGCTAGATCTTGGGCACGAATATTGGGCACGGAAGCTACACAAATGATGTAGAGTTCAGTCCGTGTGGTCTTAGAGATCAATTCCATTCCATAAACATGGTCTCCATTTATTTGACCACTCCACTCTGCAATCCAAAAGATCTATCCAAGCCATTGCATCTAAACATGGATGTTATCGATTGGGATTGCACTTATTTTCTAGTAGAGCCTAAATATTTCTTCTCGAATGAAGAGATGTTGCAACCAGTTTATTTTGGATCAAGATGCGCTTATGATGTCTATCACACTGAAAATACTTCCAATGAAGAACATATAAATCTAGCTGATGACATCCATTTGATCCCTATGCCTCATCAGCTTGAGGAGGGATCCCATATGTTAGTAGAGGAAACCTTTTAAGTGGATATCGATAACGACCTCACCAATCCAAAGAAGGTTAAATTTGGAATGAGTCTCACTCCATATGAGCACACTAGCATCATTCCTCTACTAAAAGAAAGACTAGACCTTTTTTCTTGGACATACAAAGATATGCCTGGTCTAGACCCGAAGTTGGTTACTCATAAAATTTCACTAGACCCATCCAAGAAGCCCGTCAAGCAGAAGCTCAAAAATATGCATCCAACAGTAGCCTTAATGGTGAAAGACGAATTGCAAAAACTATTGGATGTAGAATTTGTCATTTCCATCGATTATCCAGAATGGGTATCCAATATGGTGCCTGTAGGAAAACTAGATGGAAGGATCTGTATTTGTATGGATTTTAGAGATATCAACAAGGCAACACCCAAATATTCATTTTTGTTGACCAATATCAATGCTCTAGTAGACTCTACTGTCGGTCATGAAATGCTCTCCTTAATGGATGATTTTTCTAGTTACAATCAAATTCGCATAAAGCCCAAAGACTAGCACAAAACCATATTTATAAAACCATGGGGAACATTTTGCTACAAAGTTATGCCATTTGGTCTCAAAAAAGTTGGTACTAAATACTAGTGGGCCATGACATACATTTTTCATGACTATATGCACAAAATTCTAGAAGATTATATCAATGATTTGCTAGCCAAGTCATTGCTACAAGAAGAGCATGCGAAGGTCTTGAGAAAAGTCTTCAATTGCCTAATAGAGAAAAACGTCAAGATGAATTCTAAGAAGTGTGTATTTGGCATAACTTATGGAAAATTGCTAGGGTTCATTAGCTCCAAGAGAGGCATCGAAGTAGACCCAGCGAAGGTCAATGCCATTTTGGAAATGCATGCTCCCATAAATATTAAGGAATTAAGGAGCCTCCAAGGCAAGGTAGCTTTGATAAAGCAATTTATCACCCAACTATTGGATAAATGTCGACCCATGAATTGATTGCTACATAAGGAAGTCCCATTCAACTAGGATGAGGATTGCAAGGTAGCCTTCACTAAGATAAAGCAATACCTAGCAACGTCACCAGTGTTAGCTCTACCAAGGCTAGAAGAGCCTTTTCTACTATATATATCGACAACAGACTTTGTGTTAGGGACCATGTTGGCCCAAAAGAACGTACAAGGCAAATAGCAAGCCATATATTACATTAGCTAAACCTTGGTGAGTTACGAGCTAGGATATGCATATGTGGAAAAGCTATGTTTAGTAGTAGTGTTTGCTACCAAGAAATTGAGGCACTACATGTTAAGTCACACAACATATGTGATATCAAAACAAAATCCTTTGCAATATATGATGAGCAAGACATATCATAATACATGTACTGTAAAGTGGATCATGCTATTGATAGAATTCAATCTAGAATTTGTAAGCCAGAAGTCCATTAAGGGATAGGTCATAGTAGATTAGTTAGCTAAGGCACCACTATCCAACAGTAGGCCTCTGACAATCGAGCTTTCGGATGATGCAATTTTTGTAGTATCCAAAGCTCTCGAACCTAAAGGACCAGAGAACAATGCTGATATGACTCTGTTCTTTGATGGTTCAAAGTGTGAGTAAAGAGTTGGCACAGGGATAGTTTTTTTCACACCGCAAAGAACTCCAATGCCCTTGTCATTCAAACTAGACTTCCCATGCACCAAAAATAATACTGAATATGAAGCCCTACTTTTGGGTCTTCATAAAGTCGTTGCCATGAATATCAAGAGATTAAACATATTTGGCAATTCCTTGCTCATAATTAACCAAGTGAAGGGATTATTTTAGTGTCGATGTCTAGTACTGAAAGCGTATAGATATCTTGTTGACACATATCTAGCTAAACTAGAATGGTATGACATTGAGGCAATCCCTATTTCATCAAATAGAATCACAGACACCATGGCTTCTTTGATATCCTTAATCCCTCAAAATACATCTTTCGACTTCACTACCATCCATGTCAAGACGCTCTCGCATCCTGTAGTAGAGCGTGCAACCTTTGATAATAAAGAATCAGTCAACATGATTAGTGTGGAACCAAAATCTAATTGGTTCTGCAAAGCTGAAGACTTTCTCAAGAAAGCACCCTGGGGGTCTTTAACCTCCTAAAGTCCTACGGGAAGTGGCACCACCATTCACCACAAGGTTTTCTCCTAGTTTGCATTTGCAAAAGTAAATACATAGGGGGTACAGGTTGTCTTAGCAGTCAAAGCTGAGGCTCATCAGAATTGGATGTCATAGATTCAAGACTTCCTACGACTTGGTTTTGTCCCAAAGGGACTGTCACATGTCGCAAGACACACATTTAAATAGAAAGTGACTAAATTTGTCTTGATAGGAGACATTTTGTACTATTGTAGTTATGATGGAGTTCTCCTTCATTGTCTTGAGCCCCAAGAGTCATCTTGGGTAATTTTAGAAGCTCATGACGATACGTATGATGGCCATTTTAGCGACATGGCCATCGTCAAGCGCATCCTTTGAATGGGTTATTATTGGCCCACTATGAAGAAGTATTACAATGTGTATGTCATTAAATGCATCAAATTTCAGCATCATGCTAATATTACACACCTACCATCACAGGCCTTACAACCCATCCAAGCGGCTTGGCCATTTTATCAGTGGGGGTTTGATCTAATTGGAAATATATCTCCTTTGTCATCAAGCTGACATACATTCATCATTACGGCTACTGATTATTTTACAAAGTGAGTGGAATCCATTCCCTTAACAATGACCATGGGAGCTGGCATAGTAGAGTTCATAATGGAGCATATCATAAGTCATTTTGGGTACCATAAAAAATAGTTTTGGATAATGGAACTTATTTTAAGAACAAAATTGTGCGAGATTTAACCTCTAAGTACCGCATCAAGTACAATTTTGCATGTCTATATTATCCACAGGAAAATGGGCAAGCTAAGGTATCAAACAAGACTATGGTAGCCATATTGAAAAAGATAGTGCAAGAACACCACAAGGATTGGCATACACAACTGCCCCTTGCATTATGGGCTTATATAACTAGCATTCAGACTCCCACTAGGGCAACTCCATTTTCACTAGTATATGGCGCTAAGGCCATTATGCCCTTAGAGTTGGAAATTCCAATACTACATGTCACATTGAAAGAGTTCATCGATGATGATGTCACATGACAAGCTCACCTATATCAACTGACGCTGCTCGATGAACATCGTGTGAATGCCCTTGAGCATCTCCATGTTTATCAGGAGCAACTCAAATGAGCTTACAATATCAAAGTCCACCAGAGATACTTTGAATTTGGGGATCTTGTTCTAAAATAAAACCAAAAAAACTCAAATTTGCCACCCGATATACGAGACAAATTTCTAGCTAATTGGTTAGGACCCTATATCATATCTAAAAATATTGGTCTAGATACCTATCGCTTGACATCACTAGGGGGTGTTGAAGAGCCTGAACCTCTCAAAATCATCCATATTAAGGTGTTCTATGCTTAGAGAGTGTAGCAGAAAAAGCTCCAAAGGCATCTATAAGCCCTTTGGTCAGTCAAAAAGGTACCAAGGATTTTTAAAAATCACTTGGTCAACCCAAAGGCTCCGAGAGTTCCTATAACCTCTCTATCATCCCAAAAAGGCACCAAGGATTTTTAAAAATTGCTTGGTCAACCCAAAGGCTCCGAGAGTTGCCTAAAGCCACTCTGTCATCTCAAAAAGGCACCAAGGATTTCTAAAAATCACTTGGTCAACCCAAAGGCTTCGAGGGTTTCTTAAAGCCACTCGATCATCCCAAAAAGGCACCAAGTATTTCTAAAATCGCTTGGTCAACCCAAAGGCTCTAAGAGTTCCTATAACCACTTGGTCATCCCAAAAAGGTACCAAGGATTTCTAAAAATTGCTTGGTCAACCCAAAGGCTCCGAGGGTTGTTTAAATCCACTTGGTCATCCCAAAAAGGCACCAAGGATTTCTAAAATCATTTGGTCAACCCAAAGGCTCTAACAGTTCCTGTAGCTTCTTGGTCATCCTAAAAGGTTCCATGCCCTCTTTCTGAGAGTTTGGTCAACTAAAAGGTTCCAAAGGCGTCTGTAAGACCTTTGGTTTCCAAGGATTTATAAAAATCACTTGGTCAACACTAAAAAGCTCCAAAGGCATATATATTCATCGTTTGGTCAAATATGAAAGCTCAAAAATGTATAATAATTTGAAAATATATAAAATTCCAAAAAAATTGGTAAAGCATAAAATCCAAAAATATTTGCTTTTGTAGTTTGCATTTTTCATACATGCATTCACATCATCATATTGCATTTAGGCATTTGTCATCCGTTGCATTCCACAGTAGAGTGTAATGTGTCTATAAAATTTTTACAAACGATTGCACATTTGTGTTTCAATCATGCACCCTTGCATTTATCATAATTCATTGCATTCATACACGATACCTATTGTGGAGAAATATGTATGTATATTAAGTTTTCTAGTCACTCAGCCATACCTAGTGGGTTCTTCAGATATTGTAGAAAGCTTGCTTTGCTATTATAGACAAGGTCATTAGTTGGGATAGTGCTTCAACATATCAGAATCATGTCACTAAGCAAAACAATATAAAATCCTTCTAAGAAAAGAGATGATGAAAGCTGTGAAAGCAGTATTAGGTATCTAGAGAGATGGGTTTCATGACCTGCTTATCTTGTAAGTAGTCAGTGTAGAAAGGTGAACTTTGGCAAAAGGACAAGAATTTCCCCTATAAATCCCAAAGTCACAAAGTTTAAATCCCAAGTTACAAAGTGTAAAAGTATAAATTTCAAGTTCAAAATGTAAAGTGACATAATGAATCAAAAGCACTATAAAAATACCTTGTTCAAAGAAAATGGTAACACATGGACTAACAGTAATTTTTGTCACTACATCTGAGCAATTAAGAAGGTGAGAACTTGAATTCCTATATTGTCCACCTCTTGAAAGCCATAGAGTGATCCCCGATCACAAAAATGGGTTGGAAGAATCCCACCTGCAATAGAGGGGTATTTCTATTGGGTGATCCCAAAACGTAGCAATGGGTTGAAAGAGTCCCACTTGCATTTGGAGGGGTAGCCCTAAATTGGCAAGATGAGCTAGCTCTAGGTACTTAGGATTATCTAGTTGTATAAGTCTAATCAAAGCTGAAATAAGGATGGTACGATCGTATGAGGAACCCTATATCACATATGGGTTGAAAGAGTCCCGAATGACATATGGGTTATGCTTATGATCTATCTAAAAATACTCACATGCACACATAGGGATACTGAATTGTTGGGTCTATCACGACAAAATCCTTGTCCAATAAAAGCCTTGTACAGATAGTATGTGATTTTTGGAGAAGTCTACTAGGGTGTTTGAGTTTCAAGGAAAACCCCAAAAAGTTCTCTAATAGCAAAAAGATACCAAATATCATTAAACATCAAAAATATGAGTCATTCATTCATTAGAATGCATTTTACAAAGCACAACAAACATATAGGATAGATACCACATGAATATTAGAAATAATGTTTAGACAACCACTGAATATATAGTGCAACAAAGAAAATATACAGAATGACATATTCATTCATTAGCATTATACTAATCCATTTCATTGCATTTCATATATGGGTGATTAATTGATTAAGTTTTTGTAATGAGAATTATCAATTATTTTGCATGATTGTCATACATTCTGTGGTGTCGTATTTTAAAATTGATATACACAGTTTACATTCATTTTTTATGTTTTAAGTGATTAAATCATACAGGTTCATTCCCATTAGATTATGATTATGTACATAATGCATTACCATACATTGCATAGCATGCCATAACTTCATAAAAATAAACGCATGCCCACAAAGAAAAAATAAATATGCATTCAAAATAAATACTACATCCATTTGCATCCATTATATATGACACATCTAATCATATAGATCACTACATAACATCATCATAAAAAATATAGCTATCTAGTGCATGTCATCCATACATTGCATCACATAAACATTGCATCATATCAATATAGCATCACATAAGCATTGCATCCATGTGCATCAAATAAACATAAAATCAAAATTAAACATCAGATACACATAATGAGCCAAAAAGACCAAGTTATATATATATGTACAAAAATAGTACATATGAGGAGTATCAAAATACCTGCAGGCTACAAAGCATGTAGGTCCTCGACCTTACACTCAAAATAAATACAACATAGCAAAATTATAGTCTGGATCTAGTAGATCCCAGGTCTAGTCTACTCCCCTTGTACCAAAGCTCTCATCATCTCCCTCAGCACTATACTTTGGAGCCTGCTCTCCTATCTACACTAGCACTTGTGGTGGGTCCTATTGTGGGTCCTTATTGACTCCAAATACTAAGGCGCCCAACATAGAAGAAACTGGTAACTATAGCAGGCTAGTCCCCTGACTGGCAGTCCCTAAGTCTACCGTGTATCTCTAGGCCTAGCACATGATGTTGCCCCATGTGTGCTAGAGGACCTGTACATCCTCTCAGTCCTATGAGTCCTATGACCTGAGCTCACCATAGACTACCCTGAGGTCCTAGACCTGGTACACTGAGACTCTAAGGAGAAAGTATCCTCAAGAACCTATATCCCGTGCATCTCAATATAATTGACTAGCTGATCAACATGAGCAATTCAGGCTACATGCATCTCATTGGTCCTCATGACCATACTACGTAGTCACTCTACCTTAGTCATCAGATCTTATGAAGCTACTGGTGCTACCGCTAGTGTTGTCTAAGGCCCCATAATAGCCTGAGGAGGTGGCATAGCCCCCCTCGATACCCGAAGGAGATCCCTCTCTGCCTCTACTGTAGTTTGCTATGCTTGTGCCAACTCTAAAGTAGTTTGCAATATTTGAGCCTAGGCCTTTGCATCTATGGCCTACATAGTCAGATCCTATATTTGATCTTGCACCTTAGTAAGGCATCTATCTCTATTAGATACTCTCACCTCTAGAGTGGCGATAGTATTATCTCGCTCTAGCTTCTACATGTGGAATCATCCTAGATGACTCTACAAGTCAGCAACCTGATCTAAGAGCTAACCCTCTGTACTATCGATAGGGAGCTCACCCTTCTCTAGAGCCTCCTCATTGGGATCAAACTTGGGAGCCTCCTCGACAATAGTCGTTGTGCCCTAGCCACCCTTTTTTTGCTAGTGCACCCTACGTCCATCAGGATCCGACTCTACCTTTTCTTGGTCTAGCTCTCGTCATAGAGGCCCTATGTCATACCATCTAAAAATGGACCACCAATCATCATACTTTGGAGTGGTCCTAGCAGTATCGACTCTAGTCTCCTAATAGTCATCAGTAGCATCTTCGAGAGGCTCTAGAATGATCCACTATAGATCATGCTTCGTGACCAAGTGTCGATACCTAAGGGGGATATCTAGAATATCTTGCATGAACAAAAACTATCATAGGACCTGAGAGTAGAACTAGTACTCTCAAATCTTGGCCTTATGACCGATCAACCATCTATCATGATGTGCCTATCTTAGCCATTGGCCCTCCTTTGGCCACATCATTCGAGCCAAGTACCATGAACTAAGTGATATAGTGCTGGACGTCACTAGCATAGATCCTACTATGGGTAAGCTCCTCCTCATGAGGCAAATAGGTGGTATAACACTGATGATCATTAGCAATAGCAATAATCTATAGTGGTAGATCTATAGGATGCTCGATCTAAATGTGCTACCACCCCCAAATCTACAATAATATACTGTAGCTAAGGCCCTTATAGTTACACACCATAATATGGTACAACTCCCTATAGAGCTGACATAGTAGGGTGATCCCCCAAGCTAGAAGTAGAGGGGCCTCTATAGAGCTCTACAACACCCTCTAGGCGATGGACGGGAGGTTCTAGGGAATCCTCATGCCCGAGGAGTTTGTAAGCACAATATGTACTATGAGTTGCATAAAGAGGCCTTCCCGTGCAAAGAAGACATCCTCATAGTACCACTCAACAATGTGTACCCCTTCGTGGTCAATTGCATCCTGAGCATCCTTGCTCTAGTCATCAAAGATAGTATCAAAAATAGTCTCCTTTACCCTAGAGGTAGAGGAGATGATGGCCTTGTCATCAATGGGGATATTGAAGATCCTATAGATGTACTCTAAAGTAATAGTCATTTCACCTATAGGTAGGTGAAATGTGTTAGTCCGTGCATTCCAGCATCGGTCCAATGCAGTCAGTTAGGATTGATCTACCCTAATAGTGGGTAGATCCATGATGTATCCAAACTTGACAACTCAGAACCAATATTGATCATCATCAAATAAAGCCTCACGGAGAGTCTTTAGAATATCTAGATCTCGGGGTCTAGAAGTCAATATCTAGAATAAAAAGCATAATTTAAGACAAAATCTAGCTAACTAGACATAAAAAAAAGAGCAGCAACAACAAACCACAGCTGAAACTTACAGTTCCCAATTTGAAAATTGGGAACCACAGCTAAAACCTGCAGTCCCCAATTTGCAAATTGGGAACCTCAACTGAAACCCACGGTCCCCAATTTGCCAACTGGGAATCGTAGCTACCAGCTACAGTTTAGGAGCGAAACCCATTTCGGGTACCCTCCTAGACCACTAAAGCATAAAATTAAATTCCTAAAGCTAGCCTAGACTAGTGGGGTTCATTACTAGCAGTTTAGTGAGGTTCATTATCTGCATTACTTAATGTAGTTCATTTTATTGGTATTGAGTGCATGGTCTCAGTTTCGAGTTACCTTGCCCGCACCCTAGCCCCGACTAGTAGATGGCTAATTAGGATCCACCATCGAGGTCGAGGAGTGTAATCATGGTAGAGTGTGGTAGCATTTTAGATCAAGAAGGGTCTTCTCACTCTCAGAGATCTCAGATTGCTAATGTTTGCCAAGAAATATTGAAAATTTTCAAATGGGAATTCAATTTATAGGTTTTCCTAGTCTCGGCAAACCGCAGCTGACACTTGCGGTTGTGAAACTAGGGTTTTCTACCCGTAGCTCTGACCCGTGGTTCCCAAAATTTGGAAATGTAAACCACAGACCACACCTGTGGTCTGCAACTAGCATTAAATGCACTCAAAACCCACTGTGGGAAGGTCTAAAAGAGCAAATTAATGACTTCCATTGGATAAAAATTGAAAATTAATGATTAATATTACAAATTTGGTGATGTTAAAAGCACTAAGACTGATCAAATACATGCAAAATTAAAACAAAAAAACAAAAAAAACAAATAATTAAAAACCAAATGCACCTCGTACTCAGTTATTTATCCTATACACTTGGCAGTTGTAGCGAGTTGTGATCCATGCAATCCGACATGATGAGTAAATCACCATAAGGACATTTGGGGTAAAATTGTCATTTCTTTTATGACATATTTCAGAAAATCATTGACAAATATGATTCAACACAATTATAATTGCATTTGTATCATTTTGATTCCTTTATATGGCTATTGTAGCATGACTACTCCAAGGGATAGAAATGTGCCAATACTACTAAGAGTTGCAATCATAAGCTGAACTAGGTCTAGCCAAGGCATTAAAAGGCTTGAATCTTAAATTGTTCAGGATCATTCATTATGGTCAAGCTATTTTGTTGCTTCATACATTGTCATTATCCTCATCGACTCGTCGCTTGAGGGGGTAGTCATAATTTCATAATCATAATCAAAGTCAGTAGAAGATCCTTGAGATCGTAGATTCATTGATCTTGTCAAAATTGTGTTCATTCTTGTGAATAATTATCAACGGATATCATAAGATTGTCCCTTTGCTTGGGGAAAAAAATAAATATGATAATTGGTTTGTAACTCTCATCCTTCGGATTTATGGGTCAAAATATACCCATACTTGGCATTGGTGCTATCTGAACGTCTGATGACAAGTGTAGACTTGTCAAAATGTAAGCCTTTCACAAGCTTGAAGCAATGATTCCAAGATGGGCACCCTTTTGCTGGACCTGGGGCATCTAATGTTGATATGACTAATGATCATAATAGAACCTTAGACATCATTTTAAGATGTATATTTTTGCTTATTGTTGTTCAATATCACAATGCATCTCAAAAGGGGCATCTGTAGACACCTAAAACGCGTCATGTCGATGGTGACTACTCATATGAACATGCTACAAGACCATATGGAGGATCTTGGATAGACTCCAAGATAGAGTAGTGGTTCTAACCACTCAATTTAGGCATTTTGATCTAAGTAGTCTAAATCACAGCCCAAACCTGTGGTCTCCAGTTTAAACCACGGTTGACACCTGCGGTCTGCAGTCTGGACCGCAACTATGACCTGCGATCTTAACTGAAGTTTAGTTAGGCCTTCCATCTGAGCCAAATCGATTGGAACAGCAAAAATATCTAGAAGGAGGTAGTTGAAGGATGAAATATTCTAGAGGCTTCCATCCCAATTGTCCTAACCAACCTTATTTATCTTGGATTCTCCATGAAGCCACCCCTAGCCCTAGGGGCATACTATAAATACCCCCACCAAATGGGGAGAGAAAAGAGAGCAAGTATTGGAGATTTGAGCAACGAAGCCCTAGTGAATTGTACACTCAAACTGAGTATACTAAGAGATAGAGCTATTGCACTTAATCCCTGACCCTTTTGCCATCATTCATGATGAATTACATTATGGATACCCTAGGTTCTTAGGAGGATTAAGAAATGTAAATCTAGGAAAACGAAGGCCATTCCATCGAATTGACCACCACATCAATCTGAGGACACTGAAGGCAAACCTTGAACATCAATTTGGACAAGGAGATTGAGCCCACTACCCTTGATTTTAAGGGCAAACTTATCAGAGGTCAAACCGTGGCTGTCAGTCATGGTTCACAGTGCAGACCGCTCACCAGAGCTGTAATTTGCAACAAGTGACAGATCACCTTACTCTTTTCTTTTATATTTGGCTAGTTAGGTTAGCTTATTTATTTTTGTAATTGAATAGCATTTTAGAAGACTTCTGACCGTAGAACTAGGCTAGATTTACATCTTATGCTTATGTTTCAATTAAGGCTAAAATGCTTTCTTTATGCATGTTTATGTTTCATTTTCTATAGTTGATCCATGCATAGTGTCGATGCTATTACATGAATCTTGATTCACTTTGCATAGTTTGTAGATTTCTTTATGCTTTCTTGATTATGCATGTTAATGGTGTCATTCTACATTTTACCTAAAAGGGCCTCATCACAAGAGGTTGCCATATTTTTGACATTCTTGTTATTTCTTAACCACAGGGAACAGTTCCAAAGGAGAGATAAAGCATCCAATCCCTTCCCCATTGTGAAGAAGAGGGCCATCGACACCCTAGAGCAGTTCATGTCACCCTAAGGGTCATTTCGATCACACCTACCCTTGATAGGGATTAAACACTATTGTAATTAATGTATCAAATGGGTATCCCTAAGAGGGACGAATCTGTAATTTGACTTCATTGAAATTAATAAAGGATTATTTGTATTCACGTTATTTCTTATTATCAAATTATGCATGCCTATTTGTGTATTTTTCTTTGATTTTGATAGTTCGATTGGGTGTGAGCCTCTTTGGTGGTTACACCTTCATATCCAATGCCACCTCGTCATGTTGTGTTGATGAGTTGACAAACCAATTTGTTACACTATCCTTAAACACACACTACCCAGAGCATGACATGGTATCCCTACCATCATTGACATACTTTGCTCCATTCCCACCTATACATCGATAACTTCAGTGAGCTTCCACTCAACCACGATCTCCACCAATCATAGTACACCCTCTGCTAAGCCTTATAAGATGCTCATAGATTATCGAGACATCATCACCAGATTCTTCACCATCTATATTTCCCACAACATCAATTAATATGTTTGAAGTCGATCTCTTTTCTCCACTATGATACACACATCAGCCAACATGAGATGATATGCCAAACCCAAAATTCATCAATCTCATCCACATCTCACCCATACCAGCACCCCGAGACTTCCTACTCTCACCACATGTGTTATGTGCTACAAACGTTCCTTCATCATCTATGCCACATCATATACCATAGGTCCACCACACAAAAATTTACCTAGATAATGAATATGAACTTACCGAGGCCATCGATGACCTCCATATTATTCCAATTCCAAACAATTGTGCGATGGTTCCCACATGCTTATTGAGGAAACCATCGATGTTGACATAGGTGATGATCCTAAAAATCCTCACATAGTAAAATTAGCCACTAGCCTCTCTCCTAAGGAGCACATACTATTCATAAATTTCCTTTGCAATTATATCTGAGTTTTTGCATGGTCATACATGGATATGCTAGGACTCAATCCTGCTCTAGTAGTTCACAACCTTACACTTGATCAAAATTCCAAACCTGTAAGGAAAAATTTATGTCGTATGCACCCTACTATTGCATTATTAGTAAAAACTAAGCTCCAAAAGCTCTTAGACGTAGACTTCATAGTATCCATACCCTAAATGGGTCTCTAACATGGTCCCTGTACCCAAGCCATCCAATGAAGTTTGCATTTGTATAGATTTTCATGATTTAAAAAAAGCCTATCCCAAAGACAACTTTCCTCTACCTAACATCGAATCACTCGTCGATTCCATCACGGGCCATGAGATGATATCTCTAATGGATGGATTTTTAGGTTATAACCAAAATAAAATAAATCCTACCAATAAACACAAGACGTCATTTACAACCTCCTAGGGGACCTTCTGCTACAAGGTCATGCCATTTGGCCTTAAGAACGTTGGGGCAACCTACCAGCGTGCAATGGCCTAAATTTTCCATTATTACATGCATAAAATTATGGAAGACTACGTAGATTATCTCATCGCTAAATCCAAGAAATTCTTAGAACATATTGAGGATATTCATCAAATATTTTATCGCCTACTAGAACACAATGTCCGCCTCAATCCAAAAAAGTGTGTCTTTGGTGTTACCTCGGGTAAAATCCTAGGATTCATCATCACCCAATGAGGCATTGAAGTTGACCCTAATAAGGTAAAATCCATCATCGAGATGCCTCCACCTACTACCCTAAAATAGTTGCATAGTATTCAAGGCAAGATCACCTATATCCATCAATTTATAGTGCAATTATTTGACAAGTGCAAACCCTTCAACCACCTACTACAAAAGGGAGTAAAATTTAAATGGGATGATAACTATGAGTAAGCTTTTGATGACATCAAAACTTATCTTACTTCACTTCTAGTTATGTCACCCCACATCCGTAGCTACCACTCATCCTGTTGGTCCGGCTTTCATACGCACCCCCCACGAAAGGATGGGCAGGAAGCCATCGGAGACACCCACGGGACGGATCCCACTCGCTTTAGGATCTAGCTGGTTATCCAAGGTGTGAGTTACAGAGTTGGGTCGAATGGCAATTCACTCTTTTCCACTTCTGGAATAGATTTCAATATGGACTGCTCTGTTACCTTACAGGGGGTTCCTGAACTTGTTCGATTAGTTGCAAAAGTTGTTTATCAGATTTAACTTGAATTCTTGATCTAGCTCTCATGGGTCAGCAGATTTAAATAAAAGGCAAATAAAGAAAATAAAAATGGATCATTCATCGAAAACAAAGAGAGGGTAGGGTAGGGCAGAAAGAGAAGTTTATCAGACTTTAAACTGTAAAACCCTAAACTATCAATCTTATCTATGCTATCAGCTTCACAACAGAACAAATCAAAGAAGAAAGTGTCCAGTCAGTCTAAGATCACTTTCAACTAAGAGCACAAGGCAGAGTGAAACAAATCTAGCAAAAAATTATAAATCCAAGGGCAACTGGTTAAAACCGGTATCTTTCACCGACGAGCCTAGCTCACACAGTGAAGACAGAGCAATTAGAACAAACTTAACCTTAAATCTGCAATTTCCCCTAGCAGACAAGAGAACAAATGAAGCCTAACAACATATTTAAACTTGATAATACAGATTCACAACATATATCTAATAAACTTTAAATGGAACGGATAACAAAAGAAGATACACTTATCACACTCTACAAAATATTAGGCTCCTGGCCATGCTATCACAGAAAAGCTAAAGCACATCAACTCCAAGTCCAGAAACAAAGGATTTCACAAAATTTGCAAGAAATTGCTTATAAGCCTTTTATTTCTAAGTCTCCGCCTCCTGCGATTACATTTAGAATCTATATTTATAGACTCAGGACAGACCCTGATCTTTTCAAAATATCTTGCTCAAACCCTAAATCTTATCGCACTTAAACCCTAGGACCCGGGTTTTACAATAAAAATCCATTTAAAATCAAAGTCCGGGTAGAACTTAACCCTTCTGCAAATCTGTGCAGTCAATTGCCATAAATGGAGAAGATAAAATCTAAAGCCACTTGCATTCATCCACAACTGCAAATAAATGCCTTTATTAATTTTTGTTGGTGAGCCAGATGAGTCACCACCTCTCTCAGATCTGATCTCCGTAAAGCCATTCTTGTGTTGAAATTGTCTTCATGCTATCAAGTCTGCAATAAATTTATCATTGAATGCTCTCACCGACAGCTTCTCTTCTAGCATGGCGGTCCTGGATCAAATCTGCACTTTAACTTTGTCTTCGTGGCCTTTCCCGGTTGTCCCGCAAGTGCTAGATGGAATCCTGCATGAAAGACAAAAGATTAAATTAGCACTTTAATAAACATTAAATCCAAGCTTAAAACATTTAAATTAGATTAAAACCGCAAAATAAGCTTGCATGTCAGCTTCTGCATGTCTGCCTCACGCTTTGACACGTGTCGCTACCCCAGGAAGCCTTCTGTTTCCCTCCAGAATGCACTTTCAGGTCAACTTAGGACTTTCTCTCTCCTATCGCGATTCTGCGACATGTCACGATTTCGCGACATGTCGCGAAATCGCGACGTCCCCAGTGCATCGGAAAATTCTTCCCTTGTCGACCGTGAAAACGCGACATGTTACGAAATCGCGACCTTCCTGGCCTCCGTACAACTTCTTGATTTTCAGCCGCGATTCTAGAACACGTCGCGATATCGTGACAGTTTCCATACCTGCATGCGTTGACCGCGATTTTGCGACACATTTACGACTTAGCCGATTTTTCATTCTGCAGCCAACTTTCTCTCCTACCGTGAAAATGCGACATGTCGCGATTTCGTGACATGTCGCAAAATCGTGCCCTTCCGTACATTTTCTTTCTCTCTCCTCCGATCGGCAGCGATTTTGTGACGGTTTCCAAAAATGGAAACGTCGCGATATCGTGACACTTCCAAAAATGGAAAGTGTCGCGATTTCGCTACACTTCCATGACTTAGCTGCTTTTTGATTTACCCGTCGCGATATCGTGACATTTCCAAAAATGGAAGTGTCGTGATATCGCGACACTACCAAAAATGGAAAGTTTGATTTTTCATGAATTTATGCAACTGTTTTCTAGATTTTCTCAGTACCGATGCAAGATTTTGTTTGTGCATGAATGATTCTAGCATGTAAAAAGTGAATTCTTGGATAACACAGCTGGAATGCAAGAAAAAGCACAACTTTAAAAAGGAGGCAAGCAAATTTGGATTTAAAACTGAAAAACATCTAGAGGGTCCCTACTGCAAAAATGAAAGTTCAAAATTTTCTAAGGATGGAATCTCATTTTTTAGTGGGGGTGTGTTGCTTCTCAACAAATGGCGATATCTACGGGTAAAATAGTAGCACTATTTTAGAACCCAGGACTCTGGCTTCAAAACAAAAAGACCATGCATCATGCCTTGCCACAAACATTCTTCACAATAAATTGACCACTAACTGCTAGCTGTTAAAATTTCCCAAGGACATACTAGGCTGAATTACTTCAAGGAAGATTTCTGATGTGCAATTACAAAGGGTATAAAACTTTCTTCAAGGATGACTGAATTGAATGATGAACTTTGGACTGATCAACTTTTCTAGATTGTAAAAGGGGAAACCGAGTAGAGCTCTGTTTACTAGTTTAGCCTTTTACAGCCTAGACAGAGTTACCCTTTAGATTTACACGACCCAAATTTACAATTGTAGGGCAGAATCTAATATTGGCTGCCTCTTCATTATGTAATTCTTTTCTTTTTTTCTTCTCTTTTTTTTTTTTTTATATCTCTCCCTCTGAAATATATCAATATCTGAAATGCTTTTAGGGAAATCACAATTTTCTTTTAACACTTGATCAATCTGGAACTGTTTTAGTCTAGGCACTGATAGCCTCTGGTGACACCCAAATAATTGCATGAATCATAGTCCCCTCTCATAACCAGCTTTTCTTGGATTCCTCGGGAGTTCCTCCAACCAAACAGCATAGCAGTTTTTCTATCATTAAAACAACTGTGGCAAGTAAGACACAAGATCGAATCATCTCTCTACCTTTGTCCTGAATAACAAAATAGTTCCACTGTTCAGTGCAAGCAGACTATCTCAATTGGAATAATGAACAACATGGGCATTGGATTGATCAGCTAGGAATAAAACAATTTTCAGTAGGCTGAATTTTCATTGATTGCTCAAGCAAAGGCAAAGGACAAAAACCTTCAGAAGCCAAAGGACTTTGCACAGACTTTCAAGGACAGGCACAGGCTTTAAAGCAAAACAGAAATAAAATTGCATAGACTAAAGCACAGAACTGTACAGGAAAAGGGAATAAAATAAACTGAATAGACAACAAAGAAAAGAATTGAAACAAATGACTAAAGCAAATAAATTAAAACTGTACAGACAGCAAAGAAAAGGAATTGCAGGGAAGAAAATAAAAACTATACAGGCAATAAAAGAAACAAACTAAAAGAACTGAAGCAAAGCAACTAAAACTGCTGAACTACAGCAAAGCTAAACTGCAACAGCACTGAAATAAACTAAAGCAACTGAAATAAACTACTAAAGCAAATGAAACTGAAACAAAAGACTGCAACTGCACAGACATTACATTAAAAAAAAAGAACTGCAATAAAGAACTAAAGCAAATAAAACTAGGAGAGCTATTCACAATATGTACACATGTTACAACTTCTTCATAGCTTACTCAAATGATACATTGGATGGAACAGAGAAGAAATAATGTTTCAAGTATTGACCATTAACAGGGAGGTCCAGAAAATTACCATCCAGATCTTGCAGGTGGAAAGCATTGTTACCCAATATTTTAGCAATTTGGTAGGGGCCTATCCATAGTGGCTACAGCTTTGTGTGCTTACCCTTCTTCTCATGGGCCTTGTCCCACAGAAGCACTAAGTCTGCCAGCCTAAAAGCCTTCACCTTGGCTCTCTTGTCAAACCACCGCTTGACAGTTTCTTGGTGTCTGCTGAAGTGCTCCAGGTCTTGGAGTATTTCATCCTGCAAGTTAGTCAAATCTAAAACTCGGGCTTCTGCATCATCATGATCTTAAAAATAATCTAAGGCAAATTGGTAGGTGGGCAATTTCTAGGAGATGGGAACAATTGACTGGGTACCATACAGAAAAACAAAGGGAGAGGTTTTAAGAGCCACCTTGTGTGTTATCCGGTTAGCCCACAGTGCATATTTCAACAATGTATGCCACTGCTTGGGTTTATCTGCTGCAGACTTTTTGATGGCATTCATTAAGTTCTTGTTTGTTGACTCAGCCAATCCATTGACTTGGGGATAATAGTTGGATGAGAATCTGATAACTATCCCCATATGGTATGCCCAATCTGCAAACTCCAATGATTGGAAGGCTGGCCCATTATCACAGACCAAATTTAGGGGAACCCCAAATCTAGTTATGATATTTGTTTCAAGAAATTCAATGACTTCCTGGGCTGTACTTCTTGTAGTGGCTGCTGCTTCAACCCACCTTGTGCAATAGTCAGTAGCTGTCAGCACATATTTATGTCCTGCTGAGGAATTTGGATTGATGACTCCCACAAAATCAAGTCCCCACTGTATGAAAGGTTTGTTTATCACAACTGGTTGCAATGGCAGAGCTCGGTTTGCCTCTTTGGCTGCAAATGTCTGGCACTGATGGCAGGTTCTGACATGTTGATGTGCATCCTTAAAAAGTGTAGGCCAGTAATAGCCTGCTCTTAATATTTTATGTGCAGTGGCAGATCCTGATGAATGTCCTGCCCCTAGTTTTTCATGAAAACTAGCCATGATTTCACTGACTTCACTGGGAGAAATGCACCTTAGAAAGATGCCAGCATAATTCTCCCCGTACGCAGTACCCGCCTTAAGGAGATAGTGAGCAGCTTTTAACTTTAATGCTCTCCTTTGAGTTCTATTCAAATGGGATGGGCAAACTCCAAACTATAGCAGATGAATGATATCCCCATACCAATCATCAGATTCAGAGTTTAATTGATTAACTTCCTGCTATAGAGGTATTTCAGCAATGTGCCTGGACAAGCCAAGTCCTCTGATCAGTTTAGCAGGCCTAATTTCCAAGTCATATTCTTGCATCCTGGTGACCCAATTGCCCCTCAGTTCACCCAACTCATTTTGACTTAGAAGATACTTCACAGCTGGGTCTGGCACTATGGCATGAGTTTTGCTTCTGAGTATATAATGTCTAAACTGTTTCACTGCCCTTACCAAAGCATAGGCCTGTTTATCTAAATGGGAATATTTTAGTTCAGCTCCCTTCAAATTAGTTCTATTAAAAGCAATTGGATGTTCTCCTGTATCTCTCCGTTGAGTCAGCACTGCAGCAAGTGTATGTTCAGAAGAGAAAGTGTACAGATAGAAATCTACACTGAAATCTAGGCTTACTAAGACTGGTGCTTGTTTAATGGTCGTCTTGATTTCTTGAAAAGCAGTCTTAGCTTCAGTGGTCCGGGCAATCTGGGCAGTTTGCTTTAACATATCATTCATTGGTTTAACTATCTCTGCAAATCCTGAGATAAAATTTTTGACAAAGTTAATATTCCAAAAGAATGATCTCAACTCTTTCTTGGAGTTGGGAAATGGTATGCCAGATATGGCCTCAATTCTGCCTGGATCCATAGAAATGCCATCCTTTGTGACCAAATGCCCAACCAATTTGCCTTCTGTTACACCAAATATGCATTTCTTTGGATTCAGAGAAATGCCAAACTCTCTGCACTTGTTAATCACAGACTCTAAATGCTTTACATGGTCAAACCTGGATTTGGAAAAGACTGTTAGATCATCCATGTAAACTACAATACATTTGCCCATAAGCCCCTTGAAGGCATGATCCATTGCTCTTTGAAATGTTGCTCCTACATTTATCAACCCAAATGGCATCCTTTTGTAAGCAAAAGTCCCCCACTTGGTTGTAAAAGCAGTCTTCATTCTGTCTTCTTTCTCCACCAATATCTGGTTATAGCCTGAGAAACCATCCAAGAAAGACATCATCTCTGATCCATTAAAAATTTGCAGGACTTCATCCATAGAAGGCAGGGGATAGTTGTCCTTTTTTGATGCCTTATTTAAATTCATGAAATCCACACACAGGCGGATCTCCCCATTTTTCTTCCTGACTGGAACCAGATTTGCCACCCAAGTAGAATGCCTGATAGGAAAAATAATTGCTGCACTCAAGAGCTTCTCCACTTCTTTCTAAATAAGGGGTTCTAACAGAGCATTAACATGCCTCTGTTTTTGTCTGAAAGGCTTGCAAGATTCTTTTAAAGGTATGATGTGGGTGTAAACTTTTGGATCAAATACCTTTAAATCCTTGTATGACCAGGCCATTACATCCTTAGACCTGTGTAGGAAATCAATCATATTTCTCTTTATCTTTGGATCACAGTCCTTTGCCAACTTGATGTTCCTTGGATCCTCTTCAGTTCCTACATTCAAATTTTTAGTCTCATTGTCTGTGGTGCCCACATAATCCTCAAAATTCACCCTTTGCCTGATCTTGTCAACATCGAATAACCTCTACAGCTCTACCATTCCCTTTGGGATTCTGTTGTCCTTCAATCTCATGATTCCCCTGTCATCATCTAATTGTTCCATCAGGGTGTCCCTTTGGCCCTCATCAATTATAGCATTCTCAAAGGTATTGGTACTCTGTAAGAAGTTTACAATCTGCTGATCATCTGAGAAAACTTGAAAGTTGTCTATATTTTTAGGAACTGAAGGGCAGGGGACTAACTCAATTGAAAACTTATCCCACTTAAAATCTTCCAATGGCTTTAAACTTGCAGCTGAAGATGCCAAGACATCTGCATGTGAATTTTGTTCCCTGGGTATATGTGTTAAGTTAAATGCATCAAATCCTTCCACAATATCCCAAGCTCTGTGTTTGTATCCCTTCAGATAAGAGGCTTTACACTAAAACTTACCCCTGACCTAGCTTGCCACTAATTCTGAATCAGTGAAAACTTGAATGTTTTTCACATTTCTATCCAATGCAAATTTTAAACCTAAAATCAGAGCTTCATACTCTGCTAAATTATTAGTACATGGGAACTGCAGGCGGTAAGACATAAAAAATGTCTGACTGTGAGGTCCTTTGAGGACTTCCCCTGTTCCAAAACCCTAGTTACATCTTGCTCCATCCACATTAAGTGTCCAAACTTCATTAGTATGTATAGGATGAGCTTTGTTAAATTTATCATTCTACCCAGTTGTTAAATTATAGACTCCAATGTCTACTTCTGCAACATTGACAGTTTCATTTGCAGCATTGTACTCTGTAATCGTGTGCTTGTACCTGGGTTCTCTGTCAACCCGTAATTGATTGGCCACACCCTTCCATGGCAACCACATGTGTGAAAAGTCTGTTGCCAGATATCCATTTAGAGACTTAGACCAATCCCTACTTAACAACATTCCATACCCCACTGGGATATCCACAACTTGGATTTCGATCTTATGTTGAGCCCTTGGCTCAGATGCCAATTGAATGTGAATGTTTTGCAACTCTCCCACAACCTTAACTTCTGAATTGTCCAATTGGACAACTCTCCTCTCGGACTTCATTGGGGTCAGCCCCAACTGCTGACAAATTGCCGGTGGCATGACATTAGCAGATGCACTTGAATCTACCAAACAATTATGTAAATTCTTCCCAAAAATTCTGACGATCGGTAAAAATGGGGGAACTTCAGTCTTTTCCTTGTACATGGCCAGATTGGCATTGGCTATTTTCTTTCCTTTGTCCACAGGTTTAGCAGTAGGGCCAGAGTATGTCTTTATCAGATTGTCTCTCTACTCTGAAATCTGTGCCAGCTCATGCAGAGTAATGTTGGCCTTAATATTTTTCATATCCTCCACTATGTTATATCCTTTGTTAAGTGGAGGAACAACAACATCTGGTACTCTCTGAGCTCCTCCCTTTGGTGGAGGTGGATTATTGCTTGGAGAGGGGTCAGGAGGAATATTGTAAGAGTTGTCAGGAGGAGTTGATGTAGTATTAGGCTCAAGATTCCTGTTCCTTAGGTTGTAGTTATCTCTTCTGTACTGTTGGAAAGCCTGTACTTCATCCATGGGCATTTCAACTACATTCTCAGATTCATCCGGGAAAGAGAAAGAATCCAGGACCATAGCTGCACTGTGGCCAGATGAACTTGTGCCATCAGTAGTTCTTTGATTTTTAGGGGAGATCAGATCACCAGACAAGGCTTCAAATGCATTGCAAAATTCCAGATAGTCTAACTCTCCATGTTGAGAAGTGGCATGGATTCTGCACCAGTTGGGTAGGGCTAAGTCACAAATGTTCACATCATGATTTTTACCCTTGTAATATTTATTAGGCTCATATGGGGGCCTGTTAAATCTATTTGGCTGATATGAATATCTGTTGGGATTGTCTCCAGTAGAAGTTTGTCTTTTGAAACTCAAAAAATCATTGGCCAGCTTTTGAACAATCTTTGAAACTTCTTCAATCCTAGCATTGTCAGCCTCTTTTACCGGGTTTTGTACATTCTCAATCGATGCAACAGCCACTGGTGCTGCTGATGGTAAAGTCTGACAAACTGGCAGCATCATCTGATGTGGGATAGGATTGAATATAGGAGCAGGCTGTGTGATCAGAGGAGTTTGTTGAAGATTTAAAGGCTGAGGTCCCAACTGTCTTTCCAAGATTAAAGCTTCTTTATAAGCTTCTGTCAAGTTGGTAACAGTGGCATCTCTCTTCAATAAGACAGAGGTCATTGGGTCTAGAGAGTTTCTGAAGATCTCTAGTGCTAGGTCTGCATTCAGTACATAATAGACAGTGAGTCTACCATAAGATTTCTGGAATCTGACATTATAGGATCTAATAGACTCATTCAGTTCTCTTTTGATGCTAGAAAACTGTTGATATAAAATGCTGGGATCTATCACTTCTCCGACCTGTGACACAAAGACTTTTTCTAAGTCATTCTAGCTGGTGATGGAATCATTGGTAAGATTTAGAAACCAATCATAGGCTCCCTCCTGGAGAGTAAACGGAAAGAGTCCGCGAGCAACATCCTCATGTTGTACATTTAATAACTTCGGTGCATTCTTGAATGCAACTAAGTGTTCCTCTCGTAGTTCTTGTCCCATCATGTTTGTACCTAGGGAGGTATCTTTCTCGGATTTCTAGGCAAGTCATGGGCTATACCCGGAATGTTCAAAGTTGTGGAGCCCAACCAATTTGTCATAGCTAATGGATTAACAGGGATATTCTGAGCTCTGGTTGGAGTAACAATCAGTGGTGATAAAACTGTCTGTGACAGAGATTTGGCCCTTCTGAGGCTAGTTCTTCTTGGAGTTTCTAATTCAGGGACAAGGAGCTCTCCAGCTCTGGGGTGGGACCTTGTTACCCTGTATGTAGAATCCAGTTTTCACAGGTACTGACAAATTCTGTAGTTCTGAATAGGTTCTAAATTTGGAAATTTAAAACACTGCATTGACAATTTACAAAACTGTCCGGAGTTCACTGTGGGTCCTTACAAATGTTTTTGTTATGCCCTTACAATACTTGAACTGAGTTCATCCCTCCTTCTAGCGCCAATTAGGTTGTTGGTCCGGATTTCATACGCACCCCCCGCAAAAGGATGGGCAGGAAGCCATCGGAGACACCCACGGGACGGATCCCACTCGCTTTAGGATCTAGCTGGTTATCCAAGGTGCGAGTTACAGAGTTGGGTCGAATGGCAATTCACTCTTTTCCACTTCTGAAATAGATTTCAATATGGACTGCTCTGTTACCTTACAGGGGGTTCCTGAACTTGTTCAGTAGTTGGAAAAGTTGTTTATCAGATTTAACTTGAATCTTGATCTAGCTCTCATAGGTCAGCAGATTTAAATAAAAGGCAAATAAAGAAAATAAAAATGGATCATTCATCGAAAACAAAGAGAGGGTAGGGTAGGGCAGAAAGAGAATTTTATCAGACTTTAAACTATAAAACCCTAAACTATCAATCTTATCTATGCTATCAGCTTCACAATAGAACAAATCAAAGAAGAAAGTGTCCAGTCAGTCTAAGATCACTTTCAACTAAGAGCACAAGGCAGAGTGAAACAAATCTAGTAGAAAATTATAAATCCAAGGGTAGCTGGTTAAAACTGGTATCTTTCATCGGCATCCTAGCTCACATAGTGAAGACAGAGCAATTAGAACAAACTTAACCTTAAATCTACAATTTCCCCTAGCAGACAAGAGAACAACTGAAGCCTAATAGCATATTTAAACTTGATAATACAGATTCACAGCATATATCTAATAAAATTTAAATGGAACGGATAACAAAAGAAGATACACTTATCACACTCTACAAAAGATTAGGCTCCTGGCCATGCTATCACAGAAAAGCTAAAGCACATCAACTCCAAGTCCAGAAACAAAGGATTTCACAAAATTTGCAAGAAATTGCTTATAAGCCTTTTATTTCTAAGTCTCCGCCTCCTGCGATTACATTTAGAATCTGTATTTATAGACTCAGGATAGACCCTGATATTTTCAAAATATCTTGCTCAAACCCTAAATCTTATCGCACTTAAACCCTAGGACCCGGGTTTTACAATAAAAATCCATTTAAAATCAAAGTCCGGATAGAACTTAACCCTTCTGCAAATCTGTGCAGTCAATTGCCATAAATGGAGAAGATAAAATCTAAAGCCACTTGCATTCATCCGCAGCTGCAAATAAATGCCTCCATTAATTTTTGTTGGTGAGCCGGATGAGTCACCACCTCTCTCAGATCTGATCTCCGTAAAGCCATTCTTGTGTTGAAATTGTCTTCATGCTATCAAGTCTGCAATAAATTTATCATTGAATGCTCTCACCGGTAGCTTCTCTTCTAGAATGGCGGTCCTGGATCAAATCTGCACTTTAATTTTGTCTTCGTGGCCTTTCCCGGTTGTCCCGTAAGTGCCAGATGGAATCCTGCATGAAAGACAAAAGATTAAATTAACACTTTAATAAACATTAAATCCAAGCTTAAAACATTTAAATCAGATTAAAACCGTAAAATAAGCTTGCATGTTGGCTTCTGCATGTCTGCCTCACGCTTTGACACGTGTCGCTACCCCAGGAAGCCTTCTGTTTCCCATCGGAATGCACTTTCAGGTCAACTTAGGACTTTCTCTCTCCTATCGTGATTCTGCGACATGTCGCGATTTCACGACATGTCACAAAATCGCGACGTCCCCAGCGCATCGGCAACTTCTTCCCCTATCGGCCATGAAAACGTGACATGTCGCGATTTTGTGACATGTCACGAAATCGCGACCTTCCTGGCCTCCGTACAACTTCTTGATTTTCAGCCGCGATTCTAGAACACGTCGCGATATCGCGACAGTTTTCGTACCTGCATGCGTTGACCGCGTTGACCGCGATTTTGCGACACATTTGCGACTTAGCCGATTTTTCATTCTGCAGCCAACTTTCTCTCTCCTACCGTGAAAATGTGACATGTCGCGATTTCGTGACATGTCGCAAAATCGTGCCCTTCCATACGTTTTCTTTCTCTCTCCTTCGACCGATAGCGATTTTGCGACAGTTTCCAAAAATGGAAACGTCGCGATATCGCGACACTTCCAAAAATGGAAACATCGCGATATCGCGACACTTCCAAAAATGGAAAGTGTCGCGATTTCGCTACACTTCCATGACTTAGCTGCTTTTTGATTTACCCGTCGCGATATCACGACATTTCCAAAAATGGAAGTGTCGCGATATCGCGACACTACCAAAAATGGAAAGTTTGATTTTTCATGAATTTATGCAACTATTTTCTGGATTTTCTCGATACCGGTGCAAGATTTTGTTTGTGCATGAATGATTCTAGCATGTAAAAAGTGAATTGTTGGATAACACAGCTGGAATGCAAGAAAAAGCACAACTTTTAAAAAGGAGGCAAGCAAATTTGGATTTAAAACTGAAAAACATCTAGAGGGTCCCTACTGCAAAAATGAAAGTTCAGAATTTTCTAAGGATGGAATCTCATTTTTCAGTGGGGGTGTGTTGCTTCTCAACACATCCTATATATTTTGACAACATATTTTGCACTAGGTACACTCCTATCCCACACGAACACACTCGACAAGGAGCAAGCTATTTTTTACATCAATTGCATGCTAGTTAGCTACGAAGCTAGATACAAAAACATGGAGAAACTATGTCTAGTTGTAGTATTCACCACCCAGAATTTATGTCACTACATGCTTAACCATACTACCTTTGTCATTGCTTGAGATAATCCCATCCACTACATGATGAAAAAAAGCTACCATAAGTATCACACAGCTAAGTGGATCATGCTTCTAACCAAATTCAACCTCAAATTTGTTTCACAAAAATCCATCAAAGGACAGGTTATAGCAGACCAACTCATAGAAGCTCCCTTGTCTAATGATCAACCCCTCCTCATTCAGCTCTCGGATGACTCCATATTTCACATAATATAAGATGAAGAATATGTGGAACTAGAAGTGACAACTGACTTAACACTATTCTTTGATGGCTCTCGATGCATGCATTCTAGGGGTGTAGGCATTGTATTTTTTACACTTGAAGGTGAACCACTTCATTTTTCATTCAAGTTGGATTTCCCTTGCATGAACAACAATGTAGAATATGAAGCTCTAATCCTTGGATTAAAACAAATGCATTCCATGCACATCAAATGCCTCCACATCATAGGTGATTCCCTTCTAATTGTAAACCAAGTACAAGAGATCTGGCAATGTAATTTTCCAATTATCCAAAAATACAAACACATTGCACAATAACTCCTCTATCGATTTGAATGGTATGGCATAGAAGCCGCACCATGATCTTCTAATTATTTTGTGGATACAATGGCCTCCTAGGATCATTAATACCACAAAATCCAACATCAACAACCACATACATAACAATTCATACACTCACTCAATATGCCATATCACCTACATCTCCTAAAGATGATGGTGGCATTCATGTGGTCAATATTGAACCACATAACCCATGGTTTGCGTAGATAAAAGACTATATTAAATTGGGATTTCTACCATGTGAATTACCCCATGCCCAACATTGAGCATTTAAACAAATAGTAATCCATTACACATTGTTGGGGGACATCCTTTATCATCGCAGTTATGATGGCATGCTCTTGCATTGCTTAGAACCATATGAATCTCAACGGGTTGTACAAGAAACCCATGGTGGTACTTGTGGTGGCCAATTCAGTGGCATGGAAATCATGAAATGCATCCTTTGCATGGGATACTATTGGCAAAATATAGAATATGATTGTTGTGAATATGTAAAGTGTTGCATTAAATGCCAACAACATGTGAACCTAAAACATCTTCCATATCAATCACTCCAACCTATTTAGTCCATGTGGCCTTTCTCCCAATGGGGCCTAGATCTAATTGGATAGTTTACACTAGCTTCCTCAAGCACCAACAAATTTATCATTACTGTCACAGAGTATTTTACAAAGTGGGTCGAAGCCATCCCACTGGTCCAAACCATAGGAGATAAAATTGTAGCATTCATCACAAACCACGTCATGTCATTTTGGAATTCTTGCCCAAATCATTTCTAATATTGGGAAATCCTTTAATAATAAAACTTTTTGGGCCCTGTGTGACAAATTTTACATATATCATATATTTTCTACCGCATACTACCCTTAGGGCAATGGCTAGGTAGAAGCCACAAACAAAACCATTTGTTCCATCCTTCGTAAAACTATAGCAGAATCTCATCGTGATTGGCATAACCAAGTGGCCCTAGCCTTGTGGGCATATTGTATGAGCATCCATACTCCTATTAGAGCAATACCTTTTTCACTTGTATATAGAGTTGAAGCTATCATACCCCTTGAACTTGAGATACCTTCGTTAAGAATATCTATGAAGGAATTCATTGATGATGATACTACTCACCAAGCTCGTTTAGATTAATTAACACTTCTTTATGAACACTACATTCACGTAATTGAGTACACATGAGTCTATCAATATCACCTTCACCATACCTACAACAGTAAGGTACATTAGCATGATTTTAAAATCGATGACCTGGTTCTCAAGGAAAACTAGTAAATCATGAGTCACCCTCGCCAACAACGAGATAATTTTACCCCAAAATAGTTAGGCCCATTCATTGTTACACATAAATATGGTTAACATATTTTTTGGCCAATATTGAAGGCCTTAATGAGCTTGGACCCATAAACATCTTGCATCTTCGTGCATTCAATGCCTAATACACAAAGGTATTCATCATCACAAGTAGCACATATTACTCTTTACAAGTCACTAAGCACATCTATGTTATTTTGCTTTAATATTTCACTATACATGTACTTTCATCTTTATGTCATTTTTATGCTATGGGTATTTGTTTTTCATTTTGCAAGATTCACATCATCAGAAGGATAGTACTACAACATATTTACGCATTACCATGCAGAACCCTATGCCACCATAGTCCATACCCATTACACCGGCTTATCTAGCCCAACCATTACCTATCCTTCACCCTAGGAAGACATTACATTCATCACACTCAGACCATCACACATCGTCCCACCATGTGTCACCTCATCATCAAGGTTCTTCCTACTCACCCCATTTCGGAAACAGCCAGATATCCATGTCTTCCTTTGATGAGGAGGAAACCTCCAACACCCATCCACGTGGATGTCCTCCTCATTTATCTGGGGAGTCAAGGAACCCATACTACTCAACTAATTCTCCACATCATCACATGTGTGCCTATCATCCACCAAATAGAGGATACACTCCTCAACAAAACTTCCCTTCGGGCCTACCACCTCCACTCTCAAGTGGAGAATATTCTTATGCCCAAGACTTGCAAGCCCATTCCACCCAATATGGTCATGCGCACATGACCCCATCTCATTCATGCCATATTCTAGGACCATCTACCATACCACCCATATTACAGGATCCCTCTTCACCATTATGAGGTTTGCCACTTCACCAAGCTTCACAACCTCCTAGATCATTTCAACCTGCTACCTCCATCCCTACACATCATGATGCCACTTTCACACTAGAGGCTCATTCACCACCTTAACTAGTCCCATTATGACCAAACTAGGAACTCCAACATATCCTCAACCATGTAGAATACCTAGATCTCCATATGAGCCACTATTAGTGCCATATTTCTATTCATAGACCTATAACACCACTTACCTCACCGCCACCTTGCAGATCCATTCTTCATCCTAGGGTTCACCCTACATTGGTCTCTTGACCCAGGCCTCCCTCATCGAGTTTCACTCCACCTTGTACTCCATCACCCTAGAGAGAGTACTATACCTACCCTATGACATTTCTGCCTACCCCGCTGTCCAAGATGTTTTACCACCTGATGCACCAAGGAAACCTTGTTCTACCAGAGACCTGGCCTATAGATCCATCTCACCCTAAACCACACAACTACCATGATATTGAATATTGCATCTACAATAACTAGCCAAGACATGATATCAAAGAGTGTAGATCATTCAAAACACTAGTACACAACATACTACATAGTACTCGCCTAACATCACCTGAGCCAGCCCCTCGAGCCACCCGACTGCTCAGTACTCCATGTTGTAGCATTACACAAACCCAACTATCCTAGGAATCCATGATACCACCTTCCCATTACATCCATAATAGGGAAAATTATCCATGTCCCACTATTATTTCATCCCCTCATGCACATCTTGATTCACACCATTTTACCCATCAGTAGGTCCTCTTCTATCATATCCACTATTGCTTCCTCTACTTCTTATCATATATTTGTGTGGTTGTATGGTCACAATTTGAGCGACTACATATCTACATTGATATAACACATTTATTCTACCATTCCTCAACTTTGGTAATCCCCTTTATCATGTTGGTTACCAAATTATTCTATTTTTTTCAAGTTGTATATTCCATCATCGTATTCCTCTAAATTTTTTGGTATTACCACATGCAACACCACAAATTATAGTTTCTACACACCCCAAACATTGGGGCAACCTTTATCATGCCATATTGATTTGGCCATCATCAAACAATACTATTCAATTGTACATAAACCTTCCAAAATTCTCCTTCTACACTGCATAACTTTCCTCTTGTAGATATTGTATTTCCACACTTGCATCATTTATATTACATCCATTGCACATATCCATATGTTTTTCATGTTAATTTCATTTTTATTTTGTACATTATTCCTCCAAAAATTCACCTTCAATAGGAGTAATACATGCACTTGTTAGCATCACCACCTGGATGTCCATTCCCCCTTTTTAGGAGTAGGGTTTACATAGGTGTCCTATTAAGCTTTGACTACTTACTAGTTCAGTCAATCAAATGTCACCCCTAGTTGATAGGTTTTACATTCTTCTTATGGTTCTTTAGGCTGGTTCAACTTCTCCCATGAACCATTCACAAAAGGTTACACATTAAACACATTTTGAGCCTGGGAAAGATGACACCTTGAGCAGATGTCACCATCTAGAGAATAGTTTCCCCTACTAGTCCTATCACTTGCATGGTCAACATACGACCTGGGGATAAAAAAAGGGATAAGCATAATAAAAAGTAAAATATTTGGGCATAAAAACAAAAGCTAATGCCCATAGAATAAAAGGAAAGAGAAAAAGAAAATAGAGATAAGAACAAGAAAAAAAAAAGACAAAATAAAAAGACAAAAAGAGCACCACAATAAATAGGTCAACAATATATGAGAGGAAGAAAACAAAAGGAAAAGCCTCCTGATATCACCCATGTTATGCTTCATCACCTTTGGTCCTTAGGTTTAACATAACACCATGGGATAATTTCCATCGCTAGCAATAGGCTCCAAGAGCCTACCTACCAATGGAATAGTCTTACAAGTGGTGACATATCTATTACATTAGCTACCCACTTTTGTACAGATCACTATTTGCGTATGGATGAGCTAGCTAGTTCGGTCATGTCTACAATGGGTTAATCCTACCTCCCCCAAAATGGATAAATGAACCTCACTCATTTACACACATAGGTCCATGATAGATTCTGAACCAGTCTAACTAGTTATGAGTTGCCACATAAACTCACACAGTTTGGAGTCCGAGGTTTGATTGCCAAAACTACATTGGTCAAAGCCATTACATGTCTCCTATACCATCCTACATATCTGAGATAATGGAATGGATAACATCCACATAGGTACATGTAACGATACAAGTGCTTCCTCTACATATTTTAACATTCCCATACATGCATACATGCATCTATGTTACACATATTCATCAAGGATTACATTATTGCATTTACATTACATGCTTCACATCAAATATTAAATCAAGGTATTCATCATGCATATACTATCTTACACTCCATCATTTACATTACATGCATTTACTTCAAATATCATTTCACATTTTCTCACCTCATATTGCATTCAAAATAAAATCATGCAAGTCCACTCTACAGCATACTCACACTACAACGTGATAATAGATCTAAACCACAATACACATGAATATCCATTCATCATACATACCTACAAATCATGTTATGATATCTATGCAAACATAACAAGAACACATTGCAAAACCATAACACATGTATATATAACAGCTGAAATCAAAATGTATATATATATATATATATCATCCATAAAAAATGACCGTAGCCTACAAAATGGGACCATGCCCATCATATATCATCCAAAATGCCCATAGGCTACAATCAATAATAATCCTAACTACCACTAGGAGTCTCCCCACATCCCTCATGGCTCAACCATATCTCTACAGCTCTACTCGACTCCACCCTAGCTCCTGCAACCTAAACCATAGTAGGTGGATCTCGCACCTCAACCCTAGAACCTACCTACTCCACCGAAGTAGCACTACACTAACTGTGATGAGAGGGTACTCACGCTTACAATCTTGACTCATACTAAATCACAACCTAGCTATAATCAAGAAGTGTAATCCCATGCACCATCAGAGCACACTCACACAATGACCTCTTTACCGACTCTACAACCAGTAGACCCATCAATCGCTCAATCCCTCAAGAAGCCTCCTCCTGTGCCAACTATTGGGTGAGCATATCGACCCTCATCTGATCTATCTCCACCCTGTGACTCTCCTCCTATAGGTGAAGTGTAGTCTCCAACTTGTGAACCCTATCTCACAGCTCCTAAGCCTCCACCTCTGCATCCTACCTCTCCTAGACATCGAAGGGAATCTCCTCCATATCCACAAAAATACCAATCTCAATGGTGTCATCCACACCACCCATAGTAGCAAAGCCACCACCTCCCTCCACTACCCCAACTGCCTATCCCATGGCCATCCCACCCTCCATAGGATCCACCTCACTGGCCACATGAACCTCCTCCACTCCTACTCCCTGAGTGCTCAATGCACCACCTAAGCATCATCATGACCACCATAAAGGAACCTCTCTCTCATCACCAGCTACATCCTCCAACCTATCCTAAGTCCCCCTCCTAGCTCTCTCCTTTGGTGGAGGTACCCCAACATTAGGTGCCACCCATTGATCAACAACACCTCTACTAGGCACCCAACTCTGCATAGCCCACCAGGCCTCAAACTCGGGTGTAGTACCGATATTATCCACATCTAGGATAACCATAGGTGGGTCACTCTCATCGACCTAGGGTAGAACCATAGGACACTCCCCCTATCACCCCGTCACCTGAAATACATGATAAGAGCCCCTAGAATATCCTAGCACAATCCAAACTACCACCTCACCCGATCAAACTAGAAATACTTGGTATGTCGAGTATATCTCCCCACCAACCATCGACTCTAATGAATGGCTCGCAACTGCTCACCATCCTCATCCCAACTCACCCCACCCAACCAATATTTCCACTTAATTTCATAAGGTGCCAAGTCTCCAAACTTGACCCTCCACAACAAAGGATCACCCTCATGCGGCCTCTTAATGCCCATCTCTACCTCTGTACTCCACCTCAAAGCATAAGGTAAATACTCCTTACCCCTAACATGAATAGGGTGAGGCAATAATGATGACCTCTCAATGGCTATGTGCTCCCATGCCCATACCTACAACAAGGGAGTCCAACTCAAACCCGTCTACCTCGCACACAACATCGTGCAACTCTCTATACACCTAGGCCAATAGTGCAGGTGCCCACGCAAATACAACCCTATGCTCCACCATGTCACTCACCATATCCAACATATTCTAGGTGAATAGTACCCCGGATGTATCAGGCAATGCATAGGTGGATATCATCATCATCGTGACACACTAACGCTTCGATATCTTATTCTTCAGCCATAAATACTCATAATCCATCTTCGAAGCATCGATATCCTACCATCCCTCACCAAAGAACCACTCCAACACTACCGCCTTACTATCATCTAGCGCTACTCTAACTGGAACACCCTCAATTGGCAACTTGTAAATCTGGTATATATCCTCTAATGTGATCGTCATTTCCTCAGTAGGAAAATGAAAAGTGTTCCTATCCGCATCCCATCTCTCACACAACGTGGATATATATGCCTGATTGGCATGTATACTCTTGCACTCCCAAACACCCTAGAACCATATATCATCCAACCACTCAAGATCATCATCATTATTCATTGATTCATCAAAAGTGCTCTTCATATTTCGAACCCGATGTCGGGGCTCAAGCATCTTCACCTGTTCATTCACAAACAAACACAACAAAACATACATTAGTCATCAATCCCATAACACACCATCAATCAAATTTACAAATTAAACAATTTAATTTGACATGCACTTCGAGACATAAATAGTGCACAAGTCACATGGCAAAACATATCAATATCACAATCACATATTTGGATACCCATTTTGTCATTTCATGGCAAAAGTTTAAAAAAATGTGAAAAACAATACATATTTGGCTTCCAATAGTCAAAAATAAAACTCCCCACATACCCACTGTGGTACAAAATTCAAAACACAATCAATTCATCTAATATACAAAAACAAAAATACATTTTTGAATACCCATTTGCCCACTCCATGGTAAAAATATTGACAAAATTCAAAAACATTGTGCTAATCAACATGGATTTCAAGGTCCATTTGACCATACATACACCAAAACGGAACACACATCAAAACACACAATACAAAAATAATAGTCACATTTTTGAACACCCATTTGCCCACTTTGCAATGAAAGTTCAAACATATGTGGAAAATAATATAAATTGGGCTTCCCATAGCCCATTTGCAATTTCACACTACCTACATCTTGGCATGCAAATCAAAGGTGAGCCAAATGAAATCATCTATAAAAACAAAGAACATTTTTGGATACCCATTTTTCCCTTCTACGGTGAAAGTATCATCGGTTTCTACAAATACTATCTCCAAGGTAGCAAATCTAACAGAAAAATTTTACTACCTTACACCCAAAAACAACACACTATAAAAACATGCTAAACGAAGGCACAAAAATATAACAGTCGCATAACGGGATACCCATTTCCTACTTTATCGGAGAAAATTCAATAACATATCAACAACAGTACCCCATTCCTCCAAAAATGGATGGTCAAACTTCATGCCTACTCTACCCATTACCAGATCAAACTGGCATGAAATTAGGTCAAACCTAGAAACAAACTACATTTTTGGGTACCCATTTGGCTAGTTTTACACTACGTGTTTGAATTTCAATAAAAAATTGCAAAATTTTTCAAAACAAGACAAAAACCTCCCCCCCTAATTTACTTTTCTTTGGAAAATTAAAAACAAAAAAAAATGAGACAAAGAGGACCACTTACCATCGGATCCCCATGCTTGCTATCGGCTCCAACTCGTCCTCTCACCATCCTTGCATCTAAACTCATCAATCGCCTCGTCCACGCGTCATCGAATACTCCTCTCGAGTGCTCCGTGCAACTTGTCGTCATTCAAATGACCCCCTTCCACCTCAAAATTACCTTAAAAATACCTAAAACCCTAATTCACCCCCTGCCCCACAATTTAGGTCTAATTCACCCCCTGCCCCATGAATCAGGATCCAATTCACCCCTTGCCCTACGAATTGAGCATATGACCCCCAAATTCAGTCAAATTCATTCCAAAACCCTAGGAAATCATGCAAATTTCCTCTAAAACCCTAGGAACCTTCCTAAAACTATCCTCTCACCTACTTTTTCATCATTTTTCATCATGCATTGGTATTCTATCAATTGTTGCATCACCAACTCACCACATTCCATTCACCTCATTGTTGATTCCTCGTTTGAGGGGGTATTCATATCCAAAGTCAGCTTTGCATGCAACCACACAACTAAAAATCCAAAAGTGCGAGTAGCACATCTATCTATGAATTTTTTTTCTGAATATTATCTTACGAAATAATCTCAATCTCAACTAGACATGGGTTATATCATGAGAGCTATGCATTTCAATGGAGAAATCAATCTAAGCATTCAAGTACGTCGAGTACATAATGAATGATACATTTTATGTAATCCTAGTGCAACATTTGGAAAAGGATTTCATGACCACGCTGAACTGGTCACGTTTGAATAATCCAAATGTCCCTTTAGCTCAAATGGTTTGACACTTGTCGCCATGTTCTCATCAATCAATCAACAACAAATATTTAGATAGGCTTTTGTCCTATTCATACTTTTAGACCATGCTAATCTGGTTACAAAAGCAAAGTAGTCAAAAGTTGCCTACCCCAAGCAACTAGTATGATATCAAAAATGTCATACGGACTCAGCAAAACACTATGTTGCATCCACAATCATCCATTTCCATTTATCGATATTGTTTTCATTCCATTTTATCTCTTTCCTCTTCTCCTCTTCTTCCTTCTTTCTTCTTGGCTATCGATCAAGTTGGTATGGTCACGCTTTGAGTGGCTACATAATTTTGATTGGATCCCATTATCCTTCTATCCCTTCTCCTCTACACAAACCCTTCACATTTTTGTATTAAACTGTGCTTCTCACAGTATAGTACAAAAAGAGGAAAAATGTAGACACCTAAAAGTCGCACATTGCTATACCTACGCACTTGTAGATCCTTTTGGACACTTGTAGGTTCACATAGGCCATCCTAGGTACCCCTAGGCTATTTTAGACCAACGTAGACTATTGTAGATCATCCTAGACATGCGTAGATTGTTGTAGTCATGCATAGTCATGTGTAGTCATGCGTAGATCATCATAGAATATCATAGCATTGCGTAGACTTCCACATACCACTTTGCTAGTTTTCAGGTCCAAAACCCTAATAAGTTAGCAAAATCACATCACAAACATTTCCCATGCATCGGGATACCTTCCATAAGCTTCCTAAGGTGATACAAAGCCTATTTGCACTCAATTGAGGCCCCCATGGGCTATTAATTGGCAAAAGCAATTATCAAGTCAATTCTAAAAATCTAATTTAATGTTGACTTCACTTAAGTCACCTTTTTAGGGTAAAATTGATTAATTAAACTCTTAATCCTTAATTAACACTAATTACACCCTCCCACATGTGTGTAATTAGGTTTTTTTGAGATATTTTCCTAAGAACCCTAATCAAGCCCTAATTTGACTTAGGACCTCCTAATACTGATTAGACCTAATCCTTCCTCACACATGTGTGAGGATAGGATATTTCCTATGAGGAATGTGAGGCCTCCACCTCACAAACCCTAACCTAAATTTGGTTAGACTTCAGCCTAGGATTAGTTTCCTTAACTCTCCCCCCTGCACCTTGCCATTTTCTATATATAGTGGGCCCAAACCCTCATTTAGACCTCTCTCCATATTATGTTCAAAGTATAAAAACTCTATTGAATTCAACACCGAAGTCTGAACAGTCAGATTTTATAGCAAATAGAAGCATAGTAACAACCAAGGAGCCTCCCTACTAGAGCATTTTAGCAAAATACAACTCACAGTAGGATTCACCCCCGCCCCGCGAATCTGGTTTTGATTCACCCTCGGGTGGCGATTTCAATCTACAAAGCCCAAATCACCTTAGATTTGGTAGGTAAGCTTCCATTTACTATTCCCAAGTGTTTAACATCATTTATTACAAATTTCAATATGTTTTTGTGTTGATTTAGTCTTCATAACCAAGGGTCCTGACCAAGGCAAGACCCCCAACCAACTAATCCCCTTTTTCAGGTTCTTCACAAGTTCAAAGAAGGAGAACACCATCAACTACAACCCGGTGGTGGATCACAAACCCACCTACATTGAGGGATGATAGAAGGCGGTATCAATATTGTTGTGAAGTTTATTGGAAAAGACACCATGAAAGGGAAACTTGTCCCTATTGTAACCTATGTCATATTTGAATATAAATGAAATACAACTTTCTTGTTCAACATACTTTGTGTTTATGTTGTTAGATCAAATACCACTTTCCACCCATTTCAGTAAGTGATCATGATCCCATCTTTAATAGCAATTTTTGGAAAGAATTATTTCGACTTAGTGGTACCAAATTAAATATGTCCTCTGATTACCATCCACAAACATATGGCCAAATTGAGATAGTTAACAAATGTTTGGGTACCTACCTAAGATGTTTTGTTCAGGATAAACAATATCAATGGAGTTATTGGATTTCCTTGGCAGAATGGTGGTACCTTACTTTGTACCATTATTACATTAGGATGTCTCCCTTTGAATCATTATATGGAATTAAGCCACCAAAAATAGCAAATTATGTACTAAGATCTTTCAAAATGGCCCAAGTAGATTATTGGTTTCAACATCGATAGTCAATGCTTACCATTCTCAAAGACAATTTGGCCCAAGCACAAAATAATATGAAGAAACAAAAATACACACACCATTCAGAAAGATAATTTAATATTGGTGATATGGTGTTCCTACATTTACAACCCTATAAACAATTGTTATTGAAGATCAAGACCAGTCAAAAGTTGGTACCATGATTTTATGGTCCTTACAAAATAGTGCATCACATTAGAGAAGTGGCATTTCAACTAGAGCTTCCTCACTCATGTCATATACATCCAGTATTTCATGTTTCCTATCTCAAAAAGGTGATCAGCCAGAAAGTACAATCTCAGTCAGAATTACCAATACTCGATGAGGAAAGACGTATATATTTCCAACTTGAAGCAATTTTACAAAGCAGAACATGCATGTTGAGATCTCATGACATCCAAGAATTTCTTATCAAATAGCAGGACCTATCTAAAGAATATGCTACATGGGAACCTAAAAGTATTTTCTAGACATTTCTAGCTTTGAGTACAAGCTTTTCGAGGAGGGGAGCCATGTTATACATCAAACATAGTCAGCTATGTTTCCAAAAGATAATTCATTTTATTATTAATATGTATGATTGATTTAGTTTGTATTATCTTTTATCATCAATTAAATTATTTGCATATTATAGAGGACTGTGCCCTCCAAGTGGCGAGGACCATCCCTTCTTAAGTGGTGAGTGATTTAATCTAATTTCGTGCATTCCATCCTTTCGTATTCTCTTCAATATATTGTTCTAAATATATGTTTACTATACCTATTTTGTTATTTGATGAATGTATGTTATTGAGTGGAAGTAAGAGGTTAGGGTAGGTGTAACCTACCGCTATACCTTTGCCTATTGATGTAGGGTGTTGTGGAGCTATCTCTATGATCTACTAATGTTCTTGTTGTATCAATTCTTCCATAGCTGAAACAATTGTTTTCTCAACTATGTCCTCTTTATCCAACCTCTACTTCTTTGAAATATCTTTCTCAGTTCTTTCTAGAGTCCTTTTGTATTTTATTTGCAAATTTTGAAATGTAAATTTCTCACTTTCTATCTCTTCTTTAGATAACCCTTCTTGTACTATTTCCTCCAGTAATATCTGTTCAAAATGGGATTTAATTCCACTATTGTTGCAGTGGTGAAACTCATAGGTGTAAACCTAAAGTTCTCATCCTTTTCATTCCAATCTATGTCTACATATGGAGGTTTTCCACCTAAGGCTAGGTGCTTGGGCCTTTTAACTATTTCTATGACTGGTGCACTGACAACCCTCTCATCAGAATAGTGCATTTTACTCATCAACTATGCTCCCTTTGGAAAATTCTCTATCTGCTCAGTCATGGGCTGAAAAGTCTTCAGGACTTTAGTAGCAATCAAAGGAGTTTCATGTTCCTCTTCCTGGACTTCTTCTTCTGAAGGTGGATATGGGGAATTAGACCTAGTTTGTGTCATTTTGTATATTAGAACTATATTCCTTGGGTCTTTGGGCCTCCAAGTTTTGACATTATTTTCATACCTTTTAGAAAATTCACCATCAATTTTTTCCTAAACCTAGATTTTTATTTACCAGTATCAATTCTCATCCTCCATTAGTTTGATATTTTGGTTTCGTTCCATTTCTCCTTTTTCTCTAGATCACCACCAGTAGGTTCTTGAGATTGTGGGCCGTATTTCTTTTCTATTATTTCCTCAATATATTTGATGGTAGAATCCTTCAACCAATGTTTTACATTGTTGTCTAGGTAAAAATCCACAATTTGTTCATAAAAGTCTAACCATTGAGGAATTTGATCCATATTAAAAAAATTCCACTCTAAAAGAGCAATTTCTTTGTTATTTCTTCCTTGTTCAAAATGGTGTTTGGATATCTTTTCAAATTTGTAGGCCTTTTCTCCATTTAAGGCTATATTTATTTTATAGAATATATCATCTAGATCATAACTCCATCTTTGAGGAATGTAAAATAGACCCAACCTATCTAGGTATTGATAAATTTGTTCACCATGTTGCTTCTTAGTAATAGTTATATCATCAACACTTCGATAGGGCAACATAGATTTCCTCTTTCTCCTAGAGCCATAGTTCAAATCTATAATTTTTTCTTGCGTCAAGTATTCTAAGGAAAATAACCTCTTTGTAACAAAGTGAGGTAGCAGAAAAGGCTTACCTATAAATCAATATAGTCTAATGATTGTACCCTCTGTTAGGAGATACCAATCTCCTTCCTCTACACCTTATGTTCTCAATATTTTTTCAGCCAAATGTGGTAACCTAGGGCATTCTCCATACATTATTTTCGATGTTGGCCCTAAGAATTCCAATTTAAATTTGTATAAAGAATAAATACTTCTAAGATGATTAGTCCAATAATAAACCAGAATGGATTCTCATTCACTGGTCTTATCCTTGATTGGAATCCAGGGCATCATATCTTTTATAGCAATGAAAAACATCTAGACCAAGCTTAAGCAATACCTAAAACAAGGTGCATCAGAGCTTATTTTCATTCTTACTAACTGCTCATGCATTCTCTAGGTAAGTAAAGTAGGCCAGTAAAAATAGATAACCCTAATACCCTTCTCAAACGTATTTTCCTCGTACACCCTTTCATTACGCAATGACAATTTGCCAACTATTCACCATTTTATCAGAGTCTAAACCATCCATACAAGCTAACATAAATTATAGCTCTACGTTTTCAAACCGTTCAATAGAAATTGGGACCTGGGGTAATCCCTTCCTAGCCCTAGTGTCCTTGAGTTGTTTATATACCCATTTTTTGTATGACTCACCATAATTAGCTCGTTTCTCTAGAGGGTAATACCCGGCCTGGGTGGTCATTTAAAAAAATTTTGGCCTTACTGGTGGGTCTGATCCTAGGGCAAAAAACTTGTGACAGTTTGCAACAGTGATGATAAATAGGGTTTTGCCTTTAGCAGTTTTTACTGCTTTTGCCATTGGATAAAAAAAAACTTAACGATAGCCACCATTAACTCTGGACAAGGATGAATGAAATTACAAATGTAAAAATACAAGAAAAAGAGTACAACACATCTACCTTCAATCAATAGGGCTGCTGCTTTCTTATATATATTAATGATGTTTCTCTTGAGTTTCGTTCTCTCTATGAGGAATAGCTTAGTTTTTGCTACATCTTATGCTTTATCAATATAATGGCCCACTATCCTTTATTTTGATGTTCTAGCTTCTTGAGTTTCTTTGAAAGCCATTTTTGTCAACAATGTTTTTTTTTAGATTTTCTCTGAAAATTATAAACTATACTTAGCTTTCGTTATCGCTCTCCTTTGCTCAGTGAACACTATTTTTGTCAAATGAGAAAAATTTTGTCCCTCGACCCCTTTTAAGTTTCTGTTTCATGCACATCCTCTACCATTAATGTCGCTACTGCATGAATTATCCATTGGCACACTTCTCAAATCAACACTCATTCCTTTTGGTGGCTTAGAGGTGAAATTCTGACCTCTGATTGGTCAAAATTTAAATGTGCTTCAATCCTTGCGATGTTTCTTTGTCCTTTCCTCCTTTCAAGTATGGGAAAATTAACATTTAATGTAGACATATTTTTCCTTTTGCCAAGTGGTACAATGTGGAATTGCTGCCCACTCAAAAATAAACCTGAAACCTATGGATTAGAACCCTCTTTTATCCTGCACATTTTAAGTCTTGAAATCTAGTGGATTGGATTTCTTTTTTATTTCGCTGCCACTTAGTCTTCTTAAGTATAAAATAACACTCATGCAGTGTTCCACTAAAATGTAGTTTATTTAGGTGTGTATTAAGATATGCTAGTCATTCCACTGGTATTGTGGTCTATTTGAGTGCAGATTGGAATATTCTCATCATTCCACTTCGCTATTAGTGTATTTGAGTGTGGAATAGGAACTTCCTGCATCCTTTAGGAACACTTAGCCAATTTTACAAAATTTTCTATTTTTTTTATACAACATGCTATTAAAATAAAATTTGATACAAAGTGCAAAAGAAAATAAAATATGATACAATGTATGTATATATATTACAACGAGTTTATATTTCAATAAAAGTAGAGTTTAAGATGAAAACCATTAACTGGAATCGACTATATGTTCCCCTCTAGATATTCAAGTTGGAAAACATTGGTCTCTTTAACCTCTACTATATTAAAAGGGCCATCCTAGAAGGAGTCAAACTTTTGATGATGTCCTGGTTTTGCTCTTTTGACATTCCACCTAAGAACTGAGTCTCCAACCTAGAATTTTCTGAACCTTACCTTTTTATTGAACTACGCCTTGATGTCCATAGAATTCTTCTAAAAGTTCTCATAGGACTTAGCTCTTTTCTCTTCCAATTGTAGCAAGTGTTTCAGCCTTATTTCCACTAGATTTTTCTTCGATTCTTCTTCTGTATTTATCAGTTTGAGTGTTGGAATTTTCAAATGGATAGGTAACACTACCTCCTTGCCATATCCCAAAGCATAGTGGGAAGTCTTTATGGACTTATTGATAGTAATATTTTCTGCCCATAAATCTTACTCCAGCATTAGGTTCCAACTTATTTTATTCCCATCTAGTGATCTTGTCAAAATACTTAACAAGTTTTTGTTGGTAGACTCTGCAAGTCCATTCCCTTGAGGATAATAATTTGAAGTATTCTTAATGGTGATTCCATACTTGCTGGTAAACTCAATATATTTGGCTCCTATAAATGCTGGCCCATTGTCACTCACCAAGGTATCTAGAACTCCAAACCTTGAAATTAGACTTTCCATAAAATTGATCACAACTTACTGGTCTAATTTCTTGGTAGGAATAGCTTCTACCCATCAAGTGAGGTAGTATATGATATTTAGAATATACTTATGCTTTGCTAAAGAATGAGGGTTTATGATCCCTATAAAGTCCAGTCCCCATTATTGAAAAGGTTCTTCAATTTGTATTATCTTGAGGGGGAATGAAGCATTTCTTGTCCTCCCTACATGCGACTGATATTTTGTATCATGGTGTCTATGGTAGTGATGATAGGAGGATATGAATAAATGAAATTAGAGGTTGATGCATTTATAGATTTAAAGAATGGATCCAATGGGTTTAAAGGAAAAGGATTTGACTTGGGTTGTTGGGTATGATCCATGAGTGAACCTTCCCTTGTATAAATACCTAGGGTGCCAAGAAATTCCCAAAGAAAGGTCTACATAACCCCACTATGATTCTACAAAAAATAATCCATGTGAGCTACAAACTAGAAGACTACTCTACATTTCTCATCATATGTAGATCTTAGAGAATCCAAAGGTGTAGAAACATCCTCTTGTTGCTTGAAGGTTGGGTTCTCAAAGGTGTGTTATTCATCATGCCCTTCCATAAGAGGATTAGGATTAATGGCCAACTAATGAGCAGTGCTATGTGTTAGGTAGCATTTCTTAGCCATAAGTTTGGGATGAAAGTAAATCTTAATTAAGTTTTAAGGTTTATAGAGTTGATTAAAGAAGAAAAAAATATGTTTTAGCAACCTTATATCTCCTTCCCTTGATATACCAAATTTTATCTATATACCTTAAGGGTCTTTTTGTATACTAAATACCCAAATATACATAACCTCTCTCTATATACCCATTGGTATGTGAGAGAAATATGATACATGAGTTGCCAATAATATGTAGAAATGACAGCTTGGATACATGATCAAAATGATTTTTGAGGTTAGCAATGTCTCCTTATGAATCTCACTAGCCCACTACAATATACTCCTTACTAGGCATAATTATGCATGAGACCCTATATGGGTGGTTGGTGGCCTAGGCTTACTATATACCCAATATGATCTAGTAACTCATACAATCATTTTTTAAAAGGATATTGGAGACCCTTGGCAGGACTGAAAATTAATTATGTTCTTGTTATCTATATTTAATGTGATCTAATCTAAACAAACATGATTAATGGTCTTGATTAATATTTAACAAAATTTACCTTGATTATGGTTTATATTGGTCAAATAAGATCTTGGGACTTACAGTGGTGTACATGTCGGGTTCACAAAAATGTGATATTGGGAGTGGATAAAGTATTTTGAAGGACCTATTTGTGGCACTTGTCTTTCTTCTCCTTTGTCATATCAAGGATAGAGGCAATTTATGATTTTAGATTCTAAATATTTATAGATTGGTTGAAGAACACCCATATTTCTCCTACTATATTTTTTTTACTAAGCTCAATGTTAATAACCCTAATGCAAGATAAAAATGCAATAATAAATCCTAAAACTAATATAGTTTTGATTTTAATGATAAACCAAAATAAATTATATTTCTAAAGCAAGGGTACAAGAGGGATGCAACAAAATTTTTCTAGATGTAGCTATATGATTTTGATTCAATGATGACAATATTGAAGATGGTCCTCTAAATGATTAAAGCATTAACTAGTTATTTTTTATTATTTTGAAAAATGAGAAGAAAACATAAACTAATTTTGGTAAACAATAAATATATTTAAGAACCTAAATTTTATAATAAAAGGAGTGTTGATTAGCAAAACCTAGTTCTATCATAGAGGTAGAAACGCTATCAATTTTTTTCCCTTGTAAAAAAATATAAAATATATGGATCAGTGGTAAAAGGGCTTGCTTAAGTCGGATAAGAGTATTATATTCCATTTGCCAATATCAAACCCTTGTTTAGATAAGATCTAAAAATTTATGAAATAACAAATGCATGGATTTAATGATTAGTGGAAAATTTATCATCAGGTTAGTGATAGTGTTGTTGGTGTTTTTGCCTAATAAAAAACACTTGCACTCTCTATGAAGATAAAAACATAGAGCAATAGTGCCACCACACTTGTGAACCAACAATACTTTTGCTTTAAAGTGTAGCAAAATAATATTAAATACAAGATATGATTACTTAATTATGGTATGATTATCTTTGACCAAGGGATATGGGGACCCTACTAAATTACAAATGATAGAAATATTATTGGTTTGAGATGTAAACTAAAAATGGTAAAGGAGGAAATGATAAACTAAATGTAAGTGAGATATTCAAAGCAAACTAGTTATGAAATAAGACAAAATATTAGAACTACAAAAACAAGTAAAGAGAAAGAACACAATTGTTGTTTTCCCCTTAATGTGGAAGATTGATAAAATTTTACTCGTTGCTTGTAAACACTTGAGAGGTTCATCTTGAAATCTTGGATGATTGGATGCTTGCATGGATGAGAGGTTGAATAGTTGGAGGTCTTTACAATATTGTGGTATAACTTTCCACGCATAAATATTTATTACTATGAATCTAAGATGAAATTTAGAAAAAAAATATTGCATTATAAGATGATGTGAATTAGTCACACCAAGTGTTTGTTTTATAATAAGTCATGGCTTCTTGGGGAAAGGATTGCATTGAATATTAAAGGATTGGAGGGGGTGAAAATTTGAAATGAGATCAATATGTCATTAATAGAGGATTGTTATAAATAACAATTCTTGGGCATGGAAATTTTACTAGGGCTACAAATAACATCTTGGTGATTGGATCCATAAATATTGGATGTTTTAAAAGGTACCAAAAATCATTTTTTTTTATATGAAAGTCAAAATTGCTAGAGAGTGATAATTTTGGTGGCACTTTTGCTCTAATAATTTTACCAAAATGACCTTTGGATATCAAATTTATGTGAAAAGGGTCGAAAAGTCAAATTTTGTAAAAGCACTCATTGGGATATGAAAGCTCTAGTGACACTTTTGCTCATGCCATGATGCTTTTAATTTTGGAGCAATAAATACCCTTAGTTTGATCATGGGGATGATTGATTCAATTTGGCTGATTGATGAAGCAATTTGCAAAATTGAAGAGTAACTACGTACTCAAAATTGGATGTCTATAAAACATTTAAGTTTGTTGGAATACTAATGGTCTCTTTTGAAAGAAAATATTTCTAAGAATGTATATTGACAAGGAAACTAAAATTTTATATTGTTATTTTTATGTCAAGCTAAAAAAATCAATGACACAACTTAAAAACATGAAAAAAATGTTTTGAATAACTATTATATATAACCTTCATTTTTAGGTAACCCTTAGATTATTATTATTTTAATTGAAATGAAACATAATTAGGATTGATGTTATAATGTCCTCTATCATATCCTTTTAAAAACTTATAAAACAAACTTATATAATTCAAATATTTGTCCCATCCAATTTAAAGGTGTTCATTTATGTAGGAGTTGACACAAAGATCACATGGCAAAAATAAATTTCTTAAGCACAATAAAAAGTTTGGTTGGTAATAAATGCGTTAAGAGTAATATGTTGATAGGAAAATGATTTTCCTAATGAGATGATGGTTATGTTAAAGAATAGATAAAGTTATTCATCGTAATAAATACGAAAATGGTCTAAGAAGACAATGGAATGAATGGGGTGTGATTCATTGATATTCAAAACGATTTCATGGTCAATTAATTTTGGAAATTTGCCTTATTATATTGTAGACGAGCATTTTCAAATCTTGTATTTATATTACTTGAGTTTGTATATATCACTAATGGTGATATTATCCTTAATGTAGACAAAATATTGCTTGACAATCAATGTAAAAAAGTCTCTAAATCTTTTCAAGAAGTTCCTTGGTATTTGGTAGTACCATTATAAGGTAAGGCTACTAAGGTGCTTAGGGAATATTTTAAGTAACAATGTCTCATCATAAGAAAAAATAGTACAAGCAATTCTTAATGACCTAAGGTGGTTTATAAAATCTTCCTTCCTTTTATACATTCAAAACTTAGATAAATTTAGAAGAAAAATGACAACTAGCTATAAAAGGATCTAAGGGTTGGTTGTACAAGTCATCATAAAAGTACTTGTTACTAGATGAAAACCCTTGGATTATGACCATTCTTTTTTTTTAAACCTCTAGTTGAGAGGTTAAAGTTTGAAGTTTTGAAGAATAATATTTGTTGGTGAGAAAGGTATGTGTTGAGAGCTAGGAGGAATTTATCGATAGTAGATATAAGGAGGTTGATACACTTGGATATACAATGTTGAAGTTCACATTGTATAATTTATTTCCAAGTTATCCAAGATGAAAGGATAAAATATTGAAGGATTAGGATTTTGTGTGAATCTCATACTTGTGCCTATGAAATTATAATAAAGTTTGTTGATGTGGGAATTAGATATTAAAGCACTTGATATGACATCTTGTTTAGGAGTGTATCTTGTGCTTTCTTTTCGATATAAGGGGAAACATATATTTACTTGTTATAAATAATCAAGGATAAGAAAATATGGGTGATGTTCCATAATAGATGGAACATTTTGTATCATGATGCCCATGGTAATGATGATAGGAGGATACAAATAAATGAAATTAGAGGTTGATGCATTTATAGATTTAAAGAATGGATCCAATGGGTTTAAATAAAAAGGATTTGAGTTGGGTTGTTGGGTATGATCCATGAGTGAACCTTCCCTTGTATAAATACCTAGGGTGCCAAGAACTTCCCAAAGAAAGGTCTACACAACCTCACTATGATTCTATAAAAAATAATCCATGTGAGCTACAAACTAGAAGACCACTCTTCATTTCTCATCATAGGTAGAGCTTAGAGAATCCAAAGGTGTAGAAAAATCCTCTTCTTGCTTGAAGGTTGGGTTCTCAAAGTTGTGTTAGTCATCATGACCTTCCATAAGAGGGTTAATATTAATGGCCAACTAATTAGCAGTGCTATGTGTTAGGTAGCATTTCTTATCCATAGGTTTGGGATGAAAGGAAATCTTAATTAAGTTTTAAGGTTTATAGAGTTTATTAAAGAAGAAAAAGAAGATATTTTAGCAACCTTAGATCCCTTTCCCTTGATATACTAAATTTTATCTATATACCTTAAGGTTCTTTTTGTATACTAAATACCCCAATATACCTAACCTCTCTCTATATACCCATCGGTATGTGAGAGAAATATGATACATGGGTTACCAATATTATGTAGAAATTACTACTTGGATACATGATCAAAATAGTGTGTGAGGTTAAATAGTAATGTCTCCTTATGACTCTCACCAGCCCACTACAATATAATCCTTACTAGGCATAATTTTGCATGAGACCCTATATGGGTAGCTGGTGGCCTAGGGTCACTATATACCCAATATGATCTAGGAACTCATATAATAGTTATTGAAAGGATATTGAATACCCTTGGTAGGACTAAATATTAATTATGTTCTTGGTATCTATATTTAATGTTATCTAATCTAAACAAACATGGTTAATGGTCTTGATTAATGTTTAAGAAAATTTACCTTGATTATGGTTTATATTGGTCAAAGAAGATCTTGGGATTTATAGTGGTGTACATGTCAAGTTCACCAAAATGTGATATTTGGAGTGGATAAAGTATTTTGAAGGACCTCTTTGTGGCACTTGTCTTTCTTCTCCTCTGTCATATCAAGGATAGAGGCAATTTATGATTTTAGATTCTAAATATTTATAGATTGGTTGAAGAACACCCATGTTTCTCCTAATATATTTTTTTACTAAGCTCAATGTTAATAAAACTCTAATGCAAGATAAAAATGCAATAATAAATCCTAAAACTAATATAATTTTGATTTTAATGATAAACCAAAATAAATTATATTTCTAAAGCAATGGTACAAGAGGGATGCAACAAACAATTTCTAGATGTCGCTATATTATTTTGATTCAATTATGAGAATATTGAAGATGGTCTTGTAAATTATTAAAGCATTAACTAGTTATTTTTTATTATTTTGAAAAATGAGAAGAAACAATAAACTAATTTTGGAAAACAATAAATAGATTTAAGAACCTAAATGTTATAATAAAAGGAGTGTGGATTAGTAAAACCTAGTTCTATCATAGTGGTAGAAATGCTATCAATGTTTTTCCCTTATTGTAAAAAAGTAGAAAAGATAAGGATCAGTGGTAAAAGGGCTTGTTTAAGTCGGATGAGAGTGTTATATTCCATTTGCCAATATCAAACCCTTGTTTATATAAGATCTAAACATTTATGAAATAACAAATGCATGGATTTAATGATTAATGGAAAAATTATCATCAGGTTAGTGATAGTATTGTTGGTGCTTTTGCCTAATAAAAAACACTTGCACTCTCTATGAAGATAAAAATAGAGAGCGATAGTGCCACCACACTTGTAAAACAACAATACTTTTGCTTTAAAGTGTAGAAAAATAATATTAAATACAAGATATGATTACTTAATTATGGTATGATTATCTTTGACCAAGGGATATGGAGACCCTACTAAATTACAAATAATAGAAAGATTATTGGTTTAATATGTAAGCTAACAATGGTAAAGGAGGAAATGATAAACTAAATGCAAGTGAGATATTCAAAGCAAACTCGTTATGAAATAAGACAAAATATTAGAACTACAAAAAAAATTAAAGAGAAAGAACACAATTGTTGTTTTCCTCTTAATGTGGAAGATTTTACTCGTTGCTTGTAAACACTTGAGAGGTTGATCTTGAAAGCTTGGATGATTGGATGCTTGCATGGATGAGAGGTTGAATAGCTAGAGGTCTTTACAATATTGTGGTATAACTTTCCATGCATAAATATGTATTACTATGAATCTAAGATGAAATTTAGAAAAAAATTATTGCATTATAAGATGATGTAAATTAGTCACACCAAGTGTTGGTTTTATTATAAGTCATGGTTTCTTGGGGAAAGGATTGCATTGAAGATGAAAGGATTGAAAGGGTGAGAATTTTAAATGAGATCAATATGTCATTAATAGAGGATTGTTATAAATAAAAATTCTTAGGTATGGATATTTTACTAGGGCTACAAATAGCATCTTGATGATTGGATCCATAAATGATGGATGTTTTAAAAGGTACCAACAATCATTTTTTTGACATGACAGTCAAAAGTGCTAGAGAGTGATAATGTTGGTGGCACTTTTGCTCTAATAATTTTACCAAAATGACCTTTGGATATCAAATTTGTGTGAAAAGGGTCGAAAAGTCAAATTTTGTAAAAGCACTCATTGGGAGATGAAAGTTCTAGTGACACTTTTGCTCATGCCATGATGCTTTTACTTTTGGAGCAATAAATACCCTTAGTTTAATCATGGGGATGATTGATTCAATTTGGCTAATTGATGAAGGGATTTACAAACTTGAAGAGTAACTACGTACTCAAAATTGGATGTTTATAAAAAATTTAAGTCTGTTGGAATATTAATGGTCTCTTTTGAAAGAAAATATTTCTAAGAATGTAGATTGACAAGGAAACTAAAATTTTATATTGTTATTTTTATGTCAAGCTAAAAAATTCAACAACACAACTTAAAAATAAGAAAAAAATGTTTTGAATAACTATTATATATAACCTTCATTTTTAGGTAACCCTTAGATTATTATTATTTTAATTGAAATGAAACATAATTAGGATTGATGTTATAATGTCCTCTATCATATCCTTTTAAAAACTTATAAAAAAAACTTATATAATTCAAATATTTGTCCCATCCAATTTAAAGGTGTTCATTTATGTAGAAGTTGACACAAAGATCACATGGCAAAAATAAATTTCTTAAGCACAATAAAAAGTCTGGTTGGTAATCAATGCATTAAGAGTAAGATGTTGACAGGAAAATGATTTACCTAATGAGATGATGGTTATGTTAAAGAATAGATAAAGTTATTCATCATAATAAATACGACAATGGTCTAAGAAGACAATGGAATGAATGGGGTGTGGTTCATTGATATTCAAAACGCTTTCATGGTCAATTCATTTGGTAAATTTGCCTTATTATATTGTAGACGAGCATTTTGAAATCTTGTATTTAGATTATTTGAGTTTATATATATCACTAATGGTGATATTATCCTTAATGTAGACAAAATATTGCTTGACAAACAATGTAAAAATGTCTCTAAAACTTTTCAAGAAGTTCCTTGGTATTTTGTAGTACCATTATAAGGTAAGGCTACTAAGGTGCTTAGGGAATATTTTAAGTAGCAATGTCTCATCATAAGAAACAATAGTACAAGCAATTCTTAATGACCTAAGGTGGTTGATAGAATATTTCTTCCTTTTATACATTCAAAACTTAGATAAAGTTGGAATAAAAATTCCAACTAGCTATGAAAGGATCTAAGGGTTGGTTGTACAAATCATCATAAAAGTACTTGTGACTAGATGAAGACCCTTGGATTATGATCATTTTTTTTTTCTAAACCTCTAGTTGAGAGGTTAAAGTTTGAAGTTTGGAAGAACAAGATTTGTTGGTGAGAAAGGTATGTGTTGAGAGATAGGAGGAATTTATCGATAGTAGATATAAGGAGGTTGATACACTTGGACATACAATGTTGAAGTTGACATTGTATAATTTATTTCCAAGTTACCCAAGATGAAAGGATAAAAGATTGAAGGATTAGGATTTTGTGTGAATATCATACTTGTGCCTATGAAATTAGAATAAAGTTTGTTCATGTGGGAATTAGATATTAGAGCACTTGATGTGACATCTTGTTTAGGAGTGTAGCTTGTGCTTGCTTGTTGAGATAAGGGGTGACATATATTTACTTGTTATAAATCATCAAGGATAAGCAAATATGGGTGATGTTCCATAATAGGTGGTGTTGAGCAAGGTGTTGCAAGAAGGATTGTCATTGTTGTCAACACAGGCAGTCAGATCCAAGGATGCAGTGGATAATAGACTTGAAATGAGTCTTTCTTAAAACCCAAGTTGGCTCTTCGTTTTGTTGAAAAAGATGCCCCGGTGATGAAGATATTTAATTTTAAATATTTAGTTTAAATTTTTATTTTATTAAAAATTTAAATTAGAATATTAAATTAAATTAAAAGGGCCGACGTGTTACTATTTCACGACAATAAGCTACAGGAAGGTAACGAAGGTGGAGAATGACGCCGACAAAGTTGAATCTGGGCCGACGAATTTTAGGGTTTTGCAGCCGACATTCTTAGGGTTACAGCCGACGGATTTTAGGGTTTGGTAGCTGACAAATTCTAGGGTTTCTCAGTCGACGTTCTTCTAGGGTTTGCCTATAAAATTTCTTCTACAAAAGCAAGGGTTCTTCAAGTTTAAAGTGTGGAGCGTGATGCGATATATGCGAATGAATTTCGTGTGCAGCAAAGTGTAAGTCATTTCGATCTCGAGTATAAGCAAAGTGATAGTTCTTTGGAGTTAAAGAAAAGAGATCGCAACGATGAGATAGTGAGTGAGTGCATATCGAATAATCAAAAACAAAGAGAGCGATATGTAGATGGCGTGTTTAAGTCCGAGGCAAAAATACGCAGATGGTAGAAGTGAGATTTCATGGAAGGTGTAGCAGAGTGAGTGGTGCGAAGAGAAGATAAGAACGCGGTATGCAGAAGTCGTGTTTCGAGTGTGGAATGACAGTGTGCTGGCTGTAGAAGTGATATTTCTGTGAAGCTATAGCAGAGAACGCGGAGAGATATAGATGAGTGGTTGAAAAAGTGCGAATCATTTTTCATAGCAGCAGTCGAATGCCGACAAGCAGCAGATCGTAGAAAAACAGCAGATCGTGATAATTGAGGTGAAAGTTTACATTCTAGAATTTTTATTATTATCTTCAAGTTGTAGCTTGAAAAAGGGGTTGGTGCCTCTTTCCAGTTGGTGCTGGAAAAATTGGAGTTGGTGCTCCAATCTGTTGTAGCAGATAAAACTTAGGGGTTGGTGCCTCTTACCGCTTGGTGCTGGTGAATGATTATGTAAAGTTGGAGCTTTGCATTTGACTGGATTTGGATGGTAGTCCAAGCAATCCTTTTTGAGGAGTAGCCACATCGGTGAACCTCGTTAAAATGCCGTGTTATGTGTGATGCTCTTAGTACTTTTATTATTTCTGTTTTAATCTGTTGCTTTTTATTTAAAAGTCTAAATTGCTTTTAAGTTTTTAAAGAACACACTGATTCACCCCCCCTCTCAGTGTCATTGTGATTACAACAGGTGGAACATTTTGTATCATGGTGCTCATGGTAGTGATGATAGGAGGATATGAATAAATTAAATTAGAGGTTGATGCATTTATAGATTTAAAGAATGGATCCAATGGGTTTAAAGGAAAAGGATTTGAGTTGGGTTGTTGGGTATGATCCATGAGTGAACCTTCTCTTGTATAAATACCTAGGATGCCAAGAACTTACCTGAGAAAGGTCTACACAACCTCACTATGATTCTACAAAAAATAATCCATGTGAGCTACAAACTAGAAGACCACTCTTCATTTCTCATCATAGGTAGAGCTTAGAGAATCCAAAGGTATAGAAACATCCTCTTCTTGCTTGAAGGTTGGGTTCTCAAAGGTGTATTAGTCATCATGACCTTAATGGCTAACTAATTAGCAGTGCTATGTGTTACGTAGCATTTCTTAGCTATAGGTTTGGGATGAAAGGAAATCTTAATTAAGTTTTAAGGTTTATAGAATTGGTTAAAGAAGAAAAAGAAGATATTTTAGCAACCTTAGATCCCTTTCCCTTGATATACCAAATTTGATCTATATACCTTAAGGGCCTTTTTGTATACTAAATACCCCAATATACCTAACCTCCCTATATACCCAATATATAAGAAAATATTTCTAAGAATGTATATTGACAAGGAAACTAAAATTTTATGTTATTATTTTTATGTCAAGCTAAAAAATTCAATGACAGCTTAAAAACAAGAAAAAAATGTTTTGAATAACTATTATATATAACCTTGAAATGAAACATAATTAGGATTGATGTTATAATGTCCTCTATCATATCCTTTTAATAACTTATAAAACAAACTTATATAATTCAAATATTTGTCCCATCCAATTTAAAGGCGTTCATTTATGTAGGAGTTGACACAATGATCACATGGCAAAAAATATATTTCTTAAGCACAATCAAATTAAAGGCGTTCATTTATGTAGGAGTTGACACAATGATCACATGGCAAAAATATATTTCTTAAGCACAATCAAAAGTCTCGTTGGTAATCAATGCATTAAGAGTAAGATGTTGACAGGAAAATGATTTGCCTAATGAGATGATGGTTATGTTAAATAATAGGTAAAGTTATTCATAATACTAAATACGACAATCGTCTAAGAGGACAATGAAATGAATGGGGTGTGATTCATTGATAGTCAAAACGCTTACATGGCCAATTCATTTGGAAGATTTGCCTTACTATATTGTAGACAAGCATTTTCAAATCTTATGGGACATTAGCCACAACACGCTGACAAGTTATTCCATCTTTTGGAATAAGAAATTGATGCTTTCATCGTTCAAAATAAAAATGAAAGTGAAATGTTGTTTGAACAGCCGACCACGTTATTTTCATGGATTCTTGAAAGGTTTTAGAGATTAAAAAAGCGTTTCATGGTTGGCTGTTTCGTTTGCTCCACATTGTTAATTTTTTTCTCTTACAAACTTGCTAAGCATTAGGCGTTAGTCCTTGAAAATTTGACAATTAGTTGAATGCTTTCCGTTACTTTAAGGAAACGTGGTTTATCACAGTCACCTTCAACAGCAGCTCGATGTTTCAATAGCACAGTCTGGTTCACTTAGGTCGTCTAGACCCCTCATTTCTCTGAGAAATATGTCTCTGTCTAACATTCTTCAAGAAGAAATGTACGCTGGTTTCTACGCAGCTACAGGAACTAGGATCTTCACTTCAAATGGAGTCGCACCGGTACTCGATACATCCCATCTTCCTTCCGTTACGGAGAGGAACTCCATGACGCGACTGGTAGCCTCTATCACAACAGCTTTCATTGTTCTCTTCTTTCTTGTCATTGCAGTGGTGGTTGTCCAGTTGAGAGAAAGAGGTACAAAGTTGTCACGGAAGAATCCTTTATTTAAGAGTTCTTAATTGTATCCTTTATTTGAGGCATCTATAAAATGAGCACGAGTCTCAAACTTACACTACGTTGTTTGGAGCACATGTCCCCATGGAGAAAGAAAGAGAGCTAAATGTTGATGAAGCTTGATGGAAGGACTATGAAAGTAAAATATGACATGTTAAGATAAATCAAATGAAAATATCATACTACTTTAACACAATTTCATACAAACAATTTTAATCTGAGAAGCAATACAACCAAATAAAGCTAAGGGAGAAAGTATATCATGGAGGAATAGTGGTAAACTCAAGTTTAAATGACTTGGCTTGGTGTAGTAGGTTTTAGTATTTATATATTTGTCATAGGTCATAGAGGCACCAAGAAAGGCAATCACATAGTCTCAACATTGAGCTAGGAGCAAGGATGTGCATTGTGTCAATGTAGACATGTTTTGACAAGATAGGAAACAATGGTGCTAGAGAAGTGGGGAAATTATTTTATAATAATGAGCAAGCCTGTCATTGTAATTCTCACTTGATGAAACAAAATTCTCCCAATAATTCTGCAACAATAAGACATAGGTGCCACATTAAAAGAGATTGATAGTCATTTACACCATTCAAGTATGCCATGGAGAATATTCATCTTTTTTATGGATCAAATTTCTCATTATAGTTGAAATTTAATTGTTAAGGATTTGTTTTGATCTTTAGATTCCATGAAAATGTATTGTAGAGTCAATTGTTTTATCAAAATGCATCATGCATGTTTTTATTTTTCTAAGTAGCTTAACTTAGTGTTTTGTAATTGTTAGCAATCAACTCATTCTTGTAGGGAAGTATTTTTGTCGTTCATAGTAGTGCATTTGCATAAAATAAATAAACTCTATTTGGAAACAATCATAATTGATTCATATATTGTATTTTAGCCATAGAAATTTCTATTTATTTTAGAGTAGAGCTTGCTTAAAATTTTGAATACTATTTTATGTACAATGTTTGACACAAAAATTATAATAAATTTTTATGCTATAATTTTTTTCCTTTAACTCATGTAAATTCATCTTTTGACAAGTTAGGGCCTCCATTCTAACAACATAGCATCATATTAATGGCACATGTCCAAGGTCATTTTAAAGTGTACCAAACCAATCTACAACAAGATCAACCATTTATCTAGAATAGTTCCAATGATTTTTAGAGTTTGGATTAAATCTATTTGAACAACACAATCAATCATAAAGGGAAGAACTCATGAACACCACATACTCATAGTCAAACAAGATAAAAAATAAAAAAAGTAAAGTATTTCAATATTGAATGCAATATTTTTAGGAACTTTAATCAAGAATAGAATTTATAGGAAGCATAATTTGAGGGTATATGGTTCCATATTTGACCTTGGCTATATGGAGGAGTCATTCAACCCCGCAACTAGGGAGATACTACTGAACATGGTTGTCAAGCAACTTCAAGTGGCTTAACCCATTGCTTATATGTTAAAATATATTATTATTCTCAATTTTATTACTTAAAATATTAAATCATTGGCATAGGAAGATCCAACTTCTCTCCAACTAAAAACAAAAAAACTTCAATTCATCATGTCCTATAATAGAATGCTCCTACATTTCATTGTTAGGGACTTCTTCCTAGAAACTCTAATTTGTTGTTAGAATATGGTCTTACAACATATGGTCTAGAACAACTAGAATTTGATGCATATAGATATAATACACCATAGAATTGTCCTTACAATGTTCAAACATAAGAACATAAATAATATTATATATTTTTGAGTTCTTAGTTAATATTATGATCAAATTACCTAGTCCATTTTTCGCCAAATATCAAATATTTAAGTATTAAAATTTTACGCTTCTCTCATTTTTATCATTATTTTTTTCTTTATTTTTGCTCCTTTCATTGTTGTTATTCTTATTCCACCCAATCTACCCCCATGCCCATCCTTACCTATCATTTTACAATTACCCTTTCCTACAACCGAAATTAGCATTCAAGTTTTTTAAATCTTCCTCCAACAATTAAATTTTTGATTACCCACTTCATGTGTTCTTACTAGCTCCATTTTATATTACTTTATTCCTTATGATGTTTTTATCTAATCATTGTTTACATATTTATTTTTTTTTCTATTATTATTATTGTTTTATTATTTGAATTATATTTTATCGTAGCGATACAATGGACCACAACTTAAACATTGTTACATGACACATGATATACTATAATGACTATACACTAAACAAGACCCACAAACACACATATTCCCTCTTTTGATTGGCCTTGGTATACTATTTAACTATATGAACAAAAAATACCTTTCTCTTTTCATGATTAGAGATAAATAATTTATATACTACCCAAATCATATCTATACAAAATCTCATTTCACTTACAAACATATATGTAAATTTTTGGTATTCTTATTTTTTAATATTTAACTAATTGTATAAAATAATGTAATCTGTTGAGTTGTATTCTCAAAGCCACATAACATACATGAGTAAGGTTCATTTCTTCTTAACTAAAAAATAGGTGGTGGCTACATCCTCCGCTCTTAACCTTGAACTTCCTTCTATAATTTCTATATAAAAGTATGTGGATATAAGATTTTTATTTCTATCTATTCAATAAACATCAACCACTCATGGCTAACTTATCCAATTTCACTCTAATTTTACCTAGGACTCAAGATATACAAACTTGGTTGGAGAGTGACAGCTAGCAATATGTCATATGGGGGTTAAAATTATTAGAGTTTATGTATGTGCCCAAAGTAAGAGATAAGCATTATGATTAATTATTTTTTTATAGTTAGATGCACTATTAGAAATTGCTTATTAGACATACTTACCTTATGATAAACATTTTATACATGTTAGGAAACACAATATTTATAAAATTCAAAAGCATAATAAAGGATTCAAACTTACATGACCATCTTCTTTGTTCAACTCTCCCTTACCCTCTAGAAATTAAGGACTTAACAATATATTTTTTATAATGAGATGATATAAGCAAGATCCCTCCTATAAATATACAGTGTAGCATTATTTAGTTCTAGGTTCCCCACTCCTAAATTTATTGTATATCATAGCACACCAAACTAAATTATAAAAAAATCATAGATAAGTAGTTGTAAAATCTTCTAGAAGATAATATTTTTCCTAGATATTCTCTTGATGGCTTTCCAATGATAATTATTTCCAAGGGATAAATCATAGTTTAAAAAAAATTGTTTACATGTTTATATAAGCATAATGTAAAATGATATGTCATAATCAGTTGGTTCCATTTTCAATGGCTTGTCATATTATGTTCCTTTACCTAAACTACAACTAGATGCAATAGTTTTTAGTTGCCTATCAAAAGTGCTTTCTATATTAAGATTCAAATAAAAAATTGGAGTCTTGGCTATTATTATGTTTACTATATTTAACAACCATTTGAAATATAAGACACTAATGATAGTGATCCAAAGGACCATTTTTTAAAATTGAAGTATATTATTTCCTTGTTTTCTTTGAAGTAGGAAATATTTCAACATGCATACATATTGGCTAAGCAAAGTGCCTTACAAAAAGAAAAAAAATGCATAATCTAAATATTCATACATCTCCCTTCATCATACTCTAAGGTAGTAAATACTTCATAGCATGTGTACTTATCCCATATTATTAAGCCTTTCCAAAGAATACTAGAATAATAAGTTGTGATACTTTTTGACTCCAAAAATAAGCTCTTTTTATACTTCAATTTGAAGAGAAATACCTTATGTAAAAGCCAAAAGTAGAAGGAATTCATTTTATGATAATTTAGAACCACTTTTTCTTTCAAGTCTTCTCATATTATATGTTAATTATCTAGCTCAATTATGTCTAGCAATAAGATAAATATTTATACTAGCCACAATCAATCAACCATGAATTAAAAAATATAGGTTACTTATTTATGTCAAGAGAAGCAATATATTTGATTTTATTTGGTTTCTATTATATTTACAATGCTTGATAAATTATAGGGGAGTAATACTAGTTAAGTTGGAGAACATTATTCCCATTGGAAAAAAAGCATGGGGTAATAAGAGAACTTATTTGACTTTATAGAAATTTTGTTGTTGTTAACAAATAATGATATGAATTTTAAAATTTTATTTGATGTCTACTTCGATAATTTTTACATACACTTTTAAATTTACATCAAACATTAATATCCTTAAAACCTTTTAACATAAGCACTTTTCTTAATTCAGGTAAGCAAAAAAATTGAAATTGCCAAATTCCAAAATATAAACCATAACCAAATAAGAAATATTTAAACCCACAAAAGGATTGCTTTTTCTTTCATAGATGACTTAGGAAAACAACCAATGCATTAATTCAAGTAAATTGAAATTTGATAAAATTGAGCTTTAAAGTAATAACATAGAATGGATTTAAGGGATATATTCATAAGAATATTATTTTATCCTTTTAGCAAGTTTATTGTTTTACATATTGAAATAAACTACAAAATGAGATATGTAGAAGACCCTGCAATGGTTTTGCAGAATTAGTCTTTGTGATTCATATCACACCCTTAGTTAAATTTATGTTGTAAAGTTTTACAATCCAATAAGCTCATCAATATATAGAGCATATTGTATTAAATTTCTCTTTATATAGATGTAAAAATTATTAGATAATATTACATTATTTGATACCATGTAAATATCTTATCAATATTTGATTTTATGTAATCATTAGGTTTTGTTAGTATTAGAAGGTTAATAAAATATTTATCCTATGCGAAAAGTGAAATCATATCTCTCGTGATTTTGAGAGATGAAGAGATAGTGGAAGATGAAATGTCCAGAGACTTTATGTAAAGGATATATGCAGGGATTACAAGTGAGATTGTAGTATATTGAATTGTAGTGCATCATTTGGTACTCTATTGCATTATATATTCTATCATCCACTTGAATTAGAGTTTTTAGTTAATTGAGTCATGGCATGAATACATGAGTTGCATTCATGTATGAAATGTTATCCATGCTCTTGTGAGAGAATTTTATTTTTCTTGCTTGATATTGTATGAAAATATTTAATATTGTATTTAGATTTGATATTTAATATAGCTTGTTTTTAATAGTGGTATTAGAGCTTAGTGTGCACTCTTGAGGAGAATATTATTTTAGGAAAGGGATAACCATCACCATCCAATGACATACCCTTGAATGTTTAAGGTGTTTGAAGTACCTAAGGTATTGTTGAAATATTGCTACTTTGTGAACCTATATTGAGTAGTCTATCATTTTGTTGGTCTAAATAAATCCACTATAAAACATTGAAAATAATATTTTCTCTTCTATTTTATGGTATTTATTGACCCTAGAAACCAATATTTTTGTGGTTTCTACTCAATAGTTTAGTGGGATATGTTGCAATGGAAACAAGATGGGTTAGAAATATGAATTTCAATATATATTCATGCTACAAGCTTGATTGAAAATGACTTCCAAATTGTTTCATAAAAAAATTAAAAATAATACCTTTTCTTGGTGTCCAAGGCATAGATTAAAGATATCTCAAAACAAGTTTCAAGCAACTGATAAAAAAAAAGGTTCAAATATTAAGCAAATCTGGTGCTAAGGAGCATCCCTAAAATAAATCCAATATGGAAACCCCTTTCAAGGGCAAGTATTTCAAAGACTCGACCTCAAAAATAAATTTAGAAATTCCCTCCATGGTGGATAGCCTCAGCCTTTAGCTAGCATTAATGTTAGGGTTTCTCATAAACGTTTGAGAATACCTAAGATTGATCCTAGGAAAATAAAGTCAGTATGTCTTATGGAAGCTGGTAGAACTCCAATTGTTAAGCTTGATATGGGCATCATTCATACTAACATAGAGGATCTAGAAAGAAGAGGACTAATTTGTTATTTCTTGGGGTTTTGTTTGAGCCTATATGCTTTCAAATTTTTGGCTACAAAAAACTAGAAAACAAAAGGTGAGTTACAAATCTTTATCTATCCAAATGGTTATTTTCTTATTTGATTTTCTAATAATGAAGATAGAGATAAAATATTTCAAGGGTATCCCTAGTTATTTGGAAGGGTAGGGATTTTCATGAAGCCTTGGCATACTAAATTTAAATTTGAAGAAGAGATGCCTTCTATAGGTCCTATGTGGGTTAGACTCTTTGGCCTCCCAATTGAATTTTGAAATTCAACTATTTTTTCTTCAATTGGAAACTCTTTGGTATTTTTATGATGACTACTAATTGTACTAAAATTTTTTAACATATTATTTATGCTCAGATTTATGTTTTAATGGATTTTGACAAATCCCTACATGAAAAATATCTCATTAATGGACTATGAGAACATTCCTTTTTGTTGCAAAATTTACCATGAATATGGTCATTTGGCTAATGTCTGCCCAAATAAAATTCTAGATAAAAAGAAAGAGGATGCAAACTTAGTAGGTTTACAAATTCCTAAGAAGAACACTTATAAAAAACCAATTATGAAGGATCAATCGAAGTTATTCGCTAATATGTTTGAAACTCTTTTCATAAATGATGTCCTAGGTGAGGAAGAGGAAATAATGGAGACAAATATTAGAAATTAATTCTAAATATGCAAGGAAGGACTCAAAGACAAAACAAAAAATTAAAGGTTTTCAATAATAAAAAATGGAGGAAATATACACAAGTAAAACAATATTTTAAATGTTGAAATTTCAAATAATATAAGTCTCAAGATAGACTTTGCTGAACCTTCCAATAACACTTTAGCTTTTGTACGCATATTCTTAAATGTTAGAAGCCATCCTAGATTCAATTGGGGTAAGTCAAGAAATATGAAAAAATAAAAACTAAAGATGAAATCCAACCAAAATTCAGGTCGCAAGACCAATCAACATCATATGGTAAAAGAAGGTGAAAAGCTTGTAGAGGAAGTTAATATTAATGTTATTACCAATTTTTTTAGTCTTCCTATTAATGAATATCATCACTTGGAATATTAGAGGACTCAAAGGTATTATTTCAAAATAAAATAAAATTAGAATAATGATTTAGACAAACCATCCACATCTTGTTTTCCTTCAGGAAATGGAGATGTCAATAGAGGAAATGAATTCAATTGCCAGTAAAATCTGGCTAGTTGAAAACGTTGTTTCTCTTAGTTCCAAGGAGACTTCTAGTGGCATTGCTTGCCTGTGGGACCCAAAAGAGGTAGTTATTCACCATATGGTTGGTAGCTAGGGTCTTTTGGCTATTGTGGGCCAAACAAGGTTAACTTCTTTCCTACTTTTGTCACATGCCCGTGCATTTAATTTATCAACCCAGGGAGCTTCGTAAACTTGCGAAGGGTCTTGAACAAGATTGCTTACAATACCACTTGAGATGAGTCCGCTAGTTCTACTATTGGGGGGTGTTTCAAATGGTCGTCAATCATTCATACACTCCTCAATAATTTACGTAAAAACAATTAAATCTACAGAAAGGAAATATTCACGCATTCCTGGAAATAAACCTATTGCAATACTAGAAATAACAATGCGATAAACAATCTTATAAAAGTGGTAAACTAATCTAGAAAACACAAGAAAAATAGGGGAAGAAATACTGGCTTGGAGTGGGCCCAGGCTCCAATAGCTTCCTCCCAACTGAACACGCACTTAGAAACTCTTAGAACTGTATTATAATTATCAAAGTATTACAATGCTTCTTCTATATATCTCTCTACATTTACTATCAAAATATTCTATATATCCTCAGAGAGGTCTACGTGTGTTTATATAGCACACCCATAGATCTTCTATTACAAAGAAGTTATAACAATCGATTCATTCCAGACTAAACTAAGACAATCTGGTAAATGTGATCGACGTCTGCTAAAACTGGCATTCATTTCTAATGGTGGCGTGTTCACTGATTGGTTTGTGCTTCACCTAGCATTGGTAGGACATTCTCATACGTCGGTGTGATCCCCAATTTAACTCTACATGATGTAGAGTTGGAACTGCACCAGTCGTTGTTGTCCACGTCATGCTTGTCTGGTCAACGGGTGAAGAACAGGGGCGCCTTCCCTATGAGGAAGGTGCCTAAGTATGTCGGGTGCCTTCTCTATGCGAAAGGTGCCTTACTACCATTGGTGCCTTCCTGGAAGAGGAAGGCGCTTATCTTCTATTGGTGCCTTCCTATGAGAGGAAGGCGCTTGCCTTCTAGTGGTGCCTTCTTGTTGGTGCCTTCCTTATGAGAGGAAGGCACTTGCCTTCTAGTGGCACCTTCCTATCGATGCCTTCCTTATGAGAGGAAGGCACTTATTTTCCTTTGGCACCTTCCTAGAAGAGGAAGGCATTGGCCTTCTATTGGTGCCTTCCTGGGAGAGGAAGGCGCTTGTCTTTCCTTGGCACCTTCCTGGAAGAGGAAGGTGCCTACTTACGCTTGGCGCCTTCCTGGAAGAGGAAGGCGCCTACCTTCTCTGCATTGATTCCGAAAGAAACAAAGTGCCAGGTCCATGAAAAGACCTCGACTGATCCAAATCTGACTAAATCAACTACAATTCCACAAAAACACACTGAAAACACATGAATTAGATAACACGCATAATTTCATCAAATAATTATATAATCATTCATAAACATATGCAATCCTTATTATACAGCCGCATAATAATCAAGAAAATGTATACAAAATATGAGCATTTTTGATGCTCATCATCCCCCCATGCCTAACATATGCCATGCCCTCATGGCATCAAAACTATAGGTAGCCCTGTTGACCCCTCATCATTGTCATTTCTTGGTGGATCCGGTTGTACCTACGGCCCGTGTCTACCTCTTCTATGCACTGGCATCTGGAGGTGTGGCTCCTCTTTTTCTATGTGGAGCTATGGGTGCTATTGTCGACTTTGCTTTCCTCATCCTGGCCACTATCGAAGGTGATCTAACCAACATCATCTCTGCTACCTAAAATGTAGCTTCTACAGCTTGCCATAGGTCAACGTCCGGAGGTCTGACCACTGCAAGAGGGATATCTAAATTATCCCTCTTGAGATGAACTACTTGGGCTTTGTACAATCGGGCTGCTTTAGGAGTAAGCCCTACGTTCTCCTTTGCAATGGCAGTGGCCTCCAATTCAGGGCCATATACCCCCCATCATTCAAAATACCTTCTTATCATGGAGGGTCATCCCTGGGATGACCCATAAATCTCCCAGAACTAGCTGTCCTCTATCGGATTGACGTAGATACCAGAGTCCCCCTGCATCCTCGAGGTTGCCTTCCTAGTCTCCTTAGCTATTGTCATCTCTTTGAGCAATCATTCAAACTATTTTTGCCTCTCTACGAATGGCTGCATATCCCACTCATCTTCTTCTAGCTCGACGAAGGTCACCTTCACCTTCTTTCGAGCCATCCTAGGCCCTTTTCCTTTGGCCTCTACAGAAAATGTGATGGCTCGAATAGGGGTTTTCCCTTTCTCCGGACTCTCGAGGGGCCTGCTCTACGGTCCCTGGAGCATTCTCTTCACTCTAGGGGACCTGTGCTACCATCCCTAGGGGTGCTTCTTCGCCCCCTATCTATCCTGTGTTGACCCCTCAGGTTCTTCTCTTTCTTCCTTAGGTCCAGGGAGTTCTTCCTTATCCCTCGATCTCTATCTCATCTCTTCTGTATCACTCAGGACGATGACAGGGGTTGTTGTGGGACTTCTTTCCCCTTCACTCCCAAAAATAGAGGAATTCTCCCCTACCTCTGGGCTGCTCTATCGGGCGTCCGATCAAAATTCTCTCAAAGAGAATACTCATTCTACAGATGTGGGAGAATTCATCGAGACTTCTTTTGCCTAGTCAGTTTGGGTTGATGCATCCCTTCTTTCTATTCCCCTATCCTGGAGTAGTTGGTTCTCCTCCCACAACTTGGACCAGCTGCTCGAGCTGGGTGATTCATCTTTCTCATTCTTCCAATTCCCCTCTATGCTCATTCTAGTAATCCTCCAAAATTTTTTGGGCCATCCAACAATTGGTTTGCCACTCCAACGCTTCCTCCAAGGCTGCGTCGACCTGATCATTGCTCCCGAAAGTCCCTACATCTTGTGGGCTCTAATTTGTCAATTCTCGGAGGGTTTGGGCTGCAACATCGACTTTCGAGTCATTCTCTTCTTCTTCTACCAAGAGGAGGAGTCACCATAGGCGTTTCCTCCTAGGGACTAGTTTTGGCGTGAAACTCGGCCTCGTTGCTAATAAGTGGTGCTCCTTCCTCTTCATACTCGGGCACTAGGGAATGCCCTCTTTCCTCTATGCATTCGAGCACTGGTGAATGCCCTCTTTCTTTCATGAAATAGGGCAATGCCAATTGCTCGATACTTGCCATCTCCTCTGTAGGGCTTCCCTCTTCTTGCCCTATTTTAGCAATAGCATCCTATTGCCTTTCTTGGCCGCCATCTCCCTCTACATTGAGGTTCTACCTCTACACTTCTGCATGGCGGACCAGTGCTGATATCAGCCCATGGTGGGCCAAGGTGGATGGTGCTCCCTTATAGTACCTAGCCGCTTCTTCCTTCAAGGCATTTTCTAGGTAGAAGGGCACGTTCAACTTCCTTCCATGCACCAGGTGATTCAGAAACTGCACATGGTTAGTGTGCAAATGGGTATACTTCCCGATGCATGTAAAGAATCGAGCAACCTGCTCGAATATCTTTCATAGATTCATGGGAAGGCTACTTTTGGGTAGCCCTTCCTTATCTATCTGCACATTTTCTCCTGGCAGTAGCACTTCGGCGTACGGCTTCAGTAGTCCGCCTTTGTATATGCATTCACCTGTGAGGGGCAATCCAGTCGCCTACGAGATGTATTCGGGGGTGACCAGAATTTCTACCCCTCGCACCTGAGCTACGTCGCCCCTCAAGGAGGCAACAAATTCCTTGGCTGCCTCCATATCCTAGCCCTGACTGACCAGGGTACAGTATTCGAACCATCCCTCGGCCTCGAACTATGTTTTTACCGCCCCCTGATTCCTTCCGTATCACTCGGCTCATTCTTTTTCACCGCATGATTCTTCGACCTTCCTCCCATGGCGCCTTCCCTTACTACTACATTTTTTTCTATCCTTACTTCTTCAAGAAGGTGCCTTCTTATAGGGAAGGTGCCTAACCTTAGCATTTAATTCTAGGGTACACCTTTCGAGCCATATCATTGGCACGTGGTTTCAGCCATGGGGGTATATGATTTTTATGATGACAATATTTTTTTGGTACTGCATAATTTATGAATAATTATATAAATATTTGAGTTAGTATGCACGTACCTTATTTGGTGTTTCATGCATCATGAAGAGCATTGATTCACTAATTTGTGACATGGGGGAGGGGTATGGTAATCTGATGCCACTCGTTCATGTGGTGATTTCATTCTGATCAAGGCATCCGAGAGACTTAAGTGTTGGTTGTACATGAAAGGCGCTCTTTGGTACCTTCCCAATGTGGAAGGCACTTATGTGGTGCCTTCCCAATGTGGAAGGCACTTATATGGTGCCTTCTCGATGTTGTCGATGCTCTTTGAATGGATGCACCTTTCGATGGTGGAAGGCATCTCTAATTGGATGTGCCTTCCGATGGTGGAAGGCACCCTTTTGATGATGGCGCCTTCCTACTATGGAAGGTGCTTCTGAATGGGTGCACCTTCCTGATGTGGAAGGCATTGCTGAATACCTATGCCTTCCTAGGGTGGAAGGCGCCTCGTTGTATATGCCTTCCTAATGTGGAAGGCACCTCAGTTTTTTTTTTGTTGGCGCCTTCCCACCATGGAAGGCGCCTATTTTTTTTTTGTGTGCCTTCTTTATAAGGAAGGCACCTTCTTTTGAGGTGCCTTCTTTATAAGGAAGGCGCCTTCTTTTGGTGGGGCACCTTCTTTATAAGGAAGGTGCCTTCTTCAGTTAGGTGCCTTCTTTATAAGGAAGGCACCTTCTTCTAGTTGGGTGCCTTCTTTATAAGGAAGGCGCCTTCTTCTAGCTAGGTGCCTTCTTTATAAGGAAGGCGCCTTCTTCAGTTGGGCACCTTCTTTATAAGGAAGGTGCCTTCTTCTACACCTTCTTTATATGGAAGGCACTTTATTCTTGGCAATCATGTTGCGATTGACTGGGAAAGGGTGATCAAGCCTTCTCAGTCTCGCTTCACGCTGCCTCAGCTTCTACCTACGAGTGTCGGTGTTGGAATGCTGAGCCGAATCAGGCCTAGTTTCCTAGATACCTATTCCTCATGTTGTCAGGTCCTCCACCTACAAAAAGCAAATGAAAAGAAAGAAAAATAAAGGTAGTTAGATGCATTCCATGCCTGTTAGGCCCTAGATTAGGATGCCTACAGCTTGCATGCGGGCGTCATCCCTACAAAACACATCGTAAGAAAAAAACTAAATTAACTAATTTTGGTGAGCACCTCCATGCCCACCATTTTACCTATTAAGAGTTTGGTCTAGATCTAACAAGATGGGGTCTCCCCCACGTCTATTCTAGATTCCACCTGTAAGGTTTTGGATGTGTTATAGGGGCGCAGTCGGTGGCCATTGACCATTAACATGGTGTTGCTATCATCAATTGTTCTAACATGCACTACCCCATTCTTGATGAGCTCTACCACCTCATACGGTCCCATCCATATTTGCATTAATTTACCTTTTCTTTCCTGGAACCGAGAATCATACAACAGCACCCATTCTCCTTCTTGGAACTGCTTCAGTTTAATGTGGCGATCATGCCACCACTTTCTTTGCTTTTGTATGATTTTATTCTCTACAAAGCGTCCATTCGGATTTCGTCCAACTGATCTAGCTGTCGAATCCTTTCTTTTTGAGCGTCATCCAAGCTCAAGTTCAATTCTGAAGTTGTCCTCAATGTCTTGATTTCAAATTCAATGGGCATCATCGCACTCTTCCCATAGACCAGTTGGAAGGGTGTGAAGCCTGTGGTGGATTTCCACGTGGTATTATATGCCCAGACTACCTCTAGAAACCGTGTAGCCCAATATTTTTTGTGTTGTTGCATGGTCTTCATCAGGATGTTCTCTATTTCTCTGTTCGTCACTTCCACTTGCCCATTTTCCTGTGGATGGTAGGGTGTAGTTTTATTGTGCCAAACTTTGTATTGCTCCATCAGCTCCTTGATCAACTTGGAGGTAAATTGAGGCCCTTGGTCTATTGTTATCTCTCTAGGGACCCCAAATCATGTAAAAATGTGGGCAAATAAGAAATCGATGACTGTTCTTTCTTTTGAATCTCTCAACGCTTGAACTTCAACCCATTTGGTGACGTAATCTGTATAGACCAAAATAAACCTCCTCCCTATTGAAGGTGGATTAATTGGTCCCACGAAGTCCATGCCCCACTTATCGAAGGGTTCCAGGTGTACCTGAGGCTGGAGGGGCATTTCATCTCGATGGGTTGGTCTACCCATTCTTTGGCATTCATCGCACTTGCTGGCGTACGTAGCCGCATCCTTGAACAGAGTGGGCCAAAAGTACCCAACCTATAGGATTTTGTAGGTAGTTCATTTCCCTACAAAGTGTCCTCCGCATGGTTCATCATGACATGCTTTGAGTACTTCTGAGAACTCCTATTCTGCTATGCATCTCCTTATAATCTGGTCACATCCTATTTTGAATAGGAGGCCATCAATCCATAGGAATGATGCACTTTTCTCTATGACCGCCTACTTTTCTCGAAAAGAGAGAGCAGGTGAGGTTCTTTCGGTGGCCAAGTAATTGGCTATATCTACGTACCATGGGATTTTCTCACTAATGGTGAACAAATGTTCATCCAAAAACTGGTCTTCCATTGTTGTATGGTCTATCGGTATCAATCTGGATAGAAAATCTGCTACGACATTGTCTTTGCCTAGTTTGTCGACTATTGTGATGTCGAATTCCTACAGTAACAAGAGCCACCTGATAATTCTTCCACCAATGGTCGGCTTGCTCATCAAGTATCTGATAGCCATATGGTCCATGTGGAAAAATACCTTATACCCAATGATATAATGGTAGAATTTGTTTATGGCATGCACAACTGCAAGGAACTCCTTCTCCATCATCATGTAGTTGAGCTCGGCTCCTGCCAAGTTTTTGTTGACATAGTAGATGGCATAAAATTCTTTGCCATCCTTCTGTCCGAGGACTGCTCCAATCGCATTGTTGGATGCATCACAGTAGATATGGAATGGTATGGCCCAATTTGGTCCTCTTAAAACTGGTGTGGATATCAGTTTCTCTTTAAGCAACTGAAATGCTTCTTCATAGTCTTCCATCCAATTGAACTCCACATCTTTAGATAATAGAGTGTGCAATGGTTTTGCAATTTTGTTGAATTCGATGATAAATCGTCGGTAGTACCCGATTGATCCAAGAAAACTCCTCACCTCTCTCTATGTTTTAGGGCTGGGTAGGTCTCTGATGACCTCAATTTTTCTTTTATCAACCTTTATTCCTTCTATGGAGAGGTGGTGTCCCAGTACGATGCCTTCTTGCATCATCATAAAGCATTTCTCGTTGCTCAGGGACAAATTGTTTTCCTTGCTTCTTTCGAGCACTCTTTCCAAGTTCGTCATTGCTTCATCAAAGGTTTCTCCATAGACGGTGAAGTCATCCATGTATACTTCGACCGCGTCTCCCATCATGTCTAAAAATATGCTAAGCACCACCCTTTGAAAGGTGGCAGGTGCGTTGCATAATCCGAAAGGTAATACCCGATAGGCAAACGTTCCCCATGGGTAGGTGAACATTGTCTTATCCTGATCCTCTTCTCCTATCTGGATCTGGTTGTATCCACTGAATCCATCCAGGAAGGAGAAATACTTCCTCCCGGAGAGTGTATCCAAGACTTGATCAATGAACGGGAGCGGGAAGTGGTCCTTCTTGGTCGCTTTGTTTAACGCTCTGTAGTCCACATAGATTCACCATTTCCCATTCTTTTTAGGGACTACCACTAACGGTGATACCCACTCACTATCAAAAATTGGATAGATGAATTCGATAGTCAAGAGTTTTTGCAATTCTTCCTTGACAATGTCTTTCATTGTCGGATTCATTCTTCTCTATGGTTGCCTGCTTGGAGTTGCTTGATCATCTAGGTATATACGATGGGTACAGATCTTTGGGCTGATACCCTTCATATCTGAGTAATCCCATGCAAATGCCTATTGGTGTCTAACCAGGAGCTCTTCTACTTTCATCAATTGTGTGGGAGTCAACCCACTGCTGACATTCAACGTTCTTCCTGGCCCGACGTGTATCTACTGAACGTGGTGATCTTGGGCACCAGCCAACGGTGATCCAGGTGCGGATATGGAGGACTCCCCATGGAGGAACTCCACAATAGCACCATCTTCATCTTCTTCTACCAACTCATCCAACGTCATCATCGATTGGATCATGGATAGCTCAAGATTTTCATGCTCGATCAACATGGGTTCTCCTAATGAGTCGATGGACTACATTGGGGGTGAAATAGTCAACCTTTTAACATTTCATCCATCGAAGATGGTCATCAACCCATCCCGATAGCTGATGTAAGCATCGACTATTGCCAGCCATGGCCTTCCCAAGATGAGCGGGTAACCGCCTAGCCTAGTTTTAGATTGCAAGACTAAAAAGTTGATTGGGTATTCCCATGCATTGACTATCACTATTACGTCTTCCAACATTCCTTTCGATGCCATGGTCGATCGATCGGCCAGATGTAGCACTATCATAGTGGGTTTTAGGTTCATGAGTTGTAGCCTCTGCATGGTCTCCTGAGGCATTACGTTGATGGCTGCTTCGAGATCGACCAACGTATTGGACAGGGAATGTCCCTCAATTTTTATAGTCAGCATCGGGCTGCCGGGTCTGCATACTTAGGATGGCATATTTTTCCCATCATCAAATCTGCTAGTTTACCCATGACATTGATAGTCTAGGTTGCTCTTCATCCTGGCTTCCTTAGACACATCTCTCTTATCACCTTGGTATATATCGAAACATCTCGGATGGCTTGAAATAATGGAATTGTCATGGTGAGGTTCTTCAAGCTAGACAAGATATCGAACTCTAGCTGTGTTACTTTCCTCTGTTCTTGCAGCCGGTTGGGAAATGGAGCCTTTGCTCTCTCAGGCGTTTCTTCTATCACCTCTTCTACAAGAGGTGTTTCTCCTACCTCTTCCTCCTCTTCTACCAGTGGAGGCGTTCCTACTCCTAGCTGTCTACCAGACCTAAGCTGAATATGGTACATCGGATACATCTCACCCTCCATGTTGTATGCTGGTTGGTTCACCCTGTTATTAGGATTTGTCATCGGTTGTGCGGGTAGCTATGTAGGTCTCACTGCTAGCAATGTCGATAAATTCTATTGGGGGTGAGCTGGTGCTACATTCTATGGAGCCTGATTCCATGTAGTGTGGCCTCTCCACTACTGCCCAGGATATGGATATGGCATCCATGGCTGTTGGTTTGAGAATGTTGTTGGGGGTGCGTTGGACCAGGGTGATGGCCCCCACCACCCCATGTTAGGTGGTTGAGGTGGGCCTTGGGGCATGTATGGTCCTCCCCCATATGATGACATTCTAGTTGGCATATTCCTTGCAAGGGGTTGTGGCCAACTCTTTCGATTGCCTATGAAATAGGCATCCGCGCTTTCAGCATCCTCCTGATTACTGGGTAGTTGTGGGCACAATCGAGTTTTATGGTTCAGCCTACAAACTATGCATACTCTAACTTTGTTCTCTGGGCATGCATTCTTTGCATGCTTCCCTCTACATTTTGGATAGAAATAAGCCAATGTTGCTTCATTTTCTTGCTTCTTTTTCTCTAACAATAGCGTATCCATCTGCAATGCTAGAGATGAGAGCATTTCGCTCTTTAAATCTTCCAACATGTTACCTATTTCTATCTTCGTGACTGAAGTAGTCACTTTCATGGTTCTAGAAGTGGTCTTGCCTCTCCTTCTTGAGTAGTTTCGGCATAGTTGTTGGATGTCTTCCATAGCGTGTTGGTAGACATCACCTCCAAAAATCATGTTAAGAGCCTCCAGTGATTCATTGGTAAGTCCTCTCAAAAATATGCTTTTGAGGGACTTATCAGATAGTTTCGTGTGAGGAGATCATTGAAGATTGAAGTTGAATCTCTCCTAGTATTCCTTGAGAGACTCATCTTCTTTCTGCGTCATGCTCAGGACCTCTTCTCTGGAGTCTCTTGCTCTCCCAAAATCTTGGTATTGCTCTAAAAAGAGCTTCTTCATTTGATCCCAAGTGGCAATGTGTTTGTCTCCTAGACCGATGAACCACCATAGAGCTGCATCATCCAATGTGGAAGGAAAGAGTTTCAGCTTCTACGTATCAGATTTGTAGTCCACAGACCTGCATAAGACATCAAACTTAAATAAAAATAGGTCAGGGTCCTCAGTTGGGTATCCTCTGAAGGTCGAAAGGTGAGCAGGGGATATGTTTTTCATTTTGGTATCTCCTACTCCTTCATCAATCGGGAAACTAAATCCAGATGAGACTTCTTCATTGTCAGCCATTTTTTCAGGAAATGTGGTCTCTAATGTAGTATTTATGGCCTTACGATCATTTAAGACTTTCTGAGTCAAGGCTCTAAGGTTGTCTGGTGTTATCATCCGATCTTCTACAACTTTCCACAATAGGGCTTCCTCTAAGGGTGTCCTATTAAACAGGGGATTTATGATGATTCGTTCTTCCCCAAGTTGATGGGATGAGGAGGCACTTTGCACAAAGTGTGGATCCTCACTCCAATGGATTGTTGGTGGTGGGTCGGGTGAGTCTAATTCAAATTCAGAATGTTTGGCTGACTCAGGTTCTAGTGGATTGGTTTTTATAAACCGACCGTCAGGTCCTCTTCTTCTCGAAGAACTCATACAAGGTCAGATGGAAGGTTTCTAGGTATTGTAAATAATCTAGTTGAGATGCTTCCCCAGCAACGGTGCCAAAATGTTGCGGGCCAAACAAGGTTAACTTCTTTCCTACTTTTGTCACATGCCCGTGCATTTAATTTATCAACCCAGGGAGCTTCATAAACTTGCGAAGGGTCTTGAACAAGATTGCTTACAATACCACTTGAGATGAGTCCGCTAGTTCTACTATTGGGGGGTGTTTCAAACGGTCGTCAATCATTCATACACTCCTCAATAATTTACGTAAAAACAATTAAATCTACAGAAAGGAAATATTCATGCATTCCTAGAAATAAACCTATTGCAATACTAGAAATAACAATGCGATAAACAATCTTATAAAAGTGGTAAACTAATCTAGAAAACATAAGAAAAATAGGGGAAGAAATACTGGCTTGGAGTGGGCCCAGGCTCCAATGAGCTTCCTCCCAGCTGAACACGCACTTAGAAACTCTTAGAACTGTATTATAATTATCAAAGTATTACAATGCTTCTTCTATATATCTCTCTACATTTACTATCAAAATATTCTATATATCCTCAGAGAGGTCTGCATGTGTTTATATAGCACACCCATAGATCTTCTATTACAAAGAAGTTATAACAGTCGATTCATTCCAGACTAAACTAAGACAGTCTGGTAAATGTGATCGACGTCTGCTAAAACTGGCATTCATTTCTAATGGTGGCATGTTCACTGATTGGTTTGTGCTTCACCTGGCATTGGTAGGACATTCTCATACATCGGTGTGATCCCCAATTTAACTCTACATGACGTAGAGTTGGAACTGCACCAGTCGCTGTTGTCCATGTCATGCTTGTCTGGTCAACGGGCGAAGAACAGGGGCGCCTTCCCTATGAGGAAGGTGCCTAAGTATGTCGAGCGCCTTCTCTATGTGGAAGGTGCCTTACTACCATTGGCGCCTTCCTGGAAGAGGAAGGCGCTTATCTTCTATTGGTGCCTTCCTATGAGAGGAAGGCGCTTGCCTTCTAGTGGCGCCTTCTTGTCGATGCCTTCCTTATGAGAGGAAGGTGCTTGCCTTCTAGTGGTGCCTTCCTATCGATACCTTCCTTATGAGAGGAAGGCGCTTATTTTCCTTTGGCACCTTCCTGGAAGAGGAAGGCGCTGGCCTTCTATTGGTGCCTTCCTAGGAGAGGAAGGCGCTTGTCTTTCCTTGGTGCCTTCCTAGAAGAGGAAGGTGCCTACTTACGCTTGGTGCCTTCCTGGAAGAGGAAGGCGCCTACCTTCTCTATGTTGATTCCGAAAGAAACAAAGTGCCAGGTCCATGAAAAGACCTCGACTGATCCAAATCTGACTAAATCAACTACAATTCCACAAAAACACACTGAAAACACATGAATTAGATAACACGCATAATTTCATCAAATAATTATATAATCATTCATAAACATATGCAATCCTTATTATACAACCGCATAATAATCAAGAAAATGTATACAAACTCATCATTGGCTATAGCTATTCAAAGTAGATATTCTAACCAAATTATGCTTTGCATAACTATTTATGCTTCGACTACTTTGGAGGAAAATATTAGATAATGGAAGGATATAACTTATATTATCTCTCATTTTCATGAAGCTTGGATATTTATCAAAGGATATTTCAATACCATTGTCTCTCTATATAAGAAAATGGGGGAAATAGAAATTTGGACAAAAGCACTGACCTCATGAGTGAATATATTGCAAACCTTCATCTTGTGGACATCTAGCCATATAATGACCTTATGACTTTGTCTAACAGAAGGTAAGGCTTAGCTTATATCATGGAGATATACGATAGGTTCTTGTTATTTGATAAAATTTTAATCCATGGTAATATTTCTAAGGTGAAGACTCTTAACATTGCTAGTTCAAATCACTGGCTAGTCATGGTGGAAATTTGGAAAACCAATGAGAGTTTCTCACCTTTTTTATTTTAGTTAACATGGCTTAGAGATAGTTCCTTCATACCCTGAGTGCAACAATGGTGGAAGGAAGGTAAACCAAGGTATGAGACTAAGATGTCTTGTTTTACCAAAAGGTTGTAATACATTAAATGTAAAATCAATATTTGGAACTAGAACGAGTTTGGATATGTCTAACAACTTGAAATTTTGAATAAGAAAATCCATTTATATGGACTCATAGAGAGTAGAAGTACATATGAAATTAGACTCACAACTTAGTTAGAGGAATGGGAAAAAAGAAGAACTCTTATGGAAGAAAAAATCTAGGATCCAATGGCTCAAAGAAGGAGATCAAAATACAAATTTCTTCCACAAATATCTTCTAGCTCAAATATCTCACAACTTTATTTCTTCCATGAAATTTGATTTTGGAGACATTGTCTACACTTGGGATGGCATGAGCTCTATTGTTGTCAATTACATTTCCAATATATTTGTTGTTATACCTCTTGAATCGAATTCTCAATAGAATATTTTTCAAGTTATCCCTACTCTTATCACTTCTAAGGAGAACTATGTTTTGACTACTCTAGTTACTATCAATGAGCTTCAACAGGTGGTTTTTAAAATACAAAAATAAAAAATAGTAGGTATTGATGGTTTTCCCATTGAATTCTATCAAGAGTTTTGGGATATCCTTCATGCTGATTATTAGAGGTGGTGGAAGAAGCCAAGAAATCCAAAGAAATTTTGAAGGTTATCAAATAAAAATTATATACCTCTTGTACCAAAAGCTCAAGAGGTAGATCATATCTCAGATTTTATACCTATAGCTTGTTCTTCTCAAAATCATTACAAATATCATGGCAGAAATGCTAAAGCCTCTTTTGCATATAATCATTTTTCTTAAACAATGGGGTTATGTGGAAGGGAATCAAATTTCGGATGAGATAGTTATTACTCAGGAAGCCATTCATTCCATGGAAATGCAAAATATCCATCTGTATTCATTCATTTATACTTATCTAAATCTTATGCAAGAGTGGAGTGACACTTCCTTATCAAATGTTTAAGACAATTTGGTTTCTCTCAATATTGAATGGAAGGATGTATCTCTTTGGTGTCCTACTCTATTCTTATGAATGGAAGGCCTTCTCAGGTGTTCCCTTATTCTAAAGGTATTATGCAAGGTGACCTCCTATTCCCTTATTTATTCATCATTCTTGTTGAATGCTTGGGCAGGACTATAAGAAAAAATATAAAAAATAGAACCCTTAAGGGAGTTACCATTGCTCATGGAGCTAGGCCTGTTTATCATATTCAATTTTTTGATGAATCTACTCTATTAGGTAAAGCTACAGTTAAGGAATATTCTAAAATTAAGCAAATCATTAGTTGTTTTTCTAATGCTACCAGGAAATTGATCAATGAAGATAAATATTAAGTCATTTTATTTCACTGCTCTCTTAGACAAGAATTCATTATCTTGGATAAATTAATATATAAAAAGACCTTTTTTATCACTTATTTAGGCATTCCTATCAATATTCAAATACAAAAAAGAAAATACTGGCATTGGTTGTTGTATAGAGTTAAGAAGAAAATTGGAAAATGGACTAATAGGTGGTTTTTGTTTGGGGGTAGAATTACCTTGGTAAAATCAGCCCTTAAAGCTATATCTATTTATGTTTCTATTGTGTTTAATATCCCAAAGTTAGTTCTTTGATAATTAGTTCAGATGAATCATTGGTTCCTCTGAAGTGGTACTAAGGAGAAAATAAAATGGACCTTGGTGAAATGGGATACTTTATGCCTTCCCAAGAATGAATGGGGATTAGGTTTTAAGTCTACTATTAATAACAATAACACTTTAGCTACTAAAATATATTAGAGGATTTTGCATAACCCCAATGCTCTTTGGGACAGCAAAAGTCTTGCTAAATATACTGAGAACAAAAGTCCTGAAGACCTTGTTTGCTATCAATTGCCTACCAAAGGTTCTCCCATTTAACAGTTCTTACAACTGGTGAGGATTTTATTAAGCAAAATTTATTTTGAATCATTCATAATGGTTAATAGGTAAATTTTTGGATAGATTCTTGGGATGATTAGTAGCCTAATAACTTTGTTTCATGATTGGAATCCTTGGATGGAGGATCTTATTCAAGTTAACTAGATAAATATTACTAATTACTATTTATACCATATTTATAATTCAAAGGTTAGTATATATCGGATCCCTATTGAGGACTAGCCTATTCAAATACTAGAAAGACAAAGAAAATACATCCAAAGAATCCTTCATATGATTTATCTCTCTTGGTCCCATGATAAAGACTATTTTGGATGGAACAACACTACTAAGGGTGAGTATTTAGTTGCAAAAGGTTATTTGACCTTATACCATAATAATCCCAACCAATTATATGATATATTTACTCAGTTTTGGGCTCAAAATATTTGGCCTAATGTTAGGTTATTTACATGGCTTTTATTGCATTGTAGGGTGCTTATTGGTGAGAAACTTATGAAACATGGTTTTCATGGTCCGTTTATATGAGAAATGTGTGGAGAGAATGTGGAATCACTTAGCCATATTTTTATTGAGTGTAACTTAGCCTCTAAGCTATGGAGGAGAATGGCCATATTACTAGGCTTACAATGGTCAAATGTTTTTACTTTTGAATAACTTTGGAAATATTGGCCTAAACAAGAGGGTGTTGATCGTTTTATTATGTAGTTAGGTTGGATGGGTTCTACTAATCTACCTTAGAATATCTAGAAGAAAAGAAACAACCAAATTTTAAATTAGGAAAGGAAGGAAATTCACTATATCTAGCAAAATCCCATTGCAAACTTAGTTGAATTAGTCCAACAACTCCTTAATCACCCCAAAATCCCACCAAATATGGGATCAAGTGATGCAAATATTGAATATTAACTCTTCCAAGGGAAACCATATTAAAGGGAATGTGAGTAATTGAAATATGGATAGAACAAGGAATTAGTAGCCTCCTCCTAGGGATTTTGTAAAAGTCAATACCGATGGAGCCTCTAGGGGGAACCTTGGAAAAGCTAGTGTGGGAGGAATTGGTAGACTTTTAGATGGTTTCCTAGTTTTCACTTTTGCTGAGAATTTGGGTGTCCTTTCCAATAACCTTGCTAAGGGGTATGTTATACTTAGAGTAATTCGAGAGGCTACTAATGTTGGATGGAAAAAGTTGTTGGCTGAATCTAACTCTTAAGTCATGATTAATCTATTAAATACTCTTAAGAATCATAAGGTTGATTAGAGAATAAAAATAATTGTTGATGAAGAACACAAGCTTATACTGAGAGGGGGGTGAACAGTATAAGACCTCTTTTTACTTTTTCCTTTATACTTCAAAATAGTAAAGCAATATACCCAAAGCAATATCAAAGCAATGCACAATATCATCCACAAAGTGACACCAATTTTAACGTGGTTCACCCGAATGGTCAGGCTACGTCCACAAAACTTTTCTCTAAAAGTTATCTCAAAGTTCTTTGGGAATCCTTCCCAATTACAATGTTTATGAGCCTCGGCCCAAAGGAGATACCTTCCCCCAATCAGAATTTATGAGCCTCTGCTCAAAGGAGATACCTTCCCCCAATCAGAATTTATGAGCCTCTGCTCAAAGGAGATACCTTCCCCTCTGCTCTGGAAATGATCCCTCAGAAGATCAACTGCCTCTACCTCTTGCCAACACGTGGAACTCCTTTCCACCGAAGACCTCCTATCCTCAATGCTTAGCCTAAGAGACCTCTGCCTTCTATGATCACGTCCACAATAGCTCAGCAACCTGTACCAAACACAGTCAATCGGTCTAGTACAAGTCTTCCTCTATCTGTCAGATCTGTCCAACTCTTGAACAAATCAATCCTCTACATACAAGCCTTCTCAAAGACTTGCCAAATCTGTCCTCAGGTTCTTCTCATAGAACCAATGCACCTCTATCCTCAAGTTCTCTGATAGAACTATCAAACTCAGCTCACAAGTCCTCTGCTAGGACCTGTCCAAATCTGCTCACAAGTCCCCACCAGAACCTGTCCAAAACTGCTCACAAGTCCCCACCGGAACTTGTCCAAAAACTCAACAAGCTCACCAAGAAAAACTTTCTTAGTAGGAAATCACAAAGTGAATTGTTAGAGACCCAATGTGATTTGTCAAACTCATAGAAGCATAAAGAGAATTGTTAGAGACTCAATATGTTCTATACTCAAATCCCAATCTCAAAACTCAACTCAAATCAACTCAGCTCAATCTCAATCTCAAATCTGAAAACTCAACTCAATATCTGAAATGGATAGGATAGAATGTTTTCTTTCAAGAACATGAAACCCCAACAATTGCCAACTATGCAAAGAATCACATAACAATGATACTCATGTTCTTTTCACCATCAATTAGGGTTTCAACAACAATGCTCATCAAACAAGGTTTAGTCAACCAACACCATTCAACTCAACATCAACCTTGAAGCATTCAACCAATCATCACAAGAAAAGGAAACAAGTAGAAATCCTTTTCCCTCCAAAGATATTTGAACAAAATAACCACCAACACAATATCACCAAATGCAAAGAATAACTTGCTCAAATCAACTCAATGGAGTAAGCCCAATATCATGAATCAAGTAAAGCAATAACTTGATCAAACAACCTCTATGGAAGCAACTCAACCATCAAACTCAAAACAGCCAACCAAGGGTTCCACCAACTCAATGCAAGTAGCTAGACTCACAAATATAAACCCTAGTGCACAAAGCTTCCACTATCTCAAACCAGAAATTATGCATTCACCAAAAACTCTCCTTAAGGATAACAATGCATAAGTAGTCTTCAACAAACCAGAAAATAGGATTTACACCCAACCAAAGGAAACCTAGTTGAAAACCTTTTCACTCCAACCTTATTTCAGAAAAACATACACCAATCATACTCATAAGGAAAATGTGCCCATACCTTTTTGGAGTAGAAGAAAATTGATCCTTAAAGTTGTCACCACACACAACCCTCAAACTTCCAACCAAGTTAGGGTTAGAACCAAGATAAATGAGCATATATAAAAACTTTCCTTAATACACCTTTTAGCTCCTCTTCTTTAAAAACAACCACCAAAGAAGCCAAAAACACAACAACCAAAACTTACACCTTATATCTCCATTTTTAAATTTAGCATAGCAAAAGACTAATCTCAAAAATACAACCAAAGAAATATCCCCTTATTTCTCCTATGTCTTTTAAACAATGCTAAACAATGCCAAAAATCATATCAAGAAAATAATCACACCTTATAATGGCTGCCCTTGAAGAATCCGAAATTCGTGGCACAAAACACGTTTTAATAAAAACGTGACTAATCCATGCACAGCTCCCTCCGTGGGGATCGAAACGTAGACCTCCGCCTACGCAAGGCCCAAACGCAGCCTTCACTGCCACTAGCCCACAAGGGGCTTACGAAGTCCAAGACGGACTTCCTTCCACATAAACGGTCAAGCTTTTCGAAAGCTTTTCAAACCACGAGCTCTCCTCTTTCGCAGCGTAAACAGAACATTCGATCGCAGCCAAACCAATTAATTGCCTTCGATTTTCCAAGTGGGTTTAACCTTAGGAACCTTCTCATATTTATAGTCCATACGTGGACTTTAGAACACGTCGGTTGCAAAGAAAAGTAATTTCGAATTTAATCGAAATTTGCTTTCTAAAGGGTTTAAAAACCCTTAAGGTATTTTTAATAAATTAAAAATAATTTCTCCCTTAATTAATTAAATAATTAATTAATTAAAACCTTGAAGGGTTTTAAATAATAATTAAATAAATAATAAAGAGAACCTCCATTGGTTTTAATAAAAACCATTTAACTTGGTTTTAATGAAAAACCCTTGCCAATGGAATCTCTCCGATTCTCTTAAAAAGATTCTCTTGGAATCTTCCACCTTTGAAGCCAACACATCCTCTTAACATTAATGCCATTTCCTTTTGACATCAATGACAACTCATAGACAAGAAGCTAGGATCTCAAACCCAAAATTGCCAACAATCTCCCCCTTTGTCATTGATGGCAAACCATGCTTCTCAACAACACAGAAACTCAACATAAACAGCTCCCCCTGTCTTGAGGCTCTCCCCCTTACTCAAATCTCTCCCCCTTTGTCATCAATGGCAAAGGGTCACCTTTGGGGCTCGGGACTAAGAATGAGCCTCTTAGCTTAGTCCCTCCCCCACCTCCTGATGAGGTGATTAATTCTTGGGTGGGAGTAAAACTCCCATTAGGCACTGATCATCATCAGCGTCTATAACTTCCTTGCCGGGCCTTCTCTTGAACTCTTTGTCCATATTCCTGTTCCTGTCACTGTTCTTGTTCTTGTTCTCATCCCTGTTCTTGTCCATGCCTTGATCCTTGGACCTGATCATGCCACTGTTCCTGTTCCTGTATTCTAGAATTTCAGCTCTACACTCGTCTGATTGTGTGACCTTCATTGTTGCACTTGAAACACTTGACGATGTTGTTTCTCTGAGGTAAACCTGATCTTTGAATCCACCTGTTCTGACCAAACCTGTTCCTGTTATTTGCCTTGCAATAAACTGCCTTGTGCCCAAACTATTGACAAGAGTAGCAATACCCTTGAAAGTAACTAGCACTTCTGAAACTGTCATTTACCTCCTTCACTTGAGCCATGCAATGTGAAGCCATGTGACCAAACCTGTGACAAGCAAAACATCTGCCTTGAAACTTTCCTTTAATTGACCTCTTAGGTTCTGAAAACTTCTTCTTCTCATTCTGAATTCTGTTTTCTATTTCTGTGCATCTATCATTCAAGGACTCCTTTTCTGAAATACTTTCCTCATCAGAACTCTCTTCCTTTTGGAGTCTCTTACTAGACTCTCCAACTTGTTCCTTGTGTGGCTTAACAAAACCAAGGCCTGTTTTATCTGTTGTCTTTCTTTGACCTTTGATGAGTGACTTAACCTTTTTGGAGCTATCTTGAAACCTGTAAAGCTTATCCTTGTACTCTTTAGTTTCCTCTTTCAAAGAAGCCATTTTCTGTTCTAACTCACTATACTCAAGAACCTTAGACTCTAACTCATCCTTGAGTTCTTGTGTCTTAGCTATAGAGAAGTCAAGACTTTCTATAAGATCATCTCTCTCCATACAACATTCATCTAACTTATCCTTGAGTCTAGCATTCTTCTTTCTTTCCTTTTCCAAAGCACTAAGAGCACTAATAAGTTCACTTTCAAGATCCTTTATTTGTTTGCTTTTTGAATCATCAAAGCCTTTTTCAGATTTCTTATCACTAGAGGTGCTACCCTTTTCAAAAACCATACATGCATCTTCCTTATAGTTTTCTGAAGCATCCTCATACATACTAGAAACCAAATCATTATTTGTGCAATCATCCTCAAGGTGACCAAAATTTCCACATCTAAGACATTTCATGATAATGAATCTATGTTTCGGTTCTTCCTCTTTTTCCGATATGAACAACATCTCATTTTCATTATCACTTGAAGAACTTTCACTATCACTACTAGAACACTTACTTGCTTTGTCTAGGTAGAAACTCTTCTTGTGCTTGTGAGAATACCTCTTTCCTTGATTGTTGTGCTCATCTTTGTTTTTCCTGTGATGCTTGTGCTTTTCAGAATCCTTGCTCTTAGAATCCTGTTTATCTTCATCACTTTCATTCTTGGGAACAGAATAGTCAGTAGCATAATGACCAAACTTTCCACAATTGAAACATCTTATATTTTTCATACTTTTGTGCTTTCTAGAGAACTTGCCTTTCTTGTTGTAATATGCCTCTTCATCACTAGAAGACTCATCACTATCTTGAAGTTGTTTACCCTTGGAATTCTTGGTAGCCTTGAAAGTCGCCTCTTTCTTGACATCAACCTTCACTTGAGTTCTCAACTCAAATGCTGCAAGTATACTATGGAGCTCATCCTTTTTCAACTTATCCAAATCTTTAGCTTCCTCAATAGCAGAAATCTTTTCACTAAATCTATTAGGAAGAGATCTTAAAATCTTATCACAAACATCATTTTCAGCAAGCTCAAGACCTAAGTCTTTCATGGAGTTAACAACCTCATCCATACGAAGCATGTAGTCACTAATATTTTCATCATCATTCATCTTGAGTTGTTCAAACATACCTTTGAAGTGTCTCAACTTGGCCTTTCTGACATTTGTATCACCTGTATGAACCACCTTCAACTGTTTCCACATTTCACTAGCTGTCTTGTAGTGAATCACTTTGGTGAGATCTGCTTTCTGTAAGCCTTTCAGGATTGCATTCATTGCTTTTGAATTGTTGTGATGTAGGAGCCTTTCTTCTTTAGTATTAGGACCATGTTCAGGAATAGTGTACTCATCTTCAATCACTTCCCAAACCTCATTCCCAAGTGCCATTAGATGAACCTTCATCCTTGCACTCCAAAGACCAAAATCTGACCCATCAAGAATAGGTGTTGCATTGCCACTTGAATGATCCATTGTGTTCTTTACTAGCTTTTCCTTCAAGCTGTTAAACTTTTCGAAGGCACCCGCTCTGATACCAATTGAAGAACACAAGCTTATACTGAGAGGGGGGTGAATAGTATAAGACCTCTTTTTACTTTTTCCTTTATACTTCAAAATAGTAAAGCAATATACCCAAAGCAATATCAAAGCAATGCACAATATCATCCACAAAGTGACACCAATTTTAACGTGGTTCACCCAAATGGTGGGCTACGTCCACAAAACTTTTCTCTAAAAGTTATCTCAAAGTTCTTTGGGAATCCTTCCCAATTACAATGTTTATGAGCCTCGGCCCAAAGGAGATACCTTCCCCCAATCAGAATTTATGAGCCTCTGCTCAAAGGAGATACCTTCCCCCAATCAGAATTTATGAGCCTCTGCTCAAAGGAGATACCTTCCCCTCTGCTCTGGAAATGATCCCTCAGAAGATCAACTGCCTCTACCTCTTGCCAGCACGTGGAACTCCTTTCCACCGAAGACCTCCTATCCTCAATGCTTAGCCTAAGAGACCTCTGCCTTCTATGATCACGTCCACAGTAGCTCAACAACCTGTACCAAACATAGTCAGTCGGTCTAGTACAAGTCTTCCTCTCTCCGTCGGATCTGTCCAACTCTTGAACAAATCAATCCTCTACATACAAGCCTTCTCAAAGACTTGCCAAATCTGTCCTCAGGTTCTTCTCATAGAACCAATGCACCTCTGTCCTCAAGTTCTCTGATAGAACTATCAAACTCAGCTCACAAGTCCTCTGCTAGGACCTGTCCAAATCTGCTCACAAGTCCCCACCGAAACCTGTCCAAAACTACTCACAAGTCCCCACTAGAACCTGTCCAAAAACTCAGCAAGCTCACCAAGAAAAACTTTCTTAGTAGGAAATCACAAAGTGAATTGTTAGAGACCCAATGTGATTTGTCAAACTCATAGAAGCATAAAGAGAATTGTTAGAGACTCAATATGTTCTATACTCAAATCCCAATCTCAAAACTCAACTCAAATCAACTCAGCTCAATCTCAATCTCAAATCTGAAAACTCAACTCAATATCTGAAATGGATAGGATAGAATGTTTTCTTTCAAGAACATGAAACCCCAACAATTGCCAACTATGCAAAGAATCACATAACAATGATACTCATGTTCTTTTCACCATCAATTAGGGTTTCAACAACAATGCTCATCAAACAAGGTTTAGTCAACCAACACCATTCAACTCAACATCAACCTTGAAGCATTCAACCAATCATCACAAGAAAAGGAAACAAGTAGAAATCCTTTTCCCTCCAAAGATATTTGAACAAAACAGCCACCAACACAATATCACCAAATGCAAAGAATAACTTGCTCAAATCAACTCAATGGAGTAAGCCCAATATCATGAATCAAGTAAAGCAATAACTTGATCAAACAACCTCTATGGAAGCAACTCAACCATCAAACTCAAAACAGCCAACCAAGGGTTCCACCAACTCAATGCAAGTAGCTAGACTCACAAATATAAACCCTAGTGCACAAAGCTTCCACTATCTCAAACCAAAAATTATGCATTCACCAAAAACTCTCCTTAAGGATAACAATGCATAAGTAGTCTTCAACAAACCAGAAAATAGGATTTACACCCAACCAAAGGAAACCTAGTTGAAAACCTTTTCACTCCAACCTTATTTCAGAAAAACATACACCAATCATACTCATAAGGAAAATGTGCCCATACCTTTTTGGAGTAGAAGAAAATTGATCCTTAAAGTTGTCACCACACACAACCCTCAAACTTCCAACCAAGTTAGGGTTAGAACCAAGATAAATGAGCATATATAAAAACTTTCCTTAATACACCTTTTAGCTCCTCTTCTTTAAAAACAACCACCAAAGAAGCCAAAAACACAACAACCAAAACTTACACCTTATATCTCCATTTTTAAATTTAGCATAGCAAAAGACTAATCTCAAAAATACAACCAAAGAAATATCCCCTTATTTCTCCTATGTCTTTTAAACAATGCTAAACAATGCCAAAAATCATATCAAGAAAATAATCACACCTTATAATGGCTGCCCTTGAAGAATCCGAAATTCGTGGCACAAAACACGTTTTAATAAAAACGTGACTAATCCATGCACAGCTCCCTCCGCAGGGATCGAAACGTAGACCTCCGCCTACGCAAGGCCCAAACGCAGCCTTCGCTGCCACTAGCCCACAAGGGGCTTACGAAGTCCAAGACGGACTTCCTTCCACATAAACGGTCAAGCTTTCCGAAAGCTTTTCAAACCACGAGCTCTCCTCTTTCGCAGCGTAAACAGAACATTCGATCGCAGCCAAACCAATTAATTGCCTTCGATTTTCCAAGTGGGTTTAACCTTAGGAACCTTCTCATATTTATAGTCCATACGTGGACTTTAGAACACGTCGGTTGCAAAGAAAAGTAATTTCGAATTTAATCGAAATTTGCTTTCTAAAGGGTTTAAAAACCCTTAAATATTTTTAATAAATTAAAAATAATTTCTCCCTTAATTAATTAAATAATTAATTAATTAAAACCTTGAAGGGTTTTAAATAATAATTAAATAAATAATAAAGAGAACCTCCATTGGTTTTAATAAAAACCATTTAACTTGGTTTTAATGAAAAACCCTTGCCAATGGAATCTCTCTGGATTCTCTTAAAAAGATTCTCTTGGAATCTTCCACCTTTGAAGCCAACACATCCTCTTAACATTAATGCCATTTCCTTTTGACATCAATGACAACTCATAGACAAGAAGCTAGGATCTCAAACCCAAAATTGCCAACATTTGAGAATATTCAATTAATCCAAATGGTATTTTTGAAAGTTGAATACAATCACATGGTCAAAGAATAGAATATGAGTTCTAATGCTTTAGGTAATTGGGCAATGGACAAAAGTGATCTTACTTACAACAACCACCCCCCTAGATGGTGGGATTCACAAATAAGGGAAGCTCTTCTTTCTATCCTTTCTCTAGATGTCTCTAGTACTAGAGGTACCTAGTTCCTTTTTGCTTTGTTTTTTCTTCTCTTTGGTTTGGTTAAAGTATATTAGTTCCCTTATTTTTAGTTTTTTGGTGTGTGTATTATTTTCATTCTATTTTATTTTTATGTTTTTTGTGTATTTTATGTTTTTGTATTTTTTTGTGTTTTGTGTTTTTGTTTTTTGTGTGATTTTTTGTTGTGTTTGTGTGTTGTTTTATTTTTTTTGTGGTTTTTTGTGTGTTTTGTGTTTTTTTGTTTTTTGTTTGTTTTTTTTTTTTGTGTTTTTTTGTTGTTTTTTTTTTTATTTTGTGTTTGTTTTATGTATTTATTTTGTCGTTGTTGTTATTGTGTTTTTAATGTTTTTTTGTGTTTGTCTATTTTTTTTTTTGTTGTTTTAGGTATTTTTGGTGGAATAGATACCCCTCCTGAAGAACACAAGCTTATACTAAGAGGGGGGTGAAAAATATAAGATAAAATTTTAATTTTCTTTCCAAAATAATATTATCCAATGTTATCAATTGCAATATCAATAACAATAACAAAGCAATACATAAATCATCACACACATGAGAGACACAAATTTAACGTGGTTCACCCAATGTGGGTTACGTCCACGAAGAAAATATTTCTTATAAATTTTCTCAATAAATCTCTTGGGAATCAATTCCCTATTACAATTTTTATGGACCTCTATCCAAAGGAGATCTCAATCCCCTATGTTGAAGTTCATGGATCTCTATCTATAGGAGACCTATATCCCCTATTACTTTGGTTTATGGAACTCTATCCATAGGAGAACTCTATCCCCTTTACTCTGGTTTGTGGAACTCTATCCATAGGAGAACTCTATCCCCTTGTTAGTCTATTTTGTGGAACTCTATACATTGGAGACTTATTTCCTTTGCTCTAGTTTATGGAAATCTATCCATAAGAAAACTCTATCCCATTTTCTTAGGTTTATAGAACTCTATCCATAGGATAACTCTATCCCCTTTGCTCTAGTTTGTGGAACTCTATCTAAATGATAAATGTATCCCCTTTGCTCAGGTTCATGGAACTCTATCCATAGGATAATTCTATCCCCTTTGCTCAAGTTTGTGGAACTCTATCTACATGAGACTTCTCTCCTTTTCTCTGGTCACCTTCAAATATGGTACACAACTCTGCTAATTCTACTCCAAGCCTAATCACAGGGCTTACTCGGGTATGTTCATAAATATACTCTTAAATCTATCCCAAATTTGCACACATTACATACATAAATATATCTTCAACTCTATCCCAAATATACACACATTATATGCATAAATTTATCTTCAACATTGTCCTAAATCTGCACATGTTACATGCACAAATCTATATCAAACCTGCTTCAAGTCTTCTCACAAGAATTTCTCAAATCTACCTCAAACCTACTTCAATTCTTCTCACAAAACTTGCTCAAATCTACCTCAAACCTACTTCAAGTCTTCTTACAAGACTTGCTCAAATCTACCTCAAACCTGCTTCAAGTCTTCTCACAATACTTGCTCAAATTTGCCTATTTTCTCTGCTCAAATAAACTCTAATACATGCTCAAAATCTTCTTATAACATATGCTCAACAAATTCCAAATATTGCACACAAATAATGTTCAAAAAAATGCTTATATCTCTTTCAAAAATGCTTTCTTCAACTAGGCAATTCAAACATATTCTACCCAAAATTTGTTTAACCTCTTGAAAATATAGAGAATTATATGTGCTATAAAATACCCAATATGTTCTTCACATTCACATATCTTGCATTCATCAAATCATATCTCTACTTCTTGCAAATTCCTTTCAAATCAAATCAAGCTAGTGCATAACTTTACCTCACAAAATTGGTTTGTGTTCCTTGCAAATTTGCTCTAAAAAATCAAACACAATAATGCAAAAATTGCTTCACAAAGATAGTCTCTAAAACTTTCCAAAACATAGTAAATTTTAATCACATCAACGCCCAAATGCTTCACAAATTATTTCAACAAGAATGCACAATTTGTTCTCAAAAATCCTAGCACAAGTGTTTCCAATTTCACTAATCAATGATGCACAATTTGTTCTCAAACCCTAGCTCAAATATTTCCAACAATACACACTAATCAATCCTTTTATCTCCACCTTAAAATTACTTTCTCAAAGCACAACCACCTAGATAAAGAGTTAAACCACCATACCTCAAAATGCTTGATGAAGATGTATCCTTAAAAACCTGTCTTAAAAACAACTTATCTTTCTTGTGCCAAATCAAGGGTTAGCTAGAAAAACATTCCTCAAGTCATCCTCATGAAAAATATCCTCAAAATATGTGCATAGTAAGGCTGAAAATAATACTTTATTATTTTCTTTTATCTTCACAAAAATCAACTTGTAAAATCCTTAAACCCTTTTCTTATGATATGCAAAAATTACAAAGTATAATGAACTCAAATACACCCTTTTCTCTCCTTTCTAGAAAGCAATATTTCAACTCTTAACCATTACCAAAACACCTAGATGTCACTTTTATTTCATGCAATATTACATAAATAAAACAACATTTATATACACCTTATGACTCCCTCTAAGATAATTAACATATGTGCTAATCCTTTCACACCCTTATTACTCCTATGCATACACAACAATATACTCAATAACTCACTCAAAAAGAAAGACTGCAATTAACCACCTTTGCACCTTACAAAAATTAATTTATCCAACCTTTATGCCTTTAATTTTTGTGCTTAATAAAAAATACCTCTCATGCTACCATATTTTGAACTCAGCCAACATGCAGGATAATGCTCTCCAAAGTGCTCAATGACCAATCGTACCAGCACAACTTGGTGACTCAAAAGGGTGGCTCGAGTATTTTAACCAGCTCTACCTTGTAACAACGAAATATTTGTCTACCAAAAACCCTCTTCAAAAAAAATTGAACTCAAGACCTCTCTCTTCCCATCACTTAACACATGACCATCGACCAAATGCACTACACCAATAGGCGTGACATAACTCATTGCTCCACTAAATATCTCCCAAACTCTGCACTATTGTTTCTACCATTCATTCACTCACTCCTCAAATGGATTCGATGCAAAATTCATGGTGTAATTTCCTAAGGTAAAATTTGGGTATATATTTATGTTTTGCCTTCATTACATGGATGATTTCGGCACTCGAATAATCATGATTTGCCCTCCTTTACCTTGGTCTATGTCAGTGCTCAAATTCAATCTTATTTTTGGTGCCATTCTCCTTTTAAAACTTGGCATTATAATATTAAAAATATTATAATGTTTATTATTTTTAAGCCTTGGTCTAATGAAAATAAACTCCTTTCTCCTCTTGTCCTTTTAGACCATGGTCCACTGCTTTTAAATATTTTTCCTCTTGTCTTTTAAGCCTTGGTCCTTGTCCCTTTTTAAAACCTTTTTATAATATTTAAATATTATTCTTAAATTTTTGACATTAACCTACATGAACTTATCTTTTTATCAACCTTGTACCATGCTCTTTTTATCATCAAACTTCATGAAATTTTGCTTTGCTTCCTCTTACAAACCTTTGTCCCTTGTGCATAATATTTAGAAATAAATATTATAACCTTATATTTTTGCCAATTTCCTTGCCTTGATATGAACCTTGCCTTGCATGATTATCCAACCATAGGAGAATATTTCTGCCATGCTAAGCTCTCTTTGATATCAACCTATGACATCAAACCTTTGACATCAATGACAACACAATGCTTTAATATTTCCAACAATATCCCCCTTTTTCATTTATGGCAACCCTTTCATAAAACAATTCTTTTAATATCAATGGATTCCAAATCTACTCCCCTTGAGAAGCTACTCTCCATTACTAATTTCTCTCCCCCTTATTGAAACTCTCCCCCTTTGACATCAATGGAAAAGGGCTCTATTGGGGATGAAGATAATACTCTTAGCTCATACCCCTCACCACCTCCTCTCCTTGAGGTGATTAATTTTGGGGTGGTAGTAAATATACTCCCAACTTACAATGCTCTTCTTTCTTTACAACCTTTTTTTTTAATACCTTTGTAGTCATACATTTTTTATCCTTTTGAGTGTCCTTGTTCTTGCTTGTTTTTGGAAGTTTCATGAACTCTATTCTACACCACTTAGAATTATGCCCAAAATTATTGCAATTGTAACACCTAATTTTTTAGTTCTTGGAAGGTGCAAATGATTTGAAGTTCCTCTTGATGAAGCCATAATTATTTCTATCATAAACCCTCTAGTGTATAGCTTTATGACCAAAGCGATTACATGAGTAGCAATATCCTTGAAAGAAATATCCATCATCAAATGAGTTGAATTTTCTCTTAGTGAAGCCACAATCCTTATTTCATGAACCCTGCAATGCATAGCTTTGTGACCAAAACATTTACATGAGAAACAATACCCCTTGAAAAAATATTCATCTTGTCTTGAAAAACCTAGTCTCTTGGTCCTTTCCTTGCCTTCTCTATGATAAACCTTATTTTTTGTTTTTGCATTGTTTTATTTCTCAATGAAACTTTCTCTCTTCAACTTATCAACATAGGTCTTATATTCTTCTTCAATATCTTCCTCTGAAACATATTTTTCTTTTGAGCTTGACTCCTCTTTTTGCACCTCTTGACCTTCTTCAAAACCAAGTCATATTTTGATAAATGAATATCTTTGTGCATTGATAATGTTATCCAAAGCTTTTGAAATTTTCCCAAACTTATGTAACTTATCCTTAGAATATTTCACTTCCATCCTTAGAGAATCCACTTCATGTTCTAATATTTCACATTCCAACTCTTTTGTCTCTAACTTTTTAACCATGACTTTTTTAAATTTCTTTGCCTTAGCTTTTGAGTTTTTGAAATCTTGTAGAAGTTTTTCTTTTATTTCCTCATCTTCTTGAACTTGATCCTTCAGCTTTGAGTTATGCTTTCTAACTCTTTTCAATTCTCTGAGAGCAACAATAAGTTCCTCTTCTAGATCAATTGTGCATTCTTCTTTTTTTATGAACCTTTCTCTAGGTCTTCAATTATAGGAGCATCATTTTCTTGGTCTTAAATAGGGGTGTTTCTTCCTCTTCTATTGAAAAAAATAGAATATCTTCTTCTTCACTATCTGAGAGTCTTCCATCATAGTCACTTGAAGCACTGATTGCTATTTTAACATAGAAACTCTTTTTGTGCCTTTGATATAACTTTTTTTCATGCTTTCCTTGACCATACCTTTTTTTATTTTCATGCCTAAATTTTCTGTCTACATTTTTCTTATAATCTTGTTTCTCTTCACTGCTATTGGTTCTAGCTTGTGGATAATTAGATGCATATTAACCAAAATTACCATAATTAAACATTTCACTGTCTTTACATCTTTGTGTTTTCTTGAATCCTTCTTATTTATTCTCACATAGTTAAAATATTTGCATCATTTTTTTTTTCTTGAAAAAAAATCATAATTTCTATTTCACCAAAAAAATAAAATTACATTGTGAAGTTGCCCAAGGCAAGCTGGAATAACCAGGTAGGAACACACAGGCTGTCCCCACCTAAATTTTCTTTGTACCATCAAGGAAGGGCTAAGAGTTAAAAATTTCCCATAAAACCTCTACACAAAGGTGTCTATAATGCTCAGCTACTTTGTCTACAAGAGAATAACTAGAAAGGAAAGGAAAAGCGATCGAGAAATAGCCTCCTGGATTTATTTTTTATTTTTTTAATTATCGAGAAAAGAAATCACTATCTCTTGGATAGTCACACCATCCTTTATTTCCACCAGCTCCCATCTTCCTTGCGCCAGCTACAGACCTTCCCTTGAAAAAGCATCTGCCCCAAAGTTGAGTTCTCTGTAGATATGAGTATAGGATATGAGGCTTATGACATCTGCCAAAATGTTTACCTGTTGAAAAATTGGCTGGAAAGTTAAGTTCTCCATTCTAAACATTTTCTTCATCCAATTGATGACCAAAAAGGAGTCTCCTAAAACTTGGAGCTGTTGAACATGGTGGTCCAGAGTAATTTTCAAGAGAAGCTTCAAAGCAATTAATTTGGCATGATTATTTGTGCCCCCTCCTAGGCCAGCCTTAAAATGAATGAAATGAGAATCCTTAAGAAATGGGATTCCCCCTGTCCCACATAGAAGAGGGGTACCTGTTGGTCCGGCTTTCATGCACACCCCGGGAAAAGGGATGAAGGCAAGGAAAGCTCCGGAGACACCCACGGGACTGATCCCACTCATCTTTAGGATCTAGCTGGTTATCCAAGGTGCGAGTTACGAGTTGGGTCGAATGGCAATTCACTCTTTTCCACTTCGGAATAGATTTCAATATGGATCTGCTCTGTTACCTTACGGGGGGTTCTGAACTTGTTCGATAGTTGCAAAAGTTGTTGACAATCGGATTTGACTTGAATTCTTTGATCTAGCTCTCATGGGTCAGCAGATTTAAATAAAAGGCAAATAAAGAAAATAAAAATGGATCATTCACGGAAAGCAAAGAGAGGGTAGGGTAAGGCAGAAAAGAGAAGTTTATCAAACATTAAACTGTAAAACTTAAAACTACCAATCTTATCTATGCTATCAGCTTCACAACAGAACAAATCCCAAGAAGAAAGTGTCCGGTCGGTCTAAGATCACTTTCAACTAAGAGCACAAGGCGAGTGAAACAGATCTAGCGAGAAAATTATAAATCCAAGGGCAGGTGGTTAAAGCGGTATCTTTCACCGGCGACCCTAGCTCGCACGGTGAAGACAGAGCAATTAGAACAAACTTAACCTCAAATCTGTAATTTCCCCTAGCGAGACAATAGAACAAGCTGAAGCCTAACAACATATTTAATCTTGACAATGGCAGATTTACAGCATATATCTAACAAACTTTAAATGGAACGGATAACAAAAGAAAATACACTTATCACACTCTGCAAAAGATTAGGCTCCTGGCCATGCTATCACAGAAAAGCTAAAGCACATCAACTCCAAGTCCAGAAACAAAGGATTTCACAAAATTTGCAAGAAATTGCTTATAAGCCTTTTATTTCTAAGTCTCCGCCTCCTGCGATTACATTTAGAATTTGTATTTATAGACTCAGGACAAGACCACGATCTTTTCCAAAATATCTTGCTCAAACCCTAAATCTTATCGCACTTAAACCCTAGGACCGGGGATTTACAATAAAAATCCATTTAAAAATCAAAGTCCGGATAGAACTTAACCCTTCGGCAAATCTGTGCAGTCAGCTGCCATAAATGGAGAAGATAAAATAAAATGCAACTTGCATTCATTCGCATGTGCAAATAAATGCTTTCATTAATTCTGCTGGTGAGCCGGATGAGTCACCACTTCTCCATCAATTCGATCTCCGCAAATCCATCCCGAAGTTGAAATGGTCTTCATGCTATCAAGTCTGCAATAAATTTGTTGTTGAATGCTCTCACCGGCAACTTCTCTCCTAGCATGGCGGTCCTTGACTAAATCCGCACTTTATCTTCGCCTTTATGGTCTTTCCCGGTTGTCCAGTAAGTGCCAGGTGGAATCCTGCATGAAAGACAAAAAGATGCATTAGATTAGCATTTTAATTAAATCAGAAGCTTAAAACATTAAAAACAGATTAAATCCGCAAAATAAGCTTGCATGTCGGCTTCTGTTTGTCCCATTCACGCTTTGACACGTGTCGCTACCCCAGGAAGCCTTACGTTTCCCGCCGGAATGCACTTTCAGGTCAACTATGACTTTCTCTCTCCTGCGCGATTCTGCGACATGTCGCGATTTCGCGACATGTCGCGAAATCGCGACCACTGCGGCGCATCGGCAACTTCCTCCCTCGTCGGCCGCGAAAACGCGACATGTCGCGATTTCGCGACATGTCGCGAAATCGCGACCCTTCCTGGCCTCCGTACGCTTCTTGATTTTCAGTCGCGATTCTAGAACACGTCGCGATATCGCGACAGTTCCTCTACCTGCATGCGTTGACCGCGTTGACCGCGATTTTGGAACATGTTTACGACTTAGCCGATTTTTCATCCTGCGGCCCATTTTCTCTCTCCTGCGCGAAAATACGACATGTCGCGATTTCGCGACATGTCGCAAAATCGCGCCCTTCCGTACGACTTGCTTCTCTCTCCAAAAAGCGTCGCGATTTCGCGACATGTCGTGAAATCGCGACCTTTCTGGCACTTAGCAGCATTTTGACTTACCTGTCGCGATATCGCGACATTTCCGAAAAATGGAAAGTTTGATTTTTCAGTGAATTATGCAACTGTTTTCTGGATTTTTCTCGGTATCTGATGCAAGATTTTGCTTGTGCATGAATGATTCTAGCATGTAAAAAGTGAATTCTTGGATAACACGGCTAGAATGCAAGAAAAAGCACAACTTTAAAAAGGAGGCAAGCAAAATTTGGATTTAAAACGCTGAAAATGACCAAGAGGGTCCTCTGCTACAAAAATGGAAGTTCATAATTTTCTAAGGATGGAATCTCATTTTTCAGTGGGGGTGTGTTGCTTATCAACAAATGGCGATATCTGCGGGTAAAATAGTAGCACTATTTTAGAACCCAAGACTCTGGTTTCAAAACAAAAAGACCATGCATCATGCCTTGCCACAGGCATTCTTCACAATAAATTGACTGCCAACTGCCAGCTGTTAAAATTTCCCAAGGACATCTTGAGTTGGATTACTTCAAGGAAGATTTACGATGTGCAATTACAAAGGTATAGAACTTTCTTCAAGGATGACTGAATTGAATGATAAACTTGGATTAATCAACTTTTCTAGATTGTAAATGGGGAAACCAAGTAGAGCTCTGTTTACTAGTTTAGCTTTTCTGACCTAGACAGAGTTACCCTTTAGATTTACACGACCCAATTTACAAGCGTAGAGGCGAGAATCTAATATTGGCTGCCTCTTTTGATCATATAACTCTTTTTTTTTTTTTTTTCTTTTCTTATCTCTCTTTTTTTATCTCTCTTCTTTTTGAAATATATCACTATATGGAAGACCTTAGAGAAATTACAATTTTCTTTTAATATTTGATCAATCTGGAAGCTATTTCGAGTCTAGGCATTGATAGCCTCCGGTGACACCCAAATAATTGCATGAACCATAGTCCCCTCTTATAACTAGCTTTTCTTGGATTCCCAGGAGTTCCTCCAACTAAACAGCATAGCAGTTTTTCTATCATTAAAACAACTGTGGCAAGTAAGACACAAGATCCAATCATCTCTCTACCTTCATCCTGGATAACAAAATAGTTCCACAGTTCAGTGCAAGCAGACTATCTCAATTAGAATAATGAGCAGAATGGGGGGGCACTGGATTGAGGATTTATCAGCTAGGAATAAAACAATTTTCAAGCGGTGACTTTTCATTGATTGCTCAGGCAGAGGTTAAAAAATAGAATTTTAGAAGCCAAAGGACTTTGTACAGGCTTCCAAGGACAGGCACAGGCTTTAAAGCAAAACAAAATAAAACTGCATAGACTGCAAATAAAATAAACTAAACAATGAAAACTGCACAGCTGTACAGACAAAGGAATAAAACAAACTGCAAGGCTATTTACAAAGGATGCAAAGCACAGCTGTACAGGCAGCAAAATTAAGAACTAAAACAAAAGACTGTACAGACAGCAAAGAAAAGGAAAAACAGGGAAGAAAATAAAAACTATACGAGGCAATAAAAGAAATAAACTAAAAGAAGCTGAAGCAAATAAAAACAAAAAAAAAAAAAAATAAATAAACAAAAATAAAATAAAAAAGCATAAACGCAATTACGAGACATTTAAAAATAAAGCGCAACGACAAAGAAATAAAGCTGAAAAACAAATAAATTAAAGCTGAGAGCATTAAAATTAAAGCGAAGCAGATTAAAAGCGCACGAGACATTGAAATAAAAGCTGCAACGACAAAGAAATAAAGCTGAAAAACTTCAAAGCTTATTTACAATGCATACATATGTTACAACTTCCCTTCATACTCAAAAAATGCGGCAGTTGGGAAAGCAGAGAAATGGTGCTTTAAAAAATTTTGACCATGCAAGTAATTTAAAAAAAATTACCTTTCAAGTCCTGTTGACGAAATGCACTCCAGACTGTGCTTCAAAAATTTGCTATCTGGGAAAGACTTGGGTTTACTGTCTTCCCTGTCCCATTTGAAAAACAAATCTGCAACTCCTTCAAATTAAACAAATCATATAATAACAAATCATATGATAACATGTTTATGCTTCTAATTAAAGGGTTTGCAGAGTTCTTTCAAAAGGACTTGAATGTAAAAAACCCCGAGGATCAAATACTTTAAAACCTTGACAGACCAGGACCACCACATTTTCAAAATGATGTGACAAGCTGAAAGAAATCATGTTTTATCTGTATGCCCTGGTTCTTAACAACTTGAACATTTTGTGGTTGCTGTACTGCTTCAATATCCAGGACTTCAATTTTTATCCCTCTAGCAGAGTGTTTACAATTTTCCTTTTCACCTGAGCCTTGCTTAGACTTAACCTCATCAATGTGCAATGTCCAAACATCATTGTTGTTATTGATTAGGGCTATAATTGTTCTCACCTTTTCAGTTGCCAAATCATAAACTCCAATATCTGCATCAACACAGTTTATAGCCTCCTCTTTGACATTATGTTCGGAAGTTGCGAGGCTTATGTTGAGACAGTTCATCAATTCCAAGTTGGTGACCACATTCATATTTACTACCTTTTCCTCCTTTTCTTGAAATTCAACGGGTGGTCCAGAGTAAGCCTCAATCAAGTTAATGTTTTGTCCAACAATATGAGGCAGTTCATAGAGGGTGATGTCAGCTTTAAGTTCCCTCATATCCTCAATGATGCTATCCTCCTCAGTTACTTTTGCATAGTGAGATTGAATCTCACTTTCATCATCCTACGATGAGGAAGGATCATTATTAAGTTATGGACTCTCACATTTCAAGTCATAGCTGTCCATTTTGAGCTGTTGAAAATCTTGCATTTCATCCACGGAAGTACGTACAAGACTTTCTGTCTCTTCGAGGAAAAGTGAAAGAATCCGAAACCCTGGTTGTACTATTTTTGGGTGAACTAGAAATATCAATATTTCTTTGATTTCTAGGAAAATTTAACTCACCGGGAAAAACTTGATTTGGGTGGTGCCGAGATCCAAGCTGTTCAGTTCAAGCACCCGCACTTTGAATTTGTCAGAACTTTTCTCTGCATTTTGCACATGCTGAGTGGATGTCACAATTAACGGAGTCTCCTTGGGTAGAGCATGACATGTTGGCACTAACTCATGATGTGGAATGGGAGTGCTGGAGCAGGCATGTTACGTGTAACATAGGATATCAAAGGACTGCTCAGAATTTGAGGCCCTAGTTGTCTTTCAAGAATTAAGGCTTCTTTATAAGCCCTGCCAGAGTTGTAATATTAATGTATCTCTTGAGGAAAATAGAGGTCACCGAATCCAATGCATTCTTGTAGATTTCTAAGGCCGGATTTGCATTTGGGATGTAATGGCCGATCATTCTACAGTAAGCTCTTTGGAACCTCATATTGAAAGACACGACGAGTTTCTCCCGATTCTCTCTTGATCTTTGGAAAATTGCTTGATATAAAATCCTTGGGATCTATCACTTCACCGAGCTGTGATATAAAAGCTTTCTCTAGATCATCCCAACTAGTAATGGAATTCTTTGGTGAGGTTTAAAAACCAGTCATAAGCTCCCTCCTGGAGAGTGAGCGGGAACAATCTGCGAGGCAACATCTTCATCTTTGTATATTCAACAATCTTAAAGCATTTTTAAAAGCTAGCGGATGTTCTTCTGCAGTTCTTGTCCCATCATGTTTGTACCTGGGGAGATACCTTTCTGGACTTCTGGGTAGGTCATGGGCTATACCCGAAATGTTCAAAGCGGTGGAGCCCAACCAATTTGCCATTAATACTTGGCTGACAGTGATGTTACGATTTGTAATTGGATAAGCGCAAGTGATGATAGAAGCTGTTCTTAACAAACCACTGAACTTAAGGCCTTCTCGGCAATTTCAAAAGCTGCACGACAACTTTCAAAAGCACGCGACAATTTATAAAGCGAGCCACTTTGACAATTTAAAAGCGCACGACAATTTAAAAGCATCGTCGACAATTTATAAAACTGCATCGACAATTTAAAAACGCCGACAATTTATAAAAGCTGTCCGGAGTTCATTGTGGGTCCTTCAAATGTTCTTTGTTATGCCCTTACAACACTTGAGCCGAGTTCATGCCCTCCTTCTAGCGCCAATTAGGTGTTGGTTGAGGAGGGGAAAATTGGCTACCAGACTTTGGATAAAATACAGTTTTACAGTTCCACATACAGTCGGATTTCTCAACTCAAGTGCACTAAGAACAGATGTTTGGCCCTCCTTCTAGCGCCAATTAGGTGTTGGTCCGGCTTTCATGCACACCCGGGAAAAAGGATGAAGGCAAGGAAAGCTCAGGAGACACCCACGGGACTGATCCCACTCATCTTTAGGATCTAGTTGGTTATCCAAGGTGCGAGTTACGAGTTGGGTCGAATGGCAATTCACTCTTTTCCACTTACGGAATAGATTTCAATATGGTGCTCTCGTTACCTTACGGGGGGTTCTGAACTTGTTCGATAGTTGCAAAAGTTGTTGACAATCAGATTTGACTTGAATTCTTTGATCTAGCTCTCATGGGTCAGAAGATTTAAATAAAAGGCAAATAAAGAAAATAAAAATGGATCATTCACGGAAAGCAAAGAGAGGGTAGGGTAAGGCAGAAAAGAGAAGCTTATCAAACATTAAATTGTAAAACTTAAAACTACCAATCTTATCTATGCTATCAGCTTCACAACGAGAACAAATCCAAGAAGAAAGTGTCCGGTCGGTCTAAGATCACTTTCAACTAAGAGCACAAGGCGAGTGAAACGAGATCTAGCGAGAAAATTATAAATCCAAGGGCGGTGGTTAAAGCTGGTATCTTTCACCGGCGACCCTAGCTCGCACGGTGAAGACAGAGCAATTAGAACAAACTTAACCTCAAATCTGTAATTTCCCCTAGCGAGACAATAGAACAAGCTGAAGCCTAACGACATATTTAATCTTGACAATGGCGATTTACTGACATATATCTAACAAACTTTAAATGGAACGGATAACAAAAGAAAATACACTTATCACACTCTGCAAAAGATTAGGCTCCTGGCCATGCTATCACGAGAAAAGCTAAAGCACATCAACTCCAAGTCCGGAAACAAAGGATTTCACAAAATTTGCAAGAAATTGCTTATAAGCCTTTTATTTCTAAGTCTCAGCCTCCTGCGATTACATTTAGAATTTGTATTTATAGACTCGGAACGGACCACGATCTTTTCCAAAATATCTTGCTCAAACCCTAAATCTTATCGCACTTAAACCCTAGGACCCGGGTTTTACAATAAAAATCCATTTAAAAATCAAAGTCCGGATAGAACTTAACCCTTCGGCAAATACAGTGCGATCGATTGCCATAAATGGAGAAGATAAAATAAAATGCAACTTGCATTCATTCGCAGTTGCAAATAAATGCTTTCATTAATTCTGCTGGTGAGCCGGATGAGTCACCACTTCTCCATCAATTCGATCTCCGTAAATCCATCCCGAAGTTGAAATGGTCTTCATGCTATCAAGTCTGCAATAAATTTGTCGTTGAATGCTCTCACTGGCGACTTCTCTCCTAGCATGGCGGTCCTTGACTAAATCCGCACTTTATCTTCGCCTTTATGGTCTTTCCGGTTGTCCGTAAGTGCCGGGTGGAATCCTGCATGAAAGACAAAAAGATTAATTAGATTAGCATTTTAATAAAATCAGAAGCTTAAAACATTAAAAACAGATTAAATCCGCAAAATAAGCTTGCATGTCGAGCCTCTGTTTGTCCCATTCACGCTTTGACACGTGTCGCTACCCCGGAAGCCTTACGTTTCCCGTCGGAATGCACTTTCAGGTCAACTATGACTTTCTCTCTCCTGCCGCGATTCTGCGACATGTCGCGATTTCGCGACATGTCGCGAAATCGCGACCACTGCCGAGCATCGGCAACTTCCTCCCTCGTCGGCCGCGAAACGCGACATGTCGCGATTTCGCGACATGTCGCGAAATCGCGACCCTTCATGGCCTCCGTACGCTTCTTGATTTTCAGCCGCGATTCTAGAACACGTCGCGATATCGCGACAGTTCCTCTACCTGCATGCGTTGACCGCGTTGACCGCGATTTTGGAACATGTTTCGGACTTAGCCGATTTTTCATCCTGCAACCCATTTTCTCTCTCCTGCCGCGAAAATACGACATGTCGCGATTTCGCGACATGTCGCAAAATCGCGCCCTCCGTACAGCTTGCTTCTCTCTCCCAAAAATTGTCGCGATTTCGCGACATGTCGTGAAATCGCGACCTTTCTGGCACTTAGCCGCATTTTGACTTACCTGTCGCGATATCGCGACATTTCCGAAAATGGAAAGTTTGATTTTTCGGTGAATTATGCAACTGTTTTCTGGATTTTCTCGGTATCGGTGCAAGATTTTGCTTGTGCATGAATGATTCTAGCATGTAAAAAGTGAATTCTTGGATAACACAGCTAAAATGCAAGAAAAAGCACAACTTTAAAAAGGAGGCAAGCAAAATATGGATTTAAAACTGAAAATGACCAAGAGGGTCCCTATTTGCAAAAATGGAAGTTCATAATTTTCTAAGGATGGAATCTCATTTTTCAGTGGGGGTGTGTTCCTTATCAACAGTACCTTGACAAGCACCATCAAAAAAACCCTAGGGAGCTGATTTGTTGACATTGGCAACTTTCATTTTTCTTGGGCCTTTTTGCATAGTAGGTTTCACAATATCAGTAATGAAAGAACGGATCTAAGTAGCAATTTTAAAATCAAGTTGAGAGGAGGCTTGGAAAATATCTAAGTTTCTTGCAAGCCAAACTACCCATGCCACCGTGAAAGGGAGGGCCCTGTAGGACTTTAGATCTTTAGAATCAAACCACTGCTGCAAACAAAGTTCCAATGTGTCTCCTTGCCAAGTACCTATGCTCCCAGTAATCACCTCAATCTCCTTCCATACATACTTTGTGAAAACACAGCCAACCAATAAATGGTTGATAGTTTCAAGCTCCTTATGATAGAGTTTACACCTTCCAGGACCTTGAAACCCCCTCTTCATTAAAACTTCCCAAGTTAAAATAATGTTATTGAGGGCCAACCATAAGAAAATTTTTGTTTTTAAAGGTGCCTTAACCTTCCAAATCGCTTTCCACCACAAAATATTGTCCCCCTGCCTATCATGAGAAAACAAGTCCTTATATCCCATCCTAGTAGTATAAACACCCCTCTTAGTATTTTTTGTCCAAACCAGCTCAGCATCCACTGTTGGTCTGATCCTAGTATGACTAATGAGAAGTGCCTTCACATAAGCTTGCCATGACTCAACCTTCTTGCCTTCAAGACCCAGATGTTGCACACTCTTCCAACCTTGCTGCCAAATGGTAGTAGTGTCTTGGTCTACCACCTGAGAAAGAGTATAAAAACCTGCATTGTGGAGAGAAAGTAAGAGGTCCTCAGGAAGTCTATGCTCATTGCCACAACCAACCCAAGGATCTTCCCCAATTCTCACCTTTTCACCATTTCCAATATTCCAAGCCAACCAATTTCCCAGAAGTGGAAATGCTTGAATAACAGCTTTCCAAAAGTTGGACATCTTTCTGATGGACTTGTCAGGTTTCCTTATCCACTCTTCCATAGAAAGGGTTCGATATATTTTACCTTGATGACTTTGCTCCATAGGTTTTCTTGAGTAAGCAGCCTCCATAAGCTTTTTGCAGCCAGTGCTTTACCAAAAATATGGATATTTTTAATACCCCAACCTCCTTCGTCCTTTGGCTTTGCTATTGATTTCCATTTGGCTAAAACAATGGCTGCTTTGTCCCTTTTTCCATTCCACAAAAATTTGAAGCACCTTTTTCTAATTTTTTCAAGAACCCCTACTGGAATGAAAGCCATGCTATACCAGTAGACAAGGATTGCCTCCAGGACAAATTTTACAAGATTTAATCTGCCTCCTATTGATAACCACCTATTACATCACATAGAAATCCTTTTGTCTATATTTCCCACCAACTAATCCCAATATCGTATGCCATAGTTATTTGGCTTCAAATAAAAACCCAGATATTTTATTCCTGATTGGAAATCAGTCTTAGGAAAAGAAAGAATTCTCTGAAAACTTTTTTCCTCCTCTTCCTCCAGGCCAAAACACGACATTGTAGACTTTCCCATATTGATTTCCATACTAGTGGCAAGGCAAAAACTCCTTAGAATATCATTAAGCTTGCTTATGTCCCTAAAAGAACCAACACTAAACAAAATAATATCATCAAAAAATAAGAGATGTGTTAGAGAGAAAGATGTACTCATTTGAATTCCTCTAAACTGCCCTATTCTCTTAGCTTCTTTGATTGCCCTGCTCAAACCTTCAGCCACCAAAAGAAATAAAAAGGGAGATAAGGGACAACCTTGCCTAATGCCACGCTCAGAGGAAAATAAATTAGAAGCAGAACCATTTATAAGAATAACGAAGGAGACATAGGTGACACATCCCATGATCCAATTAAAAACTCGGAGGTTGAACCCAATGTGAAGAAGCATGATCCTCAAATACAACCAATTAACCCTGTCAAAAGCTTTGGAAAGATCCAGTTTTACTACTATAGCAAGAAGTATTTTTTTTTAATAGTATGCAGCCCTTCTTGGGCCACTCCTACAGTGTTGTGGATTTGCCTCCCATTTAGAAACCCGAATTGCTCGTTGGAGATGGATTCAGAAAAAACTCTTTTTAACCTCAAGGCAATAATTTTGGCAATAATTTTATAGAGGCAGTTGCACAAGGAAATAGGTCTGAAGTCATCGAAAGAAATTGGAGAGTCCTTCTTTGGAATCAAAGCGATGAAGGTTGAGTTGAAATCCAATGGGATCTTCCCTGAAGCTTTAGTTTCTTCAATAACTCTAATCAGGTCTTCCCCAATTAAGTCAAAGAAACCCAAGAAGAATTCAACCCCCAACCATCAGGCCCAGGACTTTTGTCCTTTTGAAAGGATGAAAGCACTTCTTTTAATTCCTCCAATGACACTTTCTCAAGAATCATTTCATTAGCAGCCTCGTCAGCAAAACTTGGAAAGAAGGTTGTATGTTTTAATATCTCAACCAAGTTTACTCTTTTGGGATCTTTAAACAAGGACTTGAAATGTTTTATGCCAAGAGTTGCGAGGTCTTTGAAGGACCTAGATTTGGACCCCTCTCCATTGGGAAATTCCCAGATGGTGTTAATATTTTTCCTATGATTTGCATAATTTTGAAATAATTTGGTGTTTTCATCCCCTAATTCCAGCCAAAGAGCTCTACTCTTAAGCCTCCATTGGGCTTCTTGAGCAAGCAATATATTACTCTTTTTTTCCTTCCAATGCTCTGATGGCCGATTTGGAATCCTCTGAAAGACTGACCTCATTCACTCTCTCATAAAAAATAGCAATCTATTATTCTAATAGGAGTTCCTGCATTTGCTGCCTATACTTGTTATGAGCCCATTTAGAAACAACCATTTTAACTTTCTTTAGGCTTTTTGTCATTTGAGAGCAGGTTGAACTTCCCAAGTTTTCATCATAAGAGTTCCATTCTTCTCTAACCATATTTTGAAAATATTTGTCCTGCAGCCAAGTTGAATTGAATTTGAAAGGGCTTGGAGGTTTCCCATCCGAGTTGCCTATTTGGAGAAAAATAGGGAAATGGTCTGAGATGCCATAAGGGTCCACCCAGGTCCTGATTTTCTCCCCATCCATCAGTAGGGAATCAGAGACATAGAAATGATCCAATCTTTTTGCCACATAATCCTCACCTGCTCTATTTTTGCTCCATGTAGGAGTAATTTTGATTGGTTCTACATCAACCAAGTCTGCCATTTCAAATTTATGTTTAAAAAACCTAGCTTGTGGGTCACTTCTTGTTGTTGTCCCCCATATCTTAGCTCTATTTAGAGTAAAATTTAGATCACCCCATAGGATAAGATTCCCATGCTGCAGAAATTTATTGGAAAATAGGGTATCCCAATAATGAATTTTATTTTCATAAGGGCCATAAATGTTTACCAACACAAAAGATTTCCCCAATTCCATAGAGAAGAGCTCCACTCCTATTCCTGTAAGAAAAGCAAATTTTATAAACCTGAAATTCCTCTTCTTCCACCCTAGAACAAGGCCACCTGATCTGCCCTCAGAGTCCAAGGAGAGGAATTCCCAGTCCTTTATAAGGGTGTGGAGAATGCTTTCCACTTTCACACCCACTCTCATAGTCTCTTGAAGAAATAGAATATCTGGAAGATGAAGTTGCATTAACCTCCTTAGTGCAGTATTTTTTGATGTGCTACCCAGACCCCAAATATTTTGAGAGAGGATTAACATTATTTAACTGGTTTTGGGATTTTTCTTGCTCTAAGTGCCCCTATTATTGATTTTTTTTCCTTGTATTTACTTCCCTCAAAGCTCGATCCTTTGCTAGTTGAATGTTTGATTTCCTCCCTAAGGCTTGTGAGTTAACCACATCCAAGCTAAGTCCTACAATTTCTCCCTTCTCAAAGAAAGCTGCTGATTTGTGTGATCTAAAAAAATAATTGTGGGGCCCCTTTAAGGACTCTCTGCCTTCAGAAGAAGATGAAAGTAGAGATGTGGACTTTGTTAATGAAGAAAATATTGGAATGCTGAGAGGCCCCTTATTACAAGGATGTTGGATATTCATATCTTCTTTCCAGATACCACTTCTCTTTGCAAAAACCTTTTGTTTATTAGACCCCGTAGACCTGTCCTGGAAGGGGGGTAATAGCTATTCAATAAGGTTTTTTATTAACTAAAAGTTATAATTTATAAAAATGGAAGAGCTGCTATGTAATTGGGTTGCCACCTGTGGTCTCAAGGAGGTATTTGCCTCTCTTGTGTTTTCCTGAACATGTGTTTCCTCCCTCTGATCTAAGATTGAGTCTCTTCTATCTCCTTTTTTCTGAGCATTGGAGAGATAGGGATCATCTTCAACATTACTTATACCATTCTCCTGACCACCATTTTCATCTAATGGAGTTTGAATCCAACCTAAAAGTCTACTATTGAATCCCTCCAAGTGATTGTCTAAACCATCCACTCTCCCTCCAGGGTTGTGATTTTTTTTTAAACTCTTCCCCCCCTCCCTTTCTATGAATTTTAGTCCACATTCTGCTACTAAATGACCATAGACATGACATCTAGCACAATGGAAAGGTATCTTCACATAATCAAGAATTTGATCATAATGTCACTTCCCAATTTTTATCTCAATTGTCTCCGGTAGACCTTCCCGAAGGTCCATCTCCACTAGTATCCTTGCAATAGTTTGAGAGGAGCCACTCAGGCACCCTTGATCAATGTCCACACATGATCCTAGCTGGTTACCTATTTCCTTCAATATCCTACATGTCCACAACTCCAATGGTAAACCTGGTAACTTGACCCATATAGGCTGAATTGATTTGGACTCACTTCTTGGGTCAAAACAAGGGGACCACCATTTTAAAGATAGAGCATATGAGTTCCAAAAGCATATTATCTGCAGTATTTTATCTGCATCCTCTTTTGATTTGAATGAAAAAGCTAACCATCCTCTTACCAGAATGTAGAAATTTGGAGAGTATCCTATTTTTGAACTCCATTCCCTTTCTACCCACTGAGCTAGAGTTTTTTTCGAGTATAATCTTCCATAGAATCGTCCTGTTAGAGTTTTTCCTTCCATTTCCATAACCCTGTCCAGTAGAATATCCTCACCTAGAACCAATTTTACTTTATCTTTTTTAGTCTTAAAACACTTTTTCTGCCTTTTATTGGTATTGTTTAGTTTATTTGTAATTTGTGGTTCCTCCTCATTTTCCCTACCTGGACATTTTTTCTTGCCATGATCCCTTCAAAGAGGCTGATATCTAGAAAATGGTCGAACTTACCATCACATATGTCCTAGGAGTGTTTCTTCAAGGAGACCTCCCAAGATCGGACTGCCATAAAGCCTGAATCACCATTGTACAGCTGAGAGAGGTTCTCTGTCCCATCTAGATAATGGTCCTCATTTGAGTTACTTTTTGATCCCTGACTAAAGTTATATTCAATTAAATGGCCATTCTCCCTCTGTGACTTCCACTTAGCTATCAAAAAAAATTTTGTAGGGAAAATAGGTACATCATTCATTAGATCTAGGGAATAGTCCACCAATTATGCCATATCCTCCATCATGCTAACCCTACCCTCAATCACTCCCGATCCTTGTAATCCTTAACAGTTCTTGGGCTTGGTATTTCCTCCAGTTAAACCTTGATGTTTTTGTTACTTCCCTTCACCTGAATCTACGCATCAGAAGCTATTTTAAACCAAAATGCAAGATTTATAATTTTAAATCCTTAGCACCTGATAGATCTCCTCAACCCCAACTCAGTAAAAATGGAGCCTAATTCAAACAAAAATTCTGCAAAGGATTCTAAGAAAAAAAAAATCAGATAACGAAATATTTTGACCCCTTCTTAGTGGATACTAACATGCACAGTCTAGAATGCCACTTGAGCTGGCAGTCAGTTTGGATTTTGCTGGCTATATTAGAAACTACTAAAAAAAATCTACTGCTTTGGAATCAAATCCAATTTTTATCATACCCCTCTCTCATCCCATTCTTTCCATCCATAACTACAGAAAAAATCCACTATTGCATGTTCAAATTACTGAAAAGTAACACCAACAAACTTGTCATCCATGAATGTAGACCCCCCACTATTGCCTAGGTTGATAGCTGCATCAAGTGTACAACCATAGGATGAGTCTGCTGCATGAGTGTACTTGTAACAATTCTACTCTCATAATTAGCTGAAGGGGGGGACAAGAACACAATCATACCCAACTCTAAATTCTACACTATATTGTGTTGAGAACCCTGTATTTTGTTGGAGAACCCTGCTTGTGAGACATTGTTGTAAGATGATTTTCCCAAAAAGTGTATCCAACCAAGCTCCACTTTTAATTAATTTTTCATGGACCATAGAAAACTCCACCTAAGATTTCACATCCAAATCTCTGACGAGCATCCTCATTGCTTTTGGAATTGACATGACATAGTCTCATCTCCTCGGTGCTTTTGGAAATTACATGAAATTGTCTCATCTGCTCCCACATTTCTTTTAGGCTTTTTGTCAAACACTTGTCCTGCATACTCCACCTCACCACAATTCATAGACTTATCCACAAGTTTATTTCCAAGAGAGACTTTTGTCAACTAATTCTCACAAGGTAATAACTGGGCTCCCACCCCCAAGAATCAAACATCAATCCTACCTTCAGTAGATTCAATTATACGGGTTGCTTCTGTCTTGCAATTGCAGACTCTGTCATGCACTCCTAAGCGTATTTTAAATCTTCTAACGGAGATCCCGGCCCTTAATAAAAGAACTATATGTCCGGACCACAACCACTTCTATTATCGAAATTGACTCACCAAGGTGTACAATTTTAGTGAAGAGGAAAATACACCAGTAGCCACACCGATGGATTTGTAGGCTAGTGCTTCATGTGAGGCTAGGGTTACATATTTGGCATTGAAATGTAGATAGAGAAGAATTCTCTCTATCATTCTCTCTATCAAGCCATTTTGTTGCTGCAGGCTCGCCCTTTCAAAAAAACTCAGATAATGGCCGCTTCAACCTTTTTCGTCTGCACGGTCGTATTGATAGAGGCTGAGTTGATATAGGCAAAGCACGCGCAGAGAAATCTTGGCCCTGCAAACTTTTTGGTTCTTATCAAATTGTGCAATCTCGGTGTTCTTTTTCTCCTCACTCAAAAAACACCTAAAATTTAAACATCCATTTCCACATTTCTTTTACTGTCACCTCCCATCATTTACCACATTTCCTCTACATCGATAGCCTGTATTTACTCCACTTGACTATATTTGGTTGAATTTAGCTGATAAATCAAGTGCCCATTCTCAGTTTCCCATGAAAATCTGATGCTCCACGACAAAAAAAAAATTTCATCATACCTCATAGGGAGTGATATTAATACTTTATAAGAAATACTAGAGTCTTCAATGTAGGCAGCCAATCCACCTCCCAGAAGAAGTAAAAAATGGATTTGCCCAAGTTTAACAATTTTGGCAAGAATTATAGACTGTACAGGTAGGAGTAAATCATAAAATTAGAAGAAAAAACCATACAAGGTGAAGGTAAATCATACAAGGCACAATGAAATGAAATAAAATGCATGGGAAATATAATTTTAAGTTGTAATTATGCATGTATTTGATTATTAAGGTGTTAGACTTAGTAAAAGTATTAATTAATGCATTTTGTTATGCATGGGTAGTTGTAAATAACTAATTGCCTTAGGAATATCTTTGGAACAACATAGGAAACATTATATAAGGCCCCATTTTAAATTTTGATAGTTTGGTTAGATTCTGGTTATGATCTACTATTATTATGGTTGTTGAGGAATGCTATGAGTTCTAGCTATGAAGTACTATTGCATATCTTTGATTGTTGATTGAAATTATTGAAAAATAAATAATCCTAAGAAAATTTCATGGTTTATATTACGTAGTGTAATATTCTAGAATGGTTAATTAGCATTTGATAGTTTATTTATATTGCATGTACTTATTTCTGGTTGTTATGGCTATCTTATGCATTGCTATGGAGAAATTGGATTAAAATATCACTGGTGTGGCTTTGAGGAATTATATGGAATTATTATGACATCAAGGGATATGTATTTAATGTTTTTGTATAACTTTTGGATGTTGCTACTGGATATTGATCTCTCCCAACCCTGATAAAGTACTTTACATGTTGATGGAAATAGGATTAATTGCCATATTAAACCCTTAAAAATCTTATCTGAGAGAGATTGGTCTAGTAGAGTATCCAATTTGGAAAATTTTTGTACCTTAGTTTCATACAAATCATACATCAAAGTTCGTACAAATCGTATAGAGGATAATTACCCGATTTGGTATATTATGTGATCGAAGGGAATTTACCTGATTTGGTAGCATTGGGAAATCGACTTGTTAGTTAAAAAAGTGTGTATGGTAGCTTGAAAAACCAAATATGCAAGATTTTATAAGTGCAAAATTATGCAAGCTCTATCATTGTATGATTTACGATTATATAGTTGTCCTATTTGGGGTCTGTACAAGTTATTTAGTTGTTGCACATTGCTAGTTGTGAGGATTGTACGGTTGTACGATTTGGTCCATCGATTGGTAATAGTGATTTGATCATAACAACCCTTGAGAACCACCTCCCCACTAGGAATATGGAATCCCTATTCTATATTTGTTATCATTGCCTTATCAAAATTAGCATTTTTGTTAGAATGGGTCAAATTGACAAGTAAAGTTACTATAAAACTGGAGGTGAATGACAGAAACCAGTGTGCAAAGGCATAGGAAATAGGAAGTATGAGATAAAATTATAGTAAGAAGGATTATGAAGATTTATCAAAGATATAATACAAGTAACTCAGACCATAGTACACATGAACCAAAAATAGAGCAAGTTTGGGCATCTGAAGAAGAAGATTTTGAAACACTACTGATAGATACAGAAGAGGAGGTAATAGAACAACCTAGTGTAGAGGATCAAGTTGATAGAGAAGTAGTACAATAGTAAGGAGAGTGGATGGTTACACCTAAGAAAGTAATTAAAGGGTTGAAACAGAGTGTATAAGATGGGATTCAGGTACTAGAGCAATAGGGTGTGAGGTCTCAGGAGGAAGGATCAATACCATCTCCATTACATCAATGAAGGAGGTCGTGGAGTGAAGATGCATGTGAGTTTGGTTAATGATTGGTAGGATAGAATAAAATACCTTGGATAGAAACTATTGACGATGATTGTAGTAAAATACCCCCAAGGAGGAATCAGATAGAGATCCCATAGGAGACCTCAAGTGACGAGGATGATTATCCGAATATGGATAATAGAGTAGCTAAATAGAGATGTTCAAATTTTACAAGTGAGGGTAAGAAAGACCCCAAAAGACATCAAAACTTGTATAACCATTTGGAGAGCAAATGATTTAGACCAGTCAGATGACTGGGTAATTTTAGTTCCTACTACCTTGAGAGGATTGGTGATGGATTGGTATCTAAAGAGGGAATATACAACAAATTTTTGAAATTGGAATCAAGTGAAGGAGAAATTCATTAAGGAATTTTGCCCTTTTAAGGATGATGTAGACATTCTTATCGAATTGTGTATGACTAAGAAAAATCTAGATGAAGATGTAAAATCATACAATCGCATGCTAAAGCGGTTAGTAGATAATATGCACATGCCTTTGTCATATGTATTGGTAAAGTGGTGGTTTGTAGATGGGTTACTACCAAAATACAAGAAAAATATAAAGACAGTACCATCAAAAATATATGAGGAAGCTATAAAGCATGTAAAATTTTGAGAGAGAATCAAAATAGACATACACAAGAATCTTATCTCATCCCAAATCTAATGATTCAGATAGTGGAGAAGATGACACTATACAAAGGATAGTAGCATCATTTCATCAAGAGTTCAAAAAGATCATGAAAGAACATAGAAGCAAGCTAAATAGGAATAAAATTTTGTGTATAGAATGCAATATTGAGGGCCATAAAATTTAAAGTGTCCATGAAATAACTACTGTCATATATATAATGTGATAGGACATGAGGTAATGTTATGTCCATATAATACGAGAGTACATCCATAGATCCTGTCAATCCAGGAGTAGAAAAAAATAGAAGATCCTAGGAAGTGGGAAACAAGCAACAAGTGGTGGTTATAGAAATATTTGATGAGATGGAAGGCCGAACCAGGGCAATCGAAAATAAGGATAGAGCTATTTGTAGTATGAATTGGAAGGGAGGTTGATCATACAATGTCACAATTGCCAAGAATGAGGGCATTTCACAAAAATTATCCTTCACCTCAGAGATAGGAAATGTTGCAAGAAAACACTACACACATATATAGGTGGTGTGGTCCAAGTAACCACAAGGAAGCAAATTTCTCAAAGCAAGCAAGTTCAAGTAACCCGTAGAATATAAATTATTTAGATATTGAGGTTCCTCAAGTTAAGGAGGAAACCAAGGAAGTTTTAGCTATGACAAGAAATCAGTGTAAAAAGGATAAGTATCCAGAGCTAGCAAATGAAAAGTAGCATTGACAAGTAGAAAATAAAATACTACAATATTAAGCACAAAAAGCTAAACAAGTGAAGTTAGTTAAAGAAAATAAACTGAAAAAACCATTAGGCAAGAAAGAAATTGTGCAGAGTTTGGTAGCACAGGTTTTGGACACCACAGTAGATATCAAAGTGGCTAAATTATTGGAAGTTATCCCATTATTACAGAAAGTTATGGTGGAAGAGATACAACCACATAAGGTGATGGAAGTGCAGAATCAACCCATTTAGGAAAAAGAATGAAAAAAGCAATTTATGGATCCAACTATATTGATGATTGACGTTGGAAAGAAACCTGCATTAGTTCATATGGAGATCCTAGGGCACAAATTGACATAATTTATTATGGATGGAGGATCCAATGTTAATGTGCTACCTAAAAGGACCTGCCTAGAGCTAGGCGCTCCATATCTATGGACACTAAGATTCTGATTATATGGTGCTGACCAGTATGGTATCAAGATAAAGGGAGTCTTGACAACACAAGTGGTGATAGCTGACCAAAAGTTTGTCTTGGATTTTGTTGTGATTACTATGTAGAAGCTTGCATATGATGCCCTCTTGGGGAGAGGATGGCTATAAGTAGCCAAATTTAATCATAACTAGAGAAGAATAAGATCACTTTCAAGAAGGGACATCACAAATATATTATTAATTTGGCTAATAAAAAGGTCAGTGAGGATGTAGATACGACCAATGAATAAGAAAATTCCTAGGAGATGAAGGATATGAACCAGATGAAGAAGGAATTTTTTACCTAGATGAATTTAGTGAAGATGAATCTAGATATGATAGAGGGCTTCTTAATTGGAAAATGGAGTATGAAATTTTTAGCCCAACTGCCTTTGTATTGATTCATAGGAGATCAAGCAAAAACAAGATGAACCCAAAGTCAGCCAGAAACCTAAGAAGGAGGTGGAATAGAAATGGATATTTCCAAAGAGTTTTGTTGAGTATACAATAGGCGATGCAAAAATTGATACAATATCATCACACCCAAATAATGTGGAGAAAGAATCAAACGAGCCAGAAAATATTAAATATGAAGAACCTTCGATAGTGAACATAAATCTAGGGATGGAGGATGAACCTAGGATGATTCACTATGGCGATGATTGGAACTCTGTATTACTTTTAATATATTCTTGGAATATAAGGATGTCTTTACATGGACATATAAGGACTTGAAGGGATTACCACCTGAGTTATGTGTCCTCAAGATTACACTAATGCCTGGAGCACAACCTATAAGGAGGAGATTATATATAATGAACCCAAAATATGTTGTATTAGTAAATGCAGAGATAGAGAAGATTTTGGAGGTAGGAATCATCTTCAGGGTTATGACTAGCGAGTGGGTATCGCCTATAGTGGTCACCTAAAATAAGGAAGTGGAAAAAATTAGAATATGTGTGGACTTTATAATTCTAAATGCAGTAACTATTAAGGACCCCTTACCTATTCCCTTCATAGATTCCAGCTTGGAAGAAGTCGTAGGACACGAGATATATTCATTTTTGGATAGATTTTTGGGTTACAATCAAGTCAGTATAGCCAAGGAGGATAATCTGAAGACCACATTTATTGTGGAGAATGGCATATATGCATACAATTGAATGCCATTTGAGCTCTGTAATGCCCTAGCTACATTTCAACATATCATATTGTATATATTTGATCAATTGGAAATAGAGAACTTTAAATTATTTTTGGATGATTGATCCATTTATGGGAAGATCAAGGAGCATCTTCCTGCTCTTAGTGAATGCATTAGTAGGTGCAAAAATGTACAGATATCATTAAACCCTAGGAAGTGCTACTTTACGATAACATATGGAAATTTGTTAGGACAAATAGTGTGCAATGAAGGATTTAAAATAGGTCCTGATAAGATCTATGTGATATTGCACATGGAAGAACCATATGACGTGAGTTCACTTAAAATATTCCTTGGATCTATGGGGTATTATCGAAGGTTTATCAAGAACTATTCACATGTATCCTATCCATTGGATTCATTGACAAAGAAGAATGTTTCTTTAATATGGACAGAGGAGAACCAAGGAGCCTTTGAGGAATTGAAGGCTAAGCTTGTGAGTAGTCCGATTTTGGTGTTCCCAAATTAGGATAAGGAATTCCATGTCCATATTGATGCTTCAAATTTTGCAATCAGATGTGATTTGGCACAAGAAGAACAATTCAAGCTAGATCAGCTTATTTTCTTTTCTAGTCACCTATTGTCAAGGGTAGAGATAAATTATAGTACAACAAAAAGAGAAGCTTTGGGGATGGTATATGTAGTCTAAAAGTTTAGGCATTACCTACTGGCGAATCCCTTTGCTTTTTATGTGGAACATCAAGCCATTTTGTACTTGATAAAAAAATAGATGATACAAGGATGGGTCAGTAGGTGTATCATCACCCTACAAGATTTTGTATTCTAAGTTGTAGTGAAACTGGTAAGAAGTATGTCATTGCAGATCAACTATCTTGGATACGATCAGGAGAGCCTACAAGAATAGGGGTTCTAGATGAATTCCTTTATGTACAACTATTTGACATCAATGGTGTTCCATCATGGTACAATTTGATTGGCCAGGACCTTTCCACAGGATAGTTTCCATAAGATATGATGAGAACTAAGAAAAATAAAGTGAGTCCTTTCCAATTTATAGCAAGATTTTTGTACAAAATAGGAAGTGATTGTATATTACGAAGATGTGTGATGGAATAAGAAGTTAAAGTGGCATTGAAATAATCTCATGAAGGCTTTGCATGAGGGCATATGGGACCATATGTGACCACTAGTAAAATATTATTAGCTGGATTATGGTGGCCCACACTATATAATGATGTAAAAAATTATGTGAAAGCATGCAACACTCGTCAAAGGACAAGAAAGCCAATAAAGATGAACTTCATGCCATTGCACCCATCATAATCTTAGGAACTATTTGAAAGGTGGGGATTGGACTTTGTTAGGCCATTGAAGACATATTGTAGAATAAAGTGTAGATACATTGTAGTAGCAATGGAATACTTGAAAAAATGGGTCGAACCGAGAGCATTACCTGATAACTCAACTAAAAGTACATCAAGATTCTTGTACGAGTAGGTAATTATAAGATTTGGTATTCTACTACAGATAATGAGTTATTAAGGAGGACACTTTTTCAATGAAATTGTCAAGATGTTGATAGCAAAATTTACGATTTTGCACTCATTGTCTAGTCCATATTATCCCATAGCAAATGGGCAGGAAAAGGCAAAAAACAAATTCCAAGTATCTACTTTGTATAAAACATATGGAATAGAAGGAGCAGATTGGGAGGAAAGGCTATCATCTATTTTATGGGTATATAGAACAACTTTTAAACTAAAATAAGAGCATACACCTTTCCATTTTATGTATGAATAGGAGGTAGTGGTACCTATGGAATTTGATACCAAGTTTGAGAGTCATGATAGAGCATCACTTCGATGATCAAGAAAGTTTGGAAGAGTGACTGATAATGGTAATCAAGTTAGATGAAAGAAGATTCATGGCACAATAGGCGATTGAGGTATCTTAGAAAAGAAGGAAGGTGTGGCATGACAAACACTTGAGGAAGTTAGAACTTAGTCTGGGTGACTTGGTTCTAAAGTTTAATGGGAAGTGAGAAATCAAGCCTGCTAAATTGAAGACTTTACAGCTTGGTCCCTATAAAGTGGTAGAAGTAATGAATAATTGAGTAGTCAAGTTATGAAACTTGAATGTGACGAAGGTACCTGATACTGTAAATGGATCAAAGTTGAAGCCTTACAAAGTACAATACTTATTCATTTCTTCAAAAGATATTGAACAAAGAAGACAAGCAAAATCTCAATGGAGGAGTCAAGGAGAGAAAATTCCATCATAGGAAGAGCTTGACATGGGACTCACATATTTATTTGTAGAAGGGTGTTAGGATCCCATCCTACCATTATTTTGTAATTCTCATTATTATGTAATGATCCACTTCCAACGCGGGGGATCCCATATATAATGTTATATTGTAATGTACGTGGTATGTTATGATCCTAGGAAAGTGGGGCCATTTGATGTATCTGTTATCAATATTGTAACCAAAATTTGATAGAAGATTCTAGCTTGAGTGGCATTTTTCATGTAATCCAACTCTTGAGCCTAGGGTTAGGGTTTGCATGAAGTCTTTATTTAAAAGTTATGAAGCCATGTATGAATCATCCTTTTGGAAGTTAATGAAATATTGAATGAGGTTGCCCCCTTGAAGAGGCTTGTGATTCTGAGTTCTTTTGTGAGATTTTTAAATTTTACAATTACTTTTAGCATAGTATTATTATGTTATTGCATACATTTTGGTTATCTTTCAATATTGTGTGTGTGAGAGATTTATTTCAATAGTAGGTTCCTAACAAGTGGTATAAGAGGACTTTCCAGGGTCGAGTTCTGCTGCAACTACGATGATTCTTGCCATCCATTCCGAATTTTAGGTAAAATTTTCAATGTGTTTTTCATTCTATATTTCCTTTATTAAAAAAAGAATCCAAAAAAAATACAGTTCATTTTTTTACTAGCAAATCCAAAAAATACAAAAAAAAATACAATTTCTATTTCAGTAGTTGTGTAGGTTAAAAACCCTATATCAAGGGTTTTAAAATATCACAAAGGAGTTGTAATTATTGGCTAAGCTAGATAGCCCATAAAGCATCTAGTGAAGTGAGGGGTGATAAAGATCCAATACCCAGGCCTTAGACAACACTCGCACATGGAATCGAGCTCTCACGCATCTTTGGGTGTATCAGGAGACCATTCTAGGGTTAACAAAATTTTATCCAATAGGAAGCTTTTCAGCCTTGTATCATCCATAGTCCATGGGACACAACATCCTGGATGATTATCCTCTCGTACTGTCAGAGAGGCAGATAGTGTGCTCAAGGGTATGTGTGTAATCCTCCTTAGGTAGTGGCCTAAAATATTGGTTCGAGCACTATTGTTCGTCATTGAGGTATAACAAAGGGCCTATGGGTGTTACATAATCCTTTACCTAGCATACCCTGGTTATATTAAACACTTCCTCTTGCAAAAATACACATATTTTTGTTCTGCTAAACCTGCATTCACAATCCTAAAAAGTGAGCATACGGAGGACTTCCCTATCACATAAGAATACACCTTGCATGCACTAGCAGTTAGGACAAAGTTCGCAAGTGTCTCTAACAGTCTGTAATATTCTAGTAACAGTCATGTCAGTGGTAGTAACAGTCTGGTCAGTGATAGTAATAGTCAGAACAGCAACAGTCAACTATAATAGTAAAAAAATATAGGTGGTCAGGGTCATAAACAAAATCGTCAGTGCCTGTAACTATAGTACATGTGACAAGTTAGTGACAGGGTGATCAGTTGATAGATCTAAGATAGTTGATTCAGTTTTCCCACTTGTGACCTAAAGGCCAAAAAAAAACATTGAGATTTTATTAAATAGGGATATCTCTTCACAAAAATCTCAAATTGAATAAAAAATTTCATAGATAATTCTACACTCTATTCTAGACAAAATTGTCCTTAGCAGCCCTTGGTCAAATTTTGCACCCATTTTCTATTTTTTATTTTTCTTGCTAAGGCCATAACTTTTCAACGGTCAATCAGATTGATCCAAATTTTTGGAAATAGAATCTACTTGTTATTCTGCACCAAAGACCCTCAAGGACTCACTAGTGAAATTTTAAGTCCAAATGGTGGAAATTACCTTGACATCACCTTGCAACCAACCGAAGCTCACAAAAATTCAAGAAATTCAATATATCTCCTCATTGAGTTCTCATATCAAACAACCACCGAAGTGGACCCTAGCCTAAAATCAGTGTTGCAATCCATTTCCCAAATTAAATTTTGGACCCTTACTAAAAATAGTAACTCCTAAAATCCCATATCTATTTTTAGTAACTGAGTAAAAAAGTTCAAGGCTATCTCAAATGGCAAGTGGCACCCGTGGACATCAAAAGAGGTAGAACAAAACACTGCTTCAATGCTGGATACCCTAGTAAGTGTTGTTACTAGCTTACAAAAACAAACTAAACACTTGACAACATAATTTCAAAATTTCAGAGTTGCCCAAGATACCTCCAGAATTCGCATAGAAGAACACCTAGCAGATGTTGAGTCTAAAATACAAGTTGGTGCAAGCAATTTTGAGTATCGTCACAGAATTAGAACATATGACTCTCACCTTCATTTTGATTGTGATACTCCCTTCAATATGCCAAAAATAGACTTTCCTAAGTTCAATGGGAATGATGTTGATGGATGGTTATGTCGTGTTGCTCAATTATTTAGACTCCATCATGTCCCCATTTATCACCAAGTTCAAATGGCTTCTTTCAATTTGGAATTTGAAGCCTTACAGTGGTACCAATGGCTGCAAAAAACTATCCATGATCCTTCTTGGGAAGAATTTGAGTCCTAGTTACTCACTCACTTTGGCTCTAGTGAGTATGATGATTTTACAGGACAGTTGACAAAGCTGAAACAAACTTTGACATTTTGAGATTACCAAAAACAAATTTGAGAGACTAGATAACAAAACTATAGGAATAAATGAAGGGCTCTTTATGAGTTATTTTGTTAGTGGTTTATGGAAATATATCTAAGCAGAGGTCACAATGTTTAGACCACAATCCATGATGTAGGTTATCTAGTTGGCTCATTTGGCCGAGTCCAAATTTTTAGCTTAGAGGTGGTTCTCTAAATTTCCATAGGCTAAACCCTCTTTTCCTCCTAGATTCCATAATCAACATGAAAAAAAACCTGTTGTACCCACTGCTGCACCCAAAAATTGACCACTGCTAAAATGGATGTGCAACGCGGCCAAGGGTTGTGCTACAATTGTGATGAAATTTTTTCTTGTGGGCATAGGTGCACCCAAAAGAAATTATTCCTCATCAATGTTGATAATCCTGACACCAGCTACCATAGTGATAATGACACTAAATTAGCAGAAGAACCACCTAACTAGAGGATGAAAACCCAGATGAATCACGGGCTAAAATTTTTGTTCATGCTCTTGTTGACATTACTACACTCCAAACCATGAAATTTGTGGGTTATTTCAAAGGCCTGTGACTTACCATCTTGATTGATTCTGGAAAGACACATAATTTTATTGATCCCCGCATTACCAAGTAGGCAAATTTTTATGTACACACATGTAATTCCTTTAAGGTTATGGTACAAAATAGTGGGACTTTACCTTGCAAGGAAAAATATTGTAATGTTAAGGTCAAGATTGGGGACTATGAGCTCAAACAAGATATGTTTGCACTTCAATTAGGGGGATGTGATATTTTGTTGGGATCTCAATGGTTGGGCACATTGGGAGTCATCTCTTGGCACTTTGGCGAGCTTTGGATGCAATTATCATAGAATAGATAGTCCTACACTCTCCATGGATTAAAATTAGGGTCATCATGTTAAGATCGAGCTATAAAATAAACTCAAATAACACACTCTCACACAATTGCTTGGAAATAAACTCACATAAACATCATATTAATATAACAAAAATTTGCATAAAGGAACAATCTCACAATAAGATAGAATCGTAGGCCTCTTTGAGGGGGCAACCTCCTTCAATACTTCATTAATTTGCAAAAATATGGTTACATTGGTGCCTTTTCGGGTATTTAAGGAGTTTCCTTCCAAGGTTGGCTTACATGCAAAATGCCACCTGGATTACATGCATAATGCCACCCAAATTACATGCATAGTGCCACTTTGAATTACATGCACAATGCCACTCGAATTACATGCATAATGCCACACGAATTACATGCACAATGCCACCTTACCTATCCTATCTACCATGTGTTACATAAAAAGGGTGCCATTTGTCATAGGCACTACCTAAGCTAAAACTTAGAACATTACAAAATATTAATCATGGGTACTACCCATGTTCACTAGGAATTATTACATCAGGGAAGTTATTACATTAAGGGTTAGGATGAGATCCTAACATGCCCTTCTCCTTGAAGAAGCTTTGTCCTCAAAGCTAAAAATGAGGAAACTATTGTTGGAGTTGATGGAGAGACTCCCATGTAGCATCCTCAGGTTGAAGTCCACGCCACTGAACCAGGACCTCTATAATGGTATGGTTGTGCAGAGTGTGAGTTCGACGATTCTAGCAGCTTCTTCGGTGTAAGTAAGATGGAGCCCTCTTCATCCAATTCGAGGAGAGTTGATTGAACCTATACCTTTGTGCCCACAAATTTCTTGAGAAGGGAAACATGAAAAATAGGGTGGATCTTGGAAGTGGGGGTAAGAGCCAATTTGTAAGCTATCGGACCAATCCGTTGTAGAACCTGATAAGGACCATAGAATTTTGGAGTGAGCTTCTGACACCTATGAAGTTGTAGGGATGATTTTTTGTATGGTTGTAAGCAAAGGAAGACCATATCACCCACATCAAAACTGCGCTCAGAACGATGTTGATCAGCTTATTGGCGCATCCGATTCTAGGCCATGTTCAAATTTTGCTTGAGTTGGCGGAGGACCTCGGTGTGTTGACTCAGAGCATTGTCGACAGCCTGGACCCTGGAGCTGCCCAAAATGTAGGAGGAAGGCGTGAGTGGAGGGCGCTCGTAAAATGCCTCAAATGATGTGAGTTTGGTGGCGGTATGATAGGAAGTGTTGTACCACCATTCGGCCAAGGGAAGCCATTTTTCCCAATGAGTAGGATGATCGGAGGCAAAGCAACGAAGGTAGGTTTCCAAGAATTTATTAATAACCTCTGTTTGACCATCCATTTGTGGATGGTAGGCTAAACTCATTTTGAGCTGAGTCCCCTGCAACTTAAACAACTCTTGCCAAAAATTGCTAGTAAAGGTGGGATCACGATCAGATACAATGGAGGTTGGCATGCCATGAAGGTGAAATATGGAGTCAAGAAAAATTTGGGCAATAGTGGATGTTGTGTAAGGATGGGTTAGGGCACAAAAGTGAGCATACTTTGAAAGGTGGTCCACTACCACGAAAATAATAGACTTGCCTCCAGATTTAGGTAGCCCTTCTATGAAGTCCATGGAGATGTCAGTCCACACCTGATCTGGTATCGACAATGGTTGAAGAGTGCCCGGAGAGCGCACTGTTTCCCCTTTCATCCTTTGACATGTGTCGCAGTCCACTACAAAAGAGCGAATGTCCTATTTCATACCTTTCCAAAAGAAGGTGTGCTTGAGTCGCTCATAAGTTTTTAGGAACCCTAAATGGCCAGCAGATGGGGTAGCATGTGATTCCTTCATGAGGATCTCTTGAAGTGGGGACTTAGGAGGAAGAACCAGGCATTGATGGTAACACCTATCTTGGCCATCCCAACTATATCCTGGTGTAGACTCTGGATCATCCCTAAGTGAAGCAACCAAGTCTTTCAAATCTGCATCCTAAAGTATTTCTTGACGTAAGGGCTCAATCCATTGGGGCAATGGTGCAGAGATGGCACACAACATACTAAGGGTCTCAAATTGGCGAGAGAGAGCATCTGCCACAAGATTTTCCTTTCCTTTTTTGTACGTGATGTCATAATAATAGCCCATGAGTTTTGATACCCACTTTTGTTGCTCGGGGGTGGCAACCCATTGTTCTAGAAAGTATTTCAGACTTTGGTGGTCAGTTTTGATGGAGAAATGGTGCCCAATGAGGTAAGGTCACCAATGTAGGATTGCATGCAATATTGCCAACATTTCCTTGGCATATGTGGATTTCCCCAAATTGCGATCAGATAGGGCTTTTCTGGTAAAAGCCAAAGGGCGTCCTTCTTGCATCAATACCGCCCCAATACCACGACCAGAAGTGTCACTTTCAATGACAAATTTTTTAGAGAAGTCTGGCATGGCTAAAACTGGAGTGGTGGTCATGGCATGCTTGAGTTCTAGGAATGCTTGCTCAGTCGGCCCTATCCAAGTAAAAGAATCCTTCTTTAACATGGAGGTGAGGGGGGCGGCTATCTTTCCATAATTGCAGATAAATTTATGGTAATATCCTATAAGCCCTAAAAATCCTTGAAGCCCCTTGAGTGTGCGAGGTTTCGGCCATTCTTGGACTACTTGGATCTTCTTAGGGTCAACCTTGACACCATCCTTTGAGACAATGTGTCCTAGATACTCCACTTCAGTCAAACCAAAGGAACACTTGGAACTTTTTGCAAATAGTTTATGGTTGGCCAATAGTTGGAGGGTTTGATCTACATGCTTGAGATGCTCTTCCCATGTGTGACTATAAATCAAGATGTCATCGAAGAACACAAGGATGAACTTCCACAAAAAAGGGTGAAATATGTTGTTCATTAGGCTTTGGAATGTGGAAGGAGCATTTGTGAGACCAAATGGCATTACCAAGAATTCATAATGACCTTCATGAGTGCGAAAAGCAGTTTTAGGAATATCTTCATCCCTGAGCCGGATCTGATGGTACCCAAAGCGAAGGTCTAGCTTGGTGAAGTACATGGTCCCATGTAATTCATCTAGTAATTCATCAACCATAGGGATAGGAAATTTATCCTTGATAGTTATCTTGTTGAGTTCTCGGTAGTCAATACACAATCGCCAAGAGCCATCCTTCTTGAGGACCAGTAAGACTGGTGCAGAGTAGGGACTAGTACTAGGCCGAATGACACCCGCCTTGAGTAATTCCTGTATCATCTTCTCAATCTCTGACTTCATGGCATGGGGGTACCTATATGGTCTAATATTGGGAGGTGTACTATCCGGCAATAATGGAATGGCATGGTCGTGAGAGCAATGCGGTGGTAGTGTGGTTGGTTCTAAAAATATGGCCTCATGTTTGTGGAGAATTTGTTGCATGTCTGGTGGGATTTCACCCATTTGAGATGTGGATGGTTGGATGGAGAATAGTTGTGCAATGACCCCACATGATGATTTCTTTAGCAATTTCTCCATGCCGTTTGAACTGATAATTTGAGGTGTTCCTACCGGGGAGCCCTTGATGATGTGTGTTTGTCCGTTCTGGGAGAACTGCATCCAAAGTTTAGCAAATTTCCAACTGATAGTGCCCAACGTACTCAACCATTGAGATCCCAAAACAATATCACATCCACCCAACTGGAGGGCAAACATGTCCTACTTGAGTTCATAGTCCCCTATCTTGATTTTAACATTGCGACACTTTCCTTTACAAGGTAAGGTTCCCCCATTGGCTACCATGACCTCAAAGGAATTACAAGTGTGGATATAGTAATTTGCCCACTGAGCAACTCTAGGGTCAATGAAGTTGTGCGTGCATCTCGAATCTAGAAGGATGGAAAGACGTTGGCCCTTGAAAAATCTTGCAACCTTCATGGTTTGAGGAGTAGTAATTCCTACAAGGGCATGGACTGTAATTGCTATCTCAGGTTCTTGTTTCACTTATTCTTATGGAGGAGGTGTTTCTGGAGGGTCCTCATCCTCATCACCCTCTTCAGAGGTATCAGGTTCTTCAACATCTATCAAGAACAATTTTTTGTGTGCACACTTATCCCCTTTGAAAAAAATTTCATCACAATTTTAGCATAATCCTTGGGCACGACGTGCATCCATCTCTTCAATGGTGAGGCACTTGGGTGCAGCAGGTTTATTATCAGATGGGTGTTGGGCTTGAGGAGGAAATGAAGGTCTATTTTGAGGAAACTTTGATGGGCATCTTTGGGCAGAGAGTTTAGATTCGGCCAAATGGGCCAAACTGATAGCTTCCATCATAGTTCGTGGTTTCAACATTCTTACTTTCGCTTGGAGTTCCACCTTCAACCCACTGATATAACAACTCTGGAAGAACCCTTCATTCAATCCTCTTGTCTTATTGGCCAATTTTTCAAATTGAGCTTGGTACTCTCGGACTGACCCTATTTGTTGTAGTTTTGTCAAGGCTCCTGTAAAGTCCTCATACTCACTAGGACCAAATCGAGTGAGTAGTTGGGATTCAAAATCCTCCCAAGAGAGATTTGGGTAGGCAACATGTAACCATTGAAACCAGTGTAGAGCCTTAGACTCCAAGTTAAAGGAAGCCATTTGGACTCGATGAAATACGGGTACATTATGAAGTCTAAAGAATTGGTCAACCCTACATAGCCACCCATCAACATCCTTCCCACTAAATTTGGGAAAGTCTAATTTGGGCATTCTAAAGGGTGGATCATGGTCATGATTCCTTGCAGAACTCTCAGCTTGGTATTCTGATTTGGGTGGTCCTCTTTTTAGTTTGTTGTCTACTTCTGTCAGTGCTTCTTCTAAGCGGTTGCTAGTGGCCTCATGCTCTAGGCGAAGACCTTGGACTTCTTCCCTTATGGAGTGAAAAGCCAAGTTCAAGTTCTCAATGGATTTTGTTAGGGATTCCAAGTGTTCTAGTTCTTTTTGGTGTCCACGGGTACCCTGGGCCATTTTTTAAACCTGTTGAGTGGTGTTTTAACCCGATTGTGAAAACACACTCTCCTGTAGGATCCGAGTCCTAAATCCTCTGCTTGCAAAGAAAAAAGGATTTCTCCAAGGTTCTTATTATGCTAATTATTGATTATCAAGGATGTCGTTTAAAATGAAATGCTAAGAACACCTTAGGGTTTGCAAGTGGATGTTAACAAGGGGCACTGTGGTTTATTAATTTTGAACTTTCAATGGACTCAAAATGAATAAAATCTGTTTAAACCTTAAATTTTGATGGATTTTCAGTGATTTATTCAAACACAACAATTAAACCGCTGAAAATAAAATATGGGTTTGAAAAGCAAAGACAAAAGTAAACAAAAGTAACAATAAAAATGGATTACAATGTAAAGCCGTCATTAATCCGATGAAACCGAAGATACCGAGGCTTTCTACATGCAACCTAACCTAATGAACCCGCACATCCACACAATCCAAATAGGCCAAAGGAGTCTCGAGGGTTTCTGTGGTAATTCCAGAAAATAGGCATTCGCATGAAGCAACCAAGAGATCTTGCATTAACTTCACCTAAAAACCTAAGAAATCTGGAAGGGGAATATAAACATTAAATCATGCATGCAAAAGTTACTCCTTCTTTCTCATCCAATAAGATGCCAACTCTCTGTATTTGTATTTAAATGATATCTCGATTACATTCAAAAATGTTCCAGTGTAAAAGAAAATCCCGTAACAAAAAGAAGGAAATTGCCCAAGTACGGGCCTGTAATAGCACAAAGCCTTCGTCTCTCGCAACTCCGTATTCGGCAATTTCCAACCCTTCTTCAATTTGCAATTCGGCTTTATAGCATTGTTATGGCTCTTCGATTTCCTCCGTCGCTTCATTTCCTCTTCCCGTGGGCGACCCTTCAAATTCTCGCTTTTTCCCGCTTTGATTCACGCTCAAATTTGGAAACGCTCCGAAATTCATCTCTCGCATGTAACGCCTCTGCAAGTTTGACACCCGCACGCCACGTGTCATGCATTTTCTGTGCTTGCTGTAACGCTTTTCTACGAAAGAACCCGACAAAACTGCAAGTCCGCCTGTTCACCTTCCTCGCGATCGCGACATGTCACAATCGCGACATGGTCTCAAAATCGCGACATGTCACGATATCGCGACATCTTTCTCATCCGTACGCTTCCAACGGATTTTTGTAGCGATATCGCTACCGTTCTAGCCTCGAGCTTCCTTTTCATGAAATGGTAGCGATATCGCTACCACTTTGACTTTGAGCATGCCTTCACAGAATTTGTAGCGATATCGCTACCATTTTGAACTTTGAGTCTTCTTTTCGTAAGGCGTAGCGAAATCGCTACCGTTTCTCCGTCGGCCTCCTTGGCAACTTTACGTCGCGACATCGCGACCATTATCATCCTCTTGCCCTCTTTCGACAAACCGTCGCGATATCGCTACCGCTTCTCCTTCGAGCCTGATTTTCATTTTCGTCGCGATTTCGCGACATCTTCCATGCACCGTACAACTTTGCCAAAATGCGTCACGAAATCGTGACACCTTTCATCATCCGTACGTCTTGGCAAAACCCGTCGCGATATCGCGACATTTTTCCCATCGAACCTTCATGCAACTTTCTATCGCGATATCGCTACCGCATTTTCTTTCCGTACGCTTCCCTGAAACACGTCACAAAATTGCGACCATTTTTCTTTCCTACCTCAAAACACGTCACAAATCGCGACCATTTTTTTCTTCCGAACTTTCAAAACACGTCGCGAAATCGCGACCATTTTTTCCTCCGTACACCTTTGCTGCAATCGGTCGCGAAATCGCGACGTCTTTCCTGTCGCGATATCGCGACGTTTTTCCGCTTCCGTACACCTTTCCAAAACACGTCGCGAAATCGTGACACTTTTCATCACCCGTACGCTTTCCAAAACACGTCGCGATTTCGCGACATCATTTATTTTCTTCCCAAAAGCATGTCGCGATTTCGCGACACCTTTTCTTTTCTCCTCAGCGACATGTCGCGATTTCGCGACATCCTTTTCATCCCGTACCACACTCCATTTTACACTTTTTCCTCCCGGTCACCGACACGTCACGATTTCGCGACACCTTTTTCCTCCTGGTCACCGACACGTCGCGATTTCGTGACACCTTTTTCCTCCTGGTCACCGACACGTCGCGATTTCGCGACAGTTTTTCTGTTTCGTTGCCGTTGACCGCGCTGACCGCGATTTTTCGACATGTCACGATTTCGCGACAATTTTCCGGTTTCGGTCGCGATTTCGCGACATGTCGCGATTTCGCTACCTGTCGCGATTTCGCGACCCCTTTCTACACTTGTGCATTTTCTTTTTTTTCAATTCTGGCATCTGGGTCACTGAGATCCTTCCCTGTGAGCCTGCAAAAAGGTGGGTCCCCAATTTTGGGGTGTGTTGTGGATCAACCACAACAAATGGCGACTCTGCTGTCAAATGCTCTTGAGCATTTTAGTAAGAACCCAACTTGAAACATATCACAAACTCGTAAATACATGTTAGCACATAAGCAAAATAACAAATGCCCAAAGATCGAAGTACATGAATCATCAGAATCATCAAGTATTAGCTCAAGGTGTGCAATGTGTTTTCATTCCCTATCGTTTGAAATTGATCAACATTCCATTATCAGCTTTGCATGAATGCATATATGGGATGGTGAATGATTTGTGACCCTAAATGAATGAGCTAGGAGATTTTGCTTTTCCTAATAAGCATGATCATTCTTCTACTATTATGTACAAGCATTCAAGATTGCCAAACCCTCTTAGGACCCACAAGTTCATTTCCTTATTGTATCCCAAAGTTGGTTATGAGTCCCTACTATCTAGAACCCATGTGCAAGTGAATGTGAAATCAGAACTTTGGGGAATCAGACTCCCACCCAACCGAGATGAGAGTTTAACCTTATCCTTACTATTCTGATTTAGAGTTCATTACCTCACTTTAAGCAAAATAATTAAACCAGCTATGGAAGAAATGGTCATGCTAGTCTAACCCTCTAGACAATCAGTGGTCTTGCTTTTTTAGGCAAGACATGATGCCATGCATGGGCATATCTAACCCCACAATCCAAAACTTATCTCCATTTCTTTGGACCTTGGGGATGACTACCCATCCCTTGCAGAGGACAAGTAGTACGATCCTTACAATCCAAAATAAAGATGAGATGGGAAAAATTTATTTATTTTTTATTTCTTGGACCTTGGGGATGACTACCCATCCTGGTTAGGGACAAGTAGTACGATCCTTACAATCCAAACCTTAGATATAAATCATTAATTCTGTTGCTTAAACCTTGGGGATGACTACCCATCCTTTGGCAGAGGACAAATAGTACGATCCTTACAATCCAAGACTTACGATGAGAATGGAAAATATTAATTTTATTACTTAGACCTTGGGGAATGACTCACCCATCCTTTGCAGAGGACAAATAGTACGATCCTTACAATCCAAGACTAATTATGAAATGAAAACATAGGAGCTTTGGGGAATCAGATTCTCAACCAACCGAGATGAGAATTTACACCCTATCCTTACTACTCCATTGTGGGCTTTAAGTTCTATGGAAGTGGTCAAAACCACTGTTTTAGGATCATGTTGCATAATAGGATAGACATGAAAACCACTTTCGCTCAACCTTTTCCTCCAAGCTAGGTTTTGATCATTTTGCTCAAGATCCTTTTTAATTTATGAGACGTGCTTGGTTCTAGATATCTCAAGACTCAGTTTCCAACCTTAGGAGCTACTTACATATATGTTATAACACAACCCTAAGAGGATTTGACATACTTTCATGGCTTGTACATAAGATGCATATGCAACTAAAATGAAATGTATGTGAGGTGAGATGGAATATGAATGCATTACTTCTTGAATTGTGAATGAAATGATTTGTCATGCAAAACTGATTCTTTCATATATCACAAAGTCAAACAATATAACTTAAAAAAGTTTTATGCTATTTGTGGAGCTTTTACAAGACAATTCCAATATTTCATATTCTCCTAATCCTTAAGCATAAGTTGACATCTCAATTTTCTATTATATATATTATTTTTTTTTTTTAAATTAACACACATGTCAATTGAAATCAAATCCATAATCAAAATCCTAACTAAACTAACAATCCTAAACAATAAAAACAAAATCTGAAAATCCTTCACCAACACCAAAAGAATAATATCAAAGTCTCACAACCTAAGGGCTAAAATAATGCTTTAGAATCTGCCCATTAACCGGCAACATGAAATCTTTCCCTTCTAAGGTTTTTAGCCCTGAAGGTGTTCTTCCCAAGAATTTTTGAAATCTGATATGGGCCTAACCGGAGACAATCAAACTTTTGATGGTTTCCTTTTTCCTCATGTCTTTTGTCCCATAGTAACACCAAATCTGAAATTCTCGAATGATTTAACTTTGGCCCTTCTATCAAACCATCTCTTGATGACTTCCCGGTGTTTGTTCATGTGATTCATGGCTTCTTCTCTCTTTTCATCCAGGTGCAATAACCGGCTCAATCTAGCTTCAACTTGATCATCTCGTCCCCATGTACTCTTGTATGAAATGTAAGGTCTGCAGCCTCCAAATTTGGCTGGAAATATCGGGTCTTGCCCATAGACCAAATGATAAGGAGTATTCCCTATAGCTTCTTTCACTGGTCCTATCTCGCCCAAAGGGCAAACTTTAATTGACTATGCCAATCCCGAGGATTCTTTTCCAAAGAACTTCTTAATAGTATTCAACAAATTCTTATTTGAAGATTCGGCCAACCCATTTCCTTGAGGATAGTAATTGGATGCAAACTTTAAGCTCACTTTATTATCATATGCCCACTCGCAAATTGTGTGGAAATGAAAGCTTTACCATTGTCACCGACAATAGAATCGGGCATTCCATATCTTGTGATAATTTGATCCTCAAGGAATTTAATCACAACGTCTCGTGGTGGCATGTTTAGTGGGAATCGCTTCGTCCACCTTGTACAAGTAGTCTCGTAGCCGTCAAAATAAATTTGTGAGAGTCGAAAGAATTTGGGTTAATAACCCCGATAAAATCCAGTACCCACTGTGCAAACAGTCTCATTTCGACTACAGGCTGCAACGACATGGCTGCATTTCTTTCTCTATTTGCAGCCACTTGATAGATGTGACAAGATTGCACATGAGCATGTGCATCTTTGAATATATGAGGCCAGTAATATCCTCGCTCGCAGGATTTGGTGTGCTGTAGCATTGGCTGCACCATGACCAGTTCCATGCTTGCCATGAAATTCTTGCAACACCCCGGCGGCTTCGTCTTTGCTCAAGCATCTCGGGTAGATACCTTCATGATTTTTCCCGTAAAGCACACCAGACTTTATCGGATAGTTAATAGATTTAAGCCTTAAAGCTCTCCTTTGTGTTGAATTCAAATTAGAAGGGCACTTACCACTCAATAAAAATTGCACAATATCAACATACCACTCCTCCTTAGCCATGTATTCTCGTATTTGAGCATTGACCTCGTTATTTGCGGATCATTTTCTCGCGATCGCCCTTGCCGACTCCTTGTCCTCGAACTAGTTTCATTGGTTGGATTTCGAGATCAAATTCTTGGATGGTTGCAATCCACTTTCCTCTCTTTTCACCTAGTTCATTCTGTAAAAACATGGTCTTGACAGCAGAATCGGGCACAATGGCAATAATTCTGCTGTGTACGATGTAATGCCTAAATTTTTTCATAGTTTTAAAAAGTGCATACATTTGCTTATCAAGGATTGAATACCTTAATTGGGCATCTTTTAGGGGGGCACTTAAAAATGCAATGGGTTTTTCGGCATTATCTTCGCCTTTTTGGGTTAATACACTCGCCAAGGAGTGCTCCGATGCAAAAGCATAAATGTAAAAAGGCTTGGAATAGTCTCGGGCTTATCAAGACCGGGGCTTTGGAAATGGCGTCTTTGATATTCCGGAAAGCCACTTTACTTTCCTCGCTCCACCTTACGTCCACATCTTTCTTGAGCATTTGGTTTAGAGGTTTAGCTATCTCAACAAAGCTAGAAATGAACTTCCTCACAAAATTGACTTGCCCAAAGAAAGACCTCAATTCTTTTTTACCGCTTCGGGAGAGGTAGGTCTTGGATAGCTTGTATCCTTTCTCGGTCGATGGATATTCCCTCCTTTGAAATAATGTGACCTAGCAGCTTCCTTCTCGTCACTCCAAAAATGCATTTCTTGGGATTTAATGAAATTCCATGTTCCCTGCATCTTTGAAGCACCTTATTTAAGTCTTTAACATGATCCTCTCTCTTCTTCGAGAAAATTGGGATATCATCCACATACACGATGATGCATTTGCCTATTAGTCCTTTGAATGCGTAATCCATGGCGCGTTGAAAAGTTGCACCAGCATTTAATAGTCCGAACGGCATTCTCTTATATGCAAATGTCCCCCACTTGGTAGTGAAGGCTGTTTTCATCCTGTCATCTGGATGTATAAGAATTTGGTTGTACCCAAAATATCCATCGAGAAAGGACATCATTTCTGATCCATTTACCATTTGCAAGATTTCATCGATTGATGGCAATGGATAATTATCTTTCTCGGGAGGCTTTATTAAGATTTCGAAAATCTATGCATAGCCTAATCTCTCCACTCTTTTTTCTCACTGGAACGAGGTTAGCCACCCAGGTTGAGTGCCTAACGGGAAAAATGATTTTCGCCTCCAACAGTATTTTAACCTCCTTTTCGATCAAAGGCTCCAATAGCGGGTTAACAACTCGCTGTCTTTGCCTAAAAGGCTTGGAGTCTGGCTTCAAAGGTATGGTATGCGTGATAATGTTCTGGTTGTAAGTCTTCAGCTCATTGTAGTTCCAAGCAATACAATCTATGTAATGCTTCAAAGCCCTGTATTATATTGCTCCTTTCTTCCTCTCTACATGCCTTTGCTATGTACACCTCCTTTGGATTGTCCGCACTCCCGCATTAATTGAATCGCATGCATCTTTGGGGAGCGGGACTCTTTTTCTTTTCTTGTTCTTGCATTCCATGTCGAACATTTTTTCTAATGAAACCACGTCTTTAGGAATTTTGTTGGATTGATACGCAGCTTCACTTTCTTCTCGTTTCATCCTCGCCACCTTTGTTCCTCATCGATCACTCGATTTTCAAAAATACCCGAGTTTGTGACAAACTTGAAGATGTGCCTGTCACACTCAAAAACCTGGAAATTCTTCACATTATCGTGTATTGATGGACAAGGAACCAGCTCAATGGAAAACTTTTTACATCTTTTTATATCCACCGGGTTTAACATGCCCGCGACGACTGCAAGAGAGTCTGCTATTCGATTCCCTCTCCTAGAAATAAGGGCTATGTTGAATGCATCAAACTCCTCCATGAGATCCATAACCCTAGTCCTATAAAGGCTCAGTATTTTGTCGCGGCATGTATACTGTCCTTTGATTTGCTTGACAACCAACTCGAAATCACCCAAAACCTTCAAGCATTTAACATGTTTGCTCAATGCTAGACGTAAACCGTAGATCAATGCTTCGTATTCCGCCACATTGTTTGTGCAAGGAAATTGCAGTACGTAGGCAGCCAATAATGGTTTACCTCCTGGACCAGATGAGCTCGACTCCAGCCTCCCGCTCCTCGTCTAGATTTTGATCCATCAAACTTGAGCAACCACGTGTGATCCTTTTCCTCGTAAGAACTACCATGACACAATTCTTCTTTAAGTTCATCAACAACTTTCTCAACATCAAGAGCATAGACCCCTAGGTATGGCTCAGAAAATCGAACCTCATTCGGCTTGTTAAAATCTGTTATAATCTCCTTAAGCCTCGGTTCGTTTTCCACTCTGATTTGGTTAGCAATGCCCTTCCATGGCAGCCACATATGCGAGCAGTCTGTTGCAAAATAGCCATTCAGCATTTTCATCCAATCTCTCGCAAGTAACATTCCATACCTACTTGGGATGTTAACCACCAAAATGTCTACAACCTGCTGGACCCTGGGTTCAGAATTTAATTGAATCTTGACATCATATAAGGTCCCTACTACATTTACCTCTGAACGGTCCAATTGCAAGACCGTGCATTTGGATGAAACCGGTTGTAGACCCAAAATTTGACATATCTCCGTAGGCATGAGGTTGCTCGTGGCTCCCGTGTCTACCAAACAGCTTATGCAAGTTCTTACCCGCAATTCTCGTAGTTAATAAGAATGGCGGGACATCCCTTCTCTCCTTTCGCAAAATCGGATGGGATTCAGCTCTTTTTTCCTTCCACATCGGATCAGGTGAGTTCAAAGCTCTTATCAATGCCTCCTTTTGACCAGGCAATTTAGTTGCGTCCAGGAATGAAAGGCTAGATTTGGACTTCTTCATATCCTCCACTACGTCATAATTTGGTTTTTCGAATTTGACTGCCTTCCGGACGTCATTAGACATTTCTCTTCCGAGTGGAGGGGGAGGGTTGTTACTTGCCTTTGTATCTCGGAGGAAGAATAGAACTGTTTGGAGGTGTTGATGAGGTTTTAGGGGCTTTAGACTTACTCCTCAAATGGTACCCATGAGTCCCCTTTCTAAAATCTCGAAAAGCTTGCACCTCCCTGTTCCAAAACTTCATCTTCTTCCTCCTCGCTCTCACCCTCTTGGTGATATACTGTTTCCATCACCATAATATTTTCATCTTGCTGATACGATGGATCCTCATTTGATACCAGTTCCAAATCATCAACTTGTGCCTGAAGACAATGAGTGTATCTAGCTATCTCAGGACAATTCCTCTCATTGTGTTCTTTTGTGTTATGTAACCCGCACCCTCTTTCCCATGCCAAATCTGAAAGATTCAAAAGAGAATTGGATTGGCTAGGGCCTCGTGAAGCATCTAATTGATTAGCAATGGGAGCAGGAACTCCCCCATTGTTTGGCTTAGTGTTCCAGTGCCTCCCTCTATTGTTAAAATTCTGACTTGGGTGAGGGGCACGGGACTCATGCTTCTGCTGTTGAACCCCGTCATTACTTAGTTTATGTACTAGTTTCTTGAGCTCTTCGACTTCCGAAAGGACATCCTTCGTTGGAACCACATTGTTATTAACCCCCATTGGATTTGCATAATTGATGGGGTCTTGATTCCACATTTGGGTGGGGTTCTGAGGAATTGGATTCCCATATGGATTGATACCTTGAATTGGGATTGGATTCGGAACAGAAACTATGGCTTGAGGATTGACTTGACTAGTTTCCCCGCGTAGTTGATTGACCGTTTCGCAAAAATGCAGGAACAGGTGGAATGGCCGTGATTGGTTGGATTGGAATGGGTGCATATGCGGGTGCCGGTGGATACGGTTGCTGATATGGGAAGGCGTTCATACTTGGCATTTGTGGTGCCATGAGCTGATTTGTCCTGGGGAACTTGACCATATGGAGCACCCCCGTCCCAACATAGGCATCCTGGGTAAACCCGTAGCCTTGCGGTGTCAATCGCTGCTCAATAGTCATGGCTTCATTATAGGCCAAAGCCAGCATGGTTACCTGAGGATTACGCCTTGCAAACATGGTTGTCATGGGGTCCAATGCCCCAAAATATATCTCGCAAAGCTACCGCAGGATCGATGGCAAAATGTCTAATTGCTCGCTTATAGTTCTTTTGGAATCTCTCGATTAAACATTCGGATTGGTTCCCCTTGGCCCCGTTTGCATGTAATAAACCGATTGTAAATAGTTGCGGGATCTAAGGGCGACCTAAATTGATTGACAAATGCATTTTCCATTTGTGTCCAAGAGGTGATTGAACCAGCTGGCAAGCATATATACCATTCATATGCTATTGGATCCAAGCTCATGGGGAAAAGTCTCGTAGGCTACATCTTCATGCCGAACTTGCAGCCTAATTAAAACATCTCTATAGGCTTGGATATGTTCTTCTCACTGTTCTTAGGCCATCCGGCTTGTATTTAGGCAAAAATATTTCAATGTTCTTGGGGATTTCATGGATATCCCCAAAGCAATATTCAAAGGAGTATTGTTAGCTCCATACCAAGGAGCTCCTGGAGCTTGAGCCATTTGACTCGGAATTGATGTAGACAGACCTACAATAGCGAAAGAAATGTTACAAACTATAGGCACACTAGGGGCAACAGATACTACCGGCGTAGGTCCACTCGACGTTCCTGGAGAAAACAGGCCTTTTGCTACCGGAGTGCTTACGACTTGCTTGACTTTACCCTTGGGAGTACCAATAAGGTCGTGAAAAATGGTTTCTCCGGTTGTTTGAGACCCGGTCGCAATACGGCGTGGTGGGTCCAACTCGCTCGAGGAAACCCTCGGCTAGTTCGAAGAAAACCCGCAACAAACACAAAAATAGTGTTGCAGCTTTAGCCGTAAATAATTTCAGAATTAAATCAAAAACAAAATACTCGGATATAAAAAATTGAAATAGATAAACCGATTCGGCCCTCCTTCTAGCGCCAATCTGCTGAGTGGTGTTTTAACCCGATTGTGAAAACACACTCTCCCGTAGGATCCGAGTCCTAAATCCTCTCGCTTGCAAAGAAAAACGATTTCTCCAAGGTTCTTATTATGCTAATTATTGATTATCAAGGATGTCGTTTAAAATGAAATGCTAAGAACACCTTAGGGTTTGCAAGTGGATGTTAACAAGGGGCACCGTGGTTTATTAATTTTGAACTTTCAATGGACTCAAAATGAATAAAATCTGTTTAAACCTTAAATTCGGATGGATTTTCAGTGATTTATTCAAACACAAGAATTAAACTGCTGAAAATAAAATATGGGTTTGAAAAGCAAAGACAAAAGTAAATAAAAGTAACAATAAAAATAGATTACAATGTAAAGTTGTCATTAATCCGATGAAACCGAAGATACCGAGGCTTTCTACATGCAACCTAACCTAATGAACCCGCACATCCACACAATCCAAATAGGCCAAAGTAGTCTCGAGGGTTTCTGTGGTAATTCCAGAAAACAGGCATTCGCATGAAGCAACCAAGAGATCTTGCATTAACTTCACCTAAAAACCTAAGAAATCTGGAAGGGGAATATAAACATTAAATCATGCATGCAAAAGTTACTCCTTCTTTCTCATCCAATAAGATGCCAACTCTCTGTATTTGTATTTAAATGATATCTCGATTACATTCAAAAATGTTCCAGTGTAAAAGAAAATCCCGTAACAAAAAGAAGGAAATTGCCCAAGTACGGGCCCATAATAGCACAAAGCCTTTGTCTCTGCAACTCCGTATTCGACAATTTCCAACCCATCTTCAATTTGCAATTCTGGCTTTATAGCATTGTTATGGCTCTTCGATTTCCTCCGTCGCTTCATTTCCTCTTCCCGTGGGCGACCCTTCAAATTCTCGCTTTTTCCCGCTTTGATTCACGCTCAAATTTGGAAACGCTCCGAAATTCATCTCTCGCATGTAACGCCTCCGCAAGTTTGACACCCGCACGCCACGTGTCATGCATTTTCTGCACCTGCTGTAACGCCTTTCTGTGAAAGAACCCGACAAAACTGCAAGTCTGCCTGTTCACCTTCCCGACCACGAAATCGCGACATGTCACGATATCGCGACATGTCACGATATCGCGACGTTTTCTCATCCGTACGCGTCCAACGGCTTTTCGTAGCGATATCGCTACCATTCTAGCCTCGAGCTTCCTTTTCATGAAATGGTAGCGATATCGCTACCACTTTGACTTTGAGCATGCCTTCGAAAATTTGTAGCGATATCGCTACCATTTTGAACTTTGAGTCTTCTTTCCGTAAGGCGTAGCGAAATCGCTACCGTTTCTCTCGGCCTCCTTGGAAACTTTACGTCGCGACATCGCGACCATTATCATCCTCTTGCCCTCTTTCGACAAACCGTCGCGATATCGCTACCGCTTCTCTGCTTCGAGCCTGATTTTCATTTCCGTCACGATTTCGCGACATCTTCCATGCACCGTACAACTTTGCCAAAATGCGTCGCAAAATCGTGACACCTTTCATCATCCGTACGTCTTGGAAAACTCCGTCGCGATATCGCGACGTTTTTCCCCTCGACCTTCATGCACTTTTCTGATATCGCTACCCTTTTCTTTCCGTACCTCAAACACGTCCAAATCGCGACCATTTTTCTTTCTACCTTAAACACGTCGCAAATCGCGACCATTTTTCTGTTCCGTACGCTTGTCAAAACACGTCGCGAAATCGCGACCATTTTTCCGTCCGTACACCTTTGCTGCAATCGGTCACGAAATCGCGACGTCTTTCCTCATCGAGTCCTTTAGCTGTTTCCTGTCGCGATATCGCGACGTTTTTCCGCTTCCGTACACCTTTCCAAAACACGTCGCGAAATCGTGACACTTTTCATCACCCGTACGCTTCGACAAAACACGTCGCGATTTCGCGACATCATTTATTTTCTTCCCAACAGCATGTCACGATTTCGCGACACCTTTTCTTTTCTCCTCAGCGACATGTCGCGATTTCGCGACATCCTTTTCATCCCGTCACCGACACGTCGCGATTTCGCGACACTTTTTCCTCCCGGTCACCGACACGTGCGATTTCCGACACTTTTTCCTCCCGTCACCGACACGTCGCGATTTCGCGACACCTTTTTCCTCCCGGTCACCGACACGTCGCGATTTCGTGACAGTTTTTCTGTTTCGTTGCCGTTGACCGCGCTGACCGCGATTTTTCGACATGTCGCGATTTCGCGACAATTTTTCTGGTTTCGGTCGCGATTTCGCGACATGTCGCGATTTCGCTACCTGTCGCGATTTCGCGACCCCTTTCTACACTTGTGCATTTTCTCTTTTTTTTCAATTCTGGCATCTGGGTCACTGAGATCCTTCCCTGTGAGCCTGCAAAAAGGTGGGTCCCCAATTTTGGGGTGTGTTGTGGATCAACCACAACACGGTGTTTATAGTTTTTGATTCTGAGCTACAGAGAAAAAGTTGGGTACTGGAGCACTATCTATAACTGGCCTCGTTTCATACTCAAGATTCTCTATATTTTGCAAGTGACTGTTATGACAATTTTGTTCTGACCCTGAAGACTGTGAATTCTGCCCTGACTATGCTGACCTCCCTGACCTGACTGACTTGACTGTGATTGCCATTGTAAATTTGACTGTTATTCTCCAGAATATGAACTTAAGTGTCACCCTCATGGCTTATCCTGAATGCATGTCCTTTATATTAATTTTTTAGTAGAGGACTCCTTTCTCATATGCTCACTTTTGAAATGCAGGTTTACGAATAGGGATGTTTGGATTTTTATTTTTTTATTTTTTTGCATTTTTTACAGGTTGAAGTTTTAATAGAACTAGGGAATGCTAAGTATAGGAGTATGTACCACCCATAGGCCCTCTAATATACTGATAGTGATGAACAATAGTGCTCGGACCAATATTTTAGGCCACTACTCAAGGAGGATTCCATACATACCCTTGAGCACACTACCCGCCTCTCTGACAATACGGGAGGGTAATCGTCCAAGATGCTATGTCCCGTAGACTATGAGTAATACAAGGCCGAAGAGATTCCTAATGGCTAAAATTTTTTTTAATCCTAGATGGTCTCCCAATATACCCGAAGATACGTGGGAGCTCAAGTCCATGCGCGAGTTCTATCTGAGGCCTGGGTATTGGAGCATGATCACCCCTCACTTCACTAGATGCTTTATGGGCTATCTAGCTTAGCCAATAATGACAGATCCTTCACGATATTTTAAAACCCCTAGCACAGGGTTTCTACCTACTCAACTAAAAAAAAAAAAAAAAAAAAAATAAAAACTTTTTTTTTTTTGGTCTGGAAAAAAATGCACTATATTTTTTGGATTTTTTTTTTTTTAATAAGGAAAAATAGAAACGGGAAAAACACACAGAATTTATACCTAACAGGTGAATTGGATGGCAAGAATCATTGCAGTTGCAATAGAAATTGGCCTTGGAAAGTGCTCTGATACCACTTGTTAAGATCCTACTATAAAATAAACTCAAATAACACACTCTCACACGATTGCTTGGAAATAAACTCACATAAACATCATATTAATATAACAAAAATTTGCATAAAGGAACAATCTCATAATAAGACAGAATCGTAGGCCTCTTTGAGGGGGCAACCTCCTTCAATACTTCATTAATTTTCAAAAAGATCGTTACATTGGTGCCTTTTCGGGTATTTAAGGAGTTTCCTTCCAAGGTTGGCTTACATGCAAAATGCCACCTGGATTACATGTATAATGCCACATGAATTACATGCATAGTGCCACTTTGAATTACATGCACAATGCCACTCGAATTACATGCATAATGCCACACGAATTACATGCACAATGCCACCTTACCTAGCCTATCTACCATGTGTTACATAAAAAGGGTGCCATTTGTCATAGGCACTACCTAAGCTAAAACTTAGAACATTACAAAATATTAATCATGGGTACTACCCATGTTCACTAGGAATTATTACATCAGGGAAGTTATTACATTAAGGGTTAGGATGAGATCCTAACACATCACAGATTATCAATTCCAAACGAATGGAGAAGTTAAAAAAATCATCTCAGGGTGTCATAGATCAGATTTTTGCAATCCAACCATATTCTTTAGAGGATGTTTTTGTTCCTGAAGATTTGCAACTTATTTTAAACAAGAACAACTTTGCTTTTGTTGAGTCCACATAATTACCACATCATCACTCTCATGACCATGCTATTCCCTTGTTACCTGGTAATGCACCGCCCAATATTAGACCATATAGGTATCCTCATGCTCTTAAGTCAAAAATTGAGAAGTTAGTACAAGAATTATTAAAATTCGATGTCATTCAACCAAGCAAAAGTCCTTACTCTTCTCCAGTTTTACTAGTACATAAGAAAGATGGGTCTTGGCAGTTGTGTATCGATTATCGAGAGCTCAATAAACTCACCATCAAGGATAAGTTTCCTATTTTAGTGGTGGATGAATTACTAGATGAACTTCATGGGACTATGTATTTTTCCAAACTTGATCTTCACTTGGGGTACCATAAAATCCGGATCAGAGAGGAGGATATTCCCAATACTGCCTTTCATACTCATGAAGGTCACTATGAGTTTTTGGTAATGCCATTCGGTTTGACTAATGCCCCTTCCACCTTCCAGAGCCTCATGAACAACATTTTTTATCAATTCCTTCGAAATTTCATTCTAGTCTTCTTTGATGATATTCTAGTGTATAGTAGCTCATGGGAAGAGCATCTTACTCATGTGAATCAGACTCTCTAGATGTTGGCACAACATCAACTCTATGCTAAGCATTCCAAGTGTTCTTTTGGGCTAACAAAAGTAGAATATTTGGGACACATTTTCACTAAGGAGGGCGTTAAAGTTGATCCCAATAAAATCCAAGTTGATTAGGAATGGCCCAAACCTCACACTCTCAAAGGTCTTTGAGGATTTTTATGGCTTACAGGTTATTACCATAAATTTATTCAAAACTACAAAAAAATTACAGCTCCCCTCACTTCCATGCTAAAGGACTCTTTTACTTAGACAAGACCTGTTGAATAGGCTTTCCAATAATTGAAGCATGCCATGACCACGACACCTATATTAGCCAAGAAAAATTTCTCCAAATCATTTGTTATTGAAAGCGATGCTTCAGGTCGTGGTATTGGGGCAGTGTTGATGCAAGAAGGGTGACCCTTGACCTTCACTAGTAAAGCTCTCTCTAGCTATAATTTGGGAAAATCAACTTATGCCAAGGAGATGATGACAATTTTGCATACTGTAATCCATTAGATACTGTATCTCATTGGGCATCATTTCTCCATTAAAACAGATCATCAGAGTCTCAAATACATTTTGGAGCAATGGGTTGCCACCCCTGAACAACAAAAATGGGTCTCTAAACTCATGGGCTATGATTATGATATCACCTATAAGAAGGGTAAGGAGAATGTTGTGGTCTATGCTCTCTATCATCAATTTTAAGCTCTCAGTATGTTGTGTGCCATTTCATTACCGATACCCTAGAGGATCGATGCTTTATGCCAGGAGGTACTTTAAGATTTTGAATTATAGACTTTGGTTGCTTCCCTAACCATTGAGCCTACTTCATGTCTAGGATACACTTGGTATGGTCAAGATTTGTGTTACCACCAATACCTTGTTGTTCCTCACAAGTCCTCACTATGGGAACTTCTCATGACAAAACTACATGCTACTCCAACTGTTGGCCATTCAATATTTCTCAAAATATATGAATGGATCAAATGCATTTTTTTTGGAAGGGTATGAAAAAGGATATTTGTAAATTTGTGGTAGCTTATGATACCTGTCAAGGGATGAAAGGTGAAACAATGTGTTCTCTAGGTACTCTTCAACCTTTGCCCATTCTAGACCAGGTCTGGACAAATATTTATATGGATTTTATTGAAGGTTTACCTAAGTTGGGCGATAAATATGTTATCTTTGTGGTAGTGGATCGTCTTTCAAAGTATGCTCACTTTTGTCCCCTCTCCCATCCTTACACAACCTCCATTGTTGCCCAAATTTTCCTTGATTCTATATTTCACCTTCATGGTCTACCCTCCTCCATTGTGTTTGATCATGACCCAACCTTCACTAGTCACTTTTAGAAATAATAGTTTAAGTTGTAGGGGACTCAACTCAAGATGAGTTCAGCGTATCATCCACAAACGGATGACCAGACAGAGATTGTCAATAATTTTTGGAAACCTACCTTCATTGTTTTTCCTCAGATCATTCTAGACACTGGGTGAGATGGCTTCCTTTGGTCGAGTGGTGGTACAACACTTCCTATCACATAACCACCAAGGTTACCCCTTTTGAGGTATTTTATGGGTGCCCTCCACTGAAATCTTCTTCCTAAATTACAGGTAGCTCCAAGGTCCATGCGGTTGACACTACCCTCTGTCAACATGTTGATATCCTCCATCAACTAAAGCTGAATTTAGAGGCAGCCTATAATCGGATGTGTCAACAGGCTGATCAACACCGTTATGAGTGTAGTTTTGATGTGGGTGGTATGGTTTTCCTTCGCTTGCAACTGTACAAATAGTTTTCCCTCCAACTTTGTAGATGCCAGAAGCTTAGTGCAAAGTGCTATGGGCTCTATCAGGTGTTATAGTGGATTGGTGCCACAACCTAAAATTGGTCCTTCCACTTACGTCTAAGCTCCATCTTATTTTTCATGTTTTTGCTCTTGAAAAGGTGGTGGGAAATTAGGTATAAGTTCAATCTGCACTCCTAGAGTTACATGAAGAAGGTTCTATCTTGCTTGAACCTGAACAACTGTTGGATCATTGGACTCACTCTTCATATTTGCACCATTATTGAATTTCTTGTGTAGTGGCATGGACTCCAGTCAGAATATGCTACATGGGAATCCTCCCATCAGCTCCAACACTAGTTTCCTCACCTTAATCTTTGTGGACAAAGCCTTCAAAAGGGGAAGGACATGTTAAGATCCCATCCTAACTTTATTTTGTAATTCTCATTATTATGTAATGACCCACTTCCAATGTGGGAGATCCCATATGTTATTTTGTAATGTGCATGGCATGTTATGTTTCTAGGCAAGTGGAGCCATTTGATGTAACCGTTATCAAGATTGTAACCGATATTTGATAGAATATTCTAGCTTGAGTGACATTTTGCATGTAAGCCAACTATTGAGCCTAGGGTTAGGTTTTGCATGAAGTATTTCTTTAAAAATCTATGAAGCCATGTAAGAATCATCCTTTTGCAAGTTAATGAAATATTGAAGGATTTTTACCACTCGAAGAGGCCTATGATTCTGAGTTCTTTTGTGAGATTGTTCAATTCTGCAATTACTTTCTACATAGTATTGTTCTGTTGTTGTATGTTTTTTAGTTATCTTTCAATATTTGTGTGTGTGAGATTTATTTCAATAGTAGGTTCCTAAAAAATGGGAGGAGATAATACCAACCATAGAATAGTAGGAGTTGGCACCTCGACCCAGAGAAAAAAGAAGATTGTGAGGGCATATCAAACTTGTGGATGGGACTGAACAAGTAGAAGAGGAAGATGAAGAATGGATTCCTCCAAACAAAATAGGACATCAAGAGATAGTACTATTACCAATAAATAAGGGAAGACAAGAAGAAGAACCCCAAGTGAATAGAAATATGATGTATCCTCTAGTAGAGCATAGATAACTACCCCAACAAGTAGGAAGTTGAATAAGGATACATAGTACGATACGAGGATAGAGTGGACACTTTTTAAATGGAATTTCTAGAGAAGAATAGGAACAAGACCATAGATGAAGAATTCGCTGGGATTATTCCATTAGCTCATATAGGGCTATTACAGTAGAGAATGCAACTGTAGACTCAACAACTGTAGGAGGAATATCAGATGTTACAAGGTCATAACACAAGGTTGAGAGAACAAACCATACAAAAATTGGATAGTATAGTATGAAGGTTGGATGAAAAAATAATAGCCAGGCTATAGGAGCTAGAAGGAGAACCAAAATATAATGAGGGGACAAATCCAAGGAGTGGTATAAGAAATGATGGTGCAAGCACAAGTTCACAAGTACCACCAAGCAATCTACCAATGATGAATGAAGATGCAAAGATGTTATGGCGAGACATTAAGGAAGCAACCACATCACCTAAATCATAAGGTAATACATGACTAGATTTGAGTGAATCTAGTGACAAAGGAATGCCTTGTCTAGTGGAACCTAGCATAGAACATAGTGATTATGATGACTTCCCAGGGAATCCCCAGAATTATTGAGATAATTGTGATCCCTATCATGTACAACAACATAGCGACAACTAGGGAGATCATAGGAGCATCAATAAAACATTGATTCAAAAGCATATATAATAGCCCATTGATAGCTAGGAAGACAAATAATAGAAGTGAGTAGATTGGAGAGACTGATGAATTTACCAACATATTGGGCAGAACAAAGAGAAAATAATCAAAATGACTCAAGTTCCAAGACAGATTTTTTCGATGCATATAGAGATATCTTGGCAACCTCATCTCCACAAAGATGCTTCAATAAAATAATATGGAGATGTCACTTAGCACATACATACTATAGAATAAAAGCACTACAATAATTATCACCAAGTACAAGAAGAAGTAGAAGTCCACTAGCCAAAATTGAGTTGGTAGAGATAATTCCTGATATTCGAGCAATGGAAGGAAGAAATAGAGAAGGATCCCTAAGGTTTCATTTAGGAAGGGGAGGAGGTATTTGACTATGAAATGAGTAGGAACAAGGTGATGTTATAATTATATGAGGAAGAGGATGAGGATAGTTCTGACCCCCTACTCCTAGATGGTCAGGAGATACATTTGTAGCTTGTTTGAACTGGATAAGGAATCTGTAGGGTTTACCATGTATGAGAGGGATATTACCAGACCCCACGAGGTATTATCCATTGGTATGACCATCCATAACTTGATGAGGACCTCTAAGAGTGGTAGGTGGTAGAGGAGTACTCCAAGAAATGGAGGAATCATCACTAGCACAGAGAAGCTCAATATCAAGAGGAATAGGACTAGGAAGACACTCGCATGGTAGAGGCCTTGCTGGTAGAGGAAGAGTGTATTTTATAGATGAAATAAATTAGGGACAAAAAATTATCTGATCACCAAGTTATGATAAATAATTGATTCAAGGATATATATGAAGGAGTTGCTCGAATTATAGTAGAGTAGTAAGGACACCGCTATCAAGGGATCAATCATCTACATGACAAGAGGGACACCAGGTGAAGATAATCCAGCTTATAATTGTACAATTCCAAATTATATACATGGTGCAAGAAGGCCAGGGAACTCAATAACATCACAAGTAGATATGAATAATCCTAGGGAGCAAGTGGTACCAGACGATACAACCACTCAAAATGTCACAGTCGAACCTCCAAGAGAGGAATCTGATGGGATCATACAAGTGAATGTCATTGTACGATTCCCATGACGGTAAGTATAAATAGGTTAGAAATATTAAAAATAAATAAATTAAAATGCCTTAATTGTGAAAATCCCTTGGGACATAATTAATAAGGAAGTGGGTTTAAAATAAAAAATGGTGACCTCTTCAAAGAGAGAAAAATAGAAAAATTCTCTAGTAATAGATCGTACAAAGTCAAATTAAAGCTGAAAAAGCATAAGTGAGAGATCACACAAGAAAAATTGGAAAAAGGACATGCAAAAGCATACAAAGAGGCATTTTGTATGATTTGGATCATACAATGTATGATTTTGGGTGCAGTTGTATGATTTTCAACCATCACATTTAATGTTCACATGTGTGGAACGATGTGTTGTCAAAAAAAAATGGGAAAATTTTAAAATCGTATGAAAAATAAATGAGTTGTTAATCATCCGAGAAAGGAAGAGAGAAAGACATGCAAAGTGGCACAATTTCAAATTTGGAGCAGTTAGGGTTTGAGAACAGTTTTAATACAAGGCTCACCCTAGCAAATTTACAAAACGTACAAAGAGGAATTTGAATTTTTAGGAGGATGAAGGTGAAAAGTTTGCAATTGAATGGAGATGACTACATGGGTATTAAAATTCATTAGTAAGCTGTAATAATTAATGACCCATTTTTAAATTTGCACCAGGGAAACTTTTCGCATTCGAAGAAACTGAATTAGAGAAGAAAAGCAAGGGTTTGACTCCATTGAAAGTAGATTTGTAGTTCATATGAATGGGAATTAGGGTTTGTAGTAGAAGGTGTCCAAATATGAACCAATTTGTTGAAAAATATACATTAGGGTTTGACAAAGTTGTGGATTGGAGCCAGAACAGAGAAATTGTAGGAAAAAGGAGCTTACAAACCCTTATTTGATAAAAGTGGCCAAAAAAAATTGGAGGAGATAGAGGATAAGAAGAAGAAGACCGTACAACCATATTAAACAGCCAATTTTTTTTTGGGATAAATTATGCCAAGTGTGGAAGAATTGAGAAATTGTCCCTGAAAAGGATTGAAAAGATAGATCAGGGAATTTCAAAAATTCGGTCGGTGAGAAATCATGGAGAAGAGGTGAAAATTATAATTTTTAGGTAAAAAAGGGTTTTAAGAAACCTATTCTATGATTTGAAGATAGAATGTATAATATTGGGTAGAATATTGCACGATTTTAGGCAATTTTTAGGCTATTTTGAGCTTTTTGAGAAAATCATATGGAATTGTATGGAAGTGTACATATTTGGTGAGGGAAGGTAGCTATAAAGGGATATTATATAGAGTAGTAAAATTCTATAAATTTGTGTGTTGCATTTGTATAATTTGTGAAAGATTGAATAGTTTGAAGATTGAACAGTTGGAAGATTGAATAGTTGTACGATCTGGAGGTAGCTGATTGGGAAACCATACAAAAACAAGTGGGAAAGCATATTGTATGATTTATAGTAGACGGTATAATTTATATAAAACTTCTAATTGCAAAATTGGTGATGTTAGAGTAGCAAGCTAATCGAAGGAATGGTGAGAAAATGATTTAGCCAAAGAGTTCAAATATTAGTTAAGAAGAATTATAGCCAATAGGATGTAATGATCACTAGGACCCCTGTATGAGAGAGAGTCACATCCACAAAAATACAAAGGGTGATAGTTTCAATCCTATGGTTGGCATGGTACTCATCCTTGGAGGAGAGGAGGATATAGGTTGTGGAGAGGGCAAAGATACTAGAGGGAGGATCAAAGGAGAACACCACCAAGATACCAAGAGGAGGATATGGTACAAGAAAGGATTTTGAGGAGGGAGTTGAAGAGTGAATTACATTTTCTATATATGTATAAGGATTTGAGTAGTGGACCTAAGGAAGGTTAGGTTGGGATAACAAATATATCATTTATACAATACAAAGGAGAGATATGCAAGAGGTGGTGGAGTAACAAATAAAATAAGAACCACCACTAGAGGAAATAGTTTGAGGAAGCTGGTGTAGCTATAATAGCACAAGTACCACCACACCAAAAAACCTTCTTCTACAACTATCTATTGTAGATTATTCAGGAATATAATCTTGCAACCAGAATTGCCTATGTCAATGTGGGAAAGTGGTTGATGAAAGTAGATATTATGGTAGAGACATTCATAAATATGTTTATATTGCCAGCATATGGCACATAGGTAGTTAAGAAGTTGGTTGATTCAATTGAAACACATCGCATCATAACTTCACATACCAATGTGAAATCATCGACAGATGTGAAGATCTTAGGTGCAGGGACTCGAGGAATTAAATAGAGCTAGTTGAAAGAGAAGGATTGGCCATGTGCCATGAATTATATAATGGCTTGACTGTTAGGGGATACACAAGCCATAGAGATTCCAATCTGGATGGCTTAGTATATGGAAGGTATCACAAAGAGAATTAGGTACGATTGGGGTACCTATTTAGAGAAGAAGATTCATAAGGTACTAAAAAAGAGGTCAAAGAATTTTGGGATGAATTTCCATGCCATTGTATTGTTGTTAAATATTGTTATAGATAATGTTAAGGTAGGATAGCCAACCATATTGAGGTGGGTAAATTCAATACCAATTCAGAAAAATACTCCAGAGAAGTCTTGAACAAATAAATAGTAGCTGGCCATGGTAGTACAGGAGGATAATTTCTTAAATGAGGATGTACATCCTATAGGAAAATACCTAGGAGGTTGGAATCTAAATTGGAACAACAAGCACTTTAGCAATAGTAGTAGGAGCAACCATAAATTCAAGAAAGGGAGAAAATTTTAGGGAGGCAATCCAGCCTAGTACAAGTACAAATAAGAAGACAATAAAAAAGAATGACAAATAATCTCATCCTAGAAAAACAAGCCAATACTGTACAAAAAATTAGCAAGAAGAGGGACAATCAGACTTGGAGAAGCTAGATCTGCATGAGTGGAATTGTGCAGAAGTAGAGGAAATGGTGGAATCCCCATAGATTTTCTAGCATGACAAATTTGAAACTTATGACACTTTGAAAATGTTGGAGGACATAGAGGTGAGGCAAATAGCATAGGAAGTAGAAGCCACTACTCAGGAGTAAAAAGAGAAAGCTGAGGTGAGAGTGGAAGCCTTGGAGTAAGATTCAAGGGAAGAATTGCATAAAAGTAAGGCTATAGCATAGGAGAAAATATATAAATTGGAAGAAAAACTACTAAGTACTAGGGAAAAATTTTGAAGCCAAATTTAGTTCACTCGAATAGGAGAAGTGACAGGTCTCACAGACAACAGAATACAAGATCAAGGAGTTGGAGGTTCAACTCATAGTAAAGGATGAATAGCTAAAAATATAGTTGGCCAAAAAATATGAGTAAATGGTGGCACAATCCAAGAAGATAGAAGATCTCACACAGGACAACAAAATATATAATGATATGGTCCTGGATAAGCAAGTGCAATTGAGTTCTAAAGAAGATACTATTCATGCTTTGGACGTAGATATTCATCACCATATTCAGACCACTATAGATAATAATGAAGAATTAAAATTAGCATCTCAAACAAAAGCACATTTGTAGGAGAAGTTAAAGAAGAGTTCCACTGATCATGAAAATAAATTGAGGGAACTCTTGAAGACTGCCAAAGAGAAAGCCAATTACCATGGGCTAAAAGTAGTAGAAATAGGTAACTACACAACCAAGTTGAAGAACCAATGTGTAATTATTCAAACACAAGTGGATGACCTAAAATATGAAGTCATAGAGTATGAGGCATAGCTAAAAAAAAATGATGAGTCGGCACGGACATTGACCAAAGTAAAGAGGAGGGCAAATATAGGCAGCAAATCCACCTCCCAGAAGAAGAAGTGATAAATGGATTTATCCAAGTTTGAAAATTTTGGCAAGAAGTACAAAATGTACAGGTAAGAGTAAACCATACAATTAGAAGGAAAAATCGTACAAGATGAAGGCAAATTGTACAAATCACAATAAAATGAAATGAGATGCATGGGAAATATAATTTTAAGTTCTAATTATGCATGTATTTGATTATTAAGGTGTTAGACTTAGTCAAAGTCTTAATTAATGCATTCTAATATGCATGGGTAGTTGTAAATAACTAATTACCTCAGGAACCACTTTGGAATGACCTGTGCAATATCATATAAGGGCCCATTTACAATTTTGATAGTCTGGTTAGATTTTGGTTATGATTTTGTGTTATTCTGGTTGTTGAGGAATTCTATGAGTTCTAGATGTGAAATGCTATTGCATATCTTTGATTTTTGATTGACATTATTGAAAAATAATAGATATTGATAACATTTCATGGTTTCTCTTACGTAGTGTATGATTATAAAATGGTTAAATAGCATTTGATAGTTATTTCTATTGTATGTACTTCTTTCTAGTTGTTATGGCTATATTATGCATTGCTATGGAGAAATTGGATTAAACCAGCACTGGTGTGGCTTTGAGGAATAATTTGGAATTATGATGACTTCAATGGATATGTATTGAATGTTGTTTTACAATTTTTGAAAGTCGCTATGGATATTTATCTCTCCCAACCCTGATAAAGTACTTTACATGTTTATGGGAATAGGATTAATTTCCATATTAAACCCTTACAAAACTTATATGAGAGATATTGGTGCATTAGAGTATCCAATTTGGTACTTTTTTGTACTTTAATTTCATACAAATCATACACTAGAGTTTCTACAAATCCTACAAGGGATAATTACCCTATTTGGTAGTTTATGTGATCGAAGGTAATTTACCCGATTTGGTAGCATTGGAAAATCGACTTGTTAGTTACAAAAGTGTGTACAGTAGCTTGTAAAACCAAATTTGAAGGAATGGCTATGTGAAATCATACAATATCTATCACTGTATGATTTGGGATTATACAATGGTATGATTTGGGGTCCGTACAAGTTATTTAGTTGTCGCACATTGCTAGTTGTGAGGACTATACAATTGTATGAATTGGTCCATCGATTGGGAATAGTGATTTGATCATCCTAAGCCTTGAGAAACACCTTCCCACTTGGAATAATGCACTCCTATGCTACATTCAATATCCATTCCAAGTCCATGCATAATATTAACAACCTCATCAACACAGAGTAAGTATTTAGCAATGTCTTCCTCATATTTTATCTTTAATTCTTCAAACCTCCTCTGTGAGTTTGAAGTTTTGCCAAATTGATCTTACTATATCCTTCATATATTTTCTTCAATTTTTCCCATATTTATTTTATTGATTTACATTGCATAACTTTTACAAATTATGATTCACGTAATCCACTTAAGATTTCATTCATAGCCTTGGCATTATTCACATATAATTGCTTGTCATACTTATCTGTGGGAGAAGTGGTTGTAGGTGTGAACCCATCCTCAATAGATTATCATGTTTCATATCATTGTACTATTGAATAAGTCTTCATCCTCATACTCCAAAAAGCATAATTATTCTCATCAAATATTGGAGCCTTATTTTTTGAATATCTATTCTAAGAAGCCATCTATGTTCCTGTAATATCTTCCTTCAAGCTATTAGAATTTTTTGGAAGGAACCTACTCTGATACCAATTGAAGAACACAAAATTATACTGAGAGGGGGGTGAACAGTATAAGATAAACTTTTACTTTTCTTTCCCAAACAATATATATAATATTATTAATTTAAATATCAATAATAGTAACAAAGCAATGCACAAATAATAACACACATGAGAGACACAAATTTAACGTGGTTCACCCAATGTGGGTTATGTCCACGGATAAAATATTTCTTCTAAATTTTCTCAAAAAATCTCTTTGGACCTATTACAATGTGTATGGACCTATGTACAAAGGATATCTCAATTGCCTATGCTAAAGTTCATGGATCTCTATCCATAGGAGACCTCTATTCCCTACTACTTTGGTTTATGGAAATCCATCCATAGGAGAAATATATCCCCTTTGATCTGGTTCATGGAAATTTATCCATAAGAGAAATCTATCCCCTTTATGGTCTAGTTCATGGAACTCTATCCATAGGAGACTCCTTTCATTTTATTTTGTTCGTGTAACTCTATCCATAGGAGAAATCTATCCCCTTTTCTCAGGTTCGTGGAACTCTATCCATAGGATATCTCTATCCCATTTGTTATGGTTCATGGAACTCATCCATAGGATAACCCTACCCCCTTTGCTCAAATTCATGGAACTCTATCCATAGGATACTCCTCTCCTTTGCTTTGGTTCATGGAACTCTATCCATAGGAGAACTCTATCCCCTTTTCTTAGGTTTGTAGAACTCTATCCACATAAGACTCCTCTCCTTTGCTCTAGTCACCTCCAATGCTAGTAAATTTTTTTGCAAATTATACTCCAAGACTAATCACAAGGATTACTTGGGTCTAGTCATAAATATGCTCTCAACTCTATCCTAAATATTCACACATTACATACACATATTTATATTCAAATCAGTCCCAAATCTGCACACGTTACATGCACAAATTTATCTTCAACTCTATCCTAAATCTACACATATTACATGCACAAATATATCTCAAACCTCCTTCAAGTATTATCACAATACTTGCTCAAATATACCTTAAATTTGCTTCAAGTCTTCTCACAAGACTTGCTCGAATATACCTCAAACCTGCTTCAAGTCTTCTCATAAGACTTGGTCAAATCCGCCTCAAACCTGCTTCAAGTCTTCTCACAAGACTTGCTCAAATTTACCTATTTTATCTGCTCAAATCAACTCTAATACATGCTCAAAAACTTCTTATAACATATTCTCAACAAATTCCAAATATTGCACACAAATAATGTTCAAAAAAATGCTTATATCTCTTTCAGAAATGCTTTCTTCAACTAGGCAATTCAAAAATATTCTACCCAAAATTTGTTTAACCTCTTGAAAATATAGAGAATTATATGTGCTATAAAATACCCAATATGTTCTTCACATTCACATATCTTGCATTCATCAAATGATATCTCTACTTCTTGCAAATTCCTTTCAAATCAAATCAAGCTAGTGCATAACTGTACCTCACAAAATTGGTTTGTGTTCCTTGAAAATTTGCTCTCAAAAATCAAACACAATAATTCACAAATTACTTCACAAAGCTGGTCTCTAACACTTTTCCAAACACAGTCAATGTCACTCACATCAATTCCCAAATGCTTCATAATTTTTTTCAAAAATAATGCACAATTTGTTCTCAAAAACCCTAGCACAAGTGTTTCTAATTTCACTAGTCAATGATGCACAATTTGTTCTCAAACCCTAGCTCAAATATTTCCAACAATGCACACTAATCAATCCTTTTATCTCCACCTTAAAATTACTTTCTCAAAGCACAACCAACTAGAGAAATATTTAAACCACCAGATCTCAAAATGCTTGATTAAGATGTATTATTAAAAACCTATCTTAAAAACAACTTATCTTTCTTGTGACAAATCAAGGGTTAGCTAGAAAAACATTCCTCAAGTCGTCATTAAAGTATCCTTAAAATATGTGCATAGTAATTCTGAAAATAATACTTTATTATTTTCTTTTATCTTCACAAAAACCAACTTGTAAAATCCTTAAACCCTTTTCTTATGATATGCAAAAATTATAAAGTATAATGAACTCAAATACACCCTTTTCTCTCCTTTCTAGAAAGCAATATTTCAACTCTCAACCATTACCAAAACACCTAGATGTCACTTTTATTTCATTAAATATTACACAAATAAAACAACCTTTATATACACCTTATGACTCCCTCTAAGATAATTAACATATGTGCTAATCCTTTCACACCCTTATTACTCCTATGCATACACAACAATATACTCAATAACTCACTCAAAAGAAAGACTGCAATTAACCACCTTTGCACCTTAAAAAAATTAATTTATCCAACCTTTATGCCTTCAATTTTTGCTCTTAGTAAAAAATACCTCTCATGCTACCATATTTCAAACTCAGTCAATGCATAGGATAGTGCTCTCCAAAGTGCTCAATAACCATGTTTTAACTAGCTCTACCTTGTAATAGTGAAACATTCTTCTTCTCAAAACTGTCATTGAATAAAATCAACCTCAATACCTCTCTCTAACCATCACTTAACACACAATAAATGACCAACTATACTATGCTAGTAAGTGTGATATCATTCACCGCTTCGTAGAATATCTCCCAAACTCTACACTATTGTTTATGTTGTTCGTTTGCTCACTCCTTGAATGGATTCAATGCACAATACACGATGTCATTTCCTAAGGTAAAATTTGGGTATATATATGTGTTTTGCCTTCATTACATGGATGATGTCGGTGCTCCAATAATCATGATGTGCCCTCCTTTGCCTTGGTCTATGTTGGTGCTCAAATTCAAACTTATTTTTGGTGCCATCCTCCTTTTAAAATTTGGAATTGTAATATTAAAAATATTATAATGTTTATTATTTTTAAGTGTTGTTCTAATGAAAATATACTCCTTTCTCCTATTTTACTTTTATACCATGGTCCACTGCTTTTAAATATTTTTCCTCTTGTCTTTTAAGCCTTGGTCCTTGTCCCTTTTTAAAACCTTTTTATAATATTTAAATATTATACTCCTTAAATTTTTGACATAGCCCACATGAACTTATATTTTTATCAACCTTGTACCATGCTCTTTTTATCATCAAATTTCATGAAACTTTGCTTTTCTTCCTCTTACAAACCTTTGTACCTTGTGCATAACATTTAGAAATAAATATTATAACCTTATCTTTTTGCCAATTTTCTTGCCTTGAGATGAACCTTGCCTTGCATGATTATCCAACCATAGGAGAATATTTCTGCCATGCTAAGCTCTCTTTGATATCAACCTATGACATCAAATATTTGATATCAATGACAACACAATGCTTTAATATTTCCAACACCTACCTCCTTGGGACTTACCCAAAAGTGGCATCCCAATTAAGGTGTTTTCACAAACCAACAAAAATTGAAGGAAACAATATTTAAATACAAGGAATCCTAACCATGTAAAATAATAAAATATTTCTCATATAATATTAGTTATTTAAGGGACCAAATTTCCCTTAGAAAAATAAAATGAAATCAATAATTGTAATTCAGAAACTTTGGGATATAGTCACTAGATTTGAAACATGTTTTTAATATGTCATAAGCAAACAAATATACAAATAAGGGAATGTAAAAGCACTCATGTTAGTAACATTTGGTTTATCATATGAAATAAAAGTACACATAAGTGGGGCTAAAACTTAAAAATATGATTGGGATAAAATTTGAACTATAATCAAAGGTAGAAATGAAGCTACTATTCTTTACCTACAATCATAGCTATTTACACTAAGAGTTCAAGATGGTGAAAACACAGTAAAAAATTCTTAGAATAATAGTAAACTTGAAATCAAAATTATAAATAATGGAATAAAAATTTAAAGATAAGTTTTTATTTTTAGTTATACTACGAGCATTTCCTGATTCTTTTAAAACATTGATCACATCTCTCCAAGTATCAAACATAAAGGTTTCATTCAAGGAAATAGTTAATATTCTCCAACAATATAAAGTAAAAAGTCAATTAAGAGACTTTTGGTGATATAAAATTATTTTGTCATGTAATGGTTTAGGAAGTGTGATTATTTGTTAAGGTGAATTTAATATTTGAGTGTGTTTCCAGGTGTGAAGTGTGTGAGGTTTCAAGTACACAACTGTTAGTTATGAGTGTAAGGTATCATGTCAGTAGGTAAAGAGTTTTGTGAAGTGCCATGTATGAGAATTATGTAATTATGAGATACTTTGTCATTATGAGAGAATATGGAAGATCAATAAAGATGCATATGAAGAGTCTCATGAAATTATATGTTGATGATAAAGCATTATAAAAAATATCAAACTAACAATGCATTTATGCATGCTATTGTAGATTTTTATCAACAATATTTCAAGTGTTTTATGTGTGCATTATTTTTTGAGAATTATTGTGATCCTATGGAATTTATCCTGTGATATCTTTGAGCCACCTTGGTGAAAGCCACCTTGGTTTAGAGTTATGTTAATAAAAGACATCTAGGAATGAATGTGAAGATATTGGAAGGTATATGAATAAAAAGAGTAGTTGTTCACATTATATTTGGAGAAGTTTTTTTTATTGATAGATGGAGATATTATTGAATTTGAAGATATTTTTTGATGGTATTGGAGAAGATATTTTCTTGGTGGATGTTTACTATGACATTTGATGGAGAAGAAGTTTGTCGAGAAAAAGTATAATGTATTTTTAAGGATATGTTAGATGTGCATTTTTGATCTAGTGTTAGATCTATGAATGAATGTGAAGATATTGAAAGGTATATGAAGAAAAAGAGTAGTTGTCCACATTATATTTGGAGAAGTTTTTATTGATAGGTGGAGATATTATTGAATTTGAAGATAATTTCTTGATGGTATTGGATAAGATATTTTCTTGGTGGATGTTTACTATGACATTTTATGGAGAAAATGTTTGTAGAGGAAAATTATAATTTAGTTTTAAGGATATGTTAGATGTGCATTTTTTGACCTAGTGTTAGGACAAAACTAGTAGAAGGAGATGATATGACAAATAATTCACATGTAAGAAAATAAAATATAATATGATAAAGATAAAGGGAATATATAGAACAAAGGATAGGTGTTGGTGTAGTCCAAACTTATGCTAGGTGAGAATGCTTATTTAAAAATTGTATGCATTTATGCAATTGATATCATCGTAGTAAGAATATCTAGAAAGCTTGAATAATATAGAAAACATAATTTATTTTAGCACATTCATCTTATTCTAATATGAGTATTAAAAAGTGAGAGATATAAGATGTTTGGAAGGAATACAAAATCTAGGAAGAAGATTTAGTTGATTAAAAAGTTCATATAATTCTAGGATAAACTATTGATTGAAGGTGAAAGTTGAATAATCATAAGGAGATAAAAATATTACCACACAAAAGGAAATAAATTTTTTGGTTTACTTTAATTAGAGAATAAAATATTTAAGAGCCAAATTTGTTAAAAAATTTATTTGGTATTTTTTTGGAGCAATTATGATGATAAAGGTTGTATTTAAGATCTTTATTCTATGATAGATTGAAAATTTGTTTTTTGATGTCATCAATGTGAATGTTGATTCACTCATTCTTGAAGAAAATATTTTATGGATAATTCAAATAATAAAGAGTGAAAGGCTAAAGGTAAAATCTCAATTTGGTATACAACTTAAGGTATTTGTTGTGTTATCAAGGCTTATGTTATTTTGCTAGAGCAAAAATAAATGATTGAAGATGTGGAAATATTGAAGGTAGAGAGATGTTTAGATGTTGGAGAAAAAGGTATAAGTAATTGTGCCAAGTATTTGCACAATAATGATATAGTAAAAATAATTAGATGCCTAAACCTAGGAAAATTTAGGACAATAGATTTAGAACAAGATATTGCTTCCTTACTTCAGGTGGTTGTGTTGAGTGATACATCAACCTAGTTACCAACATACACCAATGATTAGAACAAAAATTATTCTCTCTTGAAATGGAACATAGATCCACCATGGTTTAGGTGATAGGGTATGTTATTATCAAATCTTAAATTGAAATAATAAAAGGTAAGGTAGATGGATAACTCAAAGGTTACATATAAATGTTACAAGGGCAAGTACCGATTCATTGTTTAACATAGATCTAATTCAATTTCTTTGTTAATTTCCAAAGTATGAATGTTTAATATAAAAAATTGGTCCAAAGAAATAAAGAAAATCAATATTCTACGCTTGGTACCTTGAAATTATCAATATATCACATATATTGCATCATTACTATGAATATTATAGTATGTAGCAATGTCTATTTTGAAACTTATAGAAATGCAACACATAGATCATGTAAGATAAGCTTCAAATTTTGAAATTGATCTAATATACTCCTATTCTAAATAGATTTCAAAGAAAATTTAAAATAAAAGGATTAGAGAAAGAAATAAAACAAGCCATTGAATCCTTGAAGCATTAAACCAAATATTTTGAAGTAGCAATTATGAATCAAACCGTCATTAGCCCGATCATCATTCACACATTCTAAGACCAAGATAGTGCTATTTTCAAATAAAAATAATCAAAAGACTAGAAAAGACTCAAATGCAACCACCATCAACATGCATAGATTACACCAAGAATTCTAGTATCTTGTGTTGATAAAATATGTTCAAAAATTACATTCTTAGACTTGATAGCATCATATGATTATGAGAATAATCCTCCAAGCACAATAAAGAGGGTACAAATTTCCACTATCTGCAAAGAAAGAAAATTTTTAAAGTGCTTATTGCTAAAAGTGGAATCTAACCCTTTCGAATGGGGTCTCAATGGTTATTTATGGCCTTACAAATTTTAATTTTAGTGCTTTATAGTTGTATTTTGGTGGTTTATAGTTGGACTTCAATGGTTTACAGTTGGACTTAGGAGTTGTATCCTAGATGATTTGTCAATTTGTAGTTCCTCTTGGTCTAGATTCTTAGTTTTAGCTATTAATTATTTTAAATGCTTTGGTAGCTTCTCCTTGAAGCTGAGTAAGCTAAGTTATCATGCACTAGTTGGTCAAAATCAGGTCTAGGTTCACTGTATTTCTACTAAACTTTCTTCTAGGCACTTGGATGACCTCCTAATTTATCAGAGCATTCCTTTATCTTTATTTTTTTCTTATTTCACCTACAATATAGAAGAAAAACACATATTAGTTCAAATTTATACTGGTAAGAAAGATATTCAAAAAAACATCCATTCTAATTATAGTATTATCATTTACTTATTCTTTTGTTCTTTTCTTCATTATTATTATTATTATTATTATTATTATTATTATTACTAAGGTTGATGATTATTAAATTCTAGGTCCACATTATTAGCTTTAACATTAGCATCCTTTTAATTTTAATGTCAAAGTATCAAATTAATACTAAGATCATTCTCAAAGGTTCAAGGTACTTTTGTTTAATCCTATACTAAGTATTTTTTCTTTTCATTTTAGGGCCAAAGTATTAAATTTAATATTGAATTTATGTTATATTTTTAATTTTAAAGTATTAAATTCAATGCTAAGGTTTTCGTTATTTATTTCTTTATTTTATTTATTATTACAAAGGTTGGAGATTATCCTCTTAATATGTTTAGCCATTAATATTTCAATAAGTCTCTTAGTCATTAACATCTAATATTTATTACTTCGATTCATTTAATTTTACATTTTTTTCTTATGATAAGACTTTCATTTTCTTTACTATGACGCTCTTGAATCATTTGTTTCCTAAAAAAAGAACTCTTATTGGTTATTTGAATTGATTTAATTTCATATCCCAAGTATTAAGTTGATCATTTAGATTATCTAATAATTTTCATGATTTTAATGAGAGCATAAGGATGAGAAGCAAAGTTATTTCTTTTATTTCCTTAGGTTTTCTAAGCCTTAGCATTAAAGATATATGAGCGCATAAAAAATGTTAGCTTTTGATGAGACTATACTATAGGTAATACAACCACAAGATGCAAGATAGATAATCTAAGATGACTATAAACTAATGGCACAATAATATGTAGGAAAATAATGAACTGAACATCTGCAAATAACTCAGAAATATTCCATTAATAAAAGTGACAAAAATAGTACAATGTTATATAATGGAGGATATGAACACTTCATTGAACAGATATGAAAGGATTACATTGTACCATACTACTAAACTATAATACACACTTTATATACTTACTAATACTCTAAAATCACTCACTATGAGCCCTTTATATAGGAAGATGGATTCTTTGGTCCTTACTCTACCTAAGACTCATGTACATGTGGACTACATACATATTTACAACTTGCACATTGACACTTGTGCATTTATTACCTTACTTGAGGTAACTAACTAACTTTACTCTAAAGTAAACTCCTATCATAGTTATGTACCAAAGGTGGTACATTTACATGACCCATATAATGTAATATACTCTAACAAAAAAAATGATCCTTAGTGTTGATAGAGAAAAACTTAAATCCTTGGAATAATTGGCATATTAAAAGGGGAAATTTATTTTTAAAACTTTAAACCTTGTTAAACAAAATTAAATGACATCATCATGAACAATCAAATATTAGCACTTTATTCCTTGTTAAGAATTCTAGGCTGTCAATCTCTTGGCTATGCTTCTAGCCATAGATTTTTTGGACTCACCTAGGCCGTAGATCTACCAGTTATAATTTTGGTTCTTTGATTTCTCGGGCTCATTCAGGTTGTAGATCTACTAGATCTAATTCTAGTCTATTGATTTCTTGGCTCACCTAGACTGTAGATTACTAGCTCTAATTTCGGTCCATTGATTTTACCTTCCAAAAAATTACATCTTAGCGCTTCCAAGATTTTATTATGAGTCGTTGATCTCTCAACTTTATTTTTAGATCATTTATTTTTTAGTCAATAATATTATAGCTTAATGCCTCTGACTTTGACTTAATTTTCCCTAATGTAGTTTTGAACCATTGATCTCTCAGATGTGCTTCCAAGCCATCCATTTTTTAGCCAATAAGATCATGTCTTAGAACTTTTTTGGCTTTGATCTAATGTCTCCCAGCCATGTGTTCGAGCTATTGATTTCTCGGTTATGCATTCCTAGCCATTAATTCCTGATCCAATAAAATTGTATTTTAGTGCTTCTAAAATTTGACCTAATTTCTCTTAGCTTTGCTTCTAAACTGTCAATCTACCAGATCTTCTAGATGTACTTTCAAACCCTAGATCTCTTCATCCAATGGGACATTATTTTAGTGCTTTCTAAATTTTGACCTAATATCTCTCTGTAATAACCCTACTAGAATGGCTATTTGAGTTACCTTTATTTTTTTTAGAATAAGGTATTTTTGATGGATTTATAAATGTAAGATCATGTGTCCATATTCTAAAAAGCAAAATAACGATTATTTGCAAGGAACTAGGTACCCTCCTACAAGCGGAAAGATAAAGGTTATTTGCATGAGGTAAGAAGAGATATGATAGAGGTTTGAAAAAGCACCATGACTTGTGAGTGCATGGAAGCTCAAACAAAATCACATTCATATAGATGTATACATATAGGTGCATTTTAAATATTTAACTTACATTATGTGCATGTTTTTGCATATTGCATACTTCACATTTATGAATAAATGGACATTTTTGGTGTTTAAATAATTTTTTAATATTTGATTTTATAAATTATTATTGAATAATGAAATATTATTATAATTAAAAACCTTTTAGTATTATAATTTCTTATTCAAATAAAGTTCATTAAAATATATAATAATTTAGTAAATATCCTTTAATGCATCACCTTAAACTAGGTATGAACATATATAATATACATACATTCTATATTTCATGATCCTTTGTAGAATCCATCTCCACTTGGCATAATTTAGAAATAAGTTATGATGGAATCATGCATGTTAGTACAAGTGTTAAACTAATCCTGATAGTAATGTCTTTATAAGCTATGTTGTGCTATGTTGAATTCACTTTTTATCTTTTGCATGCTTTGAGGAGATTAACTGTTTAAAGCTAATGAAAAGCTACTGCACTTCAGATAGAATTACAAGTTAGAGTGCTTGGATGAATAGTAGTATGTAATGGTGCTTCAATGTATTTTTCTTTTACTATATCAATAGTATGTGATGTTGAAGGAAATAACATATTGTAATTTTATGCTCTTATTTTCCTTAAATATATTTTATAAATTTCTTTGCTGATTTAATCAATGACTGTGTGAAATTGTTTATGGTTCAGATGAGTGCTTTAGTCTATTTTTGATTTGTTATTTCAAAAAATATTTAATCATTATTACTCTTAGGGGTGTGTGTCTTGTATGGCAATTCAACCATTTGTCTAATTGAAAACCTTCTAATGGCTAGAGTTGTGGTTGCAAAAGTAAAAAATAATTATCTAAGTTTGAATGTTTCAATTTCTTATTTGTATGCTTTGATTACCGAGTGTTGTATTGCTGGAAAGAGCTGGTTGGAAAAACTTAAGTTTTCATAAGTCTTAAAAGAATACTTTAATCTACCATATGTTGTCTAGGTATAATTGTAAAAGTAGAGTAATTGCATGGTAATAGCTACATCCATACACATGCACACACCAGAGCCATTTTGATCCCATAGGACATCATCTAAGCTCAAGTTGTTGGTTGTGGTGTTGGAGAAAAAATTAGGTATTTGACTTATTTCAAGTTCGCTTGGTGGAATTTGTGGTCATGCTAGAGGTTTCACCTAATTTTTTTAGAAATTGAAATCTGAAATAGAGTGTTTATAATAGAAAACTAGCTTATATCTTTTTGTTGAACTTTGAAAATAATAATAATAATAATAATAAATAATGAGTAATTTATGAGAGGCACTTGTAATTATATAATATATTTTTGTAATTTGTTATAATATTCGAGACTTTTTAGTATGTTGACACAAGCTATAGATAAATGTTAAATTTATATCCCCTATGAAAGGAAAAATCGATGACTGCATATTCACTTTATTCTATGTTGTTTTCGAAAAAATTTAATATATTTTAAAAATATTGTAATGAATAGTTTCTTTAGAGTTTCTGAGTATTTAAATATCTATTTGAAATCACAATGCTAATGAGTCTCATAAATTATTGTGCTGCAGTTGAAGGATGTTTGAAAAAAATTCACCTAGGTATTATTAACTCTTATGTAATTTGTAATATACATTATGACTGAAACAAAAATATTAATGAATTCTATAAAAATCTAACAAGAATGATGATTATCTAATTAGCTTTCGAATATATATGTTATTTTTATTTGCCTATAAATGAATAGTCAAATGTGGAATATCAAGAGTTTTTAGGAAATTACTTACTAAGCCTTATCTGGGTTATTGTATCAAATATGCCTATTAACGTAAAAAAAAACTGATGTTATATTTTAAAAAGAGTAGAAAACTTTTGTCTTCTTGTTTTCACAAAAGACTTTTTTTTACAAATGTATTGTAAATGTATTTACAATTAAACCTTGAGCATTGTCTACAAGAAGATTTGTAGAATCCTAACATGTGTTTTGACTGTTTGCTAATGTAAACAGTAGGATCTCGAATGATTTATTTGGATGAGATAAGTAACAATGCAACCATGGTTTTTTTTGGCTTATAACAATTTGACTATTCACCTTATTATCATGCACACCTTTTTAAGGAAGGAAAATATTTTAAAAAATGAAGTAAAACCTCTCTAATTTGCAGATGCCCATATAGGGCAGAATGAAGTACATTTCTTCGAGTGTCATGTATATAGTAAAATTAAGCTCATGCATCTCTTGTTTTACAATGGAAAGCTTATTGGAAGACTAAATTTGTTGTTTTTCTGAATAATTCCTTTTATAGGGAAATATTAAAAATTAAAAATATATATATATATATATTAGGGTTATATTTTATTTTATAAATAATTTGTTTATATTCACTTTTTAAAAATAATATTGTGTGAACCCATATTTTTAGGTGATTTTGAGAGGGTAGGTAAATCCTCCAAGGGAAATCCTTAGTTCAAATCTCAACCCTACCAAATGCACATGGGGTACTCAAAATCCAGTTGATAATGTTGGTGCAATCAAGGTCGAGCGTGACTCCTAGGTGATTTTGATGGTGTAGAACCCCTTGGTCATGGTTTCTCAGACCAAGGTGGTCCCGCAAGGGGTTTTTTCTAAATTCAAAAAAAAATGTTATGTTATCTTCATTAAGTTACTTAAAAGATAATGCTATTAAATTAAAATGAATAATAATTTATTTTTAGTATGTAAAATTTATTCTTGTATGTTAATCATTACTTAGTTCTTAGTAAATAGTTTCTTATTTTCTAATGAATGATTGAATAATAAGTTAGATATATTTTTCTTTAAGTGAAAAATGTATTGTGGGGCCGCCTTGGTTTGAGAGACCATGACCAAGGGGTTCTACATCATCAAAGTCACCCAGGAGTCACGCCTGGCCCTACCCGCACCAACATTATCAATTGGATTTTGGGTATCCAATTCAACTTTTTGGTAGGGTGGATATTTGAACCTGGGACCTCCCTTGGATTATTTCCCTTTCCTCTCCAAATTACTTACAACACCTGGGTAAGTTAGATATCTTATTAGTCCTTATTTTGTTTTTATTATTAGTAAGTAATACATGACAACATAAAATATGCCTTGTTAATGTGATAGATCTCTCAAAAAAAATAGAATAAACCTAAACTTACTATCGATTATAGTCCTCAAATGTTAAACATTTGTTTTAGGGATTTTTAGATCAATAAAGGTTTGCAATGATTTTTGGAAAAAGTATAAAAATATGTGTATAAAGGTTCGGCCTTGTCATTACTACTCATACATCGGTTAGCCACTACGTAGGTATCATGTTTGGACTCGGTCTTAAATCAAAAAAGGATATATGAGAACACTGAAACCTTAGAAATCTCTTGTGTTTGTTTGAATAAAACCTATCTGGTTAATTCTCTTAGGTTAATTGGAAAAAAAAATAATAAATGGATAATAAGGTATTCTCTCTTTCTTATACGTATAGAAGGTTGAGAAAGTAAGTCTTATATTCATATGTATTATTTATTGTGGTTATTGATTATGTAAAAATCATCTTTGCCTTTATGTAGAGTTTATTGTTGTTGGGTTTGAATAAGCTTATAATAAGATCTTTGGAAAATTAGTTTGACTAAAATATCTATATAGGGGTGATTAAATTATAAAAGTAGTTTACATTATTTATTCAAACTGTTACACATGCACACGTGTGTGTATATATATATATATATATATATATATATATATATATATATATATATATATATATATATATATATATATATATATGTATGTGTGTGTATGTGTATGTATATGTATATGTATGTGTGTGTATGTGTATTTATAGATGTCAATTTTCAAATATAAAATGTATTTATTTTTAGTTTAGGATATAAATTCTGAGAATTATAAAATAATATATTAGAGAGAGTACTTTGATTAAGAATGATAGGTGATAAGTGGATGCTCACTGAAAATGATTCATATATTTGAAGAATATTATTTTAAATATGATTTGTTCAATTAGGAATGCTTGCATAACTTTAATAGTGAGGTCAATGTTATTTGATAGAGAACATTTATGTGAGAATAGTTTAATGATTGAAAATATGCTTTTCAATAAGCTATTAGAATTATTCAAAATAGTATGAGATCTTCAACTTTAAATAGAAAGTATGAACAAATTTGGTTGGAAACATGGAATAGGAAGTCTATGTAACCATGGTTAAATTCCCGTTAAACCTATGTACCATGAAGGAAGATAAATTGACCATCAAGGAGGATGGTGGAACTCTTTACACCCAATACCAGTGAATGAGAGTAAGGCAATCACTATGATACAATAACACCAAATACCGGTAATTGTAGGAAGGGAAATCATTGTGATTCATTAAACTACCAATATTGGTGATTGTAGGAAGGGCAAGCACTATTATCATAAAAAAACCAACGTTGGTGGTTGCAAGTAGGGCAATCACTATGATTCGAGAATGGTCACTTTTTATCAAACCAACTCGGGATGAAATATTATTTTGCTAAGAACAAGTGATGAGGGGTGGTATGGGACATCACCTCTAGGTAATTGTGCAAGTAGTACCATAAGGGGTCCCTTGATCATTGTTCAATTGGGAGGTAACTATCAGGAAATCGGTACTAAAATATAGCTAATAAGATACCAGTGCTAGTAGACTTGGTGACAAGTTGGTATGGGACAACTCCCTATCAATCATGTCATGAAAAGATATACTTGGACCTGAGCTAGTGTAATGGTGGACCCTAGTTGACTCTAGGGAAGGTGGACCCTCAACTAGGTACAAGGTATATTTATGCTACCCCCTTATATGTTTAAAATCTAGGATAGAAATTAGGCCAAAGAAACCTAAGTCCTCCATGATAAGGGATGGGGAAATTATGTATCCATCCTCTAGGTGTTATGGGCCCTAGAGGATAATCCCAACCATGAACCTGTGTTCTCAGGGTGAGAGTATAGGTTCACAAAATACACCTTTTCCATAGGATCTAGTAAATCTCAACCACTTGGGAGATCATCTGTAACAGTCAATATTCCTAAACTTAGGATTTTCTATGTCCCATACTAATAAAACATTGGGTTTCATCTAATATCATGTTTAGATCTTAAAACCAATCAAAATTTTCACTTTTTTATTCTAGTGAGCAAGACTAGATTGGACAACTAGGTGAGTTAGAGTTGGGTTATTACAATTGGTATCAAAGATCTAGGTTGCAAAATCCTAGGTCACAAACCCCTTAAAGTTATAGAATTCTTTGTATCATCTTTGTGAGCTTAGAAGAAAATAATCTAAAATAAATAACATAGCTCTTTTATAACCAAAGGGAATATGGGTATCTTACAACAATGATCAAGTTGTTCCAATTGTAGTTGAAATAATCTACATAGCATATAAATATAGAGCTTCTCATCCAGCAAGGGCGTAGAAGTAAACAGGAAAATCTAGGAAAGCAACCAAGATTTATAAATAAATTTACAACAGAAGGACAAATTCTGAGCTCATATTGAACAAGGACTTGACATGGATAAAGGATTTAACATCAGAGGTGATTTGATATACTTCAAAGTTATATTGGTGATTATAATCAATAGATATTTAAAATATCTCATTATGAAAGAGGTGCATTATGCTCCTTATTCTATGCACCAAGGTGAGAAGGATGCATAAGTGAATCTGATGAAGGTCTTTCACTATTTGAGTATAAAGCAAGACATCAAATATCAAAAAAATTGAAGCTAGAAAATTGTACCCACATACCACCCATTAGAGGTTGTAAATTACCACCTACAAATGTGTCGTAAATCTACCAAGTTAGATGGTGATAAATAGATAACACCTGTTTAGTCATATGAGTTTAACAATTCAAATAGAGATACCAAATATAGCTCAAAATTGGATAGATGGTCAATCAAGGAGGATTGGCCCAATATTTTTTTTGAAGACATAAATCATCAAAATAAGGAGAATCTTAGACTAGATAATATAATTATAGCTAAAAGTAGTTGAACCAGATTCGTGATGAAGCCATACACTTAAAATGATCAAGACCACTGAGAAAATGAAATTCAAAAGAAAAAAAAAAACAAAAAACAAAAAACAAAAAGAAGACCACTATGGCAATCCTCTAAAGAAAGGTAAAGTTTCCATAAGGATTGAATATAAAGTTTCAATACAATACTTATCTATCATGGGATATTTTAGAAGATCATGTAATGATCATACTGGACTTTCTCAAGATGATGGAGGAACAATTAAGGAAAATATGTCAAAGGCTCAAATAAGCCTTAGAACGTCAGAAGAGCTATGCTAATATTAAAGGACACTGGGAGAATTATCTATAAGAGACAGAGTTTTATCAAGGGATAAACCTTCCAAAATATCTATAAATTCTTCCAAGATCAACCTAATATTTATGAGATCCTTTTTGATAGATGATGAAATAAGTCCTATAGCTTATAAACTAGCCTTACCACTCAAGTTTTCCAAAAATCATGATACCTTCAATGTGTCCCTCCTTAGGAAGTATGTTGCAGATCCTTATCACATATATAATGTCTATCATTTGCTAATTTTAAACCCTTATCGTATTGAATTCCACCTCATTAAGATCCTTGACTATAGAACCAAATAGTTTAGAAAGAAAAACATTGACCAGTGTAAGGTCTAGTAGGACAAGTAATCCAAAAAGAATACCACATGGTAAAATGTGGTTGACATGCAAAAATAGTTTCCATATTTATTTGAATGAACAATAATATATCTTTATCTTGTTTAAATGCATGTGAATTTACTTGATTTGAAATTATGGAATGTGAACAAATGTATAATTTTACATATGCAAACATATAGGACTATGTTTATTTCTAGTGGGGGAGAATGTAATAGCTCTACTAGAATGGGTATTTGAGTTACCTTTATTTTGTTTTAGAATGAGGTATTGTTGATGGATTTATTGATGTAGGATCAAATTTATGTCTTCTAAAAAGAAAAATAAAGATTGTTCACAAGGAATCAGGTACCCTCCTACAGGTGGAAATAAAAAGGTTTTCCACATGAGTTAAGGAAGGATATGATAGAGGTGTGAAAAAAAAAACTACAACTCATTGGTACATGGAAGCGCACACAAAATTGCATCCATATAGTTGTATACATATAGGTGTATTTTAAATATTTAACTTGCATTATGTGCATGTTTTTTTTGCTGGATTGCATATTGAATACTTCACATTTATGAATAAATGGAAATTTTTGGTGTTTAAATAATTGTTTAATATTTGATTTTATAAATTTGTATTGATTAATGAAATGCTATAATAATTAAAAACCTTTTAGTATTATAACTTTTTATTCAAATAAAATTCATTAGAATATTTAATCATTTAGTAAATATCCTTTAATGCACCACCTTAAACTAGGTATGAATGTATATAATATACATACATTATATATTTCATGATCCTTTGTAGAATCCACCTCCACTTGGCATAATTTAGACATAAGTTACAGTGGACTTATGCATGTTAGTACAAGTGTTAAACTAATCTTGATAGTAATGTCTTTATAAGGTACGTTATGCTATGTTGAATTCACTTTTTATCTTTTGCGTGCTCTAAGGGGATTAATGGGTTAAATCATATGAAAAGCTACTACACTTTAGATAGAATTACAAGTCAGAGTTTTTGGATGAATAGTAGTATGTAATGGTGGTCCAGTGTCTTTTTTTACTATCTCGATAGTAAGTGATGTTGAAGGGAATAACATATTGTAATCTGATGGTCTTCTTTTCCTAAAATATATTTTATAAATTTCTCTATTGATTAAATCAATGACTATATGAAATTGTTTATGGTTCAAATAAGTGCTTTAGTCTGTTTGTGATTTGTTATTTCAGAAATGAATTTAGTCATTATTAATAGTTCTAGGGGTGTTCCATGTATGGCAATTCAACCATTTGTCTAATTGATAACCTTTTGATGGCCATAGTTGTGGCTACATAAGTAAAAAATAATTATCTAAGTTTGAATGTTTCAATTGTTTCTTTTTTGTATGCTTTAATTACTGAGTTTTGTATTGTTAAAAAGAGATTAGTTTTAAAAGAATTCTATAATTTTTCATCTACTATATGGGTGTAATTGTAAAAGTAAAGCAATTACATGGTAATATCTACATCCATACACATGCACACACCAGAGCCGTTATGATCTCGTATGACATCATCCGAGCTCAAGTTGCTAGTTATGGCATTGGAGAAGAAGATTGGGTATTCAATATCTTATGTGTTCTCTCTAGTGGAACTTGTGGCCATTTTAGAGGTTGCACCTATAAATCAAAAACTAACTAACACCAATATAATAGTATATCAAAAATAAATAACATAGTATTGTATAAAATGAAATATTTTATGAAATACCCCAAATATTGGGTTATAATGTACTTTATTGCCTTTGATACAATATTACAAATGAGAGGGTTTAAAACCATCATTAAAATGAATAATGGTGTGTCTTCATAGACTTCACTTCAAACAAGTTGTAGGTGGGCTTTTCATATCCCTACGGGACCACCTATGCTATAACAACTATCAGTAATGTAGTTCCTGTACCTACAAACATATCAATAATAGAAAATATATTAATAGAAAATGTGAGGACTCCATTGTGTGAGACCCTCATAATAACAAATCTACTAAAACTCTAATTACAATAATAGTAAAATGTAATAAAATAAAAAAATAATGAAAGACGTAAATAATCAATCTTTTACCTTGTCATAAAATACCTGATTTACTTGATCCATGCTTCTACTTCTATGATTATATGGTGCATTAATGCCCATGAGCATCCAAGGGTATGTGAAATGTAAATTGGCTACTAGGAAATACTCATGAGAATTTTGGAATGACTGTTAATGCATTATAGTATTCCTAGAATTCCCTACAATGTTCAAGGAATACTCGACAACACTTGGGGGTTTTAGGGAGGTGTACTATAGAACCAGATCAAGTTCGTAGGGATTTGGATGACTAAAATGGAGGATTCGATGATGGTGAGGAAGAGGGATGTTAGAAAAATTCTAGGGTTTTGGGATCATTAGTAATGAATGGATAAGATTATCTCATGAGTCCACCATCAACTTTAGAATAAATAAAAGCTCTATCAATCAACCTTTATTAATAAAAAAGAATCATCTTTTATAACTTGTCTTTAACATGTTAGGGTTTTGATGACACCAACAGGAATCTAAGATTAAAACATGATGAATGGCTAAGATTATAACTTTGCAATGTGACATGGATCATGATGAGTGGATGGTCAAGATTAAATTATGATAGGTGGTTGAGATTTATTCATAAATATACATATATATTTATTAAATATATATAAATATAAATATAATACATATATTCAAGGATATGGATGGACAACAAGTGACTAGGATTTTGTGTCTACAAATACCCCTTTTTGTATTGTGTTGCATGAAACACAAAGTGGTGCAAAAATAAGAGATACCTAGTTTTTGTGAAGTAACTTTATTTCCTTGGAGCACATGAAGATCTTGAATATAAATAATATTGGTGTAGCTTACCCCATCAATTGACGAATGAGTGAAGAATGAATCTCATGAGCCAATTGCAAAATTATGGGTGATACTATGGGTAATAATGTGGATGCAAATGTAGGTGTATTTTTTTTGGCCCTAATATATGCAAGGGAGTTTTAGAAATTTGGAAGATTTAAATGATGAATGTCAAAAAATTGACATAGATGATGATGCAATTAATGATTCTATTCTTTCCCTAATAGAAAATGTTTTTTTTGTCAATTTTTGGTGAGTGTGGATTAAATGTAGGTGTATTCTATTTTTTTCCCAACAAATTTAAAGGGTTTTTGATAATTGTGGGTGATAGTGTGGATGTAAATGTAGGTGTATTCTATTTTTCCCCAATAGATGCAAGGGAGTTTTTGAAATGTGGATGATTTGAATTATGTAAATGCCAAAAAATTTACATATATGATGATGCAAATATTGATTATGTTCTTGCCCTAACATAAAAGGGATATTTGCCAATTTTGGGTGATATTGTAGATGTAAATGTAGGTGTATTTTGTTTTTTCCCCAACATATGCAAGGGGGTTTTGGAAATGTGGATGATTTGAATGATGCAAATGTTAATAAGTGACATAGATGATGATGCAATGACTTATTTTGTTCTTGTTCTAACATAAGAGGGGTTTTTTCCAATTGTGGGGGATATGGATGAAGTAAATGTGGGTGAGTAATGTGTTATGTTTTTACCCCAACAGAAGAAGGAATTGTTGCCAATGTGATTGATAATATGGGTGATAATATGTTCTATTTTTTTCCCCAATAGAAGAAGGGTCTTTTGACAATTGTGGGTGATAATGTGGATGATATTTTGGGTGATAATTTTTCTATTTTTTTTCCAATAGAAGATGGGGTTTTTGCCAATGTGGGTGATAATATGGATGTAAATGTGAGTGTAAATGTGTTCTATTTTTGCCCCAATAGAAGGAGCTTTTGGTAATTGTGGGTGATAATGTGGATGTAAATGTGGGTGTAAACGTGTTCTATTTTTGCCCCAATAGAAAAAATATTGCCAATGTGATTGATAATGTGGATGATATTGTGGGTGATAATGTGTTATGTTATTACCCCAACATAAGAAGGGGTTTTTTCCAATGTGGGTGTTAATGTGGATGTAAATGTGTTATATTTTTGCCCCAATAGAAGAAGATTTTTTTGCCAATTGTGGGTGATAATGTGGATGTAAATGTGGGTGTAAATGTGTTTGGTTTTTACCCCAACAAAAGGAGTTTTTGCCAATGTGGGTGATAATGTGGATGTAAATGTGGGTGTAAATGTGTCCTATTTTTGTCCCAATAGAACAAGGGATTTTTGACAATGTGAGTGATGTAAATGATGTATACCAATGTGGGAAATCAAAATCGAATTTTATTACCCCAAGTATGGGGTGTGTCTATGATGTTGAATAATATGTCATTTGGTATCATTGAAATTCAAAGTAATGAAAATGCAAGATGACATGGAGGAATGTAACCTACCATAGTGACTATTGTAAAATTATTTCAATTGGAACCAATCATCCTAATAGGCATTGGAAGTGTTAAAGTAATGATGTAAGTAAAGTTATCCATGTTTCAAACCCCACATCAAGGCCATCAATGATAGTCACTAGACAAATTAGTCTGAGCATAGTCTCACTTAAAAATATGAGGGACCAAAGTGATTTTACTTTTGCATAAGAGAGTGTTGGATGATTATGGGAGAAAGTGTCCTTATGGTGACCTATTCATCCTACAAAATTGCATGGATAACCAATCGCTGCAATTGCCAGGGTAATAGAGTAAACTCCTATATTACAGGTTCACTTGAATTATGTGATGCATGTGAATGGTATATTTATTATGCATAGTATTATGAGTTTTTTCTTCTTTTTCCCAAAAAAAAAGAGGATTTTTTTCAATGTGGTTGATGAATATAAAAAGTGCAATGCTTGATTCTATTTTTGCCCTAATAGACAAAGGTTTTTTGAAAATATAAATGATTGATTCTATTTTTGCCCCAATAGAAAAAGGGGGTTTTGAAAATGTGGATGATTAATTTTATTTCTGCCTCAATAGAAAAGGGGGGTTTTGGAAATGTGGATGATGTGAATGATGTCAAGGAATAATGCAGTGCATGTGAATGGTGTAAGTGCAATGACTGATTCTATTTTTGCTCCAATAAAAAAATAGTTTTTTTTTAAATTTGGATGATATGAATGATGTAAAGGAATGTGAATGATTGATTCTATTTTTTCCCCAATAGAAAAGGATTTTTTTAAATAGCTATGATGAATAATGTAAATTTATTTTGTTTTTACCCTGATAGAAAAAGGGTTTTTTTTTGGAATGGGGATGATGAATATGAAGAGTGCAATTATTGATTCTATTTTTTCCTTAACAGACAAGGGGTTTTTGTCAATGTGGTTGATGTGGATGATGTAAATGTATTCTATATTTTCCCCAATAGAAAAGGGGTTTTTTTCAATGTGGTTTATGAATATGAAAAGTGCAATGCTTAATTATGTTTTTACCTTAACAAAGAAGGGATTTTTGAAAATGTGAATGATGGAATGTGAATGATGTAAATGATTGATTCTATTTTTGCCCCAATAGAAAAGGGGTTTTTGAAAATGTAAATGATTGATTCTATTTTTCCCCAATAGAAAAGGGGGTTTGTGTATGATGTAAATGATTGATTCTATTTTTTCCCCCAAAAAAAGAGGTTTTTGAAAATGTGAATGATGGAATGTGAATGATGTAAATGATTGATTATATTTTTACCCCAACAAAAAAGGGGTTTTTGGAAATGTGGATGATATAAATGATGTAAATGATCGATGTAATAAATGTGAATTGTGCAATGATTGATTATATTTTTGCCCCAACAAAAAAAGGGGGATTTTTGAAAATGTGGATGATGTAATGAGTGATTTTATTTTTACCCCAATAGAGAAGGGGTTTTTAAAAATGTGGATTGATGTTGCCTTTGCCCTGGTAGGATAGGGATGATGATGTATTGATTGATTGTGAATGCAAGACAAAGGGTGTAACCTTTGAAAAAAGAATACAACCTTTTGAATCTAGCAACTGATTTGATGAAGTAGTTTGTTGGACTCGTGGGGAAGGTACAATACCTTAAGCACCCCTAGTTAATTTATTTTTTATTGAGGAAGGTGTGATACCTTGAACATCCCCAACTGGATTTTTTTATTAATGAGGAAGGTGTGATACCTTAAACAACCCCAAGTTACTTTTTTATGTGACTAATGGGGGAAGGTGCGATACCTTAAACACCCCCCAAGTTGCTTGATGATTTTTTTATGGATGCAAATAAATGAATGGCCATCATGTTGTAATGATCATTTGTAAAAGGTTTTAGACTCTTGCTTGACCAACTTTATCTTTGTTGCTTAATCAGGGATACCAACATCTAATGGTGGTATGTGAAGTGGAAGACTCATGTAATGATATGGTAATGATATGAATGTTGTGTTGGCTTATGGATGGTTGATCTATAATTGTTTTACAAAGACTCAAACATCCTAGTGATTTCAAACAAACTCACTAAGTTTTATCAAAATTCTCCAAGATCAAATGCGTATGCAGTGAAATGTTCATTTACCAATCAAGAGCATGGTAGTGACCCAAGTCAATCGAGAACCAATGTGTGTGCAAGTGAGTTCATTAAATCATCTTGAGTAAATTGAGATAAAACCTATTATGGAGGAGACCATGAAGCTAGCTTATCCTTATGTGTGATCAGAGGTCTCTTAAAGAGAGACGTGTCACCACACATGAGCATACTCCATTGCTATTCAAGCATCTATAGCCTCTAGGGAGATTAGCTCCATAGTCCAATGATATAATATTTAAGCTTAGAGGATATTTGGTGTGTGATTTGTAAAATAATTAGATCTTTGGGGAATCATATTCTCAATTGAAGTGTGATGAGAATTTTACCCTATATTTACTACTCATTCTTGTACCTGGAAGTGTTATTAGTGGTAAAGACCATTTTTATTTTATTTTTGGGCTCTGTGCATAATGGTACAAGAAAAGATGATTTTTTTTATTTGATGTGCAATCCAATCATGGTGTTATCCCTCTTTGATACAAGATGTTTTTATATGTGTAAGATGTATTTGTTTCAAGAATGTTATAGTCAACTACCATAACTCAAGATTTTATTTAGTGAAAGTGCGCTTTGGTACTAGAGAAAATTTGACATGCAATGATGTGTTATTGAAACACTAGGAGTGACTGAGTGATTGAAAACACCTAGGGATGATGGGAATTTGTATTGCAACTTGTGACATGACTTATGAAATGACAAAATGAGATGGATATTAAATTGAGGGTGCCCCTGATTAAGGTGACAAGACTTATTGGATTAACAATTATCCAAACTAATAAAATGACCACTAGTATGGTGAATGGAATGTATGTATGCAGATGATATGAATGCATGAATGCAATGTGATTGGAATAAAAATGCAATGTTTTATTATTATTATTATTATTTTGTGGGGAAGGTGTGATACCTTAAGCATCCCTAATTTATTTGATGGTTGATGATGTGGATGATTGGGAAGGTGTGATACCTTGATAATCCCCAATGTTGTTTGAGTTGATACCAAGGTCTTGAGAAGATGAGGTGAACGAACCATATATGGAAAAGGCATTTCTATCAATAATATCTTAGACCACATTTTTAAATGTGAAAAAATTGTTGATGTCATGGCCCGCATGTTGATGATATGAATAGAATAAGTGCTCCTTGTAGTTCTTGCCACGTTTGATTTTATATTCTAGTTTTATTGGTGGTAAGGTAATTTCATTTACATAATACAACCTTTAGAATATCGTCGACATGGTCAAACGTAGGGGTATAGGTACAAATACAACAGTTTGAATGAGATGAACAAGGTAAACTAGGGATGGTGATGCTCCCTCTATTAATAAGATTTTGGACCACATTTTTGAATATAAAGCAGTTGTTAATGTCATACCCTTTATATCGATGGAAAGAACAAAATAAGTCCTCCTTATAGTTATTACCATGTTTAACTTGATAATCTGGTATGATTGGTGGTAAATTAATTTTATTTGTCTCATGCAACCTTTAAAATATGGATGATTAAGACTCTAAAAGCAATGTGTAGTCATGATGAGGCTTCACAAGATGCTTAGTGCATTTGTTCGATTGAGGTTGATTTTGCATTTGTGGCACATGTAGTGTAACCTGATGTGTAGATTGTGGAAGTGGATGTTGCAACTATTGAGGTTTTTGAGATGGATGCTAATGATATTTATGATGGCTCAATTGTGATTTAATTTTTGTAAGTTAATTTAAAATTTGTTGAATAATTGGATTGTGTTGGCAACTTTATTGTAACTCGATGTTAGCTAAGCACTCCAGGATTTGTTGTAAATCTAATGGTGGTTGTTACTGATGTTGTCAAGGGGGTTTTTGGATGGATTTTCATGAAATTTTTTGGTAATTGGTGAGTGGTGGAGGTGGAATGGATATAGGTTATGGGAAAAAATCCAACAGATATGGATCGTAAGTTATCAACATATGAGTCGATGTAGAAAATTCATGATAACTTTGTCTAGTGGATATATCCACATGATCATGTTCCTAATTCATCTTGGAATGTTTAGCTATGGTAGTTGGGTTATTCCCACCTTGGTTTAGTGTGTACACCTATTCTTGATTATGTGGATATGTAAGGTGAGATGGGATGGAGGTGATTTGGCTACATTTTGGTGGAGGAATTTGGTGTGAAGGTGCAGATGATGCCTCAAAAAGAGGGTTGGTGTAGACTTGGCTAAAACTATGGGGATGTGATTGGGTCAGTTTATGTTGAGAAGAAGGAAAATGTTTAGGTATAATGTGAAGTGGTTCTATAATATGATTGTTTGATCTAAAATAAGCTTTAACCTTGTCCATGTCTATGTAGGTAATACAGGTATCAGTGGGTGTGGGTGGATCAATTTCTATAATGGAGGTGTGAATGGCTTTGTGCATCACATCAACTTTTGAAGTGAATACTATGTGTGAGGGTTTTTTAGATAAACCAAAATAAATTGCTTGTGTCATGTTGGCTAGGTTAGCCACAAACGTAGTTGTGGAAGGAGTGGAGCACTCTATGGATGAGGTTGGTGCTTGATTCATGGCTCTAGCTTGATTTTTATTTAATACCATAAGCTATGAACAAGCAGGGGTAGTGGATGTGAGGGATGTATGTGGAAAAGTGTAATGAAAATGAAAAGCACACAAAATAAAACAAACAATTGAATCCTATGTCTCGCAACAATGTTTTTTTTTTAAATTTTGTGTGTTTTGATGTGCTTAAGCCTAGACTACTATGCAAGGTTGATTCCTAAAGTGGACAACAAATGAGGATTTTCCTGGTGATGAAATACAAAAAAATCACCCATAAACTATTAAGGTGTCTACAGGGCAAGATAGAATATGGAGATGAATCCCACCATCACTAATATCGATCAGTGGTTGGTGATGAAGTCCAAATCATTGATGTTTAAAGTGAAGTGTGCAATATGTGTGATTATTTTTATGTTTTTGTTGTCTATAGTTTTCACATTGCAAATAAACGTACTTTCAATCAACCAATTTTGTGACCAAGAACATCAATACCAAGCTCCTCAAAATAATCTAGGTACACCTCTTAAAATCCACCCTAAATCAACAAGTGATTCTAATAGTTGAGGGTTTACCTAGTTCTTCCACTCTAAATCATAAAACATGTTTCCAACAATGGGAGATACTTGAATACCAATGACATGTTCCAGCCTAGTAGAGTAGAAAGTAGGCAACTTTACCCTACAATGCAACTACTATGCTCTTTTTGATTTATTGCAAACAACAACTCAGAGCAGCAAGTAAAAACACCACAAAAATTTAAGTCTAGTGTAATGGATGTTTTAATGTAACTAGCATGAATGCACGGATCTTAATCTATCCTATGTGCAAACTATATGAAAAGATGTTTGTGAATGCCTAAGATGCAAAATGTGTTGCTTTTAAACATAATATAGATATATTATTTTTTATTTATATTTAAAAATAAAAGAAAAATGGAGGTGGAGTTTGATCTAGACTTACCAGGAAGCCTACATATTTCATCCCAACTCTCCTGGATGCGGTGTAGAATCCCATAGTTTTTCCTACATAAACTCATAGTTTTCCCTATAGAAACTAAAATTCCTAGATTTTATGTGGTGTCTCCTAGATAATTTGTGGTGTCCACCTGTACCACTCTAAAAGCATACACCTAGGCTATTGCATCAATTATACCGAACATTAAAGCATGAAAAGATGAATAATAATGAATTGAACATGAAAATAGGACTTCTTTATATTATCATTGCAAATATCCTTTACAAATATTTCCCTCTTAGGGATACTGAATTATTTGATACAATCGATACCATGTTTTTAGCCCCTCAAAGGGGATGGTGCAATACACAAGCTCTTATTGTAGATACGAACTACTCAAGACTCAAGGAAGCCTCCTTATCACTTTATCGAAGGAATATGTTGCCAATAATGCTTTGAATATGCTCATATCCTATAAATATACATTCAAGAAACAACATAGGAGAGTTAGAAGCAAAGGAGGCCTCTCATGATGAGGCTCTTGGAATTTGCATGAATTAGTACAAATATAGCAAGAAAACATGTAAACTTGTAAATATGATTATAAAATCTTTGAATTGTTATAAATAATGATAAGAAAGAAGTTTATCTAGCTATTATGATGCATAATATACTATTACAACTTGAAATGGATCAAATCTAATGAAACTAGTGAAAATTGACATAATAGAAGGAAATAGAGCAAAGCTACCTCTAATTTCTATAATTAACCATACAAAAGCATAAAGTAAAGCTAATCTTATGTCAGATCTACCAAATTGCATACTATGAATGAAAATAATATGGCTAAAACTAGGGAAATTGAATGTCAAACCCTCACCATGGGTCTGAGGTGTAGTTGGCTCTGTTAGCCATGGCTAATGTGAAAGTGCTCTTTCTCTTGTAACCAGGGCCTAAATATCAAAATTCCTTTGGGTAATTGATGATAAAGGGTCACCTATATGTTATGGAACTTATTGGTGGTGTATAATCTTAAAATTTGTAGTGGAAGTGGTTCAATTATGGATGAATTATCTCCTCAAGCTCTTGAAACCTCCATAGCTTCACATGCAATCATGATTCCCAAATTGGTAGCATATAGGGACTCCTCAAGTGTTGCAAATGGCTCTCCAATCTAGCAGGGCTTCACTGCATGCAAATTGACACATACTCTAGACTTTTCCTCAATTTCAAAGAGGGTCTTATAGCACTCTCAATTCCTAATATTGGCTTCATGGAGAAGCGAAGATCAAGAACCATGAGGATGGAATAGTTGGGAGGATGATTCTGGATGCTTACTCACTTAAAACCACTTGAAATCCCTTGATAGGGCCATTGTAACTAAATTTGGCTTGGATTGAGAATTCAAAATAGTTTCAAGACTAGTTGTGGATCTAAGGTGCAACTAGCTCTATTAGCCGTGGGTGTTAGCTACGACTAAGGCTTAGTAGGCCAAAGGTACCTAAATTGAGTGGTTACACCATTGATCTATATTATAATGGTCCAAGATCATTCATATGGTCTATTAGGATGCCCATATGAGTATTCCCCTACACATGATGTGTTTTAGGTGTCTACAGATGCCCCTTTTGGGATGCATTGTGCGAAAGCACAATGCTGAGTAAAAATAGACCATCTAAAGCCATGTTGTAGGTCGAATCATGATTATTGATTTGATCAACATTATATGCCCTAGTCCTGCAAAAGGATGTACATGTTAGAATCATTGCTTCCAACTAAGGGAAGGCTTAATTTGCAAAGCTTTCATGTATCCACGGTGATAGGGTAGTCAGGCTATAATTGTTAGGATAGGTGGAAAGCTACTAACTTAACTATCATATTTGCTTTTTGCCCCAACAAAGGGTAAGCTTATGATAGTTTTTGGCAATGATTCGTAATATGAATGCAATTTGACAAGATCGAGTGATCTCTTGTTGAATTTGATTATGATTATTGATATTATGACTACCCCCTCAAGCAATGAGTCAATGAGGGTAGGACATTGAATAAAACAATGAGTTGTTTGACCAAGATGAATAATTTGGATGATTGAAGACTTTTGCACTTTGTTATTATTTGGCAAGGCCTAATTCAATCATGATATCAACTATTAAGAGTAATTATATATCTCTATCTTGTAGAGCAGTTTGGCCTTAATGGCCTTATTAGGAAATCAAAATGATAGCAATTCTAATTAGGCTTTTGTTGAATCACTATTGTTGATGATCTGCTAAAAATATCATAGGTGAAATGAAATGAATGCTTCATTTCCATGGTGTAGTCTGACCGTTGTGGCCTTCTTCGATATTGAAGTGAAGTCATTTAAATTCAATGATGATTAATTTACCCCAAATGGACTTATGGTAATTTACTCGTCATTCTGGATTGCATGGATCGCAATTCGCTAAAAATACTAAGTGTATAGGGTAAATAGTTGGATACGAGGTGCATTTGAATTTTGAATTATATGAATGTTTATGTTATTTTTAAAAATTTTGAGGGTTATGGCCCATTGAATATTTTTGAATTTTTATTTTGAAACCCCTTATGGTGAAATTTTGAGGGTACTTTTTTTAAATAAAGGGGTAAAAATTTATTGATAAAAAGTCTGGACTACAAAGTATAGCTGAGCCACCACCTAGGATTCAAATAAGCAACAAGACAGGCTAAATCGCCAGACAAGGTCAACTCCCAAAGAAAACAAAAAAAAAAACCACATTAAGTCTGAACATCCTTATGAATCAACTCCCATAGGTGTTGAGAATCCCTATACGGGAGACTCTCCCAATTATCAATACTCTGAGTATCCAATAGCTCAAAAGCCCTTTTTGCCAGGTAATCAACAACCCCATTCCATTCCCTTGGAATGTGCACAAAGGATATAAATTCAAAATCTTCACTCATTCTGAGAATCTAAATGGTCACAGAGGCCAACTGCCAATTAACATCCTCCACTCTTTTGCTATTTAAAATATTAACCAAAATTTGAGAGTCAGACTCGCAAAGAATCCTGCGTCAGCTAAGAGAAAACCACCTTTGCAAGGCCTCAAGTATCACCGAAGCTTCCATAAGATTGTTGGAGTGAACACCTTTATAAATAGAAAAGAAAAAACTGACCACGCCAGCAGAATCTCTCCCAACACCACCAATTCTAGCATGTCCAAGATTGCCCCTAGACGACCCATCAGTATTAATTTTTAAAACTCCTCTAGGGGGCAGTCTCCATCTACCCTCTCTCCTAACCTTCTTGCTAAGCTGAGGAATCCTACTAGGGATAGAAGAATTCACACCAACCCCAAAGAAACCAAGGGCCTGTCGTACCTTCTCCTCCCTAGAGTGAAATTTTGAGGGTACTTATTACTAGTTGCTAGCCACAGTTAATTTTGGTAAATTCCTTAGTCGCGACTCTAACTTGTGGTTGGAAAACCCTAATTTTGTGCCCATGGTTACTATCCATGGATGAGGGTCAAATTGGAAATATAAAATAAAAATATGTCATTTTCAAATTCATTATTTCCATTGCCAACTATTGAGAGAGAGAGAGAGCTCTAAGAGGTAAAAGTAAAACTTTGACATGGAACGTTGCCAAAATTTACCTACACCCATAGCTAATCAATCAGAGGCATCCACTAGTGGTGGAGCTGGTGCTACGAAGGTAGCTCTCTAAACCTCACCTATTGAATTACCAACTTAAAATGAACCAAATTAATGAATGAGAAAATGAACTCACTAAACTACTGGTAACAAACCTCATCCTAGTTAGGATTAGACTAGGCTAGTTAGTTGGGGAGGGCTTTAATTTCTTTTGGGTTTCAGGGTTAATGGGGTGGGAAATGACCTAGAAAAATGTCTTTCCCATACCTACGGGTGGCAACCGTAGCTCCCAATTGGCAAATTAGGGGACGTGGTTGTCAGCTGTGGTGGACTTCAAATTCTAATGGTAAAAAATTTAACCGTTGTCAGCGATCATGGGTGGCAGCCGTACCTAAGGAACTTTAGAAGATTTGTTTTATTTATTTATTTCTTTTTTTGGAATTTTGATTGATTTAATTGATTTTTTAAAATTTTCTAAGTAATATTTTGATTTTTTTGAACATTTTGAATGCATTTGTGATTGTTTTTGCCTTTTGAAGGTTTTTTATTTATTTTTGCATTTTTAAGTGTATTTTTGATGTTTTTGTGATTTTTAATTGATTTTTATTATTATCGCTCTTCAAAATTTGACTACTAGAGTGAGGGATTCAAATCTTCTCCATGATCTCCATGATGGATTGAGTGATGTCGAGCAAGATTGGTTCAAGGCCATAGGCTTTGGCTATGTGCTACGGTTGCCTTCCATTCGGGTCGATCAGGCCTATATGATTGCCTTGGCCCACCATTGGGATGCACAAACCAACACCTTCCACCTACCTGTAGGTGAGATTATAGTGACCTTGGAGGATGTATACCGCATATTTCATATCCCCATCAATAATAAGGCCATCACATCTCCACCCACAATGGTGAAGGATACTATTTTCTAGTGGATATTTTGTTCCAGGAGCAATGAGGTGCAGTTGGATTCTGAGCATAGCGGGATGCACATTGAGTACTGGTACCATAAGTGGGTCTTATCACAATGATAGGTTGCGCTAATGTAGCTTATCATGTAGATTGTGTTTCCAGATACTTCAAGAGTGAGGTTCCCTTGGAACCTCCTGGCCAAGACATAAGACCTGCTAGCAAGCACCAAATGAGAGCCACTAATTCTATCTTGGGGGAGTGCTCTACTTGCACAGCTCTATGATGAGCTATACCAAATCACCTAGTGAGGCCACGCTAGATTTGGCTATAGTCTACTACTCTATATATGGGCATGGGATAACATCACCATTGATTTTCCTAGAGGAATACCGCTACAAATAACAGACATTGATAGGGAGTGCCAATGCTATGCTGCACTCTAGCCTACATAGGCCAAGGGCTTCAAGAGTAGGTCCTGCATAGGGGACCTTCAGTACTATATGGATGGGATCATAGGGCTAAGGGTAGTGTAGGTTCTATGGTGCCCTTACATAGACTATCCAACATGAGCAGAGGCAGATCGCTACTTGATGTAGACACACCAGGAGAGATGGCTTCTCAAGCATAAGCTTGAGATACATGAGTTCTTCCACTTCTCATGTGTCACTAGGCAGTTTGGGATCCACTAGGACATCCAAAATGAACTAGTTGTTTACCACCACCTTAAGGTAGAGAGATACTTGGCCTAGCCTCGGGTGAATAAATTGGGGGATGAGTATGACATCTTCCAAGACTTAGGGATTGCAGATGCTACAACCATAGTAGAGTACGATGCCTAATGGACTACTAGGCTATGGTAGCATGGTGGCCCAGTAGGTAGATCTAGGTATGAGATAGGTGTAGAGGTAGTTGGTGAGGATCCTTTGGGTCGATACACTCATCATAGGATAGAGGACGGATAAGATCAGGCTACAATAGAAGAGGAGCCCTAGGTTGAGGAGGGTGATGAGGCACCCAAGGAGGAGGTTGATTATGAGGTGTCCTAGCTAAGGGCCTAGGTAGCTAGCTTGTAGTCCCAACTATAGACTATGAGGACTCAGATCCTAGACAGAGATACCTTTTTCATGACTCTGTAGGCCTAGGTCACATATCTATAGGGACAAATTACAACAGGGTAGAGACAGTGGTGTGGATATGAGGAGGAGAATGTAGTTCTCTGAGCATATATTGCCACTATATATACAAAGTTAGAGGTTATTGGATAGTGTGATATTCTCTAGTCTCAACTAGATGTTGGAACCACAGAGCAGGACTTTATCTGATATACAAGGGGAGGTCCCTTGACTTCTTAGGTTAGTCCTACTACTCCAATTTTACTAGGACTAGCAGGTTTGGATATGGGAGTAGATATACATAGACTGCATGCCCTCATTTAGGAGGGTACTAGGCAACATGTAGTAGAAATGGCTCACATTGCTTTCTTGGTGGGATAGGTTAGACTGCTCGATGGCATAGTTCCATAGAGGCCCATAGCTACAGGATCACAGTGAACCAGGATATGAGAGATAGGGCAGTCATCCACATGGTCCAATCACATGACTCACATGATAGAGAGATCCATGGGCACAAGCTCAAGGTGGACTCACAAGGAGGGTGGAGTTGGTGGAGGATACTCTTAGATAGGGGGTGCAGGACCTATGTAGTATAGGTTTTATCATATGTATGTACCATTTTTGAGTGTCAGGTCAGAGGACCTACACAGTTGTAGCCTATGGGTATTTTGACACATGCCTTTATACTCTTTTTGACACAGACACACACACACACACATATATATATATATGATCTAACTTTATATTATGACTCATTACATGTGTGTACATTTTTATTACTTTATTTTTATGAGATGCATATGGATGCAATGCTTATATGTGATGTTGATTTGATGCTATATGATGTGATGTATTTATGACATGCAATAGCTAGTTGATGGATGTATGGCTAGATATTGTGATCTAGATATGTAGATGTACTACTTATGATGTATGCATATGGATGTAATGTTAGATATTAAATGCATGTTTAATTTTATTTCCTTGTATGCATTTAATTTGTGATGTTATGATATGATGAATGCAATGTATGTACTGCATTATTTACATGATGTAATCTAATGTAAATGAACCAGTATGCTTTAATCACTTAAAACATGAGGAATGAATGCAATATGATTTAACAATCTAATGGAAGACACCAAAAAATGTATAAAAATCATGAATGTATTTGGTAAATCTTATCATAAGAATTAACCAATTAGACATCCATATGTGAGATGAGATGATACATTGTTTCTCTTCATAAGCTTTTGTAAGTTAAAAGATATGCACAAAATAGTCAGTGGTCATTTAAATATCATTGTTGATATCCATCTGGTATCTATTATATGTTATGAATACCCATTAATAAACAAATTATTAGAAAATAAAATTGATAGTTGAATGATTGCTGAAATTTTTTGTTATTTGGAAAATTGTCTCATCCTAGTTGACTTATCAAAAGTTGTATAATGACTATACTAGACTTTTGAAAGATAAAATTGTTGTAATGAACACCAAGCTATTCATTATCCCTATGTCTAGAAATGAATATATTAGATGAGATATAAGACTACCTCATTTCTAGATGGGATTCATTCAACCCATTGCTATAATGAGGATCACCAAATGTACACCATGATCCTAGGTTTAAACTTAGTTAAACTAGACCACTAGGTAGTTCAGGCCACCTCTAGCTCATTTGTAAATTGCTAGACCTACCCCAATGCCAGGCAGGATTCATTCATCCCATTGCTATATTGGGGATCACTCTATGATTTTCGAGTATTGACCATTCCAAGGATTCAAGCTCTTCACCCCCTTCTTTTTTTCAATTTTATTGGGATACTTGCTCATATATATAGTGATGAAAATCCCTGTTTATTTTATATTTTGCTTTTATTTTTTTGTTTTGAGCAAGGGATTTGATTTGAATTTGGGATTTTCCTCCTTTTTGTAAGCAAGGGATTTCTTGGGTAGGGGGAAACTTTTCCTTTTGCCAATGATCTACACTCTAGACCATTGCGCATCACAAAATGAGCAAGTAACAAAACCTTTCACTTAAGGTGACCCATAAAACTTTGTAGTGTTCATATTTCCTTGTCCTAAATATGATTTTAATGTGTTTAATTAGTGATGGGATTCTTATATATGCTAGGTGCTATCAAAATTAGACCTCATATTAAAAATCAAAGTAAGCTTTCTATAAAATTTTGAGAAGACCACTAGGTATGGTTGAATGACTAGAAAACCCTAGTATATTCTTTATAGCAATAATAGGGGTTGTGTTGAAAAATAAAATTACTCACAAGGGTGATGTATGATGATGATGCATAGATGCATGATTGAAATACAAATGTGGTATTGTTTGTAATATTGCAAACACAACCTATCCTAATGCAAGTACAATGGATGAAAATGCCTAAATGCAATGCAATTAAATGAATGCATGTGCAAAATGAAATGCATGATGCAAATGTTTTTGAAGTTTTGATTTTTTGCAATGTTTGTAGATTTTATTGCTTTTTTTATTTTTACGGATTTTGAAATAATCCATGTTTTTTTAATTTTTTTTTTAAATTTATGTATGGAATGCCTTAAGATGAAGGATGTTGAGAGGTTTAGGATCTTCAACACCTTCAAGTGATGTTATGTGATATGTTCTAGGTCTAATATGCTTTGAGATGATATATGGACCTAACCAGTTAGCCACACATTTTTCTCACAAGTGTAGTGGTAGGGTTGAGTTCTGTTGGTTCTCGTTTTGTACAAGATCCCCAAATTTAAAGTCTCTCAGATGGACTTTATTATTATAATATTTTTTTAGGCATTCTTGATAAACGTGGAGATCCTCAAGAGCATTCACATGATGTTCATCAAGAATCATTAGTTGATCAAGGTGAGCTTGTTGTGCAGTGTCATCATCAATGAACTCTTTCAATGCAACACTTAGGGTTGGAATATCCAACTCTAAGGGCATAATGGCCTCAACACCATATACTAGCAAAAATGGGGTTACCCCAATGGGTGTATGTATGCTAGTCCTATAAGCCCATAATGCAAGGGGTAGTTGTATATGCCAATATTTGTGGTTATCTTGTACTGTCTTTATTGAGATGGCTACCAGTGTCTTGTTTGAAGCCTTAGCTTACTCGTTTGCCTACATAAAGTATGGAGTCACAAAATTATGTTGTATATTGTACTTGGATGTCAAAGCCCTTACAACTTTGCTCTTGAAAGATATTCCATTATTCGATATTATTTTGGATGGTATCCCAAAATGACTTATGATATTGTGAAGTATGAACTCCATAATACGTGATCTAGTTTTCATTGTTAAAGGGATTGCTTCCACCCATTTTGTAAAATACTCAATAGCCATTATAATAAATGTAAGTCGGCCTGATTACAGGGGATATATCTTACCGTTTAAATCCAATCCCCACTGAGCAAGTGACCAAGCCACTTGAATGGGTTGTAAGACCTATAATGGCAAGTGCATAATATTAGCATGATGCTAACATTTAATGCATTTCTTGACATATACGGTGCAATACTTCTCCATGGTGGGCCAATAATAAACCATTCAAAGTATGCACTTGATGATGGCCATGCTACTAAAATAACCATCACATGTACCATCATGAGCCTACAAAATTGCCCAAAATGACTCTTGGGGCTCAAGACAATGAAGGAGAACTCCATCATAGCTTCGAAAATACAATATGTCTCCTAGAAAGATATACTTTGTTGATTTTTGTTTGAATGTGTGTTTTATGACACACGATAATCCTTGAGGGATTAAACCAAGCTTAAGAAAATCATATAATTGTAATCCTTGAGGATTTTGTGCATGTAGTCATGGAAGATGTATGTCATGGCTTGTTGATATGTGGTACCATAATTTTTAAGACCTAATGGCAAGACCTTGTAATAGAATGTTCCCCATGGCATTGTGAACATGGTAATGTGTTGTTCTTTGACTTTAATCTGAATTTGATTGTAACAAAAAAACTTTCCATATGGGAAAGCATCTCATGACCTGTGGTTGCATCTAAAAGAGCATATATATTGGGCAATGGGAATGAATCCTTTGGTGTTTCCTTGTTGAGGTCTCTAAAATACATACAGATACGAATCCTTCCATCAAGTTTTCATCAAGTTTTCCTAAAAGGACCATGTTTGATACCCATCCTAGATATTCGATGGAGATAATAAAATCTACATCCAACAACTTTTGTAACTTATATTTAACCATTAAAGCGATGGTTGGATGCATTTTCCTGAGATTCTGCTTGACATGCCTTTTATAGGGATATAGCGAAAGGTTATGGATAACCAATTTTGGACCTAGACTTGACATATCCTTATATGTTCAAATAAAAATATCAGGTCTCTCTTTTAGTAGAGGGATGAGGATGGCATGCTTATTAGGATATAAAATCTCTCCAAATTTAACCTTCTTAGGATTAGTGGGATCATCATTGATATCCACATCAAAGGTTTCCTCTACTGACATATGTGATCCCTCCTCAAGCTGGTGAGGCGTAGGAATAGAGTGGATGCCATTAGCTAGGTTTAAAGGTCCTACATCAGAATTACCCTCAGTGTGGTAAACAACGTGGATGCAACCTAGTACAAAATAAAATGGTTGTAATATTTATTTTTTGGGGAAGAAATATTTAGGATCTAGTGGTGAATCAACACAATCCCAATCAATAGTATCTAGATTAAGTCACAATGGTTTAGAAGGATTGACTGATTTATGGAGTGTAGTGGTTAAATCAATGGATATTATGTTAATGGAATGTGTTAGATCTCCAAGACTATATGTGCGCAACTCTACATTATCTATGCTATTCACATACTCGAGATGTGGCTCTAGGGGTTTAGGGATATTTGGATTTGATCTATGCACAAACTGGATCATGGTATCGCTAGGCTCAAGAAGCTATAGATATGTAGGTGGAATAGGGAAGACTATGTGGTAAATCACATATAAATTGGATGGTCTCCCTCTAAGGTGAGGGCCATGATATACTCTTTGATACATCTCATCAATGTCAAACATTTCATGATGATGATGTAAATAGTGAAGCCCAAGATAGGCCCTCTCAGTCTCATCCTCATCATCACTATCATATATGAGTCCCTCATCCTGGCCTACTATAATCATGTAATGAGAAATATGAGGACCAAGGTAGGCCCTCTTCTCATAATCACCATCATCAATGAATAATCCCTCATTCCTTCCTATTGGAATTAGACGTTGAGAAATGTATCTATGCACAAGGTAGGCCATTTCTATTTCATCTTCATATTCTACATTGTTTAAGGATTGCTCATCATCATAACTCCTAGAATAACAATATGGTCCATCATTTTTTGGAGATAAAAATTGCTTTAACTACCTCAGAATAAACTTTTGATTTAGTGTCTATTTTTAGGCCCAAATTCTGGATTTGCCTTCTAGTGCCATTAGTAGCTTCATGACTTTTAGTCTCCAAGTCAGCTCTTGGAATGTCTTCTGTATTTACCTCTACCATGATGTTGTCGTGATAGGTCTCAAGTGTTTGAATAGAAATGTAGGTCACTAGCCTATACCCCTTAGTATGTAGGAATGGTTAGGGTAATAAGGATTCCAATCCATGTTAGCCCCTAAACTGAGGTTCAAATGATCAAGAGATGTTACTAAAAGCTGATCCTACCCTTTGATATGGTAGCCCAATATGAACCTATCATTTGGCAACTGATATTGTGGTTCATAGGGAGTTCAACGCCCTTCCTTTAATAAATCGATACCGTAACCATACCATTGGTAACATTCAAAATAACACAAGGTAAACTCTAGATTGAAAATTAATGAACATTCATCGAGAATGGTTCATCATCATATTCATCTATGGGTGTGCGATTAGCAAGTTGGTCAAGACCTCCATAGATGAAATTTTTTTGGTTGGGTGGCACCCCCAGTGGTACCATCATCCCTATGGGAAAGCGATGGGCTTGAGGTTTATCCATGTCCTGTGCAGTATAGATAAAAGGCATGAATTCCACATTCTACACTATATACTCCACTAGCCTGGGATTAACCAAATGGATAGTCACCTGCGGTGCATATGACCCAGTTAAATAAATAGGTGAAGTAGGTTGAGGTGCCTTCTTGACTTCATTCTGCACATATCCTTCATAAATGGGACTAGAGATGTTGGCATTGGCTACTTCAGGTGTTTCCTTTGTCTCTTTCTCACCCAGTGCTACCTTAATATTTTGGTCATTTTAGAGCATCATCGATGTTGTAGGTTTTTGTGGAAGCTATTGTTTTATGCACAGCCGATCATGGTGCTAGTGTTGAAGGTCCAACACACACTTCCTTTAGTTTACCTTATGGGTGTTTGATGGGTGAGTATATCCAAGTGCATTAAATGTGTAATGAAATATCTTGGTAAATCTACTTGGTTCACATATTTAAATGGTTCCTCGTCGGAAGGAACCATGTGAACTTTTCCCTCATGTATATACTTGATACATTGATGTAAAATTGAGGGAACACAATGCATCTCTTTGATACAAGGTCTCCCTAAGAGGATGTTATATTGCATTGCAACTTCGAGTACATGACACATCACTAGGATGGTCTTCAATCCAACCTGAATGGGTAATACTATAGTACCAACCATTGAGCATAGTGCATCATTGAATGCTCTCAAAGTAAAGGTCAAAGGTACGATGTGCAATTTTGGAAACTTCAAGTATACCCATTCCTTGGTAGTAATAATATTGATTGATGACCCTATGTCAATCAGTACCTGTTTAAATGGTGTGTGGTTAACACACACAATTATATGCAATGGGAGGTCATCTATAGCAGTAGAAACCATTTTAATATCATGATCATAAAATTGAATCATTGGCTCACTACACTACTACACATGTCCCATGAAATTTGTAAATGCTTTGAGATCCTAGGATTTAACCTCAGTAGACCTCAAGATGTCCATGAGCATCTCCCTATGCTTAGGAGACTGTTGTATCAATTCATATATTGACAACTTTGCTGGAGTTATCTATAGGCTTTAAACAAGCCTATTTCGGATGGTCACCACTAGTCTAGTTGGTGGTCCTGGCATATTATTTTGTGTTGGCCTTTTAAAAGGTGTAGCTTGAACCCTAATTAGAGTTGGAGGTATATCTAGTTGCTCGTACCTCCCTTTTCTTATGACAATGTTTACCATTGTGATGAAACCCTGCATGGGTGGTTTTATACGCACTTGGTTCACCTTGCCAACATTATTCCTTAGAGGCTCATGGTTCACAAGAGGATTTTTGAAAATCCCAATATTTTGGTTTTTCAGAGCCTAAGGGTTGTCGATAATTATCTCACCTTTGTGGATCATGTTTTGCACCATATGTTTGAAACTAAAACATCCTTCAATGGCATGTCCTTTCATCCTATGGTATGAGCAATATTGATCATCCCTATACCATTTTGGTTTGGGTTGATTAGGGTCTTGCAACTTGATCTCTAGTAAGTTAATGGCCTTAGCCTCACATAATTGATGGAAGATTGATGTCATCATATTCGACAATGGTGTGAAATGGCAAGGAGGACGTTGCTCTTTATTCTTACCATTTTTTCTATTTTTGCACTGGTCGTATCATGCAGGAGGAGGTTGGTCCTAATAATTTTGTTGTTGCTAACCCGTGTCCCCTTTCTAGAGGTTTAACACTACCTGATTCACATGGGTTGGCTTGGCTTGGTGATTTTGATTTTAGCTATTCTTATTGTTCAAATCATTCTTGTTCTAGAGCTTCAAGTTACCCTCTTGTAACTTGATGTCCTCAATTACCTTAGCTTGTGCCAAGGCCTCCTTGAATGTCTAGCATTATTGCATCTATAACAATAATGAGATGTGCTTTGCATAACTCTTTGTAAAAATTCAAGTTAGTTCTATGGTCAGAATGAAAAATGGCAACTTTACCATTAACTTTCTCCATCTATTTCGATAGTCCATGATTGGCTCATCGTCGTACTACATTAGAGCATCAAGATTGGAAAAGTTTATCTTCTTCTTGATGCTGAAGGAGAAGAATTCAAGAAATGCATTGGCCAACTATTCAAAGTTGGTTATGTTGTGTCTTTTTAATTGGTTGAACCACTCTTGAGTAGGCCTTGAAAGGGTTGTGATGAAAGTCCCTAGTATTAGAGCATCATTACTTTGTATCTGAAAGCACATATCCATAAAGCTTGTGACATACTCCTGAGTATCCTACTCTCCTTGAAATTTCTCCAACTTTGGCATCTTAAAGTGATTGAGATATGCTAGAGTAGGCACTAAGGGGTATGGAGGCTCATTATGTATTCTATTTAAGTTTGGCTTTTGATAAGCCATCCCTTGTTTTTCAATATCTCTTACCTTTTCCACCAAGCCTTTGTAGGCCTAGTAAGATAGAATATCCTCTTATTTGAGAGGTCCTTGAGGAGCCTTTGGAGTTATATTCTGCTTCGGTCGAGGTGAAGGACTAGACTCATCATCCATGTTCACTAAGGAGATCTTAGGATATTCATGTTCTTGCTCATCTCTTGCTACTTCCTCGTACTGATAACGCCCATGATGCTCAAGTGCTTGGTGCTACAATGTGTTTTGGGCCATGTAATAAGTATGATTTCCAATGTACTCAGGGTGCAATTTGGGCTACGAAGTAGCTCATCTATGAGGGAACTCCATGTATTCACTCTAAGGGGATAAATTCATGTGAGTCAATCTATCCTCTCTCTATGAACACTTCTTTTGGTCAAGGATACATTGCTCATGCATGTGCTGCTCATATAGACATTGCATTAACAATCTCTATCTCTAAGTATTATCATTTTTGAGGTGCTCACACTCTACATGCACATATTCCAATTGATCTTGGAAGATTCATTGCCTTTGCTTTGACACTAGTTTTTGCAATCAATCTAGAAGATCGAACATGTGTGGTCTCTGATGGTTTTGCTCTATTCTAGAAAATTTGTTGGTGTGAGTTCCAACATACTTGTCTGCCATGATCTTTCCTTTTTTTTTAGATGGAATTTGTGTACTACTATTGTCTATGATCTGTTCCCACGTGAGTTGATGTGGTATGTATACTATGAGAATGCTTTGAACATCCTCCTAGTTCTCTGATAGTCCTACGTGTACCCTCACTATGTGAACTCACAAACTGAGAGTGAGCCATTGAGGCTCTACACCCTAATTGCCCTAGGACTCTATCAAGACCATCAAGTTGTCTTGTCTTCCATGGTTGATTTGGTGGAGTACCATTTTCTCCAAGTCTATCTATGTCAATTGTGAACTTATCAAGTTCATTATTTTTTGGAGTTTGAACAAGCCTAGGATCTAAAGCAGCCCTCTCTTCCTACCCTTGATTGGGTGGATTTTCTTACTGTCTATCTTGGGATGGTAGGGGCCTTGAACCAACCTTAGATATATACCTTGAGAGTGTGTGTTACCTACTCTATTTTGGGTGTTTTGAATAGAATCCCTGTACGTAGAATTATTCCCTCTAATGCTCACCGAACTTCATTCAATAGGATTTTGTGGTTGAGGGTTCAACATGTTGTGTTGTGCAATAGGTGGAATTTTGGATTCAACCTTGGTTCTGCATTGAGATTGGCCTCTCTATGTATTAACCATGATGTGAATTATCTCTTGTGTAGATTTTAGTGAAAACAAAGCAAACAAGGATTATTATCTATTTTAAAATTTCTTTGTGATCCCTAAAATAGTTTTAGTGTGTGTTTTCAAATTTGTTGATGATATACTTGTTTAGTTTAATGGATTTCACATGTATGCTCGTAGTTCAATAATAGGTAATGAAATTCACAGTCATGTAAATCCCCAAAGTGTGGAGATGAAATCCACACCCGATAAGGGAGCACAAATCCTACTAATCCTCACCTAGCACATTGTGTGTAGCGATACACCTCTCAAAAGAGTAATACGGGTTATTTTACATGGATAGGATGGATCTTGGAGTCAATATTGGCCAAAAGAACAAGGTTCATGGGATTTGAGCCAAAATATGGAAATAACTACCATTGTCATTGAACTCTACTAGTGGATGGGTGTGAATTCCACCTCACTAGAATTTATGTGTTGCATGGTGTGTGTGTGTATGTATTTATTTTAAGCTTGTATGTAAATGAAAATGCATCACCAAGCAAACATGATACTTCCTATATGCCTAAAATAAAGACATTTCAAATTTAGAAAGATGCATGTATTTAGCTATATAAAATTTAGAGAATGCATATTAACTATGTAATAATAGCCACTGAGTGGGCCTCAAACATGCAAGCTCCAAAAATCTCCCAGACCATTGGAGACTAGGGCAGATTGAAATCAGAAGTTCCTTGTTCCTAGAAACTACTGGAAGAAAACCTAAGAGAATATAAAAGTTTATTTTTAATATTTCTCTATGTTTTCTACTTAGAAAAACTTCATCTACTACATTTAGTAAAAAAAATGAGATAGACATAGAAAAACATAGAGAATTATCTCCTACCTGAGATCCAATTTTGCTACAGATCTGATTGTCTACTATTTTTTTGTTCTCTGTTAGCCATGACTGTCAGGTGTGGTTGAGACTATTCACCATAGTTTTTAGGCATGACTAAGACCTGTAACAAAAAATAAAAATAAATCAATCATATATAGCACAATTTGTGGGTTCCCATCATGATCTCCATATTTACCACTCTAAAAGCATACACCTAGGCTATTGCATCAATTATACCAAATATTAAAGCATGAAAAAATGAATTATAATGAATTGAACATGAAAATAGGACTTTTTATATTATCATTGCAAATATCCTTTACAAATACATCCCTCATAGGGATATCTAATTCTTTGATACAATTGATACAATGTTTTGAGCCCCTCAAAGGGGATGGTGCAATACACAAGCTCTTATTGTAGACACAAACTTCACAAGACTCAAGGAAGCCTTCTTCTTACTTTATCGAAGGAATATTTTGCCAAGAATGCTTTGAATATGCTTAGATCCTATAAATCTACATTCAAGAAACAACATATGAGAGTTACAAGTAAAGAATGTCTCTCATGATGAGGCTCTTGATAGGAATTTACATGAATTAGTATAAATATAGCAAGAAAACATGTAAAATTGTAAATATAATTACAAAACCTCTAAATTATTATAAATAACGATAATACATTAGGAAATCTAGCTATTATGATGCATAATTTGCTATTACAACTTGAAATGGATCAAATCTAATGAAACTAGTGCAAATTGATAGAATAGAAGGAATAGAGCAAAGCTACATCTAATTTCTACAATTAACCATACAAAAGCATAAAGTAAAGCTAATGTATGTCATATATACCTAATTGCATATTTTGAATGAAAATACTACAGCTAAAACTAGGGAAATTGAATTTCAAACCCTCACTGCAGGTCTGAGGTGCAGTTGGCTCTATTAGCTATGGCTGATAGCCATGACTGCGATGAAAGTGCTCTTTCTATTGTAACCAAGGCCTGAATCTTGAAATTCCTCTAGGTAATTGATGATCAAGGGTCACCTCTATGTTCTAGAACTAATTGGTATTGTAGATTCTTCAAATTTGTAGTGGAAGTAGTTCAGTTGTTGATGAATGATCTCCTCAAGCTCTTGAAACCTCCATAGCTTCACATACAGTCGTGATTTCCAAATTGGCAGCATATAAGCACTCATTAAGGGTTACAAATGGCTCTCCAACGCTGCATGAAAATTGGCACTTTATTCATACTTTTACCCAATTTGGAGGGGGGTCTTATAACACTCTCAATTTCTAATATTGGCTTTATGGAGAAGCCAAGATCAAGAATCAATAGGTTGAAACAATTGGGAGGAATATTTTGGATGCTTCCTTGCTTAAAACCACTTGAAATCCATTGCTAGGGCCATTGTAATTGAATTTGGCTTGTCTCAAGAATTCAAAATAGTTTTAGGGCTAGCCGTGTCTCTAAGGCACAACTAGCTCTATTAGCCATGGGTTTTAGCCATAGCTAAGGCTGAGTAGGCCAAAGATGCCTAAATTGAGTGGTTAAAACCATTGATTTATCTTGGAGTGGTCCAAGATCATTCATATGGTCTGTTAGGATGCCCATATGAGTAGTCCCTTAGACATGACACATTTTAGGTGTCTACACCATCATATACTATTTGGTATCCTCTAAATGTTGTGTGGCATCCGTAAGACCACATATCAAATATTGTTACTTCCAAAAACCTTAGTTTCATGATTATCATGCAATCAAATCTCCAAAAACCTGAAATAAAAACAAAAAGTGTAGATCATAATTTGACAAGATATATTAAAATAAGAAACCCTTTGGGATCCCACCATGATCACCATTTTGTAAAGTAAAAATTGACTAACACCAATATAACAGTAGATCAAAAGCAAATAACACAGTATTGCACAAAATGAAAGATTTTATTAAATGCCTCAAATATGGGGTTGCAATGTACTTTATTATCTTTCATACAATATTACAAATGAGAGAGTTTAAAACCCTCATTAAAATAAATAATTGTGTGTCTTCATTGACTTCACTCCAAACAAGTTGTAGGTGGGATTTTTTTATCCCTACGGGACCACCTGTGCTACAACACCTATTAATAATGTAGTTCCTATACCTACAAATAGATCAATAATAGAAAATAGGTCAATAGCAAATGCGAGGGCTCCACTATGTGAGACCCTCAGAATAACAAATCTTCTAAAACCCTAACTACAGTAATAGTAAAATATAAGTAAATACAAAAAAAACTAAAGATGTAAACAATGAATATTTTACCTTGTTAGAAAATACCTGATTTACCTAATCCACATTTCTACTTTTGTGATTCGATGGTGCATTAACGTTCATGAGCGTCTGAAGGTATGCATAATATAAATCAACTATTGGGAAATGCTCGTGAGCATTTTAGAAGAACTGCGGATCTCTTATAGAATTCTTGGAACACCTTATAGTGTTTGAGGAATGCTCAGTAGTGTTCAAGGGTTTTAGATAAGTGTACTATAGAACAAGATCTAGTTCACAAGGGTTTAGGTGACTAAAAATGGAGGATTTGGTAGCATTGAGGAAGCGGGATGTTAGCAGAATGCTAGGGTTTTAGGATGATTAGTAATGAATGGCTAGAATAATCTCAGGATTCCACCATAAACTTTAGAATCAAAAAATATTCCATCGATCAACCATGATTCATAAAAATGAATCATCTTTTATAACTTGCCTTAAACATGTTAGGGTTTTGATGACACCAATGGTGACCAAGATTAAAACATGATGAATGGCTATGATTATAACTTTGCAATGCGACATGGATCATGATGAATGGATGGTCAAGATTAAATCGTAGTATGTTGATGAGACTTATTCATAAATATACATATATTTATTAAATATATATAAATATAAAATATAAAATATATAATATTATATATATATATATATATATATATATATATATATATATATATATATATAATGAAGGACTATGATTTGAGGATGTGGATGGATGAAAAGTGTCTAGGATTTGGTTTCGACAACACCTAATTTTGTTAGAAACTAACATCTGAAACAAAGTGTTTATAATAATAATAATAATAATAAACAATGAGTAATTTATGAGAGACTCTTGTAATTATATAATGTCTTTCTATAATTTGTTATAATGTGTGAGACCTATTAATAGGATGACAACAAGCTATAGATAAATGTTAAATTTATATCCCCTATGAAAGGAAAAATTGATGAATGCATATTCACTTCGTACTATGTTGTTTTCAAATATTTTAAAAATATTGTAATGAATAGTTTCTTTAGAGTCTATGAGTATTTAAGTGTCTATTTGAAATGGCGGTGCTTATGAGTATCATGCATTATTGTGATGTAGTTGAAGGATGTTTGAAAAAAAATCACCTAGGTATTATTAACTCTTATGTAATTTGTAATATTATGACTGAAATAAAAACATTAATGAATTTTGTAAAAAAATTTTTTTTGGTAAGTAAGAGAATATTATAATTAACACCGGGTTTTAACTGGTTGACCCAAAACCATTTTACAAAATAGGGTCCACTGACCAACTGGACAAAGGTCAAGCCCTAAAAGTTTAAACTGACAACAAAAATGGCCAAGACCTACTCTTCCATTAGAATACAACCAAACTAAACTATGGAAGCCTAATATTATGGCCATCGGAAAAGAAAGACGCAAAAAAGAACTAACAAAGACAAAAACTAATCATGCAAGCACCATGCAGAGTAGCTTGTGCCCATATAAAAATAATAGAATATGGTCAAAAAAAAAAAAAAACATCCCATAGAATGGACAGCCAAGAGGCCAAGCAAGTCTTCCTTGTAGTCCTCATCTAACTTCTTATCATCGTTCTTGCCATCATATTTAGATTTTGCCTTTGACTCCTTGTGCCCCCGGAACCGCCGGCTATAAAACAGAAGATTTAAGGAATCACACAAATCAACAGCTGCACTGATGAGGCCGTACGGACTCTTCAATCGGTTGATACCGTTGGAGGTCGATGAAATTGTCATCTTCTCCAAGACTATTATGGTGGGGTCTGGTGCCTCATTGTCATGGATCTCCAACACTTTGTTATTTCTTGCTAGGGCCTTTTTGCGACATCGAATCCAAACACACCTTGGGAAATACTTGAGGCCAAAGCAGATTTTTCCCATGCATGAATTTGTAGATAAAAAACCTATATCGATGCCCCACCAACCGCAAAAAACACTAGTCACATGAACAAAAAAAACAAATATGACAAAATCCATTATAAGGTTCAAATTTTTTTTTTTAAAAATGCCCCCATTTTCTCGTCATTGATCCACTTTGAGCCTTCCAATCTAAAGTTTTTCATTATCTATCACCATTGAGACCGCATGAGGAAGATTTTCAGTCCACGTGATCAAATTTGTTGCTACAATGCCTTCATTTGCCACCTTATCACCTGCCATGTTTGCTTCCCGAAGGTATGCAAAATTATGGCCTCAGTTCGGTCATGAATTAGAGCCCTTGCTTCATGGATGTAGTCATCAAATCTCCAAGGAGCTCTCTTAGTGTTCTTTAGAAGATTTATAATAATAAGAGAATCACCTTCCACCAACAGCTTCCCCGGATAATTCTCTCGCCACCTTGAGGCTCCTCCAAACCGCCCTTGCTTCACCCACATTGTTAGTTTGAGCTCCAAGATGTTCCGCAAAAGCTACAAGCACCTCACCCTTGTGGTCTCTAAGTAAGCCACCAGCCCCAGCTTCACCTGGGTTGCCCCTAGATGCCCCATCAAAATTTAACTTAATCCACCCTAGGGGGGGTGGGGTCCATGTGATCATGGTTCTAGGACAGACTTGAGGATGATTGAGGCCATCAATGAGAGGTAAGTTTAATGACTGGCCTAATGAAGCTTCAAAAGGATTTGGAGGTCTAGATGCCGCAGGCACTAAACAAGTATTCTCATTAGCATATGCTAAAATTTTTGACAGACAGAGGATGACCGAGAAACCTTATCCAAGAAGGCCCGACGATTCCTTTCCAACCATATCTCCCACAAGTAGTGATGAAGGCATATCTTCCACATATACCTGAGACACATGTTCAAAAAGAGAGGCCACTGGACAAACAAGTCAAACATGGACTGAGGACGAACCCAATAAATATGAAACACTTGTAACAGACCTAACAAGATTGAGACAGAAAAATTACAATACATAAACAAATGATCAATAGACTCCCAATCATACATACAAAGATAACACCTATTAACAACAATCACACCTCTTTTTATTAAGTTATCCATGGTGAGGATCTTATTTTGGATGGCCACCATGCAAAAAACCCAACCTTCGGAACAATGCTTTTGGGCCAAACTTCCAAGTGAGGGAAAGTAGGTTCATCATTATCAATAAGCATCAAATAAGCAGACTTGACAGAAAATTCCCCATTGTCCGAAGCTTCCCGTATAAGCTGGTCCTCAAGCATGCCAGAAGGGAGTAAAGACTGTTTTAATTCATTCTCCAAGTATTATTGATGCCCCCGGTAGATCATTATTCATTATTGGCTTCCATACCCTTCTATTGTTTGACAAAGTAATAAAATCTGCAACTTTGGTACCAAAAACTTCAATTGTCCAAGCTCTAAGGGTTGAAATGATGGGGTCTGCAGAGAGGGGATAGTCCTTTAACCATTTGTGGTCCCAAAAATCAATGTTTCTTCCATTTCCCGGTTTCCAACGTAGCCCTTTGCTTAGCAAGTTTTTAGTTTGAAGGATTGATTTCCAAAAAATTGATCCCCCGGGAGGAAAGGAATAACTTAAGAATTCAATTTCTTGCAAATACTTTCTTCCGATTATAGTAATCCATTCTGCATTTGCATTTGTCAAAAGACGCCATGCTTGTTTGGCCAGGAGGGCCATGTTTAAATGTTGTATTCTCCTTAGCCCAATACCTCCAAACTCCCTTGGTTTGCAAACCCTATCCCAGGACACCAAGTGAAAGCGCTCGCTTAGATTCGGAACCACCCATAGGAACCTCTTCTCGGATCTCGTTCAATTTTAGTGTAGACACTTGTAGGATCTTTAAAAATAGAGAGAAAGTAGACAGGGATGCTTTGAATGGAAAACTTGGTGAGAACTGCCTTGCCAGCTAGAGATAACAAATTCCCTTTCCATCCAACCAGCCTTCCTCTCGAATTCTTTCAATTACATTAGTCCACATGGAATCGTAGGCTCGCTCAGTAAATAAAGGAAGGCCTAGGTATGTGGATGGAAGAGTAGACACCGAGCATCCAAGAATCCTAGCAATCTTAATCGCCTCTGAATGGGAGTGTTAAAGAAATAAATTTTACTCTTTGAAAAATTTACCTTTTGCCCCGCAGCATCCTCATATAGCTCTAGAATATGTTTTATGACCTTAGCCTCAAAAACTGATGCAAGAGTTAACAACAAAGTATCATCCACAAACTGTTCATGTGTAACTGCCTGTGTTTGTGATGATGCTTTAATTCCCGAAATAAGACCAATATTACAGTGACTTTGATTGTCCTCCCAAGGGCTTCAACCACAATGATAAACAACATGGGAGAGATAGGGTCACCTTGCCTTAGGCCCCTTTTACTTTGAAAGTATCCAACAGGAGCACCATTAACAAGGACTGAAAACCAAGGTTTCATAAAACATCCTTCCAAAAGCTTGATCCATTCATGATGAAAACCAAATTTCTGAAGAATGGCAGAGACAAAACTCCAGTTTATGCGGTCATAAGCCTTGTTCATATCCAGATTGAGAGCAAAAGTAGGTTTTTTAGTCTGGACTACCGAATGGAGGGCTTCATGAACTATTATGACCCCATCAAGGATGGACCTTCCAGGGACTGAACTGCCTTGACAAACATCAATAAACATAGGAAGGATCTTCCTCATTCTATTTGCAATTGCCTTGGTCAAAATTTTATAAACAACATTACAAAGGCTAATAGGTCTAAAATCCATCATAGATCTAGGAGTAGGAATATTTGGGATTAAAGCAATAAAAGTGGAGTTAAAACTTCTTGGAATATGCTTTGTGGACTGAAATTCCTTGATAGTAGCACATACATCAAAACCTACAATATCCCAAAAAGCCTGAAAAAACGAGGTGAAAACTCGTCCGGACTCGGAGATTTATCAGGGTTCATTGAGAAGAGGGCCTCCTTGATTTCTTCATCCGTGAAAGGCTTAATTAACTTCCCATTCAAGTCATCAAAAATTAAATGAGGAATATGGTAAAGCATTGATTCTGAAGCTAAATTTTGTAAAAAATTAACAATAGTGATGATTATCTGATTATATTCTGAATATAGATGTTATTTGTATTCACCTCTAAATGAAGAGTCAAATGTGGAATCTCAATATTTTTTAGGAAAATAGTTATTAATCCTTCTTTGGGTTATTTTATCAAATATGCTACGTTATACTTTAAAAAGAGTAGCAAACTGTTGTCTTCCTATAGTCACAAAAGACTTTTTTTTACAAATGTATTGTAAATTAAACCTTGACCATTGTCTACTAGAAGAGCTATAGAATCTTGACATGTGTTTTTATTGTGTGCTAATGTAAACAACACACTCTCGAATGCTTTATTTGGCTAAGTTAAGTAACAACACAACCATGGTTTTGTTTTAACTTATTAGATTATAAATATTTGATTATTCACCTCATTACCATGCACACCTTTTTAAGGAAGGAAAATATAAAAAAAAAGGAGTAAAACCTCTCTGATTCACAAATGTCCAAATAGGGCATAATGAAGTATGCTTCTTTGAGCATTGTGTAGATAGCAAAACCAAGCTCATGGATCTCTTGTTTTATAAAGGAAAGTTTCTTGGAAGACTAAATTTGTTTTTTTTGTGAATACGTCCTTTTATAAGGAAATATTAAAACTTAAAAATATATATTAGGGTTATTTGCTTTTATAAATAATTTTTTTATATTTACTTTTTAAAAATAATGTTGTGTTATATTCATTAAGTTACTTAAGAGCTAGTGTTATTAATGTTATTAAATTAAAATGAATAATAATTTATTTTCGTATGTAAATTTTATTCTCCTATGTTAATCATTACTTAGTTCTTAGTATGTAGTTTCTTATTTTCTAATGAATGATGATTAATAAGTTAGATATCATATTAGTCCTTGCTTCTTTTTTCTTATTAGTAAGTAATACATGACAGCATAAACTTTGCCTTGTTAATGTGATAGATTTCTCAAGAAAAGAGAACATACCTGAACTTACTATCAGTTATAGTCCTGAAAGGTTAAACATATGTTTTAGGGATTTTTTTATATCAATGAAGGTTTGCAATACTTTTGCCAATATGTGTATAAAGGGTCTACCTTGTCATTACGACTCATACATCGGTCAACTGTTGTGTAGGACAACCTTAGATCGAAAAAGGATATAGGATAACAATGAAACCTTAGAAATCCCTTGCATTTGTTTGAATAAAACCTATCTTGTTAGTTCTCTTTGGTTGATTGGAACAAAAATAATAAATGGATAATAAGGTATTACCTCTCTTGCTTATACTCATAGAAGGCTAAAAAAGTAAGTCTTATAATTCATATGTATTATTTTTCATTTAGTTATTGTGTTTATTTATCATGTAAAAATCATCTCTAACTTCATATAGAGTTTATTGTTATTGGGTTTGAATAAGCTTATAATAAGATATTTAAAAAATTAGTTTGACTAAAATATCTATATACAAGTGATTAAATTATAAAAGTAGACTACATTATTTATTCAAATTGTTTTATATATATATATATATATATATATATATATGGTTTTTAAATATAAAATGTATTTATTTCAGTGTAGAATATAAATTCTGAATATTATAAAATGATATATTAGAGAGAGTACTTTGATAAAGAATGATAGGTGATAAGTGGATGCTCACTGGAAATTATTCATATATTTGAAGAATACTATTTTAAATATGATTTGTTTAATTATGAATGTTTTCATAACTTTAATAGTGAGTTTAATGTTATTTGATAGAAAATATTTATGTGAGAATAGTTTAATGATTAGAAAGATGCTTTTCAATAAGCAATAAGAATTATTCAAAATAGTATGAGATATTCAACTTTAAATAGAAAGTATGAACAACTTTGGTCGGAAACATGGAATAGGAAGCCTATATCACCATGTTTAAATTCCCTTAAACCTATGTATTATGAAGGAAGATAAATTAACCATCAAGGAGGATGGTGGAACTCTATACACCTAATACCAGTGATTGAGAGTAAGACAATCATTGTGATACGATAACACCATATACCAATTATTATAGGAAGGATAATCACTATGATTTATTAAACAACCAATATTAATGATTGCATGAAGGGCAATCACTATTATCATAAAATACCCAACACCAATGTTTGTAGGTAGGGCAATCACTGTGATTTGAGAATGGCCACTTTTTGGCAAACTAGTATAGAATGGGATGTTCTTTTGCCAAGAACAAGTTACAAGGGGTGGTATGTGACATTACCTCTTGGTCATTGTGTGAGTAGTACCGTTAGGGGTCCCTTGCTCATTATTTGATTGGGAGATAACTAGAAAGATACTAGTACTAAAAGATAGCTAAAAAGATACATGTGCTAGTAGACTCAACGACGAATTGATATGGGATAACATCTTGTCAATCGTATCATGACAATAGATACCTTGACATGAGCCAGTGTAATGTCAGGCTCTAGTTGACTCCAAGGAAGTGGATCCTCAAATAGACAAAACACATATTTATACTACTACCTTGCATGTTTAAAATATAGGAAAATAATTAGGTCAAAGGAACCTAAGTCCTCCATGCTAAGAGATGGGAAAATTATGCATCCACCCTCTAGGTGTAATAGGCCCTAAAGGATAATCCCAACCATGAACCTGGGTTCTCAGGGTAAGAGGATAGGTTCACAAAAAGGCACCTTTTCCATGGGATCTGGCCAATATCAACCACTTGGAAGATCATCTAAAATGGTCAATATTCCCAAACATAGGATTTTCTATGCCTTGTACTAATAAAATATTGGGTGACTATCAAAACTTTCACCTTATGTCATATCTAGATCTTGAAATCAATCCATATATTTACTTTATAATTCTAGTGAGCAATACTAGATTAGATGACCAAGTGGTTTAGAACTATTTTATTACACTCTTGGCTATGATTTTGAGCCATTAATTTTCCTATGGATAAGACAAAATACATTGTCCTCAATGGTTGATTTTTTCAGCTTGCTAGTTGTGCTTCATATTCATTGATCTCTTAGTTCCAATTTAAAGCCATTGGATCTAGTGAAGTTGCTTGAGGCCTATCAAAGGGGGCACATGGACATAGGGGGAAGTTAGGTGATACAAATTTTTTATTGATTTTTATGGCATAGGCTTACAACCTTAGAAAATAAATGCATACAAGGAAATTTGAATAATTAATAAAGGCTAAGGTTGAGGCATTATATTTTGGGCTTTTTGATCTTATTGGATGCATGCCTGAGCCATAAATTTTCCAATTTTATGTCCTAGCCATCCATTTTATGATGTATAAGATAAAAACACTTTTCAAGAGAACTCTCTAGGCCATCAGATCTTTGGGCTATGATTTTGAGCCATAGATTTGTGGCTTCCAATGAGAATGCAATTTAATGTGTTTTAACATGAGCATTTCCTAACCCTAAATTCTTTAGAGGTACTTTTGGGTGATGAATTTTAAGTCATTCATCTTGCCACCAATAAGAGATTTTTATTTTACCATAGACCTTAGCAAAAGTTATATATATATATATATATATATATATATATATATATATATATATATATATATATATATATATATATATATATATATGTGTGTGTGTGTGTGTGTGTGTGTGTGTGTGTGTGTGTGTATATATAAATATATAGATATAGATAGGATAAATAGATATTTTTTTTTAATGGTTGAGTGTTGTTTGCAATGGTAGATAAAATATGACCACACAATGGATTTCATGGGAATTCATCTAGGCCACATGATTATTATCTTTTATTCGAGGATTCTCCATTCCACACATTTTTTGCCTTTATTTATAGGATGATGGCTAGCCACCTTTATTTCATGAAAAACTTTAGATAGAGATTTAAATTATTAGAACATTTGCGTAAAATAGAACTTTAGACTAGACTTCCAAATTATTTAAGTCAATGGTATTTATTTAATTCTTTTTGCCTTAGGCTTTTCAAACCTTAGAGAACATCAAAATTAATTTTACTAAACCTAAGTAAAATTAATAGTCTTAGACACGGCGTGATTTTAATGAATTATATTTTATTGTGTGAATGAAAGGGGCTTAAACCTTATTATTACTACTGAATAGAAATTAATACAGATATTTAAATTTTTGCGATAAAGCTTCTAATCGTATTATTTCAAATATGCATAGTTTTATTAGTGTTTTTATAAATTTTATTATTATTATTGTTATTATTTTTTATTATACTAGAGGAATCAGTAACTCGTTACAATTTTATACACTTTTTTGTGGGTTTGAATCTCACTCCTTGACACCACTATAACCTCTAGTTGCATCGAGTAAACCTTTTACATAGTCGGCTACACTGATGTGACATGCCCACTGGTACTATGGAGCCCGAGGGATTGTATTATTATTGTTATTATTATTATTATTATTATTATTATACCAAATTTAAAATAATTTTAGTATCAAAAGAGATTAAAACTCATTGATTTAGTCAAAAAAAAATATTTAAGGCAATAACCTAAGCATTTATAACATATTTTTTTATCAAGGCCATTTAAAAGAGATCAATGCAATCAAAATTCAAGCATATAAAATATTCAAATAAAATTGATGCAAAATGAGATTCAAGTCTTTAAAATATTCAATGCAAGCAATTTTAAAACCTTGATGTAAGCAAAATTTAGATCAAAACCAAAATTTCAAATGGGTCCCCAAATTGGGGTGGGTTGTGCAATGGCAACAACAAATGGTGAATTTACTATAAAATACTCCTGAACATTTTGGATAAGGAACCTCGATTGAAAAAAATGAAATTTTAACTAATGAAATGCAAATTACTTGGCAACATTAAAAAAGACCGAGGTTAAACAAACTTTGAAATTAATGCTCCATTTTGCTTCAAGTTAGTGTGTGTGTAGCACCCTAAAATTGGCGCAGTAAAACTTAGCAATAATCAAAATTACATTAGTAATAATTCAAATTCAAATTTTAACCCCAAAACCGCTCCCAAACTAGTCGTTTAACCCGTTTCCTCATTTTCTGTGCCATTTTTAGAGTTTGTTTTGTCCGTTTGACGATATCGTCGCCGATCAGACGATATCGCCTCAGATCGGACGATTTCGTCTGGAGAAGAACGTCCAGACGATCTCGTCCCAAACTGATTTGTGCATAGTTAGCTTCTGTTTCAACGGCGTCTCTAATCCGGGCAGAAGCGTGTCTGCGTCGTTAGAGACCTCCCCCGTTGGAGATCTTCCAAATTAGGATGATCTCCAACCTCCTAACCTCCCTCCTAAGCCTATTTAACCTTAGGACCCCCTCTTGGCATTCCCCCTGGCTGAAATTTCCTGTAACACAAGTTCTACGTGCATTAGACCGTCCTAAATTACTATTTGCCTCCATATTTGTCCAAGTTTATTTGCAGGAACCTTAGTATTTTTCAGCCGGAGCAAGCTCAGATCGTCACGGACGATCCTGTTCAATTCGAGACGATTTCGCACCAATTCGAGACGATTTCGATTGTAGTCTGCATTGGGGGCAATCAGTGCCCAGAGTTTGTGTTTCTTCATTCTTTTCTACTGCATTATTCTGCATTTAGTTACATTTATGATTATTCTTTATTATTTTGCATCTTGGAGTTCACCCATATAGTCTTAATGCTTAATAAAATCATAAATTGTCATTAGATTATTGTAATGCATTCGTATTTTGTTTATTATCATCATTTTAAGATTGTTACTGTCATTCTATATCCTTGCCCTCTGTTGTCATAGCTGCATTTCTGGTATTTTGCCTCTACTTTTATGTTTGCAGGTCTCTGACGAATTCGTCTGACAAATTCATTAGATCTCAGACGATCTTGTCAAATTCCAGACGATCCTGACTGCTTCAAGAATCAGAACCTCCATCAGACATCCGGATCAGGTATGGCTCTTTAATTTAGCTTTTTCTCTCTATTTTCTGTTCAAATCTATTTTCTGCATTTCATTTAGTCTGCATTTTCATAATAGAACAACTTAGATTCATTTGGCCAAACCTAGGACTTGAATGTTTAAAGATAAAATTGAACACATTAAACACATTCCCAACCTAGGCGTGGAAACTGCCACTAAACGTTTCCTGGTGAACCCCACCATCCATCGAAAAATCACCTTAATACCCCTCCCCCGAGAGGCGGGACCTTCAAAGGGCCTCTCAGTCCGAGGTACCGTCCCATCCTTTTCCCATCCCCCTTTCGGGCACGGATCCTTTAGCCTGAAGGTAAGGGTGCGAAAATTTTGGAACGATACATTTTGGTGAACCCGACGTGAAACTAAAACCTTTTGAAAACAAAAAACAAAAAAACAAAAACATAGATGCATTTAAAATCATTAGAAAATACTAAGTTGCATATCATGTCTAGATGGTAGCTCCTAAGAAAATATTAGCAGTTACTATAAATGTTGAAAACCAATTAGCAGCCATAGAAGTTAATTTTGTGCTTAGTGTGCCTAAAACAGATAGAAACCAACTTCTGTGGAAAGAACTTGATAGGAGGCTAGGTGTCATTTCATCTAGATCAACCGAACTTAGACAAATCAAGAGGTTTGCCCTAGATAGGATCCTGGATCCTCATCAACTCATTTTTTATCATGAACTTCAGAGAGCCTGCCATAGGTGGTTAGCTTATAGGAGAGCTCTTGTGTCTTCAAAATTGTTCACCTTCGAGGAATACCTCGAGAACGCAGACTGTTATACACCAATTCCTAGGTCATGTAGAAGATCAAGAGGTCGTTCTTACGGATAGGGAAATATGGAGGAGAGCTCCTAGAGCTATGTTATATCGAGAGTATTGCCATGAACTCTATTTCTACCAACCAAAGTCTGAGACAGATAATATCACTATAGCACTTTTTATTAAATTCTTGAAAGAAAATTTCCAATTTGAAGAAGAACACTTCATGACTCCTGAAGAACTTGAGCCCATTAATGACATTTATAAATTATTTATAGAAAACTAGATCATTGCTTTCATTATTATTTCTTGCATTTATTGTGTTGTTTGTTATCTTTATAATATTGTTACAAAAACAAAAAAAACAAGAAAAATAGAAAACATAACAAAAACCCAAAACATTTTATTTTAAATACTATAGTAGGTATATAATTAAAATATATACCTTGTTGCATATATATATATATATATACAAGTATATATATATTTGCTGAAATTTAAAATTAAGCACAATGCCTAAACTTAGAAATGGTAAACAAACTGAACAAGAAGAAGAAGATTGGTTGGGAGGCAAAACTACAAACCCAAATGTCCTTCCTGAGGATCCAATTCCGGAAGGAGAAACTCTAGAACAACCAGAAGATGACCTGGGTGAAGACAATGAACAAGAAGACAATCTTAAAGAGGAAGGATCCTCGTCCCCTAGAATAGCTCCAGATGGAACTATTGCTTTTGATAACTTAGATCATTTCTGGAAATTTTTCAATAATAACATTGGTGCTCTTAATATGGCAGTTCGTATTGATAAAGGACAAATTAGTGACACTCAAGCAGCTATGGAAGATATGTTTAACATACACACTAATCCCTTGTCCTTTGTTGATCAAGAAAGTGATAAAGCTGGACCATCCAATAGAGATATGGTCACTATGATTCAGAACATGCCAAAACAACAGGTTACCCAACCCCCTAAGGAACCTGTTATTGAGCCTAAAATCATTCCCACACAAAATAAAACTTCCTTCACTGCTTTACTTCGCCAAACTATTGATCAATATGCTTCAAATCAACAAAAACCTAAAATGAAGCCAAACACCAATTTTCAACAATCTGGGATACAACATAATACAACTTCAAAATTTCTTCATAACACCCTTCCTACCAACAATTTACGCAATAGCAATATAGCATCTAATCTCCATGTCCCTCCATCATATGCTCACAAATCCCATATTAATGCCCTACCGAACCAATATGGTGGGCAAACCAGTAATCTGGAAGCCATGGTGAAACAGATTAGCTTCGCGCATGGACCAGATAGATCCCTACCGTCCCTCGTACAATTATCGAGAGATATGTAGTCAACCTCTGGATCCCATAGTTGTAGCACAACCATACCCTAAACACTTTCCCATGCCCGTCCTGCCTATATATAAAGGAACCGAAGATCCCATAGAGCATCTTCGTATGTTTAGGATAGCATGTCATGATATATCACACGATGACTTGCTATTACTAAAAATGTTCCCAAAAAGTTTAGGAGGAATGGCATTAGAGTGGTACTATCAATTGCCCACTCATTCTTTGAGAAATTTTGAAGAAACAACTGAATCGTTTGTCCATCAATTTAGTGCCTACATCGAGAGGCATGTCACCATTAAAGATTTGTACAACTTAAAACAAGACAAAGATGAATGTTTTGCTGATTTCTTAGCTAGATGGAGGCAGTTGATAGGAAAACTGCACTTTGTGCTACCTTATAGGGAAATGTTGGACATTTTTATTAATAATTTACAAGAACAAATATCTTATGAGTTATCAACTGCCACCTTAACTACCTTCGATCAAGCTATAGACTTAGCTCGAAGGGTAGAAGATGCTCTCATTAGGAGAGGTCACCTCAAAAAGAAAGATGATGAGAAAACATCCAGAAATCAGTATAAAAACAAACAAGTTGTAGGTGACGGAGTCACTGATAGCAAAAACGTTGCTAATATCAATACAACGAAGACAACAAAAAAATTTATATTAAAACCCCCTGATAAACCTCCTCGAGAATTTACTAGATTAAATCAACCTTTATCAACCATTCTACCTCAATTATTAGCATGAGGCTTGATTCAATTACCAGCTATCCGGGAACCTGATCCAACTATACCCGGATACAGAGCCGATCTACACTGTGACTTTCATAGAGGACCTGGACATGCTACAAATTCTTGCAAAATATTGAAACATAAAATACAAGACTTGATTGATAATAATGAAATGGAGGTGCAAGCTTTCCAACCTAAACAAAATGCTCCTAATAACGCTCAAAAGACCATTCCCCAAAATCAAAATCAAAATGCTAATCAATCATTGGATATATTTCAACATCCTTTACCAAACCATGGTAAAGAAGTGGCCAATCAAATCGAACATCATAATGTTCCCCCTCCTACCCGATATGTAGGGACTATTAGCGGACAATTACCTGTTCAGGATCCTCAAATATTTGACACAACTTTATCCTTGGTCACGACCAGGCCCCTACATAATTTTCAAACTCCCGATCCTAGTGATGTAGAATCAGATATCGAAAGTGAAGTAGACATCACCTCAAACCAATCGAATAGCTCTAAAAATGAATCAGATCCTATTCAACCTATCACAGATGCTATGGTTCCAGAAGAACCATTTCCTAGAAGAGTTACTACTCGACCCTCTTCTAATCAATTCCTTCCTAATGAACAAGCCATAAACGCTCAACCGAGACCAGTTCAGCGTCTTCAATATAACATTGTAGGTACCATCGGAGTCGTTACCAGACAACAAGGCTCAAAACTCTCAACAAGATCAAACTCAGAATGATGGATCAACTCCATTTATTTTGAAAAATCCCAATAAAGGGAATCATATGTCTAATGTTCAACTTAAGCCTCCTTACAATATTAATGAACAATTATCCAACACTACAACCAGAATTTCCCTGTTGGATTTGTTAAGATCTTCTCCCACCCATAGGGATGAGTTAATGCTTACATTAAGCCAAATGATGGTACCTCAAAATATTCAACTTGAAGCCATGTCCAATACTATCATCACTCGAGAAGTCGATTGTATTGACTTCCGGGATAAAGATATCCCACAACACAGTTTACATAAGGATAATCCCTTATATATTACTGCTCTAATTGGAGATGTAGTTGTTAAAAGAGTCCTGATTGATAATGGTTCATCTCTAAACATTTGCACTTTTGACTTCTACCAACGGTTTGGCTTTAGAAGTGATGAAATGAAGAAAACTGACATGATTATCAAAGCTTTCAATGACGAGACACAAGAAACGTGTGGAGTCATTACTATACCCTTGCAAGTTGGTCCTCGAACCCTAGATACAACCGTGTTTATTGTACATTGCCCTGCATCGTACAATATACTTTTGGGTCGCCCTTGGATCAATGCGATGCGAGCGGTTCCCTCCACTTTACACCAATGTGTTAAATTTGAATTTAAAAATCAGTTGGTCACTATCCATGGTGACCCTAGACCCTTTGATATGTGTGCTTTGGCAGAACCTGTTGGAGTGCAATTTTGCCCCGCTCTGTCATCCACACATCCTAATTCTTATTTTTCATCTAAATGTGTGAAAAACACACACATAACATCATCTACTCCATCAACTACACCTATACATTTAACTCAACCATCTTCTGAACAAACCACACTAGAACCTCAAAAAGATCTTAAATCCACAACCAATTCTTCATGTTCCATCCCTATCATTTCAAAACCTATAGACCCATTCATTAACACTTCCACATTATCAACATCTATCATACCTTCCACATCTAAAGATATAGGGAATGATCCTTCTACATCTTATGCTCTTTCTGATGAACTTTTACCGGATTTATCCACAATCTTAATATCAGAAAAAACAAATGCTTTTATGCAAGATTCAATTCTTTTAAATAACTTGCCACCATCTCCTCGTACTTTGGGCCTCCCACAACCTATGGGAAGTACTTACCAAGTCGGGAGTTGTGCTTTTATTTATAAAGGATATGATTGGGGAAGAATACCCAGGAATATCAAAACTCATCATGAGGGATATGCACGATGTTATTTTACTAATGAATATATTAAAGCTAAACCCATAATGCTTAAAATGGGATATAAAGGGAAAGGCTTGGGACCTTTCCAAAATGGCATGAAAGAACCTATCGAGGTAGAACCATGGCCCGCCCGATGTGGTGTGGGCCTATTTCCTAGTAAGGGTCAACCCTTCCCTTTTGAAGATGATGATCAACTCATATGTTATCAAGATTATCTAGATAAACAAGATTCTTTGTGTCCAACGAATCAGCCATTTACATGTAATATGCTATCCATAGCTTACCCTGAATTGATTGTTGAATCCGATGAGGAGTTGGAAGGAGATATTTTCCATGATGTCTCCGTTGAAGAGTTGTTACACAATGGTTTTTATTTTGATGGTTCTATACCAACTATAGCCCAACTTGAGGCCACCACTCATCAAGACAAATTATCCAACTTAACTTTAAAATAATTACAAGAATTGGGCGTTTCACCCGCCCCACCTAATTTTGAAAGAGATCTACACATGGAAGTAGAAAACGTCATTAAAGTTAACATTGGAACTGAGGATAATCCTCACATAATCAATATTGGATCAGCATTAAGTCAAGAAAAACAAGATGAATACATTGCATTCCTTAAAGAATATGAAGATGTCTTCGCTTGGACATATGAAGATATGCCAGTTCTGGACCCTTCTGTAGTCATGCATCATCTAGTAGTCCATCCGGATGCTAAACCTGTTAAACAGAAACTTAGAAAAATGCATCCCAAAGTGGCCCTGCTAGTCAAAGGGGAGTTAGAAAAACTCCTGAATGTTATTTTCATACAAGCTATTGATTATGCTGAATGGATCTCGAATGTAGTTCCAGTCACCAAGAAAGAAGCTACCAAAGTTAGGGTTTGCACAGACTTTAGAGATATTAACGTTGCATGCCCTAAAGATGATTTTCCTCTTCCAAACATGGATCAAATCATTGACTTTACTGTCGGGAGTGGAATGATGTCCCTAATGGATGGATTCTCTGGCTACAATCAGATCAGGATAGCTCCTGAAGATCAGGCTAAAACAACCTTTATTACCCCTTGGGGTACCTTTTGTTGGAAAGTGATGCCATTTGGTTTAAAGAATGTCGGCGCAACATATCAACGAGCTATGACTTATATCTTTCATGATATGATGCATGATATCCTACATGATTATGTAGATGATATTATAGCTCGCTCTATTAAAGAAGATGATCATTTAGATGATTTGAGAAAAGTATTTAATCGGTTAAGAGAATACCTTATTCGATTAAATCCAGCCAAATGCATATTCGGAGTTAAGTCCGGTAAGCTATTAGGGGTTTTAGTTTCTTTACGTGGTATCGAAATCGACCCTCTCAAAATTGTGGCTATCACTGATATGCCCGCACCTACCAATATATTGGAGTTACGAAGTTTACAAGGTAAGCTTCAAGCCATCCGTCGCTTCATCGATAAGTTGGCGGACAAAACCACTCCCTTTCTTAAGCTCCTTAAGAAGGATGTCCCTTTTAACTAGGACGACGAATGTACGGAAGCTTTTGAACTTCTCAAACAATACCTCCTTAACCCACCTGTGCTTTCACCGCCTAGACCTAATCGCCCATTTCTCCTGTATATTTCAGCTTCAGATTTCGCTTTAGGAGCTATGTTAGCTCAGCTTGATGATGAGAAGAAAGAACGTGCTAATTATTACATTAGCCGAACCCTCATCAGTTATGAAACCCGTTATACAGCATTAGAAAAATTATGTCTAGCAGTCATATTTTCTACGCAAAAATTACGTCATTATATGCTCAGTCAAAAAACTTATGTCATTGCTAAATATGATCCCTTGAGGTATCTCATGAGTCGACCTTATTTATCGGGTCGCATAGCCAAGTGGGTTCTTGCTCTAAGCGAGTTTGAACTCACGTTCATAGGACATAAGTCTGTTAAGGGTCAAATCATAGCAGATCAATTAGCTGTTGCACCCTTAGAGTCTACCCATCCCCTCATCATTGAGTTTCCTGATGAATGCCTTCAATTAGAGGCAGACCATATTGAACAATGGTCCTTATACTTTGATGGAGCCCGATGCATGAGTGGGGCTGATGCGGGTATTATTTTAATATCCCCGCAAAAACATCTTATACCTTTGTCCTTTAAATTAACATTTGCTTGCACTAATAATACTATCGAATATGAGGCTCTAATCCTTGGATTACGAGCTGCCTTGGCATTAAAAATCAAACATCTGCTAGTTTTTGGTGATTCTCAACTTGTCATAAACCAAATTAATGAAGTTTATCAGACCAGAGATGATAAATTGTGCCCATATAAAGCATATGTTTTGCAATTGTTATCCTTGTTTGATAAAGTTACTTTGGAAGCTATTCCGTGAACTAGCAATCATGCAGCTGATGCTATGGCCGCAACTGCATCTCTTTTGCCCTTGGAGTTAGATGACGAATATGCCACCATCATTATTCGTCGACTCTAGGAACCCGCTTCAAATAAGTCATGTTTAGAACCTTTGGATGTGTTTCTAATCAATGAAACTACTCTTGAACCTTGGTATACGGATATAATTGATTTTCTCCAAAATGGGACTTTCCCTGCCAATTCTAATAGAAACCAGCTTCGGTTATTATGTCGACGAGCAAGTCGATTTGTAATAATTGGCAATACTTTATATAGGAGATATTTTGAAGGTATCCTATTGAGATGTTTGAATCTAGAAGAATCCAAATCAGCTTTAAGTGAAGCCCACGATGGATCTTGTGGAGGACACTTCAGTGGTAGTGTCATTGCTAAAAAGCTCCTTAGGATAGGCTACTTTTGGCCTACCATGGAAAAGGATGCACATGATTATGTGCGCCATTGCGACAAGTTCCAGAAACATGCTGACCTTGTCCATGCGCCTGCACAAGAGCTACAGAGCTATTTCATCTCCTTGGCCCTTTTCAAAATGGGGCTTAGACATTATTGGCAAAATTAATCCTGTGTCATCTGATGGACACAAATTCATCATAACCACCACTGAGTATTTCACGAAGTGGGTTGAAGCTATGCCTTTAGCTTCCTGCACTGGAACTCAAGTCTCTAAATTTATTTTTAATCAAATCATTTGTAGGTTCGGAATTCTTACAAATCTCATCTCAAACAATGGAACTTGTTTCAAAAATAAAGATGTTAAAAAATTATGCCAAAAATATAAGATTCAACATCGCTGGTCCACTCCCTATTATCCTCAGGGTAATGGTCAAGCAGAAGCATCTAACAAAACCTTAATCAAAATTCTCAAAATATTGGTCAATAAAACGCCGCGACTGGCATATTCAATTATATCCAGCTTTGTGGGCCTATCGAACTAGTGTTCGAACTCCCACTGGAACTTCACCTTTTGTCTTGGTTTATGGCGCTGAAGCCGTTTTTCCCTTTGAATTAGAAGTTCCTTCTTTGGCTCTACTACTTCAAGATACCGAAGTAGGAGATGAATATCGAGCTGGCAGACTCAGTCAGCTGGAACTTCTAGATGAAAAGTGCATCAATGCTTTAGAGCACCTTCGTGCCTACCAAAACAAGCTTAAAAGATCATATGCCAAGAAAGTTCGTCATCGATCCTTTGAGGTCGGCGACCTTGTTTTAAAAGAAAATCAAAAAAATACTAATGCAACTAAAGACCTTAAAGGTAAATTTGAGCCCAACTGGCTTGGACCATATATTATCACTGCTAAATTTGAATCAGGAGCATACAAATTAGCTACCTTAGATGGTAAAGATTTAAAAGAACCTATGAATATTATGCATCTTAAGCGATATTACGCATAACATTTGGTCATTTCATCATTTGTACATATTTTGCATGTTGTCTCATTTTAAAAATATATATATATATATATAAATTTTACACAAAAACAAATAAAAAAACAAAACACAATATATATTAAAAAAAAAAAGTTAAAAAAAAAAAAATAAAAAGTCAAAACAAAAAATTGATTTGAAATCCAAAAAAAAATAAAGAAGAAAAGAGAGTCAAAATTATCAAACTCTTCAACAAATATTTGTTGTATATATTTCTTCTTCAAGTATTGCAGTTATATTTTCAAGTTATTTTGGATAAATTAGCATTTATTTGGAATCCCCCACTATCACAAACACAAAAAAATAAATATCTTGATTTTATCTGGCATGATTACTAATCTCTCTTATATCAAAGTACACAAAATTCAATTAAATAAAGTTTGAGCACAGAGAATTGATGTTGTTATTTACTTAAACCAAGCATATCTTTTCACAATAAAATGATTACATTTGTAATTTCCATGCTATGTTACATAGTAGAAATGGTTCTTGAGCGAAAAGTTTCCCCTGCTATCCTATCATGCACATGGTCTAGAATCTTTGAGAATTGGCAAAAGGACAAGCTCACCCCTACCCGGAATAAAAATCCCTTGCTCTACAGCTAATCCGAGCAAGTATCCCTAGTATAGGAAGAAAAGAAAAGTTCAAAAGAAAAGAGAAAAAAGAAAAAGGTTATTTCAGCATTATCTCAAATATCAAGTCACAATACAAAAAAAAAAAAAGCAAAAGCAAAGAAAAAAAAAAAAAGGCAAAAGCAAAAGCAATAAAATCCCTTTCCCTACCCCTTGAAAAGAAAAGAAGGGTTGATGAGCTTGAATCCCTGGAATTCTCAATTATTCGAAAACTGTGAGGTAAGCCCCATAACAGGTGGTTTGTGCCCAACCCGCTTGGCCTTGGGTAACTCCTAGCGTGGTGATATGTCCGTCACATTAGCGACCTTCTTTTGTACAGACCTATGTCTGCTTATGGATTAGCTAGCTCTTGATAACCCGACCTACATAGTAGTCCGGTATGGTTATATGCATCTAAATCATGGTTAATGAACACTTATTTGGTTCATTCAAATCACTTGTATCAAATTATCTTGCTCAAAACTTGGTAAATGAACAATGCAATTGCACACACATTTGTATTTGAGAGATTTTGTGTATCATTATGATAAATCAAGATTGGTAATGAACTCACATACGCACATGGGATTCCTTATAAATCTAACTTTTGTCTTTAAGATACTTTGAAATATTTTTGCAAATTGTTTGGAATAAATTCATTTTCTTCTTTGAAGAACAATTGTTTAGTATAAAGACAACTACATGCATTATCAAAAATCAAAATCATTTTCAAAACATGCAATAAAGTTACATTTATATATAACTTTTGACTTTCGCGATGATGGTATAGTTCCAAAACTAAAATTGGAATTTTATGCCTAGCGCAAGTCCTCATCTTCATATTTTCTGACTATTTTCAAAAATTAAAAATCAACCATGCAATAAAACAATCTATTTTCTTCTTTGGATTTCGCGATGATGGTATAAGTTTATACCTAAATATTCTATGCCTAGCGCAAACCATTGTACCAATTTTATTCCCCATTTATTTAAAATCATAAAAACATATGACTTAAATCATTATGTTACACAATTATGCTTTAAAACAAACAAACACCTATTCTATTTCATGTCATTATGTCAAACTTCAATTTTGCAATGATGGTATAATTCCTAGGGAATTATCCAAAAATTTTATCACACTTAGGAATTTATGCCTAGCAAAAGTCATTTTAAAATATTTCATGCATAATATTTTCATGGAAATCTGAAAAACAAATCATCATCATCATCATCATTTGCATCATCACAACAAAGTCTTAAGGCTAGTCTCTTAAGCACCCTTTTACTTTTAGCAATATTTCTATACTAGGATTAGCTTGACGACCGAGTGAGCGGCGACTCCATGAAATGGTCTATAATAGCGACAATGTCCTTTGAAATTATTGTTAAAAGTCCCTTTTATTTTTATCAAATTATCACATCACAAACAACCAACTTGTTTACATCAGATTATTTCATTTAAATTTTAAAAGCATGACATTCAAACCATAATATTTCCAAATGGCATAATTACATGAATCATCAAATCAATCAAATCAAAACATTAAAGCATCATACAAATACATAAGACAAGTCATATGATCAAAAATATCTCATCTATATATATCTCAATAGTATATGTACATCATCTCAAAACTAGATTGGTATGCCACAATCTGTACCTAGGCATACTCAATCCCCTATCAAAAATAATAATAAGCACTATAATCAATCTGTGCAGTGCAATCTGTAGCAGCTAGCCTCGAGAACCCCTCGAGCTCTCAGCCTCATCTCCTCCCCCACCTTGAGGTGGACGAGGTGGCCCCATCATAGTCTGTGTGGTGCTATGAGTCCTGGACTCTGATCGTGATGATGTCCTCGATGACCTCATCTCGACAGGCTTCGCAATATGGGTCGACAGTGATAACCTCTGCCCCTCTGGCACCATATGGTGGTATAGTGTCTGATAGAATGTGACCCGGGCAATAGCCCATGCTAGATCCCGAGTGCTCGCCCCTCTGCTCCATGCTCTGAGGCATGCTACCTCATCTCTGAGCTGTGTGGCCTCCTCTCGGTGTCGTGCAGCCTCATCCTGTAGAGTCTGCACCTCTGCCTAGAGACGGACAGTCTTCGCCCGGAGAGTAGCCATCTCACTACTCTCTCCTGTGTCCACACCCTTGCCCTTATCGGGCGATGGTGGTCTCTCTCTCCATGGAGAAGGGGGTCTCTCCTCCCTCCTCTCCCACTATCGTGGCCTCTACTGAGCCTGTGGTCTCCTCTGCTCTCTCCCACCATGACCCTGTGCTGCCTCAATGGCCGCCTGGCGTCGCCTCCCCATCCGATGCACAACTATGTGAATCAGACCCTGAGCCCTCGTCATCCGAGGAGGGCGGATGCTTGTGTACCAGGCATCATAGCCGTCGGCTACCCCTACATCATCCCCATCCACCCGGTTGAATGGGGGCATCATCTGTGTTTGAACCCTAGAAGCGCTACATATCTGGAGCCCCACTAACTGTAGTGTTATCCTAGACAGTATGAGAAAACTTGTAGTCTCTAAGGGATGGGATCCCCTGCTGTAGACTGAACTGCCTCAAAAATCGGTCATAGCGGTGGAGCTCCACCTCTCCCCTCTCCATCCTCGACCAGCAAACTCGCTCTGACGTGAGCCAGCTCCTGTCCATCCTCGGCCCACCCTGGATGATCTCTCCAAGGCCTCTAGGTGATCTGGTCGGAGACAAGGTCGTCAAGTAGTCTCCGGGACATTGGCAGATCTATCCGCCATTGTGACCCTCTTCGGAGCCACCAGTAGAAAGCTCGAGGCCTCTCCCCATCAATCCCTATCAGTGGGAGCCCTACAAGCCTCCGCACCATGATGTGCTCCCAAGCACCAAACCTGTAGTAGAGATGTCATAACCAGACATCGACCGCCCTTGTATATGACCCCATGCAGGATCCTATACAATCGGCATAGTACAAAGCTCCCCCAAGCAAACCTGTATCCGTGGTCTCTCATGTCGCAGACCACATCTGTTAGTAGCCATGGTACTCTGCATCCACTCTGATGGCATAGCAGTAGACCACCTACAACCCCAGCCAAAACCTGTGTCAGTCTAGATGCCCCAGGCATCTGCCATAGAGATTCGATGTTCACTCCGCCCTTCTCCAGGGCGAAGCTCGGATCTCTGCATAGTCGCATCATCGCGTGGCCCTGATTGGCCGTGGGAGTGATTAGCCATCCTTGTATGGGGATCCTCAAAATCCTCCATACATCCTCTAGTGTGGGAGTCATCTCCCCTATCGATAACCAAAAATAGGAAGAACCCGGATACCACCTCTCTGCTAGGGCTGTCAATAGCCCCATATCTGTAGAAACCTATGGCATCTCTACCACATGCTGCAAGCCAACCTAAGCCAGCTGATCTCGCTCTACCTGAGATAGAGTGGCCAAGTCATCCCTCAACCCATCGTATTTCCATTCTCTGCTCTTTAGTAATCCTCTCTGCAACATAAACAACAAAACAATAAAAATCATTAATCATTAATAATGCAAGTAAAGCAAGTTCAATTTAATAAATGATGATATCATCCACTATTGGACGATATCGTCCCAAATTTGAGCAAATTCGTCTCCGATTTTGCCAGTCGAAATCGTCCCCTTTTTGACGAAATCGTCCCCATTTCGTCGATTTCGCCCTTGGACGAAATCGGAGATATCGAGACGATTTCGATGAAATCGAGACGATTTCGTCTCGACGACGTCGACGGCCCAAAAACGGCCGTGATGCTCAAAAATTATCAAAATTTAATCTAAAAAGCATGAAATTCAAAATTCAAGCCTTCTAAACTAAGTTTAGACCCTTACCCGTAGCCCGTGCTGGACCTCTGTCGATCTGTGCGCTGTCTCGACCATCTTGTCTACAGAGCTCTAGAAACCAGAAAATAAAAAATGAATAGTAAAAATGAATTAGGGTTTTTCCCTATTTTTCTTAATTTTATTCAAAAACAATTAGCAACAAATTTAATTTTGGCTTTTTTGCATTTTTACCTCAAACGTTCGATTTGGGTAAAAACACGGAGGGGGCATCATAGTAAGCTGTCGTACGATTCGACCAAGAATCATCGCCTAAAAATGGGAATAAATTTTTGCTTTCTCGTAGATCGAGAAGAACTCATCTTTAACGCATTTTCCTCAAAAAATTCGCTAAAGAGGGGGCAAAATGTAGCACCCTAAAATTGGCGCAGTAAAACTTAGCAATAATCAAAATTACATTAGTAATAATTCAAATTCAAATTTTAACCCCAAAACCGCTCCCAAACTGCCTTGTTGCCCGTTTCCTCATTTTCTATGCCATTTTTAGAGTTTGTTTTGTCCGTTTGATGATATCGTCGCCGATCAGACGATATCGCCTCAGATCGAACGATTTCTTCTGGAGAAGAACGTCCAGACGATCTCGTCCCAAACTGATTTGTGCATAGTTAGCTTCTGTTTCAACGACGTCTCTAATCCAGGCAGAAGCGTGTCTACGCCGTTAGAGACCTCCCCCATTGGAGATCTTCCAAATTAGGATGATCTCCAACCTCCTAACCTCCCTCCTAAGCCTATTTAACCTTAGGACCCCCTCTTGGCATTCCCCTGGCTGAAATTTCCTGTAACACAAGTTCTACGTGCATTAGACCATCCTAAATTACTATTTGCCTCCATATTTGTCCAAGTTTATTTGTAGGAACCTTAGTATTTTTCAGCTAGAGCAAGCTCAAATCGTCGTAGACGATCCTGTTCAATTCGAGACGATTTCGCACCAATTCGAGACGATTTCGACTGTAGTCTGCATTGGGGGCAATCAGTGCCCAGAGTTTGTGTTTCTTCATTCTTTTCTGTTGCATTATTCTGCATTTAGTTACATTTATGATTATTCTTTATTATTTTGCATCTTGGAGTTCACCCATATAGTCTTAATGCTTAATAAAATCATAAATTGTCATTAGATTATTGTAATGCATTCGTATTTTGTTTATTATCATCATTTTAAGATTGTTACTATCATTCTATATCCTTGCCCTTTGTTGTCATAGCTGCATTTCTGGTATTTTGCCTCTACTTTTATGTTTGCAGGTCTCTGATGAATTCGTCAGATCTCAGACGATCTTGTCAAATTCTAGACGATCCTGACTGCTTCAAGAATCAGAACCTCCATCAGACATCCGGATCAGGTATGGCTCTTTAATTTAGCTTTTTCTCTCTATTTTCTGTTCAAATCTATTTTCTGCATTTCATTTAGTCTGCATTTTCATAATAGAACAACTTAGATTCATTTGGCCAAACCTAGGACTTGAATGTTTAAAGATAAAACTGAACACATTAAACACATTCCCAACCTAGGCGTGGAAACTGCCACTAAACGTTTCCTGGTGAACCCCACCATCCATCAAAAAATCACCTTAATACCCCTCCCCCGAGAGGCGGGACCTTCAAAGGGCCTCTCAGTCCGAGGTACCGTCCCATCCTTTTCCCATCCCCCTTTCGGGCGTGGATCCTTTAGCCTGAAGGTAAGGGTGCAAAAATTTTGGAACGATACAAGTGTGCTTTGTGCATTTATTTCTATTCTTAGATCCATTAGAATTTCATCACTTAGTTTGAATTTAGGCTATTAAAGGTATCACTCATAAAAATGGTTTACCTTTTGCATTGCTCCATTATCGGTAAAGCATCTATAGCTCTAATGGATATGACCTCAATCCCTTATATACATTTCTCTACTACCATTCAAGCATCTATAGCCTTGATAGAGGTTATCCAAATCACCCAAACACTTTATTTTATTGCATTATTAATATTTCCTTCTTGATTAAGAAGCATTTTGATCAATTTCAAATATTGAGTGTGCTTTTGGGTTAGGGATCTATAAGGATAAAAGTAGAGTGAGTATATTTTCACCTAATCATAAAACCAAGATTATTTTATCCTTATGACCTAAGAATTACATTAATGTTGTTAATGAATGTGAAGATTCAGAATTGTGTTACACTATTCCTAATTTTATCTATTTTAACCCATAATCAAAGAATAAAACTAAATAATTTGATCCACAAATCCTTAGCTTCACTTAATTTCAAAGTAAGTAATTTATCCTCAATTAATTAAGCACATTTCCCTTTATAGAAACTAAGAGTCAATTGAAACTACATGAACATACCAAAATTAGAGGTATAGGTGTGAAATGACAAAATGTAGATTGGAACTAAAACAAAAAAATTAAATAAAACTTACAACAAAGAAATCTACCTAAAAAATAGGAAAAAAAAACAAAATCAAATAAAGAAAAATCAAACAAAAAGCATGATAACATAACTTAAATGTAAAAAAATCTAAAACAAAACTACAAATATAAAAAAAATAAATGAAGAAAAAGAAAAGCAAAACTATAGCACATGACTTTTTTTCTAATTACTTCAAGGATTAAAGTAATGTTTTAGTAACTCCCCATTGAATGGTAGAGGGATATCTTCTCCATTCAGATTCTTTAGTCTAAAGGTATTATCACCTAAAATTTCTAATATTTGATAGGGACCTAGCCAAAGGTTATCAAAATTATCATGGTCTCATTTATTTTCATGTTATTTATCCCAAAATAATATTAAATAAATAATTCTAAAGGCTTTGATTTTGGTTCTTTTATCAAACCATCTCTTAACTATCCCTAGCTTCTAATTTATCATCAATTTTCAAGTAATCTTTCACGAACTAAAGTGTTAACAACTTCAAATTGGTGGGAAAGACACGATCTTGGCCATATACTTTATGATAGGGTGATGTAAATATTGAAGATTTTATTCTTGTCCTATCTACCTATAAAGCATATTTGAGTTTATTGTTCTAGTCTCTAGGATTTTTTTCTAGGAGCTTCTTGATTATAGTCAACAAGATTTTATTGGTAGACTCAAGTAAACCATTCCATTGAGGGTAGTAGTCAGAAGAAACTTTTAAGGTCACCTTGTTATCATAAACCCATTTTGTAAACTAAAGTGAGGTAAATGCTAAACCATTATCACAAACTAAAGAGTAAGACATTCCAAATCTGGTGACAATATATTCTTCAAGGAACTGGATCACAACATCTATGGTGCAATTCATAGTGGCTTCAACTTTTTTCCAATGAGTGTAATAATATGTTGTAGTCAAAATGTATTTATGGATATTTAAAGAATTAGGATTTATAACTCCTACAAAGTCTAATACCCATTGGGAAAAAGGACAAGCCTCAAATATTGGATGTAAAGGTATTGCAACATTTCTTTCTCTATTAGCAACAACTTGGCAAGTCTGATAGGATATAACATGAGTATGGGCATCCTTAAAGATATGAGGCTAGTAATATTCAACTCTCAATATCCGATGTGTAGTGGCATTTGCTGAATCATGTCCAATACCATATTTTAATGAAATTCATTAAGGACTTGAGTATCTTCATATTCGTTTAAGCACTTGAGATAGATTCCTTCATGGTTTCTTCTACAAAAAATACTTGCTTTGATCATAAAGTTGGCACTCTTTAGATGTAATGCTCTTCTTTGAGTAGCATTGAAATGATATGGATATTTTATATTCAATAAGTAGTACATAATATCTTGGTACCATTCATCAATTGTGATGTTATCCACAAAATATTTTTAGCAAAGGATTTGAGGATCTATTTTAGCTAATATTTTACTTAGTCCTTGGCCTTTGAACAAAATCATAGGATGGATCTCTAAATAAAATTCCTGTAAGGTTGTCATCCATTTACCTTTTCTTTCTCCTAATTCATTTTGCATTAGCATAGTTTTGATAGTTGGGTCTAGCATAATTGCAAATATTTTAATGTGTAAAATATAATGCCTAAATTTTTTTCCTACCTTTACTAAAGCATATGCATGCTTATCTATAATTGTATATTTTAATTGGGCATATTTTAATGGGGAACTCATAAAGTATATTGGAATTTCTTCACTATTTTCATTATTTTGTGTTAGGACACTACCATTTAAATGTTCAAAAGACAAAAAATAGATTTAAAAGGGCTGCATATAATTAAGACTTACTAAAACTGGAGCATTAGACATAACATCTTTAATTCCTTGAAATTTTGCTTCAACTTCAGAAGTCCAAATTATGTTAGCATATTTATTAAGCATATCATTTAGTGACCTGACTATCTTTGTAAATCTTGAGATGAACTTTCTAAAAAAAATAATCTCTCCAAATAATGACCTTAGTTCTTTATTACTACCTGGGATAGGAATTTTTTGTAATTCCTCTACTCTTTTTTTTTTAGGCGAAAAACCCCTTGCGGAGCCGCCTTGGTCTGAGAGACCATGAAAAGGGGGTTCTACACCGTTAAAGTCACCCGGGGGTCGCACCCGACCCTGCTCGCACCAACATTATCAATTGGATTTTCGATACCCAATTCAGCTTTTTGGTAGGGTGGATATTTGAACCTGGGACCTCCCTTGGAGGATTTCCCTCTCCTCTCCAACTCACCTACAACACCTGGGTGATTCCTCTACTCTTTTAGGGTCAATTGAAATACCATATTTAGAAAAAACATGACCTAAAAATATTTCTTTAGTTACTCAAAAAATATGTCTTAGGGTTTAATGAGATATTGCATTCTCTACATTCTTGGAATACTTTTCTTAAATCATTAGCATTATTAGCATGTTTCTTTGAAAACACTAGAATATCATCAACATAAATGACTATGCACTTTCCAATTAGGTCTCTAAAATCATAATCCATTACTCTTTGAAATGTGACACCTGCATTAATCAAACCAAAGGGTATTGTTTTATAAGAAAAAAGTACCTCATATAGTGGTAAATGTGATCTTCATTCTATCCTTAGGATCTATCATAATATTATTATATTTGGAATATCCATGTAATAAAGATATCATTTTAGATACATTTACCATTTGTAAATGTGATCTATGAAAGCAAAGGATAATTATATTTCTGAGAAGCCTTGTTAATATTCCTAAATTCAATACATAGGCAAAATTCTCTATTTTTCTTACGGATAGGTACTATATTAGCTACCCAAGTAGAATTCCTAATGGGAAATATAATTTGTGCATCTAAGATATTTTTAACTTCCTTCTGAATAAGGGATTCTAGCAATGGATTAACATATCTTTATTTCTGCCTAAATGGCTCTGTATATAATTGTAAAGGGATAGTATGAGCTATAATTTCCTAATTATATGTTTTCAGATATTCATAGCTCCAAGCTATGTTGTATTTATAATATTTAAGAGATTGTATAATTCCTTCTCTTTCTTGACTAGTGCAAGATTTTTCTATCAAAACATTATGAGGATTTTCAATGGTCTCTATATTTATTTTATCATATGCTTTATCTTTAAATAAAAAAACTTTTACATTCATTACTCTTATAGTTTATAACAAATAGTTTTTCAATAGAAAACATACCTTTGGGGATTGTATTCATTTTCAGTGTTATCTCATTGCCTATATCAACTTCATCCAAGACTTTGTCATCTTCATCTATGACCTAGTTTTTAAAAATTCTAGAATTAGTCATAAAATCTTGCATTAGTTTATCATTTTTAAATACTTGAAAATTATGTATGTTATCTAGAATGGATCAGTAGGCTACTAATTCTATGAAAAATATCTTAATCCTTTTGTTATCCATGGGTTTTAGTGTACTTGCTACCACTGCTAAGAAATTTGCAATTCTATTGCTTCTTCTGGAAATTAGTTTAATGTTAAAAGCATGGAATTCATCAATTAAATATCTTACTCTATTTCTATAATAGATTAACCTTTTATCATGGCAAGCATATTGGATTATAACTTGTTTAACCACAAACTAAAACTCTCCTAACACCTTCAAACATTTAATATTTTTCTTCAAAGTTAATTACAGTCCATATATTAATGCTTCATATTCTATAGTGTTATAGGTACAAGGGAATTGCAGCTTATAGTTTTCTAGAAAAGATTTTCCTTTGGTATTAATTAGCTCAACACCTACTCCACTATATTTCCTATACTTGAATCCATCAAACTTAATATTCCAATCCAAATTTTCATCTTTACTTTGCTTACTTGGTGATATATTAGTTTTAGAATTATTTGTGATTTGTTGGGTTTCAAGAGTGTAGACTTCTAATTTTGATTAATTATAGAGAAATTCATTGGTATTATTATAATATATAATGATCTCTTTAAATCTGGGTTATCTTTCTATAATAATCTGGTTTTCAACTCCTCATCAAGGCAACCACATGTGAGATAAATCAACAGCCATATATCCATTCAGGTTTTTAAACTAGTCCCTACTTAATAGCATTCCATATCTATCTGAGATATCTATTACTTGAATTTATATATACTATTGTATTCTAGGTTCTTAAGCTAATTGTATATAAACATGCTTGAGTACACCAACCATGTAAAATTTTGTTGTATCCATATGAACTACTACTTGATTAGAAGGATAAAGTTTTAAACCTAAATTTTTTTAAACAATGTGCGACATGACATTACCTGAGGCTCCCAAATCAATAAGAAAATTGTTCAAATTCTTACCTATAATTCTAATATTTAAGAGGAAATGAGGGAATTCCCATTTTTCTTTTCATGATACAAATTGGTCATCCATGGTTTTCTTCGATTCAATTTTATTTTTTATCACTAAATGCTTTAATTAATATATCTTGTTGACCATTTAGATGAATTATTTCAAATAAATATATGTTTGATTTTATTTTATTTAAATATTTCACAATGTTATATGCAATTTTATCTTGTTCTAAACCTTTGTGTGGTTGTGGTGAGATATTAGCATTAGGTGGATTGGAATTATTGTTGGATTATGTGTCAAGAGAGTGGAATTATGATTAGGTGGAGTAGAAGAAGTGATAGGTGCTTTACCTTTGCTTCTAAGCATATAATTATGATTTCCTTTCTTGAACCACCTATAAGCTTGTACTTCTTCTAAAGATCCATTATATCCTTCTTCATCCTCTTTTGTTGATTCAAAAATTTCCATTACTAAGGATATTCCATTACTAGTGCTCACTTGATTTGTATTATCTTAATTAGGTATTATATCCATGTTTTCCATTCCTTTCTAAAGTAGTTTAAATTTGTTATTCAAAACATTCATTTTTATTGCATTGTGCAGTGGAATGCACTCTACACCAATTTTTTAATTCCAAATCTAAAATATTGACTATGGTATTAGATTGATTTTGGTTGGTAATGGGGTTTGGCACTCCTCCATTATTTGGACGTGTATTTTATTAACTATTAAATCTTTGGAAATCGAAGTTCCTATTATGAGGTGGATTATTAGGAGGAGGATTCTAAGGTACCTACTTTTATAATTGAATTATATCATTTTTGAGTTTCTAGACTAATCTTTGTCGATTATCTAATTGGGAATTACCATTATTATTCTGTATTATAGTCATTTGATTTGCTACGTTATTTGTAGGTGTAGTGGGATTCAAGAAGGTAGGTATGTTTTTATTTTGAGTAACATTCAAAAATTCTGGTGTAGTTGGGTTTGTATTGGTATTTAAAAAGTCTAGGATATTTTTATTAGGATTAGTGTTTGGAAATGCATTATTTTTAGTATTCTTATAAGAATTAAATTTGTTATCTAAGTATGTTAGAGTAATAGTATGGGTAGGATTTGTAATAGGATTATATGGCTGATTAAAATTTGTATATGGTAAAGTATTCAACATGGGTAGCTACTATGAAAGAGATTGATTAATCATTGGGACTGGTTAAATATACATAGTTATCCTAGTAAAGGTAATTGACTAGTTCTAAAACCTTGAGGTATTAATTATTATTCTATAGTTAAGGATTCACTATATACCATGAGTAAAGTGGTGATATAAGGTTCTCTCCTTACAAACATAGATGTAAGAGGGTATAAAGCTCTAAAATACATCTATATGACTTCATCAACACTAATTGTATATGGTGGATTTAACCCGATATACAACTTGTAGAATATGGTATTGAACAACCTTAGAAAATCATTGAACTCCCTTTTAGTTGTTGAAAATTGATGATAAATGATAGCAGGGTCTATGGGTAATATAAATTGACTAACAAATGTTATTTCTAGATCAACCCAAGAAGTAATAGAGCTTGTAGGTAGATCGATATACCAATCGTACGCTAATTTATCCAATGCGAGAAGAAACATTCTATAGAAAACATCTTCATGTTCCACCTATAATTGAATTAAAGCATCCTTATAAGCCTATATATGCTCTTCAGCTATTCTAATGCCATAGTGTCTATACATAGGCAAATATCTTTTAGCATTCTTAGGTATATCATGGGTTGGTCTAGATATATTTAGTGGACTACTACCACCTAACCAGGGTGAAAATGCTACCATTGGTGTACTTAATGGAGTGACAAATGGATCAATATATGGTGTGATGGGTTGAGATGAGGTATTAATGGGAGGAAGAGTACTTGACTAACCTTTACTTTTTCTAGGTCTTCTAGAAGAAAAAATACTATGAAATTTAGTATCACCTTCAAAGGTCTTAGACCTAGTGATTATAACTCTACATTCTAGTTTTAATAGTAAAGTAGTATGATATATGAAAACAAACAGTAATGAAACTCTAATAATTTTATAATTTAAGAAATAATTATTAAACTTAGACTTAAATGATTTGTAACAATTAAAGCATAAGAATTGGGCTATTAAGTTGTTTAGACCAACAATAGCAATGTAACAAAACATTTAAGTACTCTTTCTAGCACTATTTCCTATTGAGTGAAACATCAACCTTGTTGCCAACATACACAACTAGTTAGAACAATAATTTTTCTCTATTGAAATATAACATAGATCCCCCAAGGTTTAGGTGATAGGGTATGTTATTATCAAATCTTAAATCAAAAGAATAAAAGGGAAGGTATATGGATAACTCAAAGGTTACATATAACTGTTACAAGAGCAAGTAATGATTCATTTTTTAACATATATTTAATTCAATTGCTTTGTTTATTACCAAAATATGAATGTTTAATATTAAAAATTGCTTCAAAGAAATCAATAAAATCAAGATTCTAGGCTTGCTACCTTGAAATTATCAATATATCATGTACATTGCATCATTATTATGAATAGTATAGCATGTTGCAATGTATATTCTAAAACTTCTATAAATGAAACACATAAATCATGTAATATAAGCCCCAAAAATTGAAATTGATCTAATCTACTCCTATTCTAAATAGATTTCAAAGAAAATTTAAAATAAAAGGGTTAGAGAAATAAAGAAAGCAAACCATTTAATACTTGAAGCATTAAATTGAATTTGTTGAAATAGCAGTTCTAAATCAAACCAATATTAGCCTGATCAACATTCACACAATGTAATACCAAGATGGTGCTATCTTCAAAGGAAAAAAAAACAAAATACTAGAATAGATTCAAATGCAACCATCACCAGAATGTGCAGATTATACCAAGAATTCTAGTATCTTGGATTGATAAAAGATGTTCAAATATTACATTCTCAGACTTAATAGCATCATATGATTACGATAATAATCCTCCAAATACAATAATAAGGGTGCAAATATCCACCATATATAAAGAAAGAAAAAATCTAAAGTACCTATTGCTAAAAGTGGAATTTGACCCTTTGGAATGGGGTCTCAATGGCTATTTATAACCTTAAAATTTTGATTTTTTAGTACTTTATAGTTGTCTTTTGGTGGTTTAAAATTGAAATTCAATGGTTTATAGTTGGACTTATGAGTTATCTCTTATATGATGTGTCAATTTGTGGTTCCTCTTGGTCTAGTTTTTTAGTTTCAATCATTGATTCTTTTAACTACTTTAGTAGCTTCTTCTTGAAGCTAAGTGAGCTAATTTGTCATGCACTAGATGGTCAAAATCAAGTCCAAGTTCACTGTATTTATTCTAAAATTTCTTCTAGGCACTTTTTTGGCCTCCAAATTTATTAGGGCATTCCTTTATCCTTATTTGTTTCTTATTTTTACCGCAACATAGAAGAAAAACACATATTAGTTCAAATTTATATTTGGCAAGAAATTTATTTGAAAAAATACCCATTCTAATTATAGTATTCTCATTTACTTTTTTTGTTAATTATTATTATTATTATTATTTTAATTTACATGGTGGAATCGGTAGCCACAACGAATTCGGGTAAGCTATACGACTTTTATGGCTGCCACAGTATTTTGCGTTATCTTCCCTAGAAGCTACCACACCGATATTTGTGCAGTCTGCCCCTATAACCACCATGCCACAATCATTTTAAACATTTTATGTCATTGAAAGAACCAAGAAATGGACAAGCATTCAGTCTGGCTAGGCCTAAGATGTTATTATTATTATTACTAAGGTTGATGATTATTAAATTTTATTAATTGATTTTCTAAAGTTTAATCTTTTTAATTTTAGGTTCATATTATTAGGTTTAACATTAACATCCCTTTTAATTTTAATGTCAAAGTATCAAATTAATACTAAGGTCATTCCCTAAGGTTCAAGGTATTTTTGTTTAATCCCATGCTAAGTATTTTTGCTTTTAATTTTAGGGATAAAGTATTAAATTTAACATTGAAGTTCCATTCTAATTTTAATGTTAAAGTATTAAATCCAATACTAAGGTTTTCATTTTTATTTCTTTATTTTATTTATTATTACAAAGGTTGGAGATTATCCTCTTAATATGTTTAGCCTTTAATATTTCAATAAGTCTCTTATCCATTAACATCTAACATTTATTGCTCTTGATTAGTATACCTTTAATTTTTTCTTATGATAATACTTTAATTTTCTTTATTATGCCTTAAGCTCTCAAATCATTTGTTTCCACAAAAAAATGAGATCTTATTAGTTATTTGATTTGCTTTAATTTTATATCCCAAGCATTAAGTTGAATGTTTAGATTATTCAATATTTTTGTGATTTTAAAGAGATCATAAGGATGTGGAGTGAAATTATTTATTTCATTTCCTTAGGTTTTCTAAGCCTTAGCATTAAAGATATTTGAGTGCATACAAAAAATTGATCCTTAGTGTTGATAGAGCAAAACTTAAACCTTTGGAATAATTGGTGTATTAAAAAGGGGAAATTTATTTTTTAAACTTCAAACCTTATTATCAAGACCAATCAAATTTTAGAACTTTATTCCTCATGAAGAATTCCAGGCCATCATTATCCTAGCTATGCTTTTGAGCCATATATTTTTTAGACTCACATAGGCTATAGATCTATTGGCTATAATTCTATTTTGTTGATTTCTCAGGCTCACCCAGGTCATAGATCTAATAGCTCTAATTTTGGTCCATTGATTTCTTGAACTCACCCAAAAAATAGATTTATCGACTCTAATTTTGATCCATTGATTTTATCTTCCAATAATATTACATCTTAGTGCTTCCCAACTTTGATTTCAAGTCATTGGTCTCTCGGATTTGTTTTTGAATCATTCATTTTTTAGTCAATAATATCATAGATTAATGCCTTCGACTTTGAATTAATTCTCTTGGATGTTCTTTTGAATCGTCGATCTCCTAAATGTGCTTTTGAGCTATCATTTTTTTAGCTAGTAAGATCATGTCTTAGTGTTTTCCTAGATTGATCTAATGTATCTTAGCTATGTGTTCGAGATGTTTATTTCTTGGTTATGTGCTCCTAGTCATTAATTCCTTAGCAAATAAAATTATATTTTAGTGCTTCCTGATTTTAACTTAATTTATCTCGACTTTGCTTTCAAGACTTCGATCTCCTAATGTACTTCTAAGCCCTATATCTCTTCATCCAATGGGATTCCATGTTAGTGCATTCTAGGTTTTGACCTAATATCTCTTGGCTATGAATCTAAGCCATTGATTTCCTAGATAGGCTTTTGAACCATTAGGTCTAATGTGGATAGGATAAAAGCTCTTTGACTTAGTTGTGGCTCCAAAGACTTTCATTTTCATCGACTTCACTTTCAAGACATAGATATGCTAGATTTTATTGTAAGCCGTTAATTTTCTTATGGATAAGACAAAAGACATTGTCCTCAATGGAAAATGTTTAATTTTGGCTTGATGGTTATGCTTCCTAGTGATTGATCTTCTAGATTTAGTTCTAAGCCACTAAATTTGGAGGCCTATCAAAGGGGGTGCATGGACATAAGAAGAAATTTAGACTTAGGTTTAGGCTAACAACCTTAGAAAATAAATGTGTACAAAATATTTTAAATAAATAATAATTTCTAATTTTGAGGTATTATATTTAGGCATTATATTTCAAGCTTTTTGATCTTATCGACTACATGCATTCGAGTCGTATATTTCTTGGTTGTGCATCCTATACATCAATTTGATGATGCATAAGACAAAAACACTTTTGGGGAACTCCCCAAGCCATCAGATATCCTGGATATGCTTTCAAGCCGATAATTTGTGGCTTCCAATGAGAATGCAATTTAATGCATTTTGAGGTGAGCATTTCTAACCCTAATTCTTTAGAAGTAATTTTAGGTTGTTGGATATGCCGAATAAATTCTAATTCATTCATAATACCACCAATAAGATCATTTTACTTTTACTATAGACCTTAGAAAAACTGATATATATATAAATATATTAATGGTTGAGCATTTTTTTCGACAACGGATAAAATATGGACCACACAATGGATTTCACTAGGAATTCGTCTGGGGCACACAATTATTGTATTTATTTTAAGGCTTCTTTGGTCCACACATTTTTTTACCTTTATTTTTAGGATGATCACTAGCCACCTTTATTTAATAAAAAACTTAGGTGAGGATTTAAATGATTAGAGCATTCGTGTAAAATGCACCTTTAGCTTAGATTTCCAAATTATTTGCATACATAGGTTAACCTAATGGAAAATGATATTGATTTAATTATTTTTTTCTAGGATTTAAAACCTTAGCGAACATCAAATTTAATTGATAATATTAGAATTAATTGCATTAAACCTAAGTAAAAACAATAGTCTTAGACATGGTGTGATTTTATTGAATTACATTTTATTGTGTGAATGAAAGGAGCTTAACCCTTATGATTACTAGTGAATAGAAATTAATATGGAGATTTAATTTTTTGCGGTAAAGCTTCTAATGGTATTATTTAAAATATGCATAGATTTATTATTTTTATTATTATTATTATTATTATTATTATACCAAATTTGAAATAATTTTAGCATCAAAATAGATTAAAACTCATTGATTTAGTCAGCAAAAAAAATGATTGAAGGCAACAACCTAAGCATTTTTAACAAAATTTTTATCGAGGCCATTTAAAAGAGATCAATGCAATCAAAATTCAAGCATATAAAATATTCAAAGCAAATTGATGCAAAATGAGATTCAAGTCTTTAAAATATTCAATGGAAGCAAGTTTAAATCCTTGATGTAAGTAAATTTTAGATCAAAACCAAAAATTCAAATGGGTCCTCAAATTGAGATGGGTTGAACAATGGAAACAATAGGTTGAAGTTCAAGAAAAGAATGGAGCTTATTTTTTTGAGTTAAATAAGGTTATGTTGGTCACGAATCTGCCTAAGTATAAATATATGCACCCTAGACCCAACCAACATTGAAAGACCAAAGGAAAGAGATGTCCTTCAAGCTAATATCCAGAGAGGGTTGGTTCCCTTACTAATCTAAAAAAATGGTATAAATTTTAGGGAGATAAATTAACAGAAAGAGATGGGAAATATGGTTGTAACCCATAAAAATAGACTAGGGATGAACTAATAGCTAAATAACCAAGTCAAATTCTAACCAGTTTTTAATAGAAAGAACAACATAGGAACCAATAACACATTGTAAATATGACTTTCAATTAACATTTCAACATTCACTTCTTCATTAGAAATTAAATTCAAATACAGAATTTAGTCTATCTAAGAAAGGCATGAATATAATAGAAATGATAGGCAAAATGTAGTCACATACACAACTGATCCAGGAAGCATATTCCAAAGTCTTTCAATTGATGCAAAAAATTAAACTTCAAGAGTTTTCAGTAGAATTTCCCTATCCCCCATTACATCAAATTTCTTAGTATTTATATAGGGTTGTGCCTCTATAATTGAATGAGCATTAAAGCAAATGGTGGCAGACTATATTCTAGTCAGCAACAACATTCTTTTTGGGAACAACAATGAATAAATCAATGAATGTCTTCGGAAGTGACAACCCTTATTCAGTGGAAAGTGTCTTAGAAATCAGTAAGAAGGAACGATGGAAATTCATTTTGAAATTTGATGCATTGAGAAACGACATCGCATGAGAATCAAGAGCTTGAATATTAAATTTTGGACCTTTTCACCTCAAATTTTTATTTTCGCTAGGAGCCAAAGAAAGTCAATTTTGCTTGGAGAGTGAGCAAAATCAATGCTCCCAAATCATTTTCACTAGAAAAAATGAGCGAAGCTCGTTTTTTCTTGAATAACGCCCAATGATTATTTTGTCATTTTTATTGGTGAAATTATCGTTGAACAAATTAGCAAAAAATATTTTTCCCTAAGATCTCCTCGAAAATACATTTTTGTTGGAAGTGTAACTAGAGACAAACGATTTCATTGGGAGACGGGAAAAAAGGGCACTTTCACTCAAAACGGACACCTGACAATTATTTTCCCTCAAAACTAAGCGAAAATGGAATGTTGCTAAAAAGAAAGGCAAAATTGACTTTGATTGTCCAAAATGCATGAATTTTGGTGAAAATACCTTTTACTTATTTTTTCTGGAAAAGACATATTTTCTTATTTTTTGGTGAAGACATATTTTCTTATTTTTGCTAGTGAAGACGTCTTTTCTTATTTTACTGGTGAAGATGTCTTTTACCAGCGAAGTCATCTGAAGTATGAACCTTGCTAGAAAAAAATGTCTTTGTTAGTGAAAGCATTGAAAAAGGCATTCAAAAAGATATTTGTACCAGCAAAAATGCCAAAACAAATCAGTGAAAACACCCAAAAGTTGAAGAGATCAATGAAAATACATAATTTATATTTTGTACTTGGAAGTTTTTACAAAAAATTATAGTGTGGCAAAACTACCAACACTTATGGTGGCTCATGGGGTATTCATCTTGTTTAGATACAATTGAACCCAAGCATTTATCCATTGGGCTCAACTCTCACCTCTGCTTGTTGAATTAGATGGTTTATTTCATTCGGTAGCCTCCTTCTACTCTCTTTTTTCCTATGCCTTTTATTCCTACTCCTTGAGATGTGCAGTGGTGGTCTCATACACTACAACCACCTTAGCCTAAGAATCCACATCGATCATTGAAGGATTATGGAGTGAATCAACAATGAAGCACAATGTCTGGATCTAGTCCAATCTGATGTGATTGGCTTTCTAGTTCAGCTCTAGTAAGGATGACCCGATGCAAATGATCCTTTTCATAAATGAAAATACCTACTCTTTTGTAATTGGTTCTATCTAGCCATAAATATCCGAGGTATCCTCTGTGAAATATTTTCAAACTACATCCAACTCTTACTTTGGTAAAATATCCCCATGATCATTAGTGAAACTTGAGAATCTAACATCAACTATAGCCTCAAAATAAACAAGTGAAATACAATGCTTCTTCTCATACATATCAAGTAGCTTATGGCCTTCTCTAGCCAAATCTAATCTAGAAAAATAACTGTGCAATGTTATCCTAGCATTAGACCAAGCTCAATCCATCCCGCTCATTGGTTTAAACTAAAGGGTAGAATTAGCTAATGATTGAATCTTCAATGCCATATCCAATTTTGGTTCTAGCTGCTCCTTGACATATCGTAATGTTTCCTCATAAAGTATAATTACTATTCAAGCCTCTTGAATATACAACAGAATCAAAAGTGATTTTGTTACCCATTTTACACAGTATTAAGTCAAATTATGGTGAGTCTCCTTGATTTTATCCTTGGAGAAACCCACTGATTATACTACCTTTTTGGCCAATTGATTCTGTAAAGTTTTGAGTTGGGTAGTCAATGCTTGCACTTGTTATTCTTCTCCTTCCTGAGCTTTCTAGTGTTCCTTGATCACTTTCCTATAGTGTGTAATTTATTTTCTCAAGAAATATGCCTTCTACTACCAATGAGCTACTTCTAATTTTGTTGTTTCCAGTTGGGCCTTATGTTTAGCTATAGCACCTTACAACTCGGTGATCTTTGCTTCAGCTTCAAAAAAGTTCTTCTTGAAATGCTCGTCGTGCAAGTAGATTGAGCTCATCTCCACCTGAATGTTCCCCATATTTTTTGTAGTGTCAATATGTGTAAGATCATCTATAATAACTTCATAAGAATAGTCACTTGGATCCATATCTCCTTGGGGATTTTGGATGTGGGGAATCATTTTCATAGTGTGGGAATCCATAGCTTCAGGATCAAAAGAGACCTTCTTCAATGTTTTTACTAGAGTTTGAGCCTCCTTTCACTTACAACTTTTTAGCCATCATGAGGAACTTTTTTAGGCTCGACTGATATTTTTTGCAATAGGGTGCTTCGGCACAACTTCCATCTCTAACTTTGGTAGCCCTTATAACTCAAGAAATGGGGAAAGGGGAAATAAAGCCTACTGAGGGTCTAGATCAAAAAGGGAAACAAAAATAGGAGTGGTTGATAGAGTGAAAACACAAGGTTTAGCTATAGTTACACTTACTCGATAAGGGTCTAGTATACTTATAGCCATGGGAGAACTAACCAAAATGGAATATGAAGGGAGAGAAAATGGTTGCAAATATGTATTGGGGGTGAATGCAAAAGAACTAAAAGAAATGGAAAAATAAGGAACAATATTAGAAGGAACATTGTTGATTAGTGACTAAGGAACGGGGAGTAAAATCAAAGTGGAATGTATGTCAAATGGAGGTGAAATAGAAGTGAAAATTTTTGAATGGGATACAACGATCACCAAATTCTCATGATCAAGGGAAGAAAATAGAGAAAATGTACCTGTAGGCTCTAACACCATTTGAGTAAAAAATGAAGGTGGTTGTGATATTGGTTCTTTATCAACCTGATATTCCTCCATATTCTCCTCAATATTAATGATTTCAATATTCTAACCAAGCCACCCTTCTTGGACCAAAGGAACAATATTTGAAATACCATCTTGTGTGGTTGAAACTATAGCAGGAGGTTTTGCGCCATATGAAAAATTTACACCAGTTCTTGACTTCTTGGAGATATTTAGAAAAGGAAGTGCCTTACCTACACTCCTTTTCTTATGTTGAAGCTACTTTTTCAACGACGACTATTTTTCTTCTTCTACAAGTGGCACTTCAACCGTTAATCACTCTTTTCCAGCCATGATCTCTTCATTTTCATATCCTTGAAAGCTTCAAGGTACAAATATAGTGAAATAAATCGACTGGTACTGGTCACAATGCTCATCATGTATACTTAAAAATATCTCATCCATCACTAGGTCGTAAGATGACCTGATATTTCCTCGATGGGCCCTCATAATACACCAGTTGGTGATTTTATCATTATACCAATTGGAAAAATGACTCTTCATTTTGTTAAAAAAGTTTAGAGGAGGAATCTAGTGCTTGTGAACTTCAATATTATATTCAACTTCCATATCATAAAATTTATGCCGAGGGAGCAACATCATCTTCTCAATGTGCCACTCAAGATCATGCTCTTATGGATTGTTACTTTGCTACATGATATCTTCCCTAGGGCCACAATGAAAACTCTTCACTTTAATAAACGTCACAAAATAACCCAAAGTATCATATTTCCATTGTTGGAGCAATTCGACCAAACCAAGGTTGTAGAGGGTTTCAACAATTAGCTTATTCTACCCCGCTTGGTTCACTTCAATGGCATCGAAGTGAAAAGGCATGGTGCACGTAGCCAACTTTTTCGTGCCTAACCTATATGTATTATTGGTGAAGCCACTCTGTCGGGTGACCTCCAACGCAAAAATGCATTCCATAGTGAAGTATGTAAGGAGGAACAACTTATTAGTAAAGCAAAAAATCCATACCACAATGTCTTGCATCAACATGAAGATATCATATTTCTCCTTCGTGATGATATCCTCCTTCATCTCCCTCAAAACTCTCTCACATGCATCAAAAATAAACTCAAGGGAAAAGCCTAGGAATATGCAGTTGAAATTATAACAGGACTTCCTTCTCAACAAACTTTGAATCCATAAATAAATGGGTAGTTTTTTATCTACCTCATCGGTTTGTTCCATGGCTATAAATGGAAAACATTGGTGCATGTGAAAAAAAAATACCACACCAAGAATGAATAATGTTTGAACACCACCTCTTCTCCACTTTGCACCTTCTCCAACTATGTGTGCATTCTTTGAGCCACATAATTTACACAGTCAAATAAAATTGTATTAGTGCTTGCCTTCATATCCGGGGCATAAAACTCTACCTATGAAATATAGTGTGTAATCGTTAGTTGCCATTTGTGCACCAAAAATTCAGTAGAGAGACTAATAACCCAGGCCAACATGGAAAATAGGCTTGAATTCTTAAAATTATTAGAGGCTTTTGCAAAGCTAGTAGCTCTCCAAACTATGGAGTCTTTATTAATTGAATCTCCATAAACTGGTATAATGACACAGTTGACTGGTATCTTTCCTCCTACTCCCTGAGATTAAGCTTTCTGAACATTACGTCTGAAGGATGTATAGCCTCGCAAGTGAATGCTTCTTTGACTGCATTGACTAAAATTTTGAATAGCCTATATCCTTTCACATTTTAAATGAATATTGTAGCAGGGTGATAAAATTTTAAAATTATCAAAATAAATTCTGGGCAAGCATGAACCAGTGTACATAGAAACCAAAAAATGTGTACATGGTATGTTATATTTTGTGGGCTATCAGATGTTAATCCTTGTGTTACAAAAAATTCCACATCTTGGCACAATTCCTCCATGCCCTTGTTTGAAATGGTGCAATCACCAATTTTCTCCAATGCATCATAATATGGTTCAAATTCCTCACCTTCATTCCTCCTAGCTTTCTTAGATTTTTTGCCTATATCAGATTTTTCTGAGTCTTCCTTGATTATACAGCTTTCTTCCCAATTTTTTCACTCTAGTAACTTTACTTCAATATTCTGATATTTTTGGAAATTAGCAGCAATTTGGTAAAGCTAAGTGATAGTTCTGCAACACCCCTGAGAGAATACTCTGATGTTTTTATTTGTTTACAAGATTAATGGGTTTGCCCCTTTTATAACACTTAACCTCAACAACCTAATTTAATGCATGCAACACACACCAAATTTGAGTGAACCTGCTCCTTGGTTCCCTTGCTCGACACACTTTTTCATAATTTTTAACAGTTCATGACAACTTACACTACAAATCTTCTTTGAATTTCATGCCCAATAATTTTTCAAATTTGAGGCACATAATCTGACTGTCAATAGTTGACCTCGAAAACATTATTTTCATCTTTATTACCTTGGAATGTGTGACTAGAGTGCTTTTTAGGTGAAATTACTTTTTTTTACTAATTTTAGGCACCAAAAGCACCTTTTGGCAGTTTTGCTGGCAAAATTACCTTCCACTTGTGCACATAATTGGAGTTTCTTTGTTGAAAGTAAATCATGTAGATGAAAATATGTTTTCAAGCGAACTTGTTTTTTTCTTTTCTTTAAAAAATCAATTGGGTGAAAATGCATCTTGAATATTTTCCTCTTTTGAAAATATATTTTTTTTAGTCCAACTGGGAGTCATGTCACAGAAAAACAAATCATGTAGATTTTTTTTGTTTTTGAAAGTACTTCATATCGGTAGTTTTGCTTTAATATTAAGTTAAAATATATTTTCACTTTTAATGTGCCAATAAAATGTGTTTCATCGACTGGATTGAGCAAAAAAAGTATGCAACTGATATTTTGACTGAAAAACACCTTCGTTGAACTGAAGCGTCGAAAATGTTTTCTTATGCTTTCATTGGAAAAATCATCTACTTGGCATTTTATAAATAAATTTAAATTCTCTTTTATTTGCCCTCAAAACTTTATTTTTGAAGAAGCAAGGTATGACTGATAGTAATGTTACTGGAAGATTTGCCGAAAATAACCTACTTTTTAATGCAACTGAGAATTTTACCCTTTATCACATCTAACAGTTTGTTTCTTGAAAAAATGATTCTTTTAATTGGTAGTTTTTGTAGCATGCGAGCGAAAAATAAAACTTGAAAATCATTTTTGCTGAAAAAAATTATTTTTGCCAATGAAATGCATTTTTCGAGTGAAAAAACCCTATCGGGGAAAAATTAAATCTTCTGTGCAAAAATACCTTTTTTTTAGGATTAAACAAAAAAAACCTTAAAATACTATGTACATATTTACATTCTTGATCCCAATTTTTTTATTGATAGTAGGGCTTCAAATGAAGACCATTCACTGGAATCGGTAACACATGACCACCCATATCCTACAAATAATATGAAATAAATTGATTCACATTGGAAATTTGAAATGGGCCCTCCCAAATTACCTCAAAATCATGATGTTTTCTTGGATTTGCCTTTTTATCATTCTATTTTAACACAAGATCTCCAACCTTAAATGCCTTCTCTAAAGTCTTCCTGCTAAACCATTTTTTTATCATTTGAACATGCTCCATGAAAGTATTATATGTTTTCTCCATTTCTTCTTCCATACGTAATATTTGAGCAAACCTTTCACTCATGCAATCAAATTCATCATATTTATCATCAAGTAATTGCAAATATTTAAGATTCGACAAGTCAATGTGAATGAGCAAGAATGCTTTCTTACCATACACAAAATAATAGTGGGACATCTTAATAGACTTTTTAATTAAGATGTGATCAACACATAAAGCTTGGTTCAAGAGAAAATACCAACTTCACTTGTTGTCACCAAGAGTCCTCTTCAAAATCCTAAGGATGTTCTTGTTCGTAGATTCAGCCAAACCATTTCCCTATGGATAATAATTTGGTGAAGTTTTCAAAACAATACCATACTTACCTATAAACTCACTGATTTTGGCACCGATGAATGGAGCTCCGTTGTCTATTATAATCACATATGGTATGCCAAAGTGAGTAATCAATCCTTCAAGGAAAGTGATGACTACCTCCTGGTTTGCCTTCTTAGTTGGGACTGCTTTGGTCCATTGGGTGAAATAATGAGTTTGAGTCAGAATATATTTATGTATAGCAGATGAATTAGGATCAATGACCCTAATAAAATATTCACCCCATTGTTGAAATGGTTCTTCTACTTGGATTGGTTGAAGAGGTAAAGGTATATTTATACTCCTACCAACATACCTTTGGCATTTGTCACAACTTTGACTGACCTTAAATGCATATAAAAAAAGGGTGAGCCAAAAATAACCTATTTTGATAATTTTTAATGCCATGTATCTTCCTACATAATGGCCTCTTGACAATCTAGAATGAAACTCTTTTAGGATTTCCTACTTTATTGATTCTCTAACACATTTGAGAAGCACTCCATCATTGTTCTTATGGAAAATCCACTTGGAAACATAACATACCTGAGGGCCTATAGTCTAAATATTCGTCTTTGTGAAGCATTGATATGTGAAGGACACCTTTCTAAATTGAAGTATTCAACAAGGTCCTCTATCCAATCCTTGTCAACTGAGGAATTATTAACAAGATTACTTTCACTTATTGCATATTCATACTAGAAAACCATTGTTTCGAGAGTAGCGCTCTTTGCAAGCTCTTGACATTATGCTCGACCATGAACCAACTTGGTTGGAAAAATTTCAATATTATATTCTTAGATTTTAGAAACCCAACTAGCTCTCTTGTCTCCAAGCTCACCATAGATAATGAAACTTTGGACATTTGGATGGATAACATAAATAATTACTCCATACACTTGCTTATCTATGAAATTATACTTATCTTCATGTGGTTGTATGACTTGGATTAAAAATGTGATTGGTCACTCATTTCCATTTTCTCCCTTCTGTATAAGGATATCCACATAAATTTCTTGTCCACCAACAACATAAAGGATAAAATATTTTGAATAGTTAGGGTTTATCAAAATAGGGATTTGAGAAATTCTTTCCTTGATTTCCTAGAATGCTTGCTTCCTTTGCTCAGTCCATTTGAAATCAACATATTTCTTCAATATTTCAATCATTGGTTTCACAAATTAGGCAAAATTTGCAATAAAATTACGAACGAAATTAATTTGACCAAAAATGACTACAAACCTTTCTTATTGGCTGGTAGTGGAAGCTTCAAAAGAGCCTCAACTCTAGCTAGATCAATAGCTAAACTTTTTTTTGAGATTACATGGCCCAAGAGCTTTCCCTCCTTCACCACAAAGATAGACTTATTTGGGTTAATGGATATCCCTAACTCTTGGTATTTTTTAAACACTTGTCATAAATACAAGCTATGCTTCTCCATGTTATGAGAGAAGATAATCATATCATCCAAATAAATAACAATGAATCAATTGAATAGATCACAAAAAGACACATCCATCACTCTTTGAAATGTTGATCCAGTGTTCAAGAGACCAAAAGTTATTCACTGATAAGCAAATGTACCCCATTTTGTAGTGAATGTCATTTTGTATTGGTCTTCATCCTTGACCCATATTTGATTGTAGCCATAGAATCCATCTAATAGAGAAAATATTTGAGCTCCTGCTTATGTGAAGAATCTGATTAGTCGGTGGTAAAGGATAATGATCTTTTAGAGAAGCCTGATTTAAATTTTAGAAATCAACACACAGATAAATATCTCCATTTTTTTTCCTCACAAGGACAAAATTGGCTACCCAAGTAGAGTGCTTAATTAAGTAAATAATTTTATCTTTCAATATTTTAAATAGTTTAGCTTTCATTAGAATTGCAATTTTTGGATTGAATGGTCTTTGTTTCTACCTAAAGGGTTTCACTCCTTGCAGTTCAATAGTATACTGGATCACATTCTTGTTGTAACCTTTTAAATCTTGGTAGCTCCAGGCAACAATGTCTGGAAATTCATGGTATAGCTCCTTGATTTGCTCAAGTTCTTATGGAGTGTAATCAGTTCCAAACTTGATTGACTTTTTAGATTCCAAATGTAGCTTAATGTACTCCTCATCTACTTTGATATTATATTTTTCAAATCTATCATTTTGATCAAAGATATTTTCGAGCAAAATCAATTCTTTCAATATATTTCTCAACTAAATCAGCCCCTCAGATTCTTCCTCATCGAGTGTTATTCCTTCCATACTACTAGATTTTTTTATCAAAAATTTCATGATTTTCTTATTTATTTAAAACACTTGTCAATAAGGAACTGGTGACCTATAAACCAACCTCATGATATTTGGTTTCTTCACCATATGCTCAATTGGAAAAAATTTGGCACTAAGGGATGCCAAAAGATCTACGTGTTTATTTTATTCCTACAAAATTAATTGATATTTAATGTTGTGAAGGACTCACATAGGTACCAAACCTTGTTGCGATACCTTAAGATAGTGCTACTTAGAGACACACTTACTGGTTAATTGATTCACAATCAACTTAGAATATCTAAAAATCCATATTTTTTTGATCTCGATATTCTCTACTTTCTTCAAGCCTATGCATAATGCTTCATATTCAGATAAAAATCTAGGTCAATCTATATGAATATATCTTATGTATTCCAGAAAGGGAAATTAGAACAATTCTATCTCTTGCATCATTTTTGCATCTTGCACCATCAAAGTAGAGCTTCCACAACTGATCTGGAATAGAATCTTGATCATCATATACTTTTACTTCAAAAATTTTAGGCTTAGTAATGGAGTAACAACCAATATTAGTTTTAGTCATTGTGTTAAAATCATTCATTGAAAAATTCATCTTCTGTACAAAGCTCATCCAAAGATTCTTCCATTAAATCCAATTCTTCTGGTTCTTCAGTCATCATGTTGACAATATCCATGGAATTTTCTTCTTCTTCAATCCTCTCTACATGAAACATGGAAGGCTTCTCATTGTATATATCGTTTTCCTTCATAAGGAACTTCTAGGTGAGAGTAATACAAGGAGAGATAACCTCCCAATTTGGCTATAAACTCTCTTGAGAGGCACATACTAAAATATGGCTCTAGATCAACTACAACCACCTCTTGGATCACAATGATCTGAGGTATTTTATGTGGAACAATGGGGATATCTTTGATGACACCCACTATTTTTATAGGGGTATCATCCAACTGCAAGACATCTAGGCTACTTCTTGTATATTCCATGCCCATAACTTTACAAATCATCTTTGGCATGATAGTTTTCCCATAACCAGAGTCAATCATGCATTTATGCACAATCCAACCCTCCATCCTAAGAGACAAATAAAATGGTGGTGGCCTATTCTTTCTAGCAGCTAAAGTTGTAAGAATTTGGGATAATACAATTTGGGTGGGATTTTTAATTTTATTTTTAACAAACTTCAAATATTCTTGCAACAAATCAACCTATCCAAGCAATTGCAAATCATCATAGAGGCTTACTTTGGAGGGAATCCTCTTCATTTTTTCAATAATACTATATGTATATGCACTGGATTCTCTTCCTTCATTGGTAGCCTCATACTTGCTCTGATATTATTGCATGGCCTCTAGCCTCTTTCGCTTGGTCAAGGATGGGTATTTGAGCCATTCTCTAGCTTGTTATTTCATTTCAACTTAAGGTTGTGAGGTTGAAGCCTTTACTTGCAATATTTATTTCAATTGTGGAGGCAAGAGATATTTTAATAGGTAGGTGCATCTAGATTGTGTGCTAGAATAGGTGGATTCACTTGTACTTGTTTTCTCTTATTCTTCACCTTTAGATCTGTGGGTACCTTCAATGGCTCCATTTTAGCTAGATTTATTGTGATCGAATTTTTTCTAGCTCTCGTGAGAACTAAAACTTATTCTATGGAGGATACCATAAAATTATGATTAAATTCTCTAATCATGTTGATTTAACCACTGAAAGAGTTGTCTATCAATATTTGCACATAGTTCAGATGAACCATACAAGTTTCTTCACCATGCGAACCATTGCAGGTAGAACACCAATACATTTTTTTTTTATGGGCTAGCTTCTTCATTTGTCAACATGATTGGATTCCTTTCAGGCATATTATTTGTCAAAGTTCCTTGCTCTTTGGTGATTGGTGGAGGTTGAAATCTCCTAGGCTTGAAATCTCTCTCAGCTTACCTTTCCTTAATAGCAGTAATCCCATTTGTCATCGCTATCATTACTGAGTTCATTGATTGCATCTCTTGCAACAACTTCTCTTGAGGATCAATATTTGAGGGTGCTAGAGGACCTGGTAAAGGTAGTGGCACTAGTGGAGATGGTAATGCTAGGAATGGAACTGGAGTGGGTAGTTATAGAATGGAAGGAATAGATAGTTGTAGGATAGAAACTATTAATGTTTGAGATGAACTAGGATTCCATGAAGGAATCAGATACATGGGGGCATTGGTAAATACTGAGAAGATGCATTGGAATATAAATACTATGGAAGATCAAGGAATATAGGCACCATCATCTTCGATGGGAGCTTACCAATAGAAATCAAATCAGCTTGACCCTTTTGCACTTGGGATTACAAGTCTAGAAATGTATCAACATTGGACTAATAGATGGCCATGCTAATATCATAATTGAAGGCTCAAAGATAGTAAAATGCAGCTTGTTTAAGAGTCAACTAGAGACTGTCATGGACTCTCTACCAATTTCAAGTGAACCTAACATTGAAGCCAATAGTTTCCTCCTACAAATACCTTTGAATATTTGTAAATTGATGCAATAGAGAAAATGATCCACTTGTTCATGGAAGCCTTTTATCATTAACTCAACCAATTGGTCCCATGTGGCAATAGTGGAAGGTGGTTAATACTGTTACCAATAAAGTAGCTTCCCTTTGAGAGAGTATGAGTAATATGACCATGACATTTTTATCTGTGATGCTATGAATAGTTTCCAAAGAAGCCACGTCTTTAACATGCTCATAATCTATTTTTCCCATACCATCATAATTAGGCAAAGCCTTTAATGGTACTGGTACGATCGAGTTATGAGCTTGCATATTCAAAGATTAAAAATGGTTCAATGCTAGAAACTATCATGGTGGCAATGGATTTAGAGCCATTTGGACCGAATAATTTTCTTAGGAAGGAAATCTAGTGTCAATGCTAGAGGGACTTGAAGGAATGGAAGACACACCATCTACTTGTGAAGATGTTACAATTGATGGGATAGTTAGAGTGATTAATATAGGATGCTCTCCTAAGACTCAGGTTTCAAGCTCAAAGAATTCAATGGTATTTTCTAAATTTTTGGTATTTCGATCTCGTGATCATGAAGTAAAGCTTTCATCAAATTCATGCTCAAAGACTTCTAGGTAAAATTGAGTTACCAGATGTTCTAATCAAATAGTAAAATATGAATCAAATCTTAATACTACTTAAGGTGAAATGTTTGGGTCCCATTAGGTGTGTTAAAAAATATTGGTCATGAATCTACCTAAGTATAAATATATGTGACCTAGACCCAACCAAAATTGAAAGGCCAAAGGAAAAATATGTCCTTCGGGCCAGTCTCCAAAGAGGTTTGGTTCCCCTACTAACCTAAAAAAATGGTATAAATTTTAGGGAGAGAAATTAACAGAAAGAGATGGGAAATATTGTTGTAAGCTATAAAAATAGAGTGGGGATGAACTAATAGCTAAATAACCAAGTCAATTTCTAACCAAAATTTAATAGAAAGAACAACATAGGAATAAATCACAGATCACAAATATGACTTCCAATTAACATTTAAACATTCAATTCTTCATCGGAAATTAAATTCAAATGCAGAATTTAATCTATCTAAAAAAGGCATGAATATAACAAAAATGATAGGCATAAAGTAATCACATACACAACTGATCCAAGAACCAGAGTCCAAAGTCTTTCAATTGATGTAAAAAATTAAACTTCAAGATTTTTTTAGTAGAATATCCCTCTTCCCCAATTTACATCAAATTTATTAGTATTTATAGAGGGTTGCACCTCTATAATTGAATGAACACTAAAGAAAATGGTGGCAAACTATATTTTGGTCAACAACATTATTTTTGGGAACATCAATGAATAAATCAATGAACACCTTGGGAAGCGATGACCCTTCATCAGTGAAGAGCATCTTGGAAATCAATAAGAAGGAATGATGGAAATTCATTTTGGAATTTGGTGTATCAAGAAACAACAACGTCGCATGAGGATTAGGAGCTCGAATATTAAATTTTGGCCTTTTGCACCTCAAAGTTTTATTTTTGCTAGATTGAGCCAACAAAATTCAATTTTTCTTGGAGAGTGAGCGAAATCAACGCTCCCAAATCATTTTTGTTGGAAAAAAGGAGTGAAGCTCATTTTTGCTTGAATAACACCCAAAAATTATTTTGTCAATTTTTTTGGTGAAATTATCGCTAAAAAATTAGCAAAAATCATTTTCACCTAAGATCTTCCCAAAAATACATTTTTGCTGGAAGTGTAACTGGAGACAAACGATTTTGTTGGGAGGCAGACGAAAAAGGTACTTTCACTAAAAATGGACACCCGACCATTGTTTTTGTTCAAAACCAAGAAAAAATAGAATGTCACTAAAAAGAAATGTGAAATTGACTTTGACCATCCAAAATGCATGAATTCTAGTGAAAACACATTTTACTTATTTTTTTTGGTGAAGATGTCTTTTATTATTTTTTTTGGCAAAGACATCTTTTCTTATTTTCATTGGTGAAGATGTCTTTTTTATTTTCACTGGTGAAGACACCTTTTAGCAATGAAGTCATCTGAAGTTTGACCCTTGCTAGTAAAAACATCTTTGCTGGTGAAAGCACTGAAAGAGGTATTGAAAGAGATATTTGTGCTAGCAAAAATGCCAAAATAAATCAGCAAAAACACCCAAAAGTTGAAGAGATCAGTGAAAATGTATAATTTATATTTTATACTTGGATTTTTTTTTTAATTTCTAGTGTGGCAAAACTGCCAATAGGTTATTGTTAATGATGTAATAAAATAAAAGGGTTGACTTGCAAAAATATTAAGTCTTATATTTTTCCATGAATTGAAAACAAAGCACATAAAACAATCAAGTCTAAAACATTTCACTGGTTCCTAATGAAGGAAAGGACCAAATTAGCTTTATGTAATATACCTAATGATCCTAAATCTACAAAGGAATATTCCTTGAAGTAGGAAAGAATGCATGAGGATCATCATGAATTTTTTAGATTAATTAGAATTATTAGTCGTGTGGCACCTGATATAGTTCAAAGCTTTGCTAAAGCCACAATAACTACTGTAGTTAGGAGTCTAGAAACATATTTTGAAGATATTGATTTTTTTTTGGAATTTTAATGGATGAAGCACTGTAAGGATGCTTTTACCACTATTTTAATGCAATAAAACTACCATACTTCAAAAGGAACTAACAAGTGTTTCCAATTTTCTATTCTAAAGGAAATTATTTTACCAAATAATGTAATATAGGGGGGTTTGTGTGATACTACATTATTTGTTCATGTAATATTTTAGGAAGTGCAATTATTAGTTTAGGGAGTATTTAATATTTGAGTGTGTCAAGGTGTGAAGTGTATGAGGTATCAAGTAGGCAAGTGTGAGTTATGAGTGTAAGGTATCATGTGAGTAGGTGAAGTTTTGTGTGAGAATTATGTAATTATGAGATAAGAGGTAAGGTCAAGAGACATACATATGAATATTCTCATAAAATTATATATTGATGATAAAGCATTGTAAAAAATATTGAACTAGAAAAGCATTTATTATGCTATTGTAGTTTTTTATCAACAATAGTTAAAGTGTTGTGTGCATTATTTTATGAGAATTATTGTGATCCTATGGAATTTATACTATGATATATTTGGTTCCACTTTTCTAATAGAGATGAATTATCAAGCAAAAATTTTATATCAACAAGAAAATTACAAAGTAACACAAAGAATCATGTGTTCTCATCCTCATCACAAAGTCAGCTATAATGGAGAAAAATATATTGTCATATATGCAGTAAAGGACATATTACCAATTTTTTAGATTTAATTTATTAAATAAATGGAATCAAGAACATAGACCTTTCCAAATAAATCAACAAAGGTAATATCAATCAATTTAGCCATAATATATACAAACACAAAAATAATATCCAAAATGGAAAAATTAAATCTAATAAGGAAGAATATGAATCATCACACAAGGTTCTTATGGCAAAAGAAATATTTAAATCAAGTAAGAAATAAGAAATAAGTCAAAATGATATGAAATAAAAAATTAATGGATCTACTCCAAAAATATCTTATGAAGTAAATGCTCTATAAAAATAGTGTAATAAATAAGAAGAAATTATAAAGAAATTGGAAAACATGCTCATAATGAAAGATACAAATTAAATATTTTAGGGGATAGAAATGGGGTGTGATTTGAAACCCAATATGATAGATGTATAATGTGACACTAGAGACATAGTATAGAAAATAGATAAAGCATGTGGTACTAGTAATTTATGCAACGTTCATGATAATATTTGTAAGCAAATTTTTGTGTTGATGTTCGTATTAAATATGTAGAAAGTATTTTTAAAACGGAAGCCCAAACTATTAGTATTGGTGACAATTCAAATATTGGTGATACTATAAGAAATGTTGATGGAAACAAAGATAACTCTAGATGTGTTGATGATAGTTTGAGCCTAATTTGAGGTATATAAATACTGATAGAGATAGTTATAGTCTAAATTGTGTTGATGAATATTTAAATATTGATAATTATGATGGTTCAATTCATTCTAAATATATTAATATAATCTATGAATATTATTGTCATGATTTATGGCATTCAAATTATATTAGAAAATAATATGATGATAAGTTTGGTATTTTTGAAAAATACACAAAATATATTGGTTCAAAATTGTTAAGAAAAATGGGATATATTTTTTTTTTGGTAAGAGAATATTTATAATTAACACCGGGTTTTAATTGGTTGACCCAAAACCATTTTACAAAATAGGGTCCACTGACCAACTGGACAAAGGCCAAGCCCTAAAAGTTTAAACTGACAACAAAAAGGGACAAGACCTACTCTTCCAATAGAATACAACCAAACTAAACTATGGAAGCCTAATATTATGGCCATCAAAAAAGAAAGACGCAAAATAGAACTAACAAAAACAAAATCCACTTTGAGCATTCCAATCTAAAATTTTTCATTATCTATCACCATTGAGACTGCATGAAGAAGATTTTCAGTCCACGTGATCAAATTTGCTGCTACAATGCCTTCATTTGCCAGCCTATCAGCTGCCATGTTTGCTTCCCAGAAGGTATGCAAAATTATGGCCTCAGGTCGATCATGAATTAGAGCCCTTGCTTCATGGATGTAGTCATCAAATCTCCAAGGAGCTCTCTTAGTGTTATTTAGAATATTTATAATAATAAGAGAATCACCTTCCACCAACAGTTTCCCTGGATAATTCTCTACCACCTTGAGGCTCCTCCAAACTGCCCTCGCTTCAACCACATTGTTAGTTTGAGCTCCAAGATGTTCAGCAAAAGCTACAAGCACCTCACCCTTGTGGTCTCTAAGTAAGCCACCAGCCCCAACTTCACCTGGGTTGCCCCTAGATGCCCCATCAAAATTTAACTTAATCCACCCTAAGGGGGGTGGGGTCCATGTGATCATGGTTCTAGGACAGACTTGAGGATGATTGAGGCCATCAATGAGAGGTAAGTTTAATTACTGGCCTAATGAAGCTTCAAAAGGATTTGGAGGTCTAGATGTTGGAGCACTAAACAAGCATTCTCATTAGCATATACTAAAATTTTTGACAGACAAAGGATGACTAAGAAACCTTATCCAAGAAGGCCCGACGATTCCTTTCCAACCATATCTGCCACAAGTAGTGATGAAGGCAGATCTTCCACATATACCTAAGACGCCTATTCAAAAAGGGAGAAGGCCATTGGAAAAATAAGTCAAAAATGGACTGAGGATGGACCCAATAAATATGAAACACTTGTAACAGACCTAACAAGATTGAGATAGAAAAATTACAATACAGAAACAAATGATCAATAGACTCCCACTCAGACATACAAATATAACACCTATTAAAAACAATCACACCTCTTTTTATTAAGTTATCCATGGTGAGGATCTTATTTTGGATGGCCACCCATGCAAAAAACCCAACCTTCGAAACAATGCTTTTGGGCCAAACTTCCAAGTGAGGGAAAGTAGGTTCATCATTATCAATAAGCATCGAGATAAGCGGTCTTGATGAGAAAATTCCCCATTGTCCGAAGCTTCCCATATAAGTCGGTCCTAAAGAATGCCAGAAGGGAGTAAAAATAGTCTTAATTCATTCTCCAGTATTATTGATGCCCCTGGTAGATCATTGTTCATTATTGGCTTCCAAACCCTTCTATTGTTTGACAAAGTAATAAAATATGCAACTTTGGTACCAAAAACTTCAATTGTCCAAGCTCTAAGGGTTGAAAGGATGGGGTCTATAGAGAGGGGATAGTCCTTTAACCATTTGTGGTCCCAGAAATCAATGTTTCTTCCATTTCCCAGTTTCCAACGTAGCCCTTTACTTAGCAAGTTTTTAGTTTGAAGGATTGATTTCCAAAAAATTGATCCCCTAGGAGGAAAGGAATAACTTAAAAATTTAGTTTCTTGCAAATACTTTCTTTTGATTATAGTAATCCATTCTGCATTTGCATTTGTCAGAAGATGCCATGCTTGTTTGGCCAGGAGGGCCATGTTTAAATGTTGTATTCTCCTTAGCCCAATACCTCCAAACTCCCTTGGTTTGCAAACCCTATCCTAGGACACCAAGTGAAAGCACTGCTTAGATTCAGAACCAGTCCATAGGAACCTCTTCTCGGATCTCGTTCAATTTTAGTGTAGACACTTGTAGGAGCTTTAAAAATAGAGAGAAAGTAGATAGGGATGCTTTGAATGGAAAACTCGGTGAGAACCGCCTTGCCAGCTTGAGATAACAAATTCCCTTTCCATCCAGCTAGCTTCCTCTAAATTCTTTCAATTACATTAGTCCACATGGAATCAGTAGCTTTGCCTGTAAATAAAGGAAGGCCTAAGTATGTGGATGGAAGAGTAGACACTGAGCATCCAAGAATCCTAGCAATCTTAATCTGCCTCTGAATGGGAGTGTTAAAGAAATAAATTTTACTCTTTGAAAAATTTACCTTTTGCCCCGCAGCATCCTCATATAGCTCTAGAATATGTTTTATGACCTTAGCCTCAAAAACTGATGCAAGAGTTAACAACAAAGTATCATCCACAAACTGTTCATGTGTAACTGCCTGTGTTTGTGATGATGCTTTAATTCCTGAAATAAGACCAATATTACAGGCAACTTTGATTGTCCTCCCAAGGGCTTCAGCCACAATGATAAACAACATGGGAGAGATAGGGTCACCTTGCCTTAGGCCCCTTTTACTTTGAAAGTATCCAACAGGAGCACCATTAACAAGGACTAAAAACCAAGGTTTCATAAAACATCCTTCCAAAAGCTTGATCCATTCATGATGAAAACCAAATTTTTGAAGAATGGCAGAGACAAAACTCCAGTTTATGCGGTCATAAGCCTTGTTCATATCCAGCTTGAGAGCAAAAGCAGGTTTTTTAGTCTGGACTACCGAATGGAGGGCTTCATGAACTGTTATGACACCATCAAGGATGGACCTCCCAGGGACTGAACTGCCTTGACAAACATCAATAAACATAGGAAGGATCTTCCTCATTCTATTTGCAATCACCTTGGTCAAAATTTTATAAACAACATTACAAAGGCTAATAGGTCTAAAATCCATCATAGATCTAGGAGTAGGAATATTTGGGATTAAAGCAATAAAAGTGGAGTTAAAACTTCTTGGAATATGCTTTGTGGACTGAAATTCCTTGATAGTAGCACATACATCAAAACCTACAATATCCCAAAAAGCCTCGAAAAAAATGAGGTGAAAACCCGTCTGGACCTCGGAGCTTTATCAGGGTTCATTGAGAAGAGGGCCTCTTTGATTTCTTCATCCGTGAAAGGCTTAATTAACTCCCCATTCAAGTCATCAAAAATTAAATGAGGAATATGGTAAAGCATTGATTCTGAAGCTAAGGCATAACTGAAATGTTCTTCTCCTAAAAGATTCTAAAAATAGGAAACTGCTTCATTTCTGATCTCATTAGGACTAGAAAGGGATGATCCATCATCTCTAACAAGTTCTTTAATTCTATTGTGGCTTATGTTCCTTAAGGTAGATGCATGAAAAAATCTTGTGTTGGCATCACCTTATTTTAGCCAGGTAGCTCTAGACTTTTGCCGCCAAAAAGTCTCCTCACAGGCTAAAACATTATGGTACTCAGCAAGGGCTTTCTTTTCATCTGCCTGTAGGGAAGGTTATGGAAATCCCTCTTCAAGTTTTTTCTCAATAGTTGATAACCTTTCAGAGATGACTTTCTTGTTTTCAAAAATATTTCCAAAAATTTCTTTATTCCAGATCCTTAGATTTTCTTTCACCACTTTAAGTTTCTGTGCTAATCTGAATGAAGGCTCGCCTCGACAAGAATGCCGCCACCACCGAGAAATTCTGTCTCTGAGATCAGGGTGGTGCATCCACATAGATTCAAACCTAAAAGGCCTTTTGAATTTTGGAGTCTCTTCAATTTCAAGTAAAATCGGGTTGTGGTCAGACCCAATGCGAGGCAAGGACAGTAGATTTGCATCCCCAAAAGATTGTATTGCTTCCTGTGACAAAAAAAACCTATCAAGCTTTTCCATTATAAGTTGATTTCCAGACCTCCTATTGCTCCAAGTAAATTTAGCATTTTTTAATTTGACATCCAATAAATTGTTGTTGTTGATGAAATCTTGAAAGTCCTCCATACTTCTTACTGGAATTCCTACTCCCCATTTTTTATCAGAGGGGTAAAGAGGGGTATTAAAGTCCCCCACCACTATCCATGGGATATCCTGAAAAGCTTCCTTGAAATGACTGAGTAAATTCCATAGATCAGCTCTCCCAGATATAGAATTAGGGGCGTACACATTTGTTAATATCCAAGAAAGGTCACTAACCTTATCCTTAAAAATAATGCTCATTACCCTTTCCCCTAATTGAATAACCTTGCCTTCCACCTTCCCTAGATTCCAGATACAAAGAAGACCACCTGAGGTTCCATTGGCTTTGCAAAAAATTGCTTCTCCCTTTTTCCAGATATTGAGGGCAATTTTTCTAGACAAAACTTCATCGACTTTAGTTTCTTGCAAAATAAGAATAGTGGGATCAAAATATCTTCTTAAATATTTGACTAACCACTATTTAGGAAGGCCATTGAGCCCCCTTACATTCCAGGATATGATCTTCATTTGGAACTTTTAAAGTTTTTTCCTCTTCCCCTGCCTTGGACTTGAGGGGGCTTAAGAATTTTGTTCTCTTCAAAGGGAAGATTTCCAATTGATGGAAACAGAGTAGTCTGAATTCCATTAGCTATCTCATCTTGGACCTCTTCTTTCCATTGTTGGGCATTTGACTTTCTTCCCTTTTTTTTCTCACCTCCACAGTCAATCATGGGGGACTTCATTGAGCTTCTAGTCTCTGCTTCGAGCTAAATTTGGTTTGGGTAACCTCGTTGGATAACAAGGTCTGGAAACCCCTTCTCTAGATTGGGACAAAGACAAAGGTGAAAAATGTCACTTGGAAGGGCTGATTAACTCTGAAAGCACTTTTTCTCTTTCTGGGGCGTAAAAAGACTCACCATTAGGGCATTCTTTATGACCAATAGGAGGATTGGAAGGTCCAAATTTGGTTGGGGAGTCAAGGTAAGCAGGGAGACCAAGAATTATATCCTCAACATTAGACCCTTCATTCTGATTTTCCTCTATAATTATTTGGTTTTCAGCCAAAATGTTAAATTTATTTAGATTTTCGAAAGGAGAGCATACCTTTTGTTGGTCAGTTTGTGATGTAGCAATTTGCTTGTCCTTACCATTGTCCATGTGAAGCTCAGCCTCATTCTCCATTTTCCCCAAACTAGAGGCCTTTGCCTTTTCAACATTTGGATCTTTAACCCTGTACATCCCTGTGTATTTGCCATTATTTCCGAAAGACTGCCGCTTGGAATCATTATTCTGAGGAAGGGTTTGTTGGCTTCTCAAAAAAGAGCATTGTCCTTTGAGATGGCCTTGAATATTATAGTCAGAGCAAAATGTCGGTCTATTTTCATATTCGATGACCTGTAATCTTGTTTTATTTCCATATTCTAACTCCACATGAGTAGGAAGCTCAGATTCTAGGTTTGCATTTACACAAATCCTAGCATGCGTCATTCTGGTGCGTGCAAGGGTTGGATTGTCAATGGCCACCAAATCCCCTATGGTCTTGGCAATACCCTGAAGAAAATACTCATGCCACCAATGAAACGGGAGATTTTGGAGACAGACCCAAATGGGGGCAAAGTTTATGCTCTACTTTTCTGGGTCAAAATCCTTAACCCATCTCCTAAGAAAAAGACTTCTTCGGCCCAAGAACCAAGGTCCTCCTGTTAGAATACGACTAGCATCTTCACTATTGTTAAGGCGTACCGCAAAAAACCCCCTTGATAATGCAATAATCTCCATGTGTCCAGAAGTCTTCCACTTCAAGGAATGAGGTCAAAATATAAATTCCTAGGTTTATAGGACAAGGAAATGATAATGAATGTATGATAGGGAATACCAATACTATTCTTGTACAGGGACTAATTTTATGATAGGGAACAAGAAAACAAAATTTGTTATTGGTACCAATTGTAGTCATTGTGGAAAAAAATGGAAACAAATTAGAAAAATGGTGGGATCTTCATTATTGTTTTTTTTTTAAAACAAATTAATACCTTTCAAAAAAATTTCCAGTATAAAGAAAATAAAAATATCTCTAAATTTGTTTTCTCAGTTCTTATTTTTAATTTCTTGGAATACAAATTATTGCTCTTTGTTTTAAACTATTCCAATTCTTGAGCATTCTTATGAACAAAAGAGTGCATAAATTTATGCATTATAATAGTATGGGCAAAAACTAATTGAATTACTACTTCATTAGAGAATGTATCCAAAGTATTATCAAGTTTATATGTATAATTATCACTCCCACACATTTACATACAATGTAACACAAGATTACTCAACAAAGAAAAGTATGTTGTAAGTCAAACTTTGAAACCTATCCCTTCATTCTGTGCTATTTATCTATAGAATTTAATACAATAATATCTATAGAGTATCATTGTTCTCCTCAAGAATTAGTCGCATAGAGGTAAAACCCAAAATCTTGATTGGTAACTATTTGTACATAACATATGTAAAGTGAAGAAGGGTAAATATTGAATAAAAAAAGAAAATTTAATGATAAATGGTTCCTTAGTACATTTTCCATTCATACAAAATGAAGCAACTACTTTTCTATAGTTAGAAATTTGATTTTTAGAAAAAAATTGAAGCCATGGTCTAAAAGCAAGGTGGAGCAGCATGATGGTATTCTCAAATATACACATAGTTCAATATTCAAACATAGAAATGATAGATATAAATAATTTATAAAGATAGCTAGTCAAATACAATACGACAAAAATAATTGTTGAATATTTCCAATTGTCAATTGCTATTTTATCCCATATTTGCAAAAAAATATTGGAATGCACACCTAGTTTTATAAATGAATAGAAGCAATTCATCCATTTAAATATTATATAGAAATAATAGAGATAAATATATAGTGGAAACCTATAGGAACCATAAATAATCACTATATGATTTATAGATAAGAATCACAACATTGATTAAAAGGATGGAGTGGTGGTGGGTATTTATATAGATGCCAAATACTCAATTACATAAATAAGTTTAATCTAACCTGGAATACAAGAGGGACTTAAGGTTAAATACAAGATATAAAATGGGTTTAACCATGATCTATAACACTTACATAATGAAATATTACAATAAATTATATATAATTGTACAATTATTGCATGCTTGTCTATATAAGGTTACATCATACAATGCTAACTTTGGCCATAATTCAAATTACACTTTCAACACCCTCTCATAATCTAAATTGAAAGGCTTCAGAGACAAGACATTAGTGATAATAATATTTTTACCCCATAATGTATGCTCTAGTGGGCCTTCACACTTGAGGTAGACCCATATGAATCTCTCTCATCATATAAATTTACTAATGTAAAAGTACCTCTATAAAATAATTTTCATAGGATGGATCATCATCATCACCACTTTATAAGATTATCCTACATGTATTCTAAGAACACTTCTAATATTCTATATGAGGAAGAGAAGATAAGAGTACCACCTCTAAAGAAAGATCACTTCAATATTGTAGATTCACATAAAGAAAAACTTAAAGGCATATATTTTCCTTTTATTACATACATCATCTTATTTAGAAACTTAAAATTACCCTTAGACCACCTAATTTCTATCACCAAATAAGACTTTTCATGGACCTACTTAAGAAAAGAGTTATTACAAACATCCAAGAGTACCTAGACAAAGAATAGAAGAAAAAAATATAATGAAATATTTTATCTTCATGAATAAGCTAAATCAATAACCCAAAGGAGAGGGATTGACTAGAAAATATTTTAAATCTTTTTCCTATTTACATTTAATAACCTCAAAAATTGTTACAACTATCACAAATCTAATTACATATTTCAAAAACATATACCAAATATTCTAATTACATAAAAAATAGTAATTTTTCTCTTTTAAATTAGGGCAATATGGCTTGAGGACTATTCTTTACAATTAATCCCCTAACACTAAAACGAGTCTATAAAATGATGTCACCAATGCATAAAGCTCAAAAAATTATGCAATTTAAAAAATGATCTCAAAATTCTTCCATGTGCAAAAGTTATGGACTTAAAAATATTTACCCAAACAACCTTAAAAAATGTAAAAATTAAAGCTCTAGATAATCTCCAAATGTAGGCTTCCATGTGCCACTTATCATTCACTAGTTTTTGCCACACAATATATACCACCTTGATTCCACCATGAAACTATGTTGATAGGTGATGTGTTTTTATTATATGGAGAGGCATATATAGGTAAAAGTATTGGTTATTTGACATGCAAGGGTGGCATGCCAACCACTACAATGGCCAACATATCAAGTCCATAAAAATTTCATTACAGAAACTTGAACACAAGTCTAGATGTTGTGATAGCACTTACACTAAACATCTTTCCAAGATTTTGGTTGAGTCATGAGAAGCATTTTATGCCTAAATTCCATGTTGGTGCCCACAATTTCAACTAAAAAATAAAAAATCCAAGCAAGATAATGATTAATAAGATTTGAACACATGTCATCAAGCTTCTAAAACACTCCTTGTGACCAACTAATCCACAATCCATGTTTTTATAGCACTATAGGCATTCCCTTAGGATACCTTGCAACAAAAGTGATGAAAATTTTTCTAAAAAATGAGTTAAGGTAATTTGAACCTTTGACCTTTCCTTTCTCAATGCCAAGCCATCATTCAGTTGCTGAGGATGCCACATCATTGGACAAGAAGGATAAAAAAAAAAAACTTTTTCAAATATTAATGTTTATAAATATTACCTTCAAGGTAGAAAAAGAGGAATACAAACTTGAGTTGAATCCTACCACAATGCCTTAAGCACAACTATATGTCAATTATGGTTCTCTTCCATTATAAGTATGAGTGTGTGCTTTCTCCTTGATGATGGGTGTCATGCCTTATACACTAAAGAAGCATCATTTTTTGGGGACGTAAAAGTGCCAAAGCAAATTAAATTTTTCTATCAAGCTAAATTCAAACCTTCCCATCGCACTTTATTCAAACTTTTCTTTTGAATGCATATTTAAATTTTCCCTAATATGAATTCCCATTTATAAGCTTTTTGTAAAATATGAGTACATGACTTTAATAAAATTAAAAGAGCAAATAAAAAAAAAAGAATATCCTATTTGTTCCTTATGCAAAAATTGCTCGTATAACTTTGAATATTATTTTGTCCTTGAATTCAAAATAAATATCAAAGACTCCAAATAGACCATCTACATTATGAAGCAATGCTAATCCATACTTGTCCTATCATATTGGAATTCACAACTATTTTCATAAATAAACATAAGCAATCCATCCACTTAAATCTTATACAAAATGTATTAAAAAAATGAAAGAGAAAAATATATAGTGGACACCTATAGGTACCATAAATACTCACTATATTATCTGTAGATAAGGATCTGTTGGCATTTTTGCCACATTGTTTTTGTTGTTACTGTTAATGTAAAAGAATGCAAATTGTAGAGATACTAATTCTTCTGTTTGTCCCTCCAAGCACGTTGAAAGGGAAAATGTAAAAATCTCTATCAGTTTTATGTTAGAGCAAAGTAATTGTAACTGTCGCGATATCACGACATGTTGCAATTTCACAGCGTCAAATGCAAAAATCAGCTAAGTACAAAAAATGTCACAATATCGTGACATGTCGCATTTTCACGATCTATCACATTTTCGCGGTCAAAACAGTCAATGAAAGCAAGGAGGTCAAACTGTCATGATATCATGACATGTTGGAGTTTCATGACTTGTTACGGTGAGGGAGCATTCAAATGAAAGTTGTCACGATATCCCAACATGTCACATTTTCGTTACTTGTGATGGCCATAGAGCAGAGTGAGAAAATGTCACGATATCGTGACATACAGTAGCCGAGAGCAATGTCAATGAAAAATGTCATGATATCATGATAGAAAAGCAAGCAAGGAGCAAATGGTACGGACTGGCGTGATATCGTGACATGTCACATTATCACGAAAGTGCTAGAATGTCACGATATCATGAAATTTTTGAGAACAAGGCCAAGCAAGAGAAACTTGTTGCAATATCGCGACAGGAACAGGCAACGAAGGCGAAGGCAGGAAAGTGTTGTGATTTCATGACATATTGGGGCAAAAATACCAAGTGTAGAGAATTGTCGTGATTTCATGACATGTCAAATTTTTGCGGCCTAAAAGCATCAAAGTTGAAGAAGATAGAAACATGTCGCAATTTCATGACTTGTTGAAGATGAAAGAACCAAATGTAGAAAATGTTGCAATATCATGACATGTCACATTTTCGCAACCTATCGCATTTTCGTGGAATGAAAGCTAGCAAGTACAAGGCAAAAAGAAATTGTTGTGATATCGCGACACGTCATGTTTTCATGATGAAGGAGCCCGAAGGACAATGCCAAATACGGACTGTCGTGATTTTGCGACATGTCCCATTTTTGCTACTTGCAGGAAGATGAAGGTCAAGGAAGAGAAAGATGTCACGATTTCACATGTTGTAGTTTCGCGGGTATACAGAAGAAAAGGACACAGAAGGAAGATGTCGTGATTTCATGACATGGTGAATTTTCATGACTTGGGGCAGCGAACAAATCCAGATAAAGGAGAATGTCGTGATTTCATGACATGTGCAAAGAAGTTTTAAATGAAGAGAAGACGTCGCGATATTGCGACATGTCACATTTTCATGACTGGTGGCGACAGGAAGAAGCAGTAAGGTGAAAGTGTCATGATTTCATGACATGTCACATTTTCGTGACCTGACACATTTTCACGATAGAAGCAACAACAAAGGCCAAATACAGTTTTGTTTACATTTTCCTTCAATATTGCATAGGGAAACGTGTAGAGAAGATAAGGATCAAGTAAAGGCTCTCCAAATGATTTCTAGATCATGGTCGAAGAAGCTTCAAGATTAAATGTTGCTGATTATCGATGTGCGCAAGATGGAAGAACCTAAGGCAGTTTTCGAAGCCCGAAGCCACCAAAATTAAAGACGCCTCCAACATTAAAAGTTCTTGTTCGTGATCTCTTAACAACTTTCGGCTTGCCCTGATAACTGTCATTTCTTCGAGGCAGATTAAGGGGATCGTTTCTTCAAAATCTATTTCATGTATTAAATGCTGTAATACAAAAGGAAGAGGATGGACCTCTATAAATACCAATGTAAAACTCAAGCAAAAGGAGGAGGATCTTGTTGCAAAAATTGAAATAGAAGTCCTAGATGCATTTGCTTCCATTCTTAGTGTCTTCTGGAGTTGGTGATCTAAATTTTTGTGTATGTTTTGCTTTCTATCTAAGTCACTTATGTTAGTCCAGTGTTAATATCAGTTGAATTCTGTTGTTCTGAATTTGGCTGTGTTTGCATTTGAATGTTTGAAGTACAATTAGAAGCAAACTGATGGCTAATGCGTGATCCAATTTTTGTATATATATTCTGAGTCAGTTGCTGCTTAGCTTTAGGATCTAGTTGAGGTTATTGTTGTTCAAGGTTGTTCTCCCCATCAACGATTGGCTATGGCCATATTTACATCCCTTTCTATTATTTCCCATTTCTTTATGCATTATTTCCCATTTCTTTCCACACTTTTCCCATTTCTTTCCTGCATCCTTATCCTGAAACTAGCTTAGATTAGTTTGGGAGCTAGCCCTCTCTAGAGATCAGCCCAGGAGACTTCTCTTTCTCTCAGCCTTTCAATGTTGGCCAAGTCTAGGGTGTGTACACATACAAAATCCTTTCCTATGATAGATTTGTGACCAACAATTTTTGCACGCCCGGTGGGACCTCAAAGCAGATATTGTAAGTTCATCTGGTGAATCTGTTGAAGGTGATTGTATAGTACCTAGAAATATCTAATTGTGAAGCTGTTGAAAATGTTTGCATCTTTGCTTCATGATCATGATATCAAGTGCCAAAGAATCTAAAGATCTAGTAAAATTCTTCGAGATTGATGTTCAAAACTGGAGGGAGCGTTCAAGATTGGTAAGTCTTGTGAACCCATCATTTGCTATCTCATCATAGGCTGCAAGTCAGTTTGTGCCATCTTTGACTCCTTCCAGTACAACTACGAGCTTGCTACATCCAGATCTAGCAGCTCAAATGGCCTAGCATCCTCCACCAAGGAAGTTCTCGACATGGAATAGTTAAGGAGCTTTGAATTTACTGGCACAAAACCTAGTCCCTCAAGCTGCTTTGAAAGCTTTGTCGACCTATGATGGTACTGGTAAAACTACTTATGAGCATATTAATGATGTAGCCTCTTTTGCAGCTATCCATGACATAACGGATGAAGACGTAATGATAAAGTTTTTGGTGTTATCATTAAGAGGTAAATTTTTGTATTGGTACCGAACATTGCAACCAGGCACTATTGCATCATGGTATCAATTAGGAAAACTGTTAGTCAAAAAATTTCATGAACAAGATAATCCATACTCCTTATTGCATCAATTTAATGCAATTCAAGGGCACCCATAGGAGGAGATAGCTGACTTCAATGTTAGATTTACCAAAATATGGCAGAGAATCCCTGATGGTCTTCGACCCATTGATGAGCTAGCTGCATTTTATTACCTTAGAGTGTTTAACACAGACATCGATTGGGCTGTCTGGTAGTCCAATGTGACTACATTTCTAGAGCTGTTTGAACAAGTGCAAAAGGTAGAAGCTGACTTGATTGCCATAGGTAGGCTTCCTCCAAAGGTAACCATGCCCATCTTACCTAATCTTCCTAATCATTTGTATTCTAGATCATTTTCACATCTGATGCCTTCCATGTATCCTATTCCATCATGGAGTTCAAGTGCACCTCAGATTGCACCCATTCTAGTTCCCCAGATCCCTGTTTCAACTATTCCATAGCTACCTGCACCAAGCATTCCTTAATTACCAGCTCCCCCTTCATTCCCAGCATTGCCTACACTGCCAGCACCTCTACCTCTATCGGTACCTCCTATGTCCTCAAATATTGATCCTTTCACAATCCTATTACAAGAGGTACAATCATCTAATTCAGTTATAAGAGCGATGGGAAATAAAATCATAATTCTTGAAAGAAAGCATGCTGAGAGAAATTTCCAACCCAGGAGATTTCAACCTTCGCCGATCACTAGAGAACAAGCGGCTTCAACAAATAAAATGCCTGAAAAGAACCTGACTGTGTTGACGAATGAAGAAGCTAGCCCTGTAGAAATAACATATTGGTGCTCTGCATGTAATGATCCACATGGTGAGGGGACTTGTATGGTTCATTTGATCTATGTGCAAACATTGGCCGCAAGCTCTTCTGGAGGACAAGTTAATATGATTTCCGAGGTAGATCATAATTTTATGGTTCCATTTGAAGAACAAGTCTCAATTCTCATGAGAACTAGGAAGAAGCCAGTCATTGTAGATCCAGTAGAGATGGAACCATTAAGGGTACCGATTGATCCAAAGATGTAGAATGAGAAGAAACAAGTACAAGTGAAAGCTCATATTTCAATACCAAAGCTAGATTCACCTATTCTATTGAAATATCTTTTACCACCACGAGCAAAGGAAATATTGCAAGAAAAAGCCTCAGCTTCGTAGGCAAGATCTGAAATAGAGGACCGAGCTAGAGAGAAGCTCAAGTACCCATATTTGACTAAAATACTGAAGGTAGAAGCTACTCAGCAATATCAGAGCAAATATGAAGACACCATTGAAAAGAGGGAGTTAGGTGTATTTGCATACAATATTGTTGAAGAACTGAAGAAGACTCCAGCCAAGGTTAGTCTCTATGATGCATTACAATTACCTGGGCAAGTTGATTTGTTACAAGAATCATTGAAGTATGTGAAAGATAATGAAAAGAATCCTACCCAGATGATTTTTGCTCAAACATTAACTGCTTTAGCCACTAGAAAAATATACCACCCCCATTTTATTTGTCACTCAGGATGGAGGGTTGGATAGTGCACAACTACATGATTGATTCTGGTGTTGTGACAACTGTCATGCCAAAGGCAATTTGCGAAGCCATGGGTATGGAGTATAAAAGAATTAGCCCTGGTGTCTTGTATTTGGATGAGACTCCCATGAAAATATTTGGTGTAATCAAGGATGTTCCTATTGCTCTACATAATATGCCTCAGATTACAGTAGTTCAGGAGATAGTTGTGGTTGATTTGGAACCATATTTCAGTATGTGTTTGTCGAGAGAATTCACTGCCAAGCTAGGATGCTACATTTATTTGGATTATTCTCACTTGGAGATTCCTTTCAAAGGAAGAATAATGCGGATCTACAATCAGAAGCCTTCTAATTTTCATGTTGAGAAGATGGAAAAAGAAGAAAAGTCCACACATTCTGTTCACATGATAACTGAGGAATTGGAAGATCCTGATTTGATGGGTGAAGTCTTGGATGAGCTTTGCTTAGAGGATGAGTTTTAAATGCTTGATTTTAATGCCATGGTGGAAACTAAAATTTGTTGTTAATCCATTACAAATCCTGAAGAGGTTGAAGTAAAGATGCCTCTTGATCAAGTTGGTCAGGACTCTATGCCAGAATAGAATAATGGAAGTCAAGATCAACTCTATTTTGATGGAGCACAATGCAAAAATGGTGCTGGCACTAGGACTGTTCTAATGTTACCTTCTAGAATTCCATGATCCAATTCATATCAGTTGACCTAGAGTTACACAGATAGTACCATAGAGGATGAGGCTTTATGCTTAGGTTTCAAGACGACTGAGACACTTGGAACGCGACAGTTGCAAATCTTTGGTGACTCCGAGCTGATTATCAATCAGGAGACCACTGAGTGTCTATCCAAGGTCTGGGATCTAGGAGATCATAGAGCCATGTTTCGGTACATGTCTCTCCCAAGAGTTCACAGCTAATTTTGGGGTTACCTTGTACATAAAAAAAATAAAAAAAAATAAAGAAAAAAAAAAGAAATAGAAGAAAAGATTTTTTTTTTTGTCAACTTCAACTCTTTTTGCATGCGAGCCCGCAAGTATGTTTATTTCTCTTTATTTTTTCCTTCCCAGTAGATAGTGGCTTTCCTCTACCTCTCTACTTCTTTCTTCCTTACTTCATCCCCTTCCTCTCTCTCTCCTTCTTTTGCAAATAATCAAGCCACTACTGTTGTTTCTACTCCCCTTTCTGATGTTCCCTTTTCTTCACTTCCCCTTTCTTCTAATTATTTATTTTTTGAGCACATATCCATAGCCACAGTTCCCACCACCTTCTCCATTCCATCCATTTCCATTTAATTCTCTAATTTCATCAAAACCCCATAGCATAGTAGCACCTTGTTGCTATATCTACTATTTCTACTCCTCCATTTTCCATCATTTCATCATTCCCCATTCTTGTTCCATGGCTTGTGCATCCATTGGTAATCATTCCACTCATTTCCATTTTTGTAGTTTAGGTGCTTTTCACTATTGCCCTGGAGATCCTTGCACAACACCTGGTGGTTACCCAACTCGACTAAGCTAGGCAACATGCAGTAGTTCTAAAGAAATAAAGGAAGTTCTGCTATTCCAAAAATTTTTGTTGAAGGTCCTATTTTGAGAGCCGAGTACTAGTAAGAGTTTGTTGCAGTAGTCCGTAGAGACATCCAGTATCAACCAGCACTCACTTCTCCTACTCCTCCAGTTTCTTGACTCTATTGCCCAATGGATAAAGGCCTGAGGTTCGTGCATACAACAGAACTGTATACCCCGTGAGCCGCAAAGAATGTTGGCATTTTTACCACATTGTTTTTTTTGTTACTGTTAATGTAAAATAATGCAAATTTTAGAGATGCTAATTCTTTTGTTTGTCCCTCCAAGCACTTTGAAAGGGAAAATGTAAAAATCTCTATAGGTTTTGTGTTAGAGCAAAGTAATTGTAACTGTCGCTATATCGTGACATGTTGCAGTTTCATGACATCAAATGCATAAATCAGCTAAGTACAAAAAATGTCGCAATATCACGACATGTCGCATTTTCACGACCTATCACATTTTCATGATCAAAACAATCAACAAAAGCAAGGAGGTCAAACTGTCATGATATCATGACATGTTGGAGTTTTGTGACTTGTTGCGGTGAGGGAGCATTAAAATGAAAGTTGTCATGATATCCCGACATGTCACGTTTTCATGACTTGTGATGGCCATAGAGTAGAGTGATAGAAAATGTCATGATATCATGACATACAATAGCCGAGAGCAATGTCAATGAAAAATTTTGTGATATCACGATAGAAAAGCAAGCAAGGAGCAAATGGTATGGACTGGCGTGATATCGTGACATGTCGTGTTATTGCGAAAGGGATGGAAGATAAACACAAGGTAGAGGAATATGTCATGATATCACGATATTTTTGAGAACAAGGCCAAGCAAGAGAAACTTGTCGTGATATCACGATAGGAACCGACAATGAAGGCGAAGGCAGGAAAGTATCACGATTTCATGACATATTGGGGCAAAAAGACCAAGTGTAGAGAATTGTCACAATTTTGTGACATGTCAAATTTTTGTGGCCTAAAAGCATCAAAGTTGAAGAAGACAGAAACATGTTGCGATTTTGCGACTTATTGAAGATGAAAGAACCAAACATAGAAAATGCCATGATATCGTGACATGTCACATTTTTGCGACCTGCCACATTTTCATGAAATGAAAGCTAGCAAGTACAAGGCAGAAAGAAATTGTCATGATATCACGACATGTCGCATTTTCACAATGAAGGAGCCCAAAGGACAATGCCAAATATGGACTGTCGTGATTTCGCGACATGTCCCTTTTTTGCTACTTGCAGGAAGATGAAGGCCAAGGAAGAGAAAGATGTCAGGATTTTGTGACATGTTGCAGTTTCGTGGGTATACAGAAGAAAAGGACACAGAAGGAAGAAGATGTCACGATTTCTTGACATGGTGGGTTTTTGCGACTTGGGCAGTGAACAAAGCCAGATAAAGGATAATGTTGCGATTTCATGACATGTTGTGCAAAGAAGTTTTAAACGAAGAGAAGACATCACGATATCGTGACATGTCACATTTTCATGACTGGTGGCAACAAGAAGAAGTAGTAAGGTGAAAGTGTCACGGTTTTGTGACATGTCACATTTTCATGACCTATCACATTTTCTCGACAGAAGCAACAACAAAGGCCCAATATAGTTTTGTTTGTCATTTCATTTAGGATTGCATAGGGAAACATATAGAGAAGATAAGGATCAAGTAAAGGCTCTCCAACTAATTTCCTGATCATGGTCGAAGAAGCTTCAAGATTAAATGTTGCTAATTATTGATGTGCGCAAGATGGAAGAACCTGAGGCAATTTTTGAAGCTCGAAGCCACCAAAATTAAAGACGCCTCCAACATTAAAATTTATTGTTCGTGATATCTTAACAACTTTCGGCTTGCCCTGATAATTGTCATTTCTTCGAGGTAGATTAAGGGGATTGTTTCTTCGAAATCTGTTTCATGTATTAAATGCTATAATAAGAGGATGGACCTCTATAAATACCAATGTAAAAATCAAGCAAAAGGAGGGGGATCTTGTTGCAAAAATTGAAATAGAAGTCCTAGATACATTTGCTTCCCTTCTTAGTGTCTTCTAGAGTTGGTGATCTAAATTGTTGTGTATGTTTTGCTTTCTATCTGAGTCACTTCTGTTAATCTAGTGTTAATATCAGTTGAATTCTGTTATTTTGAATTTTGTTGTGTTTGCATTTGAATGTTTGAAGTACAATTGGAAGTAAACTTATGGCTAATGCATGATCCAATTTTTGTATATGTATTCTACGAGTTAGTTACTACTTAGCTTTAGGATCTAGTTGAGGTTATTATTGTTCGAGGTTGTTCTCCCCATCAACGATCAGCTTCGGCCATATTTACATCCCTTTATGTTATTTCCCATTTCTTTATGCATTATTTCCCATTTATTTCCACACTTTTCCCATTTCTTTCCTGCATCCTTATCCTGAAACCAACTTAGATTAGTTTGGGAGCTATCCCTCTCTGGATATTGGCCCAAGAGACTTCTCTTTCTCTCAGCCTTTCAATGTTGGCCAAGTCTAGGGTGTGTACACGTACAAAATCCTTTCCTGTGGTAGATTTGTGACCAACAGGATCACAACACTCTAGTTCAACGGATGAAACGGTGGGGGTACTTATACCAATACCAAATCCTTGATTACATAGACGTGTTTAATCTAAGTTGACATAACAAGAGGGATTTAAGGTTAATTAAAAGTTATGGTGTGTTTTTAACCATAACAAGGTTAATCGTAGCCCATAGGACTTACATAATTAAATATTACAATGAATTAAATACAATTGTACAATGATTTCCTATAGGACTATACAAGATTACATCATACAATGTCAACCTTGGCCATAGGTTAGATTACAATTTTACCATAAAAATACATAAAATAATTTTATGAGCACTCCCATTTGATATTTAAGGATGGTTTTTATGTCTAATCTAGTACCATATTCTATTAAGCCTTGAAAATCTTGAATATTTAAAATTTTTGGCAAATGCTTTACAAAGAACATCCACATATTTGAGTAGCTATCATAGATAAAAAAAAATATTTGATTGCAATTGAAACCTTGCTCAATGGGTCTACAATGATAATTATGAATTAGGTTAAGGATTCATTTGGCATGATTTGACCTTAGTAAAATTACAACCTATATTGTTTTCCAACAATACAACTAGGGCAAATGTATTGGCCTTGTTTATATATGGTAGCCCATGGTATTTTTCCTACTCATTGCTATCAAGTAATCAATATTCAAACTATTAAATTTTTAATGCCATAATGTACACAACATTTTAGTCGATAGCTCAAGGAGAATATTTTACACACTAAAATGCCATCAAGTAAGTAATGTTTAAAATATCTAAATTCTATGTTCATAGTGAAAACAACTATTTAGTAATGGAATGGATGACCATATGTTAGGTTGGCATAATATCCAAGCTAAGAAAGGTTTGATTTTACTAAAACTTGTGTAACCAAAAAATAATTAACTATATTTTATATCAAATTCAAGTTTCCTATCAAGTATTTTATTGATAAATGTAATTTTATTTTATATTATTTATTCTGTGCATGAAACATTAAGAATATTTTAGGTCCTGTTATCATAATGAAGAGAAATATCTTATGTTGACAATTATTATTTCCTCATTGCCAAGCAATTTTACAATTTATTTTTCTTCAATGCAAACCTCTATAAATATTTATTTTATTTATAAGGAGAATCCATTTATTTCTTATACACCTATTGTAATTAAGAAAAGAAATATATTATGCTAAGAGGAAACCACAATCATATATACAATTTATTAATGGTTGAAAATATTGGATTGTCAAAAGATACTTCATTTTGTTTTCAATACCTATTGGTAAATGTGATCTTTATGGACCCTATGCAGGATTCTATTTATTGTAATTAGAATCCTCTTTTGGCTCATTTCAAAACTTCCTAGAATATGATAATTATGCTTGATAAAACATAAAAAATACTAATAAATAAACTTATTGATTTAAAAATCCATCTTTTGAAGACATTTAGATATAATTGCTAATGAATGGTGCAATATTGATAAAGGTATTATTTATTTGTCCAACTATACCTCTTATTAGACTTGACATATAACATCTACAATTATAAAGAAATTCCTTATAAAAATGAATAATGATATATGCTTCATAAAATGCCCAACAATAGAGTATTTCTCAATTATAGCAGTTCAAAATTTGGTGGTGGAAGTTAGAAATATAGATTGGATGTATGATTCCTTTTATTTAAATATAATTGTACATAAAGGTAAGTTGGTTCTAAGTATAGAGACCTTATCTCCAATACCATATAACATGGGTCTCAATTCAACATCAAATAAAATAGCATTAAGAAACAATATTAATTAATTATATAATTGATAAAATATATGTTTTTTTTGGAATATTAATTCATGTATCCCTTATTTAAATTTTAAAAAAATTTCATGCTAGATGGTTAATTTTTCTTAGTATGCTTGCTAACTCAAAATAATAGTTTTCTTCCTGCTAGGAATTTTGAGGTGTTTATAAAGCACAAATCTTAAACATGCACTCTATTAATTGGAACACATGTCCTAATGGAAAGAGAAAGAGAGAGATAAGTATTAGGGAATCCTAATAGAAGAGCTATGAAATCAAAATATGGTATGCTAAGGTAAATCATAAAATTATCAAATAAAAAAGTCTTATTATTTAAACAATAATTTATAAGTAAACAAGTTCAATACTAGAAGTAGTACAATAGCCAAATAAAGTTGAGGGAGCAAGTATATCATGCATGAATAGTGGTAAAATCAAGCTGCAAGTATTCAATTTAGTACAAAAAGTACTAATATTCATATATTTATCATAGGTCACAATGACAGTGAGAAAGGAAATCACATGATCTCAACATGGTTGTATGGTAGGAGAGTTGGGAGATAGGAAATGCATTGCATCAATGCAGACATGTTATAGTAAGAAAAAGGAAAACAAGACACTAAAAGAGTAGGGTAGATTATTTTATAATGACAAGAAATCCTATCACTGTCATTATCATATAGAAAAATAAAATTCTCTCAAATATTTTATAATGATAATGTATAGGTGCCACATTAAAAGAGATTAATAGTCATGAACATCATCAAGTATGCCATGTAGAATGTTCATTATTTTATGGAAAAAAATCTAAATTGTAATTGAAGTTTCATTTTTAGGATTGGATTTAATATTTAGTCTCCATTAAAATATATTGTAAGGTCTATTTTTTTTTAAAATGCATTTGTAAGTAAGTAATTACTATAATTTTCTACATGGATAATTTTTTTTTGTAGGAAGCTTGTAGACATTAAAAATTGACCCATTTTCCTTAGTTTTCCTTCTAGAAAAGTAAGGTCATATTTGAGCTTAATTTTACCTAAACAAATCCCCTCAAAATTTCCTAAAACCTACACCATTGGATTGGGCTCGAAAGAGCTTTCCAATGGTATATTATATGTTCAGTTTCGACACCGTTTAACCCCTCAAATTGCAAAAAAAACTATGCACATGTCTAACCTCATCTACAAGATCAGATCACTCGATCCAAGATCGAACCTAAATGTGTGATATCAGATTACCCGGTCTGAGATCAGACCTAAATGTATGAGATTGGATCACTAGATCTCATCAAAAACTAAAAATTTCCCTGTTTAGCAAGGTGACAAAAATGGTTACAACTTCTTTGTCTTTACCTGGCCAACTATGTGGCAGTTATGGGATCGAATCGAATGATCTCATACAGAATAGGGGAAGTTGTAATCTTATTCATTTTTAGCCCAACATTTCAACTTATTCTAATTTATTTAATCCAGACTCATCCTATATTCCTCCTAGAATTTGCATACTTTTGGTCTGTTACTTTGTATTTTTGTTGTGTTTTTGCAGGTTGGATTAATGCATAGGCTAGATATGTATGGGATCGTACCACCCAATATTTGGATCATACAACCCGATATCTAAATAGGACCGATTGATATCAAAGAAAATTACTCGATATTATCTGCATCAACAAATTTTTTTGCTAAGCTACTTGGGGTATCTAGACCTCACTATTTGTATTTTCTCTCCCTTTTTCTCAAGTCTTAGATTAGATTCATTATTTTTTAGATCATTTAAAATCCATTTTCATTGATACATTACATCTTCCACTCATACTTTATCACTTTTTCATGAATATTCATGTGTCCATTTTAGATTTGTATCCATTCATTCAATCATTATAATTTTAGGTTTATCATTTGATCTAATCCACCTTAACAAATGCACATTATTTTGTAAATCTACTATCTTCTATGTCAAATTTTTGAACTACAAGTTTATACTCTAATAATCTTGACTAATCACTGATTGGGTCAACCGATCACCAGATTGTACCACTTGATATCTCCCTATTTTGACAGATCCTGTCTATAGTAAGAATAAAAGTTGCAAAAATTAGTCATTCAGATTTGGGTTAGATTTTCAAATTTCTTTTCAAGTATTGCATTAATATTTATTTCTTGTTTTCCATTGTTTGTTGGTTGCATGTGAATCAAAATCACATATAGGTTAGCATAGTTGCATATTGGCCAAACTAGGTGTATGCGAGACTATCTAAAAAGAATACATCAAACAAAATCCAAAACCTAGGTGTGGAAAATGCCATAAAATGTTTCCTCATGAACCCACCCAATTTTTCAATAAATCACCAAATAAGGCATGACTTCAAGTGCCTCTTTTATGATATGTAGACCTACTATTCTCCCATTCCCCTTAGAGACATGGATCCATTAGCCTGGAGGAAAGGAGTGCAAGAATTTTAGAGCTACATTCTTTGGTGAACCTAACATGAATAACATAGGCATATTTCTGATTCATAAAAACATAAAACATAAAAAATATAAAACACAAAACAAAAATAAAAGATCAAAACTTGCGTATTTTCATTCCATAGATGTTAGACTTCAACATAGGAAGAGTCGTAAGCATAAATGTTAGAACATTATTATCTACGCAGGAAATCTCTTTAATAGTTGAAAACTCTAGTATCCCACCTCAAGAACAGTGGATTGAACTCTAGGAAATATTAGACATTATAAAAGACAACAAACCAAGACTTAGCCAAATTAAAATATTTGACATAGCTAGAATCTTGGAGCTCAATAATGCTTATCACTACTTTGATACCCAAAGGGTATGTGGGAGGTGATTAACAAATAAAATGCCATAATAGTACAAAGGTTTCTAGAACACATAGAAGATCAAGAAATAGTCTTGGAAAATAAGATAAGATTCCACAAAACTTCTAGGGCAATCCATTGTCATAAGTATTGTCATGAACTATGCTTTTGTATGCCAGAATATGAAATTGATAGTATCACCATAACCCATTTTGTCAAGTTTTTAAAATCCAATTTTCAATTTGAGTAAGAACATTATATGTCACCTAAATAGCTTGAACCTATCAACAATATCTATAGACTCTTTTAGGAATATTAAGTATAATATCTAGAACATTATAATTGTATTTTCTGCTTTGTTTTCAAAAATATAAAAAAACCAAAAACAAAATATATTTACATATTTGCATATTTATATAGGTATATATATAACATATATACCCCAAGAACTTGAGCATATATATAGCGTGTATATATATATATATATCTGTAAGACAAAAACATCTTAAAAAAATGCCTAGAATTTTGAGAAGTGGTAAGCAATTAGAATCTAATTACATGGAGGAACAAGATCAAGAAAACTTTGATGATAGAGTTCAAATAGAAGATGATAGAATTTTAGAACAAGGTGAAGAAGATAATAAAGAAGATGAAATAGATGATCCAACTAAGCCTTATATGGATGATGAAGGTAATGTTAGTTTTAAATTTGTCCAACACTTTGTTGGGTTTCTAAAAGAAAATATAGATGTCATTAATCATGTGATACAAACAGAAGGTTAGCTTCCTATGGGAGATTATTCAATAGAGGCTGCTTTAGAGGCTACTTTCTGACTACATGCAAATGCATTAACTTACATAAACAGAAAAAATCAAGATCAAGCTAGTACATCCCAAAATATAAATCAAATTTTAAATCAAAACATAGAAAAACCACCACCAATGAAAAAATCAAATTCTAAATAAATACAACATTCTTATGCTTCTCAAGCTCCTAATCAACAAATAGCTACATCACAAATAGCTAAGAAATTTCAAAATACCAATCATCAGCAACAAAAAGTTCAACAAAATACAATCTCATATAAGCTACACAACATTGTTCCCACAAACACTTTACATAATAGTATTTCAATTGGAAATCCTTATGTGATAACACAACCTTGTTATCAAAGAAACAACAACATGGTACAATAAAATCAATTTGGTGGACAACCACAAGGTCTTGAAGCCATGGTTAAACCATTATCTTCATGTCAAGACCATATGGATCCCTATCGTCCCTCATACAGTTATAGAGATATATGTAGTCAACCCTTGGATCCTATTGTGATCGCTCAACCTTATCCAAAACATTTCCCTATGCCTGTTATCTCAATATATAAAGGAACCAAAGATCCTATTGAATATCTTTGCATGTTTAGGATAACATGTCATGATATTTCTTATGATGACTTGTTGTTACTAAAAATATTCCCCAAAAGTCTTGAAGGCATGGCCTTATAATGGTCTTACCAACTACCAACTAATTATTTAAGAAACTTTGAAGAGAAAACATAAATATTTGTTCACCAATTCAGTGCATACATAGAAAGACATGTCACTATTAAGGATTTATACAATATGAAATAAGGGAAATATGAGAGCTTTTTAGAATTCCTAGACAAATGGAGGAAACTTCTAGGAAAATTACATTTTTCTTTACCTCATCGAAAGATGTTGGAAATATCCATTGTAAATTTATAAGAACAACTATCTTATGAGCTTGCTACAGCTACAGTAACCTCTTTTGATCAAGCTATAGACTTAGCAAGGAGGGTAGAATATACCCTTATCACAAGAGGCCAATTTAAGAAAAATAATGAAGATAAAAATTCCAAAAACCAATATAAGAATAAAAAAGTAGTAGGTGATGGAGTCATTGATAGTAGAAATACCTCAAACATCAATACTACAAAAGCTGTAAAGAAGTTATTGTTAAAAATTCCTAATAAACCTCCAAGAGAATTCATAAATTTAAATCAACCCTTAACCATGATTTTGCCTCAATTATTAGAACAAGGTTTAATATGGTTTCTAGAGATACGACAATCGGATACCACTGCAGCTGGATATAGGGTTGATATACATTGTAATTTTCATCAAGTGGATGGAAATTCAATAAATTATTGTAAGTGGTTGAAACATATGATACAAGATTTGATTTATAAGGGTAAAATGAAAATACAACAATTTCCCACAAACAATAATACTCAAAATAATACCCAAAAACAACCAACTCAAAATGCAAATCAAACTTTAGATATTTTCCAATATCCTTTACCCAACCATGGTAAAGAGGCTATGAATAAACTAGAACATCATAATGTTCCTCCTCCAACTTGATATGTGGGAACCATCAACAAATTCATACCACATCAAAATCTACAAACTTCTTATGTGCCTACTCTATCTGTAGTTACAATTAAGCCCATACAATAATTGCAATCTCCATCTTCAAAAGGTACAAGAAGTGACACAGAAAGTGAAACAAAAATTGAAATGGACATCATCTCAAATAATTCAAATATTTTTTAAGATGAGTCAGGTCAAATTCTTCCCATCATATATTTATCATTTCTAGAAGAACCATTCCATAGAAGAATGACAATTCAACCTTCATCTCAACAAACACTTTCAATTAAACAAATAATGAATGCTAGACCTCATTTTAGTCATTTAAAAAATAATAATGTTGTGGGAACTATTGGAGACATCACTAGACAACAAGCCCAAAATCAAAATTCTCAATCACAAACATTAACAACTGATCAAGATATAGGGATCCTACAAAATACCTTACCCAATCAACAACAACAGGAAAGTAATAGATTATAATATCATAATGTGCCTCATCACAATGATATTATTAGCTTAGTAGTAAATACTACAACAAAGTAATTTATTTCCCAAATAAATCATCTTGACAAGTAGGAGATAGATTCTTCATCCAACCAACCTTCAAGACCTCTCTTAGTTTTGAAGAATAATATAAAATAAGATACAAGCATAGAAAACTCGTCTTTAGTGTTGAATTCTCAACCTAAATTCTTCCTCAACATTCAAAAACAATGGTACAATAATCCACATAAGATATTGTTGAGAAGCAACACACCCCCACTGAAAAATGAATTTCCATCCTTTGAAAATATTGAGCTTTCATTTTGCAGTAAGGACCCTCTTGATGTTTTTCAGGTTTTAATTCCAAATTTTTGCTCGCCTCCTTCTTCTTCAAGTTTTGCCTATACCAAAGTGTCCAAACAGACTTGCATCTGGCTTTGATTTATTTTAGAAATCATTGTTAAAATATAATAATCATTTATGAGTAAAGAAAATCTTTCACTGATATGAAAAAATGCAGATTCCAGATAGATGAATTCATTAGAAGCCAAAACTTTCCATTTTTGGAAAAGTCACGAAATCGCGACACTTTCCATTTTTGGAAAGCATCGCGAAATCACGACGGGTTTTAGAAAAATCGGCTAAGTCCTGAAAACATCGCGATATCGTGACAATTTCCATTTTTGAAAAGGTTGCGATATCGCGACACTTTCCATTTATGGAATGGTCACGAAATCACGACAAGTTTGAGTCAGAAGCTAGTCTTGATGAAAATGTAGCGAAATCATGACATATTTTGAAAGAATGCAAGTCTTGTGGAAAACGTAGCGATATCATGACACATTTTGGATGAATGCAAGACTTGAAGAAGACGTCGCGATTTCGTGACATGTCGCGAAATCATGACATGTCGTAGTTTCGCTGCAGTAGGAGGCAAAAGAAAGCAAGTGCAGAAAGCGTTGCGATTTCATGAAATCATGACATGTCGCAGTTTCACTGTAGCATGAGGCAAAAAGGAAGCAAGTGCAAAAAGTGTCACAATTTTGTGACATGTCGCGAAATCGCGAAATGTCATAGTTTCGCTGTAGCAGTAAGGCAAAGCGGAGGCTTAAGGCAAAGTTTCATCAAATTCTAGGCCCGTTGAGTTTTTGTCATTTTTCTCTGCACTAAAAAGAACAAGGCATGAGAGTGTCATGATTTCGCGATGTCGCAATTTCGCGACGTCGTGAAATCGCAACGCAGGTGAAAGAAAAGGGCACAAGGCCAAAAGGTGTCGTGAAATCGCGACATCGTGAAATCACGACACAAATCCAAAGCAAGCAAAGACACATTCCAAAGGTCAACAAAGGCGAAGGGAGGCTAAGGTAGGATCGCGTTGCGAAATCGCGATGTCATGACGTCACGAAATCGTGACGCGTTTGGCACCGAGACCCTTAAGTCCCAAAGTGTCATGATTTCGCGATGCCTTTGGGACGTCGTGAAATCGCGACAAGTTAAGCGCGAAGACCCTGAGTCCCAAAAGTGTCACGATTTCACGACACCTTCGGGATGTCATGAAATCACGATAAGAAGAACCAAAAGGGAAGCCAAGGGCAGCCAAAAGAAGCAAGAGAAAACTCAAGTCCCAAAAGTGTCACGATTTCACGACGCCTTCGGGACGTCGCGAAATCGTGATGAGAATAAGAAAGGAAGCAAAGTGAACCAAGGGGCACAATTTTGCGACATGTCACGTTTTCGCTGCATCAAAGTAGAAAGTGAAACAAGGGGCAAAAAAGGGTGCGATTTCGTGACATGCCATGAAATCGCGACATGTCGCATTTTCGCTGCATGGAAGCAGAAAGGGTGCCCAAGGCAGAAACATGTCGCGATTTTGCGACATGTCGCAAAATCATGACATGTCGCATTTTCATGGCAGAACAGACAAAGCAGCATCGAGTGAAAAATAGCTGGAAGCAAGTGCGGGAATGTCACGTTTTTTGTGACACGTGTCAAACAAAGCAGGCCACGTGTGATAAACTTTAGGGTTTCAATTTAATAAAGGTTTTGATTTAATGATTTTAAAATACTAATCCTTGTTTGTATTTTGCAGGAAGCAAGCTAGCACTTGCATGATAGCGGGAGTAATGGCCAGAAAGACAAAGTTAAGCACAGATTAATCGAGGACCGTCACATTGAAATGAGAGATGCCGAGAATTGTTGGTTCATCCAGATTTTTATATATCTGACCGCAAAGAGACTTTACGGTGACTAAGCAGCTGCCCATTGAACAGAATATGTCGACAATTGATCGAAAAATGAAAATATCTACACACGATTACCGAAATTTGCCGATGGACATATTTAATGAAAATTTATGACGGAAGTAATGGCATGTAGATATTTTCAACTCAGAGATGGCTCTGTAGAGATGAAATGTTAGAGAAGTGGTGACTCATCCAAATTTCCAAGGGGAATTAATGAAGACATTTACACACAGTTACAGGTGGATGCAAATAATATCAAATTCTGCCTTCTCTATTTATGGCAAGTAACTGCAATGAAATTTGCAGAATGATTAAATTTTATCAAACTCTATTTTAAAAGGCCTTATATTGTAAAACCCGGGTAGTAGAGTTTGAGGGAATAAGATTTAGGGTTTGAGAAGAAGATATTTCTAAAAAGATCAAGATCTGTCCTGAGTCTATAAATACTTCTTATGAATGTAATTTTTGGGGGTAGAGACTTAGAAATAAAAGGCTATTTGAGCAATTTCTTGCAAATCTAATTTGAAAAGCTTTGTTCTGGACTTAGAGTTGGTGTGATTTTTCTTTTCTGTGATAGCATGGACAGGAGCCTAATCTGTTCCAAATTTTGATAAGTTCATCTTCTTTTGTTTTCATTTCATTAAGGCTTATTTAATTTATGCTATAGATCTGTGTTACTAGGATTGGATATGTTGTTAGGCTTCATTTTCTTTATTGTATGTTAGGGAAAATTACAAATTTAAGGTTCAGACATGTTCTACTTGCTCTGTCCTCACTGTGCGAGCTAGGCTATCGGTGAAAGATACCAATTTTAACCGACTTCCCTTCTGTTTATAATTTTCTATTAAACCTGTTTCATATTTGTATTATGCTCTTAGTTGAAAGTGATCTTAGAAAGTTGGACACTTTCTTCTTTGATTTGTTCTATTGTGAAGCTAACTGGTATAACTAAAATTGGTAGTTTTGGTTTTGCAGCTAAGTTAGATAAACTTCTCTTTCTGCCTTACCCTACCCTCTCTGTTCTACCGTAAAATGATCCATTTTTATCTTTTTTTAAATTTGTATTTTATTTAAATCTGTTGACCCATAAAGAGCTAGATCAAAGAGCTGATTTTAAATCTGATTATCCACAAAGATAACCAACTCCAAGAACATTACTGAACTGAATTCCAGAGCCCATTGTAAGGTAACAAACAGTCCACTTGAAACTATTTCAGAAGTGGAAAAGAGTGAATAGACATTCGACCCAACTCTATAACTCACACCTTGGATATCCAACTAGATCCTAAAGTGAGTGGGATTTATCCCATATAAGTGTTATCGATATTTTATGCTCATTCTTCATAGGGTGTGTATAAAAGTCAAACCAACATTTAAAATTGGAGCTAGAAGGAGGGCTCACTGAACTCCGTTCAGTATTGTAAGTTGTCTGTGCAGAGTCTGGTATTTTATCTTTTGAATTTGTTTCCCTCTTCCTCAGTCTTTTAAAACTTGTTTTTTTGAGTTTTTTTTTTCCTAGACAGCGGAACTCAACACCAATATTTAAAATTGTTAGAAAAGAGAACCTCAAGTTTAGTAGTCTGTTAAGGATTGTAAGGTTGTAAGTGCTGGTGAAAAGCTAGATTCTAATTATAGAGTGACAAGGTCCCACCCCAGAGCTGGAGAGCTCCTTGTGCCTGAATTAGAAACTCCTAGAAGAAGCAGCCTCAGAAGGGCCAGGTCCTTGTCTGAAATAGTTTTATCACCACTTGTAGTTACTCCAACTGCAACTGAGAATATCATTGTCAATCCAGTAATAATGGCAAATTAGTTAGGCTCCACTGCCTTAAATATCTTGAGTGCAGCCCATGACCTGCCCAGAAATCCTAAGAGATATCTTCCCAGATATAAGCATGATGGAACAAGGACAGTAGAAGAACATCTGGTAGCTTTCAAGAATGCTCTAAAATTATTAAATGTACAGCATGAAGATGTGGCTTGCAGATTATTCCCGTTCACTCTCCAGGAGGGAGCTTACAACTGGTTTCTAAATCTCACTAACAATTTTATTACCAGTTGGAATGACTTGGAAAAGGTTTTTGTGTCATAATTTGGTGAGGTAATAGATCCCAGTGTATTATACCAGTAGTTTTTTGGTATTAAAAGAGAAATAAATGAATTTGTCAGATTTTACAATGTCAGATTCTAGAAAGCTTATGGTAGACTGACTGGTTATTATGTGCCGAATGCAAACCTGGCATTAGAGATTTTTAGAAATTCTCTAGATCCAATGAATTCTGTTTTCTTGAAAAGAGATCCCTTTATTACCAATTTAATAGAAGCTTACAAAGAAGCTTTGGTTCTAGAAAGACAATTGGGACCCCAGCCTTTAAATACTCATCAAATTCCTCTGGTCACACAAGCTGCCCCTATTTTTAACCCCATACCACATCAGATGATGTTGCCAGTGTGTCAGACTCCACCATCAGGAAATCCATTGGCTGTGACACCTACTGAAAATGTACAGAACCCAAGAAAAGAAGCTAATAATGCAAGAGTTGAAGAAGTGTCAAAAATAGTCCAAAAGTTGGCTAATGATTTTTTGAGTTTTAAAAGGCAGGTTTCTACTAGGGAGAACTCAAATAGGTATTCCTACCAGCAAAACAGATTCACTCGACCCCCATATGAACCTAATAAGGATTACAAAGGTAAAGGTCATGATGTAAATATTTGTGATTTGGCTTTGCCTAACCGGTGCAGGATTTATGCTACTTCTCAACACGGGGAGTTGGATTGTTTGGAATTTTATAACACCTTTGAAGCTTTTTCTGGGGAGTTGATTTCTCCTGAACATCAGAGAAATACAGATGGCCCAAGTTTGTCTAGCCATAGTGCAGCTATGGTCTTGGATTCTTTCACTTTCCTAGAGGAATCTGAGAATGTAGTTGAAATGCCTATGGATGAGGTGCAGGATTTTCAACAATACAGGAGGGACAACTACAACCTAAGAAACAGAAATTTGAAGCCCAAAACTACATCTACCCCTCCGGACAACTCTCACAATGTTCCCCCATATCCATATTCAAGCAATAATCCATATCCACCCAAGGGAGGAAATCCGAGAGGACCAGATGCTTTTGTTCCTCCACTCAATAAAGGATATAACATAGTGGAGGACATGAAGAAGATCAAAGCCAACATCACTCTTCATGAGTTGGCTCAAATTTTAGAACAAAGGGACAACTTGATTAAAACATACTCTGGGCCTACTACAAAACCTTTATATAGGGGAAAGAAGATGGCAAATGCGAATGTAGCCATGTATAAAGAGAAAACTAAGGTTACACCTTTTCTACTGACTGTACGTATTTTTGGAAAAAACTTACACAATTGTCTGGTAGATTCAGGTGCTTCAGCTAATGTTATGCCTTTGGCCATTTGTCAACGGTTGGGTTTGACCCCAATGAAGTCCGAAAGAAGAGTTGTCCAATTGGACAAATAAGAGGTTAAAGTAGTAGGTGAACTTCAGAATATTCATATCCAGTTAGCATCTGAGCCAAGGGCTCAACACAGAATTGAAATTCAGGTTGTGGATATTCCTGTGGGGTACGAGATGCTTTTGAGCAGAGATTGGTCGAGATATTTGAATGGATACTTGGCAACAAACTTTTCACACATGTGGTTTCCATGGAAAGGAGTGGCAAACCAATTAAGGGTTGAAAGATAACCCAGATACAAACATACGATCACTGAATATAATGTAGAAAATGAGACTGTAAATATTGCTGATGTAGATATTGGAGTGTATAATTTAACAACGGGACAAAATGAGAAGTTTAGTAAAGCTCATCCTATTCATAATAATGAAGTTTGGACGCTTCATGTGGATGGGGCTAAATCTAAACAAGGTTCTGGTACGGGGGCAGTCCTTAAAGGGCCTAAGAATCAGACATATTTTATGTCTTATCGCCTATAGTTCCCTTGTACAAATAATTTAGCGGAATATGAAGCACTGGTATTAGGTTTGAAATTTGCTTTGGATAGAAGTGTAAGAAATATCCGAGTTTTTATAGATTCAGAGTTGGTGGCTAATCAAGTTAAGGGTAAATTCCAGTGTAAAGCATCTTATTTAAAATGATACAAACACCGAGCCTAGGATCTTGTAGAAGATTTTGATGCTTTTAATCTGACACACATACCTAGAGAGAAAAATTCACGTGCAGATGTCTTGGCTTCATCAGATGCAAGTCTGAAACCATTGGAAGAATTTAAATGGAACAAGTTTTTGATTGAATTAGTCCCTTGTCCTTTAGTCCCAAATAATATAGATAATTTTTAGGTTTTCTTTGATGATCGGCAGATTATAAACTTTTTGCAGAGTACTAACACATTTGAAAATGCTATAATCGATGATGGCCAAAGGGATGCTCTACAGGAGCAGTTAGATGATGAAATGGGAATAATAATGTTGAAAGATAACAGAATTCCAAAATGGATGGTAGAACTAGAGCGTCTCTTTGATGTTGACCAAATCAACCAAAAGGTGAATTCTGAGGATTCTATGGGCATAACAAACAGTGAGACTGAGAACCTGAACATGGGGACTAAATAAGATCCCAAGCATCTCAAGTTGGCTAAAACTTGTGACCCAAAAATAAAAAGAAGTATGATTGATTTTCTTCACAGGTCCAAGGATGTTATGGCCTGGTCTTACAAAGACTTAAAGGTTTATGATCTGAAAGTTTACACTCATATCATACCTTTAAAAGAATTTTGCAAACCTTTTTCAAAAAAAATAGAGGCATGTCAACGCTCTGCTAGAGCCCCTTATCCAGAAGGAGGTAGAAAAATTATTGAGTGCCGCCATTATTTTTCCCGTCAGGCATTCTACTTGGGTGGCCAAATTGGTGTCGATCAGAAAGAAAAATGGAGAGATCCGCTTGTGTGTGGATTTTAGAAATTTGAAAAAAGCATCTAAAAAATATAATTATCCTCTGCCTTCTTTGGATGAGGTGTTGCAGATTTTCAATGGTTCAGAAATGATGTCTTTCGTGGACGGTTTCTAAGGGTATAATTAGATATTGGTTGACAAGGAAGACAGGATGAAAACTGCTTTCACAACTATGTGGGGAACTTTTGCTTACAAAAGAATGCCATTCAGATTAATAAAAGTCAGAGCCACATTTCAATGTGCAATGGATCATGCCTTCAAGGGGATTATGGGTAAATGTATTGTTGTTTACATGGATGATTTAACAGTCTTCTCTAAATCTCGATTTGACCATGTAAAACACTTGGAGTCTGTGTTCAACAAATGTAGGGAGTTCGACATTTCTTTGAATCCAAAGAAGTGTGTTTTTGGTGTAACGAAAGGAAAGCTCCTTGGGAACTTGATCACCAAAGATGGCATTTTCGTGGATCCTGATAGAGTTGAGGCCATATCCGGCATACCCTTTCCCAACTCTAAGAAAGAGTTGAGATCCTTCTTTGGAAAAATTAATTTTGTCAGGAAGTTCATCTCCGGCTTTGCAGAAATAGTCAAGCCACTGAATGACATGCTAAAGGAAACTACTCAGATTGTTTGGACAACAGAAGCTAAAACAACATTCCAAGAAATCAAGACTGCCATCAAGCAAGCGCTAGTTTTGGTGAGCCCAAATTTCAGTGCAGATTTTTACCTATACACATTTTCTTCTGAACACACACTTGCTGTAGTTCTGACCCAACAAAGAGAAACGAGGGAGCATCCTATTGCTTTCAAGAGTACCAATCTAAATGGGGCTAAGCTAAAATATTCTCGTTTAGATAAACAAGCCTATGCCTTGGTGAGAGCAGTTAAGCAGTTCAGGCACTACATACTAAGAAGCAGAGTTCATGCTATAGTTCCTGACCTAGCTGTTAAATACCTTTTAATTCAAGACAAATTGGGTGAACTAAGAGGTAATTGGGTTACAAGACTGCAGGAATATGACTTAGAAATTTGGCCTGCAAAATTAATCAGAGGACTTGGTTTGTCCCAACACATTGTCGAAATACCTGTGTAGCAAGAAATTAATCAGTTAAATTCTGAATCTGATGACTGGTATGGAGATATTATTCATCTGCTGTAATTTGGAATTTGTCCATCTCACTTGAACAGAACCCAAAGGAGAGCACTAAAACTGAAATCTGCTCATTATCTCCTCAAAGGAGGTAATTTGTACAGAGAAAATTACGTTGGCATTTTCTTAAGATGCATCTCTCAGAGTGAAGTCAATGAGGTGATGTCCAATTTTCATGAAAAGTTAGGGGCAGGGCATTCCTCAGGATCTGCCACTACACATAAAATATTGAGAGCAGGCTATTACTGGCCTACATTATTTAAAGATGCACATCAGCATGTGAGAACTTGCCATCAGTGCCAAAATTTTGCATCCAAAGAGGCCAATCGAGCTCTACCCTTGCAGCCTGTTGTAATAAATAAACCTTTCATGCAATGGGGACTTGATTTTGTGGGAGTGATTAATCCAAATTCTTCAGCAGGGCATAAGTATGTTCTAACAGCTACTGATTACTGCATAAGATGGGTCGAAGCAACAGCCACCATAAGAATTACAACTCATGAAGTGATCGATTTTCTAGAGTCAAATGTCATAACCAAGTTTGGGGTTCCTCTAAATTTGGTGTGCAATAATGGCCCAGCCTTCCAATCATTAGAGTTTGCAGAATGGGCATACCAGATGGGGATAGTTATCAGATTTTCATCCAACTATTATCTCCAGGGTAATGGACTGGCTGAGTCCACGAATAAGAATTTAATGAATGCCATTAAGAAATCTACAACGGACAAACCCAGACAATGGCATACATTATTGAAATATGCACTTTGGGCTGACAGGATAAAATATAAAGTGGCTCTCAAAACTTCCCCATTTGCTTTGTTGTATGGTACTCAACCCATTGTTCCCATATCTCTAAAATTACCTACTTATCAATTTGTCTTAGACTATTTTGAGGATCAAGCAGATGCAAAATCCCGTGTTTTGGATCTAACTAATTTACAGGATGAATGACTCCAAGCCCTGAAACATTTCAGTCAACACCAAGAAACCATCAAGCGCTGGTTTGGCAAAAGAGCTAGAGTCAAAGCTTTCAGACTTGAAGACCTGGTGCTTCTATGGGACAAGGCCCATGAAAATAAGGTTAAGCATACAAAGTTGCAACCACTATGGATAGGGCCATACCAGATTGCTAAGATTCTGGGTAATAACGCATTTCGTTTACAAGACCTTGATGGTAATTTTCTGGACCTCCCTATTAATGGTCAATACTTAAAGCATTATTTCTCAACTGTTCCATCCAATATATCATTTGAATGAGTCATAAAGAAGTTGTAACATGTGTATACATTTTAAATGAGATTTAAAGTTTTATTTTATTTTATTTTATTTTTCAGTCTGTACAATGTTTTTCAGTTTATTTTATTTTAAAGGTCTGTGCAGTTTTTATTTTATTTTTCTGTGTTTTATTTCCTTTGAGGTCTGTACAGTTTTATTTTATTTTAAGTAGTCTGTTTTATTTTTTTATTTTATTTTGAGGTCTGTGTTTATCCTTGAGGTCTGTACAGTTTATTTTATTTTAAAATTCTATTTTTTAAGTTTTGCCTGAGCATCAATGAAAAATTCAGCCTTCTAAAAATTGTTTTATTCTAAGTCCGAAGTCCAATGTTCATTATTCTAATTGAGAGATAGTCTGCTTTAACTGAACAGTGGAACTATTTTGTTAGTCGGAACAACAGTAGAAAAATGATTGGATTTTGTGTCTTGCTTGCCACAATTATTTTAATTATAAAGAAACTGCTATACTGTTTGGCTGGAGAAACTCCTAGGGAATCTAAGAAAAGTTGGTCATAAGAGGGGACTATGATTCATGAAATTATTTGAGTATCCATAGAGGCTATCAGTACCCAGGCTGAAGTAGTTCCAGATTGATGAAATATTAAAAGAAAATTGTTGTTCTTTTTTAAAGGCTTTTCAGATTTTGGTATATTTCAAAGAAGAGAGAGAGAAGGTGAAAGTTGAGCAAGACAGCATAAAACTGGCACTCTGTTATTTCCTATAAAAAAAAAAAGAGAAGAAAAAAAAAAAGAGGGAAGGAAAAAGTTATGTAATGAAAGAGGTATCCAAGGCTTCAGAAGATGTTTTCTTTTACCAAGTGGTAGATACTACCTCACAGTTGTGAATCTGGGTCGTGTAAATCTAAAGGGTAACTCTGTCGGGGCTGTAAAAGGCTAAACTAGTAAACATAACTCTACTCGGTTTTCCATTTTGCAATCTAGAAAAGCTGATCAATCCAGAATGCAACATTCAAAATCCCAGTCATTCTTGAAGAAAGTTTTATACGCTTGTAATTGCACATCAGAAATCTTCCTTAAGTGATTCAATCTAGTATGTCCTTGGGAAATTTTAACAACTATCAGTTAGTAGTCAATTTATTTGAAGAATATTTGTGGCAAGGCATGATACATGGTCTATGTTGTTTTGAAACTAGAGTCCTGGGTTCTAAAATAATGCTACTATTTTACCCGCAGATATCGCCATTTGTTGAGAAGCAACACACCCCCACTAAAAAATGAATTTCCATCCTTTGAAAATATTGAGCTTTCATTTTGCAGTAAGGACCCTCTTGATGTTTTTTAGGTTTTAATTCCAAATTTTTTCTTGCCTCCTTCTTCTTCAAGTTTTGCCTATACCAAAGTATCCAAGCAGACTTGCATCTGGCTTTGATTTATTTTAGAATTCATTTTTCAAATATTAGAATCATTTGAGTAAAGAAAATCTTTCACTGATATGAAAAGAATGCATATTCCAGATAGATGAATTCATTAGAAGCCAAAACTTTCCATTTTTGGAAAGCATCGTGAAATCGTGACGGGTTTTAGAAAAATTGGCTAAGTCCTGAAAACGTCGCGATATCGCGACACTTTCTATTTTTGGAAAGGTCGCGATATCGTGACACTTTCCATTTTTGGAAAGGTCACGAAATCACGACAGGTTTGAGTCGGAAGCTAAACTTGATGAAAATGTAGCGAAATCGTGACATATTTTGGAAGAATGCAAGTCTTGTGGAAAACGTAGCGAAATCGTGACATATTTTGGATGAATACAAGACTTGAAGAAGACATCGCGATTTCGTGACATGTCGCAGTTTCACTGCAGCAGGAGGCAAAAGGAAGCAAGGGTAGAAGGCATCGTGATTTCACGACATGTCACGAAATTGTGACATGTCGTAGTTTCACTGCAACAGGAGGCAAAAGGAAGCAATGGTAGAAAGCGTTGTGATTTCGTGACATGTCACAAAATAGTGACATGTCACGGTTTCGCTATAGTGTGAGGCAAAAGGAAGCAAGTGCAAAAAGCGTCACGATTTCACGACATGTCATGAAATCATGACATGTTGTAGTTTTGCTATAGCAATAAGGCAAAGCGGAGGCTTAAGGCAAAGTTTCATCAAATTCTGGGCCCGTTGAGTTTTTGTCATTTTTCTCTGCACTAAAAAGAACAAGGCATGAGAGTGTCACGAAATCGCGACGTCACAAAATCGCAACGCAGTTGAAAGAAAAGGGCACAAGGCCAAAAGGTGTCGTGAAATCGCGACGTTGTGATTTTACGACATCACGAAATCACGACGTCACGATTTCATGACGTCGCAATTTTGTGACGTCACGAAATCGCAACACAAATCCAAAGCAAGCAAAGACACATTCCAAAGGTTAGCAAAGGTGAAGGGAGGCTACGACAGGATTGTGTCATGAAATTGTGACACGTTTGGCACCAAGACCCTTAAGTCTTGAAGTGTCATGATTTCATGATGCCTTCGGGACATCATGAAATCGTGACAAGTTAAGCACGAAGACCCTGAGTCCTGAAAGTGTCACGATTTCACGACGCCTTCGGGATGTCGTGAAATCGTGACAAGAAGAACCAAAAGGGAAGCCAAGGGCAGCCAAAAGAAGCAAGATAAAACTCAAGTCTCAAAAGTGTCATGATTTTGTGATGCCTTTGGGACGTCATGAAATTGCGATGAGAATAAGAAAGGAAGCAAAGTGAACCAAGGGGCACGATTTCGCGACATGTCGCAAAATCGCAACATGTCGCGTTTCGCTACATCGAAGCAAAAAGTGAACCAAGGGGCAAAAAAGGGCACAATTTCATGACATGTCACGAAATCGTGACATGTCACATTTTCGCTACATGAAAGCAAAAAGGACGCCCAAGGCAGAAACAGGTCACGATTTTGCAACATGTCGCAAAATCATGACATGTCACGTTTTTGTGGCAAAACAGACAAAGCAGCACGAAGTGAAAAACAGCTAGAAGCAAGTGCAGGAATGTCGCATTTTTTGCGACACGTGTCAAACAAAGCAAGCCACGTGTGATAAACTTTAGGGTTTCAATTTAATAAAGGTTTTGATTTAATGATTTTAAAATACTAATCCTTGTTTGTATTTTGCAGGAAGCAAGCTGGCACTTGCATGATAGCGGGAGTAATGGCCAGAAAGACAAAGTTAAGCACAAATTAATCGAGGACCGTCACATTGAAATGAGAGATGCCGAGAATTGCTGGTTCATCTAGATTTTTATAGATCTGACCCCAAAGAGACTTTATGGTGACTAAGCAGCTGCCCATTGAACAGAATATATCGGTAATTGATCGAAAAATGAAAATATCTACACACGATTACCAGAATTTGTCGATGGACACATTTAATGAAAATTTATGATGAAAGTAATGGCGTGCAGAGATTTTAAACTCAGGGATGGCTCTGCAGAGATGAAATGTCAGAGAAGTGGTGACTCATCCAAATTTCCTAGGGGAATTAATGAAGACATTTACACACAGTTACAGGTGGATGCAAATAATATCAAATTTTGCCTTCTCCATTTATGGCAAGTAACTGCAATGAAATTTGTAGAATGATTAAATTTTATCAAACTCTATTTTAAAAGGCCTTATATTGTAAAACCCGGGTAGTAGAGTTTGAGGGGATAAGATTTAGGGTTTGAGAAGAAGATATTTCTGAAAAGATCAGGATCTGTCCTGAGTCTATAAATACTTCTTATGAATGTAATTTTTAGGGGTGAAGACTTAGAAATAAAAGGCTATTTGAGCAATTTCTTGCAAATCTGATTTGAAAAGCTTTGTTCTGGACTTAGAGTTGGTGTGATTTTTCTTTTCTATGATAGCATGGCCAAGAGCCTAATCTATTCCAGATTGTGATAAGTTCATCTTCTTTTGTTTTCATTTCATTAAGGCTTATTTAATTTATGTTGTATATCTATGTTACCAGGATTGGATATGTTGTTAGGCTTCATTTTTTTTATTGTATGTTAGGGAAAATTACAGATTTAAGGTTCAGGCCTGTTCTAATTGCTCTGTCCTCACTGTGCGAGCTAGGCTTCCGATGAAAGATACTAATTTTAACTGACTTCCCTTCTGTTTATAATTTTTTGTTAAACCTATTTCATATTTGTCTTATGCTCTTAGTTGAAAGTGATCTTAGAAAGCTGGACACTTTCTTCTTTGATTTGTTCTATTGTGAAGCTAACCGGTATAACTAAAATTGGTAGTTTTGGTTTTGAAACTAAGTTAGATAAACTTCTCTTTCTGCCTTACCCTACCCTATTTGTTCTATCGTGAAATGATCCATTTTTATCTTTATTTAAATTTGTCTTTTATTTAAATCTACTGACCCATAAAGAGCTAGATCAAAGAGCTGATTTTAAATCTGATTATCCACAAAGATAACCAACTCCAAGAACATTACTGAACTAAATTCCAGAGCCCATTGTAAGGTAACAGACAGTCCACTTGAAACTATTCCAAAAGTGGAAAAGAGTGAATAGACATTCGACCCAACTTTGTAACTCACACCTTGGATATCCAGCAAGATCCTAAAGTGAGTGGGATTTATCCCATATAAGTGTTATCGATATTTTATGCTCATTCTTCATAGGGTGTGTATAAAATTCGAACCAACAGATATCTCTTTTGGAACTTTTGTGAACTTCTCCTATTCATAGGGAATCTTTGTTCTTTATTCTATCTTTCTTTATAGTCGCTACAACAAGGTCTCTATTCTTTTCCTCTTTATCTTGATTGCCACCTTTTGTCTATCACCTTTTATCCTTCATTCTCTCTTTCATTATCGTTATCACATAAAGTTATCTATTCCTTTCCTCTTTATTATCATCATCGTCTTCTATCCATCACTTTTATTCATCTACATCTACTTATCATTCTTCATCACAACAATCTCAACTATCAACCAATCAACTTCAATCACCTAAACCAAAACCAAATTGTCCTTCAAAACCTCTTTTGATTTTGAGGCCACCTTAGAAATGTTATGCACAAATCACTTTGTATAGTTTATAAATAGCATTTTTTGTATATATTATTAATTTTATCAAATCACAAAACAACCAAAAAAACTAAAAAAAAACATGAATTGTTTTTAAAAAAATTTCAAATTGTTAAGTTCTCATTGTTTGCATCGATGTGTGTTGTTTTCCAAAATTTAAGTTATATTTTATTTTATTCTAGATAAACTCAAAAGTTATCTTGAACCATGCACTTAATTTACATCTTTATTTATTTTAATCTTTTCACTTTGATTATAAATCTCTCTTGTATCAAAAAGCACTATTACTTCACTAAATAACATTTTGAGTTTTGGGAACTGATCTCGCTACTTATTGAACCAAGAACATATTTTTACATCTTAAAATGATTTGTTGCAAAATTCAAAAATGACACTACATAGTAGTCTTAGTTCCTTAAGCAAAAAATTTCTCTTTCTATCCTATTATGTGCATGTTCTAGAATACTAAGAATTGGAAAAAGGTCAAGCTCCCCCCTGCTCGAATAAAATACCTTACTCCTTGTCTAATATGAGAAAGTATCCCAAGAAAAATAAAAGAAGAAAAAAAGAAAAGAAAAGATAAAAGAAAGAAAAAGTAGTTTTACTACAAAAAGCAATAAAATCCCCTTGTTTAAAAATGAACAAGAATCCCTAGTCCAAGAAATCAAAATAAAATAAGGGGGTAATGAGATTGAATCCTTGCAATTCCTCAGTAATTCGAAAGATATGAGGTGAGCCCCATAACATGCAGTTTGTGCCCAACCCGCATGGCCTTAGGTAAGCCTTTCGCATGGTGATATGTATGTCACATTAGTGACCTTCTTTTGTATAGACCAATGTCCACTTATGGATTAGCTATCTTTTGGCGACTTGATTTACATAGTAGTTTGGTATAATGACATGCATAAAATCATGGTTAATGAATATTTCACTTGCACACACATTGGTTCATAAAAGTTTGCTTGTATCATTACCTTACTCAAAATTGGTAAATTAACCTCACAAAGGACACACATTTGATCCTTGAGAGATTTTGTATCATTATGACAATCAAAATGGATAATGAACTCACATATCACACACTGGTTCTCGATAAATTTGACTTTGTCCTTGAAATAATTTAAAATATTTCTTTGATTTTTTTAGAAAACATCAGTTTGTAACCACTTGCATTAATCCCCATAAATCACTTTATTTTAGCACTTATATATATATTGTCTTAAATTTTTTCTAACATGTGACACAATGATTTATTTTAAAAATACAACTGGCATTTTCAAAATCATATATAATCATGCATTGCATTTTGAATTTGCGATGATGGTATAATTCCTAGTAATTATTCTCTCTCAAAGTTCACACTAGAAATTCTATGCCTAGCACAAGTCATCCTTCCTATTTTTTCATGCTTAAATCACTTTATATCCATCACAAAAACAATCTTTATCAACCTATTTTCTCAAAATCAATTTCTTTTAAAATCAACATCTACTTTCATCATCATAAGCCTCAAGATTACTCTTGAACCCTATAAACTTTCTTATTATTAGCAATACAAAACTTCCTCACAATAGGATCTGCTCCATGATCTAGTGAGCATTGATCTCCACCAATGGTCATATAACAACACAACATCCTTTGAGATTCAATGCTAATCCATCAATTTTGTCATCACACAAAAACGCACTTTGCAAAAATAAAATTATTTTCTTTTATGTTAAGCATGATCAATATATTCAAAGTATGATTACAAGAAATTCAAACATTATAAGCAAATGCAATAAATCATATAATAAAATCACGCAATGTTGCATAAAAAAAAAGGATATATATATACACATATATATATATCAAAAATATAAGTACAAATTGAATTCAATTGGTATGCCACAATCTCCAAAATTGGTATACTCGGTCACTAATGGGTATACCACGAAAGCAAATTTCAAAAATTTTGAGTTTTCCACCAAATATAGAATTTGGCACAAAAACTCAAGGGGGCATCCTAGTCAGTAATTATTTTACTAAAACATAAATTTACCATGAACTATTCATTCTAAAACATCTACTCCTTTTCCCATGTCAATCATAATCACTTCTACTGAAGTGTTTACACTTTTCTTTGATGCATTTATTGTTCATAAATATGCCAAAGAGGGGGCAAAATGTAGACATGAAAAATTGACCCATTTTCCTTAGTTTTCCTCCTAGAAAATTAAGTTCATATTTGAGCTTAATTTTACCTAAACAAATCCCCTCCAAATTTCCTAAAACCTATACCATTGGATTGGAATCAAAAAGAGCTTTCCAACGGTATATTATATGTCAAAATGTTGCCCAATTGTGGAGTGACACACATGCAATCAACAATGGAGATTCCAAAGGACTGAGAAGCATACACTGTAAATTCACATCAATCTAACACAAATCCTAATGAATTAAACCACCAATCCATATTTGGAAAAGTTGGCAACCATTAACCATAAATTTAGATGAAGAATTATGTGTTGCAACCCTTGATTTATGAGGTAGAATACTCAGTTTACGATCGTTTTCTTTGATAGCATCTCGCAGGCTCAATCGCAAATGGTGTCAATGGCTAGTAGATCCAGCTGCTTTGAGCAATAATGGCTAGGGTTTTATTCACAATTTATTTAGTTCTTAGCCTAAATTTCTATTTATTCCTACTTTATTAGCTTAGCTTAGAGTATATTTACCATTTTCAATGCATTTGTATGGTTCATTAGCATTTTATTTTGCATATTTGCTTACCTTTATGATTTTCATGCTTTCATGTCATTTCATGCAATTTATTGAAACAACCCTCATCTTGAGATGTTGCATATGCTATTGACGTATTTTGGGGTTGCTTTGTGTGCAAGTGATAGGATCTATGAAGGAAAAAACCACATCTAAGGATATTTCCTCTGAACAAGTGAGAAGGAGGAATCAATAAGCCCTCAATCAATTTGTGTTGATGTAGAAGACCTATTAATTGCACCATCCCCCATTTTGGGGTTTCATATATTTGTATTCATTATATCAAAATTTGGTATCCCTAAGAGTGACGTACATGTAACTGATGTTCATGATGAATTAATAAAAGGAGCCTTTACATTTTCCTTAATTCATTGTCATTGTATGTTTTCTTATTTTATATTTGATATTATGATGCAAATATAGTAGGTGCATGTGTTCTAGATTGTACATATGACGATCATGGTAGAAACACCCAAAATTTAATTTTTTTGTTGATTTGTTGCATGTTTTTTTCACACAGGTGCAACCGCTTTGATCGATAGCGACTAGCAGAGCCTAGCCATGCTTGAAGATAATGGCTAGATTTAGAGTTACCCTAAGTGATAGCGACCAACAAAAAACTTTTAGACAACAGACAGCCAGATCATCAGTAGACTTGGATTTTAGGTTGGTTGAAATTCTCTATATTTTTGCTTCTATGTTTGTGTTTTTATTTTTTGAATGTAGTAGATGAATGTTTAATTAGAGCACATAGAGGAATTTTAAGGCAAAATTTATAAGATCCCTTATTTTTTCTACTATCCATTGCTAGGAATAGCGGTCTCTAATTATAATAATCCCTAGTCTCCTGCGGTCTAGATTGTATGTTAGGGTTTGCATGCTTGAGGCCCAATTAGAGACCATTTTCATAACTAGTATTGCATCTTTTGAATATCATATAGATTTTAGATGTGCATTCTCTAAAATGGAAACATTATTTTTAAGCATATAGAAAAATAATTTGAGTGCTCTATGATGCATTTTATTTTCATGCAAAATTAAAATTAAAACCCACACACCACATTTCACTTAAACATCAGTGTTGTTGGGATATCACATCCAACCCTTTGATTGAGACCAAAAGTGGATTTCATTACCACTTGGTTGGATCTTTTTTTTAGTATTATCAGGACCCAATCATGGCCAATGTCAACCCAAAAACTATTATATCTGTGTAAAATAGCACACATTCCTCTTCGGAGTGGTGTATCACTGTGCATGGTGTGCTAGGTGAGGGTTGGTAGTACCTATGCTACCTCATTGAGTATGGACTTCACTCCCATATTCAGCTTGTGCAAGTATATAGGTGAAATCCCTTAAACTATACAAGTGTATCATCAATAAAATTATAAACATGATGAGTTTTAGCTTATGTACTCAACAAACCAAAACATACAAAACAAGTTCTTAGGACACACATCAAATCCTTAAAAGAGATAAACACATTTGCATACTTTTTTTGCATGTCTTAAAATTTTCATAAGAGATAAGTTCACCTTATCATGGTCTTCACATGAAGCAACTCCCCTCGGTCCAACATCAAGGTAGGAACTAGTGCTCTATCCAATAACAATCACAACAACACTGATGTTGAGCCACCCACACAAAATATCATTGGTTAAAATTAAGTGAGCCTTAGGGGGGATAACTCAACCCATGGGGGTAACTCTCAAGGAACCCTAGCTAGAGAACCAAATCCATATTCCTCTCATGATAGATAGGAGGGAGCTTCAAGGCCCCAATCCTCACAAGATAGACATACGTAATATTAGCCCAATGAGGGGTAAAACATAAGGGTTGAATCCAATTGTAGACCCTCCATAGATCCTAACAATATTGAGGGTGGTAGAATTATAATAAAAATCAATCTTATTGGAGCAAATGATATTCCACAATATCAGCCATGGAGAACCAGATAACTTGATGAAGATCAGGTTTTCCTAAGGCCAACATAGAAAAATACTACTACTATGCACTCCATTTCTAATATTTCACGTAGTCAAAAAATAGTAAGACACACTCATGAGTATGGGGGAAGCTTCAATATGTACCCATAGCACTCACACTACTTCTGATCATGGAAGTACAAAACATAGGTCGTTGCACACTGATAATGCTACCTTTATAGATAGAGGTAAAAGTATAGTGGGGCTCCTTAAAATAACCTTACCATAGTGACTTCTTGTATAGAGTTATGAAGTCAAATATAATCATTGGTGGTTCAATATGACTATGTGCATAGGTTATATGAAGATACATAATATCAAGAAAGAGTACTCCAAGACAAAATTGAGGTATTGTACATAGAGCAAGAGAACCTAGATAAACTTGAAGAAGAAGAGGTATAGTACAAAGAAAATGGTGCAAATGTCTTTATGAACAATTCCTAAGGGAACAACATACCCTAGAATAAATATAGCATGAGTAACAAGAAGATAGTTTGGCTCAAGTCAATTTACACATGGGTAGTGAGTACTACCACTTCAATAGATGTGCTACTTATCAACCTAATAGGCACACCAAATAGGTAGATTATTGCACTCACGACACCTCAAAACATGCTTTGAGACACCAACGACACCTAGCACAAGAATAGGTGGACCATGAACAAGAAAAATAGGTGGATATGGATGACCAAGAATAGACTTATCTTGATCGATCATCCATGGTTGTGGAAGAGGACTATAACCGACTAACTCGGTCCAATGCAGAATAATTACCTCCTCGACCACCTCGAAATAAACTTCAAGATGAAGAGATCATCTCTTCAAAATATTACAAGGTACTTACCAAGAGAATCAAGTCTCTCAAGAAGCAAGATACAATTGGGTAGAAGCCAAACTTAAGCAAGATACATAATCAACCTTTGTGCCCATCGGTACCAAGTCCTGCCTATTCAAAACATTTGAGATGCCTCAGTTAGATAAGTTTAAGGGAGAGGAAGATGCACAAGAGCATGTGACCAAGTTCATGAATGCATGCTTTCAGATCCAAGACAATGGATCCTTGATATTAATAGTGTTCATCATCATGTTATCAAGTGCAACAATAGAGTGGTTTAACCAACTACCCAAATATAGCATCATCAACTTTGAGCAATTGGTGAATGCCTTCCTTGAACAATTTTCATTTGGTATCAAGATGTAGACACCTAAATCACGTAAATCGGATAAGACTATCAGTGCATTACATATGCCCTCTTATCGACAACATATGGCCCTATTGGGCACCCCTCTAGGCTAGAAAAAGGCTTCCAAAAGGCTCCAAAACTCAGTTTGGAGGGTTCCTAGCAGTTTAGGGCAGTTTTGGGGCACCTCCTAGTGACCGTCCCACCAAGGGACGGTCATAGTTGGTGACCATCCCACCTAGGGATGACCATCAATAACCATCCCTAGGTGGGATGGCCCCTAACTAGACCTTTGAAAAAGTCAAAGGATGCACTAAATGGCAATCAAAGACTACCATTAGCGCATCCAATCACCCCAAATTGATTTGGGACCTACTAATAGACTACAAGGTAGTATATTGGGAGCACCAAAGGGGTAACCTTCTCCCAATCAATCAATGATGTGATTAGGACATGTGGCATCACTTGCCTCGCATGGCAAGAGATGCCATTTTACCCTAGATGCCCTTTTGGGCTATAAAAGGAGGTGCAAACACCCAATTTCAAAGAGGAGAAACTTGATATTTGAGCAACGAAGTGCTGCACAAATCAACCCTCACTATTTGCAAACCAAAACTTGCCCTTTCCTTGGCCTTGAAACCCTCTTCATTCGAAGGTGATTTTAGGGGCAATAGGCTCGATCCATTAATCCCAAACCAGCCAAATTGAAGCATTCTTTGGCCCCATCTATCGACAACACCCTTACCCAAGTTTTGGACCAATTTCCATAGCCATAGGTGACAAAACTAAGGTAGTTTTGTAACCGTCCCACCTAGGGATGGTCAGCAGTCTATGTATGGCACACCTAGGGATGGTCACAAAATAGATTATAATTTTAGATAAATTCCTCCATAGTCCCCTTAGGAATGTCTAGAGGAACCTCTGGTCCAAATTTGAGGCAATTTGGAGGAGTTTTGATGTAGGATTTATGATCCCCAATGTTGCAGGTTTATTTGGCTCACCCAGGAATGGTCACTATTTCAGCATTGTTTCACCCTTGATCTTGCCTCCAAATCTATTTATTTGCATTTATATTAGTTAATAACATGTTCATGCTTAATCTAGATCAGTTTATATGTATGTAGATCACTTTTTATGGTTGTAGAATATGCTCCTTTTTCATGGTTTTATGGGTTTCTTCTATAACATAGATGCTACTAATCCCCTTTCAATCCCTTGTCTTCAGGAACAGGAATGCTAGGCAAGAGGAGGAGCTAAGGAGGCACAAGCTTATCAGCCCAAAAATAGCTCTCGAGTGTGGGAAGCAGGAGTTCACACCATTATTTATCGCCTTAAAGGCCTCCTTCCAAGGGACTAGATTCCCTTGGTTATTGTAATGAAATGTATCAATTTGTAAAGCCCTCAAGGGGATATTTTGTAATCTAGTTTTGAAGCTACTTATGAATGAATAGAGAGATATTTTGATCATTTGGATTGCCTATTTTGCTTCATTTCAGTAGATTACATGCTTATGCCATATTTCCTTTGAATGCTTTATAACTGATATACATTGCTAGTAAATGCCCTTAAGGCGATATCATGAATTTCACTTCTTCAGTGGTGATCATGGTATCTAAGGTTTTTTTCAATCTCCCCTTGGATTGTGCTAATTTGGACCTCTATTTCTGGTTTTATTTGTTGCAGGTACTGACCATTCTGATCAGAAATGACCCCTTTGTTGCTACCTGGCTCTGGGTGAGATGGCCAGCTACATGGCATTGGGTGGGATGGCCACAAAACCAGAGGGTTTCTACAAAAAATTGCAAAAACAACAACTTTAAAGGTCCATTTTTTACCCCTCTGCACTATCAATTTGACTTTTTACTATTAAAAATTATTAAAATTCATGTTTTTCTTACTTATTATTTGCATAGAAAGGTTAGAGTTATCTTTCCAAAATTGTGCATTAATTAGTTTAGAAAAATAGAGAAAAATATAGTAGAAGTTGCTACTTTTTGTCTGGTTTTCTTGATGAAAGCTTGCCAAAAAGGTTAAGGTCATATAGGCTTTTAAATATTTGTGTTTCCTTTTATGCTACTAATATTTCTGAAAGAAAAATGCACCTTCATGCATTTAGTAAACAATCATTGAGTGCTCTTTTGTTTTCTTTCAAATATTTAAAAGGAACCCACACACACCATGTTTCATTATAAACATCAGTGGAGTTGGGCTTTCATATCCAACACGTTGATTGAGACCAACAGTGGATTTAATCACCACTAGATTGGCTCTTGAGAAGAGTATTATCGAGACCCATCCATGGCCAAGGCCGACCCAAGATCTATCCTAACCATGCAAAATAGCATGCATTCCTCTTCGGAGGAGTGTATCATTGCACACGGGGTGTTGGGTGAGGGTTGGTAGTACCTATGCTACCTCGTTGGATATGGATTTCATCCCCATATTTGACTTGTGTGAGTATATAGGTGAAATCCTTTAAACATTTAAGTATATCATCCAATGAAATATCAAACATGAGAAAAGTATTTTCTTTACAAAGCAACACATCTTGAAACACATCAAACAGTTTAGGATTCACACTTAAAATATTTAAAATGAGATAATCACTTCTATGCTTGCGTGTCTCTATTGTTTGTTTGTTTCAAATTCATAGAAATTGTAAAGAAGATAAACACATAGTAGTTAGAGTACATAGCTATGGTACGTACCCATAGCCAAGCCCATTCAGGGGTAGAATCTATGGGCAATAGAGAAGAGGATATAGAACGTCCTCATGTTGAGCCTAGGGATAGGATCATTCCTCCCTGGAAATCAGCTACTCTCCCTAGTCGTAGATCGACTGATGAGTGGATGGTTACTCCTAGAGAGTCAACTAGAAGGTCTAGCTTATAGGGGACTCCTTCGCAGGGTACTCCTGCAGGTCATAGTCCTAGTTTGGGAAAATATCTCCCTAATTCATATGCTACAAACACCTTCTTTCGAGAAGAGTCACCGTGCAATGAGGCACCTCCACATAGAGCAATACCATGCATTCATGTGCCTGCTCGATCCTCTACTCCTAGTCATATATAGGAGCAAGAGCTCACACCTCGAGTAGGGTTGAATGATCATCTCAAGATTTCAAGTCACCCTACTCCAAGGTATCAAAATCACAATGAGTATGATACTCATCAAATTAGGTGACCTTATTCCGCCTTACCTTACCTTGTTTATGAGGGAAGACCTGAGGAACATCCAGATTATCCTCATGAAAATGTGTCAATGAAAGCACATTGTGCCTCTACACTAGTAGTCTTTCAAAAATATTTGTTTAGGAGAGAACCTCAAGTCAATGCGACTACCCTCGATCGAGGGAAGCACGTAATTGATCTCACAGATCCTCCTAAACATGATAGACAACAAGGCAATAATGCTAAGGTACTTAGACCTAATACAATAGATCAAATTAATAATTTGGTCCAAAGATATGTTGACCGCCAAGCCGAGTTTAATCGACTTAGGTCAGATAAACATCACTTAGATCTCTTAGAGCAGTGACAACAAATAGAGAAAGAAAATCTTGAACGACAAATTCAAGAAACTTTGCATCATGGAGCTGTAACTCCAAGCACGCGTAGACAAGAGGCTCACCCGAGGCAACCAAATTTCCAACAAGATAGGTCTCCTAGACCTAATACTGTGTTGCCTCCTAGACCTCGTAGGCCTAAACAAAATGCATATGATAGGCCAAACATAGATCACCTTCAACAGGCATTTGTTCCTCCTTGTAGGCCCATACCTGAAACACCTTATGGGGCTTACGATGATTTGGAATAGAATGAGGATTATGTAGAAGCACCTTATGGAGGCGTGGCTGATGTCAATCAACCACCCCAACCTAGGCTTAATATTCCTCGTCCACCTCTATGAGTTCAAAGCAAGGAAGAGGAGATCAAATCCTCAGATGCGTATCAAGATTTGCTTGCATGCTTAGAAACTATAGAAGGTAAGACAACTGGCAATGGGCTTCAAAAGCCTACCTTGCGTCAACTAAAGAACCAACCATTACATCCATCCATTCCTTCCCTGATCTATCCTGAGCATTTCAAAATGCCCAAATTTGATAGATTCAAGGGTGAAGAAGATGCTCAAGAGCACGTCACTAGATTTCTAAATTTGTGCTTCAACATACAGGACAATGACGCATTGCTCCTAAGAACTTTCCTGAGTACCCTCACTGGTCCAGCCATTGAGTGGTTCAACCAACTTCCAAAACATAGCATCTACACATTTGAACAATTCGTTGATGCATTTTTGGAATGTTTCACCTTCAACACCAAAAGGAAGGTGACATTAACCGACCTCACGGGGATGAAACAAACTGAGGATGAGTCGATTACTGACTATGGAAATAGGTGGCAAATGCTTTTGGCTAAGCTACCCTATCTATTTCCAATGACTGAATTAACTCATTTGTTTTCAAAGAGTTGCTTGAAACCCATCTCTTTGACATTGCAATTACAACAATACCCTACCTTGGAAGAAGCTCTAGCACAGGCTAGAAACATAGAGGAAATCAAAATCCAAGAGGGAGAAATAACAAAACCTCATAAGGAGTGGACAAAGAATCCTAAGAATAGCTTGACACCTACAAAGCCAACTATGGTCAATCAAGTGGCCATAAATATCCCTGTGCCTACTCAAGTTACGCCTCCCCAAAAGGTGAACTATCAGGCTCAACCTCCTCCTATGAGTTATAACAATAATGGTACAATGAACCAGGGACAAAAACAATGTCACCCTCAATGACAATTTACTCCCATCACTAAATCTATGGATTCTCTTTTTGATCGATTATGGGCTGCAAAGATGGTTAATTTACCAGATCTTAAACCCAACGATCTGAAAATAGGCAAACCCAAGCCTATGGGATGTCGAGAGGATCAATATTGTAAGTTTCATCGGCAAGGTGGCCATGATTTACAATCATGCTATGGTTTTAAACATGTAGTACAAGACATGATTGAGAGGAATGAGCTTCAAGTGGATGCTCCATTAGCTCCTACCAATCAGCAGATGGGTATATACAAAGACCCTTTACCAACTCATGAGGTACAGGCAGCACCTGCTAAACCGATGAATGAGGTGAAGCAACAACACCCTATGCAAGGGTATGTTGGGATGGTGAGTATTGTGACCAGGAACAAGAAATATCCAAGTCAAGTTGCACAACCTGCAACTTCGAATGATGTTCCAACTACGTCATAAACTACACCACCTATAGTACAGGGCCTTCCTTCTAGGCCAATAGTGACAATTAAGAGCAAGCTTGCACAAATCTTGAGGACCACATCAACATGATTGTCCATCTATGAGTTGATCCAACAATCACCTCCACATCGGGATGCCTTGATGGACATTCTAAAATCAATAGAGTTGCAACCACAGGAGTCCAACTCCTTCATAGATTTTGTGGGTCATGTGCAATAGTGCAAGGAACCAATCATACAATTTCATGAGCATGAGCTTAAGGAAATAGCTAACGACATGGTAGATCCTCCTTTACACATCATTGCATGTATAAATGAGATACCATACAAGAGAGTGCTCATAGACACTGGTTCCTCAAGTAATATCATAACAACTAAAGCACTAAAGCACCTTAAGTTGCCAGCATCTCATGTTGTGGCATCAACTTACACTCTTCATGCTTTTAATGACACAATATGCTCTACTATCGGTACCATAGTTCTACCCATTCAGGTGGGGCAAAAGACTATATCGACATTGTGCCATGTGCTAGAAGGTGAGATGGCCTATAACATTTTTCTAGGTAGACCTTGGATATGGGATATGAAGTGTGTCCCCTCCATAGCACATCAATGTCTTAAATACACTCATGAAGGGCAAGTGCACGTAGTTTCTACTGATCTAGAGCCCTTCAAATACTGCAACATGTTGCAGTAGATGCTAGAGTTGACATTACCTTTGACTCATATAGACTTCTAATTGAATACACCTATTCAGAGTCTACCCATTCCACCACCTTCATCATCATCCACTCCATCCTCATCATCACCACCTTCAGAGAAGGCTTCGATGTCATCAAACCCTCCATCGAGGAACACGTCGAAGAGGCCTATTGATGAGAGCCTACCATTAGTTTCCACCATATCCACGGAGGAGGTTCCTTGTGTCATTAATGAGGAATTACCTCTAGAGGTGAGTACTGAATCACCTCAAACCTCCATTCCATCTCATCCATCTTCACCATCCTAGGTCATAGTCCAGATGTCTAGTACAGGGATAGGAGAATATCTAGTGAGAAATGTCATGACAGTTCCATCACTGGAGATAGTGCAAGATATGGGGAGACCTCATCTTCCCATAGGTAGCATTGTACCTCTTGGTCTACCTCCTAATCAAATGAATTTCATATATGGAGGTTTAGAGTATGGATCTCTACCCATTCCTCAGAAGGAAGATGATGATGAACCCTTTTCTGAGGATGTAAACTATTTGTCGAATCCAGACTATGCATTGTGGTACTTAGATCACTGCAATTGGCATGGGTTTGGTCTCGGTTTATATGAGCAGGGTAACCGTGTTCCATGTCAACCCCAATATCAACTTTCGTATGATAGATCCGGGTTGGGACATAATAAATCGGTACCATTGGATGTCCTCATCGAGAGTCTCGAACACCTATGCCTAAGTCATCAGGCTAAGCTCGCCCATGACCCATATGCTAATCCGAATCATGTTCATTCCTTGGGAGATCATTTCCCCATAGACATGATAGATCAAGGTCTTTCCAGTGATGTCGCCCAACCCCATGAAGTGGGGGAGAGCTCACACACCTTGCAATCTGATAGTGAGGAACAAGACCAAGGTCCTCCTCATGAATGGATGAGTGATGACGAAGATGATTATGGCATCGCACCCATTAACTGCCATAGCTCAGATGATGAATACGAGCGCGTGTTCCCCTTGGATGACGAGGATGAGTATTATCTTCGTATGTTATTCCCTATCCAAGGACCCATATGACGCCAGCTGTTGCCTCATGAAGAGTAGGCTCGCCCTCTTTCGCATAGGCCACCACCAGTTATTCCACTTCCACCCGAGCCACACCCATGAGTTATGAGACAACATCAGGTCTCTAGACCCACTCACCCTAGAGCAGGAGATCATGTATCCATCAACATGATTTCCATAGATTTAATGACACCATTGGTGAATCCGAATAACCCATCCAAGCTATTGCATCTTGATTTAGAGGCAATTGAACTTTGATCGGGGAGATTCTTCTCCATCGCCCTCAGAGTATTGGCCTTGTGAGGAAATGTTACAACCATTTAACTTTTCTTCAAGAACTACTCAAGATGTTTTTCAAGCTGAGGTTGACCCTAAATTTCCTATGGAAGAAGCAAACCTAGCTGATGACATTCACTTAATTCCCACCCCACATCAGTTGGAGGATGGGTCTCACATGTCAATTGAGCCAACAATTGATAGGGATATCGGTACAGATCCCGATAATCCCCATACCATTAAATTAGGGGAAGGTCTCTCCCTAAGTGAACAAGATGATTTCATAACTGCATTGAAAGCAAGGATTAAAGCTTTTGCTTGGTCGTATAAATATATGCCAGGACTAGACCCAAATATAGTCATGCATAATCTTACATTAGACCCCAAGATCAAACCTGTTAAGCAAAAGTTACGAAAAATGCACCCAACAGTAGCCTTAATGGTGAAAGATGAATTACAAAAGTTGTTGGACACTGATATCATCATCTCAGTAGATTATCCACCATGGGTTTCAAACATGGTTCCCATCAAAAATCTTGATGGGAGGATTCACATTTGCACCGACTTTCGAGATCTTAACAAAGCGAGTCCTAAGGATGAATTTCCCTTACCTAACATCGATGCATTGGTAGACGCAACAATAGGACATGAAATGCTATCCCTAATGGATGGATTTTTTGGATATAATCAGATTCGTATTAATCCAGAAGACCAAATCAAAATGGCATTCACAACGCCTTGGGGGACATTCTATTACAAGGTCATGCCTTTTGGCCTTAAGAACATTGGTGCTACCTACCAACGAGCCATGACATATATCTTCCATGACTACATGCACAAGATTTTGGAAGATTACATGGATGATTTATTGGCAAAATATTTATTACGCCATGAACATCTCGATGTATTGTGTAAGATCCTAGATCGCCTCATAGAGCACAATGTTAGACTTAATCCCAAAAAGTGTGTCTTCGGTGTCACATCTGGTAAACTTTTGGGATTCATAGTCTCCAAGAGAGGCATAGAGGTAGATCCAAACAAGGTCAAGGTAATATTAGAAATGCCTCCCCCCACAACCATTAAGCAACTACGTAGTTTGCAAGGAAAGGTCGCATCCATAAAATGCTTTATAGCACAATTATCGGATAAGTGTCGACCCATGAATAGGTTGCTACACAAGGGGGTCTCATTTCATTGGGATGAAGAATGTCAAAATGCCTTTGATGAAATTAAACAATACCTAGCTTCACCACCTGTATTGGCTCCACCATGACCAGGAGTGTCATTCTATTTATACATCTCAGCTACTGAGTTGGCTTTGGGCACCATGTTGTCCCAAAAGAATGAATTCCACAAAGAACAGGCTACTTATTACATTAGTCGTACATTGGTCAACTATGAAACTAGATATGCATACGTTGAGAAGCTATGCTTAGCAGTGGTCTTTGCCACCAAAAATCTATGCCATTATATGCTTAATCATACCACGTATGTTGTATCTAAATAAAATCCATTGCGCTACATGATGAGTCGAACATATCATAATAGTCGCATGGCGAAATGGATAATGTTGTTGATGGAATTTGACCTAGAGTTCATTGGACAAAAATCTATCAAAGGATAGGTCATAGCCGATCAACTAGCAGAGGCTCCTCTACAGGATGATCAACCTCTAAATATAGAACTTCCCGATGATGGAGTATTTCATATCTCAGAATCACCTGATTCTGCCGAGCCTGAGTCACAGGCGGACATAACTCTATTCTTCGATGGTTCTAAATGCGAGCAAGGTGGTGGTGCAGGTATCATGTTTTTCACACCGCAAGGGGCTCCCATACCTCTTTCATTTAAACTCAATTTTCCTTGTACTAACAACAATGTCGAGTATGAAGCTCTCATCATAGGACTTCAAATGACAATCACCATGAACATAACAAAGTTGAACATTTTTGGTGATTCCTTGCTCATAGTAAATCAGGTTAAAGGGATATTCCAATGTAGGTGTCCTATCTTGCAAGCCTACAAAGCCCTAGTGGACAAACTCCTGGTCAAATTTGAATGGTATGATATAGAGGCACTCCCTCACTCATCTAATCATTTTGTGGATACAATGGCTTCCTTAGGGTCGCTAATCCCGCATGACCCTTCAAATGATATCACAACTATCCAAGTAAAAATGCTAGCGCAATCTATGACTGAGCGTGAAGAGCATAATGCTATACCAGTTGTTCACATGATTCATATTGAGCCTTCCCATGAAAGGTTCTCTCAACTACACCAATATTTGAATAACGCTAACTAGGGGGCTTTGTTCCCTCATACTCCTTTTGATACTAGCACAATGCTATATCTCCAAGTTCACTCTCAATCAGCATTCACATGAGACAAACATCAAAAGGATAGCATGATTCATAATATTGAGGCTTCTTCAAAGCAATATTGGGCCATCCAGATTAAATATTATCTTAAGCTGGGTAATATTCCACCTAGATTGTCGCATGCCGCAAAGCGAGCATTCAAACAAAATGTGGAAAAATATGTCTTATTAGGAGACATAATGTATCATCGGAGTTATGAAGGTATCCTCCTTCATTGCTTAGACTCACAAGAGTCAACTTGGGCCATCACCCAAGCACACGATGGTACATGTGGTGGCCACTTTAGCGGCATGGCCATCGCTAAGCGCATTCTTTGCATGGGCTATTATTGGCCAAATTTAGAGCAATATTGTTGCACTTATGTTAAGAAGTGCGTGAAGTGTCAACATCATGCAAATTTGACACACATACCTTCATAGGCCTTACAACCGATTCAATCGGTCTGGCCATTTGCACAATGGGGGTTTGATTTAATTGGGAAAATCTCACCTGCCTCATCGGGCCATCACACGTTTATCATAATGGCAATCGAGTACTTCACAAAATGGGTGGAAGCAATTCCCCTTACCACAATGACTAGACCTCGCATTGTGGAGTTCATGCTACATAATATCATATGTCATTTTGGTATTCCATCCAAAATAATATTGGATAATGGAACACCCTTTAAAAATAAGGATGTGCGTGCATTAACAACAAAGTATAACATAAAGCATAGCTTTTCCATGCCCTATTATCCACAAGCCAACGGGCAAGTAGAGGCATCAAATAAGATAATAGTAGCCATCTTGAAGAAAACCATTAAGGAAAATCATAAATATTGGCATAATCAATTACCTCTTGCCCTTTGGGCTTATCGCACTAGCATTCGGACACCCACTGGGGCAACTCCATTTTCACTAGTGTATGGTGCTGAAGCCATCATGCCTCTGGAGTTAGAGATTCCATCATTGTGCATTTCCATGCAAGAATTCATCGACGATGATACAACTAGACAAGCTCATTTAGATCAGTTAACGTTGCTTGATGAATGACGTGTAAATGCCCTCGAGCATCTACGTGTTTATCAGGAACATCTTAAGAGAGCTTACAACTTGAAAGTACATCAAAGAGACTTTCAAGTAGGTGATTTAGTTCTAAAAGAGAACCAACAAAACTCAAATTTGCCCTCCAATTTGTGAGACAAATTTGTAGCAAACTGGTTAGGTCCATTCATCATCACAAGCCAGATTGGACCTAGAACTTATCGCTTAGCATCCATCGAAGGAAGTGAAGAGCCTAAACCCATGAATATAAGTCATTTGTGACCATTTCATGCTTAGAGCACCATCAAAATACCCCTAGGTAGTCGTAGACACTTTCTAAGTGTCATTGACCATCTAGGTCACCCAAAAGGCTCCTAGCGGTCTTTGACCATCTAGGTCAAATAAAAAACCCCTAGACTATCTACGATCATCTAGGTCAACCTAAATCTCCAAAGGTATCTATAAGCCCTTTGGTCACCATCAAATACCCCTAGGTAGTCTAGACACTTTCTAAGTGTCACTGACCGTCTAGGTCACCCAAAATGCTCCTAGCGGTCTTTGACCATCTAGGTCAAATAAAAATACCTCCTAGACTATCTATGATCATCTAGGTCAACCTTAAAATCTCCAAAGGCATCTATAAGCCCTTTGGTCACAATCAAATACCCCTAGGTAGTCGTAGACACTTTCTAAGTGTCATTGACCATCTAGGTCACCCAAAATGCTCCTAGCAGTCTTTGACCATCTAGGTCAAATAAAAAATCCCCTAGACTATCTACGATCATCTAGGTCAACCTTAAAATCTCCAAAGGCATCTATAAGCCCTTTGGTCACAACAAAATACCCCTAGGCAGTCATAGACACTTTCTAAGTATCACTGACCGTCTAGGTCACCCTAAAAGGCTCCTAGCAGTCTTTGACCATCTAGGTCAAATAAAAAATCCCCTAGACTATCTACGATCATCTAGGTCAACCTTAAAAGCTCCAAAGGCATCTATAAGCCCTTTGGTCACAACCAAATACCCCTAGGTAGTCGTAGACACTTTCTAAGTGTCATTGACCATCTAGGTCACCCTAAAATGCTCCTAGTGGTCTTTGACCATCTAGGTCAAATAAAAAATCCCCTAGACTATCTACGATCATCTAGGTCAACCTTAAAATCTCCAAAGGCATCTATAAGCCCTTTGGTCACAATCAAATACCCCTAGGTAGTCGTAGACACTTTCTAAGTGTCGCTGACCATCTAGGTCACCCCAAAATGCTCCTAGCAGTCAATGATCATCTAGGTCAAATAAAAATGCTCCTAGACTATCTACGATCATCTAGGTCAATCCAAAAAGCCCCAAAGGCATCTATAAGCCCTTTTGTCCCCATAAAACATCCCTAGGTGGTCTATAACCATCTAGGTCAAACTAAAATGTTCCTAGGCCATTTACGATTGCCTAGGTCATCCCAAAATGCTCCAAAGGCATCTATAAGCCCTTTGGTCACCCAAAAGCCCCAATGGCATTCATTAAGCCCATTGGTCAACATGTATATACATATATATCAAAAATTTCAAAAACATCATTAAAATCATCAAAATACAAAAATATTGCTTCATTGCACTTCATATAAATTGCATTAGGCATTCTCATCATTGCATTATGCATCATTCCAAATTGATCATACATGTCTAGCACCAGGTCTGTACACTAGGCATATATTAAAATCATTGTTATTATGAGTCAATATTACCACATGTTTACATTACATATACCATTTACATTTACATTATATGTATGTTTCCCATCACTTAGCCATTGTTAGTAAAGCATAGTTAAAGTTTTTGGTCACTCAACCATATCTAGTTGTCTTCTCAGATTTTGTAGAAAGCTATCATGATATTTAGAAGGTAGAATCCTACTTAGATAATTCTTGGTATACATCAAAATCCCAACACATTTTCACATTAATATATCCAAGTCTAGCACAAGGAAAGATGAAAACTATAAAGTAGTCTAGGTTAATTTCAAGTGAAAAGGTTATCTTGCTCATCCCCCTATGTGAATGGTTCAAATATGTTAAGAATTGATAAAAGGACAAGTTCCTCCTTACCCAAAATCCCTTACCCTACACTGGGGTAAGTATCCCAAAGAAAGAAAATCAGTAATGATTATTATTCCCCCCAGTATTCCAAACATACATTGCCCTACACTAGGCAAGTATCTCAAAGAAATATTCCCAAAGAAATAGTGATTATTATCACTCCAAAATATTCAAAAATAAATAGTGATTATTATCACTCCCTAGGAAAAGCAAAAAGAAATAGTGGTTCTCACCACTACTAAAATCCCTTGCTCAACAAATCAAAATGAGAAATTCCCTTGAGAAAGTCAAAGAAAGGTAGGGACTCTGGAACTTGAATCCCTAGAATTCTCAGCATTAGAGAACCATAAGGTGATCCTCATTACAGGTTTGGTGGATAGCCTACTTGTCAATGGTGGTAGCCTCCTGCATGACGATATGTCTATCACTTAAGCAACTTGTTTAGGTATAGACCAATGTTTGAATGTGGATGAGCTAGCTTGTTGTAACCTAGGTTATATAGTGGTCTAATCCAACTAAGTACAAAACTTAGGATAATGAGACTCGCAGAATGATCTCTAGTGTCGATGGGCTGAATAAATCCCATTTGCACTAGGGTAATCTTATGTGTTATCATGGTAATGAACTCACGTGCACACACAGGGATATTGATTATCTTGGTTATCTTAGTAGGTGCATACTTTGTCAAAATATCTTGTATAGTTAGTATATGACTTTTGATTAGGTAACTAGAGTGTTTGAGTCTCTTCAAAACTATCAAATAATATCATATCACATTACATTATCCATTCCATTTTTACATCATGTTGTCACATGTTTGTCAAAATTACAAAGTCCATCAAATAAAGTGTTATAATAACATGAAAATAACAAAGATACATTTTGTACAGTCTATGGTGCTAGCATAGTATGCATCAAAAAATTCATCATATATCCATCATACAAAATTAAATCTAATCAATCATTACTTCCAATCATACACATTTACACTTTTGTTCATTAAGTGATGTTCATAAGCTAGGATAGATACCAGTTAAATATTAGCAATAATATTTAGATGGCCACTGACTATTTTATGCACATATTTTAATTTACAAAAGCATATCAATAAAGCATCCACATCTACATATCATCAAATTACATCATCGGATAAATACATGCATCCATGTTAGATATCCATCATAACATCATAAAGCAAATATAAGCATTGCATTCATATCATAAAGTAGTAAAATATGACATAATGATAAAAGCAAAGTCATCATATATATATATATATATATATATATGTAAAAGCCAAAAAGCTACATCATAGTCCATAAAATGCCCGTAGGCTACAATAAAAGTGAGTCATCCAACTTTGCAACCCAAAAAGTCCAAAAAGAACCATCAGAGTCTACTGACCATGGTCACGCAGGACCAGTACCTCGACTCTCTCCTCTGCTCTCAGTATGAGTCCATCATGAGCTCCCAGACCTGCTACCCCCTGATATGCTACCTCTAGATACCTCCATCCTCCAAGAAGTGCTCGAAGCCCTCATCCGAGTAGATGAGTGTCCCATCCCGCTCCCCTAGCTACGTTGTGATCCAATGGCTAATGCCCGATATAGTATGCACCCCTTACAGTGCACTATCTCATCCTCCATCATATCCATATAGGTGTGCTCCTCTTGACACCTAGTCTGATAGGTCACCACCAAAACCTAGAGATGTGCTATCTCCTCCTGCATCCTAGCTAGATCACCACTATTGGACTCCCCATGGCGAGGGCCCTGTCCACTGACCTGTGCCTAAAGTGTAGCTATCATTGTTGCCTACCTCTCCATCTCAACCTGTGCACTCTACACCTATGCCTATAGTAATGCCCGATCACTCTATAGCTCCACAATCATAGCATCTCGTGCTGCTAGCTATGCCTACATACCCTAATCCCCCAAGTCTCCCTCATCAAAGCCCACTAGATCCTATACATCTATCAGCTCCACCCTATCCACTGACACATGCTGATGCACAGCTCGCTCACCTATGTCTATCTCCTCATCATCATGAGACTCACCAATGCCCTCCTCATCTAGAGCACCCCTAGCTACATCCATTGCCCTAGAAGCTACATCCCCTCCTAGTGGTCCCTCCCCTCGCCACTATCATATGACCCACCATGCATCATACTCCTCTATAGTGCCCACATCATCTAAATCAAAAATTGCCACCTCAAGATCTAACTCATCTCCCAAGTCCTCTACCATAGGCCATACTAGAGTCCTCTCATCCCCATGATGACGATAGACCATCGACTCCCTGGGAAACCCATGGAATAGCCCGAACTATCATAGCACATGATCATAAGGGAAGTACTCTCGCTCTATGCCATGTCATCCTATCAACCATCTACCTCACCGAACTCGGCGTAGATGTGTCTCAGCCTCCCTCCAGTCAGGACAACCCCTGTAGGATATCCACTCAATGTCCACTACCCTGAGCCATGCAAAATCCTCTGCATAGTGCTCTACCTCCCCAACATATCATCGACTATACCCTGACTCACATGACCTCTTCCATAGCTCCCCATAGCCAATCTCCCTATTTGGTAGCTCTACTCGAGAGGTCCATGGTAGTCCCCATGGTCTCTCCACTACAATATGCTACCAAGCCCAAGACTATAGTAGGAATCTACAACCCAAACCCTTCTACCCACATGAGTGGATCTCATACAACTCATCATATAGCTATGCCAATAAATTAGGATCCCAAGCCATAACTATGGGCTCATCCTCTATGCAATCCACTAGAGTAAAAACCAGCTCTATTAGGTTCCATGGGAACCTAGCTCCTAAAGAGTTGGGTAGTAGCATGTTGCTGATCAAGGTCATCAACAAAGTGTGCCTAATGCCAAGCACACCACCTTAGTACCATCTCGCCACTAGAATCCCTTCGCTGAGAAGATCAATCAATACATCCTCCCAGAACGCTCTGAAGTACCTCCACACTATGACCTCTCATCGCTCTGTCGAAGAAGATACTATCTGGCACCCCTCTATCAGAATACATAGTATCTAATATACATCCTCTAGTGTCACTATCATCTCCCCCATAGCTAAATGGAAAGTATTAGTATGAGGGTCCCATAGGTCTATCAAAGTAGTCAGATAGGCGTGGTCTCCCACCACGAGATCTAACCATGTAACTTGCTTCAGACCGATGGCATCGATCCAATGCCAGTATGTAGTAATAAAATGGTCTCTAGTGACCTGAAATAGACTTGGTACCCTGTACCAACTCCTAACTATCTATTCATGCAAAGTAGGGTGTCAAAAATACCCTAAAAATGCAAAATTTTGCTTTAAAAACACCAAAAAAATGCATAGAAATGGGCCCTTTTTGGCCCATTTTTTGGTCCCACCTAGGGACGGCCCCCAATTAGGTAGCCATCCCACCCAGGGATGGCCACCAGTGACCGTCCCTTACAGGGATGGTCCCCAAATAGGGGTAAAATAGGGTCAATTTGACCCCTAAAAATGCCCTAAAAACCCTAAAAAACACAAAAAAATTGGTATTTACTCCTAATTTTTTGCAAATAAAACATAAATAAAATCTAAATTTCATATATTTTAGTCCTCCTAGGGTTTCTTAACCTTTTTTATGGCTGTAGTCATGAAATTATAGCAGAAATTACAAAAATATAATAAAATAGGGCAGAGAAAAGCATGTAATCCATACCCGTTTCGCACCGGCTCCACCACCTGATGCATCCACTGGTTGGATCATGTTTTAGGTTGATATTTTTATAGCACCCTACTTCATAACTCCCTCTCCTACTCCTCTCCTCTCCAAATTCTCCAAGTAGCATGCACAAATGAGCTAAAATGGCCCTTTTTGGCCTTTTATAGCTCTAAAAGAAGTCGACCGCCCCTGGGTGGTATGAGCACATTTTTTGCTGGCCATACCACCCTAGGATGATCATTAATGTTTTCCTAATCCCCCCAATGGAATGCCACAAGAAAATTGCACTAAAAAACATTAAAAAACTCCAAAAATGGGCCAAAAACCCACCAAAAACAAGGCAGAATGGGCAAGAAAATTGGAGGGATCAAGACTGAACCTATAATAATTTTGGATGCATCATAAGACTCTATTTTAGTCCCCAATAAGGCCTCCATGGCTGGACCACTCCACAGGAATGAGATATGTAGCCTTTTTCTTCCAAAACTATTCATCAAAATAGTCAAAAATCACCCCCAAACAGGTATTTAGTACCATGGGCAAAACAAAGAGTTACCCCAATGAAGTCATATGTGTCAAGTGACTCATCGCTTTAGAATTTTTCATGCCCTCATCGACTCATCGCTTGAGGGGGTAGTCATAATAATGAATTCAAAAATTGAATCAACATTTAAACACTCAGAAGTGTAAATTCCATGCATTCAAAAGAATCTTGGCTAAAGATAAATTTTCAAGCCCATGTTGGGGCAAAGAAACAACATAAGAAGAAAATTAAATAGGCTTGACCTCCTTGAAACCTCAGTAATTGACCCATGTAAAGGTTTACAAGAATACAAGGCACCAAGACCTAGTATGCCCTAAGCCCCATAAGACTGTCATTACAGCACGACTGAAAGGTATACCTGCAATCGATCCTTCGACTATGTCAATAGAAAGGATTCCAAGAATGTATGCTCTTTCCATAATGGAGGCATCCAAATTTGATTAGGTTAATGAAAAACCTTGATCATTCGATGATTTAGTGATCTATTTTTTCTCAATGCTTTGTTTCACATCATGCATCCCAAAAATGGGGCATCTGTAGACACCTAAATCATGTAAATCAGATAATACTATCATTGCATTACATATGCCCTCTTATTGACAACATATGGCCCTATTGGGCACCCTTCTAGGCTAGAAAAAGGCTTCCAAAAGGCTCCAAAACTCATTTTGGAGGGTTCCTAGCAGTTTAGGGCAGTTTTGGGGCACCTCCTGGTGACCGTCCCACCAAGGGACGATCATAGTTGGTGACCGTCCCACCCAGGGACGACCATCCATAACCATCCCTGGGTGGGATGGCCCCTAACTGGACCCTTTAAAAAGTCAAAGGACACGCTAAATGGTAATCAAAGACTACCATTATTGCCTTAGAGATCTCCTTCCAAGGGACTAGATTCCCTTGGTTATTGTAATGAAATATATCAATTTGTAAAGCCCTCAAGGGGATATTTTGTAATCTAGTTTTGAAGCTACTTATGAATGAATAGAGAGATATTTTTGATCATTTTTATTGCCTATTTTGCTTCATTTAAGTATATTACATGCTTATGCCATATTTCCTTTGAATGCTTTATAACTGATATACATTGCTAGTAAATGCCCTTAAGGCGATATCATGAATTTCACTTCACAAGAAGATTAGCTTGTCTAACCTAACCAATATTAAAAAGTATGATGATGAGCCAATCCTATACTATGGAAATAGATAGAGAAAACTAATGGTAAAATTACCATTTTCCATTCCCACTATAGAGCTCACTTGAATGTTCACCAAGAGTAATGCCAAACATATCTCGCTACTTCTACAACTTTAGTAGTATGCAACATTCGAGGAAGCCTTGGCAAAATCCAAGCTTATAGAAGACATCAAAGTAGAAGAAGGAATCTTAAGCTCTATAACAAGAAATACTGGAACAACAATTGCAACAACCATAATCAACAGTAGTAGGCCAAGCCTGCACCCATCAAACAAGTTGTATTAAATATACCAAAATGGGGGAATAGCCAATAGCCATAGAATTACCAAGCTCAACCACCCCCAACTAACTACAACCAAAAGAACAATAACTAGGTCCAAGACAAGCAACATTGACCACATCGCTAGTACACACCATTATCATAATATTTGGCATAAATATTTAATCAACTGAGTGATGCATGGGTACTCAAACTACCCAAGGTATATTTTATTGACCCTAACCACTCCAAGCCAAAGGGATATAGGGATGACCATTATTGCATGTACCATAGACAACATAGGCATGATATTGAATTGTACATCAGTTTCAAAAATGTTGTACAAATATGATTGAAAAGGGTGAGCTACAAGTTGACAAATCATGAAGCCCCTAGAAATCAGGGTGCTCAAGTTAATCAGGTTCAAGTCAAACCTCCCACTTAGGGATTCATTGGAATTGTCAACATGGTTACAAAAAACTAGTGATACGACCAACCAGAGCCTCTTGTGGCTCCTATTCGTATCTCAGATGCACCTCAATAGAGGTCAATATAGAATAACATTCTAGGTCCACCATCACGACCTTGATCACAATCTAGAATAGACTTACTCAAAGTCTTCAAACAACACCAGCTAAGTTGTCGATATACGAGTTCATTCAACAATATTCCAGGCATAGGGAGACCTTAATGGAAATCTTAAAATCTATTGAGCTCCAGCCCTAGAACCCTAAAGCATTTACAAAATTTATGGGGCAAGTACAATAGTGCCAAGATCCCTTGATTCATTTTTATGATCATGATATAAAGGTAGTTCCAACTACCATAGCAGATCCATATCTGCACATCATCATGTATATCAGTCACACACCCTTCAAGTAGGTTCTAATCAACATAGGATCATTGATTAACATAATAACAACCAAATATATAGGGCATATAAAGATCCATAGGTCCAAAATAGTCTCTTCTTCATACACATTGAGAGTTCAATGACGCATTGTGCTCCATAGAGGGTACAATAGTCCTACCTATTCAAGTAGGGTATAAGACCATCCTTGTGATCTATCATGTGTTATAAGGGGCCATGCAATACAATATCCTCCTCGTTCATCCCTAGATAAGGGATATGTAGTGTGTTCCCTCGATTCTACATCAATGTGTTAAATATGTGCATGAGAGACAACTGCATGTGTTACCATCAAACGAAGAACCACTCAAATATGTGCATCATGTTGACCTACTAGGGTATTTCATCCTTCTATCTACTCACCTATACATTAGGTCTTCATCCCCTACCATGCTACTAGGAAGTAAGTTAATATCAGTGTAAGATGATCCATCCATGTCGGTGCCACCTCCTACTTCTAAAACTACTTGTACTTTTAAGAAACCAACAATGTATAAACCAATAAACTCTTAGGAGTTGAAAGCTCCCATGGTGGAGGAAGGACCTAGGGTAATCCCAACAATAGCAATAGCAAAAATTCCAAATCCTATGGAGGAATAATATCCTCAAGACATAGCCAAGGATGTGCCTCAACCTTCCTTACCTGCATTATTATCAACATCATTTGCATCATAGGTGACTATTCACTTAGCCAACACAGGACTAGGTGAATATCTAATATCACTTTCATTCCAATAATTGAATCTAAACAAGACATGTCATGGCCAAGAGTCCCAAACATACCCATAGGAACAGTGGTACCATTGGGGATGCCATACAACTAGAATAATTTCATTTATTTTGGTTTTTATCATGTCCATGATGTCTTATATATTGAAGAATATGATGATGAGCCATTCCAAACAAACATTCATTATCTATCCAACCCTGATTTTTCTCTTAGATACTTTGAATGCAACCATTGACATGACTATGGTTTAGGTTTATATGAGCAAGGATGATGAAACCTAATTGAACCATAATATTAGTTACCTACTGATAGGTCTAGCCTTGGATTTCATATCCAAAGCTATGATGACTCATTAGAAACATATTTGGATAGATTGAGCTTAGGGTTTGGGGAAGACATAAAATGGAATCCCTATCGCTTGAACATAATCTACATGGATGATGGGTTGGTGACCATGGTCACTAAAGAATCACTCATTGTGTATCATCCAAATTTCTCTCTTGAGGCAATCCCATCAAGAATTATCCCGTGGAAGGATGAGATAGGTTATGGTTATGAATGAGAAGAGAATAAATACATCATAGATCATAGTGAGTCTGATTATGAGACTGAATTGGCCTACCTTGGGCCTTGACATTCATGTCACCTCACAAAGCCAGTGTATATGGATAATAAAAACTTCATAGATGATAGTGATTACGAGGATGAGACTAAAATGGCCTACCTTGGGCCTCAAAACTTATGTCATCACAATGGACCATTTGACATATATGAGATGTATCACAAAGTATATCTTGGCCCTCGCCTCAAGGAGAGATTGACCAATTCATATGAAATCTATCATATAGTTTTCCTCAATCCTCTTACATTTAGATAGCTCCTATAGCCAAGTGATCCCATATTCCTATTCATTCATAGACTAGATCCTGAGATCCCCATACCCCTAGAGCCATATCTTGAGTATGGAAGTCACATCAATAATGTAGAGTTGCACCCACGTGGTCCTTGATATTCCACCCATCCGTCAACATGATCTCCATTGAGTTAACCACTCCACTCTACAACCTAGCTGATCCTTCCAAACTAATGTGTCTTAATCTATATGTTATTGATTGGGATCATACTAATTCACCCCTGGAGCTTAAATATTTATTTTCCAATGAGCTAATATTACAACAATTTCACTTTGCACCAGGTTGCACACACGATGTTTATCATGCTAGTTTTGATCCTAATTTAGTTGAACCTTTAAATCTAGTAGATGATATCCATATTATCCCTACACCTCACTAGCTTGAGGAGGCATCACACATGTCAATATAGGGAAATTTTGAAGTGGACATCAACAATGATTCATCTGATCCAAAGAAAGTAAAATTTGGAGAAATATTATCTCCTGAGGAGTAGGCCACCCTCATACCTCTATTGAAAGAGAGACCTGATCTCTTCGCTTGAACCTATAAAGATATTTTGGGTTTAGATTCAAAGTTGGTTGTTCACAATATTTTTCTAGATCTTGCAAAGAAATTGGTCAAGAAAAAACTTAGGAAAATGCATTCTACTATCATATTGATGGTAAATAATGAGCTTCAAAAGCTATTGGATGTTGTCTTTATTATTTCCATTGAATATCAATAATGGGTATCAAACATGGTACTCGTAGGAAAACCTGATGGAAGAATTTGTATTTACATGGATTTTAGAGACCTCAATAAGGCAACACCAAAGGATTCATTCCCATTGCCCAATATAGATTCACTTGTATATGTGACTATGGGTCATGATATGCTCTCCATAATGGATGGTTTTTCTAGTTACAATTATATTTAGATTAAGCCTGAATACCAACACAAAAATACGTTCACAACACCATGGGGGACCTTATACTACAAGGTAATGCCATTTGGTCTTAAAAATATTGGTTCCACATATCAACATGCCATGACATATATCTTCCATGCATAAGATCCTAGAGGATTACATTGATGACTTATTAGCCAAATCATTGTTGCGTGAAGAGCATGTTGAGTTCTTAAGAAAAGTCTTTGATCACCTGATAGAGCATAATGTCAGGTTGAATCCCAAGAAGTGTGTATTTGGCATAACTTCAAGAAAACTCTCAAGATTCATCATTTATAAATGAGGGATCAAAGTTGATCCAACAAAGGTAAAGACTATCTTGGAAATGACCTTGCTCATTAACATCAAAGAGCTGAGAAGCCTATAGGGCAAAGTAGCATCCATAAAGTGATTCATCGCATAGTTATAAGAAAAATGTTGACCCATGAATCGACTGCTACACAAGGGGGTCCCATTCCATTGGGACGAAGAATGTCAGGAAGCATTTGCTGAGATCAAGCAATATATGGTGATGTCACTAGTACTAGCTCCACCAAGGCTAGATGTGTCATTCTTGCTTTATATATTAGCTACTAACTTTTTCACTAGGAACCATTCTAGCCCAAAAGAATGTGCAAGACAAAGATAAAGAGATATACTATATCAACTGCACCTTGGTGAGTTATGAGCTAGGGTATGCATACATAGAAAATTTGTACGTAGCAGTGGTTTTTACAACTAAAAATTTGTGCCACTACATGATGATTCATACAACGTATGTGATATCAAAAAAAATCCTTTGTAGTAGATTATGAGCAAGACATACAATAATACACATACTGCAAAGTGGATCATGCTACTGATAGAATTTGACTTGGAATTCATTAGCCAAAAGTCCATCAAGGGATAGGTCATAGTTGATCATCTGGTAGATGCACCTCTTTAGGATAGTAGACCTCTCATCATAGAACTTCTCGATGATGTAGTCTTTGCATTATCAGAGTCATCCAAACCTGAAGAACCAGATAAAAAAGTTGACATGACTTTGTTCTTTGACAGTTCAAAGTGTGAATAAGGAGGTGGTGCAATAATTATGTTTTACTTGATTTTTACTATTGGGCACCAAATTACACCAAGTTTTACTTGATACTATGGCTTTCTATCTTCCTACTTTCTATTTAGGCTTGCACCCGATAGCTACAGCTCAGTACTTAACATTGGAAGGACCAAAATAGGGGTTTTTGATCCACCCTCCAGAGTAGGTTGGTTCCTTGTCAACTTAGCAGATTTTTGACACAATTATGCTCAATTAGGTCTTGGAGTTTAGGGTAAGATAAGGTTAGGGTCATAATAATATTTCAAGTGACACTCGAACAAATGATGGGAGGCAACAAGTTGTGATGGATGGAGCAGCAAGGAGGAGGAGCGAGAGGTCTAGGGGCATCAAACCCTAGGTGTGGGACTTCAAAGGGCAGATCAGCAGACGCGGCGGGTGGGGGCTCCGGCGAGATAGCGAGGCCCCCGGGCGGAGGATGTGGACAAGGAAGTTCTATTGGAACCGGTCCAAGGGCGTTGGGCGGATGCGGTTGAAGATTTCTACGAGGGGGACCGGGACTCTATGCGTCGGGATCAAAGGAAGACCCAAGAAGGAGACAAAGAGAAACATGGCAACTGGAGACCTTCATATCTTAATGCTCTTCGCGGTAAGCAAAAATTATCCGACTCTTGTTTTAATCTAAAATCTGTCAATGGTAGGTTGCACGTCCCGGATTCCTTAGCTCGGCATGTGGCTATGGAGGGCGAGAACATCTTTGGTGGCTAAATTTATGGGGGTGAGGCCGGACATGGAAGTCATAAGGAGATGGGCCATCCAAAAATGGCAGCCAAGGGCCGGTATGATGATTAAGGCTTTACCCAAGAGTTTTCTTTTGGTGACATTTCAATGTGAACGGGACATGGAAAGGACTCTCCAAGGAGGTCCTTGGTTTTTTGGGAAAAGGGGCTTGTATCGAAGCGTTGGTCCCCGATTTCAACCCCAGGACTCGAGTCTTTGGATTTGGCTCCTATTTGGGTTAAGATGCCGGGATTACCTCTGCTTTTTGGAACGAACAAATATTGGTTGGGATAGCTACAGAGATTGGAGAACTAATAGCTATTGATCCTGCAACCTTGAGCAAAACAAGACTCCTGTCTGCTCGCATGTGTGTGTTGGCGGACTTGAGTAAAGAGCTCCCTAAATCCATTATTTTGTCGTCTATGTTTGGCCTTCATACTCAGGTATTTGAATATGAAAATATGTCTTTTAAGTGTAGTGTTTGTGGGAAGGTAGGGCACCAGGGTATCCACTGCATTTCCAAGAACCAGCCCCCACTCCAAAATACTGATCCTCAAACCCAGAATAATATCCCTCCCCCATAGATCTCCATTCCTACCCAACTTGGGCCTCAAGGACGTGGAGCTCGAAATCCGAATATCGGAGACCACTGTTCGCCCTATTGTAAGCAAGAGGCAACGTTTTAACCCTCCTCCCAAAAATTCCTATGCCCCAAAACCCTCTCACGGGGAGGCTGGTCCCTTTGATGGGAACCCTCAAGCTCAACTTTGCTCCTAAGATGTTACGACAAGCCTCGAGCCAAATCACAAAGGAAAGAACCCCATAGATCAACGCCACAGGGCAAGTAAGTTTGATTGGGTGATACGGGAGGCCTATGGAGGCTCGGTGGAAGTGGTCCCATGTCTGCTGAGAGGAATTTATGGGAAGAAATTCCAAGGAGATCAACATCCCGGTGGAGAACAGGTTTTGATGCATTAAATCATTTGAAGGGAGATCGGATGGACGACCAAGAAGTGGAATACGAGGTAGAGGAGACTCAAGAGAAGGATTTAGAGGAGAAAAATCGAGAGGAAGGAGCGGGAAACTAATAATACGAGGCAAGGATACTCAGGAGGAAGAGGTGAACCACCAAGATCAGTGTAACCCCAAAGCAGGGAAAAAAGAATCTACTAATCAAGAAGCTAAGAGCACGGAATCATCTCCATTGTCAAAAAGACCAGTTAACCTGGAAAGCCAGATTATTACCCCAAATACCAAGACTGACCTACCCAAGATGGTTACTAGAAGCCAAGTGAATCCCAAGGAACTTCAACCTAGAGCGGATGTATGGGGATATGGTTCGGTAGGAAGAGGGAAACCTAGCAATGCTGCCTTAAGGCGAGAAAGAAGCAGAGCGAGGAGTGGCTGATGGCACTCAAGCAGTATTGCTCTTTGGGGCGAAGGCTCGAGGATCCAAAGCCCATAAATGAAGATCCTTTCATGGAATATTCGTGGGAGTAATCCTACAAAAATAAGAGCTTTGTATGCTCTTAGACAAGAACACAAACCGGATATGATTTTACTGCAAGAAACTAAAATGGAGGAGAGTAGAGTTATTCCTTTTAAGAATAGGACTTGGCGAGAAGCTGAAGTAGTAGGCCAAGAGGCCACTTGGAGCAGCAGGGAGGGTTCTTGGTTATGTGGAACAAAAATGTGATTGATAGTAGAGTGATTCGAATGTCTAGTTGGTTTATTTGTCTCTTATGTGTGGATAAAACCACACGGGAAGAGTGGATCTTAACGAATGTATATGCTCCGGTTAGACGAGGGGTGAGAAGGGTTCTTTGGAGTCAGCTAGCTGAATTGAGGGAGACGGTCCCCAACTACCCTTGGATTGTGGCGGGGGATTTCAATTGCTACCTTAATCCTGTAGATAAATTGGGGGGCTCTCAAAGAATAGCTGCTGATATCTACGAGTTTAGAGATTTTGTTGAGCAACATGAGGTGATGGATGTGGACTGCGTAGATTCTCCTATACATGGTCTAACAAAAGATTGAAGGAAAACCAAATTCGAGATAAGATTAGATAGGTTTCTTCTTTCTCAAGAATGCCGGGAGAGGTTTGGGGACTCTTCATTAACGGCACTCCCAAGAATCGGGTCTGATCACAACCCAATTCTGTGGGAAACGAGGGGAGGACTCTAAGAAAAGATACATCGAGACCCTTTCGATTCGAACTTATGTGGTTCCAACATCGGGATCTCAAGGATCCGGTTGCCCAATGGTGGGACAAAAAGTATAATGGTTCGAAAGCGGCCCAAGTGGCATGTAAACTAAGGAATGTGAAGGCTAACATTAGAGAGTGGAACAAAACTTCCTTTGGCAATATTTTTGTTAAAAAGGCAGAACTAAAAGACAAGATCAATGAACTACGGGAGAAGTTGAAGTCGGAAGCGACTTACGAGAGGATGCGAGAAACCGGGAGAGGGAGGCATTAGCCGAATACCACACGATGCTAGGATTTGAAGAAACCTTTTGGAGGCGAGAAATCCAGAGCTGCGTTGGTTAAAGGAGGGTGACAGAAATACAAAGTTCTTCCATGTCTCTACTCTTCGCCACGGGAGTACTAACAAAATTAAGGAGATCAAGATGGCCGATGGGTCTAACACCAAAGATATGGAAGACATAAGGAGGGAAGCGGTTGAGTACTTTAAATCGTTGCTAGAAGATGTAAATCCGACTATTGAAGAAGAGGACTCTCTGTTGGCAGCCATTCCACCCCTCGTAGCGATAATCTTAATGGATTCTTACTTAGTCCTTTCACAAAGGAGGAAATCAAGAAGGTCGTTTTTGACATGGATGGTAACGACTCCCCAGGACCGGATGGCTTCCCTGCGACTTTCTTCCGGAAGTTTTGGGATATCCTAGGCAATGATGTAGTGGAAGCTATAATTGAGGCTCAAAAGGACATGGAAATCCCAGAAGGAGTTAATGCTACTTTTTTAGTTCTCATCCCTAAACTAGTGGGAGCAATGGAATTTTCCAGTTTTCGCCCTATCAGTTTATGTAACACTACGATGAAGATTCTCACAAAAACAATCGCCAATAGGTTGAAGGTTATCCTTCCTTTCATCATTGATATGAACCAAGGTGGCTTTGTGAAAGGGCGACAAATATTGGATGGTATCATCACAATTCATGAGGTTATTCATTCAATGGTGACTAGTAAGGAAGCGGGTATGTTACTAAAGCTTGATATGAATAAAGCCTACGACCAGGGTCTCATGGCGGTTCCTCACCAAGATTTTGGGTAAGTTTGGTTTATGTCCCCAGTGGATTAAGTTGATTTTTAGTTGTATCTCTACTACAAGATTTTCTGTCATGGTGAATGGGTCACCCTCCGGTTACTTTAAGAGTGAAAGGGGGTTGCGACAAGGAGATCCTTTGTCTCCATACTTGTTTATTATTTTAGCGGAAGCATTGGGTAGGAACATTTCAGCGGCGGTGGCAGATGGTCAATTGGAAGGTTTTAAACCGGCCTCAACGACGAGGCCAGTGTCTCACCAACGGTTTGTGGATGATACAATCATTGTGTCCAAAGCCTCGGTGCCTCAAGCTAGGAAGTTGAAGAGAATTCTAACCAAGTATGAGACAGAAGCGAGGACGGTACATAAACTATAAGAAGAGTAGCATCTATTTCTTTAACACGCATGGTGGGAGGGAGGAAAGAATAGCTAACCTCTTCGGTTGTGGAAAGGAGCTTCTACCGAGCAACTTATCTAGGTATGCCTATGTTCGAAGGAAGAATGAAGGCTACTTTGTGGAACTCGATCATTGACAGGATCTCCAAAAAGTTAGCGAGGGTGGAAGGGCGACCTTCTCGGCTCACGAGGAAAAGCCTTATTAGTTCAAACTACTTTACGAGCATTCCAATTTACTGCATGTCTCTATTTAGAATGCCTGCAAAGGTCCGAGCTACATTGGAGCTAATTCAACGCAACTTCTTGTGGTCAGGTTCAGAGGAGAGAAAGAGAATTTCGTTGGTAGCATGGAATCAAGTGTGTGCAAGCAAGGATCAGGGGGGCATGGGGTTAAAGAGAATGAAAGAATTGAATCAAGCTATGATTGGCAAACAGGTATGGAGATTTATCAATAATGATCAATTGGGATGGGTAAAACTTCTTAAGGCAAAATATATCAGAAATAATCAGGACTTCTGAAAGGCGATAATCTTCCTAGAGGATCCTATTTTTGGAATTGTTTGCTCGAATGTCGGGAGGTAGTCGGGAAAGGCATCGAGATGGAGAATTGGTAATGGAAGACAAGTGGACTTTTGGAAAGACCCGTGGTTGGAAGAGGCCCCTATGAAAGATAACTTAGACCTTCGGGTCCTCCAACATAAACTTTCGAAGGAAATGGGAGGAAAAGTAGGGGATTTTATTGTCTGTAGCACGGGAAACTTCTTCTTGGAAGAAAATCACGGTTCATAATCTGTCGAGCAAGAGAAGGTGGCCCTAACCAAACTCAATGATGCTTTAAGGGTGTTCCCGATCATTCTCAGGGGAGGAAGAGACAAGGCGATTTGGGGCAAAACTACAAGTGGGATCTATTCGGTAAAAGCGCCTATAAGTTAATCCACTCGGGATTCAATGGTGGACTCAGACTTACATTATTTGGTTAAATAATTTAACCCCAAAAATAGCTTTCTTCTTTTGGTTGGCGAGTTCAAAATAAGATCCGACAACGAGATAATCTGCAAAGGAGAGGTTTCCAATTCATCAATCGATGTATCTTGTGTGAGAAAGCAATAGAATCCGTAAGTCATATATTTCTAACTTGTGATTTTTCTTGTACGAGTCTTCCAAATGATCTGTCCAAATTTCATATAGATTGGAGTCTGTCCAAATAGCATGTCGACTTACGCATACGGTGGGCTTCCCCCTTAGGGAAAAGCTTTTGACTTGGCTCTGGAAGCTCGACTTACCCCATTTTTTATGGGGGATATGGAATGAGAGAAATAAGAGAGTATTTAAAGGACGTAAGAAAGATCCCGGGTTATGTGGTAATAAAATAATCGGAGCTTTGAAAGAAAGGCTGGAAAACTTTCTTCTTCAAAAATGAGACCATGTCTCTAAGGGAAAGGAGGATTTTGCGGAGCCAGGGAGAGGAACTTCCAGGACCTAGACATTACAACCAACCCACGGGATGGTGTCAAGTGGATACCCCCACACAAAAGTGGGTTAAGTTTAATTTTGACGGGGCGGCTAAAAGGAAATCAGAGGCTGCGGGAGCGGGAGGAGTTTTGAGAAATGAGGAAGGAAAAGTGGTCCTTGCCTTTGCGAAACCTTTGGGAACTCAAACAAATCATTTTGCGAAGCCTGAGCTCGCATGCGAGGCAATGAGAATTGCCGGACTTGAGGGTTATAAGGAAGTTATCTTTGAAGGGGATTAACTTAATATAATCAAGGCAATTAAGGAGGATAAAGACCCCAAGTTGGACCATATTGGAGCTTATCCTAGAAGCAAAGATTCATAAATCTCATTTGGTTAATCCCGAATCCAACACACCTTCAGAGAAGGGAACCAGGCGGCGGATCTAATGGCAAATATTGCAGTTTCTGTTGGGGAGATGCAAATTTGGAAGGATAACTTCCCTCAAGAACTATTGGTGTTGGTTGCTAGAGAAGAGCTAAGATCAAACCTGTTAGAGCATCAGGAGATCAGAGGGGCTGATGATGAGTAATCCGACAGATGGAATTAGGCAGAAAAGGCATCCCATTTCTTTGGGGCACGGGAGGTGACAAGTGTACGATACTGACAACCTAGTGTTAGTAAGTGCTAGGTGTTGTTTGGTTTTTGTTTTATCTGAATAGTCAAGCGACAAGTATAGGATTTTGGACTCTAAGTATGGCTTAATGTGAGTCTTATAAAGATCCATTTTGTATTTTGTTTATACGGGCTTGATGCTAGAACCAGCCCATTTTGACTTTGTAAAAGGTTTGTGGACCTTATAACCACCTCTACCTTATACCAAAAAAAGATAAGGTTAGGGTTAGAGAGATGTAGATATCAGTGTACGAATAGGTTAATAGCATTGCATCACCATAAAAATCTCTCAAAAAACCATATTAAAGACATACATTTAGATCAACCCTTATACCAAGATAACTCATTTCATATATTAAAGCATAATAGAGAAATGTTATAGAAAACAATTTCAATATCCAAGAAATGATAATCCAAATAGTAGAATTCACCAAAAACTAGATCTTATAGAAATGTACTTGCTAATAACATAGAACAAACTTCAAAGCATATTTCATTTACTCATAATAGATAGTAATCCAAGATAGGCACAAACTAACCATCTAAGTATTCACATAAATACAACTATGAAATCTAAACCTCTGACATCAAGAATGGAAACACAGCCTTGAGGTGAAGATCAATGTATTGCTCCTTTCATTCAGCTCTTAAATTTTTTTTACAATGGTACAGGAAAACATGCTAGAGCTGACCCTTAAAAATGAGGGTTAAATCTCTACTTATAGTTTTCTTATTACAATAATCAAGAAACAATACACATAATATTATTACCATAGTTTAGCAAAGATCTTAGCTAGCATTAGCTGATTGGTCAGACCTTTGAGAAATCTGTTAAAAGGAAAACCGCCATGGCAGCACGAGTTCTCTACAACTTTTTGATCACTCATTAGAACTACAGTTTAGAATATTCCATATCATGCACTTATACATATCTTTATTGGGAGTAGAACGACACCGTCGATCTGTAACTGCCTCTAGTTTGATCTTCTTAGAAACTCTCGACACTTCATCTTTTGACCAATCTATTATAGTTTTGGTGTATGTACATCCTTTTTTAATGGCCCAGATTTAGCAGACTAACCTCCACCATTGATCTTATTTATCCCATGATCCATATTAGATCCGGTATAAGCTAAAAGCCAATCCGTTGAATGACATCATTTTAATTAGCAGTAGAACATCCAATCTAGATCTTGGAAATTTGAAGCTTGAATCCACTCTAGGACCCTTATCTTTCATTTTATCTTTTTCTATCCACTTTAAAATGGTGATGACATCACCTCTTTTTTATAACTTTTGTAGATTCCATTCTACATAGAATGAGCATCTTCTTCAGTCTAGATCCAGATTTAAGTTCTTACATCATTCTGCCATTCCGCCTTATCTTCATTATGGTTAGAAAAAGACTCGTTCATTCTCTGAATTGTCAATCCACACTTTTTTGCTACTTACATCATCATCTCCTTGATACTTTTGTGGGTTTGAGGATAGCGCTAATCTGGGATGAAGAGCAAAAAAGAGTTTTTGGAATTGGGTATATGCAAAAGGGCCATTCCATACTTTTTCTTTGCTGACGTTACCACCTTTCACAAAATTTTGTAGATTTGTTATCCTTATTAAATCCAAACCTAGAATGGAGTTCCCCGAATCATTTTAAATAAGCAAAACTACATGATTGTCCAGTAGATTCATCTTATTAACCTTATTTTAGAGTGAAATGGTATTTTTATCACTTAGTAAAAATCATACAAAATTTTACTAAATATGTGGTCATTTTGGGCCTACATTCTGGCACCTCCTGGGTGGATTTGCTTGCAAATCCAATCGAATCCATAGTATTATCCATTGGGCCTTAGAAGCAAAAAAACAAATTGATTTTTGAATATATATTTTAAGGAATAACTTCCATATAGGCTAAAATTGATTGATTGATTTTTGAAAGCCCAAATTCTACTTAGAGGCTAAAGTTTCATATAGAAACCATGCCAAAAACATCATAAAACCCACTTGTTTGACCATAGACTTGTGTCCATAATATCAGTACTATTACTGTCTTCAAAAACTATACACAACTCTACCTCCTTTATAAGGCTTTATTTCAAAGAATACCTTCACACAAAAATATTGTTTTGTAGACTTCCTACCTTTATTGCTTATTTTTGACAATTTTCAGGGTAAAAACATAAATACAAAACTGATGTTATATGTAAAAACATAGAATGTCTTAATCATGAGCCCCTCCTGGGCCTATAACTGCTTAGCAATACTCTCATTATTCTATAACCTCTTCCTCTTCATCCTCTCTAGGAGTCTATACTTATTGATTATCTTTTCTAGAGGTATCCCCAAACACTTGAATCATTGATTCTAAATATTGAAGAGCCTGCTTCCAGGCTTGTTTAGAAGGATTTGATGTTTCTTTAAGTTGCTTATAAATGTATTATAATTCTTCCACATCCTCATAATCAGAAGCATTTCCTCTAATCACTAGATATTCCATGATATCTCTTAGCGTGTGTAGCTCATAATTAGCTTAGCAACTTGTTCTTGAGATAGTGGCTCTTCTAATGAACCGATTCCAACCTCATCATGTAAGCTATCTTTAAATCTTTGTTGGACTTCTTCCATAGATAACAAGTTATGATATTCCTTATGGAGTCCTCTAAAACCAACCTTAATCATTTTCTCATTTAATTCAATGATCTCCTTAATCCCCCTATCTATTCTGTCAAACAATAGCTAAGCTTTCTGAGCTGCCCTGTGCTTTTTTACTACTATCTTGGAGACTACCCTATTAGAGTGGAATGTTTACAAGATAGATCAGTTACCTCCATGGTTGGATTTTTATGAGCAGGTTGAAGATTTTGATCTCAACCACCAGCCCAGTCATCAAATTACTGAAGAGATGATTGACAAAATTAAAGCCAAAACTACAAAGAAAAATAGGCCCTCTTCCAAGTCAAAGTCGGCAAAGAAAAAAATATGTCGTCTAAGAAGGAAGCTTCAGAATAAGTAGAAGAGGATGATTTCAAGGGACCGTGTGAGGATGCCAATATCATGGATTGGTGGAGTATGAGAGTTGAAATTGGAAAAGCTAAATCTAAATTTGGAATAAAATTTGATAAATATTTTTCAAAAAGATATGATGAAAATATTGATTTTTGGGAACTAAAGGATGTAAGGCACATTGTGTTAACGGTTGAAAAACCCCAGGGTGATTCTAAATCTCTTCAACCTTCTACAGATCAAAGGAATTCTTTAAAAAATACTGAAGCATTGAGGAATTTCAGTCCTACTTCTGAGCAGATGAAGATATTCCCTAAAGGAGCTAGGATGATGAGCAAAATAAAATGTTCTAAATAAAAGGTTGTTAGTACCCCGATTATTGAAGAAAAATATAGGCATAAACGTTTAGCTCTAGGAGCACAGTCTCGGGACAAATTTGTTGATAAAAAAATAAAGGGTAAGAGCATTGGAATCAAGACACTTTCTTTTACTCCTATGACATTAGAAAAGCCATAATCCATTACTGAGCAACATTTACCTTTTAGATGAGTTCAAAGAGAATTATCAGAAGAATATTTAAGAGATGAGATGGATGCTTTCTGATTAGTTTGTAAAAGGGCTAAGATAACTCTAGATACAGAAGGGAGAGAGATTTCCAAAAGGTATAAGATGAGTATAGAGGAAATTGTGAAAGAAGTAGCTACTTTTAATATAGAAGTATTAGTCGAGCAAGAACACCCTACATCTATAGAAAAAGGTAGCTACTTTTAATATAGAAGTATTAGTCGAGCAAGAACACCCTACATCTATAGAAAAAGGTATGGTTTCTAATACCTCTTCTCTTTCTCATATCCATGAATCTCCAAAAGAATTTCCCTCCCTTTATGATCAAGAAAATGTGGCAAATTTACCTCCTCCACATCCCATTTTTTCTCTCATTCCATCAGTATCTATGGAGGTACCAGTCAGTTCTGTTATGTCATAATATTTCTCAAACCCAGCTTCCACTTTTGAGGCATCCACTTTAGTATCCACCATCATTAAACCCCCAATTTTTTTGCCACAATCCATGGGACACTACGTTCCAAGTTCATCCATACCTTATACTATCACTATTATTCTTGTTTCTCTAAATTTACCTATGTCCATAGTAGCGGTAGTCATAGAATCTACCATTGTAACATAGGTTGTTGTCAATGTATCTCTACCCCATCAACAATAAATCAATCTATCCTTATGTTTTTAATTTTGTTATCTCCTTTGCCTATTGATATTTCAAGGTTTGTTGTTGTATCAAAATAACAGGGAACTACTCAAAGTTTAAATGACTATTGGGCAGAGAAGCTTACCAGGCCTTCCAATAGAATGGCTATGACAAGGAAAAGTATGTATGTTAACCCTGTAACTAGGCAAAGGATTTCAAGATCTTTGATTCTGCAAGTAAGCAAACCTAAAAATGAAATCATAGAAGATATCGACAAGCTTCCTACTGAATATGAGTTAGGGATGGCCAAGGCTCACTTGGATACCTTTTATGTGAATACTGATATAGCAAAATATAAGGTAGAAAAGTTGAAACAACAAGTTGAAAATCTTAAGAAGGGCCTCCATGATAAAAAAAAAATAGATAAAATTCTAAGTAAAGAGTCTAAGAGTTGGCAGGAAAGGTTCCAGAAAGCTAATGAGTTGAAAGACCAGCTGGAGGAACAAAAGAAGTTGAATGAGCATCAAGCCAAAGAAATTCAAAATTTAAAATATCAGCTTCATATTGAGAAGGCCAAGTCCACCGGATTTTCTAAATATAGTTTGAAAAATATCAAGAAGGAATTGCTTTCTGAAATTCAAGGAAAATTCTTAGACCTTCAACTTATCATTGACTACTTGAAATATGCCAACCAATTGCTATCTTCCATTTAGAAGGACTTAGATCAAATCATTGGAGAGTTACAACCTATGGTGATTTCGGTAGAACGAGTATACATATTGGTTGGTAGTAGGCTTAGTGATGTCGCTAAACCAATTCCTAGTAAAGAATGGAATATAGCCAAGATAGCCTCCAAGATAGTCGTAAAAAAGCACATGGTAGCTCAGAAATCTTGGCTATTTTTTGACACAATAGATAGGGGGATTAAAGAGATCATTGAATTAAATGAGGAAATGATTAAGGTCAATTTTAGAGGACTCTGGAAGGAATATCACAACTTGTTATCTATGGAATAATTCCAGCAAAGCATTAAAGATATATTATAGGATGAGGTTGGAATTGATTCATTAGAAGAGCCATTATCTCAAGAACAAGCTACTAAGTTAATTATGAGATACACATGCCTAAGAGATCTCATGGAATATCTAGTTATTAGAGGAAATGTTGTTGATTATGAGGATGTGAAAGAATTACAATACATTTATAAGCAGCTTAAAGAAACATCAAATCCTTATGAGCAATCCTGGAAGCAAGATCTTCAATCTTTAGAATCAATGATTCAAGTGTTCGGGTACACCTCTGGCAAAGATAATTGGGAAGTACAGACTCTTGGAGAGGACGAAGAGAAAGAGGTTTTAGAAGAATGAGAGTAAGACTGAGTAGTTACATGCCTAGGAGGGCCTCATGCTTAATACATTCTATGTTTGTACATATAACATCAATTTTGTATTTTTGTTTTTATCCTGAAAATTGTCAGAAATAAGCAATAAAGGTAGGAAGGCTACAGAACAAAATTTTCATGTGAAGGTATTCTTTCAAATAAAGCCTTATAAAGGAGGTAGAGTTGTGTATAGTTTTGGAAGAAAATAATAGTACTGATATTATGGACACAAGTCTATGGCCGAACAAGTGGGTTTTATGATGTTTTTGGTATGGTTTCTATATGAACCTTTACCCTCTAAGTAGAATTTGGGATTTCAAAGGGTAAGGTTTGTATGGAAGTTATTCCTTAAAACATATCTTCAAAATTCAGTTTTGTTTTGACTCCTAAGGAACAATGGATAAGACTATGGATTCGATTGGATTTGTGAGAAAATCCACTCAGGAGGTGCCAGAATGTAGGCCCAAAATGGCCATATATTTAGTAAAATTTTGTATGATTTTTACTAAGTGATAAAACTACCATTCCACTCTAGAACAAGGTTAATAAGACGAATCCACTAGACAGTCATGCAATTTTTCTTGTTTAAAATGATTCGAGGAACTCCATTCCAAGTCCGGATTGAAGAAGGATTGCAAATCTACAAAATTTTATGAAATGTGGTGACATTAGCAGAGAAAAAGTGTAGAATGGCCATTTTGCATATACTCGATTATGAAAACTCTATTTCTCTCTGCCCTGGATTAGCGCTATCCTCAAATCTACAAAAGTCTCAAGGATATGATGACATAAGTTATGGAAAAGTGTTGACTGACAATCCAGAGAATGAATGAGTCTTTTTCTATCTATAATGAAGATAAGATAGAATGACAAAATGATGTAAGAACTTAACTCCGAATCTGGAATGAAGAAGATGCTCATTCTATCTAGAATGAAATCCATAAAAGTTATAAGGAAGAGGTGATGTCATCACCATTTTAATGCAGATAGGAAAATATAAAGTGAAATATAAGGGTCTCAGAGTGGATTCAAGGTTCGAATTTCCAATATCTGGATTGGATGTTCTACTGCTAAGTAAAATGACGTCATTCAGTGGATTGGATTTTAGCTTATACCAGATCTAATATGGATCATGGGATAAAAAATATCAATGGTGGAGGTTAGTTTGCCAAATTTGGGCCGTTAAAAAAGGATGTCTCTGCACCAAAACTATAATATAATTGCTATAAGATGAAGCATCGATAGTTTCCAAGAAGATCAAACCAGAGGCAGCTGTAGATCGATGGTGGTGTTCTACTCCCAATAAAGATCTACAAAAGTGTGTGATCTGGAATATTCTAAACTATAGTTCTAATGAGTGACCAAAAAGTTGTAGAGAACCCGTGCTACCATGGTGGTTTCCCTTTCAATGGATTTCTTGGAGGTCTGACAAATCAACTAATGCCAACTACGATATTTTTTGAACTGTTGTAACAATATTATGTGTATTTTTTCTTGATTATTGTAATAATAAAACTATAAGTAAAGGTTGAACCCTCGTTTTGAAGGGTTAGCTCTAGCATGTTTGTCTGTAATATTGTAAATATTTTTGAAGAGCTGAATGAAAGGAGCAATACATTGATCTTCACCTCAAGACTATGTTTCCATGCTTTATTTTAGAGGTTCGGATTTCATAGTTGTATTTTTGTGAATACTTAGATGGTTAGTTTATGCCTATCTTGGATTAATAGCTATTATGAGTAATTGAAATCTACTTTGAGGTTTGTTCTATGTTATTAGCAAGTATATTTCTATAAAATCTAGTTTTTGGTGAATTTTGCTATTTGTATTATCATTTCTTTGATATTGAAATTGCTTGCTATAACATTTCTCTGTTATGCTTTAATATCTAAAATGAGCTATCTTGGGATAAGGTTTGATCTAAATGTATGTATTTAATATGGTTTTTTGGGATCTTTTTATGGTGATGCAATGTAGTTAACCTATCCATCCACTGATATCTACATATCTCTAACCTTAACCTTCTCTTACCCTAAACTCCAAGCCCTAATTGAGCATAATTTTGACAACAATATGCTAAGTTGAAAAGGAACCAGCCTACTCTGAAGGTTGGATTGGAAACCCCTGTTTTGGTCCTTCCAATGTTGAGTGTTGAGCTACAGCTATCGGGTGCAAGCCTAAATAGAAATTAGGAAGATAGAAAACTGTAGTATCAAGTAAAACTTGGTGTAATTCATTGCCCAATAGGTCATAGCTAATCATCTGGTAGGGGCACCTCTTTAGGATAGTAGAACTCTCATCATAGAACTTCTCTATGATGTAGTATTTGCATTATCAGAGTCACCCAAACCTGAAGAACTAGATAACAAAGATGACATGACTTTGTTCTTTGATGTTTCAAATTATGAGTAAGGGGGTGGTGCAATAATTATTTTTTCACACCATAAGATGCTCTAATGCCCTTGTTGTTTAAACTAGACTTCCTTTGCACCAATAAAAATGTTGAATATGAGGCCCTAATCTTGGGTCTCCAAATAGCAACCACCATGAATATTAAAAAGCTGAACATATCTGGTGACTCCCTTCTCATTATTAACCAAGTTAAGGGAATATATCAGTGCAGGTGTCATATCCTAAAAGCTTATAAGGATATTTTTGACACTTATCTAGCCCAGCTAGAGTGGTATGACATTAAGGCAATCCCTCGTATGTCAAATATATTTGCAAAAACTATGGCATCTTTAGGATCCTTGGTCCCTCAAAATCCATCTACTAACTTCACTACCATTCATGTGAAGATGCTCTCACAATCCATGATGTAGCATGAGGATTTTGAAAACAAATAATCAGTCAACATGATTCATATAGAACCAAACCATGAGTGATTCTATAGATCCAGATACTTTTTGAAAGCACCTTGGGGGTCTTTGATCTCATAGGGTTCTACATGGAATGGTACCACCATTCACCACAAGGTTATTTCATAGTCCACATTCATGCACATGGAATCATAGGGGGAATGATTCGTCTCATCTATTGAGGCTATAGCTTCTCAAGATTGGTTAAGATAATTACAAGATTTTCTTAAACTTAGAATAATCCCACGGGGATTTTCGCATGCCAAAAAATGAGAATTTAGACAAAAAGTGACTAGATATGTCTTGATAGGAGATATATTGTATCATAAAAGCTATTATGGAGTCCTCCTTCATTGCCTTGATCTCTAAGAATCAACTTGGACAATTTCACAAGCTCACATGGTACATGCAGTGGCCATTTCAGTGATATGGCCATCATAAAGCACATCCTTTAGATGGGTTATTATTGGTCCACCATGGAGAAGGATTGTTGTGCATATGTTAGGAAGTGCATTAAATGTCAGCATCATGCAAATTTGATGCACCTACCATCGTAGGCATTACATGCCATTCAAGTAGCTTGGACATTTTCTTAGTGGGGTTTTGATCTAATTGGTAAGATCTCTCTCCCGTCTTTGGGTTGACACATATTTAAATTAATGAAAATTGAGTATTTTACCAAGTGGGTGGAAGTAATCCCCTTAATATCAATGATGGGAGCATGAATTATGGAGTTCATACTTCACAATATCATCTATCACTTTGGGATCCCATATAAGATAATTTTGGATAATGGTACTTTATTCAAGAACAAAGATGTGTGGGCTTTAACATTAGAATAACATTCAACATATTTTTTCAAGACCATATTATCCATAGGAAAATGGGAAATCAAAATCCTCAAACAAGATAGTAGTATCCATCTTGAAAAATATGATTCAAGAGAATCATAAGGATTGGTACTTACAGTTACCCCTTACATTATGGGCTTATAGAACTAGCATACGGATGCCCACTAGGGAAACACCATTTAATATGGTATATTGCACTGAGGCCATTATGACCTTGGAATTAGAAATTCCATCATTTCACATTGAATTAAAATAGTTCATCTATGATGACACTACCTGACAATATCACTTGGATCAATTGACCCTACTTTATGAACATCATGTGAATACCCTCGAGAATCTCCATATTTACCAAGATCATATTAAATGAGATTATAATAATAAATTCCACCCGAGATACTTTAAGGTTGGGGATCTTGTGCTGAAAGAGAACCAATAGAACTCAAACCTTCTGCCACACTTGTGAGACAAATTTATGGCCAATTGGTTAGGTCCTTATATCATCTCAAAGAAGATTGGACCTGGAACATATCACCTAACATCATTAGAAGGTGTTGAAGAGCATGAGCCTCTCAAAATTATTCATATGAAGGTGTTTTACACATAGTAGCAAGATAAAAGTAAAAAACATTCAAATAAATCATAAAATTTTAAAAATAATTGAAAAATTCATAAAATTTAAGTACAATTGAAAACATCAAAAACACAAAATCATTTACATTTTACATTTTGCATTTGCATTCATTTAATTGCACTACATTAGGTATATTTCATCCATTGCACTTGCATTAGGATAGGTTGTGTTTTCAATCTTACAAATGATACCATGTTTGTATGCCAATCATGCATCTTTCAAAATCATCATTCATCCATCACCCTTGTGAGTAATGGTGTTTTTCAACACAACCCCTCCTATTGCTATAAGGAATATACTAGGGTTTTCCGGTTATTCAGCCATACCTAGTGATCTTCTCATATTTTGTAGAAAGTTATCTTTACATTTGTAAATGAGGTCTAGTTTTTATAACACCTAGCATATGTCAAAATCCCATAACTAATTAAACACATTAAAAATCCAAGTCTTGAACAAAGGAAATATGAACACTACAAAGTGGTCTTGGTCACCTTAAACGAAATGTTTTTACTTGCTCATATTGTGATGTGCATGGTCTAGGATGCTAATCATTTGCAAAAGGAAAAACTCCCCCCTACCCAAGGAAATCCCTTTCTTTAATAAAAATAAGAAAAATCCCAAAATCAAAGCAAAATCCCTTTCTAAAAAAAAATCAAAATAAACAGTAATTTTCATCACTAAGCATGAGCAATTATCCCACACCAATGTAAATAAAAGAAGGGGGTGAAGAGCTTGAATCTCTGAAATGGTCAATATTTCAAAAACAATTGAGTGATCCCCAATATAGAAGTGGGTTGAATGAATCTCACCTGGCATTAGGGTAGTTCTAAACAATTTACAAAGTGAGCTAGCTTTAGATGGTTTGTATCACCTAGTGGTCTAATCCAACTATGTCCAAACTTAGGATCATGATGAACATATGGTGATCCTCATTACAGTAATGCACTGAATGAATCCCACTTGGCATGAGGTATTCTTATGTATCATATAATATATTAATTTGCACACACAGGGATAATGAATATCTTGGTCTTCATAACAACAAATTTTATCTTTCAAAAGTCCTATATGGTCATTATACAACTTTTGATTGATCAACTAGGGTGTTTGAGTTTCATGGAAAACCTCAACAATTCCCAAATAGCAACAACTCATCTCATCAAATCATACACATATTTCCTGTATAATTTTTTATTTATTAAGTGGTGTGCATGGAATAGGATAGATACGGGATGGATATCAGCAATGATATTTAGACGGCCACTAACTATTTTTGTGCATATATTTTAATTTACAAAAATTTATGAGAAAAACCATTACATCTCATCTCATATCATATCACATTTGGATGCTTAAATAATTAATTCTTATAAGATTTATTATTTTCATTCATGATTTTTATACACTATGTGGTGTCACCCATTAGATTGTTAAACACACATTACATTCATTCCTTATGTTTTAAGTGATTAAAGCATACAGGTTCATTTAAATTAGATCACCATCATGTAAATAATGCATTACATACATTACATTCACCATATCATAACAACATAAGATAGATGCATACAATTAACCAAAATTACACATGCATTTAACACAAATCAGTGCATCCATAGAGGCATACATAGTAGTCTATCTACACATCTAGATCACAACATCTAATCATACATCCATCATCTAGCTAGTGCATGTCATTAATACACCACATCATATAGCATAAGATCATAAGCATTGCATCCATTTTGCATCACATGAACATAAAAGCAAACACATAATACACATAATAAGAAGTAAAAAAAAATATCATATATATGTGTCAAAATGTCTAAGTACATCAAGGTACAAAATTACCCACAGGCTACAATTGTGTAGGTCCTCAAACCTTACACTAAAAAATGGTACATGTCTCTTATATATGTCAAACTAGGCTTGCACCCCCTAGCTTGCCCCCACCCTCAGCTCTATCTTTGTGATGATGGCTAGATCTCACCCCTATTTATATCACAGATAGAGTAGCTATCCTGTGACTAGGCTACATAGATGACTACCTAAACTCACTTCCCCTAATCATATGAGATCCTACTATCATAGATCTAGCTGGAACTATAACACTGTATAGCCTAACCTTAGCCTCCAAAAGAGTAATGTGTGCTACATCTAATGATTGCTACCTCACATCATCTGCTAGAAGACCCTACAATAGTTTGATCTCTACCCTTGCATCTAAGCCTACTAGCACCTAAACAACTAGAATAGTTAGTTCAACCTATCGCATAGGATAAACACCTATCTATAATCAAAGAGCATCCCACTCAGTAGTTAGAGTACCTATAGTAGACTGTGCCAAATATCTCTCAATGGTGAGTTACTCTATCATGAGTAGCATTGAATCAAGTCACATTTTTAGAGAGGTCCTCTCATCCTCATAGCTCTGCTATCTATCCTACCCTATAGTTAGTTGGCTCTGTCCCATGGTGAGAGAGGTGTCCCACTCTAGGATATATCATTGAGCTATCTGAAGCTCGACCTTTAAGCTATGTAGCTCTACTCAAAGAGGATACTCGTGATAATTTGGAGCCACATCCTCCTCATCATCTAGTTCTACATACTCCTATGTAGCTTGGTCCTACTCCTCTATCCTGAGCCACACTTACCACCCATAAATATCCTCAATAGCTGCCTCATCCCTAGATCATCCTAGGATCCCACCACCATGCCATAGCCTCATCGTCCACCACTAAGTTTACACCTTTGTAGTACCAATATCTGTTATACCAATATTAGTTACAGGAGGATCTACCTCCTCTAATAGAGTTGTAACCTATGGCACTCGGAGATCCCTCTTTGACTAAATATTCCTATATAGAACTAGCTCTAGTGGGATATCTTGGTGTATCCCAAACTGTCTAAGCACCCTATATAAGTGAAATAACTTCCTTAACCCTATATTGTGCTTGATAACCCATCATTAATGCATCATCTAAGCTAAGAATCGATATACCTCCTACCAAGTAGGGCAATCCAAGTTTGATCTCCATATGATATTTTGAGCATGTAGTCCAATCAGGGATCCTGCATAGTGAGCCAAGTTCCCTACCTGATGAAATAACCATCTAGACCCATAGCACTATGACCTTGTAGCTATTGTAGTAATCCCTTATGGTAATATTGTTAGATGGTCTACCATGATATGCTCATAATACCAGATCTATAGAAGTAAGATGCATTCTACCCTCGATCAACCCTATCACTAGATCCTATGCAACTCATCATAGAGTTGTGCTAGTAGAGAACTCTCCCAAGCCATAATGATAGGCTTAGAACTATCCATCAGATACTATACCATCACCAAGATATTCCATGAGAACCTCACTCTTGATATGTCTAGTAAAAGAACGTTACATATAACGTGCATCAAAACATCTTGGCATCATGTGAACACATTGGCCTGATACCAACGGGTGATAGGAACTCCTCCATGTTGAATGTCACCTAGAGCCTCGCACACCTACTCATCGAAGACTCTTTGAAATACCCCTACCCTAGCTGTAGTAGGAGATGATATGATGGCCTATCCATCAAATGGAATCCTAAAGATCCTATAAACATCCTCATGTATAATAGTAATATTGCCAGTCAAGATATAAAAGGTGTTGGTTTGACAATCCCATCTGTGGTCCAGTACTGTAATGTATGCCCAATACGACATGATAGTCAAAATTTTTGAAGGATTCATAAGGCCATATGCATCAAACCATTCCTATTCTGTGTGGTATAGAAGTTGTAGTAGTTCCACCAACAAATTAGGCTCCTAAGCCCATGCTTTCAAGAGCTAAATATGCAAATAAAATGCATAATCAGATGCATATGCACAAAAAAAAAACTAAGTCAAAATAAAAAAATCATCTAAGTTTAGTGGTCACTTATGCTGATAGCAGCTACCACTTTAGCCACTGACACAAAAAATTGTTAGCCACCAACGATCAAATTTTTGACCATTAGAGGTTTAAACCAGCTATGCTCAACAACAACGACCGTTCTTTGCTTAATTAGGAGCCACCCTGAGCGACAATGACCACGAGGTGACATACCAAAAACATTTTTCTCTCATTCAAAAACCCCAAAAATTTGGAAAATCCTAAAAACTAATCCCTACCTACCTAAATTAGTCTAAATATAAGCCTAGCTATGCATGTAGTTCATTGCCAATAGGTTTAATACAATTTATTTAGCCCATTTCTTAATGAGGTTCATTTTATAGATTAAATGATAGAGATTAGGGTTTGAGAGATACCCATGAAGATTCAACTCCTCCACTTGTCGATGCCTTTTCATGATCCACCATTGGTGTCAAGGTAACTTGGGTAGTGTTCCAGGTCAACTTGTCTCTCTCTCTCTCTCTCCTCAAAACTCACTGTTGCAAGCTACCAACTAGAAAATAATGAATTGAAAAATCCTAACTTTTTCTTTTATATTTTTCAATTCTAGCATAGCCATTGATGTTGAAAGCGACTATGAAGTGTAGGCCACCTATGCTGACAGTGTCTACAAAATTACAAAAATGGGCTACTATCATTGACAAAAACTAAGAAACAACAATAAGTGCACTAAATTTCTCACCTTGAGAAGATTCAAAATGGAAAATTAAGCATATCTATCGGTCCAGAATCATCAAAAATCATTAAAATAACAAAAAATTCAAATAACATAAAAATTCCAAATGCACCTCTTACCTAGTTATTTACCCTATACACTTTGTGGTTGCAGTGACTTGCACTCCATGCAATCCGACAAGATGAGTAAATTACCATAAGGTCATTTGAACCAAATTATTTATCGTTGAATTGAAATGCTTCACTTCACTCCCTAAGAAGACCTCTATTTTTGGAATGCTCCACAGGAATGAGGGATTCATTTCTTTTCCTCCATGGAATTTTCATCATATCATTAAGTGATTCATCACAAGCTAAATTTATTTGCTATCATATTTATTTCCTAAGAAGGCCATTGTGGCTAGACTGCTCCACGGGATAGAGATGTATAATTACTATAATTGGTTGAAATCACAACTGTAATAGGACCTACCATATAACAACAAAGCAATCATTTTAAAATTTCCAAAACAATCATCTTGGTTAAGTGACTCGTCACTTTCATCACTAGTTATTTTCCTCATCGACTCATCACTGGAGGGGATATTCATAATAAAAATAAATGCACGATCACTCGATCCTATCAAATTGAATTCGTCTTACGAATCATTGCTAAAAACTATCATAATATTCCCCATTTGCAAGGGCAAAAAAATAAATATGATGAGATAAGACTTTGTCACTTTGTCTATCGGTCCTACCCGATTATACCTGGAAGTGCCAAAGCACAAAAATTAAGCCTTCCACACCATTGGAAGCAATTATTATTAGATGTATGTACTTTCCAAGATTGGGGCATCTAGCATTGACCAGATCAATGAACATCAACAAACCTATAATATGATTTTAGGTTATCTATTTTTTCTTAGCATTGTGTTTTCCCACAATGCATCCCAAAAAGGGGCATCTATAGATACCTAAAACATGTCATGTTTAGAAGACTACTCATATGGGTACCTTTTTAGACCATATGAATGATATTGGACCTTTCCAAGAGATAGCAGTGGTTCTAACCACTTATTTAGGGAAGTCTAGTACTATGAGGACTCAGTCATTGATGATCAGAGTGGCTTCCAGCCTAGCCATTGATGCTTAGAGTGGTTGTGAGCTAGTCATGATTGCTAACAATGGCTAGGATTAGCTTGCTCCTAGCTACATTGAGTGAGATAAAATAGCTCTAAAACTAACTCAACCCCATCATCCAATCCAAATTAGTTGTGCCAATGACATTTCTAACTGATTTTGGTAGATAATGGTTGTGAATCTTCTGGAAGGTTCCTCCCAACTGCCACAGGCTAGTAATTCTTGATCTTGGCTTCTACAAGAAGCCAATATTGGGAATAAAGAAGCCTATTTATAGGCCTTTCCTTGAATGAATTATGATCCTAAATTTCATGTAGTGAAGTTCTACTAGATTGGATAGTGACTTGATAGCCCTTGAGGAGAGTTAAAATGCTACCCAATTGTGGATTGATATACATGCAATCAAAAATAGAGCTTTTGAAGGACTAAGAAGCATACACCACAAATTCACATCACTCTAACATGAATTCCAATGAATTAAACCACCAATCCATATTTGGAAAAGAAGGGAATCCTTGACCATAAATTTGGATGAAGAATTGTGTGTCATAGCCCCTGATTAAGAGGTAGAATAATCAGTTTACGACCACTCTATTTGACAGTGGATCGTACACTTAGCCATCAACAACGTCAGTGGCTAGTAGAGCTAGTTGCTCTAAGCAACAATGGCTAGGGTTTTATTCATAATTTCTTCAATTCTTAGCCTAGATTTCTATTTATTCCTTATTTACCAGCTTAGCTTAGAGTATATTTACCATTTTCAATGCATTTGTATGGTTCAATAGCATTTTATTTTGTATCTTTGCTTACCTTTATACTTTTCATACTTTCATGTCATTTCCTATAATTTCTTTAAAAAAATCTCATATTGAGAGGTTGCATATGCTATTGATGTGTTTTATGGTTGCTTTGTGTACAGGTGATAAGATCTACAAAGGAAAAAATCAAATCTAAGGATATTTCCTCCAAACAAGTGAGAAGGAGGTATCAATAATCCCTCAATCAATTAGTGTTGATCTAGAAGGCCTAAAAATTGCACCACCCCCCATTTTGGGGTTTCATATATTTGTATTCATTGTATCAAAATTTGGTATCCCTAATATGGACGTACATGTAACTAATGTTCATGATGAATTAATAAAAGGAGCCTTTACATTTTTCTTAATTCATTGTCATTGTATGTTTTCTTGTTTTTATATTTGATATTATGATGCAAATACAGTAGGTGCATGCATTCTAGCATCGTATAGGTTTGTTAAAAGAGTTATATTTTTGGGGAATTATATTCTCAACTGAGGTATGATGAGAATTTTACCCTATCATTACTACTCATTTTTTTATTTGGAATTGTTGTTAGTGGTGAAAACTAATATTTTTATTTTGGACTATGTGCATAATGGAACAAGCAAAGATAATTTTTTCACTTTGGAGTTCAACCCAATCATGGTGTTATCCCTCTTTGACACAAGATGTTATTAATAGGTGTTGTATGTGTTTGGTTCAATAATGCTAGAGTCAACTCCCAAAACTCAATATTTCTTTAGTGCAAATGTATCTTGGTCCTAGAGAAAACTTGAAATGTATTGGAGGTTTATTTAAACACTAGGAGTGGTTGAGTGACTAAAAACACCTAGGGATGATGGAAATTTGTATTTAAAATTATGACCTATATTATAAAATGATGCAATGAGATGGGTGTGAATTCGAGGGTGCCTCTAATTAATGCAATAAGACTTATTGGATCAATTATTTTCTAAACTGAGCAAATGACCCCTAATATGGTAGATAGAATGTGTAGATTTGAAAATGAATATGATTATGCAGAATGGATGTATGAAATGCACTATGTAGTGTTTTTTTTGGTTTTTTGGCCATGTATATATATGTATATATAAATTACATTAGGTATATAATGCTCTCAAGTGGATGATGTTTAGTGGCTAAAGATCTTCTACTCCATCTATACTGGAAAGCCTATAAGTTCCTTGATCCACATTTTGTGTGGCAATATATGGACTTAACCAATTAGCCATGAATTTATCATGAAGGTGTCGTAATGCATTGATGTTTTTTTTATTCTCTTTAAGGATAAGATCTCCTACTTGGAATTCATATAGATGGAATTTGGCATTGTAAGCACACTTTAAACTACCCTAATATACTTTTAAATGATCCAAGGCATTGATTTACCTTTCATCTAGGAGCTTGAGTTGGTCAATATGTGCTTGTATAGCGGTATTGTCATCTATTTATTCTTGCAATGAAATATGCAGTGAAGAAATCTTGAGCTCAAGAGGTATGATAGCTTCAACATCATAGACCAATAAGAATTGTGTTGCTCTGATAGGCATGCAAATGCTTGTTTTATAAGCCCATAATGCCAAGAGGATCTAAGTATGCCAATATTTATTATTTTATTTGACTAATTTTTTGAGAATAGCAATCAATATCTTATTGGTTGCCTTAGCTTATTCATTTTTCTATGGGTAGTAAGGAGTCAAGAAACTATGTTGGAAATAATATTTATTGCAAAGTGCTTGAACATCCTTGTTTTTGAAATATTTCATTGTTAGATATTTTTTTTGAGGGGATGCCAAAGTTACAAATGATATGTTGAAGTATAAAATCCACAATTCGATGTCTTATCGTACTAGTTAGAGTAATTGCCTTGATACACTTTATGAATTATTAAGTGGTAGTGATGATGAATGTGTGTTGTCCCAAGGAAGGAGGTGAAATTTTACCAATAAATTCGATACCCCATTGTAAAAAGGACCAAAAACATTGAATATGATGTAATTATTGTGATGGCACATTAGTTAGATTAGTATGTTGCTAACATTATTGAAATTTCTTGATATAACTGAAACAATCATGTTATATGGTAGGCCAATAATAACCCGTACATAAAATGGGCTTTAGATATTGCTATTTGGGCCTTTGTAGGCTTGAGACAATAGAGGAGGACTCTATCATAACCATGTCTATACAACATGTCCCCCAAGAGAGTGAAACGAGATGTATTTTGCTTGAAAGTTCATTTGGTAGTTCATGACATGTCTTATGGGAGTGTTCCAAACTTGAGAAATTATTTTACTTGATTAAGCCAAGGCTCATATGGTTTGGCATGGATAAATAAAACATCCTTCTCATATTTAGATTCAACACAAGAAATTGTAGATTTAGATATTTTTGTGATAATTAATGGTTGTACCTCTCCTATGGAGTTCTTTGGAATTGATGATCCTAGAGAGGCCATCACATTTGTGAATCTATTACTTAAACAAGGTAAACTATCAAATTTATACCAATCAAATTTATGAGCAATTTTATTGCTACTTCATGATAAAGTTTTAGGACTAGTTCTTTGCATTGGTACAATCCATTTACTTTATGAACAAGAAGTTGGAAATCACCAAATATCCTAATACACATTAAGCCCATAATTATGGCTTCTCAAAGTTCCTAATATTAGGGCTTCATACTCAGCATTATTTTTTGTGCATGGGAAATCGAGTTTGAACGATAATGGAATTGGTACTCCTTGGGGTGTATGAAACATGATTCCTGCACTTTGTCCTTTTTTGCACTTAGAACCATAAAATAAGAGTGTGATATCCACATCCTCTTTAGGAATGCCATATTCCTCCTATTTAGTGATGGCAAATACGGAGTCATATGAGAGCTCAATAATCAAGGGTTGATCACTAGGAAGTGGAGATTTAACTAGCTAATCAATTATCACCTAATATTTAATGGATTTTTGAATAATGAACTAAAGATAAAATTCTATTAGAAGCATTATCCATTTTGTAGTGTGGGTGTTGTAAGTGTGAGTCATAATATAATGTAGAGGGTTTTCATGAGCTATGATATAAGTTGTGTGACTTAGCATGTAATGTTTGAGTTTCTTAGTGGTAAAAACCACTGCTAGACATAATTTTTCCACATAAGTGTATCAGATTTTATAGCTTACCAATGTTTGAATAATGTAATAGATTACTTGATCTTAGTTGTTTTCATTTTTTTATGCAAGCATTGTCCCTAATGCAAAGTCCATTGCTAAAATATAAATATGAAAGGAGATCCCCAAGTGAGGTGGAGTTAAGACTAAAAGAGAGGCTAAGTATTGATTTATATCATCAAAATATTTTTGACATTCTTCTATCCATGAAAATATCATCCTCTTTTGTAGAAGGCGATTTAAAGGTCTGCATTTTTTAGAGAATTGCATGATGAAACAACATATTGATTGGATATTTTTTTGTAAACAATGCAACTCTTTCAAGTTTATTGGGGGAGGCTTCTCCATAATGGCCTTGAATTTGTTTGGGTCCACTTCAATGCCTCTCTTAGAGATAATGAATCCTACCAGTTTGCTTGAGGTGACACTAAAGACACATTTCTTGGGGTTCAACCTTACATTATGCTCTAGAAGTTGATAAAAAACTTTTTCCAAGACACCAATGTGCTATTTTCAGGTTTTAGATTTGGCCAATAGATCATCCACATAGTCTTCAATGATCTTATGCATGTAATCATAAAATATGTATGTCATGGCATTTTGATAAGTAGCACCTACATTTTTAAGGCCAAATAGCACAACCTTGTAACCAAAAGTCTCCCAAATTTTTTTGAATGTTTTTTTATGTTGGTCATCAGGATTAATTTGAATATGATTGTATCCTTAAAAAATTTCCATTAAAGATAACATCTCGTGACCAACGTAAGTGTTGACAAGAGTATCGATGTTTGGTAGAGTAAATTCATCCTTAGGATATGCTTTATTAAGATTAAATGTCAATGCAAATGTAAATATCATCATTAAAATTATGAATGGGTACCATATTTGAAATTCGCTTAGGGTAATGAATGGGTTGAATGAAACACACATCTAACAACTTTTGAAGTTATTTGACCATGAGGGAAATGGTAGGATGTAAACTTTTAGTTTTTATTTGATCGAATTAGCATCAATATGCAATTTTAAGCTATGGAAAACCAAGTTAGGGTTAATACCATGCATGTCTTTATAGGACCAATCAAATATACCCTTCTTTCTCTTGAGGAGATATATGAATTGCTATTATTCATCAATAGATAAATTTTTTCCAAGTTTAACAATTTGTGGATTTTTCACATCTATACTAAGGTTTGCATCTATAGTTTCTTCAATGGTTGTGTGTGAACCTTACTCAAGATGATTGGGCATTGGAATCAAATGAATGGCATCAATGACATTATAAAAATATTCTAGCACAATTTTTTCCATTTCTACCTAGAAAATAGTAAGAGCCAAGGGTGAAGGCAAAGACTAAGATGAAGATGATGGAGGAATGTAAGAAATGAAAAATCTTAAAAATTCCTCAAAAAGGATGAATTCATATAAGGTTGGGGTGATGAAATCTATTCCATATCAATGAGATTTATGTCATTAGGAATTGGATTTTCCAAATTGTATAAATTATGGAGTGGTGTGAATAAGTCAACATGATTCATGATGACTTACTGGGGGGATGGTTGTTGTGATGTGAATTATATTTTGTCTTGCCTCTTGGAATCAATGAATGAACCTTGAAAACTTGGATAGTAGCAAGTAACACATATAAATGCAAATGGCAGGGATATGCAAATGCAAAATTTTAAAAACAATATTTTATTTTTGTTTTTTGTTTTTTGTTTTTATTTTGTTATGTACATATGTTACATAAGGTTTTTGTGATGTGATCAATGAAGTGGAGGTGGCGGTTCATTAGGAGGATCAACTCACTCTCTTGGGAGAAGCAAATAAAATATGGGTTGATGGATGGGGAACATTCTAAAATAATACTCATCATGTTTGGTGAATGGTGTGATTGGGATTGATTCCTCTTTAGATTCATATGAAGCTATCAATATGATATCAAATTCTTCATATAATTCATCCTCAAAGTCATCATTGTGATAATTTTCCTCTTTATGATATACAATGAGTTGGTAAAAGGCTCACTTAAAAGAGGAATCAACATATTGTGGATTATATCGCAGACCTGAACAATCATGCGCTTCTCAATATTGAGGTTTGATGATCTCATGCATACCCTATTCATATCATCCTAATACATATCCTTTCCAATTAACCTAATTAAAATATAGTTATGGTAAATTAGAATTTGTTGTGTGTTTGAGGTTGGCAAAGGATGGCTATTGGGTTCATCTAGGGAAATGGATCAAATGATGAATCGACCCCCCATATATAAAATTGATTCTGTTAGGTGATGAATCCATATTATACACCACTCCTATGGATAAGGGTGGGTCACATTGGCAACTGTAATCCCTAGTAGTTTAGATATTAAGCAATGTAATTGTGATATCCTAAACCACATACTCACTGTAGACACCTAAAATATGTCATGTCGAGGCAATTAATCATAGAAGACCATATGGAAGACCTTGGACAAATACCAAGGTATAGCAGTGGTTTTAACCACTCATTTAGGCATTTTGGCCTAACTATTATTGGTTGTAGTTGAGACTCACGGTTAATAGAGTTGAACCACACCTTAGAGTTATGGCTAGAAGTCATAATTAGTTGGACTTTGGCCAACCCAAATTTGGTTATAATGGCTAATTGGTTGCAGATCCAAGCAATTTGGGGGTGGAAAGATCCAAAAGATTCCCTCCAACTGCTCCACCTATCCATTCTTGATCTTGGATTCCTCAAAAAGCTAAAACATAGCCTTCCTAAAGGTTATAAGAACCCCATCCAAAATGGGAAATGAGAGAGATGCATAGCAAAATTTGAATGGTGAAGCCCTGTTAAATTCAATACTCACCTACTTGTATTAAGATAAGCCCTTTAGCTTACATTGAGATATTGAAATGACAATTGAAATCATGGAGGTCTTAGGAGGCTAGAAGAATAAAGAAATGAGATTACAAGAAATCCATCAACAATCAGAACAATTCAACCGTCAAATATGTTAGAGGACATAGAGGTGACCCTTGAACCATCAATTCATTAGGGAAATTAGATATCTAGGCCATATTTGGAGGGCAAGTGCATTTTCAGCTTCATCACGGTTGTTAGTCCTGGCTAATGTGCTCACTACACGATAGACCCATGGTCAGGTTCAATCTCCACATTTCCTTGGTATTTAGATATAGGTGTTATTTAATTTGCATTAGAATAGATAAATCAGGTGTATATTTGTATTATTGGAGACCTCTATCTGATAGAATTAGTATTTTAGGTATCTTTCTTATAATTTGGAATTTGTAGTAAGTAGGATAAGAATGCTTACATTTCATGTTTTCATGTTTTTGATTTCATAATTAGGGGATAAATAGATAATTTTTTATTTCCTTTACATATTTCATGGTAATATTTCATGTTTAACATAAGTTTACCTTGTTTCTTGTACTTTCTTTATTTCAAGATTTCATGGCACATTTTTGTATAACTTCCTTTTAAAGCCTCATCAAGAGAGGTCTCCTTTATTACTAATATGCTTCTTGTTGTTTATTGTATGTAGGAATATTAGGGTGTTGACATGTAAGACAAAAAATACCTCTAATCATGGAGAAGGTCATCGATACATTGGAGAAGTTTGTGTGCATTTAGGAATCCTATGAATTACACCTACCCTTGCGTGGGGATTGTTCTATGATTGTAAAAATTGTATCACATTGGGTGTCCTTAAGAGGGATGGATTTGTAATTGAGTTTCATTGGAAATTTAATATAAAGGAAGCCCTAATTTGTGGTTATTTGCAAATTCATCTATATTTTATGCTTTATGTGATGTTTCAATTATTATTAGCTTAGGTGTATGCTTCCTGGATTACTACAAAATGCGATCACGATGGGAAATATAAATTTTATGCCACAAAATACTGATGCGTGATGATAGGTACTAACCATGGCTAAGAACCACAGTTAACAGTTGTAACCATGGCTGACACCTACAGGTAACAATTGAAGCCGTGCCACAGAGCTGTGGTTAGCAGATTATAGACCGTATAGAAGGCAACCAGATCATCATCAAACTTAGATCTGAGGTAATCTTCATTCCCCTATGTTTTTCTTTTTTTTTCTATGTATGATTTTCTAAAATGCATAAAATGGTAGATTAATTAGGAAACATAACAAAAAGGTAAAAGAAAAGGATGAATCCCTAGGACCTTTTTTTTAGTTTTTCCTACTAGTCACTGCTAGGAACAACGAACCTCTGATTGCAGTCCACCCTAGTCTCTAGAAGTCTAGGCCATTTTATGTTGATTTTGTATGCATGAGGCCCAATTATTGGCCATACCCTCATAGGTAGTTGCATTCGCTAAATTTTATTTAGCATAGTCATGCAATTGAAAAGTGAAATTTTATTTTGAAAGCATGTAGAATCATTTGAGTGTTGTTTTATGCATTTCTATTTTATGCAAAGTAAAAGGAACCACACACACCATGAAAAACTTTAAATTCTAGTTATTTGGAATTCAATTCCAACCACTAGTAGGGTTCAATGATGGTGGTAGCGATTTCCATATGTTGGCCCAACTCCTTCGATACTTTTGTTACTAGACCAATACTGGACCCAATAGCCATTTATAGCCCAAAAAAATTGTATATACTCCTCTAGAGGGTATGACGTTGTTTGGGTGAGATTGGGTGAGGGTCTGGAAGTACCTGTGCTCCCTAATCATGTATGGACTTCATTACCACACATTATAGGTTGTATTACGTGGTCTGGAGTTCATTGTCAAGTTGTCAAGATGCGAGTATACAGGTGAAAGCCCTTTAACAATTGATTATATCAACATTTTTAAAACATGATGAGAGTTACTTTTTGATACAACAAACCTAGAAAACACATCAAAATAGTTTAGGGTTCACAAGAAAAAATTTAAAAGAGATAATCATTATTGTTTGCTTCTTTTTCTTTCCTTAAAACTTACATAAGATATAATATAAAATCATGGTGCATACATGAAGAGGCCGATATAGGCATAGACCCGAGGTCAAGGTCGGAGCTCCACCCAATGCACATCAATACATGTAGAGTCCTCAACCATAGAATCCTCTCGAACATCGTTCAAAAATTATAAGAGTGGTAGAACCCCGAAGGTTATAGATAATATTTAATAAATGAATAAATAAAATAACATTAAAAAGAATTTATTTTAGGGTTGAGTCACTATTGCATTGGAATGGGGAATCCCTCCAATGGATTTAAATAAATATATATTCTTATTCTTGGGTGATTTGTGTGAATGTACAACCTAATATATATATCTAACCTAAATATACGTTGGTGAAGATATGTGATGGTTCACTTTATGAGTTAATAATATAATAATTAAATGATTATTAATAGTGACTAATAATGTTAGGATGTAGGATACTAACATGACACCCTCATTAAAAAAATCTTTGTCCTCAAAGCTCAAAGTGAGGAGCTTTGTCTTTTGTTTTCCAAGCAGATTTTTTACAAGTTCTTTTACTATTTTAATGTCACTTTTTCAAAGGCAGGGATATCTTGAAGGTCAGAGTGTTAGTGGGGGGTTTACAAGAAAATAATAGAATCTTACTTAGGAGAATCATGATGATGATGATGGGAGGGCAACCCTTGGGGTTCCTCAAACACTTTATAAGGATGCATAAAAAGTGGTGGTAATGCTTCCATATCCTTTTGGTGTTCCCTAGGAGATCCAACAATTAATGAGTGTGTAATCACCTTTTTGTGTTGTTTCTGAATAGGTTTGGTTATATGGCAAAAACTCACAATTGGGGGGAAATTTGAGTGTAGTTCTTGTAGAGTGTAAGTTTAGCCATAATGGGTCATTTCAAGAATGTCTTCCTCATCCTTACCTGATGTCTCGATCACTTCTAGCATATCAACCGTATTGCCTTTATAATTTTGATCAAGTATTTGGGATATTTTTTGCTCATTATCCTTGTTTTCCACATATTCCTCCTCTTTCTTATCTTTCATGGATTACTCATATTCCTTACCTTCCTCATAATTTCTATATTTAGTGCTATCTTCAGGTGTATCTACCACTATGTCTACCTCAATCACATTTTTGTCGTTGGGAGAACTACAAGGAATAATTTCATTTGAAATATATAGTGCAGGTGTAATACATTGATAATTGCAAATAAATTTCTCATTACAATGATAGTAGAGGCCTTTTGCTTTTCATTCTTTCATTTATTCAAAATTGAGATGTTTAATTGGTAGGGTTGGGTTAAATTTGGGGGTTGTGTAAGTGCTTTGTACCTTTCCATTATGCATAGGTTTGGGGGTAATGTAAGTGGTTTTATATTTCCCCATAGGTGGTTTCCCTAATTGACGTTGTGCATTGATTTTATCTTCTAATAATTTGGCCAATCCAATAGTCTGCATCATGGTACTAGGATTGAAAATTTGTACCTCTAGTTGAATCTCTTCCTTTAATCCACTGATGAAACAATATATGAAATTTTTTCATCCAACCCTATGTATTGTTTGGTGATATCCTTAAATCGAATTTCATACTCATGCACGAAAGTGTTTTGATGAAGGTACCAAGTGTTTTGATGAAGGTCCTTGAGAAAATCCCATATGGTTGGGTCCCACATGGCTTTGATACTAAATGGTAGAACCTTGAAGGTTCTAGAACAATTTTAATAAATAAATAATTAAACATGAGTGCATACTATTAGAAAAATAGAGGATGAAGCCTCTCACTCCGAGCTTTGAGGACAAAGCTCCTTTTAAGGAGGGTGGCATGTTAGGACCCTCCTAACATAAACTATTAATTATATATTATATTATATTATATTTATAAGGGACATACCCCTTCACATTCACTTCTGAGCATAGGCCCATGTAGACTCCCTACAGAGGTGAACCTTATAATATCACCATAGACATGTCTAAAGTGGGAGTTAATGGTATGCCACATCATGAGCCTTGGTGTAATAGATAGTTAGATGTTCTAGATAAAGTCCTAGGAAATCTAGGTTATAAATATTTGCATGTGCCCTCTCATTCTATGAGTGTACATAGTGGAAGTACAATTAGGACCATCAAAGAGCCTAGAGAGTACACCAAGCCTTCTCGTGATATGCATACCCCTGCATACCATGCAAGCACAGAGTATATATGATAGCTAGATGTGAATGCCATATTCACAGATAAGGTCAAAAGCGTAGCAAATAAATCCATTAGGGAACACACACACACCAGAGGACTCATACGACTGATCACATAGATAGATCTCATAGATTGGTGTTAGAGTAGAGACATCATATCCTCCAAGACCAATTGGAGGATGTTCGTATAGAATGAGAGCACCTCAAAAATGAGAACACTCAGAGGCAAAGGTTCATAAGACAATGCTTATATTAACAATGCATGCATGAGCAACATATCCTTGATCAAAAAGAGCACACTAAGATGGAGGACTAATTGGCTAGTGTTAGTTTACCTTCCCATAGCCTACTTTGTAGCCTGAGCTACGCCTTGAGCATATAGACACCCATACTCGCCATACGACCCAACATAGAGATCGATGCCCCACATTTGAACATCATGGGCATAGGTAGTATGAAGAAGAGGTGGGAGAAGAATTAGATCAAGAATATCCTAAAATCTCCCTAGTCAAAGTGGATGATGAGCCTAGTCCTCCACCTCGACAGAAGAGGAATCTGCCTCCGAAGGTGCCTCCAAGGCAATCCAGAGAAGAGGAGTTCCTATCTTCGTAGGCCTATAAGGCCTTGGTAGAAAATATTAAAGCTATCGAGAAGCAAGGGATGGCTTATCAAAAGCCTACCTTGAACAAGATTCATAATGAACCTTTATGCCCGTAAGTGCCTATTCCGGCCTATCCTAAGCATTTTGAGATGCCTAGGCTAGAAAAATTTAAAGGAGAGGAGGACACTTAAGAGCACATTATGATTTTTCTAGACATGTGCTTTCAGATTGAGAGCAATGATGCTTTTATCCTATGGACCTTCATTACAACCCTCTCAGGCCTAGCTCAAGAGTGGTTTAATCAACTCAAGAGGTACAATATCACCAGTTTTGAGCAATTGGCCGATGCATTTATTGAACGCTTCTCCTTTGGCATCAAGAAAAAGGTGAACCTATCCGATCTGGCTGCTTTAATGCAACATAATGATGAGCCAATTATGGATTATGGGAAATGATGGAGAAATATGATGGCAAAGATACCATTCTCCATCCCTACTTCTAAATTAAATCGAATATTTACGAAAAGTTATGCAAAGCACATTTCATTATTATTACAATTGCAGCAATATCAGACCTTTGAGGAGGCTTTGGTACAAGCTAAAGTGATAGAGGATATCAAGTTTGAGGAGGTTTTGGTACAAGCTAAAGTGATAGAGGATATCAAGTTACAGGAGGGTAACTTGAAACTCAAGAATAAGAAGGAATGGAACAAGAAGAGCACTAAGAAAAAATAGGCCAAGTTGGCACATGTTAATCAGGTGGTTCTAAACCTTTAGAAAGGGGATAAGGGGTAGCAACAACAAAATTATCAAGCCCAACCTCCTCCTACATAGTATGAGCAGTGCAACAACAACCATAAGGGTAAGGATAAAGAAATATGCCCTCCTCGCATATTCACTCAATTATCAAAATTGTTGACATCAATTTTCCATCAATTGTGCGAGGCAAAGGCAATAAACTTACCTGAGATCAAATTAGTAGACCCTAATCAACCCAAGCCTAAGGGGTATAAGGATGATCAATATTGCATATTTCATTGAATAAAAGGCCATGACATAGAGGTATGTTGGTCGTTCAAGCATTTAGTGCAAAATATGATCAAAAGAGGTACACTTCTTGTGGACAACCCACAAGCACCTAACAATCAGAATATGGGGATTTACAAGAATCCTCTACCCAACCATGAGGTACCAAGGAACAATATTGGCCAAGTCAATCAAGTACGCATCGAACCACCAACCCATGGGTTCATCGGAATGGTCAACATCATCACAAGACATGCGAGGTATGAAAGACCAAATCAACCTCCATTTCCCATTAGATTCCAAGTTGCACCTCCTCCAAGGCCAACCTAGAATGTGCTAGGCCCACCAACTAGATCGATGGTGACAATCAAAAGTAGGTTAGTTCAAAACCTACAAATGACTCCAACGAAGTTATCTATTTATGAGTTGATTCAATAGTCTCCCAAGCATAGGGAGATACTTATGGATATTCTAAGGTCCATAGAAGTGCAATCCTAGGATCCTGAAGCATTCACACACTTTGTGGGACATGTGCAATAGTGTCAAGAACCGATCATACAATTTTATGATCATGAAATCAAGATGGTTTCCACTATCATGGCGGACCCACCACTTCATATCATCGCATGTGTAAACCACAAACCTTTCAAGTAGGTTTTAATTGATACGAGATCATCAATCAATATAATCATGACCAAGGCATTGACATACCTGAAGTTACCAAAGATGCACATCGTACCTTCTACCTTCACGTTGAGAGATTTTAATGATGCATTATGCTCAACTATTGGCACTATAGTCTTACCCATTCAGGTGGGATTAAAGACCATCCTAATGATGTGTCATGTGATTGAAGGTGCTATGCAGTACAATATACTTCTAGGGTGGCCTTGGATAAGAGAAATGCATTGTGTCCCTTCCATTCTCCATCAATGTATCAAATACGTGCATGAGGGATAGGTTCACGTGGTGCCTTCAGATGAAGAACCATTCAAATACATGAATTTAGTAGATTTTCTGAGGGACTTCGTGCTCCCCTCAATGCACCTAGACATACGGCCAATGTCACTAATCAAAGAGCTAGGAGGTAAAATGAAAGAAGTGTGTGCCAAACCTACAATGTTCGTATCTCAATGATCATAGCACATGACAACTGCTTCTACTAAACCGTTTGCATCCATAATGCATCGGGATGATAAGAAGCTAAAGGTAAATATGGGAAAAAAAGAGATAAAGCAAGTACCCAAACCAGTTGTTATTGAGATCCCTACTCCCATGGAAGTAGAGGATGCTCAAGGAGAAGTCGAAGAGGTACCTCTGACTACTTCACCTGCATCTTCAGTAGGGTCATCTACACCATAGGTGACCATACATTTGGTTAATCCTATATTAGGGGAATATATTATGTAGAATGTGATATTTACACCAATCATCAAGACTACATAGGACATGGGCTGACCACAAGCCCATCGTCTTCTCGTAGGGATGGTGGTACCATTGGGGGTACCTCCTAACCAAACCAATTTCATCTATGGAGGGCTCGACCAGCTTGCATCTCGCACTTCCATGGATGAGGATGATGATGAACCATTCACTATGAATGTTCATTATCTCTCTAACCCAGAATACGCCTTATGATATTTTGAGCATTACCATTGGCATGGTTACGGTCTCATATTATTCGAGCAGGGGTGTAGGAGGCCTTATGAACCGTAGTATCAATTGCCTACTGACAGGTTCGGGTTAGGATATTATATTGGAGGATAGGATGAACTCCTCATGGCATATTTAGATCACTTGTACCTCATTTTGGGGGGTGAAGTTGACTTCAATCCTTATCACCCCAATCCCTCTACCTTTCGAAGGGATAACCGATTAGTGTCTTACGTCACTATAGAACCACCCGAGATATATCACGAAGACATCTTGGTGGAGACCGATCTAGAACACATCCCAAGAGACAACTTGGATGAACAAATCCATGAGGTAGATGATGATATAGGCCTATAGGTTCATAGCACTAGCATAGCAGAAGATTTCAAGTCAGAAGATCATTCTGACGAGGATATAGCAGAGTCTATATTTGAGATAGGTGGACCAAGTTGCATATATGAGAGTGATGATGATGATGAGTCCTCAAAAAATGAGCAATATGAGGATGAGACTGAGTTGGCCTACTTGGGCCCTCTTAATTTATGTCATATTTTACCTTTAGAGATAGTCATCGAGGATGAGCAATCCTCCATGGATGATAGCAGTTATCGAGAGTGGGCTTTCATGGGGCCCCATCTTCCTGATATCCCAGTTCCAGTAGGTAGTGGTGAGGGTTTGTATTATGATAGTGATGATGAAGATGAAATAGAGAGAGCCTACTTGGGGCCTCCCTACTTACGTCATCGTAATGCACCATACACTATAGCAGATATGTGTAGAGATATCAATCTCCACCTGTGCCTTAGAGGAAGAGCTCCTAACTTGGATAGGATTTATCATATGGTCTTCCTTGATCCACTGACATTTAGAGAGCTCCTTGAGCCTAGCGATCCTATTTTTGAGTCTGTCCATATACTGGATCCAGAGATCCCCATACCCCCAGAACCACATCTCGGGGATGGAAGTTATACAAATGTAGAGTCACATGCACGTGGTCCTAGAGACATGATCCATTCCATCAATATGATCTCCATTGATTTGACCACTCCACTTCACAACCCAGCTGATCCTTCCAAACCATTGTATCTTGATGTAGATGTTATTGATTGGGATCACGCTGACTCACCACTAGAGCCTAAATATTTCTTCCCTAACGAAGAAATGTTGCAACCTTTTCATTTTATGCCAGGCTATGCACATGATGTCTATCATGCTGAGGATGCTTCCAATGCGGAACCCATAAACCCAATAGATGACATCCACTTGATCCCTATGCCTCACCATCTTGAGGAGGGATCCCACATGTCAATAGAGGAAACCTTTGAAGTGGATATCAGTAATGATCCCACCAATCCAAGGAAGGTTAAATTTGGAGAAATTTTATCTCCTGATGAGCATGCCAACCTCATCCCTCTACTAAAAGAGAGACCTGATCTCTTTGCTTGGACTTATAAGGACATGTCGGGTCTAGATCCAAAATTGGTTACTCATAACCTTTCGCTAGATCTCTCGAAGAAGCCAGTCAAGGAAGATGCATCCAACAGTAGCCTTAATGGTTAAAGATGAATTGCAAAAGCTATTGGATGTAGAATTTGTCATTTCCATCGACTATCCAGAATGGGTATCAAATATGGTGCTTGTAGAAAAACCTGATGGAAGGATCTGTATCTATACAGATTTTAGAGACCTCAATAGGGCAACACCAAAGGATTCATTTCTATTGCCAAACATAGATGCTCTTGTAGACGCAACTGCGGGTCATGAAATGCTCTCCCTAATGGATGGTTTTTTTGGTTACAACCAAATTTGGATTAAGCCCGAAGACCAGCATAAAACCATGTTCATAATGCCATGGGGGACATTTTATTATAAGGTTATGCCATTCAGCCTTAAGAATGCTGGTGCTACATATCAGCAGGCTATGACATATATCTTTCATGACTATATGCATAAGATCTTAGAAGATTATATCGATGAATTATTGGCAAAGTCATTGCTATATTCTGAGCATGCAGAGGTCCTGAGAAAGGTCTTCGATCGCCTGATAGAGCATAATGTCAAGTTGAATCCAAGAAGGTATTTGGCATAACTTCAAGAAAGCTCTTAGGATTCATCATTTCAAAATGAGGGATCAAAGTTGATCCAGAAAAGGTCAAGGCTATTTTAGAAATGCATCCCCCCATGAATATCAAGGAATTAAGAAGCCTACAGGGCAAAGTAGCATCCATAAAGTGATTTATCACATAATTATTGGATAAATGTTGACCCATGAATCGATTGCTACACAATGGGGTCCCATTCAATTGGGATGAGGACTGCCAAGTAGCCTTTGCTGAGATTAAGCACTACCTGGTGACACCGCCAGTGCTAGCTCCACCAAGACCAGATGTACCATTCTTGCTATATATATCAGCAACTGATTTTGCACTAGGGACCATGTTAGCCCAAAAGAATGTGCAAGATAAAGAGCAAGCCATATATTACATTAGCCAAACCTTGGTGAGTTACGAGCTAGGATATGCCTACGTGGAAAAGTTATGTTTAGAAGTAGTGTTCGCTACAAAGAAATTGTGGCATTATATGTTAAGTCATACGATGTATGTCATATCAAAACAAAATCCTTTGTAGTATATGATGAGTAAGATGTATCATAATACATGTACTGCAAAGTGGATCATGCTATTGATAGAATTTGATTTGGAATTCATTAGCCAAAATTCCATTAAGGGACAAGTCATAGCTGATCAACTAGTTGAGGTACCTCTCGAGAATAGTAGGCCCCTCACCATTGAGCTTCCTGATGATGCAGTCTTTGCCTTATCAGAAGCACCTGAACCCGAAGAACCGGATAACAAAGCTGATATGACCTTGTTCTTCGATGGTTCAAAGTGTGAGCAAGGGGGTGGTGCAGGAATAGTGTTGTTCATGTCACAAGGTGCTCCTATGCCCTTGTCATTCAAGTTAGACTTTCCTTGCACTAACAATAATGCTGAATATGAAGCCCTAATTTTGGGCCTCCAAACAACTATCACCATGAAGATTAAAAGGTTAAATATCTTTGGTGATTCCCTTCTCATTGTTAACCAAGTGAAGGGACTTTTTCAATGTCGATGTCCTATCCTAAAGTCCTACAAAGATCTTGTTGATACTTATCTAGCTTAGTTGGAGTGGTACGACATCGAGGCAATCCCTCATTCATCGAATAGATTCATAGACACTATGGCATCTTTGGGATCCTTAATCCCTTAGAATCCTTCTATCGATTTTACTACCATCCATGTCAAAATATTGTCACACTCTACTGTGCAGCATGAAGCTTTGGATAACAAAGAGTCAATCAACATGATTCAGGTAGAACCAAACCATGAATGGTTCTACAGAGCTAGAGACTTTCTCAAGAGAGCACCTTGGGGGTCATTGATCTCGTAGGGTCCTACGGGGAATGGTACTACCATTCACCATAAGGTTGTTTCCTAGTATGCATTTGCAAATGTTAAACCATAGGGGGAACATGCTGTCTTATCAGTTGAGGTCGAGGTCTATTAGAACTAGATGTCACAGATACATGACTTCCTAAAGCTTGGTGTGATCCCTCAGGGATTGTCATGTGCTACGAGATGCACATTTAAATAGAAAGTGACAAAGTATGTCTTGTTAGGAGATATTTTATATCATCAAAGCTACGATGGAGTTCTCCTTCATTGTCTTGAGCCCCAAGAATCATCTTGGGTAATTTTGCAAGCTCACGATGGTACATGCGGTGGCTATTTTAGCGGCATGGCTATCATCAAGCGCATCCTTCACATGGGCTATTATTGGCCTACTATGGAGAAGGATTGCAATGTGTATGTCAGGAAATGTGTTAAATGTCAGCATCATGCTAATATTGCACACTTGCCATCACAGGCCTTACAACCCATTCAAGTGGCTTGGCCATTTGCTTAGTGGGGTTTGGATCTAATCGGTAAGATCTCTCCTTCATCATTGGGCCGATATACATTCATTATTATAACTATTGAGTACTTTACTAAATGGGTGGAAGCAATCCTATTAACAATGACAACTGGAGCGTGTATTGCTGAGTTCATACTCACTAATATCATAAGTCATTTTGGGATACCATCCAAAATAATCTCGGATAATGGAACGTCATTCAAGAACAAAACTATGAGGGCTCTAACATCCAAGTATAGGATCAAACATAGTTTTGTGACTCCATATTATCCGTAGGCAAATGAGCAAGCTGAAGCTTCAAATAAGATAGTGGTATCCATATTAAAAAATATGGTACAAGAACACCACAAATATTGGCACATCCAATTGCCCCTTGCATTATGGGCTTATAGGACTAGCATTTGGACACCCATTGGGGCAACTCTATTTTCACTAGTATATGGCATTGAGGCCATTATACCCCTAGAGTTGGAGATTCCAACGCTGCACATCGCATTGAAAGAGTTCATCGATGATGACACTATATGACAAGCTCACCTAGATCAATTGATGCTACTTGATGAACATCACGTGAATGCCCTTGAGCATCTCCATGTTTATCAAGAGTACTTAAAATGAGCTTACAATAACAAAGTCCATCTAAGAGACTTTGAGGTTGGTGATCTCATGCTAAAATAGAACCAATAAAACTCAAATTTACCACCTAAACTACGAGATAAATTTATGGCTAATTGGTTAGGTCCTTATATCATCTCTGAGAAGATTGGACCTAGGACATACCGCTTGACATCGTTGGAAGGGGTTGAAGAGCCTGAACCTCTCAACATCCTTCATATTAAAGCGTTTTATGCCTAAAACCATCAAAAGGCCCCAAAGGCATCTGTAAGCCCTTTGGTCACTCCATAAAAGGCTCCTAAGGAATCTAAACCCTTGGGTCAAATAATAAAAAAATAAAAATAAAATAATAAAATCCAAAAATTCAAAAATGCAAAAAGAAGAAATAATATGGAAAATTTCAAAATCCATACACATGCACAAAAATCTCCAAAGGCATCATAAGCCCTTTGGTAAAAGCACAAAAAGCTCCAAAGGCATCATAAGCCCTTTGGTCAAAGCACAAAAGGCTCCAAAGGCATCTGTAAGCCCTTTGGTCAATTCACAAAAGGCTCCAAAGGAATGTAAAATCCTTTGGTCAAATCAAAATTTCAAAAATTCATAAAAATTAAAAAGCAATAAAATTTAAAAAATATTTGCATTCCATTTACCGCATGCATTTCATTTTATTTGCACATACATGTCATATTGCATTGCATTAGGCATGTCCATCCATTGCACTTATATTAGGATAGTTTGTGTTTGCAATCTTACAAATGACACCACGTTTGTGTTTCAATCTCATGCTTTTATTTAGTATCATAATTATACATCACCCTTGTGAGTAATTGTGTTTTTCAACACAACCTTTCTTGTTGCTATGAAGAATATACTAGGGTTTTTTGGTCACTCAACCATACCTAGTGGTCTTCTCAAGAGTTTAGTAGAAATCTTGCTTTGCTTTTGTAGATGAGGTCTAGTTTTGATAGCCCTTAGCATATCAAAATCCTATCACTAATATCCAAACTAAACAATCCTAATTAGGACAAGGGATAGATGAATGCTACGAAGTGGGACTAGGTATCCTGAGGTGAAAATTTTATCTTGCTTATCCCCCTATGTGGATGGTTCAAGAAATGTTGGCAATTGGCAAAAGGACAAGTTTACCCCCTACCCGAATAAATCCCTTGCTTACAAATGAAGGAGCAAAATCCCAGAGTGAAAATCCCCAAAATCAAGTCAAATCAAGATCAAATTCAAAGTGAAATCAAATCAGTATCAAATCCCTTGCTCAAAGAGAAAAAAAAGTACAAAATAAATAGTGGTTTTTATCACTAAAAGAGTAGTACAAAATAAATAATGATTCTTATCACTTTACATGAGCAAGTATCCCGATAAATTGAAGAAAAGAAGGGGGTGAGCTTGAATCCCTGGAATTGTCAGCACTACCATACCTTACGCACAATGATATGTCTGATACATTAGCATCTCACTTTTATGTAGACCAATGTTTGAATGTGGAAGAGCTAGCTTCAGGTGTCCTGTATCACCTAGTGGTCTAATCCAACTAAAATCCAAACCTAGGATTGGGTGAGCATGTGATGATCCTCATTACAACAATGGGCTGAATGAATCCCCCTGACAATGAGGTAAGTCTTGTGTCTCATCAAATATACTCATTTGCACACACAAGGGTAATGAATAGTTAGGGTCTATCCTAGCGAAAGCCTTATGTTTCAGAAGTCTAGTATGGTTATTATACAACTTTTGATTAGACAACTAGGGTGTTTGAGTCTCATGGTAAACCTCAAAAATTCCCAAATAGCAACAACCAATTTTCAATGCAATTATCAAATATCATTTTCTTTTATGAGAATTTGTTTATTAGAACTATTTGTAATATAGGTTAGATATCGGATGGATGTCAGAAATGATATTTAAATGACCACTGACTATGTTATCCATATTATTTTAATTTACAAAGACTTATGAATAGAAACAATACATCATTGCATCTCACATAGGGGTGTACAATTTATCAATTTTTATACAAAGATATAGCAATTACATTTCATGATTGTTATACATTTTGTGGTGTCATCCATTAGATTGTTAAACCCATATTGCATTCATACATTATGTTTTAAGTGATTAAAACATACATGTTCATTTACATAGCATTCATCATAGAAAAACTATGCAATACATACATGGCATAAATTATGTCATAACATCATAAATTAAATGCATACAAGTACAATAAATTACACTTGCATTTAACAGCAAACATTGCATACATATACTTTCATCATAAGTAGTCCATCTACACATGTATATCATCGCATCTAATCATACATTCCATAGCTATCTAGTGCATGTCATCCATACATCACATCATATAGCATAAAATCAGCATAACATATAAGCATTGCATCCATATGCATCTCATAAAACATAAACAATAAAACATATAAAATCCACACATATAATAAGTCTCAAATTTCATATCATATCATATATGTGTGTGTGTGTGTACCAAAAATATATAATAAACAATACATCGACATATGTCAAAAATACTCATAGGCTACATCTATGTAGGTCCTCGACCTTACACTAAAAAATGGTACAATATCATCTATAAGATCAGTACTAAGAAGTGCCTGTACCCCTAGTCTGAGAGGCTCCGCCATCGCCTCCACCCTCCCTGTGAGTCCTCCTAGAGCTAGCACCAGAGGTCCTCTCTGACCTGTGTGATCTACGACTAGAGCTAGCTGAAGACTACCCTATCTCTCGAGTGTGAGTCCTCTGAGATCCTAGAGCCATGGACCTCTCAAGAACCTGACCATTGAGTAACCCTATCTCTCCCCTCAGAGTAGAGATGTAGGCAGCATCTACTGAACTATCACTGATGTGCTGCTACACCAGAGCCCTTAGTCTCCTGATATCTACCATCGGGTCTAGCCCTGCTAATCCCTATACTTCCTGAGCTACTAGAGTAGTTGGAGGTGCTAGAGCAACCTATGAAGAGGAGGGGTCCTCCCTCCCAGCCCTGAGCACATCATGTTGTGCCCTTAGAGCATCTAGCTAGGACTGTAGGAGGATGCGCTACCTTGTAATCCTTTATATCTCTATCCCTACTAAATCAATCTTAGCCTGTAGAGTGGTCCTCTCCTCCTCATAGTCATACCACTAAGACTGCCCTACTGTGAGCTGAGACTATAGATCCCCAACCTTTGCCTATAAGGTAGCAATGGTGGTATCTCGATGTAGGAGTTGTGTCTGTAGGGAGCCTACCTAAGTCTGTAGGCTGGCAATCTGGGCCCTGAGCTACCCAATCTCACTATCAGGTGTGGCCTTGCCCTCCTCGAGAGCATCGTCCTCCTCCTTAGCTGGAGGTGCATCCTCTATAGCTCCCTCACCCCATCTACCCTTAATCCTCTAACAAAATCAATGATCATGAGGATCGACCTCGACTCCCTTCGTGCCCTCGGTTGCATCATCTAGAGTCCTACCCAAGGGGCCCTCAAAGCCTCACCATACCTTGAGTGTCCACCAAGTATCATAATAAGTTGTAGTCCCTACATATATCAACCTTGACTCCTAAAAGTCATCATCCTCATCACCTAGTGGAGTCACCCTAGGCTAGGTCAAGTCCCTCTCTAGAGTGAGGTGATGGTAGATGGTAGGTGGCTCTAGAATGTCCTACCTAATCCTGAACTATCTAGTGACACGAGAGAAGTAAAATAACTCCCATACCTTGAACTTGCATTCGAGGAGCCATCTATCTCTGCATGCCCGATGCAACCAGTCATCAACCTCCATCCATGGAGGGTAGTCTAGGTATGGGTGCCAGTCCACCTAGCCCACCTGTAGTCATGAGAACTATCCAATGTAGTAAGCCAGATCCCTTATATGAGACCTGCTCCTAAAGCCCTCCTACTCATGAGGCCAGCATGTCGCATAACACTGGCGCACCTCCTCAATGGTGCCAATCTTAAGTGGTAGGCCAGTGGGATGCTCAATCCTAATATGCTGCCACCCCTAGACCTAAAGTAGTAGGCTACAGCTGATGCCTACTATGCTCCTCTATGTAATCTGGTACAACTCATTATAGAGCTGTACTAGTAAGACACTCCCCCAAGACAGGATTAGAGGATGATCATGGGGGCTCGCTAAGACCTCCATAGTCCTAGCCAGGAGGTTCCAAGGGAACCTCACTCCAAAAGTGTTGGGTAGGATGATCTACATGATCAGGTGCATAAAGATGGCTGCTCATCGAGAGAAGACCCACTCTGTATACCAGTGCTCAATGTGGACCCCTCCATGGTCCGAGTGCCACTATGCTGCATCACTATGGTGGCCAAAGATATGATCAAAGACTACTTGCTTCACCTTAGTCGATGAATATGTGATGGCCTCACCATCCAGAGGGAGTCAAAATATGTGGTAGACATCCTCTAGAGTGATAGTCATCTCACCTATCGATAGGTGAAAGGTATTGGTCCATGCATCCCAACGTCGGGCCAATGCAGTCATATAGGCCTGATCAGCCCAGATGGTGGGGAGGTGCAAGATGTAGCCAAATCCCATGGCCCCAAACCAATCCTGCTCTACTGGTGTCAATGCACCATGTAGGTTATGAAGGATCTCATATTCCCTCGCCCTCATGGTCAAAGTCTAGTGGAAAGTAGAATAATAAGGTAAAATCAATAAAAAACAATAAAAAAAACCTTAAAAATGACAAAAAAAATCATAAAATCTCAAAACACAAAAATGAAAAAAAATTAAAAAAAACATTAAGCATAAAAAATCAATTAAATGCTAAAATAAAAATATTAAAAAATTAAAAAATTCCCTAAAGTGGTCGAACCACGGTTTAGACCCATGGTCGGGATGGTGGTCAATTTGATGACCATTGGGATTTGAATCCCACTATGGCTGATAGCCATGACCCCCAATTTGACAATTGGGAACCATGCCTACCAACCGCAACTAGGAGAAATGACCTTTTTAAGGTCATTTCCCATACCTCGAGACACCCAAAAAAAAATTAAAACCCTAACCCTCTAAGCTAACCTAAGCTAAACCTAACTAGGGTGAGGTTCATTACCGATAGTTTAGTGATGTTAATTAGCCCATTATTTAGTGAGGTTAATTTTAAAATCGGTAAAAGAAAATAATGAGCGAGGGTTTGTGTGCTTCTACCTTAGTAGCACCGGCTCCTCCAGGTTGGTCTGCCATCGGTGTGGATGATAGTGAGGTCGAGTTGCGGCAATATTTTGTATCAAATTTTTCTTCTCACCTCTTAGAGCTCTCAGATTCTCAATTGCAATAGGAAATAATGAAATTTTAAAATTGTGCAAAATGCTTAAATATTTCCTATTTTGGCCCTAACCGCGCATGACAACCGTGGTCCCCAAATTAGGGTTTTTCACCCGTAGGTCTGACCCATGGCTAAGAAATTTGACATTTTTAGCTACTACTGACAAGCATGGCTAGAAATATACAATAAATGCTCTCAAATCCCATCGTATGGAGTTTCAAAATGCTAAATTAAAAATACCCATCTAGCTAGAATTGTCAAAAAAATATTAAAAATAACAAAAAAATTAGATAAATTAAAAGCCAAATGCACCTTGTATCTAGTCATTTACCCTATACACTTGGTGGTTGTAGTGACTTGCGCTCCATGCAATCTGGAAATATGAGTAAATTACCATAAGGACATTTGGGGTAAATTAGTCATCGCTGAATTGTTATGCTTCATTTCAATCCCTAAGAAGGCCCAGACGGTCGGACTGCTCCATGGGAATGAGGTATTCATGTCAATTCTTCTATGACATTTTTAGGAAATCATCGAACAATATGATTCAACACATACCTAATTGGAATTGCTATCATCTTGATTCCCTAAGAAGGCCTTTACGACTAGACCACTCCATGGGATAGAGATGTACAATTACTATTAATAGTTGCAATCATAGTTGATTAGGCCTTGCCAAGTATTCAAATGCTAAACTTTAAATTATTCAAAGTTATTCATAGTGGTCAAGTGACTCATCACTTTATTAATTGTCATTACCCTCATCGACTCATCACTTGAGGGGGTAGTCATAATGTCATAATCATAATCAAAGTCAATAGAAGATCCCTTGATCTTGTCAAAATTGCATTCATCTTACGAATCATTGCCAATGACTATCATAAGCTTACCCTCTACTAGGGAAAAAAGCAAATATGATAGTTAAGTTAGTAGCTCTCCTCCTTTTGGATCTATATGGCATGGAAGCCTATAGTAGCCCTGAGCTGCCCGATCGCTGTTGGAGCTTGCCAAAGCTTTTTCAATTTAAGCCTTCCATCTAGTTGGAAGCAATGATTCTAGGATGCGCATCCTCTTTGCAGGATTTGGGCATCTAATGTTGATCAGACTAATGATCATCATCCAACCTACGACATCATTTTAGGAGGTCTATTTTTGCTCAGCATTGTTCGATCTCACAACGCATCTCAAAAGGGGCATCTGTAGACACCTAAAACGCATCATGTCGAGGCGACTACTCATATGGGACATGCTAGAAGACCATATGGAAGACCTTGGACAAATACCAAGGTATAGCAGTGGTTCTAACCACTCATTTAGGCATTTTGGCCTAACTAGTGTTGGCCATGGCTGAGACCCATGGTTAATAGAGCTGACTGTGCCTCAGAGCCATGGCTAGTAGTCAGAATTAGTTGGACTTTGGCCGACCCAAATTTGGTTATAATGGCCAATTGGTTGCAGATCCGAGTGGTTTGGGGGTGGAAATATCTAGAAGCTTCCCTCCAACTGCTCCAACTATCCATTCTTGATCTTGGCTTCCTCAAGAAGCTAAGACATAGCCTTCCTAGAGGTTATAAGAACCCCATCCAAAATGGGAAATGAGAGAGATGCATAGGAGAATTTGAATGGTGAAGCCCTATCGAATTCAGTACTCACCTACTTGCATTGAGAGAAGTCCTTTAGCTAGCATTGAGAGATTGAAATGACAATTGAAGTCATGGAGGTCTTAGGAGGCTAGAAGAATCAAGAAATGATATTACGAGCAATCCATCAACAATCAGAACAATTCAACCACCAAATCTATTAGAGGACATAGAGGTGACCCTTGAACCATCAATTCATCAAGGAAATCAGAGATCTAGGCCATATTTGGAGGGCAAGTGCATTTTCAGCTTTGTTATGGCTGTTAGCCATGGCTAACAGTGCTCACCGTATGATAGACCCATGGTTAGGTTCAATCTCCATATTTCCTTGGTCTTTAGCCATAGGTGTTATTTCATTTGCATTAGAATAGATAAATCAGGTGTATATTTGCATTATTGGAGACCTTTGTCTAGTAGAATTAAGATTTTAGGTATCTTTCTTCTCATTTGGCATTTGTAGTAAGTAGGATAAGAATGCTTACATTTCATGTTTTCATGCTTTTGATTTCATAATTAGGGCATTAGATAGATAATTCTGTCTTTCCCTTACATATTTCATGGCAATATTTCATGTTTAACATAGGTTTACCATGTTTCTTGCACTTTCTTGATTTCAAGCTTTCATGGCATATTTTTGTATAACTTCCTTTTAAAGCCTCATCAAGAGAGGCCTCCTTTATTACTAATATGCTTCTTGTTGTTTATTGTATGTAGGACTAATAGGGTGTTGACATGCAAGGCAAAAAATACCTCTAATCATGGAGAAGAAGGTCATCGATACCTTGGAGTAGTTCGTGTGCATTTAGGAAGCCTGTGAATTACACCTACCCTTGCGTGGGGATTGTTCTATGATTGTAATAATTGTATCACATTGGGTATCCCTAAGAGGGATGGATTTGTAATCGAGTTTCATTGGAAATTTAATAAAAAGGAAGCCCTACTTTGTGGTTATTTGCAAATTCATCTATATTTTATGCTTTATGTGATGTTTCAATTATTATTAGCTTAGGTGTATGCTTCCTGGATTGCTACACTCACCAATTCTAGGACTAGAGAAGTGGACTGCAACTTGTGTGGGTGATGATGTGGATGGAGTGAATGTGGAGGTATGGAAATTTGGGATGACTTGTGGCTTCAATTATGGGAGTGATGTATGTTGGAATTGTATCTCATAAACTATTAAATAAACTTGTGAGATGTTAGTTGGTGGAGATAAATATGAATTTGGTTGAGGAGTTTTATGGATGATTGGTGATTTTGGTTTGAATGAAATGATGATGAGCGCTTATGGAGTTATTTATATGGGTTATGATAGATGGGTGTAAATGGGTGAGGTAGATGATGTGGAGGTATGTCCCCCTTGTATGGATGTTGACGATGATGATTGGATTTGACCACATGTACATATTGTTGGTTGTGATAAGGTTGAGGTGTGGAAGTGGAAGCTTGATGTGGATCAATGATGGGAAGTTCCTCTAGGATGGGTGCTTTGGATTAAGTATTGTGATGTGAAGTGGATGGTGTGGTTGATTGGAATGAGTAAAAGTGATTGGATGGAAGCATCGACTCATATGGGTTGGAGATGAAGTTATAGTATTTGAATGGTTTAATGTTTGTAGGTATACAATGCATTTATCTCTCATGTGCATATTTCAAACATTGGTGTAGTATTGAGGGAACGCATTTCATCTGCCTTATCCAAGGGCATCCAAGGAGTACATTATAGGCCATGGACCCCTCTATGATATGGAACATAGTGTGCAACATCTTCATCCCCACTTCGATGGATAAGACCATAGTGACAACTGTAGAACATAGAGCATTATTGAATGCTTACAAAGGTGGATTTGGTGATGTGTGAATGTGGAATATTAAGATATTGAATGGCTGAGGTGGTAATGATGTTGATGGATGAGCCAATATCAATCATACTTGTTTGAAGGGCTTCCTATGAACTTGAGCCATGATGTATAATGGAGGATCTAGTGATTCTGATGATATTGATTTGATATCAAAATTATACGATAGAGGGCTCCATACATATTATAATGCTCCCCATAAAATTTCTAAAGACATTAGAGTCTTGAGATTTAAGTTCAATGGATTTTAATATTTCCATTAATGCATCATGGTGTGAAGGAGATTGTTTTATAAGCTCATATATTGATAATTTTATTGAAGCTATTTTGATACTGGTTGTTATCCATCTACTTAGGGAGATAATAGGTCTTTATGGATGGCTTGGGAGATGATTAGGTTGGTATGGATGACTTGTAAGGTGAATTGGTTGAGATGGATTAGTAGAAAAATGAATGGGTGGAGATGAATTAGCAATTTTTGGAGACACATTTGCTAGTGGTACCACGAGAGGTTGAACTACTTGAGGTTGTTCATGTTGGTAAATTGTGCTTCATTGAACCCAGGTTACTACATGGATAGCACCCACAAAACATTAGTGTTGTTGCACATGGTTGACTTGGTTGGGTGAATTCATAGTATTTTAGCCCCCTATTGTTTGTTGTATTTCCTCATGATGAGGAAGTGGTGTTTGATAGATACCAATATTTTAATTTTATTGTGCTAAGGAGTTATCCAACTTAATGGCCCCTAGGTCTATCAAGTCTTGCACAATTTCTTTGAATGAATAGTAGTTATTAACATCATTCCCCTTATATCAATGCAAAGGATAAAACAAATGCTTCTTATAGCCCTTACCATGTTTGGTAGGATAATTTTATTTGACTTCAGGTAAGGTAATAGAATTGTTATCATACAACATGCAAAATATGAAAGTATATGATTCGGATAAAGGTGTGTAAGTGTGAGTCTATCAAATATATTATTGATCTTGATAGTTTTCCACAGTTGGTGTTATATTGTGTAATTGTTGTGGGGTGGAACCGCTTGATAAGACACTTGTGATTGCTGCAATGATGGTTGTGGTTGGTGATGACCTTGGATTTGTTGAGCCATTTGTGGTTGAATCCAGACCACTTGATTGAATTATCCAAATTTTGATTGGCCATTATAGTTTCCTTTGAGTTGGCCTTTGTTTTACCATTATTTATTTTTGGGTTTAATCTCACCCTCTTGGATCTTGATTTATTTGATCAAGATTATGCATAAGGGGTCAGCCCCAAAATGTAGTTATAAAAAATTGGTGAATTAGTTTCAAAATCCAGGTGAATAATGTCAAAATGCATGTATAAGGTTAACTATTATTAGGGGTAATGTTGGAAATTTAAACTTAAAATGGTCAAATTATTATAAAATTGGGGTGAATCGACCCCCCCAAAAATATTGCACCCAAAAATTTTTGGCTAATGGGCCTTGGTCAAGGGTCCCAAATATTAGCCAATTCTAAAATTTGAAAATCCTAATTTTAGCCAATTGGCTATAAATAGCCACTATGCATAACCACTGTCTTCGATAAATTAGGCCTAGGAAAAAGCTTCATCGAATGTTCTCTATTGTTGTAATTGCAACAACAAGGAGAAAGGTTTCAAAAAACTCCTTGAAAACATTCATGTTAATTCTTCCATTGGGAGGGAGAATGGTAACTTGGTGATGACTTACCTCCAATGGTTTCCAAATTCATAGACCGACTCTTCTTAAAAGTGTCTAAGGTTATATAAGTCAGTTAAGGTAGTCTTCTTGTGAAAATTAAGGGAGAACCTTTCTAAGAATTTATTCATAAATTATTCAAATGTATAGACACTATGATGTGGTAGATGGTTGTACCAATATAAGGCATCATCCCCTAATGTTTGAGGAAAATTTCAGAGTATTAAGGTATCATTATATTAGATTCTAAAACATGAATGGATGAATGCACTAATATGCTCCCTAGGGTCTTCAATCCCTTTGAATTTATTGAACTTCGATAATGTAAAATCTGTCAGATAAGATAGTGATTGTACTAAAGAATGAATGGGTTGATTTATTAGTTATATTAATGTACATTTCTAGTATAGCATACCAAGTATATGCATAATTAAATTATCAATCTATTGTTGTAAATATTTGATCTTAGGGTCTTCCATGTGTGTGTGGAAGCCATGGTTTGTTTGATGGGTGTATGGGTTTGGTGTGTGTTGGGTGATGAACTATTGGGATGAAATGTGGTTCTAATTAGTTGATGTATTAATGGGTATCTGATGATGTTGGATGTGTTGTTGGCCTTGGTTACAAAATAACTAGTGTTGATGGAGTGGGAATGAATTTTGAGGGACCTGAATGTGTTGGGTTGTGGAAGTGGTATTTTTGTGGTTAAATGGAGGTGGGTACAATTACCTTAGAATATTGTGATACCGAATATGGATTAGGGGTGAAAAAGATGCTTTGGTTGAAAAGGGATAGAGGTTTGAAATATTCCACTTGTGATTGTGGTTGTGGGAATGAACGAACATATTGGTAGCCTATAAGTAGTTTATTAAGATGTTGTCATGCTTGTTGTATGGTAATTTTAGATGTAAATTGTGTGGTTGTGTTAGAAGTGGATGTGGGTATGGTGTGAGTGTTGGTAATGTTGGTTTATGGAGGGTAAGTTATGAAAGGAATCACAACTAAATGAGGTGTGGTAGATGGTATGGTATATGGAATCTACAAAGTAGCTTTAACTTGTGCTTCATAGAGTGGGTTGGAGTAGGTAGTGGTATAGGTAAGTAGAATGGAGGTGCTTTGGTTAAATGGTTGTGGAGGAATTTGGTGTGGGAGGGTGGATGTGGACTCAAAAGGAGGGTTGGTGAGGACATGGTTAAAAATATTATGGTGTGAGTGAGCAAGTTCCTATTAATAAAAGGAACATGTATGGGTGGAATGTTAAGTGGTTCTAGAACTGAATTGGTGGGTCTTAAATAGGTTCTAATTTTATTAGAATCTATGTAAGTAATGCGGTGGATGGCGAGTGTGGATGGTTCAATTTTTGGAATGGTAGTGTGGATAGCCCTTTGTATCACATCTACATCCAAAGTGAATATTATGTAAGAATATCGATCAAACAAGCCAAAATAGCTTGTCTATGCCACACTAGTTGGGTTAGCCATAAAAGTGGTTGGGGAAGGAGTGGAGCACTCCATGGATGAATTTGGTTTGTTGGTGAGTGGTTGACTCATAGATATGGCTTTATTTTGGATCATTACCATAAGCTATAAGTGGTCTAGGGTAATGAATGTGTAGGATGTGTGTGTATAAAGTGTTATCATAATGAAAACATACAAATCAAGCAAATAAATGTATCATGTCTTTGCAATAATTTTTTATTATTTATTATTTTGCGTGTTTGATGTTAAGAATCCTTAAGCCTAATACAACTATGTAGGGTGAATGATGAAATGTGACTAAAATGGTATGTTTGAACCCACATTTCTAATGAAGAATGAATTATATTAGGCTATTCATAATTCATAATTCAATAGAGTTTGTTGCATAATTTATTATTTATTTTTTACATAAGCTTATTATTTCTCCAAATCCACATATATTGTATAGAATCTCCTAGATACTCTATTGAATCTCACAAATAATCTATAGAATATCCCATATACTCTGTGGAATCTCCTGGACATTGTGTGACATCTCCCAAACATAGTATGGTGTCCCTCGGATGCGGTGTGGCATCCAAACAACCATAGATTGAATCCTACAACTCCTATAAATCATAGTTCTATGATTTTTGCATAATCATATTTCTAAAAACCTACAATAAAAATAAAACATAGATCAAAAACTCAAGATTGACAAGGCAAATCAAAATGTGAAACCCTTTGGGGGTCCCACCATGATCGCCATTTTTTAAAGTGAAAAATATCAACACCAAGATAAATATAACGAAACAAAGCAAATAATAGTTATATGTGCATCAAATGAATAAAATTATATATTATAAAATGAGGGAGCCTTGATCTCCACTTTATACATAGATGTGCCCCAATTTGGGGTTTTATAGAACAATATTTGCTTTGATACAATGTTTTATAACATGAGGGGTAAAACCTTCAATCAAAAAATGATGGTATCTTCAGATTTTATTCACTCCAAAAAAGGGTGAGTGGGCTTGTGTATACCTATGGGGCCACTCACACTAAAAAAACTATTAATGAAAGTATCTCCTATACCTGCATACAAATAACAACACAAAAAATAGGTTGATAGTATGTGAGGGCTCCATTGTGTGAAGCCATCTTCAAAAAGTAGATCTACTAAACCCTAGTTGCAATGTTGATGAAATGTACGCTAAATACAAGGAACTTAAGTCAGAAAGCAAATGACAACCTTGTCAATACTTGAATCCCTTGAGTTATACTTTTTTGGTTCGATCTAATATTGCACGGATTCCCAAAAGCATCCAGGGGCTAGCTGGATGCCCTATAGTGTTTACGAGATGCTCTATAGTGTTTGAGAGATGCTCTAGAGTGCTTATGAGATGATATAGAGTGTTTGTAAGATGCTCTAAAGTGTTGTAGTCTATGAAAAATACTCTATAGGGTTAAAATATGGTTCATAGGGGCTGTAGAGGACAAACAATCAATATGACATCGATGTGGGTTTGTGCAAGTGCAAAAGGGTGAATGTGGCAATGGAATGCTAGGGCTCATGAGCATGATGGATGATTTGACCTATCTTTTTTCTAGATCCTCTATTCACCAAAAGTGAATATCATTTATGATTACCCTTGATCATGTTAGGGTTTCAATGACACCAATGGGTGGTCAAGATTAAAACATGATGAAGGGTTGTGATTGCAATTTGATAAGTGATATGGATCATGTTAAATGAGTGGTCAGGATTAAGACATGATAGGAAGCTAATATTTATTCATATATATAAATAAATATGTGTATATATAAATAAATGATGAATGGCTATGATTTGATTATGAGTGGATGACAAGTGGTTAGGATTTGGTTTCTACAACTTTACCTATCTGATCCAGGCCTGTAGTTGGTTGATCTACTTCTATGCAAACATAGGGCTGCATTTGTGTAAATGCAAGGTTGTGTTTGTGGTTTTCCAAACATAAGGCTACGTTTGTGCACCTATGGAGCTACATGTGTGTGTAGTGACCCCAGGAACACACGTACCAGTCCCCTTTTCTAACCCTACTTGCAATGTTATTAAAATACCGAAGATGAAATGGAAAGACAAGAGGAAAGAGCATATAACATGAAATAACAAATATGGATCTCTTTATTGATATTGAAGCTCGGTTACATGTTGGTCCCTCTTAGGGATACCCATTTCGATACTATAAATTACAAGTAAGCAAGGAGTGCCCCTTCCGTGAAGAGGTGGTGCACTTATAAAAGCTTCCCGATTTTGTACATGAAAATGTATGAGGGCTTACAGATGCCTCCTTCTCTAGTTCTGTTTCTTAGAGGGATCCCTTTTTCTCTTGTATGTTACAATCTTCGTTCGATGTACCTGTGGCCCTACAAGCAATGAAACAACAATGCATGTTTATGTGTCCGAGATTGCCTCCCCAGATGATGTTGTTAGTAATCAAAGAATGTAATGGAAATATGATAAAACTATGCCATGAAATCATGTAAATCTATGCTAATGATATAAAAACATAAAGAAATATAATAAAGAATCTATGCCTAAAACCTAAGCTAAGTCTGTCGGCCAATGTCCAAGACAGTGGTCGCTAAAGTAAACCTTGATTTCTTTACCCAAAAGCTATGGGTCAAAGCCTATATCTGATGTTGAAATAATAGGTGTTTTGCTCTTCAGTTTGTTAGTGCTTCATTGTACATGTGATCTCAAAGAGAACTCTCCAAGACTCGAAATTTCTCCTCAATAAAATATGTCACGATGATGGAAGATATGATTCTCTCTATGTCCCTTGGTACTCTTAGGCTTGCACCTTTTATAGTTTGAAACCCTAGGTCTATGTCCAAGCCCTAGAAATGAATTTTTTAAGCATAGTGCAAGTTAGCATGAGAAGATTTTGTCCGTTATCTTTGTTTAGAGGTCAGTTAACTAAAATCTAATTGCCTACTTGAGTCTTCTATGTGAATTGGTTGTTAGCATGAGAAGCTTTTGTCCTTTGTCTATGTTTGGAGGTCAGTTAACTAAAGTTTAAATGCAAACTCAAGTCTCCTATGTGAAATGGTCATAAAAAGTAATGTAAATTTACTCTTGTTCACCTTTATTTCATGCAGACTGCCACTTATGCCTGTGATTAGACCTGTTTGTTGGTAAAATGCTTCTTATGGCTTAGTCAATGTCATCTACAGTATCTAATATCTGGACATTGTTGTCTATAGAGACTAATATATGGCCACTCTAGGCTTGAGTGGCTAGGATCAGGATGCTCTTGCTTTGAGCGGTTAAGCTTGGATGGCTTGAAAATGACCCACATGAGTGGTGATAACCAATGTTGATGCTTGGAAAGTCCAATATTATGTCTTATGATCTTATGAGTGTGTCTATGTGAGCAGCTCCTCTAAGCATGACATGATTTAGGTGTCTACAGATGCCCCTTTTTGTGACACGTTGTGTGGAAAACACAACACTGAGCAAAAATGTAGACTGATATGTTTGTAGGGTGTATGATGATCAATGGTCTGATCAACGTTGGGTGGCCCAATCATGCAAGATGGTGTGCATCCCTTGAATCATTACCTCAATGTTCAGAGGACTTTGCTCAGTGGATTTTTCATGTTAAATTGCACTCATTCCTCAAACTTAATCGGGTAGATTCAATTGCTACAACAATTCCAATCGGTAGGAGATCTACAATTAAATATGTCATGTCTGCTTACGTTCTTAGAAAACAAGGGAAATTTTTTATTGTTGTATGCAATTTTTCATAGGACAAACATGATTTTGTTATGATCGAGTGATCTTTTGCTGATTTTTATTATGATTAAGTTGAAGCTTTGAAGTACTTCCTCACAAAATGAATTGGTGAATAAATAACAATAAATGAAGCGATAAGTCACTTGACCAATATGACTAATTTGGTTCCTTTCTAGCATTTTTTGCTTTTAATGGGCAATCCAACATCCAAGTGTGATTCCAATTCTTTATGATAATCATCCATCCTTATCCTGAGGAGCAGTCCGACTATCAATAGCCTTCCTAGGGAGTTAGGATGAGTGATTCTATTTATGTCTATATTATATCACTTTGAATTAATATTTTTGATGTCATAGGGGAATTAGACTGATCCTTTCGTACCCATGGAATAGTCTGACCATATTTTGAAGAACACAAGCTTATATTGAGAGGGGGGGTGAACAGTATAAGACCTCTTTTTACTTTTTCCTTTATACTTCAAAATAGTAAAGCAATATACCCAAAGCAATATCAAAACAAAGCACAATATCATCCACAAAGTGACACCAATTTTAACGTGGTTCACCCAAAATGCCTGGGCTACGTCCACAAAACTTTTCTCTAAAAGTTATCTCAAAGTTCTTTGGGAAACCTTCCCAATTACAATGTTTATGAGCCTCGGCCCAAAGGAGATACCTTCCCCCAATCTGAATTTATGAGCCTCTGCTCAAAGGAGATACCTTCCCTTCTATCTAAATTTATGAGCCTCTGCTCAAAGGAGATACCTTCCCCTCTGCTCTAGAAATGATCCCTTAGAAGATCAACTGCCTCTACCTCTTGCCAACACGTGGAACTCCTTTCCACCGAAGACCTCCTATCCTCAATGCTTAGCCTAAGAGACCTCTCGCCTTCTATGATCACGTCCACAGTAGCTCAACAACCTGTACCAAACACAGTCAGTCGGTCTAGTACAAGTCTTCCTCTGTCTGTCAGATCTGTCCAACTCTTGAACAAATCAATCCTCTACATACAAGCCTTCTCAAAGACTTGCCAAATCTATCCTCAAGTTCTTCTCAAAGAACCAATGCACCTCTGTCCTCAAGTTCTCTGATAGAACTCTCAAACTCAGCTCACAAGTCCTCTGCTAGGACCTGTCCAAATCTGCTCACAAGTCCCCACCAGAACCTATCCAAAACCTGCTCACAAGTCCCCACCAAAACCTATCCAAAACCTGCTCACAAGTCCCCACCGAAACCTGTCCAAAACCTCAACAAGCTCACCAAGAAAAACTTGCTTAGCATGAACCCACAAAGAGAATTGTTAGAGACCCAATGTGATTCATCAACCTCATAGAAGCATAAAGAGAATTGTTAGAGACTCAATATGTTCTATACTTAACTCCCAGTATCAATCTCAACTCAATCTCAATCTCAATAGAATAAGATAGATGTAGTATGCTTTTCTCAAGAACATGAAACACAACCCAACAATTGCCAACCATGCAATATCTCATATAACAATGATACTCATGTTCTTTCCACAACCAATTAGGGTTTTAACAACAATGCTCATCAAACAAGGTTTAGTCAACCAACACCATTCAACTCAACATCAACCTTGAAGCATTCAACCAATCATCACAAGAAAAGGAAACAAGTAGAAATCCTTTTCCCTCCACACTTATTTTCAGAAAACCATCAATCAATAACAACCATGGAAGAATGTGCCCATACCTTTACTTTGATGAAGAAGGAGAACTCAAAAATTGTCACAACATTAACTCTCAATTTACCACCAATTAGAGTTAGCAACTATACAATAATACACAATAATAAAGATCCAAAATAACACCTTATTACTCCAACTTAATATTAACCACCAAAATTATAATATACATACAAAGTAAAATCTCTTTACACCTTATTACTCCACATAAGCATCAAGCATTAATAATAACAATGTCAAAACAAAGATTACAACTTAACCTTATACCTCCATCAATAATTCTTGATCAAATCAACTCAAATATCCCAAGTCAACAATAAAAAGATTTACCTTGGCAATACTTAGTTCTCCAACCTTAGGAGAAATGAGGAGCCACCACTATAAGCGCTAAAGCGCATTCTCCTCTACTTACGTAGCCCAATCACAACCGCTCTCCTTCGTGCATCGCAACAAAAGGAAAAATGCACTCGACGTGATTCGAAACCTGTATCTCTGCCTAGCGAGCGCCTTTACTCAAACTCCATCGTCGTTGGAGCACAAGTGCCCGACAAAGAAATATTAAACTATCCTTTGTTTTATCTTCACTTGATCGTAGGATATGGAAAACGTATTCATTTTCCTAGCACTATCCAAAACATAAGTCACTGAATGCTTGCATTAATCATCTCACAGCACAGTCTGGAAAAACATAGTTCAGGTGCAATTGCCAATCCACTAACGTCAAGCAAAAAAGTAAGGATGCAGCCCAAGCTCAAATCCGAGTATGCCAAGCATGGTTTCCAAGACATAGATCAAGCACGATTTCAAAGACGTCAATTGGAGATTCGAAGACACAGAGCAAGCACAAATCGAAGACACCAAGCGCTATTCGAATGATACAGAGCAAACGCAAATCGAAGACACCAAGCGCTATTCGAATGATATAGAGCAAACGCAAATCGAAGACACCAAGCGCTATTCGAATGATATAGAGCAAACGCAAATCGAAGACTCCAATTAATCGGTGGTGCACTTACTTTAGAAAATCATCCCCACTTATATAGCCATTTCTCCTTAACTGTTTGACGTCGGCGCTCCTCCAACGATGGCAACACGTCGGTGAAAGAAAACTTTATCTGCGTCGCTTAAGGGTTAAAAGACCCTTTAATAATAATTAAAATAATAATTATTATTATTTTATTAATAATAAATTAAACTTAGACCTTTGTCAAAGGTTTGAGTTAATTTAATTATTAATAATAAACATGGACCTTCAAGGTTTTTCAAGAAGTAAAAACCTTTGCATTAAGTTAAGCTTGGTTTTAATAAAAACCCTTAATGAGTCCAAATGGTTTTAAGAAAAACCTTTAACCTTGTCACCATGGTTTTAATAAAAACCCTTTAACAATATGAAGCTTTCTCAAGATATTTTTGACATCACACTCTTTTTGATATCAACACAAAAATGCCTTTTGACATCAATGACAACTTATACACTTGAGCAAAAGCAATGTACCCAAAGTACCCAAAATTGCCAACAATCTCCCCCTTTGTCATTGATGGCAAACCTTTACTGAAAACACTTCTCAAGAGCCAAAACTGAAACCAACTGTGCTAACAACTAGACCAACTGTGCCCACAACCGAGAATCTTCCTTTGAAGTTTTGCTCCCCTGACTTGAAGCTTTCCTCTTCACTTTGAAGCTCTCCCCCTTACTCATATCTCTCCCCCTTTGTCATCAATGGCAAAGGGTCACCTTTGGGGCTCGGGACTAAGAATGAGCCTCTTAGCTTAGTCCCTCCCCCACCTCCTGATGAGGTGATTAATTTTAGGGTGGGAGTAAAACTCCCATTAGGCACTGATCATCATCAGCGTCTATAACTTCCTTGCCAGGCCTTCTCTTGAACTCTTTGTCCATATTCCTGTTCTTGTTCCTGTCACTATTCCTGTCCCTATTATCATTCCTATTCTTATCCATGCCTTGATCCTTGGACCTGTTCATACCATTGTTCCTATTCCTGTACCTTGGAAGTTCAGCTCTACACTGTCTAGTTGTGTGACCTTCATTGTTGCACTTATAACAAGTAACAATGTTATTTCTTTTAGGCATACCTGTTCTTTGAATCCACCTATTCTGACTAAACCTGTTCTGACCAAACCTATTCTGATCAAACCTGTTCTTGATATTTGCCTTGCAATAAACTGCCTTGTGCCCAAACTGTTTACAAGAGTAGCAATACCCTTGAAAGAAATTACCACCTCTGAAACTGTCATTTACCTTCCTTACTTGAGTCATGCAATGTGAAGCCATGTGACCAAACCTGTGACAAGCAAAACATCTGCCATTAAACTTTCCTGTAAATGGCTTTCTAGGTCCTGTAAACTTTCTCCCCTTTTTTTGTTTCCTATTTTCTGTTTTTGTGCATCTATCATTCAAGGACTCATGATCTGAAATACTTTCCTCATCAGAACTCTCTTCCTTTTGGAGTCTCTTACTAGACTCTCCAGCTTGTTCCTTGTGTGGCTTAACAAAACCAAGGCCTATTTTATCTCGTTGTCTTTCTTTGACCTTTGATGAGTGACTTAACCTTTTTGGAGCTATCTTGAAACCTCGTGAAGCTTATCCTTGTACTCTTTAGTTTCCTCTTTCAAAGAAGCCATTTTCTGTTCTAACTCACTATACTCAAGAACCTTAGACTCTAACTCATCCTTGAGTTCTTGTGTCTTAGCTATAGAGAAGTCAAGACTTTCTATAAGATCATCTCTCTCCATACAACATTCATCTAACTTATCCTTGAGTCTAGCATTCTTCTTTCTTTCCTTTTTCAAAGCACTAAGAGCACTAATAAGTTCACCTTTAAGATCTACTTCACCTTCCTCTATATGTTTGCTTTTTGAATCATCAAAGCCTTTTTCAGATTTCTTATCACTAGAGGTGCTACCCTTTTCAAAAACCATACATGCATCTTCCTTATAGTTTTCTGAAGCATCCTCATACATACTAGAAACCAAATCATTATTTGTGCAATCATCCTCAAGGTGACCAAAGTTTCCACATCTAAGACATTTCATGATAATGAATCTATGTTTCGGTTCTTCCTCTTTTTTCTGATATGAACAACATCTCATTTTCATTATCACTTGAAGAACTTTCACTATCACTACTAGAACACTTACTTGCTTTGTCTAGGTAGAAACTCTTCTTGTGCTTGTGAGAATACCTCTTTCCTTGATTGTTGTGCTCATCTTTGTTTTTCCTGTGATGCTTGTGCTTTTTAGAATCCTTGCTCTTAGAATCCTGTTTATCTTCATCACTTTCATTCTTGGGAACAATACAGTCAGTAGCATAATGACCAAACTTTCCACAATTGAAACATCTTATATTTTTCATACTTTTGTGCTTTCTAGAGAACTTGCCTTTCTTGTTGTAATATGCCTCTTCATCACTAGAAGACTCATCACTATCTTGAAGCTGTTTACCCTTGGAATTCTTGGTAGCCTTGAAAGTTGCCTCTTTCTTGACATCAACCTTCACTTGAGTTCTCAACTCAAATGCTGCAAGTATACTATGGAGCTCATCCTTTTTCAACTTATCCAAATCTTTAGCTTCCTCAATAGCAAAAATATTTTCACTAAATCTATTAGGAAGAGATCTTAAAATCTTATCACAAACATCATTTTCAGCAAGCTCAAGACCTAAGTCTTTCATGGAGTTAACAACCTCATCCATACGAAGCATGTAGTCACTAATATTTTCATCATCATTCATCTTGAGTTGTTCAAACATACCTTTGAAGTGTCTCAACTTGGCCTTTCGACATTTGTATCACCTGTATGAACCACCTTCAACTGTTTCCACATTTCACTAGCTGTCTTGCAGTGAATCACTTTGGTGAGATCTGCTTTCTGTAAGCCTTTCAGGATTGCATTCATTGCTTTTGAATTGCTGTGATGTAGGAGCCTTTCTTCTTTAGTATAAGGACCATGTATAGGAATAGTGTACTCATCTTCAATCACTTCCCATACCTCATTACCAAGTGCCATTAGATGAACCTTCATCCTTGCACTCCAAAGACCAAAATCTGACCCATCAAGAATAGGTGTTGCATTGCCACTTGAATAATCCATTGTGTTCTTTACTAGCTTTTCCTTCAAGCTGTTAAACTTTTTGAAGGCACCCGCTCTGATACCAATTGAAGAACACAAGCTTATACTGAGAGGGGGGGTGAACAGTATAAGACCTCTTTTTACTTTTTCCTTTATACTTCAAAATAGTAAAGCAATATACCCAAAGCAATATCAAAACAAAGCACAATATCATCCACAAAGTGACACCAATTTTAACGTGGTTCACCTAGAAAGCCTAGGCTACGTCCACAAAACTTTTCTCTAAAAGTTATCTCAAAGTTCTTTGGGAAACCTTCCCAATTACAATGTTTATGAGCCTCGGCCCAAAGGAGATACCTTCCCCCAATCAGAATTTATGAGCCTCTGCTCAAAGGAGATACCTTCCCCTCTATCTAAATTTATGAGCCTCTACTCAAAGGAGATACCTTCCCCTCTACTCTAGAAATGATCCCTCAGAAGATCAACTGCCTCTACCTCTTGCCAGCACGTGGAACTCCTTTCCACCGAAGACCTCCTATCCTCAATGCTTAGCCTAAGAGACCTCTGCCTTCTATGATCACGTCCATAGTAGCTCAGCAACCTGTACCAAACATAGTCAGTCGGTCTAGTACAAGTCTTCCTCTATCTGTCAGATCTGTCCAACTCTTGAACAAATCAATCCTCTACATACAAGCCTTCTCAAAGACTTGCCAAATCTGTCCTCAGGTTCTTCTCAAAGAACCAATGCACCTCTATCCTCAAGTTCTCTGATAGAACTCTCAAACTCAGCTCACAAGTCCTCTGCTAGGACCTGTCCAAATCTGCTCACAAGTCCCCATCGGAACCTGTCCAAAACCTGCTCACAAGTCCCCACCGAAACCTATCCAAAACCTGCTCACAAGTCCCCACCGAAACCTGTCCAAAACCTCAGCAAGCTCACCAAGAAAAACTTGCTTAGCATGAACCCACAAAGAGAATTGTTAGAGACCCAATGTGATTCATCAACCTCATAGAAGCATAAAGAGAATTGTTAGAGACTCAATATGTTCTATACTTAACTCCAAGTATCAATCTCAACTCAATCTCAATCTCAACAGAATAAGATAGATGTAGTATGCTTTTCTCAAGAACATGAAACACAACCCAACAATTGCCAACCATGCAATATCTCATATAACAATGATACTCATGTTCTTTCCACAACCAATTAGGGTTTTAACAACAATGCTCATCAAACAAGGTTTAGTCAACCAACACCATTCAACTCAACATCAACCTTGAAGCATTCAACCAATCATCACAAGAAAAGGAAACAAGTAGAAATCCTTTTCCCTCCACACTTATTTTTAGAAAACCATCAATCAATAACAACCATGGAAGAATGTGCCCATACCTTTACTTTGATGAAGAAGGAGAACTCAAAAACTGTCACAACATTAACTCTCAATTTACCACCAATTAGAGTTAGCAACTATACAATAATACACAATAATAAAGATCCAAAATAACACCTTATTACTCCAACTTAATATTAACCACCAAAATTATAATATACATACAAAGTAAAATCTCTTTACACCTTATTACTCCACATAAGCATCAAGCATTAATAATAACAATGTCAAAACAAAGATTACAACTTAACCTTATACCTCCATCAATAATTCTTGATCAAATCAACTCAAATATCCCAAGTCAACAATAAAAAGATTTACCTTGGCAATACTTAGTTCTCCAACCTTAGGAGAAATGAGGAGCCACCACTATAAGCGCTAAAGCGCATTCTCCTCTACTTACGTAGCCCAATCACAGCCGCTCTCCTTCGTGCATCGCAACAAAAGGAAAAATGCACTCGACGTGATTCGAAACCTGTATCTCTGCCTAGCGAGCGCCTTTACTCAAACTCCATCGTCGTTGGAGCACAAGTGCCCGACAAAGAAATATTAAACTATCCTTTGTTTTATCTTCACTTGATCGTAGGATATGGAAAACGTATTCGTTTTCCTAGCACTGTCCAAAACATAAGTCACTGAATGCTTGCATTAATCATCTCACAACACAGTCTGGAAAAACACAGTTCAGGTGCAATTGCCAATCCACTAACGTCAAGCAAAAAAGTAAGGATGCAGCCCAAGCTCAAATCCGAGTATGCCAAGCACGGTTTCCAAGACACAGATCAAGCACGATTTCAAAGACGTCAATTGGAGATTCGAAGACATAGAGCAAGCACAAATCGAAGACACCAAGCGCTATTCGAATGATACAGAGCAAACGCAAATCGAAGACACCAAGCGCTATTCGAATGATACAGAGCAAACGCAAATCGAAGACACCAAGCGCTATTCGAATGATACAGAGCAAACGCAAATCGAAGACTCCAATTAATCGGTGGTGCACTTACTTTAGAAAATCATCCCCACTTATATAGCCATTTCTCCTTAACTGTTTGACGTCGGCGCTCCTCCAACGATGGCAACACGTCGGCGAAAGAAAACTTTATCTGCGTCGCTTAAGGGTTAAAAGACCCTTTAATAATAATTAAAATAATAATTATTATTATTTTATTAATAATAAATTAAACTTAGACCTTTGTCAAAGGTTTGAGTTAATTTAATTATTAATAATAAACATGGACCTTCAAGGTTTTTCAAGAAGTAAAAACCTTTGCATTAAGTTAAGCTTGGTTTTAATAAAAACCCTTAATGAGTCCAAATGGTTTTAAGAAAAACCTTTAACCTTGTCACCATGGTTTTAATAAAAACCCTTTAACAATATGAAGCTTTCTCAAGATATTTTTGACATCACACTCTTTTTGATATCAACACAAAAATGCCTTTTGACATCAATGACAACTTATACACTTGAGCAAAAGCAATGTACCCAAAGTACCCAAAATTGCCAACAATCTCCCCCTTTGTCATTGATGGCAAACCTTTACTGAAAACACTTCTCAAGAGCCAAAACTGAAACCAACTGTGCTAACAACTGACCAACTGTGCCCACAACTGAGAATCTTCCTTTGAAGTTTTGCTCCCCCTGACTTGAAGCTTTCCTCTTCACTTTGAAGCTCTCCCCCTTACTCATATCTCTCCCCCTTTGTCATCAATGGCAAAGGGTCACCTTTGGGGCTCGGGACTAAGAATGAGCCTCTTAGCTTAGTCCCTCCCCCACCTCCTGATGAGGTGATTAATTTTGGGGTGGGAGTAAAACTCCCATTAGGCACTGATCATCATCAGCGTCTATAACTTCCTTGCCGGGCCTTCTCTTGAACTCTTTGTCCATATTCCTATTCCTATTCCTGTCACTATTCCTGTTCCTGTTATCATTCCTGTTCTTATCCATGCCTTGATCCTTGGACCTGTTCATACCACTGTTCCTGTTCTTGTACCTTGGAAGTTCAGCTCTACATTGTCTAGTCTGTGTGACCTTCATTGTTGCACTTATAACAAGTAACAATGTTATTTCTTTTAGGCATACCTGTTCTTTGAATCCACCTGTTCTGACTAAACCTGTTCTGACCAAACCTGTTCTAACCAAACCTGTTCTGATCAAACCTGTTCCTGATATTTGCCTTGCAATAAACTGCCTTGTGCCCAAACTGTTTACAAGAGTAGCAATACCCTTGAAAGAAATTACCACCTCTGAAACTGTCATTTACCTTCCTTACTTGAGTCATGCAATGTGAAGCCATGTGACCAAACCTGTGACAAGCAAAACATCTGCCATTAAACTTTCCTGTAAATGGCTTTCTAGGTCCTGTAAACTTTCTCCCCTTTTTCTGTTTCCTATTTTCTATTTTTGTGCATCTATCATTCAAGGACTCATGATCTGAAATACTTTCCTCATCAGAACTCTCTTCCTTTTGGAGTCTCTTACTAGACTCTCCAGCTTGTTCCTTGTGTGGCTTAACAAAACCAAGGCCTGTTTTATCTGTTGTCTTTCTTTGACCTTTGATGAGTGACTTAACCTTTTTGGAGCTATCTTGAAACTTGTGAAGCTTATCCTTGTACTCTTTAGTTTCCTCTTTCAAAGAAGCCATTTTCTGTTCTAACTCACTATACTCAAGAACCTTAGACTCTAACTCATCCTTGAGTTCTTGTGTCTTAGCTATAGAGAAGTCAAGACTTTCTATAAGATCATCTCTCTCCATACAACATTCATCTAACTTATCCTTGAGTCTAGCATTCTTCTTTCTTTCCTTTTTCAAAGCACTAAGAGCACTAATAAGTTCACCTTTAAGATCTACTTCACCTTCCTCTATATGTTTGCTTTTTGAATCATCAAAGCCTTTTTCAGATTTCTTATCACTAGAGGTGCTACCCTTTTCAAAAACCATACATGCATCTTCCTTATAGTTTTCTGAAGCATCCTCATACATACTAGAAACCAAATCATTATTTGTGCAATCATCCTCAAGGTGACCAAAGTTTCCACATCTAAGACATTTCATGATAATGAATCTATGTTTCGGTTCTTCCTCTTTTTTTGATATGAACAACATCTCATTTTCATTATCACTTGAAGAACTTTCACTATCACTACTAGAACACTTACTTGCTTTGTCTAGGTAGAAACTCTTCTTGTGCTTGTGAGAATACCTCTTTCCTTGATTGTTGTGCTCATCTTTGTTTTTCTTGTGATGCTTGTGCTTTTCAGAATCCTTGCTCTTAGAATCCTGTTTATCTTCATCACTTTCATTCTTGGGAACAGTACAGTCAGTAGCATAATGACCAAACTTTCCACAATTGAAACATCTTATATTTTTCATACTTTTGTGCTTTCTAGAGAACTTGCCTTTCTTGCTTTAATATGCCTCTTCATCACTAGAAGACTCATCACTATCTTGAAGTTGTTTACCCTTGGAATTCTTGGTAGCCTTGAAAGTTGCCTCTTTCTTGACATCAACCTTCACTTGAGTTCTCAACTCAAATGCTGCAAGTATACTATGGAGCTCATCCTTTTTCAACTTATCCAAATCTTTAGCTTCCTCAATAGCAGAAATATTTTCACTAAATCTATTAGGAAGAGATCTTAAAATCTTATCACAAACATCATTTTCAGCAAGCTCAAGACCTAAGTCTTTCATGGAGTTAACAACCTCATCCATACGAAGCATGTAGTCACTAATATTTTCATCATCATTCATCTTGAGTTGTTCAAACATACCTTTGAAGTGTCTCAACTTGGCCTTTTTGACATTTGTATCACCTGTATGAACCACCTTCAAGTGTTTCCACATTTCACTAGCTGTCTTGCAGTGAATCACTTTGGTGAGATCTGCTTTCTGTAAGCCTTTCAAGATTGCATTCATTGCTTTTGAATTGCTGTGATGTAGGAGCCTTTCTTCTTTAGTATAAGGACCATGTTCAAGAATAGTGTACTCATCTTCAATCACTTCCCATACCTCATTCCCAAGTGCCATTAGATGAACCTTCATCCTTGCACTCCAAAGACCAAAATTTGACCCATCAAGAATAGGTGTTGCATTGCCACTTGAATAATCCATTGTGTTCTTTACTAGCTTTTCCTTCAAGCTTGTTAAACTTTCCGAAGGCACCCGCTCTCGATACCAATTGAAGAACACAAGCTTATACTCGAGGGGGGGGTGAACAGTATAAGACCTCTTTTTACTTTTTCCTTTATACTTCAAAATAGTAAAGCAATATACCCAAAGCAATATCAAAACAAAGCACAATATCATCCACAAAGTGACACCAATTTTAACGTGGTTCACCCAGAAAGCCTGGGCTACGTCCACAAAACTTTTCTCTAAAAGTTATCTCAAAGTTCTTTGGGAAACCTTCCCAATTACAATGTTTATGAGCCTCGGCCCAAAGGAGATACCTTCCCCCAATCAGAATTTATGAGCCTCTGCTCAAAGGAGATACCTTCCCCTCTATCTAAATTTATGAGCCTCTGCTCAAAGGAGATACCTTCCCCTCTGCTCTGGAAATGATCCCTCAGAAGATCAACTGCCTCTACCTCTTGCCAGCACGTGGAACTCCTTTCCACCGAAGACCTCCTGTCCTCAATGCTTAGCCTAAGAGACCTCTGCCTTCTATGATCACGTCCACAATAGCTCAACAACCTGTACCAAACACAGTCAGTCGGTCTAGTACAAGTCTTCCTCTGTCTGTCGGATCTGTCCAACTCTTGAACAAATCAATCCTCTGCATACAAGCCTTCTCAAAGACTTGCCAAATCTGTCCTCAAGTTCTTCTCAAAGAACCAATGCACCTCTGTCCTCAAGTTCTTTGATAGAACTCTCAAACTCAACTCACAAGTCCTCTGCTAGGACCTATCCAAATCTGCTCACAAGTCCCCACTAACTCCAAATTTGGGAAGCATCAAGCATTAATAATAACAATGTCAAAACAAAGATTACAACTTAACCTTATACCTCCATCAATAATTCTTGATCAAATCAACTCAAATATCCCAAGTCAACAATAAAAAGATTTACCTTGGCAATACTTAGTTCTCCAACCTTAGGAGAAATGAGGAGCCACCACTATAAGCGCTAAAGCGCATTCTCCTCTTCTTACATATCCCAATCACAACCACTCTCCTTCGTGCATCGAAACAAAAGGAAAAATGCTTTTGACGTGATTCCAAACCTGTATCTCTGCCTAGCGAGCACCTTTACTCAAACTCCATCGTCATTGGAGCACAAGTGCCTAAAAAAGAAATATTAAACTATCCATTGTTTTATCTTCACTTGATCGTAGGATATGGAAAACGTATTCATTTTCCTAGCACTATCCAAAACATAAGTCACTGAATGCTTGCATTAATCATCTCACAGCATAGTCTAGAAAAACACAGTTTAGGTGCAATTGCCAATCCACTAACGTCAAGAAAAAATGTAAGGATGCAGCCCAAGCTCAAATCCGAGTATGCCAAGCATGGTTTCCAAGACATAGATCAAGCACGATTTCAAAGACGTCAATTGGAGATTCGAAGACATAGAGCAAGCACAAATCGAAGACACCAAGCGCTATTCGAATGATACAGAGCAAACGCAAATCGAAGACACCAAGCGCTATTCGAATGATACAGAGCAAACGCAAATCGAAGACACCAAGCACTATTCGAATGATACAGAGCAAATGCAAATCGAAGACTCCAATTAATCGGTGGTGCTCTTACTTTAGAAAATCATCCCCACTTATATAGCCATTTCTCCTTAACTGTTTGACGTCGGCGCTCCTCCAACGATGGCAACACGTCGGCGAAAGAAAACTTTATCTGCGTCGCTTAAGGGTTAAAAGACCCTTTAATAATAATTAAAATAATAATAATTATTATTTTATTAATAATAAATTAAACTTAGACCTTTGTCAAAGGTTTGAGTTAATTTAATTATTAATAATAAACATGGACCTTCAAGGATTTTCAAGAAGTAAAAACCTTTGCATTAAGTTAAGCTTGGTTTTAATAAAAACCCTTAATGAGTCCAAATGGTTTTAAGAAAAACCTTTAACCTTGTCACCATGGTTTTAATAAAAACCCTTTAACAAAATGAAGCTTTCTCAAGATATTTTTGACATCACACTCTTTTTGATATCAACACAAAAATGCCTTTTGACATCAATGACAACTTATACACTTGAGCAAAAGCAATGTACCCAAAGTACCCAAAATTGCCAAAAATCTCCCCCTTTGTCATTGATGGCAAACCTTTATTGAAAACACTTCTCAAGAGCCAAAACTGAAACCAACTGTGCTAACAACTGACCAACTGTGCCCACAACTGAGAATCTTCCTTTGAAGTTTTGCTCCCCCTGACTTGAAGCTTTCCTCTTCACTTTGAAGCTCTCCCCATTACTCATATCTCTCCCCCTTTGTCATCAATGGCAAAGGGTCACCTTTGGGGCTCGGGACTAAGAATGAGCCTCTTAGCTTAGTCCCTCCCCCACCTCCCGATGAGGTGATTAATTTTGGGGTGGGAGTAAATCTCCCAATAGGCACTGATCATCATCAGTGTCTATAGCTGCCTTACCATGTCTTCTCTTATTCTCCTTGTCCATATTCTTGTTCCTGTAATTGTCACTGTTCCTATTCTTGTTATCATTCATGTTCTTATCCATGCCTTGATCCTTGGACCTATTCATACCACTGTTCCTGTTCCTGTACCTTGGAAGTTCAGCTCTACACTGTCTAGTTGTGTGACCTTCATTGTTGCACTTATAACAAGTAACAATGTTATTTCTTTTAGGCATACTTGTTCTTTGAATCCACCTATTCTGACTAAACCTGTTCTGACCAAACCTATTCTAACCAAACCTGTTCTGATCAAACCTATTTTTGATATTTGCCTTGCAATAAATTGCCTTGTGCCCAAACTATTTACAAGAGTAGCAATACCCTTGAAAGAAATTACCACCTCTGAAACTGTCATTTACCTTCCTTACTTGAGTCATGCAATGTGAAGCCATGTGACCAAACCTGTGACAAGCAAAACATCTACCATTAAAATTTCCTGTAAATGGCTTTCTAGGTCCTGTAAACTTTCTCCTCTTTTTCTATTTCCTATTTTCTGTTTCTGTGCATCTATCATTCAAGGACTCATGATCTGAAATACTTTCCTCATCAGAACTCTCTTCCTTTTGGAATCTCTTACTAGACTCTCCAGCTTGTTCCTTGTGTGGCTTAAAAAAACCAAGGCTTGTTTTATCTGTTGTCTTTCTTTGACCTTTGATGAGTGACTTAACCTTTTTGGAGCTATCTTGAAACCTGTGAAGCTTATCCTTGTACTCTTTAGTTTCCTCTTTCAAAGAAGCCATTTTCTGTTCTAACTCACTATACTCAAGAACCTTAGACTCTAACTCATCCTTGAGTTCTTGTGTCTTAGCTATAGAGAAGTCAAGACTTTCTATAAGATCATCTCTCTCCATACAACATTCATCTAACTTATCCTTGAGTCTAGCATTCTTCTTTCTTTCCTTTTTCAAAGCACTAAGAGCACTAATAAGTTCACCTTTAAGATCTACTTCACCTTCCTCTATATGTTTGCTTTTTGAATCATCAAAGCCTTTTTCAGATTTCTTATCACTAGAGGTGCTACCCTTTTCAAAAACCATACATGCATCTTCCTTATAGTTTTTTGAAGCATCCTCATACATACTAGAAACCAAATCATTATTTGTGCAATCATCCTCAAGGTGACCAAAGTTTCCACATCTAAGACATTTCATGATAATGAATCTATGTTTTGGTTCTTCCTCTTTTTCTGATATGAACAACATCTCATTTTCATTATCACTTGAAGAACTTTCACTATCACTACTAGAACACTTACTTGCTTTGTCTAGGTAGAAAATCTTCTTGTGCTTGTGAGAATACCTCTTTCCTTGATTGTTGTGCTCATATTTGTTTTTCCTGTGATGCTTGTGCTTTTCAGAATCCTTGCTCTTAGAATCTTGTTTATCTTCATCACTTTCATTCTTGGGAACAGTTACGATCAGTAGCATAATGACCAAACTTTCCACAATTGAAACATCTTATATTTTTCATACTTTTGTGCTTTCTAGAGAACTTGCCTTTCTTGTCGTAATATGCCTCTTCATCACTAGAAGACTCATCACTATCTTGAAGTCGTTTACCCTTGGAATTCTTGGTAGCCTTGAAAGTCGCCTCTTTCTTGACATCAACCTTCACTTGAGTTCTCAACTCAAATGTTGCAAGTATACTATGGAGCTCATCCTTTTTCAACTTATCCAAATCTTTAGCTTCCTCAATAGCATAAATATTTTCACTAAATCTATTAGGAAGAGATCTTAAAATCTTATCACAAACATCATTTTCAGCAAGCTCAAGACCTAAGTCTTTCATGGAGTTAACAACCTCATCCATACGAAGCATGTAGTCACTAATATTTTCATCATAATTCATCTTGAGTTGTTCAAACATACCTTTGAAGTGTCTCAACTTGGCCTTTTTGACATTTGTATCACCTGTATGAACCACCTTCAACTGTTTCCACATTTCACTAGCTATCTTGTAGTGAATCACTTTGGTGAGATTTGCTTTCTATAAGCCTTTCAGGATTGCATTCATTGCTTTTGAATTGCTATGATGTAGGAGCCTTTCTTCTTTAGTATTAGGACCATGTTCAGGAATAGTGTACTCATCTTCAATCACTTCCCATACCTCATTACCAAGTGCCATTAGATGAACCTTCATCCTTGCACTCCAAAGACCAAAATCTGACCCATCAAGAATAGGTGCTTGCATTGCCACTTGAATAATCCATTGTGTTATTTACTGGCTTTTCCTTCAAGTTGTTAAACTTTCCGAAGGCACCCGCTCTGATACCAATTGAAGAACACAAGCTTATACTGAGAGGGGGGGTGAACAGTATAAGACCTCTTTATACTTTTTCCTTTATACTTCAAAATAGTAAAGCAATATACCCAAAGCAATATCAAAACAAAGCACAATATCATCCACAAAGTGACACCAATTTTAACGTGGTTCACCCAGAATGCCTGGGCTACATCCACAAAACTTTTCTCTAAAAGTTATCTCAAAGTTCTTTGGGAAACCTTCCCAATTACAATGTTTATGAGCCTCGGCCCAAAGGAGATACCTTCCCCAAATCAGAATTTATGAGCCTCTGCTCAAAGGAGATACCTTTGCCCAATCAAAATTTATGAGCCTCTGCTCAAAGGAGATACCTTACCCTCTACTCTGGAAATGATCCCTCAGAATATCAAATGCCTCTACCTCTTGCCAAAACGTGGAACTCCTTTCCACCGAAGACCTCCTGTCCTCAATGCTTAGCCTAAGAGGCCTCTGCCTTCTATGATCACATCCATAGCAGCTCAGCAACTTGTACCAAACATAGTCAGTCGATCTAGTACAAGTCTTCCTCTATCTGTCAGATCTGTCCAACTCTTGAACAAATCAATCCTCTACATACAAGCCTTCTCAAGGACTTGCCAAATCGTCCTCGGGTTCTTCTCAAAGAACCAATGCACCTCTGTCCTCAAGTTCTCCGATAGAACTCTCAAACTCGACTCACAAGTCCTCTGCTAGGACCTGTCCAAATCTGCTCACAAGTCCCCACTGGAACCTGTCCAAAACCTGCTCACAAGTCCCCACAGGAACCTGTCCAAAACTTGCTCACAAGTCCCCACCGGAACTTGTCCAAAACTGCTCACAAGTCCCCATCGTAACCTTTCCAAAACCTTAGCAAGCTCACCAAGAAAAACTTGCTTAGCATGAACCCACAAAGAGAATTTTTAGAGACCCAATGTGATTCATCAACCTCATAGAAGCATAAAGAGAATTTTTAGAGACTCAATATGTTCTATACTTAACTCCCAGTATCAATCTCAACTCAATCTCAATCTCAACAGAATAAGATAGATGTAGTATGCTTTTCTCAAGAACATGAAACACAACCCAACAATTGCCAACCATGCAATATCTCATATAACAATGATACTCATGTTCTTTCCACAACCAATTAGGGTTTTAACAACAATGCTCATCAAACAAGGTTTAGTCAACCAACACCATTCAACTCAACATCAACCTTGAAGCATTCAACCAATCATCACAAGAAAAGGAAACAAGTAGAAATCCTTTTCCCTCCACACTTATTTTTAGAAAACCATCAATCAATAACAACCATGGAAGAATGTGCCCATACCTTTACTTTGATGAAGAAGGAGAACTCAAAAATCTGTCACAACATTAACTCTCAATTTACCACCAATTAGAGTTAGCAACTATACAATAATACACAATAATAAAGATCCAAAATAAAACCTTATTACTCCAACTTAATATTAACCACCAAAATTATAATATACATACAAATTAAAATCTCTTTACACCTTATTACTCCACATAAGCATCAAGCATTAATAATAACAATGTCAAAACAAAGATTACAACTTAACCTTATACCTCCATCAATAATTCTTGATCAAATCAACTCAAATATCCCAAGTCAACAATAAAACGATTTACCTTGGCAATACTTAGTTCTCCAACCTTAGGAGAAATGAGGAGCCACCACTATAAGCACTAAAGCGCATTCTCCTCTACTTACGTAGCCCAATCACAACCTCTCTCCTTCGTGCATCGCAACAAAAGGAAAAATGCACTCGACGTGATTCGAAACCTGTATCTCTGCCTAGCGAGCACCTTTACTCAAACTCCATCGTCGTTGGAGCACAAGTGCCCGAAAAAGAAATATTAAACTATCCTTTGTTTTATCTTCACTTGATCGTAGGATATGGAAAAACATAAGTCAAAATAAATAGTATAAGACCTCTTTATACTTTTTCCATTATACTTCAAAATAGTAAAGCAATATACCCAAAGCAATATCAAAGCAATACATAATATCATCCACAAAGTGACACCAATTTTAATGTGGTTCACCCAGAATGGCTGGGCTACGTCCACAAAACTTTTCTCTAAAAGTTATCTCAAAGTTCTTTGGGAATCCTTCCCAATTACAATGTTTATGAGCCTTGGCCTAAAGGAGATACCTTCCCCCAATAAGAATTTATGAGCCTCTGCTCAAAGGAGATACCTTCCCCCAATCAAAATTTATGAGCCTCTACTCAAAGGAGATACCTTCCCCTCTGCTCTAGAAATGATCCCTTAGAAGATCAACTGCCTCTACCTCTTTCCAGCATGTGGAACTCCTTTCCACCAAAGACCTCCTATCCTCAATGCTTAGCCTAAGAGACCTCTGCCTTCTATGATCACATCCATAGCAGCTCAGCAACCTGTACCAAACATAGTCAGTCGATCTAGTACAAGTATTCCTCTATCTGTTATATTTGTCCAACTATTGAACAAATCAATCCTCTACATACAAGCCTTCTCAAAGACTTGCCAACTATCCTCAGGTTCTTCTCATAGAACCAATGCACCTCTGTCCTCAAGTTCTTTGATAGAAATCTCAAACTCAGCTCATAAGTCCTCTGCTAGGACCTGTCCAAATCTTCTCACAAGTCCCCACCGAAACCTGTCCAAAACCTGCTCACAAGTCCCCACTGGAACCTGTCCAAAACCTGCTCACAAGTCCCCACCGGAACCTGTCCAAAACCTCAACAAGCTCACCAAAAAAAACTTGCTTAGCATGAACCCACAAAGAGAATTGTTAGAGACCCAATGTGATTCATCAACCTCATAGAAGCATAAAGAGAATTGTTAGAGACTCAATATGTTCTATACTTAACTCCCAGTATTAATCTCAACTCAATCTCAATCTCAACAGAATAAGATAGATGTAGTATGCTTTTCTCAAGAACATGAAACACAACCCAACAATTGCCAACCATGCAATATCTCATATAACAATGATACTCATGTTCTTTCCACAACCAATTAGGGTTTTAACAACAATGCTCATCAAACAAGGTTTAGTCAACCAACACCATTCAACTCAACATCAACCTTGAAGCATTCAACTAATCATCACAAGAAAATGAAACAAGTAGAAATCCTTTTCCCTCCACACTTATTTTCAAAAAACCATCAATCAATAACAACCATGGAAGAATGTACCCATACCTTTACTTTGATGAAGAAGGAGAACTCAAAAATTGTCACAACATTAACTCTCAATTTACCACCAATTAGAGTTAGTAACTATACAATAATACACGATAATAAAGATCCAAAATAACACCTTATTACTCCAACTTAATATTAACCACCAAAATTATAATATAGATACAAAGTAGAATCTCTTTACACCTTATTACTCCACATAAGCATCAAGCATTAATAATAACAATGTCAAAACAAATATTACAACTTAACCTTATACCTCCATCAATAATTCTTGATCAAATCAACTCAAATATCCCAAGTCAACAATAAAACGATTTACCTTGGCAATACTTAGTTCTCCAACCTTAGGAGAAATGAGGAGCCACCACTATAAGTGCTAAAGTGCATTCTCCTCTACTTACGTAGCCCAATCATAGCTTCTCTCCTTCGTGCATCACAACAAAAGGAAAAATGCACTCGATGTGATTCGAAACCTGTATCTCTGCCTAGCGAGCACCTTTACTCAAACTCCATCGTCGTTGGAGCACAAGTGCCCGAAAAAGAAATATTAAGCTATCCTTTGTTTTATCTTAACTTGATTGTAGGATATGGAAAATGTATTCATTTTCCTAGCACTGTCCAAAACATAAGTCACTGAATGCTTGCATTAATCATCTCACAGCACAGTTTGGAAAAACACAGTTCAGGTGCAATTGCCAATCCACTAACGTCAAGCAAAAAAGTAAGGATGCAACCCAAGCTCAAATTCGAGTATGCCAAGCATGATTTCCAAGACATAGATCAAGCATGATTTCAAAGACATCAATTGGAGATTCGAAGACATAGAGTAAGCATAAATCAAAGACACCAAGCGCTATCCAAATGATACAGAGCAAATGCAAATCAAAGACACCAAGCACTATTCAAATGATACAAAGCAAACACAAATCGAAGACACCAAGTGCTATTCGAATGATACAGAGCAAACGCAAATTGAAGACTCCAATTAATTGGTGGTGCTCTTACTTTAGAAAATCATCCCCACTTATATAGCCATTTCTCCTTAACTGTTTGATGTCGGCTCTCCTCCAACGATGGCAACACGTTGGCAAAAGAAAACTTTATCTGCATCGCTTAAGGGTTAAAAGACCCTTTAATAATAATTAAAATAATAATAATTATTATTTTATTAATAATAAATTAAACTTAAACCTTTGTCAAAGGTTTGAGTTAATTTAATTATTAATAATAAACATGGACCTTCAAGGATTTTCAAGAAGTAAAAACCTTTGCATTAAGTTAAGCTTGGTTTTAATAAAAACCCTTAATGAGTCCAAATGGTTTTAAGAAAAACCTTTAACCTTGTCACCATGGTTTTAATAAAAACCCTTTAACAAAATGAAGCTTTCTCAAGATATTTTTGACATCACACTCTTTTTGATATCAACACAAAAATGCCTTTTGACATCAATGACAACTTATACACTTGAGAAAAAGCAATGTACCCAAAATTGCCAACATATTTGTCTTCTTCGGGATTGAAGGGTGGTACATCATAATTCCAAAATGAGTTTTTTTACCCCAAGTGGCCTTATGGGTATCTACTCATCTCACTAAAATACATGGAGTGAAACTCGCTACAATCGCCGAGTGGATAGAGTAAATAGTTGAATATGAGGCTTACTTGAGATTGTGATTTTGTGTGATTTTTTTGTTATTTTGAACATTCTAATGATCCTAAACCACCTAAGTGTGTTTATTTTTTGTTTTTGTGGGATCCCTCAAGGAGAAAATCCCATATTTTGATCTATGGATCTGGCCGCTAACAGGTCTAGTGGCTTATGAGTTCCTGCCTATGGCCGCTGTTGCCTTGAGCAGCCAAGAATTTTGGGCCACTGACGTTAGCAGTGGCCAAGGAATAATTAAGGAAATATAAAAATTTACTTTTCTAGGGTTTGACCTATCACTTTCATTATTGAAGATTCATTTTGGGAGCTCTAGTGTGACGATGACTTCTATGACTTTGAAACTTGCTGGTGCTAAGGACATGGCTATGCAGGATGAGACATCAGCTACTGGAGGAGCCAAATCTTCTCAGGTATTTATCTCCTTAAAAACCTAGCTCTCTTTTCATTTTTCTACATAAAACTGAACCTCACTAAGCAATGGGTAAATTGAACCTGACTAAACCTGTTGGCAATGAACAAACTCCGTAATTATGCTTAGGTTCCCCTTTGCTATGGTTGGTTAGTCCCAAATTTTGCTTTCTTCTAGTGGCTTTAGCCTAGGTTTTTTTTTTAAATTCTTCAATTCTTCACCTGCTGCCGCCATCTTGGGCATTTTGAACTTAGCCTAGTTTTGATTCTTGGGTGGGAAATTTTGCTTTCTAATTTGTTTTTTTCCCTCCCCATGTTGTTTTGTTTGAAATTATTTTGTTAAATTTGTAATTTTTTTTAATTTTTTGGCCAATGGTTCACAGGTTTGCCATGCCACCTCTTGGTTGTTGTCACTCAGAGCAGCTGGCTCTAAGCCGTTGTCGCTTAGAGCGGTCGGCTCTGAGCTGCTATTGTTCAGAGCAGCGAAGCTTGAATCCCAATGGTAAAAAATTTAACCATTGGGTCTTGGCTGCTACTGCCTCTAGTGGCCATGTTTCATCCACTATAGGTAATAACGACTAAAACCTAAGCCTTGTTTTCTTGCATTTTGTGGAATTTTAATGACATTTTTGATTTTTTTGGAATTTTGGAATTTTTATTTCTTTGATTAGGTGCAATCTTATCCTTTTTTTCTTAGAATTAGAATAGTCCATACTCTTTTGTATCATTTTCATTTTTATTGTGAATTATGCCTTAGATGCACTATAGTTATGCTTTGTTTTTCTTCCATTTTTGCTTAGATAATTACTGCTTGGGCTTGAGACCCTAAGCTCCTGCTTGGCTTGCTTCCTAGCTTTAATGATATGGATTGGGCATGTTTCAAAGCTCACGAGTTGTAGTATGTCATCAAGATGCCTTATATCATGGCATATAAGGCTTACCTTATGGATTTGGACCATTGCTAGGACCCATAGACTAATACCTTCCACCTCCCGATCGACGAGATGACCATCACACTAGAGGATGTATATAGGATATTTTAGATTCCATTTTATGGGGTGGCCATTGTCTCTTCGGACACTAATGATCAAGAGGTTGTCTTCACTCAGGTGTTTAGAGAGCACTATGTGGATTCTCTCAAGGACACCAAGTCTGGAGGAGTGTCCATCAATCACTGGCATGGGGAAGATGTATTTACGATGAGACATGTCATATTGCTAATGGTGATCAACAATGTTCTTATATCAGACTGCTCAGGTTTGAGGTTCTCGTGGAACCTTCTAACAATGGTGCAAGATTTATTGGATAGCGAGGAGCCTATCATCTATGCATGGGGTAGATCACCATTGGCTTAGTGCTATGATGATTTGTACCACCTCTACTGGCAAGGACATGTCGGTATTGCTTGTAGTTTACTCCTACAGGTTTGGGGATGGGAGAACATTGTGGTAGATCACCCTAAGGGGCTCCTAGCTGAGATTACAGTGATTGATGCTCAAACATAGTGCTATGCTGCCATATGGGCTTGAGAGCATGAGGAGCATAATAGTCACACTTTCACAGGGGATTTGTCCCACTATACTGATTCTTTTACCAAACTACTGGCCGAAGATGTTGTGTGGTGACATTACTATGAGTGCCCTACTTGGGATGATCCAACTAGATTTACTGCCAAGACACGATGCAAGTGATGGCTCGTTGGTCATAAGATTTCCATCTTGGAGTATTTCTTCTACTCTCGAGTTCTTTATCAGTATAGATTGTAGTAGGATGTGCCCTTGATACCATTATTTTATAGGTGCATCACAGTAGAGAAGAACCTACCTCCATGATAGATTACCAAGCTCTCAGATGATGAGGATGCTCCAGCTATTGATCCTACAGTGTCTGGGGGAGTTACAGAGGCCTACACTCAGTGGTGGGATGATCGGATGTGGCATGGCATCGGTAGTATAGGGCATGAGAATGATGGTGGGGGTGATGGTGTAGATCTGATAGGATGCAAAGTTCAAGCCAAGATCGAGGTATGGGGCCAGCTAGTAGAGAAGGTGGCAACGAAGGATCTTGTTGTTCCTAAGGAGGAGGAGTTATATCTCAAGGAGAGAGACTCTCCTTTGAGAGCACAGTTACATGAGGTCGAGTTTGAGCTTCAGTCCACTAAGATCCAGGTACAATGATGAGATGCTACAATTGAGCAAATCTCATCATAGATACATGCTTTACAGGCTACTATTAGGGGTGGTGATGTTAGGATGCAGTTTATTGTTACTCCTTCTACACCATAGGAGGTTCTAGTGGCAAGTCCTAAAGTAGATGTGGGATATCTCTAGTCTCTATTGGATGAGCATGAGGCACATATCCAAAGACTTGTGGATCATGTTACCCTTCTTCATATGCATCCTAGGAGGCATGTGATTTTCCCTAAGGATCCAACAGATGTGGGTGATTCATAGGTCAGTGGGTGCTCTACATCGAGGTAGTCTTCCACCCGTACTAGCTAGAGGATCTAGACTCGAACAGAGAGACCTACAAGCTTGCATCACTCGACTCGCAACATCGCCATAGGAGGAGGTGGCACTAAAGGAGGTGAAGTAAGGGGCTCAAGGCTGCCATTTTATTGATACTCTACTTGGTCATTGATCTATTTTTGAGGTTGACTAACCTATATAACTGTAGCCCATGGGAATTTTTGTATATCCATGGACTTGACACACATAATTTTATGATATCTTTGCATTATGACTTATTATGTGTATCATTTATTGCTCATGTTTTTGTTTTTATTTTATTTTATGATATGATGCGATGATGGTATTATGATGATTTGATGACTATGTTAGATGATAGATGATACTTGAAGATGCTTAGATGGATGTGTACATGCTTATATTATTTGATGATATGATGTGATGTATTTTGATGATGAATGATGAATTTATGATTGGTATGCAAATGGATATTGCCTATGTGTTTTATGATGTGGTTTATGGATTTAATGACTTTTTTTAGTGGATGCAATGTTGGGTTACCTAAGCTAGCTCATCGACATTCAAATATTGGTCTACACAAATGCATGAAGCAATTGTAATAGACATATCATCATACATAAGGATTTCTCCTTCCAGTTTTATACAATGCTAAGAATTCTAGGGATTCAAGTTTTATTCTTTTTTTTTTTTGGCTTTTTGTTGGCTTTGGATATTTTCTCATATGTAGTGATGAAAATCACTGTTTATTTTTTATTGATTTTTTTTCTTTGAACAGGGATTTTTGTAGTGATGACAATCACTGTTTATTTTGCTCATATGTAGTGATGAAAATCATTGTTTATTTTTTATTGATTTTTTCTTTGAGCTATGACTTTTTTGAACTTGTGATTTGTGCTTTAAAATCTAGACTATATGCTTGGCCTTTTCAATATATACTTTGCTTTGGGATTTTGCTTATTTTTATTTAAGCAAGGGATTTGGATAGGGTAAAGTTTGTCCTTTGGCCAATTCTCAGCACCTTTAAACCGATTGCATAGGGGGATAAGCAAGGATAATCCTTTTTGATTAAGGTAACCTAGACTACTTTTGTAGCACTCATATTTTCCTTGTACCAGCTAGGATTTTAGTGTTTCAATTAGTGACGAGATCTTGAATATCCAAGGCATTATCATAGCTAGAACTTACTTTATACTAATCAAAGTTGTTTTCCTCAAAAGTTAATAAGATTACTAGGTGTGGTTGACTAACCAAAAATCCTTAATATATTATGTATAGCAACAAATAATGGTTGTGTTGAAAAACACAATTACAATGGATGTATAGATTTGAATGATTTGTGTGACAAACTGTGGTATCACTTTTAAGTCTCTCATGACATAAACAATTATAATGGATGTGAAAATACAATGCAATTATGTGGATGCAAGATGTGAGATGCATTTGTTTTTGTTATTTTTGATTTTATGTTGTTTTTGTATTTTTGATTTATTTGACCAAACAACTTATTATGCCTTTGGGGCTTTTGTTGTTGATTTTGACCAAGCGGTTTGAATTACCCTTGCAGCATTTGATTTGATGTGATTTGACCAAGCAATTTGAATTACCCTTGGAGCATTTTTGAATTGATTTTGACCAAGCGGTATGAACTACCCTTGGAGCCTTTGATTGATTGTTTTTGACCAAGCAGTATGAATTACCCTTGGAGCCTTTGTTGATTGTTTTTGACCAAGCAGTATGAATTACCCTTGGAGCCTTCAATTGATTGTTTTTGACCAAGCAGTTTGAATTACCCTTGGAGAATTTGATTGTATTTTTGAAATTTTATGTTTTTATGCTTTGTTTTGTGCTTTTGACATATTTGAATGTTTTTAAATTTTATGGAATATTTGAATGTTTTTGTGTTTTATGAAATATTTGAATGTTTTTGAATTTTATGAAATATTTGAATGTTTTTGTGTTTTATGTGTAAAATTCCTTTAAGTGAATGATATTGAGAGGTTCAATCTCTTCAACATCATCTAATTATATAAGGTGATATGCTCCAGGCCCAACTCTCTATGAAATCATGTATGGGCCTATCCAATTTGCTACGAAATTATCTCATAGATGCAGTGGCAGATTTGAATTTTTCTAGTTTTCTTTGAGCATTATATCTCCAACCTTGAATTATCTTAGGTGGACTTTACTATTGTAAGCTCATGCAAGGCGATATTTGTAAACATGAAGATGCTCTAAAGCATTGACTTGGCGTTCATCCAGAAGCATCAACTGATAAAGGTAGCCTTGCCATGCAACTTCATCATATATAAAGTCTTTTAATGTTATGCATAGAGTAGGGATTTCCAACTCTAGTGGCATGATGGCCTCAGTGCCATATACTAGTGAAAATGGTGTTGCCCTAGTGGGCATCTGTATACTAGTCCTATATGCCCATAGTGCAAGAGGTAACTACGTGTGCCAATCCTTGTTATTTTCTTGCACTGTCTTCCTCAAAATGGAGACTATTGTTTTGTTTGAGAATTTTGCTTACCTGTTTACTTGTGGATAATAAGGCATTGAAAAATTATGGTGAATATGGTATTCGTTCATTAAAGTATGCACATTTTTGTTCTTGAAATATGGCCCATTATCCGATATTATCTTAGAAGGGACCCTAAAATGACTTATGATATTATGGAGTATAGATTTCGTAATCCTTGGTCCAATTGTTGATGTTAAGTGGATTGCTTCTACCCATTTAGTGAAGTACTCTATGGCTGTTATGATGAATGTGTGTCAGCTTGAGAATGGGGGTGAGATATTGCTAATCAAGTGTAGTCCCCATTGTGAGAATGGCCATGCTGCCTGGATTGGCTGCAAAGCTTTTGATGTTAAGTGTGTTATATTTGCATGATGTTGGCACTTACTACATTTCTTGACATACTTGTAGTAGTCCTTTTCCATTGTGGGCCAATAGTAACCCATTCTCAAGATGTGCTTAATGATGGCCATACCACTAAAATGGCCTCCAAATGTTTCATCGTGAGCTTTCAAAATTATCGAGGATGCTTCCTGGGGCTCAAGACAACGGAGTAATACTCCATCATATCCTTTTCTTAGAGAATTTATCCTAGCAAGATATATCTTGTTGCTTTTTGTTTGAACATTCACCTTTTAGTATGCGACAAACCTTGAGGTACTATTTCGAGCTTCAGGAAGTCCCGCAATTGGGAAAGCCAATCTCGATAAGCCACAACTTCTATAGAAAAGACATCTTGCTTTTCCTATATTTTTGAGCTAGTGAACACAGATTGAGAAACAACTCTATGGTGTATAGTTATACCACACTACGTAGGTCCTTGGGAGATCAACGACCCCCAAGGTGTTGTTTGTAATAAATATCTGGATACGAAGGACCAATCCTAATTTGGCTCGATGTTGATCATGTTGAATAATTTTTGATTGTCAAAAGCTTCATGGTGTATTGCTAGGTACAAAAGAACTTTCACATGAACGGTTGTGAAATCAACAAATGGGTTCTAAAGGATTAAGGATCCTAAAGAGGCCATAGTGTCTGCAAATCTATTTGATGTATGAGGGATTGCCTTGATGTTGTACCATTCCAGAAGGGCTAGGTAGGTGTCAAAAAGTTCCTTGTAAGTCTTCAGAAGTGGGCACCTGCATTGGAATAGTCCTTTGACCTACTTTACTATGAGCAAGGAGTGACAAAATATATTCAATATTTTAATGCCCATTGCTATGGATATTTGGATCTCCAGGATCAATGCTTTATATTCTATATTGTTGTTTGTGCATGGGAAGTTTAGCTTGAATGATAAGGGCAATGGAGTGTCCTGTGGTATGATAAAGACAATCCCTACTTTGAATCCTTGTTCACACTTTGAACCATCAAATAACAATGACATGTATCTTTCTTTCTTAGGTTCTTTGAGTTTTGGAAGATCTGATAATGCAAATACTGCATCATTAGGCAATTCTATTGTGAGAGTCTTGTTATCCTGAAGAGGTGCCTCTTCCAATTGATCTACTATGAATTGTCCCTTGATGGTATTTTGGCTTATGAAATATAGATCAAATTCTATCAATAACATGATCCACTTTGTGGTACATGTATTGTTATATGTCTTGCTCATCATGTACTGCAAAGGATTTTGTTTTGATATGACATATGTTGTATGGATCAACATGTAGTGTCGCAACTTTCGAGTTGCAAAGACCACTGCTAAACACAAATTTTTGACATACGTATATCCTAGCTCATAACTCACCAAAGTGCGACTAATGTAATATATGGCTTGCTCTTTTTCTTGTGCATTCTTTTGGGCTAACATGGTGCCCAATGCGAAATTAGTAGCCGATATGTATAGTAAAAATGGTATGTCTGGCCTTGGTGGAGCCAATACTGGCAATATTGCCAGATAAGTTTTGGTCTCTGCAAAGGCTTGATGGAATTATTCATCCCAATTAAAGGGGACTTCTTTGCATAGCAACCGATTCATAGGTCTACATTTATATGATAATTGTGCGATGAATCTTTTGATGGATGCTATCTTGCCTTGTAGCCTCCTCAAATCCCTAATGTTGGTAAGGGTGGCCATTTCTAGTATAGCCTTTACCTTTATAGGATCTACTTTGATGCCTCTCTTGGATATGATGAATCCCATAAAATTTCTAGAAGTTACACCAAATACGCACTTCAGTATGCTCTTGCCACAACAGGGACTTGGCTAGTAAGTCATCCATGTAATCTTCCAAGATCTTATGCATATAGTCATAGAATATGTATGTCACGGCTCACTGATATGTTGCACCAACATTTTTGAGACCGAATGGTATTACTTTGTAATAGAATGCTCCCCATGGAGTAATGAAAGTAGTTTTATGCTGATATTTAGGCTTAATTCGGATCTAGTTGTATCCAAAAAAACCATCCAGTAGGGAGAGCATTTCATGACTTGTAGTTGCATCCACAAGAGCATCTATGTTTGGCAATAGGAATGAATCCTTTGGTGTTGCCTTGTTCAAATCCTTAAAATCCATGCAGATACAGACTCTTACATCAGGTTTCCCTATGGGTACCATGTTCGACACCCACTCAAGGTAGTCAATAGGAACTATGAATACTGCATCCAGTAGTTTTTTCAATTCATTCTTCACCATCAAAGGAATGATTGGATGCATTTTCCTTAGTTTTTTCTTGACTATCTTCTTCATGGGATCCAATGAAAGGTTATGAACAACTACCTTTGGATCTATCCTTGGCATGTCTTTGTAAGATCAAGAAAAAATGTTTGGCCTCTACTTGAGGAGAGGAATTAATATGGCTTGTTCCTCTAGAGATAGACTTTCTTTGAACTTGACTTTCCTTGGTTGGGTAGGATCATCATTGATGTCCACCTCGAAAGTTAATTCTATAGCCATATGTGACCCATCCTCTAGCTTATGAGGCGTGGGTATCAAATTAATGTCATCGATGAGATTTACAGGACCTACTAACTCAGGTTCCAAACCAACATGGAAGATATCATATGCACAACCTAATGCAAAATAGAATGGTTGTAACATCTCTTCATTGGGAAAGAGGTATTTAGGATCTATGGGAGAACTAGAGTGATCCCAATAAATAGCCTCTACATCAAGATGCAATGATTTGGTAGGATCTACTGGGTTATGAAGTGGAGTGGTCAAATCAATGGAGATCATGTTGATGGATGGGATGAAATCTCTAGGACCACATGGGTGCAATCTTGTCTTAGGGGCTTCCCTTCCATACTCGTGATGAGGTTCTGGAGGAATGGGAATTTCTAGATATGGCCCATGAGCAGGGTGAATGATAGGATCATTGGAATCTAATTGCTCTCTAAATGTAGGTGGGAGGGATTGACCATCTGGTGAATGGCATCTAGGTCAATAGGTCTCCCAAAAAATTGGAAATGAGGGTCTATGGCATGGAGTGTCATCTCTCTCTCTACTAGCTTGTTGACTTGTCACAAGTGGTGAGGTCCAAGATAAGTCATCTCTGTCTCATCCTCAAAGTCATCATCACTTATCCAAAAACCGTTAGCATTAGTATGAGGTCCTAAGACAAGGGGCTCATGTCTTGGCCCTAAGTAGGCCATCTCTATTTCATATTCATATTCTTCATCACTTATGAATAATCCATTTGCATTTTTCTCTTGCCCCAAATTTAGGGGTTGATGACTTAGGCCTAAGTAGGCTCTTTCTATTGAGTCTTCTAATTCATAGTCACTTTCATCTAATGTATATCCACTCTCATCGTGGATGGACCATGTGAATATTTATAAATAGCAAGGCCCCTAATAGGCTAAGCTGAGTTGCACCTCATCATCACTTGTTTCATATCCATTCTCCTCATCCCATGAGTTGTACCCTATTGGGGTGGAATCAATTGAGGTGTTGGGATGATAAGGTTCTGTATGTGGTATGTTTATCGTGGCCACTTGTCTCTTACTCAAATTTTCTATTTTTAGGGGGTGATAAGGTATGAAATCAATGTCTTCTCCTAATCCTATGCTTAATATTTACAATGCTACTACAAGAGAGTAATATCGACCTCCGCTATAATAGCCTAAGCCAAATATGTCAGAGGGAAGCTGATATAGTGGCTCGTAGGACTACCTGCACCCCTGCTCATATATGCCAAGGCCATAGCCATGTTAGTGGAAACACTTAAAGTAGCTTAGAGAAAACTTGGGGTTAGAGAGGTAATGAATGTTGACCATGAATAATTCATCATTATCCTCTTCTATATCTGAAGACTTATGGGCATAGTCCATGATGGCATAGATAAAATTGGTTTGGTTGGGAGGGATTCCAAGTGGAACCGCTATTCCTATTGGTGGCCTCAAGTCCTTAGGCCTCCCTATGTCTTATGCAGACTCAATGATAGGTGTAAAGGTAATGTTCTACACAAGGTACTCCCCTATGCCTGTGCTTGCCAAGTGTATTGATGCATGTGACGTGGATGATCCCACGGATGATACTAGGGAAGCAAGATGATAATAACTATCTTCATATTAATCTTGAGTATCTTCTTCTTCCATATGACATGGTATTTCAACAATGGCTATATTTGGCACTTCTTTGGGCCTTTCTTCCTTAACTAAGGGTGTATTTATCTTCTAATTGTCTTTTGGTTTTGATGTTGATGGTAATTTAGAAACATTAACTGTCTTGAGTGCACCAGGAGTTGTTGATGTGCATGGGTCTTTTCTTACCCCTTTGTCTTTGTTATCCACTTGTGTGGTTGAGGATTAAGGTGCCACATACAGGTGAGTAGAGGGAATTACAAATTCCCCAAAAATTTCCACCTGATTGACGTATTTAAAAGGCTCTTCATCAGCCAGAACCACATAGAATTTGTTCTCATGCACATACTTGACACACTGGTGTAAGATCGAAGGCATCCACTTCATGGCCCTTATCCAAGGGTGCCATAAGAGGATATTGTAGTGCATAGCTCCTTCCAAGACATGATACATCACAGGGATGGTCTTTTGCCCCACCTTGATGGGTAGAACTATCGTTCGCATAGTATTGCATAAAGCATCATTAAAATTTCTCAATGTGTAAGCTCCTGGAATGATATTTGACTTGGGGATTTTGAGGTGCTCTATTGTAGTTGTTGTAATGATGTTTATCGATGAACCTATATAAAAAAAAACCCTCTTGAAAGGTAAGTCATTTATTATCACTATAATATTTAGCGGAGGGTTTGGTAAGGCAGCAGGAACTATCTTAATCTCATGATCATAGAATCGGATTATAGGTTCCTAGAATTCTTGTACTTGTTACACAAAGTGAGTGAATGCATTCGCATCTTGTGGTTGGATCTCAATCATTCTTAAAATCTCTATTAGAGTCTCCCTATGCTTTGGGGACTATTGTATGAGCTCATTGATGGATAGCTTAGTTGGAGTCGTCTATAGGTTTTGCTCTAATATACTCCAAATAGTTACCATAGGTATCATTGGTGGACCTGGAAGGTTGTATTGCCTTTGCCTAGGAGCAACTGGGATGTTCATGGGAGCTGCAGGTGGTTGCAGTTGACCATACCGCCTAGTCCTTATTTCTATGTTAACAATCTCAACCATACCAACACATCCATGGCTAGGTATGTCAGATCGAACATGATTGACTTGGGTCCCTTGCTCTCAAGGGGCCTCATGATTGGGCAATGGGTTTTTGTATATGCCCATGTATCTATTATCGGGAGCCAGAGGGTTTTCAACTTTGAGTTCTACCTGAATCACATTTTGCACTTGATGCTTAAAACCAATGCATGCCTCAATGTCATACCTCGATATCCTATGATAAGGGCAAAATTGATCTTCCCTATATCCTTTTGTCTTAGGATGGTTTGGGTCTATAAGAGGTATATCAGGAAAACTTATCCTCCTGGCCTCTCTCAACTGATTAAATATTGATTGCATTTATTTTGTTAGAGGCGTGAAATAATGAGGTGGCTTGCTTTCTTGGTTTCTTCCTTTATTGTTATTTTTGTTGTAGTTGGCTGATAGAGGATGTGCTTGATAGTTCTGGGGTTTTTGTGCACCCCCATTCTTGGGTGTAGCCAATACAACTTTATTGAATAGGGCAGTATTTCCCTGCTTCTACTTATACTTGTCATTCTTACGATTCTTGTTCCACTCCTTTTTGTTTTGGATTTTAATGGTTCCCTCATCTACTTTTATTTCCTTTATGATCTTGGACTATGCTAGAGCTTCCTCAAACAAAGGATATTGCTGAATTTGTAGCAAGAGGAAGATATGTTTAGAGCAATGTTTGGTGAACATGTGAATGATATCTTCTATAGGAATGGAGAATGATAATTTTGCCATGATTTTTCTCAATATATTCCCATAATCCATTATTGGCTCATCATCATACTATTTCAACTTGTCCAGGCCTGAAAGGTTCACCTTCTTCTTAGCACCAAAGGAGAAATACTTAAAGAATGCATTCACTAGTTGTTCAAAGTTGGTTATGCTATGCTTAGGTAGTTGGTTGAACCATTGAGTGGCAGCACCTAAAAATGTCATTATGAAGGTTCTTAGCATGAGAGTGTCATTTTATTCAAGATGAAAATAGGCATTGATAAAATTGATGACATGCTATTGTGCTTCCTCTTCACCTTTAAACTTTTCTAACATAGGCATCTCAAAGTTCTTAGGATATGGAGGGCTAGGGATTGATGGGCACAATGGTTGATTGTGTATTTTTCTCAATGTTGATGAGTTCCCAGCTGCCTCTTGTTTCTCAAAGGTTTTCATATTTTCAACAAGCTCTTGAAATACATTTGATGCACAGATTCCTCCTCTTGTAAGCCTATTCACATTGGCAATGGAGGTAACTCTCTATCCATTTGATTTGTTTTATTTTCCTCCCTCCTACGAGGGGAGCCAATATTATGATCTTGGTTTGTTATGTTTGCCCTTCCCCCATTAGTTGGATTTCATTCATGATTTGGTGGGGAATTTCATTGTGGGCTATATCGTCTAGTGCGTCTTGTTCTTTGGTGGTCACCACCATTTGTTGGTAAATTGTTAAGATCTAATCGCTTGACATGCTCTCTTAAATGTTACTCATGTTGGCACAAGAGTCTTTCTCTTTGTTTCTCTTATTTGAGAGATTCCACTAGCTCTCATTATTTATGTAATGCATTTTCTAATCGCCTCATTTGATTATTTTATGCTATCATAGAAGACTCATATTTTTCTGACTCTGTTCTTGTTGTCTTGAATCATAGATTCCTTAAGGGGGTTTTTGTTGCATTTGTACTCTTGCTAGCTAATGTGACTTGTTCAGTGTACTATTGAGTATCCCTACGGTCAAACTCCATGCATCTACTATGAGGTCACTCTGAGGTACCCACAGAATAGGAGGTGTGTTTAGAAGTCATTGTTCATGAGCTTCCAGATTCAAAGTTCTCAGTAGCTACAGTTCTTTGGGTTGGTTGTGTAGGAAGACGATCCAACCCATAAAGCTATATTATTTTCCATGGTTGGTCTTGTGGGGTGCCATTCACTCCTATGAGGTTATAGTCTATGAGAATATTTCCTTTTGTGTGAAGGGTTTCTTTTATATGATTTTCATGACTAGATAAGGCTCTAGTTTCCTACCCTTCAGTGGGCAGACCTATTTCATATGTTTCTTGTGAGTCTTGAGGTATTGCAATTCTTCTTTGCCTTATTGATGAAGAGGACTTGGTGGTAACATGTTTTCTCCACATGGATGGAGATGTAGCAGTCTCATCATCCTATGCGAAGAATGAGTTTTAGAACCTTCTTTATGTCCATGTGAGGAGGAAGCCCTTGAAGCTTCCTCACATATTTGAGATGTTTCTATGTATTTAGAGGAGGCCCTTGAGGTCTCCTCATGTATCCTTGATGAGGATGGCTATGAAGCCTCTTTTTGTTTATGAGACTTTGTTCCATGATGTGGCTCCTTACTTGGTGTTTCTTGAGGAGATCCCCCAAGGGTTGAATTATCATCCCTTAGGCTCGTGGAGCTATGTCTCATGGTCTTACGGGTAGGTCGTTCAATGTTACTTCGACTCCACCTATGGGTATGAGTTGCTTCTGTCTCTCCCTCGGTATTAGACCGAGGGTGCTTACTTCTTGTTTTGACCATGTTGTCTTATGAATTGATATTTTGAGTTGCAATTAAGGAATAACCACATAATACCAAGCATAAGTTTTTCTTGATTACCAATTTAAGTGTGCCCTAGACTGTTTAATGTGCTTTGATGTATTTTTATTTCAATTTATTTACTCTTGTTCTTGAATTAAGAATGAGAAGACTCATCCATAGTGACAATCAATTAAACTTGTGCCAAACATGATTTTCTCAAAATAAGCTAGGGTACACCACTAAAGACCCAATGGAGGGTTCACATAGCTCTTCCACTCTGAACCAATGATTGTTCCAACAGTGGGAGATATTTTAAGCACAAGTAACTTAGTGTCTCTATAAGTAAGTTTCTCAATATGTTTCTAGGAAGATCTAGGGGCTAAACCAGTGGAAGGAGATGAATTCCAACGTCACTGGACTGAATTGAAGGTTGGTGATGAAATACAACTCTCCAATGTTTAAATAAGACATGCGTGTGTGGTGTTCATTTTAAGCTTGCGTAACTTAAAGTGCATCATATAGCAGCAATGAATCTTTCCTATATGCCTAAGTGCAAAAACACATTTCAATATTCAGAAAGATGCATGAACTACTATGATTTGTATGAGCACACTTTATTTCATGCAACTATGGCCTCTAGAAGGGCCTCCAAGCAAGCAAACAACATAAAATGTCTAGCACATTCGATTCTAGGGTGAATATTTCAAGCATAAGCCACTATTCCTAGCAAAACCTAGTGGAAAATTTAAAAGAAGATCTAAGATATAAGAATGCTTAATTATTTCTTCTTTTATTCTGTCAATTTCCAAACATAAATGTGCTTTAATTTTCTCTATTTGAAACACACAAAATTTGACAAAATGTTATAAAATATCATAGAAGCTATACCAACCTTTGATCTAGCTTGGTGAGTTGGTGTTTTGACCTCTGTTGCACTCCAGTTATGGCCGCTATTGACCAGAGTAGCTAGTTCTTGGCCACTGTAGCTCAGAGCGGCTAAGCTCTATTTGTCATTGTAGCTCAGAGTGGCTAGACCTAAATACAAAATTAAGTTAGTATTCTAGTAAAAAATAAAAAATTAGTGGTGGTCCCACCGTGATCGCCATCTATAGTGACCTTGAGAACGCATACATCGGTCCTCTTTTCTAACCCTACTTGCAATGTTATTAAAATACCAAAGATGAAATGGAAAAACAAGAGGAAAGAGCATATAACACAAAATAACAAAGAATAATATCTTTATTGATATTGAAGCTTGGTTACATGTCGGTCCCTCTTAGGGATACCCATTTCGATACTATAAAATACAAGTAGGCAAGGATTGCCCCTTCCATGAAGAGGTGGTGTGCTTATAAAATCTTCTTTATTTCACACACATAAATGTATGAGGGCTTACATATGCCTCGTTCTCTAGGTCTATTTCCTAGAGGGATCCCTTTTACTCTCGTATGTTGCAATCTTCATCTGATGTACCTGTGGCCTTGCAAGCAAAGAAATAACAATGCACATTTAGATGTTTGAGATTGCCTCCCCGGATGATATTGTTAGTATTCAAAGAATGTAACAAAAATATGATAAAACTATGCCATGAAATCATGTAAATCTATGCTAATGATATAAAAACATAAAGAAAAAAAATAAAGAAGCTATGTCTAAAACCTAAGCTAATCCTACGGGCCACTGTCCAAGACAACGATCGCTAAAGTAAACATTTCTCTCTTTGCCCCACAGCTATGGTTTAAAGCTTGTATTTGATGTTGAAATAATAGGTGTTCTACTCTTCAATCCGTCAGTGCTTCATCGTACATGTGATCTCAAAGAGAACTCTCCAAGACTCGAAAGTTCTCCTCAATAAAATATGTCTCAATGATGGAATATTTGATTCTCTCTATGTCCCTTGGTGCTCTTAGGCTTGAAAATTTTATAGTGTGAAACCCTAGGTCTATTTCCAAGCCCTACAAATAAATTTCTCATGCATATTGCAAGTTAGCATGAGAAGCTTTTGTCCATTGTCTTTGTTTGGAGGTCATTTAACTGAAATCTAACTGCCTACTTGAGTCTTCTATGCGAACTGATATTTAGCATGAGAAGCTTTTGTCCTTTGTCTATGTTTGTAGGTCAGTTAACTAAAGTTTAAATGCAAACTCAAGTCTCATATGTTAACTGGTCATGAAAAGGAATGCAAAGTTACTCCCGCTCACATTTATTTCATGTAGACTACCACTTCTGCCTGTGATTAGGCCTGTTTGTTGGCAAATTGCTTCTTATGGCTTAGCCATTTTCATCTGCAACAACTAAGATATGGCTATTTTTGTCTATAGTGGCTAAGGTCTGGCCACTCTAGGCTTGAGTAGCTAGGATCTAGCCACTCTTGGTTTGAGCAGCCATGCTTGGATGGCTTGAAAAGGCACCACATGAGTGGTGAGAACCACTGTTGATTCTTGGAAAGTCCAATATTATGTATTATGATCTTATGAGTGTGTTTATGTGAGCATCTCCCCTAAGCATGACATGATTTAGGTGTCTACAGTGTGACTATGTAAACATAGGTTTATGTTTGGGATTGAGTGGTAAAAGGGCTTAGGTTGCTGCTCCTCAATATTTATGGCTCGAACTCTAAGAAAATTATGCTCCTCTTGGTATGATTTTGATATCATGACGATACATTTTTAGTCCTCTATTGCTTGATGAAATGGTGGATCCTTTGTAGGATTTTGGGAGATGAGGGTGGAGAATAGATGGCAATCTAGGGCAGCCAAGTGGTAGGTACTAGGTAGCCACCTATCTTGGGCAGTTAGAATGAGTCACTTGAGTGTCTCACTTAGGTGGAGTACTGGCATGTGGGTAGGTGGAATTTAAGTGAGGTGTGTAAGATGTGGCAAGGGTAGGGGTAGTGGTGGTTAGGATACTTGGCAAGTGGAGAGACAAGGTATCCTAGGGTGATTTTTCAGATTTTATAAAATTTGGAAAATAGGATAATGTGTAAGAAAATTCACCTAAGTTAGACCTTACATATATTATTTATTATGTATATTTGTTGGATGGATGGGTTTTTGCAAGTGGTTAGAGTTTGTTTTCTATAATAGTCTCTCAACGCACTTTTGATTATCAAAGGTAATATTTTTATCTTATTTTGTTTTTCTATAGTGTCTATAAAAATCTAAATAAAAATAATTTATTCTAATGCTAAACAAGCCCCTACAAACACATGTAACACAATAATATAAAATAAACTAATGTAAAATGGACAACATGGGTTTAGTTTCATGATTTTTCTCTCAACATCTTAGATGCATCTATTATTTATTTTTGCATATGTAAAGTATCTGAATTTTTATGTTTACTTTTTAAAGTATAATAGGATACACATAGATTAGAGGGGAAGTGATGATTATTACATACAATATGAATGAAATTAGATAACCAACAACAAGGTGCTTCATTGTTCATATAGAAAAGCTATTCATAGTAAACATTTGGGAGGATCATGCCATCCTCTCTACATGCATACACACTTTGTTCACAATAATATTTGTTAGGAGGATGACATACACAGAGATATTGAATTTTTAGTGGTGGAGCATAGGTGCCTCAACATCATATTCAGTAATGCATACATCATATGCCATAGTGCCACCATGGTGTTTAACATGTTTATCAAGGACTTTGAGCAAGTAATGGTTGTCAACATGAAATGGGTGCTCCTAAACATAAACTATATCACCCAAGTAATAATTATAGCTTCTCATGGTACTATCCTATGCATAATAATCAACACAATTGTACAACACTCTACATCTACTTTTGTCTACTCTATAAAATTTTAAAAACATAGAGCTTGAATTTATTAATTCTTATGGATGTTGGTTATTGAACATATAGCCTAGAACACAAGTACTTATGCATTATCAAACTAAAACTATTAGTAACAACCCTTGACCATTGCTTATTTGTAATTAAATGGAGAAAATTTAATGGAGCATAATCACTATTTCTCCTATTATAAACCCAATAATATGTTAGTATCATCATTTAAATCCTCTATAGAAATTCATTTGATAGTTTATCATAAATTTATAAAGGATAACACTGAAGATTGAAACTAAATGATAATTAATACCTCATGAAACAAACGGTTGACAAGACTGTATAAATACAAGTAACTCCTAATTTTTATTTCCCTTGCATGAAATTTACTTAGCATGGTTAATGTCTCCTCTTATTAAGATTCAATTATTAGATTAATATTTACAATGTAATTACAAAGTAAAATAAAGGGTTGGTTGGAAAGAAGACTTAATAAATTAATTTTTGGATGAGAAATTATTTATGATTTTCAAAAGCTAATAGTGGTTACACATAGGTGTTTGCAAAAATGACTATCAATATGAAATGAAAAATAAATGTTGGTCTACTATCATTGTCTCCTTATCCTTTTTTTGAGTCATGTAACTTGGTTTCCATGGAAACCTCTGATGAGGCCAAAATAAGCCTCATTTTTAGCATTTTTTAACTATCTAGATTTCCCAAAAACTCTTATGAACTATATTATATGTCGATTAAGTTGGTTTAATATGCTATGTATTAAATTTTTGCATGTTTGAAGTGTTAAGGATGATATATTCTAATTTTTGACAGTTTTTGTGTAGTTCTTATGACATTTTTTCATGGCATGTTGAATTGAGGAATATGCTTAGGTTGATAGTAATATTTTAATTGTTTTTACTTTGATTTTTTACATATTTTTTTTGTGCAAATAATGGAGAAAGACTGTTTTGCATAGCAAAAACTAGTTTTAGTATTTCATGCCTTGCCTTCAGCAAGGCATGGCATTCACATATGACATTTCCACATGGAGATAGTTGGAGGACATCATACTCAGTCATGAGAGATCACTCATTTGATAAGAAAATTTGCAATCCTTTGAAAACCACACAGTAACTCAATCCGAAGAAATTCCAATTGAATCAATGCTTTTGGGTTCACAGAACACAGTCTCTTCAGATTGAGAAAAATAACTATAGATTGAGCCAAAAAAGTGATTTTCACCTTTTTGACTATTTTTGACGAGGAAAAGTGGGAAATAAAAGCTGATAAAGTTAAGGAGGAATATCTCCAGATGCTCTTTGTCATCCTTTCTGACCATGAGTCACCATGCATGAGGAAATATCTATCTGAACCATTTTCAAGATAGAACTAGAAATCTGTTGTAGCAATATAGGAGTTCCCCTATAGAATAGGAATAGTATCTTTTTATTGTTGTAAATGGATATTTTGCATCTATAAAAGGAGGCTTCCATTATGGTTGAGTAATTAGAGATTATACTATTAGGAAAATTAGATATTAAAGATATTAGAAAGAATATAGATTAGTGTAGATATAGTATGATGTCCTATACAGCCATGTACAATAGTTTTGTAATGAAATTTTAAAAGCAATAAAAAAAAGTATTTTTCTATCATTTCTATGATGTCTAAGTTTGTTTAAAGTTTAAATAGAGAAGAGAGTTTACCCCTTCTTCTGGAAAATTAGGTTTTCCACTTCCAGACCTAGGAGGAGGAACTAACTGACAGGTTTTACTCTATTCATTTTTGGTGCAATAGAATATAGTGTGAACTTGCCACTTTCCTTTCTTGCATTTACTGACAACATTTCATATTTAATATTTGTCAATTTTATTTTTTTTATATGTTTAGCATTAGAATTTAATTACAATTCCATTCTCAACAACTTTTCAATTTTTGTCATTTCATTTCCAGCACACTTTAAATTCTACAATTTCCTGCTTTGTTGTTTTTGTTGTCAAACCCTGCACAAAATATTGATGACCTTCTGTCACAGAGCCTTGATAGGGAAATTAGTTTTATTTTAGTATAATATTTCATTATTACAAAATTAATTAGGTTTCCTTATTGTAAAAGTAATTATGCTTTCAATTTTTGCAATTGTAATCAGATTTCAATTCAGCAACTATAATTAGGATTAATTTTTGCAACTTAGCATTAGTTTTCATTTCTGTAATTAGATTTAAGTTTTTTTTATACAAATTAGGGGTAGAAGTGACGCAAAACCTCCCCACAAAATAGTTCCACCAATAAGACCTACTACTCCAAATAGACGTGAATTATAGACTGTTTACCCCTTCTTCTATAGATAGCCTTGTACACTGCCTTGGATTGACAAATTCATTGAGAATTAATGGTGTGCTTAATGACAAACCATCATTTTGGAGCCATTATCGGGGAAGAGTATTTCTAGAAGGTGTGCAAACAGGTCAATAGTTATTAATTAGGTTGAGCTATGATAGTTTAGAGTAAAATTTGAATCTAACAGCTAGTTAAGTAATAGTTGTTGATTTATAATTTATGTTAGTTAGGAGTATGCATGAATGAGTAGGCCAAAGGATGAGAAAATCAGATCAATCTTAAATGATCCTTGGCTTGTTACACCAAGAAGATCTTCATGCTTAAGAGGTGAATCACCTATGTATGAGTTGCCTAAAAAATTGAAAAAAAAAGTACCATCCTCATCATCATTAGAATTGCTTGAGAAAGAAGAATCATCAGATCCAACAAAGGGCTTTGGACCTCTTGAACAAGAAATTTGGATAGGTTTAACTATTCAAAAGGAGCAAGAAACTATGGTAGAAAGAGTTGATCCAAATGGGGGTGACCAACATGGTCATGTCCATAATGAGGAATATGATTTAGACATACATCAACCTTTCAAAATATTTGAATATCCTATTCAGTTGAATCCAACACAAAACTCTCCCATGAAAACCATATCACCCTTAGTGCTTCCAACCTTTCAAGGTGTTGTATCTAAGGACCCTGATAAATTTTTGTTTGAGTTAAAAATAGTATGTCAGACCTATGACTATATCAATTATAATAAAAAACTCAAGCTTTTTCCATCAACACTTAAGGACTTAGCATTACAATGGTTCATGAGTTTGTAGCCAAATACCATCCACACCTGGGATCAAATGGAATCTGCATTCTTAGATAAATATCAAGACTATTTTCGAGTAAGGAACAAAAAATATGAATTATTTAGAATTAGGCAATAAGAGGATGAAACATTAGAAGACTATCATGATAGGTTCTCCTTTGTTCAGAGAATATGTGGAATAGTAGAACCTTAGTTAAGCAAAACCATATTTTTGAGAGGGTTACAAGATGAACCCAAAGAGGTATTAGATTTAATGGGAAATGGAGACATAAATACTCTCAGTAATGAAGATATTGTGGACCTCTGCAAAAATTACTCTCGTGCTAAGCATAAAATAAATAAGAGAAGTAAAAGTGATAGTGATGTAAAGGACCTAATAGAGGAACTTGCAAATTTCAAAACTGATGTTTTGGTGCAATTAAACACAACAATAGGAGAAATGAATACAAAAAAAAGAAATATAGAACCTTTGGCAATTTATTGCCCAAGATGTAGGAACAAACATGCTTTGCAAGAATTCCCATTGAATAAGACATCTATTCCAGTTGTTTGCAACATTTTCTCAAAAGAACATTCAACTGATAAATGTAGATTGCTACCACAACTTAGAACTGTTTTAGAGAGTCAAACTGAGGAACTTAACTATATTAGACCAAGACAAGGAGGAAACTTCACTCAATATCAAAATATTCCTCATTTTCCTGCAAATTGGGGACAAAACCCTTGGAATATGCCTTGGGGACAATCAAAACCTCCCCAACATCCTTGGAACGATTCCCAATGGAAATTTTTTCAAGAATATCCATAGTAGGGTTGGAATAATCCACCATGGAATTAGAATAAAAACAATCCACATTGGATGCAAAATCAATAATAGTGGGGTCAACAATATCAGTCCTATCCTAGGCAACAAATAAATCAAGGTCAAAATTAGAACTTGTTGTCTGCACCAAATCAAAACTTTCAATAAAAACAAGGTCAACAACAACAACAACAACAGGTGAAGCAACCTCAATTACCATCCCAACCAGTCACCAATATAAACAATGTGAGATAGGTACCCCATGTCTATGTGGTTGAAGCTGAGGAAAATTCTGAGGTGAATGTTTTAGATTGTAGTAATATCCAACTTTGTTCAGGAAAAGTTGTACCTAAACCAGTTTCAACAGAAAACAAAGAAAAAGAGCAAGAACCAACCGAAGTTGAACCAATAGCAGAAGATCAAGAAATAACAGAGCATCTAAGAACTAAAACAACAATAGAACAATAAAAAATAGAGCCACAGGAAGAACAATTAGTATTACAGCAAAAAAATTCCATATCCTAAAAGATTTAATACTAAAGCAAAAAATTTTGAGTCTATTTTGATTGAAGAGCTGAAAAGTTTAACCATATCATTGCCCTTATTATAAGCTATTAAGGATATACCTATGATTAAGAATACTATCCAAGATTTATGTAACAAAAGAGCAGGAATAAAGAAGAAAACATTTCCTAAAAATTTTCAAGTTTAAGGAAAGATAGTTGATCTTCTTTCAAGGAAACTAGTGCCTCCAAAGTATAGTGACCCAAGAAGTCCAGTTATCACAGTGACTATAGGATCAATACCAATATTAAATATTTTAGTTGATCTAGGAGCTACAATAAATGTCATCACCAAGGATATAATGGAACAACTATAGCTCAAAAATCTCAGTCCCACACTCACAGTTTTAGAAATGGCTAATAGGTCAGTTGCAAAACCTGAAGGTATCATTGAATATGTTCCTATAGAAGTTTCTTCTTGGGAATTTCCTATATATTTTCTAGTTTTACAACCAAGAAATGCAACACATGGATATCCCATCATTTTGGGAAGACCTTGGCTTGCAACTGCAACAAATTTTATAGATTGCAGGTATGGAAACATGACCATTTCAAATGGTATTGATCAAAAGTAGATTTCTTTATATCCTCCTGCAACACCCTTAAATAATTTTATAGGTTAGTTATGGTTTCCTGACTCAAAGGAAGAACCAAAGGAGTTTATTTCCACACTAGCCACCTTGGTAGTAAAAGAACACATAGAAGACCTCCATGATAGAAATTTTAGAAAATGAAACAGTCCTAATGAATGTTTTGCAAGAACAAGGTTTAGAAGAGGAAGAAACCAATATCCATCAATCTTTAGAGAATGAAGAAGGTCAAATTTTTGAAGGCAAGTCATCCATACCAATTGTTTCATTACCATAGGGGTGGCACCATCACTTAACCCTTCCTTCTCACTATTCCATACAGGATATGCTTCCATTAGAGATTAATGAAATATAAAATTTTGATTTTGTCCCATTCCATCACTGTCCTCTTAATTCCCTAATCAACAATCATGAAGAAGTAAACTCAATTCTTCCAAATACAAAGAAAATAGAAGTTAATCCAAGCAAATTTTTGAACATAAATAGCCAGCTTACTAGGGAAGAGGAAAAAAAGTTAACAGCTATTTTGCAGAAGCATGTCCATGCTTTTGCTTGGGATTACAAAGACATGTTAGGGATTCACCCTGATGTATGCACTCATAGAATATATACTGAAGATGTCAAGACTGTAAGATAACCCCAGAGAAGACTAAATCCTACCTTGAAGGACATTGTCAAAGAAGAAATTAAAAAACTTTTGGAAGTAGGATTCATTTACCCAATTTTTGATAGTCTGTGGGTCTCTCCATTGGTTATAGTTCCCAAGAAAAATGGAAAAATGAGAGTATGCATAGACTATATAGAACTAAACAAAGTGACACACAAAGACAAATTTCCATTACCATTCATAGATTAGGTGCTAGATACACTTGTTGGAAAGAAATACTTCTATTTTCTTTATGGATTCAATAGATATAATCAAATTCAGGTTGCACCTAAATATCAAGAGAAAAAAACCTTTATTTTTCCTTGGGGAAGATTTGCCTATAGGGTCTTACCTTTTGGTTTATGTAATGCCCAAAAACATTTCAGTGAGCTGTGTTAGCCATATTTTCTGATTTGACTTTTGATAGTGTTGAAATATACATGAATGATTTCACAGTATGTGGATAGACTTTTGATTTTACATTAGAACATCTTGACAAGATTTTAACTCGCTGTGAAACATACTAGTTATCCTTAAATCCAGACAAATGCTTTATGATGATGGAGGAAGGAATAGTTCTTGGTCACTATATCTCTTCTCGAGGGATCCAGGTTGATCTGAAGAAGGTGGAAATTATCAAGAATATTCTCCCTCCTAAAACCCATACTGATGTCAGAAGCTTTCTAGGACACATTGGGTTTTACCATAGGTTTATTCCCAATTTTAGCACAATTGCCCATCATATTTTTACTTTATTGACTAAGAATTCTAAAATTTTCTGGACTACAAAGTGTCAGGAAGCATTTGAAGCTTTGAAAGAGAAACTAGTCACTCCACCTGTGTTGAGAGGACCTAATTGGACATTACCATTCCACATATAGACTGATGCCTCCAATACTACAATTGGAGCAGCATTAGGACAAATTGACAATGGTGAACATTATGCAATATATTATATTAGCAAAAACTTGATAAGAGATGAGAAAAATTATACCACAACTAAGAAAAAGTTCTTAGCAGTGATTTATGCTATTAACAAGTTCAGGTATTACATTACAGGTTATCAAATATTCATTCATATAGATCATGCAGCCATTAAGTATTTGATGAAAAAGCCTATGATGAGTGCAAGAATCATTCGTTGATTATTATTACTATAGTAATTTGATATCACAATCATAAATAAGCCAAGAAAAGCTAATGTTGTAGCTGATTTCTTGTCCAGGTTGCAGAACATAGAGGAAGGGGAAGTAGTTGAAGATACTTTTCCTAATGAAATTTTATTTTCTATATCTATTCAATCACCTTGGTTTGTAGATATAGCCAACTATTTAGTCACAAGGAAAGTTACCCCACACTTCACTCCAAAATAGAAAACATAGTTGATCAAATAGAGTTCTTATTTTGAGTGGATTAAAGGTATGCTTTTAAGTGCACTCCTAAACATGTGTTGCATAGGTGCATCAGAAAAAATGAGATATATGATATTCTTAGAGCTTGTCATTATTAACCCTTAGGAGGACATTATTCTATAAAAAGCACAATTAGAATTTTTTTTGGAATAGGGTATTATTGGCCATCCCTTCACAAGGATGTGAAAAAGTACATCAAGCATTATGATGCATGCCAAACAATAGGAAAACCCACTCACACAAATGATATGCCACTACAGCCTTAAGTGGTTTTAGAACCATTTGAGAAGTGGGGGCTTGCTTTTATGGGACCTATTGATCCACCTTCTCAAGGAAATGTGCATATTCTTGTATGCATTGATTACCTCATGCTTTCAAATATGCTCATGAAGAGAAGGTTGCTGATTTCTTGTATAATCAGATTTTTCAAATATTTGGAGCTCCACGGTCTATTACCATAGACCAAGGATGCCAATTTGCATCTAAAGTTATTGAAACTTTCATAGAATTGTATGAAATTAAACATAGAAAATCATAACCTTACCACCCACAAGCAAATGGCCAAGTTGAGGTAACAAATAGAGAATTGGAAAGGATCTTGAAAAAAACTATAGCTGTTCATATGAGGAATTGGATTGATAAACTACTTGAAGCAGTCTAGAATTATAATGTTACATGGAAATCCACTACTAGATTCACACCTTATGAATTAGTTTTTGGTAAAAATCCTCTCTTACCTATTGAATTTGAACTTCTAACATTACATACAACATTGGAAATTGGAATTGACTTGTCACATGCATAGATGGATAGAATCCTACAACTAAATACATTGGATGAGCTTCGGTTGGATGCCCTGCACCAAACTGAAGTAATGCAGGATCAAATAAAGTTGTGGCATGATAGTCACATTAATAAAAGGAAATTTTAGGAAGGATATTGGGCCTTGTTGTTTGATTTTCTCTATGAAGACATTCATTGAAAACTAAGGACCAGATGGCTTGGACCTTATCGGATTGAAGAAGTGTTTGACAATGGAGCAGTCCGAGTATCTCCCATTTATGAATCACAAAGAAAGTTAGTTGTGAATGGTCATCGCCTTCAGGTATACCATACACCTTTGAATAAGGAAGAGTTATTGCAACAACTTAATAGTTTGGATACACAACAAGTGGAAGAGTCTTCTTCTTCCACCTCAATTTCAACATCAGCATGATCATGGATTTCAATAAAAGCAAAAAAATAAAAAAAAATGGAAAAGCAAAAAAATGAATAAATTTTGGTTGTGAATTCCTTCATGGGTATGATTTCAGGGAAGTCATGAATTCATTCATTGGCACAATCAGAATCAAGAAAAAAAAAAGAGAGAAAAGGAGAGGAAAAAGAAAAAAAAATGAAAAAAAAGAGATAAAAATGAATAGCTCAGCAGTGAAAACCTTTTCTAAGGTGCTACTAAGTTGGTGTGCATGAAAACCAATTTTTTGGCATGCATTACCTTGAAAATTTTTGAACACCATTGTACAAATTCACCCATTGCACTTGTTTTGAAGTATTGCTGAAACCACAACAGAGCCTCAACAAAAGTATCCAAATTTTAAAACTTGCATTAACTCATTTTTATCAGGTATATATTTCTTGCATTTCTCTCATTGTAAATATTTGGTATGTAGTATATGACGATTAACCATTAGCATAGAAGGTATTCATAAGAGTTGGCATATTTGAAACATGCTTGAGAAGGGGAGAACATTAATTTTTGCTTAAGTCTTCAGAATGAATATGTCAATGCTTGTTGTATCTTCAAAATGACTGTCATACATCTTCAAAATGATTGATATATTTTCTTCAAAATGACTGTCATGTTAGCTTTGAAATTACTGTTGCATTATCTTCAGCTTGATGACAAAATATTTTTGAAAATTCTTGTCTTCGAATAAAGTATGTTTTGAATTATTGTTATCTTCGGATAATGGTATAAATTTTTGACTTCATATTGGCAAAAGTATTTGGATTGAGCATTTTTGAAATAAGAAAGAAAAAATGAAAAAAAAATAGTTTTAACACAATGCTGCCACGTTGAGGGAGAAAAATATAGTCAGCAGGATTTTTGACCTTGTGCGATGTCTACCATGTGTCCTCAACATAATCTGCACCATTTTTCTTGGCATTCATTAAAATTATAGTAGTTATGAAAAGAGCTAATAACATGCCACCAAAGTTAACAAGCACGCATGTGAAAATTCTGAGACAACGGGTGCATTAAAGACAAAATTTAGAAGATACGATGGCAAAAGACGGTTGGTCAATCAACATGTGACAACTAAGGCAAAGTAGAGAACCATACCCCCTTCTTTCTAAAGATATGCATGACAACACGAATGATTACAAAGCAAAGTTTGTGAACCTAAAGCTCTTTCTGAAGCATTGCAACAAAGAAAAAAAAACCCTTGTTTTTATCAGCAGAGAAATCATCTTCAAAACAACAGTTTGGAAATTCATCTTCAGCACAAGTAAAATATGGGACACAAGACATAGATAGAACTAGCAGATTCCACTCTCCTCAGAGAAAACCCAGGAATAGTGCAAATTTTTGAAGGAGGATTCATGCCATTTATGGACAAATTTAATGGGAGCTTTGAGGACCTGGCTATTATGTTTGCTCAAACATTCAAAAATAACCGAGTGCATATAAATGGTATGACAATTTTAGTAACCCTTGAGATTTTAAGTCAAATTACTGAGCTTCCAAGAATACACTATCAAATTTAGTTAACCAGTTTATGGAAGAAGATGATAGGAGACCTGAGTATATAATGAGTCAAAATATGTGTAAAGGAGTCAAAAGGGCTAGTTTACAAGAACCTTGAGATGAATTAGCTACTTGGATTATTAGGTTTTTAACCTGTGAAGGCCAGTATGTAACTTTATGAGGGCATCATTTCAAAATTTTAAACCATCTCAGACATGGAAGGTAACAACCTGAATTCAGGGTTAATATTTTAGCATACCTGCATGGAGAATTGTAGAGTATGGCAAAAGGTATCAAGAAGGAAAAGGAATCCCTCGTCATCATGGAATCATCAAATTGATTTGCCAACACCATTTTAGGGGAAACCCTAGGAGATTCAATAGATTTTATTCTGCCATTACTAATGTTGTTTATGAAGAAGAAGATGAAGGAGAGGAGAATGTTGTTGTAGAAGAAAATGTTGTTATAGAAGAACCTGTAGAAAACACTGCTATAGGTTCCCCTATTGAAAATGTTGCTATAAATTCTGCTACATAACAAAATGATATTGAGAAACATAATGTTTCTACTACAGAGGAAGAACACCAAGGAAAAACAACAGAGTTCTTCCACAAAACCCTCTACCTTGCAAACAAAAAAATAAAGGAACACCTAGTAGCAAGAAAAATAAGCAGAAAAGATTACATTTTTTTGAAAATATTGTTTATTTTCCTGAACAAGAGAAAGACACTCTCAATGAAGCAGGGCAAGAAATAAGGGAAAAAATAGAAATACCTTCCTCAGAACATGAGAACATCCCTACAACCCTTATTACCAGTAGAAAATGGGGCAAGAAAAAGAGATATACATAAGGGATTAGGAGGTCTGCAAGACTCCAACAAAAATAAAAGGAAGAATAAGTAGTAGAGGAATATATTGATTAGGAAAGCCCTAATGTTGTGGATATACAACAAGCCACTAAAAGTGTAGATGAAATTTTAGAGAATATCATGGATACTTTTGAACAATAACAGAGGACTGAAGTAGAAGAGGAAGTCATTAAGCAGTAGACTGAAATTGACTTCCCTACATCAAACTCTGAAATGGAAAAGGAAATGATTTTTGAGCAACCAAATGAAACTAACTTTGATTCAGTAGAAGAGGAAGAGATAGACATTGCAGAACAATTGAAAATAGGAAGGAGTGTCATCAGAACTTAGATGAAATGGGTTGAACAAAGAGAGAATGTCATTGAAAAATAAGAAAATAAAATTAAGGAATTGCAACAAGAAGTGGAGGAATTGAAAATCAGGTTCACACGGGTTGAAAAATAGCCAACCTCATCAGAAGATGACCTGATTCAGTTGTTGATGGTACTGTCTAGGGAGGATGAAGCCATAGGATCTCATGCTGAAGCAACACCTCTTCAGTATGAAATAATGCCACTTCCTAATGAAACCTAGGACATTCCTAAAAGCCTAGAACAAAATGTTGAAGAATCACAACCATTATCACAAGAAACTCTAGCACAACAACCAACAATCAATGAACAAGTAAGTTCTCATTCAGTTGATATTTTTGTACCTACATCTGTTACAGTAGAAGTAGAGGACAAAGAGGTTCAAACATATTTAATAATAATAGAAGATGACATGGCTAAAGTAGAAGATAAGGGGGTGCAAGTAAACTTGTTACCAAGAGTCCAGCCTGTGTTTAGACCTTCTAAAACTATGTCCTTGGAGAAGTATAACACAAAAATAGCCAACTGGATGATGAAATGTGAAACACTTTCCACTTAGCTTGATGAAGTGAAATAGGTAGAGAAACAAATGGAGAAAAAGGATAAAGAGATCAACAAACTGAAAGAGTAGGTATCTGATTTATGTTGCATTGCTATGTTTTTAGTCCAGTTTAGACGACCTGCTAGATTTTATAGCCTCATTTTGAAAGAAATATACCTTAGGTTGCAAGTTATGAGAATCAGTTCAAACCTCCCATATAAGATGGAAAATTTTGAAGAGTTTATAGAAGCCTATTTTAACAGTCCCTTAGAGCAAAATAATCTATTGTGTGAGTTGTTTTTACATAGTTTCTTTATCCTAGAAGAAGTCAAGTTTCTTCATCATATTTACATAGGATATGTGCAGCTGAGAGCCTTCATGTCTACTTTGCAAAATCAGATTTATTGGAATCAGGAAAAGGCACACAACATGGAAATTGAACTGAGAGCTTAACTATCAGTGAGAGTAGTACAGCCTAATCATCCTATCATTGTTAATTAGCATATGGATTTTATGAAGAGGGAAGATACCAAAAGGGTGTATTTGAACAATATAAGGGACTGCATTATGAAATTTTAGGAATATTGTGCTATCAACTTTGTTTCAGCTTTGACATTTTGTAGGAATAGGTGGGTAGAGCTATCTACAGTTTTATAGAAGAGAGAGTCTTTTTCTCCCATTAATATGGAATGGTCTAGAATGAGGGCAGAAGGAGTGGTATAGCTTATCATGATCTTACAACATCATTGGATAGGTCTTAAGTTCAGACCTCCAATCATCATTACTCATGTTCCCACCTATACTGAAGAGGACTCCCAACAAGATGAACAGTTTGAACAATGGCTCAAAAATATGCAAGAAGACAAAGGCTATTACACTGGTACCAAATTATTCTACGAGACATGGAATCTGACTATGGACATCTATGATTCCATATCCCACTACAATGCATGAGGGCATGCATTAGTTTAAGTTGGTAGGAATGATGAGGCCAAAATAAGCCTAATTTTTAGCATGTTTTAACTATCTAGATTGTCCAAAAACTCTTATGAACTATATTATATGTTGATTAAGTTGGTTTAATATGCTATGTATTAACTATTTGCATTTTTGAAGTGATAAGGATGATATATTCTAATTTTTGATAGTTTTTATGTAGTTTTTAGGACATCTTGTCATGGCATGTTGAATTGAGGAATATGCTTACGTTGATAGTAATATTTTAATGGTTTTTACTTTGATGTTTTACATATTTTTTTTTTGCAAATAATGGAGGAAAATTGTTTTGCACATCAGAAACTAGTATTTCATGCCTTGCCTTCAACAAGGCATGGATTTCACATATGACATTTCCACATGGAGATAATTGGAGGACATCATACTTAGTCCTGAGAGATCACTCACCTGATAAGAACAACTGCAATCCTTTGAAAACCACACAACAACTCAATTCAAATAAATTCCAATTAAAACAATGCTTTTGGGTTCACAGAACACAGTCTCTTCGGATTGAGAAAAATAACTATGAATTGAGGCAAAAAAGTGATTTTCACCTTTTTGACTATTTTTGACAAGGAAAAGTGGGAAATAAAAGCTGAGAAAGTTAAGGAGAAATATATCTAGATGGTCTTTGTCGTCCTTGCCAACCATAAGTCACCATGCATGAGGAAATATCTATCTAAACCATTTTCAAGATAGAACTAGAAATCTGCTGCAACATTATAGGAGTTCCCCTGTAGAATAGGAATAGTATCTTTTTATTGTTGTAAATGGATATTTTGCATCTATAAAAGGAGGTTACCATTCTGGTTGAGCAATTATAGATTATACTTTTAGGAAAATTAGCTATTAAAGATATTAGAAAGAATATAGATTAGTGTAGATATAGTATGTTGTCTTGTACAACCATGTACAGTAGTTTTGTAATGAAATTTTAGAAGCAATAAAAAAGAGTCTTTTTATATCATTTTTGTCATGTCTGAGTTTGTTTAAATTTTAAATATAGAAGAGAGTTTACCCTTTCTTCTGGAAAATAAGGCTAGCCACTTCCAAACCTAGGAGGAGGAACTAACTGATAGGTTTTACTCTATTTATTTTTTTTGTAGCAGAATATAGTGTGAACTTGCCACTTTCATTTCTTGCATTTACTGACAACATTTTATGTTTAATATTTGTCCATGTTATTTCTATTATATGTTTAGCATTAGACTTGAATTACAATTCCATTCTCAACAACTTTTCAATTTCTATCATTTCATTTCCAGCACACTTTAAATTCTATAATTTCCTGCTTTGTTGTTTTTGCTATCAAACCCTTCATAGAAGATTGACGACATTCTATCATAGAGCCTTAACAGGGAAATAAATTTTATTTCAGTACAATCTTTCATTATTGTATGTTAGTCTTACAATGGCACTGAGAGGGGGGGGTGAATTAGTGTAGCTATTTAATTTCAAATCTACAACTCTTAAATCTGAAAATGAAAGCTTAAAACCAAAAACAACAAGTATCACAAGAGAGCATCACATAACACAAGATGTAACGAGGTTCACTAGTTTTGGCCTCTCCTCAAAAATAGACTACTTGGACTCCCATCCAAATCCAGCCTTTGCAAAGCACCAACTTTACAATCAATTTACCAGCACCCATTGGAAGGAGCACCAACCCCTAATTTACCAGCACCAACTGGAAGGAGCACCAACCCCTAATTCCAAGCACCAACTTGGATTTCTATTTTGAATCTTAGATTGACATAAATATGCCTTCACTTTTACAAGACCCATACTGGTCTATTGCTCATCCAACCTCTCTTTCAATTTAGAAAACACATATTCCTTCTACGCACTTGCTGTCACACTCTCTCAGTCACACTCTATCAGCTGCGCTCTTTCTCCACCTCTCTTCTCTTAGTAGTGCTCTATATCCACTCTATTTATCTCTTCGACTTTTCTCATATATCTCTACCCACATAGAGCTCAACCTAATGGATCACTCTTACCACTCTGCTTACTATGCTCTGATAGCCTTCTCTGCGCTCTGATAGCCTTCTCTGCTTGCTTACAACTCTGACAGCCTTATCTGCTCACTTTTCAATTTTGAGCTACCTTTTTTACTTCCGCATGCAACTGCCCTTTTATAAAAATATTTTCATCTTGAAACCCTAATACTTCTGTAACTGCCATAATCTCGCATGTAGCCTATTAATAGTCACTTGTATAAGTAACTCCTTTCTAACACAACATTCTTACACGCAACCTATTAATAGATTTGTCTCTTTAATTGGGATTCTCAGTATGGCCACCACTCTGACATTTTCACAGTGTCACGGCCCTGTAACAGCCGTTTTGTATTTAATGCATTATTCTAATTTTAGCTGCATAATTTTATTCTGTAACTGCCCCCTGTAACTGCAGTTATGACTCAAGTTAACTCTTCTTTATTTTTCTTGCATGATTTTCTTTGCAATTGTAGTTCTGAATCTAGTTAACTCTTCTTATTTTTGCTACATGATTTTCCTTTGCAATGTCCCCTACAACTATTGTAAGACTTCAGTTAACTGTCACATATCTTATTTTGGTTGGGTTCTTCTTCTTTCAATGCACCAAAGCAACCTGTCGTGAAATCGTGACACTTCTGTCTCTTTGTACTCTTCTTGCCTTTTACCTATGAAAACATGACATGTCACGATATCGTGACACTTTTTGCCTCCTTGTCCTTTTCTCGGCTTGCACCTACGAAAATAGAACATGTCGCAAAATCATGACACTTTCGCTGCCTTGAGCTCTTCTCTCTCTTTCCTGTGAAAATAGAACATGTCACAAAATTGTGACACTTTCACTTCCTTGCACTCTTCTTTGCTTGCACTAGCAAAAACATGACATGTCATGAAATCGCAACACCTTTCACTTTTGTACACTCTTCTCTGCAAGCACTAGCAAAAACATGACATGTCATGAAATCATGACACCTTTCGCTTCCGTACACTCTTCTCTGCAAGCACTAGCGAAAACATGACATGTCACAAAATTTTGACACCTTTCGCTTTCATACACTCTTCTCTGCAAGCACTAGCGAAAACATGACATGTCACAAAATCGTGACACTTTTCGCTTTCGTACACTCTACTTGGCTTGCACTAGCGAAAACAAAACATGTCGCAAAATCGTGACACTTTCACTACCTTGTGCCTTTTCTATCTTTGGCCCGTGAAAACACATGTCACGAAATCGTGACACTTTTGCCTCCTTACTCTATCTCTCCTCTTCGGGTCGTGAAAACCCTACATGTCATGAAATCACGACACTTTTTCTCCTTAGCGCTTCCTCTTGCAAATTGTCATGAAATCGTGACACTTTTCCTTACAAGCTCTTTCTCTCAAACATGTCATGAAATCGTGACACATTTTTGTTCGTATTGCCTCTCTTGCAGATTGTCACGAAATCACGACACTTTTCTTTACAAGCTTCTTCTCTCAAACATGTCGCAAAATCGTGACAGTTTTTCTTGCATGTGAAGCTTCTTTGAACATGTCATGAAATCATGACAGTTTTCTTACTTGCCTTCTTTGCTTCCAACATGTCGTGAAATCATGACAATTTTTCTACTTGCCTTCTTTGCTTCCAACATGTCACGAAATCATGACAGTTTTTCTACTTGCCTTCTTTGCTTTCAACATGTCGCGAAATCATGATAGTTTTTCTACTTGGCTTCTTTGCTTCCAACTTGTCATGAAATCATGATAGTTTTTCTTACACTTTCTCTCTCTTCCAACATGTCATGAAATCATGACAGTTTTCCTTGTGCTTTCTCTCTCCTCAAACATGTCGTGATATCACGACAGTTTTTCTTGTGCTTTATCTCCTCAAACATGTTGCGATATCATGACATTTTTTCTTGCTCTTTCTCTCTTCTCAAACATGTTGCAATATCGTGACAGTTTTTCTTATGCTTTCTCTCTCCTTAAACATGTCACGATATCGCAACATAAAACATGTCGCGATATCATGACAATTTTCTTACTTGTCTTTTTCTTTGATCCTTTGAATCTGGACAACTTTTGTCTTCTTGGAAATTCATTGTACATGCTTTGAAATCTTGTTCACTTCATCAACCGATCTATCTAATGACCTCTGCACTCCTGTCCATTGCATCAATCGATCCTCTGTCTGTGTTGACAACAATGACAATACTTTGGCTGCACCTTGCTCAATAATGAACTCCTGTCCTTTATACTTTGGCTACACCTTGCTCATCAATGAACTCCTATTCACTGCAATTTGGCTGCACCTTGATCATCAATGAACTCCTGTCCATTGCATCAACTGATCAACCTGACTGTGTTGACAACAATGACAATACTTTGGTTGCACCTTGCTCATCAATCTCCCCCTTTGGAATTGTTGGCAACACACGTAATTGTGTGCAATTACCTGTAATTCTTCTCCCCCTTTGACAATAATACCAAAGGGCGGCTACAAAAATCCCCCTGAGTCCATGCATAACATTCTTAGGTAAAAATTATTACAGTTAGAAAAAATCATAAACATGAGCAATATGATAAACAGATGCATAAATGCTCCCCCTAAGAATTTGATCCCGATGGCTAGTCAATTCTTAGTCTATTCTTGGGAATATGTGACCACTTCATTTCACTATTTGACAACATCATGATAAGCATAATAGGCATCAACAAAATCAATAATGTGAGTAGCAACAATAACCAGTGAATGACATCATCACTATCAACTTCACCAATATAATATGTGTAAGAACATGGCTGGACTACTATCTTCTGAGTACCAACCCTCTATTGCTCTACAATCTCAAACTTGTCCACTATTAGTGAAGGCATACACTGATTGTATATATCCAACTATTTGTTCTACAATGCTGGTAGCATCTGCAAAAGCATCTTGGATATTCTCAACAAGCTTGAACCTAATGTCAGTTTTTTGTCTCTCTCTTCAGTGAGAGTCTAGCAGGCTACCTCAATCCACTTTCAACTCTGTGTAAGAATCAAATATTGTACTGTAGCACAACCAAATTCCTTTTTATATTTACAACCTGATATGAGTTTTCTATACTTACTGCAGATCACCTTACTTTCAACTATGCAAATCAAGAGAAGACATTTTGTTAAGCACTTTACAGCCAACCATAGTGCCCCTTACTCAACCTCATACTTCTTAACCTTGGATTGGCATTTTATCAATAGTTAAAATGAAACTATCTATGAATTAAATAATTTCACCAAGGCGTCATGAAAGATCTCACAATCTTAATCATCAATGTGTAAAACAAATACACGTTGCTTTTATCGAAACACAAATACATAGCTAGGGCAAGCATTCTTCCACTAATCAAATTATCTGAACTGTTATGATTCGTAATTTTGAATAGTGGCAGTAAGAATCATTAACAGTACAACAATGACATATCTCAAAACTACCAATGGTGACAGCTCTCAAATTAATCACCACACTTCATGGCACTTCCAATAACCACTACATAAACTGAAAAATACACTTTAACAACTATACGACAATATCTCGACTACTTGCCTTTCATCCTCAGATACCTAGAAAAATACATAGGAGCATTAAAATAAAACTTTAATATTGCTCCCCTTGAGGATGTGCCACCTGGAGTTGCTTAGAGCAATGGCGGAGTAGCCTCCTTCAGTCCAAGGAGACATGATTTCCTTTCTTCTACCTTTCTCCAAACTTTCCTGAACTTGGGCTTGAGTTTTTCAATTACTTCCCTATTTTGCCCCTGTTCATGAACTTGAACATTTCTCTTGCGGGGTTGTCTCTTGTGCATTCTTGATGGATGATTATTTTCTTTTCTTTTATGCACATGATATGTTCCCTGTCTGTGTTTCCATCTTTGTGTCTAATGAAATCTAGGGTTTTGCCTTAGATTAGATACAGAAGTGCTTGGACAGAACCTTGCTATGTGCCCTTGACCATTACATTTAAAACATTGCACATGTTTTATTCCCTATATGTATTGCATTCTATGTGTATTATGAAATCTATGGTCTTGCCTTATATTGGATACAAAAGTGCTTGGACAAAACCTTGCTATGTGCCCATGGCCATTACATTTAAAACATTGCATAGGGTGTTCACTCAGGAAAGTAAATGTTTTTTTATCAGCATAACTTTTTGATCTATTGTTCAGTCCATAATAAATTGCCTTGTGACCATAGCAGTTGCATTTAGAACAATAGCCATTAAAAGCATTATTATTAAAAGAGTGAGAGTGAGAGAACCTCTTTTGTTGTGGTTGCTTTGTTGTAGATCTTCTTTGATATTTTCTTTCTTTTGAAGATTCAGCTTCAAACTTTTCTTGCTTTGATCCTTCAGTAGTGGACTTCTTCTTTTTTGTACTTTTGGAAGATGACGGTTGTTCAGCTTCATATCCAAGACCAGACTTATCCGTGGAGCTTATTTGTTGCTTTCTCATTTTATTTAGTAATTCAGTGCTCTTCTCATATTTGAGATTTATGTTGGCCTCTTCTAGTTGTTTCTTCAATGAAACAATCTCTTCTTCTTGTTGGCAGCAAATAGTCTCTTTCTCATTGATTTGAGACCTGAGAATATCTTCAATCCTTTTGTACTATTCTACTTGCAGCTTTAGATCAACAATAACTTTGTTAGATTCCTTTTCACTTGTGCTGCATACATCATCCTCATCATCTAGGTGTGTCTTCAAGGCTTCTTCTAATTTCTTGGCCTTTTGAACTTGTAGGAAGAGATCTTCAATCTCATCCCCATATTCTTCTAACTTCTTGGACATTATTTTGTTCTTTTTCTTTTCTATACTCAACTCTTCAAGTGCAGAGATCAACTCACATTCTAAATCTACTTCAATCTCAAGATTTTCATCACAAACTTTAGGATTCACTTCTACCTTTTCTGGTTCAATTTTCTCTTCTACAGAAACTAAAACTGACTGGGATGCCTTTTTGAAGGAGGATCTATTCTTTTTAGCCATTGTGAACTAATCCAAGATCAACCCTGACTGATTTAGCCAAAACTAGGAACTTGGCTCTGATACCAATTGTTAGTCTTACAATGGCACTGAGAGGGGGGGGTGAATCAGTGTAGCTATTTAATTTCAAATCTACAACTCTTAAATCTAAAAATGAAAGCTTAAAACCAGAAACAACAAGTATCACAAGAGAGCATCACATAACACAAGATATAACAAGGTTCACCAGTTTTTGTTACTCCTCAAAAATAGACTGCTTGGACTCTCATACAAATCCAGCCTTTGCAAAGCACCAACTTTACAATCAATTTATCAGCACCCACTGGAAGGAGCACCAACCCCTAATTTACCAACACCAACTAGAAGGAGCATCAACCCCTGATTCCAAGCACCAACTTGGATTTCTATTTTTAATCTTAGATTGACATAAATATGCCTTCACTTTTAAAAGACCCTTACTGGTCTATTTCTCATCCAACCTCTATTTCAATTTAGGAAACACATATTCTTTCTGTGCAATTCCTATCACACTCTCTTAGTCACACTCTATCAGCTGTGCTCTTTCTCCACCTTTCTTCTCTTAGCAGTGCTCTATATCCACTCTATTTCTCTCTTCAAATTTTCTCATATATCTCTACCCACACAGAGCTCAACCTAACGGATCACTCTTACCACTCTACTTACTGTGCTCTAACAGCCTTCTCTGTGCTCTGACAGCCTTCTCTACTCGCTTACGACTCTAACAGCCTTATCTACTCACTTTTCAATTTTGAGCTACCTTTTTCACTTTTGCACACAACTGCCCTTTTATAACAATATTTTCATCTTGAAACCCTAAGTCTTTTGTAACTACCATAATCTCGCATGCAGCCTATTAATAGTCACTCCTATAAGTAACTCCTTTCTGACATAATATTCTTACATGCAACCTATTAATAGATTTGTCTCTTTAATTGGGATTCTTAGTATGGCCACCGCTCTGACAGTTTCACAGCGTCACGGCCCTGTAACAGTCATTCTATATTTAATGCACTGTTCTAATTTTAGCTGCATAATTTTATTCTTATAACTGCCCCTTGTAACTATAGTTCTAACTCCAATTAACTCTTCTTTATTTTTCCTGCATGATTTTCTTTGCAACTGCAGTTCTGACTCTAGTTAACTCTTCTTATTTTAGCTGCATGATTTTCCTTTGCAATGTCCCCTGCAACTGCTGTAAGACTTCAGTTAACTATCACATATCTTATTTTGGTTGGGTTCTTCTTCTTTCAATGCGCCAAAGTGACCTGTCGTGAAATTGTGACACTTCTATCTCTTTGTACTCTTCTTGCCTTTTACCCATGAAAACATGACATGTCGTGATATCGCGACACTTTTTGCCTCCTTGTCCTTTTCTTAGCTTGCACCTATGAAAATAGAACATGTCGTGAAATCACGACACTTTTGTTGCCTTGAGATCTTCTCTGTCTCTTGCCCACAAAAATAGAACATGTCATGAAATTGTGACACTTTTGCTTCCTTGCACTCTTCTCTACTTGCACTAACAAAAACATGGCATGTCGTGAAATTATGACACCTTTCACTTTCGTACACTCTTCTCTGCAAGCGATAGCAAAAACATGACATGTCATGAAATCGTGACACCTTTCACTTTCATACACTCTTCTCTGCAAGCACTAGCAAAAACATGACATGTTGCGAAATCGTGACACCTTTCACTTTCGTACACTCTTCTCTGCAAGCACTAGCGAAAACATGACATGTCATGAAATCGTGACACTTTTGCTTCCGTACACTCTACTTGGCTTGCACTAGCAAAAACAAAACTATCACAAAATCATGACACTTTCACTACCTTGTGCCTTTTCTATCTTTGGCCTGCAAAAACACATGTCACGAAATCGTGACACTTTCACCTCCTTACTCTCTCTCTCCTCTTCGGGTCATGAAAACCCGACATGTCATGAAATAATGACACTTTTTTAACTTAGCGCTTCCTCTTGCAAATTGTCATGAAATCGTGACACTTTTCCTTGCAAGCTCTTTCTCTCAAACATGTCGTGAAATTGTGACACATTTTCGTCCATACTGCCTCTCTTGCAGATTGTCACAAAATTGCGACACTTTTCTTTGCAAGCTTCTTCTCTAAAAAATGTCGCAAAATCATGATAGTTTTTCTTGCATGCGAAGCTTCTTCAAACATGTCACAAAATCGTGACAGTTTTCTTACTTGCCTTCTTTGCTTCCAACATGTCACGAAATCATGATAGTTTTTCTACTTGCCTTCTTTGCTTCCAACATGTCACGAAATCGTGACAGTTTTTCTACTTGCCTTCTTTGCTTTCAACATGTCGTGAAATCATGATAGTTTTTCTACTTGGCTTCTTTGCTTCCAACTTGTCATGAAATCATGATAGTTTTTCTTGTGCTTTCTCTCTCTTCCAACATGTCATGAAATCATGACAATTTTCCTTGCGCTTTCTCTCTCCTCAAACATGTCGTGATATTGCGACAGTTTTTCTTGTGCTTTCTCTCTCTTCAAATATGTCACGATATCATGACATTTTTTCTTGCTCTTTCTCTCTCACGATATCATGATAGTTTTTATTGTGCTTTCTCTCTCCTCAAACATGTCGCAATATCGTGACAAAAAACATGTCGCGATATCACGACAATTTTCTTACTTGTCTTTTTCTTTGATCCTTTGAATCGAGACCACTTTTGTCTTCTTGGAAATTCACTGTACATGCTTTGAAATCTTGTTCACTTCATCAACCGATCTATCTAATGACCTCTGCACTCCTATCCATTGCATCAACCGATCCTCTGTTTGTTTTGACAACAATGACAATACTTTGGATGCACCTTGCTCAACAATGAACTCCTGTCCATTATACTTTGGCTGCACCTTGCTCATCAATGAACTCCTATTCATTGCACTTTCGTTGCACCTTGCTCATCAATGAACTCCTGTCCATTGCATCAAATGATCAACCTGACTGTGTTGACAACAATGACAATACTTTGGTTTCACCTTGCTCATCATTGTAAAAGTAATTAGGCTTTCAATTTCTGTAATTGTAATCATATTTCAATTTAGCAACTGTAATTAGGATTTATTTTTGCAACTTAGCATTAGTTTTCATTTATGCAATTAGATTTAATTTTGTTTTATGCAACTTAGGGGTATAAGTGACACAAAACCCCCCCACCAACCAGTTCCACCAATAAGACTTGGTACTCGAAATAGACCTAAATTATATATTGTTTACCCCTTCTTTCGCAGATAGCCTTGTACACTGCTTTGGATTGACAAATTCAATGAGAATTAATGGTGTTCTTAACGACAACCCATCAACCTCCATTACTATTTTTGTCCCTTCCAATGCTTTGATAATGAATTTTTAACACATCCTCTATATTCTTTGTATTTAGGTACCTTGATAATGATGAAATTTGAATATAATCTTTCAATCAAATAACAAACAAATTTTCAATGTTGAATTTTCCATGTACAACATCTCAACAAGGACTAGTCGTTATGTGACGCTTGTATGATAATTGTGAAACACTCTTTACAATGTTTTCATTGCTTATAAATTATTTTTACAAGTCAGGGTTTAGCTTCTATTCATAATAAAATAATTATAATCAAAGAACTCATAGTAATAAACTATTGATTAATTAATATAAATAACATAATTTATACTGATAATTATATAAATTAATTTTAGTATAAATGATTAAAATTATTTTTTAAATAATGTTGTCTTGTTTTAGTCCAGTAATACCTTGAGAAGATGTGTTGAGCTAACTTGAATATTCAAAGCATATAATTTTAAGTTATTAACTTTTTTTTTCTAAATAAAAAGATTAAGAGTTTATAAACATATTCAATTCTCATCTCACAAACATTGCTATAGCTAGATACATACATATTTTTTTATAAAAAGTTTGAATTTTTGATTTTCATTTTCTAGATCTTTAATTTTCTTTGTAAATAAAAATATTCCAAAATTTAGAATTCTTCTTATTGACATTTTCTTATAGTAGCCTTCACAATACCAAAATTCCACCTCTACTATCTACACATTGCATCTTAGTAGAGTAATATTTCCAAAACTTCGTGCTATCATATTTTTCTTCACTATATATGGACTGGTAGTTTTCTTCTTGAAGCATAAGTGCAACCACAATAAGTGTAATAAATAGTTCAAATAAAAATACGTTAATGTTATAAAATATAATAAATACTATTTATGGAAAACATTCAAGTAAATCTTAATCATTATTTGATTCAGTTAGTCGACATTTTCTTGTCAACTTCAGCTAAACTTACTACTTTCTCTAACCATGAAAAATATAATTGAACTTCAAGATCCTCTATTAAAACCCCTTTATTGGCTAGCCTATCTACACAAGTTACTAAAATATTAATTCCTTTTGTAATATTTATTATTTTTGAAAAAAATATTTATAAAATATATTTGTCTAATGTAAGATAATGAGACTAAGATACATATTTTTATAAGTTGTTATAATCTTTAGAAAAAATAGATTCTTAATTATTAAAAATATTTATTTAACTAGTAATAGTTAACTAATAATTTTATAGGGATATATATATTGTGATTAAATATCTCCAATATGCCCCAATTATTGGTACTCCCAATAGTTCCCATACATATTCCAATGAGATACCAATCTTATATGCTACTCTCCCAAATGTTGTATAGTGACATTTCACTACACTAGGCAAATATAGCCTAAATTATATGGATCCAAATGAAGCTAACAATTGCATTGAAATGTAGGGCTTAAATAGGCCCATATTACAACCAATTTCCCCTTGAAATGAGCAACCATTTCCTTGGATTGAGCAACCAATTCCCAAATTGGGAAGATAAGCTTTATCCAAAATGCTCATTCATGGGATAGCCTCTTATCCTCCTAACTTCCAATATCCCTCTAGAAGATATTGGGACAACTAGGCCTAAAGACTAAATCCAACATGAGCTCATAAAGCCCATATTTTACAATTTTCCACAAATTGTTTATTAGCCTAAAATAAGACTAAGTCCTAATTTCAATAGACTAAGCTTACTTAAATTATTCCTCATCATGCCTCCCAACAATACAAGCATTGGACTCCAATGCTTTTAACAAAGAAGGGAAGTCACGAGACATTTGATAAGAAAAAATCCAATGAGCCTGATGTGGAAACTATCCTCGACGGGCTACAAGGTATGAAGTAGTAGAGCCCTATCGAGTCTATCAAGTCTTCATATAAAAAATTATGTTGGCACCAATTGAAAACTGAACATTTGGTACCACATCGGTAGGATGACTGATGGTAGGAGTTGATTCCAAGGTAGAATCATGGTATGGCTTGAGTAGATCCACATTGACGACGTCATGAATGTCGAGATGTGTCGAAAGATCAAGGTGGAAGGTATTCTCAAAAACCTGTTGGAGGATGGTATAAGGCCCATAGCAAAGTGGTTTGATCTTGCTATGTACCTTTTAAAAAAATTGTTGCTTATCCAAGTAAAGCCAAACTTTATCTCCAACTTGAAAATGATGAGGGATACGATGCTTGTCCATTTCTTGCTTTTGTTTTTGTTGAGTCTTCTATAGAATCTGAACCACCTTTGACTGAAGGCTCTACAAATGAATGAATGAGTTAGCCTTATCTTGCTCTTTTTGAATGTGCTTGGTAGCTGGAGAGGGCAAGGATAAAGGCAACTCATATGGAGCCAAGGGCTGGAATCCAAGACAAACTTCAAAAGGAGAATGTTTTGTGGAGTTGTGAACTGCTCTGTTGTATGCATGCTCTATATGGGTGAGGCTCAAATCCCACTTAGCTAGACTAGAGTGGTGATAGATCCTCAAACTTTGCACAAGTGTGCGATTAACTACTTCCATCTACCCATCTGACTGAGGATGATAGGTAGTGGAGAAGTTAAGAGATACTCCCAAAATATTCCACAAAGATCGCCAAAAGTGCCCCATAAATCATGAGTCTCAATAAAAAACAATGTTGTTGGGAAGACCAAAAGAGTGCCATACTATGTTGAAGAAGAGTTGAGCTAAGTCAAGTGTAGAACTGGTCTTGTGATAAGGAATGAACTTAGCCATCTTGCTGAATCTATCCATAACTACAAAGACACAATCATGTTGTCTAACTATCATGGGAAAACCACTCAACAAGTCCATGGAAATGCTTTCCCAAGGATGAGAAGGAATGGGCAATGGAATGTTGAGGCCCAATTTCCTGTTAGCTGATTTTGAATGACTACAAACTGCACATTGCCTCAAAAAGTAGAGAACATCTCACTGCATATGAGGCCAATAGAAGAACCATTGTAGATGATGAAGAGTCTTTTGTTTCCCAAAGTGTCCCCCATAGAGTGTGGAATGTGCCTCTTTCAAAAGAGATTATTGATGCTCTTGAGGTACACAAAGTTTATCCAACTTGTAGAGCAATCCTTCCTTAATGTAGAAATCTTGAAGAGGACTTAGATTTGATGAGGAAGGATGCAAGAGTTGTTGGTAAAACTTTCCAAAATTTGGATCAATAGGATACTATGTTGGCCATGTTTGGAAACCAATGTGGGAAGTGGTCACAACTATCAAGGCTTGAGCTGTTGGAGGGCGGCTCAAACAATCTTCCATTGTGTTACTTTTCCCTTTCTTGTATTTGATCACCAAGTGAAACTATTGCAAGTAAGATGCCCACTTCATGTGATGAGCTTCCTCAATCTTGTTTTGTGATTGAAGAAACTTAAGGGGCATGTGATCAGTATGTACAATTATTTCCTTTCCCAAAAGATAATGCCTCCAATACTTGATAGCTTGCACCAAAGCATACAACTCTTTATCATAAGTGGAATAGTTCTTCTTGGCAACTAAAAATGTCTCGGAATGATAGGCCACTAGATGGCCATTCTACTTTAGTATGGCTCCAAGGGAAAACTATGATGCATTTGTCTCTATCTCAAAAGGTTGGGCAAGATCTAGAAGGACTAGGATAGGTGTTGTACATAGTTTATGTTTCAATGTCTCAAAGGCATGAGCTTGATCCTTTGTCCATTGAAACTCAACTTTGGCTTTGGTTAAGTGATGCAAGGGAGCGACAATAGTGGAATATCTTTCAATGAACTTGTGATAGAAATTTGCAAGTCCAAGAAAACTCCTTAACTCGGTGATGGAAGTAGGAGTAGGCCATTTGAGGAGGACTTCAACTTTGGTTGGGTCCACTTGTATGCCTTTTTCATTTATTACAAAGCCAAGGTAGGAGATGGAATATTGGCCAAAAGAACACTTAGGGAAGTTGGCAAAAAAATGGTTCTTTTGAAGGGTTTGGAGAACCTTTTCTAAGTGCTCTAAGTGACTCTTCCAAGTAGGAGAATATACAAGGATATCATCCAAGTAGATGATCACAAACTTGTCTAGACTATCTCTAAACACTTCATTCATCAACCTCATGAATGTTGTTGGAGCATTTGTAAGACCAAAAGGTATAACAAGCCACTCAAAGAGTCCCAACTTGGTCTTAAATGTTGTCTTCCATGTGTCTTCAGCCTGAATTCTGACTTGATGGTATCCACTTTTTAGATCAATCTTGGAAAATAACTTAGCTCCTTGAAGTTGATCCAAAAGATCATCTATTCTTGGAAGTGGATATCTATTCTTGATTGTTATCTTGTTCAATGCCCTGAAATCAATACATAGCCTCCAAGTACCATCCTTCTTCAGTACAAGTAAAATTGGAGATGCACAAGGAGAAGTACTTGGCTTAATAAATCCTTTAGACAACAAGTCTTGGATTTTCCTTTTAATTTCTTCCATTTGCACAATAGATTGCCTATACATTGGAGCATTAGGAAGAGGTGTTGCAGGCATAATTTCTATGCTATGATTGATATGGCATTTAGGAGGAAGCCTTGTGGGCTCTTTAAACACATTGGAATATGATTGCAACAATTTATCAAGTGAAGTATGCCTTTTGTGCATATGAATTGATGCTTGCGTTTCTTCATTTGTTGGCTTTATGAAAATGAGTGCCAATTCCTTTGCTTGATTTAGCGCTTTGCGTGCTTATCTACAACTTAATACCAAATTCTTGGTGTGTTGTGTACATTTGATTAGATATTTCTTGTTATCTAAGTGCAAAGTGTAAGTATTTTTGAAACCATCATGGATAGCCCTTCTATCATATTGATAGGGCCTCCCAAGCAACAATCCACAACAATCCATAGGAGTAACATCACACACAACCTTGTCCACAAATTTTGGACCAAAGGCAAAGGAGACTGTGCAAGTGTGTGTGATTTTGGATGAGGTCCCATTTTCCTTCCATCCTAAATAATAAGGATGAGGATGAGGACTCATAGGCAACTTCAATTTGTTGACAACGGACCTCACAATTAGATTTTTCTATGAGTCATTGTTGATTATACAATCAACAAAGTAATCATGAGTTAGGTGAGCCTGTGTGACAAACAAATTTTCATGGTCACCTTGAGAAGTATTCATGAGGGTCAGATTGTTCAATTGACCCTTTAACTCCTTATATGATCTTCCTTTCCCTATAGCCTCAATGGGACCATCTTTTGGGTCCTCATTTGGAGGCTTTACAACCAAGGATTTCTTCTTCAAATTTTGCAACTTATTGAAGAACACAAGCTTATACTGAGAGGGGGGTGAACAATATAAGACCACTTTTTACTTTTCTTTCCCAATCAATATTATGCAATGTAAAGATAGCAATATCAACAATAGTAATCAAAGCAATGCACAAATCACCACACACAATAGAGACACCAATTTAACGTGGTTCACCCAATGTGGGCTACTCCACGGAGAAAATATTTCACTAAAATTTTCTCAATCAATCTCTTGGGAATCCTTTCCCTATTACAATGTTTATGGATCTCTATCCAAAGGAGACACCAATCCCCTAATCAAGTTCATGGATCTCTATCCATAGGAGAACTCCTTTCTCCTTAGCTCTGACTGGTGATCTTCTAGAAGAACTATTGCCCCCACTGCTCTGGCTAATGGATCTCTATCCACTGAAGACACCTGTCCTCACTACCCTGGCTAATGGATCTCTATCCACTAGAGACTATCATCCTCTATACTCTATCACCTCCAAAGCTCTATCTCAAATCTATACTAAACACAGTCCTTCGGTCTAGCACAAATCTGCTCAATATCTATCTCTAGTATAGCACAAACCTATCCTCAAATATGCACCAAACTCTATCCTCTAATCTACACTAAACACAATCCTTCGGTCTAGCACAAATATATCCTCAATATCTATCCTCAAGCCTTAACACAAAGCTTGACTCAATCTCAAATCAACTCTACTAGATCTACCCCAAACCTTAACTCAAGGTTTGAACAAATCAATCAATCAAATCTGCTCACAAGTCTACTCAAAGACTTGTCTCAAATATACCTTGTAAGCTTCCACAAAATCTCACACTAATCTATCCACAAGTCCTCTCTAGAACTTGTCCAAATCTGCTCAACAAGTCCTCACTAGAACTTATCCAAATCTCTCAATAAGTCCTCACTAGAACTTATTCAATCTCTCAATCTATATTGTAAGCTTCCACAAAAGCTCACACAAATATATCCACAAGTCTTCTCAAAGACTTACCTTAAATCTGCTCAACAAGTCCTCACTAGAACTTGTTCAATCTCATAGAAACATAAAGAGAATTGTTAGAGACTCAATATGCTTCACATTCACTTCAATACTCAATCACTTTCAATCACTCTTTTATCAAAACATATAGAGAATTTTTAGAGACTCAATATGTTTCACACTCATCAACACTCAACCTCTTTCTCAAATCAATTTCAGAATATAGAATAATTTATTTCATAGAACTTGAACTATCACTTCACACATCCACTTGACTAGGCTCAACCAACTCTTACTCAACCAATCACTCAATGAAATAATCCTTGCTCACAAACCCTAGTCCAAGCATATGAACACTCACTCAAAATATTTCCAACAATGCTTATCAACCAATCTCACATAACAATGATACTCATGATCTTTGCAAACCCTAGTTCAAGTTCTTCACTTAACCAATGGCTTCAACAACAATGCTTATCAAACAAGGTTTTATCAACAACTCTTTATTCCAGAAAACCTTGAAGCATTAACTCAAAACACACTCAACAATGCTTATAAAACAATCTTCACATATAGCTCAACAACTCAATAAGGAAACCTAATTAAGTCCTTTTCACTCCAAAGTTGTTTTCTAGAAAACCAACCAATCAACTCAACCATGGAAGAATATGCCCATACCTTTTTCTTTGATGTAGAATGATCTTCAAAAACCTAGTTCAATTATCACAACTTTCTTTGCCAAGTACAAAGGGTTAGATGACAAGAATTATCACCCTAACACTTTTCACAATTTACCTTAAACACAAAGATAAATTAAATCCCAAATACACCTTATTGCTCCATCTCAATAATAAATTTCAACATCATAATTTTCATCAAAAACCCTCTTATAAAATATAACACAATTTCTACTTATAACTCCTTTCTTAAATTGCACTCATCAAATAAAATAATTTATAAAACAATGCAATTTATTCTTCTAAGGTAAAAATTAATTACCCTAGTTTTTACTTTATCAAAAACAACTTTTTACCATGCCCAAAAATCACTTTAACATATAGGTAAATAATCCAATTTAATTACCACCTTATACCTCCCAATTTACTCACAACAACCTTAGGGCAAACAAAAATTTAAATAAAAAATTGTACCTTTGCCCTTAGTGGGTTTTGAACCCACGACGCTGCCTCCTCAAGCGCCTTAGCCATGGCCTTGGCTGCCACGTGAGCTAAGCGCTCACGTGGGAGCTAAACTCCCCATGCGCTCCTTATTCCTTCTATTGGCATCAAAACCAAAAATGAAAAGGGGCTTCCCAAAACTACTGCCATCGAGTTTCGAACCCGTAACCTCCCCTCTACAAACACTAAGCACTTGCCACCTACGCTAGCCACTAGATGGTGCTAGAACCCAAGCGCCTTGTCTTCTTCAACACCCCAAACTTTAAGATAAACATAACGCACAAATTCCTCTATCTTCTCCTCCATAAAATGCAACACGTTTTCAAATTCAAATGCATTTCTTTTGGCCTTAGCAAGGCAATATTTATATTGCTAAGTGCCTTGCTTTGTTATTTCTTCCAACACATCGATGAGGTGATTTTCGACTTGCACGTCAGCGGGGTAACCTTAGGGTTATACCATTTCAAATAAATAAATATTTATTTATAAAATTTAAATTCAATTTGAATTTAAATATTTATAAATTAAATATTTAAACCTTCCTTGGACTTTTTAATTTGGAATAAAAAGCCTCCTTGGGTTTTTATGAAAACCTTTTATTTCTCTAACCATGGTTTTAATGAAAACCTTTTATTTTTCCAATCCATGGTTTTTAATAAAACCTTTTACTTATGCTTCCTATAATATCAAAAATGAATATTATGAAGCTCTTTTACCATCAACCTTTTGCATTGCTCCTTTTGACCTTTTGGCATCAATGGTGGTTCACTCCTTGGCATCAATGACAACCTCATGCCTTGACATCAATGACAACTTTATGGACTCAAAATGTCCAACAATCTCCCCCTTTGTCATTGATGGCAACCCAATAACTTTTTACCATTTCCTTGACCTTTTTATTCTGCTCCCCTAGGAAATTGCTCCCCCTAACTCAATGCTCTCTTCTTAAACCAAATCTCTCCCCCTTACTCAAATACCAAATCTCTCCTCCTTTGACATCAATGGCAAAGGGTCACCTTTGGGGCTCAGGGCTAAGAATGAGTCTCTTAGCTTAGCCCCTCCCCCACCTCCTCTTGAGGTGGTTAATTATAAGGTGGGAGTATTTCTACTCCTAACAAGCACTAGTCTTTACCTTTATCCTCTTTCCTTCTCATCTGATCCTTCTAATTTCTTTGACTATTCCTATCTGTTCATTTTTCTATCTCTGTTCATGTCTATATTCCTATTCATATTCATATCCATATTCCTATTCTGTTCTTATTCATGCTTGATTCTGGAATGTCTGCTCTACACCACTTTGTTGTGTGTCCATCATTATTGCACTTATAACACTTAATGTTATTATTCCTTGGAGGTCCAAATGTCTTAGGATTTCTCCTGGTGAAGCCATATCCCTTTCTATCATGAACCCTACAATTCATTACCTTGTGACCAAACTGATTACATGAGTAGCAATACCCATGGAAAAGTTATCTATTCCCATATTCCTATCTTTCATGTGTCCTGCACTGTGAAGCCATGTGCCCAAATCTGTGACATGAGAAACATCTTCCATTGAAATTTCCTTGTCTTGACCTCATTGGTCTCTTAGTCTCTCTTAACCTATTCTGATTGTTGTTCCATCTATTTCTTCTTTGTGCATTGTTCCTTTCCTTGTTGAACTTTCTATTGTCCAACTCATCCTCAGAAGTCTCACTTTCTCTTACACTATCTTCTTCTAAAGTTTCTTCTTCTTCAGAACTTGAGGTTGACTCCTTTTCTTATTTCTTTTGAGCTTGTTCAAAACCAAGACCTATTTTGTTTGTTGACCTTCTTTGTACCTTGATCATTTTATCCATAATATTTGAACTCTTTCCAAACTTGTGTAGCTTATCCTTGGACTTTTCTAAATCTTCCCTTAGTAGAGCTACTTCTTGTTCTAACTTTTCACATTCTAAGACCTTTGCTTCTAAATTATCCTTGAACTTCTTTGTCTTAGCCATTGACTTGTCTAGATCCTCTATAAGCATTCTTCTCTCTTCATCACATTCTTGAAACTGAAATTCTAGTTTAGAGTTTTGCTTTCTTACCTTCTTTACTATGTCAAGAGCATAAATAAGTTCTGCCTTAAGATCATATCCTTCATTTTTTTATTCTTCCTCTATTTTTTTGCCTTTGATAACATCTTCATTCTTTTTTAACTTGTCTTCTATAGGATCATCTTCTTCTTCTTCTAGTGCCATTAGAAGATTCTCTTCTAGTCCTTCTAGTGCATCCTCATATTCATCATCACTAAAACTGAAACCATTCCTTGTACAACTATCTTCAAGATGTCCAAAATTACCACATCTAAAGCACTTGAGAATTATTGGTGTCCTTTTCTTAACTTCTTTTTCTTCAATCATAAATAGGACTTCATATTTATCATTATCTGAAAAACTATTATCACTATCACTTGAGTACTTACTTGCCTTGTCTGCATAGTAGCTCCTCTTTTGTCTTTGAAAGAACTTCTTTCCTTGTCTACCTTGTCCATCCTTACCTTTCTTTTGGTGCCTGTATCTTTCTGATTCCCTGTTCCTGTGATCCTATTTTTCTTCATCATTGTTATTTTTAGCTTCTTGAAAATCAGTTGCATAGTGACCATACTTTCCATAATTGAAACATCTAACAGATTTTGTATCTTTAAATCTTCTTGAATCCTTATTCCTTCTACCATAATTAGCTTCTTCATCATTGGATGACTCATTGCTTGAATCTGACTTTTTACCCTTTGTCTTCTTAGTAGCTTTGAATGTTGCTTCCTTCTAGGGATTAGGTTCTTTTGTTCTTAACTCAAAAGCTATAAGAATACCAAGCAACATATCTCTTGTCAAAGAATCACCATCCTTTGATTCTTCTATAGCAGAAATATTTTCACTAAATCTTTTTGGAAGAGATCTTAAGACCTTATCACAAACATCTGATTCTTCAACATTAAGTCCAAGTCCTTGCATAGCATTAACAACCTCATCAACTCGAAGTAGATAAGTACTAATATTTTCCTCATCCTTCATTCTTAACTCTTCAAATTGTCCTTTGAGATTTTATATCTTTGCTTTCTTGACACCTTTATCTCCTTCATATATGCTTTGCAACTTATCCCAAATTCCTTTTGCATCTTTACAATGCATAACTTTTATGGACTCTATTCTATGCAAACCTCTCAAAATTGCATTCATTGCTTTTGAATTGTAATGTTGTAGAAGCTTACCTTCCTTATCTGTAGGTGGATCAACTAGGGGTATGTATCCATTTTCAACTGCTTCCCAAATTTCATTGCCAAGTGCCATCAAGTGAATCTTCATTCTCATACTCCAATATATATAATCACTTCCATCAAATATTGGTGTTGGATTATCTGAGGACACATTCTTAGAATCCATTGTGTTCTTGAAAGCTTTTCCTTCAAGCTATTAAACTCTTTCGAAGGAACCCGCTTTGATACCAATTGAAGAACACAAGCTTATACTGAGAGGGGGGTGAACAGTATAAGACCACTTTTTACTTTTCTTTCCCAATCAATATTATGCAATGTAAAGATAGCAATATCAACAATAGTAATCAAAGCAATGCACAAAACACCACACACAATAGAGACACCAATTTAATGTGGTTCACCCAATGTGGGCTACTCCACGGAGAAAATATTTCACTAAAATTTTCTCAATCAATCTCTTGGGAATCCTTTCCCTATTACAATGTTTATGGATCTCTATCCAAAGGAGACACCAATCCCCTAATCAATTTCATGGATCTCTATCCATAGGAGAACTCCTTTCTCCTTAGCTCTAACTAGTGATATTCTAGAAGAACTATTACCCCCACTACTCTAGCTAATGGATCTCTATCCACTGAAGACACCTATCCTCACTACCCTGGCTAATGGATCTCTATCCACTAGAGACTATCATCCTCTATACTCTATCACCTCCAAATATCTATCTCAAATCTATACTAAACATAGTCCTTCGGTCTAGCACAAATCTACTCAATATCTATCTCTAGTCTAGCACAAACCTATCCTCAAATCTGCACCAAACTCTATCCTCTAATATACACTAAACATAGTCCTTCGATCTAGCACAAATCTATCCTCAATATCTATCCTCAAGCCTTAACACAAAGCTTGACTCAATCACAAATCAACTCTACTAGATCTACCCCAAACCTTAACTCAAGGTTTGAACAAATCAATCAATCAAATCTACTCACAAGTCTACTCAAATACTTATCTCAAATATACCTTGTAAGCTTCCACAAAATCTCACACTAATCTATCCACAAGTCCTCTCTAGAACTTGTCCAAATCTCTCTACAAGTCCTCACTAGAACTTGTCCAAATTTCTCAATAAGTCCTCACTAGAACTTATCCAATATCTCTCAATATATATTGTAAGCTTCCACAAAAGCTCACACAAATATATCCACAAGTCTTCTCAAAGACTTACCTTAAATCTACTCAACAAGTCCACACTAGAACTTGTCCAATCTCATAGAAACATAAAGAGAATTTTTAGAGACTCAATATTCTTCACATTCACTTCAATACTCAATCACTTTCAATCACTCTTCTATCACAGAAACATATAAAGAATTTTTAGAGACTCAATATGTTTCACACTCATCAACACTCAACCTCTTTCTCAAATCAATTCAGAATATAGAACAATTTGTTTCATAGAACTAGAACTATCACTTCACACATCCACTTGACTAGGCTCAACCAACTCTACTCAACCAATCACTCAATGAAATAATCCTTGCTCACAAACCCTAGTCCAAGCATATGAACACTCACTCAAAATATTTCCAACAATGCTTATCAACCAATCTCACATAACAATGATACTCATGATCTTTCCAAACCCTAGTTCAAGTTCTTCACTTAACCAATGGCTTCAACAACAATGCTTATCAAACAAGGTTTTATCAACAAATCTTTATTCTAGAAAACCTTGAAGCATTAACTCAAAACACACTCAACAATGCTTATAAAACAATCTTCACATATAGCTCAACAACTCAATAAGGAAACCTAATTAAGTCCTTTTCACTCCAAATTTGTTTTCCAGAAAACCAACCAATCAACTCAACCATGGAAGAATATGCCCATACCTTTTTCTTTGATGTAGAATGATCTTCAAAAACCTAGTTCAATTATCACAACTTTCTTTGCCAAGTACAAAGGGTTAGATGACAAGAATTATCACCCTAACACTTTTCACAATTTACCTTAAACACAAAGATAAATTAAATCCCAAATACACCTTATTGCTCCATCTCAATAATAAATTTCAACATCATAATTTTCATCAAAAACCCTCTTATAAAATATAACACAATTTCTACTTATAACTCCTTTCTTAAATTGCACTCATCAAATAAAATAATTTATAAAACAATGCAATTTATTCTTCTAAGGTAAAAATTAATTACCCTAGTTTTTACTTTATCAAAAACAACTTTTTACCATGCCCAAAAATCACTTTAACATATAGGTAAATAATCCAATTTAATTACCACCTTATACCTCCCAATTTACTCACAACAACCTTAGGGCAAACAAAAATTAAATAAAAAATTGTACCTTTGCCCTTAGTGGGTTTTGAACCCACGACGCTGCCTCCTCAAGCGCCTTAGCCAGCATCCATGCGCTCCTTATTCCTTCTATTGGCACCGAAACCAAAAATGAAAAGGGGCTTCCCAAAACTGCTGCCATCGGGTTTCGAACCCGTAACCTCCCCTCTGCAAACACTAAGCACTTGCCACCTACGCTAGCCACCGGATGGTGCTAGAACCCAAGCGCCTTGTCTTCTTCAACGCTCCAAACTTTGGGATAAACGCAGTGCACAAATTCCTCTATCTTCTCCTCCATGAAATGCAACACGTTTTCAAATTCGAATACATTTCTTTTGGCCTTAGCAAGGCAATATTTATATTGCTAAGTGCCTTGCTTTGTTATTTCTTCCAACACGTCGACGGGGTGATTTTCGTCTTGCACGTCGGTGGGGTAACCTTAGGGTTATACCATTTCAAATAAATAAATATTTATTTATAAAATTTAAATTCAATTTGAATTTAAATATTTATAAATTAAATATTTAAACCTTCCTTGGACTTTTTAATTTGGAATAAAAAGCCTCCTTGGGTTTTTATGAAAACCTTTTATCTAACCATGGTTTTAATGAAAACCTTTTATTTTGCCAATCCATGGTTTTTAATAAAACCTTTTATTTGCCAATCCATGGTTCTAATAAAAACCTTTTACTTATGCTTCCTATAATATCAAAAATGAATATTATGAAGCTCTTTTGCCATCAACCTTTTGCATTGCTCCTTTTGACCTTTTGGCATCAATGGTGGTTCACTCCTTGGCATCAATGACAACCTCATGCCTTGACATCAATGACAACTTTATGGACTCAAAATGTCCAACACTTATAATATTGATGCCTAAGATGACCTTTCTTCTTAAAAAAAATACAAACCAATGGAGGTTTAGAAGAAAATATATTTTTGTAAGAATAAGAATAAGAAGAAGATGAATTAGATGAAGAGGGATATGGAGAAGAAGTAGAAGGATTTTTCTCCTTTTGTTGTTTTTTATTTATCACCTTAGTAGTTCATCTATATGACTAAGACTGAGATCCTCTTGATTGCAAATTCTGATTTGCAAGCTATGCTTGATTTCACATCACATTCAAATTTGTGATGGGTGTATATTTTAACTCCTTTAAAAGTGTTTCTTGCAATCCACTCTTGAATTTGTTGATGTGTTTTACAGGTGAATCCTATATTCTATTTAAAATACTCAACTTGTTGAACTGACCAATGTACTCTTGGAGACTCATGTTGTATCCTTGTTTTAAATGAAGTCATTTGAAGTTGAGGTCTTCAACATAATTTGAAGGATAAAATGTATCCTTCAATGCTTTCACTAAATCATCCCAAGTATCGATGGGATCCTGATTTCTTTGGTGGTCTGTTATCAAAACTTTGGCTATACCAAAAAATTTTAACTTAGCAAAGGAGACTTGCTCATCCTTTGAAATATTACTATAATCAAACCATGTGTCCATATTGAGAATCCAAATATTTAGCACCTTGGGATCAAGAGACCCATCATAAGTTTTGATCTCACATTTAGCTTTGAATTTACTATTAGTAACTTTATCAATCAAAGTGCTAACTACTATGGCTATTGTGGCCATTTTCTCCACCAAATTGGAAGCTATTTATGACCTTGTGTAATCCAATAGTATGATTTACAAAATTAAGATAAAGGGGTAGCAAAAATATTGTTGTTTTCACCCTAATTATTTGAAAAAATAAATATGTTTATGCAACTTTACAATACTTTTTGAAAGGACAAAATTAAAGACTAAACACAAAAAAATAATTTTTCCTTTGCAAAATAAAATTTATTAATCTCCCTTTTGCAAAATTAAACATTTGTCCTTTTTGCAAAAATAAAAAAAAAAATGTCAATTTTGTCATGTTTACAAAAATTAAATTTTCTCCTTAAAAAAATGTTTAGTGCTTTTAAGCACCGACCAACAATTGACTATGTTTTTCATTGTAGTTTTCTACCGATAAACAGATACAACATGGTCAAACCACATAGTAAATATGAGGGTGGTCACAAATTGGAGTGTAGCTGATGTGTATTGTAGCTAGTGTGCATTGGCTACCACAATAGGGTAAAATAATCCTTGTTAAAAGGATTATAAGCATTTTTAATAAAATATGTAGGATAATAATTTCCACTGAACCCTTTGTGCATGTAATCCATCCACCAAACAACACCACATGTTGCTATCACAACCATCTGATCCAACTAACAAAAACTCACCACATGTCATGTCAAGATTTGTATTCAATGAATTCCTGCAATTGGTCAAAACTTGCCAATAGGGTTTGAGATCCAAATTGTTCATTGACCAATGAAATTTAAGTGGACTAAGTAGGGTTTGAATGTTTATTTTTTGTGCTTTAATATCTAAGTTGCTACATTTATACTATGCTTCAAACTATGAGTGTCAGTCTTTGTGTTGGTTTGGGGACTGTAAGGACCTATCTACTATGGGCTTTAGGTTCAACATAGTAGTTTTGGAAGGTGTGTAAGTAATTTGGGGTCCTCCTTAGATTTTAGTATGAAAGGTCAAGACGATGACCACTTATTTTTGGTTGATTTTAGCCTTTACAAGGTTTCTTTTTGGGGACATAAAGTCACCAAAAAGTTATGTAACATTGTCTTGGGTGACATTGGTGTCACCAGAAGGTGATGCAACATCACCTTGGGTGACGTTATAGATAATTATAGGCATAAAGGTTTGGTTTCTTATCATAGGTGACAAAAATACCTATCATAGGTGATCTAGCCTCCCTTTTTTTAATAAAATTTGAAATCTCTTTTATTTTAATAAAGCTTTCACAATTCTATTGAAGGCTTGGAAGCCTTTTTTTTTTAAATAAAATTATAAAAATCAAATCAGATCAAACAACAAATTAATAAAACAATATTTCCATAAATATTATAAATAAGAAATCAGATTAGAGGAAAGGGCCCTCAAATTGATCTTCAAAACCACCACCTAACTATCTGTCCCAACCTCCATCGATGCAGTATCACCCTGTAGACACTAAAATCACGTAAATCAGATAATATTTCCAATTTGCCACTCTTATCAACATTATACGGCCCCATTAGGCAACCCTCTAGGGTAACATAAGGCTCCATAGCACTTTTGGGAAGGTTTCCATCAGTTTTTGTAGGTTTTGGGTCATATATTTATGAACGTCCCACCTTGGTATGGTCATAGATGGTGACCATCCCACCCAGGGATGACCACTCATAACCATCCCTAGGTGGGATGGTCCCTAAATAGACCCTCCAAAATTCAAAGGGGTAGAGAAATGACAATAAATTACTGCCATATTCCCCACCTAATCATCAAAAATGGATTTGGAGACTTTCATAGAGACCAAAAACTCCAAATTAGAGGTCCCAAATGGGTAACCTCTTCCACCATTGCATGGCAAAGGTTTTGACAAGTGGTAACACTTGCCTTGCATGCCAAAACTTGCCCCTTTGCCCTAAATTCCTTATTTGGCATATAAATTGAGGTGTACTCACCCCAATTTAAAGGGAGAAGATTTGAAGCATAGACCACAAAGTTCTGCCCAATTATACCCTCTCTTTTACTATCACATTTTGCCCTAATATCTCCTTGAAACCCTCTTCATTCGAATGTGATTTTAGGGATATACCAAACACACCAATTCCATTCCAAAACCAATCAAATTGGAGAGTAATTTGACCAAATTTGTTGAAACAATATTTAGGAGGATTCCAAACTAGATCCCTTTAGAATTGGTTGTAAATTCCACTCAAATTGGTAACCATCCCACCCTGGGATGGTTAGCAGTGGGTAGTTGCACCTGTTAGGGATGGTTATAAAATTGCAAGGAATTTTGGTTCAAATACACCATAGATCATTTAGAAATATTTATATTAGTCTTGCATTCAATTTTTGTGAGATTTGGAGTCATTTTGATGGGTAAATTTGGAGTTTTATTATTGTAGGTTTAGTTGTTCCTATCAAGGATGGTCACTATTTTTGCTAATAATTTCCATTCAATTCATGCTTAGATATTTCCAACACCATATAAATAGTAGCATAGTATATTTGTAGGTTATTTGGAGTTGTTTAGATTTATTACAATAAGTTTTATCATTTCTAGATTGATGCTTTTTATGTTTTCCTAGATTTCAATCTATAAACACATATGATTTTAATATGTTTCAATCTCGTGTGTAGGTGCAAATATTCTAGATATGAGGGAGGATGTAAGAGGCACATAAGGATAGGCTCAAGACTAGCTCTCGAGTGTGGGTTACGAGAAGAACATTGGGACACGCCATCAAGCTTTTGAAAGGATTAGATCCTTGGTATTTTGAGTATGAAACGTATCAAAGAAAATTCCTCAAATGGGGATGTATTGTAATCATTGAATAAATAAATATAAGGATAAATACACCCTCTTTTATTGCACATTATTCTTCATTTCAATAGATTACATATTGTGCATCTTTCCCTTTGAACACTTACTTTAACACACTTTTACATTTCAATAAAGAACCCTTAAGGCGTGTCATTATTTTCACTTATTCAGTGGCAATCATGGTGATTGAAATTATTCATTATCCCCTTTGAATGTGTCAATTTGACCTCCTTTTTTTTATTTTGCAGGTTGCAGGTTTTGACCATTATGAATAGAAACAACCCCTTTTCTGCTAGTTGAACCCCATGGATGGCCAGTTAGGTGACACAGCCTGGGATGACCCCCAAATTGCTAACTATCCCACCCTGGAAAGGTTACAAAACCAGAGTTTTTCTACAAAAAATTGTAGAAACATAAAGTTTCAGGTCAGAAATTACACCTTTCCCAACCTTCAATTTGCATTTATATTGTTCAAATTAGCTTAAATTTCAAGTTTTCTTGTCCTCTTTGTGCATTTGAAAGTTAGACATCATACTTCTAAATTTTGCATTAATAAAATCAAGAAAAATAGGAAAATGAACAGTATTTTGTATGCTTTTTGTTTGGTTTACTTGCTTGCAACTTACCAAAAAGGTTAAGTTCATATAGGTTGTCAATTTTTGTAGCTTCCTTTTATACATACTAACAATTCTGAAATTAAAACGTACTTTCATGCATTTAGTAAATCATCATTGAATATTGTATTATTTTATTTCAATCATTTTAAAAGGAACACACACACACCACGATCTTCATAAATGTTGGTGAGTTGGACTTAATTCATAACCACTAATAGATCTTAGAGATAGTGGCAGTCATTTCCATCCATTGACTCAAATACCATGTACCCTATTCTATTGGCCAATACCAACTCCAATATCTATCCTAACCTTGCAAAATAGCATGCATTCCTCTTAAAATGGGTGTATCACTATGCACGGGGTGCTATGTGAGGATCAGTAGAACCTATGCTCCCTGATCAGGTATGGACTTCATCACCATATTTTGGTTAGTTTACGTAACCAAAATTTCATTGTCGGTTATCAAGCTATGAGTGTATAAGTGAAAACCACTTAAATTTTGAGTATTACATCAATGAAAATCAAACACAAGAAGTATTTTATTTACAAAAGCAAAACATATTGAAACAAAAACAAATAGTTTAGGGATTCACATCTAAAAGACTTAAAAGATATAATCACTTATATGCTTGTGTGTTTCTATTGTTTGTTTCAAATTTATAAAAAATTGTAAAGGAGATAATCATATAGTGGTATAGAGTACATAGTTATGGTACATACCCATAGCCAACCCCATTTAAGGGTGGACATTACGAGGATTAGGGAAGATAACATAGAACATCTTTGCCTTGATCCCAAGAACATGGTCATACCTCCTTGGAGACCACCTACTCTTCCTGGCCCTAGAGGGGCTGAAAGGAGACATAGCCAACAAGGGAATCCTACACGGGGTACTCCCAAAGGTGATGGTATCAACTTAGGAAGTCATATCCCTAATCATTGAGTGGTAGATTAATGGATGGTCAGTATTAGAATAGCAATAAGGGGACCTAGCCAAAAATGGAACCCTACACGGGGTTCCCCCATACGCAACAATCCCACTTTGGGGAATTATTTCCCAAATATAGATATGTCTAATGCCTTATTTTGAGAAGATTCACCATGCAATGGGGTGCTTCCCAATAGATCAATCCCACGCATTCGTGTTCCTGCTCGGTCTACTCCTCACACTACTATGTAGGATCATAACTTTTCACCTAGGGTAGGGTTGAATGATCATATTATGATTTTAAATTACCCTACCCCAAGGTACCAACATCATGATGAGTATGATACTCATTGCCATAAGTTAGCTAATTTTGTCTTACCTTTCCTTGTTTATGAGGGAAAACCTGAGGAGGACCCAGAGTATCATCATTCAAACGTGTCAATGCAAGAATGATGTACCTCTACACCAGTAGCTCATCAATAACATATATTTAGGGGTGGGCCTCAAGTCAACATAGCCTCCTTAAATAAAGGGAAAAATTTAATAGATCTCATGAACACTTTTGAATAAGATAGATATCATGGTAACAGTACTAAGGCACTTAGACCTAATACAACCAATCAGATCAATTAGTTGGTAAAGAAGTATGCTGACCTCCAAGCCAAGTTTAATCAAATTAGGTCTGATAAACACCACTTAGATCTTTTAAATTAGTAGAAACAATTAGATAAAGAAATAATTGAATGACAAATTCAAGAAACTTTGCATAATGGAGCTTCTACTCCAAATATGTGTAGATAGGAGGCTCACCCAAGGCAACCAAACTTTCAACAAGATAGGTCTCCTAGAACTAATCCAATGTTGCTTCCTAGACCTCCTAGGCCTAATATATATATATATATAATAGTCCTAACATAGATTGCCTTCAAGAGGTATTCGTTCCTCCTTATAGGCCCATGCCAGAAAAACCTTATGGGGCCTACGATGACTTGGAATAAAATGAGTATTATGTAGAAGCACCTTTTGGAGGTATGGATGATGTCAATCAACCACCCTAACCTATGCTTAATATTCCTCATCCCCCTTTAAGGGTTCAAAACAAAGAAGAGGAAATCAAATCCTCATATGCATATCAAGCTTTGCTTGAACACTTAAAAAATATATAGGGTAATATAGTAGGAAACAGGCTTCAAAAACTCACCTTGTGTTAGTTAAAGAGTCAACCGCTACACCCATCCATTCCTTCCCTGATATACCCTCAATATTTCAAAATACCAAAATTGAATAGATTCAATGGGGAAGAAAATACTCAAGAGCATGTTACTAGATTTTTAAATCTATGATTTAACATACTAGACAATGACGCATTGCTCTTGAGAAATTTTTTAAGTACCCTCTCTGGTCCTGTTATTGAGTGGTTCAATCAACTTCTAAAACATAGAATTTACACATTTAAACAATTTACTGATGCATTTTTTGAATGTTTCACATTTAACACCAAAAGAAAGGTGACATTAACTAACCTCACGGGGTTAAAGCAGTACGATGATGAGTCGATTACTGATTATGGAAACAAGTGCCACATGCTTTTAGATTAGTTACCCTACCTATTGCTAGCATCTAAATTAACTCAGCTATTCTCAAATATTTTCTTAAAATACATCTCTTTAATATTGCAACTGTAGCAATACCCTACCTTGGAAGAAGCTCTAGCATAGGATAGAAATATAGAGGAAATAAAAATCCAAGAGGGAGAAATATCCAGGCCTCAAAAAAAGGAGTGGAAAAAGAATCCTAAAAATATATCAACACCTACCAAGCTAGAAATGGTCAATCAAGTGGCCATAAATGTCCTTGGGCCTACACAAGCAATACCTCCTCAAAAGGTGAACTATCAGGTTCAACCTCCTCCTACGAGTTATAAAAGTAATGGTCAAGCGAATCAGGAACATAACCAACAACGTTTCTCTAAGTGATAATTTACTCCATCCATTAAATCCATGGATTCTCTATTCAATCAATTATGGGTTGCAAAAATGATTAATCTTCTAGATATTAAACTCATCGATTTGGATACAAGAAAACCCAAGCCTATGGGATATCGAGAGGATCAATATTGTAAATATCATAGGCAAAGTGGCCATGATTTACCAACATGCTATGGTTTTAAACACGTAGTACATGATATGATTGAATGGAATGAGCTTCAATTAGATGCTCCACTAGCCCCTAACAATCAGTATATGGGTATATACAAGGACCCATTACCAACTCACGAGGTACAAGAAACACCTACTAAACCAATGAATGAGGTGAAGACAACACCCCCTTTGCAAGGGTATGTTGGGTTTGTGAGTATTGTGACCAAGAATAGAAGATATCCAAGGCAATTTGCACCACCTATAGCTTCAAGTGATGTTCCAACTACGTTGTAACCTACACCACCTATAGTATAGGGATTTCCACCTAGGCCAACATTAATAATAAATAACATGCTTACACAAAGCTTTAGGACAACATCAGTGAGATTGTCCATCTATGAGCTAATTCAACAATCCTCTCTGCATAGGGATAATTTTATGGACATTCTAAAGTCAATATAGTTGCAACCACTAGAGTCTAACTCCTTCATTGATTTTGTGGGTCATGTGTAACAGTGCAAGGAACCAGTAATCACATTTCATGAGCACGAGCTTAAGAAAATAGCAAGTGATGTGGTAGATCCTCCTTTACACATCATTTTATGTGTAAAAAATATACCATACAAGAGAGTGCTCATAGATACTGGTTCCTCAAGTAATATCATCACAACTAAAGCATTAAAACAACTAGGATTGCCATCATCTCATGTTGTTGCATCCACTTACACTCTTTGCACATTCAATGATGCAATATGCTCCACCATCGATACCATAGTCCTACCTATCCATATGGGGCACAAAACCATATCGACATTGTGTCATGTGTTGGAATGTGAGATGGCCTATAACATTTTTCTATGTAGACCTTGGATATGGGATATGAAATGTGTCCCATCCATTGCACATCAATATCTCAAACACACTCATGAAGGGTAGGTGCACGTAGTCTCTATAGATATAGAGCCCTTTAAGTACTACAATATGGTGCAGTAGATTCCAGAGTCGACATTACCTTTGAATCATGTAGACTTATAACTGAATGCACCTGTTCAGGGTCTACCCATTTCACCATCACCTTCCATTTCACCATCTACATCTTCATCCATGCCATCCTCATCATTGTTAGCTTTAGAGATACTTTCGACATCATCATATACTGCATAAAGAAACATGTCAAAGAGGCCAATTGATGAGAGACCATCTCTAGTTTCAACCATATCCATGGAAGAGATTCCTTATTCAGTAAAAAAGAATCATCTCAAGAGGTTCAAATTGAGTCATCTCAAGCCTCACTTCTATCTCATCCACCTTCGCTATCCTAGGTCACAATGCATATGTCTAGTATAGGATAGGATAATATCTAGTGATAAATGTCACAATGGTTCCATCTATAGAGATAGCGCAAGATATGGGGTGACCTCATCTTCCCATAGGTAGCATTGTACCTCTTGGTCTACCGCCCAATCAAACTAATTTTATAAATGGGGTTTTAGAGTATGGAGGCCTACCAATTCATTATAAAGAAGAAGATGATGAACCCTTTTTTGAGGATGTAAACTATATTTCAAATCCATATTATGCATTGCGGTATTTACATCATTGTAATTGGTATGGTTTTGGTCTAGGCTTATATGAGCAAGGAACACGTGTTCAATGTCAGGCCCAATATCAACTACCATATGATAAATCTGGGTTGGGACATAATAAGCCAGTACCGTTGGATGTTTTCACAGATAGTCTAGAACACCTATATCTAGGTTATCAAGATAAGCTTACACGCAATCCATATGCTAATATGAATCATGTTAATTCATTGGGATATTATTTTCCCATAGAAATGATATATCAAGGGTTATCCAGTGATGTTGCTTAACCTCATGAAGTAGGGGAGAGCTCACATACCTTGAAATATGATAGTGAGGAAGAGGATCAAGGTCTTCCTCATGAATTGGCAAGTGATGATGAATATGACTATGTGTTGCATCGATAAACTATCCTAGCTCAGATGATGAACATTAGAGAGTGTTCCCCTTGGACGATAAGGATGAGTATTATATTTCCATGTTATTCCCCATATAAGGCCCTATATGACACTAGATGTTTCCATGTGAAGAGCAAGCTCACCCTCTTTTGCAATGGCCACCACCATTCATTCCACCTCCACCAGAATCACCCCCATGAGTTACAAGACAACATCATATCTCTAGGACCACTCACCCTTTTATGGGAGATAATGTATCCATCAAAATTCTTTCCATATATTTAACTACACCATTGATAGATCTGAATAACCCATCAAAGCCATTATATATTGACCTTCAGTCAATCAACTTTGATCGGGGAGATTCTCCCCCATCGCCATCAGAGTATTGGCCTTGTGAGGAAATGTTACAACCATTTCAATTTTCTCCAAGAACTATTCAAGATGTTTTTTAGGCTGAGGTTGAACCTAAATTTCCTATGGATGAAGCAAATCTAGCTGATGACATTCACGTAATTCCCATTCCACATCAATTGGAAGATGGGTCTCATATGTCAATTGAGCCAAAAATTGACAAGGATATCGGTACAGATACCTATAATATCCATATTATCAAGCTAGGGGAAGGCCTATCCCCAGTTGAACAAGATGAATTCACAAAAGCATTAAAAAATAGGATAAAATATTTTTCTTGGTCTTATAAAGATATGCCAGGACTAGACCCAAATCTAGTCATGCATAATCTTACACTGGATCCAAAGATCAAACCAATTAATAAAAAGTTGCATAAGATGCACCTAAAAATAGCCTTAATGGTGAAAGATGAATTGCAAAATCTATTAGATGCTAATTTCATAATTTCAATAGACTATCCACCATGGGTTTCAAACATGGTCTCCGTTGATGAGTCCCAAAAATATACATTTTATATACACTTTTAAGGGGTATCATTACTAATTTAATTAGCATGTGAGATGTATTTTATATAACTTATACATATAATTGATAGAAAATTTGTTATTATGCTTGATTGGTGTTTTTAGTGGGAATTGTGTATAAATGTAGGTTTTATTACTAATATGGTGTTTTCCAGTATACATCCACTTGGACCTGGCATATTTCTGCTTTTAGAGACTAAGGCAAGAGAGTAGGTACCTTCCTCTTCAAGGAATGTGCCCAATAGAAGTAGGTGCCTTCCTCTTTAAGGAAGGTGCCCAGCAAAAGTAGGTGTCTTTCTCTTCAAGGAAGGCACCCAGTAGAAGTAGGCGCCTTCCTCTTCAAGAAAGGCACCCAACAGAAGTAGTCACATTCCTTATAAGGAAGGTTCCCAACAAAGGTAGACACCTTCCTCATGAAGAAGGTGCCTCCATGTATCCATACTTTGCAAGATTGACCAAGTGGATAAGTGGGATCATGTTGACTATTGACTCCACGTCATATGCACCAAGTTGGGATAGCTACCAAGTCACGTGAAGAAAAAGAGGGAGATATTTTATGCATTGTTATTAAACTAAATAAATCACCTCTATTATTAAGTGATTGGCCGGTTCAACTTTGCAAGGTGAGGATTATTTTCTCACAAATATAACATAGTGACAATTATCCGATGAATCAATGTGCGTGAACAAGACAATGCAATTATTTGGAAAATTAATGTATGTGAATAGAAAATGTGACAAATCAGGAAAATAATCTATTTTGCATTGATGACTACGATGGACAAACATGCGAATGGATTAATTATTTTTGAAAATATTATATTTTGATAAAAATAGAATATGCCTGATTTATCCCACGGATAAAATTAGTGTGTGATTGTTATTATTAGTGCATGATTGTTAGGATTGTCTGGCTAGAATGTTTACAACATATCTATTATAACTACAAGTCTAAAATAGACTTGCTTAAATTTATAATAGAGGGAGGTTGTGCATTGTATAAATGTACAAGTATTACCTGATAGAAGGGATGATCAATTTTATAGAGGAGCTAATTTATTTTACTTGTCAAATTTATTAAGAGTGCAATTCCTCTTATTTGAGCAAGCTCTACACAGCTAGCTGGGCAAACTATCTGCAGGAGATTGGGCCCACTCCTTGCAGTAGTCCTCCCCTATTTATTTTTGTTATTTATTTTTTGTATTAGTTTATTGTTTTAGTTCTTGCTTTAATTAATTTAGGTGTGTGTTTTATTTTTTCGTAGTTTTATTTCCAGCACTTAGTTTTAGTTGTATTTTATTTATTTAATTTTCTGCACTTTGTTTATTTAGTTTAGCTGAAATGAAAATGTTTAAACATCCCCCACAAAACTAAATAAGGTACAACCAAATTCATTCCCCAAAATTGCAGGCATATACTATGCATGACACTCATAAGTTTACGAACTTATCAAATTGATAATTTATGGAAGAGAAATGAATGTTTTTTGGGACATGAATTTCTGCTCACCATTTTGGCACCGTTGTCGAGGAGTGTCTAAACTGTAGTGTTCTGATTTATAGGTTAGAAGAAAAACCTATTTAAAATTACCTATAGATATTTTACCTAAGAAGTGTGAGTCCACTAAGGGCCCTTTTACCAGGCCAAAATAGTTGCCGATACAATCAGAGCCAAATCCTGTAGGCAACCATTTACTTTTTCTATCTTCTTAGGTAAATGTGGGAATGAATATGATGTACCATATTAAGTGTAGGAGTAGGAATAAAACGTGTTGTTGAAAAAAAATTAGAAAAATTTGGCATTGAAGGATTTTCCTCATATTTTCAATGGTTTCAAGAAATAAAAAAAATAGCACAACCCAAGTCGAAAAGTTGAAAATATTTAGGGAAGTGTTTTTACATAGAAACCATTGGAAAATTATGCCTAGTTTTAACGATAAATTTTTTTTACAGGCTTGAAATTTTTGCAACATATTGGTAAATGTTTTTTTAATGATGAAATTAATAGCAGGAAAAATGATAGAGCAGAATTTTTAAAGAACATGTTATGAAGTATGCTCTTCACTTGCGCTTAAGGTGACCTGGTGAATCATAAACTAGCATGTGTTTTTTTTAATACTATTATGCCATGTTTTCTCCAAGTTGCCAACCCGCAGGTAGTCATTTTACAGCCTGCACATTTTACCATTGTGTTAAAAAAAAAAAATTGTGAGGTCAAAGGGGGAAATTGCTCTTCTCATGCTACAACACATCAAACTAGTTGATAATGAAATTGATGATTTTTAGAATACTAGTTTAGATGTAGGCATGGGGGAGACCCCACTTTCATTATTACCACCAACAACACAAATGAAGATTGTTTACAGTGTTCATGAAAAAGAGAAACAATATCTTCTATTGGAAAAAGGTTCCAAGTTAAGAGCAGATAAGAAAAAATATAGAGTTTTATTTTGCCACTTGTTGGAGAGAGTATCCTCTTTCCCGAGGACCAGCTTGTTCTAGAAGGGAAATGAGAAATCTCCAACTGGTAGCTAAATAAAGCAGGAAAAAAGAAGCTTTATCTTGCATTACTTGTTGGAAGAAAGTATTCTCTTTCCCTAGGACAAGTTTGGTCCAAAAGGGAAATGATAAATCTCCAAACTATCACTATATAAATCAAGCGAGGAGCCTAGAAGTAATTAGAAGATGAAAAAAAAATAATGAAATTTAACAAAAAAAAATAGTTAGTTAGAATTTTATTTTAACGCCTTAAGGTTAGATTTTTCTTTTATGTTTTGTAGGACAACGTGAAGTGCAAAGTAGAAAAATAATGATGTGTCTATGAAGATTTTGTGAATTGAGAATTATACATGGAGTTCGTAATAGCACTATACAAACTATCTCTTGTACCTGATCGTGTAGCATCCAATATAATAGGTGAAAGCTAGCAGAGTTTTGCCTTGGAAACATTGGAACTTGAAGGTAGGCTAAGTAACCCTGATAAAATGAAAGGCTTCCACCCCAAGGTGCTTGTGGAATTTGGGGGAAAATTTTGCTAGAAGGTGCATTACTGTTATAGCCTGGATGATAAACAAATTCAAATATGCTACACCAAGTGGAAGAGTAGAGTGTCGAGACAATGTTCAAGTAACAGTCAACGAGATCCATTAAAATCACCTCACATTTGTGAGAGTGGATCAAAAATTGATATGAGGGAGACCCCATAACATACCAGTAGATTGGACAAATGATTCAATCATTCGTTAAAAAAAATAAAGAAAAAAAAAAGAAAAAAAAAGGAGAAAAAAAATGAAAGAAAAAAAAGGGGAGGATACGTGAAAAAAAGAGAAAAAAAATGATAAAGTGAAGGACACTTTGATCATCAAGAAGGTGCCTTCCACATGAAGAAGGTGCCATATATTGGAGGTGACTTCCGCAGTAGGAAGGCACCATACACTGGAGGCACCTTCCACATCAGGAAGGCACTTTCCATAGCAATAAGGCGCCTTCCACAAAAAGTAGGTGTCTTGACATCTAGGGTGCCTTGATCCATTTCCCGCACCTAGGTGGTTCGATGGAAGAAAAAAAAAAAAAGGAATAAGTGACAAGGTGCCTTGATGGCATACAGTAGAGGTGCCTTGAAAAAAAAAAATCCTCTCAATGAAAAAAAAAGAAGAGGAGAAAAAAAAAGAGATCGCATGGAACATGCCCTGCTTAACATAAAATTTCTTTTTATTTAGCTTTGCAAGAAATCATGAACTGAATGCAAGTTGCAGGCATCCTGAGAGCCAGGGTCTAACAGGCATGGAGTCATGACTCTTGTTTTCCTACTTTCATAGGTGCAGGTAATAATGTTTGAAGAGTGCAATCTGAAGGTATCCTAAGAGCTAGGGCCTCAGGCAAAGGCCATGATTCTTGTTTTCTAGTTTTTTAGGTGTAGTTTCACATGACACAACTATGAGCATAATCTGTAGGTGGAGCCAGCTTAAACTAGGTCTGATAGATGTGACATTTTGTACCCTATAATTAGGAGAGCAGTGAAGTGGAGAAGGCACTTACTTCCCACCAGGAAGAGAGTTCCTATAATCAGTCCAGTATAGTAGTACCTTTTTCCACTTGGAGGAAGGTACCAATAAGTATTTTCTTCTCCCTTAGATGAGGGTTCCTATTGTTCAATATGGGATCTGATGTTCGAAATGCTGCAAACGTATTGCGAAAAGGGACCTATTGCTGGCGATGAGGGCATCACAAAATTAAGTGGGAGAGAATACAAAAAGAAAAAAAATATATTCTACTAAAACCATGAGAAGAAGATGAGGAGAATGCCACATTTTTAAAAAAATCACTAGCTTAGTTGTTGATGCAAAGGATGAAAAAAAGAAAAAGAGAGAGAGTCAATATTTGTTCTTTTCATGGCAGAACAATATATATATATAAATAAAATCTCCTGAAGCACCAACGTGAAGATGTCTCACACCACCATCATCATATATATCAGGTTCTATGAAATTCACCAAGGTATGTATTGATTTTCATGTTAATTATGTGTATAGTTATTTTTAAATTATTTCTATGCTAATACCAGTCGATGCCTCTATAGTATTTCAAAATATGCCATGACATGCCTCAAAAAAAAATTGAAAAAAAAATAAGAAAAAAAGGTTATGGTATCTACGTGAATAAATTTGGCATCATTTTCATTGCCGCCACATGACAAAGGCAGCCAACTTGTGACTGCACTTGTTTTAAATCAATTTGGTCTCACCAAATCTGACCAATGTGCAACACTGAAAATTCTAGCATTTATAAAAAATAAGTGCAGTGGTCATTTTCCTTGAACAGTGTGGTCACAATTTAACTATTTGTCCACAATTATTAGTCAGGATGTGTTTCTAACTTCTGATGGTACCACAATGCTCTATGGATTAAGAATAACAACACTCAAGAAAAAAATGAAGTGCTGAATAAAAACAAAAGTACTGAGAAAAAAAACATAGTAGTGTTGAATAAAAAAAATAGCAGCACTCAGTGGCAGAAAAAAATAAAGGTGCTAAAGGCCATTGAAAAAAAAAAGAAAAAGAAAATTAAAAAAAAAATATCGCGGGGGTTGTTGCCACAAGGACATGAAAATATTTTAGGCATGGTCAGCCTACGGGCGGGATAACTTCAGATTTTGGTGCCACGAGGGTGTGGCACATGTTAGGCATGGGGGGATGATGAGTCCCAAAAATGTACATTTTATATACACTTTTAAGGGGTATCATTACTAATTTAATTAGCATGTGAGATGTATTTTATATAACTTATGCATATAATTGATAGAAAATCCGATATTATGCTTGATTGGTGTTTTTAGTGGGAATTGTGTATAAATGCAGGTTTTATTACTAATATGGTGTTTTCCAGTCTACATCCACTTGGACCTGGCATATTTTTGCTTTCAAAGACTAAGGTAAGAGAGTAGGTGCCTTCCTCTTCAAGGAATGTGCCCAACAGAAGTAGTCACCTTCCTCTTCAAGGATGGTGCCCAACAGAAGTAGGTGCCTTCCTCTTCAAGGAAGGAGCCCAGTAGAAGTAGGCATCTTCCTCTTCAAGGAAGGCACCCAACAGAAGTAGGTGTCTTCCTCTTCAATGAAGGCACCCAGCAGAAGTAGGTGCCTTCCTTATAAGGAAGACGCCCAAAAAAGGTAGGTGCCTTCCTCATGAAGAAGGCACCTCCATGCCTCCATACTTTGCAAGATTGACCAAGTGGGCAAGTGGGACCATGTTGACTGTTGACTCTACATCATATGCACCAAGTTGGGAGAGCTACCAAATCACGTGAATAAAAAGAGGGAGATATTTTATGCATTGTTATTAAACTAAATAAAGCACTTCTATTATTAAGTTATTGGCCGGTTCAACTTTGCAAGGTGAGGATTATTTTATCACAAATAGAACATAGCGACAACAAGACAATGTAATTATCTGGAAAATCAATATGCATGAACAGACAATGTGGCAAATCAAGAAAATAATCTATTTTGCATTGGTGACTAAGATGGACAAACACGCGAATGGATTAATTATTTTTGAACATATTCTATTCTGATAAAAATAGAATACACCTGATTTATCCCACGGATAAAATTAGTGTGTGACTATTATTATTAGTGCATGATTGTTAGGATTGTTTGGCTGGAATGTTTACAACATATCTATTGTAACTACAAGTCTAAAATAGACTTGCCTAAATTTGTAATAGAGGGAGGTTGTGCAGTGTATAAATGCACAAGTCTTCCCTGATAGAAGGGATGATCAATTTTATAGAGGAGCTGATTTATTTTACTTCTTTTCAAATTTATTAAGAGTGTAATTCCTCTTATTTGAGCAAGCTCTATGCAGCTAGTTGGGTGGACTATCTACGAGAGCTTGGGCCCACTCCCTGCAGTAGTCCTCCCCTATTTATTTCTATTATTTATTTTCTATAGATTAGTTTATTGTTTTAGTTATTGCTTTAATTAATTTAGGTGTGTGTTTCCTTTTTCGTAGTTTTATTTCCAACACTTAGTTTTAGTTGTATTTTATTTATTTAATTTTCTACAATTTGTTTATTTAGTTTGGCTAAAATTAAAATGTTTAAACATCCCCCACAAAACTAAATAAGGTACAACCAAATTCATTCCCCAATACTATAGGTATATACTATGCATTACACTCATAATTTTATGGACTTCCCAAAATGATAATTTATGGAAGAGAAATGAATTTTTTTTGGGACATGATTTCTACTCACCACCCATCAAAAAACTTAATGGGAGGATTCACATTTGCATTGAATTTAGCTATCTCAATAAAGCGAGCCCTAAATATGAGTTTCACGTACAAAATATTGATGCGTTGGTAGATGTTATAGCAGGACATGAAATGCTATCCCTTATGGATGGTTTTCTATATATAATCAAATTCCTATTAATCCAGAAGACCAAATAAAAATGGCGTTCACAATGCCTTGGGGAATATTATATTATAAGTTCATGCATTTTGGCCTTAAGAACACTCGCATCACTTACCAATGAGCCATGACATATATATTCCATGACTACATGCATAAGATTTTAGAAGATTACATGGATGACTTATTAGCAAAATCTCTATTATGCCATGAGCATATCGGTGTATTGTGCAAGGTTCTAGACTTCCTCATTGAGCATAATGTTAGGCTTAATACCAAGAAGTGTGTATTCAGTGTCACATATAGTAAACTATTGGGGTTCACTATCTCTAAGTGAGGCCTAGAAGTAGATCCAAACAAGGTCAAGGTAATATTATAAATTCCTACCTCCACAACCATTAAGCAACTACATAGCTTGCAAGGAAAGGTCACATCCATAAAATGCTTCATAGTGCAATTATCGGATAAGTGTTGACCCATGAATAGGTTGCTACACAAGGGGGTCTCATTTTATTGGGACAAGTCAAGATGCCTTTGATGAGATCAAGAAATATCTAGCTTCACCACCCATATTGGCTCCTCCATGACCAGGAGTTTCATTCTATATTTACATCTTAGCTTCTGAGTTGGCATTGGGCTCCATGTTGTCCCAAAAGAATGAATTTCATAAAGAACAAGTTACATATTATATTAGTCACACACTAGTTAACTATGAAATAAAATATGCATACATTGAGAAGTTGTGCTTAGAAGTGGTATTTGCCACCAAAAATATACACCATTACATTCTCAATCATACCACGTATGTAGTATCTAAGGAAAATTCATTTTGATACATGATGAGTTGGACATATCACAATAGTCGCATGACAAAATGGATAATGTTGTTGACAAAATTTGACATAGATTTCATTGGATAAAAATCAATCAAAGGATAGGTCATATCTGATCAACTAGTAGAGGCTCCTCTATAGGATGACCAGCCTTTGAATGTAGAACTTCTCGATGATCTAGTGTTTCATATCTCAAAATTACATGATTCTCTTGAGCTTGAGCCACAGGTAGACATAAATCTATTTTTTGATGGTTCTAAATGCAAGAAAGGGGTGGAATAGGTATCGTATTTTCACACCATAAGGGGTTCCCATACCTCTTTATTTTAAAATTGATTTATCATGCACCAATAACAATGTTGAGTATGAAGCCCTTATCATAGGAATTCAAACAACAATCGCCATGAAAATCACTAGGCTAAACATTTTTAGTGATTCCTTTCTCATAGTTAATCAGGTAAAAGGGATATTCTAGTGTAGGTATCCTGTCTTGCAAGCCTATAAAGCTCTAGTGGAAAAAAATTTGGTAAAATTTGAGTGGTATGATATTGAGGCACTTCCTCATTCATCTAATCATTTTGCAGTCATGATGGTCTCTTTAGGGTCGCTAATCCCACAAAACCCTTCATATGATATCATGAATATTCAAGTAAAAACACTAGCACAATCTATGACTGAACATGATGAGCATAACACCACACCAGATGTCCACATGATTCAAATTGAACCTTCACATGAATGGTTCTCTCAACTACATAATTACTTGAATAACATAAACTAGGGGACTCTGTTATCTCAAAATTCTTTTGATACTAGAACAACACTATATCTCCAATTTTGTTTTCAATAAGCATTTACATGAGATGAATGTCAAAAGGATTACACTATTCATACAATTGAGGCTTCTTCAAAGTAATATTGGGCCACACAAATCAAATATTATTTAAAACTAGGAAACATTCTGCCTATATTTTTGCATGCTGCAAAGCGAGAATTTAAGTAAAAGGTGGAAAAATATGTCTTATTAGGAAACATAATGTATCATTAGAGCTATGAGGGTATCCTCCTTCATTTCTTAGATTCACAGGAGTCATCTTGGGCTATTGCTCAAGCACATGATGGTACATGTGGTGGCCATTTTAGTGGTATGGCCATCGCTATGTACATTCTTTGCATGGGCTATTATTAGCAAAATTTAGAGCAAGATTGCTATACTTATGTAAATAAGCATGTAAAATGTCAACATCATGCAAATTTGACACACATACCTTCATAGCCCTACAACCGATCCAATCGGTTTGATTGTTTGCACAATGGAGGTTTGATTTAATTAATAAAATATCACCTACCTCCTTGGGTTGTCACATGTTTATCATAATGGTGACTAAGTACTTTACAAAATGGGTGGAAGCAATTCCCCTTACCACTATGACTAGACCTTGCATCATGGAGTTCATTCTTCATAACATCATATGTCATTTTGGTATTCCATAAAAAATAATATTAGATAATGGAATGCCCTTCAAAAATAAGGATGTTTATGTTAACTACAAAGTATAACATAAAACACAACTTGTCCATGCCCTATTATCTGTAATCCAATGGGAAAGCAGAGGCATCCAATAATACAGTAGTAGCCATTTTGAAGAAAACCATTAAGAAAAATCATAAATATTGGTATAATCAATTACCTCTTGCCATTTGGGCCTATCGCACTAGCATTTGGATGCCCACTAGGGCAACTTCTTTTTCACTAGTGTATGGTGCTGAAGCTATCATACCTCTATAGTTAGATATTCTATCATTGAATATTTCTATGTAGGAATTCATTGATGATGATACCGCTAGGTGAACTCATTTAGATCAATTCATGTTGCTTGATGAACGATGTGTCAATACTCTTAAGAATTTACGTGTTTATCATGAATGCCTCAAGAGAGTTTACAACATGAAAGTACATCAAAGATGCTTTCAGGTTGGTTATTTAGTTCTAAAAAGAACCAAAAAAACTCAAATTTACCACCCAATGTACGTGATAAATTTATGGTAAACTGGTTAGGTCCATTCATCATTACAAGTTATATTGGACCTGGAACTTATCACTTAGCATCCATTCAAGGAACTAAAGAGACTAAACCAATGAATATTATTCATTTGCGGCCTTTCCATGCTTAGAGCACCATAAAATACCCTTAGGTGGTCTATGACCATCTAGTTCAACCTAAAACGCCCCTAGGAAGTATATGACCGTCTAGGTCAAACTAAAATGCTCCTAGGTTGTCTATGATTGTCTAGGTCAACCCAAATAGCTCCAAAGGCATATCTAAGCCCTTTGGTCACTATAAAATGACCCTAGCTGATCTATGACCATCTAGGTCAACCTAAAACACCCCTAGGCTATCTATGACCATCTAGGTCAAACTAAAATGCTCCTAGGTAGTTTACGATTGTCTAGGTCAACCCAAAAATTCCCAAAGGCATCTATAAGCTCTTTGGTCATCATCAAACACCCCTAGGTTGTCTATGACCATATAGGTCAATCTAAAATTCCCCTAGGTGATATATGACCATCTAGGTCAAACTAAAATGCTCTTAGGTAGTCTACGATTATCTAGGTCAATCCAAAAATCCCAAAGGTGTCTATAAGCCCTTTGATCATCATCAAATACCCTTAGGCAATCTATGACCATATAGGTCAACCTAAAATATCCCTAGATGGTCTATGACAATCTAGGTCAAACTAAAATGCTCCTAGGTAGTCTAATATTGTCTAGATCAACCCAAAAATCCCCAAAGGCATCTATAATCTCTTTGGTCACCATAAAACATCCCTAGGTAGTCTATGGTCATCTAGTTCAAACTAAAATACTCCTAGACAGCCTACGATTATCTAGGTTAATACAAAAATTACCAAAGATATCTATAAGATCTTTGGTCACCATCAAACACACCTAGTTGATCTATAACCTTCTAGGTCAACCTAAAATACCCCTAGGTGGTCTATGACCATCTAGGTCAAACTAAAATGCTCCTAGGTAGTCTACGATTGTCTTGGTCAAACCAAAAATCCTCAAAGGCATCTATAAGCGCTTTGGTCCCCATAAAACACCCCTAGGTGGTCTATGACCATCTAGTTCAACCTAAAACACCCTTAGGTAGTCTATGACCATCTAGGTCAAACTAAAATGCTCCTAGGTAGTCTATGATTGTCTAGGTCAACCCAAAATCCCCAAAGGCGTCTATAAGCCCTTTGGTCACCATCAAATGCACCTAGGTGGTATATGATTATCTAGGTCACCCCAAAATATTTGAAAGGCATCTATAAGTCCTTTGGTCACCCAAAAAGCCCCAATGGCATTCATTAAGCCCATTGATCAACCTTTATATATTTATAAAAAGTACAAAAACACCATCATAATCTCAAAAATAAAAAAATATTGCATTGCATTGCATTTTTCATAATTTTACATTTCAAACATCAATCACATTAGGCATATACACCATTGCATCTTGCATTATTCGAAGTGGCTCATACATGTTTAGCACCAGGTCTATACACTAGGTGTCTATCAAACTTAAAGTTGTCAAAATTTAGTTGTACCACCTGTTCACATTACATGTACCATTTACATTTACACTCCACATTATATGACTATTTTTCGACACTTAGCCATTGTTTGTAAAACATAGTTAAGATTTTTTTGTCACTCATCCATATCTAGTTTTATTTTTAGATTTTGTAGAAAGCTATCATGATTTTTTATAAGGTAGAATCCTACTTTGATTATACCTTGTATACATAAAAATATTGACATATTTTCACATTAGTAAATCCAATTCTAGCACAAGGAAAGATGAAAACTATAAAGTGATCTAGATTACTTTAAGCAAAAAAGGTTATCTCTATCATACCCCTATGTGAATGGTTCAAATATTCTAAGAATTGACAAAAGGATAAGTTCCTTCTTACCCAAAATCCCTTGCCTCACACTGGGTAAGTATCAAAAAGAGAAAAATCAACAATGATTATTATCACTTTAAAATATGCAAAAAAAAACAGTGATTATTATAACTTAAGAAAAAGCAAAAAGAATTAGTGGTTCTCACCACTACTAAAATCCCTTGCTCAAAAAACAAAAATGAGCAACTCCCTTGAAAAATTCAAAGTTAAAACAAAATAAGAGAGTCATGAACTTGAATCCCTAGAATTAATAGCATTAGAGAACCATAATGTGATCCGCATTGCAAGTTTGGTGGATAGCCTACCTGACAATGGTGGTATCCTTACGCATGATGATATGTCTATCACATAAGCAACTTGCTTATGTCTAGACAATTGTTTGCATGTGGATGAGCTAGCTTTTTGTAGCCTATACTACCTAGTGGTCTAAAATAACTAAGTCCAAAACTTTGGATAATGAGACTCGAAGGGTGATCCCTAGTACATATGGGCTGCATGAATCCCATTTGGAACTAGGGTAACTTCATGCATTATCATAGTAATGAAATCACATTCACATACAGGGATGTTAATTATCTTGGTTATCTTAGTAGATTTATACTTTGTCAAAAATTCTTACATAGTTATACAAATTTTGTTTAGGTAACTAGAGTTTTTGAGTCTTTTAAAAACTACCTAACATATCATATCACATTACATTATTCATTCCATTTTACATCATCTTGTCACATGTTTGTCAAAATTATAAAATCCATTTTATAAGTGTCATAATAACATAAAAATAATAAAGATACATTTTGTATACTCTATGGTGCTAGCACATAATGTGTCAAATAGTCATCATAAATCTATCATAAAAAAATAAATCAAATCATCCATTTCATTATGCATTTCCATTACATTTCACATTATTTCATCATCACATCATAAAAAAATAAATTCATACATGATAAGCATTCATCAAAATCATAACAAAGCAAATATAAGAATAAACATAGCATACATATAATAAAGTAGTAAAATATTATATGATGATCAAATCAAAGTCATACATATCTATATATCCATATGTAATAAGTCAAAAGATACATCATAATCCATAAGCTGCCCATCTTCACATTCCAAAAAAACAAAATCTAAAAAGAACTATCAAAGTCTCTAAGCCATGGTCATGCAAGATCAGAACTATGACTCTCTCCTCTTCCCTCAGTAGGAGTCCATCATGAGATCCTAGACCTACTCCCCCCAGACCTATCCATCCTCCATGTAGAACTAGGAGCCCTCATCTATGCATATGACTATCCTGTCTCACTCCTCTAACTCTACTATGATCCAATGGCTAATGCTCAATCTGGTATGTACCCCTTAAGGCACACTATCTCATCCTCAAGCATATCAGTATAGGTATGATCCTCTCGATACCAATTTTTATAGGTCAAAAAAAACCTTGGAGATGTGCCATCTCCTCCCATGTCTTGGCTACCTCACCACTATTAAAATCCCCATGACTAGGGCTCGGTACTCCAACATATGCATGAAGAGTAGCTATCAAAGATGCCTACCTCTCCATATTAGTCTATGCACTCTACACCTATACTTGTAGTGAAGCTCTCTCCTCTAGGGGATCATGTATATCAATCAGCTCCACCCTATCCACTGCAACATGATGATGCACATACCGCTCACCTGTGTCTACATCCTCATCATATAGAGACTCATCTTGACCATTCTCATCTAGAGCACCCCTAGCTACATCCATGGATCTAGTAGTTGCATCCCCTCCTAGTGGACCCTATCCTTGCCACTGTCGTATAACCCACCAAGAATCATACTCCTTTGTAATACCAACATCATCCAACTTAGAAACTACCACCATAATAATTGACTCCCCTCCCAGTACCTCCACCATAGGCCACGACAAAGTATTTTCATCCTCGTAATGATGATAGATCATTGGATCCCTAGGAAATACCTATCATAGACTAAACTGTTGTAGGATGTGATCATAATATAATTACTCTTGCTTCATCCCATTTCACCCTATTAGCCACCTGCCTCATCATACTTGACATAGTTGTGTCCCAACATCACTCCATGTGGGACAATACCTATAGGGACTCCATGAAATATCAACCACCCTAATCCATGCAAAAGCCTCTACATAGTGCTCAACATGCCTAGCATGTTGATAACTCTGGCCTATCTCACATGCCCTTTGCCATATCACCCCATAACCAATCTCCCTATCTGGTAGCTCTTCTCGAGTAGTCCATGGTAGTCCCTATGGTTACTCCATAGTAATATGCTACCAACCCCAAAACTATAGTAGGAAGCTATAGCTCAATCCCTTCCACCCATGAGAGTGGATCTCATTTAACTCCTCATATAACTAATCTAAAAAAGTAGGACCCCAAGCCATCACTATAGGCTCATCCTCTATACACTCCACAAGAGTGAACACCAACTCTATAAGGTTCTATGAGAACCTAGCACCTAAAGAGTCTAGAAGTAGCATGTTGCTGATAAAATTCATCAACAAAGCATGCTTAATTCTAAGCACATCAGCCTAAAACCATGATACCAGTAGTATCCCTCCATTGAGGAGATCAATCACTGCATCCTCCCAATGCATCCCAAAGTACCTCCATAGCACGACTTCTCATTGCTTTGTAGGAGTATATGTTGAGCAAGGTGCAACATCAGTATTGTCATTGTTGTCAACACAGTCAGATAGATCTGTTGATGCAGTGGATAGGAAGTTCAATGGCTAGTCAGATGCAGAAGACAGGAGTTCAAAGGTTACTCAGAGTATGTACAGTGATTTTCCAAGAAGACCGAAGTGGACCACTTGCAAAAGATCAAAGAAAAAGACAAGTAAGAAAAGTGTCACGATATCGCGACATATACAGCAGGCAAGAAAAACTGTCATGATTTCGTGACATGTTTGAAGAGAGAGAAAAAGGAGGAAAAACTGTCACGATTTCGTGACATGTTGGAAAGAAAAAACACAAGTGGAAAAACTGTCACGATTTCATGACATGTTGGAAGAGAGAGAAGAAAGAAAAACTATCATGATTTCGCGACATGTTGGAAGAGAAAGTGCAACATGGAAAAACTGTCACGATTTTGTGACATGTTGGCAAAGAAAAAGGCAAGTAGAAAAAGTGTCACGATTTCATGACATATTGCAAGAAAGATAGTACGGAAGAAAAAGTGTCACGATTTCATGACATGCTGGAGGAAAAAGAGGCAAGTAGAAAAAGTGTCACGATTTCGTGACATGTTGAAAGAAAAAGTGCTAAGGAGAAAAAGTGTCACGATATCATGACATGTCGGGTTTTCGCGACCCGAAGGAAGAAAAATGCTAAGGAGAAAAAGTGTCGTGATATCACGACATGTCGGGTTTTCACGACTCGAAGGCAAGAAAAAGTGCTAAGGAGAAAAGTGTCACGATATCGTGACATGTCGGTTTTACGACCCGAAGGAAAAAAGCGCTAAGGAGAAAAAGTGTCACGATATCGCGACATGTCAGTTGACCCGAAGGCAAGAGAAAGCGTACGGATGAAAAAGTGTCGCGATATCGTGACATGTCGCATTTTCATGACTCAATGAGGAGAGAGAAAGCAAGAAGGCAGAAGTGTCACGATTTCATGACATGTTATGTTTTCGCGGGTGCAAGCCAAGAAAAGTAGCAGGAAGGCAAAAGTGTCACGATATCGCTACATGTTGTATTCTCATGGGCCAAAGCTAAGAGAAAGCGTATGGATGAAAAAGTGTCACGATATCGCTACATGTTGTATTCTCGTGGGCCAAAGCTAAGTGTAAGTGTACAGAGGCAAAAGTGTCATGATATCGCAAAATGTGTTTTCGTGGCAACAACGACAGAAGAGTTGCAAGGGCAGTTGAGGCCGACGAAGACCGATGGAAGCCGACAAAATTTAGGGTTTGTAGCCGACTAAGATTAGGGTTTGTAGCCGACTAAGATTTGGGTTTTTCAGCCGACTAAGATTAGAGTTTTCTTCATGAAAATTTTGTTATAAAAGGAGGGCTATTTGGAGAATTTGAAGTGTATCGAAGTGTGCGAAATACGATCGCTGAGCACAGAGAGCAAGTCATGTCGAATCTTTCAAAGTGTGGAATTTTTCTAAGAAAGTAGAGTGCGCAACAAGGAGAAGACGACTGTGAGTGTGCAGAGTGTGCAAATGCTTAAAAAATAGTGCAACAAGGAGAAGATGACTACGAGGTGCAGCAGAGTGTGCGAAGTGCTTGCATAGAAAAAGTAGAGTGCATAGAGGAATCAAAGGTGACCAGTCAGGGTCTAGCAAAAGCAAAGGTATCTTATTATCAATCTTCTAGTTTTAGACTTGAAGTCCAAGTTGGTGCTTGGCATCAGGGGTTGGTGCTCCTTTCTATTGGTGTAGAGAAATCAGGGGTTGGTGCTCCTTCCAGTGGGTGCTGGTAAAATTGTTTGTAAAGTTGTTGCTTTGCAAAGGCTGGATTTGGATGGTAGTCCAAGCAGTCATTTTTGAGGAGTAGCCACATTGGTGAACCTCATTAAATCTTGTGTTGTGTGATGCTCTATTGCTATTCTTACTGTATCTATTTATAAGTTTTAATTGCTGCTATTTTAAGAGCTATAGATTCAAGATTAAAGAGCTACACTGATTCACCCCCCCTCTCAGTGCCATTATAAGACTAACAATTGGTATCAGAGCTAAGTCCCTGTACAAGCTTAACCAGCTAGGGTGATCTTGGAAGTGACACAATGGCAGGTGGTGAAGGCTTCTCATCAAACAAAGCACCACTGTTTGATGGATCTAACTATGCGTTCTGGAGAGTCAGGATGCAGACATATCTTTGTGCCTTGGGATACGACATCTGGAATTTAGTAGTTAGTGGATACACAACTCCTACCACTCCTCCAAAAGAAGCGGATGAAAAGAAACTATTTGAGAATAATTCGAAAGCAAAGAATGCCATCTTGTGCGGATTAGCAGACAGTGAACTAGTAAAGGTCATGAACTGTAAATCGACAAAAGAAATATGGGACAAACTGAAGAGTGTTCATGAAGGAGATGATAAGATCAAAGAAGCCAAGTTACAGACACATCGAGCTCAGTTCGAAGCATTGAGGATGAATGACGATGAAAACATTGAGGCATTCATGTTGAGAGTTAATGGAATCATCAATGCGATCAGAGGACTCGACGAGGATATCGATGACTCTGCTGTCGTGAAAAAGGTATTAAGATCTCTTCCTCAAAGGTTTGATTCCAAAGTCTCAATGATAGAAGAAGCTAAAAATCTAAATTTTTTTAGTATAGATGAAATGTATGGTTCTTTAACTGCATATGAGATGAGGATAGGAAGATCTAAACCCACTGACAGAGAAGCAGCTTTCAAAGCCCTTAAAAATAAAAACACAAAACAAGAGTCCGAGGAAGAAGAGACATCAGATGAAATGGAAGCAAACTTTGTTAGAAAACTGAAAAAGGGGAAAGGAAAATATAGAGGGAAGCTTCCATTTAAATGCTTCAACTGTGGAGGTGTTGGGCATTTTGCAACTAAATGTCCACTGAAAGAGAAGAACAAAAATGATGAAGGATCCCACCAAGAAAGAAGTGACTGGAAGATGAAAACAAATTTTAGAAAAGGCAACTTCAAAAAGAAAAGTTTCATATCCAAGAATGTTAGTTCATCAGAAAACAGCTCCGGTGAAGAGTCTGAAGAAGAAAGAGATGAAGCTCTTTTTATGGCATTTGAAGAAGTTAAATCAGAAAAGAAGGAGTGACCTCTGAAGTTTGTGGTGAAAATCTCGAGGCTGAAGTAGACTTGGAGGGTGAGTTGATATCTGCACTTGAAGAGTGGGAGATAGAAAAGAAAAAGAATAAGAAACTATCAAGAAAGCTTGAGGATACAAATGGAATCATAACCAGCTTAAAAGTACAGATAGAAGAATCTAAGAAAATCTCCGAAGATCTCGAAGTACAATTAACTATGAAAATAGATCTTTGCAGCAAGTTAGAAGAAGAGATTGTTGGTTTAAGAATGCAGCTAGAAGAGATGAATAAGAAAATCAGTTGTTATCACAAACGTGAAGAAAGTTCTATGAAGTTGGATAAGATCATAAATGACCAAAGACCTACAGGCATCAAATTTGGTTTGGGTTTCATCGAAGGAGAATCATCAAGTGGATCAAAGGCCAGAAATACAGAATCCACAAAGAATGAAGCTAAGAGACAGGTTGATCAAGGAAAAATGCCTCATGCAAAAGAAAGCATCAATGCCGGGCACGAAAGGAAAACTGACAATGATGGATTCACCAATGTCTCACATCAAAGAAGAAGAAGACCTATGGCTCCTACGACAACATGGCAAAGACCATCTCCTAGGTTCAATTATCCTTTCTCTGGTTTCTATTTTAAATGCAATGGCTATGGGCATAAAATCTCAGACTGCAAATATAATGTAAGACCAAGGAATTTCACCAGTAGAAATGTTTTTTCTCCTCTGATGAATTATACAATAGAATGTTATAACTGTCATAATTTTGGGCATATTGCAAGAAACTATAGAAATACTTTTACATCAAATCAGTTTCAGGGAAGAAAATTTCAACCATACAGGATGAGTCAAAATAGAAAGCTTCCCGGAAATCATGCTCAAACTACTGATAAGGGAAAGGCAAAACAAGAGCCCAAAACTACTATCAAAATAGTGTGGAAAGGAAAAGAGCGACTGAAGGAAGAAAAGGAATCCTTAATCGTTCAAACTGCATTCAAAGCACAGAATAAATATGTACCATGGATACTAGATAGTGGATGCTCCAGTCATATGACAGGTGACAAACAAAAATTTGAAAAGTTACAGAAATATGAAGGAGGATCAGTAAAATTTGGAAATAATGATGGAGCTAAGATAGTCGGCAAAGGCTCAGTCAAAATCAGTGATGGAAGGATTAAATCAGAAGAAGTCTTATTTGTGGATGGGTTGAAACATAATTTATTGAGTGTAAGTCAGATTTGTGATAAAGGTCATGAAGTAGTCTTTATGAAGCGGGGGTTGTGAAGTCAGAAAAACAAACAGTGGAAAATTGATAGCAACAGGGTCAAGAACATCTGGTAACCTGTACACGCTCTCAGAGACTTCAAAAGGGACTTGCTTTATTGGATAGGAAGAAGAAAATTGGTTGTGGCACAAGAGACTCGGTCATATCAGTTTCGATAATCTTCTAAAGATCACCTCAAAAAGGGCAGTGAGAGATATCCCAACCATCAGCAAACCTGCAAATAGCATCTGTGCTTCATGTCAAAAAGGGAAGCAAACTAGAGTCTCATTCAAAACCAAAGAGTACTACACAAGCAAACCTCTGGAACTAATACACACTGATTTATGTGGTCCCATGAGAACACAAAGCATAAATGGTGACAAATATTTTATGTTGTGCATTGATGATTATTCTAGAATGACATGGATATTTTTCTTGAAACATAAATCAGAAGCCTTTGATATGTTCAAGATTTTCAAAAACCTAGTAGAGAATGAAACAGGAAAGAGGATCAAATGTCTAAGATCAGATAGAGGAGGAGAATTCATTTCAGAGGAGTTTTCAGAGTACTGTGAGAAGTTCGGTATTAAGAGACAGTTTTCAGCAGCCAGGACACCTCAGCAGAATGGAGTGGTAGAAAGAAAGAACAGGACAGTGCAGGAAATGGCACGGACTATGCTAGCTAAAAGTAGAGTAGCAGACAGATTTTGGAAAGAAGCAGTCCACACTACAGTGTATATCCAAAATAGGTACATGCTGAGAACACATGAAAACAAAACTCCTTATGAGTTGTGGTTCAGAAAAAGGGCAACAACAAAGTATCTCAAAGTTTTTGGCAGCAAGTGCTACATCAAAAGAACTGAAGATAATCTTGGTAAGTTTGAAGATAGAGCAGATGAAGGTATTTTTGTCGGATATTCATCAAAAAGCAAAGCTTACAAATGCTACAACAAAAGGCTAAAGAAAATTGTGGACAGTGCCGATGTTAAATTTGATGAAGGTAGAGAACAAGTAATTAGCTATGAAACGAACTACCCTATTTATGAAGAGGTTATTGAAGGAGATGATGAAAACAAAGCGGAGAAGATACAGGAAATTGACTCAGATGATTTAAATTGTGATTCAAAAATGGAAGAGAATAAGAAATTCAAAACAGGTAGCTGGCAGAGAAATCATCCTAGAGAGCAAATCATTGGAGATCCCAAAGTTGGAGTTCAGACAAGAAGAAGAGCAGTAAGTAACTACTCTCTACTATCCAGCATTGAGCCCAAAAATATTGATGATGCAAGCAAAGATGAAAGCTGGATGAAGGCAATAAATGAAGAATTAGATCAGATAGAGAAAAACGACACTTGGGAGCTAGTACCTAGACCTGTAAATAAAAATATCATCGAAACCAAATGGATTTTTTGAAACAAACTGAATGAAGACGGACAGGTAGTCAGAAATAAAGCAAGATTAGTTTGTAAGGGCTATGCACAAGTTGAAGGCATCGACTTTGAGGAAAATTTTGCACCAGTAGCTAGACTAGAGGCAATCAGAATGTTTCTGGCTTTAGCAGTCTACAAGAATTTCAAAGTTTATCAAATGGATGTGAAATCAGCATTTTTAAATGGGAAACTTGAAGAAGAAGTTTACATTGAGCAACCAGATGGTTTCCAACTTGGTGATAATCCCAACCTTGTTTGCAGGTTGAAGAAAGCTTTATATGGCTTAAAACAGGCACCCCGAGCATGGTATGCAAGGCTAGACAACTATCTCACTCAACAAAGGTTCAAGAAAGGTATGGTGGATAGTAATCTGTATGTCAAAATAGAAAATGGGCATCTTATTGTTCTTGTTGTCTATGTAGATGATATCATATTTGGCAAGCAGCAAAGATGAGTCGTGCAAGGACTTAGCAAATAAGATGCAGAAAGAATTTGAAATGTCAATGATTGGAGAACTGTCATATTTCCTCGGATTGCAAGTTAACCAAAGTAGGAAGGGCATATTCATTTCTCAAGTTAAATATGTAAAAGAGATGCTAAAAAGGTTCACAATGGAGGACTGTAAGCCAGTTAGCACTCCCATGACGATAGGCTGTAAGTTGAGCAAGGATGACAAATCTCCACCTATTGATCAAACCATGTATAGATCCATGATTGGAAGCTTACTGTACCTGATAGCTACTAGACCAGATATTTTATAGGCAGTATGCATGGTAGCACGATTTCAAGCTAATCCTAAGGAGACTCATGTAACAACGGTGAAAAGGATTCTTCGGTATCTCAAGGGTACTATGGAATATGGATTATGGTATCCGAAAGGTAAAGACTTCACCCTTATTTCGTATTCAGATGCAGATTGGGCAGGATGTGTAGATGACAGAAAGAGTACCAGTGGAGGTGCATTCTATCTTGGAGACAGATTAGTCGCATGGCATAGTAAGAAACAAGAGTCAGTTTCTTTATCGACCACAGAAGCAGAATATATTGCAGCGACAACATGTTGTACATAGGTATTGTGGATGAAGCAAACCTTGAAAGATCTTGGTATTAGCTTCAGTGAGCCAATATCAGTTAAGTGTGATAACACCAGTGCCATTAACATCTCCAAGAATCTAGTTATGCATTCATGCACAAAGCACATCGCTATCAGATATCATTTTTTGAAGGAGAAAGTTGTAGAAGGTGAGGTTAAGTTGGATTTTGTTCCAACCACAGAACAAGTAGCAGATATCTTTATGAAACCATTGCCAAAGGAAGTTTTTGAGTATCTTCAAAATAAACTGGGAGTGGTCACTCTTCCCAAGAATTGACTAGCTACAGGGATCACATTCTCAGGGGGAGCATTTAAGTATTTGATTATCTTTGTGCTCATGTTCATGATTTTTGCTAAGTGTAATAAATTGTGCCTGAGAATGTTGTGCATGGACTCAGGGGGAGTCTGCAGTAGCCCTTTGGTATTATTGTCAAAGGGGGAGAAGAGTTACAAGAAACTGCAAATGTGTTGCCAACAATTCCAAAGGGGGAGATTGTTGAGCAAGGTGCAACATCAGTATTGTCATTGTTGTCAACACAGTCAGATAGATCTGTTGATGTAGTGGATAGGAAGTTCAATGGCTAGTCAGATGCAGAAGACAGGAGTTCAAAGGTTACTCAGAGTATGTACAATGATTTTCCAAGAAGACCGAAGTGGACCACTTGCAAAAGATCAAAGAAAAAGACAAGTAAGAAAAGTGTCGCGATATCGCGACATATACAGCAGGCAAGAAAAACTGTCACGATTTCGCGACATGTTTGAAGAGAGAGAAAAAGGAGGAAAAACTATCACGATTTCATGACATGTTGGAAAGAAAAAACACAAGTGGAAAAACTATCGCGATTTCGCGACATGTTGGAAGAGAGAGAAACAGCAGGAAAAACTATCATGATTTCGTGACATGTTGGAAAGAAAAAACACAAGTGGAAAAACTATCACGATTTCATGACATGTTGGAAGAGAGAGAAGAAGAAAGAAAAACTGTCACGATTTCATGACATGTTGGAAGAGAAAGTGCAAGTGGAAAAACTATCACGATTTCGTGACATGTTGGCAAAGAAAAAGGCAAGTAGAAAAAGTGTCACGATTTCATGACATATTGCAAGAAAGATAGTACGAAAGAAAAAGTGTCACGATTTCGTGACATGTTGGAGGAAAAAGAGGCAAGTAGAAAAAGTGTCACGATTTCACGACATGTTGAAATAAAAAGTGCTAAGGAGAAAAAGTGTCACGATATCGTGACATGTCTACAAGGCAAGAAAAGTGCTAAGGAGAAAAAGTGTCACGATATCGCGACATGTCGGGTTTTCGCGACCCGAAGCAAGAAAAAGTGCTAAGGAGAAAAAGTGTCACGATATCGCGTGACATGTCGGTTTTCGACAAGGAAGAAAAATCAAGGAGAAAAATGTGTCACGATTTACCAAAGGAAAGAAAAGAAGAAAATGTGCACGATATCGCGACATGTCGCATTTTCACGACTCAATGAGGAGAGAGAAAGCAAGAAGCATAAGTGTCACGATTTCATGACATGTTATGTTTTCACGGGTGCAAGCCAAGAAAAGTAGCAGGAAGGCAAAAGTGTCACGATATCGCTACATGTTGTATTCTCGCAGGCCAAAGCTAAGAGAAAGCGTATGGACGAAAAAGTGTCACGATATCGCTACATGTTGTATTCTCGTGGGCCAAAGCTAAGTGTAAGTGTATGGAGGCAAAAGTGTCGCGATATCGTGACATGTGTTTTGTGGCAACAACGACAGAAGAGTTGTAGGGGCAGTTGAGGCCGACGAAGACCGATGGAAGCCGATGAAATTTAGGGTTTGCAGCCGACTAAGATTAGGGTTTGCAATCGACTAAGATTTGGGTTTTTTAGCCGACTAAGATTAGAGTTTTCTTCATGAAAAGTTTGTTATAAAAGGAGGGTTGTTTGGAGAATTTGAAGTGTATCGAAGTGTGCGAAATACGGTCGTTGAGCGCAGAGAGCAAGTCATGTCGAATCTTTCAAAGTGTGGAATTTCTCTAAGAAAGTAGAGTGTGCAACAAGGAGAAGACGACTGCGAGGTGCAGCAGAGTGTGCGAAGTGCTTGCGCAGAAAAAAGTGCAACAAGGAGAAACGAACTAGAGGTGAAGAGTGTGCGAAGTGCTTGCATAGAAAAAGCAGAGTGCGTAGAGGAATCAAAGGTGACCAGTCAGGGTCTAGCAAAAGCAAAGGTATCTTATTATCAATCTTCTAGTTTCAGACTTGAAGTCCAAGTTGGTGCTTGGCATCAGGGGTTGGTGCTCCTTTCTGTTGGTGCAAGAGAAATCGGGGGTTGGTGCTCCTTCCAGTGGGTGCTGGTAAAATTGTTTGTAAAGTTGTTGCTTTGCAAAGGCTGGATTTGGATGGTAGTCCAAGCAGTCATTTTTGAGGAGTAGCCACATTGGTGAACCTCGTTAAATCTTGTGTTGTGTGATGCTCTATTGCTATTCTTATTGTATCTATTTATAAGTTTTAATTGTTGTTGTTTTAAGAGCTGTAGATTCAAGATTAAAGAGCTACACCGATTCACCCCCCCTCTCAGTGCCATTATAAGACTAACAATATATACTATGGGATTCCCCTCTATAAAAATATGTAGTATCCAATATACATCCTCTAAATTCACTTTCATATCCCCCATAGCTATGTGGAAATTATTAGTATGAGGGTCCCATAAATATAATGCAGTCAAATAGGCACAATCTCTCACCATGGGCTCCAACCGCATAACATGCTTTAGGCAAATGACATCAAGCCATCACCAATATGTGGTAGTCAAAAGGTCTCTAGTGACTTTAAAGAGATTAAAAACCCTATACTGACTCTTCACTATCTGATAAAGTGAACCAACTTGTCAATAAAGCACTAAAAATATATCAAAATAGTCTAAAAATACCAAAAATATGACTAAAAAAGGGCCCTTTTTTGGCCTAGTTTTTTACCGTCCCACCTAGGGATGGCCTCCAATTTGGTAACCATCCCATCTAGGGATGGCCACCAATGACCATCCCACCTAGGGACGGTCCCCAAAAATGGCTTAAATAGGGTCATTTTGACCATTAAAATTGCCTTAAAACAACCCTAAAAAGCATAAACAAATAGTACATCATCAAAATTTAAAGTATTCAAATGGAAAATAAAAGCTACATATCATACATTAAAATATTATTATGGTTACTTAACCATGATTTAGTGTGTGTTATGAAAGCTACAGTAGAATTTACAATTTCACAATAAACTAGAGAAGAGGAGGAAATGTGTTCCATACCCGTTTCGTATCGGCTCCAACGCCTATCACATCTGTTGGCTAGATAATATTTTTGGGTATATATTTTTATAGTGTTACACTTAAATAAATCACTATCCTACCTCTCACCTCTCCAATTCCTTAAAACACAATGCACAAATGAGCTTATTTGCCCCATTTAAGGCTTATATAGCTCCAAAATAAGTCGATAGCCCCTAGGTGGGAAGAGTGCGCAATTGGCTGGCCATCCCACATTGGTATATTTATAAAATGTGTACTCATCATACCTGGGATGGTAACCACATTTTTTTACCAAAACAACTTAAAACATAAAAAATAGGGTCCAAAACCCACCAAAAATAAGGTAAAACTGGTCTAAAATTAGTAGGGATCAAGATTGAACCAAAAAAATTTATGGATGCTTTAAAAGAATTTATTTTATTCTCCAATAAGGCCTCCATTGTTGTACCACTCCATGGGAATGAATTTTTTAACCTTTTGCTTCCAAGAATGCTCATCAAAATAATAAAAAATTCCCTCCAAACAGGTATATAGTACCATGGGTAAAATAGAGAGTTATCCCAAGTTAGTCATATGTGTCAAGTGACTCATATATTTATAAATGGTCATGCTCTCATTGAATCACCACTTGAGGGGGTAGTCATAATAACAATTTCATAAATCAAATCAAAACTAAAACACTCAAAAGTGCAAGTTTCATACATTCAAAATAATCTTTGCTAAAAGATAAATTTTCAAGTCCATGTTGGGGCAAAAAATCAACATAAGCAAAAAAAATAGGACTTGACCTCCTTTAAGCCTTAAGAATAAACCCATGTAAAGGTTTACATGAACACAAGGCACCAAGACCTAGCATACCATAAGCCCCTAAAACTATCATTACAGTGTGGCTGAAAGGTATACCCAATTAATCCTTTGACTATGTCAAAAGTAAGGATTCCAAGAATGTATGCTCTTTCCACAATAGAGGAATATAAATTTTTTTAGGTTAATTAATAACCTCAATAATTTAATTATTTAGTCATCTATTTTTTCTCAGCACTTTGTTGCACATAGTGCATCCCAAAAAGGGGCATTTATAGACACTAAAATCGTGTAAATCAGATAATACTGCCAATGCACTACTTGCACCACTCTTATCGACATCATATTTCCATATTGGAAAACCCTATAGGGTAACATAAGTATCCATAGAACTTTTGGGAAGGTTTCCATTAGTTTTAGGAAGTTTTGTGTCATATCTTTATGACCATCCCAATCTAGGATGGTCATAGATGGTGACTGCCCACCTAAAGATGACCACTCATAATCATCCTGGGTGGGATGATCCCTAAATATACCCTCAAAAATTAAAATGGGTGGATAAATGGCAATAAATTATTTCTATATTTCCCATCCAATCATCAAAAATTTATTTTAAGACTATCACAAAGACCAGAAACTCTAAATTAGAGGCCCCAAATGGGCAACCTCTTCCACCATTGCATGGCAAAGGTTTCGACAAGTGTTGGCACTTACCTTGCATGCCAGAACTTGCCCCTTTGCACAAAATTTTATATTTGGGCTATAAATTGAGGTTCTCTCACCCCAATTTAAAGGGATAAGAGTTGAAGCATAGACCATGAAGTCCTGCCCAATTCTACCCTCACTTTTGCTATCACATTTTTCCCTAATATCTCCTTGAAACCCTCTTCATTTGAAGGCACTTTTAGAGGCATAACAAACACACCAATTCCATTACAAAACCAATCAAATTGGAGAGTAATTTGACCACATTTTTTGACACAACATTTACGAGGGTTCCAAACTAGATCCCTTTAGAATTGGTTACAAAGTCCACTTAGATTGGTAATCGTCCCACCTTGGGACGATTAGTAGTGGGTAGTTGCATCTGTTAGGTACGGTTAGAATACAACAAGGAATTTTGGTTCAAATCCACCATATATCATTTAGAAATTTTTATATTAGTATTGCATTCAATTTTGGTGAGCTTTGGAGTCATTTTTATGGGTCAATTTAGAGTTTTATGATTGCAGGTCTAGTTGTTCCTATTAGGGATGGTCACTATTTTTGCTAGAAATTTCCCTTCAATTCATGCTAAAATATTTCCAAAACCATATAAATAGAAGCATAGTATATTTTTATGTCATTTGGAATTGTTTAGATTTATTACAAATAAGTTTCATCTTTTCTAGATGCATGCTTTTTATGTTTTCCTAGCTTTCAGTCTATAAACGCATATTCTTTTAATCTATTTTAATCTCTTGTGTGTAGGTGCATATATGCTAGACATATGGTAGGAGATAAGATGCAAATAAGGATATGCCCAATACTATCTCTTGAGTGTGTATTGTGAGAAGAACATTGGAACACACCATCAAGCTTTTGAAAGGATTAGATCCTTGGTATTTTGAGTATGAAATGTATCAAAGAAAATCCCTCAAAGGGGGATGTATTGTAACCGTTGGAATCATTGAATAAATAAATATAAGGATAAATATGCACTCTTTTATGACACATTATTATTTGCTTCAATATATTACATATTGTGCATCTTTTCCTTTATACACTTACTTTAACATGCTTTTACATTTCAATAAAGAACCCTTAAGGCATTTTGTTATTTTCAATATATAAATGCATATGCTTTTAATATATTTCAATATCTTGTGTGTAGGTGTAGATATGCTAGACATGAGAGAGGATATAAGAGGTACATAAGGATAGGCCCAAGACTAGCTATTGATTTGGAAAGATCAGAGCATGAATTGAAGGGAAATTGTTAGCAAAAATAGTGACCATCCCTAACAGGAACAACTAGACCTACAATCATAAAAATCCAAACTGACCCATAAAAACAACTCCAAATCTCACAAAAATTGAATGCAAGACTAATCTAAATATTTCTAAATGATCTATGGTGGATTTGAACCAAAATTCCTTACTATTTTCTAAATGTCCCTAATAGGTACAACTACCCATTGCTAATCGTACCAGGGTGGTACGATTACCAATATTAGTGGAATTTGAAATAAATTCTAAAGGGATATGGTTTGGAACCCTCCTAAATTTTGTGTCAAAAAATATGGTCAAATTACTCTCCAATTTGACAGGTTTTGGAATGAAATTGGTGTGTTTGGTATGTCCCTAAAAGCGCCTTTAAATTAAGAGGTTTTCAAGGAGATATTAGGGAAAAATGTGATAGCAAAATCGAGGGTAGAATTGGGTAGCACTTCATGGTATATACTTCAACTCTTATCCCTTTATATTGAGGTGAGCACACCTCAATTTATAGCCAAAATAGGGCATTTGAAGCAAAGGGACAATTTTTGGCATGCAAGGCAAGTGCCACCACTTGTCAAAACCTTTGTCATGCAATGGTGGAAGAGGTTGCCCATTTGGGGCCTCTAATTTGGAGTTTTTGGTCTCTATGATAGTATCCAAATCAAATTTTGATGATTGGATAGGGAATATGGTAGTAATTTATTACCATTTCTCTACCCCTTTGACTTTTGGAGGGTCTATTTAGGGACCGTCCCACCCAGGGATGGTTATGAGTGGTCGTCCCTGGGTGGGACGGTCATAAAGATATGACCCAAAATGTCATGACCTGTTACCCTCATACCTTATTTAAAAAAATATTAATTGATCTTGGGGATCAATTAATGCCTAAATGAAGGGGCATGACCCTAAATAATCCTACAAAAATTCCAATAAAGGAATTCTAGGAAGGATAGAATATATATATATATATATATATATATATATATATTATCTTTTAGAAATGATAATTAATTATGAGATTTAAAAAAATAAAACTGAGAAATTATCTCTTAGAACAATATGATAAATTAGGTGTAAAGGTGGTGGACCCAACCTAGATGGGACTTATGAAGGACTGGAGGATTTTTAAATAGCATATGGGTTATCCTACCTATTGGTAAATACCCATATGGCTTCCTTATATTGGTGGAAATTAAAAGGGAAGTCCTTTACCTTATCAGTAATAGTTCTAACTTTGTTCCCAGTCCATGCTTTAATAGTATTAGTCTTATACTTGTCCCCATGGGAAAAGATACAAGAAAAAAAAGGACCACCTATATTATCCATAGTAGGACCCTTTTTTCCTACTTTTGGCTTATACTCCACATGGTAGCTTTAGGATGACTAGAATGGTATGTGGGATTCTTCCAATTTCAATATTGCAACACCCGTCTATCAAATAGTAGTAGATAGCCACCCTTTTTATTAAATAATTAGGTGTCCACAAAGTGGACCCAATTTTTATTGAACTTTAAAGGACTTTAGAATTATTAAAAAATATAATAATTATCCCATCCTTTTGGGAATTATCCATTTGGCTTCCCTACATCGGTGGAAATAAAAGGGAGATCTCTCCTATTATCATTAATAGTCCTAGCTTTGTATCTATTCTATACCTCAATAGTATTAGTTTTGTATTTGTTCCCATGAAAAGGGAACACAAAACAAGAGAAGTTCACCTACCTTTTCCTTATGTGGACCCTCTTCTACTTCCTAGATTACCCTCTATGTGACATGATAAGTCTTAAGGGACCCAAGGCATATTTTAATAATAAAATAATAAGGCCACTATTTTGTCATAAGCAGGAAATTTTCCTATAAATAGAGAACACCTTGGGAAGAAAGGGGTATCTAGGAAATCTTGAAGCTTAGGGAGTATGCTCTCCACTTCGGTGGATCAGAAACCAAAAATATTTTGGAGAGTATTAAATTTTAGACTAGAAAATCTTGGAATTAGGGAGTATGCTCTCTACCTTATTGGTAGATCAGAAACCAAAAAATATTTGGAGAGTACTAGGTCCTAAATTAAGGGTATTTGGCCAATATGAGTGGACTAAAGAAGTATATCTAGGAGTAAGCATGGATGGGAGCACAAGAAGGAAGTAGGAGATAATATTTGGAGACTAACATGAGAAGTCTAGTTCAACCCAAATTGGCTTATGAGGTTGGATCTCTCCTTTGTAGAAATTATGTTATATTTGATTTTGTAGGATAAAAAAATAATGAATTTTCATCTTTCTAATGTATTGTGGAAATACGTAGATAGTAGACTCTTAAAATATTGTGGAAATATGTAGATGATAGTATTTTTAACATATTATAAAAATACTTAGATATTAGTCTTTCTAAAGTATTTTAGAAATACTTAGATAGTGGACTTTTTAAAGTATTGTGGAAATACTTAGATAATGGACTTTTGATATATTATGGGAATATATCATTGAGATGCATAGATATATTATGCAAATATATATTGATGATATGCATAATTACAATTGCGGGAATACATTGCTTATTTGCTTTTAAAATATATATTTAAGTGATGTGGGGTCCCTCTTTATGGAAGAAGTAGGAAGGTCTTAATTGTATACTAACCAACCCAGGGTGAATATTAACCCATGGTAGGTTAATTGTATGGCCACATGGTGGCTAGGATATAGAAGTGAGAAGGAGCTTAGGTAGCCAATGGGGGCTATGTGTATAGTAAATAATGAGTAGTGAATATGAATAGTAACTCTAGCACAAAATGATCAAGATTGGATGTTTACACATGCCGATTATGTGTGTAGGTGGATAAACGTAGCATTCATTTTATTGTGAATAATGAATAGTGAATAGTGAGTAGTGAGTAGTGAATAGTAACTGGTGAATACTAAATGAATAACGGAAATATATAACCTAGTTGATAGGGAAGGGAAAAATAACACCCTTCTACTATGCTTTAGTAAATTCAAACTTTTGTAAATTTTAGAAGAATATTTAGAGGAAATTATGGGGTTTCCTCACTATATTCAATCATACAATTAATGACCATATATATGATTTATGTATTGGTGAAACTGGTTTGATTTGGAGGTGAGAATAGATGAGAGTAGATTGAATCCTCTCAAACCATGAAATCTATAATAAATAATGAAGGAAATAATAGAAAAGGATCTATTCTTGGTTTGATGCATAGAAAATGTGAGATAGATGCTACCTTAATAAGATTAAGGTTCTAAATAAGAGTGAATGGAGAATCCATTCTTGAGGAAGTTATAATCTTCCCTCTTCATACACTTAGTATGGATACTTAGAGAAGAAAAGAATGGATTTGTATCCATTCTTGAGAGAATTTATAAGGTTTCCTCCAAAGTCATTGAGACTTCTCTAAAATGTGATTCCAATGATTATCATAAACATATGTAAAATATTAACATTCATATGATGACTTAGAGAAAGGAACTGGTAAATTCCTTAATTGCATCATTGATTTGAAAAGAACATGTGGATTCCTTATTGGTATGAGAAATACCTTAATGTTATAATGATGGCTTAGATAAAGGAATTGGGAAACTTCCTTAATTGCATCTATAGACACCAAATTACAGCCACTAATCCTCCATCCTAACCATTCCACCACCCACTTGTCCACCATACACCTTTCTCGCCAATTATTTGGCCCAATTCCACCTTTCCCACCATTTCCTAACCCAATTGAGATTATTTTAATATTATTTTATATTATTTTGTATTTAATATAATATTTTATATTATATTATAATATATTTATTATAAAATATATATTTATAAACTCAATTAACCACAACCGTCCGATCCAATCTAATCTCCATCGTCCATCTTCATTAATCCATGCCACATCTAAAAAGTAATCTCAACCTTAGGATCTAATTTAATCTTAGCCACACGATCAAAAGTGTAAGGCTAAAACCCTAAGAAAACCCTAGGTTGGATTATAAATAAGGGCATTTGCAAATGCTCAAACCCTAGAACCTTGAGATTAGAAATTACACCCTAGAGGAGTCACTGTTGAAGCCCTAGCGAAGTAGAGAGAGATAGAGTTTGAAGATCTAAAGCCCTAGCTAAGCCAACAAGACTTCTACTATTCCAACCATCCCCCATTCATCCTCCATTGCCATCATAGCCCCCATCCATCCATCACATTCATCACCACCCCCTTGATCTGCTTCTGCAGATTCTGCCCTAACCCATAGGTACCCTCCAGAGCTTGCGAGGCTCGCTGTAGAGCCTGCGAAGCACTCACCAGAGCCTGCTGTATTCTGCAGGCGCTCTCTAGAGCCTGCTGTATCCCGTAGGTGCACACCAGAGCCTGCGAAGCTCATGTCAGAGCCTGCCAAGTGCGCGTCCGAGCCTACTGCAACCACAAAAACGTGAATCAGAGCCTATTGCATCATGCCATCTACTATCAAACTACAACAACGAAGTGAAGAAACATCACAAGCAAGGTATATCTTTATTTGGTTTTATTCTGTTACATAATCTATTGATTTTGCATACCTTTTTATCTATTTTTAGTTAGGGTTTACTGATGTCTGAGGGTCTCACACTGTGGAGCCCTCACAGGTGTTATTAACCCCTTTCTCTATTTTTGTGTATGTAGATCTATAGATTCTACATATTGTTGAATGATTGTTGAAGCTGGAGTGGTCCGGCATCGGATACCTGAAGCCCACTCATCCTGTTGGAAGCGAGGACACACTAGTTGAAGACACTTCATTGTTGTGGCTAGGGTTTCGGAGAACCCTAGCGTATTGTAAATCATTGTATCAAATACTCTCATTGAGGATAGATTGTATCAAAAGGAGTTTATTGGCTCCCCCCATTTTATTGAATATATCCATTTTGTGCAATCTTGTGTTTATTTGGGTCATTTGATTTCTTTATTTTATTTAAGTGTCATGTTTTTGTCTTCACAAATGGCGATCACGGTGGGACCCCATAAGGGTTTCATTATTTAATAGATCTACCTTGCTAACTTAATTTTATTTTTGTCTGTTACAAGAATTTTTAGAAGCATAGAGGTCACCGATTTCGTCGTTAGGGTTTTTGAAGCAGTCTGCAGCATTTTTAGAGATTACGCAAGCATTCGGGAGCATCCATAGAGCATTCAGTAGCCTCTGCAGACAACCACAGGTTCTCTACTGTGCCTGCACAGGCACTCTACTACACCTACATAGGCACCCAACTACACATAGCTTTGATTTGGAGTAGAGCTAAGGCTTCCAAGTAAGTCCCATAACCCCAACTAGTCATTTTGTAGTTTACGTATTCTATATTTTTCTGCATATTTTCACTTTTTTTGGGTTATAAAAAGAACTTAACACTAAGTAATCTAGGAAAGAATCCTTAGCAAATTACATTTAGGGTTTGTGTGTGTTTAGTTACACAAAATTCATTTCTTGTTCCAAAGTTGTAGATCTAGGTGATTGTTTGCATTTGGAGTGCATATGAAACAGAAAAGCATCCTAGATTTTGCATTTTAGGGTTAAATATCACTTTAATTTTGCATATCTAAATAGGAACAACATATTGACGCATAAAGTAATCCTGCCCTAGGCTGGCCCCTTTGGCAGAGAGGTGGATGAACCCTCCGGTTGCTCTTGTGATTTTAATCACTTGTAGGCAGGGGATTTTAAGGGTGTACTTTGTGCTCTTTAGGTGAAATTTGCATCTTTGTGTTGGCTTCTGATTTAGATTAGTAAAGTTAGTAATATTTAATATTGTTTGCACACCATAGAGAACAAGAGATCTAATAAAATTAATCACACACACTTGCACGTTGCACTTTTTAACAGTAATAGTTGGATTTCATCACCAACTATTGCTTGAGGTTTGGTGACGGTGGCATTCATCTCCATCCATCAAATATCTGCCCTAGAAACCATAGGACTACCCTCGAGCAAACTTGTTGGAGGTGATTACCAGCAAGAATCTCATTGCCTTGGCCAACCATAGTTTTTACCTTTGTTTTTCATTAAACAAGATTAAGTTACATCAAAACACACAAGCCAACAATTCTAAAAGGAACTTCACATTAATGAAAGAAAATAATTAATGAACAAGGTAAGCCACACATGGTGAAACCTAGGACTGATTGTTTTCTTTACTTTAAATTCTGAAAAATTTTTTAGTTTGTGTGATTTAGATTAAATCTTTGAATCTTTGGTTTAACTACTTTATGGTGCTAACACGACAACAAAATAAAATAATAAACCAAAGTAGTTTAATGGAAAATAGTTCCCATGAGCCCGCTACTTTGGTAGCCCCATCCAATATGGTTCAGACTACTTTGTCTGGATCATCCCATCCACCCCACTCTCAAGTAGGGACACATTCACACAATGTGGAGACAACCACCACCTACATAGACATGGATAGAGTGCAGGCCATTTACAAGGCTTCTAACTATGTCTTAGAGCCCCTTAGCCAAGAAGGTTTTGAAGAATCCGAATTGGCTACCACCTACCTTGCCCAAGGATATCCTAATTCGAGTTATGAATATGGTATGCCTTCCTCCATGAGCCAACCACCACAAAGCCCAAGTGTTCCAAACACTTATCTCACATCCACCTATACCAACCCCTTGTATGAGGAGTATGTCAATGCTGCCTCACAAGTCCCTAGCTCCCAAGTTGTAACATCAAATGCAACTTGCACCATACCCATGTCCTCTCATCCATCATCATCCACACCTCCATCATCTCACTTAGCCAACATGACCATGTCTAATCATCCATCATCATCAACCCATCCATCATCTCATCCAACCACAACCCCATCATTTGACACATGGTCAAATTAGGAACTTACGGATACATTAGGGCTCATCAAAAGATTGCTTTCACAATGAACAAAAGGAAAATAGTCAGCTTACATAGACCCTATGACCCAAGGAGTTCCAAATCAACCTCCGCTCACCAATAAAAATTTAGCATGGGTCCCTCAATCTTCCATAGTGTCCATCCCCAATCCACCACCACTCCACACATCCACCATACCAATCAACATTGCCACTAACCAACAACACAATCCATTTCTCCATCATCATCCTCATCAATCATCCCCATATTTCAACCATCAATATTCTCCACATACCCAACCCAATCCATTCCACAACACCATGTTGGTCACACCCCAACATCTACCATCCAACCCATCAACCAACCATCACATAATCCAAGGTCCTCATATTCTAGCAGAAGATCTTAGATTCTAGGCAATGCAAAAGCAAATCGATCAGTTGATGCAAAACTCACCAGGGATAACGAGCCAAAAGCTCACATTAAGCCAACTGATCCATCAACCAATCCATCCATCGGTACCATCACCACCATATCCGGCAGATTTTACGATACCAAAATTTGACAAGTTTAGGGAACTGAGGATCCTAAGGAGCATGTGAGTTCATTTGTCCATGTATGTTTTTGTATTAGCGATGATAATGCTCTTATGCTCCGAACGTTTCCTCAAACATTAGGGGGAGATGCCATTGAATGGTACAATCAATTGCCTACACATAGTATTTATACTTTTGATCAATTGATAGATCTATTCTTGGAACGCTTCACCCTTAATATTAGAAATAAGGTGTCCTTATCAGATATATATTATTTGAAACAATGGGATGAGGAACCTATCTATGATTTTGGAAACCGTTGGAGGGCAGTCATAACCAAGTTGCCATTCTCCCTCCCAATGGAAGAAATTATCAAAATTTTTACCAAGAGTTGCTTAAAACCCATCTCTTGGATGCTACAGCTCAATACTTATAGAACATTTGAGGAGGCTTTAGCACAGGCTAGTGTCATTGAGGAGATAAAAATCCAAGAGGGTGTCATTAAGCCTAAGAAGAAATAATGGAAAAATAGGGGCCAATACCAAAATAATCAAACTGGCCAAACCAAATCAACACAAGCCTCAATGGCTAACACAACTAATCAAGTCAATCAAGTGGTCATGAGCCAGCCCGTAATGGCTCAAAAACTAGTGCAACAATAAATTACCTATCATGTGGTCCCATCAGTAACCCAAGCACCAACGGTACAAAACACAGTGCCAACTATGGAACAACCTACCCGCCACCAATTCAATCGGCCCCAACGTCAATACACTCCTTTAGAGGAATCATATTCATCCATATTTTGAAGGTTGTATGAGACCAATAAATTAGCCTTGCTAGACATTAGGCCCGATGATCCCACCAAAAGGCCTAAAAATTATAGAGAGCACTTGTTTTGCCCATACCATCGACAAAATGGGCATGATATCAATTCCTACCATATGTTCAAAAACATAGTGCAAGACCTCATAGACCTAGGGGCCATTAACATGGATAACCCCTTAGCTCCACAAAATCAAAATTTGGGCATATATCAGACACCTCTACCTAACCATGGGGAGGTCCAACATAATGTAGGAGGTAACAATCAACAACCACCTCCTAATCAAGTAAATCATGTCCAACAATACCAAAACTTTGTAGGAGCAGTCCATGTGGTCACTAGAGGACAAAGGAAAAATCAAAAAAATGCTCAACAAACTTCGAACCCACCTCCCATCCAAACATCACCAAATCCATCTCCGCCAATCAATCTATCCAACCCATCCAATCCACCCATCCTTCATCCAATAAGGCCAGCGGTAACCTTAACCAACCGGTTAACCACTAGTTTGAAAATGGCATCAACCAAACTTTCTATGTATGAGCTTATCCAACAATCCCCTAGGCATAGAGAATATTTAATGGAAATACTCAAGTCAATTGAGTTAGAATCCCAAGACTCTAATGCCTTCAACAACTTTGTAGGGAGTGTTAGAACGTGCATGGAGCCATCAATTACCTTTTATGACTTTGAGGTAAAATCAATGAATTCAGAATCAGTAGACCCTCCATTGCACATAATGGCCCTAATAGATAGAAATCCATTCAAAAGAGTACTAATTGATACCGGCTCATCAATCAATATCATTACTACCTTTGCCCTTATCCATCTCAAATTACCTCCATCCCACATTTCCAAATCATCATTCACCCTCAAAGCATTTAACGATGCTTTGTGTACCATAGTTGGCACTATTGTTTTACCTATAGAAGTAGGGGCCAGAATGTTGCACACCATGTTTCACATCTTGGAAGGAGCCATGGCATATAATATACTCCTTGGTAGACCTTGGATGAGGGAAATGAAATGTGTTCCTTCAATTCTCCACCAATGCTTGAAATATGTTCATGATGGACAAGTCCATTGCATCCCCACGGATGTCGAACCTTTTAAGTATTGTAATTTCATTTCAAATCCTTATGAATCCATGTTACCTTCCACCCATTTATTCTTGGTGCCATCATCGAATCCATCCACATCATCTCTTAATCTGCCTTCTTCCAATCCATCTACATCCTCTTCTAAAGCTCCCATCATAGAGGAGCTACCCATCACATCACCTCCTCAAACATCCATTTCTTCTTGTACATGTGGTCACATTAAGTCTACTATTAGCACATCGTACATCACATCTACCCCTTCTTCTACAACCACTTCTTCTATTTCATCATTACCCCATCCTCCATCTTCTAATTCCACACCGCCATCCAATCCCACTCCATCGGCCAATGTTTCACAAGTCGAACTCTCGGATTGTGACATATTTAATTCACCACCATCCACACCCAATCCAGAGCCACCTGAGCCTTCACCATCCACCTCATCAACCCAAGTCAAAGTCCACATCACCAATCTTGGTATAGGTGAGTATGTGGTCCAAGACATCACCATTACACCCCTAGCCATTCCAACAGCCAAATATTTTGGACGTCCCCGAGATCGTTATTTATCCATAGGCATTGTTTACGACATGAGTGCAGCTCCAAATAGCATTAAATTTGTTTATGGAGGGTTGGATTTCTCAACTGGAGCAAACCCACCTAAAGAACCACAAGAGCCTAGGCGTGCCAATATCCCTAACATAGAGGATTTTCTCGCCCGCTACTTTAACATGTTCAATTGGCAAGGTCAAGGTCTAGGTTCCCATGAGCAAGGGATGCATGATATTTTAGAGGTCCCATATAGAGGCGCCCATGATCATTCTGGTTTAGGCTATACCCCATTGTCTTCCACTACTTCTCTTGAGAAAGCCTTTAAAAATCTTAGCCTCAATGATGAAGATCCCCCCATCCATCCATTTCCCTCAACATCCTCTCTTGAACAAGCCCTTCAAGAACTTTGCATTGACGAAGTAAACGAGGATGACCCCATCAACTTCTCATATCCTATCTTTGATTTCGACGATGAAAGTTATGAAGAATTTGAAGTCATGTCAAATGCTTCTGATGATTCTAAAGAGGAGTCACATCCCATTGTCCCCATCACCCAACAGGAAGAGTTTTACCTCCGAATGTTCCCCATCCATCATCCCATATTCCTCCTACTTCTTCCACAAGAACAAGCGGACCCACCTGGTAATCCACCTTGAGCCACACACATAAGCCAAGAAATGTAACATATGTACATATTTCAAAATAAAAATAAAATAAATAAAAACACACATAAAAAAAAAATATGTGTTGCTCATGTTAATGCCATGTTTATTACAGGGATAACACAACTCGACATTGGTTTAGCTCCAATAATTCCATCCATGTAGCCTTCCAAGCCATATTTCCTTCCACTAAGTCAATATGAACCCTATTGACTTATTCACACCACTCCGCAACCCATACGATTCGGCTAGGCCAATTCCAATTGACATTAGCCTTATTGACTTGGACCGGATTTCCTCCCCACCCTCCTTTTTGGAGCTCATCCTATCCGAGGAACTGCTAAGGGCTTCAGCCAGCTACATTCCTCCTTCATCACCACGTTCACCCACATCACCTTCCACTAGAGGTCCCGAGGTATTTCAGGAAGAGTTAGGCAGCGATGAGCAAGAAAAGTTGGATGACATCTTAGATGACATAAATTTGATCCCAACACCACATCATCTTGAGGAGGGTCACACATGTCCATTGAAGATACCATCGATGTGAACCTTAGTTCAGATCCTGACAACCCACAAATTTTCAAGCTTGGCAAAATTTTAACACCCGATGAACAAGAGCAATTCATTACTCTCCTCAAGAAAAAGAAAGAGGTGTTTGCATGGTCCTACAAGGATATGCCTGGCCTTGATCCTGACCTTGTTGTCCATAATCTCACCTTGCATCCTGACGCCAAGCCGGTCAAGAAAAAACTTAGGAGAATGTATCCTACCATGGCCCTCATAGTCAAAGAGGAAATACAAAAGCTATTGGACGTACATTTTATCATTCCTATTGACTATCCTGAGTGGCTATCAAACATGGTACCCATTCGCAAGCCCAACGGGGTGATACATGTGTGTAATGACTTTTGAGATCTAAATAAAGCATGTCCTAAGGATGAATTCCCTCTTCCAAACATTGATACTCTTGTTGACACCTATGCAAGCCATGAAATGCTTTCCCTCATGGATGGTTTTTTAGGATACAACCAAATTCGAATAAATCCTGATGACCAACACAAAACGACATTCACAACACCTTGGGGAACATTTTGTTTTAGGGTTATGCCCTTTGGTCTCAAAAATGTAGGAGCTACTTACCAACGAGCCATGACTTATATTTTTCATGATTACATGCATAAAATCATCGAATATTATGTCGATGATCTCTTGGCTAAATCTAAAACTCGACAAGAACATATTGATGTCTTGGAAAATATTTTTGATCGACTTCTAGAATACAAGGTGAGGTTAAATCCCAAAAAGTGTGTCTTTGGTGTTACCTCTGGTAAACTTTTAGGATTCATTGTCTCCAAAAGAGGCATTCAAGTGGACCCAAATAAGGTTAAGGCCATCATGGAAATGACACCCCCAACCAACATTAAGGAATTGCATAGCTTGCAAGGCAAAATTCAATAAATCAAATGTTTCATTGCACAACTTTTCGATAAGTGTAGACTATTTAATCACTTTCTACAAAAGGGGGTAGCATTCATATGGATAGATGAATGTCAAAAATCATTTGAGGACATCAAGTGATACCTAACTTCTCTGCTAGTCTTAACTCCTCCTAGGTTGGGGGTCCCTTTTCATCTATATGTTTCAGCCACAGAGGCTGCTTTAGGGACAATGCTTGCACAAAAAAATGAACAAAATCGAGAGCAAGCAATCTATTACATTAGTCAAACATTGGTAAGTTATGAAATAAGATACGCTTATGTAGAAAAGCTATGCCTAGAAGTGGTCTTGGCCACTAAGAAGCTATGACATTATATGCTAAGTCAAACAACCTATGTCATAGCTAGAGAAAATCCTCTACATTATATGATGTCTCACACTTATAACAACACCCGTACCGCTAAATGGATAATGCTACTCATAGAATTTGATCTCAAATTTATTAGCCAAAAATCCATTAAAGGTCAGGTTATCACCGATCAACTTGTGGAAGCTCCACTACCTAGTGATCATCCTTTGATTATTGAGCTCCCATATGATTCGGTATTTTTAGTCACTAAAGTAGACAATGATGTCATTCCTAAGGAAGATGTCGATATCACATTATTCTTTGATGGATCTAAGTGCAAGAAAGGTCAAGGTGTGGGAGTTGTCTTTCATACACCATAGGGACTTCCTATCCCCTTATCATTCAAGTTAGACTTCTCATGTACAAACAACACAAAAGAGTACAAAGCCTTAATCTTAGGTCTTCAATCAGCTATATCTATGGGTATTAAGTGTATTAAAATATTTGGGGATTCTCAACTTGTAGTGAAATAGGTAATAGGATAATACCAATGCAAGGATCCTACCATTATGTAACCATCAAAAAGGCTCACACTTGAGGCGTCCTATTGTAATAATTGATAAAAGTATAACATGCATACAATAACAAGAAATTGACAACAAATGAATCAAGAAGAAATACACTTTATTCCATTGTATTCGAAGTTAAAATCAAATTACATGTACATACCTCTTAGGGATAATAATTTTGATACAATATTACAATAGGAGTGTGCAATTTTTCCCTCTCAAGGGTAGGTGTTATTTCCAAATGCCTTTCAGGATGGCACAAACTACTCTAGGGTGGAGGTGCCCTCTTCTTCGTTATGGGGAAGGAACTTGATAGTTGGTTCTCATTTGAAACTGTTCCCTATGGTAAAGAAACAACACAAGAATTTTAAAAGTATAGGAATCCTCTCATGATGAGGCCCTTTTAGGTAAATTTCATAATTACACCATTAAACATGCATAATCAATAAAACATGAAAAGTACTTCTAAGCTATACAAATCGAATCAAGATTTATATAATAGCGTAAAGAAAAGTAGCAGCTACACTATGCATGGGTCAAATGTATAAAATGAAGCATAAAAATGCATAAAGAAACCATTAATTCCTAATTGAAGCATAAACATAAATAAGCTAAAGTAACCTAAGTTTACGGTCAAAAGTATCCTAAAATATATTTAAACTATGAAAACAACTACTCTAAGCTAGTTAATCAGACATAAATGAAAAGAGGAAGGTGGTTATACCTCTGCTACAAACCACAACTCTTGTGAATGGTCTACATTGTAAACCATGACTGAAATTCATGGCTAGCACTCTGATAGGCTTACCCTCAATTCCAAGGGTAGTGGTCTTGACCTTCTTATCCAATTGATGTTCAAGGGTCGCCTTCGATGTCCTTTTGATAGGTTTGGTGGTTGAATCACTATGATGGGCCTTCATTTACCCATATTTGTGTTTCTTGGTTCTTCTAGGCTCCTAGAACTTCCATGGCAAATTGATCTTTAGGTGAATAGCAAAGTGGCCTTCTCAAATGCATGAATTTAGTATGCAATTCGACAGGGATTCACTGCTCGTTTGATCAATTCACTATCTCTCGATAATTCGTCATTGCTTTGCTATAAAAATCGTTTATATATTATCCCCATTTGGAGGGGGTATTTATATGATGCCCTAGGATTGGGGGTGGCTTCCTGTAGGAGCCAAGATGGCTTCCTGTAGAAGACAAGATCAAGAAGATGTGGTTAGGATAGTTGGAATGGAAGCCTCTAGAATCTTCCATCCATTAACCACCTTCTTCTAGATCAAATGGTAGTTCAAAATGATTTGGCTTAGATTGAAGGCCAACTGGAATCCAGTTAAGAGCGTAGGTCATAGCTACGATCTAGAATATAGACCATAGGTCTCATCCATGGTTCAGCTATAAATTGTAGGTCTGGGTTGCGATTCAGACTGATTAGGCCAAGGAGCCCAAATTGAGTGGTTAGAACCACTACTCTATCTTGGAGTCTATCCAAGATCTTCCATATGGTCTTGTAGCATGTCCATATGAGTAGTCACCCTTGACATGACATGTTTTAGGTGTCTACAGATGCCCCTTTTGAGATGTGTTGTGAGATAAAAAAATGCTGAGCAAAAATAAACCTCCTAAAACAATGTCGAAGGTTCTATGATGATCATTAGTTAGATCAACTTTAGATGCCCCAGGTTTAGCAAAAGGACATGCATTCTGGAATCATTGCTTCCAACTCTTTGGAGGCTTAAATTTGAAAGATTTTGCACTCATCATCAGACATTCGAGTAGCTTTGGTGCTACAATAGGAGTTAGGCCTATATAACCAAAAGAATGAGAGATACAAACTAATTATCATATTTACTATTTTCTCCAAGCAAACGGTTAATATTATGATAGCTGTTGATAATGATTTGCAAGGATGAATGTAATTTTGACAAGATCAAGGGATCTATGATTTCAGGTATCTTTTGTTGATTTTGATTATGATTTGATATTATGACTACCCCATCAAGCAGCAATTCAATGATGGTAATGACAATGAATAAATCAACGATGTTGTTTGACCACCATGGATGATCTAAAAAAATTTATATTTGAGCATATTAATGTGTTGGCTAGGCCTAGTTTAGCTTTTGAATGTTTTGAAATATTAATTGAGTTTATTTATTTGGTTAGGAGGTGCATCACTCCATGAAAGGATTGTCATAGAGACGACCTCGATTGAATGTACTTTATAATCTCATCCAATTTTTTGATTTTTAATTGGATCCTGGTGCTTGATTATCACCAAATTTCCAAATTAAATTGTTTTTATTGAGTTATAACCCAATGGGAGAGATTAATTTATCTTTTCGGCCCTTCCCATGGTGGGATTTTTCTAAATTGCTTGCCAGTTGCAAACCGTGACTAGGGTCTACGGTTCCCATTTGCAATTTTGTGAACCACGGCTAGGGCCTACAGTCCGCATGAAACATGAGAAGTCTATAAAAAGTCTAATTTTTAAATGTCTCTCAATATTCCCTAATAGCGATTTGTAAATTTGGAGCTCTTACAGTGACAGCTGAGAACTCACCTAAAATCTACCAAACTTTACCCGCACACCTACTCACAACACGATGGCAGAGCGCGAGCAAGCTTCTTCAAGTCACGACGGACGAGGTGAGGGTAAGATAATTAAAAAACCATGACCTCACATCCATTACCACTAAAATGAACCTAATTAAGTAATTGGTAAATTAATCTCATTAAAATGTTGGCAATGAACCTCACCTTAGGCTAGGGTAGCTTAGAATTTAATTTTTTTATATTTGGCCATGGGATCTTAATCAGAGACCACAGGTACCAGCTACAGTTTCCAATTGGTCAATTGGGGACCATAGCTGCCAGTTGCGGTCAGCATTTAAAATACCAACGGTTAATTTTTGATTGCATGCAAACCGTAGGGTTGACCTGTGGTTCACCAATTTTAGAAAAAAAATTGTAAAATTTTTAATATTTGTAAGGTTTTAAAAGGCAATTAATGTCATTTAATGCATTTTTAACCTGTCTAAATGAAAAATTTGATTTGTAGGCCTACATGATGACATTGTTTTGCAATTTTATCAGTTTTTATCAGTTTTTGATGATTTTAAAGTCATTTTTAAATGTTTTTTCTTGTTTTAGTTAGCTTTTTCCTTATATCATGTTGTTTATTTTTAGATATTTATCTCTAGAGCTCGATATTTTGACATTATTAAGGCTCTCCATGGATAGCTCACTGCTGGTGAGTGAGAGTGGTTCAAAGTTGTCAGCTTTGGCTACATATTGGATCTACCCACTATCAAGGTATATCAAGCCTATTTAACTATGTTGGCCCAGTTCTAGAATACATGAACTAACACATTTCACCTACCTATAGGTGAAATGACAGTTACCTTAGAAGACATCTACAGGATCTTTAGGATCCTCACTAATGGCGAGGCCATCGTCTCTTCGATTTCTAAAGCTAAGGAGTCCATATTTGATGCCATCTTCGGCACCCAGAGTGAGGAGGCTCAGTACGTCATTCACCATGGAGGGATCCACATTGACTATTGGCAGGGGAAGATATCTTCTCTATGTGTGAGGCCATTTTCATGCACCTAGTGTTGCAAGTTGTGCATCCAGACTCCTCAGGTGTGAGGATTCCCTAGAACATCTTAGCCACTATGCACATAGTTATTCAGAGCTCCATCTAATAGCCACTGCTCCTAGCCTAGGGAGTACTCTACTGTGCCAGTTGTATTGAGATCTCTACCAGATTACTAATAGGAGTCACTAGGGGATTAGTTGTAGTCTACTTATTCAAATTTGGGGCTAGCAGTATATCAAGATAGAGCATCCTGGGGAGCTACCCATTCATATCACAAATATCGATGATTCCCATCAATGCTATGTTGCCTACTGGCCTCAAGAGGAGAAGGGATTCTATAGTAGGAATCATGTTGGCGATGTCCAACATTATATTACATGGTTCACAAGACTCAGGCCAGATGATGTAGAGTGGTGACCCTATATGGAGTGCCCTGACTAGCCTAAGACCAGCGAGTGGCTTCGACAAGCTCACCAGCATAGATGGTTACTCAACCAAAAGATCAAGATCAAAGAGTACCAACTTTTCTCTCACATCCTGCATCAGTTTGGTATGGTGCAAGACAACCCAGAGATCCTATTTGTCTATAGGCATCTAGTTTTGGAGAGGGGTCTACCATGGATCCAGCCCATGGCTCTAGGGGATGGTCCAGATGACTTCTAAGAGACTAGAGTTGATAGAGCTGTGACCACTCCAGAGTATGATGGATGGTGGTCTATGTTCCATTGGTATGGGACAAGACCTCTGGGTTGAGCTACATATCAGGTAGGGGTAGAGGTGGATCCTGATGGGTGTAATGTGCACCAACAAAAAGAGAGTAATTAGGGCATAGAGGCTGCAACTGAGGAGGCTCCTGAGATTGATCCTGATGAGGAAGCTCCCAAGAAGGGTGAGGCCCCTCATAACAGTTTTAGAGGGACTACTATTGGCATAGGTGGCTAACCTGCATAGTTAGTTGGGGTGATTCTAGACATAGCAAAGGGAGCAGGACACTACTATTGCTACTATGGAGGCACAATTGAATGATAGATATCATCGACTGATGTAGGTAGAGTAGCATATGGCTATCCTGACAACATAGGATACAACAACAGAGACCTAGGTTGGTAAGCTCACCAGTACTCATGATTTGGCACTAGCCCAAAGGGATACAATAGTATTAGAGCAGGATCTACTTAGGGTACAGAGGGGGATCCTCCACCCTCTCAGGCAATTATGGGGCCTTCAACAGCACCAGTAGTAACACTACCAGGTGGCCAAGATCCTATGGCAGAGATCTAGTGCTTGTAAGGTTTGTTGATGAGTCCAATTATAGGAATGCATCCAGGGTTACTTGAGTAGACTAGCTAGTTGGATATATATAGATGTTAGGTACAAAGGTTCTCGAGGATACGTATGCTCTAGAGTCCTAGTGGACTAGATCTAGGACTACTATATAGGCTAATTCTAGCTTGAGCCATTGCACCCATCAAAGCAAGAGGACACACAAGTCCTCTAGTACACATGGTGGTAGTAGTCACAAAAGGACTAGGGAGGCAGGGTAGTCTACTACAGAATCCAACCATAGGTCCTAGGACACATATGTGCCCATTGCAAAGGTAGCGTTTGAACGAGTGCTAGGCCTCTTCGGGCTAGGTGGTGCTCAAGGCTCTCAGTAGGGTCCACAAAAAATAGTAGGGTAGCAGGTAGAGCAGGCTCTTGAGTACAATACTAAGGGAGGTAGTGAGAGCTCCAGTACAGGGGGAGAAGATCAGAGCTAGAGCTCTACTATTAGAGGATACATTTTTTATACATATCATTTTTGGTGTAAGATCGAGGACTTACACATTTATAGCCTACGGGTATTTTTGTACTCCCGATGTACTCTGAGACACATATTTATGTATGATATGACTGATCATTATTTTATGGCTCATTATTATGTACTCATTTATTTTTGATTTAATGTTTATGTGATGCATATGGATGCAATGCTTATGTTATGCTGATGTTATATGATGTGATGTATGGATGGCATGCACTAGATAGTTATTTTATTTATAATGATATGGAGTGATCTAGATGCTTAGATGTGCTTTTTATGATAGATGCATATGGATGTGATGTTATGGAGTGATCTAGATGCTTAGATGTGCTTTTTATGATAGATGCATATGGATGTGATGTTCTTTTCTTAACACATATTTGATATTGCTTTATTGTATGCATTAATGTATGTAATGATTTATTTACATGATGCTAATCTAATGTAAATGAACCTGTATGCTTTAATCACTTAAAACATAAGGAAAAATTGTAGATATGTTTATAAATCTAATGGATGACACCACAAAATGTATAAAAATCATGAATGTAATTGAAAATCCTTAAGATAAGAATTTAATCAATTAATCACCCATACATGAAATGAAATGACTACAACTATATAATGCGAATGATGTAATATGTCATTCTATTTTCTTTATTTTGCACTTTGGATGATATGCACGATATAGTCAGTGGTCGTCTAAATATTATTGCTAATATCCATCCGGCATCTATCCTATATGTTGATTGTGCTTTATATAATGATGTATCATGGATTCAATACTTTGCAATTTTATGATTTATATGGTTGCAATATTTGATATTTTGTTGCTATGGGAGAAAATGTTGAGGTTTTCCATGAGACTCAAACACCCTAATAGACTTATAAAAAGTTGCATACTAACCACACTAGACTTTTGAGATAAAATGCTTTTTGCTAGGATAGACCCTAACTGTTCATTATCCCTATATGCACATGATTATTTTAAGATAAGACATAAGTGTTCCCCGATGTTAGGCGGGATTATTTCAGCCCATTGCTAAGATAGGGGTTCCACAAATGTCTTATCCAATCTCAAGTTTATATTTTAGTTGGACTAAGCCACTAGGCAATGCAGGACACCTAAAGATAGCTCTTCCACATTCGAAAAATGGTCTTTTTCATAATTGAGGTGCTAATGCGTCAGACATATCATCATGCGTAAGGTACAATAGTGCTGACAATTCTAGAGATTCAGGCTCATTCCTTTCTATCCTTCAATTTTTAGGATACTTGCTCATATGTTGTGAATCAAGGGAGTCAATTCCATCTTCATTCTGAACTATATTTGGATCTTCATTTGATATCTCTTCAAACTGAATTTTGGATCTTCATTTGATCTCCACTCGAACTTTTGATTTATGATCTTCATTCGATATTTACTTTTGAACTTCACTTTGAACTTTGATTTAAGCATATTTTCTAATATTCACTTTTAAGCATTATACATTTGATAATTTTCTTCAGAAAATTTCCTTTGGGGGGAATTTAATTGGGAAAACTATTTTTGGTATATCGATTGAGAATATCAATCTTATGATATCAATATGGGATATCACTTTGGGGAGTTGATCTATGATATCAATCTAGGGTATCAATCATGAGGATTGATGTGGGATATCTCTTTGGGATATTGCTCATTTTATAATAAGCAAGGGATTATGAATATGGAACTAACCTGTCCTTTTGCCAACTACTAACATTTCCCCTACCATCCACATAGAGGGATAAGCAAGAATAACTCTTTTTTGCTTTAGTATACTCGGTCCTGCTTCGTGGCTTTCATTTTTCCCTAGTCCTTGTTAGGATTGTTTAAATTTTTTTATTAGTGATAGGCTTATGATATGCTAAGGGCTATACTAACTTAACCTTAGCTATAGAAGAAAAGCAAGCTTTCTACCAACTCTTGATAAGACTACTAGGTATGGCTGAGTGACCAGAAAACCCTAGTATATCTCCATAGAAACATTACAAGTTATGTTGAAAAATATAATTACTCACATGAATGATGGATTATGATAAATGCAGATATGCATGATTTAAACACAAACATGGCATCATTTGTAAGACTGAAAAACACAATACCTTCTATTACAGAATGCAACGGATGACAAATGCCTATATGCAATGCAATAATGCAATGAATGCATGTATAAATGTAAAATGAAAATGCAAAATTCAAATGCAAATGCAAATGTTTTTGGATTTTATGCTTTACCAATTTTTTGGATTTTATTTATTTCATAATTTTTATGGGTTTTATTGATTTCATAATTTTTAGGGGTTTTGAGACTCATAATTGACCAAACAGTGAGTACATAACTCTAGAGCTTTTAGATTGACCAAGCAATTTTTAGGAATACTTGGAGCTTTTAGGATTGACCAAAGGGATTATGTGTACCTTTGGGGCATTTTGGGATGACCAAGAAATTTTGAGAATCCTTGGAGCCTTTGGGATTGACCAAGCAGTTTTTCATAAACTCTTGGTGCATTTTGGGTTTGACCAAAGGGCTTACAGATGCCTTTGGAGATTTTTAGGATGACTGAGCGATTATAAGCAAATCCTTGAGGATTTTAACTAACATGACCAAGTAGTTTTAGGAACCCTTGGATCCTTTTGGAATGACTGAGTGATTTTGACCAAACCCTCAAAGCTTTTGAGGTTGAAAAAAGGTCTTACAGATGACTTTGGATCTTTTTAGGATGAAAAAGTAGTTACCACCAAATATCGAAGCCTTTTACTATGCTTTTCAAGAATAAAACACCTTAAGATAGATGATGTTGAGAGGTTCAGGCTCTTCAATTCCCCTTAGCGACGTTAGACGATAGGTACCCAAACCAATATTTTTAGATATTATGTAGTGTCCTATCCAATTAGCTACAAATTTGTCTCACATATCTGGCAATAAATTAGAATTATGTTGGTTTTATTTCAATACAAGATACCCAAATTCAAAGTCTCTCTAGTGGAATTTGACATTGTAAGCTCGTTTTAGTCGCTCCTGATAAATGCGAAGATGCTCTGCAGGGCATTCACATGATGTTCATCGAGTAGTGTCAATTGATCTAGTTGAGCTTGTTGTGCAGTGTCATCATCGATGAACTCTTTCAATGTGATGCATAGTGTTGGAATTTCTAATTCTAAGGGCATAATGGCCTCAGTGCCATATACTAGTGAGAATGATGTTGCCCTAGTGGGTGTCCAAATACTAGTCTTGTAAGCCCATAGTGCAAGGGACAGCTGGATGTGCCAGTATTTGTGGTTTTATTATACTATATTTTTCAATATGGCCACCACTATCTTATTTGAAGCTTCAACCTGCCCATTTTCTTGTGGATAGTATGGAGTCGTAAAACTATGTTTGATTCTATATTTAGATATTAAAGCTCTCATAATTTTGTTCTTGAAATATGTTCCATTATCCAATATTATTTTGGATGGAATCCCAAAACAACTTATGATATGCTCTAGTATAAACTCTGTTATACGAGCTCCAATGGTCATTGTTAAGGGTATTACTTCCACCCACTTTGTAAAGTACTTAGTAGCTATGATTATGAATGTATACTAACCTGATGATGGGGGAGAGATCTTGCCTATAATATCCAATCCCCACTAAGAAAATGGCCAAGCCAATTGAATGGGTTGTAAGGCCTGCGATGCCAAGTGCATAAGATTAGCATGATGCTAGCATTTAACACATTTCTTGATATATACATTACACTCCTTATCCATAGTGGTCCAATAGTAACCCATTCAAAGGATGCCATGCCACTAAAATTGCCACTGCACGTACCATCATGGGATTACTAAATTACCCATGATGCCTCTTGGGGCTCTAAACAACGAAGGAGAACATCGTAGCTTCGTCGATACAAGATGTCTCCTATTAAGACATATTTGGACACTTTATATTTAAATGTGTGCTTCGTGGCACATGATAATCCCTTGAGGATTATACTAAGCTTTAAGAAGTTTTTAATTTGTGATATCTAATTTTGATAAATCTTAGCTTCGAGCTAAGACGTCTTGCTCTTCTTGTGTATTTACCTTTGCCAATGCAAATTCAGAAACAACCCTATGATGAATGGTAGTACCACTCCCCATGGGACTCTGAGAGGTTAATGACCCCCAGGATGCCTTCTTAAGAAAGTCTTCAGCTTTGTAGAACCATTTAGCTTGTGGTTCTACATTGATCATGTTGATTGATTCTTTATTATCATAGGTTGCACACTCTGCTACTGGATGCGATAGCATATTGACATGGATGGTAGTGAAATTAGTAGATGGATTCTGAGGGATTAAATATCCCAAAAAATCCATGGTATTTGCAAGCTTATTTGATGATCAAGAAATTGCCTCAATATCATACTATTCAAGGTTGGCCAAATATGTGTCAACTAGATATTTATAAGCTTTCAGTACAGGACATTGACACTTAAAAAGCCCCTTGAATTTATTTACTATGAGAAAGGAGTCACCAAAGATGTTCAATCTCTTAATATTCATGGCGATAGCTATGTGGAGGCCCAATAGTAGGGCTTTGTACTCGGCATTGTTGTTGGTGCACAGAAAGTCCAACTTAAATATGATGAACAGAGTCATATCAACATTGTTCTCTAGCTCTTTGGATTTAGGACCTTCAAATATTATGAAGACTGCATCATTCAAAAGCTCAATTTTTAGATGCCTACTATTTGACAGTGGTGCCTCAACTAATTGATCTGCTATGATCTATCCCTTAATGGACTTTTGGCTTATGAATTCCAGATTGAATTCCATCAAAAGCATGATCCACTTCACAGTATGTGTATTATGATAAGTTTTACTCATCATGTACTACAAAGGATTCTGTTTGGATATAACATACGTCGTATGACTTAACATATAGTGTCATAATTTCTTTTTAGTGAACACTACTGCTAAACATAATTTTTCCACATATGCATACCCGAGCTCATAGCTCATCGAGGTTCGACTAATATAATATATGGCCTATTTTTTGCCTCACACATTCTTTTGGGCTAACATGGTTCCCAGTGTAAAGTTAGTTTTTGATATATATAATAGGAAAGACATATCTGGCCTTGGTGGAGCTAGCACTGGTGGCGTTGCTAGGTATTGCTTTATCTCAATGAAGGTTACCTTGTATTCCTCATCCCAGTTGAATGGGACCCCCTTATGTAGCAGTTAATTCATGGGTCAATATTTATCTGATAGTTGGGTGATAAATCACTTTATCAAGGCTACCTTGCCCTGAAGGCTCCTTAATTCCTTAATATCGGTAGGAGGACACATTTCCAAAATGACCTTGACCTTCGATGGATCTACTTCGATGCCTCTCTTGGATATGATGAACCCTAGTAATTTTCTAGAAGTTACGCCAAATACGCACTTCTTAGGATTCAAAATCACATTGTGCTCTATCAGGTGATCGAAGACTTTCCTTAAGACCTCTACATGATCTTCTCGTAGCAATAGACTTGGCTAACAAGTCATCGATATAATATTCAAGAATTTTGTGCATATAGTCATGAAAAATGTATGCCATGGCCTGCTGATATGTGGCACCAGTGTTTTTGAGGCCAAATGGCATAAATTTATAGAAAAATGTCCCCCATGGCATTATAAATGTGGTTTTATGTTGTTCTTCGAGATTAATCTGAATTTAATTGTAACCAAAGAAACCATCCATTAAGGAGAGCATTTCGTGACCTACATTTGCATCTATGAGAGCATCAATATTGGGCAATGGAAATGAATATTTGGGTGTTGCCTTTTTTAGGTCTTTGAAATCTATGCAAATATGGATTCTTCCATCGGGTTTTCCCATAGGTACCATATTGGATACCCATTCTGGATAATCGATGGAAATCACAAATTCCACATCCAACAGCCTTTGTAGGTCATATTTCACCATCAAGGCTACTATTTGATGCATTTTTTTAAGCTTTTGATTGACCGAATTCTTCTTCAAATCTAGTGAAAGGTTATGCATAACCAATTTCGGGTCTAGACCTAGCATATCCTTGTACGACCAAGCAAATAAATTTGGTATCTCTTTCATTAGAGGGATGAGGGTGGCCCACTCATCTAGAGTGAAACTCTCTCCAAATTTAACCTTCTTTGCACTGGTGGGATCATTACTGATATCCACCTCAAAGGTTTCCTCTACCAACATATGCGATCCCTCCTCAAGTTGGTGAGGCGTAGGAATCAAATGAATGTCATCATCCAGATTGATTGGTTCCACGTTGGAAGTATTTTTGGCATGATAAACATCATATGCATAGCCTAGTGCAAAATGGAAAGGTTGCAACATTTCTTCATTTGGGAAGAAATCCTCAAGCTCTACGAGTGAATCAACGTGATCCCAGTCGATAGCATATTTGTTAAGATACAATGGTTTATATGGATCTACTGGATTATGAAGTGGAGTGGTAAAATCAATGGATACCATGTTTATGGAATTGAATTGATCTCCAGGACCACACGGACTAACCTCTATGAAATCTACATAGTCCTCATACCCACAATCTGGCTCTAATGGCACAGGCACAAAAGGGTCTTCCCTATGAGGACTATGAATAACTGGATCCTCCCTATGCACTAAATGCAAAATAGGATATTTTGGCTCATGAAGTTGCATGTAGGTCAACATAAGGGGATTAACCAACTGATGGATTTTATCCAGGTTTAATCATATTTATCTTAGACACAGATCAACATGTAGTTGCCTATAGACCTCATTGATGTCGATGGGTTGATGATGGTAACATAAATAAGTAGTACCAAGGTAGGCACTCTCTAGCTCATCTTCTTTGTCATTATCATAATAGAATCCTTAATTTGCTCCTACTCCTAGAGGACGCTCCTCAAAATGAGGACCCATGAATCTTACTTCTTGTATGCTATCATTGCTATCAAGAAAAATTGGATAATTATACCTCATGTACGATGCTACCAAGAAAATTGGCTTGATCTCTTCCCCTGAATGATCAATGTTGGGAAGGATCACTTCGGTATCCTATATCGAATCAATAGGAAATAGATGATGCACATACAAATTCATTACATAAGCACCTTTGACTTAATCCTTAGATTAATTGTCATTTGAGGATTCCTCATCTCCGTCATAGCCTAGTCCACTCATATTGGAGGTGGACTCTGCTCCATCTTCATTACAAATATTTCCTAGCTTGAGATCACCTATAGTAATGGGGTTATACCCCTACACATCTATGTCATCGATTGCATCACAGGTTTGGTGTCCCAATTGATCTCTAGCATTCATTTCTATGTCAATCTACTCAAGGAGTCCTCCATGATGATCTTCGAGTGGCTTAATATTTTTGATAGATATCATAGGGTGATTCCTCCAAAATTTGGAAGGATCCAGATGATATGGATTAAAATCCACATCATCTCCCATACTAAGGTACAAATGATCTAGGGATACCATGAGAAAATCATATTGCCCTTGTATCTATAACCCTAGACCGAATCTATAAGTGAATAACTAATAATGATGTTCCAACAGGGTCCTCCATACTTGTTCAAAGAGACCAAGGCCATATCCATGCAAATGTTATAGCTCAAAAATACACATGGCATACTCTAGATTAGACAAATAACGAACGTTTACTATGAAATGTTTCTCGTAATCTTCATCCATGGGCTCTCGCATTGGAAGCTGATCTAGCCCCACATAGATAAATTTAGTTTGGATAGGTGGATCTCCCAATGGAACCATCGATCCAACCGGGTAACGACGAGAAGATGGTCAACCCATCTCTTGTGAAGTATTTAGAATTGATTTGAAGGTCAAATTTTGCACAATGTATTCATCTAATATAGTATTAGTGAGATGTACCATCACCCAAGGTGTTGATGACCCTATTGAATATGTAGGTGGGGTAGGCTGAGGTGCCTCCTCGGCTTTGTCTTGGGGTTCCTCAACTTCCATGGGAGTGGGAACCTCCTCGACGATTGGCTCAAGCTCATGCTCTTTCTCTTTCTCACCCATATTTACCTTCAACTTCCTATCACCCTAATGCATGATTGATGCCAACGGTTTTAAGGAAGTGGAAGTGGTGTACTCTGATTTGTGTGACATGGATGGCATTTGTTGAGCATGCACTGTCGGTTTACTTCCTAGTTTCTTTATTGGTGATGATGGCCGAATATATAGGTGTTTTGATGAGAGTATGAAACCCCCAGGAAAATATTCTAGGTTCACAAACTTAAATAGCTCTTCATCTGATGCCACTATGTGAACTAGTCCCTCATGAATATACTTCATGCACTGATGCAGTATCAAGGAGAAACAATGCATTTCATGAATCCAAGGCCTACCAAGTAATATGTTGTACTACATGGCCCCTTCTATCACATGACACATTATTGAAATGGTCTTCAGACCTACCTACACGGGTAGGATAATTGTGCCAATATTCGAACATAGTACATCATTAAATTCTCTTAATGTAAATATAGTTGGCACAATGTGTGATTTAGGTAGCTTCAAATGACTCAGCGCCTTGGTCATTATTGTGTTGATCGATGAGCTAGTATGTATCAAGACACTTTTAAATGGCATGTGATTCAAACATGCAATTATGTGCAATGGTGGGTTGGCCATAGTTGTAGAAACCATCCTTATCTCATGATCATAACATTGGATCATTGGTTCCTGACAGTGTTGTACATATCCCACAAAATTAGTAAATGCATGCGCATCCTGGGCCTGTACTTCAATGGAACTCAAAATTTCCATAAGAGTATCCCTCAAGGACTACTGTAGTAATTCATATATTGAAAACTTCACATGAGTTATCTACAGGTTTTGGACCAACCTGCTCCTTATGGTCACCACCAGTCTTGTCAGTGGGCCTAGAATATTCTATGCCAACCATGAATTTGACATGGCTTGTATTTGAATGGGAGCACAAGGTTGATTATGTTTTTCATATCTCCCATGCCTAGTGATAATATTGACCATACCTACAAACCCCTAGGTATGTGGTTCGACTTGCACCTAGTTAACTTGACCAATGTTATTCCGAGGTGCTTCATGATTTGGCAAGGGGTTTTTGTAAATCCCCATATTCTAATTATAAGGTACCTGCAGGTTGTGTGGAACTACAAGCTCACCCTTCTCAATCATATTTTTCACCAAGTGTTTGAAATACCAACACACCTCTATGTCATGGCATTTAATTTGATGAAAAATACAAAATAGATCATCTTAGAACCCTTTTGGTTTGGGTTGGTTGGGGTCTATCATCTTGAATTCGAGAAATCTGATTGCCTTGGCCTCGCATAACTAATAGAAAATCGATGTCAACGGTTTCTTCAATGGTGTAAATTGGTGAGGCGAGAATTGATATTTTTTTTTGCCCTTATAATTATTGTTGTGATTGTCATATTGCGTAGGGGGAGGTTGGGCCTGATAATATTTATGTTGCCCCTTGTCCTCCTGTTGGAGATTTAGTACCACTTGATTTTCATGGACCTGCTTGCCCTGTTGTTTTGTGGCACTCTTATTTTATCCCTCTATCCTATTTTTAGCTTCAAATTTCCTTCCTACAAATTGATGTCCTCAATAACTTTGGCTTGCACCAAAGCCTTTTCGAATGTAGGATACTATTGCAGCTACAGCAGTAACAAGATGTGCTTGGCATAACTCTGTCAATATTCAGGTTAAATCTATGGTAGGAATAGGGAATGGTAACTTCACCATTATTCTCCTCCATCTCTTTCTATATTGCTCTATTGGCTCATCGTCATGCTAAGCTAGCATAGCCAGATCAAAAATATTGGCCTATTTCTTGATGCCAAAGGAATAGCATTCAAGAAAGGCATCAACTAATTGCTTGAAACTAGTTATGTTGTGTTTCTTTAGCTAATTAAACCACTCTTAGGCTGGCCCTAAAAGTGTCATGATGAATGTATGCAACAATAATGCATCATTTCTTGCTATCTAAAAACAAGCATCCAAAAATCTCATGACATGTTCCTGTGCATCTTCATCACCCTTAAAATTGTCCAACCTGGGCATATCAAAATGCTTAGGGTAAGCCAAAATAGGCGCCAAAGGATCCAAAGGCTCGTTATGGATTTTCCTTAATGTTGGATTTTGAATAGCCGTGCCTTGCCTCTCAATGGCTTTAATCTTCTTGGCTAAGGCCTTATAGGCCTTTGAAGATAAAAATTGCTCATCCCTAAGTTGACATGGAGGTGGCTTAGGAGGTACTATCTTCCTCACATGAGATGGAGATCATTTCTCTTCCTCCTCCTCAGCTTGAGAGCTCTGAGGATATTCTTGCTCGTATCCATCTCCTACTGCTACTTCATGTTGCCTCTACCTCTGATTATCGAGCGATGGTGACTTCTCCCTATGTTTGGCACTAGCATGAGTACGAGCATCTCTATGCTCTTGATGCATATATTCTTGAGAGAAAGGCTTCCTATATACATCCTCTTTATCCTCATATTGAGAATATAGGCCATCCCTAGCTAACATATCCTCCTGTTCCACATGTTCCTTATGGGTAAGGATACACTCTTCATGCATGCGCTACTCATATAACCTTTGTTGCATGAGCCTTTGTGCTTGAATATTTTCATCTTCAATACGTTGCCTCTCTAGGCAAGCATACTCCAATTTATCTTGGAGGAGTTGGTATTTCTAATCTGATGTCAGTCGATGTGATCTATCAAACTGATCGGTCATGGGAGGCCTATGGTATCCTTGATCTATATGAGTGACCTTATGGGTTTTGTACCCATCAGAATGATGTGTTGTGCCTTTGCCTCTATCTATGAAGATGACATTGGCCTCTTGTTGTGTCCTATACTATGAACCACCATGCATAGATAGTGGGTGTGTGACATGAGGGCGCTTAGAAGCCTCCCCATGTTCTCTATTAATGTGGATGACACTTACACTACACTCACTCAAGGCACGAGTGGGTGGAGTTGAATTCTTGTAGCCTAGTTACTCTAAAACACTACCTAGACCCTCTAGCTACCTAGATTGCCATCGCTCATGTAGCAGTGTGCCATTATCTCCCACCTTTGATATATCAATGGTGATCTTGCATGGTGGACCATGCATGGGAGTATGGTTAGACCTATGCTCTGTAGTGATCCTATATGCCTACCCCTAAATGGGTAGGTCTCTAGTCCTTCTATACTCATAATGTGGAGCCATAGATCCTCTAGTGGACTTAGTACATAGGGGCACCAACCTGGTCCCCTGCACAACAAACTCTTCAATCGATCCCATGGATGCACATGCATTGCGGTCTCAATAATGGCTCTCAAGTGGAACACCCTCATGCTAGAAGGTTTCCTATTCTATCATGTTCCTAGAGGAGTGTATTGAAGCTCCTCTATCTAGGGTTTTCTCTATTGGCTCCCCTCATGTCAAGTTATCTCCTCGAATGCTAGCTGAACGACATTAGGTTCACTCATGTGGTTGAGGAATTAACATGTATTATTATGAATTTATTAGGGTTTGGTCATCAGTATTGGATTTGGACCTTTGCTAACCACCCTGTGTATCCACCATTGTGTACCTACAGTCTAAATGATTATTAAGCAAACAAGGTATACAATAATGATTATCTCATTTTAAATTTTAAAAGTGAGTCCTAAACTGTTTGATGTGTTTTCAAGATTTGTTGTATCAGTGTAGAAACTCTTATAATTTTTTGTAAAACTTTTTGGATTTTATTCTCAGTTTAATGGATTTCACCTATATGCTTGCATCTCAACAACTTGGCTATGAACTCCAAGTCGTGTAAATCCCCTGTGTGTGGTAATGAATCTCACACCCAAAAAAGGAGCACAGGTCCTCCCAAATCCTCATCCATTTTTCCCCAGTCAGTGTTATACCATCTAAATAGAATACATGCAAAATTTCCAAGGTATAAAAGGTTCTTGGATCTGGTATTGGTCTATATATCAAGGATTCATAGGATTTGGGCCAACGGATGGAAGTTATGCCCACTGTCGTTGAACCCTACTAGTGGTTGGATGTCAAGCCCAACTCACTAGTATTTAAGTGCCAAGTGGTGTGTGTGGTTCCTTTTAATTTACATAAAATAAATGCATCATATAGCATACATGCTCATTTTCTAAATGTTATGCAAATGAAAGACATTTCAAATTCAAAAAATGTAAGCTATTCTAGATGCTATTTAAGACTATGCACATTACGATGCTAATTGGCCACTAATTAGACCTCACACATGTAAACCATCCACACATCTCTATCAAGCATGATGTAGTCTAGGGTAGAATACAATCAGAGGTCCATTATTCCTAGTAGTGCCTTTCTATTGGAAGAAAAATACAAAAGCAAACTAGGATTATTGATTTACCCTTTTCTTAGTTATTTTCCTAATTTGTGTTCGAATTAAACTTACTATAAAAACATAAAAAGAAAAAAAGTAATAGAGGCTTGAAAATAGGACCTACCTCAAGTCCTACATTGGTTGATATTCTGAATCTGACTATCTATGTTGTTATTAGGAGACCATAGGTCTGATCTACAGTTTTGATTGTAAACCATGCTTTGTACCTGCGGTTCAGTTGTTGGCTCATAACTGATAGCTACAGTCTGTACCTGCAAGTGCAAAAAAATAATAAAACATAGTCAGGTCCTATAAATGTGGGGTTCCACCATGATTGCCTTCTGTAACCATAAAAAAGGCTCACACCTAAGGTTTCCTATTGCAATAATTGATAAAATTATAACATGCATACAATAACAAGAAATTGACAACAAATGAATCAAGAAGAAATATGCTTTATTCCATTCTATTCGAAGTTAAAATCAAATTACAGGTACATCCCTCTTAAGGATAATTATTTTGATACAATATTACAATAGGAGTGTGCAATTGTTCCCTCTCAAGGGTAGGTGTTATTTCCAAATGCCTTTCAAGATGACACGAACTTCTCTAGGGTGGAGGTGCCCTCTTCTTCATGATGGAGAAGGAACTTGATAGTTGGTTCTCCTTTTAAACTATTCCCTATGATCAAGAAACAACACAAGAATGTTAAAAAGATAGGCAACCTCTCATGATGAGGCCCTTTTAGGTAAATTGCATAATGACACCATTAAACATGCATAATCAAGAAAACATGAAAAGTGCTTCTAAGCTATGCAAATCGAATAAAGATTCATATAATAGCATAAAGAAAAGTAGCAGCTACACTATGCATGGATCAAATGTATAAAATGAAGCATAAACATGCATAAAGAAACCATTTAAGTCCTAATTGAAGCATAAACATAAAGAAGCTAAACTAACCTAAGTCTACGATTAGAAGTTTGCTAAAATGTATTTAAATCATGAAAACAAACACTCTAAGCTAGTTAACCATATAGAAATGAAAAGAGGAAGGTGGTTATACCTTTACTATAAACTATAGCTCTAGTGAACAATCTGCACTGTAAATCGTGGCTGAAAGTTATGGTTAGCACTCTGATAGGCTTACTCTCAATTCCAAGGGTAGTAGGCTTGACCTTCATGTCCAATTTATGTTCAAGGGTCATCTTTAGTGTTCTTCTGATAGGTTTGGTGGTTGAATCACTATGATGGGCCTTCATTTTCCCAGATTTGTATTTCTTGGTTCTTCTAGGCTCCTAGAACTTCCATGGAAAATTGATATTTAGGTGAATAGAAAAGTGGCCTTCTCAAATGCATGAATTCAATATGTAATTCAATAGGGCTTTGCTACTCGATTTATCAATTTACTCTCTCTCGATAATTTATCAATGCTTCACTATACGAATCATCTATATATTCTCCCTATTTGGAAGGGGTATTTATAGGATTCCATAGGACTGAGGGTGGATTCCTGGAGAAGACAAGATCAAGAAGAGGTGGTTAGGATAGTTGGAATGGAAGCCTCTAGAATCTTCCATCCATTAACTACCTTCTTCTAGATCAAATGGTTGTTCAAAACGATTTGGCTCAAATTGAAGGCCAACTAAACTCTAGTTAATATCGTAGGTCACAACTTGCGGTCTAGACTGTAAACCATATGTCTAGACTATGATTCAGAATGATTAGGCCAAGGAGCCCAAATTGAGTGGTTAGAACCACTACTCTATCTTGGAGTCTATCCAAGGTCTTCCATATGATCTTGTAGCATGTTCGTATGAGTAGTCGCCCTCGACATGACATATTTTAGGTGTCTACACATTAAAATTTATCATGAAGTAGCAATGAGATTGCTATAAACATTTGAATGGTATGAAATCAATAACTTACCTTGTTCGACTAATATATTTGTAGATGCAATGGCCTCTCTTGGATCCTTGATTCTAAAGAATGACTTAGGAGAGGTACAACCCCTAATAATCTCAACAATCTATAAAGCAGCCATCGTGCATGCTCACCCAAAATATGGACAAGACATTTGCTTTATCCATACGGAATCATGTGAGTCTTGGTAAAGCCCAATAGTAACCTTATTAAAATTTGGAACACTCCCAGTGGACATGTCTCAGTCTACCAAATGTGCTTTCAAGCAAATAGTAGCCCATTTCGTTCTCTTGGGTGACGTGTTATATAAAAATGATTATGATGGAATCTTGCTTCATTATATCAAACAAGATGAGGCCCAAAGGGTCATTCATGAATCCTATGGTGGTACTTGTGGTGGTCATTTTAGTGTAATGGCCATTGCAAAGCATCTTTTACGCATGGGTTATTATTGACCCATAATGGAAAATGATTGTTGCACATATGTCAAAAATTGCAAACAATGTCAAACACACGCCAATTTAACTCACGTACCATCACAAGATTTATAGCCAATACAAAGTCTCTCGCCCTTTTCACAATGGGGCCTATACCTAATTGGCAAGATTTTGCCTTCCTCTTTGGAAAAACATACATTCATCATCACTGCCATAGAATAATTAACAAAGTGGGTTGAGGCAATACCTCTAACTAGTATGATAGGACTTCGAATTATGGATTTCATACTCCATAATATCATCTATCATTTTTGCATTCCTTCTAAAATCATTTTGGATAATGGTAAGTCTTTCAAGAACAAGGATGTTTGAGCACTTTACGAAAAGTATAATATCCAACATAGTTTCTTGACTCCTTATTACCCACAAACAAATGGACAAGTTGAAGCTACCAATAAGACCTTAATTACCATTCTTAAGAAACTTGTCAAAGAAAATCATAATGATTGGCATACACAAGTCCCTTTGGCACTTTGGGCTTATCAAAAAAGCATTCGAAAGCGAACGGGAGTAATACCATTCTATCTAGTCTATGGAGATAAAGCTATCATGCCTCTTGAGCGTGATATACCCTCCTTACAAGTTTCCTTGCAAGAATTCATAGATGATGATACAACTAGACAAGCACGAATTGACCAACTCACACTCCTAGATGAAAGGCGAGTCAATGAATTAGAACATTTGAGAGTTTATCAAGACCCCTTCAAGTGTGCTTACAATGCTAAAGTCCATCTTTGAGAATTTCAAGTAGGGGATCTATTACTCAAATAGAACCAACAAAACACCAATTCTTTGCCATACCTTTGTGATAAATTTGTGGCAAATTGGTTAGGTCCATACATAATAACTCAAAAAGTGGGTAATGGTACTTATAGACTTGTTAATTTAGAGGGAATAGAGGAACCTAAACCACTTAATGTTCTTCATTTAAAGGAATTATATTGTTAAAAGTGACATTTCATATGTATATATACATGGCCTTTTAAAACAAATATTCTCATAGGCATGCACATATTGCATACACTCCATTTGCATTTACATTTTGCCATGCATCTTCACTTTTTGCATTCATGCATTGTTTCATTCACATACACCACATCATACATTACATTGTATAATTCCCATTTGCATAGCAGCACTCAATTACATTACGTATATGCATTTGCATTCATCCCATCCTAGGTTTGATTATCTGGTATAGTAATGATGATATGGCCATAAACAAAAAAAGTCAAGTTATAAAAATTGGGGGTAGTTTGAAACAATCATGCAACTTTGGAAAAACACATAAGCCAACAATACCATATGAAAAAATCACAAAGCTCGGGTTTTCAGTCACTCAAAAATTTCTAGTGTAACAAGCAACCTCCAAACAGATGTCTGATTTTCTTTAGGACTAAAACACACTTTACATACTAATAAAGTCTTAAGCATTGTCGATTGATTTCGAATACAATCCTGAACCAACCACATTTCTCACATCTTAAGAATATTATGAGGTAGGGGGGCTAGTACCATCCTTGGGTAATACCTCAAGGTGAAAGAGAGATATCCCTCACTTGTCCCATCATGCAACATATTCCAAAGCAAAAATAGTGGTTTTCACCACTATCGAAATCCCTCTCAACATAAACATAACAACATAGAGTAGTAAGGATAGGGTCAAAATTCTCATCACACTTCAGTTGAGAATCCGATTCCCCAAAGCTCTATACAAATCAACAACTTCAACACTTACACCCTCGATCCCTAAAAGTTGTAAGGATCATACTACGTTTCTCTTAGAAAGTCATGCAGTCATCCCCAAGGCCCAAAATATCAATCCCATTTGACTATGGAGTGAATCACCATCGGGACTATAGATGCTTGACTGGAAGTGGAGTAAGCTCATGAGAGGCGACAAGTCTCTCCTCCAAAAAGGGAGACCTCTGAATGCACATAAGGATAGGCTAATATCAGGTCAAATCCATAATAGGTCATGCCTGACTTACTCATAATGGGTTAATGAATCTCACATGCACACACATTGGTGCTTTATTGGATAGGGTCATTGTCATAATCAAGACTTGGTAATTGAACCTCACTCACACATACATTTGGTTGATGACACTAGTATGTTTGAATCTTTGAAAACCTTTCAGTATTTCATATCAACATCCATATCTTCTTCCATATCAACATCCATATCTTCTTCCATATCAACATCCATATCTTCTTCCATATCAACATCCATGTCTTCTCCCATATCAACATCCATATCTGCTTCCATGTCAACATCCATGTCTTCATTAAAAGTCAAGTTGCAAAAATGCCAACAAATTCGGTACCCCCGATTGCCAAACAATGGACAACAAAAATACCCAATAAAATTTTTGAACTATAAAAAGATCATTTGAACACTATGCATTCCTCTCATATAAGTGTAGATTCATTATACGTTTACTTGCATTAATCATCCATAACATATTTCATTTATTTGGCATTAATCATCTACATAAACATCATTTAGATACATGTTATTTAGCTGGTATTAATCATTTACATAAACATAATTCAGATACATGTCATTTAGCTTGCATTAATCATCCATATAGGCATTATGCATACACATCATGATTAGCCTACATTAAGCATCCATAAAATATTCAACACAAATTACATAAAACATAAAAGTATTCACACAAAATATGACACAAATATATAAAAGGCCATGTATATATATAAAAATTGCATATACAATGAACGCCAAAAAGGCTACAAGGGAGCACCAAGGCTCATATACAAAATAGTGCATCTAAGCACTAAGATAATGTCCATGAGAGGATCCTTGAGACATAGTAGGAGCCCTCAGCCTAGTACTCTGCTTAGATTCAGTATGCCTAGATGGCTCAACCATAGAAGGAGGATCCTGCAATGTAATATGGTTTTGCATACACACATCCTCCAAGGAATGTGCATATGCCTCACTTGCCCATAGAATCTATAAGTCCATCTAATACCGATGCTCCTTCACCAACATATCTACCTGAAGATGTGTAACTGTAGCCTAATAACTAGCCATAGCTACCACTTGCTCCACCTCTAGTCGAGCTATAGTAGCCTACGACTCCCTATGAGTCTCGAGCATAAATTTACACTCCTCATGAAGCTGATCCAACTCCATCTGCAACCTAGAAACCTCAGAGATATCATCCATCCCCTCATCATCATCCTCCCTCTCCTCCTTGGCCAACCCCATATCCGGAGCCTATTGAGCCAATCCCCTCAACTATATTTGACCCATCGATTGCTGAGTTATCATCCTCCTTGGAGTCACCCCTGACCTCGTAGCTACCACCTCATCACTCGCAATACTTGGTACCTATATTGGTTGGGCACCAAACCACTCCACATACTACAAAGTCACCCCAAAATCATCTACAATGGGGATATCTATCTCCTTGTCATACTCAATCACCACTCACCATGGATCTGCACATGGCAACATCCCCTCATATCACCAATGTCGTTACAACATCGGCTCATCTGGCACACCTTGAGGCAAGCCGAATTGCCTCAACACCCATGATTATTGGAAGTACTCCACTTCATCATCCCTCTACCCAATAAACCATTGAGTCTACCTCACCTGACATAGCTGCTCCCCATAACCATCCCATTGGGCTCCTTGCCATGGCCTCAATACCACATCAACCCCGACCACATATCCCGGTACCACTGACCAGTGTGTACCTCCCAAATCGGTTGAACCTCCTCCACCACTACCCAACACCTAGCATAAGGCTCACCCATCTACCATGACTCATATGGCAACCCCTCGATCTGAGCTATCATAAAGTGCTCCCACACCCAACACTGAAGGAGGAAGCTATCCAATCCCATTCCTCTCCCTTAGAATCACCTTATACAACTCTTGGTATAGCCTTGTACATGCTCAGATAGCATATACCTCCATCTCCCATATGGGTCTCCCACCACTGATCCTCGAACATCCTCTCCATCTCAGCCTTATTGTCCTAACCAACCACCACCTTCTCCCCTTCTATCGGCACCTTTAGAATGTGGTATACATCCTCAAGTGTAATGATAGCCTCCCCAGTTGATAGCTATAACATCCCCCTATCCGATTCCTATCTCTCTATCAAAGCTGATAGATAACCCTCATTGGCCCTCACCGCATATAGCCTTGCCACGTCCTCCAAGACCACCTTCCCCAACAACTCCCAGTCATCAATCATCAGCTTATTTCTTATTCCAAGAATGAGAGGAGAAAACCAATGTTGAGGCTCTATGTCCCTCAACTGCAGCAATAAACAATTTCATTAATACTATTACAAAAAAATATATAATAACAAAAACATGCACAAGAGATAAAGTATTTTTAAACATTACCGGGTAAATGGTGCCTCGGCTCCACCACAAACATTTGACCCCTCCATCGCCATAACTTCCACATAATTTTTCTCACTAGCCTCACTAATCTCACAAACCCACTCCACTCCTTAGACGCAGCTTCTCAAAGTCAAAAATGCACAAGTGAGCCTCAAAATTCACTCCAAAACTTATTTATAGCTTTCCCTAGCACATTCAGGTGTAGTTCTTTTCCTATAAATTTGTAGGCTCACCTGGGCACCTGCTGGCGCACCCAAGCTCACTTGCGCACCTGTGAGACACCATAGGCACAACTATGTGCTTGGAAACAAAATAGCACGAAGAAAAAATAAATCAAAATAGTAGCTTACCACCTCCAAATTTTACCAAATTTCATCCACACATCATGCACATCCTAAAACTAGGTTTTGTAAAAATAGAAATTGTTTTGCAAGCATAATTTTTTAGAATAAACCAAATCTTAAAAATATGCTAATTGAAGCACAAAATGCAGTAAAACAATCCAAATTTTCACAAAACTCACATCTGATCATTCTGCATTACATTCTTCATCATCACATACAATTGTGCAAAAATCAAAGTTAAATGAACCTTGTATCTAGTAGGTTATTCTATAAACTTGGTGATTGCAGTGATAGTCATCCATGCAATTTAATAAGATGAATAATCTACAATAAGGACACTTGAAAATGATCATCATCCATTATTACATCATCAAAAATCACAATCACATTTTGCACCTCACATTTTGAGTACAGCTTTGCCAAGAACAATTTGCTCAAAAGTGGTCATTGATGCCCTTTTCGTGGGACACAAAAACACAGGTAATCAAAATCACAAACACTCATTCATTTGACAATAGTCACCATACAAGACATATTGGTATATTGATTGGTTCCATTATGGAATTAACAAAGAAATTTCCACAATCACTACCCCACCCCTACATTGACTTAGTCATCATGCATCTTTATAAATTGCATACTCAATGATGCCATTGTGACATCTTATTCAACAGAATCGAATCATCCCAAAGTCTGGGGTAGCCACAATTTGATTATGATATCACATTTTACATCATTCATATCATCCACAATCACATGGTATTATACACCAACCTCTTTCCCACCATTGGGGTATAAACAGTATCACATTTTATATCATTCATATCATCCACAATCACATGGTATTATACACCAACCCCTTTCCCATTGTTGGGGCATAAACAGTATCACATTTTACATCATTCATATCATTCACAATCATATTTCATTTCACACGATGCATTCATCACTGGCACAAATTCACAACATCATGCATTATTAGCACAAAAAAATATTTTCAATTGGCTTGTGAGATACATTTGTAACTCATTCGCCAATTGAGAAGGTAAGCTACAAAAATTCTAAAAATTATTTATTCTTTGGTTTTCAACATCAGTTCTCAAATCCAATGACAGAGAGAAGCTGCTTCTGTGCCCATAGCCCAAGCAGGTGTCTCAAATTTTTGCACCATATTGTATTTCACTCAACATGGTAAAAAAAGGGGTATTTGTAGATACCAAATTACAACCACTAATCCTCCATCCTAACCATTCCACCACCCATTTGTCCACCATACACATTTCCTACCAATTATTTGGCCAAATTCCACCTTTCCTACCATTTCATAACCCAATTGGGATTATTTTAATATTATTTTATATTATATTATAATATATTTATTATAAAATATATATTTATAAACTCAATTAACCACAATCGTCCGATCCAATCTAATCTCCACCATCCATCTTCATTAATCCATGCCACATATAAAAAGTAATCTCAACCTTAGGATCTAATTTAATCTTAGCCACATGATCAAAAGTGTAAGGCTAAATCCCTAAGAAAACCCTAGGTTGGATTATAAATAAGAGCATTTGCAAATGCTCAAACCTTGGAACCTTGAGATTAAAAATTACACCCTAGAGGAGTCACTGTTGAAGCCCTAGCAAAGCAGAGAGAGATAGAGTTTGAATATCTAAAGCCCTAGGTAATCCAACAAAAATTCTACTATTCCAGCCATCCCCCATTCATCCTCCATCATCGTTGTAGCCCCCATCCATCTATCGCATTTGTTGCAACCCCCTAGATATGTGTCTACAGATTCTTCCCTAACCCGTAGGTGCCCTCTAGAGCTTGCAAGGCTCACTACAGAGCCTATGAAGCACTCACAAGAGTCTGCTATATTTTGTAGGCACTCTCCAGAGCTTGTTGTATCATGCAAGTACACACCAGAGCCTGTGAAGCTCATGTCAAAGACTGCCAAGTGTGTGTCTGAGCCTACTACAACCATAAAACATGAATTAGATCCTGCTGCATCATGCCATATACTATAAAAATACAAAAATTAAGTGAATAAACATAACAAGCAAGGTATATATTTATTTGGTTCTATTCTATTACATAATCTATTGATTTTGCATACCTTTTAATCTATTTTTAGTTAGGGTTTACTGATGTCTAAGGGTATCACACAATGGAGCCTTCACAGGTGTTATTAACCCCTTCCTCTATTTTGTGTATGTTGATCTACAAATTCTACATATTGTTGAATTATTGTTGAAGCTAGAATGGTATAACATCGTATACCTAAAGCCCACTCATCCTGTTGGAAGTGAGGACACACTAGTTGAAGACACTTCATTATTGTGGCTAGGGTTTTGGAGAACCCTAGCATATTGTAAATCATTGTATCAAATACTCTCATTGAGGATAGATTGTATCAAAAGGAGTTTATTGGCTCCCCCAATTTTATTGAATATATCCATTTGTGCAATATTGTGTTTATTTGGGTCATTTTATTTATTTATTATTTAAGTGTCATGTTTTCGTCTTCACAACATCATAATCATGAAATGGAATAATGGTATTCCTTGAATTGTATTTGATTGAAAGGGACCAGTAGATACCCTTCTATAATTATAATATTGGTATTTAAGTTTATGAATATGAGGAAAGAATACATTTTGGAGGCTGGTTTTTTCCCGTCAAGGTTTTCCTAGGATAAAACATTGTTTCACTCTATTTTATGGGTTGATGTGTTATTTCTTGTTCCTATTGCTTTTACTTTCAAAATTAAAATTATAATGTGAATGAGATGGTTAAATAATATAACAGGTTCGTTATGCATGTTTACAATTGAATACTATTCAATCAATAGTTTCATTTATGATGTTAAGAATGTATGCATAATTTTTAACATGTGAATGATTTAATGATATATGATTATGTCATTTACTTTCTAGGTTAAATTGATTAAATATGAAGGATGTAGATAATTAGTTTTACTTCTTGTATTCAATAGTTTCATGGAATTCGTAGAAGCTATTCATAATGGAATATAATTTCTACTTAAGTGGATCTCTCATGTTATGTTTCAAATATATGGTTATGAAGAGTATATTTTATTATAAAAGTCTCCATTAGTTTATGTTCACCTCATAAATACTCATTATGGTTCAAATTAGAACACATTGAAATTCAAAGTGGATTAAAGTCCACAAGGAGGCAAAATTGGTCTTGAACTGAGAACAAAAACAAATCTTATATCCTAAAAGTTAAGATGTTGAGTGTGCATGAGGTTGGGTACACCCTTATTAGACAAGTAATGTCCTTCTATAATAAACTCAATGTGTACAACAAAGGGGTTGTCTAAACAAAGGGTGAACCATTATTTTCTAAAAGATTTAAAGTTATAAAATCATATTTAAGATGGCATTCCATGGATTCTTATCATGATGGTGATATTGTTGTCTTAGAAATCTCTTCTATATGAAGAGGATCATATCTAAGACCAATGAATAACCATTAATAAGGTTATTTCATCTATGATGGTTTTCCATTGGTGTGGTTCTCCATATTCAAGGCATTCACCTACATACTAATCTTGGTGGACAATATGTTTATTGGTGATTTTCCATTATGGGATGAAACCTTATGCTTGGCTAGCATTATCATACCAATGGGATATGAGGGTTTTGTACAATCTTATTACTTCTACCCTAAGAGACTTTGATCAAGTATCAATAGATATTGGTGCTATATGCCTTGATAAGCTTTAATCCAAATGGAATGAGTCTATATTAGGTCATGATTATGTCTCTTGCCTCATGATAAATGAATGTTGTGCATGTAAAAAAAAATTATGTAGATAAGAATGAGTAATGAAAGGGGTTAGTTACAATTGGTATCAGTGCCCAGGCTAACTAATGGACTCTAGTGAAGGCCTAGGTTAGCAAAGACTTGGGACATAAAACTAAAGAAAAAATTCCATAATTTTAAATTTCACACTTGGTAAGGTCAAGGTCAATGCTTGGGATGATGATGTTCGAGTACCTATCCTCCACGAGTATATCCATAGTCATTCTAAAGTATAAGAGCTACGCGAACCCCCCTATATGGGTTTTAAGTGGTGTACCTTAGAATCTTTTGGGAATTCACTCAACATATGTACCTTTGGGTTGCCTAATCCTTATATTCAAGTGTGAGATAATAAAATAATTAAAAGAATATTTTATTTAATTAATTTTTGTTACATTTCAGCCTTAGGACATAAGACTGGACATACCAAATACAACAAACTTTGATCGATTACTATCCGAGTAGTAACAGTTTACCCAGAGATAGTCATGACTCTGAACCTTTACCACAGTTAGAAACACCACTTTCTTTGTTGTAACTTCATGGATGTGGTATTTAAATCCAAAACTACTCATTATACCATGCATGTGGTATTATTTCCCAAAGAAAACTAAAACATATAATAGTTGGACAAAACATAGCATATTATTAAGCAGATTATTTTTACTGTCTAAAAATATGCCAGAACTAGAAAAATGGATATAATAGTAATGGTAAGATGAAAAACAACATAGTCTTAGTCAGAATCTGAGCTATTATAATCTTCAACTGAATATGAGTTACGATCAGAGTAGATGACTGGAAGGGGAATATTGTAGTGAATTACAATATATCTATCAAACACATAATATGGCCAAGGAGTGCCACGATGTCCACACAATACAAGATCCATTTTTATCAAACATCGAGTCTAAGAGAATCTATTTTGAATTTCCTAGAATAAGTGAGATTGCACAGAAGACTCTGATAAAGCTCACTATCAAAAGTAGCCTTCCTAGTGGGAACATATTTCTTGACCACGTCTAAGTAGCAGGTTGGTAGAAATTGAAATGGAATATTTAAAGGATCACCTATTGGAGGTAACCAGTAATATCCAAATCAGACATGGAAGGTCCAGTTAGGCCAACTAAAGAATCGATCAAACCACTCAAAATGACTCAAAGGACTTTCAAAAGCTAAATAATTATGGGAATTATTCCTTAGCCACACATCACAAAGTGCATTCTGGAAAAATGTATTGCAATATATTTGTTCCATGGATATAAGGGCATTACAAGCTTCGATAGCTTGACTCTGTAAGTAGTTTTGTAATCCTTCTCTTTGTTGAAGCAAATTTCAAGGAGCCCAAATAAAATAATCATAGAATTTGTTTTGCTCTTCCTCATAAGAAAACATGGTGGTTAATTATTGAATCAATTTTCTACCAAGGGGAAAGATAAGATATTTTATATCTTTATCTTTGATAAGGTGGTTGATGTCAACAAATACTCATTCCAAATTTGATAAATAGTATCGGCGATATGAATCACAAATAAGTGTGCACAAGACTAACCTTTGAAGCCATTGAAGGAACAATGATGTGACTAGATATAAAGGTAATAGTCATGATAAAAGAACACGTTACCTCAAAAAATTAAAGAGGAGCAATGAGCCTAATGAGTCAACACAAAAATCATTTATAGGAAAATAAAGCCAAAGAAAAGGGTGTATCATGGAATATGAATTATTCACCTCGGGATTGTCAAGATACGCTCAGTAAATGTATAAAAAAAATTGATATGGATGGATCTAATGGTAATTTGGGTATTGGATACATTTTATGCCATGACATTCAATGCAATCATAATTATGGTGGGATTCATGTGGATGATACTGGTTTTAAGTGGAGTGAAACCCATTATGTGCTTTATGATTATTTTGTTTCTTATTATCGATCTATTGTTGCACATACCTTGAATAATAGAAGCAAACCTAGAGCAACACTAGATTTAGTAGGTGGAATAATCATGGTGAGAATTAGGAAACCCATCAATGCAAAAAAGATAAAATCTCTAGTGCAACGTGCCTAGGAGGATGCTTCGACATAGGAAATATTAAGGTTAATAACATAAAGAGATGCTACCATAGCAGAGCAGGATCAACTTAGATCTGAAAAGCTACAAAGAAATAATTGGAGAGCGATAGCAATGGCAGCCATTCTCATAAAAAATCCATAATTTTATCAATTAAGCGAAGAATTCACTATAGCATTCCTGGAATATTGTTTGGTTGCCTTGATGAATCATGGTATGCTTCTTCCATCACAACCAGTTGATAATACATAGCATGGGAGAAGATGAGATAATGATCAAGCAGTTATTGGAACAGTAGCTCCATCGCCATTCCCAGCTTTAAGTACTAGCACAGTATGAGGAGAATAATAGACCCAGGAGCATCAACCCTAAGGTCCTTTAGACCACCACTCTATAGGCCATCATTATGTAGTAGTTTACTAATGCCAAGGATTAGGCACAAATATTAGTAATTTTTGAATTTTATTTTTTTGTTTGAATGCTATCTAAATATTATTGTATATGATAGATTTAATTAGTATGTAATACAAAAGAACGCATGAATGTTGCATTTTATCTGATCAAATGAATATTGAATATTAGGAATGGATTGGTGTCTATTCTTGGAGAAGGTATGGGACTTCTCCATGATGATATAGACCAGGGGGCATTTGGGTGGATGCTCTAGTAACAAAATTCATACTAGGATATATGTGAATATCCTGAATTGATACTTTGAAATTATGTTGTATCTTTGTTAGCACTTGGTTTTATTAGGTTAATTCATGCCAAAGGTTAACCAAATTATACTGTGATACTTCTTGGTGGGAGTTTTGATAAAATTAAAAAAGTACATAATTTCATGATATCCTTGTAACATCATTTTGTAGATTCTAATACTACAGTTCTTTGGATCAATTGTTTGTGCAATCTGAAATGAGTTAAAACTGTAGTTTTGTGTTAATATTGTGTATTGATGATGCTTTTAATACTTTTTGATATACAAAATGAATGTTATGTTGTTTACAAGGACATGGTACCGCTGATAGTTTACATTTTTACAGGTCCAGGTACTCTCATGGATGGAATATGAAGTTTACCATCAATATTTAGAAGCTGGAAGAAAGAAGAATATGATGATTCAAATTGTAAAACAACAAGATGAATACTAGATTTGTTAAATTAAATGTATTCAATTAAGATAACTACACAAACATAGAGGAATGTGTTTATTTCAATGGGGGTGTATGTCATGACCCGTTACCGTCCTACCTTATTTAAAAAAAATATATTAATTGATCTTGGGGATTAATTAATGCCTAAATGAAGGGGCATGACCCTAAAGAATCCTACAAAAATTCCAATAAAGGAATTCTAGGAAGGATATAATATATATATATATATATATATATATATATATATATATATATATATATATATATATATATATATATATATATTACCTTTTAAAAAAGATAATTAATTATGAGATTTAAAAAAAAATAAAACTGAGAAATTATCTCTTGCAAAATTAGAAAAATATGATAAATTAGGTGTAAAGGTAGTGGACCCAACCTAGATGGGACTTATGAAGGACTAGAGGATTTTTAAATAGCATATGGGTTATCCTACCTATTGGGAAATACCCATATGGCTTACTTATATTGGTGGCAATTAAAAGGGAAGTCCTTTACATTTTTAGCAATAGTTCTAACTTTGTTCCTAGTCCATGATTTAATAGTATTAGTCTATCCTTGTCCCCATGGGAAAAGATACAAGAAAAAAAAGGACCACCTATATTATCCATAGTAGGACCATTTTTTCCTACTTTTTGGCTTATACTCCACATGGTAGCTTTAGGATGACTACAATGGTAGGTGGGATTCTTCCAATTTCAATCTTGCAACACCTGTCTATCAAATAGTAGTAGATAGCCACCCTTTTTACTAAATAATTAAGTGTCCACAAAGTGGACCCAATTTTTATTGAACTTTAAAGTACTTTAGAATTATTAAAAAAATATAAGAATTATCCCATCCTTTTGGGAATTATCCATTTGGCTTCCCTACATCGATGGAAATAAAAGGGAGATCTATCCTATTATCATTAATAGTCCTAGCTTTATATCTATTCTATACCTCAATAGTATTAGTTTTGTATTTTTTCCCATGAAAAGGGAACACAAAACAAGAGAAGTTCACCTACCTTATCCTTATGTGGACCCTCTTCTACTTCCTAGATTACCCTCTACGTGACATGATAAGTTTTAAGGGACCCAAGGCATATTTTAATAATAAAATAATAAGGCCACTATTTGGCCATAAGTAGGAAATTTTCCTATAAATAGAGGACACCTTGGGAAGAAAGGGGTATCTAGGAAATCTTGAAGCTTAGGGAGTATGCTCTCTACCTTATTGGTAGATTAGAAGCCAAAAAGACTTTGGAGAGTACTAGGTCCTAAATTAAGAGTATTTGGCCAATATGAGTGGACTAAAGAAGTATATCTAGGAGTAAGCATGTATGAGAGCACAAGAAGAAAGTAGGAGACAATATTTAGAGACTAACAGGAGAAGTCTAGTTCAACCCAAATTGGCTTATGAGGTTGGATCTCTCCTTTGTAGAAATTATGTTATATTTGATTTTGTAGGATAAACAAAATCATGAATTTTCATATTTCTCATGTATTGTGGAAATACGTAGATAGTAGACTCTTAAAATATTGTGGAAATACATAGATGATAGTATTTTTAATATATTATAAAAATACTTAGATATTAGTCTTTCTAAAGTATTTTAGAATTACTTAGATAGTGGACATTTAAAGTATTGTGGTAATACTTAGATAATGGACTTTTGATATATTATGGGAATATATCTTTGAGATGCATAGATATATTATGGAAATATATATTGATGATATGCATAATTACAATTATGGGAATACATTGCTTATTTGCTTTTAAAATATATATTTAAGTGATGTGGGGTCCCTCTTTATGGAAGAAGTAGGAAGGTCTTCCTTGTATACTAACCAACCTAGGATGAATATTAACCCATGGTAGGTTAAATGGATGGCCACATGGTGGCTATGAGCTAGAAGTGAGAAGGAGCTTAGGTAGCCAATGGGGGCTATGTGAACAATGAAGTGTATATTAAATAATGCATAGTGAATATGAATAGTAACTCTAGCACAAAATGATCAGGATTCGATGTCTACACATGTCGATTATGTGTGTAGGTGGATGAACATAGCATTCATTTTATTTTGAATAGTGAATAGTGAATAGTGAATAGTGAATAGTAATTGGTGAATAGTAAATGAATAGTGGAAATATATAAACTAGTTGATAGGGAATGGAAAAATAACACCCTTCTACTATGCTTTAGTGTAATCAAACTTTTGCAAATTTTAGAAGAATATTTAGAGGAAATTATGGGGTTTCCTCACTATATTCAATCATACGATTAATGATCATATATAGGATTTATGGATTGCTGAAGTTGGTATGATTTAGAGGTTAGAATGGATGAGAGGAGATTGAATCCTCTCAAACCATGAAATCTATAATAAATAATAAAGGAAATAATAGATAAGGATCTATTCTTGGTTTGATGCATAGAAAATGTGAGATAGATACTATATTAATAAGATTAATGTTCTAAATAAGAGTGGATGGAGAATCCATTCTTGAGGAAGTTATAAGCTTCCCTCTTCATACACTTAGTATGGATACTTAGAGAAGAAAATAATAGATTTGTATTCATTCTTGAGGGAATTTATAAGGTTTCCTCCAAAGTCGTTGAGACTTCTCCAAAATGTGATTCCAATGATTATCATAAACATATGTAAAATATTAACATTCATATGATGACTTAGAGAAAGGAACTGGTAGATTCCTTAATTGCATCATTGATTTTAAAAGAACGGGTGAATTCCTTTTTGATATGAGAAATACCTTAATGTTATAATGATGACTTAGAGAAAGGAAATGGGAAAATTCCTTAATTTTTTTGGTAGATAAGATACTATAGCATTAATATCGGGTTTTACAGGTTGACCCAAAACCTTTTACAAAAATCAGCCCAGGGCTATTGATGAACATATCCTTACTAAGGATCCTATATATGTAAAATCTACATGCCACCAAAGCCATTACATCCGGTAAGGCACATAGCCTATTATCAAAAAGAAACTTCCCATACAAAATTTTGGGTATACCTTGAGAAAACACACATGCATAATAATTACAAAAAAGAAACAGACACGGATCCCTTCCTTGAGACAATGGAGAAACAAAAAGCTGCAGACACACATAGCAGAGTACTAAGAAAAACTCCCACAAGCTCTGTATTGATAGTTAATATTAATAATTATTTGGTAATTGCTTTCTTTCGTATATGACATGCTTTGGTACCACATATTGTCTTGGTCAATCAGCCTTGGAGAAGTGAACTTGCTAGCTAGATTTATTGTGGTGGCTATCTGGTGGTCCATGTGGCTTTGGTTTGAAGTATTATATTGGCATTTCTTTCCTTCCCTGTTATTATCAACCAACCTCAAATTACTCAGATGACTAGGAGCCATGTTATTATACATGTGACTATCCCCATTAGTCTTTGTGGTTTTTCCAAGTAGCATCCATGAAGACTGATAGATCAGATAATTTTATTTTGAGTCCAATTCAAAAAAGAGATAGGAATACTCCTAGCCTTTGAACTTACAGTGTCTTCCCTATTGGTAAATTTGACTATCATTCTTGGAATTCTTGTTGAATAAGCTCCTCTAATTCACTCGGGACATCATGTTCCCATTTGAAAATTCCATCACCATCGACACCCAAATTGGCCAGCTTATCAGCAATTTTGTTAGCTTCTCGAAAGACATGTTGGGCTTTTCTGTCCTGTCTTCCCTAGAAAAGGATCCTAGCCTCTTCAAAAATTGTTTTAATCCTCCAAGGAGGTGTTTTCCAATTATTGAGGAGATTTATTATATGCATAGAGTCTCCTTCTATGATCAAATTGCCTTCTAAGTCTTGAGTCATTTGAAGGCCTCTCTACATAGCTCTAGCTTCAGCTTCGTTGTTTGTCCTTGTTCTCAAATATTTGGAAAATGCAAGCATTATATTCCCATTATGATCTCACACAATGCCACCAACGCTTGCTCTACCAGGATTGTCCCTAGCTGCTCCATCAAAATTAAGCTTAAACCAAACTGTAGGAGGTGGAGACCACTTAAAATTTGCTCTGGGGTTGAATACCCTAGGCACAAACTCATATAACAAGGTTAAGCTTAAATATTGAGCAATCATGGTCTCCTACAAATGAGGTTTATAGCTATCAAAATGAATAAGGTTCGCATTCTCATTGGCAAAGGATAGGATCCTAGTAATGATGTTTGATGATCATGGATAGACTCATTAAATACTCTATGGTTCCTTTCTAACAACACCTGCCAAAGATAGTGATTGAGACAAATTTTCCACATGTATCTAAGTCTTTATATTGAAAAGGGGCAAGGCCACTAGACAAAAAAATCAAGTATGATGGCTAGTTTAACCCATGAAATATTGAAGGCCTGAAAAACCCCACTTAGGACAGTCAAGGAAAAAGGTCACTCAAGGAAAATGTGATAAATGGTCTCCCAATTAGCCCTACACAAATAACAATGATTAGTGATACAAATACCTTTACACATCATATTATCAATGGTTAGAATTCTTCCTTGGATAACCAGCCATGAAAAGACTACAATTTTTGGAATTAAATTTTTTATCCAAACTAAGTCCTTTTGGAGGATAAAATCCTCATCATCAAGCAGAAGCTTGTAAGCTGATTTAACAGTGAACTACCTATTTTTCGTAGGAGCCCAGGTCACTTGATCTTCCTTTGGTCTCATGGGGATAAACTATTGCCCAAGAATTTTACAAAGATCATTTGATTCCACTTGAAATCCCTTAATCCTTATTTTTTTCCACTTCATTCTACCTCTGTCCTCAACCATATAATCAGAGACTTTTTTGCCAATGAGTTCTTCTATGATATATCTGATTTAGGCTAAGTTAGGATATTGCGTCAATGGTTTGTCCTTATCCCACCTATCATTCCAATAATTTATCCTCTCACCATTGCCTAAAACCCATCTTAAACCTTTTTTTATGATTTCCTTACAATTGAGAATTGCTTTCTAAAAAGTAGGAGCTCTGATTGGAACTGAGTCACTTATAAATTCCATATTTTGAAGATAATTTCATTTGATGATAGTTGTCCATTCATTTTCTTCACTAGAAATGAGGTGCCACACCTGCTTAGCTAGTAAAGCTAAATTTATATGAGAAATTCTCCTCAGACCTAAGCCCCCATTTTCCCTGGGTCTACACACTTTGTTCCATCCTACAAGGTGTATCCTTTTTATCTCCTCTGATCTAGTCCAAAAAAATACTTTTTGGAGTCAATTTTCTCAAGGTGTATCATGAAATGGAATAATGGTATTCCTTGACTTGTATTTGATTGAAAGGTATCAGTAGATACCCTTATATACTTGTCATCTTGGTATTTAAGTTTATGAATATGAGGAAATAATACATTTTGGAGGCTAGGTTTTCCCATCAGGGTTTTCCCAAGATAAAACATTGTGTCACTCTATTTTGTGGGTTGATGTGTTATTTCTTGTTCCTATTGCTTTTAATTTCAAAATGAAAATGATAATGTGAATGAGATAGTTAAATAATATAATAGGTTAGTTATGCATGTTTACAATTGAATACTATTCAATCAATAGTTTCATTTATGATGTTAAGAATGTATGCATAATTTTTAACATGTGAATGATTTAATGATATATGATTGTGCCATTTACTTTATGGGTTAAATTGATTAAATATGAAGGATGTAGATAATTATTTTTACTTCTTGTATTCAATAGTTGCATGGAATTCATAGAAGCTATTCATAATGGAATATAATTTCTACTTAAGTGGATCTCTCATGTGATGTTTCAAATCTATGGTTATGAAGAGTATATTTTATTATAAAAGGCTCCATTAGTTTATGTTCACCTCATAAACACTCATTATGGTTCAAATTAGAACACATTGAAATTCAAAGTGGATTAAAGTCCACAAGGAGGTAAAATTGGTCTTGAACTGAGAACAAAAACAAATCTTATATCCTAAAAGTTAAGATGTTGAGTGTGCATGAGGTGGGGTACACCCTTATTGGACAAGTAATATCCTTTTGTAACAAACTCAATGTGTACAACAAAAGGGTTTTCTAAACAAAGGGTGAACCATTATGTTTCTAAAATATTTAAAGTTATATAATTCTATTTAAGATGGCATTCCATGGATTCTTATCACGATGGTGATATTGTTGTCTTAGAAATATCTTCTATATGAAGAGGATCATATCTAATACCTATGAATAACCATTAATAAGGTTATTTCATCTATGATGGTTTTCCATTGGTGTGGTTCTCCATATTCAAGGCATTCACCTACATATTGATCTTGGTGGACAGTATGTTTATTGGTGATTTTCCATTATGGGATGAAACATTACGCTTGGATAACGTTCTCATACCAATGGGGTATGAGGATTTTGTAGAAGCTTATCACTTCTACCCTATGAGACTATGATCAAGTCTTAATAGCTCTTGATGCTATATGCCTTGATAATATTTAATCCTAATGGAATAAGTCTATATTAGGTCATGATTATGTCTCTTGCCTCATGATAAATGAATGTTGTGCATGTAAAAAAAATACTATGTGGATAAGAATGAGTATTGAAATGGGTTTGTTACACAAAACCTCCAAAAATTGATGGAAAAATTCCAAAAATTTCTATGGAGCCTTATGTTACCCTAGAGAATGGGGCCATATGATATCGATAAGAGTGGCACAAGTGGCACATTGGCAATCTTATATGATTTACATGATTTTAGTGTCTATAGATGCCCCTTTTTGGTACGTGCTATGTGCAACAAAGTGCTGAGTGAAGAAAGATAACTAAATTGTTAAATGATTGAGTTTATTAATCAACCTAACCAAATTTAGATGCCTTTGTTGTGGAAATAGCATACATTCTTAGAATCCTTTCTTTTGACATAGTTGAAGTATTAATTGGGTATACCTTTCAGCCGCATTGTAATGATAGTTTTAGGGGCTTATGGTATACTAGGTCTTGGTGCCTTGTGTTCTTGTAAAACTTTACATGGATCAATTCCTGAGGCTTCAAGGAGGTCAAGTCCTATTTTTTTTGCTTATGCTGATTGTTTGCCCCAGCATGGGCTTGAAAATTTATCTTTAGCAAAGATTCTTTTGAATGTATGAAACTTGCACTTTTGAGTGTTTTAGTGTTGATTTGATTTATGAAATTGTTATTATGACTACCCCCTCAAGCGATGAGTCAATGAGGGCATGACCAATGATAAATTTATGAGTCACTTGACACATATGACTGACTTGGGATAACTCTCTATTTTACCCATGGTACTATATACCTATTTAGAGGGAATTTTTGATTTTTTTGATGAGCATTTTTGAAAGAAAAAGGTTAAAAAATTCATTCCCATGGATTGGTCCAGCCATGGAGGCATTATTAGGGAATAAAATAGACTTTTAAATCATCCATAAATGTTGTTTGTTAAATATTGATCCTTGCTGATTTTAGACCAGTTTTACCTTATTTTTGGTGGGTTTTGGACCCTATTTTTGATGTTTTTGAGTTTTTTTGGTAAAAAAAATTGGTGAAAATCCTATGGGGGAGAAGTACATATTTTATAACCATACCAGGGTGGGACAGCCAGCCAATTTTACGCTCATCCCACCTAGGGGCGGTCAACTTCTTTTGGAGTTATATAAGCCCAAAATGGGGAAAATAAGCTCATTTGTGCATTATGCTTTGAGGAATTGGAGAGGTGAGAGGTAGGAGAGTTATTTATTAAAGTAGAGTGCTATAAAAATATCTACCCAAAATATGATCTAGCCAACAGATGCGACAGGTGGTGGAGCCGGTGCGAAACGGGTATGGAACACATTTCCTCCTTTTCTCTAGTTTATTGTGAAATTGTAAATTCTAATGTAACTTTCATAACACACACTAAATCATGGTTAATTAACCCTAATAATAGTGTAATGTATGATATTTAGCTTTTATTTTCCATTTAAATGCTTTAAATTTGGATGTTATACTATTTTTTTATGCTTTTTAGGGCTATTTTAGGGCAATTTTAAGGGTCAAAATGACCCTATTTAAGCCATTTTTGGGGACCGTCCCTGGGTGGGATGGTCACTAGTGGCCATCCTTGGATGGGATGGTTACCAAATTGGGGGTCATACATGGGTGGTACAATAAAAAAACTAGGCCAAAAAGGGCCCTTTTTTAGTCATTTTTTGGTATTTTTAGACTATTTTGATGTATTTTTAGTGCTTTATTGACATGTTGGTTCACTTTATTAGATAGTGAAGAGTCGGTATAGGTTTTTAACTCTATTTTAGGTTTCTAGAGACATTTTTACTACTATAGATTGGTTATGGCTTTATGCCATTGTCTTGAAGCATGTTACGCAGTTGGAGCCCATGGTGAGCAACCACGCCTATCTGACTGCATTGATAGATTTATGGGACCCTCATAATAATACTTTATATCTAGCTATGAGGGAGATGATAGTGACTTTAGAGGATGTATATTAGATACTATGTTTTTTTATATAGGGGTGTCCTATAGTATCTACTCCTATAGAGCGATGAGAGGTCGTGCTATGGCGGTACTTTGGGGCACGCTAGGAGGATGCAGCGATTGATATCCTCATCAGAGGGATACTAGAGGTATCATGATTTGAGGCTAATGTGCTTAGGATTAAGTATACTTTATTTATTACTTTGATCAACAACATGCTACTTATAGACTCTTCAGTTTCTAGGTTCCCGTGGAACCTTATAGAGTTGGTGTTCACTCTTGTGGAGTGTACAGAGTATGAGCCTATAGTGATGGCTTAGGGTCCTAATTTTTTAGCTTAGTTATATGAGGATTTATATGAGATCTAATATCATAGGCATAATGTATTGGGTTGTATATTCCTGATATAGGTTTGGGGTTGGCATAATATTACTATGGAGTGACCACGGGGACTAACATGGACTACTCGAGTAGAGCTACTAGACATGAAGATTGGTTATGGGGTGCTATGGTAGAGGGAATGTGAGATAGGTCAAAGTTGTTGATATGTTGGGTAGGTTAAGCACTATGTAGAGGCTTTTGCATGGCTTAGGGCAGATGATATTTCATGTAGACCCTATAGGGATTGTCCCACATGGAGTGATGCTAGGACATAGCTACATTAAGTGTGGTAAGGTAGGTGGATTATAGGGCGACATGGGACAAAGTGAGAGTACTTCCCTTATGATAGAATCCTATGATAGTTTAGGCTATTCTAGGGATTTCCTAGGGAGCCGATTATCTATCGTCATTACGAGTATGAGAAGACTCTAGCGTGGCCTATGGTGGAGGCATTGGGAGAGGAGTCAGATCTTGTGGTGGTAGTTTTTAATTTGGATGATGTTGGTATGACAGAGGAGTATGACGCTTGGTGGGTTATATAGTAGTGGCAAGGAGAGGGGCCACTAGGAGGAGATGCATCTTCTAGAGCCATGGATGTAGCTAGGGGTGATCTAGATGAGGAGGGTCAAGATGAATCTCTAGATGATGAGGTAGACACAGGCAAGAGGTATGTACGTCATCATATTTTAGTGGATAGGGTGGAGCTGATTGATGTATAGAATCCCCTAAAATTTTATGGGAAGGACCTTGGAGATCAGGGTATGCAGGCATAGTTACTAGTACGAGATGTTATGATTACAGAGCTATAGGGTGATCTCAATAGGGTGTGACAAGATTTTATAGAGAAGAGATATCTACTACAAGCATAGGTACAGAGTGCACAAAATGATATGGAGAGGCATGTAGCTTTGATAGCTACTCTTTAGGCATAGGTTGGAGTACTAAGCCCTAGACATGGGGAGTCCAGTAGTGGTGAGGTAGCCAGGATATGGGAGGAGGTGGTGCATATCTAGGGTTTGGTTTTGACCTATAAAACTTGATGTCGAGAGCATCAAACCTATATATACATGCTTGAGGATGAGATAGTACACCTTAAGGGGTGCATACCAGATCAATAATTAACCATTGGATCATAGCAGAGTTAGAGGAGTGAGATAGGATAATCGTCTGCATGGATGAGGGCTCCTAGTTCTACATGAAGGATGGAAAAGTCTAGGGGAAGCAGGTTTGGGAGCTCGTGATGGACTCCTACTGAGGTAAGATGAGAGAGTCATGGTGTCAGTCCTGCATGACCATGGCTTGGAGACTCTAATAGTTATTTTTGGATTTTTGGTTTTTTGAAGTGTGAATTTTGAGGACTCACGTTTATTGTAGCCTACAGGAATCTTATGGATTATGATGTAGCTTTTGACTTCTTACATATGGATATATAGATATGTATTACTTTTATTTGATCATCATACAATATTTTACTACTTTATGATATGTATGCTATATTTATGCATATATTTGCTTTGTGATGCTTTTGATGAATGCTTATCATGTATGCATGTTGTACTAATCTAAAAAACATACACCTAGTAATACATTAATTGAAATCAATCATTAAAGCAAGAAATGAAATATAATACTGCATATGACGAGAAAGTTAATGATTCTTTTATTAATCTTGAATTAAATCTCGGTTACAATCATGCCCCTCTTAGGGTCACCCAAATGTTGATACAATTAACACAATTTGAAAGCCCCAACGGGGTAGGTGCAATACGTAGACTTTCTAAATGGAGACGAACTGCTCCAAGGTGTCGATGACCTTCTTCTCCATGATTAGGGCAATTTGCTGCCTTGCATTTCAAAACCCTGTTAGTCCTACGTGCAATAAACAACAAGAAGAAATTAGTAACAAAGGAGGCCTCTCTTGATGAGGCTTTTAGCATATATTTGCATAAAAGGTAGTATAACTAGCATGAAATCAAGAAAGTGCAAGAAACACACTAAACTTGTATTAAACCTAAAAATATTGCTACAAACATATAAGAAAAAGCAGATCTAGTTATCTATTGAATTAATTATGAAATTGAAATAATGGAAGCATGAAAAGATCCATTAATGCCATAATTGTAAAAGTGAATGAAAATGACTAAAAAATCTAATTGCACCTTTCAAATTCTCTACTAAAGCAAATTAACATGATATATGTCTAATCTAATGCAACTAAACAAATCCTACAACTAGAAATCAAGGAAATCAAATATGACAACCTGACTATGGTTTTGATGCATGGGGAGCACTGTTCACCATGTTGATAGCTGCAACTAAGCTTGAAATGTTCTTTCCCTCATAATTTGGTGTCCAATATTCAATTATACTTGAGTAATTGATGATCAAGGGTCACCAATGTGTCCTCTGATAGATGTGGCAGTTGAATTGCTCAGTTGATGCACGAATTACATGAATTCACATTTCTTGGATCTCCTCACCTCCTAAGACCTCCATGGAATGTGATCTCCAATTAGGAAAAAAATGTGTTCCTCTCACTACATGTAAGTGAGTATGTAATTTGACAGGAATTCACTGCATTTCAACTTGATATTTATCTATATATTTCTCCAATTTGGAGGGGTATTTTATAGCATTTTCCAAGGGCTAGGGGTGGATTCATGAGGAAGCCAAGAACAATATTGGGTATTTGAGCTTGTTGGATAGAAGGATTCAAAACCTTCCTCACTCAAACCACTCCAATCCATAACCAATTGGCCATTGCAACCAATTTTGTGTTGGATGAAGGCTAATTGATTTTGAGTCCTGACCATGGCTGACAAGTGTGGTCAGCTCTGCTAACCATGGGTATCAGCAGCTGCTAGCACTAACTAGGCAAAGGTATCCAAATTAGTGGTAAAAACCACTACTATACCTTTGAATCTATCCAAGGTCTTCCATATGGTCTTCTAGCATGTCCCATATGATTAGTCACCTTGACATGACATGTTTTACGTGTCTACAGATGCCCTTTTTGAGATGCATTATGAGATCGAACAACACTGAGAAAAAATAGACCTCCTAAAATGATGTCATAGGTTATATTATGATCATTGGTCTAATCAACATTATATTCTTGATTCTTGCAAAGAAGACACCCATCCTAGAATAATTGCTTCCAATTGGATGGTAGGCTTAAATTTTAAAAAAAGCTTTGGCAAGCTCCAACATCGATCGATCAGCTTAGGGATACTATAGGCTTACACACCATATAGATTTTGAAAGGAGAGCTACTAACTTACTATCATAATTGGTTTTTGCCCCAGAAGAGAGTAAGCTTATGATAGTAATTGGCAATGATTCGTAAGATGAACATAATTCTAACAAGATCTAGGGGTCTACAATCAAGGGATCTTCTATTGACTTTTATTATGATTTGATATTATGACTACCCCCTCAAGCAAAAAGTCGATGAGGTAATGACAATTAAATAAAACGATGAGTCACTTGACCACTATGAATGATCTTGAATAAATTTAAATATTTAGCTTTTAAATTATTGGCAAGGCCTAATCAACTATGATTGCAACTATTAATAGTAATTGTCTATTTCTATCCCATGGAGTGGTCCAGACACAAAGGCATTCTTAAGGAATCAAAATAAGGACAGTTATAATTATGCTTATGTTGAATCATATTTTTGATTATTTGCTGAAAATATCATAGGATAATTGTGATGAATATCTCATTCCATTGGAGAAGTCCGACCGTCTGGGCCTTCTTAGGGATTGAAATGAAGCATACAATTCAACGATGACTAATTTACCCCAAATTTCCTTATGGTAATTTACTCATATTTCTATATTGCATGGATCGCAAGTCGCTACAATCACCAAGTGTATAGGGTAAATAACTAAATACGAGGCACATTTGGATTTTAATGTTATCTAATTTTTTTATTATTTTTGTATTTTTTTTTAATTATCTTATCTGGTGGGTATTTTTAATTTGTTATTTTATAGCTCTCCATAGTGGGAATTGAGAGTATTTATTGTAGTTTGATGACCATGCATGTTAGAAGCAATTAAAAAGTTCAATTTCCTTGACTGCGGCTCAGATTTGTGGGTGGAAAACCCTAATTTAGAGACCATAATTATCAGATGTGGTCCGAAATTCAAAAAATATATAATAATTTTCCCATTTGAAATTTTTTATTATTTACTTGAAACTGACAGTAAACTGAGAGATTCGAGAGGTAAAAAGTAAATTTTTACATGGAACATTATCGCAAACCTCACTAATCCACTTCTATCCATACCGATGGCCGATTAACTGAAAGCTTTGACTAGCGGGAGAACCAGTGCTTCCAAGGTAACACATAAATCGAGACCATGCTTGTAAATTACCAAATTAAAATTAACCACACTAAGCAATGGGTTAAACGAACCACATTAAACTATTGGTAAAAAACCTCACCCTAGTTAGGTTTAGCATAGGTTAAATTAGAGGGGAGGGTTTTTAATTTTGGGATATCATTCAGAGGGAAATGACCCTAAAAATGTCATGTTCCTTAGCTACAGGTGGCAGACGTGATTCACAATTGGCAAATTGGGAATCGTGACTATCAGTCACGATGGGATTTAAATCCCAACAATCACATTTTTTATTGCCTCGTCGATCGTGGTCCTGAATCGCGACGCATCGAATTCAGAAAAAAAATCAAAATTTTCAAATTTTATTTTATTTTTTTTGGAAATTAATGCATTTTATTGCAATTTTGAAGTGGTTTTGTCTGATTTTTTTGAATTTTTTTGATCATGTTTTTGCATTTTCATGAGATTTTCTGATTTTTTTACCATTTTTTAGTCATTTTTAATTATTTTTCTTATTTATGTGATTGTTTTCACTCAGACCTTGATGAATAGAGCGAGGGAGACTAATCTCCTTTGGAACTTATGTTACACTCTCACTGATGTAATTAAAAGTTGTATAATGATCGTACTAGAATTCTAAAATATAAGGCTTTCACTAGGATAGGCCCTAACTATTCATTATCCCTGTGTGTGCAAATGAGTATATTATATAAGGCATAAGCATATCCTGATGTCAGGAAATTTTTTTTTAACCCATTGCTAAGATTGGGGATCCTCAAATATCTATCTAATCCTAGGTTTAGATTTTAGTTGGACTAGACTACTAGGCAATACATGACACCTGAAGCTAGATCTTCCACATTCAAACATTGGTCTGCATAAAAGTGAAATGCTAATGTATCAGACATATCATCATGTGTAAGGTATAGTAGTACTAACAGTTCCAAGGATTCAAGCTTGCCCCCTTATTTTCTTCAATTTTTGGGATACTTGCTCATGTAAAGTGATAATAATCACTGTTTATTTTTGTACTATAGTGATAAAAATCATAGTTTATTTTGTACTTTCTTTTTGAGCAAGCAATTTGATACTGGTTTGATTTCTTTGTTAAAACTTGATCTTGATTTTATTTGAATTTGATATTGCACTTTGGAATATCTTTTAGGGGTATCATTCAGGGATATTGCTCCTTCATTTGTAAGCAAGAGATTTATTTGGGTAAGGGGTAAGCTTTTTCTTTTTCCAATTATCAACATTTCCTGAACCGCCCACACAGGGGGATAAGCAAGAATAAAATTTTCATGTCATGATACTTGGTCTCACTTTGTAGTGTTCATCTTCCCCTAGTCCTTTTTAGGATTTTTTAGTTTTTTCATTAGTGATAGAATTCTGATATGCCAAGGGCTATACAAAATAGACCTCATCTACAAAAGCAAAGCAATATTTCTACCAAACTCTTGAGAAGACCACTAAGTATGGTTGAATGATCGGTAAATCTTAGTATATTCTTCATAGAAACAAGAAGGGTTGTGTTGAAATACACAGTTACTCACAAGGGTGATAAATGTATGAAAAATATAATGCATAGATGCATGATTGAAACACAAACATGGTGTCATTTGTAAGATTGCAAAACATAGTCTATCCTAATGCAATGTGTGATGGATGGAAATTCCTAAATGCAACGCAAAATAAAATGCATGTGGAAAATGAAATGCATGATGCAAATGAAATGCAAATATTTTTGAATTTTTGATATTTTCCAATTTTTTTAAATTTTATAACTTTTTGATTTGATCAAAGGGTTTATAGACGCCTTTGGATCATTTTACTAAATGACCAAAGGGATTACAAATGCCTTTGGAGATTTTTTAAATTGACCAAAGGGCTTATAGATGCCTTTGGAGAATTTTGATGGTTTTAGGCATAGAATGATTTAAGATGAAGGATATTGAGAGGTTCAGTCTATTCAAATCCTTTGAGTGATGTCAAGAGATATTTCCTAGGTCAAATCTTCTCAAATATGGTATAAGGACCTAACCAGTTAGCCACAAATTTATCTCGTATTTTTGGTAGCAAATTTGAGTTCTATTGTTTCTTTTTCAGCACAAGATCGCCAACCTCAAAGTCTCTTAGATGGACTTTATCATTGTAAGCTCATTTTAAGCGCTCCTAATAAATGCAGAGGTGCTCAAGGGCATTCATGCAATATTCATCAAGTAGTGTTAGTTTATCTAGGTGAGCTTTCCATGCGATGTCATCATCAATGAACTCTTTCAATGCGACACGCAATGTTGGAATATCCAACTCTAAGGGCATAATGGCCTCAACACCATATACTAGTGAAAACAAAGTTGCCCTAATGGATGTCCAAATACTAGTCCTATAAGCCCATAATGCAAAGGATAGATGGATGTACCAATATTTGTGGTGCTCTTGTATCATATTTTTCAATATGTAGACCATTGTCTTATTTGAAGCTTTAGCTTACCCATTTTCTTGTGGATAATATGGAGTCACAAAATTATGTTTGATTCTATACTTAGACATCAAAGCTCTCACGGTTTTGTTTTTGAATGAAATTCCATTATCCAAAATTATCTTAGATGGTATCCCAAAATGAATTATGATATTAGTGAGTATGAACTCAACAATACGTGCTCTAGTTGTCATTGTTAAGGGAATGGCTTCCACCCATCTATTAAAATACTCAATAGCCATAATAATGAATGTATGCTAGCCCAATGATGGAGAAGAGATCTTATCGATGAGATCCAAACCCCACTGAGCAAATGACCAAGTTGCTTGAATGGGTTTTAAGGCCTATGATGGTAGGTAAGCAAGATTAACATGATGTTGGAATTTAACACATTTCCTAACATACACATTGCAATCCTTCTCCATAGTGGTCCAATAATAACCCATGTCCTTATCCATAGTTGATCTAGGTGAGCTTTCTATGCGGTGTCATCATCAATGAACTCTTTCAATGCGACATGCAATGTTGGAATATCCAACTCTAAGGGCATAATCGCCTCAACACCATATACTAGTAAAAATGGAGTTGCCCTAATGGATGTCCAAATACTAGTCCTATAAGCCCATAATGCAAAGGGTAGCTGGATATGACAATATTTGTGGTGCTCTTGTATCATATTTTTCAATATGGATACCATTGTCTTATTTGAAGCTTTAGCTTACCCATTTTCCTATGGATAATATGGAGTCACAAAACTGTGTTTGATTCTATACTTAGACACCAAAGCTCTCACAGTTTTGTTTTTGAATGACATTCCATTATCCAAAATTATATTAGATGGTATCCCAAAATGAATTATGATATTAGTGAGTATGAACTCAACAATACATGCTCTAGTTGTCATTGTTAAGGGAATGGCTTCCACCCATCTATTAAAATACTCAGTAGTCATAATAATGAATGTATGCTATGGAGGAGAGATCTTATCTATGAGATCCAAACCCCACTGAGCAAATGACCAAGTTGCTTGAATGATTTTTAAGGCCTATGATGGTAGGTATGCAAGATTAACATGATGCTAGAATTTAATGTATTTCCTGACATACACATTGCAATCCTTATCCATAGTGGGCCAATAATAACCCATGTGAAGGATACACTTGATGATAGCTATGCTGCTAAAATGGCCACTACATGTACCATTGTGAGCTTTAGAAATTGCCCAAGATGACTCTTGGAGCTCAAGACAACGAAGGAGAACTACATCGTAGCTTCTACAATATAGGATGTCTACTAACAAGACATACTTTATCACTTTATGCTTAAATGTGCATTTTACGGGATGCAAAAATCCTTGAGGAATTACACCAAGTTTAAGAAAGTAATGTATCTATGATGTCTAGTTATGATAAGCTTCATCTTCAATTGACAAGACATCATGTCCCCCCTGTGGTTCCACATTTGCAAATGCAAACTAGGAAACAACCTTGTGGTGAATGGTAGTACCACTCCCTATCAAATCCTACAAGATAAAGGACCCCTAGGATGCTCTCTTGAGAAAGTCTCTAGCTTTGTATAACCATTCATGGTTTAATTCTACATAAATCATGTTTATTGACTCTTTGTTATCTAATGACTCATGTTGCACAGTAGAATGTGACAACGTTTTTACATGGATGGTAGTGAAATCGGCAAACAGATTATAAGGGATTAAAGATCCCAAATATGCCATTGTGTCTAAAAATATATTGGATGAATGAGGGATTACTTCGATGTCATACCATTCTAGTTGAGCTAGATAAATGTCGACAAGATCCTTGTAAGCTTTCAATACCAGACATTAGCATTGAAATAATACCTTAACTTGGTTAAAAATGAGAAGGGAATCGCCAAAGGTATTTAGTGCAAGAAAAATCCAACTTGAACAAAAATGGCATTAGAGCTCCTTGTGGTGTGAACAACACTATTCCTGTGCACCACCCCCTTGCTCACACTTTGTACCATTGAAGAACAAGGTCATATCATCTTTGTTATTGGTTCCTCAAGTTTAGGTGTTTCTAATAAGATAAATACTACATCATCAGGAAGCTCTATGGTGTGGGGCCTACTATTCTCAAGAGGCACCTCAGCTAGTTGATCACCTATGACCTGTACCTTAATGGAATTTTTGCTAATGAATTCCAAATTGAATTCTGTCAGTAGCATGATCCACTTCATAGTACATGTATTATGATATGTCTTGTTCATCATATAATACAAAGGATTTTATTTTGATGACATATGTCGTGTGACTTAACATATAGTGCCACAATTTATTTGTAGTGAACACTACTACTAAACATAGCTATTCCACATATGCATATCCTAGCTCGTAACTCACCAAGGTTTGGCTAAAGTAATATATGGCTTGTTATTTGTTTTGCACATTATTTTAGGCTAACATGATCCCTAGTGCAAAGTCCATTGTTGATATATACAACAAGAATGGTACATCTGGCCTTGGTGGAGCTAGCACTAGTGGCATCGCTAGGTATTATTTAATATCAGCAAAGGTTTCTTAACAGTCCTCATCCTAATTGAATGGGAACCCCTTGTGTAGAAGTCAATTCATGGGTCGACATTTATCCAATAATTGTGTGATAAATTGCTTTATGGATGCTACTTTGCCTTGAAGGCTTCTTAATTCATTGATATTCATGGGAGGATGCATTTATAAAATAGCCTTGACCTTTTTTGGGTTGACTTTGATCCCTCACTTTAAAATGATGAATCCTAAGAGATTTCTTGAAGTTACGTCGAATACACACTTCTTAGGATTCAACTTGACATTATGCTCTATCAAGCGATCAAAGACTTTTCTCAGGACATCAACATGCTTTGAATGTAGTAATGACTTTACCAATAATTTATCGATATAATCTTCTAAGATCTTATGCATGTAGTCCTGAAAGATATATGTCATAGCCCGATGATATGTAGCACCAGCATTTTTAATACCGAATGACATAACCTTATAAAAAAATGTCCCCCATGGCATTATGAATGCGGTTTTATGTTGGTATTTGAGCTTAATCCAAATTTTGTTGTAACCAAAAAAACATCCATTAAGGATAGTATCTCATGACCCTCAGTTGCATCTATGAGAGCATCTATATTTGGCAACATAAATGAATCCTTTGGTGTCACCATATTTAGGTCTCTAAAATCCATACAAATACAGATCCTTCCATCAGGTTTTTCTATAGGAACCATGTTTGATTCCCATTCTAGATATTCAATGGATATGAAAAAATCTACATCTAGTAGCTTTTGCAACTCATACTTAACCATTAAGGCTATTTTTGGATGCATCTTCCTAAGTTTCTTCTTGACTGGTTTATTTAATAGATCTAGCGAAAGGTTATGAGTAACCAATTTTGGATCTAGACCCGACATGTCCTTATAAGTCCAAGAAAAGATATTAGGTCTCTCTTTCAGTAGAGGGATGAAGTTGGCATGCTCATCAGGAGTCAAAATTTCTCTAAATTTAACCTTCTTAGGATTAGTGGGATAATTACTGATATCCACTTCAAAGGTTTCCTCTATTGACATATAGGATCTCTCCTTAATATGATGAGGTGTAGGGAACAAGTGGATGCCATATGTTGGGTTTATGGGTTCCTCATTGGAAGTATACTCAACATGATAGACATCATGTGCATAGCCTGGTGCAAAATAGGTTGCAACATTTCCTCATTAGGGAAGAAATTTTCAGGCTCCAAAGGTGAATCAATGTGATCCCAATCAAAAGAATATATATTAAGACACAATGGCTTGGAAGGATCAACTAGATTGTGGAGTGGAGTGGTCAAATAAATTAATATCATATTGATGGAATGGATTATATCTCTAGGACCATGTGCATGTGACTCAACATTAGCAAAATTTCCATACCCCATATGTGGTTCTAGGGGTATGGGGATCTCTGGATCTGGTCCATGAACAGACTATCAAATGGGATCATTGGACTAAAGGAGCTCCATGTACATTGGTAGATCAAGAAACACCAAGTGATAAATCATATTGAGATTTAGTGGTCTTCCCCTAAGGTGAGGATGGATATTTATATCTCTATACATCTCATCAACAATATATGGCACATTACGATGATACATGTGGGGAGGTCCTAAATAGGCTCTCTTTGTTTCATATTCATCATCATTATCATAATAAGGATATTCACCTCTACCTAATGGAATTTTTAAATTCTCCAAATGAGGCCCCATGTAGGCTATCTCTTGATAGCCATCATTGTCATCAAAGGGCTATTCAATCATAGTTATTGATTCCAAAGGTAAAATATGATGCAAGAGTGTAGGACCCAAGTAGGTCAACTTGGTTTCATCCTTAGATTATTTTTTTTCTTAAGGATAACCCAAGGTCATCTATTCCAAAATTTCAATCTAGTCCATCACTTTTGATAATGGATACTGCATGCACGTCCTTAGAAGCAACCTCTAATTTGGTGTATATATATGTGTTCAGACTCTGGATGTGCATACCAATATCTTTGGTAGCTTCATGGCTTTGATTGTTCAAGTTGGATCTTGGAATGTGTTCTAGGCCGGTCTCCACTAAGATGTTTGCACGGTATCTCTTGGGTGGCTCTACAGTGACATAGGTCACTAGCTAGTTATCCCTTTGAAATGCATAAGGATTAGGGTGATAAGGATTGAAGTCAACTTCACCCCCTAAAAATAGGTATAGGTGGTCTAAATATGCCATGAGAAGTTCATATTGTCCTTAAATATAGTATCCTAACCTAAACCTATCAGTTGGCAATTGATACTATGATTCATATGGCCTCCTATGTCCTTGCTCAAATAGTCCAAGATTGTAACCATGTCAATGGTAACACTTAAATTATTGCATGGCATATTCTAGGTTAGAGAGATAATGAACATTCACAGTGAGTGATTCATTATCATCCTCATCCATGGGCATGGGAGATGCAAGCTGGTCTAGCCCTCCATAGATGAAGTTGGTTTTGTTAGGCAACACGCATAATGATGCCACTATCCCTACGGTAAGGTGATGGGATCGTGGTCAGCCCATGTCTTGTGCAATATTGATAATCAATGTGAATGTCACATTCTACATGATATATTCCCCTAATCTAGGATTAACCAAATGGATGGTCACCTACGATGTAGATGACCCTACTGAAGACACAAGCGAAGTAGGCTGAGGTGCCTCTTTGACTTCTCCTTGAATTGCATATACTTCCATGGGAGTAGGGGCTTCAATAATAATTAGCTTGGGTATTTTATTTATCTCTCTTTCACCCATATTTACTTTCAACTTCCTATCATCCTGATGCAACATAGATGTTGATGGTCTAGTAGAAGTGGCTATTGTGTGCTTCGATCATTGAGATGCGGATGTTGCGGGTTTAGCACACACTTATTTTATTTTTCCTCCTAGCTATTTGATCAAATAAAATTGCCACACATCCAAGTGCATTTAGGGGATCATGAATTCCCCTAGAAAATCTGCTAGATTCACATATTTAAAGGGTTCTTCATCTGAAGGCACCATGTGAACCTATCCCTTATGAATGTATTTGATATATTGGTGTAGAATAAAAGGTATGCAATGCATTTATATGATCCAAGGCATCCATATAAGTATGTTATATTGCATAGCACCTTCAACTATGTGACACATCACTAGGATGGTCTTTAGTCCTACCTAGATAGGTAAAACTATAGTACCAGCCATTGAGCATAATGCATCATTGAAAGCTCTCAACGTGAAGGTATAAGGGATGATATGCATCTTGGGAAAATTTAAGTGAGTTAACACCTTGGTAGTTATGATATTTATTGATGATACTATGTTAATAAAATCCACTTGAATGGTTTTTGATTCATACACACAATAATATATAGTGGCAGATCTTCTATAATAGTGGAAACCATCTTGACTTCATGATCATGAAATTGTATCACCGATTCTTGAAACTGTTGCATATGTCCCATGAAGTGTGTAAATGTTTCAAGATCCTAAGTTTGCACTTCTATGGACCTTAGGATGTCCATAAGCGTCTCTCTATTCTTAGGATACTATTGAATCAGCTCATAAATTGATAACTTTACTAGAGTTGTTTGTAGTTTTGGACCAACCTACTCCTGATTGTCATCGCCAGTCTAGTTTTTGGGCCTAGCATATGCTGGGCTGGCCTTGTAAGAGGAATAAATTGGACTCTAATGGGCATTGGAGGTTGATTTTCTCATTCATACCTCACATTTCTTGTGACAATGTTGACCATTTTGATGAACCCATGGGTTGGTGGTTCAATGCATACTTGGTTGACTTGGCCAACATTATTCCTAGGTGCATCATTATTTGGTATAGGATATTTGTAAATCCCCATATTTTTATTGTTAGGTGCTTGTGGGTTTTTAACAAGAAGCATACCTATTTCAATCATATTTTGCACAAGATGTTTGAAATATCAACATATCTTAATGTCATGGTCTTTCGATCGATGAAAGATACAATATTGATCATCCTTGTAGCCCTTAGGCTTAGGCTGATTAGGGTCCATTAAATTGACCTCAGGTAAGTATATAGCCTTCACATTGCATAAATGATGAAAAATCAAAGCCAATGACTTTGATAACTAAGTGAATATCCGAGGTGGATGTTCCTTATTTTTACCCCTTTGATTATTTTTGCACTACTCATATTGCATAGGAGGAGGTTGGGCTTGATAGTTTCATTTTTGTTGCCCCTTATACCCTTTTTGAAGGTTCAACATCACCTGATTAACATGGGCCAGCTTGTCTTGTTGTCTCTTAGTGCTTTTCTTATTCCACTCCTTATTTTTGAGCTTCAATTTATCCTCTTGTAACTTGATGTCCTCTATCACCTTGGCTTGCACCAAAGCCTCTTCAAATGTTTGGTATTGCTATAATTGTAGCAATAATGAAATGTGATTGGCACAACTCTTCATGAGAATTCAAGTTAATTTAGAGGATGGGATGGATAATGGCATATTTTCCAATCATTTTCCTCCATAATTTTCTATAATCCATCACTAGCTCATCATCATGTTGCATTAAAGCATCTAGGTTAGATAAGTTTACCTTTTTCTTGATGCTTAATGAGAAGCATTCAATAAATGCATTGACTAGTTGTTTGAAACTAGTGATGTTGTGCCTCTTTAATTGGTTGAACTAGTCCCAAGCTGGGCTTGAGAGGATCATAATGAAGGTGCATGGAGCAAAGCATCATTGCTCTCAATATGAAAGCACATATCTAGAAAAATCGTCACATGCTCTTGTGTGTCTTCCTCTCCTTGAAAATTTTCCAGTCTAGACATCTCGAAATGCTTAGGATAGGTTGGAATAGACACTAACATACATAGAGGCTCATTATGAATATTTTTCAAGGTGGTATTTTGATAAGTTGTTCATTGCTTCTTTATGGATCGAACCTTCTCTACTAAGGCCTTATAGGCCTAGGAAGAAAGAAAATCCTCTTCTTGTGATTTCCTTAGAGGCACCTTTAGAGGTAGATTCCTCATATATCAAGGTGGTGGACTAGGCTTGTCCTCTTCCTTGAATTAGGAGATTTTTGAATATTATTATTCTAATTCCTCTCCCACTTCTTCCTCATATGGCCTATGCTCACATTGTTTGGATTCTAGATGTTGATCTCTATGTTGAGTCATACGATGAGTATGTGTGTTTATGTATTCTGGGTATAACTCAGGATGTGAAGCCACTTGTCTATCAACATGCTCCTTGATATCACTATGAGGAGGTAAAATGATACTAGCTAATTCATACTCTCTCTCAACATGCTCCTTCTAATCAAGGATGCATTGCTAACACATGCATTATTCATATAATTTTTATCTTATGAAACTATACCTCTGAGATTTCTTATTTTTGAGGCACTCTTTCTCTATGTGAACATCCTCCAATTGGTCTTGTAGAATCTATCACCTCTATTCTGACATTAATCTATGAGATCTATCAACATTATTGGTCGTTTGAGGCCTCTAGTGTGTGCACTTTTTTTGAGCAACTTTATGGGTATGTCCTCCAATGGATTGATTTGCCACACTCTTGTCTTTATCTATAAATATGGCATTTGTGTCAGGTTGTCTCCTATACTCAGTGCATGCATGATATGTAGGAGCACATATGTCACAAGAACACTTAGAGCACTCTCTAGGTTCTTGGGTGGTCCTAATGGTGCTTCCACTACACTCACTCATAGGTCGAGAGGGTGTAGGTGTAGGCTTATATCCTAGCTACCCTAGGACTCTATCTATACCATCTAATTATCTACTACACTAAGGCTCATGAGGTGGCGTACCATTAGCTCCCACTTTTGACATATCTATGGTGAACTTACAAGGTTCACCCCTATATGGATTCTGCATGGGCCTATGCTTGGAAGTGGTCCCATCTACTTGTCCTTGAATGGGTAGATATTGAGCCTGTCTATACTCAGATGGTGGAGGACATGATCCCCCCTTAGATATAGGTCGAAGGGGTACCAAACTGGATCTCTTAATGACATATTATTTAGTATAACCTATGGATGCACATGAAATAAGGTCATGATAAATGCTACCATGTGTGAAACCCCCATGTTGGGAAGTCCCATGCCCTGATATGTGTCTAGAGGGGTGTCTAGTACTTCCTCTAATCGAGGTATTCTCAACGGAATCCCCTCGTTTAGAATTATCCCCTATAATACTCGTTGAACAATGTCTAGGAGGATTTTATTATTGAGGGAATTCTACATCATGTTGTGTATTAGGTGGAGCTTGGACTTCGATATTGGGTCTATTACCAGATCAACCCCTCCATTTTTGTACCATTATGTATCCTATGTCTAGATTTAACTTTTATTAACATGCAAATAATACAATGATGATTATATCTTTTTAAAGTTTTAAAATGATCCCTAAAATGTTTGATGTGTTTTGAAATTGTGTTGTATCAATATGTAACTATCATCATGTTTTAAATATGTTGATGATATACTCATTTGTTAAAGGGCTTTCACATGTATACTCATAGCTTGACAACCAGCAATGAAAGTCACGATCATGTAAATACCCAAAAATGTGGAGATGAAACCCACACTCAAGCAGGGAGCACAAGTCCTTCCGATCCTCACCCAGTTCAGCTGCACGCAATGATACACCCCTATAAGGAGGAATGGATACTATTTTACATGGGATATGATGAAATATTGGATCCGGTATTGGTCTAGTAACAAAAGGATTGAGGGAGTTGGTCCAATAGATGGAAATCACTGCCATCATCATTGAAACCCTACTAGTGGTTGGATGTGACTTCCAAATCACTAGAGTTTAATGTAAATCATGGTGTGTGTGGTTCCTTTTAATTTGCATGAAAACAATATGCATAATACAACATTCAAATTACTCTTTTCTATATGCAATGCAAAAAAAGGAACATTTCAAATTAAGAAAGTATGCATGATTAGTTCTACATGATATTTTAACAAACCACTTAACGATGGTATGGCCACTGATCGAGCCTCAAGCAAGCAAACATAATACAAAATATATTCTAGAATTCTGAAGACTAGGGTGGACTGCACTCATAGGTCTATTGTTCCTAACAGTGCCTAGTAAAGACCTAAAAAGAGAAATACCTAAGGACTCATATACCTACTACTAATTTTGTTGTATTACCTTATTATTATAACATTTTTGCATTCTAGAAATTCATAGAGAGTAAAAATAGAAACAAAATTTGACAGTGGCACCTACCTCAAGTCCACATCTAATTGATATTTACTCCTCTACTGTCTGGTTTGTTAGACTCTGATAGCGGATCTATGGCACAATGACCACCGTTACCTATGGATGTCAACCATGATGACAAATTTTGATCATGGCTATCAACCACGATGAGCACCTGTCATAAAAAATAATAGAGGTCAGTGATCCATGGAATGAAATATGGGGGTTCCACCCTGATCGCCTTCTGTACTGATCTAAAAAGCATACACCTAGAAATACATTAATTGAAATCAATCATTAAATCAAGAAATTAAATACAAGATTGCATATTATGAGAAAGTGAATGTTTCTTTTATTAATATTGAATTAAATATCAGTTACAATCATGCCCCTCTTATGGTCACCCAAATTTTAATATAATTAACACAATTTGAAAGCCCTAATGATGTAGGTGTAATACGTAGATTTTCTAAATGGATACAAACTACTCCAAGGTGTCGATGACCTTCTTCTCCATGATTAGAGGCATTTGCTACCTTGAATCTCAAAACCCTGTTAGTCCTACATGCAATAAACAACAAGAAGCAATTAGTAACAAAGGAGTCATATCTTGATGAGGCTTTTAGTAGGTATTTGCATACAAGGTAGTATAACTAGCATGAAATCAACAAAGTGTAAGAAACAAACTAAACTTGTATTAAACCTAAAAATATTTCTACAAACATATAAGTAAAAGCAGATCTAGTTATCTATTGAATTAATTATGAAATTGAAAGCATGGAAGCATTAAAATAATCATTAATGCCATAATTGCAAAATTGAAGGAAAACGACTGAAAACTCTAATTGCATTGGTCAAATTCTATACTAAAGCAAATTAATATGATATATGTCTAATATAATATAATTAAACAAATATTATAGATAGAAAATAAGGAAATTGAAGATGACAACCTGACCATGGGTCTGATGCATGGGGAGCACTATCCACTGTGACTGATAGCCATAGTTGAGCTTGAAATTTTCTTGCCCTCATAATTTGGTGTCCAATATTCAATTCTCTTTGAGGAATTGATGATCAAGGGTCGCCACTGTGTCCTCTAATATATTTAGTGGTTTAATTGCTTAGTTGGTGAATGGATTACATGAATTCATGTTTCTTGTATCTCCTAACCTCCTAGGATCTCCATGGCATGTGATATCTAATTGGGCAAAAAAAGTGTTCCTCTCAATGCATGTAAGTGAGTATGCAATTTGACAGGCCTTCGCTTCATTTCAACCTGAGATTCATATATATTTATCCAATTTGGATGGGGGTTTTATAGCATTTGCCAAGGGCTAGGGGTGGTTCCATGAGGAAGCTAATAATAATATTGGGTATTTGAGGTTGTTGGATGTAAGGATCCAAAAAATTCCTCACTCAAACTACTCCAATCCACAACCAATTGGTTGTTGCAACCGATATTGGATCGGATGAAGGCCAACTAATTTTGAGGCTTGACCATAGCTGACAAGCATGATTAGCTCTGCTAACTATGGGTATCAACAGTGGCTAGCACTGTCTAGGTAAAGGTGCCCAAATTAGTGGTAAAAACCATTGCTATACATTAGAATATATCCAAGGTCTTCCATATGGTCTTATAGCATGTCCCATATGAGTAGTTGCCTCAACATGATGCGTTTTAGGTGTCTACACATGTATTTTGTTATGATGTGATGATGAAATGACATGAAATGTAATGGAAATGCATAATGAAATGGATGATTTGATTTAATTTTGTATGATGGATTTGTGATGACTATTTGACACATTATGTGCTAGCACCATAGATTGTACAAAATGTATCTTTATTATTTTTGTGTTATTATGACACTTATGAAATGGATTTTTTAATTTTAACAAACATGTGACAGGATGATGTAAAATGGAATGAATAATGTAATGTGATATGATATGTTAGGTAGTTTTTAAGAGACTCAAACACTCTAGTTACCTAATCAAAAGTTGTATAATAACTATGTAAGAATTTTTGACAAAGTATACATCTACTAAGATAACCAAGATAATAAACATCCCTATGTGTGCATGTAAGTTTATTATTATGATAACGCACAAAGTTAACCTAGTGCCAAATGGGATTCATGCAACCCATTTGTACTAGGGATCACCCTACGAGTCTCATTATCCAAAGTTTTGTACTTAGTTAGATTACACCACTAGGTAGTATAGGCTTAAAAAATCTAGCTCATCCACATGCAAATAGTGGTCTATACATAAGCAAGTTGCTTATGTGATAGACATATCATCATGCGTAAGGATACCGCCATTGCCAGGTAGGCTATCCATCAAACTTGTAATGAGGATCACCTTATGGTTCTCTAATGCTGATAATTCCAAGGATTCAAGTTTAGAACTCCTTTATTTTGTTTTAACTTTGATTTTTTCAAGGGATTTTCTCATTTTTGTTTTTTTGAGAAAGGGATTTTAGTAGTGGTGAGAACCACTGATTGTTTTTGCTTTTTATGAAGTGATAATAATCAGTGTTTATTTTTACATATTTTGAAGTGATAATAATCACTGTTGATTTTTATCCTTTGGATACTTGCCCCAGTGTGAGGCAAGGGATTTTGGGTAAGGAGGAACTTGTACTTTTTTCAATTCTCAGCATCTTTGAACCATTTGCACAGGGGGATGAGTAAGATAATATTTTTTGCTTAAATTAATCTAGATTACTTTATAGTTTTCATATTTCCTTATGCTAAACATGGAATTATTAATGTGAAAATGTGTTAGGATTTTGATGTATACAAGGTATAATAGAAGAAATATTCTACCTTATAAAAAATCATGATAGCTTTCTACAAAATATGAAAATAAAACTAGATATGGCTGAGTGACCAAAAAACCTTAACTATATTTTACAAACAATAGCTAAGTTCCGTAAAATAGTCATATAATGTAGAGTGTAAATGTAAACGGTACATGTAATGTGAACAGGTGGTACAACTAATTTTTGACAACTTTAAGTTTGACAAATGCCTAGTGTATAGACCTGGTGCTAAACATGTATGAGCCACTTCAAATAATGCAATATGCAATGGTGTATATGCCTAATGCAATTGATGTTTGAAATGCAAAATGATGAAAAATGCAATGCAATGCAATATTTTTGTATTTTTGAGATTATGATGATGTTTTTGTATTTTTGATAAATATATATAAAGGTTGACCAATGGGCTTAATGAATTCCATTAGGGCTTTTTGGGTGATCAAAGGGCTTATATATACCTTTGGTGTATTTTGGGGTGACCTAGGGGCATTTGATGGTGACTAAAGGGTTTATAGATGCCTTTAAGACTTTTGGGTTGACCTAGACAATCGTTGACAACCTAGGAGCATTTTAGTTTGATCTATATGGTCATAGACTATCTTGGGGTGTTTTAGTTTGACCTAGATGGTCATATAATACCTAGGAGAATTTTATGGTGACCAAAGAGCTTATAGACACCATTGGGTATTTTTGGGTTGACTGAGACAATCGTAGACTACCTAGGAGAATTTTAGTTTGACCTAGATGTTCATAGACTACCTATGGGTGTTTTAGGTTGACCTAGATGGTCATAGATTGCCTAGGGGTATTTTATGGTGACAAAAGAGATTATAGATGCATTTGGGGATTTTTTAGGTTGACCTAGACAATCGTAGACTATCTAGGAGCATTTTAGTTTGACCTAGATGATCATAGACTGTATAGGAGCATTTGATGATGACCAAAGGGCTTATAGACACCTTTGGGGATTTTTTGGTTGACCTAGATAATTGAAGACTGCTTATGAGCATTTTAGTTTGACCTAGATGGTCATAGATCACCTAGGGGTGTTTTTAGGTTGACCTAGACAGTCATAGATTGCCTAGGAGTATTTGATGGTGACCAAAGGGTTTATAGATACCTTTGGAACTTTTTGGGTTGACCTAGACAATCATAGACTATCTAGGAGTATTTTAGTTTGACCTAGATTGTCATAGACCACCTAGGGATATTTTAGGTTGACCTATATTGTCATAGACCACATAGGGGTATTTGATGGTGATAAAAGGGCTTATAGATGTCTTTGGGGCTTTTGGGTTGACCTAGACAATTGTAAACTACCTAGGAGCATTTTAGTTTGACCTAGATAGTCATAGACCATATAGGGATGTTTTAGGTTGACCTAGATGGTCATAGACCACCTAGGGGTGTTTTATGGTGACCAAAGAGATTATAGACACCTTTGAGGATTTTTGGGTTGACCTAGACAATCGTAGATTGCTTAGGTGAAGAACACAAGCTTATACTGAGAGGGGGGGTGAATAGTATAAGACCTCTTTTTACTTTTTCCTTTATACTTAAAAACAATAAAGCAATATACCCAAAACAATATCAAAACAAAGCACAATATCATCCACAAAGTGACACCAATTTTAACGTGGTTCACCCAAAAAGCTTAGGCTATGTCCACAAAACTTTTCTCTAAAAATTATCTCAAAGTTCTTTGGGAAACCTTCCCAATTACAATGTTTATGAGCCTCGGCCCAAAGGAGATACCTTACCCCAATCTAAATTTATGAGCTTCTGCTCAAAGGAGATACCTTCCCCTCTATCTGAATTTATGAGCCTCTGCTCAAAGGAGATACCTTCCCCTCTGTTCTGGAAATGATCCCTCAGAAGATCAACTACCTCTACCTCTTGCTAGCATGTGGAACTCCTTTCCACTGAAGACCTCCTATCATCAATGCTTAGCCTAAGATACCTCTACCTTCTATGATCCTATCCATAGCAGCTCAGCAACCTATAATAAACATAGTCAGTCGATCTAGTACAAGTCTTCCTTTGTCTGTCAGATCTATCCAACACTTGAAAAAATCAATCCTCTACACACAATCCTTCTCAAATACTTGCCAAATATGTCCTCAAGTTCTTCTCAAAGAACCAATGCACTTATGTCATCAAGTTCTATGATAGAACTCTCAAACTCAGCTCACAAGTCCTTTGCTAGGACCTATCCAAATCTTCTCATAAGTACCCACCAGAACCTGTCCAAAACCTGATCACAAGTCCCCATCGGAACCTATCCAAAACCTGCTCACAAGTCCCCATCGAAACCTGTCCAAAACCACAGCAAGCTCACCAAGAAAAACTTGCTTAGCATGAACCCACAAAGAGAATTGTTAGAGACCCAATGTGATTCATCAACCTCATAGAAGCATAAAGAGAATTTTTAGAGACTCAATATGTTCTATATTTAACTCCCAATATCAATCTCAACTCAATCTCAATCTCAACAGAATAAGATAGATGTAGTATGCTTTTCTCAAGAACATGAAACACAACCCAAAAATTGCCAACCATGCAATATCTCATATAACAATGATACTCATGTTATTTCCACAACCAATTAGGGTTTTAACAACAATGCTCATCAAAAAAGGTTTAGTCAACCAACACCATTCAACTCAACATCAACCTTGAAGCATTCAACCAATCATCACAAGAAAAGGAAACAAGTAGAAATCCTTTTCCCTCCACACTTATTTTCAGAAAACCATCAATCAATAACAACCATGGAATAATGTGCCCATACCTTTACTTTGATGAAGAAGGAGAACTCAAAAACTGTCACAACATTAACTCTCAATTTACCACCAATTAGAGTTAGCAACTATACAATAATACACAATGATAAAGATCCAAAATAACACCTTATTACTCCAACTTAATATTAACCACAAAAATTATAATATACATACAAAGTAAAATATATTTACACCTTATTACTCCACATAAGCATCAAGCATTAATAATAACAATGTCAAAAACAAATATTACAACTTAACCTTATACCTCCATCAATAATTCTTGATCAAATCAACTCAAATATCCCAAGTCAACAATAAAAAGATTTACCTTGGCAATACTTAGTTCTCCAACCTTAGGAGAAATGAGGAGCCACCACTATAAGTGCTAAAGCACATTCTCCTCTACTTACGTAGCCCAATCATAGCCGCTCTCCTTCGTGCATCGCAACAAAAGGAAAAATGCACTCGACGTGATTCAAAACCTGTATCTCTACCTAGTGAGCGCCTTTACTCAAACTCCATCATCGTTGGAGCACAAGTGCTTGACAAATAAATATTAAACTATCCTTTATTTTATCTTCACTTGATCGTAGGATATGAAAAACGTATTCATTTTCATAGAACTATCCAAAACATAAGTCACTGAATGCTTGCATTAATCATATCACAGCACAGTTTGGAAAAACACAATTCAGGTGCAATTGCCAATCCACTAACGTCAAGCAAAAAAGTAAGGATGTAGCCCAAGCTCAAATTTGAGTATGCAAAGCACGGTTTCCAAGAAATAAATCAAGCATGATTTCAAATACGTCAATTGGAGATTCAAAGACACAGAGCAAGCACAAATCAAAGACACCAAGCGCTATTCGAATGATACAGAGCAAACACAAATCGAAGACACCAAGCGCTATTCGAATGATATAGAGAAAACATAAATCAAAGACTCCAATTAATCGATGGTGCACTTACTTTAGAAAATCATCCCCACTTATATAGCCATTTCTCCTTAACTGTTTGACGTTGGCGCTCCTCCAACGATGGCAACACGTTGACGAAAGAAAATTTTATCTGCGTCGCTTAAGGGTTAAAAGAACCTTTAATAATAATTATTATTTTATTAATAATAAATTAAACTTAGACCTTTGTCAAAGGTTTGAGTTAATTTAATTATTAATAATAAACATGGACCTTCAAGGTTTTTCAAGAAGCAAAAACCTTTGCATTAAGTTAAGCTTGGTTTTAATAAAAACCCTTAATGAGTCCAAATGGTTTTAATAAAAACCTTTAACCTTGTCACCATGGTTTTAATAAAAACCCTTTAACAATATGAAGCTTTCTCAAGATATTTTTGACATCACTCTTTTTGATATCAACACAAAAATGCCTTTTGACATCAATGAAAACTTATACACTTGAGCAAAAGCAATGTTCCTAAAGTACCCAAAATTGCCAACAATCTCCCCCTTTGTCATTGATGGCAAACCTTTACTAAAAACACTTCTCAAGAGCCAAAATTGAAACCAACTGTGCTAACAACTGACCAACTGTGCCCACAACTAAGAATCTTCCTTTGAAGTTTTGCTCCCACTGAATTGAATCTTTCCTCTTCACTTTAAAGCTCTCCCCCTTACTCATATCTCTCCTCCTTTGTCATCAATGGCAAAGGGTCACCTTTGGGGCTCGGGACTAAGAATGAGCCTCTTAGATTAGTCCCTCCCCCACCTCCTGATGAGGTGATTAATTTTGGGGTGGGAGTAAAACTCCCATTAGGCACTGATCATCATCAGTGTCTATAACTTCCTTGCTAGGCCTTCTCTTGAACTCTTTGTCCATATTCCTGTTCCTGTTACTATCACTATTCTTGTCCTTATTATCATTCCTGTTCTTATTCATGCCTTGATCCTTCGACCTGTTCATACCATTTTTCCTGTTCTTGTACCTTGGAAGTTCAGCTCTACACTGTCTAGCTGTGTGACCTTCATTGTTGCACTTATAACAAGTAACAATGTTATTTCTTTTAGGAATACTTGTTATTTGAATCCACCTGTTCTGACTAAACCTATTCTGACCAAACCTGTTCTGATCAAACTTGTTCCTGATATTTGCCTTGCAATAAATTGCCTTGTGCCCAAACTGTTTACAAGAGTAGCAATACCCTTGAAAGAAATTACCACCTCTGAAACTGTCATTTACCTTCCTTACTTGAGTCATGCAATGTGAAGCCATGTGACCAAACCTGTGACAAGCAAAACATTTGCCATTAAACTTTCTTGTAAATAGCTTTCTAGGTCCTGTAAACTTTCTCCCCTTTTTCTGTTTCCTATTTTTTGTTTTTGTGCATCTATCATTCAAGGACTCATGATCTGAAATACTTTCCTCATCAGAACTCTCTTCCTTTTGGAGTCTCTTACTAGACTCTCTAGCTTGTTCCTTGTGTAGCTTAACAAAACCAAGGCCTATTTTATCTGTTGTATTTCTTTGACCTTTGATGAGTGACTTAACCTTTTTGGAGCTATCTTGAAACCTGTGAAGCTTATCCTTGTACTCTTTAGTTTCCTCTTTCAAAGAAGCCATTTACTATTCTAACTTACTATACTCAAGAACCTTAGACTCTAACTCATCCTTGAGTTCTTGTGTTTTAGCCATAGAGACGTTAAGACTTTCTATAAGATCATCTCTCTCCATAAAAAATTCATCTAACTTATCCTTGAGTCTAGCATTCTTCTTTCTTTCCTTTTTCAAAACACTAAGAGCGTTAGTAAGTTCACTTTCTAGATCCTTTATTTTTTTGCTTTCTGAATCATCAAACCCTTTTTTAGATTTCCTATCACTAGAGGTGCTACCTTTTTCAAAAACCATACATGCATCTTCCTTATATTTTTTTGAAGCATCCTCATACATACTAGAAACCAAATCATTATTTGTGCAATCATCCTCAAGGTGACCAAAATTTCCACATCTAACACATTTCATGATAATGAATCTATGTTTTGGTTCTTCCTATTTTTATGATATGAACAACATCTCATTTTTAGTATCACTTGAAGAACTTTCACTATCACTACTAGACCACTTACTTGCTTTGTCTAGGTATAAAATCTTCTTGTGCTTGAGAGAATACCTCTTTCCTTGATTGTTGTGCTCATATTTGTTTTTCCTATGATGCTTGTGCTTTTCAAAATCCTTGCTTTTAGAATCCTATATATCTTCATCACTTTCATTCTTGGGAATAGTACAGTCAGTAGCATAATGACCAAACTTTCCACAATTGAAACATCTTATATTTTTTATGCTTTTGTGCTTTCTAGAGAACTTGCCTTTCTTGTTGTAATATGCCTCTTCATTACTGGAAGACTCATCACTCTCTTGAAGTCGTTTACCCTTGGATTTCTTGGTAGCCTTGAAAGCTGTCTCTTTCTTGACATCAACCTTCACATGAGTTCTCAACTCAAATGCTGCAAGTATACTATGGAGCTCATCCTTTTTCAACTTATCCAAATCTTTAGCTTCCTCAATAGCAAAAATATTTTCACTAAATCTATTAGGAAGAGATCTTAAAATCTTATCACAAACATCATTTTCAGCAAGCTCAAGACCTAAGTATTTCATGGAGTTAACAACATCATCCATATGAAGCATGTAGTCACTAATATTTTCATCATCATTCATCTTTATTTGTTCAAACATACCTTTGAAGTGTCTCAACTTGGCCTTTCTGACATTTGTATCATCTGTATGAACCACCTGCAACTGTTTCCACATTTCACTAGTTGTCTTGCAGTGAATAACTTTGGTGAGATCTACTTTCTGTAGGCCTTTCAGGATTGCATTCATTGCTTTTGAATTGTTGTGATGTAGGAGCATTTCTTCTTTAGTATTAGGACCATGTATAGGAATAGTGTACTCATCTTCAATCACTTCCCATATCTCATTACCAAGTGCCATTAGATGAACCTTCATCCTTGCACTCCAAAGACAAAAATCTGACCCATCAAGAATAGGTGCTACATTGCCACTTGAATGATCCATTGTGTTCTTTACTAGCTTTTCCTTCAAGCTATTAAATTTTTTGAAGGCACCCGATCTGATACCAATTGAAGAACATAAGCTTATACTGAGAGGGGGGGTGAATAGTATAAGAGCTCTTTTTACTTTTTCCTTTATACTTCAAAATAGTAAATCAATATACCCAAAACAATATCAAAACAAAGCACAATATCATCCACAAAGTGACACCAATTTTAACGTGGTTCACCCAGAAATCCTGGTCTACGTCCACAAAACTTTTCTCTAAAAGTTATCTCAAAATTCTTTGGGAAACCTTCCCAATTACAATGTTTATGAGCCTCGTCCCAAAGGAGATACCTTTCCCCAATCTAAATTTATGAGCCTCTGCTCAAAGGAGATACCTTCCCCTCTATCTAAATTTATGAGCCTCTGCTCAAAGGAGATACCTTCCCATATGCTCTAGAAATGATCCCTCAAAATATCAACTACCTCTACCTCTTGCTAGCATGTGGAACTCCTTTCCATTGAAGACCTCCTGTCCTCAATGCTTAGCCTAAGAGACATCTACCCTCTATGATCATGTCCATAGCAACTTAGAAACCTGTACCAAACATAGTCAGTCAGTCTAGTACAAGTCTTCCTTTGTTTTACATATCTGTCCAACACTTGAACAAATCAATCCTCTACACACAAGCCTTCTCAAAGACTTGCCAAATCTGTCCTTAGGTTCTTCTCAAAGAACTAATGCACCTCTGTCCTCAAGTTCTCTGATAGAACTCTCAAACTCAGCTCACAAGTCCTCTGCTAGGACCTGTCCAAATCTACTCACAAGTCCCCATTGAAACCTTTCCAAAACCTGCTCACAAGTCCCCACCGGAACCTATCAAAAACTTGCTCAGAAGTCCCCACCGGAACCTATCCAAAACCTCAGCAAGCTCACCAAGAAAAACTTGCTTAGCATGAACCCACAAAGAAAATTTTTAGAGACCCAATGTGATTCATCAACCTCATAAAAGCATAAAGAGAATTGTTAGAGACTCAATATGTTCTATATTTAACTCCTAGTATCAATCTCAACTCAATCTCAATCTCAACAGAATAAATTAGATGTAGTATGCTTTTCTCAAGAACATGAAACACAACCCAACAATTTCCAACCATGCAATATCTCATATAACAATGATACTCATGTTATTTCCACAACCAATTAGGGTTTTGATGGCAAGCCGGGATTCACACCACAAATTCATAGTAGAATTCATAGTAATTTTCATTAACTTTCTTAATACAGTCATACAATAATTTTCCAGGCTCACAGTCTCTCTTCCCCAATCCCGACTTCACCATCCCTTTACAAGAAATTTTCCAAGTTTTTAATGAGGCCTCGATCCTCCAGGCAATCAATGCCTCCACCAACAAAATAATTTCAAATTCAAAATTCCCTCTTCCTAGATTTTTGAAATTTCAGTCTTAATTGACCATCCGCCCGATCTACCAAGGTACCGGCATTAATGGTCTTCCTGCACTAGCCGCGTCATTCTGACCGTCCTTGCACTGTCGGCTCCTCCATTAAACTACCAACTGTAAAATGTTACAAAGCCAGAAATGTCGAGAAGAAAAGCATGGTCGACTCCTCCCTTAACAGTTAAAGTGACCCATAAATTATCTTGTACACACGTGGCCAACTACGTGTTCATCCATCCAAGCTTCTCCCCCTGTTGCCATAAATTTGATCCACGTGCCCTTCACGACCACCACGTGTCTAGCTTGGCTTTGCTCGGTCGTTCGTAATTTACCCTTGGTCTTGTTTGCCTTCTATTTTCCTTAAGTCTTACGGTCCCTTAGCCACGTGTCACCCCTTTACTGGCCGTGATATCACGACAGGTCACGAAATCATGACCTGTCGTGATATCGTGACCGAACTCCAACTTCACTGCTTCATATGTATTACTGTTGCGATATCATGACGTCGCGATATCGCGACGTCGTGATATCACGATGTTTGAAGACCCTCTCCTCTATGTCATAAAACCATCGTGATATCACGACATTTGAAGAGTCCCTTCTCTGCCTCAAGTTATTGTCGTGATATCGCGACGTCGCGATATCGCGACGTCGCGATATCGCGACGTCGCGATATCGTGACAAAACTTACCAAAGTTGCGTTGCCATGTTTGGGGTCGTGATTTCACGTCATGTCACGATTTCGTGACCCCTCCCTCCTTTGCCTTACAAAACTTTTCCAAACCAAACTTGCTCTACAAACCTTCCCCAATACTGAGAAATAAGAGGTCAAAGAGTAAAGAACTTAGAAAAGAAACTGAAACAATTTGAAGATGCAAGATTGCCCCTATCGTCCCCGGATGCTCCTCGCATCGGACACTGGGTAAATTAGAAGTGATCCTCACTTCCATTTTGTTGGGGGAGGACCCAAGCAGTCAACCTCCGTCTTTGACAGCCAAGTTGCATCTTCAACAGGCCTGCCCTTCCATTTGATTAAATACTCAGTATACTGTCTGTTTCTGGTGCTCCGTCCTTCACGGGTATCTAATACTTCCTCGGCCTCATCTGTGTTTGAAGTAGATGCTGGAAGTTGCCATGGTTCTAGACTTCGCATTTCTGTACCTTCTCCCTCATGATATTCCACTAAATCTGAGATATTAAAAATTGGTGAAATATCAAGCCAACTTGGCAATTCCACTTCATACGCATTTCCTGACTCCCGCTTTCCTAATATTCTGCATGGTCCAAACCTTTTCATTTTCAATTTATTATAAGTCTTGGCAGGAAATCTCTCCTTCCTGAGATGCACCATAACCTCATCTCCAACCTTGAACTCCTTGAACCGCCACTTCTGGTCTGCCCTTGTCTTATATTGACTGTTCATTTTTGTAATTTGTCTTCTTACTTCCTCATGCAGACTTTTCATATGTTCTGCAAATTCTTCTGCCTCGACACTACACTTTTCTCTTCTGTCCAACGTTCTTAGTTCGGACACATTCCTCGGGATGTTTCCATATACTATCTGGAACGGAGATCTATTTGTACTTTTATTAACTAAACTGTTATATGCAAACTCTGCTTGTGGTAAGACCAAATCCCATCCCTTGGGTTGATCCACTATCAAGCATCTCAGTAAATTGCCCAGGCTTCTATTGACCACCTCCGTTTGCCCATCTGTCTGTGGATGGTATGCTGAACTAAATTTTAGGTCTATCTTCAATTTCTTCCACAGAGTCCTCCAGAAATACCCAACAAACTTGGTATCTCTATCTGAAACTATACTTCTTGGTAGACCGTGAAGTCGTACCACTTCCTTGAAGAACAACCCAGCAATGTGAACTGCATCACTTGTCTTTTGGTAGGGAATGAAATGTGCCATTTTGGAGAACCGATCAACCACCACAAATACTGAGTCATTTCCCCTCTGTGTTCTCGGCAATCCAAGGATAAAATCCATGCTTATGTCCTCCCATGGTCTCTCAGGCACAGGTAATGGCTGGTATAGCCCTGTATTTTGTTTTACACCCTTTGCCATCTGGCATATTCTACAACCTTGCACAAACTTCCGCACATCTTGCTGAAGTTGTGGCCAGTAGTAATTTTCCTCAACCAAGGCAATGGTCTTATCCCGACCAAAGTGCCCAGCCAATCCTCCACTGTGCTTTTCTTTGATTAAATTCTCCCGCATGGAACTTCTGGGAATGCACAACTTACTACCCTTGAACAGCATTCCGTCTTGGATTAATAAATCCAACCATTTTGTTCTGTCCATAGTAATAGGTACCAAGCAAGCCTTCCAGGCTTCTGCAAAATCTGGATCTGCAGGGTACAGACCCTTCAGTTCTTCAAATCCCACTACTTCTACTGTCAATCTAGTCAGCAGAGTTTGCATTTTGCTTAAGGCATCTGCAACTTTGTTTGACTTCCCACTTCTATGTTTCAGCACAAAGGTATAACTTTGGAGGAACTCCACCCATTTCATGTGCCTTTGGTTCAGTTTTTTCGATCTGTTAATGTATTGCAAAGCCTGATGATCAGTAAACAGTACAAACTCCTTTGGTAATAAATAATGTCTCCACTTCTTCAGGGCCTGAACCATAGCATAAAATTCTTGATCATAGACTGAATACTTTCTCCGGGCATCATTTAACTTCTCACTGAAATAAGTAATTGGCTTGCCTCCTTGACTCAGTACAGCCCCTATTGCATTGCCACTGGCATCACAGTCCACCTGAAATACCTTGTTGAAGTCTGGAAGTGCCAAAACAGGCTGCTCTGTAACTTTTCTCTTCAAGGTATCAAAGCTCCTTTTAGCCCCTGATGTCCATTTGAACTCCTTTTTATCTCCCCTCATTGTCTCTATGAGAGGTGCACAAATACTGCTAAAGTTCTTTATGAACTTCCTATAAAAACTAGCCAGACCATGGAATGACCTCACTTCTGTTGTGCTCTTTGGAGTAGGCCATTCAATGATGGCTCTCACCTTTTTGGGGTCCATATTCAGACCTTCTGCTAAGATTACAAACCCCAAGTATACCAATTCCTTCTTGACAAAATTACACTTTTTCAAATTTATTAATAACCATTCTTCTCACAGCTTTTCAAAGACCCTCCTAATATGCATCAGGTGTTCCTCCAGGGTCCTGCTAAATATCAATATATCATCTAAATAAACAATAACAAACTTTCCCATAAATTCTTTCAGTACTTCATTCATCAGCCGCATGAAGGTACTTGGTGCATTGGACAGTCCAAAGGGCATGACCAACCACTCAAACAGGCCTTCTCTTGTCTTAAAGGCTGTCTTCCATTCATCTCCCTCTCGGATACGGATTTGATGATAGCCACTTTTCAGGTCAATCTTTATGAAGTACTCAGCTCCACTTAAACAATCCATGATATCATCCATTCTTGGTAACGGGAATCTGTACTTAATAGTGATTTTGTTGATGGCCCGTGAATCTGTACACATCCTCAATTCCCCATCCTTCTTTGGTGCCAGCACTGCAGGTACTACGCATGGACTCAAACTTTCCCGAATCAATCCATTTTCTAATAATTTTTGGACCTGTCTATTTAATTCCTCAGTCTCCACAGGTTTCATCCTATGTGCAGCTTTATTTTGCAGGCTTGATCCTGGTATTAAATCTATATGATGGCTAATTTTTCTCACAGGGGGTAAGCCCTTAGGTACATTGTCTGACACAATGTCTAGAAATTCCTCCAGCAGATTTAGAACTTCTGCTGGGGTATCCTGGCATTCCTTCCCCCTAACTCTAGGGATTATTGCATAACATAAATGTTTATGCTTTAACCCGTTCAAAAACTCTCTTCCCTCAACTAAACAGACTCTGGAAATATTACATACCTTTTCATCTGCATCCTTCAAGGGCTTTAGTTTATGGCGTACACCATTCTTTGTCAATGAGTAGGTGTTGGCACGGCCATCATGTACCGCACTCTGGTCAAACTACCAGGGTCTCCCTAACAACATGTGGCAAGCATCCATGGGCAAGATGTCACATAGGACCTCATCACAATAATTTCCAATGTTAAATTTAATAGAACACTGCTCGTTGACCAAAGCTCTGTGGTCCTTTTGTAACCATGCGACCCGGTATGGGTGTGGGTGCTTCTTCCTTTCTAACTATAACTTTGTAACCATTTCCTCAGAAACTAGGTTATCCGTGCTACCATTATCAATAATGATATTGCAAACCTTGCCCGCACATTTACATCTAGTGCGGAATAAAATTTTCCTCTGGTCGGTGTCCTTCTCCTCATTCAACAGGACTCTTCTTACAATCATTGTTTCTCCTCTCTCCGCTTCTTCGGAATGCTCAGATTCAACATCCTCCTCTGCCACAACAGCTCTGGCTGGGCCCTCAGGCCTCTTGTTTGTTCTTTCTCGGTGTTGTGGACATTCAAATTCTCGATGTCCTTCTTCACCACAGTGGAAACATGTTCCACGAAATACTCCTCTTCCAAATCCTCGTCCAGATCCACCCCGTCCTCTTGGGTAGCTGTTCTGATCTCGGGGCTGATAAACATCTTCTTCTCTTTGTTCCTGGTTACTACTGGCTTCACCAGTCTTCTTCGGATCTTTGTACCTTTCTCCACTGGTCCTCCCACCAGTCCTTCCACCTCGGCCTCTTCCTCTTTGCTTGCCTTCAAACCACCTGTTCAGCTTTTCTTCTACCTTCAAGGCAAATTGGTAAGCATCCTCAATGGTGTTTACTCGAACCAGGTTCAGTTCTTCCTAGATACCAAGCCTCAACCCATTAATGTAATGGGCTACCTTCTCTTTGTTTGCCTCTAAATGCCCTGTTCTAATAGAAATTTTGTAAAACTCTTCAGTGTACTCTTGGACAGTTTTGTTTGTCTGTCTCAAGCTCTGCATTTTTCTTAGCAGATCTAACTCGTAATCTATCGGGATGAACTGTCTTTTCAGCTTCTCCACCATTCTATCCCATCTCGTTATTCTCTCCTTCCCTTTTCTGTTCCTCTCCAACTGTATTCCTCTCCACCAAATGCTGGCATGAACCTTCAACTTAGTCTTAGCAAATCTGACATGGTTAGGGTCTTCAAATTCCTCGTACTCGAAATATTCCTCTAAATCATTTATCCAATCAATCACTTCTTCTGGATTTAGGTTTCTCGAGTATGTAGAAACCTCCATTTTAGGCTGCTTTCCAATCTGAGAGATGGCCTTATACAACCGAGCTTGAGCTGGATCCACAGCTTCTTCTTCTTCCTCAGACTGTTCTTCCTCTTCAACTTTGTCTTCACTTTCCTCATCCCCTCTGGGTTCACGCCTTCTGCGTAACTCTGCATGCAGGTCTTGAACCTGCCTTTGCAAGGATCGAAAGTCTTCGACCGACACCACATCTCCGCCTTCGCCTCGGTTCCTTCATGGAGGCATTCTATCTCTTTTTTTTTTTTTTTTTTGAAAATATTTCCACAGATCTTGGTGTAATTGCTTCCTTCTCTGGCGATCTGTTACACTCTCAGGATCTCCCGCTCTGATACAACTTGATGGCAAGTCGGGATTCACACCACAAATTCATAGTAGAATTCACAGTAATTTTCATTAACTTTCTTAATACAGTCATACAATAATTTTCCAGGCTCACAGTCTCTCTTCCCCAATCCCGACTTCACCATCCCTTTACAAGAAATTTTTCGAGTTTTTAACGAGGCCTCGATCCTCTAGGCAATCAATGCCTCCACCAACAAAATAATTTCAAATTCAAAATTCCTTCTTCCTGGATTTTCAAAATTTTAGTTTTAATCGGCCATCCGCCTGATCTACCAAGGTACCGGCATTAATGGTCTTCCTGCACTGGCCGCGTCATTCTGACCATCCTTGCACTGTCGGCTCCTCCATTAAACTACCAACTGTAAAATGTTACAAAGCTAGAAATGTCGAGAAGAAAAGCGTGGTCGACTCCTCCCTTAATAGTTAAAGTGACCCATAAATTAGCTTGTACACACGTGGCCGGCTGCATGTTCATCCATCCAAGCTTCTCCCCCTGTTGCCATAAATTTGATCCACGTGCCCTTCACGATCGCCACGTGTCCAGCTTGGCTTTGCTCGGTCGTTCGTTATTTACCCTTGGTCTTGTTTGCCTTCTATTTTCCTTAAGTCTTGCGGTCCCTTAGCCACGTGTCACCCCTTTATTGGCCGCGATATCGTGATAGGTCACAAAATTGTGACCTGTCATGATATCGCAACCAATCTCCAACTTCACTGCTTCATATGTATTACTGTCGTGATATCACGACATTTGAAGACCCTCTCCTCTGTGTCGTAAAACTGTCGCGATATCACGACGTTTGAAGAGTCCCTTCTTTGCCTCAAGTTATTGTCATGATATCGCGACGTCGCGATATCGCGACGTCGTGAAATCGCGACAAAACTTACCAAAGTTGCGTTGCCACATTTGGGGTCACGATTTCGCGACATGTCGCGAAATCGCGACATGTCACGATTTCGCGACCCCTCCCTCCTTTGCCTTACAAAACTTTCCAAACCAAACTTGCTCTACAAACCTTCCCCAATACTGAGAAATAAGAGGTCAAAGAGTAAAGAACTTAGAAAAGAAACTGAAACAATTTGAAGATGCAAGATTGCCCTACTGTCCCTAGATGCTCCTGCATCAAGGTTTTAAAAACAATGCTCATCAAACAAGGTTTAGTCAACCAACACCATTCAACTCAACATCAACATTGAAGCATTCAACCAATCATCACAAGAAAAGGAAAAAAGTAGAAATCCTTTTCCCTCCACACTTATTTTCAGAAAACCATCAATCAATAACAACCATGGAAGAATGTGCCCATACCTTTACTTTGATGAAGAAGGAGAACTCAAAAACTATCACAACATTAACTCTCAATTTACCACCAATTAGAGTTAGCAACTATACAATAATACACAATAATAAAGATCCAAAATAACACCTTATTACTCCAACTTAATATTAACCACCATAATTATAATATACATACAAAGTAAAATCTCTTTACACCTTATTACTCCACATAAGCATCAAACATTAATAATAACAATGTCAAAAACAAAGATTACAACTTAACCTTATACCTCCATCAATAATTCTTGATCAAATCAACTCAAATATCCCAAGTCAACAATAAAAAGATTTAGAGCCACCACTATAAGCGCTAAAGTGCATTCTCCTCTACTTACGTAGCCCAATCATAGCTGCTCTCTTTCGTGCATCGCAACAAAAGGAAAAATGCACTCGATGTGATTCAAAACCTATATCTCTGCCTAGCGAGAGCCTTTACTCAAACTCCATCATTGTTGGAGCACAAGTGCTCGACAAATAAATATTAAACTATCCTTTATTTTATCTTCACTTGATTGTAGGATATGGAAAATGTATTCGTTTTCTTAGCACTGTCCAAAACATAAGTCACTAAATTCTTGCATTAATCATCTCATAGCACAATCTCAAAAAACACAGTTCAGGTGCAATTGCCAATCCACTAACATCAAGCAAAAAAGTAAGGATGCAGCCCAAGCTCAAATCCGAGTATGCCAAGCATGGTTTCCAAGAGATAGATCAAGCACGATTTTAAATACGTCAACTAGAGATTCGAAGACACAGAGCAAGCACAAATCGAAGATACCAAGCGCTATTCGAATGATATAGAGCAAACACAAATCGAAGACACCAAGCGCTATTCGAATGATACAGAGCAAATGCAAATCGAAGACTCTAATTAATCGGGGTGCACTTACTTTAGAAAATCATCCCCACTTATATAGCCATTTCTCCTTAACTGTTTGACGTCGGCACTCCTCCAACGATGGCAACACGTCGGCAAAAGAAAACTTTATTTGCGTCTCTTAAGGGTTAAAAGACCCTTTAATAATAATTAAAATAATAATAATTATTATTTTATTAATAATAAATTAAACTTAGACCTTTGTCAAAGGTTTGAGTTAATTTAATTATTAATAATAAACATGGACCTTCAAGGTTTTTCAAGAAGCAAAAACCTTTGCATTAAGTTAATCTTGGTTTTAATAAAAACCCTTAATGAGTCCAAATGGTTTTAATAAAAACCTTTAACCTTGCCACCATGGTTTTAATAAAAACCCTTTAACAATATGAAGCTTTCTCAAGATATTTTTGACATCACACTCTTTTTGATATCAACACAAAAATGCCTTTTGACATCAATGACAACTTATACACTTGAGCAAAAGCAATGTACCCAAAGTACCCAAAATTTCCAACACTAGGAGCATTTTAGTTTTACCTAGATGATCATAGATCGCCTAGGGGTGTTTTAGGTTGACCTATATGGTTATAGACTGCTTAGGGGTATTTGATGGTTCTCTAAGCATGGAAAGGCCACAAATGACTAATATTCATTAGTTCAAGCTCTTCACTTCCTTTGATGGATGCTAAGCAATAAGTTACAGGTCCAATATAACTTGTAATAATGAATGGACCTAACCAATTTATAGCAAATTTATTCTATAGGTGGGGTAATAAATTTGAGTTTGGTTGGTTCTCTTTTAGAACTAAACCACCAACCTAAAATTCTCTATAACATACTTTCATGTTGTAATCTCTCTTGAGGTGTTCTTGATAAACATGTAAATGCTCAAGAGCATTGACATATCGTTCATCAAGCGATATTAATTGATCTAAATGAGATTGCCTAGCGTTATCATCATCGATGAATTCCTACATAGAAATGCATAATGACAAAATATCTAACTCTAGAGGCATGATAGATTTAGCACCATACACTAGTGAAAACAGAGTTGCCCAAGTGGGCATTCGAATGCTAGTGTGATAGGCCAAAAGGGAAAGAGGTAATTGATTATGCCAATATTTATATTTTTTCTTAACAATTTTCTACAAAATGGCTACTACTGTCTTATTAAATGCCGCTTCTTGCCCATTGTATTGTAGATAATAGGGCATATAAAAGTTGTGCTTTATGTTATACTTTGTAGTTAACACATGTACATCCTTATTTTTTAAGGGTGTTCCATTATCTGATATTGTTTTGGATGGAATACCAAAATGACATATGATGTTATGAAGTATGAACTACATGAAGTGAGGTCTAGTTGTAGTGGTAAGGGGAATTTCTTCCAACAATTTTTTAAAGTACTCTATTGCCATTATGATAAATGTGTGATGACCTGAGGAGGCAGGTGAGATTTTTCCAATGAAATCAAACCCCCATTGTGCAAATTGCCAAACCGATTGGATCAATTGTAGGTCTTGTGAAGGTATGTGTGTCAAATTTGCATGATATTAACACTTTACACACTTCTTTACATAAACAGAACAATATTTCTTTAAAGTTGGCCAATAATAGGCCATGCAAAGAATGTGCTTAGAGATTCCCATACTGCTAAAGTGACCACCACATGTACCATTGTGTGCTGAGAAATGGCCCAAGATGACTCCTATGAATCTAAGAAATTAAGGAGGATATCCTCATACCTCCGATGATACATTATGTCTCCTAATAAGACATATTTTGCCACCTTTTACTTAAATGCTCACTTTGCAACATACGACAATCCAGGCAGAATGTTTTCCAATTTTAAATAATATTTGATTTGTGTGGCCAAATCTTGCTTTGAATAAGCCTCAATTGTATGAATAGCATAATACTTTTGACATTCATCTTGTGTGAATGCTAATTGAGAACAAACTTGGATATATAACATTGTGCTAGTATCAAAAAAATTTGAGAGAATAGAGTCCCCTAGTTGATGTTATTCAAGTAATTGTGTAGTTGAGAGAACCATTCATGTGAAGATTCAATCATGTGCACATTTGGTGTGGTGTTATGCTCATCACACTTAGTTGTAGGTTGTACTAGTGTTTTTACTTGAATATTCATGATATCATCTGAAGGGTTTTACGGGATTTATGACCCAAATGAGGCCATTGTATCTGTAAAATGATTAGATGAATGAGGGAGTGCCTAAATATCATACCACTAAAATTTTACCAAAATTTTGTCCACTAGGGCTTTATAGGCTTGCAATATGGGATACCTACATTGGAATATCCCCTTTACCCGATTAACTATGAGCAAGGAATCACCAAAAATATTTATCTTGGTGATTTTTAGGGTGATTGTCATTTGAAGACCTATGATAAGGGTTTCATACTCGGTGTTGTTATTGGTGCATGGGAAATCAAGTTTAAATGAAAGAGGTATGTGAGACCCTTGCATTTTGAAAAACATGATACCTGCACCACCCCTTGCTCGCATTTAGAACCATAAAAAAATAGAGTTATGTTTGCTTGTGGCTAAGGCTTGGTAGAATCAGGTGATTTTGAGATATGAAACACTCCATCATTAGGAAGTTCTACATTCAGAGGCTGGTCATACTATAGAGGAGCCTTTTCTAGTTGATTGGCTATGACCTGTCCTTTGATTGATTTCTATCCAATGAAATATAGGTCAAATTTTATCAACATTATCCATTTCACTGTACGACTATTGTGATATGTCTGACTCATCATGTCATAATAGATTTTCCTTAGATACTACATACGTGGTATGATTTAGTATGTAATGGCATAGATTTTTGGTAGCAAATACCATTTCTAAGCATAGTTTCTCAATGTATGCATACTTTATTTCATAGCTAACTAGTGTGGCTAGTATAATATGTAGCCTGTTCTTTATGAAATTCATTCTTTTGGTACAACATGGTGCCAAATGCCAACTCAGTAGCTGATATGTAAAGATAAAATGACACTCCTAGTCATGGAGGACCCAATACAGGTGGTGAATCTAGGTATTGCTAGATCTCGTCAAAGGCATCTTGACATTCCTCGTCCCAATGAAATGAGACTCCCTTGTGTAGCAACCTATTCATGGGTCGACACTTATCCAATAATTTTTCTATGAAGCATTTTATGGATGTGACCTTTCCTTGCAAGCTACGTAGCTACTTAATGGTTGTGGGGGGAGGAATTTCTAATATTACCTTGACCTTGTTTGGATCTACTTCTATGACTCGATTAGAGAATATGAACCCCAAGAGTTTACCAGATGTGACATCTTGGGATTAAGCCTAAAATTATGCTTAATGAGGCATTCTAGAACCTTGCACAATACACCAATATGCACATGGCACAATAGAGATTTTTCCAATAAGTCATTTATATAATATTCCAAAATCTTATGCATGTAGTCGTGGAAGATATATGTAATGGCTCATTGGTAAGTGGTACCAGTGTTCTTAAGGCCAAAAGGCATGACCATATAATAGAATGTTCCCCAAGGCATTGTGAAGTCACCAAAAAGGGATGTAACATTGTATTGGGTGACATTGGTGTCACTAGAAGGTGATGCAACATCACCTTGGGTGACATTATAGATAATTATAGGCAGCAAGGTTTGGTTGCTTATCACAGGTGACAAAAACACCTATCATCGGTGATCTAGCCTCCCTTTTTTTTAATAAAATTTTAAAGATCTTTTATTTTAATAAAGCTTTCACAATTTTATTGAAGGCTTGGAAGCCCTTTTTTTTAAATAAAAATTACAAAAATCAAATCAGATCAAACAACCAATTAATCAAATAATATTTCCATAAATATTATAAATAAGCAACTATATTAGAATAAAGGGCCCTCAAATTGAGCTTCAACACCACCATATAACTATCAGTCCTAAACTCCATCAATGCAGTATCACCCATCTATGGACAATCCACCACCACAACAACTCCAAACTCAACCTCATCGACCGCCTCACTAGTATATGTCATTGCTAGAGTCTTTGGCATCAATATTCAATAAATTATTTGAGGTGTAAGAAATTACTCTCTGTGAGATCTAACCTTTATATCCAAATCTTATAAGGAGGATAAATACTACAACTATCATCAATAAAATGAGTATGATATTTAGTCATATGCTATGCATTCAAGAATATAGTGTAGGATATGATCAAAATGCAAGATATTCAAATATATAATTATTTTTCCTCTAAAAACAAAAAAATAGGTGTCTTATAAGACCCCTTACCCCAACATGGATTAAACACAATATCTACTATCAAAATAGAGTAACCTAAGTAGGTTAATCAAGTACCACCCCACCTAACCAATGTTTCATGGGAATGATCAACATAGTGATGAGAAATATATGATATCTAATGCAACCCATACAATATATGGACCTTGCCAAGATTCCATCAACATCACAAGCACCACCAATATCAAATCCAATTACACCTACTCTACCTCACCCAGTTCTCACACTAAGGAATAAAATTACTCAAAATCTAAGAATATCATCAATGAGGATAACCATCTATGAGTTGATTCAACAATCTAAGCCACATACAGAGGATATGATGGATATATTAAGATCTATTGAAATACAACCACAAGACCCTAATTATTTCATAAATTTTATGGAGCATGTTCAAACATGTCAAGATCCTACAATTACATTTTAGGATCATGAAATTTAGATGATACCCATTGAGGTACCTGATCCACTATTGCATATCATTGCTAGTGTGGATATAATCCCCTTAAAATGAGTCTTGATTGACACGGGATCATCAATTAACATCATCATCTCCATGACCCTCCATCATCTCAACCTTCCACCATCTTGTATTATGAAATCCACTTTCACCCTTCAATCTTTCAATGATGCCCTATGTTCCACCATTGGTATAGTAGTCCTTCCTATTTAGGATGGACAAAATATTATTTGTGTATTGTGTTACATCTTGGAAGGCACCATGCAATATAACATATTGCTTAGTTGACCTCGGATTTGATATATGAAATGTTTGCCTTCTATATGAAATTAGTTCATAAAGCATATACATGAAGGCCAAGTTCACTACGTCCCTAAAAAATTGGAGCCCTTTAAATTTTACAATATGATTTCACATCCCTAGGAGTCTACCTTACCTTCAACACATCTGTAAATTCGACCCAAAAACCCCATCCAACCCATAAATTGCACACCATGATCATCTATAACTCCACCACCACCACATCCATATCAACCCTTGCCATAAATTTCTTCAAAAATACCCTCATCATCATCAAACCCTCCTACTTGATATCCAAATAAGGCACCTATGACATCTTCTTCATCCCCACATTTGCCAATAAACACATCCACATCTCAACCATCCATCACACCTCCTATACCTTTGATTTCAACCATTACCAAAAAATCCACTCATGCTTCCCCCATAGAGGAATAACCACCCATCATCACATAGAATTCATCACAACCCACACCTTCATCATCATCTCTCCTAGTAGAGTCACTAAAATTCATAATTTGCATGATGAGTTTGAGTATTGATGAAAATCTAGTACAAGATATTAAATTCACCTTTCTTGTGGAATCAATTAAAGACTTTGGTCACCTACACAAAATACTATTTCCCATAGTTACCACAATCCCCCTTGGGTTCTACCCAAGATAAACAGATTTTTATCTATGGTGGTATTTATGCCACCAAAGACACACCTCCTATACCAAAGGAGAAAGAGCTATTTCAAGTGAATATCTATTATCTTTCAAACTCATCCTTTGTTTTGTGGTACTTTTACCACCATAATTAGCATGGGAATGACTTAGGGAAATACCAACAAGGTCACCATACCCCTATGGAACCACATTATAAAATTCCAATAGATAAATTAGGATTGGGGTGCCACACATATGTGCTTGATGAGCTTCTTTTCAACTCCCTACAATACCTTAACTTAAGCCTAGAGGGAGAAATTGATGACAATAAGTACACAAATCTTGGTGATACTCATTTGATTAGTGATCATCTACATACCACTACTTTATCTATTTTTGATGATGACTCATCAGAAGAGGATTTAGAAGATGATTGGGAGACCTTATCCATAATCTCATTCAAATTGGAAGAAGATTCCTCCCCCATCGAGCCTCTCATGGATATCGATGAATTCTACCTTCATATTTTTCTTAGGTAGATACCAATTTGGCACTAAATTCTCCCACTCAAGGACCTAGTTGTCCCTACCCTCTTTAGGATGCACCTCATAATCCCCATTTCACCTCAACAACCCCTTATACATTTGCGTCCACCCATATTTGATCATCTTTCCCCACCCATAAATGAAGGTCACCCACCAACCATCAATATGATCTCCATTGACCTCACCACTCTCCTCCATTATCCTGATGATCCTTCCTAATCACTGCCTCTCAATATTGAAGCTATTTATTTCAATCATGTGGCTCTTCCACCATCATCAGATAAGTTTCTCCCTTCTAAGGATATGTTGCAACCATTCCATTTTTCATTGTGTCCTCATTTAGATGTTTTACAAGCTAAAATCAAGCCTAATGATGTATCTAACTCATTGAATCCAATAGATGATATACATTTGATCCATACTCTTCATCAATTGGAGTAGGGATCCCATATATTAATAGAATACATGGTTGATATCAATGCTAATGATACCCCTAGATTCTCAAGTTGGGAAAGGGTATTTCATCTGCAAAGCGCAAGGTAATTTTTGCTCTTCTAAAGAAGTATAGAAAGTTTTTTTCTTGGTAATATAAAGATATGCCTGGTTTGGATCCAAACTTAACTGTCCACAATATAACACTAAATCCAACAATTAAACCAATCTAGCAAAAACTCCAAAATTTACATCCAACAATTGCTCTTATAATAAAGGATGAATTACAAAAATTATTAGATGCAGGATTCATCCAACCTATCGACTACCCTAACTAGGTGTCCAATATGGTTCCTATTCAAAAATTGAATGAGGAGGTGCACATGTGCATAGATTTTTATGATCTTAATAAATAAAATCCCAAGGATGAATTTCCACTCTCAAACATCGATACATTGGTATATGTAGTTGTGGTCCATGAAATGCTCTCTCTCATGGATGGCTTCCTATGATACAATAAAATTTGAGTCAATATTGAAGATAAGGCTAAAATAACCTTTACTATGCCATGGAGGACCTTTTACTGTAAAGTCATACCCTTTGGCTTAAAGAATCTAGGTACTACCTATCAACGGGTAATGACGTATATTTTTCATGACTACATGTACAATATTGTTGAAGATTATGTAGATGATCTTTGGAAAAATATTTATTATGTCAGGACCATATTGGTGTTCTAGAAAAGGTATTCGTTCACCTCCTAGAACATAAGGTATGCTTGAACCCTAAAAAGTGTGATTTTGGCATGAGATCCAAAAACATTTTAGGTTTCATTATGTCTAAATAGGGCATAAAGGTTGACCCTAAAAAGGTTGAAGCAATCATAAGCATGCCTCCCCCCACAAACCTCAAGTAGCTTTATAGATTGTAGGTAAAGATATAGGCCATCCAATAGTTCATCATGCAACTCTTGAAAAATTGTCAACCATTCAATCATCTTATCTAGAAGGGGGTGACTTTAGTGGAATTAAGTTTGTCAAACATCCTTTCAAAATATTAAACAATACTTGGCTTCCATGTCTATATTGTCTCCTATGAGACCTAGTGCATCTTTTCTATTATACATCTTAGCCACTAAATTTACCTTAGGAACCATGCTAGCCCAAAAGAACAAGGAAAATAAAGAATATACTATATATTACATTAGTCACACCATGTTCTTGTACAAAATAAAGTACACTTATGTCAAGAAACTCTCCTTAGAAGTGGTCTTTGAAACCAAAAATATCCATTATTACATGATTAATAAGACAACATATGTTATATCTAAAGAAAACCCTTTGTGATACATGATGAGTTGTACTTATCATAATAGTCATACCACAAAGTGGATCATGCTCTTGAAAAAGTTTGACCTATAATTAATTGGATAAAAGTCTATTAAAGGTTAGGTCATTGTAGACTAGCTAGTAGAAGAACCTCTTCATAATGATAAGCCTATAACAATTGAGCTACTCAATGATGCAATCTTTACATTATATAGCTCAAAATAACTTGAGCACAAAGAAGATCTCACATTGTTCTTCAATGATTGAAAATATGAGCAAGGGGGTGGTGCAAGAATCATGTTTTTCACACCGCAAGGGGCTCCTATTTCCCTTTAATTTAAACTCAATTTCCCATGCACCAAAAACAATGCTAAATATGAAGCTCTCCTTTTGGGTATTCAAACAACTCTTGCCATGAATATCAAGAGAGTTAAAATATTTGGTGACTCCTTTCTCATAGTCAATCAATTAAAATAAATCTATCAATGCAAATCCTAGTCTTGAAATCATACAAGACCATCATGGATAAGTTGCTTGCAAAATTTGAATGGTATGACATCAAGGTCATCCCTCGGTCCTCCAATTATTTTATGGATACACTGGTTTCCTTAGCATATATAATTAAAACCCATTATATGATGTCACCATTATTCATGTCAAAATGTTCTTGCAATACAAGATTTCATCAGATGTTGCTACAAAAGAGCAAAGAATCCACATGGTACAAATTGAACCATACCAAGATTGGTTCTCACAAATTCAAAACTTCTTGAAACTTGCTTCCATGGGATCCTTAATCTCGTAGGGCCCTTATGATAATGTTACAACCATCTATCTTAAGGTCCTATCTCAATCAACATTCTTGTGAGGTGCTTCTGGAGAGAAGCAAGTTGTTCATTTAATTCAAGTTGAGCAATATCAAGACTGGTTCTCCTAGATCAAAGATTTCTTGAAGCTTGGTAGCCCTCCTATAGGCTTGTCGCATACCACAAAATGAATATTCAAATAAAAAGTGACTAAATATGTCTTTCTAGGAGACATATTGTACCATTAAAGTTATTATGGAGTCCTTCAATTTTTAGAGCTCCAAAAGTCTACTTGGATCATTTCTCAAGCTCACAATGGTGCATGTGGTGGCCATTTTAGTGGTATGGCCATAAAAAAGTGCATTATTTAAATGGGCTACTATTGGCCTATGATAGAGTGGGATTTTTGTGCTTATTTCAAAAGGTGCATTAAATGTTGGCATTATGCTAATCTATCACATGTATCTTTGTAAGCGTTATAATCAATTCACTCATTGTGGAATTTTTCTCAATGGGGATTTGATATAATTGGAAAAATATCACTCCCATATTCAATTCATCAAATATTCATTCTAATGGCCACTAAGTAATTCACAATTTGGGTTGAATCTATCCCACTTACCACTACAATATGTGTATACATTACGAAGTTCTTGCTCCATAATATCATATGTCATTTTGGTATCCCATCCAAAATAATCTTAGATAATAGGAAACCATTAAATAATAAGGATGTTCAAGATTTATGCAACAAGTATCATATCAAACATAGATTTTAACCCCTTATTATCTACAAACTAAGAGGTAATTTGAGGCATTAAGCAAAATATTTATTGCCATCCTAAAAAAATAGTTAACAATCATCACAAAGATTGACATATTCAACTACCTCTATCACTTTGGGCTTACAGGATGAACATTTGAACACAACAAGGGCAAATCCATTCTCTCCATAATATGGCACTAAGTACATTATACCCTTGGAACTTGAACTTCCTTCATTGTGCATCTCACTACAATATTTCATTACTGATGATGTTGCATGATAGACTGACCTCAATCAACTTATGCTTCTTGATGAAATATTAAGTAATGCTCTTGAGCATCTTTGTGTTTATCAAAATCACATTAAATGAACCTACGATACAAAATTTCATCTTAGGGAGTTCCAAATTGGTGATCTTGTGCTCAAAGAAAATTATTAGAACTCCAACTTCCCTAGCCATTTGCATGACAAATTTACCACAAACTAGTTAGGTCCATTCATAATAAGACATAAGTCAATACATAGAACATATCGGTTAGCTTCACTTTAGGGTGTTGAGGAGCTTGAAGCCCTCAATATTCTCCACCTATAGGCATTTTATGCATAAAATACAAAAAAATAACAACAAAATAACAAACACAACAAAAAAAAAAAGCACAAAAACACATCTTCTCATTTCACCATGCATCACATCTCATTGCACATTACCACTACATTGCATATCATCATTTATTGCACCATGCATTTTGATGTCTTTATTTTTGTATTCCACATTGTTTAGCTAAACTTGTCATCATATTGTTGTTGGCAATTTTGGGTACTTTGGGTACATTGCATTTGCTCAAGTGAATAAGTTGTCATTGATGTCAAGAAGTTGTTGAAGGAATTTTATTTGATGTAAAATAATTTGTTTTGATGAACGTTCGGCATGACAGGTTCGAAAGAAAGTAAGTTGGAAAAATGTCGTGATATCGTGACATATCGCATTTTCTCGACTTAAGCAGGCAAGAGAAAGCTTTTTAGAAAAGTGTCGCGATATCGCGACATGTCGTAGTTTTGCGACTCAAAGAGGAGAGAAAATGTTTGGAATCAGAAATGTCACGATTTCACGACATATTGCAAGGGAGGTTGAATGGACAAAAAAGTGTCACGATTTTGCGACATGTTGCAGGAGAGAGAGCCCGAAAGAAAAAATGTCGTGATTTCACGACATAATGCAGGAGAGAGAGTCCGAGAGAAAAAGTGTCATGATATCACGACATGTCGGGTTTTCGTGACCCAAAGAAAATAAAAGCGCTAAGGAGAAAAAGTGTCACGATTTCACAAGTTAGAAGAAAAAGTGGAAGCAAGATAAAGTGTCACAATTTCGTGACATGCAGCAAAGGGAATATTTTGAAATGATAAGCATCACGATTTCACGATAGGTTGCAAAGAAGTCGTACGGAAGCTGAAAGCGTCACAATTTCACGACAGGATACAAAGAAAACATACGAAAGCTAGAAGCGTCATGATTTTGTGACAAATTCAAGGAGGAAGAGATCAAAGGCAAAAGCATCGTGATTTCATGACATGTTTTATTTTTGCGAGCGTAAGGCAAAGAAAAACATAAGGCAGCAAAAGTGTCACAATTTCATGACATGTTCCGTTTTTGCTAGTGCAAGCAGACAATAGTGCAAGGAAGAGAAAGTGTCACGATTTCGTGACAGTTTGAGTTGGCAGCATTTGGTTGGAGAAAGTTTCACGATTTCATGATAGAAACAAAATGCATGCCTTCTATAGGAGAAGTTTCGTGATTTCATGACAAAAGCAGAGAGGAAGGCTATGAAGACAGAAGTGTCACGATTTCACGACAAAAGCAGAAAGGAGGTCGACAAAGGGAGAAGTGTCACGATATCGCAACAAAAGCAAAGTTGATGCTGACTAAGTCAAAAGTGTCATGATATCGCGAAAAGAGATTATTTGAAGTCAACAAAGGCTAAAGTGTCACGATATCATGACAAAAGCCAAAATAAGGTATACGGTTGCAAAGGTGTCGCGATATCACGACATGTAGTTTCACAATAGAAGCTACATAAGTGTTCTAGAGGCAGTGAAGCCAACAAAGTTAAATTTTTAGCCGATGAAAATTAGGGCTTGCAACCGACATAGATTAGGGTTTGTTTTTGGTATAACAGCTGACTAAGATTAAAGTTTTCATCTTGAAAATTTTGTTATAAAAGGAGGGCTATTTGGGAAATAAGATGAGTGGTAGATGTGCGATGTTCAGATATAGTGCACAGTGCAAGAAGTTTGATCACTGAGAGCAGAGTGCGAATTTTATCGTAGTGTGTAGAGTGCATTTTGTCAAATCATTTTGAGTGTGAAAGATCACAAAGGAAGAAGAATGTACGCAGATAGTGCAAGGGTTGAAGTTCAACCAAGTACGGGCATGTTTGCATAGAGAGAACAGAGGGCGTAGAGAGCAAATAGGCAAAGATGAATGAGGACATTTATGCTAGATCGAAGGACTATGTTTAGTACAAATTTGAGGACCATATTTGGAGGTGATAGAGTTGAGGATAGAGGTCTCCAACCAGAGCAGGGAGGACAGGTGTCTTCTGTGGATAGAGTTCCATTTGCTAAGGGTAGTGGAGGCAAAGGTCTTCTAGAGGATCACCAGCCAGAGCAGAGCTAGGGGATTAGTGTCTCCTATGGGTTGGTGCCCACAAACTCAAGATTAGGGGATTGGTGTCTCCTTTGGGTTGGTGCCTATAAACATTGTAATCAAGAAAGGTATTCCTAGAATTTGGATTGATAAAATTTAGTGAAAGTTTTTGTGGATGTAGCCCAACCATTTTGGGTGAACCACATTAAAAATGGGTCTTCAATGTGTGATGCTCTATGTCTTGATTAATGTTGTGTTGATGCCACTGCTATCTAAAGTTGAAATTATTAATTGGTTAAGTCTTATACTATTCACCCCCCCTCTTAGTATAATCTTGTGTTCTTCAATTGGTATCAGAGCGGGTCTCTCTAGAAAGAGCCTAACAGCTTGGAGAAGGATCTATCAAAGGAACATACATATTCAGAAAGAGATGAAGAGGTTGATTTTGATCTCAAAGGTGAGTTTTTCTTGGCTCTAAGAAAGCTTGAGAAATTCAGGGAAGAGAATTCTGTTCTCAGGTATCAATGTCAGGAAGAAGATATAGCAAGATCAGAATTGTCTCAAAGTGTTATAGACTTCAAAATTCAAGTTGAATAAGGGAAGAAGATTGAACATGTTCTGATAGAGACTCTAAAAGGAAAGGAAGCTGATTGTGAGAAACTATAAGAAGAGGTTATGTCTCTTAGAGTGAAGTTGGAACAGTTGAATCGTAGATAGAATACTCCGTGTGAAAAGAAAAAGAAGGATGGTATCACCATTTATGAAACAGGGTCTTCAAGCAAGATCAATCTTCATCCTGAAGAGCGATGGATTACAGTTGGTCACAAGAAGAACAACCATCTAAGGCATCAAAATAGGTTACATAATACTTTCCATGGCTATTTTTTTTCTTGCAAGAAATTTGGTCATGAAGCTATGCATTGCAATAAGTCTTTGAATAGCCATAGTAAGGAAAATGTTAATTCTTTTGCACCTCTTATGAATAAAAATGTCATGTGTTACAAGTGCAAGAATTTTGGGCATATAGCAAGGATGTGCAGTTTGGATAGATCTAGCCTTGAGTTCACTAAAAAGAGAAATGAGATCAAATCTAAGTCAATGATAGTTCAAACTACTTTTCATGCTCAAGACAAAGTAGAAAAATGGTATCTTGATAGTGGTTGTTCAAAACATATTACTAGTGAAAAGGAAAAGTTTTTGGTCTTAAAAAAAACAAAGGAACAGTTAGTTTTGGAGATAACAGGTCAGCTAAAATTTGTGGTAAAAATCCTGACGCAGGATTGAAATAACACACAAAAAAATCATGAAATTTTCATTAACAGAGTCTTCCAATTCGAATTACAAAAGTTACAAAGTGGCCAACCCCCTTTACAATGTATGCACTGCCTTTTATAACGAACCCGATCCCTTTCCAAAATCATTACATAGACTGCGGGTTTCCTACAACTGCTCGCACAAATGTTCTATCGCCACCTACATATTGTTGCTAGGTGTCTTCAATCATCATGGGATGGAGTTGCAGAGTGCTCTGCAGCCACCTATACATCGACCCACTAAGTCATCATTCCCAGGAGTGCTCTGTAGCCACTTGCGCTTTGCTGCCATGTGCCCTTCTGCAACAACCTCTACAGCCGCCTGTATGAGTGGAGTCATGAACGGCCTATCATATTCTCTCCTTTAGGCTGCAAAAATGCAACATGTTGTGAAATCATGACATATTGGCCCTTCGTACTCTCCTTCTATCTTTGGGCTGCAAAAACGTGACATGTCGCAAAATCATGACATCTCTGCCTTCAACATTCGTTTTCTGCCTTCGGGTCGTGAAACTATGACAGGTCATGAAATCGCAACGTCCTTTCCCCTTGGCACCCATCCGCAAAATGTGTCATGAAATCACAACTTTTCCCCTTGATGCCTATCCACAAAATGTGTCGCGAAATCGTGACAACTTTTCTCCTCGGTGCATATCCGCAAAATGTGTTGCAAAATTGTGACATCTTTTCTCCTTAGCGCCTTTGCTCAAAATGTTTCACGAAATCGTGACAACTTTTCCCCTCGATGCTCCTCCACAAAATGTGTCATGAAATCATGACAACTTTTCCCCTCGGTGCTCCTCCGCAAAATGTGTCACAAAATCACGACAACTTTTCTCCTTGGCGCCTTTGCTCAAATGTGTCACAAAATCGTGACAAATTTTCTCCTCTATGCCTTTGCTCAAAATGTGTCACGAAATCATGACAACTTTTCTCCCTAGAGCCTTTGCTCAAAATGTGTCACAAAATTATGACAACTTTTCTCCTCTGTGCCTATTCACAAAATGTGTCACGAAATTGCGACAACTCTTCTCCCTGGCGCCTTTGCTCAAAATGTGTCACGAAATCGTGACAAATTTTCTCCTTGGTGCCCATTCTTCAAAAGTGTCATGATATTGTGACGATTTTTCCCCTTGGTGCCTTTTCTCAAAAAGTTTCACGATATCGCGATGACTTTGCCCCTTGGTGCCTTTTCTCAAAAGTGTCACGATATCGCGATGACTTTGCCCCTTGGTGCCTTTTCTCAAAAAGTGTCACGATATCATGACAACTTTGGCACTTAGAGAAAAAATATATTTTTGGATGATGCAAGATTGCTCTACCACCTCCGGATGCTCCTGCATCAGACACCCGGGGTGAATTGAGAAGTGACCTTCACTTCTATTCTGTATGAGGTAGACCTAGGCGGTCAACCTCTACCTTCGACAACCAAGTTGCATCTTCTATGGGCCTGCCCTTCCACTTGATCAAATATTCATAATATCGCCTATTCCTAGTGCTTCGGCCTTCATGCATGTCCAGCACTTCTTCTATCTCGTCTGCAACTGGGATGGCTTCTGGAATGCTCCACAAATCCGGGTTGGGTGTCTCACTGCTATCTCCTTCATGGTACTCGACCAAATCCAAAATGTTAAAAATGGGTGAGATGTTAAGTTCACTCGGCAACTCCACCTTGTATGCATTGCCCGAATCCCATTTTCCAATGATCCTGCATGGCCCAAACTTCTTCATCTTCAGCTTGTTATAGGTCTTGGTAGGAAACCTTTCTTTTCTTAGATGGACCATGACGACATCTCCGACTTCAAATTCTTTAGCTTGGCACTTCTGGTCTGCCCTGGTCTTATATTGAGTATTCATCTTAATGATCTGCTTAGTCACCTCTTTATGCAAGCTTTTTAGGTGTTTTGCAAAGTCTTTAGCCTCAGCACTACACTTTTTTCCTGCATCCATCCTTCTCAACTCAGAAGCATTTCTTGGGCTTCTCCCATAAATTATCTGGAATGGAGACTTATTGGTACTCCTGTTGATAGAGTTGTTATATGCAAATTCTGCCTACAACAAAACTAAATCCCATCCCTTGGGCTTGTCTCCTACCAAGCATCTCAGTAGATTGCCCAAACTCCTATTTACCACCTCTGTTTGGCCATCTGTTTGGGGGTGGTATGTAGAACTAAATTTTAAATCCGTCTTCAGTTTCTTCCACAGGGTTCTCTAGAAATACCCTAAAAACTTGGTATCCTTGTCCGACACAATGCTCCTTGGTAGACCATGAAGTCGTACCACTTCCTTGAAGAATAAACCAGCCACATGGACTACATCGTTGGTCTTTTAGAAGGGAATAAAATGAGCCATTTTTGAAAACCTATCCACTACCACAAATATGGAGTCGTGTCCCCTCTACATCCTAGGTAAACCAAGAACAAAATCCATACTAATATCCTCCCATGGACTTTCAGGTACAGGTAGTGGTTGATATAAACCAGTAGGCTACCTCACACCTTTTGCCATCTGGCATATCCTACAAATTTGCATGAACTTTACCATATCTTGTTGCAATTGCGACCAGTAGTAATTTTCACTAACCAGGGAGATGGTCTTGTCTCGACCAAAGTGTCTAGCCAAACCGCCACTGTGCTTTTCCTTGATCAGATTCTCCCTCATTGAACTTCGTGGAATGCATAATTGGTTTCCCCTAAACAACATTCCATCTTGGACCAGAAAGTTTAGCCACTTAGTCCTATCCAAAGTAACAGGCACAGAACAGGCCTTCCAAGCTTCTACGAAATCGGGGTCTGCAGGGTACAAGCCCTTAAGTTCAGCAAACCCTACAACTTCCACCTTCATCTCCATCAATAAACATTGCCTCCTACTCAAGGCATCCATAACTCTGTTGGACTTCCCGCTCCGGTGCTTCAGCATAAAGGTGTAGCTCTACAAGAACTCCACCCACTTCAGGTGCCTCTAATTTAACTTTCCTTGACTGTTAATATATTGTAGTGCCTGATGATTAGTATAAAGAACAAACTCCTTTGGCAACAAATAATGCCTCCATTTCTTTAGAGCTTAAACTATGGCATAGAACTCCTAATCATATACAGAATACTTCTTCCTGGCATCATTGAGCTTCTCACTAAAATAAGCAAAAAGCTTACCCTCTTTTCTCAATACGGCCCCTATGGCACTACCACTCGCATCACAGTCTACCTGAAACACCTTTTTAAAATCTAGAAGTGCTAAGATAGGTTGCTCTATGACCTTCTTCTTTAGCATAGCAAAGCTTTTGTCTACCCCGGTTGTCCACTTAAATTCCTTCTTGTTCCCCCTCATTGTCTCCGTAAGGGATGCACAAATACTGCTAAAATTTTGGATGAACTTTCTATAAAAACTGGCTAGACCATGAAATGATCTTGAACAGGCCATTCTATGATAGCCCTCACCTTTTTTGGGTCCATTTTGAGACCATCTGCTAAGATGAAAAATCCCAGGTATACTAACTCCATCTTCATGAAGTTACACTTCTTCAAATTTATTAGTAACTACTCCTCCCGCAGTTTCTCAAAAACCCTCATGATATGCATCAGGTGTTCCTCTAGGGTTCTGCTAAATATCAAGATGTCATCCAAGTAGACAATAAAAAATTTTCCTAGGAATTCCTTCAAGACTTCATTCATCAGCCGCATGAATGTACTCGGTGTGTTGGTTATCCCAAATGGCATGACCAACCACTCATATAAACCCTCTTTGGTTTTGAAGGTTGTCTTCCACTCATCCCCTTCTCGGATATGGATCTAATGATAACCACTTTTTAGGTCAATCTTTGTGAAGTACTCAGCTCCACTCAAACAGTCCATGATATCATCCATCCTTGGCAATGGGAATCTGTATTTGATAGTGATCTTGTTAATTGCTCGAGAGTCTGTGCACATTCTCCACTCTCCATCCTTCTTGGGTGCTAGTACTGTAGGTACTGCACATGGGCTAAGACTCTCCCTAATCAACCCCTTCTTTAGTAGCTCTTGAACTTGCCTATTCAGCTCCTTAGTTTCCATAGGAGTCATTCTATGTGTGGCCTTATTGGGCAAGCTAGACCCTGGCACCAAGTCTATGTGGTGACTAATCTTCCTTACAGGTGGTAAACCCTCAGGAACATTATCAGAAATGATATCTGGGAACTCCTCCAATAGACCCATGACTTCCACTGGGGTTTCCTTGCATTCTTCTTCCCTAACACTAGGGATTATTGCATAACACATATGATCTGGCTTCAAGCCATCTAAAAATATTCTTCCATCAACTAGATAGACTCGAGCACTGCTACATACCTTCTCATCCGCCTCCTTCAGGGGTTTCAACTTATGGCAAACTCCATCCTTAGACAAGGAATATGTATTGGCTCGACCATCATGTACTGCACTCCGATCAAACTGCCATGATCTCCTAAGCAACATGTGACATGCATCCATAGGTAGGATGTCACACAGGACCTCATCTCGATAAGTTCCAATGTTAAACTTCACCAGGCATTGCTCACTGACCAGCACCCTATGGTCCTTTTGTAACCACACAATCTGATATGGATGCGGGTGTCTTCTTCTCTCCAACTACAACTTGGCAACCATCTCCTTAGAGACCAAGTTATCAGTGCTACCATTGTCAATAATAATGTTACATACCTTGCCTGAGAACTTGCATCTTGTGTGAAACAGGCTATTCCTTTGGTCTGCCTTATTTTCCTCATTCAACAGGACTCTCCTGATGATCATCGCTTCCCCTCATTCTGCCTCCTTCGAGCGCTCAGATTCGACACCTTTGTCTACTACAGCAGCTCGAGCCTGACCCTTAGGTCTTTGATTTGGCCTTTCCTGACGCTATGGGCAGTTTTCTGCCCGATGTCCTTCTTATTTGCAATTGAAACAAGTTCCTCGAAATACACCTCTCCCAAACCCTCACCCAGGCCTACCTCTTCCACTCAGGTAGTTGTTGTTCTGATTGCGTGGGCATTGGGTATTCTCCTATTTCTCTTCTTTCTAGTTCTAGCTACTGCTTGCTTCACTAGTCTTCCTTAGATCTCTGTATCTTCCTCCACTGGTCCTTCCACCAGCTCTTCCACCCCACTCCTTTCCTATCTACTTACCATCAAATCTCCTATTCAGTTTCTCTTCCACTTTTAATGCAAACTGGTATGCATCCTCAACCGTGCTCATCCAAACCAGACTCAACTCTTATTGGATGCTGGTTCTCAATCCATTGATGTAGCAGGCAACCTTCTCCTTAATCACCTTATAATGGCCAGTTCAAATTGAGATCTAATAGAACTCCTTTGTGTATTCCTTGACAGATTTGCTTGCCTGTCTAAGACTCTGCATCTTCCTCAATAGATCCAACTCATAATCTGTGAAGATGAATTGCCTCTTGAATTTCTCTACCATCCAATCCCATCTGGTGATATTTTCCTTTCCCCTCCTATTCCTTTCCAACTGTATTCCTTTCCACCAGATGCTAGTATGTCCCTTCAACTTTTTTTTTGTGAACCTGATCCGATTCGGATCTGAGATCTCCTCATACTCAAAATATTCCTCCATGGCATTGATCCAATCTATCAACTCCTCGGGATTGAGATTCCCAGAATAGGTGGAGATGTCAAACTTTGGCTTCTTCCTGATCTAGGATATGGCCCTATACAGCCTAGATTCTGCTGGATCCAACGCTTCTTCCTCATTAGATGGACCCTCGTCTTCCCAAACTTCATCTTCACTGGGTTCCTCTCTTCTTGGCTCAACTCCTCTTCTCATTTCCTCCTGCAGGGCTTGCACTTGCCTTTGTAAGGCCTTGAGATCGACCTCTGCTCCTCTATTCCTCACACCACCATGGTTCCTATGTGGACGCATCCTGCTCACTTCCTCACAAACCCCAACCATAAGTCTTGGCGCAAACTGCCTCATAGCCGACGATCTGTTCGCACACTCAGAACCTTCTAGCTCTAATATCACTTGACACAGGACTGAAATAACACATAGAAAAATCATGAAATTTTCATTAATAGAGTCTTCCAATTCGAATTACAAAAGTTACAAAGTGGCAAACCCCCTTTACAATGTATGCACTACCTTTTATAACGGACCCAATCCCTTTTTGACATCATTACACAGACTACAAGTTTCTTGTAATCGCTCGCATGAATGTTCTATCGCTGCCTGCATATTGCTTTTGGGTGTCTTCAATCATCATGGGATGGAGTGGCAGAGTGCTCTGCGGCCACCTATCCATCGAACCACTGAGTCATCATTCCCAGGAGTGCTCTGTAGCCACCTATGCTTTGTTGCCACGTGCCCTTCTATAACGACCTTTGCAGCTGCCTGTCCGAGTGGAGTCATGAACGGCTTGTCGTATTCTCTCCTTCGAGCTATAAAAATGTGACATGTCATGAAATCATGACATCCTGGCCCTCCATACTCTCCTTCTATCTTCGGGTCATGAAAATGTGACATGTCATGAAATTGCGACGTCTCTGCCTTCAGCATTCGTTTTCTACCTTCGGGTCATGAAACCATGACAGGTCACAAAATCACGACGTCCTTTCCCCTTGGCGCCCATATACAAAATGTATCATGAAATTGCGACAACTTTTCCCCTCGGTTCCTATCTACAAAATGTGTCACAAAATCGCGAGAACTTTTCTCCTCGACGCATATCCGCAAATGTGTTGTGAAATTGCAACAACTTTTCTCCTTGGTGCCTTTGCTCAAAATGTGTCACAAAATCGTGATAACTTTTCCCCTCGGTGCTCCTCTGCAAAATGTGTCACGAAATCATGACAACTTTTCCTTTCGGCGCTCCTCCACAAAATGTGTCACAAAATCGTGACAACTTTTCTCCTTGGCGCCTTTGCTCAAATGTGTCACAAAATCACGACAACTTTTCTCCTCTGTGCCTTTGCTCAAAATGTGTCACAAAATCACAACAACTTTTCTCCTTGGTGCCTTTGCTCAAAATGTGTCACAAAATCATGACAAATTTTCTCCTCTGTGCCTATCCGCAAAATGTGTTGCAAAATCGTGACAACTCTTCTCCCTAGTGCCTTTGTTCAAAATGTGTCGTGAAATCATGACAACTTTTCTCCTTGGTGCCCATTCTTCAAAAGTGTCGCGATATCGTGACGATTTTTCCCCTTGGTGCCTTTTCTCAAAAAGTGTCGCGATATCGTGATGACTTTGCCCCTTGGTGCCTTTTCTCAAAAAGTGTCACGATATCGCGACGACTTTGCCCCTTGGTGCCTTTTCTCAAAAAGTGTCGCGATATCACGACGACTTTGGCACTTAGAGAAAAAAATATTTTTGGATGATGCAAGATTGCTCTGCCACCTTCGGATGCTCCTGCATCAAATCCAAAATAGAAAATGTGCTTTATGTAGAAGGCCTAAGACATAACCTTCTAAGTGTGAGTCAACTTTGTGATCAAGGGCACATAGTATCTTTCTTTTCAGATAGATGTGAGATAAGTAAAGAAAAAAATGGAAAACTCATTGCTAGTGCTACAAGGACTCCAGACAATATTTACATGCTAAGTGAGATAAAAAAGGAAAAGTGTTTTCTATCTCAAGAAGATGAGAGTTGGCTATGGCATAAAATATTGGGGCATTTGAGCTTTGATAATCTTGTCAATATTAGTAACAAGGAAGCAGTTAGAGACTTGCCCAAAATAAAAAGGCCCCATAACATCATTTGCGGTCCGTGTCAACATGGAAAACAGACTAGAACCAGTTTCAAATCAAAAGGGTATACTTCTTCAAAACCATTGGATCTTATTCATACTGATTTATGTGGCCCTACCAGAACTTAGAGCATTCAGGGAGAAAGCTATTTCATGTTGTTTATAGATGATTATTCTAGAATGACTTGGGTTACTTTTCTCAAAGAAAAATCTAAAACTTTTGAAAAATTTAAAGCTTTCAAAGAAATGATTGAAAGTAAGACGGATAAGAGAATCAAATGCTTAAGATCAGATAGAGGAGGAGAATTCACTTCAAATGAATTTATGGAGTACTGTGAGAAACAAGGAATCAAAAGAGAATATTAAGTAGCAAGAACTCCTCAACAAAATGGAGTAGTTGAAAGGAAAAATAGAACTATTGAAAATATGGCTAGAGCTATGTTAAATGAATCAAAACTTTCGGATGGCTTTTGGAAAGAAGCAGTTAGTATAGCAGTCTACATTATCACTAGGGCCCAAATCATAGTAAATCATCATAAAACTCCTTATGAGTTGTGGAAAGGAAGACCAATTATAGTAAAATACTTCAAAGTGTTTGGGAGTAAGTGCTTCATCAGAAGGGAAGATCAAAATTTGGGTAAGTTTGATCCTAGGTGTGATGAGGGAATATTTCTTGGATATTCTAGCAGAAGCAAGGCCTACAAATGCTTCAACAAAAGAACTCATACAGTTGTAGAGAGCATAAATGTAATAGTTGATGAAAATATAGGGATAAGAGAACCGGTCAAGGAACTCAGTGATGAAATTTGTCAAGAAGAATTCAGAGAGATTTCAGATGAAGAAGAGGAAATACAACAACTACTTCCCAAAACTCCTTCACGATATGTTCAGAAACATCATCCCAAATATTTGATCATTGGTGATCCAAATAGCAGGCAAACAATAAGAAGAGTCATTCCTTCACATGATTCTACAAATGTTTCTTTATTATCTTAGATTGAGCCAAAATATTTCAGGGAAGCATTTGCAAATAAGTTTTGGGTAAAAGCAATGGATGAAGAGCTAAATCAAATAGAGAAAAGTGAAACTTGGGATTTGGTTCCAAGACCTAAGGACAAGAATGTCATTGGCACAAAATGGATATTCAAAAATAAACTCAATGAGGATGGTAAAATTATTAGAAACAAAGCTAGGTTATTCTGCAAAGGTTATGCTCAAGTAGAAGGTGTTGATTTCAAAGAGATGTTTACTCCTGTTGCTCGTCTTGAAGCTATCAGAATGTTTTTTGTACTTTCAAGCTTCAAATCATTCAAGATATATCAAATGGATGTAAAGTCATCTTTTCTAAATGGCGTGTTGGTAGAAGAAGCCTACATAGAACAGCTACAAGGAGTGTCTCTCTCAGAACAGTTAGACTATGTGTATAAACTAAAAAAGGCCTTGTATGGGTTAAAGCAAGCATCGAGGGCTTGGTACTCAAGACTTGACAGTTATCTTCATGACCAAGGTTTCAGGAAAGGCATGGCAGATAGCAGTTTGTATATTAAGAATGAAGATGATGATATGTTGATTATGGTTGTCTATGTTGATGATATTATTTTTGGAGGAAATAAGACTCAGATGTGCAAAGATTTTGCTAACACCATGTAGAAGTAATTTGAGATGTCTATGATTGGAGAGCGGTCATTCTTTTTAGGTCTTTAGATTGCTCAATAAAAATATGGTGTATTTCTCTCTCAAGGGAAGTATATCAAAGAAATGTTGAAGAAATTTGGGATGATGGACAGCAAACCAGTATGTACTCCAATGATTACAAGGTGCAAGATGAGTAAGGATGATGAATCTCCAGTAGTAGATCAAAAGTTGTATAGATCAATGATTGGTAGTTTATTATATGTTACAGCTACCAGACTAGATATCATGCAGGTAGTTGGGTTAGTAGCAAGATTTTAGGTAGCTCCAAAATATTCTCATGTTATAGCAGTTAAAAGGATATTCAGATATCTGAAGGGCACTATGGACCTTGGGCTTTGGTATCCCAAAGGTGATGATTTCACCCTCACATCCTATACAGATGCAGATTGGGCAGATAGTATTGATGATAGGAAAAGCACAAGTGGTGGAGCATTCTTTCTAGGAAAGAGTTTGGTTTCTTGGCTAAGCAAAAAACAACCTTCAGTTTCCTTATCTACAATAGAGGCTGAATACATAGCAGCAGTGGCTGGGTGTACACAGGTTTTATGGATGAAAACCACCTTGGAGGATTTCAAAGTCAGGCATGAACAACCCATCTCCATACTTTGTGATAATACAAGTGCCATAAGTATTTCCAAAAATCCAGTAATGCACTCAAGGACAAAGCATATTTCCATCAAGTATCACTTTCTAAGGGAGAAAGTGCAAGACAAGCAGGTCAAGCTAGAGTATGTGTCTACTAAAGAGCATATTGCAGATATCTTCACCAAACCTCTTCCAAGAGATACGTTTGAGTATCTAAGGGAGAAATTGGGAGTTGTACTCCCACCCTAGAATTAATCACCTCATCAGGGAGGTGGGGGAGGGACTAAGCTAAGAGGCTCATTCTTAGTCCCGAGCCCCAAAGGTGACCCTTTGCCATTGATGACAAAGGGGGAGAAATATGAGTAAGGGGGAGAGCTTCAAGTGAAGAGGAAAGCTTCAAGTCAGGGGGAGAAAAACTTCAAAGGAATATTATTAGTTGTGGGCATAGTTTCTTAGTTGTTAGCACAGTTGGTTTCAGTTTTGGCTCCTGAGATGTGTTTTCAGTAAAGGTTTGCCATCAATGAAAAAGGGGGAGATTGTTGGCAATTTTGGGTACATTGCATTTTATCAAGTGAATAAGTTGTCATTGATGTCAAGAAGCTGTTGAAGGAATTTGATTTAATGTAAAATAATTTGTTTTGATGAAGGTTCGACATGACAGGTTTGAAAGAAAGTAAGTTGGAAAAATGTCGCAATAATGCGACATATCACATTTTCGTGACTTAAGCAGGTGAGAGAAAGCTTTTTAGAAAAGTGTCGCGATATCGTGACATGTCATAGTTTCACGACTCAAAGAGGAGAGAGAATTTTCAGAGTCAGAAATGTCACGATTTCATGACATATTGCAAGGAAGATTGAATGGACAAAAAAAGTATCATGATTTCGTGACATGTTGCAGGAGAGAGAGTTCGAAAGAAAAAATGTCACAATTTTGTGACATAATGCAGGAGAGAGAGTCCGGGAGAAAAAGTGTCACGATATCGTGACATGTCGGGTTTTCGTGACCCGAAGAAAAGAAAAGCACTAAGGAGAAAAAGTGTCACGATTTCGCGACAAGTCAGAAGACAAAGTGGAAGCAAGATAAAGTGTCACGATTTTGTGACATGTAGCAAAGGGAAGATTCTAAAATGAGAAGCATCATGATTTCGTGACAGGTTGCAGAGAAGTCGTACGAAAGCTGAAAGCTTTGCGATTTCGTGATAGGCTGCAAAGAAAATGTACGAAAGCTAGAAGCATCATGATTTCATGATAAATTCGAGGAAGAGCTCAAAGGCGAAAGTGTCATGATTTCATGACATGTTCCATTTTCACGGGCGTAAGGCAGAGAAAAACACAAGGCAGTGAAAGTGTCATGATTTCACGACATGTTTCATTTTCTCTAGTGCAAGCAGACAATAGTGCAAGGAAGAGAAAGTATCACGATTTCGTGACAGTTTGAGTTGGCAGCGTTCGGTTGGAGAAAGTTTCATGATTTCATGATAGAAATAGAATGTAGGCCTTCTATAGGAGAAGTGTCATGATTTTGCAACAAAAGTAGAGAGGAAGGCTATGAATATAGAAGTGTCACAATTTCATGACAAAAGCAGAAAGGAGGTCGACGAAGGGAGAAGTGTCGTGATATCACGACAAAAGCAAAGTTGATGCTGACTAAGTCAGAAGTGTCGCGATATCACGATAAGAGCTTAGTTGAAGTCGACAAAGGTTGAAGTGTCATGATATCGCGACAAAATCCAAAAGAAGGTATACGATTGCAAAGGTGTCATGATATCACGACATGTAGTTTCACAATAGAAGCTACAAAAGTGTTCCAGAGGTAGTGAAGCCGACAAAGTTAAATTTTTAGCCGACAAAAATTAGGGCTTGCAGTCGACGTAGATTAGGGTTTATTTTTGGTATAACAGCCGACTAAGATTAAAGTTTTCATCTTGAAAATTTTGTTATAAAAGGAGGGCTCTTTGGGAAATAAGATGAGTGGTAGATGTGTGACGTTCGAAGATAGTGCGCAGTGCAAGAAGTTTGATCACTGAGAGCAGAGTACAAATTCGATCGTAGTGTGCAGAGTGCATTTCATCGAATCATTCAGAGTGTGAAAGATCACAAAGAAAGAAGAATGTGTGCAGACAGTGCAAGGGTTGAATTTTGACCAAGTACGGGCATGTTTGCACAGAGATAATAGAGGGCATAGAGAGCAGACAGGCAAATATGAATGAGGACATTTGTGCTAGACCGAAGGACTATGTTTAGTACAAATTCTAGGACCAGCTTTGGAGGTGATAGAGTTGAGGACAGAGGTCTCCAGCCAGAGTAGGGAGGACAGGTGTCTTCTATGGATAGAGTTCCATTTGCTAAGGGCAGTGGAGGCAGAGGTCTTCTAGAGGATCACCAGCCAGAGCAGAGCTAGGGGATTGGTGTCTCCTGTGGGTTGGTGCCCACGAACTCGAGATTAGGGGATTGGTGTCTCCTTTGGGTTGGTGCCCATAAACATTGTAATCGGGAAAGGTATTCCCAGAATTTGGATTGATAAAATTTAGTGAAAGTTTTTGTGGATGTAGCCCAACCATTTTGGGTGAACCACGTTAAAAATGGGTCTTCAATGTGTGATGCTCTATGTCTTGATTAATGTTGTGTTGATGCCACTGCTATCTAAAGTTGAAATTATTAATTGGTTAAGTCTTATACTGTTCACCCCCCATCTCAGTATAAGCTTGTGTTCTTCAATTGTATTAGAAATTTGTATCAATGCACTTACATTAGTATTTTCTTGTAATCCCTAAGAATAGCACCATGTTTGTATGACTCATTTTTCTTGATTAAGCTTTTTCTCTTGCCATCACTTACATCTTTTCTTGTGATATTTTTATTATTAAGTGGTCCTTGTAAGATAGGATAGACATCGTATGACCATAAGCAATTATTTTCATACATCCACTAACTATTTTACACACACCTCTTAATTTCTGAAAGTTCATTAGAAAAACACCCATTTCATTGTTCATTACCATCCGCATTCCCCTTTCTTGATGATTTTTAGACTCTCTTCTACTTTCCCTCTAAGTAGTTATCATAGGGTGGCCAATAATATCTTTTTGTCCTTTAGTCATTCCTAGTTTCCTTTCAAATTTTGTAGAATACCATATTTATTTTTTACGATAGGATATTGCTTTGATTGTACCTTGCTTATCTCAAAATTCCCACATATGTTTACACTCTTAAATACGATTTTTGAACAAGGAAATATGAAACTATAAAGTAGTTATTGCCTTAAAATCAAATGGTTTTCCTTGCTCTCATATTATGTGCATGGTCTAGAAGGTTGAGAATTGACAAAAGGACAAGCTCTCCCTCATCCCCCCTCCAAAAAAAAAAACTAACCAAATGAAATCATCTTGGATCGAGATGGTCTCCAAATTGCACTTTTTCAAAGATAGCCATGCTAATAGTTTTGTTCTTATCAAGCACCTTATTACTATCATCAATATTTCATATCCTCCATTGAATCATCACTTGAGGGGGTAGTCAATAATAGTAAAATTTATATTTCAAAAACAAGTCAAAAATAAAACACTAAAAAATGAAAATCATGTTCATCCAAGAATCATTGCCAAAGACCATCATAAGCCCTTTTTTCTAGGGAAAAAAACAAGTAAAATTTAAACAAAAAAAATATTTGGTATGCCTAAAACCCGAAGAGTAGACTCAATCTTGTCTACCCATGGCTAAAGGGTTACCAAAATCAAATCAAATTCATCAATGTGTTGGAAGTAATGATTCAAAAATATGCATCATTTTTTATGATTGGGGCATCTCACATTGACATATTTAAATGAACATCATCCATCACCAACTCAACCATTTTAGGTCATTTATTTTTTGCTCTATATTATGCTTAGGCATAAAGCATTCCAAAAAGGGTATCTGTAGACACCTAAAATGTGTAATCACAAGGAAAATCTCCAAAAGACCTCCTTCTAACCCATCTAACCCACCTAGGGTAGCCTCAAGGCTATTCGATGTCTTTTCTTAGAAAAATGATATTTTTCCCCATAGGAAGCATGATTGTCTCACCCGATATGGTCTCCAAGTTAGGACCATATTAACATGATAAGGTCACATGTGTGTGAATTCAAAAAGGAATAATTACACAGTGGGACTACCTATTAGCATAGTGATGGATTTCCCACTATGCTTGATGACTTGTAGTCCCCCTACCACCTACAAAGTGGCAATCAGGCTGCCCTGATTTCCACTTATATCTTTGGTTACATTCCAAGGAGGCTATAAAATGGAGGCTTCCCCATTCCATTTGAGCATCCCAATTTTTGAATTCTCTCACAACTAAGTGCTACCCAAATCACTCACCAAGCTTCCTCACTTTTGCCATGGTACCAAATTGTTACATGAGCTTTGAAGATGCCTTCCATTGTATCATTTGATTAACCCTACTACATTGTATTATCTGAATCAACAATATCACATCCCCATTCATGATATAATCTATCGATAAAACATGCTTGGATAACCCCCAATGCCACTAGACCTAGTTTTCAATAGTTGTAAGTCTACGACAATGATCGTCTCACCCTGATATGGTCTACCAAATAGAGACCACCTCACTCAATATAGTCTCATTCAGGTGATTTATTTTCATATTTTTATGCATGTTAGCTTATATTTACATGTTGCATGTTCCTTTTAGCATTAGATCATTTCATTTATGCATGTCATTTTGCTGCATTAGCATAGATTTTCATTTTCATCACATGCATGCATCCTTTTTCTAGTTTGTTTTATTTTATGATCAAGATGGATCCAACCTTGGTGGGTCCCACAAATGCTATTGATCTCTCTTTTGTTTCATTGCATGTAGGTTACAAGATTAGGTAGTGTGAAAGACTATCAAATTCTAATCTCATGTGATGGTTGCTAAAAACCCACTTTCTAAACATTGTTGCTAGCGAAAGAACATTTCAGAGTGCACCTAAGAAAACATAATCTGATAAAAAAGGATATCATGATCCTTACTATAATATTGTATCATCATTAAAATCCCTAAAAGAAATTCATTGTAACACATTTTAAGAGAGATCAATACAATTTAATATAGCTATATTTGTTGTCATTTGGTTTCTTTTGCATCATGTTATATCTTGTTTCATTTCTTTTTATCTATTTACAATGCATTTTTTCATACTTTTAGGTAATTATCATGCCACTAATTTTTTTTGTATCCATTTAGTACTATAGAATCTGGTAAATCCATCTCTTTTACTCAAGAAAAATAAATTTAACCCTCTAAAATACTGAGTTAGGTAAGGAAACTTTATATGGAGTGATCATATCAATTATGTTTGACCAGATATCAAAAACAATTGTCATTCATTAAAATTAACCAAGATCTACAATGCCCATAAATTATATTTCTAATAGTAGACCAATACCTTGTCTCTTGTCATTCATAGCAAGGGTTTATACAAATTTGATGAGAAATATAGAATAATAAGGAAGGAACTAGGCCAATTATATCCATTCAATTAATGTAACAAACATAATTAAAATTCACCAATGAAAGAATACATCATTCATACATTCAAATAATGTAACATGCAAATATGAAAAAACATACACAATCAGAGAAGGTATTGCTCAAAGGAGAAAGTGGCATTTTATTTATATGAGAATATTTTTATAGATCGGATCTAGTTCAAATGGCCCAAATATTTCTAAATTGATACAATCTCAATTTTTTTTCAAAGAATGTAACAAAAATCCACAACTCTTCATTTTAATACAGTAACAAAGAGTCTCCTAAATTTTGATCCAACTACTAGAAATGATATCAATAGACTGAATGCTTCTTAAGCAAGTTTTAGACCTACACAATCATGGGGGAAAATAAGATATGAAAAAAGGGAGAAAAGACACAAGGATAATACAAATGATAAAGACAATGACACTAGAATACCTTGTAAAAATTTTGGCTATGCAAAACTTGATACTCCTATGGTTGCCATAGTTTGTCTTTATAGCTTTAAATATAACCAATTTTTTTGTAATTGCATTTATCTAGCCCTTCCACCTAGTTGCTTCTCAATCATTAGATTTTTAATGAAAAATATTTTTTTTTTACAAATCTTTACACCTGGCGGCTTCTCAGCCATTGGATTTTTATTTTTTTTGTGGCCTTTTTCCTTGATTTACTTAAGCCCTCCCCTTTATTTTTGGGCATCCTTTTGCCTTTGGTTGGTTTATTTTAATCCTATGTTTATTTAATATTGTTTTTATTAATATCTTTTCCTTTATCACGTTTTTCATGTTTTACCTAAGTTATTCCCAATAGGAAACCAATTTTTCACCAAGCTTCAACATGAAAAGAAGCAATGAACCTTATTGCATCAATGACCTATAGAGCTTTATTATTTTGTACTTATAACAAAGAATTATTCTCCTAAGAAAATCTATATAAATAATCAAATATTTTGGTCAAAATATTAATCTGTTGAGCCAAATTATGCTCATCATCCTCATCACAATCAAAATAATGAATTTTATGAAAAATAAAATCATCAAAATTGGCCACACTCTATCATTCTTCTAATAATATTCTAATCTCTCCCAATTTTATATTCATTTTTCCTCCCAAGATTCCATATCCTTAATAAAATTTTCTCAACCAATTCTCTCTTTGAAGAACATTGATATTTTATTAAACTCTTGATAGTAGTAATATATTGTGCCTTATTGTATGGTGACCTTATTTTCATGTATCTCCTCATAGTGTTCTTCAAACTGCTAAAAAATATCTTTGATCAAGGCTACCTTGTTATCTACTTTTCTTATAATAATCTTCATGCTCTCCACTGAGACAACTATAGTGATTATATTCTAAAATACTCAGGCCAAGGCCTTCAATTCACTTTGTAGTCCTAAGTTTACCTTCATCTTGTATTATTATAAATATTGATTTTTCATTGATGTCAAAGGCAGAAATATCTTCAAGGTTGAAATGATGAGTTATCATTAAGTGCAAGGCAGATATCTTCAAGGGTGCTTTAATATTTAAATAATATTTAAATATTAAAGTAGGAGGTTTATATTTAAATCAAAGGATTTAAATATAGTTTAAATATTTAAATTTTAAATATTTAAATATTGAGTAACCTCTTTAAGTGCACCATGCAAAAGGAAATAAATTTAAAAATTCAAATGATGACTTGAACTCCTCGAGCGCACCATGCAAAAGGAAATAAATTTAAAAATTCAAATTATGACATGAACTCCTCGAGCACACCATGCAAAAGAGTTTGAAAATTTAAATATTTAAATGTTGATATGACTTTGTTGGGTGTGAATGGAAAAAGCATATAAATATGAACTCCTAATTCACTTTAGAATAGTGAGCAGGAGGGAGGAGAGAAGTGCAAGTTTAGCAGCAATCAAAAGAAGATATTAACTATATGCTCATGCCACTTCTATTCCAACCGAGTCATTAGACCAGTCGGTAGCCTAGCTCATGCTAGGGTGCTGTTGTGTAGAAGGTTAAGGGTCAAAACCCCTCGATGCTTATTTTGGTTCCAACTGAGTGGTTCCAAATGATAGCACAAAGATAAAGTTAAATATTATATCATGTGCCCTTGGTTCCAACTGAGTGGTTAGGCCATTCGGTAGTCTAGATTACACTAGGATGCTATGTTGTAGAAGGTTAAGGGGTTGAATCTCTTTGATGCCCATTTTGCTAAAGATTTGAAGATAGAGCAATGAAGGAATTAAATATTGTTTTACCACTTTTTGGTTTTATATGTTGCATTAGCATGGTTGTTCAAGAGCTCATGTTAGGATGCTCCACTTCTATAGGTCAAGGGATCGAATCCCATCCATGGTTGTGCAAGGTATTTATAAATTTATTTGATTAAAATTAATAAAAAGGGAGAAATAAGGTGTAATATTGTGATTTTATGTCTACAAATTATAAAAGGGGAAATATAAGGTGTAATGTTGTGATTTGATTTTTGCAAATTATAAAAGGGAAGATATAAGGTGTAATGTTGTGATTTGATTTTTGCAAATTATAAAAAGGGAGATGTTAGTATAAAGTTCTATTTTTGCAATCATAAAAAAAGATATAAAGGAGATGTTGTTAGAATAAAGCTTTCTATTGTAAGTACTAAAAGGGAGATATAAGGAGTTAGTTTTAAGCTTTATTGTGTATGTTTTTGAAAGAAGTGACAAGGTTAAAGTGGTTGATTTGATATATAAATCCATAAAGGAAAAATATATTTATTGACCAAATTTGAAAAGCACATGCAAGAGGAATATCATTATTACTGAGGTAGATTTGGAGGGCATAAATTTGGAATAAGTCAAGGTGTTAAGAATATTAAGTATACATATTCACCTAAGCATTCAATTGCAAAGGAAGGATAATTCAACAAATCCAAATAAGAAGGAAAGTTGCACTTGATAGAGGAAGAAGAGCAAGGTATGAGCATCTCCAAGTCAACACACAAGTAAGTTATCCAATGCTAGACTTGAGATACCTTTAAAATGTAATAATACAAGATATGTGGAAGTGACAGACTTAATGAATGTGAAGAACATATTTGCCATTTGAAGCTTACTACATTACTGCATATCATTCTCTATATGTTCATGAAAATAAAATAACTCTAGGTAAAATATGTCTAAATTGCTTTTAGTGGAGAAAAGTAAGGGTGAAAAACTTGATGTCATTATTGATCAAGTTTGGTAAGTAGATTTATGCATTGGTTATTATTAAATTTAGGAGTAAATGTGCAAGGGTTATAGATCATATTTGGAGCAGATTTGAGCAGTTTTTATGAGTAGGTTTTGGATCAGATTTGAGTAGGTTTTGTAAGTAAGTTTTGGAGCAAATTTAAGCAAGTTTTGTAAGTAGGTTTTGGAGAATATTTAAGAAGGGTTTGTGAGAATGTTTTGGAGCATATTTGAGCAAGGGGATTGGTGTCTATTTTGGATTGATTTCCACAAAATTGAGAGAGTATTGGTGTCCAAAAACTCGAGAGGAGATTGGTGTCTCCTGTGGAATTATGTCCATGAACTTGAGAGGGGATTGGTGTCTCCTGTGTATTGGTGTCCAAAAAATTGAGAGGGGATTGGTGTCTCCTATGGATTGGCATCCATGAACTTGAGAGGGGATTGGTGTCTCCTATGGATTTGTGCCCATAAATTTCAGCTAGGGTATTGGTGTCTCCTATGTATTGGTGTACACAAACTTGTATAGGGGATTGGTGTCTCCTATGGATTGGTGTCCACAAACTTGTATAGGAGATTGGTGTCTCCTATGGGCTGCTTCCCATGAAATTTATTGAAGAAATTTATAAGAAATATTTTGATATGGTTTAATCCCAAGATGGTGTTTCTGCGTAAAATATGTGTCTCTTATGTGTGTGGTGATTTGTGCATTATTTCATTATTACATTAATATTATTTGAATTTATTTCTTTGGAAAGAAAAGAGAAATTTTTTATCTTATACTGTTAACCCCCTCTCATTATAAGTTTGTGTTATTCAATTGGTATCAGAGTGGTTTCCTTCTTGAAATACTAATATCTTGATGAAAGATATTACAAATAACACACATGGCTAGCCATGAAGGTTTTTCATCAAATAGGGTACCACAGTTTGATGGGACTAACTATGCTTTCTAGAGCATAAGAATGCAGACTTATTTGATGGCACATGTCTATGATATATGGCAATCCGTTGAGTATGGATTCACACCACCTACAACTCCTCCCAAATATAGAGATGGCAAGAAACTATTTTAAAATAATGCCAAGGCAATGAATGCAATATTAAGCAGTTTATGGGAATCAAAATTAGTGAAAGTCATTCAATACACTTCAACAAAATAAATATGGGACAAGTTACAAAGAACATATGAAGGAGATGACAAGGTTAAAATGGCAAAAATTCAAACCCACAAGAGGAATTTTAAAGACTTAAAAATGATAATATTAAATATTTGATCAGGGTTTGGAGTAGATTTAAGTAGGTTTTTGTAAGTAGATTTTGGAGTAGATTTAAGAAGGATTTGTGAGTAGGTTTTGGAGTAGATTTAAGCAAGGAGATTGGTGTCTCTTGTGGATTGGTTTCCATGAACTTGAGAGGATATTGGTGTCTCTTGTGTATTGGTTTACATGAATTTGAGAGAGAATTGGTGTCTCCTATGGATTGGTGTCCATGAAATTGAGAGGGGATTGATGTCTCATGTGGATTGGTTTCCATGAACTTGAGAGGGGATTGGTGTCTCTTATGGATTGGTTTCCACAAACTTGAGAGGGGATTGGTGTCTCCTATGGATTGGTGTCCATGAACTTGAGCTAGGGGATTAGTGTCTCCTATGGATTGGTGTCCAAAAACTTGTATAGGGGATTGGTGTCCATGAACTTATATAGGGGATTGGTGTCTCCTATGGGTTGGTGCCCACAAAATTTATTGGATAAATTTATAAGAAATATTTTACTGTGGTTTTATCTCGAGAGGGTGTTTCCATGTAAAATATTTGTCTCTTATGTGTGTGGTGATTTTTTCATTATTTCATTATTAAATTAATATTATTTTAATTTATTGCTTTCAAAAGGAAAGATAAAAGTTTTATATTATACTGTTCACCCCCCTCTTAGTATAAGCTTGTGTTCTTCATGTATTTCTCAATAAAATTAGAGCAATCAATTCTCTTGATGATAATATTAGGATCTTGATAACAATAGTGCTACTATCATTTTTGCTAAATTTTTTTCCTCTAACTCCTTGATTTTTGCTAATAATTCTTATCTTTTTTTCAATAAATCTTCTTTATCTTTGTATAGATATTTTATTTTATTCTCTTGGACTTAAGTTGACGTCTTATATAGAGCCAGTGGACCATCTATAATTTATAAATGTGTAGCCCATGTTTGCTGATCCACTTGGGTTGATCCCACCCCTACTAATATGGTGAACGATTCTATTATAGGTAGGACTACTGAGGTCTAAGTGGTTGGCTCTATTTCTATGTTTTGTAAATATTTCCCCATAACTATGGTTTCAAGCTACTTGTCATCAAAGGGATCATAGGACCTAACCTCCTTTACATTTTTCAAGGTGCAAATAGCTAGATTATTTGAGGGTATTTCCCCAAGCTTGGTCTGTTTATATTCTAGAGATGTAGTGGGACTTACCAAATTTAGTTCATGGTCCCTTAGTGTGTTAGCATGTTCCTTGAAAACCTTAATTTTTTTCATACATGGTGACACTAGGAACTCTTTATGATTGAAAGCTAGATATTTTGAAATGAATGTTGGTTGTTACAATGCTAACTGGAGCTTTCTTTCATATGAAAGTTTAGCTTGAGAGGAGGCTAGAATGAGTTTCTAGGATTGAGAGGAAGAGGCTAGGATAATTTCCTTACCTATACCAAAGATAAAGGCACCTTCTAAAAATACTCCATGGGTTGGGTAGTTTCCATTCCTTCCTCAACTAAAGATACATACTCTACTCTAATTTCTACTTGGACTAGTTCCTAGTCTAGCATTACCAAAAATGGATCCATAAAATATTCAGGAGTAATCACTCAAATATTTTGGAGAACATCCTTAACTGAATATTTTCTTAGCATTATTAATTTTATCATATAGTCCACAACATATTCAAGTTATGAGTGTGCTTTGACATTGAATGGGTACTTGTCCCATATTGGCAAAATTGGCAATCTATTATTCAAGGCTTCTTTGAGCTCATCTTAAACGGCATCTACTCAATTTCTAACCATGACCTATGAGCCCACCTTTTTCATTAGTTCTTGGTAATGGCATTTAGGGTCATAAGACCTCTAGGTGACATTTGCAAAGCCATACTCATCCATTTTCCCAATTTATTGTAGCATACTTTAGTAACCTTTGTAAACATAATAGCTTATTTTACATGGAAAATCAAGCCAAAATATTCTTCCCTACCTCTTATATAATTTTATTTTGTCTTATTTGACCACATATCTAATTATTTATAGATTAGATATAGTCATTGGGAAATATTTTGGAAGGACCTTGGGAGGTAAATTTGACCCACATACTCTTATATATGTAAGGTATTCTATAAGGAAATAATATCCTATATTATTGTAAAGTAATAATTTTACCATGCCAACGCTAATCTACCAAGGGTGAATACATAGAGGATATGATGTAGGCTTATTGAAAAATCTCTAAAAATTGAGCATAGTTGGATTCTCCCTCATGTATATAGGGAAACCTATCCTAAACATTAGGAGTTTACATACCTCCCAACTCAATATTTCTTTATGTATTGAGTTGCTCTATTATAAAATGTATGAATACAAAATAATAGGAGAAAATAGTCATATCATATACATCTTCCTTGATTGCCATTCTCAATGTAGTGAACTTCTCATGCATTTTTTTGTAGATAAAATCTTCCCACTTATATAATTGAATTGGTCCACTTTTATTATTTTACAATAGTAAGTATATCACTTGTTTACTAACTAGTGATAGGACCTCCACTCCTAGGATGATATTAATCATGTTGATAAAATCAATGGCACATCCTATAGATACCTAAATCATGTCATGATTATGAGAGCTACTCACATAGACATATTCATAAGATCATATGACATAATCTTGGACTTTCCAAGTATCACAATGGTTCTCACCACTCATTTGGGGTCTTTTTCAGCCATCCAAGACTAGCCACTCAATCCAAGAGTGGTTAGATCCTAGTCACTCAATACTAGAGAGACCAGACCTTAGCCACTGTAGATGATAGTGGTCAGATCTTAGTCACTATAGATGACAATGGGTAAACCATAAAATTAGTTTTTGCTGATAAACATGCCGAATCACGAGTGAAAGTGGCAGTTTGCATGTAATAAAGATGAGCGGGAGTAACTTTGCATTGCTTTTCATGACCAATTCACATAGGAGACTTGAGTTTGCATTTAGACTTTAGTTAACTAGCATCCAAACATAAAAAAAGGAAAAAATATTATCATGTTAATGACCAGTTCGCATAAGAGACTCAATTTGGCAGTTATATTTCAGTTAACTAACCTCCAAACATAGAAAAGATAAAATCTTCTCATGCTAACTTGCACTATGCATGAGAAATTCATTCCTAGGGGACATAGACCTAGGGTTTCACACTATAAAAGGTGCAAGCCTAAGAGTGCCAAGGAATCTATATTTTATCCATTGATCTTGGAAGAGAGGAGAGACATATTTTATCTAAGATATCTTTATCCAGATAATTTATCAAGATAGGTCATTGAGGAGAGCTTTCGAGACTTGGAGAGTTTCCTTGGAGATCACGTGTATGGTGAAGCCCTGACATATTGGAAAGCATAGAAACCATTATTTCAAAATCAGATACAAGATTTGATCCATAGCTTTAGATCAAAGAGGATGAGAGTCACTTTAGTGGTTGTTGTCTTAAATAGTGGCCCGTAGGTTTAGCTTAGGGTTTAGACATTAGATTCATTATTTTATTTAGCATATCATTAGCATAACATCATTTTATTCATTCACATTCATAGCATTAGTCTAATTTGCACTTGCTTTCATTTTTTATATCCATTGCTAACAACCTCATTAGAGGAGGTATTCTCGAACATCTAAGCATGTGTTGTTGTTTCATTGCCTAAAGAGCCATAGGTTCATCGAATAGAGTCTTCAACATACAAGAGCAAAAGGGATCCCTCTAGGAAATAGGCCTGGAGAAGGAGGCATCTGTAAGCCCTCATACATTTTTGTGTAGAATCGAGAAGCTTTTGAAAGTGCACCACCTCTTCATGAAAGGGGCACTCTTTACCTATTTATAACCTTATTGTATTGAAATGGGTATCCCTAATAGGGACCAACATGTAATTGGGTTTTAATACAAATAAAGAAATCCATATTTGTTATTTTCATGTTATATGCTTTTCTTTGTCTTCCATTTCATCTTGGGTTTTTAATACATTGCAAATAGCATAAGAAGAGTGATGCTTGCATCCTGAGGTCACTATAGATGGTGATCATGGTGGGACCTCCACTGATATTTCATTTATTGCCAGAATACTAACTTAGTTTTATGTGTAGATCTAGCCGCTCTGAGCTACAGTAGCCATAAATAAGCCACTCTGAGCTATATCGGCCAATAGAGCTTTAGCTGCTCCCACTAACAGTGGCCAATAACCAACCATTCTAGTCAACAGTGGCCAAAATTGGAGTGCAACAGAGGTCAAAACATTGACTCTCTGAGCTAGATCAAAGGTTGGTACAACTTCTTTGATATTTTATAGCTTTATGTCTTCTTCTATGTGTCTAAAATAGAGAACTTAAAGCACATTTATGTTTGGAAATTGAAAGAATAAAAGGAGAAAGAATTAAGCATTTTGCATATCTTATATCTCCTTTTAGATTTCCACTAGGCATTTCTAGGAACAACGGCTTATGCCTGAAAAGTTTACCCTAGAATCCAACGTGCTATACATTGTATATTTTTTGCTTGCTTTGAGGACCTATTAGAGGCCATAGCTACACAAAATAAAGTGCGCTCATGCAAATCATAGTAGTTCATGCATCTTTCTAAATATTGAAATGTATTTTTGTACTTAGACATATAGGAAAGACTCATTGTTGCTATATGATGCACTCTATGTTATGCAAGCTTAAAATAAACACCACATATGCACGTCTTATTTAAACATTGGGGAGTTGGATTTCATCACCAACCCTCAATTCAGTCTAGTGATGTTGGAATTCATCTCCTTCCACTGGTTTTCCCCCTAGATATTCCTAGAAATAGATTGAGAAACTTAATTATAGTGATACTAAGTTACTTGTGCTCAAATTGTCTCCCACTATTGGAACCATCATTGGTTCAAAATGGAAGAGCTAGGTGAACCCCCCCTTGGGACTTCAATGGTATACCCTAGCTTCTTTTGAGAAAACCATGTTTGGAACAGGTGTACTTGATTGTCACTATGGATGAGTCTTCTCATTCTTAATCCAAGAACAAGAGCAAGAAATCAAAAGAAAAATACATCAAAACACACCAAATAGTTTAGGGCACACTTAAATTGATAATAAAGATAAACATTTATTTGGTATTGTGTGGCTATTCGTAAACTACAACTCAAAATATCAATTCATAGACAACATGGTCAAAACAAGAAGTAAACACCCTCATTCTGATACCGAGGGAGATATTGAAGCAACTCATACCCATAGGCAAATTCATTGTAACATTGAATGACCTACCCGTAAGATCATGAGACATAGCTCTGCAATCCTAAGGGGTGATAACTCAACCCTTGAGGGATCTCCTCGAGAAACCCCAAGTAGGGAGCCACATCATGGAATAAAGTCACATAGAAAAAAAGAGGCTTCACAACCATCCTCATCAAGTAGACATGAGGAGACCTCAAGGGCCTCCTCTAAATACATGAAAACATCTCACATATGTGAGGAAGATTCAATGGCCTCCTCCTCACATGGACATAAAAAAGGTTCTAAAACTCATTCTTCACATAGGGATGATTAGATTGCTACATATCCATACACATGGATAAAACATGTCACCACAAAGCCCTCTTCATCAAGAAGGCAAGCAAGAGTTGTAACACCTGAAGATTCACAAGAAACATATGAAATAGCTCTACTCACTGAAGGGCAAGAAACTAGAGCTACATCTAGTCATGGGAATCAAATAGAAGAAACCCTTCACATGAAAGGAAATATTCCCATAGACTATGACCTCATAAGAGTGAATGGCACCCCATGGGACCAACCATAGAAAACAAGACAACTAGATAGGTTGGATCGATTTCCTACATGACCAACTCAAAGAATTGTAGCTACTAAGAACTCTACATCTGGAAGCTCACAAACTGTGACTTCTAAACACATCTCTCAGTCTAGGGGTACCTCAGAGCAACCCCATAGTAGATGCATGGAGTTTGATCATAGGGATAATTAATAGTACATTGAACAAGTCACATTAGCTAACAAGAGTACAGGTATAATAGAAACCTCCTCAAGGAATATACAAGTCAAGACAACAAGAACAGAGTTAGATAAACATGATTCTTCTATGACAACATAAAATGACCATGTGAGGTGGTTATAAAATGCATTGTGTTAGTATTGAGAGATGGTGGAATATCTCAAACAAGATAAACAAATAGAAAGACTCTTGTGCCAATATGAGTAGTGCTTAAGAGAGTAGGCTGATCGGCTAGCTCTTAATAATTTATAGAAAAATGGTGGTGACCACAAAAGAACTAGGCATTCTAACTCATCTAAGGATAAGCACACTAGAAAAGATAGCCCAAAATGAAATCCCCACCAAACCATGAACAAAATCCAACTAGTGGAGAAAGAGCAAACATAACAAACTAGGATCACAATCCTAAGTTCCCTCATAGGAGGAAAGAAAACAAAATTAATCAAATGGATAGAGAGTTACCTCCATTGCCACTGTGAGTAGGCCTAGAAGAGGAGGAAATCTATACATCAAAGGCATTTCAAGATCTTTTTGAAAAGATGAAATCCTTTCAGAAACAAGAGGCAACCAAGAACTCACAAAAATTAAGCAAAATACACAACCAACCATTGTTCCCATCAATCCCTAGCCCTCCATATCCTAAGCACTTTGAGATGCCTAGGTTAGAAAAATTTAAGGGTGAAGAGGATGCATAAGAGCACATCACCAATTTTATCAATGCCTATTTTCATATTGAAGACAATGATGCTCTCATGCTAAGAACATTCATAATGATATTTTTAGTTGTTGCTACTCAATGGTTCAACCAACTACCTAAGCATAGCATAACCAAATTTGAAAAACTAGCAAAAAATTTCGTAAAGTGTTTCTCCTTCGATGCTAAGAAGAAGGTCAACCTTTTAGACCTGTCCAACTTGAAATAGTATGATGATGAGCCAGTAATGGATTATGGGAATAGATGGAGAAAAGTTATGGAAAAATTATCATTCTTTGTTCCCATAGAAGATATCATTCTTATGTTCCCAAGAGTTGCTCTAAACACATATTCCTATTGCTACAACTTCAGCAGTATCCTTCATTTGAGGAAGCCTTGGAACTAGCCAAGCTCATCAAAGACATAAAAGTAGATGAGGGAACCATTAAAATCTAAAACAAAAATAAGTGGAACAAGAATGGTAAGAACGGCAAGTACAAATAGAAGCAGGGAAACCTTACTCTAGTCAATCAAGTCGTATTGGCTACACCCAAGGATGAGGGTGCACAAAAACCCTAGAACTATAAATAACATCCTCCACCAACCAATTACAACCAAAGGAAAAATCAGGGGTGAAACATAGAATGCAAGCCACCTCGCTATTTCATGCCTCTAATAGAATCAATGTAATCAATATTTAATCAGCTAAGTGAGGCCAAGAGAATCAGATTTCTTGATATACCTCTTATAGATCCCAACCATCCTAAGCCAAAAGGATATAGGGAAGATCAATTTTGCTCTTATCATAGGATACCGGGGTATGACATTGAGGCTTGCATTAGTTTTAAGCATCAAGTGCAAAACATGATTGAGGTGGGAGAACTCAAAGTTGATAACCCATTTGCTCTCGATAACAGAGACATGGGCATATACAAAAATATGTTTCCCAATCATGAGGTCCTTAGAGAGAAAGGGGCCCAATTCAATCAAGTTTAAGTTGATATGCCTACCCATGAATGTATTGAGATGGTTGATATTTTTAACATAGCAACAAAGACTAGGTGGTATGGTCAACCACAACCTCCTACAGCTCCCATGAATTTCCCAGATGCACCTACGTAGAGGTAAGACAACCTTCCAGGTCCACCAACATGACCTATGGTAACTATCCAGAGTATATTGGAGTAAAATATATAGACCACTCTGGCTAAGCTATCCATATATGAGCTCATACAATAGTCCTTAAAGAATAGGGATACTCTAATGGAAATCTTAAGAAAAATTGAGCTACAAACACAAGATGTGAATGCATTCACTCACTTTTTGGGACAAGTACAAGAATTACAGGAACCTGTAATTCAATTCTATGATTATGAGGTTAAGATAGTGCATGCTGTCTTACCAGACCCTCCGCTAAACATTATGGTGGCAATCAATGACTTAACTTTCAAGAGGGTCTTGGTCGATACAGGTTCATCAATAAACATCTTTACAACAACAACAATAGATAAGCTCAAGATCCCCAAGTCCAATATCATTCCAGGAGCTTACACATTGAGATCTTTTAATGATGCTTTATGCAATACTATGGGAATGATAGTCCTACCATAAATGTGGGGTACAAGACCATCCCTATGATGTGTCATGTCTTGGAAGGAGCTATGTAGTACAACATCCTATTAAATCATCCTTGGATAAGGGCCATGAAGTGTGTGCCTTCGATCTTACACCAATATGTCAAGTATATGCATGATAACAAAGTCTACATGGTGATGGCCAATGAAGATCCATTCAAGTATATTCACTAGGTGGATTTCCTAGGAGAATTTATGATTCCTTCAGCCCACTTGTCAGTAGGGCCTTCATATTTCAATATTCAAATGGATAACAAAGAGAAAAGTGTAAGAAAAGACCCATGCACATCAACACCTCCTGGTGCACTCAAAATAGTCAATGCTTCTAAAGTACCATCAACATCAAAACAAAAAGACAATAAAAAGCTAAAGGTGCCCTTAGTCAAAGAAGAAAGGCCCAAGGAAGTGCCAACCATAGCCATTTTTGAAATTTCAAGTCCTATGGAAGAATAATATCTTCAAGATCAAGATGAAGATAGTGATTACCACCTCGCTTCGCCAGTATCATTCGTAGGGTCATCCACATCGTATGCATCAATATACTTGGCAAGAATAGGCATAGGGGATTACCTTGTGTAGAACATTACCTTTACACCTATCATTGAGTCTACACAAAATATGGGAAGACCTAAGGACTTGAGGCCACTAGTGGGAACATTGGTTCCACTTGGAATCCCTCCCAACCAAACCAATTTTATCTCTGTCATCTTGGATTACGCTCATAAATATTCTAACTTAGAAGAGGATAGTGATGAATTATTCATGGTCAATTTTCATTACCTCTCTAATATTGAGTTTCCTCTAAGATACTTTGAGCATTTCCATTGGCATGGCTATGGCTTTGGTATATATGAACAGAGGCACAGGTGGCCATACGAGCCACAATATCAGCTTCCCTCTGATAGGTTTGGCTTAGGCTATTATATTGGAGGTTGATATGACTCTATTGTAGAAATATTGGATCGATAAAGCTTAAGGTTAGGAGAAGACATCGATTTCATTCCTTATCACCCCCTAAGAATAGGAAATTTGAGCAACAGACAAGTGGCCACGGTGAACATACCACCACCAAAAATTTATCATCCAAACATCTCAATTGATTCCACCCCAATAGGTTACAACTCGTGGGATGAGGAGAATGGATATGAAGCAAGTGATGATGAGGCACAAATTGGCTTAGCCTACCAGGGGCCTCGCTATTTACAAATATTCACATGGTCCATCCATGATGAGAGTGGGTATACATTAGATGAAAGTGACTATGAATCAAAAGACTCAACATAAAGAGCCTACTTAGACCTGAGCCATCAACCCATAACTTTGGGACAAGAGAAATTAAAATGGATTCTTCATAAGTGATGAAGAATATGAAGATGAAATAGATATGGCTTACTTGGGGCCAAGGCATGAGCCCTTTATATTAGGGCCGCATACCAATGCTAATGGTTTTTGGATAAGTGATGATGAATTTTAGGATGAGACTGAGATGGCTTATATTGGACCTCACCACCTATGACAATTCAATGAGCTAGTAGAGAGAGGTGACACTCCATGCTATAGACCCTCATCTATGATTTTTGGGGAGACCTATTGATCTAGTTGTCATTCATCATATGGTCAATCCCCCTCTACCTACATTTAGAGAGTGATTAGAGCCCAATGATCCTATTATTCACCCTACTCATGGGCCAGATCCATAAATTCCCATTCCTCTAGAGCCTCATTGTAAGTATGGAAGGGAAACCCCAAATATAAGATTACACCCATGTGGTACTGGATATTTCATCCCATCCATCAACATGATCTCCATTTATTTGACCACTCCACTTCATAATCTAGCAGATCATACCAAATCATTGCATATTGATGTAGAGGCTATTGATTGGGATTGCGCTAATTCGCCCATTGAGCCTGAATACCTCTTCCTTAATGAAGAGATGTTACAGTCATTTCATTTTGCCTCAGGTTGTGCGTATGATGTCTTCCATGTTGGTTTATAACCTGAGTTAGTAGGTCCTGTAAATCCCATCGATGATATTCATTTGATACCCATGCCTCATAAACTAGAGGATGGGTAACATATGGCTATAGAAGTAGCTTTTGAGGTGGAAATCAGAGATGATCCTACCCAACTAAGGAAATTCAAGTTTGGAGAAATTCTATATCCAGAGGAACAAGCCATCCTAATTCCTCTCCTCAAAGAGAGGTCAAATATTTTTGCTTGGACTTACAAAGACATGCTAGGGATAGATCCAAAGTTAGTCATTCACAACCTTTCATTGAATCCCATGAAGAATCCAATCAAGCAAAAGTTGAGGAAAATGCATCCAACTATCACTTTGATGGTGAAGAACAAGTTGCAAAAACTATTGGATGTAGTATTCATAGTTCCTATAGACTACCTTGAGTGGGTGTTGAACATGGTACCCCTAGGGAAACCTGACAAAAGAATCTGTATCTACAAAGACTTCAAATATTTAAATAGGGCAACACCAAAGGATTCATCCCCATTGCCAAACATAGATGCTCTTGTATATGAAACTATAGGTCATGAGATGCCCTCCCTAATGGATGGTTTTTTTGGATACAACCAGATACGGATTAAGCTCGAATATCAACATAAAACTACTTTTATTACTCCATAGGGAACATTATGTTACAAAGTGATGTCATTTGGTCTCAAAAATGCTGGTGCCACATATAAGCAGACCATGACATACCTATTCCATGACTATATGCATAAGATCTTAGAGGATTATATGGATGAATTACTAGTCAAGTCCTTGTTGTGGCAAGAGCAAACTGAAGTCCTTAGACAAGTCTTTGATCACCTCATAGAACACAATGTTCAATTGAATCCTAATAAGTGTATATTTTGCGTAACTTTTGGCAAGATTTTGGTATTCATCGTATCCAAGAGAGGCATCGAAGTAGATCCTGCAAAGGTAAAGGCTATATTGGAAATGGCTATCCCTACCAACATTAGGGAGCTAAGGAGCCTACAAGGAAAGATAACATCCATCAAAAGATTCATCATGCAATTATCATACAAATGTCAACCTATGAATTGGTTGCTATGCAAGGAGGTCCCCTTTCATTGGGATGAAGAATGCCATCAAGCCTTTGTAGAGATCAAAACTTATCTAGCCACATCACCAGCATTGGATCCACCAAGGCCAGACATACCATTTTTACTATATATATCGGCTACTGATTTTGCATTGGTCACCATGTTAGCCCAAAAGAATGCACAAGATAAATAGCAAGCCATATATTACATTAGTTTCACCTTGGTGAGTTACGAGCTAGGATATGCATATGTCAAAAAATTGTGTTTAGCAGTGGCCTTTACAACTCAAAATTTGTGACACTACATGTTGAGCCATATGACCTATGTCATATCAAAACAAAATTCTTTGCAATACATGATGAGCAAGATATATCACAATACGTGTACAATAAAGTGGATCATCCTATTGACAAAATTTGATCTAGAGTTCATAAGCAAAAATTCCATAAAGGGACAAGTCATAGCAGATCAATTAGCAGTGGTGCCTCTTCAAGATAACATGCCTCTCACTATAAAATTACCTGATGATGTGGTATTTGCATTATTAGATCCTCTAGAACTCGAAGAACCTAAGAAATAAAGAGACATTTCATTGTTCTTCTATAGTCCAAAGTGTGAACAAGGGAGCAGAGCAGGGATTGTCTTTATCACACCGTAGGGTGCTCCATTGCCCTTATCATTAAAACCAAACTTCCCGTGCACAAACAACAATACAAAATATGAGGTATTGATCTTGGGACTCCAAACAGCTATAGCAATGGACATTAAAAAATTGAATATCTTTGGTGATTCTTTTCTCATAATAAACTAGGTCAAAGGACTATTCCAATGCAGGTGCCAACTCCTAAGGACTTACAAGGAACTTGTTAACACCTACTTAGCCCGGTTGGAATGGTATGCCATCGATGCAATCCCTCATATGTCAAATTGATTTGCAGACACCATGGCCTCTTTGGAATCCTTAATCCCTCAGAACCCATATGCTGATTTTATAATCATTCATGTAAAAGAGTTTTTGCACTCAACAATATGTCGTGATGCTCTTGACAATCAAGAATCATTCAACATGATCAACATTGAACCAAATCAGGATTGGTCCTTCATAGCCAGATATTTCTTGCAAAAGGCACCTTGAGGATATTTTATCTTCCAAGGACCTGTGGAGTGTGGTGCAACCATACATCATAGAGTTATCCCTCAATCCATGTTCACCAACTCAAAAATGCAAGAAAAGCAAGTCGTATTTTCTATAGAAGTTGTGGCTTATCAGGATTGGATTTCCCAATTGTGGGACTTCTTGAAGCTTGGAATATTACCTCAAGGTTTGTCACATATTGAAAGGTGAATGTTCAAATAAAAAGTGTCAAGATACATATTGCTAGGAGAAATCCTCTATATATGAGGATATGATGGAGTATTACTCTATTGTCTTGAGCCCCAAGAAGCATCCTGGGCAATTTTGCAAGCTCACGATGACACATGTGGAGGGAATTTTAGTGGCATGGCCATTGTTAAGTGCATCTTGATAATGGGTTACTATTGACCCACCATGGAAAAGGACTACTATGAGTATGTCAAGTAATGCAGTAAGTGCCAGCATCATGCAAATCTAACGCACTTACCATCATAAGCCTTGCAACCCATCCAGGTAGCATGGTCATTATCATAGTGGGGACTAGACTTGATTGGGAATATCTCACCCCCATCCTTAGGCTGACACACATTCATCATAACAACCACATAATACTTCACTAAATGGGTGAAATATATCCCCTTAACATCAACAACTGGACCAAGTATTATGGAGTTTATGCTCCACAATATCATAAGTCATTTTGGGGTCCCTTCGAAGATAATATCAGATAATGGGCCATATTTCAAGAACAAAAATGTGCATTATTTAATGAATAGATATCATATTCAGTACAAATTTTCAATGCCTTATTATCCACAAGCAAACAGGAAAGTAAAAGCCTCAAACAAAATAATAGCCTCCATCTTGAGGAAGACGATGCAAGACAATCACAAGGATTGGCACATGTAGTTGCCTCTTGCACTATGGGCATATAGGAATAGTATATAGAATCCCACTGGGGCAACACATTTTTTACTAGTATATGGCACTAGGGCCATCATGCCACTAGAGTTGGAAATTCCAACTCTATGCATAGCATTAAAGGACTTCATAGATGATGATGTCATGCAACAAGGTTGCCTTGATCAGTTGATTCTTCTTAATGAACGTCGAGTCAATTCTTTAGATCATATTTGCATTTGCCAATATCACCTTGTGCAAGCTTACAATAGTAAAGTCCACCTAAGGGAATTCAAGGTTGGAGATCTAGTGCTCAAAGAAAACCAGTAGAATTCGAATCTGTTGCCGCATCTACGAGATAAGTTCATGGCAAACTAGATAGGCCCATATATGATTTCACAGATAGGTGGGCCTGGAGAATATCACTTTGTATAATTATATTGTGTTGAGGAGCCTGAAACTCTTAATATCATTCACTTAAAGGTATTCTACACAAAAAAAAACAAAAACATTCAAATATGTCAAAAATACAAAAAAAATCAAATATGTCAAAAAAAAAATCAAACAGGTCAAAAAACAAACAAATCATAAAAACATAAAAATTCAAAATACAATAAAATGCTCCAAGGGTATTCAAGATGCTTGGTCAAAATCAATTCAAAAAGCTCCAAAGGTATTAAAATCGCTTGGTCAACTTCAAATAAAAAACACTCCAAGGGTATTCAAACCGCTTGGTCAACTTCAATCAAAAATCTTGAAGGGTAATCCATCTCACTTGGTAGAAATAAAAAATCTCCAAGGGTACTTCATGCCACTTGGTCAAAATCAAAAATACCTAAAGGCACAATAATCCCTTTGGTCAAACCAAACAAAAATAAAACAACAACATAAAAATCAAAAATACAAAAAGAATTGCATCTCATATCTTGCATCCACATAATTGCATTGCATTTTTACATCCATTACAAATGCATATGTCATGAGAGCATTAAAAGTGATACCAAAGTTCATCGCACAAATCCATCTCACTTGGTAGAAATCAAAAATCTCCAAGGGTACTTCATGCCACTTGGTCAAAATCAAAAATCCCTAAAGGCACAATAATCCCTTTGGTCAAACCAAACAAAAATAAAACAACATAAAAATCAAAAATACAAAAAGAATTGCATCTCATATCTTGCATCCACATAATTGCATTGCATTTTTACATCCATTACAAATGCATATGTCATGAGAGCATTAAAAGTGATACCAAAGTTCATCGCACAAATCATTCAAATCCATACTACCATCAACACATGTGTGTAATTGTATTTTTCAACACAACTATTTTTTGTTGCTATACATAATATACTAAGGTTTTTTTAGTTAATCAACCACACCTAGTGATCTTATCAACTTTTGTTGAAAACCATCTTGGTGAGTAGAAGGTAAGGTCTAGTCATGATAAGCCTTGGATATTTGAGATCCCGTCACTAATTGAAACACTAAAATCCTAGCTGGTACAAGGAAAAGATGAAAGCTGCAAAGCGGTCTAGGTTACCTTAAGCGAAAAGGATTTTCCTTCCTTATCCCCATGTGCAAACGGTTTAAAGGTGTTGATAATTGTCAAAAGGAAAAGCTTTGCCCTATCCAAATCCCTTGCTTAAATAAAAATAAGCAAAAAAATGAAGCAAATTACATATTAAAAAACCAAGCATACATTTCAGATTTCAAAGCAATGATCCGATACACAATTAGAGATTCCAATAAACCTCGCTTACACAAAAATCAATTAAAAATAAACAGTGATTTTCATCACTACATATGAGAAAAATAAACATTGATTATCATCACTACAAGAATCCTTGCTCCAAAAAAAACATCAATAAAAAATAAACAAGGATTTTCATCACTACATATGAGCAAATATCCAAAGCCAAAAGGAAGAAAATAAGGGAAAAAAGCTTGAATCCTTGGAATTCTTAGCATTGTACAAAATCGGAAGGAGAGATCCTTACACATGATGACATGTCTATCACAATTGCTTCATGCATTTGTGTATGCCAATGTTTGAATGTGGATGAGCTAGATTAGGTAATCCAATATTGCCTAGTGGTATAGTCCAAATTAGGATGAGATAAACACTTGAGAATCCCTGATCTTAGAAATGGGATCAAAGAATCCCACCTAACATCAGAGGAAATTCTTGAGTTCTATCTCAAAATATACAATCACTTGCACACATAGATATCATGAATATCCAGGTCCATGATAAAAGCCTTACCTTTCAAAAGTCTAGAGTGATCAGTAGACAACTATTGATAGGGTAACTAGATTGTTTGAATCTTTGGAAAGCCCCAAAAATTCTTACATAGCAACAAATCATATCATCATTCACACAATAATTTTCTTTATAAGATCCTATAAATTAGAGGGTATCAACATAGTAGGACAAATACCGTATATATATTAGAAATAGTATATAGGCGGTCACTAACTACTTTATATCTTTTAATTTATAGGAACTTATCAAAAAAATACATTACATACCATTACATCTCATATATGAATACTTAATCAATTCTTATGATAGGAGTGATTATTTAAATTCATGATTATTTTTTTACTTTTTGAGGTATCGCCCATTAATATTGTCAATGTCATATGCATTCCTTATGTTTTAAGTGATTAAAGCATACAGGTTCATTTATACCATCCCATCACATAAGTTAGATGCATACAATTAAAGCAAAATTAAACATGCATTTAACAATAACATCGCATCCACAAACACAAGTCATTAATCATCCATAATCACATCATAAAGCACATCATAAAACATATAGGCAATATCCATTTGCATACAATCATAAATTCATCATTCATCATCAAAATACATCACGTCACATCATCAAATCATGTAAGCATTTACACATCCATATAAGAATCTAAAATATCATCTATTATCTAACATATACATCACATCATCATAAGGTCATCATCACATCACATCATAAAATATAATAATAATAAAAACATGAGCAATAAATGATACACATAATGAGTCATAATGCAAAGATATCATAAAAGTATGTGTGTCAATGGGTATACAAAAATTCCCATGGGCTACAGTCATATAGGTCAGACGACCTCAAAAATGAATCAAAACTAAGTGAACCATCAATCAAATACTGGACCTACACCCCCTACAGCACTGCCCCTTATGGACAGATCTCTGGGAGAATGGTGTGAGCCAAACCTTGTTGGTCTCTCTGTATGAGTCTGGGCCCCATGACTAGGTCAAATGGAAGACTACCCTATGGTATAACTCCTACTGACCTATGACCCACTTGTAGCTCCTATATCCCTAGGGATGGCTCCTAGCCTCCTGATCTACCTTGAGAGAGCAACAATCTGGGTTGCGTCCTCAGTAATATGTACATCACTCTCATCTAGTAAACCCTATAGATGATTGATCTCACCCTAAATATTTGCCCTCGAAGGACCCTCAGGAGTTGGATGGAGCAACAACAACCTACATTCGAGTAGCTCCTCCCAGAGTGGCCTACAAAGCCTGTACCTGATATGATAGCTGCACTATAGTAGTATCCCTTTGAGCTATGATGGCATCACACTGTTGTACCTATATCTTGGCTGATTGGAACTCGACCTCCACATCATGTAGTTATGTCCTAAGAGGAGAATATCTCTCCTTAGGCTCCATCACCTCCTCTACCTCCTCAAGAGCCTCTTGCTCCTTCACTACCACCTACTCTGCCTACTGGCCTCACACCATAGCCCTAACACGAACCCTATGCCCTGTTAGATTTGTCCCATCTCCACCATCATCCTCTCAACCCAAATTGACGTTGCCATACCACATAAGGTCACCCCACCATTGCGCAAATGCATCTTTAACTCCACAAACCACTCTAGGGTCAACATCTAGGGCATATTCCTCATCATCCATATTTATAACCTATAGGGGAGGGAGGTCTCTCTCTACTCTAATGTGCCTATACAAAAATGGTACTAGTGTCACATCCTGCTAAAATCCATACTAATGAAGAACCCAAGAGTAGAAGAAGTGCTCCCATATGTTAACCTTGTGGCCAACGAGCCACCGCTCATACCATGTCCTAGCAGTAAAACTGGTAGGGTCATCCCAAGTAGGACACTCATGGTACATGCATCATATGACATCTCTAGCCTGGAGTCTAGTAAAAGTATCAATGTAATGAGTTAGCTCCCCTACAAAAGTATGGCTCTTGCACTCCTCGCTCTCTCTAGCCCATATAGCACCATAGCATTGAATAATCCTATCCACATCTATGATCTTAACAAGAAGCCCCTTTGGGAAATCTACCCTAATGTGCTCCCATCCCCAGATCTATAAAAACCAACTGTAGGTGATGTTGATACAACCCCTCCGATGGATGTGGTATAGGTCATCATAACACTGAGCCAATAGAGACCTACCCCATGCATATATGATGGGTGCCTCACTGTCCATTGGGTCCTAAACCATCGTAAGGAGGTTCCAAGGTAACCCCAAGCCTGAACAGTATGGTGTAAGGACATTGCTAATGACCATCAGTAACATCGCATGACTCATTGTGAAAACATGCTACCAATACCAGAGGATGATAGACACTCCCCCAAACCTGGTATCCTTGAGATCATCCTAAGAATACCTTTTGAAAACTTGAGTGAAGACGACCACCTGATCATTAGTGGTCGAAGAAACAATGGCCACCCCATCAAAAGGGATCCAGAAGATCCTGTACACATCCTCTGGCATAATGGTCAGGAGGTGGAAGGTATTATTCTAAGGGTCCTAGTGATGGACTAAAGCCATAAGATAAGCTTGGTCCGACATAATATGAGGTAGTCTGATAATATACTAGAGTCCATGAGCCTTAAGAAACCTCCAATTTGTGTCATCTAGAAGAGGTAGAAGGTCATTCACGAGCCTCGGATCCCAAGCCTAAGCAGTAAATATCTAAGAAAAGGAAAAAAAATATGGAACATAACTATAGTGCATATAAGGCTTAAATCCTAATAAAATATAAAACAATCTAACACTTTCCTAAATCTAAGCAAAGATGGGGGAATAAATGGACCTAGGCATGCAACTCAGGCTAAAGAGTAGTTCAAAATTTCAAAAATAGTTATTAAACTATCTCAAAAATCCAATAAAAAACAAAAAAGTTGTGCAAAATTGGCTAAGGGGATTAGTCGTTGTCACCTACAATGGCCAAAATCTAGCTGTTGGAGACAGTAGTAGCTAAAGCCCAACAATCAATTTTTTGATCATTGGAGTTCATACGTAGCAGCTCTAAGTGATAGTGGCCAAATTTTCATCGCTTTGAGTGACAACGGCTGAAAGGTAACACGACAAACCTATGAACCCTAGGCCATGAAATTAAAAAAAAATTGAAAAGAACAAAAATGGGGACCAACCCACCATTTAAAAACCTAAATTAAGCCTAACTATGAATTTTTTTCATTACCAACAGGTTTAGTGGGGTTCATTTGCCATTTACTTAGTAAGGTTCAGTTTTACCCAGAAAAGGAAAAGAAGGTAGGGTTTGAAAGAATACCCAAGAAGCTTTGACTCCTCCAATAGATGATGCTTACCCTGTACAACCATGTCCTCGATGCAGGTACCTTCAAAAATTGCAACTGTCGCTGTCTCACCAGAGCTTTGAAAAAGTGAATTGACAACAAATGAAAGTGATAGTTCAAACCCTAAAAATATATTTTTTATATTTTCAAATTATGCCTTGATCGCTACTCACATCAATGACCTGAACTTCATGGCCACTCAAGGCAACATTGACCACAGGAAAAGACTCAGAGGTCGTTGGACCTGACAACGACCTGCTCCATAGATAAAAACAAGAAAAATCCTTCCATGGAGATAAAAAAAACATTAAATAAATGCATTTTGATGGATTGAAGTCATATTAATGACCAAAATAATAAAAAAATCACATAAAAGCATAATATCAAGCAAGCCTTGTACCCAGTTACTTACTCTATCCATTCAGGGATTGTATCAATTCACACTCCATGTATTTTGATGAGATGAGTAGGCTACCATAAGACCACTTGGGGTAAAAGCATTTCATTTTGGAATTACGATGTACCACCCTTCAATCCCGAAGAAGACTAAGATGTTTGAACTACTCCATGGGTGTGAAAGTATCATCCTAATTCCCCTATGATACCAAAAACATTAATCCAAAGTGACACAATATGAACATAAATAGAATCAATCATCCTAACTCCCTAAGAATGCTATTGATAGCTAGCTTGCTCCTCGGGATAGGGATAGATGATTATCATAAACCATTAGAATCACACTTGGATGTGGGATTGCCCATTAAAAGCAACAAATGCTATAAAGGAATCAGATTAGTCATATTGGTCAAGCGACTTGTCACTTCATTTATTGTCATTTCTTCACCAATCCATTGTGTGAGAAAGTAGTTCAAAACTTCAACACAATCATAATCAAATCAATAAAATATCACTCAATCACATAAAAATTGTGTTCATCCTATGAATCATTGCATACAACAATCACAAATTTTCCTTGTTTACTGGGAATGTAAGCATACATGACATATTCAATTGTAGCTCTCCTACCGATCGAAACTATTATAGTAGCTAAAGCTACCCGATTGAGTTTGAGGAATGAGTGCAATTTAGCATACCCAAGCCACTGAGCTAAGTCCTCTGAACATTGAGGTAATTATTCAAGGGGTGTGCACCATATCGCATGATTGGGCCATCCAACGTTGATTAGACCATTGATCACCATACACCCTATAAATAGATTAGGCTATATTTTTGCTTAGCATTGTGTTTTTCACACAACACATCATAAAAAGGGGTATCTGTAGACACCTAAATCATGTCATGCTTAAGGGAGCTACTCACATAGACACATTCATAAGATCAGATGACATAATCTTGGACTTTACAAGCATAAATAATGGTTCTCACCACTCATTTGGGGCCTTTTTTAGCCTCCCAAGCCTATCTGCTCAAGCCAAGAGTGGCCAGATCCTAGCCACTCAATCCTAGAGTGGTCATACCTTAGCCATTGCAGACAACAATGGCTAGATCTTAGTCACTGCATACAATAGTGGCTAAACCATAAAAGCAGTTTTTTGCCAAAAAATAGGCCTAATCATAGGTGGAAGTGGTAGTCTACATGCAATAAAGGTGAGTGGGAGTAAATTTGCATTCCTTTTCATGACCAGTTCACATAGGATACTTGAGTTTGCATTTAGAATTTAGTTAACTGGCCTCCAAGCATAAACAAAGGACAAACTATTCTCATGCTAATGACCAGTCGGCATAAGAGACTCAAGTTGGCAGTTATATTTTAGTTAACTGGACTCCAAACATAGAAAATATAAAAGCTTCTCATGCTAACTCGCACTACGCATGAGAAATTCATTCCTAGGGTTTGGACCAAGATTTCACACTATAAAAGGTGCAAGCCTAAGAGCACCAAGGCATCTATATTTTATCCATCGATCTTGGAAGAGAGGAGAGACATATTTTATCTAAGAGATCTTTATCCAGATAATTTATCAGGATAGGTCATTGAGGAGAGCTTTTGAGACTTGGAGAGTTCCCTTGGAGATCATGTGTACGATGAAGCCCTAACATATTGGAGAGCATAGCAACCATTATTTCAACATCGGATACAAGCTTTGATCCATAGCTTTGGAGAAAAGAGAACAAGAGTCACTTTAGCGGTCGTTATCTTGTACAGTGGCCCACAGGCTTAGCATAGGGTTTAGACATTAGATTCATTATTTTTTTTAGCATATCATTAGCATAGCATCATTTCATTCATTTGCATTCATAGCATTAGTCTAATTTGCACTTGCTTTAATTTGTTATATTCATTTCTAACAACCTCATCCAGGGAGGTATTCTTGAACATCTAAGCGTGTGTTGTTGTTTCATTGCTTACAAGGCCATAGGTTCATCGGATGGAGTCTACAACATACAAGAGCAAAAGGGATCCCTCTAGGAAATAGACCTAGAGAAGGAAGCATCTGTAAGCCCTTATATATTTTCGTGTGCAAAACCAGGAAGCTTTTGAAAGCACACCACCTCTTTGTGAAAGGGGCACTCTTTACCTATTTTTAACATTATTGTATTGAAATGGGTATCCCTAAGAGGTACTAGCATGTAACTGGGTTTTAATATGAATAAAGAAATCCATATTTATTATTTTTGTGTTATATGATTTTCATTATCTTCCATTTCATCTTGGGTTTTTAATACATTGCAAATAGCGTAAAAAGAGCGGTGCATGCATCCTGAGGTCGCTATACATCCTTTTAATATATGTTGTCTAAGGGGGAATATAAAAGGGATTCTTTCATCATGCATAAACATTTTTTATAAGTTTGATAACTATGTGATATATTGTACCTACTAGATGATTACTCTCCAATCTATGGCCAATGTAGTAGGGGAGAGGTAGAAAACTGCCTAAATACTTTCACTGTGAGTCTAAATGTTGCTCATCCATCCATACATTTGAAAACTTTTATTTTAGGGTCATAAGATAGCCAAAATAGGACATAAAGTTAGAGGAGTAATAAGCTCTCGAGCAAATGATTTTTTCAAGATTTAAATCCCACTAGATAAAAAATGGATATTATTCATTCTCACTACTCTGGTATTTTTAAAAAATCTTCTTCATTAAATTTGCATGCCTTTGATGGTCCTCCTTAGTCCTTCTATATCTGAAAATAGTTATCTACTCTAGTTCATCCCATTGTTCTATTAATAACACCTTTATCTACTCTAGACATTTATAATTAGACCATGTCTCTAGCAATTGGCTTCCTAGGAACCATCCCATATGGCTTGGCCTCTATGATTTTCTTAATGTTAGCTGTAATTCTTGATAAGGGTATGGAAAATTCTTTATACAAATAATTATTAAATGTAAGAAACTTGGTTGTCATTTACAAGTTTGTGAGATACTCAATAACTTCTCTATGAAGGTTTTTTTACAATTTATGATTTATTGTGACAGCTCATGAACTAAAGGTTAATTTATAGAAATCGGGTTGGGTTTGGGTACATGCTTGGGCAAAAATGCTACGAACTATTTTGATGTTCTCTACCACCTTTTTATTTTAGCAGTTAAAAATTCTTGGGCACAAATATGAAATAGTTTCTTTCATGCATTGTTAGCTTTTAGGGGGAAATGGTTCTAAGAACCAATCTCTATTGTAGAATTTGGTGCTTGGATTAACTTCAAATTTTTATTGAATTTTGGATAGAGCCTATTCGTAGGACTAAATCCTTGCTATTAGATCTTGGATTATTTTAAAGGTTTACCACTTATCATATGATCCATAATTTAGTCCTATCCATTGACATATTTCCATGGTTATATCCTAACAATTGGAGAGCCTATGTGATCATTGATTTATGTGCCAACCTTATTTGATTAATCTTGACCATAAATTACAACAAAAAGAGTGATATTATCCATTGAAATATCTCCACAATCATTGGCTTATGTGCCAATCCTTTGGATTAATCATAGCCATTGGAGAGATGTCAAAAATAAATCTTAGTCATAGATGAATCCTTGTAACTCAAAATTAAATTTTTATCTTTTTTACTACTTAATACTATCCATACAAGTTGTTTTGAGATTAAATATCAACCATAAATATACCTTAGGACCCATTAGATCATTGTATTCCCTAAAAAGTGATCATGATATAGTTATTAAATTTTAGCTATTGAAGTTGTTTCAAAGATGAAATATCAACCATTGATGTGCCTTAGAGAATTGATGTTGATCATAATGTTAGTCCTTTTTTTGTTCAATTTAGACCACTAATTTTGATTCAATGTTTGATCCTAACCATTAGGGTTCCTACATGATCATTGGATTTTGTGCCATCTTTTTTAGATCAAACTTGACCATCATTGTCAACACAAAAGTCAATCCTAGTCGTTGAGGTGCATCAAGATTAATTCCATTATCTTATTTCTAAAAAATGTTTGTATCATCATTGACTCATATTATAAAATGGTTGTATCACCATTGACTCATATTATATTTAAATATTAGCTATTGAATTCATTTCATGATTAAATCATGGCTATTGAAGTACCCCAAGATTACTTACATTGTCATATTCATGCAAAAAATTAACATATTTGAATCTCAATTGTAGGAGCTATTTTTAGGATAAAATCCTAATCATTGATGATTCGTCTAGTGGATTGGTGCACTTTTAGTGACATAAAAATTCTAATCTTGGATCACATTTCACTTTTTATAACCAAATATCAGTTTTTCGTGGTATCTTGGGATTAAATCTAGATCGTTGAGGTACATAGGTGATGTATTAGGCATTCTTTGTTTTATTGAATGTGGCCTTATTTGGTCTATTTGATATTGGTGCATAAATACCTATGCATTGTATAATATCATAAAATATAACTTTGGTGGTGATGAAATATTATTCCTCCACATCATATGATATGAAGATATAAACCATTGATATTGTTATGGCCAATTTGCTAAAATGCATGAGTTGAATTTAGATAAAATCTAAATCATTGATGCACCTTCATTCGATTAACCTATATCATTGGTGTTGTGGTAGAATAACTTCTGGTATATTAGCTATGTATAAATGGATTAAATTAGGCCCCTTGAAGCTTATTCATCAGTGATTGTAGACCATTGATTCTATATTGCAGGGTTGCACCTAATAGAAACTCATTGACAATTTAGATCAAACAATGATGTGAGGATCATTGTGGTCCATATATGGTGGGAGAAACTGATTAACACCTACACAAAGTAATGCTTAGATAATTCAACATCATGGGAATATGGAGAATTTGGTAGAAAAATTAACCAAGGGATTCTTGATGTTACATTGCATTGGTTGAGAGGTTTAAATTGAAATTGATATGGGCCAATAGGGTTATGAAGGGAATTTTTTGTAAGAAATAAATCAAACTATAGAAGATAAGCTAACCGAAAAATATCAAAAATATGACAGAAAATTTTGGATGTACAAAGTGTTTCTTCTTAATAGATTCTTAAATATCCAATAGTATGCTAGTTAGGATTTAATGCTTTTATTTTACTACTCTCCCTTATTTCCACTTTTCCTTTGAGATGAACCTCGATAGAGTAGGCTAGAGTAGGAATAAGAAGACAAGCATTGAATATCATATCACAACAAGGATTTAGAGTTGGTAAAAATTCTTGTAGGTCATCTACTAGAGATATGTCCCATTCTTCCCCAAAATTTCTAGGACTAGTACCCCCTCATAAGACATAGGGCACCAAATGCAACCACTTGGAAGAGACAAAGAGCCAACTACAACCATAGGGGTTCACAATGTCCAATGGTGTAGGGGTCAATTTTGGCCTCCAATAGATCCCTTAGAGAGCACATAGGGTTAGACCTAGGCTTTTGTAGAAGATCCAAAAGGGATTCCTCCATGGATAAAGTGGTTAGGAGCTCTTATTTAGCCATAAGGATTCTATGAATTGTTTCCCTATTTCCTCTAAGGAAGATGACTAAATGGTCCATTGACCTAAAAACCACTTCTCCTTTGTGATTATGCATAGGGAAAAGAGTACTAGAGGGAGGATTTTCATCATCCTCTCTCTATTCATAATTTTCAATAATATTTTGCTTATCAATAAGCTTAGGTATGGAATTTAGATTTTGTATCATTTTTCATCCAATATTTTGAGTTATATATGGTAGTTCAACCATGGCAAAGAGAGTTTAATTAAATATAGATCATTAAGGTACATAGGTGATGTATTAGGTATTGTTTAGTTTATTGAATGTGGCCTTATTTGGTCTATTTGATCTTGGTGCATAAATACCTATGCATTGTATAATATCATAAAAGATAACATTAGTGGTGATCAAAAAATATTCGTCCACATCATATGATATGAAGATGCAAAACATTGGTGTTGTTATGGACAATTTGCTAAAATGAGTGAGTTGAATTTAGATAAAATCTAAATCATTGATGCACCTTCATTTGATTACCCTAGCTCATTGGTGTTGTGGTAGAACTTATGGTAGATTAGCTATGTAGAAATGGATTAAATTAGACCCCTTGAAGCTTCTTCATCAGTGATTGTAGACCATTGATTCTATTTTGCAGGGTTGCACCTAATAGAAACTTATTGAAATTTTAGATCAAACAATTATGTAAGGATAATTATGGTCCATATATGGTGGGAGAAATTGATTAACACCTACACAAAGTAATGCTTGGATAATTCAACATCATGGTAATATGGGGAATTTGGTAGAAAAAGGAACCAAGGTATTATTGATGTTACATTGCATTGGTTTAGAGGTTTGAAATGAAATTTAGATGGTCCAATAAGATTATGAAGGGAATTTTTTGTAAGAAATAAATCAAACTATATAAGATAAGCTAACTGAAAACTATCAAAAATATGACTTAGAAAATTTTGGATGTACAGAGTGTTTCTTCTCGATGGATTCTTAAAGATCCAATAGTAGGCTAGTTAGGATTTAATGCTTTAATTTTACTACTCTCCCTTATTTCCCCTTTTCCTTGGAGATGAACCTTGATATAGTAGGCTAGAGTAGGAATAAGAAGACAAGCATCGAATATCACATCACAAAAAGGATTTAAAGTTGTTAAAAAGTCTTGTAGGTCATATACTAGAGCTATGTCCCATTCTTACCTAAAATTTCTAGGACTAGTACTCCCTAATAAGACATAGGGCACCAAATGCAAACTCTTGTAAGAGACAAAGTGTTGACTACAACCATAACGGGGTCACAATTCTCAAGGGTGTAGGGGTCAATTTTGGCCTCCAATAGATCCCTTAGAGAGCTCATATGGTTAGACCTAGGATTTTGTAGAATATCCAAAAGGGATTCCACCATGGATAAAGTGGTTAGGAGCTCTTCTTTAGCCATAAGGATTCTATGAATTATTTCCCTATTTCCTCTAAGGAAGATGACTAAATGGTCCATTGACCCAAAAACCACATCTCCTTTGTGATTATGCATAGGGGAAAGAGTACTAGAGGAAGGATTTTCATCATCCTCTCCCTCTTCATAATTTTCAATAATATTTTGCATATAAATAAGCTTAGGTAGGGAATTTAGATTTTGTATCATTTTTCATCCAATATTTTGAGTTATATATGGTAGTTCAACAATAGAAAAGGGAGTTTAATTAAATCTAGATCGTTGAGGTACATAGGTGATGTATTAGGCATTGTTTAGTTTATTGAATGTGGCCTTATTTGGTATTTTTGATCTTGGTGTATATATACCTATGCATTGTATAATATCATAAAAGATAACTCTGGTGGTGATAAAATATTATTCCTCCATATCATATGACATGAAGATGCAAACCATTGATATTGTTATGGTCAATTTGCTAAAATACATGAGTTGAATTTAGATAAAATCTAAATCATTTATGCACCTTCATTTGATTAACCTAGCTCATTGGTGTTGTGGTAGAAGAACTTTTGGTAGATTAGCTATGTATAAATGGATTAAATTAGGCCCCTTGAAGCTTCTTCATTAGTGATTATATACCATTGATTATATCTTGTAGGGTTTCACCTAATAGAAACTCATTGACAGTTTAGATCAAACAATGATGTGAGGATCATTGTGGTCCATAGATGGTGGGAGAAACTGATTAACACCTACACAAAGTAATTTTTGGATAATTCAACATCATGGAAATATGGGGAATTTGGTAGAAAAAGGAACCAAGGGATTCTTGATGTTACATTACATTGGTTGAGAGGTTTGAAATGAAATTTATATGGGCCAATAGGGTTATGAAGGGAAGTTTTTATAAGAAATAAATCAAACTGTAGAAGATAAGCTAACCAAAAACTATCAAAAATATGACTTAGAAAAATTTGGATGTACAGAGTGTTTCTTTTTGATGGATTCTTAAAGATCCAATAGTAGGCTAGTTAGGATTTAATGCTTTCATTTTACTACTCTCCCTTATTTCCCATTTTCCTTGGAGATGAACCTCGATAGAGTAGGCTAGAGTAGGAATAAGAATACAAGCATCAAATATCACATCACAACAAGGATTTAGGGTTGGTAAAAAGTCTTGTAGGTCATCTATTAGAGCTATGTCTCATTCTTCCCCAAAACTTCTAGGACTAGTACCCCTTCATAAGACATAGGGCACAAAATGTAACCACTTGTAAGAGACAAAGAGCCAACTACAACCATAGGGGGTCACAATTACCAAGGGTGTAGGGATCAATTTTGGCCTCCAATGGATCCCTTAGAGAGCTCATAGGGTTAGACCTATGATTTTATAGAATATCCAAAAGGGATTCCTCCATGGATAAAGTGGTTAGGAGTTCTTCTTTAGCCATAAGGATTCTATGAATTATTTCCCTATTTCCTCTAAGTAAGATGACTAAATGGTCCATTGACCTAAAAACCACTTCTCCTTTGTGATTATGCATAGGGGAAGGAGTACTAGAGGGAGGATTTTCATCATCCTCTCCCTCTTCATTATTTTAAATAATCTTTTGCTTATCATTAATATTAGGTAGGGAATTTAGATCTTGTATCAATTTTCATCCAATATTTTGAGTCATATATGGTAGTTAAACCATGGCAAAGGAAGTTTAATTAATTAATGTTTTATTTATAGAGTACTTAGATCAAAGAAGAGAATATGTTTGATACCTATAGGTCCAAATGACTACACCAGAAAAAATAAGGTAAGATATTATTAAAAAAATAGAAATTTGTATAAGGGTAAATGGGAGTCACAACATCATGACATATCTCCACATCATAGTTGCAAAACCTTGGGAATATTTAATGCCAAAAGGGGTGTGACATTTTGACATGTCTCCATGTCATGGTTGCAACAACTTGGGAAGCTTTAAAGGTAAAAAATAGTTGTGGTATCATAACATGTATCCATGTCATGGTTGTGAAAGCTTGGAAATTTTTAAAAGAAAAAAAGGGGTGCAACATCATGGCATGTCTCTAGGTCATGGTCACAAAAACTTGGAAAGATAGAATACCAAAAAGGGGCATGAAATCATGATATATCTCCATGTCATGATCATAAAAGCTTAGAAATATTAAAGACAAAAAGGAGGTATGACATCATTATATATCTCCAGGTCATAGTTGCAATAGCTTGGAAAGCTTGAAATCCAAAAGGGGGTACAATGTCATGACATATATCCAGGTCATGATTGCAATAGCTTGGAAATATCAAAGGCCAAAAAGGGGTATGACATAATGACATGTATCTAGGTCATGGTCATGAAATCTTAGTAATATTAAAGACAAAAAGGAGGTATGACATCATGACATGTATACAGGTCATAGTCATAATATCTTAGAAAGCTTGAAGGCCAAAAATGGGTGTGACATTGTATCGCTCCAAATTTTTCACACCCTTACCTTCTATCTATAGGATCCATGCCCGAAAAGAGGATGTGAAAAGGATGTCATGATACCTCAGACTGAGAGGACTTGCGAAGGTCCTACCTCTCAAGGGAGGTGTATATTGGTGATTTTTTGACGGATGGTGGGTTCACCAGGAAACATTTAATGGTAGTTTCCACACCTAGGTTGGGAATGTGTTTTATGTGTTCGTTTTAGCCTTAAGCATTCAAATCCTAGGTTTGGCCAAAATGCGTCTAAGCTATTCTATATGAAGATGCAGATTAAATGAATACAAAAAAATAGAATAGGATAGAAAAATAGAGAAATTACAGAATATTAAAAGAAGAATACCTGATCCGGATGTCTGATGAAGATTTTGATTCTTGAAGCAGTCAGGATCATCTGGAATTTGAAAAAATCATCTAAGATTAGAAAGGATCATCTAAGATCTGACGAATTCATCAGACAAATTCATCAGAGACCTGTAAACAAAAAAATAGGTGCAAAATACAGAAAATGCAACTATGCTAACATAGGGAAACAATGTAAAATGATAGTAGTACTATCAAACTAAAACTTATAAGAAAAAACATGCATGAATTATACTGATTTCATAATAATTATGACCTAATTATGCATTAAAAGCTATATGGGTGAACTCCAAAATGCAAAATAGCATAAAATACTGAATAAGCTATCTAATTTGTAGAATAAAATAGCAGAGAAAAGATGGAGAAATGCAAACTTTAGGCACTGATTGCCTCAATGTTGACTGCAGTAAAAATCATCTCACATTGGTACGAAATTGTCTCTGATTCGACAGGTTCACCTTCGATCTGAACAGGATCGTCAACGACGATGTAAGTTTGCTCCGGCTAAAAAACACTAAGGTACCTGCAACAAAATTGGTATAGAACTACTGCAAATATGAATTTAAGATGTTTTAATGCGTATGAAGTTGGGTTACAGGAATTATCAGCCAAGGGGGTGCTAAGGGGAGGGCTTAGGATTAAATAGGCTTAGGAGGGAGGTTAGGAGGTTGGAGATCATCCATATTTGGGAGATCTCCAACGGGGGAGAGTCTCTAATGATGCAGACACGCTTCTGCTCGGATTAGAGACCCGTTGGAACAGAAGCTAATTATGCAAAATCAGTTGAAGGACAAGATTGTCTAGACGTCCTAGCCCAGACGAAATTGTCAAATCTGGAGCGATATCATCTGATTGGCGACGATATCATCAAATGATCAAAACAACATCTAAAAATGGCGTAAAAAAGGGGGAAACAGATTAACCGATGGTTAACGGGCGGTTTGGGAGGTTAAAATTTGAATTTAAATTATTTACTAAAGTGAATGTAATTATTAAGATTTCATTGCGCCAATTTTAGGGTGCTACATTTTGCCCCCTATTTAGCGAATTTTTTGAAGAAAATATGTTAAAGATGAGTTTTTTCTCGATCTATGAGAAAGCAAAAATTATTCCTATTTTTAGGTGACGATTCTTGGTCAAATCGTATGATAGCTTACTATGGTGCCCCCTCCGTGTTTTTACCCAAATCGAATGTTTGAGGTAAAAACACGGAAAAGCAAAATTGTTTTTGAATTATTTTTGAATAAAATTAAGAAAAATAGGGTAAAACCCTAATTCATTTTTACTATTCATTTTTATTGGTTTTAGAGCTCTGGAAGCAAAAATGGTGGAGACAACGCACAAATCGACAGAGGTCTAGCGCGGGCTATGGGTAAGAGTCTAAACTTAGTTTAGAATGATTTTAAGTTGAATTTACATGCTTTTTAGGTAAATTTTAAATGAATTTTGAGCATCACGGCTATTTTTGGGCCGTCAACGTTGTCGGGATGAAATCGTCCAGATTTTGATGAAATCTTCCAGATTTCGATGAAATCGTCTCAATTTTGCCAATTTTGTCTAAGGGAAAAATCGGTGAAAGGGGGACGATTTCATCAAATTAGGGACGATTTCGGCTTGCAAAATCAAAAGCGATTCTACTCAAATTTGGGATGATATCGTCCAATAGTGGGTGATATCATCAGTTGTAAAATTAAACTGATTTTACTTGCATTATTAATCACTTGAATTGTTTATTAATGATTTTTATTGTTTTGTTGTTTATGTTGTAGAGAGGTTTTCTAAAAAGTAGGGAATGGAAATATGGAGGTTTGAGAGATGATTTGGCCGCTCTTACACAGGCAGAGCGAGATCAGCTAGCATAGGCCGACTTACAGCATGTGGCAAAGATGCCACAAGTGTCTACGGACATGGCTACTGACAGCCCTAGCAGAGATATGGTATTTGGGTTCTTCCTATTTTTGGCTACCTACAGGGGAGATGACTCCCACTTTGGAGGATGTATGGAGGATTCTAAGAATCCCCATACAAGGATGGTTGATCACTCCTATAGCCAATTAAGGCCATGCTATGGGGTAGTTGTGTGGTGACCCGAGCTTCGCCCTGGAGAAGGGTGAAGTTAACATCGAGGCATTGCGTCAGATGCCTGGGGCATCGAGACTCATGCAAGTTTTAGCTGGAGTGGTTGGTGGACTTTTATTATGCCACCAGAGCGGGTGCAGGGTACCATGGATGCTAGCAAATGTGATCTGTGATATGTGAGACCATGGCTATAGGTTCTCTTGGGGAAGTTTTGTGGTATGTCGATTGTATAGGATCCTACATGGGGTCGTGTACAAGGGCGGCCGATGTCTAGTGATGACATTGCTCCTACAGGTTTGGTGCTGGGAGCACATTGTAGTGCGGATGCCGATAGGGCTTCCTCTAATAGGGATTGATGGGGAGAGGCCTTGAGTCTTCTACTGGTGGCTCTGGAGAGGGTCACAGCGGTAGATCAACCTTCTGATGTCCCAGAGACTACTAGATGACCTAGTCCCAGACCAGATCACCTGGAGGCCTTGGCGAGAGTACCCAGGGTGGGTCGGGGATGGATAGGAGTTAGCTCGCGTCAGGCGAGTTTGCTGGCTATGGATGGAGAGGGGAGAGGTGGAGCTCCACTGCTATGACCAAGTTTTATGATAGTTCGGTCTTCAGTAGGGGATCCCATCTCTCAAGGATTATGAGTTTTCTCGGACTGTCTAGGATAACACCATAGTTAGCGGGGCTCTAGACATGCACCACTTTTGGAGTCAGGACTTATATGATGCCCCCATTCAACCAGTGGATGGGGACGACGTAGGGGTTGCAGATGGCTATGATACCTGGTACACAGGCATTCACCCTCCTTGGATGACAAGGGATTAGAGTCCGATACATGCAGTTGTGCATCAGATAGGGAGGCGACACCAGGCAGCTATGGAGGTGGCCCAGGGTCATAGTGGGAGAGAGCTAAGGAGGCCACAGGTGTAGGAGAGGCCACGATAGAGGGAGAGGAGGGAGGCGAGACCCCCTTCTCCATAGAGAGAGAGGCCACCATCGCTTGATAAGGGCAAGTGTGTCGACACTAGGGAGAGTAGTGAGATAGCAACTTTTCAATCGAAGACAATCCATATCTAGGCATAGGTGCAGACATTATAGGAGGAGGTTGCATGACATCGAGCTGAGGTGACACAGCTTCGAGATGAGATTGCACACCTCAGGGCATGAGGTGGAGGGGCGAGCACTAGGGATCTAACACGGGCTATTGCCCAAATCACTTTCTATCAGACATTGTACTATCAGTTGGTGCCAGAGGAGGATAGACTACCCCTGCTAGCTAACATCGTAGAGCCAATCAGGATCAGGTTGTAGAGGACTTCATCCCGATCGATGACTAGGACTCGTAGTACTACACATACTACGATGGGGACACCTCGTCCACCTCAAGGTAGGGGAGGAGATGAGGTTGAGAGTTTTAGGGGTTCTCGAGGCTAGAGTACTACATTACATTGTACATATTGATATGTAGTTTTATTATTTTTGATAGAGGATTGAGTATGTCGAGGTACAGATGGTGGCATACCGATCCAGTTTTGATGATGTATATATACTGTTGATATATATAGATGAGATATTTTTGATCATATGACTTGTCTTATGTAATTGTATGATGCTTTTATGTTTGATTTGATTGATTTGATGATTCATGTAATTACGTCGTTGGAAGTATTATAATTTTGAATGTCATGCTTGTAAAATTTAAATAAAATAATCTGATGTAACAAATTGGTTGTATGTGATGAAATGTGATAAAAAATAAAAAGAGACTTCTAACAATAATTTCAAAGGACATTGTCGCTAGTATAGACCATTTCATGGAGTCGTTGCTCACTCGGTCGTCAAGCTAATCCCAAGATAGAAATATTGTTAAAAGTAAAAGAGTGCTTAAGAGACTGTCTTAAGACTTTGGTGCAATGGTGCAAATAATGATGATGATGGTTTGTTTTTCAGATTTTCATAAAAATAGTATGCATGAAATAATGTTAAAATGATTTTTGCTAGGCATAAATTCCTAAGTGTGATAAATTTTTTGGATAATTCCTTAGGAATTATACCATCTTTGCAAAATTGAATGTTGACATAATGACATGAAATAATGATAATGTGCATGCTTAAAAGCATAATTTGTGTAACAAAATGATTTAATTCATATGGTTTTCATGATGGGGAATAAAAATTGTTACAATGGTTTGCGCTAGGCATAGAATATGTAGGTATAGACTTATACCATCATCGCGAAAATCAAAGAAAAATAGATAGTTTTATTGCATGGTTGATTTTTTATAAATAGAAAATATGCAGATGAGGACTTGTGCTAGGCATAAAATTCCAATTTTGGTTTTAGAACTATACCATCGTCGCAAAATTCAACCAGATATATATGTTTTGATTGTATAGTTTTGAAAGAAATTTTGATTTTTCTATTATATAGTTGTCTTTATGCTAAAGAACTGTACTTGAAAGAAGAAAATGAATTATTCCAAACAAGTTTGCAAAAAATATTTCAAAGTATTTTGAAGACAAAAGTTAGATTTATAAGGAATCCCATGTGCATATGTGAATTCATTTCCAATCTTGATTTATCATAATGATACACAAAAATCTCTCAAATACAAATGTGTGTGCAATTGCATTGTTCATTTACCAGTTTTGAGCAAGATAATATGATACAAGTGATTTGAAGAAACCAAATAAGTGTTCATTAACCATGATGTAGATGCATATAACCATACTAGACTACTATGTAGGTTGGATTATCAAGAGCTAGCTAATCCATAAGCAGACATAGGTCTGTACAAAAGAAGGTCACTAATGTGACAGACATATCGCCACGCTAGGAGTTACCCAAGGCCAAGCAGGTTGGGCACAAACCACCTGTTATGGGGCTTACCTCACAGTTTTTGAATAATTGAGAATTCCAGGGATTCAAGCTCATCAACCCTTCTTTTTTTTTCAAAGGGTAGGGAAGGAGATTTTATTGCTTTTGCTTTTGCTTTCTTTTGCTTTTCTTTTCTTTTTCTTTTTGCTTTTTCTTTTTGTATTTTTGCTTGATTTTTGAGATAGTGCTTGAAATATTGCTGTAATGATATAAAATAACATTTTTTTGTCCTTTTCTTTTTCTTGAACTTTGCTTTTTGTTCTATGCTAGGGATACTTGCTCGGATTAGCTGTAGAGCAAGGGATTTTTATTCTGGGTAGGGGTGAGATTGTCCTTTTGCCAATTCTCAAAGATTCTAGACCATGTGCATGATAGGATAGCAGGGGAAACTTTTCGCTCAAGAAATCACTTCTACTATGTAGCAAAACATGGAAATTACAAATATAATCATTTTATTGTGAAAAGATGTTCTTGGTTTAAGTAAATAACAAAATCAATTCTCTATGCTCAAACTTTATTTAATTGAATTTTGTGGACTTTGATATAAGAGAGATTAGTAATCATGCCAGATAAAATCAAGATTATTTATTTATTTTTTTTATTTTTTTGAGTGTGCAAGTGAGAGATTCCAAATAAATGCTAATTTATCCAAAATAATTTGAAACATATAACTGCAATAATTGTAAGAAAATATATATAAATGATTTTTGAGAAGTTTTGAGAATGTTGACTCTCTCTTTCTTCTTTGTTTGGTGTTTCGAAAGAGTCAAGAATATTGCTGTTTTTATATTTTCATTATTATTTTTTATTTTTGAACAAAAAATTAACAAGTGTCATAAATAAATGCAACAAATAGTTTTGAAGATTTTGATGATTATGAATGTTTTTGGTGTTTTTGAATTTATAAATTGAAATAAATACAAAATAATGATTTTGAATTATTTGAAATAAATATATACAAGGAGGAAATGACCAAATTTATACATAGTAACGTTTAAGATGCAAAATATTCATGGGTTCTTTAAGTTATTTACCATCTAAGGTAGATAATTTGTATGCCCCTGATTCAAATTTAGCAGTGATAATGTATGGTCCAAGCCAGTTGGGCTCAAACTTACCTTTAAGGTCCTTAGTTGCATTAGTATTTTTTTGAATATTTTGAGGATTTTGATTTTTTATTTTTTTTAATTTATGAATGGAAATTGGTGGTATATACAAGATGATCTATATACACTATACAAGGTTATTTGAGTATAGCATTTCTAAGGTTGCTTCAAAATCAAAGGAGGTTTTGAAGGATAATCTAGTTGAGGTGAAGGTAAGAATAGTAGGTGATGAATAAAAGGTAGCGATAACCAAAGCTTTGTTATAGTGTAGAATAATGTAGCAAAAGATTTTACTTTTATATGTGTAAAATTGATCATGTTACAAAATAAAATATCAAAAATATAAGAAATTTCTTCATTCTTATTATTATATTCCAAGTTTTGATAATATGGAGAAAGCATATGTAAAAGATATGCATGGATGTTATCTAGTAAACAAAGATGATCATATATGGATAAAGAAAAGTGATGGATAGAAGATAATTGTGATAATAGAGAATGTATAGAAGTTGACGTTTCAACCATTAAATATTCTTCAAATGGTGTTGGGTCATTATGTATGGTAACAATTTTATTTGCAAGTGTAAACTTCAAACATTGGTGAAGAGTGGAAGGGACAACCTTCATTGTATGCAACCAAGGACTTCTGAGAAGTAGATTGTAATATGAAGGGCAATATGCTACATAAAACAAAGTATCCAGGATCTTGGATCCAATATTAAGGGGAATAATTATAGTACCTTGAGCTTCTTGAATTTCATTGTTAAAATATTTTATAAGAACATTTGATTCATTAAGATCTTCTTCCTTTAATTTGTGTTTTTGGAATAATTGATAAGTGCATAAATTAAGAGAGGAGCCATTATCTGTCATGATAGTTTTAACAGGTGTTTCTTTACTAGATCCTGTAATGTAAAGATAGTAGTCTTCTTGTGGAGTAGAGGAAAGAATCTCCTCATCATAGAATGAAATATAGTTAACATCAAGAGGGTTTACACCATTAATTATGTTCTTAGAGAAAATATGATGAGGAAAAAATTGTTGGCTAGGTATTTTCAACAAAATTTCTTTGTGATAAATTTGTAATACTTCTAAAAGGGATGTCTTTGCTTAAGGATTAATCACTTTTTGGTTATCAAAGGGGATTTTAGATTGAGCTTTTGATTCTAAATATGAGCTTTCTATGCTTACATTCCATTTTGTATCATTCTCTAGAGTCAAAGATAGTTTTGAAGGTTGGTCAAATGAGGAATCCATATCTTGAATATCGGATTGAGTTGATTGAACTTGAGGTTGCTCATTTGTAGTTTTTCTTACAATATTAATAATATCATCATGATGGGACACATTAACATGCAATATTTGATTGGTTTCTTGTTGTTGATAATTGAATAGGGGTTCTTGGGAGATCCCCATGTCTTGATTGATTATTGGTATTTATTGTGTAGGAGTTTGATTGTTTACTAGAGATTTATAATCAGTTGTAGATTGTAATTCCTTTATATTAAAAAGACCCTTATCAATAAAATCTTGAATTGCACATCTTAAATCTTTACAATTTTGTGTCATATGTCCATCTACTCTATGATATTCACAATGTAGCTCAGGTTTAAACCAATATGTTGTGGTATCAAGTTGTCTTATGGAAGGAAGTTCAATCTTATTTGTGTCAAGTAAATACTTGAGAATTATATCCATTGGTTGATTGAGCTTAGTAAATTTACGTGATGAAGGTTTTTGAGAGGTTTTTGATATGTGCCTTAGGACTTTCGTCATAAAAGGACCTAATGGTTTCTCACCTCTACTTTCTTTATTATGGGTAGAATGATGACAGGAAGATTGCAAAGCATGAGGTGAGTACATGGTAGAATTGGAAGAATAAGTATTTTCTTGTTGAAATGGATGTGTTGTATTGAAAGAAGAGTATTGAAAAGGTGGTGGAGGATTGTATGTGGAACGATAGACATAATATGGATATATGGGAGAATAGATAATATCGTTATGAAGAGGATTGGCAAAGGGATTTTTTTGTTGGGCTATGGATGAAAGATGAGAAAAGTGTGATGGAGGTGATGTTGAATAGGGATGAGGTTGGTCATAATCCACAAATGTATTTGGCTGAATTCTTCCAACATTACTAATGGGCTCATATTGATTTGAGTAAAAACTCATGGTTTCTTTAGTACTTCTAAAAGTAATATTTAGCATCTACTATTTAGAATTGAATCTAAAAACATACAAACTTGAAATGATGATTTTGTTTTTTGTTTTTCTTGTATACATATATATATATATATATATTATTTTTGTTTTCAAAAGGTTTACAATGCATTCACTTCGGGTTCACCAAAATGTATTGCTCCAAATTTTTCACACCCTTACCTTCAGGCTATATTGGTGATTTTTTGATGGATGGTGGGTTCACCAGGAAACATTTAATGGCAGTTTCCACACCTAGGTTGGGAATGTGTTTTATGTGTTCATTTTAGCCTTAAGCATTCAAATCCTAGGTTTGGCCATAATGCGTCTAAGCTATTCTATATGAATATGCATATTAAATGAATATAAAAAAATAGAATAGGATAGAAAAATAGAGAAATGATAGAATATTAAAAGAAGAATACCTGATCCGAATTTCTAATGAAGATTCTGATTCTTGAAGCAGTCAGGATCATCTAGAATTTGACAGAATCATCTGAGATCTGACAGGATCATCTGAGATCTGATGAATTCGTCAAAGACCTACAAACAGAGAAATAGGTGCAAAATATAGAAAATGCAACTATGCTAACATAGGGAAACAATGTAAAATGATAGTAGTACTATCAAACTAAAACTTATAAGAAAAAACATGCATGAATTATACTGATTTCATAATAATTATGACCTAATTATGCATTAAAAGCTATATGGGTGAACTCCAAAATGCAGAATAGCATAAAATACTGAATAAGCTATCTAATTTGCAGAATAAAATAGCAGAGAAAAGATGGAGAAATGCAAACTTCAGGCACTGATTGCCTCAATGTTGACTGCAGTCAAAATTGTCTCGCATTGGTACAAAATTGTCTCTGATTTGACAAGTTCACCTTCGATCTAAACAAGATCGTCAATGACGATGTAAGTTTGCTCCGGCTAAAAAACACTAAGGTACCTACAACAAAATTGGTATAGAACTACTGCAAATATGAATTTAAGATGTTTTAATGCATATGAAGTTGGGTTACAGGAATTATCAGCCAAGGGGGTGCTAAGGGGAGGGCTTAGGATTAAATAGGCTTAGGAGGGAGGTTAGGAGGTTGGAGATCATCCCTATTTGGGAGATCTCCAATGGGGGAGGGTCTCTAACGGCGTAGACACGCTTCTACCCGAATTAGAGACCCGTTGGAATAGAAGCTAATTATGCAAAATTAGTTTAATGACAAGATCGTCTGGAAGTCCTAGCCCGAACAACATCATTAGATCTATGGCGATATCGTCTGATCGTCGATGATATCATCAAACAGTCAAAACAAAAATGGCATGAAAAAGGGGGAAACGGATTAACCGACGGTTAACGGGCGGTTTGGGAGGTTAAAATTTGAATTTAAATTATTTACTAAAGTGAATGTAATTATTAATATTTCACTATGCCAATTTTAGGGTGCTACATACATAATGACATATCTCTAGGTTATGGTAACAAAATGAAGAACTGAAATTCACGATATCGCCTTAAGGGCATTTACTTGCAATGTATATCAGTTATAAAGCATTAAAAAGGAAATATGGCACAAGCATGTAATATAATGAAATGAGACAACATACACAATAAATATAATTAAATTCTCTATATATTCATTCATCCATAGCTTTAAAATAATATTACAAGACATCCCATTGAGGGCTTTACAAATTTGATACATTTCATTACAATCTTCAACAAACCTAGTCCCTTGGAAGGAAGCCTTTAAGGTGATAAATAATAGTTGTTAATTCCTACTTCCCACACTTGAGAGATATTTTTGGGCTGATAATATTGCTCCTACTTAGCTCCTCCTCTTGCCTAGCAATCTTGTTCCTAAATACAAGGATTGAAAGGGGATTAAAAGCATTTATGTTATAGAATAAAGCCATTAAACCATGAAAAGGGAGCATATTCTACAACCATAAAAAGTAATCTACATGCATGAAAACATATCAAAATTAAGAATAAATATATTTTAAGCTATTATAAATGTAAACAAAGAAATTTTGAAGCAATATCAAAGCTGAAACAATGCAAAAATAATGATCATTCTTGGGTGAGCCATAAAAACCTGCAATCTTGGGGACCTCAAATCCTACATCAAAACTCCTCCAAATTACCTTAAATTTGGACCAAAAGTTCCTTTAGACATTCCAAAGGGGTATATGGAGGAATTTATCTAAAATTACAATCTATTTTGTGGTCGTCCCTAGGTGTGACATACACATACTGCTAACCATCCCCAGGTGGGACCGTCATAAAACTACCTTATTTTTGTCACCTATGCCTATGGAAATTGGTCCAAAACTTGGCTAGAGGTTTTGTCAACATATGGGGCTAAATAATTATTCAATTTGGCTTGTTTGGAATCATTGGATCGAGCCTATTGCCCCTGAATTTGCCTTCGAATGAAGAGGGTTTCAAGGCCTAGGTAAGGCAAGTTTTTGGTTTACAAAATGTGGGGTTTAATTTGTGTAGCACTTAATTGCATAAATAATCAAAGTCTCATTTTTGAAATGAGGGTTTGGACCTCTTTATATCCCAAAAGGGCATCTAGGACAAAATGGCATGTTTGGCCATGCGAGGCAGGTGGCGGCATGTGTCCAAATCTTGTCATTGATTGATGAGGGGAAGGTTACCCCTTTGGGGCTCCTAATATACTACCTCACTACACATTTGTAGGTTCCCAATAAATTTGGGGTGATTGGATGCATTAATGGCAGTATTTTATTGCCATTTAGCGCATCCTTTGAATTTTTCAAGGGTCCAGTTAGGGGTTGTCCCACCCAGGGACGGTTATGGATGGTCATACCTGGGTGGGACGATCACCAAATGTGATCGTCCCTTGGTGAGGAAATCACCAAGAGGTTGTCAAAAATCAACATAAACTGCTAGGAACCCTCCAAACTAATTTTTGGAGCCTTTTGGAAGTATTTTGCTAGCCTAGAGAGGTGCCCAATAGGGCCATATGTTGTCTATAAGAGGGCATATGTGATGCACTGATAGTATTATCCAATTTACATGATTTAGGTGTCTACATAAAAGCTTGGTAATATTGTAAGGTAAAAATAGGCATGGCATCACAACATGTCTCCTTTTCACGATCATAAAATATTGGAAAGCTCAAAGGCCAAAAGGGGTGTGACATCATGGTATATCTCCATGTTGTGGTCATGAAATTTTAGGAAGTTTAAAGGGAAAAAAGGAGGTATGACATCATGAAATATCTCTATATCATGATCACAATAGCTTGAAAATATTGAAGGCTCAAAATGGGTGTGACATCACAACATGTCTACATGTCATGATTGTGAATGTGTAAGAAGTAGAATCTTCAAAAGAATTTCAGCCTACCATGTCCATTATAGATCCATGATAGGAAATTGTTTCAAGATTAAGGAATGGACCATATTCAATCTCACTTCCAAAACTTTACTACATGTAGGTGATAATCAATTTGTAGTAAAAAATTGAGCATATTATCCCACTTTAGATCAACAATGCTACATGGTGTTTTGCCAACCTAGTCTGTTGACAATCTTGTAATAGTTTTTAAACCTAGAACTTTTGTAATTCAAAATATTGAAAGATTATAAATAGGAGGAATGACCTCTTTTGAAGGGGTTGGATATTAGGTATTTACAAGTTGTATGTATGAATAAATTTGAAGAGAAAAATACAACTTAGACTTCTATTTGGCCTCTAGTTCATCATTTTGTAGAACATGTATGTATGAGTGATTGATTATTTCTATTTTAGCTGGAAAAATGTGTATGGAATTAATTCTCTTTTTTGGATTTCTACATATGATCATTTTCTAGTTCTAGAATTTACAATCCATTGGACTGAAAACTTACTAAAGATATTGTTCTATAATTCATAAAATTGTACTAGAGGAATCAGTAGATCGAGCATATTGCCCCTGAAATTACCTTTGAATGAGTGGTTTGGAATAAATGGATTGAGCAGTGTACATGATTACAATTTCCTGCAGTGTACATTATTGAAGTTCAACAATTAAATAGTATTTTCTTTCCGCATATTTTGCAATGCTTTTTGAAAATAGTCTAAAAAAACCTATATTAAAACAAAGATCATTTACAAGTTGGGATGAGACTTCTCCCATCCTTATCCAAAGAGAACACATGTTTACAAAGTAAAAGAAGATTTGTATTGGAGCAAAATCTCTTAAACCATATTTCTAAAATGGTTGTTCACCTGCTTACAACTATAAAAGAATATCTACATTGGAGCACAAATATCCTAAACCATATTTTTGGAAAGGTTGTCCACATTAGCTAAACACTAGATTTTCTCACCAACCTACCTAATAATACCATCCTCAATAGCCATGTCATTGTACCACTGAACCCCTACCTCCTTCTCAATGCCCATATTAGCCAGGAAGTCTGCCACTCTATTTAGATCTCTACTCACATAAACTAGAATCACATCATCTAATTCCCTCAAAAATTCCTTAATTTGAGTGACAAGAATACTCAACCTCCATGTCTTCAAAGCAAAGTTCCTTATGCAATCTAGAGCTCCAACTATTATTTGAGAATCTGATTCTAGGATTATCCTCATGTAACCTTGTTTTACTACCCAAATAGAAGTATATTTGATAGCTAAGGCTTATTATTCATTTTTTGTATCTCTTAACAAGCCTTGCAGTTCCGAATAGAGCATTGTTCCAACATGATTTCGACAAACCACTCCAATTCTAGCTATACCCAGATTACCTTTTTGTAGCTCCATCAGTATTAATTTTAATTCAGCCTTTTGAGTTTCCAACTAGCTCTGTCCTACTCCTCTTCCACTTAAAATTCCTTCTACATTCCCCTTATAAAAACTTAAGTTTCCTCTTTAGCATACACTACCACAATTTCTATGACTTTGCTCCAAATAACCTACCAAACTCCATCTAAAGAAGAAAAGGTTTCTCTAAAATTTTTGCTATTTCTCTCCAACCACACTTGCCACCAAATTAATTTTAATCTAAGCTCCCAATGAATACAAAGATATTTATATTTAAATATAACCCTCTTCCATATTTCCCAAATATTAATCCAATTCAAATCACCATTAACTCAAATTTTATAATATAAAAACCATCTCTCCCAGATCTGGCATGTGAATGGGAACTCAAACATCAAGTGATTAGTTTTTTCCTCACTCTTATAGCATAAAACACATTGATATGGACCAATGATTCCCCTACATCTGAGATTATCAAAAGTAATAATTCCATTATGCTTGAACTTCCAGGTTAAAAATTTTACTTTAGGCCAATCCTTGGATTGCCAAATCTTTCTCAAATCCTCAACCTGATATGCATGAGGAGGAGGCTCTGTAAGGATATTATCATATTCATCCTTCATTTTGTATACACCATGGCTCCCATATCCCCAAGCTAATTCATCCTCCTCATATCTACTTGTGAGAAATATTTCTACCAAGATTCTAGTCATGATGGGTGTCAAATCTAGAGGGATTGAAATTGGCCACTCATCCAACTTCTTAAACTTCTTAAAATTATAATCCCCCACTAACTAGTTTTAAAATAAATTTCAATTTGGACCCAACCCTTGGTTTCCATGGCTATTTTTATTGGTTGCAGTTTGGTAAATTCAACAATGATAGGTGGGTATTGATCCCATGAATCTATCCAAAATCATGCCTTCACCCCTCTCCCCACATTCCAAAATAATCAATATTTTACTACCTAATATCTTAACACACTAAGTATCCATTACCATCCAAAGGGAAATGACCCACCTCATTTGGGTTTACCTATACCAAATATTTACTAGTTAAGATTCTATTGAATAAAGAAGTTGGTTGGGAAAACCAACTCCAGTAAAGCTTTCTAGCCAAAGCTTTATTATTTAACTTTGATCTCCTCATTCCAAAACCTCATTTTTCCTTGGGTTGGCTTACTATATCCCAACCTACTAAGGCCCATTTCCTCTCTCCTTTTACTCCTTCCCATAAAAATTTTCTAGCCATATTTTCCAACTCTTTCCATATGGTATGTGGGGCAACAAGGATAGAAATTTATAAATTGACATGGCCTGAATGACTAAATATAAAATAGTTAATCTACCCCCATAGCTTAACCATTTTTTAGACCAGTGATTAATTATTTTCTTGATACAGTCCAAAATATTCCTCCAGATATCTATTTTTAGTTTTTTAAAATGCAAATGGACCCCCAAGTATACCACTGGGAGAGAAGTCCTTGTCAATCCTAAGATCTCTAAAATTCTATCCTAAATATTTTTTTCAAGATTGAAAAACACCACTTTAGATTTTTTATCATTGATGACTTGGTTTATAGCCCTAAGGTAGACATTAAGTGTATCATTAATCATTATTACTTCCCTAAAGCTGGCCACTCCCACCAATCCTATATCATCCACAAATTGTAGGTGAGTCAAAACTTCCTCACCCACCTTGATACCTATCAGAAAACCTTGTTGTCTTCTCCTCAATATGATTCTACCCAAGCCTTCAACCAATATGAGAAAAAGATAGGGGGAACAAAGATCTCCTTGACAAAGTCCTCAAGTAGCTCTAAATTATTGTGAGAGAAGACCCTTGATTGACACTAAGTATGTCAAAGTACAAATTATAAGAGAAACCAAAGGCTACCATCATATTTGATAAGAATCTCCACTCCACCCTATCATAAGCCTTTGGCATATCCAATTTTATGAACGTTCCTCTATTACTAGATATTTGCATTGAATGGATTACCTCTTGAGCTAGAACAATACCATCCAAGATCTACCTACCCTCTACAAAACCCCCTTGCTTCAAGGATATAATGCTATGTAGAAGAGGTTTTATCTACTTAACCATTACCTTTGTGATTATTTTATATATGACATTGCATAATGCAATAGGTCTATAATATAAAATATGCATCCCTCCTCCCCTTTTGAAATTAATAAACTGAAAGTATGATTTAATTCTTTAAGCATTCTTTTACTACCTTTGGACTCCTCTATAACAACCATTACATCCTCCTCCAATTTTTCCCAGAAGGCCTAAAAAAACTCAATTGGAAAGCCATTTGGACCTGGTGTTTTTTTGGTGCTCATTCCAAAGACTACATTCTTCAGTTCCTCTCTATAAATGGGTTTAAGTAGGGCCTGATTTTCTTCTTCAGAGATAACAGAGGGTATGATAGCAAGAACTTATTTTTAGCCTCTTTATATTGCACCATACTTTCCTTAAATAGTTTAGAAAAATAACCCATTGAATGGAAATGCATACCTAGAATTGTATCAATGAAGTGTTTGTTCTCATCTTGAAGAGCTTGCATGTTGTTCGTCTATCTCCTAGCACAGTCAGCCCGATGGAAATATTTGGTATTTTTATCACCTTCTAATAACCAAGTGGTTCTTTCTCTCTATTTCCAGTAGGTCTCCTCTTGGTTTTCAATGTCCTCAACCACTTTACGCAATGCATCATCCTCTTCTTTGAGCTGTTTTGTAATTTTTCCTTCCCTAAAGTATTTTTGAACCTCATCCCATCTGGCCACCAATGGATCTCTTTGGACATAGAAGTCTAGCTTGTTAGCTCACCTCCATTGTTTTAGTTGATCTTTGACATAATGAAATTGTTTGTGGAATCTAAAAATTGTTGTATCATATGATGGGTGGACTTATTCCCACCACTGTAGAATTTTATTTTGAAGTTCCTATTTTTTTAACCAAAAGTTTTCAAATTTAAATGGTTTTGATCCTGCACTATCTTGATCCCCCTTCCAACAAAATGGGAAAGTGATTTATAACTTGACCCTCCAACATCTAAAATTTTATATTCCATTTTACAAATGCCTCTACAACCAAAAAATGATCTAACTTCACCTTCCTGCTATGTGACTTCCTCCTATTATTAGTCCAAGTATATTTGGTTCTAGGGCATTTAATATCCACCAAGTATAATGCTTGGACTTGGGCAATCATAAGTCGATCCTCTGGGTCCAAAATTGAGGTTCCCCATTCCTTCTCTAGAGGATAATTTAACATTAAAATCCCCAACAATAATCTAGTCTAACTCTTCCCTTGAGACTCTCATGTTATGCATAGCTTTCCATTGATGCATTTGACCATATAGGTTTTGAACTCCATTAAAATTTATGATTAAAACATGTTCAGCTATGATATTGTTCCTAAAATATGATGTGAGAAAACCCCTCCAAGTTATGTATTCTATTGTAGTCCATTCAAGAGAGTTCCAAAAAGTAACTATCCCCCCTAACGCCCCTTTAGCAGCCACTTCCATATGACCAATACCCCTCCAAAGTCTATTTACTATTTACACATAAGATCCAATGGCATTTTTATCTCTTGAATAAGCAAAAAAATTGTTTTACATTTTTCTAAGAGTCTTTGAATAGCATATTTATGGGTTCTACTATTTAAACCCCTAAAATTCCATGATTGTATAATCATTGATTACCTTGAGAGTAGTAAAAATATATTGGCCTCACCGATCCTCCAGTGATCAGTTTGTCTCCTTGAACTGCTATCAATTCCTTATTTGATTTTCTACCCACTCCTTGAGAGCTGCTATTTTTTTTATCTTTTTTCCACTTGAGTTATCCCTAGAGTTGAACTTTATCTATTAATTTCTACTATGCCAATGATGACATCCTTAATTATTAGTTTCTCTTGGTTATGCACTATTAATGCCCCTGCACTCTCTGATTTTGGTAACTCATTACACTCAATTACTTGCTCTATTATGGGAGGAGATGAAAAATGGGATTGAACATGGTTGTTATTATTTTCATTATTCCCATCCACTCCTTCCATGAATTGTTCTTCTTCTTGGTCCATTAGTGTCTTAAATATCTAATACCTATTAGAGGGCTTTGGATGGGTTTGATATTTACCATCTTTTTTCTTTTGCCTTCTCCTTCTTTTGGGTTGTTCAAAACCATCTCCCTGTGCTTCTTTACCCGAAGAAATATTGGTTGTTTTTTATTGATTGTTGACTTACCCTCCTTAGGTAGACTTGACATTCTCATAGAAGCCTCCATATTTATGTTCATATTATTTGGGAAATATCGAGACAAATACCCATATTTGTGGTAAACTCTGCATTTGAATGGCAATGCCTCAAAATCTAGTTGTTGAATCCAAGATAATACTACAAGTTTAAGTTCCACCTATGTAAAAAAAGGCTAGATAAGATCCATTTCCACACATAATATTGCGTAAATAGTTGTGTTTCCTTTCATTGTGTATTTGGAAACACCTAAATGTATTCCAAGGGAATTACCAATCATTTCCAATACCTACTCACTCCAAAACTACATTGGAAGTTCATACAAATGGATCCAAATTGGGACAACAGTGGGTTCCATTCGAGGATCAAATCCTACTCTCCAAGGTTGAACAAATAATCCTACTGGACCATGATTCCTCTTTTCTTATTTGAAAGCCCTATTTCTGTCGACAAGTTAATAAAAACTAATTATAAAATATCCATTGATAATAAACCACAAATAATACTCACCAAGAGGCTCCCAGTTTTGTTGAACCCAAGAATGCAAAAACATTAGGGTAGGAAAATACCCATGAATTTACAGATCAAATCATGATTGGCTCTATATAAAAAAATTTCTTCGACCATACTTTACTCAACGACAATATTTGGCCTTGATTAAAACTATGGCAAGCATCCATTAACTCGTTGAGATGTTGATCTATTTCCAGCAACCGTAATAAGCATTTTTAATGCAATTTTTTTTGCTTCTTCAATATTTGATGGAGATTTATCCTTTAACAAATCTGCAAAAAAATTATCTCTCTAAAAGATATTCTTAGATGTCCCCATTTGGCCCTCATGGGGTAGCAATCTTGTCTTCAAATCCACAGTAACCAAAAATCTCTTCGACTACCCAACTGATGCCCTAGTTTTCTCTTCCAAAGCTAAGACTCAAACTTTGAAAGTAAAAAAATCTAACTATCAAAGGGTTCTAATTAGCTGTTGTCCAATTCAACCTTGAAAGAACAGGTTATCTAGCATGTGGGATGATAGATGTACTTTATTCAATCATTACGCTTAGAATAATTTTTAACATCTTTTGCAATGTTATTTTATCTTTTGCAATGATTTATTTTCTTCTGTAGAATCTTTATTTTCCTGCATCAATGAATAGTTAGATGTTAGAATAGGTTAAATGAAATAATAGTTACTGAGGTAAATTAGTGTAGAGGATAAGAGAAATATATTGACCTTTCTGAAGGTAGGGCCCACTTCACCAAAACCAGTCCCTACTCCCTGCTCCTGCAATAAAATAGGATTAGTTAGTATAAAATAGAATTAATATAAATTAAAATACAATATTTATTTCAAAAGTAAAATAGTCAAAATATAATTAGTTGCATGTGGATCCACATACATTGTATTAATTTCATATTAAAATAATTACATTTAAAACATTTTACCTTTTTTGTAACCTAATTTTAAGAAATTTAATTAAGTTGGTTAATTTCATGGAATATCTATACTGGATATATATTCTTTATCGATTAAGACTTGGATTGATAAATTAAATTATTAGATTTTCATATAGATAGGAAAAAAGACCCCATTTTTGTGGGTCAATTTTCCATGTCTACATTTTTTATCCATAGTAGTTGAGTAGGTTAGAAATATTATTCCAGGGGTTTTAAAATATCATGGATCTATAATTATTGGCTAAGCTAGATAGCCCATAAAACATCTAGTGAAGTAAGGGGCAATAAAGATCCAATACCTAAGCCTCAGATAACACTTGCATATAGATTTGAGATCCCATGTATCTTCAGATATATCAAGAGACCATCTAGTAGTAAACAAAAATTTATCCCTGGGAATATTTGTTGACCTTGTATTATCCAAAGTGCATGGGATACAACATCCCAAAATACTACCCTCTCATACTATGAAAGATTCAGATAGTGTGCTCAAGTGTATGTTTGGAATCCCATTTGAGTGGAGGTCTAAAATATTGGTCCAAGAACTATTGTTCATCACTACAATATAACAAAGAGACTATGGGTATTACATACACCTTTGCCTAGTACACCTTGGTTTTGTCAAAAAAAATCCTGTAGAAAACAACATATTCTATGATTTTCAAACCTATTACCATATACTTGTCATAGAAGTTGAGCATACAAAGAAGACATCCCTATTCCAAATTTCTACATGCAATCCTAAAAAAAAAATAGTACAAAAAGATAACAAGCAAAAACAATTACCAATAGAATCAAAAGTAGGGATAGGGGAAGCCCATATCAGTTAAACAAAAAATTCATCAATAATAGTTAGTACAGGGCTGTCAGGTCATCAAGTCATAATAGTTACCTATGACAGTCAAAATCCAAATAAATAGGGGATATCTATGATAGTTTATAATAGTTAGTATAGGGTTCTCAAGTTATCAGGTAAATCAAAAAGGAATTTTTGTGATAGAGTTAAACTAAAAAAGGTGATAGTATAGTGTTAGGAGTGTTCAATAGTCATAACAAATAGATTAGAGGATAGAAATGGGTGACCAACTCAAAATCCAACTTTTAAACAAATACCTTAGAGGAAAAACCAACCACACCAGTAGACTCATCAAAACAATAATATATATAAAAAAAATGGTTTGGGGTACCCAAAATTAGTTTTGTGGTAATTAGCTCATTGTGACTATTTTTTTGAGTTGATAATTTTGATATACCACACCCAAAATATTTTTTGGACCCTTACTAAAAATAGTAACTCTTAAAATCACCTTTCTATTTTTAGTAAGTTCCACAAAAAGGATACAAACCTTTAAAAATGGCTAGGGATACTCAACAACAAGAAATAGACAAGGATATTCAATACAAAGTGAATGCTCTAGGAACCAAACTACGAGATTCATTTAACAAAAATTTAGAAGTGATACAGTCACAACTCCAATATTTCTAGGAAACTTTGACTAATATTTCCCTTGCACGAAAAGAAATGAAGGTTTGGTTGGAAAGTTGCATCTCTGTTTGTTTTGCATATCACCATGACCACGAAGACATTAGTACAAGCAACCACAAATGAATTATTCCAACTCACAATGGAAAGAGGTTACCAAAATTATACTTTTCCATTTTTTATGGAAAATATCTTGAGGGATGGATTTGTATGGTAGAACAATATGCCACTCTTCATAATATTGATTGTTTCCTATGGTTGACCATTGCTTCTTTTAATTTTGAAGTAGATGCACTTCATTGGTTTTTATGGCTTTGAAATACTGAACCTAACCTTTCTTGGAATAAATTTAGGTAATGCCTACTCACTTTCTTTAGTCCTAGAAAGTTTAAATATTTTATAAAAGCCCTTTACAGACTCAGACAAACATCAATCATTTGAGAATACAAGCTTAATTTGAAAAACTTGCCAATCACACCACTAGTCTAAGTATGAATTCTTTCCAAAGTTGTTTTATGAGTGGACTGAAGGATGACATCAAGACTGAGGTTAAGTTATTGTGATCTATATATCTATCTTAGGCCATACAATTAGCCAAGTTGGCAAAAAATAAATTCAAGGATCTCTATTGCACTTATAGATTTACTTCATCTAAGCCATCTTTTTAGGCTAGGCCAATGTCAAATCCTACTACTAAATCTCCACCTATAAAATATTTAGTCATGATGATATAGATAATAGAAAAGCACATGGGTTATGTTGTAATTGTGATAACAATATTCCATAGGGCATAGTTTTGTGCAAAGAAAATTATACTTGTTCAATATGGATGAAGTTCCCACTATAGAATCTTTTGATGATGAGGAGGATCCTCAAGAAATAGAACCTATAGTCAGACGACTGATCAAGAGGAAAACCAACAAAAAAATTCTATACATGTGCTAGCAGGAGTATCCACTCCCCAAACCATGAAGGTGATTGACTACTTCAAGGGACAACGGGTTATCATTTTGATTGACTCTAATAGTACACATAATTTTATTGATCCACATGTAGCCAAACAAGGAAATTTTTACATTCCCACATGCAATTCCTTCAAAGTCATGATTTCTAGAACTTTTCAAATCTCATAGAAATATAAAGAGAATTTTTAGAGACTCAATATGTTCTATTCTCAAAAAATCAATCTCTTTCTCAACTCAATCTCATAGAAGCATAAAGAGAATTGTTAGAGACTCAATATGTTCTATTCTCAAAAACTCAATCAATTTCTCAACTCAATATCATAGACGCATAAAGAGAATTGTTAGAGACTCAATATGTTCTATTATCGTAAACTCAATCCCTTTCTCAACTCAATCTCATAGAAGCATAAAGAGAATTGTTAGAGACTCAATATGTTCTATTCTTAAAAACTCAATCTCAACTCAAATCAGAATATAGAATAGTTTGTTTTATGGAACTTGAACAATCACTTCATACATCCACTTGACTAGGCTCAATCAAATCTACTCAACCAATCACTTCAAGAAACAACTCTTGCTCACAAACCCTAGTCCAAGCATATATCATCCAAATAAAAATGTTTCCAATAATACTCAACAACAAATCTCACATAACAATGATACTCATGATCTTTTCAAACCCTATTTCAAGCTCTTTTCATAACAAATTACTTCAACAACCATGCTCATCAAACAATGTTTTAATCACAACTCTCAATTTCAGAAAACCTTGAAGCATTAACTCAAACACTTCACTCAACCAATGATCTCAACAACAATGCTAATAAAACAAGGTTTTAATCTCAACTCTCAAATCATAAAAACTTAAAGCAATAACTCAACCACTTTCAAAAATAAAACCCTAATCAAATCCTTTTCATTCCAAACTTAATTTTTAATAAATCCAATCAACCAAGTCAACCAAAGAATAATTTGCCCATACCTTTTGAATGTCAAGTAGTTGACCTCACAAATCTGCCACACTCACAATTACTTCTTTGCCAATATCAATAAGGGTTAGAGGATAATTTTCTTCAACAAAACATATCAAAAATATAATATCAAAATTACACTTTATCACTCCAACTTAAATAATAATCAATATCCTCAAAATAGTCACAAAAAACCTTAATTCAAAATAACATACTACCCACAAAGCCTTAATATTCTAATATTCCTCAATAGCAATTTTAAGATTTTAAATATAAAAAAGAATTATCCTTATAACTCCTAAAGATAATTCTCAACTACCACAATTTTATTACAAAGCAACCTTTCCAAATTTCAACCACTAAACAACCTTATAGCTCCAACTTAGACATTTAATTAAAATTAAAATCAAAATATTACCTTTACCTTTGGAGAGTTTTGAACTCTCAATGCAACACACTCTAACGTCTCAACCACGACACAAACAACCATACAAGCTACACGCTGGTTGGAGATAGGTGAAGCACCATGTGCTTCAAAAAATTTATCCCCTCCTTGTTTCACAAAATGTGTGCCTCACGATTGGTGCTTTCAACACACCTACCAAGTGCTTCCACCGAGACTCGAATGCTGGCCTCCTTGCACACAAAACGTAAGCCACAACCCTCTTGCCACTAGGCCAAGGTGCCTAGTTGGCTTCCAACTATTTGATGTTGTCCCTTTTGTTTCTTTCGCTGGAAATTCAAACTTAAAATTTGCACATCTATTTCATGAGCTCTACATTAATTAATTTGTATGCTATCTTTTCAATCAAGCAAGGATAATCTTAATGCCCTTTGGGCATAGGTTTAAATATTAATATTACTCCTTTGGTTTAGAACGTCGGTGCTTCAAAATTCAATTAATTTACATGACATCGACAAGGATAAACCTTTATAACATGCTTTGAATATTTAAATTCTAACACCCATCTTTGGGTGTAGTAAAATATTATTATTAATATTTTACTTTAGGATCTTTTTCACCATATTACTTAATATTATAATAACTCATATTATAATATTATATCATTTGATAAATTACCTTTAATATTTATTTATAAAATTTAAATTCACACTGAATTTAAATAATTTATAAAATAAATATTATAACTCCTTTTTAACTTTTATCTTTTGCACTGTTTCACTTGATATTTGACCTTCTTCCTGGATATCAAATAACCATTTTTATCCCCTTTATTTCCTACTAAAATATTTGGTATTAATGATGAATTCATCTAGTGACATCAATGACAACTTTAACTTAGGGACTCAAAGTATCCAACAATCTCCCCCTTTGTCACTGATGGCAACCCATATCCATTTTACTAAAACTGACCTTTATTTTTCCTTCTGCTCCCCTTGGGACATTGCTCCCTCTGGCTTAATGCTCTCTCAAATATCAAATCTCTCCCCATATCAAGTCTCTCCCCAATACACAAATCTCTCCTCCTTTGACATCAATGGAAAAGGGTCACCTTTGGGGCTTGGGGCTAAGAATGAACCTCTTAACTTAGCCCCTCCCCCACCTTCTCATGAGGTGGTTAATTTTGGGTGGAAGTATTTCTACTCCTCAAAAGCACTGTTCTTTACCTTTATTATTTTCCCTTATTTTTTGAGTTTCCTGAATCCTTTGACTATTTCTATCCAAGTCATCATCCCTATTCCTATCATCATTCATGTTCCTGTCATCATTCCTATTCTTGTTCCTATTATTTTTCACATCTAGGTTCTTGTTCCTATTCCTATTATCATCCATATTCCTATTTATGTTCATGTTCCTATTGTTGTTCTTGTTCATGTTCATACATGTTTCTGTAATGTCTTCTCTACACCACTTTGTTGTATGACCATAATTATTGCACTTATAACACTTAATGTTATTATTCCTTGTAGGTGCAAATTTCTTAGGATTTTACCTAGTGAAGTCATAGCCTCTTCTTTAATGAATCCTGAAATTCATTGCCTTGTGACCAAACTGATTACATGAGTAGCAATACCCATGGGAAAACTATCCATTTCCATATTCTTGTCTTTCATGTGTCCTGCATTGTGAAGCCATGTGCCCAAACCTATGACATGAAAAACATCTTCCATTGAAGCTTCCTTGTTTTGACCTCATTTATCTCCTATTCTGATTACTATTCAATCTGTATATTCTTTGTGCATTGTTTCTATCTTTGTTGAACTCTCTATTGTCCAATTATTTCTCTGATGTCTTACTTTATTTTACACTGTCTTCTTCTAAAGTATCTTCATCTGAAGTTTTCTCTTCGAAACTTGAATTTGACTCTCCTTCCTATTTCTTTTGAATTTTTTCAAACCCAAGACCTGTTTTGTTTGTTGACCTTATTTGTACCTTTACTATCTTATCCATAATATTTGATCTATTATTGAATCCTTTCATCTTGATCTTGGAGTCCTCTAAATATTATTTTAGTAGTGCCATTTTTTTTGCTAACTTCTCACATTCCAAGATATTTTCTTCTAACTTATATTTTAACATTTTTTCCTTAGCCTTTGATTTTTCTAAATCCTCTATGAGCAATATTTTTTCTTCATCATATTATTGAAACTGAATTTCAAGTTTAGAGTGTTGCTTTCTTACCTTCTTTACCGTGTCAAGGGCATATATAAGTTCTCCATTGAGATCATAACCATTCTCTACTGAATAATCCTTTATTTGTTTACCTTTGTCCACATCATTACTTTCTTTAGGCTTGTCTTCTATAGGATCACTTACTTCTTCTTATAAACCCATTAGAAAATTTTCATCTGGTCCTTCAAGTGCATTCTCATATTCATCATCACTGAAACTATAATCATCCCTTGTACAATCATCTTCAAGATGTCCAAAGTTACCACATCTAAAATATTTGAGAATAACTAGTCCTTTTATTAAATGGTTCTTTTCCTCAATCATAAATAGGACTTCATCTCTATCATTATCTGAAGAACTAGCATCACTATCATTTGAGTACTTACTTGCATTATCCGCATAGTAGCTCCTCCTTTGTCTTTTGAAGAACTTATTTCCTTGTCTACTTTTTCCATCCTTGTTTTTCTTTTGGTGCCTGTGCCTTTATGATTTCCTGTACCTATGATCCTATTGTCTTCACCACTGTTGTTATTTGGATCTTTACAATTTGTTGCAAAATATCCATACTTTCCATAATTGAAAAACTTAATAGATATTAGATCTATGGATCTTATGGAACCTTTATCTCTTATACCATAATTTTCTTCTTCATAACTAGATGACTCACTGCTTGATTCTGACTTCTTACTCTTTATCTTCTTGTTCACTTTGAAAGAAGCCTCTTTATGAGGGATAGTATCTTTTGTTCTTATCTCAAAAGTTGTAAGCATGCCAAGTAATGAATTTCTCGTCAAATTGTCACTATCAATTGATGTTTATATAGTAGATACCTTTTCACTATACATTTTTTGAAGAGTTCTCAAGATCTTATCACAAGCATTAGATTCATCGACCTTCATTCAAAAACCTCTCATATCATGTACAAGTTCATCAATCTTACTGATATAGTCATGAATGTTTTCATCATCCTGCATTCTTAGATTTTTAAATTCTCCCTTGATATTTTTGATCTTAGATTTCCTAACACCTTTATCTCTTTCATATATGTTATGCAGTAGTTCCCACATTTATTTTTTTATTTTACAATCCAAAACCTTCATATATTATGATCTATGCAATACTTTTATAATTGTATTTATAGCTCTTGAATTTGCATGCATTAGAATATTACCTTCCTTATCTGTAGGAGGATTGATTGCTAAATCATATCCAAGTTCCACTGCATCCCAAACTTCATTGCCAAGTGCCATCAAGTGAAAGCTCATCATCATACACCAATATAAGAAGTCACTTCCATAAAATACCGGTACTATATTATTTATGGACCCATCTCTTTGATCCTTTTGATCCATTGTTTTCTTGACTACTTTTCCTTCAAGTTGTCAAACTCTTATGAAGGAACCCACTTTGATACCAATTGAAAAACACAATCTTATACTAAGAGGATGGGGTGAATAGTATAAGAGCACTTTTTACTTTTCTTTTCAAATCAATATTATGTAGTGTATAGATAATAGTATCAATAGCAGTAATCAAAGCAATGCACAAAATACCATACACAATAGAGACATAGATTTAACGTGGTTCACCCAAAGATGGCTACTTCCATGAAGAAAATATTTCTTCTAAATATTTCTCAAATGATCTCTTGGTAATCCTTCCCAATTACAATGTTTATGGACATTTGTCCAAAGGAGATACTGATCCCTTAAATCTAGTTTGTGGATCTCTATCCAGAGGAGAAATATTTCTCCTCTACTCTGGATAGTGATCCTCTAAAATACATTACCTCCACTGCACTGACTGGTGGATATCTCTCCACTTGAAGACTCTTGTCCTCACTCAGAATACCTATCCTTAATGTCCTAGTTGATGGATCTCTATCCACTAGATACTTTGTCCTATTTACTCTATCACCTCCAAAGCTCTGTCTCAATGTTATACTAAAAATAATCTAGTTGTTCTAGCACAACTATACTCAACTCTTGCACTAAACATAGTCCAGTAGGTCTAGAAAAAATCTACACAATTGTTCCACTTAAAACCTACTCAAATCTTCTCAATAGGTCCACTCATAACCTAGTCAAATCTGCTCAATAGGTCCACATATAACCTATCCAAATATGCTCAACAGGTCCACATAGAACCTACACAACTCTACTCAATAGTTTCACTCAGAACCTGCTCAAATATGATCAACAGGTCCACACAGAACCTGTCCAAATATTCTCAACAAGCTCACACAAAACTTGTCCAAATATGCTCAACAGGTCCACACAGAACCTGGTCAAATTTGCTCAATAGGTTCACATAGAACCTACACAACTCTACTCAACAAGCTCACACATAACTTGTACAATCTCATAATAATATAAAGAGAAGTTTTAGAGACTCAATATGTTCTATTCTCAAAAAATCAATCTCTTTCTCAACTCAATATCATAGAAGCATAAAGAGAATTGTTAAGAGACTCAATATGTTATATTCTCAAAAACTCAATCACTTTCTCAAATCAATCTCATAGAAGCATAAAGAGAATTTTTAGAGACTCAATATGTTCTATTATCACAAACTCAATAACTTTCTCAACTCAATCTCATAGAAGCATAAAGATAATTGTTAGAGACTCAATATGTTCTAGTCTCAAAAAATCAATCTTAACTCAAATCATAATATAGAATAGTTTATTTTATGGAACTTGAACAATCACTTCATACATCCACTTGACTAGGCTCAATCAACTCTACTCAACCAATCACTTCAAGAAACAACTCTTGATCACAAACCTTAGTCCAAGCATGTATCATCCAACTCAAAATATTTCCAACAATGCTCAACAACAAATCTCACATAAAAATGATACTCATGATCTTTTCAAATCCTATTTCAAGTTCTCTGCATAAAAACTTACTTCAACAACCATGCTCATCAAACAATGTTTTAATCACAACTCTCAATTTTAGAAAACCTTGAAGCATTAACTCAAACACTTCACTCAACCAATGATCTCAACAACAATGCTAATAAAACAAGGTTTTAATCTCAACTCTCAAATCAGAAAACCTTGAAGCAATAACTCAACCACTTTTGAAAAGGAAACCCTAATCAAGTCCTTTTCACTTCAAACTTAATTTTCAATAAATCCAATCAACCAAGTCAACCAAAGGAGAATTTGCCCATACCTTTTGAATGTCAAGTAGTTGACCTCACAAACCTACCACACTCATAATTATTTCTTTTCCAATCTCAATAAGGGTTAGAGGATAATTTTCTTCAACAAAATATATCACAAATATAATATCAAAATTACACCTTATCACTCCAACTTAAATAATAATCAATATCCTCACAATAGTCACAAAAACCCTTAATTCAAAATAACATACTACCCACAAAGTCTTAATCTTCTAATATTCCTCAATAGCAATTTTAAGACTTTAAATATAAAATAGAATTCTCCTTATAACTCCTAAAGATAATTCTCAACTACCATAATTTTATTGCAAAGCAACCTTTCCAAATTTCAACCACTAAACAACCTTATAGCTCCAACTTAGACATTTAATTAAAATTAAAATCAAAATATTACCCTTACCTTTGGAGAGTTTTGAACTCTCAATGCAACCCACTCTAACGTCTCAACCACAGCACCAACAACCACACAAGCTACATGCTAGTTGGAGAAAGGTGAAGCACCATGTGCTTCAAAAACTTTATCCCCTCCTTGTTTCACAAAATGTGTGCCTCACAATTGGTGCTTTCAACACACCTACCAAGCGCTTCCACCAAGACTCGAACGCTGGCCTCCTTGCACACAAAACGTAAGTCATAACCCTCTTTCCACTAGGCCAAGGTGCCTATTTGGATTCCAATCATTTGACACTGTCCCTTTTGTTTCTTTCGCTGGCATTTCAAATTTAAAATTTGCACACCTGTTTCACGAGCTCTGCATTAATTAATTTGTATGTTATCTTTTCAATCGAGCAAGGATAATATTAATGCCCTTTGGGCATAGGTTTAAATATTAATATTCCACATTTGATTTAGAATATTGGAAGTTCAAAATGTAATTAACCCACATGACTTTGGTGAGGATAAACCTTTGTAACATGCTTCGAATATTTAAATTCTAACACCCATATTTGGGTGTAGTAAAATATTATTATTAATATTTTACTTTGGGCTCTTTTTCACCACCTTACTTGATATTATAATAACTCATATTATAATATTATATCCTTTGATAAAGTACCTTTAATATTTATTTACAAAATTTAAATTCACACTGAATTTAAATAATTTATAAAATAAATATTATAAATTCTTTTTAACTTCTGTCTTTTGCACTATTTCACTTGATGTTTGGCCTTCGTACTGGATATAAAATAACCATTTATATCCCCTTTATTTCCTACTAAAATCTTTGGTATTAATGATGACTTCATATGATGACATCAATGACAACTTTAACTTAGGCACTCAAAATGTCCAACATAAAAAAATCACTATTAAGGATAAGTTCCCTATTCCTTTCATTGATGAACTAATTGATGAGTTGCATGGGACTCAAAAGTTTTCCAAATTGGATTTACGGTCAGGGTATCACCAAATTCACATTAAGAATGAAGATATTTCCAAAACAAACTTTCAAACTCATGAAGGGCATTATGAGTTTCTGGTTATACCTTTTGGTTTGACCAATGCACCTTCCACTTTCAGATTTTGATGAATTCTATTTTCATCCTCATCTTTGCAAATTCATTTTAGTCTTTTTTGATGATATATTCATTTATAATCAAACATGGGATGATCATCTCCATAATTTATATGACATCCTCAAACTATTTTCATACCATCATCTTTATGCCAAGCAATCAAAATGTTCCTTTTGCCAATAGGAGGTTGAGTAGTTGAGGTACATAGTCACTAAGGATGGAGTTCAAGTTGATCCTAAAAAAATCCAGGTGGTTCAATATTGACCTAAACCTCATACATTGAAGGTACTTTGTATATTCTTGGGTCTTATAGGATATTATAGGAAATTTGTGAAAATTTATGGCAAGATAGTTGCTCCCATGATAGCCATGTTGAGGAAAAATGCTTTTATGTGGACTGAATTGGTCGAGAAGGCTTTTACTTATTTGAAGTGTGCTGTGACCACCAACCCTATTTTGGAATTGCTAAATTTTTCTAAACCCTTTTTAATTGAGAATGATGCAATGGGCACAGGAATTAGGGTCATTTAATGTAGGAAGGTCACACATTGACCTTCACTAGCAAAGCACTCTCCCCTCAAAATTTGGGAAAATCCAATTATGAGAAGGAAATGCTTGCCATTTTGCATATGGTCACTCATTTATATCCATATATCATTGGCCGACATTTTTCCATTAAAATTTATCATTAGAGCTAAATATTTTTTAGAACAATGAGTGGCTACTCTAGAACAACAAAAATGGGTCTCCAAATTATTGGGGTATGACTATGACATCTCTTATAAGAAAGGTAAAGAGAATGTGGTGGTAGATACCTTGTCTCATATCCATGAATATCATACCATGTTACATGCTATTTCCACTTCCCTTTCGCAATGGATTCATCAACTTCATGAGGATTTGTCCAAGTATTCCTCATTGTAAATTTTCATCTACACTCTCCATGAGGATGTAATGACCCTTTTTGGAGAAATAGGGTCATGTAAATATTTTATGTAAATATTATCATATTATGTGTGGAGTGTCCTAGCTTAAGGGGATTTATGTGGTGTGAGAGAATAATTATTTTTATTATTATTATTATTGTTATATGGTGTGAGGAAATTATTATTATTATTAAAATACATTATGTGTGTGTAACTTAAGTGTGGGCCCAACTCAACGAAGAATTATAACATGAGGTCTATATATACATGGAACGCCCATATTCTCATTATGTTATTGTTGTTATTGTAAAAATTGGAGAGAGGGGTGTGCCCTAGCTCAACTTCTACGAAATTTGGGGGGGTGCTCAAGGTTTGTGGAAGAGAATTCCAATATGGTAGACAAGGTTGATCCTTGCTACCTTGATTGAGGTGTGAATCCACTCAGGGTTCACCTTTTGTGCTTAATTAATCAGAATTGGGCAGACATCTGAAGAATTCAGCCATTGAGGGCATTGACATCAGGGTTTTATCATCTATCTTGGCAAAGGAGGCCATAAGGAGTGAGACGTCCCCTCTAGGGAGACTAATTCAATGATTTAAAGCAACAAAACTGATATCTGGCAGCAATCAACCCATTTGGAGGAGAGAATCAACAATCTGGTGGCTTTGTGAAGCCCACGTTCCATCTTGGATCCCCATATTGCCTTTGTAAAGTGGACGGTGCACTTAAGGAGGGTTGTTTCAGCATAGTGAAGACAAATATTGGTAGATTTTAGGTTCCAGTGTATATTAGAAGCCAAGGAGAGCAGACGTCCCCATTGCAGGGATAAAATATCAGAGTTTGGAGGTTAATTCCAGTAGTTTGGTAGTCTTTCATGCCCATGTCCCAGTATTAGCAGCACTTCAGCAGATTCAAGGTGTTTCTACAAGTTATTTTGGTGTCCCAGGTTCAACGTCCCATCTATAGTCTGTTATAATTGTATTTTGTGAGCAGTATTGGTCAGATTTGTGATTTTTAGTCTTCTACAACTCTCAGGAGTGTGATTTCTTATTTGCATGTGTTGATCTAAGTATTATCATTGTATTTCCATTTTTGGGTTTTGAAGAAAATTAATAAAAATTCCAAGAATATTTCAATTTTGCAATTATCTGCAAGATTTGTGTATTTGGTGTTTTCTTTTATATTTTAGCTCATTACAGTGGTATCAGAGCGAAATATCTGGCCACCTGTGAGGTTTTTTTATGCATCCAACCCACCATTATTATACAAGGAGAAATAAGCAAAACCCTAACTTTAATTCTCAGCAAGGATTCACAGATTCAGCTATGCCAGAAGAGGAAATACCAGTTTTGGAAGCAGAAACATCTCAAATGGCTGACAGAATTGAGGAACTAGTGGATGAGATGGAACAAAAATTTATTACTATGGTTGATTTGTTACAGAGATTGGTAACTAGGTTGGAGCACCCCAACCAACCTCAGTCTCAAGTAGGGCAAACGACCCAAGGGGAGTCCTCTTCTAGGGCCACCACACAGGGAGGAGGTGAAAGATCAGTAAAATATTCTCATACACCCTTACCAAGGCCTTCAAAATCCTTATTTATCAGTTCAGCAGAACCAGATCCAGATCAGGTTGATGGAGAAATGGATGCCCTGTTTGCAAGATACATGAGGAGGCCAGAAGAATTCAGAAATAATGTTACATTTGATAGCTATCTGGGCATCTTGGGTAAGAAGGTTAGCAGAGGAGGAAAATATGATGAGAAAAAGCTTCTTCAATAGAAAATGCAAATACCCATGTTTGATGGGAGTGATAAGATTTTTGTTAGGGCATGGCTACAGAAATTAATAACCTATTTTGAGGTTTGCTCTATGGAAGAAAAAGATGTAGTAAAATTGGCTAAAGTACACTTGGAGGGTAGTGCCTATGATTGGTGGCACCATGGCATGTCTACTCAAGGGCATGGTGAAATTCAGACATTTGATGAGTTCAGTGTGAGATTATTGGACAGATTTGAAAGAAAATATGAGGAGGAATATTTTAGAGAGTTGGCAACTCTCCAACAGAAATCATCAGTTGAGGCTTATGTTGAGGAGTTTGAAAAACTTGTTGTAATGGTTCCCAACATGTCAGAGAAAAGAATAGTATTCCTATTCATAGAAGGTTTAATGGAGCCATTAAAGGGTTGGGTGAGGGCATTTGAGCCCACATCACTTCAGGAAGCAATTAGGAGGGCTTACTCTATGTCTACTTCAACAACACCATCTAAGCAGAGAATTTTAATGCCATCTCAATAAAAATTCAGCAAAGTAGGGATGTCCCAAAAGAGGACTACATTTCAGCCAACTTCATCATCTCAAGCTCATCAAAATCTGCCCCAGAAACCAACGTCCTCTTCCCAGGGGTTTCTAGCAGCATCAGGAGGAAAAAGTAAGAAATATGAGGAGCGGGATGAACTCAGAAGAAAAGGATTATGCTTTCACTATAAAAATCCATTTGAAAGAGGCCACATATGTCAGGGAAAAGGACAAATTCATCTAATTCAGGTGTTATCAGAAGATGAAGACTCAGAGATTGAGTATGAATCAACAGAGGAGCAAGAAACAGAGGAGACTCAGAATACAACTCAAGAAGGCCCAAGCGTTCCAAGTTTGGGAAGTTTAGCCTCTTTAGACCTTGCTAGAGCCTACATTACCATCAAGGTACCAGGAGAAGTGGAGGGGGAAAAGGTGATAGTGCTCATTGATCCTGGAGCAACTCACAATTTTGTGCATGAGGATTTGGTAAGAAGAAAAAAATTAAAAACTGAATCATTTTCTGGTTTTGATGTGGCTGTTGGAAATGGTTGTGTAGAGCATTGTCATATTTATGTTCCATAGCTGAAATTGCATCTTACTGATTACCATATGATAAATGATTTTATTGTTTTTCCTCTGGGTAAAAATGCTCCACAAGTGGTACTAGGAGTGCAGTGGTTATTTTCTCTTGGTGATTATACTACAAATAACCAAACTCTAAAATTTAAGTTCAAGGTAGGAGATAGGGAGGTGGTGTTGCAAGGAATCAGAGATCACGTATTACAACATGTATCTATCAAAATAATGGAGAAGATACTCAGAAAAGAGGAATTTGTGTGGGCAGCCAACATATTTACATCTAAAGGTAAATCTCCTTCAAAAAAAGGGCCTCGTTATGATATTCAGATTATTTTAGATAAGCATAGAAAATTTTTTGATGATATGCCAGAAGGTTTACCTCCACCTAGAGAATTTTAGCATTCCATTGAATTAGAACCAGGAACCAAGCCCATCATGATTAAGCCTTACAGACATCCTAAATTCTATAAGGATGAGATTGAGAAAACCATAAGGGAGCTGTTGGTGATGGGTCATATACGCCCTAGCACAAGTCCCTTTGCATCTTCAGTGGTTCTGGTAAAGAAGAAAGATGGCAGCTTGCGTATGTGCATTGATTACAGGGCTCTTAATAAAAAGACTATTAAAAATAGGTATCCTATTCCCCATGTGGATGAACTTATTGATGAATTACATGGGGCTATGTTCTTTTCCAAAATTGATTTAAGATCTGGGTACCATCATATTAGGATGAAGGAAGAGGATATCCATAAAACAACATTCAGATGTCATTTTGGGCACTTTGAATTTCTTGTTATGCCATTTGGACTAACAAATGCTCCTGCCACTTTTCAGGCAGCAATGAATCAAATTTTTAGGGAGCATTTAAGAGACTTTGTACTTGTGTTCTTTGATGATATTTTAATTTACAGTAGTACATGGGATGAGCATTTGAAACACTTGGATATTATTTTGGATATTTTAGAGAAACAAGAATTTTATGCAAAGCAATCCAAGTGTGAATTTGGTATGACAGAGATTTTATATTTAGGCCATGTAATCAGCCATGAAGGGGTGAAAGTTGATCAGGAAAAATTGCAGCTATACAAAATTGGCCCATTCCAATTAATTTGACTCAGTTGAGGGGATTCCTAGGTCTATGCAGCTACTACAGAAGATTTATAAAAGGATTTTCAGCCTTGGCAGCACCATTGACTGAAATGACCAAGAAGGTTGCATATGCTTGGAATGAAGATGCTCAGAAAGCTTTTGAGAAACTAAAGGAGGTAATGACTACTTGTCCAATATTGACTCTTCCTGATTTTTCTCTTCCTTTTACTATTAATTGTGATGCATCAGGAGTAGGTATTGGAGCAATCCTTATGCAGAAGGGATGCCCTATTGCCTTTGAGAGCAAGAAGCTCAAACCACATGAGAGGAATTACAACACTTATGATAAATAAATGCTTGCTATTATGCATGCATTATCTAGATTCAAGCAATACCTCATTTGTGGTAAGTTTGTAGTCAAAAATGATCACAACAGTTTAAAATACTTTATGGGGCAGCAAAATGAACTTAATGAAAGACAACAGAAATGGGTTACCAAGCTGCAAGCATTTGATTTTGACATAGAATTTGTAAAGGGAAAGAAAAATACAGCTGCTGATGCTTTGTCCAGGAATCCTACTTTTCATTCTATCTCTGTTATCACTAATGATTTGAAGGTTTCATTGATGGCTGAATATGCTAAGAATGCTTTGGCATCTAGCATATTAGATGGCACATTGGGTGACGACAGGTATGAAGTTAAAGGAGGGCTGATTTATTATAAAGGCAGAATTTTCATAGCTCCAAATTCCAAACTTAAGGAGAAGATTATTGTTGCCATGCATGATGCACCCATGGCAGGCCACCCTGGATTCTTTAAGACATATAGACAAGTACGTGAAATATTCTCATGGAAGGGATTGAAAAATGATGTTCTTGCTCATGTTATGGAGTGCACTACTTGCCAAATGAATAAAGAGGAGCACAATTTACCAGCTGGTCTACTTCAACCATTACCAATCCCAGATCAGAAGTGGGACAACATATCTATGGATTTTATTACCGGTCTTCCTAAAGTGCATGGTAAGGATTGTATTTTTACTGTTGTAGATCGTATGACAAAATATACCCATTTTTATGCCATTTCTATATCATACACAACTGTTCAGGTGGCTGATTTATTTTTCAGAGAAATATTTAGACTACATGGCTTGCCAAAAACTATTGTTAGTGATAGGGACAACAAATTTATGAGCAATTTTTGGCAAGAATTATTTAAGTTATGTGGCACAGTTTTAACCCCAAGTACAAGTTATCACCCACAGACAGATGGCCAATCAGAAATAGTGAACAAATGGGTGGAAGGGTACTTGAGAAACTATGTTTCAGGGTACCAGAGTGCTTGGATTAAGTGGTTGCATTTAGGGGAGTTCTGCTATAATACCACTTATCACATGTCAATTAGAATGACTCCATTTATGGCACTATATGGGTATAATGCTCCTACACTTTTTGATTTATTAATTGTGGACAATAGGGTACCTAAAGCAAAAGAGTTTATACAGGAACATCAAGAAATTCTAAAATCATTGAAGGAAAACATTCAAATGGCACAGAACAGGCAGAAAAAGTTTGTTGATCAATAGCATACAGAACACTCTTTTGAGGTAGGAGATATGGTTTACTTGAGATTGCAACCATATAGGCAATCTACATTGAAGAAGAGTGGTGCAGAGAAGCTTAAACCATGATTCTATGGTCCATATAAGGTATTACGCAGGGTTGGAGAGGTGGCTTATGAGCTTGAGCTTCCACATAATAGCAGGTTGCATAATACTTTCCATGTATCATGCCTTAAGAAGGCTATTGGACAACATGTTAATCCTTCCATTGAATTGCCTCCTTTGGATGATGAGGGGAAGTTAGTCTTGGAACCAGAAACTATACTTGAAACAAGAGAAAGAAAGTTGAGAAGCAGGGTCATCAAGGAATACTTGATTAAATGGAAAAGTTTACCAGATGAAGATGCCACATGGGAGGGGGCTGAAATTCTTTCACACCCAGGACTGCATTGCTTGAGGACAAGCAATGTGAGAGGGGGAGATTTGTAATGACCCTTTTTGGAGAAATAGGGTCATGTAAATATTTTATGTAAATATTATCATATTATGTGTGGAGTGTCCTAGCTTAAGGGGATTTATGTGGTGTGAGAGAATAATTATTTTTATTATTATTATTATTGTTATATGGTGTGAGGAAATTATTATTATTATTAAAATACATTATGTGTGTGTAACTTAAGTGTGGGCCCAACTCAACGAAGAATTATAACATGAGGTCTATATATACATGGAACACCCATATTCTCATTATGTTATTGTTGTTATTGTAAAAATTGGAGAGAGGGGTGTGCCCTAGCTCAACTTCTACGAAATTTGGGGGGGTGCTCAAGGTTTGTGGAAGAGAATTCCAATCTGGTAGACAAGGCTGATCCTTGCTACCCTGATTGAGGTGTGAATCCACTCAGGGTTCACCTTTTGTGCTTAATTAATCAGAATTGGGCAGACATCTGAAGAATTCAGCCATTGAGGGCATTGACATCAGGGTTTTATCATCTATCTTGGCAAAGAAGGCCATAAGGAGTGAGACGTCCCCTCTAGGGAGACTAATTCAATGATTTAAAGTAGAAAAACTGATATCTGGTAGCAATAAACCCATTTGGAGGAGAGAATAAACAATCTGGTGGCTTTGTGAAGCCCACGTTCCATCTTGGATCCCCATATTGCCTTTGTAAAGTGGACGGTGCACTTAAGGAGGGTTGTTTTAGCATAGTGAAGATAAATATTGGCAGATTTTAGGTTCCAATGCAGATTAGAAGCCAAGGGAGAAGACGTCCCCATTGCAGGGATAAAATATCAGAGTTTGGAGGTTAATTCCAGTAGTTTGGCAGTCTTTCATGCCCATGTCCCAGTATTAGCAGCACTTCAATAGATTCAAGGTGTTTCTACAAGTTATTTTGGTGTCCTAGGTTCAACGTCCCATCTATAGTCTGTTATAATTGTATTTTGTGAGCAGTATTGGTCAGATTTGTGATTTTTAGTCTTCTACAGCTCTCAGGAGTGTGATTTCTTATTTGCATGTGTTGATCTAAGTATTATCATTGTATTTCCATTTTTGGGTTTTGAAGAAAAATAATAAAAATTCCAAGAATATTTCAATTTCGCAATTATCTGCAAGATTTGTGTATTTGGTGTTTTCTTTTATATTTTAGCTCATTATATAGGATCCTCATTCCCACCCTAGCTATGTTTGGGATAGTCAATATTTATAGTTTCATGACCATTTGGTTATACTATTTTAGTGTCTAATCGAGGACCTCCTCATTCAAGAAATACATGCTTCTCCCACAACTAGTCATTCAAGTTTTCTTAAAATATATACATGAACTAAAAATACTTTTTTTAAGGGAATAAAAATGGACATCCAAAGGTTTATGGCCAAATGTGAATGCTTCTAGCACATGAAAGTTGAAATGGTGAGTTCTCCAAGGATACTATAGGCACTTCCCATTCTTGAGTAGGTTTGGACCAACATATATATGGAATTCATTGAAGGGATACCAAAATTTGGAGGTAAATCAGTTGTTTTGATGATAGTGGATTGTATTTCAAATTATACTCATTTATGTTCCCTATCCCATCCTTATATTACATTCATTGTTACCCAAATATTCCTTGAATCCATATTTCACCTCTATAGGATACCTAAATAGATTGTTTTAGATCAGAATCCTATCTTCACCAATCGATATTAGTAGAAACTATTCAAGTTGCAAGGGACACAACTCAAGATGAGTTTAGCCTACCATCCTCAAACTGATGGTCAAACTAAAATTGTTAATAAATTCTTAGGAACCTACCTTCATTGCTTCACTTCTAAACATTCTACTCATTAGGCCAAGTGGCTTCCTTTGGTCGAATGGTGGTATAACACCACCTACCACTCTTCCATGAAGGTGACTCCCTTTGAAGCAATCTATGGTAAAATTCCACCAACTCCAACTTCTTACCTTCTAGGAAGCTCCAAGTTTTAGGTAGTGGATTTCACTCTCTGCCAATGTGACTCCATTCTTTACCAACTTAAGCTCAACTCGGACATGGCTTGAAACCATATGAAATATCAAGTAGATCAAAAACCTTCCAAATGTAGCTTTATCATGGATAATATAGTCTTTATTTGCTTACAACCATACAAAAAATTCTCTCTTCAGTTGCATTGTTGTCAAAAACTATCTACCAAATACTATGGTCCATATCAGGTATTGCAGAGGCTTGGGGTGATAGCATATAAACTAGCCCTTTCAGCTAGCTCCAAAATTCATCCAGTATTCCATGTGTTATCTCTCAAGAAATTTATTGGCAACAAGGTGTACATGCAGTCTACACTTCTAGAGTTAGACGAGGAAGGGTTCATCCTTCTTGAACCTCAATGTATTCTTGATCAAAGATCATGTACCCTCCATAAATTTGTTATCACATATATATTTTTCTAGTGGTGTGGTTTACAACCCAAATATGCAACACGGGAACCTGTTCAGCAACTCCAACATCAGTTTCCTCACCTTCAACTTTAAGGACAAAGCTTCTTGAAGGGGAAGGGCATGTTTGGATCCCATCCTAACACATTGATGTAATATTCCTTGTGAAACATGGGTAACACCCATGTTAATATTTTATAATATTTTTTTATAGTTTTGTATTAGGAAGCATTTAACCAAATTACACTCTTATATATAACCATTTTTCAAGAATGTAACTTATTGTAGTTAGGAGTTTCTAGTCCAGGTGGTATTTTGCATGTAAGCCAATATTGGGAGTTAGGTGCTAGAAGAATTTTTTAAAACTACAAGGGGTAGTATTGTATGTATTTTTTTTGCATAATTGAATGAAGTATTAAAGGAGGTTGCCCCCTCAAAGAGGTTTGTAATTCAATGTTATTGTGAGATTGTTCTTTTTCTATAATTTATTTACATAGTGTGCATTTTATTGCCAGAGTGTGTTGTGAGCATATATGTTTATTTTCCATATTTGTGTGAGTGTGTTTATTTTTAATAGTAGGTTTCTAATAGTTTGCATGTAAAAAAATACCATATCTCCTATGGTAAATTATCATTTAGAATGGTGTGAATTTTATTGTTGCTTCATGCAATTATTGGTCTGGGTCAAATTATTTTTAATAAGTTGAAGCACAAGTCATTATTTCTATAACAAATCATCTACCTCAACAACCTTGAAGAATCCTAGAACATAATTTTCCACTAATGGAGTTTTTTGACCATACAATGCTTCAACTAGGGATATCTTAAGAGATGAATGATATAAAGTTTATACCACCATTTATCTAATGATATCCACTAAACCTAATGATATTGCTTGTCTTGAGCAAAAAAATGAAGATATATGCCCAAATATTTATTAACAATATTTGTTTGACCATTTGACTAAGGGTGATAAGAGGGCATACTCAAGTTGGTACCACTAGGATACATATTTTTTCCAAAATTTATAGGTGAAGACAAGGCCAGGTCACTCAAAATGGTTTTTTGCATCCATGTAATTTCAAAATACAATAAAAAATAGCTTGGCCACCCTACTTGCTAAATAACAATGATATAATGCATAGAAATAAGCATACTTGGAAAGGTGATCTACTACCACAAAGATCACTATTTTTCCCTTATATTTGGAAATATCCTTAGTGAAACCCATGGATATGTACTCCTATTGGTGGTTAGGGATAGACACGGGTTATAACAATCTAGAGGATTTAACTAATTATCCTTTTTTACACTTATATACCTCACATTAGCCACAAATGTCTTACCATATTCTTTTAATCCTTTACAAAATATATTGCTCCACCCATTGGCATACTTTCAAGAATCTTAAATGTCCAGCCAAAGGAGATGCATGTGATTTTTCTAGAACATTTAATTTAATATAAAAATACTAAGAAAGATAAATGTGATCATTTTTTCAATCACTCCATTAGTATATAATAAAAAAAATGCAATTATGAGCCTATCTCTCTTTATTTAATGATTTGCATAGTCTCTAGATCAAAAAACCAATATTTCCAAAGTTAATAAATACATTATGGAAGAGGACTAGAGATAGAATTGACAACAACAACATCCTCATGTTTGTGAGACAAGACATCAATCACCACATTCTACTTTCCTTTATTTTATTCAAACAAAATTACAACCCAAGATCTTGATCATCCATTTATTCTATTTAGGTCATGAGATACACTACTCTAAGAAATAATTAAGGTTGTTATGGCTAGTCTTGATGATGAAATGACACCAAATAAATAAGACCTCCATTTATTGCATAGGTTTGATATTGTTAGGATCTACCTTCTTGAGTTACTATATATCCCAAGGCTAATACCTCTTGGACCCCAAAGGAATATTTGGAAATTTTAACAAAAAGTTTTCCCTTTTGTAATAGGTGAATAAAATTTTCAACTTGGTCTAGATGATCCTCCCAAAACTTGTTATAAAGTGAAATAATATCAAATAAAATTTGCATAAACTTATAAAGAAAAATATGAAATACAAAGTTCTTGAGACTTTGGAAAGTTAAAAAAGCATTAGTGAGACCAAAAGGTATGACTAGAAACTCATAATGACCCTAATATATAAAAAACATAGTCTTAGGAAGATCCTCTTCCCTAAAACTAGAACACAAGTCTTATATTGTAAAGTATCTAGCACCATGTAATTCATCCAATAATCATGTATAACAAGTATATGAAACTTATATTTGATAGTGATCTTGTTGAGAGGGTTAAAATAATGGAATATACACCTTGAATTATCCTAACATAATACCATATTTATTGAAGAGGAGTATGGATTTATTCTTGGATGATGATTCCTTACTTCAACATTTCCTAAACCAACTTCTCAATTTTTGACTTTTAAGAATGGGGTTAGCAATAAGGTGGATGTCATGATTATGTGTGTACTTAGGAGGTAGATCCATGGGATTACTAAACACCTCGTCATAATTATCCATAATGTTTTATAAATACAAAGGAAGAGTTATAAGAAGCTATTCCAATTACTAAACCTTTGTGCATATGACTTAGGAAAAGAATCCACAACCACCTTTCATCAATATATTTTTCATGCTATGTGAACTAACCTCGTTGGAGGGGGAGGTTTGGATTCCCTTAGAGAAAAATGATTCTTTACTTCTCCATCCACTAGACATATAATTTTTATAGATTAATAATAACAACACCAAGTTGAGATAACCATTATGCTCCCAATATGATATATGAACTACCTAGGTTAATGGAAATAATATTGCCCAACCAAGTATAATATTCCATTTGGAAGTTAAATTTAGTTGTTTGAACCACACACTAAGTGGTATCTCCATTTGTAATTAAGATTTAAAATTTATATTGATTTGAAGCATTAATATACAAGCCCAAGGACTACATTGTCTTACTATTTATAAAATCATGTGTGCTAGCTAAATCAATCAACACATTTTAATAAATTCTTGTATCTTGATAGTATGGTGATATTGGATCCCCATAATATCATAACTAGATAGGGCCATGTTATCATCCTCATATTTTGCTTCATCTACTCCTATAGGTTGGTCCTACTATAATTAATATTTATCTTCATATATTTTTGTCTTCATATTCAACTTTAAAGTTATGGCAATATTCATAGGCTTCATCTTGGGATGCTGAGAACAATATCTAAAATAGAAGAATCCTATGAATTGTAAATATTCAAATAAGGAAAAAAAAAATTTGAAGTCACATCTATGTTGGGGACTAGAATCTTAGAGCTTCTATTTTTCCATCAAATATATACATTGAGCATTTTATGCAGTCTTGGATGTGGAAATAAGTTAAAATTGCACCTCTAGGAATCCTAACTTTCTCACATGCTCTATAGAAGCTATCAACTAGTAAACACAATTGCTACAATTCATTAAGACACCGTAGGTTTTATCGGTATAACAAATACGTGCATAATAAGAGAAAAATATGCAACTCTTCGGTTTAGATTTTTTTCTTAAATATTTGCAATTACAATTATGCAGTCTCAACTACTTGACATACACTTCTCTCTCACACAATCCACTATATTATTCACATCCATCAACTTCTTTCTATAGTTTCCCATTTGGCTACTATACACAACACATTTAATTTAAAGAGTAATACCTAACTAAATGAAGTTGATTTTTCTTGTTTGTGTAAAACACTCCAATTGTGTTACCACTTTAGGTAAGTCCCAAGGAGGCAGGGGTATCTATTCCTCCATAAAAACCCAAGGCTTGCACTTGGTTTACCCCCTTCGGCACACTCAAAGAGCATGCCTAAAATAACCAAAACACAAACAAACAAACATAAAAAAACAAACACAAAAAACACACAAACAACAAAAATAATAATAAATAAATAAATACAAAAACAACAAAAGACAACAAAAAACACAAAAACATAAAGACAACAAAATATTAAAAAAATATAAAAAATAAAATCAAAAACATAAAACAACAAAAAATGTAAAAACAACAAACAACAACAAAACACAAAATACACACACAAAAAAACACAAAAGATAACAAAACACAAAATACACAAAAAAACCACAAAATACAACAAAACAATACACAAACACAATAAAAACACACAACACACACAAAAAAAAACCAAAAAAACAAAACACAAAAAAATAAAAACAACAAAAATAAACACAAAAATAAAACATAACAAAAACAATACAAAACAACACACACATTGAAAAATTAAAAAAGAGGAAAAAACAAAATGCAAGTTTGGTCTTTCTAGGCCAAAAGGCTATTTAGGCAATAATAAACAAAGAAAACATGAGAATGATCAATCTGAGAAAGAGAACTAAAATACCCTAACTGAACCAAAGAGAAGCAAAAACAAAAAAAAAAAGGAACTAGGTACCTCTAGTACTGGAGCCATCCAAAGAAATTATAAAAAGAATAACTTTTCTTATTTATGAATCCCACCATCTGGGAGGGTGGCCATATTAAGTAAGATCACCTTTTTCCAATGCACAATTAGCTAAATCATTAGCACTCCTATTATGTTCTTTGACCACATTATTGTATTAAACATTCAAAAAGCCCATCTGGATTAATTAAATCTTCTCAACAACTTTTTTATTCTCCAATCAACCTTATGATTCTTAGACTTAAAAAAATTAATCATGACTTGAGAGTCATATTAAACCAACACAGTTTTCCACCCAACCTTAGTAGCCTCTCGAAAGCCTCTAAGGATACCATACCCCTTAGCAAGATTATTGGAAAGGATACCCAAATTCTCAACAAAAGTAAATATCGAGGAACCATCTAAAAGTCCACCAATTTCTCCTACACTATATTTTCTAGGGTTCCCCCTTGAGGCTCCATCATTATTGAATTTTCCAAAATCCTTAGGAAGATGCTACCAAATCCTTGTTCTATCCATATTTCGATTAATCACATTCCATTTAAGTTGGTTGCCCTTAAAATAGTTAATATTCAATCTTTGCATCACTTGATCCTATCTTTGGTGGGAGTTCTAGGGTGTTTAAAGAGTTGTTGGACTGATTCAACTAAGTTGGCAATGGTATTTTTCTAGATATAGTGAATTTCCTTCCTTTCTTGATTGAAAATATGATTGTTTCTTTCTTTCTAGATATTCCAAGGTAGGATGGTAGAACCCATCCAAATAAGATTCCTAATAAAGTGATCAACACCCTCATGATTAGGCCAATATCTCTAAAGCTAATCAAAATTAAAAAATTTACCACTGTAATCCAAGTAAGAATTCCATTCTCCTCCATAGCTTAGAGGCTAAGGTACACTTAATAAAAATATGACTAGAAGTTTCCACATTCTCTCCATACAATTTGCATCTAAACGGGCTATGAAAACCATGTTTCATAAGTTGCTCACCAGTAAGTACCCTACGATGCAATAAAATCCATATAAAGAACCTCACCTTAGGACATAGATTTTGAGCCCACAACTAAGTAAAAATGTCATATGATTGGTTGTGATATTATGGCATAAGGTAAAATAGCCTTGAGCAACTGAATACTCACCCTTAGTAGTGTTGTTCCATCCAAAACAGTATTTATCATGGCACCAAGAGAGAGATATCATATGAAGGATGCTTTGGATATCCTTTATTTTCCTTTCTGGCATTTGAATAGGCTAGTACTCAATAGGGATCCAATATCTACCAACCTATGAATTACCAGTATGGTATCGATAGTAATTAGCAATATTTATCCAATTAGCTTTATGAAGCTCTTCCATACAAGACCTCCAATAAAGAAACTAAGTTATCAAAGGTTTGTGACCATCCCAATAATATATCCAAAAATTTACCATTATGAATGATCCAAAATAACTTTTGCATAATTAAATCATCACCAATATTAAGAACCATAAAAATGGAAGAATATTTGGTAGGCAATTGATAGTGAACAAGGTATTCATGACTTTTGTTCTCAACATATTTAGCATAAATATTCTTGTTCCAAAGAGCATTAAGGTTATGCAAAATACTCCAATACATTTTAGCAACTAAAGTCTTATTGTTATTAATAGCATATTGAAAACCTAACCCCCTTCATTTGGAAAGGCATAATGTACCCCATTTCACCAAGGCTCATTTTATTTTCTCCTTAGTACCACTCCAGAGGAACCAATGATTGATTTTATCTAATTATCAAAGAACAACCTTTGGGATATTCAACATAATAAAATCATAAATAGGTATAGCTTTAATGACTCATTTTACCAAGGTAATTCTACCCCCAAATGAAATACATCTATTAGTCCACTTTCCAATTTTCTTCTTAACTCTATCCAACAACCAATTCCAGTATTTTTTTTATATATTTAAATATTAAGAGAAATGCTTAAATAATTTATTGAAAGGGAGGTCTTATTATATCTTAATTTATCCAAGATCATGGATTTCTATCTAGGAGAGCAGTGAAAGAAAATGAATTTATATTTTCCTTCATTAATCAATTGCCTAGTAGCATTATAAAAATAGCTAATGATTTAATTAATTTTAAAAGCTTCCTTAACTATAGCTTTACCTAACAAAGTAGAGTTATCAAAAAATTGAAGATAAGAAATAGGCCTAGCTCCACAAGCAATGGTAACTATCTGAAGGTTTATATTTTCTATATTTTTTATTATAGTCCTGCCCAAGCATTCAACAAGAATGATGACTAAATAAAGGGATAGGAGGTCACCTTTACTAATACCTCTAAAAGTAGGGAATAGCTGAGAAGACCTACAATTGAAAAGAATATAGTAGGATACTGAAGATATACATCCCATAATCTAGTCCATCCAATCTTGAGAGAAGCCAAATTTCCTTAAAACTTTGACAAGGAAGTACCAATCCACTCTATCATAAGCTTTAGATAAGTCTAAATGAATGAACATAGATGGATATTTTTTTATTTCTATGGAATGGATGGCTTCCTAAGCAAGAACTATCTCATACACTATTTGACACCCTTCCACATAACCCCCTTATTTAAGGGAAATAATTTTATGCAAAAGAGGCTTCAACCTTTTTGCCATGATATTTGTAAAAATTTTGAGAACATTACATAAAGCTATAGGTCTAAAAGTTGATATATGATCTACTTCTTGAGATTTTAGGACAAGATCTATATAAGCTCTATTGATAACCTTCAAAATTTCTTTGGATTTCTTGGCTTCTTCCACCACATCTAATAAATCAGAATGAAGGATATCCCAAAATTCTTGATAGAATTCAATATGAAAACCATCAATACCTAGGGTTTTCCTTTTTGCATTTTAAAAAACACCTATTAAAGCTCATTGATAGTAACTAGAGCAATCAAAATAGAGTTCTCCTCAAAAGTGATAAGAGTAGAGATATCTTGAAGAATATTTTATTGAGAACTTGATTCAAGAGGTGCAACAACAAATAGATTGGAAAATTAATTAACAACAATAGAGTTCATGCCATCCCAAGTGTAGAAAACTTCTCTAGAATTAGATTTTATGGAAGAAATAAATTTTTGAGATATTCAAGCTAGAAGAGATTTATGGAAGAAATTTATGTTTTGATCTCCTTATTTGAGCCATTGGATCCTGGATTTTTGCTTTCATAAGAGTTCTTTTCTTTTTTTCCATTCCTCTAACTGAGCAATGAGTTTAATTTTATTTGTACTTATACTCTCTATGAGGCCATATAAATGGATTTTATTATTTAAAATTTCAAGTTGAGCAATAACTTCATGTTTTTTTTGTCGAACATATCCAAACTTCTTCTAGTTCCAAATCTTGATTTTGGATTTAATGTATTGCAACCTTTTGAAAAAACAAAACATCTTAGTCCCATACCTTAGTTTACCTTCATTCCACCATTGCTACACTTAGGGTCTGATTGAATTGTCTCTAAGCCACATTAATTGAAATTGAAAAAATAAGAAACTCATGTTGGTTTTCGAAATTTCCACCATTATAGGGCAGTGATCCAAACCAGCATTGTTAAGAGTCTTCACCTTAGAAATATGACCATGGATTAAGAAATTATTATATAATAAGGACTTATCCAATCTCCATAATACAAGCTAAGCCTTACCTTTTGTTAGACCAAGTCATAAGACCATTATCTAGTTGGATGTCCACAAGATGAAGGTTTGCAATATATTCACTCATGATATCAGTACTTTTGTCCAAATTTCTATTTACCCCGATTTTCTCATCCAAATATAGGATGTTATTGAGATCTCCTCCAATCAAGATCCAAGCTTTAGGAAAATGAGAGATAATATAAGTTATATCCTTCCAATGTCTTCTCTTTTCCTCCAAAGTAGTTAGAGCATAAATAGTTATGCAAAGCATAATTTGGTTAGAATGTCTACTTTGAATAGCTATATCCAAAAGACCCCAAATACCAACCATATGGTGAATAACAACCTCTTTTGGGTCCCAAAGGCAAGCAATGCCACCATAAGTCCTCTAGGAACTAAGAGAAGTGACTTTTCTAGTTAGCCAGATTTTACTAGTAATTGAAACCATTTACTCTATTGAAATATTTGTTTCATGAAGAAAAACAAGATGTGGATGGTTTTATTGAATCATTCTTCTAATTTCATTTTTTTTTGAAAGACTTCCTTTGATTCCTCTAATATTCCAAGTGATGATCTTAATTAATATCAATGTTAAATAATGATCTTCATTCGTAAGGGTAGTAATATTACCTTCCTCTAAAAGCTTTTCACCTTATTTTACCATATGATGTTGATTGGTCTTGCGGCCTGCCTTTTGGTTGGAATCGATCTTAAGTTTTTTTCCCTATTTTATGACTTACCCCAATTGAATCTGAGATGGCTTCTAACTTCGAATATTACGTGTATAAAGCCAAAGTGTTATTGCAAGGTTTAACATAGTCTATCTTAGGACTTGTATTATCTGAAGTCTCAACATTTAAAATATTATTTTTTTGTGTGTATATTTTCTCCTTTTTTTCTTGTTGAAAAACTTTAATTTGTTGGTTGTCATTGAGTCCTTATTTACATATTTAAATTGCATTTCTAATATTTTTGTCTCCATTATTTCCTCTTCCTCACCTAGGACATCATTTGTAGAAATAATTTCAAACATATTAGCTGATAACTTTGATTGATCCTTCATAATTTGTTTTTCTGAGTGTTATTCCTCTTAGGAATTTGGAAACCTACTAAGTTTGTATCCTCTATTTTTCTCTAGAATTTTATTTAGGCTGACGCTAGAAAAATGACCATATTCATGGAAAATTTGGCAATGAAAAGGAATGTTATCATACTCCACCACTTGATCCCAAGTGTCCTCCCCACATTGTAATAAAATATTTTTAGGTAGGGGTTTGTCAAAATCTATTAAAACACAAATATAAGCATAATTAATATATTCAAATTTTTTAATACAACCAACAACCATCATAAAAGTTCCCAAAAAGTTTCCTATTGAAGAAAAAATAACTATATTTCAAAAATCAATTAGGAGGCCAAAGAGTCTAACCCACACAGGACATGTAGAAGGCATCTCTTCTTCAACTTCAAATTTAGTATGCCAAGGCTTCATGAAAAGCCCCACCCTTCCAAAAAACCAAGGACCCACTTGAAATATTTTCTATCTTCATTATTAGAAAATAAAACAAGAAAATAATCATTTAAATAAATAGAGATTTATAACTCACATTTTGTTTTCCAGTTTTTTGCAGCCCAAACTTTAAAATAAGATAGGCTCAGATGAAAACCCAAGAAATGATAAATTAGGGATCTTTTTTCCAGATCTTCTATGCCAATATGAATAATGCCCAAATCTAGATTAACAATCAGAGTTCCATCAGCTACCCTATGACATCTCGACTTAATTTTCCTAGGATCAATCTTAGGCATTCTCATAGGTTTACAAGAAACCCTAATATTAATATTAGCATTTTAGGTTGAGGTTGTCCACCATGGAGGGCATCCCTAAAATTTATTTTTAGGGCTGAGTCTTTAAAATATTTGCCCTTGGTAGGGGTTTCTACAGTGGATTTTTTTTGGGTGTGATCCTTAGAACCAAATTCACTTAGGACCTAAACCATTTTTTGATCAGTTGCTTGAAACTTATTTCAATATCTCTTTAATCCATGCCTTGGACGTTGAGAAAATGTATGATTTTCACTTTTATTTTGTGCAACAAATTGGAAGCCATTTTCAATCAAGTTTACAACATGAATATCAATTGAAATAAATATTTATAATCCATATTGGATCCCCTGCAACATATCCTGCTAAAATATTGAGCAAAAACCACAAAAAAATTGGTCGCTAGGGCCCAAAGGCCCCAAAACACTATATTTGAAGCTACTTGCACTCAACACAGATAAAATCCTTGCACAATTGCTTACTTTAAAAAAAATCAAACTCTAGATCAAATGAAGTTGCTTTATTGCTTTATTTAAAGAACTATTTTATTTCTTATTTTATTTTTATTAAAGTTACCATATTTTTTTCTTTTTATTTTCTCTTGTTTTTATTTTCCTTATTTTCTTTTATTTCTCTTGTTTTTTCTTCTCTATCTCTTTTTCTTCCTTTTTTTAAGGTGATGTAGGATAGCCTGTTCACCCGAATGCTCCTAGATCAGACATCTCAGGTAAGAAAAATATTTCATGAGCTCTAGCTCATGAGCATAAATTATTTTTCCAAGGTATTATCATTTAGTTTGGCTATCTTCATAATGCCCCCATTTTTGTATTGTCCTTTCCTTAATTTTAGAATAAAACCTCCTCTTATATAATACACCTAGCATTTGTTTCACCTTGTCCCATTCCATCACATCCATACAACCACACTCAACATGAACTTTGTTGGCCACTTTCTCTCAATACCAACACTTTTTTGTGGAGTCATTACATCCTCCATAAATATCACAAGAATGTAGGTTCCAAAATCTAGTTAAAACGTGTCTAGATCTTCCACACCACCTACAATAACCCATATTAGGACCTTCATTTCCTGTACTATTCTCTCCTCCCACAAATTTAGTCTTATCGCTTCTAGATGAAACTATATATCCAAGGCCTCCATTTATTGGTCATAAATTTGGTATTATGGGTATTTTCACACCTTATTCATATATTCCCAATCCTTTGCCATCATATCCTATTCTTATCATTAACTTGGAACCAATACCTTTGGTGTGGTTTTCAAAGTATCCAAATTCTTCATTAGCATTCTAATCACAATGTCTCTCACCATAATTTGAAGTACCACTATTACTATCAAGTCAAGAAATATGGTCTTTATCATGGCCAACACAACACTAAATGACATCATGACATTTATCTTCCTCTCCTATCTCTTTATTCTTATTTTTCTTTGTCTATTTCTCCCTATTTATAGTAGAAATCATTGCACCATCATATTCCTTATCATTACTACTAATGACTTGGGCTATCTACCTCTTTCCCATGCTTATTTTCTTATATGTTTCCATATTTTCCTCCACTTGTTTCATAGCTTCTCTCAAAATTACCTTTTCTCCCTTCAAATTGATCTCATAACCTTGTAAGAATTGTATTTTTGTATTTAAGCACACCTTAGGACTATCATCTACATTTTCTCCTTTTTTATTTAATGGATTTAATATGTACTTCCTTTCACCTTTCTCAATAGTATAGGTGTTATCCCTACCATCATGCATTACCTTTCTATCAAATTGAAATGGTCTACCAAGCAATTTATGACATGCATCCATAGGCATGATGTCACGCAATACCAAATACTTGTATAAAAAAAATTTAAAATAAAAAATACATTGATTACTAATAAAGATTTTATACCCTTTTTGAAGCCTATATACTTTGTAAGGATTTTTATGCTCCCTCTATTGCAAACCTAGTTTCTCAACCATCTCTGTGGATACTAGATTGTTTGTGTTTCCACTATCAACTATAAACTTGCAACACTTTCTACCTAATTTTCATATGGTTCTAAAAATACTTCTTTGCATTAGATCATGCCCCTATTTAGCTTTCTTAACAATATCCTTTGCATCATAATGGATTATCATTGTTCTAACTCTTTCCATCCCTCATCTCGAACCTATAAGTGACTAGTTTCCTTTTCTTCACTATCACTAACATATTTAAGATGAATGTCTCTTCTTTGGAAAATATATATCATGTCCAACTTGGTAGTAACTCTTCTCAACATTTTATATATGTATGTTTTATAGGGCACAATACCACATGATATTCCTCTTCCATGTTACACCATATATTCTCTAAAGTGTATTGTAGACATATGAACACAAAATCTTGCTATGATATCACTCTAATGTTATATTGGATGTGGAAAAAAGTTATGTTTGCACCTCTAGGTAGTATAACTTTCTCATACTCTCTGTGAAAGCCCTCAAAGAGTAAAAAAAATTGCTATAATTCATGAAGGTACCATAGGTTTTATTTGGAAAAAAATACACATGCACAATAAGAGAAAAAATACTCAATTACTATCTTGTGCACAACTTTATTTTTCTTGAATATTTACAATTACAATTATGTGGTCTCAATCACTTGAATTAAACTTCTTTCATACACACTCCACTATACTATTAACATCCACCAAATACTTTCTATACTTGCCCCTTTGGCCACTTTATACAAAGCATTTAATTTGAAGACTAATATCCACCTAAAGAAAGTTGTTTTATTGCTTTTTTAAATAAAATTGATTTCTTGCTTCTTTTATTTTTACTAGTGAATTGGGCTATTTGCATCTTCCCCATGCTTATTTTCTTACATGTATCCATATTTTCCTCCACTTGTTTAATAGCTTCTCTCAATATTACCTTTTCTCCCTTCAACTTGATCTCATAACCTTGTAAGAATTGTTTTTTTGTATTTAAGCACACCTTAGGACTATCATATACCTTTATCCTTTTTCCTTTAATGGAATTAATATGTACTTCCTTTCACCTTTCTCAATAGTATAGGTGTTATCCCTACCATCATGCATTGCATTTCTATCAAATTGCAATGGTATACTAAGAAATTTATGACATGCATCCATAGGCATGATGTCACGCAATACCAAATCCTTGTATGGATTTCTTTTTAAATCAACAACACATTTTTCACTAATCAAGATGTTATAACCTTTTTGAAACCTATATAATTTGTAAGGATTTGGATGCTCCCTCTATTGCAAACCTAGTTTCTCAACCATCTCTATGGATACTAGATTGTTTATGTTTCCACTATCAACTATAAAATTGCAACACTTGCTACCTAATTTTCATATGGTTCTAAAAATCCTTCTTTGCATTAGGTCATACCCATATTTAGATTTTTGAACAATATTTTTTGCATCATAACGGATTATCATTGTTCTAACTCTTTCCATCCCTCATACCAAACCTATAGGTGACTAGTTTCCTCTTCTTCACTATCACTAACATATTTAAGATGAATGCCTCTTCTTTGGGAAATCTCTATCACATACAAGCTATTAGTAACTCCTCTAAACATTTTAGCTATGGATGTTGTCTAGGGCACAATACCACATGATCTTCCTCTTTCAAGTTACACCATATATCCTCTAACATGTATTGTAGACATATGAACACAAAATATTGCTATGATACCACTCTAGTGTTATATTGGATGTGGAAAAAATTTATGGTTGCACCTATAGGTAGTATAAATTTCTCACACTCTCTCTAAAATATCTCAAATTGTAAAAAAAATTGCTATAATTCATGAAGGCACCATAGGTTTTACTAAGACAAAAAATACATGAACAATAATTTAAAAATACTCAAATAATCGTCTTGGGAACAACTTTATTTTTCTTGAATATTTACAATTACAACTATGTGGTCTCAACCACTTGACTTACACTTCTCTCATACAAACTCCACTATACTATTCACATCCACAAAATACTTCTTATAATTAACCCTTTGGCCACTTTACACAAAGAATTTAATTTGAATACTATTGTCCATCTAAAGAAAGTTGCTTTAATGCTTTATTTAATAAAATTGATTTATTTTTGTAGACACCTAAAACATGTCATGTCGATGGAGACTACTCATATGGACATGCTACAAGACCATATAGAAGATCTTGGGTAGACTCCAATATAGAGTAGTGGTTCTAACCACTCAAGTTGGGCTCCTTGGCCTAATTAGTCTGAACCGCAGCCCAAACCTATAGTCTAAAGTTTGAACTATAGCTAAGGCCTATGGTTTATAGTCTAAACCACGGCTACAACCTTTGGTCTTAACTGAAGTTCAGTTGGCCTTCATCCAAGCCAAAATGGTTTGAATGACCATTTGTTCTAGAAGACGATGTTTAGAGGATGAAATCTTCTAATCCAACTATCCCAACCACCCCTTCTTGATCTTGGCTTATCCATGATGCCACCCCTAGCCTTGGGACATCCTATAAGTACCCCTACAAAATAGGGCAAAAATGGATAGAGCATATAGAGCATTTTTATAGTGAAGCGTTGTCGAAATATTGAGAGAGAGTGAATTTTGGAGATCAAAGTAGCAAAACCCTATCAAATTTTGGACTCACTTGAGTGCATAGAGAAAGCATTTTTTCCATCCCCATTATCAATTTGTCAAATATCATGACGAATTAGGCCATGGATAGCCAAGAAATGCCAATTCAAGTAAACGAAGGCCCCATTCAATGATTCAACCACCAAAATTGTTAGAGGACACCCAAGGTGACCTTTTAACATCAGTTGGACAAGGATATCAAGCCCACAACCCTTTAATTTAGAGGGTAAACCACTTGGTTGCTCATCGTGGCTTTTAGTCACAGTTTATAGTGTAGATCGCTAATCAGAGCTACAATTTCCAACAGAGGTGACTTCTCCTTACTGTTTCATTTCCAGTGTGCTTAATTAGATTACATTTAGCATTTTAATGGTTTAATTAGAATTTTAGAGACTTATGACCAGAATAATTAGTGTTTTTACTATCTTGTCTTCATTATAGTAGAATATGCATTAATGGCTTCTTTTCACACTTTCATGCTTCATTTTGCATAATTGATTCATTAGATTGATAGTTGTAGTTCTTGTTTACATATTTCAAGCAATCTTGTCGAATATTGCATATATCTAACATATTTTATTAGATTTATTGATTTTAGTTATAATGGCATATACATGTTTATTACTTTCAATGGGCCTCATCACGAGAGGTTGCCTATGTTTTTAACTATATTTTGTTGTTTCTTGACCATAGGGATCTATATTTAGAGGAGCATACATTCAAATTCTTCCTCAACATGAAGAAGAGGGTCTACTCCATCCTAAGATAGTTTGCGACTATTTGAAAAAGCAATTATAGTGTGCCTACCCCGTTGGGGGCTTTGGCAATTATATTAAGAGTATCAACATTCTGGTGACCCTAAGAGAGACAATATTGTAACCATATTTCATTGGCATAATTAATAAAAGAAACATGCATTTTCATTTTTACATGCAATCTTGTTACTTTTTCATGCTTTCATGTTGATTTCATTAATGCAATAGTTAGGTGTACACTTTTGGGGATAGATCAGAAGGAGATCATGACAGAACTCCATAATTCATGTGATATAAATGATGTTTCTTGATTTTTGAAATAATAGGTATAGACCACAGCTATCATTTGTGGGCCAAAAATTTAATCGCAAGTTCAACACATGGTTTATAATCTAAACCGTAGACCAGACCTACGGTTTATACCTCACAACACAGATAGTAGAAATTAGAATTCATATCAACTCAAGACCTGAGGTAGGCCCTATTTTCCACTCTCTATTATTTTTTTACTCTCTATGTTTTTACAAAATGCATAAAAGTGAATGAAATTAGGAAAAACAAATTAAAAAATAAAAATTAATCATGTCCTAGTTCATTTAGCATTTGCATCTATAGAAAGGTGCTACTAGGAACAATTAACCTATGATTGTAGTCCACCCTAGGCTACATCATGATTGATAGAAGTGTCTATTTGGTTTGCATGTTTGAGGCCCAATTAGTGGCCATTGTAATCGTAATGTGCATTTTCTAAAAGAGCATTTAGATTAGTTTGCATATTTTGAATGTAAAATGTTCTTTCATTTGCATAGAAAATGAGCATGAGTGTAATATGATGTATTTATTTTATATATAATAAAATGAACCACACACACCACTTGGCACTTAAACGCTAGTGAGTTGGGCTTGACATCCAACCACTAGTAGGGTTCAATGATGGTGGGTGTAATTTCCATCTGCTGGCCCAAATCCTATGCACCCTTTTTTACTAGACCAATACCAGATCTAAGAACCTTTCATACCCTAGAAAATTTGCATGTATTCTCTTTGGAGGGTATAACGCTGGCTAGGGGAAAATGGGTGAGGATTTGGGAGAACCTATGATCCTTGACCATGTGTAGACTTCATTACCACACATTATAAGTTGTATTACATGACTTGGATTTCATAGCCAAGTTGTCTAGCTATGAGTGTACAAGTGAAAGCCAATTTAAATTGAGAATATCATTCAACACTTTTCAAAACATGATAAGGAGTTATATACTGATACATCAAATTATTGAAACACAAAAGATTCTAGGGCTCACTTTTAAAATTTAATATGAGATAAACATAATTGTATACCTTGTTTTCTTAATAAATAATAAATCTAGACACTAGGTGCACCATGGTGGAGACACGGGGTGGTCGGTAAAGGCACAAGCCTGAAGCCCATGACCAAGCCCCAATAGATTCACATTAGCACATGTTGAATCCTCACCCACATGTGCTCCCCTAACGTCATTCTACGAGCATTAGAGGAGATAATTTGACAAGAGAGGAACCTATTGAGAAAACCTCCAATAGAAAAGATTTTGTGCATTCCTCTATACATTGAATAGGGCATGGAGTCTCTCAACATGAGGGTGTTCCACTCAAAAGTCATTATCAGGATCACATTGCATGTGCATCCATAGGATATGCTGAAGAGTATGTCATACAAGGATCCAAGTTGGTAACCCTACATCATAGGTCTGTAGGAGGATCCATGGCTCCACCTTTGAAGTACATACGTGATCGAGATCCACCTATTCAGGGGCATGTAGACAGGGCCACCACTGAGCATAGGCCTGTACAAACTCCCACACATGGTGAAAATCAAAATATCACTATTGATATGGCTAATGTGGGAGCCAATGGCACACCACCACATGAGCGATGGAGATCAAGATAGTTAGATGGATTAGGTAGTGTCCTTGAGTAGCTAGGCTATAATCATCTCCACCCACCCATGCTCTGATTGAGCATAGTGGAGGTTCTATTAGGACTACTCAAGAAAATGGAGATGCTTCTAAGCACCCTCATATAACACATCCACCATCAATGCATGATGGCACAAAGCACATAACATAGTAGGATGCCCATGTCATCTTTATAGACAAGGGAAAAAGCATCATAAATAAGTCATATGGGTATAAAACCCATAAAGTCACTTGCATAGAGCATGCATACTAGAGGCCTGTCATGACCAATGACCTTGATAGATCACACAGACTGGTATCTGAGTAGTGACAATAGCTCCTCCAAGACCAATTGGAGGATGCTCTCCTATAAAGGCAACACATTAAAGAAGATAATATTCAATCGCATAGGCTCATTAGACAAAGACTATACGAGCAGTACCTATGGGAAGAATGCATCCTTACCCAAAAGGAGCATGTAGAGTAGGAGGATAGGCTAGCTAGGGCTGGTATATATACTTGTGTCAAGAATAGAGAGTGCACTCAGAGAAAGGCTTTTTCACAAGCCGATGTGCAACAAGAGTGTAGAGTTGCTCATACTCATATTAGCGTCCAACAAAGGGAATGACCACCACCATTCGAGCATGAGGGGTAATAGAAATATCAAGAAGAAGAGGGAGCAGGAAACAACCAAGAAAATCCTAAATAATACCTAGTCAAGGAGGAGGAGGAGCAATGACTTCCACCTCAACAAAGGAAGAATGTACCTCTGAAACCACCCTCATGTCAGCTTAGGGAGAAGGAATTATTATCCTCAGAGGCTTATAAAGCCCTAGCTGAGAAGGTAAAGGTGATTGAGAGGCAAGGCATAACACTTCAAAAGCTGACATTAAGAAATATTCACAATAAGCCTTTGGACCCCTCGATACCTGCTCTAGCTTACCCTGAGCACTTCGTTATGCCTAAATTAGAAAAATTTAAAGATGATGAAGATGCACAGGAACATGTCATCAAATTTTTGGATGCTTATTTCCAAATTTCTAGCAATAATGCCTTGTTGTTGCACACATTTATTATGACCCTTTTAGGCACAACTCAAGAGTGGTTCAATCATAAAAATAGGCACAACATTACCAATTTTAAGCAACTGGCTGATGCTTTTCTTGAACACTTTTATTTTGGCATAAAGAATAGGTAAACCTTTCTAACTTGGCTATGCTAGCTCAGCATGATGATGAGCCAATTGAACAATATGGAAAGAGATGGAGAATATTGATGGCAAAGCTACCATTCCCTATTCCTGGTATGGAATTAACCTAAATGTTCACCAAGATTTGTGCCAAGTACATCTCATTACTATTGCAACTGCAGTAGTATCTGATGTTTGAGGAGGATTTGGTGCAAGCCAAGGTGATTGAAGATATAAAGTCGCAAGAAGGTAATTTGAAGCTTAATAACAGGAAATAGGGGCCAAATAAAATCTCCATGAAGCAAAATGGAAAGAAGGACCACATCAACCAGGTAGTACTAAACCTCCAAAGAGAGGATAAAGGGCAAAAAAAGTAGAATTATTAGGCCCAACCTCCTCCTATGTAATATGAAAAGCAAAATAACAACTATAAGGGAAAAAACAAAGAATAATGTCTGCCTTGCTAATTCATGCCTCTAACAAAATCATTGACTTCAATATTCCACTAGTTATGCAAGGCTAAGGTGATCAGACTACTCGAGGTTAAGCTAGTCGATCCGAATCAGCCCAAGTCAAAGGGATATCAAGATGACTTGTTTTGCATCTACCACCGAGCAACGGGCCACAACATCGAGGTATGTTGGTCCTTCAAGCATATTGTGTAGAACATGATTGAAAAGGGTAATCTTGTAATACCAAGTGTAGCACCCTAAAATTGGCACGATTAAACCTTAGTAAAAAGATAAAAATTTGAATTTTAACCCAAACCACCTATTACCCGCTTCCCTTATTTTTTACACCATTTTTAGGATTTGTTTTGACCTTTGGATGATATCATCATAGATCAGACGAAATTGTCTCAGATTTGACGAAATCGTCTGGAAGAGAACGTCCAGATGATTTTTTCCCAAAACAAAATTTTCATAATTATATTATGTTTCAACAGCTTCTCTAACCTGGGCAAAAAGCATGTCTGCACAGTTAGAGTCTCCCCCATTGGAGATCTCCCAAATTGGGATGATCTCCAAACTCCTAACCTTCCCTAATCCTATATAAACTAGGAATTTCTTAGTTTATCCCCTTGAACCCCCTAGCTAATGGATTTACCTACAAATTTAGTTCTTTGTGCCTTAGAACACCTTCATACTTTTGTTTGCATTGCATATTTCAAATTTTCTTGCAGGAATCTTATTGTTCTTCAGCTGGAGCAATCTTGGATCGTCGCAGACAATTACAGACTATTTTAGATGATCCTATCATAGATCGACAATGATCTCGTATGATTGGAGATAATCTCGACTGTAGTCCATATTGAGGGCAATCAGAGCCCAAATTTTGTATTTTCTTGTTGTTTCTCTGCATTTCTTTAAGCATTATCTTAGTTACTATATTTATGCATCTTAGAGTTCTCCTTATTTAGTATAAATGTATGATAGAGTCAAAATAAATTGTCAAATTAATGCATTTCCTTTTAATTGCTATCTGGATTTATCATTTGGGCAATTTTACTATTATTTCTATCATTTCCCCTTGCTTTTACAGTTGTATTTTTGGTATTTTGTATCTATTTCTGTGATTGTAGGTTTTTGACAAATTCGTCTAATGAATTCATCAGATCGACACTGATCTTGTCTGATCTTAGACGATCGACTAAGATCTGAGATGATCCTATGCAATTTCAGATGATTTTATGCAATTTCAGATGATTCCATATGATTTGAGATGATTTGGACTTCTAAAAACCTCAAAATCTTCATCAGACATCCAAAATCAGGTACATTTAGCATATTCTTTGTGTTTAGCATTTATTCATGTTTTTTGTATCCATATAAATCAGAATTGACATATAGAATAACTTAGATTCATCTTGGCCAAACCTAGGAATTGAATGATTAAAGAACAAAATGAACACATCAAGCCTACTATCAACCTAGGCATGGAAACTGCCACTCAAAATTTTCCTGGTGAACCCACCATCCATAAAAAATTCACCCTTATACCCCTCCCCCGAGATGTGGGACCTTCAAAGGGCCTCTCAGTCTGAGGTATTGTCCCATACTTCTCACATACCCCTTCTAGGTGCGAATCCTATAGCCTGAAGGTAAGGATACAAAAAATTTGAAGCGATACATTTTGGTGAACCTGACATGAAAAACTAAAAACATTTTGAAAATAATCCAAAAACATTAAAACATAAATGCATTTAGAATCAAAGATTGTATATCATATTTAGATGGTATATTATAATAAAAGACAAGTTGTCACCATTAATGTTGAGAATCAATTAGTAGCTATAGATATTACTTCTGTACTTAGAGTACCTCAAACAAATAGGTTTCAACCTTTATGGGACGAACTTAATAGGAGATTGAATATCATTGAATCTAGATCAACCAAACTTAGGCAAATAAAGAGGTTTTTCCTAGATAGAATCTTGGATCCTGATCAGTGACCTTATATCATGAACTTCAGAGAGCTTGCCATAGGTGGTTAGCAGATAAAATAGCCCTTGTGTCTTTCGAGTTGTACACCTTCGAGGAATACCTCGATAATGCAGTTGTAGTACATAAATTTCTATCTAGTATAGAGGATCAAAAGGTCATCCTTACATATAGGAAGAGATGGAATAGAGTTCTTAGAGCTATGTTATATCGAGAGTATTGCCATGAGCTGTATTTTTACAAGTCAGAGTCAGAAGTAGATAACATCACCGTAGCACACTTTGTCAAATTCGTAAAAAACCATTTATAATTTGAAGAGGAGCATTTCATGACTCCTGATGAACTTGATCCCATCAATGACATCTATAAACTATTTATAGAAAACTAAGCCATTCTCTTATTATTATTATTTCTTGCATTTTGTGTTTTGTTTGTTGTCTTTATAATCATAAAAAACAAAAAACAAAAAACAAAAAACCAAAAAAACAAAACAAAAATAATAACAAAAATCAAAGCATTTTCCTTTAAGTATTATAGTAGGTATATAATCAAAATATATACCTTCCAATTTTTTTGTAAATATATTAATATATATTTGCTAAAATCTAAATTTAAGCATAATGACTAGACTTAGGAATGGAAAATAGATTGAAGTAGAAGAATATTGGTTAGGAAAACCAGTAAATAAACCAGATGTCCTTCCTGAAGACCCAATTTAGGAAGAAGGAACCCTAGACCAACAAGAAGAAGAATTTGCTGAAGGAAATGAAAAAAGATAAATTTTTAGAGAGGAAGGATCCTCATCTCCTAAAATATCTTTGGAAGGAGCTGTCACTTTTGAGAATATGGAACATTTCTAGAAGTTCCTCAATACTAATGTTGGCACTCTTAATAGAGCAGTCCATATGGATAAGGATCAAATTAGTGATACTCAAGCAACCCTAGAAGACATATCACACATGCACTAATATCTTGTCCTTCGTTGATCAAGAAAGTGATCAAGCTGGTCCATCCAATTTGGATATGGCCGCTATAATCCAGAATATGCAACAACAAGTTACCCAACCATCTAGAGTGCTTGTTACCAAGCCTAGGGTTATTCCCACACAAAAGAAACCATCATTCACTGCACTATTTCATCAAGTTAATGATAAACATACCTCAAATCAACAAAATCCTAAAGCAAAAACAAACACCAATTTCCAACAATCTAGGATACAACATAATGCTACAACAAACCTTCTTCATAATACTCTTCCTACCAATCATTTTCATAACAACAATATGGCATCTAATCCTTATGTCACACAATCATATGCTCAAATACCACCAAACCAATATGGTGGACAAACTAGTAATCTAGAAGCCATGGTGAAATAGTTAGTCTCCCGCATGGATCAGATAGATCCCTACCATCCCCCGTACAATTATAGAGAGATGTGCAGTCAGCCTCTAGATCCTATAGTTGTAGCACAACCATACCCTAAACACTTTCCTATGCCTGTCCTACCTATATACAAATAAACTGAAGATCCCATAGAGCATCTTCGTATGTTTAGGATAGCCTGTCATGATATACCACATGATGACTTGTTATTACTAAAAATGTTCCCAAAAATTTTAGGAGGAATGGCATTGGAATGGTATTATCAACTACCCACTCATTCTTTGAGGAATTTCGAAGAAATCGCAGAGTCTTTTGTGCATCAATTTAGTGCCTACATTGAAATGCATGTAACCAGTAAATATTTATACAACCTAAAACAAGACAAATATGAATGTTTTGCTGATTTCCTAGCTCGGTGGAGACAGTTGATAGGAAAATTACACTTTGTGTTACCTTATCAAGAAATGCTAGATATTTTCATCAATAATTTACAAGAACAACTATCCTATGAGTTATCAACTGCTACCTTGACCACCTTTGATCAAGCTATAGATTTAGCTCGAAGAGTGGAAGATGCTCTTATTAGGAGAGATCAATTTAAAAATAAAGATGATGAGAAAACATCCAAAAATCAATATAAAAATAAACAAGTTGTGGGTGATGGAGTCACTGATAGTAGAAATATCGCTACTATTAATGCTGCAAAAACAATAGAGAAATTTATACTAAAACCTCCTGATAAACCACCTTGAGAATTTACTAGGTTAAATCAACCTTTATCAACCATTCTCCTGCAATTACTAGCACGAGGTTTGATCCAATTACCAAATATCTTGGAACCTGATCCAACTATACCCAGATACAAAGCTGATTTACACTGTGATTTCCATAGAGGACCTGGACACGCTACCAACTCTTGTAAAATATTAAAACATAAAATACAAGACCTAATTGATAACAATGAGATGGATGTGCAAGCATTTCAACCTAAACAAAATCCTCCTAATAATTCTCAAAATAACATCCCTCAAAATTAGAATCAAAATGCTAATCAATCACTGGACATATTTCAACATCCTTTACCAAAGCATGGTAAAGAAGTGGCTAATCAAATTGAGCACCATAATGTTCCCCCTCCTACCCGATATGTAGGAACTATTAGTGAACATTCACCTACTTGTGATGTTGACACAACTTTATCCATGGTTACAACCAGACCTCTATATAATATTTGGACACCTGATCTTAGTGATACCGAATACGAGACTGAAAGTGACATGGAAATCACCTCAAATCAATCAAATAGTTTTGAAGATGAATCAGATCCTATTCAACCTATCACAAGTTCTATGGTTCCATAAGAACCATTTCCAAGAAGAGTCACTACTCGACCATCGTCTCACCAATTTCTTTCTAATGAACAAGCCATAAATGCTAGACCAAAACCCATTCATCATCTATAAAATAATATTGTAGGTACCATCGGAGCTGTTACTCGACAACAAGCCCAATATTCTCAACAAGATGAAACTTAGAACAATGGATTAGCTCCATTTATTTTGAAATTTCCTAATAAAGGGAATCACGTGCCTAATGTTCAACCTAAACCTCCTTATAATATTAATAAACAATTATCAAATACTATAGCTAGAATTTCCCTTTTGGACCTTTTAAGATCTTCTACCCATAGGGATGAATTAATGCTCACATTAAGCCAGATGATGGTACCACAAAATATTCAACCTAACACCATGTCCAATACTATCATAACTCGAGAAGTCGATTGTATTGACTTTCGGGATAGAGATATACCACAACATAGTTTACATAAGGATAACCCCTTATATATTACTACCCTAATTGGAGATGTAGAAGTTAAACGAGTCTTGATTGATAATGGTTCATCTTTAAACATTTGCACTTTTGACTTCTACCAAAGATTTGGATTTAGAAGTGACGAAATGAAAAGAACTGATATGATCATAAAAGCCTTCAATGATGAAACACAAGAAACATGTGGAGTTATTACTATCCCATTGCAAGTTGGCCCAAGAACCTTAGATACAACGGTATTTATTGTACATTTCCTTGCATCGTACAATATACTTTTGGGTCGCCCTTGGATCAATGCGATGCGAGCTGTTACCTCAACTTTACATTAGTGTGTTAAATTTGAATTTAAGAATCAGTTGGTTACCATTCATGGTGATCCCAAACCCTTTGATATGTGTGCTTTGGCAGAACCTATTGGAGTTCAATTTTGCCCTACTCTGTGATCCACACATCCTAATTCTAATAATCTACCTAAATGTGTGAAACACACACTAATAACATCATCTACTTCTACTCCACCAACTACACCTCTGCATATATTTCAACCATATTTCGAGCAAACCACATTAGGACCTCAAAAAGATCCTAAACCCACAACCAATGCTTCTTGTTTTACTCCTATAAATTCCATACCTATAGATCCATCCATAGACATCTCTACAACGTCTACACCTACCAGAGGCATGTTTTTCACATCCGAAAACATAGGAAATGATCCTTCTACCTCTTACTCTCTTACTGATGAGCTCTTACCCAATTTATCTAAAATTCTTGTATAAAAAAAAACAAACGTTGCTATGCAAGATTCCCATATTTTAAATAAATTGCCACCCTCTCCTCATACCTTGGGCCTCCCATAGCCTATGGTAAGTATCTCCCAAGTCAAGAGCTGTGCTTTTATTTATAAGGGATATGACTAGGGAAGAATACCTAGAAACATCAAGACTCATTATGATATGTATGCTCGATGTTATTTTTCTAATGAGTATATTAAAGCTAAGCCAATAATGCTTAAATTGGGATATAAAGGGAAAGGTTTGGGACCTTAACAGAATGGTATGAAAGAACCTTTTGAGGTAGAACCATGGCCTGCCCGATGTGGTGTGGGCCTATTTCCTAGTAAAGGTCAGCCCTTCCCATTTGAGGATGATGACCATCTCATATGTTACAAAGATTATTTGGATGAACGCGATGCTTTACGTTTAAGGAATAACCCATTTACATGTAATATGCTATCCATAGCTTACCCTGAGATGATTACTAAATCTGACAATGAGTTGGAGGGGGATATCTTCCATGATGTCTCCGTTGAAGAATTGTTACATAACAGATTTTATTTCAATGGCTCTATACCTACTATAGCCTAGCTTGAGGCCACAACTCCTCAAGATGAATTATCCAAGCTAACCTTGGAAGAATTACAAGAATTAGGCATTTCACCTGCCCCATCTAATTTTGAGAGAGATCTACATATGGAAGTTGAAAACGTTATAAATATTAACATTGGAACCGAAGGTAACCCTCACATAATCAACATTGGATCAGAATTGAGTCAAGAAAAACAATATAAATACATTGCATTCCTTAAAAAAATATGAAGACATTTTTGCTTGGACATATGAAGATATGCCAAGATTAGACCCTTCTGTAGTTATGCATCACCTAGTAGTCTATCTGGATGCTAAACTTGTTAAACAAAAACTTAGAAAAATGCATCCTAAAGTGGCCTTACTGGTCAAAGGAGAATTAGAAAAGCTCTTGAAGGTTATTTTTATACAAGCCATTGATTATGCTGAATGGATCTCAAATGTAGTTTCGGTAACTAAGAAAGAAGCTACCAAGGTTAGGGTTTGCATAGACTTCAGAGATATTAATGTTGCATGCCCTAAAGATGATTTTCCTCTTCCCAACATGGATCAGATCATTGATTTTACTACTGGGAGTGAAATGATATCCCTAATGGATGGATTCTATGGTTATAATCATATCAAGATAGCTCCTGAATATCAGGCTAAAATAGCCTTTATTACCCCTTGGGAAACCTTTTGTTGGAAAGTGATGCCATTCGGTTTGAAGAATGCAAGTGCAACCTATCAATGAGCCATGACTTATATATTTCATGATATGATTCATGATATTCTACATGATTATGTAGATGATATTATAGCTCATTCCATAAAAGAAGATGATCATTTAGATGACTTGAGAAAAGTCTTTGATTGTGTAAGGGAATATCTTATCCGACTGAATCCAGCCAAATGTATATTCAGAGTTAAGTTTGGTAAATTATTGGGAGTCACAGTTTCTTTATGTGGAATTGAAATTGACCCTCTCAAGATCACGACTATCACTAATATGCCTACACCCACAAATATATCTGAATTACGAAGTCTACAAGGTAAAATTCAAGCTATTCACCGCTTCATCGATAAGTTGGTAGATAAAATTGAAACCTTTCTTAAGCTTCTTAAGAAATATGTCTCTTTTCATTGGGACAAAAAATGTCAGGAAGCATTTGAACTCCTCAAACAATATCTTCTTGAACCATCGGTTCTTTCACCACCTAGATCTGATCGCCCATTTATCTTGTACATTTCTGCTTCAGATTTTGCCTTAGGAGCTATGTTAGCTCAACTTGACGATGAGAAGAAAGAACGTGCTTAATTATTACATTAGAAGAACTTTAATCAGTTATGAAACTCGCTATACAGTATTAGAGAAGTTATGTCTCATAGTCGTATTTTCTACACAAAAATTATGCCATTATATGCTTAGTCAAAAAACATATGTTATTGCTAAATTCTATCCTTTGCGGTATCTCATGAGTCAACCTTATTTATTTGGTCGCACAGCCAAGTGGGTTCTTGCGCTAAGCAAGTTTGAACTCATGTTTATAGGACATAAGTCTGTTAAAGGTCAAATCATAGTAGATCAATTAGCTGCTACACCCTTAGAGTCTACCCATACCCTCATCATTGAGTTTCCTGATGAATTCCTTAAATTAGAGGTAGACTATCCTGAGCAATGGTCCCTATACTTTGACAGAGCCTGATGCATGAGTGGGGATGGTGCAGGTATTATTTTAATATCTTCATAGAAACGTCTTATGCCTCTATCCTTCAAACTAACATTTGCTTGCACTAATAATACTGCTGAATATGAGGCTCTAATCCTTCGATTAAGAGCTACCTTGGCACTAAAAATTAAAAATTTATTGGTTTTCAGTTATTCTCAACTTGTCATAAATCAAATCAATGATTTTTATCAGACCAAAGATGATAAATTACGCCCATATAAAGCATATGTCCTACAATTATTAGCTTTATTTGATCAAGTTACCTTGGAATCTATTCCTCGAACTAGCAACCGTGCAGTTGATGCTATGGTTGTAGCTGCATCTCTTTTGCCCTTGGATTTAGATGATGAATATGCTACCAGCATTATTCGTTGACTCCAGGAACCCGCTTCAAATAAATCATGCTTAGAACGTTTGGATGTGTTTCTAATCAACGAAACTACTTCTAAACCATGGTACACTGATATATTTAATTTTCTTCAAAATGTGACCTTTCTTGAAGGTTGTAATAGCAACCAGCATTGGTTATTACGTAGACGAGCAAGTCACTTCATAATTATTGGTAATACCTTGTATAGGAGATCTTTTGAAGGCATCCTACTGAGATGTTTGAATCTAGAAGAATCTAGATCAGCTTTGAGTGAAGCCCACAATGGATCTTGTGGGGGGCATTTTAGTGGTAGCGCCATTGCTAAGAAACTCCTTAGGATAGGATATTTTTGGCCTACCATGGAAAATGATGCACATGATTATGTGCACCATTGCGAAAAGTTCCAGAAACACACTGACCTTTTCCATGCGCCTGCACAAGAACTACAGGCTATTTCATCTCCTTGGCCCTTTTCAAAATGGGGCTTAGACATCATTGGAAAAATCAACCCTGTGTCATCTGATGGACACAAATTTATCATAACCGCTACTGAGTATTTTACGAAGTGGATTGAAGTTATGCCCGTAGCTTCTTGCACTGGAACCCAAGTTTCCAAGGTTATTTTTAATCAAATTATTTGTAGGTTTGGCATTCCTGCAAATCTTATCTTAGATAATGAAACTTGTTTCAAAAATAAATATGTCAAGAAATTATGTCAAAAATATAAAATTCAACATCGTTGGTCCACTCCCTATTATCCTCAGGGTAATGGCCAAGCAGAAGCATCTAATAAAACATTAATCAAAATCCTCAAAATACTGGTCAATAAATCTGGTCAAGATTGGCACATCCAACTATATCCTGCTTTGTGGGCTTATCGAACTAGTGTTCACACCCCCACAGGTACTTCACCTTTTGTTTTGGTTTATGGCGCTGAAGCTATTTTTTCCTTTGAATTAGAAGTTCCTTCTTTGGCTTTGCTACTTCAATATACTGAAGTAGGAGATGAATATCATGCTATCAGACTTAGTCATCTAGAAATCCTATATGAAAAGTGCATCAATGATTTGAAGCATCTTCGTGCCTACCAAAACAAGCTTAAACGAGCATACCTCAAGAAATTTCTTCATTGATCCTTTGAGATCGATGACCTTGTCTTAAAATAAAATCAAAAAAATACGAATGCAACTAAAGACCTTAAAGGTAAATTTGAGCCCAACTGTCTTGGACCGTATATCATAATTTGGATCGGGAGCATACCAATTAGCTACCTTAAATGGTAAATATCTTAAAGAACCTATGAAAATTATGCATCTTAAGTGTTATTATGCATAACATTTGGTCATTTCATCATTTGTATATATTGTATTTTGCATATTGTTTCATTTTAGTCATTTATATATATATATATATAAAATATTCAAAAACAATCACATTGTGTATCTTCTCAATTCATCAATCAAAATCAAAATATAAAAAACATTAAAATCACCAAAATCTTCAAAAAACATCTTTTATTTTTGCACCTATCAATTCTTGAAGTATTGCAGTTATATTTTCAGTTGTTTTGGATAAATGAGCATTTATTTGGAATCCTGCACTTTCACACTCACATGAATAAATATCTTGATTTTATTTGGTATGATTATTAATCTCTCTTATATCAAAGTCCACAGTTGAACTAAATAAAATTTTGAGCATAGAAGAATTGATCTTGTTATTTCCTTAAACCAAGTACATATCTTCACATTAAAATGATTTCATTGCAAATTCGATATGATGCTACATAGTAGAAGTGGTTTCTTGAGAAAAAAGTTTTCCCTGCTATCCTATCATGCACATGGTCTAGAATCTTTGAGAATTGACAAAAGGACAAGCTCACCCCTGCCCAGAATAAAAATCCCTTGCTCTACAACCAATCCGAGCAAGTATCCCTAGTATAGGAAGAAAAATAAAAGTCAAAGAAAATGAGAAAAAGAAAAATATTATTTTGTACCATCTCAGCAATATTTCAGTATTATCCCAAGTTCCAAGAAACAATACAAAAAAAAAAGAGAGAAGAGACAAAGAAAAAGAAAAAGAAAATAGTAAATAAAATCCCTTTCCCTACCCCTTGAAAATAAAAGAAGGGTGAACGAGCTTGAATCCCTGGAATTCTCAATTATTCAAAAATTGTGAGGTAAGCTCCATAACAGGTGGTTTGTGCCCAAACCACTTGGCCTTGGGTAATTCCTAGCGTGGTGATATGTCTGTCACATTAGCAACCTTATTTTGTACAAACCTATATCTGCTTATGGATCAGCTAGCTCTTGCTAACCCGACTTACATAGTAGTCTGGTACGGTTACATGCATATAAATCATGGTCAATGAACCCTTATTTGGTTAAGTCAAATTACTTGTATCAAACTTTCTTGCTCAAAATTGGTGAATGAACAATACAATTGCACACACATTTGTATTTGAGAGATTTTGTATCACTATGATAAATCAAGATTGGTAATGAACTCACATTTGCACATGAGGGTTCCTTATAAATCTACATTTGTCTTTGAGATAATTTAAAATATTTTTGCAACTCTTTTGGAATAGTTTTTTCTTCTTATTTTAGAACATCTGTTTAGTATAAAAACAATTACATACATTGTTTTCCAAAATCACAAAATTCTTTCAAACAACATATTACAAAATCTAGTAAATAAAGTCAAGTTATATATTATTATTTTCTGTTTATCTCAAAATCAAAAATCAAATCATGCAATAAAACTAAAATATCAATTTCTTCTTTGGATTTTGCAATGATGGTATAAGTCTATACCTATAATTCTATGCCTAGTGCAAACCATTGCTCTAATTTTATTTTCCCATTCATTTTAATTTATAAAAACATATGACTTACATCATTATGTTACACAATTGAGTTTTAAAATGAATGAACACTTATTCTATTTTATGTCATTATGTCAACATTCAATTTTGCAATGATGGTATAGTTCCTAGGGACTTATTCAAAAAAAATTATCACACTTAGGAATTTATGCCTAGCAAAAATCATATTTCTTTAATATGTCATGCATAATATTTTTTATGAAAAATCTAAAAACAAATCATCACCATCATCATTTCCATCATCACAACACAAAGTCTTAAGACAGTCTCTTAAGCACTCTTTTACTTTTAACAATATTTCTATACTGGGATTAGTTTGATGACCTAGCGAGTGGCGACTCCATGCAATGGTCTATAATAGTGACAATGTCCTTTGAAATTATTGTTAGAAGTCTCTTTTATTTTTCATCAAATCACACCATAAAAAAACCAATTTATTCACATCATATTATTTCATTTATAATTTTATGCCATGACATAACATTATAATTTATTTCCAATGACATAATTACATAAATAATCAATCACAAAATTCAAAATTAAAGCATCATACAACATATACACAAGTCATATCATCAAAAAGACAATCTATATATCTCAATCAATTATGTACATCATATGGATTGGCATGCCACAATCAAAACCTTGGCATACTCAATCCCCTCAAAAAGTACTAATAATACAATCTACAGTCTATAGCAACTAGCCTTGAGAAGCCCTCGAGCTCTCATCCTCATATCCTCCCCTACCATGACATGGAGGAGGTGGTCCCATAGAGGTTCAGGCTGTGTCTTGGGTCCTCACCGTCAATCGTGAGGATGTCCTCGACGATCCCATCATGACCGACTCTATAGTGGGGGCTGGCAATGGTACCCTATGTTCCTTTGAGACCACATGATAGTATAAACCCTGGTAGAATGCAGTCTAAGCAATAGATCACACCAGATACTGAGTGCTCACCCCTCTGCTTCGAGCCCTGATCTGTGTAGCCTCATCCTGTAGTTTCTGCACCAGAGCCCGAAGGTGGTCACCATAAGCCTGGAGAGCCACCATCTCACTACTCTCCCATACCTCGACACCCTTTCCCTTATTGGGTGATGGTGGTCTCTCCCCCTATTGAGAAGGGAATCTCTCCTCCCTCCTCCTTGTCTGTTGTAGCCTCTATGGAGCCCATGCCATCCTCTGGCATCTCTCCTACGAAGATCATCATTGCTCTCTCCTGCCATGACCCTGTGCTACCTCCATAGTATCCTGACGTCGCCTCCCCATCTGTCACACCACAGCGTGCACCAGACCCTATGCCCTCGTCATCCGAGGGTGGATGCCTATGTACCAGGCATCGTATCCATTAGCAACCCCAGCAACGTCACCATCCACTGGTTGGATGGGGGCATCATCTGTGTCCTGACTCCAGAACTATTGAATTTCTAGAGCCCCACTTACTATAGTACTATCCTGCATAGTCTGGGAGTACTCGTAATCCCTAAGAGGAGATCCCCTATTGTAGACCAAACTATCATAGAACCCGGTCATAGTGGTGGAGCTCTACCTCTCCCCACTCTATCCTCAGCCAGTAGACTCGCCTGATGTGAGCCAGCTCTTGCCCATCCTCAGCCCACCTTAGATGCTCTCTCTATGGCCTCTAGGTGATCTGGTCTAGGATGAGATCATCCAACAACCTCCGTGACATCGATAGATCTATCCGCCATTATGACCCCCTCTGTAACCACTAGTAGAAAACCCGGGGCCTCTCTCGGTCAACCCCTATCAATGGGAGCCCTATCGGCCTCTACATCACGATGTGCTCCCAGTACCAAACCTATAGTAGTGATGTCAAGACCATACATCAACCTCCCTTGTATACGACCCCATGCAGTATCCTATACAAGCGGCATAGCACAAAGCTGTCCCATGAATATCTATATCCATGGTCTCTCATGTCACATACCACATCTGAGAGGAGCCAGGGTAATTTGCTCCTACTATGGTGGCACAGTAGCAAGCCACCCACCACCCCTGCCAAAACCTAATTCAGCCTAGATGCCCCAGGAATCTACCTGAGAGGCTCGATGTTAACTTTGCCCTTCTCTAGGGTGAAGCTCAGGTCTCTGCTTAGCCTCATCATCACCTGGCCCTGATTAGCCATAGGATTCATCAACCATCCCTATATGGGGATCCTCAAGATCCTCCATACATCCTCTAGTGTGGGAGCCATATCCCCTGTCGATAACTAAAAGCAGGACGACCCCAAATACCACCTCTCTGTTAGGGCTGTCAGTAGCCCCATGTCCGTTGGTACTTGTGGCATCTCTACCACATGCTGCAAACTGACCTGTGCTAGTCAGTCATGCTCTGCCTAGTTGAGCAAGACTATGTCATCCCTTAACCCACTATATTTCCACTCTCGACTCTTTAGTAATCCCCTCTGCAAAACAAACAATAAAATAATAAAATTTATTAATAAACCAATTATTAAAGTCAATGAAATGCAATTCAAACAAACTTAATTTCATCAAATGATGATATCATTCACTATTGGACGATATCGTCCTAAATTGGGAAAAATTGTCCTTTCTAGGATGAAATCGTCTCCTATTTTGCAACTTGGGGATTTCCCCTTGTTGGACGAGATCGCCCCTAGTTCTTCAATTTTGCTCTCAAACAAAATCGATGATCTAGAGACAATTTTGATGAAATAGGGATGATTTCGTCCCGACATCATTGATGGCTTCAAAATGGCTGCGATGCCCCAAACAATCAAAATTTCAATCAAAAAATTGCACAAATTAAATCCAAACATAATTTACTAGGATTAGTTCCTTACCCATAGCCAACGTCGGACCTCTGTCGATCGGTGTGCTGTCTCCACCATTTTTTTCTCTGCAAAGCTCTAAACCAGTAAAATTGAACACTAAAAAAGAATTAGGGTTTTACCCTATTTTTTAAATTTTATTTTAAAAACAACAACATTTTTAAAATTTTGCTTTTTCGCACTTTTACCTCAAACATTTGATTGGGTAAAAACACGGAGGGGGCACCATAGTAAGCAATTGTACGATTCGACCTAGAATCGTCATCTAAAAAATTGAGTAAATTTTTGCTTTCTCGTAAAATGGGAAGAACTCATATTTAACACATTTTCTTCGTAAAATTCACTAAAGAGGGAGAAAAATGTAGCACCCTAAAATTGGCACAGTTAAACCTTAGTAAAAAGATAAAAATTTGAATTTTTACCTAAACCGCCTGTTACCCGCTTCCCTTGTTTTCTACGTCATATTTAGGATTTTTTTTACTGTTGGACAATATCATCACAGATCAGATGAAATCATCCCAGATATGATGAATTCATCTAGAAAAAAATGTCTAGAAGATTTCATCCCAAAACCAAATTTTCATAATTAGCTTATGTTTCAACAACTTCTCTAACCTAGATAGAAAGCGTGTCTGTGCAGTTAGAGTCTCCCCCATTGGAGATCTCCCAAATTGGGATGATCTCCAACCTCCTAACCTCTCCATAATCCTATATAAATTGGGACTTTCTCAGTTTATCCCCCTGAACTCCCTAATTGATGGATTTCCTTGCAAATTTAGTTATTTGTGCCTTAGAACACCATACTTTTGTTTGCATTGCATATTTCAAATTTTCTTGCAGGAATCTTATTGTTCTTCAGTTGGAGCAATCTTGGATCATCGCAGGTGATTACAGATGATTTTGGATGATATTGTCATAGATTGATGATGATCTCATATGATTGGAGGTGATCTCGACTGTAGTCCATATTAGGGGCAATTAGAGCCTAGAGTTTACATTTTCTTGTCGTTTCTCTGCATTTCTTTAAGCATTATCTTAGTTATTATATTTATGCATCTTGAAGTTCACCTCATTTAGTATAGATGCATGATAAAGTCAAAATAAATTGTCAAATTGATGCATTTCCTTTTAATTGCTATCTGGATTTATCATTTGGGCAAGTTTCTTGTTATTTCTATCATTTCCCCTTGCTTTTGCAGTTGCATTTTTGGTATTTTGTATCTATTTCTATGATTGTAGGTTTCTAATGAATTCGTCTGATGAATTCATCAGATCAATGATGATATCATATGATCTTAGATGACTGACTAAGATCTAAGATGATTCTATGCAATTTCAGATGATTACATATGATTTGAGATGATTTTAACTTCTACAAACCTTAGAATCTTCATCAGACATCCAGAATCAGGTACATTTAGCATATTCTTTGTGTTTAGCATTTATTCATGTTTTATGTATCCATATAAATCAGCATTGACATATAGAATAGCTTAGATTCATCTTGGCCAAACCTAGGAATTGAATGATTAAAGCACAAAATGAACACATCAAACCTACTCTCAACCTAGGCGTGGAAACTGCCACTCAAAAATTTCCTGGTGAACCCACCATTCATTGAAAATTCACCCTTATACCCCTCCCCTGAGAGGTGGGACCTTCAAAAGACCTCTCAGTCTGAGGTATTGTCCCATCCTTCTCACATAACCCTTCAGGGTGCGGATCCTATATCCTGAAGGTAAGGATGCAAAAAATTTGGAGCGATACACCAAGTAATCTGCATGCACATAACAACCAGAACATGGGGATTTACAAAAGTCTACTACCAAACCATGAGGCACCTCACAACAATGTTGTCTAGGTCAACCAAGTGCAAGTCAAACTACCTACCCAAGGGTTCGTAGGCATGGTCAATGTTGCTATAATACATGGGAGGTATGAGCAACCAAATCAACTATGGGCTCCCATAAGAATACAAGCCATGCTGAATCAGAAATAAACACATAATATTCTAGGCCCACAAATAAGACCGATAGTGACCATATGGAGTAGGCTAATACAGTACCTATATACAGATCCTGTGAAGTTGTTTATATATGAACTAATATAGCAGTCCCCTAGGCACAAAGATATGCTTATGGATATTTTAATGTCCATCGAAGTACAATCTTAGGATGCTTAAGAATTTACTAATTTTGTAGGACATGTACAGCAGTGCTAGGAGCCCATGATTCAGTTTTATGATCATGACATTAAGATGGTTCCTATAGATATAACTAATCCACTATTACATATCATTGCATGTGTTAATCACATACTATTTAATAGGGTCTTGATCGACACTAGTTTTTTGATCAACATAATAATGACCAAGGCATTAAACCATTTGAAGCTACCAAAATCACACATTATGCCAACCACTTTTATGTTGAGGGTGTTTAATGATGCCCTATGCTTGACGGTTGGCACGATTGTCCTACATGTGTAGGTAGGCCTAAAGACCATATTTGTGATGTGTCATGTGATCAAGGGGGTCATGGAATACAACATCCTACTCGAGAGGCCTTGGATTCATGAAATGTGTTGTGTTCCCTCTATATTACACTAATGTGTAAAATATCTACATGAGGGATGGGTTCACGTAGTGTAATCAGATGAAGAACATTTTAAGTTCGTGAACCTAGTGGATTTGTCTAGGGGTTTCATACTTCCATCAACAAACCTGGATATCCAGCCCATATCACCGATTAAAAATCTAGGAGGTAAACTAATAGTACATGCTCAACCATCAATATCTATGTCTCATAGATCTGAGTGCACTACTGCTACTTCATTGAAACTAACTGCATCTGTGATGCTTCAGGATGATAGGAAGTTAAAGGTAAATATGGGTGAAAAAGAGAAGAAGCAAACACCTAAACCAGTCGCTAAGGAGGCTCCAATCCCTATGGAAGTGGAGGAAGCCCAAGACATAGTTGAGAAGGTACCTCATTCTACCTTGCCTACATCATCAGTAGGCTCATCCGCACCATAGGTGACAATACATCTCACCAACATCGGACTAGACGAGTACCTTATGCATAATGTAACCTTCGGATTGATTATGGAGAATGCACAAGATATGGGCTGATCATCCACTAATCATTACCTAATTTGATAGGTGGTTCTATTGGAATAGCCACCTAATCAGACTAATTTCATCTATGCTAGGCTAGATCAACTTCCAATGTGAGAGCCCATGTATGAAGATCATGATGAACCTTTCACTGTAAATGTACATTATTTATACAACCTAGAGTACTCCATGAATATTTTTGAGTTGTATCACTGGCATGGGTATGAACTTGGTCTATTTTAACAAGGGCATATAACTCTACCTCGATCCACATTATCAGATAACAACTGATAGGTTTGGATTGGGGTTACAAAAACAAGGACAAGACAACTTGCCTGTAGCATCCTTAGATCACTTGTACCTAAGTCTAGGGGACGATGTGGACTTCAATCCATATCATCATAATATTTCTAACTTTTGGAGGACTAAATTGATGGTATCTATCATCACTTTTGAACCACTTGAATAACATCATGAAGGGTTCCTAGAGTAGACCGATACATATCAAAACCCCAAAGGCAACCTGGGTTATCAAATCTGTAGTGCAATTGACAACACAGGTGTGTAGGGGCATAATCTCATAGTTTTAGGTGATCTCAAGTTAGGATATATTTACAATGATGATGGAGAGGAGTCCACCTTCGAGATAAGTGGACCAAGTTATGATGCTAACAACAAATCCTCAAATAATGATCAATCTGAGGAGGAAGTTTAGGGGGGCTATTTAAGGCCTTTTTATGCACATCACCTGCTACCTATAGAGTTGGTACATGTTACTAAAGAGATCCTTCCAAACATTGATCATTAAATGAAAGAATTAGAGCTATATTTCTTGGTGATGTTGCACTTGTGATATAATTATCTAATTTTCTAGATAGTGATGACAACAATAAAGAAGTTAGATTCATGGGGCAGCACTTGCTAGAGCATCCCACAGGAGTAGGAGTGAATGATAGGTTTTGGTTGTCTGATAGTGACAAAGAAGATGATTTAGATAGTACCTACCTTGGTCCTCCTTATTTGAGTTACCATCATCAACCCATTGACATAGATGAGGTCAATCGAAAGTTACATGTTGGTCCTTGTTTGAGAGTAAGACGATTAAACCTGGATAAAATTTTTGCTAATCCTATTCCGCCAACCTACATGGAGCTCCATGAGCCAAAATATCCTATTTTGTAGTCAATGCATAGGGAGGATCCAATTGTTCATAGTCCTCATAGAGAAGACCCCTTTGTGCCTGTGCCATTAGAGCCAGATCGTGGGTATGAGGACTATGTATATTATGTAGAAGTTGGTCCGTGTGGTCTTGGAGATCAATTCCATTCCATAAAAATGATCTCCATTGATTTGACCACTCCACTCTATAATCCAACAAATCCATCCAAACCATTGTATCTTAACAAATATGCTATCGACTAGGATTGCATTGATTCACCCGTTGAGCTTGAATATTTCTTCCCTAACAAAGAAATGTTGCAACCTTTTCATTTTACACTAGTCTATGCATACAATATCTATCATACCAAAAATGGTTCCAATGCGGAACCTATCAACTCGGTTGATGACATTCATTTGATTCCTACGCCTCATCATCTTGAGGAGGGATTTCATATGTCAGTAGAGGAAACCTTTAAGGTGGATATTAGTAATGATACCACTAATGCAAAGCAGGTTAAATTTAGAGAGAGTCTCACTCCAAATGAGCGAGCCACCCTCATCCCTCTATTGAAAGAGAGACCAAATTTGTTTGCTTAGACATACAAGGTTATGTTAGGTCTACACCCAAAATTGGTTATGCATAACCTTTCACTAGATCTAACGAAGAAGCTGGTCAAGCAAAATATTAGAAATATGCACCCAATAATAGCCTTAATGGTGAAAGATGAGCTACAAAAGTTGTTGGATGTAGAATTTGTAATCTCCATTGACTATCCAGAATGGATGTCTAATATGGTACCCATGGGAAAACCCAATGGAAGAATCTATATTTGAATGGATTTTAGACACCTAAATAAGGCCACTCCCAAAGATTCATTTTTGTTACCCAATATTGATGCTCTTGTAGATGCAACTGTAGGTCACAAAATGCTCTCCTTAATGGATGATTTTTCTAGTTATAATCAAATTCAGATTAAACCCAAAGATCAACATAAAACCATGTTTATAACACCATGGGGAATGTTTTACTATAAAATTATGCCATTTGGCCTCAAAAACACGGGTGCCACATATCAGTGAGCCATGACATACATTTTTCATGACTATATGCAAAAAATTCTAGAATATTATATCGATGACTTGTTGGCCAAGTAATTGTTGCGAGAAAAGCATGCAGAGGTCTTAAGGAATGTCTTAGATTGCCTGAGAGAGCACAATGTTAGGCTGAATCCTAAGAAGTGTGTATTTGGTGTAACTTCTAGAAAACTACTAGGATTCATCATCTGTAAGTGAGGCATCAAAGTTGACCTAGCGAAGGTCAAGGCTATCTTGGAAATGCATCCTCCCACTAATATTAAGTATTTAAGGAGCCTTTAGGGCAAGGTAGCATCAATAAAGTGATTCATAACTCATTTATCGAACAAATGTTAACCCATGAATCAATTGCTACATAAAGGGGTCACATTCAACTGGGATGATGATTATCAAGCAGTATTCACTAAAATAAAGCAATACCTAGAAATGCCACCAGTTCTACCTTTACCATGTCTAGAGGTGTCTTTTCTACTATATATATTGACAATTGATTTTGCACTGGAAACCATGTTAACCCAAAAGAATGTGCAAGGCAAAGAACATGCCATTATTATATTAGTTGAACCTTAGTGAGCTATGAGCTCGGGTATGCATATGTGGAAAAATTATGTTTAGAAGTAGTGTTTGCTACAAAGAAATTGTGACACTATATGTTAAGTCATATGACATATGTGATATCCAAACAAAATCCTTTGCAATACATGATGAGTAATATGTATCATAATAAGTGTACTACGAAGTGGATCATTCTACTAACAGAATTTGATATAGAATTCATAAGCCAGAAGTCTATTAAGGGATAGGTCATAACAGATCAATTAGCAGAGGTACCACTATAAAATAGTAGGCCTCTAACCATAGAGCTTCTAGATGATGTATTATTCATCATATCTGAAGCTCATGAACCTGAAGAACTAGAGAACAAAGTTGATATGACTCTATTATTTGATGGTTCGAAGTGCGAGTAAGGGGGTGGTGTAGAAATAGTTTTTTTCATACTGTAAGGAGCTCATATGCACTCATCATTTAAACTGGACTTTACATGCACCAACAATAATGCTGAGTATGAATCCCTACTACTGGGCCTCCACACATCTATCCTTAAGAGATTAAACATCTTTGGTGACTCCTTGCTCATAGTAAATCAAGTTAAGGGACTCTTCTAGTGTCGATGTCCTGTATTGAAAGCTTACAAGGATCTTGTTGTAATATATCTAGCTAAATTGGAATGGTATGACATCGAGGCAATTCCTTGATTATAAAACAGGTTTGTAGACATTGTAGCACCCTAAAATTGGTGCAATAAAATTACAATAATTACATTCACCTTAGTAAATAATTTAAAATTCAAATTTAACCTCCCAAACCGCTCGTTAATCATCGGGAAATCTATTTCCCCCTTTTTCGTGCCATTTTTAGAGGTTGTTTTGACCGTTTGATGATATCATCATTGATCAGACGATATCGCCCCAGATTTGATGATTTCATCTGGACTAGGACGTCCAGATGATCTTGTTGCAAAACTGATTTTGCAAAATTAGCTTCTGTCCCAACGGGTCTCCAATCTGGGTAGAAGCGTGTCTACGTCATTGGGACCCTCCCCCATTGGAGATCTCCCAAATTGGGATGATATCCAACCTCCTAACTACTCACCTAAGCCTATTTAATCCTAAACTATTCCCTTAGCACCCCCCTGGCTGAAATTATCTACAATTTAACTTCATCTACGTTGAACCATCCTGATTTTTCATTTACACTGGTCCCATAACAATTTTGTTGTAGGTACATCACTATTTTTTAGTCGAATCCAGCACCCATCATCCCCGACAAACCTGTTTAGATCGGAGGTGAACCTATCGAATTCGAGGCAATTTCGTACTGATGCGAGATGATCTCGGCTACATTTCATATTGAGGCAATCAGTGCTTGGAGTTTGCATTTCTTGAACATTTCTCTGCTGTTTTATTCTACAAATTAGATAATTTATTTAGTGTTTATGTTATTTTTCATTTGGAGTTCACCCATTTAGCTTAGATTGCATACTAAGATCATGATTTGTCATTATAATATTGTAATTTGTTTGAATTTATGTTCATAACTGTTATTCAGTATTCATATAGTCATTTGGTGTTGTTTCCCTCTGTTAGCATAGTAGTATTCATTGTGTTTTGTATCTATTTTTTTGATTGCAGGTCTCTGACGAATTTGTCTGATGAATTCATCAGATATCAGATGATTCTATTAGATCTCAGATGATTCTGGCAGATCTCAGATGATTCTGTCAGATCTCAGATGATTCTGTAGAATTCTAGATGATCCTGACTGCTTCAAACATCAGAATCATCACCAAACATCCGAATCAAGTATTCCTCATTTGCATTCTATAAAATCTCTATTTTATGTCTTTAAATATATTTTTTGTACTCATTGAACTTGCATTTTCATATAGATTAATCTAGATTCATTTGGCCAAACCTAGGATATGAATGCTTAAGGTTAAAAATGAACACATTAAAACACATTCCAAACCTAGGCATGGAAACTGCCCTTAAATGTTTTCTGGTGAACCCATAATCCGTCAAAAAATAATCAAAATATACCTCCCTTGAGATGCGGGACCTTCGCAAAGTCCTCTCAGTCCGAGGTACTGCGACATCCTTTTCCCATCCTCCTTTCGGGCACGGATCCAATAGCCTGAAGGTAGGGATGCGAAAATTTTGGAGCGATACATTTTGGTGAACCCGATGTGAATGCATCATAACCTTTTGAAATCAAAACAAATATATATATATATATATATATATATATATATATATATATATATATATATATATAGGACAACTAAAACTTAGATGCATTTTAAAACACTTAAAGTTTAAAATCATGTTTAGATGGTAGCTCCTAAGAAAAGGTTAGCAGTTACTATAAACGTAGAAAACCAATTGGTAGCCATAGAAGTCAATTCTATCCTTAGTGTGCCTGAAACAAGTAGAAATCAATTCCTGTGGAACGAACTTGATAGGAGACTTAGTATCATCTCATCTAGGTCCACACAACTTAAGAAAATCAAGAGGCTAGTCCTAGATAGAATCTTGGATCCTCACCAACTAGTTTTTTATCATGAACTTCAGAGAGCCTGCCATAGATGGTTAGCTTATAGGAGAGCTTTAGTATCTTCAGAATTGTTCACCTTCAAGGAATACCTCAAGAACGTAGCCATTGTGCACCAGTTCCTAGGTTGTGTAGAATACCAAGAGGTTGTTCTTATAGATAGGGAAATATGGAATAGAGTTCTATGAGCTGTGCTATATCGAGAGTATTGCCATGAGCTTTACTTTTATCAACCAACATCTAAAATAGACAACATCACTATAGCTCTTTTCATCAAATTTTTAAAATAAAACTTTCAATTTGAAGAACATTTCATGACTCCTGAACAACTTGAACCTATTAATGATATTCATAAATTGTTTATAGAAAACTAGATTATTACTTCAGTATTATTTCTTGCATTTATTGTATTATTTGCTATCTTTATTATATTATTTCAAAAACACAAAGAAAAACTTAGCAAAAACTTAAACATTTCTTTTTCAAATATTGTAGTAGGTATATAATAAATATATACCTCTTAATTTGTTGCATATATATATATATATATATATATAGATATATATATATTTGTTGAAATAAAAACTTAGCACCATGCCTAAACTTAGGAATGGTAAAGAAACTTTAGGAGAAGGAGAAGATTGGTTTCAAGATATAACTAAAGACCCAAATGTCCTTCTTGGAGATACAAATCCGGAAGGATAAACTCTAGGTCAATCAGACGAAGACTTAGGAGAAGATAAGGAACAAGAAGGAAGTGTTAAGGAGGATGGATCCTCATCCCCTAGAGTAACTCCAAATGGAACTATTGTTTTTGACAATGCAGAGCATTTCAAGAAATTTCTCAGTGATAACATTGAGGACCTTAATGTGGCAATACGTATTGATAAAGGGCAAATTAGTAACACTCAAGAAGCCATGGAATATATGTGTAATATACACACTAACCCCTTGTCTTTCATTGATCAATAAAGTGACAAGGCTGGGCCATCCAATACGGATATGGTCACTATGGCTCAAAACATGTCAAAACAACATGTTACCCAACCTCCTAAGGAACCTGTTATTCAACCTAAAATCACTCCCACACAAAATAAAATTCCCTTCACTACTTTATTCCACCAAACTATTGAGCAATATGCTTCAAGTAAACAAAAACCTAAAACGAAGCCAAATACAAATTTTCAACAATCCGGAATACAACATAATCCAACTTCAAAATTCCTCCATAATACTTTTCCTACCAATACTTTATACAACAGTAACATGGCATCTAATCTGCATGTTCCTCCATCCTACGCCCATAAAACCCATGTCAATGCCCTACCAAACCAATATGGGGGGCAAACTAGTAATCTGGAAGCCATGGTGAAACAATTAGCTTCACGTATGGACCAGATAGATCCCTACCATCCCTCGTATAATTATCGAGATATCTCGTAGTCAACCTTTGGATCCCATAGTTGTAGCTCAACCATACCCTAAGCATTTTCCCATGCCCATCCTGCCTATATATAAAGGAACCGAAGATCCCATAGAGCATCTTCACATGTTTAGGATAGCATGTCACGACATATCGCATGATGACTTGCTATTACTAAAAATGTTCCCAAAAAGTTTAGGTGGAATGGCATTAGAGTGGTACTATCAATTGCCCACTCATTCTTTGAGAAACTTTGAAGAAATAGCTGAATCATTTGTCCATCAATTTAGTGCCTACATCGAGAGGCATGTAACTATTAAAGACCTATACAATTTAAAACAAGACAAGGATGAATGCTTTGCCGATTTCTTAGCTAGATGGAGGCAATTGATAGGAAAATTGCACTTTGTGCTGCCTTATAGGGAAATGTTGGACATTTTCATCAACAATTTACAGGAACAGATATCTTATGAGCTATCAATTCCTACCTTAACTACCTTCAATCAAGCTATAGATTTAGCTCAAAGAATAGAAGATGCCCTCATTAGGAGAGGCCAACTTAGGAAGAAATATGATGAGAAAACATCCAAAAATCAATATAAAAACAAACAAGTTGTCGGTGATGGAGTCACTGACAATAGAAACGTTGCTAATATCAATGCAACGAAGACAACAGAAAAATTCATATTGAAACCTCCTGATAAGCCTCCTCGAGAATTCACTAGATTAAACCAACCCTTATCAACTATTTTACCTCAATTGCTCGAAAGAGGTTTGATCCAATTACCAACCATCCGAGAACCTGATCCAACTATACCCGGATATAGAGCTAACTTGCACTTGTGATTTCCATAGAGGACCTGGACATTCTACCAACGCTTGTAAAAGGTTGAAACATAAAATACAAGATTTGATTGACAATAATGAAATGGAAGTGCAAGCCTTCCAACCTAAACAAAACCCTCCTAATAATACTCAAAATACCGTTCCCCAAAATCAAAATCAAAATGCCAATCAAACTCTAGACATATTTCAACACCCTTTACCACGACATGGTAAAGAGGTAGCCAATCAAATTGAACATCATAATGTTCCCCCTCCTACCCAATATGTAGGAACCATTAGCGGACAACTACCTGTTCAGGATTCCTCAAATATTTGACACAACCTTATCCCTGGTTACGACCAAGCCCTTACATAATTTTCAAACTTCTGATTCTAGTGATATAGAATCAGATAGTGAAAGTGAACTAGACATTACTTCAAACCAATCAAATAGTTCTGAAAATGAATTAGATCCTATTCAACCCGTCACAAATGCTATGGTTCTAGAAGAACCATTTCCTAGAAGAGTCACTACTCAACCTTCTTCCAATATATTCCTTTCTAATGAACAAGCCATTAATGCTCAACCGAGACCAGTTTAGCGTCTTAACTATAACATTGTAGGTACCATTGGAGTCGTTACTCGAAAACAAGCTCAAAATTCTTAACAAGAACCAAACCAAAACGATGGATCAGCTCCATTCGTTTTGAAAAACCCTAATAAAGGGAATCATGTTCCTACTATTCAATCTAAACCCCCTTACAATATTAATGAGCAATTGTTTAATACTACGACCAGAATTTCCCTCTTAGATTTATTAAGATCCTCTCCCACCCATAGGGATGAGTTGATGCTTACATTGAGCCAAATGATGGTACCTCAAAACATTCAACCTGAAGCTCTGGCCAATACTATCATCACTCGAGAGATTGATTGTATTGACTTTCAGGATAAATATATCCCATAACACAGTTTACATAAAGACAATCCCTTATACATTACTGCTCTAATTAGAGATGTAGCTATCAAAAGAGTTTTTATTGATAATGGCTCATCTCTAAACATTTGCACTTTTGACTTCTACCAACGATTTGGCTTTAGAAGTGATGAAATAAAGAAAACTGATATGATTATCAAATCTTTTAATGACAAAACACAAGAAACGTGTGGAGTTATTACCCTCCCATTGCAAGTTGGTCCTAGAACCCTAGAAACAACCGTGTTTATTGTACATTGCCCAGCATCATACAATATACTTTTGGGTTGCCCTTGGATCAACGCCATGCGAGCGGTCCCATCAACTTTACACCAATGTGTTAAATTCGATTTTAAAAATTAGTTGGTCACTATTTATGGTGACCCTAGACCTTTTGATATGTGTGCTTTGGCAGAACCCGTTGGAGTGCAATTTTGCCCTACTCTGTCATCCACACATCCTAGTTCTTATTTTTCATCTAAAACTATGAAACATACACCCATAACTTCACCTATTTCCCCTCCATTAATTTCATCCTCCTATATAGACCAACAACCCTCTAAACAAATCATTTTAGAACCTCAAAAAGATCTTAAGTCTACAACCAATCCTTCAAGTTCTATCCCTATAAATTCAAAACCTATAGACACATCTATCATACCTTCCACATCTCAAAACATAGGTAATAAGCCTTCTACATCTTATGCCCTTTCTGATGAACTCTTACCAGATTTATCTACAACCTTAATATAAAAAAAAATGAATGCTTTCATGCGAGATTCAAACCTTTTAAATAACTTGCCGCCATCTCCCCGTACTTTGGGCCTCCCACAACCTATGGGAAGTACTTACCAAGTCGGAAGTTGTGCCTTCATTTATAAAGGATATGACTGGGGAAGAATCCCTCGAAATATCAAAACTCATCATGAGGGATATGCTCGGTGTTATTTTACCAATGATTATATTAAAGCTAAACCCATGATGCTTAAAATGGGATATGAAGGGAAAGGCTTGGGACCTTTCCAAAATGGCATGAAAGAACATTTCGAGGTAGAACCATGGCCTGCCCGCTGTGGCGTGGGCTTATTTCCTAGTAAGGGTCAACCCTTTCCTTTTGAGGATGATGATCATCTCATATGTTATCAATATTATATGGATATGCATGTTGATTTGCCTCTTAAAAATCAATCGTTTTTATGCAACATGCTATCCATCGCATACCTTGAAATGATTGCTAACCCCGATGAAGAGTTGGAAGGAGATATCTTCCATGATGTCTCTGTTGAAGAGATGTTACACAATGGATTTTATTTTGATGGTTCTATACCAACTATAGCCCAACTCGAGGCCACTGATCCTCAGAATGAATTATCTAAATTAACCTTACAAGAATTGCAAGAATTGTACGTTTCACCCGCCCCACCTAATTTTGAACGAGATCTACACATGGAGGTAGAAAACGTCATTAAAATTAATATTGGAACTGAGGACAATCCTCACATAATCAATATTGGATCAGAATTAAGTCAAGAAAAACAAGAACAATACATTGCATTCCTTAAAGAGTATGAAGATGTCTTCGCTTGGACATACGAAGATATGCTAGGTCTAGACCAATCTGTAGTCATGCATCATCTAGTGGTCCATCCGGATGCTAAACCTGTTAAAAAAAAACTTAGAAAAATGCATCCCAAAGTGGCTCTGCTAGTCAAAGGGGAGTTAGAAAAACTCCTGAATGTTATCTTTATACAAGCTATTGATTATCTTTGAATGGATCTCAAATGTAGTTCTAGTCACCAAGAAAGAAGCTACCAAAGTTAGGTTTTGCATAGATTTTAGAGATATTAATGTTGCATGCCCTAAAGATGACTTTCCTCTTCCAAACATGGATCAAATCATTGACTTCACTACTGGGAGTGGGATGATGTCCTTGATGGATGGATTCTCCAGTTATAATCAGATTAGGATAGCTCCTGAAGACCAGGCTAAAACAACCTTTATTACTCCCTGGGGTACCTTTTGTTGGAAAGTGATGCCATTTGGCTTAAAGAACGTCGGTGTAACTTATCAACGAGCTATGACCTACATTTTTCATGATATGATGCATGATATCCTACATGATTATGTGGATGATATTATAGCTCGCTCTATTATTGAAAATAATCATTTAGATGATTTAAGGAAAGTCTTTAATCGATTACGATAATATCTCATTCGATTAAATCCAGTAAAATGCATATTCAAAGTTAAATCTGGCAAACTATTAGGGGTTTTAGTTTCTTTACGTGGTATTGAAATCTGCCCTCTCAAGATTGCGTCCATCACTGATATGCCCGCACCTACTAATATATCTGAGTTACGAAGTTTACAAGGTAAACTTCAGGCCATCCATTGCTTTATCGATAAGTTGGTGGACAAAACTGGTCCCTTTCTTAAACTCCTTAAGAAGGATGTCCCTTTTAATTGGGACACAGAATGTAGAGAAGCTTTTGAACTTCTCAAACAATACCTCCTTAATCCACCTGTGCTTTCACCACCTAAATCTGATTGCCCATTTCTCCTATATATTTCCACTTTAGATTCTGCCTTAGGGGCTATGTTAGCCCAACTTGATGATGAAAAGTGAGAATGTGCTAATTATTATATTAGACGAACCTTCATCAGTTATGAAACCCGCTACACAGCGTTGGAAAAGCTATGTCTAGCAGTCGTGTTTGCTACGCAAAAATTATGACATTATATGCTTAGTCAAAAAACTTATGTCATTTCTAAATATGATCCCTTGAGGTATCTCATGAGTTGACCTTATCTATCGGGTCGCACAACCAAGTGGGTTCTTGCTCTAAGCGATTTTGATCTCACATTCATAGGACAAAAGTCTGTTAAGGGTCAAATCATAGCAGATCAATTAGCTACTGCACCCTTAGAGTCTACCTATCCCCTCATCATCGAGTTTCTAGATGAATGCCTTCAATTAGAGGCAGACCATACCGAACAATGGTCCTTATACTTTGATGGAGCCCGATGCATGAGTGGGGCTGGTGCGGGTATTATTTTAATATCTTCGCAAAAACATCTTATTCCTCTATCCTTCAAATTGACATTTGCTTGCACCAACAACACTGTTGAGTATGAAGCTCTAATCCTTGGATTACGAGCTGCCCTAGCACTAAAAATTAAACATCTTTTAGTCTTTTGTGATTCCCAACTGGTTATAAACCAAATTAATAAAGTTTATCAAACTCACGATGATAAACTGCGCCCATATAAGGCCTATGTTTTACAATTAATGTCTTTATTTGATCAAGTCACCTTGGAAGCTATTCCTCGAACTAGCAACCATGCAGTTGATGCTATGGTCGCAGCTGCATCTCTCATGCCCTTGGAGTTAGCTGACGAATATGCCACTATCATTATTCGTCGACTCTAGGAACCCGCTTCAAATAAGTCATGCTTAGAGCCTTTGGATGTGTTTCTAATCAATGAAACCACTCCTGAACCTTGGTATACAGACATACTTGATTTTATTCAAAATGGGACTTTATCTATAAATTCCAATAGAAACTAGTGTCGGTTATTATGTCGACGAGCAAGTCGATTTGTAATAATTGGCAATACTTTATATAGGAGATCTTTTGAAGGTATCCTATTAAGATGTTTAAACTTAGAAGAGTCTAAATCAGCCTTGAGTAAAGCCCACGATGGATCTTATGGAGGACACTTTAGTGGTAGTGTTATTGCTAAAAAGCTCTTTTGGATAGGATACTTTTGGCCTACCATGGAAACGGATGCACATGAGTATGTGCGCCATTGCGACAAGTGTCAAAAACATGCTGACCTTGTCCATGCGCCTACACAAGAGCTGCAGACTATTTCTTCTCCTTGGCCCTTTTCTAAATGGGGCTTGGATATTATTGGCAAAATCAATCCTGTGTCATCTGATGGACACAAGTTCATCATAATCGCCACTGAGTATTTCACGAAGTGGGTCGAAGCTATGCCTTTAGCTTCTTGCACTGGCACACAAGTTTCTAAATTTATTTTTAATCAAATCATTTACAGGTTCGAAATTATTGCCAATCTCATCTCTGATAATGGAACTTGTTTCAAAAATAAAGATGTTAAAAAATTATGTCAAAAATATAAGATTCAACATCGCTGGTCCACTCCCTATTATCCTCAGGGTAATGGTCAAGCAGAAGCATCTAACAAAACCTTAATCAAAATTCTCAAAAGATTAGTCAATAAAACTAGCCATGACTGGCACATTCAATTATATCCAGCCTTGTGGGCCTATTGAACTAGTGTTCGAACCCCCATGAGAACTTCACCATTTGTTTTGGTTTACGGTGCTGAAGCAGTTTTTCCATTTGAATTGTAAGTTCCTTCTTTGTCTCTGCTACTTCAAGATACTGAAGTAGGAGACGAATATCATGTTGGCAGACTCAGTCAGTTGGAACTCCTAGATGAAAAATGCATCAATGCTTTGGAGCATCTCCGTGCTTACCAAAACAAGCTTAAAAGATCATATGCTAAAAAAGTTCGTCATCGATCCTTTGAGATTGGTGACCTTGTTTTAAAAGAAAATAAAAAAAATACAAATGCAACTAAGGAACTTAAAGGTAAATTTGAGCCCAATTGGCTTGGACCATACATTATTACTGCTAAATTTGAATCAGGAGCATATAAATTATCTATCTTAGATGGTAAAGAACTTAAAGAACCCATGAATATTTTGCATCTTAAACGTTACTATGCATAAATTTGGTCGTTTCATTCTTGTATATAATTGTTTTCAAAAAAATTATCTTATATTTCTTTCAAATTTATAAAAATCCAAAAACATCAAAAATATTTATAATCATCCAAAATCTTCAAAAACTATCTATTGCATTTATTTAAAGCACTTGTTAAGTTCTTTTTGCTCAAAAACAAAAATAAAACCAAAAAAACAAAATAATGATAAAAATCTAAAAACAGCAATATGCTTGACTCTTTCGAAACCAAAACAAAATAAAGAAGAAAGAGAGTCTCAATATTCTCAAAACTTTCTCAAAAGTGTTTATCTATATTTTCTTACAATTATTGCAGTTATATGTTTCAAATTATTTTGGATAAATTAGCATTTATTTGAGTCCCTCACTTGCACACTCACAAAAATAAATATCTTGATTTTATCTAGCATGATTACTAATCTCTCTTATATCAAAGTCCACAAAATTCAATTAAATAAAGTTTGAGCATAGAGAATTGATCTTGTTATTTACTTAAACCAAGCACATCTTTTCACAATAAAATGATTATATTTGTAATTTCCATGTTTTGCTACATAGTAGAAGTGATTTATTGAGCGAAAAGTTTCCCCTGCTATCCTATCATGCACATGGTCTAAAATATTTGAGAATTGGCAAAAGGACAAGCTCACCCCTACCCAGAATAAAAATCCCTTGCTCTACAGCTAATCCGAGCAAGTATCCCTAGCAAAGAAAAATAAAAGAAACAGAAAAGAAAAGTTCAAGCAAAAGAGAAAAGAAAAATGTTATTCTATATCATTCCAGCAATGTTCCAAGCATTATCAAGCAAAAATACAAAATAAATACAAAAAGAAAAATAAGCAAAGTTCAAAAGAAAGCAAGAAAGCAATAAAATCCCTTCCCTACCCTTTGAAAAGAAAAGAAGGGTTGATGAGCTTGAATCCCTGGAATTCTTAATTATTCAAAAACTATGAGGTAAGCCCCATAACAGGTGGTTTGTGCCCAACCTGCTTGGCCTTGGGTAACTCCTAGTGTGGTGATATGTCTGTCACATTAGCGACCTTATTTTGTACATACCTATGTCTACTTATGGATTAGCTAGCTCTTGATAATCTGACCTACATAGTAGTTTAGTATGGTTATATGCATCTACATCATGGTTAATGAACACTTATTTGGTTTCTTCAAATCACTTGTATCATATTATCTTGCTCAAAACTAGTAAATGAACAATGCAATTGCACACACATTTGTATTTGAGAGATTTTGTGTATCATTATGATAAATCAAGATCGGAAATGAATTCACATATGCACATGGGATTCCTTATAAATCTAAATTTTGTCTTCAAAATAATTTGAAATATTATTTTTGCAACTTGTTTGGAATAAATCAAGTACAATTGTTTACCACAAAGACAACCATATAATAGAAAAATCAAAAATTTCTTTCAAACTACACAAAACATATACATATATATCCGGTTGACTTTTGCGACGATGATATAGTTTCAAAACCAAAATTGAAATTTTATGCCTAGCGCAAGTCCTCATTTTCATATTTTCTGTTCATCAAAAATCAACCATGCAATAAAACTATCTTTTTTGGATTTTCGCGATGATGGTATAAGTCTATACCTACATATTCTATGCCTAGCGCAAACCATTGTAACAATTTTTATTCCCCATTTATTAAAAAAAAAAAAAAAACATGAAAACCATATGACTTAATTCATTATGTTACACAAATTATGCTTTTCAAAAGCAAACACATTTTCATTATTTCATGTCATTATGTCAACATACAATTTTGCAATGATGGTATAATTCCTAAAGAATTATCCAAAAATTTTATCATACTTAGGAATTTATGCCTAGCAAAAATCATTTTAAAACATTATTTCATGCACAAATATTTTTTATAAAAATCTGAAAACAAACCATCATCATCATCATCATTTGCACTATTGCACCAAAGTCTTAAGACAGTTTCTTAAGCACTCTTTTACTTTTAACAATATTTCTATAAATGGGACTAGCTTGACGACCGAGTGAGCAGTGACTCCATAAAATGGTTTATAATAGCGACAATGTCCTTTGAACTTATTGTTAGAAGTCTCTTTTTATTTTTACATTTCATTACAAATCAATTTGTTACATTAGATTATTTCATTTAAAATATTACACGCATGAAATTCAACTTATATTCCCGACGACATAATTACATCCAATTATCAAATCAATCAATTAAAACATTAAAAGCATCATAAGCATCACATAATACAAGTCATATGATCAAAACTATATCATCTCATATATATATCAACAACATATATACATCATCAAAACTGGATTGGTATGCCACAATCTGTACCTCGACATACTCAATCCTCTATAAAAATAATAATACAACAATGATAGTTTATACAATGTCAGTGCAACCCTCTAGCCTCGAGAGCCCCTTGAGCTCTCTGCCTCATATCCTCCCCCACCCTGAGGTGGACGAGGTGGCCCCTTCGCCATCTGTGTAGTCCTCGTCCTCGACCAGGATGTGGTCCTAGACGACCTGATCCTGATCGGATCTGTGATGTTGGCTGGCAGGGGTAGTCTATCCACCTCTGGCACTAGCTGGAAGTATAATGTCTGGTAAAAGGTCAGCTGGGCGATAGCCTGTGTCAACTCCCTAGAGCTCGCCCCTCTTCCCTATGCCCTGAGGCATGCAATCTCATCCCGTAGCTATGACACCTCAGCCTGATGGCATGCAGCCTCATCCTGTAGCATCTGTACCTGGGCCTGCAGACGATCTCTCTCCGCTCGAAGAGTAGCCATCTCGCTACTCTCTCCTGTGTCGACACCCTTGCCCTTATCAAGTAATGGTGGACTCTATGGAGATGGGGGTCTCACCTCCCTCCTCTCCCTCTCTCTCTGTCGTGGCCTCTCTTGTGCCTGTGGCCTCCTCACCTCTCTCCCATCGTGACCCTAGGCTGCTCCATAGTCGCTGGCATCGCCTCCCTATCCGATGCACAACCGCATGGATCGAACCCTGTGCCCTCATCATTCGAGGAGGGTGGATGCCTATGTACCAGGCATCATAGCCATCGGCTACTCTTGCATCGTCCCCATCCACTGGCTGGATGGGGGCATCATCCATGTCCTGGCTCCAAAACTGCTGCATGTCGAGAGCCCCGCTAACCATAGTGTTATCCCTAAAAGTTTGATAAAACTCATAATCCCTGAGAGATGGGATCCCCTGCTATAGACTGAACTGCCTCAAAACTTGGTCGTAGCAGTGGAGCTCCACCTCTCCCCTCTCCATCCATAGCTAGCAAACTCACCTAACGCGAGCCAACTCCTGTTCATCCTCGGCCCACCGTGGATGCTCCCTCCATGGCCTCCAGGTGATCTGGTCTAGGACAAGGTCATCTAGTAGCCTCTGGGACATAGGTAGATCTATCCGTCGATGTGCCCCTCTTCAGAGCCACCGGTAGAAGACTCAAGGCCTCTCCCCGTCAACCCCTATCAGAGGAAGCCCTATCGACCTTCGCACCACAATGTGCTCCCAGCACCAAACCTGTAGTAGCGATGTCATAACCAGACATCGACCGCCCTTGTACATGATCCCATGTAGGATCCTGTGCAATCGACATAAAACAAAGCTCCCCCAAGCAAACTTGTAGCCGTGATCCTGCATATCATAGATCACATCTACGAGCAACCATGGCACCCTGCACCCGCTCTGGTGGCATAGAAGAAGTCCACCAACTACTCCAACTAGTACTCGTGTGAGTGTAGATGCCCCAAGCATCTAGTGCAGTGCCTCGATATTAACTCTGCCCTTCTTTAGGGTGAAGCTCGGGTCTCCACACAGTCATCCCATAGCGCGACCCTAATTGGCCGTAGGAGTAATCAGCCATCCTTGTATGGGGATTCTCATAATCGTCCATACATCCTCCAAAGTGGGAGTCATCTCCCCTATAGGTAGCCAAAAACATGAAGAGCCTAGATACCACCTCTCTGCCAGGGCCGTCAGTAGCCCCATATCTGTAGATACTTGTGGCATTTTTGCCACATGCAGTAAGCTGGCTTCAGCCAGCTGATCCTGATCTACCTGTGATAGAGCAGCCAAGTCATCTCTCAACCCATCGTATTTCCACTCCCTGCTCTTTAGTAATCCTCTCTGCAAACATAAACAACAAAACAATAAACAATCATTAATAACAATTCAAGTAAATAATAATGCAAGTTAAAATTCAATTTTGTGCAATTGATGATATCGCCCACTATTGGACGATATCATCCCAAATTTGAGCATAATCATCTCCGATTTTGTAGTTTGAAATCATCCCTAATTTGACGAAATCGTCCCCCTTTCGACGATTTCGCCCTCGGGTGAAATTGCCAAAATTGAGACGATTTCGTCGAAATCGGGACGATTTTGTCCCGACGACGTTGACGGCCCAAAAACGGCCGCGATGCTCAAAAATCACCTAAAAATTACCTACAAAGCATGTCAAATTAAATTAAAGCATCCTAGTTAAGTCTAAACTCTTACCCGTAGACCGTGCCAGACCTCTATCGATCTGTGCATCGTCTCCACCATTTTTGCTTCAGAGCTCTAAAAACCAGAAAATGAACAGTAAAAATGAATTAGGGTTTTACCTTATTTTTCTTAATTTTATTTAAAAATAATTTTTTGTTTTTTCACGTTTTTACCTCAAACGTTCGATTTGGGTAAAAACACGGAGGGGGCACCATAGTAAGCTATCGTACGATTCAACCAAGAATTGTCGCCTAAAAATGGAAATAATTTTTGCTTTCTCATTGATTGAGAAGAACTCATCTTTAACGTATTTTCTTCGAAAAATTGGCTAAAGAGGGGGCAAAATGTAGCACCCTAAAATTGGCGCAGTAAAATTGCAATAATTACATTCACCTTAGTAAATAATTTAAAATTCAAATTTAACCTCCCAAATCGCCCGTTAACCACCGGGAAATCCGTTTCCCCATTTTTCGCACCATTTTTAGAGGTTGTTTTGACCTTTTGACGATATCGTCGCTGATCAGATGATATCGCCCCAGATTTGATGATTTCGTCTGGACTAGGATGTCCAGATGATCTTGTTGCAAAACTAATTTTGCAAAATTAGCTTCTGTTCCAACGGGTCTCCAATCTAGGCAGAAGCGTGTTTGCGTCATTGGGACCCTCCCCCGTTGGAGATCTCCCAAATTGGGATGATCTCCAACCTCCTAACTACTCCCCTAAGCCTATTTAATCCTAAACTATTCCCTTAGCACCCCCCTGGCTGAAATTATCTACAATTTAACTCCATCTACGCTGAACCATCCCGATTTTTCATTTGCACTGGTCCCATAACAATTTTGTTGTAGGTACATCACTATTTTTTAGCCGGAGCCAGCACCCATCGTCCCCGACGAACCTGTTCAGATCGAAGGTGAACTTGTTGAATTCGAGGCAATTTCGTACTGATGCGAGATGATCTCGACTGCATTTCATATTGAGGCAATCAGTGCCTGGAGTTTGCATTTCTCGAACATTTCTCTGCTGTTTTATTCTGCAAATTAGATAATTTATTTAGTGTTTATGTTATTTTGCATTTGGAGTTCACCCATTTAGCTTAGATTGCATACTAAGATCATGATTTGTCATTATAATATTGTAATTTGTTTGAATTTATGTTCATAACTGTTATTCAGTATTCATACAGTCATTTGGTGTTGTTTCCCTCTGTTAGCACAATAGTATTCGTTGTGTTTTGTATCTATTTTTTTGCTTACAGGTCTTTGACGAATTTGTTTGATGAATTCGTCAGATATCAGACGATTCTGTCAGATCTCAGATGATTCTGGTAGATCTCAGATGATTCTGTCAGATCTCAAATGATTCTATAGAATTCTAGACGATCCTGACTGCTTCAAACATCAGAATCATCACCAAACATCCGGATCAGGTATTCCTCATTTGCATTCTATAAATTCTTTGTTTTATGTCTTTAAATCTATTTTCTGTACTCATTGAACTTGCATTTTCATATAGATTAATCTAGATTCATTTGGCCAAACCTAGGATATGAATGCTTAAGGTTAAAAATGAACACATTAAAACACATTCCAAAACTAGGCGTGGAAACTGCCCTTAAATGTTTCCTGGTGAACCCACCATCCGTTGAAAAATCATCAAAATATACCTCCATTGAGATGCGGGACCTTCGCAAAGTCCTCTCAGTCTGAGGTACCGTGACATCCTTTTCCCATCCTCCTTCCGGACACGGATCCAATAGCCTGAAGGTAGGGATGCAAAAAAATTGGAGTGATACAGACATCATGGCTTCTTTGGGATTCTTAATCCCTCAAAATCTGTCTGCTGATTTCATTACCATTCATTTTAAAACACTTTCACACCCGACTATGGAACATGAATCCTTTGATAATAGAATTTTAGTCAACATGATCAGCGTAGAACCAAAAGCTAAATGGTTCTGGAGAGCTAAAGACTTTCTGAAGAAGGCACCCTGGGGGTCACTAACCTCTCAGAGTCTAACGGGGAGTGGAACCACCATTCACCATAAGTTTTTTTTCTAGTCTATATTTGCAAAAGTAAATATGCATGGGTGAGCAATTCATCTTAGCAATCGAAGTTGAGGCTTATCAAAATTTGATGTCGTAAATCCATGACTTCCTAAATCTTAGTGTAATCCTGAAGGGATTGCTACATGTCGCAAAATGCACATTTAAATAGAAATCCGCTAAATATATCTTCATAGGAGACATCTTGTACCAATGAGACTACGATGGATTTCTCCTTCATTGCTTAGATCCCCAAGAGGCATAATGGGTAATTTTTTAGGATCATGATGGTATGTGTGGTGGCCATTTCAATGGTATGGTCATCGTCAAGTGCATAATTTGAATGGGATACTATTGGCCCACTATGGAGAAGGAGTGCAATGTGTATGTCAAGAAATGTGTTAAATTTCAACATCATGCTAATATTATACACTTGCCATCGTAGGCCTTACAAACCATCCAAGTAACTTGGCCATTTGCTCAGTGGGGATTAAATCTCATAGGCAATATCTCTCCTCTATCAATGGGCCAGCATACATTTATAATCATAGCTATTGAGTATTTTACAAAGTGGGTGGAAGATATATCCTTAACAATGACAATTGGAGCTTGTATAACAGAGTTTATACTAGAGCATATCATAAGTCATTTTGGGATTCCATCCAAAATAATATCAGATAATGGAACATCCTTCAAGTAAAAAACTATGAGATCTTTGATATCTAAATATAGAATTAAACACAATTTTGTGACTCCATACTATCCGCAAGAAAATGGGTAGGCTGAAGCTTCAAATAAGATAGTGGTGGCAATCTTGAAAAAGACGATCCAAGAAAACCATAAAGACTGGCATATCCAGCTTCCCCTTGCATTATGGGCTTACAATACTAGTATTCGGATGCCCACTAGGGCAATTCAGTTCTCACTAGTATATGGTACTGAGGCCATTATGCCCTTGGAATTGGAAATTCCAACATTGCATGTCGCATTGAAAGAGTTCATCGATGACAACACCATGTGACAAGCTTGACTAGATCAAATGACATTGTTTGATGAATGCCACATGAATGCCTCAAAGCATCTCCACATTTATCAGGAGCAACTAAAATAAACTTACAATATCAAAGTCCACCAGAGAGACTTTGAATTTTGGGATCTTGTATTGAAAGAGAACCAATAGAACTCTAATTTGCTGCCATATATGCAAGACAAATTTACGGCCAATTGGCTAGGACCCTACATCATATCTAAAAATATTGGTCTAGGTACCTATTGCCTAACATCACTAGGAGGTGTTGAAGAGCCTAAACCTCTCAAAATCATCCATATTAAGGCATTTTATGCTTAAGAGCATAGTAAAAGGCTCCGAGGATTTACTTGTAATCGCTCGGTCATCCTAAAAGGCTCCAAACACTCTCATAAGTAGTTTGGTCAATAAAAAAGCTCCAAAGGCATCTGTAAGCCCTTTGGTCAAACCCAAAAGCCCCAGGATTATTAAAATATTGCTTGGTCATCTCAAAAAGTCCCAAATATGCTCATAAACCCTTTGGTCAAACCCAAAATACTTTGAGGGTTTGCTTAAAAGTACTCGGTCACCCTAAAAAGCTCTAAGTGTTTTTTTAAAATATCTCTTGGTCAATCTAAAAGCTCCAATGACATTTCTGTGTTGTTTGGTCACTCCTAAAGGATCTAGAGACATGTGCTCTCTTTTTGGTCAGATATGAGGCTCAAAACTCATAAAAATTATAAAATCAATAAAATCCAAAAAAATTGGTAAAGCATAAATCCAAAAAAAATTGCATTTGCATTTGAATTTTGCATTCACTCATGCATCCATTGAATTATTGCACTGCATATAGACATTCATCATCCGTTGCATTCCGTAGTAGGATGGATTATGTTTTTTAGTCTTACAAATGACACCACATTTGTGTCTAAATCATGCATCTCTGCATTTATCATAAATCCATAATTCATGTGAGTAATTGTGTTTTTTCAACACAACCTATTTTGTTGCTATGGAGATATACTAGGGTTTTCCGGTCATTCAACCATACCTAGAGGTCTTATCAAGAGTTGGTATAAAGCTTTCTTTGCTTTTGCAGCCAAGGTTTAGTTCGTATAAACCTTAGCATATCATAATCCTATCACTAATCAAAAAATTAAATAATCCTAACAAGGACTAGGGGAAGATGAAATTCGCAAAGTAGGACCAGGTATCTTGAGGTGAAAAGAGTTATTATTTCTTATACCTATGTGTGTATGGATGGGAAATATTGGTAGTTGGCAAAATGACAGGTTAGCTATCAATTCAAAATCCCTTACTTACGATAAAATGAGCAATATCCCAGAGTGATATCCCACATCAATCCTCAAGATTTATACCCTAGATAGATATCATAGATTGACTTCCCATATTGATATCTTACATTGATATCATAAGATTGATATCCTCAATCGATATACCAAAAATAATTTTCCCAAGTAAATCCCCCAAAGGAACGTTTCTAAAGAATATTATCAAATGTAAATTCCAAAAAGTGAAGATCAAATTAAGATCATAAAATAGACTCAAATCAAGTTCAAAGTGAAGATCATAAATCAAAGTTTGAGTGGAGATCAAATGAAGATCAAAAATCTAGTTTGAAGAGAGATCAAAATAATATCTAGAGATATTTCAGAATGAATATGGAATCGACTCCCTTGCCTCACCACATATGGGAAAGTATCCTGAAAATTGAAGGATAGAAAGGAATGAGCCTGAATCCCTAGAATTATTGGCACTACTGTACCTTACGCATGATGATATGTCTAATACACTTGCATGTCACTTGTGGGTAGACCAATGTTTTAATGTGGAAGAGCTAGCTTCAGGTGTCCTGCATTGCCTAGTGGCTTAGTCCAACTAAAATCTAAACTTGGGATTGGATAAGACAGTTGTGGAACCCTTATCTTAGCAATGGGTTGAAATAATCTCGTTTGACATCGGGAAACGCTTATGTCTTATCTTAAAATATCCATGTGCACACACAAGGATAATGAATAGTTAGGGCCTATCCTAGTGAAAGCCTTGCAATTTAGAAGTCTAGTGTGGTTAGTATGCAAATTTTGATGACTCTACTAGGGTGTTTTATTTTCATGGAAAACCTCAAAAATATCTCTCATAGCAACAAAATATCAAATATCTCAAACCATATAAAACCATCAAATTGCAAAGTATCGATTCCATGATAGATAATCATATAAAGCACAATAAAAGATATGGGATAGATACCAGATGGATATTAGAAATAATATTTAGATGGCCACTAACTATATCATGCACATTATATCATTCGAATCATACAACTGCAATCATTGCATTTCATATAAGGGTGATTAATTGATTAAATTCTTATCTTAAGGATTTTCAATTACATTCATGATTTTTATACATTCTGTGTTGTCATCCATTAGATTGATAAACATAATTGCATTCATTCCTTATATTTTAAGTGATTAAAGCATACATGTTCATTTACATCATATTACCATCATGTAAATAATGCATTACATACATCACACATCTAAGAATCTAGATCACTGCATATCATCATCATCATAAATTAAATAGCTATCTAGTGCATGTCATCCATACATCACATCATATAGCATCAAATTATCATAAGCCTTACATCCATGTGCATCAAATAAACATAAAATTAAAAATACACAAGTACACATAATGAGTCATAAATGATAAATCTCATATATATATATATATGTGTGTGTGTGTGTGTGTGTGTGTGTGTGTGTGTCCAACAGAGTACATTAGGAGTACAAAATACCTACAGGCTACAATCATGTAGGTCCTAGAACTTACACCCAAAAATGATACATATGCAAAAATGTAGCCTAGATCTAGTAGAGTCCTAGCTCTGGCCTGCTCCCCCTAAACTGGAGCTCTCGTCGCCTCCCTCAGCCCTATTCTTTAGAGCCTACTTTGCAATCAGATCTCCTGCCTATTATGTGCCCTGTTGAGGGCCCTCTATACCACCTAATCCAAATATACCTAGCACATGGGATACTGGTATGTCTATGTGGCTAGACATATGACTAGAAGTCACACCTGTCTCCTTGTGACTCCTATTAGAGCTACCTCCATGTGTGTTGGAGGACGTATGTGTCCTCTCTAACCTATGATTCTACTAGCTAGAGCTCACTGTGGACTGTCCTGTAGTCATATACCTAGTCCTTTGAGACCCCATAGCATGTCTATCTCTGGCACCTACAAACCCCATAATATGATAAAATGCTCTAGCTAGGATATGTGAGTTACCCTCACATTACAAAGGTTATTTTCCTCCTCTACGAGGGAAGTGAGCCATCGAATATTTATCATGGGATCACCACCTCCTAGAATTATAGCTGATGGTGCTACTGGTGGTGCCATGATAGCCTACAATGAGGCAAGGTCTCCTATATGATACTAGAACTGAGCCAAGTCCCTCTATGCTACAACTGCATCTCACCATGACTCTACTACCTATAGTGGGATCATCAGCTCTTGAATCTAACCTTCTTCTACTATGGCACAAGCCATGGCACCTATGAGCTCCTCCTAGATCTATTACTACTACCTATCGCTATGATCTAGCTTTGCCACTAACATGGTGATTCTAGTGTCCCTCTACAACATCTAAGTGTGGAACCTCTTAACCTGGATCTACAGACCTACTACCTAGGCTAGTGGCTAGTCTACCTCACTATCTAGAGGTACCTTACTCTCATCTAGTGCTTCCTCCTCGATATTTGTAGGGGGTGCATCTCTTAATATAGCCTCTAGCCCCCTGCCACCCTCAATTCATGGTCGCATATTGCATCCCTATGGTTTAGCATCAGCCTCATCATCAACCTGATCAAGGGTTCCAAATCCCTACCACTTTAGTAGCAACCACCAAGCATCATATGCAGGAGTAGTCCCAGCAACAAAACCCCTATCTCCTAGAAATTATTAGCTGCATCACCAAGTACTATCAGTTATACCCACTATAAGCCTATATTTAGAGCCAACAACCTATAGATGATCAAAAACTTTGGTATATCCTACACTAAGCCAAACTGCTATAGGACATGAGAGTAAAAATGGTACTCCATAATCTTTTCCTTGCAGCCCAAGAGCCACCTATCCTGATGAGCCTCATGCAGTCACTCGTCAGCCTCCAGCCATTCAAGGTACCCCATGTATGGGCACCACTCTATATCATCGAGCCTCAATCTCATGAATCTACTAAGGTAATTCTTGATGTATCATACATGGGACCTGCTCTAGAACCCCTCCTTCTCACGGGTCCAGCAAGCTACATAGCACTGATACGCATAATCAATCGTAGTGATGTCAAGTGGTAGATTTTTAGGATACTCAATGTGGATGTGTTGCCAACCCCATATCTATAGTAGTAGGCTATAGCTAATGCATACCCAACTCCTGCAAGTCACTTGATATAGCTCTTGGTAGAGCTGGCATAATGAAGTGCTCCCCTAGGCTAGGAGTAGTGGCCAACAGATGGTGCTCTTAACAACCCTCCTGACACTAGCAAGAAGGTTCTAGGGGATCCTCGAACTTGAGGAGTCTAGAAGGACTATATGTATGACCAGGTGTATGAAGACTACCTCTCTGATAGAGAAGATGTGCTCCCTCTACCAATATCCAATGTGTACACCTCCATGATCCATCTACCACTGGGCCTCATCACTCTGATCACTGAAGATAACATCGCAAACATTATTCTTCCTCCAATACGAAGAGGAGGTTATGTTCTCACCATCAATAGGGATCCTAAATATTTGGTAGATATCCTCTAGGGTGATGGTAATTTCACCCATTGGTAGATGAAATGTGTTGATCTAAGCATTCCAAATCTGGTCCAACGTGGTCATATATGCTATATCTACCCTAATCATGGGTAGATCCAAGACATAGCTAAAGTCGATGGCTCTGAACCACTCCTACTCCCCTGTGGTAAGCTATCCATGGAGGGTGTGAAGTATGTCTAGCTCTCGAGCCCTAGAAGTCAATGTCTAGAAATAAACAATGCATAAGAGAAAAATATAACTAAAAATAAACAAAAATAGATGAAAAATGACTAAAAATATAAAAAACATCAATAAAATTCAAAAAGCATCTCAGAATTAATTTCTATAAAACCATAGAAAAGTTAGAAAAATTAGAAAATTTTCTAAAGTCATTGAACCGTGGGTCAACCTTGTGGTCCGATTGCGGTCAAATTTGATCATTGGAAATTTAAATTCTAATCATAGCTGATAGTTGTAGTTCCCAAACTAACAATTGGGAGTCGTAGGTGCCAGCTATAGTCTAGGAATGAGATCCATTTTGGGTCTCTAGGCTAGGTTATATTTTATTATTATTATTGCCTAGCTAGGCTAGGAACGAGGCCCATTTTGGGTCTCTTCCTAGCCTATCTAGGCAATAACAATAATAAAATCTAACCTAGCCTAGTCTATGATGAAGTTCGTTCCCAACAATTTAGTGAAGTTCATTAACCCATTACTTAATGTGGTTTATTTTTAGTTGGTAATGAGAGTGAGAAATCAATTTCGAGTTACCTTGCCTACACTATGGCCTCTACTAGTAGATGGTTGTCCAAGGTCTGCCATTGGGGTACAAGTGAAATTTGAGGTCAAGTTTGGCAACGTTCCAGATCAAGGAATGTCTCTCACCTCTCAGAGCTCTCTAAAATGCAATTATTGGAATGAGAATAATGAAATTTTCAAAGTGGGAAAAATATTTATAGTTTTCCTAGTTTCAATGGACCACAGCCCTGAATTGCGATTCCCAAATTGGAAGTTTTCAATCGTAGATCGTACCTGTGGTTTACAACCAGCATTAAATGCACTCAAACCCCACCATGGGAAGGTCTAAAATGGAAAATTAATTACTCCTAATGGATCAAATTTCAAAGAGAGCAATAAATATTGTAAAATTTGGTGTTGTTCAAAGCACCATGATTGATCAATAAATCAAAATTAACAAAAAAAATCAAATAATTAAAAAACCAAATGTTCCTCGTATTCAGTACTTTACCCTATACACTTGGTGGTTGCAGTGACTTGAGATCCATGCAATTTGACAAGATGAGTAAATTATCATAAGGACATTTGGGGTAAAATTGTCATCATTGATATGATATGCTTCTTTTCAATCCCTAAGAAGACCTTCGAGGTCAGATTACTCCATAGGAACGAGGTGTTGCATGTCATTTCTCCTATGACATCTTTTTAGTAAATCATCGATAATTTGATTCAACACAAATCTAATTGGACTTGTATCAATTTTATTCCCTAAGATGGCTATTGCAGCCCAAATGCTACATGGGATAGAAATGTGCAATTACTATTAATAGTTGGAATCAGAAGCTGAACTAGGCCTAGCCAAGATATTAAAATTCTTAAATATAATTTTTTTTCAGGTCATGCATAGTGGTTAAGTGACCTCATTGCTTCAATCATTGTCAATACCCTCATAGACTCATTGTTTGAGGGGGTAGTCATAATATAAAATCATAATAAAAATTAGTAGAATATCCTTGAGATCGTAGATCCCTTGATCTTGTCAAAATTGCATTTGTCCTTGTGAATCATTGTCAACAACTATCATAAGCTTACCCCTTTGCTTGGGGAAAATAGCAAATATGATAATTTGTTTGTAACTCTCATCCTTTCGATTATATAGGCCTAAATCCTATTGTAGCACCAAAGATACTAGAATTTATGATGACGAGTGCAAAAATATTTCAAGTTTAAGCCTCTAAAGAGTTGGAAGCAATGATTCCAAGATGTGCGTTCTTTTGTAAGAGCTGGGGCATATAATTTTGATCCAACTATTGATCATCATAGAACCTTCAACATCATTTTAAGAGGTCTATTTTTTCTCAACATTTTTCAATATCATAATGCATCTCAAAATGGGCATCCGTAGACACCTAAAATTCATCATGTTGATGACTACTCATATGGACATGCTACAAGACCATATGGAAGATATTGGATAGACTCCAAGATAGAGCAATGGTTATAACCACTCAATTTGGGCTCCTTGGCCTAATTAGTTTGAATCACAGCCCTGAACTATGATCTATAGTTTGAACCATGGCTAAGGCCTATAGTTTACAGTCTAAACCATAGCTACAACTTATGGTCTTAACTAAATTTCAGTTGGCTTTCATTCGAGCAAAATCAGTTTGAATGGCCATTTATTCTAGAAGATGGTGGTTAGAGGATGGAAGCTTCCAATCCAACTATCCTAACCACCCCTTCTTGATATTGGCTTCTCCATGAAGCCATACCTAGCCCTAGGACATCCTATAAGTACCCCTCCAAAATAGGGCAAAAAGGGAGAGAGCATATAGAGCATTCTGATAGCGAAGCACTGTCTAAATGCTGAGAGAGAGTGCATTTTGGAGATTAAAGTAGCGAAGCCCTATCAAATTATGGACTCACTTTAGTACATAGAGAGATCCTTGTTGCCATACCCATTGTCAATTTTTCAAACATCATGAATAATTAGGCCGTGGATGACCTAAAGACCTAGGAGATCCAAGAAATGCCAATTTGGGAAAACGGAGGCCCTATTCAATGATTAAACTACCAAACTTGTTAGAGGACACTGAAGGCAAACCTTGAACATCAATTGGACAAGGATATCAAGCCCATAACCCTTGAATTTATAAGGTAAACCACTTGGTTGCTCACCATGACTTTTAGCCATGGTTTACAGTGTAGACCGCTAATTAGAGTTACGATTTGCAATAGAGGTGACTTCTCCTTACTATTTCATTTCTAGTATGCTTAATTTGATTACAGTTAGCATTTTCATGATTTAATTAGGATTTTAGAGACTTTTGACCAACATAATTAGTGATTTTACTAACTTGTCCTCATTATAGTAGAATATGCATTAATGGCTTCTTTTCATGCTTTCATGCTTCATTTCGCATAATTGATTCATTATATTGATAGCTATAGTTCTTGTTTACCTATTTCAAGCAATCTTGATGGATCTTGCATATGTCTAACATCTTTTATTAGTTTTCTTTATTTTAGTTATAATGGCGTATACATGTGTATTACTTTCAATGGGCCTCATCACAAGAGGTTGCCTATGTTTTTACTGTCCTCTTTGGTCTATCATCTCCAAATCTTGATCTTAACTCTATCTCAAATCTGCACCAAACTCTATCCTAAGTCTAGCACAAATCTGCTCTAACTCTACTCAAATTTCCCTCAAGCCTTAAAAAAAAGCTCAATCAAATTAGAAATCAAACCTACTATCAACTCTGTCCAAATCTACCTCAAGCCTTAACACAAAGCTTGAAAAAATCAGCAATCAAACATGCTATCAACTTTGTCCAAATCTACCTCAAGACTTAACACAAATCTTGAACAAATCAACAAAAAAACTTACTCTTAACTCTATCTCAAATTTATCCCCAATCCTTCTCAAAAGACTTGCTCAAATATACCTTCAAGCCTTCTCAAAAGACTTTCTCAAATCTACCTTCAATCCTTCTCAAAATACTTGCTCAAATCTACCTTAATGCTACTCACTTAACCTACTCAAATATTTCCAAACTTTGCACACAAAAAAAGCTTATATATTTTTCATAAATGCTTTCTTCAAATAGACATATTCTACTCATAATTATTTTAACCTCTGGAACATATATATAATTATGTACACTATCAAAATTCCAATATGTTCTTATCATTCACAAATATTGCATTCAACTAATTGAATCTTTATCTATTGCAAAATCATTTTCAAAATAAATCAACATAGTATATATCTTGCTTCACAAAACTAATCTATATTTCTTGCAAATTTTCTCTCAAAGATCAATCACACTCATGCACAATTTCCCTTCACAAAATTGATCTCAACTACTTCCACAATATCTCTCAAACCAATGTTTAAAATATTTCACAAAGATGCACTAACTTGTCTTAGCACATGTAGTTCACAAACTCTAGCACAAATGTTTTAATCTCTTTCAATAATAGAAGTATAGATTGTTCTCAAATTCTATCCCAAATATTTCAAAAATATTCAACAATGAAGCACAAAACCTAACTCAAATATTTCCAACAATGCATTACAAAAACCCTTTTCACTCCACCTTATGTTACAAAACCTTGATCAACAATACATCTCAAAGAAGAACAAAAATACCTATACCTCTTTGTACTACCAAAAAGGCGTGCACCCAAAATGTTGTAATTGCATAAACAAAGTAAAATTAATATTCAAACACATAAATGGACAAAACACATGGAAATTACAAGAAATGCCTCTATTATTCCATTAAAATCAACAAGTGTCTGATTACAAGTAAGTCCCTCTTAGGGATACTCTATTTGATACACAATTATAATTATTTCAATCCCCCTCATGGGTGAAATGCACTATCAAGCCCTTAAGGTGACATGAAATACTATAGGATGGAGTAGACCCTCTTCTTCGCGTTGAGGAAGGAAATTAATGGTTGTAGCTCCTTAGAAACATGTTTCCTATGATCAAGAAAAAACACAAGAATATCAAAAGCATATGAAGCCTCTCATTATGAGGCCCTTTAAAAACAACTAGCATGAAAATAGCATAATGACATAAGATCAAGAAAATGCATAAACTATCCTAAACATATACAAATAATATCAATATTGATGGAATTATGTAAATGAAGAGCACAACTATCAATCTATAAAACCAATTACTTGAAATTAAGAATTATAACGTGAAAAGAAACCATTAAAGTCTAAACTACTATGATGAGAACAAGTTAGTAAAAACACTAATATATCGGTCAAATATCTATACAATTGCAATTAAACTGTGCAAATGACTAATCTAATCTAACTAGATGGGAAGAAATAAAAATAGTAATGTGGTGATACCTTTGTTGCAAACCATAGTACTGGTGCACGGTCTACACTGTAAACCACGATTGAAAGTTGCAATTAGCACTCAAGTGAGTTTACCCTCAAAATAAATGGTAGTGGGCTTGACCTCCTTGTCCAATTGATGTTCAAGGGTTGCCTTCGATGTCCTTCTGACAATTTTGGTAGTTGATTCACTGTGAGGGGCCTTTCTTTGCCTGAATTAGCTTTTCTTGGCTCTCCTAGGTCCTCAAGGCATCCATGGCCTAATTCGTCATGATGATTGACAAATTAACAATGGTAATGGTAACAAGGCTCTCTCTATGCACTCAGGTGAGTCCATAATTCAATAGGGCTTCATTTATTTGATCTCCAAAATGCACTCTCTCTCGATAATTTGATAGTGCTTCTCTATTCAAATCATCTCTCCCATTGCCCTAATTCAAAGGGGTACTTATAGGATGTCCCAAGGTGAGGGGTGGCTTTATGGAGAAGCCAAGATCAAGAAGGGGTGGTTAGGGCAGTTGGATTAGAAGCTTTCATCCTCTAACCATCATATTATAGAATAAATGGCTATTCAAACTGATTTGGCTTGAATGAAGGACAACTAAACTTCAGTTAAGACTATAGGTTACAACTACGGTCCAGACTGCAAACTGCAGGTCTTAGCCATGGTTCAAATTGTAGACCGTAGGTCTAGGCTATAGTTTAGACTGATTAGGCCAAGGAGCCCAAATTGAGTGGTTAGAACCATTGCTCTATCTTGGAGTCTATCCAAGATCCTCCATATGGTCTTGTAGCATGTCCATATGAGTAGTCGCCCTCGACATGATGTGTTTTAGGTGTCTACAGATGCTCCTTTTGATATGCATTGTGATATCAAACAATGCTAAGCAAAAATAGACCTCCTAAAATGATGCCAAAGGTTCTATGATTATCATTAGTTAGATCAACATTATATGCCCCAGGTCCAACAAAAGGATGTGCATATTGGAATCATTACTTCCAACTGGGTGAAAGGCTTATATTTGAAAAGTGTGTGCCCTTCTCATATCATTCGGTGTAGTTGTGCATTCCATAGGTATATTCTGACCCATGGATATGAAAGGTAGAGAACAACAAGCAAAGTCATTTTTTCTATTTACCCCAAGCAAAGTGGTAAGCTTATGATAGTTGTTGATAATGATTTTCAAGGACGAACATAATTTTGACAAGATGAAGGGATCTATGATCTTCGAGATCTTCTATTGATTTTGATTATGATTTGATATTATGACTACCCCCTCGAGCGATGATTCGATGAGGCTAATGACAATGATTAAATCGATGATGTCGCTTGACCACTATGGATAATCTGAACAAATTTAAATTTGAGCATATTAATGGCTTGGCTAGGCCTAGTTTAGCTTATGATTCCAACTATTAATAGTAAGTGCACATTCTTATCCCATAGAGCATTCAGGCTGCAAAATCCATCTTAAGGAATAAAAATGATGCAAGTCCAATTAGATTTGTGTTGAATCAAGTTATCGATGATTTTTTGAAAAGGTGTCATAGAAGACATGACATGAAACGCCTCATTCCTATGGAGAAGTCCAATAGTGAAGGCCTTCTTAGGGATTGAAAAGAAGCATATCAGATCAATGATGAAAAATTTTGCCCCAAATGTCCTTATGGTAATTTACTCATCTTGCTGAATTGCATGGATCACAAGTCGCTGCAACCGCCAAGTGTATAGGGTAAATAATTGAATACGAGGTGCATTTGGTTTTTTTAATTATTTGATTTGTTTGTTAATTTTGATTTATTGATCGATCTTGGTGCTATGAAAATCACCAAATTTGCAACCTTAATTGCTCTTTTTGAAATTTGATCCATTAGGAATCATCAATTTGCCTTTTTAGATCTTTCCATGATGGCTTTTTAGTGCATTTAATGCTAGTTGTAAACCACAAGTATGATCTATGATTAAAATTTTAAAATTTTGGGAATTGAAGTTAGGGTCTACGATCGAAAAAACCTAATTTCAGGACCACAGGTGTCAGCTGCGGTCCATCAAAATTAGGCAAACCTTTAAATAACCATTTCCATTTGAATTTATCATTATTTTTTGGAAAACAAATGCATTATTGAGATCTCTAAGAGATAGGAGACATTTCCTGATCCGAAATGCTATCGAAAGTCTTCCATTTACCACACTTGATACCCCGATGGTGAATCCTAATTAGCCATCAACTAGCAGAGGCCACGGAGTGGGCAAGGTAATTTGAAACCGATTCCTCATAGTTCAATACCAATTAAAATCAACCACATTAAGTAATGTGGTAAATGAACCTCACTAAATAGTTGGTAATGAACCCCACTAGATTAGGTTAATTAGGTTTTTAATTTTTTTAGTGAGACAGGCTAGGAAGGTACCCAAAATGGGTATTCTTCCTAGACCACAGCTTTGCAGCTACGGTTCCCCCTTGTTATATTAGGGACTAAAACTATCAGTTATGATTTGCATTCAAACTACAACGGTCATATTTTGACCGTAGGCAGACCGCAAGGTTGACCCGAGGTTCGCCAACTTTAGAAAAATTTTATTAAATTTTTATATTTTCTAAAGTTAATTAGGCAATTAATGTTATTTAATGCAATTTTGACTTGCCTAGTGAATTTTATTGATTTTTATGAATGCCTTGCGACATGTTTTTGTATTTTTATCAGTTTTTTAGATGTTTTTGATGTTTTTAAAGTCATTTTTAGCTATTTTTGCTTATTTTTAGCTAGATTTTAGCTTATATACTACTTTTTATTTCAAAGGTTGACCTCTAGGGATCGCAAGCCTGATCTACTTAAGACTCTTCATAGGTAGCTCACTGATGGTGAGCGTGTATGGTTTAGAGCAATCAGATTTGGCTATGTACTAGATCTACCCACTATTAGGGTGTATCAAACCTATTTGACTATATTGGCCTGATGCTGGAATGTGCGGACCAACACCTTTCACCTACCTACAAGTGAAATGGCTATGAATTTAGATGACATCTATCAGATCTTTATGATCCCTATCGATGGCAAGGCCATCACCTCTTCCTCTTCTTAGAGGAAGGAGACTGTATTTGATTTTATATTCAACGATCAAAGCAAGGAGGTGTAGGATAAGATCGACCATGGAGGTGTTCACATTGGATACTAGTAGGGTGATCACGTTTTCTCAGTCTGCATGACGATATTCATGATTTTTGTGGTACAGGTTGTGCTTCTAGACTCCTCAGGCATGAGGATTCCATAGAACCTCCTGGACAGTGTCTGGAGAGTGATTCATAGGTCCATAGATCAGCCAGTGTGCCTAGCTTGGAGAGCACGCTATTATGCCAGCTCTACAGGGAGTTATACTAGATTACTAGTCAGAGATACTAAGGTATTAGTTATAGCCTACTACTATAGATATGGGGTTGGCAACACATCCAAATTGAGCATCTCGTGGACCTACCTCTCTAAATCATGATCATTGATGATGCTCATTGGTGCTACACCATGTGTTGGCCATGAGAGGAGGAGGGTTTCTAGAGCAAGATCCATGCTGGAGATACATACTATTATACTGCATGATTTTTAGTACTCAGGCAAGACAAAATTGAGTGATGCTCCTATATGGATTGCTATGATTGGACTAAGGCAAGCGAGTGGCTATGATAGGCTTGCCAGGACATATGGCTACTCGATCGTAAGGTCAATATTAGAGAGTATCAGTTCTTCTATCAAGTCCTATGATAGTTTGGCTTGGTGTAGGATATTTTAGAGATTCCATTCATGTATCGGTATCTCATTCTAGAGATACACCTACCATGGATTCAACATGTAGCTGATGACTTCTAGGAGTCTAGGGATGACACACCTAAGACCACCCTAACATACGACACATGGTGGTCCCTCCTATAGTGGCAGGGTTCAGGGCCTCTAGACAGATTTGATGACCAAGCAAAGGTAGGGGACAATCCTTATGGCCATAGGGTGCACAAGAGGACCGAGGGTAGATGGGGCATTGAGGCCACTACAAAGGAGGATTCATAGGTAGAGGTGAAGGAGGAGGAGGGGTTAGATGAGGGTGAGGTACCTCCTAAAAGTGATGTAGGGGAGCTCCTCACTTAGGTTGTCAACCTACAAATTCATGTTGGGAAGTTGGAGACTCAGTAGCTACAATAGGACACATCTATTACCCTTCTAGAGATGAAGTTGGGTCACATGGATAGATAGCTAGTAGAGTCTCAGGCATAGATTATGGCCCTCATAGCTCGAGCTATAGTAGCAGAGTCATAGGTCGATGAGCTTACTAGTGCATGAGATGTGGCACTGGCACAGTGGGGTGAGGCCATAGTAGAGAGAGAGTTTCTCAAGGCATAAAGGGGGGATTTGACATCCTCCCATGCTATTATGGGACCTCCTACTACACCATCAGCTACACTACCAAGAGGTGGTAATCCCATGGTAGAGGTTAGGCGGCTCACTTACCTTGTAGAGGAGGTAAATGACCTTTGTGATGCAAGGGTAGCTTGCATCTCCCAGCTGGAGGGCTTCATTAGTGGGGCTTAGAGGTGCCAGTGGATAGACATGCTACTGGGTCTCAAAGGATCAGGTCCAAGACTTTAGGACAATCCATGGTGAGCTCCAACCAATGGATACATATGACAGAGAGGAAACATAGGTCCTCTAGCACACATGGAAGCAACTTGCATAGGAGTCATAAGGAGACGAGTGTGACCTCGAGTCACAGGTCTAGCTACTTAGACATACTGGTATCCTGTGTGCTCAGCCTCTTTAAGTTAGGTGGTACACAGTGCCCTCAACAGGGCACACATTAGGCATTAGAGCTGACTATAGAGTAGGCTCTAGGGCATAGGGCTAAGGGAGGTGGTGAGAGCTCCAGTTTAGGAGCAAGCCAGAGCTAGGGCTCTATCTGATCTAGGCTACATTTTTGCATATGTACCATTTTTTGTGTAAGGTCTAGGACCTACATGATTGTAGCATGTAGGTATTTTGTACTCCTGATGTACTCTTGAGACACACACACACACACACACACATATATATATATATAATTTGATCATTCATGACTCATTATACGTACTTGTATATTTTTAATTTTCTATTTATTTTAAACACATGGATGTAATGCTTATGTTAATTTGATGCTGTATGATGTGATGTATGGATGACATGCACTAGATAGCTATTTAATTTATGATGATGATGATATGCAATGATCGAGATGCTTAGATGCACGATTTATTATAGATGCATATGGATGCAATGTTTTCTCTTAACACATATTTGATATTGCTTTATTGTATGTATTAATGTATGTAATGATTTATTTACACGATGGTGATCTAATGTAAATGAACTTGTATGCTTTAATCACTTAAAATATAAGGAATGAATGTAAATATGTTTATCAATATAATGGATGACACCACAAAATGTATAAAAATCATGAATGTAATTGAAAATACTTTACGTAAGAATTTAATCAATTAATCACCCATATATGAAATGCAATGAATACAGTTGTATGATGTGAATGATATAATGTGTCATTCTATTTTCCTTTGCAAATTTGAAAGTTGTGCATGATATAGTCAGTGGTCGTCTAAATATTATTTCTAATATCCATCCAGTATATATCCTATATCTTGATTGTGCTTTATATGATGATGTATCATGAACTTGATACTTTGCAATTTGATGATTTTATATGGTTTATGATATTTTATATTTTGTTGCTATGAGAGATATTTTTGAGTTTTTCCATGAGAATCAAACACCCTAATAGACTTATAAAAAATTTTCATACTAATCACACTAGAATTTTGAGATAAAAGGCTTTTGCTAGGATAGGCCCTAACTGTTCATTATCCCTATGTGTGCACTTGATTATTTTAAGATAAGACACGAGTGTTCCTCGATGTTAGGCAAGATTCTTTCAGCCCATTGCTAAGATAGGGGTACCACAAATGTCTTATCCAATTCCAAATTTAGATTTTAGTTGGACTAAGCCACTAGGCAATGCAGGACACCTGCAACTAGCTCTTCCACATTCAAACATTAGTCTGATCACCAGCGAGATGCAAATGTATCAGACATATCGTCATGCATAAGGTACCATAGTGCTGAAAATTCCAGGGATTCAGGCTCATTCCTTTCTATCCTTTAATTTTTGGGATACTTGCTCATATATAGTGAAGAAAGGGAGTAAATTCCATATTCATTCTGAACTGTCTCTTGATCTTCATTTGATTTCTCTTCGAATTGGATTTTGGATCTTCATTTGATCTCCACTCAAACTTTGATTTATGATATTCATTTGATCTTCACTTTGAACTTGATTTGAAACCTATTTTCTAATCTTCATTTGATCTTCACTTTTTAGCATTTACATTTGAAAATTTTCTTTAAAAACTTTCCTTTGGGGGATTTACTTGGAAAAACTATTTTTAGTATATCGATTGATGATATCGATCTTATGATATCAATATGGGATATCAATCTTGGGAAGTCAATCTATGATATCAATCTAGGGTATCAATCTTGAGGATTGATGTGGGATATCACTCTAGGATATTGTTTATTTTATCATAAGCAAGGGATTATTAATAGGGAACTAACCTATCCTTTTTCCAACTGCCAAAATTTCCCATACTGTCTGCACAGACGGATAAGCAAGAATAACTCTTTTTGCTTTAGGATACCAGGTCCTGCTTCGCAGCTTTCATCTTCCCTTAGTCCTTGTTAGGATTATTTAATTTTTTGATTAGTGATAGGCTTTTGATATGCTAAGTGCTATACTAACTTAACCTTAGTTACAAAAGCAAAGTAATATTTCTACCAACTCTTGATAAGACCACTAGGTATGGTTGAGTGACCAGAAAACCTGAGTATATCTCCGTAGCAACATTATAGATTGTGTTGAAAAACCCAGTTACTCACATGAATGATGGATCATGATAAATGTAGAGATGCATGATTTAGACACAAACTTGGTGTCATTTGTAATACTGACAAACATAATACCTCCTACTATGGAATGCAATGAATGACAAATACCTATATGCAATGTAATAATGCAGTGGATGCATGAGTAAATGCAAAAAATGCCAATGCAAAATTCAAATACAAATGCAAATGATTTTGGATTTTTATGCTTTACCATTTTTTTTGGATTTTATTGATTTTATAATTTTATGAGTTTTGAGCCTCATATCTGACCAAACGGTGAGTACATGTCTCAGGGGCCTTTAGATTGACCATGCAATTTTTTAGCAAAATACTTAGAGCTTTTTAGGATGACCAAATGATTTTAAGCAAACCCTCAAAGCCTTTGGGGTTTGACCAAAGGGTTTATGAGCACCTTTGGGAATTTTTGGGATGACCAAGTGATCTTTTAAGAATCCTTGGAGCTTTTGTGTTGACTAAACAATTTTTCAGAAACTCTTGGTACCTTTTGATTGATCAAACTACTCACAAACACGCTTGGAGCCTTTTAGGATGACCGAGCAAGTATAAGAAAACCCTTAGAGCTTTTGAATGACATGACCAAGTGGTTTTAGGAACCCTTGGAGCCTTTTGGGATGACCGAGTGGTTTTTAGAAAAACCCTCAAAGCTTTTCGAGTTTGACCAAAGGGCTTACAGATGCCTTTGGAGCTTTTTGATTGACAACTAATTATGGGAATGTTTGGAGCTTTTTAGGATGACCAACCAGTTACAAGCAACCCTAGGAGCATTTTACTATGCTCTTCAAGAATAAAATACCTTAATATGGATGATGTCAAGAGTTTTAGGCTCTTCAAAAGCCCCTAGCAACATTAGGTGATAGGTACCCAGACCAATATTTTTAGATATGTAGGGTCCTAGCCAATTAGCAGTGAATTTGTCTCACATATCTGGTGGTAAATTAGAGTTTTGTTGGTTCTATTTCAAGACAAGATCCCCAAATTCAAATTCTCTCTGGTGGAATTTGATATTTTAAGCTTGTTTTAGTCGTTCCTGATAAATACAGAGATGCTCCAAGGCATTCATGTGATGTTCTTAAAGCAACATTAGTTGATCCAGTCGAGCTTGTTATGGTGTGTCATCATCGATGAACTCTTTCAATGCGATGCACAGCATAGGAATTTCCAATTCCAAGGGCATAATGACCTCAGCACCATATACTAGTGAGAACGACATTGCCCTAGTGGGTGTCCAATACTAGTCTTGTAAGCCCATAATGCAAGGGGTAGCTGGATATGCCAGTATTTATGATTTTCTTGTATTGTATTTTTCAATATGGCTACCACTATATTATTTTAAGATTCAGCCTTCCTGTTTTCTTGTGGATAGTATGGAGTTGCAAAACTGTGTTTGATTCTATATTTAGATTTCAAAGCTCTCACAGTTTTGTTCTTGAAATATGTTCCATATTCGATATTATTTTGGATGGAATCCCAAAATGACTTATGATATGCTCCAGTATAAACTCTACTATATGAGCTCCAATTATCGTTGTTAAGGGTATTGCTTTCACCCACTTTGTAAAATACTTAGTAGCCATGATTATAAATGTATGTCGACTTGATGACAAAATAGAGATCTTGCCTATAAGATCTAATCCCCACTAAGCAAATGGCCAAGATGCTTGGATGGGCTGTAAGGCCTATGATGGCAAGTGCATAAGATTAGCATGATGCTAATATTTAACATATTTCTTGACATACACATTGCACTCCTTCTCCATAGTGGGCCAATAGTAGCCCATTCTAAGTGATGAGGCCTATAAATACCTCAATCATAGCATGTTTTGAACATTAAAACTACGTAAAAACTCTTTTTTTTAATATGATATGCTAGTTAAGTTGATTTAATATGTTGTGTATTAACTGTTTGCATGATCAATGTGTTAGAAATACTATATTCTGATTTTTATAGTTTTTGCACAGTTTTATGTTACTTTTTCATGACTTGCTAAATGAGAAGTATGCTTAGGTTGATAGCAGCACTTCACTAGTTTTATTTTGATGTGTTTCAAGCATTTATTTATCTAAATCTAGCAAATAGTGCAACCAAACTATTACTGTACAACAGAAACTGGTTTTCCAATGTAAATTCTAGCCAGTTGCCTATGAATGGCAAGGCATGGAATTCACACATGGAGAGAGATGAAGACTATTGCAATTTGATCCTGAGAGCTAACCCACCTGAGAAATGCATATGAAATAACTTGAAGAGAACAAAATTTTTCATTTTGAAGATATTCAAAATGAGCATACATCTTCAAAATGATAAATACAGTCTCTTCGAAATGAGAGGACATCTTCGGAATGAGAAATATAGTCTCTTTGGAATGAGCCACTTATCTTCGGAATGAGAACAAAAAGCACTTTTTGACTTGTTGACTGATTTATGATGATGGAAAAAGGGAAATAAGGTTGAAAAGGTTAAAGAAAAATATCTCCCATATGAATTTTCTATCCTTGCCATACAAAGCCACCATTCATGGAAAAGATCAATTTTGATCCTCTTCTAGGATAAACCCAAGAAATACTATAGCATAATAAGAATAAATCTGTAAGATAGGAATGAGATATTCTTAGTTTGTAAATAGATTTTAGGATATCTATAATTATATATCTCTCGTCCATGTTGAGCTAGGTAGGGGAAAATAAGCAAGTATAATAATAATAAAATAGCAAAAAAGTAATTGTTACAGTCCTATAACAGGGTTTTTAGCAGCAATACTATAATTATGTTCTTGAATAAATAAAGTGCACTACTTTTTCTATTCATGTTGTTGTGAATGAGTGTGAGTAATATCTAGAGAGAGAGAAAGACTCATACCTTCTTCTAGACAATGAGGTTGGCAACTTACAAACCTAGGAGGACTAACATCAGGTTTTTATTCTGATTTTGCTGCAATAGAATAAGTTGTAAAACTTGTCATTTCATTTCCTTATAAAAAACTAACAGTCTTTGCAATCTTAGTTTATTTCATGATTAGTATGATCTTGTGATTAATGATAGGTTTGGTTGTAATCTCCATTTTTAGCAAGCTTTCAAATTATTGTAGATTGTCATTTCTATAATTTACTATTTTCTATAATTTATTGTATTTTGTGTTTTGCTGTCAACCCTTGCACATAAGATTGACAACCTTCTATTATAGAGCATTGAGAGGACTTAATTTCCATGTTATAATCAGGTTTCCATTACTGCAAAAGTAAATAGACTTCCTTTCTGCAATCATAATTAGATTTTTAATTCTGCAACTGTAACTAGGGAGTTATTTCTACAACATAATTAAATTTCATTCTATAATTGTAACTAGGATTTCATTTCTGCAGTTAGTAATTAGTTTCCATTATTGCAATTAGATTTTTATAAAATTTATACAATTTAGAGATAAAAATATCCTAAATCTCCCACACAATCGGTTTCACCAATAAGACCTGTTGCTCCCAAATGACCTAAGTTATAGCCCTGTTCACTCCTACAAATAGCCTTATACACTACCCTGGATTGAAAAATTCATTGAGAATTAATTATGTGCATAACGACAACGCATCATTTTGGTGTTGTTGCTAGGGAATAGTGTTGCGAGAAGGTGATAACAGTCCAATAGCTATTAATTAGACTGAGTTGTGAAAATTTAGGATAAAATCTGAATATAACAGCTGGTTAAAGTAACAACTATTGACTTATAATTTATGTCATTCAAGAATAAACATGAATGAGTAAGCCTGGGGATGAAAAATTTAGAATTACTCAAAAGGATCCTTGGCTTGTTCCATTAAGAAGATCTTCAAACCTAAGGGGTGAATCACCTGTGTTTGAACTACCAAAAAAATTAAAAAAAAAATCACTAGCTTCATCATCATTAGAACATCCTGAGAAAGAAAAATCATCATACTCGTCATCAACAGAGGATTCTAGACCTCTTAAGAGTGAAATTTGGATAGGTTTAACTATTCCCAAGGAATAGGAAACTATGGTAAAGAGAGGCAATCTAGATGGGGATGGCCAACATGGATGTGTCCATAATGAAGGAAATGATCAGGATATGCCCTAATCTTCCAAAAAATTTGAATATCCTATCCATTTGAATCCAACATAAAACTCCCCCATGAAAACCATTTGACCTTTAGTACTTCCAACCTTTCAAGGTGTTGTATCTGAAGATCCTAATTAGTTTTTGTTTGAATTAAAAGTAGTGTGTTAAACCTATGACTATGTAAATGACAATCAGAAACTTAAGGTTTTTCCCTCAACACTCAAGGACTCAGCAATACATTGGTTCATGATATTAAAGACAAATTCCATCCAAACCTGGGATCAAATGGAAATTATGTTTTTAGACAAATATCAAGATTATTGCCATGTAAGGAATAAGAAAGATGAGTTATTCAGGATTAAGTAGGAATATGATGAAACATTAGAATACTATCTTTATAGGTTCTTCTTTGTTCAAATGAGATGTGGACTTGTAGAACATGAGTTATGCAAAACCATATTTTTGAGAGGATTACAAGATGAATCCATATAAGTATTGGATTTGATGGGAAAAGAGGATGTAAATACTCTTAGTAATGAGGAAATTATGGATCTCTATAGGAATTACTTTTGCACTAAGCATGGAAGAAGAAAAAATAGTACAAATGACACTGATGTGAAGGACCTAATAGAGGAACTTGCAAATTTTAAAACTAATATTATGGTGCAATTGAACACAACTTTGGGAGAAATGTCTGCAAAAGCAAATACCACAGAACCTTTGGTAATTTATTTCCCAAGATGTAGAAATAAACATGCTTTGCAGGAGTGTCCTTTGAATAAAACATCTATCTCAACCATTTGTAATATTTGTTTGAAGAAGCATTTGACTGATAAATGCCACCTGCTACCATAACTCAAAACTATGTTAGAGAGTCAGACTGAGGAACTCAACTATGTTGGACCAAAACATGGGGAAATTTCTCTCAATACCAAAATCCCCCTTATTTTCCTACAAATTGGTGGCATAATCCTTGGACTATGCCTTGGGGACAATCATAACCACCCCAACGTCCTTGGAATTATTCTCAATGGATAAATTCCCAATAATGGCCACAAACAATTTGGAGTAATCTAGCCTAGAATCAAAATTAGAATAACCCATCATGGAATCAAAACAACCTACCCTGGAATCAAAATTAGACTAATACACATTGGATGCAAAATCAACCATAGTGGAGTCAAAAATACCAGTCCTATCCAAGGCAACAAAGAAATCAATGTCAAACTCAGCATTTGCTACCTGCACCTAATCAAAATTTTCAAGAAAAAAAAAACCAACCACAGCAAACACAATAGGTGAAACAACCTCAAATTCTAACTCAACCAGTCACTAATCCAAACAACATGAGACAAGCATCCCCTGTCTATGTGGCTGAAGCTGAAGAAAATGCTGAAATAAATGTTCTTGATTGTAGTAACATCCAAATTCATTCAAGAAAAGTTGTACCTGAACCTGTTTCAACTAAAATAAAGGAAAATGAAAAGCAAGAACTTTTGGAACCAGTTAGAGTTAAACCAACAACAAAGAAAGAAGAAGAAAAAATAGAGCCACAAGCAAAACAATTACCTTCATCAAGGATAATTCCATATCCTGAAAGATTCAATACCACAGCAAAAAATTCTGAGTCAGACCTGGTCAAGGAACTTAGAAAGTTAACTATATCATTGCCCTTATTGCAAGCCATTAAGGATATACCAATGATTAAAATTATTGTCCAGATTTATCCATTAAAAGAGTAGGAAGAAAAAAGAAAGCATTTCCCAAGACTATTCAGGTTGAAGGAAAGATAGTTGATCTCTTGTCCGGAAAACTAGTACCTCCAAAGTATAGTGACCCAGGGAGTCCAGTTATCATAGTTACCATAGGCTCAGTACCAATATCAAATGTCTTAGTATATCTAGGAGCTACAATAAATGTCATGACCAAGGATATAATGGAATAATTACAGCTCAAACATCTCAGTCCCATATTTACAGTTTTAGAAATGGCTAATAGGTCAGTTACAAAACTTGAAGGTATCATTGAAGATGTCCCTATAGAAGTCTCTTCTTGGGAATTCCCTGCAGATTTTTTGGTTTTACAGCCAAGAAATTCAGCACATGGATATCCCATCATTCTAGGAAGACCTTGGCTTGCAACTACAGTAGCCTTTATAGACTGCATATCTGGAAAAATGACCATTTCATATGGTATTTATCTAAAACAAATCTCTCTGTATCCACCTACAAGACCCTCCAACAATTTTTCAGGTCAGTTATGGTTTCCTGACTCAGATGAAGAACCATAAGAGGTTATTTCCACACTAGCCACCTTGGTAGTAAGGGAACACACAGAAGACCTCCATGACACATAAAATTTAGAGAATGAAACTATCCTAATGAATGTTCTACATGAACAAGGGTTAGAAGAGGAAGCAGTAAATATCCATTAGTTGTTAGGGAATGAGGAGAACCAAAATTTTAAAGGTGAGCTATCTGTACTATCACAAGAAACATATGTTTCACTACCTCATGGGTGGCACCATCACATGATTTTCCCTTCTCACTGTTCCATACAGGATATGCTTCCATTAGAAATCAATGAAATAGAAACTTCTTATTTCCTCCCATATCATCATTACCCTCGTAACTCCCTAATCACCAAGTATGAAGAAGTGAATTCAGTCCTTACAAATACAAAATAAATAGAAGTCTAGCCAGGAAAATTTCTAAACATTAACAACTGGATTACTAGGGAAGAGGAAGAAAAAGTGATAATTGTTTTGCAGAAGCATGTTCATGCTTTTACTTGGGACTACAAATATATTTCAGGGATTCACCCTGATATATGCACCCATAGGATTTATACTGAAGAAGTCAAGCCAGTAAGACAATCCTAGAGAAGACTGAATCTTGACTTGAGGGATATTGTAAAGGAAGAAATTGAAAAACTTCTATAGTTAGGATTCATTTACCCAATTTCTGATAGCTAGTGGGTCTCTCCATTGGTTATAGTTCCTAAGAAAAATGGAAAAATGAGAGTATGTGTATACTATAAAGATCTAAACAAAGTGACATACAAAGACCATTTTCCATTACCTTTCATAGATTAGGTGTTAGATACCCTTGCTGGAAAGAAATACTTTTATTTTCTTGATGGATTTAGTGGGTATAATCAAATTCAAGTTGCACCTTAATATCAATAGAAAACAACCTTTACTTGTCCATGGGGAACATTTACATATAGGGTTTTACCTTTTGGTTTGTGTAATGCCCTAGCAACATTTCAGCGAGCGGTCTTAGCAATATTTTCTGATCTGACTACCAACAGTGTTGAGATACACATGGATGATTTCATAGTATGTGGACAGACTTTTGACTTTACATTAGAAAACCTTGACAAAGTTTTAACTTGCTATGAAACATACCAGTTATCCTTGAATCTAGACAATTTTTTTATGATGATGGAGGAAGGAATAGTTCTTGGTCATCACATCTCTCTTCAAGGGATCCAGGTTGATCCAAAGAAGGTGGAAATTATCAAGAATATTCTTCCTCATAAAACCCATACTGATATCAGAAGCTTCCTAGGACACATTGGTTTTTATTGCACGTTTATTCCCAACTTTAGCACAATAGCCAATCCCATGTTTGCTCTATTGACTAAAGATTCTAAATTCTCTTGGACTGCAAGGTGTCAGGAATCATTTGAAGCTCTAAAAGAGAAATTATTAACTCCACCTATGTTAAGAGGACCTAATTGGACATTACAATTTCACATACAGGCTGATGCTTCCAATACTGCAATTGGAGTAGCATTAGGACAAATTGACAATGGTCAACACTATGCCATATACTACATTAGAAATAATTTGACAGGAGCTAAGAAAAATTATACCACAACTAAGAAGGAATTCTTGACAGTAATTTATGTCATCAACAAATTCAGGCATTACATCATAGGTTATCAAATATTCATTCACACAGATCACATAGCCATTAAGTATTTTATGAATAAGCCTATAGTAAGTGCAAGAATTATTTGTTGGTTATTGTTGCTACAAGAATTTGATATCACAATAATCAACAAACCAGAAAAAGCTAATGTTGTAGCAGATTTCTTGTCCAGGTTGCAGAACATAGAGGAAGGTAAATTAGTTGAGGACATTTTTCCTGATGAAAAATTATTTGCTATATCTTTCCAATCACCTTGGTTTGCAGATATAGCCAATTATTTGGTCATAGGAAAAATTCCTCCACATTTCACTTCAAAATAAATAAAAAAAATTGATCAAATAGAGTTCTTCCTTTGAGTGGATTAAGGGTATACTTTTTAAGTGCAGTACTAACCATGTGTTACGCAGGTGCATCCGAAAGGATGAGGTATATGATATCCTTAGGTCTTGTCATGATGAACCCTCAGGTGGACACTATTCTATAAAAAGCATAATTAGAAAAAATTTAGGGATAGGATATTATTGGCCATATATTCACAAGGATGTGAAAAAGTACATTAGACATTGTGATGCATGCCAAAGAATGGGGAAACCCAGTCATACAAATGAAATACCACTACAGCCTCAATTGGTTTTAGAGCCATTTGAGAGGTGGGGGCTTGATTTTGTAGGACCTACTGATCCACCTTATCAAGTAAAGGTGCATATTCTAGTATGCACTGATTACCTAACAAAGTGGGTAGAGGTGTGTGCTTTCAAAAATGCTCGTGAAGAGAAGGTCACCGATTTCTTGTATACTCAGATTTTTTAGATATTTGGAGCTCCACGGTCTATTACCACAGACCAAAGACCCCAATTTTCATCTAAATTCATTGAGGCTTTTATAGAATTATATGAAATCAAACATAGGAAATCATCACCTTACCACCCACAAGAAAATGGCCAGGTTGAGGTAACAAATAGGGAACTGGAATGAATCTTGACAAAAACAATAGCTTTTCATAGGAGAAACTAGCTAGATAAATTACCTGAAGAGGTTTGGGCTTACAATACTACTTGGAAATAAACTACTGGATTCACACCTTATGAACTAGTTTTTGGTAAAAAGCCCCTCCTACCTATTGAATTTGAGCTACTAACATTGCACACAACATTGGAAATTGGGATTGAATTGTCACAAGCACATACAGATAGGATTCTGTAGCTAAATGCATTTGATGAACTTTGGTTGGATGCTTTGCACCAAACTGAAGTAATTTAGGAGCAAAGGAAGCTATGGCATGATAGTCACATTCAATAGAGGAAATTTTAGCAAGGATATTGGGCTTTGTTGTTTGATTCTCGTTATGAGGACTTCCTTGGAAAGCTGATAACTTGATGGCTTGGACCTTACCATATTGAAGAGGTATTTGACAATGGAGCAACTCATCTATCTCCTATTGATGGGTCACGAAGAAAGTTGGTAGTGAATGGACATCACCTTAGGGTGTACCATACACCTATGACTAAAGAGGAATTCTTGCAGCAGCTTGACAGTTTGGATGCACAATAGGTGGAAGAGATTCCCTCTTCCACTTCAATAAAATCAGCAATCATGGATTTCAAGAAAAACAAAAAAATAAAAAAATAAAAAAAGCAAAAAATAAAAAGATGAATAAATTCTGATTGTGAATTCCTTCATAGGCATGATTTTAGGGAAATAATGAATTCCTTCATGGGCATAATCAGATTCAAAAAAAAAAATGAATAGCTCAGCAGTGAAAACCTTTCCTAAGGCACTACTGAGTTGGTATGCATGAAAACCAATTTTTTGGCATGCATAACCTTGAAATTTTTTGAATCATCATTGTACAAATTCACCAACTGCACTTGTTTTGAAATATTGCAAAAAATCTCAGTAGAACATCAACAGAAGTAGTCATTCTTCAAAACTTGCATTAACTTGTTTTAATCAGGTATATATTTCTTACATTTCTTCATTATAAATGATTGGTATGTAGTATATAACAATTACCCATTAGCATAAAAGATATCCATAAGATTTGGCATACTTAAAACATGTTTTGAGAAGGAGAATATTGGTTTTTGCCTAATATTCAAAATGAGAATGCCAAAAATAGTGTCTACTATCTTCTTCATAATGACTGATGTATTGTCTTTGAATTGAATTTTTCTTCAGATTAACTATTGTATTGTCTTTAGATTGAAATTATATTTGGAATGACAATAGAATGAATGTTCCACTTTGTCTTCGAAATGAAGCTTTGTCTTTGGAATGAGGAATTGTCTTCACAATGAAGCATGATCTTTAGAATGAGGACTTATCTTCGAAATGAAACTTTATATTCCAAATGAGGAATTGTTTTTGAAATGAAGCATAGTCTTTGGAATGAGCATTCAACATGATATTTCCACGGGGCATCCAAGGAGCGGGAAAATATACGTCAGTAGAATTCTTTGACTGCATATGATAAATGACACATGTTAGTTGAGATGTGATTTGTCTTATCTTGCACCCATTAAGGAAGTACCAGAATCATGAGGAAGTGACCAACAACATGCCACCATTGTTTGATGTCGATAACCATGCATGTGAGAAATCTACGGGTAAAATAGATAAGCTAAAAATAATTGAGGTGGATCTGATGGCAAGGACATCTGTGCAATCATTAACGGATAGGTTTTTGGAGAAAAAATAGATACGCGTGCCATCATTCCTTTCGAAGACATAATTTCTAACGTAAAATGATTATGAGGTACAATGCCGATATTGTAGTTCATTTCGAAGAAGACAAACAAGGCAATTGAAAACCTAAAAACAAACCCTGCAAGTCTACAAGAACCAAAAACCAATGATCCAATGGAAGAGTAGTAGCATAGGTGAGTAGTTTTTAACATATCAAAATAGGAAAATGGGATGAAAGACAAAGATATAACCAGTAGATACCACCCACCTTCGAGAAAATCTAGGAGTGCTGCAAATTTTTGAAGATGGAGGGCTTATGCCATTTTTGGATAAATTTGATGGGTCCTTTGAAGATTTTGTTGGCATGTTAGCTCACACATTCAAAAATAACTGGGCACACATTAATTTCATGAAAATTGAGGTAACCCCTAAATTTTTAAGTCAAATTACTGAGCTTCCATTAGAGGGTCTTCAAATTTCTAGAACTGGCAAAAATACACTAGCAAATGTAGTTAGTCAATTTTTGGAAGAAAATGATAGGGAGCTAGAATACTTAATACACAACAACGCATGCAAGGGGGTAAAAATGGCCAGCCTAAAAGAACCCTAGAATGAAGTGGCCATATGGGTAGTAAAATTTTTAACCTATGAATGGCAATATGTACTTTTATCAAGGCATCATTTCAAAATTTTGAACCACCTAAGACATGGTAGGCAACAGCCAGAAGTTAGGGTAAATCTTCCCCTATATCTGCACCAGGAGTTGAAAAATATGGCAAAATGATATTAGGAAGGAAAAGAGAGCCTTCACCACCATGGTCTTATTAAATTAATCTGCCAGCATCATTTTATAGGAAACCTTAGAAGCTTTGATAGGTTTTATTCTACTCTAAATGATGTAGTTTTTGGAAGAGAGGATGAGGAGGAAGAAGAAATAGATGTTGTTGTAGATGTTGTTGCAAAGGAGGAAACACATCCAGTAGAAGAAATAGAGGACCTTTTTATAGAACCTTCAACCTCACAATCTAAGAAACAAAAGAAGAGAGGGCCTAGAACCGATAGTCGAAAAGAAAAATAGAAGAAAGTTCATTTTTATAAAGATGTTGTTGATCTATCAAAAAAAGGGATTGAAGTGCCTAGAAAAATAGAGGAAGAGACAACAATATAAATAGAAGCACTCCCACAAAAATCTAAAACTATCCCCACAACCCCTACTGTCACCAAAAAATAGGGCAAGAAGAAAAAATTTGCATCAGGAACTAGGAGGTCTACAAGACTCCACTTGAGAGAAATAGAAGAATAGGTGATAGAAGAAGAAGGTGGACAAGGTATTCTGGATGTTATAGAAGTGCAACCAGCCCCTGAAGATTTTTTATAATTCCTTGAACAAAGTATTGAGGAAGAGACTGGGAAAGACAGTTTTGAAGTTGCTACAGTTTAAAAAGCCATAGAAGATGTAGATGCAATCATAGATAGTTTCATGGAACCTCTTGAACAAGAGCAGACAACTAAAGAAGAAGATGAGATAGTTGTTGAGCAACCAACTATAGATGATTTTTTTGCATTATATTTTGAATCAGAAATAAAGGAGGTGGACATCACAGAATAGCTAAGAGCAGCAAAAAGTGTTATCAAAACACAAACTAAATGGATTGAAGAAAAAAAAATATCATTGAAATATAGGAAAAGAAGATTGCAGAATTACAGCAGGAAGTGGCAGAATTAAGGAAGAGGCTGTCATAGTCTGAATAACAGTCAACTATATCTATTTATGAGGATAATTTGGATTAGTTACTTATGGGATTATCTAAGGTAGATGACTTTTTTACTTTAATTGAGGCATCTAAAACTTTGATTAAAGATACAGGTGCTCATTCTAAAGTAGTGCCCTTTCATTCTAAATAAGTGCCCTTCCATTCTGAAGCATTGCCTTCTCATTTCGAAGATGCTCCAAAATTAATAAAAAGCATAGAAAATAATATTGGAGATGAGTCATAGTAGGAAACACCAGCACAGGAGCAATTTAAACAACAACATGCAATTTTTCAAGTAAGTACTCCTTCAAATGAGATTTCTATATTTAAAACTATTCTACCTCCAATAAAAGTAGATGATAATGGGGTATAAGTAGAATTGTTGTCTGATGACTAGTGGAAATAGCAAAAAAAGGGATACAAGTAGAATTATTATCAAATGACCAACCAATGGAAGTAGCAAAAAAAGGGGTTCAGGTAGATCTGCTACCAAGATTTCCACCTGTAGTTAGACCACCCAATACTGTATCCCTAAAGAAATATAATACAAACATAGCTATTTGGGTGATAAGATATGAAAAACTTACCACTAAAGTTGAAAATTTTAAATTGGAAGGTAAACAATTAGAAGCAAAAGAAACAGAAATCAAAGCATTGAATGAAAAAGTGAGTGATTTATGTCAGATTGCTGAGTTTTTCATCCAATTCATATGGCCAGCCAGATTTTATAGTCTCATTCTGAAGGAGAAATATCTTATATGGCAGGTCATGAGGATTAGCTCAGGTCTCCCATACAAATTGGACACAACTACAGATTTCTTAGAAGCCTATTTTGATAGCCTTGTAGAATAGAAAAATCTCTTATGTGAATTATTTTTACACAACTTCTTTATTCCAAAAGAGGTAGAGTTTCACCCTCAAATTTACATAGGAGATGTTCAACTGAGAGAATTCATGTCCACTTTACAAAATCAATTTTACTAGGACCAGGAGAAAAGACAAAATAAAGAAATTGAATTAAGAGCTGAATTGTTAGTCAGAGCAGTTCAACCAAATCATCCACTTATCACTAGACAACATTTCACCATGATGAATAGAGAATATGTAAAAAGGATGTACTTGAGCAATTTGAGGGACTATGTGACCAAATTCTAGAATTTTTGTAATGACAGTTTTGTTCCAGCATTATCATTTTGCAAAAACAAATAGGCCTCATATTTAATGGGGGACTATCTCCCCCATTAACCTAGAATGGTCTAGAAGAAGGGTAGAAGGAGTGATACAGTTAATTGAAATCATGCAACATCATTGGATAGGTCTCATATTTATGCCTCCAACCATCATTTCTCTAGTTCCCTTCTATTTTTAAGAAGATTCTCAACCTGATGATCAGTTTGAAGAATGGCTCAAAAACCTTCAAGAGAACAGGGGATATTATATAGGCACCAAATTGTTCTACAGATCATGGAATTTGAATATGGATATATGTGATTCTATAGCCCAATAGAATGCATGAGGACATTCATTAATATAAGTTGGGGGGAAATGATGAGACCTGGAAATGCCTCAATCATAGCATGTTTTGAACATTGAAATTGCCTAAAAACTCTTGTGTTTAATCTGATATGCTAGTTAAGTTGATTTAATATGCTATGTATTAACTATTTGTATGATCAATGTGTTAGAAATACTATATTCTAATTTTTATAGTTTTTGCATAGTTTTATGTTACTTTTTCATGACTTGTTAAATGAGAAGTATGCTTAGGTTGATAGCAACACTTCACTGGTTTTTTTTATGTGTTTCAAGCATTTATTTATCTAAATCTAGCAAATAGTGCGATAAAATTATTACTGTGCAGCAAAAACTGGTTTTCCAATGTAAATTCCAACTAGCTGCCAATGAATGGCAAGGCATGGAATTCACACTTGGAGAGAGATGAAGGCTATTGCAATATGATCTTGAGAGCTAACCCACCTGAGAAATGCATATGAAATCAGTTGAAGAGCACACAGTTGTTCATTCCAAAGATCTTTGGAATGAGCAGACATATTTGGAATGAGAAATACAGTCTCTTCGAAATGAGTGGACATCTTTAGAATGAGAAATACAGTCTCTTCGAAATGAGCCACTTATCTTCGAAATAAGAAATACAGTCTCTTCGAAATGAGCCACTTATCTTCGGAATGAGAATAGAAAGTGCTTTTTGACTTGTTGACTAATTTTTGATGATGGAAAAAGGGAAAGAAGGTTTAAAAGGTTAAAGTAAAATATCTCCCATCTGACTTTTCCATCCTTGCTATCCAAAGCCACAATTCATGGAAAAGATCAATTTAGATCCTCTTCTAGGATAAACCCAGGAAATGTTGCAGCATAATAGAAATAAATCTGTAAGATAGGAATGAGATATTATCAGTTTGTAAATAGATTTTAGGATATCTATAAATATATAGCTCCCGTCCAGGTTGAGCTAGGTAGAGGAAAATAAGCAAGAAGTATAATAATAATAAAATAGCAAAAAAGTGATTGTTACAGTCCTATAACAGGTTTTTTAATAGTAATACTGTAATTATGTTCTTGAATCAATAAAGTGCACTACTTTTTCTATTCATGTTGTTATGAATGAGTGTAAATAAAATCTAGAGAGAGAGAAAGACTCATACCTTCTTCTGGACAAGGAGGCTAGCCACTTTTAAATCTAGGAGAAGGACTAACAGCAGGTTTTTATTCTGATTTTGTTGCAACAGAATAAGTTGTAAAACTTGTCATTTCATTTCCTTGTAAATAGTTAACAGTATTTGCAATCTTAGTTTATTTCATGATTAGGATGATCTTGTGATTAATGATAGGTTTTTTTGTAATCTCCATTTTCAGCAAGCTTTCAAATTACTGCAGATTGTCATTTCCATAATTTACTATTTTTTGTAATTTACTGCATTTTGTGTTTTGCTGTCAACCCCTGCATAGAATATTGACAACCTTCTATTACAAAGCATTGAGAGGACTTAATTTCCATGTTATAATCAGGTTTCCATTATTGTAAAAGTAAATAGACTTCCTTTCTGCAATCATAATTAGATTTCTAATTCTACAACTGTAACTAGGGAGTTATTTTTACAACATAATTAGATTTCATTTTGTAATTGTAACTAGGATTTCATTTTTACAGTTAGTAATTAGTTTCCATTCTTGCAATTAGATTAAAGTTCAATTTATGCAATTTAGAGATAAAAATTTCCTAAATCCCCCACACAATCAATTTCACCAATAAGACTTGTTGCTCCAAAATGACCTAAGTTATAGCCTGTTCACTCCTTCTGCAAATAGCCTTGTACACTGCCCTGGATTGAAAAACTCATTGAGAATTAATGATATGCATAAATACAATGCATCACTAAAGATGCACTTGATGATGTCCATTCCACTAAAATGGCCACCACATGTATCGTCATAAGCTTGTGAAATCACTCATGATGCCTCTTGGGGCTCTAAGCAACAAAGGAGAACTCCATCTTAGCCTCGTCGGTACAAGATGTCTCCTATTAAGACATATTTAGCCACTTTTTTGTTTAAATATGTGCTTCACGGCATGCGACAGTCCCTATAGAATTATACTAAGTTTTAGGAAGTCTTTAATTTATGACATCTAGTTTTTATAAGCCTCAGCTTCGACTACTAAGACAATTTTCTCTCCCTGTGTATCTACTTTTGCAAATGCAGACTCAAAAAAAACCTTATGGTGAATGGTAGTACCACTCCCCATAGGACTCTAAAAGGTTAATGATCCCCAGGGTGCCTTCTTAAAAAATTCTTCAGCTTTGCAAAACCATTCAGATTTTGGTTCTACACTAATCATGTTGACCGATTCTTTGTTATCATAGGCTGCACGCTTGGTTGCCAGATGTGAGATCATATCTACATGTATGGTAGTGAAATATGTAGATGGATTTTGAGGGATTAAATATCCCAAAGATACCATGGTTTCTAACAACCTGTTTGATGATTGAGGGATTGCCTTGATGTCATACCATTCAAATTTAGCCAAATATGTGGAAACTAGATCTTTATAGGCTTTTGGTACAGGACATCGACACTGAAAGATACCCTTAACTTGATTTACTATGAGCAAGGAATCACCAAAGATGTTAAATCTCTTAATATTCATGGTGATGACTATGTGGAGGACCAAAAGTAGGGCTTCATACTCAGCATTGTTGTTGGTGCAAAAAAAATCCAACTTAAATGACAAGGGCATTGGAGCTCCTTGCGGTATGAAAAACACTATTCTAGCACCACCTCCTTGCTTGCACTTCAAACCATCAAAGAATAGAGTCATATCAGCATTTTTATCTAGTTCTTTGGGTTCGGGAGCTTTAGATATTACGAAGACTACATCGTTTGAAAGATCTATTGTTAGAGACCTATTTTTTGACAATGGTGCCTTAGCTAATTGATCTGCTATGACCTGTCCCTTCATGGACTTCTGGCTTATGAATTCCACATCAAATTTTGTCAATAGCATGATCCACTTTGTAGTACGCATATTGTGATAAGTTTTACTCATCATGTACTACAAAGGATTTTTTTTGGATATAACATATGTTGTATGACAATATATAATGTCACAATTTATTTGTAGCAAACACTACTGCTAAACACAATTTTTCCACATATGCATACCCGAGCTCATAGCTCACCAAGGTTCGACTAATATAATATATGGCCTATTCTTTGCCTTTCATGTTCTTTTGGGCTAACATGGTTCCTAGTTCAAAGTCAGTTGCTGATATATATAGTAGAAAATATGCCTCTAGTATTCTTGGAGCTAGCACTAGTGGCATTACTAAGCATTACTTTATTTCAGCAAAGGCTACCTTGTAGTCCTTCCTTGTCCCAGTTGAATGGGACTTCCTTATGTATTTTTCGATTCATGGGTTGATATTTATTTGATAGTTGAGTGATAAATCACTTTATCGATGCTACCTTTCCCTGAAGGCTCCTTAATTCCTTAATATTGGTGGGAGGATGCATTTCCAAGATGGCCTTGACCTTTGCTAGGTCAAATTAAATGACTCACTTAGAGACAATGAATCCTAGTAGTTTTCCATAAGTTATGCCAAATACACACTTCTTAGGATTCAACCTGACATTATGCTATATCAGGTGAATGAAGACCTTCCTTAAGAACTCTACATGCTCTTCTTGTAGCAATGACTTGGTCAGCAAGTCATCGATATAATATTCTATAATTTTGTGCATATAGTAATGAAAAATGTATGTCATGGATCACTGCTATGTGGCACCATCATTTTTGAGGCAAAATGGCATAACTTTATAGCAAAACATTCCCCATGGTGTTATAAATATGGTTTTATGTTGGTCTTCAGGTTTAATACAAATTTGATTGTAACCAAAAAAACCTTTCATTAAGGAGATCATTTTGTGACCTACATTTGCATCTATGAGAGAATAAATATTGGGCAACATAAATGAATATTTGGGTGTTGCCTTATTAAGGTCTCTAAAATCCATGCAAAAATGGATTCTTCCATTGACTTTTCCCACAGGTACCATATTGGACACCCATTTTGGATAGTTGATGGAGATCACAAATTCCACATCCAACAACTTTTGTAGCTCATCTTTCACCATCAAGGCTACTGTTGGGTGCATCTTTCTAAGCTTTTGTTTGATCAGCTTCTTAGTAAGATCTAGCAAGAGGTTATGCATAACCAATTTAGGGTCTAGACCTGGCATATCCTTGTACGCCCAAGAAAATAAATTTGGTCTCTCTTTCAGCAGAGGGATGTGGGTGCCCGCTCATCTAGAGTGAGATTATATCCAAATTTAACCTTCTTTGCACTGGCAAGATAATTACTGATATCCACATCAAAGTTTTCCTCTACTGACATATGTGATCCCTCCTCAAGCTAATAAGGCATAGGAATCAAATGGATGTCATAAGTAGGGTTGATAGGTTCTATTTTGAAAGCATTTTTTGCATGATAGGCATCGTATGCACAACCTGGTGCAAAAATGAAAGGTTTTAACGTTTCTTCGTTAGGGAAGAAATCCTTAGGCTCAATAGGTGAATCAACACAATCCCAATCAATAACATCTTTTTTAAGATACAATGGTTTGTATGGATCTACTGGATTGTGGAGTGGGGTGGTCAAATTAATGGAGACCATGTTTATGGAATGAAATTGATCTTTAGGACCACACGGACTGACTTCTACAGAATCTATGTAGTCCTCATACTCATGATCTGGCTCTAATGGCATAGGTACAAAGGGGTATTCTTTATGAGGACTATGAACAACTGGATCCTCCCTATGCACTAACTACAAAATAGGATCATTTGGCTCTTGTAGCTCCATTTAGGTTGGCAAAAGGGGGTTAACCAACCGATAAATTTGATCCAAGTTTAATCATCTTGCTCTCAGATGAGGACCAAAATGTAACTACCGATAGACCTCATATATGTTGATGGGTTGATGATGGTAATGCAAATAAGGAGTACCAAGGTATGCCCTCTCTAACACATCTTCTTCATCACTATCATAATAGAATCCTTCATTCACCCCCACTCCTGGGGGACACTCTGACAAGTGTGGGCCCATGAATCTGACTACTTGATTACTATCATCACTATCTGGATAAAATGGACAATTATATTGCAAGTGTGACATCACCAAGAAATCTAGCTCTGATTCTTCCCTTGAATGATCAAAATTGGGAAGGATCTCTTCGATAACCCGTATCAAATAAATAGGCAATAAATTACATGCATGCTAGGTCATCACATAGGCACCTTCGAATTCATCCCTAGATTCATCATCATTTGAGGATTCCACATCTGTGTCATAGCCTAGTCCACTCACATCGAAGGTGGAATCCACTCCATATTCATTACAAAGATATCCTAGCTCGAGATCGCCTATAGTAATGGGGTTACACCCCTACAAATTTGGGTTATCCTAGCCCGAGATCGCCTGTAGTAATGGGGTTACACCCCTACACATTTGTGTCATCAACTTCATCATGGTTTTTGTATCCCAGGTTATATCTGGGGTTTAGATATATCTTAGTCTTCTTAGAGAGCCCTTCATGATGATATTTTAGTGGCTCAGTGGTGACAATAGATATCATAGGGTGATTCCTCCAGAAACTAGAAGGATTAGGATGATATGGATTAAAATCCACATCGTCCACCATACTAAGGTATAGATGATCTAGGGATGCTACAAGCAAATCATCCTACCCTCATATCTATAATCCTAAACCAAACCTATTAGTGAGTAACTTATAACATAGTTCCAGCAGAGTCCTATGTCCTTGTTCAAAGAAACCAAGGTTGTATCCGTGCCAATGATATAACTCAAAATATACATGGCATACTTTGGGTTGGATAGATAATGGATGTTTACTATGAAAGGTTCATTGTCATATTCATCCATGGGCTCTCATGTTGGAATCTAATAAAGCCCTGCATAGATGAAATTAGTCTAATTAGGTGGCTCTCCCAATGGAACCACCGATCCAATCGGGTAATGATGAGCGGACGGTTGGCCCATCTCTTGCATAGTATTTAGAATCGGTTTGAAGGTTACATTCTACATAAGGTACTTGCCTAATCCTATGTTGGTGAGATGTATTGTCACCCACAATGTAGATGATCTTGCTAAATATGTAGGAAAGGCAGGCTGAGGCACCTCCTTGGCTTTGTCTTGGAGTTCCTTAACTTCCATAGGAGTGGGAACCTCCTTGGTGACTGTCTCGGGCTCATGCTCCTATTTCTCTCCCATTTTTATCTTCAACTTCCTTCCATCTCGATGCATAATTGATACCAATGATTTTAGGTAAGTGGTAGTGGTGTGCTCTAATCTATGTGACACATATGGCATTGGTTGAGCACGTACTTATAGTTTACCTCCTAGATTCTTTATCGACGATGACCACCGAACACCTAGGTGCGCTAATGGGAGTATGAAACCCCCAAGTAAATCTACTAGGTTCACAAACTTAAAAGGTTCTTTGTCCAATGACACTACGTGAACTTGTCCCTCGTAAATATACTTCACATACTAATGCAATATCGAGGGAACACAATGAATTTCATGAATCCAATGTCTATCGAGTAGTATGTTGTACTGCATGACCCCTTCTATTACATGACACATCTTAGAGATGGTCTTCATACCTACCTACATGGGTAGGATAATTGTGCCAACATTCGAACATAATGCATCATTAAATGTTCTCAATGTAAATGTAGTGGGCACAATGTGTGATTTATACAACTTCAAATGACTCAGCGCCTTGGTCGTTATTATGTTGATCAATGAGCCAGTATCGATCAAGACCCTTTTAAATGGCATGTGATTAACACATGCAATTATATGCAAAATCGGTTCAGCCATGGTTTTAGAAACCATCCTTATCTCATGATCATAAAATTGGATCATCGATTCCTAAAACTACTGTACATGTCCCATGAAATTAGTAAATACCTATTCATCTTGGTACTGTACTTCATTGGACCTTAAAATATCCATAAGAGTCTCCTTGTGCCTAGGGGACTACTGTATTAGCTCATATATCGACAACTTCACAGGAGTCTTCTACAAGTTTTGGACCAACCTGCTCCTTATGGTCACCATTGATCTTGTTGGTGGGCCTAGAATATTTTGTATCGGCCACTAATTTGGTGTGGCTTGTATTTTAATGGGAGCACAAGGTTGATTATGTTGTTCATATCTCCCATGCCTAGTGACAACATTCACCATGCCTACGAACCCCTAGGTAGGTGGTCCGACTCGCACCTAGTTGACCTGGCCAATGTTGTTGCAAGGTGCCTCATGATTTGGCAAGGGGTTTTTGTAAATCCCTATATTATGATTATCGATCACCTAAGGGTTGTGTGGTACTACAAGATCACATTTTTCAATCATATTTTGCACCATGTGTTTGAAATTCTAGCACACCTCAATGTCATGGCCTTTCATTTGATGAAAAATGCAAAATAGATCTTCTTGGTACCCCTTTGGTTTGGGTTGATTGGGATCTATCATCTTAATTTTGGGTAATATAATTACCTTGGCCTTACACAGCTGATGGAAAATTAATGTTAGTTATTCCATCAATGGTGTTAACTAGTGAGGTGGGTGTTGATATTTTTTCTTGCTCTTATAATTGTTGTTGCACTTTTCATACTGCGCAAGAGGAGGTTGGGCCTGATAATTCTATTTCTATTATCCCTTTTTTTGTTCTTTGGAGATTCAGCACCACTTTATTCACATGGGCTTACTTGCCTTGTTGTTTTTTGGCACTCTTCTCTTCTCCCTCTCCTATTTTTGAGCTTCAAGTTGCCTTCCTACAACTTGATGTCCTCGATCACTTTGGCTTGCACCAAAGCCTCTTTGAATATAGGATACTCTGTAGCTGCAGTAGTAATGATATGTCTTTGACACAACTCTTTGTAAACATTTGGGTTAATTTTGTGGTATGAATAGGAAATGGCAACTTTGCCATTAGTCTCCTCTATCTCTTTCTGTACTGCTCAATTGGCTCGTTGTCACATTGAGCTAGCATAGCCAGATCAAAAATATTGGCCTATTTCTTGATGCCAAAGGAATAGCATTCAAGAAAAGCATAAACTAATTTCTTGAAACTAATTATGCTATGTTTCTTTAGCTAATTGAGCCACTCCTAGGCTGGAAAAAAAAGTGTCATGATAAAATTATGCAACAACAATGCATCGTTGCTTGCTATTTGAAAACAAGCATCTAGAAAGCTCATGATATGTTCATATGCATCTTCATCACCCTTAAACTTGTATAACTTGGGCATATCAAAATGCTTAGGGTAAGCCAGAGTAGGTACTGAAGGATCCAAAGGCTCATTATGAAGTTTCCTTAATGTTAGCTTTTGAATAGCTGCACCTTATCTCTCAATGGCTTTGATCTTCTTGGGTAAGGCCTTATAGGCCTCTGAAGATATAAAGTTATCATCCTTAAGTTGATGTGGAGGTGTCTTAGGAGGTACTATATTCCTCATACAAGATGGAGGACATTTCTCTTCCTCCTCCTTAGCTCGGGATCTTTCAAGATATTCTTTCTCGTATCCACCTCCCTCTTCTTGTTCATGTTGCCTCTGCCTCTGATCATTGAGTAGTGGTGGCCACTCCCTCTATTAGGCACTAGCATGAGTACAAGTGTCTCTTTGCTCTTGATGCATATCATATTATGACAAATCCTTCATATATACACACTCTCTATGCTCATCATGAGGATATAGGCTAGCCCAAGCTAGCCTATCCTCCTACTCCACGTGCTCCTTCTGGGTAAGGATACACTCTTCACGCATGCATTGCTCATATAGCCTCTAACTAATGAGCCTCTACGCTTGAAGGTTATCATATTTAATGTGTTACATCTCTAGGCAAGCATCCTCCAATTGATCTTTGAGGAATTGGTATTTCTACTTCGATACTAGTCGATGTGATCTATTGATCTGATCAGCCATGGGAGGCCTCTGGTATCCCTACTCTGTACAAGAAACCTTATAGGTTCTGTACCCATTGGACTAATGTGTTGCACATTTACCTCTATATATGAATATGATATTGGAATATTTCTACATCCTATACTATGAACCACCATGTGTAGATAGTGGGTGTGTAACATGAGGGCACTTAGAAGCCTCTCCATGCTCTCTAGTAGTCTTGACGACACTCATGCTATGGTCACTTAGGGAACAAGTGGGAAGAGTGGAAGGTTTGCATCTTAACTACTCTAAGACACTACATAGACCCTCTATCTATCTATACCATCTTCAATCATGCAGTTGTGTGCCATTAGCTCCCACCTTTGATATATCAATGGTGATATTGCATGGTGGACCATGCATGTGAGTATGGTTAGACCTATGCTTAGAAGTGATCTTGTCTGCTTGCCTCTGAATGGGAAAATATCTAGTCCTTATATACTTAGAAGGTGGAGGCATGGATTCTCTTATAGATTTAGTATGTAGGGGAACCAACCTGGTCCCCTGCACAACAAGCTCTTCGGTCGATCTCATGGACATGCATGCAGTGTAGTCTCGATAATGGATTTTAAGTGGAGTAGCCTCATACTAAGAGGCTCCCTGCTCTATCCTATCCCTAGAGGAGTGTACTAAAGCTCATATATCCCAGATATGCTCTATGGGCTCCCCTCATGTCGAGTTATCTCCTCTAATGCTTGTTGAACGATGTTTAGTTATCTCATGTAGGTAAGGAATTGATACGTGCTTCTGTGAATTGGTTAGGGGTTGGTCATTGGCATCAAGTTTAGACCTTCTTTGACCACCTTGTGTATCCACCATTGTGTACCTAGTGTCTAGATGTATCTTTTATTATTAAGTAAACAAGGTATACAATGATGATTATCTCATATTAAATTTTGAAAATTAGCCCTAAACTATTTGATGTGTTCTCAAAATGTGTTGTATCAGTGTAGAAACTCTTATCATGTTTTGCAAAACTTGTTGGATTTTATTATCAGTTTAAATGCTTTCACCTATATGCTCGTAGCTTGACAACTTGGCTATGAACTCGAAGTCATGTAATACAACCTATAATGTGTGGTAATGAATCCCACACATAGTCAGGGAGCACAGGTCCTCCTAGATCCTCACCCATTTCCCCCAGTTAGTGTTATACCCTCCGAAGAGAATACATGTAAATTTTCTAGGGTACAAAAGGTTCTCGGATCCGATATTGATATAGCATCCAAAGGTTTGTAGGATTTGGGCCAATGGATGGAAGTTACACCCACCGTCGTTGAACTCTACTAGTGGTTGGATGTCCAGCCCAACTCACTAGCATTTAAGTGCCAAGTGGTGTGTGTGGTTCATTTTAATGTACATAAAAGAAATGCATCATATAGCACTCATGCTCATTTTCTAAATTCTATACAAATGAAATAACATTTCAAATTCAGAAAATGTAAGCTATTCTAGATGCTCTTTTAGACAATGCACATTACGATGATAATTGGCCAATAATTGGGCCTCACACATGCAAACAAAAAAAAAACTCTATCAATAACACTGTAGCCTAGGGCGGACTGCAATCATAGGTCCACTATTTCTAGCAATGCCTTTCTATGGAAGTAAATATGAAAGCAAACTAGGATGATTGATTACCCCTTTTTTTAGTGATTTTTCCTAATTTTCATTCAAAATTATACATGCTATAAAAACACAAAGGGAAAAAAATGACAAAGGGTTGAAAATAGGGCCTACTTCAGGTCCTATAATTATTAGCCCTCTAATTTTTGTTGTCTATGCTATTAGCTAGAAACTATAGGTTTATTTTGTGGTTCTGACTGTAGACCATGCGTTGAACCTATAATTCAATTATTGGCCCATAGCTGATAGCTGTGGTCTGTACCTGTAAGTCAAAAAATTCAAGAACACATAGATGCTATTTATACGGACCACCATGATCGCATTTTGTACGACCAAAAAGGCATGCACCTAAAATGTTGTAATTGCATAAACAAAGTAAAATTGATATTCAAACACATAAATGGACAAAACACATGAAAATTACAAGAAATGCCTCTATTATTCCATTAAAATCAACAAGTGTCTAATTACAATTAATTACCTCTTAGGGATACTTTATTTTATATGCAATTACAATTATTTCAATCCCCCTCAGGGGTTAAATGCACTATCAAGCCCTTAAGGTGACACGAACTACTCTAGGGTGGAGTAGACCCTCTTCTTTGCATTGAGGAAGGAAATGAATGGTTGTAGCTCCTTAGAAACCTGTTTCCTACGATCAAGAAACAACACAAGAATGTCAAAATCATAGGAAGCCTCTCATGATGAGGCCCTTTAAAGATAAATAGCATGAAAATAGCATAATGACGTAAGATCAATAAAATGTGTAAACTATGCTAAACATATGCAAATAATATCAAGATTTATGAAAATATGTAAATGAAGAGCACAAATATCAATCTATGGAACCAATTACTTGAAATAAAGCATTATAACGTGAAAAGAAACCATTAAAGTCTAAACTACTATGATGAAACAAACTAGTAAAAATACTAATCTATCGATCATAAATCTCTACAACTGCAATTAAACCATGCAAATGACTAATCTAATCTAACTAGATGGGCAGAAATGAAAATATTAAGGTGGTGATACCTCTATTGCAAACCACAGCAATGGTGCACGATTTGCATTGTAAACCATGACTGAAAGCCATGATTAGCACTCAAGTGAGTTTACCCTCAAAATCAAGGGTAGTGGGCTTAACCTCCTTGTCCAGTTGATGTTCAAGGGTCACTTTCGGTGTCCTTCTAACAAGTTTGGTGGTTGATTCACTATGAGGGGCCTCAGTTTGATTGAATTAGCTTTTCTTGGCTCTCCTAGGCCTTTAGGGCATCCATGGCCTAATTCATCATTATTCTTGAAAATTTGACAATGGGGATGGCAACAAGGCTCTCTATGCACTCAGGTGAATCCATAATTTGATAGGGCTTCACTGCTTTGATCTCCAAAATGCACTCTCTCTCGATAATTCAACAGTGCTTTACTATTCAAATCATCTCTCCCATTGCCCTAATTTTAAGGGGTACTTATAGGATGTCCCAAGGCTAGGGGTGGCTTCATGGAGAAGCCAATATCAAGAAGAGGTGGTTAGGATAGTTGGATTGGAAGCTTCCATCCTCTAACCATCGTATTCTAGAACAAATGGCTATTCAAACTGATTTGGCTTGGATGAAGGCCAACTGAACTTCAGTTAAGACCACAGGTTACAGTTGTGGTCTAGACTACAAATCGTAGACCTTAGCCACGGTTTAGATTGTAGACTGTAGGTCTGGGCTGTGATCCAGACCAATTAGGCCAAGGAGCCAAAATTGAGTGGTTAGAACCACTGCTCTATCTTTGAGTCTATCCAAGATCCTCCATATGGTCTTGTAGCATGTCCATATGAGTAGTTGCCCTCGACATGACATGTTTTAGGTGTCTACACTCTTATTGCTTTGATGAAGATATGTCACAAAACCTGTCTTACAAATAGCCAATCCTTCGTATGCCACTTCAAGGGTTAGATAGCAAGATTCTATTTCAAAATATCCACATGAATTTTCCCTCAAAAATGTTCTCAATTAAATCTAAAAATAATGTTTTAGGACTCTTATTTTGTTCTCAAGGATAATGCATTAAAGCTCAAAAAAACCCTCTCAAAATTTTCTTTTTTATAAAGCAGGAATTACAAACAATAAAATCACCTTTTACACCTTTTATCTCCCACTTTCATAAAATAATTTCCAATCTATTCTAATGTCCAAGAACAAATATTTACAATTTTAAATAAACCATTTACACATTATCACTCCAACCTTTGCATATATAAAATAAATGATAGAAATACCTTTAAAATATTATGCAAAAATTAGTTTCCATTTATACCTCCTATATGCCAAAACTATACACAAAATCACAGCCTCAAAACACCAAGAATAGCCAACATTAATCAAATTAAAGCATACCTTAAAAAAATAATCTCTTTGCTAGCACGGATGGGAATCGACCCTCTGACCTAAAAATTCTAATTCCAGTGCTCGATCGCTTGTGCTAGCCAAGTGTTTGAGGCCTAACACGTGGCCTCCATACTTTATCTTCTACCACATCCACAAAAAAGAGTAAAACTCTTCAAAACCAATGCTAGGGAGAATCAAATCGTAAACCATTTCCCACTACATCTTAGTGCGATTCAAGATGCCACTAGACCACCCTGGCGAATGATGTCAATGCATGAACAAATGCAATTTATTTAATCTGCTACATGCTAACCAAAACCAATCACTGTCCTCTCTTTTTATTCGTTGTCACTCTATGCATGGGGTAATCGAAGTATTTCCAAAGCATTGAGGGGGTATTAATATGTTTCATGCACGCTTTCAATGATGTTAGACTTCCTTTGAATCTTGCCCAAAAATTAGACATCAGCCCTTCTTTGAATTTTAAAAATAATAATTTAATATTTCTTTGGTGCCTTGAAACATTAGACTTAGGGTTTATAATATTTAAAAAATATTATAATAAATCCTTCTATTTGCCTTGGGTCTTTTTCACCAATAAGTAAACTTAGACTTTCCTTTGCAAATATAGACTCCCTTAGGTTTTTATTTACCAAATAAAACCTTTGTCACTATCAAGATTCCTTAATAATATTTAAATATTACAATCCTTTTGAAGAATTCTCTTTAATTGCTTTCTTAACCATGGAAAAATATTTTATCTTTATCACCATAAAATATTTTTCTTTACCATGGTAAATTCCTCATCTTTTCTTGTTGCCATATTGTCTTAGACCCTTATAAAAATGCCATCAACCTATGATATCAATTATTTGACATCAATGAGAACTCATCATTCTCAAATTTCCAACACTCTCTCCCTTTGTCATTGATGGTAACCCTTTCTAAAAAAAAACTTTTCTTGCCACTGGATCCCAAAAATGCTCCCCCTGATTCTGCTCTCTCTGAGAAGTTGCTCCTCCTGACTGAATGCTCTCACCCTTACTCAAATATCTCCCCCTTTTCCATTAATGGCAAAGGGACTCCTTTTGGGATAAATATAAGACTCTTATCTCAACCCCCTCCCCACCTCCTCTCCTTGAGATGATTAATTTTGGGGTGGGATTATTTCTACTCCCAGCATACAATGCTCTTTTTCTCTATCAACCTTCTTTCTCAACATACCCTTTTGATTCTTTTGAGTTTCCCTATTCTTAATTATCTCTGGAAGCTCTGGAAACTCTGTTCTACACCCCTTTGCCTTATGCCCTATATTATTACACTTATAACACTTAATGTTGTAGTTCTTGGAAGGTGCAAATGACTTGAAGTTCCTCCTGGTGAAGCCATAATCATTTCTAACATGAACCCTATAGTGGATTGCTTTATCACCAAATATATTACAAGAGTAGCAATACCCTTGAAAGAAATATCCATCTTTGAAAGAGTTGACATTAATTTTAGTGAGGTCATACTCCTTCTTTCCATGAGTTCTACAATGCATAGCCCTATGATCAAATTGATTACATGAAAAATAATGCCCTTTTAAGAAATATTTTCTTAAACCCATTGGTATCTTAGTCCTTTCTTTGCCTCCTCTATGATGATCCCTATTTCTTGTTTGTGCATTGTTTCCTTTCTTATTGAATCTTATATTATTCAACTTATCCACATAAGTCCCAATTTATTTTTCATTCTCTTCCTCTGAAATTTCCTCTTCTTTTGAGCTTGAGCTTGATCCTTCTTCTTGTTTCCCTTGTCCTTCTTCAAAACCAATCCCTTTTTTTATAGATGAAGATATTTGTGCATTGATAATCTTATCCAAAAAATTTAAAAATTTTCCAAACCTGTGTAGATTATCCTTAAAATATTTTACTTCCATCCCTAGTGAAATTATCTCATGTTCTAATATTTCACATTCTAACTCTTTTGCTTCTAAATTTTCACTCATGACATTTTTAAGTATCCTTACCTTAGCTATTGAGTTTGTTAGGTCTTGTATAAGATTTTATTTTTCTTCCTCACATTCTTGAACTTGAGTATTTAGTATTGAATTATGATTTCTAACCTTTTTCAATTTTCTAAGAGCAACAATAAGTTATGCTTCTAGATCTACTAAGCCTTCCTCTTCATTTTCTGAATCTTGTTCTACTTCTTGGTCTTCAAGAGCATCTTCATACTTTTCAACTTTATCTTCAACATGAGCATTTTCATCTTCTTCTATTTCCAAGGATAGAATCTTTTCTTCTTCTATTGCCAAATATAGAATCTCTTCTTATTCACTATCTAAGGGTCTTTCATCACTATCACTTGAATAATTATCTGTCTTGTTGATATTGAAACTCTTCTTGTGCTTTTGAAAGAATTTATTTTCATGCTTGCCTTGACCATACTTGTTTGTCTTTTCATACCTAGATTTTCCTCCTTCCTTTTTCTTATGATCCAGTTTCTCTTCATTGCTACTCCTCCAACTTTTGGACAATTAGATGAATAGTGACCAAAATTACCAGAATTAAAACATTTCACTGTTTTCATACCTTTGTTCTTTCTTAAGTCCTTATTTCTTCTACCATAGTTAGCTTCTTCTTAATTGCTTGACTCATCACTTATTTCTAGTTTCTTATCTTTTATATTCTTTGATGCTTTTAAAGTTTCCTCTTTATTGAATTTGTGATCCTTTAATTTTCTCATATCATAAGCTGTGAGAATTCCATGTAACTCATCCATAGTCAATTTTTCATTATCCCTCATATCTTCTATAGCTGAAACTTTTCCATCATACCTCATAGGAAGTGACCTTAATACTTTTTGAGCAACATTGGAGTCTTCAATTTTAAATCCAAGTCCATGCATGGTATTAACAACCTCATCCACACAAAGTAAGTATGTAGCAATATCTTCCTCATATTCCATTTTCAAATCTTCAAATATTTTCTTGTGATTTTGTAGGTTTTCCATTTTGACCTTTTTATCTCCTTCATATGTTTGCTTTAATTTTTTCCATATCTCTTTTACTGATTTGCAATGCATAACTTTCACAAATTTTTCTTCATGTAATCCATTTAAGATTACATTCATAGCCTTGGTATTATTCACATGTACCATCTTACCATATTTATTTGTGGAAGGAGTAGTTTTAGGTGTGAATCCATCCCAATGGATTGCCATATCTCATATCCTTGTGCCATCAAGTAAGTCTTCATTCTTATGCTTTAGAAAGCATAATTGTTCCCATCAAATAATGGTGCCTTATTTGATGTAGATCCATTCTGAGATGCCATCTGTGTTCCTGTAGTATCTTCCTTCAAGTTGTTATATTTTTTTGAAGGAACCCTCTCTGATACCAATTGAAGAACACTTGCTTATACTGAGAGGGGGGTTGAATAGTATAATACCAACTTTTAATTTTATTTCCCAAGCAATATTATCCAATATTTTCAATGGTAATATCAATAGAAGTAAACAAAGTAATGCATAAATAATCACACACATGAGAGACACAAATTTAACATGGTTCACCCAATGTGGGTTACGTCCACGGAGAAAATATTTCTTCTAAATTTTTTCAACAAATCTCTTGGAAATCAATTCCTATTACAATTTTTATGGACCACTATCCAAAGGAGACACCAATCCCCTATACTCTAATTTATGGATCTCTCTCCAAATGAGAACTCTATCCCATTTGCTTTGGTTTTTGGATCTCTCTTCATAGGAAAACTCTTTCCTATTTTCTCTAGTTCATGGAACTTTATCTATGAAAAATCTATCTCCTCAACTAGTTTTTGGATCTCTCTCTATAGAATAACTCTATCTCCCTAATTGGTTCACAAATATCACTCCACAATATAACTCTTTCCCCTTGCTCTAGTTTGTGGATCTCTCTCTACAAGAGAACTCCATCCTCTTTGCTCTGGATGGTTATCCTCTAGAAGACTTTTACCTCCACTACTCTAGCTTATGGATCTCTCTCCATAGGAGACCTTTGTCCCTACTACACTAGCTGATGGATATATATCCACTAGATAATGATGCCCTATTTGCTCTATCACCTCCAAATATTACTCTCAAATCTATCTCAAATATGCACCAAACTCTACTCAAATATACCTCAATCCTTAACATAAATCTTGATCAAATTAGAAATCAAACCTGCTATCAACTCTATCCAAATCTGCCTCAAGCCTTAACACAAATCTTGAAAAAATAAGCAATCAAACTTGCTATCAAATATGTCTAAATATACCTCAAGCCTTAACACAAATCTTGAAAAAATTAGCAATCAAATCTACTCTTAACAATATCTCAAAGTTGTCCTTAAGCCTTCTCAAAAGACTTTCTCAAATCTGCCTTCAAGCCTTCTCAAAATACTTGCTCAAATTCACCTTCAAGCCTTCTCAAAATACTTTCTCAAATATACCTTAATGTTATTCACTTAACCTACTCAAATATTTCCAAATTTGCACACCAAAAAAAGCTTATATATTTTTCAAAAATACTTTCTTCAAACAGATATATTCTACTCAGAATTTGTTTAACCTCTTGAACATATAGAGAATGATGTACACTATCAAAATCCCAATATGTTCTTCTCATTCACAAATATTGCATTCAACTAATAGAATCTATATCTCTTGAAAAAATCTTTTCAAAACAAATCAACACAGTATATATTTTTCTTCACAAAATTGGTCTATCTTTCATACAAATTCTCTCTCAAATATCAATCACTCTCATGCATAATTTCCCTTCACAAAATTAATCTTAACTACTTCCACAATATCTCTCAAACCAATGTTTAAAATATTTCACAAAGATGCACTAACTTGTCTTAGAACAAGTAGTTCACAAACTCTAGCACAAATGTTTCAATCTCTTTCAATAATAGAAGTACAAATTGTTCTCAAATTCTATCCCAAATGTTTCCAAAACATTCAACAATGAAGCACAAATCCTAACTCAAATATTTCTAACAATGTTTATCAAATAATCTTTTTCACTCCACCTTATGTTCCAAAACTTTGTTCAACAATACACCTCAAAGTCTTATTTGCTTTGATGAAGATATGTCACAAAACCTGTCTCACAAACAACCAATCCTTCTTGTGCCACTTAAAGGGTTAGATAGCAAGATTCTATTTCAAAATATCCACATGAATTTTCCCTCCAAAATGTGCTCAATGAAATATGAAAATAATTTTCTAGGACTCTTCTTTTGTTCTCAAGGATAATGTATTAAAGCTCAACAAAACCCTCTCAAAAATTTATTTTTCATTAAGCAAGAATTACAAAAAATAAAATCACCTTTTACACCTTTTATCTCCCACTTTCATAAAATAATTTCCAATTTATTTTAATGTCCAAGAACAAATATTTACAATTTTAAATAAACCATTTACACCTTATCACTCCAACATTTGCATATATAAAATAAATGACAACAACACCCTTAAATATTATGCAAAAATTAGTTTCCCCTTATACCTTCTATATGCAAAAACTATACACCAAATCACATCCGTAAAATAATAAGCATAGCCAACATTAATCAAATTAGAGCATACCTTAAAAAAATAATCTCCTTGCTTGTGTGGATGGGAATCAAACCTTCGACCTCAAACTTCTAAGTGCAGTGCTTGACCGCTTGTGCTAGCCAAGCAGTCGAGACCTAACACGTGGCCTCCACTCTTTATCTTCTGCCACATCTATCAAAAATAGTAAAACTCTTCAAAACTAGTGCTAGGGAGAATCGAACCATGAACCACTTCCCACTACATATTAGTGTGAGTCAAGCTACCACTAGATCACCCTAGTAGATGATGTCAATGCACAAACAAATGCAATTTATTTGTTCTACTACGTGCTAACCGAAACCAATCACTATCCTCTCTTTTTATTCATTTTTTCTATATACATGGGGTATGCAAATTGATCAAAGTCTTTCCAAAGCATTTAGGAGGTATTAATACATTTCATGCATACTTTCAATGAAATCTGCCCTCCTTTGAATCATGCCCAAATAGACATCGAGCTTTCTTTGAATTTTAAAAAGAATAATTTATTTTTTCTTTGGCACCTTGAAACATTAGACTTAGAGTTTATAATATTTTAAAAATATTATAATAAACTCTTTTATTTTCCTTGGTTCTTTTTCACCAATAACTAAACTTAGACTTTCCTTTGCAAATGGAAACCCCCTTGGGTTTTTATTTACCAAATAAAACCTTTGTCACTATCAAGCTTCCTTAATAATATTTAATTATTAAAATTTAAATATTACAATCCTTTTGAAGAATTATCTTTGCTTGCTTTCTTAAAAATGGAAAAATATTTTGTCTTTGTCACCATAAAATATTTTTCTTTTGCAAGTACCACCATGGTAAATGCATCATCTTTTCTTGTTGCCATATTGCCTTAGACACTTATAAAAATACCATCAACCTTTGACATCAATCCTTTTAAATCAATGACAACTCATCATTCTCAAATTTCCAACAATAGGAATATACATATATTAGACCTAATAAACCATTACCAATACTAACTTTAATACTCTTTCTAAAGTAGGGTTTTATCTAGGTCTGGTTTGATATTGCATTCTCTGTGAGATTTAGTGACTTCTTTGGCTTGTCCAAATCTAGGTAAACTAGGATATTTGTTTTTGCAGGGATGATTTGATGTAGATTATGTTAATTATTGAGACAAGCAAAAATATAGTTTAGGTTATTTGCTTTAACTTATTTTTATGCATAATTGTTGACATTCCAAGAAGAAAAAATTTTAATTCTCTATATACCATGGAAATAAAGTATTATAGTTATAACCATGTAAAGGAGTATCTAGTTTGGAAAAACATGTTTCTTGACTAATTGTGTCTTCCTCCAAATGCCCCACCAACTTATTTTACAATAAAAATATTAGTATTCACTTGATATACAATAACATGGAATATCAATAGATGGAGCACAATGACCTTTATATATGTAAGATTCAATAGCTTCACTATCAAGGCTTATTTCTACTATATATGTTGCTTTAGTACAATAACTCATGGGCATCCTCACAAAGGTTTATTGAATTGGAAGATCTTTCATTTAGGGTGGATGTGTAAAAATATATTTTCTCCATGGCCCTTAATTTAGGTTAAGGAGGCTTGTTGAAATGTGTAATATTTTTCTTATTAGCCAATGATAATATTATATGATGTGTAATATAGGTTTTTCAACTTATCCACTCTCAAGCATAGAAGTTCAAACAAAATCAAGGAGATAAAACTAGAAGATGGCTCTCTAATATGAAAAGAAGATAAAACTAAAGATGTTATAATTTCCTTCTTCAATAAATTATTAAATATTAGTGTAGTTATAAATTAAGAATCCTCTCATTCCATTCTTTCAAAAATTCCTAGGTTGGTTTCTGTTGAATTACATGAGCTCTTAATCTAGCCCTTCACTGATGATGAAATCAAAGAAGTTAGTTTTGGTATGCAGAGGGACAAAGTGCCTGGCTCTTATGGCTTTCCCCATATTTTCTTCTAATATTTGTCACATATTGTTAAGAAAGATATAAAGGATGCTCTTTGGGAGCTCCAAGCTCATAATAATTTGTTGAAGAAATGGAACTCTATATTTCTAGTCCTAATACCTAAAAATAAAGGAGCCAACGTGTTCAATAACTTTAGACTAATTAGACTTTGCAACACCATCTATAAAATTCTTACCAAAAACTTAGCTAATAGACTAAAGAACCTTCTCCCTAGATAAATTTCACACAATCAAGGGGATTTCGTGGCTAAGAGGTATATTGTGAATGGTGTTATATAAATTCATGAGGTGTTGCACTTCATGAATTAGAGAGGGTCGACATGAATGCTTTTAAAATTGGACTTGAGTAAAGCCTATGATAGGGTGTCTTAGACCTTTCTAGATAAGGTTTTGAATAGTTTTGGTTTTAGTTTAATTTGGAGAGTCTAGGTCTCTCAATGTATTTCTTCTACTATGTTGTCAGTGTTAGTGAATGGCCAAGTGATGGGATTATTGTCTAGATAGAGGGAAATAATGCAAGGATATACTCTCTCCCCTTACTTTTTCATATTAATGGCTGAGGAACTTGGTAGGTCCATTGATGTGGCTAGAATAGAAGCTCAAATACCGAGAATTAGACTAGCTACTTTAGTTGAATCAATTATTCACTATCAGTTTGTGGATGATATTATTATTTTAGATGAGGCTTCAGTAAGATAATCCATAAATATAAATAAGTTTCTCCAAGAGTATGAAAAATATTGAGGTCAAATAATCAATTTTGACAAGAGCAAGTTGTGCTTTGTTAACACCTCAATCCTTAGATAGGCTAGAATCTCCAAAATATTTGCTTGTGATATTGTTGACTTTCCATCAACTTATCTAGGCCTATCCCTATTTAAAGGAATATCTAGAGATGTTCTATGGAATGTAGTGATAGAAATATTCCAACATAAATTAGTGGGGTGGAAGAGGTTTCTTTTGTCTCAGGAAGGTAAACTACAACTCTTGCAATCTTCTCTTCAATCCTTACTAGTTTATTACCTCTCAATGTTCAAAATCCTTGTGAAAATGGATGCTATATTGGATAAAATCCAAATATGGTTCTTGTGGTTAGGCGTTTAGGACCTCTAGAGACTCCCTCTTGTGGATTGGAATAAAGTGTGTAGATATAAGAGAGGAGGGTTGGGCATAAAGTGAATTCAAAACTTTAAGGAAGCTCTTTTGTCTAAGATTAGTTGGAGGTTAATCAAATAAAATGGAACTCACTGGGTCAAAGTCATCATAGCAAAATATTTAGAATCCTTAAACCCCTTCTTTGGATGTGATAATACTCCTAATGGCTCTACCTTCTAGAATTATCTTGTTAAATGTAGACCTTTTTTTTTGAAAAGGTTTAAAATGGAAGCTTGGGGATGGTAATTCCATACTATTTTGGGAGGACACATGGATTATTTATAAGCCCATTTGTGCTTTAATGGAATGCAATCAGATATTGGATCCCCTAAATCATAAATTTAATAGTTTGGTAAGTGATTATTTAGAACAAGAAGGAACCTTGAGAAGATGGAAGGATATATCTTTGCTTACCTTGAATCAAGAGACCCAATGTTAGGTTCCTTCTATGAAAAGTCTCCTTCTCTCTTATTACAATCCCTTAAAACCCTCTCAAGACTCCCTCATTTGGGTCACTTTTTCTTTATGATTCTACTATGCTATATTAGGCAATTTAGTGAATAAGGATGAGGCCCTTCTTAATTTTCCTATCAATAGACTGTGGTTGAAATAGGTCTCTCTAAAAGTTGTCTTCTTCCTTTAGCTTATTTTAAATTAGAATATTAACAATTGAAAATATTAGGAAGAAAGGCTTTTGTATTTCAAATATGTGTTCATTGTGCAAGGTGGATGAGGAATCTGTTTCTCACCTCTTTATCCATTGTCCATTCTCAAATAAGGTTTTTCATTTATTGATTCTAGCCTTTGGTTGATCGTGGGTGGTACCTCATTCTATCTTTGATATTGATGGATAATGGTACTCCCCCTTCAAAATTGATAGACTCACATATTTATGGAATCTTTCCCTTACTCATTTCTTTTGGGGTATTTTGTTGGAATACAACCAAAGGATTTTTAGAGGTGTTGGTAGAGATGAAAATGTTTTTTTTAGAATAAAGAATGCTTCTTGTGAGAATACTTCAATTAGAAAACATTGGCAAGGGGCTAAGTCAAAAAAGGAGATATCTTAATGTTGGAATCTAGAAGCTCATATTATTTTGACCTCAATTTGGAGGAAGAAAAATACCAAATGGAAGTCTCTTGAATAGGGATGGGTGAAACTTATATTTTATGGGGCCTCATAAGGTAACCCAATATTGTATAGGGGTGGGGCATGGTTATAAATTCAAAAGGAGAGTTGGTAGGTACCTATTTGAAGAATTTTGGGATCCAAACCAATCATGTGGTGGAAGTGAACGATTTATTTTTTGGAATAAAGCTTTATTCCTTACTTAATTATTGAAATATTATAGTGGAAGAGGACTCCCTGAACATCATGAACTACTTTCTTGAAAAGGGAGAACCAAGTTGGATGATGGAAAAATTAATCAAGGATAACAAGATCTTGTTGCAATCTTTCCAAGAGGTGAATATCATACATACTTTCAAGGAAGGGAAGAAATTTGTTGGCTTTATGGCCAATATTGGAGTTAATATCTACAAAAAAACCTTTGGATGGACTCGTTTCCTCCTCGTGTGATCTCCTCTCTATATCTTGATAGTCATTCCATCTCTAGTAGTGTGGAAATATTTGAAGATGTGTTTTTTCATGGCTATGTTTCCTAAGCAAGCTATTTCTCTTATTCTATGTAGCACTCTAATGGTTGTTAGTGCTAAATATGGGAAAAGGAATTACCTAGATGAGGAAAGACTCCTAGGAGGGCTAAAGGTATTGGTGCAGATTAAGAGAAAGAATGATGACTTCGAGGTTGATATAAGCCTCTCCAAAATTTAGCTCATCAATCAAACCTCTTGATTTGATTATCGTCTCTTTTTGTTGTTCTATCTTTCTAGTTTTCATGTTTCCCTCTAGGTTGAACCTTATTTTGGTTGTATACTTTCACCCTTGGGATTTTGTCTTGACTCCTAGGTTTCATCTACTTATGTAAAATTGTTGGGGCCTTTTCAAAAACCCCTTTTTTTCACCTCTAATAAAAAATATATATATTATGATGTAATATATTTTATAATCCCATGAGTAAAATTTGTATGAAATAATATATATTGTGAAAGCCCATGGTCCTATATGACAACTTTAAGGTGATCCATGTGATATTGTAGTAACTATTACATGTAATTTTAATATTTATTGAGCTATGTAGTGTAACTTCCTAAGGGTAATTTTCACTCTCAAATAGTTGAGTTTGTATAAGTTGTGATCACATTATAAGATAGTTTTAGACCCATTTGATTTATAAATTTATATTATTGGATTACTATCAAACCATTATCCTCATTGGGTGGAGACCATTTCCAATTTTGTTGAAGATACTTGCTATCTAAAGGAATCATTTCAATTATTTTATATCTTCATTTTGTTTAATTTCTACTATATATATGGATTTAGTACACTAACTCATGGGCATCCTCACAAAGGTTTTATTTAATTGGGAGAGCTTCCATTTAGGATGGATGTATAATAATATATTTTCTCCATGGCACTAAATATAGGTTAAGGAGACATGTTGAAATGTGTAATATTTTTCTTATTAGCCAAGGATAATATTATATGATGTGCAATATAGGTTTGTCTACTTATCCACTCTCAAGCATAGAAGTTCAAATAAAATTAGGGAGATAAAACTAGAAGATGTTTCTTTGATCAAAAATAAGATAAAATTAAAGATTTTCCATTTCCTTCTTCAATAAATTATTAAATGTTAGTTCCGTTATAGATGAAGAATGCTCTCATTCCATTCTTTCAAACATCCAACCTTGCATCAAAATAATAGAATAACACTATGAAGAAAGTTATTGCATAATTGTAACAATCTCACAAAATAACTTAGAATCACAGGCCTCTTTGAGGGGACAACCTCCAATATTTTATTAACTTGTAAAATTATATATTTGTACATGATTCCATATATTTTAAATAAAAGACTTCATGCAACCCTGACCCTAAGATCAAGAGTTGGCTTACATGCAAAATTCCACTTGAGCTAGAATTTTCTATCAAACATCGGTTACATTCTTGATAATTGTTACATGAAATGATCCCACTTGTGTAGATGCCTTACTTGCCACATACCATTACAAAAGTATTACAAAATAATATTTTAAGTTGGTCCCCACATTGGACATGGTCCATTACATAATAAATAGAGAATTACAAAAATAATGTTAGGATGGGGTCCTAACATGTCCTTCCACTTCAAAAATATTTATCCTCAAAGTTATAGATGAGGAAACTAGTGATAGAGCTGGTGTAGAGACTCTCATGTAGATTTTTGTTGTAGACCATACCACTACACAAGGACCTCAATAATGACTCATTTATCAAGTGTGCAAGTCCTATGATCCAAAAATTAATCTATCTTGAGAAAGATAGAAGTTTCTTCATCCAAATTTGGAAGGGTAGATTGAACCTATACCTGATTTCCCATGACCTTCTTGAGAGAGGAGACATGAAAAATAAGGTGGAGCCTGGATGTCAATGGGAGGACCAATTTTTAGGTTGTGGCACCAATCCATTGTAAAACCTAATAGAACCCATAGTAATTGGTCATGATTTTTTGGAACCTGCAAAGCTAGAGGGATGATTGTTTGTATGGCTAGAATAGAAGGAAGACCATATCACCAATACCAAAACTAAACTTAGAATAGTGTTAAGAAGCTTGTTGGTGCATCTGGTTTTGGTCCACTTAAAAAATTCATCTTTAGTTGATGAAGGACTTCGACATGTTGGCTAAGTGTTGTGTCAATTTCATGGACCTTAGAGCTACTTGGAATGTAGAAGGAGGGCATGAATAGAGGCCAATCATAAATATATTCAAAACATGTGACCTTGGTCATCATGTGATAAGAAGTATTATACCACAACTCAGTCAAGGGAATCCACTTTTCCCATTGGGTAGGATGATCAAAGGTAAATCAACAAATATAGATCTCCAAATATTTAAAGATAATCTTAGTTTGGCCATTTGTTTGTGGATGGTAAGCTAAAATCATCTTGAGTTGAGTTCCCTGCAACTTAAATAATTCTTGCCAAATATTACTAGTGTAGGTAGGATCATGATTAGACAAAATGGAGGTGGGCATACCATAAATATGAAATATAGAATAAATAAAAAATTGGGCAACTATGGAGGTCATGTAAGGATGAGATAAGGAACAAAAAATGAGCTTACTTCGAAAGATGATCCAGTACCATAAAAATAACTGATTTTCCTCCAAACTTAGGTAACCCTTCAATAAAGTCCTTTGAAATATTTGTCCAAACCTGGTCAAGAATTGACAATGGTTGTAGAGTTCCATTGTTTCCATTTCACAACTTACCCCAATTTGGGGACCCACTTGAAATTTTGAAATTTTAACATCAATTTGGAATTTTGTTTGCATTGATTTTTTGTTGACTAAATATAATTTTGATGTTACTCTTTAAATTTTTTGTTGAGTTTGATATGGTAAATTTTATTTTCTTAATTTTAATTTTTATAGTTTTAGTTTTTAATTTTAAAAATATTTTAAATTAAATTAATTTGAACATTTAAAACATTAAATTGAATTAAAACATTTAAAAATTACTTAAATTAAGTTAAAAGAGGGTTTAATAAAAAGGTTTTCTTTGATGTCTACAATTTTTCAATAGATGGTAAGGTTTTCATAGTAGCGGATGTAGGGCATGCAATCAACATGGTGAATGTACACAAGTTTCAAGGCACAAACCAATAAGCCATCGAGTGGTTTAGCTGAATCAATAAATATTACAAGCATTTAGACTTATAAATATTTCATTGTGTTTCTACCATATGCATGTGGAATCAAAAATATGAAGCATCCACGATGGTGGTTTCCTTTGCATCTTCAATTGCTAAGCCTTACTCATGTTTTGTTCTAGATAGGAGTAAATATGTTAGATGAAGCAATGGAAGTTGTAGATATGGAACAGATCATATGTTTCGAGAAATTGATGCTCAATCAAATCTATTGTTTTATGATATAAATATAGTGGAGTAGGAAATAATATGTTCAAGTTTCTTTTGCTGTGAAGAAACTGTAGCCAACACATGACCAGAGGGCTCCTAGGATAAAATTAATGAAGGATGATCCATTAAAAAAATATTTGCATCCTCCTTATCTTTATTTCCATCATTCTCAAATGGAAAAGGATTGGAAATGATGTACATTTTATACAGAAATAAAAAATGGTAATATGGACAGTTTATTGTAAAAAGACAAGCTCGTGTGGATGAAGAATTAAATTCTTCAAGTTATTGAACACCTTTTGATGGGCTATTTGTTACTAGTTGCACGATGAAGGATTTTTTGTGAAAATAATTTTGTGATGATGATGCTACTCCCATTATGAATCCCACGATTCTTTAGTGTTACCCACTGACAATTCGTTAAAATACTTGGATAGGTAGGATACAGGCTATAGTGACAAAATTAGAGGAAATATAAATAGGTTAAGTTTAAGTTTAGCAACAGGTAGTATATTTTATGAATCATCAGGGAAGTAGTGTGATACTAGGAAAAAAATGAATTTAGCCACTTGATTTAGGTGCTAGTCATTGTTAGATAAAAAAGGTATACATCCCATGTAAAGGGTATAAAATGAATAAAAACTCATGATCAAAAAATAAATTGTTTTTCATTGAAAGCTACTGCTATTGCTAAGATGGAGAAATACCACATTTTTTTGATGAGCCCTACATTCAAGGAGTTGTCATATGTCTTTGGATCTATGAACTGGTGATATTATATCTAGGGATGGTCAAAAATCCATTGAATAGCCATGATCGAGCAATCATGGAAACTTATCAAGCCAGAGAATAGTAAGTCATGAATAGCCCAGGAACATCCTCATGGATAAATTCATGGTTTGTTACAAAAATTCCAAAAACATCATATTGACGATGTTCTAACCAGTGTTATCTCACTAACTTGGGTAACCTTACATGGTGAAGAAGATAAAATCTCAACCATAAGTAGTGCAAGTGAGAAAATATTGTAAAACTCTGAAAATCATATAGATAAGCAATATGGGCTTGAACGTTCACATAACGTATAAATGGGTCATCATGGCAAGTATGAGGAAATTCACACTATCAACATGAAAAAAAAAGGCCTTTCAAACATTGGAGTAAATATATCTAAAAATTATCATCATGGAGGTGTTTTAGATGCAAAGGATGGTTCAAGAAGACATGCCAAAAAGTCATATCGTCAAATAAAAAAGAGAGAAACAAGACCAGTGATAGGGATCCCAGGTGATTATGGTGAAGATAAAACTAAGAAAACCTACATAATCGATGTCAGAAACCTATTTCAGAAAAACATGGTTTTGTTCACATGTGTTTGAATATCAAATCGCGTCTATTCATTGAGGCTAGAGATGACATCATTGGCACTAGGCATAAATAATAGTTTATCTTTTTTTAGTAGTATGCAAGAAATTGCAAAATCACATTCTCAATGGAAGCAACATATGTAATTAGGGGAAATATTAATTTTATTATGAAAATGAACAATATATTACAAAGCCAAGGGATAGCAAATTTACATCTATAAAATTATAGCATGATAGTTTTGATGTTTCTCTCAAAGGTCATATGTTATTTTTATAATAAATCATTTATCAAGTGGATAATGTAAGTGCATGAGAGAAAAAAATACATTGTATCAAACTATTTTGGAATAGCATAAACTGAGCAAACAAATTGTAAAACCAAAAAAATTTAAAGTATAAATATTTATTGAAATGCCAAGAAGAGGGGCTAAAATATTTTTGGAGCAAGCAGAAGAGAAAAAAAAATATTACCAATGCCAAAGGTTTCCTCCTAGGTTGCTTGTTAGAGAAGGCTTCATTTTTGCAGATTGATTGACAAAGATATTTCATAGAAAATATTAATAGAACCTAGCTATGATATTAAATCAGTTTGTCTCTATCTGTAAAGAACCTAATGAATCCATGAGACTATTCAATGATATGTTCCATAGGTTGTATATTGAACTGGTGATACATTAAATCCTTTCAAAAGAATAAGCCACCCAAATATACATGGGAGCCTTAGACCCCTTTACTTCTATGTTTTTGGGGAGACTTCTTAAAATTCCATCCTTGCCCAGAGCCTATAGTGAGGTAATAACATTAGAACAATGGTGGATTTTGAAAGGTATTAATGTGGGTCAATTATCATTACTTAGACCTAAAGCTCATAATTAGATACCACAAATGAGTTAGGTTGATGCACAACCTTCTCCCATGATGAACTATAATTCAGGAGTTATGGATTCCAACCAATATCAACCATCCAATATGGCACCCTTGAATCAAATGATGTCTAATGTGAGTATTGGCTGTCTAGATGTTACAACTACCTTAGATATCATCCAAAATGAGGTGCAATTTCTAAAGTCAATATCCATCAATGAGGATTGTGGCAATCAAGTTAATCAAAATGTAGAGATTGGTTCAATTTTAGAAATATATGAACCTTCAAAAATGGAGGAAAAGGAATTTGAAGAAGGTCATAGCCTGAGTTATAGCCTGAATGAACTTGAATCTAAAGAAGAATCTAAAAATGGCATGAAAGAAGGGATGGAATCTCACCAAGTGTTTCAAAAAGATAATAATTTTATTATTCAAGACAATGAAGAAGAATCACTCACTTATTTTGCAATTTCTAAAGGAACTTCTATCCCATTTGATGTGCAAGAAACTAAAAGCCTTGTCCCACCTAAGGATTATACAATGCCCATGTAGTAAGAAATTAGTATGTCTTTACCTCAGGTGATTGATGAAGGTGAATTTGAAAAGGAATCTATAGATGTATCTAAAGATTACACAGAAGATATGGTTGAACTTCACCCCTTAGCTTTAGAAGATAATTATTATAATTGTTGGAAGAAATATGAGGAATGTGTTTCTTTTACACCTTATAAAACATTTCTTCATCTGATATGCAGGACACTAAAGTTACTATCTTACATGAAGATCCTACAATTCTTGTACAGTTATAGAATCGCATGTTGTTTGAAGCCATGTGTATCGCCCAAATTTTTTGCACCCTTACCTTCAAGCTAAAGGATCCATACCCAAAATGGGGGTGAGAAAAATATGGAACAATACCTCAGATGGAGAGGCCCTTTGAAGGTCGTGCCTCTCGGGGGAGGGGTATAAAGGTGAATTTTTGACGGATGGTGGGGTTCACCAAGAAACTTTGAGTGGTATTTTCCATGCTTAGGTTGAAAATGGGTTTGATTTGTTCATTTTATGTTCAATCATTCAAATTCCTAGGTTGGCAAAAATGAAGCTAAGCTATTCTATATGAAGATTCTAATTTATATGAATACAACAGACATAAATGAATCCTAATGTGATTGAATACAGAGAATATATAAAATGGAGAAGAGTACACCTGGTTTTTGATATCTGATGAAGATTCTGAAGCTTGTAGGATTCCAAATCATCTCGGATATAACAAGATCATCTGTAATTGTATAGAATCATCCCAAATAATAGGAGATCATCTGATATCACCCAAGATCGTCAGTGACCTGATGAATTTGTCAGGCAAATTTGTTAGAAACCTGCAATCAAAAAAATAACCACCAAAAACCAAAAATACAATTGCAAGAATGATGCAAAATGATAGAAATAAGAGTATAGATGTTTGAATGATAAATCTAGATATCAAATTAAATGAGATGCACTATTTTGGAAACTTATTTTGAATTTTATCATGCAATTATACTAAATGAGGTGAACTCCAAGATGAAAAATAGAAGTAAATTAATCTAATGCACCAATAAATAAGGAAAATGAGATAGAGAATGCAAAATCAGGGCTCTGATTGCCCCCAAGCTGAATTGCAGACCAGATCGTCTGTAATCGTACAAGATCATTGTCGATCTTGACAGGATCATCTAAAATTGTAATTGAATTTCCTGCGACGATTTGAGCTACCTCCAACTAAAACACAGTGAAATCCTACAACAAAAATTGAAAACACAAGTGTAAATGATGGGAGATCACAACAAAAACTAAAATTGTAGGGAAATAATTAGCCAGGCAGCTAGGTAGGGAGTCAGGGGGATAAACTGGAAAAATCCAAGTTTATATAGGATTAGGGGAAAGTTAGGAGGTTGGGAATCATCCCAATTTGGGAGATCCCCAATGTGGGAATCTCCAACCGCACAAACACACTTCTGACCAAGTTGGAGAGGTCGTTGGAACAGAAGCTAATTACAAAAAATTTATTTTGGGACGAAATCGTCTGGCTATTCTATTCTAGACGAATTCGTTCGATTTGGGACGATATCGTCAAATCGACGATGATATCATCCAACGATCACAACAACCTCTAAAAATGACATGAAAAATGAGGTAAGGGTTAATGGGAGATTTTAGGGTTAAAATTCAAATTTCTACTTTTTACTAATGGTTTAACTATGCCAATTTTAGGGTGCTACATTTTACCCCCTCTTTAGCAAATTTTCCAAAAAAAAGCGTTAAAGACGAGTTCTTCATGCTTTACGAGAAAGAAAAAATTTATTCCATTTTTTAGAAGACGATTCAAGGTCCAATTGTACGATTGTTTGCTATGGTGCCCCCTTCGATTTTTCACCCAAATCAAATGTTTGAGGTAAAATCGCGAAAAAGCAAAAATTAAAAAAATGTGATTTTGAATAAAAATAAGAAAAATAGGGTAAAACCCTAATTCATTTTTACTGTTCACTTTTGCTACTTCAGAGCTCTACATGTGAAATGGTGGAAACAGCGCACAGATCGACAGAGATCCAATGCGGGTTGCGGGTAAGGATCTAAACCTAGTTTACTATGTTTTTAACTTGATTTACTTGATTTTTGACTTGAATTTTAAGTGTTTTTGGGTGTTGCGGCCGTTTTTAGGCCGTCGATGAAATCATCTCTATATTGTCGATTTCATATAGGGATGAAATCAGAGAAATATGGGTGATCCCGTCCAATAAGGGGTGATCCCCAAATTGAATAATGGAGACGATTTCATCCTATTAAGGACAATTTTATCTAAATTTGGTACGATATCATCCAATAATGGGCGATATCAAATTTTATGGGATGATTTGATTTTAATTGATTTTTTTTTAATGATTATGTACTAATGATTTTTGTTGTTTTATTGCTTATTTTGCATAGGGGATTTCTAAAGAGTTAGGAGTGGAAATACGGAGGTCTAAGAGATGATTTGGCCATGCTCGATCAGGTCGAGTGAGATAGATAGGCAGAGGTAGTACTGTAGCATGTGGCAGAGATGCCACAAATTCCTATAGACATGGGGCTACTGACAGCCCTAGCAGAGAGATGGTATCTAGAGTCATCCTACTTTTAGCTACCGATAGGGGAGATGACTCCAAATTTAGAGGATGTATGGAGGATCTTGAGGATCCCCATACACGGTCGATTCATGACCCCTTCGACCAATCAGGGCCATGCTATGATGAGATTATGCGAGGACCCGAGCTTTGTCCTAGAGAAGGGCAAAGTGAACATCGAGGCTTTGAGGTGGATGCCTAGGGCATCTCGGTTGACCTAGGTTTTGGCAGGGGTGGTGGGTGGCCTTCTTCTATGCCACTAGAGTAGATGTAGATTACCATGGCTACTTTTAGATGTGGTCTGTGACATGAGAGACCATGGATACAAGTTTTATTGGGGTAGCTTTGTACTGTGCCACTTGTATAGGATCCTTTATGGGTTCATATACAAGGGGGGTCGATTTCTAGTGCTAAAATCGCTTCTATAGGTTTAGTGTTGGGAGCACATTGTGGTATGAAGGCTGGTAGGGCTTCCATTGATAGGAGTTTATTGGGAGAGACCCCGAGTTTTCTATTGGTGGCTCTAGAGAGGGTCATAGAGATAGATAGATCTATCAATGTCCCAAAGGTTTTTGGATTACCTCACCCCAGATCGGATCACCTGGAGACCATGGAGAGAGCATCCAAGGTGGGTAGAGGATAGACAGGAATTGGCTCACATCAAGCGAGTCATATGGTTGAGGACAGAGCGGGGAGAGGTAGAGCTCCACCTCTATGACTGAGTTTTGAGGCAATTCAGTCTATAGCAGGGGATACTTACTCTTAGGTATTATGAGTACTTTCAGACTATGCAAGATAGTACCACACTAAGCGAGGCTTTAGACATGCAGTGGTTCTAGAGTCAGGATGTTGATGATGCCCCCATTCAACCAGTGGATGGGGATGATGCAGGGATAGTAGATGGATATGATGCCTGGTATGCAGGCATCCGCCCTCCTCGAATGACAAGGGCATAGGGTCTAATGCACGCTATAGTGCAATGAATGGAGAGGGGATTCTAGGCTACCATTGATGCATTGAGGGGTCACAAAGGGAGGTATTAGTGATGACCTCCTCAGGATAGACACTAGAGAGTACCACAGGCTTCAAAGAGACAACAACAACTAGAGGGGATGGATGAGAGGAGAGAGGAGAGAAGATAAAGACTTCCTCCTCAGTAGAGGGATAGGCCACCATCACCCGATAAGGGCAAGGGTGTCGAGGTGGGGGAGAGTAGCGAAATGGCAGCTCTCTAAGCGAAGAATGCCCACCTACGAGCTCAGGTGCAAACTCTGTAGGATGAGGCTACATGGATTAGGGCTTCGAGTGGAGGGGTGAGCATTTTGGAGCTGGCACGGTTGGTTGCTCAAATCGCATTCTATCAGGGAATGTACTACCAGCTAGTTCTAGAGGTCCAGAGGATACAGTTGTCAGCCAGCATTACAAAGTCGATTAGGATGGGGTCATTGAGGAAATCATCATGATCGATGTCGAGGACCCATGATATAGTACGGGCTTCTATGGGACAACCTCCTCCACCTTAGGGTGAGAGAGGAGATGAGGCTGAGATCTCGAGGTCTTCTCGAGACTAGATGCACATTGTACATAGACTAGTTTTGAGATGATTGAGTATGCCAGGGTATATATTGTGGCATACAAATCTGTTTTGATATTATGTATATACTTCTTGATATATATATGATGTTATTTTTGTGATATAACTTGTGCATATGTTTTATGATGCTTTAATATTTTAATTGTTGATTGACTATTCATGTAATTATGTTATTGAAAATATTATAATTTTATGTCATGCTATAAAATTAAATGAAATAGTATGATGTAAACAAACTGGTTGTTGTGGCATGTTTTGATGAAAATAAAATGACTTCTAACAATAATTTCAAATGACATTGTCACTGTTACATGACCATTTCATGGAGTCACCGCTCACTAGGTCATCAAGCTAATCTCGGTATGAGAAAAATATTGCTAAAAGTAAAAGGGTGCTTAAGAGACTTTCTTAAGACTTTGTGTTGTGATGATGAAAAATGATGATAGTGATGATTTGTTTTCAGATTTCCATGAAAATATTATGCATGAAATATTAAAAATATGATTTTTTCTAGGCATAAAAATCCTAAGTATGATAGAAATCTGAACAATTCCTTAGGAATTATACCATCGTCGCAAAAAAAATGAATGTTCTTTTTAAAGCACAATTGTGTAACATAATGATTTAAGCCATATGCTTTTATGGATTAAATAAATGGGAAATAAAATTAGAATGATGGTTTGCACTAGGCATAGAATTTTAGGTATAGACTTATACCATCATCGCCAAATCCAAAGAAAAAATTAATATAATAGTTTTATTGCATAGTTGATTTTTGATTTTGAGATAAACAGAAAATATAAAAATGAGGACTTGCACTAGGCATAAAATTCCAATTTAGGTTTAGGAACTATACCATCGTCACGAAAGTTGAAAATATATAAATGTGACTTTATTGCTAGATTTTTGAACATGTTTTGCAAGAAAATTTTGGATTTTAAAAAAAAATGTATTTAATTGATTTTACGCTAAGCAGATATTCTCAAGTAAGAAAGTCAAATTATTCCAAAAGATTTGAATAAATATTTTAAATTATCTCAAAGACAATTTATATTTATTAGGAACCCTGTGTGCATACGTGAGTTCATTGCCGATCTTGATCTATCATAATGATACAAAATCTCTCAAACACAAATGTGTGTGCAATTGTAATGTTCATTTACCGATTTTGAGCAAAATAATTTGATACAAATAATTTGAATTAACCAAATGAGTGTTCGTTGACCATGATTTATATGCATATAACCATACCAGACTACTATGTAAGTCAGGTCATCAAGAGCTAGCTGATCCATAAGTGGACATAGGTCTGTACAAAAGAAGGTCACTAATGTGACAGACATATCACCACGCTAGGAGTTACCCAATGTCAAGCAAGTTGGGCACAAATCACTTGTTATGGGGTTTACCTCATAGTTTTTGAATAATTGAGAATTCCAGGGATTCAATCTTCACACTTCCTTCTTTCAAAGGGGGGGAGGGATTTATTGCTTTTATCTTTTTCTTTTCTTTTCTTTTTATATATATATTTTTTTCTTGACATTGAGATAATGCTGAAATATTGCTGAGATGGTACAAAATGATACTGAAATAATGCTTTTGAATAATTTCTCTTTTTCTCATGATTTTTCTTGATTTTCTTTTTCTTTTTCTTTTTCTTTTTCTTCCTATACTAGGGATACTTGCTCGGATTGGCTGTAGAGTAAGGGATTTTTATTCTAGGCAGGAGTGATCTTGTCCTTTTGTCAATTCTCAAAGATTCTAGACCATGTGCATGATAGGATAGCAGGGGAAACTTTTCGCTCAAGAGACAACTTCTACTGTGTAGCATCATTTTGAATTTGCAATGAAATCATTTTAATGTGAAAATGTGTACTTGGTTCAAGTAAATAACAATATCAGTTCTCTATGCTCAAAAATTTATTTAATTCAACTGTGGACTTGATATAAGAGAGATTAATAATCATACCAAATAAGATCAAGATATTTATTCATGTGAGTGTGAAAGTGAGGGATTCCGGATAAATGCTAATTTATCCAAAATAACTGAAAATATAACTGCAATACTTCAAGAATTGATAGGTGCAAAATAGAAGATGTTTTTGAGGATTTTGATGATTTTGATTTTTTTATATTTTGATTTTAATTTATGAATTGAGAGAATACATAATATTACTATTTTTGAAATTTTTATATGAATTACTAATATGAGACAATATGTATAATATATACAATGATGAAATTACCATATTTATGCATAATAGCACTTAAGATGCATAATGTTCATAGGTTCTTTAAGATCTTTACCATCTAAGGTAGCTAATCTGTATGCTCCCAATCCAAATTTAGTAGTGATAATATATGGACCAAGCCAATTAGGCTCGGATTTGCCTTTAAGGTCTTTATTTGCATTAGTATTTTTTTTATTTTCTTTTAAGACGAGGTCGTTGATCTCAAAGGATCGATTATGAACTTTCTTGAGATATGCTTGTTTGAGCTTGTTTTGGTAGGCACGAAGATGCTCCAAAGCATTAATGCACTTCTCATCTAGGAGTTCCAGCTAACTAAATCTGCCAACACAATATTCATCTCCTACTTCAGTATCTTGAAGTAGCAGAGCCAAAGAAGGAACTTCTAGTTCAAAGGGAAAAACAACTTCAGTGCTATATACCAAAACAAAAGGTGAAGTGCCCATGGGAGTATGAATGCTAGTTCGATAAGCCCATAAAGAAGGATATAATTGAATGTGCCAATTACAACCAGATTTATTGACCAGTCTCTTGAGGATTTTAATTAATGTTTTATTAGATGCTTATGCTTGGCCATTACCCTGAGGATAATAGGGAGTGGACCAACAATGTTGAATTTTATATTTTTGACATAGTTTCTTTACATATTTGTTTTTGAAACAAGTTCCATTATCCGAGATGAGATTTATAGGAATTATAAACCTACAAATAATTTGATTAAGAATAAACTTGGAAAATTATGTTCCAGTGCAAGAAGTTAAGGGCATAGCTTTGACCCACTTCGTAAAATACTCAATGGCGGTTATGATGAATTTGTGTCCATCAGATGACACAGGATTGATTTTTCTGATGATGTATAAGCCCCATTTTGAAAATGGCCAAGGAGATGAAATAGCCTATAGTTCTTGTGTAGGTGCATGGACAAGGTTAGCATGTTTCTGGCACTTGTCTCAATGGCACACATAATCATGTGCATCATTCTCCATGGTAGGCCAAAAATATCCTATCCTAAGGAGCTTCTTAGTAATGGCGCTACCACTAAAGTGTCCCCCACAAGATCCATCTTGGGCTTCACTCAAAGCTAATCTAGACTCTTCTAGATTCAAACATCTCAATAGGATACCTTCAAAATATCTTCTATACAATGTATTGCCAATTATTATGAAGCGACTTGCTCGTCTACGTAATAACCGGTGCTGGTTTCTATTAAAACCTTCAGGGAAGGTCCCATTTTGAATAAAATTGAGGATGTCAGTGTACCAAAGTTCATGAATAGTTTCGTTGATTATAAACATGTCCAAAGGTTCTAAGCATGATTTAGTTGAAGCAAGTTCCTGGAGTCGATGAATAATTATGGTAGCATATTCGTCATCTAACTCCAAGGGTAAAAGAGATGCAGCTGTAGCCATAGCATCAATCACACAATTGCTAGTTCTAGGAATAGCTTCCAAGGTAACTTGATCAAATAAAGATATTAATTGCAATACATATGCTTTATATGGATGCAATTTATCATCTATGGTCTGATAAACATCATTAATTTGATTTATAACGAGTTGAGAATCACCAAAAACTAATAGATTTTTAATTTTTAGTGCCAGGGCAGCTCGTAATCCAAGGATTAGAGCCTCATATTCAGCAGTGTTATTAGTACAGGCAAACGTTAATTTAAAGGATAGAGGTATGAGATGTTTCTATGGAGATATCAAAATAATACCTACACCAGCCCCACTTATGCATCGAGCTCTGTCAAAGTATAGGGACCATTACTTTGAATGATCCACCTCTAGGTTAAGGCATTCATTAGGAAACTCAATGACGAGGGGATGGGTGGACTCTAAGGGTGTAGTAGCTAATTGATCTGCTATGATTTGACCCTTAACAAACTTTTGTCCTATAAACATGAGTTCAAACTTTCTTAGAGCAAGAACCCACTTCGCTGTGTGACCATATAAATAAGGTTGACTCATGAGATATCGCAAGGGATCAGATTTAGCAATAATGTATGTTTTCTAACTAAGCATATAATGGCATAGTTTCTGTGTAGAAAATACAATTGCTAGACATAACTTCTCTAATGTTGTGTAGCGGGTTTCATAACTAATTAATGTTTTTCTAATGTAATAATTAGCACGCTCTCTTTTCTCATCATCAATTTGAGCTAACATAGCTCCTAAAGTAAAATCTAAAGCATAAATATACAAGATAAATGGGTGATCAGGTTTAGGTGGCAAAAGTACAAGTGGGTTAAGAAGATATTTTTTGAGGAGTTAAAATGCTTCCTTACATTCGTCGTCCCAATGGAAAGATACATCCTTCTTAAGAAGCTTAAGAAAGGGTCTAGTTTTATCCGCTAGCTTATCGATGAAGCGACGGATAACTTGAAGCTTACCTTGTAGACTCCGTAATTCAGATATATTTGTAGGTGCGGGCATATCAGTGATAGCCATAATATTGAGAGGGTCAATTTTGATGCCATGTAAAGAAACTATAACCCCCAATAATTTACCTGACTTAACTCCGAATATACATTTTGCTAGATTCAATCGGATAAGATATTCCCTTAACCAATCAAATACTTTTCTCAAGTCATCTAAATGGTCATCTTCTTCAATAGAACGAGCTATAATGTTGTCTACATAATCATGTAGTATATCATGCATCATATCATGAAAGATATAATTCATGGCTCGTTGATATGTTGCACCTGCATTCTTCAAACCGAATGGCATCACTTTCCAATAGAAATTCCCCCAAGGGGTAATAAAGGTTGTTTTAGCCTGATCTTCAAGAGCTATCCTGATCTGATTATAACCATAAAATCCATCCATTAAGGATATCATTCCACTCCTAGCAATAAAAGTAATGATCTAATCCATATTGGGAAGGGGAAAATCATCTTTAGGGCATGCAACATTAATATCTCTAAAGTCTGTACAAACCCTAATCTTAGTAGTTTATTTCTTAGTTATTGGAACTACATTCGAGATCCATTCAACATAATCAATGGTTTGTATAAAAATAACATTCAAGAGTTTTTCTAACTCCCCTTTGACTAGTAAGGCCACATTAGGATGCATTTTTCTAAGCTTACGCTAATGGGTTTAGCATCCTGGATGCACTACTAGGTGATGCATAACTACAGAAGGGTCTAAACCTGGTATATCTTCATATGTCCAAGCAAAAACATCTTCATATTCTTTAAGAAATGCAATGTATTTATCCTATTTTTCTTGACTCAATTCTGATCCAATGTTGATTATGTGAGGGTTATCATCGGTTCCAATGTTAATTTTTATGAAATTTTCTACTTCCATGTGTAGATATCTCTCAAAATTAGGTGGGGCGGGTGAAACGCCCAATTCTTGTAATTCTTCCAAGGTTAGCTTGGATAATTTGTCTTGAGGAGTCGTGGCCTCAAGTTGGGCTATACTAGGTATAGATCCATAAAAATAAAATCCATTATGTAATAATTCCTCAATGGAGACATCATGAAATATATCTCCTTCCAACTCATCGCCGGATTCAGTGATCATCTCAGGATAAGCTATATATAGCATATTACATGTGAATGTCTTATTCATTAAACGCAAAGCATCATGTTCATCTAAATAATCTTGGTAACATATAAGATGGTCATCATCCTCAAATGGGAATGGCTGACCCTTACTAGAAAATAGGCCCACACCACATCATGCGGGCCACGCTTCTACCTCAAAAGGTTCTTTCATACCATTCTGGAAAGGTCCCAAACCTTTCCCTTTATATCCTAATTTAAGCATTATAGGTTTTGCTTTAATATACTCATTAGTAAAATAACATCGAGCATATCCATCATAATGAGTTCTGATATTTCTAGGTATTCTACCTCAGTAATATCCCTTATAAATAAAGGCATAGCTCCCGACTTGGTAAATAATTCCCATAGGTTGTGGGAGGCCCAAGGTACGAGGAGATGGTGGTAAATTATTTAAAATAAGGAAATCTTGCATAGAAGCATTTGTTTCTTCTAATATAAGAATTTTAGATAGATCGGGTAAGAGCTCATTAGTAAGAGCATAAGAGGTAGAACTAACATTCCCTACATCTTTCGATGCAAAAAATATGAATTTGGTGGATGTAGACGGTGTAGAGGTGTCAATAGATGGGTCTATTATAGGTATGGAAGTTATAGGAGTAGAAAAAGAGACATTGGTTGTGGGATTAGGATCTTCTTAGGTCCTAATGCAGTTTGCTTTGAATATGGTTGGGCTATATGTGGAGGTGCAACTAATGGAGAAGAAGTAGATGATGTTGTGGGTGTGAGTTTCACATGTTTAGATGGATAATGAGAATTAGGATGTGTGGATGATAGAGCGAGGTAAAATTGAACTCCAATAGGTTCTGCCAAAGCACACATATCAAAGGGTCTTGGATCACCATGAATGGTAACCAAATGATTCTTAAATTTGAACTTAACACATTGATGTAAATTTGAGGGAATAGTTCGCATCACGTTGATCCAAGGATGACCCAAGAGTATATTGTATGATGTAGGGCAATGTATAATAAACACAGTCATATCCAAGGTTCTTGGACCAACCTGCAATGGAATGGTAATAACTCCACATGTTTCTTGTGTTTCGTCATTGAAACCTTTTATGATCATATCAGTTCTTTTCATTTCATCACTTCTAAACCCAAATATTTGGTAGAAATAAAAAATACAGATATTTAAAGATGAACCATTATCAATCAAAACTCATTTGACTACTACATCTCAAATTAAGGCAGTAATATACAAGGGGTTATCTTTATGTAAACTATGTTGCAATATGTCTCTATCCCGAAAGTCAATACAATCAACTTCATGAGTTATTATAGTATCGGCCATGGCTTTAGGTTGAATATCTTGTGGTACTGTAGCACCCTAAAATTAGCATAGTTAAACCTTAGTAAAAAGATAAAAATTTGAAGTTTAACCCCAAATCGCCCGTTAACTGCCTGTTACCCGCTTCCCTTGTTTTTCATGCCATTTTTAGGATTTTTTATACTGTTGGATGATATCATCATAGATCAGATGAAATCATCCTAGATCTGATGAATTCATCTAGAACAAAACGTCCAAACGATTTCGTCCCAAAATCAAATTTTCATAATTAGTTTCTGTTTCAAAAGCTTCTCTAACCTGGGCAGAAAGCGTGTCTATGCAATTAGAGTCTCCCCCCTTGGAGATCTCCCAAATTTGGATGATATTCAACCTCCTAACCTCTCCCTAATCCTATATAAACTAGGACTTTCTCAGTTTATCCCCCTAAACCCCCTAGCTGATGGATTTCCCTACAAATTTAGTTCCTTGTGCCTTAGAACACCTTCATACTTTTGTTTACATTGCATGTTTCAAATTTTCTTGCAGGAATCTTACTATTTTTCAGCTGGAGCAAGCTTGGATTGTCGCAGGTGATTCCAGACGATTTTGGACAATCCTGTCATAGATCGATGATGATATCGTACAATTGGATGCAATCTCGACTATAGTCCATATGGGGGGCAATTAGAGCCTAGAGTTTGCATTTTATTGTCATTTCTCTACATTTCTTTAAGCATTATCTTAGTTATTATATTTATGCATCATGGAGTTCACCTCATTTAGTATAGATGCATGATAAAGTCAAAATAAATTGTCAAATTGATGCATTTCCTTTTAATTGCTATCTAGATTTATCATTTAGGCAAGTTTACTGTTATTTCTATATTTTCCCCTTGCTTTTATAGTTGCATTTTTGGTATTTTGTATCTATCTCTGTGATTGCAGGTTTTTGACAAATTCATCTGATGAATTCATTAGATCGATGATGATCTCATTTGATCTCAGATGACCGACTGATATCTGAGATGATTTTGTGCAATTCTAGATGATTACGTACAATTTGAGACGATTTGGACTTCTACAAAACTTATAATATTCATCAGACATCTAAAATCAGGTACATTTAGCATATTCCCTGTGTTTAGCATTTATTCATTTTTTTTGTATCCATATAAATCATCATTGACAAATAGAATAGCTTAGATTCATCTTGGCCAAACCTAGGAATTGAATGATTAAAGCACAAAATGAACACATCAAACCTACTCTCAACCTAGGCATGGAAACTGCCACTCAAAAGTTTCCTGGTGAACCCACCATCCGTCAAAAATTCACCCTTATACCCCTCCCCCGAGAGGCGGGACCTTCAAAGGGCCTCTCAGTCCGAGGTATTGTCCCATCCTTCTCGCATCCCCCTTCCAAGCATGGATCCTATAGCCTGAAGGTAAGGATACAAAAAATTTGGAGCGATACATTTTGGTGAACCCGACGTGAAAAACTAAAAATATTTTGAAAACAATCCAAAAATAGCAAAACATAAATGCATTTAGAATCAAATATTGCATATCATATTTAGATGGTAGATTATAATAAAATATGAGCTATCACCATTAATTTTGAGAATCAATTAGTAGCTATAGAGATTACTTCTATACTTAGAGTACCTCAAACAAATAGGGTTCAACATTTATGGGACGAACTTAATAGGATATTGAATATCATTGAATCTAGATCAACCGAACTTAGGCAAATCAAGAGGTTTGTCCTAGATAGAATCCTGGATCTTGATCAAGTGACCTTATATCATGAACTTAGAGAGCTTGCCATAGGTGGTTAGTAGATAAAAGAGCCCTTGTGTCTTTCGAGTTGTACACCTTTGAGGAATACCTCGACAATGCAGTTGTAGTACATAAATTTCTATCTCGTATATAGGATCAAAAGGTTGTCCTTACGGATAGAAAGATATGGAATAGAGTTCCTAGAGCTGTGTTATATCGAGAGTATTGCCATGAGCTCTATTTTTACAAGTCAGAGTTAGAAGTAGATAACATCACCATAGCACACTTTGTCAAATTCCTAAAAAACCATTTCCAATTTGAAGAGGAGCATTTCATGACTCTTGATGAACTTGATCCCATCAATGACATCTATAAACTATTTATAGAAAACTAAGACATTCTTTTATTATTATTATTTCTTGCATTTAGTGTGTTGTTTGTTGTCTTTTAAAAACAAAAATAATAACAAAAATCAAAACATTTTATTTTAAGTATTGTAGTAGGTATATAATTAAAATATATACGTCCCAAATTTGTTGCAAATATATATATATATCAATATATATTTGCTAAAATCTAAATTTAAGCATAATGACTAGACTTAGGAATGGAAAATAGACTGAAGTAGAAGAATATTGGTTAGGAAGACTAGTAAATAAACCCGATGTCCTTCCTGAAGACCCAATTCAAGAATAAGGAACCCTATACCAACAAGAAGAAGAATTTTTTGAAGGAAATGAACAAAGAGAAATTGTTAGAGAGGAAGGATCCTCATCTCCTAAAATATCTCCGGAAGGAGATGTCACTTTTGAGAATATGGAACATTTCTAGAAGTTCCTCAATACTAATATTAGCACTCTTAATAGAGCAGTCCATATGGAAAAGGATCAAATTAGTGATACTCAAGCAACCCTAGAAGACATATATCACACATGCACTAATCCCTTGTCCTTCGTTGATCAAGAAAGTGATCAAGCTGGACCATCCAATTTGGATATGGCCGCTATAATCTAGAACATGCAACAACAACAGGTTACCCAACCATCTAGAGTGCCTGTTACCAAGCCTAGGGTTATTCCCACATAAAATAAACCATCATTCACTACTTTATTTTGCCAAGTTATTGATCAACATACCTCAAATCAACAAAAGCCTAAAGCAAAACCAAACACCAATTTCCAACAATTTGGGATACAACATAATGCTACAACAAATCTTCTTCATAATACTCTTCCTACAAAGCATTTGCATAACAACAATATGGAATCTAATCCTTATGTCATGCCATCATATGCTCAAATACCACCGAACCAATATGGTGGACAAACTAGTACTCTGGAAGCCATGGTGAAACAGTTAGTCTCTCGCATGGACCAGATAGATCCCTACCATCATTCATACAATTATAGAGAGATGTGCAGTCAGCCTCTAGATCCTATAGTTGTAGCACAACCATACCCTAAACACTTTCCTATGCCTGTCCTACCTATATACAAAGGAATTGAAGATCCCATAGAGCATCTTCATATGTTTAGGATAGCCTATCATGATATATCACATGATGACTTGTTATTACTAAAAATGTTCCCAAAAAGTTTAGGAGGAATGGCATTGGAATGGTATTATCAACTACCCACTCATTCTTTGAGGAATTTCGAAGAAACCGTCGAGTCTTTTGTGCATCAATTTAGTGCCTACATTGAAAGGCATGTAACCATTAAATATTTATACAACCTAAAACAAGACAAAGATGAATGTTTTGCCAATTTCCTAGCTCGATGGAGACAGTTGATAGGAAAATTGCACTTTGTGTTATCTTGTGGGGAAATGTTGGATATTTTCATCAATATGTTACAAGAACAACTATCCAATGAGTTATCAACTGCTACCTTGACCACCTTAGATCAAGCTATAGATTTATCTTGAAGAGTGGAAGATGCTCTTATTAGGATAGGTCAACTTAAAAAGAAAGATGATGAGAAAACATCCATAAATCAATATAAAAATAAACAAGTTGTGGGTGATGGATTCACTGATAGTAGAAATATCGCTACTATTAATACTATGAAAACCACAAAGAAATTTATACTGAAACCTCCTGATAAACCACCCTAAGAATTTACTAGGTTAAATCAACCTTTATCAACCATTCTCTCGCAATTACTAGCACGAGGTTTGATCCAATTACCAAATATCCGGGAACCTGATCCAACTATACCTAGATACAGAGCTGATTTACACTATGATTTCCATAGAGGACCTGGAAACGCTACTAACTCTTGTAAAATATTAAAACATAAAATACAATACCTGATTGATAACAATGAGATGGAGGTACAAGCCTTTCAATCTAAACAAAATCCTCCTAATAATGCTCAAAAGAACATCCCCCAAAATCAGAATCAGAATGCCAATCAATCATTGGACATATTTCAACATCCTTTACCAAAGCATGATAAAGAAGTGGCTAATCAAATTGAGCACCATAATGTTCCCCCTCCTACCCGATATGTAGGAACTATTAGTGGACATTCACCTACTCATGATGTGGAAGTATTTGACACAACTTATTCATGGTTACGACTAGACCTCTATTTAATATTCGGACACCTGATCTTAGTGATACCGAATACGAGACTGAAAGTGACATGGAAATCACCTCAAATCAATCAAATAATTTTGAATATGAATCATATCCTATTCAACCTATCACAAGTTCTATGGTTCCAAAAGAACCATTTCCAAGAAGAGTCACTACTCGACCATCTTCTCACCAATTACTTTCTAATGAACAAGCCATAAACGCTAGACTAAGACCCATTCATCATCCATAAAATTATATTATAGGTACCATCGGAGCTGTTACTCAACAACAGGCTCAAAATTCTCAACAAGATCAGACTCAGAATGATGGATCAGCTCCATTTGTTTTGAAAGTTCCTAATAAAGGGAATCATGCACCTAATGTTCAACCTAAACCTCATTATAATATTAATGAACAATTATCAAATACTACAGCTAGAATTTATCTTTTAGAACTTTTAAGATCTTCTTCTACCCATAGGGATGAATTAATACTCACAATAAGCTAGATGATGGTACCACAAAATATTCAACCTAATGCCATGTCCAATACTATCATAACTCGAGAAGTCGATTGTATTGACTTCCGGGATAGAGATATACCATAACATAGTTTACATAAGGATAACCCCTTATATATTATTGCCCTAATTGGAGATGTAGTAGTTAAATGAGTCTTGATTGATAATGGTTCATCTTTAAACATTTGCACTTTTGACTTCTACCAAAGATTTGGATTTAGAAGTGATGAAATGAAAAGAATGGATATGATCATAAAAGCCTTCAATGAAGAAACACAAGAAACGTGTGGAGTTATTACTATCCCATTGCAAGTTGGCCCAAGAACCTTAGACACAACCATATTTATTGTACATTGCCCTGCATCATACAATATACTTTTGGGTCGCCCTTGGATCAACTCAATGTGAGTTGTTCCCTCAACTTTACATCAGTGTGTTAAATTCAAATTTAAAAATCAGTTGGTTACCATTCATGGTGATCCTAGACCCTTTGATATGTATGCTTTGGCAAAACCTGTTGGAGTTCAATTTTACCCTGCTCTATCATCCACACATCCTAATTCTAATCATCCACCTAAATGTGTGAAACACACACTAATAACATCATCTACTTTTTCTCCATCAACTACACCTCTACATATAGTTCAACCATCTTCCAAAAAAACCACATTAGGACCTCAAAAATATCCTAAACCCATGACCAATGCTTATTTTTTTACTCCTATAACTTCCATACCTATAGATCTATCCATAGACATCTCTACAACGTCTACACCTATCAGAGGCATGTTTTTTGCATCCAAAAACATAGGAAATGATCCTTCTACCTCTTACACTCTTACTGATGAGCTCTTACCCGATTTATCTAAAATTCTTGTATAAAAAAAACAAACATTGCTATGCAATATTCCCATATTTTAAATAAATTTCCACCCTCTCCTCGTACCTTGGGCCTCCCACAGCCTATGGGAAGTATCTACCAAGTCGGGAGTTGTGCTTTTATTTATAAGGGATATGACTGGGGAAGAATACCTAGAAACATCAAGACTCATTATGATGGATATGCTCAATGTTATTTTGCTAATGAGTATGTTAAAGCTAAGCCTATAATGTTTAAATTGGGATATAAAGGGAAAGGTTTGGGACCTTCCCAGAATGGTATGAAAGAACCTTTTGAGGTAGAACCATGGCCTGCCCGATGTGGTGTGGGCCTATTTCCTAGTAAAGGTTAGCCCTTCCCATTGAGGATGATGACCATCTCATATCTTACCAAGATTATTTGGATGAACGTGATGCTTTGCATTTAAGGAATAACCCATTTACATATAATATACTATCCATAGCTTACCTGGAGATGATTGTTGAATCTGACGATGAGTTGGAGGGGGATATCTTCCATGATGTCTCCATTGAAGAATTGTTACATAACAAATTTTATTTCGATGGCTATATACCTACCATAGCCCACCTTGAGGCCATGACTCCTCAAGACAAATTATCCAAGCTAACCTTGGAAGAATTACAAGAATTAGGTGTTTCACTCATCCCATCTAATTTTGAGAGAGATCTACATATGGAAGTTGAAAACGTTACAAATATTAACATTGGAACCGAAAGTAACCCTCACATAATCAACATTGGATCATAATTGAGTCAAGAAAAACAAGATAAATACATTGCATTCCTTAAAAAATATGAAGACATTTTTTCTTGGACATATGAAGATATGCCAAGATTAGACCCTTCTGTAGTTATGCATCACCTAGTAGTCCATCCAGATGCTAAACCTGTTAAACAGAAACTTAGAAAAATGCATCCTAAAGTGGCCTTACTATTCAAAGGGGAATTAGAAAAACTCTTGAAGGTTATTTTTATACAAGCCATTGATTATACTGAATGGATCTCAAATGTAGTTCTAGTAACTAAGAAAGAAGCTACCAAGGTTAGGGTTTGCACAAACTTTAGAGATATTAATGTTGCATGCCCTAAAGACAATTTTCCTCTTCCCAACATGGATTAGATCATTGATTTTACTGCTGGGAGTGGAATGATATCCCTAATTGATGGATTCTATGGTTATAATTAGATCAGGATAGCTCCTGAATATCAGGCTAAAACAACCTTTATTACCCCTTGGGGAACCTTTTGTTGGAAAGTGATGCCATTTGGTTTGAATAATGTAGGTGCAACCTATCAACGAGCTATGACTTATATATTTCACGATATGATGCATGATATTCTACATGATTATGTAGATGATATTATAGCTCATTCCATCAAAGAAGATGATCATTTAGATGACTTGAGAAAAGTTTTTGATTGGTTAAGGGAATATCTTATCCGACTGAATCCAGCTAAATGTATATTCAGAGTCAAGTTCGATAAATTATTGGGTGTCATAGTTTCTTTATGTGGCATCAAAATTGACCCTCTCAAGATCACGACTATCACTGCTATACCCACACCCACAAATATATCTGAATTACGAAGTCTACAAGGTAAACTTCAAGCTATTCGCTGCTTCATCGATAAGTTGGCAGACAAAACCAGACCCTTTCTTAAGCTTCTTAAGAAAGATGTATCTTTTCATTGGGACGACGAATTTCAGGAAGCATTTGAACTCCTCAAACAATATCTTCTTAAACCACCGATGCTTTCACCACCTAGATCTGATCGCCCATTTATCTTGTACATTTCTGCTTCAAATTTTGCCTTAGGAGCTATGTTAGCTCAACTTGACGATGAGAAGAAAGAACATGCTAATTATTACATTAGAAGAACTTTAACCAGTTATGAAACTTGTTATACAATATTAGAGAAGTTATGTCTCGCAGTCGTATTTTCTACACAGAAGCTACGCCATTATATGATCAATCAAAAAATGCATGTTATTGCTAAATTCGATCCTTTATGGTATCTCATGAGTCAACCTTATTTATCTGGTCACACATCCAAGTGGTTTCTTGCACTAAGTGAGTTTAAACTCACATTTATAGGATAGAAGTTTGTTAAGGGTTAAATCATAGCAGATCAATTAGTTGTTGCACCCTTAGATTCTACCCATCCCCTCATCATTGAGTTTCCTGATGAATGCCTTAAACTAGAGGCAGACCATCCAGAGCAATGGTCCCTATACTTTGACGGATCCCAATGCATGAGTGGGGCTAGTGCAGGTATTATTTTAATATCTTCGCATAAACATCTTATACCTCTATCCTTCAAACTAACATTTGCTTGCACTAATAATACTACTGAATATGAGGCTCTAATCCTTGGATTACGATTTGCCTTGGCACTAAAAATTAAAAATTTATTGGTTTTTGGTGATTCTCAACTTGTCATAAATCAAATCAATGATTTTTATCAGACCAGAGATGATAAATTATGCCCATATAAAGCATATGTCCTACAATTATTAGCTTTATTTGATCAAGTTACCTTGGAATCTATTCCTCGAACTAGCAATCGTGCGGTTGATGCTATGGTTGCAGCTGCATCTCTTTTGCCCTTGGAGTTAAATGATGAATATGCTACCATCATTATTCATCGACTCCAGGAACCCACTTCAAATAAATCATGCTTAGAACCTTTGGATGTGTTTCTAATCAATGAAACTACTCCTGAACCATGGTACACAGATATATTTAATTTTCTTCAAAATGCGACCTTTCTTGAAGGTTGTAATAGCAACCAGCGTTGGTTGTTACGTAGAAAAGCAAGTTGCTTCATGCTTATTGGTAATACCTTGTATAGGATATATTTTGAAGGCATCCTACTGAGATTTTTGAATCTAGTAGAATCTAGATCAACCTTGAGTGAAGCCCACAATGGATCTTGTGGGGGGCACTTTAGTGGTAGTGCCATTGCTAAGAAACTCCTTAGGATAGGATATTTTTGGCCTACCATGGAAAATGATGCACATGATTATGTGCACCATTGCAACAAGTTCCAAAAACACGCTGACCTTGTCCATGCACCTGCACAAGAACTGTAGGCTATTTCATCTCCTTGGCCATTTTCAAAATGGGGCTTAGACATCATTGAAAAAATCAACCCTATGTCATCTGATGGACACAAATTTATCATAACCGCCACTGAGTATTTCACAAAGTGGGTTGAAGCTATGCCCTTAGCTTCTTGCATTGGAACCCAAGTTTCCAAATTTATTTTTAATTAAATTATTTGTAGGTTCGGAATTCCTGCAAATCTCATCTCAAATAATGGAACTTGTTTCAAAAATAAAGATGTCGAGAAATTATGTCAAAAATATAAAATTCAACATCGTTGGTCCACTCCCTATTATCCTCAGGGTAATGGCCAAGCAGAAGCATCTAATAAAACATTAATCAAAATCCTTAAAATACTGGTCAATAAATCTAGTCGAGATTGGCACATCCAACTATATCCTGCTTTGTGGGCTTATCGAAATAGCGTTTGCACCCCCACAAGTACTTCACCTTTTGTTTTGGTTTATGGTGTTGAAGATATTTTTCCATTTGAATTAGAATTTCCTTCTTTGGCTCTCCTCCTTCAAGATACTGAAGTAGGAGATGAATATCATGCTGGCAGACTTAACCAGCTGCAATTCCTAGATGAAAAGTGCATCAATGCTTTGGAGCATCTTCATGCCTACCAAAATAAGCTTAAACGAGCATACCTCAAGAAATTTCATCATAGATCCTTTGAGATTGGTGACCTTGTCTTAAAATAAAATCAAAAAAATACTAATGCAACTAAATACCTTAAAGGTAAATTTGAGCCCAACTGGATTGGACCGTATATCATCACTGCTAAATTTGGATCGGGAGCATACCGATTAGCTACCTTAGATGGTAAATATCTTAAATAACCTATGAACATTATGCATCTTAAGCATTATTATGCATAACATTTTGGTCATTTCATCATTTGTATATATTGCATTTTGCATATTGTTTCATTTTAGTCATTTATATATATATATAAAAAAAAAAATTCAAAAACAATCACATTGTGTATCTTCTCAATTCATCAATCAAAATCAAAATATAAAAAACATCAAAATCATAAAAATCTCTTAAAAACATCTTTTATTTTTGCACCTGTCAATTCTTGAAGTATTGTAGTTATATTTTCAGTTGTTTTGGATAAATTAGCATTTATTTGGAATCCCACACTTTCACACTCACATGAATAAATATCTTGATTTTATTTGGTATGATTATTAATATCTCTTATATCAAAGTCCACAGTTGAATTAAATAAAGTTTTGAGCATAGAAGAATTGATCTTGTTATTTCCTTAAACCAAGTACATCTCTTCACATTAAAATGATTTCATTGCAAATTCGATATGATGCTACATAGTAGAAGTGGTTTCTTGAGAAAAAAGTTTCCCTTGCTATCCTATCATGCACATGGTCTAGAATCTTTGAGAATTGACAAAAGGACAAGCTCACCCCTGCCCAGAATAAAAATCCCTTGCTCTAAAACCAATCCGAGCAAGTATCCCTAGTATAGGAAGAAAAAAAAAAGTCAAAGAAAATGAGCAAAAGAATATTATTTTGTACCATATCAGCAATATTTTAGTATTATCTCAAGTTCCAAGCAAAAATACAAAAAAAAAAAATAGAAGATACAAAGAAAAAGAAAAAGCAAACAACAAATAAGATCCTTTCCCTACCCCTTGATAAGAAAAGAAGGGTGAATGAGCTTGAATCCCTGGAATTCTCAATTATTTGAAAACTGTGAGGTAAGCCCCATAACAAGTGGTTTGTGCCCAACCCGCTTGGCCTTGGGTAATTCCTAGCGTGGTGATATGTCTGTCACATTAGCGACCTTATTTTGTATAGACCTATGTCGGCTTATGGATCAGATAGCTCTTGATGACCTAACTTACATAGTAGTCTGGTACGGTTACATGCATATAAATCATGGTCAATGAACCCTTATTTGGTTAAGTCAAATTCCTTGTATCAAACTTTCTTTCTCAAAATTGGTGAAAGAACAATACAATTGCACACACATTTGTATTTGAGAGATTTTGTATCATTATCATAAATCAAGATCGGTAATGAACTCACATTTGCACATGAGGGTTCCTTATAAATCTACATTTGTCTTTGAGATAATTTAAATATTTCTGCAACTCTTTTCGCATAGTTTTTTCTTCTTATTTTAGAACATTTGTTTAGTATAAAAACAATTACATACATTGTTTTCACAAATCACAAGAATATTTCAAACAACATATTACAAAATCTAGTAAATAAAGTCAATTTATATATTATTATTTTCTATTTATCTCAAAATCAAAAATCAAAATCATACAATAAAACTAAAATATCAATTTCTTCTTTGGATTTCGTGATGATGGTATAAGTCTATACCTATAATTTTATGCCTAGCGCAAACCATTGCTCTAATTTTATTTTCCCATTCATTTTAATTTATAAAAACATATGACTTACATCATTATGTTACACAATTGAGTTTTAAAATGAACGATAACTTATTCTATTTTATTTCATTATGTCAACATTCAATTTTTCAATGATGGTATAGTTCCTAGGGACTTATTCAATATGCCTAACATAAATCATATTTCTTTAATATGTCATGCATAATATTTTTTTATGAAAAACTAAAAACAAATCATCACCATCATCATTTCCATCATCACAACACAAAGTCTTAAGACAGTCTCTTAAGCACTCTTTTGTTAGTCTTACAATGACACTGAGAGGGGGGGGGTGAATCAATGTAGCTCTATAAACTTAAATTTATAGCTCTTAATACCGTAGTAATTAAAACTTATTACTAGATACAGCAAGTATAACAAAAGAGCATCACACAACACAAGATTTAATGAGGTTCACCAATGTGGCTACTCCTCAAAAATTGACTACTTGGACTACCATCCAAATCTAGCCTTTGCAAAGCACAACTTTACAATCAATTTACCAGCACCCACTAGAAGGAGCACCAAACCATGATTTATCTGCACTAATAGAAAGGAGCACCAACCCTCGATTTACCAACACCAAATGGAAGGAGCACCAACCCCTTATTTATCTACACTAACAAAAAGAAGCACCAACCCCTGATTTACCAAAACCAATTGGAAGGAGCACCAACCCCTAATTTACCAGCACCAACTAGAAGAAGAACCAACCCATGATGTATCTGCACCAATAGAAAGAAGCACAAACCCTTGATTTACCAGCACCAACTAGAAGGAGAACCAACCCCCGATTTATCTACCCCAATAGAAAGGAGCACCAACCCCTGATGTATCTGCACCAACATAAAGGAGCACCAACCCTTGATTTACCAACACCAACTAGAAGGAGCACTAACCCCTGATTTACTAGCACCAACTAGAAGGAGCACCAAACCTTAATTTATCTACCCCAATAGAAAGGAGCACCAACCCTTGATGCCAAGCTGCAACCTAGACTTCAATTTGAATCTATAAGTTTGATAGTAAGATATCTTTTCTTTTGCAAGACCCTAACTGGTCTTCTTCACCTTTGTGTTCTCTACGCACTCTGATTTCTTTGCCCAATCATAGAAGAACTTGGTTGAACTTCAAACTTTTCTCTCTTTGTGCACTCTTCTCTCTCTGTGCAATCACTTTGCACACTCTGCTTTTTTACAGTCAAACTTCACTATCGTCTTCTCCCTTTTGTGCACTTTGATCTCTTTGCAAATTTTGCACTTAGCATGATTCAAAATGACTTGCTCTCTATGCACAATGATCGTATTTCACACACATTCAACACCTTATTCAATTCTTCAAACAACCCTCCTTTTATAACAATATTTTATAATGAAAACCCTAATCTTGGACGACTGTAAATCCTAATATTAGTCGGCTCTCATAAAAACTGTAAACCCTAATTTTAGTCGGTTGTCATTGGTCTTCATTGACTTCAACTCAAGAAGATGTTCGGTTTATCCATCGCTTGATTATTTTATTCTGGACAAACCCTGTAATCGCCATATTGACTTTTGATCACTCTTTGTATTTCAGCAATATGAAATCACTCTATACCTGCCCCTGTAAATGTTGTAGTGATGTCGATCCACTGTCATACTTCTCATTTCAGTCGAGTTCTCCTTCTTGACTTGCGCATTTATGACCTATCGTGAAATCATGACATTTTTGCCTTTGTATCTTCTTTTGTTATTGTTGCCATAAAAATACATGTCACGATATCGTGAAACTTTTGCCTCTGTACGCTTTCTCTATTATTTTGTCATGATATCATGACATTTCTGCCTTCATAGACTTCATATTTTCTTTTGTCGTGATATCATGACATTTTTGCCTTCATATACTTCGTCTTTGCTTTTGTCATAATATCGTGACACTTATGCTTCCATAGACTTCAACTTTGCTTTTGTCATGATATCGTGACACTTCTGCCTCCATAATCTTCAACTTAGCTTTTGTCGTGAAATCGTGACACTTCTGCTTTCATACTTAGCTTCTTTGCTTTTGTCGTGAAATTGTGACACTTCTGCCTTCGAAGTCTTCTTCTCTACTTTTTTCGTGAAATCACAAAACTTTTGCTTCTGTACTTTTGCTTCTTTGCTTTTGTCATGAAATCATGACACTTCTACTTCCAAAGTCTTGCTTTCTGATTTTGTCGTGAAATCATGACAGTTCTACTTCTGTACGATTCCTCTCTTTCTTTTGTCGTGAAAATGTGACATGTCACGATATCGCGACACTTTTCAAACTTACTTTCTCTCTCCTATTTTAGTCGCGAAAATGCGACATGTCACAAAATCATGACACTTTTCCAACTTACTTTCTCTCTCCTATTTTAGTTGCAAAAATGCGACATGTCATGAAATCGTGACACTTTTCCAACTTACTTTCTCTCTCCTATTTTAGTCACAAAAATGTGACATGTCACGAAATCATGACACTTTTCCAACTTACTTTCTCTCTCCTATTTTAGTTGCGAAAATGCGACATGTCACGAAATCGCAACACTTTTCTTACTTGTTCTCTTTCTTCGAACTTGTCATGAAATCGCGACACTTTTTCCTGCTTTCTCTTTCTCTTCCAACATGTGAAATCATGATAGTTTTTCCACTTGCCTTTTTATCTTCCAACTTGTCACGAAATCGCAATAGTTTTTCCTGCTTTTTTCTTTCTCTTCCAACATATCACGAAATCGCGACAATTTTTCTTGCTTTTTCTCTCTCTTCCAACATGTCATGAAATCGTGACAGTTTTTCTTGCATGTTGTATATGTCGCGATATCGTGACACTTTTCTTACTTGTCTTTTTTCTTTGATCTTTTACATATGGACCACTTCGGTCTTCTTGGAAATTCATTGTACATACTCTGAATAACCTTTGAACTCCTATATTCTACATCTGAATAGCTTTTGAACTTTCTGTCCACTACATCAACAGATCTATCTGACTGTTTTGACAAAAATGACAATACTATTGCTACACCTTGCTCAACAATCTCCTCCTTTGGAATTATTGGCGACACATGCAATTTCCTGTAACTCTTCTCCACCTTTGACAATAATACCAAAGGGCTACTGTGGACTCCCCCTGAGTCCATGCACAACATTCTCAGGCATAATTTATTACACTTAGCAAAAATCATGAACATGAGAAAAAATATAATCAAATACTTAAATGCTCCCCCTGAGAATGTGATCCCTGTAGCTAGTCAATTCTTGGGAAGTGTGACCACTCCCAATTTATTATGAAGGTACTCAAAAACTTCCTTGGGCAATGGTTTTGTGAAGATATATGCTACTTGCTCTATAGTTGGAACAAAATCCAACTTAACCTCACCTTTTGTAACTTTCTCTTTTAAAAAGTGATACCTGATAGCAATGTGTTTTGTGCGTGAATGCATAACCAGATTCTTGGAGATGTTAATGGCACTGGTGTTATCATACTTAACTGATATTGGCTCACTAAAGCTAATACCAAGATCTTTCAAGGTTTTTTTCATCCATAATACCTACGTATAACATGTTGTCACTGCAATATATTCTGCCTCTGCTGTTTATAAAGAAACTGACTCTTATTTCTTACTGTGCCACGCGACCAATCTATCTCCAAGATAGAATGCACCTCCACTGGTACTCTTTCTGTCATCGACACATCTTACCCAATCTGCATCTGAATACAAAATAAGGGTGAAGTCTTTACCTTTCGGATACCATAACCCATACTCCATAGTACCCTTGAGGTACCGAAGAATCCTCTTCACTTCTTTGTCACATGAGTCTCCTTGGGATTAGCTTGAAATCATGCTACCATGCATACCGCCTACAAAATATCCGGTCTAGTAGCCATCAGTACGGTAAGCTCCCAATCATACATCTGTACATGGTTTGATCAACAGGTGGATATTTGTCATCCTTACTCAACTTGCAACCTGTCATCATGGGAGTGATAACTGGCTTACAATCCTTCATTGTGAACTTTTTTAACATCTCTTTCACATATTTAACTTGAGAAATATATATGCCCTTCTTATTTTGATTAACTTGCAACCTGAGGAAATATAAAAGTTTACCAATCATTGATATTTCAAATTCTTTCTACATATTATTTGCTAAATCTTTACACGACTCATCTTTGTTGCTGCCAAATATGATATCATCTACGTATACAACAAGAACAATAAGATGCCCATTTTCTATTTTGACATACAAATTACTGTCCACCATACCTTTCTTAAACCCTTGTTGAGTGAGATAGTTGTCTAGCCTTGCATACCATGCTCGGGGTGCCTATTTTAAGATATATAATGCTTTCTTCAACTTGCAAACCAAGTTGGGATCATCACCAAGTTGAAAACCATCTGGTTGCTCAATATAAACCTCTTCTTCAAGTTTCCCATTCAAAAACGTTGATTTCACATCCATTTGATAAACTTTGAAATTCTTGTAGACTGCTAAAGCCAAAAATATTCTAATTGCCTCTAGTCTAGCTACTGGTGCAAAATTTTCCTCAAAGTCAATGCCTTCAACTTGTGCATAACCCTTACATACCAATCTTGCTTTATTTTTGACTACCTATCCATATTTATTCAATTTGTTTCAAAAAATCCATTTAGTCCCGATTATATTTTATTTGCAGGTCTAGGTACTAACTCCCAAGTTTTGTTTTTCTCGATCTGATCTAATTATTCATTTATTGCCTTCATCCAACTTTCATCTTTGCTTGCATCAACAACATTTTTGGGCTCAATGTTGGATAATAGAGAGTAGTTACTTACTACTCTTCTTCTTGTCTGAACACCAACTTTGGGGTATCTAATTATTTGCTCTCTAGGATGATTTTTTTGCCAGCTGCCTGTTTTGAATTTCTTATTTTCTTCCACTTCTGATTCACAACTTAAATCATTTGAGTCAATTTTCTGTATTTTTTTCATTTGATTTTCCTCATCTCCTTCAATAACCTCTTTATAAATTGGGTAGTTATTTTCATAGCTAATTACTCATTCTCTACCTTCATCAAATTTAACATCGGCACTGTCCACAATTTTCTTTAGCCTCTTGTTGTAGCATTTTTAAGCTTTGCTTTTTGATGAATAACCAACAAAAATACCTTCATCCGCTCTATCTTCAAACTTACCAAGATTATCTTCAGTTCTTTTGATGTAGCACTTGCTGCCAAAAACTTTGAGGTATTTTGTTTTTGCCCTTTTAACGAACCACAAATCATAAGGATTTTTGCTTTCATGTGTTCTCAGCATGTACCTATTTTGGATATACACCGTAGTATGGACCGCTTCTTTCCAAAATCTGTCTGCTACTATGCTTTCATCCAACATAGTCTGTGCCATTTCCTGCACTATCATGTTCTTTCTTTCTACCACTCTATTCTACTAAGGTGTCCTGGCTGCTAAAAACTATCTCCTAATACCATATTTTTCATAGTACTTTGTAAACTCCTTTGACATGAATTCTCCTTCTCTATCTGATCTTAAACATTTGATCCTCTTTCCCGTTTCATTCTCAACATGGTTTTTGAAAGTCTTGAACATATCAAAAGCTTCTAATTTATCCTTGTCATTCTGGAATAGTCATCAATGCACAACATAAAATATTTGTTGCCATTTATGCTTTGTGTTCTCATGGGTCCACATAAATTAATGTGTATTAGTTCCAAATGTTTGCTTGTGTAGTACTCTTTTGTTTTGAGTGTGACTCTAGTTTGCTTCCCCTTTTGGCATGAAGCACAAATGTTGTTTGCAGATTTACTGATGGTGGGAATATCTCTCACTGCCCTTTTTGAGTTGATTTTTACTAGATCATCAAAACTAATATGACCAAGTCTCTTATGCCACAACAAATTTTCTTCTTCTTGTCCAATAAAACAAGCTCCTTTTGAAGTCTCTAAGAGTGTGTATAGGTTACCAAATGTCCTTGATCTAGTTGCTATCAATTTTCCACTATTTATTTTTTTGACTTCACAACCCTGCTTCATAAAAACTACCTCATGACCTTTATCACAAATCTGACTTACGCTCAACAAGTTATATTTCAAACCATCGACAAACAAGACTTCTTCTGAATTAATTTTTTCATCACTAATTTTAATTGAACCTTTGCCAACTATCTTAGCTCCATCATTATTTCCAAACTTTACTGAACCACCTTCATATTTTTGTAACTTCTCAAATTTCTATTTGTCACCTGTCATATGACTGGAGCATCCACTATCAAGTATCCATGGTTGGTACATATTTATTCTGTGCTTTAAATGTTGTCTGTATGATTAAGGATTCCTTTTCTTCCTTAAATCGCTCTTTTTCTTTCCACTCCATTTTGATAGTAGTTTTGGGCTCTTGTTTTGCCTTTCTCTTATCAATAGCTTGTGCATGTTTTTTGAGAAGTTTTCTATTTTGTCTCATCCTATTTGGTTGAAATTTTCTTCCTTGAAACCGATTTGATGCAAATGTACTTCTACAGTTTCTTGCAATGTTTCCAAAATTATGACAGTTATAACATTCTACTGTATAATTCATCAGAGGATAAAAAGCATTTCTACTAGTGAAATTCCTTGGTCTTACATTATATTTGTAGTCTGAGATTTTATGTCCATAGCCATTGCATTTAAAACATAAACCAAAAAAGGGATAATTGAACCTGGGTGATGGTCTTTTCCATGTTGCCGTAGGAGCCATAGGTCTTCTTCTTCTTTGATGTGTGACATTGGTGAATCCATCATTGTCAATTCTCCTTTCATGCCTGGCATTATTGCTTTCTTTTGCATGAGACATTTTTCCTTGATCAACCTGTTTCTTATCTTCATTATTTATGGATTCTACATTTTTGGCCTTTGATCCATTTGATGATTCTCCTTCGATGAAACCTAGACCAAATTTGATGCCTACAAGCCTTTGGTCATTTATAATCTTATCCAGCTTCATAGAAATTTCTTCGCGTTTGTGATAGCAACTAATTTTATGATTCATCTCTTCTATCTGCATCCTTAAACCAACAGTATCTTCTTCTAGCTTGTTGCAATAATCTATTTTCATGGTTATTTGCACTTCGAGATCTTCAAAAAATTTCTTGGATTTTTCTATTTGTACTTTCAAATTGGTTATGATTTCATTTGCATCCTTAAGCTTTCTTAAAATTTTCTTATTCTTTTTGCTTTCTATCTTCAATTCATCTAGAGCTGCAATTAGTTCCTCTTTCAAATTTACTTCTGTATCAATTTCTTCTTCATCACTGATGCAGGAGCATCCACGGCAGCACAACAATCTTGCATCACTAAAAAGAAAAAAAATTCAAAGTTTGCAAAATTTTTCTAAGTATAAAAATGGTCGCGATATCATGACACAAAAAGTTGTCGCGATATCGCGACACCATCAGCCGAACGGCGGGTGCAAACTTAAGTGTCGCAATATCATGACATAAAGGTTTTCGCGACATCGCGACACCAATAGCAAAACGGTGGGCACAAACTTAAGTGTTGTGATATCAAGACACAAAGGTTGTCACGATATCACGACACCAACAGCAAAACAAAGGGTGCAAACCAAAGTGTCATGATATCGCAACACAAATGTTTTCATGATATCGTGACAACTCTGAGCAAAGACGAAAGCAAAACCTATAGTGTCGTGAAATTGCGACACCCCTAGAACAAAGCCAAAAAGTCAAATAAGTGTTGCGCTATCACGACACATTGGCAATCAAAGCCAAAAGCCAAAAAAGTGTCACGATATTGTGACACATCGACGAAAGAGAGCCAAAGACAGAAAGTGTCGTGATATCATGACACATTGGCAAAAGAGAGCCAAAGGTAGAAAAGTGTTGCAATATCGTGACACATTGGTGGAAGTGAGCCAAAGACAGAAAAGTGTCACGATATCATGACACATTGGCGAAAGAGAGCCAAAGGCAGAAAAGTGTCATGATATCACGACACATTGGTGAAAGAGAGCCAAAGGCAAAAAAGTGTCATGAAATCATGACATGTCACATTTTCGTGACCTAGCTAGAAAGAGAAGGCAGTTCCAAAAGCCGTTAAGGCAGTTCCAGGAAACCGTTAAGGCAGTTCCAAAAAACCGTTGCGGCGGTTACAGGGGCGGTTGCGAACGGCGGTTACGGCAAGAATCTTTGATTATAAATAGGGATTTTTTGGAAGGATTCGAGAGGCTGGAGAGAGGAAGGCTGCGGCTTCTACTGTCATTTTTTTGTACTGTGTAAATTTCATAGTTTCGAATTGTAAGCTTTCCATGCTTTGAAATAAAATTACATCTTTTTATTTATGATTTTATTTGGTTAAAATTGGCTCTCCATCAAGTGGTATCAGAGCAGCAAGATTCTGAGTGTGTGAGCAGAGCACCGAACATGAGGCAGCTTGCACCAGGATTTGGGGTTATGGGTTCTAAAAAACTGTGAAGCAGAATGCCGTCATGAAGAAATTGTGGTGCTTGAAGGAACATGGTTCCTGAAGGAGACTTCTGAGCATTGCAGAGGTAAGTGTTGGCCTTGCAAGAAGAATTGCGCAGAGGAGTAGAGCCAAGAGGAGAAGACCACAACGATGATGACAGAGTTGAAGACCCATCTGAAGAAGAAGAAGAAGCAATGAGTGTTGTAGAATCGTGAATGATTAAAGCTATTTCTCAAATTGGGAAAAGGCCAAAGCTAGATGTATCCACATATTTTGGAAATTTAAATCTAGAAGAATTAATTAACTGGATTAATTGAAAGGCCATGCTGGCATATGGTGGAAAGGAGTGCAACTAGAAAGAAATCAGAGAAGAAAATAAAATATCACCAGGTGGGATCGAATGGTTGAAAAACTAAAACGATAGTTTATTCCAGTAGATTACGAATTAGATCTGCTAAGAAAAATGCAGAGTTTACGCCAGTCCAGCAAATCTATTAAAGAATATACAGAAGAATTTTTTAAAATTTCTATCAGAACCAGCCATACGGAAGCAAATAAAGAAAGAGTAGCCCGTTACATTAATGGGTTGAGAACCAGCGTGCAAGAAGAATTGAGTCTGGTTTGAATGAACAACATTGAATATGCTTACCAGTTTGCTCTGAAAGTGGAAGAGAAACTAAACCGCAGATTTGACAACAAGCAAAGAGGAAGAGGTCGTGGTGGAAGAACTGGTGGAAGAACCAATGGAGGTAAATATGATGATAAAAAATAGACTGGTGAAACTAGCAATCACCAGGAACAGAAGGAGGAGAATGCTTACCAACCTCGTAATCAGAACAATGATTATCAAAGGGGACGAGGTAGAGGTGGATGTGGATATGGCAGAGGCAGATTTCGTGGAACCTGTTTTAATTGTGGAGAAGAAGGGCATCGATCATATGAGTGTCCCAAACACTAAGAAACATTGAACAAAAGGCCTGAAGGTAATTCCAGAGCTGTAGTTCTGGAGGATGGTGTTGAATATGAGCACTCTGAATAAGTAGAGCATGGAGAAGTGATGATCACAAGGAGAACCTTGTTGAATGAAGAGAAGGAAGCAGATCAGTGGAAAAGCCTATTTTGCACAAGGTGCAAATGTTCAGGTAAAATCTATAATATTATTATTGATAATGGTAGTACAGATAATTTGGTTTTTGAGGAAATGGTAGCTAAGTTAAAGCTCGAAAGAAGACAGCACCCGCATCCATACCGGATTGCGTGGTTGAAGAAGGATCATAGATCATTGGTCAGTGAACAATGCTTGGTCAAGTTTCAAATTGGAAGATACCAGGATGAGGTCCTGTGTGATATTTTGTCGATGGATGCTTGCCATTTGTTGCTTGGAAGACCATGGCAATTTGATAGACGTGTAGTGCATGATGGACATGCAAATACCTATTCCCTGACAAAAGACGGAGTATGCCACAAACTTAAGCCATTGAAGGAGGTTGAGGAAAAGGTATGCAATAATGCTAGAATTTGTTTAGTAGATGGCAAAAAAATTTTGGATGGTTTAAAGAGGGATTCAATGTGTTATGCATTAATTCCTACTATAAAAAGAGAAGATACTATTGACATTCCAGTAGAAGTTGAACATCTGTAAGCAAGAATTTCTTAATATTATATCAGACAATGTGCTTGAGGGTTTGCTTCGAATGAAGAAGATTAGTCATCAGATTGACTTAATGCCAGGATCTAGCTTACCCAACAAGGTAGCCCATAGAATGTCTCCTGTTGAGAATGAAGAGTTGAACTGACAAGTTCAAGAATTGTTAAGGAAGGGTTTGGTTCGAGCAAGTTTGAGCCCTTGTGCAGTGCCAGTAGTACTTGCACCAAAGAAGAATGGCGAATGGTGAATGTGCACTGATTCTCAAGCCATTAATAAAATTACCATTAAATATCGCTTTCCATTACCCAAAATGGACGATATAATGGATTGCTTGAGTGGAGCTAAATACTTCACTAAGATTGATTTGAAGAGAAGATATCATCAGATACGTGTTAGAGAGGGTGATGAATGGAAGATAGCCTTTAAAACCAGAGAGGGTTTGTATGAGTGGTTAGTTATGCCATTTGGATTGACTAATGCACCTAGTACATTTATGAGGCTGATGAATGAGGTATTGTGTGACTTCCTAGAAAAGTTTGTGATAGTTTATCTGGATGATATTTTGATTTTTAGTAAAACTTTGGATGAACATTTGTTGCATGTTCGGATGGTTTTTGAAAAACTATGTGAGGAACAGTTATTGATAAATATACATAAGTGTAGTTTTGTACAAAAAGAGTTGATATACCTAGGATTTGTCATCTTAGAGGAGGGTCTAAAAATGGATCCTGAGAAAGTGAAGGCTATCCTTGAATGGCCTACCCCAAGGAATGTAACAGAGGTAAGATCATTTCATGGTCTTGCAAGTTTCTATAGAAATTTTATTAGAGACTTTAGCAGTATTTGTGCACCCCTAACAAAAACTATGAGAGGGGATAAGAGAGAATTTAAGTGGACTGCCAAGGCAGATACCAGCATGAACATATTGAAGAAGAAAGTGATAGAATAGCCCATTTTGGCACTTTCAAATTTTAATAAAGTGTTTCAGGTTGACTGTGATGCCAGTGGTAGTGCCATTGGAGCTGTGTTGAGCCAAGAAGGTAAACCTATTGCATACTTTAGTGAAAAATTGAATGATGCTAGAAAGAAATACTCTGTTTATGATCAATAATTCTATGCTATAATTTAGGCTCTTAAGAAATGGAGACATTATTTGCTAACCAAAGAGTTTGTTTTATATACTGACCATCAAGCTTTGTAGTATATAAATAGTCAAGGTAAACTTAACCAACGACATTTGAAGTGGGTTGAATTCTTGTAGAGTTATACCTTTGTACTAAAGCATAGAAGTGGCAAATCTAATAGAGTTGTAGATGCCTTGAGTAGAAGGCATAATTTGTTGAAAGAAATGAGAGTGCAGGTTGTTGGGTTTGATGAACTCAAAAGTTTATACCTAGAAGATCCAGATTTTGCAGAGGCATGGATAGCATGTGTGTCTCCTACTACTGTGGATCGCACTAAGTGGTTGGATTTCATGATCCAATATGGGATGCTATTTTGGAAGAACCAATTGTGCATTCCATGAAGTTCCATGAGGGAAAATTTGATCAAAGAGAAACATAGCAGAGGACTAGCAGGGCATTTTGGTCAAGATAAGACCATTGCTCTTGTTAGTGAGAATTACCATTGGCCGTAGTTGCAGCAGGATGTGACCATATTTGTACAGGGTTGCAGAGTGTGCCAGATGGCAAAAGGTGTCAGCTAGAATACATGAATGTACCAGCCATTGCCTGTACTAGACAGATCATGGGAAGACATCAGCATGGATTTTGTTCTTGGTCTACTAAGAACACAATGTGGAAATGATGCTATTTTTGTTGTTGTTGACAGGTTTTCAAAAATGGACCATTTTATTCCATGTTAGAAGACAAGTGATGCAGTTCACATTGCTGGCTTATTCTTCAAGGAGGTAGTACAACTTCATGGTTTACATCAAAGCATTGTCTCAGACAGAGATACCAAATTTGTGGGTTATTTCTGGAGAACCCTATGTAAGAAGCTAAAAATAAACTTGAAATTCAATTTTGCGTATCACCCACAGACTGATGGACAGACCAAAGTAGTCAATAGAAGTTTGGGTAATCTTCTACTATGTCTGGTAGGAGATAAACCCAAGGGATGGGATCTGATTTTACCATAGGCAAATTTTGCTTACAAAAATTCTGTCAATCGTAGCACTGGTAAATCACCATTCCAAATTATGCATGGGTACAGCTCGAGAAACGCTTCTGAGTTAAGATCGATGGATAAAGTAGACAAGTGTAGTGCTGAATCTAAAGACTTTGTAGCACACATGAAGACTTTACATGAAGAGGTACAGTAGCATATCAATCAAATGAATGCTGCATACAAGGCTAGAGCAAATCAGAAGCGACGTTTCAAAGAATTCCAAGTAGAAGATGAAGTCATGGTTCACTTGCATAAGGAACATTTTCCTAGAAAAACTTACAATAAGTTGAAGATGAAGAAGTTTGGACCATGTCGGATCATAGGCAAACGAGATTCAGGCAATGCCTATGAAGTTGATCTACCAAGTGAGATGAATATTTCACCTATCTTCAATATTTTAGATTTGGTTGAATATCATGTAGGAAGTTGTAGTGAACCACCCAGTCTGGATCTGTGGAACATTTCTGCATCCACTCCAGACAAAGAAGAAATTGAAGACATACTTGACACTCATGAAGGCAGAAGTACCCAAAATAGGCAATATTCGGAGTATTTGGTCAAGTGGAAGAACCAACCTGTTGAAGATGCCACATGGTTGTCCAAATCAAAGGTTGATCGACTAGGTTTTCCTCTGACCACCCAGAAGTGAGGATCACTTCTAAAAAAAAATCTACCCCGGGTGTCTGATGCAGGAGCATCCAGGGCAGCACATCAATCTTGCATCACCGAAAAGAAAAAAAATTTGAAGTTTGCAAAATTTTTCTAAGTATAAAAATGGTTGTGATATCGCGAAACAAAAATTTGTTGCGATATCGCGACACCATCAGCCGAATGGTGGGCGCAAACTTAAGTGTTGGGATATCGTGACACAAAGGTTGTCACGATATCGCGACACCAACAATAGAACGACGGGTGCAAACTTAAGTGTTGCGATATCGTGACACAAAGGTTGTCACGATATCGCGACACCAACAGTAGAACGGAGGGCACAAACCAAAGTGTCATGATATCACAACACAAAAGTTGTCACGATATCGCGACAACTCCGAGCAAAGACGAAAGCAAAACCTATAGTGTCATGAAATCGCGACACCTCTGGAACAAAGCCAAAAAGTTGAATAAGTGTCGTGATATCGCGACACATTGGCAACCAAAGCCAAAAACCAAAAAAGTGTCGCGATATCGCGACACATCGGCAAAAGAGAGCCAAATACAGAAAGTGTCGCGATATCGTGACACATTGGCGAAAGAGAGCCAAAGGTAGAAAAGTGTCGCGATATCGCGACACATTGGCGAAAGTGAGCCAAAGACAAAAAAGTGTCGCGATATTGCTACACATTGGCGAAAGAGAGCCAAAGGCAGAAAAGTGTTGCGATATCGCGACACATTGGTGAAAGAGAGCCAGAGGCAGAAAAGTGTCACAAAATTGCGACATGTCACGTTTTTGCGACCTAGCTAGAAAGAGAAGGCAGTTCCAAAAGCCGTTAAGGCAGTTCCAGGAAACAGTTAAGGCAGTTCCAAAAAACCATTGCGACGGTTACAGGGGTGGTTGCGAACGGCGGTTACGACAAGAATATTTGATTATAAATAGGGATTTTTTGGAAGGATTGCAAAGGCTGGAGAGAGGAAGGCTGTGGCTTCTACTGTCATTTTTTTGTACTGTGTAAATTTCATAGTTTCGAATTGTAAGCTTTCCATGCTTCGAAATAAAATTGCGTCTTTTTCTTTATGATTTTAATTGGTTAAAATTGGCTCCCCATCAATCACATTCCTGTTAGGATCTCATCCTAACCCTTAATGTAATAACTTCCTTGATGTAATAATTCCTAGTGAACGTGGGTAGTACCCAAGATTAATATTTTGTAATGTTCTAAGTTTTAGCTTAGGTAGTGCCTATGACAAATGGCACCCTTTTTATGTAACACATGGTAGATAGGTTAGGTAAGGTGGCATTGTGCATGTAATTCGTATGGCATTATGCTTGTATTTCGAGTGGCATTGTGCATGTAATTCAAAGTGGCACTATGCATGTAATTCGGGTGGCATTATGCATGTAATCTAGGTGGCATTTTGCATGTAAGCCAACCTTGGAAGGAAACTCCTTAAATACCCGAAAAGGCACCAATGTAACCATATTTTTGCAAATTAATGAAGTATTGAAGGAGTTTGCCCCCTCGAAGAGGCCTACGATTTTGTCTTATTGTGAGATTATTCCTTTATGCAAATTTTTGTTATATTAATATGATGTTTATGTGAGTTTATTTCCAAGCAATCATGTGAGAGTGTGTTATTTGAGTTTATTTTATAGCAGGATCTTAACAAGTGGTATCAAAGTTCTTTCCAGGGCCAAGTTCTGTTGCAACTACAATGATTCTTGCCATCCAATCTGCCTGTTAGGTATAAATTCTGTGTGTTTTTCCCATTTCGTTTTTCCTTATTAAAAAAAAAATCCAAAAAAATACAATGCATTTTTTTTCCAGACCAAAAAAAAAAAAATCTTTTTAGTTGAGTAGGTAGAAACCTTGTACCAGGGGTTTTAAAATATCACGAAGGATCTGTCATTATTGGCTAAGCTAGATAGCCCATAAAGCATCTAGTGAAGTGAGGGGCGATCAGGCTCCAATACCCAGGCCTCAGACAGAACTCACACACGGACTTGAGCTCCCACGTATCTTTGGATATATCGGGAGACCATATAGGATTAAATAAACTTTTAGCCATTAGGAAGCTCTTTGGCCTTGTATTACTCATAGTCTATGGGACACATCATCCTGGATGATTACCCTCCCGTATTGTCAGAGAGGTAGGTAGTGTGCTCAAGGGTATGTGTGGAATCCTCCTTGAGTAGTGGCCTAAAATATTGGTCCGAGCACTATTGTTCATCACTGTTTATATATTAGAGGGCCTATGGGTACTCTTATACTTAGCATTCCCTAGTTCTGCTAAAACTTCAACCTGTAAAAAACACAAAAAAAGTAAAAAAAATAAAAAAAATCCAAACATCGCTGTTCGTAAACCTGCATTTCAAAAGTGAGCATATGAGAAAGGAGTCGTCTACTAAAAAAATAATAGAAAGGACATGCATTCAGGATAAGTCATGAGGGTGACACTTAATTTGATAGTCTAGAGAATAACAGTCAAATTTATAGTGGCGATCCACGATCAGTCGATCGAGTCGGAGAGGTCAAGACACGATCGGGATAGAATTCACAGTCTTCAGGGTCAGAATAGAACTATCATAAGTCACCTAAAAAATACAGAGAATCTTGACTATGAAACGAGGCCAGTTATAGATAGTGCTCTAGTACCCAAATTTTGCTCTGTAGCTCAGAATCAGAAACTATAAACATCGTTAGACTCAGCAAAACAAGAGATAAAAAAAAAGTCTGGGGTGCCAAAAAGTAGTGATGAGAGATATAGCTCATTGTGACCACCTCCTTGAGCTGATCATTTTGATATATAGCACCCAAGCACTTTTTTGGGCACTTACTAAAAATAGTAAGTCCTAAAAATTCAATTCTATTTTTAGTAACTGGTCACAAAATGATTAAAAAATGGCCCAAGGTACCCATGGACACCAAAAAGAACTAGAAAACTTGGAATCCCTAACAAAATCCATTGAGAACTTGAACTCGGATTTTCACTCCATAAGGGAAGAAGTCCAAGGTCTTCACCTAGAGCATGAGGCCACTAGCAACCGCTTAGAAGAAGCATTGATAGAAGTAGACAGCAAACTAAAAAGAGAACCACCCAAATCAGAATACCAAGCTGAGAGTTCTGCAAGGAATCATGACCATGATCCACCCTTTAGAATGCCCAAATTGGACTTTTCCAAATTTAGTGGGAAGGATGTTGATGGGTGGCTATGTCGGGTTGACAAATTCTTTCGACTTCATAATGTACTCGTATTTCATAGAGTCCAGATGTCTTCCTTTAACTTGGAGTCTGAGGCTCTACACTGGTTTCAATGGTTACGTGTTGCCTACCCAAATATCTCTTGGGAGGATTTTGAATCCCAACTACTCACTCGATTTGGTCCTAGTGAGTATGAGGACTTTACAGGAGCCTTGACCAAACTACAAAAAATAGGTTCAATCTGAGATTACCAAGCTCAATTTGAAAAATTGGCCAATAAGACAAGAGGATTGAGTGAAGGGTTCTTCCAGAGTTGTTATATCAGTGGGTTGAAGGTGGAACTCCAAGTAGAAGTAAAAATGTTGAAACCATGAACTATGATGGAAGCTATCAGTTTGGCCCGTTTGGTCGAATATAAACTCTCTGCCCAAAGATGCCCATCAAAGTTTCCTCAAAATAGACCTTCATTTCCTCCTAGAGCCCAACACCCAGCTGATAATAAACCTGTTGCACCCAAGCACCTCACCACAGAAGATATGGATGCACGTCGTGCCCAAGGATTATGCTACAATTGTGATGAAAAGTTTTTCAAAGGGCATAAGTGTGCACACAAAAAATTGTTCTTGATAGATGTTGAAGAACCGGATACCTCTGATGAGAGTGATGAGGATGAGGACCCTCCGGAAACACCTCCTCCACAAGAAGAAGTGAAACGAGGAACTCGAGACAGACAATCACAGTCCATGCCCTTGCAGGCATTACTACTCCTCAAACCATGAAGGTTACAAGATTTTTCAAGGGCCAACATCTTTCCATCCCTCTGGATTCGGTAAGCATGCACAACTTCATTGACCCTAGAGTTGATCAACGGGCAAATTACTATATCCACACTTATAATTCCTTTGAGGTCATGGTAGCCAATGGGGGAACCTTACCTTGTAAAGGAAAGTGTCGCAATGTTAAAATCAAGATAGGGGACTATGAACTCAAGCAGGACATGTTTGCCCTCCAGTTGGGTGGATGTGATATTGTTTTAGGATCTCAATGGTTGAGTACGTTGGGCACTATCAATTGGAAATTTGCTGAACTTTGGATGCAGTTCTCCCAGAATGGACAAATACACATCATCAAGGGCTCCCCAGTAGGAACACCTCAAATTATCAGTTCAAACGGCATGGAGAAATTGCTAAAGAAATCATCATGTGGGGTCATTGCACAACTATTCTCCATCCAACCATCCACATCTCCAATGGGTGAAATCCCACCAGACATGCAATAGATTCTCCACAAACATGAGGCCATATTTTTAGAACCAACCACACTACCACCGCATCGCTCTCATGACCATGCCATTCCATTATTTTTGGATAGTACACCTCCCAATATCATACCATACAGGTACCCCCATGCCATGAATTCAGATATCAAGAAGATGATACAGGAATTACTCAAGGCAGGTGTCATTCGGCCTAGTACTAGTCCCTACTCTGCACCAGTCTTACTGGTCCTCAAGAAGGATGGCTCTTGGCAATTGTGTATTGACTACCGAGAACTCAACAAGATAACTGTCAAGGATAAATTTCCTATCCCTGTGGTTGATGAATTATTAGATGAATTACATGGGACCATGTACTTCACTAAGCTAGACCTCCGCTCTGGGTACCATTAGATCCGGCTTAGGGATAAAGATATTCCTAAAACTGCTTTTCGCACTCATGAAGGTCATTATGAATTCTTGGTAATGCCATTTGGTCTCACAAATGCTCCTTCCACATTCCAAAGCCTGATGAACAACATATTTCACCCTTTTTTGCAGAAGTTCATCCTTGTGTTCTTCGATGACATCTTGATTTACAGTCACACATGGGAAGAGCATCTCAAGCATGTAGATCAAACCCTCCAACTACTAGCTGACCATAAACTGTTTGCAAAAAGGTCCAAGTGCTCCTTTGGTTTGACTAAAGTAGAATATCTGGGACACATTGTCTCAAAGGATGGTGTCAAGGTTGATCCTAAGAAGATCCAAGTAGTCCAATAATGGCCGAAACCTCGCACACTCAAGGGGCTTCAAGGATTTTTAGGGCTTACAGGATATTACCATAAATTTGTCTGCAATTATGGAAAGATAGCTGCCCCCCTCACCTCCATGTTGAAGAAGGATTCTTTTACTTGGACAGGGCCGGCTGAGCAAGCATTCCTAGACCTCAAGCATGCCATGACCACCACTCTAGTTTTAGCCATGCCAGACTTCTCTAAAAAAATTGTCATTGAAAGTGAAACTTATGGTCATGGTATTGGGGTGGTATTGATGCAAGAAGGATGCCCTTTGGCTTTTACTAGAAAATCCCTATCTAATCGCAATTTGGGTAAATCCACATATGCCAAGGAAATGTTGGCAATATTGCATGCAGTCCTGCATTGGCGACCTTACCTCATTGGGCACCATTTCTCCATCAAAACTAACCACCAGAGTCTAAAATACTTTCTAGAACAACGGGTTGCCACCCTTGAGCAACAAAAGTGGGTATCAAAACTCATGGGCTATTATTATGACATCACGTATAAAAAAGGGAAGGAAAATCTTGTGGCAGATGCTCTCTCTCGCCAATTTGAGACCCTTAGTATGTTGTGTGCCATCTCTGCACCATTGCCCCAATGGATTGAGCCCTTACGTCAGGAAATCCTTTAGGATGTAGATTTGAAAGACCTGATTGCTTCACTTAGGGATGATCCAGAGTCTACACCAGGATATAGTTGGGATGGCCAGGATCTGCATTACCATCAACGCCTGGTTCTTCCTCCTAAGTCCCCACTTTGAGAGCTCCTCATGAAGGAATCACATGCTACTCCATCTGTTGGCCATTCAGGGTTCCTAAAAACTTATGAGCAACTCAAGTGCACCTTATTTTGGAAAGGTATAAAACAGGACATTCGCTCTTTTGTAGCGGACTGCGACACATGTCAAAGGATGAAAGGAGAAATAGTGCACTCTTTGGGCACTCTTCAACCATTGCCAATACCAGATCAGGTGTGGACTAACATCTCCATGGACTTCATAGAAGGGCTACCTAAATTTGGAGGCAAGTCTATTATTTTCGTGGTAGTGGACCGCCTTTCAAAGTATGCTCACTTTTGTGCCCTAACCCATCCTTACACAGCATCCACTATTACCCAAATTTTTCTTGACTCCATATTTCACCTTCATGGCATGCCAACCTCTATTGTATCTGATCGTGATCCCACCTTTACTAGCAATTTTTGGCAAGAGTTGTTTAAGTTGTAGGGGACTCGGCTCAAAATGAGTTCAGCCTACCATCCATAAACAGATGGTCAAACAGAGGTTGTTAATAAATGCTTGGAAACCTATCTTCACTACTTTGCCTCCGATCATCCTACTCATTGGGCAAAATTGCTTTCTTTGGCCGAATGGTGGTACAACACTTCCTATCATATCACCACAAAACTCACATCGTTTGAGGTAGTTTACAGGTGCCCTCCACTCATGCCTTCCTCCTACATTTCAGGTAGCTCCAAGGTCTAGGCCATCAACAATGCTCTGAGTCAACACATCGAGGTCCTCTGCCAACTCAAGCAAAATTTGAACATGGCCCAGAATCGGATGCACCAACAAGCTGATCAGCATCGTTCTGAGCACAGTTTTGATGTGGGTGATATGGTCTTCCTTCGCTTACAACCATACAAAAAATCATCCCTACAACTCTATAGGTGTCAGAAGTTTGCTCCAAAATTCTATGGTCCTTATCAGGTTCTACAACGGATTGGTCCAATAGCTTACAAATTGGCTCTTCCCCCCACTTCCAAGATCCACCCTATTTTTCATGTTTCCCTTCTCAAGAAAGTTGTGGGCACAAAGGTACAGGTTCAATCAACACTCCCCGAATTGGATGAATAAGGCTCCATCTTACTTGCATCGGAGCAGCTGCTGGATCGTCGAACTCACACTCTATGCAACCGTACCATTATGGAGGTCTTGGTTCAGTGGCATGGACTTCAACCTAAGGATGCTACATGGGAGTCTCTCCATCAACTCCAGCAACAGTTTCCTCATTTTTAGCTTTGAGGACAAAGCTTCTTCAAGGAGAAGGCCATGTTAGGATCTCATCCTAACCCTTAATGTAATAACTTCCCCGATGTAATAATTCCTAGTGAACGTGGGTAGTACCCATGATTAATATTTTGTAATGTTCTAAGTTTTAGCTTAGGTAGTGCCTATGACAAATGGCACCCTTTTTATGTAACACATGGTAGATAGGTTAGGTAAGGTGGCATTGTGCATGTAATTCGTGTGGCATTATGCATGTAATTCGAGTGGCATTGTGCATGTAATTCAAAATGGCACTATGCATGTAATTCGGGTGGCATTATGCATATAATCCAGGTGGCATTTTGCATGTAAGCCAACCTTGGAAGGAAACTCCTTAAATACCCGAAAAGGCACCAATGTAACCATATTTTTGCAAATTAATGAAGTATTGAAGGAGGTTGCCCCCTCGAAGAGGCCTGCGATTTTGTCTTATTATGAGATTGTTCCTTTATGCAAATTTTTGTTATATTAATATGATGTTTATGTGAGTTTATTTCCAAGCAATCGTGTGAGAGTGTGTTATTTGAGTTTATTTTATAGCAGGATCTTAACAATTCTTGTTCTTTTTCTATTTCTTCTTCTTTGAGTGCCATGAAAAGAGCTTCACCTGTTTCCTTTTTAGAATCCTCTTTTGGAGGAGTGATGGGTATTATGTATCCACTAACTGCTAAATCCTAGATGTCGTATCCCAAAGCATAGAGATATGTCTGCATCCTGATTCTCCAGAATGCATAATTAGATCTATCAAACAATGGTGCTTTGTATGATGAGAAGCCTTCACCACCTGCCATTATGTTACTTCCAAGATCACCCTAGCCGGTTAAGCTTGTATAGGAACTTAGATCTGATACCAATTGTTAGTCATACAATGACACTAAGAGGGGGGGTGAATCAGTGTAGCTCTATAAACTTAAATTTACAACTCTTAATATCGTAGAAATTAAAACTTATAGTAACAAGTATAAAAAAAGAGCATCACACAACATAATATTTAACGATGTTCATCAATGTGGCTACTCCTCAAAAATTGATTGCTTAGACTACCATCCAAATCCAACCTTTGCAAAGCACAACTTTACAATCAATTTACTAGCACCTACTAGAAGGAGCACCAAACCTTGATTTATCTACACTAACAAAAAGGAGCACCAACCCCCGATTTACCAACACCAACTGCAAGGAGCACCAACCCCTGATTTATCTGCACCAATAGAAAGGAGCACTAACCCTTGATTTACCAGCACCAACTGGAAGGAGCACCAACCCATGATTTACTAGCACCAATTGGAAGGAGCACCAACCCTTGATTTATTTATCCCAATAGAAAGGAGCACCAACCCCTGATGTATCTGCACCAATAGAAAGGAGCACCAACCCCTAATTTACTAGCACCAACTAGGAGCACCGACCCCTAATTTACCAACACCAACTGGAAGGAGCACCAACCCCTGATTTATCTACCCCAATAGAAAGGAGCACCAACCCCTAATGCCAAGCTACAACTTGGACTTCAATTTGAATCTATAAGTTTGATAGTAAGATACCTTTGCTTTTGCAAGACCCTGACTGGTCTTCTTCACCTTTGCGTTCTCTACACACTCTGCTTTCTCTGTGCAATCACAGTAGCACCTGGTCAAACTTCAACCTTTTCACTCTCTACACACTCTGCTCTCTCTACGCAATCACTTTGCACACTCTGCTTTGTTACAGTCAAACTTCACGATCGTCTTCTCCCTTTTGCACACTTTGCTCTCTTTGCAAATTTTGCACTTAGCATGATTCGACATGACTTGCTCTTTGTGCACAACAACCATATTTCACACACATTCGACACCTTATTCAATTCTCCAAAAAACCCTCCTTTTATAACAATATATGATGAAAACCCTAATATTAGTTGACTGTAAATCCTAATCTTAGTCGACTTTCATAACAACTGTAAACCCTAATTTTAGCCGGTTGTCATTGGTCTTCGTCACCTTCAACTCAAGAAGATGTTCGGTTTATCCATCGCTTGATGATTTCATTCTGAACAGACCCTGTAACCACCATACTGACTTTTGATCACTCTTCGTATTTTAGCAGTATGAAATCACTCTGTACCTGCCCCTGTAAATGTCGTAGTGATGTCGATCCATTGTCATACTTCTCATTTCAGTCGGGTTCTCCTTCTTGACTTGCGTATTTACGACCTATCATGAAATCATGACATTTATGCCTCTATAGCTTCTTTTGTTGTTGTTGCCATGAAAATACATGTCACGATATCATGACACTTTTGCCTTCGTATGCTTTCTCTATTCTTTTGTCACAATATCATGACATTTTTGCCTCCGTAGACTTTGTATTTTCTTTTGTCATGATATCGCGACATTTCTACCTCTGTATACTTCGTCTTTTCTTTTGTCACAATATCGCGACACTTCTGCTTCCATAGATTTCAACTTTGCTTTTGTCGTGATATCGCGACACTTCTGCCTCCGTAGTCTTCAACTTAGCTTTTGTCACAAAATCATGACACTTCTCCTTCCATACTTAGCTTCTTTGCTTTTGTCATGAAATCATGAAACTTCTACCTTCGAAGTCTTCTTTGCTTTTGTCACAAAATCACGACACTTCTGCTTTCATACTTTTACTTCTTTTCTTTTGTTGTGAAATTGTGACACTTCTGCTTTCGAAGTCTTGCAATCTGCTTTTGTCATGAAATCATGATAGTTCTGCTTCTGTACACTTCCTCTCTTTCTTTTATCATGAAAATATGACATGTCACAATATCGTGACACTTTTCAAACTTACTTTCTCTCTCATTGTTTTAGTCACAAAATTGTGACATGTCACGAAATCGTGACACTTTTCCAACTTACTTTCTCTCTCCTATTTTAGTCGTGAAAATGTGACATGTGAAATTGTGACACTTTTCCAACTTACTTTCTCTCTCCTATTTTAGTCGTGAAAATGCGACATGTCGTAAAATCATGACACTTTTCCAACTTACTTTCTCTCTCCTATTTTAGTTGCGAAAATGCGACATGTCACAAAATCGTGACACTTTTCTTACTTGTTCTCTTTCTTCAAACTTGTCATGAAATCGTGACACTTTTTCCTGCTTTCTCTTTCTCTTCCAACATGTCGTGAAATCGCGACAGTTTTTCCACTTGCCTTTTTCTCTTCCAACATGTCGCGAAATCACGACAGTTTTTCTTGTTTTTTTCTTTCTCTTCCAACATGTCACGAAATTGCGACAGTTTTTCTTGCTTTTTCTCTCTCTTCCAACATGTCGTGAAATCACAACAGTTTTTCTTGCCTACTGTATATGTCGCAATATCACGACACTTTTCTTACTTGTATTTTTCTTTGATCTTTTGCATATGGGCCACTTTGGTATTTTTGGAAATTCATTGTACATACTCTGAATAACTTTTGAACTCTTGTATTTTACATCTGAATAGCTTTTGAACTTCCTGTCCACTACATCAGCAAATCTATCTGACTATGTTGACAACAATGACAATACTGTTGTTGCACCTTGCTCAACATCTTTTACTTTTAACAATATTTCTATATTGGGATTAGCTTGACGACCTAGAGAGCGACGACTCCATGAAATGGTCTATAACAGCAACAATGTCCTTTGAAATTATTGTTAGAAGTCTCTTTTATTTTTCATCAAATCACACCACAAAACAACCAATTTATTCACATTAGATTATTTCATTTACAAATTTTATGCCATGACATAACATTATAATTTATTTCCAATGACATAATTACATAAATAATCAATCACAAAATTCAAAATTAAAGCATAATACAACATATAAACAAGTCGTATCATCAAAAAGATAATATATATATCTCAATCAATTATGTACATCATCTGGATTGGTATGCCACAATCAAAACCCTGGCATACTCAATCCCCTCAAAAATTACTAATAATACAGTCTGCACTCTATAGCAGCTAGCCTCGAGAAACCCTTGAGCTCTCACCCTCATCTCCTCCCCCACATTGAGGTGGAGGAGGTGGTCCCATAGAGGTTCAGGTTGTGTCTCGGGTCCTCACCATCGATCGTGAGGATTTCCTCGATGATCCCATCATGACCGGCTCTATGATTGGGGCTAGCAGTGGTACCCTCTATCCCTATGGAACCACATGGTAGTATAATCCATGATAGAATGTTGTTTGAGCAATAGATCACACCAAATATCGAGTGGTCGCCCCTCCACTCTAAGCCCTGAGCCATGTATCCTCATCCTGTAGTGTCTGCACTTAAGCTCGGAGGTGGGCAACCTCAGCCCAAGGAGCTGTTGTCTCGCTGCTCTCCCCTACCTCGATAGCCTTGCCCTTATCGAGTGATGGTGGTCTCTCCCCCTGCTAAGAAGGAAATCTCTCCTCCCTCCTCCCTATCTGCTATGGCCTCTGTGGAGCCTGTTCCATCCTCTAGTGTCTCTCATGTGGAGACTATCACTGCTCTCTCCTTCCATGACCCCGTGTTGCATCCATAGTAGCCTGATATCACCTCCCCATTCGTTGCACCATGGTGTGCACCAGACCCTGTGCCCTCGTCATCCAAGGAGGGTAGATGCTTGCATACCAAGAATTGTATCCATCGACAACCCCAATGTCATCACCATCCACTGGCTAGATGGGGGCATAATCCATGTCCTGACTCTAGAACCACTGCATGTCTAGAGCCTCGCTTAGTGTAGTACTATCCTGAATAGTTTAGGAGTACTCGTAATCCCTGAGAGAAGGGATCCCCTATTGTAGACTAAACTGTCATAGAACCCGATCGTAGTGGTGGAGCTCTACCTCTCCCCGCTCCATCCTCAGCCAGTAGACTCGCCTGATGTGAGCCAACTCCTACCCATCCTCGGCCCACCCTAGATGCTCTCTCCATGGCCTCTAGGTGATATGGTCTAGGATGAGGTCATCCAGCAACCTCTATGACATCGATAGATCTATTCGCCACTGTGACCCTCTCTGTAACCACAAGTAGAAAACTCGAGGCCTCTTCCAGTCAACCCTTGTCAGTGGGATCCCTATCGGACTCTGTACCACAATGTGCTCCCAGCACCAAACTTGCAGTAGTGATGTCAAGACTAGACATCGACCTCCCTTGTATACAACCCCATGTAGGATCCTATATAGGTGGCATAGCACAAAGCTACCCCATGAATATCTATATCTATGGTCTCTCATGTCACAGACCACATCTGAGAGGAGCCAAGGTAATCTGCACCCGCTCTGGTGGCACAGCAGCAAGCCACCCACTACCCCTACCAAAACCTGAGTCAGCATAGATGCCCCAAGCATCTGCTTGAGAGACTCAATGTTCACTTCGCCCTTCTCTAGGGTGAAGCTCGGGTCTCTGCTCAACCTCATCATCACCTGGTCCTGATTGGACATAGGAGTCATCAGCTATCCCTATATGGGGATCCTCAAGATCCTCCATACGTCCTCTAGTGTGGGAGCCATCTCCCTTATCGGTAACCGAAAGCAATATGACCTCGGATACCACCTCTTTGTTAGGGCTATCAGTAGCCCCATGTCTGTAGATACTTGTGGCATCTCTGCCACATGCTGCAAATCAACTTGTGCTAGTCGGTCGTGCTCTGTCTAGTCGAGCGTGGCTATGTCATATCTTAGCCCACCGTATTTTTACTTCAAACTCTTTAGTAATCCCTTCTGCAAAATAAATAATAAAACAATAAAATTTATTAATAAACCAATCATTAAAATAAAATTAAATACATTTTTATCAAGCTTAATTTCATCAAATGATGATATCGTTCACTATTGGATGATATCGTCCTAAATTGGGAAAAATCATCCTTTCTAGGATGAAATCATCTCCTATTTTGCAACTTGGGGATCACCCCTTGTTGGACGAGATCGCCCCTAGTTTGCCAATTCTTCTCTCAGACAAAATCAACGATCTAGAGACGATTTTGACAAAATAGGGACAATTTTGATGAAATAGGGACGATTTTGTCCCGACGTCGTCGACAACTTAAAAATGGTTACGATACCCCAAAAATTCAAAATTTCAATCAAACAATTGCACAAAACAAATTCAAACATAATTCACTAAGATTAGATCCTTACCCGTAGCCCACGTTGAACCTCTATCGATTGGTGCACTGTCTCAACCATTTTCTTTTGCAGAGCTCTAAAACAATAAAAATGAATAGTAAAAATGAATTAGGGTTTTACCCTATTTTCTTAATTTTATTTAAAAAAAAAAACATTTTTAAAATTTTGCTTTTCCACGCTTTTACCTCAAAAATTCGATTTGGGTAAAAACACAGAGGGGGAACCATAGTCAGCAGTCATATGATTCGACCAAGAATTGTCGTCTAGAAAATTGAGTAATTTTTTTTTTTGCTTTCTCGTAAAATGGGAAAAACTTGTCTTTAAGCATTTTCTTTGAAAAATTCGCTAAAGAGGGGGAAAAATGTAGCACCCTAAAATTGGCATAGTTAAACCTTAGTAAAAAGATAAAAAATTGAAGTTTAACCCCAAACCACCCGTTAACCGCCTGTTACTCGCTTCCCTTGTCTTCTGTGCCATTTTTAGGATTTGTTTTGACTGTTGGACGATATCATTGCAGATCAGATGAAATCATCCCAGATCTGAAGAATTCATCTGGAATAGAACTTCCAGAAGATTTCGTCCCAAAACCAAATTTTCATAATTAGCTTCTGTTTCAACAGCTTCTCTAACCTGGGCAAAAAGTGTCTGTGTAGTTAGAGTCTCCCCTATTGGAGATATCCCAAATTGGGATGATATCCAACGTTCTAACCTCTCCCTAATCCTATATAAACTGGGACTTTCTCATTTTATCCCCCTGAACCTCCTAGCTGATGGATTTCCCTATAAAATTTAGTTCCTTGTGCCTTAGAACACCTTCATACTTTTGTTTGCATTGCATGTTTCAAATTTTCTTGCAAGAATCTTACTGTTTTTCAGCTGGAGCAAGCTTGGATCGTCATAGGTGATTCCTGAAAATTTTGGTCGATCTTATCGTAGATCAATGATGATCTCGTATGATTGGAGGTGATCTCGACTGTAGTCCAGATTGGGGGCAATCAGAGCCTAGAGTTTGCATTTTCTTGTCGTTTCTCTGCATTTCTTTAAGCATTATCTTAGTTATTATATTTATGCATCCTAGAGTTCACCTCATTTAGTATAGATGCATGATAAAGTCAAAATAAATTGTCAAATTGATGCATTTCATTTTAATTGCTATCTGGATTTATCATTTAGGCAAGTTTATTGTTATTTCTATCTTTTCCCCTTGCTTTTGCAGTTACATTTTTGGTATTTTGTATCTGTCTCTGTGACTATAGGTTTCTAAAAAATTCATCTAAAGAATTCATCAGATCGACAATGATCTCATTTGATCTCAGATGACCAACTGAGATCTGAGATGATTCTATGCAATTCCAGATGATTATGTACAATTTGAGACGATTTGGACTTCTACAAAACTCAGAATCTTCATCAGACATCTAGAATCAGGTACATTTAGCATATTCCTTGTGTTTAGCATTTATTCATGTTTTATGTATCCATATAAATCAGCATTGACATATAGAATAGCTTAGATTCATCTTGGCCAAAACTAAGAATTGAATGATTAAAGCACAAAATAAACACATCAAACCTACTCTCAACCTAGGCATGGAAACTACCACTCAAAATTTTCCTGGTGAACCCACCATCCATAAAAAATTCACCCTTATACCCCTCCCCCAAGAGGCAAGACCTTCAAAGGGCCTCTCAGTCCAAGGTATTGTCCCATCCTTCTCACATCCCCCTTTCGAGCGTGGATCCTATAGCCTGAAGGTAAGGATGCAAAAAATTTGGAGTGATACAGGTACCATCATTTGACTTAATATGAGCATTAATTCATCTCTATGTGTAGGAGGAGATCTTAAAAGTTCCAAGAGATAAATTCTAGCTGTAATATTTGATAATTGTTCATTAATATTATAAGGAGGTTTAGGTTGAACATTAGGTGAATGATTCCCTTCATTAGGAGCCTTAAAAATAAATGGAGCTGATCCACCATTTTGAATTTGATCTTGTTGAGAATTTTGAGCCTGTTGTCTAGTAACAGCTCCTATGGTACCCAAAATATTATTCTATGGATGATGAATAGGTCTTGGTCTAGCATTTATAGCTAGCTCATTAGAAAGTAATCGATGAGATGATGGTCTAGTAGTGACTCTTCTTGGAAATGGCTCTTCTGGAACCATATAACTTGTGATAGGGTGAATAAGATCCGATTCATCTTTAGAACTATTCAAATGATTTGATGTGATTTCCATATCACTCTCAGTTTCGTATTCTATATCACTAAGATCAGGTATCTGAATATTATATAGAGGCCTCGTTGTAACCACGGATAAAGTTATGTCAAATATTTCCAGATCATGAACAGGTAAATGCCCACTAATAGTTCCTACATATCGGGCAGGAGGAGGGACATTATGATGTTCAACTTGATTAGCCACCTCCTTACCATGTTTTGGTAAGGGATGTTGAAAGATGTCCAATGACTGATTGGCATTCTGATTCTAGTTTTGTGGGGTGTTCTTTTGAACATTATTAGGAGGATTTTGCTTAGGTTGAAAGGCTTGCACCTCCATCTCATTGTTATCAATCAAGTCCTGTATTTTATGTTTTAATATTTTACAAGAGTTGGTAGTGTGTCCAGGTCCTCTATGGAAGTCATAGTGTAAATATGCTCTGTATCTAGGTATAGTTGGATCAGGTTCCCGAATATTTGGTAATTGAATCAAACCTCGTTCTAATAATTATGGTAGAATAGTTGATAAAGGTTGATTTAACCTAGTAAATTCTTGAGGAGGTCTATCAGGAGGTTTCAGTACAAACTTCTCCATTGTCTTCGCAGCATTAACATTAGCAGTATTTCTGCTATCGGTGACTCCATCACCCACAACTTGTTTATTCTTATATTTATTTTTGGATGTTTTCTCATCGTCTCTCTTTTTAAGTTGGCCTCTCCTAATGAGAGCATCTTCCACTCTTCGGGCTAAGTCTATAGCCTGATCGAAGGTGGTCAAGGTAGCAATTGATAATTCGTAAGATAGTTGCTCTTGCAAATTATTAATAAAGATGTCCAACATCTCCCTATAAGGTAACACAAAGTGCAATTTTCCTATCAACTATCTCCACCTAGCTAGGAAATCAGCAAAGCATTCATCTTTGCCCTGTTTTAAGTTATACAAATCTTTAATGGTCACATATCTTTCGATGTAGGCACTAAATTGATGAACAAAAGACTTGGTAGTTTCTTCGAAATTCCTCAAAGAATTAGTGGGTAATTGATAATACCACTCTAATGCCATTCCTCCCAAGATTTTTGAGAACATTTTTAGTAATAACAAGTCATCATGTGATATATCATGACATGCTATCCTAAACATACGAAGATGCTCTATGGGATCTTCGGTTCCTTTATATATGGGAAGAACAGGCATAGGAAAATGTTTAGGATACGGTTGTGCTACGACTATAGGATCTAAAGGCTGACTACACATCTCTCGATAATTGTACGAGGGACGGTAGGGATCTATCTGGTCCATGCGGGAAACTAACTGTTTCACCATGGCTTCAAGATTGCTAGTTTGTCCACCATATTGGTTCGGTGGCACATAGGTATGGGATCTATGAGTGTATGATGGTGTGACATAAGGATTAGATGTTATATTGCTATTATGCAAAGTGTTGGTAGGAAGAGTATTATGAAGGGGATTTGTAATAGTATTATGTTGTACCTTAGATTGTTGGTAATTGGTGTTCGGTTTTGTTTTGGGTTTTTGTTGATTTGAGGTATGTTGATCAAGAGCTTGGCAAAATAGAGCAGTAAATGATGGTTTCTTTTGTGCGGGAATGACCCTAGGCTTGTTAACAGGCACTTTAGATTGTTGGGTAACCTGCTGTTGTTGCATGCTCTGGATCACAGCTACTATATCCAAATTGGATGGTCCAACTTGATCACTCTCTTGTTCAATAAAGGACAAGGGATTAGTGCGTGTTTGAAATACTTCTTCTAGAGTTTCTTGAGTGTCACTAATTCGATCCTTGTCCATATGGGCTGCTCTATTAAAAACACCAATATTAGTGTTAATGAACTTCCAGAATTGTTCCATGTTCTCAAAAGTGATAGCTCCTCCCGGAGACATTTTAGGGGATGAGGATCCTTCCTCTCTAATAGTTTCTTCTTGTTCATTTCCTACAACAAGCTCTTCTTCTTGCTGGTCTAGGGTTTCTTCTTCCTGAACTTGGTCCTCGGGAGGGACATTTTGGTCAGTTAATGGTCTTCCTAACCAATCTTCATCTTCTTCGGTTTGTTTTCCATTCCTAAGTCTAGGCATTGTGCTAAACTTAGGTTTTAGAAAATATATATACTTATATATATATGCGATAGGGTTGAGAGGTATATATTTTAACTATATACCTACTATAATACTTTAAAAGGAAATGTTTTGTTGTTTTTTTTTGTGTGATTTTATTATATTATTATTTTGCGAGAATAAAAATAACAAACAACATGCTAGTTGTAAGAAACAATAGTAGAAAGAATCACTTAGCTTTCTATGAATAGTTTATGGATATCATTGATAGGGTCAAGTTCATCAAGAGTCATGAAATGCTCCTCTTCAAATTGGAAGTTGTTTTTCAAGAACTTGACAAAGTGTGCTATGGTAATATGATCTATTTTAGACTCTGACATGTAAAAATAAAGTTCATGGCAATACTCTCGATACAACACAGCTCTAGGAACTCTATTCCATCTCTTTCTATCCGTAAGAACGACTTCTTGATCCTCTACACGAGATAGAAATTTATGTACTACAACTACGTTCTCAAGGTATTCCTCAAAGGTGTATAATTTAGAAGACACAAGTGCTCTTTTATCGACTAACCACCTATGGCAAGCTCTCTAAAGTTCATGATACAAAGTCACCTGATCAGGATCCAGGATTCTATCTAGGACAAACCTCTTAATTTGCCTAAGTTCTGCAGATCTAGATTCAATAATACCCAATCTCCTATCAAGTTCGTCCCACAAAGGTTGGGCTCTATATGTTTGAGGTACTCTAAGCACAGAAGTAATCTCTATGGTCGTTAATTGATTTTCAACATTTATGGAGACAACTCGTCTTCTATTATAATCTACCATCTAAGTATGATATGCAAATTTAACAATTTTCTAATGATTCTAGATGTTCTTAATAATGTGTTTTTTTTTTTGGATTGTTTTCAAAAGGTGTTTTTAGTTTCACGTCGGGTTCACCAAAATGTATCGCCCAAATTTTTTGCACCCTTACCTTCAGGCTAAAGGATCCGTACCCGAAAGGGGGTGAGAAAAGGATGGAACAATACCTCGGACGGAGAGGCCCTTTGAAGGTCGCGCCTCTTGGGGGAGGGGTATAAAGGTGAATTTTTGACGGATGGTGGGGTTCACCAGGAAACTTTGAGTGGCAATTTCCATGCCTAGGTTGAGAATGGGTTTGATTTGTTCATTTTATGTTCAATCATTCAGATTCCTAGGTTGGCCAAAATGAAGCTAAGCTATTCTATATGAAGATTCTGATTTATATGAAGAAAACAGACATAAATGAATCCTAATGTGATTGAATACAGAGAATATATAAAATGGAGAAGAGTACACCTAATTTTTGATGTCTGATGAAGATTCTGAAGCTTGTAGGAGTCCAGATCATCCCGGATATGACAGGATCATCTGTAATTGTATAGAATCATCCCAAATCATAGGAGATCATCCGAGATCACCCAAGATCATCAGCGACCTGATGAATTCATCAGGAAAATTCGTCAAAAACCTGCAATCAAGAAAATAGACACCAAAAACCAAAAATACAATTGCAAGAATGATGCAAAATGATAGAAATAAGAGTATAGATGTTTGAATGATAAATCCAGATATCAAATTAAATGAGATGCACTATTTTGGAAACTTATTTTGAATTTTATCATGCAATTATGCTAAATGAGGTGAACTCCAAGATGCAAAATAGAAGTAAATTAATCTAATGCACCAATAAATAAGGAAAATGAGATAGAGAATGCAAACTCAGGGCTCTGATTGCCCCCAAGCTGAATTGCAGACCAGATCATCTGTAATCATACAAGATCATCGTCGATCTTGACAGGATCATCTAAAATTGTAGTTGAATCGCCTGCGATGATCCGAGCTACCTCCGATTGAAACACAGTGAAATCCTACAACAAAACTTGAAAACACAAGTGCAAATGATGGGAGATCACAGCAAAAACTAAAATTGTAGGGAAATAATCAGCCAGGCAGCCAGGTAGGGAGTCAGGGGGATAAACTAGGAAAATCCTAGTTTATATAGGATTAGGGGGAGGTTAGGAGGTTGGGGATCATCCCAATCTGGGAGATCCCCAACGTGGGAATCTCCAACCATGTAGACATGCTTCTGCCCAAGTTGGAGAGGTCGTTGGAATAGAAGCTAATTGCAAAAATTTGGTTTTGGGACGAAATCGTCTGGACGTTCTGTTCCAGACGAATTCGTCCGATTTGGGACGATATCGTCAGATCGATGACGATATCGTCCAATGGTCACAACAACCTCTAAAAATGGCATAAAAAATGAGGTAAGCGGTTAACGGGCGATTTTGAGGTTAAAATTCAAATTTCTACTTTTTATTGATGGTTTAACTGCACCAATTTTAGGGTGCTACACTATGATAGAATTTCATTCCTACACTATGATAGAATTTCATTCCTTGATTTTAGAAGGTAATTATTATAATGGTTTGGGGTATTAGGAATCATGGGTTTATCACACTCCTACTAATGAAATTTCTATTTCACTTGATATGCAAGATGCTAAAAACTCTATCTCACATGAAGATCTTGGAATTCCAAGGTTCCAAAATTCAATCACTTTAAATATGAGTTTATTGAACACCTTGCTGAAATAAAAAAGGAAGAAATGGTAAATGTTTCTTATGAATCATTTTTTATGGATGAGGAAGAGGTAAAATCTTCTTTTTTACCCTTAACTATTGAAAATTTGGGTACAAATTCACATGATTGTCTTGAAGATTCAAATAAAGAAATACCATTGGTGGTTAACAAGGAATTAGAATTAACTTCTATTCATCCAAATGATAAAAATGTTGCTCTATTTGAGATGACTCAGGTTGTTAATAAGTTATATTTTTTATTTAACACATCTCTTGATCAGTGAGAGCTATGGTTTGAAAAGGATGGGCATATGTTTAATTGGGTGACTAATTTTGGTGTTTTTGAAAAATAGGTGATCCATGAAGATGAAGGGCTACAATATTATGATGATGAAGACCATGAGGAAAAATATAAAATCACAAAGGCTCATCAAGTCTTGGTAAATGAAAATACAAAAAAGGTAGATTCTCAACCTTACAATTCAGTAATTCGAACTCTAGGTAAAATTTTACATAATATTATGTTGGATTCAAATATTATTGATAATGAAATACCATTTATGGTTAACAAAGAATAGGAGTTGATACCTACTCACATTAGTAATAAGGTTGCTATGTTGAACAAAAAAAAAAGGTAGATGTTTTTGAATTACTAGATCAAATTTAATAACAATTAACTTTGGAACCTAGGATACAAAGTCATATTGATCCTCATTTTTTAGATACTCTAGATGCTTGTAAATTGCTGCATAGTTATGATTGGTCTGAAACTATGAAAAATGGTTTAGCAATCAAATTTTTAGAAATAGGGTCAAGCTTGGAAAATATCATGTCTATTCATAATAGTGAGGATAGTATTTGGAGCAAGGAGTGGATAATGGGAACTCACACAATACTGAGATAAACTATAATAAACATCCCACATAGTAAACACAAAATAATTCAAAACCATTTGTGGAATCATGAGTTTAATAGGTCATATTTCAAATATAGTAGTGAAGGGATTGAATAAAATTGGTGGAGTGAGAGAGGTAAAGTAATGACCTTTGTATTTTTTAGCCCAATCTTATTATGGTCAGATACTTATATAGCTTGGCATGCTTGTCATGATAGATATATTTTAAATTATGGTAATCATGTTTGGGATCCAAGAAAATGATAGCCCAACTTTTACACCATATTGTACATTTATTGTATATTATTGTATATAACGTTGGTTTTCATGCTTTTGTATTTAATTTTTCCATTTTGGTGCTATTTTCCCTAATATTTTATTTCGTGAGATTTTGTTATTTGATTTCTTGTCAGTATTTTCAAGTTTAGGGAGCAAGTTCTTACTTGCTTATCAATTTTACAATTTTGGTTTGTTTCAAATTGAGATTTTTTCGCTTGTGCCTCACCAGGTTTTTAGTTGGTTCCTCTGATTGAGGTAGTGTTTTGTGGTAGCTTCAAAATTTTGGTCTCTTTGTTGATATTTATTCCTTTTTCATGAAGTATGAATTATAATTAAATGAAATTAAGGAAAATAAAATGAGATTTTTTAGTAATAATTCTTATGATTTTGGATTAAGATTATAAACTTTGGAACAATGAAGCTCCAAACGTAGCACATCATATTAAGGGGCATGCTTTAAAATATTGAAGGATGAAATCATTTTTGGTTTGAAAATTAAGTTAAAAATCCAATACACTCTATCTCTAGCCGTAAGTGGTCTCTAACCCAAGAGATAAGTAAATTTTGCAAAGCAATACAATGCTTGATATAAAAAAAAAGGAAAGAAAAGCTAAATCAATCAAAAGGTTTAGATAATATTCACCAGGGCTATGGACACCTGACTGGTAGTGGAGCAATGTCTAGATAAAATAAAATAAAAGAAGTAAATGCAAAATTAATCTAATACTTGGGTGATTTAGATAATATCTATCATGGCTATAGATGCCTAGATGGCAGTAGAGCAAGATTTAGAAAATATCAAGGTCATCTCCACTGGAGCTATGGATGCTTGACTGGTAGTGAAGCAATACATAAGTGCATCTTAATAAGTGATATTTTATAGCCTAAATACAAAAAAATGATAGAATCTAAATTATTTCAAGAATGCAAAATGAATCATAGTTCACGCACTAAGCAAAAGAAAATATTTCATTTATTTTCATTTGAAGCTGTCTATCCCACTTTCTCTGGATATTGCTATTGATGTTTATTGCTATAATATTTGGTTTTATTGATTTTATATTAGGTTCTTCATCCAAAATTCTCAAGAGTATTTTCTAGCAGAGTCACCATTGTTGTTGTCATTGCACAACTTGCTCCAATTTGGGGACCCACTTGGTCAATTTGGAATTTTTTTTGCATTGATTTGTGGTTGACTAAATCTAAGTTTGATGTTACTCTTTAAATTTTTTGTTTATTTTTATACAGTAAATTTTAATTTCTTAATTTTAATGTTTTATAAATTAAAGTAATTTGAACATTTAAAAAATTAAATTGAATTAAAACATTTAAAAATTACTTAAATTAAGTTAAAAGGGAGTTTAATAAAAATGTTTTGTTTTGGTATCTGCTATTCAATAGATGGCATGGTTTTCATAGTAGTGGACGCAAGGTGTGCGATCAACATGGTCAATGGACACAAGTTTCAAGGCATAAACCAAGGAGCCACCGAGCGACTTAGTTGAATCAATAAATATTACAAGCGTTTAGACTTATAAATATTTAATTGTGTTTCTCCCATATGTATGTGGGATAAAAAGTATGAAGGGTCTGTGGTGGAGGTTTTATTTACATCTTCAATTTCTAAGCCTTACTCAAGTTTCTTTTTTAAGAGGAGTAAAGATGTTATATGAAGCCATGACAGTTGTAGATATGGAATAGATCATATCTTTTGAGAATTTGATGCTTCATAAAATCTATTGTTTGATGATATGAATTTAGTGGAGTAGGAAATAATGTGTTCAAGTTTCTTTTGCTGTGAAGAAACTATACCTGACACATTATCGGAGGGCTCCCAAGATAAAATTAGTGAAGGATGCTCCATTGATGAAATATTTGCATCCCCCTTGTCTTCATTTCCATCACTATCAAATGGAAAAGGATTGGAAACAATGTACATTTTGTACAAAGAGAAAAAATGGTAATATGGACAGTATATTATGGAAATACGAGCTCGAGTGGATGAAGACGTAAATTCTTCAAGTTATTGAACACCTTTTGATGGGCTAATTTTTGCTGGACCGCATGATGAAGGATCTATTGTGACAATAATTTGGTGATTATGGTGCTACTCCCATTACAATGTCCATGATGCTTTAGTGTTACCATTGATGATTCATTGAAATACCTGGATAGGTAGGATAAAGGCTACTATGACAAAAATGGAGGAAATGTAAACAGGTTAAGTTCAAGTTCAGCAATAGGTAGTAGATTATCCGAATCATCGGGGAAGTAGCGCAATACTGGGGAACCAATGAATTTAGCTACTTGATGCATGTTTAGATGAAAAATGCAAAAATCCCATTTAAAGGGCATAAAATGAATTAAAACTAATGATAAAAAAAGAAATTGTTTATCATAAAAATCTACTGCTATTACTAAGATGGAAAAATACCATATTTTTTTGATGAGCTATATATTCAAGGAGTTGTTATATGTTTTCAGATCTACAAACTGGTAATATTATCTCTAGGGGTGGTCAAAAATCCATTGAATAGCCATGATAGAGAAATCATGGAAACTTATCAAGCCAGAGAATAGTAAGTCATGAATAGCTCAGGAACACCCTCATTGAGAAATTCATGGTTTGTTACAAAAACTCCAACAACATCATATTGACGATGTCCCAATCAGCGTTGTCTCACTAACTTGGGTAACCTTCCTTGGTGAAGAATATGAAATCTCAAACATGATTAGTGCAAGTGAGAAAATATTGTAAAACTTTTAAATTCATATAGATAAGCAATATGGGCCTGAGCATTCACATCGCGTATGTAGAGGATCATCTTGGCAAGTACGAGGAAATTCTCACAATCAACATAAAAATAAAAAAGGACCTTTCAAAAATTGGAGTAGATATATCTAAAAATTATCATCATGGAGGTGTTTTAGATGCAAAGGATGGTTCAAGAATACGTGTAAGAAAGTCATACCTCTAGATAAAAAAGAGAGAAACAAGACCAGTGATAGGGGTCCCAAGTGATTATGGTGAAGATAAAACTAAGAAACCTATAGAATCAATGTCAGAACCTATTTCAAAAAAGTATGGTTTTGTTCACATACATCTGGATATCATATCACATATGTTCATTGAGGCCAGAGATGGCATCACCAGTACCAGGCATAAAGAATAGTTCATATTTTTTGAGTAGTATACAGGAAATCACACAATCACCTTCTCGATGGATGCAAGATATCTAAACAAGGGAAATATTAATTTTATTATGAAAATGACCAATGTATTACAAAGCCAAGGGATAACGAATTTACATATATTAAATTGGAGTATGATAGTATTGATGTTGCTCTCAAACATTGTATGTTATTTTTATAATTAATCATTTATCAAGCAAATAATGAAAGCGCATGAGAGAATGAAATTCCATTGTACCAAATTATTTTGGAATGGCATAAACTGAGCAAATGAATTATGAAACCAAAAAAAATAAAAGTATAAATATTCATTGAAATACCAAGAAGAGGGGCCGGAATATTTTTGGAGAGACCGAAAGAGAAGATAGAAGATTTCCAGTGTGAAAGGTTTCCTCCTAGGTTGCTTGTTAGAGAAGGCTTCATTTTTGCCAGATTGATTGAAAGAGGTATTCTATAGAAAGTATTAATAGAATATTTAATTTAAAATCTATTCATTTTTTTGTGGTGAAAATATGAATGCGGATGGTAATTTCATTTTTAAATGATTGAATATATTAATCAATTCCCTTGAATATTGTACCTGATTTAATTTGAATTGTATTAATTCTAGTTACATTAAAATTAGGTTTTATTTCAAAAATATCTTTGTTTGCAGATTCTAGATGGAGTTTTAAAATTTTTGTAACCTGTGATCTACTTTCATTTCATTTTTATTTTTTTTCCTAACCCTAAGTTTTTTATTTTGTTTTATTTCATTGCACGAGAAAATCAAAACCCTAAAAATTTTATGCACATTTTTAATTCTCTAGATTAGGGTAAATGTTTATTTCATGTTATTAAATTCTTGGCATTCCAAGTTCTAAAATAAAAATTAGAGTTTTAATTAATTAATTTTTCCAAATAATAATAATTAAAGTTCAAACATTAATTATTTGGATAAATTTAATTAAAATCATTTTCTAAGGTTAAATTCAAATATTTGCACTTCATAAATTTTATTATTGGTAATATTTGATTATTAATCTTAAATTTTGGGAATTAATTTCATGAACAATAGCATTTTCATAGTTTAAATAAAATATCAAACCACAAGCCCCTTGTTAATAGTGACTTGCACCTCTGAGGCATTACAACAATATTTTCACATTTTTATAAACATACAAGCAAATTTTTAAAAATTAATCAAATAGAAGCTTGGAGAAACAAATTATTTCTTTTTAAGAGAGAATTTATTAACAAGATTCTAACTATGAGTGTATTTTCATAATCGAACAAAAATATCACTCAACAAGTTCCTAGAGAATTCACCATTTTACCTTTCATTCGTTGACAGGTGTCACATACTACCACAAAATTTTGGATATCCTTCTTCATACCCTTCCAAGAGAAGGTACGTTTAATCCTTTCATATGTTTTAAGAAATTTTGAATAGCCTGTAGTTGGGGAAGCATGCATCTCCTTCATGAGAAGCTCTTGGAGTGGCAATATGTGAGGAACCACAAGGCATTGATGGTGGTGTAAATCTTGTCCATCCCATGTGTATCCAGGATATGAGGTAGGCTCTATTTGAAGGAAAGAAACCAAAGTATGCAAGCTTGAATCCTTAAGCACCTCCTCATAAAGAGAATTGATCCATTGGTTAATGGGGGAAGAAATGACACATAGCATATTGTGAGCCTCAAATTATTGAGAAAGGGCATCTACCACAATGTTCTTCTTCCCCTTTTTATAAGTAATATCATAATCATAGCCCATGAGCTTAGAGACCCACTTTTGTTGTTCAGGGGTGGTAACTCATTGCTCTAATAAATATTTAAGACTTTGATGATTTGTTTTAATGTAAAAATGATGCCCATGATATAAGGTCATCAATTAGTGACTGCATGCAAAATGGCAAGCATTTCCTTAGCATAAGTGGATTTTCTAAAATTGTGACTAGAAAGTGCTTGATTAGTGAAAGCCAAGGGTCATACTTCCTACATCAACACCATACCAATAACATTGCATGAAGCATCACTTTAAATTACAAAATGCTTAGAAAAATTAACCATTGCTAATATAAAAAATGTTGTCATAACATGCTTCAAATAGAAGAAACTTATTTAGCTAGAATTACACTCTTAAATGGGCTTGTTAAATATGAGATTGTTAAATGCAAACCTCTATTATTGAAAGGTTTAAAATGAAAGCTTAGGGATGTTAATTCCATCATATTTTTGGACGACACATGGATTATTGATAAGCCCATTTAAACTTTAAGGAATGCAATCAGATATTGAATTACATATAGGATAGTTTTTATAGTGGGTAAATTATTATTTAGAAGGAGGACCCTTGAGAAGATGGAAAGATATCTATTTTCCTACATAAAATTAGGAGACCCAGTGTCAGGTTTCTTTTGTGAAAATTCTCCTCCTCTAATTACATTCCCTTAAAGCCCTCTCAAGACTCCTTCATTTGGGTCATGTTGAAGGAAATTCCTACATCCTTAATAGATTTTTCATGTTGCAAGACTTCCTTAATACAATCAATACTATGGGCTCTAGTGGATCCACTTCTTTAAAATAGGAAAATATTATCCTAAGACTCTAGAAATACTGAGTAGGGTAAGGAAATCATGAAGGTGAGCCTACAATATTTCTTATATGCTCATTCTCATCCAAATTTACAAAAATGAAATAAGACTGCAACATACAATTTGACCAAGTTTGAAAGTAATTCCTAGTTATTTCTTCAAGTTGTAGACTAGTGCCTTATCCATTGAGCAATTGTAGCCAGAATTAAAATATGATGAAGATAGAAGGAGGATAAGATAAAACTAAGACAATCACATCCATTCAAATAATGTAACAAAAATGATTCAACATGCCAGTGAAAGAAGACACCATTTACACATTCAAATGATGTAACAAATAAATGAGAGAACACATAAAATTGCACATAGAACTACTAAAAGGATGAAACATGATGCATTAAACAATAGATCATTACAATGGGAGTCTGATTAGAATAACTAGATATCACTGAACCAGTATAAACAAATTCTCTATTAAAATGATGCGATAGAGAATTGCAACTCTTTATTTAAATTATTTAACAAAGAGCCTCTTAGATTCCAACCTCAACCACTAGAAATGATCTCAATAAACTAGGCACCTCCTCAGTAAAACTTGCACAATATTAGGAAAGAAAAAAAGGGGTGACTAGACAAGACACACAAAGGAAAATACAACTGACAAGGATGGGCATACTGGTATACCTCTTACAAAATTATTGTGCAAAAATATAATTATTATTTTTTGTTGTAACAACTCTCTCATATATCTTGTAAATTGGTTTTCATTCAAATCTTGATGATGGTCCATAATTACAAAAACTACAACTATTTCGATGATGGTCCATAACTGCAACTATATTTATGATGGCCCATATTATTAATTGTGTTTATAGTGGTTCTTATTTGTAGTGTGGTAGTGATCTTAGTTGGTCAAAAATACCTATTACATAAAGCTTGATAATAATAATATTTTATAACTGCAATTACCAGAGCTGAATGATGACCTCTCACTATCTCTTAATTAGATCTTGAAAATGGCCCATAATAGCCTATCTTTCAAAGGGCATAACTTTTGATCCGATCATTGGATCGACTTGAAAGTTTACGTGGAACTAGATAAGGAGGAGGATAATGTCATGGCAAGGATTCTTTATAATCCTTCAAGATTTTTCAATGTGTTATCGGGCCCTAATTCCTTCATCTAGTGCCCTAAAAATGGGATTTAGTATTTTTTAGAAAAAATGGAAGAAATAATATTTGGAATTTAATGACTTTTTAGACATGGATAGGTGTTGAAATTTTCTAGGAGGCATAATATGGGAAACATAATAATATTTATTAATTTAGGTGTCTATCAAGGCTTTTTTGCTGAATTACTAAAAATAGGATAGCTTTTGGTCAAAAATAACAAATTGCCCAAAAAATAGTAATTTTTGTTTAAAGGGGGTAAACTTAAGTTGGATTTTGAGGATCCAACACAGGATCTAACTAGGATGGGTGATGAAAAAAACTCTTTGACAATGAATCACTTGAGAACTCAAAAAAATCCAACAAACCACATGGACTCAAAAATTTGCCTAATCACCTAAAAGAGAACACCTTAATAACTTAACAAAAAATATTGAAACACTCTCTTAATCACCTGAAGAGTACACCTTAATCACCTAACAAAAAAGACTAAAACATTATCTTAATCACCTAAAGAGAACACCTTAATCACCTAGCAAAAAATGATGTCTTAATAACCTAAAAAGGACAATACTAAAATACTGAAATGCTCCTTTTTGTGGCTTCTCAAGCCCTCTATGCAAAATGCAGGGTTATGCATAAAGGGTCAGGCCGAAAATATACTTGTAAAAAATGGTGAATCTGTTGCAAAAACCTAGAAAATATCGACCAACTTCATGTAGGAGAACATGGTGAATTACCTTAATTTAAAAAAAAATTGGAAAAAAATAGTGAATTTCAAAGTTCTGATCAGACCAAGTGGAAGAGGAGTTTTGGCGATGATGACTAGGTTACAAATCATGATCCAGTCTCGAACTGGATAAGAACATGATCCAGTTTTGGACCAAATGCAAAAAGTGATCCGATCTCAGACCATATGCAAAAAGTGATTTGATCATAGACCAAATATAGAAAGTGATATGATCATAGATCGAATGCAAAAAGTGATCCAATTTTGAATCAAATGTAGAAAATGATCCGGTCTAAAATTGGATGCAGAAAGTAATCTGATTGTGGACTAGATGCAAAAAGTGATATGATTGCAAACCAAAAATATAAAATGATCTGATCTTGAATCGGATGTAGAAAATGATTTGGTCTTAGATTGGATGTAGAAAATGATCTAGTTTGAAACCATATGTAAAAAATAATCCAATCTGAAACCAGATGCAGAATATGATCCACTCTGCAATCAGATGTAGAATATGATCCAGTCTAAAACTAGATGTAGAATATGATTTGATCTGAAACTGGTTACAGAATATGATCTAGTGCAAGGGCCTCATGTGAAATATGGTCTGAATGTAGATAATGGTCCAACTTTGAAAATGTTCACCTTTGACTAGTTGCCACATGTCACACATTCGATCAATCACACTGCATGTCCAATACAATGTTGCTACATGTTCAAACTGCCTCTTCCCTCTATAAAAGGGCATCAATAGTCATTTTCCTAGTTTTTTTGTACAAGTACAACCAACCAGAGTTAACCTTTACAAGAAACCTTTAGGCTTTTGATTCCCAATTTTCCCAATCCAATTTCTTCTGCTACCAAGTTCTTGCAATATCCGTCGCTTCCACCCATGCATCAAATTTCAAGAACCTTTCTTGCACTTTGATTTCAAATTTAATAACAACTCTAGGTATGGACTTTTTGTAGCTAAATAATGTAGGTTTGATAACCTTGGTTTCGATGCCAAAATTTAAAATTGATAAAGTCCTCCTGTAGCATATCATAGCTAGTTATGACCATGAAAAGGCTGTAGTCATAATCAAAATATGAAATAGAAATATGATTTTCACCATAACGCTTATAGACATTAATAAATTAATAAATCTTATGTTCACTGATTGTCCTCAAGTGTCAACGAGGTTGCATATGACTCCAGATCACAAAGGATACTTCAAAACAAAGTACGAACTAACATCAAAATATTTGGTAGGTATAATTCTTGTTATTTATATTCTATTACTTTTCAAATTTTTAAATTTGTAAATTCTCATCTAATTTTGTTTTTGCAAATTTTGTCGCCAAGTCAAAAAGAGGGTTAACAATCAATGATGTCAACAATCCAAATTTGAAGGTCATTATTGAGTTATTCCAGGCAAGACTAATTCTGCTCAAAAGATCAAAAATTTTGTTTTAGGCACTGGACTATATTATTCATTCTAATAAGAATCAGAGATTCAATTGGTGCACGTATATTTCGTATCACATCAGGGATGAGTTGAATTATGTTCAAATGCAAACTAGTAAGACACAACCCAGTATGAACACTTTTAATTTTATTTTAGCACTCTATTATGAGTTTTTTCATAATTTGTAAACTACTTCTATACGAGTTGTAGTGCATGCAACACTACAATCTATTGCAATGACATAAGAGGATTGAAGATGATTCTAAATTTTCTTTTTTATCACAATGAGTGTTTTTATGATTTAATCATATTTTCTTTTTTAATTTTCTTTTCATCTAAATACAGGATAAGGTATCCATTACAAATAATAAACATAATGTTGCCAATAGGGGTCATAGGACAAAAAAATTGGTGATTCTGAAAACATTGAATCAGAAGCAACACCATTGCAGGGTTCTCGTACACCTAAATATGCACAAAATATGTAGTGTTAGAAATTTTGAGTAGTTGTGTTGTCATTGATGTCAAGATTCAGTGTCAGTGATCAGTACAGGATTTGGCAAAAGGAGGGTTAAAATATTTATATTTTAATCCCAAGAGATTTTGTTTAAGAGCTTCACATTATTGGTGAAAAGGATGGTTAAATACCCTGAAGGGAAGGGATACCTAGGCCTAAAGGAAATAATATTATAATATTTATTATTATAATATTAAAGGAAGCAGATAAGATCTAAGGGTGAAAGAGAAAAATACCTAGACCCAAAGAAAATAATATTATAATATTTTTATTATAATATTAAAGGTTAAAAATAAAGCCTAAGGTCATTTATAAATTATTTATAATATTTATATTATAAATTTTTTTATAAAATAATATTATTTAAACCCTAAGTTAGGGTGGGCACAAAATCATTTAATATTTCTTCCTCCTCATCGATGTTCGAATATGCTTGGCATATGGTATAAATACCATAAAAATTACCAACAAAAAGTAAGTCTCTAATTTCATGCATGTGTGAAAAAGGATATTATTGTAAAATTCGTGAGCATTAGACAAAAAGGATATTATATTTTAAGGCACCTGAAAATCATGATGAATAAGTTGACCAAGGCTTAAAGCCTTATCACCAACCGACTGGTTGGGCTAGTGGCAAGAGGTCGGTGTGTAAGGCACAGGGAGAGCAGAGGTTCCGCATTCGAGTCTCAATGAGGGGGCAGTTTGTTTTATTTTGGTTTTGGTATCGAATCAAAGGAAACAAAGTGCACGCGACACTTTTCTCTCCCAAGTGAGTGTCTAGCTCACACAACAGTTAGGCCATGTCTATGGCACTAGCAACAACATGACCAGGGATTGAGTCCCACCATTGAGCACATAAATGTATTTTAATTTTTATTAATTTGATTTTGAGTGCATGGTCTAAGGTTGCATAGTGAGCATTTATTGAGTGCATGGTCTAAGGTTGCATAGTGAGTAGGGAGATCAAAGGAGGTTAAGGTAAACTTAATTTTTACCTTAGTTAAATATGGTAGATGTTTTAATTCTGATTTAAAAGGTGAATTGCATTATTTCTGATTTGTGATAGTTAATTATTTTTGAAATGCAATTTTTGAGTATAGATACATAAGTAAGAAATTTGGATTAATCTATGCATCAAATTTTTGAAGGAGGTTATAGTAAAAGTAAGTAATTGGAATTTTTGTTTGAGAAGTTTGGAGATAATAAGGTGTACTTGAGACTTGATAATTTTTGTATAGTGAATAAATTTTTGAGGAGAATATTTGTGGAGATTTTGAGATAGATTGTTGTTATCTAACCTTGATATTGGAAAAGAATATTTAATTGTGATTAAGACATATTTTGAAGACATATCTCCATCAAAACAAAAGGTATGGGCACATCTCCCTTATGAGTGAAATATTGTAGGCTTGAATGTTGTGAAATGTAAAGTTGAAGTGAAAAGGTTTGTTTGATAAGCATTGTTGGAAATAGTTGAGTGATTTTCCATGTGCATGATTGGTGAATGTTTGTGAGATCATTTGAATGTGAAATTGAGAACTATCTTGAGTTAGGGTTTGTTAAAGATCATGAGTATCATTGTTATGTGAATTTGGAATTACCTTGACTCAAGGTTTGAGTTCCATAGTGTGATTTGTTGGAAGTATAGTGAAACACTTGGATAGGGTTTGAAATCAAGTTGTATTTTATTGAGTGAATGGTTGAGTAAAGTTGTTTGAGCATTATTGATTGAAAGTATTGAGTGATAGTTCAATTTTTGTGAATCAAATTATACTTTATTTTTGAATTGATTTGAAAGAAAGTTTGAATATGATTTATTGTTTTGTGAGTGTGAAACATATTGAGTCTCTAATCATTCTCTATATGTTTATGTTGTTTAAAAAGATTTTGAGTGAAACTTGTTTGTGGTATTGAAGAGGTTTTATGTAAGAGATTAAGTTGAGTTTTCTAAAATTGTTAATGATATTTTTGTGAAATTTTAAGGATAGATTAGAGGTAAGTCTTTGTGAATACTTGAGAGCAGAATTGATTCATTTGTTCAAGCCTTGTGTTAAGGCTTTGGGCAAATATGAGCAGAGTTGGTTTATGATTTGATCAAGCTTTGTGCTAAGGCTTGAGGATATATTTTGGTACATATTTATGAGAAATTTTATTCCAGAGTAGAGATAGATTTGGGGTCAAATTTTGGTGTAAATTTAAGAGTATATTTGTGCCAGAGCAGAGATATATTTGTGAGTAAAGTTGATAGAGTAGAGGATATTTTTTAGTACATATTTGAGATAGGGATTGAACAGAGCTGGGAGAAACCTTTGGAGATGAGAAAGTAGAGGATAGTAGTATCTAGTGGATAGATATTTATTATCTAGGGTAGTGATAATAGAGGTATTCTGAGTGAGGACAGAGGTCTTCAATGGAGAGAAATCCACAAGCTAGTGTAGTGGAGGCAGTAGTCTTCTAGAAGATCACCTTCCAGAGAATATAAGAAGGAGTTATCCTATGGATTTGAGTCCATGAAATTTATTGGTGGATTGGTGTCTCCTTTGGATAGATGTCCATAAATATTGTAATAGGGAAGGATTCCCAAGAAATTGATTGAAAAAAATTTACTAAACTATTTTATCCATGGAGTAACCCACATTAGGTGAACCACATTAAATAATATCTCTTATGTGTGTGATGCTTTGAGTAATGTTTACTACTTTAATATTACTGATATTATTATATGTATTAAAAAACAAAAAACTTTATCTTATACTATTCACCCCCCCTCTCAGTATAACCTCATGTTCTTCAATTGGTATCAAAGAAGGTCTCTCCATGAAAAGACTAATAACTTGGAGGAAGATCCATCAAGAACACACATGACTTCAGAGAATTAAGAAGAGACCATGTTTAACATAAAAGAGGAATTATTTGTTGCTCTCAAGAACTTGGAAAAGGTTAGAAAGAATAACTCAAGTTTGAAATATCAAATTCGAGAGAATGAAGAAGCAAAGATGGAACTCCTACACAATATCACAAAAATCAAGTTAAAGGTATATGAAGGAAATAAAATTGAACAAGATATGACAAATCTATTAAGAGTAAGGGAAATAGAGTGTGAAATATTGGAAGTATAATTTTTTTCTCTAAGGCATGAAGTTAAAAAGATCAAGTTATGACAAGATATAAAGTTAGGAAAATAGAAAGAGGAATCAATATTTCAAGAAATAGATACATCAAACAAATATAAGCTTGTGACTCATACTCTGGAAGGAAAATACATAAGCAAAGAAGAATAAAAATAGGAACCATGGATGAGAGTTAATCACAATAACAAGAAAAGGAGAATCACTTGACCATATTGTCCAAGGTACTCAAACAGGTTACATAATCTCTTCCATGGCTATTGTTTTTCATGTAAAAATATGGTCATAGAGTTGTACATTATATTGGTTATGTGAAGAATGATGTTAATAGAAATTTCAAACATTTTGCAGCTCTTATGAATGATGATGTCATATGTTATAAATGCAATAATTTTGGGCACAAGGCTAGATGGTGTAAAATGGTATTTTCTAAGTCAAGTAAAAATAATACAACTTCAACAATTAGGAAAGAGAGAAAAGGGTATGAGAAAGTTATATCAATATTAGTACAAACAATTATTCATGTTCAGGATAAGATAAAACAATGGTTTCTTGATAGTGGATGTTCTATTCACATGACAAGAGATAAAAGTATATTTCTTGTACTCAAATAAACTAATGGAGAATCAATAAGATTTGGTGATAATGGTTCAAAAACATTTTGTGGAAAAGGAACTCTAAGTTTAGATAATGGGAAAAAAAAAATAGAGAATGTATTGTATGTCAAGGGGTTTAAGAACAATCTACTGAGTGTGAGCCAACTTTGTGATCAAGTACACATGGTTACATTTCATCCAAGTAGATATGAGATCAACAAATCTAAAACTAGAATACTTATTGCAAATGCAAGTAGAACTACAAACAACATTTACATGCTAAGTGAGATTAAAGAAGAAAAGTATTTTCTATCACAAGAATATGAGAGTTGGTTGTGGCATAGAAGAATGGGTCATTTGAACTTTGAAAACATAGTAAACATAAGCAACAAGCAAGTTGTCAGAGATTTACCCAAGCTAAAAAGGCCATAAAATACAATTTGTTCACAATGCCAGCATGGAAAGAAAACTAGAACAAGTTTCAAGTCAAAAGAATTTATGTCATTTGATCCATTGAAACTAGTACACATTGACCTATGTGGTCCTACAAGGACAAAGAGTTTACAAGGTGAAAATTACTTTATATTATTTATAGATGATTACTCCATAATGATTTGGGTAGCTTTACTAAAAGAAAAGTTAGAAGGTCTTGAGAAGTTTAAAGCTTTTATAGAATTAGTGGAAAATGAAACATGTAAAATAATTAAGAGTTTAAGGTCAGACATAGGAGGAGAATTTACCTCAAATGAATTCATAAACTTTTGTGAACAACATGGGATCAAAATAGAATATTTAGTAGTAAGAAATCCTCAACAAGATTGGGTAGTTGAAAGGAAAAAAAGGATAGTTGAGAATATGGCTAGAGCCATCTTAAATGAGTCTAATATTTCAGATGGTTTTTGGAAAGAGGCAGTTCATACAATAGCATATATCATCAATAGAGCTCAAGTAATAGTAAACCATCACAAAAATTCATATGAGCTCTAGAAAGGAAGACCTGCCACTATAAAGTACTTTATAATTTTTGGAAGCAAATGTTACTGTTGAAAATTTTGTCATATTGCTTAGAGGGGTAATGGAAATCAAGATTTTGTAAAGTATTTTTTTAGTTTTCATGAATTTGTTCCCTTGCTTTTGAATATTTTTAAGTATTGCAACAATTTTGGCTTTCATTTTCATCCCCTTGTACATAGAATTGGATGTGTAAGATCTTCACCACAAAGCAAACCAGGTTTAGGAGCTTCGTAGGAAAAATAAGGATAGCTTCGCCAAGAAAGGAAAACAAGAAATTTTAGATCATCGCATGGAAAAATCTTCGCTAGCGAAGCAGCCTAAATAGTCGCTTCAGGTGAGAATCTTGCAAAGCAAAAAATGCAAAAATTCCTAAGTATTGAGAGAGTGCTTCGCTAATATTTAAGCGAAGAATCCACTTCAGACCCCTCTCCTGTCGAACCATTTCTCCAAGCATAATCTACTTTACCTTGGGCTGCTACAAAGCATCTACTTTGGACAACTTTTGTGCGAAGCTCCCTCATCCAAAGCATTAGTTTCCCTTGAAAATTCAAAGCAATATTCTAAGGAAATAATGCACTTCGGCCCAAAACCTCTCGAACAGCTATCTTGAAGGAGGTTCATAGCGAAGCATTTTGTAGCACATTGGTGATTATCTGCCACTTCAAAAAAAACCCCCTGCGAAGCAGCATCCAGCTTATTTTTTTGGTGAAGTAATAAATAGTTGGGAGTCCCATTTTGAAAGGCGATCATTCCCACTTTGGCCCACGTCCATTGCGAAGTGAAGCTCTGAATGTGAGTTTGGCAAAGCTCATTCAAGGATGCTGGGCACACATCTTATTCTCTAGCTTAGTGTGCTTCTCTGGTTTGATGATGGTATAGCATCATATTTTTGTTTCTATCATGGCATTGAAATCTGTCAGTGAAAACTCATCTTCAAAATTCAACTGCACAAGGGATTCTTAAACTAGGTCCACCTGCTCTATCCCCTCTGCTATTGCATGTATGAGATCACCACTTTCCTCCTTGAACATCTTCTGTACAAGGAATGTAGAAGGTTTCTCATTGTATATTTTAACCTTATTTCCCTTGAATGGAACTTCTAAATGTGAGTAGTCCATGGACATGTATCCTCCTAACTTTGCTATGAATTCTCTTGACAAGAACATACTAAAATATGGCTCCAGGTCAACGACTACCACCTCTTGTATTACCATAATTTGAGGCACTTTGTGTAGTTGAATAGGTATATCTTTAATTACATCAATAGTATTTACATGAGTACCATCCAATTGGAGTACATCATGGCTACTTTGCATGTACTCCATTCCTATTTCCTTGCAAACCGCCTTAGGCATGACTGTCATTGCAGCCCTAAAATCAATCAACAATTATGGACGATATACCCTTCCATTTGTAAGGATGGGTAGAATGGAGGAGGCCTATTTTTTCCTATAATGGATGTGGATAAGGTTTGCACTAGGGCAAGTGGTGCTAACTTTCTTGCCTTAGTTGTCTTCAAGGATTCCTGCAACAAGTCCACTTGTCCAGGTAGTTGTAATGCGTCATATAGACTAATATTGGTAGGTGTTTTCTTTAGCTCGTCTATGATGTTGTATATTAAGGATTTGTGTATCTTGGGTTCTTTTTTAGCCTCATACTTCATGCGATACTACTCTTTGGCTTCACTCTTTGTCATTTTGTCAGTGAAGGGAGTTTAAGATTTTCCCTAGCCTGTGCTTTGCTTTTTGCCTAAGGTGGGGTTGTGGAGGCCTGTTGGGCCTTATCTTTTGCTAGCATAGGATGAGAAAATTTGTTCAGGGCCTTGGAATGTTGTTGTCCCTTCTCACAGTGAGTATACACCTTTAGTGGGGCCATTTGAGCCGCATCTACCTCCATTGGTATTTTTCCTTCTCTAGTAAGGATTGAAACTTGCTCTTCTTCATCAATTACTAGGTTCTAATCTATTTGACTGATATTGACTTGACCACTAGGGCTACTACCCGAAAGCATTTGAACATAATGTTGATGCAACATGCAGGTATTTTCTTCATGTGGGTCGTTACACATGGAGCACCAATGTATGTAGTCAGAAGTGCTTGGAACTTCATCAATCATGGCATTTCTTGTCGATGACCTCCCTTACTGTACCACTTGGTCTTTACTGAGAACTGGTGGGGGATAAGACCTCCTTGGCAGGAACTCTTGATGTGCCTGCTTCTTTTTCATGATGGTCATGTCATTAGACAAGGTCTCTACCATGGAGTTTAGGGATTGAACCTCCTGTAGTATTTTAGCCTGCATATCTTCAATGTATTGCTCCAAATTTTTTGCACCCTTACCCTCAAGCTATAGGATCTGTGCCCATAATGGGGATGCGAGAAGGATGGGACAATACCTCAGACTAAGAGACCTTTTGAAGGTCCCACCTCTTGGGGGAGGAGTATAAGGGTGAATTTTTGACGGATGGTGGGTTCACCAAGAAAATTTTGAGTGGCAGTTTCCATGCCTAGGTTGATAGTGGGTTTGATATGTTCATTTTTATGATCAATCATTCAACTCCTAGGTTTGGCCAAGATGAATCTAAACTATTCTATCTACCAATAATGATTTAAATGGATACAAAAAATAGGAATGAGTGCATGTTAATTAGAATGTGTCATACCTGATTCCAAATGTTTGATGAAGATTCTGAGTCTTGTAGCAGTTCAGATCGCCTCAATTCATACGTAATCATCTGAGATTTCACAGGATCATCAGAAACCTCCAATCACAAAAACAAACACAAAATACCAAATATGCAAGTGGAGAAGCAAAGGTCAATGGTAGAAATAATAGCAAACATGCCTAAATAATGGATTCCAATAACAAATAAGGAAATGCAGTAGATTTAATGATTGATTTTAAATTTACCATGCGATTATGCTAGATGAGGTGAACTCCAAGATGCAAAAAACATAATAATTCAAGATAGTGCAAAAATACAATATGAAAAATGCAAAGAAATCTAAGGAAACACAAACTCTAGACTCGGATTATCCCCAATCTGGACTACAGTCAGGATCGCCTCCAATCGTACGATATCTTCTGCAACGATCCAACCTATCTTTGACTAAAAAAAAGTAGAGTTCCTACAAGAAAATGCAAAATATAGAACACAAATAGTAGTACGAGGGAATAAGGAGTTAAATCTATCAGCTAAGGGGTTTAGGGAAATTAGGATCAAGGGGAGTTAGGGGGGTAAACTAGAAAATCCTAGTTTATATATGCTTAGGAAGAGGTTTAAGAGGTTGGGGATCATCCCAATCTGGGAGATCTCCAATAGGGAAATATCCAACTGCAAAGACACACTTCTGCCCAAGTTGGAGAGGGTGATGAAATAGAAGCTAATTATGAAAATTTAGTTTTGGGACAAAATCGTCTGGACATTTTGTCCATGACGATTTCATCATATCTAGGATGATCTTGTCTAATCTGTGACGATATCGTCCAATAGTCAAAACCAATCCTAAAAATGGTACGAAAAATGGGGAAACAAGTAGCAGGCGGTTTTGGGGCGATTTTGGGGTTAAAATTCAAATTTTTATCTTTTATATTTTACTAAGGTTTTAACCGTGCCAATTTTAGGGTGCTACATTAATCTTTGGGGGTAGGTGCCAATGGGGCCATCATTGGTATTGGGGGTAGGGCAGGGTATTGGGGTGGTGCTGGTAACACAGGAAATACCGAAGGGATAGTGGGCAATGGTGCTAAAAATATAGGAAAATGTATTTATGTAGTGACCTGAGACACAATGGGGTTCAGTTTCCATGATGAGATTGGATACGCAGGGGTTGCAGAGATTTGCGAAGCAGCTACACTTGTATACTGGGACTGAGGGAATTTTGGAAGTATGGGCATTGGCATCCTTTGAGGAAGTTTACCCATGGTTATAAAATCCATTTTTGCTTTCTAGGCCAATTCATACAGTTCAGGGAAGGTATTAATATTCGAATATCTTACCATCATACTGATGTTAGGGTTAAATGCCCTAAGGTAATAATACGTCGCAACTTCGTTGGTTGGTCAAAGTCCAACTGGTACCCTTTGCTAAGTTCGAGCGAACCTTACATTGAAATAAATAATCTCCTCTTATGGGTGTCTCTGAATCATCATAAACTGGTGCAAGAGAGAGGATGGATCAGAAGATTCATTAAAACCCCTCATTAATTGTCTAGCTAACTGGTCCCATCCCATTATAGTGCCAGGTGGTAGGGATCTATACCAGTAGAGGAGCTTTCCTCTAAGAGACAGAACTAGAAGATTTACCATAACTATTTCTTCTATGATATCATGAATTGCTGCCAGAGAAACAATGTCTTGGATATGTTCCAGAGCTGTCTTCCCTATTCCATCGAATGTGGGGATTTTTTTCATATCAACAGGCAAAACCTATCCTTGTCCCACTAGATTTAATGGTCCAAAAGAATTCCATGTTGGGAACAATCTGGGTGGTGGTTGTTGCTGCTGTTGCTATATTTGTTGTTGATGTTGCTGGTGTGCCATGTTTACACCTAGATTTCAAAAAATAGGAATTCCTGAAGTTCCTTGTTGATTGCTAACTGGATTACTAACTGGAACGGAGGCACTTGGATGATCTAGTGAGTTAGGAGGATTAGGAGGAAGACTAGCCACTATGCTATCTGAAGTTGGCCCTTTTCTATCAAAGGCAGCCTCTTGTGAGGACGTTCTATGTAACAGTGATTTATGGGTGACCAACTTGGAGCATTCCCCGAAGGCATAAATATCAAGTTCAAAGAACTCAGTCTCTTCTCCACTATTCCTAACTCTCCATCTTGTTTGCATGAAGGCACATATACTTTAGTATCGATCTCTACGGCTTTAAGATTCTCAAGTTGAACAGAGTTGCCAGATGTTAGATTCTTTTGGCAATGAGATAAGCATTGATTCTCACTACCACTCACAACATGAGACTAACCGAGTCCCACTGGGCGTGCTAGAAAATTTTGGTCACAAATCTGCCACTGGAAAGGATTTTGGTATGTATACGTTCCCTAGACCTAGACCAATATTGATAGGTCGAAGGGAAGATATGCCCTTCATGCCAATATCCATAGAAAGACCGGCTCCTTTACTAAACTACTTAGTGTCTTAAGCTAAGAGTATAGGAAAGAGATAAAAAGAGTAAGGGTGCAGGAAAGAAATAAAGGGAGTAAGGGAAAGAATGTCAATGGATTTTTAGATGGAAAGAACCAACAGTACAATTACTAGCTAATATCTTGAAGTAGCAGCAATAAATACAAATAATAAAACATGAATGAATGTTGCACTAGCTTTCCTATGTATCCTCTAGATGAGTTCCAGGATCCTCCTAATCCCTTACACCAAAATCTAGATTTTAGAATTATAGCAATTAAGAAATAGGTGAATATAGCAGAAACACTATCCACAAGTAGCATACAAGAAAACTTACACAACATTTTTCCCCCCAATGTATCCTTCAAGAGAATTCTAGGGTTCTGTCCCCAATCACACACCTAAATCCAGGATTCAAAATTACAGTACATGAATGAAGAAAGAACAAAAAAATAATCATGAAAGGTAGCATACAAGAGAGAAATAAGGCCCAAAGTTCTTGATATTAATCATATAAATCAAGTTACAGTAGCATTCTAGCAAAAGTTCTCCCCCATTTTTCATTAAAATTTGTGGGTTTTTATAGAGGACCTGACCCTATGAGCTATTAATGCACTTAATCTAGAGGTATGCTCTTGGGAACCTGGAAAATTTGCTTCTGCTCCTCTTGCAACCGAGTTTTCACATCCTTTTCCACATTTACCCATTATGGTTGTATTAGCCAGGAAACCTGTATTTATGGGTCGTTTGACCTGTCCTAGATTTTCTCGGGTGTGGGGCTCGAGTGGATCCTTGATTCCCTTTGACTCTCCCCCGTGACTGATATTTCTTTTCCAATTGCTATAAATAGGTACCGGGTCTTTCAGACTAGTAAAGGTGTATTTATGAAATACTCGATTGCCTCAAAAAATGCTTGGTCTAGGAGTGTGTGCCTTTGAGAATCCTCTTCTAAAAAATCTACCAAGCTTGTGTTGTCAAACAAAATTATCAAAATATAAATATTTAAACTTTATTGAAACTACTCTCTAATATTCATAAAATCATCTAGAAAAATTTGGTAACTCAATGAGCTCACACCCTAAAAAATGACGATGAAAACTATAATTTTTTAAAACTAAGGACTTATAAAAATAGTATTTCATATATCTTCATTTTTCTACCAATTTCAACACAAATTAATTTTCTTACCCAAATGAAAAATGTATCAATTTGCATTTTTCTAAAAAATATGATTTGAAAAATGTCACTACCATTTTTCCCAAAAACTAACTTCATTGGGTCATATCTCCCTCAATATTACTTGGATTATTGCATGTGACATCTCATCATGAAGATTTTAAAATTTTAAAAAATATGGCATTGTAGAGGGGAATTATGGAGATTGTTCTTTGATGGCACCCGATGCAAAAATGGTGTCGGGGCATGAATACTTTTAGTATCACCATCTGGCGAGCAAAGAGAATATTGCTACCAGTTGGTTTGGAGCTACACCAAAAATGTAGCAGAGTATGAAGCCTTATGCCTAGGACTCAATAAAGTAGAGAAATTAGGCATAAAACATCTCCAAGTCTTTGGAGATTAAAAATTGATATGTAATCAGGTTACCAACAAGTGCATCTCAAAAAAGCATTATCTTAAAGCATACCATAACAGAGTATGGGAATTGTTTAACCAGTTTGAGTCACTCAATCTGTAGTCCATCCCACGATAGAAGAATAGACACATCGATGTCTTGGCTTCCATCGCAGCTAGATATTCTCCAATTGATGACATGGTACACAAGCCCAAGGCCATGAGGATGATTTATAGGCCCTCTGTGCCAGATAGAGACATGCATTGGCAAGTTTTTTACAATGATGAACATATCATCAATTTCTTGGTCCAAGAAGCAGCTACTATTGAAGGAATAAGCCCATAAGATGAATAATATGAAGGTCTGGTCCAGTTAAAAAACAACCATGTTCCAAAAGGGTTGATTACTCTAGAAATCCTTTTTGATCAAAATGATCGAGCGGTTTCCTACAGAATCAAAGTCAATGCTAAGCAATATCAGGATCTAGAGCTCGAATCTAGGAAAGTGATAAAATTCAGGATAGATTGCATCTCAAAAGAGATAGAATAGATCCGATATTTGTGCAGAAGGTATCCTGACATAGTAGCATGGTCTTATCAAGACTTGAAGGGATATGATCAAAAATTGGTTCAACATACAATTGAGTTGTAGGAAGGGGTCAAACCTTTTCGACAGAAGAAAATGCTTGTCAACCCAAAGATCAAAGTCATGATGAAAGATGAAATCTTGAAGATGCTTGAGGCTAATATAATTTACCCCATAAAGCATTCCTCTTGGGTAGCGAATCTAGTCCCCGTGAGGAAGAAAAATTGAGACATTCGACTGTGTAGACTTTCACATTCTAAATCAGGCTTCGTTAAAAGACCATTACCCTCTCCCAAAAATTAATCCACTCAGTAGCTGGGGCCCAGTGTTTCTCCTTACTTGATGGTTTTTCAAGATATAACCAGATTTGGGTTAGGGATGAGGACCAACACAAAATGACATTCACTACTAAATGGGGAACATTTGCTTATCAGAAAATGTCATTCGGCCTTTCAAACGTAGGAGCAACTTTCCAGAGGGCTATGAATTTAGCATTCAAAAAACTATTGAATAAGGTCATTATAATATATTTGGATGACATGACCATCTTATCATAGAAAAGGGAAGACCATCCCTTGCACTTACAACAAATATTTGAAAAATGACAAGAATTTGGCATCTCAATTAACCCTAAGAAGTCCATATTCGTAGTAAATGAAAGAAAATTACCGGGACATGTTATATTAGAGAAGGACCTTGCCATAGATCCTAACAGAGCTAAGGCTCTCTTAAAGCTCCCACTCTTGGTGAATAAGAAAGGGCTACAGTCATTTTTCGTCCAGATTAATTTCATAAGGAAGTTTGTTCCAGACTTCACTCAAGTCATTAAGCCGATGTCTGAGCTCTTGAAGAAGGATGCTGAATTCACCTGGATGGATGAAAGAAGGGGGGCATTTGAAGAAATCAAGGCCCGAATCGCTCAGGCACCAGTCCTGACTACAGTAGGGATTTCATCCTATATGCTAGAGGATAACTTGAGAGTTACGTCGCAGTATTGACACAAAAGGGAGAAGATGGTGAAGAGTGCCCCATTTCATTTCTAATCTAGGTAATACACCCCCAAGAAGAGAAGTACAACTTCATAGAAATATAGGTGCATGCTATTATGAAATCCCTAAGGAAATTCAAAAAATTTATCTCCCAAAGTCTGGTTACAGTATTCGTCATTCATCCTGATGTACGCAACTTCATTATCCAAGGAGAGTTGGGCAACAAAAGGGTTGGTTGGGTCAACAAAATATAGGAGTTTGACATTGAAATTAGACCTACAAAGTTGGTTCATGGTCACACGCTATGCCAGGAACTTGCGAAGAGCATAGCAGCCGAAGTAACAGCTTGTCAGTGGGATGACTTGGCAGCAGAAGAGTGCTTCGCGAATCAAGAAGAAGATGAAAAAGACTGGGTCAGTGAAATAGTTGAATATTTCAACACTGGGAGATGTCCTCCACATTTGAATGCCTCATAGCGAAGAGACTTCAGGATGCATTCCCTCCAATACATATTATGTCCTGAAGGCCTATTCTTTAGAAATATTGATGGTGTTCTTCTCAGATGCATAAAAGAAGATGATAAGAAAAGGGTCCTAGGTGAATTCCATTCAGGTTTCTCAGGGGGCCACTTCGCAGGAAGAACAACAACTTTAAAAATAATTAAGGTGGGTTACTATTGGCCTACGCTCTTCATTGACGTCTTTGCAGTCTGCCAAAAATGTGAACAATGTCAAAAGTTCGTCGATCGAGGTAAAAGTGCTCCTTTGCCCCTCCAACTAATACAGGTAGAAGCACCCTTCCTATAGTGGGGATTATATTTCATAGGAGTTATCTCATTGAACTCCTCTGCAGGACATAAGTTCATCTTGACTGCAACTGACTATTTCACTAGATGGGCCAAAGCAGTGCCCATAAAACACGTCGACCAAGAAACTATCATTACATTCCTAGAAGGCTTGATTACCCAGTTCAACATCCCAGAAGCAATAGTAACGGATAATGGTCATCAAAAAATTCACCTACAAATATGGGATGTACCACAAGGTCACCTCCAATTATTATCCACAAGGTAATGGATTGGTAGAATCAACAAATAAAACCTTGTTAAGGATACTGAGAAAGCTCGTAGAGAAGAATAGAAGGACTTGGCACCTTCTCCTAGATCAAGTCATGTGGGCTGATTGGATATTTGTCAAGAAGTTGATCAAAACTTTCCCTTATGCCTTGGTATACGGAAAGGAGGCTATCTTACCAACACCCATATAGAAATTCCTATGTTATGATTGTTGAACAAAGAAGAAGAATTTAGTCCCATGGAGGATAGACTAGCTCAACTGCTACAATTGGAGGAATATCATGATAAGGCCTACCAGAATTTCACAAAACATGCTCAAATCAACAAAATTTGGGTCAAGAAGTCCTCTACCTAAACATTTAGAGTAGGAGATCTGGTATGGAAGTGGGACTCTTGGAAGGCCAAGCCTGGCAATCATGATAAAATAGACATTTTTTGGGATGGGCTATTCGAGATTATGAAGGTAAATTCAGCTAACTCCTTTATCCTCAAGGACACAGCTGGCTAGACTTTGCCAATTTCTATAAATGGTCTTCATTTGAAGGCTTTCCATCGTTAAAAAAAATATTATTAAAAAATTCCTTAAAGTTTTTACCTTTGTATATAATATCTTGTTGTTTGCGCTTGTATATACTTTGTTTTAAGACTTTCAAAAGGTTAAATAGACAGCCAGAAGAAGATCACAGCTTCATACCGCCATAGCAATGAGCTTCAGCTTCACCAAGTCTAGTAGAACCTCCTTCAGGAATTTTTTGTGCGAAGTAGCTGATGCAAGTTGGTTAGCTACGAAGCACCTTGGCATTGAAACATGAAAAGGCTCCTTGAAGGTCAAAATAGCATTAAAATGAAGACTAAGACTAGAATACAGTGTGTCATCGATAACCAATACCAAGGGATGGCTCATAATGCTCAAATCCCAAAGGAGAAAACAAATATAAATGACTTCACTCAGCAACAAGCTTTGTTGGAGAAGCAAATGCAAGTACCTCTTCGAAGCCTCCAATTGCCTAAGGCATGAGAAATACTTCATGAAAAGGAGATCGAGCAAAGTGACTTTCAAAAGAAATTATGCAAACCATTTCCCCATCTATAAGTGCGATAGAGACAAAGAGACACACCTCACTCAAAAGGCAACTCAATCCCCACTTCGGGGTTAATCTTCTATGAAGCAGGAAATGATGCAGTAAGGTAGCTCGAATCCCATGAGTAAAACAACTTCGGGCCCGAAGAGTGAAAATTGGTGGATCGCTGGAGGTTTACCACAAGGTGTCCCTTGTTAATATCAGCTTTGCCAAATCATAAGGTGTAAAACGAGAAGCATTTAAAATGTGCTTTGAGAGGTGTGCCAGCGAAAACCTAGGAAAACATTCAAGGCATGCGAGATTAATGCAAAGGTGGCGGGGCATATCCCAAGAGAATTTAGTTATGATTAAAAGTCATGCCCAGGTATGAGGTGGCAAAAATTTAGATTTTCAAAGTTGAGCTAGGTCCTCGAAACACATAGACCTGCGTGCAACCCCACCGCAAATCCAATAAAAAAGCAAAGCGATCTCTTTAGCCTGATTTATGAATTTAATTTTTGCAAGCACCATAAATAGTGGTAGTTACCACCTACAGCTATAAAACCCAAGTCGTAGCAGTGAAAAACTGTTCGCCTGCTGATAAGTGCAAGTATAAGGGCCCTGGCCAGAAGTCTGCAGTACTCCCATTCTCTGCATCAAAATTCTCTGTGTCAAAGGTTCTGCTGCCACTAAAATTCAAAATGGGAAAGAAAAATTCCAAGGAGAAAAGGAAGGAACCTGAAGTAGCCGGCCCGGAAAAGGTTAAAAGGGGTAAGGAAGAGAGAAGGCATAGACCCAAGAGGGTTGACCTCAACCTTCGCCCTAAAAAATAGGCTGTGGAAGAAAGGGAAGATTCGGAGGAGGAGCAACCTACAGAACCACCTATTTATGGGTGGGAAAAGATAAGGGACACCAAACTTTCGAAGAGAATTTCTAAACTCCGGTATACCATCGATTTCATGAAAAGTCAAATTTTTGTAGAGAATAAAAGAGCCACCACTTATTATTCATAGAAATACTGGTGCCTAACTTCGCTAGTGTACCACTATCCTGAGTTAGTTTATGCTATCATGCAAAACTATCAACCATCCACTAGACAGGTTTTGGACGACGTAGGTAACAAATTGTTCACAATTTTAAAGGAATATGTACAATAAGCTTTCGCCCTACAGGAAGGGTCTTCCAAAGGATATTCTATTTGTAATGTTATTCTAAGCAAAAAAATGGAGAGGTTTACCATTTCCATCTGCATCATAAAATTTCTAAGTGAAAACCTCAAGGACGGGCTTCCTTCAGGTAGGTTACCTCAAATGCCTTGCCCTCTGAAAGATTTTAAGAGCACAAATATTTTCTCCATCATTGCGTGGGTCACAGGCCTATCTATCGATGCTTTCGTACACCCCTGGAAAGTGTCATTGGCCGAGTGTATTTCATGAGGGTATTTTTATGCTCCATAATCATCAAGGCCAAACACTAACCCGGTCTTCTTTGATTAGGCAAAATGGGTAGCTTGGACCTTACATACGCAGCTGGTTAGCATGAAAAATTCTAGGATGGGCCAGTATTTTGGACCTTGCTCTTTCTTGGTTTGGCTCTTTTTCTATCATACTCAGAAGCATTTTTCCCATATTGCTATTATTTTGAAAGATAACTATGGAACCCCTCTGCCAGTATATCAGTGGACTCCCCTCCTAGCAAGGACGGAGTCATATTATGCTTTCAATCAACAGTTTTTAGGACCTGCCATTCAGCTAATGCAAGGTTCTTGCCCTCAGGTTCCCATAAGCCTTAGAGATAAGGTAGTTAAAGAGGAAAAGGAGTATGTTTTTCAATTGACATAGGGGCTTGTGGTTCACCTATTCGTATTTATAGGGAATCCCTTCCTACTACCTGTTCACCCTTTCGAATACCAATTTGTACTGGAGGTTGCTCGCCAGAGCGACGTAACAAATGTTATTTATGGCCATGGCTGGAAATGGGCACCCACATGTGATTTCCCCTTCAAGATGGGAGTCATTGAGGTTTTTACCCTCAAACAACATGTTTAATTTGAGGATAAACTTATCGACTTCGGTTTGCTATAGATCCCTCAGCAGTGGTGCTACGACCCCTTGGGAGTAATGAGGGACCATATCTGATTTAAAAACTTCCATGTTTACCCCACTCGAAGGTAGTAGAGCAGCGGAACAACCCTACCGAGAGAGATTTGAAGTGGCACCTAGAAAAAATGAAGGAATTACCCCTATGGCATGATTTTTACACCATAGAGGTTGAATATGACTCGATTTAGCACCCCTTTCTAGGCCCAGACTCCACATTCTGGAGAAAAATTAAGGATGATTTAAGGGGAGAGTTAAAGGGTTGGAGTGAAGAACAATTAAAGGAATGGTGGGTGATGAGAATCCATTGCTGAAAGAAAAAAATATATGGGCTTTTGGAGATGTATAAGGATTTTACAATTTTTTATGAAGCTAATGTTGGATCTTGGAAGCCCATATCCTTCACTGACTTTGTTCCTCCTAGTGCCCTAGGTTCGAGCTGAAGCCCAAGAAAAATTGATGATGTTTTCGAGTAGGAAGAAGAAGAGGAGGCAACAACAACACAAGAGGAGTTGCTTAAAGAACATATTGGAGGTTATGACACAAATATTGTGCGATCATCACAACAATAAGAAAAGGAGGAGAAAAATAATAGAAAGAGACTTGAACGGGTCCAAATGCCTCCCTCTCATCCGAAGCGACCTCGTACCAGACCTCCAGGTGCTTCTAAAAAACAGTCTACAATAGGCTCGGTTGAGGTGGGTGTCGGAGAGACAACATCGTAAAGGACTGAGATGGTTTCGGAGGTGGACATCATTAATGTGGAAGAATTCCTCCAAAAAGAAGAGAATCTTGAAGAAGAATTCAAGGATGTCATAAGTACATAGGTCAAGAAATAACATGAGTCAAACACATAGGTATTTGCTACTTTTGCTCTATTTTTAGAGCACACAGGTATGCATCCCTCACCTTTTACCCTAGTTTCCCAAGTTGTGTCTATGGTAGTCTTGGCTGAAGGTCCCCAAGAGTCTTCCCCTATTTCAAATAAATCTCCCCAAAATATTTTTCAAACTAAACAGTTGCCCCATCGCATAGTACCCTTTGCTACCACAAATCTATCTCACAATCCTACTGGCCCCATAAACGTCTCCACCCTATTTGAGTCATCAAGCCAAGACAAGGCCACAAACACCACTTCACTCACCCACACCACCATCCCCTTAGTATTTGGTCATATCGGAGGCAATATTCCAACTCCAAACCTTGACTCCCACTACCCAGTCATGCATGCCATCATTTTGCTCACCAAAACCTCCACCACACTTGTCACCAAACCCATTGGCAATGCATCACCCATACAGTCATTGTACTTGTTCACCCCCTTGGCTAGTGATCCAGCCTCATTTGAAAATGAATTGGCTATGATCAAAAAGCGTCCTCTATCATAGAAGTTGATCCGAGCCCAGCATAATACTGACAAGATGCTCAAGGAGACAAGGAGAAAGAGGGGGCGTTCTCTAGCAAAGGAATAAAAGTGTGCTGTATTCAACCTAAAAAGCAAAAAATTACACAAAGTGAATAAGATACCCAAGGTCCAAAAACCCCTATACAAGATGATCCCTACTAACTATGACTATTAAGAAAAGGTCAAGGACCTGGAGCACTTGGATGTAGACAATGAATATGAGTCTATGAATGTGAGGATAGAGACATTCCACACACATGCGAAGATTGTCAATCAGTTTCGGTACGAAGTGGAGAGTGCCAACATTAAGTTAGAGGAAGATCTAGCCAAACACACTCAAAATTGGAAGATATAGAAAAACAATGTGAGCAAATGAATAAGGGAGTAGATGCCTTGAAGCAATAGGTAAATAAACTATAGGGTGCAGTGGAAAATCAAAGCAATATATAGGCCAAATCTGAAGTGAAGACCAAGGAGTTCGAAAGTAGAATCTTGCAGATGCAGCAACAGTTGTATGAAGCCCTAGTGCCCTATCAATTCTATCCTATATCACTGAAGCCCAGTATGCTGCTACACAAAAAGGACCAATAGTGGATGAAGTAATACAAGAAATAAGAAGCCGACTCAATTTGGCCTTTGAAGTACAAAGCATCAAATATCAAGACTTGCAGGTTGTCACCATGAGTCGGACAACAAGGGATGTGTCCATTGTCCAAGCTATAGTCCACACCTTCTTCTCCAAAGTGAGGAAATCTCAGAAGGCCAAGAACCTCATGGACATGTTTGAACAAGAGGAGCGTACATTGCTAGGATATTTTCAAGACCTTTCAGCATTAGGTTTCTTGATTTTCATCGATGATGACGGGAACCTTTTAACAAAAGAACTTAAACCGGCTTGGCTCAACTTTGAAAGTGATATTTTAAAAATAGATGAATGGGAGGAGCCATTCACAGAGGGGCAAGTCATGGACTTCATCCTTAGATATTGCAAAATCATGGTTTGTTTAAATTATTTGAGCATGAGAGCCAAATATGCCGACATAGGGTAGATTGATCGGTTCCATATTCTTATTAAAGCACTATAATATTGGGAACCTTTTCAGAAGGATGTTTGGGCCCATGTTATACAAACCATGGAACACATTCATGATCTCCTTCCCCCACCACCGTAACTCTAAACAACGCCAAAAGAAGAAGAAGAAGAGGAAGAAGAGATAGCTGCAGAGGCACCCAAAAAAAAATAGAAAGGAGAAGGTTCTAGAGGTTACTCTAATCCAATGGATCAAGGTTGAGGGTCCTTGAACTGAGGTAAGCTCATTGCCCCGCGAGCCACTAGGAATGTTGATAATTTTGTCAAATTGCTTAGAGGGGTAATGGAAATCAAAATTTTGTAAAGTATTTTTATTAGGTTTCATGAATTTGTTCCCTTGCTTTTGAATATTTTTAAGTATTGCAGCAATTTTGGCTTTCATTGTCATCCCCTTGTACATAGAATTGGATTTGTAAGATCTTTGCCAAAAAGCAAACCAGGTTTAGGAGCTTCACGGGAAAATGAAGGATAGTTTCACCAAGAAAGGAAAACAAGAAAGTTTAGATCATCGCATGGAAAAAGCTTCGCTAGAGAAGCAGCCTAAATAGTCACTTCGTGTGAGAACCTTACGAAGCAGAAAATGTAGAAATTCCTAATTATTGAGAGAGTTCTTCGCTAATATTTAAGTGAAGCATCCACTTCGGACCCCTCTCTTGGCGAACCATTTTTCAAAGAATTATCTACTTCGCCTTAGGCTGCTGCAAAGCATCTACTTTGGCCAACTTTTGTGCGAAGCTCCCTCATCCGAAGCATTAGTTGCCCTTGAAAATTTAAAGTAATATTCTAAGGCAAGAATGCACTTTGGACCAAAACCTCCAAAATAGCTATCTTGAAGGAGGTTTGCAATGAAGCATTTTATAGCAGATTGGTGATTATCTGCCGCTTCAGACAAAACCCCCTACGAAGCGACATCCAACTTGTTTTTTTTGCGAAGTAATAATTAGTTGGGAGCCCCATTTTGAAAGGTTATCATTCCCACTTTGGCTCACATCCGTTGCGAAGCGAAGCTCCGAATGCAAGTTTGGTGAAGCTCATTTGAGGATGCTTTTCTCAAAGGCATGCACTCCTAGGCTAGGCATTTTTCTGAGGCAATCGAGTATTTCATAAATATGCCTTTACTAGTCCGAAAGACTCGGTATCCATTTGTAGCAAATAGAAAAGAAATACCAGTCATAGGGAATATCCAGAAGGACTCGAGGACCCACTCGAGCCCCACACCCAGGAAAATATAGGACAGGTCAAATGACCCATAAATGCAGGTTTCCTTGGCTAATACGACCATAATGGGTAAATGTGGAAAAGGATGTGAAAACTTGGTTGTAGGAGGAGCAGAAGAAAATTTTCCAGGTTCCCAAGAGCATACCTCCGAATTAAGTGCATTAATAGCTCATAGGGTCAGGTCCTCTATAAAAACCCACAAATTGTAATGAAAAAGGGGGAGAAATTTTGCTAGAATGTTGTTGTAACTTGATTTCTATGATTAATATCAAGAACTTTGGGCCTCATTTCTCTCTTGTATGTTGTCTTCCATGATTATTTCTTTTATTTTGTCTTCATTTATGTATTGTAATTTTGAATCCTGGATTTAGGTGTGTGATTGGGGACAGAACCCTAGAATTCTCTTGAAGGATACATAGGGGGGAAAAATGTTGTGTTAGTTTTCTTGTATGCTGCCTGTGGATAGTGTTTCTGCTATATTCACCTATTTCTTAATTGTTGTAATTCTAAAATCTGGATTTCGGCGTAAGGGATTAGGAGGATCCTGGAACTCATCCAGAGGATACATAGGAAAGCTATTACGACGTTCATTCATGTTTTATTCTTTGTATTTATTGCTGCCACTTCAAGATATTAGCTAGTAATCGTGCTACTAGTTTTTTCCCTCTGAAAATCCATTGACATTCTTTCCCTTACTCCCTTTATTTCTTTCCTGCACCCTTACTCTTTTTATCTCTTTCCTGCACTCTTAGCATAATACACCAAGTAGTTTAGTAAAGGAGTCGACCTTTCTCCAGAGATTGGGATTGAGGGCATCTCTTCCCTCTAACCTTTCAATGTTGGTCCACGTCTAGGGTGCGTATACATACCAAAATACTTTCCAGTGGTAGATTTGTGACCAAAAATTACATAAGATGGAAAGAGAAAAATTTGGGTAAGTTTAACCCAAGATGTGATGATGGTATTTTTCTTGTCTATTCCACTAAGAGCAAAGCCTATAGATGTTATAACAAAAGGACACGTACTATTATAGAAAGTATTGTTCAGTGTTAATTTTACCCAATTGTAAAATTACACTCTCCCTTAGGGTTTGGATCCCAAAACCCTCTCTTGCAAAGAAGTTAAACAAACAACTTCTCCAAGGTCTTCACTATATTAGCATTTGCATATGTGTATTAGTAATCTCAATAAAAATATATAGATTCAATGCTAGGACCAGCTTAGCGATTGCAAGTAAATGTAAACAAGGGGGCATGTGTTGGTTCATTTTACCATGATATATTAATGATTGTTCATAAAAAAAAATAGAAGTAAATGTGAATTGACCCTCATATGACCACGATGTAGTTCCTTAATTCATTTTATATTGAAATATTTTAAGGTAGATTTTATCTTCCTTATTAAGTGGATTTTAGTCAAGTTTTATCTTGCATTAAATCCTAATTTAAACATGGAAATGAAGATTAAAATCTATCTATGTATGTAAATCTAAAATGATGAATAGGCTTCATAAATGTAGCTTCTTATCATGAAGATAAAGATAGCCTTTGATATGATTTATGAATCATCCCCCTTTGGTGAAATTAATATTTACAAAAAGATAATAATTCATTGCCTTAAAATAGAGGCTTTTAAAATGTCATTTTAATTATCCCTCTTTAATGAAATTAAAATTTTTATTAAGAAGAATAATTTAATGCTTTGAAACAATAACCTTCAATGTAGTACACGAATTACCTCTCTTTGATAAAATCAGAATTTTTATAAAGAGAAGGCAATTTAAGGCTCCAAAAATGGTGGCTATGAAATGCCATTAAAATTTTCCCCCCTTTGATGAAATCAGAATTTTCATAAATGGAATATCATTTTATGCATGCTAATTAAGTATAAAGCTGAAAAATCTGATTTGGTCTCAAAATTGAAAAAATGAAAATTTTAAATTATAAAAATTTGCATTAAAACAACAACTTTAAATAATTTTTATAAATTCGAAATGACTCCGGAACAAAACGTAAATATGCAATATGAAACTCTAAAGTACATTCTATGCAACCATGCAATTATTTTTGGATTTTAAAATTTTTTTAATTTTTATTTTAATGTATGAAATTTAAAAGAAAATCTGCAAAATAAAATTTAGAAAAATGAAAAAAATATAATCTGAACTAAAATTTAATGCTGAAAATAGAAATATGCAAAGCATTATTAGTTTGATGGCACCCCGTTCTACAAAACTAAAGATGTGATAAACTCTTACATGCAACCTAGTCTATTCAAACCTACATTTTCACAATCGAAATAGACTAAGTGCTAGCTCCTAGGGCACAAAAATAAATTTCAGATTCTAAATATTCAGTTATGTAACCCAAAATAAAATTAAACATAATATATAACTTTAAAATCTAAAAATAGGAAAAATAAACAAGTAAATTCAAGCATGCAGAAATTTTTCCTTCTTTCTTGCTAACAAAACCCAAATTTTTGAAAAGCCCTTGCATTCAAAGTGATAATTTCATTTTTTTTACATCCATATTTCTAGCAAAATCTAGCCTCCCCAAAAGAACCAAAAACCTTGTACCTTTTAGTAGCATGCGGTATCCAAGAGATCCAGTTCCTTTTCCTTTTTCGAAGGTATATTTGAGAGGGCATAAAACATTTCATTTTATTTTCATTTCACTTTCCAATATGACTATTCAATTTTTGTTTTCCCCCCTTTTTATTTGAAGTGTTGTAGCTTCATTTTACTCCTTTAAGACATTTGTAAACTCCGTATTTAATAATGCTCTAGTTGTTTCTTGAATTGACAATACATATTTTAGACTATTGTTCTCAGTTTTATTTTATCATGGTAGGGATAACTATATTTCAAGTGCCATCAAATAAAATTCTACGTATTTATCTTATACATTAACCTGATACCATGGTGGCACTTAATGATTTAATATTCTTTCAACTTTTTGTGCTTCTCCCACATATTCTTTACCCAGGTGTTACATTCACCGAGAAGGCCATGCTCTTTATTATAGTTCTTCATAGGTTATTTGCCTTGCATGTGTTTTATTTTTAATTTTTGGTTTTGGTTTCCATATGCGTGTCCCATCGACGATTTCAACTTGTTTCAAACTAACCTGTTTGCACCAATATCTCAATACCTATTGACAACATCCTATAGGTGAGGACCTCGAATTGCCCGTTCGTTACAAATACCCATAACACCTCTCACATCACTGTTGACAACGACGACACCTTCCTTGCTGGTGCTATCTAGCTTTCCATACATACTCCTGATGCTACTATTTTAATTACCTCCCGACCAAATGAAGACATGCTCACCATATTTTTACTATGCAAACCTCTGTGTACATCAGTTTATTCACGTATTTAACTAGATTATGGTTGCCCTGAATTTCTAAAATCCTACGTAGCTCAAACGACCATTGCATAACACCTACTACATTTGATACTTGCATCAATGCATAATGGGGCAAAACATAATAGAATAACTATCCCATGTTTTGATGCATTATCACATGCACTGTTTACACCGAATTCTAGTACTTACTGTAATCTAAATCTGGACCAGGCTAGATATTTATTATGGCACTGCTCACCTATGTTTGTCTTGAATATCCAATGTTCAAACTCCTTTGCGTTGCACATACGATTGTCATAAAGCTTTTTTTAGTACACTATGCTTACTTGCCACCACATGGGTGATGTCTCTATGTATTCCATCCATGGCATTCCACTTTAAATGTTTGTGAGATCCATTCGGTCGACCTCGATGTCATATAAACTTTTTACCTGCCGTACCAAATTTTAGACTGTGTAAATGCCACCTGAATCATGTCTCACTATATTTGTTGTTGACTTTCATCGTTCGGCCAAATAAATCATGCGTCAATGGTCCTCATAATATTACTTATAATTACCAAATTGTAATCATTTAGGAGATATTTTATTAAAATGAAATGCTTTTATTATTCATATAAGCCATTTTTTTAATAGGGGCTTTCAAATGTCAATGACACCCAGATAGATGAGGCAAACAACAAGGATTAAATTGATATATCAATTGTTCAATGATGATTGTATTTGTCTACATTGTTTGTGGTGATGATTTCATTTTTCTTCATCACTGTTGGATCTTCTTCGATTGTGTCTATATTTGCATCCTAAAAACTACCATCAAGCCTGCTTCAAATTACACTACCTGGGAGTCACTCTGGCCGTATCTATGTTATACATCCTTCACGTCCATGATCTCCCCTACCTAATCAGCCTCCTATCATGCCTGATCTACGTCTACTACCTCATGGGTGGTAGTAGAACCAACTCCTTTTGAATGCATCGAAGTCTTCTGACTCACTCACCCGCACTCCCATTTATGTTGTATTAGCCCTTGCGACACATTATGTCCATGATGTCATCCTACTAAAACCACCTCATGATAATCACCATGCTGGCATACCCTAGTTTCTTGATGTTTTAGATTCACCTACGATAGTTTACTCTCTTCGATCAATTTTCCTTTGCATTTGCACTTAAATACTACATAATTTTGTGTGAAACTTCCCTATTCTACATTGTATTATGTGGCCTTACCCATCAATCTTCCTACATCCATGCAACGATTGATATACACCTCTAATAGGGCCTTTTTTTTTATGTATTCAGCCCATGCTTTCCACCCATATCCTTTGTCTCTCGGCATCTCCTATGGCACAATATTCACTATTGGATCTTATTCAAATTTCCATGGTGATGTCCCACAACTTTATTAGCTTCATATTCATTGGGGCTTCCTTTACATACGTTGGATTCGATGCCTCGAGATTATCTTTTCTAGATAAATTTCTATTGCATGGCCATCATCTTGTCACTAGAGGTATCCACATATTCTATCCAAGTGGCAGTCCACATATCCATCATGTAGTTTTCAATTGACTTTGCCATCCATTGTGTCTTAGCACTTCATGGCTTGGCAACCACATCCACATTTTCCAAGTTCCGGTCTTCATCGTACGAGCCGGTCCAATCCTCTTTGTTGCTCGATATTTCCTAAGGTCCACCTGCACACAATAAAATCATATATATTAAACCTCATAAACCCAAAGCACCTTATGCCTTAAATCAAAGCCAAGAAAATTAAAGGCACTTTAAACATTATAAATTTATAACGAATGAATTACTTTCCTTACCTTTATATTTATAAATAAATCATGCTTGGTTTATTTTGACTTCTTTTTTATTTTTATTTATATATATATATATATATATATTATACATTATATATATATATATATATATATATATTTTTTTTTGAAAAAATTGAAAAAAATTGTATTAAAACAAAGATCAATTACATAGGGGAGAAGAACCTTCCCACCGAGAACAAAGAAAACATAAGATTACAAGGCATGAAAACATGACACAAACCACCTTTGACCGCAAAAAGTCAACAAGTCATGAAATCTTGACAAGTCGCGATATCGCGGCAACAAACCAACCTTGACCATGATGGAGCGACATGTCATGAAATCATGACATGTCGCAATTTCACGACAACTATCCAGCCTTGGCCACGATGAGGCGACAAGTCACGATATCGCAACATGTCGTGATATCATGACAACTAGCCTTCCTTGGCCATAATAGAGCAACATGTCGCAATATCGTGACATGTCGCAATATCGTGACAAAAATCCATCCTCGACCGTGACAGAGCAACATGTCGTGAAATTGTGACAACTTTCCTCCATTGGCCGTGACGGCGCAATACATCGCGATATCACGACAACTTTCCTCCCATGGTCGCGACAATGCAACATGTTGTGAAATTGCAACAACTTTCCTCCGAAAGCCGCAATGGTGCAACATGTCATGAAATCATGACAACTTTATTTCGAAATCCGTGACAGTGCAACATGTCACAAAATCGTAACAACTTTCCTCCAGAAGCTGCGACGACGCAACATGTCATGATATCGCGATAGCTTTCCTCCAATGGCCATGATGGCAAAAATTGTCGTGATATCACAACAAATTTCCTTCGAAGACCATTATGGCACAGCATGTCATGATATCGCGACAGCTTCCAACCAAAGGCCGCGACGATGCAACAGGTCACGATATCATGATAGCTTCCCTCCAAAGGCTGCGACAGTGCAACATGTCATGATATCGTGACAACTTCCCTCTAATGTCTGCGATGATGCAACATGTCATGATATCATGATCGCTTCCCTCCAAAGTCCGTGATGATGCAACATGTCACGATATTACGACAGCTTCCCTCCAAAGTCCACGATGATGCAACATGTCACAATATTGTGATAGCTTCCCTCCAAAGGCCATGACAACGCAACATGTCATGATATCATGACAACTTCCATCCAAAGGCCATGACGGTGCAACAGGTCATGATATCATGACAAAAACCACCCTTAGAATTTTCTTTGCTCATTGTCTCAAGGATATTTCAAGACCCTGCCTAATCACTTCATCCTCCAAAGACATGTCACTGTGCAACTGCACCCCTACCTCTTTCTCAGCACCCATCTTCGCAAGGAAATCGATCGCTTTATTTAAATCTCTACTCACATAAACGGGGATCACATCATCTAATTCCCTCCATAGTTCCTTTATTTGAGAGACCAGAATCCACAACCTCCATGCTTTTGAAGCAAAGTTCCTCATGCAGTCTAGAGTGCCAACTAGAATTTGAGAATCAGATTCTAGAATTATCCTCCTGTGGCCCTGATTAACAGCCCAGATGGAAGTAGATTTGATAGCAATGACTTCTAATTCATTGTTTGTGGCTCTTCCCAAGCCTTGTAGTTCCCAATAGAGCACTGAACCAGCATGATCCTGGCAAACTACACCAATTCCGGCACTACCCAGATTGCCTTTTGTAGCTCCATCAGTATTGATTTTAATCCAGTCTTCTAGGGGTGGTTTCCAGCTAGCTCTGTCCTGTCTCTCTTGCTCTTCAGCTCCCTCTTCTAGTGGCCCAGGACCAACCTGATTTTCCTCTTTAGCATAGATGGCAATAGTTTCTGTGACTTTGCTACAAATGACCTGCCAAACTCCATCTAGCGAGGAGAAAGTTTCTCTAAAAATACGGGCATTTCTCTCCAACCACACCTGCCACCAGATGAAAAGTAAGCCAAGCTCCTAGCCAATTCGAAGAGCTTTAGATTTGAATCTACCCATATTCCATCTTTCCCAAATATTGGTCTGATTCAGATCACCATTAGCCTGGAGTTTATAGTGAGAGAACCAACGCATCCAAATCTGATGCATGAAAGGGCACTCAAACATCAAGTGATTAGCTATTTCCTCATTCTTGTGGCATAATACACACTAAGATGGACCGATGATTCCTCTACTTTTGATATTGTCAAAAGTGAGAATTCCATTGTGCATAAACTACCAGGCAAAGAAATTTACTTTCGGCCAGCCCTTGGAATGCCAAATATTTCTCCAGTCCTAAACCAAAAATGAATGTGGGGTAGGCTCTGGGAGGATCTTGTCGTATCCGTACTTCACTGTATAAACACCAAGGTTCCCATAGCCCCAAGCTAATTCATCCTCCTTGTCTCTCCCTGTGAGAAATATTTCTATCAAGATTTTTGTCAAGATGGGAGCCAGCTCCAAAGGTATTGTAATTGGCCACTCCTCCAACCTCTTAAACCTCTTAAACTTATACTCCCCCATTTGGCTAGTGTTGAAGTAACTTTCAATTTGGACCCAACCCTTGGCTTCTATGGTGGATTTAATTGGTTGTAATTCGGGGAACTCAGCAATGATGGGTGGGTACTGGTCCCATGAATCAGTCCAAAAATGTGCCTTCTCCCCTCTCCCCACTTTCCAAAACAATTGGTCTTTAATAACCTGAGATCCAAGCTTAAGAGCCTGCCACACTAAGGATACAATACCATCCAGATGGAAACGGCCCATCTCATTGGGGTGAACATGACCCAAATATTTACTGGTGAGGATTCTAATGAATAAGGAGTTTGGTTGGGAAATCCACCTCCAGTACAATTTTCTAGCCAAAGCTTTGTTATTAAGCTTAGAGCTTCTCATTCCTAGCCCTCCTTTTTCCTTGGGCTGGGTAACTTTATCCCAACCAACCAGGGCCCATTTCCTCTCCCCTTTTGCTCCTTCCCATAAAAATCTTCTAGCCATTTTGTCTAGCTCTTTCCATATAGTATGTGGGGCAGCTAGGACAGGAAATTTATAAATTGGCATGGCCTGAATAACTGACTGTAAGAAAGTTAATCTACCCCCATAACTTAACCATTTATGAGACCAATGATTCATTATATCTTTGATACCATCCAAAATATCCTTCCAGATATCTATTTTTAATTTTTTGAAATGCAAAGGAACCCCCAAGTAAACCATTGGAAGAGAAGTCCTTGTGAATCCCAAGATCTCTATAACTTTGTCTTGTAGCCTTTGGTCAAGATTGAAAAAGACCACTTTGGATTTTTTATCATTGATGACTTGGTTTGAAGCCCTAAGGTAGACATTAAGAGTATCTCTGATTCCTCTAGCTTCCCTAAAGCTGGCCACTCCAAGAAATCTTGTATCATCCACAAACTATAAGTGAGTCAAAATTTCCTCACCCACCTTGATACCTGTTAGCAGGCCTTGATGTCTTCTCCTCAAGAAAAGTCTACCTAATCCTTCAACCAAAATGAGGAAGAGATAGGGAGAGCAAGGGTCCCCTTGACAAAGACCACGTGTGGCTCCAAAAGGTTGTGACGGAAGACCCTTGATTAGAATAGAATAAGAAGGCGTAGAAACACAGCTCATGACCCAATCTATCCAGTCCTGAGAGAAACCAAAGGCTGCCATAATTTTTGACAAGAAACTCCACTCCACCCTATCATAAGACTTGGACATATCCAGTTTAATGAACATTCCTTTATTACTAGATTTTTGCATTGTATGGATTGCCTCCTGAGCAAGAACCACCCCATACAAGATCTGTCTACCATCTACAAAACCCCCTTGCTCTGAGGAGATAATGTTATGAAGGAGAGGTTTGACCCATTCAGCCATTATCTTTGTGATTATTTTATAAATCATGTTGCATAAGGCAATAGGTCTGTAATTAGAGATATGAACCCCCTCCTCCCATTTTGTAAATAAAGTGATGAAGGTATGATTTATTGCCTTAAGCATTCTTTTATTAGTTTTGGACTCCTCTGTGACAGCCAAAACATCCTCCTCCAAAGTATCCCAAAAGGCCTAAAAAAACTCAATAGGAAAGCCATCTGGACCTGGAGATTTGCCGATGCTCATTCCAAAGACCACATTCTTCAGTTCATCTCTATCAATGGGTCTAAGAAGGGCCTAATTTTTTTCTTCAGAGATGATAGAGGGTATGACATCAATAACTTCATTTTGAGCCTCTACATATTTCTCCATACTTTCCTTAAAAAGTTTAGAAAAATAATCCATTGAATGGGAATGCATACCAGGAAGAGTATCAAAGGAGTGTCCATTCTCATCTTGAAGGGATTCCATGTTATTCATCTGTCTCCTAGCATAAGCTGATCGATGGAAAAATTTGTTATTTCTATCACCTTCTAATAACCAAGTGTTTCTTGCTCTCTGTTTCCAGTAAGTCTCCTCTTGGTTATCAATTTCCTCAACCACTTTACGCAAGGCATCATCCTCGATTTTGAGCTACTCTATAATTGTTCCTTCCCTAAAGTGTTTTTGAACCTCATCCCATCTGGCCACCAAGGGAGCTCTTTGGAGCTGGAAATATGACTTATTAGCTTGCCTCCATTGTTTCAGTTGAACTTTGACAAAATGAAGCTGTTTATGGAATCTAAACATTGCTGTCCCAAAAGGTAGATGGCCTTATTCCCACCACTGCAGAATTTTCTTTCGAAGATCCTCCTTTTGTAACCAAAAATTCTCAAATTTAAAGGGTTTGTGATGTTGCCCTGTCATAGTCCCTCCCTCCAGAAAAATGGGAAAGTGATCTGAAACTGGGCCCTCCAAAATTTGGAATTTAGTATTCCACTTTACAAATGCCTCCTCTGAGACCAAAAAATGGTCTAGCTTTACCTTCCTACTGTGTGGCTCCCTCCTCTTGTTAGTCCAAGTAAAGTAGGTTCCAAGGCCTTTAATATCCACTAAATGAAAGGCCTAGACTTGGGCAATCAGAAGCCAATCCCCTAGATCCAAAATTGGGGTTCCACCTTCCTGATCTTGAGTAGATAATTTAGCATTAAAATCCCCAGCAATAATCTAGTCTAAATCTTCCCTTGAGGACCTCATGTTATGTACAACTTTCCATTGGAGCCTCTGGTCATCAAGGTTTTGAGCCCCATAAAAATTTGTGTTTAAAACATGTTCAGCTGTGACATTATTCCTAAAATGAGATGTGATAACACCCGTCCAAGCTATATGTTCTATTGCAGTCCATTCTAGAGGGTTCCAAAGAGTAAAAATCCCCCCTGAGGCACCTTGGGCAGCCACATCCATATAACCAACGCCCCTCCAAATTCTATTAAATGTTCTACACATAATATCTAAAGACATTTTTATCTCTTGGATAAGCAAAAAGTTTGTTTTACATTTTCCTAAGAGTCTTTGAACAATAGATTGATGGGTTCTACTATTTAAAACCCTAACATTCCAAAATTGAATAATCATTGAAAACCTTGAGAGCAGTAAGAATCAATTGTCCTCACCGATCCTCCAGTGATCAGCTTGTCTCCTTGAACTGCTAGCAAGTCCTTATTTGATTTTTTGCCCGCTCCTTAAGAGTTGCTATTTTTGGATCTCTTTTCCACCTGAGTTATCCCTAGGGTTGGCCTCTCTCTATTCTTTTCTGCAATTCCCATGCTGACATCCTTAATTATTGGCTACGCTTAGGAGTGCACTATCAATGCACCTTCATTCTCTGGCTGCGGTAACTCAATGGACTCACTCACCTATTCTAAGACAAGGGGAGATGAAGGAGAAGCATGAGTGTGGATGTTATTGTCCTAAATATTCCCATCCATTCCTTCCATGACTTGATCCTCTTGATCCACTAGTGTCTTAAAATTTTCATATCTATTGGCTGGCTTGAGTTGTGACTGCTCCTTACCATTTTTTATTTTTCTTTCTCCTTCTTTTGGGTTGTTCAAAGCCATATTTCTGAACATCATTACCCTAAGGAGTATTGTATGGTTCTTTGGCAAGAGTAGACTTACCCTCTCTGGGGTGATTTGGCATTCCAAGCGGGGCCTCCATTTTTGTGTTCAAAATATTTGGACAAAACCAGGCCAAATGCCCATGTTTGTGGCAAACTCTGCATCTGAAGGGCAGAGCCTCATAATCTAGCTGTTGGATCCAAGATAGTCCTGCCAGTTCAAGTTCCACCTCTACCGATAGAGGTTGGCTAATATCCATTTCCATGCAAATTCTTGCAAAGACAGCTGTGTTACCTTCTATGGTGTCCTTGGAGATGCCCAGATGTCTACCGAGGGAGTTATCGATCATTTCTAGAACCTGCTCACCCCAAAACTCCATTGGAAGAGCGTACAACCAGATCCAAACCGGGACAGTCATGGGTTCAATACGAGGATCGAAACCCACTCTCCAAGGTTGAACAAATAACCCTATCGGACCGTGGTTCCTCTTTTCTGATTCAAACGCCCTGTTTCTATCGACTAGAGAAGAAAAACTAACAATGAAATACCCATTACTAATAAACCATAAGGAGTACTCACCATGAGGCTCCTAGTTCTGTCTGACCCAGGTATGTAAGAAATTCAGGGTAGGTCGGATACCCATGAATTTATAGATCAGATCATGGTTAGCTCTATATATGATTATGTCTTCGACCATATTTGGTTCGATGACAATCTTGGGTCTTGAGGTGGATTGTGGAAGGCATCCATTAACTCGATGTGTTGTTGAGCTCTTTCTAGTGTTCTTGAAGAGCGTATGAAGAGTATTTCTCTAAGCTTCGTCATTGGAAGATGAAGAATTTTCTTTTAGCAATTCAACGTAAGAGCTCTTTCTCCTAGAGAGAGGGTCTGGAGGAGACCCCATTGGGCCCTCCTAGGGCAGCAGACATTCCTTCAGATCCACAGTAACTAGAAAAACACTACAACAACCCACCTGATGCCCTAGATTTTCCTTCACTCCACAAACCCTAGAACATCGCCTGTCGCCTGCTCAAAAATTTTCCCCCCAGTTCGCCAGCTTCTACTTTTTTTCCATATATATTTTTTATTGGAACCAACAATTATATTCAATAAAAATGATTAAGGCCCTTTCATTATTATTTTGTTTCAAATATATACACATAAAAGTATACACATATATATTTGATTTTTTATTAATTAAAAAAAAAATCAATTTATTTTAATTTAATTAAATTTAAATGCTTTAATTAATTTAATTCTAAACATTAGAATTAATCAAAAGAAACACCAAATCAAAAAAACAATCAATCCAAACTGAATGCTTTTAAACAAAGACCAAAAGATAACACAACTTGAGGAACCTTAGAATCTACATGACACCCTTATGGCTATGATCCCCAAACAAGATTGCTCAAAGACAACTAAAGTCTTCAAAACACAAAATTAAAAGGTGGGTCCCCAATTTTTTTGGGGTACATTGTGTGTCAATCACAACAAATGGCGAATCTGCTAGGAAATGCTCCTAAGCATTTCAATAAGAACCCAATATGAAATTAGAATACATAAGATCAGTGAGACACAATAATTTAGCAATGTCTTGAGAAGATGCGGGTAAATAACTTTAAATAGAAACAACTAATCCATATGCCTTTGCTTAGTGTGTGCAAATGTGATTCATTCCTACACTCCTAAAAATCCTCTAGATTCCACCATCCATTTCTACATTAGGCTATGAAGTATCACTCGTAATGAAATGGCTATAGAGAGATCCCCACTGTTAGTCAGGTGTCTATAGCCCCAATGGAGGTTATCAAACTAACCCTTGTGTTTTCTCAATGCTTTGCAAAGCCTTTCCTTTTACCCGAGCTATATCTAGATAGATCCCTACTATTGGTTAGGCATCCATAGCCCTGGTAGAGTTTATCTAGATATTATGATTGATTTGATCAAGCTTTTCGATGCTCATTCTCTCTCTCTCTCTCTCTTTTTCTCTTTTTTTTTAATGTTACCTATTTTTTTCATATATAAATTTTTATTTTTCAAAAGAAAAACCCTATAAAGCTTCAAGCATCACTGAGGTTAGGTAGCCTACAAGTGAAGCATTTTAGATTTTTGCCTAGGTTTGCAAATCAAGATAACTTCATCCTTCATAATTCCATAAATACCCTTTAATATGTGTGAGTTACATGTGGAGCCTTAGTGAAATGTTTCATTTTTTCACTCTCCACTATATTAGTCCCAAAATCTGAGCATAATCACCAAATAACTCATCTCCCTTTTCTCAAATTCATCATTTTTCAAATTAGGTACTCCAACCTATTAAATAAATGAGCTTCAAAAGTGATCCAGATACCATAAGTTAATGACCATGTACCATCACCTCAAAACAAGGGAGCAACCCCAAAACACAAATGTACAATATGGAACAAGATGGTGTGAAGCTTGAGCTATCATTTCCCTAGATCCCAAAAATTATTAACACACTTAGAAACACATATAACATGATAAGCAGGCCAAATTTTACAAGAATGCAATGAAAAAAATATTAAGAAAAACAATACAACAATATTCAACTTGCCTCTCTCACCCCACCAATTTGCTCTAGTTCTATTAACCATCCCAAAGGTGAGCTTCAATTTATTAAATTGATTAGACTGTATTTGATTTTCAACTCTTTCTTGTCTATTCCTTACATTGCAAATTTCCCAATTCCATTCATGACTTAGAATTAGGCTTTCCTTTTCAGATACGAGACCTTGCAAAAAATAGCCTATTTATAGAAAATTTAAAGCCAAATCATTTTCTAAATTTGCAGGGCAATCAAATTTACATAACCACTTGCAAGTATCTAGGATATTTATTGAAGTAGAATCATCATATGTTTTTATCCTAGATTCAATTACTAATCGATTATGGACTTGATTTAACACTTCAAGCATATCAACTTCCTTTTTTTTTTACAAAGCAATATAATTAGTGTTGTGAGGAGTAATTAAGTCAAATTCTTTATCAACCACAAATGGCATTTCATCATTGATAGCATTTAAATCCAATAAGAAATTAGGTAAACCATCCCCTAATGTAGCACCCTAAAATTGGTGCAATAAAATCTTAATAATTACATTTACTTTAGTAAATAATTTAAATTCAAATTTTAACCTCCCAAACCGCCCATTAACCACTGGTTAATCTGTTTCCCCCTTTTCCATGCCATTTTTAGAGGTTGTTTTTACTGTTTGACGATATCGTCGTCGATCAGAAAATATCGCCCCAGATATGATGATTTCGTCTGGGCTAGGACGTCCAGATGATCTTGTCCTTAAACTGATTTTGCACAATTAGCTTCTATTCCAACGGGTCTCTAATCCGGGTAGAAGTGTGTCTGCATCATTAGAGACCCTCCCCCATTGGAGATCTCCCAAATAGGGATGATATCCAACCTCCTAACCTCCCTCCTAAGCCTATTTAATCTTAAGCCCTTCCCTTAGCACTCCCCTGGCTGATAATTCCTGTAACCCGACTTCATACACATTAAGACATCTTAAATTCATATTTGTAGTAGTTCTATACCAATTTTGTTGTAGGTATCTTAGTGTTTTTTAGCCAGAGCAAACTTACATTATAGTCGACGATCCTGTTTAGATCAGAGGTGAACCTATCGAATCAGAGACGATTTCATACCAATGCAAGACGATTTCGACTGTAGTCAACATTGAGGCAATCAGTGCCTGAAGTTTGCATTTCTCCATCTTTTCTCTACTATTTTATTCTACAAATTAGATAGCTTATTTAGTATTTTATGCTATTCTACATTTTGGAGTTCACCCATATAGCTTTTAATGCATAATCAGGTCATAATTATTATGAAATCAGTATAATTCATGCATGTTTCTGCTTATAAGTTTCAGTTTGATAGTACTACTATCATTTTACATTGTTTCCCTATGTTAGCATAGTTGCATTTTCTGTATTTTACACCTATTTCTCTATTTGCAGGTCTCTGACGAATTCGTCAGATCTCAGATGATCCTATCTGATCTTAGACGATTCTATCGAATTCCAGATGATCCCGACTGCTTCAAGAATTATAATCTTCATCAGACATCCGAATTAGGTATTCTTCTTTTAATATTCTGTAATTTCTTTGTTTCTGTCTTTAATTCTATTTTTTGTACTCATTTAATCTGCATCTTCATATAGAATAGTTTAGACGCATTTTGGCCAAACCTAGGATTTGAATGCTTAAGGCTAAAACGAACACATAATACACATTCCCAACCTAGGCGTGGAAACTGCCATTGAATGTTTCTTGGTGAACCCACCATCCATCAAAAAATCACCAATAATACACCTCCCTTGAGAGGCGGGACCTTTGCAAGGCCTCTCAGTCTAAGGTACCGCACCATCCTTTTCACATCCCCCTTCCGGGCATGGATCCTATAGCCTGAAGGTAAGGGTGTGAAAAATTTGGAGCGATACATTTTTGTGAACCCGATGTGAATGCATTGTAAACCTTTTGAAAACAAAAAACAAAATAAAAAATATAAAACAACTAAAACATAGATTGCATTTTAGATCATTTAAATTTAATATCATGTTTAGATGGTAGCTCCTAAGAAAATATTAGCAGTTACTATAAATGTAGAAAACCAATTGGCAGCCATAGAAATCAATTTTGTGCTTAGTGTGCCTGAAACAGATAGAAATCAACTCTTGTGGGATGAACTTGATAGAAGACTTAGTGTCATCTCATCTAGGTCAACAAAACTTAAACAAATTAAGAGGCTTATCCTAGATATAATCCTGGATCCTCATCAACTAGTCTTTTATCATGAACTTCAGAGGGCTTGCCATAGATGGTTAGCTTATAGGAGAGCTCTTGTGTCTTCAGAATTGTTTACCTTCGAGGAATACCTCAAGAATGCAGCCATTGTACACTAGTTCCTAGGTCTTGTAGAAGACCAAGAGGTTGTTCTTATAGATAGGGAAATATGGACTAGGGTTCCTCGAGTTGTGTTATATCAAGAGTATTGCCACGAGCTTTACTTCTATCAACCAGCATCTGAGACAGATAATATCACTATAGCTCTTTTCATTAAATTTTTAAAAGAAAACTTTCAATTTGAAGAAGAACACTTCATGACTCCTGAAGAACTCGAGCCCATTAATGATATTTATAAATTGTTTATAGAAAACTAGATCATTTACTTTTAGTCTTATTATTTCTTGCATTTATTGTGTTATTTGTTGTCTTTACAATATTATTTCAAAAACAAAGAAAAACTAAAAAAAAAAACATAGCAAAAACCAAAAAACATTTCATTTTAAATATTGTAGTAGGTATATAGTTAATATATACCTCTTAAGCTTGTTGCATATATATATATATATATATATATATATATATATATATATATATATATATAATATATATATATATTTGCTGAAATCAAAATTAAAGCACCATGCCTAAACTTAGGAATGGTAAAGAAACTGTAGGAGAAGAAGAAGATTGGTTACAAGATAGAACTGGAAACCCAAATGTCCTTCTTGAAGATCCAATTCCGAAAGGAGAAACTCTAGATCAACCAGAAGATGACCTAGGTGAAGACAATGAACAAGAAGGAAGTGTTAAAGAGGATGGATCCTCATCCCCTAGAGTAGCTCTAGATGGAACTATTGCTTTTGATAACGTAGATCATTTCTGAAAATTTCTCAATGATAACATTGACGCTCTTAATGTGGCAGTTTGCATTGATAAAGGGCAAATTAGTGACACTCAAGCAGCCATGGAACATGCGTTTGATGTGCACACTAATTTCTTGTCTTTCATTGATCAAGAAAGTGATAAGGTTGGGCCATCCAATACAGATATGGTCACTATGATTCAGAACATGTCAAAACAACGGGTTACCCAACCTCCTAAGGAACCTGTTATTCAACATAAAATCATTCTCATAAAATAAAACTTCCTTCACTACTTTACTTCGCCAAACTATTGATAAATATGCTTCAAGTAAACAAAAACCTAAAACAAAGCCAAACACCAATTTTCAACAATCTAGAATACAACTTAATACCACTTCAAAATTCCTTCATAACACTTTTCCTACCAACAATTTACACAATAGTAACATAGCATCTAATTTTCATGTCCCTCCATCATATACTCACAAAACCCATGTCGATGCCCTACTGAACCAATATGGGGGGTAAACTAGTAATCTAGAATCCATGGTGAAACAGTTAGCTTCGCGTATGGACTAGATAGATCCCTACAGTCCCTCGTACAATTATCAAGAGATATGTAGTCAACCTTTGGATCCCATAGTTGTAGCTCAACCGTACCCTAAGCATTTTCCCATGCCTATCTTGCCTATATATAAAGGAACCGAAGACCCCATAGAGCATCTTCGCATGTTTAGGATAGCATGTCATGATATATCACATGATGACTTGCTATTACTAAAAATGTTCTCAAAAAGCTTAGGTGGAATGGCATTAGAGTGGTACTATCAATTGCCCACTCATTCTTTGAGAAACTTTGAAGAAACAGCTGAATCATTTGTCCATCAATATAGTGCCTACATCGATAGGCATGTAACCATTAAAGATCTATACAACTTAAAACAAGACAAGGATGAATGTTTTGCCGATTTCTTAGCTAGATGGAGGCAATTGATAGGAAAATTGCACTTTGTGCTACCTTATAGGGAAATGTTGGACATTTTTATCAATAATTTACAAGAACAAATATCTTATGAGCTATCAACTGCTACTTTAACTACCTTCGACCAGGCTATAGATCTAGCTCGAAGAGTAGAAGATGCCCTCATTAGGAGAGGCCAACTTAGGAAGAAGGATGATGAGAAAACATCTAGAAATCAATATAAAAACAAACAAGTTGTCGGGGATGGAGTCACTGACAACAGAAATGTTGCTAATGTCAATACAACAAAGACAACATAAAAATTTATATTGAAACCGCCTGACAAACCTCCTCAAGAATTTACTAGATTAAATCAACCCTTATCAACTATTTTACCTCAATTACTCAAAATAGGTTTGATCCAATTACCATCTATCCAGGAACCTGATCCAACTATACTCGGATACAGAGCTAACTTACACTGTGATTTCCATAGAGGACCTAGACACTCTACCAATGCTTGTAAAAGGTTGAAACATAAAATACAGGATTTGATTGATAATAATGAAATGGAGGTGCAAGCCTTCCAACCTAAACAAAATGCTCCTAATAACGCTCAAAATACCATTCCCCAAAATCAAAATCAAAATGCTAATCAAACATTAGACATATTTCAACACCCTTTACCAAGACATGGTAAAGAGGTAGCCAATCAAATCAAACATCATAATGTTCCTCCTCCTCCCCGATATGTAGGAACTATTAGCAAACAATAACTTGTTCAAGATCCTCAAATATTTGACACAACATTATCCTTGGTTACGACCAGGCCCCTACATAATTTTCAAACTTCAGATTCTAGTGATATAGAATCAGATACTAAAAGTGAACTAGACATTACTTCAAACCAATCGAATAGTTCTGAAAATGAATCAAATCCTATTCAACCCATCATAGATGCTATGGTTCCAGAAGAACCATTTCCTATAAGAGTTACTACTCGACCTTCTTCTAATCAATTCCTCCCGAATGAACAAGCCATAAATGCTAGACCGATACCAGTTTAGTGTCCTCACTATAACATTGTAGGTACCATTGGAGTCGTTACTCGACAACAGGCTCAAAATTCTCAACAAGAATCAAATCAGAATGATGGATCAGTTCCATTCATTTTGAAAAATCCCAATAAAGGGAATCATGCTCCTAATGTTCAACCTAAACCCCCTTACAATATTAATGAGCAATTATCCAATACTATAGCCAGAATTTCCCTTTTGGATTTATTAAGATCTTCTCCTACCCATAGGGATGAGTTGATGCTTACATTAAGCCAAATGATGGTACCTCAAAACATTCAACCTAAAGCTATGGCCAATACTATCATCACTCGAGAGGTTGATTGTATTGACTTTCGAGATAAAGATATCCCACAACACAGTTTACATAAGGACAATCCCTTATATATTACTGCTCTAGTTGGAGATGTAGCTGTCAAATGAGTCCTGATTGATAATGGCTTATCTCTAAACATTTGCACTTTTGACTTCTACCAAATATTTGGTTTTAGAAGTGATGAAATGAAGAAAACTGACATGATTATCAAAGCTTTTAATGACAAAACACAAGAAATGTGTGGAGTTATTACCATCCCCTTGCAAGTTGGTCCTAGAACCCTAGAAACAATCGTGTTTATTGTACATTGCTCAGCATCGTACAATATACTTTTGGGTCGACCTTGGATCAATGTGATGCGAGCGGTCCCATCAACTTTACACCAATGTGTTAAATTCAAATTTAAAAATCAGTTGGTCACTATCCATGGTGACCCTAGACCCTTTGATATGTGTGCTTTGGCAAAACCTATTGGAGTGCAATTTTGCCCTGCTCTGTCATCCACACATCCTAATTCTTATTTTTCATCCAAAACTATGAAACACACACCCATAACTTCACCTACTTCCCCTCCATTAATTTCATCCTCCTATATAGATCAACAATCTTCTAAACAAATCACTCTAGAACCTCAAAAAGATCTTCAATCTACATCCAATCCTTCATGTTCTCTCCCTATAATTTTGAAACCTATAGAAACAACTATCATATCTTCCACATCTAAAGATATAGGGAATAATCCTTCTACATCTTATGCTCTTTCTGATGAACTTTTACCAGATTTATCCACAACCTTAATATCACAAAAAACAAATGCTTTCATATAAGATTCAATTCTTTTAAATAACTTACCGCCATCTCCTCGTACTTTGGGCCTTCCACAACCTATGGGAAGTACTTACCAAGTCGAGAGTTGTGCATTTATTTATAAAGGATATGACTGGGGAAGAATCCCTCGAAATATCAAAACTCATCATGAGGGATACGCTCGGTGTTATTTTACCAATGATTATATTAAAGCTAAACCCATGATGCTTAAAATGGGATATAAAGGGAAAGGCTTGGGACTTTTCCAAAATGGAATGAAAGAACCTTTCAAGGTAGAACCATGGCCTGCCCACTGTGGTGTGGGCCTATTTCCCAATAAGGGTCAACCCTTTCCTTTTGAAGATGATTATCACCTCATATGTTATCAAGATTATTTGGATAGGCATGTTGATTTGCCTCTAAAAAATTAGTCGTTTACATGTAACATGCTATCCATAGCTTACCCTAAAATGATTGCTGACCCCGATGAAGAGTTGGAAGGAGATATCTTCCATGACGTCTCTGTTGAAGAGATGTTACACAATGGATTTTATTTTGATGGTTCTATACCAATTATAGCCCAGCTTGAGACCACTAATACTCAAGATGAATTATCCAAATTAACCTTAAAAGAATTACAAGAATTGGGCATTTCACCCGCACCACCCAATTTTGAAAGAGATCTACATATGGAGGTAGAAAACGTCATTAAAATTAATATTGGAACTACGGATAATCCTCACATAATCAATATTGGATCAGAATTAAGTCAAGAAAAACAAGAGCAATATATTGCATTCCTTAAAGATTATGAAGATGTCGTCGCTTGGACATACGAAGATATGCCAGGTCTAGACCCTTCTGTAGTCATGCATCATCTAGTGGTCCATCCGGATGTTAAACCTGTTAAACAAAAACTTAGAAAAATGCATCCCAAAGTTGCTTTGCTAGTCAAATGGGAGTTAGAAAAACTCCTGAATGTTGTCTTTATACAAGCTATTGATTATGGTGAATGGATCTCAAATGTAGTTCCAGTTACAAAAAAAGAAGCTACCAAAGTTAGGGTTTGCACAGATTTTAGAGATATTAACGTTGCATGCCCTAAAGATGATTTTCCTCTTCCAAACATGGATCAAATCATTGAATTTACTTCCAGGAGTGGGATGATGTCCTTAATGGATGGATTCTCCAGTTATAATCAGATCAGGATAGCTCCTGAAGATCAGGCTAAAATAGCCTTTATTACCCCCTGGGGTACCTTTTGTTGGAAAGTGATGCCATTTGGCTTAAATAACGTAGGTGCAACCTATCAAGCTATGACTTATATTTTTCATGATATGATGCATGATATCCTACATGATTATGTAGATGATATTATAGCTCACTCTATTAATGAAGACAATCATTTAGATGATTTGAGAAAAGTTTTTAATCGATTACGAGAATATCTTATTCGATTAAATCCAACAAAATGCATATTCGGAGTTAAGTCCGGTAAACTATTAGGGGTTTTAGTTTCTTTACATGGTATCAAAATCAACCCTCTCAAGATTGTGGCCATCACTGATATGCCCGCACCTACTAATATATCTAAGTTACAAAGTTTACAAGGTAAGCTTCAAGCCATTCGTCGCTTCATCGATAAGCTGGCAGACAAAACCGGTCCCTTTCTTAAATTCCTTAAGAAGGATGTCCCTTTTAATTGGGACAATGAATGTAGAGAAGCTTTTGAACTTCTCAAGCAATACCTCCTTAATCCACCTATGCTTTCACCACCTAAACCTGATCGCCCATTCATCCTATATATTTCAGCTTTAGATTTTGCCTTAGGAGCTATGTTAGCTTAGCTTGATGATGAAAAGAGAGAACGTGCTAAATTATTATACTAGCCAAACCTTCATCAGTTATGAAACCCGCTACACAGCATTGGAAAAACTATGTCTAGCAGTCATTTTTGCTACGCAAAAATTATGACACTATATGCTTAGTCAAAAAACTTATGTCATTGCTAAATATGATCCCTTGAGGTATCTCATGAGTTGACCTTATTTATCGAGTCACACAGCCAAGTGGGTTCTTGCTCTAAGTGATTTTGATCTCACATTCATAGGACAGAAGTCTATTAAGGGTCAAATCATAGTAGATCAATTAGCTGCTGCACCCTTAGAGTCTACCCATCCCCTCATCATTGAGTTTCTTGATGAATGCCTTCAATTAGAGGCAAACCATATTGAACAATGGTCCTTATACTTTAATGGAGCCCGATGCATGAGTGGGGCTAGTGCAGGTATTATTTTAATATCCCCGCAAAAAAATCTTATTTCGTGGTCCTTCAAATTGACATTTGCTTGCACCAACAATACTGCTAAATATGAAGCTCTAATCCTTGGATTACGAGCTGCCTTGGCGCTAAAAATTAAACATCTATTAGTTTTTGGTGATTCTCAACTGGTTATAAACCAAATTAATGAATTTTATCAGACCAGAGATGATAAAATGTGCCCATATAAGGCCTATGTTTTACAACTAATGTCTCTATTTGATCAAGTTACCTTGGAAGCTATTCCTCGAACTTGCAATCGTGCAGCTGATGCTATGGCTACAACTGCATCTCTCCTACCCTTGGAGTTATATGACGAATATGCCACTATCATTATTCGTTGATTCCAGGAACCCACTTCAAATAAGTCATGCTTAGAACCTTTGGATGTGTTTCTAATCAACGAAACTACTCTTGAACCTTAGTATACGGATATATTTTATTTTCTCCAAAATGGGACTTTCCCTGCCAATTCTAATAGAAACCAGTGTCGGTTATTATGTAGACGAGCAAGTCAATTTTTAATAATTGGCAATACTTTATATAGGATATCTTTTGAAGGTATCCTATTAAGATGTTTGAACTTAGAAGAGTCCAAATCAGCCTTGAGTGAAGCCCACGATGGATCTTGTGGAGGACACTTCAGTGGTAGTGTCATTGCTAAAAAGCTCCTTCGGATAGGATACTTTTGGCCTACCATGGAAACGGATGCACATGAGTATGTGCACCATTGTGAAAAGTGTCAAAAACATGCTAACCTTGTCCATGCGCCTGCACAAGAATTGCAGGCTATTTCATCTCCTTGGCCCTTTTCAAAATGGGGCTTAGATATTATTGGCAAAATCAATCCTGTGTCATCTGATGGACACAAATTCATCATAACCGCCACCGAGTATTTCATGAAGTGGGTTGAAGCTATGCCTTTAGCTTCCTGCATTGGCACACAAGTCTCTAAATTTATTTTTAATCAAATTATTTGCAGGTTCGGAATTCTTGCAAATCTCATCTCTAATAATGGAACTTGTTTCAAAAATAAATATGTTAAAAAATTATGCCAAAAATATAAGATTCAACATCGCTGGTCCACTCCCTATTATCCTCAGGGTAATGGTCAAGCAGAAGCATCTAACAAAACCTTAATCAAAATTCTCAAAATATTGGTCAATAAAACTGGTCGTGACTGGCACATTTAGTTATATCTAGCCTTGTGGGCCTATCGAACTAGTGTTCGAAACCCCACTGGAACTTCACCTTTTGTTTTGGTTTATGGTGTTGAAGAAGTTTTTCCCTTTGAATTGGAAGTTCCTTATTTGGCTCTACTACTTCAAGATATCGAAGTAGGAGATGAATATCGAGCTGGCAGACTCAGTCAGCTGGAACTCCTAGATGAAAAATGCATCAATGCTTTGGAGCATCTCCGTGCCTACCAAAACAAGCTTAAAAGATCATATGCTAAAAAAGTTCGTCATTGATCCTTTGAGATCGGCGACCTTGTTTTAAAATAAAATAAAAAAAATACAAATGCAACTAAGGACCTTAAAGGTAAATTTGAGCCCAACTGGCTTGGACCATACATTATCACTGCTAAATTTGAATCAAGAGCATACAAATTATCTACCTTAGATGGTAAATAACTTTAAGAACCCATGAATATTTTGCATCTTAAACGTTACTATGTATAAATTTGATCATTTCATTCTTGTATATATTTGTTTAAAATAATTCAAAATCACTATTTTGTATTTCTTCCAATTTATAAATTCAAAAAACATCAAAAACATTCATAATCATCAAAATCTTCAAAACTATTTGTTGTATTTATTTATGGCACTTGTTAATCCTTTTTTTCAAAAACAAACAAAAAAATGATAAAAATAAAAACAACAATATTCTTGACTCTTTCGAAACCAAAACAATATAAAGAAGAAAGAGAGTCAACATTCTCAAAACTTCTCAAAAAGTATTTATATATATCTTCTTACAAATGTTGCAGTTATATGTTTCAAATTATTTTTGATAAATTAGCATTTATTTGGAATCCCTCACTTTCATAAACACAAAAATAAATATCTTGATTTTATTTGGCATGATTACTAATCTCTCTTATATCAAAGTCCACAAAATTCAATTAAATAAAGTTTGAGCATAGAGAATTGATCTTGTTATTTACTTAAACCAAGCACATATTTTCACAATAAAATGATTATATTTGTAATTTCCATGTTTTGCTACATAGTAGAAGTGATTTCTTGAGCAAAAAGTTTCCCCTGCTATCTTATCATGCAAATGGTCTATAATATTTGAGAATTTGCAAAAGGACAAGCTCACCCCTACCCAGAATAAAAATCCCTTGCTCTACAGCTAATCTGAGCAAGTATCCCTAGTATAGAACAAAAGGCAAAGTTCAAGAAAAAGAGAAAAAAAAAATGTTATTTTATATCATTACAGCAATATTTCAAGCAGTATCTCAATTATCAAGAAAAAATACAAAAATAAAAAGAAAATAAAATCAAAATAATGCAAAAGCAAAAACAAAAGCAATAAAATCCCTTTCCCTTTGAAAAGAAAAGAAGGGTTGATGAGCTTGAATCCCTGGAATTCTCAATTATTCAAAAACTGTGAGGTAAGCCCCATAATAGGTGGTTTGTGCCCAACCTCGCTTGGCCTTGGGTAACTCCTAGCATGGCGATATGTCCGTCACATTAGCCACCTTCTTTTGTATAGACCTATGTCTCGCTTATGGATTAGCTAGCTCTTGATAATCCGACTTACATAGTAGTCTAGTATGGTTATATGCATCTACATCATGGTTAATGAACACTTATTTGGTTCATTCAAATCACTTGTATCATATTATCTTGCTCAAAACTGGTAAATGAACATAGCAATTGCACACACATTTTATATTTGAGAGATTTTGTGCATCATTATGATAAATCAAGATTGGAAATGAATTCACATATGCACATGGGATTCCTTATAAATCTAACTTTTGTCTTCAAAATACTTTGAAATATTTTTTTGCAAACTTGTTTGGAATAATTCATTTTCTTCTTTCAAGTACAGTTCTTTAGCATAAAGACAACTATATAATAGAAAAATCAAAATTTCTTTCAAAACTATACAATCAAAACATATATATCTGGTTGACTTTCGCGATGATGGTATAGTTCCAAAACCAAAATTGGAATTTTATGCCTAGTGCAAGTCCTCATATTCATATTTTTTGTTTATCAAAAATCAACCATGCAATAAAACTATCTATTTTTCTTTGATTTTTGCGATGATGGTATAAGTCTATACCTACATATTCTATGTCTAATGCAAACCATTGTAACAATTTTTATTCCCCATCATGAAAACCATATGACTTAAATCATTTTGTTACACAAATTATGCTTTTAAGCATACACATTATCATTATTTCATGTCATTATGTCAACCTTCAATTTTGCAATGATGATATAATTCCTAAGGAATTATCCAAAAAATTTATCACACTTAGGAATTTATGCCTAGAAAAAATCATTTTAACATTATTTCATGCATACTATTTTTATGAAAATCTGAAAAACAAACCATCATCATCATTATTTGCACCATTGCACCAAAGTCTTAAGACAGTCTCTTAAGCACTCTTTTACTTTTAACAATATTTCTATACTGGGATTAGCTTGACGACCAAGTGAGCGACGACTCCATGAAATGGTCTATACTAGTGACAATGTCCTTTGAAATTATTGTTAGAAGTCTCTTTTTATTTTTTATCACATTACATCACAAACAACCAATTTGTTACATCAGATTATTTTATTTAAAATCTTACAGCATGACATCAAAATTATAATATTTTCAATGACATAATTACATGAATCCTCAATCCAATTATCAAATCAATCAAATCAAACATAAAAGCATCATACAATTACATAAGACAAGTCATATGATCAAAAACATATCTCATCTCATATATATATCAACAATATATACATCATCAAAACTGGATTGGTATGCCACAATCTGTACCTCGACATACTCAATCCTCTATCAAAAATAATAAAACTACATATCAATTTGTACAATGTAATGCAGTACTCTAGCCTCGAGAACCCCTCGAGCTCTTAGCATCATCTCCTCCCCTGCCCTAAGGTGGACGAGGTGGCCCCATCGTAGTATGTGTAGTACTATGAATCCTAGTCGTCGATCAAGATGAAGTCCTCGATGACCCAATCCTGATCGGCTCTACGATGTTAGCTGGCAAGGGTAGTCTATCCTCCTTTGGCACTAGCTGATAGTATAATGTCTGATAGAAAGTGATTTGGGCAATAGCCCATGTCAGCTCCCCAATGCTCGCCCCTTCGCCTCGTGCCCTAAGGCGTGCAATCTCGTCTTGGAGCTATGTCACCTCAACTCGGTGTTGTGCAGCCTCCTCCTGTAATGTCTGCACCTGTGCCTAGAGATGGATTGTCTCTACTTGGAGAGTCACTGTCTCGCTACTCTCCCTAGTGTCGACACCCTTGCCCTTATCGGGTGATGGTGGCCTCTCTCTTTGTGGAGAAGGGGGTCTTGCCTCCCTCCTCTCCCTCTACCACGACATCTCTTGTGTCTATGGCCTCCTCAGCTCTCTCTCGCTGTGACCCTAGGCTGCCTACATAGCTGTCTGGCATCGCCTCCCTATCTGACACACAACTACGTGTATCAAACCCTGAGCCCTCATCATCCGAGGAGGGCGAATGCCTATGTACCAGGCATCATAGCCATTTGTAACCCCTGTGTTGTCCCCATCCACTGGTTGAATGGGGGCATCGTCTGAGTCTTGAATCTAGAAGCGTTGCATGTCTGGAGCCCCACTCACTATGGTGTTATCCTGGATAGTCCAAGAAAACTCATAATCCCTGAGAGATGGGATCCCCTACTGTAGACCGAATTGTCACAAAACTTGGTCATAGTAGTGGAGCTCCACCTCTCCCCTCTCCATCCATAGCTAGCAAACTCGCTTGATGCGAGCTAACTCCTGTCCGTCCTCGACCCACCCTAGGTGCTCTCGCCATGGCCTCCAGGTGATCTGGTCTGGGACTAGGTCATCTAGCAGTCTCCAAGACATCGAAAGGTCAATCCGCTACTGTGACCCTCTTTGGAGCCACCAGTAGAAGACTCAAGGCCTCTCTCGGTCAATCCCTATCATAGGAATCCCTATCGGCCTCCACAATGTAATGTGCTCCTAGCACCAAACATGTAGGAGCGATGTCATCACCAGACATTGGTCACCCTTGTACACGACCCCATGCAGGATTCTATACAATCGACATAGCACAAAACTGCCCCAAGAGAACCTGTAGCCATGGTCTCGCATATCGTAGATCACATATGCTAGCATCCATGGTACCCTACACCCACTCTGGTGGCACAGTATAAGTCTACCAACCACTCCAGCTAAAACCTATCAGTCTAGATGCCCTAGGCATCTGACGCAGTGCCTCGATGTTAACTCTGCCCTTCTCTAGGGTGAAGCTCGGGTCACCACACAACCACCCCATAGCATGGCCCTGATTGGTCGTAAGAGTGATCAACTATCCTTGTATGGGGATTCTTAGAATCCTCCATACATCCTCCAAAGTGGGAGTCATCTCCCCTGTAGGTAGCCAAAAATAGAAAGAACCCGGATACCACCTCTCTCCTAGGGCTGTCAATAGCCCCATGTCTGTAGAAACTTGTGGCATCTCTGCCACATGCTGTAAGCTGGCCTGTGCCAGCTGATCCCACTCTGCCTGTGTTAGAGCGGCCAAATAATCTCTCAAACCTCCATATTTCCATTCCCTGCTCTTTAGTAATCCCCTCTACAACATAAACAACAAAATAATAAAAATCATAAATAAAAAATTCAAGTGATTAATAATGCAAGTTAAAATAAGTTCAATTTCATCAACTAATGATATCGTCCACTATTGGACGATATCATCCCAAATTTGAGCACAGTCGTCTCTGATTTTGCCAACTGAAATCATCCCTAATTTGATGAAATCGTCCCCCTTTCATTGATTTCACCCCTAGACGAAATCGGCGAAATTGAGATGATTTTGTTGAAATAGGGACGATTTTGTCCCGATGATGTCAACGACCCAAAAACGGCCGTGATGCTCAAAAATTAATTAAAATTCACCTTAAAATCATGTAAAATCAAATTAAATCATTCTAAGTTAAGTCTAGACTCTTACCCATAGCCTGCGCCAGACCTCTGTTGATCTATGCGCCGTCTCCACCATTTTTGCTTCTAGAGCTCTAAAACCAAGAAAAATGAACAGTAAAAATGAATTAGGGTTTTACCCTATTTTTCTTAATTTTATTCAAAAATAATTCAAAAACAATTTTGCTTTTCTGCGTTTTTACCTCAAACGTTCGATTTGGGTAAAAACACGGAGGGGGCACCATAGTAAGTTGTCGTACGATTCGACCAAGAATCGTCGCCTAAAAATGGGAATAATTTTTGCTTTTTGTAGATCGAGAAAAACTCATCTTTAACGCATTTTCTTCGAAAAATTCGCTAAAGAGGGGGCAAAATGTAGCACCCTAAAATTGGCATAGTAAAATCTTAATAATTACATTTACTTTAGTAAATAATTTAAATTCAAATTTTAACCTCCCAAACCGCTCGTTAACCGTCGGTTAATCCGTTTCCCCCTTTTCCATGCCATTTTTAGAGGTTGTTTTGATCGTTTGATGATATCATCGCTGATTAGATGATATCACCCCAGATCTGAAAATTTCATTTGGGCTAGGACGTCCAGACGATCTTGTCCTTAAATTAATTTTGCACAATTAGTTTTTATTCCAATGGGTCTCTAATCCGGGCAGAAGCATGTCTACGTCATTAAAGACCCTCCCCCATTGGAGATCTCCCAAATAGGGATGATCTCCAACCTCCTAACCTCCCTCCTAAGCCTATTTAATCCTGAGCCCTTCCCTTAGCACCCCCCTGGCTGATAATTCCTATAACCCAACTTCATACGCATTAAGACATCTTAAATTCATATTTGCAGTAGTTCTATACCAATTTTGTTGCAGGTACCTTAGTGTTTTTTAGCCAGAGCAAACTTACATCATCGTCGATGATCCTGTTCAGATTAGAGGTGAACCTGTCAAATCAGAGATGATTTCGTACCAATGCGAGATGATTTCGACTGCAGTCAACATTGAGGCAATCAGTGCCTAAAGTTTGCATTTCTCCATATTTTCTCTGTTGTTTTATTCTACAAATTAGATAGCTTATTCAGTATTTTATGCTATTCTACATTTTGGAGTTCACCCATATAGCTTTTAATGCATAATCAGGTCATAATTATTATGAATTTAGTATAATTCATGCATGTTTCTGCTTATAAGTTTTAGTTTGATAGTACTATTGTCATTTTACATTGTTTCCCTACGTTAGCATAGTTGCATTTTATGTATTTTGCACCTATTTCTTTGTTTGTAGGTCTCTAACGAATTTTTCTGATGAATTCGTCAGATCTCAGATGATCCTGTCTGATCTCAGACAATTTTTTTGAAATTCCAAATGATCCTGACTGCTTCAAGAATCAAAATCTTCATTAGACATCCGGATCAGGTATTCTTCTTTTAATATTTTATAATTTCTCTGTTTTTGTCTTTAATTCTATTTTCTGTATTCATTTAATCTGCATCTTCATATAGAATAGTTTAGACGCATTTTGGCCAAACCTAGGATTTGAATGCTTAAGGCTAAAATGAACACATAAAACACATTCCCAACTTAGGCGTGGAAACTGCCATTGAATTTTTCCTGGTGAACCCACCATCCATCAAAAAATCACCAATAATACACCTCCCTTGAGAGGTAGGACCTTCGCAAGGCCTCTCAGTCCAAGGTACCGTGCCATCCTTTTCACATCCCCCTTCTAGGCACAGATCCTATAGCTTGAAGGTAAGGGTGTGAAAAATTTGGAGCGATACCCCTAAAGTTCGAATGGTAGAACACAAAGGGTGATATTTTACCTTTTGCATATTCTCACTTGACAAACCTTTGTGAGCATTTGTAATATTTACCTTTTATTCATGACTTTCATCATCATCGAACCCCTATTTGTCAAAGACACCAAAATTAGACATCTAATTAAAAACATGTCCATCCTTTTTAAACCATAGGTCCTATTTTTCTAGGTATGGGTTAACTAACACATCTCCATTATCAATCACTTGGGTTATTTCATATAATGTGACATTTTCAATTGGATCATCAGTTATATCAAACCTAAACCATTTCATTTTTGAAATTTCCTTATTTTGAGATGGCATAGACAATGTAGAGCCAATATGTGGATCACGAATTTTAATTTCTTGTCCCTCAAAGAGTACCAAGTCAAGTGGTTCTCCTTATTTATCCATGGTAGTAGAATCACTATATTTTTTCAAAAATTTATGAGAATCCAATTCTTCTTTCAAAAAAATTTCAAATTGTACAGGATTTGTAATATCCTCATGTGAGAAATCAATTGTATTATGCTGCATATCAATGGACACAAAAATTTCATTGGAATATTTGGAGTGAGCATCTTCTTCCCATTTCTTGTTAACCATCCATACTATTTCTTCCTCAAAATCTTCAAGAAATTTTCAAAATTTTCATTGTCACCATTTCTAACATGTTGAAGGCTTTGATCACCCAATTTAATCATCTCATCTGAATTCATGGAAGGTCTTGATTCGTCATATATTTCAAAACCATACCACTCTAGAATTCCTCCATTGTCCAAAATAATTTCACTTTTAGTATCTTCGATCTTTGTCTCAAGAGGATGATTTGGATCATCATCTAGATATGCATCTTGAGGCCCTTTTTCTTGTAGTTGAGATATGTTTTCTTTAAGTTGTAGAACTATCCTTTGCAACTTGTCCTGCATATCAGGTGAAGCAAGTGCTTCATTATAAAGAGTGGTAAAGTTCTCCCATTTATTCCACCAACAATTATCATCTTCCAAAATTGGGGTGTGGTGCTCAACTCTACCTTTGCATTCTTCAAATTCATCCATGGGTTGATATTCCAACTTGCCTTCACCTTCCTTAGATAGTTATATCATTTCCAAGAGTGGGTTATTTCTTGTATACAAATTTGTAATGCTATTATAATCCAAATTGGTAACCCATGATTCAATTTTATCATAATTTGGAAGGTGTGGATTTTCTTGGCCATCAATTTCAACAATATAATCCAAAGTATCTTCTGAGAACAAGTGGTGAAACTTTATTATATATTTGAATTCATTCATTGATTTTCTTTCAAAATTACCTTCAACTACTTTTGATGGCTTAGGGGTTTCTAAAATGGGATCATACCCATCCTCACTTGTAAACCAAAACTTTGATTCACTCATATCCAACTCATATCTACTTGACTCATGTTGGATTTCTTGATCTTTACAATGGTTATATTCCAAAAATAAGTGATGATATTCCACCATATCTTTAGATTCATCTATTGACTTCTCAAATTCAGTCTCAACCACCTTTGGTGAGTCAAGGATTTGTTCAATAGGATCAACTCTTGTATCTTGCTCCCAATAGTCATCCAAATCCTTTGTGAGTAAACATGACCAAATCATATCCTGATGGGTTTGTTCATCCCAATCCTCATTAATGGACCTTGTATTTGATTCTTGCACATCCTCTTGGATGAAATCTAAGGTGGTTGTAATATTTGGATATTCAAATTTTTCCCATTGGTTGTTCACCCTAGGGGTAAACAATGATTGTTGATCCACCTTTTCTCTTTCCAAAATGGCCCATTGTTCTAATTCTATTATGGCCTCATAGACTCTATGCAAATATGGGTCATATGATTTTCCTTTAAAAATGTAGCCACTATGGGTTGTATAGCTCCCATGTATATTTCAATAGCTCTATCTTATGAAATGAATAAATTGGGCACCACTTTGGTATACAACTTATGAAACCTATCATTGAATTCACTCATGGACTCATTAGGTTCGCTAGAGATAGAGATAAATTGATTTAACATCCAAATATGGTCAACCTGTTTTCTAAAATGATTAGTAAATGATGCTTCTAGTTGAGCCCAAGAAGTAATGGAATCTATAGATAGGTGTATGTACCACTCATATGTAGCTTCATACAATGTGTATGAAAATAATCTACAAGGAACATATCCTTTCTATATTTGCAATTACCTTAAGGTATCCTTGTATATTTGAATATGTTCCTTAGCCGAGGTCACTTCATTCTTAAACATAGGTAAATGATTTTATACCCTTTGAGGAATTTGATGAGTAGGCCTATCCCATTGATGATAATAGCTAGCTATCCACAATGAAATTTGTGGCCTAGTTGGGAAAACTGATGCCATTAGTGAAACTCAAAGAATAACTTCAAACTCAATTTTTTAGTCAAGTAAATATTTCTTTCAAAGAATCATAAAATGACTAACCAATCTCAAATATGTGACATATGAATCATCACGTTAACATCAACCAAGACACATGTATCCATTAAACCATGAAATTTAAGAACATTCTCAAATTTGCAATATGTTACCTTTAATGCATCATCAAAATAGATAATGTTAGAATCAATGAAAGTGATCAATCAAATCTCATTAGTCAAGACCGATGTCTTTAAATAAATATTTCAAGTAACATGAAACATTTAACATCTAAATAGCAATCAAATAAATCAATTTAAATTCTCTTAGATCTAAAAGTATTGAGTGCTAAAGGAAACCAAAGATGCTAATCAAATGACCTTAAAATATTAAGCAATTCAAAAGCTTTCAAAATTATACCAAATCAAATTATTCTTGTATGCACAATCCACCTCCTATCATGCTTGGTCTACATCAAATCCATCATGGGTGGTGGCAGAACCAGCTCCTTTCGAACACATCGAAGTCATATGATTCACTCGCTCACACTCTCCTTTGTTTTATGTTAGCCCTCATGACACATTATGTCTATGATGTCATCCTACTACAACCACCTCACGATAATCACCATGCTAGCATACCCTAGTTTCTTGATGTTTTCTAGTTTATCTATGATAGTTTGCTTTCTTTGATCAATTTTCCTTTGCATTTGTACTGAGATACTGCTTCATTCTACATGAAAATTCCCTATCCTACATTTTATTATGTGGCCTTGCCCATCGATCTACCCATGTCCACGCAACGAGCAATATATACCTCTAACAGGGCCTTTTTTAATGTATTTGGCCCACATTGTTTGCCCATAGCCTTCATATCTCGGTGTCTCCTATGGAACAATATTTTCTACTGGATCTTCTTCGACTCATCGTAGTGACGTAACGCAACTTCATATGCTTCATCTTCATTGGGGCTTCCTTTACATCCATTAGATTTGATGACTTGAGATTAGATTTTCCTAATAAATTTCCACTACATGGCCACTGTCTTGTCACCAGAGGTATCCACATATTTTTCCCAAGTGGCAGTCCATGTATCCATTGTGTATTTGTAGATTGACTTCACCATCCTTCGTGTCTCAGCACTTCATGGCTTGGCAACCACATCCATGTTTGCCAAGTTTTGATCTTCGTCATACGAGCCTATCCAATCCTCTCTATCGCTCAATATATCCTAAGGTCCACATACACACAGTAAAATCATATATATTAAATCTCATAAGCCCAACACACATTATTCCTTAAATAAAAGCCAAGAAAACTAAAGGAAGACACTTTAAACATTAAAACTTTATAACGGATGAATTACTTTCCTTACCTTTATATTTATAAATAAATCATGTTTGGTTTATTTTGGCTTCTCTTTTATTTTTTATTTTTATTTTATATATATATATATATATATATATATATATATAATTTTAGTTGAACCAACAATTATATTCAATAAAAATGATTGAGGCCCTTTCATTATTATTTTGTTTCAAATTTATACATATAAAAGTATACACATATATATTTGATTTTTTATTAATTCAAACAATTTCAATTTATTTTAACTTAATTAAATTTAAATACTTTAATTAATTTAATGCTAAGAATTAGAATTAATCAAAAGCAACACCAAATCAAAAAACAATCAATCCACATCGAATGCTTTTAAATGAAGACCAGAAGATACCACAACTTGAGGAACCTCAAAATATACATGACACCTTTATGGCTATGATCCCCAAATGAGATTTATCAAAGACAACCAAATTCTTCAAAACATAAAATTAAAAGGTGGATCCCCAATTTTTGTGGGATACGTTTTGCAGCAGTCATAACAAATGACAACTCTATTGGGAAATGCTCCTGAGAATTTTGGTAAGAACCCAATATAAAATGAGAACACACATGATCAATGATACACAATAATTTAGCAACGTCTTGAGAAGATGAGGGTAAACATATTTAAATAGAAACAAATAATCCATCTGACTTTGCTCAGTGTGTGCAAATGTGATTCATTATTGCATTCTTGAAAATCCTCCAAATTCCACCATCCCTTTCTCCATTAGGCTATGAAGGATCGCTTGTAACTAAATGACTCTTGATAGAGCCCCACTACCAGTTAGGCATTTATAGCCCCGATGGAGGTTATCAAACTAACCCTTGTGTTTGCCCAACGCTTTGCAAAGCCTTTTCTTTTACCTGAGATATATCTAGATAGATCCCTAGTGCCGGTCAGGCTCCATAGCCTTGGTAGAGTTTATCTAGATCTTGTGACTGATTTGATCAAGATTTTTGATGCTTGTTCTCTCTCTCTTTATTTATTTTTTTCTTTTTAACGTTACATATTTTTTTTCATATATAATTTTTTTATTTTTCAAAATAAAAACTGTGTAAAGCTTAAAGCATCACTGAGGTTAGGTAGCCTACAGGTGAAGCATTTTATATTTTTACCTAGGTTTGCAAATCAAGATAACTTCATCCTTCATAATTCCAAAAATATCCTTTAATATGTGTGAGTTACATGTGGAGCTTTAGTGAAATGTTTCATTGTTCAACTCTCTACCATATTAGTCGCAAAATATAAGCATAATCACCAAATAACTCATCTCCCTTTTCTTGGGTTCATAATTTTTCATATTAGGTACTCTAACCTATTAAATAAAGGAGATTCAAAAGTGAGCTAGAGATCTTAAGTTAGCGACCACAAAATATCACTTCAAAACAAGGGAACAACACCAAAACACAAAACTCAAAATACAAACCATAACTATATACAAATGTATAATATGGTACAAGATGGTGTGAAGCTTGAGATATCATTTCCCTGGATCCCAAACATGATTAGCACACTTAGAAATGCATATAAAATGATAAGCAGGCCAAATTTTACAATAATCTAATGAAAACAAGACTAAGCAAAACAATATAACAATATTCAACTTGCCTCTCTCACCCCATCAATTTTCTCTAGTTATATTAACCATCCCAAAGGTGATCTTCAATTTATTAAATTGATTAGACCATATTTGATTTTGAACTCTTTATTGTCTATTCCTTACCTTGCAAATTTCCCAATTCCATTCATGACTTAGAATTAGGATTTCCTTTTTAGATACGAGACCTTGCAAAAAAGAGCCTATTTCTAGAAACTTTAAAGCTCGATCATTTTCTAAATTTGTAGGACAATCAAATTTATGCAACCACTTGCAAGCATCTAGGATATTTATTGAATGATTATCATCATAAGTTTTTATCCTAGATTCAATTACTAATCGATTATGGACTTGATTTAACACTTCAAGCATATCAATTTCCTTTTCATTCAACAAAGCAATATCATTAGTGGTGTGAGGAGTAATTAAGTCAAATTATTTATCAACCACAAATGGCATTTCATCATTGATAACATTTGAATCCAACAAGCAATTAGGTAAACCATCACCTAAAGTTCGAATGGTAGAACACAAAGGGTGATATTTTACCTTTTGCATATTCTCATTTGACAAACCTTTGTGAGCATTTGTAATATTTACCTTTTCTTCATGACTTTCATCATCATCGAACACCTATTTATCAAAGACACAAAAATTAGGCACCCAATTAAAAACATGTCCATCCTTTTCAAACCATAGGTCTTTTTTGTCTAGGGATGGGTTAACTAACGCATCTCCATGATCAATCACTTGGGTTATTTTAGATAATGTGATATTTTCAATTGGATCATCGATTATATCAAATCCAAACCATTCTGGTTCTAAAATTTCATTATTTTGATATGGCATAGTTGTAGAGCCAATAAGTGTATCAAGACTTTTAATTTCTTGTCCCTCAAAGGGTACCAAGTCAAGTGGTTCTCCTTATTTATCCATGGTAGTAGAATCACTATCCTTTTCTAAAACTTGATGAGAATCCAATTCTTCTTTCAAAACTTTTTCAAATTATATAGGATTTGTAATATCTTCATGTGAGAAACCAATTGTATTATCCTGCATATCAATGGAAACAAAAATTTCATTGGAATATTTGGAGTGAGCATCTTCTTCCCATTTCTTGTTAACCATCCATACTATTTCTTCCTCAAAATCTTCAAGAAATTATTTTTCAAAATTTTCTTTTTCACCATCTCTAACATGTTGAAGGCTTTGATCACCTAGTTTAATTATCTCATCCAAATTCATGGAACGTCCTAATTCATCACATGTTTAAAAACTAGACCACTCTAGGATTCCTCCATTATCCTAAAGAATATCACTTTTTAGTATCTTCGATCTTTGTATCATGAGAATGATTTGGAGCATCATCTAGATATGCATCTTGAGGCCCTTGTTCTTGTAGTTGAGAGATGTTTTATTTAAGCTGTAGAACTAGCCTTTGAAACTTGTCCTACATATTAGGTGAAGCAAGTTATTTATTAGAAAGAGTAGTAAAGTTCTCCCATTTATTCCACCAACAATGATCATCTTCCAAAATTGGGGTGTGGTGCTAGACTATACCTTTGCATTCTTCAAATTTATCCATGGGTTGATCTTCCAACTAACCTTCACCTTCCTGAGATGGTTCAATAATTTCCAAGATTGGGTTATTTCTTGTATTCAAATTTTTAAGGCTATTATAATCCAAATTGGTAACCCATGATTCAATTTTATCATAATTTAGGTGTGGGTTTTCTTGGCCATCAATTTCAACAATATCATCTAAAGTATCTTCTGAGAACAAGTGAACCTTTATTATATCTTCGAATTCATTCATTGATTTTATTTCAATATTACCTTCAACCAATTTTTATGGCTTAGGGGTTTCTAAAATGGGATCATACCCCTCCTCACTTGTAAACCAAAACTTTGATTCACTCATATCCAAATCATCTCTACTTGACTCATGTTGGATTTCTTGATCTTTACAATGGTTATCTTCCAAAAATAAGTTATGATATTCCACCATATCTTCAGATTCATCTATTGAATTCTCAAATTCAATCTCAACCACCTTTTTTGAGTCAAGGGTTTTTCAATAGGATCAAATCTTGTATCTTGCTCCCAATAGTCGTCCAAATCCTTTGCGAGAAAACATGATCAAATCATATCTTGATGGGTTTGTTCATCCCAATTCTCATTAATGGACCTTGAATTTGATTCTTGCACATCCTCTTGGATGTAATATAAGGTGGTTGTAATATTTGGACATTCAACTTCCTCTCATTGGTTTTTCACCCTAAGGTTAAGCAATGATGGTTGATCCACCTTTTCTCTTTCTGAAATGGCCCATTGTTCTAATTCTATCATGGCCTCAGAAACTCTATGTAAAGATGGGTCATCAAGATTTTCCCTTAAAAATGTATCCACTATGGTTTGTATAGCTCCCATGTATATTTCAATAGCTCTCTCTTATAAAATTAATAAATGGGGCACCACTTTGGTATACAACTTATGAAACCTATCATTCAATTCACTCATGGACTCATTAGGTTCGCTAGAGATAGAGACAAATTGATTTAACATCCTAATAGGGTCAAATTATTTTCCAAAATAACTAGTAATTGACACTTCTATTTGAGCCCAAGAAGTAATGGAATCTATACATAGGTGTATGTACCACTCATATGCAACTTCATCCAATGTGTATGAAAATAATCTACAAGGACCATCTCCTTTCCATATTTGCAATTGTGTTAAGGTATCCTTGTATCTTTGAATATGTTCCTTAGCCGAGGTCACTTCATTATTAACATAGGTAAATTATTTTCTACCCCTTACGGAATTTTATGAGTAGGCCTATCCCATTTACGATAATAGCCAGCTATCCACAATGAAATTTATGGCCTAGTTGGAAAAATCAATGCCATTAGTGAAACTCAAAGAATAACTTCAAACTCAATTTGTTAGTCAAGTAAATATTTCTTACAAAGAAGCATGAAATGGCTAACCAATATCAAATATGTGATATATGAATCATCATGTTAGCATCAACCAAGAGACATGTATCCATTAAACCATGAAATTGAAGAACATTCTCAAATTTATAATATGTAGCATTAATGCATCATCAAAATAGAGAATGTTAGAATCAATTAAAGTGATCAATCAAATATCATTAGTCAATACCGATGTCTTTAAATAAATATTTCAAGTAACATGAAATATTTAACATCTAAATAGAAATAAAATAAATCAGTTCAAATCCTCTTAGTTCTCAAAGTGTTGAGTGCTAAAGGAATCCAAAGATGCTAATCAAATGAACTTGAAATATTTAGCAATTCAAAAGCTTTCAAAATTATACCAAATCACATTATTCCTGTATGCACAATCCACCTCATTTTAGCACTACAATATTGAGTGTTAAAAGAGGCCTAACAATAATAACCAATAGTGCATGAAACATTTCACAATTTAAATCCCTATAGCATTTAAAATTACAATAAAATAAACCACATCATGCCCTCCTTCTAGAACCAAAATGTTGAGTGTTAATTTTACCCAATTGTAAAATTACACTCTCCCTTAGGGTTTGGATCCCAAAATCTCTCTTGCAAATAATTTAAACAAACAACTTCTCCAAGGTCTCCGCTATATTAGCATTTGCATATGTGTATTAGTAATCTCAATAAAAATATATCGATTCAATGCTATGAACACCTTAGTGATTGCAAGTAACTATAAACAAGGGGGCATGTGTTGGTTCATTTTATCATGTTATATTAATGATTGTTCATGAAATAAAAATAGAATTAAATGTGAATTGGCCCTCACATGACCACGATGTAGTACCTTAATTTCTTTTATCTAGAAATATTTTAAGATATATTTTATCTTCCTTATTAAGTGGATTTTAGTCAAGTTTTATCTTGAATTAAATCCTATTTTAAACATGGAAATGAAGATTAAAATCTATCTATGTATGTAAATCTAAAATAATAAATAAGATCCTTAAATGTAGCTTCTTATCATGAAGATAAATATAGCCTTTGATATGATTGATGAATTATCCCCCTTTGGTGAAATTAATATTTACAAAGAGATAATAATTCATTGCCTTAAAATAGAGGCTTTTAAAATATTATTTTAATTATCTCTCTTTAATGAAATCAATTTTTTTATTAAGAAGAATAATTTAACACTTTGAAACAATAATCTTCAATGTAGTGCACAAATTACCTCTCTTTGATAAAATCAGAATTTTTATAAAGAGAAAGCAATTTAAGGCTCCAAAAATGGTGGCTATGATATGCCATTAAAATTTACCCCCATTTGATGAAATCAGAATTTTCATAAAGGGAATATTATTTTATGCATGCTAATTAAGTATAAAGCTGAAAAAATCTGATTTGGTCTCAAAATGAAAAAATGAAATTTCGAAATTTTAAAAATCTGCATTAAAACATCAACTTTAAATAATCTTTAAAATTTTGAAATGACTCCGGAATAAAACGTAAATGTGCAATATGAAACTCTGAAGTACATTCTATGAAACTGTGCAATTATTTTTGGATTTTGAATTTTTTTGAAATTTTTATTTTAATGTTTGAAAATTAAAAAAAAAAATCTGCAAAATAAAAGTTAGAAAAATGAAAAAATAAAATATGAACTAAAATTTAATGCTGAAAATAAAAATATGTAAAGCATTATCAGTTTGATGGCACCCCGTACTACAAAACCAAATATGTGAGAATCTCTTACATGCAACCTAGTCTATTTAAACCTACATTTGCACAATCGAAATAGACTAAGTGTTAGCTCATAGGGCACAACAATAAATTTCAGATTCCAAATATTCAATGATGTAACCCAAAACAACATTAAACATCATCTATACATTCGAAATCTGAAAAGAAGAAAAATAAACAAGTAAATTTCAGCATGTAGAAATTTCTTCTTCTTTCTTGATAACAAAACCCAAATTTCTGAAAAGCCCTTGCATTCAAAATGATATTTTCATTTTTTTTACATCTATATTTCCAGCAAAATCTGGCCTCCCCAAAAGAACTAGCAACCATGTACCTTTCAGCACCATGCAGTCTCCACGATATCCAACCCCTTTTCCTTTTTTGAAGGTATATTTGAGAGGGTAGAAAATAATTCATTTTCTTTTCGTTTCACTTTGCAATATGACTGTTCAATTTTTGTTTTTCCCCCTTTTTCTTTGAAGTGTTGTAGCTTCATTTTCCTCCTTTAAAACATTTGTAACCTCTGCATTTAATAATGCTCTAGTTTTTTCTTGAATTGACAATGCTTATTTGAGACTATTGTTCTTCATTTTATTTTATCATGGTAGGGATAACTATATTTCGAGTGTCATCAAATAAAACCCTACGTATTTGTATTATACATTAACCTGATACCACGGTGGCACTTAATTATTTAATCTCCTTTCAACTTTTTGTACTTCTCCCACATATTCTATACCCAGGTGTTACGTTCACCAAGAAGGCCATGCTCTTTATTATAGTTTTGAACTGGATATTGCATTTCATTTCTTATTTTTTATTTTGGTTTCCATATGCGTGTCCCATAGGCTGTTTCAACTTGTTTCAAACTGACCTATTTGCACCAATATCTCAATACCTATTGATGACATGCTATAGGTGGGGATCTTGAATTGCTTGTCCATTACAAATGCCCATAACACCTCCTACGTCGTTGTTGACAATGACGACACCTTCCTTGTTGGCTCTATCTAGATTTTCATTTGTACTCCCGACACTACTATTTTAATTACCTCTCGACCAAATGAAGATATTCTCACCACATTGCTACTATGCAAACCTCTGTTTACATCAATTTCTTCACATATTTAACAGGATAATGGCTACCCCAAATTTTTAAAAGCCTATGTAGCTTAAATTGCCATTGCATAGCACCTGCTACATTTGATACTTGTGTTAATGCATAATGGGGTAAAACATCATAGAAGAACTCTCCCATGTTTTGATACATTATCACATGCACTGTTTACACCAAATGCTAGTTCTTACTGTAATCTAAATATGGACCAGACCAGGTATTTATTGTGGCACCGTTCACCTATGTTCGGATTGAATATTTGATGTTTGAACTCCTTTATGTTGCACATACGACCATCATAAAGCTTCTTTGAGTGCATTGTGCTTACTTGCCACCACGTGGCTGATGTCTCTACATCCTCCATCCATGGCATTCCACTTTAAATTTTTGTGAGCTCTGCCCTGTTCGACCTCGACACCATGTAAAAATTTTATCTACCGTCCTAGATTTTAGACTGTGTAAACACCACCTAAACCATGTCTCACTATCTCTGTTGTTGATGTTTTTCATTCAGCCAAATCAACCTTACATCACTGGTCCTCATCATATTACTTATAACCACCAAATTGTAATAATTTAGGATATCTTTGATTGAAATTAAATGCTTTTATTATTCATATAAACCATATTTTAATAGGGGCTTTCAAATATTGATGATGCCTAAATAGATGAGGCAAAAAACAAGGATTAAATTGATATATCAATTCTTCAATTGTGATTGTATCCAACTATGTTATTTTTGGTGATGATTTCATATTACTTCATCACTATCGAATCTTCTTCGTCTGTGTATATATTTACATTTTGAAAACTACCATCGGGTCTTCTTTGAAGTACACTACCAAGGAGTCACTCTGATCGCATTTATGTTATACATCCTTCATGTCCATGATCTCCCCTGCCTAGTCAACCTCCTATCATTCCTGGTCTACGTCGACTCACTCATGGACGATGGCAGAACCAACTCCTTTTGAACACATCAAAGTCTTTTGATTCACTCACTCACACTCCCCTTTGTGTTGTGTTAGCCCCCATGACACATTATTTTCATGACGCCATCCTACTACAACCACCTCATGATAATCACCACATTGGCATACCCTAGATTCTTGATATTTTCTAGTTCACCTATGATATTTTTCTCTCTTTGATCAATTTTTATTTGCATTTGTGCTAAAATACTACTTAAGTATGCATGAAACTTCCCTATCCTACATTGTATTACATGGCCTCACCCATCGATATCCTCGCATCCACGTAGTGAGCGATAGATGTCTCTAATAGGGTCTTTTTTCCTGATGTATTCAGCCCATGTTGTCCACCCATAGCATTCATATCTCAATGTCTTGTACGGAACAATATTCACTGCTAGCTCTTATTCAACTCATTTGAGTGACATCCTGTGACTTCGTCGAATTCATATTCATTGGGGCTCCTTTTATGTCCACCAAATTTGATGCCTTGAGATTAGCTTTTCTTGATAAATTTCCACTACATGACCACTATCTTGTCATCGGAGGTATCCACATCTTCTGCCCAAGTGGTAGTCCACATATCCATTGTTTAGTTTTTGATTGACTTCACCATATGGTGTGTATCAGTACTTCATGTCTTTGCAACCACATCCACGTTTGCCAAATTTTGATCTTCATCGTACGAGCCTGTCCAATATTCTTTGTTGCTTGATATATCCTAAGGTCCACCTACACACAATAAAATAATATATATTAAACCTCATAAGCCCAACGCACATTATACCTTAAATAAAATGCAAGAAAACTAAAGGAAGGCACTTTAAATGTTGTAACTTTATAACGGATGACTTACTTTCCATGCCTTTATATTTTTTAAATAAATCATACTTGGTTTATTTTGGCTTCTCTTTTATTTTTTTATTTTTATATTATATATATATATATATATATATATATATATATATATATATATGTTATACATTATATATATAATTTTATTGGAACCAACAATTATATTCAATAAAAAATATTGAGGCCCTTTCATTATAATTTTGTTTCAAATTTATACATATAAAAGTATACATATATATATTTGATTTTTTATTAATTCAAAAAAATTTAAATTTATTTTAACTTAATTAAATTTAAATGCTTTAATTAATATAATTCTAAACATTAGAATTAATCAAACGCAACACCAAATCAAAACAACAATCAATCAACACCGAATGCTTTTAAACAAAGACCAGAAGATAACACAACTTGAAGAACCTCAAAATCTGCATGACACCCTTATGGCTATGATCCCAAAACAAGATTGCTCAAAGACAACCAAAGTCTTCAAAACACAAAATTAAAAGGTGGATTCCCAATTTTTTTGGGGTACATTATGTGTCAGTCATAAAAAATGACAACTCTACTGGGAAATGCTCCTAAGTATTTAGGTAAGAACCCAATCTAAAATGAGAACAAATAAGATCAGTGAGACAATAATTTAGCAACATCCTAAGAAGATGAGGGTAAATAGCTTTAAATAGAAATAACTAATCCATATGACTTTTATCAGTGTGTGAAAATGTGATTCATTCTTGCATTCCTGAAAATCCTCCAAATTCCACCATCCCTTTCTCCATTAGGCTATGAAGTATCGCTCGTAACTAAACAACTATTGATACATCCCCACTACCAGTCAGGTTCCTATAGCCTCAGTGGAGGTTATAAAAATAACCCTTGTGTTTGCTCAACACTTTGCAAATCCTTTTCTTTTACCCGATCTATATCTAGATAGAGGCATACTTTCGATCAGGCTCCATAGCCCTGGTAGAGTTTATCTAGATCTTGTGACTGATTTGATAAAGCTTTTCAATGCTCGTTATCTCTCTATATTTTTTTTTTGTAATGTTACCTCTTTTTTTTCATATATAAATTTTTTATTTTTCAAAATAAAAACCATACAAAGCTTCAAGCATCACTAAGGTTAGGTAGCCTACAAGTAAAGCATTTTAGATTTTTGCCTATGTTTGTAAATCAAGATAACTTCATCCTTTATAATGCCAGAAATACCCTTTAATATGTGTGAGTTACATGTGGATATTTAGTGAAATGTTTCATTGTTCCACTCTCAACCATCTTAGTCCCAAAATATAAGCATGATCACCAAATAACTCATCTCCTTTTTCTCGGGTTCATCAGTTTTCAGATTAGGTACTCCAACCTATTAAATAAAGGAGCTTCAAAAGTGAGCCAAAGACCATAAGTTAGCGACCACAAAACATCACCTCAAAACAAGGGAACAACCCCAAAACACAAAACTCAAAATATAAACTATAACTATATACAAATGTACATGTAGACACCTAAAACATGTCATGTTTAGGAGAACTACTTACATAGGCACATTCATAGGCCATATGACTAAACCTTGGACTTTCCAAGTATCAAAAGTGGTCCTCACCACTCATCTAGGGTATTCTAGGCCCATTCAAGCTTAGCCATTGTAAACCAGAGTGGTTGGACCTTGGCCGCTCAAGCTTAGGGCGACTAGACCTTAGTCACTGCAAATGATAGCAGTCAAGTCTTAGTCACTATAGATGATAGTGGCTAAGCCATAAAAAGTATTTTATCGATAAATAGGCCTAATCAGGGGTGGAAGTGGTAGTTTACACGTAATAAAGGTGAGCGAGAGTAACTTTGCATTCCCCTTCATGACCAGTTCACATGGAAGACTTGAGTTTTAATTTAGACTTTATTTAACTGGTCTTTAAACATAGAAAATGTAAAATCTTCTCATGCTAACATCCACTATGTATGAGGAATTCAATCCTAGGGTTTTGAACATAGACCTAGGGTTTCACACTTTATAAGGAGTAAAACTAAAAGTACTATGGGACCTTCTTTGATCAATTAAGGGGACTTTTTGAGACATTATTTTAATTAGAGAGGGAACATCATACATCAAAAATTTTAACAGGTTGGATCATTGAGGAGAGATTCTAGAGACTTGGAGAGCTTCCCTTGGAGATTGATCCTTGTAGCGAAGCCCTGTAATATTGGAGGGAAAATTTGAACACATAAGGTAATCATTTTAACACTAGTAGCATACTTGAGCCCATAGCCATTTGATCAATAGAGATAGATTTCACCTTAATGGCCACTATCCTCGATAATGGCCTACAACCTAGTCTAGGGTTTTAGGTGCTAGTTTCTTTTATTCTTATTTCTCTTTCATTTCATTAGCATAAGCTTTATTTTAGTTATTCACTTGCATAGTACTAGTTTCATTGTATTTATTGAGCTCATTAATTGCTAACAACCTCATTTTGGGAGGCAATCTTGGACATCTAAGCGTAGTTGTTTCATTGCTTGCAGGGCCATAGGTGCATCCACAACATATGAAGCAAGAATATCCCTCTACGAAATAGAAATGGAGAAGGAGGTATTTTAAGTTATCATAAATTTCCATGTGCATCATAGGGAAGCCTTTTATAAGCATGCCACCCCTATGCGAGGGGGATATTTTATACATTTGCTGCCCTCCTTGTGTAAAATCATGTATCAAATGAAGGGTATCCCTTAGAGAGATTTATATGTAATCGGACCATGGAAATATCAATACAAGAGCATTAATTCATTTATTTCTTCACATTATGGTTGTGTCTTCTTTTACACCTTTCATTTAAAATGTATTTTTAAAACATTAATAGATTCAATTAAATCACAAGTAGGAAAGGTCAGCAGGGCCGACAGACCGCTTTCCCAGGGTCTCTACAGATGGTGATCATGGTGGGACGTCCACTAATTTTTCATTCTTGTCCTAAATACTAACTTAATTTTATGTGCAGGTTTAGCCACTCTGATCTACAATGGCCAGAAGTTAGCCACTGTGGTCTATAATGACAAGGAATCAGCTGCTATATTTACAATGGCTAGAAATTAGTTGCTCTGGTCGACAACGGCCAGAAATGGAGCGCAATAGAGGTCAAAAAATTTATTCTCTGAGTTGGATTAAATGTTGGTATAAATTTTTTAACACTTTATGGTTTTCTAATTTTTTCTATTTTCTTAAAAATAGTGATAATTAAGACATATTTCAATTTGGAAAACTAAAAGAATAAAATAAGAATGAACTTGCATCTTGCACGTCTTAGGTTTATTTTAGATTTTTCACTAGGCGTTGCTAGGAACAATGACTTCTACTTGTAAATATTACCCTAAAATCCAACATGCTAGACACTTTTTATTGTTTTCATGCTTTGGTACTTGTATAAAGGCCATACTTGCACCTAATAGAGTGCATTCATTAATCTCATAGTAGCTATGCACCTTTCTAAAATTGAAACACATTTTGCATTAGGCATGTAGGAAAGGTTAATTGCTATTGTGTGATGCATTCTTATTCATGCAAACTTAAAATGAACACCACACACACACACGCATAATTTAAACATTGGGGAGTTGGATTTCATCACCAACCCTCAATGTAGTCCGGTGACATTGGCATTCATCTCATTCCACTGGTTTGACCCCTAGATCTTCCTAGAAATATATTGAAGAACTTTATTATAGTGTTACTAAGTTATTTGTGTTCAAACTGTCTCCCACTATTGGAATCATTGGTTCAGAGTGGAAGAGCTAGGCAAACCCCCCACTAGGATTTAAGTGGTGTACCCTATTATCTTTTGAGAAATTATGTTTGGAATAAGTGTGCTTGATTATCACTATGGATGAGTCTCCTCATTCTCAATCCAGAGCAAAACAAGAAATTAGAGAAATAACAAATCATCAAAATACATCAAACAATTTAGGTCACATTTAAATTGATAATCAAGATAAACATTTGCTTGATATTGTTTGGTTATATTTAAGTGCAACACAAAACTAAATTCCTAAAATGAAATGGTCAAAACAAGAAGTAAACACCCTCGATATGATATCAAAGGGGAATCTGAAGCAACTCACACCCTTAGGTGAAGTCATAGTAAAATTGAAAGACCTACTCGTAAGACCATGAGCCACAGTTCTATGAGTCTAAGGGGTGATAAATCAACCCTTGGGGGATATCCTCAAGAAACCCCAAATAGAAAGCAACATCATAGAACTACATCACATAAGGACAAAGAGGCTTCATGACCATCCTCATCAAGGAGGCATGAGGAGACCTCAAAGGCCTCCTCTAAACACATAGAAACCTCTCAAAGACATGAGGAGGCCTCAAGAGCTTCCTCCCCACATGCACATAAGAGAGGTTCTAAAACCCATTATTCACATAGGGATGACAAGGCTTACATACCTCCATATTCTTGGAGAAATAAGGTGACACAAAGCCTTCATCATCAAAATGACATGTAGGGGTTACAACATCCCAACATTCACATGAAACACTTAGAACAGATCAACCCACCGAGGGGCAGGAAATTAGAGATACATCCAGTCATAGACATAAAATAGATGATAGCCTTCATACAAGAGGAATTATTCCAATATAATATGACCTCATTGGGATAAATGACACCCCACAAGATCAGCCATGAAAAACAGGACAATTAGATGAGTTGGATCAGATTTATTCGAGGCCACCTCCCAAAATCGTAGCTATAGAAAATTCTACATCTGGAAGCTCATGAACCATGAATTCTAAGACTACTTCTTAGACTGGGGTGCCTTAGGGTGACCCCACAATAAACATACAGAGTCTAATCATGGAGACACTCAACAATACACTAAACTAGTAACACTAGCTAGCAAGAGCAACGACACAATGGAAACCTCTTCAAGGAATCTATGAGTCAAGACCACAAGAATAGGATTAGAAAAACATGAGTCTTTCATGATAGCACAAATTAACTATATATTATGGTTATATAATGCCTTGTGCAAAGAGCGAGAGCTTGTAGATGATCTCGAGAATGATAAACAAAGATAATGGTTGTTACACCAACATGAGCAATGGTTAAGAGAGCAAGATGAATATCTAGCTCATGATAACCAACAATTAAATGGTAATTATCATAAAAGAGAGAAATGTATTGAATCACCAAGTGAGGGTCACACTAGACAATAAGGAAACCCACAACAAAACCACCTATTAAATTATGAGCGAAATCCAACTAGTGGGTAAAGGGTAAACCTAATAGATCAAGATCAAACACATCCTAAATCCCCTCGTAGGAGGGACAAAAATGGAGCAAATAAAGTGGATATAGGGATACCTCCATTTCCACCATGAGGAAGCCTATAAGAAGAGGAACTCCTTGCCTCAAAGGTATTCTAGAAACTTACTAAAAATATGAAGTCCTTTGAGAAACAAGAGATGGCTGGGAACCAACAAACATTGAGAAAAATACACAACCAACCATTGTGCCCATAAGTTCCTAGCCCTACCTATCCTAAGAACTTTGGGATGCCTAGGCTAGATAAGTTTAAGGGTGAAGAATATGCACAAGAGCATGTTACAAAATTTATCAACACATTTTTTAATCTTGAAGACAATGATGATCTTATGCTAAGGACATTCATAATGATATTTTCGGGTGCGACCACTCAATGGTTCAACCAACTGCCCAAGCATAGCATATCCAAATTTGAATAACTAGTGAATGATTTCATAAAGAGTTTCTCTTTTGGTACTAAGATAAAGGTGAACCTTTTAGACCTGGCCAATTTGAGATAGCATGATGATGAGCCAGTAATGGACTATGGGAATAGATGGAGAAAAGTCATGGCAAAATTATCATTCTTTGTTCCCATAGAAGAGATCGTCTGGATGTTCACCAAGAGTTGTTCCAAAAACATTTCCCTCTTGCTACAACTACAAAAATACCCCTCATTTGAGGAATATTTGGCACAATCCAAACTCATTGAGGACATAAAAGTAGATGAGGGAACCATAAAACTCCAAACCAAGGAGTGGAATAAAAATGACAAAAATGGAAAAAATAATCAGAAGCAGATAAACCCTACCCCAGTTATTCAAGTGGTATTGGTTGCGCCTAAGGATTGGGCTGCACAACAACCCCAAAATTATCAAGCACATCCACCACCAGCTAATTATGATCAAAGTAATAATCAAGGGAGAAATAGAGAATGGAAATCCCCTTGCTATTTTACACCATTAACATAATCAATGCAGTCAATATTCAACCAATTGAGCGAGGCAAGAAAGATAAAATTCCTTGATATACCTCTTATATATACCAACCATAATAATCCAAAAGGATATAGGGAAGATCAATTTTGACCTTATAACAGGATACTGGGGTATAACATTGAGGTTTGCATTAGTTTTAAGCATCAAGTGCAAAACATGATTGAGGCAGGAGATCTCAAAGTTGACAACCCATTATCTCCTTACAATAGAGATATGAGCATTTACAAAAAAATTCTACCAAATCATGAGGTCCCTAGATGGCAAAGGGTCCAATTCAATTAGGTCTGAGTGGACATACCTACCCATGGGTGTGTTGGGATGGTTAAGATTGTCAATATAGGAACTAGGAGTAGACGGTATGGTCAACCACAACCTCCTGCAACTCCCATTAATGCCCCAGCTACACCTAGGTAGAGGCAAGGATAAAAAAACCTTCCAGGTCCACCAACCTGACCTGTGGTGACTATTCGAAGTAGACTTGAGAAAAACTTACAAGAAAGTCTAGCTAAGCTATCCATCTATGAGCTCATACAATAGTCCCCAAAGCATAAGGAGACCTTGATGGAGATTTTAAGGTTGATTGAGCTCCAACCACAAGATCCAAATGCATTCACCCATTTTGTGGGACAAGTACAAGAATTCCAAGAACCTATAATCCAATTCTATGATTACAAGATTAAGACAGTGCCCACTGCCTTACCAGACCCTCTGTTGCACATTTTGGCATCATTCAATTATTTACCTTTCAAATGGGTCTTGATAGATATAGGTTCATCAATCAACATCATCACAACAATAGCAATAGAGCACCTGAAGATCCCCAAGTCTCATATCATTCTAGGAGCCTACACATTGAGGGCTTTCATTGATGCCTTATGCAATATTATGGGAATGATAGTCTTACCTATCAAGGTGGGGCATAAGACCATCCCCGTGATGTGTCATGTCTTGGAAGGTGCCATGCAATACAACATCCTCTTAGGGTGACCTTGGATAAGGGACATGAAGTGTGTTCCTTCAATCTTACATCAATGTGTTAAGTATGTGCATGATAACAAATTCTACATGGTGTTGGATAATGAGGAGCCATTCAAATATGTCCATCAGGTGGATTGTCCAAGATAATTTGTGATTCCCTCTACCCACTTGTATGTTGGACCTTCATCTCTGGTTATATAACTAAATGAAAAAGATAAAGGGGTGCAAAAATACCCATCTACATCAACACCTCATTTAGCACCCAACATGACTAATGCTTCTAGGAAACCATCAATGTCTAAGCCAAAATACAATCGAAAGCTAAAAGCACCTATGGGGGAGGAAAAGAAACTCAAGGAAGTGCTAACCATAGCCATTGAGAAAGGTCCAAATTCCATGGAAGAAAAATATCTCCAATATCAAGTTGAAGACGATGACTACCACATCGCTTCACCAGTGTCATCTATGGGGTCATCTACCTTGCATGCGACTATACACTTGGAAAGTATAAGGATAGGAAAATACCTTGTGCAAAACATAGCATTCACGCTCATCATAGAGTCTTCACAAGATATGTGATGACCAAAAGACTTAAGACCACTAGTGGGGATAGTGGTTTTGCTTGGAATCCCTTACAACTAGATAAACTTTGTCTATGTTGGATTAGAATGCACCCATAAGTCTACTGATGTAGAAGAGGACAATGATGAATTATTCACTGTTAATGTTTGTTACCTCTCTAATCCAAACTTTGATCTAAGCTACTTTGAATGTTGCCATTGGTATGGTTATGGTGTTGGTATATATGAGCAAGGATGAAGGTGGTCATACGAGTCATAATACCAGCTTCCCACTTACAAATTTGGGTTAGGCTATCACATCAGAGGTCGAGATGACTCTCTATAAGTAGCCTTGGACATATTGAGCTTGGGGTTAGGAGAAGACATCTATTTTATTACTTATCACCCACTAAGTTCAATACTTATAAGAAATAGACAAGTGGTTGCAGTAAGCATACTGCCACCCAAAATTTATCATCCAAGACTCATAATATATGCCATCCCAGGAGGATACAACTCGTGGTATGAAGATCAAGAAGAAAATAGGTATATGGCAAGTTATGATGAAGCACAAGAGGGCTTGGCCTATCATGGGCCTCACTATTTACATAGCTTTACTTATTTCATCCATAATGAGAGTGGATACATATTGAATGAGAGTGGCTATGAGTCAGAAGACTCAATAGACAGAGCCTATCTAGGATCAAGGCATTGTCCCCAAAGCTTGTGGTAAGAGACTAATGCAAGTGGCTTCTTCATAAGTGATAGAGAATATGAAGATGAGATAGATATGGCCTAATTAGGGCCAAGATACGAGCCTCTTGTATTGGAGTTGGATACCAATGCTAACGGTTTTTGGATAAGTTATGATGACTTTGAAGATGAAACCGAGATGGCCTATCTTGGGCCTCACCATTTATAACAAGTCAATGCATTAAGAGAGAGATGGCACTTCATGCCATAGATCCTAATTTGTGGTTTTTATGGAGACCTATTGACTTAGCTTCCATTCACCAGATGGTAAATACCCCTCTATCTACATTCAGAGAGAGGTTAGAGCCCAACGATCCTATTATATGACCTACTCATAGGTCAGATCTAGAGATTCCTTTTCCTCTAGAGCCTCATCGTGAGTATGGAAGGGAAACCTTTGAGGCAATATTCCACCCATGTGGTCATGGAGATTTATTTTCAACCATCAATACAATCTCCATTGATTTGACCACTCCACTTCATAACCCAGCCAATCCCACAAAACCTTTGTATATTTATACGAAGGCTATTGATTGCGATTGCACTGATTCAACCATAGATCCTGAGGATATATTCTATAATGAAGATATGTTACAACCGTTCAATTTTTCAATAGGTTGTGCATATGATGTGTTCCGTACTGGTTTGGATCCTGAGTCAGTAGAACTTGTAAATCTTGCTGATGACATTTACTTGGTACCCATGCCCCACCAGTTGGAGGATGGGTCACATATGGCTATAGAAATGAATTTTGAGGTGGACATCAAAGATGGTCCTACTCAACCAAAGAAAGTCAAGTTCAAAGAAATTCTATCTCCAGAGGAACAAACCATCATAATCTCTCTCCTTAAAGAGAGGTCAAATATTTTTGCTTGGACTTACAAAGACATGCCAGGAATTGATCCAAAGATAGTGGTCCACAACCTCTCATTGGATCCCCTAAAGAAGCCGATCAAGCAAAAATTGATATAAATGCATCCAACCATCGCTTTTATGGTGAAAAAAGAATTATAAAAATTATTGGAGGTAATTTTCATAGTACCCATCAACTATCCTAAATGGGTCTCAAACATAGTGCCTATAGGAAAACCCGATGGAAGAGTGCATATTTACATAGATTTTAGAGACTTGAATAGGGCAACCCCAAAGGATTAATTCCCATTGCCAAATGTAGATGCTCTTGTTGATGCCATCATAGGTCATGAGATGCTCTCCTTAATGGATTATCTTTCTAGATACAATCAAATCCAAATTAAACCTAAAGACCAACACAAGACTGTTTTCATTGCTCCATGGGGAAATTTATGTTATAAAGTGATGCCATTTGGTCTTAAGAATGTTGGTGCCACATACCAATGGGCCATGACATACATATTCCATGATTACATGCACACAATATTGGAAGACTACATGGATTACTTGCTAGCCAAATATTTATTATGACAAGGACATGCTCAAGCCCTTACAAAGGTCTTCGATCACCTCATAGAACATAACGTCAGATTGAATCCTAAGAAGTGCATATTTGGCATAACTTTTGGTAAGCTCTTAGGATTCATTATTTCAAATAGATGCATTGAAGTCAATCCTAAAAAATTAAAGGCTATACTATAAATGGCCACCCCTACCAATATTAGGGGTTTGAGAAGCCTACAAGGCAAGGTAGCATCAATAAAATGGTTCATCGCTCAATTATCAGACAAGTTTTGACCCATGAACCAATTGCTATGCAAGGATGTCCCATTTCATTGGGATGAAGAGTGCCAAAAAGCCTTTGTAGAGATCAAAAATTACCTGGAAACACCACCAGTATTGGCTCCACCAAGGCCAGACATACCATTGTTGCTATATATATCGACTATTAATTTTTCTTTGGGCACCATGTTAGCCCAAAAGAATACGAAAAAAAAAGAGCAAGTCGTATATTACATTAGTCATACCTTGGTGAGTTACGAGCTGGGATATGTGTACGTAGAAAATTTATGCTTAGCAGTGGTCTTTGCAACCAAAAATTTGTGACACTACATGTTTAGCCATATGACCTATGTTACATGATGAACAAGACATCACAATACGTGTACAACAAAGTGGATCATGCTATTGATATAATTTGATATATAGTTCATAAGCCAAAATTCCATCAAAGGATAAGTCATAACGGATCAATTAGCAGAGGTGCCTCTCTAGGAGAGCAAGCCTCTCACCATAGAGCTACATGATGATGCAATATTTGAATTATCAGACCCTCCAAAACTCAAAGAACCTAAGAAAGAAAGAGAAATGGTAATGTTATTTGATGGTTCAAAATACGAGCAAGGGGGCAGAGCAAGGATAGTCTTTATCACACCACAGGGTGCTTTGTTGCCTTTATAATTCAAACTAGACTTCCCTTGCACAAACAACAACACAGAGTATGAGGCCCTAATCTTGGGACTTCAGATAGTCGTAGCAATGGAAATTAAAATATTGAACATCTTTGGTGACTCCTTGATCATAGTAAACCAAGTCAAAGGCATATTCTAATGTAGGTGCCCAGTCCTGAAAGCTTATAATGAACTTTTTGACACCTACCTAGCCTGGCTAGAAGGGTACAACATCGAGGAAATCCCTCATACGTCGAATATATTTGTAGACACCATGGAATCATTGAGATCCTTAATCCATCAAAATATGTTTGTTGACTTCACAATTGTTCATGTAAAAGTGTTCATATTTTCAGTGATACAACATGAGGTTATTGACAACCTAGAGTCAGTCAACATGATCTAGAATGAACCAAATTAGGATTGGTTCTTCAAGGTTAGAGCTTTCTTGCAAATAGCCCCTTGGGAATATTTGATATCCGAAGGTCCCATAAAGTGTGGAACAACCATTCATCACAGGATTGTTTCTCAATCTGTGTTTACAAATATTGGACCACAAGAAGAACATGTTGTTTTATCCATAGAATTTGTGGCTTATCAGGATTGGCTATCCCAATTGCAGGACTTCCTAAATCTTGGAATGGTACCACAAGGCTTGTCGCATGCTGAAAGATGAACATTTAAACAAAATGTGACAAAGTACATTTTTCTAGGAGATATCCTTTATACACGAGGCTATGATGGAGTGCTCCTTCATTGTCTTGAGCCCTAGGAAGCATCCTAGGCAATTTTTTAATCTCATGATGGTACGTGTGGTGGCATCTTTAGTGGCATGGCCATCATTAAGTGCATATTGAGAATGGGTTACTATTGGACCACTATGGAAAAATATTGTTGTGAGTATGTCAAGAGATGTTTCAAGTGTCAGTATCATGCAAATATCACACAGTTGCCATCACAAGCCTTGCAACCCATCCAGGTAGCATGGCCCTTCTCGTAGTGGGGACTAGACTTGATTGGGAAAATCTCTCCCCCATATTCAGGCTGACACACATTCATCATAATGACCACAGAGTATTTCACCAAATGGGTCGAAGTGATCCCCTTAACATAAAAAATTGGACCAAGGATTGTGGATTTTATACTCCACAATATCATGAGTTGTTTTGTCATTCCTTCAAAGATAATATCAAATAATGGGCCATATTTCAAGAACAAAAATGCATGTGATTTAATGAACAAATACCATATTTAGCATAGTTTTTCAATACCATATTATCCACAAGAAAATGGGCAAGTAGAAGCCTCAAACAATACCATTGTCTCCATATTGAGGAAGATGGTGAAGGATAATCATAAGGATTGGCACTTACAATCACCTCTCACATTATGGGCATACATGACTAGTGTACAGATGCCCACTGAGGCAACATTGTTTTCACTTGTATATGGCACTGAGGCCATCATACTCTTAGAATTGGAAATTCCAATATTGACAGTAACTTTGAAAGATTTTGTAAATGATGACACCGTATGACAAGGCTGCCTTGATCAACTAATGCTTCTCGATGAACGTCAATTTAATGCCTTGGAGCATCTCTGCATTTATCAGAACCACCTTGCATGAGCATACAATCATAAAGTCCATATGAGGGTATTCAAATTTGGATATCTTGTGCTCAAATAAAACCAACAGAACTCAAACCTACCACCGCACTTGCGAGACAAATTTGTGGTAAACTAGATAGGCCCCTACATAATTTTATAAAGGGTTGGACCTAGAGCATATCGCCTTACATCATTGGATGGATTTGAAGAGCCTGAACCTCTCAACATCATTCATTTGAAGGTATTTCACACATATAATAAAAAACATATAAATATTCATAAAATAAAAAACATTCAAATATTCATAAAATAAAAAACATTCAAATACATATAAATTCAAAAACATTCAAATACATATCAAATAAAAAACATTCAAATATTCATAAAATCAAAAACATTCAAATATTCATAAAATAAAAAACATTCAAATATTCATAAAATCAAAAACATTCAAATATTCATAAAGTCAAAAAAAAAAATTAAAAGGCCCCAAAGGCACCTTTAAGCCCTTTGGTCAAATCAAAAGGCTCCAAAGGTATCTTTAAGCCCTTTGGTCAAATCATAAAAGGCTCCAAATGCATCTTTTAAATCCCTTTGGTCAAATTAATTAAAAATCTCCAAAGGCATCTTTAAGCCCTTTGGTCAAAATCATAAAAGGCTCGAAAGGCATATTTAAGCCATTTGGTCAAATCATAAAAGGCTCAAAAGGCATATTTAAGCCCTTTGGTCAAATAAATTAAAAGGCTCCAAAGGTATATTTAAATCGTTTGGTCAAATCAATTAAAAGGCTCCAAAGTCATCTTTAAGCCCTTTGATCAAATCAATCAAAAATCTCCAAAGGCATATTTAAGCACTTTGGTCAAATCAATCAAAAAGCTCCAAAGGCATATTTAAGCCCTTTGGTCAAATAAAAAATACAAAAACAATGCAAAAATAAAAAATACAACATTTGCATCTTACATCTGCATTCACATAGTTGCATTTCATTATAACATACATATCCACTGCATTTTGCATATGTTACGATCACATTCTTACAAACGATGCCACAATTTGTATCTCAATCACAATAATCGAATCCATCTTCATCCATGCATCCATGAGAGTAACTGTGTTTCTCAACACAACCATTTCATGTTGCTATAAGAAACATACTGAGGTTTCCTAGTCATTCAACCATATCTAGTGGTCTTATCATATTTTGTAGAAATCCACCTTGATTAGTAAGGCCTAATTGTGGTAAAACCTTGGATATTCATGATCCCATCACTAATTGAAACACTAAAATCCTATTTGGTACAAGGGAAAGATGAAAACTACAAAAGTGGTCTAGGTTACCTTAAGCAAAAAGGATATTCCTTGCTTATCCCCCTGTGTAACCAGTTTAAAGGTGCTGAGAATTGGAAAAAGGACAAGTTCCACCCTACCCATAAATGAGTGATTATCATCACTACATAAATTCCTTGCTTTCATCAAAACAAGCAAAAATATCAAAAAATAGCACAAATTCAAAACCCAATTTTCAAAGTCATAGTTCAAATAAAATAGTGATTATCATCACTACATAGGTCCCTTGATCAAGAAAAATATCAATCACAATAAACAATGATTCTCATTGCTACACATGAGCAAGTACCCCAAATGAAATGAAGAAAAGAAGGGAATGTCGCTTCAATCCCTGGAATTCTCAGCATCATACAAAATTGGAAGGATAAATCCTTACACATGACAATATGTCTATTACATAAGCTTTTGGAATTTGTGTAGACCAATGTTTGAATGTGTATGAGCTAGCTTAGGTAACCCAATACTACCTAGTGGTTAATGCAACTAAGTCCAACATAAGGATAAGATGAACTCTCAAGGATCCTTGATCTCAGTAATGGGATGAAAGAATCCTACCTGACATCTAAGGAAATGCCTAAGCTCTATCTAAATATATTCATGTGAACACACAGAGAGAATGAATATCTAAGTACATGGTAAAAGCCTTATTTCAAAAATTCTTGTATGGTCAGTACACAGCTACTGACAGGGTAACTAGAGTGTTTGAAGTCAGGAGAAAAACCTCAAAAATTCCTACATAGCAACGAAACATATCATAAATCACATTAATCAACTTTATTTATAAGCTTCTATAAATTAGGGGGTATTAATAAAATAAACTAAAAACCGATCATATGTCAGAAATGATATTTAGACGGCCATTGATTATTTTATATATTTTAAATTATAGAAGCTTATCTAGAAAATACATTCATTTCACCTAATTACATCGCACATATGGATGGTTTAAAATAATTAATTCTTATTATTAGAATGATTATTTAACATTCATGGTCGTTATACTTTCTGTGGTATCACCCATTAGATTGTCAAAATCATAGCATATGCATTCCTTGTGTTTTAAGTGATTAAAACATACAAATTCATTCACATTAGATTACACATTGCATACATAACATACATAATGCATTATGTATTACATGCACCATATCATCGCATAATTTAGATGCACACAATGAAATCAAAATCAAACATGCATTTAATAATAGACATTGCATTCATAAATACATAAATCATAACTCATCCATTCACATCTAAAAATCACATCATAATCTGCATATCCAAAAATCATAAAATCCATCATTAGATCACTACATGATACATCACATAATATCACAATAATTAGATCATATATCATCTACATAAAAACCCATCTAAACATCCACATCATCATAAATATCATCCATAATCTATCATAATGCCATCATCACATCTCATCATAATATAAATAACAACAAAAACATAAGCAATAAATGATACACATAATGAGTCAAAACATAAAGGGGTCATATAAATGTGTGTCAAAAGTATGGATGTACAAAATCGCCCATAGGCTGTAATCATATAGGTTAGGCAGACCTCAAAAATGATAAATCAAAGTGCATTGTCAGTCAAACACAAGGCCTGTACCTGTAGCATCACTACCCCCTATGACCGTGTCATGAGTAGAGTGATGTGACCCTGCTGGTCTCTCTATGTGAGTTTAAGTCCTTTGGCTAGGACAGATGAAAGACTACCCTGAGGTGGAGCACCCGCTAACCTGTGAACCTCCTGCACCTTGTGCCTCCCTAGGGACAATCCTGTGCCTCCTGAGCTACATCTGGAGAGAGGTGATGTGACCAACCTACCCCTAGATCTACCCCTCATACTCATCTAGCAATGTTTGCAAGCATAGAATATCTACCTCTAAGCCTATCCCTAGATCAACCATGGTATCACCATATGGTGTAGAAGGAGGAACAACAAACTACATCCTAGCGACACCACCCCTGACAGTAGCCTACAAAGCTTGGATATGTAGCATGAGCTACTCTATGGTGGCATCCTGTTGTGTTATAGTAGCATCTTGTTTTTGTACCTAGATCTTGGTCGATTGGAGCTCAAACTTGACCTTGTGTAATTTTTCTCTCAGAGGAGAATCTCTCTCCTCAAGCTCCAGCTCCTCCTAAAGAGCTACCTATTCCTCTACTACCACTTGATTTGCTAGCTGGCCATATGCCTCAATCCTAGATCAGACTCTAAGCCCTTTTGGATCTACACCATCACCTCTACCATTATCCTTGTGACCTAAGTTACCATCACCATGCCACATATGATCCCCCACCACTGAGAAAACACCTTTGTAACTCCCCCAATAACTCTTGGGGAAACTGTTGGGGAATCCTCCTCATATAACAGATTTGTGATCTATAGTGGAGGAAGATCTCCCTATACTATGAGGTACTTGTATACAAATGTAACAAGAAGAACATCATGGTGCAACCGATACTAACGAAGAACTCAGGAGTAGAAGAAATGCTCCAAAATGTCAATATTACGGTTGATGAGCTACCATTCATGCCACATCCTTGCTATAAAACTATCAAAATCATGCCAAGTCAAGCACTCATGATAAGGATACTACATGAAATCACTGACCTTCAAATCAGTAAATGTAGCAGTGTAGTGGGAAAGCTCCACTGCATGAGGATGGCTCTTGCACCCCTTGCACCCTCAAGCCCATCTAGTAGCATAGCATTGCATCCACTCCTCTATGACTGTAATCTCAGCTAGAAGCCCTCTAGGGTGATCTACTCTGATGTGCTCCCATCCCAAAACCTATAAGAGTAAGTTGCAAGCAATGTCGATGCGACCTCATCGACGGATATGGTACAACTCATCATAGCACTGATCCAACAGGGACCTCCCCATGCATAGATGATGGGCACCTCGCTATCCATAAGGTACTGAACCATTGCGAGGAGGTTCCATAGGAACCTCAAGCTTGAGAAATTTGGAATAAAGATGTTGTTGATAACCATCAACAACACCATATGCCTCTCAAAGAAGACCTTCTTCTCATACCACTACGAGATAGACACTCCTCTAGACTTGGTGTCCCTAAAGGCCTCCGTAGAGCTTCCTCTAAAAATTTGAATAAATACAACTTCACGATCATTAGTGGCTGAAGATAAAATGACCACTCTATGAAAAGAAAGCCAAAAAATCCTATACACATCCTCTGGTGTAATAGTCATCTCACCAGTAGGAAGGTCAAAGGTGTTGGTCCAATGGTCCCACCGATGGACCAAAGTTGTAAGGTAGGCCTAATATGACATGATGTGAGGTAGCCTAGTGATGTACTGGAGCTCATGGTCCTTGATACAAGCCCAGTATGTATCATCCAAGAGGAGCAGAAGGTCATTCATGAGCTTCAGGTCTCGAGCCCGAGCAGTGAGAATCTAATAGCAAAGGAAAAATAAATCATAACTGCAATGCATCTAAGGCATAAATCATAATAAAACATGAAAATGGTGCAAATAATGATAGGATAGTCTGAAAGGCTAAACAAAATAGCAATAAAGGCACCTAATAATGCAAAAAAATTCAAAAAAATTAGTTAATCATGCACAGGAAAAAAAATTCCTAAAGGGTTATTGGCCGTTGTCGCCTACGATGGCCAAAAATTGGCCGATGAAGCTGAGAGTGACCAAGATCCAATGGTCATATTTCCAACTGTTAGTATTCAAATTGATTGTTGCCAGTGAAAAAGACCAATTTGTAGGTCATTTTGGCCTCTCTGATCAACAACGGCCAATGGGCAATGTGACAGTAGCATCTATGCTAGGCCAAAAACACCAAAAACAAAAAAAAAGGGGACGAGCCCACCACATTAAATTCTAATCTAAGGCTAACTACATGTTTAATTCATTACCAGATAACTTAATGAGGTTCATTTGCTAATTACTTAATGTGGTTCATTTTTACCCAAACAAAAACAAGCAAGGTTAAGGTTTAGGAGAGTACCCGAGAAGCTTTGCTTCCTCTGCTCAACGACACCTCACCCTGTGCAGCCATGATTCTCCAAGTCGTAGAAGCACTCCAAGTTGTAGAGGTTTATTTCACTCCAAAAGATCTGAAAAGCAAAATTTATAGCTGATGGAAGTGAAAATTCAAAACCCTAGGTCATTTTTATATTACCCTAATTTTTCTTTGGCCACTGTTGTTGTCAATGGCCTGCATTTCTTGGTTTCTCAATATGTTAGCGGCCATGACTAGGCATTTGGGGGTCACTAGACCTGATAGCGACCAAGATCCTAGGCAAAAACAAGTAGATTTCTCTCCATGGAAAGTAGAAAAAACATCAAATAAACACATTTTGATGGCTCACGGTCATCATAATGATCAAAATAACAAAAAAAAATTACATAAAAGCAAATTCTCAAGTAAGCCTCGTATTCAGCTACTTACTCTATCGACTCAACAATTGCAGTGACTTGCACTCCATGCAATTTGATGAGATGAGTAAGTTACCATAATATTACTCAAGGTAAAACATTCATTTAGGAATTATGATGGGCCTCCTTCAATCCTGAAGAAGACCAAGATGGTCGGACTGCTCCACGAGTGTGATAGAATCATCCTAATTCCCTTATGACATCAAAAATACTGAGCCAAAGTGATACAATATGAGCATAGGTAGAATCACTCCTCCTAACTCCCTAAGAAGGCTATTGATAGTCAAACCGCTCCATGGGATAGGGATGGATGATTGTCATAAACAATTGGAATCACACTTGGATGGGGGTCTCACCCATTAAAAGAAAAAATGCTAGAAAGGGACCAAATTAGTCATATTGGTCAAGCGACTTGTCACTTTATTCATTGTCATTTTCTCACCAATTCATTGTGTGAGGAGGTAGTTCAAATATTCAAAATAATCATAGTCAAAATCAACAAAATATCACTTGATCATATCAAAATTGTGTTCATCCTACGAATCGTTGCATACAACAATTACAAAGTTTCCCTTTGTTTGTTGGGTTCATAAGAAAACTGTGACATTATAAATTTGTAGCTCTCCTACCAGTCGAAACTGATTGTAGCAACTGAAGCTACCCGATTGAGCCTGAGGAATGAGTGCAATTGAACATGTGCAATGCCTTGTGCTAAGTTAAACCTTCCAAATTTTTAAGCAATGATTCAAAGGATGCACACCATCTTGTGTGATTGGGCCATCCAACATTGATCATAATATTGATCATCATACACCCTACATACATATTATTCTACGTTTTTACTCAGCGTTGTGTTTTCCACACAACACATCACAAAAAGGGGCATCTGTAGACACCTAAAATATGTCATCTGTAATCCCTCATCCATTTCTATGTGCATCATTGAGAAGCATTTTATAAGCATGCCACCCCTATGCGAGGGGGATATTTTATACATCTGCTGCCCTCCTTGTGTAAAATTATGTATCAAATGAAGGATATCCCTTAGAGGGATTTATATGTAATCGAACCATGGAAATATCAATACAAGAGCATTCATTCATTTATTTATTCACATTCTGGTTGTGTCTTCTTTTATGCCTTTCATTTAATATGCATGCTTAAAATATTAATAGATTCAATTAAATTGCAAGTAGGAAAGGTCAGCGGGGTTGGTGCACCACTTCCCAAGGGTCGATACAGTAAAATATGGTACAATATGGTGTGAAGCTTGAGCTATCATTTCCCTAGATCCCAAACATTATTAAAACACTTTGAAATGCATATAACATGATAAGCAGGCCAAATTTTACAAGAATTCAATGAAAACAAGATTAAGCAAAACAATACAACAATCTTAAACTTGCCTCTCTCACCCCACCAATTTTCTCTAGTTCTATTAACCATCCCAAAGGTGAGCTTCAATTTATTAAATTTATTAGACCGTATTTGATTTTCAACTCTTTCATATCTATTCATTACATTGCAAATTTCCCAATTCCATTCATGACTTAGAATTAGGCTTTCATTTTTAGATACGAGACCTTGCAAAAAAGAGCCTATTTCTAGAAACTTTAAAGCCAAATAATTTTCTAAATTTGTAGGCCAATAAAATTTACGCAACCACTTGCAAGCATCTAGGATATTTATTGAATGAGAATCATCATAAGTTTTTATCCTAGATTCAATTACTAATCGATTATGGACTTGATTTAACACTTCAAGCATATCAACTTCCTTTTTGTTCAACAAAGCAATATCATTAGTGGTGTGAGGAGTAATTATGTCAATTTCTTTATCAACCAAAAATGGTATTTTATCATTAATAGCATTTAAATCCAATAAGCAATTAGGCAAACCATCACCTGAAGTTTGAATGGTAGAACACAAAGGGTGAGATTTTACCTTTTGCATATTCTCATTTGACAAACCTTTGTGAGCATTTGTAATCTTTACCTTTTCTTCATGACTTTCATCATCATCGAACACATGTTTATCAAAGACACCAAAATTAGGCACCCAATTAAAAACATGTCCATCCTTTTCAAACCATAGGTCTTGTCTATCTAGGGATGGGTTAAATAACACATCTCCATGATCAATCACTTGGGTTATTTCAGATAACATGACATTTTCAATTGGATCATCGTTTATATCAAACCCAAACCATTCTGGTTCTGAAATTTCCTCATTTTTAGATGGCATAAACATTGTAGAGACAATAAGTGGATCACTACTTTTAATTTCTTTTCCCTAAAAAGGGTACCAAGTCAACTGATTCTCCTTCTTTATCCATGGTAGTAGAATCACTATCCTTTTCTAAAAATTGATGAAAATCCAATTCTTCTTTCAAAATTTTTTCAAATTGTATAGAATTTGCAATGTCCTCAAGTGAGAAAGCAATTGTATTATCCTGCATATCAATGGACACAAAAATTTCATTGGAATATTTGGAATAAGCATATTATTCCCATTTCTTGTTAACTATCCATACTATTTCTTCCTCAAAATCTTCAAGAAATTATTTTTCAAAATTTTTATTGTCACCACCTCTAACATGTTGAAGGCTTTGATCACCCAATTTAATCATCTCATCTGAATTTATGGAAGGTCCTGATTCGTCACATGTTTCAAAGCTAGACCAGTTTGGGATTCCTCCATTGTTTGAAAGAATATCACTTTTAGTATCTTTGATCTTTGTCTCATGAGGATAATTTAGAGCATCATCTAGATATGCATCCTGAGGCCCTTGTTCTTTTAGTTGAGAGATTTTTTCTTTAGTATGTAGAACTAGCCTTTGCAACTTTTCCTACATATCAGGTGAAGCAAGTGCTTTATTAGAAAGAGCGGTAAAGTTCTCCCATTTATTCCACCAACAATGGTCATATTCCAAAATTGGGGTCTGGTGCTCAACTATACCTTTGCATTCTTTAAATTCATCCATGGGTTGATCTTCCAACTCACCTTCACCATACTTATATGGTCCAATCATTTCCAAGAGTGGGTTATTTCTTGTATTCAAATTTTTAAGGCTATTATAATCCAAATTGGCAACCCATGATTCAATTTTATCATAATTTGGAAGGTGTGGGTTTTCTTGGCCATAAATTTCAACAATATCATCCAAAGTATCTTTTGAGAACAAGTGATAAAACTTTATTATGTCTTTGAATTTATTAATTTATTTTCTTTCAATATTACCTTCAACCACTTTTTATGGTTTAGGGGTTTCTAAAATGGGATCATACCCCTCCTCACTTGTAAACCAAAACTTTGATTCACTCATATCCAACTCATCTCTACTTGACTCATGTTGGCTTTCTTGATCTTTACAATGGTTATCTTCCAAAAATAAGTGATGAGATTCCACCATATCTTCATATTCATCTATTGACTTCTCAAATTTAGTCTCAACCATATTTGTTGAGTCAAGGGTTTGTTCAATAGGATCAACTCTTGTATCTTGCTCCCAATAGTCATCCAAATTCTTTGTGAGAAAACATGACCAAATCATATCTTGAGGGGTTTGTTCTTCCCAATCCTCATTAATGGACCTTAGCTTTGATTCTTGCACATCCTCTTTGGATGAAATCTAAGGTGGTTGTAATATTTGTAAATTCAACTTCGTACCATTGGTTGTTCACCCTAAGATTAAGCAATGATGGTTGATACACCTTTTCTCTTTCTGAAATGGCCCATTTTTCTAATTCTATCCATAGACTCTATGCAAATATGGGTCATCAATATTTTCCCTTAAAAATGTAGCCACTATGGATTGTATAGCTCCCATGTATATTTCAATAGCTCTCTTATAAAATGAATAAATGGGGCACCACTTCGGTATGCAACTTATGAAACCTATCATTCAATTCACTCATGGACTCATTAGGTTCGCTAGAGATAGAGACAAATTGATTTAACATCCAAATAGGGTCAACTTGTTTTCCTAAATGACTAGTAAATGATGCTTCTAGTTGAGCCCAATAATCAATGGAATATATAGATAGGTGTATGTACCACTCATATACAACTTCATCCAATGTGTATGAAAATAATATACAAGGAATATCTCCTTTCCATATTTGCAATTGCCTTAAGGTATCCTTGTATCTTTGAATATGTTCCTTAGCTGAGGCCACTTCATTATTAAACATAGGTAAATGATTTTCTACCCCTTGAAGAATTTTATGAGTAGTCCTATCTCATTTATGATAATAACTAGCTATCCACAATGAAATTTATGGCCTAGTTGGAAAAATCAATGCCATCAGTGAAACTCAAAGAATAACTTCAAACTCAATTTGTTAGTCAAGTAAATATTTCTTACAAATAAGCATGAAATGGCTAACCAATATCAAATATGTATCCATTAAACCATGAAATTGAATAACATTCTCAAATTTACAATATGTTAGCATTAATGCATCATCAAAATAGAGAATGTTAGAATCAATGAAAGTGATCAACCAAATCTCATTAGTCAATACCAATGTCTTTAAATAAATATTTCAAGTAACATGAAACATTTAACATCTACATAGAAATAAAATAAATCAGTTCAAATCCTCTTAGCTCTCAAAGTGTTGAGTGCTAAAGGAATCCAAAGATGTTAATCAAATGAACTTGAAATATTTAGCAATTCAAAATATTTCAAAATTATACCAAATCACATTATTCCTGTATGCACAATCCACATACATTTAGCACTACAATATCAAGTGTTAAAAGATGCCTAAAGATAATAGCCAATAAGGCATGAAACATTCCACAATTTAAATCCCTATAGCATTTAAAATCACAATAAAATAAACCACATCATGCCCTCCTTCTAGCACCAAAATGTTGAGTGTTAATTTTACCCAATTGTAAAATTACACTCTCCCTTAGGGTTTGGATCCAAAAATCCTCTCTTGCAAAGAATTTAAACATACAACTTCTCCAAAGTCTCTGCTATATTAGCATTTGCATGTGTATTTGGAATATCAATAAAAATATATTTATTCAATGCTATGAACACTTTTGTGATTGCAAGTAACTGTAAATAAGGGGGCATGTGTTGGTTCATTTTACCATGTTATATCAATGATTGCTCATGAAATAAAAATATAAGTAAATGTGAATTGGCCCTCACATGACCACGATGTAGTGCCTTAATTCCTTTTATCTTGAAATGTTTTAAGGTAGATTTTATCTTCCTTATTAAGTGGATTTTAGTCAAGTTTTATTATGCATAAAATTGTACTTTAAACATGGAATTTAAGATTAAAATCTATCTATGTATGTAAATCTAAAATGATGAATAGACTCCTTAAATGTAGCTTCTTATAATAAATATAAATATAGCCTTTGATATGATTGATAAATTATCCCCCTTTGGTGATATTGATCTCTACAAAGAGATAATAATTCATTGCCTTAAAATAGAGGCTTTTAAAATATCACTTTAATTATCCCTATTTAATGAAATCAAAATTTTCATTAAGAAGAATAATTTAATGCTTTGAAACAATAACCTTCAATGTAGTGCACAAATTACCTCTCTTTGATAAAATCACAATTTTTATAAAGAGAAAGCAATTTAAGGCTCCAAAAATGGTGGCTATGAAATGCCATTAAAATTTACCCCCCTTTGGTGAAATAAAAATTTTCATAAAAGAAATATCATTTTATGCATATTAATTAAGTATAAAGCTGAAAAATCTGATTTGGTTTCAAAATGGAAAAAACGAAATTTCAAAATTTTAAAAATTTGCATTAAAACAGTAACTTTAAATCATTTTTAAAAATTTGAAATGACTCTGGAACAAAATGTAAATGTGCAATCTGAAACTTTGAAGTACATTCTACGGAACCGTGCAATTATTTTTGGATTTTGAATATTTGTTAATTTTTATTTTACTGTCTGAAAAAAAAAAAAAAAAAACTGCAAAATAAATGTTAGAAAAATGAAAAAATAAAATCTGAACTAAAATCTAATGTTGAAAATAGAAATATGCAAAGCATTATCAGTTTTATAGCACCCCGTCCTGCAAAACCGAATATGTGAGAAAGTCTTACATGCAACCTAGTCTATTCAAACCTGCATTTGCACAATCGAAATTGACTAAGTGCTAGCTCCTAGGGCACAAAAATAAATTTCAGATTCCAAATATTCAATGATGTAACCCAAAAAAGAATTACACATCATCTATAAATTCAAAATCTGAAAAGAGGAAAATAAACAAGTAAATTCCAGCATGCAAAAATTTATCCTTCTTTCTTGCTAACAAAACCCAAATTTCTGAAAAGCCCTTGCATTCAAAATGATTTTTTTTTTTTACATCAATATTTTAAACAAAATCTGGCCTCCCCAAAAGAACCAACAACCCTATACCTTTCAGCAGCATGTAGTCTCCAAGAGATCCAGCCCCCTTTCCTTTTTTGAAGGTATATTTGAGAGGGCAAAAAATGGTTGATTTTTTTTTGCTTCACTTTCCAATATGACTGCTTAATTTCTGTTTTTCCCCTTTTTTATTAAAAGTGTTGTATCTTCATTTTCCTCCTTTAAGACATTTTTAACCTCTGCATTTAATAATGCTCTAGCTATTTCTTGAATTGACAATGCCTATTTTGGACTATTGTTCTTCGTTTTATTTTGTCATGGTAGGGATAACTATATTTTGAGTGTTGTTAAATAAAACCTTAAGTATTTGTCTTATACATTAACCTGATACCACGGTGGCACTTAATGATTTAATATCCTTCCAACTTTTTTTGTTTCTCCCATGTATTCTTTACCCAAGTGTTACGTTCACTGAGAAGGCCATGCTCTTTATTTTAGTTCTGCATAGGATATTTGCCCCACGTGCATTTTTTTTCTAATTTTTGGTTTTGGTTTCCATATGCATGTCCCATCAGTGGTTTCAACTTATTTTAAAATGATTTTTTTACACCAATATCTCAATACCTATTGACAACATTGTATAGGTGGGGACCTCGAATTGTCTGTCCATTACAAATGCCCATAACACCTCCCATGTCACTATTAACAATGATGACACCTTCCTTGCTGGCACTGTCTAGCTTTCCATATATACTCCCGACGCTACTATTTTAATTACCTCCTGACAAAATGAAGACATGCTCACCATATTGCTACTATGTAGACCTTTGTGCAAATCATTTTATTTCCATATTTAACTTGAGTATGGTTGCCCCAAATTTCTAAAAGCCTACATAGCTCAAACTACCATTGCATGGCACCTGCTCTATTTGATACTCGTGCCAATGAATAATGGGGTAAAACATCATAGAAGAACTATCCCATGTTTTGATACATTATCACATGCAATGTTTATGTTGAATGTTAGTTCTTTTTGCAATCTAAATCTAGACCATACTAGGTATTTATTGTGGCATGACTCACCTATGTTCAAATTGAATCTCTAGTATTCGAACTCCTTTGTGTTGTACATACGATCATCATAAAGCCTCTTCGAGTGTACTGTGATTACTTACCACCACATGGGTGATGTCTTTACATCCCCCATCCATGGCGTTCCACTATAAATGTTTGTGAGCTCTATCTGATCGACCTTGATTCCATGTAAAAATTTTACCTGTCATCCCAAATTTTAGATTGTGTAAATGCCACCTGAATCATGTCTCACTATCTCCACTGTTGACGTTCTTCATTTGGCCAAATCAACCCTACATCAATGGTCCTCATCATATTACTTATAACCATCAAATTGTAATCATTTAGGAGATATTTTATTGAAATGAAATGATTTTATTATTCATATAAACCATCTGTTTAATAGGGGCTTTCAAAGGTTGATGACGCCCAAATAGATGAGGCAAACAACAAGGATTAAATTGATATATTGATTCTTCAATGATGATTGTATCTGGCTATGCTATTTATGGTGATGGTTTCATGTTTCTTTGTCACTACCAAATCTTCTTCAATTGCGTTGATCTTTGCATTTTGAAAACTACCATCGAGCCTACTTCAAATTACACTACCCAGGAGTCACTCTGGTCGTATCAATGTTATACATCCTTCATGTCCATGATCTCCCCTGCCTAGTCAAACTCCTATCATGCTTGGTTGTAACCACCAAAAAGGCTCACACCCGATGGCGTCCTATTGCAATAAATGATAAAAGTATAACATGCATACAAGAACAAGAAATTGACAACAAATGAATCAAGAAGAAAAACGCTTTATTCCATTGTATTCGAAGTCAAAATCAAATTACAAGTACATCCCTCTTAGGGATAATCATTTTGATACAATATTACAATAGGAGTGCACAATTGTTTCCCTCTTAAGGGTAGGTGTGATTTCCAAATGCCTTTCAAGATGACACGAACTGCTCTAGGGTGGAGGTGCCCTCTTCTTCGCGATGGGGAAGGAACTTGATAGTTGGTTCTCCTTTGAAACTGTTCCCTATGGTCAAGAAACAACACAAGAATGTCAAAAATATAGGCAGCCTCTCATGATGAGGCCCTTTTAGGTAAATTGCATAATGACACCATTAAACATGCATAATCAAGAAAACATGAAAAGTGCTTCTAAGCTATGCAAATCGAATCAAGATTCATATAATAGCGTAAAGATAAGTAGCAACTACACTATGCATGGATCAAATGTATAAAATGAAGCATAAACATGCATAAAGAAACCATTTAAGTCCTAATTGAAGCATAAACATAAAGAAGCTAAACTAACCTAATTCTACGGTCAGAAGTCTGCTAAAATGTATTTAAACCATGAAAACAACTAATCTAAGCTAGTTAACCATACAAAAATGAAAAGAGGAAGGTGGTTATACCTCTGCTGCAAACCATAGCTCTGGTGAGCGGTCTGCACTATAAACCATGACTGAAAGCCATGGTTAGCACTCTGATAGGCTTACCCTCAATTCCAAGGGCAGTGGGCTTGACCTCCTTGTCCAATTGATGTTCAAGGGTCGCCTTCGGTGTCCTTCTGACAGGTTTGGTGGTTGAATCACTGTGATGGGCCTTCATTTGCTTGAATTTGCATTTCTTGGTTCTTCTAGGCTCCTAGAACTTCCATGGCAAATTGATCTTTGGGTGAATAGCAAAGTGGCCTTCGAATGCATGAATTCAGTATGCAATTCGATAGGGCTTCACTGCTCGCTTGATCAATTCACTCTCTCTCGATAATTCATCAATGCTTCGCTATACAAATCATCTATATCTTCTCCCCATTTGGAGGGGGTATTTATAGGATGCCCTAGGACTGGGGTGGCTTCCTAGAGAAGCCAAGATCAAGAAGAGGTGGTTAGGATAGTTGGAATGGAAGCCTCTAGAATATTCCATCCATTAACCACCTTCTTCTAGATCAAATGGTCATTCCAACTGATTTGGCTCGGATTGAAGGCCAACTGAACTCCAGTTAAGACCGTAGGTCACAACTACGGTCTAGACTATAAACTGTAGGTCTCAACCATAGTTCAATTATAAACCATAGGTCTAGGCTATGGTTCAGATTGATTAGGCCAAGGAGCCCAAATTGAGTGGTTAGAACCACTGCTCTATCTTGGAGTCTATCCAAGATCTTCCATATGGTCTTGTAGCATGTCCATATGAGTAGTCACCCTCGACATGATACATTTTAGGTGTCTACAGATGCCCCTTTTGAGATGCATTGTGAGATCGAACAACGCTGAGCAAAAATAGACCTCCTAAAATGATGTCGAAGGTTCTATGATGATCATTAGTCAGATCAACATTAGATGCCCTAGGTCCAACAAAAGGATGCGCATCCTAGAATCATTGCTTCCAACTCTTTGGAGGCTTAAACTTGAAAGAGTTTGCACTCATCATCAGACATTCGAGTAGCTTTGGTGCTACAATAGGAGTTAGGCCTATATAACTGAAAGGATGAGAGTTACAAACAAATTATCATATTTGCTATTTTCCCCAAGCAAAGGGGTAAGCTTATGATAGTTGTTGACAATGATTCGCAAGGATGAACACAATTTTGACAAGATCAAGGGATCTACGATTTTAGGGATCTTCTATTGATTTTGATTATGATTTGATATTATGACTACCCCCTCAAGCGATGAGTCGATGAGGGTAATGACAATGAATAAAGCGACGATGTCGCTTGACCACCATGGATGATCTGAACAAATTTAGATTTGAGCAAATTAATGCATTGGCTAGGCCTAGTTCAACTTTTGATTCCAACTATTAATAGTATTTGCACATTTCTATCCCATGGAGCAGTCAGGCTACAATAGTCATCTTAGGGAATCAAATTGATACAAATCCAATCAGATTTGTGTTGAATCAAATTATCGATGATTTGTTGAAAAGAGGTCATAGAAGAAATGACATGCAACGCCTCATTCCCATGGAGCAGTCCAGCCATGAAGGCCTTCTTAGGGATTGAAAAGAAGCATATCAGATCAATGATGACAATTTTACCCCAAATTTCCTTATGGTAATTTACTCATCCTATCGGATTGCATGGATCGCAAGTCGTTGCAACCGCCAAGTGTATAGGGTAAATTATTGAATACGAGGCGCATTTGGTGTTTTTAATTATTTGATTTTTTTGAATGTTTTGATTTATGAATTGAGTTTATTTATTTGGTTGGGAGGTGCATCGCTCCATGAAAGGATTGTCATAGCGATGACCTCGATTGAATGTACTTTATAATCTCAGCCAGATTTTTTATTTTTAATTGGATCCCGATGCTTGATTATCACCAAATTTCCAAATTAATTTGCTTTTATTGAGTTTTGACCCAATGGGAGGCATTAATTTATCTTTTTGGCCCTTCCCATGGTGGGATTTTTCTAAATTGCTTACCAATTGCAAACCATGGCTAGGGTCTACGGTTCCCATTTGCAATTTTGGGAACCACGGCTAGGGCCTACGGTCCACACGAAACATGAGAGGCCTATAAAAAGTCCAATTTTCAAATGTCTCTCATTATTCCCTGATAGCGACTTGCAAATCTGGAGCTCTAATAGTGATAGCTGAGAACTCACCTAAAACCTACCAAACTTTACCCACACACCTACTCACAGCACGATGGCAGAGCATGGGCAAGCTTCTTCGAGCCACGATGGATGAGGCGAGGGCAAGGTAACTCAAAAACCAAGACCTCACATCCATTACCACTAAAAATGAACCCAATTAAGTAATTGGTAAATCAATCTCACTAAATTGTTGGCAATGAACCTCATCTTAGGCTAGGGTAGCTTAGAATTTAATTTTTTTTCATTTTTGGCTGTGGTATCGCACCCGACTGGATCTCAATTGGAGACCGTAGGTACCAGTTATGGTTCCCAATTGGTCAATTGGGGACCGTAGCTACCAGCTATGGTCAGCATTCAAAATCCCAATGGTCAATTTTTGACCGCATGCGGACCGTAGGGTTGACCCGTGGTTCGCCAACTTTAGAAAAAAATTGTAAAATTTTTAATTTTTCTAAGTTTTAAAAGGCAATTAATATCATTTAATGCATTTTTGACCTGTCTGATTGACAAATTTGATTTGTAGGCCTGCATGATGACATGTTTTTGCAATTTTATCAGTTTTTAACTATTTTTGATGATTTTTAGGTCATTTTTAAATGTTTTTGCTTGTTTTAGTTAGATTTTTCCTTATATCATGTTATTTATTTTAGAGATTGACCTCTAGAGCTCGAGAGCCTGACATTCTTAAGGCTCTCCATGGAGAGCTCACTACTGGTGAGTGAGAGTGGTTTAAAGTTATTGGCTTTAGCTACGTACTAGATCTACCCACTATCAGGGTAGATCAAGCCTATTTGACTACGTTGGCCCGATGCTAGAATGCGTGGACCAACACATTTCACCTACCTACAGGTGAAATGATAGTTACATTAGAGGACATTTATAGGATCTTTAGGATCCCCATTGATGGTGAGGCCATCATCTCTTTGACTTTTGGAGCTAAGGAGTCCATATTTGATGCCATATTCGGATGCTCGAAGCGAGGAGGCTCATGCGCCATTGACCACGGAGGGGTCCACATCGGCTATTGGTAGGGGAAGAATGTCTTCTCCATGTACGAGGCCATTTTCATGCACCTGGTGGTGCAAGTTGTGCTTCCAGACTCCTCGAGCATGAGGATTCCCTAGAACCTCTTAGCTACTATGTGTAGAGTTGTTCAGAGCTCTATCTGATAGCCACTACTCCTAGCCTAGGGGAGTACTCTACTATGTCAGTTGTATCGAGAGCTCTACCAGATTACTAATAGGAGCCATCGAGGGATCAGCTATAGTCTACTTCTTTAGATTTGGGGTTGGTAGCATATCAAGATAGAGCATCCTAGGGAGCTCCCCTACATATTACAGAGATTGATGATGCACATCAGTGCTATGCTACTTGTTAGCCTCAAGAGGAGGAGGGCTTTCGAAGTAGGACCCATGTTGGTGATGTCCAACATTATATTACCTAATTTGTAGGACTCGAGCTAGATGATATCGAGTGGTGGCCCTACATGGAGTGTCCTGACTAGCCTAAGGTCGACGAGTGGCTTTGATAGGCTCATCGAGATAGATGGTTACTCGATCGAAAGGTCGAGATCAGAGAGTACCAATTTTTCTCTCACATCTTACATTAGTTTGGCATGGTGTAGGACATCTCGAAGATCCCATTTTCCTATAGGCACTTAGCTTTGGAGAGGGATCTACCATGGATCCAGCCTCTAGCTCTAGGTGATGCTCCAGATGACTTCTAAGAGACTGGAGTTGACAGAGCTATGACCACTCTAGAGTATGATGGATGGTGGTCTATGTTCCATTGGTATGGGATAGGGCCTCTAGGTCGAGCTGTAGATCAGGAGGGGTAGAGGTGGATCCTGATGGGTGCAACGTGCACCAATGGATAGAGGGTGGCTAGGGCATAGAGGCTACAGCTGAGGAGGCTCCTGAGGTTGACCCTGATGAGGAGGCTCCCGAGGAGGGTGAGGTCCCTCCTGAAAGTGCAGAGGGACTACTCTTGGCATAGGTGGCTGACCTGTAGAGTCAGCTAGGGTGATTCTAGACATAGTAGAGGGAGCGAGACACTACTATCGCTACTCTATAGGCATAGTTGACTGATAGAGATCACCGATTGATGTAGGTAGAGCAGTAGATTGCTAGCCTGACAGCATGGGCTACCATAGTAGAGACCCAGGTTGGTGAGCTCACCAATGCTCATGACTTGGCACTAGCATAGAGGGATGCAGTAGTAGAGCGAGATCTACTCAAGGCACATAGGGGGGATCCTCCATCCTCTCAGGTGATTATGGGGCCTTCGATGGCACCAATAGTAGCACTACTAGGTGGTCAAGATCCTATGGCAGAGATCCAGTGCTTGTAGGGTTTGTTGATGAGTACCAATGATAGGCATGCATCCAGGGTTGCTCGGGTGGACCAGCTAGTTGGATATATATAGATGTTAGGTGTAGAGGTTCTCGAGGATCCATATGCTCCAGAGTCCCAATAGACTAGATCTAGGACTACCATATAGTCTACTGCTAGCTCGAGCCATCACACCCATCGAAGTGAGAGGACACATAGGTCCTCTAGTACACATGGTAGTAATAGTCATACCAAGACTAGGGAGGTAGGGTAGTCTACTACAACATCCAACCATAGGTCTCGATGCATAGAGGTGCCCATTGCATAGGTGGTAGTTGGATGAGTGCTAGGCCTCTTCGAGCTAGGTGGTACTCAGGGCTCTCAATAGGATCCATAGTAGATAGTAGGGCAGCAGAAGAGCAGGCTCCTGAGCATAGTACTGAGGGAGGCGATGAGAGCTCCGATATAGGGGGAGCAGATCAGAGCTAGAGCTCTACTATTGTAGGATACATTTTTGATATATATCATTTTTGGTGTAAGGTCGAGGACCTACACATTTGTAGCCTACGAGCATTTTTGTACTCTCGATGTACTCTGAGACACATATTTATATATGATATGACTGATCATTATTTTATGGCTCATTATTGTGTACTCATTTATTTTTGATTTTATGTTTATGTGATGCACATGGATGCAATGCTTATGTTATGTTGATGCTATATGATGTGATGTATGGATGACATGCACTAGATAGCTATTTGATTTATGATGATGATATGCAGTGATCTAGATGCTTAGATGTGCTTTTTATGATGGATGCATATGGATGCGATGTTCTTTTCTTAATGCATATTTGATATTGCTTTCTTGTATGCATTAATGTATGTAATGATTTATTTACACGATGCTAATCTAATGTAAATGAACTTGTATGCTTTAATCACTTAAAACATAAGGAATGAATGCAAATATGTTTATCAATCTAATGGATGACACCACAGAATGTATAAAAATCATGAATGTAATTGAAAATCCTTAAGATAAGAATTTAATCAATTAATCACCCATATATGAAATGCAATGGTATGCGATGTTTATGATGCGAATGATATAATGTGTCATTCAATTTTCTTTTGCAAATTTGAAAAATATGCACGATATAGTCAGTGGTCATCTAAATATTATTTCTAATATCCATCTGATATCTATCCTATATGTTGATTGTGCTTTATATAATGATGTATCATGGATTCGATACTTTGCAATTTGATGATTTATATGGTTGCAATATTTGACATTTTGTTGCTATGGGAGAAAATTTTGAGGTTTTCCATGAGACTCAAACACCCTAATAGACTTATCAAAAGTTGCATACTAACCACACTAGACTTCTGAGATAAAAGGCTTTTGCTAGGATAGACCCTAACTATTCATTATCCCTATGTGTGCAAATGATTATTTTAAGATAAGACACGAGCGTTCCCCGATGTCAGGGGGATTCTTTCAGCCCATTGCTAAGATAGGGGTTCCACAAATGTCTTATCCAATCTCAAGTTTAGATTTTAGTTGGACTAAGCCACTAGGCAATGCAGGACACCTAAAGCTAGCTCTTCCACATTCAAACATTGGTCTTGTTCATAAGCGAGGTGCTAATGCATCAGACATATCATCATGCATAAGGTACAATAGTGCTGACAATTCTAGGGATTCAGGCTCATTCCTTTCTATCCTTCAATTTTTGGGATACTTGCTCATATGTAGTGAAGCAAGGGAGTCGATTCCATATTCTTTTTGAACTATCTTTGGATCTTCATTTGATCTCTCTTCGAACTAGATTTTGGATCTTCATTTGATCTCTGCTCGAACTTTTGATTTATGATCTTCATTTGATCTTCACTTTGAACTTTGATTTAAGCCTATTTTATGATCTTCACTTGATCTTCACTTTTCGGTATTTACATTTGATAATTTTCTTCAAAAACTTTCCTTTGGGGGATTTACTTGGAAAAACTATTTTTGGTATATCGATTGAGAATATCGATCTTATGATATCAATATGGGATATCACTCTAGGGAGTCGATCTATGATATCGATCTAGGGTATCAATCATGAGGATTGATGTGGGATATCTCTTTGGGATATTGCTCATTTTATCATAAGCAAGGGATTCTAAATAGGGAACTAACCTATCCTTTTGCCAACTACCAACATTTCCCATACCATCCACATAGAGGGATAAGCAAGAATAACTCTTTTCACTTCAGGATACCCGGTCCTGCTTCATGGCTTTCATCTTCCCCTAGTCCTTGTTAGGATTGTTTAAATTTTTTGATTAGTGATAGGCTTATGATATGCTAAGGGCTATACTAACTGAACCTTAGCTACAAAAGCAAAGCAAGCTTTCTACCAACTCTTGATAAGACCACTAGGTATGGCTGAGTGACCAAAAAACCCTAGTATATCTCCATAGCAACATTATAGGTTGTGTTGAAAAACACAATTACTCACATGAATGATGGATCATGATAAATGCAGAGATGCATGATTTAAACACAAACATGGCATCATTTGTAAGACTGACAAACACAATGCCTTCTATTACGGAATGCAACGGATGATGAATGCCTATATGCAATGCAATAATGCAGCGAATGCATGTGTAAATGCAAAATGAAAATGCAAAATTCAAATGCAAATGCAAATGTTTTTGGATTTTATGCTTTACCAATTTTTTTGGATTTTATTGATTTTATAATTTTTATGGGTTTTGAGCCTCATAATTGACCAAACGATGAGTACATGCCTCTGGAGCCTTTAGATTGACCAAGCAATTTTTAAGAATCCTTGGAGCTTTTAGGATTGACCAAAGGGATTATGGGTACCTTTGGGGCATTTTGGGATGACCAAGCAATTTTGAGAATCCTTGGAGCCTTTGGGGTTGACCAAGCAGTTTTTCAGAAACTCTTGGTGCCTTTTGCATTTGACCAAAGGGCTTATAGATGCCTTTGGAGATTTTTAGGATGACCGAGTGATTATAAGCAAATCCTTGAGGCTTTTAACTGACATGACCAAGCAGTTTTAAGAACCCTTGGAGCCTTTTGGGATGACCGAGTGGTTTTGACCAAACCCTCAAAGCTTTTGAGTTGACAAAGGTAGTGCTTTGGGGTTTTGTATTGACCAAACCATTGATGAGAGTGTTTGGAGCTTTTTAGGATGACCGAGCAGTTACAAGCAACTCTTAGAGCCTTTTACTATGCTCTTCAAGCATAAAATGCCTTAATATGGATGATGTTGAGAGGTTCAGGCTCTTCAACACCCCCTAGCGATGTTAGGTGATAGGTACCTAGACCAATATTTTTAGATATGATGTAGGGTCCTAGCCAATTAGCCATAAATTTGTCTCGCATATCTGGCGGTAAATTAGAGTTCTATTGGTTTTCTTTCAAGACAAGATCCCCAACTTCAAAGTCTCTCTAGTGGACTTTGACATTGTAAGCTCATTTTAGTCACTCCTGATAAACGTGAAGATGCTCCAAGGCATTCACGTGATGTTCATCAAGTAGCATCAGTTGATCCAGTCGAGCTTGTCACGTAGTGTCATCATCGATGAACTCTTTCAATGTGATGCACAGCATTGGAATTTCTAATTCCAAGGGCATAATGGCCTCAGTGCCATATACTAGTGAGAATGGTGTTGCCCCAGTGGGCATCCGAATACTAGTCCTATAAGCCCATAGCGCAAGGGGCAGCTGGATGTGCCAATATTTGTGGTTTTCTTGTACCATATTTTTCAAGATGGCCACCACTATCTTATTTGAAGCTTCAGCCTACCCATTTGCTTGTGGATAGTATGGAGTCACAAAACTATGTTTGATTCTATATTTAGATGTCAAAGCTCTCACAATTTTGTTCTTGAAAGATGTTCCATTATCCGATATTATTTTGGATGGAATCCCAAAATGACTTATGATATGCTCTAGTATAAACTCTGCTATACGAGCTCCAGTTGTCATTGTTAAGGGTATTGCTTCCACCCACTTTGTAAAATACTCAGTAGCCATGATTATGAATGTATGTCGACCCGATGATGGAGGAGAGATCTTGCCTATAAGATCTAATCCCCACTGAGCAAATGGCCAAGCCGCTTGAATGGGTTGTAAGGCCTACGATGGCAAGTGCATAAGATTAGCATGATGTTGGCATTTAACGCATTTCTTGACATACGCATTGCACTCCTTCTCCATAGTGGGCCAATAGTAACCCATTCGAAGGATGCGCTTGACGATGGCCATGCCGCTGAAATGGCCATCGCACGTACCATCATGGGCTTGCAAAATTACCCATGATGCCTCTTGGGGCTCTAAGCAATGAAGGAGAACTCCATCATAGCTTCTTCGGTACAAGATGTCTCCTATTAAGACATATTTGGCCACTTTCTATTTAAATGTGCGCTTCATGGCACATGGTAATCCCTCTGGGATTATACTAAGCTTTAGGAAGTCTTTAATTTATGACATCCAATTTTGATAAATCTTAGCTTCGACTGCCAAGACGACTTGCTCCCCCTACGTATTTACTTTTACAAATGCAGACTCAAAAACAACCCTATGGTGAATGGTAGTACCACTCCCCATGGGACTTGAGAGGTTAATGACCCCCAGGGTGCCTTCTTAAGAAAGTCTTCAGCTTTGCAGAACCATTCAACTTGTGGTTCTACACTGATCATGTTGATCGATTCTCTATTATCATAGGTTGCACGCTCTATTGTTGGATGAGAGAGCATCTTGACATGGATGGTAGTGAAATCAGTAGATGGATTCTAAGGGATTAAATATCCCAAAGAAGCCATGGTATCTGCAAACCTATTTGATGATCGAGGGATTGCCTCAATGTCATACCATTCAAGTTTGGCCAAATATGTGTCAACTAGATCTTTATAGGCTTTCAGTATGGGACATCGACACTGAAAAATCCCTTGACTTGATTTACTATGAGCAAGGAGTCACCAAAGATGTTCAATCTCTTAATATTCATGGTGATAACTATGTGGAGGCCCAATAGTAGGGCTTCATACTCAACATTGTTGTTGGTGCACAAAAAATCCAACTTGAATGACAAGGGCATTGGAGCTCCTTGCGGTATGAAGAACACTATTTCAGCACCACCCCCTTGTTCGCACTTTGAACCATCAAAGAACAGAGTCATATCAACATTGTTCTCTAGTTCTTTAGGTTTGAGAGCTTCAGATATGATGAAGACTGCATCATCCAAAGCTCAATTGTTAGAGGCCTACTATTTGACAGTGGTACCTCAACTAATTGATCTGCTATGACCTATCCCTTAATGGACTTATAGCTTATGAATTCTAGATCAAATTCTATCAATAGCATGATCCACTTTGTAGTACATGTATTGTGATAAGTCTTACTCATCATGTACTACAAAGGATTTTATTTGGATATAACATACGTCGTATGACTTAACATATAGTGTCACAATTTCTTTGTAGCGAACACTACTGCTAAACACAATTTTTCCACGTATGCATACCCGAGCTCATAGCTCACCAAAGTTTGACTAATATAATATATGGCCTGTTCTTTGCCTTGCACATTCTTTTGGGCCAACATGGTTCCCAGTGCAAAGTCAGTTGTCGATATATATAGTAGAAAAGGCACCTCTAGCCTTGGTGGAGCTAGCACTGGTGGCATCACTAGGTATTGCTTTATCTCAATGAAGGCTACCTTGCAGTCCTCATCCCAGTTGAATGGGACCCCCTTATGTAGCAGTCGATTCATGGGTCGATATTTATCCGATAGTTGGGTGATAAATCACTTTATCGAGGCTACCTTGCCTTGAAGGCTCCTTAATTCCTTAATATTGGTGGGAGGACGCATTTCCAAAATGGCCTTGACCTTCGTTGGGTCTACTTCGATGCCTCTCTTGGAGATGATGAACCCTAGTAATTTTCTAGAAGTTACGCCAAATACGCACTTCTTAGGATTCAGCCTGACATTGTGCTCTATCAGGTGATCGAAGACTTTCCTTAAGACCTCTGCATGCTCTTCTCATAGCAATGACTTGGCTAACAAGTCATCGATATAATATTCAAGAATTTTGTGCATATAGTCATGAAAAATGTATGTCATGGCCTGTTGATATGTGGCACCAACATTTTTGAGGCCAAATGGCATAACTTTATAGAAAAATGTTCCCCATGGCGTTATAAACATGGTTTTATGCTGGTCTTCGGGTTTTATCCGAATTTGATTGTAACCAGAAAAATCATCCATTAAGGAGAGCATTTCATGACCTATAGTTGCATCTACGAGAGCATCAATATTGGGCAACGAAAATGAATCTTTGGGTGTTGCCTTATTTAGGTCTCTGAAATCCATGCAAATACGGATTCTTCCATCGGGTTTTCCCATGGGTACCATATTGGACACCCATTCTGGATAATCGATGGAAATCACAAATTCCACATCCAACAACTTTTGTAGCTCATATTTCACCATCAAGGCTACTATTGGGTGCATTTTCCTAAGCTTTTGCTTGATCGACTTCTTCGTCAGATCTAGTGAAAGGTTATGCGTAACCAATTTTGGGTCTAGACCTGGCATATCCTTATACGACCAAGCAAACAAATTTGGTCTCTCTTTCAATAGAGGGATGAGGGTGGCCCGCTCATCTAGAGTGAGACTCTCTCCAAATTTAACCTTCTTTGCACTAGTGGGATCATCACTGATATCCACCTCAAAGGTTTCCTCTACCGACATATGTGATCCCTCCTCAAGCTGGTGAGGCGTAGGAATCAGATGGATGTCATCAACCGGGTTGATTGGTTCCATGTTGGAAGCATTTTTGGCATGATAAACATCATATGCATAGCCTGGTGCAAAATGGAAAGGTTGCAACATTTCTTCATTGGGGAAGAAATCCTCAGGCTCAATGGGTGAATCAACGTGATCCCAGTCGATAGCATCTTTGTTAAGATACAATGGTTTAGATGGATCTACTGGATTGTGGAGTGGAGTGGTCAAATCAATGGAGACCATGTTTATGGAATGGAATTGATCTCCAGGACCACACGGACTGACCTCTACAAAATCTGCATAGTCCTCATACCCACGATCTGGCTCTAATGGCACAGGCACAAAAGGGTCTTCCCTGTGAGGACTATGAATAACTGGATCCTCCCTATGCACTGAATGCAAAATAGGATCATTTGGCTCATGGAGCTGCATGTAGGTCGGTGGAAGGGGATTAACCAACCGATGGATTTGATCCAAGTTTAACCATCTTGCTCTCAGATGCGGACCAACATGTAGCTACCGATAGACCTCATCGATGTCGATGGGTTGATGATGGTAACGCAAATAAGGAGGACCAAGGTAGGCCCTCTCTAGCTCATCTTCTTCATCACTATCATAATAGAATCCTTCATTCACCCCCACTCCTAGAGGGTGCTCCTCCAAATGAGGCCCCATGAATCTTACTTCTTGCATGCTATCATCGCTATCCAAAAAACTAGATAATTATACCTCATGTACGATGCTACTAAGAAAACTAGCTCGATCTCTTCCCTAAATGATCAACATTGGGAAGGATCACTTTGGTATCCTATACCGACTCAATAGGCAATAGATGACGTGCATACAAAGGCCTTACATAAGCACCTTCGACTTCATCCTCAGATTCATCATCGTTTGAGGATTCCTCATCTGCATCATAGCTTGGTCCACTCATATCGGAGGTGGACTCCGCTCCATATTCATTACAAAGATCTCCTAGCTCGAGATCGCTTGCAGTAATGGGGTTACACCCCTACATATCTATGTCATCGACTGCATCATGGGTTTGGTGTCCCAGTTGATCTCTAGGGTTCATTTCTATCTCAATATACTCAAGGAGCCCTTCACGATGATCTTCGAGTGGCTCAATGGTGATGACAGATATCATAGGGTGATTCCTCCAGAATTTGGAAGGATCTAGATGATATGGATTAAAATCCACATCATCCACCATACTGAGGTACAGATGATCTAGGGATGCTATGAGCAAATCATCCTACCCTCGTATCTATAACCCTAGACCGAATCTATCAGTGACTAACTGATAATGAGGTTCCAGCAGAGTCCTCCGTCCTTGTTCAAAGAGACCAAGGTCGTATCCATGCCAATGATATAGCTCAAAAATATGCATGGCATACTCTGGATTAGACAAATAATGAATGTTTACCATGAAAGGTTCCTCGTCATCTTCATCCATGGGCTCTCACATTGGAAGTTGATCTAGCCCCGCATAGATGAAGTTAGTTTGGTTAGGTGGCTCTCCCAATGGAACCATCGATCCAACCGGATAACGATGAGCGGATGGTCGGCCCATCTCTTGCATAGTCTTCAGAATTGGTCCGAAGGTCACATTTTGCACAAGGTACTCACCTAATCTGGTATTAGCGAGATGTACCATCACCCATGGTGTGGATGACCCTACTGAAGATGCAGGTGAGGTAGGCTGAGGTGCCTCCTCGGCTTTGTCTTGGGGTTCCTCAACTTCCATGGGAATGGGAACCTCCTCGATGATTGGCTCGGGCTCACGCTCTTTCTCTTTCTCACCCATATTCACCTTCAACTTCCTATCATCCCGATGCATGACTGATGTCGATGATTTCAAGGAAGTGGTAGTGGTGTGCTCCGATCTATGTGACACAGATGGCATTGGTTGAGCATGCACTATCGGTTTACCTCCTAGTTTCTTTATTGGTGATGATGGTCGAACATCCAGGTGCATTGATGGGAGTATGAAACCCCCAAGAAAATCTGCTAGGTTCACAAACTTAAATGGCTCTTCATCTGATGCCACTACGTGAACCAGTCCCTCATGAATATATTTCATGCACTGATGCAATATCGAGGGGACACAACGCATTTCATGAATCCAAGGCCTACCGAGTAAAATGTTGTACTGCATGGCCCCTTCTATCACATGACACATTATTAAAATGGTCTTCAGACCTACCTGCATGGGTAGGATAATTGTGTCGATAGTCGAACATAGTGCATCATTAAACGCTCTCAATGTAAATGTAGTTGGCACAATGTGTGATTTAGGTAGCTTCAAATGACTCAGTGCCTTGGTCGTTATTATGTTGATCGATGAGCCAGTATCGATCAAGACCCTTTTAAATGGCATGTGATTCACACACATGATTATGTGCAATGGTGGGTCGGTCATAGTTGTAGAAACCATCCTTATCTCATGATCATAAAATTGGATCATCGGTTCCTGACACTGTTGTACATGTCCCACAAAATTAGTAAATGCCTGTGCATCCTAGGCCTGTACTTCAATGGACCTCAAAATATCCATAAGAGTCTCCCTATGCCTCGAGGACTATTGTATTAATTCATATATTGACAACTTCATAGGAGTTATCTGTAGGTTTTGGACCAACCTGCTCCTTATGGTCACCATCGGTCTTGTTGGTGGGCCTGGAATATTTTGCATCGTTGATTTGATGTGGCTTGTATTTGAATGGGAGCATGAGGTTGATTCTATTGTTCATATCTCCCATGCCTAGTGACAATGTTGACCATACCTATGAACCCCTGGGTAGGTGGTTCGACTCGCACTTGGTTAACTTGACCAACGTTGTTTCGAGGCGCCTCATGATTTGGTAAGGGGTTCTTGTAAATCCCCATATTCTGATTATCGGGTGCCTATGGGTTGTGTGGCACTACAAGCTCACCCTTGTCAATCATATTTTGCACCAGGTGTTTGAAATACCAACACACCTCGATGTCATGGCCTTTCATTCGATGAAAAATGCAAAATAGATCATCTTGGAACCCCTTTGGTTTGGGTTGATTGGGGTCTATCATCTTGAATTTGGGTAATCTGATTGCCTTGGCCTCGCATAACTGATGGAAAATTGATGTCAATGATTCCATCAATGGTGTGAACTAGCGAGGTGGGCGTTGATCTTTGTTCTTGCCCTTATAATTGTTGTTGCGCTTGTCATATTGCATAGGGGGAGGTTGGGCTTGATAATTCTATTTTTGTTGCCCCTTGTCCTCCCATTGGAGATTCAATACCACTTGATTTACATGGGCCTGCTTGCCCTATTATTTTGTGGCACTCTTCTTTTATCCCTCTCTCCTATTTTTGAGCTTCAAGTTGCCTTCCTACAACTTGATGTCCTCAATCACCTTGGCTTGTGCCAAAGCCTCTTCGAATGTAGGATACTATTGCAACTATAGTAGTAATGAGATGTGCTTGGCACAACTCTTCATAAACATTCAAGTTAACTCTATGGTAGGAATAGGGAATGGCAACTTCACCATTAGTCTCCTCCATATCTTTTTATATTGCTCTATTGGCTCATCATCGTGCTGAGCTAGCATAGCCAGATCAAAAATATTGGCCTATTTCTTGATGCCAAAGGAATAGCATTCAAGAAAGGCATCAACTAATTGCTCGAAACTAGTTATGCTATGTTTCTTTAGCTGATTAAACCACTCTCTGATGACCCTAAAAGTGTCATGATGAACGTACGCAACAATAATGCATCATTGCTTGCTATCTAAAAACAAGCATCCAAAAAGCTCATGACATGTTCCTATGCATCTTCATCACCCTTAAACTTGTCCAACCTAGGCATATCAAAATGCTCAGGGTAAGCCAGAGTAGGCACCGAAGGATCCAAAGGCTCGTTATGGATTTTCCTCAATGTCAGCTTTTGAATAGTCATGCCTTGTCTCTCAATGGCTTTAATCTTCTTGGCTAAGGCCTTATAGGCCTCTGAAGATAGAAATTCCTCCTCCCTAAGTTGATGTGTAGGTGGCTTAGGAGGTACTATCTTCCTTGTACGAGATGGAGGTCATTGCTCTTCCTCCTCTTCAGCTCGAGAGCTCTCAGGATATTCTTGCTCGTATCCATCTCTCGTTGCTTCTTCATGCTGCCTCTACCTTTGATTATCGAGTGATGGTGGTCGCTCCCTCTGTTCGACACTAGCATGAGTACGAGCATCTCTATGCTCTTGATGCATATCAGCTTGAGATAAAGCCTTTCTATATACATGCTCTCTATGCTCATCTTGAGGATATAGGCCAGCCCTAGCTAACCTATCCTCCTGCTCCACGTGTTCCTTCTAGGCAAGGATACGCTCTTCATGCATGCGCTGCTCATATAACCTCTATCGCATGAGCCTTTGCGCTTGAATATTTTCATCTTCAATATGCTACCTCTCTAGGTGAGCATCCTCCAATTGATCTTGGAGGAGTTGGTATTTTTACTCTGATGCCAGTCGATGTGATCTATCGATCTGGTCGATCATGGGAGGCCTCTGGTATCCCTACTCTATACGAGCGACCTTGTGGGTTCTGTACCCATCGGAATGATGTGTTGTGCCTTTACCTCTATCTATGAAGATGACATTGGCCTCCTACTATGTCCTATACTATGAACCACCATGCATAGATAGTGGGTGTGTGACATGAGGGTGCTTAGAAGCCTCCCCATGTTCTCTAGTAGTGTGGATGACACTCATGCTATGCTCACTCGAGGCTCGAGTGGGTGGAGCAGAAGGCTTGTAGCCTAGCTACTCTAAAACACTACCTAGACCCTCTAGCTACCTAGACCACCATCGCTCATGCGGTGGTGTGCCATTATCTCCCACCTTTGATATATCAATGGTGATCTTGCATGGTGGACCACGCATGGGAGTATGGTTAGACCTATGCTCGATAGCGAGCCTATCTACCTACCCCTGAATGGGTGGGTCTCTAGTCCTTCTATACTCAGAAGGTGGAGCCATAGATCCTCTAGTGGACTTAGTACGTAGGGGCACCAACTTGGTCCCCTGCACAACAAACTCTTTGATCGATCCCATGGATGCGCGTGCATTATGGTCTCGATAATGGCTCTCAAGTGGAACACCCTCATGCTGGAAGGTTTCCTATTCTATCCTATGCCTAGAGGAGTGTACTGAAGCTCCTCTATCTAGGGTTTGCTCTACTGGCTCCCCTCGTGTCGAGTTATCTCCTCGAATGCTAGTCGAACGACATTCGGTTCGCTCATGTGGTTGAGGAATTGACACGTATTATTGTGAATTGGTTAGGGGTTGGTCATCGACATTGGCTTTGGACCTTTGTCGACCACCCCGTGTATCCACCATTGTGTACCTAGAGTCTAAATGTATTATTATTAAGCAAACAAGGTATACAATAATGATTATCTCATTTTAAATTTTAAAAGTGAGTCCTAAACTATTTGATGTGTTTTCAAGATTTGTTGTATCAGTGTAGAAACTCTTATCATGTTTTGCAAAACTTGTTGGATTTTATTCTCAGTTTAATGGATTTCACCTGTACGCTCGTAGCTCGACAACTTGGCTATGAACTCCAAGTCACGTAAATCCCCGTGTGTGGTAATGAAGCCCACACCTGGACAAGGAGCACAGGTCCTCCCAGATCCTCACCCATTTTCCCCTAGTCAATGTTATACCCTTCGAAGAGAATACATGCAAATTTTCTAGGGTACAAAAGGTTCTTGGATCCGGTATTGGTCTATATATCAAGGGTTCATAGGATTTGGGCCAATGGATGGAAGTTACGCCCATCGTCATTGAACCCTACTAGTGGTTGGATGTCAAGCCCAACTCACTAGCATTTAAGTGCCAAGTGGTGTGTGTGGTTCCTTTTAATGTACATAAAATAAATGCATCATATAGCATACATGCTCATTTTCTAAATGCTATGCAAATGAAAGACATTTCAAATTCAGAAAATGCAAGCTATTCTAGATGCTCTTTAAGACTATGCACATTACGATGCTAAATGGCCACTAATTGGGCCTCACACATGCAAACCATCCACACATCTCTATCAAGCATGTTGTAGCCTAGGGTGGACTGCAATCAGAGGTCCATTGTTCCCAGCAATGCCTTTCTATTGAAAGCAAAATATGAAAGCAAACTAGGACGATTGATTTACCATTTTCTTAATTCTTTTCCTAATTTGCATTCGAATTAAACTTACTGTAAAAACACAGAGAGCAAAAAAGTAATAGAGGGTTAAAAATAGGACCTACCTCAAGTCCTGCATTATCTGATATTCTAAATTTGACTATCTATGTTGTTAGTAGGAGACCGTAGGTCTGATCTATGGTTTTGACTGTAAACCATGCTTTGTACCTATGGTTCAGTTGTTGGGCCGTAGTTGATAGCTATGGTCTATACCTGCAAGTGCAAAAACAAGTAAAACATAGTCAGATCCTAAAAATGTGGGGTTCCACCATGATCACCTTCTATAACCACCAAAAAGGCTCACACCCGATGGCATCCTATTGCAATAAATGATAAAAGTATAACATGCATACAAGAACAAGAAATTGACAACAAATGAATCAAGAAGAAAAATGCTTTATTCCATTGTATTCAAAGTCAAAATCAAATTACAAGTACATCCCTCTTAGGGATAATCATTTTGATACAATATTACAATAGGAGTGCATAATTGTTTCCCTCTTAAGGGTAGGTGTGATTTCCAAATGCCTTTCAAGATGACACGAACTGCTCTAGGGTGGAGGTGCCCTCTTCTTCATGATGGGGAAGGAACTTGATAGTTGGTTCTCCTTTGAAACTATTCCCTATGGTCAAGAAACAACACAAGAATGTCAAAAATATAGGCAACCTCTCATGATGAGGCCCTTTTAGGTAAATTGCATAATGACACCATTAAACATGCATAATCAAGAAAACATGAAAAGTGCTTCTAAGCTATGCAAATCGAATCAAGATTCATATAATAGCGTAAAGAAAAGTAGCAGCTACACTATGCATGGATCAAATGTATAAAATGAAGCATAAACATGCATAAAGAAACCATTTAAGTCCTAATTGAAGCATAAACATAAAGAAGCTAAACTAACCTAATTCTATGGTCAGAAGTCTGCTAAAATGTAATTAAACCATGAAAACAACTAATCTAAGCTAATTAACCATACATAAATGAAAAGAGGAAGGTGGTTATACCTCTGCTGCAAACCGTAGCTCTGGTGAGTGGTCTGCACTATAAACCATGGCTGAAAGCCATGGTTAGCACTATGATAGGCTTACCCTCAATTCCAAGGGTAGTGGGCTTGACCTCCTTGTCCAATTGATGTTCAAGGGTCACCTTCGGTGTCCTTCTGATAGGTTTGGTGGTTGAATCACTATGATGGGCCTTCATTTGCCTAGATTTGCATTTCTTGGTTCTTCTAGGCTCCTAGAACTTCCATGGCAAATTGATCTTTGGGTGAATAGCAAAGTGGCCTTCTCGAATGCATGAATTCAGTATGCAATTCGATAGGGCTTCGTTGCTCGCTTGATCAATTCACTCTCTCTCGATAATTCGTCAATGCTTCGCTATACAAATCATCTATATCTTCTCCCCATTTGGAGGGGGTATTTATAGGATGCCCTAGGATCTGGGGTGGCTTCCTGGAGAAGCCAAGATCAAGAAGAGGTGGTTAGGATAGTTGGAATGGAAGCCTCTAGAATCTTTCATCCATTAACCACCTTCTTCTAGATCAAATGGTCGTTCCAACCGATTTGGCTCGGATTGAAGGCCAACTGAACTCCAGTTAAGACCGTAGGTCACAGCTATGGTCTAGACTATAAACCATAGGTCTCAGCCATGGTTCAGCTGTAAACCATAGGTCTGGGCTATGGTTCAGACTGATTAGGCCAAGGAGCCCAAATTGAGTGGTTAGAACCATTGCTCTATCTTGGAGTCTATCCAAGATCTTCCATATGGTCTTGTAGCATGTCCATATGAGTAGTCGCCCTCGACATGACGCATTTTAGGTGTCTACATTGGTCTGCATCTAGTGCATCATGGGCAGTGGCAGAACTAGATCCTTTCAAATGCATTGAAGTCATCTGATTCACTCACCCACACTCTCATTTATGTTGTGTTAGCCCTGTGGCACATTACATCCATGATATCATCCTACTAAAACCACCTCATGATAATCACCACACTGGCATACCCTAGTTTCTTGATGTTTTTCAGTTCATCAATGATAGTTTTCTCTCTTTGATCAATTTTCATTTACATTTGCATCAAAATATTACTTCATTATGTATGAAACTTCCCTATCCTACATTAGATTGTGTCCTAACCCATCGATATTCCCACGTCCACATGACAAGCGATACACCTCTGAAAAGGCCTTTTTTTTTCATGTATTCAGCCCACGTTGTCCTCCCATAGCCTTTGTCCCTCGATATCTCCTACGAAACAAGATTCAATGTTGGATCTTCTTTGACTCATCGTGGTGATGTCCCACAACTTCGTCGGCTTCATATTCATTGGGGCTCCCTTTACGTCAACCGGATTTGATACCTTGAGAGTATATTTTCCCAATAAATTTACACTACATGGTCATCGTCTTCTTGTCGGAGGTATCCAAATTTTTTGCCCAAGTGGCAGTCCACGTATCCATCGTGTAGTTGTCAATTGAATTTTCCATCCATCATGTCTCAGCACTTCATGGCTTGGAAACCACATCCACGTTTGTCAAGTTTCGTTCTTCATCGTACAAGCCCGTCCAATCCTCTCTGTCGCTCTATATATCCTAAGGTCCACTTGCACACAATAAAATCATATATATTAAACCTCTTAATCCCAACGCACCTTATGCCTTAAATCAAAGCCAAGAAAATTAAATGAAGGCACTTTAAATGTTATAACTTTATAACAGATGACTTACTTTCCTTACCTTTATATTTATAAATAAATCATGCTTGGTTTATTTTGGCTTCTCTTTTATTTTTTATTTTTATTTTTATTTTTATTATATATATATTATATTATATATATATATATATATACATATATATATAATTTTATTGGAACCAACAATTATATTCAATAAAAATGATTGAAGCCCTTTCATTATTATCTTGTTTCAAATATATACATATAAAAGTATACATATATATATTTTATTTTTTATTAATTCAAAACAATTTCAATTTATTTTAACTTAATTAAATTTAGTACTTTAATTAATTTAATGATAAATGTTAGAATTAATCAAAAGCAACACCAAATCAAAACAATAATCAATCCACACCGAATGCTTTTAAATGAATACCAGAAGATAACACAGCTTGAGGAACCTCAGAATCTGCATGACACCCTTATGGCTATGATACCTAAACAAGATTGCTCAAAGACAACCAAAGTCTTAAAAACATAAAAAAAGGTGGGTCCCCAATGTGTTTGGGGTATGTTGTATGTCAGTCACAAAAATTATAAATGTAACAGTTGATGAGAAGATAGGGTCAAGAGAACCAGTTCATGAAATTGTGTATCAGGAAGATGAAAGTTGCCAAGAAGAGTTACATGAAGAATCAAAAGAAGAAGAAGAAGAAACACAAATATTTTTTCCTAAGACTCCATCTAGGTATGTATAGAAAAATCATCCGAGGGATCTAATCATTGGAAATCGAGATGAGAGACAGACAATGAGAAGGGTAATAACATCAAACCAACAAGAAAATTTCTTTTTTTTATCTAAAATTGAGCAAAAATATTTTAATGAGGTAAGTGAAGATGGGTTTTTTATTAAATAAATGAATGAGGGACTAGATCAGATAGAGAAAAATAATACTTGGGAACTTTTTCCATGACCAAAAGGTAAAAATATGATTAGCACTAAATGGGTATTCAAAAACAAGTTAAATGAATATGGTTAGGTAGTCGGAAACAAAGTAAGATTAGTATGCAAGGGTTATGCACAGGTTGAGAAAAATTATTTTTATGAGATATTTGCTCCAGTTGCATGACTTGAAGCTATAATAATTTTCTTAGCCTTATCAAGTTTCAAAAATTTCAAATTATATCATATGGATATTAAATCAGCCTTTCTAAATGATGTCTTGGAATAAGAGGTTTATATTGAGAAGCCAGAGGGATTCAACTATATTGATAACTAGACTATGTATGTAGATTGAATAAGGCACTTTATGGACTAAAACAAACTCATAGAGCTTGGTACTCAATATTCGATAAGTACCTTCAGGAACAAGGTTTCAAGAAAGGAATAGTGGATAGTAACTTATACATCAAAAATTAAGGGAATGACTTACTAATTGTGGTTGTTTATGTCGATGATATCATTTTTTGAGGCAACAATGATAATATGTGTCAAAAATTTGCAAATAGCATGTAGAATGAATTTAAGATGTCAATGCTTGGTGAGTTGTCCTTTCTTGGACTTCAGATTTCACAATCAGAGAAAGGTGTATTTCTTTCACAAACCAAGTACATAAAATATATACTAAATAAATTTAAGTTAGAATATTGCAAACTAGCAAGTAACCCCATGGTTATAGGATGCAAGTAAAGATGATGAATCTCTTGAGGTAAATCAAAAATTGTACAGATCTATGATTGGTAGCTTACTATATGTCACAGTTACAAGATGAGATGTCATGCAGGTGGTGGGATTAGTGACAAGGTTTCAAGAAGCACCCAAGGAGACACATGTAGTAGCAGTAAAGAGAATTCTCATGTATTTAAAAGGGACTATGGATTTTGGGCTCTAGTATCCCAAAAGTCATAATTTCACTCTCACAACTTATACAGATGCATATTGGGCTGGTAGCATTGATGATAGAAAAAGTACAAGTGGAGGAGCATTCTTTCTTGGAGACTATTTAGTCTCTTGGTTAAGTAAGAAACAAGCATCAATATCCTTATCCACAACAGAGGCAAAATATATTGTAGCGGTTGATTACTGTACACAGGTATTATGGATGAAGCAAACTCTAGGGGACTTCAATATAAAGTATGATCACCCTATTCCCATATTGTGTGATAATACAAGTCCTATAAATATCTAAAAAAATCTAGTGATGCACTCTAGGATAAAGTACATTTCAATCAAATATCATTTTTTGAGAGAGAAGGTGACATATAAGTAATTCATATTGGAATATGTTACTACAAAAGAATAGATTGCGGATATTTTCACTAAGCAACTTTTGAAAGAGACTTTTGAGTATATTCAAGGAAAGTTAGGAGTAGTTCTACTCCCACCCCAAAATTAACCACCTCAAGAAGAGGAGGTGGGGGAGGGTCTGATATAAGAGTCTTATATTTAGTCCCAAGCCCCAAATATGGGCCTTTGCCATTGATGTCAAAGGGGAAGAGATTTGAGTTAATGGGAAAGCATTCAGTCAAGGGGAGCAGTTTCTTAGGGGGAGCAATTTTGAAAAAGGAAAAATAAATGGTTACAAAGAAAGGGTTGTTGTTAATGACAAAGGGGGATATTGTTGGAAATTTGGAGTAGTTGTGTTGTCATTGATGTCAAGAGTCAGTGTCAGTGATTAGTGTAGGATTTGGCAAAAGGAGGGTTAAAATATTTATATTTTATGCCCAAGATATCTGGTTTAAGAGCTTTACATGATTGGTGAAAAGGATGGTTAAATACCCTGAAGAAAAGGGATACCTAGGCCTAAAGGAAATAATATTATAATATTTATTATTATAATATTAAAGGAGGTCAGATAAGGTCTAAGGGTGAAAGAGAAAAATACCTAGGCCCAAAGGAAATAATATTATAATATTTTTTATTATAATATTAAATGTTAAAAATAAAGCCTAAGGTCATTTATAAATTATTTATAATATTTATATTATAAATTAATTTATAAAATAATATTATTTAAACCCTAAGTTAGGGTGGGCACAAAATCATTTAATATTTCTTCCTCCTTGCCGAAATTCGAAGCTGCTTGGCATATGGTATAAACACCATAAAAATTACCAACAAAAAGTAAGTTTTCGATTTCATGCATGTGCAAATAGGAAATAGGCTATTACTAAAAAATTCATGAGCATAAGACAAAGAGGATATTATATTTTAAGGCACCCAAAAATCATGATGGATAAGTTGACCATGGCTTAAAGCCTTGTCACAAACTGACTAGTTGGGCTAGTGGCAAGAGGTTGGTGTGTAAGGCGTAGGAAGATTAGGTAGTTAGAAACAAGCTCCAATATCTCTGGCCTCCTTTAATCCCAAAGAAGACCAATATGGTTGGACTGCTCCACAGGTGCAATAGAATCATCCTAATTTCCTTATGACATCAAAAAAACTGAGCCAAAGTGATACAATATGAGCATAGGCATAATCACTCCTAACTCCTTAAGAAGGCTATTGATAGTCAAACTGCTCCTTGGGATAGGTATGGATGATTGTCATAAACAATTGGAATCACACTTGGATGGGGGTATCGCCCATTAAAATAAAAAATTCTAGAAATGGACCAAATTAGTCATATTGGTCAAGCGACTTGTCACTTTATTCATTTTTATTTCCTCACCAATTCATTGTGTGATGAGGTAGTTCAAATCTTCAAAATAATCATAGTCAAAATCAAGAAAATATCACTTGATCATATCAAAATTGTGTTCATCCTATGAATCATTGCATACAACAATTAAAAAATTTACCTTTGTTTATTGGGGTCATAAGCAAATTGTGGCATTATCAATTTGTAGCTCTCCTGCCTGTCGAAACTGATTGTAGCAACTGAAGCTACCCGATTGAGTCTGAGGAATGAGTGCAATTGAACATATGCAAGCCTTGTGCTAAGTTAAGACTTCCAAATGTTGAAGCAATTATTTAAAGGATGCGTACCATCTTGTGTGATTGGGCCATCCGACATTGATCAAAATATTGATCATCATACACCCTACATACAGATTAGTCTACTTTTTTGCTCAACGTTGTATTTTCCACACAACACATCACAAAAAGGGGCATCTGTAGACACCTAAAACATGTCATCTATAAGCCCTCATCCATTTCCATGTGCGTCACCAGGAAGCCTTTTATAAGCATCCCATCCTTGTGTGAGGGGGATATTTTATACATCTGTTACCCTCCTTGTGTAAAATCATGTATCAAATAAAAGGTATCCCTTAGATGGATTTATATGTAATCAAACCATGGAAATATCAATACAAGAGCATTCATTCATTTATTTATTCACATTTTTGTTGTGTCTTCTTTTACACCTTTCATTTAAGATGCATGCTTAAAACATTAATAGATTCAATTAAATTACAAGTAGGAAAGGTCAGCGGGACCGACGCACCACTTCCCCGAGGTCGCTACAATACAATATGGTACAAGATGGTGTGAATATTGAGCTATCATTTCCCTAGATCCTAAAAATTATTAGAACACTTTGAAATGCATATAACATGATAAGCAGGCCAAATATTACAAGAATCCAACGAAAACAAGATTAAGCAAAAAAATACAATAATATTAAACTTACCTCTCTCACCCCACCAATTTGCTCTAGTTCTATTAAAAATCCCAAAGATGAGCTTAAATTTATTAAATTGATTTTTTTTTTTTAAGCAAAAAACCCCTTGCGGAGCCGCTTTGGTCTGAGAGACCATGAAAAAGGGGTTCTACACCGTCAAAGTCACTCGGGGATCGCACCTGACCCTGCCTGCACCAACATTATCAATTGGATTTTAGATACCCAATTCAGCTTTTTGGTAGGGTGGAGATTTGAACCTGGGACCTCCCTTGGAGTATTGCCCTCTCCTCTCCAACTCAACTACAACACCTGGGTAATTTATTAAATTGATTAGACTGTATTTTATTTTCATCTCTTTCTTATCTATTCCTTACATTGCAAATTTCCCAATTCCATTCATGACTTAGAATTAGGCTTTCCTTTTCAGATACGATACCTTGCAAAAAAGAGCCTATTTCTAGAAACTTTAAAACCAAATAATTTTCTAAATTATTAGGCCAATCAAATTTATGCAACCAGTTGCAAGCATCTAGGATATTTATTGAATGAGAATCATCAAATTGTTTTATCCTAGATTCAATTACTAATTGATTATGGACTTGATTTAACACTTAAAGCATATCAAATTCCTTTTCGTTGAACAAAGCAATATCATTAGTGGTGTGAGGAGTAATTACGTCAAATTATTTATCAACCACAAATGGTATTTCATCATTGATAGCATTTGAATCCAATAAGCAATTAGGCAAACCATCACCTGAATTTTGAATGGTAGAACACAAAGGGTGAGATTTTACCTTTTGCATATTCTCATTTGACAAAATTTTGTGAGCATTTTTAATATTTACCTTTTCTTCATGACTTTCATCATCATCGAACCCCAATTTATCAAAGACATCAAAATTAGGCACCCAGTTAAAAACATGTCCATCCTTTTCAAACCGTAGGTCTCGTCTATCTAGAGATAGGTTAACTAACACATCTCCATGATAAATCACTTGGGTTATTTCAGATAACGTGACATTTTCAATTGGATCATCATTTATATCAAACCCAAACCATTCTGGTTCTAAAATTTCCTCATTTTGAGATGGCATAAATATTGTAGAGCCAATAAGTGGATCAAGAATTTTAATTTCTTGTCCCTAAAATGGTACCAAGTCAAGTGATTCTCCTTATTTATCCATGGTAGTAGAATCACTATCATTTTCTAAAACTTGATGAAAATCCAATTCTTCTTTCAAAATTTTTTCAAATTGTACAAAATTTGTAATATCCTCAAGTAAGAAAGAAATTGTATTATCCTGCATATAAATGGAAATAAAAATTTCATTGGAATATTTGGAGTGAGCATCTTCTTCCCATTTCTTGTTAACCATCCATACTATTTCTTCCTCAAAATTTTCAAGAAATTCTTTTTCATTTTTTTTTTGTCACCATCTCTAACATGTCGAAGGCTTTGATAACCCAATTTAATCATCTCATATGAATTCATGGAAGGTCCTGATTCGTCACATGTTTCAAAACTAGACCACTCTAGGATTCCTCCATTGTCTGAAATAATATCACTTTTAGTATCTTTGATATTTGTCTCATGAGGATAATTTGTAGCATCATATAGATATGCATCTTGAGGCCCTTGTTATTTTAGTTGAGAGATGTTTTATTTAATATGTATAACTAGCCTTTGCAACTTAAACTGCATATCAGGTGAAGCAAGTTCTTTATTAGAAAGAGTGGTAAAGTTCTCCCATTTAATCCACCAACAATGATCATCTTCCAAAATTGGGATGTGGTGCTCAACTATACCTTTGCATTCTTCAAATTCATCCATGGGTTGATCTTCCAACTCACCTTCACCTTCCTTAGATGGTTCAATCATTTCCAAGAGTGGGTTATTTCTTGTATTCAAATTTGTAAGGCTATTATAATACAAATTGGTAACCCATTATTCAATTTTATCATAATTTGGAAGGTGTGGGTTTTCTTGGCCATAAATTTCAACAATATCATCCAAAGTATCTTTTGAGAACAAGTGGTAAAAATTTATTGTCTTTGAATTTATTCATTTATTTTATTTCAACATTATCTTCAACCACTTTTTATGGCTTAGGGATTTCTAAAATGGGATATACCCCTCCTCACTTGTAAACCAAAACTTTGATTCACTCATATCCAGCTCATCTCTACTTGACTTATGTTGGCTTTCTTGATATTTACAATGGTTATCTTCCAAAAATAAGTGATGAGATTCCACCATATCTTCATATTCATCTATTGAATTCTCAAAGTTAGTATCAATCACCTTTGTTGAGTCAAGGGTTTGTTCAATAGGATCAACTATTGTATCTTGCTCCCAATAGTCGTCCAAATTATTTGTGAGAAAACATGACCAAATCATATCCTGATGGGTTTGTTCTTCCCAATCCTCATTAATAGACCTTGGCTTTGATTCTTGCACATCAACTTGGATGAAATCTAAGGTGGTTGTAATATTTGGAAATTCAACTTCATCCCATTGGTTTTTCACCCTAAGGTTAAGCAATGATGGTTGATCCACCTCTTGTCTTTCTGAAATGGCCCATTGTTCTAATTATATTGTGGCCTCATAGACTTTATGCAAAGATGGGTCATCAATAGTTTACCTTAAAAATGTAGCCACTACGGGTTGTATAGCTCCCATGTAAATTTCAATAGCTCTCTCTTATAAAATGAAGAAATGGGGCACCATTTCAGTATACAACTTATGAAACCTATCATTGAATTCACTCATGGACTCATTAGGTTCGCTAGAGATAGAGACAAATTGATTTAACATCTGAATAGGATCAACTTGTTTTCCAAAATGACTAGTAAATTATGCTTCTAGTTGAGCCCAATAATTAATGGAATATATAGATAGGTGTATGTACTACTCATATGGAACTTCATTCAATGTGTATGAAAATAATCCACAAGTAACATCTCTTTTCCATATTTGCAATTGCCTTAAGGTATCCTTGTATCTTTGAATATGTTCCTTAGCCGAGGTCACTTCATTATTAAACATAGGTAAATGATTTTCTACCCCTTGAGGAATTTTATGAGTAGGCCTATCCAATTTACGATAATAGCTAGCTATCCACAATGAAATTTATGGCCTAGTTGGAAAAATTGATGCCATTAGTGAAACTCAAAGAATAACTTCAAACCCAATTTGTTAGTCAAGTAAATATTTCTTACAAAGAAGCATGAAATGACTAACCAATCTCAAATATGTAACATATGAATCATCAAGTTAGCATCAACCAAGAGACATGTATCCATTAAACCATAAAATTGAAGAACATTCTCAAATTTGCAATATGTTAGCATTAATGCATCATCAAAATAAAGAATGTTAAAATCAATGAAAGTGATCAATAAAATCTTATTAGTCAAGACCTATGTATTTAAATAAATCTTTCAAGTAACATGAAAAATTTAGCATCTAAATAGCAATAAAATCAATCAATTCAAATCCTCTTAGCTCTCAAAGTGTTGAGTTCTAAAGGAATCCAAATATGCTAATCAAATGAACTTGAAATATTTAGCAATTCAAAAGCTTTCAAAATTATACCAAATCACATTATTCCTGTATGCACAATCCACATACATTTAGCACTACAATATCAAGTGTTAAAAGATGCCTAAATATAATAGCCAATAAGGCATGAAACATTCCACAATTTAAATCCCTATAGCATTTAAAATCACAATAAAATAAACCACATCATGCCCTCCTTCTAGTGCCAAAATGTTGAGTGTTAATTTTACCCAATTGTAAAATTACACTCTCCCTTAGGATTTGTATCCCAAAACCCTCTCTTTCAAATAAGTTAAACAAACAACTTCTCCAAGTTCTCCGCTATATTAGCATTTGCATATGTGTATTTGTAATATCAAAAACAAATATTGATTCAATGCTAGGAACACCGTAGCGATTGCAAGTAACTATAAACAAGGGGAAATGTATTGGTTAATTTTACCATGTTATATTAATGATTGCTCATGAAACAAAAATAGAAGTAAATGTGAATTGACCCTCACATGACCACGATGTAGTGCCTTAATTCCTTTTATCTTGAAATGTTTTAAGGTAGATTTTATCTTCCTTATTAAGTGGATTTTAGTCAAGTTTTATCTTGCATTAAATCCTACTTTAAACATGAAAATGAAGATTAAAATATATGTATGTATGTAAATCTAAAATGATGAATAGGCTCCTTAAATATAGCTTCTTATCATGAATATAAAGATAGCCTTTGATATGATTGATAAGTTATCCCCCTTTGGTGAAATTAATCTCTACAAAGAGATAATAATTGATTGCCTTAAAATAGAAGCTTTTAAAATATCATTTTAATGATCCCTCTATAATGATATCAAAATTTTCATTAAGAAGAATAATTTAACGCTTTGAAATATTAACCTTCAATGTCGTGCAACAAATTACCTCTCTTTGATAAAATCAAAATTTTTATAAAGAGAAAGCAATTTAAGGCTCCAAAAATGGTGGCTATGAAATGCCATTAAAATTTACCTCCCTTTGATGAAATCAAAATTTTCATAAAAGGAATATCATTTTATGCATATTAATTAAGTATAAAGCTAAAAAATTCTGATTTGGTCTCAAAATGGAAAAATGAAAATTTGAAATTTAAAAAATATGCATTAAAATAGTAACTTTAAATAATTTTTAAAAATTTGAAATGACTCTGGAACAAAATGTAAATGTGCAATATGAAACTCTGAAGTACATTCTACGCAACCGTGCAATAATTTTCGTATTGTGAATATTTTTTAATTTTTATTTTACTGTCTGAAAAAAAAAAAAAAAAAAAATCTGCAAAATAAAAGTTAGAAAAATGAAAAAATAAAATCTGAACTAAAATTTAATGTTGAAAATAGAAATATGCAAAGCATTATCATTTTTATAGCACATCGTCCTGCAAATGATAAACTCTTACATGCAACCTAGTCTATTCAAACCTGCATTTGCACAATCGAAATAGACTAAGTGCTAGCTCCTAGGACACAAAAATAAAATTCAGATTCCAAATATTCAATGATGTAACCCAAAACAGAATTAAACATGATCTATAAATTCGAAATCTGAAAAGAGGAAAAATAAACAAGTAAATTCCAGCATGCAAAAATTTATCCTTTCTTGCTAACAAAACCCAAATTTCTGAAAAGCCCTTGCATTCAAAATGATATTTTATTTTTTTTACATCAATATTTTCAGCAAAATCTAGCCTCCCCAAAAGAACTAGCACCCATGTACCTTTCAGCAGCATGCAGTCTCCAAGAGATCCAGCCCCCTTTCCTTTTTCGAAGGTATATTTGAGAGGGCATAAAATGGTTCATTTTTTTTTCGCTTCACTTTCCAATATGACTGATTAATTTTTCTTTTCCCCCTTTTTATTCAAATTGTTGTAGCTTCATTTTCCTCCTTTAAGACATTTATAACCTCCACATTTAATTATGCTCTAGTTGTTTCTTGAATTGACAATGCCTATTTTAGACTATTGTTCTTCATTTTATTTTGTCATGGTAGGGATAACTATATTTTGAGTGCTATTAAATAAAACCTTACGTCTTTGTCTTATACATTAACCTGATACCATGGTGGCACTTAATGATTTAATATCCTTTCAACTTTTTGTGCTTCTCCCACGTATTCTTTACCTAGGTGTTACATTCACCGAGAAGGCCATGCTCTTTATTGTAGTTCTGCACAGGATATTTGCCCCACGTGCATTTTGTTTCTAATTTTTGGTTTTGATTTCCATATGCATGTCCCATTGGTGGTTTCATCTTGTTTCAAACTAACATGTTTGTACCAATATCTCAATACCTATTGACGATATCCTATAGGTGGGGACCTTGAGTTGCCTATCCATTACAAATGCCCATAACACCTCTCGTGTCGCTATTGACAACGATGACACTTTCCTTGCTAGCACTGTCTAGATTTCCATCTGTACTCTTGATGCTGCTATTTTAATTACCTCCCGATCAAATGAAGACATCCTCACCATATTGCTACTACGTAGACCTTTGTGTACATCAGTTTCTTCACGTTTTTAACTGGAGTATGGTTGCCCTGAATTTCTAAAAGCCTATGTAGATCAAACTACCATTGCATAGAACCTGCTACATTTGATACTCGTGCCAATGAATAATGGGGTAAAACATCACAAAAGAATTCTTCCATGTTTTGATACATTATCACATGCACTATTTACATCGAATGCTAGTTCTTTCTGCAATCTAAATCTAGACCAGACCAGGTATTTATTGTGGCATGACTCACTTATGTTCAAATTGAATCTCGAGTATTTTAACTCCTTTGTGTTTTACATATGACCATAATAAAGCTTCATAGACTAAACTATGCTTTCTACGTCCCCCATACATGGCGTTCCACTGTAAATATTTGCAAGCTCCATTCGATCGACCTCAATGCCATGTATATGTTTTACCTTTCATCCTAAATTTTAGACTGTGTAAATGCCACCTAAATCATGTATCACTGTCTCCATTGTTGACGTTCTCCATTTAGCCAAATCAACCCTATGTCAATGGTCCTCATCATATTACTTATAACCATCAAATTGTAATCATTTAGGAGATATTTGATTGAAATGAAATGATTTTATTATTCATATAAACCATCTATTTAATAGGGGCTTTCAAATGTTGATGACGCCCAAATAGATAAGGCAAACAACAAGGATTAAATTGATATATTGATTCTTCAATGATGATTTTATCTTGCTATGCTATTTATGGTGATGATTTCATGTTGCTTCATCGCTACCAGATCTTCTTCAACTGTGTCTATCTTTGCATTTTTAAAACTACCATTGATCCTGCTTCAAATTACACTACCTAAGGGTCACTCTAGTCATATCAATGTCATACATCCTTCATTTCCATGATCTCCCCTACCTAGTCAACCTCCTCTCATGCTTGGTCTACATCTACTACCTCATGGGCGGTGGCAGAACCACATTCTTTCAAATATATCGAAGTCTTCTGATTCACTCACCCACCCTCTCCTTTATGTTGTGTTAGCACCCATGGCACATTATTTCCATGATGTCATCCTAATAAAACCACCTCATGATAATCACCATGCTGGCATACCCTAGTTTCTTGATGTTTTCTAGTTTAGCTATGATAGTTTGCTCTCTTCGATCAATTTTCCTTTGCATTTGCATAAAAATACTACTTCATTATGCATGAAACTTCCCTAGCCTACGTTGGATTAGGTGGCCTCACCCATCAATCTTCCCACGTCCACACGATAAGTGATATACACCTCTGACAAGGCATTTTTTTTTTATGTATTCAACCCACGTTGTTTGCCCATAGCCTTTGTCCTTTGGTGTCTCCTACAAAACAAGATTCAATGCTGGATCTTCCTTGACTCATCGTGGTGACATCCCATGACTTTTTCGGCATCATCTTCATTGGGGCTCCCTTTACATTAATCAAATTCGATACCTTGAGATTATATTTTCCCGATAAATTTCCACTACATGGTCATCATCATGTTTTCGAAGGTATCCACATATTTCACCCAAGTGGTAGCCCACGTATCCATCGTGTAGTTGTCAATTGATTTTTCCATCCATCATGTCTCAGCACTTCATGGCTTGGCAGCCACATCCACATTTGTTAGGTTTTGGTCTTCGCCGTACGAGCCCGTCCAATCCTCTCTGTCGCTTGATATCCTAAGGTCCACCTACACACAATAAAATCATATATATTAAACCTTGTAAGCCCAACGTACCTTATACCTTAAATCAAAGCCAATAAAATTAAAGGAAGACTCTTTAAATTTTATAACTTTATAACAAATGACTTACTTTCCTTACCTTTATATTTATAAATAAATCATGCTTGGTTTATTTTGGCTTCTCTTTTATGTTTTAATTTTATTTTTATTTTTATTATATATTATACATTATATATATATATATAATTTTATTGGAACCAACAATTATATTCAATAAAAATGAATGAGGCCCTTTAATTATTATTTTGTTTCAAATATATACATATAAAAGTATACATATATATATATATATATATTGATTTTTTATTAATTCAAAAAAATTTCAATTTATTTTAACTTAATTAAATTTAAATGCTGTAATTAATTTAATTCTAAATGTTAGAATTAATAAAAAGCAACACCAAATAAAAACAACAATCAATCCACACCGAATGCTTTTAAATGAATACCAAAAGATAACACAACTTGAGGAACCTCAGAATCTGCATGACACCTTTATGACTATGATCCCCAAATAAGATTGATCAAATACAACCAAAGTCTTCAAAACATAAAATTAAAAGGTGGGTCCCCAATTTTTTTGGGGTACGTTGTGCGTCAGTCACAAAAAGTATAAATTTAATAGTTGATGAGAAGATAGGGTCAAAAGAACTAGTTCAAGAAATTGTATATCAAGAAGATGAAAGTTGCCAAGAAGAGTTACATGAAGAATCAGAAGAAGAAGAATAAGAAGAAGAAACACAAATATTTTTTCCTAAGACTCCATATAGGTATGTACAGAAAAATCATCCAAGGGATCTAATCATTGGGAATCCAGATGAGAGACAGACAAGGAGAAGGGTAATAGCATCAAACCAACAAGCAAATTTATTTTTTTTAATCTAAAATTGAGCCAAAATATTTTAATGAGGTAAGTGAAGATGGGTTTTTGATTAAATAAATGAATGAGGAACTAGATCAGATAGAGAAAAATCAGACTTGGGAACTTGTTCTGTGACCAAAAGGTAAAAGTGTGATTGGCACTAAATGGGTATTCAGAAACAAGTTAAATGAATATGGTTAGGTAGTCAAAAAAAAAGTAATATTAGTATGCAAGGGTTATGCACAAGTTGAGGAAATTTATTTTGATGAGATATTTGCTCCAGTTGCATGACTTGAAGCTATAATAATGTTCTTAGCCTTATCAAGATTCAAAAATTTCAAAGTATATCATATGGATGTTAAATCAGCCTTTCTAAATGGTGTCTTGGAAAAAGATATTTATATTGATAAGCCAGAGGGACTCAACTAGACTAATAAACCAGACTATGTATTCAGATTGAATAAGGTACTTTATGGACTAAAATAAGCTCGTAGAGCTTGGTACTCAATATTGGATAAGTACCTTCAAGAATAAGGTTTTAGGAAAGGAATAGTGGATAGCAACTTATACATAAAAAATGAAGGTAATGACTTAATGTGGTTGTTTATGTCGATGATATCATTTTTGGAGGCAACAATGATAAGATGTGTCAAAAATTTGCAAAGAGCATGCATAATAAATTTGAGATGTCAATGCTTGGTGAGTTGTCCTTTCTTGGACTTCAGATTTCACAATCAGAGAAAGTTGTATTTCTTTCATAAACCAAGTACATAAAAGAGATGCTGAAGAAATTTAAGTTAGAATATTGCAAAATGGTAAGTAACCCCATGGTTATAGGATGCAAGTTAAGTAAATATGATGAATCTCTTGAGGTAAATCAAAAGTTGTACAGATATATGATTAGTAGCTTACTGTATGTCATAGCTACAAGACTAGATGTCATGCAAGTGGTGGGATTAGTGGCAAGGTTTCAAGCAACACCCAAGGAGACACATGTAGTAGTAGTAAAGAGGATTCTTAGGTATTTAGAAGGTACTATGGATTTTAGGCTCTGGTATCCCAAAAGTGATAATTTCACTCTCACAACTTATACAGATGCAGATTGGATTGGTAGCATTGATGATAGAAAAAGTACAAGTGGAGGAGCATTCTTTCTTGGAGACTATTTAGTCTCTTGGCTAAGTAAGAAACAAGCATCAATATCCTTATCCACAGTAGAGGTAGAGTATATTGTAGCAGTTGCTTGTTGTACATAGGTATTATGGATGAAGCAAACTCTAGAGGACTTCAATATAAAGCATGATCATCCTATTCCCATATTGTGTGATAATACAAGTGCTATAAATATCTTAAAAAATCTAGTGATGCACTCCAGGATAAAGCACACTCCAATAAAATATCATTTTTTGAGAGAGCAGGTGACATATAAGTAAGTCAGGTTGGAATATGTTACTACAAAGGAGCAGATTGTGGATATTTTCGCTAAGCCACTTTTGAAAGAGACTTTTGAGTATCTTCGAGGAAAGTTCGGAATATTTCTACTCCCACCCCAAAATTAGCCTCCTCAAGAAGAGGAGGTGGGGGAGGGGCTGATCTAAGAGTCTTATATTTAGTCCCAAGCCCCAAAGATAGCCCTTTTCCATTGATGTCAAAGGGGGAGAGATTTGAGTTAATGGGAAAGCATTCAGTCAAGGGGAGCAATTTCCTAGGGGAAGCAATTTTGAAAAAGGAAAAAAGGAATGGTTATAGAGAAAGGGTTGTTGCTAATGACAAAGGGGGATATTGTTGGAAATTTTGAGTAGTTGCGTTGTCATTTATGTCAAGAGTTAGTGTCAGTGATTAGTGTAGGATTTGGAAAAAGGAGGGTTAAAATATTTATATTTTAAGCCCAAGATATTTGGTTTAAGAGCTTCACATGATTGGTCAAAAGGATGGTTAAATATTCTAAATGAAAGGGATACCTAGGCCTAAATGAAATAATATTATAATATTTATTATTATAATATTAAAGGAGGTCAGATAAGGCCTAAGGGTGAAAGAGAAAAATACCTAGGCCCAAAGGAAATAATATTATAATATTTTTTATTATAATATTAAAGGTTAAAAATAAATCCTAAGGTCATTTATAAATTATTTATAATATTTATATTATAAATTAATTTATAAAATAATATTATTTAAACCCTAAGTTAGGGTGGACACAAAATAATTTAATATTTCTTCCTCCTTGCCGACATTCGAAGTTGCTTGGCATATGGTATAAATACCATAAAAATTACCAACAAAAAGAAAGTCTTTGACTTCATGCATGTGCAAAAAAGAAAACAGGCTATTAGTGCAAAATTTGTGAGCATAAGAGAAAGAGGATATTATATTTCAAGGCACATAAAAATCATGATGGATAAGTTTGACCAAGGCTTGAAGCCTTGTCACAAGCTGGCTAGTTGGGCTAGTGGCAAGAGGTTGGTGTGTAAGGCGCAAGAAGAGTGGAGGTTTCACGTTCAAGTCTCGACGACTACAAGGGGATAGTTTGTTTTGTTTTGGTTTTGGCACTGAATTGCAGAAAACAAAGTGCACGAGGCACTTTTCCATCCCAAGTGAGAACCTAGCTCACATGGTGGTTAGGCCACAACTAGGGTACTAGCATTAGGACAACTAGGGATTGATTCCCACCATTGAGCACGTAAAGGTACTTTAATTTTTTTAATTTATTTTTTAGCGCATGGTCTAAGGTTGCATAGTGAGCGCTTATTGAGCACGTGGTCTAAGGTTGCATAGTGAGTAGGGAGATATAAGGAGGTTAAGGTAAATTTAATTTTTACCTTAGTTAAAGGTGGTAGATGTTTTAATTCTGATTTAAAAGGTGAATTACATTATTTCTGATTTGTGATGGTTAATTATTTTTGAAATGTAATTTTTGAGTACGAAGACATAAGTAATAAATTTGGATTAATCTATGTGTAGATACCCTAAAGTCACACATTGCTATTGTATCCATAGGTGATTCCAAACATCCCTAGGCTATTATAGGCTATCATAGTCATGCGTAGTCATGCATAGTAATGCATAGATTGCCATATTTTGCCATAGAAATATGTAGACTTCCATGTATTACTCCATCGGCTTTTAGGTCCTAAACCCTCGTAAGCCTTCCAAATAACATCTGGTGCATTGGTATATCATTTGACGATCTATTCACACGTAATGGAGGCCCCCAAGGGGTATTAGTTGACCAAAACAATTAACAAATCAATTACCAAATTCTAATTTAATGTTGACTTCACTTAAGTCACCTTTTTGGGGGAAATTTTATTAAAAGAAACCTTAATATTGATTAACAATAATTACATCCTCCCACATGTGTGAAATTAGGGTTTTTTGATATATTTTCCTAAGTAACCCTAATCATGTCCTAAATTGACTTAATAACTAATCAGGATTAGCTCTAATCCATCCTCACACATGTGTGAGGATGGAATATTTCCCACAAGGAATGTGATGTTTCCACATTGCATTTTCTAACCTAACCCTAGTCAGAATAAAACCTAGGTTTAGTCTATATAACTCCTCCTTGCACCTTGCCTTTGCCTATAAATAGTAGGTCCTAAACCCCAAATTAGAGATCTCACACAAAATTTAAAAAATATAGTTACTTTGTTGAAATGGAAAACAAACATTGAAAAATCATTTCTTAGCATACACAATCCAATTCTGACACCAGACATAAGCACACCAGCTGCCTAGGGATAAACCCAGTGAAGTAGATTTATAGAAGAGACCTCACAACTCATATCACCCCTTGCCTAGTGAATCCGGTTCTAATTCACCCCATGGGTAGCGAAGTGGGTCTACAATGTCTATATCAACCAATATCTAGTAGGTAAGCTCCATTTTGGTGTTTTATATCCTTTTGCATCATTTATTTCAATTTTTATCATGTTTTTATAGTTATTTCATCTTCTTAAACATGGGGCCTGACTAAGGCAAGCCCCCTATCACACTAACTCTCTTTTGTAGGTTATTTAGTAGATATGGAGAGGAAGAACAACAAAAAACAAGCAAACCATGTGGTAGCCCACATACAAAGAAGCCCACCTTCATTGAGGCACAATCGAAGAAGGCATCAGATTGGTTGTAACCTTGTTGGAAATAGAAATGGATAAAGGGAAATATGTCCCTCTTGTAACACATTTTTATTAATATCAATGGAACATAGTTTCTCCATTTAATGCATGTTTTATCTTGTGTTGAATTATCAAATGTCGTTTTCTAACCATTTCATTCTGGCACGCCCGATGGGACCCCCACAATGGACAATTCTAGGTTAATTTTTTCAAGTAAATATAACTTTGTCCTTTGTTTTTATGTCTTGCACGTACCAAATATTTCTGCCATAGAGACCTCCAAAACCCTAGGAACCACCCTAGGTCATCAGAGCCCTGATTTGAAGCCTCTATAGCTGATTCACCCCCCACCCTGCAAACTATTTATCAATTCACCCCCTAGGTGGTGAAGTGCATTCTAGAGCCCCAAAATCTAAATATCTTGTTGTCTCAGACCTCCCTGCAACCCAAAAAGACCCTCTAGACTATTAGATATCATATATGAGCCTTCAAAACTGAATTTACCCCTTGGGTGGTGATTTGAGTATAGAAGCCTAAAAAAACCCTAAATCAACTGGGATGATCTTTTTAGGGGCCAAGAAAACCCACCCTTGGCATCAAAATGTAGGTATTTACACTTTTTATACCTCTATTGCAAGTTTTGGAAACAAAAATTTCGCTAACTAGTTAAATAATCATTTCTAGATATAGTTTTGCTTTCATCGTAAAGTTGTCAAACCCTTAGGGTTTCTAAAATTTTTAGGACCTACAACTTTCTAGAGACTTACATAAATTTATTTATCAAATAGATTTGCTTTTCTCTTTTTACTTTAAATGTATCATAAACCTAAGTTGTTCCTCCTTTGTTGATAAGCTTCCATTGCTAAAAGGACCTTTACATTCTAAAGTAAAATTAGGGTTTCTAACCACCTCTTACATTCTCTAAAAAAAATTGCATTCTAAAAGTTCAAGTTAGGGTTTCATAATCCCCTCTATTCCAGCCACATTTGGATTGCATGTTTCTATGTTTTGCAAAGTATATTAATTTGCTTCACAAAGGCATTTAGGCTAGACCATTTCTTTACAAAGAATACAAGTTATCTAATAATTTGCTTTCAAAAAGGCATTAGTACTAGTTTTCTTTTGAAAAGGCAATTAGTTAGTTCCTTACCTTGCAAACACCGTTAACAAAATACAAATCCACACACACTCACATGGTATTTAAAAAAGTCGTGAGATTGGAGTTCATCCCCAATCCATTGCTCAATACTGGTGTGGATCGATTTTCACTCTCCATCAACTCAACCCCTAGACACCTAGCAGCCCCACATGAGTGGTTTTATAGATTTCATCACCAACAGTTACCTGTAGAGTGGGACAGGACTAGTGCCTTCATCCACAAGGCTTGTATAACTTATGGAATTGGTAACTATCATTATTAACTAAGCCCAATTGAGGATGAAGTGAAAGCATGGGTATGCCGATATCAAGTCTCAAACAATGCCACCTCTCTTCGTGAGAGGAATTTGTAAACTCGCTTCAGCATAGTGGGTTCTACCCTTTAGGATATCATTTTACCGTACCTTCCATAGAGGTTACCATTTGCACATTGCGATACCATTCTATTATGTGCATATTTGGGTGTTGTAGGAGGTTTGATATTGACAACATTCTTGATTTTCTAGAGTATCCACTCCATTACCCTTGATTCTACCTAGGGAGTATCAACATTACAACACACAAAATGAACAAAACACTTTTATTTTATCAACATTTAGAATTGATTCTGGTATACCATTGTTTGCATGATCACGGATCGGTATCAACACATTATGCCATATATTGTCTTGCTACACATAGCATTTCACTTACTTCACACTCACATTATACATAGTTGAGTCTACACCACATAGGTTTTATTCCTAAAAACCCATTTTACACATGCTACTATGCCTATGGTCACTCGTAGTAGAGCACATGAGCAATCACGCTCTATGGAGGAATAGCCTCCCCATTCCTCTAGTCAATCCACTCTTGCTCCTTTAATAATGAAGGGGAAGACCATAGAAACATTTGATTCATGCATAGAATCTGATGTACAACTCACACACATGATGCCTCATGATGAGGTGTCAACCTTGAGTGAAGCCCTTGCTACTTCACTTATAGAGGATTACCCATTTATTTCATCCCCATACTCACCTAATCCATTGACCACATTATGTGACCATGTAATATACACAACACTAGAAAAACCTCCTCCATTATTTACCATAGATGAGGATGTCATACCCACTTCACCCACATTTGCACATCCTTTCTTCCAAAATCTATCTCAATCCCTTTTTGAGAATGATTCCTCACTCCTAAACTATACCCATCTTGAGGTCGCATTATTCACCCTTACCATAGAAATGGTGTCTGAACCATCCTCCTCTATCGTAGGAAGCTAGAAACCATCCTTCTAAACTACACAAAATATCCCTTCCCATCAGGAACCGCAAGCATTCCCCAAAACCTCACACCCATACTCTTCACAAGAGTACCAACCATCATCTTCCCAAGAGCCATTTTTCACCATATATGAAGGCACCTCCCAGTAGCCCCTTTAGACACAAGATGCACAAACCCAAGAGGGAGTGTACAGACACACTTTCTCCTTGACCCAAGCTCCTACCTCGGTAGCTTATCCCACCTTTTTGGTATCTTTCCCACCAATATCCCAGGTATTCAAACTGTACGATACCCAACCTTTGGAGCCACATTTGACTATGAAAACTATTATGATACCACCACCTCCTCCTTTTTAGGCTACCACTACCAATCTCCATCCTACCTATGGACCGAGATTGGAAACATATCCACCCACTCAGCCAAGCTATTCTACACAGTGTAGCATCCTTGCTTCTTACCCTCCAGGTCAGAGATAGATTCCATGCTTTGATACTTCATCTTGACCACCCCTAGTATCAGTAGTTTTGAAACCTACACCACCACCAGATGCACCTAGATTCTTTACACTTCCTTTAGTTTGGTCATCACCACCCATGGTCCAATCAGTACACCAGGATCCAAACCAATGAGTACCCATGCCACAACTACATGTTTCCTAGTCATAGTACTATTATCTTCAATAGACACCTACCCCACAACCTAGTGTGCTCGTAGACATGACAACACATGTTGCCCAATATCTACCTTATCATGATCAGGCATAATAGTATTCCCCATAATATTATGAAGAACAATAATACCAATATCCACCACATCCATAGGGTCAACCTACCATAGACCAACCCTCGACTCCTATGACACCCTAACTTCAAATCTTGTGAGATGAAGTTAAAATTTTGAACATGTGCACCTCTAGATACGAGCCACAATAGCCTTGTTATGATAAACTATGCAATGAGCCAGTTCACCCATCATTCCCCATTCCTCCCTATCCCTATTGCTTTGAAATACCAAAATTCAACAAGTATAGAGGTAAGGAATACCCTAGAGAACATGTGAGCAACTACCACTCGTCTTGATACCAACTTCATAGTAGTAACCCTATTATGTTGTGTACCTTCTCCCTATCCCTCGTTGGGCTAGCCAAAATTTGATTGGTACAACATGCTCCCATGCCATAGATTATATACCTTTGAGAAGTTGGCCAAATCCTTCCTAGAGCACTTTTCCATCAACATCAAGAAGAAGACCACATTCTCTGATGTCTACGCCTTATGAGTGTATGACGAACCCATTATTGATTTTGTTACTAGATGGAGAGCAATTATCCATGATCTTACCCATAGCCTCCCTACTTCGGAGCTTGTAACACTCTTTTCCAAGAGTTTCCATAAACACATTTCCACATCCCTCCAACTTCACCAAAGTCATACTTTTGAAGATGCCATATCATAAGCAAAAGTGATCGAAGACATTAAGGTTCATTCTGGGAAGATTAACTTGAGAGCCAAATCAAACTATAATTCAAATTTTTGCTTCAACAAACCCATACCAAATCAACCTTACCCATGACCACTACAAACCAACCAAGTCGTAGTTGCTACCCTAGCACTAATATCGACTCCTCCATCATATACACTATAGTCGTAAACATTCCAAGCCAATGCTCCTGCTCCACCTCGACCGCAATAATATCGAGGCATGCACCCACAAGTTCCACCACACACCTTCACACCCTTATTCAAACCATTACTAGCCTTGTTCTACAGATTATGCGAGGGTAACCATATCATTCTACCTAATATCCACCCATTGGATACAAATTCACCTAAGCCTTGTGACTATAACGAGTAGCCCTTCTATCCTTTCCATAGGTAGTGTGGCCATAATATCAATTCATGTCACTTATTCTGAGGGAAAGTTCAAGACCTAATCGATAGGGGTACTATTTAGGTAGTAAACCCTTTAGCCCCACAAAATAAAAACCTAGATATTTTCTAAAATCCTCTACTAGATCATAGAGGACCCAATCCTCCTAGACCTCTAAATAATCCCCCAGATCCACCTCATCAAGTAAACAATATGTAGCACCCTAAAATTGGCACAGTGAAATTGTAATAATTACATTCATCCTAGTAAATAATTTAAAATTCAAATTTTAACCTCCCAAACCGCCCGTTAACCATCGGGTAATCCATTTCTCCTTTTCCCATGCCATTTTTAGAGGTTTTTTTGATCGTTTGATGATATCGTCGCCGATTAGACGATATCGCCCCAGATCTAATGATTTCGTTTGGGCTAGGACGTCCAGACGATCTTGTCTCAAAACTGATTTTGCACAATTAGCTTCTATTCCAACGGGTCTCTAATCCGGGCAAAAGCATGTCTGTGCCGTTAGGGACCCTCCCCCATTGGAGATCTCCCAAATAGGGATGATCTCCAACCTCCTAACCTCCCTTCTAAGCCTATTTAATCCTAAGCCCTTCCCTTAGCACCCCCTGGCTGAAATTCCCTGTAACCTGACTGCATACATGTTAAAACATCCTAAGTTTCTATTTTACATTAGTTCTATACAATTTTGTTGCAGGTACCATATTGTTTTTCAGTCGGAGCAAGCTTACATCGTCGTCGATGAACTTGTTCAGATCGAAGGCAATTCTGTCGAATCAAAGACAATTTCGTACCAATGCGAGACGATTTTGACTACAGTCAACATTGAGGCAATCAGTGCCTGAAGTTTGCATTTCTCCATCTTTTCTCTATTATTTTATTCTGCAATTAGCTTAGTTTATTCAGTATTTTATACTATTATGCATTTTGGAGTTCACCCATCTAGATTAAATGCATAATTAAGCCATAATTGTGATCAAATTAGCATAATTCATTCATGTTTTTGTTTTCAAGTTTCATTTTGATATTATTGCTATCATTTTACATTGTTTCCCTCTATTAGGACAGTTGCATTTTCTATATTTTGCATCTATTTCTCTATTTGCAGGTCTCTAAAAAATTCATCTGATGAATTCATTAGATCTCAGATGATGTTGTCTGATCTCAGACGATCCTATCAAATCAGAGGCAATCCTGACTGCTTCAAGAATTAGAATCATCATCAGACATCCGGATCAGGTATTTTCCTTTAATATTTCTCAACTCCTTTGTTTTTTCTATCATATTCTACTTTTTTGTATTCATTTAATTTGCATCTGCATATAGAATAGCTTAGATGCATTTTGGCCAAACCTAGGATATGAATGCTTAAGGATAAAACAAACACATAAAACTCATTCCCAACCTAGGCGTGGAAACTGCCATTAAATGTTTCCTGGTGAACCCACCATCCGTCGAAAAATCACCAATAATACACCTCCCTTGAGAGGCGGGACCTTTGCAAGTCCTCTCAGTCCGAGGTACCGCAACATCCTTTTCACATCCCCCTTCCGGGCATGGATCCTATAGCCTGAAGGTAAGGGTGTGAAAAAATTGGAGCGATACATTTTGGTGAACCCGACGTGAATGCATCATAACCTTTTGAAAAAAAAATAGAACAACTAAGACATAGATACATTTTAGATCATTTAAGTTTAATATAATGTTTATATGGTAGCTCCTAAGAAAATATTAGCAGTTACTATAAATGTATAAAACCAATTGGCAACCATAGAAGTCAATTCTATACTTAGTGTGCCTGAAATAGATAGAAATCAACTCTTGTGGGACGAACTTGATAGAAGACTTAGTGTCATCTCATCTAGGTCAACACAACTTAAACAGACCAAGAGGCTTATCCTAGATAGAATCCTAGATCCTCATCAACTTGTCTTTTATCATGAACTTCAGAGAGCCTGCCATAGATGGTTAGCTTATAGGAGAGCTATTGTATCTTCAGAATTGTTCACCTTCGAGGAATACCTCGAGAACGCAGCCATTGTACACTAGTTCCTAGGTTGTGTAGAAGACCAAGAGGTTGTTCTTACAGATAGGGAAATATGGAATAGAGTTCCTCGAGTTGTGTTATATCGAGAGTATTGCCACGAGCTTTACTTCTATCAACCAGCATCTGAGACAGATAATATCACTATAGCTCTTTTCATTAAATTTTTAAAAGAAAACTTTCAATTTGAAGAAGAACACTTCATGAATCCTAAATAATTAGAGCCCATTAATGATATTTATAAATTATTTATAGAAAACTAGATCATTTACTTTCAGTCTTATTTCTTGCATTTATTGTATTGTTTGTCATTTTTACAATATTATTTCAAAAACCAAAAAAAAAAAAAAAAACTAAAAAACATAGAAAAAACTTAAACATTTCATTTCAAATATTGTAGTAGGTATATAATTAATATATACCTCTTAAACTTGTTGTATATATATATATATATATTTGCTGAAATCTGAAATTAAAGCACCATGCCTAAACTTAGGAATGGTAAAGAAACTTTAGGAGAAGAAGAAGATTGGTTACAAGATACAACTAGAGACCCAAATGTCCTTCCTGAAGATCCAATTCCGAAAGGAAAAACTCTAGATCAACCAGAACATGACCTAGGTGAAGACAATGAACAAGAAGAAAGTGTTAAAGAGGATGGACCCTCATCCCCTAGAGTAGCTCTAGATGGAACTATTGCTTTTGACAACATAGATCATTTCAAGAAATTTCTCAATGATAACATTGACACCCTTAATGTGTGGTAGTTCGTATTGATAAAGGGCAAATTAGTGACACTCAGGCATCCATGGAACATATGTATGATGTGTGCACTAATCCCTTGTCTTTCATTAATCAAGAAAGTGATAACGCTGGGCCATCCAATACAAACATGGTCACTATGATGCAAAACATGTCAAAACAACAGGTTATCCAACCTCCTAAGGAACCTGTTATTCAACCTAAAATTATTCCCACACAAAAGAAAACTTCCTTCACTACTTTATTCTGCCAAAATATTGAGCAATATGCTTCAAGTAAACAAAAACCTAAAACGAAGCCAAATACCAATTTTCAACAATCTGGAATACAACATAATACAACTTCAAAATTCCTTCATAACACTTTTCCTACCAACAATTTACACAATAGTAACATGGCATCTAATCTTCATGTCCCTCCATAATATGCCCATAAAACCCATGTCAATGCCCTACCAAACCAATATGGGGGTCAAACTAGTAATCTGGAAGCCATGGTGAAACAATTAGCTTCGTGTATGGACTAGATAGATCCCTACTGTCCCTCGTATAATTATCGAGAGATCTGTAGTCAACCTTTGGATCCCATAGTTGTAGCTCAACCATACCCTAAGCATTTTCCCATGCCCATCTTGCATATATATAAAGGAATCAAAGATCCCATAGAGAATCTTCGCATGTTCAGGATAGCATGTCATGATATATCACATGATGACTTGCTATTACTAAAAATGTTCATGAAAAGTTTAGGTGGAATGGCATTAGAGTGGTACTATCAATTGCCCACTCATTCTTTGAGATACTTTGAAGAAACAGCTGAATCATTTGTCCATCAATTTAGTGCCTACATCGAGAGGCATGTAACCATTAAATATTTATACAACTTAAAACAAGACAAGGATGAATGTTTTGCCAATTTCTTAGCTAGATGGAGGCAATTGACAGGAAAACTGCACTTTGTGCTACCTTATAGGGAAATGTTGGACATTTTCATCAATAATTTACAAGAACAAATATCTTATGAGCTATCAACTGCTACTTTGACTACCTTCGATCAAGCTATAGATTTAGCTTGAAGAGTAGAAGATGCCCTCATTAGGAGAGGCCAACTTAGGAAGAAGGATGATGAGAAAACATCTAGAAATCAATATAAAAACAAACAAGTTGTCGATGACGGAGTCACTGACAGCAAAAATTTTGCTAATGTCAATGCAATGAAGACAATAGAAAAATTTATATTGAAACCTCCTGATAAGCCGCCTCGAGAATTTACTAGATTAAATCAACCCTTATCAACTATTTTACCTCAATTACTCAAAAGAGGTTTAATCCAATTACCAGCTATCCGGGAACCTGATCCAACTATACCCGAATACAGAGCTGACTTACACTGTGATTTCCATAGAGGACCTAGACACTCTACCAACACTTGTAAAAGGTTGAAACATAAAATACATGATTTGATTGATAATAATGAAATGGAAGTGCAAGCCTTCCAACCTAAACAAAACCCTCCTAATAATACTCAAAAGACCATTCCCCAAAATCAAAATCAAAATGCTAATCAAACATTAGACATATTTCAACACCCTTTACCAAGACATGGTAAAGAGGTAGCCAATCAAATCGAACATCATAATGTTCCCCCTCCTACCAGATATGTAGGAACCATTAGCGGACAATTACCTGTTCAGGATCCTCAAATATTTGACACAACCTTATCCCTGGTTACGACCAGGCCCTTACATAGTTTTCAAACTTCTGATTCTAGTGATGTAGAATCAAATACTGAAAGTGAAGTAGACATTACTTCAAACCAATCAAATAATTTTGAAAATGAATCAGATCCTATTCAACCCGTCATAGATGCCATGGTTCCAAAAGAACCATTTCCTAGAAGAGTTACTACTTGACCTTCTTCTAATCAATTCCTCCCGAATGAACAAGCCATAAATGCTAGACCGAGACCAGTTCAACATCCTCAATATAACATTGTAGGTACCATTGGAGTCGTTACCCGACAACAGGCTCAAAATTCTCAACAAGAATCAAATCAGAATGATGGATCGGCTCCATTCATTTTGAAAAATCCCAACAAAGGGAATCATGCTCATACTGTTCAACCTAAACCCCATTACAATATTAATGAGAAATTGTCCAATACTATAGCCAGAATTTCCCTTTTGGATTTATTAAGATCCTCTCCCACCCATAGGGATGAGTTGATGCTTACATGGAGCCAAATGATGGTACCTCAAGACATCCAACCTGAAGCTATGACCAATACTATCATCACTCGAGAGGTTGATTGTATTGACTTCTAGGATAAAGATATCCCACAACACAGTTTACATAAGGATAATCCCTTATACATTACTGCTCTAATTGGAGATGTTGCTGTCAAACGAGTCTTGATTGATAATGTCTCATCTCTAAACATTTGCACTTTTGACTTCTACCAAATATTTGGCTATAGAAGTGATGAAATGAAGAAAACTGATATGATTATCAAATATTTCAATGACGAAACACAAGAAACATGTGGAGTTATTACCATCCCCTTGCAAGTTGGTCCTAGAACCCTAGAAACAACCATGTTTATTGTACATTGCCCAGCATCATACAATATACTCTTGGGTTGCCCTTGGATCAACACAATGCGGGCTATCCCATCAACTTTACACCAATGTGTTAAATTCAAATTTAAAAATCAGTTGGTCACTATCCATGGTGACCCTAGACCCTTTGATATGTGTGCTTTGGTAGAACCCGTTGGAGTGCAATTTTGCCCTGCTCTGTCATCCACACATCCTAGTTCTTATTTTTCATCTAAAACTATGAAACACACACCCATAACTTCACCTATTTCCCCTCCATTAATTTCATCCTCCTATATAGATCAACAATCTTCTAAAAAAATCACTCTAGAACCTCAAAAAGATCTTAAATCTACAACCAATCCTTCAAGTTCTATCCCTATAATTTTGAAACCCACAGAAACAACTATCATACCTTCCACATCTCAAGATATAGAGAATAATCCTTCTACATCTTATGCCCTTTCTGATGAACTTTTACCAGATTTATCCACAATATTAATATCAGAAAAGACAAATGCTTTCATACGAGATTCAATTCTTTTAAATAACTTGCCACCATCTCCTCGTACTTTGGGCCTCCCACAACCTATGGGAAGTACTTACCAAGTCGGGAGTTGTGCCTTCATTTATAAAGGATATGACTAGGGAAGAATCCCCCGAAATATCAAAACTCATCATGAGGGATATGCTCGGTGTTATTTTACCAATGAATATATTAAATCTAAACCCATGATGCTTAAAATGGGATATAAAGGGAAAGGCTTGGGACCTTTCCAAAATGGCATGAAATAACCTTTTGAGGTAGAACCGTGGCCTGCCCATTGTGGTGTGGGACTATTTCCTAGTAAGGGTCAACCCTTTCCTTTTGAATATGATGATCATCTCATATGTTATCAAGATTATTTGGATAGGTGTGATGATTTGCCTCTTAAAAATCAGTCATTTTCATGTAACATGCTATCCATAGCATACCTTGAAATGATTGCTAACCCCGATGAAGAGTTGGAAGGAGATATCTTCTATGATGTCTCTGTTGAAGAGATGTTACACAATGGATTTTATTTTGATGGTTCTATACCAACTACAGCCCAACTCGAGGCCACTAATCCTCAAGATGAATTATCTAAATTAACCTTACAAGAATTACAAGAATTGGGTGTTTCACCCGCCCCACCTAATTTTGAAAGAGATCTACACATGGAGGTAGAAAACGTCATTAAAATTAATATTGGAATGGAGGATAATCGTCACATAATAAATATTGGATCAGAATTAAGTCAAGAAAAACAAGAATAATATATCACATTCCTTAAATAGTATGAAGATGTATTTGCTTGGACATACGAAGATATGCCAGGTCTAGACCCTTCCGTAGTCATGCATCATTTAGTGGTCCATCCAGATGCTAAACCTATTAAACAAAAATTTAGAAAAATGCATCCCAAAGTGGCTCTGCTAGTCAAAGGGGAGTTAGAAAAGCTCCTGAATGTTATTTTTATACAAGCTATTGATTATGCTGAATGGATCTCAAATGTAGTTTCAGTAACCAAGAAAGAAGCTACCAAAGTTAGGGTTTGCACAGATTTTAGAGATATTAACGCTGCATGCCCTAAAGATGACTTTCCTCTTCCAAACATGGATCAAATCATTGAATTTACTGTCGAAAGTGGGATGATGTCCTTAATGGATGGATTCTCCTATTATAATTAGATCAGGATAGCTCCTGAAGATCAGGCTAAAACAACCTTTATTACCCCTTGGGGTACCTTTTGATGGAAAGTGATGCCATTTGGCTTAAAGAACGCAGGTGCAACCTATCAAAGAGCTATGACCTACATTTTTCATGATATGATGCATGATATCCTACATGATTATGTAGATGATATTATAGCTCACTCTATTATTGAAGACAATCATTTAGATGATTTGAGAAAAAATTTTAATCGATTACAAGAATATCTCATTCGATTAAATCTAGCAAAATGCATATTCAAAATTAAGTCCGACAAACTATTAGGGGTTTTTGTTTCTTTACGTGGTATTGAAATCGACCCTCTCAAGATTGTGGCCATCACTGATATGCCCGCACCTACTAATATATCTGAGTTACGAAGTTTACAAGGTAAACTTCAAGCTATCTGTTGCTTCATTGATAAGCTGGCGGACAAAACTGGTCCCTTTCTTAAAATCCTTAAGAAGGATGTCCCTTTTAATTGGGACACCGAATGTAGAGAAGCTTTTGAACTTCTCAAACAATACCTCCTTAATCCACCTGTGCTTTCATCTCCTAAACCTGATCGCTCATTCCTTCTATATATTTCAGCTTTAGATTCTGCCTTAGGAGCTATGTTAGCTTAGCTTGATGATGAAAAGAGAGAACGTGCTAATTATTATATTAGCCGAACCTTCATCAGTTATGAAACCCGCTATACAGTGTTAGAGAAACTATGTCTAGCAGTCATGTTTGCTACACAAAAATTACGACATTATATGCTTAGTCAAAAAACTTATGTCATTGCCAAATACGATCCCTTAAGGTATCTCATGAGTTGACCTTATTTATCGGGTCGCACAGCCAAGTGGGTTCTTGCTCTAAGCGATTTTGATCTCACATTCATAGGACAAAAGTTTGTTAAGGGTCAAATCATAGCAGATCAATTAGCTGTTGCACCCTTAGAATATACCCATCCCTTCATCATCGAGTTTCCTGATGAATGCCTTCAATTAGAGGCAGACCATATTGAAAAATGGTCCTTATACTTTGATGGAGCCCGATGCATGAGTGGGGCTAGTGCGGGTATTATTTTAATATCCCCACAAAAACATCTTATTCCTCTATCCTTCAAATTGACATTTTCTTGCACCAACAATATTGTTGAGTATGAAGCTCTAATCCTTGGATTACGAGCTACCTTGGCGCTAAAAATTAAACACCTTTTAGTTTTTGGTGATTCTCAACTGGTTATAAACCAAATTAATGAATTTTATTAGACTAGAGATGATAAACTATGCCCATATAAGGCCTATGTTTTACAATTAATGTCCCTATTTGATTAAGTTACCTTGGAAGCTATTCCTCAAAATAGCAACCGTGTAGCTGATGCTATGGCTGCAGCTGCATCTCTCCTGCCTTTGGAGTTAGATGATGAATATGCCACTATCATTATTCGTCGACTCCAAGAGCCTACTTCAAATAAATCATGCTTAGAGCCTTTGGATGTGTTTCTAATCAATGAAACTACTCCTGAACCTTGGTATACGGACATATTTGATTTTCTCCAAAATGGGACTTTCCCTACCAATTCTAATAGAAACTAGCATCGATTATTATGTAGACGAGCAAGTCGATTTGTAATAATTGGCAATACTTTATATAGGAGATCTTTTGAAGGTATCCTATTAAGATGTTTAAACTTAGAAGAGTCTAAATTAGCCTTGAGTGAATCCCACGATGGATCTTGTGGACACTTTAGTGGTAACGTCATTGCTAAAAAGCTCCTTCGGATAGGATACTTTTGGCATACCATGGAAACGGATGCACATGAGTATGTGCGCCATTGCAACAAGTGTCAAAAACATGCTGACCTTGTCCATGTGCCTGCACAAGAGCTGCAGGCTATTTCATCTCCTTGGCCCTTTTCTAAATGGGGCTTGGATATTATTGACAAAATCAATCCTGTGTCATCTGATGGACACAAATTCATCATAACCACCACTGAGTATTTCACGAAGTGGGTTGAAGTTATGCCTTTAGCTTCCTGCACTAGCACACAAGTCTCTAAATTTATTTTTAATAAAATCATTTGTAGGTTCGAAATTTTTGCAAATCTCATCTCCGACAATGGAACTTGTTTCAAAAATAAATATGTTAAAAAATTATGCCAAAAATATAAGATTCAACATCGCTGGTCCACTCCCTATTATCCTCAGGGTAATGGTCAAGCAGAAGCATCTAACAAAACCTTAATCAAAATTCTCAAATTATTGGTCAATAAAACTAGCCGTGACTGGCACATTCAATTATATCTAGCCTTGTGGGCCTATCGAACTAGTGTTCGAACCCCCATGGGAACTTCACCATTTGTTTTGGTTTATGGTGCTAAAGCAGTTTTTCCCTTTGAATTAGAAGTTCCTTCTTTGGCTCTGCTACTTCAAGATACCGAAGTAGGAGATGAATATCGAGTCTGCAGACTCAATCGCTGGAACTCCTAGATGAAAAATGCATCAATGCTTTGGAGCATCTCCGTGCCTACCAAAACAAGCTTAAAATATCATATGCTAAAAAAGTGCGTCATCGATCCTTTGAGATCGGCGACCTTGTTTTAAAAGAAAATCAAAAAAATACAAATGCCACTAAGGACCTTAAAGGCAAATTTGAGCCCAACTGGCTTGGACCATATATTATTACTGCTAAATTCAAATCAGGAGCATACAAATTGTCTACCTTAGATGGTAAAGAACTTAAAGAACCCATGAATATTTTGCATCTTAAACGTTACTATGTATAAATTTGGTCACTTCATCCATGTATATATTTGTTCAAAATCACTATCTTGTATTTCTTTAAAATTTATAAATTCAAAAACACCAAAAACATTCATAATCATCAAAATCTTCAAAACTATTTGTTGCATTTATTTATGGCACTTGTTAAAATTTTTTGTTCAAAAACAAAAATAAAACCAAAAAACAAAATAATGATAAAAGTATAAAAACAACAATATGCTTTACTCTTTTGAAACCAAAACAATATAAAGAAGAAAGAGAGAGTCAATATTCTCAAAACTTCTCAAAAATTATTTATATATATTTTCTTAAAAATGTTGCAGTTATATGTTTCAAATTATTTTTGATAAATTAGCATTTATTTGGAATCCCTCACTTGCACACTCACAAAAATACATATCTTGATTTTATCTGGCATGATTACTAATCTCGCTTATATCAAAGTCCACAAAATTCAATTAAATAAAGTTTGAGCATAGAGAATTGATCTTGTTATTTACTTAAACCAAGCACATATTTTCACATTAAAATGATTCTATTTGTAATTTCCATGTTTTGCTACATAGTAGATGTGTTTTCTTGAGCGAAAAGTTTCCCCTGCTATCCTATCATGCACATAGTCTAGAATCTTTGAGAATTGGCAAAAGGACAAGCTCACCCCTACCCAAAATAAAAATCCCTTGCTCTATAGCTAATCCGAGCAAGTATCCCTAGCAAAGAAAAAAAAAGAAAAGTTCAAGAAAAAAAAAAAAAGAGAAAAGAAAAATGTTATTTTATATCATTACAGCAATATTTCAAGCACTATCTCAAAAATCAAGCAAAAAAAAATACAAAAAGAAAAAGAAGAAAAGTTCAAAAGAAAAAAAAAAAAAAGCAGAAAGTAGAAAGCAAGAAAGCAATAAAATCCCTTTCCCTACCCTTTGAAAAGAAAAGAAGGGTTGATGAGCTTGAATCCCTGGAATTCTCAATTATTCGAAAACTATGAGGTAAGCCCCATAACAGGTGGTTTGTGCCCAACCTGCTTGGCCTTGGGTAACTCCTAGCATAGTGATATGTCTGTCACATTAGCGACCTTCTTTTGTACAGACCTATGTCTGCTTATGGATTAGCTAGCTCTTGATAATCCTGTTGAGAAGCAACACACCCCCACTGAAAAATGAATTTCCATCCTTTGAAAACTTTGAGCTTTCATTTTGCAGTAGGGACCCTCTTGATATTTTTCAGGTTTTAAATCCAAATTTGCTTGCCTCATCTTCTTCAAGTTGTGCCTTTCCAGTATTTGCATCTGGCTTTGTTTTATTTCAGAATTCATTTTTCACATGTTAGAATCATTGCTGATTAAAGAAAATCTTTCACCGGTATGAAAAAAATGCAGAAAACAGACAGATAAATTCATTGAAAATCAAAACTTTCCATTTTTGGCAAAGTCACGAAATCGCGACACTTCCATTTATGGAAATGTCACGAAATCGCGACAGGTTTCAAGAAAATCGGCTAAGTCAGAAAAACGTAGCGAAATCGCGACACTTTCCATTTTTGAAAATGTCGCGATATCGTGACACTTTCCATTTTTGGAAATGTCGCGAAATCGCTACAGTTTTGGAGAGAGAAAGCCAGAGTGTACGGAACGTCGCAAAATCGTGACATGTCACATAATTGAAGGAGGCAAAGGAAGCAAGGACAAAAGAAAAGAATGTCACGAAATCGTGACATGTTGCATTTCTTGGAGGAAGAAAAATGACTAAGGCATGAAAGGCGTATACAAAAAAAGAAGGGAAGGACATGTCGCGAAATCGCGACATTGCAGAAGGAGAGAAAGGAAGCAGCGAAAAGGGTACGACAGTCACTAAATCGTGACGGAAAGAGGCGAGGCGACGGACCGTCATGATTTCATGACATGTGCGCAAATCGTGACGGTCAGGGCAAAGAGAGAACAAAGAGAAACCAAATGCAAAAATCGACTAAGGCATAAAAGTGTCACAAAACCTGACATACTCCAAATCGCGACACTGCAAAAGGCCAAGAGGAAAGGTGTCACGAAATCGTGACGTCGCGATTTCGTGACATGCCAAGGCAAGACAAGGTTGCAGTGAGGAGGTGTCACGAAATTGTGACGCAATTGGTGAAGAGCAATAAGCGGTGCTATCGTGAAATCGTGACAAGAAATGCAGGACGTGCCGAAGGAGAGAAATGGTCATGATTTCATGACATGTCACGTTTTCACGGCCTGTGGAGCGAAAAGCGTTGCACGACAGGGGATGTCGCGATTTTGCGACATGTCACGAAATCGCGACATGTCGCATTTTCGTGACTTGGACAGAAAAGAGCCCGAAAATGAAAAGACAGCTGAAATGGACACGTGTCGCGATTTTGTGACACGTGTCAAGACAAAGCAAGCCACGTATCAGATAAATAAGGCCGACATGCAAGTGAACATTAGGGTTTTAATCTGATTTAATAATTAAAGTTTTGATTTAATATTTTTAAAATACTAATCCATCTTTTGTTCTTTCATGCAGGAAGCCATCTGGCACTTACATGATAATGGAGAAATGGCCATAAAGACAAAGCTTAGTGCAAATTAATCAAAGACAACCATATTGAAAGGAAAGATGCCGAAAATTGTTGTTTCATCCAAATTTTATAGATCTGGCCGCAAAGAGACTTTACGGTGACTAAGCAACTGCCCATTTAATGGAGTATGTCGAGAATTGGCCGAAAAGTGAAAATATCTACACGCAGTTATCGAAATTTTCCGATGAATGCATTTAATGAAAATTTATGGCAGAATTAATAGCTTGTAGACATTTTCAACTCAGGGATGGCTCTACGGAGATGAAATGTCAGAGAAGTGGTGACTCATCCAAATTACCCGAGGGAATTAATGAGGGCATTTACTCATAGTTACGGGTGAATGCAAGTGGCATTCGAATTCTATCTTCTCCATTTATGGCAAGTGACTCGCACTGAGTTGCAGAATGGTTAAGTTTTATCAAGACTTTGTTTTAAATGAGCTTTATATTGTAAAACCCGGGTCCTAGGGTTTAAGATGATAAGATTTACGGTTGGAGAAGAAGATATTTCTGAAAAGATCAGGGTCTGTCCTGAGTCTATAAATACTTCTTCTCAATGTAATCGCAAGAGGCGAAAACTTAGAAATAAAAGGCTATTGAAGCAATTTCTTGCAAATTTTGTTAAATACTTTATTTCTGGACTTGGAGTTGATGTGCTTTTGTTTTCTCGTGATAGCATGGCCAGGAGCCTAATATTTTGCAGATTGTGATAAGTTCATCTTCTTTTGTTATCCGTTTCTTTAAAGTTTATTAAATATATGCTGTGAATCTGTGTTATCAAGATTAAATATGTTGTTGGGCTTCATTTGTTCTATTGTATGCTAGGGAAAATTATAGATTTAAGGTTCAGGCCTGTTCTAATTGCTCTGTCCTCACTGTGCGAGCTAGGCTGTCTGTGAAAGATATCAATTTTAACCGACTTCCCTTCGGTTTATAATTTTCTGTTAGATCTGTTCCATCTCTGCCTTATGCTCTTAGTAGAAAGTGATCTTAGAAAGCTGGACACTTTCTTCTTTGATTTGTTCTGTTGTGAAGCCGATAGTATAAATAAAATTGGTAGTTTTGTTTTACAGCTAAAGTTTGATAAACTTCTCTTTCTGCCTTACCCTACCCTCTTTGTTTTACCGTGAAATGATCCATTTTTATTTTCTTTTAAATTTGTCTTTTATTTAAATCGCTGACCCATAAGAGCTAGATCAAAGAATTAATTTTAAATCTGATTGTCAACAAGTGACAACTATCGAACATTACTGAACAAGTTCAATGAGCCCGTTGTAAGGTAACAGACAGTCCATATTGAAAACTATTCCAGAAGCGGAAAAGAGTGAATTGACATTCGACCCGACTCTGTAACTCACACCTTGGATAACCAGCTAGATCCTAAAGTGAGTGGGATTTATCCCGTATAAGTGTTATCAGAGTTTCATGCTCATTCTTCATAGGGTGTGTATAAAAGTCGGACCAACATTTAAAAATGGCGCTAGAAGGAGGGCCCACTGAACTCCGATCAGTATTGTAAGTTGTCAGTACAATATTTTAAGATTGCTCGAAAAGAAGACCTCAAGTTCAGTACTCTGTTAAGGATTGTAAGTTTGTAAGTGCTTGTGAAAAGCTGGATTCTACATACAGGGTAACAAGGTCCCACCCCGGAGCCGGAGAGCTCCTTGTCCTCGAATTAGAAACTCCGAGAAGAAGTAGCCTCGTAAGGGCCAAGTCTCTCGTCTGAAATAGTTTTATCACCACCGATAGTTACTCCAACCACAACTCGTAATATCACCGTCAACCAAGTAGTAATGGCAAATTGGTTGGGCTCCACTGCTTTGAATATTCTGGGTATAGCCCATGACCTACCCAAAAATCCAGAAAGATATCTCCCCAGATATAAACATGATGGGACAAGAACTGCAGAAGAACATTTGGTTGCATTCAAGAATGCTTTGAAATTATTAAATGTACAGCATGAGGATGTTGCCTGCAGATTGTTCCCGTTCACTCTCCAGGAGGGAGCTTATGACTGGTTTCTAAACCTCACTAATGATTCTGTCACCAGCTGGAATGACTTAGAAAAAGTTTTTGTGTCACAGTTCGGTGAAGTGATAGATCCTAGTATATTGTACCAGCAGTTTTCCGGCATCAAAAGAGAATTAAGTGAATCTATCGGATCTTATAATGTTATATTCCAGAAAGCTTATGGTAGACTTACTGGGTATTATGTACCGAATGCAGACTTGGCATTAGAGATCTTTAGAAACTCTCTGGATCCAATGACCTCTATCTTCTTGAAGAGAGATCCCACTGTTACTAATTTGATAGAAGCTTATAAAGAAGCTTTGATTCTGGAAAGACAGCTGGGACCCCAACCTTTAAATGCTCAAAAAATTCCTCCGGTTACACAAGCCGCCCCCGTGTTCAATCCCATTCCACATCGATGATGCTGCCAGCTTGTCGACTCTACCATCAAGAAATCCATTGGATGTAGCACCCGTTGAGAATGTACGTAACCCGGGCAAAGAGGCCGACAATGCAAGAGTTGAAGAAGTCTCAAAGATAGTTCAGAAGCTGGCCAATGATTTTTTGAGTTTTAAAAGGCAAGTTTCTACCGGGGACAACTCCAATAGGTATTCATATCAACCGAATAGATTCAACCGGCCCCCGTATGAACCTAATAAAGATTACAAGGGTAAAGCTCATGATGTGAATATTTGTGATTTAGCTTTGCCTAACTGGTGTAGAATACATGCCACTTCTCAGCATGGGGAGTTGGATTGTCTAGAATTTTGTAATGCATTTGAAGCTTTGTCTGGGGATTTGATCTCTCCAAAAAATCAAAGAACTGCTGATGGCCCAAGTTCATCCGGCCACAATGCAGCTATGGTCCTGGATTCTTTCACTTTCCCGGATGAATCTGAGAATGTAGTTGAAATGCCTATGGATGAGGTGCAGGCTTTCCAACAATATAGAAGAGATAACTACAACCTGAGGAATAGGAATCCGGAGCCTAATACTACATCAACCCCTCCGGACAACTCTCACAATGTTCCTCCCAACCCCTCTCCAAGCAATAATCCATCTCCACCAAAGGGAGGGAATTTGAGAGGACCAGATGCTTTTGTCCCTCCACTTAATAAAGGATATAACATAGTGGAGGATATGAAAAATATTAAGGCCAACATTACTCTTCATGAGTTGGCCCAGATTTCAGAGCAGAGGGACAACCTGATAAAAACATACTCTGGCCCTACTACTAAACCTGTGGACAAGGGGAAGAAAATAGCAAATGCCAATCTAGCCATGTACAAAGAGAAAACTGAAGTTCCCCCCTTTTTACTGACTGTTCGTATTTTTGGGAAGAACTTACACAATTGTTTGGTAGATTCAAGTGCATCTGCTAATGTTATGCCTTTGGCCATTTTTCAGCAGTTGGGTCCGACCCCAATGAAGTTCTGAAAGGAGAGTTGTCCAATTAGACAAATCAGAGGTTAAAGTAGTTGGAGAACTTCAAAATATTCATATCCAACTAGCATCCGAGCCAAGGGCTCAACATAAAATTGAAATCCAAGTGTTGTGGATATCCCCGTGGGGTACGGGATGCTTTTGAGCAGGGATTGGTCGAGATCTCTGAACGGATACTTGGCAACAGATTTTTCACACATGTGGTTGCCGTGGAAAGGAGTGGCAAATCAATTACGGGTTGAAAGAGAACCCAGGTACAAGCATACAATTACTGAGTACAATGCAGAGAATGAAACTATAAATATTGCGGAGGTAGATATTGGAGTCTACAATTTAACAACGGGGCAAAATAACAAGTTTAATAAAGCCCATCCTGTTCATAGTAATGAAGTCTGGACACTTCATGTGGATGGGGCTAGATCTAAACAGGGTTCTGGAACAGGGGCAGTCCTTAAAGGGCCTGAAAGTCAGACATATTTTATGTCTTACCGCCTACAGTTCCCTTGTACAAATAATTTAGCAGAGTATGAAGCTCTGGTATTAGGTTTGAAATTTGCTTTGGACAAAGGAGCAAGAAATATTCAAGTTTTTACTGATTCAGAATTGGTGGCAAATCAAGTCAAGGGTAAATTCCAGTGTAAAGCATCTTATTTAAAAGGATACAAACATCGAGCTTGGGATCTTGTAGAAGACTTTGATGCTTTTAATCTGACACACATACCCAGAGAGCAGAATTCACATGCAGATGTCTTGGCTTCTTCAGCTGCAAGTTTAAAACCATTGGAAGAATTTAAATGGAACAAGTTTTCAATTGAGTTAGTCCCTTGTCCTTCAGTTCCAAACAATATAGATAATTTTTAGGTTTTCTCTGATGATCAATAGATTGTAAACTTTTTGCAGTAGTACTAACACATTTGAAAATGCTATAATCGATGAGGGCCAAAGGGATACTCTACTGGAGTAGTTAGATGATGACAGGGGAATAATGAGGTTGAAAGACAATAGAATTCCAAAAGGGATGGTGGAGCCAGAGCGGCTCTTTGATGTTGACAAAATCAAGCAAAAGGTGAATTCTGAGGATTATGTGGGTGCCACAGATAAGTGAGACTAAAAATTTGAACATAGGGACTGAAGAAGATCCCGGGCACATCAAGTTGGCTAAGAACTGTGATCCAGAAATAAAAAGAAGTATGATTGATTTTCTTCACAGGTCCAAGGATGTTATGGTCTGGTCATACAAAGACTTAAAGGTATTTGATCCTAAAGTTTACACTCACATTATACCTTTAAAAGAATTTTGCAAACCTTTTCGGCAAAAACAGAGGCATGTCAATGCTCAGTTAGAGCCCCTCATCTGGAAAGAGGTAGAAAAACTATTGAGTGCCGCCATTATTTTTCCCATCAGGCATTCTACTTGGGTGGCCAATCTGGTGCCAGTCAGAAAGAAAAATGGAGAGATCCGCCTGTGTGTGGATTTTAGAAATTTAAACAAGGCATCTGAGAAAGATAATTATCCGCTGCCTTCTATGGATGAGGTGTTACAGATTGTCAATGGTTCGGAGATGATGTCTTTCCTGGATGGTTTCTCAAGGTATAATCAGATATTGGTTGAGAAGGAAGACAGAATGAAAACTGCTTTCACAACTAAGTGGGGAACTTTTGCTTACAAGAGGATGCCATTTGGATTAATAAATGCCGGAGCTACATTTCAACGAGCAATGGATCATGCTTTCAAGGGCCTTATGGGTAAATGCATTGTTGTTTACATGGATGATTTAACAGTCTTCTCTAAATCTCGGTTTGACCATGTAAAACACTTGGAGTCTTTGTTTAACAAATGCAGGGAGTTTGGCATTTCTTTGAATCCGAAGAAGTGCATTTTTGGTGTAACAGAAGGAAAGCTCCTTGGGCACTTGGTCACAAAAGATGGCATTTCCATGGATCCGGACAGAGTTGAAGCCATATCCGACATACCATTTCCCAACTCCAAGAAAGAGTTGAGGTCCTTCTTTGGAAAAATTAACTTTGTCAAGAAGTTCATCTCCGGTTTTGCAGAGATAGTCAAGCCAATGAATGACATGCTAAAGCAAACCGCTCAGATTGTCTGGACCACATAAGCTAAAACAGCCTTCCAAGAAATCAAGACAGCCATCAAACAAGCACCAGTTCTGGTAAGCCCGGACTTCAGTGCAGATTTTTATCTCGTACACCTTTTCTTCTGAACACACACTTGCTACAGTTCTGACCCAACGGAGAGAAACTCGGGAACATCCAATTGCTTTCAAGAGTACCAATTTAAAAGGGGCTGAGCTGAAATATTCTCGTTTAGACAAACAAGCTTATGCCTTGGTGAGAGCAGTTAAGCACATCAATGCACTACATACTAAGAAGCAGAATCCATGCTATAGTTCCAGACCCAATCGTTAAATACCTACTAAGTCAGAATGAGTTGGGTGAACCGAGGGGTAATTGGGTTACAAGGCTGCAAGAGTATGACTTAGAGATTCGGCCTGCTAAATTGATCAGAGGACTTGGTTTGTCCCGACACATTGCCGAAATACCTGTACGGGAAGAAGTTAATCAGTTAAATTCTGAATCTGATGACTGGTATGGAGATATTATTCATCTACTGCAATTTGGAATTTGCCCATCTCACTTGAACAGAACCCAAAGGAGAGCATTAAAACCGAAAGCTGCTCATTATCTCCTCAAAGCGAGTAATTTGTACAGAGAGAATTATGCTGGCATTTTCCTGAGATGCATTTCTCGGAGTGAAGTCAATGAAGTCATGTCCAGTTTTCATGAAAAGTTAGGGGCAGGGCATTCATCAGGATCTGCTACTACGCATAAAATATTGAGAGCAGGCTATTACTGGCCTACACTATTTAAAGATGCCCATCAACATGTGAGAACCTGCCATCAGTGCCAAACTTTTGCAGCCAAAGAGGCCAACCGGGCTCTACCATTGCAACCTGTTGTAATAAATAAACCTTTCATGCAATGGGGACTTGATTTTGTGGGAGTGATTAATCCAAATTCTTCAACAGGGCATAAGTATGTTCTAACAGCTACTGATTACTGCACAAGATGGGTCGAAGCAACAGCCACCACAAGAAGTACAACTCATGAAGTGATTGAATTTCTAGAGTCAAATGTCATAACTAGGTTTGGGGTTCCTCTGAATTTGGTGTGTGATAATGGACCAGCCTTCCAATCATTGGAGTTTGCATAATGGGCATACCAGATGGGGATAGTTATCGATTCTCATCCAACTATTATCCCCAAGGCAATGGACTGGCCGAGTCCACAAACAAGAATTTAATGAATGCCATTAAGAAATCTGCAGACGAGACAAACCTGTGCAATGGCATACATTATTGAAATATGCACTTTGGGCTGACCGGATAAAATATAAAGTGGCTCTTAAAACTTCCCCTTTTGCTTTGCTGTATGGTACCCACCAATTGTTCCCATCTCTCTGAAATTACCTACTTACCAATTTGTCTTAGACTATTTTGAGGATCAAGCAGATGCAGAAGCCCGTGTTTTAGATCTAACTAACTTGCAGGATGAAAGACTCCAAGCCCTGGAACACTTCAGTCGGCACCAAGAAACCGTCAAGCGCTGGTTTGACAAGAGGGCCAAAGTGAAAGCTTTCAGACTGGCAGACCTGGTGCTTCTATGGGACAAGGCCCATGAGAAGAAGGGTAAGCATACAAAGTTGCAGCCACTGTGGATAGGCCCGTACCAGATTGCTGAGATTCTGGGTAACAATGCATTTCGTTTACAAGACCTTGATGGTAATTTTCTGGACCTCCCTGTTAATGGTCAATACTTAAAACATTATTTCTCAGCTGTTCCATCCAATGTATCATTTGAATGAGTCACAAAGAAGTTGTAACATGTGTATACATTGTAAATAACTCTACATTTTTATTTTATTTTAGTTTTATTCTAAATGTCTGTACAGTGTTTTATTTTATTTTAGTTTTATTCTAAATGTCTGTACAGTGTTTTATTTTATTTTAGTTTTATTTGAAATGTCTGTACAATTTATTTTATTTTAGTTTTATGTTGAAATGTCTGTACAATGTTTTTTATTTTAGTTTTATTCTAAATGTCTGTACAGTGTTTTATTTTATTTTAGTTTTATTTAAATGTCTGTACAATGTTGTTTATTTTAGTTTTATTTCTTAATGTCTGTACAGTTGTTTTATTTTAAAGTTCTGTATTTTATTTTTATTTAAGGTCTGTATAGTTTATTTTCTTTATAAATAGCTCTACAGTCTTATTTTATTTCATTTCCTTTTCTCGTACGTTTTATTTTAAAGTCTCAGCAATTTTATTTTTATTTTGTTCTTAAAGGCCTCGTGTTTATCCTTGGAAGTCTCGTACAAAGTTCTCTAGCTTTTAAAATTTTGTTCTTTAACCTTTGCCTCGAGCATCAATAAAAAGTCGCCTTCTAAAATTGTTTTATTCTCGAGTCCTAATCCAGTTGTTCATTATCATAATTGTGAGATAGTCCTGCTTGAACTGAACAATGGAACTATTTTTTTAGTCGAACAATAGTGGAAGGATGATTGGATTTTGTGTCTTGCTTGCCACAGTTGTTTTAATTATAGAAAAACCGCTATGCTGTTTGGTTGGAGAAACTCCCGGGGAATCCAAGAAAAGTTGGTTATAAGAGGGGACTATGATTCATGTAATTATTTGAGTATCCATAGAGGCTATCAATGCCCAGGCTGAAGCAGTTCAAGATTGATGAAATATTAAAAGAAAATTGTTATTCTTTCTAAGGCTTTTCAGATGTTGATGTATTTCAAAAGAAAGAGATGAAAGTTGAATTGGCACTCTGTTATTTCCAATATATATATATAAAAAAAAAAGAGATAAAAAAAGAAAAAAAGAAAAAAAGAGTTATATAATGAAAGAGGCAGCCAAGACTTCAAAAGATGTTTTTCTTCTACCAAGTTGTAGATTCTACCTTACAGTTGTAAATTTGGGTCGTGTAAATCTAAAGGGTAACTCTGTCTGGGCAGTAAAAGGCTAAACTAGTAAATAGAGCTCTACTCGGTTTCCCCTTTTTACAATCTAGAAAAGTTGATCAATCCAGAGTTCAACATTCGATCCAGTCATTCTTGAAGAAAGTTTTATACGCTTGTAATTGCACATCAGAAATCTTCCTTAAATGATTCAGCCTAGTATGTCCTTGGGAAATTTTAACAACTATCAGCTAGTAGTCAATTTATTTTGAAGAATATCTGTGGCAAGGCAAGATACATGGTCTATGTTGTTTTGAAACTAGAGTCCTGGGTTCTAAAATAATGCTACTATTTTACCCGCAGATATCGCCATTTGTTGAGAAGCAACACACCCCCACCGAAAAATGAATTTCCATCCTTTGAAAACTTTGAGCTTTCATTTTGCAGTAAGGACCCTCTTGATGATTTTCAGAGTTTTAATTCCAAATTTTGCTTGCCTCTCTTTTTCAAGTTGTGCTTTAGTATCTTGCATTCTCGACTTTGTTTTATTCCAGAATTCATTTTTCACATGTTAGAATCATTCATGATTAAAGAAAATCTTTCACCGGTATGAAAAAAATGCAGAAAATAGATAGATAAATTCATTGAAAATCAAAACTTTCCATTTTTGGCAAAGTCACGAAATCGTGACACTTCCATTTATGGAAATGTCACGAAATCGCGACAGGTTTCAAGAAAATCGGCTAAGTCAGAAAAACGTAGCGAAATCGCGACACTTTCCATTTTTGAAATGTCACGATATCGCGACATTTCCATTTTTGGAAATTCGTCGAAATCGCTACGTTGGAGAGAAAGCCAGATTGTACGAAATCAAAGAGAAAGGAAGAAAGGAAGAGACATGTCGCAAATCGCGACATGTCATAAGGAAGAAAAATGACTAAGGCATGAAAGGAAAGAAAAATGACATGTCGCAAATCCACATGAGAGAAAGAGAGAAGTAAATGTGACGCGACAAAATCGTGACGAAGAGGAGGCGTACGGACCGTCGTGATTTCGACATGTCGCGAAATCGCGACGGGTCCAGGGCAAAGAGAGAACAAAGAGAAACCAAAATGCAAAAAAATTGACTAAGGCATAAAAGTGTCACAAAATCATGACAATGAAAGGCCAGAGGAAAGGTCACAAATCCGACGATCCACTCGAAATCTGACACGCAAGGCAAAAGGTGAGAGGATGTCACGAAATCCAGCGAGAAAGAAGAAGGGTAAAATCGACAAGAAGAGCGAAGGAGAGAAGGTCACGATTTCATGACATGTCGCGAAATCGTGACATGTCACGTTTTCGTGGCCTGTGGAGCGAAAAGGTTGCACGAGCAGGGGATGTCACGATTTTGCGACATGTCGCATTTTCGCGACTTGGACAGAAAAGAGCCCGAAAATGAAAAGACAGCTGAAATGGACACGTGTCACGATTTTGCGACACGTGTCAAGACACTGCAAGCCACGTATCAGATAAATAAGGCCGACATGCAAGTAAACATTAGGGTTTTAATCTGATTTAATAATTAAAGTTTTGATTTAATATTTTTAAAATACTAATCCATCTTTTGTTCTTTCATGCAGAAAGCCATCTGGCACTTACATGATAGCGGAGAAATGGCCATAAAGACAAAGTTAAGTGCAAATTAATCAAAGACAACCATATTGAAAGGAAAGATGCCGAAAATTGCTGTTTCATCCAAATTTTACATATCTGGCCGCAAAGAGACTTTACGGTGACTAAGCAGCTGCCCATTTAATGGAGTATGTCGAGAATTGGCCGAAAAATGGAAATATCTACACACAGTTACCAGAATTTGCCGATGAATGCATTTAATGATAATTTATGGCAGAATTAATGGCTTGCAGACATTTTCAACTCAGGGATGGCTCTGCGGAGATGAAATGTCAGAGAAGTGGTGACTCATCCAGATTACCCGAGGGAATTAATGAGGGCATTTACTCATAGTTGCAGGTGAATGCAAGTGGCATTCGAATTCTATCTTCTCCATTTATGGCAAGTGACTGCACTGAGTTGTAGAATGGTTAAGTTTTATCAAGACTTTGTTTTAAATGGCTTTATATTGTAAAACCCGGGTCCTAGGGTTTAAGATGATAAGATTTACGGTTGGAGAAGAAGATATTTTGAAAAGATCAGGATTCGTCCCGAGTCTATAAATACTTCTTCTCAATGTAATCGCAGGAGGCGGAAACTTAGAAATAAAAGGCTATTGAAGCAATTTCTTGCAAATTTTGTTAAATACTTTATTTCTGGACTTGGAGTTGATGTGCTTTTGTTTTCTGTGATAGCATGGCCAGGAGCCTAATCTTTTGCAGATTGTGATAAGTTCATCTTCTTTTGTTATCCGTTTCTTTAAAGTTTATTAAATATATGCCGTGAATCTGTGTTATCAAGATTAAATATGCTGTTGGGCTTCATTTGTTCTATTGTATGCTAGGGAAAATTACAGATTTAAGGTTCAGGCCTGTTCTAATTGCTCCGTCCTCACTGTGCAAGCTAGGCTACCGGTAAAAGATATCAATTTTAACTGACTTCCCTTCGGTTTATAATTTTCTTGTTAGATCTGCTCCATCTCTCGCCTTATGCTCTTAGTAGAAAGTGATCTTAGAAAGCCGGACACTTTCTTCTTTGATTTGTTCTGTTGTGAAGCCGATAGTATAAATAAAATTGGTAGTTTTGTTTTACAGCTTAAGTTTGATAAACTTCTCTTTCTCGCCTTACCCTACCCTCTTTGTTTTACCGTGAAATGATCCATTTTTATTTTCTTTTAAATTTGTCTTTTATTTAAATCTGCTGACCCATAAGAGCTAGATCAAAGAATCAATTTTAAATCTGATTGTCAACAAGTGACAACTACTGAACATTACTGAACAAGTTCAGTGAGCCCGTTGTAAGGTAATAGACAGTCCATATTGAAAACTATTCCAGAAGCGGAAAAGAGTGAATTGACATTCGACCCGACTCTGTAACTCACACCTTGGATAACCAGCTAGATCCTAAAGTGAGTGGGATTTATCCCGTATAAGTGTTATCAGAGTTTCATGCTCATTCTTCACAGGGTGTGTATAAAAGTCGGACCAACAAATCTGACCTACATAGTAGTCTAGTATGGTTATATGCATCTACATCATGGTTAATGAACACTTATTTGGTTTTTTCAAATCACTTGTATCATATTATCTTGCTCAAAACTGGTAAATGCACAAAAAAATTGCACACACATTTGTATTTGAGAGATTTTGTGTATCATTATGATAAATCAAGATCGGAAATGAATTCATATATGCACATGGGATTACTTATAAATCTAACTTTTGTCTTCAAAATACTTTGAAATATTCTTTTTGCAACTTGTTTGGAATAATTCAAGTACAGTTGTTTAGCATAAAGACAACTATATAATAGAAAAATCAAAATTTTCTTTCAAAAATATACAATCAAAACATATATATCTGGTTGACTTTCGCGACGATGGTATAGTTCCAAAATCAAAATTGGAATTTTGTGCCTAGCGCAAGTCCTCATCTTCATATTTTTTGTTTATTAAAAATCAACCATGCAATAAAACTATCTCTTTTTATTTTCGCAATGATGGTATAAGTCTATACCTACATATTCTATCCTAGCACAAATCATTGTAATAATTTTTATTCTCCATTTATTTAAAAATCATGAAAACCATATGACTTAATTCATTATGTTACACAAATTATGCTTTTAAGCATGCACATTTTCATTATTTCAAGTCATTGTGTTAACCTTCAAATTTTGCAAAGATGGATAATTCCTAAGGAATTATCCAAAAATTATCACACTTAAGAATTTATGCCTAGCAAAAAACATTATTTCATGCATACTATTTTTATGAAAATATGAAAAACAAACCATCATCACCATCATTTTCACCATTGCACCAAAGTCTTAAGATAGTCTCTTAAGCACTCTTTTACTTTTAACAATATTTTTATACTGGGATTAGCTTGACGACCGAGTGAGCAGCGACTCCATGAAATGGTCTATAATAGCAACAATGTCCTTTGAAATTATTGTTAGAAGTCTCTTTTTATTTTTATTTTTTTTATCACATTACATCACAAACAACCAATTTGTTACATCAGATTATTTCATTTAAAATATTACAGCATGACATCAAAATTATAAATTTTCAACACAACATAATTTCATGAATCCTCAATCCAATCATCAAATTAATCAATCAAACATAAAAGCATCATCAACATACACATAACACAAGTCATATGATAAAAAAAATATCATATATATATATCAACAGTATATATACATCATCAAAATTGGATTGATATGCCATAATCTGTACCTCAGCATACTCAATCCTCTATCAATAAAAAAATAATAATAAATGCTCTATGTTTCAATCTGTATAAAGCCGTGCAGTGCTCTAGCCTCAAGAACCCCTCTAGCTCTTAGCCTCATCTCCTCCCCCGCCCTAAGGTGGATGAGGTGGCCCCATTATAGTATGTGTAGTACTGTGAGTCCTAATCATCGATCGAGATGAGGTCCTCGACGACCCGATCTTGATTGTATCTGCGATGTTGGCTAACAGGGGTAGTCTATCCTCCTCTGGCACCAGTTGATAGTACAAAGTCTGGTAGAAAATAATTTGGGCAATAGCCCGTGTCAGCTCCCTAGTGCTCGCCCCTTCGCCTCGTGCCCTGAGGCATGTAATCTCGTCTCGAAGCTGTGTAACCTCAGCTCGATGTCATGCAGCCTCCTCCTATAGGGTCTGCACCTACGCCTAGAGACGAATCGTCTTTGCTCAAAGAGTAGCTATCTCACTACTCTCCCCTATATCGACACCCTTGCCCTTATCGAGCGATGATGGTCTCTCTCTCTATGGAGAAGGGGGTCTCGCCTCCCTCCTCTCCCTTTGTCATAGCCTCTCCTGTGCTTGTGGCCTCCTTAGCTCTCTCTCACCATGACTCTGGGTGACCTCCATAGTTTCCTGGCATCACCTCCCTATCCACCGCACAACTGCATGTATCAAACCCTGAGCCCTCATCATCTGAGGAGGGTGGATGCTTGCGTACCAGGCATCGTAGCCATCTGCAACCCCTACGTCGTCCCCATCCACTGGCTAAATGGGGTCATCGTCTGAGTCCTGACTCCAAAAATGTTGCATGTTTGGAGCCCCACTCACTGTAGTGTTATCCCGGACAGTCTGGGAAAACTCATAATCCCTAAGAGATGGGATCCCCTACTGCAGACTGAACTGTCACAAAACTCGGTCATAGCAGTGGAGCTCCACCTCTCCCCTCTCCATTTGTAGCCAGAACACTCGCCTGACACGAGCTAACTCCTGTCTATCTTCTGCCCACCCTGGATGCTCCCTCCAAGGCCTCCAGGTGATCTAATCTAGGACAAGGTCATCTAGCAGTCTCTAGGACATCGAAAGGTCGATCCATCACTGTGACCCTCTTTGGAGCCACCAGTAGAAAACTCGGGGCCTCTCCCCATCAATCCTTGTCAGAGGAAGCCCTACCAGCCTCTGCACTACAATGTGCTCCCAAAACCAAAACTGTAGGAGCGATGTCATCACCAGACATCAGCCACCCTTGTACACGACCCCATGCAAGATCTTGTATAGTCGGCATAGCACATAGCTGCCCTAAGCAAACCTATAGCCATGGTCTCGCATGTCGCAAATCACATCTGCTAGCATCCATGGCACCCTACACCCACTCTGGTGGCACAACAAAAGTCCACCAACTACTCCAACTAGAACCCGTGTGAGTCTAGATGCCCTAGGCATCTGATGTAGTGCCTCAATGTTAACTTTGCCCTTCTCTAGGGCGAAGCTTGGGTCACCACACAATCGCCCCATAGCATGGCCCTAATTGGTCGCAGGAGTGATCAATCATCCTTGTATGGGGATTCTTAGAATCCTCCATACATCCTCCAAAGTGATAGTCATCTTCCTTGTAGGTAGCCAAAAATAGGAAGAAACCAGATACCACCTCTCTGCCAGGGCTATCAGTAGCCTCATGTCTATCGACACTTGTGGCATCTCTACCACATGCTATAAGCCAACCTGTGCCAGCTGATCCTGCTCTGCCTGTGTAAGAGCGGCCAAGTCATCTCTTAAACCTCCATACTTCCATTCCTTGCTCTTTAGCAAACCTCTCTGCAACATAAACAACAAAACAACAAACAATCATTAATAAACAATTCAAGTAATTAATAAGGCAAGTAAAATAAGTTCAATTTTATGCAATTGATGATATCGTCCACTATTGGACGATATCGTCCCAAATTTGAGCATAATCATTTCTGATTTTGCAAGCTGAAATCATCCCTAATTTGACAAAATCGTCCCCCTTTTGTCGATTTCGCCCTTAGACGAAATTGGTGAAATTGAGACGATTTCATCGAAATCGGGATGATTTCGTCCCGATGACATCGACGGCCCAAAAATGGTCGTGATGCTCAAAAATTGATTAAAATTTACCTAAAAAGCATGTAAAATCAAATTAAATCATTCTAAGTTAAGTCTAGACTCTTACCCGTAGCCCGCGTCGGACCTCTGTTGATCTGTGCGTCGTCTCCACCATTTTTGCTTCCAGAGCTCTAAAACCAGTAAAAATGAACAGTAAAAATGAATTAGGGTTTTACCCTATTTTTCTTAATTTTATTCAAAAATAATTCAAAAATAATTTTGCTTTTCCGCGTTTTTACCTCAAATGTTCGATTTGGGTAAAAACACGGAGGGGGCACCATAGTAAGCTGTCGTACGATTCGACCAAGAATCGTCACCTAAAAATGGGAATAATTTTTGCTTTCTCGTAGATCAATAAGAACTCATCTTTAACGCATTTTCTTCAAAAAATTTGCTAAAGAGGGGGAAAAATGTAGCACCCTAAAATTGGCACAGTGAAATTGTAATAATTACATTCATCCTAGTAAATAATTTAAAATTCAAATTTTAACCTCCCAAACCACCCGTTAACCGTCGGGTAATCCGTTTTCCCTTTTTCCATGACATTTTTAGAGGTTGTTTTGACCGTTTGACGATATCATCACCGATTAGATGATATCGCCCCAGATCTGATGATTTCTTCTGGGCTAGGACGTCCAAATGATCTTGTCTCAAAATTGATTTTGCACAATTAGCTTCTGTTCCAACGGGTCTCTAATCCTGGTAGAAGCGTGTCTACGTCGTTAGGGAACCTCCCCCGTTGGAGATCTCCCAAATAGGGATGATCTCCAACCTCCTAACCTCCCTCCTAAGCCTATTTAATCCTAAGCCCTTCCCTTAGCACCCCCCTGGTTGAAATTCCCTGTAACCCAACTGCATACATGTTAAAACATCCTAAGTTTCTATTTTGCATTAGTTCTATAAAATTTTGTTGCAGGTACCATATTGTTTTTCAGCCGAAGCAAGCTTACATCGTCATCGACAAACCTGTTTAGATCGGAGGCAATTTTGTCGAATCAGAGACGATTTCATACCAATGCGAGATGATTTCGACTACAGTCAACATTAAGGCAATCAGTGCCTGAAGTTTGCATTTCTCCATCTTTTCTCTATTATTTTATTCTGCAATTAGCTTAGTTTATTCAGTATTTTATACTATTCTGCATTTTGGAGTTCACCCATCTAGATTAAATGCATAATTAAGCCATAATTGTGATCAAATTAGCATAATTCATTCATGTTTCTATTTTCAAGTTTTAGTTTGATATTATTGCTATCATTTTACATTGTTTCCCTCTATTAGGACAGTTGCATTTTCTGTATTTTGCACCTATTTCTCTGTTTGTAGGTCTCTAACGAATTCATCAGATGAATCCGTCAGATCTCAGATGATCTTGTCTGATCTTAGAAAATCCTGTCAAATCAGAGGCGATCCTAACTACTTCAATAATTAGAATCATCATCAGACATCCAAATCAGGTATTTTCCTTTAATATTTCTCAACTCTATTTTTTTTGTCATATTCTACTTTTTTGTATTCATTTAATTTGCATCTGCATATATAATAGATTAGATGCATTTTGGCCAAACCTAGGATATGAATGCTTAAGGATAAAACGAACACATAAAACTCATTCCCAACCTAGGCATGGAAACTGCCATTAAATGTTTCCTGGTGAACCCACCATCTATCAAAAAATCACCAATAATACACCTCCCTTGAGAGGCAGGACCTTCACAAGTCCTCTCAGTCTGAGGTACGGTGACATCCTTTTCACATCCCCCTTCTCAACATGGATCCTATAGCCTGAAGGTAAGGGTGTGAAAAATTTGGAGCGATACACAATATATAGCGTGATCCTCCATCATGTGGCATAGTGGGCATAATCAACCTTACTATGAGGAACCAATGATACCCATATTGTCAGACCGCACCTATCATTTCCCTACCAGCTCAATTCACATCACCATAGGTACCACAAATGCCTAATACCGTACCACCACCACCTCAAAATATGATCACCATCCATGGTAGCCTAACCCATCAATTACACAATACCCCTATGTGACTATCCATATTTGATATCCTACAACAATCTCAACCCCATCATAAGTGGTTGAATGGCATCCTATGTTCCATTGACTTAGAGACACATGACATCAATGCCTTTGTCAATTTTTTTGGAAATATCCCACACTTCCTCCAACCATCGATTAGTTTCCATGACCATGAGATAACAAAACTCATAGGAGGAGTAGATCCCCCTCTCCACATACAATTTAATATCAATGATATCACTTGCAAGTGGGTACTCGTTGATACATGCTCATCCATTAGTATCATATCCACAACAGCTCGACATCACCTGCATGTCCTGCAAGCCCATTTTGCCATATCTTCCCTTGAACTACGTGCTTTTTATGGCTCCATGAGACCTACTGTAGGATCCATAGTCTTACCAATATGTGTAGGTATCTGTACCATTCCAATTCTATTTCATATAATTCAAGGAGAAATGTAATACAAAATTCTCCTCGGTCACCCTTGGATTAGAGATATGCAGTGTGTCCCATCCACACTACACCATTTCCTTAAGTACATCCACAATGGACTAGTTCACTATGTACCAATCGATGGAGACCCATTTAAGTTTTGTAATGTGGTAGATCTTCCATTTGCACCATCATTCTCATCATCCCAATTGTTCCCTGTATATTCTCACCAGTCAGTAGGAGCATCGATATCCTCCTCAACCTCCACCTCAATTCCCCAGTGTTCATCAAGAGCACAAACCTCGATGTCTGCATCATTAGCACCATATTTTGGGAGACCTAAAACCTCTACCATACCTTTTTCACTGCCATCCTTATGGTATCCATAATCCTCCCAACCTCTACCATTTCAATTTCCACCTGCAGTGTCGCAACCACCATTGCCACCCACCATACAATCGACTACATTACCTCCTCCACCCTTGCATATGGAAGCCCCTATCCTTCCTACACCACAAACACTTCCTCTTCCATTATGACTGAAACCTAATATATTCACATCTCCACGTATCCCAGCACCTATGACGATGTTGTCCCCTATGTATAAAAAACAACCTATTCAAGACACAACAACCAAACATCATGAACCAAAATAATCAACATCAAATTCAAAGGAACAACTCCCACACCCTTCAAACGCTACCATCAGGGAATCTCAAATTTCTCCTTCCTAAATTGATTTTGATACCCCACCTCAGTCACCAAAGCATACCACACCATGCATATCCATTTTCATGACAAATTTGGGCCCAGGTGATTATAATGTACATGATGCTCATATATGTGACCCTCTGATCCAATACACCCATGATTTATGTCGCTCTTCAGCTTTTATCCTTACATTTGGCACTGTCATACAAGTAAGAAGTCTCAAAAACCACACCAACTTTGTGTATGCATGAGTCAAATCTTTGATCCCTCCACCAACTGCTCCAATACCATAATCTAGCTGTGGTGATGCAATTACACATCTAACCAACCCTCAATATTCCTTGTGCTACTTACAGTATTTTCATTGGCATTGGTTTGGGCTAGGTCATTATGAAAAAGGTTTACGCTCACCCATAAATATACGTGTTCAATAACCTACCAAAAAAACTAGCCTAGGTTATCATCCAACCTGTAGCGACCCCGGGAATGCATGCACCGATCCCTTTTCTAGAAAACCCTACTTGTAATGCTTATTTAAAATACCAAAGATAAAATGGAAAGACAAGAGGAAAAATAAAGCATATAACACAAAATAACAAACGATGGATCTCTTTATTGATATTGAAGCTCGGTTATATGTCGGTCCCTCTTAGGGATACCCATTTGATACTATAAATTACAAGTGGGTAAGGAGTTCCCCTTCTGCAAAGAGGTGTTGCACTTATAAAATCTGCTCATTTTCGCACACATAAATGTATGAGGGCTTACATATGTCTCCTTCTCTAGGCCTATTTCCTAGAGGGATCCCTTTTGCTCTTGTATGTTGTAATCTTCACCCGATGTACCTATGGCTCTGCAAGCATTGAAACAACAATGCACGTTTAGGTGTCTGAGATTACCTCCCCAGATGAGGTTGTTAGTAATCAAATAATTTAATAGAAATATGATGAAACTATGCCATGAAATCATGTAAATCTATGCTAATGATATAAAAATATAAATAAATAGAATAAAATATGCTATGTCTAAAACCTAAGCTAAGCCTGCAGGCCACTGTCCAAGACAGAGACTGCTAAAGCAAACCTCGCTCTCTTTGCCCCAAAGCTATGGTTCAAAACCCGTGATTTGATGTTGAAGAAAGTAGGTGTTATGCCCTTTTATTTGTCAAAGCTCCACTACACACGTGATCTCAAAGAGAACTCTTTCTTGAATTATCTCCTATATGTGATTTGGGTCTCTATTCTTTGTATGATAAAATATTAAAGGATCTTTAGATATTATAAGTCTCTCTATATGCCCTAGTGCTCTTAGGCTTGCACATTTTATAGTGTAAAACCCTAGGTCTATTTCCAAGCCCTAGAAATAAATTTCTCATGCATAGTGCAAGTTAGCATGAGAAGCTCTTGTCTATTATTTATATTTGAAGGCTAGTTAACTGAAATCTAACTGTCCACTTGAGTCTTCTATGCAAACTAGTCATTAGCATGAGAAGCTTTTGTCCTTTTTTTATGCTTTGAGGTTAGTTAACTTAATCCTAAATGCAAACTCAAGTCTCCTATGTGAATTGGTCATAAAAAGGAATGCAAAGTCACTCCCGCTCACCTTTATTGCATGTAGACTACCACTTCCACCCGAGATTGGGCTTGTTTGTTGGCAAACCACTTCTTATGACTTAGCCTCTATCATTTGTAGTGGCTATGATCTGGTTGATGTCATCTGCAGTAGCTAGGTCTGGCCACTCTAGGCTTGAGCAGCTAGAATCTGGTCGCTCTTGGCTTGAGTGGCCAAGCTTGGATGGCTTGAAAAGGCCCCAAATGAGTGGTGAGAACCACTGTTGATGCTTGGAAATTCTAAGATTATGTATTATGATCTTATGAGTGTGTCTATGTAAGTATCTCCCCTAAGCATGACATGATTTAGGTGTCTACAGATGCCCCTTTTAGTGATGTGCTATATGGAAAACACAACACTGAGAAAAAAATGTAGACTGATCCGTTTGTAGGGTGTATGGTGATCAATGGTCTGATCAATGCTAGATTTCCCAATCATGCAAGATGGCATGCATCCCTTGAATAATTGCCTCAACATTTGGAGGACTTAGCTTAGTGGCTTTTGCATGTTAAATTGCACTCATTTCTCAAACTCAATTGGGTAGCTTCAACTGCTACAACAATTCTAACCGGTAGGAGAGCTACAATTGAAGATGTCATGTTTGCTTATGTTCCCAACAAAAAAGGGAAATTTGTGATTGTTGTATGCAATTATTCGAAGGATGAACACAATTTTGCTATGATCAAGTGATATTTTGTTGATTTTTATTATGATTATGTTGAAGTTTTGAACTACCTCTTCACATGAATTGGTGAAGAAATGACAATGATTGAAGCAATAAGTCACTTGACCAATATGACTATTTTGGTTCCTTTCTAGCATTTTCTACTTTTAATGGGCAATCCCACATCCAAGTGTGACTCCAATTGCTTATGATAATCATCCATCCCTATCCCAAGGAGCGGTCCGACTATCAATAGTATTCTTAGGGAGTTAGGATGAGTGATTGTGTTCATGCCTAGATTTTATCACTTAGATTTAATGTTTTGATGTCATAAGGGAATTAGAATGACCCCTTCGCACCCATGGAGCATTTTTACCATATTGATATTCTTCAGGTTTAAAGGGTGATAAATCATAATTCCAAAATGAGTTGCTTTTGCCCCAAGTGCCTTATGGTTGCCTACTCATCTCACTAAAATACATGGAGTGCAAATCGCTACAATCGCTGAGTGGATAGAGTAGGTAACTGGATACGAGACATGCTTGAGATTGTGATTTTATGTGATTTTTTTGTTATTTTGAACATTTTGATGATCCTAAATCGTAAAAGTGTGATTATTTGTTGTTTTTGTTATTCCCTCATTGAAGGAACTGCTTTACTTTGATCTGTGAGCTTGGCTGCTATCAGGTCTAGCGGATTCTGATTTCCTACCTGTGGCTACTGTCATCTTGAGCAGCCAAGAATCTTAGGCCACTGATGTCAACAATGGCTAAGGTATAATTAAGGAAATATAAAATTTGTAATTCTAGGGTTTTGACCTATCATTTTCACTATTGAATATTTCATTTTTAGAGCTCTGGTGCAGCGGTGATGGTTGTGACTTTGAAACTTGCTAGTGCTAAGGACATGGCTGCATGAGGTGAGACATCAGCTGCTGGAGGAGAAAAAGCTTCTCGAGTATCTCTCTTCAAAACCCTAGCTCTCTTTTATTTGCTTAAGTAAAATTGAACTCCACTAATAAATGAGCAAAATGAACATCATTAAACCTGCTGACAATGAACAAACTTCGTAACTAGGCTTAGGTTCCTTTTTGCCACGGTGGGTTGGTCCCCAATTTTATAATCTGTTAGTGGCTTTAGCCTAGGGTTTTTGAAAAGTTTCCATTATTCCCCTACTATCACCATTTTGGGCATTCTCAAACTTAGCTTAGTTTTGATGCTTGGGTAGGGGATTTGTTTTCCAATTTGTTTGATTTCCCTCCCTTTGTTATTTTTTTGAAGCTATCTTATCAAAATTGTAAAAGAAAATTTTTGATTTTCTAGCCAAGGGTTTGCGGGTTTGTCGTACTACCCCTTTGCCGCTATCACTCAAAGTGGTCGACTCTGAGCTACTGTCACTCAAAGCGGCCAAGCTTGAATCCCAACGGTAAAAAAATTGACCATTGGGCCTTGGCCACTACTGCCTCTAGTGGCCAAGTTTCGGTCGTTGTAGGCGACAATGGCTAAAGCTTAAGCTTTTTTTTTGCATTTTATGTATTGATTTTATGATTTTTTTTTTTATTTTTGCTTTGCTTGGGTGAAATTTATTCTTTTCTTGCTTATATTTAGAGTAACTCATACTCTTTTACACTGTTTTCATGTTTATTGTGAATTATTCCTCAGATGCATTGTAGTTATGTTTTGTTTTTCTTTTGCTTTGTTTAGATCCTCACTTCTTGGGCTCAGGACCCGAAGATCTTGCTTGACTTACTTCCTGGATTTGATGACACTAAATGGGATTGGTTTAAGGTATGTGGGCTATATTACATTATCAAGTTGCCCCACATTATGGCCGATCAGGCATATCTTATGACCTTAGCCCATTGTTGGGACTCGTGGACCAACACCTTCCATATTCCACCCGATGAGATGACTATCATGTCGAAGGATGTTTATAGGATTTTTTGGATCCTATTCAATGGGGTGCCCATTGTTTCATTGACCACTATTGATCAGGTGGATGTCTATGCTCAGGTGTTTGGAGAACGCTCTACACAGGCCCTATGGGAGACTAGGTCCAAGGGAGTATATATCAAGACTTGGTATGATGCTCAGGTTTTCACAGCGAGACATGTTGTGTTGCTGATGGTGATCAACAACGTTCTTGTCTCGGATTTCTCAATTTTGATATTCCCTTGAAACCTCCTGGCGATGGTGCACGACCTTCTGGATAACGAGGAGCCTATCATATATGCATGGGGTAGATCGCTATTGGTTTAGTGCTATGATGAGTTATACCACATTTGTCAGTGGGGACATGTTAGCATTGCTTGTAGTTTGCTCTTACAGGTTTGGGGATGGGAGCACATTAAGGTAGATCACCCTAAGGGGCTCCCAACTAAGATTATATCTATTGAGGCTCGGACACAGTGCTATGCTACCAAATGGGCTTGGGAGCATGAGGAGCATAAGAGCCACACTTTTGTAGGGAATTTGTCCCACTATACTAATGCTTTTACTAGAATGTTAGTCAGAGATATCATGTGGCGATCATACTATGAGTGTCCAGTTTGGGATGATCCAACTAGTTTTACTGCTAGGACACGGTGCGAGCAATGGCTCATTGACTATAAGATTGCCACCCAAGAGTATTTATTCTACTCTCAGGTTCTTCATTAGTATGTATTGTAGCAGGATGTGTCCTTGGTACCATTCTTGTATAAGCACCTCACAGCAGAGAGGGAAATACCTCCATGATAGGTTATAGATCTTGTAGATGAGGAGGATGACCTAGTCATAGACCTATAGTGGCTAGGGGAGTTACAAAGGCCTGCTCTCAATGGTGGGGTGATCGGATGTGGCATGGCATCAACAGCCTAGGATGTAAGGATGATGGTAGGGGTGATGGCATAGATCTGGTAGGATGTAAATTTTGAGCTAGGACTAAGGTATGGGGCCAAACGGTAGAGTAGGTGGTAGTAGAGGATCCTGATGTTCTTGAGGAGGAGTTAGAGCCCAAGGAGAGAGACTCTCCTATGATATCATAGTTGCATGAGGTCAAGGCTAAGATTCAGGCTACTAAGATCGAGGTACAATGGTGAGATGCTATGATTGAGTAGCTCACAACATAGATATAGGCTCTATAGGCTACTATTGGGGTGGCAATGTCAGGATGTAGTTTGTTGTTTCTACTTATACACCACAGGAGGTTCAAGTGGTAGGCTTAAGGATAAAGGTGGGATGACTGCAGTCCTTGTTGTAAGAGCATGAGGCTCAGATCTAGGGTCTTACATATCATGTTACCCTCCTTCAGATGCAGATTAGGAGGCATAGGCTTGTTCTTAAGGATCCAATAGGTGCAGGTGGTTCGTAGGCCAACATATGCTCTACCTCAGGGCAGTCTTCTACCCATCCTATCTAGTAAAACCAGTCTCGAAAAGAGAGACCTACAGGCTCATGTCACTCGACTCATGATACCGCCATAGGGGGAGGTGGAATTGGAGGAGATGGCATAGGGGGCTCAGGCCTGGCACTTGATTGATGTCCTACTTGGTTATTGATTCATTTTTGATGTTGACTGACCTACATGACTATAGACCACAGGCATTTTTGTATATCTATTAGACTTGACACACATATTTTTATGATAGATTTACCTTTTATGACTCATTATGTGTATCGTTTATTGCTTATGTTTTTGTTGTTATTTTGTTTTATGATATGATACGATGATGATATTATGATGATTTGATGGATATGTTATATGATAGATGATATTTGAAGATGCTTAGATGGATGTGTATATGCTTATATGATTTGATGATATGATGCAATGTATTTTGATGATGAATGATGAATTTATAGTATGCAAATGGATATTGCCTATATGTTTTATGATGTGGTTTATGGATGATTAATGACTTGTTTTCATGGATGCAAATGTTATTTTTAAATGCATGTTCAATTTTTGCTTTAATTATATGCATCTAAATTATGAGATGGAATGGTATAAATGAACCTATATTCTCTAATAACTTAAAACATACGAAATGCATATGACATTGACAATCTTAATGGGTGATACCACAACAAGTTTTAAAAATAATCATGAATTTAAATAATCACTTCTATCATAAGAATTGATTAAGTATTCATATATGATATGTAATGGTGTGTAATGTATTTTCTTAATAAGTTTATGTAAATTAAAAGATATAAAGTAGTCAGTGGTCGTCTATATACTATTTCTAATATATATGTAATATTTGTCCTACTATGTTGATACCCCCTAATTTATAGAATCTTCTAAGGAAAGTGATAGTGTGAATTATGTTATGATTTTTTGCTATGTAAAAACATTTTGGGGTTTTTTCGGATATTCAAACACTCTAGTTCCCCTATCAATAGTTGTCTACTTATCACTTAGACTTTTGAAAAGTAATGCTTTTACCATGGACATGGTTTTTCATGATATCTGTGTGTGCATGTGATTGTATATTTTGAGTTAGAACTCAAGCATTTCCCCCGATGTCAGGCAGGATTCTTTCAGCCCATTGCTAAGATCAAGGATTCTCAAGTGTTCATATCATCCTTATGTTGGACTTAGTTGGACTATACCACTAGGAAATATTTGGTTACCTAAGCTAGTTCATCCACATTCAAACATTCGTCTACATAAATTCATGAAGCAATTGTAATAGACATATCATCATGTATAAGGATTTCTCCTTCCATTTTTGTACAATACTGAGAATTCTAGGGATTAAAGCTTTATTCTCTTATTTTTGGCTTCTTTTTGGCTTTGGATTTTGCTCGTATGTAGTGATGAAAATAACTATTTATTTTTTATTAATTTTTTTCTTTGAGCAAGGATTTTTTTGTAGTGATGATAATCGCTGTTTATTTTTCTCATTCTGAGTGATGAAAATCACTGTTTATTTTTTATTGATTTTTTCTTGAGCTTGCTTTTTTTGTATTTTGAATATATGATTTTTGTATCGGATATTTGCTTTGAAATTTGGACTTTATGCTTGGAATTTTGAATATGTACTTTGCTTTGGGATTTTGATAGGGTAAAGCTTGTCCTTTTATCAATTCTTAGCACCTTTAAACTGGTTGCACAGGGGGATAAGCAAGGATAATATTTTTCACTTAAGGTAACCTAGATCGCTTTGCAAATTTCATATTTTCCTTATACCAGCTAGGATTTTAGTGTTTCAATTAGTGACAAGATATTGAATATCCAAGGCTTTATCATAGCTAGGACTTATTTTCTACTAATCAAAGTAGTTTTCCTCAAAATTTGATAAGATTACTAGATTTAGTTGACTAACCGAAAAGCCTTAGTATATTATGTATAGCAACAAATAATGGTTGTGTTGAAAAACACAATTACACACATGTGGATGGATATGGATGACTTGTGTGACAAACTGTGGTATCACTTTTAAGACTCTCATGACATATCTTGTAATGTATGTGAACATGCAATGCAATGATGTGGATGCAAAATGTGAAGTGCAATTATTTTTGTATTTTTGATTAATTTGACCAAAGGGCTAATGATACCTTTGGGGATTTTGTTATTGATTTTGACCAAGCGATATGAATTACCCTTGGAGCCTTTTTGATTTGATTTTTGACCAAGTGGCATGAATTACCCTTGGAGCCTTTTGAATTTATGTTTGACCAAGTGGTGTGAATTACCCTTGGAGCCTTTGATTTGATTGTTTGACCAAGTGGTATGAATTACCCTTGGAGCCTTTGATTGGATTTTTTGACCAAGTAGTATGAATTACCCTTGGAGCCATTGATTTTATTTTATTTTTGAAATTTTATGCTTTAATGATTTGTTTGTATTTTTGACATATTTGAATGTTTTTTATTTTCATGAAATATTTGAATGTTTTTGTGTTTTTGTGAAATATTTGAATGTTTTTGTATTTTTATGTGTAAAATGTCTTTAAGTGAATGATATTGAGAGTTTCAGTCTCTTTAACACCATCTAATGATATAAGGTGAAATTCTCCAGGCCCAACTCTCAATGAAATCATATATGGACCTATCCAGTTTACCATGAACTTATCTCACAGAGGCAGCGACATATTTGAATTCAGCTGGTTTTCTTTGAGCACTAGATCTCCAACATTGAATTAACTTAGGTGGACTTTACTATTATAAGCTCAGGCAAGGCAATATTGGTAAACATGAAGACACTCTACAACATTGACTCGGTGTTCATAAAGAAGCATCAACTAATCAAGGTGGCATTGTCGCACAGCTTCATCATCTAAGAAGTATTTTAGTGCTATGCATAGAGTCAGGATTTCCAAATCTAGAGGCATGATGGCTTTACTAACATATACTAGTGAAAATGGTGTTGCCCCAGTGGGAATCCATATACTAGTCCTGTATGCCCATAGTATAAGAGGCAATTGTATGTGCCAATCCTTGTGATTTTCTTGCACTGTCTTCCTCAAAATGGAGACTATTGTTTTGTTTGAGGCTTCTGCTTGCCTATTTGCTTGTAGATAATAAGGCATTGAAAAACTATGCTGAATATGATATTTTTCATTAAAGCACACACATTTTTTTTCTTGAAAGATGGCCTATTATCCGATATTACCTTAGAAGGTACCCCAAAATGACTTATGATGTTGTGAAGTATAAACTCCATAATCCTTGGTCTAGTTGTTGATGTTAAGAGGATAATTTCTACCCATTTAGTGAAGTATTCTGTGGCTATTATGATGAATGTGTGTCAGCCTAAGTATGGGGGAGAGATCTTCCCAATCAAGTCTAGTCCCCATTGTGAAAATGGCCATGCTTCTTGGATGGGCTGCAAAGCTTGCGATGGTAAGTGCGTTAGATTTACATGATCTTGGCACTTACTATATTTCTTGACATACTCGTAGTAGTCCTTTTACATTGTGGGCCAATAGTAACCCTTTATCAATATGCGCTTAACGATGTCCATGCCACTAAAATGGCCTCCACATGTTTCATCGTGAGCTTGTGAAACTACCCAAGATATTTCCTAGGGCTCAAGACAATGGAGCAATACTCCATCATATCCTCATCTATAGAGGATTTATCCTAGAAAAATGTATCTTGTTGCTCTCTATTTAAATATTCACCTATCAATATGTGACAAACCTTGAGGTATTATTCTGAGCTTCAGGAAGTCCCGCAGTTGGGAAAGTCAATCTTGATAGGCCACAACCTCTATAGAATAGACAACTTGCTCTTCTTGTATTTTTGAGGTAGTAAACATAGATTGAGGAACAACTCTATGGTATATGGTCACACCACACTCTATGGGTCCTTGGAAGATCAACGACCCCCAAGGTGCTATTTGCAATAAACCTCTGGCTGTGAAGAACCAATCCTGATTTGGTTCGATGTTGATCATGTTGACTAATTCTTGATTGTCAAAAGCTTCACGACATATTGTTGAGTGTGAAAGCACTTTCACATGAACAGTTGTAAAATTAGTATATGGATTTTGAGGGATTAAGGATCCCAAATAGGCCATAGTGTCTGCAAATCTATTCGACGTACGAGGGATTTCCTCTATGTCGTACCATTCCATTCAGGCTAAGTAATTGTCAACAAGTTCCTTGTAAGTATTCAAGAGTGGGCACCTACATTAGAAGAGTCATTTGACCTATTTTACTATGATCAAGGAGTCACTAAAGATATTCAATCTTTTAATGCCCATTGCTATGACTATTTGGAGTCCCAGGAGCAATGCTTCATATTCCATATTGTTTTTTGTGCATGGGAATTCTAGTTTGAATGATAAGGGTAATGGAGCACCCTACGGTGTGATAAAGACAATCCCTACTCCACCCCCTTGTTCACACTTCAAACCATTGAAGAACAATGACATATATTTTTCTCTCTTAGGTTATTCAAGTTCTGGTGGATCTGATAATGCAAATACTACATCATCAGGAAACTCTATGGTGAGAGGCTTGTTATCATGAAGATGCGTCTCTGCTAATTGATCTAATGTGACTTATCCCTTGATGGAATTTTGGCTTATGAACTCTATATCGAATTCTATCAATAGAATGATCCACTTTGCAGTACATTTATTGTGATACATCTTGCTCATCATGTACTACAAAGGATTTTGTTTTGATATGATGTAGGTTGTATGGCTTAACATGTAGTGTCACAAATTTTGAGTTGCAAAGACCACTACTAAACACAATTTTTTGACATACACATATCCTAGCTTATAGCTCACCAAGGTGCGACTAATGTAATATATGGTTTTCTCTTTGTCTTGTGCATTCTTTTAGGCTAACATGGTGCCTAATGCAAAATCAGTAGACAATATATATAGTAAAAATGGTATGTCTGGCCTTAGTGGAGCCAATACTGGCGATGTTGCTAGATAAGTTTTGATCTCTGTAAAGGCTTGATTGTATTCTTCATCCCAATAAAAGGGGACTTCCTTACATAGAAACCTATTCATAGGTCTACATTTGTCTGATGATTGCACGATGAATATTTTGATGGATGTTATCTTTCCTTGTAGGTTTCTCAACTCCCTAATGTTGGTAGGGGCATCCATTTCTAGTATAGCCTTTACCTTTGTAGGATCTACTTCGATGCCTCTCTTGGATATGATGAATCCCAAAAGCTTATCAGAAGTTACGCCAAATACACACTTCTTAGGATTCAACCGAACATTGTGTTCTATGAGGCGATTGAAGACTTGTCTAAGAATTTCGACATGCTCTTACCTCAATAGGGACTTGTCTAGTAAGTCATCCATGTAATCTTCCAAGATGTTAGACATATAGTCATGGAATATGTATGTCATGACATACTGATATGTGGCACCAGCATTTTTGAGACCGAATAGCATCACTTTGTAACAGAATGTTCCCCATGGAGTAATGAAAGCAATTTTATGTTGATCTTCGAGATTTATTCAGATTTGGTTGTATCCAAAAAAACCATCCATTAGGGAGAGCATTTCATGACCTGCGATTGCATCTACAAGATCATCTATGTTTGGCAACAAGAATGAATCCTTCGATGTTGCCCTATTTAAATATCTAAAATTCATGTAGATATGGACTCTTCCATCAGGTTTCCCTTATGGGTACCCTGTTTGACACCCACTCAAGATAGTCGATAGGAACTATGAATACTACATCCAGTAGTTTTTGCAATTTTTTCTTTACCATCAAAGCGATGGTTGGATGCATTTTCCTTAGTTTTTGCTATGCTAGCTTCTTCACGGGATCCAATGAAAGGTTGTGAATGACTAACTTTGAATCTATCCTTGGCATGTCTTTGTAAGTCCAAGAAAAAATATTTGGCCTCTCCTTGAGGAGAGGAATCAAGATGGCTTGTTCCTATAGAGATAGACTTTCTCCGAACATGAATTTCCTTGGTTGGATAGGATCATCACTGATGTCCACCTTGAAAGTTGCTTCTATATCCATATGTGACCCATCCTCTTGCTGATGAGGTGTGGATATCAAATGAATGTCATCAGTGGGATTCACATGACCTACTAACTCAAGTTCCAAACCAACATGGAAGATGTCATACACACAACTTGATGCAAAATGGAATGGCTATAACATATCTTCATTAGGGAAGAGGTCTTCTAGCTCCATGGGTGAACTAGTGTGATCCCAATAAATAGTGTCTATATCAAGATGCAATGATTTGGTAGGATCTACTGGATTATGAAGTGGAGTGGTCAAATCAATGGAGATCATGTTGATGGATGGGATGAAATATCCAAGACCACATGAGTGCAATCTTGTCTCAGGGGTTTCCTTTCCATACTCATGATGAGGTTCTGGAGGAATGGGAATTTTAGGATCTAGCCCATGAGTAGGGTGGACAATAGGATCATTGGGCTCTAATTGATCTCTAAATGTAGGCAGAGGGGTATTAACCATCCGATGAATGGCAGCTAGGTTAATAGGTCTCCCCAAAAATTGGATTTGAGGGTCTATGGCACGAAGTGATGCCTCTTTATCTACTAACTTGTTGACTTACCACAAGTGGTTAGGTCCAAGATAAGCCATCTTGATCTCATCCTAAAATTCATCATCACTTATCCAAAAACCGTTAGCATTGGTATGCAACCCTAATACAAAGGGCTCATGTCTTGGCCCTAAGTAGTCCATCTCTATTTCATATTCAAATTCTTCATCACTTATGAAGAACCCATTTGCATTTTTCTCTTGCCCCAAAGTCAGGGGTTGATGGCGTAAGCCTAAGTAAGCTCTTTCTATTGATTATTTTGATTCATAATCACTTTCATCTGATGTATATTCAATATCATCATGGATGGACCATGTGAAACTTTGTAAATAGCGAGGCCCTTGATAGGCTAAGCCAAGTTGTGCCTCATCATCACTTGCTTCATATCCATTCTCCTAATCCCATGAGTTGTACCCTATTGGGGTGGAATCAATTGAGGTGTTTGGATGAAAAGTTTTTGGAGGTGGTAGGTTTATCGTGGGCACTTTTCTATTGCTCAAGTTTACTATTCTTAGGGGGTGATAAGAAATGAAATGAATGTATTCTCCCAACCCTATGCTTAATCTTTCCAATTATGCTACAAGTGAGTCATCTTGACCTCCGCTATAATAGCCTAAGCCAAATATTTTAGAAGGAAGCTGATATAGTGGCTTGTAAGGCCTCTTCCACCCCTACTCATATATGTAAAGGCCATAGCCATGCCAATGGTAATGCTCAAAGTATCTTATAGAAAAATTGGGATTAGAGAGGTAATGAACATTGACTTTGAATAATTTGTCACCATATCCTTCTATATCTAAAGATTTATGAGCACAGTCCAAGCCGACATAGACAAAATTGGTTTGGTTGGGAGGGATTCCAAGTGGAACTACTATTCCTACTAGAGGCCTCAAGTATTTAGGTCTCCCTATGTCCTATGAAGACTCAATGATAGGCATAAAGGTGATTTTCTACACAAGGTATTCCCCTATGCCTATAATTGCCAAGTGTATTGATGCATATGACGTGGATGACCCCACGGATGATACTAGCAAAGTAGGGTGATAATCACTATATTCATATTGATCTTGAGGATCTTCCTCTTCCATAGGATTTGGCATTTTAGCAATGGCTATAATTGGCACTCCTTTGGGCCTATCTTCCTTAATTAAGGGGGCCTTTAGATTCTGATTGTCTTTTGGTTTTGACATTGATGGTACTTTAGAAGCATTAACTATCTTGAGTGCACCAGGAGGTGTTGATGTGCCTGGGTATTTTCTTACCCCTTTGTATTTTTTATCAACTTGTGTGGTTTGGGATGAAGGTTCCACGTATAGGCGAATAGAAGGGATCATGAATTCTCCTGGAATATCCACCTGATTAACATATTTAAAAGGCTCTCCATCAGCAAAAACCACATAGACTTTGCTTTTGTGCACATACTTGACACACTCATGCAAGATCGAAGGTATGCACTTCATGGCCCTTATCCAAGGGTGCCCTAAGAGGATGTTGTACTGCATAGTGCCTTCCAAGATATGACACATCACGGGGATGGTCTTGTGCCCCACATTGATGGGTAGGACTATCATTCCCACAGTATTGCATAAAGCATCATTAAAAGATCTCAATGTGTAAGTTCTTGGAATGATATTGGTCTTGGGTATCTTGAGGTGCTATATTGTAGTTGTTGTGATGATTTTTATCGTTGAACCTGTATCGACCAAAATCCTCTTGAATGGTATGTTATTGATGGCCATGACAATGTTTAGCAGAGGGTATGGCAAGGCAACATAAACTATCTTAATCTCATGATCATAGAATTGGATTATAGGTTCCTGGCATTCTTGCACTTGTCCCACAAAGTGAGTGAATGCATTCACATCTTGTGGTTGAAGCTCAATTGTTCTTAAAATCTCCATTAGAGTCTCCTTATGCTTTGGGGACTATTGTATGAGCTCATAGATGGATAACTTAGATGGAGTCATCTATAGGTTTTGCTCCAATCTACTCCGAATAGTTACCACAAGTCTCATTGGTGGACCTGGAAGGTTGTCTTGCCTTTGCCTAGGAGTGGTTGGGATGTTCATGGGAGTTGTAGGTGGTTGTGGTTGACCATACCGCCTAGTCCTTGTTGCTATGTTAATGATATCAACCATCCCAATGCATCTATGTGTAGGTATTTCAGCTCAAATCTGATTTACTTGGACCCCTTGCTCTCGAGGGGATTCATGATTATGCAATGGGTTTATATATATGCCCATGTCTTTGTTATTGAGAGCTAGTGGGTTGTCAACTTTGACCTCTCCTGCCTCAATCATGTTTTGCACTTGATGCTTAAACCCGATGCAAGCCTCAATGTCATACCCCGGTATCCTATGATAAGGAAAAAATTGATCTTCCCTATATCCTTTTGGCTTAGAATGGTTGGGATCTACAAGAGGTATATCAGGAAATATGATCCTCCTAGCCTCGCTCAAATAATTAAATATTGATTACATTGATTCTTTCAAAGGCATGAAATAACGAGGTGGCTTGCATTCTTGGTTTCTTCCTTGATTATTCTTTTGGTTGTAGTTGGCTGGAAGGGGATGTGCTTGATAGTTTTGTGGTTGTTGTGCACCCCCATCCTTGGGTGTAGCCAATACGACTTGATTGACTGGAGCAGGGTTGCCCTGCTTCTATTTTTACCTATCATTCTTACCATTCTTGTTCCATTCATTTTTGTTTTAGAGCTTAATGGTTCCCTCATCTACTTTTATCTCTTTGATGAGCTTGGTCTGTGCCAAATATTCCTCAAATGAAGGATACGGTTGGATTTTTAGCAAGAGGGATATATGTTTAGAACAACTTTTGGTAAACATATGAATGATCTCTTTTGTGGGAACAGAGAATGATAATTTTACCATGATTTTTCTCCATCTATTCCCATAATCCATTACTGGCTCATCATCATACTGTTTTAGGTTCACCAGGTCTTAAAGGTTCACTTTCTTCTTAGAACCAAAGGAGAAATGCTTCAAGAATGCATTTACTAGTTTTTCAAAGTCGGTATGCTATGCTTAGGTAGTTGGTTGAACCATTGAGTTATAGCACCTAAAAAATGTCATTATGAATTTTCTTAGCATGAGAACGTCATTATCTTCAAGATGAAAACAAGCATTGATAAAATTGGTGACATGATCTTGTGCATCCTCTTCACCTTTAAACTTCTAGGCATCTCAAAGTGCTTAGGATATGGAGGGCTAGGGACTGATGGGCACAATGGTTTATTGTGTATCTTTCTCAATGTTGGTGAGTTCCCAGCTGCCTCTTGTTTCTCAAAGGTTTTCATATTTTTAGCAAGCTCTTGAAATACCTTTGATGCACGAATTTCCTCCTCTTGTAAGCCTATTCGCATTGGCAATGGAGGTAACTCTCTATCCATTTGATTTGTTCTATTTTCCTCCCTCCTACGAGGGGACTCAAGATTGTGATCTTGGTTTGTTATGTTTGCCCTCCCCTCATTAGTTGGATTTTATTCATAATTTGGTGGGGGGTTTCATTGTGGGATATCTTGTCTAGTGTGCCTTACCTTAGGTGAGTCAGCATGTCTTGTTCTTTGGTGGTCACCACCATTTTTTGGTAAATTTTTAAGAGCTACCTGCTCATATTGCTCTCTTAAACACTTCTCATTTTGGTGCAAGAGTCTTTCTCTTTGTTTCTCTTGTTCAGGAGCTTCCACTAACTCTTGCTCTTTGTGTACTGCATTTTATAACTGCCTCATTTAGTCAGTTTGTGCTATCATAGAAGACTCATGTTTATTTGACTCTATTCTTGTTGTTTTGACTTGTAGATTCCTTGAGGGGGTTTCTAATGTATCTGTACTCTTGCTAGTTAATGTGACTTATTTAGTGTACTGTTGAATATCCCTATGATCAGACTCCATGCATCTTCTACAGGGTCACTCTGAGGTACCCCCCGACTAGGAGGTATGTTTAGAAGTCATAATTCATGAGCTTCCAGATGCAGAGTTCTCAGTAGCTACAATTTTTTGGTTTGGTTGATTAGGAAATCGATCAAACCTGTCTAGCTATCTCATTATCCATGATTGGTCTTGTGGGGTGCCATTTACTCCTATGAGGTCATAGTCTATGGGATTATTTCCTTTTGTGTGAAGGGTTTCTTCTATATGATTCCCATGACTAGATATAGCTCTAGTTTCTTGCCCTTCAATGGGTAGACCTGTTTCATATGTTTCTTGTGAGTCTTGATGTGTTGCAATTATTGTTTGCCTTCTTGATGAAGAGGGCTTGGTGGTGACACATTTTCTCCATGTGGATGGAGATGTGGCAGTATCGTCACCCTATGTGAAGAATTAGTCTTAGAACCTTCTTTATGTCCATGTGAGGAGGAAGCCCTTGAAGTTTCCTCATGTATTTGAGATGTTTCTATGTGTTTAGAGGAGGCCCTTGAGGTCTCCTCATGTCTCCTTGATGAGGATGGCTGTGAAGTATATTTTTGTTTATGTGACTTTATTCCATGATGTGGTTCCTTACTTGGGGTTTCTCTAGGAGATCCCCCAAGAGTTGAGTTATCACCCCTTAGGATCGTGGAGCTATGTCTCATGGTCTTACGGGTAGATCGTTCAACATTACTATGACTCTACCTATGGGTATGAATATGCTTATGTCTCTCCCTCGACATCAGACCGAGGGTGTTTACTTCTTGTTTTTACCATGTTGTTTTATGACTTGATATTTTGAGTTTGCTATTTAGGAATGACCACACAATTCCAAAAAAATGTTGATCTTGATTACCAATTTAAGTGTACCCTAAACTGTTTGGATTAAGAATGAGAAGACTCAGCCATAGTGATAATAAATTACACTCGTGCCAAACATGATTTTCTCAAAAGAAGCTAGGGTACACTGTTGAAGACCCAATGGAGGGTTCACCTAGCTCTTTCACTTTGAACCAATGATTGTTCCAATAGTGGGAGATATTTTGAACACAAGTAACTTAGTGTCACTATAAGTAAGTTTCCCAATCCATCTCTAGGAAGCTCTAGGGATAAAACTAGTGGAAGAAAATGAATTCCAACATTATTGGACTAAATTGAAGGTTGGTGATGAAATCCAGCTCTCAAATGTTTAAATGAGACGTGCATGTGTGGTGTTCATTTTAAGCTTGCGTAACATAAAGGGCATCATATAGCAGCAACGAGTCTTTCCTATATGCCTAACTGCAAAAAAATACGTTTCAATATTCAAAAATGTGCATGAAATACTATGATTTGTATGAGCACACTTTATCTTGTGCAACTATGGCCTCTAGTAGGTCCTCAAAGAAAGCAAACAATATACAATGTCTACCACATTGTATTCTAGGGCAAACTTTTCAGGCATAAGCTACTTTTCCTAGCAAAATATAGTGGAAAATTTAAAAGAAGATCTAATATATGTGAAATGCTTAATTCTTTCTTCTTTATTCTTTTAGTTTCCAAACATAAATGTGCTTTAAGTTCTCTATTTTAAACACATAGAAGCAAATAACAAGCTGTAAAATATCATAAAATCTATACCAACCTTTGATCCAGCTCAAAGAGTCGATGTTTTAACCTCTGTTTAACTCTAGTACTAGTCGTTGTTGACAAGAACAGCTAGTTCTTGGCCACTGTAGCTTAGAGCGACTAGTTTCTGGTTGTTGTAGCTTAGAGCGGCTAGTTTTTGGCCATTGTAGCTCAGAGCAACTAGTTTCTAGCCATTGTAGCTCAGAGCGGCTAGACTTGCACATATAATTAAGTTAGTATTATAGACAAAAATAAAAAATTAGTGGTCGTTCCACTGTGATCACCATCTGTAGTGACCCTGGTAACACACGCATCGGTCCCTTTTTTGAAAAACCTACTTGCAATGCTTATTTAAAATACCAAAGATAAAATGGAAATACAAGAGGAAAAATAAAGCATATAACACAAAATAAAAAAATATGGATCTCTTTATTGATATTGAAGCTCGGTTACATGTCGGTCCCTCTTAGGGATACCCATTTTGATACTATAAATTACAAGTGGGCAAGTAGTGCTCCTTCCATGAAGAGGTGATGCGCTTATAAAAGCTTCTCGGTTCCACTCACGAAAATGTATGAGGGCTTACAGATGCCTCCTTCTCTAGATATTTTTCCTATAGGGATCTCTTTTGCTCTCATATGTTGTAATATTCATCTGATGTACCTATGGCTATGCAAGTAATGAAACAACAACACATATTTAGGTGTCCGATATTGCCTCCCTAGATGAAATTTTTAGTAATCAAAGAATATAACAGAATTATGATGAAACTATGCCATAAAATCATGTAAATCTATGCTAATGATATAAAAACATAAAGAAATAGAATAAAAGATGTTATGTCTAAAACCTAAGCTAAGCCTATGGGCCACTGTCCAAGACAATGGCTGCTAAAGCAAATCTCACTCTCTTTGACCCAAAGCTATGGGTCAAAGCCTATGATCTAATGTTGAAGAAAGTAGGTGTTATGCCCTTTGATTTGTCAAAGCTCTGTCACACACATGATCTCAAAGAGAACTCTCTCTCTGAAATGATATCTTATATGTTATTTGGGTCTCTATTCTCTATATGATAAAATATTAAAGGATCTCTACATATGATAAGGCTCTCTATATGCCCTGGTGCTCTTAGGATTTCACCTTTTATAGTATGAAACCCTAGGTCTATGTCCAAGCCCTGGAAATGAATTTCTCATGCGTAGTGCAAGTTAGCATGAGAAGCTCTTGTCTATTGTCTATAATTGAAGTCAAGTTAACTGAAATCTAACTGCCCACTTGAGTCTTCTATGCGAACTATTCATTAGCATGAGAAGCTTTTGTATTTTGTTTATGCTTGGAGGTCAGTTAACTTAAGTCTAAATGCAAACTTAAGTCTCCTATGTGAACTGGTCATGAAAAGGAATGCAAAGTCACTATCGCTCACCTTTATTACATGTAGACTACCACTTTCACTTGATATTGGGCCTGTTTGTTAGCAAACCACTTCTTATGGATTAGCCACTATCATCTACAGTGGCTATGATCTGGCTGCTATCATCTATAGTGGCTAGGTATGGCCGCTCTAGGCTTGAGCAGCTAGAATATGGTCACTCTTGGATTGAGCGGACAAGCTTGGATGGCTTGAAAAGGCCCCAAATGGGTGGTTAGAACCATTGTTGATGCTTGGAATGTCCAAGATTATGTATTATGATCTTATGAGTGTGTCTATGTAAGTAGATCCCCTATGCATGACATGATTTAGGTGTATACACAACCACCATCTATACATTAGAGGATGAGATCCAATATTTATCTCTACATCCTCCTCCATGTCCAATGCACACCTTAGAAGAATATATCATTATGGATATATTAGAAGATATGCCTTCACCCACTTCCACTATCACAATCCCCTATGACTTCTTCCAAGAATATCCTACAGCCGATACCTCTTTATTCTATGATATTTAGAGATTGGAAAAACACTTTGCTACCTTCTATGGCTACACCACAAATAGAGCTAGATCCAGTCCCACCTAATCCACCATCGATAGAGCCAATGCTAGTACTGTATGACCCACCATTGATACACTTGCATGTATTATTGCCTATACTTAGATAGCTATAGAGAGCAGCCTCTCATCCTTGTTCACCACTAGTTGTCCTATAACCCCCTTTGAGTATCTTAGGATGTGCACAAAGTATCCAACCTCCCTCACAAAAAATCTTCCCCACCTACTTCACCTACAACATCGATCAACATGGTTGAAGTAGATTTATGCTCTCCCCTCTACTATAGCCACCAACAAATTCAATAAGATACCCCAAACCCAAACTTTATCGATCTAGCACATATCTCATACATACCAGTATTGGGAGACTTCCTTCTCTCTCCTCACGTCTTGTGGGTAGAAAATGCCATGTCCTTATCCACGTTAGCCCAAACCCCTCAAGTCCATCACACATGCATTTACATAGATGATGAGTACGAGTTCAGCGAGGCCATTAATAACTTCAACCTCATTCCTATCCTTGAATAATTGTGCAATGGATCTCGCATGCTCATCGAGGACACGATCGATGTCAACATCATTGATGATCTAGAAAATCCACATATCCTCAAATTAGTCGCTAGCCTCTCACCCGAGGAGTGCATCACCTTCATGAAATTCCTACACAAGTATATAAAAGTTTTCGCATGGTCTTACAAAGACATGTCAGGACTTGACCCTATTGTAGTAGTTCATAATCTTATACTAGATTCCAATGCCAAACTGTTAAGGCAAAAGTTGTGATGCATGCATCCAATGGTCGCATTGATAGTGAAATTTGAGCTCCAAAATATCTTAGACATTGATTTCATAGTACCCATCAACTATCCCAAGTGGGTATCCAACATGGTCCCTATACCCAAGCCATCTAGTGATGTTTGCATTTGCATAGATTTTTGTGACCTAAACAAAGCTTGTCCCAAATACAACTTCCCTCTACCCAACATTGACTCCCTCATTGACTCTATCGTGGATCATAAAATAATTTTCCTCATGGACAAATTTTCAAGATATAATCAAATCAGAATCAACCCAGCCTATCAACACAAAACTTCCTTCACAACACCCTGGGGGACCTTCTGCTACAAGGTCATGCCCTTTGGAATTAAAAACACTAGGGCAACCTATCAATGAGCCATGACCTACATATTTCATGATTTAATGTACAAGAACATTGAGGACTATGTGGATGATCTTATTGCTAAGTTCAAGAAATGTGTTGACCATCTCAAAGATCTCCATCAAATTTTTGATCGAATACTAGAACACAATGTGCGCCTCAATATAAAAAATTGCATATTTGGTATTAGGGTTCATTGTCTCCCAATGAGGCATTGAGGTAGATCCTAGTAAGGTGAAATCCATCATCGATATGCCTCCTCCTACCACAATAAATCAATTACATAGCCTCCAGGGTAATATTACCTTTATTCATAGATTTATAGTGCAATTATCAGACAAATGTCAACCATTCAACCATCTCCTCCATAAAGGAGTAAGCTTCAAATGGGATGATAATTGTAAAGCCACATTTGATGCTATCAAAACTTACCTTACATCATTACTGATCATGTCACCACCACACCCAATGCTACCGCTAACTCTATACATTTCAGCTATAGAACTTGTGCTAGGCACACTCCTAGCTCAAAAGAATGCTCTCGACAAAGAGCAGGCTATCTACTACATCAGCCATACACTAGTTAGTTACGAAATGAGATAAAGATACATGGAGAAGCTATACCTAAGAGTAGTATTCACTACCCATAAGTTAAGACACTACATTTTAAACCACACAACTTTTGTCACCCGAGATAATCCCCTTCAGTATATGATGAACAAAAGTTATCACAATTCCTGCACAGTTGTATCGACCCAAATTTTTCACATCCTTACCTTCAGGCTAAAGGATCCGTGCCCAAAAGGGGAATGTGAGAAGGATGGAACAATACCTCAGACTGAGAGACCCTTTGGAGGTCGCGCCTCTCGAGGGAGGGGTATAAGGGTGAATTTTTGATGGATGGTGGGGTTCACTAGGAAATTTTGAGTGGTAGTTTCCACGCCTAGGTTGAGAATGGGTTTGATGTGTTAATTTTGTACTTTAATAATTTATAATCTTAGGTTGGCTAGAATGAATCTAAGCTATTCTATATGAAATTCTAATTTATATGAATACAGAAAGCATAAATGAATTCTAAATACCAGGAATATACTAAATGAGAAATAATGTACCTGATTTCAGATTTTTGATGAATATTCTAAAGCTTGTAAGAGTCCAAATCATCCCAAAAATGATAGGATCATCTGCAATTGTACATAATCATCCCAGATTATATTCAATCATCTGATATCAGATGAGATCATCATAGATCTAATGAATTCACCATAAGAATATGTCAGAAGCCTGCAATCACAGAAACAGACACCAAAAACCAAAAATTCTACTGCAATAATAATGCAAAATAATAGAAATGATAGTATGAATGCTTAATTGATAAATCTAGATAGCATATTAAAGGAAATGCATTTTTTAAAAAACTTATTTTAACTTTATCATGCATTTATGCTAGATGAAGTGAACTCCAGGATGCAGAATGAAAATAAATCAAGCTAATGCATAGTAAAATAAAGAAGATATATGAGAAATGCAAACTCAGGGCTCTGGTTGCCCCCAATCTAAACTACTATCGAGATCACCTCCAATAATACGAGATCATCATCGATTTGCAATAGGATCATCTGAAATCATCTGGAATCACCTACGACGATCCGAGCTTCCTCCAGCTGAAGCACAGTGAAAACCTGCAGTAAAAAACTTGAAAATACAAATGCAAATGATGGGGGCAAGGATGTTCTAATACAACAAAACTAGAGTTGCAGGGGAATGATCAGCCAGGGGTATAAACTAGGAAAATACCAAGTTTATATAGGATTAGGAGGAGGTTAATAATTTGGGTATCATCCCAATCTGGGAGATCCTTAGCGGAGGAATCTCCAACTGTGTAGACACTTCTACCCAAGTTGGAGAGGCTATTGAAACAAAATCTAATTATGAAAATTTGGTTTTGGAATGAAATAATCTGGACATTCTATTCTAGATGAATTCGTTCAATCTGGGATGATTTTGTCTGATCAGTGATGATATCATCCAATGATCAAAACAACTCCTAAAAATGGTGCAAAAAATGGGGTGAGCGGTTAACGAGCGATTTCAGGGTTAAAATTCAAATTTTTATCTTTTTACTAAGGGTTTAACTGTGCCAATTTTAGGGTGCTACAATAGCAAAATGGATCATGCTCCTAACTGAATTCAACCTAGAATTTGTATTTCAAAAATCCATCAATGGGCAAATCATAACTGACCAACTAGCTAAAGCCCCTATAACTGACAATCAACCCCTACTTATTACAATCCCCGATGATTCCATCTTCCATGTAACCAAAGAGGAAGAGTATGTAAAACCTTAATTCATGGTTGATCTCACCATGTTATTCAATGATTCTAGGTGTCTCCATGTTGGGGGTGTAGGCATTATTTTCTTTACACTAGAAGGAGAGCCACTCCAATTTTCATTCAAACTAGACTTTTCTTGTACCAATAACAATGCAGAGTATGAAGCCCTAATACTAGGACTAAAACAAACACACTCTATGCACATAAAATGCCTCCACATCATAGGTGATTCAATTTTGATAGTCAATCAAGTGCAAGAACTCTGGCCATGAAATTGCCCATTTATCCAACAATACAAGAAAATCACCCAACAACTCCTATCCCAATTTTAACGGTATTAACTTGAAGCCACTCCATGATCATCAAACTATTTTTTAGATACTATGGCCTCCTTAGGGTCCCTTATTCTGTAAAATCCAACATCTAATACAACATCTATATCCATTCATACACTTCCACAATCTGCTATATCACCCACACCTCCCACAGACGATGGTGGTGGGTATGTGGTAAACACCAAACCTCATGACCCATGGTTCTCACAGATCAAAGAGTACATCAAACTAGGTTTTCTACCATGTGATTTACCCCATGTCCAATGATGAACCTTTAAACAAAGAGTGATCCTACTACACCTTGTTGTGGGACATCCTTTATCATTGTAGCTATGAAGACATACTCTTGCATTGCCTAGAACAGCAATAATCACAATGGGTTGTACAAGAAACCCATGATGGTACTTGTGGTGGCCATTTTAGTGGCATGGCAATAGCCAAATGCATCCTCCATATGGGCTACTACTGGCCCAAAATGGAGCAATACTGCTGTGAGTATGTCAAACGTTGCATCAAATGCCAACAACATGCCAACATAACACATTTACAATCCCAAGCACTTCAAACAATCCAATTCATGTGGATCTTTTCACAATGGGGCCTAGATCTAATTGGAAAAATTACACCAACCTCCCCTAACAATCATAAATTTATCATCACAGCAACAAAATATTTTACCAAGTGGGTCAAATTCATCCCACTGGTCCAAACCACAGGAGCTAAAATTACAACATTCATCACAGAGCATATCATATGCCACTTTGGAATTCCCTCCCAAATAATTTGTGATAATGGTACATCCTTTAAAAACAAGACTGTCTGAGCCCTGTGTGATAGATTTCACATACACCATAGCTTTTTGAACCCATATTACCCTCAAGGAAATGGCCAGGAAGAAGCCATTAACAAAACAATCTACTCAATTCTCCATAAAATTGTAGCAGAATATCATTGAGACTGGCATAATTAAATGCCACTAGACTTGTGGGCATATCGTACTAGAATTCATACCCCTATTGGGGCAACACCTTTTTCACTTGTATATGGGGCATAAGCTATCATGCCCCTTGATATTGAGATACCCTCCTTATGGATATCTATGAAATATTTCATTGACAATGACACTGCTTACCAAGCCCGTCTAGATAAACTAACACTCCTCGATGAATATCGCATCCATACCATTGAGCACACACGAGTTTATCAAGACCACCTTCACCATGCCTACAATAGTAAGATACATCAATGCAAGTTTATGATTGGCAATTTGGTTCTCAAAGAGAACTAGCAAATCACAAGTCAACCTCACCAGTAGTGTGAAAAATTCACCCCAAACTGGTTGGGCCCATTTATTATCACACACAAATACGGTTTAGGAGCATATTTTCTGGCCAATATTTAAGGCCCTAACGATCCTCAACCCATCAACATCTTGCACCTTTATGCCTTCAATGCATGATGCACAAACACATTCACCATCACAAGTATCACATAGTATTAGAAGTAAATCACTAAACACATCACTATGTGAATCTATTATTTATGCTTTATATTTCCTCTATACATATATGTTTCACCTTTCTACCATTTTTATGCTTGGGGTATTTATTTTTCCTTTTGTAGGACTCACATAATCAGTAGGAGAGCTCTACAATGGCCTCACCTACCACCATGCAGGACCATCCACAGCCACAACAAAATGCCATTACACTGGTCAATCTCGCCCGACCACCAGCTACCCTTCACACTAGGTGCTCCTTGCATTCATCCCGTTTAGGTTATTATACCTCACCTCAACACCATTCCCCTTGCTAGTGAGGTTCATCCTATTCACCACACTTTGTAGATAGCCAGGTCACCATGTCCTCTTTTGATGAAAATGAGGAATCAACCCAACCCCAAGAATGAGGGTCTCCATCTCACTCGTTTAACAATATCAGACATCGCTATTCATAAAAAAATCACCCCCATCGTCCTATAGGATCCTACTACCTGCCTAATAGGGAGTATACACCTCATCCACCTTGCCTTGTATTTCTACCATCTCCCCTTCCTAATGGCGAGTTCACCTACTCTCAGGATTTGCAAGCCCACATGGCCTAAGCTACCCAAGTTGGTCGCACAAGCATGCCCCCTTCCCACTCTCTCTGTCGCTTATAGCCATCACCTATGCCACCAGTCCTCAAGATGCCACCTTCCCCTTTATGAGGCTTGTCTTTCTAGTAAGCTCTCCAATCATCATGACCTTTTATTTCTTCCCCATCATCATCAAGACCTCATCCACTATCCCATGCCTATCAGGCCATACCACTCACATCAAGGTCTCGATCACCATCATCACCAACACTATCGCCACAACATAATGAGATACAACATCTCTTATCTCACGTAGAGGCTCTATAGTTTTAGATGAGCCAATGTCATTTCCATGTTCACCCATGGTAGTCTCCCATGACCTATCCATCCTCACTTCCACATAGATCCCTCCTTCGACCTCGGACCTGACCCATGCTAGATCCTAGACCCATGCATCCATTACTGGATCACCCTTTACCTAGGTCCCACTCATCACCAACAGACCCATACACTTATCCTATGTCTATTCCACACACCGCTATCCAAAATGTTTTACCATCTCATGCATTAGGGCCTTATTGACCTACCCAGGATTTGACCCATTGATATCTCTCATACTAAATCATAAAAATACAACGAGAATCAATTTTACATTTACCATCACCAACCAGGTCATGATATTGAAGAGTGTAGATCATTCAAAACTTTGGTACACAACATGTTGCATGGTGAGCGTACCCCATCACCAGAGCATTCCCTCTCATTTAGATAACTTGTTAGTCCTCTGTGCCACACTACTCCTAGGACCTTGCCACCTCGTAGCACACTGATAATGACCACCCACTACATTCATAACATTTCCAACTATGTCTCCAGTCACAATCCTAGCCATGTCATCACTTCACCATCCCACTCCCATCCAGATGTATGCCACTTTGCTCGATAGTAGTTCAAAATTACTTTCCTTCTTCTATCTTATTTCTTCTATTTTCTTCTTACATTAACTCATTTCTTCTCTCCTATCTTCATTGGCTTTTGGTAATACCCTTGCCTTGATTGTTTACCAAAGCCTATTTCCTCTCACTTCTTCCATATGTATATTCCACCCTTACATATTTCTTCTCTAGATAACTATTACATACATCTGTCCAGATCATAGATTATACACCTCCTACACACACACACAACCCACACGATGGGGCAAACATGATTGTAAAATTGTGCTTTTTGTCATAATTACACACTTTACTCATCTGTAGATAGGTTCTTCTAAAATTCTCCTTCTACATAGTGTAACTTTCCTCTTGTAGATATTGCATTCCCTCACTTGCATTGTTTACATTTACATCCATTGCACATACTCACATTCTTTATATTTAAAATATTAATTCGTGTTTGTACATTCTCACCCAAAATATGCCTCAACAAGAATAATACATGTATTTGTTAGTATCACCACTTGGATGTCCATTCCCCATTTTTAGGATCAGGGTATACATAGGTGTCATGTCTAGTTTTGACTACTCTGTAGTTCATGCAATCAAGTGTCACCCATAGCTACTGATTCTTGTACATTCTTATTATGGTCCTTTAGGCTGGTTCAATTTCTCTCATGGATCACTCATAACAGGTTACACATTAACAATTTTAAGCCTAGAAAAGAGGACATATTGAGTAAATATCACCATCTAGAGAATAGTATCCCCTGCTCATCCTATCGCCTGCATGGTCAACATACAACCTAGGAATAAAAAAAGGGATCAAGCATAAGCAAAAATAAACGATTGGGTAGAAAAAAAACTTCATCGCCCATACAAAAAGAGCACCATGAGAATACAAAAAATAAAAATAAAAATAAAATAGCACTACCACAATCAGATAGGTTAACACTAGAACAAGGGCAAAAAACAAAAGGAAATGCTTATTGATACCACCCATGTTATGCTTATTGCCTTTCATCCTTAGCTTCAACATAACACCATGGGTTGATTCCCATCACTAGTAATAGGCTCCAAGAGCCTTCCTACCAGTGTAATAGTCTTACAGGTGACAACACATCTCTCACATTAGCATCTCGCTTTTCTATAGATCACTATTGTGGATGAATGAGCTAGCTAGTTTGGTAGCATCTACAATGAGTTAATCCTACCTCCCTCAAAATGGATAAATGAATCTTATGCATTCACACACATAGGTCCAAGACAAACTTTGAACCAGCGTGATTATGTTATAAGTTGCCACAAAACTTGTATAGCTAAGGGTTTGAGATTTGATTGTCATAACTATTTTAGTCAAAACCATTACACATGCCTTACATTATCCATCGTACCTGAAATCATGAAATGGATTGCATACATACAGGTAAATTCCATGACACAAGTGCTTCCTTGACATATTTCAGTAAGTCCATACATGCATTCATGCATCTATGTCATATAAACCTAGTTTACATTACGACCATGCATTGATCCTATATGCATTTAAAATAGCAAATTACATTCTCAAATTTATTTCACATAAATCCCAACATCAAATTACATCATTGCATTCATACATATACAACATCACATACAATATCACATCACACTACATTCAAAACATAATCATGCATACTATTTCTACAATTCATTCATATGAAAGAATGATAATAGATCTAAACCATTCACACATATACATCTACTTATCATACATATCTACAGATTATGTTGTGCTACCTATGCAAAAAAAAACACAATATAGTCCAAACCATCAAAATTACACATGTATATATAAAAGCCAAAATCAAGGTATATATATATATATATCATCATCCAAAAAAGTTTGAAGGCTACAACCTAGGCGTGCCCATCATATAGCATCTAAAATACCCACATGCTACAATCAAATATACAACTCCTAACTATCACCACGAGTCTCCTAATGTCTCTCTTAGCTCGCTCGCCTCTCCACAACCTAGCTCAAATCTGCAAGGAAATCTTGAACTGGGTCTACAATAGGATACTCCATAGCATGTGGATCCTACCCCTCAACCCTAGCACCAACCTCTACTATTAGATAAACACTGTGTTGAATCTAATGTGAGGGTGCTTGCACTTGTGACTGTGTCCTAGACTATGACATGAACTATGCATAATCAGGAAGAGGAATCTTGTTCATCGATAGAGAAGTGTAGACACCAAAACAACACCAATATGATTATGTGACTACAAGCATTGACCAAGTTGGCATACATACCCCTAGGGCAGCCTCCAGAGGTTAAACAGTGGTCCTAACCACTCCCAAATCAGTTTTGGAAGGTTAGAGGTCAATTTGGCACCTTTTAAAGCACTTTGCTTTCTATTCATCCCACCTTGGGATGATTAGAATCCTATTTGTCCCACCCCAGGATGATTAGCAACAATCATCCCAGGGTGGGACAATTAGTAGGTTTGATTGGCAAAAAGTCAAGCCTTGATAGATCTACCACTCAAATTCACCTTCATTGCATGCAATTGTGATGAACAGTTTCAAATCTAAGAGAGGGACTTCAGTCAAGTAGGCCTCATGCAAGGAGGCCCTAAATTAGGGAGGAATCTTCTCTCCCCAAAAAAATGCATGACAAGCCAAGTGGCACCCTCGCATGCACATTCAAAGGAGACCCTCAGGTCTATAAAATGGTGAGCCTTCTCACCCCAAAAAAGTATAGAGTTGGAGCATTTGGAGCAACAGAGTGCTGCCAAATTATACCCACATTCCCTTTTGTGCTTATTACATCCCTAATTTCTCTTTTGGAAGAGAGGTTATCGGGTGAACACTAAGAACACAATCCTGATCCAAAACCCAATAAATTGGCCACAATACCACACCAAATTCATTGACACAACCCCCTAGGATGTTTTAGACCCATCCCAAGTGGATTGGTGTCAAAACCAGACCCCAAATGGTGGGCGTCCTACCCTCGGGTGCCCCCCAAACTGCTGCAGTCCTAATCGTCCCACCCCGGAGTGATTAGAAATTTTTGAATGTTTTCTTCACTATTATTTTTTTTTTATGTTCTATTTGGTTTACTTATGTTGTTGTTCAAGTTTCATTGCATTCTGACCTGTTTTGACCTTGTTTTTATCATTTTACGTGTTTACTAACCTATAGGGAGTACCTTCGGATACGGGACAATATGGGAAGAATCTACAAAATATGACATTCTAGGTCATCCCAAAATGCCACTTTTTGCCTAATCCAAATTTTTTAGGAGTTTTAGAGGCCTCTAGATAGGACATTTGCAAGTTTTCTTTTGCATGTTTTGTGACAGTCCTAATCGTCCCACCCCAAAGCGATTAGAAATCCATGCATGATTTCCTAACTTTTATTTTTGCAATGTATCCCTGATGATGTTTCTATGCTTCTGTAAAATTTTGAATTCATTATGACATGTTATGACCATTGGTTTGCTATTTTATGTATTCACTAGCCTGAGGCCCTGGGGATTGCATGTTTTCCCTCTATCTGCATATGCTATTAACTATTTGTTATTTATCTATGCATATAATATCACCACCAAGAACACTGGATGGGTAGCAAGGAATGACAAACACATGGACATAAGCGGAGGCAACCTTTGCCCTGCCCATTTCAAATGTGGGTATGCAAAAGACACTGGAAGCATATCATCCATTGATGTAACGAACTATATCAAACGTTCTGAGCCCTAGAAGGTGGACGTATTGTAACCATATTTAAAATCAAAATTAATAAAAGAGGCCCTACTTTTCTTTTTTTGCTAACGTCTCATGTCTTTCCGTCATGCATTGCTTTCCTCGCATTCGTAGGACTTAGCATTTTTATATCAATTTTGTTTGCATCATAATTTGGCACGCCGTCACTCTGCATTCGGATTTTAGTGGCAATCATGGTGGGACCTTGTCCCCTGCTATTAAGATCAAGTTTTTTTTATCCAATTTTTTTTTGTTTTTCCTTGCAGGTGTTACTCATTCAGGCGTTGGATTGCTACTCGTGCCACCCTATGATGAATACAAACCTAAAATTTGTGCCACTCTTGTACAAATACATATTCATCCTAACTTGTGATGAATACATACCTGCTATTCATCCCACCCTAGGATGATTAGAGTTCTATGCATTTTTTGAGCAGAAACTCAGAGGCATCTGGTTTGGACAGAGAAGAGGTAGGCCTTCTGAACATCCCCTGTGTTTTTTTGTTTTCTATTTCTACAGATTTCTATTTTCTTTGCTTTCTTGTAATACAAAAAAAAAACATAGAGTAACTTAAATGGAAGGAACCTAATTAGGTATGCATTTTTCTTTGGTTTTCTTGCATGATACTTGCACAAGTGGCAAGTCCTCATAATAGGTTTTAGTTCTAGTTAGGATTGGTAATTTCCTTTTGCTACTAGTGATTTCGGAAAGATAAAATGTACTCCAAAGCATTGCATTAGTGAAAATCATATTTTGCTGTATGTTTTCTTTATTTATACAATTAAAAGGAACCACACACACCACCTAATAATATTAACATCAAGGAGTTGGTCTTAATACCCCAACACTTGATCAAGACCAATGGTGGATTTCATCACCACCTTGGCTTGGATTTTGCATACATACACCCTGATCGCGACTATTGCTAGACATAAATCCTGATGAAATTTGACCAAGTGTAACGGGGATGATTCCCCATGCATGAGATAATTCTTCTATGGTAGGTGTCAAAAATAGAGTGATCCCCCTTTTGTACCGCCTATGTTCCACATATTGTTCTTCTCTCGCGTACCAATAGTCTCCCTCACGTAAGGGTGGGTATATTGAGAGGTTCGATATAATGGCCTGGCAATGGTATATTGAAGGGGCAACCATTTTGGAGATACAAAAGCCCTTATTTTGCATGTATAACAAAGTTTCCTTTATGTGATTCACACAACAAAAATCAAACACATTGAACCAGATTTAGGGCGCACATCTAATTTGTAAACAAGATAATCATTTCTTTGCTTATGTGGTTCTCTTTTGTTTAGTATAGCATAAAGAATTGTAATAGAGATAAAAATATACGTATATTTTTAAAGAAAGCACCACCATGGTGTATACCTATAGGCAAACCCAATCACGGGCAGAGGCTATGAAAAGTATACAAGGAGGCACAAGTTGCCTCCGCTATAGCCCCAAGGACTTGGTTATACCACCTTGGCAGTTTGACCTACAACATAGTCCACACTACACCACTACAGAAAAGGACTATAGAGGTACCCCTTTAAGGGGCACTCTCATTCAACACAGAACCTCTCAAGAAGAGTACATACATGGGAAGGCCCCCTTAGACACTCATTATGAGTGGCTACTGCACAATGAAGCACTAGAGTAGCATAGGGTTCATAAGGAGGGACCACATGATTATATCATTCCTCATCTACCCCTCACTACTGTTAGAACTAATAGGCAAAATCTAGATCACAAGGCTCTTCAGACAGGGTGAGCCAACTTCGCCGATCCCTTTCACATGTATAAAAAGAAGCACGAGGAAAACTAGTACATTCCTTAAGAGCAATACACTGCGTGGGAGCAATGTGCTTCCACACCAGCTAATTATCAAGATCACCTATTGAGGCCAGAGCCTTAGGTGAATGCTACTAACCTTGACAGAGGAAAGAAACCCATAGATATATTAGATCACTGCGAATGAGATAGATATGTAGGGAAGGCATCTAGGCCTCCTAGACCTAAGACAGTGGAACAAATTGATTTGGCGTTTGCCAAACATGTTGCCCGCCAAGTGCAAATCACACAGCTTAGGCAAGATCAGTAGTAGTTAGAGCAACTATATCATATTAATAAATAGCACATTCAGTGCCAGATAGATGAGTTGATCCATAACACTGTGCATGAGAGGATTCCAACCCCTCGCACACATAGGACATAAATTTATGAGAGGCACAACCTTTTAGTGCGAGACAGGTCTCCATGACCTTATCAAGTGTTGCCTCCAAGACCTCCTAGACCTGAGTGGGAGGCCACCCCTAGAACCAATGATGGGCATCTTCTGTGGGCACCCATCCGTGTTTATAGGACACGCCCAAAAACTCCTCAAGAAGCCTATGAGGAATTTGAGTGAGAAGAAGAGCAGGTCAAAATGCCCTACCAAGGTAGGGGGTACCACTCGGCTACCCCTCCATAGGCCTCAAGTTCCTCATAATTCACAATAGGAACAATCTAAGGAAGAGGAAATCAAATCCTATGATGCATACAAAGCACTGTTAGAGTGCTTAGAGTCTGTAGAGACTACGAATTCAGGGCCCCAAAAGCCCACCTTATGCCAGCTCCGTAGTCACCCTGTGAATCCTTCAGTTTTGGCACCCCCATACCCCGACCATTTCAAAATGCCTTAATTATTGATTTTTAGATGGGATGAGGATGTCCAAGAGCACATAACGAGGTTCCTGAGTCAATGCTTTGGCATTCAGGACAATGATGCATTACTTTTGAGAACATTTATAACCACGTTCATAGGCCCTGCCTCAGATTGGTTTACCCAGTTTTTGAAGCATAACATCACTAATCTAGACTAGCTAGTGGATGCGTTCCTTGAATGTTTTGCCTTCAACACTAAGAAGAAGGCATCTTTAAGTGACTTAGCTGGCCTTAAGCAGTATGATGATGAGACCATAGCCGCTTATGGGAATAGGTGGAGGACATTGCTTTCAAAGCTACCTTACCTCCCTCCTAAGGCTGACATGACTCAAATGTTTTCAAAGAGTTGCATAAGGTCGGTCTCCATGCTATTGCAGCTATATAAATATGCCACCCTAGAAGAATCCCTCGCACAAGCCTAGATAATTGAGGAGATCAAAATACAAGACGGCGAGATTGCCAAGAAATACAAGAAATATTGGACCAAAAATGCCAAAACTGGTCCCACGCAACTGAAACCTACCATGTTCAATTAGGGTGCCATAAATATACCATCACCTAAAAAAACAACACATCCCCCAAAGGCTAATTATCAGGTAGTTCCTCTTGCTAACTATGAAAAAGAAAATCACAAACAAGAGAAAAATCAATAGCGTCGCCCTAAGCAATAATTCACCCAGTTCACGGAGTCTAGAGACTCCTTGTTTGATCGCTTGTTCATGGCAAACCTAATCAACTTGTTGGAAAGTCAAACCATAGACCCCAACATGCCAAAACCCAAGGGCTATAGGGAAGATTTATATTGTAGATTCCATCGACAGAAAGGACACGACATCTTCTCTTGTTGGAAATTCAAAAACTTAGTGCAAGACTTGTTAGACAATAAAACGCTCATGGTAGATAATCCTGTAGCACTGAGCAACCAACAGATGGAAGTCTTCAAAGACCCCCTACCTACCCATGACATGCAGGCAAAGACTTTGTAAGTGAATGAGGTAACACAAGACTGCCCCATGCAAGGATATGTAGGGATGATAAGCATCATGACATGGAGCAAAAGATACCCAAACATGACTACACCCACTGCAACTATAGGAGATGTTCCATCAATGTCACAACCCCCACAACACCCTACACAATCTCCCTTGCCTATACTAGTGGCCATGATTCAGATGAAGCTTACTCAAATTTTAAGGACCACATCAACTAGGGTCTCCATTTATGAGCTCATCCAACAATCACCACCTCATCAAGAGGCTCTGATGGAGATACTCAAATCCATTGAGATATAGCCCCAAGAACCCAATTCTTTCAACAAATTTGTGGGACATGTGAGACAATGCACAGAACCAGTCATAACCTTCAGGGAAGATGAACTAAAATCGACGACTAGTGATATGGTGGATCCACCCTTGCACGTCATCACGTAGGTCAACGAGATTCCATTCAAGAGGGTGTTGGTGGACATTGGCTCATCTAGAAACAAAATCACAATAGCGACATTAAAACATCTTAAGCTGCCAGCATCCCACATTGTGGCATCCACCTACACTCTTTGAGCATTCAACAATGCATTATGCTCGACGGTTGGCACAATTTTCCTGCCCATCCAAGTAGGACAAAAGACCGTTCCTACATTGTGTCACATCCTTGAGGGTGAGATGGCCTACAATATCCTGCTAGGCCGGCCTTGGATTAGGGACATGAAGTGTGTCCCTTTGATAGCCCATCAATGTCTCAAATACACATATGAAGGGCAAGTACATGTAGTCCCAATAGACTTAGAGCCCTTTAAGTATTGCAATGTGGTGCAACTAATGCCACAATCAACCCTCCCATTGAAAAATTTGGACTTTCAATTGAATCCGTCCACACAGGGTCTAATTCCACCTACATCCCCACTGTTGAGTCCCTCAAGTAACTGACCTGGCCCATATTCATCATCTGTCCCTTCACCAAAAATGCCACCTATGGTGGCCACACTGAAGTACAATGGGAAGAAGCCCCTAGAGGAGGTGCCACCATCAGTCTCAACAATCTCTACCAAAGAGGTGCCCAGCCGAATGGAATTCAAGACACTTGGTTCACCCAACATGGAGTGGACTCAGGGAAAACTCCCATTCCCTCCCCCTCAACCGTTGACATTTATCATTGAGATGGAAAATACGGGCCTGGGGGAGTACCTAGTGCGGAACATCATAGCAACACCTATGCTCGAATCCATGCAAGATTTGGGGAGACCATGCCTCCGCATCGACACTATCATCCCTTTAGGCTACTTGCCAAATCAGACCAACTTTGTATATGGGGGCCTTGAGAATGACCTTGAACCCTACCTACAAGAGGAAGAGGAAGAAGAGCCATTTTTTGAGAATGTTGACTATCTGTCCAACCTAGAATTTGCCTTTAAATACCTTAACAAATGTAATTGGCATGGATATGGATTGGGCAGATATGAACAAGGAATGCACATTCTTTGTCAACCGAGATACGAGATGCCATATGATAAATTAGGAGTAGTGTTCAACCACCCTTTACCCCTTGACATTTTGGTAGAAACCATGCAAGGCATAGGTCTAGGCAATAGGGATGGGTTGGCACAAGATCCATATGCCAAACCCAACACAAAATACACAATGGGGGATTATCTCCCATGGTTAAAAAAAAACCTTTTTAACCTCAACAACCCTTCCCCTTTGATCGAGAAAGGGGAAATTTCAAGGGATAACCTCCAAGAGGGATATGAAAAAGATCAAGGAGAGTCTTCTAAAGATGAGTCAGCTTACGAGGTAGCACCCTAGGACCCTTTTGAGTTTGAGAGTAATCACTTGCAAGTGACGCCCATTGATGACTATCAAGAGAACTTCAATGCAATGTTCCCCCTTAATGTTCCACTCAGGCAATTACCACCTCAAGAGAATCTAGCCATTTCATAGAGAGCGAAACAACCCCGAAGGGGCCAAATCAACATGCTCAAACAAAATGAGCTTCCCATGCTGGCCATAATGCCAAGTGATCAAGAAATGCCTAGTGGGAGGCTATACCAGCCAGAGGGGCACACGGTTGTTAGAGCCAATGAAGGCCTATGGATATCTGATAGTGACTATGAGGATGATACTGAGATGGCATATCTTAACCATATGAGGCAATAGGAATACCCCATAGACATGGATGATATGTTTGAACATCTAGATATGGGACCAAGGCATAGGTGGCACTTAAACCCAGCACAGTTAAACCAAGTGCTTCATCCACAACTTTGGGCATACAAAGAGCACCTCCCACCTAGAGACCCTACAGGGCCACCAATGCCAAGGGCAAACCCTGTCCTTCTATCCACACATAGGGCCGATCATTTTGTACCAGTATCCACAAAGCTAGATCTGGAGCACAAGGATAACCAAGAATGTCTGAATCAACACCCACATGGTAATGGAGACAAAATTCATTCCATAAATATGATCTCCATTGATTTAACCACCCCCATCCACAACCCAACCGATCCAAAATGACCATTGCACCTAGACCTAAGTGCCATAGACTGGAATCACACTAACTCACCACCATCCCCATAAGAGTTTTGGCCTTGCGGTGAGATGTTTCATTTTACCCTAGGGAAGACTCAGGATATCTTCCATGCTGAATAGGAACCCAACATTCCCAATGCAGATCTAAATTTAGTGAATGGCATCCACCTGATTCCAACTCCACACCAGTTGGAGGATGGATCCCACATGTCAGTCAAAGAGACGATTAACGTAGACATCGGTTCTAATCCAATGAATCCACAAATCATCAATTTTGGGGTAAGTCTATCCCCTAAAGAGCAATCCAAGTACATTGCCCTTCTCAAAGAGAAGGAGTTTTTTACATGAACCTACAAATACATGTCAGGGCTAGACCCACAGCTAGTCATGCATAATCTAACACTTGACCCGACAGTCAAGAAAAATCTACGTAAGATGCACCCAACAGTGGCCTTAATGGTCAAATATGAGCTACAAAAGATGTTGGATGCACAGTTTGTCATTTGTATGGATTACCCACCATGGTTGTCCAACATGGTACCCATCAAGAAGTCGAACGGGAGGATTTGCATATGCACCAATTTTTGATATTTAAACAAAGTGAGTCCCAAGGATGATTTCCCCTTGCCTAGCATCGATGCATTGGTAGACACTACAGTAGGCCACGAAATGCTTTCCCTCATGGATGGTTTCTTGGGATACAACTAGATTCATATCAATCCCGATGATCAACTAAAAATAGCGTTCATGACACCTTGGGGGACATTTTGTTATAAGGTCATGCCCTTTGGCCTTAAAAATGCTGGCGCCACCTACCAACGTGCTATGAAATACATATTACATGATCACCTGCATAAAAATTTGGAATATTAAATGGATGATTTGTTGGCAAAATATCTTTTGTGCCAAAATCTTCTCGATGACTTATGCAAGATCCTTGATAGCCTCATCGAACACAAAGTTAGGCTAAACCTCAAGAAGTGCATATTAGGCGTCACATCTAGAAAACTCTTGGGTTTCATAGTCTCAAAATGAGGCATCGAGGTCAACCCAAACAAAGTCAAGGCAATCCTTGAAATGCTTCCCCCAACCACCATCAGGTAGCTCAGAAGCTTGCAGGGTAAGGTCGCATCGATCAACTGCTTCATAGTGCAATTATCTAACAAGTGCTGACCCATGAATATATTACACAAGGGGTTAGCATTTCATTGGGATGATGAGTGCCAGTCAACCTTTGATGAAATCAAACAATACTTGGCTTCACCATCAGTATTGGCACCACCTAGACTAGGAGTGTCATTCTACTTATACATCTCATCTACTGAGGTGGCACTGGGCACCATGCTAGCCCAAAAAAATGAATTACACAAATAACAGGCTAATTATTATCTCAGTCGTACCCTAGTTAGTTATGAACTTAACTATGCATACGTTGAGAAGCTATGCTTAGCGGTGGTATTTGCCACCAAAAAGCTACGCCATTACATTTTGAGCAATACAACGTATGTTGTGTCTAAGGAAAATCCATTGCAATACATGATGATTCATACTTATCACAGTAGTCATATGACAAAATGGATCATGTTGTTGATGGATTTTGACATCGAATTCATTAGACAAAAGTCCATAAAATTTCAGGTCATCACCGATCAACTAGCAGAGGCATCGAGGTCGACCTAAACAAAGTCAAGGTAATCCTTGAAATGCTTCCCCCAACCACCATCAGGCAACTTAGAAGCTTGCTGGGTAAGGTCACATCGATCAATCGCTTCATAGCGTAGTTATCTGACAAGTGTCGAGCCATGAATAAATTATTACACAAGGGGGCACCATTTCATTGGGATGATGAGTGCTAGTCAACCTTCGATGAAATCAAACAATACTTGGATTCATCGCTAGTATTGGAACCACCTAGACCAAGAGTGTCATTCTAATTATACATCTCAGCTACTGAGGTGGCACTGGGTGCCATGCTAGCCCAAAAAAATGAATTACACAAAGAACATGCTAATTATTATCTCAGCTACACCCTAGTCAGTTATGAACTTAACTATGTGTATGTTGAGAAGCTATGCTTAGCGGTGGTATTTACCACCAAAAAGCTATGTCATTACATGTTGAGCAATACAACATATGTTGTGTCTAAGGAAAATCCATTGTGATACATGATGAGTCATACTTATCATAGTAGTCGCACGACAAAATGGATCATGTTGTTGATGGAGTTTGACATTGAATTCATTGGACAAAAGTCCATAAAAGGTCAAGTCATTGTCGATTAACTAGCAGAGGCTCCTCTCAAATATGATCAGCCTTTGACCACGGAGCTACCCGATGATGGGGTCTTCTATGTCTTAGAATCGCTAGATTCTGATGAGCCTGAGTCACAGGCCGACATAACCTTATTTTTTTATGGTTCTAAATGTGAGCAAGGGGGTGGCATGGGAATCATATTTTTCACACTTCAAGGAGCTCCAATACCTCTATCATTTAAACTTGATTTCCCGTGCACCAATAACAATGTTGAATACGAAGCCTTGCTCATAGGTCTTCAGAAAACCATCACCATGAACATCAAATGCTTGAACATCTTTGGTGATTCACTATTAATTTTCAACCAAGTGAAAGGGGTATTCCAATGCAAATGCCTAGTTTTATAGGCCTACAAAGCCCTTGTGGATAAATTCCTAACAAAAATTGATCATCGAGGCACTCCCTCGATCATCGAATCATTTTGCAGACACTATGGCCTCCTTGGGGTCACTAATCCCGCAAGACCCTTCTGGTGAGATGACAACCATTCAAGTTAAAACATTATCGCAATCCACGATGGAGCATGCAAGCTCTGACATAATGCCAGGAATCCACCTGATCCATACTGAACCATATTAGGATAGGTTCTCTTGAATCCATGATAGTATCAATCATGCCAACTAGGGGTCTTTGTTCTCTCCAACCCCTCTTAATAGCAACATAATGCTAGTTTTACAAGTTCTTTCCCACTTAGCTTTTGCTAGGGATGAATTTCAAGAGGGATCAATCGTTCATACCATCAAGGTTTCTGATTAGCAGGATTGGTACACACCCATATGAGACTATCTCAAGTTAGGTAGCCTCCCACTTGGATTGTCGCACGTCGCAAAAATATCATTCAAATAGAGAGTGGCCAAACATGTCTTGCCAGGAAACATTTTGTACCATCAAATCTACGAAGGAATCCTTTTTTTTTGCTTGTACTTTTGGTGATCACCCAAGCGCACGATGGTACATGCAATGGCCACTTCAGCGGTATGGCCATTGCAAAGCGCATTCTTCGCATGGGCTATTATTGGCCATATTTAGAGCGAGATTGTTGCACATATGTGTAGAAGTGCATGAAGTGTCAACACCATGCTAACTTGACACACGTACCTTCTCAGGCCTTGCATCCGATCCAATCTACGTCATCAAGTCATCACACATTTATCATAATGGCCACAGAGTACTTCACTAAATGGGTGGAAGTAATTCCACTTACCTCTATGACTGGGCCCCACATTGTGGAGTTTATTTTACATAACATCATGTCATTTTGGTATTCCATCCAAGATCATCTCGGATAATGGAACGTCATTTAAGAACAAATATGTGCGAGCTTTGACAACAAAGTACAAAATTTATCACAGTTTTTCAACACCCTATTATCTGCAGGCAAATGGGCAAGCAGAGGCGTCAAAAAAAATGCTAGTTTCCATCCTTAAAAATATGGTCGTAGATAATCATAATGATTGGCACATCCAAATACCACTTGCCCTGTGGGCTTATCTCACCAGCATTCGGACGCCCACTGGGGCAACTCCATTTTTGCTAGTGTATGGCTCCGAGGTAGTCATACCTCTCGAATTGGAAATACCCTCCCTGTGCATATCAATGCAAGAGTTCATCGATGATGACACTGCATGACAGGCCCGGTTAGACCAACTTACGTTACTTGACGAACGATGCGTCAATGCTCTCAAGCATTTACGTATCTATCAAGAGCGACTTAAGAAAGCATACAACATGAAATTTCACCTGAGGGACTTTTAGGTTGGTGACCTAGTCTTAAAAGAGAACCAATAGAATTCTAACTTGTCACCTCATTTAAGGGACAATTTCATGACAAATTGGTTAGGTCCTTATGTAATCGACAGTAAAATAGGACCTGGAACATATTGGCTCACCTCTCTTGAAGGAATCAAGGAACTAGAACCATTGAACACCAGTCATTTAAGACCATTCAACATTTAGAGAGCCATAGCTCAACCTAAAAAGCTCTAAGGATTCCCATAATCACTTTTTCAACCTAAGAATGCCCCAAAGGTATCTATAATCCCTTTGGTCAAACCAAAAGCCCCAAGGATTCCTGCAATCACTTGGTCAACCAAATGCCCCAAAGGTATCCATCACCCCTTTGGTCAAACCAAAAAGCCCCAAGGGTTCCCATAATCGCTTGGTCAACCTAAAATGCCCCAAAGGTATCTATCATCTCTTCGATCAAACCAAAAGCCCCAAGGGTTCTCGCCACCACTTGGTCACCCAAAATTCCCCAAAGGTATTCATCATCCCTTTGGTCAAACCAAAAGCTCCAAGGATTCCCACAATCACTTGGTCAACCTAAAAGGCTCCAAAGGTATCCATAAACCTTTTGGTCAAACCAAAATCTCCAAGGGTTCCCACAATCGCTTGGTCAAAAATGAATATTCAAAAAAAAAAAAAAAACAACAGATAATCAAAAATAACAAAAAAATTGCATCTCACTTTCATGCATAATCTTAAATCAAAACACAAAAAGAACTGCATTATGCATCACATACAGGAATTGCATATTTGCTGGTCATACACGTCAAAAGCACCATAGACTGTAATTACTTGGCATATCCATACTTTTCTAAATTCAGTCCATTTTGTAAAAAGATCCATCAAGAATAATGCCCTCCACATTTCTACCATATCATATTCAGTTGTCTTCTATATCTTTAGGGTTTCGTCATTCAACTGTATTTAGATTTCTACTCAAATGTTGTATAAAGTTAGACATATTTTTTACAAGGTAGAATTTTACTTGGATCACGCCTTGTTACATAGCATCCCAACACAAGCTTAAAACACAAAAAAAAAAAAATCCCAAGTTGCATGAATGAAAGATGAAACCTACAAAGTGGTCCAGGTTACCCTAAGAGAAACGACTATCTTGATCATCCCCCTATGTGAATGACCCAAGAATACTAAGAGTTTGTAAAATTACAAGCATCTTCCCTATCTAGTTCCCCAAAATAAACAGTGGTTTTTACCACTATCAGAAATCCCAAATTCCCACAAGGTTGCAAACATCAAAAAACTACAACAGTCAAAGTGCAAACTCCAAAGTTTGACATAAATACCCTCAAAGTGCACACATCAAAAAGCACAAGAAATAGTGATCCCTATCACTCAAAATTCAAATCCCTTGCTAAAAAATAAGGAAAATAAACAATGATTTTTATCATTATATATGAGAGCAAGTATCCCAATAAAATTGAAGAAAATAAGGGATTCGAACTTGAATCCCTAGAACTCTTAGCATTTGAAAGGTCATGAGGCAATCCTCAGTCCTGGTTTGGTGGATATCCTACTGGAACTGGTGGTAAACCTCCCACATGATGATATATATCACATTAAATTGTGTATAGATCAATGTTTGCATGTGGATAAGCTAGCTTATGGTATCCTAGATTGTGTCACAGATTAATCTTACTAAGTACAACAAAGGAGTTAGTGGAGCTAATTAGGTGATCCTCAGTATAGCTTTGGCTGACAACCTATCTGACACTGGCAGTATCCTTACGAATACCACATAAACGAATTCAATTTTACACACAGGGATGTGAAATAACTTGGTCAAACTCAAGTCTACTTCATACCTTGTTCTAAAGTCTTGAAAGATAAATGTACAGTCTTGGCTAGTTAGTTAAAGCATCTGAGTCTCAAAAAAACCTTAACTACATTCTAAAAACATTATGGTACATTACATTACTTACATCACCATCAGAAAATACAAAAAAAAAAATTACAAATGCAAAGTTATTCCATAAAGGAATCACATAATACAAAAATCCAGTTAATCTGATATAGTCTATGGTGTCATCGCCTGTATACAAACAAATCATTCCATCCATTCCATATGCATACATCCATATCATATAGCTAACATCATTCGCAGTCATAATAGCATATGCATACATCAACATAAATAAACGGGCATAATGAACAATAAACCATGACACGTATATAATCCAACCAAAAAAAGAGTCATGTATATATATCAAATCAAAATGCCCTCAGGCTACAATAAGAAAGTTCTCTAACCTCACAAAAAAATCAAAAACTCAAAATCCCCAAAGCCTAGGGAGTTGGCCACCATGATCATGTAGGATCGATGTGACTAGAACTACCCCTAGTAGTATGGGTCCTATAGGATCTCTTAGGGCAGTTGTTGTTGGCCCGCACACCCTACCCACCAATGCTACCCTCATCCAGCCACCTATGATGAGAGGATGCAGACTACTCCGTCTCATTGCCTCTTGTGTGGCATGACAAGCCACCTCCATCGAGATCAGGTAATTGTCCACCAAGGTGGACAACCTCTGTCTCCAACTCTACCCGATACCACCCCCACTCCACATCTCATTGGTGATACACAGCCAATGCGTTTTCCCACTATGCCAACTGTAGCACCCTAAAATTGGCACGATTAAAAACCTTAGTAAAAGATAAAAGATAAAAATTTGAATTTTAACCCCAAAATCGCTCCAAAAATGCCTGCTACCCGTTTCCTCGTTTTCCATGCCATTTTTAGGATTTGTTTTGACCATTGGATGATATCATCACAGATTAGATGAGATCATCCCAGATGTAATGAAATCATCATGGATAGAACGTCCAGACGATTTTGTCCCAAAACCAAATTTTCATAATTAGCTTCTATTTCAACAGCCTCTCCAACTTGGGTAGAAGCGTGTCTACGCAGTTGGAGATTTCCTTGTTGGAGATCTCCTAGATTGGGATGATCCCCAACCTCTTAAACCTCTTCCTAAGCCTATATAAACTAGGATTTTCTAGTTTACCCCTCTACTGGTTTTCAGTCGAAGATAGCTCGGATCATCGTAGACGATCTCATACGATTGTAGGTGATCCTGACTATAGTACAAATTGGGGGAAATTTGAGTCCAGAGTTTGCGTTCCCTTAGTTTTCTCTACATTTTTTTTATATTGTATTTCTACACTGTCTTGAATTATTATGTTTTTTGCATCTTGGAATTCACCTCATTTAGCATAATCGTATGGTAAGGTTAAAATCAATCATTAAATCTACTGCATTTCATTATTTGTTATTGGAATCCATTATTTAGGCATGTTTGCTATTATTTCTACCATTGTCCTTTGCTTCTGCACTTGCATATTTGGTATTTGGTGTCTGTTTTTGTGATTGTAGGTTTCTAACAAATTTGTTTGATGAATTCGTCAGATTTCAGATGATCCTATGAAATCTCAGATGATTACGTACAAATTGAGGCGATCTAAACTGCTACAAGACTTAGAATCTTCATCAAACATCCAAAATCAGGTATGACACATTCTAATTAGCATATTCTCTGTTATTAGCATTCATTCTTATTTTCTGTATTCATTTAAATTCGCATTGGCATATAGAATAGTTTAGATTCATCTTGGCCAAACCTAGGAGTTGAATGCTTGAGCATAAAAATGAACACATCAAACCCATTACCAACCTAGGCATAGAAATTGCCACTCAAAATTTTCCTGGTGAACCCACCATCCATCAAAAATTCACCCTTATACTCCTCCCCCGAGAGGCGGGACCTTCAAAGGGCCTCTCAGTCCAAGGTATTGTCCCATCCTTCTCGCATCCCCCTTATGGGCATGGATCCTATAGCCTAAGGGTAAGGATGCGAAAAATTTGGAGCGATACATTTTTGTGAACCCAACGTGAAAACTAAAAACCTTTTGAAAACAATCCAAAAAAAAAACCCTAAACATAAATGCATTTAGAATCAAATATTGCATGTCATATTTAGATGGTAGATTATAACAAAATATGAGCTATCACCATTAATGTTGAAAACCAATTAGCAGCTATAGAGATTAATTATGTGCTTAGCGTACCTCAAACAAATAGGGTTCAACCTTTGTGGGATGAGCTTAGTAGGAGATTGAATCTCATTTCATCTAGAGCAACCGGCCTTAGGCAAATCAAGAGGTTTGTCCTAGATAGAATCCTGGATCCCGATCAAGTGATTTTGTATCATGCACTTCAGAGAGCTTGCCATAGGTGGTTAGCAGATAAAAGAGCCCTTGTGCTTCTGAGTTGTATACCTTTGAGGAATACCTCGATAATGCAGTTGTAGTACATAAGTTTTTGTCTCGTATAGAGGACCAAGAAGCTGATATTATAGATAGAAAGAGATGGAATAGAGTTCCCAAAGATGTGTTATATTGAGAGTATTTCCATGAGATTTATTTTTACAAAATATAATCTGAAACAAATAATATCACTATAGCACACTTTGTTGAATTCTTGAAAAACAATTTCCAATTTGAAGAGGAGCATTTTATGACTCCTGATGAACTTGATCCTATCAATGATATTCATAAAATATTTTTAGAAAACTAAGATATTATTTTATTATTGTTATTTCTTGTATTTAGTTTGCTATTTGTTGTCTTTATAAGCATAAAAACAAAAAACAAAAAAAAAACAAAGCCATAAAAAAAAATCAAAACATTTTATTTTTAAGCATTATAGTAGGTATATAATTAAAATATATACCTCCCAAATCTGTTGCAAATATATCTATATATATTTGCTAAAATCTAAATTTAGACATAATGACTAAACTCAAGAATGGAAAACAAATTGAAGTAGAAGAAGATTGGTTAAGGAAAATAGAAAATAACCTAGATGTCCTTCCTGAAGACCCAATTCAGGAAGAAGGAACTCTAGACCAACAAGAAGAAGACTATGTTGATGCAAATGAACAAAGAGAAAATGTTAGGGAGGAAGAATCCTCATCTCCTAAAATATCTCCAGAAGGAGCTATTACTTTTGAGAACATGGAACATTTCTGGAAGTTTCTCCATGATAATATGGGAACCCTTAATAGAGCAGTTCATATGGACAAAGATCAAATTAGTGACACTCAAGAAACCCTAGAAGACATATATCACACACACACTAATCCTTTGTCCTTCATTGATCAAGAGAGTGATCAAGTTGGACCGTCAAATTTGGAAATGGCTACTATAATCCAAAACACGCGACAACAACAGGTTACCCAACTACCTAGAGTGCCTGTTACTAAGCCAAGGGTTATTCCCACACAAAAGAAACCTTCATTCACTACTCTATTTCACCAAGCTATTGATCAATATACCTCAAATCAACAAAAGCCTAAAACAAAACCAAATGTTAATTTCCAACAATCTGGGATACAACATAATGCTACAACAAATCTTCTACATAATACTCTTCCTACCAATCATTTGCATAATAGCAATATAGCATCTAATCCTGATGTCCCACCTTCCTACGCTCACAAATCTCATGCTCATGTACCACCAAACCAATATGGTGGACAAACTGGTAATCTGGAATCCATGGTAAAACATTTAACCTTCCGTATGGACCAAATAGATCCCTATCATCCCTCGTACAATTATTGAGAGATGTGTAGTCAACCTCTAGATCCTATAGTTGTAGCACAACCATATCCCAAACACTTTCCTATGCTTGTCCTACCTATATACAAAGGAACCGAAGATCCCATAGAGCATCTTTGTATGTTTAGGATAGCATGTCATGATATATCATATGATGACTTGCTATTACTAAAAATGTTCTCGAAAAGCTTAGGAGGGATGACATTGGAGTGGTATTATCAATTGCCCACTCACTCTTTGAGAAATTTCAAAGAGATCTCCGAGTCTTTTGTGCACCAATTTAGTGCCTATATTGAAAGGCATGTAACTATTAAAGATTTTTACAACCTAAAACAAGACAAATATGAGATTTTTGTTGACTTCTTATCTTGATGGAGGCAGCTGACAGGAAAATTACACTTTGTGTTACTTTATCGAGAAATGTTGGATATTTTTATCAATAATTTACAAGAACAAATATCCTATGAATTATCAACTGCTACCTTGACCACCTTCGATCAAGCTATAGACTTCTCCCGAAGAGTGGAAGATGCTCTCATTAGAAGAGGTCAGCTCAAAAAGAAAGATGATGAGAAAACATCTAGAAATCAATATAAAAATAAACAAGTTGTGCGTGATGGAGTCACTAATAGCAGAAACATTGCCAATATTAATACTATGAAAACAACAGAGAAGTTCATATTGAAACCTCCTGATAAACCACCTTGAGAATTTACTAGGTTAAATCAACCTTTATCAACCATTCTCCTGCAATTACTAGCATGAGGATTGATCCAATTACCAACTATCTAGGAACCTGATCCAACCATACCCGGATACAGAGCTGATTTGTATTATGATTTCCATAGAGGACCTGGAAATGCTACCAACTCTTGTAAAATATTAAAACATAAAATACAAGATTTAATTGATAACAATGAGATGGAGGTGCAAGCTTTTCAACCTAAACAAAATCCTACTAGTAATGTTCAAAATAACACCCTTCAAAGTCAAAATCAGAATGCCAATCAATCATTAAACATATTTCAACATCCTTTACCAAATCATGGCAAAGAGGTGGCTAATCAAATTGAACATCATAATGTTCCCCCTCCTACCCGATATGTAGGGACTATTAGTGGACAATTACCTGTTCCTGATCCTCAAATCTTTGACACAACTTTATCCATAGTTACGACTAGACCTCTACATAATATTCGGATGCTTGATCTTAGTGACATCGAATATGATACTGAAAGTGACATGGAAATCACCTCAAATCAATCGAATAGTTCTAAAGATGAATCAGACCCTATTCAACCTATCGCAAATTCTCTGGTTCCGAAAGAACCATTTCCTAGAAGAGTTACTACTTGACCCTCTTCTCATTAGTTTCTTTCTAATGATCAAGCCATAAATGCTAGACCAAGACCAATTCATCATCCTCAGAATAATATTGTAGGTACCATCGGAGTCGTTACCAGACAACAGGCTCAAAACTCTCAACAGGATCAAACTCAAAATGATGGATCAGCTCCATTTGTTTTGAAAAATCCCAATAAAAGGAATCATATGCCTAATGTTCAACCTAAGCTTCCTTATAATATTAATGAAAAATTATCCAATACTATGACTAGAATTTCCCTTTTGGACCTTTTAAGATCTTCTCCTATCCATAGGGATGAATTAATGCTCACATTAAGCCAAATGATGGTACCACAAAATATTCAGCCTGAAGCGTTGACCAATACTATCATAACTCGAGAAGTTGACTGTATTGACTTTCGAGATAGAGATATACCACAACATAGTTTACATAAGGATAACCCTTTATATATTACTACCCTAATTGGGGATGTAGCCATTAAACGTGTCTTGATTGATAATGGTTCATCTTTAAACATATGCACTTTTGACTTCTACCAAATATTTGGCTTTAGAAGTGATGAAATGAAAAGAACGGATATGATTATAAAAGCCTTCAATGACGAGACACAAGAAACATGTGGAGTCATTACTATACCCTTGCAAGTTGGTCCTAGAACCCTAGATACGATCGTGTTTATTGTACATTGCCCTGCATCATACAATATACTTTTGGGTTGCCCTTGGATCAACGCGATGCGAGCGGTTCCATCCACTTTACATCAGTGTGTTAAATTCAAATTTAAAAACTAGTTGGTTACCATTCATGGTGATCCTAGACCCTTTGATATGTGTGCTTTGGCAGAACCGGTTGGAGTTTAATTTTGCCCTGCTATGTCATCCACACATCCTAATTCTCATCATCCGCCCAAACATGTGAAACACACACCCATAACCTCATATACTCTTTCAACTACACCTATACATATAGCTCAACTATCTTTTGAACAAACCACATTAGGACCTTGAAAATATCCCAAAATTACAACCAATGCTTCCTGTTTTACTCCTATATCTTCCACACTAATAGGCTCATCCATCGATATCCCTATAACATCTACATCCACTACAGGCATTCTTTCCACATCAGAAGATCTAGGAAATATTCCTTCTACCTCTTATGCTCTCACTGATGAGCTCTTACCCGATTTTTCTAAAATTCTTATATCAAAAGAAACCAACACTGCTATGCAAACTTCCTTCCTTTTAAATAAACTCCCACCTTCTCCTTGTACCTTGGGCCTCCCACAACCTATGGGAAGTATCTACCAAGTCGGGAGTTTTTCTTTTATGTATAAAGGATATGATTGGGGAAGAATACCTAGAAACATTAAGACACATTGTGATGGATATGCTCGATGCTATTTTGCTAATGAATATATTAAAGCTAAACCCATAATGCTTAAATTGGGCTATAAAGGGAAAGGTTTGGGACCTTACCAAAATGGTATGAAGGAACCTATTGAGGTGGAACCATGGACTACCCGATGTGGCATGGGCGTACTTCCTAGTAAAGGTCAACCCTTCCCATTTGAGAAGGATGGCCATCTTACATGTTATCAAGATTATCTCGATAAACAAAATTCTTTGCTTTTAAAAAATTATTCCTTTACCTGTCATATGCTATCTCTCATCTACCCTGAGATGATTGCCGAATATGACGATGAGTTGTATGGGGATATCTTCCATGATGTCTCCATTGATGACTTGTTACATAACAAATTTTATTTTGATGGCTCTATACCTAGTATAGCCCAGCTTGAGGCCTCGACTCCTCAAGATGAATTATCCAAGCTAACCTTGGAAGAATTACAAGAATTGGGTGTTTCACCCGCTCCGCATAATTTTGAGAGAGATTTACATATGGAAGTTGAAAACGGTATAAAAATTAACATTGGAACCGAACATAACCCTCACATAATCAATATTGAATCAGAATTAAGTCAAGAAAAACAAGATAAAAACATTTCATTTCTTAAAGACTATGAAGATGTCTTTGCTTGGACATATGAATACATGCCAGGTCTGGACCCTTCTGTAGTCATGCATCATCTAGTAGTCCATCCGGATGCTAAACCTGTTAAACAAAAACTTAGAAAAATGCATCCTAAAGTGGCCTTACTAGTCAAAGCAGAACTAGAAAAACTGTTGAAGGTCATTTTTATACAAGCCATTGATTATGCAGAATGGATCTCAAATATAGTTCTAGTAACTAAGAAAGAAGCCACTAAAGTTAGGGTTTGTATAGACTTCAGAGACATTAATGTTGCCTGCCCTAAGGATGATTTTCCTCTTCCTAACATGGATCAAATCATTGATTTTACTGCTAGAAGTGGAATGATATCCCTAGTGGATGGATTTTCTTGTTATAATCAGATCAGGATAGCTCCTGAAGATCAGGCTAAAACAACCTTTATTACCACTTGGGGAAACTTTCATCGAAAAGTGATGCCATTTGGTTTAAAGAACGCAGGTGCAACCTATCAATGTGCCATGACTTATATCTTTCATGATATTCTACATGATTATGTAGATGATATTATAGCTTGTTCCATCAAAGAAGATGATCATTTAAATGACTTGAGAAAAGCATTTGATCGGTTAAGGGAGTATCTTATCCGATTGAATCCAGCCAAATGTATATTCGAAGTTAAGTTCTATAGATTATTGGGGGTTATCGTTTCTTTATGTGGCATTGAAATTGACCCTCTCAAGATCATGGCTATCACTGATATGCTCGAACCCACCAATATATCAGAATTACAAAGTTTACAAGGTAAGCTTCAAGCTATTCGCCGCTTTATTGATAAGTTGGCAAATAAAACTGGACCCTTTCTTAAACTTCTTAAGAAATATGTCTCTTTCCATTGGGATGAAGAATGCCAAGAAGCATTTGAACTCCTTAAGCAATATCTTCTTAAACCACCGATGCTTTCCCCACCTAGATCTGATCGTCCATTTATTTTGTACATTTTTGCTTTCGATTTTGCCTTAGGAGCTATGTTAGCTCATCTTGACGATGAGAAGAAAGAACGTGCTAATTATTACATCAGCAAAACCTTAATAAGTTATGAAACTTGATATTCTCACAATTACACTGAGAGGGGGGGTGAATCAGTGTAGCTATCTAAATTCAAATCTACAACTCTTAAAGCTGAAGCAAAGAGAACTTAAAAGTAGATAAAGCAATTATCACAAGAGAGCACACCACAACACACAATGTAACGAGGTTCACCAATTTTGCTACTCCTCAATAATGACTGCTTGGACTACGGTCCAAATCCAGCCTTTGCAAAACACCAATTTTACAATCTATTTACTAGCATCCATTGGAAGGAGCACCAACCCCTAATTTATTTGCACCAATAGAAAGGAGCACCAACCCCTATCCAAGCACCAACTTGGATCACAGTTTTGAAAGCTATTTCAATGACATACAAATGCCTTCACTTTTACAATACCCTGACTGGTCTACAATTTATCAAAACACAGTAAACACTTACTACTCAGTTTTTCGCTCTCTTACAGCACTCTTCTAACCCTCTTTCAGCAGCACTTTCATACATTCAGTAGAAACTTTATTCTCCACACAACTACCCTTTTATAATCAAATTATCTAACTGTAACTCTAGTTGTAATTCCTTTTATTTCTCATGCGCCACTTGCCAGTTGTAACGCCTTCTAACTGTAACTGCTTTTGTATAAATATAGGGTAGGCTTTTCATCAACCACAATGCATGTTACTAATTTACACATATACCCCTACCATGACTATTCGTCTTCTCAATCATGATTGTTCGTATTCTTTTCTATGCATGCATGCATATTCGATTCTATTTATACGACTGTTAGATTTCTCCTTCTTCGACTGTTCTTAAATTAGCTACATGATTTTCTTTTGTAACGTCCCCTGTAACTGCTATGTAACTTCAGTTAACGGTTACATATCTTAATATGACTGGGTTCTATTTTTAGCTTGCACCAAAATGACCTATCGCAAAATTGTGACACTTTTGCCTCTTTGTCTTCTTCTTGGCTTATACCCGTAAAAATACATGTCACAAAATCATGACAGTTTTTGCCTCATCCTTTTCTCATCTTGCACCTACAAAAACAAAACATGTCACAAAATCGTGACACTTTCACTGCCTTGAGCTCTTCTCTGTCTCTTTCCCATGAAAATATAACATGTCACAAAATCATGACACTTTCACTGCCTTGAGCTCTTCTCTTCTTGCACTAGCGAAAACATGACATGTGAAATCGTGACATCTTTCACTTCCGTACACTCTTCTCTACAAGCACTAGCAAAAACATGACATGTCGCAAAATCATGACATCTTTCGCATCCGTACACTCTTCTTGGCTTGCACCAGTGAAAACAAGACATGTTGCGAAATCGCAACACATTTGCTGCCTTGTGCTCTTTCTCTGTCTGTCGCCCGCAAAAATGCAACATGTCATGAAATCGTGACACATTCGCTACCTTGTGCCTTTCTCTGTCTTTCGCCTATGAAAACACAACATGTCATGAAATCGTGACACATTCACCTCTGTACACTCTCTCTCCTCTTCGGGTCACAAAAACCTAACATGTCACGAAATCATGACACTTTTTCTCCTTGGTGCTTTTCTTCCCTTCGAGTCGCGAAAACCCGACATGTCATGAAATCGTGACACTTTTTCTCCTTAGCGCTTCCTCTTGCAAATTGTCATGAAATTGTGACAATTTTCCTTGCCAGCTCTTTCTCTCAAACATGTCGTGAAATCATGACACATTTTCATCCGTACTGCCTCTCTTGCCTGTGAATTCTCTCCAAACATGTCACAAAATCATGATAGTTTTCTTTGCCTACGCCTTCTCTCCAAACATGTCATGAAATCATGACAGTTTTCTTTGCCTGCGCCTTCTCTCCAAACATGTCATGAAATCATGATAGTTTTCTTTGCCTGCGCCTTCTCTCCAAACATGTCACGAAATCATGATAGTTTTTCTTGCATGCGCTTCTTCTTTGAACATGTCATGAAATCATGACAGTTTTTCCACTTGCTTTCTTCTCTACCAACATGTCATGAAATCGCGATAGTTTTCTTTGCTTGCACATTCTTTCCAAACATGTTGCAAAATCGTGACAGTTTTACCAGCATTTTCTCTCTTCTCCGATATGTCACGAAATCACGACAGCTTTTCCAGCTTTTTCTCTCTCCTTCGATATGTCACAAAATCGTGACAGCTTTTCCAAATTTTTCTCTCTCCTTCGATATGTCACAAAATCGCGACAGAAAACATGTCACGATATCGCGACATTTTTCTTACTTGTCTTTTTCTTTGATTCTTTGAATCTGGGCCACTTGTCTTCTTGGAAATTTACTGTACATGCTCTGATTGACCTCTGAACTCCTATCCACTGCATCAACTAATTTATCTGTCTGTGTTGACAACAATGACAATATTATTTCTGCACCTTGCTCAACAATCTCCCCCTTTGGAATTGTTGGCAACACATGGGCAATTTCTTGTAATTCTTCTCCCCCTTTGACAATAATACCAAAGGGCTGCTACAGACTCCCCTTGAGTCTATGCACAACATTCTTAGGCAAAAACTATTACAGTTAGTAAAAATCAAGAATATGAGCAAAGATATAAACACATACATGAATGCTCCCCCTGAGAATGTGGTCCCGATATCTAGTCATTTTTTGGGAAACGTGACCACTCCCAACTTACTCCGAAGGTACTCAAAAACTTCCTTGGGCAATGGTTTTGTGAATATATTTTCTACTTGCTCTGTAGTTGGAACAAAATCCAATTTAACCTCACCTTCTGCAACTTTATCCTTCAAAAAGTGATATCGGATTGCAATATGTTTGGTTCGAGAATTCATAACCAGATTCTTCGAGATGTTAATGGCACTGGTGTTATCACATTTAACTAAAATTGGCTCTTTGAAGTGAATACCAAGATCTTTCAGGGTTTGTCTCATCCATAATATCTATGTACAACATGTTGTTGCTGCAATGTATTCTACCTCTGCTATGGATAGAGAGACTGATTCTTGTTTCTTGTTGTGCCATGCTACCAGCCTGTCTCTAAGATAAAATGCTCCTCCATTGGTACTCTTTCTGTCATCTATACATCCTATCCAATCTGCATTAGAATATGCAATAAGAGTGAAGTACTTACATTTTGGGTACCATAACCCATACTCCATAGTACCCTTGAGGTACCTAAAAATCCTCTTCATAGTTGTCACATGAGTCTCTTTGGGACTAGCCTGAAATCTTGCTACCATGCATACTACCTGTAAGATATCTAGTCTGGTAGCTGTCAAATACAGAGACTTCCAATCATAGATTTGTACATGGTTTGATCTACATCTAGAGATTTGTCATCCTTGCTCAACTTGCAACCTATTGTCATGGGAGTGCTAACAGGTTTACTATCCTCCATTGTGAACTTTTTCAACATTTCTTTCACATATTTAACTTGAGAGATAAAAATGCCCTTTTCATTTTGATTGACTTGCAGTCTTAGGAAATAAGAAAGTTCACCAATCATAGACATATCAAATTATTTCTTCATTTTATTTGTTGTCTCTACAGGACTTATCATTGCTGCTACCAAAAATGATATCATCTACATAAACAAGGATAATAAGATGGTGATTCTCTATTTTGACATACAGATTGCTGTCCACCAAACATTTCTTGAACCCCTGTTGAATAAGATAGTTATCCAGCCTTGCATACCATGCTCTGGGTGCCTATTTCAAACCATACAAATATTTCTTCAACTTGCAAACAAATTTGGGATTATCACCGAGTTGGAAACCATCTGGCTACTCAATGTAAACCTTTTATTCCATTTTTCCATTCAAAAATGCTGATTTCACGTCCATTTGATATACTTTGAAATTTTTATGAACTGCTAAAGCTAAAAACATTATGATTGCCTCTAGTCTATCTACTGGTGCAAAGGTTTCCTCAAAATAAATACCTTCAACCTGTGCATAGCCTTTATAGACTAGTCTTGCTTTATTCCTTACAACCTGTCCATCTTCGTTCCATTTATTTTGAAAAATCCATTTAGTACCGATTATATTTTTATTTGTTGGCCTTGGTACTAACTCCCAGGTTTTGTTTTTCTCAATCTGATCTAGTTCTTCATTAATTGCCTTCATCCAAATTTCATCTATGCTTGCTTCAACAACATTTTTGGGCTCAATGCTGGATAATAGAGAGTAGTTCCATACTACTGCTCTTCTTGTCTGAATACCAACTGTGGGGTCCCTAATAATTTGCTCTCTGGGATGATTTTTTTGCCAGCTACCTATTTTGAACTTCTTGTTTTCTTCTACTTCTGAGTCAATACTTAAATCATCTGGATCAATTTTTTGATTCTCTTTCGTTTCCTTTTCTTCATCTCCTTCAATAACTTCTTCATAAATAGGGTAGTTTTCTTGATGAGTAATTTCTCATTCTCTACCTTCATCAACTTTAACATCGACACTCTCCACAATTTTCTTTAGCCTCTTGTTGTAGCATGTAAAGGCTTTGCTTTTTGTCGAGTAACCAAGAAAGATACCTTCATTAGCTCTATCTTCAAACTTACCAAGATTATATTTAGTTCATTTGATATAACACTTGCTGTCGAACGCTTTGAAGTATCTTGTTGTTGCCTTCCTACCGAACCACAACTCATAAGGTGTTTTGCTTTCATGTGTCCTTAACATGCACCTGTTTTGGATGTAAACTGTAGTATGGACTGCCTCTTTCCAAAATCTATCAGCTATTTTGTTCTTAGCCAACATTTTTCGTGCCATTTCTTACACAGTCCTATTCTTCCTTTCTACAATACCATTCTGCTGAGGTGTCCTTGCTGCTGAAAACTGTCTTTTGATCCCATATTTTTGACAGTACTCTATAAAATCCTTTGAGATAAACTCTCCTCTATCTGATCTTAAGAATTTAATTTTTTTTCCTATTTGATTCTCAACCTGGTGTTTGAAAGTCTTGAACATTTCAAAGGCATCTGATTTAAGCTTTAGAAATAGTACCTAGGTCATCCTGAAATAGTCATCAATGCATAGCATAAAGTATTTGTCACCATTTATGCTTTGTGTTCTCATGGGTCCACATAAGTTAGTATGAATTAGCTCTAAAGGTTTGCTGATGAAGTATTCCTTTGATTTAAATGTGGATCTAGTTTGCTTTCCATTTTGGCATGAAGCACAGATGCTATTTAATGGTTTGCCAATGGTGGGTATATCTCTTACTGCCCTTTTTGAACTTATTTTTATCAGATTGTCAAAGCTGATATGACCAAGCCTCTTGTGCCACAGCCAATTTTCATCTTCCTATCCAATCAAACATTCTCCTTCTGAAGTCTCTAAGAGAGTATACAGGTTTCCAAAAGTCCTCGATCCAGTAGCTATCAGCTTTCCACTATGTGCTTTTCTGACTTCACAGTCCTGCTTCTTAAAGATGACTTCATGACCTCTATCATAGATTTGACTTACACTCAGTAAGTTGTGCTTCAAACCAATCACAAATAGAAATTATTTGGAATTGATCTTTCCATCACTTATCTTGACTGATCCTTTGCCAACTATCTTGGCTCCATCATTATTTCCAAACTTTACAGAGCCCCCTTCATATTTTTATAATTTTTCAAATTTTTGTTTATCTCTTGTCATGTGACTGGAGCATCCACTATCCAATATCCATGGTGTAAATTTATTCTGTGCTTTGAATATTGTCTGTACAATCAAAGATTCATTTTATTCCTTGGTTCGCTTCTTTTCTTTCCACTCTGGTTTGACTACAGTTTTGGTCACTTGTTTAGACTTTTCTTTGTCAGTAGCCTGTGCATGTTTTTCTAGAAATTTTTTGTTTTGCCTTAAACTGTTTGGTTGAGATTTTCTTCCCTGATTTTTATTTGCTGCATATGTGCTTCTACAGTTTCTTGCAATGTGTCCAAAGTTATTATAGTTATAGCATTCTACTGCATAATCCATCAAGGGTGAAAAGACATTTATACTGGTGAAATTTCTTTGTCCTATATTATAAATGTAGTCTAAAATCTTATGACCGTAAGCATTGCATTTAAAACAATAATCCATCTAATTTTTAGAATAAAACAGTAGAGAAATGTTTGAGAAATGCAAACTTTAGGCACTGATTACCTCAATATGGACTGCAGTTGAGATCATCTCGCATCAGTACGAAATCGCCTCGAATTTTACAGGTTTGCCTCCGATCTGAACAGGTTCATCGATGACGATGTGTGTTGGCTCCGACTAAAAAATAGTGATGTACCTACAACAAAATTGGTATGGGACCAGTGCAAATGAAAAATTAGGATGGTTCAGCGTAGGTGGAGTTAAATTGTAGATAATTTTAGCCAGTGGGGTGCTAAGGGAATAGCTTAGGATTAAATAGGCTTAGGGGAGTAGTTAGGAGGTTGGAGATCATCCCAATTTGGGAGATCTCCAATGGAGGAGGGTCCCTAACAGCGTAGACACACTTCTACCCGGATTGGAGACCCGTTGGAATAGAAGCCAACTTTGCAAAATCAGTTTTGCAACAAGATCGTCTGGACGTCCTAGTCCAGACGAAATCGTCAGATCTGGGGCGATATCGTCTGATCGACGACGATATCATTAAACGGTCAAAACAACCTCTAAAAATGGTGCGGAAAAGGGGGAAACGGATTACCCGATGGTTAACGAGCGGTTTGGGAGGTTAAATTTGAATTTTAAATTATTTACTAAGGTGAATGTAATTTTTATAATTTTACTGCGCCAATTTTAGGGTGCTACATTTTGCCCCCTCTTTAGCAAATTTTCTGAAGAAAATGCGTTAAAGATGAGTTCTTCTCGATCTATGAGAAAGCAAAAATTATTCCCATTTTTAAGCGACGATTCTTGGTCGAATCGTACGACAGCTTATTATGGTGCCCCCTTCGTGTTTTTACCCAAATCGAACGTTTGAGGTAAAAACACGGAAAAGCAAAAAATTATTTTTGAATAAAATTAAGAAAAATAGGGTAAAACCCTAATTCATTTTTACTATATATTTTCTGGTTTTTAGAGCTCTGAAGCAAAAATGGTGGAGACGACGCACAGATCGACAGAGGTCCGGTGCGGTCTACGGGTAAGAGTCTAGACTTAACTAGGATGCTTTAATTTAATTTTACATGCTTTGTAGGTAATTTTTAGGTGATTTTTAAGCATCGTGGCCCTTTTTGGGTCGTCGACGTCATCGGGACAAAATTGTCCCAATTTCGACGAAATCATCTCAATTTCGGTAATTTCACCCAAGGGCGAAATTGTCGAAATGGGGACGATTTCAGCTTGCGAAATCGGAGACGATCCTGCTCAAATTTGGGACGATATCGTCCAATAGTGGGCGATATGATCAAGTGCATAAAATTGAATTTTAAATTGCATTATTAATTGCTTGAATTGTTTATTAATGATTGTTTATTGTTTTGTTGTTTATGTTTTCAGAGAGGATTACTAAAGAGAAGGGAATGGAAGTATGGAGGGTTGAGAGATGACTTGGCCACTCTCACACAGGCAGAGCGAGATCAACTGGCACAGGCCGACTTACAGCATGTGGCAAAAATGTCACAAGTATCCACAGATATGGGGCTACTGATGACCCTAGCAAAGAGGTGGTATCCAGGCTCTTCATGTTTTTGGGTACCTATAGGGGAGATGACTCCCACATTAGAGGATGTATGTAGGATTCTGAGAATCCCCATACAAGGACGGCTGATCACTCCTATGGCCAACCAGGGCCACGCTATGGGATGACTGTGCAGTGATCCGAGCTTCACCTTGGAGAAGGGCGGAGTTAACATCGAGGCACTACGCCAGATGCCTGGGGCATCTAGACTCACATAGGTATTAGCTAGAGTAGTTGGTGGACTTCTACTGTGCCACCAGAGTGGGTGCAGGGTGTCGTGGATGCTCGCAGATGTGATCTATGATATGTAGGATCATGACTACAGATTCTCTTGGGGCAGCTTTGTGCTATGTCGGCTGTACAGGATCCTATATGGGGTCGTGTACAAGGGCGGCCGATGTCTGGTCATGACATCGCTCTTACAGGTTTGGTGTTGGGAGCACATTGTAGTGCGGAGGCCGATAGGGCTTCCTCTGACAAGGGTTGACGGGGAGAGGCCCCGAGTCTTCTATTGGTGGCTCCGAAGAGGGGCATAGCGATGGATCAACCTCCCTATGTCCTAGAGGCTATTGGATGACTTAGTCTCGAACCAGATCACCTGGAGACCATGGAGGGAGCATCCAGGGTGGGTAGAGGATGGACAGGAGTTGGCTCATGTTAGGCAAGTTTGCTGGATACAGATGAAGAGAGGAGAGGTGGAGCACCACCGCTATGACCGAGTTTTGAGACAGTTCAGTCTATAGCAGGGGATCCCATCTCTAAGGGACTATGAGTTTTCTTGGACTATCTGAGATAACACCATGGTTAGCAGGGCTCCTGACATGTATTGATTTTGGAGCCAGGACGCGGATGATGCCCCCATTCATCCAGTGGATGGGGACGACGTAGGGGTTGCAGATGGCTAAGATGCCTAGTATGTAGGCATCTACCCTCCTCGAATGACAAGGGCACAGGGTTCAATTCATGTGGTTGTGCATCGAATAAGGAGGCGATGCCAGGTAGCAATGGAGGCAGCCCACGGTTGCGATGGGAGAGAGATGAGGAGACCATAGGCACAGGAGAGACCATGGTAGAGGGAGAGGAGGGAGGAGAGACCCCCTTCTCCATAAAGGCCACCATCTCCCGATAAGGGCAAGGGTGTGGACATAGGAGAGAGTAGCGAGATGGCTACTCTCCAAGCGAAGAGAGATCGTCTCCAGGCCCAAGTGTAGACATTACAATATGAGGCTGCATGCCATAGGGCTGAGGTGTCACAGCTACGAGATGAGATTGCATGCCTCAGGGCACAGGGTGGAGGGGCGAGCTCTGGAGAGCTAACATGGGCTATCGCCCAGCTAACATTCTATCAAACATTGTACTACCAGCTGGTGCCAGAGGCAGATAGACTACCCCTGCTAGCCAACATTGCAGATCCAATCAGGATCGGGTCGTCGAGGACCACGTCTCGGTCGAGGACTAGGACTACACAGATTGCGATGGGGCCACCTCATCCACCTCAGGGCGGGGGAGGAGATGAGGCAGAGAGCTCGAGGGGCTCTCAAGGCTAGAGGGCTAGACTAACATTGTATTATATGATTATTTTGTTGATAGAGGATTGAGTATGCCGAGGTATAGATTGTGGCATACCAATCCAGTTTTGATGATGTACATATACGATTGTTGATATATATATGATATGAGATATGTTTTTAATCACATGACTTGTATAATGTGTATGCTTATGATGCTTTTATGTTTGATCGATTTATTTGATAATTGAATGTAATTATGTCGTTGGAAATATTATAATTTGAATGTCATGCTTGTAATATTTTAAATGAAATAATCTTATGTAACATATTGGTTGTTTGTAATAAAATGTGGTAAAAGATAAAAAGAGACTTCAAACAATAATTTCAAAGGACATTGTCTCTATTATAGACCATTTCATGGAGTCGCTGCTCACTCGGTCGTCAAGCTAATCCCAGGATAGAAATATTGTTAAAAGTAAAGGAGTGCTTAAGAGACTATCTTAAGACTTTGGTGCAATGATGAAAATGAAGGTGATGATGATTTTGTTTTTCAGATTTTCGTGAAAAATATTTGTGCATGAAATAATGTAAAAATGATTTTTGCTAGGCATAAATTCCTAAGTGTGATAATTTTTTTTGGATAATTCTTTAGGAATTATACCATCATTGCAAAATTGAAGGTTGACATAATAACATAAAATAAAAATGGGTTTGCTTTTTAAAAGCATAATTTGTGTAACATAATGAATTAAGTCATATGGTTTTATGATTTTAAATAAATGGGGAATAAAAATTGTTACAATGGTTTGTGCTAGGCATAGAATATGTAGGTATAGACTTATACCATCATCGCGAAAATACAAAAAAAGATAGTTTTATTGTATGGTTGATTTTTGATGAACTAAAAATATGAAAATGAGGACTTGCGCTAGGCATAAAATTCCAATTTTGGTTTGGAAACTATACCATCGACACAAAATTCAACCAGATATATGTGTTTTGATTGTATATTTTGAAAGAAATTTTTTATTTTTCTATTATATAGTGGTCTTTGTGGTAAACAATTGTACTTGATTTATTCCAAACAAGTTGCAAAATAATATTTCAAAGTATTTTGAAGATAAAAATTAGATTTATAAGGAATCCCATGTGCATATGTGAATTCATTTCCAATATTGACTTATCATAATGATACACAAAATCTCTCAAATACAAATGTGTGTGCAATTGCATTGTTCATTTACCAATTTTGAGCAAGATAATATGATACAAGTGATTTGAAGAAACCAAATAAGTGTTCATTAACCATGATGTAGATGCATATAACCATACTAGACTACTATGTAGGTCGGATTATCAAGAGCTAGCTAATCCATAAGCAGACATAGGTCCGTACAAAATAAGGTCGCTAATGTGACAGACATATCACCACGCTAGGAGTTACCCAAGGCAAAGTAGGTTGGGCACAAACCACCTATTATGGGGCTTACCTCACAGTTTTTGAATAATTGAGAATTCCAGGGATTCAAGCTCATCAACCCTTCTTTTCTTTTCAAAGGGTAGGGAAAGGGATTTTATTGCATTCTTGCTTTCTGCTTTCTTTTGAATTGTGCTTATTTTTCTTTTTGTATTTTTTTTTTTGCTTGATTTTTGAGATAGTGCTTGAAATATTGTTGTAATGATATAAAACAACATTTTTCTTTTCTCTTTTTTTCTTGAACTTTTCTTTTCTTTTTCTTTGCTAGGGATACTTGCTCGAATTAGCTGTAGAGCAAGGGATTTTTATTCTGGGTAGGGGTGAGCTTGTCATTTTGCCAATTCTCAAATATTCTAGACCATGTGCATGATAGGATAGTAAGGGAAACTTTTCGCTCAAGAAATCAGTTCTACTATGTAGCAAAACATGGAAATTACAAATATAATAATTTTATTGTGAAAAGATGTGCTTGGTTTAAGTAAATAACAAGATTAATTCGCTATGCTCAAATTTTATTTAATTGAATTTTTTGGACTTTGATATAAGAGAGATTAGTAATCATGCCAGATAAAATCAAGATATTTATTTTTGTGAGTGTGCAAGTGAGGGATTCCAAATAAATGGTAATTTATCCAAAATAATTTGAAACATATAACTACAATAATGTAAGAAAATATATATAAACACTTTTGAGAAGTTTTGAGAATGTTGACTCTCTCTTTCTTCTTTATTTTGTTTTGGTTTCGAAAGAGTCAAGCATATTGCTATTTTTAGATTTTTATCATTATTTTGTTTTTTGGTTTTATTTTTGTTTTTGAGCAAAAATTTAACAAGTGGCATAAATAAATGCAACAAATAGTTTTGAAGATTTTTGGAGATTTATGAATGTTTTTGGTGTTTTTGAATAAATTGAAAAAAATACAAGATGGTAATTTTGAACAAATATATACATGGATGAAATGATCAAATTTATGCATAGTAACATTTACGATGCAAAATATTCATGGGTTCTTTAAGTTCTTTACCATCTAAGGTAGATAATTTATATGCTCCTGATTCAAATTTGGCAGTAATAATGTATGGTCCAAGCCAATTGGGCTCAAATTTACCTTTAAGGTCCTTAGTTGCATTTGTATTTTTTTGGTTTTCTTTTAAAACAAGGTCACCGATCTCAAAGGATCGATGACGAACTTTCTTAGCATATGATATTTTAATCTTGTTTTGGTAAGCACGGAGATGCTCCAAAGCATTGATGCATTTTTCATCTAGGAGTTCTAGCTGACTGAGTCTGCCAGCACGATATTCATCTCCTACTTCGGTATCTTGAAGTAGCAGAGCCAAAGAAGGAACTTCCAATTCAAATGGAAAAACTTCTTTAGCACCATATACCAAAACAAATGGTGAAGTTCCAGTGGGGGTTCGAACACTAGTTCGATAGGCCCACAAGGCTGGATATAATTGAATGTGCCGATCACGGCCAGTTTTATTGACTAATATTTTGAGAATTTTGATTAAGGTTTTGTTAGATGCTTATGCTTGACCATTACCCTAAGGATAATAGGGAGTGGACTAGCGATGTTGAATCTTATATTTTTGGCATAATTTTTTAACATCTTTATTTTTGAAGCAAGTTCCATTGTCAGAGATAAGATTGGCAGGAATTCCGAACCTACAAATGATTTGATTAAAAATAAATTTAGAAACTTGTGTGCTAGTGCAGGAAGCTAAATGCATAGCTTCGACCCACTTCGTAAAATACTTAGTGGCAGTTATGATGAACTTGTGTCCATCAGATGACATAGGATTGATTTTGCCAATAATATCCAAGCCCCATTTAGAAAAGGGCCAAGGAGATGAAATAGCCTGCAGCTCTTGTGCAGGCGCATGGACAAGGTCAACATGTTTTTGACACTTGTCGCAATGGTGCACATACTCATGTGCATTCGTTTCCATGGTAGGCCAAAAGTATCCTATCCGAAGGAGCTTTTTAGCAATGACACTACCACTAAAGTGTCCTCCACAAGATCCATCGTGGGCTTCACTCAAGGCTGATTTAGACTCTTCTAAGTTTAAACATCTTAATAGGATACATTCAAAAGATCTCCTATATAAAGTATTGCCAATTATTACAAATTGACTTGCTCGTCGACGTAATAACCGATCGCTGGTTTCTATTAGAATTGGCAGGGAAAGTCCCATTTTGGAGAAAATCAAATATGTCTATATACCAAGGTTCGGGAGTAGTTTCATTGATTAGAAACACATCCAAAGGCTCTAAGCATGACTTATTTGAAGCGGGTTCCTAGAGTCGACGAATAATGATAGTGGCATATTCATCGTCTAACTCCAAGGGCAGGAGAGATGCAACCACGGCCATAGCATTAGCTGCACGGTTACTAGTTTGAGGAATGGCTTCTAAGGTAACTTGATCAAATAAAGACATTAATTATAAAACATAGGCCTTATATGGGCACAGTTTATCATCTCTGGTCTGATAAACTTCATTAATTTGGTTTATAACCAGTTGGGAATCACCAAAAACTAAAAGGTGTTTAATTTTTAGTGCTAGGGCAGCTCATAATCCAAGGATTAGAGCTTCATACTCAACAGTATTGTTGGTGCAAGAAAATGTCAATTTGAAGGACAGAGGAATAATATGTTTTTGCGAAGATATTAAAATAATACCCGCACCAGCCCCACTCATGCATCGGGCTCCATCAAATTATAAGGACCATTGTTTGGTATGGTCTACCTCTAATTGAAGGCATTCATCTAGAAACTCGATGATGAGGGGATGGTTAGACTCTAAGGGTGTAGCAGCTAATTGATCTGCTATTATTTGACCCTTATCATACTTCTATCCTATGAATGTGAGATCAAACTCACTTAGAGCAAGAACCCACTTGGCTATGCGACCCAATAAATAAGGTCAACTCATGAGATACCTTAAGGGATCATATTTAACAATGACATAAGTTTTTTGGCTAAGCATATAATGTCATAATTTTTGCGTAGAAAACACGACTGCTAGACAGTTTTTCTAACGTTGTATAGCGGGTTTCATAACTAATGAAGGTTCGGCTAATATAATAATTAGCACGTTCTCGCTTTTCATCATCAATTTGAGCTAACATAGCCCCTAAGGCAGAATCTAAAGCGGAAATATATAGGAGAAATGGGCGATCAGATTTAGGTGGTGAAAGCATAGGTGGATTAAGGAGGTATTGTTTGAGAAGTTCAAAATCTTCTCTACATTTTGTGTCCCAATTAAAGGGGACATCTTTCTTAAGGAGTTTAAGAAAGGGACCGATTTTATCCGCCAGCTTATCGATGAAGCGACGGATGGCTTGAAGTTTACCTTGTAAACTTCGTAACTCAGAGATATTTGTAAGTGTGGGCATATCAGTGATGGCCACAATCTTGAGAGGGTCAATTTCAATACCACGTAAAGAAACTAAAACCCCCAATAGTTTGCCATATTTAACTCTGAATATGCATTTTTTTGGATTTAATCGAATGAGATATTCTCATAATCGATTAAAGACTTTCCTCAAATCATCTAAATGATTATTTTCAATAATAGAGCAAGCTATAATATCATCCACATAATCATGTAGGATATCATGCATCATATCATGAAAAATGTAGGTCATAGCTCGTTGATAAGTTGCACCAGCGTTCTTTAAGCCAAATGGCATCACTTTCCAACAAAAGGTACCCTAGGGGGTAATAAAGGCTATTTTAGCCTGGTCTTCAAGAGCTATCCTGATCTGATTATAACTAGAGAATCCATCCATTAAGGACATCATCCCACTCCCGGCAGTGAAGTCAATGATTTGATCCATGTTTGGAAGAGGAAAGTCATATTTAGGGCATGCAGCGTTAATATCTCTAAAATCTGTGCAAACCCTAACTTTGGTAGCCTCTTTCTTGGTGACTGGAACTACATTTGAGATCCACTCAGCATAATCAATAGCTTGTATAAAGATAACATTGAGGAGTTTTTCTAACTCCCCTTTGACTAGCAGAGCCACTTTGGGATGCATTTTTCTAAGTTTTTGTTTAACAGGTTTAGCATCTGGATGGACTACTAGATGATGCATGACTACAGAAGGGTCTAGACCTGACATATCTTCGTATGTCCAAGCGAAGACATATTCATACTCTTTAAGGAATGCAATGTATTGTTCTTGTTTTTCTTGACTGAATTCTGATCCGATATTTATTATGTGAGGATTGTCCTCAGTTCCAATATTAATTTTAATGACGTTTTCTACCTCCATGTGTAGATATCTTTCAAAATTAGGTGGGGCGGGTGAAACGTCCAATTCTTGTAATTCTTATAAGGTTAATTTATATAATTCATCTGGAGTATTAGTGGCCTCAAGTTGGGCTACAGTTGGTATAGAACCATAAAAATAAAATTCGTTCTGTAACATCTCTTCAACAGAGACATCATGGAAGATATCTCCTTCCAACTCTTCATCGGGGTCAGCAATCATTTCAAGGTAAGCTATGGATAGCATGTTACATGAAAATGACTTATTTTTAAGAGGCAAATCAACATGCCTATCCAAATAATCTTGATAGCATATGAGATGATCATCATCTGCAAAAGGAAAGGGTTGACCCTTGCTAGGAAATAAGCCCACACCACAACGGGCAGGCCACGGTTCTACCTCGAAAGGTTCTTTCATGCCATTTTGGAAAGGTCCCAAGCCTTTCCCTTCATATCCCATTTTAAGCATCATGGGTTTAGCTTTAATATAATCATTGGTAAAATAACACCGAGCGTATCCCTCATGATGAGTTTTGATATTCCGAGGGATTCTTCCCCAGTCATATCCTTTATAAATGAAGGCACAAATCCCGACTTGGTAAGTACTTCCCATAGGTTGTGGGAGGCCCAAAGTACGAGGAGATGGTGGCAAGTTATTTAAAAGTTTTGAATCTTGCATGAAAGCATTTGTTTTTTCTGATATTAAGGTTGTAGATAAGTCTGGTAAGAGTTCATCAGAAAGGGCATAAGATGTAGAAGGCTTATTACCTATGTCTTGAGATGTGGAAGGTATGATAGTTGTTTCTAGAAGATTTGAATTTATAGGGGTAGAATTTGAAGGAGTGGTTTTAGAGTTAAGATCTTTTTGAGGTTCTAGAGTAATTTGTTTAGAGGGTTGTTGATCTATATAGGAGGATGAAATTAATGGAGAGGAAATAGGTGAAGTTATGGGTGTATGTTTCATAGTTTTAGATGAAAAATAAGAACTAGGATGTGTGGATGATAGAGTAGGGCAAAATTGCACTCCAAAAGGTTCTGCCAAAGCACACATATCAAAAGGTCTAGGGTCACCATGAATGGTGACCAACTGATTTTTAAACTCGAATTTAACACATTGGTGTAAAGTTGATGGGACCGCTCGCATGGCATTGATCCAAGGGTGACCCAAAAGTATATTGTATGATGTTGGGCAATGTACAATAAACACGGTTGTTTCTAGGGTTCTAGGACCAACTTGCAATGGGAGGGTAATAACTCCACACGTTTCTTGTGTTTCATCATTAAAAGCTTTGATAATCATATCAGTTTTCTTCATTTCATCACTTCTGAAGCCAAATCGTTGGTAGAAGTCAAAGGTGCAAATGTTTAGAGATGAGCCATTATCAATCAAAACTCTTTTGACAGCTACATCTCCAATTAGAGCAGTAATGTATAAGGGATTGTCCTTATGTAAACTGTGTTGTGGGATATCTTTATCCCGAAAGTCAATACAATCAATCTCTCGAGTGATGATAGTATTGGCCATAGCTTCAAAGTTGAATGTTTTGAGGTACCATCATTTGGCTCAATGTAAGCATCAACTCATCCCTATGGGTGGGAGAGGATCTTAATAAATCTAAAAGGGAAATTCTGGCCGTAGTATTGGACAATTGCTCATTAATATTGTAAGGGGGTTTAGGTTGAACAGTAGGAGCATGATTCCCTTTATTGGGATTTTTCAAAACGAATGGAGCTGACCCATCATTCTGGTTTGGTTCTTGTTGAGAATTTTGAGCTTGTTGTCGAGTAACGACTCCAATGGTACCTACAATGTTATAGTGAAGACGCTAAACTGGTCTTGATTGAGCATTAATGGCTTGTTCATTAGAAAGGAATATATTAGAAGAAGGTCGAGTAGTGACTCTTCTAAGAAATGGTTCTTCTGGAACCATAGCATCTGTGATGGGTTGAATAGGATCTGATTCATTTTTAGAACTATTCGATTGGTTTGAAGTAATGTCTAGTTCACTTTCACTATCTAATTCTATATCACTAGAATCTGAAGTTTGAAAATTATGTAAGGGCCTAGTCGTAACCAGGGATAAGGTTGTGTCAAATATTTGAGGATCCTAAACAGGTAATTGTTCGCTAATGGTTCCTACATATCGGGTAGGAGGGGAAACATTATGATGTTCGATTTGATTGGCTACCTCTTTACCATGTCTTGGTAAAGGGTGTTGAAATATGTCTAGATTTTGATTGGCATTTTGATTTTGATTTTGGGGAACGATCTTTTGAGTATTATTAGGAGGGTTTTGTTTAGGTTGGAAGGCTTGCACTTCCATTTCATTATTGTTAATCAAATATTGTATTTTATGTTTCAACCTTTTACAAGAATTGGTAGAATGTCCAGGTCCTCTATGGAAATCACAGTGCAAGTCAGCTCTGTATCCGGGTATAGTTGGATCAGGTTCCCGGATGGCTGGTAATTGGATCAAACCTCTTTCAAGCAATTGAGGTAAAATAGTTGATAAGGGTTGGTTTAATCTAGTGAATTCTTGAGGAGGCTTGTCAGGAGGTTTCAATATAAATTTTTTTGTTGTCTTCGTTACATTGATATTCACAACATTCCTACTGTTAGTGACTCCGTCACCAACAACTTGTTTGTTTTTATATTGATTTTTAGATGTTTTCTCATCATCCTTCTTCCTAAGTTGGCCTCTCCTAATGAGGGCATCTTCTACTCTTCGAGCTAAATCTATAACTTGATCGAAGGTAGTTAAAGTAGTAGTCGATAGCTCATAAGATATATGTTCCTATAAATTGTTGATGAAAATGTCCAACATTTCCCTATAAGGCAGCACAAAGTGCAGTTTTCCTGTCAATTGCCTCCATCTAGCTAAGAAATCGGCAAAACATTCATCCTTGTCTTGTTTTAAATTGTATAAATCTTTAATAGTTACATGCCTCTCGATGTAGGCACTAAATTGATGGACAAAGGATTCAGCTGTTTCTTCGAAGTTTATCAAAGAATGAGTGGGCAATTGATAGTACCACTCTAATGCCATTCCACCTAAACTTTTTGGGAACATTTTTAATAATAGCAAGTCATCATGAGATATATCATGACATGTTATCCTAAACATGCGAAGATGCTCTATGGGATCTTGGGTTCCTTTATATATAGGCAGGATGGGCATGGGAAAATTCTTAGGGTATGGCTGAGCTACAACTATGGGATCCAAAGGTTGACTATAGATCTCTCGATAATTATACGAGGGACGGTAGGGATCTATCTGGTCCATACGTGAAGCTAATTGTTTCACCATGGCTTCGAGATTACTAGTTTGCCCCCCATATTGGTTCGGTAGGGCATTGACATGGGTTTTATGGGCATAGGATGGAGGAACATGCAGATTAGATGCCATGTTACTATTGTGTAAAGTATTGGTAGGAAAAGTATTATGGAGGAATTTTGAAGTTGGATTATGTTGTATTCCGGATTGTTGAAAATTTGTATTTGGATTTGTTTTAGGTTTTTGTTTACTTGAAGCATATTGCTCAATAGTTTGGCAGAATAAAGTAGTGAAGGAAGGTTTCTTTTGTGTGGGAGTGATTTTAGATTGAATAACAGTTTCCTTAGGAGGTTGGATAACCTGTTGTTTTGACATGTTTTGAGCCATAGTGACCATATCCGTATTGGATGGCCCAGCCTTGTCACTTTCTTGATCAATGAAAGACAAGGGGTTAGTGTGTATATTACACATATATTCCATGGTTGCTTGAGTGTTACTAATTTTCCCTTTATCAATACGTATTGCCACATTAAGGTCATCAATGTTATCACTGAGAAATTTCTTGAAATGCTCTACATTGTCAAAAACAATAGTTCCATTTGGAGTTACTCTAGGGGATGAGGATCCATCCTCTTTAACACTTCCTTCTTGTTCCTTATCTTCACCTAAGTCTTTGTCTGATTGACCTAGAGTTTCTCCTTCCAGATTTGGATCTCCAAGAAGGACATTTGGGTATTTAGTTGTATTTTGTAACCAATCTTCTCCTTCTCCTAAAGTTTCTTTACCATTCTTAAGTTTAGGCATGGTGCTAAGTTTTGATTTCAGCAAATATATATATATATATATATATATATATGCAAAAAATTAAGAGGTATATGTTTACTATATACCTACTACAATATTTGAAAAAGAAATGTTTAAGTTTTTGCTATGTTTTTTTTTTTAGTTTTTAGTTTTTTGAAATAATATAATAAAGACAACAAATAATGCAAGAAATAATACTGAAGTAATAATTTAGTTTTCTATAAAAAAATTATGAATATCATTAATAGGTTCGAGTTGTTTCGGAGTCATGAAGTGTTCTTCTTCAAATTAAAAGTTTTCTTTTAAAAATTTGATGAAAAGAGCTATAGTGATGTTGTCTGTTTCAGATGTTGGTTGATAAAAGTAAAGCTCATGGCAATACTCTCGATATAGCACAACTCGCGGAACTCTATTCCATATTTCCCTATTTGTAAGAACAACCTCTTGGTCTTCTACACAACCTAGGAACTGGTGCACAATGGCTGCGTTCTCGAGGTATTCCTCGAAGGTGAACAATTCTGAAGATACTAGAGCTCTCCTATAAGCTAACCATCTATGGTAGGCTCTCTGAAGTTCATGATAAAAAACTAGTTGATGAGGATCCAGGATTCTATTTAGGACTAGCCTCTTGATTTGCTTAAGTTGTGTGGACCTAGATGAGATGAGACTAAGTCTTCTATCAAGTTCGTTCCATAGGAACTGATTCCTACTCATTTCAGGCACATTAAGGAAAAAATTGACTTTGATGGCTGCCAATTGGTTTTCTACGTTTATAGTAACTGCTAACCTTTTCTTAGGAGCTACCATCTAAACATGATTTTAAACTTTAAATGTTTTAAAATGCATCTAAGTTTTAGTTGTTATATATATATATATATATATATTGTTTTGTTTTGTTTTCAAAAGGTTATGATGCATTCACGTCGGGTTCACCAAAATGTATCGCTCCAAATTTTTTGCATCCTTACCTTTAGGCTATTGGATCCGTGCCCGAAAGGAGGATGGGAAAAGGATGTCATGGTACCTCATACTGAGAGGACTTTGCGAAGGTCTCGCCTCTCAAGGGAGGTATATTTTGATGATTTTTTGACAAATGGTGTGTTCACTAGGAAACATTTAATGGCAGTTTCCACGCCTAGGTTTGGAATGTGTTTTAATGTGTTCGTTTTTAATTTTAAGCATTCATGTCCTAGGTTTGGCCAAATGAATCTAGATTAATCTACATGAAAATGCAGATTCAATGAGTACAAAAAATAGATTTAAAGACATAAAATAGATAATTTACAGAATATAAATGAGGAATACCTGATCCGGATGTCTGGTGATGATTCTGATGTTTGAAGCAATCAGGATCATCTGGCATTCGACAGAATCATCTGAGATCTGACAGAATCATCTAATATCTGATGAATTCATCAAACGAATTCATCAGAGACCTGCAAGCAGAAAAACAGATACAAAATACAACGAATACTATTGTGCTAACAGAGGGAAGCAACACCAAATGACTATATGAATACTGAGTAATAGTTGTGAACAAAAATTCAAGCAAATTATGATATTTTAATGACAAATCATGATCTTAGTATGCAATCTAAGCTAAATGGGTGAACTCAAAATGCAAAATAACATAAACACTGAATAAATTATCTAATTTTTAGAATAAAATAGCAAAGAAATGTTTGAGAAATGCAAACTTTAGGCACTGATTGCCTTAATATGGACTGCAGTTGAGATCGTCTCACATCAGTACGAAATTGCCTCGAATTTGATAGGTTCACCTTTGATCTGAACAGGTTCATCGGCGATGATGTGTGCTAGCTTCGGCTAAAAAATAGTGATGTACCTGCAACAAAATTGGTATGGGACCAATGTAAATGAAAAATTGGGATGGTTTAGCATAGGTGGAGTTAAATTGCAGATAATTTCAGCCAGGGGGGTGCTAAGGGAATAGATTAGGATTAAATAGGCTTAGGGGAGTAGTTAGAAGGTTGGAGATCATCCCAATTTGGGAGATCTCCAATGGGGGAGGGTCCCTAACGGTGCAGACACGCTTTTGCCTGGATTGGAGACCCGTTGGAACAGAATCCAACTTTGCAAAATCAGTTTTGCGACAAGATCATCTGGATGTCCTAGTCTAGATGAAATCATCAGATTTGGGGTGATATCATCTGATCGGCGATGATATCATCAAACGGTCAAAACAACCTCTAAAAATGGCACAAAAAAGAGGGAAACGGATTACCCGATGGTTAATGGGCGGTTTGGGAGGTTAAATTTGAATTTTAAATTATTTACTAAGGTGAATGTAATTTTTATAATTTTATTGTGCCAATTTTAGGGTGCTACAAGAGCTTCACCTATTTCTTCTTTAGAATCTTCACCTGAGATATCTTTAGAAGAGCTGACATTATTGGATATGAAACTTTTCTTTTTGAAGTTGCTTTTTCTAAAATTTGGTTTCTTCTTCTAGTCACTTCTTTCTTGGTGTGACCCTTCATAACTTTTGGTTTTCTCATTCATTGGACACTTAGTTGCAAAGTGACCAACCCCTCCACAATTGAAGCACTTAAATGATAACTTTCCTCTATATTTTCCTTTTCCATTTATAAGTTTTCGAACAAAGTTAGCTTTTGTTTCATTCGATGTCTCTTCATCCTCAGATTCTTATTCAGCTTTTATATTTTTGTGTGCTTTAAAAGTAGCTTCTTTTTCTATGGGCTTAGTTTATCCTATTCTCATTTCGTATGCTATCAAAGAGCCATGCATCTCGTCTATGCTAAAATTTTTTAGATCTTTAGCTTCTGCTATTGCAGAAACTTTAGAATTAAATCTTTTGTGAAGAGTTCTAAGTACGTTTTTCATGATGACCGCATCTTCGATTTCTTCACTGAGTCCTCTGATTACATTAATGATTCTATTGAATCTCAGCATATAGGCCTCTATGTTCTCATCATCATTCATTTTTAATGCTTCAAACTGAGCTTGATGCGTTTGTAGCTTGGTTTCCTTGATCTTGTTGTCTCCTTAATGGATGCTCTTCAGTTTTTCCCACATGTCTTTTGTCGTTTTATAGCTCATGATCCTTATCATTTCACTGTCTACTAGCCCACACATTATGGCATTCTTTGCTTTGGAGTTATTCTCAAACTTTTTCTTCTCAACAGTATCTGTTGGAGGAGTAGCTGGTATTGTGTATCCCAACGCACATAGATATGTCTGCATCTTGAGTCTCAAGAATGAGTAATTAGTTTCGTCAAAAAAATGAGCTTTGTTTGATGAGAATCCTTCACCACCTACCATTGTGTTTCTTCCAAGATCACCTTAGCTAATTAAGCTTGTTCAAGAACCTTTCTCTGATACCAATTGATATTCTCACAATGGCACTGAGATGGGGGGTGAATCAGTGTAGCTATTTAAATTCAAATATACAACTCTTAAAGCTGAAGCAAAGAGAACTTAAAAGAAAATAAAGCAATTATCACAAGAGAGCACACCACAACACATAATGTAACAAGGTTCACCAATTTGGCTACTCCTCAAGAATGACTGCTTGGACTACGGTCCAAATCTAGCCTTTGCAAAACACCAATTTTACAATCTATTTACCAGCACCCATTGGAAGGAGCACCAACCCCTGATTTATCTACACCAATATAAAGGAGCACCAACCCCTATCCAAGCACCAACTTGGATCATAGTTTTGAAAGCTATTTCAATGACATACAAATGCCTTCACTTTTACAAGGCCCTGACTAGTCTACAATTTATCAAAACACAGTAAACACTTACTACTCAGCTTGTCACTCTCTTACAGCACTCTTCTAACCCTCTTTTAGCAACACTTTCACACATTCAGTGGTAGCTTTATTCTCCATGCAACTACCCTTTTATAATCAAATTGTCTAACTGTAACTCCAATTGTAACTCCTTTTATTTCTCATGCGCCACTTGCCAGTTGTAACGCCTTCTAACTGTAACTACTTTTGTATAAATATAGGGTAGGCTTTTCATCAACCACGATGCATGTTACAAATTTACACATATACCCCTACCATGACTGTTCGTCTTCTCGGTCATGACTATTCGTATTCTTTTCTATGCATGCATGCATATTCGATTCTATTTATACGACTGTTAGATTTCTCCTTCTTTGACTATTCTTAAATTAGCTACATGATTTTATTTTGTAACGTCCCTTGTAACTGCTGTGTAAATTCAATCAATGATTACATATCTTAATACGGCTAGGTTCTATTTTTAACTTGCACCAAAATGACCTGTCATGAAATCGTGACACTTCTGCCTCTTTGTCTTCTTCTTGGCTTGTACCCACAAAAATACATGTCACGAAATCGTGACAGTTTTTGCCTCCTTGTCCTTTTCTCATCTTGCACCTAAAAAAATAGAACATGTCACAAAATCATGACACTTTCGTTGCCTTGAGCTCTTCTCTGTCTCTTTCCCATAAAAATAGAACATGTCATGAAATCATGACACTTTCGCTGCCTTGAGCTCTTCTTTGCTTGCACTAGTGAAAACATGACATGTCATAAAATTGTGACATCTTTCACTTTCGTACACTCTTCTCTACAAGCACTAGCAAAAACATGACATGTCATGAAATCATGACATATTTTGCATTTGTACACTCTTCTTGGCTTGCACCAGTGAAAACAAGACATGTCACGAAATCGTGACACATTCGCTGCCTTGTGCTCTTCTCTGTCTGTCGCCCACAAAAACACATGTCGCGAAATCATGACACATTTGCTGCCTTGTGCCTTTCTCTATCTTTTTCCCATGAAGCCACAACATGTCATAAAATCATGACACATTTGCCTTCGTACACTCTCTCTCCTCTTCGGGTCACGAAAACCCGACATGTCATGAAATTGTGACACTTTTTCTCCTTGGCACTTTTCTTCCCTTCGGGTCGTGAAAACCCGACATGTCACGAAATCGCAACACTTTTTCTCCTTAGTGCTTCCTCTTGCAAATTGTCATGAAATTGTGACACTTTTCCTTGCCAGCTCTTTCTGAGTCGCAAAATCATGACACATTTTCATTCGTACTACCTCTCTTGTAGATTGTCACGAAATCACGATAGTTTTCTTTGCCTGTGCCTTCTCTCCAAACATGTCACAAAATCACAATAGTTTTCTTTGCCTGCGCCTTCTCTCCAAACATGTCGCAAAATCGTGATAGTTTTCTTTGCCTACACCTTCTCTCCAAACATGTCACGAAATTGTGATAGTTTTCTTTGCCTACGCCTTCTCTCCAAACATGTCATGAAATCATGACAGTTTTCTTTGCCTGTGCCTTCTCTCCAAACATGTCATGAAATCATGATAGTTTTTCTTGCATGCGCTTCTTCTTTGAACATGTCATGAAATCATGATAGTTTTTCCACTTGTTTTCTTCTCTGCCAACATGTCACGAAATTGCGACAGTTTTCTTTGCTTGCACATTCTTTCCAAACATGTCACGAAATCGTGACAATTTTACCAGCATTTTCTCTCTCCTTTGATATGTCATGAAATCACAACTTTTCTAGCTTTTTCTCTCTCCTTCGATATGTCACAAAATCGTGACAGCTTTGCCAGCTTTTTCTCTCTCCTATGATATATCGTGAAATCACAACAGAAAACATGTCGCGATATCGCGACAATTTTCTTACTTGTCTTTTTCTTTGATTCTTTGAATCTGGGCCACTTTTGTCTTCTTGGAAATTTACTGTACATGCTCTGACTAACCTCTGAACTCCTGTCCACTACATCAACTAATTTATCTATCTGTGTTGACAACAATGACAATACTATTTTTGCACCTTGCTCAAAAAAACTCACTATACCATATTAGAGAAGTTATGTCTCACAGTCGTATTTTCTACATAGAAACTATGACATTATATGCTCAATCAAAAAATGTATGTTATTGCCAAATTTGACCCTTTACGATATCTTATGAGTCGATCGTATTTATCTGGTCACACAGCCAAGTGGGTTATTGCACTAAGCGAGTTTGAACTCACGTTTATAGGATAGAATTCTATTAAAGGTCAAATCATAGCAGATCAATTAGTTGTTGCACCCTTAGATTCTACCCATCCCCTCATCATTGAGCTTCCCGATGAATGCCTTAAACTAGAGGCAGACCATCCTAAACAATGGTCCCTATACTTTGATAGAGCCCGATGTATGAGTGGGGCTGGTGCAGGTATTTTTTTAATATCTCTGCAAAAACATCTTATACCCATGTCCTTTAAATTAGCATTTGCTTGCACTAATAATATTGCTGAATATGAGGCTCTAATCCTTGGATTACGAGCAGCTTTGGCATTGAAAATAAAAAATTTATTAGTTTTTTGTGATTCCCAACATGTCATAAATCAAATCAATGATGTTTATCAGACCAGAGATGATAAATTACGCCCATATAAAATATATGTTTTGCAATTATTATCCTTATTTGATCAAGTTACCTTGGAAGCTATTCCTCGAACTAGCAATCGTGCGGTTGACACTATGGCTGCAACTGCATCTCTTTTGCCCTTGGATTTAGATGATGAATATGCTACCATAATTATTCGTCGACTCCAGGAACCTGCAAGCAAATCATGCTTAGAAACTTTGGATGTGTTTCTAATCAACGACACTACTTTCGAACCATGGTACACTGATATATTTAATTTTCTACAAAATGGAACCTTCCCTAATGGTTATACTAGCGACCAGTGCTGATTATTACGTAGACAAGCAAGTCGCTTCGTAATTATTGGTAATGCCTTGTATAGGAGATCTTTTGAAGGCATATTATTAAGATGTTTGAATCTAGAAGAATCTAGATCAGCTTTGAGTGAAGCCCACGATGGATCTTGTGGAGGACACTATAGTGGTAACGCAATTGCTAAGAAGCTCCTTTGGATAGGATATTTTTGGCCTACCATGGAGAATGATGCATATGATTATGTGCACCATTGCGACAAGTGCCAAAAACATCCTGACCTTGTCCATGCGCCTGCACAAGAACTGCAGGCTATTTCATCTTCTTGGCCCTTTTCAAAATGGGGCTTCGATATCATTGGGAAAATCAACCCTGTGTCATCTGATGGACACAAATTTATCATAACCGCTATGGAGTATTTCACAAAATGGGTTGAAGCTATGCCTTTACCCTCTTGTACTGGAATGCAAGTTTCCAAATTTATTTTTAATCAAATTATTTGCAGGTTTGGAATTACTGCCAATCTCATCTCAGATAATGGAACTTGTTTCAAAAATAAATATGTCAAAAAATTATGTCAAAGATATAAAATACAACATCGTTGATCCACTCCCTACTATCCTCAGGGTAATGGCCAAGTAGAAGAATCTAATAAAACATTAATCAAAATTCTCAAAATACTAGTCAATAAATCTAGTCGAGATTGGCATATTCAATTATATCCTACTTTGTGGGCCTATCGAACAAGTGTTCACACCCCCACTGGAACTTCACATTTCGTTTTGGTTTATGGTGCTGAAGCTATTTTTCCATTTGAATTAGAAGTTCCTTCTTTGGCTCTACTACTTCAAGATACTGAAGTAGGGGATGAATATCGTGCTGCAAATTTAGTCAGCTAGAAATTCTAGATGAAAATTGCATCAATGCTTTGGAGCATCTTCATTCCTACCAAAACAAGCTTAAGAGAGCATATCTCAAGAAATTTCATCCTCGATCCTTTGAGATCGACGACCTTGTCTTAAAAGAAAATAAAAAAAATACTAATGCTACTAAAGACCTTAAATTTAAATTCGAGCCCAACTAGCTTGGACCGTATATCATCACAGCTAAATTTGGATTGGGAGCATACAAATTATCTACCTTAGATGGTAAAGAACTTAAAGAACCTATGAACATTATGCATCTCAAACGCCACTATGCATAAAAAATTGGGTCATTTCATAATTTGTATATACTATATTTTGCATATTGTTTCATTTTTAGTCATTTCTATCAAAATATTTTTCAAAGAACAGTAATAGTATTTCTTCTTGCAAATCATCAATTAAAATCAAATACAAAAACATCAAAATTGTCAAAATATTCAAAAACATCTTTTTTATACCTGTTAATTCTTGGAGTTTGCAGTTATATTTTCAATTATCTTAGATAAATGAGCATTTATTTGGAATCCCACACTTTCATAGTCACATGAATAAATATATTGATTTTATTTGGTATGATTATTAATCTCTCTTATATCAAAGTCCACATTGGCATTAAATAAAATTTTGAGCATAGAGAACTGATTATGTTATTTACTTGAACCAAGTATATCTTTTCACATTAAAATGATTTATTTGCAAATTCAATATGATGCTACATAGTAGACATGGTTTCTTGAGTGAAAAGTTTCCCCTGCTATCCTATCATGCACATGGTCTAGAATATTTGAGAATTGACAAAAGGACAAGCTCACCCCTACCTAGAATAAAAATCCCTTGCTCTACAGCTAATCCAAGCAAGTATCCCTAGCATAGGAATAAAAAGAACAATGCAAGAAAAAAAGAAGAAAAAAATGTTATTTTGTATCATCACAGCAATATTTTAGCATTATCTCAAATATCAAGCAAAAATACAAAAAAAAGAGCAAAATAGAAAAGCAAATGCAATAAAATCCTTTCCATACCCCTTGAAAAGAAAAGAAGGGTGAATGAGCTTGAATCCCTGGAATTCTCAATTATTCGAAAACTGTGAGGTAAGCCCCATAACAGGTGGTTTGTGCCCAACCCGCTTGGCCTTGGGTAATTCCTAGCGTGGTGATATGTCTGTAACATTAGCGACCTTCTTTTGTACAGACCTATGTCGTCTTATGGATTAGATAGCTCTTGATAACCTAACTTGCACAGTAGTCTGGTAAGGTTATATGCATATAAATCATGGTTAACGAACATTCATTTGGTTAAGGAAAATTGCTTGTATCAAATTATCTTGCTCAAAATTAGTGAAATGAACAATACAATTGCACACACATTTGTATTTGAGAGATTTTGTATCATTATGATAAATCAAGATCAGTAATGAACTCACGTTTACACATGAGGATCCCTTATAAACCTACATTTGTTTTTGAGATAATTTAAAATATTTCTGTAATTCTTTTTAGCACAATTTTATCCTCTTATTTCTAAATTTTATTTTGTATAAAAACAATTATATACATTGTGTCACAAAATTGCAAAACGATTGCAAACAACATGTTCATCATATTATTATTATTTGTTTATCAAAAATCAAAAATAAAAAATCAATCATGCAATAAAACTACAATATTTATTTTATCTTTGGATTTCGTGATGATGGTATAAGTCTATACCTATAAATTCTATGCCTAACACAAACCATTGTTCTAATTTTATTTTCCCATCCATTTTAAAAACACATATGGCTTACATCATTATGTTACACAATTGTGCTTCAAAACGAACGAACACTTATTCTATTTCATGTCATTATTTCAAACATTCCATCTTGCAACTATGGTATAATTTCTAAGGAATTATTCAAAAATTTATCACACTTAGGAATTTATGCCTAGAAAAAATCACTTTTAAACATATTTCATGCATAATTTTGTGAAAAATCTGAAAACAAATCATCCCCATCATCATTTTCATCATCACAACATCAAGTCTTAAGACAATCTCTTAAGCACTCTTTTACTTTTAGCAATATTTCTATACTAGGATTAGCTTGACGACCTAGCGAGCGGTGACTCCATAAAATGGTCTATAACAGTGTCAATGTCCTTTGAAATTATTGTTAGAAGTCCCCTTTATATTTCATCAAATCACACCAAAAACAACCAATTTATGTATATCAGATTATTTCATTTACAATTTTATGGCATGACATAACATTATAATTTATTTCCAAAATGACATAATTACATGAATCAACAATTCAAACATCATACAACAGATACACAAGTCATATCATCAAAAATACAATCTATATATATCATCAATCAATTATGTACATCATCTGGATTGGTATGCCACAATAAAAACTCTAGCATACTCAATCCCCTCAAAAGTAATAATAATATAATCTGCACTCTGTAGTAGCTAGCCTCGAGAAGCCCTTGAGCTCTCAGCCTCATCTCCTCCCCCACCTTGATGTGGAGGAGGTGGTCCCATAGAGGTTCGGGCCGTATCTCGGGTCCTCTTCATCGATCGTGAGGATGTCCTCGATGATCCCATCATGACCAACTCTGCAATGGGGGCTAGCAATGATATCCTCTGTCCCTCTGGGACCGCCTAATAGTACAAACCCTAGTAAAATATGGTTTGAGTAATAGACCATGCTAGATCTCGAGTGCTCACTCCTCTGCCTTGAGCTCTAATTCATGTAGCCTCATCTTACAGTGTCTACACCTAAGCCTGAAGGTGGGCAACCTCAGCTCAGAGAGCCGTTGTCTCGTTGCTCTCCCCTACATCCACACCCTTGCCCTTATCGAGCGATGGTGGCCTCTTCCCCTACTGAGAAGGGAATCCCTCATCCCTCCTCCCTATCCTCTATGGTCTCTACGGAGCCTATGGCATCCTATGGCATCTCTCCTCTGGGGACCGCTGCTGCTCTCTCCCCTTGTGACCCTGTGCTACCTCAATAGCAGCCTGGCATTGCCTCCCCATCTGGCGCACCATGGCATGCACTGGACCCTGCACCCTTGTCATTCGAGGAGGTCAGATGCCTATGCACCAGGCATCATAACTGGCTGCAACCCCAATGTTGTCACCATACAATAGCTATATTGGGGCATCATCCACATCTTGACTCCAAAATCACTGCATGTCTGGAGCCCCACTCAGTGTAGTACTATCCTAAATAGTCTAGGAGTACTCGTAATCCTTGAGATAAGGGATCCCCTACTATAAACCAAACTATCATCATACTCGGTCATAGCAGTGGAGCTCTACCTCTCCTCACTCCATCCTCAGCCAACAGACTCTCCTAATGTGAGCCAGCTCTTACCCATCCTTTGCCCACCGAGGATGCTCTCACCATGGCCTCCAGGTGATCTAGTCTAGGATGAGGTCATCCAAAAACCTCTATGACATCGACAGATCTATCTACCACTGTGACCCTCTTTATAGCCACCAATAGAAAACTTGGGGTCTCTCTCAGTCAACCCCTATTAGTGGAAGCCCTATCGGCCTTTGCACCGCAATGTGCTCCCAACACCAAACCTGCAACAGTGATGTCAAAACTAGACATCGACCTCCCTTGTATACGACCCCATGAAGGATCCTATACAAGCGGTAGAGTATAGAGCTACCCCATGCAAATTTGTACCCGTGGTCTCTCATGTTGTAAACTATATCTAAGAAGAGCCACGGTAGTCTGCATCCGCTCTGGTGGCACAATAGTAAGCCACCTACCACCCCTACCAAAACCCGAGTCAGTCTAGATGCCCTAAGAATCTATCGTAGAGACTCGATGTTCACCCTGCCCTTCTCCAGGGCAAAGCTTGGGTCTCTAGTCAGCCTCATCATCACCTAGCCTTGATTGGCTATAGGCATCATGAGTCATCCCTGTATGGGGATCCTCATGATCCTCCATACGTCCTCTAGAGTGGGAGCCATTTCCCCTATCGATAACCAAAAATAGGATGACCCCAGATACCATCTCTCTGCTAGGGCTATCAGTAGCCCCATGTCAGTCGGTACTTGTGGCATCTCTACCACATGTTGTAGCCTGACATGTCCTAGTTGGTCACGCTTTGCCTATTCAAGCACGACTATGTCGTCTCTTAGTTCATCATATTTCCATTCTCAGCTCTTTAGTAATCCCCTCTGCAAAACAAACAATAACAACAAAAAATAATTAATAACCAATCATTAAAATAAAATTAAACATATTTTAAATCAAGTTAAAGATGTTATCATCCACCATCGAATGATATCATCCTAAATTGGCCAAATTTTCCTTTCTAGGATGAATTCATCTCTACTTTCGTAAACTTGGGGATCACCCCTTGTTGAACGAGATCACCCCTAGTTCATTGATTTTGCCCTTTGACAAAATCGATGATCTAGGGATGATTCTGATGAAATAGGGATGATTTCATCTGGACGATGTCGACATCCTAAAAATGGCCACGATGCCCCAAATAATCCAAATTTCAATCGACAGATTGCACAAAGCAAAATCAAAACTAATCTACTAGGCTTAGATCCTTACCCGTAGCCCATGTTGGACCTTTGTCACTCTGTGCGCTGTCTTTTATTTCTTTATACAGAGCTCTGGAACAATAAATATGAACAGTAAAAATGAATTAGGGATTTACCCTATTTTCTTAATTTTATTTTAAAAAAATCAGCATTTTAATTTTTGGCTTTCCGCTTTTTTACCTCAAACATTTGATTTGGGTAAAAACATGGAGGGGGCACCATAGTCAGTAGTTGTACGATTCGACCAAGAATCATCGTCTAAAAAATTGAGTACATTTTTGCTTTCTCGTAAAACGAGAAAAACTCGTCTTTAACACATTTTCTTCAAAAAATTTGCTAAAGAGGGGGCAAAATGTAGCACCCTAAAATTGGCACGATTAAAAACCTTAGTAAAAGATAAAAGATAAAAATTTGAATTTTAACCCCAAAACCACTCCAAAACTTCCTGCTACCCATTTCCTCATTTTTCGCACCATTTTTAGGATTTTTTTTGACCGTTGGACGATATTGTTGTAGATTAGATGAGATTGTCCCAGATCTGACAAAATCGTCATGGATAGAACATCCAGATGATTTTGTCCCAAAACCAAATTTTCATAATTAGTTTTCGTTTCAACAACCTCTCCAACTTGGGCAGAAGCGTGTCTGCGTAGTTGGAGATTTCCCTGTTGGAGATCTCACAGATTGGGATGATCCCCAACCTCTTAAACCTCTTCCTAAGCCTATATAAACTAGGATTTTCTAGTTTACCTCCCTGACCCTACCTGACCCCCTTGATTTTGATTTCCCTGAACCCCTTAGCTGACAGATTTAACTCCTTATTACCTTGTACTACTGTCTATGTTTTATATTTTGCATTTTATTGTAGGAACTCTACTGGTTTTCAATCGAAAATAGCTCGGATTGTCGGAGACGATCTCGTACGATTGGAGGTGATCCTAACTGTAGTCCATATTAGGGGCAATCCGAGTCCAAAGTTTGCGTTCCCTTAGTTTTCTCTATATTTTTTTTAAATTGTATTTCTGTACTATCTTTAATTATTATGTTTTTGCATCTTGGAGTTCACCTCATTTAGCATAATCGCATGGTAAGGTTAAAATCAATCATTAAATCTACTGCATTTCATTATTTGTTATTGGAATCCATTATTTAGGCATGTTTGTTGTTATTTCTACCATTGTCCTTTGCTTTTGCACTTGCATATTTGGTATTTGGTGTCTATTTTTGTGATTGCAGGTTTATGACGAATTCGTTTGATGAATTCATTAGATTTCAGATGATCTTGTGAAATCTCAGATGATTACATACAAATTGAGGTGATCTGAACTACTACAAGACTCAAAATCTTCATCAAACATCCGGAATCAGGTATGACACATTCTAATTGGCATATTCTCTGTTATTAGCATTCATTCCTATTTTTTGTATTCATTTAAATTTGCATTGGCATATAGAATAGTTTAGATTCATCTTGGCCAAACCTAGGATTTGAATGCTTGAGCATAAAAATGAACACATCAAACCCATTACCAACCTAGGCATGGAAACTACCACTCAAAAGTTTCTTAGTGAACCCACCATCCATAAAAAATTCACCCTTATACTCCTCCCTTGAGAGGTGGGACCTTCAAAGGGCCTCTCAGTCTGAGGTATTGTCCCATCCTTCTTGCATCCCCCTTTTGGGCATGGATCCTATAGCCTGAGGGTAAGGATGCAAAACATTTGGAGCGATACACCAACTGAGCTCATAGAATATCCCTCTCCTCATCCTGTCTTCACAAAAGATTCTCCAATCATACTATCTTAGCATGAAACCTAGCCTCCACATCCCCTAGGATAGCCTGTGACATGGGCACCTCCAATATGGCCTGCTGCTCTGACACCCACTACTCCAGGACATCCTTTACATTTGGATGCTTTGAAACCCCCGCATCATCTCCATTTCTAGTGATGTCATTGATCTCCACCATGTCTGCATCATTAAGTAAAGCCCCCTATGCCTCTGCATCCCCACATCCTACTGCTACCACATCTACCTCCTAGAGACCCCTCACCCTGCCACCACCACATAGTCCACCATCGTTCATACTCTGTAGTTACCCCAACATCATCCACGTTGGGTACCTCAATCACTGCATCAGACCCCTCGCCCAATGACTCAATGATCGGCTAGACTAGGGTCCTCTCATCCCTACGATGTTGATAGATCATGAGATCACAAAGCAATCCTTGGCACACCCCAAACTGCTGCATCACTCGAACATACAAAAAGTATTCTTGCTTTGTCCCATGCCACCCAATCAACCATCTACCCCTATGCACATGCTAGAGCCACTCACCAGCCTTAGGCTAGGCTGGACAGTCTTGGTACGACCGCTAGAACACCTACCTAGGCACTAAACAAGAGAAGGCATTCGTATAGTGCCCTAAAGTACCTGCCCACCGCTGACTCTGCCCATTCTCCTTTGACCTCTGCCATAATGCGGCATATCCAATCTCTTGATCCACCATCTCACCTCGGGTGGTCCAAGGCAACCCCTGTGGCTACTCCACAACTATGTGTTGCCATCCCCAACACTGCAAGAGATAGCTGCACCTGATACCCTTTCACATTTGGTAGTAGACCTTGTATAGCTTGTCATACAGCTATGCTAGCAACATTTTATCCCATCTCATAATCAATGGATCTGAGGTAGGACACTCCACCAAAGTGGAAACCAACTCTAGTAGGTTCCAAGGGAACCTCGCACCTGAGGAGTCAAGAAGCATCATATTGGAAATGAGGACCATGAGTAAAGCATGCCTCACCCCAAATATGCCCTTCTCTAGCCACCACCACACCAGAATATCACCTATATGGCAGTTAGCCTCTGCCCTCTCCACAGGCCTATCCACCCCCCTCTCCCCCATCGAACCAAAACACCGTGTTAGTACTATTTTCTACTGGTCTCGATGGGTCATTCGGATGGGCAGCCCATCTATCAAAATTCGTAGAATCTGATATACGTCCTCCAAAGTAACAATCATCTCCCTTGTTGTGATATGAAAGGTTTTGGTGTGGGGATACCACAAATTGATCAGGGCAGTCAAATATGCCCAATCCCCCACCACAGTCTCCAAACGCATCACCTGCTTGAGCCCAAGGGCATCAAGCCACTCTCAATCTGTAACTTTCAGTGCATCCCAGGCATCAGAGAAATTAGTCGACTGGCGGTGCTGACTCCTCACAACCTACAAAACACAAACCCGATAAAACAAAAAAAAAAAAAATTAGGGTTTCAACCTTAATTTAAACAAAAATGTTCAAATAATTGTATAGATGAAAAACAAAGTATAGAAAAATTATACAGTAAAAGTACAGATCAATCAAATAAACTGTACAATAAAAAAAAAATAACACAATTCATAGTAGGGTTTTTAACCTTAAAGTGTGAACAACAAAATCAAATAAAACATAAAATCTATATTCGTGTTACAACCTTAATAAGACAAAAACAACAAAAAATAACGCTCATAAGCATTTTAAAAATTAAAAAAAAAAAAAATAACACGCAGAAGGAAGGAACATCATACCGGTCTCACCTTGGCTCCTCCACTCGAAAATTAGGTCCTCGCACTCATGATGTCCATGAAATCTCGACAGAACTCCTCTATGCAAACTCACACTCCTTACTGCTCCAAATAGCCAAGAAAAAATTGTTGCAAATGAGCCCAAAACCTAGATTTGGTCTTTTTATAGGTTTTTAGGCTTGTAATTGTTCCACCCTAGGATGAGTGCTCTAGTTAGAACTCATCCCACCCTAGGACGATTACAAAATTTCTATTCATCCCATCCTAGGACGATTACAGAGAAAAAAATAAAGCAACAAAAAATGCATCCAAAAAATGCACCAAAAACAACAATAAACCTGTCGAACCAAGGTGCCTCTACACCTGACATTCATGGCATGCAAAACTGATGTCGGGGTCATAAATACTCACTATACTACTCCCTAAGAAGGCTACCATAGCAGGACCACTCCATGAGAAGGAGGATTTTTGATAATTTCTACCCCAATAGGCATCAAATAAAAGGGTCAAAACCCACCAAAAACAGGTCCAATGGTTGGAAAACTGCATGAGCATTCGATGAAAAACAATTGAAGGCACCCTTACAAATGTTATCTTGGGTTGAAAAACTCGTCGCTTTTCTCATTTTTGGTCATTCCCTCATTGATTTGTCGCTTGAGGTGGTAGTCACACTTAGGCACCAAATCAACAAATGCACACCTAATCAAGAAAATGCATGCATTCAAAGAATCATTGACAAAGACAATCACGCTCCTGCTTGGGGTAGTAAACAAGCAATAATAACAAGCTAAAAAAACACTTGGTATTATAGAAGCATGAAGACAAGGTTCCTCAGACAAAAGGTTGTGCCCTTTGCCTATTCATGACTTAACAGTGTCCAAGATCAAGTACACCTCACCAAAAAAGGTTACACTTGGGTTAAGCTCCTTAGTTCATCAGAAGCAAGGATTCAAGAATGCATACCCTTTCCATACTTGGTGTATCAAAATTTGGTTGGGTTACTGAGAAACCCTAATCATTAAGTGCTTTGGTTATCTATTTTTTGCTCAGCACTGCGCCACACACAGTGCATCCCAAAAATAGGCATCTGTAGACACCAAAACAAAACCAATCCGATTATGTGACTACAAGCACTGATCAAGTTGGCATACATACCCCCTAGGGTAGCCTCCAAAGGTTAAATAGTGGTCCTAACCACTCCCAAATAAGTTTTGGAAGGTCAGAGGTCAATTTGGCACCTTTTAAAGCACTTTGCTCTCTATTCATCCCACCCTGGGATGATTAGAATTCTATTCATCCCACCCCGGGATGATTAGCAGCAATCATCCTAGGGTGGGACAATTAGCAGGTTTTACTAGCAAAAATTCAAGCCTTGATAGATCCACCACTCAACTTCACCTTCATTGCATGCAATTACGAGGAACGGTTTCAAATTTGAGAGAGGGACTTCAGTCAAGCAGGCCTCATGCAAGAAGGCCCTAAATCAGGGAGAAATCTTCTCTCCCTCCAAAAAAGGCATGACAAGCCAAGTGGTGCCCTCGCATGCACATTCAAATGAGACCCTCAGGTCTATAAAATGGTGAGCCTTCTCACCCCAAAAAAGGATGGAGTTGGAGCATTTGGAGCAATGGAGTGCTACCAAATTATACCCACATTCCCTTTTATGCTTCTTACATCCCTAATTTCTCTTTTGGAAGAGAGGTTATCGGGTGAACACTAAGAAAACAATACTGACCCAAAAACCAACAAATCAGATACAATCCCACACCAAATTTGTTGACACAACCCCCTAGGAGGTTTTAGACCCATCCCAAGTGGATTGGTGTCAAAACCAGACCCTAAACAGTGGGCGTCCTGCCCCCGGGGTGCCCCTTAGACTGCTGCAGTCCTAATCGTCCCACCCCAAAATTATTAGAAATATGTGAATGCTTTCTTCACTATTATTTTTGAATTATGTTATATTTGGTTTAATTATGCTATTGTTCAAGTTTCATTGCATTCTGACCTGTTTGACCTTGTTTTTATTATTTTACGTGTTTACTAACCTACAAGGAGCTCCTTCGGATACAAGACAATCTGGGTAGAATATGCCAAATATGACCTTTTGGGTCATCCAAAAATGCCATTTTTTCCTAACCCCAAGTTTGCAAGAGTTTTGGAGACCTCTGGGTAGGACATTTGCAAGGTTTCTTTTGCATGTTTTGTGATAGTCCTAATCGTCCCACCCCAGAGTGATTAGAAATCCATGCATGATTTCTCGACTGTTCTTTTTGCAATGTGTCCCTGATGATGTTTCTATGTTTTTTTCAAATTTTGAATTCATTATGACATGTTCTGACCATAATTTTGCTATTTTATGTATTCACTAGCCGGAGGCCCTAGGGATTGCATGTTTTCCCTCTATCCGCATATGTTATTAACTGTTTGCTATTTATTTGTGTGTAGGATCTCATCTCTAGGAACACTGGAGGGGCATCAAGCAATGATGAACACACAGACATAAGCAACAACAACCTTTGGCCCATCCATTTCAAATGTGGGCATGCAAAAGACACTGGAAGCGTATCATCCGTTGATGTAATGAACTATATCAAATGTTATGAGCCTTGGAAGGGGGACATATTATAACTAGATTTAAAAGCAACATTAATAAAAGATGCCTCACTTTTATTTGTTTGATAACATCTCATGTCTTTCCTTCATGCATTGCTTTTCTCGCATTCATAGGACTTAGCATTTTTATATCAATTTTGTTTGCATCATAATTTGGCATGCTGTCACTCTGTATTCGTCTTTCAAGAAGTATCACACAATAACTTCTTAGTAGTCCCCACACCCAGCTGACTAGTCAGGCTCATAATTGTTTGAGCCTGCCTCGCCATCATGACCTTAAAATACTCTGCCTTAGTCTTGTGCCTGACCATATCAGCTCTCAGCTGCTCCACCTTAGCCTCCAACTATCGAACTCTATCTCGCAACCCCTATGCCTCCTCCTCTACATCTCTCCTTGTTTATATATAATAGGAATATGTTGTGTCGCATCTATGAATGCACCAATATCAATGGTATCATCTATGTTACCCACAATAGTAGCAACACCTCCCTCCTCCTCTTCCCCAGCAGCCTATCCCATATCCACATCAACATCCACGGGTACCTGCTTCACCCTCATATCTTGGGTGCTCGCTCCACCACCCAAGTAGTATCATGAGCATCATAGAGGAACCTCCCCCTCATCGCAAACCACATCCTCAGCCCTAGCTCTCCTATTGGTCCTCCCCTTTGGTGGAGGTACCCCAACATTAGGTGCCACCCATCGATCAATCATGCCTCTACCAGGATCCCAATTCTAACATGCCCACCAGGCCTCAAACTGGGATGTAGTCCTAGCATCCACCACATCCAGAATATCCATAGGAGTATCCCTCTCCCCAATCCATGGTAACACCACAGGTCACTCTCCTCTATCGAATTGGTACCTAAAGTAAATTACATGAGCCCTAGGGACATCTTGTCATAAGCCAAACTATTGCCTCACTCTATTGAACTAAAAATACTCAATCTACTAAGTATATTTACCTACTATCCACTAACCCTGTCTAATGGCTCATAACTTCTTCTCATCCTTATCCCAACTTACACCACCCAACCAAGGTCTCTCCTTAATATCATCAAGAATCACATCTCCAAACTTACCCCTCCAAAATAGCGGTTCACCCTCATGTAGCGTCTTGATACCCTGCTCAATTGTCATGCTTCATCTCAAATCATAGGGTAAATACTCCTTGTCCTCAACATGTATAGTGTGAGGCAATAAATATGACCTCTCAATAGTTATGTGGTCTCATGCCCATACCTGTAGCAAGGGAATCACACTCAATCATGTCCTCCAACCCCAAAAAACCTCGTATAACTCTCAATAAATTTGGGCCAATAGAGTAGGTTCCCAATAAAATACAACCCTCCACTCAACCATATCACTCACCAAGTCTAGCATATTCCATGTAAACAAAACCTCAAAACTATCAGGCATCACATACGTGGAGATAATCATCATTGTTGCACAGTACCAATCAAATATCTTCTTCTACAACCACAACCACTCGTAATCCATATTTGAAATATATATAGCCCTCCAATCTACCCCAAATAACTACTCTAGCACTGCATCCTTACTCTCATTAGATGTCGTTCTAATAGGAACACCCTCAATTGGCAACCTATAAATATGATACATATTCTAATGTGATAGTCATCTCTCGAGTAGGAAAATGAAATGTGTTCCTATCAGCATCCCATCTCTCACACAGTGCCGATACATAGGCCCTGTTGGTGTGTATACTTGTACACTCCCACACACCTTGAAACCATATATCATCCAACTACTTTAGCTCCTCTTCCTAATTCATCACCTTGTCAAACACACCCTTCATATTTCATACTCGATGATGGGGTTCGAGCATCTTCACCTATTCATTCACAACAAAATACACGTTAGACATCCACATAAATGATATAATAAAATCAAATTTCATAAACCAAACTTTACAAATTAAAACCTATTAATTTGACATGCACTTTGAAATAAAATAGTACAAAAATTAAATGACAAAACACATCGACATAACATTCACACATTCGGATACCCATTTTGTCATTTTATGGCAAAAGTTTGAACAAATATCATAAACAGTACATATTTGGCTTCCAATAGCCAAACACAAAGTCACCCATGTGGCACAAAATTCAAAAAATGATCAATTCATTCAACATACAAAAAAAAAACTTTTTTGAATACCCCTTTGCCAATTTAGTGGTACAAGTTTTGACAAAATTCAAAAACAACACACAAATCAACACCAAATTTGCAATCAAAGTTATCATACATACACCAAAATCGAACACACATCAGAAGACATAATTCAAAATTAAAATTCATATTTTTGGATACCCATTTACCTACTTAATAGTGAAAGTTCAAATAGACGTTGAATACAGTCTCAATCAGGCTCCCTATAACTCATTTTCAATATAACATCATCTACACCTTGGCATGCAAATCAAAGGTAGGCCAAATGTAGTCATTCACCAAAAAAAACAACATTTTTAGACACCTATTTTTCCCTTCTACGATGAAATTTTCAATGGTTTTCAAAATTTTTACCTCTAACATGTCAAATCTAAAAGTCTAGGTTTCATAAATTACACCTAAAAGTGACAAATTCCAAAATCACATCAAACAAAGTCAAAAAAATATAACAGTCACAAAATGGGATACCCATTTCCCACTTTAGCAGACAAAATACAAAAACATATCAATGTCAGTACACCATTGCTTCCAAAAATTGATGGTCAAACCTCACACCTACTATACCCTTCACCTGGTCAAATTAGCATCAAAACAAGACTAATTCAAAAAATGATTGCATTTTTGGATACCCATTTGGCTTGTTTATCACTTTGTGATCAAATTTCAATTTAAAATTGCAAAAAAAATTAAATCATGATGAAAACCTTCCCCCCTCATTCATATTTCCCCCAAAAAATAAAACAAAAGCAAAACAAATCAAAATATCACTTATCGGTGGGTCCCTATGCCTACTGGAAGCTGCTCTATGCCCTCTCGTCATCGTTGCTCTCAAACTCGTCCCTCATGCTCCTCTCATACTGTTGAACATCTCCATAGATCACTTTCGACCATCATGTGTTATCAAAATGAACCCCTCCTATGCAAACTAGGGCTTAAATATACCTTATCTACCGATTCACCCCTCGAGGGGTGAACTAAAACCCAATTTGCCCCCTAAGTGGTGATTTAGGTCAAAATCACCCTCGAGTGGCAAACTCAACAAAAACACCCAAAATACACCCAAAACCCTAGGAAAGCAATAATTTATCCCCCAAAACCCTAGGGACCTTCCAAACTTGTCTTTTAACTTCATTTGCATTCATATTCATCATGCATTGGTATTTTATCAATCGCTGCATCATAAATTCACCACACTTCATTCACCTCATTGTTGGTTCCTCATTTGATGGGGTATTCTATCCAAAGTTAGCTTTGCATGCAACCACAACATTGAAAATCCAAAAACACAGTTAGTGCATTTATCTACAAATTTTTTTGCTAAAGATTATCATACAAAATAATCTCAATCACAATCAGACATGGGTTACATAAGGAGAGCTATGCGTGACAATGGAGAAGTCAATATAGCATTCTTGTATGTCGAGTACATAATGGATGATATGTTTGGCATGATCTTAGTGCAAAATTTAGAGTATTTATATCTAGAATTCATGGAACATCATGAATGACACATTTGAATAATCTAAATGTCAACTTAGTTCAATGGTTTAACACTTGTCACCATGTTCTCATCAATCAATCAACAACAAATATTTAGTTAGGTTTTTTTCCTAATCATACTTTCGAAACACACTGATCTGGTCACAAAAGCAAAGTAGTCAAAAGTTGTCATTCTCAAGCAACTACTATGGCATCGTAAATGTCATACAGACTCAGTAAAATCACATCATTGCATCCACATTCATCCATTTCCCTTTTCAACATTGTTTTTATTTCTTTCCTCTTCTCCTTCTTTTCTTATTCTCTTATTTCCCTTGGACATCTCATTTATTTTTATGGTCACACTTCGAGTGGCTACATACTCTTTGACTAGATTCCATTGCCCTTCTATATCTTTTCCTTCTACACAAATCCTTTATATTTTTATATTAAAATGTGTTCTACACAGTATAGTATAAAAAATGGCAAATGTAGACACCCAAAATTCACATATTACTACTTCTACGTATCCATAGGTTACTCCAGACATCCATAGGATATTGTAGGCTATCATAGTCATGCGTAGTCATGTGTAGTCAGGTGTAGTCATGCATAGTAATGCGTAGATTGCCATAGTTCACCATAGCAATATGTAGACTTACATGTATCACTCCATTGGCTTTTAGGTCCTAAAACCTTATAGGCCTTCAAAATCACATCCGGTGCATTGGGATATCATTCAATGGTCTATTCGCACGTAATTGAGGTCTCCATGGGGTATTAGTTGACCAAAACAATTAACAAATCAATTACCAAATTCTAATTTAATGTTGACTTCACTTAAGTCACCTTTTTAGGGCAAATTTGATTAAAAGAACCCTTAATCTTGATTAACACTAATTACATCCTCCCACATGTGTGAAATTAGGGTTTGTTGAGATATTTTCCTAAGAAACCCTAATCATGTCCTAAATTGAATTAAGACCTCCTAATCAGGATTAGCCCAAATCCATCCTCACACATGTGAGGATGGAATATTTCCCACAAGGAATGTGATGTTGCCACATTGCATTTCCTAACCTAACCCTAGTCAGAATAAAACCTAGGTTTATTCTATCTAACTCCTCCTCCTACACCTTGCATTTGCATATAAATAGCAGGTCCTAAACCCTAAATTAGAGAGCTCACACAAAGTTAACAAAGTATAGTTACTCTGCTAAAATGGAAAGCAAACATTGAAAAGTCATTTCTCAGTGTACACAGTCCAATTCTGACACCAGACAGAGGCACACCAGCTGCCTAGGTATCGACCCAGTGAAGCAAATTTATAGAAGGGACCTCACAGCTCAGATCGCCCCTTGCATCGTGAATCTGGCCCTAAATCACCCCCCGATTGGTGAAGTGGGTCTACAATGTCCAGATCGATCTAGATCTAGAAGGTAAGCTCCATTTTGGTGTTTTATATCCTTTTGCATCATTTATTTTAGTTTCTATCATGTTTTTATAGTTATTTCATCTTCTTAAACATGGGGCCTAACTAAGGCAAGCCGCCCATCACACTAACTCTCTTTTGCAGGTTATTTAGTATATCGAGAGGGGAAGAACAATAGCAAACAAACAAAACATGCGGTGACCCACATACAAAGAAGCCCACATTCATTGAGGGATGGCTGAAGAAGGCATCAAATTGATTATAACCTTGTTGGAAATAGAAATAGATAAAGGACAACATGTCCCTCTTGTAACACCTTTTATTAATATCAATGGAACACAGTTTCTCTATTTAATGCATGTTTTATCTTATGTTGAATTATCAAATATCGTTTTATGATCATTTCACTATGCATAAAATTTCTGAAGGAGGTTATAGTGAAAGTGAATAATTGGAATCTTTGTTTGAGAAGTTTGGAGATAGTAAGGTGCACTTGAGACTTGATAATTTTTGTATAGTGATTAAATTTTTGAGGAGACTATTTGTGGAGATTTTGAGATAGATTATTGCTATCTAACCTTGAGATTAGCAAAGAATATTTGATTGTGATTAAGATAGGTTTTGAAGACATATCTCCATAAAACCAAAATGTATGGGCACATATCCCTTATTAGTGAAATGTTTTTGGCTTGAATGTTGTGAAATGCCAAGTTGGAGTGAAAAAATTTCTTTGATAAGAATTGCTGGAAATAGTTGAGTGAGTTTCCATGTGCATGATTGGTGAATGTTTGTGAGAACATTTGAGTTTAAATTGAGAACTATATTGAGTTAGGGTTTGTGAAATATCATGAGTATCATTGTTATGTGAATTTTTAATTACCTTGAGTCAAGGTTTGAGTTCCATAGTGTTTGTTGTTATAAGTATAGTGAAAAAATAGGGTAGGGTTTGAAAGCAAGTTGTGTTTCATTGAGTGAATGGTTGAGTGAAGTTGGTTGAGCATTATTGATTTAAAGTATTGGAGTGATAGTTCAAGTTTTGTAAATCAAATTAATTTATTTCTGAATTGATTTGAATGAAATTTTGAAAGTGATTGAGTGTTTTGTGAGTGTGAAACATATTGAGTCTCTAATCATTCTCTATATGTTTCTATGGTTAAACAAGATTTTGAGTGAAACTTGTTTGTGGTATTGAAGAGGTTTTTTGTAAGAGATTAAGTTGAGTTTTCTGAAATTGTTCAATGATATTTTTGTGAAATTTTAAGGATAGATTAGAGGTAAGTCTTTGTGAATACTTGAGATCATAGTTGATTCATTTGTTCAAGCCTTATGTTAAGGCTTTGGGTAAATCTGAGCAGATTTGGTTTGTGATTTGATAAAGCTTTGTGCTAAGGCTTGAGGACAAATTTGAGGATAGATATTGGTACAAATTTGTGAGCAGGTTTGTGCCAGAGCAAAGATAGATTTGGGGATAGATTTTGGTGCAAATTTGAGAACAAATTTGTGCTAGAGTAGAAATAGATTTATGAGTAGATTTGACAAAGCAGAGGATAGTATTCAGTATAGATTTAAGACAAAGATTGAGCAGAGATGAGAGTAAGCTTTGGAGGTGATAGAGAAGAGGATAGTATTCTCTAGTGGATATATATCCATTAGTTAGGGTAGTGAGGATAAAGGTATTTTGAGTGAGGATATATGTCTTTAGTGGAGAGATATCCACAAGCCAGTGTAGTGAAGGTAGTAGTCTTCTATAATATCACCTTCTAGAGCAGAGGAGAAGGATTTCTCCTATGGATTGGAGCCCATGAACTTGATTGGAAGATTGGTGTCTCCTTTAGACAAAGGTACATAAAAATTGTAATAGGGAATGATTCCTAAGAAATTGGTTGAGAAAATTTTAGTGAAATATTTTCTTTGTGGAGTAGCCCACATTGGGTGAACCACATTAAATCATATCTTATGTGTGTGATGCTTTGTGTAATGTTTATTGCTTCAATATTACTAATGTTATCATAAGGATTGAAAAGAAAAAGTTTTATCTTATACTTTCACCCCCATATAAGTATAAGCTCATGTTCTTCATGTAGCCCGAATCTAGTGTAGTTAGCCCCTCACAAATTGGCACCCATATTCAACACATTTCATCATCTTCAAGTAAATATATGTGTATTTAATTTAAATTAAGATTTTTTACTATTTTATTTTTTAAAAATTTGTAACAAAATATTTTGAACTATTTTTAATCGATTCTCAATATCAAAAACAAGTAAAACCTTCAAAAATGAGAGGCCATATGCCATCATCACCTCCATCATAGCCATAGCTTGCATCATAGCCATCGCTTGCACCACACCCACTACTTCCACCACATCAGCAACAAGCACAACAATGCAAAGCCAAATGCGCATTGGAAAATAATTTTTTTGTAGATATCATTGGGTTGCATCAAGTTCTAGGTATGGGTTCTCACAGATATCACAGACATCAGCACAAAGTTCTAGGTAGGGTTGGTCATCTTTTACATTTAACACTAATTCATAGGCACCAAAAGTTTCAAGCATGGGATTGGATAATATCCAACTCGATGATGATTTTATTTTGTAGGGCAAATTTTTAGGGTTCAAGGCAACATATGTGCTTCATGAGCCATAGGGTGAAGCAGAACAGAGAGAAGCCCCTACAATTGAGCAAACAACATTGCCATCATCTCAAGGAAACAACCCTAATCCTCGGGGTCCTCAAACTGAGGATGATATTGTAAATTTTGATGAAAATGTTTTAATGACTGAGAATACTGAAGCAACCATTAAATAGGTTGTGCTTAGATATTTGTAAGAGATGAAGGATTGGGAATATCGGGCAAAAGTGCTTATAAAGGAAATTAACACCCGATATAAGAATTATACAAAAAGAGATTTTATTTATTCTTTGGTTTAATATGAACTAGAAAAGCTTGATGGCCTACTATAACAGGCCACATCAGGATCAATGAAGTCTAATTTTATTTATTATGATGATGTTTTAAATGTTGTGGTTGGCAGATTAGAGAATATTAATGCGGAAGCCCAAGATTTTTATAACCATTGGACTTTCGATAAGGATAAATTTGTAGTTGCTGAGGCTGCAAGGGACGTGGTTGAGGTAAGAAAAATTTGTTAAGTTTCAATTTTCTATTACAATTTTATTTTTATATTTGTTTAAAACATGTAATAATTTTAATATAACCCTTTTGAATTATGTTTTCAATTTCTTTTGCAATCAAATTTTGATAACTTAAAAAGATAGGTTAAGAGCATGGACATCAATATTAATAGGGTGAAGACATTTTTGCATAATGCAATGGAGATGAAAAAGAAAATGCAAGAAAAAATAATGGACAATAATCATTTAAGAAAATACATCAGGGAGAAGCTCAATGAAGATCCAGACCACGTACTAGAGCAACAAAAAGCAAAAGAAACACTTCCAACAATACTTGAAGATCCAAACAAAGAAGAAGTAACATTGGTGGCAAGTATTGTTAAAGTACATGAAAACCTAGTTAGAGTTGGAGCACTACCAGAAGAGAGCATCATAGAAGTAGATAAAGGAAAAGAAAAGGCAACTCCAACCAATATTGAAGTAGCAAACCCCCAATCAAATGTTTGACAATGTAAAATGCTTTCAAGTTGATTTTTGTCAACAATTTTGTATGATTGTATATATTTCTACTTGAAGTAATGAAAAAGACATTTTCTCATTTTGTGTCTTCCATCATTCAAAGGTTGTTTGCATTTATAAATTTGTGTTGCTATTTTTGTTTATTTTTTGCCAATATTATTTACTATTTTCATCTCAAACAACAAAAGCATCATAGATAAAATCATAGATATTTATGCAAACCAAGCATATTTAAGATCTCACAAACTATAATAGATCCTAAACTGAAATGAACTGTAATAGATTCAAAACTAAAATAAACCAAAACAATGATCTTAAGTACCATAGATAAGATCATATATTTTCATGCAAACCAACTCGAAGCATCATTTAATATCTCAAGAATTGAAATAGATCCTAAACATATTGTTGTTTAACATACATACATCAACAATAATATACCAATAATATGACATAAAACATACAATTTTTAAGACCACAATATGATATAAAATATTCAATTTATAAAACAACAATGTGATATAAAACATACGATTTATGAATAAACATTTTTTTGAAATCTTGTAAATCTAGAACAATATTGTGAACTCTATGGTATCAAATGAATTCATGTTTATCAATGTCCATGATGGCATGAAATCATGGAATAATTAGAATTAAGGTAGCTGAAACATATCAGCTTGTCCAGAATCATTATTAAGCATAGCGGATATCTGTGTCTCCACCAACTGATCACTGAAAGCATCATCATCGTAGTTATCAATTGTATTCGTGGTACCCCTTCTATCTACAAGGGAACTCTAGTATGCCAATGCTCTGTCATACAAAAATTTGTCCAATTGATACGATGACACATAAATTCTTAAACAATTTTCTAAATTTTTGTCGAGCCTGTTGTGGATCTTAGATTTAACAAAAGATAGTGCACTGAAAACTCTCTCATCTTCCATAGACCCCAAAATCATTGTTTCACATAATTCATATAAACAAAAGTATTCACTTATCGTATCTTGTAAGATAGTACTTGGATACAATTTTTGCCACAAACGTGCAATGGAACCAATCTCATGGATGCTAGTCATAAGTGATGTTTGCACAACCATTGTTCTTCCAAAATGTGATGACTACTATTTCAAAAGATCTTTGTTGAGTATACCTTTGATTTCAACACCATTGACTTCCACACTCTTACTAAAATGGTTCATGAGGATGCCCATATATTTAATAAACAACTCATTTGTAGAATTGTATTCAGTACAAGGACCCCAAAACATGGGGTTAACCACACCCATGGCCTCGAGCAACTCATCTCTCTAAAACCATTCTCTTATCTCACTTGTTAAATATTTTGCTATTTTTGACAAATTTTTCTTAGTTTTTTGTAAAATAACATCAAACCTATTGTGTGTTACAAGAACTTCTTCAAAATCATCCACAACTATACTTGATTGCCTTTCAAAATAATAAAGTGCTATCAACTTTCCATGAACATTAATACAAATATGATCATTGATGTCAAACTTTAAAAAGCTTTTTGGATTGTTCACGTTTATCAATGTATTCCAACTATCAAACAAGGGACTTGTAAAATCTACCTCAGACACATATAACATATCAATAACCAAACATATTTGTTTTCTTATCCTCATGAAATCAATGATATAGATGGATCTCTCTTGTGCAAGTTTAATTAATCTGTTCATTTCTTGTAACATTGGAAGAATACCACATAATGTCAAAAGGGTTTCCAAGTCAGTCAAACAAAACAACAAATATTTTGCCTTATCAACTATCCTATGATTTATGTGCATAAAACCCATCAATGATTGATATTATGCAAAAACTCTGAGAGCAGGTTGATACAATGAAATCCATCTTGTATCCACATATTTTAACAATTTTTTTCCTTTGGTAACTCCTAGTGCAAACTGTTGAAATTCTGCAAACCTTTTTGGGCTGCATGAGAAATAAGAATGTATTTCACGAATAAGGCCTTCCACTCTAGCAACATTTGCAAAGGTGCTCATAATTTTATATGCAAGATTCACTCTATGAGCCATACAATGAATGGGAATCATATATGGGGCAACTGTGGTTTGGAGTCGAACACAAAGACCAATCCTGTGCCCTTGCATAATAGCAGCACCATCAACTCCAATACAAATTAACTTTGTTGCTATGTCTATATCATTCATTCTCACAATATCCTTTAAACTATCCACAACAACATTATAAATATTTTTTGCATTTGAACTTTCCACCATATTATGTAATCCTAGCAAAATAGGCCTCCTTACATGATTTTGAAATGTGTACACATGCATGCAAATCCAGGATGTGTTGTCCACAACTGTCACCTCATCAATAGAAAGTGAAATGAATCTAGCAAGTTTTACTTGCTCCCTTAGGTCTTCCTTCTCAACTAAAGATAGACATTTTACCATTTCCCAACCACTTTGATCTGACCAATGTGAATTAGGAAGGTTTTGCATATTAGCTAGTTGTAATAGGTGCTTATAATCAATAAAATCGGACATGGGTCTACCTTTCTTGAGAATACTTAATACAACAACAAACTGCAAACTTTTTGAAGCTAAGATGGTCTTGTGAATTTTTTGAAATTGGGATACAATCGTTCCACATTTCTCAACAAGATATTGTTGTTGCTTTAAGTGATTGTCATATTCTATTGCATATCTAACATGCATACATTTTGATGCATCCTTCCACCTAACTTCTTTACTAACTTCACCATTACTACTTTTAACTTTTACATAAGCTTTACCAACATGTTTTTCTATTGTGTCTATCTTATTTTGTAGCCTATGATCCTTACCAAGTCTCCAACTGCAAATTTTGCATCTACATTCTTTTTCATCAATTTGGTTATCCTCAGTCAGTACAGGCTCAATCCAAGGAAATATTTCTACCCATTCTTTCTTAAATCCCCTTCCAATAATCCAGTTAGATGCTTTTCTCTTTTTAGAAATTTTTGCTTGAAGACTCAAAAGAAGTTTGTAATGATTTTGATTTATCACTTTCATTTTCAATTGTTATGTCATTTTGGGGGTTGTCTTCAAGTGTTTGATGGACGTCATTGTACAGAGGATTTTCATTAGAAGGCATATCTTGTTGGGGAATATCTTCAAGTCGAGGCATATCAGGGTCGACAAGGTATTCTGCATAGTAGCATACCATAATATTTTTTATCATTCTTGGATTAAACAAAGTGACAAAAGAAACATAAAAATAGAAAAAATATTCATATCATCAAGCACATATTAAGAAGTAACTATTTGAGGAAGAAAGTAGTATTTAAATTAATTACATAATATACAACTAACTATTCAGAAGTCAAAAATCATTGGTACCTTGAATTTGCACGGATGTCGTTGGCTCATTGCATTTTGACATTTGGCTAAAATATTTGAGGATACTCTTTTCAGTAGAAGATTTGGCCCCCTTCTTTCCATCGCCAATAGGTGACATTTTACTTGTAAGGAAAATGTTTTTCAATTTAGAAGAGTAATAAAATGTTGAAGAGGTCATACTTTTGTTAGGCCTCAAGATAATATTGTAAATAGAATAAATAGATGGTTGGTTGGTAGAAAATACATACTTATTTCTTGCCATGCTTTATTGTGATTTTATCATTTTATGACACTCGTTTGTATTTTAGTGATAGCACTTGTAACTAATAAGAGCACAAAAATAATTAACATACAAATTGAAATCAATTAAAAAAAAACTTGTCTATGCAAAAAATAATTGGAGATACATATGTCAAAAAATATCAGATTATAGTACAAAATGGACTAGAAAATAGAGAATCACAATTTCTTTAGAGAAACAGAGCATTACTATGTCTTTAGAGAACCAAAGCATTTACCCATGTATAATCTTGTAAAAACACAGAAACACAGAATCAAAGAGTTTAATAGAAATAGAGAAAATAAGGGAAAACATGCAGAACAGGGCAAAATAGAGAAAAACATGGGAATAGAGCAATGACCGTCTGGATGCAGAACAAGGCTCGGATATTGGTATGGTGTAGAACAAGATTGAAAAATAATTAAAGATACATGTCGAAAACTATCATATTATGGTACAAAATGGACTAGAAATAGAGAATCACAATGTCTTCGGAGAAACAAAGCATCACAATGCCTTTAAAGAACCAAAGCATTCACCTATTCATAATCTTATAATAGAAAAGTAGATCTGAATAGAAATAGAGAATAAAAGAGTTTTAACAGAAAGAGAGAAAATAGGGGACAACATGTAGAACATAGAAAAATATAGAAAAATATGGCAAATAGAGAAGTGATAGAGAACTTGGTGTAGAACAAGGTTCATACTGGTACAAAATAGGTTTTGATCTAGTGCAGAATAGGTTCTAGCCTGGTGCAAAATAGGTTTCAAACTATTGTAGAATAGGGTCTGGTTGGTAGTAGAATAGGGTTCATACTGGTGCATAATAGGATTAGATCAGAAGTAGTATAGGATTCAAACTGGTGCAAAATAGGATCTGGTCAAAAGCAAAATAGGGTTTGGATTAGTATAGAATAGGATCTGGCTGAATGCAAAATAGTTTCAATCAAGTACAAAAATGGATTTGGATGGTTGTAGAAATGGTTTGTTTTGGCCTATTCCAAAATGGTTCTAGATGGTTGTAGAAATGGTTTCGAACGGTTTCAAAAATGGTTCATTTTGACCTATTTTTGAAATGGTTTTAGACAGTTGTAAAAATTAGGTTGGTATATCCGTCGAATGTAGAACAAGGTCCAAAAATGAAAAATGTCACATTGGGGTGTTAATTATATATAGTGGTATACTTGACAAGTTGGGTGGGATAATTTAGAAATTTTAAAATTTTATGGCAAAAAGGGTACTCTATTTAGGTGGGATTGTTGACATTTTTTTAAAAATAATCGTGATACTATTGTTGAGCAAGGTGCAGCAAAAGTATTGCAAAAGTATTATCATTGTTGTCAACACAGACAGATTGATGCAGTTGATGTAGTTCAGAGGTCAGTCAGAACAAGTATAGTGAATTTCCAAGAAGAAAGAAGTGGCCCAGATTCAAAAATTTGCAGAAAAAGACAAGTAAGAAAATTGTCGCGATATCGCGACATGTTTTCTGTCACGATTTCATGACAAAACCGAGGAGAGAGAAGGCGCAGCCAAAAATGTCATGATTTCATGACAAAACTGAGGAGAGAGAAGGCGCAGCCAAAAATGTCATGATTTCATGACAAAACTAAGGAGAGAGAAGACGCAGCCAAAAATGTCACGATTTCGCGACATATCGGAGGAGAGAGAAAAAGTTGGAGAAACTGTCATGATTTCATGACATGTTTGGAAGGAAAGAAGCAAAGTTGAAAAACTGTCATGATTTCATGACATGTTTGGAGTAAAGGCGCAGGCAATGAAAAGTGTCACGATTTCGTGACAAGTTCGGTGAAGAAGCGCCAAGGATGAAAAGTTGTAGCGATTTCGCTACATGTTCGGATTGGAAGAAAGAAAAGTGCTAAGTCAAAAAGTTGTAGCGATTTCGCTACATGTTGGAGTTTCGCTGGTAGAAGCAAAGAAAAAGTGCTAAGTCAAAAAGTTGTAGCGATTTCACTACATGTTGGATTTTTGGAGGCAGCTAAAGAAATTGCAAAGGGAAAAAGGTGTAGCGATTTCGCTACATGTCTTGATTTCGCTAGTGCATGAAGAGAGAGTTGTACGGATGCGAAAGATGTCACGATTTCGTGACATGTTGCATTTTCGTAGGCGAAAGGCAAAGAACAACGCTAAGGCAAAAAAGCATCACGATTTTGTGACATGTTTCAATTTCACTGAGGCATGCGGAGAAAAGTGTACGACAGTGAAAAGTGTCACGATTTCGTGACGTGTTCCATTTTCGCGGGTGCAAGCGAAGTAGAGTGCAGGAAAGCAAAAAGTGTCATGATTTCGTGACATGTCCCATTTTCATGGGTAGGAGACAGAAAGGAGCTAGAGGCAGCAAATGCGTCACGATTTCGTGACATGTTCTATTTTCGTGGTTGCATGCCGAGATAAGGACTAGGAGGCAGAGAACGTCGCGATATCGCGACAGGTCAGGTTTTCACGGTCAACTGTCAAGAAAAGGTCAAAGGGGCAGAAATGTCACGATATCGTGACATGTCTTAGTTGCGCAGGTAAAAGCCGAGAAGCTTACACAGTGACAGTTGTCGGGGAAAGTGCAGAAGAAAATCATGCAGCCAGTTAGGTAAGAGTTAGCTGGAGTTAGAACTGAAGCTACAGGTGGCAGAATAGTGCATTAAAGACAAGAACGGTTGTTACAGGGCCGTGATGCTGCAAGGCTGTCAAAAGTGCAGATATATCGAGAATCTCGATAAACGAGAAATCCTCTCGGAGGTTGCGTGTGTCAGAAATGGAAGTTGCGGGCAGAAGAGAAAGTTCGACTCAGAATTGAAAAGAGTGCCATAGGAAAGTGTAAAGGTGCCGAGAGGGCAGTTACATAAAGGATAAAAGAAAAGAATGACAGAGCATCGAAACACGCAGAAAAGGTTGTCAGGTTGCATAGAAAAAGCTGTCAGAATGAGCAGAGTAGACTGTCAGAATGAGTCAAAAAGAAAGCGGCTAGAAGATAGAGCGCGTCAGAGAGGCTGTGACAGATTGAACGTAGCCGTAAATGCATGAAAAATTGGAGGGAAAAATAGAGCCATTTTGAAAGAGCCGTTCGAGTAAGCCAAGTATAAAGAATCGAAAAGGCATAGTAAGTGAGGTTACTGCAACCGTGTTTTATCTTGAAAAACAAAAAGTGAGGTTGGGTAAGAGTGCTGTAAGAAAAACAGCTACAGAACTGAAACCTGGTTTTATTCTTGAAAAATTGAAAGAGAGGTTTTAGTATGCAATAGAAGATATTGAGTTTCTAACAATTCTCTTTATGCTTCTATGAGATTGATTTGAATGAGCAATAGACCAGTGAGGGTCTTGTAAAAGAGAAGGCATTTTTATGTCAATCTATTATTCAAAATAGAAATCCAAGTTGGTGCTTGGTATAAGGGGTTGGTGCTCCTATCTGTTGTTGCAGATAAATCGGGGGTTGGTGCTCCTTCCAGTGGGTGTTGGTAAACTATTTGTAAAGATTGAATCCTTGCAAAGGCTGGATTTGGATTGTAGTCCAAACAGTCATTATTTGAGGAGTAGCCAAATCGGTGAACCTCGTTAAATCTTGTGTTGTGTGATGCTCTTTTGTTATACTTGCTATATCTATTTTTAAGCTTGCATTTTTAAGCATTAAGAGTTGCGATTCAAGTTTTAAATAGTTACACTGATTCACCCCCCCCTCTCAGTGTCATTGTGAGAATATCAATTGGTATCAGAGCAAGGTACCTGAACAAGCTTAATCAGCTAAGGTGATCTTGGAAGATACACAATGGCCGGTGGTGAAGGATTTTCTTCCAACAAAGCTCCTTTGTTCGATGGAACAAATTACTCTTTCTGGAGACTCAGGATGCAGACATATCTGTGTGCATTGGGATATGACATTTGGGAATCTGTTGAAAATGGATACACAATACCCTCTGCTCCTCCAACAGATGCGGCTGAGAAGAAAAAGTTTGAGAACAACTCTAAAGCTAAGAATGCTATTATGTGTGGGTTAGTAGACAGTGAATTGATAAGGATCATGAGCTGTAAATCGACAAAAGACATATGGGACAAACTGCAGAGCATTCATGAAGGAGATGGCAAGATCAAGGAAGCCAAGCTACAAACCCATCGAGCCCAGTTCGAAGCATTAAAGATGAATGATGATGAGAACATAGAGGCCTATATGTTGAGAGTAAATGGAATCATCAATGCGATTAGAGGACTCGATGAGGAAATAGAAGATGCAGTTGTTGTGAAAAAGGTACTAAGAACTCTCCATAAAAGATTTGATGCTAAAGTTTTTGCTATAGAAGAAGCTAAAGATTTAAATACTTTTAGCATGGATGAAATGCATGGTTCTTTAACAGCATATGAAATGAGAATAGGACAAACTAAGCCCTCAGACAGAGAAGCTGCTTTCCAAGCACAGAAAAATATAAAAGCTAAACAAGAATCTGAGGAAGAAGAATCTTCAGATGAAACTGAAGCAAACTTTGTTAGGAAACTAATAAAGGGAAAAGGAAAGTACAGAGGTAAGCTACCGTTCAAGTGTTTCAACTGTGGAGGCATCGGGCACTTTGCAGCTAAATGCCCAATGAATGAGAAAAACAAAAGTGATGAAGGGACACACCAAGAAAGAAGTGACTGGAAGAAGAAACCACATTTTAGAAAAAGGAACTTCAAGAAGAAAAGTTTCATTTCCAAGAATGTTAACTCTTTTGAAGACAGCTCCAGTGAGGACTTTGAAGAAGAAACTGGTGAAGCCTTGTTCATGGCTTTTGAAGAAGAAAGAACAGAGGAAACCCAGGAGTGTGATGAAAAATTAGAGGATGAGGTTGTGGTAGATCTGGAAGGTGAGTTGGTTGCTGCACTTGAAGAGTTAAGTACAGAAAGGAAAAAGAATAAAAAGATTTCAAGAAAATTTGAGGATGCCAACGAATTAATAATCAGTTTGAAAGTACAGACTGAAGAATTTAAGAAAAAGTCTGAATATTTTGAAGTACAACTAACCGTGAAAATAGATGAGTGCAATAAGCTAGAAGAAGACATAGTTGGATTAAGGATGCAGCTAGAAGAGATGAATCGGAAATTGAGTTGTCATCATAAATTTGAAGACAGTTCTGAGAAGTTGAATAAAATGTTAAATAACCAAAGGCCTACGAGGCATCAAATTTGGTTTGGGCTTTGATGAAGGAGAATCCTCAAAGGAATCAAAGGCTATAACTATAGAACCAATAAAGAATAAAGATAAGATCAGGGTTGATCAAGAAAAACCGTATCATGCAAAAGAAAACAATAAGGCCAAGCATGAAAGGAGTACTGCAAATGATGGATTCACCAAAGTCACATATCAAAGAAGAAGAAGACCCATGGCTCCTACTACAACATGGCAAAAACCATTACCCAGGTACACTCATTCCTTTTTTGGTTATTGTTTTAAATGCAATGCTTATGGTCATAAAATTTCAAATTGTAGATATAATGTAGGACAAAGGAATTTCACTAGTAGAAATGCTTTTTCACCTTTGATAGATTATGTTGTAGAATGTTATAACTGTCATAACTTTGGACATATTGCAAGAAATTGTCGTAGCTCTTTTGTAGGAAATAAATATCAGGGAAGAAAGTATCAATCAACTGGATTGAAACAAAACAAAAAATTTCCCAAAAAATAGGCACAAGCCAATGAAAGGGAGAAGGTAAAACAAGTGACCAAATCTGCTATCAAATCAGAGTGGAAAGAAAAGGAACAACCTAAGAAAGATAAGGAATCCTTGATCGTTCAAACAGCTCTCAAAGCCCAGAACAAATCTGCACCATGGATTCTGGATAGTGGATGCTCCAGTCATATGACAGGAGATAAACAGAAGTTTGATAAGTTACAGACTTACGAAGGTGGTTCTGTAAAATTTGGAAACAATGATGGAGCCAAGATAGTGGGTAAAGGATCAGTTAAGTTAAGTGACGGAAAAATCAACTCTAAAGAAGTCCTTTTTGTGGTTGGTCTGAAGCATAACTTACTGAGTGTAAGTCAAATTTGTGACAGAGGTCATGAAGTAATTTTCAAGAAGCAGGGTTGTGAAGTAAGAAAGACAAAAAATGGGAAGTTGATAGCTACTGGACTGAGAACTTCTAGAAATATGTATACTCTCTCAGAGACTTCAGAAGGAGCTTGCTTGGTTGGACAGGAAGAAGAAAATTGGCTGTGGCACAAGAGACTCGGTCATATAAGCTTTGATAATCTGGTAAAAATCAGCTCAAAAAGGGCAGTAAGAGACATACCCACTATTGGTAAACCTTCAAATAGCATTTGTGATTCATGCCAAAAGGGGAAGCAAACCAGAGCCACTTTCAAAGCAAAAGAGTACTTCACAAGCAAGCCGTTAGAACTAATTCACACTGATTTATGTGGACCCATGAGAACGAAAAGCATAAATGGATACAAATATTTTATGTTGTGTATAGATGACTATTCCAGAATGACATGGGTACTATTTTTGAAACTTAAATCAGAAGCCTTTGAGATGTTCAAAACTTTCAAAAATCTTGTTGAGAATCAATCAGGAAAAAGAATTAAATGTTTAAGATCAGATAGAGGAGGAGAGTTTATTTCAGATGAGTTTGCAGAATACTATGAAAAACATGGGATTAGAAGACAATTTTTGGCAGCAAGAACACCTCAGCAGAATGGAGTAGTAGAAAGAAAGAACAGAACTATGCAGGAAATGGCACGGACCATGTTGACAGAGAGCAGAATTGCTGACAAGTTTTGGAAAGAGGCAGTTCATACTACAGTTTACATCCAGAATAGGTGCATGTTGAGGCCGCATGAAAGCAAAACACCTTATGAACTATGGTTTGGCAAAAAGGCTACAGCAAAATACTTCAAAGTGTTCGGCAGCAAGTGTTACATTAAACGAACTGAAGACAATCTTGGCAAGTTTGAAGATAGAGCTGATGAAGGAATTTTTCTTGGTTACTCAACAAAAAGCAAAGCCTACACATGCTACAACAAAAGACTAAAGAAAATTGTGGAGAGTGCGGATGTTAAGGTTGATGAAGGTAGGAAACAAGAAATCAGCCATAATGAAAACTACCCGACTTATGAAGAATTTATTGAAGAGGATGAAGATCAAGAAAAAGAAGAGAGATAGAAATCAGATTCAGATGATTTAGAAATAGAAGAAAATAGGAAATCCAAAATAGGCAGCTAGCAGAAAAATCATCCCAGAGAGCAGATTATTGGGGACCCCACAGTTGGTATTCAAACAAGAAGAAGAGTAGTAAACAACTACTCTCTATTATCCAGCATTGAGCCCAAAAATATTATTGAAGCAAGCACAGATGAAAGCTGGATGGAGGCAGTAAATGAAGAACTAGATCAAATTGAGAAAAACAAAACCTGGGAATTAGTACCAAGGCCTGAAAATAAAAACATAATCGGTACTAAATGGATATTTCGAAACAAATTGAATGAAGACGGACAGGTTGTAAGGAATAAAGCAAGATTAGTCTGTAAAGGATATGCTCAAGTTGAAGGGATTGATTTTGAAGAAACTTTTGCACCAGTGGCCAGACTTGAAGCAATCAGACTATTTTTGGCTTTAGCAGTTCATAGGAATTTCAAAGTTTATCAGATGGATGTGAAATCAGCATTTCTAAATGGAAATCTTGAAGAAGAAGTGTATATTGAACAGCCTGATGGTTTTCAACTCTATGATAATCCTAACTTTGTTTGCAAGCTGAAGAAAGCATTGTATGGCTTGAAACAAGCACCTAGAGCTTGGTATGCAAGATTGGACAACTATCTCACTAAGCAAGGATTCAAGAAAGGTATGGTGGATAGCAATTTATATATCAAAACTGAGAATGGCAATCTCATTGTCCTTGTTGTCTATGTAGATGATATAATATTTGGGAGCAGCAATGATGAATCATGCAAAGACATAGCAAATAAAATGCAGAAAGAATTTGAAATGTCTATGATTGGTGAACTTTCATATTTCCTCGGATTGCAAGTTAATCAAACTGAAAAGGGGATTTTTATTTCTCAAATTAAATATGTGAAAGAAATGCTGAAAAAGTTCACAATGGAGGATAGTAAGCCTATTAGCACTCCCATGACAACGAGCTGCAAGTTGAGCAAGGATGACAAATCTCTAGATGTTGATCAAACAATGTACAGATCTATGATTGGGAGCCTGCTGTATTTGACAGCCACCAGACCGGATATCTTACAGGCAGTTTGCATGGTTGCAAGATTTCAGGCTAGTCCCAAAGAGACTCATGTGACAGCTATGAAAAGGATTTTTAGGTACCTCAAGGGTACTATGGAGTATGGGCTATGGTATCCAAAAGGAAAAGACTTCACTCTTTTTGCATATTCCGATGCAGATTGGGCAGGATGTATTGATGACAGAAAAAGTACCAGTGGAGGAGCATTTTATCTTGGAGATAAGCTGGTAGCATGGCACAACAAGAAACAAGAATCAGTCTCTCTATCCACAGCAGAGGCTGAATACATTGCAGCAACAACATGCTGTACACAGATATTATGGATGAGACAGACACTGAAAGATCTTGGTATCCACTTCAATGAGCCAATCTCAGTTAAATGTGATAACACTAGTGCTATCAACATATCAAAGAACCCAGTTTTGCATTCTCGAACCAAACATATTGCGATCCGGTATCATTTCTTGAAAGATAAAGTTGCAGAAGGAGAGGTCAAATTGGAGTTTGTTCCAACTACAGAGCAAGTAGCAGATATATTCACTAAACCATTGCCCAAGGAAGTTTTTGAGTACCTTCGGAGTAAGTTGGGAGTAGTCACACTACCCAAGCACTGACTAGCTATGGGGAACACATTCTCAGGGGGAGCATTAAATTATTTATGCCTGAGAATGTTGTGCATAGACTCAGGGGGAGTCTACAACACCCCTTTGGTATTATTGGCAAAGGGGGAGAAGAAATTGAAATTGCACATGTGTTGCCAACAATTCCAAAGGGGGAGATTGTTGAGCAAGGTGCAGCAAAAGTATTGCAAAAGTATTGTCATTGTTGTCAACACAGACAGATTGATGTAGTTGATGCAGTTCAGAGGTCAGTCAGAACAAGTACAATGAATTTCCAAGAAGAAAGAAGTGGCCCAGATTCAAAAATTTGCAGAAAAAGACAAGTAAGAAAACTGTCGCGATATCGCGACATGTTTTCTGTCATGATTTCATGACAAATGAGGAGAGAGAAGACGTAGCCAAAAATGTCATGATTTCACGACAAAACTGAGGAGAGAGAAGGTGCAACCAAAAATGTCATGATTTCACGACAAAACTGAGGAGAGAGAAGGCGCAACCAAAAATGTCACGATTTCGTGACATATCGGAGGAGAGAAAAAGTTGGAGAAACTGTCGCGATTTCGTGACATGTTGGAAGGAAAGAAGCAAAGTTGAAAAACTATCACGATTTCGTGACATGTTTGGAGTAAAGGCGCAGGAAATGAAAAGTGTCACGATTTCGTGACAAGTTCGGTGAAGAAGCGCCAAGGATGAAAAGTTGTAGCGATTTCGCTACATGTTGGATTTTAGTCGAAGCAAAGAAAAAGTGCTAAGTCAAAAAGTTGTAGCGATTTCGCTACATGTTGGATTAGGAAGAAAAAAATGTCTAATAAAGAGACGATTTCACTACATGTTGGTTTTTCGGAGGCCACAGCTAAAGAAATTGCAAAGGGAAAAAGGTGTAGCAATTTTGCTACATGTCTTGATTTCGCTAGTGCATGAAGAGAGAGTTGTACGGATGCGAAAGATGTCACGATTTCATGACATGTTGCATTTTCGCGGGCAAAAGGCAAAGAAAAGCGCTAAGGCAAAAAGTGTCACGATTTTGCGACATGTTCCATTTTGCTGAGGCATGCAGAGAAAAGTGTACGGTAGCAAAAAGTGTCACGATTTCGTGACGTGTTCCATTTTCGTGGGTGCAAGCGAAGTAGAGTGTAGGAAAGCAAAAAGTGTCATGATTTCGTGACATGTCCCATTTTCATGGGTAGGAGACAGAAAGGAGCTAGAGGCAGCAAATGCGTCATGATTTTGTGACATGTTCTATTTTCGTGGTTGCATGTCGAGATAAGGACTAGGAGGTAGAGAACGTCGTGATATCACGACAGGTCAGGTTTTCATGGTCAACTATCAAGAAAAGGTCAAAGGGGCAGAAATGTCACGATATCGTGACATGTCTTAGTTGTGCAGGTAAAAGCCGAGAAGCTTACACAGTGACAGTTGTTGGGAAAGTGCAGAAGAAAATCATGCAGCCAGTTATGTTAGAGTTAGCTAGAGTCAGAACTGAAGTTACAGGTGGCAAAACAGTGCATTAAAGACAAGAACGGCTATTACAGGGCCGTGATGCTGCAAGGCTGTCAAAAGTGCAGATATATCGAGAATCTCGATAAACGAGAAATCCTCTCGGAGGTTGCATGTGTCAGAAATGGAAGTTGCGGGCAGAAGAGAAAGTTTGACTCTGAATTGAAAAGAGTGCCATAGGAAAGTGTAAAGGTGCCGAGAGGGCAGTTACGTAAAGGATAAAAGAAAAGAATGACAGAGCATCGAAACACGCAGAAAAGGTTGTCAGGTTGCACAGAAAAAGCTGTCAGAATGAGCAGAGTAGACTGTCAGAATGAGTCAGAAAGAAAGCGGCTAGAAGACAGAGCGCGTCAGAGAGGCTGTGACAGATTGAACGTAGCCATAAATGCATGAAAAATTGGAGGGAAAAATAGAGCCATTTTGAAAGAGCCGTTCGAGGAAGCCAAGTATAAAGAATCGAAAAGGCGCAGTAAGTGAGGTTACTGCAACCGTGTTTTATCTTGAAAAACAAAAAGTGAGGTTGGGTAAGAGTGCTGTAAGAAGCATAGAAAGAGTGCTGTAAGAAAAACAGCTACAGAACTGAAACCTGGTTTTTATTCTTGAAAAATTGAAAGAGAGGTTTTAGTATGCAATAGAAGATATTGAGTTTCTAACAATTCTCTTTATGCTTCTATGAGATTGATTTGAATGAGCAATAGACCAGTAGAGGGTCTTGTAAAAGAGAAGGCATTTTTATGTCAATCTATTATTCAAAATAGAAATCCAAGTTGGTGCTTGGTATAAGGGGTTGGTGCTCCTATCTGTTGTTGCAGATAAATCGGGGGTTGGTGCTCCTTCCAGTGGGTGCTTGGTAAACTATTTGTAAAGATTGAATCCTTGCAAAGGCTGGATTTGGATTGTAGTCCAAACAGTCATTATTTGAGGAGTAGCCAAATCGGTGAACCTCGTTAAATCTTGTGTTGTGTGATGCTCTTTTGTTATACTTGCTATATCTATTTTTAAGCTTGCATTTTTAAGCATTAAGAGTTGCAGATTCAAGTTTTAAATAGTTACACTGATTCACCCCCCCTCTCAGTGTCATTGTGAGAATATCAACTATTATCAATGGACGATGAACTAACACCTAAAAATCTCTTATCCCAAATTTTTTTTACTAAATGGCTGATGTCCAGGTCCCCCAAATTCGTAAATTTGAATTTTTGAAAATGTCATTTTTTTCCCCAATGGTGAAAATTCACTGCTATGCATAATCCAAAGTTTGCAATTTGTAAGTATGTTGGCCTGCATTCTGAAGGATTTGATAAGGGGCAATTCATTTGGGTTCCTACTTCCATTTCTCACCATGCTTCTCATTTTTGATATCCTAGTAAAACACTATATCTCCTCCCTAAAAAGGTTTACCTTTGGATTTTTTATTGAACAACTACGCTATTTTATGAGCCTACTCAGTTATCTTCATTAATGAATCCTTTCTATATTCTTGCAACTTCACAATCTAATCAATCTTCTCTACAAGAAATTTGAATTTTCATGATTCTGAAGAAGTAAAGATAAAACATGACTTTCCACCTGAGGGGGCAATAGAGCATTCTCACCATAAACCAGCTCATAAGGAGATTTTATTATGCTTATTTTAATAGATATTCTATTAGAACATAAAATAAACTTTAGCTTACTGTCCCAACTCCTGTTGTTTCTGCCTAATGCTCTTTTTATTCTTGTGGTCAAATTCTTGTTTGAGGATTCTGCTAAACCATTCCCTTAAGGGTAGTAATTCATAGAATTATAAATCTCTATGTTGTACCTAGCACAAAATTCAATCATTTCAAAATAAGTGAAATAGTTACCATTATTAGGGACTATCTTCTTGGGAACCCCAAATCTTGTCAATATGTGCTCTTCTAAAAACTTGATGACCACTTTTGTAATCAATTTCTTGAGAGGTGTTGCTTCTACCCACTTGGTAAAATAGTATGTTGTTGTAATGTTCCATATGTGACCTCTAGAGGAATTGGGATTAATCTCACCTATGAGATCTATTTCCCATTGAGTAAAAAGAACTTCCACAATTACTAGCCTTAGGGCCATGGTTGGCAAGTTATTTTTTCCTACAATAAGTTGTGATCATATTGTAAGATAGTTTTATGCTCATTTGATTTATAAATTTATATTATTGGATTACTTCCAAACCATTCTCCTCATTGTTTGGAGACCATTTCCACTTTTTTTGAAGATATTTATTGTCTAAGGGAACCATATCAATTGTTTTTTATCTTCCTTTTATTTAATTTATACTATATATATGGATTTAGTACACCAACTCATGGGTATCCTCACAAATATTTTATTGAATTGGGAGAGCTTCCATTTAGGGTGAATGTATAATAATACCTTTTTTCCATGGCCCTAAATATAGGTTAAAGAGGCATGTTTAAATGTGTAATATTTTTCTTATTAGCCAAGGATAATATTATATGATGTGTAATATAGGTTCTTCCACTTATCCACTCTCAAGCACAGAAGTTCAAAAAAAATTAAGGATATAGAACTAGAATATAGTTCTTTGATCCAAAAAGAAGATAAAATTAAAGATGTTACATTTCCTTCTTCAATAAATTATTAAATTTTAGTTCGGTTATAGATGAAAAATGCTCTCATTCCATTCTTTCAAACATCCCTAGGTTGGTTTTTGCTAAATTAATTGAGTTCTTAATCTAGCCCTTCATTGATGATGAAATAAAAGAAGCTATATTTTTTATTTAGAGTGTTAGGAACCTATTATTAAAAATAAACTCACTCACAAAAAATACTGTAAAATAATTGAAATGCATCAAAATAATAAAATAACACTATGAAGAAAGTTATTACAGAATTCTAACAATATCACAAAATAGCTTAGAATCACAGGCCTCTTCGAGGGGACAACCTCCTTCAATATTTCATTAACTTGTAAAAAGATACATTCATACAAGATTCCATATCTTTTAAAGAAAATACTTCATGCAACCTTAACCCTAAGATCAAGAGTTGACTTACATGCAAAATGCCACTTGAGCTAGAATTTTCTACCAAACATCGATTACATTCTTGATAATGGTTACATGAAATGACCCCACTTGTCTAAATGCCTTACTAGCCACATACCATTATAATAGTATTACAAAATAACATTATAAGTGGGTCCCCACATTGGACGTGGGTCATTACATAATAAATAGAGAATTACAAAAATAATGTTAGGATGAGGTCCTAACATGTACTTCCCCTTCAAAAAGCTTTGTCCTCAAAGCTATATATGAGGAAACTGGTGCTAGATCTGGTGGAGATACTCCCATATAGCTTTTGGTTGTAGACCATGCCACTGCACAAGGACCTTAGTAATGGTTTAGTTATCAAGTGTGCAAGTCCTATATCCAACAATTGGTCTATCTCGAGCAAGATAGAAGCTTCTTAATCCAACTTTGGAAGGGTATATTGAACCTATAACTGATTTCCCATGAATTTCTTGATAGAGGAGACATGAAAATAAGGTGGATCTTGGATGTCAATGGGAGAATCAATTTTTAGGTCATGGAACCAATCCACTATAAAACTTGATAGGATCCATAGTAATTGGTTATGATTTTTTGGCACTTGTAAAGCTAGAGGGATTACTATTTGTATGGCTCAAAGGAAGACCATATCACAAACATCAAAAATACACTTATAACAATGTTGATCAACTTATTGGTGCATCTAGTTCTAGGCCACTTAAAAATTTATCTTTAGTTTATGGAGGACTTTGACATGTTGGCTAAGTGTAATGTCAATTTCATGGACCTTAGAGCTACTTGGAATGTAGAAGGAGGGTATGCATAGAGGCCAATCATAAAATGCTTCAAAAGGTGTGACCTTGGTCATCGTGTGATAAGAAGTATTATACCACCACTCGATCAAGGGAATCCACTTTGCCCATTGGGTAGGATGATCAGAGGTAAAGCAACAAAGGTAGATCTCCAAATATTTTTTGACAATCTCAGTTTGGCTATTTGTTTATGGATGGTAATCTGAACTCATCTTGAGCTAAGTTCCTTGCAACTTAAACAATTCTTACCAAAAATTACTATTGAAGTTAGGGTCACGATCATACACAATGGAGGTGGGCATGCCATAAAGATGAAATATAGAATTAATGAAAATTTGGGCAACTATGGAGGTTGTGTAAGGATGAGATAAGGAATAAAAATGAGCTTACTTCGAAATATGATCCACTACCACAAAAATAACCAATTTTCCTCTAGAATTAGGTAACCCTTCAATAAAGTCCTTTGAAATATTTTTCCAAACCTGGTCAGGAATCGACAATGGTTGTAGAGTTCTATTTTTTCCATTGCACAACTTACCCCAATTTGGGGACCCACTTGAAATTTTGAAATTTTAACATCAATTTAGATTTTTTTTTGCATCGATTTGTTGTTGACTAAATCTAAGTTTGATGTTACTCTTTAAATTTTTTGTTGAGTTTGATATGGTAAATTTTAATTTATTAATTTTAATGTTTTAAGTTTTAATTTTAAATTTTAAAAATGTTTTAAATTAAAGTAATTTAAAAAATTAAATTGAATTAAAACATTTAAAAATTACTTAAATTAAGTTAAAAGGGGGTTTAATAAAAATGTTTTGTTTTGGTGTCTAAAAGTTTTTAACAGATCGTAAGGTTTTCATAGTAGCGGATGTAGGGTGTGTGGTCAACATGGTCAATGGACACAATTTTCAAGGCACAAACCAATGAGCCATCGAGTGGTTTAGCTGAATCAGTAAACATTATGAGCATTTAGACTTATAAATATTCCATTGCATTTCTCCCATATGCATATGGGATCAAAAATATGAAGGATATGCGATGGAGGTTTCCTTTGTGTATTCAATTGCTAAGCCTTACCCATGTTTTATTTAGGAGAGGAATAAAGATGTTAGATGAAGCCATGGCAGTTGTAGATATGGAACAAATCATATATTTCAAAAATTTGATGCTATATCAAATCTACTATTTTATGATATAAATGCAGTGGAGCAAGAAAGAGTGTGTTCAGGTTTCTTTTGCTATGAAGAAACTGTACTCAACACATTATCGAAGGGCTATTGGAATAAAATTAGTGAAGGATGCTCCATTGATAAAATATTTGCATCCTCCTTGTACTTATTTCCATCACTCTCAAATGGAAAAGGATTGGAAATGATGTACATTTTGGATAGAGAGAAAAAATGGTAATAAGTATAGTATATTGTAAAAATATAAGCTCGGGTGGATGAAGAATTAAATTCTTGAATTTATTGAACACATTTTGATGGACTATTTTTCACTGGACCGCACGATGAAGGATCTATTGTAACAATAATTTAGTGATGATGACACTACTCTGATTACGATGCCCACGATTCTTTACTGTTACCCACTGATGATTCGTTGAAAGAATTGGATGGGTAGGATAAATGCTAGAGTGACAAAAATAGAGGAAATGTAAATAGGTTAAGTTTAAGTTCAAAAATAGGTAATATATTTTTTGAATCATCAGGGAATTAGTGCAATATTGGGAAACCAATAAATTTAGCCACTTGATGCAAGTGCTAGTCATGTTTAGATGAAAAAGGTAGACATCCCATGTAAAGGGTATAAAATGAATTAAAAATCATGACCGAAAAAGAAATTGTTTATCATTGAAATGTACTGCTATTGCTAAGATGGATAAATACCACATTTTGTTGATATGTCTTCAGATATACTAACTGGTGATATTATCTCTAGGGGTGCTCAAAAATCCATTGAATAGTCATGATAGATAAATCATGGAAACTTATCAAGCTAAATAATGTAGGTCATGAATAGCTCAGGAACACCCTCATGGAGAAATTCATGGTTTGTTACAAAAATTCCAACAACATCATATTGATGATGTTCCAACCAATGTTTTCTCACTGACCTTCGCTAGTGAAGAATATGAAATCTCAACCATGAGTAGTACAAGTGAGAAAACATTGCAAAACTTTAAAATTCATAAATATAAGCAAGACGGGCCTAAATGTTCACATCGCGAATGTAGAGGATCGTCTTGACAAGTATGAGGAAATTCTCACTATCAACATGGAAAAAAAAAACCTTTCAAACATTTGAGTAAATATTTCTAAAAATTATCATCATGGAGGTGTTTCAGATGCAAAGAATGGTTTAAGAAGACACATTGAAAATTCATACTATCAGATAAAAAAGAGAGAAACAAGACCAGTGTTAGGGGTCCCAAGTGATTATGGTGAAGATAAAACTAAGAGACATACAAAATCGATGTCGAAACATATTTCAGAAAAGCATGGTTTTTTTCACATGCGTTTGAATATCATATCACTTCTATTCATTGAGGCCGAAGATGACATCACCAACAACAAGCATAAATAATAGTTCATCTTTTTTGAGTAGTATGCAAGAAATCACACAACCACATTCTCGATGGAAGCAATATGTAAACAAGGAAAATATTAATTTTATAATGAAAATGACCAATATATTACAAAGCCAAGGGATAGAAATTTTACATCTATTAAATTGGAGCATGGTAGTTTTGATGTTGCTCTCAAAGGTCGTATGTCATTTTATAAGAAATCATTTATAAAGAGGATAATGTAAGTGCAGGAGAGAATGAAATTTCACTATACCAAACTATTTTGGAATAGCATAAATTGAGCAAACAAATTATGAAACCAAAAAAATTTAAAGTATAAATATTCATTGAAATGCCAATAAGAGAGGCTAAAATATTTTTGGAGCGAGCGAAAGAGAAGATAGAATATTGCTAGTGCCAAAGGTTTCCTCTCAGGTTGCTTGTTAGATAAGGCTTCATTTTTGCATATTTATTGATAGAGATATTCTAGAGAAAGCATTAATAGAATATTTTATTTATAATGTATTTTTTTTTGTGGTAAAATATGCATGTGGATGGTATTTTCATTTTTAATTGATTGAATATATTAATCAATTCCCTTGAATATTACACCCGATTTAATTCAAACTGTGTTAATTCTAGCTGGATTAAATTAGGTTTTATTTTAGAAATATATTTGTTTGCAGAGGATGGAGTTCTAAAATTTCTCTAACCTGTGTTCTGCTTCCATTTAATTTTTATTTTTATTTTTTCTAACCCTTAGTTTTTTTCATTTTATTTTATTTAATTTCATTGCATGATAAAATCAAAACCCTAATAATTTTATGCACAGTTTTAATTTTCCATATTAGGGTAAATGTTTATTTCATGTTATTAACTTCTCAGCATTCCACAATTCTAAAATAAAAATTAGAGTTTTAATTAATTATATTTTTTCAAATAATAATTAAAGTTCAAACATTAATTATTTGGATAAATTAAATTAAAATTATTTTTAAGGTTAAATTCAAATATTTGCACTTCATAAATTTTATTATTGGAAATATTTGATTATTAATCTTACGTTTTGGAAATTAATTTCATGAACGACATCATTTTTATCGTTTAAGTAAAATATCAAACCACAGGCCCCTTGTTAACAGTGACTTGCACCTCTGAGGCATTACAACAATATTTTCATATTTTTTACAAGCATACAAGCACATTTTAAAAAATTAATCAAACAGAACCTTGGAGAAACTAATTATTTCTTTGCAAGAGAGGATTGCTTGATAGGATCCTAAATGTGAGTGTATTTTTGTAATAGAGAAAAAATATCACTCAATATAATTGGCACTAGAAGGAGGACCTAAAGGTAACATATTTGATTTTTAGCATTTGAAATTGTTCAAATTAAAAAAATTGAAAATTTCCAATTTATGCTGCATTGATTTGAAAATATGGTTATGGTTAAATTGTTGTGAATTTTTCATACATAGATTTGCATGTTGAAACTATTTCAATGGCAAGAATTGCATCCTGGATAGGTGGTTATTGTAGTCCTTTGAACATTCCTGGAATACCCCATGAAATTCCTGAACATGCAGAAAAATATTTAACCACTTATAGGCATGATGGAATGAGATCAACTAAGGAACATATTCAAGCATACATAAACACTATAATTCATTTACAAATTATGCATGTAGATTGTTTCCATTCACATTATATGAGTTTGCTTATGATTGGTATATTAACTTACCTGTAGGCTCTATCACTTCTTGGGCTCAACTAGAAGCAACATTTCTCAACCATTTTGGAAAATTGGTTGACCCAGCTATGATATTAAATTAGTTTATCTCTATCTATAAAGAACCTAATGAATCCATGAGACTATTCAATGATAGGTTCCATAGGTTGTATACCGAATTGGTGACACATTACATCCTTTCAGAAGAAGAATCCACTCAAATATACATGGGATCCTTAGACCCATTTACTTCTATGTTTTTGGGGAGACTTCTTAAAATTCCATCCTTGACCAGAGCCTACAGTGAGGTAATAACATTAGAACAATGGTGTATTTTGAAAGGTGTTAATATGGGTCAATTATCATTACTTAGACCTAAAGCTCATAATTAAATACCACAAATGAATCAGACCTTATCCCATAATGAACTATAATTTAGGAGTTATGGATTCCAACCAATATCAACCATCCAATATGGCACCCTTGAATCAAATTATGTCTAATGTGAGCAATCAATAGGATAAATCTAACTGTCCAGATGTTACAACTACCTTAGATATCATCCAAAATGAGGTGCAAGTTCCAAAGTCAATATCCATCAATGAGGATTGTGGCAATCAAGTTAATCAAAATGTAGAGATTGGTTCAATTTTAGAAATATATGAACCTTCATGGAGGAAAAGGAATATTAAGAAGGTCATAGCCTGAGTTATATCCTGAATGAACTTGAATCTAAATAATAATCTAAAAATTGCATGAAAGAAGGGATGGAATCTCACCAAGTGTTTTAGAAAGATAATGATTTTATTATTCAAGACAATGAAGAAGAATCACTCACTTCTTTCACAATTTCCAAAGAAGCTTCTATCTCATTTGATGTGTAGGAAACTAAAATCCTTGTCCCACCTAAGGATTATACATAGCCCACGTAGTAAGAAATCAATATGTCTTTACCTCAGGTGATTAATGAAGGTGAATTTGAAAAGGAATCTATAGATGTATTCAAAGATTACACAAAATATATGGTTGAACTTCATCCCTTAGTTTTAGAAGATAATTATTATAATTTTTGGAAGAAATATGAGGAATGTGTTTCTTTTATACCTTCTGATAAAAAAATTTCTTCATCTGATATGCAGGACACTAAAGTTACTATCTTACATGAAGAGCCTATAATTCTTGTATAGTCAGAAAATCACATGTTGTTTGAAGACATGATAGAATTTCATTCCTTGATTTTAGAAGATAATTATTATAATGGTTGGGGAAGGTATGAGGAATCATGGGTTTCTCACACTCCTACTGATAAAATTTCTATTTCACTTGATATGCAGGATGCTAAAAACTCTATCTCACATGAAGATCTTGCAATTCCAAGGTTCCAAAATTCAATCACTTTGAATATGAGTTTATTGAAAACCTTGTTGAAATGAAAAAGGAAGAAATGGTGAATGTTTCTTATGACTCATTTGTTATGGATGGGGAAGAGGTAAAACCTTATTTTTTACCCTTGACTATTGAAAATTTGGGTACAAATTCACATGATTTTCTTGGAGATTCAAATAAATAAATACCATTGGTGGTTAACAAGGAATTAGAATAAAATTCTACTCATCCAAATGATAAAAATGTTGTTCTATTTAAGATGACTCGGGTAGTTGATAAGGGAGATTTTTTATTTAACATGTATTTTGATCAGCGAGAGCTATGGTTTGAAAAGGATGGGCATATGTTTAATTGGCTGACTAATTTTGGTGTTTTTAAAAATAGGTGATCCATGAAGATGATGAAGACCATGAGGAAAAATAGAAAATCACAAAGGCTCATTAAGTCCTAGTAAATAAAAATACACAAAAGTTAGAATCTCAACCTTTCTATTCAGTCATTCAAACTCTAGGTAAAATTTTACATAATCTTATGTTGGATTCAAATATTGTTGATAATGAAATGTCATTTGCGGTAAACAAATAATTGGAGTTGATACCTACTCACATCAATAATAATGTTGCTTTGTTAAACAAAACAAAGGTAGATGTTTTTGAGTTACCAGATCAAATTTATCAACAATTAACTTTGGAACTTGGGATACAAAGTCATAATGATCCTCATTTTTTAGATACTCTAGATGCTTGTAAATTATTCCATAGTTATGATTGGTCTGAAACTATGAACAATGGTTTAGCAATCAAATTTTTAGAAATAGGGTCAATATTGGAAAAGATCATGTCTATTCATAATAGTGAGGATAGTATTTGGAGCAAGGAGTGGATAATGGGAACTCACACAATACCGAGAGAAAATGTAATAAACATCCCACATAGTAAACACAAAATAATTTGAAACCATTTGTGGACTCATGAGTTTAATAGGTCAAATTTCAAATATGGTAGTGATGGGATTGAATCAAATTGGTGGGGTGAGAGAGGTAAATTAAAGACCTTTGTATCTTTTAGCCCAATATTATTATGTTCGGATACTTATAAATCTTGGCATGCTTGTCATGATAGATATCTTTTAAATTGTGGTAATCATGTTTGGGATCTAGGAAAATGATAGCCCAATTTTTACACCATCTTGTACATATATTGTATATTATTGTATATAACATCGGTTTTCATGCTTTTGTATTTAATTTTTCTATTTTGGTGCCTTTTTCCCTAATATTTTGTTTCATGAGATTTTTCTATTTGCTTTTTTGTCAATGTTTTCAAGTTTAGGGAGCAGGTTCTTACTTTCTTATCAATTTTACAATTTTGATTTGTTTCAAATTGAGAGTTTTTTGCTTGTGCCTCACCAAGTTTTTAGTTGGTTTCTCTGATTGAGGTAGTGTTTTGTGGTAGCTTCAAAATTTTTGTCTTTGTGTTGATGCTTGTTTCTTTATCAAGTAGGATGGATTACATGTTTTGGAATCAGATGAAATTAAGAAAAATAAAATGAGATTGTTTAGTAATTATTCTTATTATTTTGGATTAAGATAGTAAACTTTGAAACAATGAAATTTTTTTCTAAATCTCCACATATAGCACATCATATTAAGGGGTATGCTTTAAAATATTGAAGGATGAAATCACTTTTGGTTTGTAAATTAAGGTAAAAATCCAATACACTCCATATCTATCCTTAAGTGGTCTCTAACCCAAATAATAGGTAAATTTTGCAAAGCAATACAATACTTGATATAAAAAAATTAAAGAGCTAAATCAATCAAAAGGTTTATATAATATTCACCAGGACTATGGAAACCTGATTGATAGTGGAGAAATATCTAGATGAAATAAAAGAAAAGAAGTAAATGCAAAATTAATCTAATGCCTGGGTGATTCAGATAATCTCTAGTAGGGCTATAGATGCATGGTTGGCAGTAGAGTAAGGTCTATAAGAGATCAAGGTCATATCCACTGGAGCTATGGATGCTTGACTGGTAGTGGAGCAATGCAGAGGCACATATTAATAAGTGATATTTTATAGCCTAAATGTAAAACAATGATGGAATCTGAATTGTTTCAATAATGTAAAATGAATCACAATTCACACATTGAGCATAATCAAATGTTTCATCTATTTTCATTTCAAGTTCTCTATCCCACTTTCTTTGGATATTGCTAAATGATGTTATTGTTATGATATTTGGTTTTATTGATTTTATATTAGGTTCTTTTTTTTTTTTGGTAGATAAGATACTATAGCATTAATACCGGGTTTTACAGGTTGACCCAAAACCTTTTACAAAAATCAGCCCAGGGTTGTTGATGAACATATCCTTACTAAGGATCCTATATATGTAAAATCTACATGCCGCCAAAGCCATTACATCCGGTAAGGCACATAACCTTTTATCAAAAAGAAAATTCCCATACAACATTTTGGGTATACCCCAAGAAAATACACATGCATCATAATTACAAAAAATAAATAGACACGGATCCCTTCCTTGAGACAATGGAGAAATAAAAAGTTGCAGACACACATAGCAGAGTACTGAAAAAAACTCCCACAAGCTTTGTATTGACAGTTACTCTTAATAATTATTTGGTAATTGCTTTCTTCCATATATGACATGATTTGGTACCACATACTACCTTGGCCAATCAGCCTTGGAGAAGTGAACCTACTATCTAGATTTATGGCGGTGGCTATCTGGTGGTCCATGTGGCTTTGGTTCGAAGTCTTATATTACCATTTCTTTTCTTCCCTATGATTATCAACCAACCTCAAATTACTAATATGACTAGGAGCCATGTTATCTGAAATGTGACTGTCCCCATTAGTCTTTGTGTTATTTCCAAGCAGCATCCATGAACACTGACAACTCAGATAATTTTTATTGTGAGTCCAATTCAAAAAAGAGATGAGAATACTCCTAGCCTTCGAACTTATAGTGCCCTCCCTATTGGTAAATTTGACTATCATTCTTGGAATTCTTGTTGAATAATCTCCTCTACTTCACTCAGGAAATTTTGCTCCCATTTGAAAATTCCATCACCATCGACACCCAAATTGGCCAACTTATCAACAATTTTGTTAGCTTACCAAAAGAAATGTTGGGATTTTCTATCCTTTCTTCCCTAGAAAAGGATCCTAGCCTTTTCAACAATTGTTTTAATCCTCTAAGGAGGTGTTTTCCAATTATTGAGTAGATTTATAACATGCATAGAGTCTCCTTCTACAATCAAATTGCCTTCTAAGTCTTGAGTCATTTGAAGGCCTCTCCACATAGCTCTAGCTTCAGCTTCATTGTTTGTCCTTGTTCCCAAATATTCAAAACATGCAAGCATCATATTCCCATTATGATCTCATATAATACCACCAATGCCTACTCTGCCAGGATTGTCCTTAGCTACTCCATCAAAATTAAGCTTAAACAAACCCGTAGGAGGTGGAGACCACTTAACATTGGCTCTGGGGTTGACTACCCTAGGCACAAACTCATCTAACAAGGTTAAGCTTAAATATTGAGCAATCGTGGTCTCCTATAGATGAGGTTTACAACTATCAAAAGGGATAAGGTTCACATTCTCATTGGCAAAGGATAGGATCCTAGCAATGATAGTTTTATGATCATGGATAGACTCATTAAAGACTCTATGGTTCCTTTCTAACCACACCTGCCAAAGATAGTGATTGAGACAATTTTTTCACATGTATCTAAGTCTTTGGCTTGAAAAGGGGTAAGGCCATTGGATGAACAAATAAAGTACGATGGCTAGTTTAACCCATGAAATATTGAAGGTCTCAAAAACCCCACTTATGACAGTCAAGGAAAAAGGGCACTCAAGGAAAATGTGATAAATGGTCTCCCAATTAGCCCTGCAAAGATAACAATGATTAGTGATACAAATATATTTATGCATCATATTATCAATGGTTATAAATCTTCCTTGGATAACCAGCCATGAAAAGACTGCAATTTTTTGAATTAAAATTTTTATCCAAACTAAGTCCTTTTGGAGGACAAAATCCTCATCATCAAGCAGAATCTTGTAAGCTAATTTAACAGTGAACTGCCCATTTTCTGTAGAAGCCCAGGTCACTTGATATTCCTTGTGCCTCATGGGGATAAACTGTTGCCCGAGAATGTTACAAAGATCATTTGATTCCACTTGAAATCCCTAAATTATTATTTGTTTCCACTTCATTCTACCTCTGTCCTCAACCATATAATCGGAGACTTTTCTACCAATGAGTTCTTCTGTGATATCTCTGATTCGGGCTAAGTTAGGATATTGCGTCAGTGGTTCATCCTTAGCCCACCTATCATTCCATCAATTTATCCTCTCACCATTACCTAAAACCCATCTTAAACCTTTTTTGACAATTTCCTTATAATTAAGAATTTCTTTCCAAAAAGTAGAACCTCTGATTGTAACTGAGTCACTTAGAAATTTGATATTTTGAAGATATTTTCATTTGATGATAGTTGTCCATTCATTTTCTTCGCTAGAAATGAGACGCCATGCCTTCTTAGCTAGTAAATCTAAATTTATATGATCAATTCTCCTCAGACCTAAGCCCCCATTTTCCCTGGGTCTGCACACTTTGGTCCATCTTACAAGGTGTATCCTTTTTTTCTCCTCTATTCCAGTCCATAAAAATTCTTTTTGAATTTTCTCAATTTTTTGGAAAACCTTCATAGGGGCTTTGAAAACAAAGAAAAAATAAACTAGAATGCTCTGAAGAGAGGCCTTAGTGAGGGTCAGATTTCCTACTTGAGATAGAATATGACTTTTCCATCCAACAAGTTTTTATTGAATTCTTTCAATAACCCTGTACCACATTGACTCTCTAGAAGAACCAATGAAAAGAGGGAGACCAAGATACAAAGTGGGGAGGTTTGCTATATCACACCCTAAAATTTTTGCAATCCTTACTTGCCTCTGAATGGGAGTGTTCAAGAAATATAACTTACTTTTACTGAAATTAACTTTCTGACCAGCAACGTCCTCGTAGAGTTGCAGGATGTATTTAATTATTTTGGCCTTAACCACTAATGCCTTAGTCAATATAAGGGTATCATCAATGAATTTTTGGTGAGAAACAACCCTAGTGAGATATTTTTCCTTGATTCCTAATATTAACCTTTAACTAAAAGCATTTTTGATGGTTTTTCCTAATGCTTTTTCCACAATGATGAATAACATGGGGTTGATAGGGTCCCCCTACCGAATTCCTCTATGACTTTGAAAGTAACCAGCAATTGTTCCATTAACTAGAATCGAGAACCATGCTTTAGAAATACATTATTTTATCAAATTAACCCATTTGTGGTGAAAACCAAACTTAAGGAGAACAATAATCAGAAAGTCCCAATTTATCCTATCAAATGTTTTGTTCATATCAAGCTTGAGGGCAAAAACAGACCTGTTAGTCTTATGAGCAGAGTGCAAAGCTTCATGAATTATGATAACTCCATCCAAGATTGACCTACCCTAGATAGAGCTTCCCTAGCATGGATCTATGATGCGGGGTAGAATATCTCTCATTCTATTTGCAATGGCTTTAGTTAGGATCTTGTAAGAAACATTGCACAGATTGATTGGCCTAAAGTCAACCATAGATTCAGGGGTTTGCTTCTTAGAAATTAGATAAATAAAAGTAGAGTTGATACCTTTTGGGATATGATTGCTTGCTTAGAATTATCTGATAGAAAAAATTACATCCTCACTTACGATGTCCCAAAATATTGATAGAAACAAAGGGGAAAGTCGTCGGGTCCCGGGGCTTTATCTGGATCCATTCTAAACAAGGCTTCCTTAATTTCCTCATTAGAAAATGGAGCTAGAAGCTTAAGGTTTATATACTCATTTATTATGCTAGGAATGGATTGCAAGAGAATATCTTTGGCCTCCTCATTGCACTACGATTCCTGACCAAGGATAGAATTGAAATAAGTTACTGCCTCCTTTCTAATTTCTGTTAAGCCTTGAGTAATAGAACCATATTATTTTTTTTATCTTGTTATTGCTTCTATTTCTAAGCATGGTGACATGAAAAAACTTAGAATTTGAATCTCCATATTTCAACCAAATAGCCCTTGATTTTTGCCTCCAATAGATTTCCTCACAGGCCAAAATGTTATGAAACTCTGCTAGTTTTGTTCATTCCTCCTGCCTAGTAGTTTCATCAGCATCACCATGTTGGATCCTCTGATAAATTATCTTCAAACTTTCAACAACCTATTTTTTATTTTCAAAGAGTTTCCCAAATACCTCTTTGTTCCAATTTCAAAGCTTTTCCTTAACAAACTTCAATTTGCCAGTAAGTTTAAAAGCTGCACTACCCCTAACAAGTTGATGCCACCACTGACTTAAGTTATCTCTAAAACTAGAATTTTTGATCCACATAGATTGAAATCTGAAAGATTTCTTGAAGGACAGAGAGTTAGGGATCTCCAACAAAATGGGATTATGATCAAAGGTAATTTTATGAAGGGCTTGCAGGGTAGAATCACCGAACAAAGTTGTAGCTTCCTTTGATAGAAAAAATCTATCAATCCTTTCTTGAATGAGATGATACTCTATCCGCCAATTTCTTCAGGTATAATTCACTCCTCTAAGTTTTACATCCATAAACATGTTGGAGTTCACAAAGTCATTGAACTCATCCATGCTCCTGATAGGTGGTCCATTTCCACCCATTTTGTTTGAAAGGTAAAGAGGAGTGTTAAAATCCCCAGCAAGAATCCAAGGAACATTATGGAAGATATTAAGTTCTTCATCTGAAATGCTTAGGAGTATTTTCTAGCAGAGTCGTAATTGTTGTTACCATTGCACAACATACCCCAATTTGGGGACCCACTTGAATTTTTGACATCAATTTGGAATTTTGTTTGCATTGATTTGTAGTTGACTAAATCTAATTTTGATGTTACTCTTTAAATTTTTTGTTGAGTTTTATATGATAAATTTTAATTTCTTAATTTTAATGTTTAAAGTTCCAATTTTTAATTTTAATTTTTTTTTTAAATTAAAGTAATTTGAACATTTAAAAAATTAAATTGAATTAAAACATTTAAAAATTACTTAAATTAAGTTATAAGGTGGTTTAATTAAAAAGGTTTTATTTTGGTATCTATAGTTCAAGAGATGGCATGGTTTTCATAGTAGCGAATGCAGGGCATGTGGTCAACATGGTCAATGAACACAAGTTTCAAGGCACAGACCAAGGAGCCACCGAGTGGTTTAGTTGAATCAATAAACATTACAAGCATTTAGACTTATAAATATTTCATTGCATTTCTCCCATATGCATGTGGGATAAAAAATATGAAGGATATGTGGTGGAAGTTTCTTTTGCATATTCAATTCATAAGCCTTACTCATGTTTTGTTTCGGAGAGGAGTAAAGATGTTATATGAAGCCATGGTAGTTGTAGATATGGAACGTATCATATATTTTGAGAATTTGATGCTCCATAAAATCTATTATTTGATGATATGAATGTAGTGGATCAGGAAAGAATGTGTTCAAGTTTCTTTTGCTGTGAACAAACTATACTCGACACATTATTGGAGGGCTCCCAAGATAAAATTAGCAAAGGATGCTCCATTGATGAAATATTTGCATCATTTTGCATCATCCTTGTCTTCATTTCTATCACTCTCAAATGGAAAAGGATTGGAAATGATGTAAATTTTGTACAAAGAGAAAAAATGATAATATGGATAATCTATTGTGGAAAGATGAGCTTGAGTGGATAAATATGTAAATTCTTCAAGTTATTGAACTCCTTTTGATGGGATTTTTTTTACTAGATCGTGTGATGAAGGATCTATTATGATAGTAATTTAGCGATGATAGTGCTACTCCCATTACAATACCCATGATGCTTTAGTGTTACCCACTAAAGATTCATTGAAATACCTGGATAGGTAGGATAATGGCTACTATGACAAAAATTGAGGAAATATAAACAAGTTAAGTTTAAGTTTAACAAAAGGTAGTAGATTATTTGAATCATTAGGGAAGTAGTGCGATACTGGAGAACTAATGAATTTAGTCTCTTGATGCAGGTGCTAGTCATGTTTAGATTAAAAATGCAAAAGTCCCATGTAAAGGGCTTAAAATAAACCAAAACTCATGATAAAAAAAGAAATTGTTTGTCATTGAAAGCTACTGCTATTGCTAAGATGGAGAAATACCACATTTTTTTGATGATCCATATATTTAAGGAGTTGTTATATGTCTTCAGATCCATGAACTGGCGATATTATCTCTAGGGGTGGTCAAGAATAAAAAATCCATTCAATAGCCATGATCGAGCAAATATGAAAACTTATCAAGCCAGAGAATAGTAATTCATGAATAGCTCAGGAACACCCTCATGGAGAAATTCATGGCTTGATACAAAAACTCCAACAACATCATATTGACGATGTCCCAACCAGTTTTGTCTCACTAACTTGGGTAATATTCCTTGGTGAAGAATATTAAATCTCAACCATGAGTAGTGCAAGTGTGAAAACATTACAAACGTCTAAAATTCATATAGATAAGCAAGATGGGTCTGAACGTTCACATCGCGTATGTAGAGGGTCATCTTGGCAAGTACAATAAAATTCTCACAATCAACATGAAAATAAAAAAGGTCTTTCAAACATTAGAGTAAATATATATATATATATATAAATTATCATTATGGAGGTGTTTTAAATGCAAAGTATAGTTCAAGAATATGAGCCAAAAAGTCATACTGCTAGATAAAAAAGAGATAAACAAGACCAGTGATAGGGTTCCCAAGTGATTATGGTGAAGATAAAATTAAGAAACCTACAAAATCGATGTCAGCTATTTTTGAAAAGTATGGGTTTTTTCACATACATCTAGATGTCAGATCGTGTCTGTTCATTGAGGCTAGAGATGACATCACCAACACCAAGCATAAAGAATAGTTCATATTTTTTTGAGTAGTATATAGGAAATCACACAACCGCCTTCTCGATGGATGCAACATATGTAAACAGGGGAAATATTAATTTTATTATGAAAATGACCAATGTATTATAAAGCCAAGGGATAGCGAATTTACGTCTATTAAATTGGAGAATGATAGTATTTATGTTGCTCTCAAACGTCGTATTTTATTTTTATAATAAATAATTTATCAAGCAAATAATGAAAGCGTAGGAGAGAACAAATTTCCATTGTACCAAACTATTTTGGAAAAACATAAACTGAGCGAATGAATTGTGAAACCAAAAAATATCAAAGTTTAAATATTCATTGAAATGCCAAGTAGAGGGGCTGAAAAAATTTTGGAGCAAGCAAAAGAGAAGATAGAATATTTCCAGTGCCAAAGGTTTCCTCCCAGGTTGCTTGTCAGAGAGGGCTTCATTTTTGCAGATTGATTGATAGAGGTATTCTAGAGAAAGCATTAATAGAAGATTTTATTTAAAATGTATTCATTTTTTTGTGGTGAAAATATGCATGTGGATGGTATTTTCATTTTTAAATGATTGAATATATATTAATCAATTCCCTTGAAGATTGTACCTTATTTAATTCAAATTGTATTAATTCTAGTTGGATTAAATTAGGTTTTATTTCAAAAATATATTTGTTTGCAGATTATATATGGAATTATAAAATATTTGTAACCTGTGTTCTACTTTTATTTTATTTTTATTTTTATTTTTTCTAACCCTAAGTTTTTTATTTTATTTTATTTTATTTCATTGCATGAGAAAATAAAAACCCTAATAATTTTATGCACATTTTTAATTCTCTAGATTAGGGTAAATTTTTATTTCATGTTATTAAATTCTTGGCATTCCACATTCTGAAATAAAAATTAGAGTTTTAATTAATTAGATTTTTCCAAATAATAATAATTAAAGTTCAAACTTTAATTATTTGGATAAATTCAATTAAAATCATTTTCTAAGGTTAAATTCAAATATTTGAACTTCATAGATTTTATTATTGGCAACATTTGATTATTAATCTTACATTTTAGAAATTAATTTCATGAACAATAGCATTTTCATAGTTTAAATCAAATATCAAACCACAAGCCCCTTGTTAACAGTGACTTGCATCTTTGAGGCATTACAACAATATTTTCATATTTTTACAAACATACAAGCACATTTTAAAAAAATAATCAAATAAAACCTTGGAGTAATTAATTATTTCTTTGTAAGAGAGGATTGCTTAATAGGATCCTAACTATAAGTGTATTTTCGTAATCGAGTGAAAATATCACTCAACAAGTTCTTGGAGAATTCACCATTTTACCTTTCATCCATTGACAGGTGTCACATACTACCACAAAATTCTGCATGTCCTTCTTCATACCCTTCCAAGAGAAGGTACGCTTAATCCTTTCATATGTTTTAAGGAATTTTGAATGGCTTGTAGTGGGGGAAGCATGCATCTCCTTCATGAGAATTTTTTGGAGTGGCAATGTGTGAGGAACCACAAGGTATTGATGGTGGTGTAAATCTTGTCCATCCCATGTGTATCCAAGATATGAGGTAGTGTATCGCTCCAAATTTTTTGCATCCTTACCTTTAGGCTATAGGATCCGCACCCAAAAGGGGGATGCGAGAAGGATGGGACAATACCTCGGACTGAGAGGCCCTTTGAAGGTCTTGCCTCTCGAGGGAGGAGTATAAGGGTGAATTTATGGATGGTGGGTTCACCAGGAAACTTTTGAATGGCATTTTCCATGCCTAGGTTGGTAGTGGGTTTGATGTGTTCATTTTTATTCTCAATCATTCAACTCCTAGGTTTGGCCAAGATGAATCTAAACTATTCTTTATGCCAATGTGGATTTAAATGAATACAAAAAAAAGGGATGAGTGTTAATAACAGAGAATATGCTAATTAGAATGTTTCATACCCGATTCTAGATGTTTGATGAAGATTCTGAGTCTTGTAGCAGTTTAGATCACCTCAATTCGTACGTAATCATCTGATATTTCATAAGATCATCTGAAATCTGATGAATTCGTCAAACAAATTCGTCAAAAACCTGCAATCACAAAAATAGACACAAAATACCAAATATGCAAGTGCAGAAGCAAAGGACAATGGTAGAAATAACAGTAAACATGCCTAAATAATGGATTCCAATAACAAATAAGAAAATGCAGTAGATTTAATGATTGATTTTAACTTTACCATGCGATTATGCTAAATGAGGTGAACTCCAAGATGCAAAAAACATAATAATTCAAGACAATGCAGAAATACAATATGAAAAATGTAGAGAAAGCTAAGGAAATACAAACTCTAGACTCGGATTACCCCCAATATAGACTACAGTCAGGATCGCCTCCAATCGTACGAGATCGTATACGATGATCCGAGCTATCTTTGACTGAAAAACAATAGAGTTTCTACAAGAAAATGCAAAATATAGAACACAAACAGTAGTATGAGGGAATAAGGAGTTAAATCTGTCAGCTAAGGGGTTCATGGAAATTAGGATCAAGGGGAGTCAGGGGGATAAACTAGAAAAATCCTAGTTTATATAGGCTTAGGAAGAGGTTTAAGAGGTTGGAGATCATCCCAATTCAGGAGATCTCCAACAGGGAAATCTCCAATCGTACGGTACACGCTTCTGCCCAAGTTGGAGAGGCTGTTGAAACAGAAGCTAATTATGAAAATTTAGTTTTGGGACAAAATCGTCTGGACGTTCTGTCCATGACGATTTCATTAGATTTGGGATGATCTCGTCTAATCTACGACGATATCACCCAACGGTCAAGACAAATCCTAAAAATGGCATGGAAAATGAGGAAATGGGTAGCAGGCGATTTTGGGGTTAAAATTCAAATTTTTATCTTTTATCTTTTACTAAGGTTTTAACCGTGCCAATTTTAGGGTGCTACATTTTGCCCACTCTTTAGCAATTTTTTTGAAGAAAATGTGTTAAAGATGAGTTTTTCTCGTTTTATGAGAAAGCAAAAATGTACTCAACTTTTTAGATGACGATTGTTGGTCGAATTGTATGAATGCTAACTATGGTGCCCCCTCCGTGTTTTTACCCAAATCGAACGTTTGAGGTAAAAACGCGAAAAGGCAAAAATTAAAATGTTGATTTTTTTAAATAAAATTAAGAAAATAGGGTAAAACCCTAATTCATTTTTACTATTCATCTTTATTGTTCCAGAGCTCTGTAGAGAGAAAAAAATGGTGGAGACAGCGCACAGAGTGACAGAGGTCCGACATGGGCTACGGGTAAGGATCTAAGCCTAGTAGATTAGTTTTGATTTTGCTTTGTGCAATCTGTGGATTGAAATTTGGATTATTTGGGGCATCACAACCGTTTTTAGGCTGTCGATGTCATCCAAATGAAATTGTCCCTATTTCGCCGAAATCATCTCTAAATCGTCGATTTCGTTTGAGGGAAAAATCGACGAACTAGGGGCGATCTTGTTCAATAAGGGATGATCCCAAGTTGCAAAATCAAAGACGATTTAGTCCTAACAAAGGATGATTTGGACCAATTTAGGATGATATCATCTGATGGTGGATGATAGCATCTTTAACTTGATTTAAAATGTGTTTAATTTGACTTTAATGATTGGTTATTAATAAATTTTGTTGTTATTGTTTGTTTTGTAGAGGGGATTACTAAAGAGTTGAGAATGGAAATATGGCAGACTAAGAGATGACATAGCGATGCTTGACCAGGTAGAGCATGACCGACTAGGACAGGTTGGGCTACAGCATGTGGAAGAGATGCCACAAATACCGACTAACATGGGGCTATTGACAGCCCTGGCAGAGAGATGGTATCTGGGGTCGTCCTATTTTTGGTTATCGACAGGGGAGATGGCTCCCACTCTAGAGGATGTATGGAGGATCATGAGGATCCCCATACAGGGACAACTCATGATGCCTACGACCAATCAAGGCCAGGCAATGATGAGGCTGACTGGAGACCCGAGCTTCACCCTAGAGAAGGGCGAGGTGAACATTGAGTCTCTACGATAGATGCTTGGGGCATCTAGGCTGACTCAGGTTTTGGCAGGGGTGGTAGGTGGCTTACTATTGTGCCACCAAAGCAGATGCAGACTACCATGGCTCCTCTCATACATAGTATGTGACATGAGATACCATGGGTACAGATTTGCATGGGGTAGCTTTGTACTCTATCACTTGTATAGGATCCTTCATGGGGTCGTATACAAGGGAGGTCAATGTCTGGTTTTGACATCGCTGCTGCAGGTTTGGTGCTAGGAGCACATTGCGATGTGGAGGCCGATGGGGCTCCCACTGATAGGGGTTGATCGAGAGAGGCCCCAGGTTTTATATTGGTGGCTACAAAGAGGTTCACAATGGTGGATAGATCTGTTGATGTCACGAAGGTTGTTGGACAACCTCATCCTAGACCAGATCACCTGGAGGCCATGGTGAGAGCACCTCGGGTGGGCAAAGGATGGGTAGGAGAGTTTGCTGGCTAAGGATGGAGTAGGGAGAGGTAGAGCTCCACCGCTATGACCAAGTACTATGGTAGTTTGGTCTATAGCAAGGGATCCCTTCTCTCAAGGATTACAAGTACTCCCAGACTATTCGAGATAGTACTACACTAAGCTGGGCTCCAGACATGCAATGATTCTAGAGTTAGGATGCAAATGATGCCCCCATCTAGCTAGTGGATGGTGATGATGTTGGGGTTGTAGACAGCTATGATGCCTGGTACATAGGCATCTACCCTCCTCGGATGACGAGGGTGCAGGGTCCAGTGCATGTCATGGTGCGCCAAATGGGGAGGTTACGGTAGCCTGCTATTGAGGCAGCATGAGGTCGTAGGGGGAGAGAGCAGTAGCAGTCCCCATAGGAGAGACACCAGTTGATGGCACGGGCTCCATAGAGGCCATGAGATATAGGGCAGAGGGAGGAGAGACTCCCTTCGCAATAAAGGGAGATACCACCATCACTTGATAAGGGCAAGGGTGTGGATGTAGGGGAGAGTAGTGAGACAGTGGCTCTCTAAGCTAAGGTTGTACACCTTCAGGTTCAGGTGAAAACATTGCAAGATGAGGCTACACATCTCAAAGCTCAGGGCATAGGAGCAAGCACTCGAGATCTGGTGTGGTCTATTGCATAGATTGCATTCTAACAGGGTTTGTACTATCAGGCGATCCCATAGGGATAGAGGATATCATTGTTAGCCCCCATTGCAAAGCTGGTCATGATGGGATCATCAAGGAAATCCTCATGATCAATGACAAGGACCCGAGATATAGCTCGGACCTCTATGGGACCACCTCCTCCATGTCAGTGTGGGAAAGGAGATGAGGCTAAGAGCTCGAGGGCTTCTCGAGGCTAGCTACTATAGAGTACAGATTTATATTATTATTACTTTTGAGGGGATTGAGTATGCCAGAGTTTTGATTGTGGCATATCAATCCAGATGATGTAGATAATTGATTGATGATATATATAGATTGTATTTTTTATGATATGACTTGTGTATCTGTTGTATGATGCTTGAATTGTTGATTCATGTAATTATGTCATTGGAAATCAATTATAATGTTATGTCATGCCATAAAATTGTAAATGAAATAATCTGATGTGCATAAATTGGTTGGTTTTGGTGTGATTTGATGAAAAATAAAAGGGACTTCTAACAATAATTTCAAAGGACATTGTCTCTATTATAGAACGTTTCATGGAGTCGCCGCTCGCTAGGTCGTCAAGCTAATCCTAGTATAGAAATATTGCTAAAAGTAAAAGAGTGCTTAAGAGACTGTCTTAAGATTTGGTGTTGTGATGATGAAAATGATGATGGGGATGATTTGTTTTCAGATTTTTTCACAAAATTATGCATGAAATATGTTTAAAAGTGATTTTTGCTAGGCATAAATTCCTAAGTGTGATAAATTTTTGAATAATTCCTTAGAAATTATACCATGGTTGCAAGATGGAATGTTTGACATAATGACATGAAATAGAATAAGTGTTCATTCGTTTTGAAGCACAATTGTGTAACATAATGATGTAAGCCATATGTGTTTTTTTAAAATGGATGGGAAAATAAAATTAGAACAATGGTTTGCGCTAGGCATAGAATTTATAGGTATAGACTTATACCATCATCGCAAAATCCAAAGATAAAATAAATATCGTAGTTTTATTGCATGATTGATTTTTGATAAACAAATAATAATAATATGATGAACATGTTTTTTGCAACCGTTTTGCAATTTTGTGACACAATGTATATAATTGTTTTTATACAAAACAAAATTCTGAAATAAGAGGATAAATTTTTCTGAAAAGAATTACAAAAATATTTTAAATTATCTCAAAAACAAATGTAGGTTTATAAGGGATCCTCATGTGTAAACGTGAGTTCATTACCGATATTTATTTATCATAATGATACAAAATCTCTCAAATACAAATGTGTGTGCAATTGTATTGTTCATTCACCAATTTTGAGCAAGATAATTTGATACAAGCAATTTGCCTTAACCAAATGAATGTTCATTAACCATGATTTATATGCATATAACCGTACCAGAATACTGTGCAAGTTAGGTTATCAAGAGCTAGCTAATCCATAAGCTGACATAGGTTTGTACAAAAGAAGGTCGCTAATGTGACAGACATATCACCACGCTAGGAATTACCCAAGGCCAAGCGGGTTGGGCACAAACCACCTGTTATGGGGCTTACCTCACAGTTTTTGAATAATTGAGAATTCCAGGGATTCAAGCTCATTCACCCTTCTTTTATTTTCAAGGGGTAGGGAAAGGATTTTATTGCATTTTGCTCTTCTTTTTTGCTCTTTTTTCTCTTTTTTTTGTATTTTTGTATTTTTGCTTGATATTTGAGATAATGTTGAAATATTGTTGTGATGATACAAAATTACATTTTTCTTTTTCTATTTTTCTTGCACTTTTCTTTTTCTTCCTATGCTAGGGATACTTGCTCGGATTAGCTGTAGAGCAAGGGATTTTTACTCTGGGTAGGGGTGAGCTTGTCCTTTTGTCAATTCTCAAAGATTCTAGACCATGTGCATGATAGGATAGCAGGGGAAACTTTTTGCTCAAGAAACCACATCTACTATGTAACATCATATTGAATTTGCAATGAAATCATTTTAATGTGAAAAGATATACTTGGTTCAAGTAAATAACAAGATCAGTTCTCTATGCTCATAATTTTATTTAATGCCAATGTGGACTTTGATATAAGAGAGATTAATAATCATACCAAATAAAATCAAGATATTTATTCATGTGAGTGTGAAAGTGTGGGATTCCAAATAAATGCTCATTTATCCAAAATAATTGAAAATATAACTACAAAATCCAAGAATTGATAGGTATAAAAAAGATGTTTTTGAATATTTTGACAATTTTGATGTTTTTGTATTTGATTTTAATTGATGATTTGCAAGAAGAAATACTATTACTGTTCTTTGAAAAAGATTTTGATAGAAATGGCTAAAAATGAAAAAATATGCAAAATATAGTATATACAAATGATGAAATGACCCAATGTTTTATGCATAGTAGCGTTTGAGATGCATAATGTTCATAGGTTCTTTAAGTTCTTTACCATCTAAGGTAGATAATTTGTATGCTCCTAATCCAAATTTAGCAGTGATGATATACGGTCCAAGCCAGTTGGGCTCGAATTTACCTTTAAGGTCTTTAGTATCATTAGTATTTTTTTTATTTTCTCTTAATACAAAGTCACCGATCTCAAATGATCGAGGATGAACTTTCTTGAGATGTGCTCTCTTAAGCTTGTTTTGGTAGGCACGAAGATGCTCCAACGCATTGATGCGCTTTTCATCTAAAAGTTCCAGCTGACTAAATATGCCAACACGATATTCATCCCCTACTTCAGTATCTTGAAGTAGTAGAGCCAAATAAGGAACTTCTAATTCAAATGGAAAAACAACTTCAATGCCATAAACCAAAACAAAAGGTGAAGTTCCAGTGGGGGTGTGAACACTAGTTCGATAGGCCCACAAAGCAGGATATAATTGGATATGTCAATCTCGACCAAATTTATTGACCAGTATTTTGAGAATTTTGATTAATGTTTTATTAGATGCTTTTGCTTGGCCATTACCCTGAGGATAATAGGGAGTGGACCAATGATGTTGGATTTTATATCTTTGACATAATTTTTTGACATCTTTATTTTTGAAACAAGTTTCATTATCTGAGATGAGATTGACAAGAATTCCAAACCTACAAATAATTTGATTAAAAATAAATTTGGAAACTTGTGTTCCAGTACAAGAAGCTAAAGGCATAGCTTCAACCCATTTTGTGAAATACTCCGTAGCGGTTATGATAAATTTATGTCCATCAGATGACACAGGGTTAATTTTCCCAATTATATCTAAGCCCCATTTTGAAAAGGGCCAAGAAGATGAAATAGCCTGTAGTTCTTGTGCAGGCGCATGGACAAGGTCAGCATGTTTCTGGAACTTTTCACAATGGCGCACATAATCATGTGCATCATTCTCCATGGTAGGCCAAAAACATCCTATCCGAAGAAGCTTCTTAGCAATGGCGTTACCACTAAAGTGTCCTCCACTAGATCCATCATGAGCTTCACTCAAAGCTGATCTAGATTCTTCTAGATTCAAACATCTTAATAATATGCCTTCAAAAGATCTCCTATACAAGGTATTACCAATAATTACGAAGTGACTTGCTCGTCTATGTAATAATCGGTGCTAGTTTCTAGGATAACCCTCAAGGAAGGTTTCATTTTGCAAAAAATTAAATATATTAATGTACCATGGTTCGGGAGTAGTGTCGTTGATTAGAAACACATCCAAAGGTTCTAAGCATGATTTGCTTGAAGTGGGTTCTTGGAGTCGATGAATAATGATGGTAGCATATTCATCATCTAACTCCAAGGGCAAAAGAGATACAGTTGTAGCCATAGCGTCAGTCGCACGATTGCTAGTTCGAGGAATAGCTTCCAAGGTAACTTGATCAAATAAGGATAATAATTGCAAAAAATATGTTTTATATGGGCATAACTTATCATCTCTGGTCTGATAAACATCATTAATTTGATTTATGACAAGTTGAGAGTCATCGAAAACCAATAAATTTTTAATTTTCAATGCCAAGGCAGCTCATAATCCAAGGATAAGAGCTTCATATTTAGCAGTATTATTGGTGCAAGCAAACATTAACTTAAAGGACAGAGGTATAAGATGTTTTTGTAGAGATATTAAAATAATACCTGCACCAGCCCCACTCATACATCGGGCTTCGTCAAAGTATAGGGACCATTGTTTAGGATGTTCTGCCTCTAATTTAAGGCATTCATCGAGAAGCTCAATGATGAGGGGATGGGTAGACTCTAATGGTGTAGCAGCTAATTGATCTGTTATGATTTGACCTTTAATAGACTTTTTTCCTATAAACGTGAGTTCAAACTCGCTTAGTGCAAGAACCCACTTGGCTATGCGACTAGATAAATACGATCGACTCATAAGATATCGCAAAGGGTCAAATTTGGCAATAACATATGTTTTTTGACTGAGCATATAATGTCATAGTTTCTATGTAGAAAATATGACTGCAAGACATAACTTCTCTAGTATGGTATAGTGAGTTTCATAACTAATTAAGGTTCTACTGATGTAATAATTAGCATGTTCTTTCTTCTCATCGTCAAGCTAAGCTAACATAGCTCCTAAGGCAAAATCGAAAGCAAAAATGTACAAAATAAATGGACGATCAGATCTAGGTGGGGAAAGCACCGGTGGTTGGAGGAGATATTTCTTAAGGAGTTCAAATGCTTCTTGGCATTCTTCGTCCCAATGGAAAGAGACATATTTCTTAAGAAGTTTAAGAAAGGGTCCGATTTTATCTACCAACTTATCAATAAAGCGACGAATAGATTGAAGCTTACCTTGTAAACTTTGTAATTCTAATATATTGGTGGGTGCGGGCATATCAATGATAGTCATGATCTTGAGAGGGTCAATTTCAATGCCACATAAAAAAATGATAACCCCCAATAATTTACCAGACTTAACTCCGAATATACATTTGGCTGGATTCAATCGGATAAGATACTTCCTTAACCGATCAAATACTTTTCTCAATTCATTTAAATGATCACCTTCTTTGATGGAACGAGCTATAATATCATCTACATAATCATGTAGAATATCATGCATCATATCGTGAAAGATATAAGTCATGGCTCGTTGATAGGTTGCGCCTGCATTTTTTAAATCAAATGGCATCACTTTCCAACAAAAGGTTCCCCAAGGGGTGATAAAGGCTGTTTTAGCCTGATCTTCAGGAGCTATCCTTATCTGATTATAATCAAAAAATCCATCCATTAAGGATATCATTCCACTTCCAGCAGTAAAATCAATGATTTGATCCATGTTAGGAAGAGGAAAATCATCCTTAGGGTAGGCAGCATTAATGTCTCTAAAGTCTATACAAACCCTAACTTTAGTGGCTTCTTTCTTAGTTACTGGAACTACATTTGAGATCCATTCAGCATAATCAATGGCTTGTATAAAAACGACCTTCAACAATTTTTCTAGTTCTACTTTGACTAGTAAGGCCACTTTAGGATGCATTTTTCTAAGTTTCTGTTTAACAGGTTTAGCATCTGGATGGACTACTAGATGATGCATGACTATAGAAAGGTCCAGACCTAGCATGTCTTCATATGTCCAAGCAAAGACATCTTCATAGTATTTAAGAAATGAAATGTATTTATCTTGTTTTTCTTGACTTAATTCTGATCCAATATTGATTGTGTGAGGGTTATGTTCAGTTCCAATGTTAATTTTTATATCGTTTTCAACTTTCATATGTAAATCTCTCTCAAAATTAGGTGGGGTGGGTGAAACACCCAATTCTTGTAATTATTCCAAGGTTAGCTTGGATAATTCATCTTGAGGAGTCGAGGCCTCAAGTTGGGCTATACTAGGTATAGAGCCATCAAAATAAAATTCATTATGTAACAAGTCATCAATGGAGACATCATGGAAGATATCCCCTTCCAAATCATCGTTAGATTCGGCAATCATATCAGGGTAGGCGAGAGATAGCATGTGACAGGTAAAGAGATTATTTTTTAAAAGCAAAGAATTTTGTTTATCGAGATAATCTTGATAACATGTAAGATGGTCATCCTCCTCAAATGGGAAGGGTTGACATTTACTAGGAAATAGGCCCACGCCGCATCGGGTAGGCCATGGTTCTACCTCAATAGGTTCCTTCATACCATTTTGGGAAGGTCCCAAACCTTTCCCTTTATAGCCCAATTTAAGCATTATGGGTTTAGCTTTAATATATTCATTAGCAAAATAGCATCTAGCATATCCATCACAATGTGTCTTAATGTTTCTGGGTATTCTTCCCCAATCATATCCCTTATAAATAAAAGCACAACTCCAAACTTGGTAGATACTTCCCATAGGTTGTGGGAGGCCCAAGGTACAAGGAGAAGGTGGGAGTTTATTTAAAACAAGGGAAGCTTGCATAGCAGTGTTGGTTTCTTATGATATAAGAATTTTAGATAAATCGAGTAAGAGCTCATCAATGAGAGCATAAGAAGTAGAAGGAACATTTCCTAGATCTTTTGATGTGGAAATAATGCCTATAGTGGATGTAGATTTTATAGGTATGGAAGATATAGGAGTAAAACAGGAAGAATTGGTTGTAGTTCTGGGATCTTTTTGAGGTCCTAATGTGGTTTGTTCAAAAGATGGTTGAGCTATATGTATAGGTGTAGTTGAAAGAGTAGATGAGGTTATGGGTGTGTGTTTCACATGTTTGGGCGGATGATGAGAATTAGGATGTGTGGATGACAGAGCAGGGAAAAATTGAACTCCAATAGGTTCTGCCAAAGCACACATATCAAAGGGTCTAGGATCACCATGAATGGTAACCAACTGGTTTTTAAATTTGAATTTAACACACTGATGTAAAGTGGATGGAACCGCTCGCATCGCATTGATCCAAGGGTGACCCAAAAGTATATTGTACGATGTTGGGCAATGTACAATAAACATGGTTGTATCTAGGGTTCTAGGACCAACTTGCAAGGGTATAGTAATGACTCCACACGTTTCTTGTGTCTCGTCATTGAAGGCTTTTATAATCATATCATTTATTTTCATTTCGTCACTTCTAAAGCCAAATCTTTGGTAGAAGTCAAAAGTGCATATGTTTAAAGATGAACCATTATCAATCAAGATGTGTTTAATGACTACGTCCCCAATTAGGGTAGTAATATATAAAGGGTTATCGTTATGTAAACTATGTTGTGGTATATCTCTATCTCAGAAGTCAATACAGTCAACTTCTCAAGTTATGATAGTATTGGTCATGGCTTCAGGCTAAATATTTTGTGATACCATCATTTGGCTTAATGTGAGCATTAATTCATCCCTATGGATAGGAGAAGATCTTAAAAGGTCCAAAATGGAAATTCTAGCTGTAGTATTGGATAATTTTTCATTAATATTATAAGGAGGCTTAGGTTGAACATTAGGCATATGATTCCCTTTATTGGGATTTTTCAAAACAAATGGAGCTAATCCATCGTTCTGAGTTTGATCCTGTTGAGAGTTTTGAGCCTATTGTCGGGTAATGACTTTGATGGTACCTACAATATTATTTTTAGGATGATGAATTGGTCTCGATCTAGAGTTTATGGCTTGTTCATTAGAAAGGAACTGATGAGAAGAGAATCGAGTAGTAACTCTTCTAGGAAATGGTTCTTTCGAAACCATAGAATTTGTGATAGGTTGAATAGGGTCTGATTCATATTCAAAAATATTCAATTGATTTGACGTGATTTCCATGTCACTTTTAGTCTCATATTCGGTGTCACTAAGATCAAGCATCCGAATATTATGTAGAGGTCTAGTCGTAACTATGGATAAAGTTGTGTCAAAGATTTGAGGATCAGGAATAGGTAATTTTCCACTAATAGTCCCTACATATCAGGTAGGAGGGGGAACATTATGATGTTCAATTTTATTAGACACCTCTTTACCATACTTTGGTAAAGGATGTTGAAATATTTCCAATGATTGATTGGCATTCTGATTCTAAATTTGAAGGGTGTTCTTTTGAACATTACTAGTAGGATTTTGTTTAGGTTGAAAGGCTTGCATCTCCATCTTGTTGTTATCAATTAAATATTGTATTTTATGTTTTAATATTTTACAAGAGTTGGTAGCATGTCTAGGTCCTCTATGAAAATCACAATGTAAATCAGCTCTGTATCTGGGTATGGTTGAATCAGGTTCCTGGATAACTAGTAATTGGATCAATCCTCATGCTAGTAATTGCGGGAGAATGGTTGATAAAGGTTGATTTAACCTAGTAAATTCTTGAGGTGGTTTATCAAGAGGTTTCAATATGAACTTCTCTATTGTTTTCATAGTATTAACATTGGCAATGTTTCTGCTATCAGTGACTCCATCACCCGCAACTTGTTTATTTTTATATTGATTTCTGGATGTTTTCTCATCATCTTTCTTTTTGAGCTGACCTCTTCTAATGAGAGCGTCTTCCACTCTTCAGGCTAAGTCTATAGCTTGATCGAAGGTGGTCAAGGTAGTAGTTGATGATTCATAGGATAGTTGTTCTTGTAAATTATTGATAAAAATATCCAACATTTCTTGATAAGGTAACACAAAGTGTAATTTTCCTATCAACTGTCTCCATCGAGCTAAGAAGTCAGCAAAACACTCATCTTTGTCTTGTTTTAGGTTGTACAAATCTTTAATGGTTACATGCATTTCAATTTAGGCACTAAATTGATGCATAAAAGAATCAGCAGTCTCTTCAAAATTTCTTAGAGTGAGTGGGCAATTGATAATACCACTCCAATGCCATCCCTCCTAAAATTTTCGAGAACATTTTTAGTAATAACAAGTCATCATGTGATATATCATGACATGCTATCCTAAACATACGAAGATGCTCTATGGGATATTCATCCTTTGTATATAGGTAGGACAGGCATAGGAAAGTGTTTGGGATATGGTTGTGCTACAACTATAGGATCTAGAGGTTGACTACACATCTCTTGATAATTGTACGAGGGACGGTAGGGATCTATTTGGTCCATACGGGAGGTTAACTGTTTCACCATGGCTTCTAGATTGCTAGTTTTTCCACCATATTGGTTTGGTGGTACATGAGTATGGGATTTGTGAGTGTAGGAAGGTGGGATATAAGGATTAGATGCTATATTTATGTTATGCAAATGGTTGGTAGGAAGAGTATTATGTAGAAGATTTGTTGTAGCATTATGTTGTATCCCAGATTGTTGGAAATTAACATCTAGTTTTGTTTTAGGCTTTTGTTGATTTGAGGTATATTGATCAATAGCTTTGCGACATAGAGCAGTGAATGAAGGTTTATTTTGTGTGGGAATAACCCTTGGCTTAGTAACAGGCACTCTAGGTAGTTGGGTAACCTTTTGTTGTCGCGTGTGTTGGATTATAGTAGCCATGTCCAAATTGGACGGTCCAGCTTGATCACTCTCTTGATCAACGAAGGACAAAGGATTAGTGCGTATGTGATATATGTCTTCTAGGGTTGCTTGAGTGTCACTAATTTGATATTTGTCTATATGAACTGCTCTATTAAGTGTGCCCATATTATTACGGAGGAACTTCCAGAAATGTTCCATTTTATCAAAAGTAACAGCTCCTTCTGGAGATATTTTAGGAGATGAGGATTCTTCCTTCCTAACATTTTCTCTTTGTTCATTTGCATCAACATAGTCTTCTTCTTGTTGGTCTAGAGTTTCTTCTTCCTGAATTGGGTCTTCAGGAAGGACATCTGGGTTGTTTTATGTTTTCCTTAACCAATCTTCTTCTACTTCAATTTATTTTCCATTCCTAAGTTTAGTCATTATGTCTAAATCTTAGATTTTAGCAAATATATATTGATATATTTGCAACATATTTGGGAGGTATATATTTTAATTATATACCTACTATGATGCTTAAAAATAAAATGTTTTGATTTTGTTTTTGTTTTTATTCTTATAAAGACAACAAATAGCACACTAAATACAAGAAATAACAATAATAAAATAATAGCTTAGTTTTCTAAAAAGAGTTTATGAATATCATTGATAGGATCAAGTTCATTAGGAGTCATAAAAATGCTCTTCTTCAAATTGGAAATGGTTTTTCAGGAACTTGATAAAGTGTGCTATAGTGATATTATCTATTTCAGATTCTGTCTTGTAAAAATAAATCTCATGACAATACTCTCAGTATAACACAACTATGGGGACTCTATTCCATCTTTGTCTATCCATAAGAATGACCTCTTGGTCCTCTATACGAGACAAAAATTTATGTACTACAGCTGCATTATCGAGGTACTCCTCAAAGGTATACAACTCAGAAGACACAAGGGCTCTTTTATCTGCTAACCACCTATGGCAAGCTCACTGAAGCTCATGATACCAAGTCACTTGATTGGGATCTAGGATTCTCTCTAGGACAAACCTCTTGATTTGCCTAATTTCGGTTGCTCTAGATGAAATAAGATTCAATATCCTATTAAGCTCGTCCCATAAAGGTGGGACTCTATTTGTTTGAGGTACTCTAAGCACAGAAGTAATCTCTATAGCTGCTAGTTGGTTTTCAACATTAATGATGAAAACTCGTCTTTTGTTATAATCTACCATCTAAATATGACATGCAATCTTTGATTCTAAATGCATTTATGTTTAGGGGTTTTTTTTTTTTGGATTGTTTTCAAAAGGTTTTTAGTTTTCACGTCGGGTTCACCAAAATGTATCGCTCCAAATTTTTTGCATCCTTACCTTTATGCTTTAGGATCCGTGCTCGGAAGGGGGATGTGAGAAGTATGGGACAATACCTCAGACTGAGAGGCCCTTTAAAGGTCCCGCCTCTCGGGGGAGGAGTATAAGGGTGAATTTTTGATAGATGGTGGGTTCACCAAGAAAATTTTGAATGGCAGTTTCCATGCCTAGGTTGGTAGTGGGTTTGATGTGTTCATTTTTATGCTCAATCATTCAACTCCTAGGTTTGGCCAAGATGAATCTAAACTATTCTATATGCCAATGTGGATTTAAATGAATACAAAAAATAGGGATGAGTGCTAATAACAGAGAATATGCTAATTAGAATGTGTCATACCTGATTCTGGATGTTTGATGAATGTTCTGAGTCTTGTAGCAGTTTAGATTGCCTCAATTCATATGTAATCATTTGAGATTTCATAGGATCATCTAAAATTTGATGAACTCATCAAACGAATTCGTCAGAAACCTACAATCACAAAAATAGACGCAAAATACCAAATATGCAAGTGCAGAAGCAAAGGACAATGGTAGAAATAACAACAAACATGCCTAAATAATGGATTCCAATAAAAAATAAAGAAATGCAGCAGATTTAATGATTGATTTTAACTTTACCATGCGGTTATGCTAAATGAGGTGAACTCCAAGATGCAAAAAACATAATAATTCAAGAGAGTGCAGAAATACAATATGAAAAATGTAGAGAAAGCTAACGAAACGCAAACTCTGGACTCGGATTGCCCCAAATTTGGACTATAGTCAGGATCACCTCCAATCGTACAAGATCGTTTGTGACGATCCGAGCTATCTTCGACTGAATAATAGTAGAGTTCCTGCAGTAAAATGTAAAATATAGAACACAGATAGTAGTACGAGGGAATAAGGAGTTAAATATGTCAGCTACGGGGTTCAGGGAAATCAAAATCAAGGGGAGTCAGGGGGATAAACTAGAAACTCCTAGTTTATATAGGCTTAGGAAGAGGTTTAAGAGGTTGGGGATCATCCCAATCCAGGAGATATCCAACAGGGAAATCTCCAACTGCACAGACACACTTCTGCCCAAGTTGGAGAGGTTGTTGAAACAGAAGCCAATTATGAAAATTCAATTTTGGGACAAAATCGTCTGGACGTTCTGTCCTTGACGATTTCATCAGATCTGGGACGATCTCATCTAATATGTGACGATATCGTACAACGGTCAAAAAAAATCCTAAAAATGGTGCGGAAAATGAGGAAATGGGTAGCAGGCAGTTTTGGGGTTAAAATTCAAATTTTTATCTTTTATCTTTTACTAAGGTTTTAACCGTGCCAATTTTAGGGTGCTATAGGTAGGCTCTATTTGAATGAAAGCAACCAAAGTATGCAAGCTTGAATCGTTAAAAACCTCCAAATGAAGATAAATGATCCATTGGGGAATGAGGGAAGAAATGACACAGCATATTGTGAGCCTCAAATTATCGAGAAAGGGCATTTACCACAATGTTCTTATTACCCTTTTTATAAGAAATATCATAATCATAGCCCATGAGCTTAGAGATCCACTTTTATTTTTTAGGGGTGGTAACTCATTTCTCCAAGAAATATTTAAGACTTTGATGAATTTTTTTAATGGAAAAATTATTCCCAATGAGATAAGGTCACCAATGAGTGACTACATACAAAATGGTAAGCATTTCCTTACCATAAGTGGATTTTACTAAATTGTTACTAGAAAGTGATTGACTAGTGAAAGCCAAGGGTCATCCTTCCTACATCAAAATTGTGCCAATATTATTGCCTAAAGCATTGCTTTCAATTACAAAAGGCTTAGAAAAATTATGCATTGCTAAGATCGTAGTGGTTTTCATAGTGTGCTTAAAATAGAGGAAAGCCTATTTAGCTAGACTTACACTCTTAAATGGGCTTGTTAAATATGGGCTTGTTAAATTCAAACCTCTATTATTGAAAGGTTTAAAATGAAATCTTGGGGATGGTAATTCCATCATATTTTTGGAGGACACGTGGATTACTGATAAATCCCTTTGCACTTTAAGGAGTGAAATCATATGTTGGATTCCATATAGGATAGTTTTGATAGTGGGTAAATGATTATTTAGAAGGAGAAGTAACCTTGAGAAGATGGAAGGACATCTATTTTCCTGCCTTAAATCAAAAGATCCAATGTTAGGTTTCTTTTGTAAAAATTTTCCTCCTCTAATTACATTTCCTTAAACCCCTCTCAAGACTCCTTCATTTGGGTCCTATTGGAGGAAATTCCTACACCCTTAACATATTTGTCATGCTACAAGACTTCATTAATCCAATCAACACTATGGGTTCTGGTGGATCCACTTATTTAACTCAAGAAAATATTATCCTAAGACTCTAGACAAACTAAGTAGGGTAAAGAAATCTCAAAGGTGAGCCTACAATATTTCTTATATGTTCATGCTCATCCAAATTTGCAAATATGAAATAAAATTGCAACATACAATTTGACCAAGTTTGAAAGTAACTCCTAGCTAGTGGTTAAAGCTATAAACAAGTGCCTTATCCATTGGTCAATTGTAGCCAGAATTAAAATATGATGAAGATAGAAGGGGGAGAAGATAAAACTAAGCCAATCACATCCATTCAAATAATGTAACAGAAATGATTCAACATGCTAGAGAAAGAAGATACCATTTACACATTCAAATGATGTAACAAGTAAATAGGAGAACACACAAAATTGCACATAGAAATACTTAAAGGAGGAAACATGATGCATTAAATAATAGATCATTATAATGGGAGTCTAATCAGAATAACTAGATCTCACTAAACCAATACAAACAAATTCTCTATTCAAATGATGCAATAGAGAACTGCAACTCCTTGTTTAAATGATGTAACAAAGAGCCTCCTAGATTCCAACCTCATCCACTAGAAATTATTTTTGTAAATTGGGCACCTCCTTAGCAAAACCTACACAATAATGGAAAAGAAAAAAGGGGGTGACTAGACAATACACACAAAGGAAAATATAACTAATAAGGATTGGCATACTGGTATACCTCTTATAAAATTACTATGCAAAAATATGATGATTTTTGTTTTTGTAACAACTCTCTCATATATCTTGTAAATTTGTTCTCATTCAAAGCTCGATTATTGTCCATAATTACAAAAACTACAACTATTTCGATGATGGTCCATAACTGCAACTGTCTTCATGATGACCCATATTCTTAATTGTGCTTACAGTGGTTCTTATTTGTAGTGAGGTAGTGATCTCAGTTGGTCAAAAATACCTATTACATAAAGCTTGATAATAATAATCTTTTATAACTGCAATTACCAGAGTTGAATGATGACCTCTCACTATATCTTAATTGGATCTTGAAAATAGCCCATAATAGTCTATCTTTCGGAGGGCATAAATTTTTATCCGACCATTGGATCCACTTGAAATTTTACATGGAGCTAGATAAAGAGGAGGATAATGTCATGGAAAGGATTATTTAGAAGCCTTGAATGTTTTTCAATATTTTATCGGGCCCTAATTCCTTCATATGGTGCTCCAAAAATGGGATTTAGTATTTATTAGAAAAATGGAAGAAAGAATATTTGGAATTTAATGATTTTTTAGACATGGATAGGTGTTGAAATTTTCTATGAGGTCTAATATGGGAAATACAATAATGTGTATTATTTTAGGGGTCTATCCAAGATTTTTTATGACTTACTAAAAATAGGGTAGCTTTTGGTCAAAAATAATAAATTGCCCAAAAATAGTATTTTTTTTAAAGGGGGTAAACTCAAGTTGGATTTTGAGGATCCAACACAGGCTCTAACTAGGACAGGTGACGAAAAAGACTCTTTGAAAATGAATCACTTGAGAACTCCAAAAACTCTATTTGACCACATGGACTCAAAAACTTGCCAAATCACCTAAAAGAGAACACTTTAATCAAATCACCTAATAATAACAAGACTAAAACTCTCTCTTAATCGCTTGAAGAGAATACCTTAATCACCTAACAAAAAATATTAAATACTCTCTTAATCACCTGAATATTACACCTTAATCACCTAACAAAAAATACTAAAATATTCTCTTAATCACCTAAAGAGAACACCTTAATCACCTAACAAAAAAAAGATGTCTTAATCACCTAAAAATGACAATACTAAAAGACTAAATTGCTCTTTTTTTGTGGATTCTCAAGCCCTCTGTGTAGAATGCAAGGTTATGCATAAAGGGTTGGGCACAAAATGTACTTGTAAAAAAATGATGAATCTGTTGCTAAAACCTAGCGAATATTGGCCAACTCCATGTAGAAGGACATGGCTAATTACCTTAATTTAAAAAAAAAAAAAAATTGGAAAAAAATGGGGAATTTCAAAGTTCTGACCAGACCAAGTGGAAAATGAGTTTTGACGATGACATCTAGGTTACAAATCATGATCTAGTATCTAACTGGATAAGGATATGATCTGGTCTTAGACCATATGTAGAAAGTGATCCAGTCTCAGACTGGATGCAGAAAGTGATCCAGTCTTAGATTGGATGCAATAAGTTATCCGACCATGAATTAGATGTAGAAAGTGATCTGATCGTGGATCAGATGCAAAAAATGATTTGATCTTGGATTGGATGTAGAAAATGATCTGGTCTAAAACTAGATGCAAAAAGTAAATTGATCATGGATCGGATGTAGAAAGTGATCCGATCATGGATCAAACATAAAAAATGATCCGATCTCAAACCGAATGTAGAAAATGATCTAGTCTCAAACTAGATGCAAAAAATGATCCATTCTGAAATTGGATGCATAAAATAATCTGGTCTAAAATCAGATGATGAATATGATCCACTTTGCAATCAGATGCAGAATATGATCCGATCTAAAATTTGATGCAGAATATGATCTAATATAAAACCGGTTGTAGAATATGATCCGATTGAAGGGCCTCATACAAAATATGGTTTGAATATAGATAAATATCTACCTTTGAAAAAATTCACCCTTTGAATGGTTGCCACATTTTACACATTCGACCATTCACACTATATTTCTAGTACAATGTTGCCATGTGTCCACCCCACCTCTTCCCTCTATAAAAGGGCATCAAAAGTCATTTTTCTAATTTTTTTCTGAGTACAACCAACCAGAACTAACCTTTACAAGCAACCTTAAGGCTTTCGATTCCCAATTTTCCCAATCCAATTTCTTCTTCTACCAACTTCTTGCAATGGTTGTAGCTTCCACCCATGCACAAAAGTTTAAGAACCTTTATTGCAATTTGATTTTAGATTTAATAACAACCCTAAATATGAACTTTTCATAGCTAAATAACGTAGGTTTGATAACCTTGGTTTTGATGCCACAATTCAAAATTGATAAATTCCTCCTGCAGCACATCATAGCCAGTTATGACCATGACAAGGCTGCAGTCATAATCAAAATATGAAATAGAAATCTTATTTTCACCATCATGCTTGTAGACATTAAAAAATTAATAAATATTCATTCACTAATTATCCTCAAGTGGCAACGAGGTTACAGCTGATTCCATATCACAAAGGATACCTCAAAATAAAGTAAGGATTGACATTAGAATATTTGGTAGGTATAATTTTTGTTATTTATATTATATTACTTTTTTAAGTTTAAAATTTGTAAATTCTCATCTAATTTTGTTTTTGCAGCTTCTATCGCCAAGTCAAAAAGAGGGTTAACAATCAATGATGTCAAAAATCCAACTTTAAAGGCCATTATCGAGTTCTTCCAGGCAAGACTAATTCTACTCAGAAGATTGAAAATTTCATTTTGGGCATTGGCCTATGTTCATTTTGAGAAGAATCAAAGGTTCAATTGGTGCATGTATATTTTGAATCGCATCAAGGCTGAGTTGCATTGCATACAAATGCAAACCAGTAAGACATAGCCCATTGTGGGCACTTTTAATTTTACTTTAGCACTCTATTATGAGTTTTTTCATGATTTGCAAACTACTCATGTACCAACTGTAGTGCATGCAAAACTACAAGCTATTACAATTGCAGAAGAGGCATTAAAGGTGATTCTAATTTTTCTTTTTTATCATAATGAGTGTTTTCATGATTTTATCACATTTTTTTTCTTTATATATAAATGTAGGGTTAGGTAGCCATTACAAAGAATAAATAGGATGCTGCCAATAGGGGTCACAGACTAGAACAAACTGGTGATTCTGAAGACACTATATTAGAAGTGACACCATTGTAGGGTTCTCATACACCTAGGTATGCAAAAAATGTGCAGCCTAAATCTAGTGTGGTTAGCCCCTCACCCATTGGCATCTAGATTCAACACATTTTAGTCTTCAAGTAAATCTATGTGTATTTAATTTAAATTAAGATTTTTTTCTATTTTATTTTCCAAAAATTTGTAACAAAATGTTTTGAACTATTTTTAGTCGATTCTCAATATCAATAATAAGTAAAACCTTAAAAAATGAGAGGCCATATGCCACCACTGCCTCCATCATAGCCACCACTTACATCACAACCACTTCTCACACCACAACCACTACTTCCACCACATCAACAAGAAGCACAACCTATGTTAACGCAAGGCCAAACGTGCATTGGAAAAAAATTATTTTCGTAGAGATCACAGGACCCACATCAATTTTTGGGTATGGGTTATCACAGAGATCACAGAAACCAACACGAAGTTTTGGGCAGGGCTGGTCATATTTTACATTTAACACTAATTCACAGGCACCAAAATTTTCAAGCGTGATATTGGATAATATCCAACTCAATGATAATTTTTGTTTGTAGGGCAACTTTTTAGGGTTCAAGGCAATAGATGTGTTTCATAAGCCACAAGGTGAAGCAGAACATAGAGAAACCCCTATAGTTGAGCAAATAAAATTGCCATCATATCAAGGAAACAACATTAATCCTCGGGGTCTTCCTACTGAGTAATATATTATAAATTTTGATGAAAATGTTTTACTGACTACGAATACTGAAGCAACCATTAAACAAGTTGTGCTTAGATATTTGTAAGATATGAAAGATTGGGAATATCAGGCAAAAGTGCTTATAAAGAAAATTAATGCCCGATATAAAAATTATACAAAAAGAGATTCTATTTATTCTTTGGTTTAGTATGAACTAGAAAAGCTTGATGGCTTGCTACAACAAGCCACATCAGGATCAGTAAATTTTGATTTTGTTTATGATGATGATGTTTTAAATATTGCGATTGGTAAATTAGATAACATTAATGCATAATCCCAAGATTTTTAAAACCATTGGACTTGTAATAAGGATAAATTTGTAGTTGCTGAGGCTGCAAGGGATGTGGCTAAGGTAAGAAAAGTGTGTTAAGTTTAAATTTTCTATTACAGTTTTATTTTTATATTTGTTTAAAACATTTAATAATTTTAATATAATCCTTTTGAATTATGTTTTCAATTTCTTTTGCAGTAAAATTTTGATAACTTAAAAAAATAGGTTAAGAGCATAGACATCAATATTAATAGGGTGAAGACATTTTTGTATAATGCAATGAATATGAAAAATAAAATGTAAGCAAAAATAACAGACAATAATTGTTTAATAAAATACATCAAGGAGAAGCTCAATGAAGATACAGACAAAGAAGTAGCATTGGTGGTGATGAGGCCTGGAAATGCCTCAATCATAACATGTTTTGAACACTAAAATTGCTTATAAACTCTTATGTTTTATCTGATATGTTAGTTAAGTTGATTCAATATGTTGTATATTAACCATTTTGCATGATCAATGTATTTGAAATATTATATGTTGATTTTACAGCTTTTTGCATAGTTTTGTGTTCTTTTTGCTATGATTTGCTAAAATGGGATATGCTTAGAATAATAGAAACATTTCACTAATAATTTTTTTATTTTTCTCAAGCATTTATTTCACCTAAATCTGGCAACAGTGCAAGCAAACTGTTGCTGTGCAGTAAAAACTGGTCTTTCCCATGTAAATTCTAGCCAGCTGTCCATAAATAGCAAGGCATAGAATTCACATGAGGAAATGGATGAAGACCATTGGAATTTGATCTTAGGAGATAACCCACCTGAGAGATGCAAAAAAAATCACTGGAAAAGCATACATTTGTTCATTACGAAGTATCTTTAGAATGAACAAATATCTTCGAAATGAGAGAACACAACGTCTTCGGAATGAGCGGATCTTCGAAATGAAGAATGCAGTATCTTCAAAATGAGCGGATATTTGGAATGAAGAATGCAGTATCTTCAGAATGAGCGATCTTCGGAATGAGACTGCAGTATCTTCGAAATGAGCGATCTTCGAAATGAGAATTGCATTGTCTTCAGAATGAAGCCACTTATATTTAGAATGAAAACAAAGTGTGTTTTTTGATTTTTTGACCAATTTTTGAAGCTGGAAAAAGGGAAATAAAGGTTGGAAAAAGTAAAGGAAAATATATTCCATCTGTCTTTGCCGTCATTGCTGACCAAAGCCATCATTAAGGGAAATATAAAGTTTTAATCTTCTTCTCGGATAAAACCAGAATTTGTTGCAGCATTGTAGGATTAGATCTTTTGAGATATTCTTTGTTTGTAATCAGATCATAGGACATCTATAAATATTGCTTCCATTCATGTTGAGCCTAGTAGTAGTAGAGAGAGGTAGAAGTAGTAGCAGCAGGAAGTAGAAAGTAAGGAAGAAGCAAAAAATAGATAGAAATTGACTGTTACAGTCCTATAACAGTTTTTCAACAAAATTATTGTAATCATGTCTTTTAATCAATAAAGTGCACCAGTTCTATTTCATATTGCTTGTAAATGAGTGTGACTAAGATTTAGAGAAAGAGAGAGACTTATACCTTCTTCTGGAAAAATAGGTTGGCCACTTCCAGACCTAGGAGGAGGACTAACAGCAGGTTTTATTCTGATTTTGCTACTGCAGAATGAGCTGTAGAACTTGTTATTTCAATTGCTTGTAAACATCTGACAATATTTGCAGTCTTAGTTTATTTATGCTTAGATTAATCTTGTGCTTAGTGTTTTAGCTGTAATATTTACTTTTAGCAAAGCTTCCATTTTATTTTAGACTGTTATTTCCAAAATTTGTTATTTTTTCTGTAATTTCTTGCATTTTATGTTTTGTTGTCAAATCCTACACAGAAGATTGACAACCTTCTGTTACAGAACCTTGAAAGTTTTCATTTTCATTTTAAGATTAGACTTTTAATGCTGCAAAAGTAATTAGATTTCCTTTCTGCAATTAGGATCAAAATTTCAATTCTGTAACTGTTATTTTTGCAATATAATTAGGTCTCATTCTACAATTGTAATTAGGACTTCATTTTTGTAGTTAATGATTAGTTTCCAATTCTGCAACTTAGATTAAGATTTAATTCATGCAATTTAGATATAGGAATGTTCCAAAACCCCCCACACAACCGGTTCCACCAATAAGACCTGTTGCTCTAGATTGACCTAAGTTATAGTTGTTTCACTTCTTCTTTCGTAGATAGCCTTGTACACTGCCCTGGATTGACAAATTCATTAAGAATTAATGATGGTATAATTACTATGCATAATTTTGGTGTTTTTGCCAGGTAATAGTGTTGTCAGAAGAAAACAAACTGTCCAATAGCTATAATCAAACTAAACTGTGAAAATTCAGGTTAAAATCTGAATACAATAGTTGAGGAAGATAACAACTATTGACTTAATTTATGTCATTTAGGAGTAAACATGAATGAATAATTCAAGGTATGAAAAAGGTAGAACTACCCCAAAGGATCCCTGGCTTGTTCCATTAAGAAGATCTTCATGCCTAAGGGGTGAGTCACCTATATTTGAATTACAAGAAAGATTAATAGAAAAATTACTAGTCTCACCATCACTAGAACATTCTGAGATAGGAAAATCACCAATTTTATCATCATCAGAATATCCTAAGAAAGACAATTCATCAGACTCATCATCAACAGAGAGGCTTGGACCTCTTGAGAGAACAATTTGGGAAGCTTTAACTTCTCCCAACAAATAGGAAACTATGGCAGAAGGAGGCAATATAGATGGCCAACATGGCTATGTTTATAATGAAGGAGATGATCAAGATATACTCCAACCTTCTAGAACATTTGAATATCCTATTCGTCTGAATCCAACACAAAAATCTCCCATGAAGACCATTTCACCTTCAGTACTTCCAACCTTCTGAGGTGTTGTATCTGAAGATCCTGATCAATTTTTTTTTGAATTCAAGGTAGTGTGTTAGACCTATGATTATATAAATGACAATCAAAAACTTAAGGTTTTTCCCTCAACACTCAAGGATTTAGCATTGCACTAGTTCATGAGCTTAGAGCCTAATTCCATAAGAACCTAGGATCAAATGGAGACTATCTTTTTAGACAAATATCAAGAATATTACCGTGTAAAGAATAGAAAAGATGAGTTATTCAGAATCAAGCAGAAAGATGATGAGACATTGGAAGATTATATTGATAGGTTCTCCTTTGTTCAAAGGAGATGTGGACTTGAACCAGAATTATGTAAAACCATATTTTTGAGAGGATTGCAAGATGAATCCAGAGAAGTTCTAGATTTGATGGGAAAAGGGGATGTAACCACTCTCAGTAATAAGGAAATTATGGATATCTGTAGGAATTACTTTCACACTAAGCAGAGAAGAAGAAAAAGCTGCACAAATGGCACTGATGTAAAGGACCTGATAGAGGAACTTGCAAATTTCAAAACTGATATTTTAGTGCACCTAAACACTATTTTGGGGGAAATGTCTGCAAAAGCAAAAAACATAGAACCTTTGGTAATTTTTTGCCCAAGATGTAGAAATAAACATGTTTTGCAGGAATGTCCTTTGAATAAAACATCTATCTCAGCCATTTGTAGTATCTGTTCAAAAAGGCATTCAACTGATCAATGCCACCTGCTACCACAACTCAAAACTGTGTTAGAAAACCAGACTGAGGAACTCAACTATATTGGACCAAAACAAGGGGGAAATTTCTCTCAATATCAAAATCCCCCTCGTTTTCCTACAAATTAGGGGCATAATCCTAGTACTATGCCTTGGGGACAATCAGAACCACCCCAATGTCCTTGGAATTATCCTCAATGGACAAATTCCCAAGAATGGCCACAAGAAAATTGGAGTAACCCAGCCTGGAATCAGAATCAAAACAACCCCTCATGGAATCAAAACAACCCATCTTGGAATCAAAACAATCTAGCTTGGAATCAAAATTAGACTAATCCACATTGGATGCAAAACCAACCACAGTGGAATCGAAATACCGAGTCCTATCCAAGGCAACAAAGGAATCAAGGTCAAACTCAGCATTTGTTGCCTGCACCTAATCAAAATTTTCAAGAAAAACAACAGCAAACACAGCAAGTGAAACAACCTTAATTACCAGCTCAACCAGTCACTAATCCAAATAGTGTGAGACAGACACCTCCTGTCTATGTGGTTGAAGCTAAAGAAAATGTTGAAATTAATGTTCTTGATTGTAGTAACATCCAACTTCATTCAGGGAAAATTGTACCTGAACCAGTTTCAATTGAAATCAAAGAAAATGAAGAGCAAGAATCATCATTAAAAGAGCAGGAAGAAAAAATAAGACATTTCCCAAAACTGTGCAGGTTGAAGGGAAGATAGCTGATCTCTTATCTGGAAAACTAGTACCTCCAAAGTATAGTGATCCAGGAAGCCCAGTTATCACAGTCACCATAGGTTCAGTACCAATATCAAATGTCTTAGTAGATCTATGAGCTGCAATAAATTTCATGACCAAGGATACAATGGAACAATTACAGCTCAAACATCTTAGCCCCACATTTACAATTTTAGAAATGGTTGATAGGTCAGTTGCAAAACCTGAAGGAATCATTGAAGATGTCCCTATAGAAGTTTCTTCTTGGGAATTCCCTACAAATTTTTTGGTTTTACATCCAAGAAATTTAGCACATGGATATCCCATTATTTTGGGAAGACCTTGGCTTGCAACTGCAGCAGCATTCATAGACTGTAGATCTGGAAATATGACTATTTCAAATGGTATTGATCTAAAACAGATTTCTTTATATCCTCCTGCAAAACCATCTAGCAAATTTTTAGGTCAGTTATGGTTTTCTAACTCAAAGGAAGAACCAGAAGAGGTCATTTCTACACTAGCTACCTTAGTAGTAAGAGAACACACAGAAGACCTCAATGACACAAAAAATTTAGAAAATGAAACAATCCTGATGAATGTTCTGCATGAACAAGGTTTAGAAGGGGAAGCAACAAATATCCAATAGTTAAGTAATGAGAAGAATAAAAAATCTGAAGATGCGCCATCTATGCTATCACAGGGAAACTCTGTTTCACTACCACATGGATGGCACCATCATCTGATTTTTCCTTCTCACTGTTCCATACAAGATATGCTTCCATCAAGTAGCAATAAAATAGAAACTACTTCTTTTCTCCCCTCTCAGCAATGTCCTCTTAATCCCTTAATTGCCAGGTATGAAGGAGTGAATTCAGTCCTTCTAAATACAAAACAAATAGAAGTCCATCTAGGCAAATTTTTGAACATCTACAGCCAGCTTACTAGGGAAGAGGAAGAAAAATTGATAGTTGTCTTGCAGAAGCATGTTCATGCTTTTGCTTGGAACTACAAAGATATGTCAGGAGTTCATCTTGATATATGTACCCATAGAATCTATACTGAAGAAGTCAAGCCAGTTAGACAACCCCAAAGAATATTGAATCTTGCCTTAAGAGATATTGTGAAAGAAGAAATTGAAAAACTCCTGGAAGTAGGATTCATTTACCCAATTTTTGATAGCCAATGGGTTTCTCCATTGGTAATAGTTTCGAAGAAAAATGGAAAAATGAGAGTATGTGTAGACTATAGAGAGTTGAATAAGGTGACATACAAAGACCATTTTCCATTACCTTTCATATATCAGGTGTTAGATACTCTTGCTGGAAAAAGATACTTTTATTTTCTTGATGAATTTAGTGGATATAATCAAATTCAGATTGCACCTGAAGATCAAGAGAAGACAAATTTTACATGTCCATGGGGAACATTTGCCTATAGGGTTTTACCTTTTGGTTTGTGTAATGCCCCAACAAATTTTCAATGAGCAGTCCTAGTAATTTTTGCTGATCTGACCACCAAAAGTGTTGAAATATACATGGATGATTTCATAGTATGTGGACAAACTTTTGATTTTACATTGGAAAATCTTGACAAAGTCTTAACTCGCTGTGAAACATACCACTTATCCTTGAATCTAGAAAAATGCTTCATGATGATGAAGTAAGGGATAGTTCTTGGTAATCACATCTCTCCTGAAGGGATCCAAGTTGATCCAAAGAAGGTGGAAATTATCAAGAATCTCCTTCCTCCTAAAACTCAAACTAATATTAGAAGCTTCCTAGGACACATTGGTTTTTACCGCAAGTTTATTCCCAAATTTAGCACAATAACCAGTCCTATGTTTGCCCTATTGACTAAAGATTCTGAATTTTCCTGGACTACAAAGTGTCAGGAAGCATTTGAAGCTCTGAAAGAGAAATTGATAACTCCACCTGTTCTCAGAGGACCTAATTGGACATTACCATTTCACATACAAACTGATGCCTCCAATACAACAATTAGAGCAGCATTAGGAAAAATTGATAATGGTGAAAATTATACCATCTACAACATTAGCAAGACCTTGATAGGAGCCGAGAAAAATTATACAACTGAGAAAGAATTCCTAGCAATAATTTATGCCATCAACAAATTCAAGCATTATATCACAGGTTATCAAATATTTATTCATATAGATCATACAGCCATTAAGTATTTGATGAATAAACCTATGGTAAGTGCAAGAATTATTCGTTGGTTGTTGTTGCTTGCAAGAATTTGATATCACTATAATCAAAAAACCAGGAAAAGCTAATGTTGTGGCAGATTTCTTGTCCAAGTTGCAGAACACGGATGAAGGGGAATTAGTTGATGACACTTTTCCTGATGAAAAACTATTTGCTATATCAGTCCAATCACCTTGGTTTGCAGATATAGCCAATTATTTGGTCATAGGGAAAGTTCCTCCACATTTCACTTCAAAATAGAAAAAACAATTGATCAAACAAAGTTCTTCTTTTGAATGGATTAAGGGTATGCTTTTTAAGTGCAGTCTTGACCATGTGTTACATAGGTGCATCCAAAAGGATGAAGTGTATGATATCCTTAGAGCTTGTCATGATGAACCCTCAGGTGGACACTATTTTGTAAAAAGCACAGTTAGGAAAATCTTAGGGATAGGATATTATTGGCCATCTCTTCACAAGGATGTGAAAAAGTACATCAGGCATTGTGATGCATGCCAAAGAATGGGGAAACCCACTCATACAAATGAGATGCCACTGCAGCCTCAAATGGTTTTAGAACCATTTGAGAGGTGGGGGCTTGATTTTGTAGGACCTATTAATCCACCTTCTCAAGGAAAGGTGTATATTCTAGTATGCACTGACTACTTGACAAAGTGGATATAGGTGCATGCTTTCAAACATGCTCGTGAAGAGGTCACTGATTTCTTGTATAGTCAAATTTTTTAGATATTTGGAGCTCCACGGTCTATCACCACAGACCAAGGACCCCAATTTGCATCCAAAGTCATAAAAGCATTTACAAAATTGTATGAAATCAAACATAGAAAATCATCACCTTACCACCCACAAGAAAATGGCCAGGTTGAAGTAACAAATAGGGAACTAGAACGCATCTTGACAAAAACAGTAGCTTTTCATAGGAGAAATTGGCTAAATAAATTACCTGAAGTAGTTTGGGCCTACAATACTACTTGGAAGTCCACTACTGGATTCACACCTTATGAACTAGTCTTTGGTAAAAAGCCTCTCTTACCTATTGAATTTGAGCTACTAACATTGTGCACAGCATTGGAAATTGGAATTGAATTGTCACAGGCACATACAGATAGGATTCTATAGCTAAATGCATTGGATGAACTTAGATTGGATGCTCTACACCAAACTAAGGTAATTCAGGAGCAGAGGAAGCTGTGGCATGACAGTCACATTCAGCAGAGGAAACTTCAACAAGAAGATTGGGCTTTATTGTTTGATTCTCAATATGAAGACTTCCCTGGGAAACTGAGAACTAGATGGTTGGGACCTTACTATATTGAGGAGGTATTTGACAATGGAGCAGCTCGTCTATCCCCTATTGATAGGTCATAAAGAAATTTGGTAGTGAATGGACATCGCCTCAAGGTGTACCATACACCTCTGACTAAATATGAATTCTTGCAACAACTTGATAGTTTAGATACACAACAGGTGAAAGATATTCCCTCTTCCACTTCAAAACAATCAACATGATCAGTGGATTTCAAGAAAAAGTAGAAAATAAAAAAAAATCAGAAAAAAACAAAAAACAAAAAGATGAATAAATTCTAAGTATGAATTCCTTCATGGGCATGGTTTTAGGGGAAATCATGAAATTCCTTCATGGGCATAGTTAGGATAAAAAAAAATAGAGAAAAATGAATAAATTAGCAGTGAAAACATTTTTTTAAGGCACTACTAAGTTGGTGTGCATGAAAACCAATTTTTTGGCATGCATAACCTTGAGAAATTTCTAAACCATCATTGTACAAATTCACCAAGTGCACTTGTTTTGAAATGTTACAGAAAATCTCAACAGAATATCAACAAAGGTAGTCATTCTTCAAAACTAGCATTAACTGTTTTTATCAGGTATATATTTCTTACATTTCTTCATTATAAAATGATTGGTGTATAGTATATGACAATTAACCATTAGCATAAAAGGTATTCATAAGAGTTGGCATACTTAAAACATGTTTTGAAAATGAAAATATTGATTTCTGCCTAATATTCAGAACAAGAATGCCAAAAATAGTGCCTGCTATATTATCTTTGGATTGAAATTGTCTTCAGAATGACAGCAAAATGAATGTTGCACTTTGTCTTCAGAAAGAAACTTTGTCTTCGAAATGACAATTTGTCTTCAAAATGAAACTTGGTCTTCAAAATGATGACTTGCTGCATCATCTTCGAAATGAAGATCTGTCTTTGGAATGAGGATCTGTCTTCGAAATGAAGATCTGTCTTCGGAATGAGGATCTATCTTTGGAATGAAGATCTATCTTTGAAATGAAGATCTGTCTTCGAAATGAGGATCTATCTTTGGAATGAAGACCTATCTTCAGAATGAATTCATAATCTTTGGAATGAGGATTTGTCTTTGGAATGAAGACTCATCTTCAGAATGAAGTCATAATATTCAGAATGAAATTTTGTCTGTGCAATAAGTTATAATCTTTGAAAAGAGCATTTCCACATGGCATCCAAGAAGACAAGGTATGACAAAAGCAAACTCTTTTAGTTGCATGCGAGGAAGGAACACATGTCAGTCAACACATGGTTTGTTTTTACACCCATTGGAAATATGGAGGACGTGACCAACCATATGCCACCAATTTTTAATGACCAATAAACATGCACGTGAGAATATGCAAAACTAATAAGGTGGATCTGACAACAAGGACATCCATGCAATCATCAACAAACAAGTGTATAGTGCAAAAGTAGAAATATGTGCCACCTTTCTTTTCAAAGACGTGTTTGTGAAGTACAGTGCACAAGTTACGGTTCATTTCGAAGAAGAAGACAAGAAATAGGGCAACGAAGGTTTCAAACTAAAACTTTGCAAATCTACAACATAAAATAGCCAGATATCCAGTAGAAGAATAGCAGCTACAGTGTACATTTTTTTAAACAAAAAATATGGGGCGAAAGATCAGAACGAAACCTGCAGATACCACCTACCTCCGAGAAAACCCGACAATTGTGTAGATTTTTGAAGACGGAGGGTTTATGCCATTTTTGGATAAATTTAATGGGTCTTTTGAAGATTTGGCTAGCATGTTCGTGCATACATTCAGAAACAACCGAGCACATGTTAATGGCATGACTATTGAGGTAAGCCCTAAAATTTTAAGTCAAATTACTAAGCTGTCATTAGAAGGGATTTCAATTTCTAGATCTGGCAAGAACACATTGGCAAATGTAGTTAATCAATTTGTAGAAGAAAATGATAGAGAACCAGAGTATTTAACCCATAACAACACGTGCAAAGGGTTAAAAAGGGCTAGCTTGTAGGAACCCTAGGATGAAGTAGCCACCTGGGTAATTAAATTCTTAACCTGTGAAGGGCAGTATGTGTTGTTGTCAAGGCATCATCTACAAATTTTGAACCATCTCAGACATGGTGGGCAACAACCAAAAGTTAGGGTAAATCTTCCCCTGTATCTGTATCAAGAATTAAAGAACATGGCAAAGAGATATCAGGAGGGTAAAGGAAGTCTTCGCCACCATGGTCTTATCAAACTAGTTTGCCAACACCATTTTAGAGGAAACCCTAGGAGTTTTGATAGGTTTTACTCTACCCTAAACGATGTCATTTTTGGGGATGAAAGTGAGGAAGAAGAAGAACCAAATGTTGCTGATGTTGCTGTAGAAGAGGAAATAGCTGCTATAGAAAATGTTGCAGAAGAGGTTATAGAAGAAACTATAGAAGGTGCCTTTGAAGCTATTACAGAACTACACCCCATAGCAGCAGCAAAAAACCTTGCTCCTGAACCCTCAACTTCATGAACCAAGAAACAAAAGATAAGAGGATCTGGAACTAGCAGCAGAGTAGAGAAACAAAAGAAAGTTCATTTTTTTGGAGTGACCACTAATTTGATAGAACAGAGAAGTGAAGCACTTAACCAAACAGAGGCAAAAACAACAAGAGAAACAGAGGCATCTGAAACTGACCCCATGACCCCTGCTGTCACTAGAAAATAGAGCAAAAAGAAGAAGTTTGCATCTATAACTAGGAGGTCTACAAGAATACATTTGAAAGAAATAGCAAAACAGGTTATGGAGGAAGAAGATAGACCAAGCAGCCCAGATGTCATAGAGATACAACCAAACTCTGAAAACTTTCTAGAATTCCCTGAACAGATAGCTAAGGTAGAAACTGAGCAGGATGGTTTGGAGGAAGCTACAGTTCAACAGGCTATAGATATGGTAGATACCCTCATAGACAGTTTTATAGAGCCTCCTGAATAAGAACAAATTGTTGCAGAAGAGGAATTATTAGTTGAGCAACCAAATGCAGTTGATTTGTCTGCATCAACTTCTAAAGTAGAAATAGAAGTGGAAGACATTACAGAGCAGCTAATGGTAGCAAGGAGTGTTGTCAAAACATAGACCAGATGGATTTTAGAGAAAGAAAGCATCATTGAGATGCAAGAAAGAAAAATTGCAGAGCTTTAGAAGGAAGTGGCAAAATTGAGAAAATTATTGTCACAATTTGAAAAATAGCCAGCTATATCTGATGATGAAGAGAATTTGGCTCAATTTCTTCTAGGTCTATCAAGGGTAGATGACTCTATTGAGGTAGACATAGGAGTTCATCTTGAAATAGCATTCCTTCATTCTGAAGAAGTGCCTGTTCATTCTGAAGCAGCATCATCTTATTCTGAAGCATTGCCTTCTTGTTCTGAAGATGCTTTAGAAATGATAAAGAGCATAGCAGAGGATGTTGAAGATGAGCCACCAACATAGGAACAGTCCCAGTAGCAAGAAAATATTCAAGTAAGTACTGCTATTGAGGTCCCTGCATTTCAACTTGTTACACTTTCAGTAGAAACAACAGATAAGGGGGTACAAGTAGAAATACTATCTGATGACAACCCCATAGAAATAGCAAATAAAGGGGTGCAAGTAGAGTTATTGACAGATGAACATCCAGTAGAAGTGGCAAAAAAATGAGTTCAGATAAATTTACTGCCTAGGATCCCCCCTGTAGTAAGACCACCTAATATTGTGTCTCTAGAGCAGTACAATGCAGACATAGCTAGCTAGATGATTAGATATAAGCAGCTTGCCACTAAAACTAAAAAGTTCAAATTGGAAGCAAAACAGCTAGAAGCCAAGGACATAGAAATTTAGGCATTGAAAGAAAAGGTGTCTGAATTATACCAAATTACTAAATTTTTAGTCCAATTTAGACGACCAGCCAGATTTTACAGCCTTATTTTGAAGGAAAAATACCTCAGATGGCAGGTCATGAGGATTACTTCAAACCTCCCATATAAATTGGACACTATTGTAGATTTTATAGAGGCATATTTTGACAGTCCTTTTGAGCAAAAAAATCTCCTATGTGAACTGTTTTTACACAGTTTATTCATTCCAGAGGAAGTTGACTCTCATCCTCAAATCTACATTGGAGATGTTCAGTTGAGAGCATTTATGTCTACTTTGCAGAATCAGATTTACTAGGATCAAGAGAAAAAGCAAAATAAAGTGATTGAAACAAGGGCTAAGTTTTTAGTCAGAGAAATCCAGCCAAATCACCTAGTTATCACCAGGCAGCACTTCTCAATGATGAATAGGGATGATATAAAGAGAATGTACTTGAACAACTTAAGGGACTGTGTGGCCAAATTTAACAATTTATATGATCATAATTTCTTCTCAGCATTATTAGTATGCAGAGACAAATGGGCTGAACTTTCCATGTCTTTGAGAAAATGAGAACCTATCTCCCTCATCAACTTAGAATGGTCTAGAAGAAGAGCAGAAGGTGTAATCCAGCTGATTCAGATCATGCAACATAACTGGATAGGTCTTAGGTTCAGGCCTCCGACCATCATTACTCTTGTTCCATTCTACTTTGAGGAAGATGCCCAGCCTGATGAACAATTTGAAGATTGGCTCAGAAACATTCAAGAAAATAGGGGGTATTACATAGGCAAGAAATTATTCTACAAGTCATGGAATCTAAACATGGACATATGTGATTCCATAGCCCAATAGAATGCATGAGGGCATGCATTAATATAAGTTGGGGGGAAAATGATGAGGCCTAGAAATGCCTCAATCATAACATGTTTTGAACACTAAAATTGCCTATAAAATCTTATGTTTTATCTGATATGTTAGTTAAGTTGATTCAATATGCTGTATATTAACCATTTTGCATGATCAATGTATTTGAAATATTATATGCTAATTTTACAACTTTTTGCATAGTTTTATGTTTTTTTTGCTATGATTTGCTAAAATGGGATATGCTTAGAATAATAGCAGCATTTCACTAATCATGTTTTGATTTGTCTCAAGCATTTATTTCACCTAAATCTGGCAATAGTGCAAGCAAACTGTTGATGTGCAGCAAAAATTGGTCTTTCCCATGTAAATTCCAGCCAGCTATCCATAAATAGCAAGGCATGGAATTAACATGAGGAAAGGGATGAAGACCATTTGAATTTGATCTTAGGAGATAACCCACCTGAGAGATGCAGAAGAAATCATTGGAAAATCATATATTTGTTCATTACAAAGTATCTTCGAAATGAACAGATATCTTCGAAATGAGAGAACACAACATCTTCGAAATGAGCAGATATTTGGAATGAAGAATGTAGTATCTTCAAAATGAGCGGATCTTCAGAATGAAGAATGCAGTATCTTTGGAATGAGTGATCTTCTAAATGAGACTACAGTATCTTCGGAATGAGCGATCTTCGGAATGAGAATTGCATTGTCTTCGGAATGAAGCCACTTATCTTCGGAATGAAAATAGTGTGTTTTTTTGACTTGTTGACCAATTTCTAAAGCCAAAAAAAGGGAAATAAAGGTTGGAAAAAGTAAAGGAAAATATCTTCCATCTGTATTTGCCGTCATTGCCGACCAAAGCCATCATTAAGGGAAAGATCAAGTTTTAATCTTCTTCTAGGATAAAACCAGAATTTGTTGCAACATTGTAGGATTAGATCTTTTGAGATATTCTTTGTTTGTAATCAGACCTTAGGACATCTATAAATATTGCTTCCATTCAGGTTGAACCTAGTAGTAGTAGAGAGAGGTAGAAGTAGTAGCAGCAGGAAGTAGAAAGTAAGGAAGAAGCAGAAAATAGATAAAAATTGACTGTTACAGTCCTGTAACAATTTTTTAGCAAAATTATTGTAATCATGTCTTATAATCAATAAAGTGCACCAGTTGTATTTCATATTGCTTGTAAATGAGTGTGACTAAGATTTAGAGAAAGAGAGAGACTTATACCTTCTTCTAGACAAATAGGTTGGCCACTTCTAGACCTAGGAGGAGGACTAACAGCAGGTTTTATTCTGATTTTGCTATAGTAGAATGAGTTGTAGAACTTGTTATTTCAATTGCTTGTAAACAGCTGACAATATTTGCAGTCTTAGTTTATTTATGCTTATATTAATATTGTGCTTAGTGTTTTAGCTATAATCTTTACTTTTAGTAAAGCTTCCATTTTATTTCAGACTGTTATTTCCAAAATTTGCTATTTTTCTGTAATTTCTTGCATTTTATGTTTTGTTGTCAAATCCTGCACAGAAGATTGAGAACCTTCTGTTACAAAACCTTGACAGTTTTCATTTCCATGTTAATATTAGACTTTCATTGCTACAAAAGTAATTAGATTTCCTTTCTGTAATTAGGATCAGACTTTCAATTCTATAACTATTTTTTTTGCAATATAATTAGGTCTCATTCTGCAATTGTAATTAGGACTTCATTTTTGCAGTTAATGATTAGTTTCCAATTCTGCAACTTAGATTAAGATTTAATTCATGCAATTTAGAGATAGGAATGTTCCAAAACCCCCCACACAACCGGTTCCACCAATAAGACCTGTTGCTCTAGATTGACCTAAGTTATAGCTGTTTCACTTCTTCTTTCGTAGATAGCCTTGTACACTACCCTAGATTGACAGATTCATTGAGAATTAATGATGGTATAATGACTACGCATCAGGTGGCAAGTATTGTTAAAGTACACAAAAACCTATTCAGAGCTGGAGTACTGCAAAAAGAGAGTTTCAAAGAAGTAGATAAAGGAAAATAAAAAGGCAACTCCAACCGATATTGAAGTTGCAAACCCCCAATCAAATGTTTGAAAATGTAAAATGCTTTCAATTTGATTGTTGTCAACAATTTTGTATGATTGTATATATTTCTACTTGACGTAATAAAAAAAATATTTTCCCATTTTGTGTCTTCTAGCATTCAAAGGTTGTTTGCAATAATATATTTGTGTTGCTATTTTAGTTTGTTTATGGCTAATATTGTTTACTATTTTTATCTTAAACAACAAAAGCATCATAGATAACATCAAAGATATTTATGCAAACCAAACATCTTTGAGATATCATGAACTATAATAGATCCCAAACTAAAACAAACTGTAATAGATTCAAAACTTAAATAAACCAAAATAATGACATTAAGTACCATAGACAAGATCATATATTTTCATGCAAACCAACTTGAAGCATCATTTATTATATCAAGAGTTGAAATAGATCCTAAACATATTTTTGTTTAACATACATACATAAACAATAATATAGCAATAATATAACATAAAACATACAATTTTTAAAACCACAATATGATATAAAATATTCAATTTATAAAACAACAATGTGATATAAAACATATGATTTATGAATAAATATTTTTTTTGAAATCTTGTAAATCTGGAATAATATTGTGAACTCTATGCTATCAAATGAATTCATGTTTATCAATGTCTATGATGGAATAAAATCATGGAATAATTAGAATTAAGGTACCTAAAATATATCAACTTATTTAGAATCATTATTAAGCATAGCAGATATTTGTGTCTCCACCAACTGATCATTGAAAGCATCATCATCATAGTTATCAATCGTATTCATGGTATACCTTATGACTGCAAGGGAACTCTAGTATGCCAATGCTCTGTCATACAAAAATTTTTCCAACTCATATGGTGACACATAAATTATTAAATAATTTTCTAAATTTTTTTCGAGCATGTTGCAGATCTTAGATTTAACAAAAGATAGTGCACTAAAAACTCTCTCATCTTAGACAAACCCCAAAATCATTGTTTCACATAATTCATATAAATAAAAGTATTCACTTATCATATCTTTTAAGATAGTACTTGGATATAATTTTTACCAAAAATGTGCAGTGGAACCAATCTCATTGACGCTAGTCATAAGTGATGTTGCAAAACCATTGTTCTTCCAAAATGTGATTACTATTTCAAAAGATCTTTGTTGAGTATACCTTTGATTTCAACACCATTGACTTCCACACTCCTACTAAAATGGTTCATGAGGATGCCCGTATATTTAATAAATAAATTCAGTACAAGGACCCCAAAATATGGGGTTAACCACACCCATGGCCTCGAGCAACTCATCTCTCTAAAACCGTTATCTTATATCACTTGTTAAAGATTTTCCTATTTTGACAAATTTTTCTTAGTTTTCAATAAAATAAAATCAAACCTATTGTGTGTTACTTCTTCAAAATCATACACAACTATCCTTGATTGCCTTTCAAAATAATAAAGTACTATCAAATTTCCATGAACATTAATACAAAGATGATCATTTATGTCAAAATATTTTTTAATTGTTCACATTTATCAATGTATTCCAACTATCAAACAAGGGACTTGTAAAATTTACCTTAGATACATAATGTATCAATAACCAAACATATTTATTTTCTTACCCTCATGAAATCAATGATATAGATGGATCTCTCTTATGCAAGTTTAATTAATCTATTCATTTCTTGTAACATTGGAAGAATACTACATAATGTCAAAAGGATTTCCAATTCAGTCAAACGAAAAAAAAAATATTTTGTCTTATCAACTATCTTACAATTTGTGTGCATAAAATTCGTCAATGATTGATATTCTGTAAACTCTCTAAGAGCAGGTTGATACAATGAACCATCTTGTATCCACATATTTTAACAACTATTTTCCTTCAGCAAGACCTAGTGCAAACTATTGAAATTTTACAAACCTTTTTGAGCTGCAAGAGAAATAAGAATGTATTTCATGAATAAAGTCTTCCACTCTAGAAACATTTGCAAAGGTTCTCACTATTTTATATGTAAGATTCACTCTATGAGCCATACAATGAATGGGAATCATATATGGGGCAACTGTGGTTTGGAGTCAAATACAAAGACCAGTCATGTGCCCTTGCATAATAGTAGCACCATCAGCTCCAACGCAAATTAACTTTGTTACTATGTCTATATTATCCATTCCTGCAATATCCTTTAAACTATCCACAACAACATTATAAATGTTTTCTACATTTGAACTTTCCACCATATTATATAATCCTATAAAAATAGGTCTCATTACATGATTTTGAAATGTGTACACATGCATGCAAATCTAGGATGTGTTGTCCACAATTGTCACCTCATCAATAGAAAGTGAAATGAATCTAGCAAGTTTTACTTGCTCCTTCAAGCATTCCTTATCAACTAAAGATAGATATTTTACCATTTCCCAACCACTTATATCTGACCAATGTGAATTAGGAAGGTTTTACATATTAGCTAGTTGTAATAGGTGCTTATAATCAATAAAATCAGATATGGGTCTATATTTATTAAGAATATTTAATACAACAATAAATTGTAAACTTTTTGAAGCTAAGATATTGTTGTTGCTTTAAGTGATTTTTATATTCTATTGCATATCTAACATGCATACTTTTTGATGCATCCTTCCACCTAACTTCTTTACTAACTTCACCATTACTACTTTTAACTTTTATATAAGCTTTTCTAGCATGTTTTTCTATTGTGTCTATCTTATTTTGTAGCCTATGATCCTTATCAAATCTCCAATTGCAAATTTTGCATCTACATTATTTTTCATTGATTTTCTTATCCTCATTCAATACAGGCTCAATCCAAGAAAATATTTCTACACATTCTTTATTAAATCCCCTTCCAATAATCTAGTTATATGCTTTTCTCCTTTTAATTTTTTTTTTTAACGTCTCAAAATAAGTTTGTAATGATTTTGATTTATCACTTTCATTTTTAATTGTTATGTCATTTTGGGGGTTGTCTTCAAGTTTTTGATGGACATCATTGTACAAAGTATTTTCATTAGAAGTTGGGGAATATATTCAAGTTGAGGCATATCAAGATCGATAGGGTATTCTACATAGTAGAATACCATAATATTTTTTATCATTCTTGGATTAAACAAAGAGACAAAAGAAACATAAAAATAGAAAAAAATATTCATATCGTCAAGAACATATTAAAAAGTAACTATTTTAGGAAAAGAATGTTATTTAAATTAATTACATATTATACAACTAATTGTTCAAAAGTCAAAAATCATTGGTACCTTGAATTTGCATGGATGTTATTGGCTCGTTGAATTTCGATATTTGGCTAAAATATTTGAGGATACTCTTTTCAGTAGAATATTTGGCCCCCTTATTTCCATCGCCAGTAGGTGACATTTTAATTGTAAGGAAAATGTTTTTCAATTTAGAAAAGTAATAAAATGTTGAAGAGGTCGTACTTCTGTTAGGCCTCAAGATAATATTGTAAATAGAATAAATAGATGGTTGGCTGGTAGAAAATACATACTTATTTCTTATCATGCTTTATTATAATTTTATTAGTTTATGCTACTAGTCTGTATTCTAGTGATAGCATTTGTAACTAATAAGAGCACAAAAGTAATTAACATACAAATTGAAATCAATTAAATAAAAACTTGATTATGCAAAAAATTATTCAAGATATGTATGTTGAAAAATATCAAATTATAGTACAAAATGGACTAGAAAATAAAGAATCATAATTTCTTCAGAGAAACAAAGCATTACTATGTCTTTAGAGAACCAAAGCATTTACCCATGTATAATCTTATACAAACACAAAAACACAAAATCGAAGAGTTTAATAGAATTAGGGAAAATAGGGGAAAACATGCTAAACAAGACAAAATAGAGAAAAACATGGGAACAGAAAAATGACCATCTAGATGCATAATAGGGCTTAGATATTAGTATGGTGCAGAACATGATTGAAAAATAATTAAAGATACATGTTGAAAACTATCTGATTATGGTACAAAATGGACTAGAAATAGAGAATCATAATGTCTTTAGAGAAACAAAGCATCATAATGCCTTTAAAGAACCAAAATGTTCACCTATTCATAATATTATAATAGAAAAAAAAAATTGAATAGAAACAAAGAATCAAAGAGTTTTAACAGAAAGATAGAAAATAGGGGACAACATGCATAACATGGAAAAATATAGAAAAACATGGCAAACAAAGTAGTGATAGAGAAATTGATGTAGAACAGGGTTTGGACTAGTGTAGAATAGGTTTTATCCTAGAGTAGAATATGTTTTGTACTATTGTAAAATAGGATCCGGTCGGGTGTAGAGCAGGGTCTGATCTATAGTAGAACAGGGTCTGGATTGGTGTAGAATAGGATTCGATCAAAAGTAGAATAGGATATGGACTAGTGCAAAATAGAATCTAGCTAGATGTAAAATAGGGTCTGGACTAGTGCAGAATAGGATTTGGCCGAACGCAAAATAGTTTCAATCAGGTGCAAAAATAGATCCGAACAGTTGTAGAAATGGTTTGTTCCAACCTATTGTATAAATGGTTATGAACGGTTGTAGAAATGGTTTTGGACAATTTTAGAAATGGTTGGTTCCAACATGTTGCTGAAATAGTTCCATATGATTGCAGAAATTGGGTCGATATATCCGTCGGTGTAGAACAAGATTCAAAAATGAAAAATTATGCCTAGGGTGTTAATTATATATAGTTGTATACTTGGCAAGTTGGGTGGGATAATTTAGAAATTTTAAAATTTTATGGCAAAAAGGGTACTCTATTTAGGTAGGATTACTGATGAGTTTTTAAAAATAACCATGATACTATTATCAACGTACAATGAACCGACACCTAAAAATTTCTTGTCCTAAAATTTTTTGGCTAAATGGTTGACGTTTGGGTCCCCCAAATTCACAAATTTGAATTTTTTGAAAATTCCAATTTTCACCCCAATGGTAAAAATTTACTGCTATGCATAACCCTAGAAGAATGATACAATTTTAAATGTTAGCCATTGATAGGAATTAAAAAATTTATACCATCCAAAGTTTGTAATTTGTAAGTATGTTGGCCTACATTCTGAAGGATTTAATAAGGGCCAATTCATTTGGGTTCCTGCTTCCCTTTCTCACTATGCTTCTTATTTTTGATATCCCTGTACAACACTATATCTCCTCCCTAAAAATGTTTACCTTTGGATTTTTTATTAAACAACGATGCTATTTTATGCACCTGCTCAGTTATCTTCATTAATGAATCCTTTCTATATTCTTGCAACTTCACAATCTAATCAATATTCTCTGCAAGAAATTTAGATTTTCATGATCCTAAAGAAGCAAATATAAAGCATGACTTTCCACCTAAGGGGGTAATAGAGAATTCTCACCATAAACCAACTCATAAGGAGATTTTCTTGTGCTTATTTTGATAGATATTCTATTAGCCCATAAAGCAAACTTTAGCTCACTATCCCAACTCCTTTTGTTTCTGCCTAATGCTATTTTGATTCTTGTGATCAAATTCTTGTTTGAGTATTTTGCCAAACCATTCTCTTAAGGGTAGTAATTCATAGAATGAGAAATCTCTATGTTGTACCTAGCATAAAATTCAATCATCTCAAAAGAAGTGAAATAGTTACCATTATTAGTGACTATCTTCTTGGGAACCCCAAATATTGTCAATATGTGCTCTTCTAAAAACTTGATGACCACTTTTGTAGTGGATTTCTTGAGAGGTGTTGCTTCTATCCACTTGGTAAAATAGTCTATTATTGTAATGATCCATCTGTGACCTCTAGAAGAATTGGGATTAATCTCACCTATGAGATCTATTCCCCATTGAGTAAAAAGATCTTCCACAATTATTGGCCTTAGGGGTATGGTTGGCCAATTATTTTTTCCTACAAAAAATTTGATAGTTATGACAACTTATAATAAAATGATATACATATTTAAACAAGGAGGGCCAATAATAACTAGCTCTCATGATTTTATGAGTAGTAGCTTGTGGAGCAAAGTGACCTCCACAAAATCTAGAATGATATTCTTTTAGCACTTGAGGGACCTCTTTTTCAAACAAGCAAAGGAGCAACACACCATATAGATGCCTCCAATATAGTCTACCTTCCTGAAGGTAGTATATTTGGACCAATTGCTTGATAGATATCCTTTTATTTTTGGATGTCTATTGAAAATGATAAGTTCTTAAGGTAAAACATAATTCCATCATACCATTGGAAATTAGAATTATCAATTTCTCTAGCTTCTTGTTGCTCATCCACTATAATAGTGTTATTCATAGCCTCCCCTTTAGCTAGATACTTTGCCAGTCCCTATACTCTAACAATTTGCACTGCTTCAAACCCTGTAGGGGGTAAATGTCTAAGGTTTAACTCTTGGGCCTCATCAAATTGAATGCTTGTCCCTTTCCTAGTGCTTTTAGTGGAGTAAAAGGTTTAAAATGATTGTGGTATGGTGGTTAAAGGGGTAGACTGTGCAAATATCTATGTGGTATATTTTAGGGAAGATAGCACAAAATACTATGGTGGACATAAAAATTAGATATCCTGCCCAGATACAAGGCGGCTATCGATTCCACCATGTAAATTCAGAAAAAAAAATCTGCACCAGGGTTATGCATAAGCTCAAAATATCATAAATTGGCTATATTTAGGATTTTTAAAATTTTAAATTTGCTAATTTTGGAACCTTTCACTAGGGCCCATTTGCCCAAAATTTATGGGGTGGAAGTTTTTTTGGGGTCAATTCACCCGATGTTGATAATAATTATCCTATTTTTATTTTTATTTTCCAACCACTTTTGCCCAATTCCATAGATAATTCACCTTCAAGTTATAAACAACTTTGTTTTTCCTACCCAATTCACCACATATACTACCCATATAAATACTAAAGGGGGTACCGATAAAAATACATCTAAAACACCTCTACAATCGACAGACATCTCTGCAACCAATCAATTTGTAGAGGTGTTGATTCCTTTTAGATGTTTTTTTGAGTATTTTACTAAGTTTTGTGTGTAGATCTCATTGAGCGAGGTGATTTAAAAAAAAATGAAAATGAAGCTATGTATCAAAAGTTATGCCTCCTAGAAGGTTTTATGCAAAAGTGCACCTCTACAACCGATCGACATAATCTGATTAGTTGCATAGGTGTGTCAATCAACCTAAATAGATCAATTGTAGAGTTGTAATTTATCAGCTTAGGTTGATTGAAACACCTCTACAACTGATCGGATTAGGTCGATTGGCACACCTTTGCAACTGATCAGCTTATACCAATCGATTTCAGAGATGCTCTTTTACAGATAAGCTTTTAGGAGGCATAACTTTTAATCTAAAGCTCCATTTTCATTCTTTTAAACCACCTAGATTAATGAGATCTACACAAAAAGCTTAGTAAAATACTCAAAAAACCATCTAAAATTGATTGAAAACTGATCGGTTGTAGAGGTTTCGATCGGTTTCAAATGGGTTTTTAAATATTTTACTAAGTTTTTTGTGTAGATATCATTGATCTAGGTGGATTTAAAAAGAAAAATTGAAAATGAAGATCTAGATCAAAATTTATGCCTCCTAGAAGGTTCTCTACAAAAGCTTACCTCTATAACCGATCGACATAATTTGATCGATTGCAGAGGCATGTCAATCAGCCTAAGTTGATCAGTTGCAAAGTTGCAACCGATTGGATAAGGTTGATTGACATACCTCTGCAACTGATTATCTTAGGCTGATTGAGATGCCTGGCTTATGTTGATTAGTTGCATAGGTGCTCTTTTGTAGAGAAATTTCTAGGAGGTATAACTTTTGATCCAAAGCTCAATTTTCAATTATTTTTTAAAACCACCTAGCTTGATGAGATATACACAAAAAATTAGTAAAATACTCAAAAAACCTATGCAAATGACCAAATTAAACCCTCTACAACTAACCAACACCTCTAGAAATATTTTTCAATTGATTCACTACGATTTGAAATTTTTTGGTGAAAAATGAATGCAATTCGCCATGTCTCCTTGGACATAATTCACCAGGATTTTGAGACAATTTGCTTTGATTTTATAAATATATTTTGGCTCCGATCCCTTATGCATAACCTTGATCTACACTACTTTGAATTCCATATCATACTGTAATAACTTAGTCATCCATCTTGTAGGACTACCTAAAGGTTTAGGCTGACTAAAAATATATTTAATAGTAATGTAGGGAATATAGGCTATTACCTTGTTGGATCCAAAGATATATTTGAAATGATATAATGCTCTAATTAATGTATAGCATAGAGCATTTCAGTTTAGCACTCTTCAGTATTGTACTCATAAAGGTAATTGTCCTTTCATTTTTCTCTTTGTCCTTCTAAGCTAGAACTGCAACAATAGTGTGTTCTGAGGCAAATGAGTAGATCCTAAAATCTCTAGAGTAATTAGGGTAATTAAATATTAGAGTTTAAGTGATTACATATTTGATCTTTTGAAAAGTTTTAGTATTTTTCTTTGTCTACCTTATTTCTCTATTTGTATTGATCATGTCATTTATTGGTTTGACAATTTGAGCAAAATCAGGGGCAAACCTCCTAATAAAGTTAATATTTCTAAAGAATGATATAACTCCCTTAAGATTCTTAAGAGGGGTAATTTTAGCAATGGCTTATACTCTTTATGTATTTATGCTAATCCCATATTTTGAAACAATTTTCCAAGCAGTTTACCTTATGTGGTCCCAAACACACATTTTATAGGATTCAAAGATGTGCCAAACTTCTTGCACCTGTCAAACACTTGAGTTAGATGTGCAAAATTATCTTCAATATTTTGTGAAAAATTATAATGTCATCAAGATATACTACCACTATCTTGAGAATAAATCCATTAAATGCAACATCCATTGCTCTCTGAAATGTTGCCCTTGAATTCATCAATCCAAAGGGCATCCTGAGATATTCAAATGTTCCCCATGGTGTGTTAATTTTTTTTTGTGTCTATATTATAGATTCACTATAATTTTATTATAGACTTTTACTATATGATAATGTCATCTATATCATAATTGAATAAGTGAAAAATCGATAAAATAAGGGAATGCCTTTAAAATGTGTGAAAATTTGAAGCCAATTCATGCCAAGATAAAGGAGCTAGTGGCCAAGGGAGAAGAGCTATATGAAAAATCCTTCCAAATACTTGGTAGGGGAAGATAAAGACCTTGGAACAATATAGTTACTTAATTATGAGTGGAAAAATATGTTGGGATTGGAAAAATAATCCAATAAAGATATTCTTGATGACCCAACCATAGCTTGAAGAAATTGCTCTATATTTAGAAGTGGATAGTTGTCTTTGAGAGACCTCTTATTCAGATTCCTAAAATCTACACAAAGCTTGATCTCACCATTTTTTTTCTAACTAAAACTACCTTTACCAACCAAGTAAAAAATATCACCTTCTTGATTATCTTGGTATCCAATAACTCCTACACTTCTTTCTACATAATTGGAAGTAAAGTGGGATTGAACTTCCTTTATTTCTGCCTGAAAGTCTTGGTATATTTCTAAAGGGGTATTATGTGAGTCATTACCTTTGTATTGAAGTTCTTCAAATATTCATAACTCCAAGCAAAAATATCCATGTTATTTTTTAAAAAAATGATATATTGTTGTTTCTCTTTTCCTGATAGAGCTTTATTGATCCTAATAATCTTGGGCTCTTTCTTTGTTATAATATTAACTTCATCTACCTAAAATTTCTAAACTAGAAGTTTATATGCTCTATCAAAGTCATAAAACAAGCTCTCTAAAGACAAAAACCCCTTAGGAATCCTATTGGTCTTTAGTTGTATGACTTCTATAGCCTCTCCAATAACATCCTTTAGTTTTTCTTCATTGATTTTATCACAAATAACATCAAAAAATTCGTTTTGCATAATCATAAAATAATTAATGTGTATATATTTTTTTTGAAAAATAATTTGAAAAAACTTGTATTAAAACAAAGATCATTTACAAGTTGGGATGAGACTTTTCCCAGCCTTAGCCAAAGAGAACACATGTTTACAACAGTAAAAGAAGATTTGCATTGGAGCCAAATCTCTTAAACCATATTTCTACAATGACTGTTCACCTGTTTACAACTATAAAAGAAGATCTACATTGAAGCACAAATATCCTAAACAATATTTCTGGAATGGTTATCCAAATTAGCTAAGCACTGGATTTGCTCACCAACCTGCCTAATCATCTCATCCTCAATAGCCATGTCACTGTGCCACTGAACCCCTACCTCCTTCTCAGTGCCCATCTTAGCCAGGAAGTCTGCCACTTTATTTAGATCTCTACTCACATAAACTGGAATCACATCATCTAATTCCCTCCATAATTCCTTAATTTGAGTGACAAGAATCCTCAACCTCCATGTTTTCAAAGCAAAGTTCCTCATGCAATCTAGAGCTCCAACCATTATTTGAGAATCTGATTCTAGGATTATCCTCCTGTGACCTTGTTTTACTACCCAAATAGAAGCATATTTGATAGCTAAGGCTTCTGCTTCATTGTTTGTGGCTCTTCCCAAGCCTTGCAGTTCCCAATAGAGCACTGTTCCAACATGATTCCAGAAAACCACTCCAATTCTAGCTCTACCCGGATTGCCTTTTGTAGCTCCATCAATATTAATTTTAATCCAACCTTCTGGGGTGGTTTCCAACTAGCTCTATCCTACCCCTCTTGCACTTCAACTTCCTTCTCCATTGCCCCAATAACAACCCGAGTTTCCTCTTTAGCATAGACTACCACAATTTCTGTGACTTTGCTCCAAATGACCTGCCAAACTCCATCTAAAGAAGAAAAAGTTTCTCTAAAAATTTTGGCATTTCTCTCCAACCACACTTGCCACCAAATGAAGTTTAATCCAAGCTCCCAACCAATACAAAGAGCTTTAGATTTAAATCTACCCCTCTTCCATATTTCCCAAATATTAATCCGATTCAAATCACCATTAACTTGAATTTTATAATATAAAAACCATCTCTCCCAGATCTGGCGCGTGAATGGGCACTCAAACATCAAGTGATCAGTTGTTTCCTCACTCTTGTAGCATAAAACACATTGATATGGACCAATGATTCCCCTACATCTGAGATTATCAAAAGTAAGAATTCCATTATGCATGAACTGCCAGGCAAAAAGTTTACTTTCAGCCAACCCTTGGACTGCCAAATCTTTCTCCAATCCTCAACCTGATATGTATGAGGAGGAGGCTCTAGAAGGATCTTATCATATCCATCCTTCACTATGTAGACACCAAGGCTCCCATAGCCCCAAGCTAATTCATCCTCCTCATATCTACCTGTGAGAAATATTTCTGCCAAGATTTTAGTCATGATGGGTGTCAAATCTAGAGGGATTGAAATTGGCCACTCATCCAACTTCTTAAACTGCTTAAACTTATAATCCCCCAACTGACTAGTGTTGAAATAACTTTCAATTTGGACCCAACCCCTGGTTTCTATGGCTATTTTTATTGGTTGCAGTTCAAGAAATTCAACAATGATAGGTGGGTATTGATCCCATGAATCTGTCCAAAATCGTGCCTTCTCCCCTCTCCCCACTTTCCAAAATAATCCATATTTTACTACCTGAGATCCTAACTTGAGAGCCTACCACACTAAGGATCCATTACCATCCAAAGGGAAATGACCCACCTCATTTGGGTTTACCTGTCCCAAATATTTACTAGTTAAGATTCTACTGAATAAAGAAGTTGGTTGGGAAATCCACCTCCAATAAAGCTTTCCAACCAAAGCTTTATTATTTAACTTTGATCTTCTCAGTCCCAAACCTCCTTTTACCTTGGGTTGGCTTACTTTCTCCCAACCTACTAAGGCCCATTTCCTCTCTCCTTTTACTCCTTCCCATAAAAATTTTCTAGCCATCTTGTCCAACTCTTTCCATATGGTATGTGGGGCAGCAAGGATAGAAAATTTATAAATTGGCATGGCCTGAATGATTGATTGTAAAAAAGTTAATCTACCCCCATAGCTTAACCATTTGTGAGACCAATGATTAATTATTTCCTTGATACAATCCAAAATATTCCTCCAGATATCTATTTTTAGTTTTTTAAAATGCAAAGGGACCCCCAAGTATACCACTGGGAGAGAAGTCCTTGTGAATCCCAAGATCTCTAAAATTTTATCCTGAAGCCTTTGATCAAGATTGAAAAAGACCACTTTGGATTTTTTATCATTGATGACTTGGTTTGTAGCCCTAAGGTAGACATTAAGTGTATCTCTAATCATTCTTGCTTCCCTGAAGCCGGCCACTCCCACCAATCCTGTGTCATCCACAAACTGTAGGTGAGTCAAAACTTCCTCACCCACCTTGATACCTGTTAGCAAACCTTGTTGTCTTCTCCTCAAGATGAGTCTACCCAATCCTTCAGCCAATATGAGAAAAATATAGGGAGAGCAAGGATCTCCTTGATGAAGGCCTCGAGTAGCTCCAAACGGTTGTGAGGGAAGACCCTTGATTAACACTGAGTATGTCAGAGTAGAAACACAACTCATGACCCATTCTATCCAATCCTGAGAGAAACCAAAGGCTGCCATCATCTTTGACAAGAAGCTCCACTCCACCCTATCATAAGCCTTTGACATATCTAATTTTATGAACATTCCTCTATTACCAGATGTTTGCATTGAATGGATTGCCTCCTGAGCTAGAACCACACCATCCAAGATCTGCCTACCCTCTACAAAACCCCTTGCTCTGAGGAGATAATGCTATGTAGAAGAGGTTTTAGCCACTCAACCATTACCTTTGTGATTATTTTATATATGACATTGCATAAGGCAATAGGTCTATAATCTGAAATATGTACCCCCTCCTCCCATTTTGGAATTAAGGTAATGAAAGTATGATTTAATGCTTTAAGCATTCTTTTACTACCTTTGGACTCCTCTATAACAACCATTACATCCTCCTCCAAGTTATCCCAGAAGGCCTAAAAAACTCAATTGGAAAGCCATCTGGACCTGGTGTTTTTTCGGTGCTCATTCCAAAGACTACATTCTTCAGTTCCTCTCTATCAATGGGTTTAAGTAGGGCCTGATTTTCTTCTTCAGAGATAATAGAGGGTATGACAACAATAACTTCTTTTTGAGCCTCTTCATCTTGCACCATACTTTCCTTAAATAGTTTAGAAAAATAATCCATTGAATGGAAATGCATACCTAGAATTGTATCAAAGGAGTGTCCATTCTCATATTGAAGAGCTTCCATGTTGTTCATCTGTCTCCTAGCACAAGCAGTCCGATGGAAAAATTTGGTATTTTTATCACCTTCTAATAACCAAGTGGTTCTTGCTCTCTGTTTCCAGTAGGTCTCCTCTTGGTTGTCAATGTCCTCAACCGCTTTACGCAATGCATCATCCTCTTCTTTGAGCTGCTCTATAATTGTTCCTTCCCTAAAGTGTTTTTGAACCTCATCCCATCTAGCCACCAATGGAGCTCTTTGGACCTAGAAGTCTATCTTGTTAGCTCACCTCCATTGTTTCAGTTGATCTTTGACATAATGAAGTTGTTTGTGGAATCTAAACATTGTTGTCCCATATGTTGGGAGACCTTCTTCCCACCACTATGGAATTTTCTTTCGAAGTTCCTCTTTTTGTAACCAAAAGTTTTCAAATTTAAATGGTTTGTGATGCTGCACTGTCTTGATCCCTCCTTCCAACAAAATGGGAAAGTGATCTGAAACTGGACCCTCCAAAATCTGAAATTTTATATTCCATTTTACAAATGCCTCCTCTGAAACCAAAAAATGGTCTAACTTCACCTTCCTGCTATGTGGCTCCCTCCTCTTATTAGTCCAAGTATAGTTGGTTCCAGGGCATTTAATATCCACCAAGTGTAATGCCCGGACTTGGGCAATCATAAGTCGATCCCCTGGGTCCAAAATTGGGGTTCCCCCTTCCTGATCTCTAGAGGATAATTTAGCATTAAAATCCCCAGCAATAATCTAGTCTAACTCTTCCCTTGAGACTCTCATGTTATGCACAACTTTCCATTGATGCATCTGACCATCTAGGTTTTGAGCCCCATAAAAATTTGTGATTAAAACATGTTCAACTGTGACATTATTTCTAAAATGTGATGTGAGAACACCCCTCCAAGCTATATGTTCTATTGTAGTCCATTCAAGAGAGTTCCAAAGAGTAACTATCCCCCTTGAGGCCCCTTGGGCAGCCACTTCCATATGACCAACACCCCTCCAAAGTCTGTTAACTGTTTTACACATAAGATCCAATGATATTTTTGTCTCCTGGATAAGCAAAAAATATGTTTTACATTTTTCTAAGAGTCTTCGAACAACATATTGATGGGTTCTACTATTTAAACCCCTAACATTCCATGATTGTATAATCATTGGTTACCTTGAGAGCAGTAAAAATCTATTGGCCTCACCGATCCTCCAATGATCAGTTTGTCTCCTTGAACTGCTATCAATTCCTTATTTGATTTTCTACCCACTCCTTGAGAGCTGCTATTTTTTTATCTCTTTTCCACCTGAGTTATCCCTAGAGTTGGCATTTCTCTATTCTTTTCTGCTATGCCCATGATGACATCCTTAATTATTGGTTGCTCTTGGTTATGCACTATCAATGCCCCTACACTCTCTGACTACGGTAACTCACTATACTCAATTACCTACTCTATGATGGGGGGAGATGAAAGAGGAGCTTGAACATGGTTGTTATTATTTTCATTATTCCCATCCACTCCTTCCATGAATTGTTCTTCTTCTTGGTCCATTAGTGTCTTAAATATCTCATACCTATTGGAGGGCTTGAGTTGGGTTTGCTCTTTACCATATTTTTTCTTTTGCCTTCTCCTTCTTTTGGGTTGTTCAAAACCATCTCCCTGTGCTTCTTTACCCTGAGAAATATTGGTTGGTTCTTTGTTGATTGTTGAATTACCCTCCTTAGGAAGATTTGACATTCCTAGAGGAGCCTCCATTTTTATGTTCATATTATTTGGGCAAGATCGGGCCAAATGCCCATATTTGTGGCAAACTCTGCATCTGAAGGGCAATGCCTCATAATCCAGTTGTTGAATCCAAGATAGTCCTGCAAGTTCGAGTTCCACCTCTACCGATAGAGGCTGGCTAAGATCCATTTCCACACATAATATTGCATAAACAGCTGTGTTTCCTTCTATTGTGTCTTTGGAAACACCCAAATGTCTTCCAAGGGAATTACCGATAATTTCCAATACCTGCTCACTCCAAAACTCCATTGGAAGTGCATACAAATGGATCCAAACCGGGACAACAGTGGGTTCAATTCGAGGATCAAATCCCACTCTCCAGGGTTGAACAAATAATCCTACCGGACCATGATTCCTCTTTTCTGATTCGAAAGCCCTATTTCTATCGACAAGTGAAGAAAAACTAACAATAAAATATCCATTGCTAATAAACCACAAAGAATACTCACCAAGAGGCTCCCAGTTTTGTCGGACCCAGGAATGCAAAAAATTCAGGGTAGGGTGAATACCCATGAATTTACAGATCAAATCATGATTGGCTCTATATAAAACTATTTCTTCGACCATCCTTTGCTCAATGACAATATTTGGCCTTGATTCTGACTGTGGCAAGCATCCATTAACTCGTTGAGATGTTGATCTATTTCCAGTAACTGTAAAGAGCATTTTTAATGCAATTTTTTGTGCTTCTTCAGTATTTGATGGAGATTTATCCTTTAACAAATCTGCAAAAGAACTATGTCTCTCTAGAAGAGGATCCAGAGGTGTCCCCATTGGGCCCTCCTAGGGCAGCAATCTTGTCTTCAAATCCACAATAACCAAAAATCTCTTCGCTACCCAATTGATGCCCCTCCATAATTAATGTGTATATCATCATGAAAAAATTGTAAATATACCACATTATCTAGTATATATGACTTATAAATAGATATGGTTGGGAACCTTCCATAAACAAAGTTTCTATCTCAAGGTTTTTTTCTCCAGAAGCATTAATGGACAACATATTAGCATTGTGATTTTATGCTCTAGAAATGAATTTTAGATCAAAAGCCAAAAATATATCTGTTTCATCCAACATTGTTTGCTTATATTGATTTAATCAAGGGTGTTTTTTTTTATATATTCCTTTGATCTATTAAATTATTAGCTTAGCATCCCCACTAACTTTGAGATAATTAATACCCAATTCCTTGGCTTTCCTTAGCCCTAGCAATAAAGCTTTATACTCTGTAACATTATTTGTACAAGAAAATTCTAACCTTTATGGTATGCCAAGATAGCTACCATTGATGTCTGTCAATAGTACTCTAGATCCTGCTACTACTTTAGATTTTACCCCATAAAAGGTCATAGTCCATAATTTATAAGTCAGAATTCTATCAATTTTTACATCTACCTTAGCCTTCAGTTTTGGATCCATATACTCAAAATTAGGTACATCCAACAAGAAAGGAGAATGTCAGATATAGTAAACCCCCATGTCTTTTTCCTCAATATAATTCATGAAATTAACCATATTATCATTAGGATCTCTAAATTCAACTGAATATAGGTTGAAGGGTTCTCTTTTCAATATCACTTTTTCCTTACCCTGCATTGGGATAATGACATATGACCAATACAACTAAATAGTACCACCTAGTTGCTCTTCTCAATGCCTACAGAGTAAGATGGAAAATAAAGGGCCCACATCTACAACTAGAACATCCATTACCATACATTTCTTAGGATATTGTTCAAGAAGGAAAAGAAGTCCAGTGATAATGCCTACACAAGGTACTCTCCTATTATCCATGATATAAATAGAGGGGTCCTCTTTTTGACAAATCAAACCTAACTAATCAACTACTTGTTTTGACATCACATTCATAGAAGCACCACTATCAAGCATAAAATTATTAATAACATATTGGTATCCATAGCCTAATGTATACCTTAGTGATATTTTAAATGGTTTAACTAAATATGGGGTTCTAACTGTATTATTTTCAAGGCCTATGAGGATTTTAGACTGTCCTCCTGACTGATCAGTTAATTTGAAGGCTCTAAACCTGATACCAGTACTTTGGAATAGTCATTAATTCTCTAAAAGTGATGTTGACCTATTTGGCAACCTCTAAATCTAGATCAAATTGATCTTTCTTATCATCAATTCCTTTTCTAGTTATCTGATTATCCAGATCATTCTACTACTTTTGGATAATTTCCTCTACTTCAGGATCTTCAAGAATCATCTGTAGCTTCATTTGATTTACCTTTTTTTGTGAAATCACTCATGTATTTTTCTCCTTTTATGTAGGCCCTTCATCAATTTTGTCCTCAACTATTCTATTTCTAATATTGATAGCGTGTATTATTTCTAAAGACTCAACCTCTTATGTTGTACGTATAATCTTTCCCTGCTTCATTATATCAAATCTAGTATTAGAAGGCTCACTTGAGGTTTATACCTTTCCAAAGAATAAGGCTCTTTACTCAAGATTACTGACACATATTTCCATGTCCCTTTCAAATTTTTATTCTCTGGTTTCATCCTCTTGAGTCTAGAATACATTAATTCTAATATCTTCATGTTCAGATTCAACATTTAAATAAACATTAGAATGCATACTTAGATAAATACCACAATTAATAGGGTTATGTGGTGCATCACAAGAATATCAATAAAAGGGATGATATTATGCTATATTATTTTATGGCATGGGATTTGGAACATAATCTAGATCTCTCTATTTTTTTCTTCTTCCAATTTCCATTTTTATTCTTGTTTTCCTCTTCATTTCTATTGTTATTCTAGTTTCTATTGAAATTATTCCTGAAATGAGGACTATTATCTTCATGTTGTCTATTATTATTTGATGAAGTTTTTGCAATGTTGTACTTACCTTTTTCAAGTATAGCCAAGCTGTTATTCAAAGTAGTAAACATCTCACTCCACTGATTAGCTATTTTATTCATTGGATCTTGATCTATTTTATTAGGGACATATAACTCAATCTTCTTGGACTTCTTTTCAAGTTGATTGGGCTCTCAAGAGTATGCTTTCATATTACCACTATCAATCATATGTATCTCTATTTTAATAGTTATTTCTATACATATATCAATGGTGGCTATTGCTTGTTGTCTTAGCTCATAATTGAAATCTCTAGGGAAAGCATTTTTGTAGAAAAAAATGGAATGATCATCGTTTAGCCTTAATGCTATTGAAATCCTATTTCTAGTATTAAATAATCTTCTATTTAAATATTTCATTGATTCATTTTCTTTCTTTTTCATGGTAACCAATTATATCATCAAGGATTGTTCATTCTTCATCTCTCCATATATCCTATGGAAAGTATGCTCTAGCTCTTGAAAATTATGGATAGTACTAGCTCCAAGGCTATTAAACCATTCTTGAGTATCTTTCTCTAAATTTTCAAATAACAATCTAAGGACAACATCTCTATCATCTACTTAAAGACTATCCATGGCATACAAAAAATCCTTAATATAATATTCATCGATGACAATATTGTTTCCTTAGAATTTAGGCAAGTACTTATGAGCCTTACTAGGGAGAGGATTTAGATTTGTAGGTAAAAGAAGAGCTCTATATCTATTTGTTCTCCATTGATTGAAATTTTGGTTAGCATTAAAATTTTGATTAACATTTATATTCTAGTTTAAATTATGGGTTGTCATACTCACTACAGATTTATTTATTGTAAGTATTTTATTTAGAATAGGATAAGACTTATTTAAACTAGGATTTGTATTAAAACTAGGAATAACAAAAATTAAAGTTTTTCTATGAGATTTGAAGAATACCTAAGGTTTTGGCACTCCAACAAGAATTTTTTTACCACTTCTTGTAGATTCCAGATCCAACTCCTCCTTTGATTTTTAAAATTTTGAGTTCATTCAGATTTACCAACATAGATGTGCAAAGAAGGAACAATATATTTAACAATACTTAGGCCAAGATTTCTCAGCCTGATATTCATTCAACTCTCACAAATTTTACTCTAGGAAATACTATGAGAAAAATATACACAAAATAGTACTAAACCACAAAAAACTATTAGTTGACTGCTACTAGACAAAAAAATTTAGAATCATCCCCGAAAATGATGATAAAAACTATTGGGATAAATTCTTGCACCCTAAATTGATTTGTCACACTGCAAAACTTCCTTGATCTAATTAGCATTGTGGACTGTAGTGGATCCACCTCTTTAATTCAGGAAAATATTATCCTAAGACTCTAGATAGACCAAGTAGGGTAAGGAAACCTTGAATATGAGCCTACAATATTTCTTATATGCTCACATCTAAATTTGTAAAAATGAAATAAAAGTGCAACATAAAATTTGACCAAGTTTGAAAGTAACTCCCAAGTACTGCTTCAAGTTGTAGAATGATGTCATATCCATCGGGAAATTGTAGCTAGACTTAAAATATTATGAAGATAGAAGAGAGAGAAGATAAAATTGATCCAATCACATCCATTCAAATAATATAATAGAAATGATTCAACATGCCAGGGAAAGAAGACATCATTTACACATTCAAATGATGTAACATGTAAATGGAAGAACACACATAATTGTACATAGAACTGATAAAAGGAGGAAATAGGATTGCATTAAACAATATATTAGTACAATGAAAGTTTGATCAGAATAACTATATCTCACTGAACCAATACAAACAAATTCTCCATTCAAATGATGCAATTTGTTCAAATGATGTAATAAAGATCCTCCTAGCTTCCAGCCTCAGCCATTAAAAATGATCTTAGTAAATTGGACACCTCCTTAGGAAAACTTGCACAATAATAGGGAAGAACAAAAGGGGTGACCAGAAAAGTCACACAAAGGAAAATACAACTGATAATGATGGGCACACTGGTATACCTTTTGCAAAATTACTGTGTAAAAACTTGACGGTTACAGCAACTTTCTCATATATCCTACAAATTGGTTCTCATTCAAAGCTCGATGATGATCCATAATTATGAAAACTACAACTATTTTGATGATGGTCCATAATTGCAACTATCTTCATGATGGTCCATATTATTAATTGTGCTTGTAGTGGTTCTTATTTGTAGTGTGGTAGTGGTCTCAATTGGTTAAAAATACTCGTTACATAAATTTTGATAATAATAATCTTTTATAACTAGAATTTAATGATTTTTAAGACATGGATAGGTGTTGATATATTCTAGGAGGCATAATATGGGAAATGCAATAATGTGTTTTAATTTAGGGGGCTATCTGGGATTTTTTGGTGACTTACTAAAAATATGGTAGCTTTTGGCCAAAAATAACAAATTTCTCAAAAATAGTATTTTTTTCTTAAAGGGGGTAAACTCAAGTTGGATTTTGAGGATCCAACAGGACCCTTATTCTTTAGGATTCTACTCTGCTAGATCAGGCTATACAGTGTCTAAGGATGAGACTCTTCCTAGTTTTACTATCAATAGAATATGGTTTTAAGATGTTTCTTTGAATGTTGTATTCTTCCTTTAGCGTTTTTTTCAAAATTGAATCTTAAAAATTAACAATATTAAGAAGAAAGGCTTTTTTAATATAAATATGTGTTCATTGAGCAAGTCGGATTATGAATCTATTTTTCACCTTTTTATCCATTTCCCATTATCAAGGAAGGTTTTTCATTTATTGATTCAATACTTTGACTGATCATGGGTGGTACCTCATTTTGTCCTTGGTCTTGATGAACAATGGTACTCCCCCTTAAAAATTTATAGACTCACATGTTTATGGAATATCTCTCTTACTCATTTATTTTGGGTTATTTGGTTGGAGCACAACCAAAGGATGAGATTAAAACATTTTTTTTTTAAATAAATAATGGTTCTCATGATAATGCTTCAATTAAAAAATATTGATAATGTTGCTTGAGATGATGTTTCTTTAGAATTCATAGAAGTTAATATGTTAGAAGCTACAAGAAGCATAGCTAACTTGGTTAAAAGAGAAATCAAGCAACAAATTGATTATCTAGAAAAACTAATCACAGGTGCACAAAATAAATTTCCTGCACAACACAACATGAACATAATTTGTAGTAGAGGTCCAAACTAGAGAGCCTCGACTACATAGAAAATGTAATCACAACAACATCCACAAAATAGAAGCAAACAACAAAAATGATAGCCACAACAAAGGAATAAATGACCAAAACAACAACAACAACAAAGGCAACAACAACAACATGGGAATAATTTAATCTTCTAGGGGTCTTCTCCAAGAAGACAAAAGAAGGGAAGAAATTTATAGAACCACACTTCATCTATGCAACAACAATTATGATGGGACAATGAAATAAATTTATGCAACTCTGGTTTAGGGAATTCAAGAAAGGTTTTTCCTCATCTATTCAGAAGTAGCAAGGGCAAGAGTTTTTCCATCATCAATAGAAACCATAAATAATCCCTTGATTCACAATTTTTATCCTTCAAAATTTTGGTCATTGGTATTTTTATAGGAGTCTTGTCTGGGCCATGGATGGCAAAATCACAAATCTTGTCATCCATAAATTTTCCTCCAGAAAATTTACCTAGAATGAAATTGAGGCCTTTAGCCTACGTTTAAAGTCCCTCCCTTTTCCTCCTCCCATGGTCAAAGACAATTTAAAATAGAAACTTTAAGCCTTTTGTAGATGTCTTCATCTCAAATGTTTCTTTGGATCAATAGTTGGCCCTCCAAAACTACCTAAGCCCATTGATCCTTTTTGTGTTTCTAGAACAAATTTTTTTCCCTCACAATTTTACAAGCCTTTGGAACAAATTATTGACATGGGTGAAATATTCCTTAATAACAAATTATCTACTACCAATCCCACCTTCTAACATGCCTTTTAACCCATAGTTTATTTGCCATTTGTTCCCTTTCCAATGACAAATCCATTGTCATTAGGTCCATAGATAAAAAATTGTGTGTTTGTGTTTTGTCCTTGGACTAGTACATTTTAGAAGGTTTTTCTCAGCTTTCAAATTAGAATGTGTACTCTAAAGTGAAAAAATTTCCTTCGAAGGATATTTTTTATCAACTCCAAGACTTTCTTGGCTAGGATTTTAGGAGGAATATGCTTTCAAAAAACCATAGGAAATTTATGCTTTAGGTAACACCATCCTCTGCTAGAGTGTGTATCTTTTACCTACTACCCAAAATCCATAAGCCTAGGCTTTCTATTCAACCCGTCTATTCCTACTATGGTTTCATTCTTGAACTTACCTCAAAATGGCTTCATCATCCGCCCTTACCAATTTTGTTGAAGAACAAAAATCATCTCTTGGATTCCATATCTCTAATTAAATATTTGTATGGTCATACTTTTCCTTAAGATATCATTCTTTTCTCTTTCGATATTGAGAGCTTCTATCCTAGCATCCCCACCTCTCAAGGACTGGTAGTCATTCATCATTTTTTTAGAAATAAATTTGACCTGCCCAAGATAAACTTTGTGGTAAGGATTATAGAGATAGTGTTAAAACAACACTACTTGGAATTAAAATGGAAAACATACATGTATATAAGAGAAATAGCCATGTGAAATAATTGTGTTGTGGTTTTATGCTTTTTTATTTAGTTTTCATCTAGAGGAATGTTTATTTAATAATATTGTTGTGGAAAATATTTTATTTTATAAACAATACATTGTTTATGTCATTGGAGTTTGGCATGGACCTAAGAAGGATCTTAATGGTTTTCTTTCTACCTACGGTTTGTTATATGATATATTTAAAATTACTTTTTTGTTTTTTATTTTGAAGTAACACCTCTAGATACTATGCTTTTTAAGGGGCTTGATCTTTCTCAAACTAAAATTCTCTACACCAAATTGTTTCAGAAGCCAATGAATGCCTATCAATACATATTTTCTTCCTCCTATCATTCATTTAATCAAAAAAATATATTTATCATGATTGAACTCAAAAAAAAATTGGCTAGAGAAAGTGGTAGGAATGGATTTATGTCTATTAAAAATAAAAAATTTAACAAACTCAAAACTAGGGGATATTAAATTAATTTTCTCCTAACTTTATTTAAGAAAGTTAAATTTGATGATAGGTCCTCACTTTTGGCTAGATTTTTGGAGTGAGTAGCACACATACATGGAACCAAAATAAAAATAGTCCCTTTTATTTTTAAGTTAGAAAACTATAGCTTTTTCAAATATCTTTGAATTGACACAAATATTATTTCTCTGATGTTTGAAAATTGGAGAAAATATAGAGAGCTCAAGCACATTGCTTGAGGCATCATTTGTTGGAGGAACCAAAAACCTCTTCAATATACCTTTATAAAAATAAAATTTCTTAAGGGACTCTATTTCCCACCTTGTATTTTCATATTTTTAATGTGTTTCTTCTCTTTTATACGTGGGTGTTCTTTTGGGGGTTGAGCTTGGGACTTCTCTTCTTTTCACCTTCTTGGTTTATAAACCTGTGGTTTGTAACAATGCTTGGATATTTTTATCCCACATGCATTACTCTTCAATTTCCCTCCTAGAGTTATATCTTTATAAAGAGAGGTTGTACCTCTTTGAAGCTCACTCCGCTGATTAGACCTGTAGGTTAAAATGCATTTAGAGTTTTATAGATGTATCACTTCATTTTCAGAATAAAAATTCCATCAAATATTTTTTTCCTTTACTAACTCACCTCTTTATTTAAGTTTATAATCCCTCTTTTTTCTTCTTATTTTCTAATACATTTTGTTGACATTATTATGTTCTTTACTTACGTGTAATGTGATCTAGTGAACCGAAAATCTTGCAGCACTAAGAGTATGCTCTTAACTTGCACATCTATGATTTGGTGAAACAAAAACTAGTTTATATTTTGAGTACTACTTTGCCATTTTTATTTTTAATTAATGTTGGAATCTAGAAGTTCATATTGATGTTGACCTTAATTTTAAGGAGGACATTACAAAAAATACCAAATGGAAGTCTTTTGAGGAGGGATGGATAAAACTTAACTTTGATAGTGCCTCGAAAGGAAACCCAAAATTGTCCAGGGGTTGGGGTATGGTTAGAACTTCAAAAGAAGAGTTGGTAGGTGCCTATTCAAATATTTTTGGTATCCAACCCAATCATGTGGTGGAATTTAGGGCTTTATTTTATGAAATCAATATTTTGCCCTTGCTTAATTCTTAAAATTTTATAGTGCAAGGGGACTCCCTGAACATCGTTAACTACTTGCTTGGAAAGGGAGAACCAAGCTAGATGATGGAAGAAATTATAAGGGATAGCAAAATCTTCTTGTAGTATTTCCAAGAGGTGAAAATCATGCATACTTTCAAGGAAGGGAATAAATTTGTTGACTTTATGGTCAATCTTAGAGCTAGTAGCTGCACAAACAACCTTTGCATGGGCTCATTTTCTCCGCATGTGATCTCCTCTCTAAATCTTGATAATGATTCTGGCTCTAGTAGTGTGGAAATATTTTAAGATGTGATTTGTCATGGCTATGTTTCCTAAGATGGATATTTCTCTTATTTTGTGTAGCGCTACAATTGTTGCTAGTGCTAACTATGGGAAAAGGAATTACCCAAATGAGGAAAAACTCTTGGGTAAGCTGAAGGTCTTGGTACAAATTAAGAGGAAGAAGGATGATTTGGAAGTCGATGTTAGCCTCTCAAAAATTTAGCTCATCAATCAAACCTCTTGATTTGGTTATCGTCTCTTTTTATTGTTCCCTCTTGCTAGTTTTCATGTTGCCCTCTAGGTTGAACCTTATTGGTTGTATATTTTCATCCTTGGGATTTTATCCTGACTCTTAGGTTTCATCTTCTTATGTAAAATATTTGGGGACCTTTCAAAAATCCCTTTATTTCACCTCTAATAAAAAATATATATTATATGATGTAATATATTTTATAATCCCATTGAGTAAAAATTGTATGAAATAATACAGATTGTGAAAGCTCGTGGTCCTATATGACACATCTAAGGTGATCCATGTGATATTGTATTAACCATTACATGTAATTTTAATATTTATTGAGCTATCTAGTGTAACTTCCTAAGGGTCACTCTCAAATAGTTGAGTTTGTATAAGTTGTAATCACATTGTAAGATAGTTTTAGACCCATTTGATTTAAAACTTTATATTATTGGATTACTACGAAATCATTCTCCTCATTAGTTGGATACCATTTCTATTTTTTTTGAAGATATTTGCTGTCTAAGAGAACCATATCAATTATTTTATATCTACATTTTTTTAATTTCATTTATGTAGTAACTTGGATTATGTGTTAATTATATTCATTACTTATGGAATTGTACATTATTTTCCTAATACCATAATAAAATATATAATTTTCCTAATTATTTTCCTATACCCTTTTTCAAGATTGGTATTTTACCCTTCCCTCAATATGGTTGTATTCCAAACTAGTTAATTGTTGATGCATTATCCATATGGGTATTAGATATAAGATCCATAAATAAGGCCTAATCAGTATCACTTTATCTAAGATAAAAATAACTAAAAATTATCTCAAAATAGAATAAGCAAAGATCAAAATAAATTAATAAGTCATATTAATGTGAAACATGGGATTGAAGAATTATATGTGGGCTAACACTATTTAGGAACACTCTCTATAACTATACCTTTACTTACACCATTCTACTTTCTAGTATCACTATATTAGTTTTCATTAACCCATAATGCATTTACCTTTAAGGAATATTGGAAGGTAGAGGATACTATTAGATATGAACTCCAATTTTCTAGACTATGACTTAAAATGGACAATTGAAGAATTGACTTTAGTGTTGTTATACTTGAAGATCTAGATTTGAATATAAACATAAACTTGGTTTTCACCCACTAGACTATTGACAAACATATTACTTAACAATATATTTTTGAAAATAATATAGAAAAATATTGATAGAAAATTAGTTATTCTTTCCCCATAAATGTTTTAAATGTCATTTCTTATTTAATGTATTATAGATGATTTTTCTATAAAAATAAACTATTTATGTAATGAATAAAATTAATACTATATTCCAAGCATCGACCTAAAATATTTTTTTTCATTTTTTCATGATCTAAAATATATGAAATATTATTTACTTATTTAGCCTTCTATATTATATTATAAAATTTTGTGACACATATAGATGAGTGCATGAAATTGGATCTTAAATTTGGGCCATTTTTGTTTATGGCACATTGTTCTAGTCAAAACATTTAAGTTTAGTTAGAGACCATCTTATTAACCAATTTTAACATCATTTGATCTAGCCAAAAGTGTGTTGGATGAAAAATAAATTGAATCCACACACAAAACAATCATTTCCTTATTTAATAAATTAAATTATAAACACTTATAAAAATATTATTAATTAAGTTATCAGAAAAAATTAAAATATGGATTACTAATCACTACTTTTAAATTATTAAAATATAATGTGTATTTGTGCTACTATATTATCTTGTATTTTTACATCCAATTAAACATAAATATGTTTTGTCTCAAATATAATAGAAAAATACCATTAAGATTTTATCATAGATAAATTTAACAGGACCAAACTTAACAATAAAATTTATTTTATAGTTAAAAGTTATATAACTTATATATAGTTCAATAATGGATGTGTTTGTATAAAAAACAATAAGCTCAACCAATAAATTCTTAAACTTTCAATGAGGAGACCCAAGTTTGAATCTTGCCAAGTGATACATGCATAATTGCCAAGCTATTGTAATGCCACTATGTGGCCATGATGTGATATAGGTGGGACCTATTTCAATCTCATATAACCAATTACAATACAAACGAACTTGTTGGAATTATCAACACTTTCTAGAAATAAATGGAATTAATACTTGATCCAAAATAATAATCTCAAGAGGAACACAACGGAATATGAACAATATTCCTATCAAATTGAATTAGCTCAACCAGTTCAATTACTCAACTATCAAGATGAAAACCCAAGTTTCAATTTTGCTTAGCAACATATGCATAATATCCAAGTTATTCTAATACCACTATGTGGTAATGATATAATGCATGTGGATCCCATTTCAATCCCATATAACCAATTAAAAAATATGAATGGTATTTGTGGACACAAAAATAATCTCACTAAAGAAAAGAATAACAATACAAACAAAAAATAAATAGTTGGTATCAAGGGTATTTATAATCGATTATATGTGATATTTAGTTTAAGGTTATAGAGCCAAAATTTAATTTTATTAATAAAATATTAAAATAAACCCACTTATACAAGTTGTACAAAGACCCAAAGGGATATACAAGAAAAATAATATAAAATCAATGATGACCTCTAATGAATCTTAACACCACATATTCCAACATCCTCTTTAATTTGAATGGGTGTGTAAAAACCCAAGTCTAACACCCCATTGATGTCCATTTCAGTATTGCTCCTTGGAATCACTAAGAGAAATTTTTGATTCAAAAGAGATTTATTTCATAGTAAGGTTACCAATCACCCAATAATTTTTAGTATGTAGGCATAAAGTTACTTGCTCTAAGAATATTAACCACTACAGATGGTGTAGACACCAAAATAAGGTAAATCAGATAGGACTACCAGTGCACCAAATGCATCATCCTATCGACATCATATGACCTCACCAGGGGCAGTTTCTAGGGTTAGAAGGCATCCTAGGACAGTTTTGGGAGCCTTAGAGGCCCTGGTTTGTGACCATACATACCATGGAAGGTCATTATTAGGGTTAGGATTTGTGGCCACTCCTGCATGGGATGGTCACATATGACCGTCTCAGGAAGGGATAGCCCCCAAACCCACCTGCCAAAAAGTAGGTGGGATCGATATTGGTAATCAAATCTTGCCAATATCGACCCCAATTAGTACCCATGATAATTGGGAGTGGCCTAGAACAATTTGGGCTATCTAATGGGTTGCCCAAATGGGTCAATCTTCCCAAACCTATCCAGGGCAACCTTGGACAAGTAGCAAGGGTTGCCCTTTATGGGCAACATGCCATTTTGGGCATTAGGGCTCCAATTACCTATAAATTGGAACCTTCCATCAAACAAGAAAAGAAGGAGAATGGAATGCAATTTTGAATCAATGAGGTGCTTCTAGAATTGCGAGAGAACCGGTGTTACTTACCTCACCCCTTTTTGTAAACTTTGTGCTCCTTTGCCTTTGAATCCCTCTTCCCTTGTGAAGGCAATTTGAAGGATTACAAAACCTACCAATCCGATTACAAAACCAATATGCTCTAGCATATATATAGACCCCATTTGACTAAAAACCTAATTAGTAAGATCTATAACCAATCCAATAGGGATTGATGGCCATTTTTGAAGCGAACCTACTGACCATCCCGGGCAGGAGCGATCAACAGTCATGATCATACCTAACTATGATAGACACAAAATATGTAGTGATTTTGCAATATATTCTACCATAGGAGTGTTCAATAGGTCCTACCCTAACCCCTATCCAAATTTGAGCTGATTTGGAGTTGATTTGGTAGGGCAACCGACCGTTTGAACGTCACAAGGTGAGGTGGACTAGCATTAAAGCCTCTGACGTCTTTCACCCTAAACGATCTCAAAATGATCTGAAACTTTGATAGAGTAATTTCATAACATATATCTATCTATTGTATGCATTTTTATATGTTTTTATAGCTTATATTTTTTTCCTTTTATTTGATTTCGATGTATGTATGTTGTTTTCCATTATAATAACTATGCTATTAACCCCCTTTCAAGCTCCCATGTGTGTAGATTACAGGATTGAACAAACCAAGAGCTAGAGGTATAGGAATAAACCTAAAAATATATTCTTAATGGGAACATGATTCAACCATTGGATGCACCAACATCAATTTACCACCGAGGGATAGGATCCCTTAGTACCATCATTTTCATTGTTTGTATGGTTGATGTATCGCCAGTTTTAAGCCTCCATTAATGGAGTGCATATTGTAATCAAAATTCTGAAAATAAAATTAATAAAAGACATATTATTATATTTCATTTGGTTATCATATTCGTATTTTTTTGCTTTCTAGCTTAGTTTCATTATATGCACTCTTTTTGGCCTATAAGGCCCTTAACTTAAATCTGCCTGTTTGAAGGCCATACAAACATAAGTAGAGGTGTAGCCATTGATTTTCCACTTCTATAGTGGTGATAATTATGGTAGGAACCTTATATTCCTTGTTTTTTTCACTTTTTACAAATTTTTAACTCACTTTTACCATTTTTGTGTTGTAGGTCAGAGTCATTCCTGCTGAAAATGGCCCCAGATTGTGATAGTCCTTGCCTAGGAAAACCCCAAAATTGACTGGTCTGTGACCGTCCCTACCTGGAATGGGCTCAAAAATAGGAGGTTCTATAGAAAAAATAGATAACTAGTAGGTCCAGGTCTGTTCAATTTTTTGTTTTCTGTCAATTTCTACAAATTTTTTGTCAAATTCCAGCAATTTTGAAAGTTTTTTTTTCATCTTCCTAAGTGCCTAGAAAGGTTAGTTGCTTTCCAAAACATAATTAAAATTGCAATTTATAAATTTGCAAAAACAAATGCAGTCCTTCCTTTCTTTCTCTTTCATGATTTATTGAAGAAAATTTGCATAATTCAACTCCAAGAGGTCGAATTCATTTAGGGCTAGTATAAATTTGATTATATTTTATGCTACTAACCTCTTTCTGAACATAAAATGTTTTTACATGCATTAGTGAAAGATCATGTGCTTGCTTCTTTACTTATATTTCAAAGTTATAAAAATAACAACACACACCACTTAGTGTAAGAAATGTTGGTGAGTTGGAATTCATCCCCAACCACTAATAGAGTTCAATGACGATGGGTTTCATCTCCATCCATTGACTGAAATCCCCTCGAACCTTGGTTACATAGATCGTCGAGCTCGAGATCCTTTCATACCCCAAAAAATTTGCATATAATCTCCCTTCGGGAAGGTATGACGCTGACTAGGGGAAAATGGGTGAGGAACTATCTAGACTAGTGCTCATTATCTGTGTGTGGAATTTTATTGCCACATACAGGGGATTTACGTGACCGGAATTTCACTACCGATTGTCGAGCTACGGGTATACTGGTGAAAGCCTCTTAAAATTTGAGTATTACATCAACTATCAAAAATATGATAAGAGTTCTCTTACAAATACAACACATCTTGAAACTCACAAAATAGTTTAGGATTCACATAAAACTTAATCATCTTCTTGTTGTGTGTTCCTATTGTTTTTTTGTTTCTAATTCATAAAAATTGTAAAAGAACATAATAACATAGTTGATAGAGTTTTAGTTATGATAATCACCCATAGCCAAGCCCATTCATGGGTGGAAGTTATGAGGAGTAGACAGGAAGATATTGAGTGTCTTTAGTATGGCCTTGAGGAGATGCTCATTCCTCCTCGAAGACCATCTACTCATCCTAGTTGTCCTATAGTGAATAGTTTGGGACCTAGTCCACAAGGGACCCCTCATAGGGGAAAACCTATAGGAAAAAGTCCCAACATAGGGAACCCCATCCATAATAATTGATTGGTTGATGACTGGATGGTTAGTCCTACTAAGACTAGGCATAGACATAGGCCTAACCAATGAGGGACCTCTATATGGGGTACCCCAACTGGTGAAGGCTCAGAGTCAGAGAGTTATCTCCCTAATAGAGATCACATACATACCTCCTCTTTTGGAGAGAGGGTGCACTATGATGCACCCACATATAGAGTGATCCCACGCATTCACGTTCCAACGAGATCAGCTCCACAGTATATAGTGAGGGAGCAATCCCCACCACCCAGAGTAGAACTGAATGATCATATTAGGTTTTCAAAACATCCTACTCCTAGGTTATCGCCAAGGGATGAGTTTGAGACTCACCCTAGTGGTAGGCCTAATCCTACTCCTAGGCCACCACCAAGGGATGAGTTTGAGACTCGCCCTAGTGGTAGGCCTAATCCTACCCCTAGACCGCCACCAAGGGAGGAGTTCACCACTCGCCCTAGTGGTAGGGTAAATTATACTTTACCCTTCATCATCTATGAGGGAGGAGATGAAAGGGATAAGATTCTCTCTCCCTTATCTCATTCCACATGGGCAAGATGCAATTTTGTACCTATAGTTTATGTTGACTACCAACATGAAAGGCAATAGAGATTCAATGCAAATACCCTCCATGAGGAGAACCTCACACCTGATTTTGAATAAACCTTAGCACATGGTAGATACCTTAAATAGAGGGTACAAAGATATTCTATCACAATACAAATCAATGATATGGTATAAGGGTATGCTAGACATCAAGCTAAGTTTAATCAACTTTGCTCTACCAAGCAATTCCTCGAACTCTTAGATAAGAGATAAAAACTAGAAATAGAGGGTCTATAGAATCAAATCAAAGAAACCTTACGTCAAGGGGCTCAAGCTCCTGAAACACATAGGGAGGAGAATAGACCGAGGTAGGTGCACCAAGGTAGGCCTCATAGCCCCAATCCTCCACTGCCTCCTAGACCAAATAGGCTAGAATAAAGAGTACATCATAGGCCTAATATAGAGTGCCTTCAAGAGGTGTTAGTTCCTCCATGTAGACCACTACCTGATACACCTATCGGGGTCTATGATGACTTAGAGGACAATAAGGACTATGTGGATGCACCATATGAGCAAGTGGAAGATGCATATCGACCAATCCCACACCCACATAGAGTACCTCAGGAACCTATCAGGGTTCAAAAAAAATAAGAGGAGATCAAATCCTCACCTGCATATCAAGATTTGTTAGAACACCTCAAATAGGTTGAGACAAAGACAATGGCAACTAGGACTCAAAAGCCCATAGTTTTCCAGCTTAATTACCAACCGTTACACCCATATATTCCTTCTCCTGTATACCCTGAGCATTTAAAGATGCCCAAGTTGTATCAGTTTAAATAAGAGGAAGATACTCAAGAGCACGTGACATGATTTCTTAATCTATATTTTAGCATTCATGACAACGATGTGTTGCTCTTGCAAACCTTTTTAGGCACCCTATCAGGGCCATCCAATGAATGGTTCAACCAATTACCTAAGCATATTGTCCATAGCTTTGAACAACTAGCGGATGCATTCTTGGAGCGATTTGCTTTCAATACCAAAAGGAAATCAACATTGACTAACCTCACAGGGTTGAGGCAGTATGACAATGAATCCATAACTGATTATGGGAACAAGTGGTGAACCCTTATTTCCAAGCTACCTTACCTAATCTCAAAAAGTGAACTCTCTCGCATGTTTTCCAAAAGTTGCTTGAGACCAATCATTGTTGTACTTTAGATCCAGCAGTTCCTCACTTTAGAAGACACCCTAGTTTAGTCTAGGAATGTCGAGGGGATAAAGGAAAAGAGAGGGAACTATAAAAATCCAAAAATAAGTGGACTAGAAATCTAAAAAATAGCCCAGCTCCCCAAAAGCTAGCTACGATCAATCAAGTGGCCATAAACATCCCTGGTTCTATTTAGGAAATGCCTCCTCAGAAGGAAAATTATAAGGCCCAACCTCCTCCTGCTATTCATGACAATAACAATGCAACAATAGTAAAATAGAGAAAGTAAGAGTGAAAGAATCGAGTATTCATGCCTTTCTATGAGTCTTTAGATTCTCTATTTGATCGCTTGATGGTAGCATGAGTGATGGGTCTTCTAGAAATCATACCAAATTAGCCAGACATGGGAAAGCCCAAGCCTATGGATAGATTCTTAGATCAACAATGTAAATACCATAGGTAGAATGGTCATAATATCTTTGGGTGTTATGCTTTCAGACACCTTGTTCAAGACATGATTGATAGGCACGATATCAAAGTGGATGCTCCTCTAGTGCCTCACAACCAAAATATGGGGATATACAAGGATCCACTACCATATCATGATGGCTAGGCTATGCCTACTAAGCCTATAAATGAGGTGAAGACCACACCTCCTATATAGGGTTATGTGGGAATGATTAGCATTATGACTCACAATAAGAGATACCCTGATCCAATATCACCACCTAAATCTATGAAGGAGGGACCTTCAACATCACAATCCAATCCAATGGTGGTACAAGGCCTTCCATCTAGGCCTGTATTAACCATAAAAAACAAGCTAGCACAAAGCTTGCGGATGACTTCTACAAGATTGTCCATATATGAATTAATCCAAGAATCTGCTCCACATAGGGAGGCATTAATGGACATACTAAAGTCGATCGAGTTGTAACCCCAAGAGACAAACTCCTTTGTAGACTTTGTGGGGCATGTGCAACAATGCAAAGAGCCAATCATCTCATTGTATGAGCATGAGCTCAAACTAGTTAGAGGTGACTTGGTAGACCCTCCATTGCATGTTATTGCAATTATCAATAGTATACCGTTCAAGAGAGTACTAATAGACACTGGGTCCTCAAGTAACATCATTACGACCCATGCTTTAAAGCACCTTAAATTACCAACATTGCATTTTGTAGCATTGACATACACATTGAGAGCATTCAATGATACTATCTGCTCTACTGTCGGCACTATTGTCTTACCTATCTAGGTAGGACAAAAGGTTATATATACCCTTCACCATGTGCTAGAGGGAGAAATGGCCTATAACATCTTGCTATGTATGCCATGGATTCGGTACATGAAGTGTGTTCCTTCCATCGTGCATCAATGTTTAAAATACACCTATGAAAGGAAAGTCCATGTAGTGGATGTTGATCAAGAGCCTTTCAAGTACTACAACATGTAATAAATGCCAGAGTTGACATTACCTTCGACTCTAGTGGACTTCAAATTGAATTTGTTAGTATAGATTCCACTCCATTCTCCATTTCCATCATCATCCACTCCATCCTCATTAGAGGCCAAATCTGACATTCCATCGATGTCGTTGAGTCCTCTTGAGAGGAATATGTCGAAGAGGCCTATTGATGAGACCCCGCCCATAGTCTCGACCATCTCATCAGATGAGATTACCTCTTCAAAAAATGAGGATGTAAATCCTCACTTGCTAAACGAGGAAAACCCACAGGAAGTTCCTATTGAGCATGCTCAAGCCTCCACTTCATCCCTTCCATATTCTTCTTCACAAGTGACAGTGCATATGGAAAACACTGGCATGAGGGAGTACATTATCAAAAATATCACAACTCTCCCAACAATCGAGTCAGTACAAGACATGGGAAGACCTTGTCTTCCTATAGGCAACATTGTTACTTGAGGTAAATCCCCTACCCAAACAAATTTTTTATATGGGGGCCTAGAGTTTGGAGCAATCACACCTCTTTCTCAGGAGGAAGAGGATGATGAACATTTTTCAAAAATTATATCATATCTTTAAAATCTTGACTATGCCCTAAAGTATTTGGAAAAATGTAATTGGTGTTGTTATGGACAAGGAATTTTTGAGCAAGGCACTCATGTACCTTGTCAGTCACAGTATCAAATACCATACGATAAATCTAGGCTAGGGGTCAACACATGGGTTTCTATTGAATTCTTAGCAGAAGTAATGAAGTGTATGTGCATCAATGCAAAATATGAGCTTGCACATGATCCATATGTCAACTCACATCACCTTCACTCTTTAGGAGATTCCTTTCCCTAAAAATTAAGAGACCAGGGGTTTTCTAGTGACATGGCTCAATCCTATGAAATAGGAGAAAGCTCACACACCCTGGAATCAAAAAGTGAATAGGAGGATCCAGGTCCTCCTGGTGAGTGGATGAGTGATGATGAAGAGGACTATGGTCTAGCACCAATCAATGATCCAAACTCAAATGAATATTGCGCTCAAGTTATCCCTCTAATAGATAGGGAAGACCAATACCTTCGTATATTCAATAACAACAATCCCATATTGTGGCATTTTCTTATGCAATAAAATCAAGTTAGGGACATCCCAAATATCTTACCTTTATGATATCATGAGGATGATTACATTCGTAATATCTTTCTTGATCGAAATCCCATATGATTCCAACTACTACCAAGAGAGGTTCTGATACCTCCTCCCCTACATAGATGACCACCATTCATTCCATTTCCACCCAAAATCCCCCCATGCGAGTTATGGAACCAACTGTAGGTTCCTAGACCCACTCGTTACCCACATGGGAATCATGACACCATCAACAGGATTTCTATAGACCTAGAATATCCTTTGAGAAATCTGAGTAACCCTCTTAATCCTTTATACCTCAACCACAAGGCAATTGACTTTGAGAGGTCTAACTCTCCCCTATCACCATCTGAGTACTGGCCTTGAAAGGAAATGTTCCAACCATTTAAGTTTTCTCCAAATACTAATCAAAATGTCTTCCAAGATGAGGTAGATCCAGATTTTACTATGGAATATGTGAACCTCGCTAAATACATTCACTTGATACCCACTCCACACTAGTTGGAAGTGGGTCTTATATGTCAATTGACCCAATAATTGACAAGGATATAGGTAACGATCTCGATAATCCTAATATTATCAAGCTTGGGGAAAGTCTATCCCTAGATGAGAGACAAGAGTTTATGCAAGTCCTACAGGAAAGGATAAAATCTTTTTCTTGGTCGTACAAGGATATGCCAGGACTAGATCCAAATCTAGTCACACATAATCTCATGGTTGATCCATCGATTAAGCTAGTTATGTAGAAGCTATGCAAAATGCATCCCATAGTAGCCTTTATGGTTAAATATGAATTACAAAATCTATTAGATGTAGAATTCATAGTCTCAATAGACTACCTGCCATAGGTATCAAACATGGTCCCTGTTAAGAAGCCAAACTGGAGGATTCACATTTGCACAGATTTTTGAGATCTTAATAAAGCAATTTCCAAAGACGAGTTTCCTTTTCCCAACATCAATGCATTGGTAGATGAAATGGTAGGGCATCAAATGCTTTCCCTAATGGATGACTTCTCTAGATATAACAGATTCATATCAATCTAGAAGACCAATTGAAAACAACGTTTACAACACCTTGGGGAACATTTTGCTATAAGGTCATGCCTTTTGGCCTTAAGAATGCTAGTGCTACTTATCAACACGCCATGACATGCATCTTCCATGATTACATGCATACTATAATGGAATATTATATGGATGATTTGCTGGAAAAATTTAAAATACACTAGGATCATATTGATGTACTATGCAAAGTGTTAGATCTCCTGATAAAGCACAATGTGAGACTTAACCCCAAGAAATGTGTATTTGGAGTCACATCAAGAAAACTCTTGGGATTTATAGTTTTAAAACAAGGAATAAAGGTTAATCCCAACAAGGTCAAGGCAATAATGGAGGTGCCAACTCCCAAAACTATTAAGCAACTACGTAGCTTGCAAGGAAAGGTCACGTCCATAAAATGCTTCATAGTGCAACTATCAGACAAGTGTCGACCTATGAATAAATTGCTTCACAAGGGAGTCTCATTTCAATGGGAAAAATAGTGTCAAGATGTATTTGATGCAATCAAACAATACTTGGCTTCACCACCTGTATTGGCTCCACCATGACCAAGAGTGTCGTTCTATTTATACATCTCAGCTATTAAGGTGGCATTGGGCATCATGTTGTCCCAAAAGAATGCATTGCACAAATAACAAGCTACATACTACATTAGCCATACCCTGGTCAGCTATGAGATTAAATATGCATACGTAGAGAAGCTATGATTAGAAGTGGTATTTGCCATACAAAATCTATGCCACTACATGTTGAATAATACCACGTATGTCATATCTAAAGAAAATCCATTGCGATATATGATGAGCCAAACTTATCATAGTACTCGCATGGCGAAATGGATAATGCTATTGACAAAATTTGATTTAGAGTTCATTGGAAAAAAATATAAAAAAGGACAAATCATAGCTAATCAATTAGCAGAGGCTCCTCTCCAAATAAAAGAGCCTCTAAGTATAGAACTTCTCGATGATGGAGTGTTTCATATGATAGAATCACCTGATTCATCTGAGCCTGAATCCCAGGCTGACATCACTCTATTATTCGATGGTTCTAAATGTGAGCAAGGGGATGGTGTTGGTATTTTGTTATTTACACCGCAAGACGCTCCCATACCCATTTTGTTTAAACTCTATTTTCCATGTACCAACAATAATGCTAAGTATGAAGTGCTAATCATTGGCCTTCAAATAGCTATCGCCATGAAAATTATGAAGTTGAATATCTTCGATGATTCCTTGCTCATAGTCAACCAGGTAAAGGGGATATTTTAGTGCAAATTCCCCATCTTGCAAGCCTACAAAGCCCTCGTGGACAAACTTATAGTAAATTTTGAATGGTATGATATAGAGGCACTCCCTCGTTTAGCTAATCATTTTGCAGATACAATGGCATCCTTGGGATCGCTTATTCCCCAAAACCCTTCAGATGATATCACCACCATTCAAGTAAAAATGCTAGAACAATCAGTGCCTACATGTGAAGCACCTAAATTCCCACCATAAGTCCACATGATTTAGATTGAACCTTCCATTGAACGGTTCTCTCATCTACACAAATTTTTGGAAAATGCCAATTGGGGGACTTTGTTCCCTAAAAATTCTTTTGATACAAGCACCATGTTATATCTCAAAATTCATTCGCAATCATCATTTTCTAGAGATGAATGTCAAAAGAAATGAATGATCCATACAATTGAGGCTTCTTCCCAACAATACTGGGCCTTGCCTATAAAATATTATCTTAAGATAGGAAGCATCCCACCTAGATTGTTGCATGTCATAAAGCAAGCATTTAAGCAAAATATGGCAAAATATGTCTTGATAGGACACATTATGTATCATCAAAGTTATGAAGGAATTCTCCTTCGTTGCTTAGACTCACAAGAGTGTTCTTGGGCCATTGCCTAAGCACATGACGGTACATGTGGTGGCCACTTTAGCGACATTGCCATCGCTAAGTGCATACTTTGCATTGGTTATTATTGGCCAAATTTAGAGCAAGATAGCTGCGCTTATGTAAATAAGTGTGTGAAGTGTCAGTATAATGTAAATTTGACACACGTACCTTCGCAAGCCTTACAACTGATTCAAGTGGTTTGGCCATTTTTGCAATGGGGGTTTGACCTAATTGGGAAGATCTCACCTCCGTACTTAGGTCACCATAAATTTATCATCATGATGATTGAGTACTTCACCAAATGGGTGGAAGTAATTCCCCTTACCACAACGATTGGACCTCACATTGTGGAGTTCATATTGCATAATATTATATGTCATTTTGGTATTCCATCCAAAATAATATTGGATAATGAGACACCATTTAATAATAAATATGTGCATGCATTAAATACAAATTATAACATACAACACAGTTTTTTGACTCCCTATTATCCATAGGCCAATGGGCAAGCAGAGGCTTCTAACAAAATAGTAGTTTCCATCCTCAATAAAACTATCAAAGATAGCCATAAGGATTGGCATAATCAACTACCCCTTTCCCTATGGGCTTACCACACTAGCATTTGGCACCCCACTAGGGCAACTCCATTTTCACTAGTGTATGATGCTGATGCAATCATGCCTCTCAAGCTAGAAATTTTGTCATTATGAATATCTATGCAAGAATTCATTGATGATGATACTGCAAGGCAAGCTCGACTCGATCAACTAACATTACTTGATGAACGATGCGTTAATGCCCTCGAGCATCTACATGTTTATCAGGAACATCTTAAGAGAGCTTACAACATGAAGGTCCACTACCACGACTTTCAGGTTGGAGATTTAGTTCTAAAAGAGAACCAACAAAACTCAAACTTCCCATCCCATTTACGAGACAAGTTCTCAACTAATTGGTTAGGTCCATTCATTATTACAAGTCAGATTGGACCTAGAACTTATCACTTAGCAACTATAGAAGGTAAATAAGAGAAATAACCCATTAATATTCAGCATTTAAGGCCTTTCCATGCCTAGCTAGCACCATAAAAGGCTCCTAGATCGTCTACAACTGTCTAGGTCAAACCGAAATGCCCCAAAAGTTACCCTAAACCCTTTGGTCACCCCAAATTCTCCTAGATCATCTACGACTGTCTAGGTCACATAAAAATGCCCCAAAGTTTCCCATAAACTCTTTGGTCACCCCAAAATGCTCCTAGATCATCTACAACTATCTAGGTCAAAATAAAATACCCCAAAGGTTCCCATAAATCCTTTGGTCATCCCAAACACTCCTAGATCATCTATGACTATCTAGGTCAAACCAAAATGCTCCAAAGGTTCCTATAAACCCTTTGGTCACCCTAAAAGGCTCCTAGATCATCTACAACTATCTAGGTCACATAAAAATGCCCCAAATGTTCCCATAAACCCTTTGGTCACCCTAAAAGGCTCCTATATTGTCTACAACTATCTAGGTCAAACAAAAATGCCCCAAAGGTTCCCATAAAACCTTTGGTCACCCCAAAATGCTCCTAGATCATCTACAACTATCTAGGTCACATCCAAATGCTCCAAAGGTTCCCATAAACCCTTTGGTCACCCCAAAAGGCTCCTAGATCATCTATGACTATCTAGGTCACATCCAAATGCTCCAAAGGTTCCCATAAACCCTTTGGTCACCCCAAAAGGCTCCTAGATCATCTATGACTATCTAGGTCACATCAAAATTCTCCAAAGGTTACCATAAACCCTTTGGTCATCCTAAAATTCTCCTAGATCATCTAAGACTATCTAGGTCAAGCTAAAAAGCTCCAAAGGTTCCCATAAACCCTTTGGTCACCTAAAAAGCCCCAATGGTATATCTTATCAAAAAATTCAAAAAAAATCAAAAATCATCAAAATAACAAAAATAATGCATTGCATATCATCGTAGTCACATCTTAGTGTCATTTGCATTAGGCATAATAGTCGCATCATGCATACCTAAAAAGTTGATAACAAGATGTCTAGCACCAAGTATGTACATTAGGTATTTATCAAAATCATAGTTGTTAAAATTTAGTTTTATCACCTATCCATTTTACATTAATACCATAGTTACATACCACAATATGTGTTCAGTCACTTCAAATTAAACCATTGTATAAAAGCATCAATAAAGTTGTTGGTCACTCACCCATGTTTTGTCATTTGGTCAAATTTTGTAGAAATTTATAGTGATGTTTTAAAAGGTACAACTCCTTCTTAGGTCATACCTTGTATATATCATAATTCTAACATCATGCTACATTAAATAAATTATAAGTACAATACAAAGTAAGATGAAAACTTAATAGTAGTATAGGTTATTCCAAGCAAAAAGGATTATCCTTGCTCATCCTCCTATGTGAATGGTTCTAGGGTTCTGAGAATTAGTAAAAGGATAAGATATCCTTTCTCATAGGTCCCTTGCTCTACAGTCTAAATTAGAGCTCGTATCATTTGCAAAAGAGAAGCAATAAAAGCAATAGTGATTATCATCACTTATACAAATCAAAAATAAAAAAGAGAAGTACATTATTACCAAATAAAATAAGTGGTCTTCACCACTACCAAAAAATAAATAAAAGTGGATCTTACCACTATCATAAAATCCATTACTTGCTAAATTACACAGTGCACATTCCCTTAGTGATTCAACGCAAAATAAAGGAATCAAGATTTTGAATCCCTGAAATTCTCAGCATCAGAGAGCCATAAGGTGATCCTCATTCCAGGTTTGGTGGATAGCCTACTTGCAATGATGGGGTAGCCTCCCACATGATGATATGTTTGTCCCATAAGCATTCGCTTTGTACAGACCAATGTTTGCATTAGGATGAGCTATCTTGGAATAATCTATATTGCCTAATGGTCCAATATAACAAAGTGTAAAACTAAGGATAATGATGCATATAAAGTTTCCTCTACTATAGGTGTGATTCATCAAACCTATTTGCACATTAGATATTATTTTATGCATTATCATGGTAATTAATTAATCTACAAACGAATATAGGTTATCTTGGTTACCTTAGTAGGGTTTCTACCTTAACAAAAATGTATAACATAATTATTACACAATTATAGACTAAGTGCTTAAACATGGTTGAGTTTCACAACACAATACATGTCCCATAACATATTATAGTATCTATTCTATTTGTATAAAATTTAGTATACATTTATCAAAACCAAGTTATAAATGCCATCATAGAGTGTCATAAAAATAACATGAAACGATAAAATACATTTTGTACAAGCTACAGGGCTAGCATCAAAAATATCAACTCATATTAAATCACAACATGTCATTTGCATATTCATTCCATTTTCATCTCGCATATAGATCATCAACATATACATTTATCATCTAACTAAATGTATCCCATCACAATACATCAAATCATCTAAATAAATTCATACATTCATACATCATAAAAGCATATAGACATGCATACATCACATACATCAATAAAGGACATCATGATGATCAAAATAAAAACCATGTATATATCCATATATATGTGAACCAAAAATACATCATCATGTCCATCATATCCCCCAAGGGCTACAAAATAAGTGGGTCCCAAAGCCCACATAATATTCGTCACAAAAATCCCAAAACAGAGACCCATTTTTCTCAAATAAAGTCATGCACCTCCATGACTAAGTGACACAACTCTCTCCTCTACCCTCGGTATGAGTGCGTTGCAAGCTAACATATTGGCTCCCTATTGGTCTGTCAATCCATCTCACTAAGCTCGATGGTCCTATATATCATGACTGCCCTGCCTCACTTTGATACCTAGCCACTGACCCAATAGCCAAAGCTCTATCTGGTAGGCATCCCTCGAGATGCATGACCTCATCCTCTAATAGTCTGGTCAAGACCTGCTCCTCCTGATAGTGTATGGTCAAAATATCCACCAAAACTTGTAGTTGCTTTACATCACCTCACAGTCTCACCATCTCATCACTACTCGATGCACCCTAACCTAAGCCCTGCACCATAACTTGAGACCAGAATGTTGGTATCTCAGCTACTTGCCTTTGGATATATGTAGCATACCTTGATATCTTAGCATGTGTAGACTCTAACTATACATGAAGAATTGACACCTCAGCATCTCACCTAGAGGCCTCAGTCTGACCAGTCTATACCTATGCATGAAGGAGAGCATGCTCCTTAGTGTACTCCTCCTGTAACCTACTCAGCTCCCCTCATAATCTGATGATAGTGGCATCTCACATTGCTAGCTCCCCATCCAGGTCTCGCTCATTGGGTGCATCCATACCAAACCCCTCTACATCTTGGACATCTAGTAAACCAGCCTTGGCATCCTCTCTATGAGAGCAAAAATGTCATAAATCTGCTATATCTACAGCCTGAGCCTCCTGAGCTACCTCTCTAAGGTCCTCTCTAGGTGCATCCTCCTCCGCAACAACATTGACACCCCCTCCTAGTGGGCCATCCCCATGCCATATCCGCATAATCCACCAAGTGTCGTACTCATCAGTAGTACCGATGTCATCTACATCTGGTATATCTATCACTAGGTCTAACTCCTCATTGAAGAGCTCTACGATAGGCTCCTACAGTCCCATATCCATACCTTTATGTTGATATACTCGTGGCTCACTGGGTAACCCCTGGCATAGCCTAAACTATCGAAGCACATGATCAAACTAGAAGTACTCTTTCTCAGTTTCATGCCTCCCTACCATCCATCTACCATGTCTCACTCAACGCAAGTGTATCATAGCCTCTGGCCATATAGGGCAATCTTTGTAAGATATCTTGATAATATCCTCTACCCAGAGCCATGCAAATGTGTCAGCATAGATCTCAATCTATCTAGCCTGATATTGACTGCCATGCACTCCTCCCTTGCTGTCTCCCAAAGTGTAGCGTAACCAATCTCTTTGTCCTCTAACTGAGCCCACATCAGCCATGGTAGTCCCCTTGGGTGCTACACTGCAATATGGGACCATCCCTAGACCTATAGTAAATAGCTACATCCTATCCCCATTCGTCTATGGCAGTGAATATCATAAATCTCATCATAAAGCTATGCGAGTAAATTCAGACCCCAAGACATAATCAAAGGTTGCTCTAGCATGCACTCACACAATGCATACACTAATTATAGTAGGTTCCAAGGGAACCTAGCTCCTGAGGAGTCTAAAAATAGTTGGTTACTGATCAATGTCATCAGCAATGCATGTCTAGTTCAAAATACCTCCCTATGAAACCAATCCACCACTAATATGCTTTCACTAAGTAGCTCTACAATGGCCTCCTCCCACCTCTCTCTAAAGTACCATTGCAATACTGCCTCATGTTGACCAGTAAGTCTTCTAAGGATCAGGCGTCCCTCAATAGGGATATGAAGTATCTTGTATATATCCTCAAGGGTAATAGTTATCTACCTAGTAATAAAGTGAAAGGTATTGATACAGGTATCCCACAAATCTATAAGTACAGTAATATAAGCCCTGTTAGCCATGACGAGCTTCAATTGAGTCACCTACTTGAGGCCAATGGCATCGAGCCATACCCAATCCTTAGGTGTCAACATGCCTCTATCTGACATGAACATATTTAGGACCCTATATCAAGTCTTAATAATCTTATAAAATAATAAAAAAAAAAAAAAATTGGGTCACTCAAGTGCACCAAAAATGCACTTTTTACCCTCCAAAAACACCTAAAAAGGGTCAATTTTGACCCCAAAATGGGCCATTTTTGGCCCAGTTTGTGGCTGACCCAACTAGGTACGGCTCAAAATTTTGTGACCATCCCAACCAGGTATGGCCATTCACCACCGTCCTAGGCAGGTACAGCCCCCAATCAGGGGCAAAATTGGGGCAAAATGACCCCCTAGAAACCCTAAAAATGCTAGAAAATGATGAAAAAATGCTCTATAAATGTGAAAAAAATGAAATTTTATGCATGAAAATTAAAAATCTACCCTAAATGTGTTATTTAACTACACTTTAAGGGTTCATTACCATATAATTAAAGAAAAAAATAAAAAAACCTCAAAAATTATGATTCCTTGCTAAAAACAAAGAGGAAAAAGCATGGAAACATATCTTTCGTGCACCGGATCCACCATGTGTTGCACCACAGCCTTGATACATGCTGAAAGGTATATTTTTGGACATAACTTCACTTTAGATAATCACCTTTCTCCTCCTCTCCTCTCCAATTTCTGAAATCAAGTTGCAATAATGAATATTTTAGGGTCATTTGCCCTTTTCTATAAAACCCTAGGTTTGTGATCGTCCCTACCAAGGATGATCACAAAAATTGGGGAACATCCCTAATTGGTATGGTCATAAAAATCATGGCCATCAATAGGTGTGACAACCACAAAAAAATTGAATAAAAACAACTCAAAAACAACAAAAAAAGGGTCAAAAACCTGCCAAAAACAAGGCAAATGAGGCCATTTTCAAAACTGGTCTTACTTATTCTAAAATAGGTTTGTGAAATAATTATGTGACCCTAATTGAATCCCTAAGAAGGACCCCAGGGCTGGACCACTCCACGGGTACCCAATTTTAGTCACTTGTGCTCTCAAATTCGACCAAAAATAGTTAGAAAAATGAATAAAAGTGCATAACAAAAAATGGGAGAACCATGAAATTGTCCCAAAATAATCATATGGTGTCAAGAAACTCATCACTTTGTACATTTGGAATTACCATCATAAACTCATCACTTGAGGGGGTAGTCATCATAATTATTTCAACAATAGAACACTCAAAAGTGTTAAAACTCATGCATCTAGAAGAGTCTTTTCTTGAAGAAAATCTTCAAGCCCATGATGGGCTAAATAAACAGCATAAAATGCAAATTAAAATAGGCTTGGATCTCCTTAAGGTCCAGGGTATGAATCCTCTATGAAGGCTCTTCACACACCTGGTGGGACTTGCAAGGATACAAGGCACCAAGACCTAAGTATTCCCAAAGCCTAAAAGTCCTCATACAAAAAGGTCTAGGGATACTTGCAAATCATTAGTCTATGTCAAAGGAAATTATTCTATGGATGTATGTTTTATTTTTCATAGGAGAGACATCATGAGTTGGTTAGGTTAAAAAAAAAAAAACCTTAATCAATTTACCATTTTGGTTATATATTTTTGCTCCATGCTTTCTCAGATAAAGCACATCATAAAAAGGGGCAACTGTAGACACCAAAATCAGGTAAATAGATAGGACTACTAGTGCACCAAATGCATCATCCTATAGACATCATATGACCTCACCAGGGGCATTTTCTAGGGTCATAAGGCATCCTAGGATAGTTTTGGGAAGATCTCCACCAGTTTTGGGATCCTTAAAGGCCCTGGTTTGTGACCATACCTACTAGGGATGGTCATGATTAGGGTTAGTATTTGTGGCTGCTCCTGCCTAGGATGGTCACATATGACCATCCCAGGTAGGGATGACCCCAAAACCCACCTGCCAAAAAGTAGGTGGGATCGATATTGAAAATCAAATATTGCCAATCTCAACCCTAATTAATGTCCATACTAATTTGGAGTGGCCTAGCACAATTTGGGCTGCCTAATGGGTTCCCCAAATGGGGTAACCTTCCCAAACCCATCCAGGGCAACCTTGGACAAGTGGCAAGGGTTGCCCTTTATGGGCAACATGCCATTTTGGGCATTAGGGCTCCAATTGCCTATAAATTAGAGCCTTCCCTCAACCAAAAAAAAAGGAGAATGGAATACAGGTTTGGAGCAATGAAGTGCTACTAGAATTGGGAGAGAACCGATGTTACTTACCTCACCCCTTTTTGCAAACTTTGTGCCCCTTTTCCTTTGAATCCCTCTTCCCTCATGAAGGTAATTTGAAGGATTACAAAACCTACCAACCTGATTACAAAACTGGTCTTCTCTAGCATAGATACAGACCCCATTTGCCTAAAAACCTAATTAGTGATCTCTAGAACCGATCCAATAGGGATTGGTGGCCATTTTTGAAGCGGACCTACTGACCATCCTAGGAAGGAGTGGTCAACAATCATGACCATCCCTAACTATGATGACCACAAAATATGCAAGGATTTTGCCCTAGATTCCACCATAGGAGTCTTAAATAGGTCCTCCCCTAACCCTTGTCCAAATTTGAGCTGATTTGGAGTTGATTTGGCAGGGTAACCAACCGTTTGAACGTCGTAGGGTGAGGTGGACCAACATTAAGGCCTCCATCATCTTTCACCTAGTTTTGTACCTAAACAACCTCAAAATGATCTGAAACTTGGCTAGAGTAATTTTAGAACATAGATCTATCTATTGTATGCATTTTTATATGTTTTGATAGCTTATATTGCTTTCATTTTATTTGATTTCAATGGATGTATGTTGTTTTCCATTATAATATCTATGCTATTAACCCCCTTTCAAGCTCCCATGTGTGTAGATTGCAGGATTGAACAAACCAGGAGCTAGAGGTATAGGAATCAACCTCAACACAACTTCTTCGTGGGAAGAGGAGTCAACCATTGGATGTGCCAACATCAATTTACCACCGAGGGATAGGATCCCTTAGTACCATCATTTTCATTGTTTGTATGGTTGATCTATCACTATTTCTAAGCCTCCATTAATGGAGTGCATCTTGTAATCGAAGTTCTAAAAAGCAAATTAATAAAATGCATCTTATTGCATTTCATTTGGTTATCAGATTCATCTCTTGTTGCTTTCTAGCTTAGTTTCATTGTATGCACTCTTTTTGGCCTATAAGGCCCTTAGATTAAATATGCCTTTTTGAAGGCCATACAAACATAATTAGAGGTGTAGAAATTGATTTTACGCTTCTACAGATGGTCTCTCAAGTGGTCGAGACTGGCTAGATCTCGTAAAAGACACCATTTTGTGAACATAGTTTTATCCTTCAAAGGAGGTCTATGTGCATGACATAGGGTTGTCCTTCTAGGACCCATATCACCTAGAAGGGTGGACGCATATTTTCCCACCCCATAGCATGTTGGACAAAGGTTATTCTGACCTATAATCTATCCTTAGTGTTTCATAATTATTGTATATATATATATTTGAAAGCCATGTTAGGGTATAGCGTTACTATGCCTAGTGCCTAATTGAGATTCCAACATTCTATTGGAGTCAATCAAGGCCCACCATTACTCTATATTAGGTCTAGATATCTTAGGTCATGTTTCAACTTATGAGGAGATATCTCATTTCATCTTGTCGTTGAACCTTCTACACCAAAAACTAGCGACTTCTAGAATCAGTTTATTGCTAGAAATTCCCCAAATGAACAATTAACATGAGATATATCATAGTACTACTCATATAATAGCCTAGATATGACACCTCATTCTACCCCTCATTACTTTTTCATGGAAGAAGGACCACTTGCCTTGTGCAAGTCTACCAAAAAATGACTATTACCAAATCACAGTAATTACCACTTGCCATCACTAGTGCTACGTGGATGTTCATCTAACTTGAATAATCATCATGGCATTATTAGGATGTATGTTCATCTAGCTCGATGAATCATCGATAATTTTCACTCATCTTATTGGATTAAAGAAAAAAGCTTTTAGGAAAGATTTCTACAGTTATGAATTTGAACAAACTTTTAAAGTCTATTAGCTTTAGTAAAAGTAAAACATGATTTCATAAATATCATCAAGATAATTCCTTTAAAAAATTATTCTAGTAAAACTTAAATCATCTTGTAATATTATAACCACTTCATATACAATTAAATCTCTATAATAACCCCAAATAAATAAACACAAAAAATAAAACTAAACAAAAAGTTTTGACCTTATTAGAGTTAGGAATAAATTTTTAGGGTTATGCACAATGATGAATATTCACCAATAGGGTGAATATTTGCATTTTCGAAAATTCAAAATGGCGAGTTTGGGGGACCCTAGACGTCGGTCCTTTCACCCAAAATTTTTAGAATTTTTTTTAGGTGTCGGTTCACCATTCATTGATAATAGTATTAAGTTTTTTTAAACTCGCCAACACTCCCACCTAAATTGTGGACCATTTTCACCTTAAATTTCTAAAATTTATAATTTATCCCACCCAACTCACCAACTATAACACTATAAATAACTAGCACGCCAGTGATACTTTTTCACAACCGAACCGAAGAGTACATTCGATCTATTGCAGAATTCCATCGAAGTTAAGCCGAGTCTAGAAACCCATTGATCCGGTTCAAAACTCCACTCGGACCGAAATGAAAGCCATACCTACACCCAAAATGATAGACAGACACATTTTTGTACCCAGACCGACATCCAGGTATTATTATGCAACCAGGCCAAAAGTCATCCACTTGACATAGTTCTACACATGGATCGATAGATAAAACAATTGAACAACTATACACCGGATCGACATCCCAACTTTATTTTGTACTCAAACCACCACACGAAACTAATTTGTAGTCATTCGAGTATTCAGATAACCTGACAAAGTTTTGATTTTAGATCTTCCACCTATTCCTATTCTATACCCAGGCTGACATCCGATATCTATTCTATACATGGATCGACATCCGATTGATATTTTGTAACCAGACCGACATCTAGTCCTTGTTCTATACCCAGACCACCATTTGGTACTAACCTATACACAGACCAATTTACACTAACTACAGATGACCTGACACAGGACTACAACCGACACTGTTCTTAGAACGAGTTGACTATTGATATTTTTTCCAACCGCATCTACCTTCAGACCTTTTTCTACACCAGGTACTCTATTTCTTAAAACATTGTGAATCTATGATGCTGTGTTTTTTTGCTTTTTTAGAGAATATGAGTTGAAGCAGTTGTAGAAATAAGATAAGTCAATGCTCTATTTTTAGAGAATATGAGTTGTAGAAATAAGATAAGTCAATGTTCTCCATGTTTTCCCGTATTTTCTCTCTTTTTGTTAACACTTTGATTCTCTATTTCTATTGAGATATGCTTTTTTGTTACAAGATTATGAGTAGGTAATTGCTTTGGTTCTCTAAGGATATTGTGATGCTCTATTTCGCATACACAAGTTTTTTTCTTACATTGATTTGAATTTGTATATTGATTAGTTTTATGCTCTTCTTAGAGTTACAAGTGCTATCTCCAATGTAGTGGCAAAAAGAACACAATAAATCATGTCTGGAAATAGGTATGTATTTTCTACCAAACCACCATCTGTTTGTTCTAATTACTACATTATCTTGAGCCCTCACAGAATTAAAATCTCTTCATTTTATTACTTTTCTAAATTGAAAAATATTTTCTTTACAAGTAAAATATCACCTACTGGCAATGCAAAGAAGGGGGCCAAATCTCCTGCTGAAAAGAGTATCCTGAATTATTTTAGCAATATATCGAAATCCAATGAGCCATCAACATCGGAGCAAATTAAAGGTACAAATGATTTTTGACTTTTGAATAGTTAGTTGTATATTCAATGATTATTTTAAATAATGCTTTCTTTCTCAAATAGTTAACTCATAGTATGTGCCTCTATCCATATTTCATGATGATATGAATCATATTCTTGTTTGTAATTTTTTTTGTTAAATCCAAAAATGATAAAGAATATTATTGTATGCTACTATGCAGAATACCCTATTGACCCTGATATGCCTCCACTTGAAGATATTCCTTGCCAAGAGATGCCTCCTAATGAAAATTCTCTTAACAATGACATCCAACAAACACTTGAAGATATTCCTCAAATGGACATGCCAACTGAAAATGAAAGTGATAAATCAAATACATTAAAATATTCTTTCGAATCTTCAAGCAAAAATACTAAAAAGAGAAAGACATCTAACTGGGCTATTGGAAGGGCATTTAAAGATGAATGGGCAGAAACATTTTCGTGGATAGAGCCTATCCCTTCCATGGACAACCAATTTGAACAAAAAGAATGTAGATGCAAAATTTGTAGTTGGAAACTAGGTAAGGATCACAAGCTACAAAATAAGAAAGATACAATAGAAAAACATGTTGGCAAAGTTTATGTAAAAGTTTGAGGAAGTGATGGTAAAATTAAAAAGAAGTTAAGTGGAAGGATGCATCAGAATGTATGCATGTCAGATATGCAATAGAATATGAAAATCACTTAAAGCAACAACAATCTCTTGTTGGGAAAGGTGGAATGATTAAATCCCAATTTCAAAAAATGCATAAGACCATTTTAGCTTCAAAAAGTTTGCAGATGGTTGTTGTATATAATATTCTCAAAAAGGGTAGACCCATGTCTGATTTTAGTGATTATAAGCACCTATTTGAAATAGTTGATGTGCAAAACCTTCCTAGTTCCCATTGGTCAGATCGAAGTGGTTGGGAAATGGTAAAATGTCTATCATTAGTTGAGAAGGAGGACCTGAGGGAGAAAGTAAAACATGCCAGATTCATATCACTTTCTATTGATGAGGTGACGGTTGTGGACAACACATCATGGATTTGCATGCATGTGTACACATTTCAAAATCATGTAAGGCAACCTAGTTTGCTAGGATTACATAAGATGGTGGAAAGTTCAAATGCAGAAAACATCTATAATATTGTTGTGAGTAGTTTAAAGGATATTGCAGGAATGAATGATATAGAGATAGCCACAAAGTTAATATGCATTAGAGTTGATGGTGTTGCTATAATGCAAGGGCATAGGAATGGTCTTTGTGTTCATCTCCAAATGTCAGTTACCCCATATATGATACCCATTCATTGCATGGCTCATAGAGTAAATCTAGCATATAAAATCATGAGCTCTTTTGAAAATGTTGCAAGAGTAGAAGACCTTATTCATGAAATACATTCTTATTTTTCTTGCAGTCCAAAAAGGTTCATAGAGTTTCAACAGTTTGCACTAGGAGTTACAGAAGGAAAAAAATTGTTAAAAGATGTGGATACAAGGTGGATTTCAATGTATCAACCTGCACACAGAGTTTTTAAAGAGTATCAATCATTAACAGGGTTGATGTACGCAAATCGTAGGGTTGTTGATAAGGCAAAATATTTGTTGTTCCATTTGATTGACTTTGAAACCCTTTTAACGTTATGTGGTATTCTTCCAATGTTACATGAAATGAATAGGTTGATTAAACTTGCACAAGAGAGATCCATCTATATCATTGATTTCATAAGGATGAGAAAGCAAATATGTGTGATTATTGATAGGTTATATGTTTCCAAAAAATATTTTGAAGATCCCTTGTTTGAAAGTTGGAATACATTGACAAACGTAAACAATCCAAAAAGCTTTTTGAAGTTTGACATCAGTGATCATATTTGTATTAATGTTCATGGAAAGATGATACCTTTGTATTGTTTTGAAAGGTAGGCACGTATAGTTGTTGATGATGTTGAACAAGTTCCTGTGACACACAATAGATTTGAAGTTGTTTTACACAAAATAAAGATAAATTTGTTTAAAATAGCAGAATCATTGACAAAAGAGATAAGAGAATGGTTTCAAAGAGATGAGTTGCTTGAGGCAATGGGTGTGGTTAACCCCATGTTTTGGGGTCCTTGTACTGAATACAATTATGCACATGAGTTGTTTGTTAAATATATGTTCAAACTTATCAATCATTTCAGTAAAAGTGTGGAAGTCAATGGTGTTGAAATCAAAGGTATACTCAACAAAGATCTCTTAAAACAATAGTCATCACATTTTGGTGGAACAATGGTTGAACAAACGTCACTTTTGAGTAACATCCATGAGACTGGTTCCATTGCACGTTTGTGGCAAAAATTATATCCAAGTAGTGTCTTGCAAGATACTATTAGTGAATACTTTTGTTTATATGAATTATGTCAAACAATGATATTGGGATCTGTGGAAGATGAGAGGGTTTTCAGTGCACTATCTTTCATTAAATCTAAACTCCACAATAGGTTGGACAAAAATTTAGAAAATTGTTTGAGAATTTATGTGTCATCGTATCAGTTGAACACATTTCCTTATGACAGGGCATTGGCATATTGGAATTCCCTTGTAGGTAGAAGGGGTACCGGGAATACGAATGATAATGATGATAATGATGATTTCAGTGATCATATTGTGGGGACACAGATAACTGCTATGCAAAGTAATGATTTTGGACAAGCTGAGAAGTGTTTGTTTCAGCTACCTGATTTGTGAATTTTCCAGTATTGTGATTTTTCTAGTATTTCACAACATTAATAAATTTGAATTTATTTGATATCAGATTTCACAATAGTGATTCTGGACAAGCTGAGAATGTTTGTTTCAGCTAACTAGTTTGGGATTCTAGACAAGCCAAGAATATTTGTTTATGGATCCAGTGTTATTTTTGAAATAGTTTTAATTGCATTTATATCATAGTATTTGTTTGTTTCAGTTACCTGAATTGTAATTTTTACAAGATTTTACAACCTTGTTCAATATGAATGTGTTTATTGTCATTACAAGATTGTTTCATCTATCTGAATTGTAACTTTATTCTTTATCACACAACACTATCTTTCAAATTATATGTTTTATGATGTAAAAGATAGAATTCTCTTTCATAATCGATTTACAACATAATTTTCAAAAATATAGTGTACTGATATTAATGTATGGGATAACTGAGTTGAATGGTGAATATAGTTTAATCATTCATTTATTTTCAGATTGTAATTGTGAATATAGTTGAATCATTACAAATTTAAAAAACAACACATGAATATAAATAGAAACAACCAATGAGTGATAGAATTTGCAGAATATTTGAAGGTTCATTTCAAATTATTCTTGATTAGTTGTGGTAAATTGATTAAGTGCATTTTATTGAGAGTATATTGTAGTGATAAGGTGTAAATTGTTAGTGCATTAAAAAGTAGAATTTGTTAGATTCATTTGCACTATTATTACTCTCAAAAGAAATTAGTTTTGTGCATTGAAGAAAAGGTACAAAATCTAGTTTGCATCAAGTTTCTAAAGACACTCTTAAAGCACAAAAACCTACAACTCTTAGTGAATATAGTTGAATCATTACAAATTTAAAAAACAACACATGAATATAAATAGAAACAACCAATGAGTGATAGAATTCAAATTAACAAAAGCATTTTTCATTAATTGCATAGAAAATATATAGTAAAAAATTGTTTATACAACCACCATCCAAAAATTTCTTTCCACAATGAAACGTATTACAACAAAGCATTTTTTTCAAGGGTGAGCAGGGGTAGATTCAGATCCTCCTTGTGCACATGGATCACCTAGGCCTTGAGATTCAGTATTTCCTTGTATATCTGCATCTCCTTGAGTTTGAGATGCTCCATGTATATCTGCATCTCCTTTACTTTGAGATGCTTCCAAAGTTGCAGGTTCTTTTCCCTTATCTCTTGTACCAATAACCTGCTCAGGCTGGTTTAGTGCTCCCATTATGATGAGGCCTTCCTCTACCTTTTGTAAGCTCCCCAACAACAATCTATCATCTTTGGTTGGATCCTCAAGGACTACATGTTCATTTTGTTTAAGCTTCTTCTTAAGCAAGATATTTGGATCCATTTTGTGCTCGAGGATAATTGCTTTTAAATAATTATTATCCTTGACCTTAGTCTATAAGGTCTCCTTCATTGTTATCACATTCAAGATTGATTTCTTTGTAGCCTCAAGATTAACAACCAAGAAATTAACTTGTTTCTATAAATTCTAGAAATTTACCTACATTAAAATTAAAGAAAAACTTAGTTAGTCCATAGTCGAGAGTAAAAGATAATGATAAATTTGATTGAATTTAAAGCCTCACCTCCATAGCATCTCTTGCAACATCAACAATTAAAACTTTCTTCTTATCAGAAGCCCATAGGTTGTAGTACGCCTAGGCTTCAACATTCAGGTTCTCTAACTTCATCAACATAGTCTTTAAAATTTTATCATCATAAGAAATAGAAGGGTTCACCGATCCTGATTGGGCTTGTTGTAGCAACCCAACAAGCTTCTCAGGTTGGTTTCTGATAGGGGCAAAAATTTCTTCCCTTTTATCATAATTTTTATAGTGGGCATTTATTTCCTTGATAAGGATCTTTACCCGCAATTCCCAATCCTTCAATTCATTCATATTTTCAAGTAAAATATCCTAGATCAATGAATAACAACCATCAGAAACCAACTTATCTTCAGACACTGTAACTTCTTCATCCTCAAGATCAGAATCGGAGGTGTCAGAAGGTGATGATGAAATTATCTAAGCTTCTGGTTCTGGTTGTAAATTTACCATATCTGACACTTTTAACCCTTCAATGTTCCCCTGTAGAAGATAATCTTGATCAAATTTTAGCACATCTAAACCAGAGGTCAAAACATCTTTCAAAGAAACACTAGTTGTTGAAAATGACAAAGCTGGAAATGCAGATGCCTATCCCTATGTGTACGAATGTGTGGGTCCCCCGTGATCTCGATCCATCAAGATTTTTTCCAGCAATTTGACCTCGCATAAATTATTGTCATTTTTGAGATTATCATGCTGGTGGTGATGGACCTAGTGGTGGTGGTGGACCTGGTGGTGTTGGACCTAGTGGTGGTGGTGGACCTGGTGGTGTTGGACCTGGTGGTGGTGGTGGTGGCATCATTTTCTTCCTTCTTTCATGAAATTGTGGGGAGGGACCTAAATATATTATAATAAGATATTATTAAACAAAATTAAAGGAGATAAAATTTATAATTAACAATTAAAAAACTCACATACCCGATGAACAGATCTCGTGTTGCCCTTCAACCTATGGAGACAACTGGGTGCGAGTGTTTGTGGTGGTTTTGCGTAAAACTGAAAAACATACCAAAAAATGAAAAATAGATATAATTTCAACTAAATAAAAATGGTAATGAATCAACAAAAACTTGAAATAGTAAACTTACCCATCATTGGTGTGACATAACTGGATTCACCTTCCATGGCATTTGATTGCACATGTTGACGAGAAGCGGGAGAAGAAGTTGGCTTCTACCATTTATGAGGTCTCTATGGTTGAAAGTCAATCATTGTCCCTTCTGAATCACCACAGTCCTCTGGCATGTGACTTTTAACACCAACATCCTTCTTTTCCCATGTGATGGCTGCCTTACTCTGCATTTAGATGCAAAAAAAAAGTTAAAACATAAATTAAAAACATCTTAAAATATAAAAATTACTATTGGTGAAAAATAGAATAATTACCTTCAACTCTTTAGCAATCATAGCAATGCTTTGTAATTTAGTGTGCAAAATAGTTGGTGAACCAATATCCTGCAAATTATGAAAACTTTCATAATAAAGAGCTAAAATATAATTTACCGAAGCAACCATGAGAGGTTTGTCTGACTGGCTAGTCTGAACAATATAGAGTTCTGATCTGATTCGATCAAAAATATATGTACACCAGTCGAATCTCTCATGGTACTATAAACAATGAATAATATAAGCCAATGACCAGAATGGAATCTCTGATCTTCCAAGAAGAAATAGTCTTGCTTGGAAAAATTCAAGAATTACCTTGAAATCATCATTTGAAACAGAGTTATTGGTTAACCCTCTCTTGGACTTCATCGTAGAGGCTGAAAAAAAAATTAGGTGACAACAAATTTTAAATTATAAAATTTAAGATAATCAAATGAAGAGAATTATACCTGACAACAATTTCGAAGAGATGTCAAAATGCTCCACCAAGAAAGCCTTGTCATTCTTATTGAGAAGAAGCTTCTATGGAAGTCCAATCAATCTCTAGATATCAGAGGGTTTGACTATAAAATATATTTTTTGATTGTGTGTCGACACAGTAACGACCCCAAGATCATTGTCGTAAGCATCAATTATATTGTGTAGAACAAATTTATCTATTCTAAATTGGGGCATAGAAGCCAAACCCCCAAAACCTACATTCTGAACCCATATGCGGTTGATGCCATCTATCCTAGCTAAGTACTCTTGAAAAGTGACACAACTTTGATTTTTGAATGCTATTTTCTATGTCGTCATGGTCACCATCACTCTAGAAAGGTGTGGGGTAATGGTCTCTTGGGGAAGGGAAGTGATAGCAGCTTCGCTCTGATCTTGTGCAGTGGAAAAAGTCTATAAAAATAACTCCTGATGCCTTTTTATAGATGAGACTGAGTGGGGTGGACACGTGGCAGTGTGTTATTGGATATGTGTGTGGGGTGGACACATGGTAGCATGTTAGTGGATATTCATGTGGTGGTGTCCATATGCATTACTGTACCTAGGTCATTTGCATCACTACACCCGATCTATCTGCATTAATGCACTCGATCCATTTGCATTTTGTGCAATCAGACCATCTATATTTCTACACCTAACCCATCTGCATTGCTACACCCAACCCATGTATTAAACTTCACCCGATCCATCTTCATTTTTATAGTCATCCATTTGTAATTTTGCAATCGGTCCATCTGTAATATTGCAACTGACCCGTCTATAATGTTTCACCCAGTTTGTCTTAAATCCTTCACCTGGTCCATTTGTAATTCTGCATCCAGATCATCTTCAATATTGCACCCGATCCATCTACAATGTTGCACCCAGTCCATCTTCAATCCTTCAACCAGTCCATCTACATTTTTGCACCCTAAGCCATCTACATTTTGCACTCGGTTCGAGCAAATTGTGTTTTGCACCCGATCCGAGCTCGGATCTTGTTTTGCACCCGTCCGAGCTCGGATCTTGTTTTGCACCCGGTTCGAGCTTGGATCGTGTTTTGCACTGGCTCGACAAAAAAAAAAACATTCAACTCACCAAATTTTTACAATTTTTTATTAGAATATAAGGTAATTCACCATTGCCTTCGACGTGAGGTTGGCCAGGATTCGCCATGGTTTCGAAATGGATTCACCAATTTTCTACAAGTACATTTTGGGTCCGACCCCTTATGCATAACCCTACAAATTTTATTTTAAACTATATTAAAAGAATAAATTCTTAATATTTTATCTAAATAAAAGCATAATTATTCGTTCAATAAGCAAACTAAAAGCCATAATCATTTATAATTTATAAAATGCTAATAAATTTCATACTACTCTTAAAATAGAATTTACCTTTAAACAATCTAAATAATATATCTGATTATTATTTCTCCTTTATAAGAGACTAGAAATTTTAGTAATAAAGCAAATAATTTAATATATATTAAAAAATTTCTTAACTCATCTCTATCTTTTACTAAACTATATTAATATGTTTTCTATAATTTATAACAATAAAAATAAAATATGGAATATTATAACAATGTTATTACAACCAATGAAAGGTATCAAATGAATTTTTATTTCTTAAAGGTCATTTATGGTCTATCGTGAGGGTTTCACATATAGGTTTGTGGTCCAATAATTTTCACTTTCAACATATAATAAATAGTAGAAGCTTATTTGGACCATTTATTTCTATTTATGTATATATGCATCTTAACTAAGGTATGCTATGAATTTAAACTTTTTGCCAAACCTTTATACATTACACAAGATTCATAATAACTATTAAACAACATCCCTATTTATCCTTTTGACATTTCATAGTTTAACCCAAAACAAAACCCTACTAATTATTAGAACAACATTTTTTTGACATTATTTAATAATATACTTTCTTATCTTTATACCAAAAAATAAAATACACTGCTCAACATCAAAAGGTATTATGATTATCAACATACATTAAATAACAGTCTTTCCATAATACATTCAACTATGATTTTTAGAAAAAATGACGTCACATTTGTTTAATATTTCCATACTGGCATCTACAACAATGGAAAAATATTTCCATATAACACTCTAATGTCAGAACTACATTGCCAAAAGAATAACATTTATTATTACAACCAAACTCCACTGAAGCATACATCAATTGATAGTTAACGGAGGCTTAATTACCAAATAATTTTTACTATGGTTTAATTGACTGAGATAGCTGGCTGGAATGATGTGAAACTATGCTAAGGCTTCTATCACACACCTAGAATCTATAGGGCTACAATTTACACAAAGCACAAGATATCATGAATTGGTTTGCTTCGAGTTATTGAGTCTAGGATTTTATAAGAAACATTTACCAATATAAACCAAAATAAATATTCATCAATAGTGAAAAAAATTATAAATCCAATTAAGAAAATAATCGAAGTATGCTCTATATCATAGTTGAGAAAATTGAAATCGAAACAAAATTAACATGGACAAAAATCAAGAAAAATCGAGAATCGACAAAAAATCGAGGACAAAATCGATAAAAATTTGACATTTTTCATTGAAAATATCGAAGAAAATGCAAATTTTCATTGGAAAAAAAGCTTTTTTCATGCATATCAAAAATTTTCAGGAAAAAATCAGTAAAAATTAGTAAAAAATCGACTAGCCTGTGAATTGGGAAAAATCGGATCAAATTGGGATTTTTTGCAGATTTTCTCAACTATGCTCCATATAGTCTATACTAACATCTTTTTCATATAATGAATAAATAGCAACAAACATCCTCCAATCACTATAAAGTTAAAAAATTTGTGAATCAAAATTACTTTTCAAGTTTGTATTACAAAATTATCCTACAAGTGCTCTCTGGTGTGTATCACAGAGTGACACTTTCATAGTCTTATAATAATTAAGCCGAAACCATAGCTTGACTCAGCATGTCCAAAATTCAAACTCAAATGCTCCTTCTGTAGGTTTGGATATCTTCAATACAATTCTATAGGTTGGTGACTTACACAGCGAAACTCCTTCTCAAGGTGGCTTTCTTCAACATTCCAATGGAAAGAAGAGAGGGTAGCATTTTGGGTCAGATAGCCATTGAATGATATGGAATATTTCCTAAATATATTTTCTTTAATGCAAAGCTCATGATATAGATTTAAACTCACTAAATTCTAATTCATATTAAAATAGTGCATACATTCACTATTCAAATACGAACTACGATATATATATATATATATATATATATATATATATATATATATATATATATATATTTGAAATTAGATTTGTTAGTTTCTAGCTTATATTTCAGTTCACAAAGCCTATCAATGGTTATGTTTATCTTTTCAATTTTAGAAACTAGTTAAACATTTTTTATAAAACTATAACAAGTCATATTAGTTGAGTTCTTTCATCATTCAAGTAACACAACTTAAAACACACAGTCATCAACAACATAATTTCAGATATACAACAATAATCTTGCAGAGTTAGCACCATTTCGACATAAAGAAGTTTTCTATGGATGTCTTGTTTGAGGCTTTCCACAAATGCTCCGCTCCAATTCCACACTTTCCCCCGATGGTTATAACTAACTTATATCATTGTTATATAGAAGCATGGAGCTTCCTCATTTCCAAAAAGTGGGTTTTTTATGCAAATGTATCATTCTGATCCAACCAAAAAGCGTGCACCCATCTACTATACTATGTCGTATTCATTCATTCAAAGCATAAATTGACAATATTGCATAGATTCAATGAAATAGACTTTCTTGTATTAATATTTATAAAGAATATCGGTTACAATCATGCCCCTCTTAGGGTCACCCAAATGACGATACAATTAATACAATGCCAAAGCCCTCAATAGGGTAGGCGCACTAATAGTGCTTTTCACTTGGTCACAAACTGCTCTAGGGTGGAGTTGCCCTCTTCTTCACGTTGAGGAAGGAATTTGATGGTTGGTTCTCCTTTGAAACTATTCCCTGTGGTCAAGAAACAACATAAGAGTGTCAAAAATATAGGCAACCTCTCATGATGAGGCCCTTTTAGGAAAATTGCATAAAGACACCATTAAACATGCATAATCAAGAAAACATGAAAAGTGCTTCTAAACTATGTAAATTGCATCAAGATTCATATATTTGCATGAAGAAAAATAATAGCTACACTATGCATGGATCAATTATGTAAAATAAGGCATGAAAGTGCATAAAGAACCCATTAATGTCCTAATTGAAGCATAACATAAAGAAACTAATCTAACCTAATTCTATCGGTCAGAAGTCTGCTAAACTGCAATTAAACCATGAAAATAGCTAATCTAAGCTAATTAACCAGACATAAATGAAAAGGGGAAGGTGGTGATACCTCTACTACAAACCATAGCTTTGGTGAGTGGTCTACACTATAAACCATGACTGAAAGCCACGGTTAGCAATCTGATAGGTTTACCCTCAATTCCAAGGGTAGTGGGCTTGACCTCCTTGTCCAAATTGATGTTCAATGGTCGCCTTTAGTGTCCTTCGTACTGATTTGGTGGTTGATTCACTATGAAGGGCCTTCGTTTGCCCAAATATGCATTTCTTGGCTCTCCTAGGCTCCTAGGGCATCCATAATGCAATTCATCATGAATATTGGCAAGTAGGTAGGGGATAAGTGCAATAGCTCTCTCTTAGTATACTCAATTGAGTGTACAATTCGACAGGGCTCCGCTGCTCAAATCTCCAATGCTCTCTCTGATAATTTTCCCTAATTCTGAGGGGTACTTATAGGACTACCCAAGGGCTAGGGGTGGCTTCATGGAGAAGCCAAGATCAAGAAGGGGTGGTTAGGACAGTTGGATTGGAAGCTTCCACCCTCTAACCACCTTCTTCTAGATCAGATGGTCGTTCCAACCGATTTGGCTTGGATTGAAGGCCAACTAAACTTTAGTTAAGACCGTAGGTCACAACTATGGTCTAGACTATAAACCATAGGTCTCAGCCATGGTTCAGCCTATAAACCATAGGTTTGGGCTATGATTCAGACTGATTAGGCCAAGGAGCCCAAATTGAGTGGTTAGAACCACTGCTCTATCTTGGAGTCTATCCAAGATCCTCCATATGGTCTTGTAGCATGTCCATATGAGTAGTCACCCTCGACATGATGCATTTTAGGTGTCTACAGATGCCCCTTTTGAGATGCATTATGAGATCAAATAATGCTGAGCAAAAATAGACCTCCTAAAATGATGTCAAAGGTTCTATGATGATCATTAGTTAGATCAACATTAGATGCCCTAGGTCCTACAAAAGGATGCACATCCTGGAATCATTGCTTCCAACTCTTTGGAGGCTTAAACTTGAAAAGTCTGTACTCATCATCAGACATTCAGATAGCATCAATGCCAAGTAGGCTTTCACGCCTATCAATCCGAAAGGATGAGAGTTACAAACAAATTATCATATTTGCTATTTTTCCCAAGCAAAGGGGTAAGCTTATGATAGTTGTTGACAATGATTCGCAAGGATGAACACAATTTTGACAAGATCAAGGGATCTACGATTTCAAGGATCTTCTATTGATTTTGATTATGATTTGATATTATGACTACCCCCTCAAGTGACGAGTCGATGAGGGTAATGACAATGATTAAAGCGACGATGTCGCTTGACCACCATGGATGATCTGAACAAATTTATATTTGAGCAAATTAATGCCTTGGCTAGGCCTAGTTCAGCTTTTGATTCCAACTGTTAATAGTATTTGCACATTTCTATCCCATGGAGCAGTCGAGCTACAATAGCCATCTTAGGGAATCAAATTGATACAAATCCAATTAGATTTGTGTTGAATCAAATTATCGATGATTTGCTGAAAGATGTCATAGAAGAAATGACATGCAACACCTCATTCCCGTGGAGTAGTCTAGCCTCGAAGGCCTTCTTAGGGATTGAAAAGAAGCATATCGGATCAACGATGACAATTTTGCCCCAAATGTCCTTATGGTAATTTACTCATCTTGTCGGATTGCATGGATCGCAAGTCGCTGCAACCGCCAAGTGTATAGGGTAAATTACTGAATACGAGGCACATTTGGTGTTTTTAATTATTTGATTTTTTTTGAATGTTTTGAATTATGAATTGAGTTTATTTATTTGGCTGGGAGGTGCGTCGCTCCATGAAAGGATTTTCATAGTGACGACCTCGGTTGAATGTACTTTATAATCTCAGCTAGATATTTGATTTTTAATTGGATCCTGGTGCTTTATTATCACCAAATTTCCAAATTGATTGCTTTTATTGAATTTTGATCCCCTGGGATTTATTGATTTATCATTTTAAACCTTCCCATGGTGGGATTTTATTAAATTTCTTACCAGTTGCAAACCGTAGCTAGGGTCTACGGTTCCCATTTGCAATTTTGGGAACCGCGGCTAGGGCCTACGGTCCGTGCAAAATATGAAAAGCTTATAAAAAGCCCAATTTTAAAATTTCTCTCATTATTCCTTGACAACGACTTGCAATTTGGAGCTCTGATAGTGACAGCTAAGAAACTGACCTGCAACCCTACCAAACTTCACCTACACACCTACTCACAGCACGATGGTAGAGCACGGGCAAGCTTCTTCTAGCCGTGGTGGACAAGGCGAGGGAAAGGTAATTCAAAACCAAGACCTCGCATCCATTACCAATAAAATGAACCAAATTAAGTAATTGGTTAATCAATCACACTAAATTGTTGGCAATGAACCCCACCTTAGGCTAGGGTAGCTTAGGATTACTTTTTTTAATTTTTTTATTTTTTAGCCACGGTATTAGACCGAGCGGGATCTCAGTCGGAGACCGCAGGTACCAACTGTGATTCCCAATTGATCAATTGGGGACCACAGCTGCTAGCTACGATCAGCATTTAAAATCCCAACGATCAATTTTTGACCACATGCGGACCGTAGGGTTGACCCGTGGTTCGCAAACTTTAGAAAAAAATTATCAAATTTTTAATTTTTCTAAGTTTTAATAGGCAATTAATGTCTTTTAATGCATTTTTGACCTGTCTGAGTGACATTTTTTATTTTTAGGCCTGCATGATGACATGTTTTTGCAATTTTATTAGTTTTTAGATGTTTTTGATGATTTTTAGGTCATTTTTAAATGTTTTTGCTTGTTTTTAGTTAGATTTTTCTTATATTATGCTTTCTATTTTAGAGGTTGACCTCTAGAGCTCGAGAGCCTGACATCCTTAAGACTCTTCATGGAGAGCTCACTCTCGGGGAGTGGGAATGGTTCAGAGTTATCGACTTTAGCTACGTACTGGATCTTCCCACTATCAGGGTAGATCAAGCCTACTTGACTACGTTGGCCCGACGTTGGAATGCGCGGACCAACACATTTCACCTGCCTATAGGTGAAATGATAGTGACCCTGGAGGATGTCTATAGGATCTTTAGGATCCCCATTGATGGTGAGGCCATCATCTCTTCTACTTATGGGGCTAAGGAGTCTATTTTTGATGCTATATTTGGTGCCCGAAGCGAGGAGGCTCAACACGGTATTGATCATGGAGGGGTCCATATCGACTATTGGTAGGGGAAGAATGTCTTCTCCATACGTGAGGCCATATTTATGCACCTGGTGGTGCAAGTTGTTCTTCCAGACTCCTTAGGCGTGAGGATTCCCTAGAACCTCTTAGCCACTATCAGGAGGGTTGTTTAGAGCACCATCCATCGACCACTATGACTAGCCTAGGGGAGCACCCTGCTCTGCCAATTATATAGAGAGCTATACCAGATTATAGATCGAAGCCATCGGGGTATCAGCTATAGCTTACTTCTTTAGATTTGGGGCTGGCAGCATATCAGGATAGAGCATCCTAGGGAGATGCCACTACATATCATAGAGATAGATGATGCTCACCAGTGCTATACCACCTGCTGGCCTCGAGAGGAGGAGGGGTTTAGGAGCAGGACCCATGCTGGTGATGTCCAAAATTATATCACATAGTTTGTAGGACTCGTCCTGGATGATATCGAGTGGTGGCCTTACATGGAGTGCCCTGAATAGACTGAGGCCAATGAGTGGCTTCAATAGGCTCATCGAGATAGATGGCTACTCATTCGAAAGGCCGAGATTAGAGAGTACCAATTTTATTCTCACATCCTATGATAGTTTGGCCTAGTGTAGGACATTCTAGATATCCCCTTCGTCTATAGGCGCTTGGCTTTAGAGACACATCTTCCATGGATCCAACCTCTGGCTCTAGGGGATGAGCTAGATGATTTCTAGGAGACTGGAGTTGACTAGGTTGTTACCACTCTAGCATACGATGGATGGTGGTCGATGCTATGGTGGCATGGATCAGGGCCTCTAGGTAGAGTTGATGACCAGGTAGAGGTAGTGGTGGATCCTGACGGGCGTAGGGTGCACCAAAGGATAGAGGGTGGATGGGGCACAGAGGCCACCATCGAGGAGGCTCCCGGGGATGACCCAGATGATGAGGCTCCAGAGGAGGGTGAGGTTCCTCCTAACAGTGTAGAGGGGCTACTCTTAGCTCAGGTTGCTGACTTGTAGAGTCAGCTTGGTAGATATCAGACTCAACAACATGAGCGAGACACTACTATCACCACTCTAGAGGTGAAGCTAGCTGACCAAGATAGGCAGCTAGCTAAGGCATAGGAGGAGATCACTAGTCTCATAGAGCGAGCTATAACGGTAGAGGCTCGAGTCCAGGAGCTCACTAGCACCCATGATGTAGTAGTGGCACAGCAAGGTGAGGCAGTTGCAGAGAGGGACCTACTTAGGCTACATAGGGGAGACCCTACATCCTCTCAGGTTGTCATGGGACCTCTAGCCACTCCACTAGTCATAGGTGTGGATCCTATGGCAGAGATCAGGTGACTCACTTCTCTCATAGAGGAGAGAAATGATCGATTAGATGCGAGGGTAGCTCGCATCTCTCAGCTAGAGGGCTTCATCGAGCTGAGGGGTTTATAGGTTCCAGAGGATAGGTAGGTTGTGGGGTCATAGAGGACCAGGACCAGGACTACAGGGTAGTCCTCAACGAGTTCTAGCCACCGAACTCATAGGACCGAGCGGACTCACCGATCTTCTAGCACACACGGAGCTAGCTCTCATAGGAGCCATAGGGATATAGGTGGTGATTCGTAGGCTGGGGGCGCAAGCCCTCCTTAGTACACATTTTTTGATATATGTATTGTACCATTTTTTAGTGTAAGGTCGAGGACCTACATAGTTGTAGCTTGCAAGTATTTTTGTACTCCCGATGTACTCTGAGACACATATTTATATATATGATATGATCATTATCATTTTGGCTCATTATGTGTACTCATTTATTTTTTATTTTATGTTTATGTGATGCACATGGATGCAATGCTTATGTTATGTTGATGCTATATGATGTGATGTATGATGTCATGCACTAGATAGCTATTTAATTTATGATGATGATTATATGCAGTGATCTAGATGCTTAGATGTGCTTTTGATGATAGATGCATATGGATGCAATGTTTTTCTTAACGCATATTTGATATTTCTTTATTGTATGCATTAATGTATGTAATGATTTATTTACACGATGTTAATCTAATGTAAATGAACCTTTATGCTTTAATCACTTAAAACATAAGGAATAAATGTAGATATGTTTATCAATCTAATGGATGACACCACAAAATGTATAAAAATCATGAATGTAATTGAAAATCCTTAAGATAAGAATTTAATCAATTAATCACCCATATATGAAATGCAATGAATGCAATTGTTATGATGCAAATGATATAATGTGTCATTCGATTTTCTTTTGCAAAATTTTGAAAAATATGCATGATATAGTCAGTGGTCGTCTAAATATTATTGCTAATATCCATCCAGTATCTATCCTATATGTTGATTGTGCTTTATATAATGATGTATCATGGATTCGATACTTTGCAATTTGATGATTTATATGGTTGCGATATTTGACATTTTTTTGCTATGGGAGAAATTTTTGAGGTTTTCCATGAGACTCAAACACCCTAATAGACTTATCAAAAGTTGCATACTAACCACACTAGACTTTTGAGATAAAAGGCTTTTGCTAGGATAGGCCCTAATTGTTCATTATCCCTGTGTGTGCACATGATTATTTTAAGATAAGACATGAGCATTCCCCGATGTCAGGTGGGATTCTTTCAGCCCATTTCTAAGATAGGGGTTCCACAAATGTCTTATCCAATCCCAAGTTTAGATTTTAGTTGGACTAAGCCACTAGGCAATGCAGGACACCTGAAGCTAGCTCTTCCACATTCAAACATTGGTCTTGTTCATAAGTGAGGTGCTAATGCGTCAGACATATCATCATGCATAAGGTATAGTAGTGCCGATAATTCCAGGGATTCAGGCTCATTCCTTTCTATCCTTCAATTTTTGGGATACTTGCTCATATGTAGTGAAGCAAGGGAGTCGATTCCATCTTCATTCTAAACTATCTTTGGATCTTCATTTGATCTCTCTTCGAACTGGATTTTGGATCTTCATTTGATCTTCGCTCAAACTTTGATTTATGATCTTCATTTGATATTCACTTTGAACTTTGATTTAAGCCTATTTTTTGATCTTCACTTTTCGGCATTTACATTTGATAATTTTCTTTAGAAACTTTCCTTTGGGGGATTTACTTGGGAAAACTATTTCTGGTATATCGATTGAGAATATCGATCTTATGATATCAATATGGGATATCACTCTAGGGAGTCGATCTATGATATCGATCTAGGGTATCAATCATGAGGATTGATGTGGGATATATCTTGGGGATATTGCTCATTTTATCGTAAGCAAGGGATTATAAATAGGGAACTAACCTATCCTTTTTCCAACTACCAATATTTCCCATACCATACGTATAGAGGGATAAGCAAGAATAACTCTTTTCGCTTTAGGATACCCGGTCCTGCTTCGTGGCTTTCATCTTCCCCTAGTCCTTATTAGGATTGTTTAAATTTGTTGATTAGTGATAGGCTTATGATATGCTAAGGGCTATACTAACTAAACCTTAGCTACAAAAGCAAAGCAAGATTTCTACCAACTCTTGATAAGACCACTAGGTATGGCTGAATGACCGAAAAACCCTAGTATATATCCATAGCAACATTACAGGTTGTGTTGAAAAACACAATTACTCACATGAATGATGGATCATGATAAATGTAGAGATGCATGATTTAAACACAAACATGGTGTCATTTGTAAGACTGACAAACATAATCCCTCCTACTACGGAATGCAATGAATGACGAATGCCTATATGCAATGCAATAATGCAGCGAATGCATGTGTAAATGCAAAATGAGAATGCAAAATTCAAATGCAAATGCAAATGTAAATGTTTTTGGATTATATGCTTTACCAATTTTTTTGTATTTTATTGATTTTATAATTTTTATGGGTTTTGAGCCTCATAATTGACCAAACGATGAGTACATGCCTCTAGAGCCTTTAGATTGACCAAGCAATTTTTAATAATCCTTGGAGCTTTTAGGATTGACCAAAGGGATTATGGGTACCTTTGGGGCATTTTGGGATGACCAAGTGATTTTGAGAATCCTTGGAGCCTTTGGGTTGACCAAGCAATTTTTTAGAAACTCTTGGTGCCTTTTGGGTTTGACCAAAGGGCTTACAGATGCCTTTGGAGCCTTTTAGGATGACCGAGCGATTATAAGAAAACCCTCAGGGCCTTTAACTGACACGACCAAGTGGTTTCAAGAACCCTTGGATCCCTTTGGGAAGGGCATGTTGCCCTATATTTCTCTAGTGAGTGTGCCATTCGACAATGGTGAGGGAGGGGCAATACCTCTAAATTCCTTGTGTCTCCTTGTCGAATATGGCATGGCTGGTGGAAAAGGTATACTACCTTGAAGACCCCTAGCATGCATGCTATTTATTGAAAAGTAATTAGCTTTTTTAGGAAGAGTGATAGAACTCAACTCCCCAGGTGAAGATTGGCCCTCACCAATGTGCCTATGCTTTGGCATGGGTGAACGAGAGAACCATCCTCATGGATCTCATCCGGTTCTACTAGGTCTTCTATGACCCTCTTAAATGATTGGAAACTTTGAATGTTGTGTCCATGTGCTTGATGATACACACAAAAGGGACCCCTATTTGGTGACCCAGTCTTAGATTCCATATGCTTGAATTTGGGTAATATGAATGCTTGTACCTCATGTAACTTTTGAAACAAGGTTAAAGTAGTCATCTAAAATGAAACTACTCATTGCACTGACCTATTAGGCCTATGAGGCAAATTACAACTTTGAGGTCACTCTTGAGGAGGTGTGATCTCTAATTCATCATGTTGGGGCACTCTGAGAGAACCATATACATGATAAACCCCCTTATCTATCAAATTTTAAACCACACTTTTAAACTCTTCATATTCATATTCACCATAGTCCTCATGAGAACTATCTGGTGACATGTCGAATGAAGAGGATGTGATACACTAAAGTGCATCCATGACCATGCTAGGTTCTTACCCCTTTATAGGAGTCTGAAGATCCTCTAATGATACCTCTAAAGCAGTTGTGAGCAACTCCGTAAGGGCATTCATTAATCCTTCCCTACTAAGTGATGTCGAAAGTGTAGGGGTCGTAGGTGACTCCATAGGTGACAACGGTGGGGATGGTAACTCCACCATGGTCTACGAGGCTGCATCCACACTTTGGATAGGCTCATCAAATTTAACTTGTAGATGCATAGGCACCTCACCATATTCCTACTGATGATCCTCAAGCTTATAATACTTGAAGGGATCTGGGTCCACCTCAACTACATGAACTTCACCTCCATGGGTGTACTTAATACACTGATGCACTATCGACAGTATGCACTCCATGGCTCTTATCCACAGTCTCCCAAGTAGAATATTATAATGTCTTGATCCCTCTAAATTGTAGCACAATGTAGGAATAATATTTTGTACCACCTCAATGGGAATTACTATTGTACCTACTGTAGAGGATTCCACATTGTTAAAGGCTTGCAATATGAAATTTGTTTCCTTGATGTGAGAAGGTGAAATTTTGAGATGCTTGAATGCTGATCCTGTATCCACCAACACTCGCTTATACATAATATATTGTATCCTTGCTATGATATGCAATGGAGGATCATATTCCATGATAGGGATAGGTTTGAATTTCTATTTATGAAAAGTAATCACAGGTTCCTTATATGGTGGAATAGACTATATATGCCCCAAGGATTATGATAACTTTCAAGCATTGATGTTGCTCACTTGTCGAACTTGACTACTCTCAACCTCATGCTTATGTATGGGATCCCTAGATGCCTCTTTCGGTTGCTCTTAGATAACCCTAGGCATGTATATATATCTAGAAACATGGCTATCTACTTTCTTAAGTTGCAACTCTTGATGATGCACTGGATGCATCACGTTGACTTGTTGCCTAAACACTCTAGGAATGAGTTTCTTTTCAAAAATTATCTCACATGATTATTCTTCACATGATTTCTATTGGTAAATCCTCTCTTCATGTCATTGGATCTCATCCAACCTTTGTTTATGCACTCTCTTTCTTTCTACGAACTCACACTCTAGGTGCTTACATTGATGGCACACCTCCAATTGATCTTGGAGTAGTTGCCTCTCATGGGCTGCATGAGACTCAGATGCCCTATAGTAATGACTCATGGAGTATAATCCACAACTATCTATCTCACCAGGTGGAGACCTGATGACTTGGGTTCTCACCATATGTGAAGAAACCCCATGATCTATGTGGGTGAACCCCCTATGTGATAAAGGGAGCTCGCGATGACTTTCAATATGTCATGCTAGGAGGATTGGATCCTCAAGTGCATGATGAGTATGATGCCTAGCAAGGAGTCGTACAAGGTTTGAAATATCCTCAAGATAACATCAGGATAATTTAGATCCCCTCAATGAATTCTTTGACTCATTATCTCATGATTTAGCTTTATCATGCCTAGTCGTCATGATGAACCAACTATACAAGACTTGAGAGATTTTATCTCTTACTAAAAATTGTGGCCTTAAGGAGGGCCTTATCTTGATGAATTAAGCAATAAAGAAGACATTGCAATTAAACAATAAAGAAGCATACAAAGTAAACAATGTGATTATCTCTTTTACATTTTAAAATTTGAGCCCTAAATTGTTTGATGTTTTTCAATGATTTGTTGTATCAGTGTAGAAAATCTTATCGTGTTTTGTAAAACTAGTTGGATTTTATTCTTAGTTTAATGGCTTTCACTTGTATGCTTGCAGGTCGACAACTTGGCTATGAACTCCAAGTCATGTAATCCAACCTATAATGTGTGGTAATGAAGCCCACACATGGTCAGGGAGCACAAGTCCTCCTAGATCCTCACACGTTTTCCCCTAGTCAACATTATACCCTTCAAAGAGAATACATGCAAATTTTATAGGGTACAAAAGGTTCTCAGATCCAGTATTGGTCTAGTATCCAAAAGATTCATGGGATTTGGACCAACAGATGGAAGTTATGCCCATAGTTGTTGAACCCTACTAGTGGTTGGATGTCAAGCCCAAATCACTAGAGTTTAAGTGCTAAGTGGTGTGTGTGGTTCCTTTTAATGTACATAAAATAAATGCATCATATAGCATACATGCTCATTTTCTAAATTCTATGCAAATGAAAGAATGTTTCAAATTCAAAAAATGGCAAGCTATTCTAGATGCTCTTTGAGACTGCATATTATGATGATAATTGACCACTAATTGGGCCTCACGCATACAAACCATCCACACAAATTCTATCAAGAACATTGGATTCTAGGGTGGATTACAATCAGAGATCAACTATTCCTAGCAGCGCTTTTCTAATGACACGAAAGATAAATGCAACTAAGACCTAATTCATTTTATTTTCTTTCTTTTAGTTTCTTACTTGCATTCAAAATTTAGCTTTTTGGAAAAACATAGACATAATAAAAATTATAGAGTGAGAAGTAGGTCCTACCTCAAATTCTAATCCAATATATATTTATCCTTCTACTATCTGCTATGTTTGTTGGAAACTGTAGGTCTAGGCTATGGTTTTGACTATGGCCTGTGGGTTGAACCTGCAGTTCAATTGTTGGCCTGCAACTGGTAGCTGTAGTCTGTACCTGCAAGTCACAAAAACAAAAAAACATAGTCAAATGCTAGAATTATGGAGTTCCACTGTGATCACATTTTGATACAACCAAAAAATGTGCACCCATCTACTATACTATGTCGTATTCATTCATTCAAAGCATAAAATTTAAAAGATTGCATAGATTCAACAAAATAGAATTTCTTGTATTAATATTTATAAAGATTCTTGGTTATAATAATGCCCCTCTTAGGGTCACCCAAATGACGATACAATTAATACAATGGACAAGCCCTCAATAGGGTAGGCACACTAATAGTGCTTTTCACTTGGTCACAAATTGCTCTAGGGTGGATTTGCCCTCTTCTTCGCATTGAGGAAGGAAGTTGATGGTTAAGTCTCCTTTGAATTTGTTCCCTACGGTCAAGAAACAACATAAGAGTGTCAAAAATATAGGTAGCCTCTCATGATGAGGCCCTTTAGGAAAATTTCATAAAGACACCATTAAACATGCATAATCAAGAAAATGAAGAACACAAGCTTATATTGAGAAGGGGGGGTGAACAGTATAAGACCTCTTTTTACTTTCTCTATTTAACTTCAACTTCGTAAAGCAATGAACCAATAGCAATATCAAAGTAATGCATAAAGTAAAACACAATGAGACACCAATTTTAACGTGGTTCACCCAACATGGGCTACATCCACAAAACTTTTCTCTAAAAAGCTTTCTCAAAGTTCTTTGGGAATCCTTCCCAATTACAATGTTTATGAGCCTCAACCCAAAGGAGAAACCTTCCCCTACTCATGTATTTATGAGCCTCTACCCAAAGGAGAATCCTTCCCCTCCTCATGAATTTATTAGCCTCCTGCCCAAAGGAGAATCCTTCCCCTCCTCACGAATTTATGAGACTCCTACCCAAAGTAGAATCCTTCTCCTCCTCATAAATTTATGAGCCTCCTACCCAAAGGATAATCCTTCCCCTCAGCTATGGAAATGATGCTTTAGAAGATCACTTGCCTCTTATTCTGCTAGCACGTGGAACTCCTTTCCACAGAAGACCTCCTGTCCTCAATGCTTAGACTCTGTCCTCACTGATCACCTCCATAGCAACTCGTCAACCTGTACTAAACATAGTCAATCGGTCCAGCACAAGTATTCCTCACTCTGTCAGATCTGTCCCAAAATCAACTCATAAAGCTTGAAAAATTTAATCTCTACTGCACACAAGCCTTCTCAAAGACTTGTCAAAATTTTCCTCAGGTTCTTCTCAAAGAACCACTTCAACTCTATCCTCAAGTCCTCTGCTAGGACCTGTCCAAATCATCTCACAAGTCCTCCCTAGAACTTGTCCAAATCACCTCACAAGTCCTCACTAGAACCTATCCAAATCAGCTCACAAGTCCTCACTAGAACTTGTCCAAATCAGCCCACAAGTCTTCACTCTAACCTGTCCAAATCAGCTCACAAGTCTTCACTAGAACCTGTCCAAATCAGCTCACAAGTTCATCAAGAAAAACTTGCTTAGCATGAACCCACAAAGAGAATTGTTAGAGACCCAATGTGATTCATCAACCTCATAGAATCATAAAGAGAATTGTTAGAGACTCAATATGTTCTATACTTAACTCCCAATCTCAATCTCAAATCTCATAGAAAAAGAGAATTGTTAGAGACTCAATATGTTCTATACTTAACTGCCAATATCAATCTCAAATCTCAACTCAATCTCAATTCAATCTCAAAATAATAAGATAGATGTAGTATGCTTTTCTCAAGAACATGAAACACAACCCAACAATTGCCAACCATGCAATAACTCATATAACAATGATACTCATGTTCTTTCCACAACCAATATCTTTTCACTACCAATTAGGGCTTTAACAACAATGCTTATAGACAAGGTTTAACCAACATCATTCAACTCAACATTAACCTTGAAGCATTAAACCAATCACTACATGAAAAGGAAATTAGTTGTATCGCTCCAAATTTTTCGCATCCTTACCTTCAGGCTATAGGATCCGTGCCCGGAAGGAGGATGGGAAAAGGATGGCGCGGTACCTCGGACTGAGAGGCCTTGCGAAGGTCCCGCCTCTCGGGGGAGGTGTATTATGGTGATTTTTCGATGGATGGTGGGTTCACCAGGAAACGTTTGAATGGCAGTTTCCACGCCTAGGTTGGGAATGTGTTTGATGTGTTCAGTTTTAGCTTTAATCATCCAAGTCCTAGGTTTGGCCAAAATGCGTCTAAGCTATTCTATATGAAATGCAGATTTAAATGAAGACAAAAATAGATTTGGACAGAAAAATAGAAAGAACAAGATGGATTAAAGACCCATACCTGATCCGGATGTCTGATGAAGGTTCTAATTTTTGAAGTAGTCAGGATCGTCTGGAATTCGACAGGATCGTCTCCTATCTGACAGGATCGTCTGAGATCTGACGAATTCGTCAAACGAATTCGTCGAGAGACCTGCAAACAGAAAAATAGATGCAAAATACAGAGAATGCAACTATGATAACAGAGGGTAATGATATAAAATGACAGTAAGAACATTAAAATGATGATAATAAGCAAAAACACGAATGCATTATACCGATCTAATGACAATTTATGCTTTTATTATGCATTAAAGCTACATGGGTGAACTCCAAGATGCAGAATAATAAAGAATAACCATAGAATTAACTAAATGCAGAATAATACAACAGAAAAAGGATGAAGAAATGCAAACTCTGGGCATTGATTGCCCCCAATGTGAACTGCAGTCGAAATCATCTCGAATTGGGTCGAGATCGTCCGAGATTGTACGAGATCGTCTGAGATGAACTGAGCTTGCTCCGGCTGAAAAACAATGAAGTTCCTGCAAACAAACTTGAAAAAATGCGAATGCAAACAGTGTTTTAAGATGGTCTAGTGCGTGTAGAATTCGAGTTACAGGGAATTTCAGCCAGGGGGATGCTAAGGGGGAGGGCCTAGGATTAAATAGGCTTAGGAGGGAGGTTAGGAGGTTGGAGATCATCCCTATTTGGGAGATCTCCAATGGGGAGGGTCTCTAACGGCGTAGACACGCTTACGCCGGATTAGAGACGTCGTTGGAACAGAGACTAATTGTGAAAAATTAGTTTTGGGACAAGATCGTCTGGACGTCCTAGCCCAGACGAAATCGTCCGATCTGAGGCGATATCGTCTGATCGGCGACGATATCGTCAAACGGTCAAAACAAACTCTAAAAATGGCGAAGGAGGAAACGGATTAAGCGGCGGTTTGGGAGCGGTTTTGGAGGTTAAAATTTGAATTTGAATTATTTACTAGAGTAAGTGTAATTATTAAGGTTTTACTGTGCCAATTTTAGGGTGCTACATTTTTCCCCCTCTTTAGCGAATTTTTCGAAGAAAATGCGTTAAAGATGAGTTCTTCTCGATCTATGAGAAAGCAAAAATTATTCCCATTTTTAGGCGACGATTCTTGGTCGAATCGTACGACAGCTTACTATGGTGCCCCCTCCGTGTTTTTACCCAAATCGAACGTTTGAGGTAAAAACGAGAAAAGAAAAAAATTTAAAATGTTTTTAATTGTGTTTTGAATAAAATTAAGAAAAATAGGGTAAAACCCTAATTCATTATTACTGTTCATTTTTTGGTTTTTAGAGCTCTGAAGCAAAAATGGTCGAGACAGACGCACAGATCGACAGAGGTCCGAGCGCGGGCTACGGGTAAGAGTCTAAACTTAGTTTAGAATGCTTTAAGTTGAATTTACATGCTTTTTAGGTGAATTTTGAGCAATTTTTGAGCATCGCGAGCGAAATCGGCGAAAGGGGGACGATTTCGTCAAATAAGGGACGATTTCGGCTTGCGAAATCGGAGACGATTTTGCTCAAATTTGGGACGATATCGTCCAATAGTGGACGATATCATCATTTGTATAAAATTGAACTGATTTTACTTGCATTATTAATTACTTGAGTTTTTATTAATGATTTTTTATTGTGTTGTTTTTATGTTGCAGAGAGGATTACTGAAGAGCAGAGAATGGAAATACGGCGGGTTGAGAGATGACTTGGCCGCTCTATCTCAGGCAGAGCGAGATCAGCTGGCATAGGTCGGCTTGCAGCATGTGGCAGAGATGCCACAAGTTTCTACAGACATGGGGCTACTGATAGCCCTAGCAGAGAGGTGGTATCCGGGTTCTTCCTATTTCTGGTTACCGATAGGGGAGATGACTCCCACATTAGAGGATGTATGGAGGATTTTGAGGATCCCCATACAAGGATGGTTGATCACTCCTATGGCCAATCAGGGCCATGCTATGATGCGGTTGTGTGGCGATCCGAGCTTCGCCCTGGAGAAGGGCGGAGTGAACATCGAGTCGCTACGTCAGATGCCTGGGGCATCGAGACTCACACGGGTTTTGGCTGGGGTGGTAGGTGGACTTCTATTGTGCCACCAGAGCGGATGCAGGGTACCATGGGTACTAGCAGATGTGGTCTATGACATGAGAGACCATGGCTACAGGTTTGCTTGGGGCAGCTTTGTTCTATGCCGATTGTATAGGATCCTGCATGGGGTCGTGTACAAGGGCGGCCGATGTCTAGTTATGACATCGCTACTACAGGTTTGGTGCTGGGAGCACATTGTAGTGCGGAGGCCGATAGGGCTTCCTTTGATAGGGGTTGATGGGGAGAGGCCCCGAGCTTTCTACTGGTGGCTCCGAAGAGGGTCACAATGACGGATAGATCTATCGATGTCCTAGAGACTACTTGATGACCTTGTCTTCGACCAGATCACCTGGAGGCCTTGGAGAGATCATCCAGGGTGGGCCGAGGATGGACAGGAGTTGGCTCACATCAGGCGAGTCTGCTGGCTGAGGATGGAGAGGGGAGAGGTGGAGCTCCATCGCTATGACCGAGTTTTGTGATAGTTCGGTCTACAATAGGGGATCCCATCTCTCAGGGATTACGAGTTTTCTCGGACTATTCAGGATAACACTACAGTTAGTGGGGCTCCAGATATGCAACGCTTCTAGAGTCAGGACGTAGATGATGCCCCCATTCAGCCAGTGGATGGGGATGATGCAGGGGTAGCCGATGGCTATGATGCCTAGTACACAGGCATCCGCCCTCCTCGGATGACGAGGGCTTAGGGTTCGATTCATGTAGTTGTGCATCGGATGGGGAGGCGATGCCAGGCGGCCATTGAGGTGGCCCAGGGTCACGACAGGAGAGAGCAGAGGAGACCACAGGCACAGCAGAGGCCACGATAGTGGGAGAGGAGGGAGGAGAGACCCCCTTCTCCACAGAGAGAGAGGCCACCATCGCCCGATAAGGGCAAGGGTGTTGACACTAGGGAGAGCAGCGAGACAGTGACTCTCCGAGTGGAGACAGTCCATCTCCAGGCATAGGTGCAGACCTTGCAGGAGGAGGTTGCACGCCACCGAGCTGAGGTTACACAGCTCAGAGATGAGATTGCATGCCTCAGAGCACGGGGTGGAGGAGCGAGCACTCGGGAGCTAGCACGGGCTATTGCCCAGATCACATTTTATCAGACACTATACCACCAGATGGTGCCAGAGGAGGAGAGATTACCACTGTCGGCTACCATCATGGATCCGATCAAGATTGGGTCATCAAGGACTTCATCTCGATCCACGACTAGGACTCGTAGTACCACACATACTACGATGGGGCCACCTCGTCCACCTCAGGGCGGGGGAGGAGATGAGGTTGAGAGCTCGAGGGGTTCTCGAGGCTAGCTACTATAGATTGCACTGCACAGATTGATATATAGTATTTATTATTTTTGATAGAGGATTGAGTATGCCGAGGTACAGATTGTGGCATACCGATTCGATTTTGATATGATGTATATTATGGTTGATACAGATATATATGAGATATTTTTGATCATATGACTTGTGTCTTATGTATTTTTATGATGCTTTTAATGTTTTGATTGATTGATTTGATGATTCATGTAATTACGTCATTGGAAATATTATGGTTGAAATGTCATGCTTGAAAAATTTAAATGAAATAATTTGATAGAACAAATTGGTTGTTTGTGATGTGATGATTTGATAAAAAAATAAAAGGGACTTTTAACAATAATTTCAAAGGACATTGTCGCTATTATAGACCATTTCATGGAGTCGCCGCTCACTCGGTCGTCAAGCTAATCCCAGTATAGAAATATTGTTAAAAAGTAAAAGAGTGCTTAAGAGACTTGTCTTAAGACTTTGGTGCAATGGTGCAAATGATGATGATGATGGTTTGTTTTCAGAGTTTCATAAAAATAGTATGCATGAAATAATGTTAAAATGATTTTTGCTAGGCATAAATTCCTAAGTGTGATAAAATTTTTGGATAATTCCCTAGGAATTATACCATCATTGCAAAATTGAAGGTTGACATAATGACATGAAATAGTGATAATGTGCATGCTTTTTGTTAAAAAACATAATTGTATAACAGAATGATTTAAGTCATATGGTTTTCATGATTTTCAAATAAATGGGGAATAAAAATTGGTACAATGGTTTGCGCTAGGCATAGAATATGTAGGTATAGACTTATACCATCATCGCGAAAATCAAAAAAGAGATAGTTTTATTGCATGGTTGATTTTTAATAAATAGAAAATATGAAGATGAGGACTTGCGCTAGGCATAAAATTCCAATTTTGGTTTTAGAACTATACCATCATCGCGAAAGTCGACAATATATATATATATGTGTTTTGATTGTATGGTTTTGAAAGAAATTTTGATTTTTTCTATTATGTATGTAGTTGTCTTTATACTAAACAATTGTACTTTAAAGAAGAAAATGAATTATTCCAGACAATTTGCAAAAAATATTTCAAAGTATCTTAAAGACAAAAGTTAGATTTATAAGGAATCCCATGTGCATATGTGAGTTCATTTCCAATCTTGATTTATCATAATGATACACAAAATCTCTCAAATACAAATGTGTGTGCAATTGCTATGTTCATTTACCAGTTTTGAGCAAGATAATATGATACAAGTGATTTGAATGAACCAAATAAGTGTTCATTAACCATGATGTAGATGCATATAACCATACTAGACTACTATGTAAGTCGGATTATCAAGAGCTAGCTAATCCATAAGCAGACATAGGTCTATACAAAAGAAGGTCGCTAATGTGACAGACATATCGCCACGCTAGGAGTTACCCAAGGCCAAGCGGGTTGGGCACAAACCACCTGTTATGGGGCTTACCTCACGATTTTCGAATAATTGAGAATTCCGGGGATTCAAGCTCATCAACCCTTCTTTTCTTTTCAAAGGGTAGGGAAAGGGATTTTATTGCTTTTGCTTTTGCTTTCTTTTGCTTTCTTTTGTATTTTTGCTTGATAATGTTGTAATGATATAAAATAATATTTTTCTTTTTCTCTTTTTCTTGAACTTTGCTTTTTCTTTTTTTTTTCTATGCTAGGGATACTTGCTCGGATTAGCTGTAGAGCAAGGGATTTTTATTGCAGGTAGGGGTGAGCTTGTCCTTTTGCCAATTCTCAAAGATTCTAGACCATGTGCATGATAGGATAGCGAGGGAAACTTTTCGCTCAAGAAACCACTTCTACTATGTAGCATAGCATGGACATTACAAATATAATCATTTTATTGTGAAAGGATGTGCTTGGTTTAAGTAAATAACAAGATCAATTCTCTGTGCTCAAACTTTATTTAATTGAATTTTGTGGACTTTGATATAAGAGAGATTAGTAATCATGCCAGATAAAAATCAAGATATTTATTTTTGTGTTTGTGAAAGTGAGGGATTCCAAATAAATGCTAATTTATCCAAAATAATTTGAAACATATAATTGCAACATTTGTAAGAAGATATATATAAATACTTTTTGAGAAGTTTTGAGAATGTTGACTCTCTCTTTCTTCTTTATGTTGTTTTGGTTTCGAAAGAGTCAAGAATATTGCTGTTTTTTTATTTTTATTATTATTATTTTTGTTTTTGAAAGAATTAACAAGTGCCATAAATAAATACAACAAGTAGTTTTGAATATTTTGATGATTATGAATGTTTTTGGTGTTTTTGAATTTAAAATTGAAAGAAATACAAGATAGTGATTTTGAAATATTTTAAACAAATATATACAAGGATGAAATGACCAAATTTATACATAGTAACGTTTAAGATGCAAAATGTTCATGGGTTCTTTAAGTTCTTTACCATCTAAGGTAGATAATTTGTATGCTCCCGATTCAAATTTAGCGAGTGATAATGTATGGTCCAAGCCGGTTGGGCTCAAATTTACCTTTAAGGTCCTTAGTTGCATTAGTATTTTTTTGATTTTCTTTTAAAACAAGGTCGCCGATCTCAAAGGATCGATGACGAACTTTTTTAGCATATGATCTTTTAAGCTTGTTTTGGTAGGCACGGAGATGCTCCAAAGCATTGATGCATTTTTCATCTAGGAGTTCTAGCTGACTGAGTCTACCAGCTCGATATTCATCTCCTACTTCGGTATCTTGAAGTAGTAGAGCCAAAGAAGGAACTTCTAATTCAAAGGGAAAAATGGCTTCAGCACCATAAACCAAAACAAAAGGTGAAGTTCCAGTGGGGGTTCGAACACTAGTTCGATAGGCCCACAAGGTTGGATATAACTGAATGTGCCAGTCGTGGCCAGATTTATTGACCAATATTTTGAGAATTTTGATTAAGGTTTTGTTAGATGCTTCTGCTTGACCATTACCCTGAGGATAATAGGGAGTGGACCAGCGATGTTGAATCTTATATTTTTGGCATAATTTTTTAACATCTTTATTTTTGAAACAAGTTCCATTATCGGAGATGAGATTTGCGAGAATTCCGAACCTACAAATGATTTGATTAAAAATAAATTTAGAGACTTGTGTGCCAGTGCGGGAAGTTAAAGGCATAGCTTCCACCCACTTCGTGAAATACTTAGTGGTGGTTATGATGAATTTGTGTCCATCAGATGACACGAGATTGATTTTGCAAATAATATCTAAACCCCATTTTGAAAAGTGCCAAGGATATGAAATAGCCTACGAGTTCTTGTGCGGGCGCATGGACAAGGTCGGCATGTTTCCGGCACTTGTCGCAATGGCGCACATAATCATGTGCATCATTCTCCATGGTAGGCCAAAAGTATCCTATCCTAAGGAGCTTTTTAGCAATGACACTACCACTGAAGTGTCCTCCACAAGATCCATCGTGGGCTTCACTCAAGGCTGATTTGGATTCTTCTAAATTCAAACATCTTAATAGGATACCTTCAAAAGATCTCCTATATAAAGTATTGCCAATTATTACAAATCGACTTGCTCGTCTACGTAATAACCGATGTTGGTTTCTATTAGAATTGGCAAGGAAAGTCCCATTTTGGAGAAAATCAAATATATCCATATACCAAGGTTCAGGAGTAGTTTCATTGATTAGAAACACATCCAAAGGTTCTAAGCATGACTTATTTGAAGTGGGTTCCTGGAGTCGACGAATAATGATAGTGGCATATTCGTCATCTAACTCCAAGGGCAGGAGAGATGCAGCTACGGCCATAGCATCAATTGCATGGTTGCAAGTTCGAGGAATAGCTTCCAAGGTAACTTGATCAAATAGAGACATTAATTGTAAAACATAGGCTTTATATGGGCGTAGTTTATCATCTCTGGTCTGATAAACTTCATTAATTTGGTTTATAACAAGTTGAGAATCACCAAAAACTAACAGATGTTTAATTTTTAGTGCCAAGGCAGCTCGTAATCCAAGGATTAGAGCTTCATATTCAGCAGTATTGTTGGTGCAAGCAAATGTTAATTTGAAGGACAGAGGAATAAGATGTTTTTGTGGGGATATTAAAATAATACCCGCACCAGCCCCACTCATGCATCGGGCTCCATCAAAGTATAAGGACCATTGTTCAATATGGTCTGCCTCTAATTGAAGGCATTCATCAGGAAACTCAATGATGAGGGGATGGGTAGACTCTAAGGGTGCAGCGGCTAATTGATCTGCTATGATTTGACCCTTAACAGACTTTTGTCCTATGAACGTGAGGTCAAACTCGCTTAGAGCAAGAACCCACTTGGTTGTGCGACCCGATAAATAAGGTCGACTCATGAGATACCTCAAGGGATCATATTTAGCAATGACATAAGTTTTCTGACTAAGCATATAATGGCATAATTTTTGCATAGCAAACACGATTGCTAGACATAGTTTTTCTAATGTTGTGTAGCGGGTTTCATAACTGATGAAGGTTCGGCTAATATAATAATTAGCACGTTCTCTCTTCTCATCATCAAGCTGAGCTAACATAGCTCCTAAGGCAGAATCTGAAGCTAAAATATATAGGAGAAATGGGCGATCAGGTCTAGGCGGTGAAAGCACAGGTGGGTTAAGGAGGTATTGTTTGAGAAGTTCAAAAGCTTCTTTACATTCGTCGTCCCAATTAAAAGGGACATCCTTCTTAAGAAGTTTAAGAAAGGGACCGGTTTTGTCCGCTGGCTTATCGATGAAGCGACGGATGGCTTGAAGCTTACCTTGTAAACTTCGTAACTCAGATATATTAGTAGGTGCGGGCATATCAGTGATAGCCACAATCTTGAGAGGGTCGATTTTGATACCACGTAAAGAAACTAAAACCCCTAATAGTTTACCGGACTTAACTTCGAATATGCATTTGGCTGGATTTAATCGAATAAGATATTCTCGTAATCGATTAAAAACTTTTCTCAAATCATCTAAATGATTATCTTCATTAATAGAGCGAGCTATAATATCATCTACATAATCATGTAGGATATCATGCATCATATCATGAAAAATATAAGTCATAGCTCGTTGATAGGTTGCACCTGCATTCTTTAAGCCAAATGGCATCACTTTCCAACAAAAGGTACCCCAGGGGGTAATAAAGGTTGTTTTAGCCTGATCTTCAGGAGCTATCCTGATCTGATTATAACCGGAGAATCCATCCATTAAGGACATCATCCCACTCCCGGCAGTAAAGTCAATGATTTGATCCATGTTTGGAAGAGGAAAATCATCTTTAGGGCATGCAGCGTTAATATCTCTAAAATCTGTGCAAACCCTAACTTTGGTGGCTTCTTTCTTGGTAACTGGAACTACATTTGAGATCCATTCAGCATAATCAATAGCTTGTATAAAAACAACATTCAGGAGTTTTTCTAACTCCCCTTTGACTAGCAAAGCCACTTTGGGATGCATTTTTCTAAGTTTTTGTTTAACAGGTTTAGCATCCGGATGGACCACTAGGTGATGCATGACTATAGAAGGGTCTAGACCTGGCATATCTTCATATGTCCAAGCGAAGACATCTTCATATTCTTTAAGGAATGCAATGTATTGCTCTTGTTTTTCTTGACTTAATTCTGATCCAATATTGATTATGTGAGGATTATCCTCGGTTCCAATATTAATTTTAATGACGTTTTCTACCTCCATGTGTAGATCTCTTTCAAAATTAGGTGGGGCGGGTGAAACGCCCAATTCTTGTAATTCTTGTAAGGTTAAGTTGGATAATTCATCTTGAGGATTAGTGGTCTCAAGTTGGGCTATAGTTGGTATAGAACCATCAAAATAAAATCCATTGTGTAACATCTCTTCAACGGAGACATCGTGGAAGATATCTCCTTCCAACTCCTCATCGGAGTCGGCAATCATTTCAGGGTAAGCTATGGATAGCATGTTACATGTAAATGGCTGATTTTTTAGAGGCAAATCATCACGCCTATCCAAATAATCTTGATAACATATGAGTTGATCATCATCTTCAAAAGGAAAGGGTTGACCCTTACTAGGAAATAGGCCCACACCATAGCGGGCAGGCCACGGTTCTACCTCGAAAGGTTCTTTCATGCCATTTTGGAAAGGTCCCAAGCCTTTCCCTTTATATCCCATTTTAAGCATTATGGGTTTAGCTTTAATATATTCATTGGTAAAATAACATCGAGCATATCCCTCATGATGAGTTTTGATATTTCGAGGGATTCTTCCCCAGTCATATCCTTTATAAATGAAGGCACAACTCCCGACTTGGTAAGTACTTCCCATAGGTTGTGGGAGGCCCAAAGTACGAGGAGATGGTGGCAAGTTATTTAAAAGAATTGAATCTTGCATGAAAGCATTTGTTTTTTTGATATTAAGATTGTGGATAAATCTGGTAAAAGTTCATCAGAAAGAGCATAAGATGTAGAAGGATCATTCCCTATATCTTTAGATGTGGAAGGTATGATAGATGTTGATAATGTGGAAGTGTTAATAGATGGGTCTATAGGTTTTGAAATTATAGGGATGGAACATGAAGGATTGGTCGTGGATTGAAGATCTTTTTGAGGTTCTAGAGTGGTTTGTTTAGAAGATTGTTGATCTATATATGAGGATGAAATTAATGGAGGGAAATAGGTGAAGCTATGGGTGTGTGTTTCATAGTTTTAGATGAAAAATAAGAATTAGGATGTGTGGATGACAGAGCGAGGGCAAAATTGCACTCCAACTAGGTTCTGCCAAAGCACACATATCAAAGGGTCTAGGATCACCGTGGATAGTGACCAACTGATTTTTAAATTCGAATTTAACACATTGGTGTAAAGTTGATGGGACAGCCCGCATTGCATTGATCCAAGGACGACCCAAGAGTATATTGTACGATGCGGGGCAATGTACAATAAACATGGTGGTATCTAGAGTTCGAGGACCAACTTGCAATGGGATGGTAATAACTCCACACGTTTCTTGTGTTTCGTCATTGAAAGCTTTGATAATCATGTCAGTTTTCTTCATTTCATCACTTCTAAAGCCAAATCGTTGGTAGAAGTCAAAAGTGCAAATGTTTAGAGATGAACCATTATCAATCAGGACTCGTTTAACAACTACATCTCCAATTAGAGCAGTAATATATAAGGGATTATCCTTATGTAAACTGTGTTGTGGGATATCTTTATCCCGGAAGTCAATACAATCAACTTCTCTAGTGATGATAGTATTGGCCATGGCTTCGAGTTGAATATTTTGAGGTACCATCATTTGGCTTAATGTAAGCATCAACTCATCCCTATGGGTAGGAGAAGATCTTAATAAATCCAAAAGGGAAATTTTTGGCTGTAGTATTGGATAATTGCTCATTAATATTGTAAGGGGGTTTAAGTTGAACATTGGAAGCATGATTCCCTTTATTGGGATTTTTCAAAACAAATGGAGCTGATCCATCATTCTGGTTTGGTTCTTGTTGAGAATTTTGAGCCTATTGTCGGGTAATGACTCCAATGGTACCTACAATGTTATATTGAAGACGTTGAACTGGTCTCGGTTGAGCGTTTATGGCTTGTTCATTTGGGAGGAATTGATTAGAAGAGGGTCGAGTAGTAACTCTTCTAGGAAATGGTTCTTCCGGAACCATAGCATCTGTGATGGGTTGAATAGGATCTGATTCATTTTCAGAACTATTCGATTGGTTTGAAGTGATGTCTATTTCACTTTCAATATCTGATTCTATATCACTAGGATCTGGAGTTTGAATATTATGTAGGGGCCTGGTTGTGACCATGGATAAAGTTGTGTCAAATTTTTGTAGATCATGATTAGGTAAATGTCCGCTAATAGTTCCTACATATCGGGTAGGAGGAGGAACATTATGATGTTCGATTTGATTGGCCACCTCTTTACCATGTCTTGGTAAAGGGTGTTGAAATATGTCTAATGATTGATTAGCATTTTGATTTTGATTTTGGGGAATGTTCTTTTGAGGATTATTAGGAGCATTTTGTTTAGGTTGGAAGGCTTGCACCTCCATTTCATTATTATCAATCAGATCCTGTATTTTATGTTTCAACCTTTTACAAGCGTTGGTAGAGTGTCCAGGCCCTCTATGGAAATCACGAGTGTAAATCAACTATGTATCCGGGTATAGTTGGATCAGGTTCCCGGATAGCTGGTAATTGGATCAAACCTCTTTCGAGTAATTGAGGTAAAATAGTTGATAAGGGTTGATTCAATCTAGTAAATTCTCGAGGAGGCTTATCAGGCGGTTTCAATATAAATTTTTTTGTTGTTTTCGTTGCATTGATATTAGCAACATTTATGCTATCAGTGACTCCGTCACCTACAACTTGTTTGTTTTTATATTGATTTCTGGAGGTTTTCTCATCATCCTTCTTCCTAAGTTGGCCTCTCCTAATGAGGGCATCTTCTACTCTTCGAGCTAAATCTATAGCCTGATCGAAGGTAGTTAAAGTAGCGGTTGATAGCTCATAAGATATTTGTTCTTGTAAATTATTAATAAAAATGTCCAACATTTCCCTATAAGGTAGCACAAAGTGCAGTTTTCCTATCAACTGCCTCCATCTAGCTAAGAAATCGGCAAAACATTCATCCTTGTCTTGTTTTAAGTTGTATAAATCTTTAATGGTTACATGCCTCTCGATGTAGGCACTAAATTGATGGACAAAAGATTCAGTTGTTTCTTCAAAGTTTCTCAAAGAATGAGTGGGCAATTGATAGTACCACTCTAATGCCATTCCACCTAAACTTTTTGGGAACATTTTTAGTAATAGCAAGTCATCATGTGATATATCATGACATGCTATCCTAAACATGCGAAGATGCTCTATGGGATCTTCGGTTCCTTTATATATAGGCAGGATGGGCATGGGAAAATGCTTAGGGTACGGTTGTGCTACAACTATGGGATCCAAAGGTTGACTACATATCTCTCGATAATTGTACGAGGGACGGTAAGGATCTATCTGGTCCATACGCGAAGCTAACTGTTTCACCATGGCTTCCAGATTACTAGTTTGCCCACCATATTGGTTTGGTAGGGCATTGATATGGGATTTGTGAGCATATGATGGAGGGACATGAAGATTAGATGCTATGTTGCTATTGTGTAAATTGTTGGTAGGAAAGGTGTTATGAAGGAATTTTGAAGTTGTATTATGTTGTATTCCAGATTGTTGAAAATTGGTGTTTGGCTTCATTTTAGGTTTTTGTTTACTTGAAGCATATTGATCAATAGTTTGGCGAAGTAAAGCAGTGAAGGAAGTTTTCTTTTGTGTGGGAATGATTTTAGGCTCAATAACAGGTTCCTTAGGAGGTTGGGTAACCTATTGTTTTGGCATGTTCTGAATCATAGTGACCATATCTCTATTGGATGGTCCAGCCTTATCACTTTCTTGATCAATGAAAGACAAGGGATTAGTGTGCACATCAAACATATGTTCCATGGCTGCTTGAGTGTCACTAATTTGCCCTTTATCAATACGAACTGCCATATTAAGAGCGCCAATGTTATTATTGAAAAATTTCCAGAAATGATCTAAGTTGTCAAAAGCAATAGTTCCATCTGGAGCTACTCTAGGGGATGAGGATCCATCCTCTTTAACATTTTCTTCTTGTTCATTGTCTTCACCTAGGTCATCTTCTGGTTGATCTAGAGTTTCTCCTTCCGGAATTGGATCTTCAGGAAGGACATTTGGGTTTCTAGTTTTATCTTCTAACCAATCTTCTTCTTCTCCTTCAGTTTGTTTACCATTCCTAAGTTTAGGCATTGTGCTTAATTTAGATTTCAGAAAATATATATATATATATATATATATATATATATGCAACAAGCTTAAGAGGTATATATTAATTATATACCTACTACAATATTTAAAATGAAATGTTTTGGTTTTTGTTATGTTTTTTTTTAGTTTTTCTTGTTTTTGTAATAATATTGTAAAGATAACAAACAACACAATAAATGCAAGAACTAATACTTAAAGTAATGATCTAGTTTTCTATAAACAATTTATAAATATCATTAATGGGCTCGAGTTCTTCAGGAGTCATGAAGTGTTCTTCTTCAAATTGAAAATTTTCTTTCAAAAATTTAATGAAAAGAGCTATAGTGATATTATCTGTCTCAGATTCTAGTTGATAGAAGTAAAGCTCGTGGCAATACTCTCGATATAACATAGCTCGAGGAACTCTATTCCATATTTCCCTATCCATAAGAACAACCTCTTGGTCTTCTACATGACCTAGGAACTGGTGTATAATGGCTGCGTTCTCGAGGTATTCCTCGAAGGTGAACAATTTTGAAGACACAAGAGCTCTCCTATAAGCTAACCATCTATGGCAGGCTCTCTGAAGTTCATGATAAAAGACGAGTTGATGAGGATCCAGGATTCTATCTAGGACAAGCCTCTTGATTTGTTTAAGTTTTGTTGACCTAGATGAAATGACACTTAGTCTTCTATCAAGTTCGTCCCACAAAAGTTGATTTCTATCTGTTTCAGGCACACTAAGCACAGAATTGATTTCTATGGCTGCCAATTGGTTTTCAACATTTATAGTAACTGCTAATATTTTCTTAGGAGCTACCATCTAAACATGATATGCAACTTATTAGTTTTAAATGATTTGAAATGCATCTATGTTTTGGTTGTTTTATTTTTTTTTGTTTTCAAAAGGTTTTAAATGCATTCACGTCGGGTTCACCAAAATGTATCGCTCCAAATTTTTCGCATCCTTACCTTCAGGCTATAGGATCCATGCCTAGAAGGAGGATGGGAAAAGGATGGCACGGTACCTCGGACTGAGAGGCCTTGCGAAGGTCCCGCCTCTCGGGGGAGGTGTATTATGGTGATTTTTCGACGGATGGTGGGTTCACCAGGAAACGTTTGAATGGCAGTTTCCACGCCTAGGTTGGGAATGTGTTTGATGTGTTCAGTTTTAGCTTTAATCATCCAAGTCCTAGGTTTGGCCAAAATGCGTCTAAGCTATTCTATATGAAATGCAGATTTAAATGAAGACAAAAACAGATTTGGACAGAAAAATAGAAAGAACAAGATGGATTAAAGACCCATACCTGATCCGGATGTCTGATGAAGGTTCTAATTTTTGAAGTAGTCAGGATCGTCTGGAATTCGACAGGATCGTCTCCTATCTGACAAGATCGTCTGAGATCTGACGAATTCGTCAGAGACCTGCAAACAGAAAAATAGATGCAAAATATAGAGAATGCAACTATGATAACAGAGGGTAATGATATAAAATGACAGTAAGAACATTAAAATGATGATAATAAGCAAAAACACGAATGCATTATACTGATCTAATGACAATTTATGCTTTTATTATGCATTAAAGCTACATGGGTGAACTCCAAGATGCAGAATAATAAAGAATAACCATAGAATTAACTAAATGCAGAATAATACAATAGAAAAAGGATGAAGAAATGCAAACTCTAGGCATTGATTGCCCCCAATGTGAACTGTAGTCGAAATCGTCTCGAATTGGGTCGAGATCGTCCGAGATTGTACGAGATCGTCTGAGATGAACTGAGCTTGCTCCGGCTGAAAAACAATGAAGTTCCTGCAAACAAACTTGAAAAAATGTGAATGCAAACAGTGTTTTAAGATGGTCTAGTGCGTGTAGAATTCGAGTTACAGGGAATTTCAGCCAGGGGGATGCTAAGGGGAGGGCCTAGGATTAAATAGGCTTAGGAGGGAGGTTAGGAGGTTGGAGATCATCCCTATTTGGGAGATCTCCAATGGGGAGGGTCTCTAACGAGTGCAGACACGCTTCTACCGGATTAGAGACGTCGTTGGAACAGAGACTAATTGTGAAAAATTAGTTTTGGGACAAGATCGTCTGGACGTCCTAGCCCAGACGAAATCGTCCGATCTGAGGCGATATCGTCTGATCGGTGACGATATCGTCAAACGGTCAAAACAAACTCTAAAAATGGCGTGGGAAACGAGGAAACGGATTAAGCGATGGTTTGGGAGCGGTTTTGGAGGTTAAAATTTGAATTTGAATTATTTACTAGAGTAAGTGTAATTATTAAGGTTTTACTGCGCCAATTTTAGGGTGCTACACTAGTAGACATCCTTTTCCCTCCAAATATATTTGAACAAAATAGCCACCAACATAAATCACCAATGCAAAGAATAACTTTCTCAAATCAATCTCAATGGAGTAAGCCCAAAACATGAATCAAGTAAAGCATTAACTTGATCAAAACAACCTCTATGGAAGCAACTCAACCATCAATCTCAAAACAGCCAACTAAGGGTTTCACCATCTCAATGCAAGTAGCAAGACTTACTAACATAAACCCTAGTGCAAAATGCTTCCTCTTCCTCAACCAAAATTATGCATTCACCCAAAAACTCATCAATGATTTTAATGCATAAACAATCTTCAATATCCAGAAAATGGGATTTACACCAACAAGAATACCCAGTAGACAACCTTTTCACTCCAAACCCAATTTTAGAAAATACACCATCAACAATATACATGGAATAAGTTGCCCATACCTTTGTTTTAGGAAGAAGAGAATAGTTCTTCAACCTGTTACCAACACCACCCTCAAATTTGCCACCAAGTTAGGGTTAGATCATAAAAGTAACCACAAAAATATTTATTCTATAAAACACCTTATGACTCCAATCCTTAGAAGTCAACTACCAAAAAAATATAAAGCATACAAACAATATATCCTTTTACACCTTATATCTCAACCACACACTATCAACCTTATATCTCCAAAGAAGCATTTAACCTTAAAAATAATTTTAAATAAATTTTCCCAACCACTTCTTCTTTAACAAAATGCAGATATTATTTAAAAAACCTTACCAAAAAAAATGCTTCCAAAAATCGTGGGTCAACAGTGCCTCCAAAAAAATCAGAGCATAAAAACTCTTCTCACACTCCACGGTGGGAGTCGAACGCTTGACCTCCCTTCAAGCGCCTTCGCAGAACAGTCATTGCCACTAGGCCAACGACACTAGCTTGAAGGCTAGCAAGAGTCTCCTTCTCCTTAACCCTTTGGCAGTGGATAAACATGGTGAAAAAATGATAGCCATAGCTTTTACTTCCCAACTTTTGTGCAATTCGAATTTCTTTCACACCATTGCTTTGGACTATAGGTTATGGCTTATATAGCCAAACTTCCATGCTATGCACGACGTCGAGTGGGAGGATAATTCAAAATTTTTGAATTAACATTATTTTAGCACCTTTGAAACAACTTTAGGGTTTATGAAACCCTTTTGATTATTTAAAAAGTAATCAAAGGTCTTTTAGACCTTAGACCTTAGGTGGAGAACCCATTAAATTATTAATCACTAAATAAAATAAATAATTAATTAAAAAACCTTAAAAATGTTTTATTAATTAAGTTATTTAATTGATAAGTGTCTCCAGCCTTTGCATTAAGCTGAAAGTGGTTTTGAGAAAAACCCTTAATGCATCCACTTGGTTTTAATAAAAACCCTTAAACCTGCCATGGTTTTGATAAAAACATTTTCATCTGCCACATGGAATCTCTCCGAAATCTTCTAGAAAATATTTTTTGGAATCTTCAACCTTTGAAGCCAATAAATCCTATTGACATTAATTCCAGTTACTTTTGACATCAATGACAACTCATAGACAAGAATCTAGGATCTCAAACCCAAAATTGCCAATAATTCCCCCTTAGTCATTGATGGCAAACCATGCTTCTCAACAACACTAAAACTCAAAACTACTGTATAGAAATCAGCTCCCCCTGACTTGATGCTCTCCCCCTTTGTCATCAATGGAAAAGGGTCACCTTTGTGGCTTGGGACTAAGAATGAGCCTCTTAGCTTAGTCCCTCCCCCACCTCCTGTTAAGGTGATTAATTTTGGGGTGGGAGTAAAACTCCCATTAGGCACTGATCTTCATTAGTGTCTATAGCTACCTTACCATGTCTTCTCTTGTTCTCCTTGTCCATATTCCTATTCCTGTTCATGTCACTATTGTTGTTCTTGTTATCATTCCTGTTCTTATCCATGTCTTGATTCTTATGCCTGTTCATACCCATGTTCCTATTCTTGTACCTTGGAATTTTAGCTCTACACTGTCTAGCTATGTGACCTTCATTGTTGCACTTATAACAACTAACAATGTTATTTCTTTGAGGCATACCTGATCTTTGACTCCATTTGTTCTGACCAACCCTATTCCTGTTATTAGCCTTGCAATAAAAAACCTTGTGCCCAAACTGTTTACAAGAGTAGCAATACCCTTGAAAGAAATTACCACCTCTGAATCTGTCATTTACCTTCCTCACTTGAGTCATGCAATGTGAAGCCATGTGACCAAACTTGTGACAAGCAAAACATCTACCATTAAAATTTCCTTGATTTGACCTCTTAGGTCCTATAAACTTTCTCCCATTTTTTTTATTCTTGTTTTCTGATTTTGTGCATCTATCACTCAAGGACTATTTTTTTGAAGTACTTTCCTCATCAGAACTCTCTTCCTTTTGGAATCTCTTACTAGATTCCCCAGCAAAGTCGCCAACTTGTTCCATGTGTTTCTTACCAAAACCAAGATCTATTTTATCTGTTGTCCTTCTTTGATCTTTGATGATTGACTTTACCTTTTTGGTGCTATCTTCAAACCTGTAAAGCTTCTTGTACTATTTAGTTTCCTCTTTCAAGGAAGCCACTTTTTGTTCCAACTATCTACACTCAAGAACCTTAGAATCTAACTTATCCTTAAGTTTTTGTGTCTTGGCTATAGAGAAGTCAAGACTTTATATAAGCTCATCTCTCTCAATACAACATTCATCAAATTTATCATTGAGTCTAGCATTCTTCTTTCTTTCCTTTTTCAAAGCACTAAGAGCACTAACAAGTTCAGTTTCAAGATCTACTTCACCATACTCTATAACTTCCTCTATTTTTTTACCTTTTGAAACATCAATGACTTTTTCAGATTTCTTATCACTAGAGGTGCTACCCTTTTCTAAAGCCATACAAAGATCTTCCTTACAATTTTTTGAAGCATCCTCATACATAGTATAACTAGAAATCAATCCATAATTTGTGCAATCATCCTCAAGATGTCCAAAATTTTCACATCTAAAACATTTCATAAGGAAAAATCTATGTTTCTTTTATTTTTCTTTTTCTGTTAGGAACAACATCTCATTTCCAACATCACTTGAAGAACTTTCACTATCACTACTAGAACACTTACTTGTCTTGTCTAGGTAGAAACTTTTCTTGTGTTTATGAGAGTACCTCTTTCCTTGATTGCTTTGCTCATATTTATTCTTTCTTTAATGCCTGTGCCTTTCAGAATCCTTGCTCTTATAATCCTGTTTATCTTCATCACTTTCATCCTTGGCAGCAGTATAGTTAGTAGCATAATGACAAAAATTTCCACAATTGAAACACTTGACATATTTCATACCTTTGTGCTTTCTTGAGAACTTGCCCTTCTTGCTGTAATATGCCTCTTCATCACTAGAAGACTCATCACTATCTTGAATCTCTTTACCCTTGGATTTCTTGGTAGCCTTGAAATTTGCCTCCTTAACATCAACCTTCACTTGAGTTCTCAACTCAAATGCTGCAAGTATACTATGAAGCTCATCCTTTTTCAACTTATCCAAATCCTTAGCTTCCTCAATAGCAGAAATATTTTCACTAAATCTATTTGGAAGAGACATCAAAATCTTATCACAAATATCATTTTCAGCAAGCTCAAGACCTAGTTCCTTCATAGAGTTAACAATATCATCCATACGAAGCATATAGTCACTAATATTTTCTTCATAATTCATCTTGAGTTGTTCAAACATACCTTTGAAGTGTCTCAACTTGGCCTTTTGGACATTTGCATCACTTGTATGAACCACCTTCAACTGTTTCCACATTTCACTAGTTGTCTTGCAGTGAATCACCTTGGTAAGATCGCTTCTGTAAACCCTTCAGGATTGCATTAATTGCCTTTGAATTTCTATGATGTAGGAGCCTCTCTTCCTTAGTATAAGGACCATACTTAGGAATGGTATACTCATCCTCAATCACTTCCCAAACTTCATTTCAAAGAGCCATAAGATGAACCTTCATCCTAGCACTCCAAAGCCCAAAATATTCCCCATCAAGAATTGGTGTTGCATTACCACTTGTAGATTCCATTGTGTTCTTTACAATATTTTATTTCAAGTTGTTAAACTTTTTAAAGGAACCTGCTATGATACCAATTGAAGAACACAAGCTTATACTAAGACGGGGGGTGAATAGTATAAGACATCTTTTTATTTTCTCTATTTAACTTCAACTTCACAAAGCAATGAACCAATAGCAATATCAAAGTAATGCATAAAGCAACACACAATGAGACACCAATTTTAACGTGGTTCACCTAACATGGGCTACATCCACAAAAATTTTCTCTAAAAAGCTTTCTCAAAGTTCTTTGGGAATGCTTCCCAATTACAATGTTTATATGCCTCAGCCCAAAGGAGAAACCTTCCCCTACTCAAGTATTTATGAGCCTCTACCCAAAGGAGAATCCTTCCCCTCCTCACAAATTTATGAGCCTCCTACCCAAAGGAGAATCCTTCCCCTCCTCATGAATTTATGAGCCTCCTACCCAAAGGAGAATCCTTCCCCTCCTCATGAATTTATGAGCCTCCTACCCAAAGGATAATCCTTCCCCTCAGCTCTAGAAATGATACTTTAGAAGATCACCTACCTCTTATTTCGTTAGAACATGGAACTCCTTTCCACAGAAGACCTCCTGTCCTCAATGCTTAGCCTCAAGAGACCTTTGTCCTCATTGATCATCTCCACAACAACTCATCAACCTGTACTAAACACAGTCAGTCGGTCCAGCATAAGTCTTCTTCACTCTGTCAGATTTGTCCCAAGCTCAACTCATAAAGCTTGAACAATTCAATCTCTGCTGCACACAAGCCTTCTCAAAGAATTTTCAAAATTGTCCTCAGGTTCTTCTCAAAGAACCACTTCAACTTTGTCCTCAAGTCCTCTTCTATGACCTATCCAAATCAGCTCACAAGTCCTCCCTAGAACTTGTCCAAATCAGCTCACAAGTCCTCACTAGAACCTATCCAAATCAGCTCACAAGTCCTCACTAGAACCTGTCCAAATTAGCTCACAAGTCTTCACTAGAACTTGTCCAAATCAGCTCACAAGTCTTCACTAGAACCTGTCCAAATCATCTCACAAGTTCATCAAGAAAAACTTTCTTAGCATGAACCCACAAAGAGAATTGTTAGAGACCCAATGTGATTCATCAACCTCATAGAAGCATAAAGAGAATTGTTAGAGACTCAATATGTTCTATACTTAACTCCCAATCTCAATCTCAAATCTCATATAAACATAAAGAGAATTGTTAGAGACTCAATATGTTCTATACTTAACTCCCAATATCAGTCTCAAATCTCAACTCAATCTCAATTCAATCTCAAAAGAATAATATAGATGTAGTATGCTTTTCTCAAGAACATGAAACACAACCCAACAATTGCCAACCATGCAATAACTTATATAACAATGATACTCATGTTCTTTCCACAACCAATATCTTTTCACTACCAATTAGGGATTTAAAAACAATACTTATAGACAAGGTTTAACCAACATCATTCAACTCAAAATTAACCTTGAAGAATTCAACCAATCACTACATGAAAAGGAAACTAGTAGACATCCTTTTCCCTCCAAAGATATTTGAACAAAATAGACAGCAACATAAATCACCAATGCAAAGAATAACTTGCTCAAATCAATCTCAATGGAGTAAGCCCAAAATATGAATCAAGTAAAGCATTAACTTGATCAAAAAAACCTCTATGGAAGAAACTCAACCATCAATCTCAAAACAGGCAACTAAGGCTTTCACCATCTCAATGCAAGTAGCAAGACTTACTAACATAAACCCTAGTGCAAAATGCTTCCTCTTCCTCAACCAGAATTATGCATTCACCCAAAAACTCATCAATGATTTTAATGCATAAATAATATTCAATATCCAAAAAATGGGATTTACACCAACAAGAATACATAGTAGACAACCTTTTCACTCCAAACTCAATTTCAAAAAATACACCATCAACAATATACATGGAAGAAGTTGCCCATAACTTTGTTTGAGGAAGAAGAGAATAGTTCTTCAACTTGTTACCAACACCACCCTCAACTTTGCCACCAAGTTAGGGTTAGATCATAAAAGTAACCACAAAAATATTTATTCCATAAAACACCTTATGACTCCAATCCTTAGAAGTCAACTATCAAAAAAATATAAAGCATACAAAAAATATATCCTTTTACACCTTATTTCTACAAATTAATTAAACCATTCTCAGGGAATAATAACTTCTAAGCAAATCTCACTCAACAATCAAGCCAAAAATCTCAACCACACACTATCAACCTTATATCTCCAAAGAAGCATTTAACCTTAAAAATAATTTTAAATAAATCTGCCCAACTACTTCTTCTTTAACAAAATGAAGATTTTATTTAAAAAACCTTACCAAAAAAAATGCTATCGAAAATCGTGGGTCAACAATGCCTCCAAAAAAATCAGAGCGCAAAATCTCTTCTCACACTCCACGGCGGGAGTCGAACGCTTGACCTCCCTTCAAGCGCCTTCGCTGAACAATCGTTGCCACTAGGCCAACGACACTAGCTTGAAGGCTAGCAAGAGTCTCCTTCTCCTTAACCCTTTGGCGGTGGATAAACGTGGTGAAAAAATGATAGCCGTAGCTTTTACTTCCCAACTTTTGCGCAATTCGAATTTCTTTCACACCATTGCTTTGGACTATAGGTTATGGCTTATATAGCCAAACTTCCATGTTATGCACGACGTCGGCGGGAGGATAATTCGAACTTTTCAAATTAATATTATTTTGGCGCCTTCGAAACAACTTTAGGTTTTATGAAACCCTTTTGATTATTTAAAAAATAATCAAAGGTATTTTAGACCTTAGACCTTAGGTGGTGAACCCATTAAATTATTAAAATAATTTAATCACTAAATCAAATAAATAATTAATTAAAAACCTTAAAAAGGTTTTATTAATTAAGTTATTTAATTAATAAGTGTCTCCAGCCTTTGCATTAAGCTGAGAGTGGTTTTGAGAAAAAACACTTAATGCATCCACCTGGTTTTAATAAAAACCCTTAAACCTACCATGGTTTTGATAAAAACCTTTTCATCTGCCACATGGAATCTCTCCGAAATCTTCTAGAAAATATTCTTTGGAATCTTCAATATTTGAATCCAATAAATCCTCTTGACATTAATGCCAGTTCCTTTTGACATCAATGACAACTCATAGACAAGAAACTAGGATCTCAAGCCCAAAATTGCCAACAGAAAACATAAAAAGTGCTTCTAAACTATGTAAATTGAATCAATATTCATATATCTGCATGAAGGAAAATAATAACTATGTTATGCATGTATCAATTATGTAAAATAAGGCATGAAAGTGCATGAAGAACCCATTAATGTCCTAATTGAAGCATAACATAAAGAAACTAATCTAACCTAATTCTACCAGTCAGAAGTCTTCTAAACTGTAATTAAACCATGAAAATAGCTAGTCTACGCTAATTAATTTGATAGAAATGAAAAGGGAAAGGTGGTGATACCTCTACTACAAACTGTAGCTCTGGTGAGCAGTCTACACTATAAACCATGATTGAAAGCCACGGTTAGCAATATGATAGGTTTACCCTCAATTCCAAGGTCAGTGGGCTTGACATCCTTGTCCAAAGTGATATTCAATGGTCGCCTTTAGTTTCCTTAGACTGATTTTGTAGTTGATTCACTGTTAAGGGCCTTCATTTTCCCAAATATGCATTTCTTGGCTCTCTTAGGCTCCTAGGGCATCCATAATGCAATTTATCATGAATCTTGGCAAGTAGGTAGGGGATAAGTGTAATAGCTCTCTCTTAGTATACTCGGTTGAGTGTACAATTCAACAGGGCTTCGTTGCTCAGATCTCCAATGATCTCTCTAATAATTTGCCCTAATTCTAAGTGGTACTTATAGGACTACCCAAGGGCTATGGTGGCTTCATGGAGAATCCAAGATCAAGAAGGAGTAGTTAGGATAGTTTTATTGGAATCTTCCACCCTCTAACCACCTTCTTCTATATTAGATGGCCATTCCAACCGATTTGGCTCGGATTGAAGGCCAACTGAACTTTACTTAAAACTGCAGGTCATAGCTACAGTCTAGACTATAAACCGTAGGACTTAGCTATGATTCAGTCTATAAACCATAGGTCTGGGCTATGGTTTAGAATGATTAGGCCAAGGTGCCCAAATTGAGTGGTTAGAACCACTACTCTATCTTGGAGTCTATCCAAGATCCTCCATATGGTCTTGTAGCATGTCCATATGAGTAGTCACCCTCGACATGACGCATTTTAGGTGTATACACATTAAAATGAATGCCAAGTAGATATCAACTTCATATATTTTATATTAAGTTATATTCTTATTGTATTCATATATTTTATTATATATATCGCTATTTATTATCTTATTTTAAATTATTATTTTTATATCATTATTTTTATTTTATTTTTATTTTTTTAGTATATATATATATATTTATTTATTTTCAATTTATTATTATTATTATTATTATTATTTATATTGATATTTTTTAAAGAAAACAATATTATATATATTTAAATCATCAAAACATAAAATGCATATGATATTTTCATGAATGCAACTACATGGATGCAAATTTTGTGAGCTTCCATGTACTCACGAGTCATGGTGTTGCTTACACCTCCCATAATATCCCACCTTATCTCATGCAGAAAATCTCTATCTTTTCGCCAGAAGGTGGATACATGTTTAACTGATCTACTTATTGAATATGAAAACTTGTTCCTACACTTACAAGGTTTTATCAATAGTATCTCATTCTAAAGATAATAGCAAGTATATGAATAGAAAATTGTGAGGGATGTTACATTCTCCCCCACTAAGAATAAACATAGTCCTCTGTGTTTGCATTATATATACAATATTGTGCATATCAAAAACATATACCCAATAACATGCTACATCTATCAAATTTACATTCAATCATTTAAACAAAAAATATGCATATATATATATATATATATATATATATATATATATATATATATATATATATATTAGTGTTCATTCAAATAAATATAGAAAATGTTCTTTCATGATTACCACATCTTTCCATGTGGCATTTCTATCAGAATAATGGTCCCACTAGACCTTACACTGATCTATAGTTCTTTTTTTGAGTTGTTTTATTTTGAAACCAAGGATTTTTACTGGGTGGACTTCAATGAGGCACGAACCCAACATCTATAATTGGGAAACATTCTACACATGTTATGGGTCTGCCACATAATTCCTAAGGAGGGACACATGGAAAGTGTCATGGATTTTAGACAAATTAGGTGGTAAAGCTAATCTACAAGAAACATGACTAATTTTTACCAATGATTTCAAATGGTCCCACAAACCTAGGGCTTAGTTTGGTAGATTTTATTGAATTGTTTTAGGGTTTTACCCTCAAGAAAAATTTTCACCAAAAGTAATTTCTCTAGGTGATCTCTTGAGATTGGCATAGCTCATATGGCAATCTGAGGCTTCCTTGAGTCATTGGCATATTTCTTCTAGTTGTTCCTCCATTTTTTTTACAGTATCTGATTCGATCATTAATTGATATTCCAGATTATACCAAGATAAAGGTGTTTTACACCTACATCCATATACTACTTTTAATTAGAGCCATGCCCAGCATGGCATGATATATTTTTTTATAATATGATCCATGTATTATATATGTAGCATATCTTCCATAATAGGTCATAAATTTCTTGTTTCCATCAGGGCCTTGCTCAACCTGAGTTAGAGTCAATTTTTTCTTGACTATGTAAAGTTTACATCCTTTTCTTATAGCCTTATTGTGTGATTGACAAAGTATTAATCCTAGACATATTTCTTTAAATTTTAGTGGAGATTAATATGCTTAAAGCCAATCCTTATCCAAAATGATGTCAAAATTATGTAGAGAAGCTATAAATAGATATTGATTGACTGTATAGTTTATCTTGACTTATACTTGGCCTTCCACCTATTTATCATAAATCCTGACCTATTTGGTATACCCCTTGCCAAACTAGTAAAAATAAAACTATCGATAATTCTATTATCAATTATTATACATACATTCTTAGTTCATTTTTCCTTTCAAAAGAAATGATATAGCTTACCCAATAGGGTTACTTGTAGCCACATATATTTTATGGGTAGATTCCTCAGGTGCCTTCCTCTTATCAGTCCTTTATAGTCATTGGCTAGCATAGTGATCACCTGAGCATACATGACATCCATTTTGAGGAACTCTATTTTTCTAATTGTTGTCATTCTTATTTTTGGAAGTAGCTCTTTTATCTGAATCCTAAGTTATGGATCTTTTTTCAAAGCTTCTCCTACCACTTTTTCTTCTTTTAGTATCATTTCTATTTTTGTTGTCTCAATTTTTGTTGTCATTTATATTTTTTTTCCCATATTTAAGCCTCTTGAATCGATCTTTATCCCATCTATCAGAATTGGTATTTCTTTATTTTTGAGGATCATCTCTTTGCTTTTCTATTTTCTGATAATAGGCCTTATTATTATTTTTATTTAGCTCCTCATAACGTTCTGAATCATAAGCCTTAGATAGGTCCTTATGTTTTAGTAAACCGACTAAGGACACAATTCTTGGATGTAAACCCATGATGAATTTTTGCACCTTAAGTTCTTCTCTTCGATCATACTTAGGTACATATTTTAGCAATTGTATGAACCTCTGATAGTATTCAATAGTAGATATGTTTTTGGTGCAAATTGGTGAATTCAAAAAATTTATCAAACATAAAATTATTGTGTTAGTAATCTATCTATGAATTCTTTCAAGAATGTGTCCCAAGATACATCAATAGCTTCAACATTCTTATTCCTTTTGTATGTCATCCACCAATCTAGTGTTGGCCCTACCAGATGAGCAACTACCCATACTGCTTTGGATTCTGGTGAGAGTGGTTTCATGGCATAGTATCCTTCAGTATCCCTAATCCAATTTTTAGTTGTTTCACCATCACCTCTACCATTAAATTTAGAAATGTTTATCTTCCTTAGATCATTGTTCTATTGGGACTGAAATATATGGGATATATTGATAAAAAAATAGGTTACAATATATAGGCATAATGCCTATATGAGAACATGACAAGTGTCAAGGACACATGTCATAACATGTAGATAAAATACACATTAAATTTTCTAACATCCCCCATTAATGTGTACTTTTCTAAAAATAGAACCTTAACACGACTCAACGGACGTTCGATGCACTGATAATGATCAACCACTTTCTTGATGTCACAATCGAATGATCTCCAGCTTGAGATGAATTTTTCTACCATTCCCAAGCATAACAAGGCTGCAAAGCAAAGGCAAATTTAGATTTTTACTGTCTAGAACAAGGTATTTTTCCTGAGAAAATAAATAAACTCCATTGTCATTGTAAATATCCCACTGGTATATTTTCTCATAAAGATGCTGTCACTCAGAATGTCTTCTTAGAAGCTTTAAAATATTATGTTAGAAACTACAACCTCATCACAGGGATGGGATTTGAATGTCAATGGCCATGGGAAAGCCAAGAACCTCTCCATATCCACAACACCATATTTGAGATCTCAGTAGATGAATCTCAACCATATTGGGGAGGGGGATGGAGAACACATTATGAATACTATCTCACACTATTCATGATAGCTTAAAAAATACTAATGTCGATGCCAAAATACGAGGCCCAAAATCCTCAAGTCTCTCACAAGAACCAATGTGAGATTAGGTGTAGTATTTCTTGATGCAAACAACCAAAGATATGGTTCAAAATTTGAATATATGAAAGACAAATTACACGCATACATGAGCAGTCAAAATGGTGAGTGATTGACACTACCAAAATAACTCAATGAAGCCAGTCATGTTCACTTCTACCTGCACAAAATCTGTGTGCACATGAATAGCATGGATCTATAGCAATGACATGAATATTATGAGCTCTATTGATATTTAAAAAATATAAGAGTGGATAATAAAAACTAGTGCCCCAGCCCCTTGTCCATAGTGATACCATTGCAACCACAACTTCGTTGGACTTCAGGATCCGTTCGATCTCCATGGTGAGTAGTTTCAGTGTTAGAATCATATTTTAGATCTTTTACAGCTAAAAACAGATGGGAAGAAGTGACGTAGCAGGTCTTCATGGTGTACTTTTTGTCGGGATGCATGTCCACCATCTGGAAAATAATGCCTTCTCTCCCAACGAGTAGCTTAATGGCTATAATTTAGTGTGGAAACATGGGCAGCATTCAGGAGATTCAAGATTGATTGATTCTTCATGAATCAAACTCCATCAATTTTTTTGAATGATTATTTACTTTTGTTGTTGTGTGTCATTCTGTCATAGCGTACCTCATCATGTATTTACCTACTTTCATCAAGCTAGAATATGCAAAAAAAATTTGGTGCATTGAAAAAAAGCATGTTGATGAGGGTCTCAACCAACATTATCAATAATCATTTCTGATGCTCTGAAACTCAAACTAATCTAAATCTAAACTCCAATAAATCACTCTAAAAAAATTTGCAACCATGGATTTTTTTATAAATATCTGGTTTTTTATCTACTTTTTCAATAGAGAGCATACTACTTGGTTTTTCAAAAAAATGGAGGGAAAATGAGGGAAATAAATAAGGGGGGATTTCCATGAGGGAAATCCACCCTCAAGGGTTTACATAGGGCAGGAGAGTGACTGAGCTTTGATACCAAATGTTGGGACTAAAATAGATGGGATATATTGATACAAAAATAGGTTACAATATATAGGCATGAGGCCTATATGAGAACATGACAAGTGTTAAGGACACATATCATAACATGCAAACAAAGTACACATTATTATTCTAACATGTTTAGTTTAGCACCAACATTTCTTCTGCTAGATCCTTTAGGCAGATCTTATTGTTTATCATCAATCTCTTTACTCTTAGTCAAATTCTCAATCAATTTTTGTTGTTGAGTTATTATTTCTTATTGTTGGGAAAATTGAGCCTTTTTTTATTCCATGTGCTCACTCATCTATACCTAGTGCTACTCCATATGACCTCTTTGTTTATCCACTTGCTCTTACATTAACTGAATTATTTTAGCCATGTTATCTTCTTTATGTGTATATTTTTTGATCATAGGCTCTTAATCCTTTCTTATGAGTTGGCAACGTTATTCCACTACTCTCTCTATTCAATTATCTAATAGTCCTTCTTATTCCCTTCTTCAAACTTTATGCAAGCCCTTCTTGTAGAGTAGTAGTAGTTCTTTTGAAGGTGCCCACCATTTAACAAAGATACAAAAGAGTTATGTCACTTTTAGGTTACATAATTTTCTAATACAAAGTTTATGGCCTAGGGTGTCATAATCAAGGACTCTGATACCAACTGTAACAACCCAAGTCTAACACCATGTAACCACCAAAAATAGCTCACACCCAGGCAGACTATTCCAATTGATGAGAAATACACAAATAGGCATGCATAAATTGATAATAAGAAATAAAGCAAATACAAGGAATATTTTATTAATTTCAATGGAGTCAAATTATAGATTCGTCCCTCTTAGGGATACCCATTTGATACGTCAATTACAATAGTGTTTAATACCTCTCAAGGGTAGGTGCAATCAAAATGCCCTTCTAGGGTGATACAAACTGCTCTAGGGTGTCTATGACCCTCTTATCCATGATTAGAGGTATTTTTTACGTTGAATGGCATGACCCTATTAATCCTACATTCAATAAACAACAAGAAGCATATTAAAAGTAAAGGTAGCCTCTCTTGATGAGGCCTTTAGAAGGTATTAGCATAAGAGATATCATGACTATCAATAATTAAGAAGATGTAAGAAAGATGCTAAAACTATGTAAAATATGAAAATATTATCATAAAACATGTAAGCTAAAGAACATATAACTATCTAGTAGCCTAATTATAAGATTGAAAGTATGGAGGCATGAAAAATATCCATTAGAGTTTTAAATGCCACAATGAAAGCAACATGCATAAAAACTATAAATCTATCTATCAGGATCTCTAAATTGCTAATTAAACCAATAATAAAGGTAATATAACCTAACTAAAGAATATGCAAAAGGAAAAACAAGGGAATCTCTCCTAATTTTCTCATCGCGGGTCTGATGCGTGGGTGGCACTATTGACCATGGCTGAGAGCCATGGTGGAGCTCTTAGTAGGTTTGTCCTCCAAATCAAGGTTCTCTCTTTGATCCACCTTGCCAAATTGATGGTCAAGGGTTGCCTTTGTGTCCTCTGATAGGTTTGGTGGTTGAATTGTTTAGATTATGCACCAATTGCATGGATTTGCATTTCTTGGCTCTCCTAGGCTCCTAGGGATTCCATGGCAATTCAATCTCCAATTGGGTAGCAAAAGTGTCCCTCTTAATGCATCTAGGTGAGTATGCAAATCGATAGGGCTTCACTGATCAATTGATAAACTTCTCTTCATTCTTATCCCCAATTCAAAGGGGGATATTATAGCATTAGCCTAGGGCTAGGGGTGGTTTCCTCATGAAGCCAAGATCAATATTGGGTAGTTAAGCCAGTTGGATGGAAGTATCCAAAACCTTCCTCTCTCAAACCACTCCAATATACAACCAATTGGCCATTGCAACCAACTTTAGATCGAATGAAGGCCAACTAATTCTGAGTGTTGATCATGGCTGACATGCGTGGTGAGCACTACTAACTGTGGCTGTTAGTAGTGGCTAGCACTGACTAGGGAAAAGTGCCCAAATGAGTGGTAAAAACTACTGCTATACCTTGGATTTGTCCAAAGGTATTCCTTATGGTCTTCTAGCATGTCCCATATGAGTAGCTGACTCATCATGACATGTTTTAGGTGTCTATAAATACCCCTTTTTATATGCATTGTGATATCAAACTCCGTTGAGAAAAACTAGACCTCCTAAAATGATATCATAGGTTGGATGATGATCATTGATCTGATCAACATTAGATGTCCCAAGTCTAGTAAAAGGATGCACATCCTCGAATCATTGCTTCCAACAAGGTGAAAGGCTTAAATTTGAAAAAAATTGCACTCGTCATCAGACATTCGAATAACATCAATACCAAGTAGGATTTCATGCTTGTCAATCCGAAAGGAGGAGAGCTACAAACTAACTATTATATTTGCTATTTTATCCAAGTAAAATGGTAAGCTTATGATAGTCTTTAGCAATGATTCACAAGGACGACTATAATTTTGATAAGATCAAGAGATATACTGTTGACTTTGATTATGATTTGATATTATGACTACCCCCTCAAGTGATGATTCGATGATGGTAATGACAATTAAATGAAGTGACGAGGTCGCTTGACCACTATGAATAATCTTGAACAAATTAATATTTAGCATTTGAAAACTTGGCAAGGCCTAATCAGCTATCATTACACCATTTAGAATAATTTCATATTCCTATCCCGTGGAGCGGTCCAACCACAAAGGCCTTCTTAGGGAATCAAAATGATACAATGACCATTAGGCTTGTAGTGAATCATAATGTTGATGATATGTTGAAAAGTGTCATAGGAGAACCACGATGAATATCTCATTCCATGGAGTAGTCCAACTATGTAGTCTTTCTTAGGGATTGAAATGAAACATAGCAATTTAGAAATAATGAATTTTCCCCAAATGTCCTTATGGTAATTTACTCATCTTTCCAAATTGCATGGATCACAAGTTGCTGCAACCACCAAGTGTATAGGGTAAATAATTGAATATGAGGTGAATTTGGATTTTAATTTATTAGATTTTTTTGTTAATTTTGAATTTTTCAAATTATCTGGTCTAATTAATATCCTTGATTTGACCTTTTTAGGCTTTTCACGATGGGAATTTAGAGCAATTAATGCGGTTTGCTAACCGTGCTTGTCATAAGAGGGCCAATTCCTTGATCGTGAATGGCAACCATGAGCACAAAACCCTAATCCGATGACCATGAATGTCAACTACGGGCCACATTAAATTTGAAAATTATATAAGGTTTTTGAGCTTTGTAAATTTTCATTATTTACCTGCATATACCAATAAAACTGAGAGCTTTGAGAGGTAAAAACTGCTTTTTGACACGAAATGCTGCCAAAAAATCTATCGATTCTACACATTCCACACCAAGATTGGGGACGCAGCAGGTGGAAGACGCAGGCCCCAATTGGTAAATTGGGGACCACGACTGTCAGTCACAACGAGATTCAAATCCCAACGATCAGATTTTTGACCGTTGGGCTGACCGTGATTCTGACCCGCGATGCCCAAATTTTCCAAAATTTTGCAAAATTTCAATTTTTTTATTTTTATTGAATTTTTCTAGGCACTTAATGCCATTTATTACATTTTTGGAATGCTTTTCTAATTTTTTTGAAATTGGTTATCATGTTTTTATATTTTTATGTATTTTTTAATTTTTTTTTATATTTTAGGATTATTTTTCATTGTTTTTCTTGTTTATTATTTTTGTTATCTCTCAGACTTTGACTAATAGAGTGAGGGAGACCGATCTCCTTCGTGACCTCCATGGTGTTCTCACTAACGAAGAGTGAGAGTGGTTTGTTATTGTGGGGTTCAGCTGCATATTGGACCTCCCCTCCATTCAAATTGATTAGGCATATCTGACTACCTTGGCCCATCACTGGAATGCGTGGACCAACACATTTCATCTATCGATTGGTGAAATGACTATTAATTTAGAGGATGTGTACTGCATCTTCCAACTATTTATTTATGGTGGGGCCATCTCATCTTCTCCCCCAATGGCCAAGAGGGATGTATTTGATTCCATATTTTACGGATGGAGTATAGAGGCTAAGGATCGAAATGCACATAGGGTCATCCACGTGAAAGAGTGGTTTGAGGCTCAATTCTTCTTGCAGTCGGAGGTTGTGTTTATGCTCCTTATTATCTAGATAGTCCTCTTGGATTCATCAGGTGGGAGGTTTATTTGGAACCTCTTGGATTAGACCAAAGAGGTGATGGTTAGTTTGACTCATGATCCTCTCATTCTATCATGGGGGAGTGCCCTGCTAGCATAGCTCTATCACGAGTTGTATCTGTAGCGACCTCGAGGCGCACGCACCGCTCTTAACTCTACTTGCGATGTTATTACTATACCAAAAATGAAGCTAAAAGATTACGAGAAAACATATAACACGAAAATGACAAAGAATGGATCTTTCATTAATATTGAACCCCGGTTACATGTCGGTCCCTCTTAGGGATACCCATCTTGATACAATGATTTACAAGTGGATGAAGAGATGTCCCCTTTTGCAAAAGGGTGGCGCGCTCTAAAATGCTTCCCGGTTTCGCACACGGAAATGTCTGAGGGCTTACAGATGCCTCCTTCTCCAGGTATGTCTCCCGGATGGATCCTCTTGCTCTCGTATGTCATGGATTATGTCTCGTGAACCTGTGGCCCTGTATGCAATTCAAACAACAATACACGTTTAGCTGTCCGAGATTGCCTCCTCGGATAAGGTTGTTAGTAATCAAAGAATGTAACAGAAATATGATAAAATGATACCATGGAATCAAGTAAATCTAAGCTAATGATATAAGAAAACAAGATAAAAGATGCTATGTCTATCTAAGCTAAGCCTGCGGGCCACTGTCCAAGACAGCGACCGCTAAAGAAAACCTTGCTCTCCTTGCCCCAAAGCTATGGGTCAAAGACTATGATCTGATGTTGAAGAAAGTAGGTGTTGTGCCCTTTGATTTGTCAAAGCTCCATCGCACACGTGATCCCAAAGAGAACTCTCTCTCTGAAATGATCTCCTGTATGTGATTCGGGTCTCTATATGTCATATATCGATCATGTGTCTCTCTTTGGTGCTCTTAGGCTTGCACCTTTTATAGTGTGAAACCCTAGGTCTATGTCCAAGCCCTAGAAATGAATTTCTCATGCGTAGTGCAAGTTAGCATGAGAAGCCCTTGTCTATTGTCTATATTTGAAGGCCAGTTAACTGAAATCTAACTGCCCACTTGAGTCTTCTATGCGAACTGTTCGTTAGCATGAGAAGCTTTTGTCCTTTGTTTATGCTTGAAGGTCGGTTAACTTAAGTCTAAATGCAAACTCAAGTCTCCTATGTGAACTGGTCATGAAAAGGAATGCAAAGTCACTCCCGCTCACCTTTATTGCATGCAGACTACCACTTCCACCCGAGATTGGGCCTGTTTGTCGGCAAACCGCTTCTTATGGCTTAGCCGCTGTCATCTGCAGTGGCTATGATCTGGCCGCTGTCACCTACAATGGCTAAGGTTTGGCCGCTCTAGGCTTGAGCGGCTAGAATCTGGTTGCTCTTGGCTTGAGCGGCCAAGCTTGGATGGCTTGAAAAGGCCCCAAATGAGTGGTGAGAACCACTGTTGGTGCTTGGAAAGTCCAATATTATGTCTTATGATCTTATGAGTGTGTCTATGTAAGTAGCTCCCCTAAGCATGACATGATTTAGGTGTCTACAGATGCCCCTTTTTGCGATGCACTGTGTGGAAAACACAACGTTGAGCAAAAACGTAGACTGATCCGTTTGTAGGGTGTATGGTGATCAATGGTCTGATCAATGTCAGATGGCCCAATCATGCAAGATGGCATGCATCCCTTGAATCATTGCCTCAATGTTCGAAGGACTTAGCCTAGTGGCTTTTGCATGTTAAATTGCACTCATTCCTCAAACTCAATCGGGTAGCTTCAGCTGCTACAACAATTTTGACCGGTAGGAGAGCTACAATTGAAGATGTCATGTCTGCTTACGTTCCCAGAAAACAAGGGAAATTTGTGATTGTTGTATGCAATGATTCGAAGGATGAACATGATTTTGCTATGATCAAGTGATATTTTGTTGATTTTGATTATGATTAAGTTGAAGTTTTGAACTACTTCTTCACACAATGGATTGGTGAAGAAATGACAATGAATGAAGCGACAAGTCGCTTGACCAATATGACTAATCTGGTTCCTTTCTAGCATTTGTTGCTTTTAATGGGCAATCCCACATCCAAGTGTGATTCCAATTGCTTATGATAATCATCCATCCCTATCCCGAGGAGTGGTCCGACTATCAATAGCCTTCTTAGGGAGTTAGGATGAGTGATTCTATTTATGTTTAGATTGTATCACTTTGACTTAATGTTTTTGATGTCATAGGGGAATTAGAATGACCCCTTCGCACCCGTGGAGCAGTTCGACCATCTTGATCTTCTTCGGGTTTGAAGGGTGACATATCGTAATTCCAAAATGAGTTGCTTTTGCCCCAAGTGGCCTTATGGTTGCCTACTCATCTCACCGAAATACATGGAGTGCAAATCACTGCAATCATCGAGTGGATAGAGTAGGTAACTGGATACGAGGCCTGCTTGAGATTGTGATTTTATGTGAATTTTTTTTGTTGTTTTGAACATTCTGATGATCCTAAACCATCAAAGTGTGATTATTTGTTGTTTTTGTTATTCCCTCATTGAAGGAACTACTTAATTTTGACCTATGGGCTTGGCCGCTGTCAGGTCCAATGGCCTCTGATTTCTTGCCTATGGCCGTTGTCGCCTTGAGCGGCCAAGAAGCTCGGGCCACTGACGTCAACAATGGCCAAGGCATAATTAAGGAAATATAAAACTTGCAATTCTAGGGTTTTGACCTATCATTTTCACTATTGAAGATTCCATTTTTAGAGCTCTGGTGCAGCGGCGATGGTTGCGACTTCGAAACTTTGTTGGTGTTGAGGACATGGCTGCACGGGGTGAGACATCAGCTACTGGAGGAGCCAGAGCTTCTTGGGTATTTCTCTTCAAAACCCTAGCTCTCTTTTCTTTGCTTAAGTAAAATTGAACTTCACTAAGAAATGAGCAAAATGAACATCACTAAACCTGCTGGCAATGAACAAACTCCGTAATTAGGCTTAGGTTCCTTTTTGCCATGGTGGGTTGGTCCCCAAATTTGTAATCTGTCAGTGGCTTTAGCCTAGGGTTTTTGAAAATTTTCCATTATTCCCCTATTGCCGTCATTTTGGGCATTCTCAAACTTAGCTTAGTTTCGATGCTTGGGTAGGGGATTTGTTTTCCAATTTGTTTGCTTTCCCTCCCTTTTGTTGCTTTGCTTAAGTTATTTTGTCAATTGTAATTTTTTTATTTTCTGGCCAAGGGTTCACGGGTTTGTCGTGCCGCCCCTTGGTCGTTGTCACTCAGAGCGGTCGGCTCTGAGCCATTGTCACTCAGAGTGGCCAAGCTTGAATCCCAATGGTCAAAAATTTGACCATTGGGCCTTGGCCATTGCTACCTCCAATGGCCAAGTTTTGGCCATTGTAGGCGACAACGGCTAAAGCTTGAGCCTTGTTTTTGCATTTTATGTATTGATTTTATGATTTTTTTGCTTTGCTTTGCTTAGGTGCAATTTATTCTTCTTTTGCTTAGATTTAGAGTAACTCATACTCTTTTGCACCATTTTCATGTTTATTGTGAATTATGCCTTAGATGCATTGTAGTTATGTTTTGTTTTCTTCTGCTTTGTTTAGATCCTCACTGCTCGGGCTCGGGACCCGAAGCTCCTACTGGACTTGCTTCCTGGATTTGATGACACTGACTAGGAGTGGTTTAAGGCCCATGGGCTACAGTATATTATCAAGTTGCCCCACATTATGGCCGACCAGGCTTATCTTATGGCTTTAGCCCACCGTTGGGACCCACGGACCAACACCTTCCACCTTCCACCCGACGAGATGACTATCACGTCGGAGGACGTGTACAGGATCTTTCGGATCCCATTCGATGGGGTGCCCATTGTTTCATCGACCACTAATGATCAGGTGGTCATCTATGATAGGGTGTTTGGGGCACATTCTACATAGGCTCTCCAGGAGACTGGGTCTGGGGGAGTATCTATCAAGACTTGGTATGATGCTCATGTTTTCATAGTGAGGCATGTTGTGTTGCTAATGGTGATCAACAATGTTCTTATCCTGGACTACTCGAGTTTGAGGTTCCCTTGGAACCTCCTAGCGATGGTGCAGGACCTACTAGATAGTGAGGAGCCTATCATCTATGCATGGGGTAGATCGCTATTGGCTCAGTGCTATGATGAGTTGTACCACATCCATCGATGGGGATGCATCAACATTGCTTACAGTTTGCTCTTACAGGTTTGGGGATGGGAGCACATTAAGGTAGATCACCCTAAGGGGCTCCTAGATGAGATTACATCTATTGAGGCTCGAACATAGTGCTATGCTGCCAGATGGGCTCGGGAGCATGAGGAGCGTAAGAGCCACACTTTTGCAGGGGAGTTGTCCCACTACACTGATGCTTTTACCAGACTATTGGTCGGAGATGTCATGTGGTGGTCATATTATGAGTGTCCAGTTTGGGATGATCCAGCTAGTTTTACTGCTAGGACACGGCATGAGCGATGGCTCGTTGGCCATAATATTGCCATCCGAGAGTATTTCTTCTACTCTCGAGTTCTTCGTCAGTATGGATTGCAGTAGGATGTGCCCTTGGTACCATTCTTGTACAGGCACCTCACAGTAGAGAGGGACCTACCTCCACGATAGGTCATAGAGCTTGCAGATGAGGAGGATGCCCCAGCCATAGACCCTACAGTGGTTGGGGGAGTTACAGAGGCCTACTCTCAGTGGTGGGGTGATCAGATGTGGCATGGCATCGATAGCCTAGGGCATGAGGATGATGGTGGGGGTGATGGCATAGATCCGATAGGACGTAGGGTTCGAGCCAGGACCGAGGTATGGGGCCAGCCGATAGAGCAGGTGGTAGCAGAGGATCCTAATGTTCCTAAGGAGGAGGAGGAGTTAGAGCCCGAGGAGAGAGACTCTCCTCTGAGAGCATAGTTGCATGAGGTCGAGGTTGAGCTCCAGGCTACTAAGATCTAGGTACAGTGGTGAGATGCTATGATTGAGTAGCTCACAACATAGATACAGGCTCTGTAGGCTACTATCGAGGGTGGCGATGTCAGGATGTAGTTTGTTGTTCCTACTTCTACACCATAGGAGGTTCCAATAGTAGGCTCAAGGGCAGAGGTGGGATAACTTCATTCCTTGTTGGATGAGCATGAGGCTCGGATCTGGGGTCTTACGGATCATGTTACCCTCCTTCAGATGCAGCTCAGGAGGCACGAGATTGTCCCTAAGGATCCAATAGATGTAGGTGGTTCGTAGGTCAATAGGTGCTCTACCTCGGGGTAGTCTTCCACCCATCCTAGCCAGTGGACCCAGACTCAGACAGAGAGACCTACAGGCTCACATCACTCGACTCATGACACCACCACAGGGGAGGTGGCACTGGAGGAGGTGATGCAGGGGGCTCAGGCCCGACACTAGATTGATGTTCTACTTGGTTCTTGATCCATTTTTGAGGTCGAGTGACCTACATGACTATAGCCCATGGGCATTTTTGTATATCCATTGGACTTGACACACATATTTTTATGATAGATTTGCCTTTTATGACTCATTATGTGTATCATTTATTGCTTATGTTTTTGTTGTTATTTTATTTTATGATATGATGCGATGATGATATTATGATGATTTGATGGATATGTTAGATGATAGATGATATTTGAAGATGCTTAGATGGATGTGTAGATGCTTATATGATTTGATGATATGATGCAATGTATTTTGATGATGAATGATGAATTTATGATATGCAAATGGATATTGCCTGTATGTTTTATGATGTGGTTTATGGATGATTAATGACTTGTTTTTGTGGATGCAAATGTTATTGTTAAATGCATGTTTAATTTTTGCTTTAATTATATGCACCTAACTTATGTGATGGAATGGTATAAATGAACCTGTATGCTCTAATCACTTAAAACATACGGAATGCATATGACATTGACAATCTTAATGGGTGATACCACAGAAAGTTTAAAAATGATCATGAATTTAAATAATCACTTCTATCATAAGAATTGATTAAGTATTCATATATGAGATGTAATGGTGTGTAATGTATCTTCTTAATAAGTTTCTATAAATTAAAAGATATAAAGTAGTCAATGGTCGTCTATATACTATTTCTAATATATATGCGGTATCTGTCCTACTATGTTGATACCCCCTAATTTATAGAATCTTATAAAGAATATGATGGTGTGAATGATGTTATTATTTGTTGCTATGTAAAAAAATTTTGGGGCTTTTCGGAGATTCAAACACTCTAGTTCCCCTATCAACAGTTGTCTACTTACCACTTAGACTTTTGAAAAGTAAGGCTTTTACCATGGACCTAGTTTTTCATGATCTCTGTGTGTGCATGTGATTGTATATTTTGAGGTAGAACTCAAGCATTTCCTCCGATGTCAAGCGGGATTCTTTCAGCCCATTGCTAAGATCAGGGATCCTCAAGTGTTCATCTCATCCTTATGTTGGACTTAGTTGGACTATACCACTAGGCAATATTTGGTTACCTAAGCTAGCTCATCCACATTCAAACATTGGTCTACACAAATGCATGAAGCAATTGTAATAGACATATCATCATGCATAAGGATTTCTCCTTCCAGTTTTGTACAATGTTGAGAATTCCAAGGATTCAAGCTTTATTCCCTTCTTTTTGGCTTCTTTTTGGCTTTGGATATTTGCTCATATGTAGTGATGAAAATCACTATTTATTTTGATTTTGATTTTTTTCTTTGAGCGGGGATTTTTTTGTAGTGATGATAATCACTGTTTATTTTGCTCATTCTTAGTGATGAAAATCACTATTTATTTTTTATTTTTTCTTGAGCTTGATTTTTTTGTATTTTGAATATATGATTTGTGTATCGGATTTTTGCTTTTGAAATCTGGACTGTATGCTTGGCCTTTTGAATTTGTACTTTTGCTTTGGGATTTTTCTTATTTTGATTTAAGCAAGGGATTTTGATAGGGTAAAGCTTGTCCTTTTGCCAATTCTCAGCACCTTTAAACCGGTTGCATAGGGGGATAAGCAAGGATAATCCTTTTCACTTAAGGTAACCTAGACCGCTTTGCAACTTTCATCTTTTCCTTGTACCAGCTAGGATTTTAGTGTTTCAATTAGTGACGGGATCTTGAATATCCAAGGCTTTATCACAACTAGGCCTTACCTTCTACTAATCAAAGTTGTTTTCCTCAAAAGTTGATAAGATTACTAGATTTGGTTGACTAACCGAAAAGCCTTAGTAATTATGTATAGCAACAAATAATGGTTGTGTTGAAAAACACAATTACACACATGTGGATGGAGGTATGGATATGAATGACTTGTGCGACAAACTATGGTATCACTTTTAAGACTCTCATGACATATCTTGTAATGTATGTGAAAATGCAATGCAATGATGTGGATGCAAAATGTGAAGTGCAATTGTTTTTGTATTTTTGATTTTATGTTGTTTTTGTATTTTTGATTATTTTGACCAAAGGGCTTTTATTTTTTTAAAGTTATTACCTTTGGGGCTTTTGTTATTGATTTTGACCAAGCGGTTTGAATTACCCTTGGAGCCTTTTTGATTTGATTTTTGACCAAGCGGCATGAATTACCCTTGGAGCCTTTTGAATTGATGTTTGACCAAGCGGTGTGAATTACCCTTGGAGCCTTTGATTTGATTGTGGTTTTGACCAAGCGGTTTGAATTACCCTTGGAGCCTTTGATTTTATTTTTGACCAAGCGGTTTGAATTACCCTTGGAGCCTTTGATTTGATTTTTGACCAAGCGGTATGAATTACCCTTGGAGCCTTTGATTTGAATTTTTGACCAATTTTATGTTTTTATGATTTGTTTTTGTTTTTGACATATTTGAAATTTTGTGTTTTTGACATATTTGAATTTTTTTATTTTTGACATATTTGAATTTTTTGATGTTTTATGAAATATTTGAATGCTTTTGATTTTTGACATATTTGAATGTTTTTTATTTTTGACATATTTGAATGTTTTTTATTTTGACATATTTGAATGTTTTTGTATTTTATGAAATATTTGAATGTTTTTGTATTTTTGAAATATTTGAATGTTTTTGTGTTTTATGAAATATTTGAATTTTTTTATTTTTGACATATTTGAATGTTTTTGTATTTTTGACATATTTGAATTTTTTTATGTTTTATGACATATTTGAATGTTTTTGTGTTTTTATGTGTAAAATGCCTTTAAGTGAATGATATTGAGAGGTTCAGGCTCTTCAACACCATCTAATGATATAAGGTGATATGCTCCAGGCCCAACTCTCTATGAAATCATGTATGGACCTATCCAGTTTACCATGAACTTATCTCGTAGATGCGGTGAAAGATTTGAATTCTGTTGGTTTTCTTTGAGCACTAGATCTCCAACCTTGAATTCCCTTAGGTGGACTTTACTATTGTAAGCTCGCGCAAGGTGATCTTGGTAAACATGGAGATGCTCTAAAGCATTGACTCGATGTTCATCAAGAAGCATCAATTGATCAAGGTGGCCTTGCCATGCAGCTTCATCATCTATGAAGTCTTTTAGTGCTATGCGTAGAGTCGAGATTTCCAACTCTAGAGGCATGATGGCTTCAAGTGCCATATACTAGTGAAAATGGTGTTGCCCTAGTGGGCATCCGTATACTAGTCTTGTATGCCCATAGTGCAAGAGGCAATTGCATGTGCCAATCCTTGTGATTTTCTTGCACTGTCTTCCTCAAAATGGAGACTATTGTTTTGTTTGAGGCTTCTGCTTGCCCGTTTGCTTGCGGATAATAAGGCATTGAAAAACTATGCTGAATATGATATTTTTTCATTAAAGCATACACATTTTTGTTCTTAAAATATGGCCCATTATCCGATATTATCTTAGAAGGGACCCCAAAATGACTTATGATATTGTGGAGTATAAACTCCGCAATCCTTGGTCCAGTTGTTGATGTTAAGGGGATCGCTTCTACCCATTTAGTGAAGTATTATGTGGCCATTATGATGAATGTATGTCGGCATGAGGATGGGGGTGAGATCTTCCCAATCAAGTCTAGTCCCCATTGCGAGAATGGCCATGCTACCTGGATGGGCTGCAAAGCTTGCGATGGTAAGTGCGTTAGATTTGCATGATGTTGGCACTTACTACATTTCTTGACATACTCGCAACAGTCCTTTTCCATTGTGGGCCAATAGTAACCCATTCTCAAGATGCGCTTAACGATGGCCATGCCACTGAAATGGCCTCCACATGTTCCATCGTGAGCTTGTGAAACTACCCAAGATGCTTCCTGGGGCTCAAGACAACGGAGTAATACTCCATCATATCCTCATCTATAGAGGATTTCTCCTAGAAAAATGTATCTTGTTGCTCTCTGTTTAAATGTTCACCTTTATGTATGTGATAAACCTTGAGGTATTATTCCGAGCTTCAGGAAGTCCCGCAGTTGGGAAAGCCAATCCTGATAGGCCACAACCTCTATAGAATAGACAACTTGCTCTTCCTGCATTTTTGAGGTAGTGAACATGGATTGAGGAACAACTCTATGGTATATGGTCGCACCACACTCTATGGGTCCTTGGGAGATCAACGACCCCCAAGGTGTTGTTTGCAAGAAACTCTTGGCTGTGAAGGACCAATCCTGATTTGGTTCGATGTTGATCATGTTGACTGATTCTTGATTGTCAAAAGCTTCACGATGTATTGTTGAGTGTGAAAGCACTTTCACATGAATGGTTGTAAAATCAGCAGATGGATTCTGAGGGATTAAGGATCCCAAAGAGGCCATAGTGTCTACAAATCTATTCGACGTACGAGGGATTGCCTCGATGTCATACCATTCCAGCCAGGCTAAGTAATTGTCAACAAGTTCCTTGTAAGTCTTCAGGAGTGGGCACCTACATTGGAAGAGTCCTTTGACCTAGTTTACTATGAGCAAGGAGTCACCAAAGATATTCAATATTTTAATGCCCATCGCTATGGCTGTTTGGAGTCCCAAGATCAATGCTTCATATTCTGTATTGTTGTTTGTGCATGGGAAGTCTAGTTTGAATGATAAGGGCAATGGAGCACCCTGTGGTGTGATAAAGACAATCCCTGCTCCGCCTCCTTGTTCACACTTCGAACCATCGAAGAACAATGACATGTCTTTTTCTTTCTTAGGTTCTTCGAGCTCTGGAGGATCTGATAATGCAAAGACCACATCATCAGGCAACTCTATGGTGAGAGGCTTGTTATCCTAAAGAGGCGCCTCTGCTAATTGATCTGCTATGACTTGTCCCTTGATGGACTTTTGGCTTATGAACTCTAGATCAAATTCTATCAATAGCATGATCCACTTTGTGGTACGTGTATTGTGATATGTCTTGCTCATCATGTACTACAAAGGATTTTGTTTTGATATGACGTAGGTCGTATGGCTCAACATGTAGTGTCACAACTTTCGAGTTGCAAAGACCACTGCTAAACACAATTTTTTGACATACGCATATCCTAGCTCATAGCTCACCAAGGTGTGACTAATGTAATATATGGCTTGCTCTTTGTCTTGTGCATTCTTTTGGGCTAACATGGTGCCCAATGCAAAATCAATAGCCGATATATATAGTAAAAATGGTATGTCTGGCCTTGGTGGAGCCAATACTGGTGGCATTGCCAGATAAGTCTTGATCTCTGCAAAGGCTTGATGGCATTCTTCATCCCAATGAAAGGGGACTTCCTTGCATAGCAACTTATTCATAGGTCTGCATTTGTCTGATAATTGTGCGATGAATATTTTTATGGATGCTATCTTGCCTTGTAGGCTCCTCAACTCCCTAATGTTGGTAGGGGTGGCCATTTCTAGTATAGCCTTTACCTTTGTAGGATCAACTTTGATGCCTCTCTTGGATACGATGAATCCTAAAAGCTTGCCAGAAGTTACGCCAAATACGCACTTCTTAGGATTCAATCGGACATTGTGTTCTATGAGGTGATCAAAGACTTGTCTAAGGACTTCGGCATGCTCTTGCCGCAATAGGGACTTGGCTAGTAAGTCATCCATGTAATCTTCCAAGATCTTATGCATATAGTCATGGAATATGTATGTCATGGCCCGCTGATATGTGGCACCAACATTTTTGAGACCGAATGGCATCACTTTGTAACAGAATGTTCCCCATGGAGTAATGAAAGCAGTTTTATGTTGATCTTCGGGCTTAATCCAGATTTGGTTGTATCCAAAAAACCCATCCATTAGGGAGAGCATTTCATGACCTATGGTTGCATCTACAAGAGCATCTATGTTTGGCAATGGGAATGAATCCTTTGGTGTTGCCCTATTCAAATCTCTGAAATCTGTGTAGATACGGACTCTTCCATCGGGTTTCCCTATGGGTACCATGTTTGACACCCACTCAGGGTAGTCAATAGGAACTATGAATACTGCATCCAGTAGTTTTTGCAATTCGTTCTTTACCATCAAAGCGATGGTTGGATGCATTTTCCTCAGTTTTTGCTTGACTGGCTTCTTCATGGGATCCAATGAAAGGTTGTGAATGACTAACTTTGGATCTATCCCTGGCATGTCTTTGTAAGTCCAAGCAAAAATATTTGGCCTCTCCTTGAGGAGAGGAATCAAGATGGCTTGTTCCTATGGAGATAGACTTTCTCCGAACTTGACTTTCCTTGGTTGGGTAGGATCATCACCGATGTCCACCTCGAAAGTTGCTTCTATAGCCATATGTGACCCATCCTCTAGCTGATGAGGCATGGGTATCAAATGAATGTCATCAGTGGGATTCATAGGACCTATTGACTCAGGTTCCAAACCAACATGGAAGACGTCATACGCACAACCTGATGCAAAATGGAATGGCTGTAACATCTCTTCATTGGGGAAGAGGTCTTCTGGCTCTATGGGTGAACTAGCATGATCCCAATCAATAGCATCTATATCAAGATGCAATGATTTGGTAGGATCTGTTGGATTATGAAGTGGAGTGGTCAAATCGATGGAGATCATGTTGATGGATGGGATGAAATCTCCAGGACCACATGGGTGTAATCTTGTCTTAGGGGTTTCTCTTCCATACTCACGATGAGGTTCTGGAGGAATGGGAATTTTTGGATCTGGCCCATGAGCAGGGTGAACAATAGGATCATTGGGCTCTAACTGCTCTCTGAATGTAGGTGGAGGGGGATTAACCATCCGATGAATGGCAGCTAGGTCAACAGGTCTCCCCAAAAATCAGAGTTGAGGGTCTATGGCACGAAGTGCCACCTCTCTCTCTACTAGCTCATTGACTTGCCGCAAGTGGTGAGGTCCAAGATAAGCCATCTCGGTCTCATCCTCAAAGTCATCATCACTTATCCAAAAACCGTTAGCATTGGTATGCGGCCCTAAGACAAAGGGCTCATGTCTTGGCCCTAAGTAGGCCATCTCTATTTCATCTTCATATTCTTCGTCACTTATGAAGAACCCATTTGCATTTGTCTCTCACCCCAAAGTCAGGGGTTGATGGCTTAAGCCTAAGTAAGCTCTTTCTATTGAGTCTTCTGATTCATAGTCACTTTCATCTGATGTATATTCAATCTCATCATGGATGGACCATGTGAACCTTTGTAAATAGCGAGGCCCTTGATAGGCTAAGCCAAGTTGTGCCTCATCATCACTTGCTTCATATCCATTCTCCTCATCCCACGAGTTGTACCCTATTGGGGTGGAATCAATTGAGGTGTTTGGATGATAAGTTTCTGGAGGTGGTATGTTTACCGTGGCTACTTGTCTATTGCTCAAATTTGCTATTCTCAAGGGGTGATAAGGAATGAAATCAATGTCTTCTCCCAACCCTATGCTTAATATTTCCAATGCCACTGCAAGCGAGTCATCTCGACCTCCGCTATAATAGCCTAAGCCAAATCTATCGGAAGGAAGCTGATATAGTGGCTCGTAAGGCCTCCTGCGCCCCTGCTCATATACGCCAAGGCCATAGCCATGCCAATGGCAATGCTCAAAGTAGCTTAGAGAAAACTCAAGATTAGAGAGGTAACGAACATTGACTATGAATAATTCGTCACCATCTCCTTCTATATCTGAAGACTTATGAGTGCAGTCCAGGCTGGCATAGACAAAATTGGTTTGGTTGGGAGGGATTCCCAGTGGAACCACTATTCCTACTGGCGACCTCAAGTCTTTAGGCCTCCCTATGTCCTATGCAGACTCAATGATAGGCATAAAGGTGATGTTCTACACAAGGTATTCCCCTATGCCTGTACTTTCCAAGTGTATTGATGCATGCGATGTGGATGACCCCACGGATGATACTGGTGAAGCAGGGTGATAATCACTATCTTCATCTTGATCTTGAGGATCTTCCTCTTCCATAGGACTTGGCATTTCAGCAATGGCTATAGTTGGCACTTCTTTGGGCCTCTCTTCCTTAACTAAGGGGGCCTTTAGCTTTTGATTGTCTTTTGGTTTTGACGTTGATGGTACTTTAGAAGCATTGATTATCTTGAGTGCACTAGGAGGTGTTGATGTGCCTGGGTCTTTTCTTACCCCTTTGTCTTTGTTATCAACTTGTGTGGTTGGGGATGAAGGTGCCACGTATAGGTGAGTAGAAGGGATCATGAATTCTCCTAGAATATCCACCTGATTAACGTATTTAAAAGGCTCTTCATCGGCCAGAACCACATAGACTTTGCTTTCGTGCACATACTTGACACACTGGTGCAAGATCGAAGGCACGCACTTCATGGCCCTTATCCAAGGGTGCCCTAAGAGGATGTTGTACTGCATAGCACCTTCCAAGACATGACACATCATGGGGATGGTCTTGTGCCCCACCTTGATGGGTAGGACTATCGTTCCCATAGTATTGCATAAAGCATCATTAAAAGCTCTCAATGTGTAAGTTCCTGGAATGATATTGGTCTTGGGTATCTTGAGGTGCTCTATTGTAGTTGTTGTGATGATGTTTATCGATGAACCTGTATCGACCAAAACCCTCTTGAAAGGTAAGTCATTGATGGCCACTACAATTTTTAGCGAAGGGTCTGGTAAGGCAGCAAAAACTGTCTTAATCTCATGATCATAGAATCGGATTATAGGTTCCTAGCATTCTTGCACTTGTCCCACAAAGTGAGTGAATGCATTTGCATCTTGCGGTTGAAGCTCAATTGTTCTTAAAATCTCCATTAGAGTCTCCCTATGCTTTGGGGACTATTGTATGAGCTCATAGATGGATAACTTAGTTGGATTCATCTATAGGTTTTGCTCCAATCTACTCCGAATAGTTACCACAGGTCTCATTGGTGGACCTGGAAGGTTGTCTTACCTTTGCCTAGGAGTGGCTGGGATGTTCATGGGAGCTGCAGGCGGTTGCGGTTGACCATACCACCTAGTCCTTGTTGCTATGTTAACGATCTCAACCATCCCAACGCATCCATGGGTAGGTATGTCAGCTCAAACCTGATTGACTTGGGCCCCTTGCTCTCGAGGGGCCTCATGATTGGGCAATGGGTTTTTGTATATGCCCATGTCTCTATTATCGGGAGCTAGTGGGTTGTCAACTTTGAGCTCTCCCACCTCAATCATGTTTTGCACTTGATGCTTAAACCCGATGCAAGCCTCAATGTCATGCCCCGATATCCTATGATAAGGACAAAATTGATCTTCCCTATATCCTTTTGGCTTAGGATGGTTGGGATCTACAAGAGGTATATCAAGAAATCTGATCCTCCTGGCCTCGCTCAACTGATTAAATATTGATTGCATTGATTCTGTCGGAGGCATGAAATAATGAGGTGGCTTGCATTCTCGATTTCTTCCTTGATTGTTCTTTTGGTCGTAGTTGGCTGGTGGGGGATGTGCTTGATAGTTCTATGGTTGTTGTGCACCCCCATCCTTGGGTGTAGCCAATACGACTTGATTGACTAGAGCAGGGTTGCCCTGATTTTGCTTGTACTTGTCATTCTTACCATTCTTGTTCCACTCCTTTTTGTTTCGGAGCTTAATGGTTCCCTCATCTACTTTTATCTCTTCGATGAGCTTGGCCTGTGCCAAAGCTTCCTCAAATGAAGGATACTATTGGAGTTGTAGCAAGAGGGAGATATGTTTAGAACAACTTTTGGTAAACATACGAATGATCTCTTCTATGGGAATGGAGAATGATAATTTTGCCATGATTTTTCTCCACCTATTCCCATAATCCATTACTGGCTCATCATCATACTATTTCAGGTTTGCCAGGTCTGAAAGGTTCACCTTCTTCTTAGCACCAAAGGAGAAATGCTTCAAGAATGCATTTACTAGTTGTTCAAAGTTGGTTATGCTATGCTTAGGTAGTTGGTTGAACCATTGAGTGGCAGCACCTAAAAATGTCATTATGAATGTTCTTAGCATGAGAGCATCATTGTCTTCAAGATGAAAACAAGCATTGATAAAATTGGTGACATGCTCTTGTGCATCCTCTTCACCTTTAAACTTCTCTAACCTAGGCATCTCAAAGTGCTTAGGATATGGAGGGCTAGGGATTGATGGGCACAATGGTTGATTGTGTATCTTGCTCAATGTTGGTGAGTTCCCAGCTGCCTCTTATTTCTCAAAGGTTTTCATCTTTTTAGCAAGCTCTTGAAATGCCTTTGATGCATGGATTTCCTCTTCATGCAAGCCTATTCACATTGGCAATGGAGGTAACTCTCTATTCATTTGATTTGTTCTATTTTCCTCCCTCCTATGAGGGGAATCAAGATTGTGATCTTGATTTGTTATGTTTGCCCTCCCCCCATTAGTTGGATTTTGTTCATGATTTGGTGGGGGGTTTCATTGTGGGATATCTTGTCTAGTGTGCCTTTCCTTAGGTGAGTCAACGTGTCTTGTTCTTTGGTGGTCACCACCATTTATCTATAAATTGTTAAGAGCTAGCTACTTATATTGCTCTCTTAAACGCTGCTCATGTTGGTGCAAGAGTCTTTCTCTTTGTTTCTCTTGTTCAAGAGCTTCTACTAACTCTCACTCTTTGTGTAATGCATTTTCTAACCGCCTCATTCGATCAATTTGTGTTGTTGTAGAAGACTCATGTTTATCTAACTTTGTTCTTCTATTCTTGACTCGTAGATTCCTCGAGGGGGTTTTTGTTGTATCTATACTCTTGCTAGTTAATGTGACTTGTTCAGTGTACTATTGAATATCCATATGATAAAACTCCATGTGTCTTCTATGAGGTCACTTTGAGGTTCCCCTAGATTGGGAGGTATGTTTAGAAGTCATAGTTCATGAGCTTCCAGATGCAGATTTCTTAGTAGCTATAGTTCTTTGAGTTGGTTGAGTAGGAAATCGATCCAACCTATCTAGCTATCTCGTTCTCCATGGCTGGTCCCATGGGTGCCATTTACTCCTATGACATCATAGTCTACGGGAATATTTTCTTTTGCATGAAGGGTTTCTTCTATATGATTCCCATGACTAGATGTAGCTCTAGTTTCCTGCCCTTCAGTGGGTAGACCTATTTCATATGTTTCTTATGAGTCTTTAGGTGTTGCAATTCTTGTTTGCCTTCTTAATGAAGAACAACTAGTTTTTGGCCACTATAGCTCAGAGTGGCTAGACCTGCACATAAAATTAAGTTAGTTTTCAAGAAAAAAATGAAAAATTAGTGGTTGTCCCATCGTGATCGCCATCTGTAGTGACCTTGGGGCACACACATCGCTCTTAACTCTACTTGCGATGTTATTACTATACAAAAAATGAATCTAAAAGGTTACAAGAAAACATATAACATAAAAATGACAAAGAATGTATATTTCATTAATATTGAACCCCAGTTACATGTTGATCCCTCTTAGGGATACCCATATTAATACAATTATTTACACGTGGATGAAGAGATGTCCCATTTTGCAAAAGGATGGCATGCTTTAAAATGCTTCCTGGTTTCACACACGGAAATGTTTGAGGGCTTACAGATGCCTCCTTCTCCAGGTATATCTCCTGGAAGGATCCTCTTGTTCTCGTATGTTGTGGATTATGTCTCATGAACCTGTGGTCCTGTATGCAATTCAAACAACAATACACGTTTAGTTGTCTGATATTGCCTCCTTGGATAAGGTTGTTAGTAATCAAAGAATGTAATGGAACTATGATAAAACAATGCCATGAAATCATGTAAATCTAAGCTAATGATATAAGAAAACAAGATAAAAGATGCTATGTCTATCTAAGCTAAGTCTACGGGCCACTGTCCAAGATAGTGACCTCTAAAGAAAAACTTGCTTTGATATGATGTTGAAGAAAGTAGGTGTTGTGCCCTTTGATTTGTCAAAGCTCCATCGCACATGTTATCCCAAAGATAACTCTCTCTAAAATTATCTCCTGTATGTTATTCGGGTCTCTATATGTCATATATCGATCATGTGTCTCTCTTGGTGCTCTTAGGATTGCACCTTTTATAGTTTGAAACCCTAGGTCTATGTCCAAGCCCTAGAAATGAATTTCTCATGCATAATGCAAGTTAGCATGAGAATATCTTGTCTATTGTCTATATTTGAAGGCCCATTAATTGAAATCTAACTACTCACTTGAGTCTTCTATGCGAACTGTTCATTAGCATGAGAAACTTTTGTCCTTTTTTTATGCTTGAAGGTTAGTTAACTTAAGTATAAATGCAAACTCAAGTCTCCTATGTGAATTGGTCATGAAAAGGAATGCAAAGTCACTCACACTCACCTTTATTGCATGCAGACTACCACTTCCACCCTATATTGGGCATGTTTGTCAAAAAACCACTTCTTATAGCTTAGCCACTGTCGTCTACAGTGGCTATGATTTGGTCGATGTCGTCTACAACAGCAAAGGTTTGGCCACTCTAGGATTGAGCGGCTATAATCTGGTCACTCTTGTCTTGAGTGGCCAAGCTTGGATGGCTTGAAAAGGCCCCAAATGAGTGGTGAGAACCATTTTTGGTGCTTGGAAACTCCAATATTATATCTTATGATATTATGAGTGTGTCTATGTAAGTAGTTCACCTAAGCATGACATGATTTAGGTGTCTATAGTATCATATCACACATCAGAGTAGAGTTGGCATCAACTGCAACATCCTCCTCTAGGTTTTGGGTTGGTAACCATCCTGATCGAGCACCTTATTGATTTTCCCCTACCAATCACTAAAATCGATGAGGGAAGACAATGTTATACCACCTATTGTTCTTGGAAACAAGAGGGCTTCAGGAGTAGGTCTCATGTAGGAGAGCTAGAGCACTATATTGGTAGATTTGTATAGCTCCATCCTCAGCACATATGGTGGTGACCATATATGGACTACCCAGTCTAGACAGAGGTAGAAAGGTACCTGTGTTGAGTGCACAAATATAGATGGATCATCGATTAGAAGGCCAATATTTGTAAGTACCACGTCTACTCTCACGTATTGAGGTAGTTTGGAATCTAGCAAGATGTCCCAGAGATGCCACTCATCTATAGATTCCTAGTCCTTGAGAGGGACCTAACATGGCCCTAGGTTACTCTACTAGGGGACAAGGATGATGAATTTTAGGAGTCAGGATAGGCAGATGCAAGCACTACTCCTAACTACAATGGCTGGTGGGCCGACTTCCATTGGCATGGAGAGGGTCCACCAGGTCGACCAACTAGAGGATTTGAAGTAGAGGGCACAGAGGGTGTAGAGGTGGACCCTCATGGGTGTAGGACCTACTAGAGGATAGATGGCACATGAGGCACAAGGAACACTATAGAGGAGGACCCACAAGTTGAGGTAGATGAAAATGTCTTAGAGTAGGGTGAGGCACCTCTAAACAGTGAGATTGGGCAGATGAGAGACCAAATTTTTGATCTCTAGAGCTAGGTTGGGAGACTACATATGCAGCTACTACACAGGGATACTACTATCACCACTCTAGAGGTGAATCTAGCATAGGTAGAGAGGCAATGGTAGGGATATGAGGAGGAGAGGATAACTCTCCATGCATAGGATACCACTGCAGGCACTTAGATCACACAGATCACTAGACAATGGGATATGGCACAGGCATAGTTGAGTGCCATGACTATGGAGAGGGACCTACTCAGGGCAGCGAGGCCTATCATCCACATAGGTTGTTATTCCACCACCCACAATGCCAATTCTTCATTGCCAGTAGGTCATGACCCTATTGGAGCCAAATTTGACTCAACTTTGAAACCCCAATATTTAAATTTTTTGTTTTCAATCAAAATGATAATAAGGTTGGTCGCTTCTTCAAATTGGTGTGAGTACCTTAATTTTTCATTGGTTAGTTTGATGAAGTCTAACCTTGGTTATTAATAAAATGTGCCTTTTTATAAATGCTCAATTGTATTCAAAAATGAATAAGGCAAAATTTTATTAATCAAATTACTTAACCCGAAATCCGATCCTCATAGAAAAATTTCCCTTGGGCCTAAACCAAAATATAAACCCTTAAGTCCTAAGGTTTTCAAAAGTAATACTCTAATTAAACACCTTGGTCTAGAACCCAAAAAATTAAAATTAGCAATAAGGTATTTAATTAAAATCATGATGGCATGCATCCCATTTAACTAAAATGTGTACACCTTAGATTTAATCCAAGGGTCGTGCTCAAATCAGTTCTAATCGAACAACGACACGTTAATAAATCAATCAAGAGGTAAGTCAAACAAGTCAAAGCCATGTTCAAAGTAAAAAGGTTACATATTAGGCTTAATCGGATGATAGAACATCATCTAAACTGATCTGATAGATGCACTTTCATGAAGAAACTCGAATGATAAGTCACAAGGTATAAAAAGGTTATAACCTAAGAATAGAATCGATTAAAATCCATGTAACTCCGAGGATCTGAACAAATGTGCTTGATATTGGAAAAATCCAACAACTACACAAATATCCAAGGAGTCAAAGCTTTAAACGATTCATTGCGAGTCAAAGATTCTATCTAACTAGTGAGCTAATCTGATGAATCAGATGATAGCGCTCGAGCAAGCTTAAGATCGACAGTTGCGCTTGTTTGAATTTAATCATGTGTTAAAATGCTATAATAAAAGGATTTAAATGTATGCGCCCCTTTGGAATAACCATCGAGCTAATTTGGAAAATTGGACGGTAATGTTCAATCCAAATCTAATCCAATGGTTGCACGCCCATGCAAGAAGCATTAAAAAGATGAAATCCCTAAGAGATTAATTAAAATTATTAAATAGGGTTAACAAGGGTCTAAACACGTTAGATAATCATTGCCCCTTTTGGATTAATAAATGTTAAACATTATATGCCCATCATACACTAACCCGTAGGTTGATTAAGATCTACGACAATGCTTGAACGAGCCCAAAAATCAATGAATGTGAAGGTCTATAATGGTGGTGAAAAATCACAAGCAAAAATGAAGGTAAAAAATGATCCATAGATCTATTGACAGTGCCTATCTCCACACTAATCTAACGACAGTGCATCGACAAAGGTGATCAGGGTTTAATCTACAAGGTTCCTTTTGATTAATTAAAGAAATTTATTATTTGTCCCTTCTATCTTATGTTAAACCGAGCACATGGTCGAAAGATCCAACGATTGCACCTTCACCATGGTAAAATCTAATGATGATTGCAAGGAAAGGTAAACGTGTTATATGACACCTAGGTTTAAATCAAGTGGTTAAGGTTAAAAAACATGGGGATAAACATTGGATAATAATTAATAAGCCATGTTATTTCAAAGGTTTATATGCAAACATGTATACTAATTATCATGCAGGTTCTAGGACATCAATGGTAGCGCTTCATCGGGAGCAAGAATATATAACGGTAGCAAGCAAGTTTAGGTTGAAACAAGTAGAGCTTAAATGACATACATTTTTTGATAGATCTAATGTATGCGCTCACCTCCACTCAGATCTAATGGTTGCGCTTGATCACAGTTGACTGAAAATAACTAAGGGTATCCAATATAATAACAGTAGGAACTCACATCAAAGACTGAATCTTGTGAAGATCTTGAGGGTGATTGCTGCCTAAAGCAAAGCATAATTGATCCCAAAAATTTAGTTATTGTTCAAGTTTGAGGTGGCACGAGGTTCAAAATAGAAACAACCCCCATCACACATCCTAGTTCCATGTCATATTAAAAGGTTCTAGCAACGAATAGCATATTTTTTAATTATTACAGGCACATAAATCAAAAGGTCCCAGGGCATGTAGGATGAAAGACATTACCCATCATAAATGCTCAACTACAAAAAAAGGGCGCGTTGGTAAAATTTCATTGGCTAATTTTTAACAGCATTTTGTGGCATCGTATTAATGACAAAATGTGTAAAATTATCAAACCCATTTTGCCACCCTATATATGAGCTCACAAAAACAATCGAGGCTACTACCTTGGTGAACTAAGAACACAAGTTGATAAACATAAAGTATAGAGGGAAGAATATTTTGGAATCATTCACCCTACCTTGGGTTTTATAGGAGATCATTTTGAAGAGGTACAGGGACAAGAAATAATAACAAATGATGGCAACAAAATCTAGCTCAATTTTGAGTTCTTTAAAGCAGCCCTATTTGGAGCAAACTGGGAAATATGGGTCAATGTTGTGAATGAAATGGATGATTTGATAAAAGATGCAAAAGACAGATTGGCAGATATTGGTTTATCCTTAGACTAGTGCTAGTGGCCACAAATATAGAAGTGTTCAAAAGCATCATTGAAAGGTTTGAGTGTGAACCAGGTGATGAAGAAAAAATTATTAGACAAACAACACTTGTGGTAAACACTGTAGAGATGTTACTCTTTCAATATGAAAGGAACACACCCAATATTACCATACAGAAGAACAAAATTCTATAGGAAATGAATATGTTGAGGATTATAGCCACATTTGACATAGAGGTATGGAGATTGATGACTAAGGAAATAGAAAAGTTGCAAAAAGTCCAAAAAGGTAAGGAAATTAGAACTTTCGATCAACATCTAGAAATAGGTTCATCACAAAAAAATCTTGAGCTAACAAAAAAATCTCTGAAGTAATTAAATATATAATCCAAAAAGAAACATTGGGAACAGTTGTGAAGGAGGTGGTACAAGAGGAAATAGGTTCTCCCAAGACCACCATCACTAGTTAAAATAAACTACTATTTGAAAAGGTCAAGGAGAAGAGTTCATTTCAAATAGGTAAAGATAGTGGAAGCCAGCTGTACCAATTTTGGATATCAAATTAGATGAAAAGTGTAAGGCCAAAAATAAACTAGAAATAACGAAATCAAGAACCAAAGGCTATAAGAAGAGGTAGCTATAGACATATTTTGCATCAAGCAATTAGAGAATAGCATTTTTGCTAAGAGGTATACTTGAGTTCCCTGTTAGTTGTACTATTTTATCCCCTTTTGTGTCTATTTTCCTTTCTCATTTCATATTCTTCCCTTTGCTTTGCAGGATTGTGATAAGAAAGCGCTCAAGAATCTGAGATCATTTCCTACCTTTTTGAGCCTAGGATTAAGAGAATCTACTATTACCATATGGGAACAAGGAGAGTTAGAAAGACCTGTTACATTTATTTGAATAGAGTCCTCTTCATTGTATTGATGTATTTCTTTGAGAAAAATAGAGTTAAAAGGTATTTCTCCCACTTTGCATATAATATTTTATGAAATTAATACAATTCTAAATTTATTCCTATCATATCTTTGTATTAGTACTGTGTGTCACTATGTATTGGGTTACATTATTTGAACACATTATATGCATTTCTTTCATTGGTTAACTCTTGATTTTATTATGTGTAGACACCGAAATAGCACCAATCTGATTATGTGACAACAAGCGCTGATCACATTGACACAAACAGCCCCTAGGGTAGCCCCCAGAGGTCAAAAAGTGGTCCTAACCACTCCCAAAAGTAGTTTTGAGGGTCAAAAGTCAATTTTGCACCTTTTTGGCACCTTTTTCTCTATTCGTCCCACCCAGGGGACGAATTCAGACTGGTAATCATCCCACCCTGGGACGATTAAGCAATTGCTCCAGGGTGGGACGAATAGCAGGTTTGATTGGCAAAAAGTTAAACCTCGACAAGTTTGCCAGTTAACTGAAGCTAAAAGTCATGCAATTGTGAGTAACGGCTCCAAATCAAGAAGAGAGACTTCAATCATGCATGTCTTTATTTTAGAGACCTCATGCAAAGAAGCTTTTTTATCAAGGAGTTAGCTTTTCTCTAAAAATAGGACAGTTAACTCAAGAGGCACCCTCGCATGTGCAATTCAAACAAAGAGACCCTAGGTCTATAAATTGGTGGGTTTTACCACCCAAAATATATACAGAGAAGGAGCATTTGAGCAACGAAGTGCTGCCAATTTCATACCTAACTGCGATTTGTGCTTTTACATCCTTAATCTCTCATTCGAAAGGGAGGTTATTGGGTGACTATTGGAGGCACAAATCCATCCCAAAAACCTAATTTTTGACCACAAATATCCACAAAATTTGTCAAAAACACCCCATAACCATTTTTGGACCCATCCCAAGTGGATTGGTGCCGAAACAGTGCCTCAAACGATGGGTGTCCTGCCCCTGGGCGCTCCCCAAACTATCACAGTGCTAATCACCCCACCCCTGAATGATTAGAAATTTGTGATATATTTCTTTTTTTTTTATTTTGTATTTGATTCTATATAGGTTAAATGGATTACAGTTAAAATTTCATGTCATTCTGATTATTTTTTACTAGGTTATTGATGTTTCCTACTTTCACTAACTTGCAGATGCCATCTTAAAAATTTGGATCCTAGAGGAAAAATTGGAGAAATCTGAGCATCTGGGTCATCCCAAAATGCCCCCAATTATCTAACACCAAGTTTTCATGTCTTTTGGAGCTTCCTAAGTAGGACATTGAATAGGGTGCTTTTTGGCCAATTCTCATAGTCCTATTCGTCCCACCCTGGAGCGAGTATAGATCTGTGAGGAATTTTTAGACTATTATTTTTGCAATGGTCTTCTGATGATATTTTTATTCTTCTATAAAATTTTTAGTTCAATCAGAGGTCATATGATAGTCATTTTATTATTTTCATGCTTTTACTAATAGTAGGCCTTGGGAAATACATGTTTCATTTGGTCTGCAGGTATTATTAATATTTTTTGTTTATTTGAATGCATTTTTCTGACATTAGAGGAGCAGGAAAGAGCAAATAATCACATACAATAGTGGCGGTGATGTTTTGGTCCATCCATCTTACATGTGGGCACGCGGAAGAAGGATTGTTAGCCATGGATCTTGTGACAAGAAACACATTTGATTCTCCTATCCCCTAAAAAGGAAGGAGATGTATTGTAACACAATTTGTAAAGTGTATCAATAAAATAGATTACCATATTTCTATTTCTTTTATCTTGTGTTGATTTGCATATGTTATTTCTTGTTCTTGTGGCATATTCCTTTTTGTTTCCATATCCTCGTGCTTTCAGTGGCGATCACAGTGGGACCTGTGTCCTTTGATTTTTAAAGATTAAATTTCTGATTAAAGTTGCTTTTTTTGTTGCTTGCAGGTACCAAGTTTTCAAAATATATACTATTTCAGGCAAAAATTCAGAGATAACCGACTTGGGTAGAGAAAAGGTAGAGGTCTTAAACACCTTTGGTCAATTCTTTGCTTTGTGTTTTCTGTTTATTTGCTTGCATAGGAGAGTTTAGATGCTTGCTTGTTTCATTTTTTTTGCAACTTAAAATTAACCCCACACACCACATGGTAATTTAAACCAAGGCATTGGTCGTAAAACCCCAACCCTTGAGCAAGACCAAAGGTGGATGCCATTATCACTTTGGCTTGAGATATTGCATACATTACCTCGATCGCGACTGTTGCTAGACGTAAATCCTGACAAAAGCTGACCAAGTGTAGCTAGGGTGATTCCTAGTGCATGAGGATAAGTCTTCTATGGTAGGTGTCATAAACAGAGTGATTCCCCTTCCGTATCACCTATGTTCCACGTATCATCTGCTCTCATGTACTTATAGTCTCCCTCATGTAAGGGTGAGTATATAGAGAGGTTGGTATATCGGTCCGATAATGGTATATTGAAGGGGTGACCATTTTAGGAGTCATAAGAGCCTTCATAATTTCATTTAAATAGTTTTCATAAAAAGCTTTAAAAAAAACAAACAACAAAACACACTAAACCAGATTTAGGGCACACTTTTAATCTTTAAAAGAGATAATCATTGCTTTGTGTGTGTATGTTCTTTTCTGCTTCGTGTAACAAAAAAAAATTAAAAAATCATAAAAAAAAGATACAAATATATGTAGCTTGTAGAGATTCATCACCATGGTATTCACCCACAGTCAAGCCCACTCACGAGAAGATGCTATAGAGAATGTCCAAGGAGGCACGAGTCACCTCCGTTACAGTCCCAAGGATTTGGTCATACCACCTTGGTGACCTGACACACAAGGCGGTCCCCTCCACACCTCAACATAAATGGACTACAGGGGCACCTCTTCTAGGGGCACTCCTATTCAGCATAGCACCCAACACACACCCTTCCATGAGGGGTACATCTATAGGAAAGCTCCCTTAGATGCTCGCTATGAGTGGTCATCACGCGATGAAGCACTAGGTCAACATAGGGTTCAATGGGAGGAACCACATGATTACACTATCCCTCCTTCACCCTCTCTAGTTGTTAGGGCTACAAGGAAAAATCCAGAGCACAAGGCTCCTCAGGCAGGGTGAGCCAACTCCACCCGTTCCTTTTTCACTTACGAAAGAGAGCATGAAGAAAACCCTTACCTTCCTCAAGTGCAATATACATCACAGGAGCAATACGCCTCCACAAATGCTAGCTATTAGGATCACCTACTGAGGCCAAAGCCTTAGGGGAATGCCGCTACCCCCAACAGAGGGAGGCAGCCTATAGAGATCTCGTATCACCATGACCGAGATAGATATCTAGGAGAGGCATCTAGGCCTTCTACACATGAGATGGTAGGACCAACTATCTTAGAATCTGCCAAGCATATCGCATGCTAGATGCAAATCATGCTAATTGAGTTAGAATGACAACAGTTAGAGCAATGGTATCTTCTAAATAAAGAGTGCATTAAGAGCCAGAAGGATGAGTTTTTCCAACACACTATGCAGGCGAGGACTCCAACCCTTCGCACGCATAAGACAAAACATTATGAGGGACACAACCCCTCAATGTGAGAGAGGTCATCGCGACCTTATCAAGCACAACCCCCAATGCCTCCTAGACAGGAGTGGGAGGCTACTTCCTTGATTCCTCAAGCACCCACCCAGGTTCATGGGCCACCCTCAAAAATCCCTAAAGAAGCCTCTGAGAAATCTGAGCAAGAAAAAGAGTGGATTGAAATGCAATACCAAGGCATGGGGGGTGCTATCTGGCTACCCCTCCATAGGCCCCATGTTCCTCAACAAGAACCAACCAAAGAGGAGGAGCCCAAATCCCCCGATACATGCAAAGCATTAGAGCACTTAGAGTCGATAGAGCCCAAGATCTCGGGGTCCCAAAAGCCCAACTTATGTGAGGCTCTTCTTGAAGAGGATCAGCCTCTGACCGTAGAGCTACCCGAGGATGAGGTCTTCCATGTCTTAGAATTTCTAGAGAGCTTAATGGAAATATTCCCCTTAGAGACACCAATCGAGCAAGTGCCACATCAAAGCAATCAGGTCCCCTCGTAATGAGCGAAACAACTCCATGAGGACCACATCAATCTGCTCGAACAAGAAGAGCCTAGCATGTTGCAGGCAATTGTCGAGGCCAACAAGGGCCTTTGGTTTTTTGATAGAGATTACGAAGCTAACACTGAGATGGAATATCTCAATCATGCACAACGACACAATCACCATATAACCCATGAAGAACTAATGGCACAACTAGGTACAAGGCTAGGGCATGAGTGGCACGTTAACCCAGTGCACTGGAATCAAACGTTGAGTTTGCCACTTTAGATAGACCAAGAGCAATTTCCACCTAGAGACCCCATAGCCACATTAGTGTCGAAGGCAGACCCTATCCTCTTATCCGTGCATAGGGTCGATCCATTGATGCCAATCCCTCCAGAGCTAGATCTGGTGCACAAAGATCATCAAGCTGGGGGTACCTCTATTCCCTGAAGAGCAAGTGGATTACACCAAATGCTCCAAAGGTGTCCATAAACCCTTTGGTCAACCCAAAAGCTCCAAGGATTATCATAATCACTTGGTCAACCCCAAAAGCTCCAAGGATTATTGCAATCACTTGGTCACCCTAAAAGCTCCAAGGATTATCGCAATCACTTGGTCACCCTACAATCTTCAAGGATTATCGCAATCACTTGGTCACCCTAAAATCTCTAAGGATTATCGCAATCGCTTGGTCACCCTACAATCTCCAAGGATTATCGTAATCCCTTGGTCACCCAAAAGCTCCAAGGATTATTGCAATCGCTTAGTCATCCCAAAAAGCTCCAAGGATTATCACAATCGCTTGGTCAACCCCAAAATGCCCCAAAGGTGTCCATAAATTCTTTGGTCAAACCAAATGCTCCAAGGGTTACCATAACCGCTTGGTCAAAATAAATATTCAAAAACAAACAAAAACAATACAATCATCAAAAATCACAAAAAAAAAAAATTGCATTTCACTTCCATGCATACCCATAAAAAAAATTAAAAAAAAATTACATTTCAATTCCATGCATTCTCATAAAAATCAAAATACAAAAATATAGGTTGCATTAGGCATCGCATCCATACATTATATATTTGCTAGGTCATACAAGTCAAAAGAACCATAGGCTATCATTACTTGACAAGTCCATCATTTTTCACATCAAATCCATTTTCATAAACGCATACATCCAGCATAACACCACCGCCATTTTTAGCATAGTCAGTTGTCTCCTAATGTATATAAGGTTTTCGTCATTCAGCTATCTTTAAATTTTTAGCCAAAATTGTACACAGTTAAACAGATTTTACACGGAAAAGTTTTACTTGGATCACGCCTTGTTATGTAGCATCCCAACACAAATTAACACACATAAAATAATTCCTAAGCTGTGTGAATGCAATAGAAACCTACAAAGCAGTCTAGGGTACCATAGGTGAAATATTAGCCTGTTCATCCCCTTGTGTGAATGGTTCCAGAATGCTAAGAATTGAAAAAAGGACGAGCTCTTCCCTATCCATTCCACATACTAAACAGTGGTTTTCACCACTTCCACAAATCCCAATCATAGTTGGTCATCAAAGTTGTAAGGATTCATACTACACGTCCTTTCCAAGGATGGGTAGTCATCCCCAAGACCTAAAATGATCAACGCTATTCAAAAACACACTTCCAACAAACCATCATCACACCCATATCCATTCACCTTTGGTCTCAAAGTTGTAAGGATCCGTACTACACGTCCCTGCTAAGGATGGGTAGTCATCCCAAAGACCTAACAGATCAATGCCCTTACTTCATAATCTCCATCATCCCCCTTTGTTCCCAAATTTGTAAGGATTCGTACTACATGTCCCTGAACAAGATGGGTAGTCATCACCAAGGCCAATAGGATCATGGTCATTCACAAGCTCAAACTTACAAAGCTCAAAATACAAAATCAAATAATAGTGGTTATCACCACTATTCAAAATCCTTGCTCCAAAAGAAAAATAAAGAGAAAAATAAACAGTGGTTGTCATCACTATATAGACGAGCAAGTATCCTATACCATTGAGCCAACAAACAACCTGAACTTGAATCCTTGGAATTCTCAGCATTCAAAAACCATCTAGGTGATCCTCATTATGGGTTTGGTGGATAGCCTACCTGAAAATGGCGGTATCCTACCCGCATGATGATATGTCTGTCACATTAGCTTTGTGTGTGTGTAGACCAATGTTTGCATGTGGATGAGCTAGCTTATGGTACCTTAGATTGTCCCATGGATTAATCTTACTAAATACAACAACGGAGTTAGTGGAGCTAATTAGGTGATCCTCAGTATAGGTTTGGTTGATAGCCTATCTAGAACTGGTGGTATCCTGACAAATACCACATAAACAAACTCAATTGCACACACAGGGATGTAAAATAACTTGGTTAAATTCAAGTCAGATTTAGACCTTGTTCAAAAGTCTTGCGAGATAAATGTATAGTCTTGGCTAGTTAGTTAAAATATCTGCATCTCAAAAAAGCTTAACTACATTTTCAAACAACTAGTACATTTCATTCCATACATCACCATCAAAATATATGCAAAATACAAAAACAAAGTTTTCACATGCAAAGTCATTTCACAAAGTCATCCCATTAGTACAACAAGTCAGTCAAATCTTGTATAGTCTATGGTGCATCAACAAGTCATTAACTCATTTCATTCATTCCACGTGTAGACATCATACAAATTAGACACATCACATTCCTAAAAGCATTTGCATACATCAATGTAAATACATATACATAAAAATAAAATAACAAAAAAATGCACAAAAAAAACAAGCCCTAAAAGTGTCCGATCAGAATGCTTTCGCACTAGAAATTTCGGGCATGCAAAACCGATATCAGGGTCACAAATCCTCACTATCCTATTACATAAGAAGGCTATCATAGCCATACTTCTCCACAGGAAGCCATATTTTTGAGAATTTCATCCCTAAATGACATCACCAAAAAGGGTTGTTGAGTGGTGTTTTCACCCAGTTGTGAAAGCACACTCTCCGGTAGGATCTGAGTCCAAAAATCCTCTGCTTGCAAAGAAAAGAACTTTCTCCAAGGTTCCTGTTATGCTTAAATAATGTTGTTCAAATGAAATGCCAGGAATATCTTAGGGTTTGCAAGTGGATGTTAACAAGGGGCATTGGGGTTTATCTAATTTGAAATTACAGTGGACTCAAAGTGAATAATTGTACTTTAATCTTGGATTCTGATGGATTTTCAATTATTTATTCTGGATACGGTAATTAAATTGTAAGAAATAAAGCAAGGGTTTGAAAGATAAAGCAAAATAAATAGAAATAAGACTAAACTACTGTCAGAATGCTGCCATCAATTCGATGAAACCGAAGATAATGAGGTTTTATGCATGCAACCTAATCTAATGAACTTGCAAACTCGCACAATCCAAATAAATTAGGTGCTGGTTTCTAGGGTTTCTACTGTAATTCCAGACTTAGGCATTCGCATGAAGCAACCAAGCACACTTGCATTAAACTTCACCTAAAAGCCTCAGAAATCTGGAATGAAAGATAAAACATTAAATCATGCATGCACAAAATGACTCCTTCTTTCTCATCAATGAGATGCCAATACTCCGTATTTTATATTAAACGATATGTCAATTAAATTCAAAGAATGTTCCAGGCAAAAATATTCCAGAACAAAAAAGAAGGAAATTGCCCAAGTGCAGGCCCAGAATAGCACGAAGCTCTTGTCTCTGCAACTCTGCAATCGGCAATTTCCAACCCCTCCTTCAATCTGCACTTCTAGCTTTATACTAACGGAAACGGCTCTTCGATTCTCCCTGTGTCGATTTGTTTCATCTTCCTGCATGTGACCCTTCAAATTCCCACCTTTTCCTTGTCTTTATTCCATGTTTAACGCCAAAACGCCTAAAATCCTTCGTTGCATGTAACGCCTCTGCAGACCTGACACCTGCATGCCACGTGTCACACGCCCTCTGCGCCTTCTGTAACGCCATTCTATGAAAAACCCGACAAAAATTGCATGCCGCCTGTTCCCCTTCCTGGCCGCGAAAACGCGACATGTCACGAAATCGTGACATGTCGCGATATCGCTACACTCTTCCCGACCGTACATCCTCGGTAGCATCTTGTCGCGATATCGCGACCATTTTTACCTTCGGGCTCTCTCTCCTCAAACTGTCGCGATATCGCTACCGCTTTTACCTTCGGGCTCTCTCCGCAAACTGTCGCGATATCGCTACCCTTTCCTGCTCTCTATGAACTACCCTTTCTCTTTACGCCTCCAAACACGTCGAAATCGTGACCATTTTCGTAGCCTTGGCAAAACTCGTGATTTCGCTACCTTTCTCCCGGCATTCTTCATCGATTTCGACATCTCCCTTGTCGTACAATTTGCTAAACACGTCCGAAATCGCGACCACCTTCTCCTTCGCCCTTCTCAAACATGTCGACGATTTCGCTACCATTTCTTTACACCTTTCACGAAATCGCTCTTTCCTCTTATCCCATATCACATTTCTCGTACAGTTTGCCAAAACACATCGCGAAATCGACACTTTTCATTCCATACGTTGCCAAAACACGTCGCGAAATCGTGACCATTTTCATTCTTTTCCAACGGCATGTCACGATTTCGCGACACCATTTCTTTTCTTCTCGATGACATGTCGCGATTTCATGACAACTTTCTTTTCCTCTCGACCATGTCGCGATTTGACAACTTTCAATTTTTCTTTTCTCTCCTCTTCGCGAGCGATGGAGCTACATGTCGCGATTTCGTGACAACTTTCCTGTTTTCGACAGCGATGGCGCGACAAGTCACGATTTCGCGACATGTCACGATTTCGTGACACTTTTCAACACTTAGGCATTTTTTCTCTTTTCTTCAATTTTAGCATCTGGGTCACCGAGATTCTTCTCTGCAAGCCTGCAAAAAGGTGGGTCCCCAATTTTGGGGTGTGTTGTGGATCAACCACAACAAATGGTGACTCTGCTGTCAAATGCTCTTGAGCATTTTAGTAAGAACCAAACCTGAAACATATCACAAACTCGCAAATATATGTTAGCACATAAGCAAAATAACAAATGCCCAAAGATCAGAAGTACATGAATCATCAGAATCATCAAGTATTAGCTCAGTGTGTGCAATGTGCTTTCATTCCCTATCGTTTGAAATTGATCAACATTCCATTATCAGTTTTGCATGAATGCATATGTGGGATGGTGAATGATTTGTGTACCCTAATGAATGTGCAAGGAGATTTGCTTCCATAAAAGGCATGGTCCTTCTTCTATTACTATGTACAAGCATTCAAGATTGCCAAACCCTCTTAGGATCCACTAATTCATTACCTTATTGTATCCCAAAGTTGGTTATGAGTCCCTACTATCTAGAACCCATGTGCAAGTGAATGTGAAATCAGAATTTTGGGGAATCAGACTCCCAACCAACCGAGATGAGAGTTTAACCCTATCCTTACTATTCTGATTTAGAGTTCATTACCTCACTTTAAGCAAAATAATTAAACCAGATATGGAAGAAATGGTCATGCTAGTCTAACCCTCTAGACAATCGGTGGTCTTGTTTTTTAGGCAAGACATGATGCCATGCATGGGCATATCTAACCCCACAATCCAAAACTTATCTCCATTTCTTTGGACCTTGGGGATGACTACCCATCCCTTGCAGAGGACAAGTAGTACGATCCTTACAATCCAAAATAAAGATGAGATGGGAAAAATTTATTTATTATATATTTTTTTTTACTTCTTGGACCTTGGGGATGACTACCCATCCTGGCTAGGGACATGTAGTACGATCCTTACAATCCAAACTTTAGATGAGAAATATTAATTTTGTTGCTTAGACCTTGGGGATGACTACCCATCCTTTGCAGAGGACAAATAGTACGATCCTTACAATCCAAGATTTATTATGAAATGAGACATAAGAGCTTTGGGGAATCAGATTCTCAACTAACCGAGATGAGAATTTATGCCCTATCCTTACTACTCCATGTGGGTCAAATCAAAGCTTTGGGGAATTGGATCCTCAACCTAAGTTTGATGAGGATTTAACCCTATCCTTACTACTACGATTTTAGGCTTTAAGCTCTATGGAAGTGGTCAAAACCACTTGTTTTAAGGATCATGTTGCATAAATAGGATAGACATGAAATACTTCTTTCGCCCAACCTTTTCCTCCAAGTTAGGTTTTGATCATTTTGCTCAAGATCCTTTTTAATGTATGAGACGTGCTTGGTTCTAGATATCTCAAGACTCAGTTTCCAACCTTAGGAGCTACTTACATATATGTTATAACACAACCCTAAGAGGATTTGACATACTTTAATGGCTTGTACCTAAGATGCATATGTAACTAAGATGAGATGTATGTAAGGTGAGATGGAACATGAATGCATTATTTCTTGAATTACAAATGGAATGAATTGTCATGCAAAACTGATTCTTTCATGCATCACAAAATCAAACAATATTATTAAACTGTTTGTGTTACTTGTGGAGCTTTTACAAGATAATTCCAATATTTCATATTCTCCTAACCTTAAGCATAAGTTGACATCTCAATTTTTTATTCTTTATTATTTATTATTTATTATATTTATATTATTATTATTTATTTTTTTTTTTCAAAATTAACACACATGTCAATTGAAATCAAATCCATAACCAAAATCCTAGCTAGACTAACAATCCTAAACAATAAAAAACAAAATCTGAAAATCCCCCACCAAGATCAAAAGAATAATATCAAAGTCTCACAACCTAAGGGCTAAAATAATGCTTTAAAATCTGCCCATTAACCGGTAGCATGAAATCTTCCCCTTCTAATGTTTTTAGCCTGAAGGTATTCTTCCCAAGAATCTCTGAAATCTGATATGGGCCCAACCAAAGACAATCAAACTTTTGATGATTCCCTTTTTCCTCATGTCTTTTGTCCCATAGTAATACCAAATCTGAAATTCTGAATGATTTAACTTTGGCCCTTCTGTCAAACCATCTCTTGATAACTGCCTGGTGTTTATTCATGTGATTCATGGCCTCTTCTCTCTTTTCATCAAGGTGCAACAACTGGCTCAACCTGGCTTCAACTTGATCATCTGTCCCCAAGTACTCTTGTATGAAATGTAAGGTCTGCAACTTCAAATTTGCTGGAAATATCGGGTCTTGCCCATAGACCAAATGATAGGGAGTATTCCCTATGGACTCTTTCACTCTGGTCCTATCTGCCCAAAGGGCAAACTTTAGTTGGCTGTGCCAATCCCGAGGGTTCTTTTCCAGCAACTTCTTAATAGTATTCAACAAATTCTTATTTGAAGACTCGGCCAACCCATTTCCTTGAGGATAGTAATTGGATGCAAACTTTAAGCTCACTTTGTTATCATATGCCCAATCTGCAAATTGTGTAGAAATAAAAGCTTTACCATTGTCAACGACAATAGAGTCGGGCATTCCAAATCTTGTTATAATCTGATCCTCAAGAAATTTAATCACAACATCTGTGGTGGCATGTTTAGTAGGAATCGCCTCTGTCCACCTTGTACAGTAGTCCGTAGCTGTCAAAATGAATTTATGAGAATCAGAAGAATTTGGGTTAATAACCCCGATGAAATCTAGTCCCCACTTGTGCAAACGGTCTCATTTCGACTACGAGTTGCAACGGCATGGCTGCATTTCTCTCTCTATTTGCAGCCACTTGACAGATGTGACAAGATCGTACATGGGTATGCGCATCCTTGAAAATATGTGGCCAGTAGTATCCTGCTCTCAGGATTTGATGTGCTGTAGCATTGGCTGCACCATGACCAGTTCCATGTTTCCCGTGAAATTCCTGCAACACCCTGGCAGCTTCTTCTTTGTTCAAGCACCTCAGGTAGATACCTTCATGATTCTTCCTGTAAAGCACACCAGATTTTATCAGATAATTGATAGATTTAAGCCTTAAGGCTCTTCTCTGTGTTGAATTCAGATTAGAAGGACACTTACCAGTCAATAAAAATTGCACAATATCAACATACCAGTCGTCCTTAGCCATGTATTATGTATTTGAGCATTGACCTGTTATTTGCGGATTATTTTCTGCGATCGCCTTCGCCAGTCCCTGTCCTCGAACTAGTTTCATTGATTGGATTTCGAGATCAAATTCTTGGATGGTTGAAATCCACTTTCCTCTCTTCTCACCTAGTTCATTACGTAAAAACATGGTCTTGACAACGAGAATCGGGCACGATGGCGATAATTCTGTTGTGCACGATGTAGTGCCTAAATTTTTTCACAGTTTTAAAAAGTGCGTACATTTGCTTATCAAGGATTGAATACCTTAATTGAGCGTCTTTCAGGGGGGCACTTAAAAATGCAATGGGTTTTTCGGCACTATCCTCACCTTTTTGGGTTAAGACACTCGCAAAGGAGTGTTACGATGCAAAAGCATAAATATAAAAAGGCTTGGAGTAGTACGGGCTTATAAGGACAGGGGCTCCGGAAATGGCATCTTTGATATTACGGAAAGCCACTCTACTTTCCTCGTTCCATTTTACATCCACATCTTTCTTGAGCATTTGGTTCAGAGGTTTGGCTATCTCAGCAAAGCTAGAGATAAACTTCCTCACAAAATTGACTTGCCCAAAGAAAGATCTCAGTTCTTTCTTACTGCTCGGGAGAGGTAGGTTTTGGATAGCTTGTATCCTTTCTGGGTCGATGGATATGCCCTCTTTTGAAATGATGTGACCCAACAATTTCCCTTCTGTTACTCCGAAAATGCACTTTTTGGGATTTAAGGAAATTCCATGTTCTCTGCATCTTTGAAGCACTTTCTTCAAATCTTTAACATGATCCTCTCTCTTCTTCGAGAAAACTGGGATATCATCCACATACACGATGATGCATTTGCCTATTAGCCCTTTGAATGCGTAATCCATGGCGCGTTGAAAAGTTGCACCAGCATTTAACAGTCCGAACGACATTCTCTTATATGCAAATGTCCCCCACTTGGTAGTGAAGGCTGTTTTCATCCTGTCATCTGGATGTATAAGAACTTGGTTGTACCCAGAATATCCATCGAGAAAGGACATCATTTCAGATCCATTTACCATTTGCAGAATTTCATCAATTGATGGCAATGGATAATTATCTTTTTGAGAGGCTTTATTAAGATTTCGAAAATCTATGCACAGCCTAATCTCTCCACTCTTTTTCCTTCTTGGAACGAGGTTGGCCACCCGGGTTGAGTGCCTAACGGGAAAAATGATTTTCGCTTCCAATAATATTTTAACCTCCTTTTCGATCAAAGGCTCCAATAGCGGGTTAACAACTCGTTGTCTTTGCCTAAAAGGCTTGGAGTCTGGCTTCAAAGGAATGGTATGTGTGATAATGTTCTGGTTGTAAGTCTTCAGCTCATTGTAGTTCCAAGCAATACAATCTATGTAATGCTTCAATGCCTGTATTATGTTGCTCCTTTCTTCCTCTGTACATGCCTTTGCTATGTACACCTCCTTTGGATTGTCTGCACTCCCTAGATTAATTGAATCGCATGCATCTTTGGGGAGTGGGACTCTTTTTCTCTTCTTGTTCTTGCATTCCATGTCGAACATCTTTTCTAATGAAACCACGTCTTTAGGAATTTTGTTGGATTGATACGCAGTTTCACTTTCTTCTGTTTCATCCTGCCACCTTTGTTCCTCATCAATCACCTGATTTTCAAAAATACCCGAGTTTGTGACAAACTTGAAGATGTGCCTGTCACTTTCAAAAACCTGGAAATTCTTTACATTATCAGGTATTGATGGACAAGGAACCAGCTCAATGGAAAAATTTTTACATCTTTTTATATCCACCGGGTTTAACATGCCCATGACGACTGCAAGAGAGTCTGCTATTCGATTTCCTCTCCTAGAAATAAGGGCTATGTTGAATGCATCAAACTCCTCCATGAGATCCATAACCCTAGTTCTATAAAGGCTCAGTATTTTGTCGTGGCATGTATCTTGTCCTTTGATTTGCTTGACAACCAACTCAGAATCTCCCAAAACCTTCAAGCATTTAACATGTTTGCTCAATGCTAGACGTAAACCATAGATCAATGCTTCGTATTCTGCCACATTGTTTGTGCAAGGAAATTGCGATCTGTAGGCAGCTAGCAATGGTTTACCTCCTGGACCAGTGAGCTCGACTCCAGCTCCTGCTCCCTGTCTAGACTTTGATCCATCGAACTTGAGCAACCACGTGTAATCATTTTCTTCAGAAGAATGACCATGACACACTTCTTCTTTAAACTCTTCAGCAGCTTCCTCAACATCAAGCGCATAGACTCCTAAGTGCGGCTCAGAAAACTGAACTTCATTCGGCTTGTTAAAATCTGTTATAATCTCTTTAAGCCTCGGTTCATTTTCCACTCTTATTTGATTTGCAATTCCCTTCCATGGTAGCCACATATGCGAGCAGTCTGTTGCAAAATAGCCATTCAGCATTTTCATCCAATCCCTAGCAAGTAGCATTCCATACCTACTCGGGATATTAACCACCAAAATGTCCACAACCTGCTGAACCCTGGGTTCAGAATTCAATTGAATCTTGACATCATATAAAGTCCCCACTACATTTACTTCTGATCTGTCCAGTTGCAGGACTGTACATTTGGATGAAACAGGCTGCAGACCTAGCATTTTGCATATCTCCGTAGGCATGAGGTTGCTCGTGGCTCCTGTGTCCACCAAACAGTTATGCAAGTTCTTACCCGCAATTCTCAGAGTCAATAAGAATGGCGGGACATCCCTTCTCTCCTTTCGCAAAATCGGATGGGATTCAGCTCTTTTTCCTTCCACATCGGATCAGGTGAGTTCAAAGCTCTTATCAACGCCTCCTTTTGACCAGGCAATTTAGCTGCGTCCAAGAATGAAAGGCTAGATTTGGACTTCTTCATATCCTCCACCACGTCATAATTTGGTTTTTCGAATTTGATTGTCTTCTGGACGTCATTGGACATTTCTCTTTCGAGTGGAGGGGGAGGGTTGTTACTTGCCTTTGTATCTGGAGGAAGAATAGAATTGTTTGGAGGTGTTGATGAGGTTTTAGGGGCTTTAGATTTACTCCTCAAATGGTACCCATGAGTCCCCTTTCTGAAATCTCGAAAAGCTTGCACCTCCTGTTCCAAAACTTCGTCTTCTTCCTCCTCGCTTTCACCCTCTTGGTGATATACTATTTCCATCACCATAATATTTTCATCTTGATGATACGATGGATCCTCATTTGATACTAGTTCCAAATCATCAACTTGTGCCTGAAGACAATGAGTGTATCTAGCAATCTCAGGACAATTCCTCTCATTGTGTTCTTTTGTGTTATGTAACTTGCACCCCCTTTCCCATGCCAAATCTGAAAGATTCAAAAGAGAATTGGATTGGCTAGGGCCTGCAGAAGCATCTAATTGATTAGCAATGGGAGCAGGAACTCCCCCATTGTTTGGCTTGGTGTTCCAGTGCCTCCCTCTATTGTTAAAATTCTGATTTGGGTGAGGGGCATGGGACTCATACTTCTGTTGTTGAACCCTGTCATTGCTTAGTTTATGCACTAGTTTCTTGAGCTCTTCGACTTCCGAAAAAACATCCTTCGGTGGAATCATATTGTTGTTAACCCCTATTGGATTCGCATAATTAATGGGGTCTTGATTCCACATTTGGGTCGGGTTCTGAGGAATTTGATTCCCATATGGATTAATACCTTGAATCGGGATTGGATTCGAAACAGGAACTATGGCTTGAGGATTGACTTGACTAGTTTCCTGCGTAGTTGATTGACTGTTCTGCAAAAATGCAGGAACAGGTGGAATGGCTGTGATTGGTTGGATTGGAATGGGTGCATATGCGGGTGTTGGTGGATACGGCTGCTGATATGGGAAGGCGTTCATACTTGGCATTTGTGGTGCCATGAGTTGATTTGCCTAGGGAGCTTGACCATATGGAGCACACTGTCCCATCATAGGCATCTGGGTAAACCCGTAGCCTTGCGGTGTCAATTGCTGCTCAATAGTCATGGCTTCATTATAGGCCAAAGCCAGCGTGGTGACCTGAGGATTACGCCTTGCAAACATAGCTGTCATGGGGTCCAATGCCCCAAAATATATCTGCAAAGCCACTGCGGGATCGATGGCAAAATGTCTAATTGCTCTGTTATAGTTCTTTTGGAATCTCTGATTAAACATTCGGATTGGTTCCCCTTGGCCCCGTTTGCATGTAATAAACTGATTGTAAATAGTTGCGGGATCTAAGGGTGACCTAAATTGATTGACAAAGGCATTTTCCATTTGTGTCCAAGAGGTGATTGAACCAGTTGGCAAGCATATATACCATTCATATGCTATTGGATCCAAGCTCATGGGGAAAAGTCTACAGGCTACATCTTCATGCTGAACTTGCAGCCTAATTAAAACATCCCTATAGGCTTGGATATGTTCTTCTGCTGTTCTTAGGCCATCTGGCTTGTATTTAGGCAGAAATATTTCAATGTTCTTGGGGATTTCATGGATATCCCCAGCAATATTCAAAGGAGTATTGTTAGCTCCATACCAAGGAGCTGTTGGAGCTTGAGCCATTTGACTCAGAATTGATGTAGACAGACCTACAATAGCAGTAGAAATATTACTAACTATAGGCACACTAGGGGCAAAGGATATTACTGGCGTAGGTCCACTCGACGTTCCTGGAGAAAACAGGCCTTTTGCGACTGGTGTGCTTACGACTTGCTTGGCTTTACCCTTGGGAGTACCAGTAAGGTCGTGAAAAATGGTTTCTCCGGTTGTTTGAGACCTGGTCGCAATACGGCGTGGTGGGTCCAGCCTGCCTGAAGAAACCCTCGGCTATTTCGAAGAAAACCTGCAACAAAAACAAAAAACGATGTTGCAGTTTAGCCGTAAATAATTTCAGAATTGAATCAAAAACAAAATATTCAGATATGAAAATCAAAATAGATAAACCAATTCGGGCCCTCCTTCTAGCGCCAATCTGTTGAGTGGTGTTTTCACCCAGTTGTGAAAGCACACTCTCCGGTAGGATCTGAGTCCAAAAATCCTCTGCTTGCAAAGAAAAGAACTTTCTCCAAGGTTCCTGTTATGCTTAAATAATGTTGTTCAAATGAAATGCCAGGAATATCTTAGGGTTTGCAAGTGGATGTTAACAAGGGGCACTGGGGTTTATCTAATTTGAAATTACAGTGGACTCAAAGTGAATAATTGTACTTTAATCTTGGATTTTGATGGATTTTCAGTTATTTATTTGGATACAGTAATTAAATTGTAGAAAATAAAGCAAGGGTTTGAAAAATAAAGAAAAGTAAATGAAAAAAGAAACTAAACTACAGTCAGAATGCTGCCATCAATTCGATGAAACCGAAGATAATGAGGTTTTATGCATGCAACCTAATCTAATGAACCTGCAAACTCGCACAATCCAAATAAATTAGGTGCTGGTTTCTAGGGTTTCTATTGTAATTCCAGACTTAGGCATTCGCATGAAGCAACCAAGCACACTTGCATTAAACTTCACCTAAAAGCCTCAGAAATCTGGAATGAAAGATAAAACATTAAATCATGCATGCACAAAATGACTCCTTCTTTCTCATCAATGAGATGCCAATACTATGTATTTTATATTAAATGATATGTCAATTACATTCAAAGAATGTTCCAGGCAAAAATATTCCAGAACAAAAAAGAAGGAAATTGCCCAAGTGCAGGCCCAGAATAGCACGAAGCTCTTGTCTCTGCAACTCTGCAATCGGCAATTTCCAACCCTTCCTTCAATCTGCACTTCTGGCTTTATACTAACGAAACGGCTCTTCGATTCTCCCTGTGTCGATTTGTTTCATCTTCCTGCATGTGACCCTTCAAATTCCCACCTTTTCCTTGTCTTTATTCCATGTTTAACGCCAAAACGCCTAAAATCCTTCGTTGCATGTAACGCCTCTGCAGACCTGACACCTGCATGCCACGTGTCACACGCCCTCTGCGCCTTTCGTAACGCCATTCTACGAAAAACCCGACAAAAATTGCATGCCGCCTGTTCCCCTTCCTGGCCGCGAAAACGTGACATGTCGCGAAATCGTGACATGTCGCGATATCGCTACACTCTTCCCGGCCGTACATCCTCGGCAGCATCTTGTCGCGATATCGCGACCGTTTTTACCTTCGGGCTCTCTCGCCTCAAACTGTCGCGATATCGCTACCGCTTTTACCTTCGGGCTCTCTCGCCTCAAACTGTCGCGATATCGCTATCGCTTTTACCTTCGGGCTCTCTCGCCACAAACTGTCACGATATCGCTACCGCTTTCTCTTTTCGTACGCCTCCCTGAAACACGTCGTGAAATCGTGACCATTTTTCTATTCCGTACGCCTTGGAAAAACCTGTCGTGATTTCGCTATCGCTTCTCTGCTTCGGGCATGGTCTTCATTTCTATCACGATTTCGTGACATCTCCCTTATGCCGTACAATTTGCTAAAACACGTCGCGAAATCGTGACCACCTTCTCCTTCGGGCCACTTCTCCGAAACATGTCACGATTTCGCTACCATTTCCTATTCCGTACACCTTTCTGTGATCGGTCGCGAAATCGCGACGTCTTTCCTCTTCGAGTCCTTTCGCTATTTCCTGTCGCGATATCGTGACATTTTGCTTCCGTACACTTTGCCAAAACACGTCACGAAATCGTGACACTTTTCATCATCCGTACGCTTCGGCAAAACACGTCGCGAAATCGTGACCATTTTCATTCTTTTCCAACGGCATGTCGCGATTTCGCGACACCATTTCTTTTCTTCTCAGCGACATGTCGCGATTTCGCGACACCATTTCTTTTCCTCTCAACGACATGTCGCGATTTCGTGACAACTTTCAATTTTTCTTTTCTCTCCTCTTCGGCAGCGATGGAGCTACATGTCGCGATTTCGTGACAACTTTCCTGTTTCCGGCAGCGATGGCGCGACAAGTCGCGATTTCGCGACATGTCGCGATTTCGCGACACTTTTCAACACTTAGGCATTTTTTCTTTTTTCTTCAATTTTAGCATCTGGGTCACCGAGATTCTTCTCTGCAAGCCTGCAAAAAGGTGGGTCCCCAATTTTGGGGTGTGTTGTGGATCAACCACAACAAGGGTTAAAACCCACCAAAAATAGGTCAGAATGTTCATAAATTGCTTTTGCATTCAATGGTAAAACAACTGAAGGCACCCTTACTTAAGTCATCTTGGGTCAAGTGACTCGTCGCTTTTCTCATGTCGGTCATTCCCTCATCGATTCGTTGCTTGAGGGGGTAGTCACACTTAGTCACCACTCAACAACAACATACGCAATTAAGGAAATGACACGCATTCAAAGGATCATTGACAAAGACAATCACGCCCCTGCTTGGGGCAAAAAACAAGCAACAATCACAAACTAATCAAGCACTTGGCATTCGTGAATCATGACCTCAAGGTTCCCATAGACAAAAGGTTGTGCCCTTTGCCTATTCATGACTGATCAATGTCCAAGCTCAAGTAACACCTCACTAAACAAGGTTAACACTTGAAATTAGTTCCTTAGCTCGTCAGAAGCAAGGATTCAAGAATGCATGCCCTTTCCATACTTGGGGCATCAAGAGTTGGTTAGGTTATTGAGAAACCCTAATCATTAGTGCTTTGGTTATCTATTTTTGCTCGACGCTATACCTTGCATAGCGCTTCCCAAAAAGGGGCATTTGTAGACACCAAAACAACACCAATATGATTATGTGACAACAAGCGCTGATCGCATTGACACAAACAGCCCCTAGGGCAGCCCCTAGAGGTAAAACAGTGGTCCTAACCACTCCCAAAAGCAATTTTGAGGGTCAAAAGTCAATTTTGCACCTTTTTGGCACCTTTTTCTCTATTCGTCCCACCCAAGGATGAATTTAGACTAGTATTTGTCCCACCTTGGGATGATTAAGCAATCGCTCTAGGGTGGGACAAATAGCAGGTTTGACTGGCAAAAAGTCAAACCTTGACAAGTCTGCCAGTTAACTGAAGCTATAGGTCATGCAATTGTGAGGAACGACTCCAAATCAAGAAGAAATACTTTAATCATGCATGTCTTTATTTTAGAGACCTCATGCAAAGAAGATTTTTTATCAAGGAGTTAGCTTTTCTTTGAAAATAGGACAGTTAACTCAAGAGGTGCCCTCGCATGCGCAATTCAAACAAAGAGACCCTAGGTCTATAAATTGGTGGGTTTTACCACCCAAAAGATATACAGAGAAGGAGCATTTGAGCAACGAAGTGCTGCCAATTTCATACCTAACTGCGATTTGTGCTTTTACATCCTTAATCTCTCATTCGAAAGGGAGGTTATTGGGTGACTATTGGAGGCACAAATCCATCCCCAAAACCCAATTTTTGACCACAACTATCCACCAAATTTTTCAACAATACCCCATAACCATTTTTGGACCCATCCCAAGTGGATTGGTGCCGAAAAAGTGCCTTAAACGGTGGGCGTCCTGCCCCCGGGTGCTCCCCAAACTATCATAGTGCTAATCGCCCCACCCCAGAATGATTAGAAATTTGTGATATATTTCTTTGTTTTTTATTTTTCATTTGGTTCTATATAGGTTAAATGGATTACAGTTCAAATTTCATGTCATTCTGATTATTTTTGCCCAGGTTATTGTTGTTTCCCGCTTTCACTAACTTGCAGATGCCATCTTCAAAATCTAGATCCTAGAGGCAAAATTGGAGAAATATGAGCATCTGGGTCGTCCCAAAATACCCCCAATTAGCTAACCCCAAGTTTGCATGTCTTTTGGAGCTTCCTAAGTAGGACATTGAATAGGGTGCTTTTTGGCCAATTCTCATAGTCCTATTCGTCCCACCCTGGAGCGAGTACAGATCTGTGAGGAATTTTCATACTGTTCTTTTTGCAATGGTCTTCTGATGATATTTTTATGCTTCTTTCAAATTTTCAGCTCAATAAGAAGTCATCTGATAGTCGTTTTATTATTTTCATCCTTTTACTGACAGTAGGCCTTGGGAAATACATGTTTCATTTGGTCTGTAGGTATTATTAATATTTTCTATTTCTTTGAATGCAGGTTTATGACAGTAGAGGAGAAAGAAAGAGCAAATAATCACATACAACAGCAATGGTGACATTTTGGTCCGCCCATCTTACATGTGGGCACGCAGAAGAAGGATTGTTAGCCATGGATCTTGTGACAAGAAACACATTTGACTCTCCTATCCCCTAAAAAGGAAGGAGATGTATTGTAACACAATTTGTAAAGCATATCAATAAAAGATATTACCATATTTCTATTTCTTTTATCTTGTGTCAATTTGCATACGTTATTTCTTGTTCTTGTGGCATATTCCTTTTTGTTTCTGTATGCTCGTGCTTTCATTACGATATTTGAATGATATTAAGAATGCCAATTTTTCTTCTCCCCTTCTTTCTGTTTCATATTAAAATTGTTTTTAAATTGCTATAACATCCCAATGAATCTAGGCACCGGTCTACATAAGGTATAACAAATAGTTGTTTTCATGCTTGGTCATTTTAATACATATAATATAATATAAATTTGGAGCGTGTAATTAGAGTTTTAGCCATAGAATTACCGCTGGGGTTTCCTTACCCATTCTATAGTTTTCTTTAAAAAAAATTGTGTTTAGCATAATAATGAGGCAGGTTTACCAGAGCCTATAATAGCTCATTGGTTTCAAACATATTCTTGTAGCGTGACAGTCGAAATCCTATGGATGCAAGAATCGGTTCCAATAGTTTTTTGGCACCGTTGCCGGGAAGAATTTTTACATTCTAAACCTAGATTTTATGACATTATTTTTTAATCAACGGGTGGCTAGTTAGAATAAAGAAGCGTTTGTTTTAATTTTTTTTATTTTCTACGTTCTTTATTACCCGTTTTTTCAATATTATTTTCTTTATGTTTCTTGATATTCTTGAAATTTCTTTTTCTTGATCTTCTTGAAATTTTGGTTTCTTGATTTTCTTGATTTATCCCAAGAACCGACTCCTATGAGGATGAGATATAATATCAAGCATTCTTGATAAAAGCGTACGATGTTCTTTTTGCACCCCAGTGTTGGCGACTCTATTGGACGAAACTAGAAGAAAAAATAAAAAATAAGAGAACATAACATGTTGGCTAACACCAAGAGAAGTGGTAAGGAGCTATTTCCAAAACTTGAGAATCCATAGGTATTTATACATACCTATAAAACTTCACTTTTGAAGAATATTGTTTATAGCAGTAGATTAAATTCTAGTGGTAAAAGGTACGTAAAGAAAATTCAAAATACTATTAATACTGATATTACTGTAGAAGATGATTTAAATTTTACTATAGATAGAAATTTGAATTATGCTATAGAAGATACACATAATAATAATTCAAAGGTAGATATTCCATCAATTTACATTCAAGCTACCCAGACCCATACCACTATAGGTACTACAACTGTGAAATTAAATTCTATAGTATCAATGGACCAGGTTAATGTTCATTTATGGAGAACTAACAGATATAGACCTTTCGCATTACCATTAAATTTAAATGCCTTACCCAATAAATCTCACAAATACCTCCCTAAGTTTTTAGGAAATAATGCAGTAACTAGAGAGGATCATATTAAAAGTTTCTTATATGCAATGGATAGTCTAGAAGTTGAACATGAATATGTATTATTAAGACTATTTCTATAGACTTTAGAAAAATATGTCAGAGAATGGTTTTAATTCCCTTCGCAATAATGATATCCCAGACTTCACCAAAATGGAAGAGGTATTCCTAAAGAAGTATGGTGAAAGGAAAAATGAACAATCATTGTTAACTAAGCTAGCCACTATGAAGAAGAAATAAAATGAATCTGTTAGTGATTTTAACAGAATATTTTCAAAGACTAGGAACAAAATCCTTTCCAACCTTAGGCTTAGTGATATTCAGTCTATTTGTTTTTATAAGAATACTTTTCAAGGAGAGTTTAACTATGAATTAAGGCAAGAACAAGCCACTACCATTTATGGTTGTATGGAAAAAGTAATGGATACAGAAAGAAATATGCTTGATAGTGGTAAGATGAAGCCTTATTCTTTAGAAGTTAACATGCCTAAGAGAAAATCTAAGAGAGTGGCAATTGTTATACAAAGAACTAAAATTGATCCTGTGGATAATTTGACAAGTCAAATGATATAAATGTTCAACAAAATGAGTAACAGGTTAGCAAGAATTAAAAGAAACGGAAATAATTGTGAATCTTCACAAATAGAGTGACCACATGTTGACAACCATCCTCCTTTTAAAAAAAATTACAATAAGAATTGGGGAAATAACAATGGTTTTAAAGAAGGAAATAGAAATAGAGGTAATGGGAATAATAGCTGGAAAAATAGAGATTCTAACAGGGATTAGAAAAATGTCCCTAACCCGATGCCATCTGCCAATATAGCAGAAGGTTTTCCTTATTTTTGCTCTACTTGTGATGCACCTCATAACCCTGATGCATGTGGATTTCACCTAAGTGATCAGCGTAATGTAGATATGCATGCAGAATCATAAGAGGATATAAGAATCAATGTATTTTGGTCCGTTGAAGATGAATCCAGAGAAAGGTTGTTTGAAGAAGACATGGATAAATATGCTTCAAATCATCATCCACAAATTTTAGTAACTGAAGGAACTAAAATCTTACAAAAATCACATGAGTCAAGATATGATAATATGAAGCAAGGGAAATTAATCCCCACTGCTCAAGATGTTGAGGAATTCGAGGCAACCCATTTTCTAAATTTAAGGAATAGAATAGTCCCTGAAAGGACAGAAAATTCCTCTACAAGTGAAACAAGAAAATAAACTTTCACCAATAAAATATCAGTAAAGAGAAAACTAATAAGAACCCTAAAAATATTACTCCTGAAGTAATAGAATCATAGGAAGAGATTCCAAAAGAAGAAAGTAATAAACCATTAGATATAAAGAATATAGAATTTTATGTTGGGTCAAAACTCAGTAAGAAAAAGTTTAATATTACATATGGATAACTTATGAAAGTTCAACAGTACAGAGAACAAGTCTGCAGAGCATTTGGATTAGTATAACAAAAAGAAGACCCAACTTGACATGATGCTAGACAAAATCAACATGATACAAGATCACCATCCTCTGTCAGACCCTTCTATGTGTCATTAATATATAATTCAGATGAAGGGGAAATATATGTGATTCATAATTGCATGCTAGACAATGGAGCTTCACATAATATCATGCCTAAGTTAATAGCTGACCAAATGGGATTAATCTGTACTAGAGATTCTACCCCTATTTTTGTAATGGACAGTAGGCAAATTCCTTGTGTAGGGGTGTGTTAGTCAAAATACGACTAACCCCAAAAATGGTTGAAGCACTTTTTGAGCACTTTTTGAAGAAGACCGAAGCGACCTACTTTTGAAGGAGCAATAAGAAAGAAAAATACGCTAAGGAAATAAGGTGTCACGAAATCATGACATGTCAGGTTTTCATAGCGAAAAATAGCAAGGAGGCCAAACGGAGGAAAAAGTCATGATTTTGCGATGTTGCACATTTTCACCAAGTCCACCAATGAAGGAGCCCAAGTCAAGGAGAATGTCAAAATTTTGCGACATGTTTCATTTTCGCTAGAAGAAAAGCCAAAGGGACTAAAGAGACGAAGAATGTCATGACATGTCATTTTTCACGAAGCGGCAAGGTGAACCAAAGAAGCGAACTTCATGATATGTCTCAATTTCACGATAAAAGATAAAGAATAGAGCTGAAGAGACGAAGGCATCGCGATTTCGTGACATGTCACATTTTTGCAACCTAAAAGAGGAGACAAAGCAAAAGGGATGAAAATGTCATGATTTCGTGACATGTTTTATTTTTGCTAGGGGAAAGAGAAAGAAGCTTTGTAAAGGCAGAATGTCACGATTTCATGACATGCCAGCTATAATGGCATAAAAGGTATTTTTGGCAACTGAGACATGCACTGACACCAAATTTTTTATTCCTGGGAAAGGCCAGATGATTGTAATGTGGCAGGCTCACCAGATAATTGTAATATGACAAGCTCATCTAAAATCTAATTTGTAGAGGATCTTTTGTAGATTTTTAGAAACTGCAAACAAATTGCTTGTAATTGATTAGGTGATCAAAATGTACACAGTAGAAAGATGCTCTTTTTAGGGTATATATATGGGTGAGCGACCCACGAAAAAAAGGTCGGCTCTTGGACGTTTACAGATTGTATGTACATTTTGCTGGAATACAAGCAATAAAGATACTCCTCCTTCTGGCTTCTAATTTTCTATGTGCAAGTGTATGTATCTGGTTTTTTGACTTCTATTCATTTTAAGTTTATATTGTATCTATTCTAAAATTTGAATTGTGCATATATGAATCTTGTTCCTAGAGTTAAATATTAAGGAATTCTTACATGTGTTAGATGAATGTCTAAATCATACTTAGGAATTCATGATTTCTACGTGAGGGTATAAAGGAAGCTTGTAGACAATGATATGTGCATTTATTTCTAGTTGTTGTCTAATCTGTACCATGAGAAAAGTTCTAGCTTTGGCTATATTTCCCTTCTTTCTTGTTCCCATTTTCTCTAAAAACCCAAAGGAACCAGCCTTCTCTGGAGATTAAATGGATAGTCCCAAGTTAGATCTATCTATTCAATGTTGGCAAAGTCTAAGGTACAACACTATTAACCGAAGGCAAATTTTGTTCCAACAGTTTTTGGCATGCCCGGTGGGACCTAAAAATCCCATAGTATTTTATAAAGTTTTAGTGTTTTGCTTCAAAGCCTTTTGTGAAAATTCTCAAGCAAAAAACACTTGGTGACTCCGTTCAAGAGGGTTTAGACCGAAAGAAAAACCTTGTCTAAAAACATCTGGTTATAAAGTCATATGATAACCAGATCCCGAACTAGAAACTCTAAAGAACCCATCGAGTTCTTCGAGTTACACCTCGAAAGATTGAAAGCACATCCCATGCTAGCCACACGATCTAATCCACTCGGTACTAGTGACAGTTCTCTAGTACCTACTATAGGGACATCTACAAATAGCCCTATAGTAACTGTAAATACACTAGCAATCATGGTTGCTCCTCCCGTCCCAGCCCATCTTGTATGGAACCAAACTGGTCCTTTGAACTTAGGAGCTCAGAATCAAATTCCCCAGGCTGCACTAAAGGTGTTGCCAACTTTTGATGGGATAGGAAAGACAATAGAGGAACATTATCTGGATGTTTCATTGTTAGCAACCATTTACAATATTACCCAAGAAGATGTAATGGTCAGATTGTTGGTCATATATTTGAAAGGGAAGATGCTCTATTGGTACAGAGCACTTCCTGCTAGATCCATTACTTCTTGGGTAGCACTTGCAGGTCGTTTGGCCGATGAATTCAATATACATGCAGATCCATTCACATTACTAAATCAATTCACTGTCATCGAGAGGCATCCACAAGAGGAAATCTAGGATTTCAACATCAGATTCACACGAACTCGAGACAGAGTGCCCCAGGGTCTAAAGCCCACCGAATACCAAGCGATATGCTACTATCTAAGGGCTTTTGATTCAGATCTCAGCATAATTATAAGGCAATCTCGTGTAAACACTTTCCCTGCTATCTATCTAGAAGCAGCCAAAGGAGAAGCCAATCTCATCGCCACTAAGAAATATCCCTCAAAGACCCTATTGCCAATTGCACTAGAGCTTTCCCAAGCCTCAGGTCCTAATATCCCTACACTCCCATCAACACGGGCTGTCCTCGCTATAGTCGCACCTCCTATACCTCTTGCACTACCTATTCCACCCCTCGCATCAACTTCCCCAGATAACCAGTTGACAACCATAGTTGATACAATGAAGACGTTGTCAAATGAAATGTCATCCATGAAGAAGAGAGAAGCTGAACGAAATTTCTATCCAAAGATATTTCCATAGATACAAAGATACGGGGCTTCAACAAGTGGTAGAGGACAAGAAAGAAAAAATGTTGTGTATGCTAATGAAGCAGGAGATAATGGAGAACCCACCAATGCTGATTATTGGTGTTCTACGTGCAATGATCCTCATGGAGAGGATTCATGCATGATTCATCAACACCATGTACAAAGCATGATAAATGAAAGAGCTAAAGAAACTGGGAAAGGTCAAGTGAACATAATCAGAGAAGTTCACCAAAACTTGGCAATGCCTTCAGTCGAGCAAGTTGTAGTCCTGACAAGATCAGGAAAAAAGCCATTACAAGTCGATCCGAAGGAACTCCAACCATTAAATTTTCCTCCTGCCCCTAGGGCTACTCCTTAGAAGGATCAGTCAAATGAAAAAGGATGCTCTGACCCTCCTCAGACTTCTATTCCAACACCAAGGAAAGAGTTTCCTCCTAGAAAGGGAGACGAAACTCAAGATCAAGTGAAGGAGAAACTCAAATTTCCTTCATTAACCAAAAGATAAAGGACAAAAGCCACTCAGGGCTATAGAGATAGATATGATGCATCAACTAGCGAAAGGGAGAAAAGTGTTGAGGCACCCTCATCTACAACTCCTTCGTTCAACATTGTAGAGGATATGAAGAAGACTCCCTCGAAAATGAGCATGTATGACGTGCTGCAAATTCTAGGTCAGATTGACCTCCTCTAGGAATATCTAAAGTTGACTAAAGGTAAGAGCAAAAATCCCTCCTTCTCAAATGTTATACAAGCAAATGTTATGTCAACTACTGGGAAAAATAGACCACCTCAATTCTATTTATCCTTGCAAATGGAGGGGTGGATAGTCCACAACTGCATGATTGACTCAGGGGCAGCAACTACGGTGATGCCCAAAGTAGTGTGCGATATAATGGGAATGGAATATACCAGGAGCCATCCTGGTGTGTTGCAATTAGATGGCACCCTAGTGAAATCTATCGAGGTGATCAAAGACATCCCCATTCAGCTCCATAGGATGCCCCAAGTAGTTGTCATACAAGAAGTAGTTGTTGTGGATTTAGAACCATACTTTGGTATGTGTTTGTCCAAAGAATTCATGGTAAAAGTGGGAGGTTATTTGTCTCTATATTATTCACATTTGGAGGTACCGTTCAAAGGTAGAAGAGTCAAGATATTCAATGAAAAACCATCTACCTTTCACGTAGAAATACTGGAAGAGACAAGCACTGTCAACATGCTATCCGAGGATTTAGAGGACATAGATTTAATGGAAGAGACCTTGGAAGAACTCCAATACGAGGATCATTTTTCATTAAAATATTTTAATGCCATGGTAGAAATAGAAATAGGGAGCTATTCCATCGAGAAGCCAAAAAAGCTACCTGTTTCTATCCCTAAAAAAGATGATTCTGCCAGCCAGCTCTGGAAACTGTATTTTGATGGTTCGAGATGCAAGAACGGAGCAGGTGCTAGGATTGTTTTGATTTATCCTACTAGAAAATAAAAGGTCTTTTCATATAGGTTGACATGGAGTTGCACCAACAATGTAGTTGAGTACGAAGCATTGTGCTTAGGACTTAGAAAAGCTAAAAAGCTAGGTGCAAAATAGTTGCTGATTTTTGGAGATTCAAAACTTATAGTGAAGCAGGTTACTGGCAAATGCATTTGTAAGCAACATTACCTAAGGGCTTACAAGAATAAAGTGTTAGATCTCTTGGAATATTTTGAAGCTCTGAACATGCAATCTATTTCAAGGGAAAGCAACACTCATGCAGACCTGTTGGCATCAGTTGGATCTAACTTTTGCCCAGTCAACAACGTTATCCAGAAGTCTAAAATAGTGAGACTAATTTACAGGCCTTCTATGCCTGATAAAGACATTTTCTGGTAGGTATTCGAGAATGATGAACAAATATTGGATTTTATGATCCATGAGGTGAATTTCTCTAATGATAGAGCGCTACAAGAAGAGGATGAAGAGAGCCTGATTCAGTTAAGAAACAACCATATTCCCAAGGGACTGATCACCCTTGAGAGTCTTTTCGACAATAATGATAGAACTACAGGTCGAAAGATTAATGTGGATAAACGTCGGTACAAGGAGGTAGAATTAGAACCGGGTAAAATGATCAAAGTAGGTACTGATTGTACAATAATAGAACTAGAAAAAATAAAGTAGTTATGTAGAGAATATCTAGATATAATAGCCTAGACTTATAGTGATTTAAGAGTGTACAATAAGGAAGTTATTCAACATACCATCGAACTAGAGGAAGGAGCTAAACCTTTTCGGTAGAGGCAAAGGCTAATGAATCCAAAGATTGAAGCTTTGATGAAACATGAGTTGTTAAAACTCCTACAGGCCAAGATAATATACCCAATCAAGCACTCTACCTGGGTGGCCAATTTAGTCCCAGTCCAAAAAAATAATGGTGAGATCAGACTATGTGTCGATTTTAGAAATTTGAATAGGGCCTCTTTAAAGGATCACTATCCTTTACCCCAAATCGACCCAATCCTTCACACGGTGGCAGGAGCAGAAAGGTTTTCCCTGTTAGACGACTTTTATGGCTACAATCAAGTCTGGGTAAGAAATGAGGATCAATATAAGACTGCGTTCACCACTAAGTGGGGAACATTTGCATACCAAAGGATGCCCTTTGGATTATCTAACGTAGGAGCAACTTTTCAAAGAGCTATGGATGTAGCTTTTGGAGAGCTTGCAAATAAGATCATTGTTGTCTATTTAGATGACATGACTGTCTTTTCTCATGACAAAAGAGACCATGCCAACCATCTGCGACAGATATTTGAAAAGTGTAGAGAATTTGGGATATCCCTAAATCCTAAGAAATCTATATTTGTTGTAGAAGAAGGAATACTCCTTGGGCATGTTATTTCCAAAATTGGGTTGTCCATTGATCCTGATAGAGTGAAAGCACTTCTGGAGCTATCACTTCTAGTTAATAAGAAAGGATTGCAGTATTTCTTTGGACAAATAAATTTTGTCAAAAAATTCATTGCCGATTTTTCCCAAACAGTTAAGCCAATGACTGAACTGTTGAAAAAGGATGCTCCTTTCAAATGGACAGAGCCAAGAAAAGAAGCTTTCAAGAAAATTTTGGAAGCCATAGCTCAAGCCCCTGTACTAGTCAACCCTAACTATTCTAAAAGTTTCATTCTATACGTTGTCGGAGAGCAAGATAGCTATGTTGCAGTTCTCACTCAGAAGGGAGCAGATGATGAAGAAATACCAATAGCCTTTCTGAGTTCTACCATGCACAAGCATGAGGAGAGGTACAATTTTATAGAGAAATAGGTGTATGCAATTATGAAATCATTGAATAAACTAAAGCACTTTTTATCCCAGAGTCGAACCATTATTTATGTGATTCACCCTGACATAAGAAATTTTATAATACAAGGGGAACTGGGTGAAAAAAGAGCTGGGTGGGTGACCCGCATACAAGAGTATGATGTAGAAATACATCCGACTAAAATAGTCAGAGGTAGAGCTTTATGCCAGGAATTGGCTAGACAAGCAACAAGTGGATATGGGGAAAGCCAGCCCGTGATGGCAAATACTGAGCAACATCAAGCCAGAGAGAGTATAGATTGGATCGACAACTTTGTGAAGTATTTTCAGACTGGGTTGTGCCCTAAAAATCTGAATGCTTCCCAAAGAAGAAGGTTTAGAACCCAAGATTTAAAATATACCCTTCGAATAGAAGGGTTGTATAGAATAAATATCGATGGTGTATTGTTGAAATGCATTTTTGATAATGAAAAATAGAGAGTATTAGATGAATTTCATGGAGGCCTCTTAGGTGGACATTATGTAGGCCAAACAATAGCTTTGAAGATCCTTAGAGCTGGATGTTATTGGCCTTCCATATTCCTATATGCATAAAAAGTAACCCAAAAATATGAACAGTGTCAGAGGTATGTAGGAAGAAATAGGAATGCACCTATGCCTTTGAGAGCTATACAAGTCGAGGAGCCTTTCTAGTAGTGGGGATTGGATTTTGTGGGGATAATAGAGCCAAATTCATCAGCAGGCCACAAATACATTCTCACTGCCATAGACTACTTCACTAAGTGGGTAGAAGCAATTCCCACAAAGAAATCTGATTCAGAAGTAGTGATATAATTTGTAGAGAGTCTGATTACAAGATTTGGCATACCAAACTCTTTGATTATAGACAATGGATCTTCTTTCACTGGAGAAAAGATTATCAAGTATACCAACCGATATGGGATTTACTTGAAGACTTCTTCTAACTATTACCCATAAGGTAATGGAATAGCTGAGTCTACCAATAAGAATATCCTTAGAATCCTAAAAAGGACACTAGAGGATAACAAAAGGAACTGGCACTCACTACTGAATCAAGCCCTATGGGCCGATAGAATTTCAATAAAGAAATTGATCAATACATCACCATATGCTTTAGTTTATGGCAAAGAAGTTTTTTTGTCGATTCATATGGAGATACCAACATTGAAATTTCTAAACCATATTAATGAATATGAAGGCCATCTAATGGATGCTCAAATTATGCAACTTCTGTAGCTATAATAATATAGGGAGCAAGCCTACGACCATCACCAAAAACATATGGTAGAAACAGCAGGGTGGTTCGACAAGAAAACCACTTTCAAGAAATTCTGGATAGGTGACCTGGTTTTAATATGGAACATCAAGAAAGCAAAACCAGGCTACCATGACAAGTTTTATGCTTTCTAGGAAGGAACATTTGAGATCATTTTAGAAAAACAATTCATTATTTTTTAGCTGAAGCATCAAGATGGATGGATTCTTCCTATTACAGTGAATGCATTTCACCTGAAATATACTTCAAATAAAAAGCAAAGAAAAAATATTATATGTATAATATAATATAAGTATTTTGAAATTTTGTAAATATTGTTGTTTTTTGCAGCTTAGTAAGAATATTTTGTAGCCAATCAGATTCTGACATTTTCTGAATAAATTTAAGGGGAAAAGTTCATCTTTGTTGTCTTATAATTTCAAATTCAAAGCTGCCACGTGGTCCTCTAAGAGCTGGCGAGCAAGAATAATTAAACAGACTCATTGAAAGATGTTATATACTCTTCCCAAGAAATATTTCTAAAAAGCCTTGTTTAAAGTGGCCACGTGCCAAGGGATAAGTGGGTGGAAGAATAATTAATCAGTCAGGTGGCATAATTTTTGGCATGAGGTAGTTTCCTATTTCCCACGCAAAATTTAATGAGCTGGCGAGTTTTTTTTTTAACTTTCTAAAGAATGTGGCAGAAATGAAAACCAAAGAAAATATGAAGAAATCAAATCTACCAACCATCATTAATGCATTAATGTTTCATGTCCTCCCAAGCTACGTGAAAGTAAAATTTGAAATTTTGGAAAGGCATTTTTGTCATTTGCGAATCCCTAAGCTCCCACAGAGAGAAAAGAGTGAAGATTGTTACTGTAATAATTAGAGACCAGAAGATGTTTGTTATCCCCATACTGTGACTCTATAACTTAGTAAGAAATAATGAATTGGGAAGTATTCTTAGAAAAAAAATTAGTGCCCATATACCTGAGAATTTCTAATGGCTCCACAAAAAATGAAGAAGCAGGAAGCATCAAATTCATCACCCCTGACTACTTTGGTAGTAAGGAGAAGGGAGGAGAGAAGTGCCATATTTATTGATAAGGATGCCCAAATTGTAGACACAGTTATGATGTAGAAAGGCCCGGTGGATATTCGAAGCAATATAAAGAACCGGGTAGCAACTAGGGTTTCGACATCCTCTCCTTCCATGTTTGCATACCACTATTTCTTATACTGGTATGTATATATCCCTGTTCATCCTTACCCAAAATTAGTAAGGGTAATTACCAATTTTTACGATGAAAAAGAGAGGAAAATTAGGGATTATTCAGAAAGGGTTTTAATTTCTCTGTCAAAGGATGCATTTATCTCTACTTTTGCTATGAGCCATGCCCCTTCTTTAGAGCCAAAAACCTTTTATCCTTTACAACAGGCTACATATTTCAGTTCGTCTGAGAAAATGAGGAATTTCCTAGATACTCTCTAAAAGACCTTCCCAAGGGAGTGAATCCACTAGAACCTCCCATAGAAATTATAGCTTTGAAGTAACTTGAACTGTATTCCATCCTAGCCATGATTGTTAGGCTCAAAACTGATGAAAGGGTTCAAAAATGGCAAGTAGCGATGGTAGAATGTTTGTCAAACCCTAATATGTATGACTCTGCTATCATGAATATAAGTGTAAGCCTTGTTTAAAGTGGCCACGTGCCAAGGGATAAGTGGGTGGAAGAATAATTAATCAGTCAGGTGGCATAATTTTTGGCATGAGGTAGTTTCCTATTTCCCACGCAAAATTTAATGAGCTGGCGAGTTTTTTTTTTTAACTTTCTAAAGAATGTGGCGGAAACGAAAACCAAAGAAAATATGAAGAAATAAAATCTACCAACCATCATTAATGCATTAATGTTTCATGTCCTCCCAAGCTACGTGAAAGTAAAATTTGAAATTTTGGAAAGGCATTTTTGTCATTTGCGAATCCCTAAGCTCCCACAGAGAGAAAAGAGTGAAGATTGTTACTGTAATAATTAGAGACCAGAAGATGTTTGTTATCCCCATACTATGACTTTGTAACTCAGTAAGAAATAATGAATTGGGAAGTATTCTTAGAAAAAAATTAGTGCCCATATACCTGAGAATTTCTAATGTCTCCACGAAAAATGAAGAAGCAGGAAGCATCAAATTCATCACCCCTGACTACTTTGGTAGTAAGGAGAAGGGAGGAGAGAAGCACCATATTTATTGATAAGGATGCCCAAATTGCAGACATAGTTGTGATATAGAAAGACCCGATGGATATTCGAAGCAATATAAAGAACCGGGTAGCAACTAGGGTTTCAACATCCTCTTCTTCCATGTTTGCATACCACTCTTTCCTATACTGGTATGTATATATCCCTGTTCATCCTTACCCAGAATTAGTAAGGGTAATTACCAATTTTTATGATGAAAAAGAGAGGAAAATTAGGGATTATTCAGAAAGGGTTTTAATTTCTCTGTCAAAGGATGCATTTATCTCTGCTTTTGCTACAAGCCATGTCCCTTCTTTAGAGCCAAAAACCTTTTATCCTTTACAATAGGCTACATATTTTAGTTCGTCTGAGAAAATGAGGAATTTCCTAGATACTCAGCTAAAAGACCTTCCCAAGGGAGTGAATCCATTAGAACCTCCCATAGAAATTATAGCTTTGAAGGAAATTGAACTATATTCCATCCTAGCCATGATTGTCAGGCTCAAAACTGATGAAAGGGTTCAAAAATGGCAAGTAGCGATGGTAGAATGTTTGTCAAACCCTAATATGTATGAATCTGCTATCATGAATATAAGTGTAAGGCCTATTTTCTTTGACTAGCCTAAGTTCTTAAGTTTAGAAATTCATGAGGGTTTGGTATCTTTGAAAGCAGGGACCCAATTTTCTTTCTGCTACACTTCTTATCTGGTTTGGTTATTCTTTTATTTCATGTCTCAAGAATTATAATTTATATCAGTAAATCATAGAGATGAAAAGGGGAGAGTTTTGCAAGTCTATGAATGGACCAATGTGTTGTATAAGTCAGAGTCCTACTATGATTTCATCATGGAATTATTAGGCCCTCCTCTAAAAATTATGTAAGGATAGATTAGAAGGTTGACCCCCAAAGCAGAAAAAGTCTTATAGACCAAATATGCTGAGGAGGGAAATTAGTTCATTTTGACCTAAGGAGTATGTATCAGATTATATGGGTTCACAGAGAAACCCTTTTTACTCCCTTATTATGTCACTAATAGGTTATTTGCTTTAGAGTATGTTATCCAGATGGAAACAATAAATATGAAGTTTGGGACTAGAATTCAAAAAACTAGTACCTGCAACATGCCCTTCAAATTTGAAGGAATTACTATGATGAAAAAATGGCAAAATGAGAAAATAATAGAGTATTTGAGAGAATTGTGGCCTATTAAGATTCCACATAGGTGGAAATATGACCCATTGAACAGGTTTTCTGAGAGGCAAGCCATTTTGAATAAAACCCAGATAAAAGATTATCATGTTAAAAATAGGGAAGATATTGAAGAAAGCAGAAATAATAGTGAAGATGAACCCCTGGAGTGGCATATAGAGAGGATGGAGTATCTACCCCCCTGGCATGACTTATATGAAGTGGTTGTCCAATATGATCCTAAAAATGTAAAGGCCCATCAATTGACAAATGATAGAATTAATAGAATACTAAAAAATTGACCAGATTGTACTTTGGAAAAAATTCAAGAATGGTGGTTAATGAGAGTGCAGACTAACATGATTTTATCTAGATACCCACCAGGGATGACAATAAATTTGACCCTAGCTATGATGCCAATCATGAGTCATGGGTCGGCAGTTTTCATATAAGAATCCCTCCTAGTATTGGAGGCAGTCATTTATCCAGCCCAGAAGCACCTCAGCAGCATGAATCTGATCAGGGCAAGAAAGTGATAGTAGCCCAGAACCCTCCTCCTATTTAGACAAAACCTAGGACATCAAGGAAAATATCAATAGAAGAACTTTTTACTAAATAACAGGAGGAAAATTATAGTCATAAGGCTGCCCAAATGATGTTAAAAATGGGCTATAAAGGAAAAGGGCTGGGAAAATAAGGACAGGGCAGAGTTGAGTCTATTCAGGTAGCCAAAAAGGAGAAGCACTTAGCACTTGGGGCAGATACTTCGATTGCAAAACATTATTCTTCAAGGATTGTGAAATTTGTACCTCCTACCGATTTGGCTACAGAGTTTGATGAAGAACCTGGAGGCAAAAGGATGAAAAAATTTAAAAATGATAGTTGATTAGAGAAAAGACAAGAATGTTGTCCAAGACTCTCTTAGAAAATAAGGACCTCAAGATGTAGAGGATAATCTAGGTGAAGAGGCTGAAGGAGATGAACAAGACCAAATAAATGAAGGAAATGATGATGCAAATTCTCAAGAAGTTGAGCATGAATATTCTCAGAGAGATGTCTCACGTGGCCTACCCAGTTCATCTTAAGAGAGCCAAAATATTGAAACTAAAATATAGCTTCCTGTTAAATAGGAAATTGGAGATGAAGGACAACAGCAGGGAGGATCCCCCCAATATGAACAAATAATAAATCTTGATGCAAATGATGATGAATATGGATAGAAAAAAGATGTTGAAGCCCCTGATTAGGGCAATATTCAAGATAAATAAAATGTTACCAGTGAGCAATAAGAGGAGGAAGGAGACCAACAAAATATTCAACCAGGAGTAGGTATGTTTTCTTCACTATCTCCTTTTATTTATTCTACTCGTTCCCATTGTAATTCTCCTTCCATTTCTGAAGTAAAAAAAAAAAATATAACATCCTTATCAAAAAATTGGTTTCTTCCCCCAGAGATGGCAACATCTTCCCATTATTTGCTTAATGCCAGCTCTACATTGGATCCCATCCCTTTCCTTCCTAACATCAGTATCCTAGCAATTGGAGTTGCATCTTCTCAAGGTATTGACTCGCATCCAAAGATGGCAAAAATTGAAAATATGAAGAAGGTTAGCAAGAATGCCCTGCATTGGTGGAATTCCCACTTAGTTGAGGATCCAAAAGCACCTGCCAATGTATGATATATTATTGCTTTGAACCCAGCCAGCACGCAAAGGAAAAAATTGAAATTGACTCCCATTACCAAGAAATCTAAGGAAGAAATGATTGTGACAAATTATCAGGCTGAAGATATCTCCCAGTTTCCAATGCAAGATGAGTGGGGAAATGCTCAAGCACATTTGGGGACTATATACTTGCATGGAGGGCATTATAAAGATATTTTTTTGAGATAACAAGATAAAAGGAAAGAGTTAGAGTTTGTGGTGTAGGAGCAGAAAAAGCTATAACTCTAGAAGCCAAAAAATGGGAAGATAAATTCACCGTTGCTGCTAGTGAGGCAGAAAATTACAAAGAAAAATTAAACACAGTAGAAGCATAGATTCAAGCACTCAATCAAAAAATACAACAACTGCAACAATAGTTAACAGAGCAATAGAATGCTCCATCTGGGTTTTCAAAGGAGAAAGTTAAAAAAATTAGAAAATATTTTTTGAAAGAATTTTTGTCCTTAGTGTTGAAAGCTAGGTCTTTTTTGCTATATTTGGCCAAAGTCAAGGAAACTATCGAGGTAGTAGGGGAGGAATTTAAAGCTGCAGAAGCATTTTTGCTTAAAAGAGAGGATGCTGCTATGAAAATTCAAATCTTATAAAAATTTGCATAAGCTGGAGGCTGAGGCAAAAGGGTTACTGAAAAATCTTGATTTAGCTATTTAGAATGGTTTTTACTATCTCTGGGATGATAGTTCCAAAGTGCTAAAAGAATATGTACTTTCATCATCTATGAAAGCTTTCATTGAAGATGAGTCAGAGATAGAAGGTTGGAATGAGACTATAGAAGAGACACAGGTGATGGAAATGATTCAGAAGATGACATAGGTTAAAGCCTGCTTATAGGAGCTAATTTTGAGATAGAAAATAATTTATTATGACAATATGGAGGAATTATAGTATATATATCAACTTTTTATTGATTCTCCTGATTTGTATGATGAATACTGGAACAAAGTGTGTAAAACTTACCAGGAAATGATAACAGCAATGGATAAGATCAGAAAATCCAAGCATCCTGGGCAACAAAAGTCAGCTGGAGCTGGGACTAGTTCTCATAATTAAAAATAATTCTATAACCATTTTGTTTTCAAGAAGTTGAATGTCTTATTAGTGATAAGTCACTAAACTGTAGCAAAAGTTTTGATGAGGTAATTCTTACTTATATTTTAAGTGCATTTTTAATTTCTTTTTGCTTTTCTAAGGTTTTATTTTCTACAACTGTGTTGTTGAATCTATTTCCCAATGGATGAAAGCTTGATTTCAAATTTTTGCAAGCAAAAAATCCCTCGAAAGATGCCAAGAATGTTAGTCAAAATACAACTAACCCCAAAAATGGTTAAAGCACTTTTTGAAGAATACTGAAGTGATCTACTTTTTAAGGAGCAATAAGAAAGCAAAATACACTAAGGAAAGAAGGTGTCGCAAAAACATGACATGTCAGGTTTTCACAGTGAAAAACAATAAGGAGGCCAAACAAAGGAAAATGTCACAATTTTACGATGTTACACATTTTCACCAAGTCTGCAAATGAAGGAGCCCAAGTCAAGGAGAATGTCAAAATTTCATGACATGTTTCATTTTCGTCGGAAGAAAAGCCAAAAGGATTAAGAGACGAAGAATATCATGTATTCGCGATATGTCACGTTTTCATGACCGAAAGCGGCAAGGTGAACCAAAGAAGCAAAAACGTCGCTATTTCATGATATGTCTCAGTTTCATGGTCAAATATAGAGTTGAAGAGACGAAGGCATCATGATTCTATGACATGTCACATTTTTGCAACCTAAAAGAGGAGACAAAGCAAAAGAGATGAAAATGTCACGATTTCACGACATGTTCCATTTTCGCTGGGGGAAAGAAAAAGAAGCTTCGCAAAGGCAAAATGTCATGATTTCATGAAATGCCAGCTATAATGGCATAAAAGGTATTTTTGGCAACTGAGACATGCACTAACACCAAATTTTTTATTCCTGGGAAATGCTAGATGATTTTAATGTGGCAGGTTTACTAGATAATTGTAATATGACAAGCTCATCTAAAATCTAATTTGCAGAGGATCTTTTGTAGAATTTTAGAAACTACAGACAAATTGCTTATAATTGATTAGGTGATCAAAATGTACACAGTAGAAATATGCTCTTTTTAGGGTATATATATGGGTGAGTGACCCATAAAAAAATTTTTGGCTCTTGGAAATTTACAAACTGTATGTACATTTTGCTGGAATACAAGCAATAAAGATATTCCTCCTTCTGGCTTCTGATTTTTTGTGTGCAAGTATATGTATCTAGTTTTTTGACTTCTTGTATCGCTCCAAATTTTTCACACCCTTACCTTCAGGCTATAGGATCCGTGCCCGGAAGGGGGATGTGAAAAGGATGGCGTGGTACCTCGGACTGAGAGGCCTTGCGAAGGTCCCGCCTCTCGAGGGAGGTGTATTATGGTGATTTTTCGACGGATGGTGGGTTCACCAGGAAACATTTAATGGCAGTTTCCACGCCTAGGTTGGGAATGTGTTTTATGTGTTCGTTTTAGCCTTAAGCATTCAAGTCCTAGGTTTGGCCAAAATGCGTCTAAGCTATTCTATATGAAGATGCAGATTAAATGAATACAGAAAAATAGAATTAAGACAGAAAATAGAGAAATTAAGCAATATTAAAAGAAAAATACCTGATCCGGATGTCTAATGAAGATTCTGATTCTTGAAGCAATCAGGATCGCCTGTGATTTGACAGGATCGTCTGAGATCAGACAAGATCGTCTGAGATCTGACGAATTCGTTAGACAAATTCGTTAGAGACCTGCAAACAGAGAAATAGGTGCAAAACATAGAAAATGCAACTATTCTAACATAGGGAAACAATGTAAAATGACAGTAACAATATCAAACTGAAACTTAAAAACAGAAACATGAATGCATTATGCTAATTTAATAACAATTATGACTTAATTATGCATTTGATCTAGATGGGTGAACTCCAAAATGCAGAATAGCATAAAATACTGAATAAACTAGCTAATTACAACATAAAACAGTAGATTGAAAGATGAAGAAATGCAAACTTTAGGCACTGATTGCCTCAATGTTGACTACAGTCGAAATCATCTCGCATTGGTACGAAATCGTCTCTGATTCGACAGGATCGCCTCCGATCTGAACAGGATCGTCTACGACGATGTAAGCTTGCTTCGACTGAAAAACACTAAGGTACCTGCAACAAAAATTGAATAGAACTAATGCAAATATCAATTTGGGATGTCTTAATGCGTATGAAGTCGAGTTACAGGGAATTTCAGCCAGGGGGTGCTAAGGGGAGGGCTTAGGATTAAATAGGCTTAGGAGGGAGGTTAGGAGGTTGGAGATCATCCCTATTTGGGAGATCTCCAACGGGGAGGGTCTCTAATGGCGCAGACACGCTTCTGCCCGGATTAGAGACCCGTTGGAACAGAAGCTAATTGTGCAAAATTAGTTTTGGGACAAGATCGTCCGGACGTCCTAGCCCAGACGAAATCGTCAGATCTGGGGCGATATCGTTCGATCGGCGACGATATCGTCAAACGGTCAAAACAACCTCTAAAAATGGCACGGGAAAGGGGGAAACGGATTACACGACGGTTAACGGGCGGTTTGGGAGGTTAAAATTTGAATTTGAATTATTTACTAGAGTAAATGTAATTATTAAGATTTCACTGCGCCAATTTTAGGGTGCTACATTTTGCCCCCTCTTTAGCGAATTTTCTGAAGAAAATGCGTTAAAGATGAGTTCTTCTCGATCTACGAGAAAGCAAAAATTATTCCCATTTTTAGGCGACGATTCTTGGTCGAATCGTACGACGACTTACTATGGTGCCCCCTCCGTGTTTTTACCCAAATCGAACGTTTGAGGTAAAAACGCGAAAAAGCAAAATTTGAAAAATGTTTTTAATTGTGTTTTGAATAAAATTAAGAAAAATAGGGTAAAACCCTAATTCATTTTTACTGTTCATTTTTCTGGTTTTAGAGCTCGCAAGCAAAAATGGTGGAGACAACGCACAGATCGACAGAGGTCCGATGCGGGCTACGGGTAAGAGTCTAAACTTAGCTTAGAATGCTTTAATTTGAATTTACATGCTTTTTAGGTGAATTTTGATTAATTTTTGAGCATCGTGGCCATTTTTGGGCCGTCGACGTCATCGGGACGAAATCGTCCCGATTTCGACGAAATCGTCTCAAGTTCGCCGATTTCGTCTAAGGGCGAAATCGGCGAAAGGGGGACGATTTCATCAAATTAGGGACGATTTCGGCTTGCAAAATCGGAGACGATTATGCTCAAATTGGGGACGATATCGTCCAATAGTGGACGATATCATCATTTGATAAAATTGAACTTATTTTAACTTGCATTTTTAATTACTTGAGTTTTTATTAATGATTGTTATTGTTTTGTTGTTTATGTTGTAGAGAGGATTGCTAAAGAGCAGGGAATGGAAATATGGAGGGTTGAGAGATGACTTGGCCACTCTAACACAGGCAGAGCGGGATCAGCTGGCATAGGCCGGCTTACAGCATGTGGCAGAAATGCCACAAGTTTCTACAGACATGGGGCTACTGATAGCCCTAGCAGAGAGGTGGTATCCGGGTTCTTCTTGTTTTTGGCTACCTACAGGGGAGATGACTCCCACTTTGGAGGATGTATGGAGGATTCTAAGAATCCCCATACAAGGACGGTTGATCACTCCTACGGCCAATCAGGGCCATGCTATGATGCGGTTGTGTGGTGACCCGAGCTTCGCCCTGGAGAAGGGCGGAGTGAACATCGAGGCACTACGTCAGATGCCTGGGGCATCTAGACTCACACAGGTTTTGGTTGGAGTGGTGGGTGGACTTCTACTGTGCCACCAGAGCGGGTGCAGGGTACCATGGATGCTAGCAGATGTGATCTATGACATGCGAGACCATGGTTATAGATTTTCTTGGGGCAGCTTTGTGCTATGTCGGTTGTACAGGATCCTGCATGGGGTCGTGTACAAGGGCGATCGATGTCTAGTTATGACATCGCTCCTACAGGTTTGGTGTTGGGAGCACATTGTAGTGCGAAGGTCGATAGGGCTTCCTCTGACAGGGATTGATGGGGAGAGGCCCCGAGTTTTCTACTGGTGGCTTCGAAGAGGGTCACAGTGATGGATTGATCTTTTGATGTCCCGGAGACTGCTGGATGACCTTGTCCTAGACCAGATCACCTAGAGGCCATGGCGAGAGCACCCAGGGTGGGCCGAGGATGGACAGGAGTTAGCTCGCATCAGGCGAGTTTGCTAGCTATGGATGGAGAGGGGAGAGGTGGAGCTCCATCGCTATGACCGAGTTTTGCGATAGTTCGGTCTACAGCAGGGGATCCCATCTCTCAGGGATTACGAGTTTTCTTGGACTGTCCGGGATAACACCACAGTGAGCGGGGCTCCAGACATGCAGCGCTTCTGGAGTCAGGACTCGGATGATGCCCCCATTCAGCCAGTGGATGGGGACGACACAGGGGTAGCCGATGGCTATGATGCCTGGTACGTAGGCATCCGCCCTCCTCGGATGATGAGGGCTCAGGGTCCGATACATGTAGTTGTGCATCGGATAGGGAGGCGGTGCTAGGCGGCTATGGAGGCGGCCCAGGGTCATGGCGGGAGAGAGCAGAGGAGGCCACAGGCATAGGAGAGGCCACGACAACGGGAGAGGAGGGCGGAGAGACCCCCTTCTCCATAGAGAGAGAGGCCACCATCGCCCGATAAGGGCAAGGGTGTTGACACAGGGGAGAGTAGCGAGACAATGACTCTTCGAGCGAAGATGATCCATCTCCAAGCACAGGTGCAGACCCTACAGGAGGAGGCTGCACGACATCGAGCTGAGGTGACACAGCTCAGAGATGAGATTGCATGCCTCAGGGCATGGGGCGGAGGGGCGAGCACTCAGGAGCTGGCACGGTCGATTGCCCAGATCACGTTCTACCAGAGCATTCTACTTCCGGATGGTGCCGGAGGGTGGAGGGTATAGCTACCAGCTAGCATTGCAGACCCTATCGAGATTGGGTCATCGAGGACTTCATCTCGATCGACGAGTAGGACTCGCAGTACCACTCATACTGCGATGGGACCACCTCGTCCACCTCAGGGTGGGGGAGGAGATGAGGCTGAGAGCTCGAGGGGCTCTCGAGGCTAGACTACTACTGATTACATTGTACAGATGGATATATAGCATTTATTATTTTTGATAGAGGATTGAGTATGCCGAGGTACAGATTGTGGCATACCAATCCAGTTTTGAGATGATGTATATATTGTTGATATATATATGAGATGAGATATTTTTTGATCATATGACTTGTGTCTTATGTATTTTTATGATGCTTTTAATGTTTTGATTGATTTGATGATTGGATTGAGGATTCATGTAATTATGTCGTTGGAAATATTATAATTTTGATGTCATGCTGTAAGATTTTAAATGAAATAATCTGATGTAACAAATTGGTTGTTTGTGATGTAATGTGATAAAAGATAAAAAGAGACTTCTAACAATAATTTCAAAGGACATTGTCGCTATTATAGACCATTTCATGGAGTCGCCGCTCACTCGGTCGTCAAGCTAATCCCAGTATAGAAATATTGTTAAAAGTAAAAGAGTGCTTAAGAGACTGTCTTAAGACTTTGGTGCAATGGTGCAAATGATGATGATGATGGTTTGTTTTCAGATTTTCATAAAAATAGTATGCATGAAATAATGTTAAAATGATTTTTGCTAGGCATAAATTCCTAAGTGTGATAAAATTTTTGGATAATTCCCTAGGAATTATACCATCATTGCAAAATTGAAGGTTGACATAATGACATGAAATAATGATAATGTGTTTGCTTTTTGTTTGTAAAGCATAATTGTATAATAGAATGATTTAAGTCATATGGTTTTCATGATTTTTAAATAAATGGGGAATAAAAATTGTTACAATGGTTTGCGCTAGGCATAGAATATGTAGGTATAGACTTATACCATCATCGTGAAATCCAAAAAGAAAATAGATTGTTTTATTGCATGGTTGATTTTTAATAAACAGAAAATATGAAGATGAGGACTTGCGCTAGGCATAAAATTCCAATTTTGGTTTTGGAACTATACCATCGTCGTGAAAGTCAATAATATATATATATGTGTTTTGATTGTATGGTTTTGAAAGAAATTTTGATCTTTTCTATTATGCATGTAGTTGTCTTTATACTAAACAACTGTACTTTTAAAGAAGAAAATGAATTATTCCAAACAATTTGCAAAAAAATATTTCAAAGTATTTTAAAGACAAAAGTTAGATTTATAAGGAATCCCATGTGCATATGTGAATTCATTTCCAATCTTGATTTATCATAATGATACACAAAATCTCTCAAATATCAAATGTGTGTGCAATTGCTATGTTCATTTACCGAGTTTTGAGCAAGATAATATGATACAAGTGATTTGAATAAACCAAATAAGTGTTCATTAACCATGATGTAGATGCATATAACCATACTAGACTACTATGTAAGTCGGATTATCAAGAGCTAGCTAATCCATAAGCAGACATAGGTCTGTACAAAAGAAGGTCGCTAATGTGACGGACATATCGCCACGCTAGGAGTTACCCAAGGCCAAGCGGGTTGGGCACAAACCACCTGTTATGGGGCTTACCTCACAGTTTTCGAATAATTGAGAATTCCAGGGATTCAAGCTCATCAACCCTTCTTTTCTTTTCAAAGGGTAGGGAAAGGGATTTTATTGCTTTTGCTTTTTGCTTTCTTTTGCTTTTCTTTTGCTTTTCTTTTTGTATTTTTGCTTGATTTTTGAGATAATGCTTGAAATATTGTTGTAATGATATAAAATAACTTTTTTCTTTTTTCTCTTTTTCTTGAACTTTGCTTTTTCTTTCTATGCTAGGGATACTTGCTCGGATTAGTTGTAGAGCAAGGGATTTTTATTCCGGGTAGGGGTGAGCTTGTCCTTTTGCCAATTCTCAAAGATTCTAGACCATGTGCATGATAGGATAGCAGGGGAAACTTTTCGCTCAAGAAACCACTTCTACTATGTAGCAAAGCATGGAAATTACAAATATAATCATTTTATTGTGAAAAGATGTGCTTGGTTTAAGTAAATAACAAGATCAATTCTCTGTGCTCAAACTTTATTTAATTGAATTTTGTGGACTTTGATATAAGAGAGATTAGTAATCATGCCAGATAAAATCAAGATATTTATTTTTGTGAGTGTGAAAGTGAGGGATTCCAAATAAATGCTAATTTATCCAAAATAATTTGAAACATATAACTGCAATATTTGTAAGAAAATATATATAAATATTTTTTGAGAAGTTTTGAGAATGTTGACTCTCTCTTTCTTCTTTATATTGTTTTGGTTTCGAAAGAGTCAAGAATATTGTTGTTTTTATTTTTATTATTTTTGTTTTTGAAAAAGAATTAACAAGTGCCATAAATAAATACAACAAATAGTTTTGAAGATTTTGATGATTATGAATGTTTTTGGTGTTTTTGAATTTATAAATTGAAAGAAATACAAGATAGTGATTTTGAAATATTTTAAACAAATATATACAAGGATGAAATGACCAAATTTATACATAGTAACGTTTAAGATGCAAAATATTCATGGGTTCTTTAAGTTCTTTACCATCTAAGGTAGATAATTTGTATGCTCCTGATTCAAATTTAGCAGGTGATAATGTATGGTCCAAGCCGGTTGGGCTCAAATTTACCTTTAAGGTCCTTAGTTGCATTAGTATTTTCTTGATTTTCTTTTAAAACAAGGTCGCAGATCTCAAAGGATCGATGACGAACTTTTTAGCATATGATCTTTTAAGCTTGTTTTGGTAGGCACGGAGATGCTCCAAAGCATTGATGCATTTTTCATCTAGGAGTTCCAGTGGTTGAGTCTACTAGCATTGATATTCATCTCCTACTTCGGTATCTTGAAGTAGTAGAGCCAAAGAAGGAACTTCTAATTCAAAGGGAAAAACGGCTTCAGCACCATAAACCAAAACAAAAGGTGAAGTTCCAGTGGGGGTTCGAACACTAGTTCGATAGGCCCACAAGGCTGGATATAACTGAATGTGCCAGTCACGGCCAGTTTTATTGACCAATATTTTGAGAATTTTGATTAAGGTTTTGTTAGATGCTTATGCTTGACCATTACCCCGAGGATAATAGGGAGTGGACCAGCGATGTTGAATCTTATATTTTTGGCATAATTTTTTAACATCTTTATTTTTGAAACAAGTTCCATTGTCGGAGATGAGATTTGCAAGAATTCCGAACCTACAAATGATTTGATTAAAAATAAATTTAGAGACTTGTGTGCCAGTGCAGGAAGCTAAAGGCATAGCTTCAACCCACTTCGTGAAATACTCGATGGCGGTTATGATGAATTTGTGTCCATCAGATGACACAGGATTGATTTTGCCAATAATATCTAAACCCCATTTTGAAAAGGGCCAAGGAGATGAAATAGCCTACAGTTCTTGTGCAAGCGCATGGACAAGGTCAGCATGTTTTTGGCACTTGTCGCAATGGCGCACATAATCATGTGCATCATTTTCCATGGTAGGCCAAAAGTATCCTATCCTAAGGAGCTTTTTAGCAATGACACTACCACTGAAGTGTCCTCCACAAGATCCATCGTGGGCTTCACTCAAGGCTGATTTAGATTCTTCTAAATTCAAACATCTTAATAGGATACCTTCAAAAGATCTCCTATATAAAGTATTGCCAATTATTACAAATCGACTTGCTTGTCTACGTAATAACCGACGTTGGTTTCTATTAGAATTGGCAAGGAAAGTCCCATTTTGGAGAAAATCAAATATATCCGTATACCAAGGTTCAGGAGTAGTTTCATTGATTAGAAACACATCCAAAGGTTCTAAGCATGACTTATTTGAAGTGGGTTCCTGGAGTCGATGAATAATGATAGTAGCATATTCGTCATCTAACTCCAAGGGTAGGAGAGATGCAGCTACGGCCATAGCATCAGCTGCACGGTTGCAAGTTCGAGGAATAGCTTCCAAGGTAACTTGATCAAATAAAGACATTAATTGTAAAACATAGGCTTTATATGGGCATAGTTTATCATCTCTAGTCTCATAAACTTCATTAATTTGGTTTATAACATTCAACAATAAGATATTCCTAATCAATTAAAACTTCTCAAATCATCTAAATGATTATCCCATTAATAAGTATAATATCATCTACATAATCATGTAGGATATCATGCATCATATCTAAAAATATAAGTCATACCTGATAGGTTAAAAATACAAAGAATAATAAAGTATTTTAGCCAGACTATCCATAATTATAACGAGATCCATCCATTAAGGACATCATCCCACTCAAAATTAATGATTTGATCCATGTTTGGAAGAGGAAATCATCTTTAGGATGCAAGTAATATCTCTAAAATCTATGCAAACCCTAACTTTGGTAGCTTCTTTCTTGGTATGAACTACATTTGAGATCCATTCAATAATCAATAGCTTGTATAAAAACAACATTCAGAGTTTTTCTAACTCCCCTTTGACTAGCGAGATCCACTTTGGGATGCATTTTTCTAAGTTTTTGTTTAAAGGTTTAGCATCCGGATGGACCACTAGATGATGCATGACTACAGAAGGGTCTAGACCGGCATATATTCATATGTCCAAGCGAAGACATCTTCATACTCTTTAAGGAATGCAATGTATTGCTCTTGTTTTTCTTGACTTAATTCTGATCCAATATTGATTATGTGAGGATTATCCTCAGTTCCAATATTAATTTTAATGACGTTTTCTACCTCCATGTGTAGATCTCTTTCAAAATTAGGTGGGGCGGGTGAAACGCCCAATTCTTGTAATTCTTGTAAGGTTAATTTGGATAATTCATCTTGAGGATTAGTGGTCTCAAGTTGGGCTATAGTTGGTATAGAACCATCAAAATAAAATCCATTGTGTAACATCTCTTCAACGGAGACATCATGGAAGATATCTCCTTCCAACTCTTCATCGGAGTCAGCAATCATTTCGGGGTAAGCTATGGATAGCATGTTACATGTAAATGGCTGATTTTTTAGAGGCAAATCATCATGCCTATCCAAATAATCTTGATAACATATGAGTTGATCATCATCTTCAAAAGGAAAGGGTTGACCCTTACTAGGAAATAGGCCCACACCACAGTGGGCAGGCCATGGTTCTACCTCGAAAGGTTCTTTCATGCCATTTTGGAAAGGTCCCAAGCCTTTCCCTTTATATCCCATTTTAAGCATTATGGGTTTAGCTTTAATATATTCATTGGTAAAATAACACCGAGCATATCCCTCATGATGAGTTTTAATGTTCCGAGGGATTCTTCCCCAATCATATCCTTTATAAATGAAGGCACAACTCCCGACTTGGTAAGTACTTCCCATAGGTTGTGGGAGGCCCAAAGTACGAGGAGATGGCGGCAAGTTATTTAAAAGAATTGAATCTTGCATGAAAGCATTTGTTTTTTCTGATATTAAGGTTGTGGATAAATCTGGTAAAAGTTCATCAGAAAGAGCATAAGATGTAGAAGGATCATTCCCTATATCTTTAGATGTGGAAGGTATGATAGATGTTGATAATGTGGAAGTGTTAATAGATGGGTCTATAGGTTTTGAAATTATAGGGATAGAACATGAAGGATTGGTTGTAGATTTAAGATCTTTTTGAGGTTCTAGAGTGATTTGTTTAGAAGATTGTTGATCTATATAGGAGGATGAAATTAATGGAGGGGAAATAGGTGAAGTTATGGGTGTGTGTTTCACTAGTTTTAGATGAAAAATAAGAATTAGGATGTGTGGATGACAGAGCAGGGCAAAATTGCACTCCAACAAGTTCTGCCAAAGCACACATATCAAAGGGTCTAGGGTCACCATGGATAGTGACCAACTGATTTTTAAATTCGAATTTAACACATTGGTGTAAAGTTGATGGGACAGCCCGCATTGCATTGATCCAAGGACGACCCAAGAGTATATTGTACGATGTGGGGCAATGTACAATAAACACGGTGGTATCTAGGGTTCTAGGACCAACTTGCAATGGGATGGTAATAACTCCACACGTTTCTTGTGTTTCGTCATTGAAAGCTTTGATAATCATATCAGTTTTCTTCATTTCATCACTTCTAAAGCCAAATCTTTGGTAGAAGTCAAAAGTGCAAATGTTTAGAGATGAGCCATTATCAATCAAGACTCGTTTGACAACTACATCTCCAATTAGAGCAGTAATGTATAAGGGATTATCCTTATGTAAACTATGTTGTGGGATATCTTTATCCCGAAAGTCAATACAATCAACTTCTCGAGTGATGATAGTATTGGCCATGGCTTCAGGTTGAATGTTTTGAGGTACCATCATTTGGCTTAATGTAAGCATCAACTCATCCCTATGGGTGGGAGAAGATCTTAATAAATCCAAAAGGGAAATTCAGGTTGTAGTATTGGATAATTGCTCATTAATATTGTAAGGGGGTTTAGGTTGAACATTGGAAGCATGATTCCCTTTATTGGGATTTTTCAAAACGAATGGAGCTGATCCATCATTCGGTTTGGTTCTTGTTGAGAATTTTGAGCCTGTTGTTGGGTAACGACTCCAATGGTACCTACAATGTTATATTGAGGACGCTGAACTGGTCTCGGTCTAGCATTTATGGCTTGTTCATTAGGGAGGAGGAATTGATTAGAGAAGGAAGGTCGAGTAGTAACTCTTCTAGGAAATGGTTCTTCCGGAACCATAGCATCTGTGATGGGTTGAATAGGATCTGACTCATTTTCAGAACTATTCGATTGGTTTGAAGTGATGTCTAGTTCACTTTCAGTATCTGATTCTACATCACTAGAATCGGGAGTTTGAATATTATGTAAGGGGCCCGGTCGTAACCAGGGATAAGGTTGTGTCAAATATTTGAGGATCCTGAATAAGTAATTGTCCGCTAATGGTTCCTACATATCGGGTAGGAGGGGGAACATTATGATGTTCGATTTGATTGGCCACCTCTTTACCATGTCTTGGTAAAGGGTGTTGAAATATGTCTAATGATTGATTAGCATTTTGATTTTGATTTTGGGGAATGGTCTTTTGAGTATTATTAGGAGCATTTTGTTTAGGTTGGAAGGCTTGCACCTCCATTTCATTATTATCAATCAAATCCTGTATTTTATGTTTCAACCTTTTACAAGCGTTGGTAGAGTGTCCAGGTCCTCTATGGAAATCACGAGTGTAAGTCAGCTCTGTATCCGGGTATAGTTGGATCAGGTTCCCGGATAGCTGGTAATTGGATCAAACCTCTTTCGAGTAATTGAGGTAAAATAGTTGATAATGGTTGATTCAATCTAGTAAATTCTCGAGGAGGCTTATCAGGAGGTTTCAATATAAATTTTTTTGTTGTCTTCGTTGCATTGATATTAGCAACATTTTTGTTGTCAGTGACTCCGTCACCAACAACTTGTTTGTTTTTATATTGATTTCTGGATGTTTTCTCATCATCCTTCTTCCTAAGTTGGCCTCTCCTAATGAGGGCATCTTCTACTCTTCGAGCTAAATCTATAGCTTGATCGAAGGTAGTTAAAGTAGCAGTTGATAGCTCATAAGATATTTGTTCTTGTAAATTATTGATAAAAATGTCCAACATTTCCCTATAAGGTAGCACAAAGTGCAGTTTTCCTATCAACTGCCTCCATCTAGCTAAGAAATCGGCAAAACATTCATCCTTGTCTTGTTTTAAGTTGTATAAATCTTTAATGGTTACATGCCTCTCGATGTAGGCACTAAATTGATGGACAAAAGATTCAAGCTGTTTCTTCAAAGTTTCTCAAAGAATGAGTGGGCAATTGATAGTACCACTCTAATGCCATTCCACCTAAACTTTTCGGGAACATTTTTAGTAATAGCAAGTCATCATGTGATATATCATGACATGCTATCCTAAACATGCGAAGATGCTCTATGGGATCTTCGGTTCCTTTATATATAGGCAAGATGGGCATGGGAAAATGCTTAGGGTACGGTTGAGCTACAACTATGGGATCCAAAGGTTGACTACATATCTCTCGATAATTGTACGAGGGACGATAAGGATCTATCTGGTCCATACGCGAAGCTAACTGTTTCACCATGGCTTCCAGATTACTAGTTTGCCCACCATATTGGTTCGGTAGGGCATTGATATGGGATTTGTGAGCATATGATGGAGGGACATGAAGATTAGATGCTATGTTGCTATTGTGTAAATTGTTGGTAGGAAAAGTGTTATGAAGGAATTTTGAAGTTGTATTATGTTGTATTCCAGATTGTTGAAAATTGGTGTTTGGCTTCGTTTTAGGTTTTTGTTTACTTGAAGCATATTGATCAATAGTTTGGCGAAGTAAAGTAGTGAAGGAAGTTTTCTTTTGTGTGGGAATGATTTTAGGTTGAATAACGAGGTTCCTTAGGAGGTTGGGTAACCTGTTGTTTTGACATGTTTTGAATCATAGTGACCATATCTGTATTGGATGGTCCAACCTTATCACTTTCTTGATCAATGAAAGACAAGGGATTAGTGCGCACATCAAACATATGTTCCATGGCTGCTTGAGTGTCACTAATTTGCCCTTTATCAATACGAACTGCCACATTAAGAGCGTCAATGTTATCATTGAGAAATTTCTGGAAATGATCTACGTTGTCAAAAGCAATAGTTCCATCTGGAGCTACTCTAGGGGATGAGGATCCATCCTCTTTAACACTTTCTTCTTGTTCATTGTCTTCACCTAGGTCATCTTCTGGTTGATCTAGAGTTTCTCCTTCCGGAATTGGATCTTCAGGAAGGACATTTGGGTCTCTAGTTTTATCTTCTAACCAATCTTCTTCTTCTCCTTCAGTTTGTTTACCATTCCTAAGTTTAGGCATTGTGCCTTAATTTTAGATTTCAGCAAATATATATATATATATATATATATATATAATATATATATATATATATATGCAACAAGCTTAAGAGGTATATATTAATTATATACCTACTACAATATTTAAAATGAAATGTTTTGGTTTTTGCTATGTTTGTTTTTTAGTTTTTCTTTGTTTTTGTAATAATATTGTAAAGATAACAAACAACACAATAAATGCAAGAAATAATACTGAAAGTAATAATCTAGTTTTCTATAAACAATTTATAAATATCATTAATGGGCTCGAGTTCTTCAGGAGTCATGAAGTGTTCTTCTTCAAATTGAAAGTTTTCCTTCAAAAATTTAATGAAAAGAGCTATAGTGATATTATCTATCTCAGATGCTGGTTGATAGAAGTAAAGCTCGTGGCAATACTCTCGATATAACACAGCTCGAGGAACTCTATTCCATATTTCCCTATCCATAAGAACAACCTCTTGGTCTTCTACATGACCTAGGAACTGGTGTACAATGGCTGCGTTCTCGAGGTATTCCTCGAAGGTGAACAATTTTGAAGACACAAGAGCTCTCCTATAAGCTAACCATCTATGGCAAGCTCTCTGAAGTTCATGATAAAAGACAAGTTGATGAGGATCCAGGATTCTATCTAGGACAAGCCTCTTGATTTGTTTAAGTTTTGTTGACCTAGATGAAATGACACTAAGTCTTCTATCAAGTTCGTCCCACAAGAGTTGATTTCTATCTGTTTCAGGCACACTAAGCACATAATTGATTTCTATGGCTGCCAATTGGTTTTCAACATTTATAGTAACTGCTAATATTTTCTTAGGAGCTACCATCTAATATGCAACTTATTAATTTTAAATGATTTGAAATGCATCTATGTTTTAGTTGTTTTATTTTTTATTTTTTATTTTTGTTTTCAAAAGGTTTACAATGCATTCACGTCGGGTTCACCAAAATGTATCGCTCCAAATTTTTCACACCCTTACCTTCAGGCTATAGGATCCGTGCCCGAAAGGGGGATGTGAAAAGGATGGCATGGTACCTCGGACTGAGAGGCCTTGCGAAGGTCCCGCCTCTCGAGGGAGGTGTATTATGGTGATTTTTCGACGGATGGTGGGTTCACCAGGAAACATTTAATGGCAGTTTCCACGCCTAGGTTGGGAATGTGTTTTATGTGTTCGTTTTAGCCTTAAGCATTCAAGTCCTAGGTTTGGCCAAAATGCGTCTAAGCTATTCTATATGAAGATGCAGATTAAATGAATACAAAAAATAGAATTAAGACAAAAAATAGAGAAATTAAGCAATATTAAAAGAAAAATACCTGATCCGGATGTCTGATGAAGATTCTGATTCTTGAAGTAGTCAGGATCGCCTCTGATTTGATAGGATCGTCTGAGATCAGACAAGATCGTCTGAGATCTGATGAATTCGTCAGACGAATTCGTCAGAGACCTACAAACAGAGAAATAGGTGCAAAACATAGAAAATGCAACTATGCTAACATAGGGAAACAGTGTAAAATGACAGTAACAATATCAAACTAAAACTTAAAAATAGAAACATGAATGCATTATGCTAATTAAATAATAATTATGACTTAATTATGCATTTGATCTAGATGGGTGAACTCCAAAATGCAGAATAGCATAAAATAATAAATAAACTAGCTAATTACAACATAAAATAGTAGATTGAAAGATGAAGAAATGCAAACTTTAGGCACTGATTGCCTCAATGTTGACTGCAGTCGAAATCATCTCGCATTGGTACGAAATCATCTCTGATTCGACAAGATCGCCTCCGATCTGAACAGGATCATCTGCGACGATGTAAGCTTGCTCCGACTGAAAAACACTAAGGTACCTACAACAAAAATTGTATAGAACTAATGCAAATATCAATTTGGGATGTCTTAATGCGTATGAAGTCGAGTTATAGGGAATTTCAGCCAGGGGGTGCTAAGGGGAGGGCTTAGGATTAAATAGGCTTAGGAGGGAGGTTAGGAGGTTGGAGATCATCCCTATTTGGGAGATCTCCAATGGGGGAGGGTCTCTAACGGCGTAGACACGCTTCTGCCCGGATTAGAGACCCGTTGGAACAGAAGCTAATTGTGCAAAATCAGTTTTGGGACAAGATCGTCCGGACGTCCTAGCCCAGACGAAATCGTCAGATCTGGGGCGATATCGTCTGATCGGCGACGATATCGTCAAACGGTCAAAACAACCTCTAAAAATGGCATGGGAAAGGGGGAAACGGATTACACGACGGTTAACGAGCGGTTTGGGAGGTTAAAATTTGAATTTGAATTATTTACTAGAGTAAATGTAATTATTAAGATTTCACTACGCCAATTTTAGGGTGCTACACTTCTATTCATTTTAATTTTATATTGTATCTGTTCTAAAATCTAAACTGTGCATATATGAATCTTGTTCCTGGAGTTAAATATTAAGGAATGCTTACATGTGTTAGATGAATGTCTAAATAATACTTAGGAATTCATGATTTCTACATGAGGGTATAAAGGAAGCTTATAGACAGTGATATGTGCATTTATTTCTAGTTGTTGTCTAATCTATACTATGAGAAAAGTTCTAGCTTTGGCTATATTTCTCTTCTTTCTTGTTCTACTTTTCTCTAAAAATCCAAAGGAACCAGCCTTATCTGGAGATTAAACAGATATTCCTAAGTTAGATCTGTCTATTCAATATTGGCAAAGTCTAAGGTGCAACACTATTAACCGAAGGTATATTTTGTTCCAATAGGGTGATAACTGGATTGTTAGTTTTCCTAGATCAACATCCCAAAAAGGGCATTGTCATGGATATTGTAGTAGTTGATGTTGAACCATTTTTCTCATTATTACTCATTATACATTGGGCAGAACAACTATGAGGATCAATTCAATTGGACTGATCCTATGCTACAATCCCAATATCAAAAAGGAGAATATAATTTTGAGAAGGGAACCATTCTACAAACACTCCGTAGAGTTAATTCAAATAGATGAAACCATGATTAACATAGTCAACTCTATAGAAGAAAAGGGGATGGGATTTTATTCAATATGGCACAACCCATTCCTGGTGGAAGTTCCAGATGCAAAGAACATGGATTCGAAAGATATAAAAATAGTAGATGCCAAATCAGATAGAGTTTTGACTCAAGAAATGTGTACCATGTCTTCTTATGGAGCTAAATCCCAATCTAGAGTAGGTACAAGTGTAAATTTTATTGACATTAAAGGAAACTACCTTAGTATTCCTTACAGATTGCAATTTCCTTACACAAACAATGTAGCTGAGTATGAATCCTTACTACTAGGGCTAAGGAAATCAAAAGAACTAGGCATTAACTACTTGACTGATGTAGATCTTATAATACTACAAACCAAAGGTAAATATCAGACCAAGCATCCTAGGCTTATAAAATATAGAAATGCAATATTGAAAGAAATTGATAAATTCTTAGCTTTTAATAGATCATATATTTCAGGTCTGAGGTGTAGACCAATTGGTTAATCCAAACCCTATAATGGGGGCGGAGGTCTAAGGTTCAAATCTCGGGCCTCGCCAAACTGAATGCTTGTCCCTTTCCTGGTGCTTTCAGTGGCGTAAAAGGTTTAAAATAATTTTGGCATGGTGGTTATAGGGGCGGACTGCATGAAGATCTGTGTGGCGACTTATAGGGCGGACAACACAGAATACTATGGCAACCATAAAAGCTGGATAGCCTACTCGGATTTTTGGTGGCTACCGATTCCACCATGTAAATTCAAAAAAAAATAGATCATATATTTCTAGAGAAAAAAATAGTGTTGCAGATCTTTTAGTTGTGAATGCCTCAGGTCTAGATCACCCAGAGATAAACACAGAATATATGGATAGATTTCCAACTATATCAGTCTATAAACCTTCTGTACTAGATAACATAGTCTATTTACAGGTATTTCAGGATGATATAGATATTAAATATTTTATGAGCTTGCAAAATCAGTATGCGGATGTACTATGTGATGAAAAATATGAAGAAAAGCTAAAATATCAAATAGGAGAGCCAGTAGAAGTAATCCAATTAAAAACTAATAGGATACCCAAAGGATTAGTTTCTCTAGATATTCTATTTTATAATTTTTACAAAGCCTATAAACCTTTACGAAGAGAAGTGATATCTGAGGATATTAATATTGGTTCAATGAAAGAACCTAGAATAGTCAAAGTAGACATGGCTTTACCCGCTAAAGAAAAAGTTGGATATATCAGTTTCTTGAAAAAGAACAAATAACATTTTGCTTAGACTTATGAAGACCTCAAAACCTTCAATACAAATGTAATGACTCACATAATACCTTTTAAGGAATATTCCAAGCCATTCATGCAAAAACAAAGGAAATACAATCCAACTCTGCACCCAATAATGCAAAAGGAGGTACAAAATTTATTGGATTCCAAAATAATCAGAAAGGTAATATTTTCTTCATGGATATCCAATTTAGTACCAGTAAGGAAAAAGAATGGGGATATTAGACTCTGTGTAGATTTTAGAAATTTAAATAAGAGTTCATTAAAACACAACTATCTCTTACCCAACATGGAACAATTATTACAAGCAGTAGTTGGTTCAATAAGATTGTCTCTGTTAGATGGATTTTTAGGGTACAATCAAATTCAAATAAATCCAAAAGATAGACATAAAGCAAAATTCACTACACCGTGGGGCACATTTGAATATTTAAGGATAACTTTTGGACTAATGAATGTTGATGCTACTTTTCAAAGAGCAATGGACTTCTCCTTTAAAGGATTAATGTTCAAAATTGTAGTTGTATACTTAGATGATATCACAGTATTTTCTAAAAATCCAAAAGATCATCTAGAACATTTAACTGCAATTTTTGCCCAGTGTAAGGAATTTGGAATTTCTTCAAATCCCAAGAAATGCATATTTGGGACTACAAAAGGAAAGCTGCTAGGACATATAGTTTAAGAAAAAGGAATAAGTATCAATCCAGATAGAATTGAAGCCATTTCCAAAATTCCACCGCCTAGAAATTTAAAAGGAGTCAGGTCATTTTTTAGCAAGATAAATTTCATCAGAATATTTATCCCAAATTTTTCTAAAATGACCATAAATGACATGGATAAGAAAACTAGAGAAATAAAATGGACAGTAGAAAATATGGAAGCATTTAACAATATCAAATAAGCCATATCAATCACTCCAGCTTTAAGTTGCCCTGATTATGTAAAATGTTTTAATATCTATTCATATGCATCTGAACACTCTATTCTTTAGTTATTTCACAGAAAGATAATGAAAATAATGAAATTCCAATAGCCTTCATGAGTTCAAGATTAAAAGGAGCACATCTCAATTATACTTTACTAGAAAAACATGTTTATGCAGTTATACAATCTTTATAACACTTCAAAGGTATATTTGGTTCAAATAAGGTTTACTGCTACATCCCTTTTATAGCAATAAAAGATATTTTTTCTCAATAAAAACTATTAGGAAGACTAGAAATATGGATGGTAAAACTTTTGCAGTATGATGTTGAGTTTAAAATAGTAAAAATTGTCAAAGGACAAGGTTTAGCTAAATTGTTGGCAAACAATGGAAGATAAAGGTTTGAAAATGTTCTCACCATAGATGAGGCATATGATCTTAGAAGAATCAATAATACTGAGTGCAAATGGTATGAAGAAATTTTGTCATACTTACAAACCCTATCATTCTATAAAGACATGTCAATAAACATAATAAGGTCAGTTAAGCTTCAAGCTCAAAAATATTATATACAGAATGGTGTGCTATATTGGAAACACCATGATGGAGTATTATTAGTCTTTTTTTTTATGAAAATGAAGTCCTAAAAAAATCAATGAATTCTATGATGGTTTTTTGTGGGGGACATTTTGCTCCAAGAGCTACCGCTAATAAAATTATGAGAGCAAGATATTATTGGCCTTCTATTTTTAGATATGTATATAAATATGTTAGGAATTGTCATAACTGCCAAGTTTTTTTAAGAAAGAAGCATTTGGTAGCCATGTCTCTCAAGCCAGTAATCATTGAAGCACCATTCACCAAATGGGGAATTGATTTGATTGGAGATATCAAACCTAATTCATATGGATAGCACAAGTGGATCATAAATGCAATATATTACTTCACAAAGTGGGCAGAAGTTGCACCCCTAAGGACATATAATACTTCCACTATCATCAAGTTCTTAGAAGAAAATATTTTGACCAGGTTTGGGGTCCCTCAAAAATTGGTTAATGATAATGCACAATATTTTGTTTCATATGAAATGGTAGAATTTTATGCTGAATATGGAATTGAATTATCTCATTCTACTAATTATTACCCCAAGGAAATGGCCTAGCTGAGTCATAAAATAAAAATATAATAACCAGAATGAAAATGTCAATAGGGAATAATAAAAGAGTATGGGATAATTAACTAAAATTTTCTTTATGGACTGATAGGTTGTCTGTTAAAAGAAACACAGGGAGAACCCCTTATGAGATGGTATATGGAGAGAAGGCCCTATTATCCCAAGAATAGAAAAATTGGCACTTTCCCTCCTATTGCAAGACCATGAAGGCCCCAATCCTATACAGAGAAGGCTTCATCAAATTGTCTTGTTATAAGAGCAAAGAAGAGAGACCCTTAATAGAATGATGGAACAAACCAAGAAAACCATGGAATTGTTTAATAAGAAAGCTAAGGGTACTTTTTTTTCTCAAGGAGATATAGTCATATATTGGGATCCTAAAAATGATAAGCATGGTGAAAAAGGTAAATTTTAACCTAAATGGATTGGCCCATATCAAATTTCCCATGTTATCAGTCAAAATACTTACAAGCTACAAACTTTGTAGGGAGAAATAATGGCTATCCCTATTAATGGCCAACACCTCAAAATGTACAATTCCTATTGAAGGTGTACTATACCAAAAAAATATATATATAGAAAAACAAAAATCTAAAAATAGAGTGGTGTATTTTGTTATTTTGTGTATTAGTTAAGCTTCTCTTTTGTTCTTGAATAATTATGAGTTTACTGTACACATGATAGCTTAGTTTGATGAGTATATCTAACTGTTTATTACACAAAAAACAATAAGAAAAAAGGGGATTTATTTTATATTTTGATGTGGTTTACAATTTTTCAAATATGAGTGTTTATGCAATAGTTTTTTGATATGAGATAAAACAGAAAAAAAACAAAATTGATTGAAACATCATTTCAAGCATCACATTATGAATGATACTTAAGGTGACTTTAAAGGTCCGACAAACTGAGTTATATTTGAAAGGGTATTTGAGCCAAAAAATCATTACACTCATATTTTATATCTAGAAACTAATCCTCAACTCAGGAATACTTATTGCACAATTTGCTTATATATCCAAATACTTCTCTCACGAGAAAGAAAAATAAAAAATAAAGTAAAATTGAGTCATTACCTGAGATATCTTGGAAAACCTCTACCGGAGCTATAGATGCTTGACTGACAATAGGGTAAAACTAATATGGGATTAGAAGAAACTCCACCGGGGCTATAGATGCCTGATTGGTAGTGGAGCCCTGTAGAATGGTAAAAAAATTTAAAGAGTTAAATCACATATTAGGCTTGACTATTTTGCTCAGATATGGTAAAGTTATAAAAGATTTATAAATAAAAAAAAAGAATGCACAAACACACACAAGGGAAAAAGTATGATGAAAAAAGCAGTTGTGACAAAATATGTGTAATCATATCTTATGACTTAGTTAAAACAAGCATTTCAATATTTCAAAATAAAACTCATTGATTTCTAAAATTATAACCTTTGTTTCCAAATTGAATGAAAAGGGATCTACAATTTTTCATACTCTATTTACTTTTATATCATGTTGTTTATACAGTTTCTCAGTATATATATAAAAAAAGAGTAGAAGAAAAGAAAGAAAAGAGGAAGAAAAAGTTTCTTTTATGTATTTCAAGATTTATTTAGCAGTCAATTTTTTATTTTTTATTTTTTTCAAGTTATTTTACAAATGAAACCAAGAAATTATGTGGTTCTCAAGTGCCTCATGTTTTCAACACCTTGTCCTAGCCAAAGCCTATGTTGGAGCCAAATTTGACTCAACTTCGAAACCCCCAAATTTAAATTTTTTGATTTCAATCAAAATGATAATAAGGCTGGTCGCTTCTTCAAATTGGTGTGAGTACCTTAATTTTTCATTGGTTAGTTTGATGAAGTCTAACCTTGGTTATTAATAAAATGTGCCTTTTTATAAATGCTCAATTATCTTCAAAAATGAATAAGGCAAAATTTTATTAATCAGATTACTTAACCCAAAATCTGACCTCCATAGAAAAATTTCCCTTGGGCCTAAACCAAAAGATAAACCCTTAAGTCCTAAGGTTTTCAAAATTAATACTCTAATTAAACACCTTGGTCTAGAACCTAAAAAGTTAAAATTAGCAATAAGGTCTTTAATTAAAATCATGAGGGCATGAATACCATTTAACTAAAAAGTGTACACCTTAGATTTAATCCAAGGGTCGCACTCGACTCAGTTCTAATCGGACAACGGTGTGTTAATAAATCAATCAAGAGATAATTCAAACAAGTCAAAGCCATGTTCAAAGTAAAAAGGTTACATCTTAGGCTTAATCGGATGATAGCGCATCATCTAAACCGATCCGATAGATGCGCTCTCATGAAGAAACCCAAATGATAAGTCAAAAGGTCTAAAAAGGTTATAACCTAAGGATAGAATTGATTAAAATCCATGCAACTCTGAGGATCTAAATGGATGCACTTGATCCTAGCCAAATCCAACAGATGCACAAATATCCAAGGAGTCAAAGCTTTAAACAAGTCATTACAGGTCAAATATTTTATTTAAACAATGAGCTAATCTGGCAAATCTGACGATAGCGCTCGAGCAAGCTCAAGATCGATGGTTGCACTTGTTTGAATTTAATAATGTGTTAAAATGCTATAATAAAAGGATTTAAAGGTATGCACCCCCTTTGGAATAACCATTGAGCTAATTTGGAAAATTGGATGGCAACGTTCGATCCAAATATAATCCAACGGTGGTGCGCCCATGAAAGAAGCATTAAAAAGATAAAAGCCCTAAGAGATTAATTAAAATTATTAACCAGGGTTAACAAGGGTCTAAACACATTAGATAATAATTCTCCATTTTGGCTTAATCAAGGTTAAACATTATATTCCCATCATAAACTAACCCTTAGGTTGATTAATATCTACGTCAGTTCTCAAACGAGCCCAAATATCAATGGATGCGAAGGTCTATAATGGTAGTGAAAAATAAAAAGCAAAAATGAAGGTAAAAAATGATCCATACATCTATCAGCAGTGCCTATCTCCACACTGATCTAATGGTAGCGCATCGGCAAAGGTGATCAAGTTTTAATATAGAAGGTTCCTTTTGATTAATTAAAGAACTTTATTATTTGTCCTTTCTATCTTATGTTAAATCGAGCACATGGTCGAAATATCCAATGGTCGTTCTTTCACCATGGTAAAATCTAACGGTGATCGCAAGGAAAGGTAAATGTGTTATATGATACCTAGGTTTAAATCGAGTGGTTAAGGTCAAAAATTATGAGGATAAATATTGGATAATCATTAATAAGCCATGTTATTTCAAAGTTTTATATGCGAATAGGTATACTAATTATCATTCAGGTTCTAGGACATCAATGGTAGTGCTTCATCGGGAGCAAGAAGATCTAATGGTAGCAAGCAAGTCAAGGTTGAAACAAGCAGAGCTTAAATGATAGGTATCTTCTGAAAGATCTAACATATGCGCTCACCTCCACTCAGATCCAATGATAGTGCTTGATCATGGTTGACTCAAAAGAACTAAGGGCATCCAAGCTAATAACAGAAGGCACTCACACCAAAGACCAAATCTTGTGAATATCCCGAGGGTGATTACTACCTGAAGTGAAGTATAATCGATCCCAAAAATTTAGTTATTAAAATTGTTGTTAAATTGCTATAATAGCCCAATGAATCTAGGCACCGGTCTACACAAGGCATAACAAATGGTTGTTTTCATGCTTGGTCATTTTAATACATATAATATAATATAAATCTAGAGCGTGTAATTAGAGTTTTAGCCATAGAATTATTGTTGGGGTATCCTTACACATTCTACAATTTTCTTTAGCAATATTTGTGTTTAGAAGAACAATGAGGTAGGTTGACTAGAGCCTATAATAGCTCATTGGTTTCAAAAGGATTCTTGTAGTGTGATAGTTGAAATCCTACGCATGCAAGAATAGGTTCCAACAGACCCCATGTAAGATATCAGGAGGCTTCATTCCCTCATGGAGGAGGGTAATGAGTGAGATATAGTGTGTGTAGCTTGCATCTCCCAACTAGAGAGCTACATCAAGATGATAGGTGGGGAGGTACCAAAGGATACCCACACTACAGGGACTTGGTGGACTAGACCAAGGAGATAGGTCAGTATTCTTCCAGCTCAAGCCAGGGGATGCACTAGACTAAGAGGACTCACAGGTCCTCGATTACTCATGGTGCTAGCTTGTAAAGGACTCATAGGGATGACAGAGACAACGGAGGTACCTCATAGCCTGGGGGTATAGGCCTTGTCTAGTATCCATCTTCAGAGATCATTTTTGTACCAATTTTGAGTGTAAGGTCGAGGACCTACACAATTTTAGCCTACGGGTATTTTGACATACCTTAATACTATGTACTCTTTGACACATATGTTTATATGATATGACAGTTCATATCATTATATGTGTATTTTATTTTTGGTATTTTATGTTTATGTTATGCACATGGATGTAATGTAGATATTTGAATTATTGTTATATGATGTGATGTATGGATGACATGCACTAGCTATATTATGTGGATGCAGTGATATACATGTGTAGGTGGACTAATTTATGATGTTATGTATACGAATTCAATATTTGATATTTAATGCAATTTTTATCTGCTTCACTTGTATGCATTTAATTTATGTTGTTTATGACATAATTCATGCCATGTATGTATTGCATGTATTTTTGATGAGATTGAGCTATTGTAAATGAACATGCATGTTTTAATCACTTAAAACACAATGTATGTAATATGATATGAGATTTTAAAAATCTAATGGATGACACCACAAAATGTATAACAATCATATATTGAAGTTGCTTTATCTCTCTCTGAAACATAATACACCCATATGTGAAATGCAATGATGTATATTTTCTGTTCATAAGCTTTTGTAAATTAAAATAATATGTATGATATAATCAGTGGCTATCTAAATATAATTTTTGAAATCCATCCGGTATCTAATTATATAGTACAAATAATTCTAATAAACAAACTTTCATAAAAGAAATTTATGCTTGATGATTGCATTTGAAAATTTTATTGTTGCTATTTGGGAATTTTTGAGGTTTACCATGAAACTCAAACACCCTAGTTGACTAATCAAAAGTTGTATACTAAACACACTAGACTTCTGAAACATAAGGTTTTTGCTAGGATAGGCCCTAACCATTCAATATCCCTATGTGTGCAAGTGAGTATATTTGATAAGGCACAAGCATACCCTGATGTCAAACAGGATTCTTTCAGCCCACTACTAATATCAGGGGTCCACAAATGTCTTACTCAATCCTAGGTTTAGATTTTATTTGGACTAGACCACTAGGCAATACAGAACACTTGAAGCTAGCTCTTCCACATTAAAATATTGGTTTGTACAGAATAGAGGTGCAAATTCATCAGACATATCGTCATGCGTAAGGTATAGTAGTGCTGGAAATTCCAGGGATTCAAGCACATCCCCTTCTTTTCTTTAATTTTTTTGGATACTTGCTCATATAAAGTGATAAAAATCACTGTTTATTTTTGTACTATAATGATAAAAATCACTGTTTATTTTGTACTTTCTATTTTTTCTTTTGAGAAAGGGATTTGATACTGATTATCCTTTATTTGTGCAATTTGATCTTCATTTGATCTGACTTTTTGGAATTTTACATTTGATAATTTTCTTCAAAAACTTTCTTTGAGGATTTTACTTTGGGAAACTATTTTTGGGATATTTATTGAGGATATCGATCTTATGATATCAATATGGGATATCAATCTAGGATTTTGATCTATGATATCAATCTCAAGTATCAATCTGGAGGATTGATCTGGGATATCACTCTAGGATATTGCTCATTTTAACGTAAGGGATTCTGGGTAAGGAACGAACTTGTCCTTTTGCCAATTGCCAATATTTCCCATATTGTTCGCATAGGGGGATAAACAAGAATAACTCTTTTCACCTCAATATACCTGGTCCTACTTCATGGCTTTCATATTTCCCTAGTCCTTATTAGGATCGTTTAATTTGTTGATTAGTGATAGGATTCTGATATGCTAAAGGCTATACTAACTATACCTTAACTAAAAAATCAAAGCAAGCTTTATATCAAATCTTGAGAAGACCTCTAGGTATGGTTGAATGATCAGAAAACCCTAGTATATTCTTCATAGAAAAAATATGGGTTGTGTTGAAAAACATAATTACTCACAAGGATGGTACATAGATGAAAAATATATTGCATAGATGCATGATTGAGATACAAACATGGTGTCATTTGTAAGATTGTAAACATAATTTGTTCCAATGCAAGTGCGATGGATGAACATGCCTAATGCAATGCAAAGGTAAAATGCAAAATTAAATGCAATGCAATAATGCAAATGAAATGCAAATGTTTTTTATTTTTTATATTTTTCCAAATTTTTTAAGAATATTAACATTTTGGTCTGACCAAAGAGCTAACAGGCACCTTTGGAGCCTTTTGGTATTGACCAAGTAGTTTTGAGAAACCATTGGAGCTTTTTGGGATTGACCAAATGGTTTTGAGAAACCCTTGGAGCCTTTTATGGGTGACCAAAGGGCTTACAGATGCCTTTGGAGCTTTTTCTAAATGACCAAAGGGCTTATAGATGCCTCCATTTTCTAGTTCTTAGGCATAGAATGCTTTAAGATGAAGGATATTGATAGGTTCAGGCTCTTCAACTTCTCCAAGTGATGTTAAGTGATATGTCCTAGGTCCAATATTCTCTGAGATAATATAAGGACCTAACCAGTTAGCCATAAATTTGTCTCTCATTTTTGGTGGTAAATTAGATTTTTGTTGGTTCTCTTTCAGCATAAGATCACCAACCTCAAAGTCTCTCATATGGAATTTACTATTGTAAGCTCATTTTAAGCACTTTTGATAAATGTGAAGGTTCTCAAGGGTATTCATGTGACATTCATCAAGTGGCATAAATTGATCTAGGTGAGCTTGCCGCATAGTGTCATCATCAATGAACTCTTTCAATGTGATGTGCAGTGTTGGAATTTCCAACTCTAGGGGCATAATGGCCTCAACGCCATATACTAGTGACAATAGAGTTGCCCCAATGGGTTTCTGAATGCTAGTCCTATAAGCCCATAATGCAAGGGTAACTGGATATGCCAATCTTTATGGTGCTCTTGTACCATATTTTTTGAGATGAAGACAATTGTCTTATTTGAAGCCTCAGCCTACCCATTTGCTTGCAAATAATATGGAGTAGTAAAACTATGTTTGATTCTATACTTAGACATCAAATCTCTCATAGTTTTATTCTTAAATGACATTCCATTATCTGAAACTATCTTGGATGGTATCCCAAAATGACTAATGATATTGGTAAGTATAAACTCAGCAATACACACTCTAGTTATCATTGTTAAGGAAATAGCTTCCACCCACTTAGTGAAATACTCAGTAGCCATAATAATAAAAGTATGTCAACCCAATCATGGAGGAGAGATATTGCCTATGAGATCAAGTCCCCACTGAGAAAATGGCCAAGCCGCTTGAATGGGCTATAAGGCCTATGATGGCATGTGCATAAGATTAGCATGATGTTGATATTTAACGCACTTCCTGACATACACATTGCAATCCTTCTCCATAGTGGGCCAATAATAACCCATTCAAAGGATGCATTTGATGATAGCCATGTCATTGAATTGGCCACTGCATGTACCATTGTGAGCTTTTGAAATTGCCCAAGATGACTCTTGGGGCTCAAGACAATGAAGAAGAACTCCATCGTAGCATTGTAGTATAGGATATTTGCTAAAAAGACATACTTTGTTGCTTTCTGCTTGAATGTGCATTTTGTGGTATGCGATAATCCCTAAGGGATTATACCAAGATTAAGGAAGTCATATATTTGTGATGCCCAATTATGATAAGATTTGAACTTGACTGAAGACATCATGTTCCCCCTGTGGTTCTACATTTGCAAATGCATATTGGAAAACAACCCTATGATGAATGGTAGTACCACTCCCTGGTAGATCCTACTAGATCAAATACCCCTAGGATGCTCTCTTAAGTAATTATTTGGCTCTATATAACCAATCATGGTTTGGTTCCACATGAATCATGTTGATTGACTCTTTGTTATCCAATGCTTCATGCTACACAACAGAATGTGACAATATTTTTACATCGATGGTAGTAAAATTTACAAATATATTTAGAGGGGTTAGAGACCCTAAAGATGCCATTATGTTTATGAATCTATTGGAAGAATGAGGTATTGCCTTGATGTCATACCATTCTAGTTGAGCTAGATATGTGTAAATAAGATCCTTGTAAGCTTTCAATACTAGATATTAGCATTGAAATAGTCCCTTAACTTGGTTCACAATGATAAGGGAGTCACCAAACATATTTAACCTTTTTATCTTCATGGTGACAGTTGATTGGAGACCCAAAATTATGGCTTCATATTCAAAAAAAAATTTAGTGCAAGGAAAATCCAACTTGAATGACAAGGGCATTGGATCTCCTTGTGGTGTGAACAACACTATTCCTGCACCACCCCCTTGCTCACATTTTTAACCATCAAATAACAAGGTCATGTCAGCTTTATTATCTAGTTCTTTAGGTTTAGGTGCTTCTGATAAGGCAAAGATTACATCATCAGGAAGCTCTATGGTGAGGGTCTACTATTTTCAAGAGGTACCTCAGCCAATTGATTTGCTATGACTTGTCCCTTAATGGAATTTTGGCTTATGAATTCCAAATCAAATTCTATCAGTAGCATGATCCACTTTATAGTACATGTGTTATGATATGTCTTGCTCATCATATACTGCAAAGGATTTTTGTTGGAGATGACATGTCGTATGACTCAACATATAGTATCTCAATTTCTTTATAGCGAACACTAATACTAAACACAACTTTTCCACATATGCATATCTGAGCTCATAGCTCACCAAGGTTTGACTAATATAATATATGGCATGTTATTTATCTTGCACATTCTTTTGGGCTAACATGGTTCCCAGTGCAAAGTCAGTTGTCGATATATATCAAAAATAACACATCTGGCCTTGGTGGAGCTAGCACTGGCAACGTTGCCAGGTATTGCTTTATTTCAGCAAAGGTTTATTGACAGTATACATCCCAATTTAATGGGACCCCCTTGTGTAGCAGTCGATTCATGGGTCAATATTTATCCTATAATTGAGTGATAAATTACTTTATGGATGCAAATTTGTCTTGAAGTCTTCTTAATTCTTCGATGTTAGTGGGAGGACGCATTTTCAAAATATCCTTGAACTTTGTTGGGTCAACTTTGATGCCTCATTTTGAAATGATGAATCCTAAGATATTTCTTGAAGTTACACCAAAAATGCACTTCTTAGGATTCAACCTGGCATTGTGCTCTATCAGGCAATCCAAGACCTACTTAAGACCTCCACATGCTTAGACCACAATAATGATTTTATCAATAAGTCATCAATATAATCTTCTAATATTTTATGCATATAGTCATGAAAGATATATGTCATAGCCCACTGATATGTGGCACCAGTATTTTTAAGGCCGAATGGCATAACTTTATAGCAAAATGTTCCCCATGGCAATATAAATATGGTTTTATGCTGGTCTTCGGGCTTAATCTGAATTTTATTATAACCAAAAAAATCATCCATTAAGGAGAGCATTTCATGAACTAAAGTTGCATCTACAAGAGCATCGATATTCAACAACAGAAATGAATCCTTTAGTGTTGCCTTGTTCAGGGTTCTAAAATTTGTATAAATATGGATCCTTCCATCAGGTTTTCCTACAGGCACCATATTGGATACCCATTCTAGATAGTCAATGGATATTACAAAATATACATCCAATAGCTTTTGCAACTCATCCTTAACCATTAAGGTTACTGTTGGATGCATCTTCCTAAGTTTTTTCTTGATCGACTTCTTTGACAGATCTAGGGAAAGGTTATGAGTAACTAGTTTTGGATCTAGATCTGGTATATCCTTGTAAGTCCAAGAAAAGAGAGTAGGTCTATCTCTTAGTAGAGAGATGAGGTTGGCACACTCATCAGGAGTCAAAATTTCTCCAAATTTAAACTTCCTTGGATTGGTGGGATCATTACTGATATCCACTTTGAATGTTTTCTCTACTAACATGTGATATCCCTCCTCAAGATGATGAGGTGTAGGTATCATGTGGATGTCATTTTCTAGGTTTACAGGTTTCTCATTGGAAGCATTGTTAGCATGATAGACATCATGTGCATAGCCTAGTACAAAAATGGAAAGGTTGCATCATTTCTTCATTATGGAAGAAATCTTCAGGATCTAGAGATGAATCAGCATGATCCCAGTTGATAGCATCTACATTTAAATGCAATGGTTTGTATGGATCAATTTTATTATGGAGTGGAGTGGTTAAATCAATGGAGATCATGTTGATGGAATGGATTATGTCTCCAAGACCACATGCAAGTGACTCATAATTAACAAAATTACCATTCCCAATATGTTGTTCTGGCGGTATGGGGATCTCTGGATCTAGCCTATGAATATAATGTTAGATGGAATCATTAGGCTCAAGGAGCTCCATGTACATTGGTGGATCAGGAAATACCATCTGATAAATCATATTAAGATTGGGTGATCTCCCTCTAAAAAGAGGATGGAGATTAATCTCTTTGTGCAAATCCTCTATAGTTTAAGGTGCATTACGATAGCATAGGTAGGGAGGTCCTAAATAGGCTCTCTCCATATCATCTTCTTCATCACTATCATAATAAAAGCCCTCACTACTACCAACTGGAATTGAGAGATTTATAATATGGGGTCCCATGTACGCCCATACATGATAACTATTATCGCTCGTGAAGGATTTATCATCTTAAATGATTGTTTCCTATGGAAATAGATGATGTAAGTTATGAGATTCCAAATAGGCTACCTTGGTATCATTCTCATATAGCTCACCATTTGAGGACTCATTGTCATCATTGCTCTTGTATATGTAATTTGGTCCATCTATCTCATATATGGATTTTGTTGTATCCTTGTCAGACTAATATTCCAACTCAGAATTTATCACTAGATTATCACTATGAACTTGCATGCATGTATCACTGACTATCTCATGGATTTTTTGGCCCAATTTTTCTCTTGGTAAATCATCTAGACCAACATCCACTAAAATATCCTCATGATATGTCTTAGGTTGTTCTATGGTGATGTAAGACACCATATGGTTATCCATCTAGAATGTATAAGGATCTGGGTGATAAGGATTGAAGTCAACCTCACCCCCTAGAATAAGGTATAGACAGTATAGATATTTTGTGAGGAGCTTAGTCTGTCCTCCACTATAAAATCCCAACCCAGACCTATCAGTAGGTAATTGATATTGTGGTTCTATAGACCTCTTACACCCTTGTTTTAATAGTCTAAGACTGTAACCATACCAATGGTAACACTCAAAGTATCACATGGCATAGTATGGGTTAGATAGATAATGAATATTTATAGTGAATGATTCATTATCGTCCTCATCCATGGGCATAGGAGATGCAACTTGGTCTAACCCTCCATAGATGAATTGGTTTGGTTGGGTGGTACCCCCAATGGTTCCACCATCCCTATGGGCTCATGGTCGGTCCATGTCATGTGTAGTCTTGATAATATGTGTGAATGTCACATTCTGCACAATGTATTCCCCTAAATTGGGGTTAACCAAATGGACGGTCACCTACGGTACAAATGACCCCATTGAAGACACAGGTGAAGTAGGCTGAGGTACCTCTTTGAATCTTACTTAAACTTCCTCTACTTCCATGGGAGTAGGGGTTTCAATGATAATTGAATTGAGCTTTTGCTTTATCCTCTTTTTGCCCATATTTTCTTTTAACTTCCTATCATCCCCTTGTATCATGGACGTAGTCGATCTAATAGAAGTAGTTGTTGTGTGCTCCTATATTTGAGATACAAATGTTGTGGGTCTGGCACACACTTATTTGACTATACCTTCTAGATATTTGATTGGTGATTTTGGTTGCACATCCAGGTGTATTTATGGGAGCACAAATTCCCTTGAAAACTCTATGAGATTCATGTATTTAAAGGGTTCTTCATCTGAAGGCACCATGTGAACCTGTCCCTCATAATTGTATTTGATACATTGGTGTAAAATAAAAGGTATGCAACACATTTCTTTGATCTAAGGCCTACCCAAAAGTATATTATACTACATAGCACATTCTATTATGTGACACATCATTGGGATTATCTTCAGTCCCACCTGGATAGGTAAAACTATAGTACCGACCGTCGAGCATAATGCATCATTGAATCCTCTCAACGTGAAGGTGGAAGGGATGATATGCATCTTGGGTAAATTAAAGTGGGCTAACACCTTGGTAGTTATGATATTTATTGATGACCACATGTCAATCAAAACTCGCTTGAATGATTTGTGATTCACACAAGTGATAATATACAGTGATGGGTCTGCTATAACAGTGGAAACAATCTTGATTTCATGGTCATGAAATTGAATGACTAGTTCCTAACACTACTGCATGTGCCCTATGAAGTGTGTAAATGCTTTGGGATCCTAAGTCTACACCTCGATGTACCTTAAGATGTCCATGAGTGTCTCCCTATGATTAGGAGATTTTTGAATAAGCTCATAGATCAAAAAATTTTCTAGAGTTATTTGTAGGTTTTGAATCAACCTACTTCTGATGGTCACCACTGGTCTAGTTGGTGGGTCGGGCACATATTGGGTCGACCTTGGAGGAGGTGCAACTTGGACCCTAATAGACACTGTAGGTTGATTCAGTCATCCATACCTCATGTTCCTCATGAAAATGTTGACCATGCTAATGAACCCATGGGTTGGTGGTTTGATGCGCACTTGGTTGACTTGGCCAACATTATTTCTCTATGCCTCATGATTAGGTAAAGAATTTTTATAAATCCTTATATTTTTATTATCCGGTGCTTATGGGTTGTCAATGAGAAGTGTACCTCTCTTGATCATATTTTGCACAAGATGTTTTAAGGACCAACATACCTCAATGTTGTGGCCCTTCATTCTATGGAATATGCAATACTAATCATATTTATAGCCTTTAGACTTAGGCTGATTAAGTTATATCATCTTGACCTCAGGTAAGTGAATAGCATTCACCTCGCATAACTAAGGAAAAATCAAAGTCAACACTTTGTTAACTGAGTAAATACATGAGGTGGGTGTTGCTCCTTTTTTTTACCCTTGTAATTATTATTGTGTTGATAGTACTACACAGGCAGAGGTTGGGCCTAATAATTTTGCTTTTGTGCCTTGTTTCTCCCTTTTGATGGTTCAATACTACCTTATTAAAATGGGTTGACTTGGCTTGATATCTCTTAATACTTTTCTTGTGTTCCTCCTTCTTATTCCTCAACTTCAAGTTACCCTCCTATAACTTGATCTCAATCACCTTGGCTTACACCAAATCCTCTTTGAATGTCTAGTATTGTTGCAACTGTAGCAATAACAAAATGTGCTTGGCACAATTCTTCATTAATATTCACATTAATTCAGAGGATAGGATGGATAATGGCAACTTTACCATTATCTTACTCCATCACTTTCCATAATCTATAACTGACTTGTCATCATACTGCATTATATCGGATAGGTCGGATAAGTTTACCTTCTTGATTTTGAAGGAGAAGCATTCAAGAAATGTGTTAGCCAATTGTTTGAAACTAGTGATGTTGTGCCTCTTTAGTTAGTTGAATAACTCTCAAGCTAGGCCTAAGAGTGTCATGAGGAAGGTGCATAGGAGAAAAGCATCTTTGCTCTTGATCTGAAAGCACATATCTAGGAAACTAGTCACGTGTTCCTATATGTCTTCCTCTCCTTGAAATTTATCCAGCCTAGGCATATTGAAATGCTTAGGATATGCTAGAATAGGCACTAACATGCATAGAGGTTCATTGTGAATTTTGTTCAAGGTAGGCTTCTAATAAGTCATTCCTTGATTATTTATGGCTTGAACCTCCTCTGCTAAGGTATTGTAGGCTTGTGAGGAAATAAAATCCTCCTCTTGAGATTGTCTTGGAGGCGGCTTTAGAGGTAGGTTCCTCCTTGACCGAGGCAGGGGACTAGGTTTGCCATCCTCCTTGAATTGGAATATTTTTGGATATTCTTGTTGGTTGTAATAGCATATTGGGATAGCCTTGGAGGAGGTGCATCTTGGACCCTAATAGGTTTTGGAGGTTGATTCGGTCATTCATACCTCGCATTCCTTGTGACAACATTGACCATGCAAAAGAACCCATGGGTTTATGGTTCGATGCACACTTGGATGACCTGGCCAACATTTTTCCTCGGTGAATCATGATTAGGTAAAGCATTTTTGTAAATCCCCATATTTTGATTTTCAGGTGCTTGTGGGTTGTCAAGGAGAAACGTACCTCTCTCGATCATATTTTGCACAAGATGTTTGAAGGACCAACATACCTTGATTTTGTGGTCCTTTGTTCTATGGAATATGCAATATTGATCATCTTTATAGCCTTTAGGATTAGGTTGATTAGGGTCTATCATCTTGACCTCAAGTAAGTGAATAGCCTCTACCTCGCATAACTAATAAAAATAAAAGTCAATGACTCTGATGACTGAGTAAATATGCAAGGTGGGAATTGCTCCTTGTTTTTACCCTTGTAATTATTATTTAATTGCTCATACTACATAGGCAAAGGTTGGGCCTAATAATTTTTCTTTTGCTACCATTTTTATCCCTTTTGAAGGTTCAACACTACCTGATTAACATGGGCTAGCTTGACTTGATGTCTCTCAATACTTTTCTTATATCCCTTCTTCTTATTCCTCAACTTCAAGTTACCCTCCTATAAATTGATGTCCTTAATTACCTTGGCTTGCGCCAAAGTATCTTTGAATGTTTGGTATTACTGCAACTATAGCAAAAACAAAATATGCTTTGCATAATTCTTCATGAATATTTATGTTAATTTAGAGGACATAATGGAGAATGGTAGCTTTGCCATCATATTCCTCCATCACTTTCCATAATTCATCACTGGATCATCATCATGTTGTGTTAGAGTGGATAGGTCAGATAAGTTTACCTTCTTATTGACACTTAAGGAGAAGCATTCAAGAAATGCATTAGCTGGTTATTTGAAACTAGTGATAGTGTACCTCTTTAGTTGGTTGAACCACTCTCGAGCTAGGCATTAGAGTGTCATGATGAAGGTAGGCTTCTAATAAGCCATTCCTAGATTCTCTATGGCTTGAACCTTCTCTACTAAGGTCTTGTAGGCTTGTGAGGAAAGAAACTCCTCATATCAATATTGTCTTGGAGGTAGCTTCAGAGGTAGGTTCCTCCTTGGCTGATGCAAGGGACTAGGATCACCCTCCTCCTAGAATTGGAATATTTTTGGATATTCTTGTTCTAATTCCTCTCCCACTTCATTCTTATACTACCTATGTTCATATTGTTTGAATGTTGGATGCTGATATCTATGTTGAGTCGTATGGTGAGTATGGGTGTCTATGTTCTCAGGGTGTAACTCGAGCTTTGGAGCCACTCGTCTATGGATATGTTATCTAATATCATTATGAGAATGTAAACTAGAGCTAGCCAATAGATCCTCCCTCTCTACATACTCCTTCTGATAAAGGATATGTTTCTCACGCATGTGCTATTCATACAACTTTTTCCTAATGAACCTTTGCCTCTGAGTATTCTTGTTTTCAAGGTGTTCTTTCTCTGCATGAACATCCTCCAATTGATCTTGGAGAATATATCATCTCTGCTTTGATATCATTATATGAGCCCTATCAATATGATCGATCGTTTGAGGCCTCATAGGGGTGCACTTTGTTTGAGCGACTTTATGAGTATGACCTCCAATAGAATGATTTTCCACACTCTTGCCTTTATCTGTAAATATGACAATCATGTTAGGCTATCTCCTATACTTATTTCCCGCATGTGATGCAAGAGCATGCATGTCTCAAGAATGCTTAGAGCACTCTCCAGGTTCTCGAGTGGTCCTAATGGTGTTTTCGCTACACACTCTTGCAGAACGAGAGGGTGTAGGTGTAGGCTTATATCCTAAATGCCCTAGGACCTTGTCTAAACCATCCAATTACTTGCTACACGATGGCTCATGAGGTTGCATACCATTGGCTCAAAATTTAGATATATCTATGGTAAAGTTGGTATGTTCACCCATATGGGGAGTCTACGTGGGCCTATGCTCAGAAGAAGCCCTCTCTACTCACCCCTGAATGGGAAAATCTTGGACATATCTATGCTCTAGAGGTGGATTTCATGAGCCTCCATTAGATACCTATCAAAGGTGTACCAATTTGGATCCCTCGATGATGTATTCTTCAGAAGAACCCATGGATCCATGTGGAATATGGTAACGGTATATGCTATCATATGTGGAACCCCCATGATGGAAAGTGTCATGCTTTGATCTATTCCTAGAGGGATGTCTAGTACTTCCTCTAATTGGGGTGTTATAAATAGAATCTCCTCATGTGGAAGTATCCCCTCTAATTCTCATTGAACAACATCCAAGAGGATTCTATAATTGAGGGCATTCTACATTGTGTTTTGCACCAGGTGGAGCTTGTGCCCCGATCTTGAGTCTATGCCTAGGTCAATCGCTCCATGTACACACCATTGTGTATCCTATGTATAGATTTAACTTTTATTAGCACACAAAGAATACAATGATGATTATCTCTTTTATAATTTAAAATGAGTCCTAGACTATTTTATGTGTTTTTAATTTGTTGTATTAGTAAAGTAACTCTTATCATGTTTTGCAAAGAGTTGATAATTTTCTCAAATTTTTAATGGCTTTCACCTATATGCTTGCATATCGACAACCTGGTTATGAACTCTAGGGTGGGTAATCCCCCCAAAGTGCAAAAATTAAAGTCCACACCCAGGCAGGGAGCGTAGGTCCTCCCAGATCCTCACCCATTTTCACCCAGTCAACGTCATATCCTCTGAAGAGGAGTACATGCAAATTTTATGGGCTACATAAGGTTCTTGGATCTGATATTGGTCTAGAACATAGGGTACATGGCATTTGGGCCAATGGATAGAAATCACCTCCACCATTATTGAAACCCTACTAGTGGTTGGACGTGACTTCCAACTCACTAGTTTTTACTTTGGAACGTGGTGTGTGTGTGTTATTTTTAATTTGCATAAAAGGAAAGATGCATAATACAACACTCACATGATCATTTCCTACATGATATAAATAAAAAGAAAATTTGGTATTTTAGAAACATGCATGATTAATCTACATGATATTTATAAAATGCATGTTAATGATGATGTGGCCTCTAATCGGTCCTTAAGCAAGCAATACAACATACAAGGATACTTTAGCACATTGTATTCTAGGGTAGACTGCAATCAGAGATTCGATGTTCCTAGCAGTGCCTAATGAAACCCTAGAAATAAAATCCTAATGGACCTAATTCATTTCACCCTTTTTCAGTGTTTTCCTACTTAGGTTACCATTTTATGCTTGCTGGAAAAAAAACAAACAAAGAATATAGGAAAGGAAAATGATAGTGAAACCTACCTTAGGTCCACATTTGATCAAGCTTTAAAATCCTACTTTGTGATTTCTCTATTGCTGACCGCGGCTCTGATATGCGGCTATGACTGTTGCACGTGCCTATAAACCGCAGGATAACTTTTTGACCATGTATGTTAGCCACGGGGAGCACCTACCATAAAAAACACAAATACAGTCAATTAGTCATGGCTAGATATGTAGAGTTCCACCATGATCACCTATTGTAACCACCATAAATGGCTCACACCCAGGTAGACTATTGCAATTGACAAGAAATACACAAATAGGCATGCATAAATTAACAACAAGAAATAAGGCAAATACAAGGAATCCTTTATTAATTTCAATGGAGTTAAATTACATATTCGTCCCTCTTAGGGATACCCATTTGATATGTCAATTACAATAGTATTTAATCCCTCTCGAGGGTAGGTGCAATAAAAATACCCGTCTAGGGTGAAACAAACTTCTCTAGGGTGTCGATGACCCTCTTATCCATGATTAGAGGTATTTGTTGTGTTGAATGGCATGACCCTATTAATTTTGTATTCAAGAAACAATAAGAAGCATGTTAAAACAAAGGTAGCCTCTCTTGATGAGGCCTTTAGAAGTTATTAGCATAAGATATATCATGACTATAAATAGTAAAGAATATGCAAGAAAGATGCTAAAACTATGTAAAACATGAAAATATTATCATAAAATATGTAATCTAAAGAACATCCAACTATCCAGTAGCCTAATTACAATATTGAAAGCATGGAGGCATGAAAAAGATCCATTAGAGTGTTAAATACCACAATGAAAGCAACATGCATAAAAACTATAAATCTATCTATCAGGATCTCTAAATTGTTAATTATAGTAGTAAAGTTAATCTAACCTAACTAAAGAATCTGCAAAAGGGAAAACAAGAGAATATCTCCTAATTTTCTCACTGCGGGTCTGACGCATGGGTGGAACTGTTGACCATGGCTGAGAGCCATAGTGGAGCTCTGAGTAGGTTTACCCTCCAAATCAAGGTTCTCTCTATGATCCACCTTTCCAAATTGATGGTCAAGGGTCACCTTTGTATCCTATGATAGGTTTGGTGGTTGAATTTTTTAGATTATGCACCAATTACATAGATTTACGTTTCTTGGCTCTCCTAGGCTCCTAGGGCTTACATGGCAATTTGATCTCCAATTGGGTAGAAAATGTGTCCCACTCAATGCATCTAGGTGAGTATGCAATTTTACAGGGCTTCATTTCTCAATTGATAAACTTATCTTCATTCCTATCCCCAATTCAGAGGGGGGTCTTATAGCATTGGTCTAGGGCTAGGGGTGGCTTCCTCATGAAGCCAAGATCAAGACTGGGAAGTTAAGCCAGTTGGATGGAAGGATCTAGAACCTTCATCACTCAAACCACTATAATATGCAACCAATTGGTAGTTGCAATCAAATTTGGGTTGGATGAAGTCAAACTAATTCTGAGTACTGTTCGTGGCTGACGTGTAGTGAGCACTGCTAACCATGGGTGTCAGAAGTGGCTAGCACTGACTAGGAAAAAGTTCCCAAATGAGTGATAAAAACCACTGATATACCTTGGATCTATCCAAAGGTCTTACATATGGTCTTCTAGCATGTCCCATATGAGTAGTGACCTTAGCATGATGTTTTTTAGGTGTCTACACACCCCTAGTTGTCCATTCTAGTCTTGCTCCCTAGAATCACTAATAGAAAATTTTGATTTAAAAGAGTTTTATTCCATAGTAAGGTTACCAACCACCCAACATTTAATTAGTATGTAGGCATAAAGTTACTCACTTAAATAATATTGACCACTATAAATGGTCTCTTGAGTGGTTTAGACTAGCCATATCCCATAAAAGGTATCATTTTGTGAACACATTCGTCTTCTTCACTAGAGGTCTATATTCACAATATAGGGTTGTCCTTATAGGGCCCATATCACATAGAATGGTGGACGTATATTTCCCTACCCCATAGAATGGTGTAAAAAGGTTACTCTGAGTCAACTAGGGTCCACCATTACTTTGGCTTGGGTCCAAGTATCTTAGTTCATGTTTTGAATGATGAGGAGATGTTCCATTCCATCTCATCACTGAACCTTCTAGCGCTAGAAACTAGTGACTTCTAGAACCAATTCATTGCTAGAAATTATCTATATGAACAATTAACATGAGACCCCTCATGGTACTACTCGTATAATAGCCTAGAGATGATGCCCCATATTTCCCCTCATTACTTGTTCATAGTAGAAGGACCACTTGCCCTATGCAAGTTTACCAGAAAATGACTATTACCAAATCATAGTAATTGTCACTTGCAATCACTGGTGCTAGGTGGATGTTCATTTGACTTGATGAATCATCATGGTATTCTTAGAATGGATGTTCATCCGACTTGATGAATCGTCAAGAATTTTCACTCATCTTATCATATTAAAGGAAAAATGTTTTAGGAAATATTTCCATAGTTATGAATTTGAGCAAACTTTCATAATATATTAACTTTAGAAAAAGTAAAACATGATTTCATAAATATCATCAAGATAATTCCTTTGAAAAATTATTCTAGTAAGACTTAAATCATCCTGTAATATTATAGCAACTTCATAAACAATTAAATATCTATAATATACCACCTAAAATTCAAAAGTCATTTAATTTAAAAACACCTAATTAAAAATCTTACCTAAGAAAATAATCAAAGTGTTTTGACCTTATTAGAGTTAGGAACAAATTTTATTTTAAACTATATTAAAAGAAAAAATTCTTAATATTTTACTAAATAAAAGCATAATTATTCATTCAACAAGCAAACTAAAAGCCATAATCATTTATAATTTAGAAAAGGCTAATAAATTTCATACTACTCTTAAAAGAGAATTTACCTTTAAACAATCTAAAAAATATCTTTGATTATTATCTCTCCTTTACAAGAGACTAGAACTTTTAGTAATAAAGAAAATAATTTAATATACATTAAAAAATTTCTTAACTCATCTCTATCTTTTATTAAATTATATTAAAATGTTTTCTATAATTTAGAACAATGAAAATAAAATATGAAATATTATAACAATGTTATTACAACCAATGAAAGATATAAAATGATTTTCTATTTCTTAAAGGTCATTTACGGTATGTCGCCATGGTTTCACATCTAGGCTTGTGGTCCAATAATTTTCACTTTCAACAAAGAATAAACAATAGAATATTATTTGAACTTCATAAATAATAGAAGCTTATGCATCTTAACTAAAGTACGCTATGAATTTAAACTTTTCACAAAAAATTTAAATATTACACAAGACTCATAATAACTATTAAACAACATCCCTATTTATCCTTTCGATATGTCATGGTTTAACCCTAAATAAAACCTTACTAATGATTATACCAACATTATTTTCACATTATTTAACAATATTGTAGACACCTAAACTACGTCATGTTTAGGAGACTACCCATATGGATACATTCATAGACCATAAGAATCCTCTTGGATCTCTCCAAGAGCATATAGTGGTCCTAACCACTCAAAAAGGGTAGTTCTAGCCCATCTAGGCTTGGCCACTCTCAATCAGAGTGGCTGTCACACCTGGTCGCTAAAGACTACATAGGCCATACCTATCCACTAAACCTGATAGCAGCTAGCACCATGCATAGTCTAGTCATGAATACGGTCCCATATCACATAGTCTAACTACAATTTGCATTGTTTGTGAGCATATTTTGATGAGGAACTCCCTGAGTTCCTCCTAACTACCCCTTCAATGCCAGTTTGTGACTGATGCTTTCCACTCGGGATAGTCAGTCGTATGATATTTGGATTGAAGCTTCTCTAAGAAGCCAGGGTCTAGATCTAGAAGAGAGGGGAAGTCTACATATGGACTCTCCCACAAAGAGCAAAAGATCTACAATTTTCAAACTTTATGCAACAAAGCCCTGTCATATTGGAGAGCGACTCTACATACCCTTGAGGAGCAATAAAGTTCTATATGACTAAGGAGAGACTAGGCATATGCTATTCACATTCATTATTATTCACCACCACTTCATGTATCTAACACATTCAAAGACCCTTGAACATCAATTGGAGCAGAGGACCCGATGCTACAACCCTTGGATCATGAGGAGAAAGGTTTATTTCATGACCGCTATCTTGGATAGTGACCCACAGGAATAACCTAGGGTTTTGACATTAGTTTCTTTGTTTTAGCATTAGATTCAATTAATTTTTGTTTCAACATTTATTTGTAGCATATATCTGATTACTATATACATTTACATTATTGTTCCCTAAGATATGCACATGTTTTTCATTAGTTTCATTGCATTTAATTATATTAAGATTTTGTATCTTGCTTATCAAATTTGACACTAATAGCCTCTTCCGAGGAGGTATCCTGAACTACTAAACATGCTCTATTATTTCTGTATATGCAGATCTACAGGTTTATAGGACCAGTTCAAGACATTCAGAGCATGATATCGCTTATGTACGAGAGAAGGAGAAGATCACATCTGTTAGCCCTTATACAAGTTTATGTGTGGGATCAGGAAGCCTACGAAAGAACACCTTTCTTTTATGAGGGGATATTTATTCCACCACTTGTTTCCATGCTTGTAATCCATTGTATCATACTGGGTATCCCTTAGAGGGATGGACATTGTAACCAGATTTAGATTTAAAATAAATAATAAAAAGAAGATATTTCTTTGTTGATTTTATTTCCATGTTACGTATATTTGTTTTCTTCATGTATTTTTTATTTTATATAATAATTAAATAAGCTAAAATCAGGGGCTATGGTGCATGCTCCCTGGGGTCGCACAGATGGCAATCACGGTGGGACTCCCACTAGGTTTTTAATTTTTGTTGATTTACTGACATTCATAGGTTTTTCTATGTGTAGGTTTGGTTGCTTTGGTTGATAGTGATCCATAGGTTTAGCCACTCTAGTCGATAGCAACTAGATGATCCTAGCCGCTTCTATAGTTAACGGCCATAATTAGTCACTCTAGTCAACAATGACCAGTAGAAAAGTGTAGTAGAGGATAGGGATTTCATCATCATATGAGGAGTTAAGGTTGGTACCATCCTCTATTTTTTTTTCTCTGTCTGCAACTTTTTATTTCCAGAAACAACAAGTGAATTCATAGTTTAATCAGGAAAATAAAAAGAAAAATGGAAAAATAAAATGCATCTAATGTTTACTAGGATTTTCTTTAGTTTTCTCTAGGCACTACTAGGAATAGTAGGCCTCTACTTGTAAGGTCTACCCTAATCTCTAGTGTGTTGGGCCTTTGTGTGTTTAGTTTGCTTGCATGCGGCCTAGCCAGTGGCCATTAATTCATAAAATATAATGCATTCTTTTAAGATCATATAAGCTGAATACATGCATCTTTTTGAAATGAAATATCTTTTATCTTAGGCATATAGGAAATATCATGTTTGTTGGGTGATGCATTTTGTGTACATGCAAGGTTAAAAACAACCTCCCACACACACCATGTCTTATTTTTAACATCAACGGTATTGGGCTCTCACATCCAACCTGTTGATCGAGACTAATAATGGAGGTCATTACCACTTGATTGGCTCATGAGAAATAGTATCATTGGGACCCTTCTATGGCCAAGGCCAACCCAAGAACTATCCTAACCATGCAAAATAACATACACTCCTCCTTGAAGGGTGTATAGATATGCATGAGGTGTTGTATGAGGGTTGGTAGTATCTATGCTACCTCATTGAGTATGGATTTCATCACCATATTTGGTTTGTGCAGGTATATAGGTGAAATCCCTTAAACAATTTAAGTATATGTAGACACCAAAATCTAGCCACTTGTAAGTCATTTATACCTTCCTGCCAGCCACATGTCAGTCATCCATCCTTACCGCCATTATTTGGCCCAAATCCACACTTTCCCAGCATTATTTGGCCCAATTTCACTTTTCCCGCCATTTTTCATCCCCAAATTTATTTAAATTAATATTTATATATATTTTTTAATATTTTAATATATTTTAATATATATATAAATAAAGTTTAAGTGATTTAATCTGAGCCATCCATCCTTCATTTAATCTCATTCATCCATCCATCTTAATCCGTTTGACAACCTAGATTTATTCTCTACCCTTGGATCCACTTTAATCTTAGCCACACGTTCAAAGTGTCGTTAAAACCCTAAAGTGTGCCCTAAGAGTAGATTATAAATTGAGTCACCTTGATGGCTCAAACCCTATCTATCTCTTTGGCTAAACCTACTTATCTTCCCTATCTAAGTTTGGAGTTGGCTATTGCTGTTAATCCTGAGTCTTCTGAGTCTTCTATGGCCCTAAGTCTGAACTAAACCCTTTCGCCACATCCATTGCCACTGCTTGGTCTCGTCGCGTTAATAGGAAAAGGTATAGATTCGTCTAAAGCAAGTAATCTTTCTTTATGTATTAATCTGCTGTTGAATTCTGCATTCTATTTATTTTTATTTCATAAATCTAGGGTTTTAGACTGTTTCTGAGGGCTCACACAGTGGAGCCCTCTTATTAGTTTCTAACTCTTTGATAATTTTAATGTGTGCAGGATTCTAGTGGTAGATCTGATTTGTTGATAGCAGCTGCTTAAGTTGGAGTGGTCCGAGCCAAAGGATACAACGAAGCCCACTCATTTTGTTAAGGTTAAGGATACATTCTTCGGAGACGCCACCACATTGTGCCATCTAGGGTTTTGGAGAACCCTAGCACAAATTGTAACTTTGTATCATGAAAAGGGTTACAGGCCCTATTGTACTTAAAAGGAGTTTCTAAACTCCATTGATTAATAAAAATCATTCATTTTGTACAACTGTTCTGCATTCCTTTATTATGATTTCTTTATTTCTGTTTGGCATTGTATCTTTAATCTACAAATGGCGATCACGGTGGGACCCCCTAGGGTTTCATGTTTTTAATACTTGCTTTACTGATCTATTCCTGTTTTTGTTTTATTTTGCAGTTTTTGAAAATTGTGAAATTCGCTGTTCCAACGAACTAGGGTTTCTAAGGAGTTTGTAGAAAATGCAGCAGACGTAGAGCAACGTCTGGAAGTCCGATCCGAAACGCAGAGGTGCGTTTCAGCCTGCGCAGACTCCCTTGGGCGTTTGAAGGCAGTTTACGAGAAAAAGCGTAGGCTTCCGAGTAAGTGCGTTTTTTTTTTTCTTTGTTAAACTATACTTTTTACGTTTTTGGTTTTTCTCGTCGTATTCTGTTTCTTTTTCAGATCATTGCTTTAAAATGAAAAAAAACTAAGTAATCTGGAAAAGAACAGTTAAGCTGTATATACATTTTTTTTGTTACATTTTTCTGCATTGCATTATTGGTTGTTGCTTGCATAAAAAAAAAATTGCATACCTAGCTGCATATTAGAATAGCTATGAATTATCTGTTTTAGTTATATAAGTAGGACTATTGATTAGATGTCAATAGTACTCCTGCCATTGGGTGATTCCAGGCAGAGAAGTGGATGAACCTTTCGGTTGCTCCTTTGATATCTGATATCATTGGTAGGCAGGGGGTTTTAAACGGTGTACTCCACTTCTTCAGAGGAAATGACATATTTTCAGTGGCCTCTTGCTTAGATCATTAGAACTTTTGATTTATAGCTTTGTATGTATACATTAGACAACTAAAACACTTAAAATAAAATTCACTGCATTTCATATTGCATTTAAAACAGTAATATCTGGATTTCATCACCAGGTATTGCTTGAAGTTTAGTGACGGTGGAATTCATCTCCATCCATTAAAATTCTACCTTAGACACCATAGGTCACCCTCGAGCAAACTTGTTGGATTTCATCACTAGTAAGAATCTCGTTGTCCTTTCCTAGCCATAGTTTTTACCTTTTTTTTTGTGAATAATTCAAGATTAGATCACATGCAAAACTCATAAACCGGACACTTAAAATTTACTACAGATTAAGATCAGAAAATAAGTAATTAACCACAGGTAAGACACATTGGTTGAAACCTAGGTTGTGACTGTTCTCTGATAATTTCTTTAGTGTAAATTTATCATTCAAGTTTTGCATTCTTCTTTTCTGAATTTGTTTAGATTTATTGTGTTATGGTCTTAAAAAGGAATCAATCTAAAGTGTTAAATCTAAATAATCAAATGAATAATTCATAGAACATCCCCACCACCAACATGACCACTTATCCTAGTGAATTTCAGGCAGGTTTGCCTGCAGGTCTTTCATGTCCTTCTACCGTCTATCGCATGGCCATGCCCATGGAGGAAGACAATTCCTGTCATATTACTCACATTGATATGGCCCAAGTGCAAACTCACTTAAGAGATGACACTGGTTATATCCTTGAGCCAATCCAAGATTTCCCTATGCAAGATTCTATTTTTCAACAGGATATTGCATCAACCATACCCGCTGGTTTCACTCAGGTCTACACTAACCCTTTTTTTGAGGCTAATGTTGTATCTACTCAATCGGCTTCATCTCCAACATCTTCCCAGATGCTCAATTGTCCTCCTTTGGAGACAAATGTAGTGTCTTCCCGACCACTTTCTCCTCCATTTACCCGGGTGTACACCAATTCTCTCTATGAGGTTGGTGGAAACTCTTCTAGCCATGACCAATTTCAACCCTCTTCTTCCCAAACCATTTATGGTTTCACCCTACCTGGGGCACAGTATACTGTTTCTTCCTAGGTACCGCCTACTTCAGCCACCTTCATTGCCCCTGCTACGCAGTCTCCTATGACTACCATGGCATCCTGCCCTCCACCTTCATCCAATCATCCCACATCCCTTGGGTTATAAATTAATAAGGTTAGGGAGTACCTCAACAAGTTGCTTCAGCAACAACAACAACAAAATGCCCAACCACCTGTCGTAGTAAATCCTACACCCCAACCAATTTCTACCCAGTCAGCTTTTCTTAGCTCAGGCCCCACCTGGGTACCCCAATATTCGGTGGTGTCCATTCCTACCCCACATTTCTCCCAACCCAGTCTAGTTCATCATTCACCTCAATCACCTTCTTTTCGGTATCATCCATACCAACAACCTGTCCATTCCACACCGCCTAATCCAGGCAATTTCATCCCATCTCATCATTTTTCCACTCCTCCATTGCATCATCATAATCATCAAACAAATCAAAATTTTCATGAAGATTCTCGACTCCATGCTATGCAACAACAGATTGAAAACCTTATGCTCAACATGCCTAGCTCATCTAGTCAGAAACCTACGCTAAGGTCGTTGATCAATCAACCAATTCATCCTTGGGTACCTTCACCGCCATATCCGACTGATTTCACATTACCGAAGTTTGACAAATTTTGAGGAACTGAGGATCCTCACGAACATGTGAGCTCATTCATGCATGCCTACTTTAGAATCCAAAATAATGACGCTCTTATGCTCAGAACTTTTCCTCAGACATTAGGAGGAGATGCTGTACAATGGTACAATCATTTACCTCACCATAGCATTTATGCGTACGAGCAATTGATTAATCTGTTTTTAGAATGATTCTACCTAAATGTACAAAGGAAAGTCTCATTTTCCGACTTATACAAGCTCAAGAAACATGATTATGAGACTGTTTATGACTTTGGAAACTGTTGGAGGGCTATCATTAATAAATTGCCATTCTCCCTACCAATGGAGGAGTTAACCAAAATGTTCACCTAGAGTTGTCTAAAACCTATCTCTTGGTTACTCCAATTACAACAATACAGGACTTTTGAAGAGGCTTTGGCCCAAGCAAGTATCATAGAAGACATTAAAGTCCAAGAGGGTGTTTTAAAACCCCATAGAAAATAATGGCAACAAAAGGGCCAACAATGAAATAATAATTATGGCCAAAACAAACAAGCACAGGCTAGTTCAGCCTCAAATATTAACCAAGTTAATCAAGTGGTGGCGAGCCAGCCCGTAATGGCTCAACAACAACAAGTAATGCAAAGTCAACCGCAACCAATTTCTTATCATGCGATACCCGCCCCTCCTCAACCAACTCACAATACTGGGCCAACCATGGAAACTCGACCTTGGCAAACAAATCGTCCCAAGCGACAGTTCACACCTTTAGATGAACCATATGTGGTCATATTCAACAAGTTATATAGCACAAATCAGTTAACTTTACCTGAGTTTAAACCTTTAGAACCATCTAGAAGGGGGAAGTATTACAAGGAGTACCTATTTTGTCCTTATCATAGGCAAAATGGACATGATATCAATAATTGTACAGCTTTCAAACATGTGATCCAAGATCTTATTGAGATTGGAGCCATTAAATTGGATAGCCCCTTAGCCCAACAAAATCAAAATCTTGGTGTATTTCAAACACCCCTTCCACATCGGGAGGAAGCTCCAACAACTTCAGGGGGAGTAACTCAGGTAACTCCTCCTAATCAAGTCAACCATGTACAAAAATACCAAGGTTTTGTGGGTACTATTAATGTAGTAACCCGGGGTCAAAGGGCAAACCAACCAAATCAGGCTGAACCACAGCCACCTATACAAACTCCCAGTCCACCTCAGGTAACAGTGACCCAACGACATGCTAGTACTTCTCAACAACCGCTAAATCATTCTACTCAACGCCAACGACCCATCATGTCATTGAGTAGCCGATTAACTACCAGTTTAAAAATGGCTTCTGCCAAGTTATTGATCTATGACCTCATTCAATAATCTCCCCCGCATAGAGAGGCATTAATGGAAATATTAAAGTCAATCGAGCTTCAAACTCAAGATACTAATGCATTCAACAACTTTGTGGGGAGTATTCAAACATGCATGGAGCCCTCCATCACTTTCTATGATTTTGAAATCAAACCTTTGTCAACAGAAAGTATAGATCCTCCACTGCATATCATGGCCAAGATCGATCTCAAGCCATTCAAGAGAGTCTTAATTGACACCGGTTCCTCAATCAATATCATTACAACATCGGCATTGAGTCATCTAGAGTTGTCGCCATCCCTTATCACCAAGTCGACTTTTACTCTTAAAGCATTCAATGATGCTTTATCTTCCACGGTTGGCACGATTATCTTGCCCATTGAGGTAGGGGCCCAAAATTTGCATACCTTGTTTCACATCTTGGAAGGGTCCATGGCATACAATGTATTGCTTGGACGGCCTTGGCTTAGGGAGATGAGATGTGTCCCTTCTATACTGCATCAATGTCTGAAGTATGTATATGAGGGACAGGTTCATTGTGTACTTGCCGACCATTGAACCCTTCAAACATTGCAACTATGTCTCAAATCCTTATGAGATTGTGTTGCCATCCACTCATCTTTTCTTGAACCCATCTACTTCTTCTATACCATCTTCTTTTAAATATCCCATTCTTGAGGAGCTACCCATCATATCGCAACCATCTTCCTCTTCCACTATTCCATCTCATTCACCACTTTCTTCATCTCATAATCTTCCTTCTTCTTCATTAGTGACCACATGCACATGTGGCCATGACCAATAATCTCTTTCCACGTCATTACCCCCTTTTTCTACACCTTATTCAACATCACCTATTATTCCTCCATCTTCCCAACCATCACCAGCTGATGTTTCACAAGTTAGTGAAGCATCAACCCAACCAAATCCTTCCAATTCTTCTATTCCACATTCTTCTATTCCATCATCTAGTCCATCTCCCTACCAAGTCAAGGTCCATCTAATCGATGCGGTATTGGTGAGTATGCCATCCAAGATGTCCACATCACACCGTTCAATGTGCAAACAAGTTAAAGATTTTGGTCATCCACATGACCAACATTTATCCATTGGATCGGTTTATAACATGGGTTCTATGCCAAATTCCATTAATTTTGTATATGGGGGAATAGAGTCATCTTCTAGTCCTACCACCATACCAGAACCCAAGCATCCAGTCCCTGCCAATATCGAAAGGATGGAGGGTTTTCCCTCTCGCTATTTCCATAGACATAATTGGCAGCAATTTGGCCTAGGTCGATACGAGTAAGGGGTAACTGAACACATCGATATGCCATACCAGAGACCCATTGAGCATTTTGGTCTGGGCTACCAACCACTTCCATACCTTTCTTCTTTTGAACAAGCTTTTCAAAGCATTAATCTTAATTCAGAAGAAGAAATCCTCCACCTCGACGAATCCGAAGATGAAGCCTATGAAGAATTTGACGTCATGTCAAATGGTGATGAATCTGAAGAAGAGTCGACGCCCATTGTTCCCCTCACTGAACAAGACGAGTTTTATCTCCAATTGTTCCCTCTCCAAGAGGCCATCTTTCACTTTCTTCTTCCACAAGAATGAGGTGAACCACCCCCTCCGCAACATCCATAAGCCATAATCCAAACCTGTATTATATGTATATACTAAAATAGTGGTTTTCACCACTACCAAAAAAAAAAAAATCAAAAAATTCCCAAAAAAAAAAAATAATAAATATCAAAATATATAAAAATACTTTATTGCTTTATGTATGTGTGTAATAGTGGTTTTCACCACTACAAAAAAAAAAAAAACTCAAACTACAAAAAAAAAAAAAAAAATGAAAAACTATGTTGTTTTGCATTTCAGGTCTTCCGAGGTCTTCACCGGTATTCCCTTCCATTCCGCCCATCCTTTCTTCCATAAGTCAACAATGAATTTTGAAGACTTATTCACACCACTCCATAATCCATATGATCCGGATAAGCCAATCCCGATCAACCCAAACCTGATTGACATGGATCGGATTTCATCTCCTCCATCTATTTCAGAGTTCATCCTTTCTGAGGAATTGTTAAGGGCTTCCGCCAACTACATTCCTCCTTCACCTCCACATTCACCTTCATCTTCTAATCCAGATGTCTTCCAGGCAGACATAGATGAGAGCAAGGCGCAGGAGCTTGATGACATTTTAGATGACATAAATCTGATCCCTACTCCCCATTATCTTGAGGAAGGTTCCCACATGTCTATTGAAGAAACTATCGATGTAGACCTTAGTCCAGACCAAGATGGCACCCAAATTGTGAAACTGGCTAAAAGTCTATCATCAGAGGAACAAGAGCAAATGATTGCTCTACTCAAGTGGAAGAAGGAGATATTTGCATGGTCTTACAAATACATGCTAGGCCTAGACCCTAATTTGGTTGTCCATAACCTCACCTTACAAAAAGATGCTAAACCTTTCAAACAAAAACTTAGGAAAATGCATCCTACCGTGGCCCTCATAGTTAAATCGGAGATTCAGAAACTTCTGGATGTTAAATTTTTCATCCCGATTGATTATCCTGAGTGGCTTTCTAACATGGTACCCGTTTGCAAGCCTAATGGGGGAATACGTGTTTGCACCGATTTTTGAGATCTAAATAAAGTGTGTCCTAAGGATGACTTTCCTCTTCCAAACATTGATACTCTTGTTGACACCTGTGCTGGTCATGAAATGCTTTCGTTCATGGATGGATTTTTAGGATACAACCAGATTCGAATAAACCCTGAAGATCAACACAAAACAACATTTACCACACCTTGGGGAAATTTTTGTTACAGGGTGATGCCCTTTGGCCTTAATAACGCAGGTGCAACCTATCAACAAGCCATGAATTATATTTTCCATGATTATATGCATAAGATTATCGAAGATTATGTGGATGATTTATTGGCAAAATCTAAAACTCGACAAGAGCATTTTGATGTATTGGAAAAAGTTTTTGATAGACTTCTAGAACATAAAGTAAGGTTGAACCCTAAGAAATGTGTCTTTGGTGTTACCTCAGGAAAACTCCTAGGTTTTATTATCTCTAAACGAGGTATTGAGGTGGACCCAAACAAGGTCAAAGCCATTATGGAAATATGTCCCCCAACTAATTTGAAGGAGTTGCGTAGTTTGCAAGGAAAGATTAATTCAATCCGTCACTTTATTGCACAACTTTCTGATAAATGTAGGCCATTTTGCCACCTACTACAAAAGGGGGTACAATTTTCATGGACAGATGAGCGTCAGAAAGCCTTTGATGACATCAAGCAGTACTTAGCGTCTCCGCCAGTCTTAGCTCCATCTCGTCCAGGGGTCCCTTTCAATCTTTATATCTCAGCAAAGGACTTTGCCTTAGGGACAATGCTTGCACAAAAGAATGAACAAAATCGTGAGCAAGCTATCTATTATAATAGTCGAACATTGGTAAGCTATGAAACCCGATATGCTTATGTGGAAAAGTTGTGCTTAGCAATGGTTTTTGCCACTAAGAAACTTCGTCATTATATGCTTAGCCATACAACATATGTCATAGCTAGAGAAAACCCTCTGTGTTATATGATGTCTCGCACTTATAATAACACTCGTACCGCTAAATGGATAATGTTGCTTACCGAATTCGATCTTGAATTCATTAGCCAAAAATCTGTTAAAGGTCAAGTTATAGCCGATCAACTTGCAGAAGCTCCACTACCTAGTGATCATCCTTTGATTATTGAGCTCCCAGATGATTCGGTATTTGCTATCACTGAACAAGAAGAGGACATCATTCCGGAGGAAGATGTTGACATCACGCTATTTTTTGATGGCTCTAAGTGCACGAAAGGTCAAGGCACTGGAGTTGTGTTTCATATACCTCAAGGGATTCCCATCCCTTTATCATTCAAACTAGACTTCCAATGCACCAATAATACAGCAGAGTATGAAGCCTTAATTTTAGGTCTTCAATCAGCCATAGCTATGAGCATTAAGCGTATTCGGATATTTGGGGATTCTCAACTCGTGGTTAAACAAATTATAGGAGAATACCAAGCCAAAGAACCTACCATTAAGCTTTATCATGATGTAGCAATGAAGTTGCTCTCTAAGTTTGATTGGTATGAGATCACTAGTTTGCCTCGTTCGACTAATAGATTTGCGGATGCCATGGCCTCTCTTGGATCATTGATTCCAAAGGACTCCCTTGGAGAGGTACGACCCCTAATCATTTCCACAATCTCTAAGTCTGCAATTGTCCGTGCTGAGTCTAAGGATGAAAAAGATGTTTGCTTTATCCATTTGGATCCATATGAGCCTCGGTCTAGTGAGATAGTAGCCTTCCTCAAGTTTGGAACACTCCCATCTGATTTTTCTCGAACTGCCCATCACTGCTTTAAGCAAAAGGCAGCTCGTTTTGTTCTTTTGGGGGATGTGTTGTATAAACGTAGATATGATGGAGTACTCCTCCGCTATCTAGAAGCAGGTGAAACACATAGAGCTATTGCTAAAGCCCATGATGGTACTTGTGGTGGTCATTTTAGTGGAATGGCCATTGCGAAGCGTATTTTACGTATGGGGTATTATTGGCCCACTATGGAACAAGATTGTTGTAAATATGTTAAACAATATAAAAAGTGTCAATAACATGCTAATTTAACCCATATACCATCACAAGTTTTACAGCCCATCCAAAGCCTTTGGCCCTTCTCACAATGGGGTCTCGATTTAATTGGCAAGATTTCACTTTCCTCTTCAGGATAGCATACTTTCATCATTACAGCCACTGAATACTTCACAAAGTGGGTTGAAGCTATTCCTCTAACCAGTACGACAAGTCCTAGAATTGTAGAGTTTATACTTCACCATATCATTTGTCGTTTTGGTATTCCCTCTAAAATCATTTTTGATAACGGCAAGTCGTTTAAGAATAAGGATGTTCGAGCTCTTTGTGAAAAGTATAATATCCAACATAGTTTCTCAACTCCTTACTACCTACAAGCCAATGGACAAGCTGAAGCTTCCAATAAGACCATAATTGCTATTCTTAAGAAACTTGTTAAAGAAAATCATAAAGATTGGCATACACAAATCCCCTTGGCATTATGGGCTTACAGAACAAGCATCAAAACTCCCATTGGGGCAACGCCATTTTCTTTGGTCTATGGAGCTGAAGCAATCATGCCTCTTGAGCTCAAGATCCCTTCCTTGTGAATTTATTTGTAGGAATTTATCGTTGATGATACTGCTAGACAAGCACGTCTTGATCAACTCACACTCATAGATGAAAAACGAATCAATGCTTTAGAGCATTTGCGAGTTTATCAAGACCGATTGAAACGTGCTTATAATGCCAAAGTTCATCCAAGAGAATTTCAAGTAGGGGATCTTGTCCTTAAAGAGAATCAACAAAACACCAATGCATTGCTGCATCTTCGAGATAAATTCGTGGCTAATTGGTTAGGTCCATATATGGTCACTCGAAAGAGTGGGTAATGGAACTTATAGACTTGCCAGTTTAGAGGGAGAGGAAGAACCCGAACCACTTAATGTTATACACTTGAGGGCATTCTACGCATAGTTTGAATTTTATATGTATGTATATACATGGCTTGTACAAAAAAAACAAAAAACAAATAAAATAAAAATAATTTGCATTTCATTGCTAGTTGCATACATCTCATTCAAAAACATTGCATTTCATGTGCATACATCTCATTGAAAACCATAACATTTCATTTTTAGCCATAGTTGCATATCATGTTAGAGACCATTCTATCTTTTGGATATAAAATTTGGTCAAGCAAAAGTCATGTTGCCTTAATCAAGGGCACCTTCATAAAATCCATCAAACCGAATTGTCATTCGTACACCCATTTTCCATTTGCACATATTTACATTGCCAAAATGTTTTTAGTCACTCATCCATTCCTAGTGTTTTAAGCAAACTTTGAAATGCATGTCAAAGTTCTCTAGGGCCATATCACAAATTACACTAAATAAAATCTTGAGTATTGGGAAATGATTTCAAAAGCGGTCTTGAACCTATCACATTTTCACATCTTAAAAACATCTTGTGTCAAAGAGAGATAACACCATCCTTGGGTTGTGCCTTGAAGTGAAAAGGGTAATCCTCATTTGTCCTATCATGCAAACATAGTCCATAAAACAGTGGTTCTTACCACTATCACAAGAAATCACAAAATATAAATATAAACAGAGTAGTAAGGATAGGGTAAAATTCTCATCATACTTCGGTTGAGAATCCGATTCCCCAAAGCTCTAAGGAAATGAAAATTTTTCACACACCACTGATCCCAAATAAGTTGTAAGGATCGTACTACTTGTCCAGTCAGACGGATAGGTAGTCATCCCAAAGGCTTACAAAGGTCAAAAACAACATGGACTATGGAGTTAACCTTCACCGGGGCTATAGATGCTTGACTGGTAGTGGAGTATACTCATTGCATGGCAACATGTCTCTCCTCAAAAAGAGACCTCTGAATGCTCATACGGACAAACTAGCTTCGGGGTCTTCTCCATAACAGGGTTACCTAATTTATGCAAGATGAGGTTAATGAACACACTTGCACACACAGGTTTTTGATTGCCTAGAGTCACTACCATGCTTCGGATTTGGTTAATGAACTCGCATGCACACACATTTGGTCCTAGTTGAATTAGGCAGTGTTAGTAAGTTTGTTTGATACCACTAGCATGTTTGAGTCTTTTTAAAACAGTCTTCCATATCAACCTCCATATCACCCTCCATATCTTCTTCCATATTCATGTCATTCCATACGTCATCCATTCACAAGCCACCAAGTTCGATGCCACTGATTAAAAAATTATGATAACAGTTCGCTAAATCTAACTATCTAAAAGTATGAGTGCTTCTTAGTGCATATTTCATTTACTTAGTCTCGCATTAATCATCTATAAGTTTGCATACATGCTCAAGCGTCACCGTCATCTCTCCAGTCGGGAGCTGGAACGTCCCCCGATCTGGATCCCACCTCTCGGCCAAAGTCGAGAGGTACCCCTCATCTGCCCGAACTACCTCCAACCGGGCTGCCTCCGCTAGTCCCACTGCCTCCAATATCTCCCAGTATTCCTGGTACAATGACCTCCTCATCCCCGGAATGATAGGGGAGAATCGGTGTCGTGCCTCTAACACCCTAAGCTGCAAAACAACAAAACAAAAATTTGTTACAAATTTTTCCAAAAAAAAAAAAGAAAACACATAATAAGTACTTGCTTAAATGAAAAAATACCTCAGTTGGCTGCACTAGCGTGTCCGCTCCCATCTCTGCCATATCTCCCGCGTGCTTCACTCTCCCACACAACCTTTCACTCCACTTCACTCCACTCTCTCAGACGCACTTCTCTCAAGCTCGAACGCACAAATGAGCGAAATTCTCACTGAAACTGTTTAAATAGCTAATTTTGGTGCCCTGAAACGTAGTTGGGCGTTTCATGGCAGATTCAGACACAGTCCTACGTCTGCAGAGCATCTAAACACCGACGGGCGTCTCTGCCAACCACAAACGCAGACCGGCGTTTGGTGTCAGTATTGAATAAAGGAACAAAACTTACAAAATTGAAGCTTACCTCCTCCAAATTTCATCAAATTGCATTCATCCATTCTTCTTATCATAATAAAATATTTTGTGAAGGTTACAACATTTTTGGACACAAATTTTGTCATTTCTCTCAAAAAGCGCATCATTCATCATTGTTTTACAAATTGAGTTAAAAATATTCAAAACCTTCATAAAATTAACCACATTCATCAATTCTTCTGATCTATCATCAATTTCATTCATTCTTCTTTCATCATGCATATTTTTGCCAAATCAAATTAAAGTAAACCTCGTATCTAGTGGTATATTCTATCACCTTGGCGATTGCAGCGATTTGCATCCATGCAATTCGATTAAGAGGATTAAACCACCATAAGGACACTTACCATTTATCATCATCAATTATTTTACTGTTTGAAAATTGGAAATCAATTTTGGATATTCTACTTTTCAAGTGACCTCATACCAAGATTAATTTGCTCAACAGTTGTCATTGATGGCCTAGTTCATGGGGCCTTAAACATGGACAATCTTTCATATCGTCATTATTTTAAGTCTTGCTAGAGATTGTGGCTACCTAGGTTGATTGGTTCCGACCCGAGGAATTATCCATACAGTCACTAGGAGCATCTCTGAGTTCTGGACTCTTTCATGCATCTTTCATCTCTACATATCAATGGCGCCAACAAGGCAATTTCATCAACAGTATGGATTCACACACAGGAGTTGGGGCATCCGTTATCAATTTCTAATTTTCCTATAGTGGAATTCATCTTACATGATCATGGAATTTACAGTTTGGCAAAAATCCCTTTATAATCGTTGGGGCAGAAAACGGTCCATCTTTCACATCACTCATATCGTCTTCAATAATATTCTTTTCTGGTTTGTACACCAACCCCTTTTCTGTTGGGACATAAACAGATGGTGCATGCACCAACCCTTTTTTTCATCGTTGGGGCAAAAACGGTTCATTATCTTCCGAATTTCTTCCAATTGGCTTGTGAGAACCATTCTCGCTCGCCAATTGAGGGGGTAAGCTAAAATTTTTTAAATATTCTTTTATTCTTTGGTCTTCAAAGTTGTGCTTTAGTCTTGAGAGAGAGTTGCGTCTGATCCAGCTTTTCAGGTGTCTTAAGTTTTTGTGCTACATTGTGTCTTCACACAAAGCAACTCAAAAAGGGGCATTTGTAGACACCAAAATCCAGCCACTTGTAAGTCATCTATACCTTCCTGCCAGCCACGTGTCAGTCATCCATCCTTCCCGCCATTATTTGGCCCAAATCCACACTTTCCTAGCATTATTTGGCCCAATTTCACTTTTCTCGCCATTTTTCATCCCCAAATTTATTTAAATTAATATTTATATATATATTTTAATATTTTAATATATTTTAATATATATATAAATAAATTTTAAGTGATTTAATCTAAGCCGTCCATCCTTCATTTAATCTCATCCGTCCATCCATCTTAATCCGTTTCACAACCTAGATTTATTCTCTACCCTTGGATCCACTTTAATCTTAGCCACACGTTCAAAGTGTCGTTAAAACCCTAAAGTGTGCCCTAAGAGTAGATTATAAATTGAGTCACCTTGATAACTCAAACCCTATCTATCTCTTCGGCTAAACCTACTTATCTTCCCTATCTAAGTCTGGAGTTGGCTATTGCTGTTAATCCTGAGTCTTCTACGGCCCTAAGTCTGAACTAAACCCTTTCGCCGCATCCATCGCCGCCACCCGGTCTTGTCGCGTTAACAGGAAAAGGTATAGATTCGTCTAAAGCAAGTAATATTTCTTTATGTATTAATCTGTTGTTGAATTATGCATTCTGTTTATTTTTATTTCATAAATCTAAGGTTTTATACTGTTTCTAAGGGCTCACACAGTGGAGCCCTCTTATTAGTTTCTAACTCTTTGATAATTTTAATGTGTGCAGGATTCTAGTGGTAGATCTGATTTGTTGATAGCAGCTGCTTAAGCTGGAGTGGTTCGAGCCAAAGGATACAACAAAGCCCACTCATTCTGTTGAGGTTAAGGATACATTCTTTGGAGACGCCACCACATTGTGCCAGCTAGGGTTTCGGAGAACCCTAGCACAAATTGTAACTTTGTATCACGAAAAGGGTTACAGGCCTTGTTGTACTTAAAAGGAGTTTCTAAACTCCATTGATTAATAAAAATCATTCATTTTGTACAACTGTTCTGCATTCCTTTATTGTGATTTCTTTATTTCTATTTGGCTTTGTATCTTTAATCTACAGTATACCATCCAAAAAAAATTGCAAAACATTATGAGAGTTATCTTATGTATTCAACAAATCAAAACATACCAAATAGTTTAGGGAACACACACATAAATCCTTAAAATAGATAAACATTTGCTTGTTTTATTTGTGTGGTTTGGAATTCACCTAATAAGATAACTCATAAGTCACCATGGTATACACTTGGAGCAACCACCCTTGGTCCACCACCGAGGTAGAAATGGATACTCCACACACTCACAGTGACACTGGTGTTGAGCCGCCCACTCATAGTGCTGCCAAAAAAAGTTTGACAAGTCTTAGGGGTGATAACTCAATCCTTGGGGGGAAATCTTGAGAAACCCTAGCAAGAGAGCCACATCCTATTTCCTCATCACATAGACATGAGGAGGCCTCATGACATCTCTCATAACTAAGATACATGGAGGCATCATGACCTCCTTCATCATATAAATACGAGGAGGCCTCAAGGCCTTCCTCATTGTATAGACAAAAAAATATATCATGACATGCCTCTTCACACCGAAATGCAAAGGCATCATGACTTCCCTCATTGCATAGACATGTGAAATATTTAATGCCCACATCATCATATTAGTATGAGGAGGCATCAAGGCAGATCATTTTTTTGAGATGCCTATTTAGAATAGTAGGCCCCTCACCATAGAACTTCCTGATGATACTATCTTTGCATTATCAGAAGCACCTAAACCCAAAGAATATAAAAATAAATATGAAATGAATCTATTAATTGATGGTTCAAAGTGTGAGCAAGGAGGTGGTGTAGGAGTTATTTTTTTATGCCATAAGATGCTCCAATGCCCTTGTCATTCAAGCTAGACTTCCCTTGCACTAATAACAACACCGAATACGAGGCCCTAATTTTGGGTCTCCAAATAGCCATCGCCATGAGAATCAAGAGGCTAAATATCTTTGGTAACTCCCTCCTCATAGTCAACCAAGTCAAGGGACTATTTCAATGTTGGGATCCAATATTGAAAGCTTAGAAGGATCTTGCTGACACCTATTTAGCTAAACTAGAATGTTATGACATCGAGGCAATACCTCATTCATCAAAAAAAATTATAGACACCATGGCATATCTAGGATCCTTGATCCCTCAAAATACATCTATTGATTTCACTACCATTCATGTGAAAATGCACTCGCAATCAGCGATGCAACATGAGGCTTTTTATAACAAGGAATCAGTTAACATAATCCATATAGAGCTAGACCATGACTGGTTATGTAAACCTGAAGACTTATGAAAGAAGGCACCTTCAAGGTCCTTGATCTTTTAGGTTCCTATGAAGAATGGTACAACTATTTACCACAAGTTTATTTCTCATTCTGCATTTGTGTAAATCAAGTTGTAGGAGGAACAAGTTGTCTTATCTGTCAAGGTTGTAGTTTATCAGGATTGGTTATCCCAATTACAAGATTTCTTAAGGCTTGGAATCATCCCATAGGTACTGTCACATGCTAAAAGATGAGCATTTAAGCAAAAAGTGATAAGATATGTCTTTCTAGGATGCATATTGTATCGTTGAAGCTATGATGTAGTCCTCCTTCATTTCTTAGAGCCCCAAGTATTAGCTTGGGTGATTTCAGAAGCTCATGATGGTACATGTGGTGGCCACTTCAGTGGTATGGAAATTGTCAAGCACATCCTTTGAATGGGTTATTACTAGCCCACCATGGAGAAATATTTCTATGAGTATGTCAAGAAATGTGTTAAATATCAACAACATGTAAATTTGATGCACTTTCCATCTTAGGCCTTACAGCCCATTTAGGCGGCTTGGCCATTTTTTAGTAGGGTTTCAATTTGATCAAAAATATTTCTCCCCCATATTTGGGTTGACATACATTTATCTTAACAACCACTGAGTACTTCACCAAATGAGTGGAAGTGGTCCCCTTAACCTTAATAATTGGACCTTGAATTGTAGAGTTCATACTTTACAACATCATCTGTTATTTTGGGGTACCCTTCAAGATAATATTGAATAATATTCCATCATTCAAAAATAAAAATATGCAAGTTTTAACAAACAAATACAACATTCAACACATTTTTGTGATACCATACTATCCATAGGTAAACATGCAAGTAGAGGCTTCAAACAAGATAATAGTAGCCATATCAAATAAGATAGTGAAATAAAATCACAAAGATTGGCATCTGTAATTGCCCTTGGCATTATGAGCTTATAGGACTAGCGTATGGATGCCTACTAGAGCAATATCATTTTCACTTGTATATGGCACTGAGGCCATTATGCCCGTAGAGTTGGAAATTTTGACATTGTACATCGCATTGAAAGAGTTCATCAATGATGACACTGCACGACAATCTCACTTGGATCAGTTGACCCTCTTGTATGAACGGTGCATAAATACTCTTAAGCATCTTCATGTTTACTAGGATCGTCTAACACGAGCTTATAGCAATAAATTCCACCTAAGAGACTTTAAGGTTGGAGATCTTGTGCTTAAAGAAAACCAATAGAACTCAAATTTGCTTCTGCATTTGCGAGATAAATTTACGGCCAATTGGATAGGTCCATATATCATCTCTAATAATATTAGGGATTTGGTCATATCACCTAACAATGCTAGCAGGTGTTGAAGAGATAGAGCCTCTCAACATTATTCTTTTAAGGGTGTTTCATACATAAATTAGCAAAATATCAAAAACATTCAAATAAATTTCAAAAAAATAATAGAAATCATAAAATTCCAAACAAACAAGAAAACTTTAAAAGCAAAAGGATCCAAAGGTATCTCAAAGACCTTTGGTCAAGTCAACTCACAAAAGGCTCCAAAGGCATATTAAAGCCCTTTGGTCAATTCATAAAAAGCTCCAAAGGTATCTTAAGGACCTTTGGTCAATTCAAAAAAATCTCCAAAGGCATCTTAAAGCCCTTTGGTCAACTCATAAAAATCTCCAAAGGCATCTTAAATCCCTTTGGTCAATTCACAAAAATATCCAAAGGTAACTTAAAGCCCTTTGGTCAAAAAATCAAAAAGCTTCAAAGGCATCTTAAAACCCTTTGGTCAAATCACAAAAAGATCCAAAGGTATCTTAAAGCCCTTTGGTCAAATCACAAAAAATCTCCAAAGGCATCTTAAAGCCCTTTGGTCAACTCAAAAAAAAAACCCAAAGGTATCTTAAAGCCCTTTGGTCAACTCACAAAAAAGCTCCAAAGGCATCTTAAAGCCCTTTTGTCAACTCGAAAAAAAAAATCCCTGAAGGCATCTTAAAGCCCTTTGGTCAACTCACAAAAATCCCTAAAGGCATCTCAAAGCCCTTTGGTCAACTCACAAAATGCTCCAAAGGCATCTTAAATAACTTTGGTCAAATCACAACATGCCCCAAAGGCATCTTAAAGCCCTTTGGCCTAAACAATTTAAAATGAAAAAGTTCAAAAACATGCATAATAATCAAAAATCAAAAACAATTGAAAGCATAAAATATACAAAAACATTTGCATTCACACTTGTATCCATATAGTCACATTGCATTAGGTATTCACACCCATTGCATTTGCATTTGCTAGGATGTATTCACAATCTTACAAATAACACCATATTTTTACATCAATCATGCATCTTAAAAATCCATCGTCACCCATCACCCATGGGTATAACTATGTTTTTCGACACAACCTCTCTTGTTGATATAAGGAATATACCATGGTTTTTTGGTCACTCAGCCATACCTAGTGGTTTTATCAAACTTTGTAGAAAGTTATCTTTGCTTTTAATAGGTGTATACCATGGTGACTTATGAGTTATCTTCTTAGGTGAATTCCAAACCACACAAACAAAACAAGTAAATTTTTATCTATTTTAAGGATTTATGTGTGTGTTCCCTAAACTATTTGGTGTGTTTTGATTTTTTGAATACATAAGCTAACTCTCATCGTGTTTTGCACTTTTTGTTGGATGGTATACTTAAATTTTTTAAGGGATTTCACCTATATACTTGCACAAGCCAAATATGGTGATGAAATCCATACTCAACGAGGTAGCATAGGTACTACCAACCCTCATCCAACACCCCCAGTGATACACCCTTCAAGGAGGATTGTGTGCTATTTTGCATGGTTATGATAGTTCTTGGGTTGTCCTTGGCCATGGACGGGTCCCTATGATACTCTTTCTCATGAGCCAACCAAGTGGTAATGACCTCCACTATTAGTCTCGATCAACGGGTTGGATGTGAGCACCCAATACCATAGATGTTAAAAATAATATGTGGTGTGTGGGGTTATTTTTAACCTTACATGTAAACATAAGGTGTCACCCAACAAACATGATATTTCCTATATGCCTAAGATAAAAGATATTTCATTCCAAAAAGAAGCATATATTCAGCTTATATGATCTTCAAATAATACATTATATTTATGAATTAATTGCCACTAGCTAGGCTGCATGCAAGCAAACTAAACATAGAGGCCTAGCACACTAGAGACTAGGGAATACATTACAAGTAGAGGCCCAATTTTCCTAGCAGTGCCTAGAGAAAACTAAAGAAAATCCTAGGAAACATTAGAGGTATTTTCTTTTTCCATTTTTATTTATATTTTCTTGATTAAACTATGATCTTGCTTGTTGTTTCTAGAGATAAAAATTTGCATATAGAGAAAATAGAAAAATAAAGGATGGTATGAACCTTAACTCCTCATATGATGATGAACTCCTTGCCCTCTACTTCAATTTTCTACATAGCAAGGTTTTGTCTAAGCACCTCTGCATCTAATCTAATGCAAGACCACAGATTCCATCAGACACAAAGAGTGCAACATAGACAGAAAAATAATTATCCATCAAGAATGCACAAGAGACAACCACCCAAGAGAAATGTTTAGGTTCACAAAAAGGTTCAAAATGTGGATGTAGGTGAAAATTCTCAGCCTAAGTTCAAGAAAAACTGGAGAAAGAAAGAAGAGAGGAAATCGTGTCTCCTTGGACGAGAAGGAGATTACTCCTCTATTGCACTAAGCAGCTCCAGGTAGCACATCCTCAAGGGGAGCAATGTTAATGTTTTATTTTAATGCTCCTATATATTTGTGTGGTTATCTGAGGATGAAAGGAAAGTAGTCGGGGAGTTGTTGTATAGTTGTCAAAGTGTGTTGTCTGTTCATAACAGTTGTTTATGGTAGTGCCGTGAAGGGTGGTGATTAAATTGAGAGTTGTCATTATTGGTAGAATTGATGTATGTCATTGTTGAACTGGTGATGGTTCTTACTGCCACTATCATGAGTTAAGGATTATAACAGTTTAGATGTTTTGGTTGGTTTTGTGGTATTGTGTTTGATACTTGCACGAGTTGGCGATAAAATTGCAGTGTTGGTATAGTGTTGGACAAAAAGTTGGTACAAGTGTGAGTCACTTGTCAATTTTATTGGCAGATATGAAATCAGAGTAATGAATGGTTATGTAAACCTGAAGACTTCTGAAAGAAGGTACCTTCAAGTTCCTTGATCTTTTAGGTTCCTATGAATAATGGTACAACTATTTACCACAAGTTTATTTCTCATTTTGCATTTGTGTAAATCGAGTTGAAGGAGGAACAAGTTGTCTTATCTGTCAAGGTTGTAGTTTATCAGGATTGGTTATCCCAATTACAAGATTTCTTGAGGCTTGGAATCATCCCACAGGTACTATCACATGCTAAAATATGAGCATTTAAGCAAAAAGTGATAAGATATGTCTTTCTAGGATGCATATTGTATCGTTGAAGCTATGATGTAGTCCTCCTTCATTTCTTAGAGCCCCAAGTATTAGCTTGGGTGATTTCACAAGCTCATGATGGTACATGTGGTGGCCACTTCAGTGGTATGGACATTGTCAAGCACATCCTTTGTATGGGTTATTACTGGCCCACCATGGAGAAATATTGCTATGAGTATGTCAAGAAATGTGTTAAATATCAACAACATGTAAATTTGATGCACTTTCCATCTTAGGCCTTACAGCCCATTTAGGCGGCTTGGCCATTTTTTAGTAGGGTTTCAATTTGATCAAAAATATTTCTCCCCCATATTTTGGTTGACATACATTTATCTTAACAACCACTGAGTACTTCACCAAATGAGTGGAAGTGGTCCCCTTAACCTTAATAATTGGACCTTGAATTGTAGAGTTCATACTTTACAACATCATCTGTTATTTTGGGGTACCCTTCAAGATAATATTGAATAATATTCCATCATTCAAAAATAAAAATATGCAAGTTTTAACAAACAAATACAACATTCAACACATTTTTGTGATACCATACTATCCGTAGGTAAACATGCAAGTAGAGGCTTCAAACAAGATAATAGTAGCCATATCAAAGAAGATAGTGAAATAAAATCACAAGGATTGGCATCTGTAATTGCCCTTGGCATTATGAGCTTATAGGACTAGCGTAAGGATGCCTACTAGAGCAATATCATTTTCACTTGTATATGGCACTGAGGCCATTATGCCCTTAGAGTTGGAAATTTTGACATTGTACATCGCATTGAAAGAGTTCATCAATGATGACACTGCACGACAAGCTCACTTGGATCAATTGACCCTCTTGTATGAACAGTGCATAAATACTCTTAAGCATCTTCACGTTTACTAGGATCGTCTAACACGAGCTTATAGCAATAAATTCCACCTAAAAGACTTTAAGGTTGGAGATCTTGTGCTTAAAGAAAACCAATAGAACTCAAATTTTCTTCTGCATTTGCGAGATAAATTTACGGCCAATTGGATAGGTCCATATATCATCTCTAAGAATATTAGGGATTTGGGCATATCACCTAACAATGCTAGCAGGTGTTGAAGAGATAGAGCCTCTCAACATTATTCTTTTAAGGGTGTTTCATACATAAATTAGCAAAATATCAAAAACATTCAAATAAATTTCAAAAAAATAATAGAAATCATAAAAATCCAAACAAACAAGAAAACTTTAAAAGAAAAAGGATCCAAAGGTATCTCAAAGACCTTTGGTCAAGTCAACTCACAAAAGGCTCCAAAGGCATATTAAAGCCCTTTGGTCAATTCACAAAAAGCTCCAAAGGTATCTTAAAGACCTTTGGTCAATTCACAAAAATCTCCAAAGGCATCTTAAAGCCCTTTGGTCAACTCACAAAAATCTCCAAAGGCATCTTAAATCCCTTTGGTCAATTCACAAAAATATCCAAAGGTAACTTAAAGCCCTTTGGTCAAAAAATCAAAAAGCTTCAAAGGCATCTTAAAACCCTTTGGTCAAATCACAAAAAGATCCAAAGGTATCTTAAAGCCCTTTGGTCAAATCACAAAAAATCTCCAAAGGCATCTTAAAGCCCTTTGGTCAACTCAAAAAAAAAACCCAAAGGTATCTTAAAGCCCTTTGGTCAACTCACAAAAAAGCTCCAAAGGCATCTTAAAGCCCTTTTGTCAACTCGAAAAAAAAAATCCTTGAAGGCATCTTAAAGCCCTTTGGTCAACTCACAAAAATCCCTAAAGGCATCTCAAATCCCTTTGGTCAACTCACAAAATGCTCCAAAGGCATCTTAAAGAACTTTGGTCAAATCACAACATGCCCCAAAGGCATCTTAAAGCCCTTTGGCCTAAACAATTTAAAATGAAAAAGTTCAAAAACATGCATAATAATCAAAACTCAAAAACAATTGAAAGCATAAAAAATACAAAAACATTTGCATTCACACTTGTATCCATATAGTCACATTGCATTAGGTATTCACACCCATTGCATTTGCATTTGCTAGGATGTATTCACAATCTTACAAATAACACCATATTTTTACATCAATCATGCATCTTCAAAATCCACCGTCACCCATCACCCATGGGTATAACTATGTTTTTCAACACAACCTCTCTTGTTGATATAAGGAATATACTATGGTTTTTTGGTCACTTAGCCATACCTAGTGGTTTTATCAAACTTTGTAGAAAGTTATCTTTGCTTTTAATAGGTGTATACCATGGTGACTTATGAGTTATCTTCTTAGGTGAATTCCAAACCACACAAACACAACAAGTAAATTTTTATCTATTTTAAGGATTTATGTGTGTGTTCCCTAAACTATTTGGTGTGTTTTGATTTGTTGAATATATAAGCTAACTCTCATCGTGTTTTGCACTTTTTGTTGGATGGTATACTTAAATTTTTTAAGGGATTTCACCTATATACTTGCACAAGCCAAATATGGTGATGAAATCCATACTCAACGAGGTAGCATAGGTACTACCAAACCTCATCCAACACCCCCAGTGATACACCCTTCAAGGAGGATTGTGTGCTATTTTGCATGGTTATGATAGTTCTTGGGTTGTCCTTGGCCATGGACGGGTCCCTATGATACTCTTTCTCATGAGCCAACCAAGTGGTAATGACCTCCACTATTAGTCTCGATCAACGGATTGGATGTGAGCACCCAATACCATAGATGTTAAAAATAATATGTGGTGTGTGGGGTTATTTTTAACCTTACATGTAAACATAAGGTGTCACCCAAAAAACATGATATTTCCTATATGCCTAAGATAAAAGATATTTCATTCCAAAAAGAAGCATATATTCAGCTTATATGATCTTCAAATAATACATTATATTTATGAATTAATTGCCACTAGCTAGGCTACATGCAAGAAAACTAAACACAGAGGGCTAGCACACTAGAGACTAGGGAAGACATTACAAGTAGAGGCCCAATTTTCCTAGAAGTGCCTAGAGAAAACTAAAGAAAATCCTAGGAAACATTAGAGGTATTTTCTTTTTACATTTTTATTTATATTTTCCTGATTAAACTATGATCTTGCTTGTTGTTTCTAGAGATAAAAAGTTGCATATAGAGAAAATAGAAAAATAAAGGATGGTATGAACCTTAACTCCTCATATGATGATGAACTCCTTGCCCTCTACTTCAATTTTCTACATAGCAAGGTTTTGTCTAAGCACCTCTGCATCTAATCTAAGGCAAGACCACAGATTCCATCAGACACAAAGAGTGCAACATAGATAGAAAAATAATTATCCATCAAGAATGCACAAGAGACAACCACCCAAGAGAAATGTTTAGGTTCACAAAAAGGTTCAAAATGTGGATGCAGGTGAAAATTCTCAGCCTAAGTTCAAGAAAAACTGGAGAAAGAAAGAAGAGAGGAAATCGTGTCTCCTTGGACAGAAGGAGATTACTCCTCTATTGCACTAAGCAGCTCCAGGTAGCACATCCTCAGGGGGAGCAATGTTAATGTTTTATTTTAATGCTCCTATATATTTGTGTGGTTATTTGAGGATGAAAGGAAAGTAGTCGGGGAGTTGTATAGCTGTCAATGTGTGTTGTTTGTTCATAACAATTGTTTATGGTAGTGCCGTGAAGGGTGATGATTAAATTGAGAGTTGTCATTATTGGTAGAATTGATGTATGTCATTGTTGAACTGGTGATGGTTCTTACTACCACTATCATGAGTTAAGGATTATAACAGTTTAGATGTTTTGGTTGGTTTTGTGGTATTGTGTTTGATACTTGCACAGAGTTGGCAGTAAAACTGCAGTGTTGGTATAGTGTTGGACAAAAAGTTGGTACAAGTGTGAGTCACTTGTCAATTTTATTGGCAGATATGAAATCAGAGTGATGAATGGTTAAGTTGTTTTCATAGAGGTTGTTTTGATCAAGTTAATGCTTTACTTGATACATGATTTGAGAAAGTTATTCTTTGCATTGGTGATTTATGTTGGTGGCTATTTTGTTCAAATACCCTTGAAAGGAAAAGGATGTCTACTAGTTTCCTTTTTAGATAGTGATCGGTTGAATGCTTCAAGGTTAATCTTGAGTTGAATGATGTTGGTTAAACCTTGTCTATAAGCATTGTTGTTAAAGCCTTAATTGGTTGAGAAAAGATATAGGTTGTGGAAATAACATGAGTATCATTGTTATATGAGGTATTGCATGGTTGGCAATTGTTGGGTTGTGTTGCAAGTTCTTGAGAAAAGCATACTACATCTATCTTATTCTTTTTGAGACTAAGATTGTGTTGAGATTGAGATTGGGAATTTGAGGATAGTGCTGGGACAGATTTCCAGATGCATATTTGGGCAGGATGTGTAGAGGATAGAAAGAGTACCAGTGGAGGTGCATTCTATCATGGAGATAGATTGGTCGCATGGAACAGTAAGAAACAAGAGTTAGTTCTCTTATCCACAGAAGAAGTAGAATATATTGCAGCGATAGTGTGTTGTACGTAGAGGAAGAATTTATATATTTAATTATCTTAGTGCTCATATTTGTAATTTTTGCTAAATATCATAACGTGTGCCTGAGAATGTTGTGTATGGACTCAGGGGGAGTCTGTAGTAGCCCTTTGGTATTATTGTCAAAGGGGGAGAAGAATTACAAGAGATTGTATGAGTGTTGCAAACAATTCCAAAGGGGGAGATTGATGTGCAAGGTGCAACCAAAGTATTGTCATTGTTGTCAACACAGATAGAGAGATCAGTTGATGCAGTGGATAGGAGTTCAGAGGTCAGTTAGAACATGTACAGTGAATTTCCAAGAAGATATAAGTGGCCCAAATTCAAAAAATCAAAGAAAAAAACAAAAAAACTGTCGTGATATCGCGACATGTTTTCTTTCATGATTTCACATCTCAGAGGAGAGAGAAAATGCTGTCAAAATTGTCATGATTTCGTGACATCTCAGAGGAGAGAGAAAATGCTGGCAAAACTGTCATAATTTTGCGACATATCGAAGGAGAGAGAAAATGCTGGCAAAACTGTCATGATTTCATGACATGTTGGAGGCAAACAAGCCAAGTGGAAAAACTGTCGCAATTTCATGACATGTTGTCAGAGAAGAAGGCAAGTAGAAAAACTATTGCAATTTTGTGACATGTTGGAAGCAAAGAAGGCAAGTAAGAAATCTGTCATGATTTTGTGACATGTTCGGAGAGAAGGAGCTTGCAAAGGAAAGTGTCACAATTTCATGACAATTTGCAAAAAGGACTGTACGAATTAAAAAGTGTCACGATTTCACAATAGGATTGAAGAGAAAGCGCCAAGGAGAGAAAGTGTCACAATTTCATGACAGGTTCGAAGAGAAAGCACCAAGGAGAGAAAGTGTCACAATTTCATGACAGGTTTGAAGAGAAAGCACTAAGGAGAGAAAGTGTCATGATTTCACGACAGGTTCGAAGATAAAGTGCCAAGGAGAGAAAGTGTCATGATTTCATGACAGGTTCTGTTGAGTGGTGTTTTCACCCGATCGTGAAAACATACTCTCCGGTAGGATCCGAGTCCCAAATCCTCTGCTTGCAAAGAAATTACATAGATAATTTCTCCAAGGTTCCTTTTATGTTATCCTTTTTATACCAATGATGCTATTTAATTTAAATGTTGGGAATACCTTAGTGCTGCAAGTGAATGTTAACAAGGGGCACTCTAGTTTATTCTATTCTGAAATTACAATGGACTCTCGATGAATTAATCTTTATGACAAATCTATTTTGATTTCGGGTTTTGGCAGTTCTTTCACATTTTCCTATTTTAAATGAGGGTAATTAAATGCGTGAAATAAAGAACTGAAAAGAAAATAAAATAAAACAAAAATAATGAACTAAGCTATGCTTAGAGTGCTATAATCTCGATTTGGCAAAATCGAAGATAATGAGGTTTCTACACACAACCTAACCTATTGAACCTACAAACTCGCACAATCCAGATAAGCCAGGTGCTGGTTTCTAGGGTCTTAGCTATAAATTTTTAGATTTAGGCATTCACATGAAGCAACCGAGAGAACTCGCATTAAACCTCATCTATAAACCTAAAATCTAAAAAAGGAAAGATAAACATTCAATCTCTACATGCAAAAATAACTCCTCCTTTCTTGCCAGTGACATGCAACTCTCTGTAATTCTGTATTAAAATAAATGTATCAATTACAATGACAGAATGTCCCAATTTTGATAAGACTAGAACAAGTGAAGGAAATTGCTCCAATAGCAGGCCCAGAATGGCTTGTCGCCTTTGTCTCTGCAACTCCGCTAGCAGCAATTTCCAACCCCTATATCAATCTGCTCTTTTGATTTTATACCATCTGATATGGCTCTCTGCTTTGCCCTGCATCGCTTTGTTTCACCTCCTAGAATGCATCGCTTCGTATTCTTGCCTTTTCATTACTTTTGAATTTATGTTCGAGGCCGAAACGTTCGATATTTTCTATTGACATGTAACGCTTCTATAACCCTGACACCTGTATGCCATGTGTTTTGCGCTTCCTATGCATGTTTTGTAATGGCCCCATGTAAATCATGACGTCTTTATGCATGCAGCTTTGCTCCTTTGCTTTCACCATGAAAATGTGACATGTCACGATATCACGACATTTTCCTACCAGCAGCCTTGCCAATGCAACCTGTCGCGAAATCATGACATTTTTCTGTTTCGAGTTGTGAGGCTGCTTCTTGTCATGAAATCATGATGCTTTTTCATTCAGAGATATCTTTTGGCTTTCTATCATGAAATCGCGATGCTTTTTCACTTGGTACGCCTTCGGCTGCAACCTGTCACGAAATCGTGACGTTTTTCACTTGGTATGCTTTTGGCCGCAACCTATCACGAAATCGTGACGTTTTTCCATTTCGGCCCACTTTGCCATCTTTTCATCATGAAATCATGATGCTTTTCTATTTTGGGCCCTTTTTCTACTTCCTATCATGAAATCACGATGCTTTTTTGCTTCATGCCCCTTTGCTGCTTTTTGTCAGGAAATCACAACGCTTTTAGTGCCTTGCCCTGTTGACTGTTTTGATCATGATTTTATGACATGTCACGATTTTGTGACAATTTTCCATTCTATCTTTCTCTCTCCTCTCTGGACCGTGATGGAGCAACATGTCATATCGCGACACTTTTTTGTTTTCGACCGCAATGGAGCAACATGTCACGATATTGCAACACCTTTTCATTTTCGACCGCGACGGAGCAACATGTCGCGATATCGTGACACCTTTTCATTTTTGGCCGCGACGGAGCAACATGTCACGATATCACGACACCTTTTCATTTTCGGCCACGACAGAGCAACATGTCGCGATATCGTGACACTTTTTCTTGATTTTTAGCCTCTGGGTCACTGATATCTTCTTTGAAAACATGCAAAAAAATGTGGGTCCCCAATTTTGGGGTGTGTTGTGGATCAGCCACAACAAATGGTGACTCTGCTGTCAAATGCTCTTGAGCATTTTAGTGAGAACCCTACCTGGAAGTATATAAACTTGAAAATATGTGTTAGCACATAATAAATATAAAAAAATGCCCAAAGATCAGAAGTACAAAAATCATCAAAATAATAAAGTATTAGCTCAGTGTGTGCAATGTATTTCATTCCCTATCATTTGAAATTGATCAACATTCCATTGTCAGTTTTACATGAATGCATATGTGAGATTGTGAATGATTTGTGTAACCTGATAACTATGCTTAGAGATTTTGCTCTTGTAAAGGCCTAAAATTTCTAGTATCATGCACAAACATTCAAGATTACCAAACCCTCTTAGGATCCACTAATGAATTGCTTTATTATATCCCAAAGTTGGTTATGAGTCCCTACTATCTTGAACCCATGTGCAAGTGAACGTGAAATCAAAACTTTAGGGAATCAGACTCCCAACCTAACCGAGATGGGAGTTTATCCCTATCCTTACTATTCTGATTTGGAATTCATTACCTCACTTTGAGAAAAATAATTTAACCAATTATGGAAGAAATGGTCATGCTAGTCTAACCCTTTGAAAAATCAGTGGTCTTGTTTTTTAAACAAGACATGTTGCCATGCATGGGCATACCTAACCCCATAATCCAAGACTTACCTTCATTTCTTTGGACCTTGGGGATGACTACCCATCCTTTGCAGAGGACAAGTAGTACGATCCTTCCAATCCAATATAAATATGAGATGGGAAAAATTAATTTTTTACTTCTTGGACCTTGGGGATGACTACCCATCCTTGCTAGGGACATGTAGTATGATCCTTCCAATCCAAGCTTTGGATAAAAATGGAAAATATTAATTTTATTGCTTAGACCTTGGGGATGACTACCCATCCTTTGTAGAGGACAAGTAGTACGATCCTTCCAATCCAAGATTTATTATGAAATGAGACATAGGAGCTTTGGGGTATCAGATTCTCAACCTAAGCGAGATGAGAATTTATGCCCTATCCTTACTACTCCATGTAGGTCAAATCAAAGCTTTGGGGAGTTGGATCCTCAACCTAAGTTTGATGAGGATTTAGCCCTATCCTTACTACTCTGATTTTAGGCTTTAAGCTTTATGGAAGTGGTCAAAACCACTGTTTTAAGGATCATGTTGCATAATAGGATAGACATGAAATACTTCTTTCGCCCAACCTTTCTTCCAAGCAAGGTTTTGATCATTTTGCTCAAGATCCTTTTTAATGTGTATAAGATGTGCTTGGTTCTAGATATCTCAAGACTCAGTTTCCAACCTTAGGATTTTTTCACCTTTATGTTATAGCATGACCCTAAGAGGATTTGACACACTTTAATGATTTATACCTGAGATGCATATGCAACTACGATGGAATGTATATGTAAAGTGAGATGTAACATGAATGCATTATCTTTTGAATTGCAGATGAAATATTTGCCATACAAAACTGACTACTTCATGTATCACAAGCTTCAAATGATATAACTTAAAAATGTTTGTGTTACTCGTGGAGATTTTACAAGACAATTCCAATGTTTCATATTCTCCTAGTCTTAAGCATAAGTTGACATCTCAATTTTCTCTTTTTTTTTTTTTTTTTTTTTATAAAACAAACAAAGCATGTCAATTGAAATCAAACACACAACTTAAATCATGATTAAACTAAGAATCCAAAAAATGAAACTTGAAAAACACAAACCAAAACCAAAACCCAAAAACAAAAACTTGAAAGCCCACACCAAAAAACCAAAAATTATATACACTATTGTACAAGATGATGCCAAGCTTGGACTATTATTTTCTTGGATCCCAAACATGATTAGAACATATCAAAAAACATATGACACAATACACATGCCAAATTTTGTAGGAATCCAACAACAATAAGATCAAACCAAGCAATGCAACAAATTTCAACTTGCCATGCTCACCATTCCACTTTGATTTAGTTCTATTACCAACATCATAGGTGAGAATCAAATCAAATTGATTATACATTGGTTGGTATTCAATTTTATCTTGTCTATTCTTTAAATTGCAAGTTTCATCGTTCCATTCATGATTTAGAAGTAGGATTTCCTTTTCAAATGTGAGATGTTGCAAACAAGAGCCTATTTCTAAAAATCTTGAATTCAAATCATTTTCCAGGATTTTAAAGCAATCAAAATCATTCAAAACTTGACAAGCATCAACAAAATTTGGCATTTCCTCATTAATGATGTTAGCATCCAAAGGGACATCATGTAGCCTATCACTTGAAATTTTTGTAGCTACTACCAAAGGTAAAGATTTCCCCTTGTCATCCATACTCAACCCATCATGATTAAAATTTACCATAACTTGATGAGTATTAGTAGCCTTTTATTTTTTCTTGTTGTCTTTTTCATCATCCAATACCTGTTCAAAAACACCAAAGTTAGGCACCCAATCAAACATGCGTCCATATTTTTCAAAACAAGAGCCTAATTTTTCAAGATACGTGTCACATGACACCTTTCCACGGTCAATGGCTTAAGTTTCCCCAAAATCCATATTTTCATTAAGATCATCAATAGCATCCAACCCACACCACTTAGGTTTTGTAATTTCATCATTTTGAGATGGCACAGACATTGTAGAAACAATAGGTGGATCAAGATTTTTGATTTCTTGCCCCTCAAGGGGAACAAAAACAATTGATTCTCCTTCTTCATCCATGGTAGTAGAATCATTATCCTTCTCCAACATTTGATGAGATTCCCACCCTTCTTCCAAAGCATTCTTATATTGTATAGGAATTGTAATATCCTCATATGAAATGGAAATTATATTATCCTGCATATCAATAGGCGCACAAATTTCATTAGAAGGCTTGGAGTGAGCATACTCTTCCAAAGAATCATAATGATCATCTTTCAAAATAAAATTGTGATGCTCAACTATTTCTACATCATATTTTAATTCATCAACATATTTCTCATCAAATTTATCCTCTCCTTCCTTAGATGGTTCAATTACTTCCAAAATTGGGTTATTGTTTGTATTCAAATTGATAAGGTTATCATAATCCACATGTGTAACCCATGATTCATGTTTAACATAATTTGGAAGGTGTGAATTTTTTGGGCCATTACTTTCAACAATGTCATCCAATGTGTCATCCGAATCAGATTCATCCTCATAGAATTCATCTTTTGGTGAGTCAAGGGTTTCCAATCTGTCACATGTTTCCATACTAGTTGGATCTAGTACTCCTCCCTTGCCTAAAATCATATTCTTATGAAAATCATTGAAATTGATTTTAGCAACATCTTTTGAATCAAGATGAGTATTTTGAAGTTGATTCATACTTAAGAAATATGGTTGATATTGCATAGTAGGTTGAGGATTTTGAAATTGGTTGAAGCTTGGGAATGATTGTTGATTCTGAAATTGATTCACACTTGAACTTGGTTGAGGTGGATAAATCATTGGGTGGGTAAAGGAGGTATTAAATGATTGAATATTACAAGATCCAAAACCCACACCATAATTTTGACAACTCAATTGTTGCTCAATTGCCATTGCTTGAGTATAGGCTTGTGACAAAGATGTGATTTGAGGCATCCCTCACAAATATGTGGACATGGGTGAGTCAAGAGCATTGATGTATATTTGGAGAGCCACTTCTTCTTTAAGAACATAAAATGTCCCTAATTGCGTATATAATCCAAAGAATCTTTCAAAAAATGACTTCACATTTTCACTTGGTCCTTTGCTAATATAGACCAACTGATTGTACATGAGGATTGGGTCAAATCGCTTTTTGTTGAATTGATTGAGAAATGTTGCCTCTAAATGAGCCCAAGAAGTGATAGACCGTAAAGGTAGACTTGTAAACCAATCATATGCCACTTTGTCCAAGGTGTAAAGGAACATTTTACAAGCAACATCATCATACCAACTTGTTAAGTGATTCACAACAAATTTGAATGCTTGAATATGTTCTTCTGTAGTATTTGTCCCATTAGACAAAAATCGAGGAAGACATCTCTCAAAACCAACGGGAAAATAATGTTGAACTCCCGGTATGTTCAATGGGATACCTATCATCCACGGTGTAAACATAGCCATTAGTGAATCTTAAAGAATATAACTTTAATACCCAAAAATTCCTTATTTATTTATTTATTTATTTTATATATATATATATTTTTAAATCAAATCAAATCATATTATTCCTGTATGAAAAATCAAAGCATTAATAACAGTGCATAGCAATTCCTGTAGCACTTAAATCACAATAAAACAAATCATTTTGGCCCTCCTTCTAGCACCAATCTATTGAGTGGTGTTTTCACCCAGTCGTGAAAACATACTCTCCGGTAGGATCCGAGTCCCAAATCCTCTGCTTGCAAAGAAATTACACAGATAATTTCTCCAAGGTTCCTTTTATGTTATCCTTTTTATACCAATGATGCTGTTTAATTTAAATGCTAGGAATACCTTAGTGCTGCAAGTGAATGTTAACAAGGGGCACTCTGGTTTATTCTATTATGAAATTACAATGGACTCTCGGTGAATTAATCTTTATGACAAATCTATTTTGATTTTAGGTTTTGGTAGTTCTTTCACATTTTCCTATTTTAAATGAGGGTAATTAAATACGTGAAATAAAGAACTGAAAAGAAAAGAAAAACAAAAAAAAAAGAATGAACTAAGCTACGCTGAGAGTGCTATGATCTCGATTTGGCAAAATCAAATATAATGAGGTTTCTGCACACAACCTAACCTATTGAATCTGCAAACTCGCACAATCCAGATAAGCCAGGTGCTAGTTTCTAGGGTCTTAGCTATAAATTTTTATATTTAGGCATTCGCATGAAGCAACCAAGAGAACTCGCATTAAACCTCATCTATAAACCTAAAATATAAAAAAAGAAAGATAAACATTCAATCTCTGCATGCAAAAATAACTCCTCCTTTCTTGCCAGTGAGATGCAACTCTCTGTAATTCTATATTAAAATAAATGTATCAATTACAATGACAGAATGTCCCAGTTTTGATAAGACCAGAATAAGTGAAGGAAATTGCTCCAATAGCAGGCCCAGAATGGCTTGTCGCCTTTGTCTCTGCAACTCTGGTAGCAGTAATTTCCAACCCCTATATCAATCTGCTCTTCTGATTTTATACCATCTGATACGGCTCTTTGCTTTGCCCTGCATCGCTTCGTTTCACCTCCCAGAATGCATCACTTTGTATTCCTGCATTTTCATTGCTTTTGAATTTATGTTCGAGGCCAAAACGTTCAATATTTTCTATTGACATGTAACGCTTCTGTAACCCTGAAACCTATATGCCACATTTTTTGTGCTTCCTATGCATGTTCTGTAACGGCCCCATGTAAATTGTGACATTTTTATGCATGCAGCTTTGCTCCTTTTCTTTCACCATGAAAACGTGGCATGTCACGATATTGCGACATTTTCCTGCCAATAGCCTTGCCAATGCAACCTGTCGTAAAATCATGACGTTTTTTTGTTTCGAGCTGTGAGGCTGCTTCTTGTTGCAAAATCGTGACGTTTTTCATCTCCGTACGCCTTGACTACTTCCTATCGCAAAATCATGATGCTTTTTCATTTGGAGCTATCTTGCGGCTTTCTATCATGAAATCGTGACGCTTTTTCACTTGGTATGCCTTCGGCTACAACCTGTCACAAAATCACGACGTTTTTCACTTGGTATGCTTTTGGCCGCAACTTGTCGCAAAATCACAACATTTTTCCATTCCGGCCCATTTTTCCAGCTTTTCGTCGCTAAATCACGATGCTTTTCTATTTCGGGCCATTTTGTGGCTTCTTGTCACAAAATCACGATGCTTTTCTGCTTCGTGCCCCTTTGCTGCTTTTTTTCGTGAAATCGCGATGCTTTTAGTGCCTTGCCTTGTTGACTATTTTGACCGTGATTTTGTGACATGTCACGATTTCATGACAATTTTCTATTCTATCTTTCTCTCTCCACTCTGGACCACGACGGAGCAACATGTCGTGATATCGTTATACTTTTTCATTTTCGACCGCGACGGAGCAACATGTCGCGATATCGTGACACCTTTTCATTTTCGGTCGCGATGGAGCAACATGTCGTGATATCGCGACACCTTTTCATTTTTGGCCGCGACGGAGCAACATGTCGCGATATCGTGACAAATTTTTATTTTTGGCTGTGATGAAGCAACATGTCGCGATATCACGACACTTTTTCATTTTTGTGCAATTTTTCTTTTTTCTTGATTTTTAGCCTCTAGGTCACTGATATCTTCTTTGAAAACATGCAAAAAAAAGGTGGGTCCCCAATTTTGGGGTGTGTTGTGGATCAACCACAACAGGTTCGAAGAGAAAGCGCCAAGGAGGAAAAGTGTTGCGATTTCGTGACATGTGTTTTCACGGGCCAAAGACAGAAAAGGTGCAAGGTAGCGAATGTGTCACGATTTCATGACATGTGTTTTTACGGGCCAAATATAGAAAAGGCACAAGGCAGTGAAAGTGTCACGATTTCGCAACATGTTTTGTTTTCGCGGGTGGAAGGCAGAGAAGTGCAAGGAAGCGAAAAGTGTCACGATTTTGTGACATGTTGTGTTTTCGTTGGCCAAAGATAGAAAAGGCACAAGGCAGCAAAAGTGTCATGATTTCGTGACATGTTCCATTTTCACGGGCGAAAGGCAAAGAAGTGCAAGGAAGTGAAAAGTGTCACAATTTTGTGACATGTGTTTTTGCTAGCCAAAGATAGAAAAGGCACAAGGCAACGAAAGTGTCATGATTTCACGACATGTTTCGTTTTCACGAGCCAAAGGCAGAGAAGTGCAAGGAAGAAAAAAGTGTCATGATTTCATGACATGTCTGGTTTTCATGGGTGCAAGCGAAGAAGTGGACAAGGAGGCCAAAAATGTCGTGATATCGTGACACATCATGTTTTCACGAGTAGAAGGCAAGAAGAGTACAAAGAGACAAAAATGTCATGATTTCACGATAGGTCGCAACAGCGATTACGAACAGTTAACTAGAGTCAGTGTGACAGTTATAGGTGCAGTTATAGATAGAAATCATGCAAGCTATTTTAAGAACTGTCAAAGAAGGAGAAATCAAACAGTTGCATAAATAGAATAAAAAAATGCATGCATGCACAAAAATGAATACGAATAGTCATGATCAAGAAGACGTACAGTCATGGTAGAGATATACATTGCATGTAACATAATGCCCACACTATATATATACAAAAGGAGTTACATATAGAAGGAGTTACAGTTGACAAGTGGCAGAAGAAAATATTAATAGAACAGTTACAACTGGCAAGTGGCGCATGAGAAATAAAATATGGAGTTACAACTGGAGTTACTGTTAGACAATTTGATTATAAAAGGGCAGTTGCATGGAGAAATAAAGTTGTCGCTCAGAGTGAAAAAGTGTTGCAGAAAGAGTGTGAAAGTGCTACTAAAAGAGAGTGCACAAGAGGCGAGTGAGCAGGGTGTGTGTTGTGTAAAGAGTGGGCAATGTTGAGAAAGCAATAGACCAGTCAGGGTATTGTAAAAGTGAAGTTATTTTTATGTCAAAAAGATTCAAAAAAGAATTATGAGTTGGTGCTTGGAATCAGGGGTTGGTGCTCCTTTCTATTGGTGTAGATAAATTAGGGGTTGGTGCTCCTTCCATTCGATGCTGGTAAATTAGGGGTTGGTGCTCCTTTTTGTTGGTGTAGATAAATTAGGGGTTGGTGCTCCTTCTAGTGGGTGTTGGTAAATTGTTTGTAAAGTTGGTGCTTTACAAAGGCTGGATTTGGATGGGTGTCCAAGTAGTCTATTTTTGATGAGTAGCCAAAACTGGTGAACCTTGTTACATCTTGTGTTATGTGATGCTTTCATGTGATATTTGCTTTATCTGGTTTTAAGTTTTCATTGCTTCAAATTTAGGAGTTAAGTTTTTAAGTTTGAAATAGTTACACTGATTCACCCCCCCCCCTCAGTGCCATTGTAAGACTAACAAAGACCAGGTCAAACAAGCATTGCTACTGAATATTCTACTTTAGGAAATTCATGTAGCATAGCCACTAGATGCACCAGTGATCTAGGGGAAGCTTTAAAGTGACCTCACAACACATACACTACTTCTGATCATGGGGTTACTCAACCCATAACACAATACATAGAACAAGTCACCCTATTGGACATGGGTAAGCACACAGTAGGATCCTCCTTGAGGGTCCTAAAAATTAGAACTCCTTGCATGGAGTTAGAAAGGCATGAACCTTCAGTAACAGGGCAATATGATTGTATACGTAGGTTAGAGGAAGCTATGTGTATCAATAAATAGCATGTAGAAGCTATTGAGCAAGAAGAGTGAAGTAATAGGCATCTACACCTACAAGAATAATGCTCAAGAGAAGAAAGAGCTAAGCATGAGGAGTTAGCAGAGAGGCTATTTTGAGTAGATGCACACATATGTGGTGAGAGATATCAACATGAGATATTTATCGATTCGTATCAAGGGAGAAGCACTAGGTAAAGAAATGAGTGTGCTCACCACACTTCACAACATCAACAATACCTAGACCTTGAACATACACAATTCAATGAGTAATGAGTAGGGATATAAGATTAGTAATAGACATATCTTGAACCTCCATCCATGGTTATGGGAGATGAGTACAGATGCCCAAACTAGGAAAACATAGAATTACCTCCCTTACCACCATGAGTGAACTTTCAATAATAGGGTATTACCTCTTTGAAGGCATATTAGATACTTGCTGAGAGGGTCAAATATCTTAAAAATAGGAAATGGGTGGATAGAATCTGACATTGAGCAAGATATACAACTAGCCTCTATACCCTTCAATCTTGAGTCCTACATATCCTAGGCACTTTGAGATGCCTAGGCTAGAAAATTTTAAGGGAGGGGAAGATGCACAAGAACACATGACCAACTTCCTGAACGTGTGCTTCCACCTTGAGTAGAATGATGCCCTGATGTTGAGAACATTCATCATGACATTCTCAAGCATAGTGACTCAATGGTTTAATCATTTTCCCAAGCATAGCATCACTAGTTTTGAGTAACTAGTAAATGCATTCCTTGAATGCTTCTCCTTTGGCACCAAGAAGAAGGTGAAACTTTCCAATATGGCTAATTTAAAATATTATGATGCTAAGCCAGTGATGGACTATGGGGATAGGTGGAGAAAAATCATGGTGAAACTATCATTCTCCATACCTACTAAATAACTCATCTAAATGTTCACAAAGAGCTACATAAAACACATCTCTCTATTATTACATCTACAGCAGTATGAATCATTCAAAGAATACTTGGATTAAGATAAGATTATTGAATACATAAAGGTCGATGAGTGAGACCTCAAGCTCTATAACAAGAAAGAGTGGAGCAAGAACAATTGAAATAACAAGAATAAGTAGAATTAGGCCAAGCCTTTTTAGGTTAATCAGGTTGTATTGGCCATGCCAAAGGAGGGGAATGGATAGAAACAATAGAATTATCAATCTTTCCCCTATCAGCCAACTATGACCCTAAGAACAACCAAGGCCAGAATAAGGAACATTGACCACATCATTATTACATGCCTCTAAACAAAATTTATGCAGTCGGTATTTAATCAGTTGAGTGAGGCATAAAGGATAAGATTTCCTGATGTACAACTTCTTAACCCTAACCATCACAAGCCAAGGGAATATAGGGAAGATCAATACTACCCATATCATAGGATACAGGGGTATGACATCAAAAATTGCATCATATTCAATAATTTCATACAAAATATGATTGAAAGGGAGAGATAAAATTTGATAACCTGCTAGCCCCTGATAATAGATACATGGGCATATTTAGGAACCCATTGCCAAATCACAAGGCCCCTAGAGTCAAGGTGCCCAAGTAAACCAGGTTTGAGTTGAGCCACCCATTTAGGGATGCATAAGACTGATTGAGATAGTCAATATGGCTACCAAGAATTAGATATATGGGTAACCATAGCCTCTAGTGGCTCCCATTAATATCATAGTTGTATCTTGACAGAGATAAGTGTAAAACAATCCTTCGGATCGACCAATGAGACCTATGGTAACTGTTCAGAGTAGATTGGAACAAAATCTACAAATAAGTACAACTAAGTTATCAATTTATGATCTTATACGACAATATCCTAGGCATAGGGAGACTTTTATGGATATTTTGAGAACAATTTAGTTCTAGACCCATAACCTAGATTCATTCACAAAATTTGTGGGGCAAGTGTAGCAGTGCTAAGAGCCTATGATCCACTTCTACAATCATGAAATCAAGGTAGTTTCTACTACCCTAGTAGACCCGTAACTGTATATTATTGCATCAATCAATGACATACCCTTCAAGAGGGTTCTGATCGATATAGGCTCATCAACAATGTGCTATGCTCTTTAGTGGGTACAATCATTTTGCCTCTAAAGGTAGGATATAAGACCATCCCATGATATGTCACATGTTGGAAGAGGTGATTCAATATAACATCCTTCTAGGGTGTCCCTGGATAAGGGACATGCAATGCATACCCTCAATACTGCACTAATGCATCAAGTATGTGCATGAGGGATAATTTTATGTGGTTCCATATGATGAAGAGTCATTCAAGTACATGCATCAGGTTGACTTATCGGGGGATTTTGTCCTTATATCAATGCACCTATACATAATGCCTATAAAGGTATGCTTTCAACATGTTTAGGACTTTCAACAATGTGCTATACTCCATAGTGGATACAGTAATTTTACCTATAAATGTAGGACATAAGACCATCCCTGTGATGTGTCACATGTTGTAATAGGTGATTCAACATAACATCCTTCTAGGGTGTCCCTAGATAAGGGACATGCAATGCGTACCCTCAATACTACACCAATGCATCAAGTATGTACATGGGGGATAAGTTTGTGGTTCCATATGATGAAGAGTCATTCAAGTACATGCATCAGGTTGACTTGTCGAGGGATTTTGTCCTTCTTTCAATGCACCTATACATAAGGACTTCATCCCCAACCATGTAGCTAAATAAAAAAATCATATCAGTGCAAGGTGACCCATCCACATTGCCACCACCTCCTACCTATAAGACTATTGGCACTTCTAAAAAGCCTTCAAAATCTAAGTAAAAATATAACCAAAATATGAAGGCACCCCTAGTGGAGGAAGGACCCAAGAAAATTTTGATAGTAGTAGTTGTAGGAATACCTACTTCCATGGAGGAGGAAGATTCCCAATATATAGCCAAGGAGGTACCTTAACCTACCTTGTCTGCATCATTAACAGTGTCATCTGCACCCCAGGTGATAGTCCACCTAGTCCACATAGGAATAGGTGAATATCTTGTGCAAAATGTGACTTCCATACCAGTTATTGATTTTGCACAAGACATGGGATGACCAAGAGTCCCAAATCTACCAATAGGGATAGTAATGCTATTAGGGTTTATTCCGAATCAAACCAAATTTATATATGTTGGTTTAGATTATGCCCATATTGCTCCTAATATTGAAAGGGATTAGGATGAGCCATTCACCATGAATGTTTATTACTTTTCAAATATTGAGTTCGCTCTAAAGTACTTTGAGTAGTGTCATTGGCATGGCTATGGCTATGGCCTAGGCCTGTATGAGCAAGGGAAACAACTACCATTTCAATTGTAGTAAGAACTACCTACTGATAGGTATGATTTAAGCTATTCAATACAAATCTATGATGATTCTTTGGAAGCAAACCTATATAGTTTAAGTATTAGGTTAAGGAGGACATTGACTGGAATCCCTATCAACCTCCTATCAAAAACTACTTGGGTGATGGATGGGTTTCGATGGTCAATATATCACCACCTGATAAGTATCACCTTGAATCCTCTCTTGAAGCACACCCATAAAGAGCCATCCTATGGGGGGAAGAGCCAATGCATGGATATGAGTGAGAGGAGTATGACTATGTCCCAAGCGAGAATGAATATGAAGTTGGCCTAGCCTACCATGTGTCTCAATATGTGCAACATATTTCTTGGACAAGCCATAGAGAGAGTGGGTACATCTCAGATAATAGTGGATACATCTTGTATGAGGGTGAATATATTTCATATAAGAGTGGCTATGAGTCAAAAGACTCAATAGGGATGGCCTACCTTCGGCCTAGACATGCGAGCCACATCGTTAGGCTAGAAAAAAATGCCAATATATTCTTCATAAGCGATGATGACTATGAAGATGAGACTGAGATGGGCTATTTGGGGCATTAGTAAGCAAGTCACCACCCCATCCTAGGGCTAGAAACAAATACCAATGGTTTCTTTATAAATGATGATTATTTTGAGGATGAGTCAGTCAATCTACTTGTTGAGAGAGAAGTGATGCTTCAAACCATAGATCCTAATCTATTCTTTCTAGGAAGACTCCCTGATCCAGAGGTCATCTATCACATGGTCTTCCCAAACCCACCAATATTTAGGTAGTAGTTGTTGCCTAATAATCCCATCATTTTGTCTATCCACAGAATAGATCCTAAGATTCCTATACCCCCAGAGCCTCACTATGAGTATGGAGGGTGCACCCATGATGTAGAGCTTCACCCGCATGGTCCTAGAGATTTCATTCCATCCATCAACATGATCTCCATTGATTTGAGCACTCCAATCCATAACCCAGAATATCCTTCAAAACCATTCTATCGCAACTTAGATGCTATTTATTGGGATCATGTTGATTCACCCCTAGAGCCTAAGGATTTCTTCCCTAATGAAGAGATATTACAACCATTCCATTTTACACTATGATGCGTACATTATCTCTATCATGCTAGTCTTGATCCTGAGTCAGTGGGAACTATAAATCTAGCAGACAACATTCATTTAATCCCCACCCCTCACCAGCTTAAGGAGGGGTCACATATGGCAATAGAGGAGACTTTCAAGGTGGACATCATCGATGATCCTTCTCAATCAAATAAATTCAAGTTTGGAGAAATCTTATCTCCAGAAGAACATGCCATAATAATTCCTCTATTGAAAGAGATACCAAATCTCTTTGCTTAGACATACAAAGACATACAGAGGCTAGATCCAAAGTTGGTTATCCACAACCTTCCACTAGACCCTGCAAAGAAACTAGTCAAGCAAAATCTTAGAAAGATGCATTCAACCATCACTTTGATGGTTAAAAATGAGTTGCAAAAACTATTGGATGTAGTCTTCATTGTTACCATTGACTATCTATAATGGGTATCAAACATGGTACACGTAGGGAAAACTGATGGAAGAATTTGAAATTTCATGAATTTTAGGTATCTCAATAAGGCAACCCTAAATTATTAATTCTCATTGCCAAATAGAGATGCTCTTGTAGATGCAACTATAGGTCATGAGATGCTCTCCCTAATGGATAGTTTTTCTATTTACAATTAGATTCAAATTAAACCTAAAAAATAGCATAAAATCACACTCACCACTCCTTTGATGGTTAAAAATGAGTTGCAAAAATTTTTGGATGTAGTCTTTATTATTCCCATAAACTATCCAGAATGGGTATCAAACATGGTTCTCATAGGGAAACCTGATGGAAAAATTTGTATTTGCACGAATTTTAGGGATCTCAACAAGGCAACCCTAAAGGATTCATTCTTGTTGTCCAAAATAGATACTCTTGTAGATGCAACTACAGGTCATGAGATGCTCTCCCTAATGGATGATTTTTATAGTTACAATTAGATTTAGATTAAAATTAAATACCAGCATAAAATCACACTCACCACAACATGGGGGAATTTCTATTACAAAGTGATGCCATTTAGTCTTAAAAATGCTGGTGCCACATATCAGTGGGCTATGAAATACATTTCCCATGAATACGTACACAAGATCTTGGAAGACTACATCAATGACTTATTATCCAAGTCATTCCTGCAAGAAGAGCATGTTGAGATCCTCAAAAAGGTCTTTGATTTCTTGATTGAGCACGATGTCAGGTTGAATTCCAAGAAATGCATCTTTGGTGTAACTTTGGGAAAACTCTTGGGATTCATAATTTGTAAATGAGGCATCAATATAGACCCAATAAAGGTAAATTTTATCCTATAAAAGGTCCCACCTACAAACATCAAAGAACTAAGGAGCCTACAGGGAAAAGTAGCATCCATAATGTGATTTATCACACAACTATCGGATAAATATTGACCCATGAATTGACTACTACAAAAGGGAGTCCCATTCCAATGGGATGAATAATGTCAGCAACCCTTTACTGAAATCAAGGAGTACCTAGAAATGCCATCGGTCCTGGCTCCACCAAGGCTAGACATGCCATTCCTACTATATATATCCACTACAAACTTCGTTTTGGGCACCATATTGGCTCAAAATAATGCACAAGATAAGGAACAAGCTATCTATTACATAAACCACACCCTTGTTAGATATGAGATAAGATATTCATATGTAGAAAAGTTGTGCTTAGCAGTGGTCTTTGCAACCAATAAATTGTGCCACTACATGTTGAGCCATACGATATATTTTTGAAGTGTGAGCAAGAAGGCAGTGCATGGATTGTCTTTTTTATGCCATAAGGTACTCCAATACCCTTGTAATTCAAGCTAGAATTCCCTTGAACTAATAACAACATTGAATACGAGGCCCTAATATTGGATCTCCAAATAGCCATCACTAGAGCATCAAGAGGCTAAATATCTTCAGTGACTCCATCCAAATATTCAACCAAATCAAGGGACTATTTCAATGTTGGGATCCAATATTGAAAGCTTACAAGGAGCTTGTTGACACCTATTTAGATAAACTAGAAAGGTATGACATCAAGGCAATCCCTCATTCATAAAATATATATGTGGACACCATGGCATCTCTAGGATCCTGGATCCCTCAGAATCCATCTATTGAATTCACTACCATTCATGTAGAAATGCTCTCACACTTAGTGATGTAGCATGAGTCTTTTGATAACAAGGAATCGATTAACATGATCCATATAGAGCTAGATCATGACCAGTTATGTAAAGTCAAATACTTCTTAAAGAAGACACCTTCAGGGTCCTTGATCTCGTAGGGTCCTACAGAGAATGGTACAACTATTCACCATAAGGTTATTTCTCAGTTTGCATTTGTGCAAATCAAATTGTAGGAGGAACAAGTTGTATTATTTATTGAGGTTGTAGTTTATCAATATTGGTTATCACATCTGTTGATTTCATTACCATTCATGTAAAAATACTCCTATTTGTTTAGGGATTTCAACAATGTGCTATGATCCATAGTGGGTATAGTCATTTTACCTATAAAGGTAGGACATAAGACCATCCCTATGATGTGTCACATGTTGGAAGAGGTGATTAAATATAACATCCTTCTAAGGTGTCCCTGGATAAAGGACATGCAATGTGTACCCTCAATACTACACCAATGCATCAAGTATGTGCATGAGGGATAAGTTTATGTGGTTCCATATGATGAATATTCATTCAAGTACATGCATCAGGTTGACTTGTCAGGGGATTTTGTCCTTCTGTCACTGCACCTATACATAAGGCCTTCATCCCCAACCATGTAGCTAAAGAAAAAAATCATATCAGTGCAAGGTGACCCATCCACATTGGCACCAACTCCTACCTATAAGACTATTGGGACTTCTAAAAAGCCTTCAAAATCTAAGTAAAAAGATAATCAAAATTTGAAGGCAACCCTAGTGGAGGAAGGACCCAAGAAAATTTTGACCGTAGTAGTTGTAGGAATGCCTACTCCCATGGAGGAGGAATATTCCCAAGATATAGCCAAGGAGGTACCTTAACCTACCTTGTCTACATCATTAACAATGTCATATACACCCCAGGTGATAGTCCAACTAGTCCACATAGGAATAGGTGAATATCTTGTGAAAAATGTGACTTCCATACCATTTATTGATTTTGCACAAGACATGGTACGACCACGAGTCCCAAATCTACCAGTAAGGATAGTAGTGCCATTAGGGTTTACCCCTAATCAAACCAAATTTATATATTCTAGTTTATATTATGCCCATATTGCTCCTAATATTGAAAGGGATGAGGATGAGCCATTCATCATGAATTTTCACTACGTTTCAAATATTGAGTTCACTCTGAAGTACTTTGAGCAGTTTCATTGGCATGGCTATGGCCTAGGCCTATATGAGCAAGGGCACCAACTACCATTTCAATCGTAGTACCAACTACCTACTGATAGGTATGATTTAAGCTATTAAATACAGAGCTGTGATGATTCTTTGGAAGCAACCCTAGATAGTTTAAGTATTGGATTCGGGGAGGACATTGAATGGAATCCCTATCAACCTCCTAGAAAAAACTAATTGGGTGATGGATAGGTTTTTATGGTCAATATCACACCACCTAATAAGTATCACCCTGAATCCTCTCTTGAAGTGCCCCAATAAGGAGCCATCCTATAGAGGGAAGAGCCAATGCATGGATATGAGTGAGAGGAGTATGACTATGTCCCAATTGAGAATAAATATGAAGTTATCCTAGCCTACCATGGGTCTCAATATGTGCAACATATTTCTTGGAAAATCCATATAGAGAGTGCGTACATCTCAAATGATAGTGGATACATCTTGGATGAGGGTGAATACATTTTATATGAGAGTGGCTATGAGTCAAAAGACTCAACACAGATGGCCTACCTTCAGCCTAGACATGCGAGCCACATCGTTGGGCCAGAAAAAAATGCCAATATATTCTTCATAAGCGATGATGATTATGAATATGAGACTGATATGGGCTATTTGGGGCATTATTAGGCAAGTCACCACCTCATCCTAGGGCTAGAAACAAATACCAATGGTTTCTTTATAAATGATGATAATTTTGAGGATGATATCAAGATGGCCTATCTTGGACCTTGTCACTTGCATCCAGTTGATCTACTTTTTGAGAGAGAAGTGATGCTTCACACCATAGATCCTAATCTATGCTTCTTGGGAAGACCCCATAATCTAGAGGTCATCTATTGCATGGTATTACCAGACCCACCAATATTTAGAGAGCACTTTTTGCCTAAAAATCCCATCATTTTGTCTATCCATAGACTAGATCTTGATATCCCTATACCCCCAGAGCCTCACTATGAATATGGAGGGCGCACCCATGATGTAGAGCTTCACCCACGTGGTCCTAGATATTTCATTCCATCCATCAACATGATCTCCATTTATTTGATCACTCCACTATATAACCCAATAGATCCTTCAAAACCATTCTATCTCCACTTATATTCTATTTATTGGGATCGTGTTGATTCACGCCTAGAGCCTAAGTATTTCTTCCCTAATGAAGAGATGTTACAAAAATTCCATTTTGCACTAGGCTACACACATGATCTCTATCATGCTAGTCTCAATCCTGAGTCAATGGGAACTATAAATCCAGCATATGATATTCATTTAATCCCCACCCCTAACCAGCTTGAGGAGGGGTCACATATGGCAATAGAGAAGACTTTTGAGGTGGACATCATCGATGATCCTTCTCAACCAAAGAAATTCAAGTTTGGAGAAAGCTTATCTCCAAAAGAATATGCCATCATAATTCCTCTATTGAAAGAGAGACCAAATATTTTTGCTTAGACCTACAAAGATATGGCAAGGCTAGATCCAAATTTGGTTATCCGCAATCTTCCACTAGACCACAGAAAGAAACCAGTCAAGCAGAATCTCAGAAAGATACATCCAACCATCACTTTTATGGTTAAAAATGAGATGCAAAAACTATTGGTTTAGTCTTTATTGTTGCCATCGACTATCTAGAATGGGTATCAAACATGGTTCCCATAGGGCAAGCTGATGGAAGAATCTATATTTGCACAAATTTTAGGGATCTCAATAAGGCAACCCTAAAGGATTAATTCTTGTTTCCCAAAATAGATTCTCTTCTAGATGCAACTACAAGTCATGAGATGCTCTCCCTAATGGATAGTTTTTCTATTTACAATTAGATTCAGATTAAACCTAAAGACCAGCATAAAATCGCACTCACCACTCCTTTGATGGTTAAAAATGAGTTGCAAAAACTGTTGGATGTAGTCTTTATTATTCAAATAAACTATCAAGAATGGGCATCAAACATGGTGCCCATAGGGAAACCTGATGGAAGAATCCATATTTGAACAAATTTTAGGGATCTCAATAAGGCAACCCTAAAGGATTCATTCTTTTTTCCCAACATAGATGCTCTTGTATATGCAATTGCAGGTCATGAGATGCTCTCCCTAATGGATGATTTTTCTGGTTACAATTAGATTCAAATTAAAATTAAAGACCAAAATAAAATCACACTCACCATTACATGGGGGAATTTCTATTACAAAGTGATGTCATTTAGTCTTAAAAATGCTGGTGCCACATATCAGTGGGCTATGACATACATTTCCCATGACTACATGCACAAGATCTTGGAAGACTACATCAATGACTTACTGGACAAGTCATTGCTGCAAGAAGAGCATGTTGAGATCCTCAAAAAGGTCTTCGATTTCTTGATTGAGGACTATATCAGGTTGAATACCAAGAAATGCATCTTTGGTGTAACTTTAGGAAAACTCTTGGGATTCATTATTTCTAAACGAGGCATCAAGATAGATCCAATAAAGGTAAAGGCTATCCTAGAAATGGTCCCACATACAAACATCAAAGAACTAAGGAGCCTTCAGTTCAAAGTAGCATCCATAAAGTTATTTATCACACAACTATTAAATAAATGTTGATCCATGAATTGACTGCTACAAAAGGGGGTCCCATTCCAGTGGGACGAATAATGTCAACAAACCTTTGCTAAATTTAAGGAGTACTGGCAACGCCACTGGTCTTGGCTCCACCAAGTCTAGACATGCCATTCCTACTATATATATCCACTATAGACTTCAATTTGGGCACCATATTGGCTCAAAAGAATGCACAAGATAAGGAACAAGCTATATATTACATCAATCACACCCTGGTGAGATAGGAGATAGGATATTCATATATATAAAATTTGTGCTTAGAAGTGGTCTTTACAACCAAGAAATTGTGCCACTACATATTGAGCCATACGGCATATGTAATATCCAAACAAAATCCTTTGTAGTATATGATGAGCAATACATATCATAAAATACACACTGCAAAGTGGATCATGCTATTCACATAATTTGATTTGGAATTCATAAGACAAAATTCCATCAAGGTATAATTCATAGTAGATTAGTTGGTTGATATGCCTATTCAGAACAATAGGCCCCTCACCATAGAAATTCTTGATCATACTGTATTTGCACTATTAAAAGCACCCAAATCCAAAGAATAAAAAATAAAGCTAACATGGCTCTATTCTTTGATGTTTAGAAGTGTGAGCAAGGAGGCGGTGTAGGGATTATTTTTTTTATGCCATAAGGTGCTCCATGCACTTGTCATTCAAGCTAGACTTCCCTTGCACTAATAACAACACTAAATACAAGGCCCTAATCTTAGATCTCCAAATATCCATCGCCATGAGAATCAAGAGGCTAAATATCTTCAGTGACTTCCTCCTCATAGTCAACCAAGTCAAGGGACTATTTCAATGTTGGGATCCAATATTGAAAGCTTACAAGGAGCTTGTTGACAACTATTTAGATAAACTATAAAGGTATAACATCGAGGTAATCCCTCATTCATCAAACAGATTTGTGGACACCATGGCATCTCTAGGATCCTTGATTCCTCAAAATCCATCTATTGATTTCACTATCATTCATGTAGAAATGCTCTTGCACTTAGCGATGTAGCATGAGGCTTTTGATAACAAGGAATCGATTAACATGATCCATATAGAGCTAGACCATGACTAGTTTTGTAAAGCCAAATACTTATTAAAGAAGGCACCTTCAGTTTCCTTGATCTCGTAGGGTCCTATAGAGAATGGTACAACTATTCACCACAAGGTTGTTTCTCAGTTTGCATTTGTACAAATAGAATTGTAGGAGGAACAAGTTGTATTATCTTTTGAGGTTGTAGCTTATTAGGATTGGTTATCCCAATTACAAGATTTCCTAAGGCTTGGAATCGTCCCACAGGTACTATCACATGCTAAAAGATGAGCATTTAAGAAAAAAGTGATAAGATATGTCTTGCAAGGAGGTATATTTTATTAGTGAATCTATGATGAAGTCCTCCTTCATTTCTATGAGTCCCAAGAATCAGCTTGGGCAATTTTACAAGCTCACAATGGTACACGTGGTGGCCACTTCAGTGGTATGGCCATTGTCAAGTGCATCTTTCAAATGGGTTATTGTTGGCCCAACATGGATAAATATTGCTATGATTATGTCAAGAAATGTGTTAAATGTCAATGATATGCAAATCTGATGCACTTTCCATCTTAGGTCTTATATCCCATTCAGGAGGCTTGGCCATTTTATCAATAGGATTTCGATCTGATCAAAATTATTTCTCCCCCATATTTGGGTTGACATATGTTTATCTTAAAATCCACTGAGTACTTCACAAAATGGGTGGAAGTGGTCCCCTTAACCTCGATAATTGGACCTCAAATTGCAGATTTCATACTTCACAACATCATCTATCATTTTGGGGTACCCTTCAAGATAATATTGAATAATAGTCCATCATTAAAAAATAAAAATATGTGAGCTTTAATGACCAAATACAACATTCAACATAGTTTTGTGATACCATACTATTTGTAGGTAAACAGGTAAGCATAGACATCAAACAAGATAATAGTAGCTATATTAAAGAATATGGTGAAATAAAATCATAATAATTGGCATCTACAATTGCCCTTGGCATTATGGGCTTATAGGACTAGCGTACGGATGCCCACTGGGGCAACACCATTTTTTCTTGTATATGGAACTGAGGCCATTATACCCTTAGAGTTGGAAATTTTGACATTGTGTGTCGCATTGAAAGAGTTCATCAATGACGACACTATGCAGAAATCTCGCTTGGATCAATTGAACCTCTTGTATGAATGGTGCATAAATGCTCTTAAGCATATTCATGTTTACCAAGATCATCTAACATGAGCTTATAATAATAAATTCCACTTGAGAGACTTTAAGGTTGGATATATTATGCTTAAAGAAAACCAACAGAACCCAAATCTGCCACTGCATCTACAAGATAAATTTACGGCCAATTGGATAGGTCCATATATCATCTCTGAGAAGATTGAGGATTGGGGCATATCACCTAATAATGCTAGAAGGTGTTGAATATCCAGAGCCTCTCAACATTATTCATTTAAGGTTGTTTCATACATAAATCAACAAAATATCAAAAACATTCAAATAAATTTCAAAAATTTCAAAAAAACAATAGAAATCATAAAATTCCAAAGAAACAAGAAAACTTTAAAATCAAAAGGCTCCAAAGGTATCTCAAAGCCCTTTGGTCAAGTCAACTCACAAAATGTTACAAAGGCATATTAAAGCCCTTTGGTCAATTCACAAAAATCTCCAAAGGCATCTTAAAGCCCTTTGGTCAATTCACAAAAAGCTCAAAAGGCATCTTAAAGCCCTTTAGTCAACTCACAAAAAGCTCCAAAGGCATATTTAAGCCCTTTGGTCAATTTGCAAAAAGATCCAAAGGTAACTTAAAGATATTTGGTCAAAAAAGCAAAAGTCTCCAAAGGCATCTTAAAGCCCTTTGGTCAAACCACAAAAAATATCCAAAGGCATCTTAAATCTGTTTGGTCAAATCATAAAGAAACTCCAAAGGAATTTTAAAGCCCTTTGGTCAACTCAAAAAAAAAGCCCCAAAGGTATCTTAAAGCCCTTTGGTCAACTTACAAAAAAGCTCCAAAGGCATCTTAAAACCCTTTGGTCAACTTGAAAAAAATCCCCCAAGGCATTTTAAAGCCCTTTGGTCAACTCACAAAAAGCCCCAAAGGTATCTCAAAGCCCTTTGGTCAACTCACAAAATGCTCCAAAGGCATCTTAAAGCCCTTTGGTCAAATCACAATAGGCCCCAAAGGCATATTAAAGTCCTTTGGCCTAAACAATTTAAAATCAAAAATTTTAAAAACATGCATAATAATAAAAACTCAAAAACAATTGAAAGCATCAAAAATAAAAAAGCATTTGCATTCGCACTTGCATCCATATAGTCGCATTGTTTTAGGTATTCGCACCCATTGCATTCATATTTTCTAGGATGTATTCACAATATTACAAATGACACCATTTTTGTACATCAATCATGCATCTTCAAAATCCACCATCACCCATCACCCATGAGTACAACTATGTTTTTCAACACAACCTCTCTTGTTGCTATGAGGAATATACTAGGGTTTTTCGGTCACTCAGCCATACCTAGTGGTTTTATAAAACTTTGTAGAAAGTTATCTTTCCTTTTAATAGGTGTATACCATGGTGACCTATGAGTTATCTTCTTAGGTTAATTCCAAACCACACAAAAAAAAACAAGCAAAGGTTTATCTATTTTAAGGATTTATGTGTGTATTCCCTAAATTATTTGGTGTGTTTTGATTTTTTGAATACATAAGATAACTCTCATCATGTTTTGCACTTTTTGTTGGATGGTATACTTAAATTGTTTAAGGTATTTCACCTATATACTCACACAAGCTGAATATGGTGATGAAATCCATACTCAATGAGGTAGCATAGGTACTACCAACCCTCATCCAACACCCCATGCATAGTGATACACCCTTCAAGGAGGAGTGTGTGTTATTTTGCATGGTTAGGATAGTTCTTGGATCATCCTTGGCCATGAACGAGTCCCAATGATACTCTTTCTCATGAGCCAACCAAGTGGTAATGACCTCCACTATTAGTCTCGATCAATGGGTTGGATGTGAGCGCCAAATACTGTTGATGTTAAAAATAAGACATGGTGTGTGTAGGGTTGTTTTTAACCTTACATGTAAAAAAAATGCATCACCCAACAAACATGATCTTTCTTATATGCCTAAGATAAAATATGTTCATTTCAAAAATATGCATATATTCATCTTATATGATCTTCAAAGAATACATTCTATTTTATGAAGCAAACTTAACACATAGAGGCCTAGCACACTGGAGACTAGGGCAGACCTTACAAGAATAGGCCCGTTGTTCCTATATGTGCCTAGATAAAACTAAATAAAATCCTAAGAAATATTAGATGCATTTTATTTTTCCATTTTTATTTATATTTTCTTGATTAAACTATGATTTCGCTTGCTATTTTTGGAAATAAAAAGTTGTAGATAGAGAAAATATAAAAATAGAGGATGGTACCAACCTTAACTCCTCATATGATGATGAAATCCCTATCCTTTGCTACACTTTTCTACTGGATACTGTTGACCAGAGGGACTGATTATGGCCACTGACTATAGGAGCGGCTAGGATCAGCTAGTTTCTACCTACCAAAGCAGCCAAACCTGTGAGTCACTATAGACCAAAGAGGCCAAACCTGCACATAGAAAAATCCATGAATGTCAGTAAATCAACAAAAAATAAAAACCTAGTGGGAGTCCCACCATGATCGCCCTCTGTGCGACCTCAAGAAGTGTACACCATAGCCCCCACTTGCAACATATTTAATTATTATATCAAACAAAAAATACATGAAGCAAATAGATATACGTAACATTTAAATAAAAGCAATAAAGAAATATCTTCTTTTTATTATTTATTTCAAATGTGAATCTGGTTATAATGCTCGTCCCTATGAGGGATACCGAGTCTGATACAATGGATTACAAGTAGGAAAATAAGTGGTGGAATATATATCCCCTTGTAAAGGGAAGGTGTGCTTCCACAGGCTTCCTGATCCCACACACAAACTTGTCTAAGGGCTCACAGATGCCTCCTTATCTTTATCTCATCTAGGAGGGATATCATGCTCCAAATGTCTTGAACTAGTCCTATAAACCTGTAGATCTGTATACACAAAAATATTATATTACGCTTAGTAGTTCAGGCTATCTCCCCAGATGAGGTTGTTAGAGTTAAATATGATAAGAAAAATAAACAAGCATAATATGATTAAATGCAATGAAACTAATGAAGTATGTGTGCATATCTCATGGAACAATAATGTAAATGTATACATTAAATCATATCTATGATATAAATAAATGTTGAAACATAAAGTAATCAAATCTAATGCTAAAGCAAAGAAACTAATGTCAAAACCCTAGGTTATGTTTGTGGGCTACTATCCAGGATAGCGGTCATGAAATAAACCTTTCTCCTCATGATCCAATGGTTGTAGCACCAGGTTTTCTACTCCAATTGATGTTCAATAGTCATAGGATGTGTTAGATAGACATAATAGTGGTGAATAATAACGAATGTGAATAGAGAATGTGTATTCTCTCCTCAGTCAGATAGCACTTCATTGCTCCTCAAGGGTGCATAGATTCACTCTCTAATATGATAGGGCTTCACTGCATAAACTCTAAAAATTGTGGATATTTTGTTCTTTGTGGGAGATTCCATATGTAGACTTCCCCTCTCTTCTATAACTAGACCCTGGCTTCCTATAGAATCTTCAATCCAAATCTCATGTGACTGATTGTCCTAAGTGGATAGGCATGCAAGGGTTGCAAGACCCCAAGCTTCACATGATACATAGGATAGATCAACCCATTGAAGGTCAAGACACTAGTGCTATATCCATTCATAGACCCAGGACAACCTATATCCTCCCTATATATGGTAGGGTACCCTTGGATTATGAGCTCATTGGTGCCAATGGGACCCAACGAGATCAACCATGGAGAACTCAACAACTTTATGAGTTGAATTGAGTTCCCGTGAGACCAACTCCAAGAAGTATTGCTACTAAACATTCTACTTTAGTAAATTCATGTAGCATGGCCACTAGATTCACCAGTGATCCAAGGGAAGCTTTAGAGCGACCTCGTAGTACATACACTACTTTTGATCATGGGGATACTCAACCCATAACACAATACATAGAACAAGTCACCCTCATGGACAAGGGTAAGCACATAGTAGGAGCCTCCCTGAGGGGCCTAAACATTAGAACTCTTTGCACATAGTTATAAAGGCATGAACCTTTACCAACGGGTTAATTTTATCGTATATGTATGTTAGAGGAAGCTTTGTGCATCAAGAAAGAGCATGTAGAAGCTCTTGATCAAGAAGAGCAAAGGAAGAGGCATCTACACCTACAAGGACAATTCTCAAAATAAGAAAGAGCTAAGCATGAGGAGTTATCAAAGAGGCTAGCTTTAGTAGATGCACACATATGTGGTGAGAGATATCAACATGAGAGACGTGTTGATTCTTATAAAGGGAGAAGCACTAGGTAAAGAAATGAGCATGCTCACCACACTTCACAACATCAACAATACCTGGACCTTGAACATACACAATTCAATGAGGAAAAAGTAGGGATAGAAGATCAGTATATCTTGAACCTCCATCCATGGTTATGGGATATGAGTACATACACCCAAAATAGGTAAACACAGAATTACCTCCCTTACCACCATGAGTGAACCTTCAAGAATAGGATATTATCTCTTCAAAGGTATATCAGATACTTGATGAGAGAGGCAAATCTCTCAAAAAATAGGACATAGGTGGATATAAGCCGACATTGAGCAAGATATACAACTAGCCTCTGTGCCCCTCAGTCCTGAGTCCTATTTATCCTAGGAACTTTTAGATGCCTAGGCTAGACAAGTTTAAAGGAGAGGAAGATGCACAAGAACACATGACCAACTTCATGAACATGTGCTTCCACCTTGAGCAGAATGATGCCTCGATGCTGAGGACATTCATCATGACATTCTCAAGCATAATGACTCAATGGTTCAATCAGTTACCCAAGCATAGCATCACCAGTTTTGAGCAAATAGTAAATGTGTTCCTTGAACACTTCTCCTTTGGTGCCAAGAAGAAGGTTAACCTGTCTGATATGGCTAATTTAAAGTAGTATGACTATGATCCAGTGATGGACTATGGGGATAGGTGAAGAAAAATCATGGAAAAACTATCATTCTCCATATCTACTAAAGAACTCATCTGAATATTCACAAAGAGTTGTGCAAAACACATCTCTCTATTATTACAACTATAATAGTATGAATTATTAGATGAAGCCTTGACTCAAGCCAAGATTATTGAAGACATAAAGGTCGATGAGGGAGACCTAAAGCTCCACAATAAGAAATAGTGGAGAAAGAACAATTGAAAAGACAAGAATAAGTAGAAGTAGGCCAAGCCTGCTTAGGTTAATCAGGTTGTATTGGCCATGCCAAGGGAGGGGAATGGACAAAACCCTAGAATTATTAGGCTCTCCCCATGTCATCCAAATATGACCCTAAGAACAACCAGGGCTAGAACAAGGAATGTTGACCACATAATTATTACATGTCTCTAAATAAATTTATGTATTAAATATTTAATTAGTTAAGTGAGGCACAAAGGATAATATTTCTTGATGTGCAACTTCTTGACCCTAACCATCCTAAGCCAATGGGATATAGGGAATATCAATACTGCCCATATCATAGGATACATGGGTATGACATCAAAAATTGTATCAGATTCACGAATGTCATATAAATATGATTGAAAGGGAGAGCTAAAATTTGACAACCTGCTAGCCGTTGATAACCGAGACATGGGCATATTCAAGAACCCATTTCCAAATCATGAGGCCCCTAGAGATCAGGGCACCCAAGTCAACCAAGTTCTAGTCGAGCCACCCATTTAGGGATGCATAAAAATGGTTGAGATAGTCAATGTGGCTACCAAGAGTTAGAGATATGGGTAACCATAGCCTCTAGTGGATCCCATTAATATCCCAATTGTACCTCAGTAGAGATAGGTTCAAAATAATCCTCTGGGTCCACCAACAAGACCTATGGTAACTATTTAGAGTAGACTATAACAAAACCTACAAATGACTCCAGCTAAGTTATCAATTTATGAGCTTATACAACAATATCCTAGGCACATGGAGACTTTGATGGATATTTTGAGAATAATTGAGCTCTAGCCCTAGAACCTATATGCATTCACACACTTTATGGGGTAAGTATAGTAGTTCCAAGAGCTTGTGATCCACTTCTATGATCATGAAATCAAGGTAGTTTCTACTACCTTAGAAGACCCATCACTGCATATTATTGCATCAATAAATGACATACCCTTCAAGTAGGTTATGATCGATATGGGCTCATAGATCAACATCATCACTACAAAGGATATAGGGCACCCAAAGATCCTTAAGTCCAATATTATCCTGACCTCCTACATGTTGATGGCTTTCAATGATGCGCTATGCTCCATAGTGGGTACAGTCAATTTGCCTATACAGGTAGGACATAAGACCATCCCTGTGATGTGTCATGTGTTGGAAGGAGTGATGCAATATAATATCCTTCTAGTGTGTCCCTAGATAAGTAACATGCAATGCGTACCCTCAATACTACACCAATGCATCAAGTATGTGCATGAGGGATAAGCTCATGTGGTTCCATCCAATGAAGAGTCATTCAAGTACATGCATCAGGTTGACTTATCATGGGATTTTGTCCTTATGTAAATGCACCTATACATAAGGCCTTCATGCCCAACCACTTAGTCAAAAAACAAAAGTAGATAAGTGTAAGGTGACCCATCCACATCGGCACCACTTCCTGCCTATAAGACTATTGGTATATCTGAAAAGCCTTCGACATCTAAGGCAAAATATAACAAAAATTTAAATTCACCCCTAGTGGAGGAAGGACCCAAGAAATTTTTGACCATATAAGTTGTAGGAATTCCTACTCCCATGGAGGAGGAAGATTCCCAAGAAATATCCAAGGAGGTGCCTTAACCTGCCTCGTCTACATCATCAACAGTGTCAACTGCACCACAGGTGATAGTTCACCTAGTCCACACAGGACTAGGTAAATATCTTGTGCAAAATGTGACTTTCATGCCAATTATTGAGTTTGCACAATACATTGGATGACCAAGAGTCCCAATTCTACCAGTAGGGATAGTATTGCCGTTAAGGGTTCCCCCTAATCAAACCAAATTTATATATGCTAGTTTAGATTATGCCCATATTGCTCCTGATCTTGAAAGGGATGAGGATGAGCCATTCACCATGAATGTTCATTACTTGTCAAATATTGAGTTCACTCTGAAGTACTTTGAGTAGTGTCATTGGCATGGCTATGGCCTAGGCCTTTGTGAACAAGGGTTCCAACTACCATTTCAATCAATAGTACCAACTACTTATTGATAGGTATGATTTAGGCTATTGAACACAGAGTCATGATGATTATTTGGAAGCAACCCTAGATAGGTTAAGTATTGGTTTCAGGGAGGATATTGATTGTAATCCCTATCAACCCCTAGCAAAAACTACTTGGGTGATGGATGGGTGTCAATGGTCAATATCACACCACCTGATAAGTATCACCTTGAATCCTCTCTTGAAGCACCCCCATCAGGAGCCATCCTATGGGAGGAAGAGCCAATGCATGGATATGAGCAAGAGGAGTATGACTATGTCCCAAGTGAGAATGAAGATGAAGTTGGCCTGGCCTACCATGGGTCTTGATATGTATAAAATATTTCTTGGATAGGCCACAGAAAGAGTGGGTACATCTCATATGAGAGTGCATACATCTTGGATGAGGATGGATACATGTCATATGAGAATGGCTATGAGTCAAAAGACTCAACAAAGATGGCCTACCTTCGACCTAGACGTGCAAGCCACATCATTGGGCCAGAAACAAATGCCAATAGATTCTTCATAAGTGATGATGACTTTTAAAAATTTGGGGTATCAACAGGCATATCACCACCCCATCCTAGGGCCAAAAAAAATATCAATGGTTTATTTATAAGCGATGATGATTTTGAGGATGAGATCTAGATGCCCTATCTTGGGCCTTGTCACTTGCATCTAGTGGATCTACTTGTTGATAAATAAGTGATGCTTCACACCATAGATCCTAATATGTGCTTCTTGGAAAGACCCCCTGATCCAGAGGTCATCTATTGCATGGTCTTCCCAGACCCACCAACATTTAGAGTGTAGTTGTTGCCTAACAATACCATAATTTCTTCTATCCATAGGCTATATCTTGAGATCCCTATACCCCTAGAGCCTCACCATGAGTATGGAGGGTGCACCCATGATATTGAGCTTCACCTGCGTGGTCCTATAGATTTCATTCCATCCATAAACATGATCTCCATTGATTTGACCACTCCACTTCATAACCCAATAGATCCTTAAAAACCGTTGTGTCTCAACTTAGATGCTATTGATTTGGATCGCACTGATTCACCCCTAGAGCCTAAGGATTTCTTCCCTAATGAAGATATGTTACAACCATTCCATTTTGCACTAGGCTATGCACATGATGTCTATCACACTGGTCTTGATCCTAAGCCAATGGGAACTATAAATCTAGCATATGAAATTTATTTAATCCCCACATCTCACCAGTTTGAGGAGGGGTCACATATGGAAATAGAGGAGACTTTTAAGGTGGAAATCAGTGATGATCCTTCTCAACCAAATAAATTCAATTTTGGAGAAATCTTATCTCCAAAAGAATAGGCCATCATAATTCCTCTATTAAAATAGAGGACAAATATCTTTGCTTAGACCTACAAAGACATACCGAGGCTAGATCCAAAGTAGGTTGTCCACAACCTTTCACTAGACCCTACAAAGAAACCAGTCAAGTAGAAGCTCAGAAATATGCATCCAACCATCACTTTGATGGTTAAAAATGAGTTGCAAAAACTGTTGGATGTAGTCTTTATTGTTCCCATCAACTATCTAGAATGGGTATCAAACATGGTGCCTATAGGGAAACCTAATGGAAGAATCCACATTTGCATAGATTTTATGAATCTCAATAAGGCAACCCTGAAGGATTCATTTTCATTACCCAACATAGATGCTCTTGTAGATACAACTGCAGGTCATGAGATACTCTTCCTAATATATGGTTTTTTTGTTTACAATTAGATTTAAATTAAACCTAAATACCAGCATAAAATCATACTCACCACTCCTTTGATGGTTAAAAATGAGTTGCAAAAATTGTTGGATGTATTCTTTATTGTTCCCATCGACTATAAAAAATGGGTATCGAACATGGTGCCCATAGGGAAACCTGATGGAAGGATCTACATTTGCATGAATTTTAGGGTCTCAATAAGGAAACACTAAATAATTCATCCTTTTATCCAACATAGATGCTCTTATAGATGAAACTATAGGTCATGAGATGCTCTCTCTAATGGATGATTTTTATGGTTACAATTAGATTTAGATTAAACCTAAAGACCAACATAAAATAACACCCACCACTCCATGGGGGAATTTTTGTTACAAAGTGATGCCATTTAGTTTTTAAAATGTTGGTGCCACATATCAGTGGGCTATGACATATATTTTCCATGACTACATGCACAAGATATTTGAAGACTACATCAATGATTTACTAGCCAAGTCATTGCTGTAAGAAGAGCATACTGAGACCCTTAGAAAGGTCTTTGATTTTTTGATTGAGCATGATGTCAGGTTGAATCCCAAGAAATACATCTTTGGTGTAACTTTGGGAAAACTCTTGGGATTCATAATTTCTAAATGAGGCATCAAGGTAGACCCAAAAAAGGTAAAGGCTATCCTATAGATGGCCCCACCTACAAACATTAGAGAACTAAGGAGCCTACAAGACAAAGTAACATCCATAAAGTAATTACAACTATTGAAAAAATGTCGACCCATGAATTGACTACTACACAAGGGGGTCCCATTCTAGTGGGATGAAGAATATCAATAAGCCTTTGTTGAAATCAAGGAGCACCTGGCAATGCCACCGATCCTAGCTCCACCAAGGCTAGATATGACATTCCTAATGTATATACCTACTATAGACTTCACTTTGGGCACCATGTTGGCTCAAAATAATGTGCAAGATAAGGAACAAGTGATATATTACATCAACCACACCCTGGTGAGCTATGAGATAGGATATGCATACATAGAAAATTTGTGCTTAGCAATGGTCTTTGCAACCAAGAAATTGTGGCACTACATGTTGAGCCATGCAACATATGGAATATCCAAACAAAATCCTTTGTAGTATATGATGAGCAATACATATCATAACACACATACTACAAAGTGGATCATGCTATTCATAGAATTTGATTTAGAATTCATAAGCCAAAAGTCTATCAAGGGATAAGTCATAGCAGATCATTTGGCTAAGATGCCTCTTCAGAAAAGTAGACCCCTCACCATAGAACTTTATGATGATACTGTCTTTGCATTATCAAAAGCACCCAAACCCAAAGAATCAAAAAATAAATCTGACATGACTCTATTCTTCAATGGTTCAAAGCGTGAGCAAGGAGGCAGTGCAAGGATTATCTTTTTTACACCATAAGGTGCTCCAATGCCCTTGTCATTCAAGCTAGAGTTAACTTGAACTAATAACAACACTAAATATGAGACCCTAATATTGGGTTCCCAAATAGCCATCGCCATGAGAATCAAGAGGCTAAATATCTTCGGTGACTCCCTCCTCATAGTTAACCAAGTCAAGGGACTATTTCAATGTTAGGATCCAATCCTAAAAGCTTATAAGGAGCTTGTCAAAACCTATTTAGCTAAACTATAAAGTTATGACATCGATGCAATCCCTCATTCATAAAATAGATTTGTAGACACCATGGTATATTTGGGATCCTTGATCCCTCAGAATCTATCTGTTTATTTCACTACCATTCATGTGAAAATGCTCTTGCACTAAGTAATATAGCATGAGGCTTTTTATAACAAGGAATCAGTTAACATGATCCATATAGAGCTAGACCATGATTGGTTCTGTAAAGCCAAAGACTTCTTAAAGAAGGCACCTTCAGAGTCCTTGATCTCGTAGGGTCCTACGGAGAATGGTATAACTATTCACCACAAGGTTATTTCTTAGTCTATATTTGTGAAAATCGAATTGCAGGAGGAACAAGTTGTCTTATCTGTCAAGGCTATAGTTTATTAGGATTGGTTATCCCAATTAGAAGATTTCTTGAGGCTTAGAATCATTCCATAAGGACTGTTGCATGTCGAAATATGAGCATTTAAGAAAAAAGTGATAAGATATATCTTTCTAGGAGGTATATTATATCGTTGAAGATATGATGGAGTCCTCCTTCAATGCTTAGAGCCCCAAGAATAAGCTTGGGAAATTTTGCAAGCTCATGATGGTACATGTGGTGGCCACTTCAACAACATGGTCATTGTCAAGCACATCCTTAAAATGGGTTATTACTGGCCCATCATGGAGAAATATTACTATGAGTATGTTAGGAAATGTGTTAAATTTCAACAACATGCAAATCTGATGCACTTTCCATATTAGGCCTTACAGCCCATTCAGGCGACTTGGTCATTTTCTTAGTAGGTTTTCAATCTGATCAGAAAGATTTATCCCCATCCTCGGGTTGATATATGTTTATCTTAACAACCACTGAGTACTTCACCAAATGGGTGGAAGTGGTCCCCTTAACCTCAATAATTGGACCTCAAATTACGGATTTAATATTTCACAACATCATCTATCATTTAGGGGTACCCTTCAAGATAATCTCGAATAATGGTCCATCATTCAAAAATAAAAATATGTGAGCTTTAACGACCAAATACAACATTCAGCATAGTGTTATGATACCATACTATCCACATGCAAACGGGAAAGCAGAGGCCTCAAATAAGACAATAGTAGCCATATTAAAGAAGGGAGTGAAAGAAAATTTCAAGGATTTGCATCTGTAATTTCCCTTAGTATTATGGGCTTATAGGACTAGTGGATGGACACCCATTGGGGCAACACTGCTTTCGCTTGTATATGGCACTAAGGCCATTATGCCCTTATATTTGGAAATTTTGATATTGCACATCACATTGAAAGAGTTCGTCAATGATGACACTGTGCAACAAGCTCGATTGGATCAATTGACCCTCTTGTATGAACACTGCATAAATGCTCTTGAGAATATTCATGTTTACCATAATCGTCTAACACGAGATTATAACAACAAAGTACACCTTAGAGACTTTAAGGTTAGATATCTTGTGCTTAAATAAAACCAACAAAACTCAAATTTGTCATCGCATCTACGAGATAAATTTATGACCAATTGGATAGGTCCATATATCATATCTGAGAATATTAGGGATTAGGCCATATCTCCTAACAATGCTAGAAGGTGTTGAAGAGCCAGAGCCTCTCAAAATTATTCATTTAAGGGTGTTTCATACATAAATCAGTAAAATATTAAAAACATTCAAATAAATTTCAAAATTTTCAAAAAAATAATAGAAATCATAAAAATCCAAACAAATAAGAAAAATTTAAAAGTAAAAGGCTCCAAAGGTATCTCAAAGCCCTTTGGTCAAGTCAACTCACAAATGGCTCCAAAGGTATATTAAATCCCTTTGGTCAATTCACAAAAAGCTCCAAAGGCATCTTAAAGCCCTTTTGTCAATTCACAAAAAGCTCCAAAGGCATATTAAAGCCCTTTGGTCAACTCACAAAAATCTCCAAAGGCATATTAAATCCCTTTGGTCAATTCACAAAAAGCTCCAAAGGCATATTAAAGCCCTTTGGTCAAAAAAACAAAAGGCTCCAAAGGCATCTTAAAGCCCTTTGGTCAAATCACAAAAAATCTCCAAAGGCATCTTAAAGCCCTTTGGTCAAATCACAAAAAAGCTCCAAAGGCATCTTAAAGCCCTTTGGTCAACTCAAAAAAAAAAAAGCCCAAAAGGTATCTTAAAGCCCTTTGGTCAACTCACAAAAAATCTCCAAAGGTATCTTAAAGCCCTTTGTTCAACTCAAAAAAAAGCCCCAAAGGCATCTTAAAGCCCTTTGGTCAACTCACAAAAAGGCCCAAAGGCATATCAATGCCCTTTGGTCAACTCACAAAAGGCTCCAAAGGTATCTTAAAGCCCTTTGGTCAAATCACAACATGCCCCAAAGGCATCTTAAAGCCCTTTGGACTAAACAATTTAAAATCAAAAGTTCAAAAACATGCATAGTAATCAAAACTCAAAAACAATTGAAAGCATCAAAAATACAAAAACATTTGCATTTGCACTTGCATCCATATAGTCGCATTGCATTAGGTATTCGCACCCGTTGCATTCACATTTGCTAGGATGTATTCACAATCTTAAAAATTACATCATGTTTGTACATCAATCATGCATCTTCAAAATCCACCATAACCCATCACCCATAGGTATAACTATGTTTTTCAACACAACCTCTCCTATTGCTATAAGGAATATACTAGGGTTTTTTGGTCACTCATCCATACCTATTGGTTTTATCAAACTTTGTAGAAATTTATCTTTGCTTTCAATAGGCGAGGTTTAGTTTTGATAGAACCTAGTATATTTCAAAATCCTATCACTAATCAATTCACTAGTATCCTAGTTGGAACAAGGTAAAGATGAACACTATGAAGTGGTATTAGGTATCCTAAGGTAAAAAGTTTATCTTGCTCATCCCCTATGCGACTGGTTTGGAAATACTAAAAATTGGAAAAAGGACAAGTTCACACCTACCCAAAGAAATCCCTTGCTTTAATAAAAACAAGCAAAATATTGAACAAAGTAAAATTAAAAAAAAAATAGTGATTATCATCACTACATAAATCCCTTGCTCAAAAGAAAACAAAAAAAATCAAAATAAATAGCAATTTTCATCACTAAGCATGAGCAAGTATCCCAAATAAATATGAAGAAAAGAAGGGAGTATTGAACTTGAATCCTTGGAATTCTTAGCATGGATGAACCGTAAGACATCCTTATGTACGATGATATGTCTATCACATTAGCATCTCGCTTTTGTACAGACCAATGTTTGCATGTGTAAGAGCTAGCTTTAGGTGTACTATACCGCTTAGTGGTTTAATAAAATTGAGTCTAGCTTAGGATCAGGATAAACATTTGAAGATACCCAATACAGCAATGGGTTGAATGAATCCCACCTATCACTGGGGTATGCTTATATTTTATCTAATGTATTCATTTGCACACACATGGATAATGAGTGTATAGGTCTTCATAACAAAACTTTATTCTCTAGAGAGATCTGTATGATCGGTATACAACTTTTGATGGAAAAACTAGGGTATTTGAATCTCATGGAAAACCTCAAAAATAACCTCATAGCAACAATTCATATCATCACTCGCATCATCAACTTTTTTTTCATTAAATGGTAATCATAAAATAGGATAGATACCAAATAAGTGTCAACAATGATATTTAGACAACTACTTACTATTTTGTGCATATCTTTTAATTTACAGAAGCTAATCAAGAAAGTACATACATATCACATCATATCATTACACATTTGGATGCTTAAATGATTAATTCTTATTATAAGATTTATTATTTATTCATGATTTTTATACATTATATGGTGTCATCCAATAGATTGTCAAAACCCATGTCACATCATACCATATGTTTTAAGTGATTAAAGCATACAGGTTCATTCACATTAGATCATCATCATAATACATTACATACATTTCTTTTAATATTTCATTAACAACATAAGTGAGATGCATACAATAGACAAAAGTAAACATGCATTTAACAATAACCATTGCATTCATATATGCATCCATTATCATCATCTAGATCATGCCACCTAAGCTTCATGCATCATAAAGCATAATTCATATAAACCACACCATGTAGCATAAAATCATAAAGTAGTCCACCTACACAACCACATCATAACATCTAAAGCATCACATCACATCATATAGCATAACATCATAATCACATCACATAAACATAAAAACATAATCATAAAAAATACACATAATGAGTCTCAAAGTATAGATATCATATAAATTTGTGTCAAATTAGTACATGTAGGTACAATATCATCATAAGGCTAAAATTATGTAGGTCACTTGACCTTACACTCAAAAATGAAACCAGTACAATAACCCCATCAACATAGGTCTATGCCCTCTACCTTGCCTCTACCCTCGACTCTATCCTTGTGTGAACTATGGGAGCGAGCCCCCGTAGTCCTCTCTGTATGGGTCCTGGTCCTCTAGCTAGGCCAAACTAAAGACTACCCTGATGTAGTACACATACTACGATGTGACCCCCTACTGTGGGTCTCTCCCTAGGAGTGGTATCTAGTAGCCAAACCTGAGACCTCAGAGTAACAATGTAGGTGGCATTTGATGCCATCTGGTCCTAATTCTCCTTGATGATCCCCTCTAGCCATATAACCTCGATACCTACATCCAAACTCATAGGCCCCTGTGCAATCTGGCTTCGAGCAGCATCTCGCTCGATAGTGAGTTGTGCAACTTGTACCTAAAGAGCAGCAATAGTAGCATCCCACTACTATACATGAATCAGAGATGACTAGAACTTAGACTCTACCTGGTATAGTTGAGCTTGAAGAGGGTACTCATGCTTCTCAGGATCTAACTCCTCCTCCTCATCAGGTATAACCTACTCCTCTACCATATGCTCCTCTACCACCTACTACTATGCTTATCCCAAACCCTTTATCTGAGATTGCACTCAATCTTCATCAAGATCCTCAGCCTCTGCCTCATCCACGAACCACCACAAGTAGACACCACCATACCACAATCATGTAACCCACCATCGGGTATATGCCTATGTAACCCCGACATCAACCATGCTGGGATCAACTATAGGAGGGTCATACTCCTCTAAAACTATTGTAACTCGAGGTGGTGGAAGGTTCTTCTCTACGATAATCTAGTGGTATACAACTGGCTCAAGGGGAACATCCTACTGAATGTTAAACTACCAAAGCACCCTGGAATAATAGAAAAATTCTCTAATACCATCCTTGTGGTCGATAACCCATCAGTTACACCAAGTTTGAGTTGTAAAACTAGTTGGATACCTCCAAGAAAGGCACTCATAGTAAGACCTCCAAATGATGTCCTAGGCCTACAAGCCAATCAAATATATCATATAGTAAGAGAGCTCTCATGCATGGTGCCAAATCTTGTGCTCCTCACACTCTTAGATCCATATAGACCCATAGAACTAAGTTACCTCTGCTATATCAATGAACTAAATAGGTAGACCTCCTGGATGGTCCACACTGATGTGCTTCCATCCCCATATCTAGAGGATCAAGTTGCAAGTAATTTTGGCCCATCTACAAAACTAAATCCGGTATAGCTCATCATAGCACTATGCCAGTAGTGCGCTCCCCCAAGCATAGATGATATGCTTCATGATATCCACCATGTCATGAACCATAGCCAAGAGGTTCCATGGGAACCTTGCTTCAAAGCAGTTAGGCAACAAGATATTGCAAATCACCATCAATAGGACAACATATCTCTGTGAGAAGACATCCTCCTGATACCACTGAGCCATGGAAACCTCGCCAGACTGGGTATCCTAGAAATCAGCAGTGGCATGTCTCCCAAAGACCCTCATGAAGACTATGTCTCTAGAATCCATGGGAGAAGAAACAATGGGAACTCCATCAAAAGGGATCCTAAAGATCCTGTACATGTCCTCCAATGTAATGGTCATCTCACCAATATGAAGGTGGAATGGGTTAGTCCTAGAGTCCCACTTGTGGGACAGGGCAATAATATAGGCCTGATCCAACATGATTATCAGAATCCTAGTGACATACTAAAGGTCATGAGCATCAAGCCAATGCCATTTCATGGCATCCATGTTAAGCAAAAGTTCCACCAGCAACTTCGGGTTTTCAGCCCATGTAGAGAAAATATAGAAGTGCAAAATAAATGCCTAAATCAAATGCACTAAAAAACTAATGATTTCATAAAACAAAAATGGTGCAAGATAATCTATGATCAGCTTAAGACTAGCAAAATAGTGATAAAGTCCACCTAAACATCCAAAAAAATAAAAAACTACACTTCAAAATTGCAAAAATCATCAATTAAATCATCAAAATTTTAAAAATCTAAAAAATAAGTCAAAGGCCTCCCTGACCGCTCATGCCAAGAGTGGCCACGAAGTAGCTGGTGATGACGACAGTGGCCTGTTTCCAATGGTCAAAAATTTAATTGTAGGATTTTAAACTGGTCATTGATGGTGACAGTGACCAACCTCAGGCCAGGTAGGTTGCTCTAAGTGGCAGTGATCAGTAGGCAGCACGCCAATGACATTCTCCCTTGGGCAAAAAAGTACAAAAAAATTCAAATCTCCTAAAACTAGCTTGGACTCACTACAACTAAACCTAGCCTAGACCTATGGATGGGTTATGTTCATTTTCAACAAGTTTAATGAGGTTTATTTATTGGTTAATTAATTAGGTTCATTTTACCAAATTAAATAAGCAAGTCAGGGTTGGTAGAGTACTTGTGAAGCTTTGGCTCCTTCGCTTGTAGATGTTTCCCCTTACTCAGCCATCACATATAGTCAAAAATAAATCTGGTAGCACTCCGTGTCATAATTTCACTTTCTCACCTCAAAGCTCAAAAGTGCAATTGAAAGCTGGAAATAATGAAGGGTGAAACCCTAAAATTTACTTTTATATTTTTAAGTCACACCTCGGCTGCTGCTAGTGTCAGCGGCTCAAAATTTTTGGCCGTTGGACCTAACAATGGCCATAAAGCAGCAATTAGGGATCACTAGACCTGACAACAGCCAAGAAACAAGAAGAAATTTCCTCAATTTCTTATCGTTAAGTGCCTCAAAATGGGACATCAAGCATAGCTAGGGGTCCAAAACAACTAAAATATGCACAAATACCAAAAAAAAGTACAATATCAAAATCCAAAAAACATCATAAAAATCAAATTAACACAAAAATATCAAATAACAACAAAATCTCAATTGAGCCTTGTAATCAATTATTTGCTCAATACACTTGGTGATTGCAGTGACTAGCGCTCCATGTAAATTTATAAGACGAGTAAATTACCATAAGACCACTTAGGGAAAAGCAGTTAAGGTATAATTGAGATATTTAACTTCAAACCTGAAGAAGGCCATGACAATCGGATTGCCCCATAGGAGCAAGGATCCATCTCATTTTTTCTATAACAAATAGTTTTCAGCACAACCTACAATGGGTTTGCTATCACCTTGATTCTCTAAGAAGGCCATTATGGCTGGACCACCCCATGGGATAGAGATGTACAATTACCAAAAATGGTTGAAATCAAATCTGGATGGGAACCCCCCTATAACAACAAAAGAAACCCTCTAAAGAGGTCCAAATCATTCATCTTGGTCAATCGAATCATCACTTTATTAATTTTCCTTTTCTCATCGACTCGTCTCTTGAGGGGGTAGTCAAAATTTTCAATATTCATAGTCAAATTCAACAAAATATCAACCGATCATGTCAAATTGTGTTCATCTTACAAATCATTGCCAAAAACTATCATAAGCTTACCCTTTGTTGGGGTAAAAAGTAAACATGACAATTAAGTTTGTAGCTCTCCTCCTTTTGGATCTATATTAGTACTAAAGCTACCCGATCTCCTAATGAACGAGTGCAAACTTCCATAAGTTTAAGCCTTCAACCCTATTGGAAGCAATTATTCTAAAATGCATGCCTCTTGCATGACTGGGGTATCCAATATTGATCATATCAATGATCGTCATGCAACCTACAATGTGACCCTAGGTGGTCTATTTTTTTTGCTCCGCGTTGTGTTTTCCCATAGTGCATCCCAAAAAGGGGCATCTATAAACACCTAAAATGCATCATATTTAGGAGACTACCCATATGGACACATTCACAGATAATATGAATGCTCTTGTATCTCTCCAAGAGTAGGCAGTGGTCTTAACCACTCAAAAATGGTAGTTTTAGCCCATCCAGGCTTGGTCGCTCTCAAGTAGAGTGGCTACCATGCTTGGTCGTTGAAGACTACAGTGGCCACACCTAGCCATTGAACCTAATAGTGGCTAGCACCATGCACAATATGGCCATGAATATGGGCCTATATTATGCAATATAACTACACATTGCATTATTTACAAGCAAATTTTGGTGAGGAACTCCCTGAGTTCCTCCTAACTGCACCTTCAATGCCAATTTGTGACTGATGCTTTCCACTCAGGATGGTCAGTCGCATGAAATTTATATTGAAGCTTCTATAGGAAGCCAGGGTCCAAATCTGTAAGAGAGGACACGTCTCATATGGACTCTCCCATAAAGAGCAAAAGATCCACAATTTTTAGAGTTTATGTAGTGAAGCCCTGTCATATTGGAGAGTGACTCTACGCACCATTGAGGAGCAACGAAGTGTTATCTGGCTAAGTAGAGACTATGCATCCACTATTCATATTCATTATTATTCACTACCATTTTGTGTATCTGACACATCCGTTGACCCTTGAACATCAATTGGAATAGAGGACCTGGTTCTAAAACCCTTGGATCATGAAGAAAAAGGTTTATTTCATGGTCACTATCCTGGATAGTGGCCCGTAGGCATAACCTAGGGTTTTGATAGTAGTTTCTTTACTTTAGCATTATATTCGATTACTTTCTATTTCAGCATTTATTTCTAGCATAGATCTTATTTACTATATACATTTATATAATTTTTCCCTAAGATATGCACACATTTTTCATTAGTTTCATTGCATTTAATAATATTATGCTTGTTTATCTTGCTTATCATATTTGACACTAACAACCTCATCTAGGGAGGCATCCCAGACTACTAAGCATGCTTTGTTGTTTCTGTGTATGCATATCTATAGGTTTACAGGACCAGTTCAAGATATTCGGAGCATGAGATCCCTCCTAGATGAGAGAAGAAGGAGGCATCTGTGAGCCCTCAGACATGTTTATATGTGGGATTGAGAATCCTACGAAAGCGCACCTCCCATTTGTGAGGGGATATTTATTCCACCACTTTTTTCCTCGCTTGTAGAAATGGACATTGTAACCGGATTCAAATTTGAAATAAATAATAAAAATAAGATATTTCTTTGTTGCTTTTATTTTTGTGTTATGCATATATATTTGCTTCGTGTATTTTTTGTTTGCTATAATAATTAAATAAGCTACAAGTGAAGTCTATGGTGCACACTCCCCGATGTCACACAAATATACTTTCTTATCTTTATATGAAAAACAAATGAAATACACTACTCAACATCAAAAGGTATTACGATTATCAAGATACATTAAATAACAATCTTTCCATAATACGTTCGGCTATGGTTTTTAGGTAAAATGATGTCACAACTATTTAATATTTCCATACTAGCATCTACGGCAAAGGAAAAATATTCCCATATAACACTCAAAAATTAGAACCACATTGTAAAAAATAATAGCATTCATTATTATAGCCAAACTCCACTAAAGCATATATCAAACGACAGCTGATGAAGGCTTAATTACCAAATAAGTTTCACTATGGATTAATCAGTTGTTATAGTTGGATGGAAGGATGTGAAACTACACTAAGGCTTCTATCACACACCCATAATCTACAGGGATACATTTTACACAAAGTACAAGATATCATGAATTGGTTTGCTTTGAGTTCTTGAGTCTAGTATTTAATAAGAGATATTTACCAATAGAAACCAAAATAAATCTTCATCAATAGTGACAAAAATTATAAACACAATTAAGAAAATAATCGAAGTATGCTCCATATAATCTATACTAACATATTTTTCATATAATGAATAAATAGCAGCAAACATCCTCCAATCACTATAAAGTTTAGCAATTTGTGAATCAAAATTAGTTTTCAAGTTTGTATTATAAAATTATCCTACATGTGCTCTCTAGTGAATATCAGAGAGTGACACTTCCATAGTCTTATAATAATTAAGTTTAATCCATAGCTTGGATTAGCATGTTTAGCATTCAAACTTGAATGCTCCCTCTACAGGTTTGGATGTCTTCAACACAATTCTATAGGTTGGTGACTTACACAGTGAAACTCCTTCTCAAGGTGGATTTCTTAAAAATTTTGGTAGAAAGAAGAGAGGGAAACATTTTGGGTCAAATGACTACTTAATGATATGTAATATTTCCTAAATGTATTTTCTTTAATGTAAAGCTCATGATACAGATTTAAACTCACTAAATTTTAATTCAAATTAAAATAGTGTATGCATTCATTATTCAAATACGAATTATGATATTATATATTTTTTGAAATTAGATTTGTTGGTTTCTAGCTTGTGTTTCAATTCACAAAGCCTATAAGTGGTTATGTTAATCTTTTCAATTTTAGAAACCAGTTAAAAATTCTTTTATAAAGCTATAACAGGTCATATTATTTGAGTTCTTTCATCATTCAAGCAACATAATTTCAAACACATAGTCATCAACAATATAATTTTAGATATACAACAATAGTCTTGCCAAGTTAGCACCATTTCGACCTGATAAAGAAGTCATCTACAAATGTCTTGCTTAAGGATTTCCACCAATGCTCCGCTCCAAGTCCACACTTCCCCTTGATGGTTATAACTAACTTATATCATTGTTATATAGAAGCATGGAGGTGCCTTCTTTCCAAAAAGTGGGTTGCTCATGCAAATGCCTCATTCAAAATAATGCTAAGTAGATTTCAACTTTATATATTTTATATTAAGCTATATGCTTATTGTATTCATATTATATATATATATTAATATCGATATTTATTATTTTATTTTAAATTATTATTTTTATATCATTATTTTTATTTATTTTTTATTATATATATATATATATATTTGTTTTTCATTTTATTATTATTATTTTTATTTTAAATTTATATTTATATTTTTAAATAAAAATAGTATTATATATATTTAAATCATCAAAACGTAAAATGCATATGATTTTCTTTTCATGAATCAACTACATGAATGCATTTTTTTAGCTTCCATGTACTCACGGGCCATGGTGTTGCTTACACCTCCCATCATATCCCACCTTACCTCATGCGGATAATCTCTATATTTCTACCAGAAGGTGGGCACAGGTTCAACTGATCATCTTCTTGAAGATGAAAACATGTTCCTGGACTCACAAGTTTTTATCAATCGTATCTTATTCTAAAGATAATAGCAAAAATATGACTAGAAAAATGGGAGGGATGTTACATGTGGCATGGAAAAAATCCCTTATTAGTCATTCCTCTTAAGGGACACTCTTCTACTCCAAGATCCTCTTGCAATCACATAAAAGGAAACTTGGCATAACCTTGGGTAAGATATCTATAATATGCTATATTAATCACATATAAACTATATCAAGCATCTCATAGGAATTAATACATCAAATGTAATGCATTCAAACCTCAATGTGCTTAGTATATTGATGACACACTAGATTTTAGACAACCTTTATGAAACTTTAATTATCATGATCAAGAAAGATTAGAAATTTCTAAGGACTACCCAATTACTCCAAAATAATGAACATCAATTGATGGTGTTTAACATTATCATTGGAATAATAATATTTAGATTGTATACAAGACTAATATATGGTGTACTATCATCTACAACAATAAGATATTTGATCCAAAACCAATATAAACAATAAACCTAGTGGTGGAGCATTTCCATTCCAAATCATTATCCCAATATACACCAAAAAAAGTATGTCAAAAGAGGAGGTACTCCAACTCGATAGCGAATACTCATTTGGTATGTATATCTAATATTTAAGGATTTGTATGATCTCTATCTAGTTAATATAATTAGTTTTTTGTATATACCTATACCAATAGATGATAATAAATGAAATATTTAACCAAGTGTGAGTGAAATAGATATGCCCCCTAAGAAGTGATTGGTACAAAGTGGCATCCATGAAAAGAATCTTGTAATCTATTCATATATTTAAACAAAAATTAAGGGAGTCTTATAAAGTTTGTATTTCTCCATACCAAACTAATTTAGAAGATCAAGGGCATACTTGGGCTAATATATGACGATCTTAGATGTTTATTATTCAATATGAATCCTCAAAATGTAACATAGTCCTAGATCTATCATCTCAAGTATCCATGACTTAATTTCTTATATTATGTGTATTGAACCTCTTGTGATGGTAATATCATCAACATACAACACAATCACAAAAAATTGATAATCCTAATGCTTGGTGTAGACATCATGCTTTGTATCACATTTCTAAAATACAAAAGTAAGAAACATCAATGAATATTTTTATACTAATAATGAGGATATTGCATAAGCACATACAAGTCCTTATTCTACCTACAAACTAAGGAGGTGATTTTTCCAAGCTTAAAACTAGATGGTTGTTACATATATATGCCTTATTAAAGCTCAAAATTAAGAAATAAATATTCATGTTCATTTAATGTAACTCTCTTCCATATATAACAATAAAGAGAATCATTCAAATAGAGTTCATCCATATAATCAGGGTAAAGATCTCTAAATGGTCAACTCCCTTATTTTGAAATAATATATTAGCAATAAGTCCTACCTTTTTTTTTCTCTACCTTACAATCAAAAGTATATTTGGTCTAATAGACCTATTTACAACCAATAATATTCTTCCCTTTAGGAAGAGGAACAAGATCCTATGTTTGATTCTTCATTAATGACTCATACTCATGAAGTATAACATCCACACATGTTGGACAACCCTTGGATTTAGAATATGTGAGAGGATCTCCAAAATATTGAAATCTCAATATTAAGTCCCAAGAGGAGCCTTTTGATGGTGCTCTTGAGAGATAATGGTCTTAGCATCTTAAAGGAGGGTCTAATCCCAATTGGACATTAAATTACTTGTAGAATATTGTAACACATCTTACATATAAATAGCATAAAAATACTATACTAGAGAATAAAACTAAAATTCATCATCCACCTCAATCCCAACACCATAACACAAGATATGGGAGTATCAATATAAACTACTACATGATATAAAAATACAAGCATTGTAGAATGGTCGAAAAGAAGAGTCATATCGCTAGATATTATTTATGGACCCCCATTATAGGGTTAATAAGTCAAAACAACTATACTTTTACCAATGAGAATATCAAAAGGAACAATAGAAACTAGTAAATGAGCTACAAAAGGAGAATTATTGGCTAAAAGGATGAGAAATAGTCTAGAGGGAGTTTATGTCAACACATCATCAAAGATCACATCTCTCCAAATAATGAAATCCCACAATAGGGGGCCATACAAGTGATAATAATTAAAGGTATTAGATACACAAGGATTAAATTATGTATCTTGGCATCTACCTTATTCCATTTTTAATTTAGAAATATGATCCCATGTAGTGGAGCCAAATGTACACAATATAGAAATATTAGGGTTGTCACCTATCAATATCTCAAGAATATTCATATCCTAAACAACTAAAGTTAGAGTATGTTGATGATAAGAGCTACAAACTTTATTGCTTCACCCCAAAACTTAGGCTCCATATGCTTGGAATGCAACGTACATCTAGTCATCTCAATGATTATCCTATCATTCTATTTAGCCACCCCATTCTACTATGAGGTATAATGAACAATCCTTTACCATGAAGAGCCAAGAAATCACCAAAAATATTACTAACATACTCACCTCCTTGATTTATCCTCAATTAATTCATATTTCTCTCAAATTTATTCTCGATAAGATCCTTGAAGTCCTTATTAAAGGCTTTATATTTGGTATAAATGATATACAACTAGACATACTTGGAAAACTCATCAATAATATTAGAAATTAGTTATTTCTAGAAATATATGGTGCTCCTATGGGACTCAAATATAAATATGAATGAGCTTCAATATTTGTATAGTATTTCTAGAAGTCCCATTGGTAAGGACTCTCATTTATGCTTCCCCAAGATACATCCCTCACAAAAAATAATAGGAGAAGAAATAGAAGGAAGAAAAACAACAAAATTATCTTGACTCATTTATCTCTAGGATCAATTGACAATGTTCAAAATTTTGTGATTTGATTTCTTGCTAATGTCATCTTCCTATTCCACCATATCTATAATATATTTCTTCTTAGATAAGGAAGAGTAATAAGAATATGTAACCTCACCAAGATTTCATACCTAATCATAATCATAACAATAACCTAAGGTAATTATCTTAAATCCATCATCAATAACCCTAATCACACCTCGATGCAACTAAAACACAACCTTTTTAGTCATATAAGTTTTGTGATAGATTGAATTTATATTGGGCCCACACCTAGAACTTGAATAACTTCATCAAACAAGGAGAAAATAATTATCACCTTACCGCACATGACTACCCATATAGAGGATTCATCACCTTTGAGCACATGATCTTTGGAATGATGTCCACTATAGTCAGGCAAAATATGTCAATGCTTAGTCGTATATCAGTTTACCCCTAAATCTACCTTCCCCTCTTTAGAGGAAGTGGATGTCCAATATCCTAAGTGATTATTTATATGTGGCTATGAGATATAACCATCATGTTCATCCTAAATTTGAGTAAAGAAGAGGGCAACCCATTTTTTGTTGTCTGTTTGAGTTTCTTAATCCATAATTGACAAAAATCTACCTTATGTTTTTCCTTGAAAAAGTTGTAAACTAGCTTCTTGGCTTTCTTCTCTCTATTTTTCAACTTCTTGTTAACTTTTATTTTCTATCACTTCTTTTGTTTAGCCTAGATAATGAGATAATTATAACCAAGCCTAATGGTGAATAAGATATTTGAACACAACATTAAGGGATGGAGAAATATTATTGGGAAAATATACTTAAACCATCTCAAATACAAAAATTATCTCATATGATTTTAAAACATTTGTTGAACATAATACTAAAAAGAGCTATATTTCCACCACTACCTCCTCTGGCAATGTGAATGTCTTCTTATAGTTTCTTGAATTGATTGATGTATTCATTAACAATCTCAAAAATATCTATGTCCAAAGTGCTAATATTTGCTTTCAATCTATTGATATGTGACTCCATATAGTCATACATCTATTGGAAATTGCCTAGTAGTTACTTTGGATTCATAATGCCACTCATGTGATTATCATAAATCCTTGTATAGCTATTTTTCACATTATAATTAATGGGTATAAGGTTCTCATTCACATATTTGAAAAGTCTCTCCTTTGGAGGAGAGATTCAATCTTGATTTTCTAAGTGGCATACTTAGGTCCATTGATAAAGGTAACATGTTTATCCATGGAATCCATACTAAAATATTATCTTTTATGTGCAATTGTGACTAAAAATAACATTTGCTAATCTGAAGAGCTTGAAAATTATACGATTTAAAAAAAATCTCAAATGGTCACTAAACAACCCATCCACTCGACTAGATTTCATGTAAAGTAGAGTGAATGGGGCTCAAACCTAATCCATTATCCACTCAATGGACTTTGAAAATACAATAAAATAATTCCACCAATTCTCATGGTGGTAATTTTGATAACCCAGTCACATATCCTTCCTACGTGCTATATATCCACCTACATTATCTATTTTAGCACCAAGGAAGGAAATATTGCTTTGAATATTCTCATCTCAGAACTAATTTTTTTTTTTAAATAGAGGAAAACAAAAAAAAATTTACATAATAAATATATTCATGGTGAATGACTTGATTGAAACATTGAACTTGGATCCCCAAAAAATTTCACAAAGAATCAAAAAAATATTATAATTTTTCTATTTCTACCATGGTTTTTTCTTTGCAATATTTTTTTGGAATACAACCAATCAAGCAATGCTCTCTCATCAACGTAGAAAAAATTATTCTTAGGTCATTTAAAAAAAAAAATTAAGTGGCATAGAGGTATTTACAATGCGTGTAAGTCTTCCCATGAATCTTCTAGAATTCAAATACTATCAAATAATATTCAACCTCTCCTTTTCTCCTTTGGCAATCATGTTGTTTGTCCTCTCATTTGTGTTACATTGGTATCAAATAATATAAAATAGAAAATACAATAGTTTTTTTTAAATATCCATAAAAGACAAGTGAGTTTCAAATATCCTTAAAAAAAATCAATCCAATAGCTAGGGCATCTATCTAGCAAAACAAGAATATATTAGACTCAATGTCAAGAGAGAAAATAGGAACCTATTGATGAATATTTCTCTAGATAAATGAATCTCTTGCAACATTGTGAGATCCTCGTGATCCAAGTCCACCTAGGGTTTTAATTTCCAACCATAAAGAACTACTAATATCACACATAGCTTCCATGGATTGCTTCTAAAACCACACTATTTTTGGAATTTTCATAGAATATAAATCATTGGAAGGTTATGGTTGAATGATGAACATTGACACCCACTCTAATACCATGTTGGATTTATCAATACTTATAAAAAATTAGTAGAATCAACACATTACCTACAAAAGGAGTAACTCTAAAAAAGAACACAAAGCAATATGAAGGGCATACATAGACACACAAATAATATTACTAATGTTAAAAATTACATTGATTGATAAATAAATTGTTGGTCTTAAGGGGTGTAAATTCTAGATTACATGTGACCTTTACACCAAGGTTAAAGAAATGATCTTAAGGTTTATTAATAAAATATTATAATAATCCCACCTATACAAGGTACACAAATACTTGAAAGTTATACAATATATATAATATAAAATTCAGTAGTTGCCGAAATTTTAGCACTATATATTCTAACAAAATGGATACTACTTTGGATAAAATTATTTTTAAAATGTAAATAAATTGAAATTAAATTATTTTAATAACATAAAATTATTCAATAAAAATTCATATATATATATATATATATATTCCATACACCAATATAAATATAACACTCATCTATTACAAATAAAATAAATTTAGATAACAATTGCAAACATGATAATAAAATAACAAGAACTACAAAACAAATCAGAGACTAGATCATGGGCACAAGTGATAAGAGATCCAATAATCAAGCCAAATAAACAAAGATATTTAATAGAGAAACAAATCAAAATGAAATTTTTAGAAGAAAATAAAACACAAAATAGGTTAATAAACATGAGGAATAAGAAAACACATCCAACTTAACAAGGGATTTTATTTTTGATAAAATTCATTGGAGTGGAGAAATTCATCAAGCATGTAGACTAGAAAAAGTAAGGGAATACATGAGAACTAGACCAATTCGAGTCACAATGTTTAGTATAGGAGATAAAAGGTAGGTTCTTCAAAATAGAGGATTGCTACAAGGGTCACATTTTTACTTGGAAAAAGATCTTACTCCTATTCAACAAGAAGATATGAGGGTAGAATGAGAAAAAGTAAAGACAGCAAAAAGTAAGGGTAAAAAATATGGTTGAAAAATGGAAAATCATGCATTATAAATAGAACAAACCAGTATAAATAAAAAATTAGGGCCTATTGGGAACACTTAACATTGGTGAATTGGAATTATTGTAGATATCCATGGAGAAGAGGTCCTAGTCTAGGGCTCATATTGAAAGCAAATGATGTAATTGTACTAATAAAAACACATGAACATGAAGGATGCAAGATTCCATATTGTAAAGGATACAAAACGAAATTGATATGGAATGAAGAAGCAAAAAATGGAAAAGAACATGGAATTGTAACAATAGCAATAAAAGAGTCTTTGGGTAGACTCATACATGTTGATAAAGAAGACCCAAATAAATAAAATATATGGATTAGAATAACAGATAATGACAAATTGATTAGTAATGCATCTTATTATTTTGCTCAACAACTATCAAAGTTTTAAATGAAACATGGCTTAGATCATGATGATGCATATATGGCATTGGAAAAAGACATCATAAAGAATAACAAGCTTGGAGAGGTGGTTTTAGTGGGTGACTTTAATTATAGGATAGTGAATCTATAAGAAATATATTTAAATATCAATAACATAGATTATAATTTTCTATGGCTAGAAGAAGAGGTGGATCATTATTGATTAAGGTATTAAGAAGATATTCAAGGACTCATCACACATTATGGAGAAAAAATTCTTAAACTATGTAGAATAGAGGTATTAATTATATGCAATGGCATAAACATGTGGAAAAAATATGTAAAATATATTTTTCAAACATATAATGGACACAATGTAGTTTATTATGTTATTTTCTCACCAAACTTCATTTCAAGGATTAAAGATCTAGAAATTGAAGCAGTTCTCATGGAGATAAAATTTGATCACAATATAATGTACATAAAGATCCAAATTTTAATAGAGTGGGAAATAAAAACATATTCAAGTAATTGAAGGAAATAGGAAACATCTCTATGACAAATAAAAGTAAAATAACTTTTAAAACATCACTCAAGCATATTATGCAAAGAGATGAAACAAAGAGGACAAATATTTTTTGGACTTATACTTTTGATTGTATTAAGTTGATGGATGTAATCATAGGAGCCTTAGAATCATGTAAAATATTAAAACCTATGAAAATATAACATGAAAGCTTCTTTGTTAATCCATTTTATGATGAATAATGTAAAGTAGTAAGGAGAACATTGAGAGAACAAAGCAAAGAGAAAATAAATAACAAGATATATAAATAGCTAGTGAAAACAAAAAGGAATAATACATAAGTGCAAGGAAAAAATAGTTGATATATCTTGCAAAGCATAGCCCAAGATAATTTTGGAAAGATCTACAACAAATCAAAATAAATGCACAAAAAATATCACAATCAAACAATGGTTACAATATGCTAAGAAATTATATGAGAGAAACAAGGAAAAAGATAGCTCTCCTATAATTGACATAATTGGGTAACATTTTTCTCTAAAATATGTAGAGGGCATTAAGAAAATAACAATAGGTAAATATTAGGAGATAGATGGTTTGCAAGTTGAACATCTCAAGTTTTGGGTTGACATATTAGTACCACACATCCTAAATATTTTTAATGGCATCATTAGAGGAGGTTTTCCACTGAAATAGATAAACAAACTAGTAATACCATTGCATAAAAATAGATATAATAACAATCCTTCAAATAATCATACCATAATTCTTTTTACAATTTTTTTTGGTAGCATAGTAGAAAATAAAACCAACCAATGGGTAGAAAATCAAGAAAAGAGGGCAATAGGGCAAGCAGGATTTAGACCAAGGTAATCAACAATAGATCATTACATTACTTTAAGGCACCTAATAGAGAGGATATGGAATAAAAAATGAGAAGTTTATTTTTGTTTTGTAGACTTTAAAAAAGCTTTTGACATGGTACCTAGAGGTAAATTATGGAAAATAATGGAAGAAATTGGTGTACCAACCAACTATAGAGTAGCTATACATAAAATTTATGAGTAGGTGGTGGCAAAAATTAGTACAAAAAAAATAATATGAGTGTTTTATGATTGATATGGGGTGAAATAGGGTTTTCTATTATCACCTACTTTATTTGGCCTTTATATTGATAAATTGCAGGAATTGTTAGAAAGGATGGAAGGAGAGAGAATATTGTTGGCTAATTAGGTAGTGAAATTTCTCTGTGTCAATGATCTCATATTGATTGGAAATATAATTGAAATTTAAAAGAACATATGAAAATTTTAGAGCATTTATATAAATAAGTTGGGATGTAGGTAAACAATAGGAAGACTAAAAATATAGTCTTCTCTACTTGAAGAGAGCAAAAAAATCCATATATTTTATTTAAAGAAAATCCTTTAGATATAATAACATAATACAAACACCTTGGGTTAGCAAACTCTATTATAGAATATGCAAAATGAAATGAATACAAGTAATATGAAGGGTACTTTACTTTTTGCTAAATAGGGGTAGAATAATAGAGTGATGATATTGGAAAACCATTAGGGTCCTTTCTGGGTTATTAGTTATTCTAATGGTGATATATGAGTATGAGGTATGAGGTGTGGGCTAGTAATACATCAAATTTTAAATGGAGACAACTAGAAATAATTTAAAAGCAATTAATTACAAATAATTTTGGAATTAAAACATCAGTTCTATATGATATTTTACTTGACTTTTCCACTAAAAGCAAAAGCTATGATAAGGCTATTGGGGTACCTAAAGAAAATTCAAAGAATGGAATATAATAGGTTGTCAAAATAGGTAATCAAAGAAATTATTAGAGGTACTATATTATTTGGTACGTTTGTAAATTTTTAGATTAGCAAGTATGTTTGATATTTGAGTCTATAGTATGTGTCAATTTCTTAAGTGTGAGCATGTGTCATGTAAATAAGTGTGGAGTTATATGTATAAGGTATCTTATTAGTATGTGTAAGTTATATGAGTGAAGTACCTAGGATATAAGTGAGGAGTTATGTGCAATTATGAGAAACTTTATCTCTATGTCATATGTGATATTATTATGTAAGAGGGAAATATGAAGAGTTGGTTCTCCCATGAGTTTCAGGAGAGAAAAGGTCAAGAGTCATGTAATATGAAGAGTCTCATGTATGTATATATTGAATATAAATCCATATAATATGTAACTCAAAGAATCTTTGCATTTATGAATTGATTTAGTAGTTTCAATAAATATTTTTATGAGTTTATTGTTCATTAATGGGAATTTGATATACGCATGTTATTTTATTATTTTATGATCTTGGATATTGTTTAAATTGTGAATAATAGCATTATTTTACTGATAGTGGTATCAGAGCCACCATCGTGTGTGTGCCTAGAAAGAACCATGCCAAGTGAGTTATCCATAGGAAAGGATGATTGTGAGTTTGGAGAAGAAATTTTGAAGAGAAGAATATTGAAGAAGGAACAAGATGATTAGACTAGCTAGATGGACACAATGTGCAAAAAACAAGTGGATTAGAGAGGAGAAGGTCAAAGTGGGTATTCAGTGAAATAGTAGATATGAGATCACATGTTTGCAAGCATTCTAATGAAAGAGCATGCTTTTATCCAAGGATTTTATTAAGAGAAGCATAGGAGGGGAAGATGTTTGAACATAGTTTAGGTGTGTAATTGTAAGTCTTGTGGAAACTATATATAAGGATAGAACTAGTCAAATGTTTAGACAACAATGCAAAAAAGACAAAGCATCCAATGGAAAGATATCCTATGCAAGATAAAAAGGCTATAATTCATAGCAAACACCTAGATAAGGAAGGAGGAAATCATGTTGTCTAGAGTCTATGGGTATTCTATTGAAGAAGGGTTGTGAAGAGTGAGGAGATTTGTGTTCCAAAATAATTAAATGTAGGAGTAAATTTTAATGCATATTACAGACTGATAATTTATTGGAAACATCATGTGACATCAAGTAGAACATGGTTGGTCGACATAGATTGAGTAATATTCGGGGTAGAGATATGGTTGGAAATATAATTGCATGGATGAATTGACTAAGTGGACAAGACATTGAAAAGAAAATGATAAGTGCAATATATTTATGTATATTTTGATCTGTAAACTATTAATATTTAGGCACATATTTTAGGAGAATTTATTTGTTTGAATAGGAATGGAGTAAAAAGAACAAAAACTTAATTAATTAATTAAAATATAATATAAATTAATTTAATTGAAGGAGAAACAAATTTATTTGAAGGGAGATATAAGAAGTTTACGAAATTTTGAAATTTGAAATTGAAAAGTGAAGGAAAATTAAGAAAAAGAAAAGAAGAATTGAGAATTGAAATTAAAGGAATTGAAGAAAGAATGAAATAAGAATAAAAATTTTATGAATGAAATATTGAAATTAAAATTTAAGAAGAAGAAGAAGAAGAAATAAGTTGCAAACCAACTCTAATAAAGAGACTTACCACCTTCCCAAAATTTGGCTTAGAACCATTGGAGGAACTAGAAGAACAAAAGTTACAAGTCAAACCAATTCTCTTAAAGTGTTGACTCAATAGTGATAAGATTGCAAGTTGTTGACAAGGGTTTGAATTAAATTTACAAGCGGCGATTGTGATTAAAATTTTACAAGTGGTGATAGAACCATGGTGGTTGTTAATAAGGGTTTTGATTAAAAATTTATAGGTGATGGTAGAACCATGATAATTGTTGACAAGTGTTTGATTAAAATTTATGGGCGATGGTTGTGATTAAAATTTTACAAGTGGTGACGAAACCATGGTGGTTGTTGAAAAGGGTTTTGATTAAATTTTAAAGGCAATAGCAGAACCATGATAGTTTTTGACAAGGATTTGATTAAAATTTATAGGTAGTAGTTGTGATTAAAATTTTACAAGTGGTGACAGAAACATGGTGGTTGTTGATAAGGGTTTTGATTAAAATTTTATAGGCAACAACAAAACCATGACAGTTTTTGACAAGGGTTTGATTAAAATTTACAGGTAACATTTGTGATTAAAATTTTACAAGTGGTGACGGAACCATGGTGGTTGTTGATAAGGCTTTTGATTAAAATTTTATAGGCGGTAGCAGAACCATGACAGTTGTTGACAAGGGGTTGATTAAAATTTATAGGCAGTGGTTGTGATTAAAATTTTATAAGTGACGAAACCATGGTGGTTTTTGATAAGGGTTTTGATTAAAAATTTATAGGTAGTGGTAGAACCACGACAAGGGTTGGTTAAAATTTTATAGGCAATGGTAGAACCAAGACATGTTTGGACAAGCAGTGGCATAACCATGGTATTTATTAACAAGGAGTTGATTAAAATTTTATAAGCGATAGTAGAACCATGACAGTTGTTGGCAAGGGTTCTTATTAATATTTTATAAGTTGCAATTGTGATTAAAATTTTACAAGTGGTGATAAAACCATGGTGGTTATTGATAAGGATTTTCATTAAAATTTTATACGCGATAGTGAAACCACAATGGCTAGTGGCAAGGGTTTTAGTGACCTCTAGGGCCAATAACCTTCAAGGTGAGTAGGATCAGATTGAGATTTTTTAGGCTAGTAACCATCAAGGTGAGCAGGATAAGATGGATATATTTAGGACCAGTAACCCTCAAGGTGAGCAAGATCATATGGAGACCTCTAGGGTCAGTAAACCTCAACATGACCCTTTGATCATGTTTAGTCATGGTGATAGAAGTGCTAATATGAAATCTTCCAAGTCTCCTTTGGATCTAATAAATTTACTCTTAGGAGGTGTGTTGAAGGATTCAACCGATTAGCAAGGCAATTCAGCTCCTGATGTCCCTATTGTGAGAGATATAGTAAGTGTTGTGCAAATAGAGTGAAATACAATAAAACTCTCAACATTGTTGGAGAGGAGAAGAAGATTTTCATTCCTTCGATAAGTGATAAGCATGGTTTGGCCCTAAAAATTCTAGATAATATTTTAGATAGAGCCCAAAATAGATTGAGTAATAGTCTGATTGGTAAATTTATTGGTTATAGACAATCTATAGATCAAATTAAGAAATGGGCTAACCTCAAGTAGAAATTTAAAGGAAATATAGATTTCTCAGCTCTTCCAAGAGGTTTCCTTTTATCCTCATTTTTTTATATGGAAGATAGGGATTCAATTTTTTTGGGTGACCCATGGTTTATGGAACAATTTGGACATTTATTGATGAAATGGGCTCCTGGGTTCAATCCAACATTTGAAAACACTGAGGTTGCTCCTATTTGGGTTAAAATTTTAGTGTTACCCCTTGAGTTTTGGGAAAATGAAATTTTTGAATCTATTGGCAACCAAGATTATGCATAGTGGCTATTTTTGCAAAATTGGCTAAAACTAGGATTTTCAAAATTTGGAATTGGGTAATATTTGGGACCCTTGACCAGGGTACATTAGCCAAAAATTTATGAGTGAAAATTTTTTTTTGGGTCGATTCACCCCAATTTTATAAAACTTTAACCATTTTAAGTTTAAATTTTTAAAATTACCCCTAATAATAGTGAATCTTATACATGTGTTTTGAAACTATTCACCTGGATTTTGAAACCGATTCACCAAATTTTTATAAATAAATTTTTGGGCCAACCCCTTACACATAACCTTGTTGGCAACTACATTAGTAGCTTTCTATTCCTGGATTTTACTACTATGGAGAGGAGGAGGATGGTCTTTTCTAGACATTGTGTGCTAGTTGGAGCAGATAAATATTTTCCTAGCTTCGTTAAACTAACCTCAAGTAAAGGTACTTGGACACAAGATATTTCTTATGGAAATAATCCTTTTGGATGTTGGAGATGTGGCAAAACAGGTCACATGGCCAAAAATTATTGCCTTGAAAAAGATTCTAGAATTATCCCAAAGGAGCAAGGAAGTAAGGGTAAGGCCATTTGGAAAGTTAAATATAATAACAAATCTTTGAATAACATTGAATAAACCCCCAACTTAAACCATAGCAATCCCTTGAGTGTGCAAGAAAATATAGATGTAACTTATATTTAAGTATTTCATGAGGGATAAGTAAACCAATGGGTCATGGAGAAGTTGGGTAAAAGCCCCCTCGAATGTAACAAAGTTGTAGAGGACATGGAGATTGTCCTTTCTACATCACCATAAATACTGGAGAAAGATAATGTGAATATGGTGAAGGTAGGGTAGGAAGGGCCAATATTCACTCAAATGAAAGAAGATATGAATATGGTGAAGGGAGAGCAGGAAGGACCTAATTGTTCCTAGGAAGGACCAATTTGTTCCCATGTGGATATGGATAATGTCCTTTCCAGTTTACCATCGGTGATTATGGTGAAGACTGGGCAAGAATTTCCAGATTATTCTTATGAGAAAGATAAATTAGAGATTGATAATCATGAGAATGTAGAGGAACATACTATTGAAAAAGGTCCATTCTATGTTACTTCAAATGTAATAATTACCAATATTTCTCATAAATCCCTTGAAATAGGTCAAGAAGAGTCTAGCAAAGTAGGCAGGAAATCTCTCAAGGAGAAAAGGTACAAGGAAGCAAAAGAAGAGAAAGCTATGGGATCTCAACCTACTATTAAGAAAATTCTTACAGGTATGAAAAATCCTGCACCCTAGAAGTAATAAAACTCCTAAGATAGAATTTTAGGGGTAAGAATACCCCTCGAAAACATAGGTTGGTTAAGGACCTTAGCTGTTCTTACCAACTAGATTTATTGCTTCTCCAAGAAACTAAATTGAATCTTACAAATTGGCTAAAATTTCATAAAGGTATTTGGCAAAATGTTGACAACTTTCAAGAGGAAGCTAAAGGGGCCTCTAGAGGGATTATATCTCTTTATAATTACAATATTTATGGGGGAGACATACTACCTAAAAGTGAATATTAGGTCACAGTATTTCTCATATCTAAATATTCTAAATTTTCCTTTGTGATTACCAATATTTATGCCCCAAACTCAAGTAAAGCTCGTAGAGAACTGTGGATTACTTTAGGGGAAATGGGTAAGTAGTTTAGAGGCTTAAAATGGATTGTGGAAAGACATTTTAACACCCCCTTATCTCCTGGTGAGAAGTAGGGGGGAGTGGCTGAGTTCATAGATAACATGTAGGATTTAGGGAAGCTTTTAGTTGATGGTGATCTATTTGATGTGTATTTAGATGGTAACAAATTTACTTAGACGAATAGACACTTTGGTAGAAACTTGATTTAATTTTGGTTGGATATAGTTCTTATTTAAAAGGATAGGTTCCAAAATAACTTCATGTTTAATATGAAATCTCTTCCTAAATACGGATTTGATCACAATCATTTTCTTTTTTGGTGTAGTGTGGAAGATAAAAAGCATAAATGTCCTTTCAAGTTTGACTTATATAGCTGCAACACCCAATTTTTTATAAATAAATGGAAAAATGGTGGAGTATTCCTTCCCAAGGTACTAAGATGAAAATTCTCACAAACAAGCTTAAAATTGTGAAGAAAGAAGTCAAGAAGTGGAATAGGGAGGTATTTGGAAATATCTTTCAAAAGAAGAAATCTATTCGGTTAGAGTTGGATATGTTAGAAGAAGATATTAATAGATTGGGTATGAACCAAAATCCAATTTTAAAGAGAAAAGAATATTAATGTTGAAATGCACACTATAATAGCCAAGGAAGAAACCTATTGGAGGCAAAAGTCCAAGATACAGTGGTTTCAGGAAGGTGACAAGAATTCTAAATTTTTCCATGTCTCCACTATCAAAAATAAAATTTTTGTCCACATTTATGAAATTATAATAAATGATGATGGTCAATTTATTAGAGAGTGAAAAAATTGAGCATCAGGTTATGGAATTCTATCAAAATATTCTAGCTGAAGATATGGAAGAGGATGAAACTACGATTAAGAAAATGACTAATCACATTCCTATATTGATATCTAAGGAGTTTAATTCTTAGCTTCTAAAGGATATTGAGGAATAATAGGTAAAGATAGCCACTTTCTCCCTCAATAGAGATAAAGCTCCAGGTCCATATGGGATCCATGCAGTTTTTTTCCAAACCTTCTAGGATATAGTTAAATTTGATGTTATTAAAGCAGTGAAGGAATCTTTAAAGTTGGGTCAAATCCTAAATGAGTTTAACAACACCTTCCTTATTCTATATCCTAATAAGAAAGGTTTAAAAACCTTCAAATATTGTAGACCTTTAAGTCTTTGTAATAATATTTACAAGATTATCTCTAAAGTGATAGCCATTGAGAAAGGAGGCTTTATTAAGGATAAACATATTTTGGATTAGATTATATCCCTTCATGAATCCATGCATTATGTTAAGACTAGTGAAATAAAAGGTATGTTCCTAAAGTTAGACATAAGCAAGGATTATGATAGAGTTTCACGGAGTTTTTTGGATAAGTTTTGGTTGCCTTTGGTTTTTGTAGACAGTGGAGAAGATGGGTTGGAAGCTATTATAAGATTGTAGGGTACTCTATTATAATTCATAATAAACCAGTAGGTTTTTCATAGTAGTAGATATCTGAGACAAGGTGACCCCCTCTCTCCTTATATTTTAATTATTATGGTTGAAACACTCGAAAGATACCTTTGTGTTGCCAAGGCTTCTGGTTGGATAGGGGGTCTTAAACTAGTTCATAATATTGAGAGTATTACTCATTTACAGTTTGTGGATGATACCATTTTACTTGGTAATCCTACTGTGGCAGAGGTAATGGAATTTAAAATAATAATAGACCTCTGTGAACATGCCTCTCACCAAAATATCAATTTGTAAAAGAGTAAGATCTTCTTAATTAACACTAAAGTAGCTCTGCAAATAAGGGTGGCTAGAGTGATAGGGTGTCCAGTTTCAACCCTACCTTATTCTTACCTTAATATGCCTATATTCATGAGAACTTGTAAGGCATCTCTTTGGAATGGTTTGGCTGACAGGTTTCAATTCAAAATTGCAGGATGGAAAGGTAATCTCTTGTTTCAAGTAGGTAAAGTGTTGTTGGTTAAGAGTTTTTTGTAGGTTATCTCCATTTATTTTATCTCCCTTTTCAAGATACCTGTTAAAGTTTCTAAAATCATAGAAGGAATTCAAAAATAGTTCTTATGGTCGAGATCTAAAGAGAAGAGGAGGATTCATCTTGTAGCTTGGGAGAAAATATGCCATCAAAAGAAGCATGGTGGCCTTGGTTTGAGGAGACTCAACCTAGTTAATAGTGCTATGGTAGCCAAGGTGGGATGGAGAGTTCTAAGGGATGGTAAGATTATTTTGGCAAGGATTCTTAAAGAAAAATATCTTGACAGTCAATAGGATACCATATTTCTCATAATTTAGGACCCTTATTGTGGCTCTTCTTTATGGAACCACTTGGTGGATACTAGGGAGGCCTTGTGGAAAGGTGTGAAATGGTGTGTTGGATATGGGGCCTCTATAATTTTTTGGGAATATTTCTGGTTATATGACAACCCTTTAGCCAACAATAATATTTTCTCTAATCTGAAAGAGGATCTAGAAGATAGATATAGTAAAAAGGTTTGTGATTACATGAATTTATTGGATAACCAGTTGATCTAGAAATTTTTAGAGGCAGACCCTAAGAATTTTGAGGCTTTAAACCTTCTTAAATCTAAACTAAAGGCTTATTACTTATTTGTTGTTAGGTATAGCTATTCCATGGTTTGGATCAAAACTAAGAATGGGGAATTTAGTGTGAAGACAACCTATGATATTTTGGATTCTACTGTATATAATGGTTTCCTTTGGAATAGAATTTGGAGTAAGAAAACTATTCCTAAAACTAGATATTTTTCTTTAGGAAGCAATCCAAATTAAGATATTAACAGTGGATAATCTTAAGAAGAGAGGTTTTTAGTTTCCTAATATATGCAGTTTATGTAAAAATGCATAAGAATAAGTGGAACACATCTTCTTGGAATGTTCCTATGCTATAAATATTTTCCAACTCCTCATCAACAATATGGGTATCTCTTGGGTGATGCCTTCTAATATGGTTCTATGGTTACAAAAATGGGAGAACCCCTTTTTTAGTCCTCATATTAATGTAATTTGGAACCTGATTCTATTTCATTTTGTGTGGGAAGTTTGGTTAGATAGGTATAGGAGAATTTTTAGAGGGGAAAAAAAGTCTGCAATGAGAATTTATGGAAGCGTCACCCACTTTTTAGAGGAGAATGTTAAATCTATCAAGTACCCTATCAAGAAAGAGAATATTAAAGAGACTATGATAGCTAAGGTATGGAATTTAGAACCTATTAGTAGTGGAGAGGCAAATGTTAAGATTAGAACTGATGTAAAATGACAACCACCTTGATATGATTGGTTGAAGTTAAATTTTTATGGGACATCCAAAGGTAACCCAGGTAAGGCCGGAGCATGAGAAATTTTAAGGGATAATTAGGGCATATTGGTGGGGCTAGCCTGCAAGTTTTTGGGAATTTATACTAGTCATAAATCTAAAGTTAATGCTCTACATATGGGTGCAAAGGTAGCCAAGGATCTAGGTGCTGGAAAAGTTATCTTTGAAAGAGACACCTTGAATATTATCAATATTTTGAAAAAGGAGGGAGAAGCTAATTCGCAAATTGACTACATTGTGCAAGTTATTAGAGATATTGGAAAGCATGTTGAAGAAGTTAACTTTCTTTATTTCTATAGAGAAGGTAACAATTCAGCAGACTGGCTGGTGAACTTTGGTGCCATTAAATAAGAGGATACAATATGGATCCCCTCTTGGGTAGTCCATGAGGACTTATAAAAGTTCATGAAGGACTGTAGCTAATTGGGATCTAGGATGGATACTATTTGTCTTACATCCAAGGGATCTCTGGCTATTTTCCCTTGGCAACTATGTAATTGATGGACTAAATTTATGGTGTAAAAGGGTTTAGGCCCTTTCAAAATATTGTTTTTACCCTAATCAAAAAAATAAGTTGAATTTAAGTGAAAATAATTTGAATGGATAAAATTGAAATTGAAAGAAGGGAAAAAATTTTGAAAATTTTGAAAAAGAAGAAAAATGAATAAAAATGTGAAGGAGAAAAAAAAATTAAAGATTGAAAAAGAAAAAGGAAATATTAATTTTGGAGATAAAAGGATTTCTAAAAAATTGAAGAAAGAATTAAAATGAAGTTTTTAAATTTGGGAGTAATAAGGAATTCCACATTAAAAGAACTAAAATTTAAAAGAAGTTGTATTTATTAAAAGAAAATGAGTACAACAAAAAGGCCTAACATGTTTTAAGGACCAAGCTTAATGAGAAGAAAATTTTAGAAAAAAATATTTTTATAGACATGTGCTAAGATATAATAAGCCACAAGAAATTTAATCAAAACCAAAAATAGAATATGAAGATAATTCTTGGTACATTGATTCAGGAGCAAGCCACCATATGAAAGATAATATTTATTGGTTTGATTCAATTCAAGTAGAACCAAACATATAATAGATGATAAAAAATGTCAAGTTCGAGGATTATAAAATTTCACACTAAGTCTATTGTATTTTGAATGTACATTGGAAAATGTACTTTATGTTCTTAGCATAACAAATAATCTTATTTTAGTATCACAATTGTTGGATAAAGGAAGAATGATGGAATTCAAAAACATTAATGGAAATAAGAGATGTCTTATTAAGAGACTAAATAAAATTGAAGCCATGGGATCCTATAAAAGTGGCATATTTGCCTTGGATGTAATAGAAATTTCACAAAAATATTTGGATCAACTTTTGCCAAGAGAACAATTTCAAAATAAGTATTATATTGAACACAAGACTTTTATGGAAAAATAACATGACAATGTATTCTTTGATGACTTCTTCAAAAGTACAGGTAATAGAGATAGATATAGTGATAGGACCTAAAGCAATACCAAATCCAACATGCATGAAGAAGAAGAAAGCACATGAAGGCAAAAGGTCTTCATACCAAATAATGTAATACAAGGGGGTGTTGGAGGTATTACATTATTTGGTACATTTGTAAATATTTATATTAGGGAGTTTGTTTGATATTTGAGTCTATAGTATGTGTCAAGTTTTTAAGTGTGAGTATTTGCCATGCAAATATGCATGGAATTGTGTGTGTAAGGTGTCTTGTTAGTAAGTGTGAGTTATATGAGTGAAGTATCAAGTTTAGAAGTGATGAATTATGTGCAATCATGAGAGATTTTGTCTTTATGTAATATGTGATATTTATTATGTAAGAGGAAAATATGAAGAGTTGGTTCTCCTGTGAGTTTGAGGAGAGCAAAGATCAAGAGTTGTGTAAAATATGGAGTCCTTCATGTATGTAAATATTGAAGACAAAGCCATGTAATATGTAATTTGAATAATTTTTACATTTATACATTGCTTTAGTAGTTTCAATAAATATTTTTGTGGGTTTATTGTTTGTTCATAATTAGGAATTTGATATATGCATGTTACTGTGTTTTATGATCCTAAATATTGTTTAAAATGTGAACAATAGCATCATTTTCCTAACAAAAATACTAAATAGTGGAGAATACATATGGATGAAAAAAACAAATGAATGAAGAAATGGAGCATTAAATTTCATGAGATCCCAAACTCCAACAAAGAAATTAAACAATATGTGAGAAAAAAATCATACTTGTCATGTGGACTAAAAATGTAGGAATGAAAAAACAATTATATATTGAGTTCAACCCAAACTATGAACACAAACAAAATTATATAGAAGCAAAGATCACATAGAAGAAAAAAATACTTATAGCCCATATAAGATCTAGTTCACACCATATCAAATGTGAAAGTAGGATATGGATAGTTCCCTAGGACACATGGTTATAAGGAATGTCTTTTTCATAGCAAGAGTAGTTGAGACCAAAAAACATTATCATGGAATGTTAAGCCTACAAGGACATCATAATTGCATATGAGGACACTCTAAAAGTAAACCTACTAATGGAAATTTTTGAAGAATTTATAATAGAAAAAACAAGAAAACTTCTCATCAAAATAAACACACTCCAAAATATGATAAGAGGATATTGAGCTTTTTGACTTAGTTGAACAAATTTTTTTTATTTGGATGTTATTAAACTTTAGAACTTTAACTAAGATGTCAAATATTTGAATTCAGGGTTGTACACTATGCCCCATCTTGTATTAAATATATTGGTCCCATATATTTTTTTGGTCATGTGGATGTAATTAGAATTATTTCATTTCATAAGATTATATCTCTATAATATGTTATAGTTTTTTTATGAAAAAAAATAAACTAAAATTGTAAATGTAAGTAATGTACTAAAAAATAAAACAAGGTTCAAACCTATGGGGGTTAGGGTTGTATACCATGGTGTGGTAACCAAAATATAATTAAATAACCATATAAAAATCAAATAACATTAACTCAGCTAATTATATTCAAGACCTAAATTTAAATCTTGTCAAAGGATACATAAATAACATCCAAGTTAACATTACATGTAACTAATAACCACAAACTATAGTGCATAACATGGATAATTCAGACTGTATCCACCATTTCAACTAGAATATGTAGACACCTAAAACACATCATTTTTATGAGGCTACTCATATGGGCATCTTTGTAGACCATATGAATGAGCTTGGATCTTTTCAAGACCCAGCAGTGGTTTTAACCTCTCATTTAGGGTAGTCTAGTCCTATGCAACTCTAGTCACTGATGTCAATAGTAGTTATGATTGCAACCACTGATGATCAAAGTGACTAGTAGATAGTCATACCTATCAATAGCTATTATGGGAAAATTTCCCCTAGCCACATTAAGTGAGAGCGGCTAGCCCTGTAACTAACTTGGGCTCCTTGAGTCAAGCAAAATCAATTGTATTTAACCAACTTGTAACGGTTCTTGGGCAGTTTTGTTTGTGAAGCTTCCTGAAGCCTCTTCCTAATTGCTTCATGCCAACTAGTTCTTGATCTTGGCTTCCTTGATAAAGAGAGTATTTGGGAAGTCTATTTATAGACCTCCTATAGAGATCTATTGATCCCGAATTCATTATAGCAAAGCCCTATCGGATTGGGGAGTGATTTTGCATCCCTTGTGGAGTAGTGAGGTGTTTCCAATTATAAAATGATAACTATTGCTACATGAATGGATCTTCCAAAATATTGAGGAGAAATATTATCATTCCTTATAAATTTACCATAAATTTGAGATAATCTACCACAAATTCATGTTTTGAGACACATGCGACCATTGAACATCAATTTTGCAAGAGAATTGATTGATTTCAGGTTGGGGATTTAGAGGAAAGAAATCCTTTCTCATGGTCACTATTGTTAACAGTGGCTTTCAATATCAATCATCAAATTTTATAGCAACTATCAGAGTCAGCTACTCTGCTCAATAGTGGCTAGGGTTTGATTGGTCATTTCTTGTATTTTAGCCATAGATCTAATATTCTTTGTATTACAATTGCTTTTTATCATAGATTACATGCTTTCTAGTATTATTGCATGCATGATTTTATTTTAGTATTTATAAGCATTTTATAATTATTTCATGCATTTCCTTTACATCTTGCTATCATCACAAAATGACCTCATCCTGAGAGGTTAAGCTTTACTACCAATGTTTTGTGAGTTTTTTGTGTGTGTAGATGATAGGGGTAATCAAAAATCTAAGAGCATCATAGATATCATATTTCTTGACATCAAAGAAGGAGGTAGCTAATAAGCCCTCTTATAAGCAAAGTAGTGGAGGAGTGAAAATCATTGCAATGCATCTCTCCCTTTTAAAGGGCCACAAATTTTGTAATGATTATATCAAATTGAGGGATTCCCTAAGAGGGAATTATTGTAATCAAGATTTATTATGATTAATAAAGAGCACCCCATTATTATCACTTTTTATCTTGCTATACTTACATGATTTCATATTGTCAATTTGTTACATGCTTACAAATAGTTTAGATGCATGATTTCAACTTCTTACAAGTGGTGATCATGATCGGATAGTCCCTATTTTTGTTTTGCTTACTAATTTTTTTGTCTTTTTCTTCATGTAGGTATAGCCACTCTAATTAACAGTGGCTAGTAGAGCCAGCCACCATCAACTTCATTAGCTAGCATAGCAATCGTCCTCATCAACAATGGCTAGCGAAAAGTTAGCAAAAATAGTTAGCAACCTATTTCTTCTTCGGATGAGGATTTACAACTAAGTAGTCCTCTCTGTATCTTTCTATTTATATATTTTATCTGTGTATTTGAATATCAAATTTAGTAATAATTACAACACATAGTGAAAGCTAAGGATAAAATTTTGAATCCCCTATGTTTGTTTCTAGCCACTACTAGGAACAACAACCTATGATGTTAGCTTCCCTAGAAGCTGGTGGTTAGAATTCTAACTACCACTGTGTACAATGGCTAAGTCTATTGCTTGTTTTTCATATGAGAGAACCTCATTTAGGTTTTTTTTTAGGTGTGCATGTTGGAAGCATGTTCAAAGGCTACTTTATTTTTAAATTTGCATTGCATTTTATTAATGTAAAACATATTTTTCACATTGCATTTTTGAAAATGAAACATACCTTTTTATGCATATAGTGGAAAAGTCATCGAATGCTGTTTGATGCATCTATTTTTATGTAAATTTAAAATGAACACACCACACACCATGACTCAAGTAAATATCAATGGCGTTGGTCCTTCATATCCAACTCATTGATCAAGACCAATGGTGGAATTCATTACCACTCATTTGGATTGTTTATTGAGAATTGTTCTTCATTACCCATCTATGGCCAAGGCTGATTCAAGAACTATCCTATCCATAGAAAATAGTATGTACTCTTCTTCAAAAGGTATATAGTTTCCTATGGTGTGTTGGGTGAGAATCAGTAGTTCCTATGCTCCCTAACTAGATATAGATTTCTTATCCATATTTTTGTGGGTAGGCAGCCTGGATGTCATTACTGGGTTTTTCGTTGTGAGTATATAGGTGAAAGCTTTAAATTATCTACGAATTACATCAACTATTGCAAACACGATAAGATTTTAGATTATATTCACAATAAATAAAAATGCACAAAACAAGTTTTAGGAACATAAGAAAAACTTAAAAGAGATAAACACCTTGTTTACTTTGTTTGTATCCTAAAATTTACACAAGAGATAATTTCATAAAGTTATGGTCAACACACGGGGTCGCCACCCTCAGTATACAACTAAGGTGGAAAACAATGCCCCACCTAATGTAAATGACTCTATAGTTTATCCACCCACATAAAATGCTCCTGAATGATGTTCAACCAGTATTAGAGGTTACAACACAACTCACGAGGGTTATCATCAAGAAACCCCAACTAGATGATTGAATCTAGGATCCTATCATGATAAAAATGAGGGTGCATCACAATCACAACATAGAAATAGACAATATATTCCCAATGAGGGGTAAAATACATGGGGTGCATCTAATAACAAGCCCACAAGATTTTAAAACCATACTAAGAAAGGAAGGTACACGATAGATCTCAATGCTATCAAAGTAAATGGTACACATCCTGATCAACCATGGAGAACTAGTCAGCTTAACTAGATCAAGGTCTTGTAATATCAGAGCATAGGGCCACCTCTACCACCCACTGTCACTCTGAGAGTGCACGTAGTGAAGACATAAAGAGGCATACTTATTCCCAGGGTGAATGCTTAAAATACCCCTATAGCACAAACATCCCATCCACACATACAAGCATGGGGTAAATATCTCAATATAATATAAATGCAACCTCTATATATAGAGGGAAGAGTATAGTGGATCCTATCTCTAGAACTCATACCAATAAGACTCCTCACATAGAGTTGTGGACCCAAATACCCTACATAGTAGATCACTTAGATCAGATATGTAGGCTTTGTTTAGATCAAAGATAAGGATTTGCACGTAGAGCGTGAGTGGTTGGAACAAGAAGATACGCAATAACAAATGTTTCTTTTGCATCATTTGTATGAACATTACTTATGAGAAAAATTCATCCTTGACCAAAAGGAGAAAGAAGAGAGAGATAACAGGTTAGCTCAGGCTAACCTACCTCCCAAGAGTGAGTATAAATAGTAGCACAACACAAGACATACTATATCGCACCCACAGCTACACACTAGGTAAGGAGAGCACCATTATAATTGTACTTCCCATCATGCATCTAAGCAATAAGAATGTCAACCACTAAATCATCTTGAGAAAATTTAGTACGAAGAGTCAAAGAGAGATGATCAGGATGAGTAGTATCCTAAACCATCTTCAGTAGACGTGGATGATGAAAAAAATTGACCATCTCAGTATTAAAGAAATTTACCTCCACGTGCACCCAAAAGGTCTCTTAGGGAAGAATAAATCATATCTTCCCAAGCTTACAAAGTCCTCACCAAGAGAATCAAATCTCTTGAGAAACTGGGAATGGTTTACCAAAAACCTACCCTAAGTAAAATACACAATCAACCTTTGTGTTCCTTGGTCCCAAGTCTAGCATATCCCATTCACTTTGAGATGTTGAAGCTAGACAAGTTTTGAGGTGATGAAAATACACAAGAGCAAGTAACCATATTCATAAATCTATGCTTTTACATACAAAATAATAATACCTTGTTGTTAAGGACTTTTGTAATCACCCTTTTAGGTGAATCCCTAGAAAAAAAACCAGCTACAAAGGCATAGCATCACCAAATTTGAGCAGTTGGTAAATAACCTGTTGGTGCTTGATAACTAAAACATGGGAATATTCAAATATCCCTTACCAGATCATGATCCACCAAGGAACCATGTTGGTCAAGTCAACCAAGTTCATTGTTGGACCCGATTCTCTCATCCATAGGATTTAATTGTCACATTGCAAAAATCCGTTTGAAACCAATGAGCTATTATAGGCTCTGGTCAACCTGCCTCTTTGTTTTGATAAACATGAATATTGCTAAAATAAAACTACAAAATGGGTAGGAAACCCTAGTGGTAATTATGTGATAAATCATTGATTACGTACTCCAAATTAATATAACACTATATGTATTAAAATGACCAAGCAAGAAAATAACCAATTGTTATGCCTTATGTAGACCGATGCCTAGATTCATTGGGTTGTTATAGCAATTTAACAACAATTCTGACATGAACGAAGAGAATGGGGAAAATAAAATTGGCACTCTTAGATTTATTCGAATATCATAATAAAACTAGAAGTTAACCAATGAAATAAACGTATATAATGCATTCAAATAAGTAATCCATTATACAGTGACACATAGTATCGAGACAAAGATATAACATGAATGAAACTTAGAATTGTATTGATTTCATAAAATATTACATACAGAGTGGGTAGGATGCCTTTTAACTCTATTTTTCTCAAATAAGTACATCAATACAATGAAGAAGACTTTGTTCAAATAATGTAACAGGTCTCTCCTACTCTCCTTGTTCCAATCTGGTAACAATAGAGTCTCTGAATCTTAGGCTCAATAGGACAAGAAATAATCTTAGCTTCTTGAGCACTTTCCTATCAAAATATTGCATAGAAAAGGAAGAAAGAAGAATGAATGAGAAAAATAGACACAAATGGGAGCACAACTCTAAAGAGCACTCAAGTATACCTCTTAGAAAAAATGTTATTCTCTAATTGCTTGATGCAGAATTTGAACTTGTCTACTTCTTTTTATAGTTGCTAGTTCTTGATTTTGTTATTTTTGGTCTGGTTCTGGCCTTACAATTGTCAGTATCTAATTGAACCTACTCTATGTGTTTTCCAATTGGTGCGGCTTTGAATTGACTATCATTATCTATTTTTGGAATGAAGGGATCTCTTCTACTGAATAGCTTGGCTATTTTTGTTCTTATATTGGCCCTAGAAACTAAGGCTTCATTATTATATTTTTTCTTTTTGTTCTGCTTGTACTGGTCACTATGATTTGCAGTTAAGGAATGACTAGGATGTTATTACGAAATTTAGATGAGGGACAGAGGGGGACCTGAAGTGATGGTGAAGACAAGGGATGGCGTTCCAGTGGCAAACAGATGGAATTGCACTGATCACGCGATAGAGTGAAGGTATAAGAGAGGAAATAGGGTAGCTTCACACAATGGAAGGTGGTAAGATGGTGCAATGTTGGAAAAAATGTCAGGGTGGTTAAGGAAGAAGGCCTGAAAAGAGGGTGGCAATGATAAGTAGGATGAAGATGGGAATGGAAAAAAAGATCTAGAAACATCTATAAGTTGCTTCCATAACTATACTCCATCAGAGTGTTCCCCTTATAACTGTATTCTGTCGAAGCATGGATTCAATGACTTTCTACAAGTCTGAACCACATTTTATTCTTCACGCACTTTCTTCATATTAAGTATTTGTAGAAAAAAAATTGAATACTTTTATATTATTTGTACTCCATCATTTCATTTACTAATGCCTTTAGCTCTCCCTTACTATCTCTATTTATAAGTTGTGACTATGCCTTGTAGTCTTATTTCATGGTATATTATTATTTGCAAGAGATATACAAGATCTGGTCACATGCTTGAGCATCAAGATTTATCTTTTGGTTAGTCTGCTTTATCCTTATCAAGGTACTATCCATGGGATTTACTCTGATTGCTTGAATCTTTCCTTCCTTGGGTATCCTTCTGGATTCATGGTGTTTATGTGTACTATTTTGACTTCATCTTGGTTGTTGATCTTCATATCGTATTTTAGCGTACCTTGTTGTGAATGAGTCACTCCCTTGATTTCTACCTCGGTATTTATTTCAAGCATTTTGGAGAATGGTTGCCCTTTTCTAGGGAATCTAGACTATCAAATATTCTTCTTGAAACGTGATTTTACCGTCTTTCTTTGATTCCTTTGTATGGCCTAGATCAATCCATTTTTGTTGGATATTTATAAAGTATCAATCGTATCCCTTGATCTCTATAGTGTACAACTTGTGTCTCTCTCAAGATGTATGTTTGCATTGGGCATCCTAGCTTGATACTTTTAGACCTGAAAAATATTAGTCCTAAAATAACAAAGATACATGCCAGCAATGATCATGCACAGTATAGAGAATATCTCAGTAATTTACAATTTAACCAATCTCAAAATAAATGTGAACTCAAGGTTTACCTCCTATTTTATTTATTAAATCCTTTGATTTAAAGTTTATTTTAGGCCTTAAATCTATATTGAATATCAGTTATGGAGAGATAATCTAACCATGGCCAACCTTTGATTTTTTATAACCTGTTGGTTAGATAACTGAAAGATACATGCTTCGATCTCATTTTGATTAATAAATCTGATGATTAATTATGTGTTAGGACCCTTGTTAAAAGTGGTTTAAAATTTTAATTAATCAAGTGTCTATTTAATCTTACCATTCTATTTTACCTTTGAAACATGTGCTACCATTGGATTATTTCATTATCATTTTATTACTTAGACCTTTGATTCGCACGCTACCATCAGATCTTGGGGAGGATTAACACAGTCGTTGATGTATAATAACCTACATTTTTTTTAGTCCTACTAGCTTATACATAAACTTGTGCTAGGTAGATCAGATATAATCATATTTATAAAGTAAAAAAACCCTTGATTGATAATACTTCATTTAGACAATACTTAAGGTTAAATATGATACCATCGTTTATTTGACCTTAAAATAATGTTGTGTATTAGTCCTCATCTAATCATGGTTTACCAAGGTTAACCTAGTGATTTCAACTTTAACAACATTGTATTAAACATAGGCATTATATAATATGTTCACTTCTCTACGCGATTGTCATTAGATCATCCATGATGGGGATGTGATCGTTGTATTTCTCATACATGCATAATGTTTAGCCAAAGGGAGGGGTAATATTACCCATGCATAAAAGCTTTATAGAATTTTATTTATAATATATTTAATTAATCATTTGATGAAGGAAACCTTTATATTAACCTCCAATTACTTTTAACAATACGTTGCCTTTGGATCCAGGTGGAGATGGGCGTTGTCGTTAGATATCCACGTTGTTTCATCCTCTTATTTGAATTTGAATCATTTTTTGTCATTTAATTTTGACTATGACCTTCGCATCAATTGATTCACTTTTTTGTTTAAATATTCATATGATAAAAGTAAGTAGCAGGATGAATCATGTTCGTTGATCTTTGAGTTTGTTTGAGCATTGTTGTTAGATCTCTTGCAATTCGATATCCTGCCATTTATGATTTCAATGTAGCCATTAGATTTTGAGTAATGTTGGTGAGGTCATTGATCTTGATCAACCTATAGGGTTAATTAACAAGGGGCACATGATTTTAAATCGGGATTAAGTCGAAAGGGGTATAATTAGTCTATGCATTATACCCTCACTAATCCTTATTAAAAGTCTTAATCATCCTTGTGGTCTTTTGTATTTTTAATGCACCTTTAATGAGAGCACCTCCATATGATCCTGATGAGAGCTTTCGCATTCGTTGATCTCTTTAGACCTGTAATAACGATAACAAAATGGGTACCCAATTTTCATTTAATTAATCGAAGGGGGAATATTATCCGACGTATTAGACCCTCATTAATTTTCATTAATGGATAGGTTAATCTTTAAGTGACCCTCTTTATTAATGTTTAAAAATTGATAACCCAAGTGATGCGCGACCGTTCGATCATATCTCAAATGAGCGCTACCCTTAGATCTGTTGGACTTGTCTGATATTTAATTTGAATTTTTGACCCATGTTGACTCCTTAATAATTTGACTCTTTGGAGAGTGTGCATCCGTCGGATTGGGCTCAGCTCAAGTTCATCCGTATATATTAGGAAAGTAGCATGGGTTTAATAATTTTAATTACTTTTAACCTTAGGTTATAATATTTTTGGACCATCGACCTCTGACTTAACCTTCGGGTTTCTTTGTGAAAGTGCATCCACTAGATTTTTTTAATGAAGCGCTACCCTTAGATTGATTTTAAGGTGCTCAACTTTTACCGTAATGGGGCACATTCCTTTTAATTTAAGACCTTAGTGTGAACTTTATTTTTTGGACTTTAATATTGTGATTGGATTTATGGGTTTTTAGACCATGGTCCTTGATTAGATTTTTAATACCTTAGGACTTGAAGGTTTGTCATTTGATTTAATTCTAAGGGAGAATTCATTTATTTGGAAGACTAAACCTTGTATTTCAATGATCGAATTTTATCATGAGGGATGACTTTGGCATAACAATTTTCAAAGGTGCACATGATAGCAATATTTAAACCAACTTCTTTAAAAATATGTAAATAGACCAACAATGCTTGTTTATATTGATGAAACCAAAAATTTAAATTTAGGGGTTTCAAATTTTGAGTCAAATTTGGCTCCAACAGTCGTATAGATCCTCCAACATAGGTATTTTTTGGCATGGTTAATTTGGTTACTAGAAATAGGATATATAATCAATCGGAACCACCTACAGCTCCCATTTATATCCTAGTTGTACCTCATTAGAGGCCAATGCAAAACCCATTTCCAAGCCCACCAATAAGACCAGTGGTTACAATCAGGAATAGACTCACTCAGAGTATCCAAACAACCTCTATAAAGTTATCAATATATGAGCTTATATAGCAGTATCCTAGGTAGAGGGAGAAATTTATGGATATTTTGAGATCCATAGAAATTCAACCCCAAAATACCAAAGATTTTACTAATTTTATGGGGTATGTGTAGCAGTGTCAGGAACCCATGATCAAATTCTATGATCACAAAATCAAAATGGTATCCACTGCCATGGCTGATCCATCATTGCATATCATTGCATGTGTTAACCACACTCCTTTCAAGTAGGTATTGATTGATACAAGCTCATAAATCAATATAATAACCACCAAGTCCTTAGGATAAATCTCCCTAAGTCACATTTCATCGCCTCAAATTTTACACTACGAGCATTCAATGATGCATTGTGCTCAATAGTAGGCACATTAGTCCTTCCTATTTAGGTAGGGATAAAAACCATCCAAATGATGTGCCATGTTTTAAAGTGTGATATGAGATACAACATACTTCTAGGTCATATATGGATTAGGGACATGCATTGCGTCCCCTCAATTCCACACAAATACATCAAGTATATGCATGAGAGGCAGGTGCATGTGGTTCCATCAAATGAAGAGCCCTTTAAATTTTTAAATCAGGTTGACTTACTAGGAGATTTCATCCTCCCATATACTCACTTACATATTCAACCTACATCTTCCAATAGATATCTAGAGAGTAAATAAAATTTAGTGTGGGTTGATCCTTCTATGTCAGCACCACAAAAAACCCTTAGGACAACAACTGCTTATGAAAATCCTACAACATTATCAAAACCAAAGGATGATCAGAAGCTAAAAATACTTGTAGTCAAAGACAAACCTAGGGTGATCCCAAATATAGCAACCACAAAAATTCCAAATCTTATGGAGGAGGAGAATTTGCACAATGTAGTCAAGGAGGTACCTCAACCTTCCTCACTTATGTCATAAACTACATCATCTACACTGCAAGTGATGATTCACTTAGTTAATCCTAGGTTAGCTGAGTATATTATGCAGAATATAAATTTCACACCTATTATCGAATCTACGCAAGACATGGGGAGGTCTCAAGCTCTCTATTTTTCTATTGGGATGGTGGCACCATTAACGATGCCATAAAATCAAACTAATTTCATATATGAGGGCTTGGATCAAGTTACAGATCGCTTACCCATGGAATATGATGATGAAAATTCATTGCTAAAATTTAGTATCTATCTAATCTCGATTTCACCCTTAGGTATTTTGAACATCACCATTGGAATGATTACGATCTAGGCATATTTGATCAAGGGTGCAAAAATCTATATCAATCGCAGTACCAACTATCGATTGGTAGGTTTGGTATGAGATATCATTTTTGAGGTCAAGATGAATTACTAGCCATATCTTTAGATCATCTAAATTTAGGCTTGGGGGAGTACATTGATTGGAATCCCTATAACTCCAACCCTTCATATTCGCAAAGGGGTAACTGTATTGTGACTATGGTTATTGCAGAACTACCAGTAGTCTATCATGAGAACATATCTATAGAGGCTAACTCAGAAATAATCCCAAGGATTTATTGGATTATTAGGAATAATGAGTATGATAACAATGTTGGCAAAGAACCTCATAGGTCTAACATAAATGGATAGTCTGATTCATAATTTATTTTTGAAGAAGATGAGTCAGGTTAAAATTCTAAAGAATATGAGAGTGAGTACTTCTTTGATGATGATGAATATGAGTATGAGATCGAGATGGCCTACCTAGGGCCTCAACATCTACGTCATCTTAGGGAACCTATGGATATGGAGGAAGTGTATCATATAGTCTTCCTAGGTCCTCCCATTTTGAGGTGACCAATGAACTTAGAGGAGATTTATCACATGGTCTTCCCTGGTCCTCTAAACTTAAGATAGTTTCTTCCCCCAAAAGATCCAATTATCTTTTCTATTCCCAGAGTAGACCCGATTATCCCCATACCACTTGAGCCACATATAGAGCATGGGGAACAATCCAGAAGTAGTGAATTTTATCCATGTGGTCCTTGAGATTTCTTTTGTCCATCAACATGATATCCATCGATCTGACCACTCCACTCCAAAATCTATATGACTCTTCAAAGCCATTGCACCTCAATCCTAAGGTCATTAATTTTTATCATGTTAATTCAACCCTAGAGCCTGATTATTTCTTCCCTAATGAAGAAATGTGACAATCATTCCATTTTGTGCCAGTTTGTGCACATGATGTTTATCATGTTGAGATCAATCTTGATTTGGTGGAACCTCTAAACCTATCATATGATATTCATATGATCCCTATGTCTCATCAACTTGATGAGGGATTGCATATGTCAATAGAGAGAAATTTCAAAGTGGATATCAACAAAGATCTCACAAATCCAAAGAAAGTTAAATTCAAAGAAATATTCTCCTAAGGAGCATGCCAGCCTCATCCCTCTATTAAAAGAAAGACCTTATCTCTTTGCTTGGAATTATAAGGACATGTTGGGTCTGGATCGTAAATTGGTTGTCCACAATCTTTCACTGGATCCCACTAAAAATATAGTCAAGCAAAAACTCAAGAAAATGCATCCAACCATCACCTTAATGGTAAAATATGAATTACAAAAGTTGTTGGATGTAGAGTTCATTATTCCCATCAACTATCCAGAGTGGGTATCTAACATGGTACCTGTCAAAAAATATTATGGAAGAATTTGCATTTGCATGAATTTTAGGGACCTCAATAAGGCAACACCCAAAGATTTATTTTCATTGCCTAATATCGATGCTCTTATAGATGCAATTACAGGTCACGAAATGCTCTCACTCATGGATGATTTTTTTGGTTACATCCAGATTTGAATTAAACCCAAATATTAGCATAAAATCACTTCTACCACTCCATGGAGGAAATTTTTCTATAAGGTTATGTTATTTGGTCTTAAAAAATTGGTGCCACATATTAGCAGGCTATGACATACATATTTCATGACTATATGCATAAGATATTAGAGTATTATATTGATGACTTATTGGCCAAGTCATTATTATGTGAAGACCACACTGATGTCCTTAGGAAATTATTCAATCACCTAATTGAGCACAATGTTAGGTTGAATCTCAAGAAATGTATCTTTGGCGTAACTTCAAAAAAACTCTTGGGATTCATCATTTCTAAATGAGGGATCAAAGTAGATACAGCGAATGTAAAGGTTATATTATAAATGGACCCTCCCATAAATATCAAGGAATTAAGAAGCCTACAATGCAAGGTAGCATCTATAAAGCACTTCATTGTGTAGTTATCAAATAAATGTTGATCCATAAATTAACTGTTACATAAGGGGATCCCATTTAATTAGGATGAAGACTACCAAAAATCCTTTGCTAAGATCTATAAATACTTGGCCACACTGTTAGTACTAGATCCACCAAGATCAAATGTGCTATTTTTGTTTTATATATCCACCATGGACTTTGCACTGGGAACCATGCTAGCCCAGGTGAACATGTAAGATAAAGAACATGTGTTATACTACATCAGTCAAACCTTGGTTAGCTATGATCTAGGATATGCATACATAGAAAAACTATGTTTAGTAGTGGTTTTTGCAACTAAGAATTTGCACCGCTACATGTTGATCCATACAATGTATGTTATATCAAAAAAAAATCCTTCATAGTACATGATGAGTATGACATATCATAACACATGTACTGCAAAGTGGATCATGCTATTGATAGAATTTGACCTAGAATTCATCAGTAAAAATTCAATAAAAGGACAAGTCATAGTTGATCAACTAGTAGAGGTACCTCTTTAGGATCATAAGCCTCTTGTCATAGAACTTCCTGATGATGCAGTATTTGCATTGTTAGAGTCACCAAAACCCGAAGAACTAGATAATAAATATGATATATCTTTTATTTTATGGTTCCAAATGTGAGAAAGAGGATGGTGTAGGGATTGTATTTAATGCCACAAGGTGATCCAATACCCTTGTCATTTAAACTTAACTTCCCTTGCACCAATAACAATGTTGAATATGAGGCCCTAATCTTGGGTCTCCAAATAGTGCTCACTATGAAGATCAAAAAGATGAATATATTTGGTGACTCCCTTCTCATAGTTAATCAAGTTAAGAGAATTTATCAATGTAGGTGTCCCATCCTAAAAGCATATAAGGAACTTGTCAACACTTACTAATCCCAACTAGAGTGGTATGACATTGAGGTAATCCCTTGTACGACAAATAGATTTGTAGACACTATGGCATATTTGGGATCCTTAATACCTTAGAATCCATCTATTGACTTTACTACCATCCACGTGAATATGCTCTCGCAATATGTGATGCTACATGAGGCTCAAGATAACCATGAATTATTCCACATTATTCATATAGAACCAAATCATGAGTGGTTCTATAAAGCTAGAGACTTTTTTAAGAAGACACCCTAGGGATCCTTGACCTCACAGGGTCATACGAAGAATGGTACTACAATTTATCATAGGGTTGTCTCCCAATCTACATTCATACACATTGAATCGTAGTGAAAACAAGTCATCTTATCAATCAAAGTTGTTTCTTATCAATATTGGTTAACCCAATTACATGATTTCCTTAAGCTTATAATAATCTTACAGGGATTATTGCATGCTACCAAAAGAGCATTTAGAAAAAAAGTGGTCAAATATGTCTTGTTAGGAGACATCTTGTATCATCATAGCTATAATGTAATTCTCCTCAATTTCCTTGAGCTCTAAGAATAAACTTGGATGATTTCACATGCTCATGATGGTACATGTAGTGGCTATTTTAGCAGAATGGCCATTGTCAAGCGCATCCTTTGAATGGACTATTATTGGCCCAACATGGAGAAGTATTTTTGTGTGTATGTTAGGAAATGTGTTAAATTCTAGCACCATGCTAATATTATGCACCTACCATCGTAGGCCTTACAACCCATCCAAGTGGCTTGGCCATTTTCTCAATGGGGTTTTGATCTAATTGGTAAGATCTCTTCCCCATCATCGAGTTGACAAACATTTATCATAACAACCATTGAGTATTTCACCAAGAGGGTGGATGCGATACCCCTAAATTCTATGACTGGAGCACATATTATGGAGTTCATACTCCATAATATTATCTATCATTTTGGGATCCCATCCAAAATAATCTCGAATAATGGAAATTCATTTAAAAATAAAATTGTAGGGGTTTTAATGTCCAAGTATAATATTCAACATATTTTTACAAATCCTTATTATCCACATGCTAATGGGTAAGAATAGGCCTCAAATAAAATAGTAGTATCCATCTTAAATAAAACCATAAAATAAAATCATAAAGATTGGCACATTCAATTGCCTCTTGCATTATGGGCTTACAGAACTAGCATATGGATGCCCACTGGGGTAACCCAATTTTCATTAGTATATGATGCTAAGGCCATCATGCCCTTGGAATTATAAATTCTAACACTATGCATCGCATTGAAAGATTTCATCGATGACAACACTACATGGTAAGCTCACCTAGATCAACTGATGCTTCTTGATGAATGTCATGTGAAATATTTGTGTTTACCAAGATCACCTAAAAAGAGCTTATAATAACAAATTCCACATTAGAGACTTTAAATTTGGGGATCTTGTGCTAAAATAAAACCAACAAAACTCAAACCTACCATTGCATCTACAAGACAAATCTACAGCCAATTGGTTAGGTCCATTCATTATTTTAGAAAATATTGGACCTGAGACCTATTGCTTAACATCACTAGAAGGTGTTGAAGAGCCTGAGACTCTTAAAATCCTTCACCTAAAGGAATTTCATTCATAAAATACAAAAAAAATCATAAAATCATTAAAAATGAAAACAATTGAAAAGTTAAAATCTCAAAAACATCAAAAACACAAAAACATTTACATTTTTTATTGCACATGCATTCATTAAATTGCATTGCATTAGGCATGATCATCCATTGCACTTGTATTAGGATATGTTGTGTTACAAATCGTACAAATGACACCATGTTTATATGCTAATATTGCATCTTTACATCATCATCATCATCCATCATCTCCTTTGAGTAAATATGTTTTTTAACACAACCACTCAGTTGCTATGAAGTATATAATAGGGTTTTCTGATCATTCAACCATTCCTAGTTATCTTTTCAGATTTTCTAGAAAGCTATATTCACTTTTGAAGTTAAGGTCTAGTTTTGATTTTAACTTACATATCTCTAAATCCTAACACAATTTAAACATTAATAATCCTAATTTTGGACAAGGAAAAATGAACACTACAAAGTGGTCCTAGTCACCTTAAGCGAAAGGTTTCTACTTGCTCTTCTTGTGATGTGCATGGTCTAGGATTATAATCATTGACAAAAGGACAAGATCCTCCCTACCCAAATAAATCCCTTGCTTTCATATAAAATGAGCAAATTACCAAATCAAAGCAAAGCAAAATAAATAGTGATTTTCATCACTAAACAAATCCCTTGCTCCAAAAGAAAATAAATCCAAATAAATAGTGATTTTCATCACTAAGCATGAGCAAATATCCCGATAAATAAAAATAAAATAAGAGGGTGAAGAGCTTGAATCCTTGGAGTGGCCAGTATTCAAATCCATTGAGTGATCTCCATTACAGCAATGGGATGAATGAATCCCACTTAGCAATGGGGTATTTCTAAGTAATTTATAGATGAAATAGCTTTAGGTGGCTTGTATTACCTAGTAGTCTAATCCAACTGCAACCAAACCTAGGATCATGATGAATATTTGGTGATCCTCACTACAATAATGGGCTAAATGAATCCTACCTAGCAATGAGGTGTTGAGCAAGATGCAAAAAAAGTATTTTCATTGTTGTCAACACAAATAGACAGACCAGATGGTGTAGTGGACAAGAGTTCAGAGGTCAGTGAGATCATGTACAGTAAGTTTCCAAGAAAATAGAAGTGGCCCAAATTCAAAAAATCGAAGAAAAAAACAAGTTAGAAAACTGTCGTGATATCGCGACATGTTTTCTATCGTGATTTTACGACATAACGAAGGAGAGAGAGGGCGCATGAAAAACTATCATGATTTCGTGACATCTCAGAGGAGAGAGAAAGCACATGAAAAACTGTCATGATTTCGTGACATCTCGGAGGAGAGAGAAAGTGCATGAAAAACTATCATGATTTTGCAACATGTTGGCAGCAAAGAAGCCAAGTGGAAAAACTATCACGATTTCGTGACATGTTGGAAGCAAAGAAAGCAAGTAAGAAAACTGTCACGATTTCGTGACATGTTTGGAGAAAAAATGCTAAGGAAGAAAACTGTCGCGATTTCATGACATGTTCGGAAGAAAAGTGCCAAGGGCGAAAAGTGTCACGATATCACGACACGTCGGGTTTTCATGACCCGAAGAGGAGAGAGAATGTACGACAACAAAAGTGTAGTGATTTCGCTACATGTTGGACTTTCGCGGGCTGAAGCAAAGAGGAAGTGCAAAGGCAAAAAGGTGTAGCGATTTCGCTACATGTTGGATTTTTAGAGGCCATAGCAAAAGAAAGTGCAAATACAAAAAGGTGTAGCAATTTTGCTACATGCTGGATTTTCAGAGGCCACAGCAAAAGAAATGACGGGGCACTGAAAAAATAGGGACCTTACAAACTCTGCATTCTCATTCAAATTTCAAATATTTACATGCATTTAAAATAAAATAGCCCGCAGGCTTACAATGGCCGGTCTCGGCTTCGGCTCTGTTCTCCCCTCTCTGTTCTACTTCCTCCTCTGTTCTCCGGTCCGCCCCTCCTATTACAGATTTTTGGGTTTTTATCGAGGCCCCCCGATCCTCACAGCCTTCAATGCCCGCCTAGAAAAAGTTTCAAAATTTGGATTTTCCCCCTCTTCTTGGGTTTTCAAATTTTTGGTCATAAATGGGCCATCTGCCCGATCCACCATGAGGAACCCCCATTAATGATCTTCTCTGACCTGCCGACGCCGCCTTGCTCAGATCGTCCTTTCAGTCTCTGTTACGCCCATAATGTCCATGCTCTGTACTATTGTGAAAGCCATCCCCCTCTTTAATACACGCGGTCGTCAATTTTAAACTTTAACCTTCGTGGCAGCCGTGCGTCTAACTCTGGCTCGGTATTCAACTGGCCACGTCACCATAAGACACGTGGAGACCACGTGTCACTGCAGCTTGCCTTCTCACCAGCCTTCGTGTTTTCATTAACTTTCATGGCTAACCAATGTGTGACACGTGTCAGTGTTTGATTGGCCGTGACATCACGACAAGCCGCGATATCGCGACCTATCATGATATCACGACAGTAACATCCCCTTTGCCTTTGCATTGTACCATCTTCATGATATCACGATGTCGCGATATCACGACGTCAACATCCTCTCTGCCCTTATGCTGAACCAACGTCGCGATATCACGATGTCGCGATATCGTGACATCGCAATATCGCGACGGTAACATCTCCCCTCTACCTTTGCGTTGCAAATGTCATGATATCGCGACGTCGCGATATCGCGACGTCGCGATATCGCGACAAAAACTCACTGCCATATCTGCATTGGAATAAGGTCGTGATATCGCGACATGTCACAAAATCGTGACATGTCACGATTTTGCGACCTCTTCCAAAGCTTCAAGAAACTTGCCTTCAATGCTTCTACAAAATCCTTCTCCCTCCCCCTTGGAAAACTCTGAAAATAAAACAAGTGCTAGGAACTTAGAAAATTTTAAGAACATTTCTGGAAAATGCAAGATTGCTTCATCCCCACCGGATGCTCCTGCATCAGACACCCCGGGTAAGAAGGAGAAGTGACCTTCACTTCTACGTTGTTCGGGCTGCGTCCCTTGCAATATCTCTGAACATTCATCAACCTTTATATCCGGCTCAAATCCTGCTTCTTGGCAAAGTTTTCTGCCCTCTACCAGGAAAATTCTGGCATTACTGCACACCTTCTCATCTTCGGTCTGCAATGGCTTCAACTTGTGCCACATTCCATATTTCACCAAGGAATAAGTATTTGCATGGCCATCATGCACTGCACTCCGATCAAACTGCCATGGCCTGCCCAATAGCAAATGACATGCATCCATAGGGAATACATCACACAAGACTTCATCCTGGTATCTCCCAATCTGGAACGTGACTAAACACTGTTCTCGGACACAAGCTCTATGGTCCTTCTGCAACCATGCAATCCGATACGGGTGTGGGTGCCTCCTTCTCTCCAACTGCAACTTAGTAACCATCTCCTCGAAAACTAAGTTGTCTGTACTTCCATTGTCGATGATCACATTGCAAACTTTGCCTGCACTCTTGCATCGGGTGCGGAACAGGCTTCTTCTCTGCTCAGATTTGTCTTCATCCACCAGCATGGTCCTTCTCACAATCATGGCTTCTCCCTTTTTAGCTTCTTCAGAATGCTCTGAATCAGCATCCTCAACTGCCACAACTGCTCTGGCAGGACCCACCTGCTTCTTGTTTACTCTTTCTCGGTGTTGGGGGCACTCATATGCCCGATGTCCTTCTTCTCCACAATGGAAACATGTTCCACGAAATATTCCTCTTCCATACCCGCGTCCAGATCTACCTCTTCCTCTCGGGTAGTTATCATTCTGAACTTGCGGTGTTGGGTCTTCCTCTCCCTTCTGATCCCGACTGCTGCTCTCTTCTTCCTTCTTCTCTTCCTTTCCTTCTTTCTTTCCATCGTTCTTTCCTCTTGGTTCTTTCACTTTCTGCTTGTTGTCAAACCTTCGGTTTAGCTTTTCTTCCACCTTTAAAGCAAACTGGTAAGCATCTTCAATGGTGCTTACCCGAACCAAACTCAACTCCTCCTGAACACTGGGCCTCAACCCATTAATGAAACGGGCCACTTTTTCTTTGCTGGCTTCTAAGTGTCCGGTTCTGATGGAAATTTTATAAAAATCCTCTGTATATTCTTGAACTGTTCTGTTCATCTGCCTCAAGCTTTGCATTTTACGTAACAGATCCAACTCATAGTCAACAGGGATGAACTATCTTTTTAATTTCTCCACCATTCTGTCCCACCTGGTAATCCGTTCTTTTCCTCTTCGATTTCTCTCCAACTGTACCCCCTTCCACCAAATGCTAGCATGACCCTTCAGTTGGGTCTTAGCAAATCTGACCCGGTTAGGGTCTTCAACCTCTTCGTATTTGAAGTATTCTTCTAATTCATTCACCCAGTCTATCAATTCCTCTGGGTTCAAGTTCCCATAATACGTGGGAACCTCTAAATTCGGCCTCTTCCCGATCTAGGATATGGCCTTGTATAGCCGGGCCTGTGCCGGGTCTACATCTTCCTCCTCTTATTCAAACTCATTCTCCTCTTCCACCTCATCCTCACTGTTTGCATCCCTTCCCGATTCACGTCCTCTGCGTAGCTCTTCTTGCAGGGTCTGGACTTGCCGCTACAAAGCCTAAAAATCTTCCACTGCCATGCCTCTGCCACCCATCGGGTTTCTTCTCGGAGGCATCTTCTTTGAACTCAAGCCCTCCCACACGTCCTGGTACAACTGCCTCTCTCTTTCGGCGGTCTGTTGTACGCTCAGGAGCTATGGGATCTGATACCACTGACGGGGCACCGGAAAAACAGGGACCTTACGAACTCTGCATTCTCATTCAAAGTTCAAATATTTACATGCATTTAAAATAAAATAGCTCACAGGCTTACAATGGCCGGTCTCGACTTTGGCTCTGTTCTCCCCTCTCTGTTCTACTTCCTCCTCTGTTCTCCGGTCCGCCCCTCCTATTACAGATTTTTGGGTTTTTATCGAGGCCCCCGATCCTCACAGCCTTCAATGCCCGCCTAACAAAAGTTTCAAAAATTCAGATTTTCCCCCTCTTCCTGGGTTTTCAAATTTTTGGTCATAAATGGGCCATCTGCCCGATCCACCATGAGGAACCCCCATTAATGATCTTCTCTGACCTGCCAACGCCGCCTTGCTCAGATCGTCCTTTCAGTCTCTGTTACGCCCATAATGTCCATGCTCTGTACTATTGCGAAAGCCATCCCCCTCTTTAATACATGCGATCATCAATTTTAAACTTTAACCTTCGCAGCAGCCGTGCGTCTAACTCTGGCTCGGTATTCAGCTGGCCACGTCACCATAAGACACGTGGAGACCACGTGTCACTGCAGCCTGCCTTCTCACCAGCCTTCGTGTTTTCATTAACTTTCGTGGCTAACCAATGTGTGCCACGTTTCGACGTTTGATTGGCCGCGACATCGTGACAGGCCGTGATATCACGACCTATCACGATATCACGACAGTAACATCCCCTTTGCCTTTGCATTTTACCATCGTCGTGATATCGCAACGTCAACATCCTCTCTGCCCTTATGCTGAACCAACATCGCAATATCACGACGTCACGATATCACGACGGTAACATCTCTCCTCTACCTTTGCATTGCAAACGTCATGATATCGCGACGTCGCGATATCGTGATGGAAACTCACTGCCATATCTGCATTGGAATAAGGTCACGATATCGCGACATGTCATGAAATCGTGACATGTCACGATTTCGCGACCTCTCCCAAAGCTTCAATAAACTTGCCTTCAATGCTTCTACAAAATCCTTCTCCCTCCCCCTTGGAAAACTCTAAAAATAAAACAAGTACTAGGAACTTAGAAAATTTTAAGAACATTTTTGGAAAATGCAAGATTGCTTCATCCCCACCGGATGCTCCTACATCAAGAAATTACAAAGGGAAAAAGGTGTAGCGATTTCGCTACATGTCTTGATTTCGCTAGTGCATGAAGAGAGAGTTGTACGGATGCGAAAGATGTCACGATTTCGCGACATGTTGCATTTTCGTGGGCGAAAGGCAAAGAACAGCGCTAAGGCAGAAAAGCGTCACGATTTCATGACATGTTTCGATTTCGCTGAGGCATGCGAAGAAAAGTGTACGGCAGTGAAAAGTGTCACAATTTCGCGACGTGTTCCATTTTCATGGGTGCAAGCCAAGAAGAGTGCAAGGAAGCAAAAAGTGTCACGATTTCGTGACATGTTCCATTTTCGCGGGTGCAAGCCAAGAAGAGTGCAAGGAAGCAAAAAGTGTCACGATTTCGCGACGTGTTCCATTTTCGTGGGTGCAAGCCAAGAAGAGTGCAAGGAAGCGAAAAGTGTCACGATTTCACGACGTGTTCCATTTTTGCGGGTGCAAGCCAAGAAGAGTGCAAGGAAGCAAAAAGTGTCACGATTTCGTGACATGTTCCATTTTCGCGGGTGCTTGCGAAGTAGAGTGTACGAAAGCGGAGAATGTCACGATTTCGTGACATGTAAGGTTTTCACGGTAGCAAGCCGAAGAAGCATACATAGGGACAGTTGCAGAATAAAACCTTGCAGCAAAACAAGAACTGTTACAGGTGGGGTTACAGAAATGCGACACGTGTAACAAACTGACAGAATCTATAGTGGTCGACAGAATCTGAAGAAGAACAGGCAGAATATATTATTATAATAAGACAACTGTAGTTGGGTGCGCAGTGCGGTGAAAAGAGCACGGGAAACGGGAAGAAGACAACGCGGCAGCATGAGTGCAGTCATGAATCCGAGGTACTTCGAGATTTGTGCAAAAAGCATGCACTGTAACTGTAAGTGTAAAATAAGCGAGAAAAGCTTGAACCAAAAATAGAGAAAATATATTGCCAGAGATAAAAAGAAATACAGAAAGCACGGGCTGTAATAAAAATAATAGATTGCAGTAAAATATACAAAACTCGAGAAAGCGCATGCATGAGGTAGTGAGTCAGCAGTGCGGTGGCAGGCCGAGAAAGGACAGATGGCATAGGCTATAACAGCATGGCAGAAAGCATGCGAAAGAATGGGCGGTAACAGTGCATCGGAATCAATGCAACAAAATGGAGGGAAAAGTAGAACCGTTTGAAATAAGCCGTTGCAATAAGCCGAAAACTATGAGCCGGTATAAAGAGATGTAAAAATGCAGTTAGTAGGGTTACTGCAACCAAGTTTCATTTTTGAAAACAAAAAGAGAGGTTGAGCAAGAGTGCTGTAAGAAGCACAGAAAAAGACTGAAACCAGGGTTTTATACTTGAAAAATTAAAAGAGAGGTTTTAGCAAGAAATAGAACATATTGAGTCTCTAACAATTCTCCTTATGCTTCTATGAGATTTATTTTGAGTAAGCAATAGACTAGTAAGGGTCTTGTAAAAGAGAAGGCATTTTTTATGTCAATCTAAGATTCAAAATAAGAGATCCAAGTTGGTGCTTGGAATAAGGGGTTGGTGCTCCTTTCTATTGTAGCAGATAAATCAGGGGTTGGTGCTCCTTCCAGTGGGTGCTGGTAAATGGTTTGTAAAGTTGAAGCTTTGCAAAGGCTGGATTTGGATTGAAGTCCAAACAGTCTATTTTGAGGAGTAGCCAAACCGGTGAACCTCGTTACATCTTGTGTTGTGTGTTGCTCTCTTGTTGTATTTGCTATATCTATTTTTGAGCTAGCATTATTTCAGCATTAAGTGTTATAGATTTAAATTTTAAATAGCTGCACTGATTCACCCCCCCTCTTAGTGTCATTGTGAGAATATCAATTGGTATCAGAGCAAGGTTCCTGAACTAGCTTAATCAGCTAAGGTGATCTTGGAAGAATCACAATGGCCGATGGAGAAGGATTTTCATCCAACAAAGCCCCTTTGTTCGATGGAACAAATTACTCTTTCTGGAGACTCAGGATGCAGACTTATCTGTGTGCCTTGGGATATGACATTTGGGAGTCTGTAGACAGTGGATACATAATATCTTCTATTCCTCCAACAGATGCTGCTGAGAAGAAAAAGTTTGAGAACAACTCTAAAGCAAAGAATGCTATAATGTGTGGATTAGTAGACAGTGAACTGATAAGGATCATGAGCTGTAAAACAGCAAAAGACATGTGGGACAAACTGCAGAGCATTCATGAAGGAGATGGCAAGATCAAGGAAGCCAAGCTTCAAACGCATCGAGCTCAGTTCGAAGCATTAAAAATGAATGATGATGAAAACATAGAGGCATATATGTTGAGAGTCAATGGAATCATTAATGCGATTAGAGGACTCGGAGAGGAAATGGAAGATGCAGTTGTGGTAAAAAAGGTACTAAGAACTCTTCACAAAAGATTTAATCCTAAAGTTTTTGCTATAGAAGAGGCTAAAGATTTAAATACTTTTAGCATGGATGAGATGCATGGCTCTTTGACTGCATACGAAATGAGAATAGGACAAACTAAGCCCACAGACAGAGAAGCTACCTTTAAAGTGCACAAAACTATAACAGCTAAACAAGAATCTGAGGATGAAGAATCTTCAGATGAAACAGAAGCAAACTTTGTTAGGAAACTAATAAAGGGAAAAGGAAAGTACAGAGGTAAGTTACCATTTAAGTGTTTCAACTATGGAGGCATCGGGCACTTTGCAGCCAAATGCCCTATGAATGAGAAAAACAAAAGTGGTGAAGGGTCACACCAAGAAAGAAGTGACTGGAAGAAGAAACCACATTTCAGAAAAAGCAACTTCAAGAAGAAAAGCTTCATATCCAAGAATGTCAGCTCTTCTGAAGACTGCTCCGGTGAGGATTCTGAAGAAGAAGCAGATGAAGCTCTGTTCATGGCATTTGAAGAAAGAATAATAGAGGAAAAACCGGAGTGTAATGAGAAACCTGAAGATGAGGCTGAAGTTTATCTGGAAGGTGAGTTAGTTGCTGCACTTCAAGAACTGAGCTCAGAAAGGAAAAAGAATAAAAATATTTCAAGAAAGCTTGAGGATGCCAATGAAATAATAAACAGCTTGAAAGTATAGACAGATGAATTTAAGAAAATGTCTGAAGTTCTTGATGTACAATTAACTGTAAAGACAGATGAATGCAGCAAGCTAGAAGAAGACATTGTTAAGTTAAGGATGCAGCTAGAGGAAATGAATAGGAAATTGAGCTGTTATCATAAGTTTGAAGACAGTACTGTAAAACTGGATAAAATGTTAAATAACCAAAGGCCTTCTGGCATCAAATTTGGTTTGGGCTTCGATGAAGGAGAATCATCAAAGGGTTCAAAGGCCTTAAATATAGAACCCATAAAGAAAGAAGAAAAGATCAGAGTTGATCTAGAAAAAACAAATCATGTCAAAGAAAGCATTAATGCCAGACTCAAGAAGAGTACTGACAAAGATGGATTCACAAAAGTCACACATCCAAGAAGGAGAAGATTCATGGCTCCTACTTCAAACTGGCAAAGATCTGCCCCCAGGTTTAATCATTCCTTCTCTGGCTACTATTTTAAATGCAATGCTTATGGTCATAAAATTTCAAATTGTAGGTATAATATAGGACAGAGGAATTTCAATAGTAGAAATGTTTTTTCACCTTTGATAGAGTATGCAGTAGAATGTTATAACTGTCATAACTTTGGACATATTGCAAGAAATTGTCTTAGCTCTTTTGCAGGAAATAAAAATCAGGGAAGAAAATATCAACCAAATGGATTTAAACAAAACAAAAAATTTCCCGAAAAACAGGCACAAGTCAATGAAAGGGAAAAGGCTAAACAAGTATCCAAAACTACAGTCAAACCAGAGTGGAGAGAAAAGGAGCAACCCAAGGAAGAAAAGGAATCTTTGATTGTACAGACAACATTCAAAGCACAGAACAAATCTGCACCATGGATACTAGATAGTGGATGCTCCAGTCACATGACAGGTGACAAACAAAAATTTGAGAAATTACAGAAATATGAAGGTGGTTCTATAAAATTTGGAAATAATGATGGAGCCAAAATAGTTGGCAAAGGATCAGTCAAGATAAGTGATGGAAAAATAAAATCTAAAGAAGTATTGTTTGTTATTGGTCTGAAGCATAACTTGTTGAGCATAAGTCAAATTTGTGACAAAGGTCATGAAGTAATTTTTAAAAGGCAGGGCTGTGAAGTAAGAAAAGCAAACAGTGGGAAGTTGATAGCCATTGGATTGAGGACTTCTGGAAATCTGTATACTCTCTCAGAGACTTCAGAAGGATCTTGCATGATTGGACAGGAAGATGAAAGTTGGTTGTGGCACAAGAGGCTCGGTCATATAAGCTTTGACAATCTGGTAAAAATCAGCTCAAAAAGGGCAGTAAGAGATATACCCACTATTGGCAAACCTTCAAATAGCATATGTGCTTCATGCCAAAAGGGGAAACAAACTAGAGCCACATTTAAATCAAAGGAGTACTTTACCAGCAAACCTTTAGAACTAATTCATACTGATTTATGTGGACCCATGAGAACACAAAGTTTAAATGGTGATAAATATTTTATGTTGTGCATAGATGACTATTCCAGAATGACCTGGATATTCTTTTTGAAGCAAAAATTTGAAGCTTTTGAAATGTTCAAGACTTTCAAAAACCAAGTTGAAAATGAAACAGGAAAGAGGATCAAATGTTTAAGATCAGATAGAGGAGGAGAGTTCATCTCAGAGGAGTTTGTAGAATACTATCAAAAATATGGGATCAGAAGACAGTTTTCAGCAGCAAGGACACCTCAACAGAATGGTGTTGTAGAGAGAAAGAACAGAACTGTACAGGAAATGGCACGGACAATGTTGACTGAAAGCAAAATTGCAGATAGATTTTGGAAAGAGGCAGTTCATACTGTAGTTTACATCCAAAACAGATGCATGTTGAGGACACATGAAAGCAAAACCCCTTATGAGCTTTGGTTCGGCAAGAAGGCAACAACAAAATACTTCAAAGTCTTTGGCAGCAAGTGTTACATCAAAAGAACAGAAGACAATCTTGGTAAATTTGAAGATAGAGCTGATGAAGGTATCTTTGTTGGCTATTCATCAAAAAGCAAAGCTTACAAATGCTACAACAAAAGACTAAAGAAAATTGTGGACAGTGCTGATGTTAAATTTGATGAAGACAGGAAACAAACTGTCAGCTGTGAAGAAAACTACCCTATTTATAAAGAAGCTATTGAAGGAGATGAAGAAATGGAAGCAGAAGAGAATCAAAAAATTGACCCAGATGACTTAAGTATTGATTCAGAAGTAGAAGAAAACAATAAATTCAAAACTGGAAGCTGGCAAAAAAATCATCCCAGAGAGCAAATCATTGGGGACCCCACAATTGGTGTTAAGACAAGAAGAAGAGTAGTAAGTAACTACTCCCTGTTATCCAGCATTGAACCCAAAAATATTGCTGAAGCAAGCACAGATGAAAGTTGGATGGAGTCAATAAATGAAGAACTTGATCAGATTGAGAAAAACAAAACCTGGGAATTAGTACCAAGGCCTGCAAATAAAAACATAATCGGTACAAAATGGATTTTTAGAAACAAATTGAATGAAGATGGACAAGTTGTAAGGAATAAAGCAAGATTAGTCTGTAAAGGCTATGCTCAAGTTGAAGGGATTGACTTTGAAGAAACTTTTGCACCAGTGGCCAGACTTGAAGCAATCAGACTATTTCTGGCTTTAGCAGTTCACAGGAATTTCAAAGTTTATCAGATGGATGTGAAATCAGCATTTTTGAATGGAAATCTTGAAGAAGAAGTTTATATTGAACAACCAGATGGTTTTCAACTCTGTGATAATCCCAACTTTGTTTGCAAGCTGAAGAAAGCATTATATGGCTTGAAACAGGCACCTAGAGCATGGTATGCAAGACTGGACAACTATCTCACTCAGCAAGGGTTCAAGAAAGGTATGGTGGACAACAATTTATATATCAAAACAGAGAATGACAATCTTATTGTCCTTGTTGTTTATGTAGATGATATAATATTTGGCAGCAACAATGGTGAGTCATGTAGAGACATAGCAAATAAAATGCAGAAAGAATTTGAAATGTCTATGATTGGTGAACTTTCATATTTCCTTGGACTGCAAGTTAATCAGACTGACAAAGGAATTTTTATTTCTCAAGTAAAATATGTGAAAGAAATGCTGAAAAAGTTCACAATGGAGGATAGTAAACCTGTTAGCACTCCTATGATAACAGGCTGTAAGTTAAGCAAGGATGAAAAATCTCCAGATGTTGATCAAACAATGTACAGATCTATGATTGGGAGTCTGTTGTATTTGACAGCCACCAGACCAGACATCTTACAGGCAGTTTGCATGGTTGCAAGATTTCAGGCTAGTCCAAAAGAGACTCATGTGACAGCTGTGAAAAGGATTCTTAGGTACCTCAAGGGTACTATGGAGTATGGGTTATGGTATCCCAAAGGAAAAGACTTCACTCTGATTGCATATTCAGATGCAGATTGGGCAGGATGTATAGATGACAGAAAGAGTACAAGTGGAGGTGCATTTTATCTTGGAGACAGATTGGTAGCATGGCACAGCAAGAAACAAGAATCAGTCTCTTTATCCATAGCAGAAGCAGAATACATTGCAGCAACAACATGTTGTACACAGATATTATGGATGAGACAAACACTGAAAGATCTAGGTATTAATTTCCAAGAGCCAATATCAATTAAATGTGATAATACCAGTGCAATTAACATCTCAAAGAATCCGGTTATGCATTCCCGCACCAAACATATTGCAATCCGGTATCACTTCTTGAAGGATAAAGTTGCAGAAGGAGAGGTCAAATTGGATTTTGTTCCAACTACAGAGCAAGTAGCAGATATATTCACCAAACCATTACCCAAGGAAGTTTTTGAGTACCTTCGAAGTAAGTTGGGAGTGGTCACATTTCCCAAGAACTGACTATCAATTGGGATCACATTCTCAGGGGGAGCATTTATGCCTATGTTTATAGTTTTTCTCACATTCATGATTTTTGCTAACTATAACAATATGTGTCTGAGAATGTTGTGCATAGACTCAGGGGGAGTCTGCAGCAGCCCTTTGGTATTATTGTCAAAGGGGGAGAAGAAGTACAGAAGAATTACAAAAAATTGCATGAGTGTTGCCAACAATTCCAAAGGGGGAGATTGTTGAGCAAGATGCAGAAAAAGTATTGTCATTGTTGTCAACACAAACAGACAGACCAGTTGATGCAGTGGACAAGAGTTCAGAGGTCAGTGAGATCATGTACAGTAAGTTTCTAGAAAAACAGAAGTGGCCCAGATTCAAAAAATCGAAGAAAAAGACAAGTTAGAAAACTGTCGCGATATCGCGACATGTTTTCTCATGTTCGTGACATAACGAGAAAAAAAAAAGAAAAAACAAAAAACTCATGATTTCGACATTGAGAGAAAACACAAAAATCTCATGATTTCGTGACATCCTGAGAGAGAAAGCGCATGAAAAACTGTCATGATTTCATGACATCTCAAGAGAGAAAAAGTATGAAAAACTATCATGATTTCGTGACATGTTGGCGACAAAGAAGCCAAGTGGAAAAACTATCATGATTTCGTGACATGTTGGAAGCAAAGAAGGCAAGTAAGAAAACTGTCACGATTTCACGACATGTTTGGAGAAAAAGTGCTAAGGAAGAAAAGTTTTTTGGAAAGGGGGGGGGGGGGAAGTAGCGATTTTGGCTACATGTTGAACTTCTCGCGTGAAGCAAAGAGGAAAGAAAGTGCAAGGAAAAAGGTGTAGCGCATTTCGCTACATGTGTGGATTTTCGGAGGCAGAAAAGAAAGTGGCAAGGAACAAAAATGTAGCGATTATCGCTACATGTTGGGATTTCGTTAGTGCATGAAGAGAAGTTGTACGGAAGCGAAAGGTGTCACGATTTCGTGACATGTTGCATTTTCGCAGGCAAAAGGCAAAGAACATGCTAAGGGAAAAGCGTCATGATTTTGTGACATGTTTCGATTTCGTTGAGGCATGCGGAGAAAAGTGTACGACAAGAAAAGTGTCATGATTTCGTGACGTGTTCCATTTTCGCGGGTGCAAGCCAAGAAGAGTGCAAGGAAGCGAAAAGTGTCATGATTTCGTGACGTGTTCCATTTTCATGGGTGCAAGCCAAGAAGAGTGCAAGGAAGCTAAAAGTGTCACGATTTCCGACATGTTCCATTTTGGAAGAGTGCAAGAAAGCAAAAAGTGTCACGATTTCATGACGTGTTCCATTTTTGTGGGTGCTTGCGAAGTAGAGTGTACGAAAGTAGAGAATGTCATGATTTCACGACATGTAAGGTTTTCATGATAGCAAGCCGAAGAAGCATACATAGAGACAGTTGCAGAATAAAACCTTGCAGCAAAACAAGAACTATTATAGGTGGGGTTACAGAAATGTGACACGTGTAACAAACTGACAGAATCTATAGTGGCCGATAGAATCTGAAGAAGAACAGGCAGAATATATTATTATAATAAGACAACTATAGTTGGGTGCGCAGTGTGGCGAAAAGAGCATGGGAAATGGGAAGAAGACAACGCGGCAGCATGAGTGCAGTTGTGAATCCGAGGTACTTCGAGATTTGTGCAAAAAGCATGCTTGTAACTGTAAGTGTAAAATAAGCGAGAAAATCTTGAACCAAAAATAGAGAAAATATATTGCCAGAGATAAAAAGAAATACAGAAAGCATGGGCTGTAATAAAAATAATAGATTGTAGTAAAATATACAAAACCCGAGAAAGCGCATGCATGAGGTAGTGAGTCAGCAGTGCGGTGGCAGGCTGAGAAAGGACAGATGGCATAGGCTATAACAGCATGGCAGAAAGCATGTGAAAGCATGGGCGGTAACAGTGCATCGGAATCAACGCAGCAAAATGGAGGGAAAAGTAGAACCGTTTGAAATAAGCCGTTGCAATAAGCCGAAAACTATGAGCCGGTATAAAGATATGTAAAAATGCAGTTAGTAGGGTTACTGCAACCAAGTTTCATTTTTGAAAACAAAAAGAGAGGTTGAGCAAGAGTGCTGTAAGAAGCACAGAAAAAGACTGAAACCAGGGTTTTATACTTGAAAAATTAAAAGAGAGGTTTTAGCAAGAAATAGAACATATTGAGTCTCTAACAATTCTCCTTATGCTTCTATGAGATTTATTTTGAGTAAGCAATAGACCAGTAAGGGTCTTGTAAAAGAGAAGGCATTTTTTATGTCAATCTAAGATTCAAAATAAGAGATCCAAGTTGGTGCTTGGAATAAGGGGTTGGTGCTCCTTTCGTTGTAGCGAGATAAATCGGGGGTTGGTGCTCCTTCCAGTGGGTGCTGGTAAATGGTTTGTAAAGTTGAAGCTTTGCAAAGGCTGGATTTGGATTGAAGTCCAAACAGTCTATTTTGAGGAGTAGCCAAACCGGTGAACCTCGTTACATCTTGTGTTGTGTGTTGCTCTCTTGTTGTATTTGCTATATCTATTTTTGAGCTAGCATTATTTCAGCATTAAGTGTTATAGATTTAAATTTTAAATAGCTGCACTGATTCACCCCCCTCTCAGTGCCATTGTGAGAATATCATGAGGTATTCTTATGTTTCGTCTAATATATTCACTTGCACACATAGGGATAATGAATATCTTGGTCTTCATAACAAAAGCTTTTATCTTTTAGAAGTCTTATGTAGTCATTATACATATATTTATTAATCAACTAGGGTGTTTGGGTTTCATGGAAAACCTCAAAAATCCCTTATAGCAACAAATCATCTCATCAAGAAACCACAATTTTTCTTAGGATGTTTTGTTTATTAAGGGATGTTCATGGAATAGGATAGATATTGGATGGATATCAGCAATGATATTTAGACAACCACTAACTATTTTGTGCATATTTTTTAATTTAAAAAAGCTTATAGGGAAAACCTATACATCTCACATCATTTCACATATGGATGCCTAAATGATTAATTATTATGATAAGAGTTACCATTTTCATTCATGATTTTTATACATTTTTTGGTGTCTTTCATTAGTTTGTAACACATATTAGAGTCATTCCTTATGTTTTAAGTGATTAAAACATATAGGTTCATTTGCATTAGATCATCCACATGAAATTAATGCATTACATTGCATATCATTTATCACATCATATCACATAGACTAAATGCATAAATAATTACAATAAATTAAACATGCATTTAATATACATCATTGCATCCATATATGCATACATAGTAGTGCATCTACACATATAGATCACATAATCTAATCATACATATATCATATAGCTAGCACATGTCATCAATACATTGCATACATATAGCATAATCAAAACATCATATAAGCATTGCATCCATAATTGCATCACATGAACAATAAAGTAACAACATAATACACATAATGAGAAATAAAAGAGTATCATTTATGTGTATGTCAAAATGTACATAGAGGTACAAAATGCCCATATGCTACAATAGTATAGGTCCTTAAATATTACACTCAAAAATGATACAAGACATCATATTATATCATGTGGTGCCTACACCTCCTAAGTCACCTCCTCCATCAGCTCCCTCTCCATGAAGTTGTCTAGAGTTGGTACCCATTGATATCTTAGATAGGGCATCTGACTTGTGACTAGGGCATACTAAGGATTATCTAGACTCACTCTAATGACTCTTGTGAGACCTCTTGTAGTAGAATATGTAGGTATAGTACCACCAAGCATGGCCACCTCCCCCTCTAGCCACCTGATATATGTTCTATCAGACTGCACCCAACATCATACTAACTAATCATACCCTACAGTCTAGTCACCTATGCCTACAATGTTGTTACATCTTCTATAATAGGTGTACCTACCATAATCTATCATAATTTCACCTATCTTGACCCAATAGGAGGAACCCCTAGTTGTATCTTGAGAGCATCTCTCTTAGTATTCCTAACATCTAACTGTGCTTGTAAAATATCCCTTTATGTAGTAACCTGATCTATCATTGTCTATATCGAGTCCACCTAAGCCTGTAGAATGGTCCACTCTATAAACTACCATCACTGCACCCTACCTATAGCAAGATATGTATCTCACTCCATGATCTACCACTATGTCATATTTAGCTACACCTATAAGCTATAAACTTGCACTCGTAGCTAGGACACCTCATATTCTAGGGCATCCTCATCCCCCTCCTCCTCATCATGAGGATCCTCCACCTAATCTACAGCCTATCCCCATGCCTCATCCATTGTGTGATACACTTATTTCCCATCATCCTTGTCTTCCTTAGTTGCTACCTCCTCCTTGGCTCTACTCAAGTTGCCACCACCCGAAGATAGCTTAGTAGTCCACCAAGTGTCATACTCATTCATAGTCCCAACATCTGTGACACCTAGATCATCAATAGCATGATCAACTTCCTCTATTAGAGCTATAACCTATGGTAGTGCAATCTATGTCTGTACCTTCAAGAAATGGTAGAGGACTGGCTCCTCTGGCATATCCTACCTAATACCAAATTGCTTAGTCACCTAGGAGAAGTGGAAGAACTCCCTCACCCCTCAATGGTGCCCAATGACCCATCTATCATGCCTCACTCGATTTAGGTACCTACCTATCTCCTCCCATGTAGAATAGTATAAGTAAGGCCTCTAGATAATCTAGCTCACCTTTAGCCTGATCAGTGATCTCATTTAATGATCTTGATCCCCAACATGATATCAACTCCATTGTGTCTATGCCTCCCATGTCCATCGCACAATATAACACTAGGTAATTGTTGCTACTGCTATGTTCTCCAAGGAAATTTCCATTTCTTGGTCTATCTGGATGTGCTCCCACTCCCATATCTAGAGTAGTAGGTTGTAACCTACTCCCACTATGCCTATTAAGTTATCTAGTATATATCATCATAGAGTTGATCTAGGAGTGAACTCCCCCACACCATGATCAAAAGCTATCACGTGGTGCTCTCCAATATATCTTGTACCATGTCCAAGAGGTTCTAAGGGAACCTCAATTTAGAAGCATCAGGGAGTAGCATATTATAGGTAATGTGCATCAATACTACCTGACACTAAGAGAATACATTCTCCTTATACTAGCAGTCAACTAGAACTTTGTTGTGCTCAATATCCCCTAGTGCTACAATCACTCTATCTTTGAACACCCATGTGAACATTACATCTCTACTTGTAGTCGAATGAGATGTGATAATCTGACCATCAATCAGGATCCAGGGTTATGCACAATGGTGAATATTCAAAAATTGGGCAAATATTATGATTTCTAAAATATGAAATTGGCAAATATGAGGATCCTCGATGTCGGCCCATTCGCCTAAAATTTTTAGGACCAATTTTTTCTTAGGGTCAATTCACCATAATATATATCCAAACATAGGCATATTTGTACTCGTTGGAAAGATATTTTTAAGCTTGATATAATGGTAGTATTTGTATGAATTTATAAGGTCATTTAATAGGCCAAAATTTACCCCAAATATGACCTTACATTTTAGGGCTTAAAATACTCCAAATTTTGGTGTGAAGATGATTGATTCAATTTTCTTAGGATTCACCTTGATTTCGATTAGGATTTACCATTTTTTATAAGTAAATTTTGAGTCCAACCCATTATGCATAACCCTATCAAGATCTTGAATATGCAGTAGATGTCCTCTAACATCACTGCCATCTCTCTCATGAGGAAATGGAAGATATTAGTCCTAGAATCCCATCAATGGGCTAGGGCTATTAGATATGACTAGTCTGACATCACTATAAGTAATATAACAACATAACTAAGCCCAATCATCCCAAACCACTCTCAACCCATGTCATCTAACTAGGGTAGAAGCTTGATTAGCATATGAGGCTCTCATACCCACACTATCAATGTGTAATGTACAAATCCAAAAGAATAATCAACCTCAAATCCAAAAAAAAAAATCAATCAAAAATTTACAAAAATTTCCTAAGGTTCCTTAGTCACCCACATTGATAGTATCTTCCACGACCACCGCTGACATTCCTTAACCATTATTTTTTGAACCTATCTGGCTACAGTGATAATGGACCTCCTTTGGTAGATTGGGAGCCATCGTCACTAATAGCAACTATGATATTGACCCCATGCGAGGTCATTTTCTGCCCAAAAATTTCCCAAAAACTTAAATCCCACCCATCTAAACTAGCCTAATGCTAAATATAACTAGGGTGAGGTTAATTAACCACAATTTAGTGAGGTTCATTTAGCCCATTACTTAGTGAGGTTCATTTTATAATGCATAATTCACTAGAGAGAGATGGAGAACCTACCTTAGGAGCTCCGACTCCACCACTAGTAGGTGCCTCAGGTTGATCTGCCATAGTGGTGAACGAGTAAGTTTGCAAGCATTTCGTATCAATTTTCACCTTCTCTCCATTAGAGCTCTCACTTTATCTACTATTTGGAAATAATGAATTGTAAAAACCTAATTTTCATATATATATTTTGCAATTTTTCCAAGCATCCATGTCGATAGTGGGTGCAAATCAGAGCAACCCCAGCTACTTACATCGATAGTGGCTATGGGATTTACAAATCCTAGTCATGGACTTTGATAGTAGCTAGCATACAGTAATAAATACTCTCAATTTCTCATCATGAAGAGTTTCATAATGGACTTTTAAGAATATCTACCAATCCAAAATTTTCAAAAATCATCAAAATAACAAAAAATAATAATAACTAAATTTCAAGTATGCCTTACATCTAGTTATTTACTCTATACACTTGGTGGTTGAAGTTACTTGTGCTCCATGCAATATGGTAGGATAAGTAAATTACCATAAGGTAATTTGAATCAAATTATTTATTAACGAATTGATATGTCTTCACTTTAATCCCTAATAAGGCCATTGTGGCCAAACTGCTCCATGGGAACGAGGCATTCATTTCATTTCTTCTATGAAATCTCATCATAAATCACAAAAACCATAAAAAAATCAAATAAAAAAAAATCTCTATTGCACCTCATATACAGTTATTTACCCTATACACTTGGTGGTTGTAGTAATTTGCGCTCCATGCAATTCGACAATATGAGTAAATTACCATAAGGTCATTTGAACCAAATTATTCATCGATGACTTGAATTATCTTCACTTCAATCCCCAATAAGTCCATGGTGGCTGAACTACTTCACAAGAATGAGGTATTCATTTTATTTCTTCCATGAAATTTCATCAGATCATCAAACATAGTGATTCATCACATACTAAATTAAATTGCTATCATCTTGATTCCCTAAGAAGGCCATCGCGATTGGACTGCTCCATGGGATAGAGATGTACAATTACTATTAATGGTTGAAATCATAGTTGTAATAGGACTTGCCCTACAACAAAATTAATCATCTTGCACTATCTAAATTAGTCATCTTGGTCAAGTGACTTGTCACTTTCATCACTTGTCATTTTCCTCATTGACTCATCACTTGAGGGGGTAGTCATAATCAATAATTCATAATCAAAATCAACACTTGAACACTTAATCATGTGAATCATGTTTATCTTATGAATTATTGCTAATAGCTATTATAATATTTTCCATTTATAGGGGAAAAAAGCAAATATGATGAACTAAATCTTTGGCAATTTTATCCATTGATCATTGTCATATGAACAATATGAATTGATCACTTTTAGATCCTAACCAAATATTTACTCAAATTTAAGCCTTCCATGCCATTGGAAGCAATGATTTTGAGATGCACACCCTTTGCATGATTGGGGCATCTAATATTGACCAAATCAATGAACACAAATTAACCTATAATATGGATTTAGGTTGTCTATTTTTTCTCAGCATCATGTTTTCCCACAATGCATCCCAAAAGGGGCATATGTAGACACATAAAACATGTCATATTTAAGATACTACTCATATGGGCACCTTTACAAACCATATGAATGAGCTTGGACCTTTCCAAGACCCAAAAGTGGTTTTAACCACTCATTTAGGGTAGTCTAGTCCTATGCAACTCTATCGGCTGATGTCAACAGTAGCTATAATTACAACCACTGATTATCAAAGTGACTAGGAGCTGGCCATGCCTATCGATAGAGGCTATGGTCAACTTGCTCCTAGACATGTTAAGTAAGAGTGGCTAGCCTTGTAACTAACTCGGGCTCCCCAATCCAAGAAAAATTAGTTGCATTTAACCAAATTGTAATGGTTCTTGGGTGGTTTTGTTTGCGAAGCTTCTTGAAGCCTCTTCCTAACTTCTCCATGCCAATTGGTTCTTGATCTTGGCTTCCTTAAGAAGCCAAGGTGAGCATTTGGAAAGTCTATTTATAGACCTCCCATATAGAGCTATTGGTCCCAAATTCATTATAGCAAAGCCCTATCGGATTGGAGAGTGATTTTACATCCCTTGAGGAGTAGTGAGGTGTTATCCAATTACAAAATGACAATTGTTGCTACATCAATGGAGCTTCCAAATGCTTTAGGAGTGAGCTTGTCATTCCTCATCAATTTACCATAAATTTGAGATAATATACCACAAATCCATGTTCTGAGATACAGGAGACTATTGAACATCAATTTTACAAGAGAATTGATCAATTTCAGGCTAGGGATTCATAGGAAATACCTCCTTTCTCACAGTCGTTGTTGTTAACAATGGCCTATAGTCTCATCCATCAAATTTGACAGTGGCTAACAGAGTCAACTACTCTGCTTAGTAGCGGCTAGGTTTTGATTGGTAATTTCTTGTATTTTAGCCATAGATCTTATATTCTTTGTATTTAAATTGCTTTTTTATCATATATTACATGCTTTACAGTATTCTTGCATGCTTTTATTTCAGTATTTATAAGCATTTTATCATTCTTTAATGCATTTCCTTTACATATTGTTATCATCAAAAAATGACTTCATCTTGAGAGCTTAAGCTTTACTATTAATATTTTGTAAGTTTTCTTATGCGCAGGTGATAGGGGTAATCAAGGATCTAAGAGCATAATAGAGTTCATATTTCTTGAAATCAAAGAAGAAGGCATCTATTAAGCCCTCTTATAATAAAAATAGTGGATGAGTGAAAATCATTGCAATGCATATCTCTTTTAAAGGGCCACAACATTTGTAATAATTGTATCAAATTGAGGGATTCCCTAAGAGGGAAATATTGTAATCAAGATTTATTATGATTAATAAAGAGCACCCCATTTTGATCATCTTTTATCTTGCTATAGTTACATGATTTCATATTTTCAATTTGTTACATGCTTGTAAATAGTTTAGATGCATGATTTTTACTGCTTACATAAGGTATTAATTCAGTTAGAACATTTCCAACAAAACACTACCTTAGTCGAACCATTTTGTATAGACCTTCCTGTAAGGTAACTCTACATTTAAATATTATCTTTAACACAAAAAATAACCATTTTCTAGAGTAAATTCCGTAAATATTCATTAAACTATGTTGTTTTTAGGTTACAACTTATTATTTTGTATTGTAAAATATAATATTTTAATTATATATATATATATATATATATATATATATATATATATATATATATATATATATATATATATATATATATATATATATATATATATATATATATATATATATATATATATATTGTTAATGGTGAAAAATTAGGGTTTTGAAAGGTCTCACAACCTTTTACATTAGAGGAGGTAGATAAAGAGAAGGCCAATTAAGCATAGGCCAGCCTCCAAGGCCAAAAGAATAAAAATTAAACCCAATAGCCACCCAAGAGCATAGACCAACCCACCATGCAACGTGACATAAAGGAGAATTTTTTATTCAACTTTCTTTTAGAGGCACCAACAATATTGCTCTATTTTTGCATAAGACTAGAATGGTATCAAATACATCAAGATGAAGATAATATAATCTCAATCCTAGAGAGCAAGGGTGAGGGCAAAACACCAAGCATATTCCCTAAGAATGGAAACCACTAGGGAGCAAAAGGACCAACCCCCCAAAAAAGACCCCCTAGAGAGAGGATCACTACAACACAAAGGAGACCTCATCCAATAAAAAATACAAAAAAAAGACCTACTAAATAGGTGGACCCAATTATTCTAAAGTAACAATTATCATTAACCATGGAGGAAAATTGTCTTCCCAAATTTTGAATTGGTCACTATCCACCCCCAAATTGGCCATAACATCAGCAACTTGGTTACCTTCCCTATAAATATGTTCAATTTTAACTTCTAACATACCTTCCAAAATATTTGAGGTGTTCTTAATAATATTCAATATGAAACAATTATCAGTATTTCCAACTTGCAAATATCGATTGATGTTCAAGGAGTCACCTTATATGAGAAGTATTCTAAAGCCCTTCTTAAAAACCTAATGAACACCAAAGGAAAGTTCCTTATATTTAGCTAGGTGGTTGGTTTGAATACCATAATATTTAGTGTAAGCCCAAATGACCTCACCATTATCATTTCTAACAACACCCCTCCACTAGCCCTCCTAGGGTTACCTTTGGTGGCCCTATAAAAGTTTAGAATGACTCACCCTTTATCTAGTTTATGCCATCTAGTAGCAAATGTTTTTTGAATTGTGGTTATAGAAGTAAAATACCCTAGATTCATTTTCCAACTAACAATAGCCCCTTTCTCCATAGCTTTCTCCTTACCATTTCCAGTAACAAAGACAACTAGGTTATACTCAATAGCAACTTTAATCCTTCTAAAGATAAAGGATTCATCCCTAGCAATATCATTGAAAGTTATTTTGTTTCTCTTCCACTATATACCTACCCAATAAAAAATGAGGAAGAACTGGATCCCACACCCTAGTGAGGTTGTGATTGATGAAGGGGGATTTCCACTAAGTGAAAATTTCCTTAAAAATTTGAGGTAACATCCACTTGATAGAAAAAGAATCCAGTAAAGCATTGAGAACCTTATTTGAGAAATCACAATGGATGAAAATATGATCCATAGATTCAACATCCTTAGAACACAAGAGACAAATATTGGGAATATGGAAGCCTTTCTTGCATAAATTATCAATAGTCAAAAAAATATAATATTGGGGATCAAATGAGGATACCAAACCTTTTCCACAAAAAACGATCCTCTCCTAGAAAATTTTTAGGCCTCATATGTAGTATTTATAGAAAAAGACCTTTAGGATAATGAGTCCATAGAAGGAAGTCCCTATCATTATGCTAAGGAAGAAAGTATTGTTGCAGCAACATGTTCAAATTTACCAAACTCTAAAGGATTCAAAGATCATCTGCATGTAAATATGGATGCTTCAAAATCCTCTTACCATTAGTTATTATTATATAATCAATTACTTTTTCTTCATATTTTAGTGATAAAGCAACCTTCAACTAATAAAACTCATGACTAATAAAGAGGGGTATAGGAAGAATCCAAGTATTCTCCTAGAAGAACACACCCTTGCCATTCCTAATCTACTGCTGAGCAAGGTGCAACAATAATATTGTCATTGTTGTCAACACAGTCAGATAGATCTATTGATGCAGTGGATAAGAAGTTCAAAAGCTATTCAGATGTAGAAGATAGGAGTTCAAAGGTTATTTAGAGTATGTACAGTGATTTTCCAAGAAGACCGAAGTGGCCCATTTGCAAAAGATCAAAGAAAAAGATAAGTAAGAAAAGTATCGTGATATCATGACATATACAACAGGCAAGAAAAACTATCACGATTTTGTGACATGTTGGAAGAGAGAGAAAAAGCAAGAAAAACTGTCATGATTTCATGACATGTTGGAAGAGAAAAAGGCAAGTGGAAAACCTATCGCGATTTTGTGACATGTTGGCAGAGAAAAAGGCAAGTGGAAAAACTATCACGATTTCATGACATGTTGGAAGGGAAAAAGGCAAGTGGAAAAATTGTCACGATTTCGCGACATGTTGGCAAAGAAAAAGGCAAGTGGAAAAACTGTCGCGATTTCGCGACATGTTGGAAGAGAAAAAGGCAAGTGGAAAAACTGTCGTGATTTCATGACATGTTGGAAGAAAAAGAGAAAGCAGGAAGAAGTGTCGCGATTTCACGACAAGTTCGAAGAAAGAGAACAAGTTTGAAAAGTGTCGCAATTTCGTGACATGTCGCATTTTCATGACTAAAATAGGAGAGAGAAAGTAAGTTTGAAAAGTGTCACGATTTTGTGATATGTCGCATTTTCACGACTAAAATAGGAGATAGAAAGTAAGTTGGAAAAATTTCGCGATTACGTGACGTCACATTTTTGCGACTAAAATAGGAGAGAGAAAGTAAGTTGGAAAAGTGTCACGATTTCGCGACATGTCGCATTTTTGCGACAAAAGAAAGAGAGGAAGTGTACGAAAGCAGAACTGTCACAATTTCGTGACAAACATAGAAAGCAAGACTTCGGAAGTAGAAGTGTCATGATTTTGTGACAAAAGCAAAGAAGTAAAGTACAGAAGTAGAAGTGTTGTGATTTTGCAACAAAAGCAGAGAAGAAAACTTCGAAGGCAGAAGTGTCACGATTTCATGACAAAAGCAAAGAAGCTAAGTATGGAAGCAGAAGTGTCGCAATTTTGTGACAAAAGCAAAGAAGTAAAGTACGAAAGCAAAAGTGTCGTGATTTTGTGACAAAAGTAGAGAAGAAGACTTCAAAGGCAGAAGTGTCACGATTTCATGACAAAAGCAAAGAAGCTAAGTACGAAATCAGATGTGTCACGATTTCATGACAAAAGCAAATTCGAAGTCTTTGGGAGCAGAAGTGTCGCGATATCATGACAAAAGCAAAGTCAAAGTCTTTGGAAGCAGAAGTGTCATGATATCATGAAAAAAGAATAGAGAAAGCGTACAAAGGCAAAAGTGTCATGATATCGTGACATGTATTTTTGTGGGCCAAAGCTAAGAGAAAGAGCAAGGAGAAAAAGTGTCACGATATCATGACATGTAGCTTTTTCACGATCCGATGCAAAGAGAAAGAGAGAGAAATAAAAAGTGTCACAATATCGTGACATGTTGTATTTTTGGGGGCCAAAGCAAGGAGAAAGAGAGAGAAAGCAAAAGTGTCATGATATCATGACATGTATTTTTGTGGTTGAGTTGAAGCCAACGAAGTCCGATGACAGACGACTAAAATTAGGGTTTACAGTTGTCATGAAAGCCAACTAAGATTAGGGTTTATAGCCGACTAAGATTAGGGTTTTCATCACAAAAATTTTATTATAAAAGGAGGGTTGTTTGGAGATTTTAGAACATGGTCGATGTGTGTGAAGTTTGGTCGTAGTGTGCAGAGAGCAAGTCGTATTGAAAGATGCTAAGTGTGAAATTTGCAAAGAGAGTAGAGTGCACAAAAGGGAGAAGATGATCATGAAGTTTGACTGTAACGAAGTAGAGTGTGTGAAGTGATGGTGCAAAGAGAGCAAAGTGCGTAGAGAACACAAAGGTGAAGAAGACCAGTCAGGGTCTTGCAAAAGCAAAGGTATCTTACTGTTAAACTTATAGATTCAAATTGAAGTTCAGGTTGGTGCTTGGCATTAGGGGTTGGTTCTCCTTCCAGTTGGTGCTGGTAAATTAGGGGTTGGTGCTCCTTCCAGTTGGTGCTCCTTTCTGTTGGTATAGATAAATTAGGGGTTGGTGCTCCTTCTAGTGTGTGCTGGTAAATTGATTGTAAAGTTGGTGCTTTGCAAAGGCTAGATTTGGATGGTAGTCCAAGCAGTCAATTTTTAAGGAGTAGCCACATTGGTGAACCTCATTAAATCTTTTGTTGTGTGATGCTATTTTGTTATACTTGTTGTATCTAGTAATAAGTGTTAATTGATGTAGTATTAAGAACTGTAAAGTTAAGTTTAAAGAGCTACACTGATTCACCCCCCCTCTCAGTGTCATTGTGAGACTAACAATTGGTATCAAATCTAAGTTCCTATACAAGCTTAACCGGCTAGGGTGATCTTGGAAGTAACACAATGACAGGAGTGAAGGCTTCTCATCAAACAAAGCACCATTGTTTGACAGATCTAATTACGTACTCTGGAGAATCAGGATGCAGACATATCTCTATGCTTTGGGATATGGCATATGGGATTTAGTAGTTAGTGGATACACAATACCCATCACTCCTCCATAAGAGGCTGACAAAAAGAAACTATTTGAAAATAAATCAAAAGCAAAGAATGCTATCATGTGCAGATTAGCAAATAGTGAACTAGTAAAGATCATGGACTGTAAAACGACAAAATAAATATGGGATAAACTGAAGAGTATTCATGAAGGAGACGATAAGGTCGAGTCCAAGTTACAGGTACATCAAGCTCAGTTCGAAGCATTAAATATGAATGATGATGAAAACATTGAGGCATATATGTTGAGAGTTAATGGAATCATTAATGCAATCAGAGGACTCGATGAGGATATCGAAGACTCTGTCATCGTGAAAAAGGTATTAAGATCTCTTCCTCAAAGGTTTGACTCTAAAGTCTCAACGATAGAAGAAGCTAAAAATCAAAATTATTTTAGTATAGATGATATGTATGATTCTTTGACTTCATATGAGATGAGGATAGGAAGATCTAAACCCATAGATAGAGAAGCAGCTTTTAAAGCCCTTAAAAATAAAAATACAAAACAAGATTTCGAGGAAGAAGAGACATCAGATGAAATGGAAGCAAAATTTGTTAGAAAACTAAAAAGAGAAAAATAAAAATACAGAGAAAAGTTATCGTTTAAATGTTTCAACTGTGGAGGCATTGGGCATATTGCAAATAAATGTCCACTTAATGAGAAGAACAAAAATGATGAAGGATCGCACCAAGAAAGAAGTGACTGGAAGAAGAAAATGAATTTCAGAAAAGGCAACTTCAAGAAGAAAAGTTTCATCTCCAGGAATGCCAGTTCAACAGAAGACAGCTCCGATGAGGATTCTGAAGAGGAAACAAGTGAAGCTCTTCTCATGGCATTTGAAGAAGTAAAATCAGAAAAGGAAGGAGTGAACTCTGAAGTATGTGGTGAAAACCCTAAGGCTAATGTAGATCTGGAAGGTGAGTTGATATTTGCACTTGAAGAGTGGAAAATAGAGAGGAAAAAAAATAAGAAAATTTCAAAAAGGATTGAGAATGCAAATGAAATCATAACCAGTCTGAAAGTACAAACAGAAGAATACAAGAAAATATCTAAAGATCTCAAAGTACAAATTACCATGAAAATAGATTATTGTTGCAAACTAGAAGAAGAGAATTTTGGTTTATGAAGGCAAATAGAAGATATGAATCACAAAATTAGTTGCTATCACAAACGCGAAGAAAGTTCTATGAAGATGGATAAGATTATAAATGACCAAAGGCCTGCAGGCATCAAATTTGGTCTAGGTTTCATCGAAGGAGAATCATCAAATGGATCAAAGGCCAAAAATGTAGAATCCATAAATAATGAAGATAAGAAACAAGTTGATCAAGGAAAAACATCTCATGCAAAGAAAGCAATAATGTCAGGCACGAAAGGAGAATTGACAATGATAGATTCACCAATGTCACACATCAAAGAAGAAGAAGACCTATGGCTCCTACGACAACATGGCAAAGACCATCACCCAGGTTCAATTATCCCTTTTTTGGTTTCTATTTTAAATGCAATGGCTATGGACATAAAATCTCAAACTACAAATATAATGTAAGACCAAGGAATTTCACTAGTAGAAATGCTTTTTCTCCTCTAATGAATTATACAGTAGAATGTTATAACTGTCATAATTTTGGGCACATTGCAAGAAACTGTAGAAGTACATTTGCATCAAATCAATTTCAGGGAAGAAAATTTCAACCAAATAGGATGAGACAAAATAGAAAACTTCTCTAAAAACATACACAAGCTAGTGATAAGGGAAAGGCAAAACAAGAGCCCAAAACTACTATCAAAATGGAGTAGAAAGAAAAAGAGCGACTTAAGAAAGAAAAGAAATTCTTAATCGTACAAACAGCATTTAAAGCACAAAATAAATATGTACCATGGATACTTGATAGTGGATGCTCGAGTCATATGACAGGTGACAAACAAAAATTTGAAAAGTTACAAAAATATGAAGGTGGCTCAATAAAGTTTGGAAATAATGATGGAGCTAAGATAGTTGGCAAAGGTTCGGTTAGATTTAGTGATGGAAAAACTAAGTCAGAAGAAGTCTTGTTTGTGGATGGTTTGAAACATAACTTGTTGAGTGTAAGTCAGATTTGTGATAAAGGTCATGAAGTAATTTTTAAGAAGCAGGGTTGTGAAGTCAGAAAAACAAACAGTGGAAAATTGATAGCAACTAGATCAAGGACATCTAGCAACCTGTACATGCTCTCAGAGACTTTAAAAGGAGCTTGTTTTATTGGATAGGAAGAAGAAATTTGGTTATGGCACAAGAGACTCGGTCATATCAGTTTTGATAATCTAGTAAAAATAAAATCAAAAAGGGCAATGAGAGATATTCCCACCATCAGCAAACCTGTAAACAATATTTGTGCTTCATGCCAAAAGGGGAAGCAAGCTAGAGTCACATTCAAAACAAAAGAGTACTACACAAGAAAACCTTTGGAACTAATACACACTGATTTATGTGGACCCATGAGAACACAAAGCATAAATGGTGACAAATATTTTATGTTGTGCATTAATGACTATTCTAGAATGACTTGGATATTTTTCTTGAAGCATAAATCAAAAGCTTTTGAAAGGTTCAAGATTTTCAAAAACCAAGTTGAGAATGAAATAGGAAGGAGGATTAAATGTTTAAGATTAGATAAAGGAGGAGAATTCATTTCAGAGGAGTTTGTAGAGTACTATGAAAAATACGGTATTAGGAGATAGTTTTCAGCAGCCAGGACACCTCAGCAAAATAGAGTGGTAGAAATAAAGAATAGGACAATGCAGGAAATGGCATGGACTATGTTGGCTAAAAGAAGAGTAGCAGATTGATTTTGGAGAGAAGCAGTCCATATTGCGGTGTATATCCAAAATAGGTACATGATGAGAACACATGAAAGCAAAACTCCTTATGAGTTGTGGTTTGGTAAAAGGGCAATAGCAAAATACCTCAAAGTTTTTGGCAGCAAGTGCTACATCAAAAGAACTGAAGATAATCTTGGTAAGTTTGAATATAGAGCAGATGAAGGTATTTTTGTTGGTTATTCGCCAAGAATCAAAGCTTACAAATGCTACAACAAGAGGATAAAGAAAATTATGGATAGCGTCGATTTTAAATTTGATGAAGGTAGAGAACGAGTAATTAGCTATGAAACAAACTACCCAATTTATGAAGAGGTTATTGAAGGAGATGAGGAAAATGAAATGGAAAAGATACAAAAAATTGACTTAGATGATTTAAGTTGTGATTCAAAAGTGGAAGAAAATAAGAAATTCAAAACAGGCAGCTGGTAGAAAAATCATCCTAGAGAGCAAATAATTGGAGACCCCAAAGTTGGTGTTCAGACAAGAAGAGTAATATGTAACTACTCTCTATTATCCAGCATTGAGACCAAAAATGTTGTTGACGCAAGCAAAGATGAAATTTGGATGAAGGCAATAAATGAAGAATTAGATCAGATCAAGAAAAACAAAACTTGGGAGTTAGTACCTAGACCTACAAATAAAAATATAATCGAGACTAAATGGATTTTTTGAAACAAATTGAATGAAGACATATAGGTATTCAAAAATAAAGCAATATTGGTATGTAAGGGTTATGCACAAGTTGAAGACATTGACTTTGAGGAAACTTTTGCACTAGTAGCTAGACTAGAGGCAATTAGAATGTTTCTGGCTTTAGCAGTGTACAAGAATTTCAAATTTTATCAAATGGATGTGAAATCAGCATTTTTGAATGGGAAACTTGAAGAAGAGGTTTATATTGAGCAACCAGATGGTTTCCAACTTGGTTATGATCCCAAATTTGTTTGCAAGTTGAATAAAGCATTATATGGCTTAAAACAAGCACCTCGAGCATGGTATGCAAGGCTAGACAACTATCTCGCCCAACAAAGGTTTAAGAAAGGTATGGTGGATAGTAATTTGTATGTCAAAACAGAAAATAGGCATCTTATTGTTCTTGTTGTATAAGTAGATGATATCATATTTGGCAGCAGCAAAGATGAGTCATGTAAAGATTTAGCAAATAAGATGCAGAAAGAATTTGAAATGTCAATGATTGGTGAACTTTCGTATTTCCTCGGGTTGCAAGTTAATCAAAATAAGAAGGGCATATTTATTTCTCAATTTAAATATGTGAAAGAGATGTTAAAAAAATTCACAATGGAGGATTGTAAGCCAGTTAGCACTCCCATGATGACAGGTTGCAAGTTGAGCAAGGATGACAAATCTCCACCTTTTGAATAAACCATGTACAGATATATGATTGGAAGCTTACTGTACCTGACAGCTACCTGACCAGATATTTTGCAGGCAGTATGCATGGTAGCATGATTTTAGGCTAATCCCAAGGATACTCATGTGACAACAGTGAAAAGGATTCTTTGATACCTCAAGGGTACTATGGAATATGGATTATGGTATCTGAAAGGTAAAGACTTCACCCTTATTTTTTATTTAGATGCAGATTGGGCAGGATGTGTAGATGACAGAAAGAGTACCAGTGGAGGTGCATTCTATCTTGGAGACAGATTAGTCACGTGGCACAGTAAGAAACAAGAGATAGTTTCTTTATTAACAGCAGAGGCAGAATATATTATAGTGACAACATGTTGTATGTAGGTATTATGGATGAAACAAACCCTAAAAGATCTTGGTATTAGCTTCAGTGAGCCAATATCAGTTAAGTGTGATAACACTAGTGCCATTAACATCTCCAAGAATTCGGTTATGCATTCACGTACAAAACACATTGCTATCAGGTATCACTTTTTGAAGGAGAAATTTGCGAAAGGTGATGTTAAGTTGGATTTTGTTCCAACTACAGAGCAAGTAGTAGATATCTTCACAAAAACATTGCCTAAGGAAGTTTTTGAGTACCTTCACAATAAATTAGGAGTGGTCACACTTTCCAAGAATTGACTAGCTACAGGGATCACATTCTTAGGGGGAGCATTTAAGTATTTGATTATATTTTTGCTCATGTTCATGATTTTTGGTAAGTATAATAAATTATGCCTAAGAATGTTGTGCATGGACTCAGGGGGAGTTTGCAGTAGCCCTTTGGTATTATTGTAAAAGGGGGAGAAGAGTTACAAGAAATTGCACATGTGTTGCCAACAATTCCAAAGGGGGATATTGTTGAGTAAGGTGCAGCAACAGTATTGTCATTGTTGTCAACACAGTGAGATAGATCTGTTGATGTAGTGGACACAAAGTTCAAAAGCTATTCAGATGCAGAAGACAGGAGTTCAAAGGTTATTTATAGTATGTATAGTGATTTTCCAAGAAGACCGAAGTGGCCCAATTGCAAAAGACCAAAGAAAAAGATAAGTAAGAAAAGTGTCATGATATCGCGACATATACAACAAGCAAGAAAAACTGTCATGATTTCGTGACATGTTGGAAGAGAGAGAAAAAGCAGGAAAAACTGTCACAATTTTGTGACATGTTGGAAGAGAAAAAGGCAAGTGGAAAAACTGTCACGATTTTGTGACATGTTGGCAAAGAAAAAGGCAAGTGGAAAAACTGTCGCAATTTCATGACATGTTGGAAGGAAAAAAGTCTAGTGGAAAAATTGTCATGATTTCGTGATATGTTGGCAGAGAAAAAGGCAACTGGAAAAACTGTCATGATTTCATGACATGTTGGAAGAGAAAAAGGCAAGTGGAAAAATTGTCATGATTTCATGACATGTTGGAAGAAAAAGAGAAAGCAGGAAGAAGTGTCGTGATTTCATGACAAGTTCAAAGAAAGAGACTGTTGAGAAGCAACACACCCCCACTAAAAAATGAATTTCCACCCTTTGAAAATTTTGAGCTTTCATTTTGCAGTAAGGACCCTCTTGATGTTTTCCAGGTTTCAAATTCCAAATTTGCTTGCCTCCTTTTTAAGTTGTGCTTTTATTTGCATCTGGTTTTGATTTATTCCAGAATTCATTTTTCACATGTTAGAATCATTGCTGATTAAAGAAAATCTTTCACCGGTATGAAAAAAATGCAGAAAACAGACAGATAAATTCATTAGAAACCAAAACTTTCCTTTTTTGGAAGTGTCGCGATATCGCGACACTTCCATTTTTGGAAATGTCGCGATATCGCGACGGGTTTTGGAAAATCCGCCAAGTCGCAAAAACGTAGCGATATCGCGACACTTCCATTTTTGGAAATGTCGCGATATCGTGACACTTTCCATTTTTGGAAATGTCACGAAATCGCTACCAGTCTGGAGAGAGAAAGCAAGATCGTACGGAACATCGCGATTTCACGACATGTCGTGAAATCGTGACATGTCGCATTTTCATGACAGAATGAGTGAAGAAGAAGCTAAGGCATGAAAGAGGTCGCGATTTCACGACATGTCGCATTTTCACGGCAGGTGGAGGCAAAAAAGAAGCAAGTCAGAAGCAGGTCACGATTTCGTGACATGTCGCAAAATCGCGACGTCGTGAAATCGTGACATTTTTCAGTGAGGGGACCCGAGGCGTATGGACTGTCACGATTTCGTGACATGTCATGAAATCGCGACGGGTCCAAGGCAAAGAAGAAACAAAGAGAAATCAAAGTGAAAAATCGACTAAGGCATGAAACAGGGCACGATTTCGTGACATGTCGTGAAATCGCGACATGTCGCGGTTTCACTGTAGATGAAGGAGAAAGTGGTTAAGGCAAGAACATGTCACGAAATCGCGACGTCATGAAATCGTGACATTTTTTAGAGAAACGCCCAAGGCATGAAAAGCATCGCGAAATCGCGACATGTCACAAAATCGCGACATGTCGCAGTTTCGCAGTAGGAGGAGCTAAAAGGTTGCCAAGATAAAGAAGCAGGCGCAATTTCGTGACATGTCACGAAATCGTGACATGTCACATTTTTGCGGTTGCAGAAGAGAAGAAAAGTCTAAGGCATAAAATTGTCATGAAATCGTGACAAAGAAACGCAAGAAGTGCCCGTGGAAGGAAGGTGTCGCAAAATCGTGACACATGGAAAGAAAGAAGTGTCCAAATGAAGAAAAAAGGCAAAGTTAAATAGAAGCTAAGGATTAAGGCCTTGGGTGTCATGATTTTGCGATGTCGCAAAATCACGACACGCCAAGAATCATAAGGAACATAAGGCTTGGGTGTCACAAAATCATGATGTCATGATTTCACGACGTCACAAAATCGTGACATGCCAACGCCAAAGGGCTGCCGAGGGAGGCCGTGTCACGAAATCGCGACACGGCAAGAACAAACAAAAGTGAAGTACAAGCAACAAAGGGTGCCACCATGTCGTGAAATCGTGACATGGTGAGCGCAAAGGCAACCAAGGACGGGGAGAGTCGTAATTTCGTGACATGTCATGAAATCGCGACATGTCACGGTTTCGCAGCTGGAAGTCAGCAAGACACCCAATGCATAAGACAGGGCATGATTTCGTGACATGTCACGAAATTGCGACATGTCGCATTTTTGCGACTTAGGCAAAAAAAGGCCGAAGTAAAGGAAAACAGCTGGAAATGGACACGTGTCACGATTTTTGCGACACATGTCAAAACAATAGAACAAAGCATGCCGCATATACTAAAATTTAGGGTTTCATTTTAATATTTAAGGTTTTGATTTAATAATTTTAAAATGCTAATCCTTGTTTTTCTTTCATGCAAGAAGTCATCTGGCACTTACATGATAACGGAGAAATGGCCATAAAGACAAAGTTAAGTGCAAATTAATCAAAGACAACCATATTGAAATGAGAGATGCCAAAAATTGTTGTTTCATCCAAATTTTATAGATCTGGCCGCAAATAGACTTTACGATGACTAAGCAGCTGCCCATTTAATGGAATATGTCAAGAATTGGTTGAAAAATGAAAATATCTACACACCGTTACCAGAATTTGTCGATGGATGCATTTAATGAAAATTTATGGCAGAATTAATAGCTTGTAGAGATTTTCAACTCAGATATGGCTCTACGAAGATGAAATGTCAGGAAAGTGGTGACTCATCCAAATTTTTGAGGGATTTAATGAGGGTATTTACTCATAGTTGCGGGTGAATGCAAGTGGCATTCGAATTCTATCTTCTCCATTCATGGCAAGTGACTGCACTGATTTGCAAAATGGTTAAGTTTTATCCAGACTTTGTTTGAAATGGCTTTATATTGTAAAACCCGGGTACTAGGGTTAAAGATGATAAGATTTACGATTGGAGAAGAAGATATTTTTAAAAATATCAGGGTCTGTCATGAGTCTATAAATACTTCTAAATGTAATCGCAGAGGCGAAAACTTAGAAATAAAAGGCTATTGAAGCAATTTCTTGCAAATTTTGTTAAATACTTTGTTTCTGGACTTGGAGTTGATGTGCTTTTGTTTTCTATGATAGCATGGCCAGGAGCCTAATATTTTTTAGATTGTGATAAGTTCATCTTCTTTTGTTATCTATTTTTTTAAATTTTATTAAATATATGCTGTAAATTTGTGTTATCAAGATTAAATATGTTGTTGGGCTTCATTTTTTCTATTGTATGCTAAGGAAAATCATGGATTTAAGGTTCAAGTTTGTTCTAATTGCTCTGTCCTCACTGTGTGAGCTATGCTGCTGGTGAGAAATACCAATTTTAATGGACTTCCCCTTCTGTTTATGATTTTCTTTCAGATCTGTTCCATCTCTGCCTTATGCTCTTAGTAGAAAGTGATCTTAGAAAGCTGGACATTTTCTTCTTTGATTTGTTCTGTTGTGAAGCTGATAGTATAAATAAAATTGGTAGTTTTGTTTTACTGACTAAGTTTTATAAACTTCTCTTTTTGCCTTACCCTACCCTCTTTTTTTTACCGTGAATTGATCCATTTTTATTTTCTTTTAAATTTGTCTTTTATTTAAATCTGCTGACCCATAAAAGCTAGATCAAAGAATTAATTTTAAATATGATTGTCAACAAGGGAAAACTTCTAGACATTACTGAACAAGTTCAATGAGCCCATTGTAAGGTAACAGACAGTCCATATTGAAAACTATTCTAGAAGCGAAAAAGAGTGAATTGACATTTGACCCAACTCTGTAACTCACACCTTGGATAACCAACAAGATCTTAAAGTGAGTGGGATTTATCCCGTATAAGTGTTATCAGAGTTTCATGCTCATTCTTCATAGGGTGTGTATAAAAGTCGGACCAACATTTAAAAATGGCGCTAGAAGGAGGGCCTACTGAAATCCGGTCAGTATTGTAAATTGTCAGTACAATATTTAAAATTGCCAAAAAAGAAGACCTCAAGTTCAGTACTCTGTTAAGGATTGTAAGGTTGTAAGTGCTTGTGAAAATTTGGATTCTACATACAGGGTAACAAGGTCCAACCCCAGAGCTGGAGAGCTCCTTGTGTCTGAATTAGAAACTCCGAGAAGAAGTAGCCTCCAAGAAGTCTTTGTCTGAAATAGTTTTATCACTGCTGATAGTTGCTCCAACTACAACTCAGAATATCACCGTCAGCCAAGTAGTAATGGCAAATTGGTTGGGCTCAACTGCTTTAAATATTTCGGGTATAGCCCATGACCTACCCAGAAATCCGGAAAGATATCTCCCTAGATATAAACATGATGGGACAAGAACTGTAGAAGAACATTTGGTTGCATTCAAGAATGCTTTGAAATTATTAAATGTACAACATGAGGATGTTGCTTGCAGATTGTTCCCATTCACTCTCCAGGAGGGAGCTTATGACTGGTTTCTAAACCTCACTAATGATTCTGTTACCAGTTGGAATGACCTGGAAAAGGTTTTTGTGTCACAGTTCGGGGAGGTAATAGATCCCAGTATTTTATATCAGCAGTTTTTTGGTATCAAAAGAGAATTAAGTGAATCTATCAGATCTTATAATGTTAGATTCCAGAAATCTTATGGTAGACTTACTGGCTATTATGTACCGAATGCCGACCTAGAATTAGAGATATTTAGAAATTCCCTAGATCCCATGACCTCTGTCTTCTTGAAAAGAGATCCCATTGTTACTAATTTAACAGAGGCTTATAAAGAAGCTTTGATTCTGGAAAGACAGTTGGGACCCCAACTTTTAAATGCTCAGCAAGTTCCTCTAGTTACACAAGCTGCCCCTGTGTTCAATCCCATACCACATCAAATGATGTTGCCAGTTTGTCAGACTCTACCATCGGCAAATCCATTGGTTGTAGCACCTGTTGAGAATGTACAGAACCTAGGCAAAGAGGCTGATAATGCAAGAGTTGAAGAAGTCTCAAAAATAGTTCAGAAGCTGGCCAATGATTTTTTGAGTTTTAAAAGGCAAGTTTCTATCGGGGACAACTCAAAAAGGTATTCATATCAACCGAACAGATTCAACCAGCCCCCATATGAACCTAATAAAGATTACAAAGGTAAAGGCCATGATGTGAATATTTGCGATTTAGCTTTGCCTAACTGGTGCAGAATACATGCCACTTCTCAACATGGGGAGTTGGATTGTTTGGAATTTTTTAATGCATTTGAAGTTTTGTCTGGGGATTTGATCTCTCTTGAAAATCAAAGAACTGTTGATGGCCCAAGTTCATCTAGCCACAGTGCAGCTATGGTCTTGGATTCTTTCACTTTCTCGGATGAATCTGAGAATGTAGTTGAAATGCCTATGGATGAGGTGCAGGCTTTCCAACAGTATAGGAGAGATAACTACAACCTGAGAAATAGAAATCTGGAGCCTAACACTACATCAACCCCTCCGGAAAACTCTCACAATGTTCCTCCAGATCCATCTCCAAGTAATAATCCATCTCCACCCAAGGGAGGAAATCTGAGAGGACCAGATGCTTTTGTCCCTCCACTTAATAAGGGATATAACATAGTGGAGGATATGAAAAATATCAAGGCCAACATTACTCTTCATGAGTTGGCCCAAATTTCAGAGCAGAGGGACAACCTGATAAAAACATACTCTGGCCCTACTACTAAACCTGTGGACAAGGGAAAGAAAATAGCAAATGTGAATCTAGCCATGTACAAAGAGAAAACTGAAGTTCCCCCCTTTTTACTGACTATTCGTATTTTTGGGAAGAACTTACACAATTGTTTGGTAGATTCGGGTGCATCTGCTAATGTTATGCCTTTGGCCATTTGTCAGCAATTGGGTCTGACCCCAATGAAGTCTGAAAGGAGAGTTGTCCAATTGGACAAATCAGAGGTTAAAGTAGTTGGAGAACTTCAAAATATTCATATCTAATTAGCATCTGAGCCAAGGGCTCAACATAAAATTGAAATCCAGGTTGTGGATATCCCCATGGGGTACGGGATGCTTTTGAGTAGGGATTGGTCGAGATCTCTGAACGGATACTTGGCAACAGATTTTTCACACATGTGGTTGTCATGGAAAGGAGTGGCAAATCAATTACGGGTTGAAAGAGAACCCAGGTACAAGCATACAATTACTGAGTACAATACAGAGAATGAAACTGTAAATATTGCGGAGGTAGATATTGGAGTTTACAATTTAACAACGGGGCAAAATGAGAAGTTTAATAAAGCCCATCATGTTCATAGTAATGAAGTCTGGATGCTTCATGTGGATGGGGCTAGATCTAAATAGGTTTCTAGAACAGGGGCAGTCCTTAAAGGGCCTGAAATTCAGACATATTTTATGTCTTACCACCTACAGTTCCCTTGTACAAATAATTTAGCAGAGTATGAAGCTCTGATATTAGGTTTGAAATTTGCTTTGGACAAAGGAGCAAGAAATATTCAAGTTTTTACTGATTCAAAATTGGTGGCAAATCAAGTCAAGGGTAAATTCCAGTGTAAAGCATCTTATTTAAAAGGATACAAACATCGGGCTTGGGATCTTGTAGAAGACTTTGATGCTTTTAATCTGACACACATACCCAGAGAGCAGAATTCACGTGCAGATGTCTTGGCTTCTTCAGTCGCAAGTTTAAAACCACTGGAAGAATTTAAATGGAACAAGTTTTCAATTGAGTTAGTCCCTTGTCCTTCAGTCCCTAATAATATAGATAATTTTTAGGTTTTCTCTGATGATCAACAGATTGTAAACTTTTTGCAGAGTACTAACACATTTGAAAATTCTATAATCGATGAGGGCCAAAGGGATGCTCTGCTGGAGCAGTTAGATGATGACAGGGGAATAATGAAGTTGAAAGACAACAGAATTCCAAAAGGGATGGTGGAGCTGGAGCGGCTCTTTGATGTTGACAAAATCAAGCAAAAGGTGAATTATGAGGATTATGCGGGTGCCACAGACAGTGAGACTAAAAACCTGAACATAGGGACTGAAGAAGATCCCAGGCACATCAAGTTGGCTAAGAACTGTGATCCAAAAATAAAAAGAAGTATGATTGATTTTCTTCATAGGTCCAAGGATGTTATGGTCTGGTCATACAAAGACTTAAAGGTATTTGATCCAAAAGTTTACACTCATATTATACCTTTAAAAGAATTCTGCAAACCTTTTCGACAAAAACAAAGGCATTTCAATGCTATGTTAGAGCCCCTCATCCACAAAGAGGTAGAAAAACTACTGAGTGCCGCCATTATTTTTCCCATCAGGCATTCTACTTGGGTGGCCAATCTAGTGCCAGTCAGAAAGAAGAATGGAGAGATCCACCCATGTGTGGATTTTAGAAATTTGAACAAGGCATCTGAGAAAGACAATTATCCGCTGCCTTCTATGGATGAGGTGTTACAGATTTTCAATGGTTTGGATATGATGTCTTTCTTGGACAGTTTCTCAGGGTACAATCAGATATTGGTTGAGAAGGAAGACAATGAAAAATGCTTTCACAACTAAGTGGGGAACTTTTTCTTACAAGAGGATGCCATTTGGATTAATAAATGTCGGAGCTACATTTCAACAAGCGATGGATCATGCTTTCAAGGGCCTTATGGGTAAATGTATTATTGTTTACATGGATGATTTAACAGTCTTCTCTAAATCTCGGTTTGACCATGTAAAACACTTGGAGTCTGTGTTTAACAAATGTAGGGAGTTTGGCATTTCTTTGAATCCGAAGAAGTGCATTTTTGGTGTAACAGAAGGAAAGCTCCTTGGGAACTTGGTCACAAAATATGGCATTTCCATGGATCCGGACAGAGTTGAAGCCATATCTAGCATACCATTTCCCAACTCCAAGAAAGAGTTGAGATCCTTCTTTGGAAAAATTAACTTTGTCAGGAAGTTCATCTCCGGTTTTGCAGAGATAGTCAAGCCACTGAATGACATGCTAAAGCAAACTGCTCAGACTGTTTGGACCATAGAAGCTAAAACAGCCTTCCAAGAAATCAAGACAACCATCAAACAAGCACCAGTTCTGGTGAGCCCAAATTTCAGTGCAGATTTTTATCTGTACACCTTTCCTTCTGAACACACACTTACTGCAGTTCTGACCCAACGGAGAGAAACCGGGGAAAATCCAATTGCTTTCAAGAGCACCAATTTAAAGGGGGATGAGCTGAAATATTCTCGTTTAGACAAACAAGCTTATGCCTTGGTGAGAGTAGTTAAGAAGTTCAGGCACTACATACTAAGAAGCAGAATTCATGCTATAGTTCCAGACCCAGCTGTTAAATACCTATTAAGTCAGAACGAATTGGATGAACTGAGGGGTAATTGGGTTACAAGGCTGCAAGAGTATGACTTAGAGATTCGGCCTACAAAATTGATCAGAGGACTTGGTTTGTCTCGACACATTACCGAAATACCTGTACGGGAAGAAGTTAATCAGTTAAATTCTGAATCTGATGACTGGTATGGAGATATTATTCATCTATTGCAATTTGGAGTCTACCCATCTCACCTGAACAGAACCCATAGGAGAGAATTAAAACTGAAAGCTGCTCATTATCTCCTCAAAGCAGGTAATTTGTATAGAGAGAATTATGCTGGCATTTTCTTGAGATGCATTTCTCGGAGTGAAGTCAATGAAATCATGTCCAATTTCCATGAAAAGTTAGGGGCAGGACATTCCTCAGGATCTGCTACTGCACACAAAATATTGAGAGCAGGCTATTACTGGCCTACACTATTTAAGGATGCACATCAGCATATAAGAACCTACCATCAGTGCCAAAATTTTATAGCCAAAGAGGCTAATCGGGCTCTACCATTGCAGCCTGTTGTAATAAATAAACCTTTTATGCAGTGGGGACTTGATTTTGTGAGAGTGATTAATCCAAATTATTCAGCATATGTTCTAACAACTACTGATTACTACACAAGATGGGTCGAAGCAGCAGCCACCACAAGAAGTATAGCTCATGAAGTGATTGAATTTCTAGAGTCAAATGTCATAACTAGGTTTGGGGTTCCTCTAAATTTGGTGTGTGATAATGGACCAACCTTCCAATAATTAGAGTTTGCAGAATGGGCATACCAGATGGGGATAGTTATCAGATTCTCATCCAACTATTATCCCCAAGGCAATAGACTGGCTGAGTCCACAAATAAGAATTTAATGAATGCCATTAAGAAATATGCAACAGACAAACCCAGGCAGTGGCATACATTATTGAAATATGCACTTTGGGCTGACCGGATAAAATATAAAGTGGCTCTTAGAACTTCCCATTTTGCTTTGTTGTATGGTACCCAACCAATTGTTCCCATCTCTCTGAAGTTACCTACTTACCAATTTGTCTTAGACTATTTTGAGGATCAAGCAGATGCAGAAGCCCATGTTTTAGATCTAACTAATTTGCAGGATGAAAGACTCCAAGCCCTGGAACACTTTAGTCGACACCAAGAAATCATCAAGCGCTGGTTTGACAAGAGGTCCAAAGTGAAAGCTTTCAGACTGGCAGACCTGGTACTTCTATGGGACAAATTCCATGAAAAGAAGGGTAAGCATACAAAGTTGCAGCCACTGTGGATAGGCCCGTACCATATTGTTGAGATTCTGGGTAGTAATGCATTTCGTTTATAAGACCTCGATGGTAATTTTTTGGACCTCCCTTTTAATGGTCAATACTTAAAACATTATTTCTCGGCTGTTCCGTCCAATGTATCATTTGAATGAGTCACAAAGAAGTTGTAACATGTATATACATTGTAAATAACTCTACAGTTTTTAGTTTTATTTTATTTTAGTTTTATTTTAAAATGTCTGTATAGTGTTGTTTATTTTAGTTTGTTTTTAAATGTATGTGCAGTGTTGTTTTATTTTAAAGTTTTGTATTTTTATTTTTTGAAAAATCTGTGCAATTTTATTTTCTTTGCTGTCTATACAGTTTATTTTATTTCCTTTAAGGTCTGTGCAGTTTATTTCTTTTGTAAATAGCTCTGCAGTATTATTTTATTTCTTTTCATTTGGTGCCTATACAATTTTATTTTGTTTTATTTTATTTTTTTGTTGTTTTATTTTGAAGTCTGTGTAGTTTTGTTTTATTTTGTTTTGTTCTTAAAGGCCTGTGTTTATCCTTGGAAGTCTGTACAAAGTTCTTGAGCTTTTAAAATATGTTTTTGAGTTTTGCCTGAGCATCAATAAAAAAAAAAAAGGGTCAGCCTTCTAAAGATTGTTTCATTCTGAGTCCAGAATCTAGTGTTCATTATCATAATTGTGAGATAGTCTGTTTGAACTAAACATTGGAACTATTTTGTTATTCAGAACAACAGTGGAAGGATGATTGGATTTTGTGTCTTGCTTGCCATAGTTGTTTTAATTATAAAGAAACTACTATGCTATTTGGTTGGAGAAACACCCGGGGAATCCAAGAAAAGTTGGTTATAAGAGGGGACTATGATTCAAGTAATTATTTGAGTATCCACAGAGGCTATCAGTGCCCAGGCTGAAGCAGTTCCAGATTGATGAAATATTAAAAGAAAATTGTTATTATTTCTAAGGCTTTTCAGATGTTGATGTATTTCAAAAGAAAGAGATGAAAGTTGAGTAGGCAGCATGAAATTGGCACTCTGTTATTTCCAATATATATATAAAAAAAAAAAAAGAGATAAAAAGAAAAAAGAAAAAGAGTTATATAATGAAAGAGGCAGCCAAGACTTCAAAAGATGTTTTTCTTCTACCAAGTTGTATATTCTACCTTACAGTTGTAAATCTGGGTCATGTAAATCTAAAGGGTAACTCTGTCGGGGCTGTAAAAGGCTAAACTAGTAAACAAAGCTCTACTCGTTTTCTCCCTTTTTACAATCTAGAAAAGCTGATCAATCCGGAGTTCAACATTCGAAGGCCCAGTCATTCTTGAAGAAAGTTTTATATGCTTGTAATTGCACATCAGAAATCTTCCTTAAATGATTCAGCCTAGTATGTCCTTGGAAAATTTTAACAACTATCAGTTAGTAGTCAATTTATTTTGAAAAATATATGTGGCAAGGCTTGATGCATGGTCTATGTTGTTTTGAAACTAGAGTCCTGGGTTCTAAAATAATGCTACTATTTTACTCGCAGATATCGCCATTTGTTGAGAAGCAACACACCCCCACTGAAAAATGAATTTCCACCCTTTGAAAATTTTGAGCTTTCATTTTTGCAGTAAGGACCCTCTTGATGTTTTCCAGGTTTCAAATTCCAAATTTGCTTGCCTCCTTTTTAAGTTGTGCTTTTATTTGCATCTGGTTTTGATTTATTCCAGAATTCATTTTTCACATGTTAGAATCATTGCTGATTAAAGAAAATCTTTCACCGGTATGAAAAAAATGCAGAAAACAGACAGATAAATTCATTAGAAACCAAAACTTTCCTTTTTTGGAAGTGTCACGATATCGTGACACTTCCATTTTTGGAAATGTCGCGATATCGCGACGGGTTTTGGAAAATCCGCCAAGTCGCAAAAACGTAGCGATATCGCGACGGGTTTTGGAAAATCCGCCAAGTCGTAAAAACGTAGCGATATCGTGACATTTCCATTTTTGGAAATGTCTCGATATCGTGACACTTTCCATTTTTGAAAATGTTGCGAAATCGCTACTAGTATGGAGAGAGAAAGCAAGATCGTACGGAGCATCGTGATTTCGCGACATGTCGCAAAATCACGACATGTCACATTTTCATGAAAACAGGAGTGAAGAAGAAGCTAAGGCATGAAAGAGGTCACGATTTTGTGACATGTTGCATTTTCGCGGCAGGTGGAGGCAAAAAGGAAGCAAGTCGGAAGCAGGTCGTGATTTCGTGACATGTCATGAAATCGCGACGTCGCAAAATCGTGACGTCACGAAAACGTGATGTCGCGAAATCACGATGTTTTTCGACGAGGGGACGCGAGGCGTACGGACCGTCGTGATTTTGTGACATGTTGTGAAATCACGACGGGTCCAAGGCAAAGAAGAAACAAAGAGAAATCAAAGTGAAAAATTGACTAAGGCATGAAACAAGGCGCGATTTCGCGACATGTCGCGGTTTCGTTGCAGATGAAGGAGAAAGTGGTTAAGGCAAGAACATGTCACGAAATCACGACGTCACAAAATCGCGACGTCGCAAAATCATGATGTTTTTCAGAGAAACGCCCAAGGCATGAAAAGCGTCATGAAATCGCGACATGTCACGAAATCGCGACATGTCACAGTTTCGCGATAGGAGGAGCTAAAAGGTTGCCAAGACAAAGAAGCAGGCGCGATTTCGTGACATGTCGCAAAATCGTGACATGTCGCATTTTCATGGCTGTAGAAGAGAAGAAAAGTCTAAGGCATAAAATTGTCATGAAATCGTGACAAAGAAACGCAAGAAGTGCCCGTGGAAGGAAGGTGTCGTGAAATCGCGATGTCACAATTTCACGACGTCGCGAAATCGTGACACATGGAAAGAAAGAAGTGTCTAAATGAAGAAAAAAGGCAAAGTTAAATAGAAGCTAAGGCTTAAGGCCTTGGGTGTCGTGAAATCATGACGTTGTGAAATCGTGACATGCCAAGAATCGCAAGGAACACAAGGCTTGGGCGTCACGAAATCGCGACGTCGTGATTTCATGACGTCGCAAAATCGTGACATGCCAATGCCAAAGGGCTACCAAGGGAGGCCATTTCACGAAATCGTGACACGGCAGGAACAAACGAAAGTGAAGTGCAAGCAACAAAGGGTGCCACCATGTCGCGAAATCGTGACATGGTGAGCGCAAAGGCAACCAAGGACGGGGAGAGTCGCGATTTCGTGACATGTCGCAAAATCGTGACATGTCATGGTTTCGCGACTGGAAGTCGGCAAGACGCCCAATGCATAAGACAGGGCGCGATTTCACGACATGTCGCGAAATCATGACATGTCACATTTTCGCGACTTAGGCAGAAAAAGGCCGAAGTAAAGAAAAACAGCTGAAAATGGACACGTGTCGTGATTTTTGCGACACGTGTCAAAATAATAGAACAAAGCGTGCCGCATATACTAAACTTTAGGGTTTCATTTTAATATTTAAGGTTTTGATTTAATAATTTTAAAATGCTAATCCTTGTTTGTATTTCATGCAGGAAGCCATCTGGCACTTACATGATAACGAAGAAATGGCCATAAATACAAAGTTAAGTGCAAATTAATCAAAGACAGCCATATTGAAATGAGAGATGTCAAAAATTGCTGTTTCATCCAAATTTTACAGATCTAGCCGCAAAGAGACTTTACGGTGACTAAGCAGCTGCCCATTTAATGGAATATGTAGAGAATTGGCCGAAAAATGAAAATATCTGCACATCGTTACCGAAATTTGTCGATGGATGCATTTAATGAAAATTTATGGCAGAATTAATAGCTTGCAGAGATTTTCAACTCAGAGATGGCTCTACGGAGATGAAATGTTAGGAAAGTGGTGACTCATCCAAATTTTTGAGGGAATTAATGAGGGCATTTACTCACAGTTGCGGGTGAATGCAAGTGGCATTCGAATTCTATCTTCTCCATTCATGGCAAGTGACTGCACTGATTTGCAAAATGGTTAAGTTTTATCCGGACTTTGTTTTAAATGGCTTTATATTGTAAAACTCGGGTACTAGGGTTAAAGATGATAAGATTTACGGTTGGAGAAGAAGATATTTTTGAAAATATCATGGTCTGTCCTGAGTCTATAAATACTTCTTCTAAATGTAATCGCTAGGCAGAAACTTAGAAATAAAAGGCTATTAAAGCAATTTCTTGCAAATTTTGTTAAATACTTTGTTTCTGGACTTGGAGTTGATGTGCTTTTGTTTTCTATGATAGCATGGCCAGGAGCCTAATATTTTTTAGACTGTGATAAGTTTCTCTTCTTTTGTTATCCGTTTCTTTAAATTTTATTAAATATATGCTGTAAATCCGTGTTATCAAGATTAAATATGTTGTTGGGCTTCATTTGTTCTATTGTATGCTAGGGAAAATCATGGATTTAAGGTTCAAGTTTGTTCTAATTGCTCTGTCCTCACTGTGTGAGCTATGCTGCTGGTGAGAAATACCAATTTTAACGGACTTCCCTTTTGTTTATGATTTTATTTCAGATCTGTTCCATCTCTTCCTTATGCTCTTAGTAGAAAGTGATCTTAGAAAGCTGGACACTTTCTTCTTTGATTTGTTCTGTTGTGAAGCTGATAGTATAAATAAAATTGGTAGTTTTGTTTTACAGCTAAGTTTGATAAACTTCTCTTTCTGCCTTACCCTACCCTCTTTGTTTTATCATGAAATGGTCCATTTTTATTTTCTTTTAAATTTGTCTTTTATTTAAATCTGCTGACCCATAAGAGCTAGATAAAAAAAATAATTTTAAATCTAATTGTCAACAAGGGACAACTTCTAGACATTACTGAACAAGTTCAGTGAGCCCGTTGTAAGGTAACAGATAGTCCATATTGAAAACTATTCTAGAAGCGGAAAAGAGCGAATTGACATTCGACCCAACTCTGTAACTCACACCTTGGATAACCAACAAGATCCTAAAGTGAGTGGGATTTATCCCGTATAAGTGTTATCAGAGTTTCATGCTCATTCTTCACAGGGTGTGTATAAAAGTCAGACCAACAGAGACCAAGTTTGAAAAGTGTCACGATTTCACGACATGTCACATTTTCGCGACTAAAATAGGAGAGAGAAAGTAAGTTGGAAAAATGTCACAATTTTGTGACTTGTTGTATGTTTGTGACTAAAATAGGAGAGAGAAAGTAAGTTGGAAAAGTGTCACGATTTCGTGACATGTCGCATTTTCATGACAAAAGAAAGAGAGGAAGCGTACAGAAGCAGAACTGTCGCGATTTCATGACAAAAGTAGAAAGCAAGAATTCGAAAGCATAAGTGTCACAATTTCATGACAAAAGCAAAGAAGTAAAGTACAAAATTATAAGTGTCATGATTTCATGACAAAAGCAGAGAAGAAGACTTCGAAGGCAGAAGTGTCATGATTTCGTGACAAAAGCAAAGAAGCTAAGTACAGAAGCAGAAGTGTCGCGATTTCGTGACAAAAGCAAAAAAGTAAAGTATGGAAGCAGAAGTGTCACGATTTCATGACAAAAGCAGAGAAGAAGACTTCAAATGTAGAAGTGTCACAATTTTGTGACAAAAGCAAAGAAGCTAAGTACGAAAGCAGAAGTGTCATAATTTCTTGAAAAAAGCAAAGTCGAAGTCTTTGGAAGCAAAACTGTCATGATATCACGACAAAATCAAAGTCAAAGTCTTTGGAAGCAGAAGTGTCATGATATCATGACAAAATAATAGAGAAAGTGTATGAAGGTGAAAGTGTCACGATATCGTGACATGTATTTTTACAGGCCAAATCTAAGAGAAAGAGCAAGGAGAAAAAGTGTCACGATATCGTGACATGTAGATTTTTCATGGTCCGATGCAAAGAGAAAGAGAGAGAAAGAAAAAGTGTCATGATATCATAACATGTTGTATTTTTGGGGGCCAAAGCAAGGAGAAAGAGAGAAAGTGAAAGTGTCACGATATCGCGACATGTATTTTTTGTGGTTGAGTTGAAGCCGACGAAGTCTAATGATAGTCGACTAAAATTAGGGTTTATAGTTGTCATGAAAGCTGACTAAGATTAGGGTTTATATCTGACTAAGATTAAGGTTTTCATCACAAAAATTCTATTATAAAAGGAGGGATGTTTGGAGATTTGAGAACGTGGTCGATGTGTGAGAAGTTCGGTCGTAGTGCGCAAAGATCAAGTCGTATCGAAAGATGCTAAGTATAAAATTCGCAGAGAGTAGAGTGCACAAAAGGGAGAAGACGATCATGAAGTTCAACTATAACGAAGTAGAGTGTGTGAAGTGATGGTGTAGAGAGAGCAAAGTGCATAGAGAATGCAAAAGGTAAAGAAGACCAGTCAGGGTCTTGCAAAAGCAAAGGTATCTTACTGTTAAACCTATAGATTCAAATTAAAGTCCAGGTTGGTGCTTGGCATTAGGGGTTGGTGCTCCTTCCAGTTGGTGCTGGTAAATCAGGGGTTGGTGCTCCTTCCAGTTGGTGCTGGTAAATCAGGGGTTGGTGCTCCTTTCTGTTGGTATAGATAAATTAGGGGTTGGTGCTCCTTCTAGTGTGTGCTGGTAAATTGATTGTAAAGTTGGTGCCTTGCAAAGGCTGGATTTGGATGGTAGTCCAAGCAGTCAATTTTTGAGGAGTAGCCACATTGGTGAACCTCATTAAATCTTGTGTTGTGTGATGCTCTTTTGTTATACTTGTATCTAGTAATAACTGTTAATTATTGCAATATTAAGAACTGTAAAGTTAAGTTTAAAGAGCTACACTGATTCACCCCCCCTCTCAGTGTCATTGTGAGACTTAACATCTACAACTGCATCCCCTCTGTAACCATACTTTTGATCCCCAATAAACCATTCCAAATCACAAAGCTCCTAGGAGGAGCAACACTTATAAAAAAATGAATGTGATTTTCTAGATAATTACCTCTCATAATATCTTTCCACAATTGATCCTCCTCAACATATAATCTCCAATCTATTTTTGCAATCAATGCCTTATTGACCAATAGTAAATTTATAATCCCAATAACACCTTCTTTCTTAGAAGAGAAAAACCTATCCCAAGAGACAAGGGACACCCTCTATTTATCCTCCACCCTAGCCCATAGAAATATCCTAAATATCTGATAAATCCTCCTAATTTTGAAGGGCATTAAGAAAAGAGACATATAATATATGGGAATGCTTTGGAGGGTAACTTGAAGCAATTGCAACTTACCTACTTGGATCACGATATTACCGTTCCATTCAGCTAACTTACATTGAGTCCTATCCAACACAAGAGACCATAACTCCTCCTTCATCCTACCTGTAAACAATGGTATACCTAGATATAAAGAAGGAAGGTTAGCAATGCCACAATAAAAAATCTTTGCAATTCTATGTTGAATCTTCCCCTAATATTCACAAAAAATATTAACTTTTATGGAAGTTAATTTATTGATTGGAAGTTTTCTCATACAATTGTAAAATATTCATGAATTCTTTAGCCTCTCTCATAGTAGCCTCACCAAGAAGTATAGTATCATCTACAAACTATTGACAAGGAACTGTCTCTACAATACCTACAAGATTAATACCCTTAATATTAGAGGCTAAGGTAATAGAAAGAATCGATCTTCTAAAGCTTCATCCATCAAAATGAAAAGATATGAAAACAATGGATCACCTTGCCTAATACCTCTTTGACCCCCAAAAAAATTGCTTGGAAACCCATTGATGATGATAGAAAAAATAGCATAGAAAATTCAAACTCTAATCCACTTTCTCCATAGATCCCCAAGACCAAATTTTTGCAACACCTTATCAAGGAACTCCTAGGAGGCCTTTTCATAAGCCTTATGCATATCAAGTTTAAAAAGCATTCCATAAAATTTACTTTTGAACATAAAATGTAGTCTCATGAACCATAATTATCCCATCCACAATTTGCCTACTATGAACAAAACCACCTTGAAGAGAAGAAATAAATATGGGGAGAAGCCTTTTCAACCTATTATAAAGTGTATTAGTAAGAAACTTATATAGGGTATTGTGTAATTTGATAGGTCTAAAATCCCTTAGAGAAGAGGTATGACGTTTCTTTAGAATCAAAACAATAAAGATAATATTCCATACCTACAACAAAGAGGAAGAATATTGGAATTATCTTAAGGCTTCTAAAATATCTGAACCAAGAAGGTGCCAAAACCTCTAAAAAAAACCAGCAAGAAACCCATCTGGCCTAATAGGCTAATCTTAATCTCATAATTAGGCATTCAAATCATTATTCATATCAGTCATAACTACATAGGGAATGTTCTTGATAAGTTCCTCCAAAGCATCCCTATCTTCCTCCCTGTCTCTAGAAAAAAAATCCTAAAATAAGGATACCATGGTAGTAGCAATGTCTTCCTTATATTTAAGAAATTCACCAGATTCTAATGTAATTTCTCTTATTTTATTAGCACTCCTATGTTTCAAGGTTGAGAGGTGATAAAACTTGGTATTCTTATCCCCCTCCTTAAGCCATGTAGGTCAATATTTTTGCCTCCAAAAAGACTCCTTGGTAATAATATTATGAAATTACTACAAGAGTAATTTACTCTTTGTTGGCCAGCTCCTTTTACCTTTTTCTCTATTCCCTGCAATTCTTGAAATATTTTTTGCTTCCTATGGAAAAGGTTCCCAAAAACCTCTCGATTCCACCTCTTCAAGTTATATTTGATGATTTTTAGCTTCTTAACCACTTAAAACATCTTATTACCATAGACATTCATATTCCACAAAGACTAAATCGAGCCTTAAATATCCGAATGATAAATCCACATTATCTCAAACCTGAAAGGATAACCTTTCAAACGTTTCTCCTCCATGAATTCTAACATTAATGGGTTATGGTAAAAAACAATTGTTGGTAAATTCCTCAAAGATAAATATTGAACCATGGTAATCCAACTCACCGAAGTAAGGGCCCTATCAATCCTAGATTGAATCATAGCCCCTTCCTTTCTTTTTTTGGACCAAGTGAATCTTAGAACCTTGAAAATCAATATCTACTAGTCCCATGGAGGCCAAAAACTCACCAAACTCTTCCATACTATTCAAAAATATAGCCAAGCCTCCAAGTTTCTCACAAGGAAGCATAATGGAATTAAAATCACCAACAAGTAGCCATGGAAGATCAAATGAAGAACCAAGGGCTTTTAAGTGAACCCAAAGTTTTCTTCTATCCACAACAACATTGGTCTCATACACATTGGTATAAATCCAAGAAAATTTAGTTTTTATAGAAGAATAAAAAAGAAGAGAACCTATCAACCTAATAAATGACCTCTCCCTCCATAAAATAAGGATTCCAAAGTGTCCACAACCATTCAAAAGAACCATGAGAAATCCAAATTACACCTTCACACCCCTTCCAAACAAACCTTTGTAATCTATCAAAATACTCATCGCCCATCTTAGTTTCTTGTAAGAAAATAATATTAGGATTGAAATTTTTTTTTAAATATTTTAGCACTCTTTGTTTAGTCAGGGCATGTAGACCCCAAATATTCCATGAGATAATCTTCATTACTTCAAGGATTATAGAGCCTTCCCTCTGCTCAAAGGTAATGTAGGTTGGAAGCCATTAGCCACATCTTTAGTTGTTTTCTTTAAGAGAACCTTATAGTTTTTTGGTCTTTATGTCCCCTTCCAACTACTTAGATTCACTATTTTTGGGTATTTTTTATGGGCCACATAGAGCTAATTATTCTCTTCTTGCTTGATTTTGTTGATTGAGGAAGGAGTTGTTGTTAAGATTTCTTTAGTTTCATATTTCACCTATTTAGAACTTCTTGAAAGTCATATTCCTCCAAGGAAGACCATACCTTATCTAATTACCTATCCAATACATTTGTAGAAATCTCTCTTTATTCTACATCCCAAAGAGACTTTGTGATAGTTTCATATTTTTCCTTATCAAGAGGGGCAACAACCCTCTTATTATACAAAACAGGGGTAATTACTTTTGAAGACACCTCAATATGAGCCTTATTAATGGGGGACAAAGGAACCTAAGCATAAGGTATTTGATCCCCTTTACAATTTAGGATCTCAACTCCCTTATCTGTAATAGCATCCAACCTAGCCTATTATTTATTTTTTAAATTATTATTATTTGTTTTTTTTATGTTAGAAAATTATACGATGCTCAGGGTAGAGCATTCCCATCCTAGCCATGATCCGTTGTGTGAGGGACCCCTATAATCGATGCTTAGGGTTGAGAATTCCCATATTAGCCTTGTAATACCAAGAGATAAACTTATCAATAGAGTACTAATACACACCATGGTTTGAACCTTGGAATAAAAGACAAACCCTAAACCATTGTGCTCCCCTCAAAAGTGCATTTTTTTTTATTTAGATAGTGTGAGAAACCCCTACAACCAACTTAGGTCTGAGCATTCCCATACCAACCATGACGCTTCAAGATAAGCTCATCAATAAGGGATTAACACACATGCTTTGAACCTTTGACCTCTTGAAGAAAATCCAAAGCCCAAACTATAGTGTTTTCCCTCAAGACAAATTATTTTGTATTAGTTATATAAAATTAAAGTATAATTTATTTTATATGATGTTATATAAGGATTATTAAAGCATAATATGGTTGAATAACCATATATTATATAAACAATCTTTGTAAAGATGATTTCATATGACCTATGGTTTTATTTTCTTTAAAATCTATTTACTTAATAATAACTTGACAAGCCATCGAGATAGAGCTGATTCTATACTCACCTTGAAAAGGGTAGGATCATTGCTAGTGGAACTAATGGGGAGAGCATGTATCATTGGCCAAGATAATATGGTTGAATAACCATATATTATATAAACAACCTTTGTAAATATATGGTTTTGTTTTCTTTAAAATCTATTTACTTAATAATAACTTGACAAGCCATCAAGTTAGATCTGATTCTATACTCACTTTGACAAGGATAGTATCATTGCTAGTGGAACTAGTGAGGAGATCATGTATCATTGGCTAAGAAAATATGGTTGAATAACCATGTATTATATAAAAAACCTTTGCAAATATGATTTCATATGACCTATGCTTTTGTCTGATTTAGAATCTATTTACTTAACAATAACTTGACAATCCATTGAGTTAGATCTGATTCTATACTCACTTTGACAAGGATAGGATCATTCCCAGTGGCACTAGTGGGGAGATCATGTATCATTGGCTAAGATAATATGGTTGAATAACCATATATATATATATATATATATATATATAATAGGTTATATGTGCCTTCTATTGGGAGCTCAAAATACCAAAATATTACATTTGTTGAAGCATTACCTTTTTATCACAGTTTTTCATTTCTTTTTTCTCTTAAATATATTATTCAACTTCCTCGAAGTGCTATATTTCCACAATCAAATCCTTGAAATTATTTTTATTAATATATACAATCTCACTTGGCCAATTTCCTTCTAAACTTTAAATTTTACCAGGATGAAGATCAACATCATAATTTGCTAATTTATCAGCCACTTGATTTTCTTCTTTATAAATATGCTCACACTACTAGGATATTGCCTCTATTAATAGATGATGAACATTAGAAATAATATTATTTTTATCTAGTCTCCACATCCATTTTTTTAATAGCATTTATGATAATTTATGAGTCCCCCTCAATTGTCCATCCTTTTTTTGTTGCAATTTTAATCCTTGTAAGAAGTGCCCTAGCCTTTGAATAGTTGTTAGTTGAAATTCCATATGATTCTATATAAATGAGGAGAATTTTGTCTTCAATATTTCTAAAAACATGACCTCCACAAAATTTTATTGGATTTCCTTTAGAAGCACCATCAAAAATAATTTTTTTTTCTAAATTTTACATGGTGGAATCGATAGCCACCACGAATATGGGTAGGTTGTCTAGCTTTTTATGGCCTCCATAGTATTCTACGCTATCCACCCCAGAAATTGCCACACAAATCCTTGTGTAGTACACCCCTATAACCACCATGCCAGAATCATTTTAAATATTTTACGCTACTGAAAGCACCAGGAAAGGGACAAGCATTCAATCTAACAAGGCCTGAGATTTGAACCTTGGACCTCCGTCCCCCTTACAAGGTTTGGAGGAACCAATTGGCCTACACCTCGAACCTCCATCAAAATTAATTTTGATAAACCCAATTTTTGGATATCACCATTTTACCATAAATCAAAGTATATCCTTTGTTTTAATTATATTTTCATAGATTACTCTTCCATGTATGTTCAATTCCTATAGCCAAGTTATTAGCACATATTTTTTTGCAATTGAGACTTCCCATAATGAGCACCATATTTGTAGGTATTCTACAAGAGAGGCACTAATACGATTTTAAACTTGGGCATGATTTTGATATTTATTTATTTTTTATTTTTTTATTCCTTTCAAGCCATAAATTTCAATAAATAATGGCAAGGCCAATCCTCTAAAGAATACATAATGCTTTAGCTTTGAAATAATTTATCCAACATTTTATCAACTCTTTCAAAGTTGATGGAGCTACCCAATATAATTTCATTTAAAAAAAAAAACAAATGGTGTGAGCAAACAAATAATGAAAAATTAAATGGTCTAACATTTCTAAATCCTTCCCACACAAGGCACATCTGAAGGGTCCAAAATATCCTCTTCTTTATAGAATATCCCATAAGAATCTTACTTTAAACTACTAACCAAAGGAATTTTGACACCTTAGGGAAAGCCTTTAATGACCAAACGTTCTTCCAAGGAAAATATTTGGTAGAAGAAATTTTTTATTGTTGTAAATCCTCATATCCTAACTCGACTAAGTATCCACCACCCTTTGATAAATTCGAAACCAACTCATCCTTTTATGTAAAATTGGCAAATAAAACTCTCAAAGCATCTTTTGAATTTCATCTGCAATTTGTTTGAGTTCCTCTCCTTCAACCAGATTACTAAAATAAATTCATGATCTAGAGTTTTTGCTCATAATAATACAATATTTAAACTTTGGACCTTTACATGCTAGGCATGCTTACATTGATGGTGTCCATTTTGATTTAGAGATAAGAGTATAAGGCTTTAACCAAGCACTAGACCAAAAATTTGCATAACTCCCCTCATTGACTAACCATCTAATATATTTCTTTATCAATTGCAAACTCTTTAATATGAAGTTCCATGTTGACGATACTTTGGGTAGAGTTCTTTTCCTAAATAATTTCATTGCACCAAGATAACCTATATATTTTTGAAGTAATATTTTTACCCAATTCTTTCCTTGATCTCTGAATAATCTCCATCCAAGTTTTGCTCCTAATGCCAAATGCATAAGTTTACAATTCTGCAATCTTGCTCCACCAATATTATTTCCTTTGCAAACCCTATCCCATTTACAAAGAGGAAACCTAAATTTTCCCTCACAACCTTTCCATAGAAAGTCTCTTTAAATTTTATCAATTTTTGATGCAATACCTATTGGTAGTCTTGAAAGTGACATCATATAAATAGGAATGGATTGCAATGTAGTCTTTATGAGTTTTAGCCTTCTTGCCATGGTTAAAAAATTACCTTTCTAACCTATTAAGAAAGCTTTCATTCTATCCAAAAAATATACTCAAAGCTCCTTTTTATTTCCTTTATTAGATAAAGAAATACCCAAGTAGGTTGATGGAATTTTTTAAATTTTAAACCCTAAAATATTCACAATAATTTGTTGTAAATCTAGGGTAGTATTAATGAAAAATATTATATTTTGAAGTATTTACCAACTATCTAGTAGCATTCTCATAGCATGATAATATTTATTTAAACTCCAAGGTCTCATTGACTGAGGGATGGCCCAAAATAAAAGTATCATCAAAAAATTGGAGATGAAATTCAAAGGGAACATTTTTTGCAACTTGAATACCTTTGATTTTTCCTTCCATTTTTTTCTTTTGAAAAGGGTCTCCCTAATACTTTCATTAGAATAATAAATAGATAAGGAGAAATAGAATCACCTTTATGAAATCCATGAGATGACTTGAAGTGCCCAATAGGAGAACCATTGATCAAAATAGAATATTTTGCAGTGCTATAACAATATTTAATCCACTCACACAAACTATAATCAAATCCAAACTTTTCAAGAATAACATAAAATTCTAGGAAACCCTATCATATGCTTTTTTTATATATAATTTCAAAAGAATACCTATTTTTCATGCAGTGAAAATAATGTATGATCTCTTGTGCAATAATTATACCTTCAATAATTTGTTTGTCATGAACAAAGCCACCTTGCTCCTCTTAGATAAGACACCCTAGAATGCCCTTCAACCTGTTTTCAATAATTTTTGAAATGATATTATAAATCATATTACAAAGGCTTATTGGAAAAAAATTATTAAAATATTTTATCGCCTTTCTTGGGAACCAAGGTAATAAAATTATAATTGATATCACTTATTATAGCCTTATTTTTTAGAGCCTTTTCAACTACATCTAATATATCACTCTTCAATAAATCCCAAAAAAATTGAAAACAAATTGCAGGAAATCCATAAGGGCTAGGTGCCTTATTAGGATGAAAAGAGAAAACTACTTCATAGAGCTCCTCCATACATATCTTCTTCGTCAAGCTTTCATTTTTTTCCTGAGTGATAATTGATGGAATATTTTGAAAAATATTTTCTTATGCCTCCTTATCTTGCCTAGAATCTGAAAAAATATTTTTGAAATAATTAATTGCTTCCTTATATCTTCTTCATCCTCAATATTTCTTCCATCTAGAGTTAAAATATTTTTGATATGACGAAAAGAAAAAAAAAATTGTTGTAGCATGAATTTTTTTTGTATTTCTATCTCCTTCCTTTAGTCATTTCTTTCTATATTTTTGAACCAATATGACTCCTCATTTTTCAATGCATTATGATAATTAGAAGTAATTGGTTACTTTCACATAAGAATATTGATCCATTCCATTTATTTCTTCTATATCTTGTAAATTTTTGAGCTTGGATTCAATTTATTTATTTTATTTAATAATGTTACCAAAATATTTGGAATTCCATATCTTCATTTGCTCCTTTAAATATTTCAACTTTTAAACAAACCTATACATACATGATCTTTCAAATTTTGATTCATCCCACCATAACATAACCATTTGGAAAAAATCAGGGTCTTGGAGCCACATAGACTAGAAGTGAAATGGATTTGGATGACCATTATTAGGTAACTCACAAGTCAAAATAATGGGTTTGTGATCTGATCCTGCTCACAATAAAATATCTAAAAATATTGTATACTTTATTTGCAACCATTTATTGGATAACAAGAATCTATCCATTATTTCTGCTATATTATTTTTGCCAATGTGTCTATTATCCCATGTATATTGAAATATTGAGGGACTAACATCCCAAATGTCATTTGAATTGAAAATTGAAGGAAAATCTTGCATTGATTTAGACCATCATGGAATTCCACCCTTATTTTCCAAAGGAGATAGAAAAATATTAAAATCATCCCAAGAATCCATAGATCACAATGAATCATCATTGTATTGACTAAAATTTACTAAGACCCTTCCAAAATATTTTACGAGGAGTAACTATAGTTGGAGCATATACATTTATAACCCCAACTTTGATGTTTTCCTCTTTCCTATAAAATAATCTAGCAACCCAATTATTTTTTGCTTCTAATAGTTGCCCATCCCATTTGCCTTTGTCCCATATTATTGAAATACTGCCTAAAGCTCCTGTAAAATAAATTTCTAAACAATCACCTATCTTCCAAATCTTCTTAAAAGTATCCTTACATTTCTCAGTACTTAATTTTATTTCTTGTATCAAAATAAAATCAGGACTATAACAACCTATTCCCTAGTAACTATTTTTTAGGGGTTTTATTCATACCCCTAATATTCTATGAAATCATTTTCATCATCAAATTTTTTTATTTTTATTAGTGGGCTTAGCCCCACTTCTTGTTAACACATGATATTTTTATTTGGATTTATAGATCAATATCCTTTTGAGATCATTTTTATTTTTTTTCCATTCTTTGATGGCCTTCTTTTCCTTCTTTCATTATCTCCAACACTCTCATCTTCATAAATATCTTTTATTTTTTCATATTATTCAAAATGATACTAATCTTCTAAATATTTATGTTGCCCTAAAGAGTTGAAAGTGCAAGGAATAGCCTCATTAGCATTTTTTCTTTATGTTGCCTTGAAAAATCTAAACTACATAGATGATCCTCCATAGTCATCACTTTATTATGTTGTCCTAGAATCCCTAAATTTCCTTGGATATCCTCCATAAAATTTTATTTACTATACTACTCTTGAAATTATAAAGTGCAAGGAATACACTTTGTACAAATTTAATTTTTATTGTAAGAAAACAATTTTAAGCTACTTGAGGATAATAAAAATGATTTACCTAGTTTAAGCTTGACCTCCTTCACCTCATTTGCTTTAAAATTTATCTCCTCATATTCCTTTGTTTTAAAATTTGCCTTGCCCCCTTCCTTCCCACCTTTAGCTCCTATATTTGAACTTGTGAATTGTACTTCCATATCCCCCATATCATTTTTTGTTCTAATGGTTGATTCAAGTGAATTGTAATGGCCTTTGCCATCTAATTATGTAGAGGGATATTTCTATGCACTTTCTTAGAAGTGGAAAATCCTTGATTTGACCTAGTTTCTCTTGTGATATGGTCTCCTTTTTTCAAACTGAAGCTATCCTCATGCCCAAAAGTTGTCATCTCTTCCTCTATTTCACTTTGTAGTCTCTTTCCATGTGCCCAGTTTCATGACATTTGCAACATCGGAATGCAATGTTTTCATAATCCACTTGCTGATCTCATTCTCTTGATTCATATTTAATCCTAATCAACTATGGTAAAGGTTTAGAAATATCCATGGCAACACATATTCAAGTGTATACAACATGCCTTCTCTCCTTAGTAGTTGGTCCTTCCTAAAATAATTCACATAGAGTATTACCAATATTATTCAAAACCTCCTTATTGATGAGTTGATAAGGAAGTCCAAAAAGCCTAATCCATATCCGAAGCCTTTTAATGGTTTTTTTTCCACAAAACAAATCTCACTTTAAGGTCTTAAATATAAAGTATTTTTACCCCTAAACCACATGCCTCTATCCATTATTGTATCCCTTATTTATGAACTAGAGAAAGTAATGAGGAAAAGTCCTTTTGGAAGAAAATTCATGGAGTAATTTGAATTGAATCCCCACTTATACTTGATCCAATTTTGAATCTCTAGAAAATCTTGGTCAATGTCCATGAAACTTACATAATAACCCTATGGTTTTAATAATCATTATATCATCCTCAATCATCTCATCTTTAATAATCACTTCTGGTGTGGAATTTTCTACCTAGACTAGTTTTAATATTTAATCTAGTGGGGATATCATGTATCTTTGGCCAAGATTTAATTCTAAGATTTTTTACAAGTTAAAAAAATTATTAGTTGAATTTGTGACATTTGACTTCAAATCAATTTTTTATTTTTAATAAGCTATATGTGGCTTGTATTGGGGCCACTCCCATTACGAAAATAAAACATTACATTCCTCTCATTACATTCTAACAAGTTAATTAAAGCATATTTAAATTTGTCATTCTATCGAAGACATTCTTCATTTACTCTTCTACCAAAAATATTCTTCATCTTCCTCAAACTACTAATTTTCCATAATCAACTCCTTTTATATCAATTGCCTTCAAAAATTTAAATTTTTTCAAGATGAAATTCAATATTGCAAATGGAAAATATTTTTTTTCCAACTTCGATATCCAAAAATATCTTGTCTATAACAACCTCAAAATTTTTTAATATCTTATTTTAGGGTTCTTATTCATTCCCATAATATTTCAAGATATTATTTTCATTGTTATTTTTTTATTTTATTTGTGGGTTTAGCCCCACTTCTTGTTAACACTTGTGATATTTGCTTTTGTTTTCCCATATCAATATCCCTTTTTGTTTCTTTTATTTTTGCCTCTTGGGTCTTCCTTTTTTTTTCATTCTAAGTAATACTTTCATATTCATCAATCTCTTCAATCTTCTCACATTGCTCATAGTACTACTTATCATCTTTAGGTTTACCTTGTTCTAAAGGATCTGAAGTGCAGGGAATAACCTCAAAAGCACACTCTTATTTATATTTCCCTGGAGACCCTAAAGTACAAAAATGCTCCTCTATAGCAATTACCTTCTTATTTTTCCCTAAAAACCCTAAATTGTTATGGGTTTCCTCCAACCTCATTTCTATCTTAGTCTGCTCTTGAAACCTTAAAGTGCAAGGGATAACATCTTCACCACTTTCACTTTTATTACTTAAAAAGGATTCTATACTACTTGAGGAAAATGAAGATGATTTACCTAGAATAAACTTGACCTTTTTTGTTGTCTTTGTTTTGGATTTTATCTCCACATATTCTTTTGCACCTTTAACTCCTAAACTTGTCAACTGATATTATCGATAGGATTTCTTTACCTCTTATTTTGGAGTGGAATATCCTTGATATGATCTAATTTCTATTATTGAATGCTTTCCTTACTTCGTCTTGAATTTTATCTCATGGCTAGAATTTTTTATCTCTTTCTTCATAGGATTTATTTTGCAAACTCTTGCCATGTGTCCAATCTCAAAACAATTGTGGCAATGAAATACAATATTTTCATAATCTACTTGTTTATCCCATTCTCTTGATTCAGATTTATTCTTAATGGATTGTGGCAAATGTTTTTAAATATCCATAGCAACACATATTCAAGTATATATAACATGCTTTTACTCCTTAGTTGGTGGTCCCTTATTGATGAATTTTACTAGGGTATTTCCAATATTTTTCAAAACATCCTCATTTATAAGCTAATATGGAAGTCCAAAAATCCTAAGCCATACTGGAAGCTTCTTAATATATTATGTCTCAACTGAAAAAAAAAATTCCATGGTCTCAAATAAATTGCATCTCTTCCCATAAACCATGGACCACCAACCATTATTTTATCCCTAATTTTTGAACTAGAAAAGATGATGAGGAAAAAACCTTTAGGAAGAAAAGTCACAAAATAATTTGAATTCAATCCCCACTTCCACTTGATCCAATTTTGAATCTCCAAAAACCCTGACCATGATATATGGAACTTACATATTAGCCCTCTACTTTTAAGAACCATTATATCATGCTCAATCATCTCATACTTGATACTTACTTCTGGTGTACCATCTGCTACCTAGATTGAACTTACCATGTATTCAATATTTTTCTTATCTCCAACTTGGGCCTTCATACTTCCAACAAGGGCATCTTTATTTCTAGCTAGGGCATCATGACTTCCCATTAGGTATTTCAAAAATGAATTTTCTTTCACAATAGCTAATGGAGCTTGCTTTTGGCTTGTACTCCCTCTCTTGGTTTGCACTCCCTCTTAGTTTGCACTCCCTCTCTGCTTGCACTCACTCTTTCTCCCAACTTGCACTCTCTCTTTCCTCACACTTGATCTTGTCTTGCACATCACATTTTCTCATATCTCTTTTTTTTCTTGTCATTCCTTTGCTTCAACAATTTTTTGGAAATAATATTCCATGCATTCGTGGTAAGGATTTGAAGCATTGATGCACTCTAGATGAACTTGTTGCTCTTTAGCCATGATTGAATATCATATTGCACTTCCTCTTAGTTTACACTCTCTTTTGGTTTGCACTCTCTCCTACCTCACACTCTCTCCTACCTTGTGCTCACTTCCAACTTGCACTCCCTCTTGGCTCACAATTGCCCTTGTCTCTTATTTTTCCTAGTGTTCCTTGGCTTCAACAATTTTTTGGAAACAATGTTCCACACATTCATGGTAAGGGTTTGAAGCATTGATGCACTCTATATGAACCTTTTGCTCTTCTACCATTACTGCTACACTTACTCCCAGCTTGCACTTGCACTCACTTTTGGCTACACTCACTTGCACTCACTTTTGATTGCACTTACTAAAACTTGTTGCTGCACTTACTCCCCGATCGTGATCGCACTTGTTGCACTACTCCTTGCTCATGCTCACACTTTCTATTGCACTTACTCCTAGCTCATGCTTGCACTCACTGCTACACTTACTCCTATCTTGTGTGCTCATAGTCATTGATGCACTTAATCTCATCTTGTGTGCTCACACTCCTTATTGCACTTACTCCTGTATCACATGCTTACACTTGCTACTACACTTACTCCCAGTTCACATGCACTCACACATGCATATTTAGTAGTTTCAAATCATATTTTTTTAAATACAAGCCATTTTAAATTAAAAAATTAAATAAAAATAACTTTATTTAAAAATAAAATAAAAATAATGATATATACAATATGATGTGTTCTAATATTAGAAAGAAAAAATTTAATTTTCCCCCAAGGGCTAGGTGAATTGGTAATTGTCTGTCTGTCAAGGCATTTACCAAGAAAAGACATAAGTTAAAACCTTAGGGGTATGCTTTTTGCAAAGGTATTAGTCTAATATAAATCATTTTGAGTCCACGCCAGATCGATGAAGATAGTATGAATCCCTAGTGATGGGTGGTCTCCCTCACATTGGGTAATCAACAAGGTGTTATAGGCTTGTTGGGAGCAGCCCCTATGGTTTGAACCCTGCACTTGGTAGTTACTAAAAATAGTGTGGATGTAACCAACTCCCCTATGTATCCAAAAAAATAATAATTTTTATATTAAAATAATGAATCACACAAAAACACCATGTTTTATAATTAAAATATTTATTATAAGAAAAATATTTATCAAAATATTTAATATATATATTTCTTACATACTTTATGTATATTTTAGGGAAAAAAATCATTATTTCATTTACTATCTTGAAATGCATCTTAATGTATTTTTTCAATAGGTTATATTGGATTGGAACACTCCCATTATATTACATTGTGACTATATAGTGATATTAAAGCTAATTCAAATTACAATGGAGGATGGTGTGCTTAACCTAGTTGGAAAATTTATGGGGGCTCATCCTGATCTTGATGTAGTCTGTAGATGGACATTTTCCAAATGGAGACCTCAGGGCCATTTGGAAATTGTGGCTCTCCCTAAATCCTTCATAATGTTTAATATAATCATGAAGAAGACTAAAAAAATGTGCTTGGGAGAGGCCTATGGTTCTTTGGGAAGGGAGGACTCTTCCTTCGAAGGTAGACTCCAAAATTTTGTTTTGATTCATAGAGGACTCCTATGGGTTAGGTTACCTATTTTGCATTTCTAGTACTATCTTGAGGATGTGTTATGGGGTATAGCCAAATGATTGGATGAACTCATTATCATTGATGTAGTGACAAGAGCCAGGTCGAGATTGATATATGCTAGGATGCGTATTAATGTAGACTTGGAATCAGATATACCAGATTCTATTAAACTAATATTGAGTCTTGGTACTCGAATACAACCAATTTTATGTGAAAATCATTTAGGATTTTGCACTAAGGGTAAAGCTTCAAGACATCTCCTATATCAATGTTTGACAAAGAAGCTAGTGAGGAAAGTTTGTACTAAGGTAGATATGAAGAATAACTTAACCCATATTGAGCCTCAAAATAAAAAATGAGAAGCTTTTAAACAAGGGTTGGAAATGCCTTGACCCTTGGATGGATTTATTCAATACATGGAGCCAAATTCAAAGAAAATTTTGAAAATCGCATTGAAACCCATGGGTGTAAGCTAGGAGGAGTCCAAGCCAATACTTGAATTTTGGATTTAGAAGCATGTTGAACAGGTAAGTGCTCTACCTTCTTTAGCCATTCTTTTGATTATCTCAAAATCCATGGAGTTGAGGAATTGTTAGATTCTATATCACCATATTTACCTTCTCCTAAGTTTCCAACTCATTAATTTGGAGAAAGGGTCTCGAGGCCAAAAAACTAAAAGCCAAAAAAAAAAATTATGGACGTGGGATTGAGAGAAAAGTGGGGAAGCCCCCAAATAAATAATATCAACAAAAGGATATAGACTCAGATATAGCCAACAATAATCAACTGGTGTTAGAAGGGCATGAAGGATTGGTTCTAGGAAAAAATAAATGACCACGTCTCTTGGAAATTTTTTTTATTGAATAATACTTCTTATACACATCCACCATGGGGATTGAACCTAGGTCACATCATCGATAATTCAATTGGTATCCTTGCCGGTAGACCACAGTCATGGGGATATATTGGGAATTTTTGATAAAAATTATGCATAAATTTGGGTTCCACCAATAGTGGCTCAGTCTTATCAAGAAATATATTTTTATGTCTTCATTTTTGGTCTTAGTGAATGGGTCTGGAATTCAGCATTTTAAGAGCCAAAGGGGTTTTTTTAGGGGGACCCACTCTCCCCCTTCCTATTCATCGTTCTTGTTGAGAAACTCGATAGAGCCATAAAAGCTAAGCCAAGTAACAAGGGTATTAGTCTAACTTTACACTCTTATTACATCTATCATAACCAATACGTAGATGATACTCTTTTGTCCACTATGGAGTCCATTCCCCAAGTCAAAAAGATTAAATATATTTTTATATTTTATGAAAAGGCAATGGGTTAGATGATCAGTTTCCACAAGAGTATAATTTTTTTCTTGAATACCTCTCAATAGGTAAAGGAATATTGCTAGAATTTTGGGTTGTAATATTGTGGCTCTATCATATTCTTATTTAGGGATGCCCCTATTCAGTGGTAAAATGAAAGAGTATCTTTGGTACCCAATATTATATGGGATTCATAAAAATATCATTGTCTAGAAAGAGGCTCTTCTTAGCCAGGCTGGAAAGGCATAGTTAGTTAAGGCAACTCTACGGAGCTTACCGGTATAATTTCTTTCTATTTTCAAAGCCCTAATGAAAGTAGTTTAAAATATGAGCAACTTCAGAAGTCTTTCTTATGGTCTATTTTGGAGAGTAAGAAAATATTTCATCTTGTCTTGTGGGAACAAGTTTGTAAAGAAATCTAAGTTGGGGGTCAAGTGGATGAATGAATATTTAATGGAAAAGCAGACATGGAAGTTGTTTAAGAAAGAAAATATTGGTTGAGTGAATATTGTCTTGGCTAAATATATTCCTACCAGCTTTAATTTCCTAAATAATACTTTACCAATCTTAGGATCGGCCTTTTGGCTCAGTATTTTGAAAATAAAAAGAAGCATTCGTAGAGGGTATAAATAGATTTTGGGCAATGGGAATGTTTTTTATTTATAGAAGGATCCTTCGATCTAGGATCAACCTCTAATATCCTCCCAATAATTGGTTGAAATTGAACCTATAGCCACTGGTGTGTTTGATACTAAGGTGGCTAATTATATGCAGATTCAATAGGGGGATAAAATTTGGAAACCACTTAGAATATAAAATCTAAATATGATGGAATAGAGAAGTTTTAGCCTCATTGAAGACTTATTAAGGCTGCAAGTTATAAACATGAAAGAGGAATACAACTTAATTTGGAAGAATGAAAGTGATGAGTTATTTTTTTTTAAGTCATCCTATAAGATTGCTTCTGATGTCATGGAGGAAGTCCTTATTTTCAAGAAAATATGGGTTAAAGGTCTTACACCAAAAGTGAACTTTTACCTTTGGTTGGCAACTCAGGATAAAATTCTCATGGTGGACAATTTACAAAGAAGAGGTATGATAATTACAAATTTGGGTTCCATCTATAAATTTTTTGATGAATCCACCAGACACTTATTTTTCCAATGCCCTTTTGCAAGGGGAGTGTTTTCTCTCCTGATAGAATTTTTAGGATTTTTTTTGGGTGTTTCCTATAAATTATAAGATGTTATTGAGTAGTGAACCTCTCCATTTTTAAACCCTATGTTATGCTCCTTTTGTTCCTTCAACCTCCCACATCTCCTTTGGGGTGTTTGAAAGGAAATAAGTAGAATATTTTTCAAAAATATGGAGATAAATTTTGAATCAGTATGGCTTAGAGTGTTAATGGTAATTATTAAAAAAGTGGGGAATCAGATTCAGTTCTCAGTCATGGAGGGATAGCAAAGATTGTTCTTTTAAAAAAATTAGGTTTTTCAACCAGTGCCAAAATGATAGATATTCCAAATATCAAAACCTCTATTAAATGACAACCTCTACCTTAGGATTGGATTAAATTTAATTTTTACTAAAGCTTCAAAATGGAATCTAGGGCTGGCGGGCATAGGTGGCCTCTTTAGGAATCACAATGGGGGAATTCTTGTTGCCTTTGAAAAAAACTTGGGTCCACAAACTTCTCATTTTTTTGAATATAGGGCACTATATCAAGGTACTACGTGAATGGAATATTTGAATTGTAAAAATATATTATTGAAGGGGACTCCTTAAATGTGGTTAAGGCATTTTTCAATGATCAAAATCCAAGTTGGAACATCTTCAATATAATTAAGAAAACCCAAATATTCTATCAGAACTTGGAGGGAATTCAAGTCAGACACACCTTTAGAGAAGGTAACAAGAGTGTAGACTTATTAGCTAATATAGGGTTATGCTAGGATAATCTCTCTATTTAAAGGGAGAATTTTTCCATAGAAGTTGAACAATTTATTTCATGAGTTTTATTGATAATGTGAGCCTTTTTCTATGGGATTTGAAACATTTTTATGGCTAGATCCATGTTTTGTTAGAATTTGAATCTTATTGCGGTTATTGATTGTGAGATCCATGATATTGTGCCTTCTAGAGAATGTATTTAGTTTTGAGTTTGTATAGTCAGGTTGTAGGGGGTTTTTTGTCCCTATCTCTCTACCCCTTCCTTTTGTTTTTAGGATGCCTCTTCTTTTTTTTAGTTGGGTTGGTAAGGGATCTATTAGTGTGGGTTCTCTTCTTGTTTTTGAGTTGCTCTCATTATGCCTTGGTGGACTAGCTATTTTTAAGTCCCCGCGTGGACTATTCTTTGCTTGTGCCCCTCTTAACAATATTATAGGCTTGGCTTTCTTTTTGTTGTAAAATATTCGAGGACCTTTCAACACCCCTTCTATAATTATCAAAAAATATATATGTTAAAGCTATTAGAATTTGATAAATATATTTTAATATTTTTTCAATGGGTTATATGGGATTGAAATGGGCCCACCTGTATTACATCATCACCATATAGTAGTATTACAACAAAGCTTGAATAATATCCATGTATCATTTGGCAAGATTTGAACATGATCTCCTCCTTAAAATGTTGATAAATACATTTTAATATATTACTTCATATAAAATTTTGTATTTTTATAATAAAAAATAATTTTATTAAAAATAAAAAATATAATAATAATTACATTAATATTGTTTTAATTCATTTGTACTAAAATTTTAGGTGGATGTTGAAATTAATATAAAAAAAAAAATCCTGATCCAAATTCTTAAAAAATAAAATTAATCTTCTTATACTAACTCATGCAATAACAATATTCTATATACGACGAATGTGTATAAGAAATATTACTTAAAAAAATAAAAATAAAAAATAATAATAATATTCTATATAAAGTCCTAAGGGGGACAGGGTAACAATTTAGGCTTTAACTCTTTTTTGCAAGGTCCAAGGTTCAAACCACGGCATGTGTGTGGGGTTGTGTTAAATTAAGTTCAACTCTCCTCCTTATGAAATGTCATGTTGGGATGAAAATGCCCAACCCTAAGCAATCACAAGGTTTTTTCACACTAACCAAATATAAAAAATATATATTATATATAACATTTTTAAAATATTATATTAATTTCTAAGAAAATATTATGAAGTGTTAATCATTAATTGTGAACAAAATTACAAATATTAGGAAGTGCTAGTTATTAGTTGTGAATAAGATTATAGCATGGTTGTTAATTTTTGTTTTTTTTTTATTAATACAAAGTACTAAGAGGCCAACTCTTTGGAGTATAGCAATAGAGGGCATCTCTTTCTATTATTTTAGTTTAGGTTATAATATGAAACACTAACAACATACCAATATACTGTTGGGGTTTCTTTAGACATACAATTCTAATATATTATATTATATTATATTATTTATTTATTTGGATAGTGTTATAAAATCTTATGACCAATTCTTAGGGTTAAGCATTTTCATCCTAGTCATGACCTTTTGCAAGGCCAAGAGCTAAACCTATTAATAGGGGATTAACACACCCACTATGATTTGAACCTTGGACCTCTCAAACAAGAGCTAAAGCCCAAACTATTACCTTATCTCCAAAGATAATTCTAATATTTTTTGATTGAGGTTAATGTGAGAAACCCCTAGGACCGACCCTTAGGGTTGGGCATCCCCATCCCAACCATGACCTCTGATAAGGATGAAGTTGAGTTTATGTTTTTTATTTTTTCTATTTATGGATACATAGGGAAGTTGGTTATATTCACACTATTTTTAGTAACTGTCAACTACAAGGTTTAAACCATAGGGGCTGCTCCTAACAAATCTATACCACCTCATTTTTATTGACTTGGTGTGAAATAGACCACTGGTTGCTTGAGATTCATTTTATCGTCATTAATTTTACATACACTTAGAGGATTCAAATCATACTATACCTTTACAACATACATGCTCCCAAGATTTGAACCTAGGTCTCTTCTTGGTAAGTTCCTAGATAAATAGACAACTACCAATCCACCTAGCCCTTGGGGGCCAAACACAACTCTACACACACCCACCCCCTTACACACTTGCCCACACCATAGTTTAGACTTTGGACCTCCAAAATAAGAGCCAAAGCCTGAACCATTGGACTATTTCCTAGACAATTCTAACATATTTTTTATAGAAAGTATTTTTAAATAAAATTAAATTCTTAATTTGAAAATGGTTGTATGAAAAATTTTAAAAGAAATAATTGGTATATTATATTATCTCCTTTATAGTATGCTTTTTCCATAATTTTTATATTTTAAAAACTAATATATTTTAAAGTAACGAAGGTTATTTAAACATAATACAATGAAAATCTAATCGAATTTCATTAAAGTAAATGAGCATCGTATTATATTTATAAATTTCATCACTTTAACTAGTAACCTAGAAATAGTGTGGTTATGATCTCTGTACTTGTAAGTTACTAAAAATAGTGTGGTTGTGATCAACTCTCCTATGTAATAGGAAATAAAGAAAAAAAAAAAAAAAAACTTCATCACTTTAACTAATAACTTAAAAATTAACACAATCACATTTACTATTCAATGCAACTATGCAGAGGCTAGGGACCTTTTTACTAGGATTAAAACTGTTGTAGAAAAATAATGGAAATTTATTTCAAATGAGGGGGACTCACAAATTATCATCAATGCTATTAACAAATTAGATGAGTCATCAACTTAGGGTTTCTGCAATAATGGAAAAAAATTCAGCTCATTCCATTCACAACTATTATCTGGATAATCCTCGATCAACCATTCAGATAAATCTTAAGTCACACTAGGACGTTTTGCATTTCTTCCCACCTATGCTGTGAGTAAATATGTTCTAGTGTAGCGATGGCATGGGGGTTAAAGGGGAATGCACGACATCCATGAAACCTTAGGTTTTGATGAAGGTGCGATGAAGAGCAGTGAAACTAGACTCTGTTCAAGAAGGAACCTGGGTTTTCAAATCTCCAAAGGTAGGAAAGAGCAAAATAAAATTTTTGGAGTGCAAGGACCTGGTCACAGGGAGTGCTTATGGAGTCTCTTCAAAGGATGCAAAAAAATATCAGGTAGGACAACATTCCCATCATGAAAATGTTGAAAAAAATTTGGGAGACGAACCCCCCAACAAGGGACTCGACATTGGGCCCCCTCCCAACAGTGACAATGAGCCCCCTCCCAATAGTTCTGGAAAAGAAACCAACACGAGAAAAATTTCATTTGTGGATGTGCTTAAAGGGAGTGGAAATTCCTTGGCCAACTCATCTGTTTCACTTATCCCCAAAGGGAGAAAGCTAAAAGTCCCTAAAATTTTCATGTCAAACTTCCTTTCAATGGAAGATTTTTCTCTGGTGGGAAAGTTTATTGGAGGTAGGCCAGATTTAGAAATGATAAAAAAATGGGTCGTGTCAAAATGGAAGACCAGGGGATGAATGGAGATTGTTGCCCTGTCAAGAGGCTTCTTTGCCATCCACCTGAGTAACCATGAGGAGGTAAGCAAAATATTAATGGGAGGGCCTTGGTTTCTTGGGAGACAAAGTTTATTTTTGAGAAAATGGGCTGAATATTTTGACCTTGAAACACAAGACATTAATTATGCTCCAATTTGGGTCTGTCTCCCTAATCTTCCAATGCAATGGTGGCATGAATTTTTTCTTCAAGGAATTTCTAGATCCATTGGTGATTTGGTAGCTATTGATAGAGCCACCTTGGCTAGATCAAGAATGAAAACAACAAGAATTTGTGTTAATACCAATCTCACCTCTGAGCTGCCAACCTACATTGAACTGGAATACGGTTCATATCATTGCAAGCAAGCCCTGGAATATGAAAATAAGATAGATTTTTGTGTTGAATTTCAAACATAGGGATACTTAAGAAACCAGTATCCATATTTGAGAAGAATGGAGGAGATTCCAAAGCAGGATGCTCAGTTCTCTAGGTTCCAAGGGCGGAGGAACCAAGAGCAGAAAGGACAATTCCATCAACAAAAGTTAGGACACAATCTCCATGGAAAAGGTTTATCGTCAGAAATAGAGTGGAAATGACCTAACGGGTGGGGAAACTTCAAATATTTAACATGTTTTTGACAAAGGAGCTCAATAAATTGTACCAACTGAAATTACAAATCAAGAAAAGGTATGTCCCTCTTTTTCTTCTCCAAACAAATTTGGTGTTCTTTCTGAAGATTTATTAGAAGAACTTGAGGAAGGTGAATATAAGGGTAAAGACATTGAACTCCCCAATAGCCTAGACTCTCCAACGAAATCTGGGCCATCATATATTCCTGGTGAGAATGTCAATATACCAGATAACTTTACTGAAGAGGAGAATCTGATTCCTATGAACGAGGAAAACTTTTGTGAAGAAAATTTAAAACATACAGAGATGGAATATGAGAGTGCAATCCATAAAATCAAGGAAAATGATGGCCCTATCTTACAACAACTTATTCCCCCAAAACCTAGTCCAAAGCATACCAAAAGCTCCAAAAAATCTCCTATTGATTGTGGAGGTGAAAAGAAAAGAGGTAGGACATCAGCCATTGAACAATGGAAAAAGGATATTCAGAATGATATTGCCAATGGTATCCAAATGACTCTCTTTCCAAACATTACATCCCAATCAATTTATGAAAGCAAATGTACCAAACCCCCTCAACCACAAGGTAAGGGGGTAGAAAAACTAAATCCTCAAAATGAAAATCCTCTCCTAGAATGTGAGAGGGTTGAATGGTCTAGCCAAACAAAGGATAGCCAGATCCATTAGGAAAGAGGTTAAACCCACTATATTCATTATGCAAGAAACCAAAATAGGAAAGAGGTTAAACCCACTATATCCATTAGGGAAGCCATTTTTAGCCATGCAAAAGGAGCTTCATGGGGCTAATGTGTCTTTGGGATCCATCAAAGATAGAAGGTAGATTAATCCACTCATGTGATAGGACATCTAGCATCCTATTTTTTGACAAGGACAAAAATTTCCAATGGATTCTTACCAATGTATATGCTCCCAACACTCCTAGTGCTAGAGTCCTGTTATGGTCAACCCTTACCAGCTTAAGAGAGAGCTTTTCTTCTGTTCCCTATATTTTGGATGGGGATTTCAACACTCCCTTATACCCCTCTGATAAAAGGGGTGGTTCAATAAAATCAACAAGAAGCATGGAAGAGTTTAGAGAATTCATCAATACCAATGAACTTATGGATGTCAACCTTAAGGGTAACCAATTCACATGGAGTAACAGGTGAAGTGGAAGTCAATTTATTCAGGTTAGATTGGACATAATCCTATTTTCCAAAGAGGCTGCAAATATTTGACGAGATGCAAGTCTTCAATATTTCCTTAAAATTGAGTTTTATCATAACCCTCTTCTTTTAGAAATAGATAATCCTAAAACCTTCAAAACTCCATTCTATTTTGAAGCGATGTGGGTTCATCATCCAGATCTTAGGGAAAGAATTATGCAGTGGTGGCCAAGTGTTGATCAAGGATCACCCTCTTTTAAACTAGGGCAAAAGCTGAGATTGGTTAAAGAGAATCTTAAATCCTGGAATAAATATATTGTAGCACAGTGGTGGAGTATTCCCGATAGGGAGGTGTTTTCCAGAGGTCAGAATGATTAGTAGGCTAAACCCAACTCACTTACCAAATCGTACGGTCTCATGCTCACTCAAACTACCCTTGTACGAACTGTGATCTCCTTGTACGACCCTTAATTACCTACATTGTACGATCTCAAATCATACAGTGTCAATATGGTACGATCTTGTACTCAGAAAAATTGACATATGCTGTTTTGGAGGTTGTCGTACACAGTTTTGTAATCGATCAAGTCGATCTCCCAAAACTGCCAAATCGGGTAAGTTTCTATCGATCGCCTGATTTACCAAATCAGGTAAAAGTGTTTTGTACGATTTGTACGGAAGTCGATGTACGATATGTATGAAATAATGGTACAACATGGCGTTATTTGAGATGCTTTACTGCTCCAATCTCTCTCTGGGATGTTTTGTAATGGTTTAATAGTCCAAACAATGCAATCTCCTTCATAGGCAAAACATCCTAACCAGGCTGGTGAGAGATTCCATACGCTTGTCTACGCTCAAAAATCATACAATGCTCTTGAATACATCTTTATCAATGCCCTCATGCTCCTAAATCATTCTCCATGATTCACCAGTGCCAATATTCCTAAACAAGTTGCAACAATGCATAAAACTAACATATAACAGTAAGATAGAAAACACAATTACACAATATCAATCCACAATTCATTATCCATCATTATCAGGATCGTACACAGTCATCCACAATGTACTTATGCTCATTAATGTCTATAGATTCGATTACAATGTGGAAAACTATCTCAATGTAATTGCAATAACTCAAGAATTACAACTATAAGTACTTAACTCTCTATTCTAGCAACCAGTAACCAGTAAACTAGTAGCCAGACCTACAAAATTGAAAATGGGGCCTTATATAACATTTTCTAGGCCATTCCAAAGTGGTTCCTGAGACAATCCATTATTCACAACTGCCCATGTACAACTGAATGCATTATTTTGGCATTTTTCCTAAGTTTAACACCTTAGTTAGCAAATCCATGCACCATTTCATCTTGAAATTACATTTCCTTTGCATTTGAGTGAATTCCAGTGCACCCTGTATGATTTGCTAGTGCCCTGTACGATTTTCCAATCCAGTTGTATGATTTTTCCCTTGACTGTATGATTTGCTCCCCACTGTACGGTTTACAAAACTTGAGCAAATTGTCACAAAACTATCAAAATTGAGCAAATCACTTCTTCTTCTGGGAGGTGGATTTGCTGCCTACATCTGCCCTCCCCTTTACTTTGGTTGGTGTCCTCACCGACTCATTCTACTTCTTCCTCTCTACTTCATATTCTGCTACTACAGCCATTAAGTCCTTAACCTGTGACTTGTACATCTCTCGTTCATTCCTCAGCTTGGCTGCATAGCTTCCCATTTCGATGGCTTTGGCTCCATGAAGGTTAGCCTTCTCCTCGATAGCTTTCATGAAGTCCATCATCTACTTTTCTCATTCGGAGGTACTCTTCTTCAACTTCTCCTTCCAATGAGCTTCTGCTCGAGCAGCCGCCTGGAGTTCTTCATTCTTTTCATCAATGGTCTCCAGGTGGTGTTTGATATCTGCTTCCAAAGCTTGAACCTGGTCTTCTTTGATCTTCATATGAGATTGATTCTCTAAGACCATCTCATTTAGCTTCTTACTATCCCTTGTTAGCTCCTCTATCTGCTTGGCTTGTGTAGCCATCTGCTCATTCTTTTTGGCCAACTGAGTTGTCATCTGCTCATCTCTTGCTTTGAGTTGTGCCTCCAACTCCTTGATTCTATCCTCTACCATCTATGAGATCTATCACTTCTCCTCTTCAAGTGTGCTAATCCTAGCTTCAGACTCAGTTCTGAGGCCTGATAGATCCTCCTCCAACTTCTTTATTCTCTCTTCCACCGTAGTTCTGCTCTTCTGCATTTCTTCTTCCATTACGGCCAATTCCTTTTGAGTGGTTGTAGTCTCTTCCTTCTGCTCCTCCTTGAGCTGATGGATTTGTTCTAATCCAATGCTCAACCACTCTATCCAGTGTGTTAGGAAGTTCAACTTCCTCAGGGTGATGTTCACTCCGGTAGTGACCCTCCTATACTCAACTTCTACCGTATTGGTGGGGCAGGTTGGATAACTAATTCTATCCAAATATATCCTCGGGTCCTTCCTGTAATTCATGACCACTCCTTCTGGCAAGTCTTCTCTTCCCAACATTGTTGGTACCTCTTCCCTGGGTAACCTCCATGGATGTTGTGCATGAATATCCGCTATCTTCCTTATGCGCTCTACACTATTCACCCATTCTGTTATCTTCTCCAATTCGAGAGACACTTGTTCTTCCCACAACTTCAGTTCTCCCACATGGTCGATGCTAAATTCCAATCTGGCACTATTCATCACATGGCCTAACTGAGTAAAGAAGTGTTCCACCTTATCTTCTACTCCACGTGCCTCCTCTTCCATTGTAACTCTTTGGAACCATGGTATTTCCAGAAGATAGCTGGATTGCATGCCTCACAGTTCTTCTTCTGTAGGAGTTCTTAAATATTCTTCCTCCCTAAGGTGGCTAGAGCTTCCTCCCAGCTCTCGAAGTGCTCCCTCTATATCTATATTTTCCTGAGGTGGGGACTATTTTACAACTTTCTCCTCCTCCTCACTATCCATAATATTCACAATCTCCTCCTGAGATTGCTACTGTTCAACTTGTTTTTGAGCCTTTTTCACTTCGATCGAGCCCCCTATTGCTCCTCCATATTTTCTTAGGCTACTTCCTATTCCATGCTGCCCACCTATTGTTCCTCTATCACTTCTTCTTCTTGGATTTGTTGTGCATCTCTTGTTGTGACCTATTGAGCAACAAGTGCTTCTTTCTCTAGTGGCACTTATGTGTTCTCCGAAACATCTTTCTTACTGGAGCTTCCTATTACAATCTTGTAACGAGGATTCTTCTTGGGCTCTCCCTCTATGGTACTTATTCCTACTCCCACTTCATCCTGGGTAGTGGCTATACCATCTTGCCCTACCTCAATTCCCTTAAAGAAATCAGAGGCATCCATATTCTCAAACTATGAAAATATTTTTAGAGATTTCACTATTCTCTCCACCTCTGTCTAGTACAACTCATCCAGTTTGTCACCTCTGAATCCGACTGTTCCTTCCTCTGTACTTCCAAAACTAGTTTGCTTGCCCTTCTTTCTTACTACCTTCTCATCATTATTTGTATGGGACTTCTCTCCCTTTCCTGAATGAGAGGTTGCTCCTACTACCTTTGTGTTGGTACTTGTTCTAGTTCTAGCTCCAACCATCTAGAATATTTCCTTCGATGGTGTACATCGACATCCTCCTTCGAGATGTGTCTCCTTGAGCTTCACTCCGGTGTCGCTCGCTCCTTGTTCATGATTTCTCTAGGGTAGCCTTTGCTAGTGGTACGACCTTCACCCACTTTAATATCATCGGTTGGTCCGACCTGATTTCTCTAGGTGGCGTCAACCTTGGGAATTGCATTCCCACTTTTGTGACTGCATTCAATAGCAATCCAATTGCATGGAAGGCCATCCCAAAATTCTTTGATCTCTTGGTTAGTGCCTCATGCATTCTTCTTTCTAGATAGGTACCCCAATCATACTGAATTCCCTTGGTGATACCTTCTACATATTGTGCCATCCACATTGGCATCTCCATCACCCTTATATCCCCTGACAGTCGAGCCATAACTGTATTCATTGCACATGCCCAATGTTCTCCTCGCAACTGGCTCTATTTGATTCCATGCATCCCTACACCTAAAATATTTGCCTCTATCAGTGATTTGACAGTGGTCATAGTGGTAACAAGATGGTATACCTCTATTGGGTCTACCATATTTTTCACTATCTCCATACCATCCTTCGACAATCCAAATATTTTCGGAAAGCCTCTACCAAAATTTCCACTCTTATGGACCTCTTGCCCACAGTGACGTAGGCCACTCGGGTTGCTGCATTATATGCCTGAACTATCTGTAAGAGATAGTTCTAGAAGAATACCCGATGGAATGGTGGGATCTGTGCAATAACCACCACATGCGCATCCTCGAATGTCTTCCTCCAAGGATGACCCCTATTCTTCTCATCATTCCACCACTTCCTACACGCATCTACTCCATGCTGTACAAATGTAATTTTTGATAATTCTACCTAGCATTCCTCCTATCCACTACTCAGGTGTTCTTCCTATTCTTGCACATGCACCTCACTCCTCAATTCCCTCCATGAGGTTACTTCTTGGGCCATTCTTCCCTCTCTATGCCTCGGTGGTGTTCTATCCAGGTGTGCCTACCAATGTCATTGTCCCCTCCATGGCCTATATCCTCCTCTTCTCCAAGGATGATTACCATGCCTTCCATGGGACTAAAACTGATACCCTTGGTGCTACCATGGGTATGCCTCTCTCTCGTGCAGTGGACCTGGTGATCTCTCCACCCGATTAGTTGCAATCCACCTTAACCGACATCCAAATTCTTCCGTTGAGATCATTCCTTCAACATCTCACCGATTAGCTCAACCTCCTCTTCTGTAATCAGAAGCATACCAGAAATCGTACAACCTCCTATAAAATTGTACAGTGTACGATTTTATGTCCCTTGTGCGATTTTACCTTCCTCCTTCGCTCCTGGATCGTACAATGTTCTGCAGTTCTTTTCCAACCCGTCAGTCTTCAAACTGTCATACTTTCTTCAAAATGTACAACTGCAACCTAAAATCGTACAGGGTGATAGTACTCCGTACGATGTCACTTTATGGCTGCCCCCCTTTACAATTCATACGATTTCATACAATTTCGTACGATCCTTTGAAAACTACCAAAAATGGCAAGAAAACCTTCGAACTGCACTATCCTTTTTGGAAATCGTATCGGCTGCTCCCAAAATCATACAGTACGACTTTTTCAACCCCAAGTGATGAAAAATTCAAAATTTTGATCTTCTTTGTCGAATCCTTCACCGACCCATTTGCCAAATTGCCTCGATCTACTCTTCTAGTGCTTTTCGACATCAATTCCTCAACTCCTTCAACCCTAGCACAATTTTCTTTAACTTGATGAAATTCTGGCTATATTGTATGACTATACAGACTTTATTTTCCTTCCCCCATGGTTCTCAACTCACTTTTTTCCAGATTCCTCCATTATTTTAGGGTTCTAACCTTCCATTCTTTTACAATTTCAACAATTTGACCACCAATTTCTACTTCCTATGGCTCTAACAGTAATCTTCCACTCTTGAATCTGTACAATGATGTATTTTGACATCTTTTTGCTGTTATTATTTGAAAATTTTGAATTTCCCCCTTTTTATGGAGAAAAACCCTAATTCCTCTCTCTCGGGTCAATTTCTTGAAGCTAAAAAGACTCCCTGGTACAAAATTTAAAATGGGTCATCAATTTTAGAGTGTTGGTGAATATTTATCACCCATATAGTCTTCTTTCATCAATTGTATGCTTTCCCCCTTCAATATCCTAAAAAAATTTGAATTCTGCTTGGTAATTGTGAAATTGTTAATCTTCTTTCCTTTTAAAGGAGTTTTTAAAACCCTAACCATCAAGAAAATCTAAAATGGTGCCATATTGCATGCTTTTTCATCTCCACCATTAGATGATTGCCAACTCAGTAGTTGGTTTAAAAATTTTATCTTTTTCCCCTGCTTTTTCCTCCAACCATTGCTTTCTCCCACGCATGCCGCATTAAATGGGTAGTTGAAAATCGTACGACATGGGTCAAATCATACAATGTACGATCCAAATCATACAATGTGGCTTCTTGTACGATTTCCCATGTCATTTTGTCCATGTTAATTGTACGATTTTCCAATTTTTCCAATTTCCAATCATAATTTTTCCACTTGTACGATCTCTATACTTAGAAAAATTTGGCTTTCTTTTTCTCTGGAGAGGCCGTCATTTCCGATTTTCAACCTCGCCCTTCTTAATTGCGTCCCGAGGGATTTTCACAACTAAGGCACACTTTTTTTCAATTTTCTTTTTTTTTTCTTTTCTTTTTTTTTTTCACCTAGTCTATTTACACTTACCGTCTTGGTAACCGTACAGTGACATTCACTTGTACGATCCCATCTAAATCTTGACCTCGAGGTTTGACCATCACATTTTGGTTAGTGGTATCCTCCTATACCTCTCATTCCCTTGCTTGGCTTGTCTCTACCTATGATGTTGTTGCCTATTCAGTTCCTCTCCTACAATGTGTACAGTTCAGAATTGTACAATGGCAAGTTGGAGTCTCTTCTCCTGGTAGGCCTTCTTCTCGTCATGCAGGTAATTGATCCCATGGTGGTGGTGTCCTCACCACTCTACTACTATTTGAGTGACTTCTTCACCTATCTCCATGGATCATTTTTGGCTCCAAACTTGGTGATCGGGTTCATTGTTGGCCTAGGTTTCTATCTTCTACGAAGTGTACCCTTCCTCTTCCAGCAAGGTTTTGACCACGTGGGTATCTTCCCCTTCCATTTCCTCTTGGCATGAAACTTCCCCGCACTATTGGTGATTCCTCTCTTACTTGGGGTAATCACCAATTACCCTCCTCTCATTGGGGTCCTTGTCTGATTAGGGGTGGTTGCCCCCATGTGCATCTTCTTACCAAGTTTCGTAACATACCTCTTATTCTGGGTATATCTCTCTGGTTCCATACCCAATTCATACATGCTAACGGACTATCTCCTGGCCATCTAGGAGTAGGTGGTCAGAATCTTCCTCATCCTCTACCTCCTCTAATTGCAACATCACCAGGGTCTCGATTGTTCTCTGGTCGTCTACCTCTTCCTCTTCCTCATTGGAGTCTTAGAGGTCCTTGTCCAATTCTTCCTCTTGTTCCTCGGTTATCAGGAGTAATTTCTACCAACTCAATATTAGCTAGTGGACTCCAGTTAGGTGACAGCTACCACAAGGTTCTGATTCTTCTATCAGCTCGTACCAAGTGATACCTCCATCTTCTTTCCTCAAAGGATCTCTAGGGGGATGAAGATGCCAATACTTCTCTATATTCATCAGAAAAGTCTATCTCAGAGCTAGAATCGGTCCGACCCTCTTCCCTCTGTTCTGCCCAATCGATTGGAAAATTCATCACTCTCTCCAATCATCGAACTTCCCTTCTTTGTCTTCTCAGTTATTGGTGAGCTATTATATATGCTTGCGTATCACTACAAGGTCTATCCTCTTGCATTCTTTCGGCTTGCCTTGGTCTCAATGCTTTGATCAAAATATTATGATCTCTCTAAGGATTATGGGGATTCTCTAGTTCATCATCATCTGTACTAGGCTCTCCTACCAACCATGACATTCCTTCATTACTAGAATCCATCATATCTAATATGTTGCATTGAGATTCAGGTGATGTGGTGGTCTCCTCTATGTCTCGCCAAAGTACTTCTACGCCCTCGTTTATCATTGGTTGCTTGCTTGGTGGAAATGGTGAACTTGTGCTTGTGCCTTCATTTCCTCCACCATTTCTTGGAGTTAAGCCTTCAACCTCCTCAGGTTCACTTCCAATCTCTTGTAGTCTAGTTGCCCTCTGTTCATCCAGTCTTTGTATGGTACCATCCAACTCTTGGATGACTTGTGCTCTCAACCTCGCATTGTGACTCCACAATGTTTGATACTCTTCCTGTAATTGTTGAGTTTGCATCCTCATCCTCTATTGTAATAGCCCTATCTGAGCCAATGGGGAAATTTTTGCTAGTTCCTCATCTATCATCTCCTCCCTAGCATCCTCTAAAATTTCCATCTCAAACTTTTCCACCCTATCTTCATTGCGCACTGTTAACCTTATCCTTATTTGTCCTTACGACTTTTGAGGTAGTTCCCTGTGTTCTATTTAAGGGTACCTCATATTTGGAGCTCTTGGTAATAGTGCCATCTCCTGATAGCCTCTTGGTGCTGGAGAAATCCACTCCTCTCCTTCTCGTATGGTCCCATCAGCCCTTCTGATGTGTACTCGCAACCTTCTTCTTTCACCGGGTCGAGGTGCCAACTCTTGTTGTTCAATTATTGGTTGTGTTTCCTCCCCTTCTACAAATAAATGTGTGAGTCCCAAATCAGGCTCCTCCTACGATGGACCTAGCTCACGATGAGCCTCATCTTGAGCTTCCGCTCATCTTCTTCATTCAATCTCTTCTGAAGCAATGAATAAACATTGTACTTTATAAGGCTTCAAATTTGAGCCATTTATAGTGTTGGGTACCTCCATCCCATTCAAGTTCTACAGCCTAACTGCTCCATTACTCATTACTTCAATAACTTTATAAGGACCAAGCCATAACATCTTCAGCTTACCTAGCTTGATTTCCCTCTTCCCATTAAACTTTAGAACCAAGTCCCCCGGACTAAGTTCCAACTTCCTCAAATGCTTGTCATGCCACGCCTTTCATATTTTTTAAGCTATCTCAATTGCCCATTGTGCCATGACTCTTCTTTCATCTAACTTGGTCAATATCATCAGTCATTCCTCCAAACTTTCTTGATCCCCCAAGTGATGCTCTACTGTGACTCTCAAACTTGGTATCAAGAACTTGACTAGCACCACTGTTTCTTGACCATACATCAATTGGAAAGGTGTATGTTCCGTTGTTGGTTTAAAAGTTGTTCTGTATGCCCACAAAATGGATGGTAACCTTTCCTCCTAGTCTGCTCCCTCTATTCCATAGGTTTTATATAGAGTAGATACTAAGACTTTATTGGTTGCTTTCACTTGCCCATTTGCTCTAGGGTAGTACGGACTAGACAATGAGTGTAAAATCTTAAACTCTATCATCAGCATCTTGATAATCTCATTAACAAAGTGTCCTCCATGGTCACTCATTATTCATAGTGGAATACCGAATCTTGTGATTACCTGCTCGTACAAAAATCTCACTGTACTTTTGGCCGAATTATCAGGTAATGCTCTTGCTTCTACCCATTTTGTTAGGTATTCCATTGCCACTATGATATATCTGCACTTCCATATCTGAGATGTCTTTAATGGTCCTACGAAGTCCAAGCCCCAACGTTCGAACAACTCCTATGGTTGCGATGGGTGTAAGGGCATAAAGTCCCTCTTGACCAGTTTACCTACTCTTTGGCAAGTATCGCAAGCTTTCACATGTTCTTTTGCATCATTATACAGTGTGGGCCACCATAGACCTACTAACAATATTTTTTACGCAATCGCATCTAGTCCCATATGTCCCCCTACTAAGCTTGCATGGGCTTCTTTCAATGCCACCTTGACTTCTTCCTCCATTACACATCTACGCAAGATACCATCACTTCCCATCTTGTATAGTAATCTTGCTATTATCTGGAAGGGTGCTGACTTCATAATTATTTTCTTCTTTTTGGTTGTCATCATCTCTTGTGGCAACTCGCCTGTGGATAGATATTGGCCAACCAACTTGTACCATGATGGAACAACATTGATGGTGAATAATTGTGCATCTAGAAATTCATCAGGAACTCATGTTCCTATCGGCTCCCCTGATCGTATCCATGACAACTGGTCTGCAATCATGTGCTTCTTACCAGGTCTCACCACTACTTGGAATACGAACTCTTGGAGGGTGATGAGCCACCTACTAACTCGTCCTTGTATTACTGGTTTGTTTATTAAGTACAATAGAGCTTGATGATCAATGTAGAATGCAAAGGGGTTTTCTAATAGGTAATGCCTAAACTTTTGGACTGCATATACCATCCCCAAGGCTTCCCTTTCTGTTGTACTATAGTTTCTTTCTAGCCTTGACAAAAGGTGACTAGCAAAGAAAATTGGTTGATCCAGCTTAAATTGTCCTTCCTATGCTAACGCACATCCAATTACAAAATTTGAGGTATCAACATGGACATGGAATTCCTTATCCCAACTAGGAAACACCAAAATTGGACTACTCACCAATTTAGCCTTTAACTCCTCGAAGGCTCCTTGGTGCTCCTCTATCCATCTGAAAGGAATATTATTTTTTATCAAAGAATCTAATGGGTAGGATACATGGGCATAATTTTTGATAAATCTTTGATAATATCCTATCGAACCAAGGAAGGTTTTGAGTGAACTCACATCAAAGGGTTCTTCCATGTGCAATATCACATGAATTTTATCAGGATCTATCTTCAATCCTTCACTGCACACAATGTGTCCTAATAATTTTCCATATGGTACCATCAAAAAATATTTTGTTGGGTTTAATGATATATGTGCATTTTTGCACCTACTCATACATTCACTAAGGGCAGGAAGATGCTCCTTGATCTTCCCATAGATGGACCAATCATCCAAAAATGCTTTGAAGTTCCTCATTGCCAGCTGATCAAATATATACAGTATGATACGCTGAAATGTAGTTAGGGCATTACAGAGCCCAAATGGCATTCGATTATATGTGTAGATGCCATTCTCCATAATAAATGTGGTCTTCAGCTTATCCTCCTCGGTGATGCTGATTTGGTTGTATCCTGAGAATCCATCCAAAAATGAATAGATCTCATGTCCTACAACTTCTTCCAAGATAGAATCTATGAAGGGAATGGGGAAGGGATCCTTAATGGTCACTACATTTAGACTCCTAAAGTCTATGCATATCCTGATCTTATCTACTTCCTTCTTCAAGGTGATCACTATAGGTGAAACCCATTCACTGTTTGTCACCCTGAATATGATTCCTGCTTCCAACATCTTTTCTATCTCCGTGTTTACTAATACCGCATACTTTGGGTTCATTCTATATGGCCTTCTCCTTACAGGTTGAGCGCCAGGCATTAGTGTGATCTTATGGACACATAATTCTGGTGGGATTCCTTTCAGATCCTTATATGTCCATGTGAAGACATCCTTGTACTCCAAGAATATCTTGAAAGTTGTTGCCTTCAATACCGGATTCCAATCATCACCACAATGGACCATCCTAGGTTCCTCCTCCATTCCTAGATTGATGTCCACTATCTTAGGTCCTTCATACTTGATATTTTTTGGCTCACTCATAGCTTTCATTACATTCTCAGGGTGTGTCGGTCTTGTATCAATCTCTGCATCTCCTACTGTATACTCCACAAAGCTTTTTGGAAATGTCCACTTCTCTTCTATTTCCCTCTTAGTTTCTTTACTAACTTTTGGTTTATCTTATTTTTCTTTGATCTCCTCTGACTCAATACAGAGGCAGTCGGGCTGAAATATTTCCTACTTCTCCATTTTCCAATGAAGTAGTCTGCTATCAGATCGAGCTTCATCTTCACTACATTCATCTAGGTACAACATTCCCTCTCCATCAGGTTCATGCCCTTCATCCCCTGAGGAGTTTTTTGATTCATCGGTTGTAGCTACATCTTCACTAACTCTTTGATTAGCTAGATTAATCATGTATTTATGTTATCCTTTCTTAAAAGTGATCTGATTCTTTCCCCAATTGTGATTAACTTTGGCTACTCGTAGCCAACCTCTCCCTAGTAGAGCATCATATGCAGGTTTTTGCATTGTAATCACAACAAAATCCAAGACAAATTCTTGTTCAGCTATCATTACTTGTTGTGTTGTTAAGACTCCCTTTATGTCAATACCATTCTGGTCAGCCCCGTATAATCGGAAGCTCGGTGCCCATAGCGATGGAGCACCTAGTTCTAACCAAGTTCTCTCAGGTAACACATTGATGCTTGATCCTCCATCCATGATAACTTGTGTCAATTTATGTCCTAAGATCTCCATATGTAGTAATGCAGGTTTCTTTCCCACATCAATCATCAATATCGTAGGATCCATAAATTGATCTTTGCGCTCTTCTTCCTGGATTGGTTGGCTCTATACCTCCATCACCTTCTGTGGTTGTAATTCTTCCATAATTACCTTCTGCAATTCTGGGATAGCTTCTAGCAAGTTGGATACTTTAAGTTCCACTATGGTATCCAAAACTTGTGCTGCCAGATTTTGCACAACTATCTCCTGATCTGATGGTTTTCTCAATTCCTTTCCTATTCTCGATTCTGCTGGTTTAGTTTTCTCAGCTTCTTCTTGCAATATTTTCTTTGCTGCTTGCCAACATTGCTTTTCTTTTGTTGGCTCTGGATATTTATCCTTTTTAGCCTGATTCCTTGTCATGGCTAAAACTTCCTGAGTTTCCTCCTTAACTTGAGGAACTTTGATGTCCAAATAACTAACATTCTATGGGTTACTCGAACTCGCCTACTTTGGACAATTCTCTTCTTTGTGGTTCCCCGGACCACACCATCTACACATGTGTGTAATGCTTGTTTGTGGTGTCCCTTGCATCGGAGGTGCAGGACAATTTTTCATAAAATGCCCCCACTCTTGGCAATTGTGACATTGTATGACCGGTCTACCTTTCGAGTCATACTATAAGTGACTTTGTCCTCCTTGTCGATTACCTTGGTTTTGTCTCCCACCTCATCTACTATTTATGTAACCGCCACTTGTTGCTTGTTGCCCGCCTCCTTGGGCCTTTGGTTTCTCTTCCTGCTCCTGGATTGACAGTACCTATGGGTGTACCCTTGCATTATAGGGACAGATTGTTACCTCATGGCCCATCACATTACAAATATGGCAATAGTCATTCTTTAGATATTTCATATTTGTATGTCCCTCTATTTTACATTTTGTGCACCACAACTCATTCCTATCTAGCTTGATCTTTTGTTCTTTTACCATCTTATCAAATTCTTTGTGGAATGATGCTACCATCCTCTGTATAGTGTCATCTTCTTCACTATCTGAATCCTTCAACTTGGGATGAGATAAGATTCTCATATACATCTATTTTGATTCGCTCTCAAAGTTCTTTGCATGTTTAAGTGCTTCCTCATATGTTTTAGATGGTACTACCTTCATATTTTTCTTATATTTTGGTAGTAACCCATCTACAAACCACCATTTTACTAGAACATCTGCCAATGGCATCTGCATCTTATCGACTAATTGCTTCAGTTGATGGTTGTAGGATTTCACATCCTCATCAACTTTCTATTTTGTCATGCAAAGCTCGGTAACAATGTCTCCATCATCTTTTAAAGGTCAAAATTCTTTGATGAACTTCTCTTTTATCTGATTCCAAGTCTAAAAATCAACATTATTTTCTCTCTTCAGGTACCAATCTATTGCCAATCCTCTCAAGGTAGTAGGAAATAGGATTACCCAATCCTCTAGTCTATCTACACCATTTTCTCTCCAAATGGTTATGCAAGTCCCTATATGTCATGTGGGGTCTTCCTTACCCTCACCTGAGAATGGTGGACATCTTTGTTTGGCTGCTCTATTAGCCATCTTAGGAGAGTCATCACTCTCACTTGAGGTATCTCATGGAATCTCTATCGGATTCCTCCTTGGAGGTGTCTTACTCCCATTGTCATCAGAAGTGTCAATTCGAGGTATCTTGTTTTGTCCCACCACTCGATGACCAAATTCTTGTGCATCTTCACTTTGTGACCTCCTTCGCTGGTGTGATGGAGATGGTCTTGGTCTGTCCTCCTGAGTCCTCGCGTCCTGTTGCTCTGGTGCCTGACTCCCATCCTCTGCACCCCTTTGCAACCCTTCTATCACTTCCTCAGGCCTTACCATCCACTCTCCATCATCTTGCACTTTTTCTTTGTCAACCTTCTCCTCTACGCTTGGTGGTTCTATATCCTCATCTTCTATTTCAACCAACAATGCCTCAAAGTCTCCTTCTTCGGATGTCCAAACTTGCTCTATCTCTAGTTCGTGCGTACTCTGATATGAGTTACTCGTGTTTCCTCTTTGAGAAATCCTCATGCTCCTTCTTACTAGAATGTTGTCTCATGGTTCTCATCTCCCATGGCTTCGTGTACTGGTGTCCATCATAAAAAAATCACCTCTAGTCTCAGTATTCAACTTTGTCCAAATTTGACCCATTTTTAACAAAAAATGCCAGATTCGATAAGGCAACGATGCCAAATGTAGCATAGTGGTGGATTATTCCTAGTAGGGAGGTGTTTTCTAGAGGTCAGAATGATTATTAGGCTAAACCCAACTCACTTACCAAATCATACGGTCTCATGCTCACTCAAACTACCCTTGTACGAACTGTAATCTCCTTGTACGACCCTTAATTACCTACACTGTACGATCTCAAATCATACAGTGTCAATATGGTATGATATTGTACTCAGAAAAACTGACAGATGTTGTTTTGGAGGCTGTCATACACAGTTTTGTAATCGATCAAGTCGATTCCCCAAAACTGCCAAATCGGGTAAGTTTCTATCGATCGCCTGATTTACCAAATCGAGTAAAAGTGCTTTGTACGATTTGTACGGAAGTCGATGTACGATATGTATGAAATAATGGTACAACATGGTATTATTTGAGATGCTTTACTGCTCCAATCTCTCTAGGATGTTTTGTAAAGGTTTAATAGTCCAAACAATGCAATCTCCTTCATAGGCAAAACATCCTAACCAAGCTGGTGAGAGATTCCATACGCTTGTCTACGCTCAAAAATCATACAATGCTCTTGAATACATCTTTATCAATGCCCTCATGCTCCTAAATCATTCTCCATGATTCACCAGTGCCAATATTCCTAAACAAGTTGCAACAATGCATAAAACTAACATATAACAGTAAGATAGAAAACACAATTACACAATATCAATCCACAATTCATTATCCATCATTATCAAGATCGTACACAGTCATCCACAATGTACTTATGCTCATTAATTTCTGTATATTCGATTACAATGTGGAAAACTATCTCAATGTAATTGCAATAACTCAAGAATTACAACTATAAGTACTTAACTCTCTATTCTAGCAACCAGTAACCAGTAAACTAGTAGCCAGACCTACAAAATTGAAAATGGGGCCTTATATAACATTTTCCAGGCCATTCCAAAGTGGTTCCTAAGACAATCCATTATTCACAACTGCCCATGTACAACTGAATGCATTATTTTGGCATTTTTTCTTGTTGGCAATTTTGGGTACTTTGGGTACATTACCTTTGCTCAAGTATATAAGTTGTCATTGATGTCAAGAAGCTTTTGAAGGAATTTTATTTGATGTCAAATATTTTTTTTTGATGAAGGTTATGACATGACAGTTTGCGACCCAAAGAAAAGAAAAGCGCTAAGGAGAAAAAGTGTTGCGATATCGCGACATGTCGGGTTTTCACGATCCGAAGAACAAAAAAGAGCTAAGGAGGAAAAGTGTTGCGATATCGTGACATGTTGCATTTTTGTGACTTAAGTAGGAGAGAGAAAGAAAGTTAGAAAAGTGTCACGATATCGCGACATGTCACATTTTCGCGTCTTAAGAAGGAGAGAGAAAACAAGTTAGAAAAGTGTCACGATTTCATGACATGTAGTTTCATGACTCAAAGAGCAAAGAAAATGTACGAAAGCTGAAAGCATCATGATTTCACGATAGGTTGCAAAGAAAACGTATGAAAAGTTGATAGTGTCGCAATTTCATGACGGGTTACAAGGAAAGCGTACGAAAGCTAAAAGCGTCACAATTTCATGACGGGTTGCAAAGAATGCGTACGGATGCAGAAAGTGTCACGATTTCATGACAGGCAAAAAATAAAGCAGACGGAAGTAGAAGTGTCATGATTTCATGACAGAAATTGAAAGTAGGTCTTCTATAGGAGAAGTGTCATGATTTCACAAAAAAAGCAGAGAGGAAGGCTATGAAGATAGAAGTGTCGCGATATCACGACAGAAGTGAAGATGAAGTCTATAGATGCAAAAGTGTCATGATTTCATGACAAAAGTAGAAAAGAGGTCGATGAAGGGAGAAGTGTCACGATATCACAACAAAAGCAAAGTTGATGCTAACAAAGACAGAAGTGTCACAATATAATGACAAGAGCTTAGTTGAATTCGACAAAGGCTGAAGTGTTGCGATATCGTGACAAAAGCCAAAAGAAAGTGTACAGTTGCAAAGGTGTCGCGATATCATGACTTGTTGTAGTTTCGCGGCAAAAGTACAAAGGAGTTACAGAGGTAGTTGAAGATGACAAAGTTAAATGTGAGCCAACAAAGATTAGGGTTTGTATCTAACAAAGTTTAGGGTTGTGTAGCTAACTAAAGATTAGGGTTACAACTGACTAAGATTAAGGTTTTGATCTTAAAAGTGTTATTATAAAAGGTAGGCTATTTTTAAGAGTTGGTGTTGTTGTTAGTTGCGACGTTCGTAGATAGAGTGCGGAGTGAGAAGGTCGATCGTCGAGAGTAGAGTGTGAAATTCAATCAAAGTGCGTAGAGTGTGCGAATACGGTGCAGAGTGTGTGCAGAGAGACGACTGAGAGAAGACGAAGTGCAGTTGTAAGAGCGCAGAAGATGTGTATGTTTCTTGAGTAGATTTGGACAGGTCCTAGAAGAGGACTTGTGAGCTGAGGTTGATAGTTCTATTAGAGAACTTGAGGATAGAGGTGCATTGGTTCTTTGAGAAGAACCTGAGGACAGATTATGGCAAGTCTTTGAGAAGGCTTGTGTGCAGAGGATTGATTTGTTCAAGTGTTGGACAGATCTGACAGACAGAGGAAGACTTGTACTAGATTGACTAACTATGTTTGGTATAGGTTGTTGAGCTACTATGGACGTGATCATAGAAGGTAGAGGTCTCTTAGGCTAAGCATTGAGGATAGGAGGTCTTCGGTGGAAAGGAGTTCCACATGCTGGCAAGAGGTAGAGGCAGTTGATCTTCTGAGGGATCATTTCTAGAGCAGAGGGGAAGGTATCTCCTTTGGGCTGAGGCTCATAAACATTGTAATTGGGAAGGATTCCCAAAGAACTTTGAGATAACTTTTAGAGAAAAGTTTTTGTGGACATAGCCCAACCATTTTGGGTGAACCACGTTAAAAATGGGTCTTCAATGTGTGATGCTTTTTGTCTTGATTAATGTTGTGTTGATGCCACTACTATCTAAAGTTAAAATTATTAATTGGTTAAGTCTTATACTATTCATCCCCCCTCTCAGTATAAGCTTGTGTTCTTCAATTGGTATCAGAGTAGGTCTCTCCAGAAAGAGCCTAACAGCTTGGAGAAGGATCTATCAGAGGAACATACGGATTTAGAAAGAGATGAAGAGGTTGAGTTCGATCTCAAAGGTGAATTCTTCTTGGCTTTAAGAAAGCTTGAGAAATTCAAGGAAGAGAATTATGTTCTCAAGCATCAATGTCAGGAAGAAGAGATAGCAAGATCAGAATTGTCTCAAAGTGTTATAGACTTCAAAATTCTAGCTGAAGAAGAGAAGAAGGTTGAACAGGATTTGACAGAGGCTCTAAAAGGAAAGGAAGCTTATTGTGAGAAACTAGAAGAAGAGGTTATGTCTCTTAGAGTGAAGTTGGAATAGTTGGCTCTTAGATAGAATACTCTATGTGAAAATCAAAAGAAATATGGTATCACCATTCATGAAACAGGGTCTTCGAGCAAGATCAATCTTCATCCTGAAGAGCGGTGGATTCTAGTTGGTCACAATAAGAACAATCATCCAAGGCATCAAAACAGGTTACATAATACTTTCCATGGCTATTTTTTTTCCTGCAAGAAATTTGATCACAAAGCTATGCATTGCAATAAGTCTTTGAATAGCCATAGTAAGGAAAATGTTAACTCTTTTGCACCTCTTATGAATAAAAATGTCATGTGTTACAAGTGCAAGAATTTTGGGCATATAGCAAGGATGTGCAATTTGGATAGATCTAGCCTTGAGTTCACTAAAAAGAGAAATGAGATCAAATCTAAGTCAATGATAGTTCAAACTACTTTTCATGCTCAAGACAAAGTAGAAAAATGGTATCTTGATAGTGGTTGTTCAAAACATATGACTAGTGAAAAGGAAAAGTTTTTGGTCTTAAAAGAAACAAACAGAGGAACAGTCAGTTTTGGAGATAATAGGTCAGCTAAAATCTATGGTAAAGGGACTCTTAGTTTGGATGGGAAATCCAAAACAAAAAATGTGCTTTATGTAGAAGGCCTAAGACATAATATTCTAAGTGTGAGTCAACTTTGTGATCAAGGGCACATAGTATCTTTCTTTTCAGATAGATGTGAGATAAGTAAAGAAAAAAATGGAAAACTCATTGCAAGTGCTACAAGGACTCCAAACAATATTTACATGCTAAGTGAGATAAAAAGGGAAAAGTGTTTTCTAACTCAAGAAGATGAGATTTGGCTATGGCATAAAAGATTGGGGCATTTGAGCTTTGATAATCTTGTCAATATTAGTAACAAGGAAGCAGTTAGAGACTTGCCCAAAATAAAAAGGCCCCATAACATCATTCGCGGTCCTTTTCAACATGGAAAACAGACCAGAACCAGTTTCAAATCAAAAGGGTATACTTCTTCAAAACCATTGGATCTTATTCATACTAATTTATGTGGCCCTACCAGAACTCAAAGCATTCAGGGAAAAAGCTACTTCATGTTGTTTATAGATGATTATTCTAGAATGACTTGGGTTACTTTTCTCAAAGAAAAATCTGAAGCTTTTGAAAAATTTAAAGCTTTCAAAGAAATGATTGAAAATGAGACTGACAAGAGAATCAAATGCTTAATATCATATAGAGGAGGAGAGTTCACTTCAAATGAATTTGTGGAATACTATGAGCAACAAGGAATCAAAAGAGAATATTCAGCAGCAAGAACTCCTCAACAAAATAGAGCAGTTGAAAGGAAAAATAGAACTATTGAAAATATGGCTAGAGCTATGTTAAATGAGTCAAAAATTTTAGATGGTTTTTGGAAAGAGGCAGTCAGTATAGCAGTCTACATTATCACCAGGGCCCAACTTAGAGAAAATCATCATAAAACTCCTTATGAGTTGTGGAAAGGAAGACCAGCTACAGTAAAATACTTCAAAGTGTTTGGGAGTAAGTGCTTCATCAGAAGGGAAGATCAGAATTTGAGTAAGTTTGATCCTAGGTGTGATGAGGGAATATTTCTTGGATATTCCAGTAGAAGCAAGGCCTACATATGCTTCAACAAAAGAACTTATACAGTTGTAAAGAGCATAAATGTAACAGTTGATGAAAAGACAGGGATAATAAAACCAGTCAAGGAACTTGGTGATGAAATTTGTCAAGAAGAATTCATAGAGGTTTCATATGAAGAAGAGGAAAGACAACAACTGCTTCCCAAAACTCCTTCACGATATGTTCAAAAACATCATCCCAAAGATTTTATCATTGGTGATCCAAATAGTAGGCAAACAAGAAGAAGAGTCATTCCTTCACATGATTCTACAAATGTTTCATTATTATCTCAGATTGAGCCAAAATATTTTAGTGAAGCATGTGCAGATAAGTTTTGGGTAAAAGCAATGGATGAAGAGCTAAATCAAATAGAGAAAAGTGAAACTTGGGAATTGGTTCCAAGACCTAAGGACAAGAATGTCATTGGCACAAAATGGATATTCAAAAATAAACTCAATGAGGATGGAAATATTGTCAGAAACGAAGCTAGGTTAGTCTGCAAAGGTTGTGCTCAAGTAGAAGGTGTTGCTTTAGAAGAGACATTTGCTCCTGTTGCTCGTCTTGAAGCAATCAAAATTTTTTTGGCCCTTTCAAGCTTTAAATATTTCAAGGTATATCAAATGGATGTAAAGTTAGTTTTTCTAAATGGGGTGTTGGTAGAAGAAGTCTACATAGAACAACTAGAAGGAGTGTCTCTCTCAGAATAGTCAGACTATGTGTGTAAACTAAAAAATGCCTTGTATGGGTTAAAGCAAGCACCTAGGGCTTGGTACTCAAGACTTGATAGGTATCTTCATGAGCAAGGTTTCAGGAAAGGTGTGGCAGATAGCAATTTGTATATTAAGGATGAAGGTGATGATATGTTGATTATGGTTGTCTATGTTGATGATATTATTTTTGGGGGAAATAATACTCAGATGTGCAAAGATTTTGCTAAAACCATGCAGAAGGAATTTGAGATGTCTATGATTGGAGATTTGTCATTCTTTTTAGGTCTTCAGATTGCTCAATCAAAAGATGGTGTATTTCTCTCTCAAGGGAAGTATATCAAATAAATGTTGAAGAAATTTGGGATGATGGACAGCAAACCAGTATGTACTCCAATGATTATAGGGTGCAAGATGAGTAAAGATGATGAATCTCCAGCGATAGATCAAAAGTTGTACAGATCAATGATTGGCAGTTTATTATATGTTATAGCTACCAGACCAGATATCATGTAGGCAGTTGGGTTAGTAGCAAGATTTTAGGAAGCTCCAAAATATTTTCATGCTATAGCAGTTAAGAGGATATTCAGATATCTGAAGGGCACTATGGACTTTGGGCTTTGGTATCCCAAAGGTAATGATTTCACCCTCACAGCTTATACAGATGCAAATTGGGCAGGCAATATTGATGATAGGAAAAGCACTAGTGGTGGAGAATTCTTTATGGGAAAGAGTTTGGTTTCTTGGCTAAGTAAGAAACAACCTTCGGTTTCCTTATCTACAACAGAGGCTGAATACATAGCAAGAAGTAGCTGGGTGTACACAGGTTTTATGGATGAAAACCACCTTGGAGGATTTCAAAGACAAGCATGAACAACCCATCTCCATACTTTGTGATAATACAAGTGCCATAAGTATTTCCAAAAATTTATTAATGCACTCAAGGACAAAGCATATTTCCATCAAGTATCACTTTCTAAGGGAGAAAGTGCAAGACAAGCAGGTCAAGCTAGAGTATGTGTCTACTAAAGAGCAGATTGTAGATATCTTCACCAAACCTCTTCCAAGAGATACGTTTGAGTATCTAAGGGAGAAATTGGGAGTTGTACTCCCACCTCAAAATTAATCACCTCATCAGGAGGTGGGGGAGGGACCAAGCTAAGAGGCTCATTCTTAGTCTCGAGCCCCAACGGTGACCCTTTGCCATTGATGACAAAGGGGGAGAGATATGAGTAAGGGGGAGAGCTTCAAAGTGAAGAGGAAAGCTTCAAGTCAGGGGGAGCAAAACTTCAAAGGAAGATTCTAAGTTGTTAGCACAGTTGGTTTCAGTTTTGTCTCTTGAGAAGTGTTTTCAGTAAAGGTTTGCCATCAATGACAAAGGGGGAGATTGTTGGCAATTTTGGGTACTTTGGGTACATTGTCTTTGCTCAAGTATATAAGTTGTCATTGATGTCAAGAAGCTTTTGAAGGAATTTGATTTGATGTCAAATAATTTGTTTTGATGAAGGTTACGGCATGACAGTTTACGACCCGAAGAAAATAAAAGTGCTAAGGATAAAAAGTGCTTAGCCTAAGAGACCTCTGCCTTCTATGATTTCTAGTTGTATGATTTTTCTCTTGACTGTACAATTTTATCCCCACTATACGGTTTACAAAACTTGAGCAAATCGTCACAAAACTATTAAAATTGAGAAAATCACTTCTTCTTCTGGGAGGTGGATTTGCTGCCTATAAATATTTTTGGAAATATTTTTGACAATAAGCAAGCCATCAAGGAGAGATTGACCATAATTGAGCATAAAATCCAAAATGGGATAAATAATGAAGAGGTCAAAATAGAAGAAAAAATTGCTCTATCAGAATACCATAATGCTTTAGCTTGCGAAGAGACATTTTGGAGGTAAAAATCAAGAATTACATGGTTAAAAGAGGGAGATGCAAACACAAAGTTTTTTCATACTTCCACAATGAGAAATAGAAGTAACAATAGAATTAAAGAACTGCTCAAAAATGATGGGACTACCACTTCAGACATCAGAGAAATCAGGAATGAAGTAGTTTCCCATTTTGTTTCTCTTCTAGAAGCTCCTGTCCCTGGATCACCTTTGGCTAAAGAGTCATTATTATCTTATATTCCGTAGGTGATTCCTAATTATGTCAATCTCAAATTTCTTGCTAAATTTTTTGATGATGAAATTAAAGAAGCACTATTTTCCATGAACCCTGATAAGGCACCAGGACCAGATGGATTTCCTCCAAGGTTTTTTTAGATATTTTGGGATATTTTTGGGGGTGATGTTTGTGCTACAGTTAGAGAATTTCAATTTTCCATATTTGTACCTCGTAACTTTAATTCTACCTTCATAGCCCTCATCCCCAAGACCCCAACTACAAAAAGTTTGAATGAATATAGACCAGTTAGCCTATGCAATGTTATCTACAAAATCTTGACCAAATGCATGGTTAACAGAATGAGGGAAGTGCTTCCTATATTTATAGATCATTGCCAAGGGAGTTCCGTCAAAGGAAGATCCATTTTAGATGGAATAATAACTATCCATGAAGCTCTCCACTCAACTTCTCAGAACAAGAAAGTTGCTTTCTTCCTTAAACTAGATATGAATAAGGCCTATGACAGGGTCAATTGGGATTTTTTGTTTGTAGTTCTGCTCAAGTTTGGGTTTCATCCAGATTGGGTGGAACTAATTAAAGGTTGCATCACAACTGCTTGGTTTTCGGTCATTGTCAATGGTTCTCCAGCTGGTTATTTCCCAAGCAGTAGAGGTCTGAGACAAGGAGATCCTTTATCACCTTTACTATTTATTATTGTAGCGGAAGATTTGGGGAGGATAATTCATGTAGCCAAAAGAACAAGTCTAATTTTTGGAATCAAAGCAACCACTCAGACTGATCCTATTACTCATCAACAATTTGTAGATGATACAATTTTATCCACTTTTGCATCCGTATTTGAAGCTAAGGTAATCAAGTACATCCTTATGCTCTACGAAGAAGCAGTAGGCCAAAAAGTTAACTTTCATAAAAGCAAAATCTATTTTTTGAATACTCCCCATCAAAGATAGATTAAAATAGCAAGGATCCTGGGATGTTCAATTGCATCTTTCCCTATGGTTTATTTAGGTATTCCCCTTTTTGTGGGTAAGCCTACTGAGGGGATGTGGAACCCTGTGATTGAGAGAGTTCAAAAAAAGCTAACTGGATGGAAGGGGAACTTGTTGACCCAAGCAGGGAAAGCTATCTTAACCATGGCATACCTCCAAAGTATTCCAATCTATTTTCTTTCTATTTTTAAAGCTCCCCTAAAAGTGTATGACAAGATAGAACAAATTCAAAAATAATTCCTTTGGACTGAAAAATCATTTTCACCTGGTTGCCTGGGATAAAGTGTGTAGAGCCAAATACCAGGGAGGAATCAGATTGAGAAGACTCAATTACCTAAATATGGTACTAGTGGCTAAGCAGGCTTGGATATTATTATCTGATGAAAATGTGGGGTGGATCACTATAGTCAAGAGAAAATATTTGTAGGGCACAGATTTCCTAAATGAGATAGTACCTACAAATGGCTCAGCTTTTTGGAAAGCTATAATTCAAACAAGGAGACTATTGAGGAAAGGACTCATATGGGAACTAGGGGATGGTAGATCAATAAAATTTTGGTTGGACAATTGGATAGGAAACCAACCCCTCATTCAGGCCCAAAACTTTAGGATCCTAAAATATTTCACTGATATGATCTTTGGAGATAAAGTTTCTAATTTTCTAATAAAGACAAATAACTCCTGTAGGTGGAAGAGTATTCATAACAATCAGTGTCCTGAAGAATCAAAGGCTTTAGAAATATTGTTAAATTCCATAACTATACCTACAGGGAATACCAAAGACAACATTATTTGGGCACCAACAAAATATGGGGAATTTACAGTCAAGTCTACCTATCAGCTCCTCATTCCTCAAGAAGAAACCCAAATTCCTTTTAATGTGGTGTGGATTAAACATCTTACCCCCAAAATTGCTTTCTTCTCTTGGCTTGTTATTCAAAACAAAATTTTGATAGTTGATAATCTCATAAAAAGAGGAATCATTCTTCCTAACAGATGTTTTTTATGCTTATCTGAATGGGAGTCTTCCCTTCATATTTTTCTCAACTATCCTTATTCCTTGGCCATCCTTGATATTCTCTTTCAAAAATTCCAAGTTTGTTGGGCCAAACCTCCTTCCATCATTGAGTTGTTCCTTCAATGGCCTCAACCTTTTCATCACCCCAAACTGCGATCTATTTGGAGGTTTTGTTTATACCACTTCCTCTAGAAAATTTGGTTAGAAAGAAATAGGAGAGTGTTCTCCAATATTTCCAAGGATATTTCTTCATTAACCAATATAATTATTTCATTTGCCCAAGAGAATGCTTCCATCATCCCTGTGGATCCCAGACCTTGTTCCAGGTTTGAAACTACTATTCTTCATTCTCTAAACATTTCCCTAGATATGATCTCTGCTCAACCCAATCCTAGAAGTAACATCAGCTGGTGTCCCCCACCCCAGGGATGGGTCAAACTAAACTTTGATGGGGCAACCAAAGGTAATCCGGGTAAAGTAGGGGTAGGAGGCATAATCAAAGATCACAGAGGAAATCCAATCCTAGCTTTTGCTGAATACCTTGGTGAACAGTCCAATCATGTGGTAGAAGCTAAGGCTTTATGGAGAGGCCTTGCATTAATCAAGCATGTTCCAGGAAGAATCATAATTGAAGGGGACTCTCTAAATATCATAAACTACATGAAGAGCTCCAACAGACCATCTTGGAAAGTTAGAAGTTGTATTGAAGAAGCCAGAAAACTTGTTACCTACCAACAAGAAGTCATTATCCAGCACGCTTTCAGGGAAGCAAACAAGGTGGCAGATAAATTGGCAAATATTGGGGTTGACGGTCTAGGTTTGCTGACTTGGACAGATTTGTTACCACAGGAGGTATGTGAATTAGTTATCATTGAAAAAATTGATAATGATTGACAGAACAACCATTTCCACTCTGATTCTTCTCATAGTTTGTGAGATATTTGATGTTTCAAATTGTCCTGTTAGGACAATCAATGTCAATTTTCAAATTTTTATAGAGGTTATGGTTATTTGGTATGTCCCCTTGGAAAGCCATCCCCATTACCTTGGTGTTCCCTTTATCCATTGGAAGTGTCAAGTGATTAGACTTCACATGTTCACCCAAAATTTCATTTCATATTATGTCCATTTCTGGCGGGTTTCTAGTACTTAATTCCTAGTATGTCTATCACTTATGAAAATTTACCTCATGATATTTCTATTTTCCAAGAGAATTTCCATCCTATTGGCTGCCCGGAGTATAAATATTTTTCCAAGGTCTATTGGTTGTCACTTATTTGGTTGTGGGTGTTCTTGTACTTAATTCCTAGTATGTCTATCACTTATGAATTTTATCTCATGATATTTTCATTTTCCAAGAGAATTTCCATTCTATTGGCTGCCTAGAGTATAAATATTTTTCCAAGGTTTATTAATAATTCAAATAGAAGGCTTTGGTCCATCCTAAAGGTTGCTTTTTGTAGATTTAGTGGATATATTTTCCATGCATATGAAGGCCTCAGTCAACTAAATTTGTGTGATCCTTGCTGCGTGTGGAAGCATCATTGGTACCACTACATTTTCAGAGGTGTATCTCATGTTATAAAGTCTTGTTCCACTACCATTACCCATTTGGAATGTGTTGTGAACTCGTTGAAGGACCACATAAACACTCTGTATCTATTATTCTACTATGACAACTTTCTTGGTGAAGATCCTGAGGTGATAGCCAAAACAACTGAGGTGATAACTAGGGAGATTCGTGAAATTATCCAGCAAGCGGTCAAGAAGGTAGATGAACAAAAATAGGCCATGGGTAGCTCTGCTCGGTAACCCTTCTCTTGGTTTGAGTTCTGATATTTATTATGGTTTGTGCCTTGAGGGCTTCCCTATTCCTTGGTGTATTCCCTACTTCTTGGTGTCTCTACTTCTTTTCTTTCTGTGATGGGTTATAGTTCCGTTAAGCACTGGTGGTTGTGCTTTGTTCCTTTTGTAGTATCTACTGTTGTAGTAATAGGTGATGGTTTACCTATAGTTTGGAGGGTTTGGCTCTTTTCCTCTGAATTTATGGCTATTGCCTATTGTTCCACAGTTTTTTGTTGATGTAATAGGCCTTTGGGAGCCTTCAAATTTCTCGGCTTAACATAATACCTATTAACTTACAAAAAAAAATGGATGTGGAAATTGGATAAAAAAATAATATTGTTGTTGATGTTAATCATCTATTACTAGAGGCAATCTCTTGGTAGTGTGAGCATATTTATAGAAAAGGAAATCGAGTGGTAGATAAATTAGAAAATTATGGTGTTGATATACATCCCCATGAAATTCAAATTTTAGAAGACATCTGGCCAAGTGAGATTTATCTTAATCAGAACGATGTCAAGGAGTTGATTGTGGAAACATAACACTTTGAGAAAGTTGAATAATATATTTAAGAGAAAAAAGAAAAGAAAAAAGTGATAAAATTCTTGCTACAACAAATGTAATATTCTATTTTGAAGGGAGTGGCCCCCAATAGAAGCCACATATAACCTATTAAAAAAAAATTGCCTCACTTTCAATTTCATTAGGCACTCTTGTTTTATGATTTATGTTAATAAATGGATATGTTAACAAGGTTTCTCTGATGTATTTAGAGTATATATTTTTTATTTATTTTTGTTTTAGATTTGGTTAGTATGGGAAATTTTTATGATTGACACTTAGGTTTGGACATCCCCATCCCACCATGACCCCTAATACGGGGGAGAGCTAAGCTTATCAATAGGGGATTTAACACACAACCACACACACACCATGGTTTGAACCTTGACCTCCCATAGAGTATATATTTTTAAATTGGTTATATAGAATTGAATTGGAGTATTGCATAATGATTATATAGTGCCATTATAATAATATTGATAATTATATGTATATTTTTTGGTAATAATTGAACCTTGGTCTCTTCCTTGAAAGTTGAGGAATATAACTAGTTGAATTAATGTCATTTAATTAAAATTAAAATATAATTGATATATTTTTTATTGATAATGTGGTTTTAACAGGATCCTCGAACCTTTACAACCAACAACAGGGAAAGGTTCTCAGTTAGGGGAAACCCTTTAATGACCATAGAAAGATAATTCCTGAACCCAAAATGGTAACCTCCATAGTCACCCAAGAAAACAAAACCACGGATCAAACTAAAAATAAAAAACATTGACACAAGGAAGAAGGGCCCAAGGCCTACAAAAGGAAATGATGACAGAGATAATCCACAAAAATAAACTACAAACCCAGAAGGCAGAGATCATCCCACCTAGTTAGAGATGTGAATCTGGTCCAGGAGCCCATCGTCGACTATAGTCTCACACTTCATCTACCCAGCCATTAGGCGATCCTTGATTTGGTTTATCAGCTTCCCAACACAGAGAAGCATGGTGGTAGCAAGAGAAATGATTTCACCTAGGTTGACCATAGGGTCAATTTCTTTGTCAGAATATATCTTCTTAGCACTAGGAGAAGGACCCAAATTTGTTTTCTAGATTTTGCAAGCAAGGGAGGGGAATTCAAGATTCACTGAGTCCATCGAGACCACCCCCTTGCCTTTCTCAGTCGATTTTTCTTTCTTCGCAAAAGATTTTGATCTAGTTGAATGATAGTAGGGAGAAGGTGATGGGATCAACAGTCCTATGAGGAGTTTTTAGTTGGTGGCCCAACTTGAAATCACTCTTGAATCCTTAGCTTCTTCATTCAAAGCCTCTTCCGCAATATCCATGTTCGATATGACTTCAACAGGGTGAATCTCCAAATTGACTTCCATAAGAACAGCATTCCTCTGAGCTCCATTTTGGATCAAGTAGTGTAAAATAATCAAATGTAGCCCCTAGTGTTTTGGATTCATGATTTACCTTTTCACACACTTTCAATCAAAATATACATCGAATGGAAGAGGTACTCTAGTATATTAATTAGCTTCGTGTCTCTTAGGAAGTTTAGGAAGGCCATTTGAAAGCTTCGAAGAGGGGCCAATAGGTCGTCAATTTTTAGGAACTGCATTATCGACACCAACACATGATTCCACAGAGATGGGAGTTCTTCCCTCACAATTCTATTATTTTTCTTGGATAGAAATTTGCCCTTGTCCCTGAAGTGCATTAGCTCTACCACCATAGAGTGCTTATCACAACAAATAATCTCTCAATTGTTAGGAATCTTAGATATGTTATAAATTAGGTCAATTGTCATCGCAAAGGTGAAACTGTGCAATAACACAATGTCATTATCCCATGAGCGTATAAATTCCATTGACAAGTTAGCATCATTTCCAGTAAATTTCTTCAAGAAAGGCAGCAGGTCATGGATCTTAAGGATGCCCTCCACCATGGAGTCGACCTGGAGGGACTCAGGTTTCAAAAGTGCTATTACAAGCCTTCTATGATTATTTCTCTTCTTTATAGAACAATATTTCACATCTCCCCAGAGATATATTTTACTCAATCCAAAGGATAGAGGAAATTGTATAATGGATAGGGTATGGTAAAATAACAATTTAAAATTATGGAGATGCATGGGAAGATCATGTTGGTAGATGCAGGATATTTGTTAAATCTTAGCCATTGGTGCTTTAATTTGATAGTAGGATGCATAGGTAACTGATCCACAACATGGTATGTGATGATGATACTTTTGGTAAGTACAATCATGAAGGACTGAGGTAAAACATGGGAAAGGAGAGTAGCTACATCATTGTCAGACTAGCTAAAAAAATGGGTGACTTGGGGCAATGGATAGGAAAGGTAACCATAGGCCATTAGACTGCTGCATTGAAATCCCAAACATGTCAATGACAAACATGCTCAGGGCACCTAGGAAATTACATTAGGTTGATGAACCCATTATAGAGACATACTTCCTCCCAATGGTCTTGCATTCTACATGCGCATAAAATATTAGATATTTCCTTCCAAAGGGTGGCACGTAAACACCTAACGGATTGGAAATCGAACTTCATTGCAAGAATTTGGGATTACGATGTAAGCTAAGCATGGAAAAGGTATGACACATACTATACATGGGTTTGGTTATGAGGAATAGGTTCCAAGTCACATACACCGAGTGGGATAATGGATTACTACCATTTGTTGTGATCAACATACAAGAAAGGTGTTTGGTCGACCTATCATAAAGATTGTGAAGATTAGGCATAAGGGATATTTCCATAGACGATACATGTGTGCATCAAGAATTGGAGGAAGAGACCCTTCCAGATCATTAGAGTCTCTTGTAAAAGCCCGTTATTGTCCATGATGTCAGCTACTCTATTTCCTTCTCGATACACATGTTGAACCACAACATTGCTGAAATTTTGAAGAATAGCCTTCAACTCTTTAATGAGCATGGCAATGTTCCATGATGGGTGAGTAGAATATTTTAGGAAATTAATGGTTTTTAGGGAATCACCCTCCACAATAAAATTCTATATATAATTAATATATATTTTTAATTGATTAGATGAGATTGAAACAAGTGTAACTCACCTTACATCATAACCATGTAGTGATATTACAATAATTTAATAATTTTGTATGTATAGCCTAACAAGATTCAAACTCGAGTCTCTTCCTTAAAAATTAAATAATATAATAAAATGAGCTAATATCATTTAATATTTATAAAGCATATATAAAATTGACTAAAAAATGTTATAAATACCTCTTCTACTTATTGTAAATTGGTCATAAACTTATTAAAACATTTTTTTATTTGGTTAGTGTGGGAAACCCCTATGACTGATGCTTAGGGATCAACATTCTCATCCCATTCATGACCCCTCATAAGGCTAACAACTAAACTTATCAATAGAGTATTAACACACAGCCACACACACACCATGGTTTGAACCTTGGACCTCCCGAAGAAGAACCTAATCCTTAACCATTGTGTTGTCCCCCCTAGAACTAAAACATGATTTTAAAGATGTTAGTGTTTTTCTTTGTTTTATAATTTATAAAGAGTTTTGAGTACAATATAAGAGGATAATCATAATGATAGAATCAAGCAAAAAGTAACAACATATTATTCATATGAACAAAAAAAGTATAATTTGTACAATTATATACAAAATGGTGTCTCGTAGATTCAATAGGCTTGATGTTTCAAAGACTAGTATGGCATGTCACTTCATATTATATTCCTTCAAGAAAGAGATAAAATAATATAATAATTAATGCTTATGCATCATATCCTACCCTTATTTCATTATTTGTTATACAAAGAGAATTATAAAATAATTCAAACTTGACTCATCCAAGTGTTGATAGAGAATGTTTTTGAGCTATATTTGGTGATTCTAAACTTGATTTTGAATGAAATGGAATTGTGCTTCAATGTGTTTTGTCCTTTCATGAAATATTATATTCTTGATCAATTTTATAACTTCACTATCATAATTCAACAATATCGATCATTTTTTGCACACATCCATATCCAATAGAATGACTTGTAACCATAGTGCTTCACATGCATATCCGTGTGTAACATGATATTTTACCTCTATGGATAATAATGCCACTACATGTTCTTTTCTATACCATGATACATGCTTAGATCCTAGATGAAAAATTTATCCTAATGTTGACTTCCTATCATGTATAGATCTAGTATAGTCTGAGTTTGTGTATCCTTGTAAGAAGAAATTATTATGTTTCTTATATTATAAGACCATATTCTACCATAAAACAAACAAAATGTAGTATCATCTTTGTAGCTTTCCAATAACTGTCCTTAACATCCTACATGAATTTTGAAAAATAATTTACAAGAAAATTGATATCAGGTCTAGTATTTGTTAGGTATATGGCACTCATATCAATCGATGATAAAGAGTAGTAGATACCTAAGGTGATTTTTCATACCTAAGTAGTTGTAACCCTTTCTCCATGGTTGTCACCTTAGGTTTATAGTTTTCCATCCTATATTTTTTGAGTAATGTCTTGCCATTTTTTGTCTACATGACGATAATGTGATTCTTTCTTTGCCAAACTTTTAAGCTAAGACAATAGTACAAAAGTCCCAAATTTGTCATCAAATGATTATTTCAAATAATTCTTCACATTATCCACCAATTTATTTGATCTTTCCATGATGAATAGATCATTAACATACACCACAAGGATTATGATGTTAGAACCAAAATTCTTGATATAGATATTTATATTAGAAGGGTTTCTTGTAAAAACTTTGCTATAAGAGGTGATAATTGATTTTGATGTGTCAAGATCTAAGAGCTTGTTTCAACCCATATAGTGATTTCTTTAATTTATAAACATTTTGTTGTTTCCCATCGATAAAAAATCCTTCAAGTTGGGTCATGTACACCTCTTATTCAATATCACCATTGAGGAATGTACTTTTGACATCCATTTGATGATTTTTCCACATAAACTACACTTTCAATGCACAAAGTGTACAAATAGTGGTCATCTTAATTGTAGGTGCAAATATCCTTGCATAGTCAATACCTTCTCTTTATGCAAAATCCTTTGCAACAAACCTATCAATAGAAATATTTACCTTGTATTTAATTTTGAAAATCTATTTGTAGCCTATGGGCTTCTTTTATTTAGGTAGATCAACCAGGTCCCATGTTTCACTCTTTATCAAAGATATATTATGCTTACATTGCTCCCATCCACTTACGAAAATTGATTGCATCCTTTACTATTATTTATTTTTATTTCTCTACTATTAAATTCATCAAGCCCAAATTCACTTCTTCCTATGTACTACTACAAGTATGAGGTTTTGTGGAAGTTAGATCAAGTGATGTATCAAGCTTAACATATCTAAGAGTATTTGTGATATATCAAGTCTTTTGTTGTTAAGGTGTTGGTTCCACTACCAGTTCTAGAATTGGTTCGTAAACCACTTCTAACCCATCTTTCAAGACTTCTTAATGAGCTTCAACATCTAACTTAATGCTCATAATTGGAGAAGTATCCATAAACTCCCTAGAATATTCAATGTTTGTCTTAAATTCTTCACAAAATACCACATCTCTACTTACATGAATGTTATTAATGAATGGGTCGATAAATTTATGGTATTTTGATACTTCATCATACCCAATAAATATACAAGATAGATTTTTGGCATCAAATTTTACCCTCTTCTACTTCAATACATGTGTGTACACCTTATATCCAAAAAAATGTAAGGTGTGCAACTAAAGGTTTCCTTTTAGACCAAGATTATTTAGGAATAATCCCTTGAAGGGCCTTTATAGGTGCTCTATTTTGAATGTACATCACAATACTAACAACTTAATTTCAATATTATTGCTCTATATTTGCTCCTATGCACATACAATAAACCATTTCCATGATAGAATGTTTTCTTCTCTCAACAACCCCATTATGATATAGAGTATATGTAGTAAGTTATCACTTGATCCCATTTTATACCAAAAATTTTGAAAATTTATTAGATGTATATTCCCCCTTGATATGAGCAAAGGACTAGAATAGAATTTCTAATTTCTATTTCAAAAAGATTCTTTAAGGGTTGAAAATGTGTTAAGGTGTCTAATTTTAGTGGCAAAAAATATACCCATATTTTTCATTGGTAGTCATCAAAAAATAGTAAAAATACCTGTGTCCACCATAACTAGGTGGTATGGGTCTACATAGATTGATGTGTACTACATTCAATGGTCCTTTAGATCTCTAAATGTTGAGTTCAAATGGCACTCAATGTTTCTTTCATTTTAAACAATCTAAACAAACTGGCAGTGTGGGTAAAAGTTTGGAAAAATTATTCACCATTTGATGCTTATTCATTTGGATTAAATATCTAGACCTTAGATGACCATATCTCCTATGTTAGAGTGAGGTAGCATTAGTTGTGGTTGTAGATAATGTGATATTAGGATATTATAGAATAACAAGTACAAACAAAACATTTTTGTAGGTGATCCAACCAAAAAGCGTGCACCCATCTACTGTACTATGTCGTATTCATTCATTCAAAGCATAAAATTGACAAGATTGCATAGATTCAACAAAATAGACTTTTCTTGTATTAATAATTGCAAAGAATCTCGATTACAATCATGCCCCTCTTAGGGTCACCCAAATGACGATACGATTAATACAATGCCAAAGCCCTCAATAGGGTAGGCGCACTAATAGTGCTTTTCACTTGGTCACAAACTACTCTAGGGTGGAGTTGCCCTCTTCTTCGCATTGAGGAAGGAAGTTGATGGTTAAGTCTCCTTTGAATCTGTTCCCTATGGTCAAGAAACAACATAAGAGTGTCAAAAATATAGGTAACCTCTCATGATGAGGCCCTTTTAGGAAAATTGCATAAAGACACCATTAAGCATGTATAATCAAGAAAACATGAAAAGTGCTTCTAAACTATGTTAATTGCATCAAGATTCATATAATTGCATGAAGGAAAATAACAACTACACTATGCATGGATCAATTATGTAAAATAAAGCATGAAAGTGCATAAAGAATCCATTTATGTCCTATTTTATGATTAACATAAAGAAACTAATCTAACCTAATTCTATCGGTCAGAAGTCTGCTAAACTACAATTAAACCATGAAAATAGCTAATCTAAGCTAATTAACCGGACAGAAATGAAAAGGGTAAGGTGGTGATACCTCTGCTACAAACCGCAGCTCTGATGAGCGGTCTGCACTATAAACCATGGCTGAAAGCCATGGTTAGCAATCTGATAGGTTTACCCTCAATTCCAAGGGTAGTGGGCTTGACCTCCTTGTCCAAATTGATGTTCAATGGTCGCCTTTAGTGTCCTCAGACTGATTTGGTGGTTGATTCACTATGAAGGGCCTTCGTTTGCCCGAATATGCATTTCTTGGCTCTCCTAGGCTCCTAGGGCATCCATAATGCAATTCATCATGAATCTTGGCAAGTAGGTAGGGGATAAGTGCAATAGCTCTCTCTTAGTATACTCGGTTGAGTGTACAATTCGATAGGGCTTCGCTGCTCAAATATCCAATGCTCTCTCTTATAATTTACCCTAATTTTGAGGGGTACTTATAGGACTACCCAAGGGCTAGGGGTGGCTTCATGGAGAAGCCAAGATCAAGAAGGGGTGGTTAGGATAGTTGGATTGGAAGCTTTCATCCTCTAACCACCTTCTTCTAGATCAAATGGTCGTTCCAACCAATTTGGCTCGGATTGAAGGCCAACTGAACTTCAGTTAAGACCGTAGGTCACAGCTATGGTCTAGACTATAAACCATAGGTCTCAACCATGGTTCAGCCTGTAAACCATAGGTCTGGGCTACGGTTCAGACTGATTAGGCCAAGGAGCCCAAATTGAGTGGTTAGAACCACTGCTCTATCTTGGAGTCTATCCAAGATCCTCCATATGGTCTTGTAGCATGTCCATATGAGTAGTCACCCTCGACATGACATGTTTTAGGTGTCTACAGATGCCCCTTTTGAGATGCATTGTGAGATCGAACAATGCTGAGAAAAAATAGACCTCCTAAAATGATGTCGAAGGTTCTATGATGATCATTAGTCAGATCAACATTAGATGCCCCAGGTCCTGCAAAAGGATGTGCATCCTGGAATCATTGCTTCCAACTAGGTGAAAGGCTTACATTTGAAAAGCTTGTGCCCTTCTCATATCATTCGGTGTAGCTATGCATTCCATAGGTATCTTCTGACCCATAGATCCGAAAGGTAGAGAACAACAAGCAAATTATCATATTTGCTATTTTCCCCAAGCAAAGGGGTAAGCTTATGATAGTTGTTGACAATGATTCGCAAGGACGAACGCAATTTTGACAAGATCAAGGGATCTACGATTTCAGGGATCTTCTATTGATTTTGATTATGATTTGATATTATGACTACCCCCTCAAGTGATGAGTCGATGAGGGTAATGACAATGATTAAAGTGATGATGTCGCTTGACCACCATGGATGATCTGAACAAATTTAGATTTGAGCAAATTAATGCCTTGGCTAGGCCTAGTTCAGCTTTTGATTCCAACTATTAATAGTATTTGCACATTTCTATCCCATGGAGCAGTCAGGCTACAATAGTCATCTTAGGGAATCGAATTGATACAAATCCAATTAGATTTGTGTTGAATCAAATTATCGATGATTTGCTGAAAGATGTCATAGAAGACATGACATGAAACGCCTCATTCCCGTGGAGAAGTCCAGCTACGAAGGCCTTCTTAGGGATTGAAAAGAAGCATATCAGATCAACGATGACAATTTTACCCCAAATGTCCTTATGGTAATTTACTCATCTTGTCGGATTGCATGGAGCGCAAGTCGCTGCAACCGCCAAGTGTATAGGGTAAATTACTGAATACGAGGCGCATTTGGTGTTTTTAATTATTTGATTTTTTTAATGTTTTGAATTATGAATTGAGTTTATTTATTTGGTTGGGAGGTGCATCGCTCCATGAAAGGATTGTCATAGCGATGACCTCGGTTGAATGTACTTTATAATCTCAGCCAGATATTTGATTTTTAATCGGATCTCGATGCTTTATTATCACCAAATTTCCAAATTGATTGATTTTATTGAATTTTGATCCCCTGGGATTTATTGATTTATCATTTTAAACCTTCCCATGGTGGGATTTTATTAAATTGCTTGCCAGTTGCAAACCATGGCTAGGGTCTGCGGTTCCCATTTGCAATTTTGGGAACCGCGGCTAGGGCCTGCGGTCCGTGCGAAATATGAAAAGCCTATAAAAAGCTCAATTTTCAAATTTCTCTCATTATTCCTTGACAATGACTTGCAATTTGGAGCTCTGATAGTGACAGCTGAGAACTCACCTAAAACCCTACCAAACTTTACACGCACACCTACACACAGCACGATGGCAGAGCGCGGGCAAGCTTCTTCTAGCCACGACGAACGAGGCGAGGGCAAGGTAATTCGAAACCAAGACCTCACATCCATTACCAATAAAATGAACCAAATTAAGTAATTGGTTAATCAATCACACTAAATTGTTGGCAATGAACCACACCTTAGGCTAGGTTAGCTTAGGATTGCTTTTTTTATTTTTTTCATTTTTTAGCCATGGTAAAGTACCCGATGGGATCTCAGTCGGAGATCGCAGGTACCAACTATGGTTCCCAATTGATCAATTGGGGACCATAGCTACCAACTATGGTCAACATTTAAAATCCCAATGGTCAATTTTTGACCGCATGCGGACTGTAGGGTTGACCCATGGTTCACAAACTTTAGAAAAAAATTATCAAATTTTTAATTTTTCTAAGTTTTAATAGGCAATTAATGTCTTTTAATGCATTTTTGACCTGTCTGAGTGACATTTTTTATTTTTAGGCCTGCATGATGACATGTTTTTGTAATTTTATCAATTTTTAGATGTTTTTGATGATTTTTAGGTCATTTTTAAATGTTTTTGCTTGTTTTTAGTTAGATTTTTTCTTATATTATGCTTTTTATTTCAGAGGTTGACCTCTAGAGCTCGAGAGCCCGACATCCTTAAGACTCTTCATGGAGAGCTCACTCCTAAGGAGCGAGAATGGTTCAGAGCTATCAACTTTAGCTACGTACTAGATCTACCCACTATCAAGGTAGATCAAGCCTACTTGACTACGTTGGCTCGATGTTGGAATGCGTGGACCAACACATTTCACCTACCTACAGGTGAAATGATGGTGACCCTAGAGGATGTCTACAGGATCTTTAGGATCCCCATTGATGGTGAGGCCATCGTCTCTTCTACTTCTAGGGCTAAGGAGTCCATTTTTGATGCTATCTTTGGTGCTCGGAGTGAGGAGGCTCAACGTGGTATTGATCATGGAGGGGTCCATATCGGCTACTAGTAGGGGAAGAATGTCTTCTCTGTACGTGAGGTCATATTTATGCACCTGGTGGTGCAAGTTGTCCTTCCAGACTCCTCGGGCATGAGGATTCCTTAGAACCTCCTAGCCACTATCCGTAGAGTGGTTCAGAGCTCCATGACTCGACCACTATGACTAGCCTAGGGGAGCACCCTACTCTACCAGTTGTATAGAGAGTTATACCAGATCACTGACTAGAGCCACTAGGGTATCAGCTACAGCTTACTTCTTCAGATTTGGGGCTGGTAGCACATCAAGATAGAGCATCCTAGGGAGCTACCACTACACATCACAGAGGTCGATGATGCCCACCAGTGTTATGCCACCTACTGGCCTCAAGAGGAGGAGGGGTTCAGGAGTAGGACCCATGCTGGTGACATCCAACATTATATTACATAGTTTGTAGGACTCGGCCCAGATGATATCGAGTGGTAGCCTTACATGGAGTGCCCTGACTAGACTGAGGCTGATGAGTGGCTTCGATAGGCTCATCGAGATAGATGGCTACTCGACCGAAAGGTCGAGATTAGAGAGTACCAATTTTATTCTCACATCCTATGATAGTTTGACCTAGTGTAGGATATTCCAGAGATCCCCTTTGTCTATAAGCGCTTGGCTTTAGAGACACATCTACCATGGATCTAGCCTCCAACTCTAGGGGATGAGCCAGATGATTTCTAAGAGACTAGAGTTGACAAGGCTGCTACCACTCCAACATACGATGGATGGTGGTCGATGCTATGATGGCATGGATCAAGGCCTCTAGGTAGAGTTGATGACCAGGCAGAGGCAGCGGTGGATCCTGATGGGTGCATAGGGTGCACCAGTAGACAGAGGATGGATGGGGCACAAAGGCCACCATCGAGGATGGCCTAGATGATGAGGCTCTAGAGGAGGGTGAGGTTCCTCCTGATAGTGCAGAGGGGCTGCTCTTAGCTTAGGTTGCTGACTTGTAGAGTCAGCTTGGTAGATATCAGACTCAATAGTGGGAGCGAGACACCACTATCACCACTCTAGAGGTGAAGCTAGCTGACCGAGATATACAACTAGCTAAGGTATAGGAGGAGATCACTAGTCTCACAGAGCGAGCTACAATGGTAGAGGCTCGAGTCCAGGAGCTCACTAGTGCCCATGATGTAGTAGTGGCACAATGGGGTGAGGCAGTTGTAGAGAGGGACCTACTTAGGCTACAGAGGGGAGACCCTCCATCCTCTCAGGTTGTCATGGGACCTCCAGCCACTCCACTAGTCATAGGTGTGGATCCTATGGTAGATATCAGGTGGCTCACTTCTCTCATAGAGGAGAGAAATGATCGATTGGATGCGAGGGCAGCTCACATCTCTCAGCTAGAGGGCTTCATCGAGCTGAGGAGTTTATAGGTTCCAGAGGACAGGTAGGCTATAAGGTCACAGAGGACCAGGACCAGGACTACAGGGTAGTCCTCAATGAGTTCCAGCCATCGGACTCATAGGACCGAGAGGACTCATCGATCTTCTAGCACACATGGAGCTAGCTCTCATAGGAGCCATAGGGATGACGAGGGTGATTCACAGCTAGGGTGCAGGCCCTCCTTAGTACACATTTTTTGATATATGTATTGTACCATTTTTGAGTGTAAGGTCGAGGACCTACATAGTTGTAGCCTACAGGTATTTTTGTACTCCCGATGTACTCTGAGACACATATTTATATATGATATGACTGATCATTTTATGGCTCATTATTGTGTACTCATTTATTTTTGATTTTATGTTTATGTGATGCACATGGATGCAATGCTTATGTTATTTTGATGCTATATGATGCGATGTATGATGTCATGCACTAGACAGCTATTTAATTTATGATGATGGTATGCAATGATCTAGATGCTTAGATGTGCTTTTTATGATGGATGCATATGGATGCAATGTTTTTTTCTTAACGCATATTTGATATTGCTTTATTGTATGCATTAATGTATGTAATGATTTATTTACATGATGCTAATCTAATGTAAATGAACTTGTATGCTTTAATCACTTAAAACATAAGGAATAAATGCATATATGTTTATCAATCTAATGGATGACACCACATAATGTATAAAAATCATGAATGTAATTGAAAATCCTTAAGATAAGAATTTAATCAATTAATCACCCATATATGAAATGCAATGGTATGCGATTGTATGATGCGAATGATATAATGTGTCATTCGATTTTCTTTTGCAAAATTTGAAAAATATGCATGATATAGTCAGTGGTCATCTAAATATTATTTCTAATATCCATCCGGTATCTATCCTATATTTTGATTGTGCTTTATATAATGATGTATCATGGATTCGATACTTTGCAATTTGATGATTTATATGGTTGCGATATTTGACATTTTGTTGCTATGGGAGAAATTTTTGAGGTTTTCCATGAGACTCAAACACCCTAATAGACTTATCAAAAGTTGCATACTAACCACACTAGACTTTTGAGATAAAAGGCTTTTGCTAGGATAGGCCCTAACTATTCATTATCCCTGTGTGTGCACATGATTATTTTAAGATAAGACACGAGCGTTCCCCGATGTTAGACAAGATTCTTTCAGCCCATTGCTAAGATAGGGGTTCCACAAATGTCTTATCCAATCCCAAGTTTAGATTTTAGTTGGACTAAGCCACTAGGCAATGCAGGACACCTGAAGCTAGCTCTTCCACATTCAAACATTGGTCTTGTTCATAAGCGAGGTGCTAATGCATCAGACATATCATCATGCGTAAGGTACAGTAGTGCCAATAATTCTAGGGATTCAGGCTCATTCCTTTCTATCCTTCAATTTTTGGGATACTTGCTCATATGTAGTGAAGCAAGGGAGTCGATTCCATCTTCATTTTGAACTGTCTTTGGATCTTCATTTGATCTCTCTTCGAACTAGATTTTGGATCTTCATTTGATCTCCACTCAAACTTTGATTTATGATCTTCATTTGATCTTCACTTTGAACTTTGATTTAAGCCTATTTTTTGATCTTCACTCGATCTTCACTTTTCGGCATTTACATTTGATAATTTTCTTCAAAAAATTTCCTTTGGGGGGATTTACTTGGGAAAACTATTTTTGGTATATCGATTGAGAATATCGATCTTATGATATCAATATGGGATATCACTCTAGGGAGTCGATCTATGATATCGATCTAGGGTATCAATCATGAGGATTGATGTGGGATATCACTATGGGATATTGCTCATTTTATCATAAGCAAGGGATTATGAATAGGGAACTAACCTATCCTTTTGCCAACTACCAACATTTCCCATACCATCCACACAGAGGGATAAGCAAGAATAACTCTTTTCGCTTCAGGATACCCGGTCCTGCTTCACAGCTTTCATCTTCCCCTAGTCCTTATTAGGATTGTTTAAATTTGTTGATTAGTGATAGGCTTCTGATATGCTAAGGGCTATACTAACTGAACCTTAGCTACAAAAGCAAAGCAAGCTTTCTACCAACTCTTGATAAGACCACTAGGTATGGCTGAATGACCAAAAAACCCTAGTATATCTCCATAGCAACATTACAGGTTGTGTTGAAAAACATAATTACTCACATGAATGATGGATCATGATAAATGCAGAGATGCATGATTTAAACACAAACGTGGTGTCATTTGTAAGACTGACAAACATAATCCCTCCTACTACGGAATGCAACGGATGATGAATGCCTATATGCAATGCAGTAATGCAACGAATGCATGTGTAAATGCAAAATGAGAATGCAAAATTCAAATGCAAATGCAAATGTTTTTGGATTATATGCTTTACCAATTTTTTTGGATTTTATTGATTTTATAATTTTTATGGGTTTTGAGCCTCATAATTGACCAAACGATGAGTACATGCCTCTGGAGCCTTTAGATTGACCAAGCAATTTTTAAGAATCCTTGGAGCTTTTAGGATTGACCAAAGGGATTATGGGTACCTTTGGGGCATTTTGGGATGACCAAGCGATTTTGAGAATCCTTGGAGCCTTTGGGTTGACCAAGCAATTTTTCAAAAACTCTTGGTGCCTTTTGGGTTTGACCAAAGGGCTTACAGATGCCTTTGGAGCTTTTTAGGATGACCGAGCGATTATAAGCAAATCCTCGAGGCCTTTAACTGACATGACCAAGTAGTTTTAGGAACCCTTGGAGCCTTTTGGGATGATCGAGTGGTTTTAACCAAACCCTCAAAGCTTTTGAGGTTGACCAAAGGGCTTATAGATGCCTTTGGAGCTTTTTGATTGACCAAACCACTGATGAGAGTGTTTGGAGCTTTTTAGGATGACCGAGCAGTTACAAGAAACTCTCGGAGCCTTTTACTATGCTCTTCAAGCATAAAATACCTTAATATGGATGATGTTGAGAGGTTCAAGCTCTTCAACACCCCCTAGCGATGTTAGGTGATAGGTACCCGGACCAATATTTTTAGATATGATGTAGGGTCCTAGCCAATTAGCCATAAATTTGTCTCGCATATCTAGTAGTAAATTAGAGTTCTATTGGTTCTCTTTCAAGACAAGATCCCCAACTTCAAAGTCTCTCTAGTGGACTTTGATATTGTAAGCTCATTTTAGTCACTCTTGATAAACATGGAGATGCTCCAGGGCATTCACATGATGTTCATCAAGTAGCATCAATTGATCCAGTCGAGCTTGTCATGTAGTGTCATCATCGATGAACTCTTTCAATGTGATGCATAGCATTGGAATTTCTAATTCCAAGGGCATAATGGCCTCAATACCATATACTAGTGAGAACGATGTTGCCCTAGTGGGCATCCGAATACTAGTCCTATAAGCCCATAATGCAAGGGGCAGCTGGATATGCCAATCTTTATGGTTTTCTTGTACCATATTTTTCAATATGGCCACCACTATCTTATTTGAAGCCTCAGCCTACCCGTTTTCTTGCGGATAGTATGGAGTCACAAAACTATGTTTGATTCTATATTTAGATGTCAAAGCTCTCATAGTTTTGTTCTTGAAAGATGTTCCATTATCCGATATTATTTTGGATGGAATCCCAAAATGACTTATGATATGCTCTAGTATAAACTCTACTATACGAGCTCCAATTGTCGTTGTTAAGGGTATTGCTTCCACCCACTTTGTAAAATACTCAGTAGCCATGATTATGAATGTATGTCAGCCCGATGATGGAGGAGAGATCTTGCCTATAAGATCTAGTCCCCACTGAGAAAATGGCCAAGCCGCTTGAATGGGCTGTAAGGCCTATGATGGCAAGTGCGTAAGATTAGCATGATGTTGGCATTTAATGCATTTCTTGACATACACATTGCACTCCTTCTCCATAGTGGGCCAATAGTAGCCCATTCGAAGGATGCGCTTGATGATGGCCATGCCGCTGAAATGGCCACCGCATGTACCATCATGGGCTTGCAAAATCGCCCATGATGCCTCTTGGGGCTCTAAGAAATGAAGGAGAACTCCATCATAGCCTCGTCGGTACAAGATGTCTCCTATTAAGACATATTTGGCCACTTTATATTTAAATGTGTGCTTCATAGCATACGATAATCCCTCTAGGATTATACTAAGCTTTAGGAAGTCTTTAATTTGTGACATCCAATTTTGATAAATCTAGCTTCGACTACTAAGATGACTTGCTCCCCCTACGTATTTACCTTTGCAAATGCAGACTCGAAAACAACCCTATGGTGAATGGTAGTACCACTCCCCATAGGACTCTGAGAGGTTAATGACCCCTAGGGTGCCTTCTTAAGAAAGTCTTCAGCTTTGCAGAACCATTCAACTTTTGGTTCTACACTGATCATGTTGACCGATTCTTTGTTATCATAGGTTGCACGCTCTGCTACTGGATGCGAGAGCATCTTGACATGGATGGTAGTGAAATCAGTAGATGGATTCTGAGGGATTAAATATCCCAAAGAAGCCATGGTGTCTACAAACCTATTTGATGATCGAGGGATTGCCTCAATGTCATACCATTCAAATTTGGCCAAATATGTGTCAACTAGATCTTTATAGGCTTTCAATATGGGACATCGACACTAAAAAAGCCCCTTGACTTGATTTACTATGAGCAAGGAGTCACCAAAGATGTTCAATCTCTTAATATTCATGGTGATGGCTATGTGGAGGCCCAGAAGTAGGGCTTCATACTCAACATTGTTGTTGGTGCATGGAAAATCCAACTTGAATGACAAGGGCATTGGAGCTCCTTGCGATGTGAAGAACACTATTCCAGCACCACCTCCTTGTTTGCACTTCGAACCGTCAAAGAACAGAGTCATATCAGCATTGTTCTCTAGTTCTTCGAGTTTGGGAGCTTCAGATATGATGAAGACTGCATCATTCAGAAGCTCGATTGTTAGAGGCCTACTGTTTGATAGTGGTGCCTCAGCTAATTGATCTGCTATGACCTATCCCTTAATGGAATTTTGGCTTATGAATTCTAGATCGAATTCTATCAATAGCATGATCCACTTTGTAGTACATGTATTGTGATAAGTCTTACTCATCATGTACTGCAAAGGATTCTGTTTGGATATAACATATGTCGTATGACTTAACATATAATGTCACAATTTCTTTGTAGTGAACACTACTGCTAAACACAATTTTTCCACATATGCATACCCGAGCTCATAGCTCACCAAGGTTCGACTAATATAATATATGGCCTATTCTTTGCCTTGCACATTCTTTTGGGCTAACATGGTTCCCAATGCAAAGTCAGTTGTTGATATATATAGTAGAAAAGGCACCTCTGGCCTTGGTGGAGCTAGCACTAGCGGTGTCGCTAGGTATTGCTTTATCTCAGTGAAGGCTGCCTTGCAGTCCTCATCCCAGTTGAATGGGACCCCCTTATGTAGCAGTCGATTCATGGGTCGACATTTATCCGATAGTTGGGTGATAAATCACTTTATCGAGGCTACCTTGCCTTGAAGGCTCCTTAATTCCTTAATATTGGTGGGAGGACGCATTTCCAAAATGGCCTTGACCTTCATTGGGTCTACTTCGATGCCTCTCTTAGAGATGATGAACCCTAGTAATTTTCTAGAAGTTATGCCAAATACGCACTTCTTAGGATTCAGCCTGACATTGTGCTCTATCAAGCGATCGAAGACTTTCCTTAAGACCTCTGCATGCTCTTCTCGTAGCAATGACTTGGCTAACAAGTCATCGATATAATCTTCTAGAATTTTGTGCATATAGTCATGAAAAATGTATGTCATGGCCCGCTGATATGTGGCACCAATATTTTTGAGACCAAATGGCATAACTTTATAGCAAAACATTCCCCATGGCATTATAAACATGGTTTTATGCTGGTCTTCGGGTTTTATCCGAATTTGATTGTAACCAAAAAAATCATCCATTAAGGAGAGCATTTCATGACCTGCAGTTGCATCTACGAGAGCATCAATATTGGGCAACGAAAATGAATCTTTGGGTGTTGCCTTATTTAGGTCTCTAAAATCCATGCAAATATGGATTCTTCCATCGGGTTTTCCCTGGTTACCTATTGGACACCCATTTTAAATTATGGATAATCGATGGAAATCACAAATTCCACATCCAACAACTTTTGTAGCTCATATTTCACCATTAAGGCTACTGTTGGGTGCATTTTTCTAAGCTTTTGCTTGACCGACTTCTTCGTCAGATCTAGCGAAAGGTTATGTGTAACCAATTTTGGGTCTAGACCTGGCATATCCTTGTACGTCCAAGCAAACAAATTTGGTCTCTCTTTCAGTAGAGGGATGAGGGTGGCCCGCTCATCTGGAGTGAGACTCTCTCCAAATTTAACCTTCTTTGTATTAGTGGGATCATTACTGATATCCACCTCAAAGGTTTCCTCTATCGACATATGTGATCCCTCCTCAAGCTGGTGAGGCATAGGAATCAGATGGATGTCATCAGCTGGGTTGATTGGTTCCATGTTGGAAGCATTTTTGGCATGATAAACATCATATGCATAGCCTGGTGCAAAATGGAAAGGTTGCAACATTTCTTCATTGGGGAAGAAATCCTCAGGCTCAATGGGTGAATCAGCATGATCCCAGTCGATAGCATCTTTGTTAAGATACAATGGTTTGGATGGATCTGTTGGATTGTGGAGTGGAGTGGTCAAATCAATGGAGACCATGTTTATGGAATGGAATTGATCTCCAGGACCACATGGACTAACCTCTACAAAATTTGCATAGTCCTCATACCCACGATCTGGCTCTAATGGCACAGGCACAAAGGGGTCTTCCCTATGAGGACTATGAATAACTGGATCCTCCCTATGCACTGAATGCAAAATAGGATCATTTGGCTCATGGAGCTCCATGTAGGTCGGTAGAAGGGGATTAACCAACCGATGAATTTGATCCAAGTTTAACCGTCTTGCTCTCAGACGAGGACCAACATGTAGCTGTCGATAGACCTCATCAATGTCGATGGGTTGATGATGGTAACATAAATAAGGAGGACCAAGGTAGGCCCTCTCTAGCTCATCTTCTTCATCACTATCATAATAGAATCCTTCATTCACCCCCACTCCTAGAGGGTGCTCTGGCAAGTGCGGCCCCATGAATCTGACCGCTTGATCGGTGTCATCACTATCTAGATAAACCGGATAATTATATCGTAAGTGTGACATAGCCAAGAAATCTAGCTTCGCTTCTTCCCCTGAATGATCAATATTGGGAAGGATCTCTTTGATAACCTGTACCGACTCAATAGGCAATAGATGATGTGCATGCTAGGGCCTCTCATAGGCACCTTCGACTTCATCCCTAGATTCATCATCATTTGAGGATTCTTCATCTACATCATAACCTGGTCCACTCATATCGGAGGTGGACTCCACTCCATATTCATTACAAAGATCTCCTAACTCGAGATCACATACAGTAATGGGGTTATACCCCTGCACATCTATGTCATCGACTACATCATAGGTTTGGTGTCCCAGGTGATCTCTAGGGTTCATTTCTATCTCAATCTACTCAAGGAGCCCTTCACGATGATCTTCGAGTGGCTCAACGATGATGACAGATATCATAGGGTGATTCCTCCAGAATTTGGAAGGATCCAGATGATATGGATTAAAATCCACATCATCCACCATACTGAGGTACAGATGATCTAGGGATGCTATGAGCAAATCATCCTACCCCCATATCTGTAACCCTAAACCAAACCTATCAGTGACTAACTGATAACGAGGTTCCAATGGAGTCCTCCATCCTTGTTCAAAGAGACCAAGGTCGTATCCATGCCAATGATATAGCTCAAAAATATGCATGGCATACTCCGGATTGGATAGATAACGAACATTTACCATGAAAGGTTCCTCATCATCTTCATCCATGGGCTCTCACATTGGAAGTTGGTCTAGCCCCGCATAGATGAAGTTAGTCTAGTTAGGTGGCTCTCCCAATGGAACCACCGATCCAACCGGGTAACGATGAGCGGATGGTCGGCCCATCTCTTGCGCAGTCTTCAGAATCGGTCCAAAGGTCACATTCTACACAAGGTACTCACCTAATCTGATGTTAGTGAGATGTACCATCACCCATGGTGCGGATGACCCTGCTGAAGATGTAGGTGAGGTAGGTTGAGGTGCCTCCTCGACTTTGTCTTGGGGTTCCTCAACTTCCATGGGAATGGGAACCTCCTCGGTGATTGGCTCGGGCTCACGCTCTTTCTCTTTCTCACCCACTTTCACCTTCAACTTCCTATCATCCCGATGCATGACTGATGTCGAGGGTTTTAAGGAAGTGGTAGTGGTGTGCTCCGATCTGTGTGACACAGATGGCATTGGTTGAGCATGTACTATTGGTTTACCTCCTAGTTTCTTTATTGGTGATGATGGCCGAACATCCAGGTGCATTGATGGGAGTATGAAACCCCCAGGAAAATCTGCTAGGTTCATGAACTTAAATGGCTCTTCGTTCGATGCCACTACGTGAACCTGTCCCTCATGAATATATTTCATGCACTGATGCAATATCGAGGGGATGCAACGCATTTCATGAATCCAAGGCCTACCGAGTAATATGTTGTACTGCATGGCCCCTTCTATCACATGACACATTACTAAAATGGTCTTCAAACCTACCTACATGGGTAGGATAATTGTGTCGATAGTCGAACATAGTGCATCATTAAACGCTCTCAATGTAAATGTAGTTGGCACAATGTGTGATTTAGGTAGCTTCAAATGACTCAGTGCCTTGGTCATTATTATGTTGATCGATGAGCCGATATCGATCAAGACCCTTTTAAATGGCATGTGATTAACACATGCAATTATGTGCAATGGTGGGTCGGCCATAGTTGTAGAAACCATCCTTATCTCATGATCATAAAATTGGATCATCGGTTCCTGACACTGTTGTACATGTCCCACAAAATTAGTAAATGCCTATGCATCCTAGGATTATACTTCAATGGACCTCAAAATGTCCATAAGAGTCTCCTTATGCCTCGGGGACTACTGTATTAGCTCATATATTGACAACTTTGTAGGAGTTGTCTACAGGTTTTGGACCAACCTGCTCCTTATGGTCACCACCGGTCTTGTTGGTGGGCCTGGAATATTCTATGTCGAATGCTGATTTGGTGTGGCTTGTATTTGAATGGGAGCATGAGGTTGATTCTATTGTTCATATCTCCCATGCCTAGTGACAATGTTCACCATGCCTACGAACCCCTGGGTAGGTGGTTCGACTCGCACCTGGTTGACTTGGCCAACGTTGTTCTGAGGTGCCTCATGATTTGGCAAGGGGTTTTTGTAAATCCCCATATTTTGATTATCGGGCACCTGCGGGTTGTGTGGCACTACAAGCTCACCTTTTTCAATCATATTTTGCACCATGTGTTTGAAATTCTAGCACACCTCAATGTCATGGCCTTTCATTCGATGAAAAATGCAAAATAGATCCTCTTGGTACCCCTTTGGTTTGGGTTGATTGGGGTCTATCATCTTGACTTCGGGTAATCTAATCGCCTTGGCCTCGCATAGCTGATGGAAAATTAATATCAATGATTCCATCAATGGTGTGAACTGGCGAGGTGGGCATTGATCTTTGTTCTTGCCCTTATAATTGTTGTTGCGCTTGTCATATTGCGCAGGGGGAGGTTGGGCCTGATAATTCTATTTTTGTTGCCCCTTGTTCTCCCTTTGAAGATTCAACACCACTTGATTCACATGGGCCTACTTGCCCTATTGTTTTGTGGCACTCTTCTTTTATCCCTCTCTCCTATTCTTGAGCTTCAAGTTGCCTTCCTGCAACTTGATGTCCTCAATCACTTTGGCTTGCACCAAAGCCTCTTCGAATGTAGGATACTGTTGCAGCTGCAGTAGTAACGAGATGTGCTTGGCACAACTCTTCATAAACATTTGGGTTAACTCTATGGTAGGAATAGGGAATGGCAACTTCACCATTAGTCTCCTCCATCTCTTTTTATATTGCTCTATTGGCTCATCATCATATTAAGCTAGCATAGCCAGATCAAAAATATTGGCCTATTTCTTGATGCCAAAGGAATAGCATTCAAGAAAGGCATCAACTAATTGCTCGAAAACTAGTTATGCTATGTTTCTTTAGCTGATTGAACCACTCTTAGGCTAGACCTAAAAGTGTCATGATGAACGTATGCAACAATAATGCATCATTGCTTGCTATATAAAAACAAGCATCCAGGAAGCTCGTGACATGTTCCTATGCATCTTCATCACCCTTAAACTTGTCCAACCTAGGCATATCAAAATGCTCAAGGTAAGCTAGAGTAGGCACCGAAGGATCCAAAGGCTCATTATGGATTTTCCTTAATGTCGACTTTTGAATAGTCGTGCCTTGTCTCTCGATGGCTTTGATCTTCTCGGCTAAGGCCTTATAGGCCTCTAAAGATAGAAAGTCCTCCTCCCTAAGTTGATGTGGAGGTGGCTTAGGAGGTACTATCTTCCTCGTATGAGATGGAGGGTGTTGCTCTTCCTCCTCTCTCGGGAGCTCTCAGGATATTCTTGCTCGTATCCATCTCTCGTTACTTCTTCATGTTGCCTCTACCTCTGATTATCGAGTGGTGGTGGTCGCTCCCTCTGTTCGACACTAGCATGAGTACGAGCATCTCTTTGCTCTTGATGCATATCGGCTTGAGATAAAGCCTTTCTATATACATGCTCTCTATGCTCATCATGAGGATATAGGCCAGCCCTAGCTAACCTATCCTCCTACTCCATGCATTCCTTCTAGGCAAGGATACACTCTTCATGCATGCGTTGCTCATATAGCCTCTATCTAATGAGCCTCTATACTTGAATATTTTCATCTTCAATGCATTACCTCTCTAGGTGAGCATCCTCCAATTGATCTTGGAGGAGTTGGCATTTCTTCTCTGATACCAATCGATGTGACCTATCGATCTGATCGACCATGGGAGGCCTCTAGTATCCTTACTCTATACGAGCGACCTTATGGGTTCTGTACCCATCAAACTGATGTGTTATGCCTTTGCCTCTATCTATGAAGATGGCATTGGCCTCCTACTATGTCCTATACTATGAACCACCATGCGCAGATAGTGGGTGTGTGACATGAGGGTGCTTAGAAGCCTCTCCATGTTCTCTAGTAGTCCTGATGACACTCACGCTATGCTCACTCGGGGCTCGAGTGGGTGGAGTGGAAGGCTTGTAGCCTAGCTACTCTAAAACACTACCTAGACCCTCTAGCTACCTAGACCACCATCGCTCATGTGATGGTGTGCCATTATCTCCCACCTTTGATATATCAATGGTGATCTTGCATGGTGGACCATGCATGGGAGTATGGTTAGACCTATGCTCGGTAGCGAGCCTATCTACCTACCCCTGAATGGGTGGATCTCTAGTCCTTCTATACTCAGAAGGTGGAGCCATAGATCCTCTAATGGACTTAGTACGTAGGGGCACCAACCTGGTCCCCTGCACAACAAACTCTTCGATCGATCCCATGGATGCGCATGCATTACGGTCTCGATAATGGCTCTCGAGTGGAACACCCTCATGTTGGAAGGCTTCCTATTCTATCCTATGCCTAGAGGAGTGTACTGAAGCTCCTCTATTTGGGGTATGCTCTACAGGCTCCCCTCATGTCGAGTTATCTCCTCTAATGCTAGCCGAACGACGTTTGATTTGCTCATGTGGTTGAGGAATTGACACGTGTTGTTGTGAATTGGTTAGGGGTTGGTCATCGACGTTAGCTTTGGACCTTTGTCGACCACCCCGTGTATCCACCATTGTGTACCTAGCATCTAGATGTATTATTATTAAGCAAACAAGGTATACAATAATGATTATCTCATTTTAAATTTTGAAAGTGAGTCCTAAACTATTTGATGTGTTTTCAAGATTTGTTGTATCAATGTAGAAACTCTTATCATGTTTTGCAAAACTTGTTGGATTTTATTCTTAGTTTAATGGCTTTCACCTGTACGCTCGCAGCTCGACAACTTGGCTATGAACTCCAAGTCATGTAATCCAACCTATAATGTGTGGTAATGAAGCCCACACACGGTCAGGGAGCACAGGTCCTCCCAGATCCTCACCCATTTTCCCCTAGTCAATGTTATACCCTTCGAAGAGAATACATGCAAATTTTCTAGGGTACAAAAGGTTCTCGGATCCGGTATTGGTCTAGTATCCAAAAGGTTCATGGGATTTGGGCCAATGGATGGAAGTTACGCCCACCGTCATTGAACCCTACTAGTGGTTGGATGTCAAGCCCAACTCACTAGCGTTTAAGTGCCAAGTGGTGTGTGTGGTTCCTTTTAATGTACATAAAATAAATGCATCATATAGCATTCATGCTCATTTTCTAAATGCTATGCAAATGAAAGAACATTTCAAATTTAGAAAATGTAAGCTATTCTAGATGCTCTTTGAGACTATTCACATTACGATGATAATTGGCCACTAATTGGGCCTCACACATGCAAACCATTCACACAAATTCTATCAAGCATGCTGGATTCTAGGGTGGATTAAAATCAGAGATCCGCTATTCCTAGCAGCACCTTTCTAATGACATGAAAGATAAATGCAACTAAGACCTAATTCATTTCCTTTTTCTTTCTTAGTTTCTTAATTGCATTCAAAATTTAGCTTTCTGGAAAAACACAGAGACAGAGAAAATGACATAGAGTGAGAAGTAGGTCCTACCTCAAATCCTCATCCGATTGAGCTTTATCCCTCTATTGTCTGCTATGTCTATTGGAAACCGTAGGTCTGGGCTGTGGTTCTGACTGTGGCCCATGGGTTGAACCTGTGGTTCAATTGTTGGCCCATAGCTGGTAGCTGCGGTTTGTACCTGCAAGTCACAAAAACCAAAAAATGATAGTCAGATGCTAGAATTGCGGAGTTCCACCATGATCACCTTCTGATCCAACCAAAAAGCGTGCACCCATCTACTATACTATGTCGTATTCATTCATTCAAAGCATAAAATTGACAAGATTGCATAGATTCAACAAAATAGACTTTCTTGTATTAATAATTATAAAGAATCTTGATTACAATCATGCCCCTCTTAGGGTCACCCAAATGATGATACGATTAATACAATGCCAAAGCCCTCAATAGGGTAGGTGCACTAATAGTGCTTTTCACTTGGTCACAAACTGCTCTAGGGTGGAGTTGCCCTCTTCTTCGCGTTGAGGAAGGAAGTTGATGGTTGAGTCTCCTTTGAATCTGTTCCCTACGGTCAAGAAACAACATAAGAGTGTCAAAAATATAGGCAGCCTCTCATGATGAGGCCCTTTTAGGAAAATTGCATAAAGACACCATTAAGCATGTATAATCAAGAAAACATGAAAAGTGCTTCTAAACTATGTTAATTGCATCAAGATTCATATAATTGCATGAAGAAAGACAACAACTACACTATGCATGGATCAATTATGTAAAATAAAGCATGAAAGTGCATAAAGAATCCATTTATGTCCTATTTTATGCTTAACATAAAGAAACTAATCTAACCTAATTCTACTGGTCAGAAGTCTGCTAAACTACAATTAAACCATGAAAATAGCTAATCTAAGCTAATTAACCAGACTAAAATGAAAAGGGTAAGGTGGTGATACCTCTACTGCAAACCACAGCTCTGATGAGTGGTCTGCACTATAAACTATGGCTGAAAGCCATGGTTAGCAATCTGATAGGTTTACCCTCAATTCCAAGGGTAGTGGGCTTGACCTCCTTGTCCAAATTGATGTTCAATGGTCGCCTTTAGTGTCCTCAGACTGATTTGGTGGTTGATTCACTATGAAGGGCCTTCATTTGCCCGAATATGCATTTCTTGGCTCTCCTAGGCTCCTAGGGCATCCATAATGCAATTCATCATGAATATTGGCAAGTAGGTAGGGGATAAGTGCAATAGCTCTCTCTTAGTATACTCGGTTGAGTGTACAATTCGATAGGGCTTCACTGCTCAAATATCCAATGCTCTCTCTTATAATTTGCCCTAATTCTGAGGGGTACTTATAGGACTACCCAAGGGCTAGGGGTGGCTTCATGGAGAAGCCAAGATCAAGAAGGGGTGGTTAGGATAGTTGGATTGGAAGCTTCCGTCCTCTAACCACCTTCTTCTAGATCAAATGGCCATTCCAACCGATTTGGCTCGGATTGAAGGCCAACTGAACTTCAGTTAAGACCATAGGTCACAACTGTAGTCTAGACTATAAACCATAGGTCTCAACCATGGTTCAGCCTATAAACCATAGGTCTGGGCTGCGGTTCAGACTGATTAGGCCAAGGAGCCCAAATTGAGTGGTTAGAACCACTGCTCTATCTTGGAGTCTATCCAAGATCCTCCATATGGTCTTGTAGCATGTCCATATGAGTAGTCGCCCTCGACATGACGCGTTTTAGGTGTCTACAGTAGGAACCAATAGCCAAAAAAAATTCATGTTTTCTAATAAAACATTTCTTCTTTCCATCAACAAATTTGAATTCTATTCCTATTTCTTAATCCAACATTTGTGATATTGATAGCAAGTTATTTGCTAACCCCGATACATATAACACATTTTCAATTATGTATTTACCATCAAATAGATATATGAGAACATTGCCTACTTCTTTAACGTAATAGGTCTTATCATCAACAATCATGATCGGTTCTCCATAATTTGCTTATAGGGGATCAAACCATTATTTATCTCTAATCATATGTTTACTAGCCCTTAAATTAATATACCAAACTTCATCCCTTGGTTTTGCTCTACCTTAGATATCAATAACTTATGTAATAGGTTATAGTTCTCTTCACAATCATATTATAGTTTCTCATGTGCAACATGCCCTTGTTGTTGTTGTGGTTTGGACCCTAGTTTTTTTAGAAGGTTTGTTGGCTTGACCACCTCAAGTCAAAGAATTGTATCTACAAAAATTGGTATCATGTCCTTCCTTTTCATAAATATGGCAATACCTTCTTTATTTTCTAGGTTTTTTCTATGAGGAATAAAAAGTGGAAGGACCATTTTATGGTTTCTTTTTTGATATAAGTGCATTATTGGACAATAGGTCCCTTAATCAATTTTATATTTCATCCTATTAAAGGATATTTACCAACATTTCAAATAACACCCTTCTATTTGAAACTTGCAAATAAGTGACAAACATTTAAAAATTTAGGAAGAGCTCTAAATACAATGGAGACTAAGAGCTCGTGTTCTATATTTTACCCCATGGTACTCAATTTTAACTTCAAATTTTCAATTTTGCAAAGAAATTGCTTAATACTTTCCATCTTAAACTCTCAATGTATGAAATTGAGACTAAATATGAAGAATTGTGGCTTCATTCTTCCCTTCAAATATAGTAGAAAGTATAGTCCATGCTTATTTTGATGTCCATGCTTCACTAATATGTGGTTAAATTTTATCTACTATGTCAAAAGTGATGAGAATTAGTGCCTTGGCATCTCCCTCATCAAAATTTTGTTGAGCTGTAATCTCCTCAGGTCAAGTTTCTTCTCCAATAATTATGTCCTATAGTTTCTTAAACACTAGAATGGTCCTCATCTTAGTCTTTCAAGGTATAATATTTGGGCCTTTGAGCAATTGTGATTCTTTAAAAAATTTGATATTGTCATGGTGATGGTTCCTTATATCTCTCAAATGGTCCCCCTTTCTATATTCCACTAGCGTGATATATTGATCCTTTCTATACACACACCCTTCTTATATATTCATTGGTACATGGAAGAAGATAGTACTCTTGATATACATGGTTGCATATGAAAGAGAACAATACATGGTACCACAATAGTAAGAAAATAGATTTACCCTATTCATGACACCTACTTAAAGAGATATTTGTGTACATGGACATAACTTCCATATATACTCAAAATTTCTCAATTTCAAGATATACATCTAGCAATAGTGATGAGTAGGGTAAATATTGGAGTGAAAAAAATCACATAAATGATTTCTTTTTTTTTCCAGTGATTTATAGGGTTAATGTTGAGATGTCATTATGACAACTATATTAAGCTATAGACATAGTAGCTTAATGCGATAAATTTACCTATAAATATAAGCCAAAAGTGTTGTTTATACCGAATATTGTAAATGTACAAAGCACATATTTAATTTTTGTACAAAATTATTTTTGATACAAAATTTACCTTTGAAAAAATGAGGTATTAATCACAACCAAAAATACACCCTCTTTTTTTTATTATTACAATGATTTTTTTTTTTTAAATATTCACTATAATCTAATGTTTGAAAAAAACTATAGAATTTTTTTTAAAATCTAGAGGTATTTCTTTTCAACTTGCCCTTTAAAAAGAAAAATCAATATATTATTTTATAAATAATTTTTCAAAGTATATTTATATTATTAACATTAGTTGAGTAAATTTTATAGTTTAAATTTAAACATTAATTTTAAATTATAAGAATTAATATTCATTTACATAATAAAATATATATGTGGTTTTTTAAAATAAAATAAATACTTAACTACAACATAAAAACTATGATAAAATTTATCTATAATATTTAAAATTTATTATAAAAAAACATGGGCTTGATTAGTTAAATACTTCAATTTTTTAAGAAGAATATTTATTTTGAAGTCTTTCAAGATAAATTTTATTTAAATAGTGTGAGAAACCCCTACAACCAATGCTTAGGGCTGAGCATTTCCATCCCATCCATGACCCCTCGTAAGGCCAAGAGTTGAGTTTATCAATAGGAATTAATTTGAACCTTGGACCTCCCAAAGAAGAACCAAATCCCAAACCTTAAACCTTTGGAATTAATTAAATATATTTTTAATATATATATATATATATATATATATATATATATATATATATATATATATATTTATTTGATTAGTGTGAGAAACCCTACAACCAATGCACAAGGTTGAGCAGTTTCCTCCCAACCATGATCCTTCGTAAAGTCGAGAGTTATGCTTATCAATAGGGAATTTAACACACACCTACCCCCTCACACACTCATCCACTTCACAGCCACTTAGGGCTGAACATTTCCATCCCATCCATGACCCCTTGTAAGGCCAAGAGTTAAGCTTATTAATAGGAATTAATTTGAACCTTGGACCTCCCAAAGAAGAACCAAAGCCCAAACCTTAAACCTTTAGAATTAATTAAATATAATTTTTAATATATATAATATATTTTTATTTGGTTAGTGTGAGAAACCCTACAACCAACACACACGGTTGAGCAGTTTCCTTCCAACCATGACCAGTTTCCTCCCAACCATGACCCTTCTTAAAGTCAAGAGTTATACTTATCAATAAGAAATTTAACACACACCTACCCTTACCACACTCACCCACGTCACAGCCACAATTTGAACCTTGGGTCTCCTAAAAAAAGAGCCAAAACCCGAACCATCACGAATATATTGTTATAATTATCCTATTTTGTTATAGTACAACATAAATAGTTTACCACTAGAAATTTTGGAACTCTAAAAATATGTGGTTCGAGTCCTAAAAGAAACAGCCATATATTAAACAATGTTTGTCTCATATAATCTATAACCTATAACTTAAAAATGTAAAAAAAAAACTTTATCTTTTATTTTTTTATAATTTATTAAAATATTATAATAACAAAATCACCCTATAATATATTTATATAACTATCATTATACTCAATGACTAATTAATATAATTATAAAATAGGATAATAATAGCTATATATTTCAAATGTTTATGTATAACCTATTATTATACTCACTGATTTATCAATACAATTCGAAAATAGGATAATTATAGCTTGTTGAATTATATAACGCTTGATATCATTCTCAAGGGTAAGAATTATTTTCAACAAGCTATAATGCTACTACACAATATTTTCAATTTTATTTATTAGAGTGGTGAATATCATCTATATCCTTATATTATTATATTATTAATCTTAGATGAGTAACATCAAGGATGAAAGAGATATAAGTACCGTAGACAAAGACTAGTTCATTTTCTTTTGTGGCCATGGAGGTTATGGGTTTTTTATGAATATATTTTATGGCTTGGATTTTTACTAATTCAACCAGGTTGGGTTTGGTTGGACTCTTATAATTTAGCATCTTAATATAGTACTCTCTTTATATATTTATTTATTTATTTAGATTTGGTTATTATGAAAAATTTACGTGTATTGTTGAGCAGTCTCTAACAATGATCCTTTTAAAGTTGAAAGCTATACTTATCAATAGGGAATTTAACACAAATCCATCACACACCCACCTCTCACACTCGCCCACAACGTGGTTTGAACCTTGGACCTCCTAAAGAAGTGCCAAAGTCCAAACCATTTCGTTGCACTCCAAGTGCATTATTTTAGGTTAGTTTGAAAAACTCCTACGACCAACGCACAGGACTAAACAGTCTCCTCCCAACCATGACTCCTCGTAGAGCTATGCTTATCAATAGAGAATTTAACACACAATATTTGTGTCCCCCTTTACATCGCAGAGGTTCGAACCATAGACCTCATGTTCAAATAGGACAGGCTCGCCTTCCCCACTTACACTACAAAAGCCTTCTCTTTATATATTTATTATAAATTTTTTTAATATACATAAGCTATCTTCATATCCATCATAATTAATGTTATATATGTTTTAAAAAAATCACGAAGCATAATTATCCTTTTAAGGAAAGGTTCTAAAACAAAATATTTTTATTAACAATAAGATTGGAAAAAGGGAGAGTATCAAGTTTATTTTATATGTTTTTTAATAAGTTAATTTTTTATTTTACAAAATAATTATTGAATTGAATATACTTTTTTAAGGATTGATTTAGATTGATAAGTTTTTTTTAATATATAAAATTGAAAAGATTTCATATTATAATATATTTTTATTAATTATATTTTTTTAGGGTTGTTTTATTACTTTACAACACTCAATAAAATAGTAAAAATCACTTATTAGTTAAAATATTGATTTATAACATAAAGGTTTTTTATTTTCATAGATTTCCTCAAACTCAATGAATGTATCATTACATGACTTATGATCATGTAATTTATTTTCATTTACTATTTATGCATAATGCTATAAAATTCACCCATTAGATTAGAAGCTTAGTTTCTCATGCTAAGCTCTTTGCTTCTCATTATTTTTTTCAAGCTAAATAAAGTTTAAAATTTTATTAGATATATTGGTTGAATTTACTTGCATCTCATTTTGCTTCCCACCACTTGTCCTAGACTAAATGAGCTTTAAATTTATTTTAGATATATTGAATTAAATCCATATGTGTCTCATCCATGTTACATTTATTTAAATAAACTAGATTTATATAATCTACTCCATTAAAGTTGATGTACAAACTTTATCCTTTTGGTTAGATTTACAAATTTGTTCTCTATATCATTCCAATTAAATGTTCTATGATTTTATTTATTATTTTAAATACATATTAGACTTTTTCTCATGTATATAAACCAAAATAGAAGCAATTTCAAGATGGTCAGCTATTAAAATACTTTAATTATTTAAAAAAAAGAATGAATATGATCCAAGAGTGAGTCCCATAAGTTGCATGGAAGGAAAGTCATATTTGAAATCCTTAACGGGATGTTAGGATGTCCTACCTAAAAGTATCGATATCCAAGTTAGAGATAAGAAAAATAGTGAAGATATAGCAAGTTTGATCCAAGGAACAAATGTTATGCCATAAGTGATTATTAAGGATGATATGATCAAGTATGATATAATGGTTCTTAAAAGTAGAGTTTTAATATGTAAGTTCTAGGGATACTCACCAAGGTTTTTGGATATTCAAAATTAGATAAACTAGAAGTAGCGATTGAATTCAAATTACACTATGACTTTTCTTCCTAAATGTTATTTCATGATTATATTTTCTAGTTTAGAAATGAGAGATAAAATAATAGGTGGTTGACTAAGGTTTAGGGGAAGAGATCCCCTTTATTTAATACCATGGAGTGAGGACTTTTTTGTTTAGATAGAAACTGTAAAAAAGCTTTCAATGTGGGTTAGGCCCTTTAGACTTTTGTATCAGGTTATATTTAAGGATTTTTTTGAAGAATATTAGAAATACCCCAGCGAAATTTATCAAAGAGGAACCAACTACTATGGAGCAAAAGCATGTTGTATATACTTAGATACTCTAAATTCTTTGGCATAACCCATTAAGATTAAATTTGAATCAAGAGAATGAGATCAACAAGTGGATTATAAAATATTATATTATGATGCCACAAATGTTATAAGATTGGACACAAGGAAAGAGGTTGCAAAGTGAAAACAATGAAGAGAGAAAATTTTGGTCATGAGATAAACATCTAGATGAAACAAGGAAATCATACTATAATAGAAGTTGAACTATGTCAAGGAGATTCTACTCCAAAAAAAGAGGTAAAGAAAGAAAAAACAAAGAATAATACAAGGGATGAGGAAGTACAATGTGAAAGTTTAAATTCAAAAAGAATTAAAAGTGCAAAGGAATATGTAAAGGAAAATTTTGAAGTAAATATGGCAGAGGAGGTCAAGTTTATTCTAGGTAAATTGTCTTTATTTTCATCAAGTAGTATATATTACTCTCTTGGAAATATAAATGGAAGTAGTGTAGAGGTGATCCCTTGCACTTTGGGGTTTCAAAAGCATTCTAATAAGGAAATGAGGATGGAGAAAATTTGTAGCAATTTAGGATTTTTAGGGCAGCATAAGAAGATAATTACTATATAGTAGTGTCTTTGCACTTTAGGGTCTTAAGGGTAACATAGAAAAATATATAGTTTTGAGGCTATTCATTGCACTTCAAATCCTTCAAAACAAGACAAGCCTATAGATGGTAAGTCTCGCTATAAACAATTGAAGAGATCATTAAAGATGAAAGTGTTAGTGAGAATATAAAAAAGATAGGAAGACCCAAGAAGCAAAAACAAAGAAACTCAAAGGGATATTGATATGAAAAACAAAAACAAATATCGAAGTGTTAACAAGCAGACCAAAACCACAAATAAAGAGTGATGATAAAAATGATATAGTGGAATATTAGAGATGTGATTAAGATTCCTAAAAACCAAGTACTAGGAAATTGATAGGTTTTTATCAACAACACATTTATAGAAATGAAAATCATGTCACATATATATAGCCATTTGTGTTAGAGTAATATTCCCTTCTTTGGGATATTTACCCTTTTACTCCACTAGGTAAAATATGTAGTATATTGCATTATACTACATAGGTAAATTATTACATTTACTTTTCTACTTTCTACCATGTAGATATTTACTGTCTTAAATATCTAATGGTAATTCCTAAATATCCTAGGTTAAGAATCCTAAACCAAACACTCTACCTCCTATGCCGCGTTGGTTAGTGTGATTTCTGCATTATTGTTTTATATGCTATTTTGTATCCTATTTAAACTATACTTCCTAAAATATATGGTTAATGCAATTTATCATTTGATTAATCAAACTCGATCTCCTGGTCACATTGGTACCAGAGCTAGAGCAAGGGAGTTTAATAGGGAGCATTGGAATTTTTGTACCATAGGTGACCTCTAATTAATTTCTATTTTATGCTCCTAATGTTTTTAATTCTCCCTATTGTTTTATTATCTTATGCATCCTAATTATTGCCCCACCTCGATTGGAAATCCCGCAAGATGTGACGCGGGATGGCAGGAAGGCCCGTAGTGGCTTAGTGCCTACAACATTGGGCACAGATCCTGATGTTGGGATTATTTGACCCTCGACGATGATCACCACCTACGGGGTTCTTTTTCCCATCGTGGATCGTGACCACCAAGAATTTTACTCCCCGTTGGCAATCTTCTCTATGGGCCCATAGATCACCCACGAGAGTGTTTGAGGGCAAGCAGCCCTCACACTCTCTATGGCATGGGGAGAGCTTTATTGGCTCCCCTGTTGGGTCTGCATACCAATACTACCAGTGAGAATGCCTAGAGGTCAGGAGCGCCCTCACATTTCCCATAGCATGCATCCTAAGGTGGTGCTGACCAGACCCTAACAAGCCTGCATGCACCTTAAGGAGGTGTTGACCTGTCATTATCGACCTGCATGCACCCTGAGGTGCGTTGACATGGCCTACTGCCTAGGCGACATATGGCACTCTGGCCACGCACCACCTAGTCGCTGATTGGACCTACTAGACGATGCAGACCTGATGTGGCGGACAGCCATTGGACTGATGGGACTTGACTCGGACCCCCTTGCCACACCACATGGACGCTGGAAAAAGGAGAGTCCGGACTCGATTGCCCGAGGGCAATCACAAGTGATAAGCTCGTCAAGGCCTTTAAAGGCCTTTGCATCCAATTTTTGGATGCATGTGGGATAATTCCCATAGAGTTCTCAAATAAGATCGAAGGCTTCTTCAACACTCAGGCGCCAAGGCCTGAGAACCAAGCTCGGTGCTTGGTTAGTTGACCAAGGCGGATGCCTTAGGCCAGATCAGGTCACAGGTTCAACTCCCCCGCTCGCCGATTTACAAAGGGAAATAATTTTGTATGGAATTTTTTTTAAATTTTGGCAAACTAAAGTTTAATTTTTTAATTTTTATGCTTAATTAAAATTATTTTTTTTAGTTTTTTTTAGAATTTTTTCATTTTTTTTGCAAAATAAATTGTATCAATTTTTTTAAAACTATTAAATTGATCTTTTTATTACAAAAATTATGTTATTTTCTATTTAAAAAGCTTTAAAAACTTATTTTTTTTAGCATTCAAATTGAAAATAGAAGTGCCAATTTTTTTTATGCAACTAAGCAATTGTCTTTCTTTAGTTTTCTCCAAATGTGGGGATAAAGAGACAAAGTATAGAAGACATTTTGTTGCTCTAATTATCGAATTTTCATCAAAATTTCCTTTATTGCTCCTAACTCTTCAAGTTTTCATGAAGATCAAGTCTTGGGTAAGGAAAGCTCTTCGTCAACAAAGAATCATAAGAAAGAGAAACGAATTATGAAGGCAAACAACACGATCTCATTTTCATCGTATGCTTCGTGAATATCGTAGAACCATTCCTCACTCAATTATCTATACTGATCCATGGAAGGGGTTGGACATAAGCTATGGTACCATGAGGATTCGTGAACCTTTTTATCCTAATGCACCACCTATTTTCGAGTGTTGAAAACAAAATCCAAGTCGTGTGTCAACTGGTCTAGAAGCCTTTCAAACGCGAGTCGTGTGTCGACTTGTCTTGAAAGGAGTGCTCACATTTTTCAATTTTGTAAAAATTAAGGGGGATAGAAGTCATATCTTGTGATTCTATTTTTTGCAAAATTATAAAGAGAAATGGGGGATATTTCAAAACAAGATAGGTGCATTCTTGATTATACTTAACACCTTTTCTTAAAAAATGACTATACTAGGTGCAATTTCGATTGCATCCGACACCTACAGTGATAAAAATTTGGGTTGCTCTCTTTTTTATTATTGCACTAACCATCATGTTTTTGCAATTGAACAATCATAAACATTGAAGAGCATTTCAAAAACCCAAACTTCACTAAATCATGCTACACTTTACACAAGTTAAAAAAGTCAATTTTTACTGCCCATCAAAGGTTAAAATTCAAATACCTTGATTCACTCTCTTTGTTTGGCTTAATTTCCTCAAAATTTCCATCCTTCTTGAAGGGTGTTAAGGTAGGTGCCATTAAATATCCTAGAGAGAAAAATCAAAAGTTTTCAAAAACCTACCCCTTTAATTTACTCTATTTTTTTGACTTAAAATTCCTCAAACTTTTCATCCCTTGTTAAGGGTGTTAAGGTAGGTGCCATTAAATATCTTAAAGAGCAAATTAAATTCTTCCATATACTCTTTTGAGGGTATATTGAAATAAAGATCATCTTAGGACAAATTGTAGGACTTTCATCATGGCAATTATCAATAAATGCTTAAGTGATACACAATTGCTAAAAGGTCCTAACTATTCAACATGGAAAACTAAGATGAAAGCCATATTGACTATAGAGGACATGTGGGATTTAGTTGATGGCACTGAATCAAGACCTACAACAATAGGAGTAGATAAAAAATCATGGGACAAAAATAACAATCGTCTTCTCATTTTAATACTCCTAGCAACTACTAATGAGATCCAGCCTCATATAAGTGAAGCTAAAATTGGTAAAGAGGCATGGGATGCTCTTAGTACCATTTTTGAAAGCAAAAATCAATTAACTATTCTAAAACTTCAAACACAACTTCATACACTCTATATAAAGTCAAGTGAATCAGTAGAACTATTCCTCTACAGAGTGGCAGATCTAAATTCTAAACTTAATGCTTTAGGGGCCAAAGTTGAAGACACCATTTTGACTTTAGTAATTTTGAGAGCTCTTCCCGAAACCTACAAAATGTTGATTACATCCCTTAATGTTTCACAAAGAGTTGTCACCTTTGTGGAGTTAGTCAATTTGCTTCAAACTGAGGAAGCAAATCAACTCCAAAATGATGAAGTGTTAAACAATGCACTTTATTCAAACAATAAGGGTGATAAGAAGAAAGGAAAATTTCAAAAGGGAGGATCATCCTCAAATGGTAAGGGAAAGCGATCTCAAAAGAGGGTTTGCTCGCATTGTAAAAAGGACAACCATGACACCAATCGATGTTGGTTAAAAAATAAGCAAAAAAAGAAATACAAAGACACAACACAGAAGCAAAACAAAGGCAATATTGCTAATGAAGTGTCTAGTTCTGATTCTGATTCTGGTTCAAAAAAAGCACACAGAGTGCTTATTGCTAAAATAGTATTGTAGAAGGAAAACACATTTTTCACCTTGAGAAAAACACCATTTCCTCTCTCTCTTTTTAGGCTTCATAAATAGCATAAGTTTTTGTTTGAAGTACTTGTAATAAAGGGGTGTTTGTACCTCTTTTAGGCTTCATAAAATAGCAAACTCTCATTGTTTGAAGTTCTTGTAACAAAAGGAGGGAATTTTATGGTGTAAAAGTTCCTAGGAGGTAATCTTTGTAAAAATCCTTCACAAAACTCTTGAGTTGCATTATAAGGGTGCATTTTCCGTAGCGACCGACACCTTAGTCATACTTCTTTCAAAAATTAATTACAACATGTTTTGCAAAAATAAGGGGCAACTTATAAGGGTGCATTTTCGGCAGCGACTGATACCTTAGCTACCTTATATTTTGCAAATTCATATTGTACTTGAATGAACCTTGTATGAAGTGATCTATTATACTACACCTAGCGATTACAGCAGCTGGTTACCCATGCAATTTGGTTGGATGACAAGATTACAATAAGAACATTCATTGATGTGAAGACAAAGTGAGGAATGACCCATTTTTTGCTTAGGAGTAGCTAGAGCATTGTGACAGAGCAAGAACCAGTAGATCAAACATCTTTTTCACTGTATTGGGACAGTTATATACTTTATCCAAATATTTTTGTATAGCAGGATGTATATGTATTACCCAAATAATGTAATAAGGGGGGATGTTAGAGTAATATTCCATTCTTTGGGATATTTACCCTTTTACTCCACTAGGTAAAATAGGTAGTATATTGCATTATACTACATAGGTAGATTATTACATTTACTTTTCTACTTTCTACTATATAGATATTTACTATCTTAAATATCTAATGGTAATTCATAAATATCCTAGGTTAAGAATCCTAAACCAAACACTCTACCTCCTATGACACGTTGGTTACGTTATTTCAGCATTATTGTTTTATATGCTATTTTGTATCCTATTTAAACTATAGTTCCTAAAATATATGGTTAATGTAATTTATCATTTGATTAATCAAACTCGATCTCCTGGTCACAATTTGAAGTGTTGATTTTCATCTTAACAAAATTCAAATTTTAGAAGGCAATTGGATGAGTGAGATTTTATCTCTTAATATCAAAGAGTTGATTGTAGAAACATAAGAGTTGGATAAAGATGAAAAATACCTTTAATAGAAACGTAAATGAAAAATATATTTAATAAAAATATAAGTTTAATATACTTTAATTAACCTAATATCAATATAAAAATATTGTATTAGTTTAATAAAAATATCTCCAATAAAAACCACACATAACTTATTAACCCAAAAAAATCAATGACAGTTTTGTTAAATTCAGTTGGCTAGCATGATTAATAGTGAATGTTTTATTATTTGAAGAAGGCTTTACCTTCTTCCAATCTTTATCTATTGTCTAGTTAGAGGAATCATGTTTCAAAATACAAATCACCATATATCTTTGTGCAGACACATTGCACAAAATTGTTTGGAGGTGTAAAGCAAAGTCTTGAAAAATTGACTAGAGCAATATGCTTATAACATCAAACTATTGGTCAACTTGAAATAAGGTCTAATATCATGCAACTTTCACCTCTCAAATAATATTAGACTAATAAAATAGTTGAGTGTCATTTCTATAATGATACCCAACATCTAATAACAAATGCTTTCATTCTGTAATGATATCCAACTCCTAATAATAGATGCTTTTGTATTAACCTTTTAGACCAAGCTTCTTTAACTGTAATCTCTTGAAGGGACTTTTTAGGTGTCCTATATTAAAGGTACACCATAGTATTTACAACTTCATCCCAATATTATTGCTCTAGATTTGCTCTGATGAACATACAATGAACCATTTTATATGATAGAATAGTTTCTCCTCTTAGCAACCACATTATGTTATGGATTATAGGTAGTAGTAAATTGTCGCTTGATCCTATTTTATGCTAAATATTTTGAAATGTTTTTAGGTGTATATTCCCCCCTCAATCTGAGTGGAGGACTCAAATTGATAGCCCAATTTATATTTAAAAAAGGTTCTTGAAGTATTTAAAATGTGTGAAATAATATGATTTTAGTGGAAATAAATGTACCTATATTTTCCATGAGTAGTCATTAACAAATAACTATAAGTACTTGTGTCCACCATAAATGGGTAGCATCGGTCTACATAAATTTGTGTGTGCTACATTTAATGGTCCTTAGCTCTATGAATGCTAAGTTTAAATGACGCTTAGTGTTGCTTTCCCATTAAATGACTAAAAAAATTGGTAGTGTGGGTGAAAGGTTGGGTATACCATTCACCATTTGATGTTCATTCATCTAGATCAAATATCCAGAACTTAGATGACCATATATCTTATGCTAGAGTGAGGTAGCATCAATTGTGGTTATAGATAATGTGACATTAGCAGATGATAGAACATCAAGTAAAAACAAACCATTACTTGTAGGAACTAATAGCCATAAAATTCCCATGTTTTGTAATAAAACATTTGTTCTTTCCATCAACAAATTTGAATTTTACTACTATTTCTCAATCCAAAATTTGTGATATCAATATAAAGTTATTTTCTAACCATGGTATATATAGCACATTTTCAATTGTGCATTTTTCATCAAATAAATTGACAAGAACAATACCCACTCTCTTAACTTGATAGGTCTTATCATTAACAATCATGACTAGTTTCCCATATTTTACTTGTAGGGAACCAAACCATTCTTTGTCTCTAGCCATATGTTTACTAGCCCCTAAATCAACATACCAAACTTTATCCCTTGGATTTTTTGTTGTCTTAGACATCAGTACCTTGTATGCTAGGTCAAATTCCTCTTCATAATCATATTCTAGTTCCTCATGTGCAACATGCCCTTGTTGTTGTTGTTTTGGTTTGGGCTATGGTTTTTTCTAATAATATTTTTTGGCTTGACCCCCTCAAGTCAAAGAATTGTATCTATAAAACTTGGTATCATGTCCTTCCTTTTTATAAATATGACAATAACTCCTTTGTTTTTGGGGTCATTTTTATGAGGAATAAGTGGAAGGATCCTTTTGTAGTTTCTTTGTTGAGATAAGTGTATTATTGGACAATTGGTCCCCTAACTAATTTTTTGTTTTCTCCTATTGAAGGATATTTACCACTTCTTCAAATAAACTAACTTCTATTTGAAACTTACAGATAAGTGACCAATATTCAACATGAATCAATAAGATCTCTAAGTACAAGGGAGACTAAGATCTTGTCTTCTATATTTTCTCCTATGGTATTCAATTTTTACCTTCAGATTCACAATTCTACAAAGAAAATACTTAATACTTTATTTATCTTGAACTCTCAATATATGAAGTTGGGACTTATAAATATGAAGAAGTGTGGCTTTAGTCTTCCCTTAATATATAGTGAAAAGTATATCCTATGTTTCTTTTGATGTTTATGTTTCACCGATATGTGGTTGAATTTAATTTGCTACACTAAGAGTGATGAGCATTAGTGCCTTGACATCTCCCTCATCAGAATTTTTTTTATATGCAAACTTGTCAAGTCAAGTTTCTTCTCTAATAACTATGTCCTAGAATTTCTCAACAACTAGAATGGTCATCATCTTGGTCTTCCAAGGTGCAAAATTTGGGCCTTTGAGCAATTGTGATTTTGTAAAATAAATTGATGTCACCATGGTGAGGGTTCTTTGTCTTCTAAATGGTTCCTCTTTCTATATACCACCATTTTGATATATCAGTCATTTCTATATACTTGCCCTTCTTATATACCCGTTGGTATGTGGAATAAGATAGTACTTTTGATATACGCAGTTGTATGTGAGAGATGCATTAAGGTATGCAAAATAAAACGATACATAATACCAAGGTGGTATGGAAATATATTTGCCATATCAATGATACTTGATTAAAGAGAAATTCTTGTACATGGGCATAACTTATTTATATACTCAAAATTTCTCAATTTCAAGATTTATGTCTAACAATAGTGATGAATAGGGTAAAAATGGAGAGGAAATAATTAAATGAATAATTTCCTTATTTCTTCCCAATGCCCAAATGCCATTATGGAATCTATATTAGGCTATAGACACATTAGATTCATGCAATAACTTTACCTATAAACATAATCCATAGGTGTTATTTATACTAATTGTTATAAGTGTGCTAAGCACATGTTTGATTTTTGTACAAAAATGTTTTTGATACAAAAATTATCTTTGAAAAATTGATGTGTTGATCACAACAAAAAATGCAACCTTATTTTTTATTATGACAATGAAAAATTTACTAACCCCATTTTTATTATTTTACAGATGTTCATTATAGTCTAGTTTTTGAAAAAAAAGTTAATAACCATAGGAAATTGCAAAAAAAAAGTTCTAGGGGTATTTCCTTTCAACTTGCCCACTAAAAAAAAAAAAAATCTTTCAACTTTGCCCACTTAGCATCCCTTTCAAAAAAATATGTTCCTTTTAACTAATTCTACATTCAAAAAATAGATAGCATAGAGGATTGAACCTTGGACCTCTAAATGCAAAGCATACAAGCCTCCACATACTAGTCGTCGTGGCATCACAATGATGTTGTTGTAAACATGAAAGCATACCACCATCAACTCTAGAAATTTGCTATTGCAACCCTTACACATTTTTTTATACAATCTATGTGTCACTAAGAACATCAAATTCTTCTCCATCAAAATATTGAAATTTTTGTCTTCTTCAAGTGGGACCATCTTCAAAAACAATCTCATGCACCAAAAGGTTGGATTTGCTAGAAAACTTCCTATTTTTTTCAATAACCACTACGTCCATATCGCTTCAAGGCACCTAAATAATTCTCAAAGATAGTTAAAGGATTAAAAAGGTTTTATGTGAGATGAAAATAAAACTTGACACGAAAAATGAAACAAAAGAAAAAATAAGTGGTCTATAGGAAATAAAACTTGATAGAATTGAATAATGATAAATGTGACAGCATAAAATCATAGGTGGATAAAAAAATAAAAAAAATAAGAGTGGATGACTTATTATGGTTTCACTTCAATGTGAAGGACCTTGACATAAGTTAGGAGAGAGCAATTGTTAGGGTTTACACTCTAAAAAGCAACTCCAAAATCTTTGAGCAATCAAAGGTTTTGAACTAGTAGGCCCATTTTCAGACCTCCATCCTTATACACTAACATTTTACCTTCCACTTGAGGTATTTTCTTGTTCTTCTCCTTCAAGAAGCATTGTCAAGCGCTATGACCCTAGACTGCTACTTTATTTAGTTTACTCCTTTAGAGGATTCGATAGAGCATCATAACTCTAGAAATATTAGAGCACTATCTAAGAACTTGAGAGAAAAAAAAAGGACCAAACTCATTGCTCTAATACTAGATGAAGGAATCAAACAAGGAAAAAAAAAATTATTCAGATAAACATAATAGGTACAATCTTTACAAATATATACAAAATGGTGTCTCTTGATTTCAAAATACTCTTGGTATTTTAAAGATCAACATACCTTATGAGGATGATGCGATAGATCTGGCCATTCATAGTCTAGGACCTATTCCAAATCCTTCTTTTGCCCCTATTCTCGTTCTACAACAGGAAACTTCTGTCCTTTTCCCTCCTAATGGGATGTCCAAATTTTCTTCTTCAATTAGGAACACCTGCCATACTTCTCCGTTCAAAGCCAATAAGTTGATTCCTGACAGTAAAACGGATCTATGTGATCATAACCTTATTTATGAAGTCTTTATTCCTCCTTATTTATTTGAACCATCCAATCCGGTGGTTCAAAAAATTAATCCTCACAACTTCAGTCCAAAAAATACTAGAAGCCATAAGAAATCTCTGACTGATTGTGGGAGAAAAAAAAAGAGGTAGACCTTTTAATTATGATCAATGGAAGCAGAGACTGCATGATGGCATTACAAATGGTATTCAATAGATCCTATTTTCTTCTGGAATTAACTTGTCTAAAGATGATTCGAAATGTACCAAACCTCCCCAACCACAAGGAAAGGGAGACAAAAGAACTACCAAATCGTCAAAATGAAAATCCTCTCATGGAATGTGAGAGGCCTTAATGGCATAGCTAAACAGAGGCTAGCTAAGTCATTAAGGAAAGAAATAAGTCCTACTATTTTCCTTCTTTAGGAAACCAAAATTGGTGACCCTTATGCTAATATTATTTGTAATACCATGTGGAAAAACTATGATTCTATATTTTGTAATGCAAAAGGGGCTTTGAGAGGTCTTATCTGTATGTGGAATCCTATTATTTTAGAGGGGAGACTAATTCATTCCAATGATGAAACTGCCAGTATTCTCTTTTTTGACAAATACAATAATTCCCCATGGGTTCTTACCAATATTTATGCCCCGAATTCTATCACAGGAAGATCTAGACTATGGGAAATTATTTCCTCTATCAGGAGTGCCTTTTCGGACCTTTCTTGGATACTTTCTGGAGACTTTAATACTCCTTTTTTCCCTTCTGATAAAAGAGGAGGTATCGATTACTTCACCAAAAGTATGGATGATTTCCAGTACTTCATTAATCAAAACAATTTGATGGATGTTAATCTCAAAGGAAATAAATTCACTTGGTCCAATAGAAGAAGTGGTTCTCAGCTCATCCAAGTGAAACTTGATAGAGTTTTGTTCTCTCAGGAAGCCTCAGCTATTTGGGGGGATGCAAATCTTCAATCACTTCTTAAGATTGGGTCTGACCATAGTCCCATCCTTCTGGATACTAATAATCCTAAAAATTTTAGAATCCCATTCAAATTTGAAGCAATGTGGTTGCAACATCCTGATTTCAGAGATAAAATTATTCGGTGGTCGCAAACAGAATTTCAAGGTTCTCCCTCTTTCATATTAGCCCAAAAGCTTAAATTAATCAAATAAAACCTCAAGATTTGGAATAGGGACATCTTTGGGAACCTTTTCCAAAATAAGTAGGAAATCAAAAGTCATCTTGCTACAATCGAAAAATAAATCTAGGAAGGACAGTTCTGCTCAAGCAATCTAAGAAGTGAAGAAAGAAATATTTTATCCCAATATCACAATATCCTTCAGTGTGAAGAAACTTTCTAGAGACAAAAATCTCAAGCTATTTGGCTCAAACAAGGAGATTCTAACACTAAATTTTTTCATGTTTCCACACTGAGAAATAGAAGCAACAATAGAATTAAATAAATCTATTTCCAGGATGGGAGTTTTACTTCTAATATCAATGAAATCATATCTAAAGGGGTTGCCCACTTTATGTAGCTACTTGAAGAATATCCTAGTGCCATCTCTGAAAATGCCAAGGAATTTTCCTTCAATTCATTCCTCATCTAATTTCTGAATATATTAATTGCAAACTCATGGTTGGCCTTTTTGATGAGGAAAACAAACTGGATATTTTCTCCATGAATCCAGATAAAGCCTCGGGACTGGACTGTTTCTCTCCCAAATTCTATCAAGCCTTTTGGGATTTCATAGGTCTGGATTTATATGCTACCATCAAGGAAATTCAGACTTCCAAAATCATTCCTCATGGGTTTAACTCCACCTTCATTGCTCTTATTCCTAAAAGCCCCAATGTCAATACCTTCAATGATTTTAGACCTATTAGCCTCTGCAATGTTACTTACAAAATTTTGACCAAAGCCTTAGCCAAAATAATGAGAGATGTCATGCCCCTCATTATTAATCAGTGTCAAGGAAGTTCGGTTAGAGGCAGATCCATCTTGGATGGTATTATCTCTGTTCATGAAGCCATCCATTCCACTTAATTTAACAAAAAGGCTACCTTCCTTCTAAAGTTATACATGAACAAAGCTTATGATAGGTTGAATTGGGACTTCCTCCTGGTAGTCTTATCCAAATTCAGATTTCATTTTGAATGGATCTCTTTAATTAGAGGATGCATGTCTTTAGCTGGATTTTCTATTTTAATAAATGGTCCACCAGCAGGATACTTCAAGAGTAGCAAAGGATTGAGGCAAGAAGATCTCATTTCCCCCCTTCTTTTTATTATTATAGTTGAGGCTCTTGGTAGATCAATTCAGGTTGCCAGACAGTCAGGTCTCATTACTAGAATAAAAGTTACTTCTCAAACCACTCCTGTAACTCACCAACAATTTGTTGATGATACCCTATTGTCTACCTTTGCATCAGTATGTGAAGCAAAAGTTATCAAACACATCCTTCTCCTTTATGAAGAAGTTGTTGGACAAAAGGTAAATTTTCAAAAAATAAAATATTTTTTTCTAAATACCCCTTTGAGAAGACAATTCAAGATTACCAGCATCTTAGGATGCACTATTGCCTCTTTTCCTTCCTCTTATTTGGGCTTACCACTTTTCATGGGTAATGCTAATGAGCACCTATGGGATAACATTATTGAAAGACTTCAAAAAAAGCTTTCTTTGTGGAAAGGTAATCTTCTTTCTCAAGATGGCAAAGCCATCCTAACTATGGCCTACTTAGAGAGCATTCATGTTTATTTTCTCTCCTTATTTAAAGCTCCTATGAAAGTCTACCATAAAATAGAACAAATTCAGAAACATTTCCTATGGACAGGTGCTAAAAATAAGAATAGGTTTCATTTGGTTGCATGGGAAAATGTTTGCAAACCTAAGGAGCAAGAAGGATTAGGATTCAGGATAATTCATTTTCTCTTTTGTCCTTACTCCAAAACTGTGCTTTGTAATATTTTCCTTAAATTTCACATCTTCTAGGCTTCCCCTCCTTCCATTGTTGACCTTTTCCTTCAATGGCCCAATCCTTTTAAAAATCCTATTCTTAAAGGCTTATGGGGATTTTGTCTTCATCATTATTTATGGTATATTTGGCTTGAGCGCAATAGGCATGTCTTTGATAAGGATGCCAAGGATGTTGAGTTCATATCTAATAGAATCATCCTTTTTGCGAGAGAGAATTTTTTGATTTCTCCCCTTGATCCTTTCCCTATTTCCTCTTTTGAAGCCTTCATACTCCAATCTTGTCATATTTATTTGGAGTATGGTTGTCCTGCTATTTCCCTTAGCACAAGATCTAATACTAAATGGAATCCTCCGCCTATCAAATGGGTCAAGATCAATTTTTATGGTGCTGCTAAAGGAAATCTTGTCCATGATGGTGCTGGAGGCATCCTTAGATATTACCAAGGAAATTCTATCTTTGCCTTTACTGAGCCTTTAGGGGAACTTTCAAATCATTCTACTGAAGCCAAAGCCCTATGGAGAGGTCTACAATTCATTCAACATATTCCTAGGAAGATCATTATTGAAGGTGACTCCTTGAAAATCATCAACTACCTAGAAAATTCCAAACCTCCAGGATGGAAAATAAGAAGTATAATTGAGGATGTGAAAGAAATCCTCCGTTGTCAACAAGAAGTCATAGTCCAACATGCTTTTAGAGAAGCAAATACTATTGTTGACAAGTTGGCTAACATAGGGGTCTTTGCTCCAGGACTGCTGACGTGAACTGATTCTCTTCCCCATGACGTCAACGTGATTGTCAAGTTGGATCAAAACATTAATTACAATGATGAATCATCAACTAGGGATATGTAACTCAGTGTTTTTCCAATGTCAACACGTGTTGCTATGGGCGAAACCTCCTTTTGGGTCCTTCTCTTTCAATGGGGCAGATCCAAATTTTGTCTTATTGATCAAAGTATTGTTCATTGTGTTAATTTTTTTGAGGCCTTCCTAGAACCTAATATTTGCCCCGTTTGTGGCTATATTTATTTTTTCCTTTAATCTCATATTTTTTCCATCACCTTTTTAGACCCGTTTCGCCTCTTTTTCGCTAACTGCCTTTCATTGGGATTCTAAGGCCCTTCATCCCACCACCTTTCATCATTACTGGCTCGTGTTCCTCATTACTACCTTGTTTGCCTTTTTGAGAACCTTCCCTCTTTGATTTTCATCTTACCTTGTTCCAAGGAATGTTTCATTGTGCCTTTCAATATCTTGGGTTTCTACTGCTCTCCCTGTTTTTCCTTTCCTCGATTCCCAAGTGTTATTTTAAGTCAACCTCCTCTGATCACAGCTCACTTTCTAGTTTTTCTTTGTGATAGCACTTGTTGGATAATCCTCCTCAATCAAATTCATAGCCAATTGGCTCCTTTGGTCTGGTTGTTATTCTTTCACAAAATTTTTACCTTTTTTGCTGACTATGATTTTTTCCTTCTTCGCCATCTCATGTTGCAAAGAGGTTTTTTAAATCCAATTGACACTCTTTACCTCTCACTGTTAGCCCTGTACCTGCCTCTTTGTATCCTTGCTATTTACCCCTATTTTTTCTCCATGAAGGACGTCAAAATGACCTATGTCGAGCCTGAAACCTTTTCCATTGATGCTATTTCTAAAGTAATTCTCAAAGATAAAGGTGGTCTGATTCCCTTTTTAAAAATATTTTTTGGAACTGACTGGAATGCCAGCATGGCTTTCGCTTCGACTTGAGAGGATGGCATCGTCATCATACATGGAGTAGATTTCTAGATTACTATGGAAATCCTTGCTGAGCTTATTGGGCAGGTTCTTAACAGATGTGTGGTGAGGAGGAACAAGCATAACTGGGAAGCAAAGCTTACCCACTTTGAATCGTCCTCACCATTGTGGAAGCTTCACAAAAAAGGTTTGTTTTGCAAAGACCTGTCTACTCCTTGGAAGGAATTATTGAAACCCATCATGTAGTATCTGACTGTTGATGATCCTGAGTCATAGTTGTGTAGCTTTCATTTATCCTTTGTTAATCATTTTAGAGATGCCAAAATGCTTAATATCCCTGAGTTTTTATACTGGTCCATGGACTATTCCATTATGTCCACTTGTGCTAAGAAAGAGGAAGGTTGGCCTTCCCATCAAGGATTGTTTAAAATTTTGTATGGCTATTTGCTTCAGAAATTCCCCAAAGGAAACATTACTGTCCATGAAAATGTTGAGGAGGAGTCCTCTCACACTCCTAGCCCTAAATCCAAAGGTGCTAAAAGAAAGGGCAAATCTGAAAAACCCCAGCTAGTCTTCAATGCTAATAAAAAAGTCAAGGTCGAAAATACTCCCACACATTGTTCCCAAAGGCTCAAATTCAAAGAAACTCCTACTCCTAAGAAGGGTAAGAAGGACAATAAGTCTGGGTCTGATTCACCTGATGTAGTTGAGAAATACCTGCACAAACTTGTCATTCAGTATTCTTCCACTACCATTGTTCACCTAGAGATAGCTTGTGTTGCTCTTGGGAAGGGCATTTGCTTAGCTGAAGGATCAAAGAAACACCCTAAATTTACTATTTTTCTATGACACATATGATAAGGATGGTCCTACTATCTCTGCTGTGACTGGGATTTTTGATATTAATGAGGATGCTAAAGAGGATGAAGTCATTGAAATCGCTAAGGAGGTATTTAAGGACGCTCCTAAGGATGAAGTTAAGGCTGATGTCAAGAACAATGAACCGAAAATCACTATTGCATCTACTGAAGCACCTCCTATGCAGTGATTCTTTCCTGACGCATGTTGCTGGCTCTACAGGGTTCCCTTCCTTTTGGTTTTGCTATAATGACTTATGTTTTCTTCCTCTCTTTCTAAGGATGCATTTTGTTCCTTTTTAGCATCCTCTTTTCTTTCCTTTCTTTGTTGCTTCTCTGCATTTTCTGCTTCCTATCTCTTCTTGTTGTTTCAAGGCATTGGGGTGCCTTTCAAATGCCCCTTTAATAAATTTATTAACTTACCAAAAAAAAAATCAACATAACATATCCCTTCATATTCTATGCTTTCAAGAAAGAGATGAAATAATGTAATAATTAAAGCTTATACCTAACCCTTAATAAAAAAATCCCTTTTAAGATCTATTTTTGGGATGAATATTTTAATTCCTCTCACATGAGATATATATTATTTATTAAATAACGTTCTAGCATATATTTATTTTATTAATATTGGTTGAGTAAAATTTATATTTTAAATCTAAACATTAATTTTAAATTATAAGAAGTAATATATTCATTTACATGGTTCAAAACGTGGCATGAACAGGGAGTGTGTCAGGGGATGGGTGTGCGTATGGCTATATGTTTGGTCCCTATTGACAAACTCGACTCTCGCCCTTGTCAGAGGTCATGGTCGGAATGGAGATTCCCAACCTTAAGCATTGGTTGTAAAGGTTTCTCATACTAACCTCAATAAATATATATATATATTCATTTACATAATAAAATATATATCTATATATTTTTTAAATAAAAAAGGTATTAACATGGAACAAAATTCCAATCATGAAATTTAAAAGTATACAAAACTACAACATGAAAACATGACCTTGATTCATTAAATACTTCAACCTTAAGGAGGATTTTTATTTTCAAATATTCTTAGTTTTTTTTATACATAGAAGAATCGACAACTACCTTTTCTTTTTTAACTAGTCACAAGGTCAAGTTGCATTGCCTTCGATCGTAGCATCAAATCATGGTGCTACCACTATAATTCCTATCTCGTCTTAGTAAACATGACCCAGAGTGAGGGGGTCAAGTCGCATTGCCTTCGATCGTAGCGTCAAATCATGGTGCTACCATTATAATTCCTATCTCATCTCAGTAAACATGACCCAAAGTGAGGGAGACCCCCGGTGGCTTGGGGTTGGTATCGTTGTCATCAAGCAGGCGCACACACAATAGACTCAAGTCAGAATACTACCTTTGCCCAAATTGGACATACCCTTGAGGTTTGAACCTAGGTTTTCTCTTGGTAAGTACCCAACGTCTTACCAATCCACCTAGCCCTTGCGGACTCAAATCTTCTTAGTTAATATAAATATAATTGTTAATATATTGTTGTAATTATCCTATTTTTCTTTAGTACAACATGAGTAGTTTAATGATAGAGATTTTGGAACTCTAAATAAATGTGGTTCAAACCTTAAGGGGTGAGGTTGTACACTACGCTTCGACAACAACTAAAGTATGGTTAGAAATAACCATATATACTTTATCTTTTATTTTAACCGTGGACCTCATGTTCAACGGAGATAAGCTTACCTTCTCCACTTGCGCTACAAAGACATACACAAAAAAAACTTTTGTGGCTTTCCTCTAGATAGTGGTATACCCAGATGGACGGTATTTTCGGCCACCTAAGAGCGGCTCTTGAGGTTTCTTTCTAACTTAAAGTTTTACCCCTGAGGGTTAGATGGATTGGTAAGTGTTTGTCTAGCCAGGTACTTATCAAGAAGACACTCAGGTTCAAACCTCATGGGTAGCTTGTTTGCAAAGGTAGTAGTCTGATCTAAATACTTTGAGCGCGCACTAGACCGAAAATGATAATACGAATCCTAAGCAACCGGTGGTCCCCTTCACACCGGGTCAATAATAACACGGTGAAATAGGTTTGATAGGAGCAGTCCATATGGTTTGAACCCTGTCCTTGTCAATTACTAAAAATAGTATGGTAACTCTTCTATATAACCAAAAAATATATATAATTATAAAATAAGATAATTATAACTTATTGAATATTTTATAGTACAAACATAACGCATGACATCATTCTCAAGGGTAAGAATTATTTTCAAGGAGCTATAATGCTACTACACATTATTTTCAATTTTCTTAGAGTGGTCAATATTATCCATATCCTTATATTATTATATTATTAATGTTGGACGAGAAACATAAAGGATGAGGGGTTGAAAGAGATATAAGGTATTGTAGACAAAGAATAGTTCATTTTCTATTGTGGCCATGGAGATTATTATGAATATATTTTATGGTTTGGATTTTACCTAGTCCAACTAAGTTGGGTTTGGCCGGACTCTTATAATGTGGCATCCCAATATAGTACTCTCTTTTATATTTATTATAATTTTTTATTTTTATATTTTTTAAATATAAATAAACTACGACATTAAGGCTAGTAGCGAGGAAAGTTTTTATTCCATCAAAATTAATGCTATAGATTTTAAGGAAAAGTAAGAAAGGATGGAAAAATATCACTAGGCATAATTACCCTTTCAAGTAACGGTCTTTTTTAAGTGATTTAAGTGATGTGAATGTTCTAAAACAAAATATTTATATTAACAATAAGATTGAAAACGGAAGAGTATCTCTTAACATGTTCGCTAGAAAATTTAAATTATAGTTAAAATTTAAAATAAAAGTTATATTAATTTGTGTGAACATAATTTAAGGTTTGAAAGCTTGTTATTTTTATTAGAATATTTATTTATTTAATTTTTTATTATATGATAAGTTTATTTTATATTTTATTACGATTTAATTTTTTATTTTACAAATTAATTAATGAATTGAATATATTTTTTAAAAGATTGATTTATTATATTAATATAAAATTGATAAAAAAAATTATATATAAAATTGAAAAGGTGCTCACATTATGATTGACATTAAATTTGTATTAACCATATTATTTTAAGGGTATTTTGTTACTCTACAACATTAAACAAAATAGTAAAAATCATTCATTAGTTGGAATATTGGTTTATAACATAAAGCTCCATAATTCCCATAACTTCCCTCAAACAAATTATAGGACTTGTGATCATGTGATTATTTTTTCATTTAGTATTTTCCCATAATCCTATAATATTCACCCTTTAGATTGGAAGCTTAGAATCTAATATAAAGTTCCTTGCTTCCCTTTACTTTTTCCAAGCTAAAAAGACTTTAAAAATTTATTAGATATATTAGTTGAATTCACATTCATCTCCTCTTGCTTCACACTGATTGTCCTAAACTAAATGAGCTTTTAAATTTTATTAGATGTATTGAATTAAATTTATTTGTGTATCATCCATATTATATTTATTTAAATAATTTGGATTTACATAATCTATTCCATTAAACTTGATGTATAAATTTGACCCTTTTACAAATATGTCCTTTATATCATTCCAATAAAAAATTCTATGATTTATTTTTATTTTTTAAATATGTATTAAACTTATGATCATGTATATAATATTTGAAAGCCCTAATAAGATGTTAAGATGCCCTACCTAGAGTATGGATATCCAAGTTAGAGATAAAAGGAAGAGCAAACATGACAAGTTTGAGGAAGAGCAAAGACATGGCAAGTTTGATCCAAGGAATAAATGTTACATCAGAAGTGGTTATTAAGGATGAGACGATCGAGCATAATATAATGATCCTTAAAAGTAGAGGTTTAATATGTAAGTTCTACTGGTACTTGTCATGATTTTTGGAGATTCAAAATTAGATGAGGTGGAAGTAGGAATCAAAATCAAATTACATTAGCTAAAGGTTGTTTTCTCATCATTTTTTTCTAGTTCAAAAATTAGAGATAAAAAATGGGTGGTGGAATATGGTTTAGGGGGAGAGATTCCCTTTATTAAAGACCATGGAGTGAGAAATTTTGTATTCAGATAGAAACTATTAAAAAGCTTTCAATGTGGGTTAAGCTTTTCAAACTTCAATATCAGATTATCAATAAGGATGTTTTGAAATATATCATAAATACCCTAGGGAAATTCATCGAGGAGCCAAATAAAAAAAAAACTACCATGTATAAAAATCATGCTATATATACTTAGATATGTGTTCTTATGGCTATTCCAATCCTTTACCATAACTAGTTAAGATTAAATTTGAATCAAGAGAATGGGATTAACAAATGGATTATGAAAATATTACATTTTAATGCTGCAAATATTATGAGATTAGACAAAAGGCAAGAGATTGCAAAGTGAAAGCAATGAAGAGATAAAATAAATTTGGGCAAGAGAAAAACATCAAGATGAAACAAGAAATCATACTATAATAGAAGTTGGGCTAGATCAAGGAAATTCCACTCCAAAAAAAGAGTCAAAGAAAGAAGAAACAAAGAAGAATACAAGGGATGAGAAAGTACAATATGAAAATTTAAATTCAAAAGGAATTATAAGAGCAAAGGAAGATGTGGAGGAAATTTTTGAAGTAAATATGATATAAGACTCAAGTTTATTCCAAGTAATTATCTTTATTTATATCAAGTAGTATAAATTCCTCTCCTGGCAATAGAAATGAAAGTAGTGTAGAGGTTATCCCTTGTACTTTAGAGTTTCAATAGTAGTACAATAAGAAAATAAGGATGGAGTAAATCCATAGCAATTTAGGGTTTTTATGGTAGCATAAGAAGGTAATTACTATAGAGGAGCATATTTGCACACTAGGGTTTTGAGGGTAACATAAAGAAGAGAGTGTTTTTGAGGTTATTCCTTGTACTTTAATTCCTTCAAAGCAAGACAAACCTATAGATGATAAGTCTCAATATAAAAATTGAAGATACTGATGAATCTAAAAGGGTTAGTAGAAATGTAAAAAGAGAGAAAGACCTAAGAAGCAAAAACATAAGCAAATATCGAAGTGTTAAAAAGAAGTGGTTCAAAACCACATAAAAATTGATGATAAAAAATATATCTTAGAGAAAACCCTAGGTGTAGTTAAGCATTGTAGGAAGAGGATTGTTTGTAGCCCACTTGTTGTACTTAGGAAGACATGAGGATGGAATGGAGCGAAAGGGGTGCAAACCCTAGGTGCAATCAAGCATTGCAAGAAGAGGGTTGTTTGCAACCTACTTTCTGTACTCAAGAGGACATGAACCGCTCACTATACTTAGGAGGATATTAGTTGCTCTTCAATTTATAAGAAAGTCTCTTCGATCATAATAAATATCTCTAAGGGATCTTTGGGTTCATAGGTAAAGTTTTCTAATGAGCCTCTACCCTCTATTAGGATTTTAGAGGATGAATTTGGGTTGGATTTGATTGATCATGAAGCCCAAATAGTTATCTGCAAACTCAGGGGCAAAAGACCAGGCCTAGAGGAGCTCAAAGGATACATTAAAATTTGGTGGTCCAATAAATTCCAAGTAACTTTGCTACCCAAAAATTTATTTTATGTTTTCTTTTCTGATTTAGTGGATAGAGATAGGGTAATCTATTATAGATACAATTGGTTTTTTGGACAAAGGGGTGTCTATATATGACCTTGGACTCCCGGTTTCAACCCCCTTACAGAATAAGTTGATGGCTTCCCAGTCTGGGTGAATCTATATGCTCTCCCTATGGAGTTTTGGGGAGAGAAGGATAGTCATCAAAACTGGTAACGACATTGGTGTATTCTAGTATATGGATACCCAAACAAAGGAAAAATTGTCTAGTAAAATTAATATGAGTAAAGCAAGATTGGTTGTTTGGATGGATGTTTCAATTCCTTGGTCTCAATCCATTACTATCTCCTTAAGCAAAGGGGAATGAATCCAAAATATTGAATATGAAAACTTCTCCCTAAGATGTTATGGTTGTTAGCAATATGGCCACCTAAAGAAGAGATGCTTGGTCATTTGATCATGCTCTAATTCCTCCTTGGTGGAGAAGGCCCTGCACATGAATGATTTTGAACTTCAAACATCATAGTTCACAAGTTAGAAGCTCATCCTCCAACTGTGTCAATTGTTCGATAGGAATCAAGCGAGTAACAAGACTTAACCTGAAAAGGAGAATTTGAGTAAGATCATTGATAAAATCTAAATGGTTATTAAAGACCATCCAGTTAGTTCTATGGAAAATATTAGCACCTTAGATAGTATTCTTGAAGCTAATTATGAAACAATTGGTGACAATTAGTTTTTAAAAAATAAAAATCATACAGAATGTGTTACAACTAGATATTACCTTAGGAGTTTGAAGTGCAAAAATGCATTCTCAGATCTTGCCACTTTGAAGAGGGAAGAACTTATTCTACAAAATAAAAACAATCAAAAGACCCATCCACTATGAACTCCGTAATAGGCCCAATGGTTTTGGACTATTGTTTTTGCTATGATTGGATGGTAGCTACAATTTTTTAAGTTTTGTTTTGGAAGTGATCTACTAATCTATCATATTTTAAAAGTTATTATTATCAATATGCGTTATTCTAAGGTTCAACCGGTAGTAATAAGTGGATGATAATAATTTTTAAGGTTGTTGCATCATATTATACTATCTTACATAGCATGATGTATAGGTTTGGGGACCTAAAACCCTTTTTTACCCTAATAAATTTTTTTAATGTTTTTTATAGTCTCCATAGGGACACCGCAATGACAAAAGCATTTGGCTCTCTTAGTGAAGATCCAAGTTCAATTTACGAGGAGACTGTCCCGATGTGCCCCCAACTTATCAACCTATTAAAAAATAAAAAATAAAATCTTGGAATATCAGAGGTATGATTAAGATCCCTAAAAAAGATGTATTAGGAATTTTACAGGCTATTATCAACAACATATTTATAAAAATCAAGTCTTACATATTTTAGCCATTTGAAGTGTTTGATTTTTATCTTGACAAAATTCAAATTTTATAAAGCAATCGAATAAGTAAGATTTTATCTCTTAATATCAAAAAGTTGATTATAAAAACATCAAAACTTGAAAAAGATGAAAAATATCTTTAATAAAAATATAATTTTCATATAGTTTATGACAATATAATAAAAATAATATATTATTTTAATAAAAATACTTTCAATGAAAAAAAAAACCACATAACTCATTAACCCAAAAATAAAACATTTTCAATTACAGTTTAGTTAAGGTCAGCTAGGTGGCATGACTAATAGTGAATGTTTTATTGTTTGAAGAAGGCTTTACCGTGATTAATAGTGAATGATTTATTGTTTGAAGAAGGCTTTATCTTCTTCCAATCTTTCTTGCTCTATTGTCTAGTTAGAGGAATCATGTTTCGAAATCCAAGCCGCCCATGGATCTTTGTGCAGACACATTGCACGAAATTTGTCTGAGGTGTAAGGCAAAGTCCCGAACAATTGCCTGTACCGATAAGCTTGGAACACCAACCCATTGGTCAACTCGAAAGCATGTGTATTATCTTGCAGGTTCCGTCCTCCCGAAGAAGCGTGGACTACCAAAACAGCTGAGTGCCATTTCTGTAATGATACCCAACCTCTAACAACAGATGCTTTGGAAATTAACCTTCCAAGTAAGGCAATGAACTTTCCCTGTTTGACAAAGTAGGAAATACGTCCAACAAAAACCGATTCAGACTCCGAGATCTTTTTGAAATAAAAATAACATTAGACGCTCTGGAATTAGAGCTGTCACTGTTATAAGATTTCATTCTCGTGAACAAACGATCGCGGTGTACTAATAACAGTATTCCATAGCGAAAGAATTAGGAAACAGTTTACTGTGTTTTCAATAAGATTTGGTGAACAGGCACACCAGGTAGGTTCTAGATTAACCTGATATTTATTCTGTTAGGCATGATGCCATAAACCGACCGGTTTTTCCTTATGCCCAAGAAACTCAGATAACCCTAATATTGATACTATTTTTTTCTATCCTATTGACTGGCCAACGAGAAACTGTCATCTAATTCCACGGTCTAAATGATGTCGGACGAATAATAGTCTAGGTTACAGATTATTAGATGAAGCAGAGTGGAGTAGAGTAATAGTTGTGGGCGACAGTTCTTTTCTGGGGGAGGGAAAGAATAATGGTGCGTTCAGAGAAGTCAGAGGGCCCGTTTACTTTGTAAGGCCTGTCAAGTCTTCTGAAATCTCAAAAAGAAAAGAAGAGTCCCATCGTGTGAATCTCGTGCAAAAAGTTTCACGTAGAAATTGTTTTAACTCACATAAAGTTTCCCCTTGAAGATTTTATTTTGCTTATCTATCTCCATGCAGAGAGAAAAAAAAAACATCGATTACATGTCAACCATGGCTTCTTCTGGTATCAGAGTCCGATTATTATGAAAACATGGGGACCACGCAGAGAGTTACAGAGGAAGAGCAAGAAGAACCAGAAAGAAGAAAATTAAAGCTAGATAGACTTCTAAGATGCTTGCTGGAGAAAATAAATATAGACAAAGTTTCTCCAAATTTCAGGACCTGAAACCGTAAGTATACAGTCTAACAGAAGCGCTGGGGTGGGGAGCTTCTGTGAGAGTGTAGACATAGAGGAGAAGCAAGTCACGTAATGCATTGGGAATCGAAACCAGGACCTCTGAGCTGGGGAAAGCTGCAGGACTCTTGGCTATTTTTGCCCTTCACTGTCGGCGTTTTCTCGGCCCGCCTCGCATTAAAAGCATGATATCTCATTGCATTGGATTCGTTTACGACAACAGTAACAACAAGAAGAAGATCTGCAATTAACATTAAAGCTGTGGTGGTGGTGGTGGTGGTGATGATGATTGATGTCCATCATCATTACAATACATCACATGGATGTTTTGGTGTTTACAAACGTGGTGGGGGGAGACCAGTTGAATAGATTGAAGGGGTCGACCACGGAGCTGCCTGCTTCGTCGTCGTCGGATTTATCCTCATCGAAAGGCCGGGGCGGGAAAATATTGAGGGAATCCGGGAGCTCCCCTAACTCAGCGAAGAAATCGTCGTCGGACCTGAAAATGTTCCCGAGCTCCGCCGCCGCCGGGTCGTGATCGTCCTGAATGATGGTGCTCAAATTCTCCGGATCCGCGGGGGCCCGCTCCGGCGAGGAATTGGAACCTGCACCCGCAGCTTCAGAAAGCGCAGTACCATTGTTGTTGTTGTTGTTATTATTATTCTCGCCGAGGGGATTATTCTCGGACACCATTATTGTTTCTGAAATCTCATCCTTGGGGGCGCCGGTTCGAGACTCGGCCGGGGTAATCTTTTCTGAAGAAGTGGTGGCTGTAGCTGTTTGCCTTGTGGAGCCTGCGAGTGCGTTTCTGTGGGTCGGCCATGGATGATTGTGATCCGACGTGTATGTGATAACGAGCATGGTGGGATCCGTTCGGCTCCGCTCTACCTGTTTCCTTGCCGAGCAGCCCTTGGAGCTGCTGCATCTGTAGTAACCTCTGTTGGCAAAACCCAACACAGAAAAGGAAACAAATAATGCTTTCCGTCACAAAACGAATAGGAAGAATACCAAAACAGCCCAGTAGAAATAGAAATTGATTGATTGATTGCCACTAAAAAGAAAGTTGAGGATCACATCATTAAAGAAATCGATTGCCAATATAAGCAAAAAGTTATGTATTACATCAATTGAAAAAGAGAAAATTGAAAACCAAAAACCGAAAACATTTTAGTATTTTCCCTTCAATTCTCAAACGTGGCTTAACTATTAAGCAGTAAAAAAAACAAACATTTCAGTAATCCGAATGCACAGCCTGGTTAAGTGTCTATGTTAAGCATTCATTAACCTTTATAAGCTCTGAATCTAAGTGTATAGGGCATCCATAAAATTCAGTACGCATGGATATGGTCGACAGAAGATTATCTCTATTCTCTCATTTATGGCAATTCTCGCATTTATTAGGCTTGTCCAGAACAGACATGTTGAGTAAAGATGAGTTAAGCTCACAGCTTACTTTACCTGGGGTAAGGAGAGCCTTTGATGGGCTTCTGCCCATATTTACGCCAGGCCCACAGATCAGAAGGCAGGCCCTCACCGCTGGGGCGATTGCTCCCTCCTGCCGCAGCAGGAACGCACACGATCCTCTTCTGCTGAGTCTTCCTGAAAAAAAAAAATCCATTAAAATTTACTCTTAAATTACTTAACGCTAATGTTCAAATCTTATGTAGTCTCCCAAGGCTTTCGTGAATCTGAAATTCTCACTTTCTTTTGGATCCCTGACCCTTGGACGCGGCCGGCTGAGAGCTACCGCTACCGCCGTTCTCCACGGCCTGAGACAACGACGAAGAAGAGCCATCGCATTCTTTCGCAGGCTCGGCCTTGATGGGTTTCGAACCCACCACATCCCGCGGCTCCGGAGCTCTGGGGCTCAGTTCCGTTCCACAGCTCTTTCCCTGCCCAAATTCCTCCTCGCTTTCCCTCTTATCACCAGACATTATTTTCATGGACGCCGTGCGCGCGGGGGAGTCCGTGCCGAAGATAGAGGGAGACGCCGCGCTGGTGGCCTCCACCTCCATGCTGTCGAACATCAACGAAGAACACGACGACACCGACACCGATCTCAGCAGCCCCCCGCCGTTGCTTCCATTCCTATAAAAAGGGCTGCACAAATCTTGCAGATCCATGGCCGCCGGCGCAGACGGCGCCGTCGTCAGCATCAGATTAGGAAACACCATGGAATTTGAATTCGAATTCGAAATCGAATTCGCTCCATTAAAAGTCGCCCCGGGATCGATTCCCGCAGCTCCAGGATGCCATTTGTAGGGATTCATCCTGCTGTATCCTCTCACCACCGCCTCTAGATTCCCGTCGTCGCTCTCCTCCATGGACATCCACAGGCTACACATGGAAACACACACACAACCAAACCAGAAGCCCCAAAAACCAACACTTCAAAACCTAAAAAAACTCCTCCGACTCTTCCTTTTCCCTCAGAAAAAAACTGCCAAACCGGCCCAAGACATTACACAAAACGAAGGACTCAGCATCAATCCAGCGGCCAAACCCGCCGCCAAAATCCCACAGGAAAAAAATCTGCAAACTTCACGTAGACGTAATCGCTCGATCCCTTCGCCTAATTCATGAGCAAACGATACCACTGCAAATTCCCCAACGAATGAAGCATCTCGGATCGGGCAAGCCGATACATAGAAACCGAAGAACAAGTCTCTATTGTGTATTCTGGACGGCGCTGACTTTTGATAAATATTAAGATATATATACACATATCTCACGCTCACAATACGATACTATATAGATACCGGCACCCAATACCGCGTCTTTATTATTATTTGCCCAAAACCGCTTATGCTGCTCCTCTCCCCTTTTTTTCATGGCTAACAAAACAAAACTGTCACCGTCGGTCGTCAGTAGAGAACCTCCCTTCCACCCTCCTCCGCATCTCTCTGGGATTCTCTTTTTCCCACCGCCATTAATTGCATTTCAGATTCCTCCGACTCTAGAAAACAATAACCGCTGATCCAACTCGAATGGATGCCAAAACCACTTTCCCTTTTCCCGGGCCCCCACATCCCAACCCCTAACACCAAACTGCAGCCCTCTCCCCTTCGCCAACCGCGTCGCGCAAAACTGCTTTTCAAATCTAATTTGGTGGTGGCGTTGACAAAATTATTAATCATTGGTTTATTTTTCTTGCAACCAAACATACTTTCCTCCCTCCACCCCTTACGCCTGACCCTGCACTCAAACCCAGGTACCACACATGTGGACACGCGTTAGAAATCAATATTTTTCAATTTATATTAAAAAATTATTTGAGAGGGTAGGCAATCTTTTAAGGGAGGTCTTTTGTTCGAATTTCATCAGTTGATAATGCTGATGCGGTTAGGGCCAGGTATGACTCCCAGGTGATTTTGATGGTAAACCTTTGATCATGGTTTCAAAGAGTTTTTCCCTAAATTCAAAAAAAAAAAAAATGTATTTGAAAATATTTTTTTTAGAGTGATACTTTTTATACACATCCATGGGGATTGAACCCAAATCACATCACCGATAAACGTCACTCACCGAAATTAAAAACTTATTTATTTATTTCGCAATCTTTAATAAAAACAAAAAAAACATATAGACATGAGTTTTGGACTTTTTCTTAAGCCGTTGGAGGAGATGGTCATAACGGTTTGTTTGACCGATTTCTTATGTGACTTTTTTGCCCCAGGCAAATGTAAGCTGTTATAGGGAATACAAAGCCGCATATGGAATTGTCGGTCCTTTGAAGAACAAGAGCAAGTTGCTATGGGGTTATTTATTACTAAATTAATAGTAACCCGTAACTTGTGGGGTATCTTCACGGTAAAATTAAGATTTCTTTTTTGCCACGTTCTACCTTTGTATGGCTGAAGTGGGTCAATCATTTTCTCAGTTGCACAACGCAAAAGAGTGTAACTAAAATGTACATTCCACCATAACCGATCTTCGAATCTTTACCCTCGTGCCTAATTTGATGCCAAACACGTCATGCTATGTTCCATAATTTTTTTAATAAACAACTTAGTAGGAACTTTATCCTAATTTCTCTTTAATAGAGCTTAATAACAGAATTATAATTATATATTAAATAAACAATAAACTTTGTAATCACTTTATAATTTATGATCTTATATTTTTGGTTCAACAATAAACTTGATACAAATCAAGTTATATAATATATGGTCTTATAAAGATTAATAACTACTTTTTTATCTTTTACTTTTTTTAGTTATAAACTTTAATAACTAATTTATTTTTTACCTTTTTAGTTTAATTGTCTGCTTCCAAGCACATTTTTTTTAAAGTTATAAATGAAAATTTTAATATTGTTTTTTATTTGACTTATAATTCAACTTTAAAGTAGGGTCTTGACAGGGTGGCTCTTTCTTTTTACATTGACTTAATCACATTAAACTACTATTTAATACCATCCAAATTTAAACCTTGATATGGGCTACATTAACTATTTATCCCAATTATTAAAAACTGATTAACAACTTAAAACTCGACATCATTTATATGTTTTAATTTTAATTTATTTTTAACCATTAATTAATTAACTTATACTTAATTTATTTTTAACCATTAATTAATTAACTTATACTTAATTTATTTTTAACATTTAATTAATTAGCTTATATTTCCAAGAAAGAAACTACAGAGATTTAGATTCGTTAAATAGTTCTGGAGGAACAACCCAACTATTCCTGGTTTGGTTCTTCTTCATGAGGTTTATTTTAAACGTTGTGTGTGTGGGGTTGTATGTTAATCCAAGGTTATGGCTAGAATAGAAATGCTCAACAAATAACTCTTCTTCATTGGGTTCAAGGTTTAAACCTCAATGTATATGTGGAGTTGTGTGTTAATTATCTATTGATAAGTTTAGCTCTCGACTTTAAGGTTTAAACCCTAAACATAGCTTGAAGTGGTTTCTCACACTAACTAAATAAAAAAATAACTTAATAAATAATTTAAATTAACACATCAATACAAGAAAATAGGAGGGTTTATGTTTTTTTTTTAATTTTTTTCCTCTCTTCAACGATTATGTTTTCAATCATTCTATGATTATTTTAATACGTATCTCATTTATATGCATGTAACTTAGATTTATAAGGAATTAAATATTTCTTTTAAAGATAAATTTATTTATTAAAAATAATTTAAATAAATATAAAAATAAAAGAATTTAGAAGCAATGGTTACAATAAAATTTATATTTTATGTTAATAATATTTTATTTGTTTTTATAAAAAAGATCTTATATTAAATATATGTTATTTTTATAGTTTGTTTTCTTTAAAAATGTATGTTTAGCATTAAAGATAAGTTATTATTAATAAGATTTTAAAACTTCAAATAAAATATCCAAGGTTAAGATACACTATGCTCCCTCTAGTAATTAGTTTTAGTTGAACAAACAACATCCTTCGTGAAGATAGTCTTATATGGTCTATAGTCTCATAGACATTAAGAACTACTTTACCTTTTTCTTAATATTTATATATTTAATATTGAAAGATGATCAAATGACACGAGCTTAAGTGGTAAAAATGTGAACTTCCAAAGAACAAACCACATAATAAAATATCTTAACAAACCATATGGCGGTATTACAATCCGATTGCCCTAACAGTTGAGACTTTGAAACTCTGAATAGAGGTCTAAGGTTTGAATCCTACGGGGGCTAGGGTTGTACACCATGCCTTGGTAATCAAAATATGGTTGGATAACCATGTATTGGGTAAACAACATCCTTTATGAAGGTTGTCTCATATGACCTATAGCTTCACAAACATTAAAAACTAATTTACCTTTTACCTTTTTACAATAATATTTTGATAGTTATGCACAAATAACTTCACAAGCTTTGAAAATCAACATATTTAGAGCTCACGTATTCCTCAAACCTCATGGATTGAAATATTACTTAAAATCCTATAATATCTCTCTCTATCTCATTTTACCAAAAATTGGGTAAGTCTAAAAAGATATTAAGGGCTAGGTGGATTGGTAATTGTCTGTTTGGCCAGGCACTTACTAAGACCGAGCGACCAGTGGTCCCCCTCACATTGGGTCAACAATAATGAGGTGGTATAGTCTCGTTGGAAGCAACCCCTAAGGTTTGAACCCTACACTTGGCACTTACTAAAAATAGTGTGGATGTAACCAACTCCCCTATGTATCCAAAAAAAAAAGTCTAAAAAGATACTACACAAAAGAACAAGGAAAAGTGATGATCAAACAAGTAATTTAACAATCCTAAGGTATGATATAAAGAGGGAGATTGTTAATGTAAGTGTGACAAACATACTATTATGAATAATAAATAAATGTTATGTAAAATAAATGCAATGTAACAAAACTAAGGGAAAATAAAATAGATATAAAATAAGTAAATTAGGTGAAGTACTAATAAAATAACAAAGTTTGTAAGAAATGAAAAAAATATAAGGTCCTTACCTTTTAGAGAGATGCTTTACTTGAAATAGAAGTCATTGATTTTTGAGCTTAAATCTTTTGATAACCTATTTAATGATATTTCTCTTGGCTAATGGACCTCCTACATTACCTTCAGTTAAGCATAAGACTTGAAAAGAAAATATTAACTAGGGTAGGAGGAGGAAAATACAATACATGACAATCTTTAATACCAATGTTATACTAATACTAATGTGAGGCATAGTGGTAGCACCATGACTTGACACTATGATTGAAGGTAATGCAACTTGACCCTGTGACCAGTTGTTCAAAAAGGAATTGTAGTTTTTGATTCCTCTATGTATAAAAAAATACTAATGTGATCAATAAGTAAAAATGTGATAGACTTGTTAATATTGAAGAACACAAGCTTATACTGAGAGGGGGGTGAACAGTATAAGACCAAATTTTACTTTTCTTCCCAAATGATAACATCAATAATATTAATGCAGTACAATAAACAATGCACAAATCATCACACACATGAGAGACACAAATTTAACGTGGTTCATCCAATGTGGGCTACATCCACGAAGAAAATATTTCTTCTAAATTTCCTCAACAAATATCTTAGGAACCAAATCCCTATTACAATTTTTATGGACCTCTCTCCACAAGAGAACTCTATCCCTTCTGCTCTTGTTTGTGGATCTCTCTCCATAGGATAACTCTATCCCCTCTGCTCTGGTTTGTGGATATCTCTCTATAGGAGAACTCTATCCCATTTGCTCTAGTTTGTGGATCTCTCTCCACATGAGAACTCTATCCCCTTTGATTTTGTTTGTAGATCTCTCTCTATAAGAGAACTCTATCCCCTTTTCTCTGGTTTGTGGATATTTCTCCATAGGAGAAATCTATCTCCTTTGCTCTAGTTTGTGGATCTCTCTCCACAGGAGAACTCTATCTCATTTACTCTAGTTTGTGGATCTCTCTCCATAGAAGAACTCTATCCCCTATGCTCTGGTCTACTCCAAAGCTTGCTCTTAGCTCTATCTCAAATCTACACAAAACCTCGTCACAAGGCTAGCACAAATCTATTCCAACTATGCTCACAAATCTATCTAAATTTGTACACATTACATGCACAAATCTACCCTCAAATTTGTCCCAAGTCTTCTCACAAGACTTTCTCAATTCTGCCTCAAACCTACTTCAAGTCTTCTCATAAGACTTGCTCAAATCTACCTTAAACCCGCTTCAAGTCTTCTCACAAAACTTGCTCAAATATGCCTTAATCCTACTTCAAATATGCTCTAACACATGCTCAAAACTACTCATAATACATGCTCAAATTTTCCCAAAACTTTCACATAAATAATGCTCACAACAATGAATATAGTGCTTTCAAAAATACTTTCTTCAATCAAAGTAATTCAGACATATTCTACCCAAAATTTGTTTAACCTCTAAAAATATAGAGAATGATATGTACTATTAAATACCCAATATGTTCTTCACATTCACAAATATTGCATTCATCCAATCCAATCTCTACCTCTTGCAAATCCCTCTCAAATCAAATCAAACTAGTATATAACTTTGCTTCACAAAATTGGTCTATATTTCTTGTAAATTTGCTCTCAAGGATCAAACACAATAATGCACAAATTTCCTTCACAAGTTTGATCTCAAACACTTCACAATCAATTTCAATGTCTTTCAAACAATTGATCAAAATATTTCATAATTATGTACAAACTTGGTCTCAACCCTAATACAATTGTTTCCACTTTCTTTCAACCAATAACACACAATTTATTTCACAAAGTCTAGCTCAAATATTTTCAACAATGCACACCAATCAACCCTTTTAACTCCACCTCAAAATTACTTTTTCAAAACACAACCACCTAGATAAAAAGTTGAACCACCATACCTCAAAATGTTTGATGAAGATGTGCCCTCAAATACTTGTCTCAAAAATAATATCTTTTGCAACTTCAAGATAGATTAGTACAACACCTATTTATATATTGGAAAACCCTCTCAAAATGTGTGCACAATTATGTCCCAAGCATATTCTTTAGAACTCTCTTGGTTTCTCAAAATAAAGCATCAAATTATAAACCAAACCCTTCAATACTAATGCAAGTATTACAAACAATAAAAGAACATCATACACCTTTTATCTCCCACTTCAATATTTCAACAACACAAAATACAAATTGATTAACCACTAATTACACCTTATTACTCCACAAAATAATACTTAAAAATTGCAATTTCCCCCTTTTATTTCCTTCTAAAACAATTGCCAAAATAAAAACTTATTTCCCTTATAACTCCCTAAGTCAAATAATGCGCACAATAATCAAGCACAACTTAGGCCCTTAATAATTTAACCTTTAATAAAAAAAAATTACGCTTACCACAAATACCGTGGGTGAGACTCGACCACAACACCTCTTGCCTACCAGCACACTGGTGTCGCTTGGGCTATTGCTAGGCCAACCGCCCACACAGAACCAAAGATGCACATTTTATATTTTAAAGCCTTCGTGAATCCTCCTTGTTAATAAAACATCAAAAAAAATATCGTCGTCGAGTTTCGACCCTAAGACCTGCTACCTGCCCTGCACCTTAGCACTGCCTAGACTGCCACTAGGCCAACAACTTGCTTGGGAATAAATCCCTATGATGCTTTCCTTAAAACACATCCTATATCCCTTTTTTAAAGTTCATATTATCCTTCCTTTTTCTCACAATTGCGCACAAGGGAGATCGAATGCCATTCCATCAAAAACCATACCTTAGTGCATAAATTTAATCCATATTTATATGGATTCCACCTCCTTTTTTTTGACGTCGATGCTTGTATTAAACTTTTAATTGCAACCTTCGTAAATGTTGACGCCAAAATCATATTGGGTTTAAATTATAATATAAAAATATTATAATAAACTTTTTATTATTTAAACCTTTGTCTTCAAAATTTTGTCCCCAATATTATAATATTAAAATATTATAATATTATTTCTTTTAAGCCTTAGTCACTTGCTTTCTTTTTGAAACCATGGTCTTAAACTAGGACCTTCAACCTTTTACCCAAATACTTAGGACTTTGTCCCAAACCTCTTTGGCTTATAATATTTAAAGTAAATATTATAACCTTTTTATTTTTATCAAAGCCAAGCTATCTTTGACATCAATGACAACCAATGTCATCAACCTATGACAATACAATATACTCAAAATTTCCAACAAATATCTTTAGTATCAATTAAAGGTGTTTGTACAAAATTTCTATGCAAAAACAATTGTTTTTCAAGCAGTAAAATAGAGAAAATGTGTCCTTATTACAAATTGTGTGATTACTTTATTAAGAGAAGTGAATTGATAATTAGTGAGTTTTTTGTGGAATGAAATATTTAATATTGCATTTGTACTCTTTTTATGTTTGAATTCATCTTGATAACGAAGCAAAGTGATTATAGGCACTATCATTAGCCCTAAATTAGATAAAGTAATACCAAAAAAGCCTAAGAAGGATCAGAATAACTCAAAATAAAAGGTTTTAGGATTTTAATTTTGTTATAGAAAAAAAACCTATAGCTAGTACTATAGCTTTAAGCTTATGTATTGTTGCATAGGTGAGGCACTTTTACAAGATATGGTATCCATTGTTGTTTATTATACATTTATAAGAAAATTAAAGTAAATAATGTTATTTATACCAAGACATAATATAATCAAAGTCAAAATAAATAGGTACCTCCAACGAAGGATTCAATGTGATAATGGAAAAAAAAAGGTTGTAATACAATTTAATATTATTTTTCCCAAGGCAAGAGAGAGGATGAAGATACTTGCATGGTTACATAGATAGAGTTACCCATTAGCTCTATTTATGTGTATACTTAAACACTTTATTCTTGTTTCTTCACATAATAATGTTCAGGTACTTGCTACATAAAAATAAAAGGGGGGGAGGAAGAGATAAGAGAACATGAAGGAGTCTAGAGAGCGAGCACGTGTTGGAGTAGCTAGAAAATAATTATTTCAAGCTGACAGAATTTACAGGTACACTTATTTTGAATACCTTTAGTTATTTGGGTGATGTTGAGTAGCTTTTGGTGCATGTTATATGTATATGTTTTAGTTGAAATAAAATATAAATTCACTTAAAGAGAAAAATACACGAAATGGTATTCTTTGATATGCAAATATTTCCCATCAAGGGTAGAGAAGGCGAGCACAGCAGTGCTAGGGCAACAAAGTAAAAATATTTTAACAATGCCACAATAGTGTTAGGGTAGTGAATGCGAGTGCAAAAATGCTAGGACAACAAAGTAAATATATTTTTACAGTGCCACAATAGTGCTAGGGCAGCAAAGGTGAGTTCAGTAGTGCTAGGGCAGTGAAGTAAAAATATTTTAACAGTGTCATAGCAGTGCTAGGGTAGTGAAGGCAAGTGCATCAGTACTAAGGTAGCGAAGTAAACATATTTTAATAGTGCCACAACAGTGCTAGGGTAGCGAAGGTAAGTGCAACAGTGCTAGGGCAATAAAGTAAAAAAAATTAATAGTGCTGCATCAGAGCTAGGGTAGCGAAGACAAATGTAGCAGTGTTAAGAAAATAAAGTAAAAATATTTTAACAGTGCCATAGTAGTGTTAGGTCAACGAAGTAAAAATATTTTAACAGTAAAACAATAGTGCTAGGGCAATGAAGGCAAGTGCAACAGTGCTAGAGTAGCAAAGTAAAAATATTTTAACAATTCCACAACAGTGCTAGGGTAGTGAAGGCTAGTATAGCAATGTTAGGGCAGCAAAGTAAAAATATTTTTTATTTGGTATTTATAAATGGTAGTATAATTTGGGAAATTGGTTTCTTGTTTTTGATGGAGAATGAAGAGGAATGTTTGGACTTATGAGAGGACCTTTTTGAGGGGAAACACATCTTTTCAAATTCAAGGTCCAAGGATCCCATTTTTGGATAAGATTTAGAAGCTGAGAATTGGGGGTCCTTGGGTTTTTTACGTGGCAAAAATAATACTGTAGGTTATCATAATTTAGTGGACAGAGGAGAGTTTATGTTAAAAGATTCATATCAAGTCAGATTTCCTATTGACTGCTCACTCTCAGGTATCTTAGAAAACTCTACTCAAGTGATGGGTCTAACAAATGAGAAAGCATTTCATTGTGGGGAAGAAAAACTTGAGCAAGCTCCAAACAATACAAACTCACTTTTTTTGATAGAGTTTCCTTTGTTTGGTTTTGGTTTTATTGGTAAAAGTCTTGATTTAGATATCCTAAGTGGAGTGGGTCCAAAATTACAATCAGCACAGTCTACAACTTTGATTACTATAGTGCGTAAGGCACATAAAATGGTTAAAAAGAGAAGGTTGAAGATCAGAAAGGTAATTGGGGAAGACTTGAGGATGGAACAAGTTTTGAATTTTTTGGATAAGGTCCTTATTTTAAAGTTTCATGGATATCAAATAGTTGATAATACACTAAATGAGTGGTTGCAGAAGGTATGGATCCCAATCTTAGGATATGGGCCAATTTTTCACTTACTTGCTAGAGGATGGATAGGCTTCCTTTTTTTATCTGAGGAAGATACACATAAAATTTTATGAGGTCATTGGTATTGGGGGTCTTCTTTTTGGGCTTTGAAGGTTTAGACAACTTGCTTTGATCCTAGGACTGAAGTCTCTAGGAGAATCCCGATTTGGGTAAAAATTCCAAGCCTGCAAATCTATTTATGGTCAGAAAGATCTTTGAAAGTGATTAGAGATTCATTAGGTAAAACCTTGGATATAGATATTTCTTTCAAATCTAGTGTTTTTTGGTTTGTAGCTCAAGTTTTGGTTGAGATGGATATTAGTGAAGGCTTATCAAATTGTATGGAGATAATTGTAGGGAATACTATTCTCACTTAGATCTTGGATTATTTTAATATTCCTTTTAGATGTGTTCATTTTCATGTTTATGGACATATTGTTAAGGAATTTTCTCAAGCTTTCACATAGAAATTATGGAGGAGAAAACAAATGACTAGTGGGGATTTCAATTCAACTAACAACAATTAAGAGATACCTATTTTTTAGAGCTCAATAGTGCTCCCATGTTGTTGAACCTGGAACCAAAAATTTGGATAAGGAAGAAATTTTAGGCCTAGCTTTATCTCCATTTCACTATTCACAAGTTGTTAGAGAAGGAGATAGATTCATAAAAAAACTATGAAAGGATTGGAACCTGATACTATTAAGTTTGTTGGTCAGACATCTAAACCTTATGATAATTACTATCCAATACATGAGAATAATATGAATTTATTTAATAAATAAATTTTTACACTTCCTTATGAATGTTCGAAGAGAATTCCCAGGGACAAGGCATTTTCTAATAATTTGGACAATGGGTCGACAACCTTAAATACATTGAGTAGGGATTGTTATCTAAATATTTCTACTATTGGGGAAGTCTTTGTGACCTATCAGGTGAATATTATAGGTAGGTATCTATTTTAGGGGATGGTTTGGAGACATGTTCCTCTTGTATATATTTTTTACGTTCTAGTAAAAGAGAATTCGAGCTAAGAACTTGTGCAGTTGTTGGAAGGTTAGGGTTAATTCTAGACCATATAAAGTAATATTCCACTACTTTAGCAGGTAGAAAATCATTTTTGTTTCATGCACAAGAGAAGGCTTTGAGGGAAATTTAGCAAGGTAAAAAAATTATATCAAAGGGGTCCTTAGATCGGGATAAAACCCCTCTAATATTTTTAAATGATATTTTTATCTCTTAATATCCAAGGTTTTGGTAGTCACTCTAAAAGACTTGCCTTAGCCAAGCTAATGGAAATTCATAATCTAAATGTTATCCTTCTACAAGGAACCATGAGGGAAAGTACAATCATCATTGAAGGGTTAAGTAAATTGCTTAGGGACTGGGAGTTCTTGGCTCTAGATGCTACTAGAAATTCATTGGTGTTTTGACTGACTGGAAGAACTCAATATGCTTAATTAATTCTTCCTTTATGGTTTTAGGCTTGTGGATAGAATTATTTTTTAAATACTTGGGTTTGAGGTTATCAGTTATTAATTGTTATAGTCCCTTTGAATATAGGCAGGTCTTTAGGGATGATTTTTTCTCCTAAAGGAGTGTTACGAATGAAAGAGTTATCATTGGTGGGGACTTAAATTTCACTATGAATAGAAGTGAGATCTAGGGAGAATCTAAAAGACTTGATAGACTTGCAGATTACTTCAAGCATAAGATTGAAGAGGCTAGTTTAATTGATTTAGAACCAAAAAAATTAATGCCTATCTATGTGGAGAAATAATAGAGTTGGGGAAGTTGGGATATCAAAGAGGTTGGATAGATTTTTTATCTCAAAGACATTATACAACGAAATAGATAGAAAACGATCATGGGTTGAGACTAGAGGTGGCTCAGATCATTCTCCCATTTTTCTTAAATTAGAAAGCCAAGAGGCAAAACCTACCAATCCTTTTAATATCAATCCAATTTAGTTGGAGGAATAATATTTTCAACAACTGATTAAAAATGAATGGATTGGTTATGACCAAAGTTCTAGGTCATCAACAAGTTTTCAATTTGTTGCTACTCTAAAAAAAAATCAAAAGGAGTTGTGTCATCTTGGACTAGAGTTAAAAAGGAGAGTATGGATAGAGATCTTAAGTTGGTGGAGAATGAAATTTTAGGAATTCATAAAAATAATGAGGTTGGTTTGTTTAAATAGGAGGAGAAAGCAAGACTAGTTGAACTAGAATTAAGAACAAATTTTTGGAGTGGAGGGAAGCTAAATGAAGAATGAAAAGTAGAGTTGTATGGTTAAAAAAAGAGGAAGAAAATTCTAAGTTTTTTCATAATTTTTCTAATCAAAGGAAGAATATTAAAACTATCCAGGAGATGCAGAATGAAGAAGGGGTCCTCATTAGGAGTTTTTCTAAGTTAGCAAATTTGGGAGTAAAACATTTTCAATCTACCTTTAAAGAACCTGATAGAGTCAATATTGGGGAAATTTTAAAGTTAACTAATTTATTCCCTAGTTTTGTGATAAAGGAGGCAATCAATTACTTATGAATGAGTTCACAAAGGAAGAACTAAAGTTTATCATAACTTATTTCAAAAAGGATAAAGGTCTAGGGCTTGATGGATGGTCTATGGAGTTTTTCCTAGTTTTCTATGATCTGGTTGACGAGGATATTCTCAGAGTAATTGAGAAAGTTAGGTTGAGTGGATAGGTTTTGGGGTCTTTTAACTCCACTTTTTTATCCAAAAAATGAGAAGCCTAAAATGTTTGATGAATTTAGACCTGTTTCATTGTGTAACTGTATCTATAAAATCATTGCAAATATTTTGGTTGTTAGATTGAAGAAGATTTTATTTGAAGTTATTTCCTAGGAGCAATTTGGATTTTTAGCAGGTAAACAGATTTTTGAAGCCATATAAACTGCACAAGAGGGCCTTCAATCTATTAAAACTAAAAATATTCCTACATTGGTCCTTAAACTAGATCTATCTAAAGATTATGATAGAACTAGCTGGTTGTAGCTCATATTGATGCTCTTACATGTGGGTTTTATCTATTCGATAGTAAAGTGGATTATGGGATGTATTTATTTTGTATATTTTATTGGTTTTATCAATAGAACAACTTCCAAATTCTTTATATCCTTGAGAAGACTAACACATGGATGTCCTTTTATCTCCTTTACTTTTTTTGATGGTTGTTGAAGGATTGAGTAGAGCTATTTTGGCTGCAAAGAGGGTAGGATCCTTGTATAGGATCAAAGTGGGGGTCCTTTATTTATCTTTTTTGAGTGGTGTTTTCACCCAATTGTGAAAGCACACTCTCCGGTAGGATCTGAGTCCCAAAATCCTCTGCTTGCAAAGAAATTATGACAAACTAATTTCTCCAAGGTTCCTGTTATGCTGATTCTTTGTCTACCAATGATGTTGTTCAAATGAAATGCTAGGAATACCTTAGGGTTTGCAAGTGGATATTAACAAGGGGCACTGTAGTTTACTTTAATTTGGATTTGCAATGGACTCTGAGCTTTAATGGATCTTCAGTTATTTATCTAAATGACTGTAATTAAAATGTAGAAAATGAAATAAGGGTTTGAAAATAAAATACATGCAAATGAAGATGCAACTAAACTATGTCTAGAATGCTACCATCTTGATTGATAAAACCAAAGATAATGAGGTTTCTGCATGCAACCTAACCTATTGAACCTGCAAATTCACACAATCCAGATAAGCTAGGTGCAGGTTTCTGGGTTTTTTTAGGTTAGGTTGCATGCAGAAACCTCATTATCTTCGGTTTTATCAAACAAGATGGTAGCATTCTAGACATAGTTTAGTTGCATCTTCATTTGCATGTATTTTATTTTCAAACCCTTATTTCATTTTCTGCATTTTAATTACAGTCATTTAGATAAATAACTGAAGATCCATTAAAGCTCAGAGTCCATTGCAAATCCAAATTAAAGTAAACTACAGTGCCCCTTGTTAACATCCACTTGCAAACCCTAAGGTATTCCTAGCATTTCATTTGAACAGCATCATTGGTAGACAAAGAATCAGCATAACAGGAACCTTGGAGAAATTAGTTTGTCATAATTTCTTTGCAAGCAGAGGATTTTGGGACTCAGATCCTATCGGAGAGTGTGCTTTCACAATTGGGTGAAAACACCACTCAAAAGAATGGCGCTAGAAGGAGGGCAAAATTGGTTTACTTTATTTTTGATTTCATACATGAATAATATCCTTTGATTTAATTTTGAAATCTTTTCTTAAAAGCTCACAAACAGCTAAACTGCAGCTTTTGTTTTCTATTGTTGCAGGTTTTTCTTTGAAATAATCGAGGGTTTCATCAGGTAGGCTGGACCCACCGTGTCGTATTGCGACCAGGTCCCAAAAAACTGGAGAAACTATTTTTCATGACCTTACTGGTACTCCCAAGAATAAGACCAAGCAAGTCGTAAGCTCACCAATCACAAAGGACCTATTTTCTCCAGGAACGTCAAGTGGACCTACGCCCGTAATATCAGTTGCCACTAGTGTTCCTATTATTAGTAATATTTCTACTACTATTGTAGGTTTGTCTTCATCGATTTTGAGTCAAATGGCTCAAGCTCCAATAGCTCCTTGGTATGGAGCTAACAATACTCCTTTGAATATTGCTGGGGATATCCATGAAATCCCCGAGAACATTGAAATATTTCTGCCTAAATACAAACCAGATGGCCCAAGAACAGTAGAAGAACATATCCAAGCCTATAGGGATGTTTTAATTAGGCTGCAAGTTCAATATGAAGATGTGGCCTGCAGAATTTTCCCCATGAGCTTAGATCCAATAGCATATGAATGGTATATATGCTTGCCAACTGGCTCAATCATTTCTTGGACACAAATGGAAAATGCCTTTGTTAATCAATTTAGGTCACCCTTGGATCCTACAACTATTTACAATTAGTTTATTACATGCAAAAGGGGCCAATGGGAACCGATCAGAATGTTTAATTGAAGATTCCAAAAGTGCTATAACAGAGTAGTTCGGCATTTTGCTCCATATGGTCAAGCTCCCTTGGAAAATCAAATCATGGCACATCAAGTTCCAAGAATGAACGCATTCCCATATCAGCAGTCGTATCCACTAGCCCCAACATATGCACCCATTCCAATCCAACCAATCACATCTATTCCACCTGTCCCTGCATTTTTGCAAAATAATCAATCAACTATGCAAGGAACTAGCCAAGTCAATCCTCAAGCCATAGTTCCTTTTCCAAATCCAACCCCGATTCAAAGTGTCAATCCCTACGGGAATCAAATTCCTCAGAACTCGACCCAAGTTTTGAATCAAGACCCCATCAATTATGCGAATCCAACGGGGGTTAACAACAATGTGATTCCACCGAAGGAGATTTATTCAGAAGTCAAAGAGCTCAAGAAATTAGTTCATAAACTGAGCAATGACAGGGTTCAACAGCAGAAGTATGAGTCCCATGCCCCTCACCCAAATCAAAATTTTAACAATAGAGGGAGGCACTGGAACACCAATCCAAACAATGGGGGAGTTCCCACTCCCATGGCTAACCAACTAGATACTTCTGTAGGACCTAGCCAATCCAATTCTCTTTTGAATCTTTCAGATTTGGCATGGGAAAGGGGGTGCAGGTTGCACAACACAAAAGAACACAATGAGAGGAATTGCCCTGAGATTGCTAGATACACTCATTGTCTTCAAGCACAAGTTGATGATTTGGAACTGGTATCAAATGAGGGTCCACCGCAACATCATGATGATAATATTATGGTGATGGAAACTGTATACCATCAAGAAGGTGAGAGTGAGGAAGAAGAAGACAAAATTTTGGAACAGGAGGTGCAAGATTTTTGAGATTTTAGAAAGGGGAATCATGGATACCATTTGAGAAGTAAATCTAAAGCCCCTAAAACCTCATCAACACCTCCAAACAATTCTATTCTTCCTCCAAATACTAAGGCAAATAATAATCCTCCCCCTCCACTCAGAAGAGAAATGTCTAATGACGTGCAGAAGACAATCAAATTCGAAAAACCAAACTATGACATAGTGGAGGATCTAAAGAAGTCCAAATCTAGCCTTTCATTCTTGGATGCGGCTAGATTGCCTGGCCAAAAGGAGGCATTGATAAAGGCTCTGAACTCACCTGATCAAACGTGGAAAGGAAAAGGAGTTGAATCCCATATGATTTTATGAAAGGAGAGAAGGGATGTCCTGCCATTCTTACTGACTCTGAGAATTGCGGGTAAGAATTTGCATAACTATTTGGTGGACACAGGTGCCACGAGCAACCTCATGCCTTCGGAGATATGCCAAATGTTGGGTCTGCAACCTGTTTCATCCAAATGCAAAGTCTTGCAACTGGACAGATTAGAGGTAAATGTGGTAGGGACTCTATATGATGTCAAGATTCAATTGAATTATGAACCCAAGGTCCAGCAGGTTGTAGACATTCTGGTGGTTAATATCCCAAGTAGGTATGGAATGTTACTTGCGAGGGATTGGATGAAAAATCTGAATGGCTATTTTTCAACAGACTGCTCACATATGTGGCTACCATGGAAGGGAATTGCAAACCAAATCAAAGTGGAAAATGAACCGAGGCTTAAGGAGATTATAACATATTTTAACAAGCCGAATGAAGTTCAACTTTTTGAGCCAGAACTAGGAGTTTATGCCCTTGATGTTGAGGAAGCTGCTGAAGAGCCTAAAGAAGAGGCGTGTCATGGTGGCTCTTCTGAGGAAAATGATTACACATGGTTGCTTAGGTTTGATGGATCAAAATCTAGACAGGGAGTAGGAGCTGGAGTCGAGCTCACTGGTCCAGGAGGTAAACCATTATTAGCTGCTTACAGACTATAATTTCCTTGCATGAACAATGTGGTAGAATATGAAGCATTGATCTTTGGTTTACGTCTAGCATTGAGCAAGCATGTTAAATGCTTGAAGGTTTTGGGAGATTCTAAGTTGGTAGTCAATCAAATCAAAGGACAGTATACATGTCGTGACAGGAGGCTAAGCCTTTATAGAACTAGGGTTATGGACCTCATGGAGGAGTTCGATGCGTTCAATATAGCCCTTATTTCTAGAAAAGAAAATCGAATAGCAGACTCTCTTGCAGTCATCGTAGGCATGTTAAACCCGATTGATATAAAAAGATGTAAAAAGTTTTCCATTGAACTGGTTCCTTGTCGATCAATACCCGATAATGTAAAGAATTTCCAGGTTTTTGAAAGTGACAGACACATTTTCAAATTTGTCACGAACTCGGGTATTTTTGAAAATCAGGTGATTGATGAGGAGCAAAGGTGGCAAGATGAAACAGAGAATGAAATTGAAACTGCGTATCAATCCAACAAGATACCTAAAGACGTGGTTTCATTGGAAAAAATGTTCGACATGGGATGCAAGACCAAGAAAGGAGAAAGAGTCCCACTCCCCAAAGATGCATGTGATTCAATTAATCTAGGGAGTGCAGACAATCCAAAGGAGGTGTACATTGCAAAGGCATGTACAGATGAAGAAAGGAACAACATAATGCGAGCATTGAAGCATTACATAGATTGCATTGCTTGGAATTACAATGAGTCGAAGACATACAAAAAAGACATTATCACACATACCATCCCTTTGAAGCTAGACTCCAAGCCTTTTAGGCAAAGACAACGAGTTGTTAACCCGCTATTGGAGCCTTTAATCGAAAGGGAGGTCAAAATATTATTGGAAGCGAAAATAATTTTTCTTGTTAGGCACTCAACATGGGTTTCTAACCTCATTCCAGTAAGAAAAAAGAGTGGAGAGATTAGGTTGTGCATAGATTTTCAAAATCTTAATAAAGCCTCTCAAAAAGATAATTATCCATTGCCATCAATCGATGAAATTCTACAAATGGTAAATGGATCTAAAATGATGTCCTTTATCGATGGGTATTCTGGATACAACCAAATTCTTATACATCTAGATGACAGGATGAAAATAGCCTTCACTACCAAGTGGGGGACATTTGCATATAAGAGAATGTCGTTCGGACTGTTAAATGTTGGTGCAAATTTTCAACGCGCCATGGATTATGCATTCAAAGGGATCATAGGCAAATGTATCATCGTGTATGTGGATGATATCCTAGTTTTCTCAAAGAAGAGAGAGGACCATGTCAAAGATTTAAAGAAAGTGCTTCAAAGATGCAGAGAACATGGAATTTCATTAAATCCCAAAAAGTGCATTTTCGGAGTAATAGAAGGAAAATTGTTGGGTCACATCATTTCAAAAGAGGGCATATCCATCGACCCAGAAAGGATACAAGCTATCCAAAACTTACCTCTCCCGAGTAGTAAAAAATAATTGAGATCTTTCTTTGGGTAGGTTAATTTTGTGAGGAAGTTTATCTCTAGCTTTGCTGAGATAGCCAAACCTCTGAACAAGATGCTTAAGAAATATGTGGATGTAAAATGGAACGAGGAAAGTAGGGTGGCCTTCCAGAACATCAAATATGCCATTTCTAGAGCCCCTATCCTCATAAGTCTAGACTACTCCAAGCCTTTCTATATTTATGCTTTTGCATCAGAACACTCTTTTGCGAGTGTCTTAACCCAAAAAGGCGAGGATAGTGCCGAAAAACCTATAGCATTTTTAAGTGCCCCCTTAAAAGATGCTCAATTAAGGTATTCAATCCTTGATAAGCAAATGTACGCACTTTTTAAAATGGTGAAAAATTTTAGGCATTACATTGTGCACAGCAGAGTTATTGCCATCGTGCATGACTCTGCTGTTAAGACCATGTTTTTACAAAATGAACTAGGTGAGAAAATAGGGAAATGGATTTCCACCATCTAAGAATTTGATCTCGAAATCCAACCTATGAAACTAGTTCGAGGACAGGGGCTGGCGAAGGCAATCACAAAAAATAATCCGCAAATAACATGCCAATGCTCGAATACATAATACATTGCTAAGGATGACTGGTATGTTGATATTGTGCAATTTTTATTGAATGGTAAGTGTCCTAATTTGAATTCAACCCAGAGAAGAGATTTAAGGCTTAAGTCTATAAATTATCTGATGAAATATGGTGTTCTTTACAGGAAGAATCATGAAGGAATCTACCTAAGGTGCCTGAACAAAGAAGAAGCTGCCAGGGTGTTACAGGAATTTCATGAGAAACATGGAACTGGTCATGGTGCGGCAAATGCTATAGCGCATCAAATCCTGAGAGCAGGATACTACTGGCCACATATTTTCAAAGATGCACATGCCCATGTATGATCTTGTCATATCTGTCAAGTGGCTGCCAATAGAGAAAGAAATGCAGCCATGCCGTTACAACCTGTAGTTGAAATGAGACCATTTGCACAGTGGGGACTATATTTTATTGGGGTTATTAACCCAAATTCATCTAATTCCTATAAATCCATATTAACAGCTACAGATTACTATACAAGGTGGACAGAAGCGATTCCTACTAAACATGCCACCACAGACGTTGTAATTAAATTCCTTGAGGACCAAATTATAACAAGATTTGGAATGCTCGATTCTATTGTCAGTGACAATGGTAAAGCTTTTATTTCTACACAATTTGCAGATTGGGCATATGATAACAAAGTGAGCTTAAAGTTTGCATCTAATTATTATCCTCAAGGAAATGGTTTGGCCGAATATTCAAATAAGAATTTGTTGAATACCATTAAGAAGTTTTTGGAAAAGAATCCTCGGGACTGGCACAGCCAATTGAAGTTTGCCCTTTGGGTAGATAGGACCAGAGTGAAAGAATCCATAGGGAATACTCCCTATCATTTGGTCTATGGGCAAGACCCGATATTTCCTACAAATTTGAAGTTGCAGACCTTACATTTCATACAAGAGTATTTGGGGACAGATGATCAAGTTGAAGCCAGGTTAAGTCATTTGCTGCATCTTGATGAAAAGAGAGAAGAAGCCATGAATCACATGAATAAACATCAGGAAGTTATCAAAAGGTGGTTTGACAGAAGGGCCAAAGTTAAGTCATTCAGAATTTCAGATTTGGTATTACTATGGGACAAAAGACATGAGGAAAAATGGAATCATCAAAAGTTTGATTGTCTTTGGTTAGGCCCATATCAGATTTTAGAGATTCTTGGGAAGAATACCTTCAGGCTAAAAACTTTAGAAGGGAGAGATTTTATGCTACCGGTTAATGGGCAGATTTTAAAGCATTATTTTAGCCCTTAGGTTGTGAGATTTTGATATTATTCTTTCGATTTTGATGGGGATTTTCAGATTTTGTTTTTGCTTAGGATCGTTAGTTTAGCTAGGATTTTGGTTATGGATTTGATTTCAATTGACATGTTTTGTTTATTTTGATAAAAAAAAAAAAATATTGAGATGTCAACTTATGCTTAAGGTTAGGGGAATATGAAATATTGGAATTGTCCTGTAAAAGCTCCACAAGTAACACAAACATATTAAGTTATATTTTTTTATTTTGTGATGCATGAAAGAGTCAGTTTTGCATGACAAATCTTTCATTTGCAATTCAAGAGATAATGCATTTATGGTACATCTCACTTTACATATGCATTCCATCTTAGTTGCATATGCATCTTAGGTACGAATCATTTAAGTATGTCAATCCCTCTTAGGGTTGTGTTATAACATAAACATAAGAATGAGTCCTAAGGTTGGAAACTGAGTCTTGAGATATCTAGAACCAAGCACGTCTCATACATTAAAAAGGATCTTGAGAAAAATGATCAAAACCTAACTTGGAAGAAAAGGTTGGGCGAAAGAAGTTTTCATGTCTATCCTATTTATGCAGCATGATCCTTAAACAGTGGTTTTGACCACTTCCATTAAGCTTAAAGTCTAAAATCATAGTAGTAAGGATAGGGCTAAATCCTCATCGAAATTAGGTTGAGGATCCAATTCCCCAAAGCTTTGATTTGACCTACATGGAGTAGTAAGGATAGGGCATAAATTCTCATCTCACTTAGGTTGAGAATCTGATTCCCCAAAGCTCTTATGTCTCATTTCATAATAAATCTTGGATTGTAAGGATCATACTATTTGTCCTCTGCAAAGGATGGGTAGTCATCCCCAAGGTCTAAGCAACAAAATTAATATTTTCTATTTACATATAAAGTTTGGATTGGAAGGATCGTACTACATGTCCCTAGCAAGGATGGGTAGTCATCCCTAAGATCCAAGAAGTAAAAAATAAAATTTTCCCATCTCATCTTTATATTGGATTGGAAGGATCGTACTACTTGTCCTTTGCAAAGGATGGGTAGTCATCCCCAAGGTCCAAATAAATGAAGATAAGTTTTGGATTGTGGGGTTAGATATGCCCATGCATGGCAACATGTCTTGTCTAAAAAACAAGACCACTGATTGTCCAAAGGGTTAGACTAGCATGACCATTTCTTCCATAATTGGTTTAATTATTTTGCTCAAAGTGAGGTAATGAACTCTAAATCAGAATAGTAAGGATAGGGTTAAACTCTCATCTCGGTTGGTTGGGAGTCTGATTCCCCAAAGTTATGATTTCACATTCACTCGCACATGGGTTCAGGATAGTAGGGACTCATAACCAACTTTGGGATATAATAAGTGGATCCTAAGAGGGTTTGGCAATCTTGAATTTTTGTACATGATACTAGAAGAAAGATTATGCATTTTATAAAAGTGGGATTTCCTAGCGTATTCATTAGGTTACACAAATCATTCACAATCTCATATATGCATTCATGCAAAACTGACGATGGAGTGTGGATCAATTTCAAACGATAGGGAAAGAAATTCATTGCACACACTGAGCTAATACTTGATGATTCTAATGATTCATGTACTTCTGATATTTGGGCATTTGTTTTTATTGCTTATGTGTTAACACATATTTTTGAGTTTGTATGTGTTTCAGGTTGGGTTCTTACTAAAATGCTTAAGAGCATTTGACAGCAGAGTTGCCATTTGTTGTGGTTGATCCACAACACACCCCAAAATTGGGGACCCACCTTTTTTGTAGGCTTTCAGAGAAAATATCAGTGACCCAGATGCTAAAAATGAAGAAAAGGGGCAAAAATGCACATGTGTAGAAAGTGTTGCGAAATCGCGACATGTCGCAAAATCGCTGTCGAAAGAGGAGAGAAAATAAAAATGAAAAAATGTCACGAAATCGCAACATGTCGCTCCATCACTGCCAGAAGAGGAGAGAGAAAAGGAAAATGGAAAAGTGTCACGAAATCGTGACATGTCACTCCATCGCTGCCAGAATAGGAGAGAGAAAAGGAAAATGAAAAAGTGTCGCGAAATCACGACATGTCGTTCCATCGCTGCCAAAAGAGGAGAGAGAAAAGAAAAATGAAAAAGTGTCATGAAATCGTGACATGTCGCTCCATCGCTGCCGAAAGAGGAGAGAGAAAGGTAAAATGGAAAGGCATAGCGATATCACGACGCATCGCAAAACCGCGGGTCAAACTGGTCAAACGGCATGAAACAAAAAAACATCACGAAATCACGACAGAAGCAAGCCCAGTTGTACGGAACAGAAAAGGCGTAGCGAAATCGTGACAAAAATTAGCAAAGGTGCATGAAGCACAAAATGGTCGTGAAATCACGACAGAATCTACCGAAAGGCATGAAGAGCAAAAATGGTCGCAAAATCGCGACAGAAAGCAGCAAAGGGGGATGAAGCGAAAAGGCATCACGAAATCATGACAGGTTGCGGTTTTGCGGCTCCGAAGCAGCGAAGTAGTACGGACAAAGGTAGCGTAGCGATTTCGCGACGGAAAATTGGCAAGTGTACGAAAGAGTAAAATGGTAGCGAAATCACGACCACATTGAGCGAAAATGCACAAGTGAAAAAAGCGTCACGAAATCACAAAAAAATCAAGCAAAGAGGCATGAAGCACGAAAATGGTCATGAAATCGCGACAGAAAGCAGCCAAAGCATCGCCGAGTGAAAAACGTTGCGAAATCACGATAGGTTGTAGCTAAAGCATATGGATGAAAAAGAACGTCGTGATATCGCGACAGCATGCAACAAAGGTGCCCGAAATGGAAAAGCGTCATGGTTTCATGATAGGTTGCGGGCAAATGGTATGAAATAGAAAAAGTGTCACGATTTCGTGACAGAAAGCTGTAGGATACTCCGAATGAAAAATCGTCATGATTTCGCGACAAGAAGCAGTCGAGGGTGTACGGACATGGAAAGTGTCATGATATCGTGACATGTCACATTTTCATGGATAGGAAGGCGAACAGGCTACATGCTATTTTTTGTCGTCATTTTCAGGAGGACGTTACAAAAGGCATAGAAAGCGTGAGACACGTGGCATACAGGTGTCGAAGTTGTAGAGGCGTTACATGCAGCGGTAGATTTCAAGCGTTTTGGCATCAAGCATGAAGTGAAAGCATCGAAAAGGTAGGAATTTGAAAAGACGCATTCTAGAAGGTGAAACGAAGTGATGCAGGTGAATCGAAGAGCCATGCCAGATAGTATAAAACTTGGAAGCGCAGATTGAGCAAGGGTTGGAAAATGTTGCTAGCAGAGTTGTAGAGACAAGGGCTGCATGCCATTCTGGGCCTACACTTGGAGCAATTTCCTTCATTTGTTCTGGATTTTTTATACCTGGAACATTCTGTAATTGTAATTGATTCATCATTTTAATACAAAAATACAGAGAGTTGGCATCTCATTGATGAGAAAGAAGGAGTCATTTTTGCATGCATGATTTAAATGTCTTACATTTCCCTTTCAGATTTCTAGGCTTTTAGGTGGAGCTTAATGCAAGTGTTCTTGGTTGCTTCATGCGAATGTCTAAGTCTAAAATTATAGTAAAAAACACCACTCAACAATATCATTTATTATTTGTTGATGATATGTTGTTGTTCACAAATGACAGTTTAAGGGAAGCTATAAAGTTAAAGAAAATCTTGGACACTTACAGTATTGCTACCGACATGAAGATAAATTTTCAAAAATCCTCTATTTGCTTTAATGGTCTAGAGCAAGAGACTAAACAAGATCTAATCATAATTTTTCCTTTTAATCTCTTAGACTTCCAGGAAGGCTTTAAGTATCTAGGATTTGTATTGAAGCTAAATACTTATAGAAAGAGATATTTGGGATGGCTTTTAGAGAAGATTTAATTTAGGAATAACCATTGGTGTAATAGATGGTTGTCTATTGGTGGGATATTAAAACTTGTAAAGTCATATCTTGAGGTAATTCCTGTGTTTTGGCACTCCTTTGCCTTCATTCCCAAAGGAGTTCTAGAGAAAATAAGAAAAATATGCTTCAAATTTCTTTGGACTGGACATAAGGAACATGAAGGCATTACTTTAGTTAAGTGGATGAGCATTGCCAGGCCAAAGGAGGAAGGTGGATAAGGCCTTAAAAATATCCATCTTTTTGGTTCTTCTTTGGTAGCAAAAATTTTATGGAGGATTTTGACCAGAGAAGGATTATGGAAGAAGACTATTTAGCAGAAGTATATTTATCCATGGAACTTTATCGATTGGGTTAGAAGTCCATAGAAAAGAGTTAAAAATATTTCCATTCAATGGAATACACTAGTACATGCCTTTCCTATGATTGGAAAATATTTGGCTTGGAAAGTAGGAAACGATGAACAAGTTAGAATAGGGGTTGATTCTATTTTGGGTTATGGAGAAAAAAAATTGTTGCCAGAAGAAATGATAAGTTCTTTATAAGACAAGGGGTTTTACTTTCTTCATCATGTGGGGGAATTATATTTTTCTAGTCTTTGGACCCAAGGTTGGAAGAAATGAAGAACACAAGATTATACTAAGAGGGGGGTGAACAATATAAGACCACATTTTACTTTTCTTTACTCAAAAAATATTATCCAATATATCAATGCAATGTCAACAATAGTAATAAAAGCAATGTATAAATCACTATACACAATAGAGATACCAATTTAACATGGTTCACCCAATGTGAGATACTCCACGGAGAAAATTTTCCACTAAATTTTTCTCAACAAATATCTTCCCTATTAAAATGTTTATGGACCACTATCCAAAGGAGAAACCAATACCCTAATCAAGTTCATGGATCTCTATCCATAGGAGACACCAATCCCCTCGTATGATATGTGGATCTCTATCCATAGGAGAACTCCTTCTCCTCTGCTTTGGTTAGTGATCCTCTTAGAAGACTACTACCTCCACTGAACTGGCTTGTGGATCTCTCTCCACTAAAGACTCATGTTCTAACTTAGAAGACCTCTATCCTCACTACCTTGGCTAATTGATCTCTATCCATTAGAGACTATTGTACTTTAATATATCACCTCTAAAGCTTACTCTCATATCTATCTCAAATATGTACTAAACACAGTCCTTCGATCTAGCACAAATCTTCACAATATCTATCTCAAATTTGCACCAAACACAGTCCTTCGATCTAGCACAAATCTTCTCAATATCTATCTCAAATATGCACTAAACACAGTCCTTCGGTCTAGCACAAATTTTCTCAATATCTATCTCTGGTCTGGCACAAACCTATCCTCAAATATGCACCAAACTCTATCCTCAAATCTATCCTCAAGCCTTAACACAAAGCTTGAATCAATCACAAATAAACTCTGCTAGATCTATCCCAAACCTTAACTCAATGTTTGAACAAATCAATCAATCAAATCGGTTCACAAGTCTACTCACAGACTTACCTCAAATATATCCAAAAAATCCTCTCAAGAACTTGTCCAATCTGCTCAAAAAGTCTTCACCAAGACTTACCTCAAATCTACTCAAGAAGTCCTCACTAGAACTTGTCTAATATTCTCAACAAGTCTTTACCAAGACTTGTCCAATTTGCTCAACAAGTCTTAACAAAGACTTACCTCAAATCTAATTATAAGCTTCCATAAAAGCTCACATAAATCTATCCTTAAGCTTTCATAAAAGCTTTCTCAACTCTGACCTTAAGTCCACTCTAGGACTTGTTCAAATAATATCACAAGCTTTCACAAAATCTTATTCAAATCAATTGCACACTTGCATATAAAACTCAACACAATATCTCACAAAAGACCTCTTCAATCCCACAAACAAGTTTCACACAGAATCTTATTTTAATCTCATAGAAACATATAGAGAATGGTTAGAGACTCAATATGTTTCACACTCACAAAAATACTTAATCACTTTTAAACTCTCTTGTTTAACCACAAAAATATATAGAGAATGGTAAGAGACTCAATATTTTTCACACTCAATCACTTTCTCAAATTAGTAAAGAACAATTCGTTTCACAGAACTTGAAGTATCACTCCAACACTTCCAATCAACTAAGCTCAATCAAATCCACTCAACCAATCACTCAAGGAAAGCTTATTCAACAATACTTATCAAACAAATCTCACATAACAGTGATACTCATGATATTTCACAAACCCTAATCATGCACATGAAGGATCACTCAAAATTTCCAACAATGCTTATCAAACAAGGTTTCTAGCATCAACTTTCATTCCAAAAAATCCTCATCAATCAACATTGGATAGCTCAAAACTAAACTCAACAATGCTTATCAAACAATCCTTTTCACTCCAACTTAGCATTCACAACATCCAATCCAACAATATTTCATTCACAAGGAATATGTGCCCATACCTTTTGTTTGATGAATAATTGACCTCAAAACCTATATCAATCATAATCAATCTCTTTGCCAATCTGAAATGTTAGGTAGAAAAAATCTTCACCCAAATACTCTCTCAAAATTAATTCAACATTAAAAAATTAACAAAATCAAGTACACCTTATTATCTCTAAACTTTATCAAATAAATATTTCACTCCCTCAAATTAACAATAACCCTTTTTAGAAATTTTATGCATGAAGCAATCCAAACACTACTTATGTCTCCCTACTCAATATTGCATTTTTCAAATAATTAACTTTATAAAACAATGCAATATATTTTTAACCTTTAATAAAATATTTCTTACTTTCTCTAAGGTAATAATTAATTACCTTACCCTTTTAACACCCTAAGCACTCAACAAAAACCAAATAACCATGTGCTAATAACTTTCCCACTTCACACTTTAATCTAGGTGTAAAAAGTAAAGCATGTGCTTTAAGCGCCTACCAACAACCTTATGCAATTTTCAATTAACCAAAAATCAAATACCTCATGTGTGCTCCCCATGGGATTCGATCCATAGTCGAAGTGCTGCCTGCGCTTTAGCCGTAGCTCCCCTACAACATGAGCTAAGCACTCATGTGAGAAGTAAAAGTGTTTAGAGAACTTTGACTTCTCCTCATCTGCATCAAAAGCCAAAAGGCTTTATCCCACGATGCTGCCACGATTCGAACGCAACACCTCTGCATTTCCAACAACTTATGCTCCTTGGATTTGTCGCTAGCCCAATCATTGGTTGGTGCTTGACTTTTCTGCCTCCTTCACTTTGTCTCTCACAGATTTTAGGGGTAAATGAAAATTTAAAACTTTATCCTTTGTTTGCTCACAAATTCACCTTTTCATTAATCACATGCACTATTATTTTGGAGACTTAGGTTTTTAGGGGTAAGTGCTATGGTATTTATACCATATGCCTTCATTTTTCCAACTTCGGCAGAGAATATAAAATTTGAATTCATTTTGGCACCCAACCCAACTTTGGGTTATGAAAATATTATTTAAAAAAAATAAATTTATAATATAAATATTATAAATAATTTATAAACTACCTTAGGCATAATTAAAATTTTAATTTTTTTTATAAGTTAAATTAAATTAAAAATGGGTTTTTATCAAGGATCCCAAAACTTGATTACAACAAGTCATAAGACTAAAAAAAGGCCAGATGAAGGACAAAGGAAAGGACACAAAAATCCAGAGGAAATACAAAAGGAAAGCCTTTCAGGAAAGGCTTAAGGACATCCTTTCAGGAAAGGCTAAAGGAGAGCCTTAAAGGATAAAATTTAAACTTAAAACCTTTTTTTTTACATTGAAGTCTGGGATAGTGCCACCCCGCATAGAATAGCCAAAAAACACGTGCAGAAATACTGTCCAAACAACATGTGCAAGGAAGAAATGAAAAAGGGCAAACCCACCCAAAAATATTTGAAACAGGGCAATCCCACCCATTACAATAATTTGAAAATTCAAATTTGAAACTAGAGCGGGAAACAAAAAAAATTCTTGCTTGAGGATGCACAGGGATGCAACAGAAGGATGCAATAGTAGGGATCAACATCCCGAATAGGCCTGCAAGTGGAACAACAACCAGGGGACTCCAGAGGCCATGAAATACTTTTGCAGCAGGGAAAACTACTAAGCAGCCAAGAGAGATAGAGAAAAAAACAATGCAAAAATATGAGCCAAGGGAAAATGTGGGGAGGTCCCAAGAAACCTCAATAGAGGATATGTGAAGCATGAGCTACCACCTAAAAGTGCAAGGTCCCACCAAAGGCTAGGAAAAAAAGTAGCAAGAGCTCCACAACAACCACCAACGCCACCAACAAGCAGCTTCAGGGATCCAAAAGAGGATGACCCACAAGAACACAATAGAAATCAGCACAAAGGCCTCCCCCAAGCCACAAAAAGCTAAGAACCCACCATCAAACCTGTAGTTGGAAACCTAAAGACCAACACCACAATAATAAGCACAAGACCCCATCCAAGCCAAAAGATACTGTAAAGAGTTTCTCATGAAGTCAAAAAACCCCAGCCACAACACACTACACCAGAAGAACCTCTGATACTTAGCACCAAATAGGACCCTACAAGAAAAAGAGAAAGGGTTCCTAAAAGAACTTAGAAAATCCAAAGAAGGACCCAGGAAAAACTAGGGACATCCCAAAAAAACCCAGGGATGTCCTAGTTCATAGACACCACAAGAAAAACCCTACCAAAAAGTATGGAAAAGGGGTAGATAAGAGAATAAGGAATCTCCCAACCCAAGGTTATCATCTACAATACTATCTAACGAAGGAGGAGGGCAAAAGGAGTTCCAAGGTAATTGAATAGGACCCAAGGACATCCCAAAAAAATCTAGGGATATCCCAGATCATAGGCACTAGAAGAAAACCCCACAAAATAGCAAGGAAAGGGATAGACAAAAGGAACAGTGACCTACCATCCCAAGGAGATCATCTGCAACACCTACCAGCCAAGGAGAAAGGTCAAAGGATGTTCCAGGGATCTAGGACAAGGCTAGGGATCTAGGACATGGCCAAGGATGGGCTGCAAGGAAGAGAAGGACTTCCCAGGGAAGTTCCTTGTAGCCTAAGGATGTGCCAGGTATCCCATCCTCATCTATAATTAAACTTTAAATATTATAATAAAGTATTATAATATTATTTCCATTGGGCCTAGGTGTTTTTCTCTTTTGCCCTTATACCTTTAACCACATTTAATATTATAATAATAAATATTATAATATTATTTCCTTTAGACCTTTTCTTCAGGGTATTTAACCGTATTTTTGACCAATCATCTGGAGCTCTTAGACAAAATATCTTGGGCTTAAAATATAAATATTTTAACCCTTATTTTGCCAAGTCCTGCACTAATTTCTAACACTGAATCTTGATATCAATGACAACACAACTAACTCAAAATTTCCAAAAATATCCCCCTTTGTCATTGATGGCAACCCATTTTTTTGACCAAAACTTTTTATTCTTTCAAAACTGCTCCCTCTTACTGAATGCTCTTCCCCTAACTCAAATATTTCCTCCTTTGAAATCAATGGCAAAGGGCCACCTTTGGGACTTGGGGCTAAGAATGAGACTCTTAGCTTAGCCCCTCCCCCACATCCTCTTGAGGTGGTTAATTCTGGGGTGGGAGTATCTCTACTCCCAACATACACTGATATTTACCTTTGTCAACCTTCTTCCTCAACTAATCCTTTTAATTCCTCTAAATATCCTATTCTTGCTTATCTCTAGAATTTATGCTCTATACCACTTTATTGTATGCCCATAATTATTGCACTTATAACACTTAATGTTGTTATTCCTTAAGGGTGCAAATGTCTTGGTATTTCTCCTGGTGAAGCCATATCCATTCCTATCATGAACCCTACAATTTATTGCCTTGTGACCAAAATGATTACAAGAGTAGCAATACCCTTGAAAGAGATGCATGTTTATGAAGTTCCCATATTCCTATCTTTCATGTGTCCTACACTATGTAGCCTTGTGCCCAAACCTATGATATGAGAAGCATCGTCCATTGAAACTACCTTACCTTGACCTCATTGGTCTCTTAGTCTATTTTACCCTGTGTTGTTTCATGTTCCATATGTTCCTCATTTGTGCATTGTCTCTTTCCCTACTGAACTTTCTATTGTCCAATTCTTCCTCAGAAGTCTCACTCTCTCTTACACTCTCTTCTTCTAAAGCTTCTTCTTCCTTGGATCTTGATATTGACTCCTCTCCTTGTTTTCTTTTTACTTGTTCAAAACCAAGACCTATCTTATTTGATGAAGATATTTGTACCTTGATAATCTTATCCAAGTTATTTGAGATTCTCCCAAACCTGTGTAGCTTATATTTAGACTCTTTTACTTCCTTCATTAGTAAATATACTTTATGATATAACCTTTCACATTATAAACCTTAGCCTCTAACCTCTCTTTAAAATTCCTTGTCTTGGCTATTGAGTTGGTTAGATATTCTATAAGTTTTCCTTTCTCTTCATCACATTCTTGAAATTGAAGCTTAAGTTTTGAGTTCTATTTTCTTACCTTCCTTAATGCATCAAGGTAAGAAATAAGTTCACCCTCAAGATCACCTTTTCCTTTCTCTGATTCTTCCTCTATTTGTTTGCCTTTGAAATCATCTTCATTCTTTTATTATTTATTTCCACTAGAAGAACTTTCTTCTTCTTCTATTACCATAAGAAGACTTTGTTCTTCTGGACATTAACTAGCATCCTCATATTCATCATCACTGAAACTGAATCGATTCCTTGTACAACTATCTTCAATATGGCCAAAGTTACCACATCTAAAAAACTTAAGAATTATTGATGACTTTTTCCTAACAAATTATTTTTCTTCTGCAAAAAATATAATTTCATCTTCATCACTATTTGAGGAACTTTCATTACTGTCACTTGAGTTATTACCTACCTTGTCTACATAGAAACTCTTCTTATGACTGGAAGAATTTCTTTCCTTGCTTGTTTTGTTCATCCCTGCTTTTATTTTGGTACCTGTGTTTTCCTATTTTCCTATTCTTATTATCCTATTTTTCTTCATCATTGCTATTTTCAGTCTCTAGATAATTAGATGCATAGTGACCATATTTTACACAATTGAAACATCTAACTAATTTTATACCTTTATACTTTCTCGATTCCTTGTTACTTATGCTATAATTTGCTTCTTCATCACTGGATGACTCATTGCTTGAATCTGACTTCTTACCCTTTATCTTCTTAGTAACTTTGAAGGTTTCTTCTTTCTGGGTAATAGGTTCCTCTTTTATTCTCATATCAAAAGCTATGAGAATTTCATGTAATTCATCCCTTGTCAAAATTTCAATATATTTTGACTCTTCTATAGTTGAAATATTTTCACTATACCTTTTTGGGAGTGACCTTAAAATCTTATCACAAACATTTATTTCTTCAATTTTAAGCCCAAGTCCTTGCATGGAGTTAACAACCTCATCCACACAAAGTAGATATGCAACAATGTTTTCTTCTTCCTTCATATTTAGGTCTTCAAATGTTCTCTTGTAATTTTACAAATTTGCTCTTTTGACCTTTTTGTCTCCCTCATAGATACTTTTCAATTTATCCTAGATTTCTTTTGCTGATGTGCAATGCATAACCTTTATAAAATCTTTTTCTTGTAAATATTTTAAAATTCCATTCATTGCATTTGAATTATTTAGATGTATAAGCTTACCATATTTATCTGTAGATGGAGTTGCTAGCGGTATGTTTCCATTCTCAACTGCTTCCCATATTTCATTCCCAAGTGCCATTATGTGAATCTTCATTCTCATACTTCAAAGTGCATAATTGTTCCCATTGAAAAATGGTGTTGAATTCCTTGAATATCTGTTCTGATAATCCATTTGTGTTCTTGTGAGCTTTTACTTCAAGCTGTTAAACTCTTTCAAAGGAACCTACTCTGATATGAATTGAAGAACACAAGCTTATACTGAGAGGGGGGTGAACAATATAATACCACTTTTAAATTTTCTTTACTCAAACAATATTATCCAATATATCAATGCAATTTCAATAGCAATAATAAAAGTAATGCATAAATCACTATACATAATAGAGACACCAATTTAACATAGTTCAACCAATGTGGGCTACTCCACGGAGAAAATATTTCACTAAATTTTTCTCAACAAATATCTTGGGAATCCTTCCCTATTACAATGTTTATGGACCACTATCCAAAGGAGACACCAATACCCTAATCAAGTTTGTGGATCTCTATCCATAGGAGACACCAATCCCCTCAGATGATATGTGGATCTCTATCCATAGGAGAAATCCTTCTCCTCTACTCTGGTTGGTGATCCTCTTAGAATACTACTGCCTCCATTGCACTGGCTTATGGATCTCTCTCCAGTGAAAAATATTGTCCTCACTTAGAAGACCTCTATCCTCACTATCCTGGCTAATGGATTTCTATCCACTAGAGACTACTATCCTTTGCTCTATCACCTCCAAAGCTTGCTCTCAGCTCTATCTCAAATTTGTACTAAACACAATCCTTCTATCTAGCACAAATATTGTCAATCTCTATATCAAGTCTACACTAAACACAATCCTTTGGTCTAGCAAACATCTTCTCAATATCTATCTCAAATCTACACTAAACACAATCCTTCGGTCTAGCACAAATTTGCTCAATCTCTATATCTAGTCTAGAACAAACCTGTTCTCAAATCTACACCAAAATCTATCCTAAAATTTATCCTCAAGCCTTAACACAAAGCCTGACTCAATCATAAATAAACTCTTCTATATATTTCCCAAACTTTAACTAAAGGTTTGAACAAATCAATCAATAAAATATTCTCACAAGTCTACTCAAAGATTTACCTCAAATCTGTCCAACAAGTCCTCTCAAGAACTTGTCCAATCTGCTCAACAAGTCTTCACCAAGACTTACCTCAAATCTACTCAACAAGTTCTCACTACAACTTGTCCAATCTGCTCAACAAGTCTTCGCCAAGAGTTACCCAATATGCTCAACAAGTCTTCACCAAGACTTACCTCAAATATTATTGTAAGCTTCCACAAAATCTCACATAAATATGTCCTTAAGCTTTCACAAAAGCTTTCTCAACTCTATCCTTAAGTCCACTCTAGGACTTGTTTAAATCAACTAACAAGATTTCACAAAATCTTATTCAAATCAATTGCACACTTGCATATAAAACTCAACACAATATCTCACAAAAGACCTCTTCAATCCCACAAACAAGTTTCACATAGAATATTATTTTAATCTCATAGAAACATATAGAGAATGGTTAGAGACTCAATATTTTTCATACTCACAACAATACTTAATCACTTTTAAACTCTCTTGTTTAACCACAAAAATATATAGAGAATGGTAAGAGACTCAATTATTTTTTACACTCAATCACTTTAAATATGTTTCTCAAATTAGTAAAGAATAATTTGTTTCACAGAACTTGAACTATCACTCCAACACTTCCAATAAACTAAGCTCAATCAACTCCACTCAACCAATCACTCAATGAAAGCTTATTCAACAATGCTTATCAAAAAAACCTCACATAAAAATGATACTCATGATCTTTCACAAAACCTAATCATGCACATGAAGGCTCACTCAAAATTTCTAACAATGCTTATCAAACAAGGTTTCTAGCATCAACTTTCATTCCAGAAAATACTCATCAATCAACATTAGATATCTCAAAACCAAACTCAAAAATGCTTATCAAACAATCCTTTTCACTCCAACTAAAATTTCACAACATCTAATCCAAAAATATTTCACTCACAAGGAATATGTGCCCATATATTTTATTTGATGAAGAATTGACCTCAAAACCAGTCTCAATCACAATCAATCTCTTTGCCAATATCAAAGGTTAGGTAGTAAAAATCTTCACCCAAATACTCTCTCAATATTAATTCAACATTACAAAATTAACAAACTCAAGTACACCTTATTATCTCCAAACTTTATCAAATAAATATTTCACCCACTCAAATTCACAATAACCCTTTTCAAAAATTTTATGCATGAAGCAATCCAAACACTACTTATGTCTCCCTACTCAATATTGCATTTTTCAAATAATTAACTTTATAAAACAATGCAATATATTTTTAACCTTCAATAAAATATTTCTCACTTTCTCTAAGGTAAAAATTAATTACCTTACTCTTTTAACTCCCTAAGCACTCAACAAAAACCAAATAACCACATGCTAATAACTTTCCCACTTCACACTTTAATCTAGGTGAAAAAAGTAAAGCATGAGATTTAAGTGCCTATTAACAACCTTAGGCAATGTGTAATTAACCAAAAATCAAATACCTTGTGTGCACTCCCCATGGGATTAGATCCCTAGTCGAAGTGTCGCCTGCACCTTAGCCACGACTCCCCTACCTCGTGAGCTAAGTGCTCACATGAGAAGAAAAAATGCTTAGAGCACTTTGAATTCTCCTCCTCCGCACTAAAATACAAAAGGCTTTGTCCCATGACACCATCAAGATTTGAATGCAACACCTCTACATTTACAAAAACTTACACTCGGATTTGCCGCTAGCCCAACCACTGGTTGGTTCTTGACTTTTCTACCTCCTTCGCTTTATCTTCTATGGATTTCGGGGGTAAATGAAAATTTAAAACTTTATCCTTTGTTTGCTCATGAATTCATCTTTTCATTAATCGCATGCACTATTATTTTTGAGACTTAGGTTTTTAGGGGTAAGTGCTATGGTATTTATACCATATGCCTTCCTTTCGGTGGAGAATATAAAAATTGAATTCATTTTGGTGCCCAACCCAACTTTGGGTTATGAAAATATTATTTTTATAAATAAATTTATAATATAAATATTATAAATAATTTATAAACTACCTTAGGCATAATTAAACTTTTAATATTATAATAAAGTAGTATAATATTATTTCCATTGGGTGTAGGTGTTTTCCTCTTTTGCCCTTAGACCTTTTCTGATAACCCTTAATATTATAATAATAAATATTATAATATTATTTCCTTTAGGCTTTTTATTTAGGGTAACCGCCCTTTTGACCAATCATCTGGAGCTCTTAGACCAAATATCTTGGGCTTAAAATATAAATATTTTAACCCTTATTTTACCAAAACCTGCACTGATTCCGACACTAACTCTTGACATCAATGACAACACAACTAACTCAAAATTTCCAACAAGCAGGTTCAGGTCTTGGGTTTTTCTGATGAGTAGGCTATTTTGTGGAAGGTTTACACTAATAGTCTTAATAAGAGTCATATCAAGCTAAGAGTTGAACTAGATACTATTGCTTGGGCATACAAAAAAAATGAGGGTCAATATACAACTAGAATTGGTTACAAAGCAAGTTTTGACCCTCATCCTCAAGGGCCTACTTGGTGGTGGAAGCAGATTTGAAAATTATTTGCCCCCAAAAAGACAATTGTTTTCATGTGGTTAGCTTTGAGAAATAAGGCTTTGACTTGGGAAGTTTTACAAAGGAGAAGTAGATAAGGTCCAAGTATTTGTATGTTGCATCAGTCAGAGGAGGAAAACATCACACATTTGTTAATTAAATGCCTTTTTTATCAATAGGTTTGGTTAGAAGCTAAACAAATTAAAAGAGTACAAAATATTTGGGAAGGAGAAATGGTGGAGGTATGCTTAAGACAACGATTTTTGAAAAAAGAGTTGAAACAATTTATTTCTTTACCATGTCTTATATGTTAGGGTATATGGTTGGCATGAAATGCAACTATTTTTGAACGAAAGTTAATTCCCTCCATTTCAAGTTATATTTCAAGTGAGGACTTTGTTCTCAATCAACAAAGGGCCTCACAAAAATAAGAAACCTTGACAAGTAGATAAATTTTTTATTGAAAAGTCTCAGCCATGGGTTTTTCGATGGGGCTAATCAGAGACAATCATCTTGTAGTAGCTTGGGAGGCATTTTGAAGGTTTCTTGCAAATGGAAGATAATAAGGATGGAGTTTCTTCTTTCACCCACATATCATATCCTTAGTTTCTATGCTAGCTATGGGTTTTTTACTATGGGTCTATTTTATTTAATTAGAGCTTTATGGCAGTTTCTAATTATTTCTTTTCTATTCTGTTGGTTTTTTCTCACTGTTTTCTATTCAGGTTTTGGTTATGGAGGTTGTTTGGATGATTAAGTATTGATATAAAAGGATATTTATCCTCATTATCCCCATGCTATTTTGAAGATGGGTTTTTTTCCTCTATGATCTGATCGATTGTAATTATATCTTGAATTCTAGTAATCTACTTTTATCTGGGTTTTTATTTGTGCTAAGGCATCTGAGAAGTGTAATTTTCTTTCACTCTTGAAATAAAATTAAGATTTTTTATCATATAAAAAAATAAAAATAAAAGGTGAAGTAAAACTACCAATAAAACATTTCATAGCTACCTTCAACAAATGGAAATTTTTATTTATTGAGTTATTGATTCTAACATTGGGCTTGAGATTCCTTTAAATATTGATTCATTTTTTCACCTTCAAACTTTGCCTTAGTGGTGTTTAGGTATGTGGGTTTATTTTATTTTGCTTATCATAATGGAACATGCTTAGATTGATGAGTGATTCAATTGTTAAGATGAAAAGGATGAATGTGGTTAAGAGCCCTTAGCTTATGGATAAAATGATACACTTGAGGGAAGATCTTGTAGTTGCTCATTCAAAAATATCATGACAAGATGACTTAAATTTTACACTTCAATTTTGTGTATGTATGATGGATGTATATAACTTTGGTGGAACTAATGATTCTCGATTTAAATTCTTTGTCATATTTTTGATATAATGATCAATTTTGGATCATATATTTCTTTCTCTTGATTTAGCACTCTTTTATTTTTTGCATATTTTTCTTTTTTTATTTTTTGATCATGACTAGATAGGACTTAAAAAGATAGAAAATACATAATATTTAGTTAAGTACATAGTATAGTGTTAAACATAAAATTGATAAGTTAGATGAAGGAATAATGAGTAAGGAAGGATTCATGCATAACCAAGGGGTATGTGAAAAACATCATACAAATTATTTTAAAAAATTAAAGAGATGTATAAACCATTAAAGAGATAAATCTCTCTCTCTCTCTCTCTCTCTCTATATATATATATATATATATATATATATCCATATGTATAAGCCAAGTAACATTTTAAATAAAATAATGCTTTCTTCATATGATAATTCCATGATGCTAATTAATTAAGAGATAATTCTCTCCAAATATTATATTAGAAGGTAAAACATCTCATAGTGATGAATAAATGTTTATATGATGTATTTTTTATAGAATAATATTAAAAATACTATTAACGAATAAGAAGCCCTTACCTTGAAATAATATAGTCCACATATTAAACCAATTATTGGAAAAAGGAGGGAGTGAGGGTAAGGCAGGAGCAAGTAGGAGGTATGAACAGGAAGTAAGAATAAAAAAGAAAAGTTTGAGGAAGGAGAAAACACCACTTCTTATTCTAGATATTAGAACAAACTAAAAAACTAAAGGACTCATGTAAAGAAAACATAGGTAACATGGTAGTAAAGTCATTTTTGAATGTCCTTACTAGAAGTAAGGATGCACTAGTTATTGATAAGAGGAAAAGAAATTTTATGGCAAAGTCTATACAAGTAGCAAATACTACACCAAAATTTATTATCAAGAATAAAATAATCATGCATGATATAATGGTTCTTAAAACCAAAGAGTTAATATGTAAGTTCTATGGATACTAGTAAGGTTTTTATGAGGTTCAAAATTGTATCAAATGGAAGTAGGGATTGAATTCAAATTACATCATGACTTTTATTTGAAAGTATTTGAAGAATATTGGCAATACTCTAGGCAAGATCATCTAGGAAGGGCCATGTACTAAGGAGGAAAGACAGGTTGTATACACTTGAATATGTGTTTTCATGGATATTTCAAAACCTTAACTATAGTTCATTAGGATTAAATTTGAATCATGAGAATAGGATCAACAAGTGGATTATGAAATCATTATATTTTGATGTTACAAATATCATGAGACCAAATATATGGTAAGAGATAACAAAGTGAAAATGAATAAGAAAGAGATGGAAATTTTAGGGCATGAGGTAAAGTTCAATATGAAAAAAATATATCATATCATAGGATAAATTTGGTCAAATAAAGGATTTTACACTCCTATAAAAGTGGCAAGAAAATCCCTTTGCATAATCAAATGAAAAAACCATTATAGTTCACTCAAATCAACCATTAGAAGACCAAATGGCACAAGGGATGAGGAAGTACAATGCACAAATTCAAATTTAGGAGTTAAAGGTGAGAAGGAAGATAGAAAGGCAAATTTTAAAGCAAAGGGAGGTGGGGAGGCAAATTTTAAAGCAAATTAGGTAAATGATATCAAGGTTAATATAGGTAAATCATATTCATTTTTCTCAAGTAGCATAAAATATTATTATTGAAAAAAAGTAAAAGTAATACACAATGTATCTGTCACACTTTAGGATTTCAAGAGCAACACAATAAAGAAACATGTATGCAGGATATCCAAGGAGATTTAAGGTTTATAGGACACCATAAGAAATTTATAACTATGGATGATCATCCATGTACTTTAGGGTTTTAGGGGTATTATAAAGAAAAACATATTTATGAGGCTATTCCTTGCATTTCAGATTCTTTAGGGTAATATAAATATTTAGAAGATAAGTATCATTATGAAAATTATGGAAATATAGAAGATAATGATAAAGATAAAATTAGTGGTGGGAATGGAAAAAAGGAGAGGAAGTTCATAAAGGCATGAACAAAGAGAAAAAGAAACTCAAAGGGATATCAATTTGGCAAGCCAACTAAAAATATCATAGATGTTAGAAAGAAGTGGGGCTAAGCCCACTAACAAAAATAAAAAGTAATGATGATTAAAATGATATCATGGAATATTAGGGGTATGAACAAGAAACCTAATGTCATTCAAGTGATATTAAGTTGGAGCTCATGAGGATGAATAGTGTAGTGGATCACCCCAAGGAATAGGATCACCTCAAAAATTTGAATTCCTAAGAGGTGAGAATGATATTGGATATTCTAATGGAGGATCAGTAGGTCACAAATCAAGCATTGATGTTGGTGACATACTAATATTAGCATCAAAAAATTAGGATGAAGCAAAATATGGGCTAGAAAATATGAGTGTGGGTGGGGCCCTATTGAATGTCCCTCCTCATGTTTCAAAAATGGTCTCCTTTGCAAAGACTCTAAAAAATGAGTGGGCTCTTATTTGACCCTTTAAATCCCAAGGATTGGGATTATTTCCCCTAACCAGAGAGAGTTGATCATATCCTCAGAGGTTATGGCTTTAATTGTCTCTCAAAATTATTTATCTTTGGTAGGGAAGTTTGTTGGTTCTCGATTAGATATGGAGTCCATCCATCGATAGGTGTTTAGTAAGTGGCAATCGAGTGGACACATGGATTTAATTTCCATTACTAGGTGTTTCTTACTCATTAGGTTGAATAATACCAATGACACTAGTCGTATTCTCATGAGTGAACCTTGGTTTTTTTGCCATCGTAACCTTTTTATTAGAAGGTGGGACACCAAATTCAACCTATAAATCCAAAGTATCAATATGGCACCCATTTGGGTGAGGCTTTTAGGTCTCCCAGTCTAGTTTTGGTAAGAAGGTATTCTAAGAAGCATTGTCCAGTCTATTGGGGTTCTTATTGCTTTTGTCTTGGCCTCCAAAGCCCAATCCAGAATGACCTATGTTACTTAGAACTTTTCACTTTTATCAACCATGTATCAGGTTCTTGTCAATGGAAGTAGGCTTTTAAGTATGAAAATAAGTTGGCATTTTGTATTGAATGTAAAAAAAAAGACCACTTGAGAGCCCCGTACCCTTCCTTGAAGAGAGAATCCAAGAAGGACCACCTCTAAACAAAAAATCCTCAAGAAGGAGGATTGTCAAAAGTTGGAAAATATTTTGATGCCACTATCTTCCTTCAAGTAGACGTTGCTCTTCTCAATGGCATAATAATTTCCCACAAATGATAGATCCATGCCCTGAAGCAAATATTCTAAGTAAAGTTAACCTAGTGTCCCAGGAGACTATCCCTGACCTAGATAAGGTAAGCTCTCTCTTTGTCAATCCCAACCCTTTCAATATTTTATTTGAGTGTCAGGATGTTGATTCTGCTCTGTTGGACATCACACTTATCATTATCCTCCAATATGGACTTATTGACTCTCATATTTTCAAAATGCTTGATCCCTTGGCCCTCCTCTCAACCCTGGGAAAGAAAATGTTGTTCTTTATTCCAATCCCAAACCCAATCCTAAGACCATTCCCTAGTCGCCTACCAGGTTTGGACCTTCATGTCCCTCAAATTTTTCTTATCTTGGTCCAGTTATTTCACCCTATAAACTCATTAATTTCCCTATCCTTGGAAAGTCTTCCATTCCTCCTATGTCCAACTCTAAAAGTAAAAGAAAAGTTTCTATCAATATAGGCACATAAAAAAAGAAAGGGAGACCTTCTTTCTAGGATAAAAAGAGGAAAGAAATAGAATATGCCATTGCAAATGGCATTCAAACCACTCTCTTTTAAACCCTTCCTAAATTTTTTGACAAGAATATCTCCAAAGAAGAAGGAAAAATACCCAAACTTCCCCAACCTCAAGGAAAAGGGGGGAATAAATATTCATCCAAACTCCACAAATGAATATCCTCTCATGGAATGTGAGAGGCCTCATTGGGATCACTAAACAAAGGGTAGTGTCATCCATGAGGAATTATCTTAAGCCTAACATTATCCTTCTTCAAGAAACTAAGATTAACCCAAATAATACCCAAAATATTATCAAAACCCTTTGGAATGGTTGCGATTCTATTACTAGTCCTGCTCATGGCTCATTTAGAGGTATTTTGTGTCTGTGGGACCCTTTAAATTTAAGGGTAGAATTATTTCTTCCTCTGATAGAGTCATAAACATTCTTTTCTATTGTATAGACTTCAAATCTAGGTGGGTTTTTTCCAATGTCTATGTCCCTAATAACCCTGTTGATTGCCTAGCCTTCTAGAACTACCTCACTCAAATGAGAATCCCTTTATTTAGTGAATCTTGGTTGATTGCATGTGAATTAAAAAACCCCCTTTATCCTATTTATGGGGTAGGAGGGACTCCCATAACCCCTAAGTGTTATGATGAATTTGTTAATTTTATCAATGAAAGTGAGCTCATGGACATTGAAATTAAAGGGACTAACTTCACTTGGAGCAATAGAAGGACTAGGGAAAATATCATCTAGTTGAGACTTGATAGATTTTTCATATCCAAAGAAGCCATTCCTCTCTTAGGTGATGCGCCCATCTACTCTCTACCCAAGATCACCTCAGACCATAATCAATTAATCTCTGAAGGCCTCCATCCTGCCTCATTTTTTAAGCCTCATTTTCACTTCAAGTCCATGTGGTTGTAGCATCCCAATATAAGATCCAAAATATATGAATGGTGGAAGCAATACTTCCATGGTTCTCACATTTACCAATTCGCTAGGAAACTTCAACAATTAAAAGAGAATCTCAAGGTCTAGAACAACGAAATATTTGGTAATATTTTTTAAGCTAAAAAGGTCATCATTGGTCATATTAATGAAGTGGAAGAGAAATTTAAATTAGGATCAACATCTCAAGAGCTCACAAAAAAAGAAATATATATTCTCTTTGAATACTATAATGTCCTAGCCAAGGAGAAGAGTTTATGGTGGCAAAAATCTAGAGCCCTTTGGTTCAAGGAAGGTGACTCCAACACCAAGTGCTTCCACACTTCCACTCTCAAACATTGAAGCTCCAACAAGATCAGGAAACTTTGTAAAAGGGATGGATCCATCACCAATGACATCATGAAAATCAAAGCTAAAGCAGTCTGCCATTTTCAATATTTTCTTGGTCCTTCTCTTCCCTGCTCAGCCCTAGTCTCCAACTCCCTTCTCCAGCACATCCCAAGACTAGTCCGTCCTAATTTTAATCCTAACCTACTTTATCCTTTCACTAAAGAAGAAATAAAATAGGTCCTCTTCTCCATGTTGTTGGATAAACCCCTGGTCCTAATGGATTTCCCCAAAAAACTTTTCAAACCTTTTGGAAAATTGTTGGCTTGAATATTTCTACAGCCATCCAGGAAGTTCAAAGGACCAAGTCCTTGCCTAGGGATGTCAATTCCATGTTCGTGGAAATTTTTCCCAAATCCTAGGATTGTCACTCCCTATTGAATTATCATCCCATAAGTCTTTGTAATGTCCTTTACAAAATCTTAATAAAATCCATGGCCAAAAGGTTAAAAGGCATTCTTCCTACTATCATTGATCCTTGTGAAGGGAGCTCTATTCAAGGAAGGCTAATCACTAATGACATTATCACTATTAATGAGATGATCCACTCTATCACAAAAATAAAGAGATCCAACTTATTTCTAAAATTGGACATGAACAAATCCTTTGGTAGGATATCCTAGGAATTCTTGTTCATTGTCCTATCCAAGTTTGGCTTCCATGACAATCAGATCAGACTCATTAATGAATGCCTCTCCACTGCTTGGTTTTTTTTCCTTATCAATGTAAATGCTATTGGCTACTTCAAAAGCTCAAAAGGTTTAAGGCAAGGTGATCTATTTTCACCCTTTTTATTCATCATCCTTGGTGAGTCTTTAGGAAGAGCTCTCAAAGTGACCTGTGTTTTTGGTATCATCTCAAGCATCAAGGTCTCTTCTAGGCTTGACCCCATCTCACACTAGCAATTCATTGATGATACAATATTGGCCACCCATTCTTCTATTATTGAAGCTAGAAGCATCAAATGCATCCTCAATTCTTATGAAGAAGTAATGGTTCAAAAGATCAACTTCATCAAGAGCAACATATACTTTATCAACACACCTTTGGAGAGACAACATAAAATTTCTTAAATTATGGGGTACACCATATCTTTCTACGCTCCACCTACCTTTGCCTTTCTCTCTTCCAAGGTAAGACAACTGAAAGCATGTGGAACAATGTCATCAATGCATCATGAAAAAACTTGTTGGATGGAAGGGAGCTCTCCTCAACTAAGCTGCTAAAGCCATGCTGGTCCAAGCCTACCTCTAGAGCATTTCAATGTTTTTTATTTTGGTCTTTAAATTTCCCAGTAGAGTGTACCAAAAGATAGAATAAATTCAAAAAATATTCCTCTGGTCAGGATCTAAGAACAAACACAAGTTTCCCTTGATGGCTTGGGATAAAATTTTCTTGAAAAAATATCAGTGCAAATTAGGCTTCAAGAAAATTAATAGGATGAACATGGTCTTATTAAGCAAGCAATGGTGGAGAAATATTTCCATTTCTAAAGTAAACTGGGTTGACATTGTCAAAATTAAGTACCTCCATCACTACTCTTTCCTAGAAGAAATTCCCTATCTTGATGGATCAACATTCTATAATGTTATCTCCAAAATTAGATCTATTTTGTCTAAAGGCCTTAGATGGTGAATGGGTGATGATAGATAAATCTATTTTTGGGAAGACCCATGGGTCTCAGATCATCTGTTCATCCATGATCCCAATATTTGCATCCTCAAATCCATAATTGATCGATCCATTGGTAGCTTGTTGTGTAATTTAATCTCCCACAATAATTTCCAATGCCCCTCTTGAAAATCCTTCCCACCTTGGATGCCAATCCTAAGAAGATGGTAGTTTCTCGATCCCTTTACATTCTACTCAGATCATATATCATCCCTAACATCCCTACCTAGGACTATCTTCTCTATAAATCTAACAACCATGGCATATTCATTGTTAAATAAACCTATCTCTTCCAATAAGAGGCTCAACAAAATTGGTTTCCCACCAACCTCATTTAATTGTGGTACGTCATCCCAAAGGTTGCTTTATTTTTAAGGTTGGTTTCTCAAAATAGAATTATCACTATTGATAAACTCTTCAACCATGGGTTGATCATCCCTAACCATTGCTACTCGTGTCATTCTACATGGGAATTAGTCTCCCACCTCTTCATCAAATGCTATTTTTTCCATAGTGTGTTATCCTCACTCTTTTCATATTTTAGCATTTCTTGGGCTCCTCCCAGCACTACTTGGATCTCTTCTTCCAATGGCCTAATCCCTTTAAGCACTTGCATCTCAAATATTTGTGGTCCTTTTGTCTTTTGCACTTCCTATGGTAGAATTGGCTTGAAAGGAACAACAAAGCCTTTAATGATTTCTCCAGAGATCCTACCTCTATGTCCTTTAAATTTTTTTCTATGGACATAGAGAATGCTAGTCTTGTTCCTTCCATTGAAAGCCATGGCCAAGGCATTGAAACTAGACTAATTACCTCCTTCAACCTTCTTGTTGGCCCTTCTCAACCTGATTTTCCCAAAGTTGACAAATTCAATTTTATTTGGCCTCCCCCTTCTCTTGGCTGGTTTAAACTCAATTTTGATGGAGCCACCAAGGGTAACCCTGGAAAAGCTAGCTTTGGAGGTATTCTCAAGGATGGCCATAATAGAATTATCCTTGTGTTTGCTAAATCCATTGGCATCTAGTCCAACAATTTTGCTAAAGCTAGAGCTTTATTATAGGGATTATCTGTGATAGAAGGTCTCCACATTTGGCAATTCATTATTAAAAGGGATTCACTAAATATTTTTAACTATATTAAAGGCTCTCGACCACTTGTGTGGTCAGTTACCAATCTCATCGAGGAGTCAAATATCCTTATTGGAAAGTTTTAGAGCATCATCATCCAACATATTTTTAGAGAAGGAAATAGTGTTACCAAACTTATGGCAAATATTGGGTTGGCCTAGGATGGTTTACATGTATGGGTTGACAAATTCCCCCAAGGGTCCATTAATTTTTGTAACCATAATGACTCTCCTAATCAACATTATCTTTTGGAGCTTCCATAGCAATCCTAATCACATTTTAAATCCCTAATCTAGAACTAGCACCCTTGTGAGTTTGAATTTGGAGGCTATCCTTGAGTGGGTTGCCAAGTTGGATCCTATATGGCATCATGGTTTGAGTTGGTCTATTTTAGAAGAAATTATCAATAAGCTTGCTAAGCGGGATCCTAAGTGGCACTATGGTCTAAATGTGTTCACTTTGGATGTAGTTCTCGAGAGGTTAGCCAAGCTAAATCCCATGTGGTATTATTGTCTAAGCAGTTTGACTTTGGAAGTATTCTTCAAGTGACTGGCCAAGCTGGATCCTAGATGGCTTTTGAGTTTGTATCATTCTATCATACATATGTCCTATATTATTGTGAGTAAATTATGATAGCTCTTGATAGATGAGGTGTATCCTCCCATTTGGAGGATCTTCCTTACTTAGCAATCCATTCTGACTTATAACTATTTTGAAAGCCATAATCCTGATGCTAATACTCTTTTCAACCTTTCTATGCCTTGCAATCATGAGTGGCAAAGACCCTAGTTCTATCATCAACCTTCTCCATGTTTTGATGCTCCTAGTTCCAAGCTATGGTGTACCAAGGCCCCAAGTGCTATGTCCCATCATCTGTGTTGGATTGTTATTGGCTCCTCATTTCCTAACTCCTAGTTGAAATGCATGACTAAGAAATCCAGAACTGATATGATCCACCAATGGCTCTCCATCATCAATGTTTCCCAATATGATGACATGGCTAGCCATGTCACCTTAGGCATTTCATCTTCCCTTACCATTTTAAATCAACATAACCAAATATCTCTTCATCAATTGATCCTATTAGTGTCTTCCCTTTGCCAAAGTGTTCATAAGATGGCTTGAATATTTTTAGTGTGTGAGGAGTGGTATTGTTTGAGGATTATGATGGTAATTATTGAGCTATAATTTCTGGAGCTAAACCCCACAATGGAATAAATCTTGGGCTCCCATGGATTCCTTCATTTCCTAAGGAATTTTAGGAGTGACATTGATTTATCCATGAATATCATCCACTATTGGGATAGTGACAATGTAACTCTCAGAGGATTGACATTCAAAATTACTATAAACTTGATTGTGGAGGTCACTGAATTGGTGAATGATGGTGATTTCATTCGTTGAGACAAACATTCCATTGTCATGAAATTGAGGCATTTTAGGGACCAGGGCAAGCACTTAGTGAAGGAGAATAGTGGCATTGCTAGGAAGGACCTCAAGGAATCTTGGAATAGGGTTATTATCCTTGATATGAAATTTTTTACCATCGATGAGTTCAACTCATCGCTACGCAGCTTCCACCTAGCATTCCTTAACCATTTAAGGGATATTAAATTCATTAACATTTTGGAGTACCTATACCATTTGATGGAGCTATCCATATTGAGTGTTAGGAAAGGGAAGTCCTCCCATATGAAGCGCTAGGAGCTTCACTTAATTATTTTCAAGCATATGCTCCAACACCAAGCCTAGGCCCCTACCCTATCCATCACAAAGATATTTTATGAGCAACCTATTATGTTTGTGCCTAGTCTATGGTCCCCTAGAGGGAATGAAGCAAGCAATTTCAAAGCTGATTTAGAGTTTGTGGCCTTTGAGAAGGTTGGGAAAAAGAAATTGGTGTTTTCATATAAGACCACCCCTTCTTTGTGTTAGTGTTCCACTAGAATCAAATCGATGTGCAAAAAATGCAAGGGAGTCATTATTATGGATTAGGAAAATCATGTATTTGATTCCCCTCCTTTGAGCCATAAGAAACAATCACACGAGGCCATCCCAAACAACTTACTCTCTCTCTTGATGGAACCTCGTTTTAGGCATCTTCTACTAATGAATCTAATCTCATGTATAACCTTGAAGATCTCATTAGTCTAGCCTCCTCTCTGCTCACTCAAGCTAGGAAATTTATTAACAGAATCATGAACCCAAAGGTGGTGGTCCTGATTTCAAAGGTGACTCAAAATATTTATGGTGATGAGTAGGATCACCCCACCACCCTAGGTTAATCTTGATGTGGATCTATTTTTGTTGTTCTACATTTTTGCTACTATTATGGTATTCTACATGGTTTTTGAGTCCTAGCCTCTTATCCCTTGGTTTTTATTTGTTTTGAATGTCTATTGCGGGTTTTTATTTTGTATCCCATTTTTGTCTTGCATTGTAAAAGGTTTGGGGTCCCTTTCAAAACCCCTTTTTATCAATAAAAAAAATAAGAACCCTAAAAGAAATAGTTATTAAGTAGTTAATAAGTTGTTATAGTCCTAAGTTTATTTTAATATAATAAATGAAACTAAGTGATGAATGCACATATGTTTTTAAAAAGATTTGGAAGATGCTAATTATCTAGTATTTTATTCTATAGGAACTTCAAGCAGTATTGCAATAGTATAGGATACACATAAATGAGGTGGACAATTGTTAAAAGAAAAATGTAATTGGGTTGATAGAATATTTTGTAAGAAAAATAAAGACATCAAATTTGGGTTTATAAATGTATATACTTCAAATATAGTCACTTATTGTGAAAGATGTTAGGATCTTAGCATATTTTTTCAAACACAATAACTATTCATAATTATGATCCATGGATTCTTGGGGGTAATTTTAATATAATTCTATATCCTTTGGAAAAGAAGGGTGATACTCCAATATGGTCTAAATCAATTCAATATTTTACTTCATTTATCAATTCAAATGGCCTTTACGATGCTAGTATTTCAAGTTTTAATATACATGGGATAATAGATGCGTTGGGTAAACATATAGTAGAAATATTGGATAGATTATTGTTATCCAAAACATGCTTGCAAGAAGAGTATACAATATCTTTAAATATTTTATAACAAACAAGATCAAATCACAAAATCATTTTTTTGACTTATCATTTACCCAGCAATGGTCATCCAAAGCCATTTTACTTCTAGTCTATGTGGCTCCAAGACCTTGATTTCTTCTAGATGGTTATGTTATGTTAGGATGTAGCAAAATTTAAAGGATCATATATATAGTTTAGGTTTGTTCAAAATATGAAATATTTAAAGGAGCAAATGAAGCTTTGGAATACCAAATATTTTGGTAACATCTTTAAAGAAAATAAGGAGATTGAATCTAAGCTCAAAAATTTACAAGATATTATAGAAATCAATGGAATGGATCAAATATTCTTTTAAAAAAATTACTTTCTAATTATCATAATACATGGAAAAAAATAAAGTCATATTGGTTCTAAATTCTAGGGATAAATGGATCAAGGAAGGAGATAGAAATAAAAAAAATCATGCTATAGCAAAAGCAAAATTTTCTTTTTATTATATCAAAAATATTTTAACTCCAAATGGAAGAAGTATTGAGGAAGAAGATGTAAGGAAGGAAACAATTAATTATTGTTGGAATTTATTACATCATAACATGATAAATTATATAAAATATAAATTGAGTGGTTAGAACTACCAAGGTGTTGTAGGTGAGTTGGAGAGGAGAGGGTGATCCTCCAAGGGAGGTCCTAGGTTCAAATATCCACCCTACCAAAAAGTTGAATTGGGTACCCAAAATCTAATTGATAATTTTGGTGCAGGTAGGGCTGACCACGACTCCCAGGTGACTTGGGTGGTGTATAACCCCCTGGTCATGGTCTCTCAGACCAAGGTGGCCCCGCAAGGGGTTTTTCACTTTAAAAAAATTGAGTGGTTAGAACCCCTAATGTAAGGGTCCTTGTGATTTTATTATTAAGTCAAATTAAGTAATTAGCTATAATAATAATTTATATTTTAATGATTGGTTGAATCTAATATTAGTATACTTATTGTATAAATATGCTTATTCAATTAATACAAGTTGTTTAGCCTCATGAATATTCCATCAATGGTATCACAATAGGAGGAATTAAATGATGTTCCATTAGAACCAAGGACAAGGTTGTAGTTCCTATGGATATGAATAGTCATATTTAATTCCAAAACATGTCCTTTTGGTATCCTTCTAGACCAAATGTGAAGATTCTCAACAAATTTTCATCGGTAATCTTGTGTGTGATATTGTAGACCTCATTGGTGAAAATAGAAAACTTACTATAGTAAGCTTGAATGAGAGATTTTATGAGCCTCAAATAGATAATTTTTGCATAGATGGTTTAGATGTGAAGGACATTTAGATACAGTGGCTACATCAACACATTTATCTGGTGACCCAAGAACTTGTTCTCTTTGGAGCTTCTATAAGGGAAAATATAGTCTTTGTAAATCCCATGCCCATAGAGGAATAAATATAGAAACCAACACAGGTCGTAAACATTAAAGAGTTCATTGAAATGATTATGAGACAATGGCAAGGTATCATGACACTTAGCTCTTAAAAGTCTAAAATCAAAGGATTGCGATAGCAAGAGCTATTATAAAAATCCTCATATCTTTCTATTAAATGAAGCAACAAGAACCTTATACACAAAATGTAAAATATTTATCTAAGAGGAACTAGAGTAGGTCATGTTTAATAGGGCTAAAATTGTAATTGCTCATAGATTAAGAACCATAAAATACACATTCTATATGCATATTTTAGAGAGGAAGGTTGATCAAAAAAGGAACCCATATGGAGCTCATGGAAATAAGAGATGCATATTTTTAGATGTTGTGAAGCAACATAAATTTCAACATGACGAAGAAACATAGTTTTATGAGAGTGATGGAGAGAATGTTGTTTGGGGATTCTTGTGAGGTTAATGGTCTTAGAAAAGGTAGAACTATTGTAGGAAGGAGTTTGAGATGTTTGTATTTACAAAGTGAAGTCAACGTAGCATAAGAGGAAGATATTTTTCAAAATAAAAACATATTAAATAATAATTTAGATGAATATGGTAAAAATTCAATATTAAAGCTAGTTGCTCTCACCAAATCATAAGTTTTGGTCTTAGTCCTAGGGTGCATGGTTGCATATGAGAATGAAATCATATTTCCCATATTTGGTTTTATCTAGATAAATTTAACTTCTATGAGCCATTCTCTCCACTTAAAAAGAACAATATTTTATAATTAGGCATGCTCTTGATTTTAGCCTTTGTAACATTTATTATGAATCCAATACAAATATCTTGCTTCTCACATGTAGGAAACAAGCTTGTTTATTACCTTCATATAATTATTTTTTGACAAATTATGTAGTAGGAGATAGCTTGGTTTGATGAGCTCAAAAATTCCATTCATAATATACAATCTCATATTGTATTATGGTTTGAAGCATTGGATTCCTTATTCAAAGGGCTCCAAAACAAGTGTGATTTCATGATTATATTTGTAGTTATATCTCCAATGTTGATATGTTATATAGAAAGGATAAATAATTATTTTATGATAAGTTGTACTTGGAGTGTGTGATAAATGGTACTTGATACTCCTAAATATTATGCAAAAGAAGTTCACATTGAGGGGGGAAGGAAATATTAATCCTTTTTAATGTTTAATGTGCCTAGGATTTTTGAAGATGTTATTTGGTAAACACCAGATAACTAAATATTGATAATATTTTTTAAGAGTAGTAAGGACCATTTGACTACCTAGTTGATCAAATTGAGAATCCCATGCTACACTCAATGTGAATGGTTGAGTTTATCTTTATAGATAATTTTTGTTGACAACCATGCTTCACTCATCTAGTTAGAAGTAGGATAGTCCAAATAAGGTAGTTCAGAGGTATCTCCCAAATTTAGTTAAGAGGGACATTGAGAGAAAGGTAGAAGATCCCCAAAGCCACACCGACCATTAGATATTTCATCAATGGTCAATGCCCCCTTTTTTGCCTAAAGCTAACAACTTGATGGTGTTATGGCCCATGGGCCATTGATTTTCCCATCCAAAAACTTGCATCAATCCTATGATGGAAATATCAAAGAAGAAATAAATCCCACCTCAACATAGGCTAGATACATGATGGCTAGTTAGAAGTGGAAGAAAAAAATATGTAGGGAATAGTCAAATAAGGCCCACCATTAGCAAAAGGAGAACCTCAACTAAAGACACATGGCGACCACATGCACATACAAGAAGATAGTACAAGAGGGCATTTAAGAGGACATCTACCATTGGCCATTGATATTGAATTTTATGGCTTGGCCTATTAGAACCATCCATGTGTGATTATGATGACCACCTGTCACATGGGTGAGCCTACCCTTCTAGCATATGCTAATTAGGGAGGCCATATCCACTATCAAAAAGAAAAATATTCCTAAGGAATATTGGTATTATCTTAATGGTATAACCACCCAGATGCAACAATAACAAGATATGTCAGCAATTATTTATCATCCAAAGGCCTAGAAGCCCCCAACATTGATGGCATCAAATATAGAGACCTTGAAGCTACCAACTCTAGTTGCAAAAGGAATTTTGCTACATATAAAAGAGAATTTGTAGACCTTATACATATGTTTTTGGAGGGAAGGATACCTTCTTCTGTATTATAAAGAGGTCAATATTTACATTGTAAAGGCATTGGGAGCTTCCTTCTTATGACTTATATTTGAATTTTAGAGCTCTTCCTTTCACTCCTCAATTGTATGAGTAGGGATTAAGCCTTGAATAATTATCTAAGGAGCATCGAGCCTCAAGCCTCTATATGCATGCTTTGTAATCATTATTAAACATGAATAGTATATGTCACTAATTTCACTATATCATATTCTCTTAAGTGTGTTTTTGATTCTAAGTTAACTATGCTATAGTGTGATAAATTTATAGATATTAGACTATGATGAATGTGTTCATTTCTATATTTATCATATAGTCAAGATGGAAAATTTAATATTGGTGCATCACCCCTATAGTTTAGGTTTTAATTTTTGCAAATTTTACTTTCATATTCCTTTGTGTTTCCTACATATTTTACTTTCATTGAAATTTATTTCCCTACAAACCCCAAGAAAAGTAGGCCTAATCTCCTAAAAGCCTTAGTGTGTTAAATATTATCTAACAAGGATCCAAACTTGGCTAAAAACCCTAGAGGTTACCCTACATGAGATCCCTTTGCCCATGGTTCTTCCAACTATATCACTCTACAAAGGCATGGGTGTCCCCAAGCATGTTTGAATTTTACCTTGATGGGTAGGTGCACTAATATACAACAACAATTCAACCAACATGGCCAGTGGGATGAGCTTCTACTTTTATTCTATGAAGATTAAGAGAAGAATCTTGAATTTGATCTTGTTAGAGGTCATAGTCAATTATCTTATAATGAAGCATTGTGAGATTGACTTGGTGACTTTAATGAAAATAAATACTTTGAAGAAGTCATCTAACAAAAGTTAGACTGAGATTCTAGTGGGGGTATTTATCTTATAAGATTGTTGAAGTAATATCTCCTCATCTGACAAATTTATTCTTAAAAAAGGGCCCTAAACCCTAAATATAATTATATGAGTGATAGGCCTACCACTAGATCCTTTACCCATGTTAATCAACAAGAGAAATACCACCTATAATCAAAGAGTAAGGAGGAGAAACCAACAACACAACATGCAATCCTACTAAATCATCCTCCTAAAAGTGTTGTGACATGGAATGATAAATGTTCATTGATATTTCCTATGTATGAGACCAAATTCCCATCTCAACACTCAAGTCTCTAGCTTATTTCTCTAGAGAGGATATTATCACCCTAACAAAGCATTTGCACCACTTGGTGAGCTTATGTATTGTGCACTTTATTAAAAAGCAAGATATAGTCTAAAGGTTACTAGTGGCCTTTTTTATAGGGAAGGATCATGAGAGATACCTTATCCTTAGCCCACAATCAGTAAAAATATAGGACTAGTTGGTAGATATCTTGATAAGTAGATTCAAAGAGAAGGTATATGGGGTTTCTTTCGTAGAACAACTCATGACCATCAAAAGGGAACCTACACATTAGATAAATTGTAAGTTGTGTTATACAAAGTAGGATCCTCAAGACCATAATATTGGTTGGAATACATCACTAAGGCTAAGAAAGGGGCCATTGAAGATTAGGGGAATTCTAGTCCAACATAGGTTCCACTAGAGAACTAGGCCCAAGCAGTTTTGACAATCATAAGAATAGTCTTGGAGCCTCTAAGACAATCTATTGCACATCCACCAAGGGCTCCTTTGATAACAAAAAGGTCTAGGTATTCAATGATATCAAGGACCATCCTAAATTTAACTCCTATTGAAGCCTTAAATGTGGTAGATCATATGAAGAAGTTTATGGTATCCATACCTATTTGGTATTTCTTCATGATTTTGGAGCATATGAAGAAATTGGAAGAGACCACATAATAATAAAAATATCTAGGTAGATGAGGGACACCTATCATAATACAATTTTAAATCCCAAAATATGATCAACCCAATCCAATGCTATTCTACTAAACCATGATCGAATAAGAGAAGCTGATACACAATTTCCTAGTGGACTCAGGATCAAGCACATTAGTCATACCCAAAATGATAGCAAAGTTGCTTGGGTAAACATGTGAGTAGGATAGTAGTAGGGTTACTCACAAACCAAATTAGGACTCAAATATACTCATAAAATGAAAGTATATGGTAGTTACTATCTATAGGTAATATTTAAGCATCTAAAATTAGGCAAGGAGTATGATGGCATTCATCAGACTACAAGATGAGCTAAGACTAAAGCTCTAGTTAATATTCAAGGCTATGAAATATTTTGAGTCATAATTCTCCTAGGAGTTTTTTCCTAATGAGGCTCACTCACTCACATAGAATTGGAAGACAATACTCTACCTTGGACAAGGTCTTGTAGTAAAAAAATACTATTAGAATAACTAGGCTCTAAAAGGAATCTCAAACCAAAGGTAATTGTTTCCCTTATCTATTTCCTAGATTTTATTCATTTTCATTATTTTATTTTTTCATTTTCTTAGTTTCCAATTTTGAATTTACACCTAAGGACAAGGCAAGTAGTCTAGGGTTCACTGGAACCACCAAGATTATAGGTAAATTTTCCCTACAACCTTGCTTCTCTCAAGGAAAATCTAGTCAAAAGTAGGATAGTCAGAAGAAGGTAGTTGGGAGATGCCTATCGACTTTAGTTAGGAGGGTCATTGAGAGAAATGTGGATGAGCCCCAAAGTTATGTCAGCCATTGGATATTTCATCAATGGTCAATGCTCTTTTTATTCCTAAATCCAATAACTCAAAGGCATCAAGGTCCATTGGCTATTAATTTTACCATCCAATGGCTCACACTGATCATTTATCGAGTAATATCAAATAAGAAAGACAAATTTCCTTAGCATGGTTTAAACATGTGATGATAAATCAAAAGTGAAATAAAGTAAGCTCTAAGGTATAGTCAAAGAAGTACCACCATTGGCCAAAGGATATCTTACCTCAACAAAAGAAACATGGCATTCGTTTGCACATACAAGAAGGTAGTCCAAGAGGATATTTAAGAGGACATCTACCATTTGCTTCTAATATTGATATTTAGGGCTTGGCCTATCAGAATCATTTGTGTGTCAGTGTGATAACCAGTCATCACATAGGTGAGCCTATCCTACCAATCTATGCCAATCAAGGAGGCCATACCTACTACATTAACAAGTAGGAGACTTGAGAGGAAACCTAGAAAGATCTTAATGACAAAAAACCACCCCAACACAAAACAAATAAGACATGTCAAAAATGATTTATTATTTTAAGGCTTGAAATCCTTCAAAATTTGTGGTGTTGGATCTAGAGACCTTGAAGATACCAACCCTAATTGCAAAATTATTTTGGATACATAGTAGAGAGAGTTTGTAAACCTTCAGATATTTTTTGGAGGGAAGGAGCTCTCTTCCTAGACTATAAATAGGTTTATATTTACATTTTAAGGGCATTGTTATCTACCTACTCATACCTTATATATGGCCTTGAGAGCTCTTTATTTAACTCCTTGATTGTATGAGTAGGGATCGATCCTTGATCCACTTCTAAGGAGCATCAAACCTTTTTAGATCATATGCTTTGTAATAATTTTGAAACAAGAATGGAAGCTATGACTAATTTCACTCTACCCTACTACCTTATGTATGTTTTTTAAATTTGGATTAAGCGTATTGCAATGTGTTCAATTTGTATCACACTATGGTGAATGAATTCATTTCTATCTTGTTCATGTAGTTTAGAGGAAAATTTTAATATTGGCATATTGCCCCCATAACTTAGGTTTTATTTAATTAAAATTTTACTTTCATGTTCCTTTATATTTCTTGCATATTTTACTTTCATTGAAATTCCTTTCCCTATAACTCCCAAATAAATGTAGGCCTAAGCTCACAAAGACCTTAGTGCTTCAAATATTATCTAACAAGGAGATGACCTTAGATAAAAACCTCAAAGGTTTCCCTATAGGTAATCCATTTTACCACAATGCTTCTTATTATTTCTCTCTATGTGAGGCATAGATACCCCTAGGCATGTTAGGCTTCTCATTTTGTCTTGCACTTCTTCTTAATTATCATGGATCATGATGGCATAAAGTTGAAATCTCTTCCTCATAATTTTCTTAAGCTGTATAGAAAAGATCATATTGAGTAAAACTAATAGATTCACACTAAAAATCAATACCTTATTTTTTTTTTCACTCAAAAATTCCATATCTATAGTATTACAACTCAATTTATCTCAATTTTCTTTTAGCGCATCATTATATTTGATGACATCACAAGACTATAACTTAGTCACTAATGAATTTTGACTTGTTTAGAATCTTTCAAAATCAATTTTACATTTTTACACCATTTCATTCATGTCTTGTAAATTTGTAGAATTCATCTCAACCTGTATTGGTTCAATCAATTTTTTTCCCATACCATGTTTATCCATAAATGTTGTGTAGACACCTAAAACACAGCATGTTTAGGAGACTACTCATATGGGCACCTTTGTAGACCATATGAATGATCTTGGACCTTACCAATACCTAGAAATGGTTTTAAACACTCATTTAAGGCAACCTAGTCCCATGCAGCTCTAACCGTTGACATCAACAACAACTGTGATCGCAATCGCTAACGATCAGAGTGTCTAGGAGCTACCCAAAAATGTCAATAGAAACTATGGTCAACTTACCCCTAGGTACGTTGAGTGAGAGTGGATAGCCCTAAAATTGACTCAGGCTCCCTGAGCTAAGAAAAATTAGTTGTATTTAACCAATTTGCAATGTTTCTTGGGTGGTTTTTCTGAGAATCTTCTAGAAGCCTCTTCCTAACTGCTCCATGACAATAGATTCTTGGTCTTGGCTTCCTTGAGAAGCTAAGGTGAGGACATGGGGAAGTCTATTTACGGCCTCCCTAAATTGAGCAAAGGTATGTTGAGATACTGAATTCATTACAGTGAAGCCCTATCGGATTGGAGAGAGAATCAACATTCCTCTGAGGCATAGCGAAGCTCTATCCAATTGCACAATACCATCTACTTTTCCACCAATGGAGGCTACCAAATTTTAAAGAGAACAACCCACTATCCATGATCAAATTTGAATGGAGCAACATTAATTCCATCACAAAAACATGCACCAAGGCACAAGCAACCCTTGAACATCAATTCCACAGTTGAATTGATCGATTTTAGGCTAGATATTTGGAGGGCAAAATACTTCTCTCATGGCCACTGTATTCGATAGTAGCCCATAGGCTTAGCAACTAAATTTGATAGCAGCTACAAGAGCCAATTGCTTTGAGTGATAGCGAATAGGGTTTAATTGGTCATTTCCTATATTTTAGCCATAGATTTCATTTACAACATTTCCCTTTGCTTATTTTTAACATATATTAATGGCCTTTCTATAGATCTTTATGCTTCATTTACAATTTTACATGCATATTCATGCTTATTTATGTATTTTCATGTATTTTACCATTCTTTCATGCATTTGCTTTATGATTTACATTATTCAAGAGATAAGCCTCATTTCGAGAGGCCTTATGTGCTATTGAATATCTTTTTAGTTTCATGTGTGCAGATCATATAGCAATTTCAAGATCAAAGATCATCAAGATCAATCTTGTTGACATCAAGAAATGGAGGTCACCAAGTAATCCCTCCTATAAGCAGTTTTGGAGATCTTAAAATTCTATTGAAGGCATCTACCACATGAATTATGGAATGTAATATGTATCACAATGGTCAATCCCTAAGAGGGATTCTCTTGTAACCTCATGTAAAGAGAATTTATGAATATCAATAAAATGGGCACTATATTTTGTATTTCCTTCTCTCTTACTTGATTACATGCTTTATCATGCTTATTTGATTACATATTACACTAGAGGTCAAATTTTTAGCATATTTTAGTGGAATCTAATGTTGACTAGATTAATGAACACCAATTAACCTATAATATGGCTTTAGGTTGTCTATTTTTTCTCATTGTTGTGTTTTACCACAATTCATCACAAAGGGGCATCTGTAGACACCTAAAACACATCATTTTTAGGAGACTACTCATATGGACACCCTTGTAGACCATATGAATGAGCTCAAAACTTTCCAAGACTCGGTAGTAGTTTTAACCACTTATTTAGGGCAATATAGTCCTATGCAGTTCTAACTGGTGATGTTAATAATAGCTAGAATCCTAGCCACTGATGATCAAAGTGGCTAAAAGCTAGCTATTGATGGTGATAGAGGTTAGATTCCTAGATACACTGAGTGAGAGTGGCTAGACCTGTAACCAACTCAGGTTCCCTGAGCTAAGAAAAATTAGTTGCATTCAACCAATTTGCAATGATTCTTGGGTGGTTTTATCTAAGAAGCTTCCAAAAGCCTCTTCCTAACTTCTCCATGCCAAAATATTCTTGATCTTGGCTTCCTTGAGAAGCCAAGGTGAGGACATGGGGAAGTCTATTTAAGGCCTCCCTAAATTGAGCAAAAGTGTGTTGAGATCCTGAATTCATTGTAGCGAAGCCCTGTCGAATTGGAGAGTGATTTCACATCCCATTAAGGAGTAAAGAAGTGTTGTCCAATTGAGAAATGACAAGTTCCTATCCACCCATGGATACTACCATATTTTGATAAGAACAACCATTGTTTAAGTACTCATTTCAACATAATTTGAGCCAATTTCCCACCCAAATTTTTTTAGAGAGAATGCACCAAGAACGTCAATCCCATTTGCATTAGAATTGATTGATGCCAAGCTTGATATTTAGAGAGTATAGCCCTCATATCATGACCATTATTTTCAAAAGCATCCTACAGGAATAACCACCAAATTTGATAGTGGCTGGTAGAGCTAACTTCTCTGATTGATAGTGGCTAGTGTATGATGTCTCTTTTCCCCTATTTTAGCCATTAGATTAGATTAATAGTATTTTCATTGGATTTATAACCTAGTATAACAACATTTTAATTCTTTATGTTCAGTATTTCAAGCTTTATTTCATGTTTTCAAGCATTTCTTTATCATTTTATGCATTTCTTTCCTATTTGCATATTTCAAGAAATTAGCCTCATCTTGAGAGGCATCATGTGCTATTGATGTGTCTTGTAGTTTATTTGTATGCGGGTGAAAGGGACAATAAAGGATATAAGAACATCATCGAGATCATATTCCTTGATATCAAATAAGGAGGAAACTAATAAGCCCTCTTATAAATAAAGTAGTGGAGAAGTGAAAATCATTGGAGTGCATATCTCCCCTTTGAGGGGACACAACATTTGTAATAATTGTATTAAATTGAGGGATTACCTAAGAGGGAAATATTGTAATCAAGACTTATTGTGGTTAATAAAGAGCACTCCATTTTTTTATCATATTTTATCTTGCAATGGTACATGCTTTCTCATTTTCAATTTGTTACATGCTTGCAAATAGATTAGATGCACAATTTTTATTGCTTACAAATGGAAATCACGATGGGACACCCTATTTTTGTGCTAATTTCTAATGTTATTTAATGTAGGTACAACTACTATGAGTTATAGTATCTAGGATTCTCATATGCCATCAACTTTAGTATCTAGCATAGCAGACACCTTGATCGACAGTGACTAGGGGAGAAGTTAGCAAAAACAGTCAGTAGCCTTTTCTTCATCATATGTGGATTTACATATAAGTGGTCCTATTACATTTTTCTATTTTATTTATTTTTTTATGTTTTTGAAAGGTAGTAGGATTAATTAAAGCACATAGAAAAGAAGTTAGCAGGATAAATCAAATTTTTTCTATGTTTTTGCTAGCTATTTTTGGAACAACAATTGTCTATGCTAGCTGCCCCAGAAGCCAACAACTAGGATTCTAGCTGCTACTATGTATAGCGGCCATGATAGTGCACAACTAATTATAGTAGTGGCTACTGTTTAGCCTTGGTTGTAGGTATATTTTCTTGGGGCCTGTTCAAAGGCCTATTCATCTTAATTTGCATTGCATATTTTTGAACATTAAACATCTTTTCCATACTATATTTTTGAAAGTAAAATGCATTTTACATACATGTAGTGAAAGGAGCATCGTATGCTATTTGATGCATTTTTTTTTATGTAAATTTAAAATAAAACAATCACACACCATGATTTAAGTGTAGAAACCAATGGCATTGGGCCTTCACATCCAACCCATTGATCAAGACCAACGGTGGAAGTTATTACCACTAGGTTGGCTTGTTGATTGAGAATTGTTTTTCACACCCGTTTGTGGCCAATTTTGATTCAATATCTGTCCTATCCATATAAAATAGCATGTAATCTTCTTCAGAAGGTATATTTCTACCTACAATGTTTTGGATTACAATCGGTAGTACCTATGCTCCTTGACTAGATATGGATTTTATATCCATATCTTGGTGGGTAGAAAGCCTGGATGTCATTACCAGGTTTGTCGCTATGAGTGTATAGGTGAAATATTTAAAAAATATAATAAATTACATCAACTACTTAAAAAATTATAAGATTTCATATTGTATTCACAAAAAACCAAACCACATAAGACAAGTTCTTATGAAACACATTAATCTTTAAACAAGATAATAATTTTGTCTACTTTATGTGTTTCTTTATTGTTTGTGCGATCTAGGACCAAACCCTAACCCTAATTTAAAAAAATAAGTTATTGCTATTTTTTGATTCTGCATCCAGTGAATAAAAAATCGTGCAAATCAGAGCTATAACAAAAAAGTTATTTTGGTTTTATCATTACTCTATTTTGAGTGATTTTTAAGCCAAAAATAGGGAAAAACAACCCTAAAAAGGCCATAAAAAGCCCTAGACAACCCCAAAAATTACTAAATTTGTTTTTTTGTCTTAAGTTAGCTCCTTTTGCACCTCTCATAGAAATTTTGAATTCTAATTCCGTATTTTCTCAAAATTCCCCAAATTGGTCATTTCTCCATGAGCCTTGATTGGCCAAATATTCCAAAAATACAAATTTTGACCCGAAAGTCACCTTTTGGAGTCCTAGCCCATTGTTATCAGCTCTTTGTACTGATCATTTTGGTATATAACACCCATAACATTTTTTGGAAGTCAAAATTTTCTTTAGTGTGGGTTTCCTTTAGTATTTGCCTAGTCAACACATCATGACAACTATGCATAGCCAAGCTCAATCATGAGCCAGTGAAACAAGAAAAACTTAAAATAGATAAAAACCTTGTATACTTTTTTTGCTCCTTAAAATTTACACAAGATATAATTCATAAAGTTATGGTTACTACACGAGGCTTATCTTGGTCCACGATTGAGGCGATACCCAATGCACCAGAGGGCTCAGACCACCCTAGAGGCAGCACACCTACCCATAACATACCTAAATGAAATTTGGGTAGTATTAGAGGAGACAACACCACTCATGATGGATCTCACCAAGAAATCCCACCTAGGAGAACTAACATTAGATCTTCTCGTGATCCATACGAGAACATTTCTAGACCTACTTCATCTCATCACATTGAGAGATCAAATCCACCCAATGAGAGGTGAGGTAAAGGGATTGCAACCATTCACATGCCCATCATAATACCAAATCCTTCCAAACATGGAGGGTGTCATTTATCCTACCATAGTATTGGTGAAAGAGGTACACCTCTTGCCCAACCTTGGAAGACCCATCACCTTGAATTCTTAGATCAGGGTGCTAGAAGCATAGGACATTTGAGCATGGAAGCATATATCACGATCGTACTCCTTAGGGATACATTGGGTCCACTAAGGAATATATCATGGAAGAGGGAATTAAAACCTGGTTGTGTCCTATCCGTACCTAAGGTGAGTGTTCTAGGTGAAAACACAACACCCCTACAACATCCTTACATGAGGATCGTACCCCTAGAGAAGAGCTTAATTTTAATGCAACCTTGATTAATCAAGGGAAGTGAGTTACCAACCTTGTGGCACAATTTGAGGTAAATAAAGCCCCTTACATAGAGTTGTAGAGCCATAGATACTATACAACAAACTAATCAAATCGATCACATAGGTCAGACATAGTTCAAAGAGAACAAATGTTGTAATATCAATTGGAGGATTTGCATGTGGAGTGTGAGCACTTAGAAACTTAGAAAAAGAAAATGCAAAATAATAGAGGTTATGCCAAAAATGGTTATATAAACACCATCTAGTAGAAAAATTCCTCCTTAATCAAAAGGAGCATGAAGAGCAATCAAACAGATTGTCTCAATCAGAATTACCTCCTCGTAGTGAGTATAGGTAGCAACACAATGAGAGACATGCTACATCACACCTTGAGATGCATACTAGGAAAGTAGACAATCATACTCACCACTCAATATTATTCTCAACCACATAAGCATTTAGCACCAAATAGGCCAGAGCATATGAAGAATTAGAACAGGATGACCAAGATCAGTAGTATCCTGATTTGTCTTGTATAAATGTGGCCAATGAATACAATCAACCACCTCAAACTCAAAGGAACCTACCATCCCCTGATCCCCAAAGATCCCTTTAGGAGAAAGATATCATCTCTTCTCAGGCCTACAAATAACTTATCGAGAGTCAAATATTTTGAGAAACAAGAGTCAAAATCCCACTTTAAGCAAGATTCACAATCAACCCTTGTGTCTGTTAATACCAAGCCTTGCTTATTCTAAAAAATTTAAAATTCCTAGATTGGATAAGTTTAAGGGTGATGAATATGCACAAGAACACATAACAAGCTTTATGAATTCATGTTTCCAACTACAGCAAGATATGCCTTGTTATTAATAACTTTTGTGAATACCCTTTTGGGTGTAGCCATTGAATGGTATAACCAATTACCAAGGCACAACATCACCAAATTTGAATAGTTGGCAAATGCTTTTCTTGAACACTTCTCATTTGGCATCAAGAAGAAAACTAATCTATCTGACCTAGCTAATCTATGACAGTATGATGATGAGCTAGTCATAGATTATGGGAATAGATGGAGAAAACTAATGGTAAAACTACCATTCTCCATTCCCACCATAAAACTTACCTAAATGTTTACAAAAATTTGTGCAAAACATATATCGCTATTGCTTCAACTACAACAATATATGACATTCAAGGAGGCTTTGGCACAAGCCAAAGTAATTGAAGATATCAAGTTACAAGAAGGAGACCTAAATCTCTAAACCAAGAAAGAATGGAACAACAAGAACACATGAAATCAATAGTATCAGGGTAAACCTGCACTTGTCAACCAAGTCATGTTAAATATTCCTAAAGGAGAAAAGAGCCAACAACAACAGAATTATCAGGCTCAACCTCCCCCTATGCACTACAACCAACACAATAGGAATCAAGGTAGGGATAAACAATGTCACCCACCTCGTGACTACATGCCATTGCCTAAATATTTGGCATCTCTTTTCAACCACCTAAGCGAGGCTAAAGCTCTGATACTTCGTAAAATACATACCCTAGATCCTAACCGCCCCAAACCTAAGGGGTACAAGGAATATTTATACTACGTATATCATCGACAAAATGACCATGATATCCAAGATTGCATCACATTCAAGAATGTGGTGTAGAATATGTTGGATAAAAATGAATTGCAAATAGATAGTCCTTTGGCTATCGATAATCAAAATATCAACATATTCAAAAACCCTCTTCCCAACCATGAGGGCCAAAACAATCAAATTGAGCATGTCAATGAGGTGCACATAACCCCACTTAATGAGGGCTTTATCGGTATGATCAATACTATAACATAAATAAATATATGCCTCGATTAGTCCAACATACCAAAAAATTCAACTAAATTTGATCATGTATCACGATCCTTACCAACATTGAATTCAATTCACTTACACAAGGATCCTGTGATTACCTTTCATAGGCAAGAGATCAAGCCAATATCTAGAGATGAACCCGATCCGCCTCTACACATCATAGCGAGCATCAATTAGATTCCATACAAGCAAGTCTTTATTGACATCGGGTCATCTATCAACATCATCATGGCTACAACTTTGAAACATTTAAATCTTCCACCTTCACACATTAAGGACTCAACATTCACATTGAGAGCCTTCAATGATGCCACCTCCCCGATGATCGGTATAATAATCCTACCTATTCAGGTGGGGATAAAGACATTACCTACATTGTGTCATATCCTAGGGGTGAGAGGTAATATAACATATTATTAGGTAGACCATGGATGAGGGACATGGAATGCATGCCTTCCATAGTGCACCAAAACCTCAAATTCATACATCAAGGACAAGTGTATGTGGTCCCCAATGATCCCAAACCTTTCAAATATTACAAAGCGATCAAAGAGCCACAGGAAAATCTTGTAACATGCAAGACTCAAAATTTCCACCAATATGAAATAAAAAACATTCAACGGAGGCTTGCATCAAGCCATCGTTTCCTTCTCCTATCAACACAAGTCATGGTATCACCTTACCTGATGAGGAGAAGAAAACATCAATGGATATAATTGATACATGATCATCTCGGCTAGTTGAGGATCTACCCACAATTTGTCCAAAATCCAAACCACCTTCTCACGAGTTCATGGGAATGGTCAACATCAAAATAGAGAACCCAGTGACTCTAAAATAGTTAAAATAATAGATGATGTCATTAGATGTTGCTACCACATCGAAGGGGTCAAAACCATTGAAATTAGTCACCCCTAATTCATTTCTCATGGTGCCTCCTCAAGAGTAAGAATAGGTGTCTCCCCCACGTCATATTGGGGGTACTCAAGCTCGCACAATTCAACACTACAAAGTGAAACATAAATATGAGTTGAGTAACAAACTAGAGCATGTGGATGCCACTATCAAAGTGGATCATCAAGAAGTGTCCACATCATCTCAAATGAAGGAAATTGGTGATTTACATTTACCTAAGGGTTTTGTAGCACCCACTCTTTCACCTCCTTTAGTCGATGATGGTATTCCAAGCCCATTTCTAGCAATACACCTAAGAGCCTTATCAATATTGGAACGTATACAAGATCACCTAACTAATATAGAGGTATATATGGAGCAACAAAATGAGGTATTACAATTTATCATGATCCAGCTTGATACACTTGGAACTACAAAAGCAACCCACATCTGAGGCTAAACCACCTCCTGTACAACCACAGAAAAAACCTCAGCAAGAGCGAGTGCCAAGTCAGCCTTACCAAAAACCTAGCATGTATCCACCATTACCCGAGCCTACAATATTGGTTTTCAATCGATTATATGCCACAAACACCACATCACCTAGTGCGGCCCGTCCCCCGGGGGGGGGGGGGTATACCATAGACAAAATAGACATGACATTCATGCATGTTGTGGTTTCAGAGCCATGATATACAACATGCTCAAAAAGAGGTAGCTTCAGTTTGTTAACCGATAAATAATCATAGTTAGTAATCCATTCCTTGTGCCAAAAAAGTAAGAAGAACCTCCTAAGAAAAAATTTAACATACCTATGGCTCAACCCCTTCATAAAACTAAGCTAGAGTATGCTACATGCTCAAAAAATTAGAAACACATTTGAACTCCATTAAACAAGCCTATGTTAGTCATTTTTTAGAAGTTGCAAGATGCTAAGCTCATCACCCTACCTGACATAAACCCTCTAGATCCAAACAGAGCTAAACCCAAAGGTTATAAGGAGGACCACTTCTGTATTTATCATCGAATAGAGGGCCATGGCATTTACAACTATTATGGGTTCAAAAATGTGGTTCAAGACCTCATTGATAGTGGGACTTTACCCATAGATGGTCCATCCATAGCACCTCTACCTATCACAATGCAGGCCACATCATCCCAATCATGATCCCAAGATTAGTTGCATCCTCGTAAGCCTAAAAAACCACCTCATCAAGTAGTCACATTTAAGATGACTACTGCAAAGCTATTTCAAAAGTTGTATGAGGCAAATGCATTCATATTACCAAAGGTCAAGCTGAGAGCACCCAAACCTAGGTCACCTAATGAAAGCCTGTATTGTGTCTTTCACCATGTACATAGTCATGATATCTATGGTTGCCATTCATTCAATATGGTGGTCAATGATCTACTAGAACGGGATGATATTCATGCAGATGGTTTGCTCATTTTACCCTATAAGAACATTGACATCTCACAAAGGTCCATGCATCAATAGGGATAGTTGATTTCTATCACTCTTCCTAAGAAAGTTGATTATATTGCAATGAATGACATACACAATGGGGGTCCTCAAGGTAACACACCTTCCCCACCATCCACATCAAGAATAAAGTGAGACTTCTAAAGGTATCACACCTTCCTCACTTTCATTGAGTGTCACACACATTGGGGGTACCTAAGGTAGCGTACCTTTCTGCCTTAAAAACAATTTAAAAAAAAAAAAAAAAAACATCAAAATCCAAACAAATAAGAAATCATTAAAAATCCAAAAAAAAATTAAAACATCAAAAACACAAAAATATTTGTATTTTACATTTTGCATTACATCACATGCATTCATTTAATTGCATTGCATTAGGAATTTTCATCCATTGCACTTGCATTAGGATAGGTTGTGTTTACAATCTTACAAATGACACCACTTTTGTATGCTAATCATGCATCTTCAAATCATCATCACCCATCATCCCCTGTGAGTAATTGTGTTTTTCAACACAACCCACCTCAGTTGCTATAAGGTATATACTAGGGTTTTTTGGTCATTCAGCCATACCTAGTGATATCTTAGATTTTGTAGAAAGTTATCTTCACTTTCGAAGTGAGGTCTATTTTTGATAGCACCTTGCATATATCAAAAAATCCCTTCACAATTTAAACATTAACAATCCTAGTTTGGACAAGGAAATATGAACACTACAAAGTGGTACTAGTCACCTTAAGTGAAAGGTTTTTACTTGCTCATATCGTGATGCGCATGGTCTAGGATGCTAATAATTAACAAAAGGACAAGCTCCCCCCTACCCAAAGAAATCCCTTGCTTTCATACAAAAATGAGAAAATTTCCAAATCAAAGCAAAGCAAAATAAATAGTGATTTTCATCACTAAGCAAATCCCTTGCTCCAAAAAAAAAATAAAAATAAATAAACAGTGATTTTCATCACTAAACATGAGCAAGTATCAAAAACAATGAAAATAAAAGAAGGGGGTGAAGATCTTGAATCCTTGGAGTGGTAACTATTCAAAGCCATTGAGTGATCCCCATTATAGAAATGGGTTGAATGAATCTCGCCTCGCAATGGGGTAGTTCTAAGCAATTTACAGATGAGCTAGCTTTAAGTGGCTTGTATTACCTAGTGGTCTAATCCAACTACATCCAAATTTAGGATCATGATGAACATAGGGTGATCCTCATTACAACAATGGGCTGAATGAATTCCACTTGGCAATGAGGTAGTCTTATTTTTCATCTAATATATTCATTTGCACACATAGGGATAATGAATATCTTGGTCTTCATAACAAAAGATTTTATATTTTAGGAGTCTTGTGTAGTCATTATACAAATTTTTATTAATCAACTAGGGTGTTTGAGTCTCATGGAAAACCTCAAAAATCCTTTATAGCAACAAATCATCTCATCAATCAATCACAATTTTCCTTATGAGGTTTTATTTATTAAGGGATGTTCATGGAATAGGATAGATACCGAATGGATATCAACAATGATATTTAAATGGCCACTAACTATTTTTTGCATATTTTTTAAATTATAGAAGCTTATAGGGAAAACCTATACATCTCACATCATTTCATTTCACATATGGATGCCTAAATGATTAATTCTTATGATAAGAATTACCATTTTCATTCATGATTTTCAAACATTCTGTGGTGTCATCCAGTAGTTTTTTAAACACATATTAGATTCATTCCTTATGTTTTAAGTGATTAAAGCATACATGTTCATTTGCATTATATCATCCTCATGTAATTAATGCATTCCATACATATCATCTATCATGTCATATCACATAGACTAAATGCATAAACAATTGAAATAAATTAAACATGCATTTAACATTTCCTATTGTATCCATATACACATACATGGTAGTGCATTCATACATCTAGATCACAATATCTAATAATAAATATATCATTTAGCTAGTACATGTCATTAATACAACGCATATATATAGCATAATAAAAGCATAATATAGGCATTACATCCATTAATGCATGCATAAAAAATCAAATAAATCAAAATTTCATGTGAACCTTGTATTCAATTATCTACCCTATACACTTGGCAGTTGCAGTGACTTGCGCTCCATGCAATACAGTAGGATGAGTAAATTACCATAAGGCAATTTAAATCAAATTATTCATTGAAAATTTGAAATATCTTCACTTTTGTACGAGGGTGAAAACCATGCATCTAGACCATTGCAAGCATGTAATAGTCTAATAAACAGAAATCAAGTAACCATGTGCACAAATAAAAGATATCCAAGAAAATGGGGTTGCCATTTTATTAAAAATGATAAATCTTGGTTACAATAGCTCCCTCTTAGGGAGCCACTAAAATTGATACAATGTTTACAATAGTTGAGGCCCATCAACGAGGAGAGATGCACTCAAAGGGTCTTCATTTTGACACCAATTTGCATGAGGGCTTACTAGATGCCTCCTTCTCCAATGTCTGGAGGGAATGTTTTAAATGTGGCTTATTTTTAGACAGATATATTACCTGCGTGCAAGGAAAAAATAAGAAACTTTGAGGCCTCTTGAGATGAGGCTTATTCCATAGATATGCATGAAATAGTATGAAAGCATACAGAAATCATGAAAAAGCATAAATAGAATCAAAATATGTCTACTACAATGCTTATTGTAGCACCCTAAAATTGGTGCAGTTAAACCATCAGTAAAAGATAAAAAAATTGAATTTTAACCTCGAAATCGCCCGTTAACCGCTCACATCATTTTTTGTGCCATTTTTAGAAGTTGTTTTGACTGTTGGATGATATCGTCTCTGATCTGATGATATCATCCCAAATCGGATGAATTTGTCTAGAACAGAACGTCCAGACGATTTCATCCCAAAACTAAATTTTCATAATTAGCTTCTGTTTCAACATCTCCAACTCGGGCAGAAGCATGTTTGTGCTGTTGGAGATTCCTACGTTGGAGATCTCCCAAATTGGGATGATACCCACCCTCCTAACCTCCCCCTAATCCTATATAAACTTGGATTTTCCCAATTTATCCCCCTGCCTGATCATTTCCCTACAACTTTAGTTTTTGTTGTGTTAGAACATCCTATCCCCAATCATTTGCACTTGTGTTTTCAAGTTTTATTGTAGGATCTCACTGTGTTTCAGCCGGAGGAATCTTGGATCATCGCAAGCGATTCAACCATAATTTTGGATGATCTTATCGAGATCGGCAATGATCTCGTACGATTGTAGACGATTTTGACTGCAGTTCAGATTGGGGGCAATCAGAGCCCTAATTTTACATTCTCTAGCTCTTTTTCTTATTTAATTGTGTATTAGATTAATTCACTTCTATTCTGCATCTTGGAGTTCACCTCATTTAGCATATTTGCATGATAAAATTCAAAATAATTTATTAAAACATTGCATTCGATTTGATTTGATATCTAGATTTATCATTTAAGCATTTATATTCTTATTTCTATCATTTTGTATCATTCTTGCAATTGTATTTTTGGTTTTTGGTGTTTGTTTTCATGATTGCAGGTTTTTGACAAATTTGTCTGACGAATTCATCAAGTCACTGATGATCTTGGCTGATATCAGATGATATCCCGTGATCTGGACGATTCTGTACAATTACAGACGATCCTGTCATATTCAAGACGATCTAGACTCCTACAAGCTTCAAAATATTCATCAGACATCAGAAATTAGGTGAACTCTTCTCCATTTTAGATATTTTTTGTATTTAGGATTCATTTATGTTTGTTGTCTTCATATAAACCAAAAATTTCATATAGAATAGCTTAGATTCATTTTGGCCAACCTAGGAATCTAAATGATTGAACATAAAATGAACACATCAAACCCATTCTCAACCTAGGCATGGAAACTGCCACTCAAAGTTTCCAGGTGAACCCCACCATCCGTCAAAAATTCACCCTTATACCCCTCCCCCAAGAGGCGCGACCTTCAAAGGGCCTCTCCATCCGAGGTATTGTCCCATACTTCTCGCATCCCCATTTCGGGCATGGATCCTTTAGCCTGAAGGTAAGGGTGCAAAAAATTTGGGCGATACATTTTGGTGAACCCAACGTGAAACTAAAACACCTTTTGAAAAAAATTCGAAAAAAAAAACACATTATTAAGAACATCTAGAATCATTAGACAACTGTTAAATTTGCATATCATACTTAGATGGTAGATTATAATAGAATACAAGTTGTCACCATAAATGTTGAAAATAAATTAATGGCCATAGAGATTACTTCTGTGCTTAGAGTACCTCAAAAAAATAGAGTCCAATATTTGTGGGATGAACTTGATAGGATATTGGGTATTATTGAATCCAGATCTGTAGAACTTAGGCAAATTAAGAGGTTTGTCCTAGATAGAATCCTGGATCCTGATCAGGTGACTTTGTATCATGAACTTCAGAGAGCTTGCCATAGGTGGTTAGTAGATAAAAGAGCACTTGTGTCTTCTAAATTATACACCTTTGAGAAATACCTTGAGAACGTAGTTGTAGTACATAAATTTTTATCTCATATAGAGGATCAAGAAGTCGTTCTTATGGATAGAAAAATATTGAATAGAGTTCCTAGAGCTGTGTTGTATCGAGAGTATTGCCATGAACTTTATTTTTAAATGTCAAGGTCTGAAATAGATCATATTACCATAGCACACTTTGTTAAATTCTTGAAAAACCACTTCCAATTTGAAGAGGAGCATTTCATGACTCCTGATGAACTTGACCCTATCAATGATATCCATAAACTATTCATAGAAAACTAAGTCATTCTTTTTACTATTGTTATTTCTTGCAACTAGCATGCTTTTTGTTATTTTTATTCTCGCAAAATAATAATATAATCACACAAAACACACAAAAACAAAACAAAACAAAACATTTTCCTTTTATAGTATTATAGTAGGTATATAGTTAAAATATATACCTCTCAACCCTACCACATACATTTATATATATATATATATAAGTATATATATTTTCTAAAACCTAAGTTTAGCACAATGACTAGACTTAGGAATGGCAAACAAACCGAAGACGGTGAAGATTGGTTAGGAAGACCATTAACTGACCAAAATGTCCCTCCTGAGGACCAAGTTTCGGAAGAAGGAACCCTAGACTAGCAAGAAGAAGAGCTTGTTGTAGGAAATGAACAAGAAGAAACTGTTAGAGAGGAAGGATCCTCATCCCCTAAAATATCTCTGGGAGGAGCTATCACTTTTGAGAATATGGAACAATTCTCGAAGTTCATTAATACTAATATTGTTGTTTTTAATAGAGAAGCCCATATGGACAAGGATTGAATTAGTGTCACTCAAGAAACTCTAGAAGAAGTATTTCAAACATGCACTAATCCCTTGTCCTTTATTGATCAAGAGAGTGATCAAGCTGGACCATCCAATTTGGATATGGCAGCTGTGATTTAGAATATACAACAACAACATGTTACCCAACCATTGAAAGTGCCTATTAACAAGCCTGGGGTCATTCCCGCACAAAAGAAACCATCATTTACTGCTCTATTTTGCCAAGCTCTTGATCAACATACCTCAAATCAATAAAATCCCAAAACAAAACCAAACACCAGTTACCAACAATCTGGGGTACAACATAATACTATTACAAATCCCCTTCATAATACTCTTCCTACCAACACTTTACATAATAGCAATATAGCATCTAATCCTTATGTCACACCATCATACACTCGTAGATCCCATACCTATGTCCCACCGAACCAATATGGTGGACAAACTAGTAATCTTGAAACCATGGTGAAACAACTAGTTTCCCGCATGGACCAGATAGATCCCTACCGTCCCTCGTACAACTATCAAGAGATGTGTAGTCAGCCTTTAGATCCTATAGTCGTAGCACAACCATATCCTAAACATTTTCCTATGCTTGTTCTTCCCATATATAAAGGAACCGAAGATCCCATAGAGCATCTTCGTATGTTTAGGATAGCATGTCATGATATATCACATGATGACTTGTTATTACTAAAAATGTTCCTAAAAATCTTGGGAGGAATGGCATTAGAGTGGTATTATCAATTACCCACTAATTATTTGAGGAATTTCGAAGAAACTGTTGAGTCTTTTGTTCATCAATTTAGTGCCTACATCGAAAGACATGTGACCATTAAATATTTTTATAACTTAAAACAAGACAAAGATGAATGCTTTGCTGATTTCCTAGCTAGGTGGAGATAGTTGATAGGAAAATTGCACTTTGTGTTACCTTATAGGGAGATGTTGGACATTTTTATTAATAATTTGCAAGAGCAACTATCTTACGAATTATCAACTACTACCTTGACCACCTTTGATCAGGCTATAGACTTAGCCCGAAGAGTGGAAGATGCTCTCATTAGGAGAGGCCAGCTTAAAAAGAAATATGATGAGAAAACATCCAAAAATAAATATAAGAATAAAAAAGTTGTGGGTGATGGATTCACCGATAGCAAAAATATTGCTAATGTTAATGTTGCAAAGACAATGGAGAAGTTTGTACTGAAACCTCCTAATAGACCTCCTCGAGAATTTACTAGGTTAAATCAACCTTTATCAACTATTCTACTATAATTATTAGAATGAGGTTTGATTCAATTACCAAATATCCGGGAACCTGATCCAACTATACTCGGATATAGAGCAGATTTACACTGTGACTTCCATAGAGGACCTAGACACACTACCAACTCTTGTAAAATATTAAAACATAAAATACAGGACTTGATTGATAACAATGAGATGGAGGTGCAAGCATTTCAACCTAAGCAAAATCCTCCTAATAATGTTCAAAAGAACACCCCACAAAACTAGAATTAGAATGCCAATTAGTCATTAGACATATTTCAACATCCCTTACCAAAACATTGTAAGAGGTGGCTAATCAAATTGAACATCATAATGTCCCTCCTCCTGCCTGATATGTAGGAATTATTAGTGGGAATTTACCTGCTCATGATCTAGAAATATTTGACACAACTTTATCCGTGGTTACAACCAAACCTCTATATAATATTCAGATACCTAATCTTAGTGATACAAAATATGAGACTAAGAGTGATATGGAAATCACATCAAATCAATCGAATAGTTTTGAATATGAATCAGATACTATTCACACTATCACAAGTTATATGGTTCCAGAAGAACCATTTCCAAGAAGAGCCACTACTAGACCATCGTCTTACCGATTACTTTCTAATGAGCTAGCTATAAATGCTAGACCAAAACCCATTCATCATCCACAGAATAATATTGTGGGTACCATTAGAGTTGTTACTAGACAACAGACTCAAAATTATCAACAAGATCAAATTCATAATGGTGGATCAACTCCATTTGTTTTGAAGGTTCCTAATAAAGGGAATCATGCACCTAATGTTCAACCTAAACCTCCTTATAATATTAATGAAAAATTATCAAATATTACAGCTAGAATTTCCCTCTTGGACCTTTTATGATCTTCTCCTACACATAGAGATGAATTAATGCTCACATTAAGCCAGATGATGGTACCACAAGAAATTCAACCTGAAGCCATGGCCAATACTATAATAACTCATGAAGTTGATTGTATTGACTTTCGGGATAGAGACATACCTCAACATAGTTTACATAAAGATAACCCCTTGTATATTACTACTTTAATTGGAGATGTAGTAGTCAAACGAGTTTTTATTGATAATGGTTCATCTTTAAATATATGCACTTTTGATTTCTACCAAATATTTGGGTTTAGAAGTGAGGAAATGAAAAGAACTAATATGATCATAAAATCTTTGAATGACAAAACACAAGAAACATGTGGAGTTATTACCATTCCATTGCAAGTTGGTCCGAGAACCTTGGATATGATTGTGTTTATTGTACATTGCCTTACATCGTACAATATACTCTTGGGTCATACTTGGATCAACGTAATGCGAGTTGTTCCCTCAACCTTACATCAATGTGTTAATTTTGAATTTAAGAATCACTTGGTTACCATTCATGGTGATCCAAGACCCTTTGATATGTGTGCTTTCGCATAACCTATTGGAGTTCAATTTTTCCCTGCTCTGTCATCCACACATCCTAATTCTCATTATGCATCTAAACGTGCAAAACTCACACCCACAACATCATCTACTTCTTCTCCATCAGTTGCACCTCCACATATAGCTCAACCATCTTCTGAACAAATTGCATTAGGACCTGAGAAAGATCCTAATCCCACAACCAATGTCTCTTTTCCTACTCCTATAACTTCCATACCTTTAATAGACCCATCTATTGACTCCTCTACACCATCTACAATCACCAAATTCATATTTTCTACATCAAAAGACAGGGAATATTCCTTCTACCTCTTATGCTCTTACTGATGAACTCTTACCCGATCTATCTAAAATTCTTATATCAGAAGAAATGAATGCTTCTATGCAAGATTCTCTTATTTTAAATAATTTGCCACCATCTCCTCGTACCTTGGGCCTCCCATAGCCTACGAGAAGTATTTACTAGGTTGGGAGCTATGCCTTTATTTATAAGGGATATGATTGGGGTAGAATACCCAGAAACATCAAAACTCATTATGATGGATATGCTCGATGTTATTTTACTAATGAATATATTAAATCCAAACCTATAATGCTTAAATTGGGATATAAAAGGAAAGGTTTGGGACCTTTCCATAATGGTATGAAATAACCTTTTGAGGTAGAAGCATGGCCCGCCTGATGTGGTGTGGGCCTCTTTTATAGTAAGGGTCAGCCATTCCCATTTGATGATGATGACCATCTTATATGTTACCAAGATTATTTAGATGAACATGATACTTTGTGTTTAATGAATAAGACATTCACATGTAATATGCTATCTATAGCTTATCCTGAGATGATCGCTGAATTCAAGGATGAGTTGGAGGGAGACATCTTTCATGATGTCTCCGTTGAGGAATTGTTACATAATGGATTTTATTTTGATGGCTCTATACCTAGTATAGCCCAGATTGAGGCCATGACTCCTCAAGATGAATTATCCAAGCTAACCTTGGAAGAATTACAAGAATTGGGCATTTCACCCACCCCACCTAATTTTGAGAGAGATCTACACATGGAAGTAGAAAATGTCATAAAAATTAACATTGGAACCGAGGATAACCCCCACATAATCAACATTGGATCAGAATTGAGTCAAGAAAAATAGGATAAATACATTGCATTTCTTAAAGAATATGAAGATGTCTTTGCTTGGACATATGAAGATATGCCTGGATTAGACCCTTCTATAGTTATGCATCACCTAGTAGTGCATCCATATGCTAAACATGTTAAGCAGAAGCTTATAAAAATGCATCCTAAAGTGGCCTTACTAGTCAAAGAGGAGTTAGAAAAACTCCTGAATATTATTTTTATACAAGCCATTGATTATGCTGAATGGATCTCGAATGTAGTTCCAGTAACTAAGAAAGAAGCTACTAAGATTAGGGTTTGTACAAACTTTAGAGATATTAATGTTGCATGCCCTAAAGACGATTTTTCCCTTCCCAATATGGATCAGATCATTGATTTTACTATTGGGAGTGGAATGATATCCTTAATGGATGGATTTTTTTGGTTATAATCAGATCAGGATAGCTCCTGAAGATCAGGCTAAAACAACCTTTATTACCTCTTGGGGGACTTTCTATTGGAAAGTGATGCCATTCGGTTTGAAGAATGTAGGTGCAACCTATCAACGAGCCATGACTTATATATTTCATGATATGATGCATGATATACTACATGATTATGTAGATGACATTATAGCTTGTTCTACTAAAGAAGATGACCATTTAGATGACTTGAGAAAAGTATTTGATCGGTTAAGGGAATATCTTATCCAATTGAATCCAGCCAAATGTATATTCGAAGTTAAGTTAGGTAAATTATTGGGGGTTATAGTTTCTTTACGTGGCATCGAAATTGACCCTCTCAAGATTATGGCTATCACTGATATGCCCACACCTACAAATATATCTAAATTACGGAGTCTACAAGGTAAGCTTCAAGCTATCCGTCGCTTCATCGATAAACTGGCAGATAAAACTGGACCCTTTCTCAAGCTTCTTAAGAAGGATGTCTCTTTCCATTGGGACGATGAATGTCGGGAAGCATTTGAACTCCTCAAACAATATCTTCTTAACCCACCTGTACTTTCACCACCTAAACCTGATCGCCCATTTATCTTGTATATTTCTACTTCAGATTTTGCTTTAGGAGCTATGTTAGCTAAACTTGATGATGAGAAAAGAGAGCATGCTTATTATTACATTACCAAAACATTAATTAGTTATGAAACCCGCTACACAACATTAGAGAAGTTATGTCTAGCAGTCATGTTTTCTACACAAAAACTATGCCATTATATGCTTAGTCAAAAAACATACATTATTGTTAAATCCGATCTCTTGCAGTATCTCATGAGTCAACCTTATTTATCTGGTCGTACATCAAAGTGGGTTCTTGCACTAAGTGAGTTTGAACTCATGTTTATAGGACATAATTCTGTTAAGGTTCAAATCATAGCAGATCAATTAGCTGCTGCACCCTTAGAATCCACCCATCCCCTCGTCATTAAGTTTCCTGACGAATGCCTTAAACTAGAGGCAGATCATTCAGATAAATGGTCCTTATACTTTGACAGAGCCCGATGCATGAGTGGGGTAGGTGAAGGTATTATTTTGATATCTCCATAGAAACATCTCATACCTCTATCCTTTAAATTAAAGTTTGCCTGTACTAATAACACTGCTGAATATGAGGCTCTCATCCTTGGATTACGAGTAGCCCTGACACTAAAAATTAAAAATCTATTAGTTTTTGGTGATTCTAAACTTGTTATAAATCAAATTAACAATGTTTATAAAACTAGAGATGATAAATTGCTCCCGTATAAAGCATATGTATTACAATTAATATCTTTATTTGATAAAATTACCTTGGAAACTATTCCTAGAACTAGCATTCGTGTGGTTGACACCATGGCCATAGCTGCATCTCTTTTACCATTGGAGTTAGATGACGAATATGCTACCATAATTATTCATTGACTCCAGGAACCTGCTTCAATTAAATCATGCTTGGAACCTTTGGATGTGTTTCTAATCAATGAAACTACTCCTAAACTTTGGTACACTGATATCCTCAATTTTCTTCAAAATGGGACCTTCCCTGAAGGTTTTAATAGAAACCAATGCCGGTTATTACGTAGACAAGCAATTCGCTTCGTCATAATTGGAAATACCTTATATAAGAGATATTTTGAAGGTATCCTACTGAGATGTTTGAATCTAGAAGAGTCTAGATCAGCTTTGAGTGAAGCCCATGATGGATCTTGTGGGGGACACTTTAGTGGTAGCGCCATTGCTAAGAAACTCCTTAGGATAGGATATTTTTGGCCTACCATGGATAATGATGCACATGATTATGTGTGCCATTGCAACAAGTTCTAGAAACATGCTGACCTTGTCCATGCACCCACACAAGAACTACAGGCTATTTTATCTCCTTGGCCCTTTTCAAAATGGGGCTTAGAAATCATCAAAAAAATCAATCCTATGTCATCTGATGGACACAAATTCATCATAACCACCACCGAGTATTTTACGAAGTGGGTTGAAGCTATGCCCTTAGCTTCTTGCATTGGAACTCAAGTTTCCAAATTTATTTTTAATCAAATTATTTGTAGGTTCGAAATTCCTGCAAATATCATCTCGAATAATGGAACTTGTTTCAAAAATAAAGATATAAAGAAACTATGTCAAAAATATAAAATTCAACATCGTTGGTCCACTCCCTATTATCCTCAAGGTAATGGCCAAGCAAAAGCATATAATAAAATATTAATTAAAATCCTCAAAAGACTGGTCAATAAATCTGGTCATGATTGACAAATTCAATTATATCCTGCTTTGTGGGCTTATAAAACTAGCATTCGTACTCCCATGGGAACTTCACCTTTTGTTTTGGTTTATGGCGCTGACGCTGTTTTTCCCTTTGAATTATAAGTTCCTTCTTTGGCTCTGCTACTTCAATATACTAAAGTAGGAGATGAATATCATGCTCACAGATTTAGTCAGCTAGAACTCCTAGATGAGAAGCACATTAATGCTTTGGAGCATCTTCGTGCCTACCAGAACAAGCTCAAACGAGCATATCTCAAGAAAGTTCATAATCGATCCTTTGAGATCGATGACCTCGTCTTAAAAGAAAATAAAAAAAATACTAATGCAACTAAAGACCTTAAAGGTAAATTTGAGCCTAACTAGCTTGGGCCATATATTATCACTGCTAAAATTGGATCGGGAGCATACAGATTAGCTACCTTATATGGTAAATATATTAAAGAACCTATGAACATTATGCATCTTAAGCATTATTATGCATAAATATGGTAATTTCGTCACTGTATATATTATACATATTGTCTTATTTTAGTAATTCATATAAAAATTTCAAAAATAGTAATATTATGTATTATCTTAATTCATAAATTAAAATCAAAATATAAAAAAATAAAAATATAAAAAAATCAAAATCATCAAAATCCTCAAAAACATCTTCTATTTTTGTACTAGTCAATTCTTGAAGTATTGCAGTTATATTTTTAGTTATTTTGGATAAATTAGCATTTATTTGAAATCTCTCACTTTCACACTCACAAGAATAAATATCTTGATCTTATTTGGTATGATTATTAATCTCTCTTATATCGAAGTCCACAGTTGAATTAAATAAAGTTTTGAGCATAGAGAACTGATCTTGTTATTTACTTGAACCAAGTACACCTTTTCACATTAAAATGATTTCATTGCAAATTCAAAGCGATGCTACACAGTAGAAGTGGTCTCTTGAGAGAAAAGTCTCCCCTACTATCCTATCATGCACATGGTCTAGAATATTTGAGAATTGACAAAAGGACAAGCTCACCCCTTCCCAGAATAAAAATCCCTTGCTCTACAGCCAATCCGAGCAAGTATCCCTAGTATAGAAAGAAAAAAAAAAGGAAAGTCAAGAAAAATCATGAGAAAAAGAAGCATTGTTTCAGTATCATTTTGTACCATCTCAGCAATATTTCAGCATTATCTTAGTGTTAAGCAAAAATGCAAAAAAATAAAAAATAAAAAAAAAGAAAAAGAAAAATCAAAAAGCAATAAATCCCTTCCCCTACCCTTTGAAATAAAAGAAGGGTGACTGAGCTTGAATCCCTGAAATTCTCAATTATTCAAAAATCATGAGATAAGCCCCATAACAGGTGGTTTGTGCCCAACCTACTTGGCCTTGGGTAACTCCTAGCGTGGTGATATGTCTGTCACATTAGCGACCTTATTTTGTATAGACCTATGTCCGCTCATGGATCATCTAGCTCTTGATGACCCGACTTACATAGTAGTCTGGTACGATTACATGCATATAAATCATCATCAACGAACACTCATTTGGTTAATTCAAATTACTTGTATCAAATTATCTTGCTCAAAATTGGTAAATGAACAATACAATTGCACACACATTTGTGTTTGAGATATTTTGTATCATTATGATAGATCAAGATCGACAATGAACTCACATATGCACATGGGGTTCCTTATAAATCTAAATTTTGTCTTTGAGATAATTTAAAATATTTATGCAAATATTCTGGAATAATTTGATTTTCTTACTTGAGAATATTGGCTTAGCATAAAAACAATTAAATACATTTTTTCAAAAATCCAAAATTTCTTTCAAAACATGTTCAAAAATCTAGCAATAAAGTCACATTTATATATTTTTGACTTTTGCAACGATGGTATAGTTCCTAAACCTAAATTGAAATTTATGCCTAGTGCAAGTCCTCATTTTTATATTTTTTATCTCAAAATCAAAAATCAACTATGCAATAAAACTATTACATCAATTTCTTCTTTGGATTTCACGATGATGGTATAAGTCTATACCTAAAATTCTATGCCTAGCGCAAGCCATCGTTCTAATTTTATTTCCCATTTATTTAATCCATAAAAGCATATGGCTTAAATCATTATGTTACACAATTGTGCTTTAAAAAGAACGAAAAATTTTCTATTTCATTTCATTATGTCAACATTCAGTTTTGCGACGATGGTATAATTCCTAGGCAATTGTTCAAATTTCTATCACACTTAGGAATTTTATGCCTAGAAAAAATCATATTTTTAATATTTCATGTATAATATTTTCATGGAAATCTAAAAACAAATCATCACCATCATCATTTTTCATCATCACAACACAAAATCTTAAGAAAGTCTCTTATGCACCCTTTTACTTTTAGCAATATTTCTCTCATACCGGTATTAGCTTGATGACCTAGTGAGCAACGACTCCATGAAATGGTCATGTAACACCGAAAATTTCCTTTGAAGTTATTGTTAGAAGTCACTTTATTTTTCATCAAATCATACCACAACAACCAATCTGTTTACATCAGATTATTTCATTTAAATTTTATAGTATGACATAAAATTATAATATTTTCAATGACATAATTACATGAATAATCAATAAACCATTAAAATATTAGAACATCATAAAACATATGCACAAGTCATATCACAAAAAAAACATATATATATATATATATATATATATATCAAGAAGTCTATACATCATATCAAAACGGATTGGTATGCCACAATCTATACCCTGGCATACTCAATCCTCTCAAAAATATATGGTCTATGTATACTAAGCAGCTAGTCTCGAGAAGCCCTCGAGCTCTCAACCTCATCTCCTCTTCCACCCTAAGGTGGAGGAGGTGGTCCCATCAGAGTCCGTGCTGTATCGCGGGTCCTCAACGTTGATCATGATGATGTCCTCAATGACCCCATCTTGATTGGATCTGTAATGCTGGCTAGCAGTGGTATCCTCTGCTCCTTTGGAACCACATGATAGTACAACCTCTGGTAGAACACAATCTATGCAACAGCCCACACCAGCTCTAGAATGCTTGCCCCTCCACTCTGAGCCCTGAGTCATGTCACCTCGTCTTGAAGAGCCTGCACCTGAGCTTGTAGGCAGGCATTCTATGCTTAGAGAGCTGCCATCTCGTTGCTCTTCTCCACCTCGACACCCTTGCACTTATTGGGCGATGGTGGTCTATCCATTTGCTAAGAAGGGAGTCTCTCCCTCCTCTTCGATTGCTACTATCTCTATGGCATCTCTCTTGAGGAGGCCATCACTGATCCCTCTCTCCATGACCCCTCACTACACTGATGGCAGCCTGGCACTGCCTCTCCATATGTTGCACTATAGTGTGCATCAGATCTTAAGCCCTCATCATCCAAGGAGGGTGAATGCCTACATACCAGGCATCATACATGTTTGCTACCCTCGCATCATCCCCATCCATTGGATGAATGGGGGCATCAGTGTCCTGACTCTAGAACCACTGCATGTCTAGAGCCCTACTCAATGTGGTATTATCCTGTACAGTCCTAGAGTATTCATAATCCCCAAGAGAAGGGATCCCCTACTATAGACCGAACTACCTCAAAAATCAGTCATAGTGGTGGAGCTCTACCTCTACCCGCTTTGTCCTCAACCATATGACTCACCTGATGTGACCCAAATCTTGTCCATCCTCTACCCACCCTGGATGCTCTCTCTATGGTCTCTAGGTGATCTAATCAGGGGTGAGGTCATCTAGCAACCTCTGGGACATCAACATATCTATTCACCACTGTGACCCTCTCTAGAGCCACCAATAGAAAACCTGAGGTCTTTCCCAATCAACTCCTATCAGTTGAAGCCCTATCGACCTCTACACTGTAATGTGCTCCTAACACCAAACTTGTAGCAGCGATTTCAACACTAGACATCAACCTCCCTTGTATATGACCTCGTAAAGGATCCTATACAAGCGGTATAATATAAAGATAACCCAAGCAAACCTATATCTATGGTCTCTCATGTCACAGAACACATCTAAGAGGAGCCATTGTAACCTACATTCTCTTTGGTGGCATAGAAGAAGGCCACCCACCACCCCTGCAAAAACCTGGGTCAATCAAGATGCCCTAGGCATCTGCCTTAAAGCCTCGATGTTCACTTCGCCCTTCTCCAAGGTGAAGCTTGGGTCACTGCACAATCTCATCATGGCATGGCCCTTGAACCACCCATGTATGGGGATCCTCAAGATCCTCCATACATCCTCTAGAGTGGCAGTCATCTCCCTTATTGGTAGCCAAAATTAGGACTCCATATACCATCTCTCTGCTAGGGCTATTAGTAGCCCCATGTCTGTAGGAATTTGTGGCATCTCTACCACATGCTGTAGTCCGACCTCTGCTAGTCTGTCTCACTCAGCCTGATCAAGCACAGCTAAGTCATCCCTAAGACCTCCATATTTCCACTCTCGACTCTTTAGCAATCCCCTCTGCAAAAAAAAACAATAAAACAACAAAAATCATTAATACATAATCATTAAAATCAATTAAAATCAATTTCATCTCATAAAAAAATGATATCGCCCATTATTGGATAATATCATACCAAATTTAGTTAAATCATCCTTAATAGGATGAAATCGTCTTTGATTCTTCAATTTGGGGATCGCCCTTATTGGACGGGACTGCCCCTATTTCTTTGATTTCGTCCTCAGACGAAATCGGCGATATAGGGATGATTTCGACAAAATTGGTATGATTTCGTCCCGACGTCGTCAACGGCCTAAAAATGGCCATGATGCCCAAAAACAATTAAAATTCAAGTAAAAAATTAAACAAATCAAGCTAAAAACATAGTACACTAGGTTTAGATCCTTACCCGCAACCCGTGCCGGACCTCTGTCGATCTGTGTGCCATTTCCACCATTTCACCTACAGAGCTCTGAAACAATGAAAGTGAATAGTAAAAATGAATTAGGGTTTTACCCTATTTTTTCCTATTTTTATTTAAAAACAACATTTTTTTAATTTTTGCTTTTTTGCGCTTTTACCTCAAACATTCGATTTGGATAAAAACTCGGAGGGGGCGCCATAGAAAACAGTTGTACGATTCAACCTAGAATCGTCATCTAAAATGAAATGAATTTTTTCTTTCTTGTAAAGCATGAAGAACTCGTCTTTAATGCATTTTATTTAAAAAATATGCTAAAGAGGGGGCAAAATGTAGCACCCTAAAATTGGCGTAGTTAAACCATCAGTAAAAGATAAAAAAAATTGAATTTTAACCTCAAAACTGCCCGTTAACCGCTCACCTCGTTTTTCATGCCATTTTTAGAAGTTGTTTTGATTGTTGGACGATATCGTTGCCGATTTGACGATATCATCCCAAATCGGATGAATTCGTCTGGAACAGAACGTCTAGACGATTTCATCCCAAAACCAAATTTTCATAATTAGCTTATGTTTCAACAACCTCTCCAACTTGGGTAGAAGCGTGTCTGCGCAGTTGGAGATTCCTACATTGGAGATCTCCCAGATTGGGATGATCTCCAACATCCTAACCTCCCCCTAATCATTATGATTTTGACTACAGTTTAGATTGGGGGCAATCAAAGCCCTGAGTTTGCATTCTCTCTTTTTTTATTATTTAATTGTGCATTATATTAATTCACTTATGTTCTGCATCTTGGAGTTCATCTCATTTAGCATATTTGCATGATAAAATTCAAAATAAATTATTAAAACATTGCATCCCATTTGATTTGATATTTGTATTTATCATTTAAGCATTTATATTCTTATTTCTATCATTTTGTATAATTCTTGTAATTGTATTTTTGGTTTTTGGTGTCTGTTTTCATGATTGCAGGTTTCTAACAAATTTGTTTGACGAATTCGTCAGGTCACTGATGATCTTGGCTGATCTCAAATGATATCCTGTGATCTAGATGATTCTGTGCAATTACAGATGATCCTGTCATATCCGGGATGATCTGGACTCCTACAAGCTTCAAAATCTTCATTAGACATCAGAAATCAGGTGCACTCTTCTCCATTTTAGATATTTTTTATATTTAGGATTTATTTATGTTTGTTGTATTCATATAAACTAGAAATTTCGTATATAATAGCTTAGATTCATTTTGGCCAACCTAGGAATCTGAATTATTGAACGTAAAATGAACACATCAAACCCATTCTCAACCTAGGCATGGAAACTGCCACTCAAAGTTTCCTGGTGAACCCCACCATCCATCGAAAATTCACCTTTATACCCCTCTCCTGAGAGGCGTGACCTTCAAAATGCCTCTCCGTCTGAGGTATTTTCCCATCCTTCTCGCATCCCCCTTTCGGGCATGGATCCTTTAGCCTGAAGGTAAGGGTCCAAAAAATTTGGGCGATATACTTATAAATCATGAAAATATGATGAAATAGTAAATCTAAACCAGGGTAAACTAATGATTCATAAAGGAAAGGAAATATAAAATAAGAACTGAAGAAATTGTGTCTCAAAACCTAGTTGCTATTGCTCAGAGTGACATTTCCTGTAGTATGCTATCAAAGACAATGACCACTAACTATGATATTTGCTCCTCATATTCAGGTTCTACAACTCAAAAATCCTCAGTGGAATTGATGTTCAAGGTTCGCTGGTGTATCTAAACATGAATTTATGAGTGAAATCTCTTGGATCTATAGTAGATTGATGGCAAATGGATGATTTACCTCTAAACCTTGTGGAAGCTCTATTTTTGATGGTATGCTTGGTGATCTGTGATCAAGAAACACTTTGAAACTCATAGGGATTTTTATTTATGGCTTAATGCAACAAGGCTTCACTGTATCAAATTTAGGATCATACTTATTTCTAGGAGGGTGCATATGTAGGCCTCCCAAATTCTATATATTGTCTTCTTGGAGGAGCCAAGATCTAGATTTGCATAAAACTGGTTGTTGGGGGGAAAGGCCCAGTTCTAGACTTGCATGGGAGTGGTAGTTACGAGGAACTCTAAGATATTCACACCCAAAACTACTCAAATCCAATGCAATTTTAGTTACCATGCATGATTTGGACTAGCAATTCATGATTGACTTTGTCTCAATGCTAGCTGTTGTCTATAGTAGTGGCTAGCTCATAGCTGCTTTGAGCTTCAGTGATCGGGATATAAACCTCTTTGGTCGATAGCGGTTTCTTTTGAATAGGTCAAAACTACCCCTAGTGAGTGGTTAGAACCACTTATAGCTCTTGGAAAGGTCCAAGATCAGTCATATGGTTTATAGAGGTGCCCATATGAGTACTCTCCTAAACATGACATGTTTTAGGTGTCTACAAATACCCCTTTTTGTGATGCATTATGGGAAACACAGTGTTGAGAAAAAATAGACCACCTAAAGCCATATTTTAGGGTGTATGATGATAATTTATTTGATCAACATTAGATACCCCAATCATGAGAAGGGTGTGCATCTCTAAATCATTACTTCTAATGGTGTGGAAGGCTCAGTTCGTATAAGACTTTGAAGTCCACTAGAGTCTCAGTCACATTGCTTAGCATTTACAAAGGACCGAAATCTAGATTATCAAAGGTTTAAATCAACATATTTGATTTTTCCCCAAGCAATAGGGTAATCTTATGATAGTTGTTAGCAATGATTCATAAGATGAACGTGATTAACTTGATTAAGTTACCAATTGTTGATTTTGATTTTGATTTTGTCATTTTGACTACCCCCTTAAGCGATGAGTCAATGAGGAGAATATTGATGAGAAAAAGGGATTATTCACTTGATTAATATGATTGATTTGGATAATTTAAGTTGAATGCTTTATATTAAAGGTCCTACTATAGGTGTGATTTCAACCAATAATAGTAATTATACATTTCTATCCCGTGGAGCAGTCCAATCGTAATGGCCTTCTTAGGGAATCAAGACTATAGAAATTTGATTTATCTTGTGATGAATCACTTGATGAAAATAACATAGAAGAAATGCAATGAAAACCTCATTCTTGTGGGGTAGTTTGACCGCCATGGACTTCTTTGGGATTGAAGTGAAGCATTGTAATTCAACGATGACTAGTTTGACTCAAATGTCCTTATTGTGATCTACTCATCTTGCTGGATTGCATGGAGTGCAAGTTGCTGCAACTGCCAAGTGTGTAGGGTAAATAACTAGGTACGAGGTGCACTTGAAATGTTGATGTTATTTGATTTTTTTGTTATTTTGATGATTTTTCAATTTTTTTAAATTTGATTTAATAATTTTTTTTTTGTTATTTTTGCAATTTTTGATGATTCTGGACCATTAGAAATGCTTAATTGTATTTTATGATTCTTTCCATGGTGATAAATCCAATGCATTTATTATTTTTTGCTAGCCGTTGTTAGTAGTAGGGGCCCAATTTTACAATTTTATGACCACTATCTAAATCAACAACCCGCACTTCCTAGCCACTGACACCATTAGTAGCCACAACAAAACTAAAAAATATAAAAAGAAAATTAGGGTTTTGACTTTCATTATTTCTAGCTATCATTTTGCAATTTGAGCTTTGACAAGAGAGAGAGATTGTGATCCAGGATGCTGACAATTTACTAGAAACCATGGTGGAGCAAGGCGAGGTATCGACTAGTGAAGGAGTCTGTTAGAGTTAATGTAATGTGCACTATGCCAGTTTGACACTTGTCAGTTTCATTGACAAGTGTCATGTTCATCATATAGGATTATGCCTATACATTGTAACCAAACTAACAGTCTACAAGGTGTGCTGGCTGCTCCCGAGCAATGACTTCACCAGAGAGAACATGTGTATGGATGCGGACATGATGGCGGCCATCGATGATGTGCTAGAATATGGGGTCCATGTGTTGAGTCTCGTGTTGGGTCCCGATGAATTTTCTTTGATTATGTTTGCTATATTTTTTAGGAATGCTGCACTTCCTATGATTAGCACTGGTTCACAGCTCCGTGATGATGTCCATGGAGACTCGTAATTGCCTGCATATTCCTTGGGTGCATTTTCTAAATATAGTGGGTCTATTTCTATATTATAAATTATAAAAGGCTCACAATTGTTAAAAGCATGTGGGGATTAAAATTTAAAATGTGGGGGCCATTGCTAAAAAGGATCATTTTTAAATTGCATGGGGTTAATTATTCAAATCACATGGAGAGTAGAAGTGGGAGTTGAAGACCCATGATGACCTTGAGGCACTTAGACGGTTGACCCAGTGGCAATAGACTCGTGGAAGTGGCTGACCCTGAGGCAACAGACCGAGATGTATACATAGTGAATCTAGCATTATTCACAGTTGGAGAGCCAAGCGCAAATAGCACGAGCCTAGACCAAATCAACAATAAGAGAGGATGATAGGTTATTTTAGAGAAGTCAACATTAAGGGGGAATGTTGCCTAATGTTGACTTGTTTTGTTTCTTCTTTAGTTAGGATAGTGCACTTTAAGGGGGAATGTTAGATTTAAAGTGCACTATGCCTTCACCTTGACACTTGTCAGTTTCTCTTGACAAGTGTCATGTGTTGAATATAGGCTTATGCCTATATATTGTAACCATGTTTCATTTGTAATATCATCTCATTGTGTTCATTCTAATATAAGGCCTGACATTTGGTATCAGAGCAGGCTTTCCCTGCCCTATGAAATCCCTTGAGGGGGGATTTCCCTCATGGAAATCCTCCCTCCTCCCCTCATCCTTTTTCCCCATTTTTTTTTCCAAGCCTAGGGAGTATGCTCTCCTTTTTTTTTAAATGGATCAGAAACCAGATAGCTTGAAAATTAATGGCTGCCCCCAAATTTTTTTTAGTTGCCTATCTTGTATTTGCTCATTTTTTCCATAAGAACGGAAGTGAGATTCATGTCTATTTGCATTTGATTTTGGGTATTCAGATTCATGAAACCTGCAGTGCTTGGCTTCATTTTTTTTTCGTCCTTGGTAACTACAAATGGAGGACGTGATGGGTTCGGATATGATGGTGGGCCTGTCTAGTGGTAGAATAGTACCCTGCTACAGTACAGACCTAGGTTTAGATCTGTGGCGGGCCTGTATTCGAGGAGAAGTCACCCGTTGAAGAACCCGGATGGAATCTTGCCTGGGATTTGAAGCTCTGATTTAATTGCTCCGACATAAGCTGAAATGTGACACATTAGACCTGAAGCGCATTCTATCACTCTTCTTGCACTTGATCGATTTGGGAACATCATGAATCATAATGTTGCCTGGCAAAATTAGGTCCTACCTTAGTTCATGGTCCAGCTGGATGAGTCATGAATTTCAATCCCTGCCTTTGCAGTACGACAGGTGCAGATCCTGCATGACATTGAATGTGTACAACGGTCGATGACAAAAAGATTTGGTGGGGCATAGCAGTATTGCAACCAATATGCACAGAGACCAAAGTCAAAACGGGTTGGCCCTGTAGACCAAAGTGACATGTCATCATCCATGAGTTTCAGACGGTCGAAGTGAACCATGTAGTAGAGTGTCGAGATCATTTTTCATTCCATTAGGAGCTGGAGTTGCAGAAAGCTTTTCCTTGATGTCCAGCACCGGGGCAAAGCCTATGTTTCTTGTTGAGACAATCACTACAGACGTCGGCATGATAGAGCAAAGAGTGGACTCTGGCAGGATCGGGGGCGAACAAAGAGCGGTCTCAGAGTTTTTTTTTTAATTTTTGCTTTTGTGTATTTTGTTATAGTTTGCACATAGATTTCTATCAGCCAGTTACCAGGGCCGGATTTATTTTTCGTGGCAGAGTTTTTTCAACTTTTTTTGCCAAATCATGCAGTGGAGTTGTTTGTTCTTAATTATCAGTAAGAACGTGGTGGTGCGCATGACATGGGTTCTACAGGTTGGAAGCTGGAAATATCCCTTTTGTCTACCATGAATCAGGTTTGGAGCACAACCTCATCCACACTGGCACAATCCACCAACTACAGATAGTTTATCTTCTACAGGCAATGGAAGATGGGAAATTTATTTGGCGAGATTGGCTGCATGATTTTTTATGGCATGAGGAAGTTTATCTTCTTGGCATGATCATAATTATGGACGAAGGTGATATCGGTTTGATCTCCGCTACAGACCTTGAACTGATGGGAATCAACTTGAATAACAACAAAAATTGGCTCCTTAGCTTCTCCCAGACCGAGCTCTACCTGGTAAACCCTAGCATTCAGATCTTCAACATATTTTGAGAGGTCCAAGTCATCTTTAGAAGATAACTTCAGTTGACGTGGCAAGATAGTGCCATAGAAGGAGAGCAACATTAAAAGAAGAGGAACACGATGAAGCAGCGACCCTAGTCTGTCCTTAGGAAGACGGGTGTCACCGGATAATGAAAAAAAAAAATTCTGCCAATGCCAGTCGTAGTCGTTGCCCAATTTGGACAAGACATCTTGTTTTGTGGATTTATGGGGATATGCTCCATTCTCTAGTTTTTGGCCATTCTGTATTGGGATGTGATGCATTTTGATTTTGTCTTGATGGTTTTTTTTTCTAAAGGATATGGCTTCCTGTTTATCGTGCGACAGGTGTTACTATGCTGCGATGTCAACTTGACAGTGGAGGTTGCACAGAGACCCCATATGCCATCGTTGATGGTGACTCATAAGTGGGCACTATTTTTAAAGTAGCAAGGGCAACATAATTTTTTATTGAAGGCGGTGCTTTTTAAAAGTAGGAGGACCACTTTTTTAAATGTATGGGCATTAAAAACTTTAAGGGAACCTTTTAAATCATGGAGAAAATTTTGTATTGGCCAAAAATATGGTCTCTTTCACCATTTTTTGCTGAGATGATGTTTTTTATGCCACCAGAGTGCGATGCCGGGAATTTTTTATTCCTGAGGTTTATTTTGTTGCCTAGAGAGGCACATTGGTTTTCCAGCATGATGAAGGCCCATTTGATGATGGAATATAGGGGTATTTATAGTCATTGGAAACGGTTTTCCACGACGGACACAATGGTGGTGTCATATTGTCATTTTGAGGTTGTTTCAATTTAGTCTTTTAGCCTAAAAATTTCTCTACCTTGGAGTGCACTTTCGGTTGTACATGACACTCCCAAGGTACTTTCATATGTGATCCTTGTACCTAGTGATCTTTTCTATACACTTGGCGAATGCAGTGGCTAGTTACCCATGCATTTCGGTGGGATGACATGGTCACCATAAGGACACTTATACTAGGGACTACAGACAAAGACACCCTAGACTCTATCTAAGATTTTTTGGATCTACTTATGAAGACTACAAACAAAGACACTTCAGAATATTCTCTTCTTTTCCTCTTCTCTCCTCCTATTTTGATCTATGGTTCATTTTATTGTATTGAGTGCATTTTCGACAGAGACCGACACTCTTATATGGCTTGTTTTTCCTTTCATTAGGTGCATTTTTGGTAGATACCGACACTTTCTATATTGAGGTCACCATGAGGAGGGATTTCATACTCATGGTGAATCTAGTCAGTGACCTATGAGAGGCAACATCCTCTGAGGATGACCTGCAGAGGCAACAGACCCAGAAGTGGCTAACCCTGAGGCACCCATGATGACCTTGAGGCACTTAGACGGCTGACCCAGTGGCAACAGACCCGTGGAAGTGGTTGACCCTGATGCAATAGACCGATATGTATACACAGTGAATCTAGCATTATTCACAGTTGGAGAGCCAAGAGCATAGACCACGAGCCTAGACCAAATCAACAATTAAGGAGGATGTAGATTTTTTTTAGAAAAGTCAACATTAAGGGGGAATGTTACCTAATGTTGACTTGTTTTTTTTCTTTAGTTAGGATAGTGCACATTAAGGGGGAATGTTAGAGTTAATGTAATGTGCACTATGCTAGTTTGACACTTGTCAGTTTCATTGACAAGTGTCATGTTCATCATATAGGCTTATGCCTATATATTGTAACCATTTATCAATAAAATAAATCCCTTAAGTTTCTCCTCCTAACAGAGTCAAAGCTTCATGGGTATCTCTCAAATCCTAACTTGTTTATTTAACTGGTAAAATGAACCAAACTGAGTAATTGATAAATGAACCTCACTAAACCTGTTGGTAACGAATCGAACCCATAGATAGACTTAGAACTAGGATAATTTGGGTGGGGTGGGCTTAGATTCTTGTTTTATTTATTTTTTTGATTTTTGAGCAAGGGTGGATGTCGTTGGTGTGCCGCCTCATGGCCACTCTCACTCAGGGTGGTCACTAATTGGTAAAGAGGGGTCGTTGTCACTGAGGATGACTAGTTTGAATCCCATTAGTCAAATTTTTAACTATTGATGGCTAGCCATTTTCAGCATTGATGGTTGTTGTGGCGACTGCTGTCAGCGTGTGCGATCACTAAAATTTAGGAAAAAATTTTAATTTTTTTTTTTTTTTGCTGATTTAATTGATTTTTTTGAAATTTTCAAGTGCAAATTTTGTTTTTTTGTTTTTGGGATTGATTTGATGATTTGACCAAAGGGCTTAAGTGCCTTTGGGAATTTTTTTTGTTTTGTATATGTATCCGATTTAGGTATGGATTTTTACAAATTTTTATATGTTGACTACACGGGCTCAGGATCCTAGTTTGCTTATGGAGTTTTTGCCTTTGATGGATGATGTAGATTGGGCTTGGTTTGATGCTCGAGGGCTTATGTACGTTATGAGACTATCAACTATTATGTTAGACTAGGCATACCTTAATGCTCTAGCCCATATATGGGAATCCTGGATGAACACTTTTCATCTCCCAACTGGTGATATGACCATCACTCTTAAGGATGTATACAAGATCTTCAGGATACCTTTTTATGGAGAGGTTATGTCTTCCCCAACTGATGCTAGAGATAGAGTTTTTTAGAGATTTTTTTAAGATTAGGTGGATGTAGCATTGGATGAAATCCATTATGGCAAAGTCCCCATGACTCGATGGTATCGGGAGTAATTTTTCACGCAGTGGTAGGCTGTCTTGATGCATGTTATCTATAACATGCTTTTACTGGATACTTCAGGAGTGAGGTTCTTATGGAACATCCTTGCTATGGTTCAGGATATTATGTACACCCATGAGTTGATTATTATGGCTTGGGGGAGCACATTGCTAGCCCAGTGCTATGATGAGTTTTATTAGATTCAGTAGCATGGATGGACTAGTGTTTCTTATAGCCTACTGCTTCAAATCTAGGGATGGGATCACTTTAGGGTGGACCTCCTAGGAGGATTTCCTTATGGGATCACTACAATAGCAACATAGGCCTAGTTCTACGAATCCAGGTGGCTATGAGAGTGAGAGGAGCATCAAAGTCATCATCATGTAGGGGACTTGGTGCACTATGTAGCCTATGTTACTGGTATACAAGTACACAATATTATATGGAGTCCCTATGTGGGCTACCCTGCATAGCCATAGGTGGATAGGTATTTAGCTCACAGTAGGCATGATCGATGGATTATCAATCATAAGAGAGGAGTGAGAGATTTTTTCCAATTCTCTCAAGTCACAAAGTAGTTCGGAGTGTATAGGACATCCCCTTAGAGCCCATATTGTACAGGTAGATCTAGGCAGAGATATTTCTCAATGCCTTAGATCACAATACTTCCTATAGTTTATGTTAGCATAGTAGATGTCAGGATGATAAAGGCATTCACTCAATGATGGGTGACATGATTATGGCACAATGGTGGTAGTCTAGAAAATTCTTTGGATGAGGTAGCTTCAAAGGATCTTGATGGGAAGCAAGTGTGGCCTAGGATAGAGGAGTGGGGTCAGACCATAGAGGATATGAATGTACTAAAGGAGGAGGAGGAGGAGGTGGTGGCTCTAGAGGATCAGGAGTCTCCCCTATGGGAAGAGCTACATCGCATCGAGGCTGAGCTGCAGATAACTCATTGAAAGATCTTAGAGTGGGATACCTCCATAGTGATGCTCTAGACTTAGGTTAGCACATTATAGACACAAATTTTGGTAGGCTAGACCAGATGGAGGGGTTTTGAAAAGGAGAGGACCACCCTCCAAGAATAGATTGACTCGGCGTAAGATAGAGTAGCTCACTACAAAGAGAGATGCTCTATGATCATAGGTTGTACCGACCACTCCAACTACTCAAGGTCCAGTAGGTTTAGATTCAAAGGTGGAGGTTAGGCACCTACAAGGTCTCTTAGAGGACTATGAGGCTCATATGTCAGTCGATGTTGTGTATATTATCTCTTTGTAGCTCCAAATCAGGAGGCTAGGTGGCACTCCTTAAGAGAGATTTACAATAGAGGGCTTGCACTGGAGTATATGGAGTGAGTCAAGGCAATCATCAGTGTAGCCTAGCTAAATGACAAGGACCCGAATAGAGAGGACTACAATGACCAACTATAGATGCACTCTCAAGGATGGAGTTAAGGATGGCAGTGACTGAGGGGGTGTAGGCTTTGTATGATATCCATGATGGCTTTGTATCATTTTTGAGTGTAAGTTCTAAGGACCTACACTATTGTAGCCTACGGGTATTTTTGTACCTCTATGTAAAATTTATATTGGATACACACATACATACATATATATATGATTTATTTGTTGATTTTCTCATTATGTGTATCATGTGTTTGCTTTTATTTTTATGTGATGCAAAATGGATGCGATGCTTATGATATTATGCTATATGATGTGATGTATTAATGACATGCACTAGCTAGATGATGGATGTGTGATTAGATGTTGTGATCTAGATGTGTAGATAGACTACTATGTATGCATATATGGATGCAATGGTGATTATTAAATGCATGTTTAATTTATTTCAATTGTTTATGCATTTATCTTATGTTGTTATGATATGGTAAATGCAATGTGTGTAATGCATTATTTACATGATGATGATCTAATGTAAATGAACCTATATGCTTTAATCACTTAAAACATAAGGAATGAATGTAATATGTGTTTACAAATCTAATGAGTGACACCACAAAATGTATGAAAATCCTGAATGTAAATGTTAAATCTTTCTTAAGAATTAATCATTTAAGCATCCATATGTGATATGAGTTGACGTAAGATGTATGTTTTCCCTTATGAGTTTCTATAAATCAAAATATATACAAAAAATAGTCAGTGGCCATCTAAATATCATTGTTGATATCAATCTGGTATCTATCCTACTTCATGAACACCCTTTAATAAACAAAAGTTCACAAGGAAAATTGCATTTGATTGATGAGATGATTTTTTGCTATTTGGAAATTTTTGAGGTTTTCCATGAGACTCAAACACCCTAGTTAAACAAAAGTTGTATAAGACCATACAGGACTCTAAAAGATAAAGTTTTTGTTATGAAGGCCAAGATATTCATTATCCTTATGTGTGCAAATGAATATATTAGAGAGACATAAGCCTACCCCAATGCTAGGCGAGATTCATTCAACCCATTGTTGTATTAGGGATCACCAAATGCTCATCATGATCCTAAGTTGGACTCAGTTGGATTAGACCATTAGGTGATACAAGATACCTAAAGCTAGATATTTTTATGAATTGCTTAGAACTACCCCAATGCTAGGTGGGATTCATTCAGCCCATTGTTGTATTAGGGATCACTCAATGGTTTGGGGAGATTGACCATTCTAGGGATTCAAGATCTTCACCCCCTTCATTTCTTCACATTTATTTGGGATACTTGCTCGTGCTTAGTGATGAAAATCACTGTTTATTTGATTTCTTTTGAGCAAGGGATTTATGTAGTGATGATAATCACTATTTATTTTGCTTTTGAATTTTGCTTTGTTTTGGGTGAAAGCAAGGGATTTCTTTGGGTAGGGGGGAACTTGTCCTTTTTTCAATGATCAAAATCCTAAACCATGTGCATCACAAGATGAGCAAGTAATTTTTTTTTGCTTAGGATGCCTAGTACCACTTTGTAATATTCATATTTCCCTTGTTCCAACTAGGATTTTAGTATTTTGATTATTGATAGGTACTATCAAAGCTAGACCTCATCTTCTGCCAGTGAAGATAGCTTTCTAAAAAATATGATAAAATCACTAGGTATGGTTGAATGACCAAAAAACCCTAGTATATTCCTTATAGCAATAAGAAGGGGTTGTGTTGAAAAATATAATTAATCACATGGGTTATGGATGATTGATGATTTGAAGATGCATGATTGAAATTAAAATGTTGTACCATTTGCAAGTTTGAAAATAATGGATGCAACTTGCTAATGCAATGCAATTACATGATATCAAATGAAAAATGTAATATGCAAATGTTTTTGTATTTTAATTTTTTCAATTATTTTTGTGTTTTTGTGTTTTTTTTTTACCAAAGAGTTAAAATACCTTTGGAGCCTTTTATGAGTTGACAAAAGGGCTTATGATACCTTTGGAGCTTTTTGTGAGTTGACCAAAGGGCTTATGATGCCTTTGGAGCTTTTTGTGAGTTGACCAAAGGGCTTATGATGCCTTTGAGGCTTTTTGTGAGTTGACCAAAGGGCTTATGATGCCTTTGGGTTTTTTTTTGAATCGAACAAAGGGCTTATGATTCCTTTGGGGTATTTTTTGAGTTGAAAAAAGTGCTTATGATGCCTTTGGGGATTTTTGATTTTGATGTTTTCTGATTTGTTTGAAATTTTATCATTTTTTTTTGTTAATTTGTTTTTGAAATTTTTGAATTTTGTTGTTTTTATGTGTTAAACACCTTCAAATGAATAATTTTGAGGGGGTCAGGATCTTCAAAACATTAAAAATATGTTAGGTGATATGTCCGAGGTCCAATATTCTCTAAGATGATATAAGGACCTATCCAGTTGGCCGTAAATTTGTCTCACAGGTGCGACAACAAGTTAGAATTTTATTGGTTCTCTTTGAGCATGATATACCCAACCTTAAATTCTCTTAGGTGGACTTTATTGTTATAATATTTTGCTATATGATCTTGGTAAATATGGATATTCTCAAGAGCATTGATGCGATGTTCATCAAGAAGGGTCATTTGATCAAGGTGAGCTTGCTGCGTAGTGTCATCATCGATACTCTTTCAATGAGACATGCAATATTGGAATTTATAACTCCAAGGGTATAATGGCCTCAGTGCCATATACACATGAAAATGGTGTTTCCCCAGTGGGCATCCACACGCTAGTTCTATAAGCCCATAATACAAGTGGCAACTAAAGATGCCAATCCTTATGATTTTCTTTTATCGTCTTCTTTAAGATGACTATGATTGTTTTGTTTGAGGCTTCTGCTTGCAAATTTACTTGTAGAAAATATGATGTTGCAAAACTATGTTGAATGTTATATTTGGATATTAAATAATATACATTTTTGTTCTTAAATGAAGGATCATTATCCAAAATTATCTTGAATGGGATCCTAAAGTGACAAATGATATTTTGAAGTATGAACTCCACAATTTGTGGTCCTATAATTAATGTTAAGGGGATCACTTCCACCCATTTGGTGAAGTACTTGGTGGCTGTTAAGATAAATGTGTGTCAAACCAAAGACATGGGAGAGATATTTCCAATTACATCAAAACCCCACTGAGAAAATGGCCAAGCCACCTACATGGGCTGTAAGGCCTGCGATGGCAGGTTCATCAGATTTGCATGATGCTAACACTTAATACACTTCTTGATATATTCACAGTAATCCTTTTCCATGGTGGGTCTATAATATCCCATTTGAAGTATGAGCTTGATGACGACCATGCTACTGAAATGGCCACCACATATACTATCATGAGCTTGTGAAATTTCCCAAGATTATTCTTAGGGCTCAAGACAATGAAGGAGGACTCCATCATAGTTTCGATGATACAATATATCTCCTAGAAAGACATATCTTATCACTTTTTTCTTGAATTCTCATTTTAAGATATGTAATAATACCTGTGGTATGATTCTAAGCTTAAGGAAATATTGTAATTGGCATAGCCAATTCTGATAAGCTACAGCTTCAACAGATAAGATGATTTGTTCTCTCTACGATTTGATGTGCATAAACATAAATTGAAAAACAACCTTGTGGTGAATGATGGTATCATTCCCCATAGGACCTTGCGAGATCAAAGACCCTAAAGGCACCTTCTTTAGAAAGTATTTGGATTTATAGAACCACTCATGGTTTGGTTCTATATGAATCATGTTGAATGATTTTTTGTTTTTGAAATCCTCACACTATATCACTGATTGTGAGAGTGTCTTCAAATGAATGGTAGTGAAATCAGTAGATTAATTTTGAGGGATAAAGGATCCCAAATATACCATAGTATCTACAAATCTATTAGATGTGTGAGATATTGCCTCGATGTTGTACCATTATAGTTAGGCTAGATAAGTGTCAAAAATATCTTTGTAAGATTTCAGGATTGGGCACATGCATTAAAATATTCCCCTAACTTGGTTAACAATGATAAGGGAGTCACGAAAGATATTTAGCTTTTTAATATTCATAGTGATTGTTGTTTGGAGACTGAAGATTAGGGCATCGTATTCAGTGTTGTTATTTGTGCAAGGGAAGTATAGCTTAATGACAAGGGCATTAGAGCACCTTACAATGTGAAAGAAAAATACTTGCACCACCCCCTTGCTCACACTTTGAACCATCAAAGAACAAAGTCATGTCAGCTTTATTATCAAATTCTTCAGGTTCGGGTGCTTTGATAATGCAAATATTGCCTCATTGGGAAGTTCTATGATGAGAGGCCTATTATCCTGAAGAGGTGCCTCTTCTAGTTGATCAACTATGACTTATCCCTTGATGGAATTTTGGCTTATGAATTCCAAATCAAATTCTATCAGTAGAATGATCAAATTTGTAGTACGTGTATTATGATATGTCTTGCTCATCATATACTGCAAAGTATTTTGTTTTGATATCACATACGGTGTATGGATTAGCATGTAGTGGTGCAACTTCTTGTTCGCAAAGACCATCGCTAAGCACAACTTCTCTACGTATGTGTACCCTAGCTCGTAACTCACCAAGGTGTGGTTGATATAGTATATTACTTGTTCTTTGTCTTGCATGTTATTTTGAGCCAACATGGTGCCCAAAGCAAAATCGATAGCAGATATATAAAGCAAAAATGACACGTCTGGCCTTGGTGGAGCTAGTACTGGTGGTGTCACTAGGTATTTCTTGATCTCAAAAAAGGCTTGTTGACATTCTTCATCCTAGTGGAATGGGACCCCCTTGTGTAGCAATCAGTATATGGGTTGATATTTATCCAATAGTTGTGCGATGAAATGCTTTATGGATGCTACTTTGCCCTGTAGGCTTCTCATATCTTTGATGTTAGTGGGTGGGGCCATTTCTATGATAGCCTTTACCTTTTCTAGATCATATTCAATCCCTCATTTAGAAATAATAAATACCAAGAGTTTTTCTAAAGTTACACCAAAGACGTATTTATTGGGATTCAACTTGAAATTGTGCTCTATCAGGTGATTGAAGACCTTTATCAGGACCTCAATGTGCTCTTCACATAGCAATGACTTGGCCAATAATTCATCAATATAATATTCTAGGATCTTATGCATGTATTCATGGAAAATATATGTCATGGCCCGTTGATATGTGGCACCAATATTTTTAAGACCAAATGATATTACTTTGTAACAAAATGTCCCCCATGGAGTGGTGAACATGGTTTTGTGCTGGTCTTCGGGTTTAATCCAAATTTGATTGTAACAAAAAAAGTCATCCATGAGGGAGAGCATATTATAACCTATAGTTGCATATACAAGAGAATCTATGTTGGGGAATGGGAATGAGTCCTTTGGTGTTGCGTTATTGAGATATCTAAAATCTATGCAAATAAGGATCCTTCCATTAGGTTTTCCTATAGGTACGATGTTTTATACCCATTCTAGATAGTCGATGGGGGTAATAAATACTACATCCAATAGCTTCTATATCTTGTTCTTTACCATCAAGGTGATGGTTGGATGCATCTTCCTAAGTTTTTGCTTGATTGATTTCTTTGCGGGATCCAGTGAAAGGTTGTGGACAACCAAATTTGGATCTAAACTCGAAATATCCTTGTAGGTCCAAGAAAAGAGATTAGGCCTATCTTTCAATAGAGGTATGATGGTGGCCTACTCTTTTGGAGATAAGCTTTTTCACACTTAAATTTATTTGGATCAGAAGGATCATCACTAATGTCCACTTCAAAAGTTTCCTCTATTGACATGTGTGACCCCTCAAGCTGGTGAGGAGTGGGAATCAAGTGGATGTCATCCATTGGGTTTAAAGGTTCCATTGAATTAGGGTTGAAACTAGCGTGATAAAAATCATATGCACAACTTGGTGCAAAATGAAATAGTTGTAGCATTTCTTCATTGGGGAAGAAATATTTAGGCTCTAAGGGTGAATCAACATAATCCCAATCAATAGTATCTAAGTTAAGACACAATGGTTTAGAAGGATCATATGGGTTTTGTAGTGGAGTGGTCAAATAAATGAATATCATGTTGATGCATGGTATAGAATATCTAGGACCATGCGGGTGTAACTATGCATTGTTAATTTGCCCTCCATACCAAAGATGAGGCTCTAGGGGTATGTGGATCATAGGATCTGATCTATGGATAAATGGGAAGATGGGATCACTTGGTTGTAGGAGTTGTCTAAATGTAGGAGGATCAGGAAAAATCATATGATAGATTACATCTGAATTGGCCAATTTTCCCCTGAGGTGAGGGCTCAGATATAATTGATGATACATATCATATATGTCAAATGATTCATTACAATGACGTAAGTTCTAAGGCCCAAGGTAGGCCATCTTGGTCTCATCCTCATAATCACTATCATCTATGAAATATCCATCATTCATACCCACTGGCACTATGAGGTGACATGAATTTCAAGGCCCTAGATAGGCCAATTCAATCTCATCCTTCACCTCACTATGATCTATGATGTACTCATTCTCTTCTCGCTCATAACCATTGCTTGGTTCATCCTCCCATAGGATAAGTCCTTATGGGCTTGCCTCAAGAGAAAAATTTGGATGATACACAGTAGGTAGTTTTATAGTGACCATGGTCACCAAGATATCATCCATGTAGCTTATGTTCGGGCGATAGGGATTTTATTTAATGTCTTCCCTAAAACCTAAGCTTAGCCTATCTATAGATGTTGCTAATGAATCATCATAGCTTTGGTTGTGATATCCTAGGTCAGACCTATCCATAGGTAACTAATATCTTGGTTCAAATGGGTTTCATTGCCCTTGCTCATATAGACATAAAACATAGTTGTGCCAATGGTTGCATTAAAATTATCTAAGAGCAAACTCAGGATTGGATAAGTAATGGAAATTCATGGTTAATAGCTCATCCTCATCCTCTTTAATGTCTGAAGAATCATGGACACAATCCAACCCAACATTAATGAAATTGGTCTAGTTAGGGGGGATACCCTATGCGTAGGTTTGGGACTCTTGGTCATCCCATGTCTTATGCAAAATCGATTATTGGAGTGAAAGTAATATTCTACATGAGATATTCAACTAGTCTTGTATTAGCTTGGTGCAGATGACACCGATGATGATGTAGGTGAGGTATGTTGAGGCACCTCATTGACTATGTCTTGGGATTTGGAATTTATGCTATTGCTATGGTTAGGACCTCCTTGGATCTTTCCTCCACCAAGGGTGCTTTTAGTTTTTAATAGTATTTTGCCTTAGATGTTTTTGGTTTCTTAGAAGTACCAGTAGCTTTAGAAGCTAGAGGTGACACCAATGTGGATAGGTCACATCACACTGATTTGGATTTGCTTCCTAGTTGTGTGGTAGGGGATGATGACCTAATATATAAGTGCATGTACGAAAGGATAAAATCCCTCAACAAGTCAACCTGATGAACATATTTGAATGGTTATTCATTTAATGGTACCACATGTACCTATCCCTCATGCACATATTTAATACATTGATGCAAGATGGAGGGAATGCATTGCATGTCCCTTATCTAAGGATGCTCTAGGATGATATTATACTACATGGCCCCCTTTAATACATGATACATCATAGGGATGGTTTTATACCCCACCTGCACAGGTAGGATGATTGTACCCACTATGGAATACAGTGCATCATTGAAGGCTCTTAATGTGTAGGTGGTAGGGATGATGTTTGACCTAGGGATATTCAAGTGCCGTATGGCCTTGGTTGTTATTATTTTAATCGATGAGCCTATTTTGATTAAAATATTATTGAAAGGTATGCCATTGATACACTCGATGATGTTCAGATATGGGTATATTACGATAGTAGGGACTACCTTTATTTTGTGATTGTAAAAATGAATCACAAGATATTGACACTATTGTACTTGCCCCATAAAGTTTGTAAATATGTTAGGGTCCTAGGGCTATAGCTCAATTAAATTCAATATTTCCATTAGGGTATCCGTATGTCTAAGATATTGTTGAATGAGCTTGTATATCGATAACTTAGCCAATGTTATTTGGAGACTCTACATAAGTCTATTTTAGATAGTTATCACAGGTTGCACTGGTAGACCTGGAAGATTATTTTTTACTGGACTCTGCTGAGGTGCAGCCAAGATACAAATAGGAGTTGTTGGAGGTTCTGGTTGGTTGTATCACTGGTTTCTTGTAACCACATTGATTATGTTGACCATTCCGATAAATCCTTGGGTGGGAGATTAAAATTGGATTTGATTTACTTGAGCACATTACTTTCCAGGGGCTTCATGTTTTGGAAACAAGTTTCTAAATATACCCATATCTATGTTGTCAAGTGCTAGTGTGTTAGTCTTACAATGGCACTGAGAGGGGGGGGTGAATCAGTGTAGCTATTTAAAAACTTAAATCTACAACTCTTAAAGCTGAAGTAAGGAGAACTTAAAACAGGTAAAGTAGATATAACAGGAGAGCATCACATAACACAAGATGTAACTGTTGAGAAGCAACACACCCCCACTGAAAAATGAATTTCCACCCTTTGAAAATTTTGAGCTTTCATTTTGCAGTAAGGACCCTCTTGATGTTTTTCAGGTTTTAAGTCCAAGATTTTGCTTGTCTCTTTCCTCTTCAAGTTTTGCATATACCAAAGTGTCCAAACAGACTTGCATCTGGCTTTGTTTTATTTTAGAATTCATTTTGCAAATGTTAGAATCATTGCTGATTAAAGAAAATCTTTCACCGGTATGAAAAAATGCAGATTCCACATAGAAAAATTCATTGGAGGCCAAAACTTTCCATTTTTGGCAAAGTAGCGAAATCGTGACACTTCCATTTTTGGAAATGTCGCGAAATCGCGACAGGTTTCAGAAAATTCGGCCAAGTTGCAAAAATGTAGCGAAATCGCGACACTTTCCATTTTTGGAAATGTCGTGATATCGTGACACTTCCATTTTTGGAAATGTCGCGAAATCATAACAGGTTTGGAGAGAGAAAGCAAATGCGTACGGAACGACACAATTTCGTGACATGTCGCATTTTCGCTGCTGCAGGAGAAAAAATGAGCTAAGTCCTGGAAATGTCGCGAAATCGCGACAGGAAGGAGCAAAAAGGAACAAGGCATGAAAAGCGTCGCGAAATCGCGACATGTCGCAGTTTCGCGATAGGTGGACCCAGGGCGTACGAACTGTCACGATTTTGTGACATGTCACGAAATCGCGACAGGTCCAAGTCAAAGCAAGCAAGAGGAATTAAATGAGAAAAGTCTAAGGCATTAAAACATCGTGAAATCGTGATGTTTTGGAGAGAAAAGGCTCGAAGAAGCAATGGTGTCGCGAAATCGTGACGTTGCGATTTTGCGATGTTGCAAAATCGCGACACAGAAGGTTCAGAGGAGAGTAGGAGGCGGACGTGTCGCGAAATCATGACGTTGCGATTTTGTGACGTTGCAAAATCATGACACGGTCCAAAAGAAGCTACAACCAGCGAAGGTAAGAAAGGTAAGGCTCGGCTCGGCGTCGTGAAATCGCGACGTGCCAAAGACAGCAAAGAAGGAAGTTAGTGCCAAAGCAAAAGTTTATAACTGGAACCAAAGGGAGAGCAAGAAGCAATGGTGTCGCGAAATCGTGACACGGTTGGGCCAAAAGCGCTTAAGGCATAGGAGGGGTCACGATTTCGCGACATGTCACGAAATCGTGACATGTCGCATTTTCGCGACTGGCGAAGCAAAGAGTTGCCGAGGCATAGGACAGGTCGTGATTTCGTGACATGTCACGAAATCGCGACATGTCACATTTTCACGGCATATGGAGCGAGAAGGGCAGCGACAGGGAAACAGGTCGCGATTTCGTGACATGTCACGAAATCGCGACATGTCGCATTTTCGCGGCTTAGATAGAAAAAGGCCCAAAAGTGGAAAAAAGCTGGAAATGGACACGTGTCATGATTTTGCGACACGTGTCAAAACAAAGCAAGCCACGTATCAGATAATTAGAGCCGACATGCAAATAAACTTTAGGGTTTCATTTTAATATTTAAGGTTTTGATTTAATAATTTTAAAATGCTAATCCTTGTTTGTCTTTCATGTAGGAAGCCATCTGGCACTTACATGATAACGGAGAAATGGCCATAAAGACAAAGTTAAGTGCAAATTAATCGAAGACAACCATATTGAAATGAGAGATGCCGAGAATTGTTGTTTCATCCAAATTTTATAGATCTGGCCGCAAAGAGACTTTACGGTGACTAAGCAGTTGCCCATTTAATGGAGTATGTCGAGAATTGGCCGAAAAATGAAAATATCTACACACAGTTATCGAAATTTGCCGATGGATGCATTTAATGAAAATTTATGGCAGAATTAATGGCTTGCAGACATTTTCAACTCAGGGATGGCTCTGCGGAGATGAAATGTCAGAGAAGTGGTGACTCATCCAAATTACCCGAGGGAATTAATGAGGGCATTTACTCACAGTTATGGGTGAATGCAAGTGGCATTCGAATTCTGTCTTCTCCATTTATGGCAAGTGACTGCACTGAGTTGCAGAATGGTTAAGTTTTATCAAGACTTTGTTTTAAATGGCTTTATATTGTAAAACCCGGGTACTAGGGTTTAAGATGATAAGATTTAATGGTTTGAGAAGAAGATATTTCTGAAAATATCAGGGTCTGTCCTGAGTCTATAAATACTTCTTCTAAATGTAATCGCAGGAGGCGAAGACTTAGAAATAAAAGGCTATTGAAGCAATTTCTTGCAAATCTTGTTAAATACTTTATTTCTGGACTTGGAGTTGATGTGCTTTTGTTTTCTGTGATAGCATGGCCAGGAGCCTAATATTTTTCAGATTGTGATAAGTTCATCTTCTTTTGTTATCCGTTTCTTTAAAGTTTATTAAATATATGCTGTAAATCTGTGTTATCAAGATTAAATATGCTGTTGGGCTTCATTTGTTCTATTGTATGCTAGGAAAAATCATGGATTTAAGGTTCAAGTTTGTTCTAATTGCTCTGTCCTCACTGTGTGAGCTATGCTGCTGGTGAGAAATACCAATTTTAACGGACTTCCTTCTCGTTTATGATTTTCTTTCAGATCTGTTCCATCTCTGCCTTATGCTCTTAGTAGAAAGTGATCTTAGAAAGCTGGACACTTTCTTCTTTGATTTGTTCTGTTGTGAAGCTGATAGTATAAATAAAATTGGTAGTTTTGTTTTACAGCTAAGTTTGATAAACTTCTCTTTCTCGCCCTACCCTACCCTCTTTGTTTTACCGTGAAATGATCCATTTTTATTTTCTTTTAAATTTGTCTTTTATTTAAATCTATCGACCCATAAGAGCTAGATCAAAGAATTAATTTTAAATCTGATTGTCAACAAGTGACAACTTCTAAACATTACTGAACAAGTTCAAGAACCCGTTGTAAGGTAATAGACAGTCCATATTGAAAACTATTCCAGAAGCGAAAAAGAGTGAATAGACATTCGACCCAACTCTGTAACTCACACCTTGGATAACCAACAAGATCCTAAAGTGAGTGGGATTTATCCCGTATAAGTGTTATCGAAGTTTCATGCTCATTCTTCACAGGGTGTGTATAAAAGTCGGACCAACATTTAAAAATGGCGCTAGAAGGAGGGCCCACTGAACTCCGATCAGTATTGTAAGTTGTCAGTACAATATTTAAAATTGCCAAAAAAGAAGACCTCAAGTTCAGTAGTCTGTTAAGGATTGTAAGGTTGTAAGTGCTTGTGAAAAGTTGGATTCTACATACAGGGTAACAAGGTCCCACCCCAGAGCTGGAGAGCTCCTTGTGCCTGAATTAGAAACTCCGAGAAGAAGTAGCCTCAGAAGGGCCAAGTCTCTGTCTCAAATAGTTTTATCACCACTGGTAGTTACTCCAACTACAACTCAGAATATCACCGTCAACCAAGTAGTAATGGCAAACTGGTTGGGTTCCACTACTTTGAATATCCCGGGTATAGCCCATGACCTGCCCAGAAACCCGGAGAGATATCTTCCCAGATATAAACATGATGGGACAAGGACAACAGAGGAACATCTGGTAGCTTTCAAAAATGCTCTAAAATTGTTGAATGTACAGCATGAAGATGTTGCTTGCAGATTGTTCCCATTCACTCTCCAGGAGGGAGCTTATGACTGGTTTCTAAATCTCACTAATGATTCTATCACCAGCTGGAATGACCTGGAAAAGGTTTTTGTGTCACAGTTTGGTGAGGTGATAGATCCTAGTATTTTATATCAGCAGTTTTTTGGTATCAAAAGAGAATTAAGTGAATCTATCAGATCTTATAATGTCAGATTCCAGAAAGCTTATGGTAGACTTACTAGCTATTATGTACCGAATGCAGACCTGGCATTAGAGATTTTTAGAAACTCTCTGGATCCAATGACCTCTGTCTTCTTGAAAAGAGATCCCATTATTACTAATTTAACAGAGGCTTATAAAGAAGCTTTGATTCTGGAAAGACAGTTGGGACCCCAACCTTTAAATGCTCAGAAAATTCCTTTGGTTACACAAGCTGCCCCTGTGTTCAATCCCATACCACATCAAATGATGTTGCCAGTTTGTCAGACTCTACCATCAACAAATCCATTGGCTGTAGCACCTGTTGAGAATGTACAAAACCTAGGCAAAGAGGTCGACAATGCAAGAGTTGAAGAAGTCTCAAAAATAGTTTAGAAGCTGGCCAATGATTTTTTGAGTTTTAAAAGGCAAGTTTCTACTGGGGACAACTCAAACAGGTATTCATATCAACCGAACAGATTCAACCGGCCCCCATATGAACCTAATAAAGATTACAAAGGTAAGGGTCATGATGTGAATATTTGCGATTTAGCTCTGCCTAACTGGTGCAGAATACATGCTACTTCTCAGCATGGGGAGTTGGATTGTTTGGAATTTTGTAATGCATTTGAAGCTTTGTCTGGGGATTTGATTTCTCCTAAAAATCAAAGAACTGCGGATGGCCCAAGTTCATCCAACCACAATGCAGCTATGGTCTTGGATTCTTTCACTTTCTCGGATGAATCTGAGAATGTAGTTGAAATGCCTATGGATGAGGTGCAGGCTTTCCAACAGTACAGGAGGGATAACTACAACCTGAGAAACAGAAATCCGGAGCCTAACACTACATCAACCCCTCCGGACAACTCTCACAATGTTCCTCCAGATCCATCTCCAAGTAATAATCCATCTCCACCCAAGGGAGGAAATCTGAGAGGACCAGATGCTTTTGTCCCTCCACTTAATAAGGGATATAACATAGTGGAGGATATGAAAAAGATCAAGGCCAACATTACTCTTCATGAGTTGGCCCAGATTTCAGAACAGAGAGACAACCTGATAAAAACATACTCTGGGCATACTACAAAATCTTTGGACAAGGGGAAGAAAATAGCAAATGCGAATGTAGCCATGTACAAAGAGAAAACTGAAGTTCCCCCCTTTTTACTGACTGTTCGTATTTTTGGGAAGAACTTACACAATTGTTTGGTAGATTCGGGTGCATCTGCTAATGTTATGCCTTTGGCCATTTGTCAGCAGTTGGGTCTGACCCCAATGAAGTCTGAAAGGAGAGTTGTCCAATTAGACAAATCAGAGGTTAAAGTAGTGGGAGAACTTCAAAATATTCATATCCAATTAGCATCTCAGCCAAGGGCTCAACATAAAATTGAAATTCAGGTTGTGGATATCCCCGTGGGGTACGGGATGCTTTTGAGCAGGGATTGGTCGAGATCTCTGAATGGATACTTGGCAATAGACTTTTCACACATGTGGTTGCCGTGGAAGGGAGTGGCAAATCAATTACGGGTTGAAAGAGAACCCAGGTACAAGCATACAATTACTGAGTACAATGCAGAGAATGAGACTGTAAATATTACGGAGGTAGATATTGGAGTTTACAATTTAACAATGGGACAAAATGAGAAGTTTAATAAAGCCCATCCTGTTCATAGTAATGAAGTCTGGACGCTTCATGTGGATGGGGCTAAGTCTAAACAGGGTTCTGGAATAGGGGCAGTCCTTAAAGGGCCTGAAAGTCAGACATATTTTATGTCTTATCGCCTACAGTTCCCTTGTACAAATAATTTAGTAGAGTATGAAGCTCTGGTATTAGGTTTGAAATTTGCTTTGGACAAAAGTGTAAGAAATATTCAAGTTTTTATGGATTCAAAATTGGTGGCTAATCAAGTCAAAGGTAAATTCCAGTGTAAAGCATCTTATTTAAAAGGATACAAACACCGGGCTTGGGATCTTGTAGAAGATTTTGATGCTTTTAATCTGACACACATACCCAGAGAGCAGAATTCACGTGCAGATGTCTTGGCTTCTTCAGCCGCAAGTTTAAAACCACTGGAAGAATTTAAATGGAACAAGTTTTCAATTGAGTTAGTCCCTTGTCCTTCAGTCCCAAATAATATAGATAATTTTCAGGTTTTCTCTGATGATCAACAGATTGTAAACTTTTTGCAGAGTACTAACACATTTGAAAATGCTATAATCGATGAGGGCCAAAGGGATACTCTGCTGGAGCAGTTAGATGATGACAGGGGAATAATAAGGTTGAAAGACAACATAATTCCAAAAGGGATGGTGGAACTGGAGCGGCTCTTTGATGTTGACCAAATCAGGCAAAAAGTGAATTCTGAGGATTCTATGGGTGCAAAAGACAGTGAGACTGAGAACCTGAACGTGGGGACTGAAGAAGATCCCAGGCACATCAAGTTGGCTAAGAACTGTGATCCAAAAATAAAAGGGAATATGATTGATTTTCTTCACAGGTCCAAGGATGTTATGGCCTGGTCATACAAAGACTTAAAGGTATTTGATCCGAAAGTTTACACTCATATTATACCTTTAAAAGAATTTTGCAAACCTTTTCGACAAAAACAGAGGCATGTCAATGCTCTGTTAGAGCCCCTCATCCAGAAAGAGGTAGAAAAACTATTGAGTGCCGCCATTATTTTTCCCATCAGGCATTCTACTTGGGTGGCCAATTTGGTGCCAGTCAGAAAGAAAAATGGAGAGATCCGCTCGTGTGTGGATTTTAGAAATTTGAACAAGGCATCCGAGAAAGATAATTATCCTCTGCCTTCTATGGATGAGGTGTTACAGATTGTCAATGGTTCGGAGATGATGTCTTTCCTGGATGGTTTCTCAAGGTATAATCAGATATTGGTTGAGAAGGAAGATAGAATGAAAACTGCTTTCACAACTAAGTGGGGAACTTTTGCTTACAAGAGGATGCCATTTGGATTAATAAATGCCGGAGCTACATTTCAACGAGCAATGGATCATGCCTTCAAGGGCCTTATGGGTAAATGTATTGTTGTTTACATGGATGATTTAACAGTCTTCTCTAAATCTCGGTTTGACCATGTAAAACACTTGGAGTCTGTGTTTAACAAATGCAGGGAGTTCGGCATTTCTTTGAATCCGAAGAAGTGCATTTTTGGTGTAACGGAAGGAAAGCTCCTTGGGCACTTGGTCACAAAAGATGGCATTTCCATGGACCCGGACAGAGTTGAAGCCATATCCGGCATACCATTTCCCAACTCCAAGAAAGAGTTGAGGTCCTTCTTTGGAAAAATTAACTTTGTCAGGAAGTTCATCTCCGATTTTGCAGAGATAGTCAAGCCACTGAATGACATGCTAAAGCAAACTGCTCAGATTGTCCGGACCACAGAAGCTAAAACAGCATTCCAAGAAATCAAGACCGCCATCAAACAAGCACCAGTTTTGGTAAGCCTAGATTTCAGTGCAGATTTTTATCTGTACACCTTTTCTTCTGAACACACACTTGCTACAGTTCTGACCCAACGGAGAGAAACCGGAGAACATCCAATTGCTTTCAAGAGTACCAATTTAAAGGGGGCTGAGCTGAAATATTCTCGTTTAGACAAACAAGCTTATGCCTTGGTGAGAGCAGTTAAGCAGTTCAGGCACTACATACTAAGAAGCAGAGTTCATGCTATAGTTCCGGACCCAGCTGTTAAATACCTACTAAGTCAGAATGAGTTGGGTGAACTAAGAGGTAATTGGGTTACAAGGCTGCAAGAATATGACTTAGAAATTAGGCCTGCAAAATTGATCAGAGGACTTGGTTTGTCCCGACACATTGCCGAAATACCTGTACGGGAAGAAGTTAATCAGTTAAATTTTGAATCTGATGACTGGTATGGAGATATTATTCATCTGCTGTAATTTGGAGTCTGCCCGTCTCACTTGAATAGAACCCAAAGGAGAGCATTAAAACTGAAAGCTGCTCATTATCTCCTCAAAGGAGGTAATTTGTACAGAGAAAATTATGCTGGCATTTTCTTAAGATGCATTTCTCCGAGTGAAGTCAATGAAGTCATGTCCAGTTTTCATGAAAAGTTAGGGGCAGGGCATTCATCAGGATCTGCCACTACGCATAAAATATTGAGAGCAGGCTATTATTGGCCTACATTGTTTAAGGATGCCCATCAGCATGTGAGAACTTGCCATCAGTGCCAAACTTTTGCAGCCAAAGAGGCCAATCGGGCTCTACCATTGCAGCCTGTTGTAATAAATAAACCTTTTATGCAATGGGGACTTGATTTTGTGGGAGTGATTAATCCAAATTCTTCAGCAGGGCATAAGTATGTTCTAACAGCTACTGATTACTACACAAGATGGGTCGAAGCAGTAGCCACCACAAGAAGTACAACTCATGAAGTGATCGAATTTCTAGAGTCAAATGTCATAACCAGGTTTGGGGTTCCTCTGAATTTGGTGTGTGATAATGGACCAGCCTTCCAATCATTGGAGTTTGCAGAATGGGCATACCAGATGGGGATAGTTATTAGATTTTCATCCAACTATTATCCTCAAGGCAATGGACTGGCTGAGTCCACAAATAAGAATTTAATGAATGCCATTAAGAAATCTATAGCAGACAAACCCAGGCAGTGGCATACATTATTGAAATATGCACTTTGGGCTGATCGGATAAAATATAAAGTGGCTCTTAAGACTTCCCCTTTTGCTTTGCTGTATGGTACCCAGCCAATTGTTCCCATCTCTCTAAAATTACCTACTTACCAATTTGTCTTAGACTATTTTGAGGATCAAGATGATGCAGAGGCTCGTGTTTTGGATCTAACTAATTTGGCAGGATGAAAGACTCCAAGCCCTGGAACACTTCAGTCGGCACCAAGAAACCGTCAAGCGCTGGTTTGACAAGAGGGCCAAAGTGAAAGCTTTCAGACTGGCAGACCTGGTGCTTCTATGGGACAAGGCCCATGAAAAGAAGGGTAAGCATACAAAGTTGCAGCCACTGTGGATAGGCCCGTACCAGATTGCTGAGATTCTGGGTAATAATGCATTTCGTTTACAAGACCTCGATGGTAATTTTTTGGACCTCCCTGTTAATGGTCAATACTTAAAGCATTATTTCTCGGTTTTCTCGTCCAATATATCATTTGAATGAGTCACAAAGAAGTTGTAACATGTGTATACATTGTAAATAACTCTGCAGTTGTTTATTTTAGTTTTATTTTAAAATGTCTGTACAGTGTTGTTTATTTTAGTTTTATTCTAAATGCCTGTACAGTTTTTAGTTTTATTTTTAATTGTCTGTGCAGTGTTGTTTTATTTTATTTAATCTTAATTGTCTGTGCAGTTTTAGTCTATTTTGAAGTTCTGTATTTTATTTCCTTTGTAAATAACCCTGCAGTTTTATTTCCTTTGCTGCCTGTACAGTTTTATTTTATTTCCTTTGTAAATAACTCTTCAGTTTTATTTCCTTTGGTGCCTGTACAGTTTTATTTTGTTTTATTTAATTTTGTTTTATTTTGAAGTCTTGTGTAGTTTTGTTTTATTTTGTTTTTTTTATTTTTTTTGTTTTTAAAGGTCTGTGTTTATCCTTGGAAGTCTGTATAGTTTATTTTATTTTAAGAATTCTGTTCTTTAACCTTTGCTTGAGCATCAATGAAAAAGTCAGCCTTCTAAAAATTGTTTTATTCTGAGTCCAGAATCCAGTGTTCATTATCATAATTGTGAGATAGTCTGTTTGAACTCAACAGTGGAAGGATGATTGGATTTTGTGTCTTGCTTGCCATAGTTGTTTTAATTATAAAGAAACCGCTATGTCTGTTTAATCGAGAAACTCCCAGGGAATCCAAGAAAAGTTGGTTATAAGAGGGGACTATGATTCATGTAATTATTTGAGTATCCACAGAGGCTATCAGTGCCCAGGCTGAAGTAGTTCCAGATTGATGAAATATTAAAAGAAAATTGTTGTTCTTTCTAAGGCTTTTCAGATGTTGATATATTTCAAAAGAGAGAGAGAGAAGATGAAAGTTGAGCAAGACAACATAGAATTGGCACTCTGTTATTTCCAATATATATAAAAAAAAAAAAAAAAAAAAAGAGTAATGTAATCAAAGAGACAGCCAAGACTTCAAAAGATGTTTTTCTTCTACCAAGTTGTAGATTCTACCTTACAGTTGTGAATCTGGGTCGTGTAAATCTAAAGGGTAACTCTGTCGGGGCTGTAAAAGGCTAAACTAGTAAACAGAGCTCTACTCGGTTTCCCCTTTCACAATCTAGAAAAGCTGATCAATCCAGAGTTCAACATTTGAAGGCCCAGTCATTCTTGAAGAAAGTTTTATACGCTTGTAATTGCACATCAGAAATCTTCCTTAAATGATTCAACCTAGTATGTCCTTGGGAAATTTTGACAACTATCGGCTAGTAGTTAAATTATTTTGAAGAATATCTCGTGGCAAGGCAAGATACATGGTCTATGTTGTTTTGAAACTAGAGTCCTGGGTTCTAAAATAATGCTACTATTTTACCCGTAGATATCGCCATTTGTTGAGAAGCAACACACCCCCACTAAAAAATGAATTTCCATCCTTCAAAAATTTTGAGCTTTCATTTTGCAGTAAGGACCCTCTTGATGTTTTTCAGGTTTTAAGTCCAAGATTTTGCTTGTCTCTTTCCTCTTCAAGTTTTGCATATACCAAAGTGTCCAAATAGACTTGCATCTGGCTTTGTTTTATTTTAGAATTCATTTTGCAAATGTTAGAATCATTGCTGATTAAAGAAAATCTTTCACCGGTATGAAAAAATGCAGATTCCACATAGAAAAATTCATTGGAGGCCAAAACTTTCCATTTTTAGCAAAGTAGCGAAATCGCGACACTTCCATTTTTGGAAATGTCGCGAAATCGCGACAGGTTTTAGAAAAGTCGGCCAAGTCGCAAAAACGTAGCGAAATCGCGACACTTTCCATTTTTGGAAATGTCACGATATCGTGACACTTCCATTTTTGGAAATGTCACGAAATCGCGACGGGTTTGGAGAGAGAAAGCAAATGCGTACGGAATGGCACGATTTCGTGACATGTCACGAAATCGTGACATGTCGCATTTTCACTGCTGCAGGAGAAAAAATGAGCTTAGTCCTGGAAATGTTGCGAAATCGCGACAGGAAGGAGCAAAAAAGAACAAGGCATGAAAAGCGTCACGAAATCGTGACATGTCGCAGTTTCACAGTAGGAGGACCCAGGGCGTACGGACTGTCGTGATTTCATGACATGTCGCAAAATCGCGACAGGTCCAAGTCAAAGCAAGCAAGAGAAATTAAATGAGAAAAGTCTAAGGCATTAAAACATTGCAAAATCGTGACGTTTTGGAGAGAAAAGGCTCGAAGAAGCAATGGTGTCGTGAAATTGCGACGTCGCAATTTTGCGACATCATGAAATCATGACACAGAAGGTTCAGAGGAGAGCAAGAGGCGGACGTGTTGTGAAATCATGATGTCACAATTTCATGACATCACGAAATCGCGACACGGTCCAAAAGAAGCTACAGCCAGCGAAGGTAAGAAAGGTAAGGCTCGGCTCGGCGTCACGAAATCGCGATGCGTCGGAGACAGCAAAGAAGGAAGTTAGTGCCAAAGCCAAAGTTTGCAACCGGAACCAAAGGGAGAGCAAGAAGCAATGGTGTCACGAAATCGCGACACGGTTGGGCCAAAAGCACTTAAGGCATAGGAGGGGTCACGATTTTGTGAAATGTCGTGAAATCACGACATGTCGCATTTTTGTGGCTGGAGAAGCAAAGAGTTGTCGAGGCACAGGACAGGTCACGATTTCGTGACATGTCACGATTTCGTGACATGTCACAAAATCATGACATGTCACATTTTTGTGGCATATGGAGCGAGAAGGGCAGCGACATGGAAACAGGTCGTGATTTCACGAAATGTCGCAAAATCGTGACATGTCGCATTTTCCCGGCTTAGACAGAAAAAGGCCCGAAAGTAAAAAAAATCTAGAAATGGACACGTGTCATGATTTTGCGACACGTGTCAAAACAAAGCAAGCCACGTATCAGATAATTAGATTCGACATGCAAGTAAACTTTAGGGTTTCATTTTAATATTTAAGGTTTTGATTTAATAATTTTAAAATGTTGATCCTTGTTTGTCTTTCAAGTAGGAAGCCATCTGGCACTTACATGATAACAGAGAAATGGCCATAAAGACAAATTTAAGTGCAAATTAATTGAATACAGTCATATTGAAATGAAAGATGCCGAGAATTGTTGTTTCATTCAAATTTTACAGATCTGGCCGCAAAGAGACTTTACGATGACTAAGCAGCTGCCCATTTAATGGAGTATGTCGAGAATTGGCCGAAAAATGAAAATATCTACACACAGTTACCGAAATTTGTCGATGGATGCATTTAATGAAAATTTATGGCAGAATTAATGGCTTGCAGACATTTTCAACTCAGGGATGGCTTTGCGGAGATGAAATGTCAGAGAAGTGGTGACTCATCCAAATTTCTCGTGGGAATTAATGAGGGCATTTATTCACAGTTGCGGGTGAATGCAAGTGGCATTCAAATTCTGTTTTCTCCATTTATGGCAAGTAACTGCATTGAGTTGCAAAATGGTTCACCTGTTTTGGCTACTCCTCAAAAATAGACTGCTTGGACTCCCATCCAAATCCAGCCTTTGCAAAGCACCAACTTTACAATCAATTTACCAGCACCCACTGGAAGGAGCACCAACCCCTAATTTATCTGCACCAACAAAAAGGAGCAGCACTGACTGGAAGGAGCACCAACCCCTAATTTATCTGCACCAATAGAAAGGAGCACCAACCCCTGATTCCAAGCACCAACTCAGAATTCTATTTTGAATATTTTTGACATAAAAATGCCTTCGCTTTTACAAGACCCTCACTGGTCTATTGCTCATCCAACCTCTCTTTCAATCCAGGAAACACATATTCCTTCTGTGCACTTACAACCACACTCTCTCAATCACACTCTATCAGCTGCTCTCTTTCTCCATCGCTCTTTTCTCAGCAGTTCTCTCTCTCCACTCTATCTGCTGCATTCTATCTGCAACACTCTATCTGCTACATTCTATCTGCACTCTATCTACTGCATTCTATCTGCTACACTCTTGCTCTCTACTTACTGCACTCTTACAACACTCTCACAGCTCACTTACTGCACACTTACAACCTTTTCTTATAGCTTACTCTTGTAGCTCTCACAACTTTGTACTTCTTACAACATTCTTCCAGCTTTGTAACAGCCCACAACACTATCCCTCTATACAACAACACTCTTTCCTGCTGAGCAACACGTTGCTCTCTCTTCTCGCACGGAGCTCAACCTTACTACTTCATGCAAATCTCCTTTTATAATAGTGTTCTATTTCTATTCTTAACTTCCATATTCATGCATGCAACCTATTAATAGTAACGACTTCTTTATTCTCACATGCAATCTTATTAATAGAACGGTTCTTTGTTTGGGCTTCGAGACGTTTCTCTATCCAACTCATGGTCTTCGTCTGATGAATTTCAGTAACCACTGCTGCATGATATTTCTTTGTAACGGCTCCTGTAACTGTAGTAATGACTTCTATTTATTGTCACTATAACTGCCCCTGTAACTATCGTAATTACTTCAGTTCACTATTCTTATTTAACTGCATGATTTCTATCTATAACTACACCTATAATTGTTGTACTGACTTCAGTTAACTCTTCTAATTTTGGCTGCATGTATTTCCTCTGCAACTTCATCTGTAATTATTGTTTTCCTTTAGTTAACTTTACTTTGGTTGGGTTCTGCTTTTTATCATGTAGAAACAACATGTCGTGATATCATGACATTTCTGCCCCTTTAACTCTTCCTTGGCGTTTGACCGTGAAAACAAGACATGTCATGATATCATGACATTTTCTACCTCCTAGTCCTCTTCTTGGCATGCACCCATGAAAACATGACATGTCACGAAATCGTGACACTTTTTGCTTCCTTGCACTCTTCTCTGCATGCACCAGCGAAAACATGACATGTCATAAAATCGTGACACTTTACGCTATCGTACACTCTTCTTTGCATGCACCAGCGAAAACGGAACATGTCACGAAATCGTGACACTTTACACTATCGTACACTCTTCTTTGCATGCACCAAAAAAATGAAACATGTCACGAAATCGTGACACTTTACGCTACCATACACTCTTCTTTGCATGCACCAGCGAAAATGGAACATGTCACGAAATCGTGACACTTTCACTGCCTTGAGCTTTTCTCTACCTTACGCCCACGAAAATGGAACATGTCACGAAATCATGATGCTTTCGCCTTTGAGCTCTTCCTCCTTGAATTTGTCGTGAAATCATGACGCTTCTACTTCCATGCTCTTTCATTTTGCTTTTATCATGAAATCGTGACACTTCATCCTTTAGAGTCTTCCTCTCTGTTGTTGTCACGATATCATGACATTTCTATCTCCATACATTCTCTCTCCTCTCTTAGTCATGAAAATGCGACATGTCACGATATCGCGACATCTTTTCTCCTTAGCTCTTCTCTTCTCTTCAGGTCATGAAAATGTGACATGTCACGATATCGTGACACTTTTTCTCTCGAGCTCTTCCTCTTGCAATATGTCACAAAATCGTGACACTTTTTATCTTGCCTTCTCTCTCCTACAATATGTCACGAAATCATGACACTTTTTCTCCTTAGCGCTTCCTCTTGCAAATTGTCATGAAATCGTGACACTTTTCTTTGCGAGCTCCTTCTTTCAAACATGTCACGAAATCGTGACACATTTTCATCCATACGCCTCTTCTTGCAAATTGTCATGAAATCATGACACTTTTCTTTGCAAGCTCCTTCTCCCAAACATGTCATGAAATCATGACAGTTTTCTTTGCTTGCCTTCTCTCCAAACATGTCACGAAATCGTGACAGTTTTCTTTGCATGCGCTTCTTCTTCAAACATGTCACGAAATCGTGATAGTTTTTCCACTTGGCTTTTTCTCTGCCAACATGTCACGAAATCATGACAATTTTTCAACTTGCCTTTTTCTCTTCCAACATGTCACGAAATCATGATAGTTTTTCCACTTGGCTTCTTTCTCTCCAACATGTCACGAAATCATGATAGTTTTTCTACTTGCCTTCTTTGCTTCCAACATGTCACGAAATCATGATAGTTTTTCTTGTGCTTTCTCTCTCTTCCAACATGTCACGAAATCACAACATTTTTCCATACTTTCTCTCTCCTCCGATATGTCATGAAATCACGATAGAAAACATGTCACGATATCATGATAGTTTTCTTACTTGTCTTTTTCTTTGATCCTTTGAATCTGGGCCACTTCTGTCTTCTTGGAAATTCATTGTACATGCTCTGACTGCTCTGAACTCTTGTTCACTTCATCAACCGATCCATCTAATGACCTCTGCACTCCTATCCATTGCATCAACCGATCCTCTATCTGTGTTGACAACAATGACAATACTTTGGCTGCACCTTGCTCATCAATGAACTCCTATCCATTGCATCAACTGATCAACTTGACTGTGTTGACAACAATGACAATACTTTGGTTGCACCTTGCTCATCAATCTCCCCCTTTGGAATTGTTGGCAACACACGTAATTGTGTGCAATTACCTGTAAATCTTCTCCCCCTTTGACAATAATACCAAAGGGCGGCTGCAAAACTCCCCCTGAGTCCATGCACAACATTCTCAGGCAAAAATTATTACAGTTAGCAAAAAGCATAAACATGAGCAATATGATAAACAGATGCATAAATGCTCCCCCGAGAATTTGATCCCGATAGCTAGTCAATTCTTAGACTATTCTTGGGAATATGTGACCACTTCATTTCACTGTTTGACAACATCATGATAAGCATAATAGGCATTACTCAGATCTATCTTCAACTGTGTTGGCTGTTGGATCTCTATCCATTGAGACTCTATTCTCTGTACTCTATCAATAGGCTCACATAGAACCTGCTTAACAAGCTCTCATAGAACTTGTCCAAATCAGCTCACAAGTCCTCACTAGAACCTGTCCAATTCAGCTCACAAGTCTTCACTAGAACTTGTCCAAATCAGCTCACAAGTTCATCAAGAAAAACTTGCTTAGCATGAACCCACAAAGAGAATTGTTAGAGACCCAATGTGATTCATCAACCTCATAGAAGCATAAAGAGAATTGTTAGAGACTCAATATGTTCTATACTTAACTCCCAATCTCAACACAACTCAACCAATCACTTTTTACATTTTCAACTTGGTCTATGTTTTCTACAGTCACGGCTGGTCACACCTTACTTTCAACTGTTCGACTCAGGAGACAACATTTTGTCACACACTTCACGGCCAAATTTTTGTTCTGCAATGCCAGCAGCATCTGCATACATCTCCACCATGCATCTTGGATATTCTCAACAAGCTTGAACCTAATGACAGTTGTTTGTCTCTCTCTATAGTGAGAATCCAGTAGGCTACCTCAATCCACCCAGCCAAAAATACGTCTGCAGTATGCTCTGCACCGTTCCATCCGAACTTAGCGATTGTCTTCACCTTTTGCATTCTCTGCGCACTCCGCTCTCTCTTTGCACTCACTTCGCACACATTCACAACACTTCCTCAAACCACTACTAAAACTAAAAACACACTTTAACAACTGAAACAACAATATCCCGACTACTTGCCTTTCATCCTCAGATACCCAGACAAATACATAGGAGCATTAAAATAAAACTTTAATATTGCTCCCCCTGAGGATGTGCCACCTGGAGTGGCTTAGTGCAATAGCGGAGTAGCCTCCTTCAGTCCAAGGAGACACGATTTCCTTTCTTCTGCCTTTCTCCAGACTTTCCTGAACTTGGGCTTGAGTTTTTCAATTACTTCCCTATTTTGAACCTTTTCGTGAACTTGAACATTCTTCTTGCGCAGTTGTTTCTTGTGCATCCTTGATGGTTGATTATTTTCCTTTCTTTTATGCACATGATATGTTCTCTTCCTGTGTTGCATTTTTTGTGTCTGATGAAATCTACGGTCTTGCCTTAGATTAGATACAGACGTGCTCGGACAAAACCTTGCTATGTGCCCATGACCATTACATTTAAAACATTGCACATGATATGTCCCCTTTCTATGTTGCACTCTTTGTGTCTGATGAAATCTAGGGTTTTGCCTTAGATTAGATACAGAAGTGCTTGGACAAAACCTTGCAATGTGCCCATGGCCATTACATTTAAAACATTGCACAGGGTGTTCACTCAGGAAAGCAGATGTGTTTTTATCAGCATAACTTTTTGATCTATTGTTCAGTCCACAATAAATTGCCTTGTGACCATAGCAGTTTCATTTAGAACAATAGCCATTAAAAGCATTATTATTAAAAGAGTGAGAGTGAGAGAACCTCTTTTGATGTGATTGCTTTGCTGTAGATCTTCTTTGATGCTTTCTTCCTTTTGAAGATTCAGCTTCAACCTTGAACTTCTTCTTCTCTGCATATTTGGAAGATGACGGTTGTTCAACTTCATACTTTCCTTGCCTCGATCCTTCAACCGTGAGCTTCTTCTTCTCGGCACATTTGGAGGATGAAGGTTGTTCAGCTTCATATCCAAGACCAAACTTAGCCGTGGAGCTTCTTTGTTGCTTTATCATTGTATCTAGCAACTCTGTGCTCTTCTCAAATTTGAGACTTATATTGGCCTCTTCTAGTTGTTTCTTCAATGAAACAATCTCTTCTTCTTGTTGGCAGCAAACAGTCTCTTTCTCATTGATTTGAGACCTGAGAATATCTTCAATCCTTTTGTACTATTCTACTTGCAACTTTAGATCAACAATAACTTTGTTAGATTCCTCTTTACTTGTGCTGCATACATCATCCTCATCATCCAGGTGTGTCTTCAAGGCTTCTTTTGATTTCTTGGCCTTTTGAACTTGTAGGAAGAGATCTTCAATCTCATCCCCATATTCTTCTAATTTCTTGGACATTCTTTTGTTCTTTTTCTTTTCTATACTCAACTCTTCAAGTGCGGCTATCAACTCACCTTCTAGATCTACTTCAATCTCCAGGTTTTCATTGCATACTTCAGAATCCACTTCTTCTACCTTCTCTAGTTTAGTTTTCTCTTCCACAAGAACTGAAACTGGCTGAGATGCCTTTTTGGAGGAGGATCTATTCTTCTTACCCATTGTGTACTAATCCAAGATCAACCTTAGCTGATTTAGCCTATTCAAGAACTTGGCTCTGATACCAATTGTTAGTCTTACAATGGCACTGAGAGGGGGGGTGAATCAGTGTAGCTATTTAAAAACTTAAATCTACAACTCTTAAAGCTGAAGCAAGGAGAACTTAAAATAGATAAAGCAGATATAACAGGAGAGCATCACATAACACAAGATGTAACGAGGTTCACCAATTTTGGCTACTCCTCAAAAATAGACTGCTTGGACTCCCATCCAAATCCAGCCTTTGCAAAGCACCAACTTTACAATCAATTTACCAGCACCCACTGGAAGGAGCACCAACCCCTAATTTATCTGCACCAACAGAAAGGAGCACCAACCCCTGATTTACCACACTGGAAGGAGCACCAACCCCTAATTTATCTGCACCAACTAGAAGGAGCACCAACCCCTGATTCCAAGCACCAACTCGGAATTCTATTTTGAATATTTTTGACATAAAAATGCCTTCGCTTTTACAAGACCCTCACTGGTCTATTGCTCATCCAACCTCTCTTTCAATCTAGGAAACACATATTCCTTCTACGCACTTACAACCACACTCTCTCAGTCACACTCTATCAGCTGCTCTCTTTCTCCACCGCTCTTTTCTCAGCAGTTCTCTCTCTCCACTCTATCTGCTGCATTCTATCTGTTGCACTCTATCTACTGCATTCTATCTACAACACTCTATCTGCTACATTCTATCTGCTGCACTCTTGCTCTCTGCTTACTGCACTCTTACAACACTCTCACAGCTCACTTACTGCACACTTACAACCTTTTCTTATAGCTTACTCTTGCAGCTCTCACAGCTCTGTACTTCTTACAGCATTCTTCCAGCTTTGTAACAGCCCACAACACTATCCCTCTATACAGCAGCACTCTTTCCTACTGAGCAACACGCTGCTCTCTCTTCTCGCACGGAGCTCAACCTTACTACTTCATGCAAATCTCCTTTTATAATAGTGTTCTATTTCTATTCTTAACTTCCATATTCATGCATGCAGCCTATTAATAGTAACGACTTCTTTATTCTCACATGCAATCTTATTAATAGAACGGTTCTTTGTTTGGGCTTCGAGACGTTTCTCTATCCAACTCATGGTCTTCGTCTGATGACTTTAAGTAACCACTATTGCATGATATTTCTTTGTAACGGCTCCTGTAACTATAGTAATGACTTCTGTTTACTGTCACTGTAACTGCCCCTATAACTGCCATAATTACTTCAGTTCACTATTCTTATTTAACTGCATGATTTCTATCTGTAACTGCACCTGTAACTGTTGTACTGACTTCAGTTAACTCTTCTAATTTTAGCTGCATGTATTTCCTCTACAACTGCATCTGTAACTGTCATTTTCCTTCAGTTAACTTTACTTCGGTTGGGTTCTGCTTTTTATCATGCAAAAACAACATGTCGCGATATCACGACATTTTTGCCCCTTTAACTCTTCCTTGGTGTTTGACCGCGAAAACAAGACATGTCATGATATCATGACATTTTTTGCCTCCTAGTCCTCTTCTCGGCATGCACCCATGAAAACATGACATGTCACGAAATCGTGACACTTTTCGCTTCCTTGCACTCTTCTCTGCATGCACCAAAAACATGACATGTCGCAAAATCGTGACACTTTACGCTGCCGTACACTCTTCTTTGCATGCACTAGCAAAAATGAAACATGTCATGAAATCATGAAACTTTATTCTGCCATACACTCTTCTTTGCATGCACCAACGAAAACGAGACATGTCACAAAATCGTGACACTTTTCGCTATCGTACACTCTTCTTTGCATGCACCAGCGAAAATGGAACATGTCACGAAATCGTGACACTTTTGTTGCCTTGTGCTTTTCTTTGCCTTACGCCCATGAAAATGGAACATGTCACAAAATCGTGACGCTTTCACCTTTGAGCTCTTCCTCCTTGAATTTGTCATGAAATCGTGACGCTTCTGCTTCCATGCTCTTTTGGCTATCGAAATCATGACACTTCTTCCTTCGAAGTCTTCCTCTTTGTCATGATATCGTGACATTTCTATCTCGTACATTCTCTCTCCTCTCTTAGTCATGAAAATGTGACATGTCATGATATCACGACATCTTTTCTCCTTAGCTCTTCTCTTCTCTTCAGGTCATGAAAACGTGACATGTCGCGATATCGCGACACTTTTTCTCTCGAGCTCTTCCTCTTGCAATATGTCACGAAATCGTGACACCTTTTTATCTTGCCTTCTCTCTCATGTCATGAAATCGTGACACTTTTTCTCCTTAGCGCTTCCTCTTGCAAATTGTCATGAAATCATGACACTTTTCTTTGCAAGCTCCTTCTCTCAAACATGTCACGAAATCGTGACACATTTTCATCCGTACTGCCTCTCTTGCAGATTGTCGTGAAATCGTGACACTTTTCTTTGCAAGCTTCTTCTCCCGAACATGTCATGAAATCGTGATAGTTTTCTTTGTCTGCGCCTTCTCTCCAAACATGTCATGAAATCATGACAGTTTTCTTTGCATGCGCTTCTTCTTCAAACATGTCATGAAATCACGATAGTTTTTCCACTTGGCTTTTTCTCTGCCAACATGTCGTGAAATCGTGATAGTTTTTCCACTTGGCTTTTTCTCTGCCAACATGTCACGAAATCGTGATAGTTTTTCCACTTGGCTTTTTCTCTGCCAACATGTCACGAAATCGTGACAGTTTTTCTACTTGCCTTCTTTGCTTCCAACATGTCGCAAAATCGTGACAGTTTTTCTTACGCTTTCTCTCTTCCAACATGTCACGAAATCATGACAGTTTTCCTTGCGCTTTCTCTCTCCTCAACCATGTCGCGATATCATGACAACTTTTCCAGCTTTTTCTCTCTCCTTCGATATGTCGCGAAATTGCGACAGAAAACATGTCACGATATCGCGACAGTTTTCTTACTTGTCTTTTTCTTTGATCCTTTGAATTTGGGCCACTTTTGTCTTCTTGGAAATTCACTGTACATGCTCTGACTGCTCTGAACTCTTGTTCACTTCATCAACCGATCCATCTAATGACCTCTACACTCCTGTCCATTGCATCAACCGATCCTCTGTCTGTGTTGACAACAATGACAATACTTTGGCTGCACCTTGCTCATCAATGAACTCTTGTCCATTGCATCAACTGATCAACCTGACTGTGTTGACAACAATGACAATACTTTGGTTGCACCTTGCTCATCATAGTGGATTATCAACTTGCAACTCACCCTTCTCAATCATATTTTGTATAATATTTTTGAAACTGATGCACACTTTGATATCATGCCCCTGTTGTATATGGTATGGACAATAATGATCATCCCTATATCCCTTAGGCTTGGGATGGTTAGGGTCAATAAGTTGTACCTTAGGTAGTCTGAGTCTCTATGCCTCACTCAGTTGATTGAATATCGATGCCATCAATTATGATAAAGTTGTGAAGTAGTGAGGCGGCCAATGTTTCCTATTTTGACCTTGGTTATTATTTTGGTTGTAGTTGGTCGAGATATTGAGATTGGTAATTCTATGGTTTTTGGCTATTTTCTTCCTTTGGTGCATTTAGTACAACCTGATTTATTGGAGTAGACTTGGCCTACTGTAATTGATTTTGGTTATTGTGGTTGTTGTTCCAATCTTTCTTGTTGTAGATCTTAAGATCTCCTTATTCAACTTTGATATCCTCTATCATCTTGGCTTTTGCCAAGGCTTCCTCAAATATTCTGTACCATTATAGCTGTAAGAGTAGAGAGATGTGCTTAGTACAACTCTTAGTGAACATTCAGGTGAGCTCAAAAGTGGGAGTAAAAAAATGGTAGTTTTGCCATTAGTTTTTTCCATCTATTCTCGTAGTCCATGACAAGTTCATTTTTATATTGCTTTAGATTAGCCAAGTCAGATAAGTTTATCTTATTCTTGATGCCAAAAGAAAAGCATTCAAGTAATGCATCCACCAGCTGCTCAAAACTAATGATGCTATGTTTGGGTTTTTGGTTAAACCACTTAGTTGCTACACCTAATAATTTCATGATAAGCATTCTTAACATCAGGGCATCATTGTGTTGGAGCTGGAAGCATGCATTCATGAAATTGGTCACATGCTTTTGTGCATATTCCTCTCCCTTGAATTTATCTAACCTAGGCATATTGAAGTATCTAGGATAAGTAGGACTTGGTACCAAAGGGCACAAAGACTTATTGTGTATCTTTCTTAGGGTTGTATTTTGCCCAACCGTGTCTTGTTTCTCAAGATATTTTATTCTCTTGATGAGTATCTTATATATCTTTGAAGATATGATATCTTATTCTCGAAGGTTTACTCAAGGTGGTTAGGGAGGTAACTCTACATTTTCTCACTTTAGGTGTCTATATTCATCTCTCATGACTATACATGAGGGTTCATGATACGTCTGTTCCCGATCCTCCATTTCTGCATGCTCTCATTCATGCTCTACTTGTTATAGCTCTAGGTACTATTGGTATTTTAAAGCATGTTGTTATGTGTGATGAGTTTTTTCATCTACTTGTTTAGTGCATTTCTTATGTTGAAAAATGGCACATCTTTTGGATTGGTAATACTCACTGCACATGTGTAGATTTGCTCGAGACAACCTATCTACTTGTTACTCATACTCTATTTTATCTAGGGTAATTTACTCCCTAAAGCACTTATCATTTAGGTACGAATGCCTTTTCCTTTTTGATCACACTTCCTCCTATTTGAGGATGTCTAGGCACTCTTGTTCTGCACGCAATGCCTCCCTCATATCTTGGAGTAATTTTTCTTGATATTGCACATATTTGTACAACCTACACACATGGTAATATTGATCCACCATTGAAGGTCTATGAATCTATAACTCTATGAGGAGTCCTTATGGAGAGGTCCTTTGGAGGAGCTCCTACTATGATTTTACCTCTATCTATCAGGGCAATATGGTCAGTGTGCAATAACCTATGTTCAGTATCCCCATGATTGGAAGTAGTGTGCATGTTGCGGGGGTGCTTTGAAGCATACCCCTACTCATAAGTGTACCTCATTACTTGCTAGCTATGTTAAATATTAGAAATGGAGTGTGTTTTAGCATTGATTCTTTGATTTAGTCTCAAGAAAACTCAATCCAACTCATCAAGCTATTTGGATTTCCAGGGCTAATCTTGTGGAGTTCCATTGGCACCAATGAGATTATGGTCTATTTATATCCTACCACCTTCAAAGTGGCTAGGGGATGTGTTAGGTTTGTGATTGGATGTAACCCTTGTTTTTAACCCCTTAGTGGGCTGATATTACCTATATCTATCATGTGAGGATTGGGTCCTGGAAGCTCCCTCATGTCTATAGTGAGAAGAACCTGGATATGGTTCTCTAGGATTACCCCCATAGGTTGAGTTATCCTCACTGAGGTTCACTAAACTTTGTTCAGTGGTATTCTATGTGGGTGGCTCAACATCATTATTGGTGTGATTATGGTTGGGTGGAGTTGCAGTTCCCACCTCAATGTTGGACAAGGGGCAGTTGCTCCGCGTGAAGATAATGACAATGTGAAATTATATTTTGTGTAAATTTTAAGACATGCAAATAAATTAGATAAAATATTTATCTCTTTTAAATGTTCTTGGTGTTTCTAAAATTAGTCTTGTGTGTTTCAAATTTTTTGAACAATTTAACTATTTATCATCGTGTTTAGAAATTTGTTGATAAAATGCTTGTATATTTTAATGGTTTTCACCTATATGCTTGCATCTCGACAACTTAAATGAAAGTCATGGTAACGTAAACCCACCAAAGTGTGGATATGAATCCCACACCTTATCAGGGAGCACAGGTTTTTCCAGATCCTCACTTAGTCTCACCTGGTCAGTGTTATACCCTTCGAAGAGAAGTACATGCAAATTTTCTAGGCTACATTAGTTCTTGGATCTGGTATTGGCCAATAGATCAGGTTCATGGGATTTGAGCCAATGGATGGAGATGAAACCCATCGTCACTGAACTCTATTAGTGGTTGGGTGTGAATTCCAACTCACTAACATTTACATGTGATGTGGTGTGTGTTTGTTCTTTTTAAACTTGCATGAAAAAGGAAATGCAACATAAAGCACTCAAATGTTGTTCCTACATGCTTAAAAGAATGTTTCACTTTAAGAAAATGCACGTCTAATGCTACATGATATTCAAATAATGTAAGTTTCTATTATGAATAAATGGCCTCTAGTTGGGCCTCAAGCATGCAAACTCTTACATGCAACCTAAACTGCTGGAGACTGGATTGCAATCAAAATTACAATGTTCCTAGTAATAGCTAGTATAAAAACTAAGAGATTCTAAGAATTTAACCTTATACTTTCTATGTGTTTTGTAATTAACCAAAATTCCACCTACTGCATTATGGAAATAAATGCAGACAAAGAAGTGAAAAATTGTAAAGAATTCCACCAACCTGGAATCCAAGTCTGTTGCTGCTCAGGCTATCTATTGTTGCATATTTTCTATCGATCACTATAACTCAAGGTATCTTTGACAATCTACTATGTTCAAAAGTGGCTAAGCTCTGCTGGTCACTGTCAATCTGGTTGGCTGCAACTGCATACAAAAAACATGAAATAGATCATCATTCAGTGTAATTTTAGGGTGTCCCCACCATGATCGCCATATGTACAAAGGTGAAAACCATGCATATAGACCATTGCAAGCATGTAACAATCTAATAAACAAAAATCAAATAACCATGTGTATAAATAAAAGATATCAAAGAGAATGGGGTTGCCCTTTTATTAAAAATGATAAATCTCAGTTACAATAGCTCCCTCTTAGGGAGTCACTCAAATTAATACAATGTTTACAACAGTTGACACCCTCAATGGTGAGAGATGCACTCAAAGTGTCTTCACTTCAACACCAATTTATTGGAGGGCTTACTAGATGCCTCCTCCAATGTTCAAAGCTAAGATCTAGATTTGCATGAAATTGGCCATTGGGGGGAAGGCCCAGTTCCAAAATTGCATGAGAGTTTCAGTTAGGAGGAATTATAGGAGATTCATGCCCAAAACCACTTGAATCCAATGCAATTTTAGTTACCATGCATGATTCAGGCTTGCATTTCATGGCTGAATTTATCTCAGTGCTAGTTGCTATCCACAACAACGACTAGCTCATAGCTACTCTGAGCTTTAGTGACTAGGATGGTATCCACTCTGGTCGATAGCGGCTATGCCTAAATAGGTCAAAACTACCCTATTGAGTGGTTAGAACCACTTCTAGCTCTTGGAAAGGTCCAATATCAATCATATGGTCTGTAGAGGTGCCCATATGAGTAGTCTCCTAAACATGACACATTTTAGGTGTCTACAAATTCAATCCCAAAGAAGGCCATGGTGCTGGATTGCTCCATGGTAATGAGGTATTCATTTCCTTTCCTATATAAAATTTCATCAAATCATCAAACATAGTGATTAATCACATACTCAAATTGAATTGGTATCATCTTGATTCCCTAAGAAGGCCATTGCAGCTGAACTACTCCATAGGATAGAGATGTACAATTATTATTAATGGTTGAAATCACAATTGTAATAGGACATGCCTTACAATAATTTTAATAATATTGCATTGTCCAAATCAGTCATCTTGATCAAGTGACTTTTTGCTTTCATCACTTGTCCATTTTCCTCATTGACTCATCACTTGAGGGGTTAGTCATAATAAAATATTCATAATCGAAATCAACATTTGAAAATTTAATCTTGTAAATCATGTTTGTCTTACAAATCATTGCTAACAACTATCATAATCTTCTCCATTTGCAAGGGCAAAAATAAAATATAATGATCTAAGACTTTGTCACCTCATCTATGGGTCTGAGCCGATTATACCCAGATTCACCAAATAAATGAACATCAATTAACCTATAATATGGCTTTAGGTTGTCTATTTTTTCTCAGCATTGTATTTTACCACAATGCATCCCAAAAGAGGTATTTGTAGACACCTAAAATATGTCATGTTTAGGAGACTACTCATATGGGAACCTTTCTAGACCATATGAATGAGCTTGGACCTTAACAAGACCTAGACGTGGTTTTAACCACTCATTTTAGGGCAACCTAGTCCTATACAGATCTAGCCACTGATGTCAATAGTAGTTGCAATCATAGCCATTGACAATAAGAGTGACTAGGAGCTAATAATGCCTGTTGATATCAGCTATGGACAACTTACCTCTAGTTGCACTGAGTGAGAGAGGCTAGCCCTAAAACCAACTTAGGATCCTCAAGAAAAGAAAAATTAGTTGTATTTAACCAATTTGCAATGGTTCTTGGATGGTTTTATCTGATAAGCTTCCATAAGCCTCTTCTTAATTGATCCATGCCAAAAAATTCTTGATATTAGCTTCCTTGAGAAGCCAAGGTGAGGATATGGGAAAGTCTATTTAAGGCCTCCATAAATTGAGTAAAAGTATTTTGAGATCCTGAATTCATTGCAGCAAAGACCTATTGGATTGGAGAACGATTTAACATCCTCTTGAGGAGTAAAAAAGTGTTTTCCAATTTAACAATGAGAAGTTCCTATCCACCCATGGATACTACCACATTTTGAGAAGAACAAATGCTATTCAAGTACTCAATTCAATGCAATTTGAGCCAATTTCTCACCCAAAGTTGTTATGAGAGAATACACCAAGAATGTCAATCCCCTTTGCATCAAAATTGATTGATGCCAGGCTTGATATTTAGAAAGTAGAGCCCTCATCCCACGATCACTATTTCAATAGCAACCCACAAGAATAGTTGCCAAATTTGATAGCGGCTAGCAGAGCCAGTTGCTATTATTGATAGTGGCTAGGGTCTAATATCTCTTTTCCTCTATTTTTAGCCATTAGATTAGATTAGAAGTATTTTTTTTGGATTTCTAACCTAGTAGAGTAGTATTTTCATTCTTTATATTCAGTATTTCAAGATTTATTTTATATTTTCAAGCATTTCTTTATCATTTCATGCATTTCTTTCCTATTTGTATATTTCAAGAAATTAGCCTCATCTTGAGAGGCATCATGTGCTATTGATGTGTCTTTTTATTTATTTATGTGCAGGTGACAAGGACAATCAAGGATCTAAGAACATCATCGAGATCATATTCCTTGACATCAAATAAGGAGGCAGCTAATAAGCCCTCTTATAAGTAAATTAGTGGAGTGAAAATCATTAGAGTGCATCTCTCCCCTTTGAGGGGCCACAACATTTGTAATAATTATATCAAATTGAGATATTCCCTAAGAGGGAAATATTGTAATCAAGACTTATTGTGATTAATAAAGAGCATCCCATTTTTTATCATCTTTTATCTTGCAATGGTTACATGCTTTTTTATTTTCAATTTTTTACATGCTTGCAAATAGATTAGATGCATGATTTTTACTACTTACATTTTGTATTAAAAAATATAATGAATATTTTGGATCTATAAGAATTATAAGAGAATGAATTAAGATTATACATAAAGATTCAATGATCATGGTGTGGTGCTTGCATTGATAGTCATTCACAACTATATAAAACCCATATTGGGGTAATTTTTTTTATAATTTATTAATCCCTTGTCCTCTTACCTTCTACTCTAAATGATAATTTTACGTTGCATAATGAAGGATCTAATAAGTGAAACACATTTCTTACTATATAAACTTTGAGTTGGTCTCTCTGTATCATACGAAGGTATCCTATGTTAACAATTTGGTGCTTATTGACTAGTGGTTCTAGATTTAGAAGGTGGGCCATATCCAATAAATCCCCTATAAGGTCCTTCCTTGATCTATCTACCACCTCTATTGAGAAAATTATGAAGATATTACTTCCCTTATTGTATAGGTAAATGTTATTTACTAAGAAATGACTATGTCAAGAATGATTTGACAAATCTAGGTCCTTGAAAGCAAGTTTGCTATTTAGATTCCAAGGGTCCATATGGTCCATCCTCAACCACTAAATCCTATCTATATGCATTTTTTAAAGTAGTTGAATCATTTCCTTTTGGAAATATGAAGTATAAAAGGTCATAGCCTAGTGCTATTCACCTACATCAACTCATAACATATGGGGGTATATCATACAAAACCTTATAAGAGTTTTGATCATACTCCATTACTAATTTACTACCCTACTACAAATTAGAAATACCCTATATTTACTTTTAGATATAAACTTAGGAGATGTACTTGTGTCGAAAGTCTCTGCAAATTACTCCTAACTAATATCTATTTGTTCATATCTCTATGATCAATTCTTTATTCATCACCAAAATGGTTCTTCCAATTGGAATATGGTAATTTTATCTTTATACCTACTTGAAAATTCCACTCTAAAATACATTTGTATCTCTATTATCCATTCTCATACAATATTTTCCTCTTGGCCTAAAAAATTTGGTGGTTCAATTTTTTTTAATTTTTTAAAGATAACTTCATTTTTCACCCTAACTATTAGTACTTGTTGTAATTAACCATGTTGAGATTATTTAAGCAAAGGGTTATATTTTTCTCCCTAAGATGGCATTCATTATTCTTACACTACAAGCAAATGATCTACAATGATATTCACAATATTTTATATGGATTCCAAGACTTGAGTTCTACAATTTGATGATGGTACATTTATATGGGATAAAGGAGCATGATTGCCTTATTAATTCTCAATATTAGGATGAATAAGCTTAGGAGGTATTTTCTCTCTTTCAATATTTTTCTCCCTTTAAAGATCAACTAACCAAATTCTTTTTCTAGTCAACAACTACATAAAATTTATTTGTACAAAAATTGAATAGATAAAAGCATCAATTATTAATACCAAGTGTTAAAACTTAGCTCTAGTACCAATGTGGTTCAAAAATTCACCTAACCATTTTTTTTTATAAAAGTAGACAATCTATACTAAAAAAATCTTGATAAATTGGTAGCATAGGAACATTAGGTAGATATGATTTATGTTAGTTTAATTGCATCACATGTTAAGGACTTACTATTTTTAATATTGGGGCATGGTGTTCAATCTTATCTTATCATGATACTAAAACCAAACTTGTAGAGATTAATTAAAATAAACTTTAACTAATTTTTTGAGGTCTTGAATCTACATCACAAAGTTATATAGTTTATGGTTTAACAATTACATTCAAGCTAAGTTGTAAAACTTAATTCTCATAATTTTATTTTTGTTGATGTAGTATTAAAGAATATCTAGGTTTTAGGAACTGGATTTCTACTTGGATATCAAAATAATATTAGGATCTAGATTTCTACTTGGATAGGTTTTTAATCCTTAAGTTTCCCAAAGGTAATATCCCTGACACTATTTCTACTGAAGAAAACTCTTACTCTACCCCTAGCCCTGAGGGCTCTAGGTCCAAGAGAAATAACAAGATTGAGAAGTCTCAAGCTATGTCCAAAATCAAGAAAAAATTCAAAATTGAAAAAATGCCTATTCATTGTTCCCAAAGGCTTAAATTTAAGGAGATTGTTGAAATGCCCACTTCTTCCTCTAAAAGGGCCAAAAAATAACTTTCTAGTTCTCTTGACATTGTGGAAAATACCTTCATAAGGTTGTTTTCCAAGACACATCTGCTACTATCAATCACCTGGAAACTACTCATGTTGCCATTGGGAAGCTTACCACGTAGCTTTATGAACAGTGTCAAGCACTTAGCCTATTGTTCTTCTGTGACTCTTTCGAGGATGTTTAGGCTACTTATGCTACAGGGGGAATTTTCAACATAAAATACAGTGCCAAGGATGAGGAGTTTGTGGATATCACCAAGGAAGCTTGCAAGGAAGCCCCAAAGGATACGCCAAAGGATGATGTTAAGGACATTGATCTGGATATTGTGGTTGCATCACCAATGTAGAATGATATTACCATCTAGCATGTCTACTTTCTCTACTATTTAAAGCTTAGTCTTAGCTTTCACTTGTTTATTTTGCTCCATTTTGTGGTGACTCAGGTCCTTTTTGGTTCTACTGGTTGAATGCCTTTTGTTCCTCTGGTGTTTCCTTTTTGCATAATATTTTTATCCCTCTGTTCTGTTCTCGGTTATGCTGATGTACAAGGTATTGGGGTGTTTTTCAAATGCTCTTTTTTAATGAATTTCTTTAACTTACCAAAAAAAAAATTAGGATCACAATTTTTTTTTTCTAACCTACAAGGGATTTCTCTTATTCTGGTCCAACCTCCAATTTTAACACAGCTCAATGTCTTGGATACTAATTTATTGTAAGCATAATTTCTCCTTTAATTTAGTATCCTATGAAAACATTTAGAGAAAAGTAATTGGAACAAGGCTAATTTATAGTTAAATATCAAGGAAAACTATTCTAAATCTCGATAACTGTTAACCTCTTAAGATATTCAGTCCAAGGTTTTATTCCAAATCAAATTTTGTTGTAATGTTTTTCTTCTACAATTCATATTATCATTTGATTAAAACCTTATATTATCTATTTAAAGTAGATATATTTTAAATTATACTATCTATTCAAACATTACACTATCTTATAGGTAAATTAATTCATATTATGATTTCCTAGTAAATTTTAACTTTTGTCTATTAAAAACAATCATCTGAATATACTTAACAAGCAATTAAATTCTTTTGAATTTAATAATATATTTTTTAGTACAAATTGTAACTTGATAAAATATAACATAAAACCTATTTAAATGTAAAATTATCTATTCTTAACACTTTAAATGAATAAATTTTGTATATATTCAAGGTATTAAAATTATGATACATTAACTTGGTTGATAATTATATGAAACATAAATTTTTTATAATGGAGTATACAAATTTCCTTGAAATAATGATTAGATTCAATTCTTATTTAAGGGAATAAGGTAATCCAAATTTAAAAATGAATTAGTATTATCTAGTTTTTTTCCAACTATAAACCCAAATATAAACTATATATCTAAATATATATCTATATCTATATCTGTCTATCTATCTATCTATCTATCTATCTATATATAATATGACTAATAAATTTACAAATCCCTAAATTTTTTAAATTCCTAATAACTCCTTCCTTCTTGTTGGTCAAATATCTACCTAAAATACAAAATATACATTTGTGCGCCCTAGACACGGCCAACATTGAAAGGTCGAAGGAAAGAAATGTCCTTCGTCCAATATCCAGAGAGGTCTAGCTCCCTTACTAACCCTACACCGGTTTGAAGTTTAGGGTTGCCAGAAAGAAATTAGAAATAACAAAAATAAATGAGAAATATAGCCACAGGAAAAAGATGTAGGATTGGGGATAGATTAGTAGTAGGAATTCAAACCAAGCGTTATAGTAGCATAGAATAGAAATAAGGTAGAAGAACCCACTTACAATTTTGCAGAGACAACTTCCAAAGTTGAATTCCAGTACTCACTCCCTTACTAGAAGCATTCAAACCCAAATGCAGAATCCAAACTTAGAAGATAATGGACATGAACATTAAATAGAAATGCTTTAGAGTAGAAAGAAATCACACAAAAAAAATGTTTATAGAATCAAAAGACAAATTCCTTTTATTTACATAGAAAAGTTGAAGATTTTTTCTGCAGAGTGTCCATCCTCCTTATTACATTGTGACGCAGGACTAGAATAACACGCAGAAAAATCACCAAATTTTCATTAACCAAAATTTCAAATTCAAAATACAGAAGTTATAAAATGGCCAACCCCTTTACAATGTATGCACTACCCTTTTATAATGGGCCCGATCCCTTTTTGACATCATTACACAGACTACGGGTTTCCTATAACCACTCACACAAATGTTCTGTTGCCGCTTGCATATTGCTTCCAGGTGTCTTCAATCATCATGGGATGGAATTGCAGAGTGCTCTGCGGCCACCTATCCATCAACCCACTGAGTCATCATTACCAAGAGTGCTCTGTAGCCACCTGCGCTTTGCTACCATGTGCCCTTCTGCACGCCCTCTACAGTCGCCTGTCTGAGTGGAGTCGTGAATGGCCTATTGTATTCTCTCCTTCAGGATGCAAAAACATGACATGTCATGAAATCATGACATCTTGGCCCCCCACACTCTCCTTCTGTCTTTAGGCCACAAAAACATGACATGTCACAAAATCACGATGTCTCTGCCTTCAACACTCATTTTTCGCCTTCGGGTCTTGATTTCGTGACAGTTGCTCCCCTTGGCTCTTCCTAATCAACCCCTTCTTTAACAGTTCTTGAACTTGCCTATTCAGATCCTCGATTTCCATAGGAGTCATTCTGTGTGCGGCCTTATTGGGCAAGCTAGACCCTGGCACCAAGTCTATGTGGTGACTGATCTTCCTTACATGTGGTAAACCCTCAGGAACATTATCAGAAATGATATCTGGGAACTCCTCCAATAGACCCATGACTTCCACTGGGGTTTCCTTGCATTCTTCTTCCCTAACCCTAGGGATTATTGCATAGAACATATGATCTAGCTTCAAGCCATCTAAAAATCTTCTTCCATCAACTAGACAGACTCGAGCACTGCTACATACCTTCTCATCCGCCTCCTTCAGGGGTTTCAACTTATGGTGAACTCCATCCTTCGATAAGGAATATGTATTGGCTCGACCATCATGTACTACACTTCAATCAAAATACCACGGTCTCCCAAGCAACATGTGACATGCATCCATAGGCAGGATGTCACACAGGACCTCATCTCGATAAGTTCCAATGTTGAACTTCACCAGGCATTGCTCACTGACCAACACCGTATGGTCCTTTTGTAACCACACAATTTGATATGGATGCGGGTGTCTTCTTCTCTCCAGCTGTATCTTGGCAACCATATCCTTAGAGACCAGGTTATCTGTGCTGCCATTGTCGATAATGACATTATAGACCTTGCCCGAGCACTTGCATCTTATGCAAAATAGGCTGTTCCTCTAGTCTACCTTCTTTTGCTCATTCAACAAGACTCTCCTGATAACCATCGCTTCCCCTCGTTTTGCCTCCTTAGAGTGCTCAGATTCGACACCTTCTTCTGCTACAGTAGCTCTGGCCTGACCCTCAGGTCTTCGATTTGGCCTTTCCTGGCACTGTGGGAAGTTGTATGCCCAATGTCCTTCTCTGCAATTGAAGTAGGTTCCTTGAAAGACACCTCTTCCAAACCCTCACCCAGGCCTACCTCTTCCCCTTGGGTAGTTGTTGTTCTGATTATGTGGGCGTTGGGTATTTTCCTCTTTCTCTTCTTTTTGGTTACAGCTCTCGCTTGCTTCACCGGTATTCCCCGGATCTCTCGTATCTTCCTCCATTGGTCCTTCCATCAGCTCTTCCACCATGATCCTTTCCTCTCTACTTACCATCAAATCTCCTATTCAGTTTCTCTTCCACTTTTAATGCAAACTGGTATGCATCCTCAACCATGCTCATCCGAACCAGACTCAGCTCTTCTTGAATGTTGGTTCTCAATCCATTGATGTAGCAGGAAACCTTCTCCTTATTTTCTTTTGAATGGCCGATTCAAATTGAAATTTGATAGAACTCCTCCGTGTACTCCTTGATATATTTACTCGCCTGTCTAAGACTCTACATCTTCCTCAATAGATCCAACTCATAATTCATGAGGATGAATCGCCTCTTCAATTTCTCTACCATCCTATCCCACCTAGTGATATTTTCCTTTCCCCTCCTATTCCTTTCTAGCTATACGCTTTTCCACTAGATGCTAGCATGTCCCTTCAACTTTGTTTTTGTGAACCTGATCCGATTTGGATTTGAGATCTCCTCATACTCAAAATAATCCTCCATGTCGTTGATCCAATCTATCAACTCCTTGGGATTGAGATTCCCAGAATTGGAGACGACAAACTTTGGCTTCTTCCCAATCTAGGATATGGCCCTATAAAGCCTAGCTTCTGTTGGATCCAATGCTTCTTCCTCATCAAATGGAACCTCGTCTTCCCAAACTTAATCTTCACTGGGTTCCTCTCTTCTTGGCTCAACTCCTCTTATAATTTCCTCCTATAGGGCTTGCACTTGCCTCTGTAAGGCCCTGAGATCGACCTCTACTCCCCTATTCCTTGCACCACCATGGTTCCTATGTGGAGGCATCCTGCTCACTTTCTCACAACCCACAACCATAAGTCCTGGCACAAAACTACCTCACAGTCGGTGATATGTTCACACACTCATAACCTTCTGGCTCTGATACCACTTGACGTAGGACTGAAATAACATGCAAAAAAATCACCAAATTTTCATTAACCGAACTTTCAAATTCAAAATACAGAAGTTATAAAATGGCCAACCCCTTTACAATGTATGCATTGCCCTTTTATAACAGGCCCGATCCCTTTCTGACATCATTACACAGACTGCAAGTTTCCTGTAACCGCTCGCACAAATGTTCTATCGCCGCCTACATATTGCTGCTAGGTGTCTTCAATCATCATGGGATGGAATGGCGGAGTTCTCTGTGGCCACCTATCCATCGACCCACTGAGTCATCATTCCCAGGAGTGCTCTATAGCCACCTACGCTTTGTTGCCACGTGCCCTTTTGCATGCCCTCTACAGCGGCCTGTCTGAGTGGAGTCGTGAATGGCCTATCGTATTCTCTCCTTCAGGCCGCAAAAACTGGCCCCCCGTGCTCTCCTTCTGTCTTCGGGTCGTGAAAACATGACATGTCACGAAATCGCGACGTCTCTACCTTCAGCACTCGTTTTCGACCTTCAGGTCACGATTTCATGACAATTACTCCCCTTGGCTCTATTCAAAATGTGTCATGATTTCATGACAACTGCTCCCCATGGTGCTTCTTTTCAAAATGGGTCACAATTTTGTGATAGTTTCATGCCTTGGCGCTTCTTCCCAAAATGTGTCATGATTTTGCGATAGCTGCTTGCCTTGACGCTTCTTCTCAAAATGTGTCACGATTTTGCGACAGCTGCATGCCTTGGTGCTTCTTCTCAAAATGTGTCATGATTTCATGATAGCTGCTTGCCTTGGTGCTTCTTTTCAAAATGTGTTGCGATTTCATGATAGCTGCTTGCCTTGGCACTTCTTTTCAAAATGTGTTGCGATTTCGTGACAACTTCTTGCCTTGGCGCTTCTTCTCAAAATGTGTCACGATATCACGACATCTACTTGCCTTGGTGCTTCTTTTCAAAATGTGTTGCGATTTCATGATAGCTGCTTGCCTTGGCACTTATTTTCAAAATGTGTCACAATTTTGTGATAGCTTCTTGCGTTGACGCTTCTTTTCAAAATGTGTCACGATTTCACGACAGCTGCTGGCCTTAGTGCTTCTTCTCAAAATGTGTCATGATTTTGCGACAGCTACATGCCTTGGCACTTCTTTTCAAAATGTGTCATGATTTCATGATAGCTGTTGGCCTTGGCACTTCTTTTCAAAATGTGTCACGATTTCGTGATAGCTGCTGGCCTTGGTGCCTATTTTCCAAAAGTGTCACGATTTCACGACGACTTTGCCCCTTTGCGCCTATGCTCCAAAAGTGTCACGATTTCATGATGACTTTGCCCTTTTGCGTCGATGCTCCAAAAGTGTCATGATTTTGCGACGACTTTGCCCTTTTGTGTCAATGCTCCAAAAGTGTCATGATTTCGTGACGACTTTGCCCTTTTGCATCGATGCTCCAAAAGTGTCATGATTTTGCGATGACTTTGCCCTTTTGCGTCGATGCTTCAAAAGTGTCATGATTTCATGATGACTTTGCCCCTGGGCACCTTTGCTCCAAAAGTGTCATGATATCATGACGACTGTGCCCCTTGGCACCTTTGCTCCAAAAGTGTCACGATATCGCGACAGCTTATCCCCTCACCAGCACTTAGAAAAAAATTATTTTTGGATGATGCAAGATTGCTCTGCCACCTTCGGATGCTCCTGCATCACATTGAAAATATATAGTATTTATAGAGGTTTTTACCTCAGTTCATTTAATACATAAAAGATAAAATGTTCCTAGATCAGGAACTAGCAAGAGGAATCTTCCCCTCAAAAATCTTTGAAAACCCTCCTTCTGTGACAATGATCCAGCTTTTAAGGGAAATTCCTAGGGAAACAACAGGTTGAGTGTCGGTGCATAGAAAATTGCAAATATGATCATTGACTTGATACCTCCACTGTTCCTTGGAAATTTTCCCTTGTCCATAATGTCTTAGAACTCATGAAAATCACTCTATGATCTTTAATTTTGCAACATTTTTAGCATGAAATTGGGAAAAATAACCTCTTCCACCCCCATCATTAAATTTTATATTATTCTTTGATCCAGGCACCTTTGAAAAGCCTTCTTGAACAATTTTAAAGTCAATTTTACCCACAAACCAGATTATACTTTCTTGGAACAAATATGGATAAAAACACCTCATATACCGTATCTTATCAATGCTCCATATTGAAAGCACGAGATTTCGGGCAAAGGAAACACTAGTTATGCAACATAAGATGAAAATGCAACGCTTTGATCCTATGCACTAAAACAGAGAAAGGAGACAACTCAAAAACGAAAGACAAGATGTAAAGAAATCACAACCCTCTTTATTCAAATATCTTATCCTCGGTTACATAGACGTCTTCTCCCCTTTTGGGGGCTAGGAGTGTTAAATTTGTCTTCATTACAATGTGTGACCTAGTCTTCCTCTTCCCGCGTGTCCACGATTGCAAGGGGCGGGCCAAGATGCTGCTGCTGCTGATGTGGATAAGTTCTTCACCTCTGATTGCTTTTCCTGCAGTCAAAGAAAAAATGAAAATGTCAGTAGCACTTGCTGCAAATGAAAGGGGTTCGTTCTCTTAAAATCAACAAAATATGCATGTAAATATCTGCCTGAAACAGTAAATGCAGTGAGTCCAAATGGCTTGAAAACTTGACAGAAGACAAAAAATGTTACCAAAAGGCCATTGCCCCTGAGACAGCCGGCCAATCTGCTTTCACCTGGTAATCGTCCCTGGTAAGGATGATTGCTACTGTTAATCGTCCCTCGGTAGGACGATTGCTGCTGTTAATCGTCCCCTGCAGGGACGATTGATACTGTGTTGAAGAAGCCGACCTGCCGCTGCTCCAATGTCGATTCTCGAGACCTGCAAAATGCCTGCAAACAAGGGGGTTATGTAATTGGGGCCATTTTGGGACGACCCAGATGGTCGGATTCTCCCAATTTGGCCTCCATCACCGAGAAATTGGACGTTGTTACCTGCAAGTCAGTGGGACAACCAAAATAACAAAAGCATGATAATATTCGATGAAAACCTTTTGAAATCAAGATTCAAGATTCTGAACTATTGAACAACAGAGAATAACATGGAATATGAACAAATGAAAGAAAATGAACTACAACTAAATCCAAAAGGTGCGGGGTGCCCAAGTGGGCAGCCCACCGATGGAACTTGATTTTGGCACCAATCCACTTGGGATGGGCCCAAAATCTCTTAGGAGTGGGGGGTCGGCGAATTGGTTGGTTCAGGTGTCCATGTGTTGGAATTGGGTCGGATTAAAGCTTCCAAAAGCCAACCAACAACCTCCCTTGCAAAAGAGATTGGTGGATGTGGGAAGATGAATAAAAGGGGATGCAAGTGGGTCTCCAATTCGGCAACACTTCGTTGCTTGAAAACTCCTTCAACCTCTATGTTTTGGGTGAGAAAAGTCTCACCTTTTATAGACCCATGGGGTCTCTTTTGGGAGGGAAGCACAAATGCCATGTGTTGGTCATAGGCGCCATGTGGCGGTCATGTCTCCTCATGAGGGAGGGGAGTCCTCCATTGACTTGTGTTTTCATAATTGCTTCTTGTGACAGTCCTCTAATGGCCCTTCTGTCCACCTACACATGCGTGCAAGGCAGGAGTCATCAACTGACTATTCTGGGCTGCCACTTGGTGTCGTTTGTTGTTTTTCCCGTTAAACTTGGTAATCGTCCCTGGGTGGGACGATTATAACAATCGTCCCTGGGTGAGACGATTGCAAGTTAGTAATCGTCCCTGGGTGAGATGAGTACTAGGCAAAGTGTCTAAATGTACCAAATTGCTTCCTGACCTCACAAAATTGCTATGGAAGTGGTTAGGACCACTGTTTGACCTCTGAGGGCTGCCCTGGGGGCTGTGTTTGTCAAAGCGATTAGTGTTTGCAGTCACATAATCGGATTGGTGCTGTTTTGGTGTCTACAAGATGCCCCTTTTTGGGAAGCACTGCGGGTGACGCAGTGCTGAGCAAAAATAGATAATCAAAGCACTAATGATTAGGGTTTCTTGGTAACCTAACCAACTTTTGATGCCCCAAGTATGGAAAGGGCATGCATTCTTGAATCCTTGCTTCTGACGAGCTAAAGAATTTGATTTCAAGTGTTAACCTATTTTGGCGAGGTGTGACTTGAACTCAGACATTGATCGATCATGAATAGGCGAAGGGCGTTTTTACCTCAGGGGAACCTTGTATTCATGATTCACGAAATGCCAAGTGTTTGATTGATTTGATTGTTGCTTGTTTACTGCCCCAAGCAGGAGCATGATTGTCTTTGTCAATGATTCTTTGAATGCATGTCCTTTTCCTTAATTGGGTATGTGATTGTTGGTTGGTGACTAAGTGTGACTACCCCCTCAAGCGAAGAATCGATGAGGGAATGACCTTCGTGAGAGAAGCGACGAGTCGCTTGACCCAAGATGACTTATGCAGGGGTGCCTTTAGAGGGTTTACCGTTAAGCGTGTGTAATTTAAGGGTTTGCCTTTTAAGGGTTTGCCTTTTAGAGGGTTTGCCTTTTAAGGGTTTACCGATAATCCTTGGAGCTTTGGATTTGACCAAGAGATTGTGATAATCCTTGGAGCTTTTTGGATTGACCAAGAGATTGCGATAATCCTTGGAGTTTTGGGGATGGGTTTCTCATATATGAGATGAAGTGGTCAGTGACTGATATTCAAGGTTTTTTTTCCTTGATACAATCAAGAGAAGCTAGCTGATGTCCTGGCCGTCCTATTTTGCTATCAATGACATAAGGACCTAACCAATTTGCCATGAATTTATCCCTCAGGTGGGGCGGCAAATTAGAATTCTGTTGGTTTTCCTTCAAAACCAAATCACCAACCCGAAAGTCCCTTAGGTGAACCTTCATGTTGTAAGCTTTCTTAAGTCGCTCTTGATAGATACGTAAGTGCTCAAGAGCATTAACGCGTTGTTCGTCAAGCAACGTAAGTTGGTCTAACCGGGCCTGCCGTGCAATGTCATCATCGATGAATTCCTGCATTGATATGCGAGAGGAAGGAATTTCCAACTCGAGAGGCATTACTGCCTCTGAGCCATACACTAGTGAAAACGGAGTTGCCCCAGTTGGCATTCGAATGCTAGTGCGATAAGCCCAAAGTGCAAGTGGGATTTGTATGTGCCAATCCTTATGACTGTCTACGACGGTCTTTTTAAGGATGGCAACTAGTGTCTTGTTTGATGCCTCTGCTTGCCCATTTGCTTGCGGATAATAGGGTGTTGAAAAGCTGTGCTGAATTTTGTACTTTTTTGTTAAAGCACGCACGTCTTTGTTCTTGAATGATGGCCCATTATCCGAGATTATTTTGGATGGAATACCAAAACAACATATGATGTGATGCAAGATGAACTCCGCAATGTGGGGTCCTGTCATAGAGGTTAACGAAATTGCTTCCACCCATTTGGTAAAATATTCTGTGGCCATTATGATAAACGTGTGACGGCCTGACGATGCAGGGGAGATATTTTTGATTAGATCAAGGCCCCACTATGAAAATGGCCAAGCAGACTGGACTGTCTGTAAGGCCTGGGAAGGTACGTGCATCAGATTGGCATGATGTTGACATTTTATGCACCTCTTGACATACGCGCAACAATCTTGCTCTAAATATGGCCAATAATAGCCCATGCAAAGAATGCGTTTTGCAATGGCCATACCACTAAAGTGGCCGCCACATGTACCGTCATGTGCTTGGGCGACTGCCCAAGTGGACTCTTGCTGGTCCAAGCAACGAAGAAGAATTCCATCGTAGCTGCGACGATACAAAATGTCTCCTATCAAGACATATTTTGTCGCTTTCTGTTTGAATGTTCATTTTGCGGCGTGCGTCAATCCAAAGGGTAGATTACCTAACTTTAGGTAGTCTCTTATGGGTAAATACCAGTCCTGTTGATCGGATACCTCGAAAGTTTGAGCAGCCAATCCCTTTTGGAGTTCTTCCCTAACAAATGCTGATTGGGATAGAACTTGTAAGAATAGCGTTGTGTTGCTAGTAATGGGAGTGGGGGAGAACAAAGACCCCCAGTTGGCATGTTTCAAATAGTCTCGGATTCGAAAGAACTTATCCGAAGATGGTTCGATCTGGATCATGTGGACTCCTGGCATCAAGTCTGAGCTTGTGCGCTCCATCGTGGGTTGTGATAAGGTTTTGACCTGAATGGTTGTTATATCACCGAAAAGGTCTTGCGGGATTAGTGACCCCAAGGAGGCCATTGTGTCCGCAAAACTATTCGATGATCGAGGGAGTGCCTCGATGTCATACCACTCAAGTTTTGCTAGGAATTTATCCACGAGGGCTTTATAGGCCTTCAAAACTGGGCATTTGCATTGATATACCCCTTTGACTTGATTGACGATTAACAGCGAATCACCAAAGATGTTTAGTCTTTTGATGTTCATGGTGATTGTTGTTTGAAGACCTAGGAGCAAGGCTTCATATTCTGCATTGTTGTTGGTGCACTGGAAGTTTAATTTAAATGACAGGGGCATTGGAGCACCCTGCGGTGTGAAGAATACAATTCCTGTGCCACCACCTTGCTCACATTTAGAACCATCAAAAAATAAGGTTATGTCGGCCTGAGACTCAGGCTCATCAGAATCTGGCGATTCTGAGACATGGAAGACCCCATCATCGGGTAGTTCTATGACTAGAGGCTGATCGTCTTCAAGAGGAGCCTCTGCTAGTTGATCGGCTATGACTTGTCCTTTTATAGATTTTTGCCCAATAAACTCAATGTCAAATTTCGTCAACAACATGATCCATTTCGTCGTGCGACTACTATGATAAGTATGACTCATCATGTATCGCAATGGATTCTCCTTAGACACAACATACGTAGTGTTTCTCAGCATGTAGTGGCGTAGCCTCTTGGTAGCGAACACCACCGCCAAGCGAGTTTTTCAACGTATGCATAGTTAAGTTCATAAGCGACCGGGTGCGGCTAAGATAGTAAGTAGCCTGTTCTTTGTGATGTTCATTCTTCTGGGCTAGCATTGCGCCTAGTGCCACCTCAGTAGCTGAGATGTATAAGTAGAACGGCACACCTGGTCTAGGTGGTGCCAATACTGGTGGTGAAGCCAAGTACTATTTGATTTCGTCAAAGGCTGACTGGCACTCATCATCCCAATGAAATGTGACCCCCTTGTGCAATAATTTGTTCATTGGTCGGCATTTGTCAGATAATTGCGCTATGAAGCGTTTAATCGACGTGACCTTTCCTTGCAGACTTCTGAGCTGCTTGATAGTGGTTGGGGGAGCCATTTCAAGGATTGCCTTGACTTTGTTTGGGTCCACTTCGATGCCTCATTTTGTGACTATAAAACCCAAGAGTTTTCCAGATGTGACGCCGAACACGCACTTCTTGGGATTTAGTCTAACCTTATGCTCTATGAGGCGATCGAGAATCTTGCTTAAGTCACCGAGATGATCTGAGCGCAAGAGAGACTTGGCTAGCAAATCATCCATGTAATCTTCCAAAGTTTTGTGCATGTAATCATGGAAGATATACGTCATAGCACGTTGGTATGTAGCACCAACGTTTTTAAGACCAAAAGGCATGACCTTATAGCAAAATGTCCCCCAAGGCGTTGTGAATGCCGTTTTGAGTTGGTCTTCAGGATTGATATGAATTTGATTGTATCCTGAGAAACCATCCATTAGGGAGAGCATTTTGTGACCTGCTATAGCGTCTACCAATGCATCGATGCTTGGCAAGGGGAAATCATCCTTAGGACTCGCTTTGTTTAGGTCTCAAAAATTGGTGCATATGCAAATCCTCCCGTCGAGCTTCTTTACGGGAACCATGTTGGACAACCATGGCGGATAAACCACGCAGATGACAAATTGTGCATCCAATAGCTTTTGCAATTCATCTTTGACCATTAAGGCCACTGTTGGATGCATCTTTCTTAGTTTTTGCTTTACAGGCTTGATTTTCGGATCAAGCGTTAAATTGTGCATGACTAGCTGCGAGTCTAGTCCTGGCATATCCTTGTACGACCATGCAAAAACCTCCTTTTCTTTAAGAAGGGTAATGTAATCGGCTTGCTCTTCGGGGGAAAGGCTTACCCCCAGCTTAAGAATCCGTGGATTCATTGGATCTGTGTCGATGTCTACGTCAGTCGTCTCCTCGACTGACATGTGAGATCCGTCCTCCAACTGATGTGGAGTTGGGATTAAATGGATATCATCGAGTGAGTTAAGATCTGCATTTGGAACCTCGGGTTCCTCTTCAGCTTGAAAAATATCCTGAGTTGTCCTTGGGGTAAAATGAAGCATTTCATCGAAAGGCCAGTACTCTGATGGTGACAATGGTGAATTGACATGATCCTAGTCGATGGCATCCATGTCTAGATGCAATGACCATGATGGATCGGTCATATTGCGGATGGGTGCGGTCAAATCAATGGAGATCATGTGGATGGCATGAATTTGGTCTCCAGAACCGCGGGTGTGACGACTTGATTCTTTTAGACGTTCCCTATACCCTTGATCTGGCTCTACGAGAACGGGCACGAATGGATCCTCTCTAGGTGCAAACTCATCTCTATGTGTGAAAAGGAAGGTGGGGTCTTCCCTTGGCACTGCTGTCATGATGGGATCTCGGGGTGGACGATGCTCATCTTGAATTTGGAGCCATAGGTCTAACACTTGGTCCCACCTTGCTGGGTCTACGTTCCATTCATGTCCTAACCATATACCCATTTGTCCCATTAGATCTTCATGAGTTAGAGCGCGGTGATGTCGTCGCGCATGTCTGAGATAGTCGATTTCAGTTTCGTCTTCTGAATCGCTTTCATAGATCCAAAATTGTTCATCCTCTTCAGCATCTGTTGCTTGTGATGTTGAGGACTCTTCCTATTCCAGTGAATTAATCTGGTCCCATTGCGGTTGTTCCACTCTTAGTGGAGGGACCTGATTCTTTTGACATTGTGTCATTTCATCTGGAATCTCTAGGGGAAATAGCTTCAGAAAAATGTCCAGAAGCCGTTGTTGTTCTCTTTGAGGATTGCTCTCTGAACTTTCACCTCTCTCTAGCAAAGGAGAGGGATTATTGCTATTTCTAGGGGTGTTTGTAGACCATGGGAGATAGTCCCCCAATGTGTATTCTATGTTTGGATTGGCATACGGGTCTTGTGCCAATCCCCCCTTGTTGCCTATTTCTAGGCCTTGCATATTTTCAACCAAGATGTCTAATGGCAAGGGATGGTTGAACCCTACCCCGACTTGTCGTATGGCATCTGATATCTTGGTTGGCAAAGGATCCGCATCCCTTGCTCATATCTGCCTAGCCCATACCCATGCCAATTGCATTGTTCGAGATATTTTAGGGCAAATTCTGGGTTCGACAGATAATTGATGTTTTCGACAAAAGGCTCTTCATCTATTTCCTTTTGTTCGCATGGTTCAGAACCATGATCAAGGCCCCCATACACAAAATTCATCTGGTTGGGAGGGTAGCCTAGTGGAACAATTGTCCCTATGGGAAGGCGAGGTCTTCCCATGTCCTACACTGACTCCAATGTGGGGGTTGCCACAACGTTTTGCACTAAGTACTCCCCCAGGCCCGTACTGGCCATCTCAATAGTGATTGTTGATGATTGGGTAGGAGGAAACGGTAGTCCTTCCTGAGTCCATTCCATGTTTGGTTGTTCAGGAGTCTTGGTTTGCGTTGTGTTGAGTGTTTCCTCTGTTGATATCATTGAAATCGTGGGCAACCCCTCTTCTAGAGGCTTAACCTCTTCCATGATTTGCTTTCCCTTGTCCTTCTATTGGGCCACGATAGGTGGCGTTGATGATAAAGGAGTAGGTGATGAAGTCTCACCTAGCTGGGATTTTGCCTTGTTGGCCACCAGTGGTGCCTGCGGTATTGGACCCTGTTTAGATGGATTTAATTGAAAATCCAAATGCGTTGATGGGAGGGTCGATTGAGGTATGAATTGTACCGCATTGCAATACTTGAAGGGCTCTAAGTCCATTGGGACTACATGTATTTGCCCTTCATAGGCATACTTCAAGCACTGGTGTGCGATCAAGGGGACACACTTCATGTCCCTGATCCAAGGCCGCCCTAGCAGTATATTATAAGCCATTTCACCTTCCAACACATGGCACAGTGTGGGTATTGACTTTTGTCCTACCTGGATAGGCAGAACAACTATGTCGATTGTCGAGCAAATTGCATCGTTAAAAGCTCGCAGTGTGTACGTGGAAGCGGTGATGTGAGAGGCTGGCAGTTTTAAATGTTTTAACGCTGCAGTGGTTATAATGTTACTGGACGAGCCAGTATCTATCAGCACTCTCTTGTACGGGATCCCGTTGACCCACGCGATAACGTGCAGGGGTGGATCCGGCATGTCATTTGATATCGTTTTGACCTTGTCTTCTCTGAATGTGATGACAGGCTCCGTACATTGTTTCACATGTCCCACGAAGGCGTTGAAAGAATTTGCTTCGTGGGGTTGTACTTCAATGGCTTTTAAAATGTCCATAAGAGCTTCTCTATGGGGAGCTGATTGTTGAATAAGCTCATAGATGGACAGCCTAGCTGACGTGGTCCGCAAACTCTGCGTGAGTTTGGTCCGTATCGTGACCTCAGGTCTAGGCGGAGGTAACTGCGTTGGGCATTGTTGAGGCTGCAATGTCGATGGAACTTCCCTCGCAGCTACCTCGGGGGCAACTGTTGGGTATCTTTTGTTCCTTGTTACAATGCTAATCATTCCCACAAATCCTTGCGTGGGAAGATCTTGTCACACCTCGTTAATCTGGAGCGGTTTTGTATATGCCTCGTGGGCAGGCAAGGGGTCCTTGAATACCCCCATTTGTTGGTTGTTTGGTGCGATGGGGTTGTCCACGACCAATGTTCTGTTGTCGATCAAATCTTGGACTAGTTCTTTGAATTTCCAGCACCCATTCAGGTCATGTCCTCTGCGCCTATGGAATCTGCAATACAATTCCTCCTTATACCCCCTAGGCTTGGGAATTTTAGGGTCAAAAATTTGGATTTTTGGTAGAGTAACTAAATTTGCCGCTGACAAGCGGTCAAATAAGGAGTCCCTAGACTCTGCATACGGGGTGAATTGTCGCCTAGGGTGACGCTGCTGATACTGCTCTTGTCTTTTGTTATCTCTCTCGTAACCAGGAGGCATTGCCTGGTAATTAGCCCTTTGGGGCTGCGTCTCTTGCACAGGCGCGGGAACATTTATCGCAACTTGATTGACTGCAGTGTGTTGTGGTTGTGTTGTCCCGGTTTTAGTGGTTTTGTTCCACTCTTTCTTCTTAGGCTTGGCAATTGCACCTTCGCCTATCTTAATCTCTTCTATAAGTCTGGCTTGGGCCAAAGCTTCTTCTAGGCTATCGTATTGTCGCAGCAACAATAGACCAGAGATTGATTTTAAGCAACTTTTTGTGAACATTTGCATGAGATCCGACATGGGAGGACGGTAGGGTAACTTAGAAAGCAAAGCTCTCCATCGGTTCCCGTATGCTGCCATTGTTTCCTCCTCAAATTGTTTAAGGCTAGCAAGATCACTAAGTGATGCCTTCTTCCTTGTGTTGAAGGCGAAGCATTCAAGAAACACATCTACTAGCTGATCTAAGCTGCTTATGCTGTGTTTGGGCAGTTGTGTGAACCAATCCGAGGCAGGGCCTGCGAATGTGGTTATGAATGTTCTAAGAAGTAACGCGTCATTATCTTGGATTGTGAAGCACTGGCTTAGAAATCTTGTAACGTGCTCTTGTGCGTCCTCCTCACCTTTAAAAACTGCCAATTGAGGCAACTTGAAGTGTTCAGGGTAAAGAGGCGCGAGCATCGAAGGATGCACCGGATTACTGCGGAGTAGATGTAATGTGGGTTTTTGATGCCCAGCAGCTTTTGTCTCCACAGACTCCAAACGCTCCAATAGCACTTGGTATGCATCGGAAGATTTTATTTCTTCCTCTCTTGTTCACTCTTGTTGCAAGTTGCGGTAAACTGGAGGCCTATGGAGGGGTGGCCGAATGGCATCCCTCCTGCCTTGATGGAGAGTTTCAACATGTTCTATCTCTGGTTCGTACTCATAAAATTCTTGAGGAGTTTCTGGGCGAAACCTCTGACCCTGATCAAGCTCTTGCTGAAGGTACCTATCATTGTTTCGGGGAGTTGCCTCCCTCTCGAATCTATGAGGTCTTGGAGGCAGAGCTTGACGAGGTCGTGGAGACCTGTCCTGCGTTAAAGGGTTATGCCTCTCATGTTTTTTGGCTCTTTGGACGCGAGGGGTTGGCCCTCTCTCAAGTATTTCATATTGTAACTCATCCGCTTCACGTTGCATGCGTTCTTTATCCAAGCGGTATTGATACTCTATCTCTCGCTGACTTTGTTTAAGCCGCATGATTTGGGCTTGACGGGTGGTATATCTGGCGACAGCCGGGTCAATTTGATCTACCCTATTTTGTTCAGAAGGTTCAAATGTCCCTCCTATGGGTTTAACTTGGTTTTGATGCTCTAAAGTCTCAAGGGGTCACTTCCCTCTGTCGAGGTAGGCGGTATGTGCTCGAGGTTCTGGCCTCAAGGGGTGATCATGATATCCGGCTGGTGTAGAAGCATAAGGTTCCCGAGTTGTATGTTGTTGTCCTTGAGGAATGCGATGATCTTCCTCATATTCTTTCTCATAGGTGCGTAAGGGGCAGGCGGAGTTAGGTCGCCCTATGTAAGGAGCCCTACGCTCTGGATTTGGTCTCTCTGTTCTGATGAGAGGTAAAGAAGGGACGCCATATCCATGTTGTCCCTCCAAATGAATAGTGTGCCCCGTTAGTGCTTCATCGTGCTGTGGCCACTCATGTCTAGCTTGAGATGGCGATTCTCTATTTACATTAAGGTCTGCATGTAGGGCATCTTTTCGAGAGGGGCTACTTTGAATGGGCATACCCCACCGAGGATTTTGAATTGGATTCTTTTGTAGGTTAGACCGATAAGGCGGTATGACCAAATCCTCAAGACTGAAGCGAAGGCGACTTGTGCCTGCTTCTTGTGTACCTTCCGGAGCTACTGCCCTTGATTGGGCTTGGCTACGGGTGTACACCATTGCGGTGCGTCCACACTATCTAAGTAGATTTTTATCTTGTTTTTAATGATTTTTTTTTTTTGTCTACACTAAACAGAATTAAACACACACATTCACAAAACCATGATTATCTCTTTTAAGGATTCTTGGTGTGCCCTAGACTGGTTTAGTGTATTTTGGTGTTTTGTTTTGTTTTTGTAGGTTTTGTAGAACGTTTAAATGCATCATGTAGGCTTTTATAACTCCCAAAAGGTCACCCCTTCAATATACCAGCCAGGCCGATATACCAACCTCTCTATATACCCGCCCTTACGAGAGGGAGACTATAGGTACATGAGAGCAGAAGGTACGTGGTACGTAGGTGGTACGAAAGGGGGATTGTCCTGTTAATGGCACCTACCATAGAAAAATTATCCTCGCGCGCATGGGAATCACCCCAGCTACACTCGGTCTATCTTCATCAGGATTTACGCCTAACAATAGTTGACAATCACGAAATGTATGCAAATCAAGCCAAGGTGGTGATTAAATCCACCAATGGTCTTGATCAAGGGCTGGGGTCTTACGACCAGCTCCTTGGTTTAAAATTGTTTCGTGGAGTGTGTGAGGTTCATTTTATCCAACGAAAATGAAACATGCATGAATGAATTTTCCTAAGCAATGCAAGCTAAAATGAAAACAGTCAAAGAAACAGAAACAGAAACAAAAAATTTCAACAGAGATGATGAAAATCCTTACCTCTTCTCTACCTGCTCCAGTTGCCTCTAAATTTTTGCTCTGAAAAGTTGCAGACAGAAAATCATCCCTTGGTGAGACGATTAACAGAACAGAAATCGTCCCTTGCAGAGACGATTTTACAATCGTCCCAGGGTGAGACGATTTCCAGAACAGAAATCGTCCCTTGCAGAGACGATTAACAGTATGCAAGAAGAAAAATGTACCTATCAAGCACAAACACAAAAATTCAATCAGTTTCTGTGATTTTAAAAAATAGGGGACAGGGTCCCACCTTGATCGCCACTGAAAGCACGAGATTTCGGGCAAAGGAAACACTAGTTATGCAACATAAGACGAAAATGCAATGCTTTGATCCTATGCACTAAAACAGAGAAAGGAGACAACTCGAAAACGAAAGACAAGATGTAAAGAAATCACAGCCCTCTTTATTCAAATATCTTATCCTCGGTTACATAGACGTCTTCTCCCCTTTTGGGGCTAGGAGCATTAAATTTGTCTTCATTACAATGTGTGACCTAGTCTTCCTCTTCCCGCGTGTCCACGATTGCAAGGGGTGGGCCAAGATGCTGCCGCCGCTGATGTGGATAAGTTCTTCACCTCTGATTGCTTTTCCTGCAGTCAAAGAAACAATGAAAATGTCAGTAGCACCTGCTGCAAATGAAAGGGGTTCGTTCTCTTAAAATCAACAAAATATGCATGTAAATATCTGCCTGAAACAGTAAATGCAGTGAGTCCAAATGGCTTGAAAACTTGACAGAAGACAAAAAATGTTACCAAAAGGCCATTGCCCCTGAGACAGCCGGCCAATCTGCTTTCACCTGGTAATCGTCCCTGGTAAGGACGATTGCTACTGTTAATCGTCCCCCGACAGGACGATTGCTGCTGTTAATCGTCCCCTGCAGGGACGATTGATACTGTGTTGAAGAAGCCGACCTATCGCTGCTCCAATGTCGATTCTCGAGACCTGTAAAATGCCTACAAACAAGGGGGTTATGTAATTGGGGCCATTTTGGGATGACCCAGATGGTCGGATTCTCCCAATTTGGCCTCCATCATCGAGAAATTGGACGTTGTTACCTGCAAGTCAGTGGGACAACCAAAATAACAAAAGCATGATAATATTCGATGAAAACCTTTTGAAATCAAGATTCAAGATTCTGAACTATTGAACAGGAGAGAATAACATGGAATATGAACAAATGACAGAAAATGAACTACAACTAAATCCAAAAGGTGCGGGGTGCCCAAGTGGGCAGCCCACCGATGGAACTTGATTTTGGCACCAATCCACTTGGGATGGGCCCAAAATCTCTTAGGAGTGGGGGGTCGGCGAATTGGTTGGTTCAGGTGTCCATGTTTTGGAATTGGGTTGGATTCAAGCTTCCAAAAGCCAACCAACAACCTCCCTTGCAAAAGAGATTGGTGGATGTGGGAAGATGAATAAAATGGGATGCAAGTGGGTCTCCAATTCGGTAGCACTTCGTTGCTTGAAAACTCCTTCAACCTCTCTGTTTTGGGTGAGAAAAGTCTCACCTTTTATAGACCCATGGGTCTCTTTTGGGAGGGAAGCACAAATGCCATGTGTTGGTCATAGGCGCCATGTGGCGGTCATGTCTCCTCATGAGGGAGGGGAGTCCTCCATTGACTTGTGTTTTCATAATTGCTTCTTGTGACAGTCCTCTAACGGCCCTTCTATCCACCTACACACGCGTGCAAGGCAGGAGTCATCAACTGACTATTCTGGGCTGCCACTTGGCGTCGTTTGTCATTTTGCCCGTTAAACTTGGTAATCATCCCTGGGTGGGACGATTACAACAATCGTCCCTGGGTGAGACGATTGCAAGTTAGTAATCGTCCCTGGGTGAGACGAGTACTAGGCAAAGTGTCTAAATGTACCAAATTGCTTCTTGACCTCACAAAATTGCTATGGAAGTGGTTAGGACCACTGTTTGACCTTTGAGGGCTGCCCTGGGGGCTGTGTTTGTCAAAGCGATCAGTGTTTGCAGTCACATAATCGGATTGGTGCTGTTTTGGTGTCTACAATACCCCTGTATTTGGTGCTCAAAACAATTTCTAAATTTTCTCCCCATTCGGATAAAGTCCATACATATTATATATGGTAATTTCATAAATTTGTTCTTCCTGTTCCTTCAATATTTCATTGGTAATTTCATAAATTGTAACTACTTCAGCCCAAGCATCTATGGTAAATGGGTAAGGAACACTGAGTGACTCATAAATGTACCATAGATTTTGGGTATCCTCCAAGCTAAGGTGCTTAGATCTCTGAGCTAATTCAAACAAGGATGACTCCATGTGAGTGAACTTCTTCATGAGTGGCAACACTTGTTCTTCAGTAATTGGCTCTTTCCACCTATCAATTTTTGATGTGTCTTGTACAAAATTGTTCTAGGCTATTTCTAACTATTCCTTCGGTAGTGGCTCACCCATTGGTTTGTAAAATCTAGGAATACCATGTCAACAAGATCATCAAAATGAACCATAAAAACAAAATGCTCCCACTCAATAGTGTTAAGGAGTTTCCTACCTTCTCTCACTAGATCTAGCCTATGAAAATAGCTGCGTAGTGTAACCTTGGGAGTATACCAGGATCATTCCATATCACTCATAGGGTGAATGTACATATTACACTAAGCCAAGACTTGGATTTTTACAACCAACTCCAAATGTGGTTTTAGCATCTCCTCAATACTATCCATTACTTGTTGGCTCAATCGAATCTATATCCAGGCCTCATAGAGGTATTGCAAAACTAGAACTACTCTTGCTACCAACTTATCTCAACTTTGAGCCAATCAAAGGTGATCCTCCTTAATTATTTTCTCAGATAAGGCCATATCTTGCGTAGCCTTCTCTACCATATGGTTCTGTAGGGAATCTAGTTGTATATTCATAACTTATGTCAACTGCTCTACCACATCCTTTGCCTTTTGGTGAGCCTCTACATGCTGATGCCACTACTCAATCTCCTTCGCCATATTCTCTTGATATTATCTACTTTATGCCAAAGCTTCTTTAATATCAACAATATTTGCCTCGAAATTATAAAATATTTGCTTATAATGCTCTCTGTGCAAGTAAACTAAGCTCATATCAACTTGGATGTTCCTAATTTTTTATTAGGATCAATATTTGTCAGGTCCTATATCACAATTTCATAAGCGTAATCAGTTGGCATCATTTCTCCTTTGGAATTTTGGACCAGGAGAATCATCTTGGTAGTGTGAGCCTCCATAGAAAATATATCAAAGGAAACTTTCTTAAGTGGCTTAGTTGGAGCAAGTGCCTCTTTTCTCCTATGGCTCTTAAGCCACTATGATGAACTGAGATGCACTCAACTAATTTTCTCTACAACTAGCTATTTGAGCACTACCTCAATATGGGGTAGTGCTTGCATCTCCAAAAATGGGATGAAAGAGAATAGATACTATGCATAGTCTGGTTCAAAGGAAGAAGAGGAAACAAAAATGAATGAGAGAATAAAAAAATAGAATAGATAGAAGCACCAGGCTTGGCTGCAGTTATGCTCACTCATGGAGGAGCTTGCATACTTACAGATGTAGTGGAAGTAGTGATAGGAATGGAAGGTGAGGGATATAAAAATGGATTCAAACTTGATGCAAATAAACTAAAAGAAAGGGAGGTCAAAGAAAGGGGAAGAGAAGGAGTAGTAGTGACTTGTGGGTGAGAGGTAATGAGCAAAAATAAAACTGAGGGAATACCAAATGGAAAGGCAATGGATGTAGGAACTAAAGGAAATGAAGTGACAACCACTACTTGCTCCTGAATGGAAGAAGAGGGAATAAAGGATGTACCTTCGAGTGCAGGAACTGCATGAACCAATGATGAAGGTGGCTATAAATCATGTTCCTCTTGTTGCTTCTCTACCTCCACCTCGAGATCTATGATATGCATCTACTGGTCCAACTATTGCTCTTGCATCAATGGAGGTTCCTAAGAAATATTAACCTAAGAAACTATCATTGGAAGAGGAGGATTTAATGTAGATGCAATAATTGTAGCCATGGAAAATGCAATAGTAGATGAAGAAACATCATCGGTTCATGGCTTCTTCATAGCCTTAGGGAAAAGAAATGCATCTTTTGCACTTCACTTCACCCATTGAGATCTTCTTTTAAACACAAACTATTGTTCATCCTCCTCATGTGTCACTTCCTCATTTGTTGGGAACTCTTCTTAAGCCACACTTTCTTCGATGTTAGATTTTTGAAAGCTTTGAGGTACAACCTTGGAGAAATTGATAGGTTGATAGATTTTAAAAAATTCACCATATGCCTCAAAAAATTCTTCATCCATATTCAACCCATAGATTGATGTAATTTTTTCCCTATGGATCTGCATTATCCACCAATTTATGATTTTTTCTCAATCCATGTAGGTAGTTGTTCTTTCATCTAACCAAATAGTCCCAACAAATGAATATGATCTCTATGCACTATAGGGTTACATTCAGCCTCTTACTCAGAAGTTGTGCCATGATGGAAGCGACATCACGGCTTCAATGTGCCACTCCAAATCATACCCATAAAAATTATTATAGTTTTTCTGGATATCTAGTCATGGGCATCAATGAAATTGCTTGGCCTTAATTATTTCCAAAGAATTACCCAATGGGTCATATATCCATCTTTGTGGTAGTTCCACCAGGCCCAGGTCTTGGAGTGACTCTGTGAGTAATCTGTTATGGCCAACCTAGTTCACTTCCAAAATGCCAAACTTGAAAGGCAAGGTGCACATTATCCTCTTACCATGCCCTAATCTATAAACATCATTCACATAGTCATTCTGTCACACCACCTCCTTGGTAAAAACATGTTCATTAGAAAAATATGGAAGCAAGAATGGCTTGCCCATGAAGCTAAAAATTCATACAAATACACCTTTAGTGAGAAAAAAGATATTGCCATTATCTATTTTAACAACCACTTCTCTCATCTACCGCAACACCCTTTCACTCTTTCTAAAAATTTTCTCAATTGCGGGCCTCAAAAATAAATGATTAAAATTATAAAACAACTCCCTCCTTAATAAAGCGGGAGTCCACATATAAATAGGTAAAACCTTGTTCTCCTCATCAACTTGTTTAACCACAATAAATGAAAAATGTTGATGCAAATGGAAAAAGAAATACCAAAAGAGGAATGATGTATATTGAACAAATTCACCTCTCTCGTATTCATTTTTTCCAACTGAATGTACATCTTCCAATATATGAAATCAACCCAGTCAAAATAAATTAGGTTTGTACCCACACTCATTATTGTTGGAGCATAGAAATCTACCTGGAATATACACTATGCAAGTACCGCTTACCATTTGTGAACTCTGGAATCTACAAAGAGACCAATAAACCATACTAGCATTGAAAAAATATCTAGACTTAAAATTTGAAAGTGGTTTCAACAATTTTAGCAACTGCCCTAGTTGTGGCTCTCAAATTAACTACATTTCTATAAATTTGTGTATCATCACTGTGGATACATACTTTTCCTCATCTTTGCTGATGTAGTTTTTTGGAGATCATGTCTGGGGAAGGATTCAATCCATAAGAAAATGCTTCCCTCACTATGTTGGAAGTGATAGAGAAAATCACTTCACCATTCACTTTTCGAACAACCCTGGTAACTGGGTTATAGAATCTAGAAATCAACTTCACCAGCTTTGGGCAAGCATGTACATGCATACACAAATACCAAAATAACTACACATAATATGACATAGTTAGAGGGCTCTCTGGTGCTAATCCCTACTTAATGGTAAATTTCACATCTTGCCAAAGTTTAACTATGCCCTTATTGATGATGATGCAGTCCCCAACCTCTGCTATGGTGTCAGAGTACAGGTCCAAATCCACATTCTCATTTATACGTGCTTTGTTGGATTTTTTCCCACATTCTACTTTTTTTTTGACTGCTTGGGATATACAATACCTTCACTTCTATGCTTTTCTTTCCCATCATGAAAATTATAGCCACCCTGAAAGTTCTCTACAACTTCTACAACCAAAAAGCTTGAAAATGCGCCAAAAAAATTTTAAAATGTTAATCTTTGGATGATTTTACCTGATCTATTTATAGAGTGTACCTCCTAATACCACAATAAATGTGGTAAATCTCTTCGATGGATTTGAAAGGATGTGCACCTTGGTCCACTTGACTGGAACTATTCTCGATGCCTTTAAAGGTTATAAACTTCCATTCACCACAATATCTTTTTCAAAAATTGTGCCTTCACCGCGTTATGCCCTCGAACAATGTGCCCTGGCCTCTTAACGGTTGCTTAAAAAAAAATAACTTACCACATGCAACCCAATGAGCACCCTCATTTTTACCTTGTGAGATCTTGGTCATCGAGAATGCCAATACGCCTCCCAAAGTGAATTTGGGTACACATTTCCAATCAAACACTTTGGAGACACGTTTTAATGTCCATGAGATTTTTCAGAAATTCACCACGTATTGATGGGCAAAATTACCTTGAGAGGGCACTTATCCTTTTTTTCTACACTCTTGAAAATGCATTTCAATTGTTTGATTATTTTTCATGGTGAAAATCCTCCTTTCAAAATAATTCTTCCTTTTCTTTTTCACCCCATATTTTTAGAAAGAGCATTGATTTTTTTTTTTTTTAAACTTCTAACTTGGAGCTTTAATTTTGTTTTTTTTGTTCTAATTTAATTTTCACCCTCCTATTTGCTTTTGATAAAAATAAAGCACATGCAGAATTAAAACTCATTCTCCTTTTTTTTAGTTTATTTATTCGCTCTAATTTAAATTTTGTTGAAACTCAATCACCTGAAATGCCAGAACACGTTCCCCATGCTTAAATATTCTTTGATGTCACTTCGCCCCTATGAGAGGTAAATGGAAGTTTCACCCCTCACACAGGGTGAAATTTTTGTTGAATCTCCTTGAATTCATTCACATGTGGGGCCACAATTTGCTTTTCGAACGTGTGCTATCACCTAAAATGGGGAAAAAAAAGGGGTTTCACCCCTCACTTAGGGTGAAAGTTATAGTGACTTTTCAACCACAAGCCTTGGTGCTTTCAAATTGTTCTCCTCTACTTTAGAATGCATTCACCTCAATGGTATGGGAATGGTGCTTTCATATTTTCCTTGGGATGACAACACTTCCAGTTGTTGCACTCAATAATTTTAAAATTGGACCTCACGCATCTTTATTTTTTGTGCTTTGATTTTTTAACTAAAGCATATCACTTCACATTTTATACTTTCACCTGGTGCCTTTGGAAATTTTATTTAAAGTGATTTTCACTCAAAGAATTGCAAATATTATATCTCCTTCTCTCCCTTACTCCTTTGATTCTAATAATAAATCCACTTTTAATCTCGAAGTCCTCAAAAACCTGCTAAAAAATCTTAGCATAAAAAAATTAATTCTGCCTAAAACTTATAATGTGTCATCAAAAATCTATTTTGAGGTAGATAGAAAGAATTTAAAAGTAATTTGTGTTTCTTGAGGGTAGCTTGGCACATTTTTTATGGAGTCAACTTCATCTCCCCTTTTTTTAATAAAGCAATATAAATACTAGTGGAAAATTAAATCTGTACATATTTACATACTTGTACCCCTGATCATGTTATTGAAAATAAACCTTCAGATGAAGGTCATTAACTAGAATTGAAAGATCCCAACCATCCATGTCTTGAATATGATATGCATTCATTGAATTTATCCCTAATACTTGAAATGGACCTTCTTAGATTGCATCAAACTTATGGTGCTTCATTGGATTGGATTTGTTCTCATTCCACTTGAGGACTAGATCTCCAACCTAAAACTTTCACTATGTTGTCTTCTTGCAAAACCACTTCTACGTCATTCTAGCATGTTTAGTGAAAGTAGCATATGATTTTATCTTTCTTCTTCTAGCTACAAAAATTGAGCGAACATTACACTCATGGGATAAGATTCATCATCTTCATATTTAAACAATTGCAAAGTTTGGATAACTAGGAGCTCAATGTGGGTGGGTAAAACTACCTATTTTCCATACAGTAGGGAGTAAGGATAAGTTTTGATAGACTTATTAACTGATATACAATCTACCCATAAAGCTTGATTTACCAATAGATGCCATATCCTTTTATTGCTACCAAGTGTTCTTTTCAATATCCCAAGCAAATTTTTGTTTATGGATTCTGCCAGACTGTTACCCTACGGGTAATAATTGGAGGAATTCTTCAGGTAAATCCCATACCTGCTTATAAATTTAGTGATTTTTGCCCCAATAAATGGAATCTCATTATCTATCACAATGGCATTTGGAACATCGAAATGGGTAATCAATCCTTCAAGGAAGGAGATAATTGTAGCCTAGTCTATCTTCTTTATTGGAATGGCCTATATCCATCGAGTAAAGTAATAAGTTACTATCAAGATGTATTAATGCTTGGTGAAGGAGTGACAATCAATAAATCTAGTGAAATCTAAGTCCCATTATTGAAAAGGAGCTTCCACCTAGATTAGATGCAGAGGTAAGGATGTTTTTTGAGTCCTACCGACATACCTCTAACAATTATCACAACTTTGGATCATCCTATGTGTATCTACAAAGAGGGTATGCCAGAAATAGATAGATTAGATGATATTCAAGGCCATAGGCCTTCCTAGCATAATGCCCTTTAGATAATCTAGAGTGGAACTCCTCCAAGATCTTCTATTTTTTTGATTATTTCACACATCTGAGGAGTACTTCATCTATGTTTTTATGGAATAGCCCACTTGAGAATAGGACATACCTAAGCACCTACAGTTTAAATATTTGTCACTGTGAGGCATAAAGATGTGATGGACATGTTTTGTATGTTTTACAAGGTCCTTTTTCCAGTCATGATCACTTGTTACTTGATTGGCAAGATCACTCTCACCGATAATCTCATCTTGTACTAGAGCCAACGATGTAGAAGCTACACTTTTGGCCAATTCTTTGTAGAGGGCTTGACCATGAACCAACTTAGTCAGTCAAATCTCCACATCATATTCCTAAATATTAGAGACCAAATCTACTATTTTATCACCCATATCTCCTTGAATGATGAAATTCTTGACATCTAGATGGATAATGTAGATGACTCTCCTGCTTTGTGAAATAAAATGCTAGAATTTCTTTAAAGACTTCATGACCATATACATTTGCTTTTAAATGGAGTTATATTTTTGCTGGTGTGGTGAAATGACCTAGCTGAGGAAAATAATCAGTTTTCCATGACCGTATACACCTACTTTTCAATGAAGTTACATTTTTCCTGGTGTGGTGAAATGACCTGGCTGAGGCAAGCAATCAATTTTTTATCTCCATCATCTTGCTTCTGCATGAGAATAATGACAACTTTCCTGCTCACTTACTATGTAAAGGATAAAATATTTTGAATAATCTATATTAATCAGTATTTGTGCTTGGGTGATTCTCTCCTTGATCTCTCAGAATTCTTATCTTCTTACTTCTATCCACTTGAAGTATGCATTCTTCTTCATAATTTTAGTCATTGGCTTGACTACTTGAGAGAAATTGGCTATGAATTTCTGAATGAAATTGATTTGGCCAAAGAATGACTACAAATCCTTCTTATTAATTGGAAATGGTAATTTCAAGAGAGTCTCAGCTCTCGTAGGATCAATCACTAGTCCTTCTTGTGAAATCACATGTCCCAAGAGTTTTCCCTCTTTGATAGAAAAAATAGATTTCTTTGGGTTGATAGAAATCCCAAATTCCTGATACTTTTCGAACACTTGTCTCATATGAGAGACATGCTATTCCCTATGATGTGAGAAAACAGTCTTGTCATCAAGGTAAATTATAATAACTTGATTCAATAACTCATCGAAAGCGATATCCATAGCTCTCTAAAAGGTGGAACTGGTATTGGAAAGACCAAATGGCATCCTTTGATAGGCGAAGGTGCCCCACTTTGTATTAAATTCCATTTTGTGAGGGTCCTCGTATTTCACCCAGATCTTGTTGTAGAAATCATCAAGCAATGAAAATATCTGCACTCCAGTGACTACGTGAAGAATCTGATCAATCTGTGTTAGAGGATAGTGGTCTTTCAAATATGCTTGGTTTAGATTCCAAAAGTCCATGCATAGGCGAATATATCCATTTTTATTCCAAAAAAAAACCAAATTCATCACCCATGTTGAGTGTTTGATAAGATAAATTATTTTTACCTCCAATATTTTTAGCAACTCTACCTTCATAAGGACTTCAATTTTGGGATTAACAGGCCACTATTTCTACCAAAAAGGATTCATCCCATATTGTAACTTGATGGTGTAATGGATTTCATTTTTTTCGTATCCTTTTAGATCATGATAGATCCAAGTGACAATATCAGAGAATTCATAACACAAACTCTTAATATCCTCAAGCCCCTTGGGTGTATAGTTTGTTCCAGCTTTAATGATTTTATCAGGATCCAACTGTATTTCTTTGTACTCCTTTGCATCCACCTTGATATTGTGTTTCTCTGCCCTATAATTTTGATCAAACAAGATCTCAAGTAAAATAAATCCTCTAGGAATGTGGTTATTCTTAAATTGAATCATCCCTTCCATCTCCTTCTCAACCAGTATTCTTTATTCTATGCTAGTAACCTCCTTAATCAAGAAATTAAATATGTTTCATCACTATAGAAAACTTGCCAATAGAGGTTTTTATCAGGGATCTAAGGTCTATAAATTACCCTCATGATCTTAGGTCTTTTGACCACTTGCTCTATGGGAGAGAAATTTGCACCAAGGGAAGCCAATATTTCTGCATGTTTGTTCTATTCTCATAAAATTTCTTGAACACTTAATGCTGTAAACTACTCAAAAAAGTCCCATACCTTATTATGGTAGGTCTTCAAATAGTGTTGCTTTGACACGCATTTTTTTGTAGTCTGATTGATGATGAGCTCAAAATATCCAAATATTTGCAACTGTTTGATTCCCAACTTTTTAGCTTTCTTCAAACCAAGACACAATGCTTCATATTCGATGGCATTATTGGTACAACTCCAAGTCAACTGATATGAATAGTTTTTATGTAATCCTGAAGGATAAAAAAGAAAAATTTCAACTTCAATTCCATTCTTTCATCTTTCATCATCAAAATATAACTTCCATTATTGATTGAAGCCCAAATTCTAGGAGTCAAAAACTTTCACTTCAATCTATTTGGGTTTGGTTATGGTGTAGCAATTGATATCGGTTTCTACCATTGCATTGAAATCCATAAACGAAAGTTCATATTCCAAATGGAGCTCACCAAGGGCTTCCTCCATTCTTCTTTCATCATATTAATTGCACCTGTGGGCTTTTCTTCTTCCTCCAATTTTTCTATATGAAAAGTGGAAGGCTTTTCATTATAGATATATATTCTTCTCCCTTTAAAAGAACTCTCCAAATGTAAATAATATTGGGAAATATATCCTCCTAGTTTTGCTATGAATTCCCTCGAAAGACACATGCTAAAATATGGCTCCAAGTCGACTACAACTACCTCTTGAATAATAGTGATTTACGATATACTATGTAGAACAATAGGAATATATTTAATTACACCCACTATTTTTACTAGAGTCCCATCTAACTGCAATATGACTGGACTACTCCTTGTGTAATCCATTTCCATGAACTTGCATATTGGCTTTGGCATAACAGTAGTCATAATACCAGAGTTGATAACCCATGTGTTGTAGGTGAGTTGGAGAGGAGAGGGTAATCCTCCAAAGGAGGTCCCAGGTTCAAATCTCCACCCTACCAAAAAGCTGAATTGGGTATCCAAAATCCAATTGATAATGTTGGTGTGGGCAGGGTTGGGTGTGACCCCCGGGTGACTTTGATGGTGTAGAACCCCCTATTCATGGTATCTCAGACCAAGGTGGCTCCGAAAGGGGTTTTTCACTTAAAAAAATAAAATAAATAATACCAAAGTTGATCATACAATTATGCATGATCCACCCTTCCATTCTGAGAGACAAATAGAATAGAGGTGGTCTATTCTTACCAGTGGTAGGGATTGTCAACATCTAAGATAACACTATCTGGGTGGGACCTTTTTTTAATCCTTCATAGACTTGAGAGATTCTTGCAATAGGTCAAATTGTCCAGGTAACTACAATACATCATAAAAAATCACCTTTGTAGGAATATTCTTCATATTTGCAACAATGTTATAATTAAGATTACCAGAGACCTTTTCTTCACTAGTTGGATTGTATTTGTTTTGGTACTATTGAGTAGCTTACACCTTTTACTTCTTAGTCAATGATGGGTACTTGAGGTGCTCTTTGGCTTGTTATTTTGCCTTAGTTTGTATTTGAGCAGGTGCAATCTGTGAAGTTGATGCCTTCACCTCCAACTTCTCTTGAGCTTGCTTAGGCAACATATCCTTCAACAATATATAATCTTGCTATTTAGTTATTGTACCAGGTGCTTTCACTTGTGATTGTATCTTTTCATCTTGTATCTTTTGTTCAATGAGAACCTTCAGTGGCTTCATTTCTACTAGATTAATAGTTATCAACTTTTTTCTATCCCTCGTAAGGACTAAAACTTGTTCCAAGGAAGGGACCATAAAATTATGATCGAATTCTTTTATCATATTGATTTGTTCACCATTAGAACTTTCTACTAATGTCTGTACATATTTTAAATGAACCATGCATGTATCTTCACCATGAGGATCATTACATGTGGAACACCAATATGCCCGCTTTGATGTACTAGTTTTTTTGTTTGCCAACACAGTTGTGTTTTTTTTAGGACCTTTGCTAGTAGTTGGTTTCTCTCTAGTAATTGGCACTATTTGAAATCTCCTTGACTAAAATTTAGCTTCGATTTTCTTTTTATTAATGAATGTAATTTCATTCGACATTGTACTCACTATTAAATTGAGTAATTGCATCTCTTATAATATTTTAATGTAAGGATCAGGATTTGAAGGTGTAGGAGGTGATGGTAAAGTGAGAGGCACTAGTGGAGAAGGAAATACTAGGAATGGAACTGAGTCTAGTAGCTATGAAACAACTGGTGTAGGTAATTCAAAATATTTGGAGTAGGGAGTTGTGGAATTGGAAGGAGAGAAATTTAAGGTGAACTTGTACTCCATGAAGGAATAGAATACATAGAAGGTATAGGCTATGAAAATGCACTAGAATACAAATACTATGGAAGATCAAGAAGAATGGGCATTGTTACCTTTGAGGGTAGCTTACATATGGCAATCAAATACTCCTCAATATTTTGCACCTACATGTATAAGCTAGGAAACGTATTGACATTGGCTTGTCGGATGACCATACCAATATCAAAGTTGAAGGATTTGAGATAGTAAAATGTGACTTGCTCATGAGTGGGCTGAAGACCATCAGGAACTCTTTGCCAAATTCGAGTGAACCTTATGTTGAAATGCACTATTTTCTCCTATGGATGTATTTGGATATTTGTAAATTAGTGCAAAAATGAAAATGGATCAACTTTATCATGAAATTTCTTAATCAACAATTCTACCAATTGATACCATGTGGTAATAGTAGTGGGTGGCAAGGACCAGTACCAATACAATAATTTCCATCTAAGTGATAACACTAGAAATATTACCATAATATCTTCATCTGTAATGACATGGACTTTTTCCAAAGAAGGCACATCTTGGATATGCTCGTAAGTAGTATTACCAGTACCATCATAGGTAGGAAAATATTTTAACATTGCTTGAGGGACTAGATTTTGTGCTTGCATATTCAAAGCTCTTGAGCTATTCCATGCTAGGAACTACCTAGGTGGCTATGGTTACTGTGTTGGTGGATTCTGATCCATGTGAACTTGTGTGTGAGGTAGAGGAGGTGGGATGCTAGTAGTAGTACTAGATTGTATTGAAGTTATAAAAAACACACTATATATTTATAAATATGTAACAACTAGTGTATGAGGAGGTGTGACTAATATAGGGTGTTCTCCTAATTTTTGGGTGTCAAGTTTAAAGAACTGAATGATATTTTCAAAAAATTTGGCCTTCAATATTGTGATCATGAAGTACATCTTTCACTGATTTCACATTCAGAGGCTTCTGGGTATAGATAAGTTTCCGTATGTTCTATCTTGACAATACAAATATGAACATCAAACCTCAATACTATTGAAAGTGAAAATTTTGAAGGTCCCACTAGGCATGCCAAAAACTGTATGTCAAATATCTACTTAAAATACAAAACATGCATTTATGTGCCCTAGACACGACCAACATTGAAAGACCAAAGGAAAGAAATATCCTTCGGGCCAATCTCCAGAGAGGGATGGCTCCCTTACTAATCCTACACTAGTTTGAAGTTTAGAGTTGCAAGAAAGAAATTAGAAATAAAAAAAGAAATAGGAAATATAACCACAGGCCAAATATGTAGGATTGAGGAAATACTAGCAGCAAGTATTCAAACCAAGCGTTATAGCAACATAGAATAAAAAGAAGGTAGAAGAACCCACTTATAATTTTGTAGAGACAACTTCCAAAGTTGCACTCCAATATTTACTCCCTTACCAGCAACATTCAAATCCAAATGCAAAATTTAAACTTAGTAGATAATGAACATGAACATAAACTAGAAATGCTTTAGAGTAGAAAGAAATAACACACAAAAATTGTTTGTAAAATCAGAAGCCAAATTCCTTCTATTTACGTAGAAAAATTGAAATTTTTTTCTACAAAGTTTCCATCCTCCTTATTACATTAAAAATATCTAGTATTTATAGAGGTTTTCACCTCTGTTCATTTAATACATAAAAGACAAAATTTCCCTGGATCAGGAACTGGCAAGAGGAATCTTCCCCTCGAAAATATTTGAAAACCCTCCTTCTATGACAGTGATCCAAATTTTAATGGAAATTCTTGGGGAAACAACAATTTTGAGTGTCGGTGCACAAAAAAATGCAAATATGGTCATTGAATTGATACCTCCATTTTTACTTGGAAATTTGCCCTTGTCTAGAATGTCTTGGAACTCATTAAAATCACTTTGTGATCTTTAATTTCATAGCATTTTTAGCATGAAACTGGAAAAAATAACCTCTTCCACCCCCATCATTAAATTTATATTATTCTTTGATCCTGGTGTCTTTGAAAAGCCTTCTTGAACAATTTTAAAGTCAATTTCACCCATAAACCAGATTATACTTTCTTCAAACAAATCTGGATGAAAATGCCTCATATACCATCTCTTATCAATGCTCCATACCCCTGTATTTGGTGCTCAAAACCATTTCTAAATTTTCTCCCCATTTGAATAAAGCCCATACATATTAAATATAAAAATTATGAATTGAGACATTTTCCACCCCTTGTAACAATAAGTTTCACTTCCTTGTTTTCTGCTCACCAAGATATTGAATGTCTTTCCATGATGTTTTACTCCCACACAAAATGTATATTTCATTTGAATCAAACCTTGCAATTCTTATGTTAATTCATGGGAAAATGTGGCTATAGTTCTCCTTGAAATAAATTTAGGCGAAACACTCCGTTGTGCATCTTCATTTTTTACCTTTAGTGTTTCAAACTACATTTCTATGGTTTCATCCTAGGGAGGGACGACTAGGAGTTTCGCCCCTCACCTTGGGTGAAAGCACTGTCAAATATGCTCACCTTGAAACTGTTGTCACATTGTGCTACACATAAAATATTTTTCTCTCAAAATATGCGTTCATCCAAAAAAGAGGTGAAAGGTACTATCACCCCTCACTTAGGGTAAATATAGCTTTGAATTTTCAAATCTTATCTTAAAATTTTGTTGCTTTTAATGTTTGCTCGAAGTAAGGGCAAACATTCTTATGACTCATTTTGTAAGTAACGCCTTCGTGGGACCCTCTTCATATATCTTAACCCCTAGGAAGGGTTAATGGGGCTTTTGCCTCTCACCTAGGGTGAAAGCACTACAATTTAGACTTCTTTCAGTGTATGCTAATGTGGGGCTTGTAAAATTTCACTTATGTTGGACATTTTGAGTCAATGTTGTCATTGATGTCAAGGAATGAAGTTGTCATTGATATCAAGGAATAAGCTTCGTTGATGTCAAAAGGTCAAGAGGAACAATGTACAGGTTAAAGGCAAAGAGCTTCATAATATTTTTTAATATTATGTGGAAGCATAAGCTAGAAGGGTTTTTATTAAAACCATGGGTGACAAAAAAATAAAAGGTTTTTCCTTAAAACCAATGATGGCAGAAAATAAAAGGTTTTCCTATTAAAACCATGTGAACAAGTTGTAAGGTTTTTCTAAAAACCTAAAGAGGCCCTTAAGTTTGGTTTAAGGCCAAAAGACCATGTTAATTATTAAATTATAATAATTAAATTCTTAAATAATTTAATTTATTATATTTAATAAATTGCCAAAGCTAAAGTTTGGGCGCATTTCATAAAGTTTGGGCACCGGTTTGTTCACGTGCAAATTTACCCCCCTTCCACCGATGTCACCGATTGCTAGATGATGTCCTCACCGTCGACGTGGAGCAATGAAGGTGTATGGTATATAAATACCATAGCCTTCTCAAAGGCAAGGCATCCACTCACATCCGCTAAAAATAATTAACACCGATTTTCATGCGCAATTCCCTCGTGACAGCAGTTCGTGTGAAGTTTTTGGATAGCGTGAGTGAAGGAGCCAATTCGTGGCTCATGCGAATAGTGGAAGTCAAAGGGCATAAGGTAGTGGAGGTTCCAAATGGAGCACGTGGCTCCACAACATTGGGAGCCATGGTGAAAGCGCTTGTGGAGAGAATCGCTCAAATTGAATCTTCATGCAATGCAAAGTGGTAACACTCTTTTAAATTAAAATATTTTGATTTTTGACTTAGGCTAAGGTTAGTCTTAGGAGAAATAAGGAGGTAAATGATTTTGGATTTTTTCCTAAGTTAAAAAGGAAGTTTTGTGGGTTTTATAAAGTGTTTGCTGAAAATTTAAGTGGTGGGTAAAAATTATTTTACCTTAGAAAAGGAAAGATTAGTTGTTGCATTATTTTTCAAAAGAATTATCTTTAAAAATGCAATGTTAAAGTAGGGAGTCATAAGTAGAAATTGGATTGATTTTTTAAGAATAAAATTCTGAAGTGGCTTATGTCAAATATGATTGATTGAGATAAATTTGTGATGAGTTAGGATTTTTGAGAAGTGAATATTCAAACCATTGTGGTGTTGGATATTATTTTAAGAAAGGAGTAATAAGGTGTATTTGTGAGTGATTATATGATTTGTATTGTTTGTCTAACTTCCTTGAGATTGGAAAAAATATGTTTATGGTTGTGACAAATATTTGAGGTTCCTTCATCATCAAGAAAAATGTATGAGCACATTCTTCCATAATTGAGTTGATTGGTTGGTTTTATGGAAAATAAGTTTGGAGTGAAAAGGACTTGATTAGGTCTTCCTTATTGAGTGTGTTGAGTTAATGCTTCAAGGTTGTCTAGAACAAAGAGTTGTTAAAACCTTGTTTTATAAGCATTTTTGTTGAAGCCATTTGATTGTGTGAATATTTTGAACTAGGATTTGCAAAGAACATGAGTATCATTGTTATGTGAATATTTTCTTATAAGCATTGTTGTTGAAGTGAGTTGTTGAGTGAAGAACTTGAACTAGGGTTGAAAAGAACATGAGTATCATTGTTATGTGAGATTTGTTGTTGAGCATTGTTGGAAATATTTTGAGTGAGTGATCATATACTTGGACTAGGGATTGCAAGCAAGGATTGTTTCATTGAGTAATTGGTTGAGTAGAGTTGGTTGAGCCTAGTCAAGTGGTTGTGTGTGAAGTGATTGTTCAAGTTCCAAACTATTCTATATTCTGAATTGATTTGAGAAAGTAATTGAGGTGAATGTGAAGCATATTGAGTCTCTAACAATTCTTTGTATGTTTCTAAAAGAGTGATTGAAAGTGATTGAGCATTGTGATGAGTATAGGGCATATTGAGTCTCTAACAATTCTCTTTATGTTTCTATGAGATTGGACAAGTTCTAGTGTGGACTTTTTGAGCATATTTGAGGTAAGTATTTGAGAAGACTTGTGGACAGATTTGAGTAAGCTTTTGTGGAAGCTTACAATACAGATTGAGAGCAGATTTGGATAAGTTCTTGTGGGGACTTATTGAGCATATTGGACAAAGTTCTAGAGAGGACTTATGGAAAAATAGGTGTGAGATTTTGTGGAAGCTTACAAGGCAGATTTGAGATAAGTCTTTGAGAAGACTTGAGAGCATATTTGATTGATTGATTTGTTCAAACATTGAGTTAAGGTTTGGGGAAGATTTAGTAGAGTTGATTTGATATTGAGTCAAGCTTTGAGTTAAGGATTGAGGATAGATATTGAGGATAAATTTGTGCTAGAACGAAGGATTGTTTTTAGTACATATTTGAGGATAGAATTTGGTGTAGATTTGAGGACAGGTTTGTGCCAGACCAGAGACAGAGATTGAGGATAGATTTGTGCTAGACCAATGGACTATGTTTAGTATATATTTGAGATAGATATTTGGAGGTGATAGAGTTGAGGACAGAGATCTCTATCCAGAGCAGGGAAGACAGGTATCTTCTATGGATAGAGTTCCATTTGCTAAGGGCAATGGAGGCAGAGGTCTTCTAGAGGATCACCAACCAAAGTAGAGATTAGGATATTGGTGTCTCCTATGGATAGAGATCCATGAACTTGATTAGGGGATTGGTGTCTCCTTTGGACAAAGGTCCATAAACATTGTAATAGGGAAAGGATTCCCAAGAGATTGATTGAGAAAATTTTAGTGAAATATTTTCTTCGTGGAGTAGCCCACATTGGGTGAACCACGTAAATTTTGGTGTCTCAATTGTGTGTGGTGATTTGTGCATTGCTTTGATTACTTCTATTGATATTGCTATCTATACATTGCATAATATTTATTGGGAAAGAAAAGTAAAAAGTGGTCTTATACTGTTCACCCCCTCATTAGTATAAGCTTGTGTTCTTCAATTGGTATTAGAGCGGGTTCCTTCGGAAGAGTTTAACAACTTGAAGGAAAATCTAACAAGAACACAATGGATTCTAAGAATGGACCTTCAGATAATTTAGTACCAATATTTGATGGAAGTGATTATGTATATTGGATTTTGAGAATGAAGATCTACCTGAAGGCACTTGGCAATGAAGTTTGGGAAGCAATTGAAAATGGATATATATCCCTCAATTGATCCACCTATAGATAAGGAAGGTAAGCTTCTACAACATTACAATTCAAAAGCAATGAATGCACTTTTGAGAGGTTTGCATAGAACAGAGTCCATAAAAGTTATGCATTATCAAGATGCAAAAGGAATGTGGGATAAGTTGCAAAATATATATGAAGGAGATAAAGGTGTCAAGAAAGCAAAGATACAAAATCTCAAAGGAAAATTTGAAGATTTAATAATGAAGGATGAGGAAAACATTAGTACTTACCTACTTCAAATTGATGAGGTTGTTAATGCTATGCAAGGACTTGGAATGAAGGTTGATGAATCAGATGTTTGTGATAAGGTCTTAAGATCTCTTCCCAAAAGATTTAGTGAAAATATTTCTGCTATAGAAGAGTCAAAGGATGGTGATTCTTTGACAAGAGATATGTTTCTTGGTATTCTTATAGCTTTTGAGTTAAGAAAAAAAGAACCTATTCCCCAGAAGGAAGCAACCTTCAAAGCAATCAAGAAGACAAAGGGTAAGAAGTTAGAATCAAGCAATGAGTCATCCAGTGATGAAGAAGCTAATTATGGTAGAAGGAATAAGGATTCAAGAAGATCTAGAGATACAAAATCTATTAGATGTTTCAATTGTGGAAAGTATGGTCATTATGCAACTGATTATCAAGAAGCAAAGAATAACAATGATGAAGAAAAATAGGATCACAGGAACAAGGAATCAAAAAGATACAGACACCAAAATAAAAGCAAGGATGGACAAAGCAGACAAGGAAGGAAGTTCTTTCAAAGAAAAAAGAGGAGCTACTATGTGGATAAGACAAGTACTCAAGTGATAGTGATGCTAGTATTTCAGAAAATGATAGAGATGAAGTCCTATTTATGATTGAAGAAAAAGAACCAGTTAAGAATAGGACCCCAATAATTCTCAAGTGTTTTAGATGTGGTAACTTTGGACATCTTGAAGATAGTTGTACAAGGAATGGTTATAGTTTTAGTGATGATGAATATGAGGATGCACTTGAAGGACCAAATGAAAAAATTCTAATGGCACTAGAATAAGGAGAAGGTGATTCTATAGAAGACAAGTCAAAAGAAAATGAAGATGTGGACAAAGGTAAACAAATAGAGGAAGAATCAGATAAAGAAGGATATGATATAAAGGGAGAACTTATCTATGCTCTTGAAACAGTAAATAAGGTAAGAAAGAAAAACTCTAAATTAGAAGCTCAATTTCAAGAATGTGATGAAGAGAGAAGAATGCTTATAGAGGATCTAGAAAAATCAAAGGCTAAGACAAATAAATTCAAGGATAAGCTAGAAGCAAAGATCTTAGAATGTGAAAGGTTAGCACAAGAAGTGGCCCTACTAAGGGAAGATTTAGAAGACTCCAAATTCAAGCTAAAAGGATTCAAAAATAGATCAAAGAACTTATATAAGTTCATCAAGATACAAAGGCCTACATCAAGAAAAATAGGTCTTGGATTTGAACAGGAACAAAAGAAATGGGAAGGAAATTCAACCTCAAGTTTTGGAGGAGAAGAAAATTCAGATGAAGACACTTTAGAAGAAGGTAGTGTAAGAGAAAGTGAGACATCTGAGGATGAGTTGGACAATAGAAAGTTCAACAAGGACAGGAACAATGCACAAAGAAAAAATAGATGGAACAAAAATCAGAATAGGTCAAGAGAGACTAAGAGACCAATGAGGTCAAGACAAGGAAATTTCAATGGAAGATGTTTTTCATGTCACAGGTTTGGGAACATGGCTTCACAGTGTAGGACACATGAAATACAGGAATATGGGAACAGATAGCTTTTCCATGGGTATTGCTACTCATGTAATCAGTTTGGTCACAAGGCAATGAATTGCAGGGTTCATGAAAAAAAGGATATGGCTTCACTAGGAGAAATTCTAAGAAATTTGCACCTCCAAGGAATAATAACATTAAGTGTTATAAGTGCAATAATTATGGACACACAACAAAATGGTGTAGAGAAAACATTCCAGAATCAAGTATGAATAGGAATAGGAACATGAATAGGAACATGGATATGAACAAGAACAGGAATAGGAACAAGAACAAAAATATGGACATGGACAGGAACATGGACATGGAAAGGAATAGTCAGAGGAATCAAAAGGATCAGATAAGAAGAAAAGAGGATAAAGGTAAATAATAGTGCTTTATGGGAGTAGAAATACTCCCACCCCATAATTAACCACCTCAAGAGGAGGTGGGGGAGGGGCTAAGCTAAGAGGCTCATTCTTAGCCCCAAGCCCCAAAGGTGACCCTTTGCCATTGATGTCAAAGGGGGAGATATTTGAGTAAGGGGGAGAGATTTGGTATTTGAGTAAAGAGGAGAGATTTGAAAATAGCATTGAGCCAGGGGGAGCAAAACAAAGAAAAGGTTAAGTTTTGGTAAAAATAATTTGGGTTGCCATCAATGACAAAGGGGGAGATTGTTGGATATTTTGAGTCAAAGTTGTCATTGATGTCAAGGAATGAAGTTGTCATTGATATCAAGGAATAAGCTCCGTTGATGTCAAAAGGTCAAGAGGAACAATGCACAGGTTAAAGGCAAAGAGCTTCATAATATTTTTTAATATTATGTGGAAGCATAAGCTAGAAGGGTTTTTATTAAAACCATGGGTGAGCAAAAATAAAAGGTTTTTCCTTAAAACCAATGGTGGTAGAAAATAAAAGGTTTTTCCATTAAAACCATGTGAGCAAGTTGTAAGGTTTTTCTAAAAATCTAAAGAGGCCCTTAAGTTTGGTTTAAGGCCAAAAGACCATGTTAATTATTAAATTATAATAATTAAATTCTTAAAGAATTTAATTTATTATATTTAATAAATTGCCAAAGCTAAAGTTTGGGTGCATTTCATAAAGTTTGGGCGTTGGTTTGTTTGCATGCAAATTTTCCTCCCATTGATGTAATCACTTACTAGATGATGTCCTCACCGTTGACGTGGAGCAATGAAGGTGTATGGTATATAAATACCATAGCCTTCTCAAAGGCAAGGCATCCACTCACATCCGCTAAAAATAATTAACGCCAATTTTCATGCGCAATTCCCTCGTGACAACAGTTCATGCAAAGTTTTTGGACAATGTGAGTGAAGGAGCCAATTTGTGGCTCGTGCGAATAGTGGAAGTCAAAGGGCGTAAGGTAGTGGAGGTTCCAAAGGGAGCACGTGGCTCCACGACATTGGGAGCCATGGTGAAAGCGCTTGTGGAGAGAAGCGCTCAGTTCGAATCTTCATGCAATGCAAAGTGGTAACACTCTTTTAAATTAAAATATTTTGATTTTTGACTTAGGCTAAGGTTAGTCTTAGGATAAATAAGGAGGTAAATGATTTTGGATTTTTGCCTAAGTTAAAAAGGAAGTTTTGTGGGTTTTATAAAGTGTTTTCTGAAAATTTAAGTGGTGGGTAAAAATTCTTTTACCTTAGAAAAGGAAAGATTAGTTGTTGCATTATTTTTCAAAAGAATTATCTTTAAAAATGCAATGTTAAAGTAGGGAGTCATAAGTATAAATTGGATTGATTTTTGAAGAATAAAATTCTGAAGTGGCTTATGTCAAATATGATTGATTGAGATAAATTTGTGATGAGTTAGGGTTTTTGAGAAGTGAATATTCAAACTATTGTGGTGTTGGATATTATTTTAAGAAAGGAGTAATAAGGTGTATTTGTGAGTGATTATATGATTTGTATTGTTTGTCTAACTTCCTTGAGATTGGCAAAAATATGTTTATGGTTGTGACAGATATTTGAGGTTCCTTCATCATCAAGAAAAAGGTATGAGCACATTCTTCCATAATTGAGTTGATTGGTTGGTTTTATGGAAAATAAGTTTGGAGTGAAAAGGACTTGATTAGGTCTTCCTTATTGAGTGTGTTGAGTTAATGCTTCAAGGTTTTCTGGAATAAAGAGTTGTTGTTAAAACCTTGTTTTATAAGCATTTTTGTTGAAGCCATTGATTGTGTGAAGAATTTGAACTAGGATTTGCAAAGAACATGAGTATCATTGTTATGTGAATATTGTCTTATAAGAATTGTTGTTGAAGTGAGTTTTTGAGTGAAGAACTTGAACTAGGGTTGAAAATAACATGAGTATCATTGTTATGTGATATTTGTTGTTGAGCATTGTTGGAAACATTTTGAGTGAGTGATCATATACTTGGACTAGGGATTGCAAGCAAGGATTGTTTCATTGAGTAATTGGTTGAGTAGATTTGGTTGAGCCTAGTCAAGTGGTTGTGTGTGAAGTGATTTTTCAAGTTCCAAACTATTCTATATTTTGAATTGATTTGAGAAAGTAATTAAGGTGAATGTGAAGCATATTGAGTCTCTAACAATTCTCTGTATGTTTCTAAAAGAGTGATTGAGAAAGTGATTGAGCATTGTGATGAGTATAGGATATATTGAGTCTCTAAAAATTATCTTTATGTTTCTATGAGATTGGAAAAGTTCTAGTGTGGACTTGTGCAAATTGAAGACAAGTCTTTGAGAAGACTTGTGGACAAATTTGGGTAAGCTTTTGTGGAAGCTTACAATACATATTGAGAGCAGATTTGGATAAGTTCTTGTGGGGACTTATTGAGCATATTTGGACAAGTTCTAGAGAGCACTTTGTTGGAAATTTGAGTTATTTTATGTTTTCATTGATGTCACATGGATCACATTGAGTTTTGGTGGCCAAATGATATTTTGGAAAGCATGGATAAATACAAGGTTTTTGTGAAAACCAAGGCAAGAAAAATAAAAGATTTTATTTAAAACCATGGATGGCATATTTGAACTAGGTTTTTCTTAAAACCCAAGTTGGCCTTTCGTTTTGTCAAAAAAGGTGCCCCAGTGATGGAGATATTTAATTTTTAATATTTGGTTTAAATTTTAATTATTTAAAATTAAATATGCAATATTTCCACCGATGTCATCAAAAATAATAAGGAGTCTATATAAAGGGGATACCTAAGATTCATAAACTAATTCTTGCTCATGGTTAATAATCATTGGCTAAGCATATGAATTGAGCTCATGCAAAATATTTTAGAAAGTAGAAGCAGTGAATAAATGAAGGTTGGTCGAAGTCTAAATTCATCGTGGGCAGAGTGACACATTAGCAATTGGCTTTTGGCTAAAGTGTGTGGAAGCACAAACGTCAAGGTTTTGAATCCCCTTGACTATGTTTGGAAGGCATTGGAAGAAAAGCGCTCGAAGCGCTTTTGATTTATAGAAAGGGAGGAAAGGTTTTAAGGCACGTTGTGCCTTTCCCTTTTGAACAAGCGCCTAGCTTGTATGGAAACCTTAGCCACGGTTAAGGCGCTCGCGGTGTGGGCAAGTCGGGGGTTCGAATCCCCTTGAGGAGGTAAATATGTTTTTGCTCTAATTAATTCTATTAAGCCCTAAGTTGGAGTTATAATGTGGTTAGGAATAATTAAAGTTTTTAATTAAACTTTGTTTTTATAAGGGCTATGATTATTATTTCAAAGGTGGATGAGTTGTTGATTTAATTTGATGTTCATGAAATTGAGAATTAAGATTTAGGAGAAATAAGGAGTTGTTATAAAATAATTTCTGAGAGGTTTATTGATTATTATTTTGATAAAGGTTTTTATTAAAAAAGGACTTTAGTGGATGTGTTTATTAATTTGGAGTAAAAATATGTAAATTGAGTTATGCTTTATCTTGTTATTATTATTTGAAGTCCACTAAACCTTATTGAGATTGAAAAGGAAAGTTGTGTTTAGTGTGGTAGATTTTATGGACAACTTCTTAGCATCAAAAATATATGGGCACATTCTCCTATTGATTGTTTATGGTGGTTGATTTCTGAAATATCATTGGAGTGAAAATGATTGATTGTGGTTTTCTTTTAGAAAGTGGTTGGTTGAATGCTTCAAGGTTTTCTGGTTTGAGAGTTGTGTTTAAACCTTGTTTTATAAGCATAGTTGTTGAAGCCCATTAGTTATATAAATAACTTGAAAAGAACATGAGTATCATTGTTATGTGAGATTTGTGGTTAAGCATTGTTGGAAACATTTTAGTTGGTTGATACATGCTTGGACTAGGGTTCTGTGAGAAAGAGTTGTCCCTTGTGGTAATTGGTTGAGTTGAGTTGATTGAGCCTAGTCAAGTGATTGTGTGAGGTGATTGTTCAAGTCCCATGAAACAAACTATTTTATAATTCTAATTTTATTTGAGATTGAGCTTAGAACATATTGAGTCTCTAACAATTCTCTTTATGCTTCTATGAGTTGACTTGAGTTGAGATTGATTTGAGTTGAGTTGAGTTGAGATCATTGTGGATCATTGTTGTCATCCATTGTAGAGTGCATTGACATTCATTGTTGTGTTCATCTTTGAGACTTGCCTTAATATATTTGTAAATGAGATTTTGAGTACTACTTGAGCATGATTGATTGAGCCTTTGAGAAGGCCCTTGGAATAGATTTCTGGATAAATTTGTGGTAGTTTGTGTATGATTGATTGAGCCTTTGAGAAGGGTTTGTGGATAATTTTTGGGACATATTTGTGGATAGTTTTAGACAGATTTGTGGATGGATTAGGGATAAATTTTGATGAGGTTCTGAGTGAGCCTATTGAGCAGAGTTGAGTAAGTTCTTGGTGAGCTTGCAAGAGAAGTTTTGGACAAGTTCTTAGTGAGCTTGTTGGAGCAGATTTGAGCAAGTTCTTGGTGAGCTTGCTAGAGCATATTTGGACAAGTTATTAGTGAGATTGTTGGAGCAAATTTGAGCAAGTTCTTGGTGAGCTTGCTAGAGCAGATTTGGACAAGTTCTTAGTGAGCTTGTTGGAGTAGATTTGGAAAAGTTTTGTGTGATCTTGTTGAGTATATTTGGACAAGTTCTGTGTGAGCTTGTTGAGCAGTTTTGGACAATTTCTATGTGATTTTGTTATGCAGATTTGGACAAGTTATGTGTGAGCTTGTTATTGCCTAGCTTTGAGAAGATCAAAGAAATTTGGACAAGTTTTGTGTGAGCTTGTTGAGCAACTTTGGACAAGTTATGTGTGAGCTTGTTATGTAGTTTTGGACATGTTCTATGTGAGCTTTTTATACAAATTTGGACAAGTTCTATCTGAGATTGTTATTGCCTAACTTTAAGCAGAATAAAGAAATCATTGTATTAGATAAGGATCCTTATTTCTGTGTGAAATATTATAAGGATATTATCTTTTGGAGTACCCCACATTAGGGGAACCATGTTAAATATTGTGTCTCAATTGTGTATGGTGACTTGTGCTCTTGCTTACTATTGCTATCTAAGTTATTAATGCACACTGCTATTGTAATTAAGGACATTAATTGATATTGGTTTGAAAAGAAAGTAAAAAGTGGTCTTATACTATTCATCCCCATCTCAGTATAAGTTTGTGTTCTTCAATTGGTATCAGAGCGGGTTCCTTCAAAAAATCTAACAACTTGAGGGCAGATTCTACAAGAACACAGATGGCTTCATAGAATGGATCATCTAAAAATAAGGCTCCACTGTTTTATGGTAACAATTATTCTTTATGGAGCATAAGGATGAATAACTACTTGATATCACAAGGATATGAGGTATGGCAAATGGTTGAAAATGAGTATAGGGTTGAAGGTGATCTCGAGGCAGATAAGACTATCAAAAAATTGGTTGAGATCAATGCAAGAGCAATGAATTGTATTTTGAGTGGGCTACAAGAGATAGATTTTGCAAAGGTTATGGTATGTAATTAATCTAATGAGATGTGTACCAAGTTGCGGAATAATTTTAAAGGATATTCCAAGGTAAAGTTGGTAAAACTACAAACTCATAGAAAAATATTTGAGGAATTGAAAATGGAATATTCTAAAGATATTGCAAGGTTTTTACTTTGATTTGATGAGATTACTAACACCATGAGAGGTCTAGGATTTGAGATGAAAGAATCAGAAGTTACTCAAAAAGTTTTGATATCACTTCCCATGAAATATGATGCTAAGGTTTCATAAATAGAAGAAACAATGAATATCAACAAGCTAACAATGGAAGAATTGCAAGGAACTATCACAGCTTATGAGATGAGGGTAAGTAAGCATTAGGTTCCAATAAAAGAGATTGCATTCAAGGCTTTATAAAAATATAAAGGAAAATTTCTAGAAATAGATAGAGTTGTAGATAATGATGAGGAAGCTAACTTCATCAAAAGGAATAAGGACTCAAGGAATTTCAGGGATATAAGGAAAGTCATATGCTACAAGTATGGTGATCTTGGTCACTATGCATACAAGTTTCCACATGAATAAAATAATGATGATGAAAAATAGGATCATAGAAGAAAATAATATGGAAAGCATAAGCATGAAAAATATGATAGATACAAGCAAAACAGGTATGAGAAGAAGAATTTTTTTTGTAAGGCAAAGAAATCTTACTACATTGTAGAAGCAAGTGATAGCTCAGATCATAGTTATAGAGATAAATCAGATGATGAAAAGAAAGAACATCTATTCCTAGGAATAGAAGGTGAAAGAGAACAACTCTTTGTGTGTGGTCAAAGAGATCACAGATCAGGATATTGTAATGGTTTCAGTGATAGTGAAGATGAGATGACACATCAAGGAAATAAGCATGGTCAAAGAAATCTTGAGAGTTTATTTGCTATAGAAGATTTTAATAGTATTAGTGACAATGAAGATAAAAAAGTCTCACTTTTGGTAATAGAAAAATAAGAGGATGATCCAAGAAAAAAAAAATCAGAAGTTAAAAGGCTAAAAGAAGAATACAATAATCTTGAAAACAAGATTCGAACATATGTCAAAATCAGAGAAGAACTACTACAGAAAATCAGTAATCTCAGAGAAGATCTTCAAAATGCAAAAAGAATAGAAGGATGAATGAATAACTAAGGGTAATAACGACAAGACATGATACATTAGATGAAAAGGTTCAAATAGGAGTGGAAACTTATTTTAAAGTTGTATCCTATTTCCAAGAAAAATCACACTCAAAAGGAAAGGAAATTCTTAAAGATGAAAGCAAGGAAGCACCTAAGTGTTATGAATAAAGTTCCAAAGTTCCTATGGCTTCAAATATTTAGTTTAGATCTTGTTTTGAGATAGGTGAATCAATTTCAAAAGAAAAATAAATACTTGAAGAGAAAAACAAGGAAGAAAATAAGGAAAAGGATTTAGATACTACAAAGAAATTTCAAGAATGCAATGCACAAGTTGAAAATGATCATAAGGATAATGGTCAAGAAAGGTATGAGGAACCAAGGCATGAACAAAGGGATTTTCAAGGACATTGTTTTTCTTGTAATGGATTTGGACATAGGGCTATACACTGCAGGGTTTATGGATCAAAGAAGTTTGATTTTGCTAGAAGGAACATCAAAGGAAGAAGGTATGGTTTTCAGGGTCATTGCTTCTCATGTAACGGGATTGGTCATAGAGATTCTCAGTGCAAAGGAAATGAGCAACATGGTTTTGGTTTTAGAGCTACACAATTCAGAAGTCATGGTCATAATGGTCATGAAAATAGAACTTCACAATACATGGTTCAGGAAAGGAATGGATATGGAAATTATTTCAAGAAATATTTCAAGATATGGGCACCATCCAAAGGCTACAATATCAATTATTTTAACTACATTAACTTTGGACATATTGCAAAATGGTGTAGGACTCAATTCCAAACAAGTTCAAGGCAAGAAGGTCAAACAGCTTCAAGGCAAGAAGTTCAAACAGGTTCAAGGAAAGAAGATCAAGAGAAGGATAAAGTTGATAGAGGAAAGAAACAATGTAAGATGGGAGTAAAAGTACTCCCACCCCAAAATTAATCACCTCAAGAGAGAAGGTGGTGAGGGGGATATGCTTAAGAGTTATATCTTTTAGCCCCATAGGTGTCCCTTTTACCATTGATATCAAAAGGGGAGATATTTGAGTAAGGGGGAGAGCATTGAGTTAGGGGAAGCAGCCTACAAAGATAGCATTGAGTTAGGGGGAGTAGCCTCCATAGAGAGTATTGAGTCGAATGAACAGCTTTGATTCTCAGAGATGGTTTTTGCAGTGATTATGGTTTTTGCATTAGAGGTATTTCCATCAATGACAAAGGGGGATATTGTTGGCAATTTGAGTTATTTTATGTTGTCATTGATGTCACATGGATCACATTGAGTTTTGGTGGCCAAATGATATTTTGGAAAGCATGGATAAATACAAGGTTTTTGTGAAAACCAAGGTAGGAAAAATAAAAGGTTTTATTTAAAACCATGGATGCTAGATTCAAACTGGGTTTTTATTAAAACCCAAGTTGGCCTTTCGTTTTGTCGAAAAAGGTGCCCCGGTGATGGAGATATTTAATTTTTAATATTTAGTTTAAATTTTAATTATTTAAAATTAAATATGCAAGATATTTTCTGACGTCATTGAAAATAATAAGGAGGCTATATAAAGGGGATACCTAACATTCATAAACTAATTCTTGCTCATGGTTAATAATCATTGGCTAAGCATCCGAATTGAGCTCATGCGAAAATATTTTAGAAAGTAGAAGCAGCGAATAAGTGAAGGTTGGTCGAAGTCCAAAGTCATCGTGGGCTAAGTGACGCATTGGAAATTGGATTTTGACTAAGGTGTGTGGCAACACAAACATCAAGGTTTCAAGTCCCCTTCATTGCATTCGGAAGGCGTTGGAAGAAAATTTGTCGAAGCACTTTTGATTTGCAGAAAGGGAGGAAAGGTTTTAAGGCACATTGTGCCTTTCCCTTTCGAACGAGTGGCTAGCTCGTGTGGTAACCTTAGCTGTGACTATGGTACTCATGGTGTGGGAAATTCTGGGGTTTGAATCCCCTTGAGGAGGTAAATACGTTTTTGCTCTAATTAATTTTGTTAAGCCCCTAGTTGGAGTTATAAGGTGGTTAGGAATAATTAAAGTTTTTAAATAAACTTTGTTTTTATAAGGGCTGTGATTATTATTTCAAAGGTGGATGAGTTGTTGATTTAATTTGATGTTCATGAAATTGAGAATTAAGATTTAGGAGAAATAAGGAGTTGTTATAAAATAATTTCTGAGAGGTTTATTGACTATTATTTTGATAAGGGTTTTTTATTAAAAAAGGACTTTGGTGGATGTGTTTAATAAGTTGGAGTAAAAAGGTGTAAATTGAGTTATGCTTTATCTTGTGATTATTATTTGAAGTCCACTAATCCGTTATTGATATTGGAAAGAAAATTTGTGTTTAGTGTGGTAGATTTTATGGATAACTTCTTGGCATCAAAAAGGTATGGGCACATTCTCCTATTTTATTATTTATGGTGGTTGATTTTTGAAATATCATTGAAGTGAAAAGGATTGATTGTGGTTTCCTTTTCGAAAGTGGTTGGTTGAATGCTTCAAGGTTTTCTAGTTTGAGAGTTGTGTTTAAACCTTGTTTTATAAGCATAGTTGTTGAAGCCCATTGGTTATGTAAAAAACTTGAAAATAACATGAGTATCATTGTTATGTGAGATTTGTGGTTGAGCATTGTTGGAAACATTTGAGTTGGTTGATACATGCTTGGACTAGGTTCTGTGAGAAAGAGTTGTCCCTTGTGGAGATTGGTCGAGTTGAGTTTATTGAGCCTAGTCAAGTGATTCTGTGAGGTGATTGTTCAAGTCTCATGAAACAAACTATTTTATAATTCTGATTTGAGTTGAGATTGAGCTTAGAACATATTGAGTCTCTAAATTTTTTTTTTATGCTTATATGAGTTGACTTGAGTTGAGATTGATTTAAGTTGAGTTGAGTTGAGATCATTGTGGATCATTGTTGTCATCCATTGTAGAGTGCATTGCCATTCATTGTTGAGTTCATATTTGAGCCTTGACTTCATAGATTTATGGATGATATTTGAGTACTACTTGATCATGATTGATTGAGCCTTTGAGAAGGCCCTTGGGATAGATTTTTGGACAGATTTGTGGCAGTTTGTGTATGATTGATTGAGCCTTTGAGAAGGCTTTGTGGATAGTTTTTGGGATATATTTGCGGAAAATTTCAGAAAAATTTGTGGACAGATTAGGGATATATTTTGATGAGGTTCTGAGTGAGCCTATTGAGCAGATTTGAGCAAGTTCTTTGTGAGCTTTCTAAAGTAGTTTTGGACAAGTTCTTAGTAAGCTTGTTGGAGCATATTTGACCATGTTCTTGGTGAACTTGCTAGAGCATATTTGGACAAGATCTTAGTGAGCTTGTTGGAGAATATTTGAGCAAGTTCTTGGTGACCTTGCTAGAGCATATTTGGACAAGTTCTTAGTGAGATTTTTGGAGCATATTTGAGCAAGTTCTGTGTGAGCTTGTTAAGCAGATTTGGACAAGTTCTGTGTGAGCTTTTTGAGCAGTTTTGGACATTTTTTGTGTGATCTTGTTATGTATATTTGGAAAAATTATGTGTGAGATTGTTATTTCCTAGCTTTGATTAGATCAAATAAATTTGGACAAGTTCTGTGTGAGCTTGTTATGCATATTTGGACAAGTTCTATGTGAGCTTGTTATTGCCTAGCTTTAAGCAGATCAAAGAAATCATTGTATTGGATAAGGATCCTTATTTTTGTGTGAAATATTATAAGGATATTATCTTGTGGAGTACCCCACATTGGGGGAACCACATTAAATATTGTGTCTCAATTATTTATGGTGACTTGTGCTCTTTCTTACTATTGTTATCTAAGTTATTAATGCACACTGCTATATTTGGTTATTATAATTAAGGACATTAATTGATATTGGTTTGGAAAGAAAGTAAAAAGTGGTCTTATACTATTCAGCCCCCTCTCAGTATAAGCTTGTGTTCTTTAGACTTGTGGACAAATAGGTAGGAGCTTTTGTGGAAGCTTACAAGCTATATTTGAAATAAGTCTTTGAGAAGACTTGAGAACATAGTTGATTGATTGATTTGTTCAAACCTTGAGTTAAGGTTTGCGGTAGAACTAGTAGAGTTGATTTGAGATTGAGTCAACCCTTGAGTTAAGTATTGAGGATAGATTTTTGCTAGACCATAATAAGCATTTTGTGTTTCCAACACATGCACTTTTTTCCACACACAAAATTTTAATTTTAAGATGAAATAAGCACCTTTATTAGGTATATATGCATTCCAAAATGGAATAAAAAGGAATTAAAATTTATTAGAAATAATATATCTCACTTAGACATGAGTTTATAAATTAAAGCTAATTAAAGTGATGGCTTTAGTTGAGTAATTTAGTAAAGAAATTGTAATAAATTTGTTATCTAGTTCAAAACAATTGGGAATTATGTAACCCCTTAAAGGAGACAACATAGGTTTATGCAACACAAATATAAAATGCTTTGGAAGGTCATGTCAACAATATGCGATCTCTCATCATGATGTAATCCTTCACTTTAATCACAATAACAATTAATTGCAAAAATTTGAGTTTTGCTATGTGGTGGAGAGAAAGGTTGAGACATCAACACATCCTTACAAGGAAATATTTATGTACTGAACTTAATTTTTTCTTCTAAAATTCCATACAAACAAAGGATATATCCCTATAATAATATTTATAATCACAATATTATACTATGTTTATCCAAAAACTAGAGTTAAAATTCTAAGCTTATGTTTATTGGCAAGAATTTATCAATTTGAATTCCTTCTTTCTATTCATGGATTCCAAAGCTCAACTAAATAATTACTTATTAAAAAATACATGTAATATTGAATTACAAGTATTTGTATACTCCAATAACTTTTTAAGTTTAATTACAACAAAATTTTCAACTTCAAGCCATAACCAATGATCAACAAAGAAATAATAATCTCTATAAATTTATAAATGTTCAAATAAAAGAAGTCAAATATATGGTTAATTCATCATAATGATAGTAATGAAATTAACAAAAAAATATAGTAAACATAATGGATAAAATATTAATATTTCTAAGAATAAAATATTTGGTATTCATAAAAACAAGAAAAAATTTACTAACTAGAATTAAGATAATAATAGATTAAAAAATATTTTTATACGAAGAAATTCATCACAATTGAAAATAATTTCTACTATGAACTCTTGAAATAAAAAAAAAAAATTCATCATAACTTGAACCTTACTCTATTGTTTTTAAGCTCCCAAACCTTGTACTAAAGTTATCACACAAATAATATAATTTATATCTTAAAAAATTAATAATTAAAATTACATTTATTTTATTTCCAACATGATTATTTCATATTAGTTATCCACTTATTACATTTATATATATAAAAAAAAATGAAATACCATAGTTGCAACTAGTGAGATATCAATACAACAATAATGAACACTACAACAAATCACAATGGAACTGTAAAATACATCATACTGACACTACATATCATTCTTTTTATCTTTCATTTATTTAATTATGTGTCTCCAAAGGTTGCATTGAAAACCACCTAAATGAAGTATTTTAGTGCTTAAGAACCTATCAAACCTTACTAGCCACATCAAAATACACATAAAGAATCATAATACTTACAAATATGGACATTTTTATTCTAGATGCAAAAGATATAAAGTAAATTCACTTTTTCAATGTACATGATACATATTATACCAAGATATCATGGGCACATGATATCTTGGACATGCCAAGGGGAAACACTCTAGGATTCATGATCAAGAGTCATTCCCAATCAATATTCTAGGAAGGACCTCCCAACATCCTTTACTATTAAAGAGTCTTTCACACTCAATCCTAAATTGAACTTAGGGAAGGTACCACTTCACACTCTCTTAATTTGATTAGGATTTACATCCATCTTGTGTGATATATTTCCCCATGAATATTTGGTGCACAAACATATATCATTCATAGGACTATTACCATATAGAAATAAATCATAAGCCATATATTTTCTTAGGTTTAACATGATATCAAGTATTAAAAATATGCCCAAGATACAAGCATTGTTATATTCATACACATATAACCAATCTCAATTACAAATAACCTATGAATATATTTTTTTAAAAAGAAAAAGGTTTATATTATTTAACATAGCACAAAGTTTACAAGTTGGCTAGATGTTGCAAGTATCACAGGAAAACCAAGGATACATATAGCCAAAGATGAAATCCCACAAGGGTAAGAATGTTGATAAAAAAAAAATCTCTTCCCCAGTAAAGCCAAAAGAACTAGAACAAAGAAGTCCTTGGTCCATAGTAGTCCACAAAACAAACAGAGCTAATATGCTTAGTTTATGTAGTCATATTTTAATTTCTTCCTAGTTTTAAAAATTCTTATGCAAGTTGAAAAAGGATGCAAAAGAAAACCTTATTTGGAATTTTTATCTTCCAAATGGTTCCACTTCCTAGGAATGTGATGCCAATTAATCTATTCAAAATTTTCTAGTCTTATAGAATCGATTCAATAATAACCAGAGTAGAATAGACTTGACCTCTTGCTTCCTAGAAAGAAACTATATGACTAGTTTTGAGTACCCATAAAATGAAAGGGATTTGACATTTTATATTATCACTAGAGAGACCAAATTTGTAACCCATCAACTCAGCTATATTATTAGTGGTTTGTCCTAAATTTAGAAAAAAATCAAGAATATTGGAGTGTGGTCCTAACCATAAAACTCCTCTAGAAACAACTATTCTAGGGTTAGAATTTGAAGCCCCATCAAAGAATAGAGCTAGAAAACTAAAACATAATTGAGAATTCAGACTGTTGGAAATATAGGTGCTAACTAGATCTTGAATATTCTAAATTTTGAGGATGTGTAACTTAGCTCTAGAAATATCACTCTAGTATTTCTTAGCTTTAAAGTAGGCTCTGGTATTTTCCATGATATCATGATTTATCTTGTGTATTAAAACTACCCTATGAGTTTATTTTCCTTCAAATATTTGGTAGTTCATGTTCATGCACATATATCATATGCAATAATAAGGAATTGAAGACCACAAAATTTTTGAGTAATTGAGGTATTTTTTGTCCCATATTTTGGTACAAGACTCAAGATTTAATCTGCTTCTAATACATACTATAAAGTTAAGAGAAAGTGAGATATAGATCATAGAAACTTCCTCATATTTAAATAACATATTGGCTTGAGTTTCACAATCCTTAAAGCACCTAGAACAAATATGGGGGCCTAAAATACCTCTTTTAGAGAGGTTTTCCCTAGTTAGATTTTTTTTTTTATTGAACTAATGAAATTTTTTTATTTTTGGGGTAACATTTTGATCCCAAATATGATGTAAATTTCTATCCAAAGGTTCATTTCTCTAGATATATGTTCTAGACTTGACAGAATAGTTTCTCAAATAGTTAATTTTTCCAAATAAAGTAGTCCTTGCTATTTGGATCTATGAGAAGAATGCCAATTATTTGCTTTTCTTAGAAATCATGTAGAGAAGATAATAACTTTTTATTTTTTTTATATTGAAGATATATTTTGATATTTTATCTTATAAATAAATTATATGATATAGTGTATAGATATTTCATACATGGATTTTTATATTGAATATAATGACTCTTTTGATTTATATTAACTTATAAAAGGCATTAATTCAATTACTTACAAGTGTGCATGGATTTATGTGTATGTTATCTCATATTATGAATAAAATTTTAAAAATAGAACATTATAGATATTCAATTTAATATATCTCTTCTTCCAAATAGTCCTTTTATATATGATTGAATGCTAATGTTTGATATGGATGTGAATGGGTGGATTGTAATCATTTAATGTGGTTATTATGATCATTGAATTTGGTCAAACATCTCTCACAATATTTTAATTCTAGTATAAACCTTATTTACCCTTACTACCTGTACGAAGGTGAAAACCATGCATCTAGACCATTGCAAGCATGTTAAAATATAATAAATAGAAATCAAGTAACCATTTTCACAAATAAAAGATATCCAAGAAAATGGGATTGCCCTTTTATTAAAAAGTGATAAATCTTGGTTATAATAGCTCCCTCTTAGGAAGTCACTCAATTTGATACAATGTTTACAATAGTTGAGACCCCTTAACAGGGAGATATGCACTCAAAGGGGCTTCAATTTGACACCAATTTGCATGAGGGCTTACTAGATGCCTCCTTCTCCAATGTTCAAAGGGAATGTTTTGAATGCGGTTTATTCTTGGATAGATCTATTACCTGCATGCAAGGAAAAAAAAATATTAAAAGCATATGAGGCCTCTCAAGATGAGGCTTATTCCATATATCTACAAGAAATAGTATGAAAGCATAAAGGGAGCACAAAAAAGCATAAATGGAAGAAAAAGACATCTATTAAAATTCTTATGAACCATGAAAATATGATAAAATAGTAAATCTAAACTAGGGTAAAATAATGATGCTTAAAGGTAGGCATATCTACACTAGAAGTTGAAGAAACTATGTCTCAAACCGTCGATGGTTGTGCCTACGAGCCACTATCAAAGATAGCGGATGCTAAATATGATATTTGCTCCTTGTGTCAGGTTCTACAACTTAGAAATCCCTAATTGAATTAGTGTTCAAGGATTGCTGGTGTGTCTAAACATGGATTTGTGAGTGAAATATCTTGAATCTATAGTAGATTAAAGGAAAATGGATGATTTTCTTCTCAACCTCGTGGAAGCTCCGTTGTTGATGACATACTTGGCAATATGTAATCAAGCAGCACTTTGACGCTCCTCACAGGTCTATCAATTTGTTTCTCAATGTGGTAGGGCTTTTTTGCATAAAATTCTCCATCATACTTGTTCCTGGGAGGGTGCATATGTAGGCCTCCCAAATTCCAAATCTTGTCTTCTTGGAGAATCCAAGATCAAGATTTGCATGAAACCAGTTGTTGGGGGGAAAGGCCTAGTTCTAGACTTGCAGGGGAGTGGTAGTTAGAGAAAATCTAGGAGATTCACACCCAAAACCAATTGAATCCAATACAAGATCAGTTACCATGCATGATTTGGGCTTGCATTTCATGGCCAACTTTGTCTCAGTGCTGGCCATTATCCACAACAATGACTAGCTTGTAACCACTCTGAGCTTCAACGATTGGACTGACAGCTACTCTGGTCGATAACAACTATGCTTGAATAGGTTATAACTATCTCTAGTGAGTGGTTAGAACCATTGCTAGCTCTTGGAAAGGTCTAAGATTAGTCATATGGTCTACAAAGGTTCCCATATGAGTAGTCTTCTAAACATGATGTATTTTAGGTGTCTACAGATACCCCTTTTTGTGATGCATTGTTGGAAACATAGCACTAAGAAAAAGTAGACCACCTAAAGCCATTTTTTAGGGTTTATGATGATAATTGATCTGATCAAACTTAGATGCCCTGATCATGATAAGGGCATGCATATCTAAATCATTGCTTCCAACGACGTGGAAGGCTTAGTTTACATAAGACTTTGAAGTCCACTAGATTATCGAGTCACATTGCTTAACATTCACAAAGGACCAAAAACTAGATTGTCAAAGGATTAAATAAACATATTTTCTTTTGCCCCAAGCAATAGGGTAAGCTCATGATGGTTGTTAGTAATGATTCGTAAGATGAACATGATTAACTTGATTAAGTTATCAATTGTTGATTTTTATTATGATTTTTTTATTATGACTACCGCCTCAAGTGATGAGTCAATGAGGATAATATTGATGATAAAAGTAATGAGTCACTTGACCAAGATGATTGATTCAGACATTTAATATGAATGCTTTTGTTTTTATATGGCAAGTCCTATTACAAGTGTGATTTCAACCAATAATAGTGATTGTAAATTTTTATCCTATGGAGCAATCCTACCACAATGGCCTTATTAGGGAATAAAGATGATAGCAATTCCATTAAAGTTTATGTTGAATCACTCGATGATATGATGAAAATATCATGAAATAAATGAAACAAATTCCTCATTTCCATGGGGCAGTCTGACCGCCATGGCCTTCTTTGGGATTGAAGTGAAGCATTGCAATTCAATGATGACTAGTTTGGCTCAAATATCCTTATGGTAATTTACTCATCTTGTTGGATTGCATGGAGCACAAGTCGCTACAAATACCAAGTATATAGGGTAAATAACTAGGTATGAGGTGCATTTGAAATGTTGATGTTAATGATTTTTTTTGTTATTTTATGATTTTGGACCATTAGATATGCTTAATTGTCCATTCTGAATATTCCCATGGTGAGAAATATAATACATTTATTGTTGTTTGCTAGCCACTATAGTGGCCCAATTTTGCAATTTTATGACTGCTGAAAGCATAAGAAGCCTGCACTTTCTAGCCACTATCATTATCAGTGGCCATGATAAAACTAAAAAATATAAAAATAAAATTAGGATTTTCAATTCATTATTTTCCAGTTGTCAATTTGCAACTATGAGCTCTGAGAGAGAAAGGGAGAAAGTAACCTAGAAGACTGCTTTATACCTCAAACTATGGTGGACCAAGGTGAGGCTTCTACAAGCGAAGGATTTGGGGTTTCATAGGTATTTCTTGAAACTCTAACTTGCTTATTTAACCAATAAAATGAACCAAACTAAGTAATAAGTAAATTACCCTCATTAAACTCGTTGGTAATGAATTGCATGTGTATCTAGGATTAGAACTAGGCTAATTTAGGTGGGTGTATTTTAGTTTTAGTATTTTTTTTTTTTTTGGAATTTTGGGCGAGGGCGAATGTTGTTGGCATGCTGCCTCATGACCGCTATCACTCAGGGTGGCCCCTAATTGGTAAATAGGGGTCACTGGTTTGACCATTGGTTGCTGGCTATTGTTGGCATTGATAACTTCTATGGTGGCTGATGTCAGTTTAAGTGGTCATTAACCTTAGAATTTTTTTTTTTTTTTTTGATTTTTGCTTATTTTAATTGATTTTTTTATTTTTTCAAGTACAAATTTTGATTTTTTTGCATGTTTTGGTGTATTTTATTATTGTGTTTGTACCCTTGCTTGATTATGGGTTATTGTTACACCATTTTTGGATTTATTATGATTTTTAGTGCAAGTGCATCTGATTAGGTATTTATTTTGGCACATTTAGATCTTGTTTGCGTGGGATTGAGAGCTTGATTTACTTATAGCGCTACTACCACACATGACACAGGTATATTGGGCATGTTTCAATTCTTGGGGCCTAATGTATGCTACGAGATTGCTGATGATTATGTTGGACCAGGCCTACCTTATTGTGCTAGCCCATAGATGGGACTACTGGATGAACACTTTCCATCTCCTAATTGGTGAAATGACCATCACTCCCAAGGATGTCTATAGGATCTTCAGAATCCTTTTTGATGGATAAGCCATCATCTCATCCCCTACTAGACAAAGGCTAGCAATTTTTGATAGAGTCTTCAGTGCCCAGACATGGGAAGCCTTGGGAGATATACATCATGGAGGAGTTCATGTCACCTACTAGTATCATGCTCAGGTTTTCTCATGGTTCTAGGCTGTGTTGATGCATGTTATTTGCAACGTGCTTCTCCCAAACACATCAGGGGTGAGGTTCCCTTGGAACCTCTTAGTGATGGTGCAAGACCTTCTAGACAATGTCGAGCCCATAATTATGGCTTGGGAGAGTGCACTATTAGCATAGCTCTATGATGATCTATACTAGATTCAATGGCAAGATCAAGCTAGAGTTACTTGTAGCTTGCTCCTATAGATCTGGGGGTGGGAGCATATCAAGATAGATCACCCAGCTAGATTTACCTATGATATTACTACTATATATGCAAGGGCATAGTGTTACGGGTACATGTGGCCACAAGACATAGAGGAGTGATGGAGTCACCACCACATAGGGGATTTTGCCCATTATGCAGTTTATCTGATCAGGATATAGGCCCAAGACATCATTTGGAGGCCCTATGTGGATTGCCTTGCTTGGGAGGAGGTCGACCAATTCATGGTATGGATGAGGCACGATCGATGGGTCATAAATCACAAGGTAAGGGTGATGGAGTTATTTCATTACTCCTAGGTTACCAAGTAGTTCAAGATTCAACAAGACATCCCACTAGAGCCTATTATCTATAGATGAATTCAAGTGGAGAGGGATCTCCCAGTATCTTAGATCATAGTTCTCTTAAAGGAGGTAGATCCTCCTACATTTGATGTCAGTATAGCAGATTCTGATACTATAGAGGCATACACCTAGTGGTGAGTTACGTGACTATGGTAGGGTGGCAGCCACCTAGGGTTATCTAGAGATGAGGCACCTAAGGATGATCTTGATGAAATATGGGTGTGAGCTAGGATATAAGAGTAGGGCTAGAATATCAAGGAGAAGGCAGTGCCAAAAGAGGAGTAGAAGGTAGCTCCAGAGGAGTAGGAGTCTCTCCTCTGGGATCAGCTACATAGCATGGAGACTAAGCTTAATACCACTTGATGATAGATCCTAAAGTGGGATACCTCTCTCGCTACCTTATAGAGCCAACTATTAGTAGGATAGGCTACCTGGAATGGTTATGAGGAGGAGAGGACCTCTCTATAGAAGTGAATTGACTCATCACTGACCAGGATAGAGGAGCTCATTATAGAGAGAGATGCTATGTGATCACAGATTATACTAGCCACTATAGCTACTTAGGGGCCAGTAGATTTAGACTTAGAGGTAGATATTAGGAACCTACAAGGGCTCGTAGAGGATTATGAGGATTATATATTGGTAGATGTTAGGTAAATTATCTCTATACAACTCCAAATTATGATGCTAGGTGGCACTCCTTAAGAGAGGTCTATATAGGAGGCTCACATCGAAGTAGGCAGAGTGAGTCAAGACAATAGTTAGTGTGGCCCAGCCATAAGATAGGGAATCAGATAGAGAGGACCATAGGGACTAGCTCCAAACAGACTCACAGATATGGAGCCAAGGGTGGAGGTGAGCCTGGGGATGCAAGCCCAGTCTAATTTTTTAGATACATGTATCATTTTTGTGTGTAAGGTCTAAGGACCTACACTGTTGTAACCTATGAGTATTTTTGTATCCTTTATGTACTTATGATAAACACACATATATATATGATATTATCATTTAAGACTCATTATGTGTATGATGTGTTTTTGCTTTTATGTTGATGTTTATGAGATGCATATGTATGCGGTGTTGATATGATTTGATTATTTCTATATGATGTGATATTTTGATGATATGCATTAGCTAGATGATTTATGTATGATTAGATATTATGATCTAGATGTGTAGATGGACTACTTATGATGTATGCATATATGGATGCAATGATTTGTGTTAAATGCATGTTTGTTTTGATTTAATTGTATGCATCTAACTTATGTTGTTATGATATGGTAAATGCAATGTGTGTAATGCATTATTTACATGATGATGATCTAATGTAAATGAACCTGTATGCTTTAATCACTTAAAATATAAGGAATAAATGTGATATGAGTTTAACAATCTAATGGATGACACCACAAAATGTATAAAAATCATGAATGAAAATGGTAACTCTTAGCATAAGAAAGAATCATTTTACCATCCATATATGAAATGAAAGCAGTATGATATGTAATGATTTATGAGATGAGATGTTTTGTTGCTATTTGGGAATTTTTGAGGTTTTCCATGAGACTCAAACACCCTAGTTAATTAATCAAAAGTTGTATAATGACCATACAAGAATCCTGAAAGATGAAGTTTTTGTTATGAAGACCAAGATATTCATTATACCTATATGTGCAAATAAATATATTAGAGAGACATAAGCCTAACCCAATGCCTTGCGGGATTCATTCAGCCCATTAATGTATTGGGGATTACCAAATGCTCATCATGCTCCTAAGTTTAACTGAGTTGGATTAGACCATTAGGTGATACAGGACATCTAAAGCTAGCTCTGTTTGCACATTATTTTTAACTATCCCAATGATAGGTGGGATTAATTAAGCCCATTGCTCTATTAGGGATCACTCAATGGTTTAGGTATGTTGACCATTATAGGGATTCAAGCTCTTCACCCCCTTATTTTTTTCATATTTATTTGGGATACTTGCTTATGCTTAGTGATGAAAAATATTGTTTATTTGATTTATTTTGAGCAAGGGATTTATGTAGTGATGATAATAACTTTTTATTTTGCTTTATTTTGGGTGAAAGCAAGGGATTTATTTGGGTAGGGAGGAACTTGTCCTTTTTTCAATGATCAAAATCCTATACCATGCACATCACAATATGAACAAGTAAAAACCTTTCACTTAGGATGCCTAGTATCAATTTATAGTGTTCATATTTCCCTTGTTTCAACTAGAATTTTAGTGTTTTGATTAGTTATAGGATTTTGATATATGCTAGGTACTATCAAAAATAGACCTCATATTTTTCCAGTGAATATAGCTTTCTACAAAATCTGATAATATCACTAGGTATGGTTGAATGACTAAAAAACCCTAGTATATTCCTTGTAGCATCAGGAAGGGGTTGTGTTGAAAAACACAATTACTCACATGGGTTATTGATGAATGAATATTTTAAGATGCATGATTGGCATACAGATGTGACACCATTTGCAATGTTGAAAACATTTATCCTAATGTGAATGCAATGGATGCAACATGCCTAATGCAATGCAATTACATGAATTCAAATGAAAAATGTAAGATGCAAATATTTTTGTATTTTAATGTTTTTAATTATTTTTGTGTTTTTGTGTTTTGTTTTTTACCAAAGGGTTTAAATACCTTTGGAGCCTTTTGTGAGTTGACCAAAGGGCTTATGCTACCTTTGGAGCTTTTTGTGAGTTGACCAAAGGGCTTAATGTGCCTTTGGGGCTTTTTGTGAGTAGACCAAAGGGCCTATGATGCCGTTGGAGCCTTTTGTGAGTTGACCAAAGGTCTTATGATTCATTTGGAGCCTTTTGTGGGTTTAAAAAAGAGCTTATGATGCCTTTTGGTATTTTTGTGAGTTAACCAAAGGGCTTATGATACCTTTGGGGCTTTTTGTGAGTTGACCAAAGGGCTTATGATGCCTTTGGGGATTTTTTTGAGTTGACCAAAGGGCTTATGATGCCTTTGGGGATTTTTTGAGTTGACCAAAGGGCTTATGATGCCTTTGGAGCCTTTTATGAGTTGAAAAAATGGCTTAAGTGAAGTAACAAAAAAAATGATTTCCTAAATAGATTGAAACTAAAATGTAATCTAGTGTTTATAAGAAAACATGCAAAAGAGATATGCTAAATAAGTAAACCAAGTAAGCTATTGAAATGACAAATGATTTGAAGTAAAAGAAGGGGGGTTATCCTTGTATTTATAAATTAATCAATACAATGGTTACAATACATCCCCTTGAGGGCTTCTCATTTTGATACATTTTAGATTACAAGTTATGAGGGATCAAATCCCTTCATGAGCTTAACGACATGCTTCCGGTGTTCTTATTGCAAACCACACTTGAGAGCTATTCTTAGGCAATGTTTATTCAGCTCCTTAGCTCCTACCTCATGCATAAAATACCTATACCTACACACAAGAGATTGATTTAAGTTAATAGCATATGCGTTTGATATTGAAAACTATGAAAACCATAGAAAGTATGAATCTATGAATATAAGTTTTATTTGTGACTATTCTAAACTCCAAATGAATTGCAAATTTGATATGATGTTATTAAGATGATTTTTGAAGGATATAAGCATAAATTACAGTGCAATTGTGATCAGAACTTGTGGCCATCCCTGGTAGGAGCAACTAAGATTGAAATTACAAAACATAAATTGACACATAAAATATATTCCAAACTTAACCAAATTTGAATATGCTATTATTCTAATGATATAGAATTAATATATGCTAAAATTGGATTAAAATTTTTAGCCATTTCATGGCCGTCCCTAGAAATTGTAACTAGGACTGTTATTCGTCCATAGTAGGGATGGTCACAAAATTCTCCTAAATGCAATGTCATAAAATTTGGTCAAATTACTCTTATATTTTATAGGTTTTGGAATGAATTAGAATATTTAAGGATGCCCCTAAAAGTGCCTTCAAATGAAGAGGTTTTAAACAAAAATATGTGGGAAAATGTGTGGACAAGTATTGGTAGCACTTCATGGTTGAATGTTGTAAATCTCTCCTTTTTGAATTGGGTGTGAGCACCTCAATTTATATCCCAAAAGGTTAAAAGGGGCAAAGGAGAAAGTTATAGCATGCAAGGCAAGTGCCACCACTTGTCAATTCCTTTGCCATGCATAGGGTGAAAGAGGATGCCCATTTGGACCTCCAATTTGCAGGTCCTAATGTCTATGACAACCTCCAAATCAATTTTAGGTGATTGGGTAGGATAAATGGTAAGAATTGATTGCCATTTATGCCACCCTTTGAATTTTGGAGGGTTTGGTTCATGACCATCCCACCCAAGGATGACTGTTGGTGGCCATCCTTGGCTAGGACGGTCATGAACTGTGACCGTCCCTAGGTGGTATGACCATAGCTACATGGTCTAAAACATCCAAAAAGTGGGGTGAACCTTACCAAAAGTGGTTGGGAGACCTAATTAACCCCTGAGGGTTTCCCAATGGGGCCATATGATGTCGATAAGAGTGGCACATAGTGGTAAATTGGCAATATTATCCGATTTACATGATTTTAGTGTCTAAAAATGTCCATTTTTGAGACATGTGTGCAATAGAACACTGAGATAAAATAGATGATCTAATATTTAAATGATTAAGGTTATTAATTAACCTAACCAAATTTAGATACCTCCATTGTGGAAAGAGCATACATTCTTGGAATCCTTGCTTTTGACATAGTTGAAGGATTGATTTTGGTATACCTTTCAGTCGTGCTTGCCATAACATTTGTGGGGCTTAGGGTATGCTTGGTATTGGTTCATTATTTCCTTGTAATCCTTTTAAAGAGTGAATTACTAAGGCTTCAAGGAGGCTAAGCCTTTTTTTTTTTGTATTTGATTATTTTTTGTCCCAACATGGGCTTGCAAATTTATCTTTGGCAAAGATTATTTTCAATGTATGAAAATTGCACTTTTGAGTGTTTTAAGTGTTGATTTGATTTGTGAATTAATTATTATGACTACCCCCTCAAGAAATGATTCAATGAGGTCATGACCAATGATAAAGTGATGAGTCACTTGACCCATATGACTTAATTGGAATAACCATCAGTTTTGCCCATTTCAAGATGTACCAAGTTTGTTAGGATTTTGATTGTTTTGATGGTGTTTCATGGAAGCAAAATACTAAATAATTTATTACCGTGGAGCAGTCCAGCCATGGTGGTCTTCTTGGGGAGTAAAATAGAGAATTTTAAAAGCATCCATAAATACTTTTAGTTCAATCTTGATCCATGTTAATTTTAATCATTTTAAACTTGTTTTTGGTGGGTTTTTTGCCCTATTTTTGAACTTTTTAAGCTATTTTTTAGGATTTTTTGGTGGCCATCCCTAGGCAGGATGGCTATATAGTTTATGGCTATCCTAGGGTGGGACAGTGAGCCAATTAGTTGATTGTCCCACCAAGGGGCAACCATGCTTATTTGAAGGCTATATAATCCCAAAATGAGGCAAATGAGCTCATTTTGCATTCATAACTTGGAAAACTTGAGAGGTGAAGAGGAGAGAGTTGTTTTTCTAAAGTGGAGCACTACTAAGAGTACCCCACAATTAGTATGATCCATCCATAGAACACATCGAGTAGCGGAGTTGGTGCATGATGGGTACCGACTACATTTTCTCCTTTTCTTTATTTAATGTGAAATTGGAATTTCTTGCGATTTTTCCATAATATACACTAAATATTAGTTAAATAACCGTAATAGTAGGTAAATTTAGGAATGCATGTTTTTATTTTTTGTTTTAGATGCATTATTTTTCAGGTTTTTTGTTATTTTCATGCTTTTTTAGGTCTAATTTAGGGATCAACATGACCCAATTTTAGCCAAATTTGGGGGCCATCCCTAGGTGGGATGACTACCAAATTAGGGGCCATCCTTGGGTGGGACAGTCACAAAAATAGGGCAAAAGGGGCCATTTTTTTGTTATTTTTATGATATTTTTAGACTTTTTTGATGTTTTTTAGTGCATTTTTGACAAGTGGTTTAACTCTATCAGGTGGTGAAGAGTCAGCATCAATTTTCAACTCTCTTTATGACCATGAGGTATCTTATAATAAATGGGGACTAGAAATGGTTTTATGCCATTGGCATTAAGCATATGACACGGTTGGAGCCTGTGGTGGGCTACCATGCTTACTTGACTACCCTGATAGACTTATGGGATACTCACAAAAATACCTTCCACATACCTATAGGGCATATGATGGTGACTTTGGAGGATGTCTATAGAATATTGCATATTCTAATAGAGGGGTAACTAATCGTATCTACTCGCCAAGATCGAACAGATGTAGTGATGTAGCAATAACTTGACCGAGACTAGTAGGAGGGAGTGTACGACCTACTCTGTAGAGGGATATTAGTGGAGCTATGGTATGCAACTGGTGTATTGAATATTAGACATGCCTTATTGATGACATTGATCTCTAATATGTTGCTTCTAAACTCGTCAAGCGCCAGGTTCCCCTGGAACCTTATAGAGTTGGTTTTTACACTTATGGAGTACCCTATAGAGCAACCACTAGTGATGGCTTAGGTTACTACCTTATTGGTACAATTATATGATGAGCTATATGATATTCACTCCCATGGTGGAAGGGCTTAGGGTGTAGTTTTCTACTACAGTTTTGGGGATGACAACATATTGATGTGGACCGACCATAGGGACTACCATGGATGACATGAGTGCAGCTGGAAAAATTGGATATAGGCTATGGCATTCTATGGTAGCGATATTAGGAGATAGGTCAGGGTCATCACTTTACAGGTGAGGTTGAGCACTCTATGTAGTCTTTTGCACAACTCAGGGTAGAGGAGGTAACTTGGAGACCTTATAGAGATTGTCCAGTATTGTCTGAGGCTGAGAAAAAGTTGCACCAAGTAAGGTGAGGTAGATGGATAGTTGGGTGACACAATACTAAGCAAAAGTACTTTACTTATGCTTGAGTCCTATTGTAGTTTAGGCTAAATCAAGGTTTTCCTAGTGAGTTGATGACCTACCGATATTATGGGGATGAGAGGACCCTTATATGGCCTATAATGGAGGTAGTGGTGGAGGAGTCAGATCTTGCAGTAGACATATCTGAGATGGATGATGCTAGGACTATAGAGGAGTATGAATCATGGTGGGTGACACAATAGTGGTGAGGAGAGGGGCAACTATGAGGGGATGCAACTACGATGGTAGAGGAAGTACCCAAGGATGCTTTAGAGGAGGAGGGTCAGGATGAGTCACCAAATGATGAGGAGGTCGATACAAGCGAGCGACATGTGCATCACTATGTAGTATATGAGTGGACAAAGCTCCTTGAATTAGGGGATCTAAAGGGCGACTTTGGTGAGGCTGAATTTGATGATTAAGGAATATAGGTACAACTGGTAGCATGAGATGCTATGATTACTAAGTTGTGATGTAAGGTTATGAGAGGTCGAAGAGAGAGGGATCTCCTCCAAGCATAGGTATAGAGCACCTAGGCTAAGATGGATAGGCAGGTAGCTTTGATAGCTACTATTCAAGCATAGGTTAGAGTGCAGAGACTTAGCCATGAGGGATCTAGTAGTGGCAAGATGACCAAGCTATGGGAGGATGTGGAATAGATCTAGTCCTTAGTGGGAGTCCTCTAGTATCATTGCTAATAGAAGCCAACTTATACTAAGGATTTGGAGGATGAGATAGTGTGCCTTAGGGGGTGCTTACCAGCCCATCCATCTACTAGTGGGTCACACCAGAGTCAGAGGAGTGGTACAAGATAAACTTCTACACTGATGGAGGTTCCTAGATCTACATGGAGGGTAGATAGGATAGGGGGTAGCATGTCAGGGAGTTCTTAGTAGAATTTGATTGAGGGTCAGGGCTAGAGTCATAGTACCAGTCCTACATGACCATGGTGTTTGAGACTTTGATGGTTCTTTTTATTATTTTGGGATTTATGAGGTCTAAGGACCCACTTTATTATAGCCTATGGGTAGTTTATGGATGATGATGTAGTTTTTTATTTTATACATACATACATATATATATATATATATATATATATATATATATATATATATATATATATATATGTTGGCAATTTTGGGTTTGAGATCCTAGCTTCTTGTCTATGAGTTGTCATTGATGTCAAAAGGAACTGGCATTAATGTCAAGAGGATTTATTGACTTCAAAGGTTGAAGATTCCAAAGAATATTTTCTAGAAGATTTCGGAGAGATTCCATGTGGCAGATGAAAATGTTTTTATCAAAACCATGGCAGGTTTAAGGGTTTTTATTAAAACCAAGTGGATGCATTAAGGGTTTTTCTCAAAACCACTCTTAGCTTAATGCAAAGGCTAGAGACACTTATTAATTAAATAACTTAATTAATAAAACCTTTTAAGGTTTTTTAATTAATTATTTATTTGATTTAGTGATTAAATTATTTTAATAATTTAATGGGTTCTCCACCTAAGGTCTAAGGTCTAAAAGACCTTTGATTATTTTTTAAATAATCAAAAGGGTTTCATAAACCCTAAAGTTTTTTCGAAGGCACAAAAATAATATTAATTCAAAAAGTTTGAATTATCCTCCTACCGACGTCGTGCATAGCATGGAAGTTTGGCTATATAAGCCATAACCTATAGTCCAAAGCATGGTGTGAAAGAAATTTGAATTGTGCAAACGTTGGGAAGTAAAAGCTATGACTATCATTTTTTTCGCCACATTTATCCACCACAAAAGGGTTAAGAAGAAGGAGACTCTTGCTAGCCTTCAAGCTAGCGTCATTGGCCTAGTGGCAATGACTGTTCTGCGAAGGCACTTGAAGGGAGGTCAAGCGTTCGACTCCCGCCATGGAGTGTGAGAAGATTTTTTGTGCTCTGATTTTTTTGGAGGCACTGTTGACCCGCGATTTTTAGAAGCATTTTTTTGGTAAGGTTTTTAAAATAAAATTTGCATTTTGTTAAAGAAGAAGTGGTTGGGCAGATTTATTTAAAATTATTTTTAAGGTTAAATGTTTCTTTGGAGATATAAGGTTGATAGTGTGTGGTTGATATTTTTGGCTTGATTGTTGAGTGAGATTTGCTTAGAAGCTATTATTCCTTGAGCATGTTTAATTAACTTGGAGAAATAAGGTGTAAAAGGATATATTGTTTGTATGCTTTATATTTTTTGGTAGTTGACTTCTAAGGATTGGATTCATAAGGTGTTTTATGGAATAAATAATTTTGTGGTTACTTTTATGATCTAACCCTAACTTGGTGGAAAATTTGAGGGTGGTGTTGGTAACAGGTTGAAGAACTATTCTCTTCTTCCTCAAACAAAGGTATGGGCAACTTCTTCCATGTATATTTTTGATGGTGTATTTTCTGAAATTGAGTTTGGAGTGAAAATGTTGTCTACTAGGTATTCTTGTTGGTGTAAATCCTATTTTCTGGATATTGAAGATTGTTTATGCATTAAAATCATTGATGAGTTTTTGTGTGAATGCATAATTATGGTTGAGGAAGAGGAAGCATTTTGCACTAGGGTTTATGTTAGTAATTCTTGCTACTTGCATTGAGATGGTGAAACCCTTAGTTGGCTGTTTTGAGATTGATGGTTGATTTGCTTCCATAGAGGTTGTTTTGATAAAGTTAATGCTTTAATTGTTTCATGTTTTGGGCTTACTCCATTGAGATTGATTTGAGCAAGTTATTCTTTGCATTGGTGATTTATGTTGGTGGCTATTTTGTTCAAATATCTTTGGAGGGAAAAGAGTGTCTACTAGTTTCCTTTTCATGTAGTGATTGGTTGAATGCTTCAAGGTTAATGTTGAGTTGAATGATGTTGGTTAAACCTTGTCTATAAGCATTGTTGTCAAAGCCCTAATTGGTAGTGAAAAGATATTGGTTGTGGAATGAACATGAGTATCATTTTTATATGAGTTATTGCATGGTTGGAAATTGTTGGGTTGTGTTTCATGTTCTTGAGAAAAGCATACTACATCTATCTTATTCTTTTGAGATTGAATTGAGATTGAGTTGAGATTTGAGATTGAGATTGAGTTGAGATTGAGATTGGGAGTTAAGTATAGAACATATTGAGTCTCTAACAATTCTCTTTATGCTTCTATGAGGTTGATGAATCACATTGGGTCTCTAACAATTCTCTTTGTGGGTTCATGCTAAGCAAGTTTTTCTTGGTGAGCTTGCTGATTTGGACAGGTTCTAGTGAGGACTTGTGAGCTGATTTGGACAGGTTCTAGTGAGGACTTGTGAGCTGATTTGGACAGGTCCTAGAAGAGGACGTGAGGACAGAGTTGAAGTGGTTCTTTGAGAAGAACCTGAGGACAAATTTTATAAGTCTTTGAGAAGGCTTGTGTGTAGCAGAGATTGATTTGTTCAAGCTTTATGAGTTGATCTTGGGACAGATCTGATAGAGTGAGGAATACTTGTGCTAGACCAACTGATTGTGTTTAGTACAGGTTGATGAGTTATTGTGGAGGTGATCAGTGAGGACAGAGGTCTCTTGAGGCTGAGCATTGAGGACATGATGTCTTCTATGGAAAGGAGTTCCACATGCTAGCAAAAGAAGAGGTAGGTGATCTTCTGAAGTATCATTTCTAGAGTTGAGGGGAAGGTTTCTATTTTGGGCTGAGGCTCATAAATATTGTAATTGGGAAGGATTCCCAAAAAAAATTGAGAAATATTTTAGAGAAAATATTTGAGTGGACGTAGCCCACCTTGGGTGAACCATGTTAAAATGGGTCTTCATTGTGTGATGTTTTCTGTGATGATTAATGCTATGATGATGCCACTGCTATCTAAAGTAAAAATTGATAAATGGTTAAGTCTTATACTGTTCACCCCCCATCTCAGTATAAGTCTATGTTCTTCAATATATATATATATATATATATATATATATATATATATATATATATGAGTTTTCTGTTATCATTATGTGATGTTTTACTACTTTATGAGATATATGCAATGCTTATATTTTTACTTTATGATGTTATGATGGATGCCTAACATGGATGCATGTATTTTTCCTATGATGTGATTTGATGATATTGATATTTGTAAATGCACAATGAAATGAATGATTTTTTTAATTTATATGATGTATTATGATGACTAGTTGACACATTAGATGCTAGCACCATCGATTATACAAATTTCATCTCATCATTTTGATGCTATTATGAAAATATGTAATGGCTTGTGTAAATATAAATTAACAAACATGTGATGGCATGAAGTGAAATGAAATGAATAGTTTGATTTTAATGATATGTTTGTGATTTTTAGGAGACTCAAACACTCTAGCTACCTAATAAAAATTTGTATAGTAACCATAAAATACTTTTTAACAAAGTTTAAATCTACTAAGATAACCAAGATATGCAATATCCCTATGTGTGCATGTGAGTTTATAAAATTATCCTAGTTCCAAACAGGACTGATTCAACCTATCTATACTTACCCTGGGAGTCTCATTATCTTGAGTTTTGGATGTAGTTGGATTAGAACACTAGGCAATACAAGCTACCAAAATATATCTCATCCACATGCAAACATTGGTCTGTACAAAATTGAGTTGCTTATGTGATAGACATATCATCATGCGTAAGGATACCACCATTGCCAAGTGGGCTTGATGCCACCCAACCTATAATGAGGATCACCTTATGGTTATCTAATGTTGAGAATTCAAGGGATTCAATTTCAATACTAATTTTCTTTTATCTTTGAATTTTGCTAGGGAGTTTTCTCATTTGTGTGATTTTGAGCAATGGATTTTGGTAGTGGTGAGAACCACTGTTTATTTTAATTTTTGCTTAATGGTGAAAATCATTGTTTATTTTGTATTTTTCTAAGTAATAATAATCACTATTTATTTTTCTCTTTTGGATACTTGCCCCAATTTGGTGTGAAGCAAGGGATTTTTATTTAAGGTAAGGAGGAACTTTTCCTTTTGTCAATTCTTAGCATATTTGAACCATTTGCATAGGGGGATGAGTGAGATAAACTTATTCACTTAAGTTAACCTAGACCACTTTGTAGGTTTCATATTTCCTTGTGGTAAACTTAGATTTATTAATGTGAAAATGTATCAAGATTTTGACATTTACAAGGTATAATCTAAGCAGGATTCTACCTTCTAAAAATTATGATAGCTTTCTACAAAGTTTGAAAAGAAAACTATAGATGGTTGAGTGACCAAAAATCCTAAATATGTCTTATGAACCATGGCTAAGCGAAGGGAAACAAACACACATTATGGAATGTATATGTAAATGGTAAAGATGATGTAAACAAGTGCTAAAATTGACCTTTGACAACATTAATTTTGATAGATGCCTAGTGTATAGACTTGGTTCTAGACATGTATGATCAAATTCTAATAATGCACAATGCAATGATGATAATGCCTAATGCAACTGATGTTATAATGCAATGATATGAACTTTAATGCAATGCAATATAATATTTTTATATTTTTTATGTTTTAATAATATTTTTTAATTATATATATATATATATGTATATACAGTTTGACCAATGGGCTTAACGAATGACATAGGGTCTTTTGGGTGACCAAAGGGCTTAGAGATGTCTTTATGGATTTTTAGGGTGACCAAGGGGCTTATAGATGCCTTTGGGGCATTTTGGGTCGACCAAAGGGCTTATATATGCCTTTGAGGCATTTTGGGTTGACCAAAGGGCTTATAGACACCTTTGAGGCTTTTTGGGTTGAACAAAGGGATTATAGATGCCTTTGGGGTATAATGGGTTGACCAAAGGGTTTATAGATTCCTTTGGTGCATTTTGGGGTGATATAGATGGTTGTATACCATCTATGGGTGTTTTAGGTTGACCTAGATTATCATAGACCACCTAGGGATGTTTTAGATTGACCAAGACGGTCATAGATTGACTAGGGATGTTTTAGGTTGACCTATATGGTCATTGACCATCTAGGGGTGTTTTAGGTTGACCTAGATGGTCATAGACTGCCTAGGAATATTTTAGGTTTACCTAGATGGTTGTAGACCACCTAGGGACATTTTGGTTTGACCTAAATAGTTGTAGATCATATAGGGGTATTTTAGAGTGACCTATATGGTCATAGACTATCTAGGGGTATTTTAGATTGATCTAGATGGTCATAGACCACATAGGATAATTTTAGGTTGACATAGATGGTTGTAAACCACCTAGGGATATTTTAGGTTAACCTAGATAGTCGTAGATCGCCTAGGATCATTTTGGGTTTACCTAGATGGTCGTAGACCACCTAGGGGTATTTTAGGTAGGGCATGGTGCTCTAAGCATGGAAAGGTCACAAGTGATTAATATTCAAAGGTTCAAGATCTTCACTTCCTTTAATAGATGCTAAGTGATAAGTTCCAGGTCCAATATGACTAGTGATGATATATGGAACTAACCACTTTACCATGAATTTATCCCATAGATGGGGTGGAAAATTTGAGTTTTTTTGGTTCTCTTTTATAACTAAATCACCAACTTGAAAGTCTCTATGGTGGAATTTCTTGTTTTAAGCTCTCTTAAGGTGTTCTTGATACACAAATAGATTCTCAAGAGCATTAAAACATCATTCATAAAGCAAAGTGAGTTGATATAGGTGATATTGTCGTGCAGTATCATCATCGATGAACTCCTGCATAGATATGCACAGTGACAGTATCTCCAAATTTAAAGGTATGATAGTCTCAACCCCATACACTAGTGAAAATAGAGTTGCCCCAATGGGAGTTTGAATATTAGTGTGAGAGATCCAAAGGGTAAGAGGTAACTAATAATGCCAATCCTTATGATTTTCCTTAACATTTTTCTTTAAGATTACAACTCCTATTTTATTAGATGCATCTACTTTACCATTAGCTTTTGGATAATAGGGCATAGAAAAGTTGTGTTGTATATTATATTTTGTTGTTAGAGCATGCACATATTTATTCTTAAAGGGTATCCCATTATCTAAAATTATCTTGGATGGAATACCAAAATGACAAATGATGTTATGCAATATGAACTCCATGATGCGAAGTCTAGTCATAGTGGTAAGGGGAATTGCTTCCACCCATTTTTTGAAGTACTCAGTAGTTGTAATGATAAATATGTGACAACTTGAGGAGGTAGGTGATATTTTACCAATTAAATCAAACCCCCATTGTGAAAATGGCCAAACTGATTGAATTGGTTGTAAGGTCTGTGTGTTAAATTTACATGGTGTTGACATTTTATGCACTTCTTCACATAAATGCAAAAATATTGCTCTAAAGTGGGGCAATAATAGCTGATGAGAAGAATACGCTTTGTGATGGCCATGTCGTTGAAATGGCCACCACATGTACCATTGTGTGCTTGGGCAATTGCCCAAGCTAGCTCTTGAGATTCTAAGTAATGAAGGAGGATACCCTCATAACTTTGACGATACATTATGTCTCCTAGTAAGAAATACTTTGCCATATTTTTCTTAAATGCTCATTTTACGGCATGCGATAATCCATAAGGAATACTTCCCAATTTTAAATAATCTTTTATTTGGGTAGCCCAATATTGTTTTAAAGAATCCTTAATTGTATGAATTGTGTGATCCTTTTGATGTTCATATCTTGAAAATGTTGATTGGGAGAGAACTTGTAGATATAGTGTTGTGCTAGTATCAAAAGGATTTTAAGGGAATAAATTCCCCCAAGTGGTATTATTCAAATAATTGTGAATTTGAGAGAACCATTCATGTGAAGGCTCAATATAAATCATGTGGAATTCTAGTGTAGAGTTAAGCTCATCACACTTAATCATAGAGTGCGATAGCATTTTCACTTGAATGGTCATGATATCATCATACGGGTTATATAAAATTAAAGAGCCTAAGGAGGCCATTGTGTTTGCAAAGTGGTTAGATGAACGAGGGAGTGCCTCAATATCATACCACTCAAACTTTGCTAGTAGTTTGTCCACTAGGGCTTTGTAGGATTGCAAGAGTGGGCACCTACACTAGAATATTCCTTTGACCTGATTAACTATGAGCAATAAATCACTGAAAATATTGAGCTTTGTTATTTTTATGGTGATTTTCGTTTGAAGGCCTATGAGAAGGGCTTCATACTTGGAATTTTTATTGGTGCACGAGAAATTAGGTTTAAACAAAAGGGATATTGGAACCCATTGTAGTGTGAAAAAAATGATTCCTACGACACCCCCTTGCTCACACTTAGAACCATAAAAAAATAGAGTTATATTTTTAGAAATCTAAAATTTGTACATAGCTACCTCTACATACTTGTAGATCCTCTTGGACACTTGTAGGTTTACATAGGCCATCCTAGACACCTCTAGGCTATCGTATATTAGCATAGACTATTGTAGATCCCCCTAGACCTATGTAGAATATCATAGATATGCGTAAACATGCATAGACTAATGTAGACATGCATAGACTAGCGTAGATCACTCTAGATTAGAATAGCATATCATAGACTTACATAGGCTACTTCACTAGTTTATAGGTACAAAACCCTATTAAACTACCCAATCCACATCATAACCACTTTGCATCCATCAAAGGATCACTCATAAATAACCTAAGGCCACTTAAGCCCTTCCTAGACTTAATTAGGACCCCACGGGACTATTAGTTCCCAAAAAGTCTTAATTAAAGTCAATTCAAATTCCAATTTTAAAGTGACTTCACTTAAAGTGCAATTTTTGGATTAAAAAAAATTAATTAGGTTCCTAAACCCTAATTAGTCCTAATTATTCCCTACAACATGTGTGTGCACAAATTTGGTTAGGATATTTCTTAGGAAACCCTAACCTAACCCCAATCTAATCTTAGAGTTGACTAATCCTAGTTAACCCTAATCTCTCCTCACACATGTGAGGATGAGATATTTACTTAGGGAATGTGGGTATGACACCTCACAAACCCTCACCTAACCACCATATAACCTGACCTTAGGGTTTAGTTCTCCTAGCCACACCCCCTACACCTTAGGTTTATTTATAAACAGTGGACCTAATCCCTCATTCTACCTCTCTCTATCCTTTTAGCCAAAGCACATAAAATCTATCAAAATGCAACCAAACATACAAGCAAGGATAATTGATCTATACCAGGAATATTATAGCACCTGAGGAGTCCATCTATGCAAGGATTTCTATCAGAAAGTGCTTACAGTTGAATTCGCCCTCCAACCTACGAATATGGTACCAATTCACCCCCTGGCCTACAAATTGGGTCTACAGGTCTCAAATCATCCTAAATTTATTAGGTAAGATTTATTTGATGTTTTTATGATGTTTCCCATAGATTTTTATGCATTTTAGTACAATTTCATTTCCTATTTTTATCATTTTTCATAAATATGGGCCTAACCAAGGCAAGCCCCCAAACACTCTAACATTGTTTTTCAAGTCATAAAATAGGCGACAAAGCATCCACATAAACAACAATGGTGGCCCACATATGTAGGAAGCCCACCTACATTAAGGGACCCAAGAGCAGTTATCAGTCTATTTGATGTTCATAATGAAAGGAATCCTTATAATCCTTATTGTAACCTATGAATTCCATTTTAAATGAATAAAGAATAATTTTCTTGACATGTGCATTTACTTTGTACTTATGTTTGAGAAAATAGTGGCTTTTGTACATTTAATTTTGGCACACCCAGTGGGACCCCCACATAGGATTGTGTTGGAATAGTTTCTATCATAAATCTAACTCAATCTATTGTTTTTGTGTTGTTGTAGGTACCAATCCAGACATATCAAAGACCGTTGAGGCCCTAACAACCCCATAAAACCTTCAAAATAGGGATTTCAAGCCTCTAGATCTAATTTGCCCCCTAGCCTATTAATTCAGATCCAATTCATCCCCCAGCCTATGAATTGGTCCTACAAGCTTCAAAACTCCCCAAACTTGTAGGGGTGAGCAGCAGAGAAGTAAATAAGACCACATGTAGCATTAGAAACCAGTTATTCTCCACAAATTTCTTAGTTTTGACATTTATGTGCAAAGAAATATTTACTAGTAAATGCATCGATACATTGGGTAAATTTCCTTTTCCTTACGCATCCATCATGCTACAAATGTTTACTTTAGTTGTAGAAACTTGCGCAAAACCAAAAAGTTCAATTTCATTTATTTTTGAGAAATTGCTAATTTCATTTTGCAAATCGCATGTTGCATAAGTTTTGCATTTCTTCCTTGTTCCATTACATCAATTTCCTTCCAAAATCATTTTAGATTTTAGTTCTAATAGTCAAATTTAGAATTAGGGTTTTGCAAATCCCTTTTGCACATTTCTCTTGAAGCAATTTTGAATTTCCTTTTGTACAAAAATCAAAGTCAAATTCCTTTAATGCATTTAAGAATTAGGGCTTTTAAAATTTCTTTTTGGCACATTTCATTAAAGCAAATTTTAGATTCCTCTTTGTAAATACAAATTTCAGAATCTTTCTATTGTTATTAAATTAGGATTTTCCAATTTCTTTCACAAATCCCCTGGGTAAATCACAATTTGTTACATTTACTTCTACATATTTAGTTTAAGATTGCCTATTTATCTTTGTATAAATCCTTCTAGAATTTATTTCATGTTCCAAAATTAGGGTTCCATAAACCTATTTTCTCACATGTGTTACATTGCTTGTTTATACACTTTCATAGAATAGATCCTAGTTTTTTTCCAAAAGGCACATAGGATTAGATTTCTTTTATAAAATGCATCTTACTTTAGCCTTTGCTTCCAAAAAGTTAATCTAGAGCTAGAATTTTATTTCAAAAGAGAATTTAGTTATATTTATCACTTTATACATCATCATTAGCAAATTCAAACCCACACACACACATGGTTCAAAACAAGTGGTGAGATTGGACTTCATACCCAATCCATCACTTGAGACTAGTGTGGCAGGAGTAGTACCCTCCACCATTTCACCTTCTTAGACACATAGTAGCCATACGAATGGTTTTCTATATTTTATCACCAAAAAAACCCCCACTTTTGATACTGGGATCCTAGATTTCATCATCAGAAGTTACCTTCAGAGTGGGATAGGACTAGACGCCTTCATCCACAAGGCTCGTATAATTTATGGATACAATAACTATCATTCTTGACTAAGCCCACCCAAGGATGAAGTGAAAGCATGTGGTTGTTGACCATTCCTATCACATTTTTGACAGTGCCACCTCTTCTTGTGAGAGGCAATAGTGAGCTCATTTCAACATATTTAGTTCTCCCCTTTTAGGTTATCATTTTACTACACCTTCCATATAGGTCACCATTTGCATGTCATGATATTGTTCTATTTTTTGTATATTTGGATGTTGCAGGAGGTTTGATACTAACAAAATTCCTAATATTTTAGAGAATTCACTCCACTACCTATGGTTCTACCTAGGAAGTATCAAACTAAAATGAACAAAATACTTTATTTCTTGCATTTAGAACTGATTCTAGTTTTGCGTTGTTTGCATGATCACAAACTGGTTTCAGCATGTCACACCATGCAACACTTTTTTTTTCAGCTCCACACAACTTGTCACTTTAGTTTGAGTCCACACTTCATAAGGTTACCTCCAACCACCTTTACACATCACATATAGAACCATAGACTCCACCTCCTGTGTGATTCTGAAACTTCATAGCATGACATACAATATCATACATGTTGTTACCTGTAGTCATGAATGTGATCAAGTGCACCCCATAGATGAGGCACCTAACATCCCTTCTAGTTAGGCCATCCATCCCCCTTTGATCATGAAGGGGAAATCCACATACACACATGATCCAATCATAGAGTTTGATCCATGCCATACACACACGATGGATCATGGTGAGATGTCCTCTTCGAGTGAAATCCTTACCACTTCACTCGTAGAATATTATCCACTCCTTTTCCCTGTATCATAACCTAATACACCTACCACATTCTATGATAATGTCATGTACACTACTCCAGGACAACCTAAATTTTTCTTTACCATAAATGAGGAGACTCCACCCACATCCCCCACCTTTGCACACCCTTTCTTCCAAAGTTTATCTCAATCCCTCTTTTAGAATAACTCTTCCTTGTTGAACCGCACTCGCCCTGAGATTGCGTCATTCACCCCTACTATAATGATGATCTCAGACCCTTCCTCCTATACCATAGGTACACAAATATCTTTATTCCAAACCACATAATAGAAACCCCCTTTGTAGGAGCAATAAGCACCATCCCAAACACCATATCCATACTCTACTCAAGAGTCCCAACCATCATCATCCCAACAACCATTTTTCATAATATGAGGACCTATCATAACCACCTATTCAAAATCAAGCCATGCAATACCAACAACAACAACCAAATACTCACACCTAATCAACGATGGATATAGTCCTCACTCCAGCTTCCCAAGATCATACCTTAGAGGCTTACCCTCCTTCCTCCTCAACATTCCCACATCCATATCAGGTTTCTAGAATGTACCCTACTCAATCCTTCGCTCAACCTTCATCTACATCAACATTTATGTTACCTCCTCATCCTCCTCCTATTCAAGCCCCAACTCCTAGTCTTACTCCCACCTATGGATCAAGACCTGTAACCTACACTCCTACCCCTCCAGACTACTCAACACAATTTAGCTATACCACCTCCTATCCTTCAAGATAAAGACATGTCATGTCCTTCGATACCTTACCTCGACCACCCTTAGCATTGGTAGCCTCATACCTCCACCCTTTATGGTCATCACCACCTATGGCCCAACCATTATAGTAGGCTCCTACCCAGTAGGTACCCATGCCACAACACATCCCATAATCATATTACTACTATCCCCAAGAAACACCCACTCCATGACCTAGTGTCCCACTAGTCATGACATCATGTGTCGCTCATCACTTATCCTACCAGGACCAGTTGCAAAAATTCCCTCCTCAATACTAGGAAGAATAGCAACTCCAATACCTACCTCATTCCCAATATCAACCCATCGTAGCACAATCCTCCATGCCCTTAACACCTGAGCTTCATATCCTATGAGATGAATTCAAGATGTTAAACTTGCACATGGCCAGTTATGGACCACAAAAACTAACATATGATGAACTCTATAGTGAGCTAGTTCATCACCTTATCCTTATCGCTTTGAAATCCCAAAGTTAGATAAGTAAAAAGGTAAGGAAGATCCTAGACAACATGTCAGTAACTATCGCCTAGCTTGCTACTAGCTTCATAGTAGCAACCCTCTTATGTTACATACCTTCTCCCTTTCACTTGCAGGACAAGCCTTAGAATGGTATAACATGCTTCCACACCATAGCTTGTATACCTTCGAACAACTATCCAACTTCTTCTTGGAACATTTTTTCATAAAAATTAAGAAGAAGAATAACTTCTTGGATGTCTATGCCTTATGATAGGTTGATGATGAACCCATTACCAAATTTATGTCAATATGGAGATCGATCATCCATGACCTCACCCATAGTCTCCCTACCATTGAGCTAGTGATACTCTTTTCCAAGATTTGCCACAAACACATTTCCACCTCCCTGTAGCTTCACCAAAGTTGTACCTTTGAAGAAGCCATTGCCTAAGACAAAGTAATTGAGGACATCAAGGTCCAATCAGGAAAAATAAATTTAAGATAGAAGCCCAACTACAACTTTAACTTCTATTTTAATATAAATAAACCCAATCAACCCTTCCCTTGACTACCACAAGCCAATCAAGTGACAGCCGCTACCTTAGCACCCACACCGTTTTCACAACCTCCTCTTCCTCAATGTCAAATATTTCAAACCAATGTGCCTCCCCCTCCTAGGCCCCAACAATTTCATGGCATGCATCCATAGGCCCAACAATGCAACCTCATTCCACTTTCCAAACCATTACTAGCCCTCTTCTAGAGGTTATATGAGGGAGGTCACATTATCCTACCTGATATTTGACCTTTGGATCCAAACCTACCTAAGCCTCATGGATACAACAAGCAAACCTTCTATCAATACCACTAACAGTGTGGCCATGATATCGATTCTTGTCACTCTTTCTATGCTCAAGTCCAAGACCTAATTGATAGAGGTACCATCTAGGTTGCAAACCCTCTTGCCCCACAAAATCAAAACCTAGATATCTTACAAAACCCCTTACCTGACTACAGGGTAACTAACCCCCAACAGCCACCATTCAATCCTCCAGGGTCACCTAGGTAAGTAAACAGTGTCCAGCGTGATCCCCATCATGTGGCGTAGTGGGTATGATCAATATTACTATGTGCAACCAATGATACCCATCATGCTAAACAACAACTATTATTTATATACAAGTCCAATTTACATCACCATAGTCCTCTATGACTCCTAATGACATACCACCTTTGCAACAAAATGTCATTACAATCTATGGTAGCTTTACTCATAAATTACACAATGCCCCCACTTAGCTATTCATTTTTTATCTCCTACAACAATATCAACCCCATTGTGAGGCATTGAATGATATCCTACACTCCATCAATTTGGAGTCACATGACACAAATGCCTTCAACCCTCCATTAGTTTCCATGATCATGAGATTATATAATTGGTAGGAGAAGGAACATATCCTCCTCTCCATATACAAGTGACCATAAATGCCATCACCTACAAGCGTGTCCTCATTGATACTAGTTCCTCCATTAGTATTATCTCCACAGTGGCATTGCATCACTTGCATATCCCACCAGCCCATTTTACTACTTCATATCTTGACCTTTGTATCTTTGATGGTTCCATGAGAACCAAGGTAGGATCCATTATCTTACCTATCCGAGTGGGTATACGTACCATCTCCATCCTTTTTCACATCATCCAAGGTGAGATATAGTATAACATCCTTCTTGGTCAACCATGGATTGGGGACATCATTACCTTACAAATTTCCATGATAGACTTATCCATTGTATCCTTATCGATGGGGATCCCTTTAAATTTTGCAACATCACAGAACTCCCACCAGCACCTTCCTTTTCTTCCACACAACTCTTTTTTTTCTCTTCCCATTAATCTATTGGAGAATCGACATCATCCCCAATATCCACTTCACTACCACAAACCTCATCAAGGACACACACCTCAATGTCTACACCATTAGCGCCACCTTTACTAGCACATAACCCTACTACCATACCTTTCTCACCACCATCCTTGTGGATACCACCACCATCATAGTCATCATCATCCACAACTCCACCCATGATACTGTGATCAACATCACCCTCTTCCTTGTGCTCTATCGCTCCACCTCAATCATCTTCCCCTATGAGAGAACCTATTCTCTCTATGCCACAAACACCTCCACTTCCATTTTACCCATGACCTAGGTCATTCACTTCCCAACTTAGTCCAACACCGACACCCTCTCCTCCTTCTTCATAGTTCCCATAGACAAACCACCCTATCCCAGCTACCGTAGTTGAATGCCATGAGTGGGAGCAGTGACCTTCTCACTTTGATGACTAGTTGCTACACCCTTCTGCTGCCACTATAAGAGAATCTCATATTGCACCATTATATTTTGATTCATATTCACCACCTCATTTTCCATCATGTACGTCACCACACATTTTTATCTTCATGACAAATTTAGGCCTAGGGGATTACAATGTGTGTGATGCCCATGTACGTCCACATATCATATAGTCCACACGAGACTTTGGCCATCCCTCAACCTCGGTTCTAACCATCAAAACTGTTATACAATTAGGATCCTTTGACAATCATACCAACTTTGTCTATGCATGAGTTGATTCCTAACTCCTACCTATAGTAACTCCACCACCATAATATAGTTTTTGTGGTACACTTGATCACCTGGCTAATCCCTATTTTTCCTTACGCTACCTTCAACATTTCCATTGGCATGGATTTGGATTAGGACACTATGAAAAAGGGTTGCGTACACCCATTAACCCTTATGTCCAATTACCTACGAATAAATACAGGATGAGTTATAGGTCAAATTTCATTCACATGTTAGAGGATGAGTTATAGGATCTCACCCTACATCCTTCTCCTCTTCCAACACACACCTTGGAAGAATACATTGACATGACATCCTAGAGGACAATCCATTACTTCACTCTACTATCACAGTGTCGTGTGATTTATTCCAATAATTCCCTTATTTTGACACCACCTCATCATGTTGTGTCAATGAATTGATAAGCCAATTTGCAGACCTATCCTTAAATGCTCATCACCCGAAGTAGGAAATGACATATACACCACCATTGCCAACATATTCAGCTCCATTCCTGCCTATACATCGACAACTCCACCAAGCTGCTACTCGACCACGCTCTCCACTAGTTATCTTGCACCCTCCTTTAACCCTTTTAGGATGCTCACGGGTTGTTGAGTCATCATCATCAGACTCTTCACCACCAACATCCCCCATAACATCGATTAATATGGTTGAGGTGGATCTTTTATCCTTGTAGATACCAAATCCTATCCATTAATACTTAATCCTAACCATACCACCACCCACTTATCCACCACATACCTTTCCTACCACTCATTTAACCATTTCATGCCCTTAATACCTTCAAAAGGCCCACTTTAGCCCTTTCCCACAACTTTCTGACCTCTTTGGACTTGATTTATATTTATTTTATATTATTTATATTTAATATTGTAGACACCAAATCCTAGCCATTAATCCTTCATCCTAACCATCCCACCACCCACTTGTCCACCTTAGCCCTTTCCCGCCACTCATTTAGCCATTTCATGCCTTTCCCACCTTCAAAAGGCCCACTTTAGCCCTTTCCCACCACTTTTCGACCCCTTTGGACTTAATTTATATTTATTTTATATTATTTATATTTAATATAATATTTTATTATTATATTTTAATATATTTTTTATAAAATATATATATTTAAACCCAATTAACCCCAACCATTAGATTTAATCTAATCTCAGCCATCCATTTTCATTAAATCCATGCCACACTTAAAGTATAATCTTAGCCTGAGGATTTGATTTAATCTTAGCCACATGAATAAAAGTGTTAGGCTAAAACCCTAAGAAAACCCTAGGCTTGATTATAAATAGGAGCATCCTCAATGTTCAACCCTAGAGTTTTTTGAGTCCCCAAGATTTCCCCAAGTCTCTAGAATCCATGATTCCAAACCTTAGCCATCCTAAGTGTCCTGAGGTTGCCACACAACCTTCCGTGCCCTAATCCCCATAATTCTGCTACATTTTGTACATTTCTACCACCACCATCATCTTCCATCCACTGCATTCTTCACATCCCCATGATCTACTATCTTAGATCAAACCCTAACTTCAAGCTCATAATAGAGCCTACCAAGCGTCTTCCAGAGCTTGCCAGTCTCACTACAAAGCCTACCAAGCACTTACTAGAGCCTACCATATATCGCAAGCACATTCTAGAGATTTCTAGGCTTATTGTAGAGCCTGCCAAGAACACTCTAGAGCTTGCTACATCTTGTAGGCTCGATCCAAAGCCTGCCAAGCACACACCAAAGCCTACCATATCTACAATATCACTCTAGAGCCTATCAATCTCACATAAGAGCTTGCAAAGTTCCCACTAGATCCTACCATCATCATCAATGTGAACTAGAGCTTACCACATAAAATAATCAGGTGTTGTTAGGGCACCCTACCACCAAATATACAATGAAGCAACAAAGCATCATCAAGTTTAGCAAGGTAAATCTATATTCTATTATTATTTGGTGTTATTTCATTTTACATATTTAGCTTACATAGATCTAGGGTTTTAATCTGTATTTTTGAGGGTTCACATTGTGGAACCCTCATTTTTTTTATTAACAACTTTATTGTTTATTATGTGTGTAGGGTTGAATAACATTAATAAAAATATCATTGGACAGTAGTTGAGGCTAGAGTGGCCTGGAATCGGATATCTCATAATCCCACTCATTCTATTGGCAGCGAAGTGCAGTGGAAGACACTCATTTTTGTATAACTAGGGTTTTGAAAGACCCTAGCAATTATATCTATTGTATCAAATCAACTCTATTAAGGTAGAATAATTGTAACAAGGAGTTTTTTAGCTCCCCCCCATTTATTGAAATATATATTATATTTTGTAGAGTTATTTTTCTCCTTGAGTTGATTTCCTTATTCCTTGCATAGTGTAGCATTTTTAGCTCTACAAATATAATATATTTATTATAAAATATATATATTTAAACCCAATTAACCTCAGCCATTAGATTTAATCTAATCTCAGCCATCCATCTTCATTAATCCATGCCACACTTAAAGTACAATCTCAGCCTTAGGATTTGATTTAATCTTAGCCACACGATCAAAAGTGTTAGGCTAAAACCCTAAGAAAACCCTAGGTTGGATTATAAGTAAGGGCATTTGCAAATGCTCAACCCCTGGAATGTTCTCGCCCTTGGAGAGATTGTTGAAGAAGCCCTTGTGAAGCAGAAGGTTGTAGAGCCCTGAAGATCCCAATGGTTGAATCTACTTGTGAGAGCTGACTCAAACCCTAGCTTGCCATAGGACTTCCACCATTCCAGCCACTTCCACATCCATCCTCCATCGCCATCGTAATCCCCTCATCTTTTGCATCCTTCGCACCCCCATGATCTGCTTCTGTAGATTAAACCCTCACCCGTAGGCGCCTTCCAGAGCTTTCCAGGCTCACTACAGAGCCTACCAAGTGCTCACCAGAGCCTGCCATATCCTACAAGTGCACTCTAGAGCCTGCTAACCTCGCAATAGAGCCTACCAAGCTCACGCTAGAGCCTGCTAAGCGCTTGCCAAAACCTATCGTCACCATGAACTCTATAGAATCTATCTGCATCACATCATCTACTGCTGTTAGGGCATCATACCAATAGATCTACAATAAAATATCATCAAGTTCAGCAAGGTAAATCACCATCTATTTTATTTCATTACATAATCTATAGGTTTTTGTATGCCATTGTATTCATTTGCAGTTAGGGTTTATTTGATAGTTGAGGGTCTCACACTGTGGAGCCCTCATAGGTATTACTAATCCCCTTGTCTGTTTGTGTGTATGCAGATCTATAGGTTCTCATTCAATATTGGATAGCTATTGAAGCTAGAGTGGCCCGAAATCGGATATCTCACAAGCCCACTCATTCTGTTGGGAGCGAAGCGCAGTTGAAGACACTCATATTTGTATAGCTAGGGTTTCAGAGAACCCTAGCAAATTGTATCTATTGTATCAAATCAACTCTGTCAAGGTAGAATAATTGTAACAAGGAGTTTTTTAGCTCCCCCCATTTATTGAAATATATTCTATTTTGTGCAGTTATTTGTCTCTTTGAGTTGATTTCTTTATTGCTTGCATAGTGTCACATTTTTAGCTCTACAAATGGTGATCACGGTGGGACCCCACAAGGGTTTCATTTATTAATCTGATTTACTTTGCTGATTTCATTTTGTTTCTATTTGTTACAGGTTTTTAGAAGTGAAAAATTTATCGATTCCATCGATTAGGGTTTCTGAAGAATTTTGTAATAGTTGTAGAAGGTGCATAGGTACTCTGCTACACCTGTTGATCATCACATGCCCTTATGCCTACACAGGTGCCCAACTATACCTAGCGATAAGTTGAAGCAGAGCGTAGGCTTCTGAGTAAGTCCCATAGCCCCTGTTTCAAATTTTTGACTTACATATTCTATTTTTTTGCATGATTTTTCAGATTCTGAATATAAAAAGAATATAAATTAAGTAATCTAGAAAATAATTCATAGTAGATTGCATTTAGGGTTTTTCATGCATACATTCACATAGTTTAAATTTCCTATTTTAAAATCTACAAATTCGAGTGATTGCTTGCATATTTTGTTTGCATTTGAAACTAAAGAGCATTATTAGAATCTACATTTTTAGGAGTTAAAGACTACTTTATTTTGCATATCTAAATAGGAACAATATTCAGACGCAAAAAGTAATCCTGCCCTAGGGTGACTCCTTTGGCAGAGAGGTGGATGAACCCTCCGGTTGCTATTTAGGTAGGGGGTTTTGAGCGGTGTACTTCACGCTCTTTAGGTGAAATTTACATTCTGATATTGGATTCTAATTTAGATGAGTAAAATTGGTGATCTTTAGCATTGTTTGAACACAATAAAGAATAGGAAACTTTAAAGAATCAATCACACACTACACGTTTCACTCTAAAATAGTAGTGGCTGGATTTCATCACCAGCCATTGCTTGAGATTTGGTGATGGTGGCCATCATTTCCATCCACCAATATCTACCCTAGACACCATAGGATTACCCTCGAGCAAACTTGTTGGAGGTCATTACCAACAAGAATCTCGTTGTCCTTGCCAGCCTTAGTTTTTACCTTTGTTTTTATTAAGAAAGATTAGAACATCAAAACACACAAAACTATCACTCTAAAAAGAATACACATTAATGAAGAAAATAATTAATGTATGAGGTAAGCCACACAAGGTAACAACTTAGCATTGATTGTTTCTTTCATTTTCAATTCTGTACAAGTTTCAGTTTTTGTGTTCATTTTGATAGTTCTAAGTTTTGATTTAGTTACTTTATGGTATTAACATGAAATCAGAAGAAAGTAATAAATCAAAATAACTTAATGGAAACCACATCCAATCCCCCTGCTACTTTGGTGGCAAACCCTTATCCATCCCTACCACAAGTAGGATCCCTTCCACATAACATTGAGCAGCCTACCACCCACATAGACATGGACAAGGTAGAGGCTATCTACAAGGCCTCTAACTATGTTCTTGAGCCCCTTAGTCAAGACTGTGTTGAACAACCAGACTTGGCTACAACCTGTCCATCCACCACCACCCAAGGATATCATAATTCTACCTATGAATATGGTATACCTTCTTCTTCTAGCCCAGCCCAAAACACAAGTGTTTTTAACACTTACCCTTCATCTAGCCATATCCAAACCTATTCCAATCCCTTGTATGAGGAGTATGTGAATGTTGCCTCACAAGCCCCAACCTCCCAAGTTGCCACATCAAGTGTAACTTGTGCCATACCCATTTCTTCTAATCCATCTCCTTCACTTCCTTCATATTTCAATCCAACCGCAACCATGTCAATGTCAACCATGTCCGAACAAGAGCTACAGGATATATCAGGTTACATGAACAAATTGCTCTCATAGCTTCGAAAGGCTAAGCAACAAGTTCAGGTAGACCCTATGATCCAAGAATTCCAACCCAACCCATCATAGCCAATCAAAATCCAACATGGGTACCCCAATATTCGGTGGTTTCCATCCCCAATCCTCCACCAATTCATACCCCAACCCAACCAATTACCATTTCTTCTAGCCAACCTCTCAACCAATTCTTCCAACATCCTCCTCATCAATCATCTCCTTATTTCATTCATCAATATTCACCCCATGTTCAAACCAATCCATTCCACAAAAATTGGCTAATCACTCCACAACATTTTTCTTCCAGTCCATCTCCCAATCATCAGGTAATCCAAGGCTTCCAAATTCCTGGGGAAGATCCTAGGATACAGGCCATGCAAAAATAGATTGATCAGTTGATGCAGAATACCCCTGGCATGTCAAGCCAAAAAATGACCTTAAGTCAACTGATCCACCAACCAATTCATCCTTCGGTGCCATCATCGCCATATCCGACAGACTTCACACTACCAAAGTTTGATAAATATAGGGGAACCGAGGACCCTAAGGAGCATGTGAGCTCATTTGTTCACACATGTTTTTGAATTCAAACCGATGATGCCCTCATGCTCCAAAATTTTCCTCAAACATTAGGGGGAGACGCCATAGAGTGGTTCAATCAGTTGCCAACACACAACATTTACACTTTTACTCAACTGATGGATCTATTCTTGGAACATTTTTCCCTAAACATTAGAAAGAAGGTCTCATTATCAGACATTTATTATCTAAAACAATGGGATGATGAACCTATCTATGATTTTGGAAACCGTTGGAGGGCAGTCATAACCAAATTGCCATTCTCCCTACCAATGGATGAAATTATCAAATTATTCACCAAGAGTTGCTTAAAACCCATCTCTTGGATGCTTCAGCTTAATACTTATCGCACATTTGAAGAAGCTTTAGCATAGGCTAGCATCATTGAGGAAATAAAAATCCAAGAGGGCATCATCAAGCCTAAGAAGAAAGAATGGCAAAACAAGGGCCAATACCAAAATAATCAATCTGGCCAAAACAAATCATCACAAGCCTCTATGGCTAATACACCCAATCAAGTTAATCAAGTGGTGATGAGCCAGCCCGCAATGGCTCAACAACCTATGCAACAACCAATTGCTTATCATGTGGTCCCATCAGTCACACAAGCACCAATGGTGCAAAACATAGTGCCAATTGTGGAACAACCTCCCCATCGCCAATACACCCGACCTCAACGTCAATACACTCCCTTAGCAGAGTCGTATTCTTCCATTTTCTGAAGGTTGTATGAAACAAACAAGTTAGCCTTACCTGAAGTCAGGCCCGATGACCCTACAAAATGTCCCAAGAATTATAGAGAACACCTATTTTACCCATATCATAGGCAAAATGGTCATGACATCAACTCTTGCCATGTTTTTAAGAACATTGTCCAAGACCTTATAGAGTTGGGGGCCATCAATGTGGGTAATCCTTTAGCTCCGCAAAACCAAAATTTGGGAATTTTTCAGACACCTCTGCCCAACCATGGAGAGGCCCAAACTACTGTAGGAGGTAACAACCATCAAACACCTCCTAACCAAGTCAACCATGTTCAACAATACCAAAATTTTGTAGTAGTCCATGTAGTCACAAGAGGGCAAAGGCAAAATCAATAGAATGTACAACAACCTTCAAATCCACCACCCATCCAAACATCTCCAAATCCATCCCCGCCAATCCATCTATCCAATCCACCAAATCAGTCCATCCATCGCCCTATAAGGCCAGTGGTAACCTTAAGTAGCCGGTTGACTACTAGTTTGAAAATGGCATCAGCTAAATTATCTGTATATGAGCTTATCCAACAATCCCCTAGGCATAGAGAAGCTTTGATGGAGATCCTTAAGTCTATTGAGTTAGAATCCCAAGACTCTAATGCCTTCAAAAGTTTTGTAGGGAGTGTTAGGACATGCATGGAGCCATCCATCACCTTTTATGACTTTGAAATTAAGTCGATAACCTCAGAATCCATGGATCCTCCATTGCATATCATGGCCTTGATAGATAAGAAGCCATTCAAAAGAGTCCTAATAGATATCGGCTCATCCATTAACATCATCACTACCACTGCCCTTCACCACCTCAAGCTACCACCTTCCCACATTTCCAAGTCATCATTCACCCTCAAAGCATTTAACGATGCTTTGTGTACCACAGTTGGCACTATTGTTTTGCCCATTGAAGTAGGGGCCAGAACGTTGCACACAATGTTTCACATCTTGGAAGGAACCATGGCATACAATGTACTCCTTGGTAGACCCTGGATGAGGGAAATGAAATGTGTTCCTTCAATACTCCATCAATGCTTGAAATACGTTCATGATGGACAAGTCCATTGCATCCCCGTAGATGTAGAACCTTTTAAGTATTGCAATTTTATTTCAAATCCTTATGAATCCATGTTGCCTTCCACTCATTTATTTTTATCACCATCTTCATCCAATCTGCCTTCTTCATCTTCTCATCCATCTTCTTCTAATCCATTCACATCTTCTTCTAAAGCTCCCATCTTAGAGGAGTTACCCATCACAACACCTCCTAAATCATCCATTTCTTCTTGTACATGTGGTCAAAATCAATCCACCATCGTCACATCATACACCTCAACCATCCCTTCTTCCACAACCATTTCTTCTTCTTCATCAATACCCCATCCACCTTCTTCTAATTTCACATCATCATCCAACCTTGCTCCATCAATAGATGTTTCACAAGTCAAACTTTTAGATTGTGAAATATTTAATTCACCACCAACACCCACAACCACATCCAATCCTGAGCCATCCGTACCCACATCATCCACCACATCAGCCCAAGTCAAAGTCCACATCACTAATCCTAGTATTGGTGAATACGTGGTCCAAGACATCACCATCACACCCCTAGCCATTCCCACAGCCAAGGATTTTGGCCACCCGAGTGACCATCCTTTAACCATAGGTGTTGTATACGACATGAGTTCAGCTCCAAATAATATCAACTTTGTTTATGGAGGGTTAGATTCCTCAATTGGGATAAACCCACCCGATGAACCTAAAGAACCAAGACATGCCAACATACAAAATATGGTAGGATTTCCATCCCGATACTTTCACATAGTTAATTGGCAAGGTCAAGGTCTAGGTTCCCATGAACAAGGGATGCATGATATCCTAGATGTTCCATATCGAGGAGCACATGATCGTTCAGGCTTAGGCTACACCCCACTTTCATCCATAACTTCTCTTGAGCAAGCTTTCAAAAGGCTTAGCATCAATGATGAAGATAACAACACCCATCCATTTCCCTCAACCTCCTCTCTTGAGCAAGCCCTTCAAGAGCTTAGCATCGATGAAGTGAATGAGGATGACCCCCTCAATTTTTCCTACCCAATCCCAGATTCCAATGAGGAAAGTTATGAAGAGTTTGAAGTAATGTCAAACGCTTCTGATGACTCTGAAGAGGAATTTCAGCCCATTGTTCCCCTTACCCAACAGGATGAGTTTTACCTCAGAATGTTCCCCATCCATCAACCCATATTTCACTTGCTTCTTCCACAAGAACAAGTTGACCCACCTGGTGAACCACCTCCCACATGAATTCCATTGAGCCATTCAGCCAAATCCAAAATTTGTAACATATGTATATATAAAAAAATTAAAAAATAAAAAAAAACTTTTCTTTACATGTACATAGAATTTGATTTCATGTTTGTTGCTGCTATCCAGGGTTAGCAAGACTCAACATCGGTTCAAATCCAATCATCCCACCCATCCATTTGTCCAAGCCATCACACCTTTCTGCCTATAAGTCAATATGAATCCTATTGACTTATTCACCCCACTCCGCAATCCATACAATTTAGCTAAGCCAATTCCAATTGACATAAGCCTTATTGATATGGACCAGATTTCTTCCCCACCCTCCTTTTTGGAATTCATCCTATCCAAGGAATTGTTAAAGGCTTTGGCCAATTACATACCTCCTTCCCCTCCACCTTCACCCCCATATTCAACCAAGAGACCCGAGGTTTTTCAGGTAGAGTTAGATGACGATAAACAGGAAGAGTTGGATGACATCTTAGATGACATTAATCTTATCCCAACACCACATCAACTTGAGGAAGGTTCACATATGTCTATTGAAGATACTATCAAAGTGAACCTTAGTTCAGATCCTGACAATCCATAAATTTTCAAGCTTGGAAAAAGTTTATCATCCGATGAACAAGAGCAATTCATCGCTCTCCTCAAGAGGAAGAAAGATGTGTTTGCATGGTCCTACAAGGATATGCCTGGCCTTGACCCTAATCTTGTGGTCCACAACCTCACCTTACATCCCGATGCCAAATCGGTCAAACAAAAGCTTAGGAGGATGCATCCTACCATGGCCCTCTTAGTCAAAGAAGAACTTCAAAAGCTTCTAGACATCAATTTCATTGTTCCTATTGACTATCCTGAGTGGCTTTCAAACATGGTACCCATTCGCAAGCCTAACGGGGTGATACGCATTTGCAATGATTTTTGAGATCTCAATAAAGCGTGTCCTAAGGATGACTTTCCTCTTCCAAACATAGATACTCTTGTCGATACCTATGCAGGCCATGAAATGCTTTCCCTCATGGATGGTTTTTTAGGATACAACCAAATTCGAATAAATCCGGATGACCAACACAAAATAGCATTCACAACACCTTGGGGGACCTTTTGCTTCAAGGTTATGCCCTTTGGCCTTAAAAATGTAGGAGCTACTTATCAACGAGCCATGACTTATATCTTTCATGATTACATGCATAAGATTATCGAAGATTATGTGGATGATCTCTTGGCCAAATCTAAAACTCGACAAGAGCACATTGGTGTGTTGGAAAATATTTTTGACCGACTTCTAGAACATAAGGTGAGGTTAAATCCCAAAAAGTGTGTCTTTGGTGTTACCTCAGGTAAACTTTTAGGATTCATTATCTCCAAAAGAGGCATTGAAGTGGACCCAAACAAATTCAAGGCCATAATGGAGATGCCTCCCCCAACTAACATTAAGGAATTGCGTAGTTTACAAGGAAATATTCAATCAATCAAACGTTTCATTGCGCAACTTTATGATAAATGCAGGCCATTCAATCACCTACTACAAAAGGGGGTATCATTTGTATGGACAGATGAATGTCAAAAAGCCTTTGATGACATCAAGCGATACTTAACTTCTCCACCGGTCTTAGCTCCTCCTCATCCAGGGGTCCCTTTCTATCTTTATGTCTCAGCAATGGACTCTGCTTTAGGAACAATGCTTGCACAAAAAAATGAACAAAATCGAGAGCAAGTTATTTATTACATTAGTCGAACATTGGTGAGTTATGAAACCCGATACGCTTACATAGAGAAGTTGTGCTTAGAAATGGTTTTTACCACTAAGAAACTTTGACATTATATGCTTAGCCATACAACTTATGTCATAGCTAGAGAAAATCCTCTACATTATATGATGTCTCGCACTTACAATAACACTCGTACCGCTAAATGGATAATGCTCCTTACAGAATTTGATCTCGAATTTATCAGCCAAAAATCCATTAAAGGTCAAGTTATAGCTGATCAACTTGTGGAAGCTCCACTACCTAGTGATCATCCTTTGATTATAGAGCTCCTAGATGATTCGGTATTTTCTATCACTAAATTAGAAGAAGATGTCATTCCAGAGGAAGACGTCGATATCACCTTATTCTTTGATGGATCTAAGTGCGAGAAAGGTCAAGGTGTTGGAGTTGTCTTTCATACACCCCAAGGGATTCCCATCCCTTTATCATTCAAGCTAGACTTTTCATGCACAAACAACACTATAGAGTATGAAGCCCTAATATTAGGTCTTCAATCAACTATAGCTATGGGTATTAAGCGTATCAAGATATTTGGGGATTCTCAACTTGTTGTTAAACAAGTAACTAGAGAATACCAATGCAAAGAACCTACCATTAAGCTTTATCATGAAGTAGCAATGAAATTGCTCTCAACATTTGAATGGTATGAAATCGATAACTTACCTCGTTCGACTAATAGATTTGTAGATGTGATGGCCTCTCTTGGATCATTGATTCCAAAAGATGACTTAGGAGAGGTACAACCCCTAATAATCTCCACAATATCTAAAGCAACCATTGTCCGTACTGATCCTAAGGATGAAAAAGATATTTGCTTTATCCATTCGGAACCATATGAGTCTTGGTCAAGCAAAATAGTAGCCTTTCTAAAATTTGGAACACTCCCATATGATATGTCTCGGTCTGCAAAATGCTCTTTCAAGAAAAAAGTAGCCCATTTTGTTCTCTTGGGGGACGTGTTGTATAAACGGGGTTATGATGGAATCCTTCTTCGTTGTCTCAAAAAAAGTGAGGCTCAAAGAGCCATAATTGAGGCCCATGATGGTACTTGTGGTGGTCATTTTAGTGGGATGGCCATTGCAAAGTGTCTATTATGCATGGGTTATTATTGGCCCACAATGGAACGTGACTATTGCAACTATGTCAAAAATTGTAAGCAATGTCAAGAACATGCCAATTTAACTCATATACCATCACAAGCTTTACAGCCTATACAAAGCCTTTGGCCCTTTTCACAATGGGGCCTAGATCTAATTGGAAAAATTTCACCTCCTTCCTTGAGACAACATACATTCATCATCACAACCATTGAATACTTCACAAAGTGGGTTGAGGCCATTCCTTTAACTAGTACGATAGGAGCTCGAATCGTGGATTTCATACTCCACCATATCATCTATCATTTTGGTATTCCTTCTAAAATCATTTTTGATAATGATAAGTCTTTCAAAAACAAGGATGTTCGAGCACTTTCGAGAATATAATATCCAACATAGTTTCTCGACTCCTTATTACCCACAAGAAAATGGACAAGCCGAAGCTACCAACAAGACCTTGATTGCTATTCTCAAGAAACTAGTCAATGAAAATCATAGAGATTGGCATACACAAATCCCTTTGGCACTTTGGGCTTATCGAACAAGCATCCGAATGCCAACAGGAGCAACACCATTTTCCTTGGTCTATGGAGCTGAAGCTATCATGCCTCTTGAGCTCGAGATTCCCTCATTATGAATTTCTTTGCAAGAATTCATAGATGATGACACCACTAGACAAGCACGTCTTGACCAACTCACTCTTCTTGATGAGAGGTGAGTCAATGCACTAGAACACCTACGAGTTTATCAAGACCGCCTCAAGCGTGCTTACAATGCCAAAGTCCATCTTCATGAATTTTAGGTAGGGGATCTTGTACTTAAAGAGAACCAACAAAACACCAATGCTTTGCCGCACCTTCATGACAAGTTCATGGCTAATTGGTTAGGTCCATACATAATCACTCAAAAAGTGGGTAATGGTACATATAGACTTGCCGATTTAGAGGGAGTAGAGGAACCCAAACCACTTAATGTTATCCATTTAAAGGCATTTTATTGTTAATATGATGTTCTATATGTGTATATATACATGGCTAAAAAAAAAATAAAAAAAAAAAATCATTCACATAGGCATGTTCCCATTGCATACATATTGCATTTTCATATAGGTATTTTAGCATGCATTTTTCACATTGCATTCATACATACTACATTTTCACAATTGCATTTGCATCCATTCCAAACACATTCCACATGCATTTAATTGCATTTTACATCCCACATGCATTCCATTGCATTCTTTAATCTTGCATATTGCATTCATCCCATCCCACGTTCAATGATCATTTATAGTAGTGATGATATGGCCAAAATAAAAAAGTCAAGTTTCCACAACTGGGGGTACCTATTTGGGAGCATTTATGCAATCCCCTCCAACAATCCCATTTGTCCAAAGTCACAATAAGCCAAAATTTTCACTCACTCAACCACTACTAGTGTGTCTAGCAACCTCCAAAAAGATGTCCAATTTTCTTTAGGACCAAAAGCACTTTTCTCACATTAAGAAAGTCTTGAGTATTGTCGATTGATTCCAAAAACAATATTGCACCAACCACACTCTTTCACATCTTAAAAACATTTTGAGTAAAAGAGGGATAACACCATACTTGGGTAGCACCTTGAAGTGAAAAGGGTATTCCTCGCTTGTCCTATCATGCAACATAGTCCAAAATAAAAAATAGTGGTTTTCACCACTATCACAATTGCTCTCCAAATACAAACACAAAATATAGAGTAGTAAGGATAGGGTCACATTCTCATCACACTTCGATTGAGAATCTGATTCCCCAAAGCTCTATCCAAAGTTAACAATTTCCATACACACACCACAGATCCCTAAAGCTGTAAGGATCGTACTACATTTCCCTTAGAAAGTTATGTAGTCATCCCCAAGGCCTAAATATCAGATCATTGGACTATGGAGTGAGTCTCCACCAGGGCTATAGATGCTTGACTGGTAGTGGAGTAAGCTCATGCGGGGTGACATGTCTCTCTTCCAAAAAGGGAGACCTCTGACCACACATACGGGCAAGCTAGCTTCTTGGTCCATCCCATAACAGGTCATGCCCAATTTACTCATAATGGGTTAATGAACTTCACATGCACACACATTGGTTCTTGATTGCCTAGGGTCATTGTCATGCTCAAGATTTGGTACATGAACTTCACTTGCACACACATTGGTCCTAAAGAAAGTTAGACAACCGTCAAGTGAGTTTGGTTGATAGCACTAGTCTGTTTGAGTCTTTGAAAATCTTTTAGTATTCCATATCAACATCCATATCTTCTTCCATATCAACATCCATATCTTCTTCCATGTTAGCATCCATGTCTTCATCATGGATCAACCCGCATAAAGCCACCAAGATGGGTACCCTCGATTGCAAAACAATGAACAAAAATGGCCAACAAAATTCTGAACTAAAAATGATCATTAGAACATCATGCATTCCTCTCATATAGTTTGCATTCACATACATGTCATTTAGCTTACATTAATCATCCATATAAACACCATTCATACACATGCCATTTAGCTTGCATTAATCATCCATAACACTATGCATACACATCATGATTAGTTTGCATTAGTCATCCATAAAACATAAAAACATTTTCATAAAACATGCATCGCATAAACATAAAAGCATTCACACAAAGGATAACACAAATATATAAAAATCCATGTATATATATCAAAAATATCATATGTACAATGAATGCCATAAAGGCTACAATGGAGCACCAAGGCTCATATACAAAAGTGCATCTAAGCACTAAGCTAATATCTATGAGTGGACCCCTGAGACCTAGTAGGAGCCCTAGCCCTAGAACTCTGCATAGATGTTGTATGCCTCGATGGCTCAATCCTAGAGGAAGATGGAGGATCCAAAAAAGGAATATGATTAGCCATACACAAATCCTCCAAGGAGTGTGCATAGGCCTCGCTAGCATGTAGTCATCATAGGTCAATCTGATGATGTCGCTCTCTAGTCAAAATCTCTACTCGAAGCCTCATGACTATCTCCTAATCACCAGCCCTAACTACCACTCGCTCTACCTCCATCCAAGCTATAGTAGCCAAGGCCTCCCTATGAGACTCAAGAGTAGTCTCTCACTCCTCGCAAAGCTGCTCCACCTCAGCCCATAGCCTAGCCACCTCAAAGATCTCACCCATATCCTCATCATCCTCCTCTCATCTACCACCTCCATATCAAGAGCCTACTAGGCTGCTCCCCTCGACCACCTTCGACTCATCGATCACTGAGGCCTCATCCTCTTCAAAGTCATCCTCGACCCAACTACCGCCTCACCACCACCCACCACCTTGGGTACCCATACTAGTTGGGCACCAAACCAAGCTACATACTCTAGAGTCACCCTAACATCATCTACATTAGGGACCTCCAGCTGCTCATCATCCTCTATCACCACCCACCATGGCTCCGCACATGGAAGCCCCACCTCATCTCATCGATGTCGATACAACACCGGCTCATCTGGCACATCCTGAGGTAAGCCAAACTACCTCAACACCCATGAGTACTAAAAGTACTCCACCTCCTCATCCCTCCTCCCAACCAACCACCGAGCCTACCTCACCCGATGTAGCTGCTCCTCATCACCATCCCACTAGGCTCCTCACCATGGCCTCCATATCACATCAACCCGAGTCAACCCTGACCACATATCTCGATACCACTGGCTGGTATGAACCTCTCGACTGCACCTCCTCCACCACTACCCATCACCTAGCATAGGGCTCCCTCATCTACCATGCCTGGCATGACAACCCCTCTAGCCAAGCCACACTAAAATGCTCCCAAGCCCAACACTATAGGAGGAAGCTGCACCCAATACCCTTCCTCCCTCTCATGTCACCTCATAAAGCTCTCAGTATAGCTACACCAATAACGTAGGAGCCCATGCATATCCCCTTGGGTCAATGAGTAGATCACTCACCAACCCCAATAGGTTCCAAGGGAACCTACAACTAGTGCTATTAGGTAGCACTATGTTCGCTAACATGAACATGATCAAGGCTAGGAGTGCATCCAAATCCTTCACCTTGTACATGCTCAGATAGCATATACCTCCATATCCCATCCATGCCTCCCACCATCGCTCCCCAAACATCTTCTCCATATCAACCTTCTTATCATGCCCAACCACCACCTTCTCTCCTTCTACTAGCACCTTGAGGATGTGGTATACATCCTCAAGGGTGACAATAGCCTCCCAACCTAGCCAGGTCCCCTATCAGAATCCCATATCTCTATCAATGATGAGAGATACCCATCATCCGCCCTCACAACATCCAACCTAGCCACCCCCTCCAAGCCCACCCTCCCCAAAAGCTCCCAATCCCCATCCATGAGCTTCTTCCTCATCCCGAGAACAAGAGGAGAGAAGTGATGACGAGGCTCTATCTCCCTCAACTGCAGCAACAAACATTTTTTATTTTTTAATACTATTTCAAAAAAAAAAAAGTTTTGCACAAAAGACAAAGTGTTTTTAAACATTACCGGAGCAAATTGTGCCTCAACTCCACCAACAACATTCGATCCCTCCACCGCCATAGCTTCCATGCCAATTTCCACTACCCTCACCTCCCTCACTAATCCACTCCACTCCTCAAACGTAGCTTCTCAAAGTTAAAAACACACAAATGAGCCTCACAATTCACTCAAAAAGCTATTTATAGCTTTACTTAGTGCATTCAGGTGCAGGCCCGCCTATAGTCTACAAGCTCATCTGGGCACCTGTAGGCACACCTGGGCACCTACGAGATGGAGTAAGCACACTGGGTGCCTAGCACAAAAAGGCATGAAGACAAAATCGATCAAAATAGTAGCTTACCTCCTCCAAATTTCACCAAATTTCATCCACACATCATGCACATCATAAAATCAGGTTTTGTGAAAACAAAAATCATTTTGCATGCATAATTTTTAAGAACAAACCAAATATTCAAAATGCACAAATCGAGTCACAAAATGCATCAAATAAATCCAAATTTTCACAAAACCAACATTCAACCATTTTGCATCATATTCTTCATCATCCCAAACAATTTCATAAAAATTGGAGTTGATTTGACCAATAAATCTCTTATTTTCATGCAAAATGAACCACTAAAAAAAGCACAAAATACAAATCAAACATCAATCAACTCTACATTTAGCGAAATCACAACATTCATTCATCCAACATTCTTCCATCACCATCTCTCAATCCATCAATCATTTCATACAACATTTGTCCAGTTCACCTACAAATTCAAGCGAACCTCGTATCTAGTGGTCTATTCTATCTCCTTGGCGATTGCAATGATTTACATCCATGTAATTCGGTAAGATGAACAAACCACCATAAGGACACTTCACCATGATCATCATCAATTATCTCATTGTCAAAGATCACAATCACATTGGGTACTTCACATTTTGGAGTGAAACCTTGCCAAGAACAATTTGCATAACTGTTGTCATTGATGGCCTAGTTCGTGAGGCTTAACACATGAACAAAAACTCAAATTTCATCATTTTCTTCAAAAACCTAATGATAGGCACTAGCTAGGATGATTGGTTCCAATTGTGGGAATTATCAGAACAGTCACTAGTAGGCCATCCATGGTTCTTTTTCTTTTTATCTGCATCATCATACTTGCATATCAATGGCATCAGAGAGCACACTATTCAACAACATCGAATCACCCCAAAATTTGGGGCAACCACAATTTGATCTTGATCCTCCCACAATGGGATACATCTTACATGATCATGACATCTACACTTGACAAAACCCCTTTCAACCATTGGGGCAAAAATGGTATCACATTTTACATCATTCATATCATCCACAATCACATGGTATTTTACACCAACCCCCTTTCCACCATTGGGGCAAAAATGGTATCACATTTTACATCATTCATATCATCCACAATCACATCGTATTTTACACCATCCCCTTCTCACCATTGGGGCAAAAATGGTACCACATCATTCATCACTTGCACAAATTATTTTTCAATTGGCTCATGAGATTCTTCTCATTCACCAATTGAGGGGGTAAGCTATGCAAAATTCCAAAAATTCTTTATTCTTTTGTCTTCAACATTGAGTGCTCAAATCCAACAACAGAGAGAAGTTGCTTCTGCGCCCATAGCCCAAGCAGGTGTCTCATATTTTTGCACCATATTGTGCTTCATGCAACATGGTACAAAAAGGGGCATCTGTAGACACCAAATCCTAGCCATTAATCCTTCATCCTAACCATCCCACCACCCACTTGTCCACCACACACCTTTCCCACCACTCATTTAACCATTTCATGCCCTTCCCACCTTCAAAAGGCCCACTTTAGCCCTTTCCCACCACTTTTTGACCCCTTTGGACTTAATTTATATTTATTTTATATTATTTATATTTAATATAATATTTTATTATTATATTTTAATATATTTATTATAAAATATATATATTTAAACCCAATTAACCTCAGCCATTAGATTTAATCTAATCTCAACCATCCATCTTCATTAATCCATGCCACACTTAAAGTACAATCTCAGCCTTAGGATTTGATTTAATCTTAGCCACATGATCAAAAGTGTTAAGCTAAAACCCTAAGAAAACCCTAGGTTGGATTATAAATAAGAGCATTTGCAAATGCTCAAACCCTGGAATGTTCTCACCCTTGGAGAGATTGTTGAAGAAGCCCTTGTGAAGCAGAAGGTTGTAGAGCCCTGAAGATCCCAATGATCAAATCTACTTATGAGAGCAGACTCAAACCCTAGCTTGCCATAGGACTTCCACCATTCCAGCCACTTCCACATCCATCCTCCATCGCCATTGTAATCCCCTCATTTTTTGCATCCTTCGCACCCCCATGATCTACTTCTATAGATTAAACCCTCACCCATAGGTGCCTTCCAGAGCTTGCTAGGCTCATTGTAGAGCCTACCAAGCGCTCACCAGAGCCTACCATATCCCACAGGCGCACTCCAGAGCCTTCCAAGCTCATGCTAGAGCCTGCCAAGCATATGCCGGATCCTACAAGCACCCACTATCATCAACGCTCTACAAAATCTATTGCATCACACCTGCTGGTGTTGTTAGGGCATCATACCAATGGATCTACAATGAAACATCATCAAGTTCAGCAAGGTAAATCACCATTGGTTTTTATTTCATTACATAATCTGTAGGTTTTTGTATGCCATTGTATTCATTTGTAGTTAGGGTTTATTTGATAGTTGAGGGTCTCACGCTATGGAGCCCTCACAGGTATCTTATGCCATATCCTACAAAGCACCCACTAGCCATAAATGCTCTATAGAATTTGTTGCATCACATCTACTGCTATTATTAGGGCATCATACCTACATATCTATAATTAAATGCCATCAAGTTCAGTAATGTAAATCACCATTTGTTTTATTTCATTACATAATCTGTATATTTATGTATGCCATTTTATTCATTTGTAGATAGGGTTTACTTTATAGTTGAGGGTCTTATGCTATGGAGCCCTCACAGGTATCTTATGCCATATCCTACAAAGCACCCACTAGCCATAAATACTCTATAGAATTTGTTGCATCACATCTACTGCTATTATTAGGGCATCATACCTACATATCTATAATTAAATGCCATCAAGTTCAGTAATGTAAATCACCATTTGTTTTATTTCATTACATAATCTGTATATTTATGTATGCCATTTTATTCATTTGTAGTTAGGGTTTACTTTATAGTTGAGGGTCTCATGCTATGGAGCCCTCACAGGTATTACTGATCTCCTTTTTTGTTTGTGTGTATGTAGATCTATAGGTTCTCATTCAATATTGGATAGTCATTGAGGCTAGAGTGGTCTGACATTGGATATATCACAAGCCCACTCATTCTGTTGGGAGAGAAGTGCAATTTAAGACACTCATATTTGTATAGATAGGGTTTTAGATAACCCTAGCAATTTTTATCTATTGTATCAAATCAACTCTGTCAAGGTAGAATAATTGTAACAAGGAGTTTTTAGCTCCCCCCATTTATTGAAATATATTCCATTTTGTATAGTTATTTGTCTCTTTGAGTTGATTACTTTATTTCTTGCTTAGTGTTGCACTTTTAGCTCTACACTCCCCACTTTGATACACACACTAGCCAACACGTGATGACACACCAAATCCCAATTTTATCGATCTCACACATAGATCACCCATATTAGTACCCTAAGATTTCCTACTTTCACCACATATCTTATGCATTGCAAACACTCCTTCATCCTCTACACCACTTCACATATCATAGGTGCACCACACAAACATATATCTAGATGAGTATAACATTCCTGAGGCCATCGATGACCTCCACCTCATTCCAGTTCCTAAAAAACTACGTGATGGTTCTCACATGCTGATAGAGGAAACTATTGATGTGGATATCGGTGATAACCCAAAAAATCCCCACATCATCAAGCTAACCACTATCATTTCCACTAAATAACACGCTCTATTCACTACTTTCCTTTGAAAGTATATCAAAATATTTACATGGTCCTACAAAGATATGTTTGGCCTCGATCCTACCCTTGTAGTCCATAATATTATGCTAGACAAAGATTCTAAACTGGTAAGAAAAAAACTATGATGCATACACCCAATAGTTGCATTACTCATCAAAAATGAGCTACAAAAGCTCCTTGATGTAGATTTTATAGTACCCATAGATTATCCTGAATGGATCTCCAACATGGTTCCAGTACCAAAACCATTCGGTGAAGTTCATGTCTGCATTTAATTTTGTGATTTGAACAAAGCTTATCCAAAATATAACTTCCCACTACCTAAAATTGACTCACTCATCGATTCTATCACAGGCCATGAGATGATCTCCCTCATGGATGGATTCTCTGGTTACAACCAAATCAAGATCAACCTCGATGATCAACACAAGACCTCATTCATAACCCCTTGGGGGAACTTTTGCTATAAGGTCATGCCTTTTGGCCTTAAAAACATTGGGGCAACCTACGAGTGTGCCATTACTTATATATTTTATGATTACATGCACAAAAGCATGGAATATTATGTAGACAATCTCATCATGAAATCTAAGAAACACTCGCAACACCTAGATGATCTCTGCCAGATCTTTGACTGTTTATTAGAACACAATGTCTTCCTTAACCCAAAGTAGTGTGTCATTGGAGTTACCTCAATAAAAATATTAGGGTTCATTATCATCGAATGTGGTATTGAGGTAGACCCTAACAAAGTAATGGCCATCATTGGGATGCCCCCGCCTATTAACTTAAAACAACTACGCAACCTCGAAGGTAAGATAACCTCCATTCACCGCTTCATTGCACAACTATCAGACAAGTGCAAACAATTCAACCACATCTTGCAAAAGGAAGTCTATTTTAAATGGGATGATAATTTACAACAAGCCTTTGATGCTATCAAATCTTACCTCATTTCTCCACAAGTTATGTCTCCTTCGCACCCACAACTACTGCTATTTTGTACATCTCAGCCATAATTTTGCACTAGGTACATTGCTAAATAAAAATAATGTGCTAAAAAAAGAGCAAGCTATATATTACATAAGTTGTATGCTAGTCAGCTACAAAGTTAGATATGGGTACATGGAAAAGCTATGCCTAGATGTAGTCTTTACCACCTAGAAACTATGTCATTATATGTTGAACCACACAACCTTTGTCATCGCCTAAGACAACCCCCTCTGGTAGATGATGAAAAAAAGATATCACAACTCCTAAACAAAAAAATGGATCATGCTCCTAACTAAATTTGATCTAGAATTAATTTCACAAAAATCCATTAAAGGATAGGTCATCATAGACCAACTTGCAGAAGCTCCCTTGCTTGATGACCAACCTTTACTCATTCAGCTGCCTGATGATTCCATATTCCACATCACAAAAGTCAAAGAGTATCTTGAGCTTGAATCATCAGCTGATTTAACCCTATACTTTTATGGCTCTCAATGTACTCATGCTAGGGTGCAGGCATTGTTTTCTTCATACCTGAAGGGGAACCACTCCCCTTCTCATTCAAATTGGAATTCCCCTATACAAAAACAATGTATAATATGAAGAATTGATCCTAGGATTAAAATAGGCTCATGCCATGCATATAAAATACCTCCACATCATAGGTGATTCTCTCCTAATAGTGAACCAAGTGAAAGAAATCTAGAAATACCTTTGTCCAATTCTCCAGCAATACAAAAAAATTGCACAACTTCATACACAATTTGAGTGGTACGACCTCAAAGCTACTCCATGATCATCAAAACATTTTATGGATACAATGGCCTCCCTAGGATCATTAATACCACAAAACCCATCATTAAACACTATATCAGTATCCATTCATACACTCACCCAATATGCCATATCACGTACGACTCCTATAGATGATTGTGGCATCCATTGGGTTGATACCAAACCACATGACCCTTGGTTTGTGCAGATAAAATATTACATCAATTTAGGATTCCTACCATGCAACCTACCACATGCTCATCACTAAGCATTCAAACAAAGAGCGATTCACTATACATTGTTGGGGGACATCCTTTATCGCTGCAACTATGATGGCATCCTCTTGCATTGCCTAGAACCCCATGAATCTCAATGAGTTGTACAAGAAACCCATGATGGTACTTGTGGTGGCCACTTCAGTGGCATGGCAATCACAAAACACATCCTTAAAATGAAGTAACATGACTATTGTGAATATGTGAGGTGATGTGTCAAGTGCCAACAACATGCAAACCTCACACACCTTCCATCTCAAGAACTCCAACCAATCCAATTCATGTGGTATTTTTCATAATGGGACCTCGACCTTATTATAAAAATCACACCTGCTTCATCGAGCAATAACAAATTCATCATTATAGCCACAAAATATTTTACAAAGTGGGTGAAAGCCATACCACTTGTCCAAACCACAGGCACCAAGATCGTATTATTTATTATAGACCATATTATATGCTGGTTCAAAATCCCTTCCCAAATTATCTTTGATAATAGTAAATCCTTAAAGAACAAAAATTTATGCATCATCTGCACCAAATTCAACATCCATCATAGTTTCTCTACCTCATACTACCCACATGGTAATGGCCATGCAGAGGCTACAAACAAAATAGTAACAAAATCTCATCATGATTGGCATAACCAAATACCCTTAGCTTTGTGGGATTACCATATGAGCATACGTACTCCCACTTGGGAAACCCTTTTCTCACTGGTCTATGGCACCAAAGACATCATGCCCCTTGAACTAAAAATACCTTCCTTGTGGTTATCTATGAAGGAATTCATCGATGACTATACCGCTTATCAAACCCACCTCGATCAGCTAATACTACTCAATGAGTGCCATATCCATGTCATTGAACACATACATGTATACCAATACCAGCTTCACCATTCCTACAATAGTAAGGTGCATCAATGTGAATTCCAAATTGGTGATTTAGTTCTCAAAGAGAACCAGCAAATCACAAGTCAACCTCATTAACAACGAGACAAGTTTACCCCGAACTATTTGGGGCCCTTCATAATCACACACAAATTTGGTTCAGGTGCCTACTAGTTGGTTAATCTTGAGGGTCTCTCTAAACCGAAACCTATTAACATCCTTCACCTATGTGCATTCAATGCCTAGCCCACATAGGTATTCATTGTCACAAATAGTACACATTACTATTCACAAACACATATTCCACTATGCACATCACGACACATGCACACCTTTTATTTTACAGCTACATTATACATGTACTTTTGCTTTTTATGCCATTTATATGCTACTGGTATCTATTTATTTTTGAAAGATTCACATCATCTACCACTATGCCATCAATAGAGCTATGCAACCCTACACACTTGCTCCCAATATCCTAGCATCCCACCATGTAGGACCATCCAACACCACCCCCAATATCGATCATATCGGTTGATCTGGCTAGACCACACGTTACTCTTCAGACCAAACAATCTTCACCTTGCTCCTAGTCAGACCATTACACTCCATCTCAATGCCTCTTGCATCACCATATAGGGTCATCCTACTCACCTCCTTTAGGATATAGTCAGGTCTCCCTATCCTCCTTTGATGAAAAGGAGGAAAGCTCCCATATTCATACCTAGGGGTCTCCTACACCTCCACCTGAGGATGTGAGGAACCCCTACTCACCGTCCTCTCCCCCTCACCATATTTTAGGTACCTATCACCATCCCAATCGAGGATACACACCTCACCATGCATATCTCTTGTGCCTACCTTCCCAAATTCTGAGTGGGATGTATCTATATTCTCAAGCCCTTCGGTCCCATGCTTCTCAAGCTGATTCCACACACATACCTCCATCCTACATGTGTCGTTATCCATAGTCATCTATTGTACCACCCATCATCTATATGCCACCATCATCACTTTATGGCCTACCATTCCAGCCAACCTCACAATCTACGAGTGTATTCCACTCACCCCCATTATCACCTCATGCAAGTTCCTCTTCCCATGCACACCAGTACTTCATCCCTTATCCAAAAGAGTCTCATTCTCCACCTTCTTTGATCTTGTCACCTCCACATCTTGATATCCAACACATATTATCTTGACTCAATGCCCTTGAGCTACATTTGAGCCATTTTTCATTGCCTCACATCTTCTTGACATGCCACCATACCTCATATGTCCTTACCTTCACCCAGGTCTATTCCTCATTCTAGGATTCATCCCATGTCTGAATCTCAACCCACTCCACCATTCGACCTCATGCCACCCACTTCCTGCACACCTCATGTGGGCCCCAACATATACCCCACACCTATCCCATCTTCACCATTATCCAAAATGTTTCACCCACTCGTTCAGCAAGGCCTCCTGGTATTACCTAAAATTAGGTCTATTAACCCATTACATCCCAAATCATGAAATTTCCATAGACACCAATTTTGTATATACCATAAATAGCCAGGTCATGACATTGATGCCTACTGTACATTTGAAACCTTGGTAGACAACATGTTTATTGGTGATCACATCCCATTGTTTGAGCATTCATGTTCATCCACCTGAATTTAGAGTCCCTCATGTAGCATTGTCCCTCATACTTTTCCATCTTGTGAATCATTGATAGCACCATATCGTTACATTCACCATATTTCCAACTAAACAAATCATCAAAACCCAAGCAAAATCATCGCTTCACCTCCTCACTCATGACCTGACCCATGTCACTTCATCCATAAGTAGTTTATCTTCATCTTCATTTATTTCTTCTTATTACTTCCTTGTGTATTTGTATGATCATGATTCGAGTAGCTACATACCTATGTTGATCTATTTTATTTCTTCTATATTCATTGGTCTTTGGTAATCCCCTCATATTGCTAGTTACCAATTCTTATTTCTTCTAGTTGTAAATTCTATCTTTCCATCCTTCCTCTTTTTATCATTATCACATGCCTTCCCACAAGTCACATTTTATTCACCTATTATGCACACACACCCCACATATTGGGGTAACCATTATCACACATTCATCTATTACACACGCACCCAACATTCTGTGGCAACCATTATCACAACATCTCACTTTTTTCATGATGATACACCATACTCATTTGTAGATAAGTTTTCCAAACTTCCCCCTCTACACTTCATGAGCTTCCTCTTATAGATATTGCATTCCCCCACTTGCATCATTTACATTACATCCATTGCATATATCCATATGTTTTTCATTATAATTTCATTTCAAATTTGTACATTCTTCCCCAAAAACATGCCTTCAATAAGAGTAACACATGCACTTATTAGCATCACTACCTAGATGTCCATTCCCTCTTTTTAGGATTAGGGTATATATAGGTGTCATGTTAAGCTTTGATCACTCACTAGTTCAGTAAATCAAATGTCACCTCTAGATGATAATTTTTAAAAACTCCTTATAGTTCTTTAGGCTAGTTCAACTTCTCTCATAGACCATTCACACAGGTTACACATCAAACAAGTTTTGAGTCTAGGTAAGATAACACCTTGCGTAGATATCACCATCTAGCGAAAAATTTCCCCTACTCATCCTATCACTTGCATGGTAAAAATATGATCTGGGAATAAATAAAGGGATAAGCATAATAAAAAATAAGACAATCGAGCAGAAAATAAAAGACAACACCCATACAAAAAAAAGAGAGAAAATAAGAAAAAAATAACACCACAAAACATACAAGAACAATAAACGAGGTGTAGAAAAGAAAAGAAAATACCTCTAGATATCACCATTTTTATGCTTCATCGCCTTTGGTCCTTAGGTTCAACATAACATCATGGGATGATTTCTATTGCTAGCAATAGGCTCCAAGAGCTTGCCTACCAGTGGAATAGTCTTACAAGTGGCAACATATCTATCACATTAGTGACCTTTTGTAAAAATCATTGTTCACTTATGGATGAGATATCTAGTTTGGCCATGTCTATAATGGGTTAATCCTACCTCCATCAAAATGGATAAATGAACCTCACTCATTTACATACATAGGTCCATGAAAATATTTGAACCAGTCATATTAGTTATGAGTTACCACAAAAACTTGCATAGTTTTGGATCTAATATTTGATTCCCAAAACTACATTGGTCAAAATCGTTACATATACCTTATACCATCCTACATACCTGAGATCATGGAATGGATCACATTCAAATAGGTACATGCAATGATACAAATGCTTCCTTTGCACATTTTAGTCTTCTCATACTGCATCATCACATCTATGTTACATGCATTTAATAAAAATTTCATCACATCACATCACATTACATTACATATAAACATACAATACTTTGCATCATTCTATAGTATATCTACACTACAGTTTGATCATACATATACACCCTACCACATATGTATATCCATGCATTATACACTCACTCAAAAATTACACTATCCTATCTATGCAAACATATTTCAAACACAATTTGAAAAAATTATTCAAACACATTCAAATTCACATCACACATACATGTATATATAAAATCCGACACAAAATATATATATATATATATATATATATATATATTATCCATAAAAATTTCCCGTAGGCTACAACCTGGGCCCATGCCCATCATAAAAAATTGAAAACTGCCCATAGGCTACAATGGTAATCAACCTAACTACCACTAGGAGCCTCTCCACTCCCCTTGCGGCTCACCCTCCTTAGCACTATCCCATGTGTCATTGTAGCTCTGCTAGACTCTACCCTCTACCATGACCTCTGAGATACTCTGGGAGATAACACCGCTCTCAAATTAGCAACCACATCTCTACCCACTACTTGTTCATACACAAACAACAAAAAAATTCACATCAGTTCAACACACAATCATCCAATCAAATAAAATTCAAATTTTATTTAAACACATTTTACATACAAATTAATTTATTTTAATTTATCATGCAAATTGAGACAAAACATACACAATCCATGTATCACAATAAATAAAAAACATAGTCACATATTTGGATACCCATTTGGCCATTTCATGGTATAAGTTCAAACATATATGAAAAATAGTACATATTTTGCTCCCAACAGCCAAATTTACAATTATCCACATACTCACTATGGCACAAAATTCAAAATCACATCAATACATCAGACATACAAAAACAAAATATATTTTTGGACACCCATTTACCCACTTCATAATGAAATTTCAAATAGAAATAAAAAATAATGCAAATCGGGATCCCAATAGCCACTTTTAGATTCAACCCTATCTACATCATGGCACGAAAATCAAACATGCCAAATGTAATCATATACCAAAACAAATCACATTTTTTGATACCCATTTCATCCTTTTTTGGGGAAAGTGTCAATGATTTTCAAAAATAATATACCTATAGTGGAAAACTTAATAGTCAAAGTTTTCTAATTTACATCATAACGACTTACATTTAGATAACACACCATATGAGGATAAATAAAAAATAGAGTCACACAATCACATACCCATTTCCTACTTTTACAAAGGAAATGCAACCACATGGCAAAAACAGTGCACCATCACACCAAAAAAGGAAATTCAAACTACAAGACTACCCTACCCATCACCCAGTCAAACTACAGTAAAAAATGGTCAAACCTAAAAGTGATCACACTTTTGGGTACCCATTAAGCCCATTTATCACTTTGTCTTCCAATTTTAATAAAAAATTACCTAAATTTTTAAAATAACATGAAAACCTCCCCCCATATTTCATGCTTTTTGGAAAACAAAATTGAAAAATAAATAATAAATAGAGCACTTATCGGTGGATCACCACGTCGATCTCCAGCACCAGTATGTCCTCTCGTCATCCTACTACTTGATTCAATCAACTACAAGTACTTCACATCACCAATTTTCACTGGCTCCTTACTCTCCAAGTTTATCGACATTAAAATGACACCCCCATACTTTTAAAAAAGTTTAAATACACCTTAAAAACCCTAATTAAGTCAAATTCATCCCCGACCTATGAATTTGATCCAATTCATCCCTCGACCTATGAATTTGACCCAATTTAGCCCTTGACCTACGAATTAGCCCAATTCGTCCCTCGGCCTATGAATATAGATTTAATTCACCCCCCGACCTACAAATTGAGCCTAGAAGCCCCAAATTGACCCAATTTTTATTCCAAACCCTTGGAAATCATCCCCCTTTCATACCCATATGATTTTTTTTCATCAATTTCATCATGCATTGTCTTCTATCAACCGAATCATCATCAAATCACCACATTCCATTCACCTCATTGCTGAATCCTTGTTTGAGGGGGTATTCATATCCAAAATCCAGCTTTGCATACAACCAAACAACCAAACATCCAAATCATGGATATCACATATATCTACATTTTTTTTTTCTAAATATTATCTTATGTTTATATTCGCAATCCCAACTAGATATTTGTTAGATCACGAGAGTTGTGCATAACAATGGAGAGGTCACTCTGGCCTTCATGATATATAATGAATTACATGTTTGACTAATTTAGCACAACATTTGGAGAAGGTTTTCACTATGGTGTTCATGATACATAATGAATGGCACGTTTGAATAATCCAAATATTAACTAGCTGAAATGGTTTGACACTTGTCACCACGTACTCATCAATCAATCAACAACAAAATTTTGAATAGGCATTTGTTCTATTTGTATTTTGGATCATCCTGCATTGGTCACAAAAGCAAAGTACTCAAAATTTTCCACCCCAAGCAACTAGTGTGACATTGAAAAATTTCATACAGACTCACCAAAACTATCGCATTGCATCTGCAATCATCCATTTCCATTCATCGACATTGTATTTCATTTTATTTTCTTTCTTTCTTCTCTTCTCTCATTGGATCCCTGATCAATGTTGTATGGGCATGCTTTGAGTGGCTATATACCTTTTATTGAATTCCATTCCCTTATCATCTTGGCTATCGATCAATGTTGTATGGTCATGCTTCGAGCGGCTACATACCTTTGATTGAATCCCATTCTTCTCCCTTCTCTTTTTGGCTATCGATCAATGTTGTATGGTCACACTTCGAGTGGCTACATACCTTTGATTGGATCCCATTATCTTCCCTTCTTCATCTTCTACATGTCCCTTCACATTTTTGTATTAAACTATGTGTCACACAATATAGTATAAAAAGGGGCAAAATATAGACATCTAAAAGTCGCACATAGCTACCTTTACATTTTTGTAGATCCTTTTCGACACTTGTAGGTTTACATAGGCCATCCTAGACACCTCTAGGCTATCATAGACTGGTGTAGACTATTGTAGATCCCCCTAGACCTATGTATACTATTGTAGACATGCATAGACTACTGTAGACATGCGTAGACTAGCGTAGATCACTCTAGATTAACGCAACATATCATAGACTTACATAGGCTACTTCACTAGTTTATAGGTACAAAACCCTATTAAACTACTCAATCCACATCATAACCACTTTATGTTGGGCAAAACATTGGTTAGTTTTCTACAGTTCAATTAATTACCTCCATTTAATTGTCAACCCGGGGTAGCTCGTAGACTTGTGAGCATCACGCACAATATATGCCTGTAGTGCGAGGAATGAGTCCCTCTGTGCCTATTGGTTTGGGGGGTGTTTGATGTTCATTGAAGTTTTGATTCTAAATTCCAAACCAATAATCTATCCTACGTCTATGAAAACAGGACTGAATGCATAAAATTAAAATGGTACTTTGCTGGAAATGACAGAAAATAGGAAAAATAACAGGGAAATAAATAATCTAAAAAAATAGTAAATAAATTAACTACAAAAAGCAAGGTAAAAGGGGGAGGAGTACTGTTTAGAGTGGGCCCAAGCTCCAGAAGTCTTCTACCCGATCAATTCATTCACCGGACGCTAGTTTGAGATTAATAAAAACACTCAAATGAATATATTGTAGCTTCAAAAAATTACAGAATAATTCTCACGTCCAGGATTATTTTTATCAGGGGTGGCCTGCATATTTATAAGATATGCAGCCATGCCCTATTACATTTGAGAGAAAATCAATTCCTGATTTTTTGGTTACAACAACACGCATGAATAATGGAGATAAAGCAAAAATATTTAATTTCAGACTGATTTAACGTATTCTATTTTTATCAGAACAGAATACGTTTAATATTATGCTTTATCTATTTACATTGTTGTTTACGTATTGCTAAAAAATAGATAACACATGGTCTTTGATATTGTCCTTCATCTTCATCTTTGCTGAAATATCATCCGCATCCATCGCTGAAATATCTGTTCTATTTTATCGACCACAAGAGTCATGCTGTAATTTTACGTCAACGAAAGTCGCGTTGTAATTCTGCGTCAACGGGAAGTAGGCGCCTTATGGAAACACCTTTATATGGGAAGCATATGCCTATATGGGAAGCAGGCACCTAATGGGAAGCAGGTGCCTAACGAGAAGCACCCTAAAGTGCACCTAACGGAAGTAGGCGCCCATTAGTTAAGCATCAAACGGGAGTCGAGCGCTTCAAAGGGAATCGGGCGCCTGACTTAGTGCTTCATACTGGTGTACTGTAGATGTTTTGCCTTCATCAAATTGAAAGTGCCAGGTCCAAGTGGGACCTTGACGTAAACATGCTAAAATACCGTAAAAACCACTAAATCTGCACACAATTCACTTAAAAACAAATATTAGATAATATACATAATTTACTATTAAATATATATAAAAATTTCATAAAACATACATTCTATAATAATAATGCCGCATAATATGTTAGAAATCCATGTATAAATATGAGCATTTTTTGTGCTCATCATCCCCCCATGCTTAAAAGAGTGGCATGTCCTCGTGACACCCCCCATGCTTAAAGAGTGGCACGCCCTTGTGACACTCGGTGCTTATAATTTCTAGTTTTAGCAATGGTTGTCCAATAGGCTCTATTTTTCTTTCTCCTCTTTCTGGTTGTGTGCAGCTCATTCTTTTTCAGCAAATGACTTGTGGATTTCCCCCATGGTAAATCTCTGTGTTTTTTCCACTTTCTTTTTTTTTAATCTAGCAACTTTGTTATTTTGCACAGATTCTTGCTAACTTATAGTTTTTCTAAACCAACTACATCCATGAACGCACAGTCATTTACCATAATTAGAAATAATTAAAGTTATATGTGCAAGATATCTTTAAAGCATGTGCCAAATTTTAAGTGGATGATGACCATGAGTGTTCTCCCAACAGAATATTTGCATGTGGATAAAATACCAAATGGGGCTAAATGGTTGGATGAACAATTTAATGAGGATCATGCCGGCACTATTTTATAGAAATATATTTCTATGAAAACTATATATATACAAAATAGAAAATTAAGTACACACCTATATTATGTTTTGTGCATGTATAATGCGCAAACGTTCATGGTGCACTTGTATTAGTTGTTTGATGATGACCATGTGTACTGGAACAAAGAACAACATGCTTATTTCCCATGTGGAAAATTTTTCTCCATATGACTGGTTCTTGATTACTGCAATTTATTCATTTGAGGTTTCCTGCACAAATTCAAGAAAATATTAGAAAAAACATGTCTTCATGGGATGACACACATCCCTTCCTCGAAAGTTGTTCATTGATGACCTTGGAACGTGCATAAATCTCTAATGGAAAAATTAAGATAATTTTATCCATGAGAGGTTTTGACTTTATGCACATGGATGAGTTGTTGACGTGGCACGGGCCACTTCCCAATGCTGAAGATTATTCATACGAGGCACAAACATCCATTGAACTATAAATGAGGTGCCTTATTTTGGTTCATAGGATATAGGTGCTTGCTAAAACAAGATGCAAGCACCTTTTGCTTGCAATCGGGCATCAAACTTAACAATGGAAATTAGGTGCTTCTTGCTTGCAATTGGGTGCCTTACGTAAAGCAAACTTTATACAAACTATTTTTTTAATATGTTCAGAAGATTTGGTGTCAGTTTCCCAAAAAATGGAAGTCGGGTGCCCTCCTAGAGAAACCAAGAATCAGGCATCGGTCTACCAGAAGATGGGATGCAGGTGCCATCTCCTTAACATACTAGGAGTCAAGTGCCTTGTACCATGTAATGGGAGTCAGGTGCCTTCTATTATACAATGGGAATCAGTGCCTTACAATGGGAATCAAGTGCTTCTCTTTATTCAATGGGTGCTGACTTTTCCTTGTATATGCATTGTCAGGTTGATCAAGCCCTTCAATGCTTCTGCTTGAAGAACAGGAACAAAATCAGCATCCGCCCCTGAACCAACAGTTGAGTGTTTTATTATCCATAAAGACCAATACAAACACTCTTGTGCAGATTCAGGTTTAGTATTCCCCTTCTAAGGGATGAGCTACTCCTACTCCTAGAAAGCTAGAAATGCGTAGGTTCATGGATCCTATGCCCGTTAGGCCTAGGTTTCCCAAGCTGCCTAACGATTGCACTCAGGGCATCATTCCTACAAAATAAAACTTTAAAGCAGTAAAACATAAGCTCATGGAGTCTATGCCTGATAGGCCTAGGTTTCCTAGGCTACCTATAGATTGCATTCAGAGTACGATACCTACAAAATAAAAACACAAATAAAAGAAAATTTATGTTAAGCAAAATAGGTCCATGTCATCTTTCCTTTTTTTTTTTATATGATGAATACGTGAACATTCGTCAAATGGCTGGTATGGATTTAAAAATATGGAGTCTCCCCCATGCTTGTGTTTGATTCAATATCACAAATGTGAGGTGCATGGCAAGGCTGTAAATGGAGCCCATTGATTGTTACTCATATTGTTTCATCGTGTGTTATTATGGACTCCTCGTAAAAACCCCTCACTTTGTGAAATCTTCATAGCCAATTTTTTTTAATGAGTAGAGATGTGTTGCTCAATAGAGTACTATGAACCATATGAGCTCATATTTTATCCACCATAATTGGTGCTGCCATGGTCGAGTGTTGCACATCTACCCATGGTGCCAAACCATATGCAACAGATGTGTTTTATTGAGCGCTTAGTAGCAGATCCCATAAAAACTCTAAAGTTAAGCATTATGGCATGGAGTAGAACTAGGATGGGTGACCACCTGGGAAGTCCCATGGAACTGCACCTTTTTTTTTTTTTTTTTTTTTTTTTGAAAAATAGAATGGAGCGACACATGTTGGTAGGTCGGATTGCCTTGGATGCCTACAATCTGCACTGAGCCTCTTGTTGTCTACAAAACATAACAAAATAAAAAGAAAAACCTAAACTAATGGCGTTAAAGAAAACTCTAATTAATTTTTTTTTAATTGAACGTTGTAATAGCGTTCATCATGTTGTGGGTGATAACATTGAAGGTGGGGTCTCCCCCATGCTTGCAATCGAGCAAGCCTCTAGAATTTGGGGCTTGTGATAAGATCTTAATTTGTGTCTAAAATTTGATACAATTAAGACTTCATTTGTCCCATCCCCTTCTTTATCCAGTTCTATGATACATTGCAGCATGGGAAGAGAATCTTCCTGGATGACCTCAAAACTAGATTCGTCCAACTCATTGGCAGATTGTGCAGGTAGGTGGATGACTATTGTTTTTACAGTTTTTTCATTAACTATCATTTTTCCTATTCTGCATCTAATATCAGCATTAAAATTTACCAAAGTGTTGGGAAATATTAAATTTAAAATTTTTATCATCTGTTTAGGTCTCTTGAGGCATACCTCCCTAATGGCTTCAGTGTAAATAGGCACATACCTGATAGTTTGAGGAATGATATCAGTAAGATTTCTCAACTGTTTCATAATATCAAACTTAGGTGGTGTCATTTCTCTGGTTTTCCATAACCTTTCGGGATACGGTGGAAGTCCTTCATTACTTGATTGTTCAGCAACACAATTTATTTCTACACTATTATGGCACATTGGGTTTATTCCCATAACTCCTTGATCAGCTAGTGAATTTAAATAGTTGTTGTTGGGATTCGACTCTGGTGGTGCCAACAACTATTTTGGCCTGGTAGAAGGTGAAACTGGTAAGCTGGGATTTTTTGATAGTTGTGTCTGTGGAGGTAGATCCACGAAGTAAGTTTCTACTTCTTCTAGATTTTCTTTTATTATTTTTGGACACAACCTGGTCTGATGATCCAGGTGACAGTTTTCATAAACTTCTACTGTATTCTCTGGACATTTATTTTTTTCATGATTTTCTCTACACCTTGAACAGAAAAAGACAGACATTGCTTCAGATTCTTGCTTCTTCTTCGGGAATGTGTCTGACTGTAAAGCAAGAGATAAAATTTCACTCTTCACACCATTAAACAATGTTCCTATTTCTGTTTTAATTGTGGAGGCTATTCCTCGTATTGGCAGTTTTTCCTTTTTGTTGGAATACTTCTGAAATAATTGTTGAATTTTCCCCATCCTAGTCACTAAAATATTTTGTATAATAAGTTTTTGTGATAAGATGACTCAAATGGATGGGATTTTCTCTTTAATAACTATTTCCAGAATATTCTAAGCTTGAGGTGTTTTCTATTTTTTTCAATAAATGATCCGTTGGATTTTTTTAGGCTCTTGGTGGACTCATGCTTCGCAGGTAGATGATCTACAGGCAAGGAAATCTGAAATTAATTTTCAAACTAACTGACCTATGGATCATACACTACAGTTGTGACACTCCCCGACAACGATGCCAAAATGTTGGGTAAAACATTGGTTAGTTTTCTATAGTTCAATTAATTACCTCCATTTAATTGTCAACCCGGGGTAGCTCGTAGACTTGTGAGCATCACGCACAGTATATGCCTGTAGTGCGAGGAATGAGTCCCTCTGTGCCTATTGGTTTGGGGGTGTTTGATGTTCATTGAAGTTTTGATTCTAAATTCCAAACCAATAATCTATCCTACGTCTATGAAAACAGGACTGAATGCATACAAAAATTAAAATGGTACTTTGCTGGAAATGATAGAAAATAGGAAAAATAACAGGGAAATAAATAATCTAAAAAAATAGTAAATAAATTAACTACAGAAAGCAAGGTAAAAGGGGAGGAGTACTATTTAGAGTGGGCCCAAGCTCCAATAGTCTTCTACCCAATCAATTCATTCACCGGACGCTAGTTTGAGATTAATAAAAACACTCAAATGAATATATTGTAGCTTCAAAAATTTACAGAATAATTCTCATATCCAGGATTATTTTTATCAGGGGTGGCCTGCATATTTATAAGATATGCAGCCATGCCCTATTACATTTGAGAGCAAATCAATTCTTGATTTTTTGGTTACAACAATACGCATGAATAATGGAGATAAAGCAAAAATATTTAATTTTAGACTGATTTAACGTATTCTATTTTTATCAGAACAGAATACGTTTAATATTATGCTTTATCTATTTACATTGTTGTTTACGTATTGCTGAAAAATAGATAACACATGGTCTTTGATATTGTCCTTCATCTTCATCTTTGCTGAAATATCATCCGCATCTATCGCTGAAATATATGTTCTGTTCTATCGACAACAAGAGTCGTACTGTAATTTTACGTCAACGGAAGTCGGGCTGTAATTCTGCATCAATGGGAAGAGCCATATATGGAAGAGGTCCTTTTATATGGGAAGAGCCTTATTTTATATGGGAAGCAGGCACCTAACGGGAAGTAGGCACCTATGGAAGTAGCCTAAGAAGTAAAAAAACCTAAGGAAGTAGGCACCTAATGAGAAGCAAGCACCCATCAGTTAAGCATCAAATGGGAGTCGAGTGCTTCAAAGGGAATTGGGCGCCTGACTTAGTGCTTCATACTGGTGTACTACAGATGTTTTACCTTCATCAAATTGAAAGTGCTAGGTCCAAATGGGACCTTGACGTAAACATGCTAAAATACCATAAAAACCACTAAATATGCACACAATTCACTTAAAAATAAATATTAGATAATATACATAATTTACTATTAAATATATATAAAACTTTCATAAAACATACATTCTATAATAATAATGCCGCATAATATGTTAGAAATCCATGTATAAATATGAGCATTTTTGGTGCTCATCACTTTGCATCCATAAAAGAATCACTCATCAATCACCTAAGGCCACTTAAGCCCTTCCTAGACTTAATTAGTACCGCACAAGACTTTTAGTTCCATAAAAGTATTAATTAAAGTTAATTCTAATTCTAATTTTAAAGTGACTTCGCTTAAAGTGTACTTTTTGTATTAAAAAGGTTAATTAGGTTTTTAAACCCTAATTAGTCCTAATTATTCCCTCCCACATGTGTGTGTACAAAGTTAGTTATGATATTTCTTAGGAAACCCCAATCTAACCTTAGAGTTGGCTAATCCTAGTTAACCCTAATATCTCCTCACACGTGTGAGGATGAGATATTTCCTTAGGGAATGTGGGGATGACACCTCACAAACCCTAACCTAACCACCATAGAACCTGACCTTACAGTTTATTTCTTCTAACCACACCCCCTACACCTTAGGTTTATCTATAAATAGTGGACCTAATCCCTCATTCTACCTCTCTCTCTCCTTTTAGCCAAAGCATAGAAACTCTATCAAAATGCAACCAGACGTACAAGAAAGGACATCTTATTCATACTAGCAATATTACAGAACATTAGGAGCCCATTTGTGCAAGGATTTATATTAGAAAGTTCTTACAGTTGAATTCACCCCTCGACCTATGAATCTAGTACTAATTTGCCCCCTAACCTATGAATTTGGTCTACAGGTCTCAAATCACCCAAAATTTGATAGGTAAGTTTTATTTGATGTTTCTCATAGTTTTTTATGCATTTTAGAATAATTTTGTTTTTTGTTTTTATCCTATTTCATCAATATGGGGCCTGACCAAAGCAAGCCCCCAAACACTCTAACACTATTTTTTAGGTCATAAAACAAGTGATAAAGCATCCACATAAATAACATCAATGGCCCACATACGTAGGAATACCACTTACATCGAGGGACCCAAGAGAATCTATTAGTCTATTTGATGTTCATTATAAAGGGATTCCTTATAATCCTTATTGTAACCTATAAATTCCATTTCAAATGAATAAAGAACAATTTTCTAGACATGCGCATTTACTTTGTAATTATTTTTGAGCAAATAAACAACTTTTGTACATTTCAATGTTAGCCTATGACTCAGGCTCTTCAGGATATGGTGATTCTGAGACATGAAAAACTCCATCATCGGGAAGCTCTATAGTGAGAGGTTGGTCATCCTGGAGAGGAGCCTCTCCTAGTTGATCGGCTATGAACTAAACCTTAATTTATTTCTATCCAATGAACTCTAGGTCAAATTCTGTCAAAAACATTATCCATTTCACCATGCAACTACTATGTTAATTTTAACTCATAATGTAGCACAATGGATTCTCTTTTGATACTACATATGTGGTATGATTGATCATATAATGGCATAGCTTCTCAATGTATCCATATTTTACCTCATAAATGACCAGGGTGCGGCTAATATAATATGTAGCCTGTTCTTTATGTAGTTCATTCTTTTGGGCCAACATGGTGTCCAATGCAAGATTAGTAGTTGAGATGTAAAGATAGAAGGGTACTCCTGGTCGTAGAAGAGCCAATACTGGCAACGAAGCTAGATATTGATTTATTTTTTCAAAGGCATCTTGACATTCCTCATCCCAATGAAATATGATCCCCTTGTGTAGTAACTTATTCATAGGTCAAAACTTATCCGATAATTGTGCTATGAAGCGCTTTATGGATGCGACCTTTCCTTGTAAGCTACACAACTGATTGATAGTTATGGGTGGAGGCACTTCTAGGATCACATTGACTTTGTTTGGGTCTACTTATATGCCTCACTTAGAAAGTATGAATCCCAAGAGTTTACCATATGTGATACCAAATACACACTTCTTGTGGTTTAGCCTAACATTATGCTCAATGAGGCGATATAAAACCTTGTGCAATACATTGATATGCTCATGGCGTAATAGAGATTTTGCTAATAAGTCATCCATGTAATCTTCCATAATTTTATGCATGTAGTCATGGAAGATATATGTCATGGCTCATTGGTATGTGGCTCCAACATTTTTAAGGCCAAAAGGCATGACCTTGTAAAAATAAATCTCCCAAGGCATTGTGAATGCCTTTTTGATCTGGTCTTCTAGATTAATATACTTTTTATTATATCTGGAGAAACCATCCATAAGGGATAAAATTTTGTGTTTTGTTGTGATGTATACCAATGCATCAATGTTTGGAAAAGGAAACTCATCCTTAGGACTCACTTTGTTGAGATCTTTAAAATTAGTACAAATGTGAATCCTCCCATCGGGTTTCTTGATGGGTACGATGTTTGAAACCCATGGTGGATAATCTACTAATATAATAAAGTTGGTATCCAAAATTTTTTGCAATCCATCCTTTACCATTAAGGCAACTATTGGATGAATTACATAGCTTTTGCTTAATTGGTTTAATATTTGGATCTAGTGTAATAGTATGCATTACCAAATTTGGATTGAGTCCTGACATATCTTTATAAGTCCAAGCAAAAGCCTCTATCTTCTCTATTAACAAATTTGTATAATTAGCTTTTTCATAAGGGAATAAACCTTCCCCTAATTTGATGTTATGGGGATTATCAAGATCTATACCGATATCCTTGTCAACTGTTGGTTCAATTGACATGTGTGATTCATATTTTAATTGATTTGGAATAGGTATTAAGTTAATATCATCAGTTGGGTTTACACCCTCAATTGGATTTTCTTGCTCAATCTCAGATTGACAAACATTCTGAGTAGTCCTTGGAGAAAAATGAAATGGTTGTAATATTTCCTTTCAAGTCCAATACTATGATGGAGATGGAGGAGAATCTCACTGATCAAATTCAATTACCTCAACATCGAGGTGCAATGGATTTGATGGGTTATTCAGATCTCTCAATGGTGCACTTAGATCTATGGAAATCATGTTGATGGATACATGATATCCCTTCCATGGATGAGTGGGTCTAGAGATATGATATTGTCTCTTAACTCGCAGGGGTGGTTGTGGTGGAGGTGGAATTATCGATGGTGGTCCATGTGGAAGGTGACGATATTGCTATTCAACTAGCAAAATATGTTTCCAAATAGGATGTTGTGCTGGGAACATGCAAAGATAGAATTGTTATTTATTGTCCAAAGGGATGATTCAATCATGTTTCTCATATGATCTAGGATAATTTATGGGAGCTATGCCATAGTCTAACTCATCATCTATTTTCCACTCATGAGGACCTTGATCCTCTTCCTCACTATTATATTGAAGGGTGTGCAAAATATCTCCCACTTTGTGAGGTTGAGAAAAATCACTAGATAACCATTGATATACCATATTTATAGGAAAATAGTCTCCTAATGAGTGGACATGATGTGGATTGGCATAGGGATCATGTGCAAGCTCATCCCTGTAATTCATAACTAGGTGTTCCAAACCCTCTGTGAGTACATATAATGGTACTATATTATTGTGTCCCAATCTAGATTTATCATATGGTAACTAAGGAACATGAGTAACCTTATCATACAACCCTAGACCAAAACTATGCCAATTGCAGCAATGTAGATATCGCATGACATAGTCAGGATTTGACATGTATTTTATATCCTCATAGAAAGGTTCATCATATTCTTCTTACTAAGGAACTAGCAACGTTCCATACTTGATACCCCCATATATAAAGTTTTTTTTGTTGGGAAATATGCTAAGAGGCATAATTATACCTATGAGGAGATGAGTTCATCCCATATCTTGAACTGTCTCAATGGATGGAACTATTGTGATGTTTTTGACTAAGTACTCTCCTATCCCTATACTAGACATCTGGATTGTAACCTAGGATGATGAAAGTGGAGGAGATGGAAGTGAGGCTTGAGATGACTCAATGTGTACCTCTTGAGATGGTTCTTGGTCTACAAGACTAGGAATATCTTTCGTAGAGATGGTAGAAATTATGGGAGGGATTTCATCAATCGGCCTCTTCGACATGTTCCTCTATAGAGGATTAGATGATGACAAAGGTTTTTCTAAAGGTGTCAATGATGATGATGGCATGGATGAATATGATAATGGGGTAATGGAAGGTAATGGAGATGGAAGTGGACCCTGAATGTATTTATTTAGTTGAAATTCCACATGAGTTGACAGTAATGTCGACTCAGGGATTTTTTGCACCATGTTGTAATACTTAAAGGGGTCAAGGTCTATAGAGACTACTTGTACCTACCCTTCATAAGTATATTTTATATATTTATGAGAAATGGATGGGACAAAATTCATGTCCTGGATCCAAGGTCTACCTAGAAATATGTTCTAGGCCATCGCACCCTCCAAAACATGACACAGTGTCGATATAGTTTTACATCCCACCTAAATGGGTAGGACTATAGTATTTATTGTGGAGAATATTGTATCATTAAATTATCATAGGGTGTAGGTGGATGCTACAACATGAGATGCTAGCAGTCCTAGGTATTTAAGAGCACTAGTGGTTATTATGTTGCTTGATGAACCAGTGTCTATTAAAACTCTCTTATACGGTATGCCATTCACACATGCAATAATGTGTAAAAGAGGGTCTACCACTTCACTTGCTATGGGTTTGAGTTTGTGCTCATATAACATGATCATTGGTTCCTTAAATTGGTGCACATGACCCATAAAATCAATGAAGGAGTTAGACTCCTAGGGTTGCAACTCTATCGACTTAACAATATCCATTAGAGCTTCTCTGTGAGGTGGATATTGTTGAATTAGCTCATATATGGACAATATAGTCAATGTTGTTCTTAAGCTTTATGCAAGCTTACTTTATATTGTTACTACTAGCCTAGGTGGAAGGATCTATACTGGAGGTAGAGGAGGTTGTGATGTTTATGGAACATCGCTAGAAGCTACAGGTGGTGCAACTTTAGTTGGATAGCATCTATTCTTAGTCACAATACTTACCATCCTGTTGCACCCTTTTAAATGGGTTGTCATATTGAACTCGTTAAATTGTTTAGCAGGAGTTGCTTGTACCTCATGAGTAGGTAAGGGGTCTTTGAAAAACCCCATATTTTTATTATTAGGGTTTAGAGGATTATCCACTTGGATATCGTTCCTCTCTCTCATGTCTTGCACTATGTTTTTGAAACCATAGCATGTAGGCAATTCATGGCCATTCTATCGATGATATCAATAAAATTGATCTTCTATACATCCCATAGGCTTTGGTTTACCTATATTTGGGTCTATAGGCTTGATTTATGGTAGATTAACCATTTTAGAAACCCATAAATGATCGAATATGGGGTTCATTGACTCAGCAAAGCGTGTAAATTATCACCTAGGGTGACACTGCTAATTATGACCCTGATTTGCTCAAGTATTATTATCATAACTCATAGGAGGCTGGGCCTGATAATTTACCTTTTGAGGAGGCATCGATTATGCAGGCTCGGGGACATTAATGGCCATTTTATTGACCACTATCGACTTTAATGGCACTAGATTGCTCTTTGGATTATTTTCCCACTCCTTATTACAAGGTTTATGTTGGAAATTTGAGTTATTTTATGTTGTCATTGATGTCACATGGATCACATTGAGTTTTGGTGGCCAAAGCATTTAATAAATAAGCATTTATGATATTTTGGAGAGCATGGATATATACAGGGTTTTTGTGAAAACCAAGGTAGGAAAAATAAAAGGTTTTATTTAAAACTATGGATGGTAGATTTGAAATGAGTTTTTCTTAAAACCCATATTGGCTTTTCATTTCGTCAAAAAAAGTGCCTCGATGATGGAGATATTTAATTTTAAATATTTAGTTTAAAGTTTAAATTATTTAAAATTTAAATTTAAATTTTAAAATTAAATATATTAATTTTAGCATCGACGAAAGAAATAATGAAAGGCTATATTAATTTATAGTGCTGACATCTCAAGAAAGAGGAAAGGTATATATATATGCCAACAAAAGCTTAGACTTCATGACTCCTAGCGCTTATTTTTTGAATGCCTTCGATTGGGGAACAAATTGCGAAAAGAGAGAGAAGTGTGACTTTGGTCTATTGAAAAATCATTCGTGAAGTTTAATAAGACACATAGGCATCTTTGGCCTAGAATTTCATGCATTGTGTGTTACATAGGAGGTCTTGCAATCAAGTCCCGTCATGGTTATTTGCTTTGTTGAAGCGCTTGAAGTGCTATTAATTTTTTTGAAGGGTGCAAAATTTTATGATATAAGTTTTTGTTCATGTCCCTTTGGACATGTGAGGGTGTGTGGCCCAATGGCTGGCTGGCTGTGGTTAAAGCACTGAGTAAGGAGACATCACGAGATCGAATCCTGTTAGGGACAAAGCCAATTTAATAATTTTTTTAATATATTTTACTTTTCTAAAGTTTCCCTAGGAGGAATAAGGGTTGTGATGCATGTTTAGAAAAAGAGAGATTTCTAGTGTTTCTCGTTTTGAAAGTATAGCATATTATATATCATTGGAAAGCTTATTTCAAGGGATATTTGATTAAATTGCTTAGAGGGATAAATAAGGTGTATGTAAAGAGATATTTCTAATTTTGTAAAGGGTTTCAAAAGTGAAGGTTGTTTTTTTCTTTTTCAAAGGTGATTAATTCTTTCATGAGGGGACATGTTGTATCTTATTGAGTAGGAGTGATAAGGTGTTATTTGGATATTATTGTTGTGATATTAATCATGATCTCTAACCCTTGTTGAAAGTTGAAAAATAAGTTTGTTGAGTGTGGCAGATTTAGTGGACATCCAATAAGGCATCAAAAGGTATGAGCAATATTCTCCATTGACTTTGTTTATGGTGGTTGATTTCTGAAATATCATTGGAGAGAAAAGGATTGATTGTGGTTTCCATTTTGAAAGTGGTTGGTTGAATGCTTCAAGGTTTTTTGATTTGAGAGTTGTGTTTAAACCTTGTTTTATAAGCATAGTTGTTGAAGCCCATTGGACACTGATTGATATTGGTTTGGAAAGAAAGTAAAAATAGGGCGCTATATTGTTCATCCCCCTCTCAGTATAAGCTTGTGTTCTTCAATTGGTATAAGAGTGAGTTCCTTCAGAAAGGCTAATAGCTTAAGGGTAGATTATATAAGAAAACATATGGCTTCACAAAATGGATTATCTACAAATAAGGGTCCACTATTTGATGGTAATAATTATGCTTCTTGGAGAATGAGAATGAATAACTACTTGATAGCACAAGGATATGAGGTATGGCAGATGGTTGAAAAATAGTATAAGGTTGAAGGTGATCATGAGGTAGATAATACTATTAGGAAATTGGTTGACATCAATGCAAGGGAAATGAATTGTATTTTGAGTGGGCTACATGAATTTTTTTTTACAAAGATCATGGTATGTAATTTAGCTAATTAAATGTGGACCAAGTTGCGGAATACTTATGAAGGAGATTCAAATGTAAAGTTGGCAAAACTACAAACTCATAGAAAAATATTTGAGGAATTGAAAATGGAAGATTCTGATATATTGTAAAGTTTTTACTTCTAGTTGATGAGATTACTAACACCATGAGAGACCTAGGACTTGAGATGAAAGAATCAAAAGTTACTCAAAATTTTTTGAGATCACTTCCCATGAAGTATGATGCAAAGGTTTCAGCAATAGAAGAAACAATGGATATCAACAAGATAACAATGGAATAACTACAAGGAACTCTCATAGCTTATGAGATGAGGGTGAGTAAGCATCAGGTTCTAATAAAAGATATTGCATTCAAGGATTTAGATAAAAAGAAAGGAAAAGTTCCAAAGACAAATAGAGATTCAGATAATGATGAGGAAGCTAACTTCATCAAAAAGAAAAAGGACTTAAGAAATTATAGGGATATGAAGAAAGTCAAATACTACAAGTTTGGTAATATCATTATTCATGGAAGGGAGGATCTGTAGGGCAACTTCCCATGGAAGTACTTCCTTTTACCTGCATCCTTTCCTTTTCTAGTCCTAGGACCCTATTCCTTTACTAGTTTCCTTGGCATCTTTCCCATCATTTTTGGAAGAAAGGTGTTGCAAACGATCTCCTTTTGGGGGGGGAGATCCTTGATCCATTGTTCTACCCATTTCCTTGCCCTTGGATGGGAAAATATGTACCATTTATGTTCCACTATTTCATTCTTTGATGCCCGGGTTCTAGGTTGTGGTCAGGTTTTACCTAGGACATTTCCTAGGGTTTTTTCCTCAAGATTTTTTGGAAGTCTTCATCTCGATTGTCCTTTGGGTTGCTTCAACTATGGTTTTGCTAAGTCTTTGGACTTATGGCTTCATGAGCAGTTCTGCATAACATCCTTTTGGTTGCAGGGACCATGTGATTTATTCCGTGGCTTTGCTCTTTGGGTTTGAAGTGGTGGTTCTTGGAGGTTTTCAGCTCCTTTCATGGCTTTGGAGTTTGGCCTCTGTTCTTCCTACTGTTGATTCCTTTTAGGACTTCCTCCTTCATTTTATTGAAGCTATATTTTGGCAAGGCTGAGGAATTTTGGCTTCATGAGCAATTTTGCACATTTTTTTGGTTTTGAAGGGGACCATGTTCTTTCTACTATGAATCTGCTCTTTGGGTTTGTGGTGTTGGTTCTTGTAGGTTTTCAGTTCCGTTCATGGTTTTGGAGGGGCCTCTACTTTTTTTTTTTGTTGAATCCTTATAGGTTTTCCTTTTTAGTGTCCTTGAAGCTTTGGTGTTGAAGGTTGTCTGGGTGGCCTGGCTACTTCATTTCATTTAGGGCTCCTTTATTTGTAGTCTTTCTTCTTCGTGACTCCTTCATATTAGATTCCTATGGCACTTTCCTACATTTCCTTCTGACTTGTTGTTCCATTGCAGTTATTTCCTGTGTTGGGCATTGTTTCTCGAAGACTTCCTTTTTCCTACTTGAGGACTTCATAGCCTAGGAAGTTCCTCTTGTTCCTGTTCCACTGATGCACCATCCTCCAGGCTGTTGTTCTACTACATGAGGATTTTGTTGCCTATGATATTCCTCTTTATGCTACCTCACTTTTTTAAGGTGTTCAAGGAATGGTCTTCTCAATTTTTTTATCTTGCACTTTCCCTGTATGTTTCCTTCTGCTTCACTGATCCACCCTATTATTCATGGTGGATTTTATGTTTCTTTCTGATTTTTCCCTACATGGGAATGAAGTTTCTCTCAAGCCTATTTCCCAATGGTGGTTTTTGGTTTTCATACCATTGGTTTGATTCAAAATTTAAAATCTAGCTTTGGTTCCTTTTCCCACCCTTGGGGAAGTTTAAAATTGTTTCTTAATGGATGGGGTAGTTTGGTGCTTTCTCCTACCCTAGGTTTTCTTGAAAATTCCTACTTCACACCCTTTGATTCAAAATTAAATTTCTAGTGGGCTTTCTCTTCTTGCCTGTGGTTCCTTTGGTTATTAGGATGTAGTTTTACTCTATTGCAAAGGATTGCACCTTCCTCTTGTGTTTAGGATGGTGCTTCCCTATTTTTATCTATGTTTCTCTAGTGTTTCATTTCGCTTCAATCCATTGTTTCGTGTTACATTCTGATCCATTGTAATCAAGTTTTGGAATACTTGATAAAAACCCACTTTTAATATATAACCTACCAAAAAATAAATACTACAAGTGTGGTGATTTTGGTCACTATACACACAAGTGTTCACATGAATAAAACCATGATGATGAAAAGTAGGGTCACAGAAGAAAATAATATGGAAAGCATAAACATGACAAATATGACAAGTACAAGCAAGGCAGGTATGAGAAGAAGAAAATTTTTTGTAAGACAAAGAAAACTTACTACATTGTAGAAGCAAGTGATAGCTCAGATCACAGTGATAGAGACAAGTCAGATGATGAAAAGGAAGAACATCTATTTCTAGGAATAGAAGGTGAAAGAGAATAGTGCTTTGTATGTGGTCAAAGAGATCACATATCAGGATATTGCAATGGTTTTAGTGATAGTGAAGATGAGATGACACATCAAGGAAATAGGCATGGTCAAAGAAATCATGAAATTTTGTTTGCTATAGAATATTATAATGATATTAGTGACAATGAATATGAAGAAGGGTTTTTATATGGGATAAAATAAGTAGAAGAAGAACATTCACTCCAAACAGAAGAAGTTAAACAAGAGAAAATTGTAAGAAAGAAAGATGTCTCAGTTGATCTAAAGGAAGACTTCAATGATATCCATGAACAACTACAAGAGGTTAAGGAGAATATAAAATAATTGAGATGTTCCATACTTGAGAAGTTTGATCCATCACATGACTCAAAAGGTCAAGATATTTTAACTAAGAAGGAAATATGTATTTTAGAGACAATAAATATGGATGCCAGTTTTCTATTTGACACAAATGAAGAGAAACAAGAGGAAGGTCCCAAAGCACCAAATGTCTCATATTTTAGGTTTGGTAAATCACACTCAAAATGAAAGGAAGTTCTAATAGATGAAAGCAAGGAAGCACCTAAGTTTTATGAAGAAAGTTCCAAAGTTCCTATGGCTCCTAATATTTATTTTGTATCTTGTTTCGAGATAGGTGAATCAAATTCAAAAGGAAAAGAAATTCTTGAAGAGGAAAGCAAGGAAGAAACTAAGGAAGAGGATTTAGATACTACAAAGAAGGTTCAAGGATGCAATGCACAAGTTGAAAATGATCATAAGGATAATGGTCAAGAAAGGATCCATGGATCAAAGAAGTTTGATTTTGCTAGAAGAAAATTCAAAGGAAGAAGGTATGGTTTTCAAGGACATTGCTTCTTATGCAACAGGATTGGTCATAGAGCTTCTCAGTGTAAATAAAATGAGCAACATGGTTTTGGTTTTAGAGCTACACAAATCAGAAGTCATGGTCATAATGATGATGAAAACAAAACTTCACAAAATAGGGTTCAGGAAAGGAATGGATATGGAAATTATTTCAAGAAATAATTTAGGATATGGGCACCATATAAAGGCTACAATATCAAGTGTTTTAATTGCAATAACTTTGGACATATTTCAAAATGGTGTAGGACTCAATTCCAAACAGGTTCAAGACAAGAAGGTCAAATAGGTTCAAGAAAATAAGGTCAAACATGTTCAAGAAAAAAATATCAAGTAATTCATCAAGAGAAGGATATCAGAAAAATATGGAAGAAAGTTGAAAGAGGAAAGAAATAATTTAATATGGTAGTAAAAGTACTCCCACCCCAAAATTAATCACCTCAAGAGAGAAGGTGGTGAGGGGGCTAAGCTAAAGAGTCATATATTTTTGCCCCATAGGTGTCCCTTTTGCCGTTGATGTCAAAGGGGGAGATATTTTATTAAGGGAGAGAGCATTGAGTTAGGGGGAGCATCCTCTAAAAGAGAGCATTGAGTTAGGGGAGCAGCCTCCATAGAGAGTATTGAGTCAGGGGGAGCAACTTTTATTCTCAGAGATGGTTTTTGTAGTGATTATGGTTTTTGCATTAGAGGTATTGCCATCAATGACAAAGGGGGAGATTTTTGGAAAATTGAGTTATTTTATGTTTTAATTGATGTAACATGGATCATTGATATCACATGGATCACAATGAGTTTTTGTGGCCAAAACATTTCATAAATAAGCATTTATTATATTTTGGAGAGCATGGATATATACAGGGTTTTTGTGAAAACCAAGTCAGGCAAAATAAAAGGTTTTATTTCAAACCATGGATGGCATATTTGAAATGGATTTTTCTTAAAACCCAGATTGGCTTTTCGTTTCGTCGAAAAGGGTGCCCCGGTGATGGAGATATTTAATTTTAATTATTTAGTTTAAAGTTTAAATTATTTAAAATTTTAATTTTAATTTTAAAATTAAATATATTAATTTTAGCATCGACTAAAGAAATAAGGAAAGGCTATATTAATTTATAGTGCTGACGTCTAAAGAAAGAGGAAATGCATATATATATGCCAACAAAAGCTTAGACTTCATGACTCCCAGCGCTTATTTTTTGAATGCCTTCGATTGGGGAACGAATTGCGAAAAGAGAGAGAAGTGTGACTTTGGTCTATTGAAAAATCATTCGCAAAGTTTAATAAGACACATAGGCATATTTGGCCTAGAGGTTCATGCATTGTGTGTTACACAGGAGGTCTTGCAATCAAGTCCCATCGTGGTTATTTTCTTTGTTGAAGCGCTCAAAGCGCTATTAAGTTTTTTGAAGGGTGCAAAAGTTTATGATATAAGTTTTTGTTCGTGTCCCTTTGGACACATGAGGGCGTGTGGCCCAATGGCTGGCTAGGCTGTGGTTAAAGCACTGAGCAAGGAGACATCATGAGATCGAATCCTGTTAGGGAAAAAGGCAATTTAATAATTTTTTTAATATATTTTATTTTCTAAAGTTGCCCTAGTAGGAATAAGGGTTGTGATGCATGTTTAGAAAAATAGAGATTTCTAGTGTTTCTCCTTTTGAAAGTATAGCATATTATATATCATTGGAAATCTTATTTCGAGGGCTATTTTATTAACTTGCTTAAAGGGAGAAATAAGGTGTATGTAAAGAGATATTTCTATTTTTTTAATAGGGTTTCAAAAGTGAAGGTTGTTTTGTTCTTTTTCAAAGGTGATTAATTCTTTCATGAGGGGACATGTTGTATCTTATTGAGTAGGAGTGATAAGGTGTTATTTGGATATTATTGTTGTGATATTAATCATGATCTCTAACCCTTGTTGAAAGTCAAAAAATAATTTTGTTGAGTGTGGTAGATTTAGTGGACATCCAATAAGGCATCAAAAGGTATGAGCAATAGTCTCCATTGGCTTTGTTTATGGTGGTTGATTTTTGAAATATCATTGGAGATAAAAGGATTGATTGTGGTTTCCATTTTGAAAGTGGTTGGTTGAATGCTTCAATGTTTTCTGGTTTGAGAGTTGTGTTTAAACCTTGTTTTATAAGCATAGTTGTTGAAGCCCATTGGTTATTGCAATTAAGGACACTAATTGATATTGGTTTGGAAAGAAAGTAAAAATAGGGTGCTATATTGTTCACCCCCCTCTTAGTGTAATATTGTGTTCTTCAGTTTAGCTATCTCTCCCTCTTGGATTTTGATCTCTTATATGGTTCTATCTTGCACTAGAGCATCCTTAAGAGTGGGATATTGTTGAATTTGCAACAATAAATATATTGGTTTTAAGCAACTCTTTGAAAACATATGAGTTAACTCAGACACTGGTAATAGATAGGGTAACTTAGCTAGAAGCATTCACCACCTATTTCTATAGTCAGTGATAGACTCATCGTCATATTGTTTTAACCCCATAAGATCAGTTAAGGTTACCTTCCTCTTAGTATTGAAGGCAAAACATTCCAAGAACATATCTAAAAATTATTCAAAGGTATAGACACTATGCCTTGGAATTTGGTTAAACCACTCAATGGCAAGGCCAAAGAGGGTAATTAAGAATGTTCTTAGGAGTAATGCATCATTCTCTTGTATGTTGAAACACTAATTCATGAAGTTTGTGACATGCTCTTGAGCATATTATTCCCCTTTAAACTTGCCCAACTTGAGAATTTTAAAATGCTCAAGATATGTAGGGGAAGGTATAGATGGATGCAGTGGTTGATTGTGCAACTGGCATAATGTGGGCTTTTGAATCCCATTCCCAACTATCTTACTCTCTATATTTTCTAAATTTTCAAGAAATGCTTGATACAAATCAGAGAATTTAATCTTCTCTTTTTTTTTTGGATCCACGGAGGGGGACGAGGAATATTAAGCATAGGTTGAGGTGGTTTTTTTGTCTTCAACCATATCTACAAAAGATACCTCTAAGTAATCCTCATTTTGTTCCAAATCATCATAAGCCCTATAAGGTGTTTTTGGAATGGGCCTACAAGGAGGAACTAACACCTAATGAAAGTGATCTATATTAGACCTAGTAGGTAAGTTCTTATCAGGTCTAGGAGGCCCAGGTGGCAACATTTGATTAGGTCTAGGAGACCTATTCTGATGGAAAGTAGGTTGTCTTCGCCTAGCCTCCTATCTATGCATGCTTGGAGTAGGAAATCCATTAAAAAATGTTTCTTTAATATGTTATTCAAGTCTTTGTATTTATAATTGTTTTCGATACTCTATGATATCCAAGCATTGTTTATCAGATCGAAATTGATTAAACTTAGCTTGATGATTAGCATAATTTTTGACTAGTTGATTAATTTGATCAATTGTATTGAGCCTATGTGCTTTAACATTATTTCCTAGATACCTATCTTGTTTAGGAGGGTTTGTGAGGTCTATTGTGGATTTACCTTGATTGAGGGAAGTCACATTAACTAGAGGCTCACACCTAAACATATGTTCTTGATAATCTACTGTACAAAGGCATATCGTGCTTGCATGGAATTATGTGACCAAGGATAATTAGGATCTTCCTTAGGTCTTCCATCATAAATGAGGAATGGTAGGGTGAAATTGGACTACCTAGTGCGATGAGTATCATACTCATCTTGATATGTGTATTTTGGATAAGGGTGATTTGAGAGCATAAAATGATCATTTAATCCTACCCTTGGTGTATAGACTTGTCTTGCACACAAGTGTGAGGAGTAGACTGAGCAGGAATGCAAATGCATGGTATTTCTCTATATGTAGGTGCCTCATTGTGTGGTTGCATTTCTTGAAATAAGGTGTTGGAAGTATTTATACTTGGGAAGTAATTCCCTAGAGTGGGATTGTGACCTATAAGGGTACCCTGTGTAGGAGTTCCTTATAAGCTATGTCCCCTCTCTAACATTATAGGAATTGGAAGAGTAGGTGGCCATCAAGGAGGTATAACCATGTCCTTAGGGTCAAATTGGAGATGATATATGTCTCCTTGCCTACTCCCCGTAGTGTCCACCCTTAAGTGGGCTTGGCTATGTGTATATACCATAACTACTTACTCTAACCTCTATGTGATTATCTCCTTTACAATTTTTATGGATTTAAATGCATAATCAATAGAAACACACAAGTATACAAATGATTATCTCTTTTAAATATTATGTGTTCCTAAACTATTTGATGTGTTTCAAATTTGTTGCTTTTGTAAATAATATCTTTCATGTGTTTTTGAATGTTGATGTAATTCTCAATTGTTTAAATGTTTTCACATATACACTCATAGTTCGACAACCAAAAATGAAAGTTCGGTCATGTGAACCAAAGAAACTATGGATATGAAATCCATACCCGATCAGGGAGTATAGGTCCTACCAGTCCTCACCTAGTACTCACTTGGTCAACGTTATACTCTTCGAAGAGAAGTACATGTAAATTTTACAAGCTACATCGGATCTTGGCGCTAACTTTAGCCAAAAATGGGATACATGGGATTTGAGCCTATGGATGGAGATGAAACCCACTGTTGTTGAACTCTCTTAGTGGTTGGGGATAAATTCCAACTAAAAAGAAGTGTGGTGTGTATGGTTCCTTTTAAAATGATTGAAAGAAAACAAGATAGAATTCAATGAATTTTCACTAAAAGCATTAACAACATTTTAATTTCATAATCATATGCATATATAGATAAAATAAAACCTACAAAATTTATAGCCTATATGAAAACCTAACCCTTAGGTAGGTCACACATAGGAAAACCATACAAAATGCATTTCTAAAGGTTGTTCCTTTTCCTATTTTTCTTCAATTTGTTAATGTGGAATTTAGAAATTGTAAAATCTAACCTTCAAGCACATACAAAAGATAAGAAAAACTGAAATTTAACCTTTTCTAGGCAACCTTGCTGCAAATTGATGGTTCACGAAGTTACCTTATCTATTTTGAAAGTTGCTATTTTGGGAAATTTCTATAGAAAACCCTTGGTTTTGTGGCCATTCCTAGGTGGGACGAATACAAATTTAGGGGTCGTACCTTGGTAGGATGGTTACAGTGGTTGTCCCTAGTAGGAAAAAATAGGAATTTAGTGGTTTTTTCTACTCAGGGTGGTTGTGGTGGAGGTGGAATGACCAGTGGTGGTCAGTGTGGAAGGCAATGATCTTGCTCTTCAAGTGGTAAAATATATCACCAAATAGGATGTTGTACTAGGAATATGTGAATATAGAACTCTTATTCATCATCCAAAGGTATGACTTGATCGTGTTCCTCATCTAAGCTTAGATAATTGATGGGAGCTATGCAATAGTCTAACTCGCTAGGTAGTCCTAGGTATTTATGAGCACTAGTGGTTATTATGTTGCTTGATGAACCGGTGTATATTAGAACTTTCTTATACGGTATGCCATTCACACATGCAATGATGTGTAAAGGAGGGTCTACCACATCACTTGCTATGGGTTTGATTTCATGCTCATGGAATGTGATCATTGGTTCCTTAAATTTTTGCACATGCCCCACAAAATTGATGGATTTAGACTTCTTGGGATGCAACTCTATCAAATTAAGACTATCCACTAGAGTTTCTCTGTGAGGTGGATATTGTTGAATTAGCTCATATATGGACAATATAGCTAATATTATTCTTAATATTTGTGCAAGCTTACTTTTTATTATTACTACTGGCCTAGGTGGAAGGCTCTGTACTGGATGTGGGGGAGGTTGTGATGTTTATGGAACATCCCTAGAAGTTGCAGGTGGTGTAACTTGACTTGGGTAGCATCTATTCCTAGTCATAATACTTACCATCCTCATGTACCCTTGTAAAGGGGGTGTCATCTTGACCTCATTCATTTGTTTAGTAGGATCTTCTTGTACCTCATGAGTAGGTAAGGGGTCTTTAAAAACCCCCATATGTTGATTATTTGGGGCAAGAGGATTATCCACTTAGAGCTCATTCTTCTCTATCATATCTTGCACTATGTTTTTGAAACCATAGTATGTAGGCAAGTCATGGCCATTCTATTTATGATATCAACAAAATTTATCTTCTCGATGTCCCATAGGCTTTGGTTTACCTATATTCGGGTCTATAGGTTTGATTTATAGTAGATTAACAATTTTAGCAGCCCATAAATGATCAAATATGGAGTTCATTGACTCAGCAAAGGGTGTAAATTATCACCTAGGATGACGTTGCTGATTTTGACCCTAATTTTCTTAAGTATTATTATCATAACTCGTAGTAGGAGGCTAGGCCTGATAATTTACCTTTTGAGGAGGCATCATTTGTGCATGCCCAAGGACATTAATGGCCACTTGATTGACCACTACCAGCTTTGATAGCACTGGATTTATATTTTGATTCTTTATCCACTCCTTCTAGTGAGATTTAGCTATCTCCTTCTCTTGGATTTTGATCTCTTCTATCATTCTATCTTGCACTAGAGCATCCTCAAGAGTGGGATATTGTTGGAGTTACAACAATAAAGATATTGGTTTTAATCAACTCTTTGAAAAAATTGAGTTAACTCGAACACTGGAAATAGATAGGGTAGCTTAGCTAGAAGCATTCACCACCTATTTCCATATTCAACGATAGACTCATCGTGATATTATTTTAAACTTGTAAGATCAGTTAAGGTTACCTTCCTCTTGGTATTAAAGTTGAAACATTCCAGGAATGCATTTGCAAATTGTTCAAAGGTATAGACACTATGCCTTGCAAGTTGGTTAAACCACTCAATGACAGGGCTAGAGAGGGTAATTAAGAATGTTCTTAGGAGTAATGCATCATTCTCCTATATGTTGAAGCATCGATTCATGAATTTTGTGATGTGCTCTTGAACATCTTCCTCCCCTTTAAATTTGTCCAACTTGGGCATTTTAAAATGCTTATAATATGTAGGTGAAGGTATATATGGATGCAATGGTTGATTGTGCAATTGATGTAAGGTGGGTTTTTTAAGCCCATTACTAGATGTCTCACTCTTTATAGTTTCTAAGTGCTTAAGGAATGCTTGATATGCATCAGAGTATTTAATCTCATCTTCTTTTTTTTGTACCCATAGAGGGGGATTATGAATATTAATAATATATTGAGGTGGTTTATTGTAATCAACCATATCTCCAAAATGTGCTTCTAACTATTCCTCGTTTTATTCCAAATCATCATAAGACCCATAAGGTATTTTTGGAATGGCATACAAGGAGGAACTAACACCTGCTGAAGGCAATCTATATTAGTCCTAGTAGGAAATTTCTGATCAAGCCTAGGAGATCTACGTGGAAACATTTGATTAGGTCTAGGAGACCTATTCTGATGGAAAGTAGGTTGCCTTTGCCTAGCCTCCTGTCTATGCATGCTGGGAGTAGGAACTCCATTACGTAATGTTCTTGAATTTTTTATTCAAGTATTTGTCTTGATAATTAGTATCGATGCTCTAGGAGATCCAAGCATTGTTTATCAGACCAAAGTTGATTAAACTTAGATTGATGATCAACATACTTTTTGACTAGTTGATTAATTTAATCAGTTGTAATGGACCTATGTGCCTTAGCATTATTGCCTAGATACCTATCTTATTCAAGAGGGTTTGTGAGGTCTATTGTAACTTTCCCTTGATTGAGGGAAGTCATATTAACTTGATGATCACCCATAAACATATGTTTTTGATAATCTGTTGGCGTATAGGCACATTGTGCTTACATGGAATGATGTGACCGAGGATAATTTGGATCTTCCTAAGGTCTTCCCTCATAAATGAGGAATGGTAGGGTGTAATTGGCCCACCTAGTGCGATGAGCATCATACTCATCCTAGTATGTGCATTTTGGAGAAGGGTGATTTGAGAGCATAAGATGATCATTTAACCCTACCCTTGGTGTATAGTCTTGATCCTGCACACAAGTGTGAGGAGTAGACCGAGTAGGCATGTAAATGCATGGTATTGCTCTATGTGTAGGTTCCTCATTATGTAGCTGCCTTTATTGAAATAAGGTATTGGAAGTATCTATACATGGGAAGTAATTCCATAGAGTGGTACTGTGACCTGTAGGGATACCTTGTATAGGAGTTTCTTGCAAGCTATGTCCCCTCTCTAACACTTTAGGACTTGGAAGAGTAGGTGGCTGCCAAGGAGGTATAACCATGTCCTTGGGATCAAATTGGATATTATCTATGTCTCCTTACCTACTCCTCGTAGCATTTGCCCTTAATTGGGCTTGGCTATAGGTATATATCATAACTAATTACTCTAACCTCTATGTGATTATCTCCCTTACAAGTTTTATGGATTTAAATACACAATCAATAGAAACACACAAATATACAAATGATTATCTCTTTTAAATATTATGTGTTCCTAAATTTTTTGATGTGTTTCAAATTTGTTGCTTTTATAAAGAATCTCTTTCACGTGTTTTTGAATATTGATGTAATTCTCAATTATTTAAAGGTTTTCACCTATACACTTGCAGGTCAACAACCAGAAATAAAAGTCCAATCACATAAACCAAACAAAGTATGGAAATGAAATCCATACCCGATCAGGGAGTATAGGTCTTACTAGTTCTCACCCAGTACTCACTTGGTCAGTGTTATACCCTTTGAAGAGGAATACATGTAAATTTTCTAAGCTATGTCGGATATTGAATCTGGATTTGGCCAAATATGGGGTACGTAGGATCTTAGACAATGTATAGAGATGAAACCCACCATCGTTGAACTCTATCAGTGGTTGGGGATGAATTCCAACTCACTAACATTAAAATTAAGTGTGGCGTATGTGGTTCCTTTTAAAATGATTGAAAGAAAACAAGATAGCATTCAATGAATTTTCACTAAATGCATTAACAATGTTTCACTTTCAAAATCATATGCATATATAGAAAGAAGGAAACCTACAAAATTTATAGCCTATATGAAAACCTAACCCTTAGGTAGGTCACATGTAGGTAAACCATACAAAATGTATTTCTAAAGGCTATTCCTTTTTCTATTTTTCTTCAATTTGTTAATGCAAAATTTAGAAATTGTAAATCTAACCTTCAAGTGCATACAAAAGACAAGAAAAACTAAAATTTAACCTTTTCTAGACAACCTTGCTACAAATTGATGGTTTAGGAAGTTACCTTGTCTATTTTGAAAGTTGCTATTTCTAGAATTTTTTGTAGAAAACCCCTGGTTTTGTGGTTGTACCTAGGTGGGATGACTAAAAATTTGGAGGACATACCTTTGTGGGATGGTTACAGTGGCCATCCCTGGTAGGAAAAACTAGGAATTCAGTGGTTTTTTCTACTCAAGGTAGTTGTGGTGGAGGTGGAATGACCGATAGTGGTCGGTGTGGTAGGTAACTATCTTGTTCTTCAAGTGGTGAAATTTGTCACCAAATAGGATGTTGTACTGGGAACATGCAAATGTAGAACTCTTCTTCATAATCCAAAGGTACAACTCGATCATGTTCCTCATCTAATCTTGGATAATTGATGGGATCTATGCCATAGTCTGACTCATCATTTGTTGTCCATTCATGAGGAGGACCTTGATCCTCTTCCTCACTATTAGATTGAAGGGTGTGCAAACTCTCTCCCACTTCATGAGGTTGATCAAAATCACTGTATTAATTCTTGATCAACCATTTTTATGGGAAAATAGTCTCCAAATGAGTGGACATCATGTGTATTGGCATATGGATCATACACAGGATCATCCCTGTAATTTAGAACTAGGTGTTACAAACCCTTCGTGAGTACATATAAAGGTACTGGCTTATTGTGTCCCAACCTAGATTTATCATATGGTAACTGATACTGTGGATGACAAGGAACATGAGTACCCTACTCATACAACCCTAGACCAAAAACATACCAATTATAGTGATGTAGATATCACATGGCATAGTCAAGATTTGACATGTAGTTTATATCCTCAAAGAAATGTTCATCATCTTCTTCTTACTGAGGAACTCGAAATATTCCATACTCGATACCCCCATATATAAATTTTGTTTGGTTGGATGGTATTCCATTAGGTACAATGCTACCTATGGGGATACAAGGTCATACCATATCTTACACTATCTTGATGGCTGGAAGTATTATGATGTTTCTAACTAAGTACTCTCCTATCCTTGTACTAGACATATGGATTGTAACTTGGGATGATGAAACTAGAGGATATGGAAGTGAGGCTTGATATAAATCAATGTGTATCTCCTAATATGGTTCCTAGTCTACAGGAATAGGAATATCATATATAGATATGTTGGAAATGATGGTATGGATTTCATCGATTGGCCTCTTCGATATGTTCCTCTATAGAGGATCAGACAATGATGAAGGTTTTTCTAAAGTTGCCAATGATGATGATGCTATTTATGAAGATGGTAATGGGGTAATGGAATATAATGGAGATGGGAGTGGAACCTAAATGGATTTATTCAGTTGGAAGTCCATATGATTTTATGGTAATGTCAACTCGGGGATTTACTACACCATGTTGCAATACTTAAAGGGTTTAAGGTCTACAGAGACTACGTGTACCTGCCCTTCATAAGTATATTTGATATATTTATGAGAAATGGATGGGATAAACTTCATGTCCTAGATCCAAAGTCTACCTAGAAATATGTTATAGGCTTTGCACCCTCAAAAATATGATACAATTTCGATATAGTTTTGTGTCCCACCTGAATGGGTAGGACTATTGTATCGACTATGTAACATATTGTATCATTAAATGCTCAGAGGGTGTAGGTGGATGATACAACATAATATGTTGGTAGTTCTAGGTATTTAAGAGTACTAGTGGTTATTATGTTGCTTGATGAACCAATGTCTATTAGAACTCTCTTATATGGTATGTCATTCACACATACAATGATGTGTAAAGGAGGGTCTACCGCATCACTTGCTATGGGTTTGATTTCGTTCTCATGGAACATGATCATTGGTTCCTTATATTGTTGCACATGCCCCATAAAATTAATGGAGTTAGAATCCTAGGGCTGCAACTCTATCAACTTAAGAATATCCATTAAAGCCTCTCTATGAGGTGGAGATTGCTGAATTAGCTCATATATAAATAATCTAGCTGATGTTTTTCTTAAGATTTGTGTAAGCTTACTTTTTATTGTTACTATTGGCCTAGGTGGAAGGCTCTATACTAGAGGTGGGGGAGGTTGTAATATTTATGGAACATCGTTAGAAGTTGTAGGTGGTGCAACTTGACTTGGGTAGTATCTATTCCTAGTCACAAACTTACCATCGTGACATGCCCTTGTAAAGGAGGTGTCGTCTTGACCTCATTAATTTTTTTAATAGGAGCTGCTTGTACCTCATGAGTAGGTAAGGGATATTTAAAAACCCCCATTTGTTGATTATTTTGGGTAATATTATTATCCACTTGGAGATAATTCCTCTCTATCATGTCTTGCACTATGTTTTTGAAACCATAGCATGTAGGCAAGTCATGGCTATTCTGTCGATGATATTGATAAAATTGATCTTCTCAAAGTTCCATAGGCTTTGTTTTACTATAGACACCAAAATCATGTAAATCAGATAAGACTACCAATGCGCCACTTACGCCACTCTTATTGACATAATATGGTCTAATTGGGCAACCCTATAGGGTAACATAAGTCTCCATAGCACTTTTGTGAAGGTTTCCATTAGTTTTGGGAGGTTTTGGATCATATCCTTATGACTGTCCAACCTTGGTATGGTCATAGATGGTGACCGTACAACCCAGGGATGGCCATTTAAAACCATCCCTAGGTGGGATGATCCCTAAATAGACCCTCCAAAATTCAAATGGGTAGAGAATGGTAATTAATTACTACCATATTCCTCACCCAATAATCAAAAATTGACTTGGAGACTATCATAGAGATCAGAAACTCCAAATTAGAGGCCCCAAATGGGCAACCTCTTCTACCCATGAATGACACAGATTTTGACAAGTGACGACACTTGCCTTGCATGCTATAACTTGCCCCTTTGCCCCAAATGGCCTAATTGGGCTATAAATTGAGGCATGCTCACCCAAATTTCAAGAGAGAATATTTGAAGCATAGACCATGAAGTGCTGCCCAATTCTACCCTCACCTTTGCTATCACATTTGCCCTAGTATTTTCTTAAAACCCTCTTCATTCGAAGGTGCTTTTAGGAGAATCCTAAATACACAAATTATATTCCAAAATTGGTCAAATTGGAGAGTAATTTGACCACATTTGCCAACATATCATTTAGGAAAGTTTCAAACCATATCCCTTTGGAATTGGTGGCAAATTCCACTCATATTAGTAACTGTCCCACCCTGGGATAGTTAACAATGGGTAGTTGCACCTGCTAGGAACGGTTAGAAAATAGCTATGAATTTTGGTTCAATTAAACCATATATCATTTATAAATTTATATATTAGCCTTGCATTCAATTTTGGTGAAATTTGAAGGTTTTTTGATGGGTCAATTTGGAGTTTCATGGTTGCAGGTCTAGTTGTCCCTGTCAGGGATGGTCACTATTTATGCTAACAATTTTCTTTCAATTCATGCTCATATATTTCCAAAACCATGTTAATAAATTCATACTAGATTTACAAGTCATTTGGGGTTGTTTATATTTATTACAAATAAGTTTTATTATTTCTAGATGCATGATTTCTATGTTTTCCTAGATTTTAATCTATAAATCTATATGTTTTAAATATATTTCAATTTCTTGTGTGTAGGTTAGGTATTCTAGACATGAGGGAGGAGATAAAAGGTACAGAAGGATAGGCCCAATACTAGCTCTCAAGTGTGGGTTGTGAGAAGAACACTGGAACATGCCATAAAGCTCATGGAGGGATTTGATCCCTTTAGACCATTGTAAATTGAAATGTATCAAATTATGAAGCCCTCAAGGGGATGTAATGTAATATTATTGAATAATTTGGATTAATAAATGACAAGAAGAAACTCCCCCTTTTTTTATATCATACAATCCATGTTTTTCAATAGATTAAATAGTTACATATTTATGCATATTTTCCTTTGAGTGCTTACTTAATAATGCTTTTACATTTTAATAAAGAACATTAAAAGTGTGCCATTATTTTTGCTTCTTTAGTGGTGATCACGATGATTGAAATTATTCATTATCCCCTTTGAATGTGTTAATTGTGACCTCCTTTTTATATTTTGCATGTTGTAGGTTTTGACCGTTCTAAGCAGAAACAACCATTTTTTTGCTAGTTGAACCTGCTAGGGATGGCCAGCTAGGTGAAACACCCTAGGATGGCCCCCAAATTTCTAACTATCCCACCCTAGGATGGTTACAAAACCAAAGTTTTTTTGTATAAATTTAAAGAAACAAGTTTCAGGTCAGAAAATACACCCCTCTGAACCTTCAATTTGCATTTATACTATTTTAAATCACTAAAATTTCAAGTTTTCTTATCTTTTGTGTGCATTGGAAGGTTAGATTACATCTCTCTAAGTTTCACATTAAAAAATCAAGAAAAATAGGAAAATGAACAGTATTCTATATGCTTCTTGTTTGGTTTTCCTGCTTGCAACTTACCAAAAGGGTTAAGTTCATATAGTTTGTCAACTTTTGTAGTTTCCCTTTACACATACTAACGATTCTGAACATAAAATGTACTCTCATGAATTTAGTGAATCATAATTGAATATTGTATTGTTTTATTTCAATAATTTTAAAAGGAACACACACACACCACAATATTCTTAAATGTTGGTGAGTTGGACTTCATTCCCAACCATTGATAGAGTTCAATGATGGTGGCAGTCATTTCCATCCATTGACTCAAATACCACAAACCTTATTTTATTGGCCAATACCAACTCCAAGATATGTCCAAACCATGCAAAATAGCACGCATTGCTCTTAAAAGGGGTGTACCACTATGCATGGGGTGCTGGGTGAGGATAGGAAGGACCTATTCTCCCTGATTGGGTATGGATTTCATCACCATACTTTGGTTGGTTTACGTGACTGAAATTTCATTTTCGGTTGTCGAGCTACGAGTGTATAGGTGAAAACCACTTAAAATTTTGAGTATTACATCAATGAAAATCAAACACGAGAAGTATTTTCTTTACAAAAGCAACACATCTTGAAACAACAACAAAAAAATTAGGGATTCACATCTAAAAGACTTAAAACAGACAATCACTTCTATGCTTGTGTGTTTCTATTATTTTTTATTTGAAATTCATAAAAATTGTAAAGGATATAATAATATAGCAGTCTAGATTACATAGCTATGGTACATACCCATAGCCAATCCCATTTAAGGATGGAAATTATAGGGAGTAGGGAATATGACATAAAGCGTCTTCACCTTGATACCAAGGACATGGTCATACCTCCTTGGAAACCACCTACTCTTCCTAGTCCTAGAGGGAATAGAAGGAGACCTAGCCAACAAGGGACTCCTACACGGGGCACCTCCATGGGTGATCGTCTGAACTTAGGAATTCATATCTCTAATCATCGAGTGGCAGATGAATGGATGGTCAGTTCTAGAATAGTAAGAAGGGGACCTAGCCAACAAGGGACTCCTACATGGGGTACCCCCATAGGCAACAATCCAACTTTAGGGAATCATTTTCCTAATATAGATGTTTCTAATGCCTTATTTTGAGAAGATTCACCACATAATGGGGTGTTTCCCAATAGAGCAATCCCATGCATTCATGTGCCTACTCGGTCTACTCCTTGTACTATTGTGCAGGATCATGAATTTTCACCTAGGGTAGGGTTGAATGATAATCTTATGATTTCAAACTACTCTTCCCCAAGGTGCCAAAATCATGATGAGTATGATACTCATCATCATGGGCAATCGAATTCCACCTTACCTTTCCTTATTTATGAGGGAATACCTGAGGAAGATCTAGAGTATCCTCATTAAAATGTATCAATGCAAGAACAATGTGCTTCTACACTAGTAGCTTATCGAGAAAATCTATTTAGTAGTGAGACTCAAGTCAACATAGCCTCCCTCAATCAAGGAAAAGATATAATAGATCTCAAACCCACCCCCCTTGAACAAGATAGATATCAAGGTAACAGTGCTAAGGTACTTAGACCTAATACAATTAATCAAATAAATTAGTTGGTAAAGAAGTATGTTGACCACCAAGCCAAGTTTAATAAACTTAGGTTTGATAAAAATTGCCTAGATCTCTTAGAGTAGTGGCAGATATTAGAGAAAGAAATACTTGAATTATGAATTCAATAGACTTTGCATAATGGATCTTCTACTCCAAATACATGTAGACAAGAGGCTCACCCAAGGCAACCAAATTTCCAACAATATAGGTCTCCTAAACCTAACCCAATGTTGCCTCCTAGACCTCTTAGTCCTGATCAAAATGTATATGATAGGACAAGTATAGATCACCTTAAAGAGGAATTCATTCCTCCTTGTAGGCCCATGCTTGAAACACCCTATGGGGCTTACGATGACTTGGAACAAAATGAGGATTATGTAGAAGCACCTTTTGGAGGTGTGGATGATGTCAATCAACCACCCCAACCTATGCTTAATATTCCTCATCCTTCTCTGAGGTTTCAAAACAAATAAGAGGAAATAAAATCCTTGAATGTGTATCAAGCTTTTCTTGAACACTTAGAAACTTGTAGGCCCAAAATGGCCACATACTTAGTAAAATTTTGTACAAATTTGACTAAGTGACAAAATCATCATTCCACAAACCTTGCAGTATGCTTTTATCCGAAACCGGGTCAGAAGATATGAATCCGCTCAACAGTTAGTCAAGTTTTCTTGTTTGGAGCGATTTCGGGTGACTTTACTCTAGCTCCGAAATGAAGAGAGATCTCAAATCCACAAAATTTCCTAAGAGATGATGATGTCAGTGGTGGAAAAGTGCGGAATGGTGATTCTGGGAAGGTCCTTTTTGTTTTCGACTCTGGGATGAAGACAAATCTCAAAATCCGCAAAAGTTCCTAAGAGATGATGACGTCAGCGGCAGAAAAGTGTGGAATGGCGATTCTGGAATGGACAAGTCTTCCCTTTTCGGAATGAAGATAAGATGGGGCGGTGGAATAATGAAAGCATGGATTCATGACAGAAGAAGTACGTGACTAGCTCCGGACCCGGATTGAAGGATATAATATTGAAGATTAATATCCCAGAGCGGATTCGAGGTTCAGAGGTCCGGATTGGAGATTCTGTTGTTTCTGATAAGAAAGAGGACGTCATCATTTTTAAAGTGGAATGGCATTTAGCTTATGCCGGATTGAATCTGAATCGTGTGATGAAGAAGATCGATGGTTGAGGTTAAGCTGCCAAATATTGGTTGTTTTAAAGACATTGTTGTATCAAAATTGTAATAGTATCTAGGAGATGAAGCATCGAGGGTTTCCAAGAAGATCAAACCAGAGGCGGTTACAGATCGATGATGGTAATTCACTCCCAAGAAGGATCGATGAAAATGCATGATCTTTAACGCTTGAGCTTCAGTTCCACTAAATGATCAACAAGTTGCAGAGACCCCGAGCTATCATGGTGGATTTTCTTTCAATGGATTTCTTGGAGGATGGACCAATGAGTTGATGCCAGCTAAGATCTTTGTTGTACTATTGTAACAAGATTATGTGTATTGTTTCTTGATTATTGTAATAAGAAAACTATAAGTAGAGGTCGAACCCTCATTTTGAAGGGTCGGCTCTAGCATGTTTGCCTATGCTATTGTAAATATTCTTGAAGAGCTGAATGAAAGGAGCAATACATTGATCTTCACCTCAAGTTCGCATTCTCATGCTTGATGTCAGAGGTTTGGATTTCATAGTTGCATTTTTGTAAATACTTAGATGGTTAGTTTGTGCTTATTTTGGATTACTAGTTATTGTGAGTAATTGAAATCTGCTTTGAGTTCATTCTATGTTATTGGAAAGTATATTTCTATAAAATCTAAGTGTTTGGTGAATTTTGTTATTTGGATTATCATTCCCTGGGTATTGAAATTGCTTGCTATAACATTTCTCTGTTATGCTTTAATATATGAAATGATCTATTGTGAGATAAATGTTGATCTGAGTGTATGTCCTTAATATGGTTTTTTGGGAGCTTTTTATGATGGTGCAATGTTGTTAACCTATCCATCCATTATTATCTACATCTCTCTAACCCTAACCTTCTCTTACCCTAAACTCCAAACCCTAAGTGAGCATAATTGTGTCAACAACCTGCTAAGTTGACAAGGAACCAACCTACTCTAGAGGTTGGATCGAAAACTCCTATTTTGGTCCATCCAATGTTGAGTGTTGAGTTGCAGCTATCGGGTGCAAGCCTGGACAGAAACTAGGAAGATAGACAGTCATAGTACTGAGTGAAAACTTGGTGCAATTTAGTGCCCAATAGTTTTTGGCACGCTCGATGGGACCAGTTCACAAGGAACACGAAACCCATCAAAAGAGTTATTGTTATCTCAACCCGAAGGAATCAAGATTGGGTGAATTGTCTTGACCTTGTTAGCGGAGAAAATAAAGTTCACCTGGCGACTCCCTAGTCAGAAGACCCTAAAAAAGTATTGTAGACCAGTACCCTTTCATGTATACCAGGTCTTTCAAGAGGAACAACCCTGATTCTTTCTTTCATTATGAGTTACCTCGAGAGAGGTTGTTATCAGAAGTTTGGATCAAGATTTTATTGAAGAAGAAGAGCTTATGGAAGAAAACCCAATAGTTCCCCCAAGAAGACCTGTAGCTAGAAACATGGCACATAATGTGGCTCCTAATCAACCACTTCAGAAGTACCCTAACTGGGATTCAATTGGGCCCCTTAGATTAGCACAAATGGATGCCATTCCCCAGGTTGTATCTAAGGCAACCCCCATGTATGATGGATTTGGGAAAACAACTTACGAGCATTGCCAAGATATCCTAAATCTGGCAGTAATCCACAACATAAAAGAAGAAAATATTATTGTCAGAATTCTAGCCCTATCCTTTCATGGAAAGATATTGCATTGGTTTAGAACTCTGGAAGATAATTCTATTACTTCATGGCAATCCTTGGCTGAGCCATTCATAGAAGAATTTAATGAATCTGTTGATCCCTTTTCCTTGTTGAATCAGTTTATAGCCATGCAAAAAACCCAACAAGAAACTATCTCAGATTTTAATTTGAGGTTTAGCAGAACATGGAAGAGAATTCCCCCCACTGCTAGACCAGCTGCATGTTTGGCTTATATGTATTATATTTGCACCCTGGGATCAGAGCTAGGTTTGCAAACACAACAATCTGGAGTAGAAACCTTCCCCCAAGTTTATAATGCAGTCATCCATGCTAAAAATATCCTAATCAATGTGGGAAGAATTCCCCCAAAAATCATGTTACCCTATAACTCAGAAACCAATAGTGGCCATGAGCAATCCACAAAGCCCTCCTACATGGACCCCCTTTCTTTACCATCTCCATCTCCACAAATGAATCTGATTCCTTGGTCTAAACCGATAGCCTCTACACCTCCTTTTCCTCCCCTTCCTTCCCAACCTTCTCAAGAATTATTTGCTATTCTGGATATACAAAATACCATGAAAACTTTGAGTAACAGAATGAATTCAATGGAAAAGAGAGATCAGGAAAGGTCACAATAGAGGAGATTCCCATATGTGAACAAATATCAAAGGCCTGGTCCTAGTAATAGTACTAGGGTTAGGGTGAATGCAACATATGAGGAGCCAGAGTGTTCTACGAGATACCACTCTTGCAAATGTTTGGTGTTTGGTATGCAATGACCCCCATGACTCACAATATTGTGTGATGTATCAACACCATGTTCAACAAGCTATGGATCAAGCTGAAAGGAATCAGAAGGGGAGGGTTAATATGTTATGGCACCCTGATCAGATCATGGCCAAAAAAGAGTTGGATGAAGAAAGCCCAATTGTTGTGATGACAAGATCTAGAAAGAAAGCTTTACAAGTAGACCCCCAGAATATGGGACAATTCTAGGTCCCTTCTCAAAAGAAAGTTGACTCCCCCCTCAAAGCATTGACACTTTTCCTATCCCTCAAGCTAGAGGGAAGGAGAAGACAGATAGTCTCCCTAAAAATCTTGAAAGAGAAACAGAAGGAGACAGAATGAGATCCAAGGGTGAGGATCAAGAAAGGCTCAGGTTCCCCTCTATTACCAAAAGATAAATATTAGAGGCAACCCAACAATACAAAAGGAAATATGGTGAGCCAGATAGAGGGCTGGAAAGACTATCCCTGACCAAGTCTGAGTACAACATTGTTGAGGAGATGAAAAGGATTCCATCAAAAGCTAGCCTATATGATACTCTTTTCATCCCAGGCCAGATTGACCTACTTAAAGCTTCCCTCAGCAAAAATCCCCAGAATAGACCAACCACCACCATCCTCAGTATACCACCAGAAAAGAGAGAAATGACACCTGTTGTTCTAAAAAACAAACCTCCCCCTTTCTACATATCCTTAAGAATGGAAGGATGGGTAGTCCAAAATTGTATGATTGATTTAGGAGCATCAACCACAGTTATGCCTAAGGCGGTCTGTGAAGAAATGGGTATGGAATATACCCGGTCTTGTCTTGGAGTGTTGCAATTAGATGGGACACCTATCAAAATAGTTGGGGTTATTAAAGATGTACTTGATGAGGTTGCATAGAGCTCCCGAGGTAACAGTGGTGCAGGAAATAGTGGTGGTGGACTTGGAACCTTATTTTGGGTTATGCCTCTCAAGAGAATTTATTGCAAAATTAGGAGGATGTATGTACATGGATTATTCTAGCATGGTAATCCCTTTCAAAGGAAAAAGGATAAGGATAACACCTGAGAAACCAGTTGCTTATCATATTGAAAAAATTGAAGAGGATCTGTGCAATCTTAATCCTGTGGAGGAATTTGAGCTAGTGGAAAACATTGAAGAGCTAGACATTGAAGATGAGTTGCCTTTCAGAGAAGACTATAGTCAATTTGGAACTGGTATGGGTACATACAACATCACAACTGAACTGGAAAAGAAACTCCCTGCTATTTCTAATCAATCCCTAAGAAACAAAGAAACATGGGTTATGCATTTTGATGGTGCTAAATGTAGAAATGGTGCAGGGGCTGGTGTGGTTCTACAATCACAGTCTGAAGGGATAAAGAATTTTTCTTATAGACTGACATGGTCATGTACCAACAATGTTGTAGAATATGAGGCTTTGTGCCTCGGATTGATGCAAGCAAAAAGCATGGGCATCAATATTTTGAACATATATGGTGATTTTGAGTTGATAGTCCATCAGGTAAGGAATAAGTGCAGCAGTAAGCACCATTACTTGAAAGCTTACAAAAATAGGGTATGGGACCTAATGGATTCATTTGATGCCCTGAATCTAAGTTTTGTGCCTAGAGAAGATAATCACCTGGCAGATTCTTTGGCAACAAAGGGAGCTAATTTCAATCCTCCTGTAGATTTTGGAACTAAGAAGACCAAGGGAATTAAAATGGTTTTCAGACCTGCGGTGCTAGACAAGCAGATATTCTGGCAGGTTTTTGAAAGTGATGAACAAATTCTAGATTTTATGATAAGAGAAGCATGCTTCTCAACTGTCCAAGAGGAAGACTTGGAGGAAATAGATCAACAAGACTTTATCCAACTAAGAAACAATCATATCCCAAGGGGATTGGTCACCCTTGAAAGTCTATTTGATAATGAAGATAGAAAGAAGGTTGGAGCTATGAAGGTCGGTAAAAATATCTATAAAGAAGTGGAGGTCGGAATAGGAAAGAAGCTCAATGTTGGGATCCAGTGTTCACCTGAGGAAGTAGAGGAGATTAAAGCTTTATGCTTAAAATACCAAGACACTGTGGCTTGGTCATATGAAGACCTTAAGGTGTATGACAAAAATATTATCCAGCATACTATCGAGTTAGAACCCGATGCTAAACCATTTCGAAAAAAATAGAGGCCTGTCAATCCGAGGATAGAAGCCATTATGAGAGAGGAACTCTTAAAGCTACTGAAGGCTAGGATAATATATCCAATAAAACATTCCACTTGGGTAGCCAATTTGGTACCCATAAGAAAGAAGAATGGGGATATACGCCTATGTGTAGATTTTAGAAATCTGAATCAAGCATCCCTCAAGGATCACTACCCCCTCCCTCAGATTGACCAGATCTTACAAGTTGTAGTTGGAGCAGAAATATTCTCACTATTGGATGGTTACTCTGGATATAACCAAATTTGGGTAAAAGACGAAGACCAATACAAAACAACATTCACCACAAAATGGGGTACATTTGCCTATCAGAGAATGCCCTTTGGGCTGTCTAATGTTGGAGCTACATTTTAGAGGGCCATGGACTATGCCTTTGGTACACTTATAAACAAAGTTATTCTGATTTACCTGGATGACATGATGGTCTTTTCTCATGATAAAAATGATCATCTATCTCATTTGGAACAGGTTTTTCAAAAATGCAGAGAATTTGGTATCTCACTTAATCCTAAGAAGTCATTCTTTGTAGTACATGAGGGAAAACTATTAGGCCATGTGGTCTCAAAGGAAGGTATGGCCATAGATCCAAAAATAATTGGAGCAATTCTAGCTATTCCTTTGCCTACTAATCAGAAGACCTTGCAGTATTTCTTAGGTCAAATCAATTTCGTCAGGAAATTCATTTCTGATTTTGCACAAAAAGTGAGGCCTATATCTGAACTACTCAAGAAAAAGGTAGAGTTCAAGTGGACTGAGGTTAGGAAGTAAGATTTTGAGGTCATCAAGCAATCCATTGCAACAACCCTAGTCTTGATAAATCCTGATTTCACTAAATATTTTATTCTCTATGCTTATGGAGCTGAAGAAAGCTATGCCTCGGTACTCACCCAAAAATATAGTCAAGGGGATGAGCACCCTGTGTTCTTTTGGAGTCAGAATTTACATGATTATCAGGTAAAATATAACTTTATTGAAAGACAAGTGTTCACTGTAATGAAGTCGCTAAAGAAGTTTAGACAATATCTGGTACAGAGCAAAACCCTGGTATATGTGGTTCATCCAGATGTAAGAAGTTTTATTTTACAAGGTGACTTGGGAGATAAAAGGGCTGGTTGGATTACTAAGATCCAGGAATATGATGTGGAGATACATCCCACCAAGCTGGTAAGAGGTAGAGCCTTGTGCCAAGGATTGACAGATGCTTCAACATTGGCCGAAATGACCGTTTGTCAGATAATAGAAGAAGATCAAATAGAGATTGTACACACTCCAGATTCTGATTGGATTGAGCAAATGACCAGGTATTTCCAAACTGGGATCTGCCCACCTGATCTGAATTCTTCTCAAAGAAGGAGGTATAGACTTCATGCTCTAAAATATGTATTACTACCTGAAGGGTTGTTCAAAAGAAACTTGGATGGTATTCTCCTGAAATGTTTGAAGGAGGACCAACAAAAAAGAGTCATTGAAGAATTTCATGGAGGGTTAGCAGGTGGTCATGGCTCAGGAAGAATTACGGCTTTGAAGATAATAAGAGTAGGCTATTATTGGCCTACTATGTTCAATGATGCTTTTAAAATTACCCAGGCTTGTGATAAGTGTCAGAGGTACGTTGGAAGAACCAAAAATGTTGCCTCTCCCCTGAAGCCTATTCAAGTTGAAGAGCCTTTCCAACAATGGGGATTAGATTTTATAGGAGTTATAAATCCTAATTCTTCAGTAGAGCACAAGTTTATCTTGACAGCTACATATTATCTTACCAGATGGGTAGAGGCCATTCCTACAAAGAAGGCAGACCAGGAAGTTGTGATCAACTTTATGGAGAGTTTGATTTCCATATTTGGAGTCTCGAAAGCTTTGGTGAGTGATAATGGCCCTGCTTTCATAGGAGCCAAGTACATCGAGTTTGCCAGCAAGTATGGCATCACTCTTAAAAATACTTCAAATTATTATCCACAAGGTAATGGACTTGCAGAATCTACCAATAAAAACCTATTAAGGATTTTGAGAAAATATTTGGAAGGTAACAAAAGGAGTTGGCACCTATTGCTCAACCATGCTCTATGGGTAGACATGATTACTATTAAAAATTCCATCAAAACTTCTCCTTATGCATTGGTATACGAAAAAGAGGTGGTATTGCCAATTCACTTAGAGATCCCAACACTTAAGCTTGTCAGTACAGAAGAAGAATTAGAGGATGATCCAGTTAAAACCAGGTTGACACACTTGCTATGATTGGAAGAGAGCAGGACTCAAGCATATGATCATTTTCAAAAACACTCATCAGACATTAAAGCATGGTTTGATAAAAAGGCCAAGTTCAGAAAACTCCAAGTTGGAGACTCAGTTCTCAGGTGGAATGTTGATAGGGCAAAACCAGGCAAACATGAAAAGTTTGATTCCTTTTGGGATGGTCCTTTCGAAATAGTGGAAGCTAAAGAGTCTAATGTATTTTAGTTGAAGGATCCAGAGGGAAACATACAACCAATTCCGGTGAATGGTTTCCACCTTAAGCTCTACTATATGTAAGAAGTAAGCTCATTGTAACATATGTATATACATTGTACAAATATTTCCCCTTCCTTTCTGCACTTTCTATTTGATTTTCTTTCTGCACTTTGTAATTAGTTCTTTTTCAAAGAAATGCTAAAAAAAGAAGAGAGAGAGAAGAAATTTTGCAAGAAATGATTAAGTGTTGGCCAAAATGCATGGTAATGTTCCATTCCGCACATGGTGTTGAGTACTCTCCGGAATGGCATTCCGCTCTCAAGTTCGCATGGTTAAATCTGGATTTCCATGGAGTGGTCTATCAATTTCTATCCCACATAAATAAGGACAAAGAATGGCGCTAATCCGGGAACCTTTCAAAGCTGGAGATAGCCAGAGCGGAATCGAGGTAGTGTGCCATGCGTGCAAGCTTCAAGTACCAAAGCGGACTCGGAAGGTTCTTAAGACACTGAGTGGAATCAGGCCAAAGCCGAACAACAAGTCCCAATCTGACACGTGGAGGCTAAAGAGTGCTCCCGCATTTAATTCTAACAAACTCGCGCATGAACCAAAGAGTAGCCGAAGGGATGCGATGAGTTGGTAGCACAATTTCAAAATTTGACCAATAAGAAGATAGGACGTCACCTTTGAGCCACCAAAGAAATAATGGAAGGATGGCGAAGTGTGCCAACAAAGATATCGTGCAGCAACTGCATTTATGGTGGATGATACGCACATTCCAGGAGATAAAAAGTGATGAAGTCTTGCACAGGGTTCATTTAGTGACCACGAGGCTGTAGCGGACATAAGCAACATTCTAAATTTCTCCTCACTTATTCCAGTGCACAAAGTCCTACTGCTGCAAGATGGCTCCTAAGAAATCACCCACAGAGGCCTCAAAAGACGTTCTGGAATTCGAAACTCTGGACGACAGGACGTCGGTGTCGTACCTTGATAAAGCCGAGGCTGTAGCGGACACGGTGATGACCATCACTGAAAGGACGAGACTAAGAAAGAGTGTGAATGATAGATACAAAAATAACGTTGCTCTATCGGTGGAAGGTAGATGCTCCATCCTTTCTTATCTATCCTTTTACATTTGTGATTCCGTTCACCCATGTCCTGAGTTGATAGCTGCAATAGTTAAATTCTATGACCCGCTAGCCAAGGTAGTAAAAACCTATGAGGGTGAGACCCTTTTTAGCATCACTACCTCTTTCTATCATGAGATTTTTGCCTTAGGGTCTGACCCACCAGTACCACCAAAACCCTTCAAAATTGTTGAACAAACTAGGTTTTATTCCACAAAGAAGCGGGCAAATGACGGTGAGTCATTTAGGAATTGGGTTTATAAGCAGCTGAATACCAAACCCTAGGAAGAGTTTCCTGAGGTCCCCATTTCTATCAAAAAATTTGTAACCCCTGTTCTATTCTCTATGTTGGCCTGCATGGAGGGTTTGGACTCTGATGAAGAGGTTCATGGTTGGCAAATTGCTACTGCATACTGTATCTCTAATGAAAGGATGTATGAAAAGGAGGTGGCAAAGAAAGGGATAAGGGTGATTTATTTTGACTGGCTAGCATTTCTCACCCAAAGAATACATGAACAACTAGTAAGCTTGAAGAGGGGCTCCGACGCTCCTAGCTTTAGGCATTGCTCAAACTTGGTATGGATGTTTTATGCCGCTGTTAAAGATAGAATGTCGTGGATTCCAATCAAGGATAAGACCGATAAAGGAGAACCTATGCCAGTTTACTATTGGACAAACCATTTAAGAAGCAGTGAGTCTCACTATAGGTTCAATTTGGAATTTCTTGGACCGGCCCTCAAAATAATGTATGAAAATTTCCCCAGATTGCCACCCCTGGCCAAAGAGATTCTGAGGAATAAAGATGCAGAGGAAGGGGACTGGTATTTTTTAACTGAAGGTATGGTCATCAGATTATATGGTTTCATGGGTAAACCTTTTCTTTTGCCCCACTTTGTCACGGAGAGACTCTTCACCTTGGAATATTTGAGGCAGGCAGAGTACATTGACTCGAAATATGGTTCGGGGAGAAAAAGGAAGTCTTTGCTTTCCCACCGCACCTTGAGTGATATCACCATTACTAAGAAGGGGTAGAGTCAGAAAATTGACCGATACCTAGATAGGTTAGGTCTATTTTATATTCCTCAGAAGTGGAGTTATGATCTTGATGATATTTTCACTACAAAAAATAAAACCCTGAACGGAGATAAGGCCTACAAATTTGAGAAAAGGCCCAGGGCTCATTTTGAACAAGGAAGAAACAATGATGAGACTACTCTTTTAGAGTGGAATGTCTCCAAGATGGATCAGTTACCTCCATGGTTGGATTTTTATGAGCAGATTGAATATTTTTATCCTGACCACAAACCCGGTCATCAGATTACAGAGGATATGATCGACAAGATTAAAGCCGAAACTACAAAGAAAAGTAGGCCCTCCTCCAAGTCAAAGTCGGCAAAGAAAAAAGACATGTCATCTAAAAAGGAAGTTATAGAAGAAGTAGAAGAGGAGGATTTTAAGGGACCATGGGAGGATGCCAAGATCATGGATTGGTGGCGTATGAGAGTTGAAATTGGGAAAGCTGAATCTAAATTTGGAATAAAATTTGATAAAGAGTTTTCAAAAAGATATGATGAGAATATTGATACTTGGGGGCTAAAGGATGTGAGGCACATTGTATTAATGGTTGAAAATCCCCAAGGGGATTCTGAATCTCTTCAACCTTCTACAAATCAAAAGGCTTCTTTAACAACCATCGGAGTATTGAAAACCTTCAGTCCTACTTCTGAGCAGGTGGAGAAATTCCCTAAAGGAGCTAGGATGATGAGCAAAATGAGGTATTCTAAAGAAAAGGTTGTTAGTACCCCTATTATTGAAACAAGATCTAGGCCTACACGTTTAGCTCTAGGGGGCAACCTCAGGACAAAGATATTAGTTGGAAGAAGAAGGATAAGAGTTTCGGGTTCAGGCCACTTTCTTTTGCTCCTGCAACATCATCTAAGCCGCAATCCATTACTGAACAATAATTACTTCCTAGGGAAGTGCGAGGAGATTTATCAGAAGAATATTCTGAAGATGAGATGGATGCTTTTCAATTAGTTCATAAAAGGACTAAGAGAACCCCAGAAATAGAGGAGAGAGAGGTTTCCAAAAGGTAGAAGATGAGTATGGAGGAAATTGTTGAAGAGGTAGCTGCTTTTAATACAGAAGGGTTAGTTGAACAAGAACAACAACATGAGACAAAAGTTGAACAAGAAGACCCTACATCTGTAGGTGAAGGTATGGTTTCTAATCCCTCTTCTCCTTCTCATCTCCATGAATCCCCAAAAGGATTTCCCTCCCTTTCTAGTCAAGAGAATGTGGCAAATTTATCTCCTCCACCTCATAGTTCTTCCCTCATCCCATCAGTAGCTATGGAGGTACCAGTCAGTTCTATTGTGTCACAGTCTCCTCCAAACCCACCTTCCACTTCTGAGATATCCACTTCAATATCCACCATTGTTGCATCCTCATCTCTTTCATTACCACCATCCATGGGACACTGCGTTCCAAGTTCATCCATCCCTTCTACTATCAGTTTTGTCCCTATTTCTCTGAATTTACCTATGTCTACAATAGTGGTAGTCACAGAATCTACCATTGTAACAGAGGCTGTTGTCAATGTATCTCCACCCCCATCAACAGCAAGTCAGTCCGCCCTTATGTTTTTTATGCCATTATCTCCTTTGGCTGCTGATGTTTCAAGGTCTGTTGTTGTATCAAAAGAATAGGCAGCCATTTAGAGCATAAATGACTATTGGGTAGAGAAGCTTACCAGGCCTTCCAGTAGAATGGCCATGACAAGGAAAAGTATGTATGTTAACCCTATCACTAGGCAAAGGGTTTCAAGGTCTTTGATTCCATAGGTAAGAAAACCTAAAAATGAAATGACTGCTCAAGATTATAAAGTAGAGGAAATCATAGAAGATATTGACAAGATTCCTACTAAATATGAGTTAGGGATGGCCAAGGCTCACTTAGATACCTTTTATGTGAAGACTGATATAGAAAAATATAAGGTAGAAAAGTTGAAACAACAAGTTGAAAAGCTTAAGAAGAGCCTCCATGATCAAAAAGAAGTAGAGAAAGTTCTGAGGAAAGAGGCTAAGAGTTGGTAGGAAATATTTCAAAAGGCTAATGAGTTGAAAGATCAGTTAGAAGAACAAAAGAAGCTGAATGAGGATCAGGAAAAAGAATATTTTCCAAAGATAATTTGAAAAGGATAAAGCAAGAGTTGTTTCTGAAGTTCAAGAAAAATGTTCAGGTCTTCAACTCATAATCGACTACCTGAAGGATGCCAGCCAATTATTATCTACCATTCAGAAGGATTTAGATCAAATCATTGGAGAGTTACAACCTATGGTGATTCCGATAGAACAAATGTACAGGTTGGTTGGTAGTAGGCTTAGTGATGTTGCTAAACCAATTTCTAATAAATAATGGAATCTAGCCGGGGTAGCCTCCAAGATAGTGGTGAAAAAGCACAGGGTAGTTCAGAGAGCCTAGTTGTTGTTTGACAGGATGGATAGGGGAATTAAATATATTATTGAAATAAATGAGGAGATGGTTCATGTTGGTTTCAAAGGGCTCTAGAAGGAGGATCACAACTTGTTATCTATGGAAGAAGCCTAGCAAAGCATCAAGGAGAACCTATAGGATGAAGCTGAAATTGATTCATTGGAAGAGCCATTATCCCAAGAACAAGCTACCAAATTAATTATGGGTTACACCCACTTAAAATATCTCATGGAAGATATGGTAACTAGAGGGAATGCTGCTAATTATGAGGATGTTGGGGAACTACAATATGTTTATAAGAAGCTTAAAGAGACATCAAATCCCTCTGAGCAAGCCTGGAAATAGGCTCTTCGATCTTTGGAATCAATGGTCCAAGTATTTGGGGACACCTCCGGTGAAGATAATCAGAGACTACAGGCTCCAGGAGAAGATGATGAGGAAGAGGCTATAGAAGGTGATGACGAAGAGGCTGTAGAAGAATGAAAATAGGATTGAGTAGCTACAAGCCCAAGAGGGGCTCACACTTAAAATCATTTCATTTTTGTTTGTACATATGCATAGTTTTTGTGTTTCTAATACAACAGTTTTGTATTTCCATTTTTACTCTGACAATTGTCAGAAACAAGTAATAAAGGCATGAAGTCTACAATGCAACATTTTTGTGAAGGTATTTTTGAGGTGAAGCCTTATAAAGGAAGTAGAGTTATGTATAGTTTTGAAGGTAGTAGTAATACTGATATTATGGATACAGTCTCTAGTTGAACAAGTGAGTTCTATGATGTTTTTTGCATGGTTTCGATATGAACCTTTACCCTCTAGGCAGAATTTGAGCTTTCAGAGGGTAGTGTTTGTATAGAAATTATTCCTTAAAACATATCTTTAAAGATAAGTCTTGTTTTGACTCCTAAGGCCCAATGGATAAGACTATGGATTCGATTGGCTTTGCAAGAAAATCCACCCGGGAGGCACCAAAATGTAGGCCCAAAATGGCCACATACTTAGTAAAATTTTGTACAAATTTGACTAAGTGACAAAATCATCATTCCACAAACCTTGCAGTATGCTTTTATCCAGAACCAGGTTAGAAGATATGAATCCGCTCAATAGTTAGTCAAGTTTTCTTGTTTGGAGCGATTTTGGGTGACTTTACTCCAGCTCTAGAATGAAGAGATATCTCAAATCCACAAAAGTTCCTAAGAGATGATGATGTCAGCGATAGAAAAGTGTGGAATGGCAATTCTGGGAAGGTCCTTTTTGTTTTCGACTTCGGGATGAAGACAAATCTCAAATCCATAAAAGTTCCTAAGAGATGATGACGTCAGTGGTAGAAAAGTGCGGAATGGTGATTCCAGAATGGACAAGTCTTCCCTTTCTGGAATGAAGATAAGATGGGGTGGCGGAATAATGAAAGCATGGATTCATGATAGAAGAAGTATGTGACTAGCTCCAGACCCAGATTGAAGGATATAATACTGAAGATTAATATCCCGGAGTGGATTCGAGGTTTAGAGGTCCGGATTGGAGATTCTGCTATTTTTGATAAGAAAGAGGACGTCATCATTTTTAAAGCGGAATGGCATTTAGCTTATGTCGGATTGAATCTGAATCGTGTGATGAAGAAGATCGACGGTTGAGGTTAAGCTACCAAATATTGGTTGTTTTAAAGACATTGTTGTATCAGAATTGTAATAACATTCCGGGAGATGAAGCATCGAGGGTTTCCAAGAAGATCAAACTAGAGGTGGTTACAGATCGATGATGGTAATTCACTCCCAAGAAGGATCGATGAAAATGCATGATCTTTAATGCCTGAGCTTCAGTTCCACTGAATGATCAACAAGTTGTAGAGACCCCGAGCTGTCATGGCAGATTTTCTTTCAGTGGATTTCTCAGAGGATGGACCAATGAGCTGATGCTAGCTAAGATATTTGTTGTACTATTGTAACAAGATTATGTGTATTGTTTCTTGATTATTGTAATAAGAAAACTATAAGTAGAGGTCGAACCCTCATTTTGAAGGGTCGGCTCTAGCGTGTTTGCCTATGCTATTGTAAATATTCATGAAGAGCTGAATGAAAGGAGCAATACATTGATCTTTACCTCAAGTTCATGTTCTCATGCTTGATGTCAGAGGTTTGGATTTCATAGTTGCATTTCTATAAATACTTAGATGGTTAGTTTGTGCCTATTTTGGATTACTAGCTATTGTGAGTAATTGAAATCTGCTTTGAGTTCGTTCTATGTTATTGGAAAGTATATTTCTATAAAATCTAAGTGTTTGGTGAATTCTATTATTTGGATTATCATTCCTTGGGTATTGAAATTGCTTGCTATAACATTTCTCTGTTATGCTTTAATATATGAAATGATCTATTGTGAGATAAATGTTGATCTGAGTGTATGTCCTTAATATGGTTTTTTGGGAGCTTTTTATGATGGTGCAATGTTGTTAACCTATCCATCCACTGTTATCTACATCTCTCTAACCCTAACCTTCTCTTACCCTAAACTCCAAACCCTAAGTGAGCATAATTGTGTCAAAAACTTGCTAAGTTGACAAGGAACCAACCTACTCTGGAGGTTGGATCGAAAACTCCTATTTTGGTCCATCCAATGTTGAGTGTTGAGCTGTAGCTATTGGGTGCAAGCCTGGATAGAAACTAGGAAGATAGACAGTCATAGTATTGAGTGAAAACTTGGTGCAATTCAGTGCCCAACAAAACTATAGAAGGTAAGATAGTAGAAAATGAGCTTCAAAAACCCACCTTGCATCAATTGTGGAGTCAGCCGCTACACCCATCCATTCCTTCCCCGATATACCCTAAGCATTTCAAAATGCCAAAATTTGATAGATTCAAAGGGAAAGAAGATGCTCAAGAGCACATTACTAGATTTTTAAATCTATGCTTTAACATACAGGATAATGACACATTTCTCCTGAAAACTTTTATAAATACCCTCTCTGGTCCTGCCATTAAGTGGTTTAACCAACTTCCAAAACATAGTGTAGATACCTAGATCATGTAAATCAGATAAGACTATCAGTGCATCACATATGCCCTCTTATCGATAACATATGGCCCTATTGGGCACCCCTCTAGGCTAGAAAAAGGCTTCCAAAAGGCTCCAAAAATTAGTTTGGAGGGTTCCTAGTAGTTTAGGGAAGTTTTGGGGCACCTCCTGGTGACCGTAACAACAAGAGACAGTCAAATTTGGTGGTCATCCCACCCAGGGAAGGCCATCCATAACCATTCCTGGGTGGGATGACCCCTAACTTGACCCTTGAAAAATTTAAAGGATGTGTTAAATGGTAATCAAAGGCTACCATTAACGTGTCCAATCACCCCAAATTGATTGGGGACCTACAAATTTATAGTGAGGCAGTATATTGGGAGCCCCAAAGGGGTAACCTTCCCCTTGTTGTGGGCCAAACAAGGTTAACTTCTTTCCTACTTTTGTCACATGCCCGTGCATTTAATTTATCAACCCAGGGAGCTTCGTAAACTTGCGAAGGGTCTTGAACAAGATTGCTTACAATACCACTTGAGATGAGTCCGCTAGTTCTACTATTGGGGGGTGTTTCAAATGGTCGTCAATCATTCATACACTCCTCAATAATTTACGTAAAAACAATTAAATCTACAGAAAGGAAATATTCACGCATTCCTAGAAATAAACCTACTGCAAATACTAGAAATAACAATGCGATAAACAATCTTATAAAAGTGGTAAACTAATCTAGAAAACATAGGAAAAATAGGGGAAGAAATACTGGCTTGGAGTGGGCCCAGGCTCCAGTAGCTTCCTCCCAACTGAACACGCACTTAGAAACTCTTAGAACTATATTATAATTATCAAAGTATTACAATGCTTCTTCTGTATATCTCTCTATAATTACTATCAAAATATTCTATATATCCTCAGAGAGGTCTGCATGTGTTTATATAGCACACCCATAGATCTTATATTACAAAGAAGTTATAACAGTCGATTCATTCCAGACTAAACTAAGACAATCTAGTAAATGTGATCGACGTCTGCTAAAACTGGCATTCATTTCTAATGGTGGCATGTTCACTGATTGGTTTGTGCTTCGCATGGCATTGGTAGGACATTCTCATACATCGGTGCGATCCCCAATTTAACTCTACATGACGTAGAGTTGGAACTGCACTAGTCGTTGTTGTCCACGTCATGCTTGTCTGGTCAACGGGCGAAGAACAGGGGCACCTTCCCTATGAGGAAGGTGCCTAAGTATGTCGGGTGCCTTCTCTATGCGGAAGGTGCCTTACTATCATTGGTGCCTTCCTGGAAGAGGAAGGCGCTTATCTTCTATTGGCGCCTTCCTGTGAGAGGAAGGTGCTTGCCTTCTAGTGGTGCCTTCCTATCGATGCCTTCCTTATGAGAGGAAGGCGCTTGCCTTCTAGTGGCACCTTCCTTATAAGCCCTTCTATGTGCACCTTCCTTATGAGAGGAAGGCGCTTGCCTTCTAGTGGTGCCTTCCTTATGAGAGGAAGGTGCTTGCCTTCTAGTGGCGCCTTCCCATCGATGCCTTCCTTATGAGAGGAAGGCGCTTATTTTCCTTTGGCGCCTTCCTAGAAGAGGAAGGCGCTAGCCTTCTATTGGCGCCTTCCTAGGAGAGGAAGGTGCTTGTCTTTCCTTGGTGCCTTCCTGGAAGAGGAAGGTGCCTACTTACGCTTGGTGCCTTCCTGGAAGAGGAAGGCGCCTACCTTCTCTACGTTGATTCCGAAAGAAACAAAGTGCTAGGTCCATGAAAAGACCTCGACTGATCCAAATCTAACTAAATCAACTACAATTCCACAAAAACACACTAAAAACACATGAATTAGATAACACGCATAATTTCATCAAATAATTATATAATCATTCATAAACATATGCAATCCTTATTATACAGCCGCATAATAATCAAGAAAATGTATACAAAATATGAGCATTTCTGATGCTCATCATCCCCCCATGCCTAACATATGCCATGCCCTCATGGCATCAAAACTATAGGTAGCCCTGTTGACCCCTCATCATTGTCATTTCTTGGTGGATCTGACTGTACCTACGGCCGTGTCTGCCTCTTCTATGTACTGGCATCTAGAGGTGTGGCTCCTCTTTTTCTATGCAGAGCTGAGGGTGTTGTTGTCGGCTATGCTTTCCTCATCCTGGCCGCTATCGAAGGTGATCTAACCAACGTCATCTCTACTACCTGAAATGCAGCTTCTGTAGCTTGCCATAGGTCAGCATCCGGAGGTCTGACCGCTGCAAGAGGGATATCTAAATTATCCCTCTTGAGATGAACTACTTGGGCTTTGTACAATCGGGTTGCTTCAGGAGTAAGCCCTACGTTCTCCTTTGCAATGGCAGTGGCCTCCAATTCGAGGCCATATACCCCCATCATTCAAAATACCTTCTTATCATGGAGGGTCATCCCTGGGATGACCCATAAATCTCCTAGAATTGGTTGTCCTCTATCGGATTGATGTAGATACCAGAGTCCCCCTGCATCCTCGAGGTTGCCTTCCTAGTCTCCTTAGCTGTTGTCATCTCTTTGAGCAGTCATTCAAACTATTTTTGCCTCTCTACGAATGGCTGCATATCCCACTCATCTTCTTCTAGCTCGATGAAGGTCACCTTCACCTTCTTTCGAGCCATCCTGGGCCCTTTTCCTTTGGCCTCTATAGAAAATGTGATGGCTCAAATAGGGGTTTTCCCTTTCTCCCTCTGAGGGACCTACTCTACGGTCCCTGGAGCATTCTCCTCACTCTAGGGGACCTGTGCTAACGTCCCTAGGGATGCTTCTTCACCCCCCTGTCTATCCTGTGCCGACCCCTCAGGTTCTTCTCTTCCTTCCTCAGGTCCGGGGAGTTCTTCCTTATCCCTTGGTCCTGTCTACTATTGTTGGCCCTCGTCCTACTCTGTATCACTCAGGACGATGATAGGGGGTGTTGTGGGACTTCTTTCCCCTTCACTCCCAAAAATAGAGGAATTCTCCCCTACCTTTGGGCTGCTCTATCGAGCATCCGATCAAAATTCTCTCGAAGAGAATACTCATTTTGTAGATGTGGGAGAATTCATTGAGACCTCTTTTCCCAGTCAGTTTGGGTCGATGCATCCCTTCTTTCTATTCCCCTATCCTGGAGTAGTTGGTTCTCCTCCCACAACTATTGGACCAGCTGCTCGAGCTGGGCGATTCATATTTCTCATTCTTTCAATTCCCCTCTATGCTTGTTCTAGTAGTCCTCCAAAATTTTTTGGGCCATCCAACAATTGGTTTGCCACTCCAACGCTTCCTCCAAGGCTGCGTCGACCTGATCATTGCTCCCGAAAGTCCCTACATCTTGTGGGCTCTAATTTGTCAATTCTTAGAGGGTTTGGGCTGCAACGTCGACTTTCAGGTCACTCTGTTCTTCTTCTATCGAGAGGAGGAGTCATCATAGGCATTTCCTCCTAGGGACTAGTTCTAGTGGCCGAAACTTGGCCTCATTGCTAATAAGCGATGCTCCTTCCTCTTCATACTCGGGCACTAGGGAATGCCCTCTTTCCTCTATGCATTTAGGCACTGGTGAATGCCCTCTTTCTTCCATGAAATAGGGCAATGCCAATTTCCTGATACTTGCCATCTCCTCTGTAGGGCTTCCCTCTTCTTGCCCTATTTTGGCAATAGCATCCTGTTGCCTTTCTTGGCTACCATCTCCCTCTACATCGGGGTTCTACCTCTGTGCTTCTGCATGGCGGACCAATGTTGATATCAGCCCATGGTGGGCCAAGGCGGATGGTGCTCCCTTATAGTACCTAGCCACTTCTTCCTTCAGAGCATTTTCTAGGTAGAAGGGCACGTTCAACTTCCTTCCATGCACCAGGTGATTCAAAAACTACACATGGTTAGCGTGCAAATGGGTATACTTCTCGATGCATGTAAATAATCGAGCAACCTGCTCGAATATCTTCCATAGATTCATGGGAAGGCTACTTTTGGGTAGCCCTTCCTTATCTATCTACACATTTTCTCTTAGCAGTAGCACTTTGGCGTACGACTTCAATAGTCCACCTTTGTATATGCATTCCCCTATGAGGGGCAATCCAGTCACCTACGAGATGTATTTGGGGGTGACCAGAATTTCTACCCCTCGCACCTGAGCTACGTCACCCCTCAAGGAGGCAATGAATTCCTTGGATACCTCCATATCCTGGCCTTGACTGACCAGGGTATAGTATTCGAACCATCCCTCGGCCTCGAACTATGTTTTTACCACCCCTTGATTCCTTTCGTATCACTCGGCTCATTCTTCTTCACTACGTGATTCTTCGACCTTCCTCCCATGGCGCCTTCCCTTACTACTGCATTTTTTTCTATCCTTACTTCTTCAGGAAGGTGCCTTCTTATAGGGAAGGTGCCTAACCTTAGCATTTAATTCTAGGGTACACCTTTCGAGCCATATCATTGGCACATGGTTCCAGCTATGGGGGGATATGATTTTTATGATGACAATATTTTTTTGGTACTGCATAATTTATAAATAATTATATAAATATTTGAGTTAGTATGCGTGTACCTTATTTGGTGTTTCATGCATCATGAAGAGCATTGATTCACTGATTTGTGACATGGGGGAGGGGTATGGTCATCTGATGTCGCTCGTTCATGTGGTGATTTCATTTCGATCGAGGCATCCGAGAGACTTAAGTGTTGGTTGTACATGGAAGGCGCTCTTTGGTACCTTCCCAATGTGGAAGGCGCTTATGTGGTGCCTTCTCGATGTGGAAGGCACTTATATGGTACCTTCCTGATGTTGTCGATGCTCTCTAAATGGATGCACCTTTCGATGGTGGAAGGCATCTCTGATTGGATGCACCTTTCGATGGTGGAAGGCATCTCTAATTGGATGCACCTTTCGATGGTGGAAGGCACCTTTTTGATGATGGTGCCTTCCTACTATGGAAGGTGCTTCTAAATGGGTGCACCTTCCTAATGTGGAAGGCACTATATGTGCCTTCCTGATGTGGAAGGCACCTCAGTCTATATGCGCCTTCCCAATGTGGAAGGCGCCTCGGTTTTTTTTTTTTGGCGCATTCCACCACGGAAGGCGCCTATTTTTTTTCTTATCTATAAGAAGCCTTATTTTTGCACCTTCTTTATAAGGAAGGTTCACCTTCTTAAAGAACCTTCTTTATAAGGAAGGCACCTTCTTGGGGTGCCTTCTTTATAAGGAAGGTGCCTTATTCTGATGGGGCACCTTCTTTATAAGGAAGGTGCCTTCTTCTAGCTGGGCACCTTCTTTATAAGGAAGGCGCCTTCTTCTGGCTAGGTGCCTTCTTTATAAGGAAGGCGCCTTCTTCTAGTTGGGTGCCTTCTTTATAAGGAAGGCACCTTCTTCTATGCCTTCTTGATGTGGAAGGTGCCTTATTCTTGGAAATCATGTTGTGATTGACTGGGAAAGGGTGATCAAGCCTTCTCAGTCTCGCTTCACGCTACCTCAGCTTCTACCTACGAGTGTCGATGTCGGAATGCTGAGTCGAATCAGGCCTGGTTTCCTAGATACCTATTCCTCATGTTGTCAGGTCCTCCACCTACAAAAAGCAAATGAAAAGAAAGAAAAATAAAGGTAGTTAGATGCATTCCATGCCTATTAGGCCCTGGATTAGGATGCCTGTAGCTTGCATGTGGGCGTCATCCCTACAAAACACACTGTAAGAAAAAAACTAAATTAACTAATTTTGGTGAGCACCTCCATGCCCACCATTTTTCCTGTTAAGAGTTTGGTCTAGATCTAACAAGATGGGGTCTCCCCCATGTCTATTCTAGATTCCACCTATAAGGTTTTGGATGTGTTATAGGGGCATAGTCGGTGGCCATTGACCATTAACATGGTGTTGCTACTGTCAATTGTTCTAATGCACACTGCCCCATTCTTGATGAGCTCTACCACCTCATACGGTCCCATCCATATTTGCATTAATTTACCTTTTCTTTCCTGGAACCGAGAATCGTACAACAACACCCATTCTCCTTCTTGGAACTGCTTCAGTTTAATGTGGTGATCATGCCACCACTTTCTTTGCTTTTGTATGATTTCTGTTCTCTGCAAAGCATCCATTCAGATTTCATCCAGCTGATCTAGCTGTCGAATCCTTTCTTCTTGAGCGTCATCCAAGCTCAAGTTCAATTCTGAAGCCGTCCTCAATGTCTTGATTTCAAATTCAATGGGCATCATCGCACTCTTCCCATAGACCAGTTGGAAGGGTGTGAAGCCTGTGGTGGATTTCCACATGGTATTATATGCCCAGACTACCTCCGACAACCGTGTAGCCCAATATTTTCTGTGTTGCTGCATGGTCTTCATCAGGATGTTCTCTATTTCTCTGTTCATCACTTCCACTTGCCCATTTGCCTGTGGATGGTAGGGTGTAGTTTTATTGTGCCAAACTCTGTATTGCTCCATCAGCTCCTTGATCAACCTGGAGGTAAATTGAGGCCCCTGGTCTATTGTTATCTCTCTAGGGACCCCAAATCATGTAAAAATGTGGGCAAATAAGAAATCGATGATTGTTCTTTCTTTTGAATCTCTCAATGCTTGAACTTCAACCCATTTGGTGACGTAATCTATACAGACCAAAATAAACCTCCTCCCTATTGAAGGTGGATTAATTGGTCCCACGAAGTCCATGCCCCACTTATCGAAGGGTTCCAGGTGTACCTGAGGTTGGAGGGGCATTTCATCTCGATGGGTTGGTCTACCCATTCTTTGGCATTCATCGCACTTGTTGGCGTACGCAGCCGCATCCTTGAACAGAGTGGGCCAAAAGTACCCAGCCTGTAGGATTTTGTAGGTAGTTCATTTCCCTACAAAGTGTCCTCTGCATGGTTCATCGTGACATGCTTTGAGTACTTCTGAGAACTCCTGCTCTGCTATGCATCTCCTTATAATCTGGTCATATCCTATTTTGAATAGGAGGCCATCAATCCATAGGAACGATGCACTTTTCTCTATGACCACCTACTTTTCTTGGAAAGAGAGAGTAGGTGAGGTTCTTTCGGTGGCCAAGTAATTGGCTATATCTATGTACCATGGGATTTTCTCACTAATGGTGAACAAATGTTCATCCAAAAATTGGTCTTCCACTATTGTATGGTCTATCGATATCAATCTGGATAGAAAATCTGCTATGACATTGTCCTTGCCTAGTTTGTTGACTATTGTGATGTCGAATTCCTATAGTAACAAGAGCCACCTGATAATTCTTTCACCAATGGCTGGCTTGCTCATCAAGTATCTGATAGCCGCATGGTCCATGTGGAAAAATACCTTATACCTGATGATATAATGGTAGAATTTGTTTATGGCATGCACAACTGCAAGGAACTCCTTCTCCGTCATCATGTAGTTGAGCTCGGCTCCTGCCAAGTTTTTGTTGACATAGTAGATGGCATAAAATTCTTTGCCATCCTTCTATCCGAGGACTGCTCCAATCGCACCGTTGGATGCATCATAGTAGATATGGAATGGTATGGCCCAATTTGGTCCTCTTAAAACTGGTGTGGATATCAGTTTCTCTTTAAGCAACTGAAATGCTTCTTCATAGTCTTTCATCCAATTGAACTCCACATCTTTAGATAATAGAGTGTGCAGTGGTTTTGCAATTTTGTTGAATTCGATGATAAATCGTTGGTAGTACCTGAATGATCCAAGAAAACTCCTCACCTCTCTCTACATTCTAGGGTTGGGTAGGTCTCTGATGACCTCAATTTTTCTTTTATCAACCTTTATTCCTTCTACGGAGAGGTGGTGTCCCAATACGATGCCTTCTTGCATCATCATAAAGCATTTCTCGTTGCTCAGGGACAAATTGTTTTCCTTGCTTCTTTCGAGCACTCTTTCCAAGTTCGTCATTGCTTCATCAAAGGTTTCTCCATAGACGGTGAAGTCATCCATGTATACTTCGACCGCGTCTCCCATCATGTCTAAAAATATGCTAAGCACCACCCTTTGAAAGGTGGCAGGTGCGTTGCACAATCCGAAAGGTAATACCCGATAGGCAAACGTTCCCCATGGGTAGGTGAACGTTGTCTTATCCTGATCCTCTTCTCCTATCTGGATCTGGTTGTATCCATTGAATCCATCCAGGAAGGAGAAATACTTCCTCCCTGAGAGTGTATCCAAGACTTGATCAATGAACGGGAGCGGGAAGTGGTCCTTCTTGGTCGCTTTGTTTAATGCTCTGTAGTCCACATAGATTCACCATTTCCCATTCTTTTTAGGGACTACCACTAACGGTGATACCCACTCACTATCAAAAATTGGATAGATGAATTCGATAGTCAAGAGTTTTTGTAGTTCTTCCTTGACAATGTCTTTCATTGTCGGATTCATTCTTCTCTGTGGTTGCCTGCTTGGAGTTGCTTGATCATCGAGGTATATACGATGGGTACAGATTTTTGGGCTGATACCCTTCATATCTGAGTAATCCCATGCAAATGCCTATTGGTGTCTAACCAGGAGCTCTTCTACTTTCATCAATTGTGTGGGAGTCAACCCACTGCTGACATTCAATGTTCTTCCTAGCCCGACGTGTATCTGTTGAACGTGGTGATCTTGGGTGCCAGCCAATGGTGATCCAGGTGTGGAGATGGAGGACTCCCCATGGAGGAACTCCACAATAGCACCATATTCATCTTCTTCTACCAACTCATCCAACGTCATCATCGGTTGGATCATGGATAGCTCAGGATTTTCATGCTCGATCAACATGGGTTCTCCTACTGAGTCGACGGACTACGTTAGGGGTGAAATAGTCAACATTTTAACATTTCATCCATCGAAGATGGTCATCAGCCCATCTCGATAGCTGATGTAAGCATCAGCTATTGCCAGCCATGGCCTTCCCAAGATGAGCGGGTAACCGCCCAACCTAGTTTTAGATTGCAAGACTAAAAAGTTGGTTGGGTATTCCCATGCGTTGACTATCACTATTATGTCTTCCAACATTCCTTTTGGTGCCATGGTCGATCGATCGACTAGCTATAGCACTATCATAGTGGGTTTCAGGTTCATGAGTTGTAGCCTCTGCATGGTCTCCTGAGGCATTACATTGATGGCTGCTCCGAGATCGACCAACGTATTGGATAGGGAATGTCCCTCAATTTTTATAGTCAGCATCGGGTTGCCCGGGTCTGCATACTTAGGATGGCACATTTTGCCCATCATCAAATCTGCTAGTTTACCCATGACATTGATAGTCTGGGTTGCTCTTCATCCTGGCTTCCTTAGACACATCTCTCTTATCACCTTGGTATATATCGAAACATCTCGGATGGCTTGAAATAATGGAATTGTCATGGTGAGGTTCTTCAAGCTAGACAAGATATCAAACTTTGGCTGCGTTACTTTCCTCTATTCTTGTAGTCGGTTGGGAAATGGAGCCTTTGCTCTCTCAGGCATTTCTTCTATCACCTCTTCTACAAGAGGTGTTTCTCCTACCTCTTCCTCCTCTTCTACCAGTGGAGGCATTCCTACTCCTAGCTGTCTACCAGACCTAAGCTGAATATGGTACATCAGATACATCTCACCCTCCATGTTGTATGCTGGCTGGTTCACCCTATTATTCGGATTTGTCATCGGTTGTGCGGGTAGCTGCGTAGGTCTCACTACTGGCAACGTCGATAAATTCTATTGGGGGTGAGCTGGTGCTACATTCTATGGAGCCTGATTCCACATGCAGTGTGGCCTCTCCACTACTGCCCAGGATATGGATATGGCATCCATGGCTATTGGTTCGGGAATGCTACTGGGGGTGCGTTGGACTAGGGTGATGGCCCCCACCACCCCATGTTAGGTGGTTGAGGTGGGCCTTGGTGCATGTATGGTCCTCCCCCATATGATGACATTCTAGTTGGCATATTCCCCATAAGGGGTTGTGGCCAACTCTTTCGATTGCCTATGAAATAGGCATCCATACTTTCAACATCCTCCTGATTACTAGGCAGTTATGGGCACAATCGAGTTTTATGGTTCAGCCTACAAACTATGCATACTCTGACTTTGTTCTCTGGGCATGCATTCTTTGCATGCTTCCCTCTACATTTTGGATAGAAATAAGCCAATGTTGCTTCATTTTCTTGCTTCTTTTTCTCTAACAGTAGCGTATCCATCTACAATGCTAGAGATGAGAGCATTTCGCTCTTTAAATCTTCCAGCATGTTACCTATTTCTATCTTCATGACTGAAGCAGTCACTTTCATGGTTCTAGAAGTGGTCTTGCCTCTCCTTCTTGAGTAGTTTCGACATAGTTGTCGGATGTCTTCCATAGCATGTTGGTAGACATCACCTCCAGAAATCATGTTAAGAGCCTCCAGTGATTCATTGGTAAGTCCTCTCAAAAATATGCTTTTGAGGGACTTATCAGATAGTTTCATGTGAGGAGATCATTGAAGATTGAAGTTGAATCTCTCCCAGTATTCCTTGAGAGACTCATCTTCTTTTTGCGTCATGCTCAGGACCTCTTCTTTGGAGTCTCTTGCTCTCCCAAAATCTTGGTATTGCTCTAAAAAGAGCTTCTTCATTTGATCCCAAGTGGCAATGTGTTTGTCTCCCAGACCGATGAACCATCACAGAGCTGCATCATCCAACGTGGAAGGAAAGAGTTTCAGCTTTTGCGTATCAGATTTGTAGTCCACAGACCTGCATAAGACATCAAACTTAAATAAAAATAGGTCAGGGTCCTCAGTTGGGTATCCTCTGAAGGTCGAAAGGTGAGCAGGGGATATGTTTTTCATTTTGGTATCTCCTACTCCTTCATCAATCGGGAAACTAAATCCAGATGAGACTTCTTCATTGTCAACCATTTTTTTAGGAAATGTGGTCTCTAATGTAGTATTTATGGCCTTACGATCATTTAAGACTTTCTGAGTCAAGGCTCTAAGGTTGTCTGGTGTTATCATCCGATCTTCTACAACTTTCCACAATAGGGCTTCCTCTAAGGGTGTCCTATTAAACAGGGGATTTATGATGATTCGTTCTTCCCCACGTTGATGGGATGAGGAGGCACTTTGCACAAAGTGTGGCTCCTCACTCCAATGGATTGTTGGAGGTGGGTTGGGTGAGTCTAATTCAAATTTAGAATGTTTGGCTGACTCAAGTTCTGATGGATTGGTTTTTATAAACCGACCATCAGGTCCTCTTCTTCTCGAAGAACTCATACAAGGTCAGATGGAAGGTTTCCAGGTATTGTAAATAATCTAGTTGAGATGCTTCCCCAGCAATGGTGCCAAAATGTTGTGGGCCAAACAAGGTTAACTTCTTTCCTACTTTTGTCACATGCCCATGCATTTAATTTATCAACCCAGGGAGCTTCGTAAACTTGCGAAGGGTCTTGAACAAGATTTGCTTACAATACCACTTGAGATGAGTCCGCTAGTTCTACTATTGGGGGTGTTTCAAATGGTTGTCAATCATTCATACACTCCTCAATAATTTACGTAAAAACAATTAAATCTATAGAAAGGAAATATTCACGCATTCCTGGAAATAAACCTACTGCAAATACTAGAAATAACAATGTGATAAACAATCTTATAAAAGTGGTAAACTAATCTAGAAAACATAAGAAAAATAGGGGAAGAAATACTGGCTTGGAGTGGGCCCAGGCTCCAACAGCTTCCTCCCAGCTGAACACGCACTTAGAAACTCTTAGAACTATATTATAATTATCAAAGTATTACAATGCTTCTTCTGTATATCTCTCTATAATTACTATCAAAATATTCTATATATCCTTAGAGAGGTCTACGTGTGTTTATATAGCACACCCATAGATCTTCTATTACAAAGAAGTTATAACAGTCGATTCATTCCAGACTAAACTAAGACAGTCTGGTAAATGTGATCGACGTCTACTAAAATTAGCATTCATTTCTAATGGTGGCATGTTCACTGATTGGTTTGTGCTTCACCTGGCATTGGTAGGATATTCTCATACATCGATGTGATCCCCAATTTAACTCTACATGACGTAGAGTTGGAACTGCACCAATCGTTGTTGTCCACGTCATGCTTGTCTGGTCAACGGGTGAAGAACAGGGGTGCCTTCCCTATGAGGAAGGTGCCTAAGTATGTCGGGTGCCTTCTCTATGTGGAAGGTGCCTTACTATCATTGGTGCCTTCCTGGAAGAGGAAGGCGCTTATCTTCTATTGGTGCCTTCCTGTGAGAGGAAGGCGCTTGCCTTCTAGTGGCGCCTTCCTATCGGTGCCTTCCTTATGAGAGGAAGGCACTTGCCTTCTAGTGGCACCTTCCTTATGAGAGGAAGGCACTTGCCTTCTAGTGGCACCTTCCTTATGAGAGGAAGGTGCTTGCCTTCTAGTGGCACCTTCCTTATGAGAGGAAGGCACTTGCCTTCTAGTGGCACCTTCCCATCGATGCCTTCCTTATGAGAGGAAGGTGCTTCTTTTCCTTTGGTACCTTCCTGGAAGAGGAAGGCGTTGGCCTTCTATTGGTGCCTTCCTAGGAGAGGAAGGCGCTTGTCTTTCCTTGGTGCCTTCCTGGAAGAGGAAGGTGCCTACTTACGCTTGGTGCCTTCCTGGAAGAGGAAGGCGCCTACCTTCTCTGCGTTGATTCCGAAAGAAACAAAGTGCCAGGTCCATGAAAAGACCTCGACTGATCCAAATCTAACTAAATCAACTACAATTCCACAAAAACACACTGAAAACACATGAATTAGATAACACGCATAATTTCATCAAATAATTATATAATCATTCATAAACATATGCAATCCTTATTATACAACCGCATAATAATCAAGAAAATGTATACAAAATATGAGCATTTTTGATGCTCATCACCCCTCATCAATCAAAGACGAGATTAGGACACATGGCACCACCTGCCTCGCATGGCCAAACATGCCATTTTGTCCTAGATGCCATTTTGGGCTATAAAATGAGATCCAAATACTCATTTTAGAGGAGGATACTTTGATGATTTATGCAATGAAGTGCTGCACAAATCCACCCTCACTATTTGCAAACCAAAAACCCACCTTACCTAGGCCTTGAAACCCTCTTCATTCGAAGGTAATTTTAGGGGCAATAGGCTCAATATACTGATTCTAAACCAACCAAATTGAAGCATTATTTGGCACCATATGTCGACAACACTCCTACCCAAGTTTTGGACTAATTTCCATAGGCATAGGTGACAAAACTAAGGTAGTTTTGTGACCACCCCACCTGGGATGGTTAGTATTCTGTGTATATCACACCTATGTATGACCACAAAATAGGTTGGAATTTTAGATAAATTCCTCTATAGACCCATTGGTAATGTCTAGAGTAACCTTTGGTCCAAATTTGAGACAATTTGGAGGAATTTTGATGCAGGATTTGAGGTCCCCAAGATTGCAGGTCTATCTGGCTCACCCAAGAATGGTCACCATTTCTGTAGTGTTTCACCTTTGATCTTGCTTCCAAATTTCCTTGTTTGCTTTTAGAATAGCTTAATATATGTTTATGATTAATATAGATCAGTTTTCATGCATGTAGATCACTTTTTATGGTTGTAGAATATGCTCCCTTTTCATGGTTTAATGGCTTTATTCTATAATGCAGATGCTTTTAATACCATTTCAATACCTTGTCTTCAGGAACAAGAATGCTAAGCAAGATGAGGAGCTAATGAGGCACAAACTTATCAGCCCAAAAATAGCTCTTGAGTGTGGGAAGCAGGAATATACAACTATTATTTATCGCCTTAAAGGCTTCTTTCCAAGGGACTAGATCCCTTGAAGATTTTAATGAAATGTATCAAATTTGTAAAGCCTTCAAGGGGATGTCTTGTAATCTGGTTTTAAAGCTATTTATGAAATAATAGATAGATAATTTGATTATCTTTATTGTCTATGTTGTCTCATTTCAGCATATTACATGCTTGTGCCATATTTCCTTTTTAATGCTTTATAACTGATATACATTGCAAGTAAATGCCCTTAAGGTGATATCGTGAATTTCACTTCTTCAATTGCAATCATGGTATTTAAGTTTATTTCAAATATTCCTAGTTTGAGAAAATATCTCCCTAATTTACATGCTATAAACACCTTATTTCGAGAAGAGTCACTACACAATGAGGCACCTCCACATAGAGCAATACCATGCGTTTGCGTGCCTGCTCGATCCTCTACTCCTGTTTATACATAGGAGCAAGAGCTCACACCTTGAGTAGGGTTGAAAAATAATCTCAATATTTCAAATCACCCTAATCCTAGGTATCAAAATCATGATGAGTATGATACTCGTCAAATTAGGTTACCTTATTCCGCCTAACCTTACCTTATTTATGAGACAAGATCTAAGGAACATCCAGATTATCCTCATGAAAATGTGTCAATGCAAGCACATTGTGCTCTACACCAGTAGTCTCTCAGAAAGACTTGTTTAGGAGAGAACCTCAAGTAAATGCAACTACCCTAGATAGAGGGAAGCATATGATTGATCTCACAGATCCTTTTGAAAATGATAGACAATAAGGCAATAGTGCTAAGGCACTTATACCTAATACACCTGATCAAATTAATAATTTGGTCCAGAGATATGCTGACCACCAGACCGAGTTTAATCGACTTAGGTCAAATAAACATCACCTAGATCTCTTAGAGTAGTGGCAAAAAATAGAGAAATAAAAACTTGAATGACAAATTCAAGAAACTTTGCATCATGGAGCTGTAACTCCAAGCACGCGTAGACAAGAGGCTCACCCGAGGAAACCAAATTTCCAATAAGATAGGTCTCCTATACCTAATCCTGTGTTGCCTCCTAGACCTCGTAGGCCTAAACATAATGCATATGATAGGCCAAACATAGATCGCCTTCAACAAGCATTTGTTCCTCCGTGTAGGCCCATACCTGAAATACCTTATGGGGCTTACAATGATTTAGAACATAATGAGGATTATGTAGAAGCACCTTATGGAGGTGTGGTTGATGTCAATAAACCACCCCAACCTAGGCTTAATATTCCTCATCCACCTCTATGAGTTCAAAACAAGGAAGAGGAGATCAAATCCTCAGATGTGTATCAAGCTTTGCTTGCACGCTTAGAAACAGTAGAAGGTAAGACAACTGACAATGGGCTTCAAAAGCCTACCTTATGTCAACTAAAGAACCAATAGTTACATCCATCCATTCCTTCTTTGATCTATCCTAAGCTTTTCAAAATGCCCAAATTTGATAGATTCAAGGGTGAAGAAGATGCTCAAGAGCACGTCACTAGATTTCTAAATTTGTGCTTCAACATACATGATAATGACACATTGCTCCTAAGAAATTTCTTGAGTACCCTCTCTGGTCCTGCCATTGAGTGGTTCAACTAACTTCCAAAACAAAACATCTACACATTTGAAAAATTCACTGATGCATTTTTGGAATGTTTCACCTTCAACACCAAAAGGAAGATGACATTAACCGACCTCATGAGGATGAAACAAATTGAGGATGAGTCGATTACTAACTATGGAAACATGTGGCGAACGCTTTTGGCTAAGCTACCCTATCTATTGCCAGTAACCAAATTAACTCGTTTGTTTTCAAACAGTTTCTTGAAACCCATCTCTTTGACATTGCAATTACAACAATACCCTATCTTGGAAGAAGCTCTAGCACGGGCTATAAACATAGAGGAAATCAAAATCCAAGAGGGAGAAATAACAAAACCTTGTAAGAAGAACTGGAATAAGAATCCTAAGAATAGCTCGACACCTGCAAATCTAGTTACAGTCAATCAAGTGGCCATAAATGTTCCTGTGCCTCCTCAAGTTACACCTCCCCAAAAGGTGAAATATCAGGCCCAACCTCCTCCTACGAGTTATAACAATAATGGTACAACAAACCAGGGACAAAAAAAACATCGCACTTAGCGATAATTTACTCTCATCATTGAATCCATGGATTCTCTTTTTGATCTATTATGGGTTGTAAAGATGGTTAATTTACCAAATATTAAATACAACAATCCAAAAATAGGCAAACCCAAGCCTATGGGACATCGAGAGGATCAATATTATAAGTTTCATCAGTAAGATGGCCATGATTTACAACCGTGCTATGGTTTTGAACACGTATTACAAGACATTATTGAGAGGAATGAGATTCAAATGGATGCTCCATTAGCTCCTACCAATGAGTGGATGGGTATATACAAAGACCCTTTACCAACTCACGTGGTATAGACAATGCTTGCTAAACCGATGAATGAGGTGAAGCAACAACACCCTGTGCAAGGGTATATTTGGATGGTGAGTATTATGACTAGGAATAAGAGCTATCCAATTCAAGTTGCACATCCTGTAGCTTCGAATGATGTTCCAACTATGTTGCAAACTACACCACTTGTAGTACAGGGCCTTCCTTCTAGGCCTATAGTGACAATTAAGAGCAAGCTTGCACAAATATTGAGGACCACATCAGCATGATTTTCCATCTATGAGTTTATCCAACAATCACCTCCACATCGGGATGCCTTAATGGACATTCTAAAATCAATAGAGTTACAACCATAGGATTCCAACTCCATATATTTTGTGGGTCATGTGCAATAGTGCAAGGAACCAGTCATACAATTTCATGAGCATGATCTTAAGGAAATAGCTAATGATGTGGTAGATCCTCCTTTACACATCATTGCATGTATAAATGAGATACCATACAAAACAATACTCATAGATACTGGTTCCTCAAGTAATATCATAACAACTAAAGCACTAAAACACCTTAAATTGCCAGCATCTCATGTTGTGGCATCAACTTACACTCTTTGAAATTTCAATGACACAATATGCTCTACTATCGGTACCATAGTTTTACCCATTTAGATGGGGCAAAATACTATACCAACGTTGTGCCATGTGCTAGAAGGTGATATGGCCTATAACATTTTGCTAGGTAGACCTTGGATACAGGATATGAAGTGTGTCTCCTCCATTGCGCATCAATGTCTTAAAAACACTCATGAAGGGCAAGTGCACATAGTTTCTACTGATCTAGAGCCCTTCAAATACTGCAACATGTTGCACCAGATGCTAGAGTCAATATTACCTTCGACTCATGTAGACTTTCGATTGAATACACCTGTTCAGAGTCTACCCATTCCACCACCTTCATCGTCATCCACTCCATATAGTGCAATTGCCAATCTAGTATTCTAACATGCAGTCTCAAAGTTACAATCTTTGATTAATACCATCAATCTTGCTCAATGTTCATGTCCCAAAATCATATAATGTCATGTAAAATATCTCATTTACCAATTACAGTAGCAATAGTGCATAAATCTAATTCCCCATCATCATACCAGGTTGTGGAATCATCAATACTGCATTTCCATTGTAATGTCATCCATTTACCATACCATTCTGGCCATACTTGCACAAAATGTACAATCTAGATTCACCAACAACATGTACAAGCAATATTCACATTGACACACAATCCATAATACTTGCTCTCATATTAATAATGATCTGTAAAGAGATAACATGATCAATCCCAAACAACACTGCAATGAACATCAATGGACAATAATATTCAACCACTATCGACATCAATGAACAACCATATAAAATTGAATGGAAGGGCTTTATAATGCTTGCCTAGGTTGTTCCAAAGTGGTTCCTGAGACAACGCATTATTCACAACCTGCTTTCTCGCAATATCTCAAAAATAATAAATGCATTAAGGTTTTACTAAGTCTAACTTTAATTTTTATCAAATTACCTTAAATGCACATTTCAATTAATTTTATTTCACTCTAATTGTACGTTTTATGCATTTGTACAATTACACCCAATTGTACATTTACAACCCTACATTGTACAATTAGACCAACCCTACATTGTATGTTTTCACAAAACTATACATTTGATAAAATTGAAAAAATTGTGCAAATCCATATTATTTCTTCTTCTGGGAGGTGGATTTGTTGTCTACGCTTAGGAGGATCCCTACAAAGGATTTATTAAAGACACCTTTCTAATAGACCAACACACAATGCTAGATAAAAGGTATTAATAAAAATGGATATACATATACAACAAAAAATATAGTCAATGGTTGGTTCTCATAACAATTTACTAGCCATCCAATCATAACTTCATAACTATATACATGATGTAATAATTTCCTAACATTTTATCCTTATTACATTATACTCCATATAGGGGCAAAGACACTAATAACTAGACTTGGATAAACATAAAATCCTAAATATCTCCAATGAACTAAAATGTACATAATAGTTCACCAAGTACTCAAAGGTTCATGAATTAGAACAAACATTATAATCCATGACTTACAACATCATGAATATTAACAAACTTAGCTATTCACTTTACAACTCAAAACCAATGATAGGGACAAACACAACAATCTATAATCTCTCATTACAAGTGGAAAGGAAAACACACACTATCCATAGTCCCAATTACAAATGAGGATACATACATATGTGTACACCACCTCTATAACTAGGTACACCTCAATTACTCATTAATACATCACTCCTCTTATGTAAAGAGACATACACAACCATTCAAAAAATCATATATAATTAGGGGTATACTCTAGTATCCCCAAAATAAGAGCTTCCATTTCTTATTTGAGGTCAAACACATCATGCTAGGTTCCATATTTTTTTAAAACAACTTAATAAACACTTGATGTTAGTTTCCTTTTAAAAACTTTGAATAGAGGTAAAGTTTTGCACCAGTATTTTGTTAACTACAGAAATGGTTGATAATCATATATTAAATAAAGGTTAATAACTACTTTTACCTTTTACCTTTTTGGTTCAACAATAAACTTTATATAAATCACCTCATATAATCTATAACTACTTTACCTTTTGATTCAACAATAAACTTCATATATATATATATATATATATATAACCTTATAAATTATTTTTTTATTACATAAATAAATTAATTACAATCACAACACCTTATTAATATTAATAACTACTTTTCCTCGACATGTTGCGATATCGCGACAGGTCCCGCCTTCCTGGCGTCTGGGTGGTTAACTGTCGCGTTTTCGCGACCTGTTGTGATGCTGCTTCTTTGAGCTGGTTTTTGTCGCGTTTTCGCGACTGGTTGTGCCCTCCTGGTCTCTAGCGTTTTTCTTGCGCGATTTCGCGGCATGTTTGGCTCCTTTGCGACTGGGTGGTTTTCCGTTGCGATTTCGCGACCTTATTGAGGCTTGTTAGTTGCTTTCTTTTTCTGTCGCGATGTCGCGACGCTTTCTGCGGGTGGCTGTCGAGGGCCTTTCCTGTCGCGATTTCGCGACATGTCGTGATTTCGCGACATGTCGCGTTATCGCGCCTGGTGGTGCCTTAGTGGCCGTGTTGGGTTTTCCTGTCGCGATTTCGCGACATGTCGCGGTTTCGCGACATGTTGCTGTTTCGTGCCTTCCGTTCTCTGTGCCTTGCGGTTCTTTGCCTTGCCTTGGTGCGCCTTCCTTGCTGTTTTGCTTGTGGCTCTAGCTCGGGATGTGTTCTCTCCCGCTTGTATCTGGTTCTTGTTTTAATACAAGTTTTTCTTTTTTTCAAATGCAAATTTAATTATTGTTTTTTTCACGTGACTTAAAACTCAACATCATTTGTATGTTTTAATTTTAATTTGTTTTTAAAATTTAATGAATTAGCGTATATTTTCAAGAAAGAAAGTACACTGATTTAGATTCGTTAAAACTATAAATTGATAAATAATTTAAATTAACAATTAATACGAGTAAATCAAGAAGGTTTATGGTCTTTGCTTTTACTTTTATTTTTCGCTCTAAGGACTATGTTTTTAATCCTTCTATGATGACTTTAATATGTATCTCATCCATATGCATTTATTTTATATTTATAATGAATTAAATATTTAAAAAAAAAAATTAAATAAAAGTATAAAAATGGAATGCTTTAAATTATTTTATTAATAAAATTAAAATTTATGTTAATAATATTATTTTTATTTTTATCAAAAATATTTTATATTAAAGATATGTTATTTTTATAGTTTTTTTTTTTTGAAAATGTATTTTTAACATTAAAGATAAGTTATTATTTTATTTTATTTTTTAAATTGGTTAGTATGAGAAACCCCTATGACCAAGTTCAGGGTTGAGCAGTTTCCTCCCAACCATGACCTCTCGTAAAACCATGACCTCTCGTAAAGCCGAGAGTTATGCTTATCAATAGGGAATTTAACATACAACCACCACACATCCACCCCTCACTCGTAAATATAAGTTGTTATTAATAAGATTTTGGAACTCTAAATAAGAGCTCCAAGGTACTAATCCAGTAAGATACACTATGCTTGCTCTGGTAACTAATTTTAGTTGGACAAACAACATCCTCCATGAAGATAGTCTCCTGTGGCCTATAGCCTCCTGCACATTAAGAATTATTTTACTTTTTTATAACATTCATATATTTAATTGCACCTGGGGATGCAGCGCAACGGTTTGGGCTTTGGCTCTTCTTCGGGAGGTCCAAGGTTCAAACCGTGGCATGGGTGAGTGTGTGAGGAGATGAGTGTGTGTCTCCTTGGTGGATTTGTTGTAACAGGTTGGGGGATTCTTGGTCAAAACCTCCGCTTCTTAATATTACCAAAAGAAAAAAAAAACATTCATATATTTAATATATTTTAATACTGAAAGATGATCAAATGGTACTAACTTAAGCGGTTAAAAATGTAGACTTCCAAAGAAAAAGTCACATAACACAATAAACCATATGGTGGTATTACAATCTAAATGCCCTAATAGTTGAGACTTTGAAACTCTTAATAGAGGTCTAAGTTAGGGTTGTACACCATGCTTCGGTAATAGAGTATGATTGGATAACCATATACTAGGTAAACAACATCCTACTAAAAACTACTTACACTTTATCCATTTACAATATATATATATATATAGGAGACTACTAAGCCCTGTACGTTGGTCATAGGGGTTTCTCACACTAACCAAATATATATATATATATATATATATAATTTTTACATCTAAGTATATGTCCTAAAAGTCAACATATTTAACCACTTAAAGCTCATGTCATTTAATAAAATATTAATGTTCATCCATGGATTAGAACTGTGGTTTAGGGTATGCGACTCCTCACTCCCAAGGGATTGCCCCAAACCTCATGGATTAAAATAGTAAAAATATTACTTAAACTCCTCTCTTTTGTTTTACTAAAATTTAAGTGCATCTAAAAAGACACTATACATTTTTGAGTACAAGTAACAATAAGATAAGCCCAATATGGGCTAAAGGGATAAATATTAATGTTCACCCATGGATTAGAACTATGGTTTTGGGCATGAGACTCCTCACTCCCAAGGGATTACCCCAAACCTCATGGATTAAACTAGTAAAAATATTACTTAAAATCATCTCTTTTTTGTTTTACTAAAATTTAAGTGCATCTAAAATGATACTATACACTTTTGAGTACAAGAAACAATAAGATAAGCTCAATTTGGATTAAAGGGATAAAAAGAAAAGAAAAAAGGAAAAGTTACGAGTGAACAAGCAATTTAACAATCCTAAGGTATGATATAAATAGGTAGACGGGTAATGTAAGTGTGACACACATACTAGTATGAATAATGAATAATGTTATGTAAAATAAATGCAATGTAACCAAAACAAAGGGAAAATAAAATAGATATAAAATAAGTAAATCAAGTGAAGTTCCAATAAAATAACAAATTTTATTAAATATGAAAAAAAATAATGGTCCATACCTTTTAGAGAGATGCTTTACTTATGTTGAACTAGATGTCATTGATTCTTGAGTTTAATTTTTATTTTGATTGATAGTAGAAGGGGTTTTAAAAAGATCCCCAAACCTATTACAAGTAGAGTTTTGAAAGGCACCCAAAAACCTTAGATTTAGCAATAAGATATCAAGAAATACTAAGTTGGATATATGGTCAAACCCAAAAATCCAATGAAACAACCTCCTAGAAAATAAGCCATGAATTTTTATCAAGCAAATACAAGAGATTATCCCATGGTCAAACCACCGTGTGCTTTGAATCTAAAGCAACTAAGAAAAACAACATAATAACGAAAATAATACCAATTAAAAATAAATTTACAAATAAGAATCATTCAAACCAAAGCATTTGTTGCCTAACATGAAAGGAGAATAGGGGAATCCTATAATCACGATCAACAAATTTGTCCAACAAAACACATAATAGAATAACCCCTCATAAGAATAACACATAATAGGATAACCCCTCATAAGAATAGCCAGTTTAAGAAAACAACACTAGAAATATTGACCAAAAAAATCCACAACATAAAAACCATCTAGGAGATTTGCACAAGAAATTCCATGAAACCCGTAAATCCCACTGGAGCTAACCAAAAATATCCTTAACCATAGAGAAACTAGGCCGAAAATGAAATGTAGGGTTTAAATTAAGAAACCTTGATCTTTAAAATCTCTAAGAGCACTGGAAATTTAAGGCTTTACCATCCCACTATGAGAAGAGATGATACCCAAAAAAACCCTCAACACAAACACCAACCAGGAAAACTACATAATAAAATAGCACACAAAAGCACCCTCCTATCCCAGATAGGATGCATAATCCTAGAGCCCTCCACCAAGAGGCACCCAAAAGAAATAACCTCCTAAACAACCAATGCCCAAGCCCCCAACCACAAAACTATTATGGCCTTCCACCGACCAACAAGGCTAGCATTTGTAGCTCCTTCAGTTGACCCAAGCTACTAGCCTATTTCTAGAGTTCCTTTAGCCAAACTAGCAAACCCTACCACCCAAAGTAAACCAAAGAGCATCCATCAGATTGCAAGAAAGTTTCCAAAAATCAAGGTCCTCCGTGCAAGCCCTTAGAGCTGCAAGCCTTTTAGTGTTTACCCTCAGAGCTGCAAACTCTTAGGGTTTGCCCTTAGAGCTGCAAAACTCTTTCTTGAGCTTAAATTTTTAGATAACCTATTCTAATGATATTTCTCTCTACTAATGGACCCCCTCCATTACCTTGAGTTAAGCATAGGACCTAAAAATAAAATACTAACTAGGATAGGAGGAGGGAAATACAATACATGAAAATATTTAATACCAATGTCATACTAATACCAATGATTTCAATAAGTAATAATGTGATAGACTTTTTAATCCCTTTAGTATTAGTTAATGTTGTTTGTGCAATATTTCTAAGTAGAAACAACTGATTTTCAAGTAGGAAAATAGAGAAAATGTGTCTTTATTACAAATTGTCTTAATACTTGATTAAGAGATGTGAATTTGATAGTTAGTGAGTTTTTTGTGGAATGAATTATTTAATATTGTATTTATACTCTTTTGATAATTGAATTCATCTTGATAATGAAGCAAAACAATTGCAGGCACTATCATTAGCCCTAAATTAGATAACCTAGGTAATACAAAAATACCCTGGGAAGGGTTAGAATAACCTAAAATAAAATATTTTAGGATTTTAGTTTTGTTTATTAGTAATACTTGATAAAGTATTGTATATTTAATCTTAGGCATGGTTGCTTCGATGAGGTACTTTTGCAAGATATGGTATCCATTGTTGTTTATTGTACCTTCGTAAAATAAAAATAAAAATAAATAATGTTATTTATACTTAGAAATAATATAATCAAAGTCAAAATAGAAAGATACCCCAAGTGAAGGATTCAATGGGATTATGGAAAAATAATAGGTGATAATACAATGTACTATTATTTTTTCCAAAATAGGAAGGCAAGAGAGATGATGAAGATACTTGCATGGTTATACAGACAAAGTACCAATTAGCTCTATTTATGTGTATACTAAAAAAATTTAGTCATGTTTCTTCATATAATAATGTTCACAAGCTTGCTAAATGAAAACAAAATTTTAATAAAAGTACCAATAAAATAAATTCATAGCTACCTTCAATAAATAAATAAAAAAATTATTGAGTTATTGATTCTAGCATTGGGCTTGAGATTTCTTTTAATCTTAATTTACTTTTTCCACCTTCAAACTTTGCCTTAGTGGTGTGGTTAGGTATGTGGGTGTATTTTATTTTGCTTTTCATAATGGGAATATGCTTAGATTAATGAGTGATTCAATTTTTAAGATAGAAAGAACGAATGTGGATAAGAGTCAACTTATGGATAAAAAATACAATTGAGGGAAGATCTTATAGTTGCTCATGGAAAAATATCATGACAAGATGACTTGAAATTTAAGATTCATTTTTGTGTATGTATGATGGATGCATATAAAGTTTGGTGGAATTAATAATTCTCAATTATATATACTCTATCGTATTTTTGATATAATGATCAATTTTGGATCATATATTTCTTTCTTTTGCTTTAGCACTTTTGTATTTTTTTCATATTTTCCTTTTTTCTTTTTTGATCATGACAAGTTAGGAATTAAAAAGATAGAAAATACACAATATTTATAATTTAAATAGGAAGGATTCATGCATAATTAAGTGGTACATGAAAAAACACCATAAAAATTGTTATAAAATTTTAAAAAGGCGTATAAACCATTTGAATCCAAGAGTTGAGAGATAGAGAAAGAGAGAGAGAGAGAGATGACAATTTTCTTGAATTTCCATATTTTCCATATGTGTAATCCAAGTGATATTTTAAATAAAATGATGCTTTCTTCATATGATTATTCCATGATGCTAATTAATTAAGTGACTATTCTCTTTAAATATTAGATTAGCAAATGAAATATCTTTTAGCGATGAGTAAATGTTCATATTATGTATTTTTGCATGAATAAAATTTGTTGGAGTATATTACAATATTTGGTACATGCTAATGTACTCTCATAGTACCTTCATGGTACACCTTGTAAATATTACATTAGGGTTGAATAATAGTTTAGAGTGTCACTTATATTTCTATTTATGTAAGTGCGAATATGCAAGATATGCATAAGTGTCATGTAAGTGTGAATGTGCAAGATATGCATGTGTCATGTGAGTAAGTGTGCAAGTTTAAGTTGAGTATATGTGCACACATGTTTTATATGTAAGAGTTCACAAGTATCTTAGATTAGAGTGTGTAAAGTGAAGATCAAGAGTCATGTCTAGGTGTGCATAAAATATAGAGTCATGTGTTCATCAAGTATGCATGTGTCAAGTAGAATAGCCAAGAGTCATGAGACTTGGCATATGGAAAGGGACAGTCAAGTATCCAAATATTCATTCTACTATAGATATATAGCACTCCATGGAGAAGCATTTGATTATCTAATTATTCGATTATCATATTATCAATATCAAATTACAAAGAAAGTGGAGTAATAAAGACTACATATATTTTGAGTAGTTAATATTGTAAGTTGTGCTACATATTTTGTACATGTATGATTTAGTCTATTTGCATTCATATTGTAAATTATTATTGAATGTTAGTTGATATATTAAAAACCTTTATATACATATTAATTTGCTCGTATTATTCTGCTCACATCATTATCTTGATCTTATTGTATTGTGGCTATATTAGATTTGATCATGTGGTATTTAACCTATGATATTTGTAATAGTATTAAGACTTTAAAAACCATTAAAAATTTCTAATGATATTAACTAATAAGAAACCCTCACCTTGAAATAATATATTCTGCATACTAAACCAATGATTAGAAAAATGAGGGAGTGAGGGAATGCAATGAGTGAGTACGAGGTGTGAGCAAGAAGTAGGAAGCTGAAAACAAAGTGTGATCAAGGAGCAAACTCCAATTGTTCTTGTTCTAGATACTAGAAGAAACTCAAAAACTAAAGGATTAATGTGAAGAAAATATAGGTAACATGATAGGAAATTCATTTTTAAAAGTTCTTACTAAAAGTAAGGATGTGATAGTTATAAATAAGGATGCCCTAGTTAGTAATAAGAGGATGAGAAATATTATAGAGCCTATTCAAGTAGAAAATACTACACCAAATTTTATTATCAATAATGAGATGGTCATGCATGATGTAATGGTTCTTAAAACCAAAGAGTTAATATATAATTTCTATGGATATTGTTCAGGTTTTTATGAGATTTAAAATTGGATCAAGTGGAAGTGAGGATTGAATTCAAATTACTCCATGACTTTTCTTGAAAGAATTTGAAGAATATTGGCAATACTCTAGGTGAATTCATCCAAGCAGGACCAACTGCTAAGGAGGTAAGACATGTTGTATACACTTGAATATGTGTTTCCATGGATATTTCAAAACTTTACTATAGTCCATTAGGATTAAATTTGAATAATGAGAATGGGATCAACAAGTGGATTATGAAAAATTTGTATTTTGATGTTGTAAATGTCATGTGGCTGGACATATGGCAAGACATTGCAAAGTGAAAATGAAGGAGAAAAAGATGAAAATTTGTGGGCATGAGAAAAAAATTCAATAATAAATAAGGATATCATATCATAGGATAATTTGGGTCGAATCAAGGGTTTTCTACTCCTAAGACAATGGAAAGAAAATCCCTTTGCATAATCAAGTGGAAAAGACCATTATAGTTTATTTGAATCAACCATTAGAAAAACAAATGTCACAAGGGATGAGGAAGTAAAATGCATAAATACAAATATAGGAGTTATAGGTAAGAAGGAATATGAGAAGGTAAATTTTAATGCAAAAAAGTTTAAGGATATCAAGGATAATCCAAGTAAATCATCTTCACTTGTCTCAAGTAGCATAAAATCTTATCCTTGCAAAAAATGTAAAAGTAATACACACAATATACGTTACACTTTAGGGTTTCAAGAGAAACAATAAAGAAACATATATGGAGGATATCCAGAGAAATTTAGGGTTTCTATGGTAGCATAATAAAATAATAACTATGTAGGATCATCCATGCACTTTAGGTATTTTAGGGTAACATAAAGAAGAAAGTGTTTATGAGACTATTCCTTGCACTTTAGATTCTGTAGGGAAACATAAATATTTAGAATACAAGTCTCATTATGAACAATAAGAAAATATAAAAGATATTGACAAAGATGAAAATGTTGGTGTGGATGGAAAAAGGAGAGGAAGTTCATCAAGGCATGAACAAAGAGAAAAAGAAATTCAAAGGGCTATTTATTTGGCAACCCAAATAAAACTATCATAGGTGTTAACAAGAAGTGGGGCTAAGCCCACTAACAAAAAATAAAAAGTTATGATGATGAAAATTATATCATGGAATATTATGGGTATGAATAATACCCTTAAAAAAATAGTTATTAAGGAATTAATAGGTTGTTACAGTCCTATGTCTAGTTTAATAAAAGAAATAAAACTAAGAAGTTAGGAATGTGGGGATTCTTTAAAAAATATTTGGAGGATGATGATTGTCTAGTAGTTTGTTTTATAGGAGCTTCATGTATTATTGGAATAATATGGGATAAATGCAAATGGGATGGACAATTTTTAGAAGCAAAAGGTAATTGGTTTGCTAGACTATTTTTTAAGAAAAGTAAAGATGTCAAAGTTGGGGTTATAAATGTATATGCTCCAACTATAGTCACTTCTTATGAAGGATGTTGGAAGAACCTTATCATATTTTTATCAAATACAATGATGATTCATAATTGTGATCCATGGATTCTTGGAGGTAATTTCAACATAGTTCTATCTCCCTTGTAAAATAAGGGTGGTACTCTAGGATGGTCTAAATCAATGCAATATTTTACTTCATTTTTCAATTCAAATGGTTTTTGGGATGTTAGCCTTTCAAGTTTTTAATATACATGGGATACTAGATGCATTGTATAAACCTATAATAGAAATATTGGATAGATTCTTGTTATACAACACATGGTTGTAAACATAGGACATAATCTCTTCAAATATTTTATAATGAGTAGGAGTGGATCACAAACCCATTCTTTTGACTTGTGATTTACCCAATAATGATCATCCGAAGCCATTTCTCTTCTAGTCTACGTGGTTCTAAGACCTCAATTTCTTCAAGATGTTTATGTTATATTGGGATAAAGAAAATTTTAAAGGATTATATATATAAAGGTTTGTTCAAAGGATGAAATATTTAAAGGAGAAAATAAATATTTTTAATGCCAAATATTTTGGAATTTTTTTCAAAGAAAATAAAGAAATTGAATCGAGGCTCAAAAATTTATAAGAGATAGTAGAAATCATTGGAATAGATCACAATTCTTATATGAAAAAACAATAACTTTTTGTATTATCATAATGCATTGAAAAATGAGTCATATTGACTCCAAAATTATAGGGAGAAATGGATCAAGGATGGAGATAGAAATACCAAAAAAATCATGTTACAACAAAAAAAATATATTTTCATCACATCAAAAATATTTTAACTCTATATTAAAGAAATATTGAGAAATAAGAAGATATAAAGAATGAAACAATTATTTATTATAGGTATTTATTACATCATAATGTGATAAATCATATAAAATAAAAATTGAGTGGTTAGAACCACTCATGTAGGGGTCCTTGTGAGTTGATTGTTAAGTCAAGTTGTTAAGTAGTTAGTTATAACAATAGTCTATATTTGAATTGTTGTCTTGTTGAAGCAATATATCCTCACCTAAAAACTCTTATCTCAATGAAATGGCCCATAATTATACAAGTAGAAGGCCTATATCAATATATTTTGCCTTATCCTATCAACAAGAGCTGGTGCCACCACTAAGTCAAAGATAAAGGAGGATGAACCAACAATACGACATGGTGGCTATAGTGCACCATTCTCCTAGAAAGTTTATGGCATAGAATTATAAAGGTCTCCTAATTCCACCTATTCCACCTAATGTGTGGGAATGGATTCCCACATCAATGATCAAGTCCTTAGCTTACTTCTTGGAATATGATGCAACTACTTTGATAAAGTATTTGCATAACTTGGTGAGCTTATGCATTGTGCACTTCATTGAAATGTAATATATAGCCTTGAGACTACTGGTGGCTTCTTTCAAAGGGAAATATTATGAATGGTACCTTAGCCTTAGCTCATAATCAATAAAAATCTAGTTCCAATTGGTAGAAATCTTGATAACCAAATTTAAAGAGAAGACAAATGGAGCATATCTCTTGGAGCAACTCATGACCATAAAAGAGGGTACCTACAACAATTAATGGATGATTTCAACATACTATTCTATAATACTTGGCAAGGGATCCTATATAAAATCCAACCACATATAGGTATGGCATTCATTTATTATCTAAAATATTTCAATTTTAAAATTTCCATAATAGTTAAGTCTAAGGGTAGGAATTCATTGTCAGAGGCCTATGAGATAGCCATCCAAGATGAAAAGGATCTAATATAAATATGAATACTATCCACTAGATCATATCTACCATTGTTTACTTCCATTAAACCTTCATATCAATCATCTATGACCATGCAATCTTCCACCATTCCAACTATCCTGACCATAAGCTCAAAGAAATCATAGGTTATTGCTCCTTTTGTTACTAATATTGAAAAACTATATAACATAATAAGAACATTATCTAATGATATAAAAATATTAAATAGGTAGCATAACATCCAAATGTTTCCCTACCAAAGTTATCCAAGGCCTTCTTTTCAACATGAAAACCCAAATGTCCAACCACCTCCTACTGGATATCAAAAGCCTCTATTTTTGACCAATAGAAATTCTAGTCAGTATTAGACTTTGACTTAGTAAATAGTACCTATATCAATCCTAGTCCAAAAATTTCCTATAATATTAGCTAGGGACTTTTTTGCCATCTAGAATAATTATGTTGAAGATCCTAGTGGCTAGTACTATCCTACTCCTGACTATCCTCCTTCCAACTATTATGTCAAAACTAAATCTCAAACAGTTGGGAAGGATCATTTTGACTATAATTTTGTACATCCTTCTTGTTCAAAATCCCCAATGTTAATTTTGTAACCTAGTACTTAGTATTTGACCATACCATTAGCTAATAATTCATTAATTCTAGAGTAAACCTTTGTTACTTGGAATGAAGTAGAAGTATACATTGTATCATAATAAGTAGGCCCCTTAATCTATAGGAGACCACACGTTGGATCAAAGTATATCACTCAAGCCAATATAAGGGTGATTGAAGAGCTAGGGATATCTAGTTTTATAGAGTCTAGACCCTAGAGAAGGGAAGCAGACAATCAAAGGGTTCCCCCAACACAAGTTACACTAGAGAATCAAGCTTGAATAGTCTTGATAATTATAAGAGCATCCCTAGAGCCTCCAAGGCAACCTATTGTGAATATTTCAAACCCACCTATGATGACAGAAAGGATTTGGATTTAAACATCATCAACTATTCCAAAATCCCCTTCTATCATATATTTTAATATGGTGGAACACCTAAGGGAATCTGTTGTAGTCATCCCTCTTTGGGATGTCCTATCATGACCCTCCCTTGGAAAACTTATTCATATGATAGACTTATGAATTGATATGCTATTTTAATGATATATTAAATGGCTTTATGATGATTAGTTGATATAAATATTTGTTTTATTTAAGAATATGATGATGATAAAAAATTTGCATGATTGTAGGAATAGGAATTCTCATAGGTGGGCAAAGGACTAACCACTATGAACGAGGTTATCCATGAAATAAAAAAGGAAATAAGGGTTCATATGGTTAAAAACATCTGACATATGATGTCTTCATTTAGACTTAGTTCATGCATTTGCATTTTGTGATATCATTCCTGCATTTATGTGATTGTTGTATGTATCTCCATGGCATTTAGCATCTGGTTGCTTCTTGTGGTTTGGATTACTTTAGATAGATATAAAGTAACATAGAATGTTTGATGTTTGCTTATAAATAATGGTTAGTAGGAAGGAATTACTAATATTTTATGATATAAACTTTCTTGCAATATTCATTTGATTATGAAATTATATTAATAAGTCTCACTTATTAATGAACTTTGAGTTTGGACTTTAGAAGGAAATTCTAATGTATTATTAGTAGAAAGTTCTATTAATAAGAAGAAATGAAATTAATATTTCGAACATTAGAATAACTTAAAAAAAATAGCAATTATTCAAATGACTTTATATTGTTTAAATTTAAACCAAATGAAATGAAAAGGTTTGTGGGTAGTTGTTGAGTTTGTTTCATGAGCAAATTCTCTTTCAATTTTATTTTAAAGACCCTTATGATGATGAGAAGGGGGATATTTTTTGAAGGAAGATTTTTTGCTTCATTAGAGAATGTGGAGTATAGAGAAGGTTTTGAGGTTTTTTGGAAAAGTAAAAGCATCAACGAACTTTGTCTTTTGTGTGCACTTTGGTCTTCTCCAATCCAATATCTCTGAAAAATGTACTCTATGTCTATTTTATTCTAATTGAAGAAGTTGCTTAAGTTTTATGAAACAAGATCAATAAATAATATATATATTTAATACAATATATTGGTTTTGCGTGCTTGAAATATAAGAGACATACAATCTAAAACAATAGAGGAACTAGGTAAAATATTTTTCCTTTAGTTGTTGTATCCATACTTGGGAAATGTGACTTGATATGTTGAGAGTGGGGTTATTATTTACTTAGATTACCCTTGGAAGAAAATGTTATGTCAATTCTAAATGTGTACCTTAAGTATATCAAGCCATATTAAAGAATTACCAACCAGGAGCCTATGTGTTTAGATTGAGTTTTCAGACTAGGAGTTTTTTTTCCTTGATCCACATAGCCAATTCCCTACGCTGCCTCTACCTGAGATGTTTATGGAGAATATGCAAATTTGTGTGAAGGATGAAAACCCTATGTTAATTTCACCTAATATGATCGAGAAGAGCACACTTACCTATGTGAAGGCAAGAAATGATGATATTGTCACAATGACACTGAGAGGAGGGGTGAATCAGTGTAGCTATTTAAATTCAAATCTACAACTCTTAAAGCTGAAGCAAAGAGAACTTAAAAGTAGATAAGGCAATTATCACAAGAGAGCACACCACAACATACAATGTAACGAGGTTCACCAATTTGGCTACTCCTCAAGAATGATTGTTTGGACTACGGTCCAAATCCAGCCTTTGAAAAACACCAATTTTACAATATTTTTATCAGCACCCACTGGAAGGAGCACCAACCCTTGATTTATCTGCACCAACAGAAAGGAGCACCAACCCCTATCCAAGCACCAACTTGGATTACAATTTTGAAAACTATATTAATGACATAAAAATGCCTTCGCTTTTACAAGACCCTGACTGGTCTACAATTTATCAAAACACAGTAAACACTTATAACTCTGCTTGTCACTCTCTTACAGCACTCTTCTAACCCTCTTTCGGTAGCACTTTCACACATTCAGCCGCTTACTCACACTCTATCTCAGCAGCTCTTTTACACTCTTTCGGCAGTGGCACTTTAACTCTTTACGACGATATTCTTTTCAATTCTGAGCCACACTTTACTTCTGCACGTAACTGCCCTCATGGCACATTTAATATTTCAGCAGTGGCACTTTAACTCTTTACGACGACACTCTTTTCAATTCTGAGTCGCACTTTACTTCTGCATGCAACTGCCCTTGTGGCACATTTACTCTTTCAATAGTGGCACTTTAACTCTTTACGGCGACACTCTTTTCAATTTTAAGCCGCACTTTACTTCTGCATGCAACTACCCTTTTATAACAATATTTTCATCTTGAAACCCTAAGTCTTCTGTAACTGCCATAATCTCGCATGCAGCCTATTAATAGCCACTCCTGTAAGTAACTCCTTTCTGACACACTATTCTTATATGCAACCTATTAATGGCTCTATTTCTTGTGTGGGACTTTCAGTATAACTGTCGCTCGACGGTTACACTACTTTATGGGCCCTGTAACTATCGTTCTATCTTTAATGCACTGTGCTTATTTTAGCTTGCATGATTTCTTATGCAACTACCCCTATAACTATCGTTCTACTTCAGTTATCTATCCGTAATCATGTTATTGCGACCTGTCATGAAATCATGACACTTCTGTCTCTTTGTACTCTTCTCACCTTTTACCCGTGAAAACACATGTCGTGATATCATGACACTTTTGCCTTTGTACTCTTCTTCTTTACTTTTGTTGTGATATCACAACACTTCTGTCTTCTTACTTTCTCTCTCCTCCTTAAGTCGTGAACATGCGACATGTCATGATATCATGACACTTTTTCTCCTAGACTCTCTCTCTTGCCTTCGAGTCACGAAAACTCGACATGTCGTGATATCGTGACACTTTTTCTCTTGGACTCTCTCTCTCCTATAACATGTCGCAAAATCATGACACTTTTTTGTTTGTACAACCTTCCTTGCAATATGTCGCGAAATCGCAACACTTTTTCGTTCGTACAACCTTCCTTGCAATATGTCGTGAAATCATAACACTTTTTCGTCCGTACAACCTTCCTTTCAATATGTCATGAAATCACGATACTTTTTCGTCTGTACAACCTTCCTTGTAATATGTCATGAAATTGTGATACCTTTTTCTCTTTCCTCTTTCTCTTCGCTTTGGACCACGAAAATGAAACATTTCGCAAAATCGTGACATCTTTTTCTCTCTCCTCTTTTTTTTGCAATATGTCGCAAAATTGTGACACTTTTTCTACTTGTCTTTTTCTCTTCCAACATGTCACGAAATCATGATAGTTTTTCTTTCTTGCTCTTTCTCTCCGAACATGTCATGAAATCGTGACAATTTTTCTTGCGCTTTCTCTCTCTTCAAACATGTCACGAAATCGTGACAGTTTTTCCTTCTTGCTCAACATGTCGCGATATCACGACAGTTTTTCTTTTCGACCAAACATGTCGTGATATCACGACAGTTTTTCTTTATGGCCAAACATGTCACGATATTGCGACAGTTTTTCTTTCTAGCCAAACATGTTGCGATATCACAACAGTTTTCTTACTTGTCTTTTTCTTTGATCTTTTGAATGTTGGCCTCTTCTGTCTTCTTGGAAATTCACTGTACATGCTTTGGTCGACCTCCGAACTCCTGTCCACTGCATCAACTGATCTATCTATCTATGTTGACAACAATGATAATATTGTTTCTGCACCTTGCTCAACAATCTCCCCCTTTGGAATTGTTGGCAACACGTGCAATTTCCTATAATTCTTCTCCCCCTTTGACAATAATACCAAAGGGCTGCTGCAGACTCCCCCTGAGTTTCGTAGGTACTCAAAAACTTCCTTGGGCAATGGTTTTTTGAAGATATCCGCTACTTGCTTTGTAGTTGGAAAAAAATCCAATTTAACCTCACCTTTCGCAACTTTATCCTTCAAAAAGTGATACCGGATTGCAATATGTTTGGTTTGAGAATGCATAACCAAATTCTTTGAGATGTTAATAGCACTAGTGTTATCACATTTAACTGAAATTGGATCTTTGAAGTGAATACCAAGATCTTTCAGGGTTTGTCTCATCCATAATATTTGCGTATAGCACGTTGTCGTTGCAATGTATTCTGCCTCTACTGTGGATAGAGAGACTGATTCTTATTTCTTGTTGTGCCATGCTACCAACATGTCTCCAAGATAAAATGCTCCTCCACTGGTACTCTTTCTATCATCTATACATCCTGCCCAATATGCATCTGAATATGCAATAAGAGTGAAGTCCTTACCTTTTGGATACCATAACCCATACTCCATATTACCCTTGAGGTACCTAAGAATCCTCTTCACAACTATCACATGAGTCTCTTTGGGACTGGCTTGAAATCGTGCTACCAAGCATACTACCTGTAATATATCTAGTCTTGTAGTTGTTAAATACAGCAGGCTCCCAATCATAGATCTGTACATGGTTTGATCAACATCTGGAGATTTGTCATCCTTGCTCAACTTGCAACCTATTGTCATGGGAGTGCTAACAGGTTTACAATCCTCCATTGTGAATTTTTTTAGCATTTATTTCACATACTTAACTTGAGAGATAAAAATGCCCTTTTCATTTTGATTAACTTGCAGTCCGAGGAAATACAAAAATTCACCAATCATAGACATCTTAGTTTCTTTCTTCATTTTATTTGCTATGTCTCTACAAGACTCATCCATGCTGCTGCCAAATATGATATCATCTACATAAACAACAAGTACAATAATATGGCCATTCTCTATTTTGACATATAAATTGCTGTCCACCATACCTTTCTTGAACTCATGTTGAATAAGACAGTTATACAGCCTTGCATACCATGCTTTGGGTGCCTGTTTCAGACCATACAAAGTTTTCTTTAACTTGCAAACAAAATTGGGATTGTCACTAAGTTGGAAACCATCTGGCTGCTCAATATAAACTTCTTCTTCAAGTTTGCCATTCAAAAATGCTGATTTCACGTCCATCTGATAAAATTTGAAGTTCTTGTGTACAACTAAAGCCAAAAACATTCTAATTGCCTTGATTATAGCCACTGGTGCAAATGTTTCCTCAAAATCAATACCTTCAACTTGAGCATAGCCTTTATAGACCAATCTTGCCTTATTTCTGACAACCTATCCATCTTCGTTCAATTTGTTTCGAAAAATCCATTTAGTACCGATTATGTTTTTATTTGTAGGCCTTGGTACTAACTCCCAGGTTTTGTTTTTCTCAATCTGATCTAGTTCTTCGTTTATTGCCTTCATCCAACTTTCATCTGTGCTTGCTTCAGCAACATTTTTGGGCTCAATGCTGGATAATAGAGAGTAGTTCCTTACTATTGTTCTCCTTGTCTGAATACCAACTGTGGGGTCCCCAATAATTTGCTCTCTGGGATGATTTTTTTGCCAGCTGCCTGTTTTGAATTTCTTGTTTTATTCTACTTCTAAGTCAATACTTAAATCATCTGGGTCAATTTCCTTATTCTCTTATGTTTCCTTTTCTTCATCTCCTTCAATAACTTATTCATAAATAGGGTAGTTTTCTTCATAGCTAATTTCTTGTTCCCTACCTTCATCAACCTTAACATCGACACTCTCTACAATTTTCTTTAGCATTTTGTTATAGCATGTGTAGGCTTTGCTTTTTGTCGAATAGCCAAGAAAAATTCCTTCATCAGCTCTATCTTCAAACTTACCCAGATTATCTTTAGTTCTTTTGATGTAGCACTTGCTGCCAAATACTTTGAAGTATCTTGTTGTTGCCTTTTTGCCGAACCATAGCTCATAAGGAGTTTTGCTTTCATGTGTCCTCAACATGCACCTATTTTGGATGTAAACCATAGTATGAACTGCCTCTTTCAGAATTTGTCTGCTATTTTGTTCTCTATCAACATTGTCCATGCCATTTCCTACATTGTCCTATTCTTTCTTTCAACAACACCATTCTGCTGAGGTGTCCTTGCTACTGAAAACTATCTTTTGATCCAATATTTTTGATAGTACTCTGCAAAATCCTCTGAGATAAACTCTCCTCCTCTATCTGATCTTAAGCATTTAATTATTTTTCATGTTTGATTCTCAACCTGGTTTTTGAAAGTCTTGAACATTTCAAAGGCATCTGATTTAAGCTTTAAAAATAGTACCCATGTCATCCTGGAATAGTCATCTATGCACATCATAAAGTATTTGTCACCATTTATTCTTTGTGTTCTCATGGGTCCACATAAATTAGTATGTATTAGCTCTAAAGATTTGCTGGTGAAGTATTCCTCTGATTTAAATGTGGATCTAGTTTGCTTCCCTTTTTGGCATGAAGCACAAATGCTATTTAATGATTTGCCAATGGTGGGTATATCTCTTATTGCCCTTTTTGAACTTATTTTTACCAGATTTTCAAAGCTAATATGACCAAGCCTCTTGTGCCACAGCCAATTTTCATCTTCCTATCCAATAAAACATGCTCCTTTTGAAGTCTCTGAGAGAGTATACAGGTTTCCAAAAGTCCTCGATCCAGTAGCTATCAGTTTCCCACTATGTGCTTTTCAGACTTCACAACCCTACTTCTTAAAAATGACTTCATGACCTTTATCACAGATTTGGCTTACGCTCAGTAGGTTGTGCTTCAAACCAATCACAAACATGACTTCTTTGGAATTGATTTTTCTATCACTTATCTTGATTGATCCTTTGCCAACTATCTTGGCTCCATCATTATTTCCAAATTTAACAAAGCCACCTTCATATTTTTGTAAATTTTCAAACTTTTGTTTATCGCCTGTCATGTGACTGGAGCATCCACTATCTAGTATCCATGGTGCAGATTTATTTTGTGCTTTGAATGTTGTCTATACAATCAAGGATTCCTTTTCTTCCTTAGGTCGCTCCTTTTCTTTCCACTCTGGTTTGACTACAGTTTTGGTCACTTGTTTAGACTTTTCTTTGTCAGTGGCATGTGAATGTTTTTTGGGAATTTTTTGTTTTGTCTTAAACCATTTGGTTGAGATTTTCTTCCTTGATATTTATTTGTTGCATATGTACTTCTACAATTTCTTGCAATGTGTCCAAAGTTATGATAGTTATAGCATTCTACTGCATAATCCATCAAGGGTGAAAAGGCATTTCTACTGGTGAAATTTCTTTGTCCTATATTATAAATGTAGTCTAAAATATTATGATCATAAGGATTGCATTTAAAACAATAACCAGAAAAGGATTGATTGAACCTGGGAGTTGGTTTTTTCAATTTTGTAGTAGGAGCCACAAATCTTCTTCTCCTTTTATGTGAGACGTTTGTGAATCCATCATTGTCAGTGCTCTTTTCGTGCTTGGCATTATTGCTTTCTTTTGCATGATTTGTTTTTCCTTGATCAATCCTGATCTTATCTTATTTATTTATGGGTTCTATAGTTAAGGCCTTTGATCCATTTGACGATTCTCCTTCGATGAAGCCCAAGCCAAATTTGATGCCTATACTCCTTTGGCTATTTATAATCTTTTCCATCTTCATAGAGCTTCCTTCAAGTTTGTGATTTTTGATTCATCTCTTCTAGCTGAATCCTTAAACCAATAATTTCTTCTTCCAGTTTGCTGCATTCATCTATTTTCATGGTTAATTGTACTTCAAGTTCTTCAAACATTTTCTTAAATTCGTCTGTCTGTACTTTCAAACTATTTATTATGTCATTGGCATCCTCTAGCTTTCTTGAAACCTTTTTATTATTTTTCCTTTCTGTACTCAACTCTTTAAGTGCAGCAACCAACTCACCTTCCAGATATACTTCAGCATCATCCTTAAGGTTTTTATCACCTTCCTATTTTTATTCTATTTTTTCTTCTTCAAATACCATGAACAGAGCTTCACCTATTTCTTCTTCAGAATCCTCACCTGAGCTTTCTTCAGAAGAGTTGACATTCTTGGATATGAAAATTTTCTTCTTGAAGTTGCTTTTTCTAAAATTTGGTTTCTTCTTCCAGTCACCTTTTTCTTGGTGTGATCCTTCATCATTTTTGGTTTTCTCATTCATTGGACATTTAGCTGCAATGTTCCCGATGCCTCCACAGTTGAAGCACTTAAATGGTAACTTTTCTCTATATTTTTATTTTCCCTTTATAAGTTTCCAAACAAAGTTAGCTTCCATTTCATCCAATGTCTCTTCATCCTCAGATTCTTGTTTAGTTTTTATATTTTTGTGTGCTTTAAAAGTAGCTTCTCTATCTGTGGGCTTAGCTTGTCCATTCTCATTTTGTATGTAGTCAAAGAACCATGCTTCTCATCCATGCTAAAATTATTGAGATCTTTAGCTTCTTCTATAGCAGAAACTTTAGAATTAAATCTTTTGTAAAGAGTTCTTAGTACCTTTTTCACGATGACCACATCTTCCATTTCCTCGCCTAGTCCTCTAATCGCATTAATGATTCCATTGACTCTCATCATATAGGCATCTATGTTCTCATCGTCATTCATTCTTAATGCTTCAAACTGAGCTCCATGTGTTTTTAGCTTGGCTTCCTTGATCTTGCCATCTCCTTCATGAATGCTCTTCAGTTTGTCCCACATGTATTTTGTCGTTTTATAGATCATGATCCTTATTAGTTCACTTTTCACTAAACCACACATTATATCATTCTTTGCTTTAGATTTATTCTCAAATGGTTTCTTACCGGCAGAATCGGTTGGAGGTGTGGTAGGTATTGTGTATCCACTTTCTACTGACTCTCAGATGTCGTATCCCAGAGCACAAAGATATGTCTGCATCCTAATTTTCCAAAACGAATAATTAGTTCCATCGAAAAATGGAGATTTATTTGATGAGAATCCTTCACCACCTGCCATTGTGTTCCTTCCCAGATCACCTTAGCTAATTAAGCTTGTTTAGGAACCTTACTCTGATACCAATTGATATTCTCACAATGACACTGAGAGGGGGGGTGAATCAGTGTAGTTATTTAAATTCAAATCTACAACTCTTAAAGCTAAAGTAAAGAGAACTTAAAAGTAGATCAAGCATTTATCATAAGAGAGCACACCACAACACACAATGTAACGAGGTTCACCAATTTGGCTACTCCTCAAGAATGACTGCTTGGACTACGGTCCAAATCCTGCCTTTACAAAACACCAATTTTACAATCCGTTTACCAGAACCCATTGGAAGGAGCACCAACCCCTGATTTATCTACACCAACAAAAAGGAGCACCAACCCCTATCCAAGCACCAACTTGGATTACAGTTTTGAAAACTATATTAATGACATAAAAATGCCTTCACTTTTACAAGACCCTGACTGGTCTACAATTTATCAAAACATAGTAAACACTTATGGCTCTGCTTGTCACTCTCTTATAGCACTCTTCTTACCCTCTTTCAGCAACACTTTCACACATTAAGCTGCTTACTCACACTCTATCTCAGTAGCTCTTTTACACTCTTTCATCAGTGGCACTTTAACTCTTTACGACGACACTCTTTTCAATTTTGAGCCGCACTTTACTTCTACACACAACTACCCTCGTAGCACATTTACTCTTTCAACAGCAACACTTCAACTCTTTACGGTAGCACTCTTTTCAATTATGAGCCGCACTTTACTTCTGCATGCAACTGCCCTCGTGACACATTTACTCTTTCAGCAGTGACACTTTAACTCTTTACAACGACACTCTTTTCAATTTTGAGCCGCATTTTACTTCTGCATGCAACTACCCTTTTATAACAATATTTTCATCTTGAAACCCTAAGTCTTTTGTAACTGCCATAATCTCGCATGCAACCTATTAATAGCCACTCCTGTAAGTAACTCCTTTATGACACACTATTCTTATACACAACCTATTAATGGCTCTATTTCTTATGTGGGACTTTCAGTATAACTACCGCTCGACGATTACACTGCTTTATAGGCCTTGTAACTGTCGTTCTGTCTTTAATGCACTGTGCTTATTTTAGCTTGCATGATTTTTTCTACAACTGCCCCTGTAACTATCATTCTACTTCAGTTATCTGTCTATAATCGTGTTATTGCGACCTATCATGAAATCGTGACACTTTTGTCTCTTTGTACTCTTCTCGCCTTTTACCCGCAAAAACACATGTCATGATATCATGACACTTTTGCCTTTGTACTCTTCTTATTTACTTTTGTCATGATATCACGACACTTTTGTCTTCTTACTTTTTCTCTCTTCCTTAAGTCATGAACATGCAACATGTCATGATATCATGACACTTTTTCTCTCGGACTCTCTCTCTTGCCTTCGGGTCACGAAAACTCGACATGTTGCGATATTGCGACACTTTTTCTCTCAGACTCTCTCTCTTGCAACATGTCATGAAATCACGACACTTTTTCATCCGTACAACCTTCCTTGCAATATGTCACGAAATCGCGACACTTTTTCATCCGTACAACCTTCCTTGCAATATGTCACGAAATCGCGACACTTTTTCATCCGTACAACCTTCCTTGCAATATGTCGCAAAATTGTGACACTTTTTCATCCGTACAACCTTCCTTACAATATGTCACAAAATTGCGACAGCTTTTTCTCTCTCCTCTTTCTCTTCGCTTTGGATCGCAAAAATGAAACATGTTACGAAATCACATCTTTTTCTCTCTCCTCTTTCTTTTGCAACATGTCATGAAATCGTTACACTTTTTTGTCCGTACAACCTTCCTTGCAATATGTCATGAAATCACGACACTTTTTCGTCCGTACAACCTTCCTTGCAATATGTCACGAAATCGCGACACCTTTTTCTCTCTCCTCTCTCTCTTTGCTTTGGACCACAAAAATGAAACATGTTGCAAAATCGCGACATCTTTTTCTTTCTCCTCTTTCTTTTGCAATATGTCACGAAATTGTGACACTTTTTCTACTTGTCTTTTTCTCTTCCAACATGTCACGAAATCGTGACAGTTTTTCTTTCTTGCTCTTTCTCTCCGAACATGTCACAAAATCGCGACAATTTTTCATGTGCTTTCTCTCTCTTCGAACATGTCGCGAAATCACGACAGTTTTTCCTTCTTGCTCAACATGTTGCGATATCACGAGAGTTTTTTTTTTTGACCAAACATGTCACGATATCGTGATAGTTTTTCTTTCTAGCCAAACATGTCGTGATATCGCGACAGTTTTTCTTTCTGGCCAAACATGTCGCGATATCACGACAGTTTTCTTACTTGTCTTTTTCTTTGATCTTTTGAATGTTGGCCTCTTCTGTCTTCTTTGAAATTCATTGTACATGCTTTGAATGACCTCTAAACTCCTATCCACTGCATCAACTGATCTATCTATCTATGTTGACAACAATGACAATACTATTTCTGCACCTTGCTCAACAAATGACAACATAAATCCCAAGTAACCCTACATAAGTATTAAGAGTGCCCTGTACATCATAAGTTACATTTGATATTTGATGATAGGGTTTATGGCCACAATAATATGTGCACCATGGTTTGGCCTATGTGATGCCCTAGTTCATCCTGCATTCATAGAATTATAGTGAAACTAGTATGTAATTTTATTTTGGTTTTATTTTTTTGCTTAAGGTAATTAGGTTATTAATAAAGATTGTTATTTTTGCCCATCATAATAATTGTATGACATATTTTTAATGAAATATTATTACTAGGTAATGGGAGGTTGAGAAACCTTATGGACTATTTGTAGAATTCAAATCTTGAACTTTGATTTGCTTTACATCTAAGTAAGAGACATTTGTATCTATTGTGAGTATTAAAATATTGACTTTTGAGTTTGAAAGTGATTTAAAATATTGGTTATTCAAATAGGATCCTAGAAGACCTTTTAAAAATTCAATTTATATTATGACTTTATGTGATGTTGTATATTATAGGGGGTGTGATTTGAACCATTAATATTTGAACAATGATGGTATTATTGTTTTATATTTTTAAGGAGTTTCTTAACGAATATTTGTTTTTAAAGGATGTAATGGATTATTAGAGTTCTTATAGTTTTGGGGACTTCAGTATGGTTTAAGGATTATGATCTTTTAAATATTATGAATTGTTTTTCTTATGAGATATATATCTTCTTTAAAATGAAAGTATTCTTTTAAAAGAATGGTTCAAATGAAAGTTACAATGTAATAAGGGAAAATATTACAAAATGGTTTGGTTTGTATTATTATTTGATAAAGCATTAGTGTTATAATAGACCTTTAGGGAAATATTCTTGATGGTTATTAACTCATTACTCCAAATATAATTGGGATTACTTTATAGTTTTGGTAACTTCAAATTGATTGATGGTTTATTATTTTTGATATGAAATTATGAAAATTACTTTTGAAAGATAAAATATATGTTTTGGTGATTGGGCATAGAGTCCAATAGATAGATTGGAACTTATGGGGGTTCCATTATTATACTTGTAAAGATATTTATGGGGGTTCATAAGTATCTATATTTAGAAGAATGAATGTAGAATTCATTTGAGGGAATTATGAGGTTCCCTCATTGATTTTGTATTATGAATTAAAAGTAACAATTCATGTGTTTTGGGACTTAATAATTATGGGGTCTAATATATATATATATATATATATATATATATATTGGTATTGATTTTTTGAAAAAAAGAATTATGGTATTTCTTTATATAATTGTATTGGAGACAACTAAAATTATGCAATAAAAATGATATTTCGAAGCTGGGTTTTTCTCGTAAGGGTTTCCTAGGATATATGATGTGTAATGTGTGTTTTAAATATCTTCAACTTTTTATCTTAATTAAATGAAAATTTTATTACAATTTTTAAATCAAAGAAAGAAAGAAGTTATCTAGTTATGAAAAGGAAATAATATATATATTTTATATGATTGAATAGTCCTTATTATGAGGAATCTTAGATGATTAGAAAATGACATCTATTAATTTTTATGCTTAAGGATTAAGAAGCTTTGTTATTTTAATGTATAGTATGAATCTAAAGGAGAAAGGAAGGAGAGATTTGATTTAATGCATGTATATACCTAGATTAGGTAGATGATAGACTTAATGGTATACATGTATCTAGTTAAAGATAAAATTCATAACAAGGAAGAGAGTAAGAGTAAAATTAAGGAATATTAGTCATGATACAATAGGGTTTTAGGCCTTGAATATTTTGGAAATGCACCTTGGATTATCCATCCTACTAGAACCCTATAATAGATCTAGACTCAAGGGTATTGTGGTTTAATGGTGCCTATAGAAATTTGCAAGAGGTATTTTGATAATGGATCTTCAAAGTGTGACCAATGTAAAAGAGATATTTGGGAAATAATCAAGGTAGAATATCCTGAATCCTCTTTTTTAACCGTGGAAGTTGGATCTCTTGCAAATGGATTTAGTGATGAAACCCGATTGACTATCTTGGGTATCCATGTGAGAAAAGTCATGTGGACTGATAACCACCCAATTAATCCATCATGAATATGGTATAATTGATCACCTAAGATACCTTGAACCTAAGTACTAGCTTAGGAATACTGAGCTTAGTAAAGGAATTGGCATTCCTTTTCTCATAGGACCAAGGAAGGGTAAATCTCCACACTATGGTTGAGTTATCCTTCATTCATGGAGAGTGATAGGAAATAGAGGGACCACATAAATGCATACTTTAAGCTATATAGGAAGTGTACAAGTTTAACCCTAGAAAATTATGGAAGAGTGATCAATCCTATCCATGCAGGGAATATTTCTAGCATCCTAAACTTAAAATGTGGTGGGACCTCTATGATATTATCTATTATATCTATTACAAATCTTAATTGCTAAAAAAAAAATCTCATGGGATGGTTATATTTGGGGTTGTTATAGTTGGTATAAGAGCTTTAGGTCATAGGACTATAAGCATACCTATGTTAAGGTCTAGGTGAACTTGGGATTTTACTAACTTGATGTGTGACTTATGGAAGACTAGATCTTCCATTTGGAAATGGCATCTTATGTGGAGTAAGAGTGACCATTAATAATGATCTATCATTATTTTACATAAGATATGTAACTAACTAGGCGTTAGAAGATGTAATATAACTCAAGCCTACTTTTTATGGCCAAGAACTATGGCACAAGGAGCGAGAAGAGGAATATGGGGATTTTCCCAAACATCGAGGCAACCTAGGCCTGTGTGACCCTGAGAGATACGCACATCGACTACCATACATACAATTTTGATTTATCAATGTATATTATCATTTGCACAAAATAAAAATTCTAAAAGCACATGTAATGCTAAAATAAGAAAATAAGCAAAGATGCTTTATTTATCGATATCTCGAATCCTCGGTTACAAGTCCGTCCCTCTTAGGGATACCCATCAGTTTGATACAAATATTTACACAATATACAACATCAATTGGATGTATTTCCCATAAGGGAATGATGCACATACGCATGCCTTCTAGTACCGCACATGAAACTGTATGGGGACTTACATATGCCCCTTTCTCTAGATCTGGTCCTCGAGGGATATTTATGCTCCTACTACTTCAATATGGTCCTAAAGATCTATACTTGCACTCATAGAAACAACAAAGTACACTTAGTAGGATGGGCTATCTCTTCGAATGAGGTATTTATTAACGGATCTGAATAATCCTAATAGTAATGAAATACAAGCATAAGCAGAATAATAAATGCATTTAAAGCTAAGAAATACATAATAGATGTGTTAATGGAAGCAAATATGAGCTATGACTTAACTAATAAAATCAAACAATAATGAATCTAGACTAAAGCAAAGAGAAATAACGTCTATGCCCTAAAATATGCCTACGGGCCACTATCCGAGATAGAGGATGTGATATGAAGCCCTTTTCCTTGTGAATCAAGGGCTATTACACTATCCTCTTTGCTACAATTGATGTTCAAGGGTAACCTGGCATGTCTCCTACACTGATTTGTGATTGGGAATAATAAATCTACAAACTAGTATGTGATAGTAGCTCAATCGGACAGTGCTCCAATGCTCCTTAGAGGGCTGTAGCTTGGTTCTCTTTTTCTATAGGGCTTCACTGCTTGAATCTAAAACTTCATAGATATTTTGCTTTTTGTGGGAGATTCTATATGTAGACCTCCCTCTCAGATCTAGAATTTGGCTTCCTAGAGAAGCCTCCATACAAATTGCATGTGAATGACCATTCTGGGTGGGAAGAATCAATCACAAACTGGGCTTGAAGGGGTAGTTAGGAGGCACTCAAGGAGTTCCTCATCAAAATCTACGCGTAAACAATGTAAAGGTGCAATTAGAGTGCATGATATAGGTCTGTATTCATGGCCAGACTATGCATGGTGCTAACTACTATCATATATGTAGACACCTAAAACATGTCATGTTCAAGGAGACTACTCACATAGGCACACTCATAGGTCATGTGACTAAACCTTGGGACCTTCCAAGTATCAAAAGTGGTTCTACCACTCATCTGGGGCATTTTTTAGCCCATCCAAGCCTGGCCTCTATGGATCAGAGCGGCTGGATTCTGGTCTTTGAAGCTCAGAGTGGCCAAACCTTAGTCGCTGTAGATGACAGCGGCTAAACTTAAAATGCATTTTACCATCAATCTAGCCTAATCATGGGTGAAAGTGGTAGTCTGCATGCAATAAGATCGAGCGGGGAAAACTTTGCATTCCTCCTCATAGCCAATCTACATGAAAGACTCAAGTCCATATTTAGACATCAGTTAACTACCCCTCAAGGGTAGACAAAGGCAAAAATTCTCATGCCAACGTCCAAGTGTGCATGTAGAAAAGCAATCCTAGGGTTTTGACATTGACCTAGGGTTTCAAACACTTTATAAGGAGTAAACCTAAAAGCACTAGGGGACCTTCTTGGACCTTATTTTATGAATCAAGAGAGAGAGAGAGAACATCACATACTTGGAGAGCTTCCCTTGGAGATCATTTTTACAGTGAAGCCCTATCGGATTGGAGAGTGAATCTGAGCACCCTTGAGGAGCAACGAAGTGCTAGCCAAACTAAGAGGTAATCATCCGTGCACATACATTAATCATTTAACATTAGTAGCAGACTTAAGCCCATAGCCTTTGGATAATAGAGACAAATTTCACCTTAGCGGCCACTGTCCTGGACAGTGGCCTACAACCTAGTCTAGGGTTTAGGTGTTAGTTTCTTTTATTCTACTTTCTCCATGCTTTCATATCATTAGCATAAGCTTTATTTTAGTTATTTGCATTCATAGTACTAGTTTTATTGCACTTGTTTTCATTATGCTAACAACCTCATCCGGGAGGCAATCTCAAACATCTAAGTGTGTGTTGTTGTTTCATTGATTGTAGGGCTACAGGTTCATCGGAAAAATCCACAACATACGAGAGCAAGAGGATCCCTCTAGGAATTAGGCCTAGAGAAGGAGGCATTTGTAAGCCCTCATATAGTTCTGTGTGCATCATCGGGAAGCCTAGAAAAGTGCATCTCCCTTTGCGAGGGGATATTTTATACATCTGCTACCCTCTTTGTGTAAAATCATGTATCAAATGAAGGGTATCTCGTAGAGGGATTTATATGTAATCAGATCTTGGAAATATCAATACAAAGCATTCATTCATTTATTTCTTCATATTTTGGCTATGCCTTTCTTTTATGCTTTTTCATTTAATGCATGTTAAATGTTAAAATATTTAATAATAATAATCGCAAATAGAGTGAGTGGATGGTGCACTGCTTCCTCGGGGTTGCTATGGATGGCGATCACAGTGGGACCCCTGCCTAGTTTTTATTTTTTTTGGTTTACTGATCCGTGTTTTTGTGTGCAGGTTTAGCCGCTCTAGTCTACAACGACCAAAAATTAGCCACTCTATTCTACAACGGCCAAGAGTCAGCCACTATGGTCTACAGTGGCTAGAAATCAGATGCTATGGTCAATAACGACTAGAATTGGAGTGCAGTAGAGGATAAAATAGTGGTTCTCTGAGCTAGATTTGAGGTTGGTACAAATTTTCTAATGATTTATGTTCTTTTATCTACTTCTTTTTTCCTAAAAAAGACATTAAGACACATTTTAATTTGGGAAATCAAGGAATGGAAAGGAAAGAACCTGCATCTTGTGCATCTTAGAGTCTCTTTAGATTTCCACTAGGCGTTGCTAGGAACAATGACTTATGCTTGAAAATTCCACCCTAGAATCCAGCGTGCTAGAAATCGTGTGTTGGTTTGCTTTCTTGAGGCCCTTCTAGAGGCCATATTTGCACAAGATAGAGTGCATCCATGAATCTCATACTAGTTATGCATATTTTTGAAAAGTGAAATGTCATTCATATCAAGCATATAGGAAAGATTCATTTCTGTTGTATGATGCATTTTATTTTATGCAAACTTAAAATGAACCCCACACACACACGCATGTTTTAAACATTGGAGAGTTGGATTTCATCACCAACCTTCAATTTAGTCTGGTGATGTTGGCATTCATCTCCTTCCACCGGATTGCCCCCTAGATCTTCTTAGAATGGAATTGAGAACTTCTTTATAGTGGTACTAAGTTACTCGTGTTCAAACTATCTCCCACTATTGGAACAATTGGTTCAGAGTGGAAGAGCTAGGCGAACCCCCCACTGGGATTTAAGCGGTGTACCCTAGTCTCTTTTTGAGAAAATCATGTTTGGCATGGGTGTTCTTGATTCCCACTATGGATGAGTCTCCTTATTCTAAATCCAAAACAAGAGCAAGAAACAAGAACAATGACATATCAAAGACACATCAAATAGTTTAGGGCACACATAAATTGGTAATCAAGATAAACACTTGTTTGATATTGTTTGGCTACATCTAAAATTGCAATCCAACAAACTAATTCACAAGCACAATGGTCAAAACCAGAAGTAAACATCCTCGGTCCAATACCGAGGGATAATATGAAGCAACACATACTCATAGGTGAAGTCGTAGTAACATTGAACCACATGCTCATAAAATAGTGAGACATAGTTTTGCAAGTCTATGGGGTGATAATTCAACCCTTGGGGGTTCTCCTCGAGAAATCCCAAATAGGGAATCAAATAATGGAACTAAATCACAACAACACAAAGAGGCCTCATGGCCATCATCATCAAGGAGACACAAGGAAGCCTCAAGGTCTTCCTCTAAACACATAGAAACTTCTCAAAGACATGAGGAGGCTTCAAGGGCTTCCTCCCCACATGGACATAAGAAGGGTTCTAGACCCCATTCTTCACATAGGGATGATGAGGTTTCCCCATATCCATCCTCATGGAGGGTAGATAGGGCTACAAAGCCCTCATCACCAAAAAGACACACAAGAGTCACAACACCTCAAACTTCACATGAGACATTGAGAATAGGTCTGCCTACTGAAGGGCAAGAAACTAGAGCCACATCCAGTCATAGACATCAAATAGAAGATACCCTTCAGCCATGGAAAACAAGATAGTTAGATGAGTTGGATCGGTTGCATCCGAGGCCACCTCCTAGAACCGTAGCCACAAAAAATTTTGCATTTGGGAGTTCATGAGATATTACTTCTAAATGCACCTCTCAATCTGGGGATGCTTTAGAGTGACTCCACAAGTCTCATGCAGAGTCTGACCATAGAGACACTTATCAACACATGGAATAAATTACCATATCTAGCAAGAGCAAAGAAACTGCAGAGACCTCTTTGAGGAATCTATGAATCAAAACCACAAGAACATAATCAGACAAACCTGAGTCCTCTTCAACAATACAATCTGACTGCATGCGATGGTTAGAAAATGTATTATGCAAAGAGTGAGAGCTAGTAGAAGCTCTTGAGCATGACAAACAAAGATAAAGGCTTTTGTGCCAACATGAGCAGCATCTAAGAGAACAAGTTGAGCAACTAGCTCATATCAATTTACAAGCCAATGGCAATGATCGCCAAAGAGATAAATATGTTGACTCACCAAGAGAGGGGCGCAATAGACAAGAAGAAATCCCACAACGAAACCACCACTCAAATCATGAGCAACATCAAACTGGTGGGGAAAGGGTAAACTTGATGAATCAGGATCAAACACATCCTGAATCCCCTCGTAGGAGGGAAGAGAATAGAACAAGTCAAGTGCACATAGGGTTACCTCCATTACCACCATGAGGGGGCCTACAAGAAGAGGAACTCCTCACCTCAAAGGTATTCCAGGAACTCACTAAAAATATGAAGTCCTTTGAGAAACAAGAAATGGTAGGGAACCAACCAACGTTGAGTAAAATACACAACCAACCATTATGCCCATCGGTCCCTAGCCTTGCCTATCCTAAGCATTTTGAGATGCCTAGGTTAGAAAATTTCAAGGGTGAAGAGGATGCACAAGAGCATGTTACCAATTTCATCAATGCATATTTTCATCTTGAATACAATGATGCTCTTATGCTAAGGACTTTCATTATGACATTTTCGGGTGTTGCCACTCAATGGTTCAACCAACTACCTAAGCACAACATATCCAATTTTGAACAACTAGTAAACACATTCCTAAAGCATTTCTCCTTTGGTGCCAAAAGGAAGGTGAACCTTTCAGACTTGGCCAACTTAAAACATTATGACGATGAGCCAGTAATGGAATATGGGGATAGATGGAGAAAATTCATGGTAAAGTTATCATTCTCCATCCCCACAGAAGAAATCATTCGCATGTTCGCCAAGAGTTGTTCTAAACACATTTCCCTCTTGCTACAACTTCAATAATATCCATCATTTGAGGAAGCCTTGGCACAGGCCAAACTCATTGAGGACATAAAAGTAGATGAGGGAACCATTAAGATCCGAAACAAGGAGTGGAACAAAAATGGCAAGAATGACAAGTACAAGAAGAAACAGGCCAACCTGGCTCCAGTTAATCAAGTAGTATTGGCTGCACCTAAGGATGGGGCTACGCAACAACCCTAGAATTATCAAGCATAGCCCCCACTAGCCAATTATGATCAAAAGAACAATCAGGGGCAAAACAGAGAATGCAAACCACCTCGCTATTTTACACCTCTATCAGAGTCAATGCAATCAATTTTCAACCAATTGAGTGAGGCTAGGAAAATTAGATTTCCTGATATACCTCTTATAGATCCCAACCATCCTAAGCCAAAAGGATATAGGGAAGATCAATTTTACCCTTATCATAGGATACCGGGGCATAACATTGAGGTTTGCATTGGTTTCAAACATCAGGTGCAAAACATGATTGAGGTAGGAGAACTTAAAGTTGATAACCCATTGGCTCCTGATAACAGAGATATGGGCATATACAAAAACCCACTGCCCAACCATGAGGTCCCTAGAGGGAAATGTGCCCAAGTCAATCAGGTCCGAATTGATATGCCTACCCATGGGTGTGTTGGGATGGTTGAAATTGTCAATATAGCTACCAAGACTAGATGATATGGTCAACCACAACCTCCTATGGCTCCTATTAATGTCCCAACTGCACCTAGGTAGGGGTAGGGGTAGAACAACTTTCCAGGTCCACCAAATTGACCTGTGGTAACTATTTCGGAGTAGACTAGAGCAGAACTTGCAAATGACTCCAGCCAAGCTATCTATCTATGAGCTCATACAACAGTCCCCAAAGCACAGGGAGACTTTGATGGAGATTTTGAGATCGATTGAGCTCCAACCACAAGACCCCAATGCATTCATGCATTTTGTGGGACAAGTACAACAATGTCAAGAACCTGTAATTCAATTCTATGATCATGAGATTAAGATAATACCTACTGCCTTACCAGACCCTTCGCTGCACATTATTGCATTAGTCAATGATTTACCTTTTAAGCGGGTCTTGATCGATATAGGTTCATCAATCAACATCATCACAACGACATCAATAGAACACCTTAAGATCCCCAAGTCAAATATCATTCCGGGAGCCTACACATTAAGAGCTTTCAATGATGCTTTATGCAATACTATGGGAACGATAGTCCTACCTATCAAGGTGGGACATAAGACCATCCCTGTGATGTGTCATGTCTTGGAAGGGGCCATGCAATACAACATCCTCCTAGGGCACCCTTGGATAAGAGATATGAAGTGTGTTCCCTCAATTTTACATCAATGTGTCAAGTATGTGCATGATGACAAAGTCTATGTGGTGTTGGCGGATGAAGAGCCATTCAAGTATGTCCATCAGGTGGATTTTCTAGGGGAATTTGTGATTCCTTCTACCCACCTGTATGTAGGACCTTCATCTCCAACTACGCAACTAGATAATAGAGACAAAGGGGTACGAAAAGATCCATCAACATCAACACCTCCTCTTGCGCCCAAAATGACTACTACTTCTAAGAGACCATCAACATCTAAACCAAAAGATAATTAGAAGCTAAAGGCACCCTTGGTTGAGGAAGGAAAGCCCAAGGAAGTGCTAACCATAGCCATTGAGAAAAGTCCAAGTCCAATGGAAGAAGAAGATCTCCAAGATCAAGCTGAGGAGATACTAGAACCCACTTCACTAGTGTCATCTGTAGGATCATCCACATCACATGTGACAATACACTTGGCAAGCATAGGGATAGGAGAGTATCTTGTGCAGAATATAACATTCATGCCCATCATAGAGTCTACACAGGACATGGGATGGCCGAAAGACCTGAGACCACCAGTGGGAACAGTGGTTCCACTTGGAATCCCTCCCAACCAGACCAAATTTGTCTATGTTGGCCTGGACTACGCCCATAAGTCTACAGACATAGAAGAGGACAATGATGAACTATTCACTGTTAATTTTTGTTACCTCTCTAATCCCAAGTTTTCTCTAAGCTACTTTGAACGTTGCCATTGGCATGGCTATGGTCTTGGTATATATGAGTAGGGACGTAGGTAGCCATTCGAGCCACAATACCAGCTTCCCTCTAATAGGTTTGGGTTAGGCTATCACATCAGAGGTCGAGATGACTCTCTAGTAGTAGCCTTGGATAGGTTAAGCCTAGGGTTAGGAGAAGACATCAATTTTATTCCTTATCACCCACCAAGTGCAAGACATCCAAGTAACAGACAAGTGGTCGTGGTAAACATACCACCACCCGAGATTTATCATCCAAGCTTCACAATTGATGCCACCCCAACAGGGTACAACTCATGGGATGAAGAGCGAGAAGAAAATAGATATGTTGCAAGTGACGATGAAGAACAAATAGGTTTAGCCTATCATGGGCCTTACTATTTATGAAGACTTACCTAGTCCATCCACAATGAGAGTGGATACATATCGGATGAAAGCGACTATGAGTCAGAGGACTCAAAAGAAAGGGCCTACCTAGGGCCAAGGTAATGGCCCCATGACTTGGGACAACATACTAATGCAAATGGTATCTTCATAAGTGATGAAGAATATGAAGATGAGATAGAAATGGCCTACTTGGGACCGAGACATGTACCCCCTGTCTTAGGGCCACATACCAATGCTAATGGTTTTTGGATAAGTGATGATGACTTTGAGGATGAGACTGAGATGGCTTATCTTGGGCCTCACCATTTATGGCAAGTCAACATGTTGGTAGAAAGAGAAGCGGCACTTCATGCCATAGACCCCGACTTGTGGTTTTTGGGGAGACCTATCGACGTAAATGCCATTTACCATGTGGTCAATCCCCCTCCACCTACATTTAGATATCTCTTAGAACCCAATGATCCTATTATCTGACCTACTCATGGGCTAGATCCAAAGATTCCTTTCCCTCTAGAGCCCCATCATGAGTATGGAAGGGAAACCTCTGAGACAATGTTACACCCATGTGGTCCTGGAGATTTCATTCCATCCATCAATACGATCTCCATTGATTTGACCACTCCACTTCATAACCTAGAAGATCCCACTAAACCACTGTGTCTTGATACAGAGGCTATTGATTGGGATCGCGTCGATTCACCCATAGAGCCTGAGGACCTTTTTCCTAGCGATGAGGTGTTACAACCATTTCATTTTGCATCAGGTTGTGCATATGATGTATTCCATACCGGTTTGGATCCTAACTTAGTAGGACCTATAAATCCCATCGATGACATTCATTTGATACCCATGCCTCATCAGTTGGAGGATGGGTCACATATGGCTATAGAAGCGACTTTCGAGATGGACATCAGTGATGATCCTACTCAACCAAAGAAAGTCAAGTTTGGAGAAAGTCTATCTCTAGAGGAACAAGCCATCATAATTCCTCTCCTTAAAGAGAGGCCAAATATTTTTGCTTGGACTTACAAAGATATGCCAGGGATTGATCCAAAGTTAGTTGTTCACAATCTTTCATTAGATCCCCTAAAGAAACTAGTCAAGCAAAATTTGAGGAAAATGCATCCAACCATCGCTTTGATGGTGAAGAACGAGTTACAAAAACTGTTGGATGTGATTTTCATAGTCCCCATCGATTATCCCGAATGGGTTTCGAACATGGTGCCCATGGGAAAGCCTGATGGAAGAGTCCACATTTGCATAGATTTTAGAGACCTGAATAAGGCAACTCCAAAGGATTCATTCCCATTGCCAAACATAGATGCTCTTGTTGATGCCACTGGTAGGTCATGAGATGCTCTCCCTAATGGATGGGTTTTCTGGATACAATCAAATCCAGATCAAACCCGAAGACCAACACAATACTACTTTCATTACTCCATGGGGGACATTCTATTACAAGGTGATGCCATTTGGCCTGAAGAATGTTGGTGCCACGTATCAGTGGGCCATGACATACATATTTCATGACTACATGCACACAATCTTAGAAGACTACATGGATGACTTTCTAGCCAAGTCTTTAGTGCGGCAAGAGCATGCTGAAATCCTTACAAAGGTCTTCGATCACCTCATTGAGCACAACGTTAGATTGAATCCTAAGAAGTGCATGTTTGGCATGACTTCTGGTAAGCTCTTAGGTTTCATCATTTCTAAGAGAGGCATTGAAGTCGATCCTGCAAAGGTAAAGGCTATAATGGAAATGGCCATCCCTACCAACATTAGGGAGTTAAGAAGCCTACAAGGCAAGGTAGCATCCATCAAATGGTTCATTGTGCAACTATCAGATAAGTGTCAGCCCATGAACCGGTTGCTATGCAAGGATGTCCCATTTCATTGGGATGAAGAATGCCAAAAAGCCTTTGTAGAGATAAAAACTTACCTGGCAACACCACCAGTGTTGGCTCCACCAAGGCCAGAGGTACCATTTTTACTGTACATATCAGCTACTAATTTCACTTTGGGCACCATGTTGGCCCAAAAGAATGCACAAGATAAAGAGCAAGTCGTATATTACATCAATCGCACCTTGGTGAGTTATGAGCTAGGATATGCGTATGTAGAAAAGTTGTGCTTAGCAGTGGTCTTTGCAACCAGAAAGTTGCGACACTACATGTTGAGCCATACGACCTACGTTATATCAAAACAAAATCCTTTGTAGTATATGATGAGCAAGACCTATCATAATACATGTACTGCAAAGTGGATCATGCTATTGATATAATTTGATCTAGAGTTCATAAGCTAGAAGTCCATCAAGGGACAAGTCATAGCAGATCAATTAGCAGAGGCACCTCTTCAGGATAGCAAGCCTCTCACCATAGAATTTCTTGATGATGCGGTCTTCGCATTATCAGATCCACCCAAACCCAAAGAGCCTAAAAAATAAAGAGACATGGCATTGTTCTTTGATGGTTCGAAGTGCGAGCAAGGGGGTAGAGTAGGGATAGTCTTTATCACACCATAGGGTGCTCCATTACCCCTATCATTCAAACTAGACTTCCCTTGCACAAACAATAACATAGAGTATGAGGCCCTGATATTGGGACTCCAAAAACCATTGCAATGGGTATTAAAATATTGAATATCTTTGGTGACTCTTTGCTCATAGTTAATCAAGTCAAAGGATTGTTCCAATGCAGGTGCCCACTCCTGAAATCTTACAAGGAGCTTGTTGACACTTACCTAGCCCGACTGGAATGGTATGACATTGAGGCAATCCCTCGTATGTCAAATAGATTTGTAGACACCATGGCATCTTTGGGATCCTTAATCCCTCAGAATCTGTCTATTGATTTCACAACCATTCACGTAAAAGTGCTCACGCACTCAACAATACAACATGAGGCTATGGACAATCAAGAGTCAGTCAACATGATCCAGATCGAACCTAATCAAGATTGGTCCTTCAGAGCTAGGGCTTTCTTGCAAATGACACCTTGGGAATATTTGATCTCTCAAGGTCCTGCAGAGTGTGGTACGACCATTCACCATAGGGTTATTTCTCAATCTGTGTTCACAGGTTTTGGATCACAGGAGGAACATGCCATTTTATCCATAGAGGTTGTGGCTTATCAGGATTGGCTTTCCCAATTACGGGACTTCCTAAAACTTGGAATGGTACCACAAGGCCTGTCGCATGCTGAAATATGAGCATTTAAATAGAAGGCGATGAGGTACATCTTTCTAGGAGAGATCCTTTATAGACGAGGCTATGATGGAATGCTCCTTCATTGTCTTGAGCCCCAAGAAGCATCCTGGGTAATTTCGCAAGCCCATGATGGCACGTGTGGTGGTCACTTCAGTGGCATGGCCATCATTAAGCGCATCTTGAGAATGGGTTATTATTGGCCCACTATGGAAAAGGACTATTGTGAGTATGTCAAGAAATGTGTTAAGTTCCAACATCATGCAAACCTCACTCACTTGCCATCACAAGCCTTGCAACCCATCCAGGAAGCATGGCCCTTTTCGCAGTGGGGACTAGACTTAGTAGGGAAGATCTCACCCCCATCCTCAAGCCGACACACATTCATCATAATGGCCACTGAGTATTTCACCAAATGGGTTGAAGTGATCCCCTTGACATCGACAACTGGACCAAGGATTGCGGAGTTTATACTCCACAATATCATAAGTCATTTTGGGGTCCCTTCAAAGATAATATCGGATAATGGGCCATATTTCAAGAACAAAAATGTGCATGCTTTAATGAACAAATATCACATTCAACATAGTTTTTCAATGCCCTATTATCCACAAGCAAATGGGCAAGCAGAAGCCTCAAACAAAACAATAGTCTCCATCTTGAGGAAGACAGTGAAAGATAATCATAAGGACTAGCATTTGCAATTGCCTTTGGCATTATGGGCATACAGGACTAGTGTGCGAATGCCCACTGGGGCAACACCATTTTCACTTGTATATGGCACTGAGGCCATCATGCCCCTAGAGTTGGAGATCCCAACCCTGCGCATAGCATTGAAGGACTTCATAGATGATGACACCATGCGACAAGGCCGCCTTGATCAGTTAACGCTTCTTGATGAGCATTGAGTCAATGCCTTGGAGCATCTCCATGTTTATCAGGATCGCCTTGCATGAGCTTACAATAACAAAGTCCACTTAAGAGAATTCAAGGTTGGGGATCTTGTGCTCAAAGAAAACCAGCAGAACTCAAATCTATCATCGCACCTACGAGATAAATTTGTGGTAAACTGGATAGGCCCCTACATGATTTCATAGAAAGGGTTGGGCCTGGGGCATATCGCCTCACATCATTGGATGGTATTGAGGAGCCTGAGCCCCTCAATATCATTCATTTGAAGATATTTTATACATAAAATACAAAAACATTCAAATATGTCATAAAATACAAAAACATTCAAATATGTCATAAAATACAAAAACATTCAAATATGTCATAAAATACAAAAACATTCAAATATGTCAAAAATACAAAAACATTCAAATATGTCATAAAATACAAAAACAAACAAATCCCAAAAACATAAAAATGCAAATTCAATCAAAAATGCTCCAAGGGTATTTTCACACCGCTTGGTCAAAATCAATCAAAAAATGCTCCAAGGGTATCTTCACACCGCTTGGTCAAATTCAATAAAAAATGCTCCAAGGGTATCTTCACACCGCTTGGTCAAAATCAATAAAAAATGCTCCAAGGGTATCTTCACACCGCTTGGTCAAAATCAATCAAAAATGCTCCAAGGGTATCTTCACACCGCTTGGTCAAAATCAATAAAAAATGCTCCAAGGGTATCTTCACACCACTTGGTCAAAATAAATTAAAAATGCTCCAAGGGTAGCTCCACAGCACTTGGTCAAAACTCTAAAATCCCTAAAGGCACAATAAGCCATTTGGTAAAAAACAATCAAAAATACAAAAATAGTCACATCTTACATCTGCATCCATATAGTTGCATTACATTAAACATGCATATCCATTGCATTTGCATATGTTATGAGCACACTCTTGCAAATGATGCCATAGTTTGTATCACAACCACAAATACACAAGTCCACCTTCATCCATTCATCCATGTGTGTAACTGTGTTTCTCAACACAACCATATCATGTTGCTATAAGGAATAGGCTAGGAATTTTCTAGTCATTCAACCATATCTAGTGGTCTTATAAATTTTTGTGGGAAGCCATCTTGATTAGTAGAGAGTAAGGTCTAGTCATGAATGCCTTAGATATTCAAGATCCCATCACTAATTGAAACACTAAAATCCTAGTTGGTACAAGGGAAAGATGAAAGTTGCAAAAGTGGTCTAGGTTACCTTAAGCAAAAAGGGTCTTCCTTGCTTATCCCCCTATGAGACCAGTTCAAAGGTGCTGAGAGTTGGCAAAAGGATAAGTTCCACCCTACCCAAGAAATGAGTGATTATCATCACTACATAAATCCCTTGCTTTCATTAAAACAAGCAAAAATCCTAAAACAAAGCACAAATTCAAAACCCTAGTTTCCAAAGTCATAAGTTCAAAAAGTACAAAAACAAAGCAAATCAAGTGAGTTTCATCCTTACATAAGTCCCTTGCTCAAGAGAAAAAATCAGTCAAAAATAAATAGTGATTTTTATCACTAAACATGAGCAAGTATCCCAAATGAAATGAAGAAAATAAGGGAATGGAACTTGAATCCCTGGAATTCTCAGCATTGCACAAAACCGGAAGGTGATCCCCATTACGGGTTGGTGTACAACCATGCCTGGAAATGGTGGTACCCTTACGCATGATGATATGTCTATCACAATAGCATCTTGCATTTGTGTAGACCAATGTTTGCATGTGGATGAGCTAGCTTTAGGTAACCCAAAGCTACCTAGTGGTATAGTCCAACTAAGTCCAACACAGGATAAGATGAACAATTGAGGATCCATGATCTTAGCAATGGGCTGAAAGAATCCCACCTGACATCGAAGGAAATGCTTGAGTTCTATCTAAATATATTCATTTGCACACATAGGGATAATGAGTATCTAGGTCCATGATGAAAGCCTTACATTTCAAAAGTCTTGTATGGTCAGTACGCAGCTATTGATAGGGTAACTAGAGTGTTTGAGTCTCAAGAAAAACCTCAAAAATTCCTACATAGCAACAAATCATATCATCAACCTCATCATCAGTTTTCTTTATGAAGTTTTGTAAATTAAAGGGTATTACCAAAGTAGGATAGATACCAGATGGATGTCAGAAATGATGTTCAGACGGCCACTGACTACTTTGTATCTTTTAAATTACATAAGTTTATCAAGAAATTACATACATTCCACGCCATTACATTTCACATATGAATGCCCAAATAATTAGTTCTTATGATAAGAGTGATTATTTACATTCATGATTGTTATACTTTCTATGGTATCACCCATTTAGATTGATGAATCATATCATATGCATCCCTTATGTTTTAAGTGATTAAAGCATACAGGTTCATAAACATCATATAAATAGTGCATGACACATTGCATCTACCATATCATAACACAAGTTAGATGCATACAATTAAATCAAAATTAAACATGCATCTAACGAAAACATTGCATCCATAAATACATAATGTCATAAATCATCCATTCATATCTAAGATCACATCATTGCATCCACCCATACATAGAATCATAAATCCATCATCAAATCAACTCATGATACATCACATCATGTCACAATAATCAAATCATATAAGCATCTACATAAGCATCCATATAAAATATCTGTATCATCATAAATATCACCTATCATCTAAACACATACATCAACTCATCATAATTCCATCATCACATCACATAAGTAAAACAAAAACATAAAGCAATAAATGACACACATAATGAAGCATAATGTAAAGATCTCATAGATACGTGTCTCAAAGGTGTCTCAAAATGTGTATCTCAAAGTGCATGGATATACAAAAATTCTCGAAGGCTACAGTCATATAGGTTAGCTGACCTCAAAAATAAGAGCCTAATGCATCATCAATCAAACACTGGGCCTATACCCCCTACATCACCACCCCCTATGGATGGATCTCGGGTGGAGTGATGTGAGCCTATTGGCCTCTCTATGCGAGTCTGGGTCCTCTGACTAGGCTAGATGGAAGACTGCCTTGAGGTGGAGTGCCCGCTAGCCTGTGATCCACCTGCACCTGTCCTCTCCCTAGGAGTGGCTCCTAGCCTCCTGATCTACATCTCGAGGGAAGCAATGTGGCCTACATGACCAGTAATCATCACCTCATACTCATCTAGAAAATCTTGCATCTGCCTGATCGCTACCCCTGGATCTGTCCCTGTAGGACCTTGAGGTGTGGAAGGATCAACAACAACCTACATCCTGGTAGCACCACCCTCGATAGCAGCCTACAAAGCCTGTATCTGAGCCATGAGCTACTCTATAGTAGCATCCCACTGTACTATAGTAGCATCCCGTTGGGCAATGATAGCATCATGCTACTGTACCTAGATCTTGGCCAACTGGAGCTCGGCCTCTACATCATGCAACTATGCTCTTAGAGGAGAATCTCTCTCCTCGGGATCCAACTCCTCATCCTCCTCCTTAGGAGCCTCCTACTCCTCTACTACCACCTGCTCTACAAGTTGGCCCCATACCTCAGTCCTAGCTTAGACTCTGTGCCCTGCTGGATCTGCACCATCTCCGCCATCACCCTCACGGCCTAGACTACCATCACCATGCCACATCCGATCACCCCACCACTATGCAAATGCATCTGTGACTCCCCCAGCAACTCGTGGGTCAACTACTAGGGCATCCTCCTCATCAACCAACTCTATGATATGTGGGGGAGGGAGGTCTCTCTCTGCTCTGATGCGCCTGTACAAGAATGGGATAAGTGGCACATCCTGCTGTAACCCGTACTGACGAAGAACTCGAGAGTAGAAGAAATACTCCTTGATGTCGACCTTACGGCCAATGAGCCATCGCTCATGCCGCGTCCTAGTAGTAAAACTAGGTGGATCATCCCAAGCTGGGCACTCATAATATGGGCGCCACATGATGGCTCCGGCCTGTAGCCCAGTGAAAGTAGCAGTATAATGGGGGAGCTCTCCCATGCATTAGGGTGGCTCTTGCACTCCTCATGCTCTCGAGCCCACCTGGCAGCATAGCACTGCATCCTAGCATCAATAATTGTAATCTTAGTGGGGAGTCCTCTAGGATGATCCATGCTGATATGCTCCCATCCCCATACCTGAAGGAGCAAGCTGCAACCAATGTTGATGCGGCCCCATCGGTGGATGTGATACAACTCATCGTAGCACTGTGCTAGCAAAGGGACCTCCCCATGCATAGATGATAGCCTCCTCACTATCCAACAAATCTTGAACCATCGCAAGGAGGTTCCATGGGAACCTCAAGCCTAAGCAATCCAGGATCAGAATGTTGTTGATGACCATCAACAACACCACATGCCTCTCCGAGAAGACATGCTCCTTGTACCAACGTATAATAGATACACCTCCAGACTTGGTGTCCTTGAAGGCAGCTGCAACATGCCTCCCGAACACCCAAAGAAATACTGCATCATGATCATTAGTGGTCGAAGAGATGATGGCCACTCCATCAAAGGGGATCCAAAAAATCCTATACACATCCTCCGGTGTGATAGTCATCTCACCGGTAGGAAGGTGGAAGGTGTTCATCCTGGGGTCCCATCGGTGAACCAGGGCAGTGAGGTAGGCCTTGTCTGACATAATCTTTGGTAGCCTGGTAACATACTATAGTCCGTGGGCCTTAAGCTAGGTCCTAGTCTATATCATCCAGGAGTGGGAGGAGGTCATTTAGGAGCTTTGGGTCCCGAGCCCGAGCAGTGAGAATCTAGGAGCAAAAATCAAAGGTATAACTACAATGCATTTAAGGCATACATAAAACATGAAAAGTGGTGCACATAATGATAAACTATCCTAATTCTGAGTGAAAGAGGAATAAATGCACCTAATCAAGCAACATGGCATACAAGAAAGTAGCCCAAAAAAAATTAAAAAAATCAAATAAATCATCTCACAAAATCCATAAAAATTACAAAATTTTCCTAAGTATCCTGGTCGTTGTCGCCTACAGTGACCAAAAACTGGCCACTGAAGCTAGCAGTGACCAAACCCCAATGGTCAAATTTTTGATCGTTGGGATTCAAAGCTGGTCGCTCTGAGCGACAGCGGCCAAATTGCAGGCCAAAATGGCCGCTCTGAGTGGCAGCGGCCGATGGGCGATGTGGCAGATGAGTATGCCCTAGGACGAAAATACCAAAAAATTATAAAAAATAGCAAAATGGGGGCAATCCCACCAAAACAAAGCATAACCTAAACTTATCTGTGGATTCAGTTCATTGCCAACAAGTTTAGTGAGGTTCATTTACCGGTTACTTAATGAGGTTCAATTTTACCCAAAAGGAAAAGTAGGGTTAAGGTTTGAGAGAATACCCGAGAAGCTTCGGCTCCTTCGCTCACTGATGTCTCTCCCTACGCAGCCATAGTCTCCAACGCAACAACACTCCAAGTCGCAAATGTCACTTTCTCGTCAGAGCTCTAGAAAGCAAAATCGTCAGCTGGAAGAATGAAAAGTCAAAACCCTAGATCACTTTTTATACTCCTCAAGTCATGCCTCAGCCATTGCTGATGTCAGTGGCCCAAAATTCTTGGTCGCTCAAGGTGAGAGCGGCCATAAGCAAGGACTTAGCAATCATTGGATCTGACAGTGGCTAGGTGCACAAGAAAAATCAAGAATATTCCTTCCAGGAGGAATAGCAAAAAAATCAAATAAGCACATTTTGATGGTCCCTGATCATCATAATAATCAAAATAACAAAAAAAATTACATAAAAACAAATCTCGAGTAAGCTTCGTATTCAATTACTTACTCTATCAACTCGGCGGTTGTAGTGATTTGCACTCCATGCAACTCGGTGAGATGAGTAAGTTACCATAGAGCTACTCGGGGCAAATTATTCATTTTGGAATTATGATGCATCACCTCAATCCCAAAGAAGACCAAGATGGTCGGACTGCTCCACAGGTATGAGGGAATCATCCTAATTCTCTTATGACACCAAAAAAACTGAGCCAAGTGATGCAATACAAGCATAAATAGAATCGCTCATCCTAACTCCCTAAGAAGGCTATTTGTGGTCGGACCGCTCCCTGAGATAGGGATGAGTGATCATCATAAACAAATTGGAATCACACTTGGATGGGGGTTTTCCCATTAAAAGAACAAACACTAGAAAGGAACCAAAACTAGTCAAAGTGGTCAAGTGACTTGTCACTTCATTCATTGCCTTTCCCTCACCAATTCATTTGTGTGAGGGGGTAGTTCAAATATTCAAATAAATCATAATCAAAGTCAACCAAAGATCACTTGATCATATCAAAATAGTGTTCATCCTACGAATCATTGCATACAACTCTTACAAAACTTTCCCCCATTTGTTGGGTTCATAAGCAAATATGACATCTTCAGTTTGTAGCTCTCCTCTGGTCGGTTCTGTTGTAGCAACATAAAGCTACCCGATTGTGTTTGAGGAATGAGTGCAAGTGGACATGTGCAAGCCCTATGCTAAATTAAGCCTTCAATCAAGTTGAAGCAATGATTCAAGGATGCGTGTCATCTTGCATGATTGGGCCATCCAGCATTGATCAGATCAATGATCATCATACACCCTGCAAACATAGCAGTCTACGTTTTTGCTCCGCGTTGTGTTTTCTACTCAGTGCATCACAAAAAGGGGCATCTATAGACACCTAAAACATGTCATGTTCAGGGAGACTACTCACATAGGCACACTCATAGGTCATGTGACTAAACCTTGGGACCTTCCAAGTATCAAAAGTGGTTCTACCACTCATCTGGGGCATTTTTCAGCCCATCCAAGCCTGGCCGCTATGGACCAGAGCGGCTGGATTCTAGCCGCTGAAGCTCAGAGCGGCCAAACCTTAGCCATTGTAGATGATAGTGGCTAAACCTAAAATGCATTTTGCCATCAATATAGCCTAATCATGGGTGGAAGTGGTAGTCTGCATGCAATAAGGCCGAGCGAGGATAACTTTGCATTCCTCCTCATAGCCAGTCTACATGAAGGACTCAAGTCTAGATTTAGACATCAGTTAACTGCCCCTCAAGGGTAGACAAAAGCTCAAATTCTCATGCTAACTTCCAATGCACATGAGGGATTCAATCCTAGGGTTTTGACATTGACCTAGGGTTTCAAACACTTTATAAGGAGTAAACCTAAAAGCACTAGGGGACCTTATTTTTATGAATCAAGAGAGAGAGAGAGAGAACATCACATATCACATATCAAAACTTTGAACAGGTTGAATCATTGAGCAGAGCTTATAGAGACTTGGAGAGCTTCCCTTGGAGATCATTTATATGGTGAAGCCCTATCGGATTGGAGAGCGAATATGAGCACCCTTGAGGAGCAACGAAGTGCTAGCAAACTGAGAGGTAATCATCCGTGCACATACAACAATCATTTAACAATAGTAGCAAACTTAAGCCCATAGCCTTTGGAACAATAGAGACAAATTTCACCTTAGCGGTCACTGTCCTGGATAGTGGCCCGCAACCTAGTCTAGGGTTTAGGTGTTAGTTTCTTTTATTTTACTTTCTCCATGTTTTCATATCATTAGCATAAGATTTATTTCAGTTATTTGAGTTCATAGTACTAGTTTTATTGCACTTGTTTTCATTATGCTAATAACCTCATCCAGGGAGGCAATCTCGGACATCTAAGCATGTGTTGTTGTTTCATTGATTGCAGGGCTACAGGTTCATCGGACAAATCCACAACATACGAGAGCAAGAGGATCCCTCTAGGAATCAGGCCTGGAGAAGGAGGCATCTGTAAGCCCTCATACAGTTCCATGTGCATCACCGAGAAGCCTAGAAAAGTGCATCTCCCTTTGCAAGGGGATATTTTATACATCTGCTACCCTCTTTGTGTAAAATCATGTATCAAATGAAGGGTATCCCGTAGAGGGATTTATATGTAACCGGATCTTGGAAATATCAATACAAAGCATTCATTCATTTATTTCTTCGTATTTTGGCTATGCCTCTCTTTTATGCTTTTTCATTTGATGCATGTTAAATGTTAAAATATTTAATAATAATAATCACAAATAGAGTGAGTGGATGGTGCACCGCTTCCCCGGGGTCACTACAATATCCAGTGGCCAGGTGTGGTCATTGTAGTCTTCAGTGGCTAGGTGTGTTGGTCACTCTTCTTGAGAGAAACCAAGCTTGGATGGGCTAGAACTGCCCTGTTTGAGTGGTTAGGACCATTTATTGCTATTGGAGAGATCCAAGAGGGTTCATATGGTCTACAAATGTGCCCATATGGGTAGTATCCTAAACATGACACATTTTAGGTGTCTATAGATACCCCTTTTTGGGATGCATTGTGAGCAAAACATAGCATGAGGAAAAAAAAATGTAGACCACCTAGGACCATATTTTAGGTTGGATGATGATCATTTACCTGATCAACATAGGATGCCTCAGTCATGTAGGAGGACACGAATCCTAGAATAATTACTTCCAACAGAATGGAAGGCTTAAATGTGTGGGAGTTTGCACTCGTCATCAAGCGATCGAGTAGCTTTGGTACTACTATAGGTCCAAAAGGAGGAGAGCTACAAACTAAACTATCATATTTGATTTTTTGTCCCAACAAAGGGTAAGTTTATGGTAGTTGTTGGTAATGATTCGTAAGCTAAACATAACTCTATTATGATTGAGATGATATTTTTTGACTTTGATTATGATTGTTAAAAATTTGTGACTACCCTCTCAAAAGACAAGTCAATGAGAAAACAACTATTAATAAAGTGATAAGTCGCTTGACCAAAATGAATGACTTGGACATCTTTATAGGTTCACATTTGTTGTAGAGTAGCTCCATTCTAGGCATGATTCCAACCTTGTTTTGTAATTGTACATATTTATCCCATGGGGCGGTCCGACCACAATGGCCTTCTTAGGGAATCAAGGTGATAACAATTATTATTTAGCTTGCAGTGAATCACTATTTGCTATAGAATAATTGAGATGGATCCTCGCTATCATAGGGTGGTCTGACTATTATAGAATTCTTAGGGTTTGAGGTGAGGTGTCTCAATTCTTCCATAACTATTTGCCCCAAGTGGCCTTATGGTTATTTTCTCATCTCACCGAATTGCATGGAGCACTAGTCGCATCGCCAAAGTATATAGAACAAATCACTGACTATGAGGCTTGTTTCAGATTTTGCTATTATTTTATTGATTATTTTTTTGTTAATTAGATTTTATAATGTTTTTGAATTTTGATATATGAATTTTTTTTGGTATTTTACTTATTTTGGCTAGTTTGGATCTAAAATGTGTGCTCTCTATCTTATTTTGAGGTGTCCCGTGGTGAGAGATTATGGAAATTTCTCATTGGTTCTTGGTCGTTGTTAGTTCTAGCAGCCCCCAAATAGGGCTTGTGGCCCTTGTTAGGTCCAATGACCAAAAATTTTGGGTTTCTAATGCAAGCAACGGCCACAGCTCGAATAGAAATGACAAAAGGAAATTAGGGTTTTTGACCCTTCATTCTTCCAGCTATCCATCCTACTTTTGGAGCTTTGAGATGACAGTGTCTGTTTGTGACCTAGGACATTACATATTTGATACCATGGTTGAGTAGGTGAGGCTTTGACGAGTAAGGAGATAGAGTTTCATGGGTACCTCTCTAAACCCTAGCCTTTTTTATTACCATGGTAAAATTAACCTCACTAAGAAATTTGATAAAGGAACCTCATTAACCCTGTTGGAAATGAATTAAACTAGTATATAGGCTTAATTTAGGGTTTAATTAGATGGGTCCTTGTTATATTTATGTTTTTGTTTATTTTTATATGATTTTTGGCCATGGGGGCACGTTGTTGGCATGTCGTTCACTGGTCGTTGCTTCTCAGAGTGGCTAGCTTTGCCTAAGGCTGGCCACTATCACTGTCAATGACCAACATAAAATCCAACAGTTAATTTTTTTACCATTGGAACCTAGATATTTTTGGCTTCAACGACTGCTTCATGGCCACTCTTTGCGATAGCGGCTAGGTGGCCTTAGATTTATTCATTAATTTTTTGTTTTTTCAAGGCATTTAATTAATTTTTTAAAATTTTGAAGAATAGTATTTGATGTTTTTGGATTCTCAGGTGCATTTATCCATTATGCTTGTTGCCTTAAGCACATATTAGTTTAGCTTGCATCAATTTTATTTTATGCATTTATTTAATTTTTAGTGCATTTTCTTTAGACTTTATTTTGCACTCTTAGATCTTGTCTGCTCGAGCTCGAGACCCAAAGCTACTTTGTGACATTTTGCCTAAGATGGATGACATGGACTAGGCCTGGCTTGATGCTTGTGAGATCAATTATATCCTTGGCCTTTCGATGATCATGTTGTATTAGGCTTATTTGACTACCCTGGTCCACAGGTGGGACTCTAGGACCAACACCTTCCACCTTCATACCGGTGAGATGACCATCACACTGGAGGATGTCTACAGGATCTTAAGGATACCTTTTTATGGAGTTTCTATTTTCTCTTCTCCCACTAATGCTCGTGATGCAATGTTCCTAAGTGTTTTTTGGAGACATGCCACTATGGCCTTCAAGGATACTAATTCTGGTGGTATTTCAGTTGCTCAGTGGTACCAGGAGGATGTCTTCTCCTAGAGGCATGCTATGTTGTTGATGGTCATCTGCAACATCCTTATACCTGAATGCTCTAGAGTGAGGTTCCTATGGAACCTCTTGGCGATGGTATAGAACTTGATTGATAGTGAGGCATCCATTATCTATGCTTGGGGGAGCACACTACTGATGTAGTGCTATGATTAGCTATACCATATTCAGTGCCACGATCGAGCTAGTATTGCTTGTAGTATGATCCAAATTTGGGGATGGGAGCATATCACATTTTATCACCCGATAGGACTTCCAGTGGTGATCACTACACTTGATGATGATATCCATTTTTATGGGTCCATGTGGCCCAGAGCGCTCAAGGAGCATAAGAATCAGCTTTTTGCAGGGGAGATTTCCCACTATGCTGCATATCTGACTGGTTTGTGGGCCACTAATATTATTTGGTGGCCTTATCACAAGTGCCTTAACTAGGAGGATACAACTATCTTCATAGTGAGGACTCGACACAACCAATGGGTTATAATCTGCAAGGATGGTATTAAAGAGTTCTACTACTCTAGGGTGCTACGACAATTTTTCATTCAGTATGATTTTTCCCTTGAGCTAGTTGTCTATCATTGGATTGCAATAGAGAGGAACCTTCCACCACCTCGAGTTACATCAGTGCTAGAGAAGGATGACCCTCTTGTAGTTGATCTTGGTATGGCTAATACTAGGATCATATGGCCACCTAGGGTGGTATTTGGATGAGGTTGAGGCTGAGGATCCTGATGGGCACTGAGTGCAGGCTCATATGGATGAATAGGGATAGGTAGGGTAGTAGGAGCAAGTGGTAGAATAACCAGCTATAGAGGAGCAATTTGCCCCTGAGAAGGAGGAAGAGCCAGCTCTTGGGGAGCAGGAGTCTCCTCTTTGGGCTCAACTACACCAGGTTGAGGCTGAGATAAAGACATCCTAGATCTAGGTGTAGTAGATGGATTCTAGTATTTTAGACCTCTAGAGATAGGTTGTTTAGCTTAATTTCAAGTGATATGATGCTCAGAGCTAGATTGTACCACCTCCTATAGTGCCTCAGGGACCTGGTGGTCTAGATGCAGGTGCAAAGATTCAACATTTGCATGGACTATTAGTAGATGATTTGGAGGAGCACACCCAAGATACCTCCTACATACTAGCATTAGAGCATGAGGTTAGGCTTTGAGGAGATCATCTTTCAAAGAGGCCCAGGGTAGAAGGGTCATAGAAGACCAATAAGAGCACTTCAATATAGTCATCGGCTAGGTCAAGCCATAGGACCAGGTCCCAAATAGAGCAAACTGGGGGTGTTAGTTCTATACCACCTCCTCGAGGGGTCAGTGAAGATAGAGGTGATGCTAGTGGTGTAGGCCACTCTTGAGAATTGTGGCTTCTTGGACATTTTGTACATATTTTGGGTGTAAGGTGAGTTGACCTACACATATGCAGCCTTATTGGTACTTTTTTTACCTAAATGTACTTATTTGGACACACTTTTATATGATATCTAGCCTTTGAAACTCACCATGATATGGTGTGGTAATGTTTAGATGTTATGATTTGTTTTTGTAGGTGATCTAATTTATGATCTTATGCTATGTGACTCATATGACTTATGCTCTATGATGTGTGGATGCTTAGATGGCATGATCTAGATGATGATGATGGATGCATATATGGATGCAATGCTTATTGTTAAACACATGTTCAATTTTTATGTGTTGTATGCATCTAGCCTTATGCTGCTATGATATGGTAAATGAAATATGTTATGTTATGTTGATGATCTAATGTGAATGAACCTATATGTTTTAATCACTTAAAACATATGATATGATGTGATATGATTTTGATAATCTAATGGGTGACACCACAAAATGTATAAAAACCATGAATAAATAATAATTCTCATAATAAGAATTAATCATTTAAGCATCAAGTGTGAGGTGAGATGATGGGTTTCTTTATAGGTTTCTATAGATATGCAAGAATAGTCAATGGTCATTTTACTATAATTTCTTACATTTATTCGGTATCTATCCTATATTATGCATTCGTTTAGTGAACAAGACCTCTTAAATAAAATTTGATGATGTGACTGATGATATGACCTATTTCTATGAGGATGATTTGTGAGGTTTTTCCATGAGACTCAAACACCCTAGTTTATTCATTAAATAGTTGTATACTGATCATACAGAGCTTGTGAAGGATAAAAATTTGTTATGCAATCCTAGATATTCATTATACCTATGTGTGCAAATGAATATATTTGATATAACATAAGCATACCCGAGTGCCAGACAAGATTCATTCAGCCCCTTGTTGTATTTGGGATCTTCAAATATTTATCCTAATCCTAGGTTGGACTCAGTTGGACTAGACCACTAGGAAATAAAGGACACCTAAGGCTAGCTCTTCCACATGCAAATATTGGTCTGTTCAAAAGCAAGGTACTTATGTGATAGATATATCATCATGCGTAAGGATACCTTACGTCTCATTCATGCTGAGAATTCTAGGTATTCAATTTCATACTCCCTTATTTTCTTCATATTTATTTGGGATACTTGCTCATTATTTAGTGATGAAAATCACTATTTATTTTGAATTTTGTTTTTCTTTTTGAGCAAGGGATTTATGTAGTGATGATAATCACTTTTTACTTTGTTTTTGAATTTTTCTTTGTTTGGGATTTTTGTAGTGATGATAATCACTTGTCTACTTTATTTGTGAATTTTGCTCATTTTTATTAAAGCAAGGGATTTATTTGGGTAGGGCCGAACTTGTCATTTTACCAATTCTAAATATTTATGGGCCGATCGCATAGGGGGATGAATAAGATAAACCTTTTCACCTTAGGATACCTAATACCACTTTGCAGTGTTCATATTTCCCTTGTTACAACTAGGATTTTAGTATTTTGATTAGTGATGGGATCCTAAAATATACCAAGTGCTATCAAAACCAAACATTATCTATCAAAATCTAAGACACCTTTTTACAAAGTTTAATAAAACCACTACGTATGGCTAAGTGATCAGAAAACCCTAGTACATTCCTTATAGCAATAGAAGGGGTTGTGTTGAAAAACACAGTTACACTCATGGGTTATAGATGATGGTGGATTTTGGAGATGCATGATTGATGTACAAGTGTGGTATCACTTGTAAGATTGTAAACACAAGTGTATCTTATGCACATGTGATGTATGTAACTGCCTAATGCGATGCAACTAATTGAATGCAAATGCAGAATGCTAATACAAATATTTTTGTAGTTTTGATACTTTCAATTGGTTTTGAGTTTTGATTATCATGAATTTTTTGTTATTGACCAAAGGACTTTAATATGCCTTTGGAACTTTTTGTTAATTGACCAAAGGGCTTTAAGATGCCTTTGGATATTTTTGTGATTTGACCAAAGGGCTTTAAGATGCCTTTGGAGCTTTTGTGATTTGACCAAAGGATTTTAATATGAATTTGGAGTTTTTTTTGAATTGACCAAAGGGATTTAAGATGCCTTTGGAGCCTTTCATTTTTTCCCAAAGGGCTTTAAGATGCCTTTGGAGCCTTTCATTTTTTATTTTAATTTTTTTTTTATTTGTTTGGATTTTTATGATTTCTCTTGTTTTTGAATCTTTTGAAATTATTTGAATATTTTTGATATTTGTTGATTTATGTGTGAAATGCCTTTAGATGAATGATATTTAGGGGCTCTGGCTCCTCAATACCTTATAGCATTGTTAGGCGATATGCCCCAGTTCCAATATTCTTCAAGATGATATAGGGACCTATCCAATTGGTCACAAATTTGTCTCATAGATGCAGTGGCAGATTTGACTTTTGATAGTTTTCTTTAATCATAAGATCCCCAACTTTAAAGTCTCTTAGATGGACCCTATTTTTATAAGCTCATGTTAGATTATCCTAGTAAACATGAAGGTGCTCAAGGGAATTGATGCACCATTAATCCTATAGACACCTAAAACACGTCATGTCGATGGCGACTACTCATATGGACATGCTACAAGACCATATGGAAGATCTTGGATAGACTCCAAGATAGAGAAGTGGTTCTAACCACTCAATTTGGGCTCCCTAGCCTAATCAGGTTGAACCACAGCTGAGACCTATGGTCCACAGTCTAAACCATAGCTGAGACCTATGGTCTATAGTCTAAACCGCAGTTGTCACCTGTGGTCTTAACTAAAGTTCAGTTGGCCTTCATCCGAGCCAAATTGGTTTGAATGACCATTTGGTCTAGAAGAAGGTGGTTAAAGGATGGAAGATTCCAGAGGCTTCCATCCCAACTATCCTAACTACCTCTTCTTGATCTTGGCTTCTCCATGAAGCCACCCCTAGCCCTAGGGACAAGCTATAAATACCCCTTCCAAATGTGGGATGAAGAGAGAGTGAATTGATCAAGCGAGCAGTGAAGCCCTGTCGAATTGCATACTGAGTTCATGCATGTGAGAAGGCCACTTTGCTATCCATCAAAAGATCAATTTTCCATGGAGGTCCTAGGAGCCTAGGAGAGCCAAGAAATGCTAATTTGGGCAAACGGAGGCCCTATTCAACAATTCAACCACCAAACCTATCAGAGGACACTGAGGCGACCCTTGATCATCAATTTGACAAGGAGGATCAAGCCCACTGCCCTAGAATTGGAGGGCAAACCTACTTGGTTGTAGGCCATGGCTGTCAGCCATGGTTTATAGTGCAGACCGCTCATTAGAGCTATGGTTTGCAATAGGTGTAAGATCTCCTTACCTTTTCCTTTTATAGTTTATTTAACTAGATAAAATTAATCATTTAAGAACTTATTTTAGTAGTTTAGATAACTTGACTAACTGGATTAAGGATTTCACTAGCAGTTTTGTTCACTTTAGTATAGTAGGATATGCAATAATGGCTTACTTTCTAAGTCTCCATGCTTTATTTCATCTAATTGGTCCATTCAATAATTAGTTGATATTATTCATTTATGCATGTATATGAATCTTTATCAATTTAGCATAGTTTAAATACATTTTACAAGCTTTCTTGATTTCATGTTATTCATGGCATTTTCATGTTTTAATCCTTCAAAGGGCCTCATCACGAGAGGTTGCCTATTTGTATAACTTTCTTGTGTTGTTTCTTGATCATAGGGAATAGGTTCAAAGGAGCTTCAATCACCAAATTCCTTCCTCAACGCGAAGAAGAGGGTCAACTCCACCCTAGAGCAGTTTGTGACTATTTGGAGAGCAATAGTATTGTGCCTACCCCATTGGGGGCTTTGGCATTGTATTAATTGTATCAAAATTTGGGTGACCCTAAGAGGGGCATGATTGTAATTGGGATTCATTGCAATATTAATAAAAGAAGCATTCATTTTATTGTCATATGTAATCTTGTTTCTCTTTTCATGCTTTTATGTTGATTTCAATTGATCTATTAGATAGGTGCATGCTTTTTGGATAGGTTAGAAGGTGATCATGGTGGAACTCCACAAATTCAGCTATCTAACTACCATTTCTTGGATTTTTGAAATTGTAGGTATAGACCGCAGCTACCAGCTATGGGCCAACAATTGAACCGTAGTTGCAACCCATGGGTTATAGTGCAGACCATACATCAGACCTATGGTTCATAGCTGACAGATCAGATAGTAGAAAATAGAGCACAGATCGGATGTGGACCTGAGGTAGGTCCCATTTTTCATTCTCTATCATTTTTTTTGTCACTGTGTTTTTCCAGAGAGCTCAAATTTGCAATGCAACTAGGAAATTAAGAAAAGAAGAAATGAATTAGGTCTTAGGTTTGCATTTATTTTTCATGTCATTAGAAAGGCGCTGCTAGGAACAATGGATCTCTGATTTCAATCCACCCTAGAATCCAACGTGCTTGATAGAACTTGTGTGTTTGGTTTGCATGTTGAGGCCCAAGTAGTGGCCATTTGCATCATCGTAATTGCATTGTCAAAAATCATGTAGAGTATAGCATGCACCTCTTAATATGAAACGTTTCTTTTTATATTACATGTAGGAAACAATCATTGTGTTGTATTATGCATTTTTATTTTATGCAAATTAAAACGAACCACACACACCACTTGGCACTTAAACGCTAGTGAGTTGGGCTTCACATCCAACCACTAGTAGGGTTCAACGACGGTGGAGGTGATTTCCATCCATTGGCCCAAATCCTACGTACCCTTGGATACTAGACCAATACCGGATCCGAGAACCTTTCATACCCTAGAAAATTTGCATGTATTCTCTTCGGAGGGTATAACGCTGACTAGGGGAAAATGGGTGAGGATCTGGGAGGACATGTGCTCCATGACCGTGTGTGGGCTTCATTACCACACATTATAGGTTGGATTACATGACTTGGAGTTCATAGCCAAGTTGTCGAGCTGCAAGTATATAGGTGAAAGCCAATTTAACTAAGAATATCATCCAACAAGCTTTCAAAACATGATAAGGAGTTCTTTACTGATACAACAAATCATTGAAACAACATCAAACAGTTTAGGGCTCACTTTTAAAATGTAAAGAAGATAATCACATTGTTTACTTTGTATGCTTCTTTATTGCTTAATCTATCAAGATAAGGCCTTTTGTAAGGCCAAAATTCTTAGTGAGAGAGGCTTCCTCTCAAGTCTTGCTTAGTCAGTTCATCATGATGACTAGGCATGATAGAGCTCAATCACGAGCTAATGAGTTGGAGAGTTCATGGAGAGGCTCTGAACGCTTTCGATGTTCTCCTGAGGATCTTTCAGACATCACACACCTCCTTGCTAGGCATCACACACAACATGCACCTGAGGATCCAATCCTCCTAGCATGACATTCTGATAGTCATCATGAACCCCCTTCGTCATGCAGGGGGTCCACCCATATAGATCATGGGGTTTCTGCATGCACAGTGAGAACCCACATCATTAGGTATCCCCTTAGTGAGATAGAGAGTTGTGGATCTTACTCCATGAATCAGTCCTATAGGGAATCTGAGTCACATGCAACCCATAAGAGGTGACTACTCCAAGACCAATTGGAGGAGGCACGCAGTGAGCGTAAGTGTCTAGAGCGTGAGTGCACAGAGAAGAAGAGATCACATCAACAAAGGTTGGATGAGCTCCAACGACGTGAAGAGAGGATTTACCAATAGAAATCACGTGAAGAACAATCATGTGAGGTAACTCCCAAAAAGAAGCTCATACCTAGAGTGCTTAGGCAACAAGTCAACGCGATGCACCCAATGCATCGTCAAGAGTTACCTCTTAAGCAAGTAGATAGCCATTCTTTTAGGTAGATAGACATACCTAGGGCTATCAAAAAACAATAGAAAGAGATGTTTAAGGATCCCATGTGTAAGCATGAGATTGAAAGTAGTCATGTTAGACAGGTGAGTAATGTCAATGCTTGAAAGTCATCACAATCCTTGGGGTATATACAATCTATTCCACCATATAAGGAACCTGTGATTACTTTCCATAAATAGGAAGTCAAACATGTCCCTATCAAGGAATCTGATCCTCCATTGCACATCATAGTGAGGATCAATCAGATTGCATATAAGTGAGTGCTGGTGGATACAGGATCATCGATTAATATCATCACCACCTCAGTGTTCAAACATCTCAAAATTTCACCATCCCACATCAAGGAAACAATGTTAATGCTGCAAGCCTTTAACGATGTGGAATCCCCTACAGTAGGCACAATAGTCCTCCCCATCGAGGTGGGACAAAATATTATTCCTACATTGTGCTACATTTTAGAGGGATCAAGATAGTATAATATGTTGCTTGGAAGACCATGGATAAGAGCCATGGAGTGCATGCCATCAATAGTGCATCAATGCATTAAGTACACCCATGGAGGTGAAGTCCATATAGTTGAGGTGGACCCAGATCCCTTCAAGTATTATAAACCTGAGGATCATCCGCAAGAACCTGGTGAGGTGCCTATGCATCTGCAAGTTAAACAAGATGAGTCTATCCAAAGTTTGGATGCAACCTTGCAGACTGTGGTGGAGTTACAGTCACCACCGCTATCATCGGTGGAGTCACCTACGACTCCTTCATATTTGGCCTCTCCTAGTAGGGAAGGATTGATGAATGCCATCATAGAGATGCTCATAGCTACTTTGAAGGTGTCATTAGAGGATCCTCATACTCCTATCAAGGAGGAAGTACCTAGCATGGTCATGGATGCACCTGAGTATATCACACCATCTTCATCCATCATGTCACAGGGCAGTCCTCATGAGGATGATGGTGAATATGAAGAGCTTATAGAGGCCAACATTACGATGCTGCCCACCATAGAGTCCACTAAGGATCTAGGTCAACTTTTCATCGAGTCTCTACCTATGGATCCTATCCTGGAGACATCGTATGAGTATGAGGAAGGTTCAATTATCATGATTGAAATAGGACAACCTTAGTATGTTGACGAATTACCTATGATGCATGCAGTTGTGGAGTCTTCTCATGATTTTATGGGAATGGTTGACATTAGGCCAGAAGATCAAGTGATTCCTGATCATATAAAGCTAGAGATGGGGTAATCCAATGGTGTTTCCACATTGCCAGGGCCAGAACCTTTGAAATTAGTCACTCCTAACTCATTTCTCATGGCACCATCTCAAGAGCACAAATAGGTAGGTTCCTCACATCATATTGGGGGTACTAAAACTGACACAGTTCAACACAACGAAGTGAAACAACAACTTGAACTGAGTCATAGGCATGAGCATGTGGATGACGCAAATGAAGCGTGTCATCAAGAAGCTTCCACATCAACTCAAATGAAGGAAATAGGTGATTTGCAATTACCTAATGGATCCATAGCATCCACTTTTCTATTTCCTTCAAATGACAAAGGTATTTCGAATCAGTCATTGGAAATACATATGAACTCTTTGTCAGTCTTGCGAGCCATTCTAGATCATCTAGAACAAATGGAACATCATATGGATGAGCAAGATAAGGCGTTGCATTTTATCATGAACCAGTTTGAAAACCTGGGATCACAAAAGCAACCCTTGATTGAGGCCAAATCACTTCCTGTGCAAGTACAAGAAAAACCTCAGCAAAAGTGGGAGCCCATGCGGCCAACCCAACCATTGGATTCTCAAAGCAAACCAATGTGGGTCAAGAGCCCAAAATAGTCGTAGCATAGTGGGACTCCTTTAAAAGAGTCTATGTTTGACATATTTTAGAAGTTGTGAGAGGCTAAGGTCATCACCTTGCCTGATATCATCCCTTTAAACCCAAATAGAGCTAAACCTACGGGTTACAGGGAGCATCACTATTGTCTCTATCACCGAATAGAGGGTCATGGCATTCGAGATTATCATGAATTTAAGAGTGTGGTGCAACATCTGATAGATAGTGGGGTTTATCATGTAGATGGTTCTCTCATAGTGCCCCAACATGCTGAAGTGGAGGTCACACTTCCTCATGGGCGACCCCAAAGTCGTCAGTCACCTCGTAAGCCCAATAGGCCAGTGCAACAGGTAGTTTCATTTCAGATGACTACTCTAACTTTGTTCCAAAAGTTACACGAGGCAAAGGCATTCATATTACCTGAAGTCAAGCATAGGGCATCCAAGACTAGGTCACCTGATGGGGGTCCCTTTTGTGTGTATCATCGAGTGCATGGACATGACATTCGAGATTGTCAATCATTTAAGAGGGTCATCCAAGACCTAGTAGAATGGGATACGATCCACGAGGATGGTTCTCTCATTCACCCTTGTCGAAGCATAGGCACTCTGATGAGGTCTGTTCTTCACCTGGGAGAGTTTATTTCTATCACTCTTCCTAAACAAGTTGATTACCTTTCAATGAATAGCATGCACGCTAGGGGTCTTCAAGGTAGCATACCTTTCCCACCAGCCACGCCAAATTTGATAAGGCAAAATGAGGAATCTAGAGGTATTGCACCTCCCTCACCATCATCGAATGGCACACACACTAGGGGTACATAGGGCAGCATGCCCTCCCCAAAAGGCTCCAAGGGTTCCTAAAACCGCTTGGTCATGTTAGTCAAAGGCTCTAAGGGTTTGCTTAAAACCACTCGATCATCCCAAAAGGCTCCAAGGGTTGCTAAAACCGCTTGGTCATGTCAATCAAAGGCTCCAAGGGTTCCTAAAACCGCTTGGTCATCAATCAAAGGCTCCAAGGGTTTTCTTAAAACTGCTCGATCAATCCCAAAAAGGCACCAAGGGTTTCTAAAAAATAGCTTGGTCAACCCAAAGGTCCCAAGGGTTTTCTTAAAATCGCTCGATCATCCTAAAAGCACCAAAGCTCATTAATAATTTGGTCAATCCCAAAAATCTCCAAAGGCATTTATAATCCCTTTGGTCAACCCCAAAAGCTCCAAGGGTTCTTAAGAATCGCTTGGTCAATTTAAAGGCTCCAAAGGCATGTACTCATCGTTTGGTCAGATATAAAGGCTCAAAATACAATAAAAATTATAAAATCAATAAAATCAATAAAATCCAAAAAAATTGGTAAAGCATAAAATCCAAAAACATGTGCATTTGCATTATGCATGTTCATTTACACATGCATTCATTTCATTATTGCATTGCATATAGGCATTCGTCATCCATTGCATTCCATAGTAGGAGGGATTGTGTTTGTCAGTCTTACAAATGATGCCATATTTGTGTTTTAATCATGCACCTTTGCATTTATCATAATCCACTGCATTCATATACAACACCTATTGCTAGGAGATATGTGTGTATACCAAAGTTTTCCAGTCACTCAGCCATACCTAGTGGGTTTCTCAGACGTCATAGAAAGCTTGCTTTGCTTTTGTAGATGAGGTCATTAGTTGTGATAGTGCTTGGCATATCAAGATCCCGTCACTAATGGAAACATTTAAAATCCTGCTAAGACAAGGGAGGATGAAAGCTGCGAAAGTGGTCCTGGGTATTTAGAGAGATGGGTTTTATTACCTGCTTGTCTTGCAAATAGTTTGGTCTAGAGTGGTGAACCTTGGCAAAAGGACAAGAATTTCCCCTACTCGTACATAGATACACAGTTTATTTCAAACCCAAAGTTCAAAGTTCAAATCTAAAATGATATAGTGAATTAAAAGCACTATACAAATCCCTTGCTCAAGAAAAATGGGAATAAACAGTGATTTTTATCACTCAGAGTAAAACGTGAAAAATAGTGATTTTTATCACTACATATGAGCAAAAATCAAAATGGGGTGAGAACTTGAATCCCTGGATTGTTCACCATTCAAAGCCATAGAATGAACCTCGAGTGCAGCAATGGGTTGAAAGAGTCCCGCCTACTTTTGGAGTAGTAGTTTTATTGGGTGATCCCCAAATGCAGCAATGGGTTGAAAGAGTCCCACCTATTTTTGGAGGGGTAGTCCTGATCAATTTGTGAGATGAGCTAGCTCTGGGTGCCTGGGGTTGTCTAGCATTATAGTCCAATCAAGTCTGAAACAAGGATGATACGAACATAGGAGGAACCCGATCTCACATATGGGTTGGAAGAGTCCCGACTGACATCTGGGGTATGCCTATGGTCTATCTTAATATACTCACGTGCACACACAGGGGTAATGAATAGTTGGGTCTTTCATGACGAAAGCCTTGTCCAAAAAAAGCCTTGTACAGTTAGTATGGGATGTTTGAGAAGTCTACTAGGGTGTTTGAGTCTCATGGAAAACCTCAAAAGTTTCTCTAATAGCAACACAAACCATATAGAATAAAATCATCAAACTGCAAAGTATCGAATCCATGATACATCATTATATAAAGCACAATCAAGATATAGGATAGATACCGGATGGATATTAGAAATAATATCTAGACGACCACTGACTATATTGTGCATATTTTTCAAACTTGCAAAAGAAAATAGAATGACACATTATATCATTCGCATCATACAACTTCATACCATTGCATTTCATATATGGGTGATTAATTGATTAAATTCTTGTAATGAGGATCTTTCAATTACATTCATGATTTTTATACATTCTGTGGTGTCGTCCATTAGATTGATAAACACATATCGCATTCATTCCTTATGTTTTAAGTGATTAAAGCATACAGGTTCATTTACATTAGATTACCATCATGTAAATAATGCATTACATACATTGCATCAACATATCGTGACAGTGTCATAAAATTAAATGCATGCAATAAAGCAAAATCAAATATGCATTTAAGTAAACATCGCATCCATATGCATCCATCATATATCGCACATCTAAGCATCTAGATCACTGCATATCATCATCATCATAAATTAAATAGCTATCTAGTGCATGTCATCCATACATCACATCATATAGCATCAAATTAACATAAGCATTGCATCCATGTGCATAACATAAACAGAAAATTAAAAACATATACAAGTACACATAATGAGCCACAATGATCAAATATCATATATATATATATATGTGTGTGTGTGTGTGTGTGTGTGTGTGTCGAAGAGTACATCAGGGTACATCAAAATTCCCATAGGCTACAATCGTGTAGGTCCTCAGACCTCACACCAAAAATGATACATACAAAAATGATATAGCCTGTATCAAGTGGAGACCCTAGCTCTAGCATGATCCTCCTCCACCGAAGCTCTCTTCACCTCCCTCAGCCCCATCCCTAGGAGCCTACCCTATAGCCTACTCTAGAGCCTACCCTATAATCTACTCTGGTGCCTACTGTATACCTTGTTGAGGGTCCTATGTACCACCTAATCCAAAGAGGCTCCATACATGAGAACCAATCCCTAGACTCCTATGCGAGCTGGCTCCATGCATACTAGAGGACCTATGTGTCCTCTCGGTCCTATGGGTCCAATGGCTCGAACTAGCAGAAGACTATCCAGTCTCTCTGGTCCTAGTATGAGAGCTGCTCCTATGAGTACCTATGGTCTGAGTGTCCTCTAGCACCACTCCACCTCTCAATCGAATGTGATCCTCTAGTGTAGAGATGCAAGCTACCCTCATAGTCGATCAAGCATTTCCCTCCTCCAAGAGGGAAGTGAGCCACCTAACCTCTGCCATGGGGTCCAGACCTGAGGGCAATAGCTGAGATGGAGCTGCAGGTGGTGCCATAACTACCTGTGAAGATGAGGGAATAGCCCTCGAGTCCCTCAATGAATCTCTCTCTTTGGTCATCAGATCCAGTTGAGTCCATGCCAAATCATGCTCTGTAGTGAGCGTTGGATCTCTATATCTACTATGGCAATCTGGGCCTTGAGGAGGGGCCTCTCCTCCTCATACTCCCACCACTAGCTCTGACCATGTCGGAGCTTCACCTCTACCATGGTGAGTGAAGTATCCCTATGTCGTAGTTGGGTCTAGAGTGTACCAACCTGACTCTACAAGTCAGCGATCCGAGCTAGGAGCTATCCTACCTCACTATTAGGAGGTGCCTCACCCTCCTCGGATGCCTCATCCTCCTCCTCGACCTATGGAGCCTCCTCTATAGTGGCCTCTATGCCCCATCCACCCTCGGTCCACTGGTGCACATTGCACCCCTCTAGATCCACCTCTGCCTAGTCATCTATCCTACCTAGGGGCCCTGATCCCTGCCACTATAGTAGGGACCACCAAGTATCATATGCTGGGGTGGTCCCAGCCCTAGCAACTCTAGTCTCCTAGAAATCATCAACTGCATCACCTAGTGTTGTCGATAGAATCCATGTCAAATGAGTCTCCAGTACTAGATGCCTATAGATAAAAGGTAGCTCTGGGATGTCCTGTACTAGGCCAAACTATCACAAGACACGAGAGTAGAACTGATACTCCCTGATCTCATCCTTGTGGCTGAGTAGCCACCTATCTCGATGAGCCTAGCATAGCCACTCACCAACCTCCTCCCATGTAGGGCAATCCATATATGGATGCCACTCAATGTCATCTGGTCTGAGTGCTACAAATCTAGCGATGTAGTGGTCTATATCCCCTACATGGGACCTGCTCTAGAATCCCTCCTCCTCATGAGGCCAGCATGCAGTGTAACACTGATGTGCATCATCAATCATAGTGATAGTAAGGGGTAGATCCATAGGATGCTCGATCCTGATATGTTACCAACCCCAGATCTATAGAAGAAGACTACAGCTGATCCCAACCTAGCTTTGATTGGTGATCTGGTAAAGCTCCTAGTATAGCTAGCACAACAAGGTGCTCCCCTAGGCTAGGAGTAGTGGCCACTCTGTCGAGCTTAGAACAACTCTCCTGATGTAGGCTAGAAGGTTCTAGGGAATCCTCATGCCTAAGGAGTCTGGAAGCATAATATGCACCACCAAGTGCATAAACACTACCTCTCTGATAGAGAAGATGTGCTCCCCCTACTAGTATCTGATGTGCATGCCTCCATGGTCCATCTTGCACTGAGCCTCATCACTTCGATCATCGAAGATAGTAGCACAAATTGCCTCATTTCTCCTATTGGAGGAGGAGGTGATGGCCTCACCATCAATAGGGATCCAGAAGATCCGGTAGATGTCCTCCAAGGTAATGGTCATTTCACCTATCGAAAGGTGAAATGTATTGGTCCACGCATTCCAACGTCGGGCCAATGTAGTCAGATAAGCTTGATCTACCCTGATAGTGGGTAGATCCAATACATAGCCAAAGTCGATGGCTCCAAACCACTCCTACTCCCCCTCAGTAAGCTATCTATGGAGGGTGCGAAGTATGTCAGGCTCCCTAGCTCTAGAGGTCAAACTCTAGAAATAAACAAGGCATAAGGAAAAAGCTAACTAAAAACAACCAAAAATAGCTAAAAAAAATGACCTTAAAAACATCAAAAACATCTAAAAAAATGATAAAAAGACAAAAACATGTCACAAAGTAATCAAATTTTTTCACAAAAATCAAAATTGTACTTCCAAAGTGCAATAAATGGCATTAACTGCCAGAAAACATTAGAAAAATGCAAAAACATTGAATTTTTTTTCAAAAGTGGTGAACCGCAGGTCAACCCTGCGGTCCGCTTGTGGTCAAATTTTGACCATTGTAATTTGAATGCTCACCGCACTGATACCTGGTCCCCAATCTAAAAATTGGGGGTCGTAGCTGCTAGCTGTGGTCTAGGAATGAGACCCATTTTGGGTCACTTCCTAGCCTAACTAAGCCAGAAAATTAAACCTACACTAGCCTAATCTAGGGTGTGGTTCATTGCCAACAATTTAGTGAAGTTCATTAACCCATTAATTAATGTGGTTTATTTTAGTTGGTAATGATTGCGAGGACTCGGTTTCGAGTTACCTTGCCCACACCATGGCCTCTACTAGTGGAAGGTTGTCTAGAGTCCGCCATCAGGGTATGAGTGCGATGTGAGGTCGAATTTCAACAGCGTTCCGGATCAAGGGATGTTTTCTACCTTTCAGAGCTCTCACAAATGCAATTACTTTCAAGACAATAATGAAATTTTCAAATGAGAAAACTATTTATAGTTTCTCTTAATTTTGGTGGACCGCAGATGTCACCCGCGGTCCCAAAATTAGGGTTTTCCACCTGCGGGTCTAACCTGCGATTCCCAAATTTTGAAAGTTTCAACCATAGACCGTACCTATGGTTTGTAATTAGCATTAAATGCACTCAAATCCCACCGTGGGAAGGTCTAAAATGATAAATTAATGACTCCTAATGGATCAAATGTTAATAAGAAAAATCAATGTTGCAAATTTGGTGATGTTCAAGCACCATGATCAATTCAAAAATTCAAAATTAACAAAAAAAATTAAAAAAATCAAAATCCAAATGCACCTCGTATTCAGTTATTTACCCTATACACTTGGCGGTTGCAGTGACTTGCGCTCCATGCAATCCGACAAGATGAGTAAATAACCATAAGGACATTTGGGGTAAAATTGTCATCGTTGACTTGACATGTTTCTTTTCAATCCCGAAGAAGGCCTTCGAGGCTGGACTACTCCACGAGAACGAGGCGTTTCATGACATGTCTCCTATGACATATTTCAGCAAATCATCGACAAGAGTGATTCAACACAAAACTAATTGGATTTGTATAATTTTGATTCCCTAAGATGGCTATTGTAGCCCGACTACTCCATGGGATAGGAATGTGCAATTACTATTAACAGTTGGAATCATAAGCTGAACTAGGCTTAGCCAAGTAATTAAATGCTCAATTCTAAATTTATTCAGATCATTCATTGTGGTCAAGCGACCTCGTCGCTTCATACATTGTCATTACCCTCATCGACTCATCGCTTGAGGGGGTAGTCATAATTTCATAATCATAATCAAAATCAGCAGAAGATCCCTGAAATCGTAGATCCCTTGATCTTGTCAAAATTGCGTTCGTCCTTGCGAATCATTGTCAACAGCTATCATAAGCTTACCCCTTTGCTTGGGGCAAATAGAAAATATGATAATTAGTTTGTAACTCTCATCCTTTCGGTTATATAGGCCTAACTCCTATTGTAGCGCCAAAGCTACTCGAATGTCTGATGATGAGTGCAAACTCTTTCAAATTTAAGCCTCCAAAGAGTTGGAAGCAATGATTCCAGGATGCGCATCCTTTTGTTGGACCTAGGGCATCTAATGTTGATCCAACTAATGATCATCATAGAACCTTTGACATCATTTTAGGTGGTGTATTTTTTCTCATGCATTGTTCGATCTCACAACGCATCTCAAAAGGGGCATCTATAGACACCTAAAACACGTCATGTCGATGGTGACTACTCATATGGACATGCTACAAGACCATATGGAAGATCTTGGATAGACTCCAAGATAGAGCAGTGGTTCTAACCACTCAATTTGGGCTCCCTAGCCTAATCAGGTTGAACCACAACTAAGACCTATGGTCCACAGTCTGAACCACAGCTGAGACCTACGGTCTATAGTCTGAACCACAGTTGTAACCTATGGTCTTAACTGAAGTTCAATTGGCCTTCATCCGAGCCAAATTGGTTTGAACGACCATTTGGTCTAGAAGAAGGTGGTTAAAGGACGAAATATTCCAGAGGCTTCCATCCCAACTATCCTAACTACCTCTTCTTGATCTTGGCTTCTCCATGAAGCCACCCCTAGCCCTAGGGACAAGCTATAAATACCCCTTCCAAATGTGGGATGAAGAGAGAGTGAATTGATCAAGTGAGCAGTGAAGCCCTATCGAATTGCATACTGAGTTCATGCATGTGAGAAGGCCACTTTGCTATCCATCAAAAGATCAATTTTCCATGGAGGTCCTAGGAGCCTAGGAGAGCCAAGAAATGCTAATTCGGGAAAACGAAGGCCCTATTCAACAATTCAACCACCAAACCTGTCAGAGGACACTGAGGTGACCCTTGATCATCAATTTGACAAGGAGGATCAAGCCCACTGCCCTAGAATTGGAGGGCAAACCTACTTGGTTGCAGGCCATGGCTTTCAACCGTGGTTTACAGTGCAGACCGCTCATCAGAGCTACGGTTTGCAATAGGTGTAAGATCTCCTTACCATTTCTTTTATAGATCACTTAATTAGGTTTAAATAGACATTTTCATCATTTAAGCACTTATTTTAGTAGTTTAGAGACCCCGACTAATGACTTAAGGATTTTATAGCAATTTTGTTACATTAGTATAGTATATGCAATAATGGTTTCTTTCTATGTCTCCATGCTTTATTTCATCTAATTAGGCCATTCAATAATTAGTTGCATTATTCCTTTATGCATGTATATGAATCTTTATCAATTTAGCATAGTTTAAATACATTTTACAAGCTTTCTTGATTTCATGTTATTCATGGCATTTTCATGTTTTAATCCTTCAAAGGGCCTCATCACGAGAGGCTGCCTATTTGTATAACTTTCTTGTGTTGTTTCTTGATCGCAGGGAAGTAGGTTCAAAGGAGCTTCAATCACCAAATTCCTTCCTCAACACGAAGAAGAGGGTCAACTCCACCCTAGAGCAGTTTGTGACTATTTGGAGAGCAATAGTATTGCGCCTACCCCATTGGGGGCTTTGGCATTGTATTAATTGTATCAACATTTGGGTGACCCTAAGAGGGGCATGATTGTAATCGGGATTCATTGCAATATTAATAAAATAAGCATTCATTTTATTGTCATATGTAATCTTGTTTCTCTTTTCATGCTTTTATGTTGATTCCAATTGATCTATTAGATAGGTGCATGCTTTTTGGATAGGTCACATCCATGAGGTTCAATTGATCCAAGCAAGTTTGTTATGCAATGTCATCATTGATAAACTCTTTCAATACGATGCACAATATTGGAATTTCCAACTCTAGATGCCCTAGGTGCATAATTGCCTTAGTTTCATACACAAGAAAAAATGGTGTTGCCCTAGTGGGTGTTTGCATGCTAGTACTATAAGCCCATAATGCTAAGGGTAACTACAGATGCCAATCCTTATGATTTTATTTCATCATCTTCTTTACGATGGCTACTATTGTCTTTTTTAAGGCCTTTGCTTGCCCGTTTGCCTATGGATAGTATGGTATCACAAAACTATGTTGAATGTTGTATCTGGTCGTTAGAGCTCGTACATTTTTGTTTTTTAATGATGGACCATTATTTGAGATTATCTTGAATGGTATCCTGAAATGACAAATGATATTGTGAAGTATGAACTCCACAATCTGAGGACCAATTATCGATGTTAAGGGGACCACTTCCACCCATTTGGTGAAGTACTCTATGGCCGTTGAGATGAATGTGTATCATCCCAAATATTGGGAAGAAATATTTCCAATCAGATCGAAATCCCACTGAGAAAAATGCCAAGCTGCCTGAAAGGACTGTAAGGCTTGATATGGCAAGTGCATTAGGTTTGCATGATGTTGATATTTAACATATTTCTTGACATACTCACAACAATCCTTCTCCATGGTGGGCCAGTAATAGCCCATTCAAATAATTTGCTTGGCAATGAAAATGTTTCTGAAGTGGCCACCACACGTACCATCGTGAGCTTACAAAATAATCCAATCTAACTCTTGGGGCTCTAATAAATGTAGGAGAACTCCATCATAGATTTTATGATATAATATGCCTCCTAGTAAGACATATCTAGTCATTTTTTGCTTGAATGCTCGTCTCTCAGCATGTGATAGTCCCTGTGGGACAATTCTAAGCATAAAAAAGTCTTGTAATTGGGATATCCAATATTGATAGGCTACAGCCTTGATAGATAAGATGAATTTATCCTCATGCAATTTTATTTGCACAAATGCAGATTGAGAAACAACCTTATGGTGAATAGTGGTACCATTCCCCATAGGACCTTGAGAGATAAAGTATCCCCAAGGTACCTTATTTAAGAAGTCTTTGGATTTGTAGAACCATTCATGGTATGACTCGATATGGATCATGTTGATTGATTCCTTGTTATCAAAAGCCTAGAATTGTATCATTGAATGCGAGAGCATTTTGACATGAATGATAGTGAAATCATCAGACAAATTCTGAGGGATCAAAGATCCCAAATATGGCATGGTGTCTGTGAATTTGTTCATAGATTGAGGGATTTATTAGATGTCGTACCATTCTAGTTTGGATAGATATATGTCAACAAGCTTCTTGTAAGCTTTCAAGATTAGATCTCGATATTAAAACAATTCTTTGACCTAGTTGACTATGAAGAGGAAGTCACTGAAGATATTTAGCCTCTTGATTTTCATGGTGATGGCTTTTTGGAGACCCAAGATTATGACCTCATATTTAGTGTTGTTATTGGTGAAATGGAAGTCTATCATGAATTACAAGGGTATTGGAGCACCTTATAGCATGAAAAATACAATCCCCACATTGCCTCCTTGCTCACACTTCAAACCATTGAAGAATAAAGTCATGTCAGCTTTATTTTCTGGTTCTTCAGGTTTGGGTCCTTCTGATAGTCAAAGATTGCATCATCAAGAAGCTCTATGGTAAGGGGCCTACTATTCTAAATAGGCATCTCAATACATTGATCAGATATAGCATGTCCTTTGATGGACTTTTAGCTTATGAATTCCAAATCAAATTTTGTCAATAGCATGATCCACTTCACAGTACATGTATTATGATATGTCTTTCTCATCATATTGTTAGTCTTACAATGACACTGAGAGGGGGGGGTGAATCAGTGTAGCTCTTTAAACTAGAATTTATAGCTCTTAATATAGTAGCAATTAAAACTAATTACTAGATACAACAATTATAACACAAGAGCATCACATAACACAAGATTTAACGAGGTTCACCAATGTGGCTGCTCCTCAAAAATTACTGCTTGGACTACCATCCAAATATAGCCTTTGCAAAGCACCAACTTTACAATCAATTTACCAGCACCTACTGGAAGGAGCATCGACCCATTATTTATCTACACCAATAGAAAGGAGAACCAACCCCTGATTTACCAACACCTACTGGAAGGAGCAACAACCCCTGATGCCAAGCTGCAACCTGGACTTCAATTTTGAATCTATAAGATTTATAGAAAGATACCTTTGTCTTTGTAGGAACCTGACTGGTCTTTCTTCACCTTTTTTGCTCTCTACGCACTCTTATTTCTCTGTGAAATCACTTTGCACTCTCTGCTTCACTACAGTCAAACTTCATGATCATCTTCTCCCTTTTGCACACTCTGCTCTCTCTTTGAATTTTGCACTTAACACCTTTCGATACGACTTGCTCTCTATGCACTATGATCGAATCTTTGCACACTTTGACACACATCAATTCTCAAAACATCCCCCCTTTTATAACAGAATTCTTGTGATGAAAACCCTAATCTTAGTCAACTGTAAACCCTAATCTTAGTCGACTTTCATGACACCTGTAAACCCTAATTTTAGTTGGCTATCATAGGTTTGTCGGCTTCAACTCAACCGCGAAGAAGCAACATGTCGCGATATCGTGACACTTTTGCTTACTCTCTTTCTCCTTGCTTTGGACCATGAAAATACAACATGTCACGATATTGTGACACTTTCGCCTCCTTGCCTCTTTTCTTGTCTTGTACTTGTGAAAACATAGCATGTCATGATATTGCAACACTTTTGCCTCCTTGCCTCTTTTCTTGGCTTGTACCCACGAAAACTCAACATGTCGCGATATCGCAACACTTTTTCCTCCTTGCCTCTTTTCTTGGCTTGTACCCACGAAAACGTAGCATGTCACGAAATCATGACACTTTCGCCTCCTTGCCTCTTTTCTTGGCTTGTACCAGCAAAAACATAGCATGTCATGAAATCGTGACACTTTTGCCTTCATACTCTTCCTCTTTACTTTTGTCGTGATATCATGAGACTTCTGCCTTCTTACTTTATCTCTCCTTATTTAGTCGCAAAAATGCGACATGTTGCAATATCATGACACTTTCTCTCATTTGCTTTTTCTCTTGCCTTCAGGTCACAAAAACGTGACATGTCGTGATATTGTGACACTTTCTTTCCTTTGCTCTTTCTCTTGCAATATGTTGCGAAATCGCAACACTTTTTCTACTTGCCTCTCTCTTCCAACATGTCACAAAATCATGACACTTTTTTTTTCGTACTATCTCTCTTGCAATATGTCGTGAAATCGCGCCACTTTTTCTACTTGCCTTTCTCTCTTCCAACATGTCACGAAATCATGACACTTTTTCTTCCATACTATCTCTCTTGCAATATGTCATGAAATTGCGACACTTTTTCTACTTGCCTTTCTCTCTTCCAACATGTCACAAAATTGCGACACTTTTTCTTCCATACTGTCTCTCTTGCAATATGTCAAGAAATCATGACACTTTTTCTACTTGCCTTTCTCTCTTCCAACATGTCATGAAATCGCGACAGTTTTGCTTGCTTGCACTCTCTCCGAACATGTCACAAAATAGTGACAGTTTTTCTTGCTTGCACTTTCTCTTCGAACATGTCATGAAATCATGATAGTTTTGCTTGCTTGCACTTTCTCTCCGAACATTTCATGAAATCATGACATTTTTTCTTGCTTACGCTTTTTCTCCGAACATGTCACAAAATCATGACAGTTTTTCTTGCTTGCGCTTTCTCTTCAAACATGTCATGAAATCGTGATAGTTTTTCTTTCTTCTCAACATGTCACGATATCGTGATAGTTTTTCTTTCTTGCTCAACATGTCGTGATATCACGATAGTTTTCTTCCTTGTGATTTTCTTTTGATTTTTAGCATATGGGCCACTTTGGTCTTCTTGAAAAAACACTGTACATACTCTGAGTAACCTTTGAACTTCTATATTCTACATCTAAAAGGCTTTTGAACTTCCTACCCACTGCATCAATAGATCTATCTGACTGTTTTGACAACAATGACAATACTGCTGTTGCACCTTGCTCAACAATCTCCCCCTTTGGAATTATTGGCAACACATGTGCAATTTCTTGTAACTCTTCTCCCCCTTTGACAATAATACCAAAGGGCTACTGTAGACTCCCCCTGAGTCCATGCACAACATTCTCAGGCACACTCTATTGCATTTAGCAAAGATCATGAACATGAGCAAATAGATAATCAAATACTGAAATGCTCCCCTTGAGAATGTGATCCCTTTAGCTAGTCAATTTTTGGGAAGTGTGACCACTCCCAATTTATTGCAAAGGTACTCAAAAACTTCCTTGGGCAATGGTTTTGTGAAGATATCTACTACTTGCTCTATAGTTGGAACAAAATCCAACTTAACCTCACCTTCGACAACTTTCTCCTTTAAAAAGTGATACCTGATAGTGATGTGCTTTGTGCGTGAATGCATAACTGGATTCTTGGAGATGTTAATGGCATTGGTGTTATCACACTTAACTGATATCGGCTCACTGAAGCTAATACCAAGATCTTTCAGGGTTTGTTTCATCCATAATACCTGTGTACAACATGTTGTTGCTGCAATATATTATACCTCTACTGTCGATAGAGAAACTAACTCTTATTTCTTACTATGCAATGCGACTAATCTGTCTCCAAGATAGAAAGCACCTCTACTTGTACTCTTTCTATCATCTACATATCCTGCCAATCTATATCTAAATATAAAATAAGGGTGAAGTCTTTACCTTTTGGATACCATAACCCATACTCCATAGTACCCTTGAGGTATCGAAGAATCCTCTTTACTACTGTCACATGAGTCTCCTTGGGATTAGCCTAAAATTGTGCTACCATGCATACTGCCTGTAAAATATCTGGTCTGGTAGCTATCAGGTACAATAAGCTTCCAATCATAGATCTATACATGGTTTGATCAACAAGTGGATATTTGTCATCCTTGCTCAACTTGTATCCTATCATCATGGGAGTGCTAACTGGCTTACAATCCTCCATTGTGAACTTTTTTAACATCTCTTTTACATATTTAACTTGAGAAATAAATATGCCATTCTTACTTTGATTAAATTGCAACCCGAGGAAATATGACAGTTCTCCAATCATTGACATTTCAAATTCTTTTTGCATCTTATTTGCTAAATATTTGCATGACTCATCTTTGTTGCTACCAAATATGATATCATCTACATATACAACAAGAACAATAAGATGCCCATTTTCTATTTTTACATACAAATTACTATCTACCATACCTTTCTTAAACCTTTGTTGAGTGATATAGTTGTCTAGCCTTGCATACCATGCTCGGGGTGCTTGTTTTAAGCCATATAATGCTTTCTTCAACTTGCAAACCAAGTTTGGATCATCACCAAGTTGGAAACCATCTGGTTTCTCAATATAAACCTCTTCTTCAAGTTTCCCATTCAAAAACGTTGATTTCACATCCATTTGATAAACTTTGCAATTCTTGTAGACTGCTAAAGCCAAAAACATTTTAATTGCCTCTAGTCTAGCTACTGGTGCAAAATTTTCCTCAAAGTCAATGCCTTCAACTTGTGCATAACCCTTACATACCAATCTTGCTTTATTTCTAACTACCTGTCCGTCTTCATTCAATTTGTTTCAAAAAATCCATTTAGTCCCAATTATATTTTTATTAGCAGGTCTAGGTACTAATTCCCAAGTTTCATTTTTATCGATCTGATCTAATTCTTCATTTATTGCCTTCATACAACTTTCATCTTTGCTTGCATCAGTAACATTTTTGGGCTCAAAGCTGGATAATAGAGAGTAATTACTTACTGCTCTTCTTCTTGTCTAAACACCAACTTTGGGGTCTCCAATTATTTGCTCTTTAGGATGATTTTTCTACCAACTGCCTATTTTGAATTTCTAATTTTCTTCCACTTCTAAATCACAACTTACATCATCTGAGTCACTTTTCTATATCTTTTTCATTTTGTTTTCCTCATCTCCTTCAATAACCTCTTCATAAATTGGGTAGTTCATTTCATAGCTAATTACTCGTTCTTTACCTTCATCAAATTTAACATCAGCACTGTCCATAATTTTCTTTAGCCTTTTGTTGTAGCATTTGTAAGCTTTGCTTTTAGACGAATAACCAAAAAAAATACCTTCATCTGCTATGTCTTCAAACTTACCAAGATTACTTCAGTTCTTTTGATATAGCACTTGCTGCCAAAAACTTTGAGGTATTTTGTTGTTGCCCTTTTACCGAACCATAATTCATAAGGATTTTTTCTTTCATGTGTTCTCAGCATGTACCTATTTTGCATATAAACCATAGTATGGACTACTTCTTTCCAAAAATTTTATGCTACTATGCTTTTAGCCAACATAGTCCGTGCCATTTCCTACACTATCCTATTCTTTCTTTCTACCACTCCATTTTGCCGAGGTTTCCTGGCTGCTGAGAACTGTCTCCTAATATCGTAATTTTCATAGTACTTTGCAAACTCCTCTGAAATGAATTCTCCTCCTCTATATGATCTTAAACATTTGATACTTTTCCCTATTTCATTCTCAACCTGGTTTTTGAAAATATTGAACATATCAAAAGCTTCTGATTTATGCTTCAAGAAAAATATCCATGTCATTCTGGAATAGTCATCAATGCACAACATAAAATATTTGTCACCATTTATGCTTTGAGTTCTCATGGGACCACATAAATCAGTGTGTATGAGTTCCAAAGGTTTTCTTGTGTAGTATTCTTTTGTTTTGAATGTGACTCTAGTTTGTTTCCCCTTTTGGCATGAAGCACAAATGTTGTTTGCAGGTTTGCTGATGGTGGGAATATCTCTCATCGCCCTTTTTGAGATGATTTTTACTAGATTATCAAAACTAATATGCCTTAGTCTCTTGTGCCACAACCATTTTTCTTCTTCCTATCCAATAAAACAAGCTCCTTTTGAATTCTCTGAGAGCGTGTATAGGTTGCTAGATGTCCTTGATCCAGTTGCTATCAATTTTCTACTGTTTATTTTTCTGACTTCACAACCCTGCTTCATAAAAATTACTTCATGACATTTATCACAAATCTGACTTACGCTCAACAAGTTATGTTTCAAACCATCCACAAACAAGACTTATTCTGACTTAATATTTCTGTCACTAATTTTAACTAAACCTTTGCCAACTATCTTAGCTCCATCATTATTTCCAAATTTTACTGAACCTCCTTCATATTTTTGTAACTTCTCAAATTTTTGTTTGTCACCTGTCATATTACTAGAGCATCCACTATCAAGTATCCATTGTACATATTTGTTCTATGCTTTGAATGCAGTTTGTACGATTAAGGATTCCTTTTCTTCCTTCAGTCGCTCTTTTCCTTTCCACACTATTTTGATAGTAGTTTTGGGCTCTTGTTTTGCCTTTCCCTTATCAGTAGTTTGAGCATGTTTTCTAGGAAGTATTCTATTTTGTCTCATCCTGTATGGTTGAAATTTTCTTCCCTGAAACTGATTTAATGTAAATGTATTTCTATAGTTTCTTTCAATGTGCCCAAAATTATGATAGTTATAACATTCTACTGTATAATTTGTCAGAGGAGAAAAAAAATTCTACTGGTGAAATTCCTTGGTCTTACATTATATTTGTAGTTTGAGATTTTATGTCCATAGCCATTACATTTAAAATAGAAACCAAATAAAGGATAATTGAACCTGGGTGACGGTCTTTGCCATGTTGCCATAGGAGCCATAGGTCTTCTTCTTCTTTGATGTGTGACATCGGTGAATCCATCATTGTCAATTCTCCTTTCGTGCCTGGCATTAATGCTTTCTCTTGCATGAGAGATTTTTCCTTGATCATCCTGTCTCTTATCTTCATTCTTTATGGATTCTGCATTTCTGGCCTTTGATCCACTTGATGATTCTCCTCCGATGAAACCCAGACCAAATTTGATGCCTGCAAGTCTTTGGTAATTTATGATCTTATCCATATTCATAGAACTTTCTTTATGTTTGTGATAACAACTAATTTTCTTATTCATCTCTTCTAGCTGCATTCTTAAACCAACAATCTCTTCTTCTAGCTTGTTGCAATAATCTATTTTCATTATTATTTGCACTTCGAGATCTTCGAAGATTTTCTTAGATTCTTCTATCTGTACTTTCAAGCTGGTTATGATAGATATATGTCAAAAAGCTCCTTGTAAGCTTTCAATATTAGATCTCGGTATTAAAACAATTCTTTGACCTAGTTGACTATGAAGAGGAAGTCACTAAAGATATTTAGCCTCTTGATTTTCATGGTGATGGTTTTTTTGGAGACCCAAGATTATGACCTCATATTAAGTGTTGTTATTGGTGAAAGGGAAGTCTATCATGAATGACAAGGGCATTGGAGCACCTTATAGCATGAAAAAGACAATCCCCGCATTGCCTCCTTGCTCACACTTCAAACCATTGAAGAATAAATTCATGTTAGCTTTATTTTCTGGTTCTTCGAGTTTGGGTGCTTATGATAGTCAAAGACTGCATCATCAAAAATCTCTATGGTAAGGGGCCTACTATTCTAAAGAGGCATCTCAATACATTGATCAGATATAACATGTCCTTTAATGGACTTTTGGCTTATGAATTCCAAATCAAATTTTGTCAAAAGCATGATCCACTTCACAGTACGTGTATTATGATATGTCTTGCTCATCATATACTGCAAAGTATTTTTCTTGGATATTACATATGTCGTATGGCTTAACATGTAGTGGTGCAATTCCTTGGTTGCAAAGACCATATCTAAGCACAACTTCTCTACATATGTGTATCAAATTTCGTAGCTCACCAGGGTGCAACTGATGTAATATATCACTTTCTCTTAGTCTTGCACATTCTTTTGAGCCAACATGGTGCCCAAAAAAAAATTGTAGCAGATATATAATAGGAATGGCACGTCTGACATTGGTGGAGCTAGAATTGGTGGTGTTGTTAAGTACTCTTTGATCTCAGTAAAGGCTTGTTGACATTCTTTGTCCCATTAAAATGGGACCCCCTTGTGTAGCAGTCGATTCATGGGTCAAAATTTGTCTGATAGTTGTGCGATAAATCACTTTATGGATGCTACTTTGCCCTGTAAGCTTCTTAGTTTTTTGATGTTTGTGCATGGATACATTTCCAGAATGACATTTACCTTTGCTAGGTCTACCTTGATGCCTCATTTAGAAATGATGAATCCCAATATTTTTTTAGAACTTACACCATAGATGCATTTCTTGGGATTCAACATGACATTGTGCTCAATTAGGTGATCGAATATCTTTGTGAGGGATTCAGCATGCTCTTCATGCAACAATGACTTGGCTAAAAAATCATCGATGTAGTATTCCAAGATCTTGTGCATGTAGTTATGAAAAATGTATGTCATAGCCCATTGATATGTGGCACTGACATTTTTAAGGCTAAATGACATTACTTTGTAATAGAATGTACCCCATTGAGTGGTAAACATAGTTTTATGTTGGCCATCATGTTTAATCCAAATCTTATTGTAACCAAAAAAAATTTCCTTTAGGGAGAGCATATCATGACCTACAGTTGCATCTATAAGAGCATATATGTTGGGCAATGGGAATTAATCCTTTGGAGTTACCTTGTTGAGATCCCTGAAATTTGTGCAAATGCAAACTCTTCCATCAGGTTTTCCTACGAGCACCATGTTTGATACCTACCTTGGATAGTCTATGGGAACAATAAAGACTAGATCCAATAGTTTTTGCAACTCATTTTTAACCATAAAAATGATAGTTGGATGCATCTTTCTGAGCTTTTTCTTGAATGACTTCTTTGGGGGGTCTATCAATAGGTTGTGGAAAACCAACTTTGAATCTAGCCTCGACATGTCTTTGTAGGTCCAAGCAAAGAGATTTGGTCTCTCTCTTAGTAGAGGAATTATGATGGTCTATTATTTTGGTCATAATATTTCTCTGAACTTGACTTTATTTGGTGTATAAGGGTCATTGCTAATGTCCACCTTGAAAGTCTCCTCTATTTCCATATGGAACCCATCCTCAAGATGGTGAGGAGTGGGGATTAAATGAATGTCATCTGCTAGATTTATGGTTTCCACTGACTCAAGACCGAGACCAACATGATAGATATCATGTAGACAACTTTATGCTAAATGAAATGGTTGTAGCATCCCTTCATTAGGGAAAAAATCCTTAGGCTCTAGGGGTGAGTCAGCATGATCCCAATCGATAGCATCTAAGTTAAGACACAATGGTTTTGTAGGATCTGCTAGGTTATGGAGTGAAGTGGTCAAATCAATGGAGATCATATTTATGGATGGAATGAAATATCTAGGACCATGTGGATGAAACTCTATATATTTGGTGCACCCTTCATACTCGTGATGATATTCTAGGGGTATAGGGATCTTAGGATCTGGTCTATGGATATATGAGATGATGGGATCATTAGGTAACAACTACTCTCTAAATTTGGGTGGATTCAGGTTGACCATACGATGAATGGCATCTAGGTTTAATTATATCCCTAGGAAATAAATATTGGGATCGATGGCATAGAGTGTCGCTTCTCTCTCCATAAGTAGACTAACTGGTCATAAGTATCAAGGCCTAAGATAATCTATCTCAGTTTCATATTCAAAGTCATCATTGCTTATCCAAAAGTTGTTGGCATTGGTTTCTAGCCCTAGGATGGGATGGTGGATTACCTTCTGATGCCCCACATAAGCCATTTGGGTCTCATATTCATAGTCATCATTACTTATGAAGAACATATTGGCATTTGTCTCTGGTCCAATGATATGGCTCGTATGTCTAGGCCATAGGTAGGACATATCTGTTGAGTCCTCCAACTCATAGCCACTTTTATCTGACATGTATCCACCCTCATCTAAGATGTATTCACTCTCGTATAATATGTATCCACTTTTTTTTTGGCCTATCCATGTGAGGTTCTACTGAGGCCCATGGTAGGCTAGGACAGTTCCTGTAGACACCTAAATTGTTTCATGCTTAGGGGAGCTACTCACATAGACACACTCATAAGATCACAAGACATAATCTAGGACTTTCCAAGCATCAAAAGTGGTTCTCACCACTCATTTGGGGCCTTTTCAAGCCATCCAAGCCTAGATGCTCAAGCCAAGAGTGGCCAGATCCTAAATGCTCAAGCCTAGAGTGACCAAAACTTAGCCACTGCAGATGACAGTGTCCAGATCTTTGCCACTACAGATGACAATGGCTAAGCCATAAGAAATATTTTCCCTACAAACAAGCTTAACCACAGGCGAAAGTGGCAGTTTGCATGCAATAAAGGTGAGCGGGAGTACCTTTGCATTCCTTTTCATGACCAGTTCATATAGGAGGCTTGATTTTGCATTTAAAATTTAGTTAACTGAACTCCAAGCATAGATAAAGTACAAAAACTTCTCATGCTAATGACTAGTTCACATAGAAGACTCAAGTGGGAAGTTATATTTTAGTTAACTGGCCTTAAAACATAGAAAAAAGACAAAAGCTTCTCATGCTAACTTACACTACACATGAGAAATTCATTCTTAGGGCTTGGACATAGACCTAGGGTTTCACACTATAAATGGTGCAAGCCTAAGAGCACCAAGACATCCTTTATCTAATATATATCACAGGAGAGATATGAGATCATATCAGAGAGAGAGACATATTTTTGAGGAGAGCTTTCGAGACTTGGAGAGTTCTCTTTGAGATCATGTGTATGACATAGCTCTGAATAATTGAAGAGCATAACACCTATTATTTTAACATCAGATACAATCTTTGACCCATAACTTTGGGGCAAAGAGAGCAAGGTTTACCTTAGCGGTCACTGTCTTGGAAAGTGGCCCGTAGACTTAGCTTAGGTTTTAGACATAGCTTCTTTTATTCTGTTTCTTCATGTTTTCATATCATTATTATATGTTTACATGATTTCATGGCATAGTTTCATCATATTTCAATTACATTCTTTTATTACTAACAACCTCATCTAGGGAGGCAATCTCGGACACCTAAGAATGTGTTGTTGTTTCATTTATTGCAGGGCCATAGGTTCATCAAACAAATATTATAACATATGAGAGCAAAAGGGATCCCTATAGGAAATATACCTAGAGAAGGAGGCATATTTAAGCCCTCATACATTTCTGTGTGCGAAACCAGGAAGATTTTATAAGTGCACCACCTCTTCGCGAAAGGGGCACTCTTTGCCTATTTGTAACTTATTGTATCGAAATGGGTATCCCTAAGAGGGACCGACATGTAACTAAGTTTCAATATCAATAAAGAGATCTATCTTTGTTATTTTGTGTTATATGCTTTTTCTTCTTGTCTTCCATTTCATCTTAGGTTTTTAATAACATTGCAAGTAGGGTTAAAAAAAGGGGGTGATGCGTGCGTTCTGGGGTCGCTACAGATGGCGATCATGATGGGACCTCCAATAATTTTTTATTTTCTACCAGAATACTAACTTATTTTTGTGTGTAGGTCTATCCGCTCTAAGATACAGTGGCCACAAATTAGTTTCTATGAGCTATAGTGGCCAATAGAGCTTAGCCGCTTTGAACTACAGGCCATAGTTGCATGAAATAATGTGCGCTCATACAAATCATAGTAGTTCATGCATATTTCTGAATATTGAAATGTATTTTTACACTTAGGCATATAGGAAAGATTCATTGCTACTATATGATGCACTTTATGTTATGCAATATTAAAATGAACACCACACATACATGTCTCATTTAAACATTGGGAAGTTGGATTTCATCACCAACCTTCAATTCAGTCTAGTGATGTTGGAATTCATCTCCTTCCACTATTTTACCCCCTATATCTTCCTAGAAATATATTTAGAAAGTTATTTATAGTGATATTAAGTTACTTCTGCTCAAACTATCTCCCATTGTTGGAATAATCATTGGTTCAGAGTGGAAGAGCTAGGTGAACCCTCCATTGGGTCTTCAACAATGTACCATAGCTTATTTTGATAAATTCATGTTTGGAATGAGTGTAATTGATTGTCACTATGGATGAGTCTTCTCATTCTTAATCCAATAACAAGAGCTAATAAATTGAAATAACAACACATCAAAACACACCAAATAGTTTAGGGCACACTTAAATCAGTAATAAAGATAAACATTTGTTTGGTATTGTGTGGTTATACCTAAATTGAAACTCAAAATATCAATTCATAAACATGGTCAAAACAAGAAGTACCCTCGGTCTGATACCGAGGGAGATACATAAGCAACTCATACCCATAGGCAAAGTCATAGTAACATTGAACGACCTACCCATAAGACTATCAGACGTAGCTCTACGAGCCTAAGGGGTGATATTTCAAACCTTAGGGGATATCCTCAAGAAACCCCAAGTAAGGAACCACATCATGGAACAAAGTCACATAAAAAAAAAGAGGCTTCACAACCATCCTCATCAAGGAGACATGAGGAGACCTCAAGGGCCTCCTCTAAACACATATAAACATCTCAAATACATGAGGAAGCTTCAATGGATTCCTCCTCACATGGACATAAATAAGGTTCTAAAACTCATTCTTCACATAGGGATGATGAGACTGCTACATCTCCATACACATGGAGAAAATATGTTAACACAAATCCCTCTTCATCAAGAAGGCAAACAAGAATTGCAACACCTCAAGACTCACAAGAAACATATAAAATAGGTTTTCCTACTAAAGGGTAGAAAACTAGAGCTACATTTAGTCATGGAAATTAGATAGAAGAAACCCTTCATGCAAAAGGAAATATTCCTATAGACTATGACCTCATAGGAGTGAATGGCACCCCACGGGACTAGCCATGGAAAACAAGACAACTAGACGGGTTGGATCGGTTTCCTACATGACCAACTCAAAGAACTATAGCTACTAAGAACTCTACATATGGAAGCTCATGAACAGTGACTTCTAAACATGTCTCTCAGTATAGGGGTACATCAGAGTTATCCTGTAGTAGATGCATGGAGGCTGACCATAGGGATACTCAATAGTACACTGAACAAGTCACATTAGCTAGCAAGAGTACATATACAATAGAAACCTCCTCAAGGAATTTGTGAGTCAAGACAACAAGAATAGAGTTAGATAAACATGACTCATATGTAACAGCATAAACTGACTGAATGAGATAGTTAGAAAATGCATTACGTAGGGAGTGAGAGCTAGTCGAAGCTCTTGAACAAGAGAAACAAAGATAAAGACTCTTGTGCCAACATGAGAAATGTTTAAGAGAGCAGGTTGAGTGGCTAGCTCTTAACAATTTATAGATAAATGGTGGTGACCACCAAAGAACTAGATGCACTAACTCACCTAAGGAGAGGTGCACTAGAAAAGATAGCCCACAACGAAATCCCCCACCAAATCATGAACAAAATCCAACTAATGGAGGAAGGGCAAACACAAAAAACCAAGATCACAATCCTGAGTCCCCTCATAGGAGGGATGAAAATGAAACAAATCAAATGGATAGAGAGTTACCTCCACTACCAATGTGAATAGCCTTACAAGAGGAGGAAATACATGCATAAAAGGTATTTCAAGAGCTTGCTAAAAAGATGAAAACCTTTGAGAAACAAGAGGCAACTGGGAACTCACCAACATTGAGCAAAATACACAACCAACCATTGTGCCCATAAATCCCTAGCCCTCCATATCCTAAGCACTTTGATATTCCTAGGTTAGAAAATTTTAATGGTGAGGAGGATGCACAAGAGCATGTCACTAATTTTATCAATGCCTATTTTCATCTTGAAGACAATGACGCTCTCATGCTGAGAATATTCATAATGACATTTTTAGGTGTTGCCACTCAATGGTTCAATAAACTACCTAATTACAACATAACCAACTTTGAACAACTAGTAAATGTATTCTTAAAGCATTTCTCCTTTGGTGATAATAAGAACGTGAACCTTTTAGACTTGGCCAACTTGAAATAGTATGATGATGAGGCAGTAATGGATTATGGGAATAGATGGAGAAAATTCATGGTAAAATTACCATTCTCCGTTCCCATAGAAAATATTATTTGCATGTTCACCAAAATATGTTCTAAACACATCTCCTTATTGCTACAACTTTAGTAATATCCTTCATTTGAGGAAGCTTTGGCACAGGCCAAGATCATCAAAGAAATAAAAGTAGATGAAGGAACTATTAAACTCCGAAACAAAAAGGAGTGGAATAAGAATGGTAAGAATGACAAGTATAAGCAAAAGCAGGTCAACCCTATCATATTGGATACACCCAAGGATGGGGGTGCACAACAACCCTAGAACTATCAAGCACATCCCCCACCAGCCAATTACTACCAAAAGAACAATCAAGGAAGAAATCGAGAATGCAAGCCACCTCGTTATTTCACACCTCTGACATAATCAATGCAATCAATATTTAACCAGTTGAACAAGGCCAAGAGGATTAGATTTCCTGATATACCTATTATATATCCCAAACATAATAAGCCAAAATGATATAGGGAAGATCAATTTTGCCCTTATCATAGGATACCGGGGCATGAAATTGAGGCTTGAGTTGTGTTTAAGCATCAAGTACAAAATATGATTGAGGCGGGAGAACTCAAAGTTGACAACCCATCGGCTTTCGATAACAAAGACATGGGCATATACAAAAACTCATTGCCCAATCATGAAGCCCCTTGAGATTAAGGGGCCCAATTCAATCAGGTTCGAGCTAACATACCTACCCATGGATGTGTTGGGATGGTTGATATTGTTAACATAGCAACAAGGACTAGGCAGTATGGTCAACCGCAACTGCCTGCAGCTCCCATGAGCATCCTATCCACTCCTAGGCAAAGGTAAGACAACCTTCCAGGTCCACCAATGTGACCCGTGGTAACTATTCAGAGTATATTGGAGCAAAAACTACAGATGACTCCAACTAAGTGTGTGCCTTCGATCTTGCACTAGTGTGTCAAATATGTGCATGAGAACAAAGTCTATGTGGTTTTGTCCGATGAAGAGCCTTTTAAATATGTCAATCAGGTGGAAATTTTGGGGGAATTTGTAATCCCTTCTACTCACCTATACGTAGCACCTTCATCCCCAACCACACAAGTGGATAATGAAGACAAAGGGGTAAGAAAAGACCCATGCACTTCAACACCTCTTGGTGCACTCAAAGTAGTCAATGCTTCTAAAGTACCATCAACATCAAAACCAAAAGACAATCAAAAGCTAAAGGTGCCCGTAGTTAAGGAAGAAATTCCCAAGGAAGTAAAAACTGTAGCCATTGCTAAAATGTGGAGTACTATGGAAGAGGAAAATCTTCAGGATCAAGATGAGGATAGTGATTATCACCCTGCTTTACCAGTATCATCTGTAGGGTCATCCATGTTGCATGCATCAATACACTTGGCAAGCACAGGCATAGGGGAGTACCTTATGTATAAAATCACCTTTACATATATAATTGAGTCTGCACAAGACATGGGAAGGCCTAAGGACTTAAGGCCACTAGTGGGAATAGTGGTTCCACTTGGAATCCCTCCCAATAAAACCAATTTTGTCTACATTGGCCTGTATTGCGCTCATAATTCTTCAGATATAGAAGAGGATAGTGACAAATTATTCATGGTCAATGTTCATTACCTCTCTAACCCTCAGTTTTCTCTAATATACTTTGAGCATTACCATTGGCATGGCTATGGCCTTGGCATATATGAGCAGGGACGTAGGCGGCCATACGAGCCACAATATCAGCTTCCATTCGATATATTTGGCTTAGGCTATTATAGCGGAGATCGAGATGAATCTCTTGCAGTAGCATTGGAAATATTAAGCTTAGTGTTAGGAGAAGACATTTATTTCATTCTTGATCATCCCATAAGAACAGGAAATTTGAGCAACAAACAAGTGGCCATGGTAAACATACCACCAAAAATTTATCATCCAAACATCTCAATTGATTCCACCCGAACTGAGTACAACTCATGGGATGAGGATAATGGATATGAAGTAAGTGATGATGAGGTGAAACTTGGCTTAGCCTATCAGGGGCCTCACTATTTGCAAATATTCACATGGTCCATCTATGATGAGAGTGGATATATATCAGATGAAAGTGACTATGAATCAAAAGACTCAATAGAAAGAACCTACTTAGGACTAAGCCATCAACCTCTGACTTTGGGGCAAGAGACAAATGCAAATGGATTCTTCATAAGTGACGAAGAATACAAAGATGAAACAGAGATGGCCTACTTGGGATCAAGACATGAGCCCCTTGTATTAGGGCCACATACCAATGCTAACAATTTTTGGATAAGTTATGATGACTTTGAGGATGAGACCCAGATGGATTATCTTGGACCTCACAACTTGTGACAAGTGAACGAGCTAGTAGAGAGAGAGGCAGCACTCTGTGCCATAGACCCTCATCTCTAATTTTTGGGGAGACCTATTGACCTAGCTACCATTCATTGGATGGTAAATCCCCTCCACCTACATTCAAAGAGTGATTAGAGCCCAATGATCCTATTGTCTACCCTGCTCATGGGCTAGATCCAAAAATTCCCATTCCTCTAGAACCTCATCACGAGTATGGAAGGGAAACCCCTAAGACAAAATTACACCCGTGTCCCTGGATACTTCATTCCATCCATAAACATGATCTCCATTGATTTGACCACTCCACTTCATAATCTAGTAGATCCTACCAAATTATTGCATCTTGATGTAGAGGATATTTATTGGGATCACACTAATTAACCCATAGAACTAGAAGACCTCTTCCCTAACAAATATATGTTACAGTCGTTCCATTTTGCATCAGGTTGTGTGTATGACATCTTCCATGTTGGTTTGGAACCTGAGTCAGTAGGTCCTATGAATCTTGTCAATGACATTCATTTGATACCCATGCCTCATCAGCTAGAGGATGGGTCACATATGGCTATAGAAGTAACTTTCAAGGTGGACATCAGCAATGATCCTACCCAACCAAGGAAATTCATGTTCAGAGAAAGTCTATCTCCAGAGGAACAAGCCATCCTAATTCCTCTCCTCAAAGAGAGGCCTAAAAATTTTTCTTGGACTTACAAAGACATGCCAGGGATAGATCCAATGTTAGTCATTCACAACCTTTCATTAGATTCCATGAAGAAGCCAGTCAAGAAAAATTTGAGGAAAATGCATCCAACCATCGCTTTGATGGTGAAGAATGAGTTGCAAAAACTATTGGATGCAGTATTCATAGTTCCCATCGACTACACTGAGTAGGTGTCAAACATGGTACCCATGGGGAAACCTGATGAAAGAGTTCATATCTGCATGGATTTAAGATATTTAAATAGAGCAACACCAAAGGATTCATTCTTGTTGCCAAACATAGATGCTCTTGTAGATGCAATCGTAGGTCATGAAATGCTCTCTCTAATGGATGGTTTTTTTGGATACAACCAGATCTAGATTAAGATAGAAGATCAACATAAAACTACTTTCATTAGTCCATGGGGAACATTATGTTACAAAGTAATGCCATTTGATCTCAAAAATACTAGTGCCACATATCAGCGGGCCATGACATACATGTTCCATGACTATATGCATGAGATCTTGGACGATTACAAGGATGACTTATTGGCCAAGTCCCTATTGTGACAAGAGCACGTCAAAGTCCTTAGATAATTCTTTGATCACCTCATAGAACAAAATAATTGATTGAATCCTAAGAAGTATGTATTTGGCATAACTTATGGCAATATTTTGGGATTCATCATATCCAAGAGAGGCATCGAAGTCGATCCTACAAAGGTAAAGGCTATACTGGAAATGGCCGCCCCTACCAACATTAGGGAATTATGGAGCCTATAAGGCAAGATAACATCCATTAAAAGATTCATCGTGCAATTATCAGACAAATGCTAACCTATGATTTTTTTCCTATGCAAGGAGGTCCCCTTTAATTGGGACGAAGAATGCCATCAAGCCTTTGTAGAGATCAAGACTTATCTAGCAACGCTACCAGTATTGGCTCCACCAAGGCCAGACATACCATTTTTACTATATATAGCGGCTACTAATTTCACATTAGGCACCATGTTAGCCCAAAATAATGCACAAGACAAAGAGCAAGCCATATATTACATTATTTGCACCTTGGTGAGTTATGAGCTAGGATATGCGTTTGTCAAAAAGTTGTGTTTAGTAGTGGTCTTTACAACTTGAAAGTTGTGACACTACATGTTGAGCCATATGACCTACATCATATCAAAATAGAATCCTTTGTAGTACATGATGAGCAAGACATATCACAATACATGTATCGCAAAGTGGATCATGCTATTGACAAAATTTGATCTAGAGTTCATAAGCCAAAAATCCATCAAGGGACAAGTCATAGCAAATAAATTAGCAGAGGTGCCTCTTCAGGATAACAAGCCTCTCACTATAGAATTGCCTAATGATGTGGTCTTTACATTATCAGATCCACCAGAACTCAAAGAACCTAAGAAATAAAGATACATGTCATTGTTCTTTGATGGTTCGAAGTGTGAACAAGGAGGCAAAGCAGGGATTGTCTTTATCACACTGTAGGGCACTCCATTGCCCTTATCATTCAAATTAGACTTCCTGTGCACAAACAATAATACAGAATATGAAGCATTGATTTGGGGACTCCAAATAGCCATAGCAATGGGTATTAAAATATTGAATATCTTTGGTGACTCCTTGCTCATAGTAAACCAGGTAAAAGGACTATTCCAATGTATGTGCCCACTCCTGAAGACTTATAAGGAACTTGTTGACACTTACCTAGCTTGGTTGGAATGGTACAACATCGAGGTAATCCCTCATATGTCAACTAGATTTGCAGAAACCATGGCATCTTTGGGATCCTTAATCCCTTAGAATTCATCTACTGATTTTACAACTGTTCATGTGAAAGTGCTTTTGCACTCAACAATACACCATAAAGCCTTTGACAATCAAGAATCAGTCAACATGATCAACATTGAGCAAAATCAGGATTGGTCCTTCGTAGCCAAATATTTCTTGTAAATGGCACCTTGGGGGTCATTGATCTCCCAAGGACCTGTGGAGTGTGGTGCAACCATACACCATAGAGTTGTTCCTCAATCCGTGTTCACTAGCTTGATAATACAAGAAGAGCAAGCTATATTTTCTATAGAAGTCATAGCCTATTAGGATTGGATTTCCCAACTAAGGGACTTCTTGAATCTTGGAATAGTACCTTAAGGTTTGTCACATAATGAAAGGTGAAATTTCAAATAGAGAGCAACAATATACATCTTGCTAGGAGAAATCCTCTACAAATGATGGTATGATGGAATATTACTCCGTTGTCTTGATCCCTAGGAAGCATCCTGGGTAATTTTGCAATCTCACGATGGTACATGTGGAGGGCATTTTAGTGGCATGGCCATCGCTAAACGTATCTTGAGAATGGGCTACTATTGTCCCACCATGGAAAGGGACTACTACGAGTATGTCAAGAAATGTAGTAAGTACCAGCATAATGCAAATCTAACGCACTTACCATCGCAAGATTTGTAGCCCATATAGGTAGCATAACCATTCTCATAGTGGGGACTAGACTTGATTGGGAAAATCTCACCCCCATCCTCAAGCCTACACACATTCATCATAACAGCCATAGAATACTTCACTAAATGGGTAGAAGCGATCCCCTTAACATCAATAACTGGACCAAGGATTGCGGATTTTATACTCCACAATATCATAAGTCATTTTGGGTTCCCTTCTAAGATAATATCGAATAATGGGCCATATTTTAAAAACAAAAATGTGTGTGCTTTAATGAAAAAATACCATATTCATCACAATTTTTCAATGCCTTATTATATGTAAGCAAACGGACAAGCAAAAGCTTCAAACAAAACAATAGTCTTCATTTTGAGAAATATGATGCAAGACAATTACAAGGATTGGCACACATAGTTGCCTTTTGCACTATGGGCATGGGCATACAGGACTAGTATACGGATGCCCACTAGGGCAACACCATTTTCACTAGTATATGGCACTAAGGCCATCATGCCACTAGAGTTAGAAATTTTGACTCTACGCATAGCATTAAAGGACTTCATAGATGATGAATTTATGCGATAAGGCCACCTTGATCAGTTGACGCTTCTTGATGAACATCGAGTCAATGCTTTAGAGCATCTTCACGTTTACCAATATCACCTCGTGTGAGCTTACAATAGTAAAGTCTATTTAAGGGAATTCAATATTGGATATCTAGTAGCCATACATGATTTCACAAATAGTTGGGCTTAGAGCTTATTGCCTTATATCATTATATGGTGTTGAAGAGCCTAAACCTCTCAATATCATTCACTTAAAGGAATTTTACACATAAAACACAAAACATTCAAATATATCATAAAACACAAAAACATTCAAATATGTCAAATTTCAAAAACATTCAAATATGTCAAAAACACAAACAAAGCATAAAAACATAAAATTTCAAAATACAATCAAAGGCTCCAAAGGTAATTCAAACCGCTTGGTCAAATCCAATCAATTCAAAAGGCTCCAAGGGTAAATCAAACCGCTTGGTCAAAATCAATTCAAAGGCTCCAAGGGTAAATCAAACCTCTTGGTCAAAATCAATTCAAAGGCTCCAAGGGTAATTCAAAATACTTGGTCAACATCAATTCAAAGGATCCAAGGGTAATTCAAACTGCTTGGTCAGAATCAATACCAAAAATACCTAAAGGCATAATAAGCCCTTTGGTCAAATTAATCAAAAATACAAAAACAACATAAAATCAAAAATACAAAAACAATTGCATCTCACATCTCACATCCACATCATTGCATTGCATTTTCATATCCACTACAATTGCATATGTCATGAGAGCCTTACAAGTGATACCATAGTTTTTCATGCAAATCATTCAAATCCATACCTCCATTAATACATGTGTGTAATTGTATTTTTCAACACAACCATTATTTGTTGCTATACATAATATACTAAGGTTTTTCGGTTAATCAACCACACCTAGTGATCTTATCAACTTTTGAGGAAAACAACTTTGATTAGTAGAAGGTAAGGTCTAGCTGTGATAATGCTTTGGATATTCAATATCCCGTCACTAATTGAAACACTAAAATCCTAGCTGGTACAAGGAAAATATGAAAGTTGCAAAGTGGTCTAGGTTACCTTAAGTGAAAAGGATCTTCCTTGCTTATCCCCTTGTGCAACCGGTTTAAAGGAGCTGAGAATTGGCAAAAGCACAAGCTTTACCTTATTCAAATCCCTTGCTTAAAATAAAATAAGCAAATCCAAAAGCAAAGTACATATTCAAAAGTCCAAGCATACAATCCAGATATCAAAGCAATAATCCGATACACAAATCATAAATTCAAAGAGAAAATCATAGCTAAAAAAAAAAAACAATAAAAAAATAAATAGTGATTTTCATCACTATGTATGAGTAAAATAAACAGTGATTTTCATCACTACATATGAACAAATATCCAAAGCCAAAAAGAAGGGAATAAAGCTTGAATCCCTAGAATTCTTAGCATTGTACAAAACTGGAAGGAGAAATCCTTACACATGATGATATGTCTATTACAATTGCTTCATGCATTTGTGCAGACCAATATTTGAATGTGGATGAACTAGCTTAGGTAACCAAATATTGTCTAGTGGTATAATCCAACTAAGTCCAACATAAGGATGAGATGAACACTTTAGGATCCCTGCTATTAGCAATGGGCTGAAATAATCCCGCCTGACATCGGAGGAAATGCTTGAATTCTATCTCAAAATATACAATCACATGCACACACAGAGATCATGAAAAACCAGGTCCATGGTAAAAGCCTTACTTTTCAAAATTCTAAGTGGTCAGTAGACAGTGGTTGTTAGGGTAACTAAAGTTTTTAAATCTCTGGAAAGCCCCAAAAATTCTTACATAGAAACAAATCATACATCATCCACACCATCACTTTCTTTATAAGATTATATAAATTAGGGGGTATCAACATAATAGGACAAATACCGCATATATATTAGAAATATTATATAGATGACCACTGACTACTTTATATCTTTTAATTTACAAAAACTTATTAAGAAAATACATTACACACCATTACATCTCATATATGAATACTTAATAAATTCTTATGATAAGAGTGATTATTTAAATTCATGATTATTTTTTTACTTTTTGTGGTATCACCCATTAAGATTTTCAATGTCATATGCATTTTGTATGTTTTAAGTGATTAGAGCATACAGGTTCGTTTATACCATTCCACCACATAAGTTAGATGCATATAATTAAAGCAAATTTAAAACATACATTTAGCAATAACATCGCATTCACAAAAACAAGTCATTAATCATCCATAAACCACATCATAAAATATATAGGCAATATCCATTTGCATACAATCATAAATTCATCATTCATCATCAAAATACATTGCATCATATCATCAAATAATATAACATCTACACATCCATCTAAGCATATTCAAATATCATCTATCACCTAACATATTCATCAAATCATAATAATATCATCATCGCATCATATCATAAAACAAAATAATAACAAAAACATGAGAATTAAACGATACACATAATAATTCATAATGCAAAGCTATCATAAAATTATGTGTGTCAAGTCCAATGGATGTACAAAAATCCCTGTGGGCTATAGTCATATAGGTCAGTCGACCTCAAAAATGAAGCAAGAACCAAGTGAAGCATCAATAAAGTATCGGGTCTAAGCCTCTTGCATCACCTCCTCTAGTGCCACCTTCCCCTGTGGTGATGTTGTGAGTCGAATAATGTGAGCCTATCAGTTTTTCTGTTCAATTTTGGGTCCTCTAGCTAGGATGGGTGGAATACTGCCCCGAGGTGGAGTGCCCAGTGAACTACAAACCACCCACACCAGATGGATCCTTTGAAACAATCCCATACATTTTGAGCTGCATATGAAGAATGGTGACATGATCCATAAGTCCTCGGATTCGCTCCTCATGTTCATCCAACAAATATTGAAGCTATCCCACATCGGCTCCTAAAACTACCACTGGAATCTCGTGTGGTGTAGAAGGAGGAACAACAAACTGCATCCTGGCATTGCCACCCCCAATATTAGCCTGTAGATCCTGTATATGTGTTGAGAGTTGCTTAATGGTAGCATCTCACCACTGTACCTAGATCTTAGTGGCCTCAAGCTCAGCCTCAAACTCATGTAGTTGTGCTCTTAAATGAGAGTCTCTCTCCTTGGGCTCTAACTCCTCCTCCTCAGGAACATCAGGATTCTCCACTGCCACCTGTTCTACTGGCTGGCCCCATACCACATTCCTGGCTTGGAATCTGCATCCTGTCGGATCTACACCATCACCCCTACCATCATCCTCGCACCCTAGGCTACCAACACCATGCCACATTTGATCACCCCACCACTAAGTGTATGCCTCTGTAACTCCCCTAGCCACTCTAGGGTCAATATTTGGGGCATCCTCCTCATCTAAAAGCTTTGTAATCTATCATGGAGGTAGGTCCTTCTTTGTTGTGAGGTTCCTATACAAAAATGGTATCAAGGGCACATCCTACTACAACTGGTACTGAAGAAGAACCTGTGAGTAGAAGAAATACTCCTAGATGGAAAAATTACAGCCAATGAGCCATCACTCTTGCCGTGTCTTGGTAGTAAAACTAGCTGGATCATCCCAAGCAAGACACTCATGGTAAGGCTGCCATATAATATCTTCGACCAAAAGTCTAGTAAAAGCATCAATATAATGGGACAACTCCCCTACGAAAGTGTGGCTCTTGCGCTCCTCATGCTCTCAAGACCATCTAGTAGCATAACACTGTGTCCAAGCATCAATCATTGTAATCTTGATCAGGAGCCCCTTAGGGCGATCTACCCTAATATGCTCCCATCCCCAAACCTATAGGAGAAATTTATAGGTAATGATTACACGTCCTTGTCGGTGGATGTGGTACAACTCATCATAGCACTAAGCCAATAGCGATCTATCCCATGCATATATGATAGACTCTCGCTATCCAATAGATCCTGCACCATCACCAGAAGGTTCCATGGGAACCTCAAACCTAAGTAGTCCGGGATAAGAACATTACTGATCACCATCAACAATATGGCATGCCTCACCATAAATATGCCCTCCCTATGCTAGTGGCTGATGGACACTCCTCCATACTTGTTTTCCTTGAGAGCATTTGTAGAGTGCCCTCTAAAAACCCTAGTGAATACAACCACCTGATCATTAGTGGTCAAAGAGACAATGGCCACCCCATAAAATGGAATCTGAAAGATCCTATATACATCCTCCAGTGTAATGGTCATCTCACTAGTCGAGAGGTGGAAGGTATTAGTTTGCAGGTCCCAACGATGGTCCAGAGCCATAAGGTAAGCCTGATCTGCCATGATTTAAGGTAGCATGATGACATACTGCAACCCACGAGATTTGAACCATGCCCAATCTATATCATCAAAGCTAGGAGTAGGTCAAGCAGGAGCTTTGAGTCCCAAGCATGAGCAGTAAGGATCTAAGCAAAGCAGAATAAAGACATAACATAACTACAATGCATTTAAGGCATAATTCACAATAAACATGAAAAGGGTGCAAAAGAGTATGGACTATTCTAAGTCTAAGAAAAAAGGATAAGATTGCACCTAATCAAAAATCCAAAAAAATCAAATATGTCATAAAATCCAACAAAAATGCAAGAAAACATAGCTAAGGGTTTAGCCACTGTTGCCTACAATGGCCAAAACCTAGCCTCTAGAGGTAGCAGTAGCCAATACCCAATGTTCAAATTTTTTACCATTGGGATTCAAGCTTGACCACTCTGAGCGACAGTGGCTCAGGACCGACCACTCTGAGCGACAACAACCAAGGGGTGACACGACAAACCCGTGAACCCTTGGCCAAAAAATAAAAAAAAATTGCAAACTTACAAAATAATTTAAACAGATCAAAAGAGGGAGGGAAAAAAATAAAATAGAAAGCAAATATTCCCACCCAAGCATCAAAAACTACACTAAGTTCAAAATGCCCAAAATTGCGGCAGTAGGTGAATAACAGAAAAATTAAAAAACCCTATACCTAATCCACTAAAAAAAAACAAAATTGGGGACTAACCCACCATAGCAAAGGGTATGCTAAGCCTAATTACAGAGTTTTTTGTTGCCATCAGTTTTAGTGAGGTTTAGTTTACCCATTACTTAGTGAGGTTTAGATTACTCAGACAAAATAAAAGAGATCTAGGGTTTAGAAAAGAGAAATACCCAAGAAGCTCCGACTCCTCTAGCAGTTGATATCTCGCCCTGCACAACCATGTCCTCAATGCCAGTAAACTCCAAAGTCATAACCGTCATTGTCACACCAAAGCTCCCAAAGTGAATCTTTAGACAGTGAAAGTGAAAGGTCAAACCTTAGAAATGCAAATTTTATATTTCTGTATCGCTCCAAATTTTTCGCACCCTACCTTCAGGCTATTGGATCCACGCCCGGAAGGAGGATGGGAAAAGGATGGTGCGGTACCTCGGACGAGAGGACTTTGCGAAGGTCCCGCCTCTCAAGGGAGGTGCATTTTGGTGATTTTTCGACGGATGGTGGGTTCACCAGGAAACATTTGACGGCAGTTTCCACGCCTAGGTTTTGGGAATGAGTTTTGATGAGTTCATTTTATTTTTAAACATTCATCCTAGGTTTGGCCGAATGATTCTAACTTAAACTACATGAAAATGCAATTTAAATGCATACAACAAACAGAAAGGAAAACAGAAACAAAGAATTTGCAGGAGGCCAATGAAGATTACCTGATCCGGAAGTCTGATGGAGTTTCTGAAGCTTGAAGCAGTCTGGATCGTCTGCAATTCAACAGAATCACCTTCAATTTGATAAAATCGTCTGAACTGACAAGATCGTCTGCAATCTGATGAATTCGTCAGACGAATTCATCAGAGACCTGCAAAACAAGCAAGCAGATGCGAAATACGAGAAATTCTATTTTGCAAACAGGGGCAAACTATGTAAAACAATAATATGAGTGTTGAACAATATACAAGAACAGAAGTAAATGCAAATAATTGTGTTTAGATAGCAGAATATGATCTTAATCTGTAAACTAGACAAAATGGGTGAACTCCAAATGCAATATAATATAAAAACTAAATAAACAATCTAATTTATAACATAAAATGACAGAGAAAAGAGACAGAAGAACAAACTCCAGGCACTGATTGCCTCGATGTGCGCTGCAGTCGAAATCGTCTCGCATCAGTATACGAGATCGTCCCGAATTTGATGAGATCGCCTCCGATCTTGACAGGTTCATCGGCTGCGATAGGTACTGGCTCCGGCTGAAAACCAGTGGTGTACCTGCAATGAAATGACTATAGGACTAATGCAAAATATGAATTACGATGTTTTAGAGCATAAGGGTTCAATTTGCATAAAAATTCAGCCAGGGGTTGGGGAGGGAAAAGCCTTAGAGTTAAATAGGCATAGGATAGTTGTTGGGAGGTTGGAGATCATCCCAATTTGGGAGATCTCCAACGGGGGAAGGGTCCCAATGGCGTAGACACGCTTCTGCCCGGATTGGAGACCCGTTGGAACGGATTCCAACTATGCAAATTCAGTTTTGCGACGAAATCGTCTGGACGTTCTAGTCCAGACGAAATCGTCAAATCTGGGGCGATATCGTCTGATCGGAGACGATATCGTCAAACGGTCAAAACAATCGCTAAAAATGGCGCGAAAAAGGAGGAAACGGGTTTCTCGGCGGTTAACGGGCGGTTTGGGAGGTTAAATTTGAATTTAAATTTATTTACTAAGGTGAATGTAATTATTCCAATTTTACCGCGCCAATTTTAGGGTGCTACATTTTGCCCCCTCTTTAGCGAATTTTCTGAAGAAAATGCGTTAAAGATGAGTTCTTCTCGATCTACGAGAAAGCAAAAAATTATTCCCATTTTTAGGCGACGATTCTTGGTCGAATCGTACGACAGCTTACTATGGTGCCCCCTCCGTGTTTTTACCCAAATCGAACGTTTGAGGTAAAAACGCGAAAAAGCAAAAATTATTTGTTGAATAAAATTAAGAAAAATAGGGTAAAACCCTAATTCATTTGTTACTGTTCATTTTACTATTTTGAGAGCTCTGGAGCAAAAATGGTAGAGACAGCGCACAGATCTGCAGAGGTCCGCCGCGGTCTACGGGTAAGGGTTTAAACCGATCTAGAATTGATTTAATTTGATTTTACATGCTTTTTAGATGGATTTTTAGGTGAATTTTGAGCATCGCGGCCGTTTTTGGCCATCGACGTCGTCCGGACGAAATCGTCCCTAGTTCGACGAAATCGTCTCAAGTTCGTCAATTTCGCCCAAGGGCGAAATCGGCGAAAAAGGGGCGATTTCGTCAAATTAGAGACGATTTCGACATGCGAAATCGGAGACGATTTTGCTCAAATTTCGGACGATATCGGCCAATAGTGGGCGATATCATCAATTGCAAAATTTTGATCTTTAAGTTGCATTATTGATTGCTAAAATTGTTATTAATGATTGTTTGTTGTTTTGATGTTTATGCTTGCAGAGAGGATTACTAAAGAGCAGAGAGTGGAAATATGGAGGATTAAGAGATGACTTGGCCGCTCTGACACAGGCAGAGCGAGATCAGATGGCACAGGCCGGCTTACTACATGTGGCAGAGATGCCACAAGTATCTACGGACATGGGGCTACTGACGGCCCTAGCAGAGAGGTGGTACCGGGCTCTTCATGTTTTCGGTTACCGACAGGGGAGATGACTCCCACACTAGAGGATGTATGGAGGATTCTTAGAATCCCCATACAAGGGAGGATGATCACACCTACGGCCAATCAGGGCCACGCGATGGGACGACTCTGCGGTGACCCGAGCTTCGCCCTGGAGAAGGGCGGAGTGAACATCGAGGCACTGCGCCAGATGCCTGGGGCATCTACACTGACACGAGTTTTGGCTGGGGTGGTTGGTGGACTTCTGCTGTGCCACCAGAGCGGCTGCAGGGTACCATGGATGCTGGCAGATGTGATCTGCGACATGCGTGACCATGGCTACAGATTTTCTTGGGGCAGCTTTGTTCTATGCCGATTGTATAGGATCCTGCATGGGGTCGTATACAAGGGCGGCCGATGTCTGGTTATGACATCGCTCCTATAGGTTTGGTGCTGGGAGCACATTGCGGTGCGGAGGCCGGTAGGGCTTCCACTGACAGGGGTTGACGGGGAGAGGCCCCGAGTCTTCTACTGGTGGCTCCGGAGAGGGGCACAGCGACGGATCGACCTGTCGGTGTCCCGGAGACTACTGGATGACTTGGTCCCAGACCAGATCACCTGGAGGCCATGGAGGCAGCATCCAGGGTGGGCAGAGGACGCACAGGAGCTGGCTCGCATCAGGCGAGTCTGCTAGCTATGGATGGAGAGGGGAGAGGTGGAGCTCCATCGCTATGACCGAGTTTTGCGATAGTTCGGTCTACAGCAGGGGATCCCATCTCTTAGGGATTACGAGTTTTCTCGGACTGTTCGGGATAACACCACGGTTAGCGGGGCTCCAGACATGCAGCGATTCTGGAGCCAGGATGCAGACGATGCCCCCATCCAGCCAGTGGATGGGGACGACGTAGGAGTAGCCGATGGCTACGATGCCTGGTACGCAGGCATCCGCCCTCCTCGGATGACGAGGGCACAAGGACCGATCCACGCAGTTGTGCGTCGGATAGGGAGGCGGCGCCAGGCGGTGGTAGAGGCAGCCCGGGGTCGCGGCAGAGGAGAGCGGAGGAGGCCACAGGCACAGGAGAGGCCGCGACAGAGGGAGAGGGAGAGGAGGGAGGCGAGACCCCCATCTCCACAGAGGCCACCATCGCCTGATAAGGGCAAGGGTGTGGACATTGGAGAGAGTAGCGAGATGGCTACTCTCCGAGCAGAGAGAGATCGTCTACGAGCTCAGGTGCAGACGTTACAGGATGCAGCTGCACAGCACCAGGCTGAGGTGTCGCAGCTACGAGACGAGAATGCTCGTCTCAGGGCACGAGGCGGAGGGGTAAGCACTCAGGAGCTGCTGCGGTCGGTTTCTCAGACCGCATTCTATCAGGCGCTATACTACCAGGCGGTGCCAGAGGGCCAGAGGATACAGGTGCCACCTGCCATAGCAGAGCCGATCAGGACAGGGTCGACGAGGAGCTCATCCCGGTCGACGACAAGGACTCGCAGTACCACACATACTACGATGGGACCACCTCGCCCTCCGCAGGGCGGGGGAGGAGATGAGGCCGAGAGCTCTAGAGGCTCTCGAGGCTAGAGGGCGGGATACTGCCACTGACATTGTATTATACTTGTATTGATAGAGGATTGAGTATGCCGAGGTATAGATTGTGGCATACCAATCTAGTTTTGATGATGTATATATTCTGTTGATATATATAGATGAGATATTTTTTTTTTGATCATATGACTTGTCTTATGTGATGCTTATGATGCTTTTTATGTTTGATTGATTGATTGAATTGATTGGTGTAATGATTTTATTGATGATTCATGTAATTATGTCGTTTTGGAAAAAATTATAATTTGGATGTCATGCTATAAATATTTTAAATGAAATAATCTGATGTAACAAATTGATTGGTTGTAATGAAATGTGATAAAAATAAAAGAGATTTCTAACAATAATTTCAAAGGACATTGTCGCTATTATAGACCATTTCATGGAGTCGCTGCTCACTCGGTCGTCAAGCTAGTCCTAGGATAGAAATATTGTTTAAAAGAAAAGAGTGCTTAAGAGACTGTCTTAAGACTTTGTTGTGATGATGCAAATGATGATGATGATGGTTTGTTTTCAGATTTCCATGAAAATATTATGCATGAAATATTGTAAAATGATTTTTGCTAGGCATAAATTCCTAAGTGTGATAAAAATTGTTGAATAATTCCTTAAGAATTATACCATCATTGCAAAATGCAAAGGTTGACATAATGATATGAAATAATAAAAATGTGTTTGCTTTTGAAAAGCATAATTTGTGTAATAAAATGAAGTCATATGGTTTTTATGAATTTTGATAAATTGGGAAAAAATATTGTTACAATGGTTTTCGCTAAGTATAGAATATGTAGGTATAGACTTATACTATCATCGCGAAGATCAAAGAAAAGATAATTTTATTGCATGATTAATTTTTGATGAACAGAAAATATGATAATGAGGACTTGCGCTAAGCATAAAATTCCAATTTTGGTTTTGAAACTATACCATCGTTGCGAAAGTCGATAAGATATATATGATATGTTTTAATTGAAATTTTTGATTTCTTCTATTATATAGTTGTCTTTGTGGTAAATAATTGTACTTGATTATTCCAAACAAGTTGCAAAAATAATATTTCAAAGTATTTTGAAAAAATTAGATTTATAAGGAATCCCATGTGCATAAGTGAATTCATTGCCAATCTTGATTTATCATAATGATAGACAAAATCTCTCAAATACAAATGTGTGTGCAATTGTATGGTTCGAGTTACCAGTTTTGAGCAAGATACTATGATACAAGTGATTTGAATAAACCAACTAAGTGTTCATTAACCATGATGTAGATGCATATAACCATACTAGGCTACTATGTAGATCGGATTATCAAGAGCTAGCTAATCCATGAGCAAACATAGGTCTATACAAAAGAAGGTCGCTAATGTGACAGACATATCGCCACGCTAGGAGTTACCCAAGGCCAAGAAGGTTGGGCACAAACCACCTGTTATGGGGCTTACCTCACAGTTTTCGAATAATTGAGAATTCCAGGGATTCAAGCTCATTCACCCTTCTTTTCTTTTCAAAGGGTAGGGAAAGGGATTTTATTGCTTTTCTTGCTTTCTTTTGAACTTTGCTTATTTTTCTTTTGCTTGATTTTTGAGATAGTGCTTGAAATATTGCTGGAATGATATAGAATAACATTTTTCTTTTCTCTTTTCTTTTCTTTTTCTTTTTCTAGGGATACTTGCTCGGATTAGCTGTAGAGCAAGGGATTTTTATTCTGGGTAGGGGTGAGCTTGTCCTTTTGCCAATTCTCAAAGATTCTAGACCATGTGCATGATAGGATAGCAAGGGAAACTTTTCACTCAAGAAATCAGTTCTACTATGTAGCAAAACATGGAAATTACAAATATAATCATTTTATTGTGAAAAGATGTGCTTGGTTTAAGTAAATACCAAGATCAATTCTCTATGCTCAAACTTTATTTAATTGATTTTTGTGTACTTTGATATAAGAGAGATTAGTAATCATGCCAGATAAAATCAAGATATTTATTGTTGTGATTGTGCAAGTGGGGGATGCCAAATAAATGCTAGTTTTATCCAAAATAAGTTGAAACATATAACTGCAATAATTGTAAGAAAATAATGATTTCGAGAAAGTTTTGAAAATGTTGACTCTCTCTTTATTCTGTATATTGTGTTGGTTTCGAAAGAGTCAAGCATATAGCTGTTTTTGGATTTTTTTATGTTGATTTTTGTTTTAAAGCAAAAGAAAATTTACAAAATAAATGCGATAAATATTTTTGAAGATTTTTGAAGATTTTATGAATGTTTTTGAGGTTTTTGAATGATTTTGAACAAATATGTACATGGATGAAATAATCAAATTTATGCATAATAACGTTTGAGATGTAAAATATTCATGGGTTCTTTAAGTTCTTTACCATCTAAGGTAGATAATTTATATGCTCTTGATTCAAATTTCGTGATAATGATGTATGGTCCAAGCCGAGTTGGGCTCAAATTTACCTTTCGGTTCGTTGGTTGCATTTGTATTTTTTTGATTTTCTTTTAGAACAAGATCGCCAATCTCAAAGGATCGATGACGAACTTTCTTATTATATGCTCTTTTAAGCTTGTTTTGGTATGCACGGAGATGCTCTAAAGCATTGATGCATTTTTCGTCTAGGAGTTCCAGCTGACTGAGTCTGCCAGCGCGATATTCATCTCCTACTTCGGTGTCTTGAAGTAGCAGAGCCAAAGAAGGAACTTCTAATTCAAATGGAAAAACTGCTTCGGCACCATATACCAAAACAAATGGTGAAGTGCACGTGGGGGTTCGAACACTAGTTCGATAAGCCCACGTAGCTGGATATAATTGAATATGCCGATTCACGGCCAGTTTTATTGACTAGTCTTTTGAGAATTTTGATTAGAGTTTTGTTAGAAGCTTACGCTTGACCATTACCCTGAGGATAATAGGGAGTAGACCAGCGATGTTGAATCTTATATTTTTGACATAATTTTTTAACATCTTTATTTTTGAATGGAGTTCCATTGTCAGAGATGAGATTTGCAAGAATTTCGAACCTGCAGATGATTTGATTAAAAATGAATTTAGAGACTTGTGAACCGGTGCAGGAAGCTAAAGGCATAGCTTCGACCCACTTCGTGAAATACTCAGTGGCGGTTATGATGAACTTATGTCCATCAGAAGACACAGGGTTAATTTTACCAATAATATCCAAGCCCCATTTAGAAAAGGGCCAAGGAGAAGAAATAGCCTGCAGCTCTTGTGCAGGCGCATGGACAAGGTCAGCATGTTTTTGACACTTGTCGCAATGGCGCACATATTCATGTGCATCCGTTTCCATGGTAGGCCAAAAGTATCCTATCCGAAGGAGCTTTTTAGCAATGACGCTACCACTAAAGTGTCCTCCACAAGATCCATCGTGGGCTTCACTTAAGGCTGATTTAGACTCTTCTAAATTTAGACATCTTAATAGGATACCTTCAAAAGATCTCCTATATAAAGTATTGCCAATGATTACAAATCGACTTGCTCGTCGACGTAATAACCGATGCTTGGTTGCGATTAGAATTAGCGAGGAAAGTCCCATTTTGGAGGAAATCAAATATGTCATGTATACCGAGTTCAGGAGTGGTTTCCTTGATTAGAAACACATCCAAAGGCTCTAAGCATGACTTATGTGAAGCGGGTTCCTGGAGTCGACGAATGATGATAGTGGCATATTCGTCGTCTAACTCCAAGGGCAAGAGAGATGCAGCGACGGCCATGGCATCGGCTGCACGGTTGCTAGTTCGAGGAATGGCTTCCAAGGTAACTTGATCAAACAAGGCCATTAGTTGTAAAACATAGGCCTTATATGGGCGAAGTTTATCATCTCTGGTTTGATAAACTTCATTAATTTGGTTTATAACCAATTGGGAATCCCCAAAAACTAAGAGGTTTTTAATTTTAAGCGCTAAAGCAGCTCGTAATCCAAGGATTAGAGCTTCATACTCAACGATATTGTTGGTGCAAGCAAAGGTTAGTTTGAATGACAGAGGAATAAGATGTTTTTGCGGAGATATTAAAATAATACCCGCATCGGCCCCACTCATGCATCGGGCTCCATCAAAGTATAAGGACCATTGTTCAACAAGGTCTGCCTCTAATTGAAGGCATTCATCGAGAAACTCGATAATGAGGGGATGAGTAGACTCTAAGGGTGCAGCAGCTAATTGATCTGCTATGATTTGACCCTTAACATATTTTTGTCCTATGAAGGTGAGATCAAACTCGCTTAGAGCAAGAACCCACTTGGCTGTGCGACCCGATAAATAAGGTCGACTCATGAGATATCTTAGAGGATCATATTTGGCAATGACATACGTTTTTTGGCTAAGCATGTAATGTCGTAATTTTTGCGTAGCAAACACGACTTCTAGACATAACTTTTCTAACGCTGTATAGCGAGTTTCATAACTGACGAAAGTTCGGCTAATATAATAATTAGCGCATTCTCGTTTTTCATCATCAAGCTGAGCTAACATAGCTCCTAAGGCAGAATCTGAAGCAGAAATATATAAAAGAAATGGGCGATCAGATTTAGGCGGTGAAAGCACCGGAGGGTTAAGGAGATATTGCTTGAGAAGTTCAAAAGCTTCTCTACATTTTGTATCCCAATTAAAGGGGACGTCCTTCTTAAGGAGTTTAAGAAAGGGACCAGTTTTGTCCGCCAGCTTATCAATGAAGCGACGGATAGCTTGAAGTTTACCTTGTAAACTTCGTAATTCAGATATATTAGTGGGTGCGGGCATATCAGTGATAGCCGCAATTTTGAGAGGGTCAATTTTGATACCACGTAAAGAAACTAAAACCCCTAATAACTTGCCGGATTTAACTCCGAATATACATTTTGTTGGATTTAATCGAATGAGATATTCTCGTAATCGATTAAAAACTTTTCTTAAATCGTCTAAATGATGATCTTCAATAAGAGAGCGAGCTATAATATCATCTACATAATCATGTAGGATATCATGCATCATATCATGAAAGATGTAGGTCATGGCCCGTTGATAAGTTGCCCCGACATTCTTTAGGCCAAAGGGCATCACTTTCCAGCAAAAGGTACCCCAGGGGGTAATGAAGGCTATTTTAGCCTGGTCTTCAGGAGCTATCCTGATCTGATTATAGCCGAAGAATCCATCCATTAAGGACATCATCCCACTTCCGGCAGTAAAATCAATAATTTGGTCCATATTTGGAAGAGGAAAGTCGTCTTTAGGGCATGCAGCATTAATATCTCTGAAATCTGTGCAAACCCTAACTTTGGTGGCTTCTTTCTTGGTGACTGGAACTACATTGGAGATCCATTCAGCATAATCAATAGCTTGTATGAAGATAACATTCAGGAGTTTTTCTAACTCCCCTTTGACTAGCAAGCCCACTTTGGGATGCATTTTTCTAAGTTTTTGTTTAACAGGTTTAGCATCCGGATGGACCACTAGGTGGTGCATGACTACAGAAGGGTCTAGACCTGGCATATCTTCATATGTCCAAGCGAAGACATCTTCATACCCTTTAAGAAATGCAATGTATTGTTCTTGTTTTTCTTGACTTAGTTCTGCTCCAATGTTGATTATGTGAGGGTTGTCCTCAGTTCCAATATTAATTTTAAGGACATTTTCTACCTCCATGTGTAGATCTCTTTCAAAATTAGGTGGGGCAGGTGAAACGCCCAACTCTTGTAACTCTTGTAAAGTTAATTTAGATAATTCGTTCTGAGGGTCGGTGGCCTCAAGTTGAGCTATGGTTGGTATAGAACCATCAAAATAAAACCCGTTATACAACATCTCTTCAACAGAGACATCATGGAAGATATCTCCTTCCAACTCTTCATCGGGGTCAACAATCATTTCAGGGTATGCTATGGATAGCATGTTGCATGAAAATGACAGATTTTTAAGAGGTAAATCAACATGTCTATCCAAATAGTCTTGATAGCATATGAGATGATCATCATCCTCAAAAGGAAAGGGTTGACCCTTACTAGGTAATAGGCCCACACCACATCGGGCGAGGCCATGGTTCTACCTCGAAAGGTTCTTTCATGCCATTTTGGAAAGGTCCTAAGCCTTTCCCTTTATATCCCATTTTAAGCATCATGGGTTTAGCTTTAATATAATCGTTGGTAAAATAGCACCGAGCATATCCATCATGATGGGTTTTGATATTATGAGGGATTCTTCCCCAGTCATATCCGTTGTACATGAAGGCGCAACTCCCGACTTGGTAAGTACTTCCCATAGGTTGTGGGAGGCCCAAAGTACGAGGAGATGGCGGCAATTGATTTAAAAGGTCTGAATCTTGCATGAAATCATTCATTTTTTCTGATATTAAGATTGTAGATAAATCTGGTAAAAGATCATCAGAAAGGGCATAAGATGTAGAAGGGTTATTACCTATGTTTTGAGATGTGGAAGGTATGATAGATGTGTCTGAAGGTTTTGAATTTATGGGATTAGAACTTGAAGAATTGGTTGTAGTTTTAAGAGCTTTTTGATGTTCTACAGTGATTTGTTTAGCAGGTGGTTGATCTATATGGGAAGATGAAGTTAATGGAAGAGGAATAGATGAAATGATGGGTTTATATTTCACGGTTTTAGATGAAGAAGAACTAGGATATGTGGATGACAGAGCAGGGCAAAATTGCACTCCAACTGGTTCTGCCAATGCACACATATCAAAAGGTCTAGGGTCACCATGAATAGTGACCAACTGATTTTTAAACTCAAACTTAACACATTGGTGTAAAGTTGATGGGACTGCTCGCATGGCGTTAATCCAAGGGCGACCCAAAAGTATATTGTACGATGCTGGGCAATGTACAATGAACACAGTTGTCTCAAGGGTTCTAGGACCAACTTGCAATGGGAGGGTAATGACTCCACACGTTTCTTGTGTTTCGTCATTAAAGGCTTTGATAATCATATCAGTCTTCTTCATTTCATCACTTCTAAAACCAAATCGTTGGTAGAAGTCAAAGGTGCGAATGTTTAGAGATGAGCCATTATCAATCAGGACTCGTTTGATAGCTACATCCCCAATTAAAGCTGTAATATACAAGGGATTATCCTTGTGTAAACTGTGTTGTGGGATATCTTTATCCCGAAAGTCAATACAATCAATCTCTCGCGTGATGATAGTATTGGCCATAGCTTCGGGTTGGATGTTTTGAGGTACCATCATCTGGCTCAAAGTAAGCATCAATTCATCCCTATGGGTGGGGGAGGATCTTAATAAATCTAAAAGGGAGATTCTAGCGGTGGTATTAGACAATTGCTCATTAATGCTGTAAGGGGGTTTAGTTTGAACAATAGGAGCATGACTTCCTTTATTAGGATTTTTCAGAACAAATGGAGCTGATCCATCGTTCTGGTTTAGTTCTTGTTGGGGATTTTGAGCTTGTTGTCGAGTGACGACTCCGATGGTACCTACAATGTTATAGTGATGACGTTGAAAGGGTCTCGGTTGAGAGTTTATGGCTTGTTCATAAGGAAGGACTTCATTAGAAGAAGGTCGAGTAGTGACTCTTCTGGGAAATGGTTCTTCTGGAACATTAGCATCTGTGATAGGTTGAATAGGATCTGATTCGTTTTTAGAACTATTCGATTGAATGGTGTCTACTTCACTCTCACTATCTGACTCTATATTGCTAGAATCAGAAGTTTGAAAATTATGTAAGAGCCTGGTTGTAACCAGGGATAAGGTTGTGTCGAATGTGTGAGAGTCCTGAACAGGTAATTGCCCGCTAATGGTTCCTACATATCGGGTAGGAGGGGGAACATTGTGATGTTCAATTTGATTGGCTACCTCTTTACCATGTCTTGGTAAAGGGTGTTGAAATATGTCTAAAGTTTGATTGGCATTCTGATTTTGATTTTGGGGAACAGTATTTTGGGTATTATTAGGAGGGTTTTGTTTAGGTTGGAAGGCTTGCACTTCCATTTCATTATTGTCAATCAAATCTTGTATTTTATGTTTCAATCTCTTACAAGCGTTGGTAGAATGTCCAGGACCTCTATGAAAATCACAGTGCAAATCAGCTCTATATCCGGGTATGCTTGGGTCAAGTTCCCGGATAGCTGGCAGTTGGATTAAACCTCTTTCAAGAAGTTGAGGTAAAATAGTTGATAAAGGTTGGTTTAATCTAGTGAACTCTCGAGGAGGCTTATCGAGCGGTTTCAAGATGAATTTTTTTGTTGTTTTTGTTGCATTGACATTAGCAACATTTACGCTGTCAATGACTCCATCACCGACAACCTGTTTGTTTTTATATTGATTTCTAGATGTTTTCTCATCATCCTTCTTTCTAAGTTGGCCTCTCCTAATGAGGGCATCTTCTACCCTTCGAGCTAAGTCTATAGCTTGATCGAAGGTAGTCAAAGTAGCTGTTGATAGCTCATAAGAAAGTTGTTCTTGTAAATTGTTAATGAAAATGTCTAACATTTCCCTATAGGGTAGCACAAAGTGCAGTTTTCCTGTCAATTGTCTCCATCTTGCTAAGAAATCAACAAAACATTCGTCTTTATCTTGTTTTAAATTGTATAGGTCTTTAATAGTTACATGCCTCTCGATGTAGGCACTAAATTGATGAACAAATGACTCAGTCTGTTTCTTCAAAGTTTCTTAAGGAGTGAGTGGGCAATTGATAATACCACTCTAACGCCATTCCACCTAAAATTTTGGGGAACATTTTTAGTAATAGCAAGTCGTTATGCGATATGTCATGACATGCTATCCTAAACATGCGAAGATGTTCTATGGGATCTTCGGTTCCTTTATAGATAGGCAGGACGGGCATGGGAAAATGTTTAGGGTATGGTTGAGCTACTACTATGGGATCCAATGGTTGGCTACAAATCTCTCGATAATTATACGAGGGACGGTAGGGATCTATCTGGTCCATACGTGAAGCCAATTGTTTCACCATAGCTTCCAAACTACTAGTTTGCCCCCCATATTGATTTGGTGGGGCATTGCCATAAGTGTTATGGGCGTAGGATGGAGGAACATGCAGATTAGATGCCATGTTACTATTGTGTAAAACATTGGTAGGAAAAATATTATGGAGGAGTTTTGAAGTTGGATTGTGTTGTATTGTAGATTGTTGAAAGTTTGTATTTGGCTTTGTTTTAGATTTTTGTCTATTTAAAGCATTTTGCTCAACTTGTTTGGAGGAAGGAAGTAGTGAAGGGAATTTTCTTTTGTGCGGGAGTGATTTTAGGTTGAGTAACAGGTTGCTTAGGAGGTTGGGTGACCTGTTGTTTGGTCATGGCTTGGGCTATAGTGACCATATTCGCATTAGATGGTCCACCCTTATCACTTTCTTGATCAATGAAAGACAAAGGATTAGTTTGCATATCAATCGCCCGTTCTAAGACTGGCTTGAGCATCACTAATTTCCCCTTTATCAATACGGACTGCCACATTAAGGATGTCGATATGTTGATTAAGAAATTTTTGAAAATGTTCTGCGTTGTCAAAAGTGATGCCTCCATTTGGAGCTATTCTAGGGGACGAAGATTCTTTAACACTTCCTTCTTGTTCCTTATCTTCACCTAAGTCTTCATCTGATTGACCTAGAGTTTCACCTTCCGGATTTGTATCTCCAAGAAGGACATTTGGGTTTTCAGTTGTATTTTGTATCCAATCTTCTCCTTCTCCTAAAATCTCTTTACCATTCCTAAGTTTAGTCATGGTGCTAAGTTTTGATTTCAGCAAATATATATATATATATATATATATATATATATATATATATATATATATATATATATATATATATATATATATATATATATATATATGCAACAAATTAAAAGGTATATATTTATATATACCTAATGCAATATTGTAAATGAAATGTTTAAGTTTTTTTTTACTATGTTTTTTTGATTTTTTTTTTGATTTTTTTAGTTTTTCTTTGAAACAATATAATAAATACAGCAAATGAAACAAGAAATGCACACAATAATAATAAGGCTAAAAATAGATGAACTAATCTTCTATGAATAACTTATGGATATCATTAATAGGTTCAAGCTGTTCAGGGGTCATGAAATGTTCTTCTTCAAATTGAAAGTTTTCTTTTAAGAATTTGATGAAAAGGGCTATGGTAATATTGTCTATCTCAGATGCCGGTTGGAAATAATAATTCTCACGACAATATTTACAATATAACATAGCTCTAGGAGTTTTGTTCCATCTTCTCCTAACTATAAGATCATCTTCTAAGGAATCTATATGAACTAAAAATGGGCGCACTATAACGGTGCTTTCAAGATCTTCCTTGAAAGTTAAAAATTTTGTAGATACAAGAGCTCTCCTATAGGCTAACCACCTATGGCAAGCTCTCTGAAGTTCATGATAGAACACTAATTGATGAGGATCCAGGATTCTATCCAAGACTAGCCTCTTAATCTGTTTAAGTCGTGTGGACCTAGATGAAATGATACTAAGTCTCTTGATAAGCTCGTCCCACAAGGATTGATTTCTACTTGCTTCAGGGACACTAAGGACAGAATTAACTTCTATGGCCGCTATTTGGTTTACTACGTTTATAGTAACTGCTAACCTCTTTTTAGGAGCTACCATCTAAACATGATTTTGAACCTTAAATGTTTTAAAATGCATCTAAATTTTTTTTTTTTTTGTCTTGTTTGTTTTTGTTCAAAAGGTTATGATGCATTCACGTCGGGTTCACCAAAATGTATCGCTCCAAATTTTTCGCACCCCTACCTTCAGGCTATTGGATCCACGCCCGAAAGGAGGATGGGAAAAGGATGGTGCGGTACCTCGAACGAGAGGACTTTGCGAAGGTCCCGCCTCTCAAGGGAGGTGCATTTTGGTGATTTTTCGACGGATGGTGGGTTCACCAGGAAACATTTGACGGTAGTTTCCATGCCTAGGTTTTGGGAATGAGTTTTGATGAGTTCATTTTATTTTTAAACATTCATCCTAGGTTTGGCCGAATGATTCTAACTTAAACTACATGAAAATGCAATTTAAATGCATACAGCAAACAGAAAGGAAAACAGAAACAAAGAATTTGTAGGAGGCCAATGAAGATTACCTGATCCGGAAGTCTGATGGAGTTTTTGAAGCTTGAAGCAGTCTGGATCGTCCGCAATTCAATAGAATCGCCTTCAATTTGATAAAATCGTCTGAACTGACAAGATCGTCTGCAATCTGACGAATTCGTCAGATGAATTCATCAGAGACCTGCAAAACAGCAAGCAGATGCGAAATACGAGAAATTCTATTTTGCAAACAGGGGCAAACTATGTAAAACAGTAATATGAGTGTTGAACAATATACAGGAATAGAAGTAAATGCAAATAACTGTGTTTAGATAGCAGAATATGATCTTAATCTGTAAACTAGACAAAATGGGTGAACTCCAAATGCAATATAATATAAAAACTAAATAAACAATCTAATTTATAACATAAAATGACAGAGAAAAGAGATAGAAGAACAAACTCCAGGCATTGATTGCCTCGATGTGCGTTGCAGTCGAAATCGTCTCGCATCAGTACGAGATCGTCCCGAATTTGACGAGATCGCCTCCGATCTTGACAGGTTCGTCGAGCTGCGATAGGTGTCGGCTCCGACTGAAAACCAATGGTGTACCTGCAATGAAATGACTATAGGACTAATGCAAAATATGAATTACGATGTTTTAGAGCATAAGGGTTCAATTTGCATAAAAATTCAGCCAGGGGTTGGGGAGGGAAAAGCCTTAGAGTTAAATAGGCATAGGATAGTTGTTGGGAGGTTGGAGATCATCCCAATTTGGGAGATCTCCAACGGGGGAAGGGTCCCAACGGCATAGACATGCTTCTTACCGGATTGGAGACCCGTTGGAATGGATTCCAACTATGCAAATTTAGTTTTGCGACGAAATCGTCTGGACGTTCTAGTCCAGACGAAATCGTCAAATCTGGGGCGATATCGTCTGATCGGAGACGATATCGTCAAACGGTCAAAACAAGCTGCTAAAAATGGCACGGAAAAGGAGGAAACGGGTTTCTCGACGGTTAACGGGCGGTTTGGGAGGTTAAATTTGAATTTAAATTTATTTACTAAGGTGAATGTAATTATTCCAATTTTATTGCGCCAATTTTAGGGTGCTACAATTTCCTTAATTATGCCTTGTCCACTGCTAACATCAGTGACCTAAACTTCTTAGCTGCTCAAGATGACAATGACCATAGGTAGGAACTCAGAGGCCACTAGACCTAACAGTAGCCAGATCCATAGGTCAAAATAAGGGATTTTCTCCTTGAGGTATCCCAAAAAACAACAAATAAACACACTTTGGTGGTTTTAGATCACCAAAATGTTCAAAATAACAAAAAAATCATATAAAATCATAATCTCAGGTAGGCCTCGTATTCAGTCACCTACTCTATCCACTCAGTGATTACAGTGAGTTGCACTCCATGTATTTCGATGAGATGAGTAGATAACCATAAGGCCACTTGGGGTAAAAACAACTCATTTTGGAATTATGATGTGCCACCCTTCAATCCCAAAGAAGACCAAGATCGTCAGGTTGCTCCACGGGTGTGAAAGGATCATCCTAATTCCCCCATGACATCAAAAACATTAATTCAAAGTGATACAATTTAAAAATAAATAGAATCACTCATCCTAACTCCCTAAGAAGGCTATTGATAGCCAAAACGCTCCTCGGGATAAGGATAGATGATTATCATAGACAATTGGAATCACACTTGGATGTGGGATTACCCATTAAAAGCAACAAATACTAGAAAGGAACTAGATTAGTCATATTGGTCAAGCAACTTATTGCTTCATTGATTGTCATTTCTTCACCAATTCATTGTGTGAAGTAGTTCAAAAATTCAACATAATCATAATCAAAATCAATAAAATATCACTCGATCATAGCAAAATCATGTTTATCCTATGAATCATTCCATACAACAATCACAAATTTCCCTTATCTACTAGGAATGCAAGCAGACATGACATCTTCAATTGTAGCTCTTCTATCGGTCAAAACTATAATAGCAACTGAAGCTACCCGATTGAGTTTGTGGAATGTGTGCAATTTAACATGCGAAAGCCACTGAGCTAATTCCTTGAATGTTGAGGTAATGATTCAAGGGATTTATGCCATCATGCATGATTGGGCCATCCAGTGTTGATAAGACAATTGATCACCATACACCCTACAAATATATCAGTGTACATTTTTTCTCAACGTTGTGTTTTCCACATAGTGCGTCACAAAAAGGGGCATCTATAGACACCTAAATCATGTCATGCTTAGGGGAGTTTCTCACATAGACACACTCATAAGATCATAAGACATAATATTGGACTTTCCAAGCATCAACAATGGTTCTCACCACTCATTTGGGGCCTTTTAAAGCCATCCAAGCCTAGCCACTCAAGCCAAGAGTAGCCAAATCCTAGCCACTCAAGCCTAAAGTGGCTAGACCTTAGCTGCTATAGATGATAGTGGCTAGATATTAGCCATTGTATATGACAATGGCTAAGCCATAAGAAATAGTTTCCCAACAAATAGGCCTAATTACAGGTGGAAGTTGCAGTTTGCATGCAATAAAGGTGAGCGGGAGTAACTTTGCATTCCTTTTCATGACCAGTTCACATAGGAGGCTTGAGTTTGCATTTAAAATTTAGTTAACTAACCTCCAAGCATAGAAAAAGGATAAAATCTTCTCATACTAATGACCATTTCACATAGAAGACTCAATTGGGTAGTTAGATTTCAATTAACTAGCCTTCAAACATAGACAAAATACAAAAGCTTCTTATGCTAACTTACACTACACATGAGGAATTCATTTCTAGGGCTTGGACATAGACCTAGGATTTAACATTATAAAAGGTGCAAGCCTAATAGCACCAAGACATCCTTTATATAATATAGATCATAAGAGAGATAGGAGATCATATCAGAGAGAGAGACATATTTTTGAGGAGAGCTTTCGAGACTTGGAGAGTTCTCTTTGAGATCACGTGTATGATGGAGCTCTAACGAATTGAAGAGCATAACACCTATTATTTTTACATCAGATACAAGCTTTGACCCATAAATTTTGGGTAAAGAGAGCAAGGTTTACCTTAGTGACCACTGTCTTGGACAGTGGCCTGCAATCTTAGCTTAGGTTTTAGACAACTTTTTTTATTCTATTTCTTCATGTTTTCATATCATTATCATAGATTTGCATGATTTCATGGCATAGTTTCATCATATTTCCATTACATTCTTTTATTACTAACAACCTCATATGGGGAGGCAATCTTAGACACCTAAGTATGTGTTGTTATTTCATTTCTTGTAGGGCCACAGGTTCATCGGATGAATTTTGCAACATACGAGAGAAAAAGGGATCCCTCTAGGAAATAGACCTGGAGAAGGAGGCATCTGTAAGCCCTCATACATTTTGGAGTGCAGAATTGGAAAGATTTTATAAGCACACCACCTCTTCACAAAAGGGGCACTCTTTTCCTATTTGTAACTTATTTTTTCAAAATGGGTATCCCTAAGAGGGACCGACATGTAACCGAGTTTCAATATCAATAAAGAGATCTATCTTTGTTATTTTGTGTTATATTGTTTTTCTTCTTGTCTTCCATTTTATTTTGGGTTTTTAATAACATTGCAAGTAGGGTTAAAAAAAGGGGCGCTATGTGCATCCCAAGGTCAGTAGGTAGTTGGTACTATGGTTGAAAAGGCAGTTGACACCCTTGCTCATATAGGCCTAGGTTGTAGCCTTGCTAGTGACACTGCCCAAAGTACTTTAGAGTTAACTCAACATTTGACAAGTAATGAACATTCATGGTGAAAGGTTCATCCTCATATATTTCTAGATTAGGAGTAGTGTGTGTGTAATCTAGATCAACATATATGAAATTAGTCTGGTTGGATTGCATCCCCAAAGGAACCACTATATCTACTAGTAGACTTGGGACTCTTGGATTCCCCATGTCTTGTGCAGACTCAATAATTGGCATGAATGTTACATTTTACACAATATATTCACCTAGTGCTATATTGGCTAGGTGAATTATCACCTATGGTGTAGATGATGTTGTTAATGCAGGCTAAGGTATCTCCTTGGTTGTTTCTTGGGAATGCTCCTCCTCCATGGGAGTAGGGACTCCTGCAGTTGCTATGGTTAGAAGTTCCTTGTGTTCTTCATCCACCAGGGGTGCCTTCAACTTCTGTTTATCTCTTGCCTTATCTATTGAAGGCTTTTTAAAAGCGCCAGTAGCTTTGGATGTAGGAGGTGGTGTCGACGTGGATGGGTCACCTCGCACTGATATGCTTTTGCTTCCTAGCTATGTGGTTGGGTATGAAGGCCTTATGTACAAGTGCATTGATGATAGGATAAAATCCCCTAACAGGTTGGCTTGATGCATGTAATTGAATGGCTCTTCATCATATGGAACCACATGAACTTATCCCTTGTGCACATACTTGACATATTGGTGTAGGATTGAGGGTATGCACTACATGTCTCTAATCTAGGGATGCCCTAGAAGGATTTTATATTGAATCACCCCTTATAACACATGACATATCATGGGGATGGTCTTATGTCCTACTTTTATAAGCAAAATGACCATACCTATTATGGATCACATTGTATCGTTAAAAGCCCTAAACATGTAGAAATTTGGGATGATGTTGGACTTAGGGATCTTCAAGTGCCCTATAGCCTTAGTGGTGATGATGTTGATCGATGAGCCCGTATCGATCAAAACCTACTTGAATGGAATGTCATTGATTGATGCAATAATGTGGAAAGGTGGGTATGCTGAAGTAGTAGGGACTACCTTAATTTCATGATTGTAAAAATGAATCATAGGTTCTTGGTACTGTTGTACTTGCTCCAAAAAATATGTGAACGCATCGGGGTTCTAGGGCTAGAGCTCGATTGATCTCAAAATATCCATTAAAGTCTCACTGTATCTAGGGGACTGTTGTATGACCTCATAAATGGATAACTTAGATTCATTTGTAGATTTTGTTCTAGTCTACTCCAAATAATCACCACAAGTCTCGCTAGTGGACCTGAAGGGTTGTCATACACCTATCTTTATTGAGGTGTAGTTGGAATATTGATGGGAGCTACTAGAGGCTATGTTTTCCCACATATCTTACTCCTAGTTTCCACATTCACCAACTCAACCATTCTTATGCACCCCTAAATGGGTGGCTCAACTCAGACCTGGTTAACTTGGGCACCCTGATCCCTAGGGGCCTCATGATTGGTCAACAGGTTTTGGTATAACCCATGTCTCTATTATCGAGAGCTAGTGGGTTGTCAACTTTTAGCTCTCCCTTTTAAATCATGTTTTGTACAACATTATTAAATTTGATACAATTATTGATGTTATTCCCCTGTATCCTGTGATATGGGAAGTATTGATCTTCCTTGTATCCCCTTGGCTTGGGATCATTAGGATCCACAATTTGTATGTTAGGAAATTTGATCCTATGTACCTCATTCAATTGATTAAACATTGACTACATTGATTCGTTCAGAGGTGTATAGTAGTGAGGTGGACAATGCTCTTTTTTTTTGCCCTAATTGTTTTTAGGGTCATAATTGGCTGGCATAGGGTGAGCCTGGTTATTTTGGGGTTGTTGTCCATTTCCCTCCTTTGGTGCAGCCAATAAAACTTGATTAACTTGATTACCTCCTTTGGTAATTCTGCTTGTTTTTATTATTTTGATTGTTCATGCTCCATTATTTCTTGTTACGAATCTTAAGTTCTTTCTCATTGACATTAATGTCTTCAATAAGTTTGGCTTGATCCAAGGCTTCTTCAAATGATTCATATTGCTGCAACTGCAATAGCAAAGAAATATGCTTTGCACAACTCTTTGTGAACATATGGACAAGTTCCTCTGTGGGGATGGAGGATGATAGTTTTCCCATGATTTTTCTCCACCTATATCCATAGTCCATCATTGGCTCATCATCATATTGTTTCAAGCTAGACAAATTAGACAAGTTCACCTTATTCTCTGCTCTGAAGGAAAACCGTTCAAGGAATGCATTCACCAATTGCTTAAAATCGATGATGCTATGCTTGGGCAACTGGTTGAACCATTGTGTTTTTGTGCCTAAGAACTTCATGATAAATGTCCTCAATATAAATATGTCATTCTTCTCAAGGTGTAAGAATGCATTCATGAAGTTGGTCACGTGTTCTTGTGCATCTCCCTCCTCATTAAACTTGTCTAACCTAGGCATATCAAAGTGCCTAGGATATTCTAGACTGGTACTGAGGGACACAGAGGCTAGTTGTGAATATTTCTCAATGTTGGATTTTGTCTGCCTGTGTCCTACTTCTAGAGTGACTTGACTCTCTTAGCAAGCATCTGGTATGCCTTTGAGAAAATAATGTCATGTTCCTAAAGGTTTTCTCATGGTGGTAAAGGAGGTAACCCTGTTTTGGCATGGTTATGGAATCTATACTCATCTTCTCTAACCATGGATGGAGTTTTAGGAAATATTTTTTCATGGTCTTCCATCCCTACCCTTTCCTCATTGAATTATATTTGTTCGAGGTTGAGGTGTTGTTAATGTTGTGAATTGTCGTGAGCATGCTCATTTTCTAGCCTTGTGCTTCTTGCCAATTGCAAATTGGCATGTCTCCCATGTCGACATCTCTCACAACCTATGTGCATGTTTGTTCAAGCCAACATCTCTACTAGATCCTCATGCTCAACTCTTTCTTCTCTTGAACATTGTTCTTGTAGGTGCATGCATATCTTCCTTCGCTCTTCTTGCTCAAGAGCTTCTACATATTCTCGCTCAATGCGTAGCTCCTCTTCCAACCTATGTAGGTGTTCAGAGTGACCTGCTATTAAAGGCTCAAATCTTTCTAACTCAATGGGAAAAGTTCTATTGTTGAGGCCCCTCAGGGAGGCTCTTGTTATGTGTTGGTCCCTATATACTAGGGTAACTTTCTATGTGTACTATTTTATGGGTTGAGTACCCTCATGATATGATGTAGTGTATGTGTTGTGGAGTCACTTTGTAGCTTCCCCTAGTTCAACGGTGCATCTAGTGGCTATGCTACATGAACTTCCTAAAGCATAATGTTTGGTAATAATACTTCTCAAATATGGTCTTAAGGAAACTCAATCCATCTCATCAAGTTGTCAAGTTATCCATGATTGATCCTATGGATTCCCCTTGGCACCAATGAGCTCATGGTTTAAGGGTACCCTCCCATATGTAGGGAGGTTGTAATATTTCTTGGGCCTACGATTGGGAGTGGCCCAAATTTATTGCCCCTCATTGGGCTGATCTATCCTATCCGTATCATGCAAGGCTTGGGACCTTGCACTCTCTATGTGCATATGGGATGAGGATGGCCTTGATGATTCCTCATGCTAGCATGATGGTAAAGGTCTTGAAGCCTCTACATATATGTGCAATGATGGAGGTTGGGATGCCTTCGCATGTCGGTGAAAATAGGGAGGTCATGATGCCTTCACTTGTCTATGTGATGAGAGGTGCCATGAAGACTCCTCATTCTTGTGTTCTGAGGAGGGCCTTGAGGCCTCATCATGTCTATGAGATGAAGCACCATGAGGTGGATATCTTGATAAGGTTTCTCATGGAGTCCCCCCAAGGATTGAGTTGTTTCCCCTAATACTTTCCAAACTTCATTCGACGACACTATGGGTGGGCAGCTCAATGACAATGTGATTATGAGTGTGAGGAGCACTAAATTCCCCCTCGATGTTATACTGAGGGTGGCTGCTCTGTGTGTTCACAATTCTTATTATACATTATCTTCTTGATTAGTTTCCAAATTAAGTAAACAAAACAAGCAAGTGTTTATATCTTTTAAGGATTAGCGTGTTCCCTAAACTATTTGGTGTGTTTGGATTTTTTGTTGATCTTGAATTCTTGTTCATGTTTGGACTTAGAATTGAGGGAACTCAATCAAAGTGGATACTAGGAACACTAGTTCCAAACATGATTTCTCAAAAGAGTCTATGGTACACCTCTTAAATCCTAGTGGGGGGTTTACCTAAATATTCCACTATGAAATAGTGGGAAATATTTTGAATATAAGTGACCTACACCAACTAAAAAATAGTTCTCTATTCTATATAAGGATGTCTAGGGGCAAGCCGATGGAAGGAGATGAATTCCAATGTCATCGGTTTGAATTCCAATGTTACCAATGTTGTTGTAGAATGTGCAAGTGTGTGGGGTTATTTTTAGATTTTGAAATATAAAATTATACATCAACCAACATTCATGATTTACATAACTACATGCCTAAAAATAATATTTTGTCTTCAAAAATATGCATATCTAATTTATTCCAGATGATTTTCATGCAATTCACTTCCTACTTTGTGAATGGGAGGCCACTGGTTGGGCCACACATAATAAGACTAAACACATGGAATCCTAGCACCCTGGAGACCAGGTCAGACCTTAAAAGTAGAGGCCCATTGTTCCTATCAGTGCCTAGAAGAAACTAAAGAAATATAAGAAATGTACAATGTAGTTTTCTTTTCATTTTCTTCATTTTTCCCTAATTAAACTACATTTTTGCTTGTTGTTTCTAGAAAATAAATGTAGACATAATATCACATAGAAAAATAATAATGAAACCAACCTTAAATCCCACTCTGGTGATGAAAATTTTGAGCTCTACTACACTCTACTGCTAGTCGCTTTCAACCAGAGTGGCTGATTTTAGCTGCTGACAGCTACAACAACTAAGATTTGTTGGTTGTTGTCAGCCAGAGTGGCCGAGACCTACAAGTCACTATTGACCAGAGTGGCCAAAATATCAATAAACTAACTAGAAAATAAAACCTAGTGGAGGTCCCACAATGATCGTCATTTGTACGACCCCAAGAGGCACACACCCTAACTACCCTACTTGCAATTTTGATTTATCAATGTATATTATCACTTGCACAAAATGAAAGTACTAAAAGCACATGCGACACAAAAATAAGAAAACAAAAAAATATGCTTTATTTATCGATATCTCAAATCCTCGATTACAAGTCCATCCCTCTTAGGGATACCCATCATTTTGATACAAATATTTACACAATATAGAGCAACGATTGGATGTATTCCCTGTAAGAGAACAGTGCACATACACAGGCCTCCTAGTCCCGCACAAAAAATTGTATGGGGCTTACAAATGCCCCTTTCTCTAGATCTAGTCCTAGAGAGATATTTATGCTCCTACTACTTCAATCTGGTCCTAAAGATCTGTACCTGCACTCATGGAAACAACAAAGTATGCTTAGTAGGATGGGCTACCTCTCGGATGAGATCTTTGTTAACAAATCTAAATAATCCTGATAGTAATGAAATACAAGCATAAGAAGAATAATAAATGCATGTAAAGTTGAGAAATATAGAATAGATGCATTAATGGAAGTGGATCTGAGCTATGACTTAACTAATCAAATTAAACAATAATGAATCTAGACTAAAGCAAAGAGAAATAACATCTATGCCCTAAAATATACCTATGGGCCACTATATGAGACAACAAACATGATATGAAGCTTTATTCCTTGTGAATTAGGGGCTATTGTGCTATCTTCTTTGCTGCAATTGATGTTCAAGGATCACCTGGCGTGTCTCCTAAACTAGTTGGCGGTTGGGAATAATGAATATGCAAACTGATACATGATAGCAGCTCAATCAGACGGTTCTCCAATGCTCCTTATAGGGGTGTAGCTTGGTTCTCCATTTTGAAATGGCTTTGTTGCTTGACACTAAAAATTCATGGATATTTTGATTTTTGTGGGAGATTCTATATGTAGAGACCTCCCTCTCAGATCTAAACTTTCACTTCCTAGAGAAGCCTCCATCCAAATTGCATGCGACTGACCATTCTGGGTGGGAAGCATCAATAACAAACTAGCCTTGAAGGGGTAGTTAGGAGGAACTCAGGGAGTTCCTCACCAAAATCCACCCATAAAAAATGCAAATATGTAGTCAAACTATGTGATTTGGGTTCGTAATCATTACCAGACTGTGCATGGTGCTAGCCACTATTGTATCCAATGGCCAGGTGTGGTCGTTGTAGTCTTTAGCGACCAGGTGTGATAGGTACTTTTATTGAGAGTGGCCAAGCTTGGATGGGCTAGAATTGTAGACACTAAAATGTGGTAAACCCGATTAAGCATCCACAAGCAGTGATCAAATTGACATAATATGGCCCCTTGAGCAGCCCTTAGGAGGCTCACATGGTTCTAGCCACTCTAAAAAGGGTTTTAGAGGCTATTGGCCCAATTTTAGGAGGTTTTAGCCCAAAATTCACCATCGTCCGACCTTGGGATGAGGGTAGATGCTCCTCATCCCACCCTAAAATGGTGGTGAGCCCTCGTCCCAGGGTGGGATGGTGGTGAAGTTTGACACAAAAAAATCAAAATTTGGCCAAATGGCACCCAAAAACTACCATTTGACCACCCAAACAGAGCATGAAAAGTATATTATAGGGAATCCTTATGACATCCATATTTATGAGGGCCAAATTGGGAGATCCTATTCCACACCCTGTGCATGCCTCCCATTTGACAAGTGGCACCTCCTGCCATGCATGCCCTTGCATGCCTTTTTGCACATGAGCCCCTTTGGGCTATAAAATGGGTTCCATATCCATAAAAAATAATATATAGGAGTTCTAGGATATGCAATGGAGTGCTTCCAAGATTTAACCTCACCTTATTGCACCTTTTTGCCCTCGTAATCTTCCTTTTGCCAAGGAGGTTACCGGGTGACTTCAAGAAGGTAATCCGAGCATAACTTTTCCATATAGGTGAATTTATTCACAAAATTTGATGAAAACACACCTTAGGTAGTTTAGGAACATCTTCCAATGGTTTTGTAACAAAAAGTGACCGGATTTGGTGGGTATCCCCTCCTAGGATGCCCCCCAAATAATTGCAATCATCATCGCTACCCCCAAGATCAGGGTAAATTCTTAAGCAATTTCTTTACCATTTTTTATTTTTTATTTTCTACATTATTCCATTATGTTAAATTTAAAATTTTAGGTCATTTGGAGTTAAAATGAATTAGTTGTGCTATTTTTAAGTTTTCATAGGCTTGTAGGGCCCATCTGGGCACCCTAGTTTGATTCAGGTGGATACGAGATCCAATTGGAAACTATGACCATATGGGTTGTCTTGAAATAGAATTTTATGTATACTAACAAAATTTTATGAGTTTTGGATAAGTGCAGGTTTGATATTTTGTTGTCCTCCTTTTCGTAGGTTGCAGACGGGCGACGCTTAATTGAGGGGTATACGGGTGAAATTTATGATATTTTTTGGGTTGTATCCTCCAAAAACTCCTCCTTAACATCTATGCAAATTTTCAAGTCATTTTTATATCATTTGATGCACTTTTAATTCATATGACATTTTGCCCCTGTGGGGATTGCATGTTTTCACCATACACCCTTGCTATTTGACCCCTTTTGCTTCCTTGTGTGTAGGTGCAGGTCCTCATAATGATTTGGTAATAAATATAAGACATCAAAGAACCTATATACAAGTAGCAATGGCATTAGCTCACCCACCTCGATTGTGGGTACACGGAGAAACATTGGATGTGCACCCGAATTTCGTGAAAGACTTGGTCTTTGGGCACATAGTACTATAAAAATCACCATTCTGAGCCCTCAAGGGGACTTCTATAACCTTGTATTGGATCCAAAAAATTAATGAGAAAATATTTTCTTTAGATTCATTTCCTTTTGTTGGGTATTGTTTCCCTTTTGCATGCATGCTTCCTTTTTGATGATCATTAGCGATATGGGGTAGATACAATTATTGTTCCATATAATTTGGTGCACTTTTTTTCCCTACTTCAGTGGTGGTCATGGTGGGACCCTTTTCCCTTTTGATTTGGGTGAAAATCTGACTTCTTTCTTGCATTTTTGCCCTTTTTGTGTTATAGGTGCTTCCCTCCCCACCCTGGAACAGTGGCAGCGGCTTTATCTGGCATGCCCTAGGATGGTGGATTCACCGTCCCACCCTAGGATAGTGGTGGAGCTGCTACTCACCCCACCCTGGAGCGGTGGTGAAACAGAGAGATTTTTGACCAAATTTTCAGAATTTGGAGGCTTCAAATGGACAAGGTAAGTGCCTAAACCCTCTGATTTTATGCTATATTTTCAGAGACTGTCAAAAATCAGTTTTATTTCTTCACTTTCTTGCATAGAAAGGTTAAAAATTTGCATTTTTGCTTTTCTTATAACATCACATAGCAAAAGGTAGAAGGAAAATAAAAAATAACTTATAGTAGCAATGCATCTATTTGGCTTGATTGCTTGTGGCCTGCCCATTGGGTAGGTTAGCATGTAGGATTTGCATTCATAAATTCAATTTGTAGGTTCCTTATCTTATTCTTATGAAATTAAAATGCACCTATTGCATGCATTTAGTGAATAGTCATTGATTGCTTCTTTGCTTACTTTCTTGGATAATAATGAACCACACACACCACAATTCATGTAAACGCTAGTGAGGTGGACTTCATTACCATCCACTAGTAGAGTTCAAGTGATAGTGGGTTTCATCTCCATCCACTTGGCTCAAATCCCACAAAGCAAATCCATATTCCCAAGGCCAGTTCCAAGATTCATCATAGCCCGTGGTTTATATCACGCATCACCCTTAGGGGAGGTGTATCGCAGACTAAGGGTGAACTGGGTGAGGAACTAGAAGGACCTGTGCTCCCTGGCCATGTGTGGACCTCATCACCACACATTATAGGTGGGATAACACAACCTAGAGTTCATAGCTAGGTTTTCGAGCTACGAGTATACAGGTGAAATCCAATTAAACATGAGATTACAATCCAACATTATTTTAAACATGTGACACAAGGTCATTCTTTACAAAAAACACATCTAAAACACACGAAATAGTTTAGGGATTCACACTTAAAACTCAAAAGAGATAATCATCTATTTTATTGAGTGTCTTATTTCTTGTATACTATTTCATCAAAGAATTTATAAAGAAGATAATCACCTTGGGGTACTACTAGAGGAGTGCAATGGTGTGCACCCATAGTTAAGCCCAATCATAGGTGAAAGCTATGGAGAGTGGATTAGGATACATGAATCATCTCTGATATAGTCATAAGGACTTGGTTATACCTCCCTGGTGAGCTTCCACTCCACATAGCCCCATCATAGAAGGGCATGAGCCTCCTCTCCAGGACACCCTGAGGGATGATGAGCATTACTTGGGAGAGTGTTCCTAGTATGTAGACATCTCATAGGCATTCCTTGGTGAAAGGCAATTGAGTGCTGAGGTGCTAATAGACATAGTAGTGCCACGCATCTACGTACCCACTAGGTCTGACATTCCTAAGTAGAGGTAGGAGTATGACTTCACACATTGGTCAGAGCAAGTCGACATGACTCTACCTCTGCATCGCCTCAATAGGATACAATAGCTCTTGTAGCCCTATGGGAATGACACCTGTTGGTATGGGCAAGCCAACTCAGCCCTATATTTCCTCGTCAGGAGGGAAGACATGAGGAGATCCCAAATTTTCCTCAGGAACAATATATCACTCATGCCTGATGTGCCTCTGCACCAACTGAATATAATGAACACATGTTCCAACCTTAGCCTCAAGTCAATGCAGTGAACCTCAAGAGAGGCAATCATCCTATGGAGAACATAGAGTACCTTGGACAAGGTCAAACCTAGGGTGATACTCCTAGAACTCCTAGGCCTCGCACTATGGATAAAATTAGGCAAGTAGTTGTGAGATACACAGAATGCCAAGATTAGTTCATGCAGCTTCTATGGGATAATGAGCAACTATATCGCTTGCACCAGCTTGAGAAAGAAAGAATCAAATAGCATACCAATGAGTTTTTCCAAAAAACTTTAAGAGAGAGGGTCCCTACCCCTAAGAAACATATGTAGGAGATCCATCCGAGGCAACCCATTCTTGTTCGAGAGAGGTACCTGAGACCTTATCAAATGTTGCTTCCATGACCTCCTAGGCCAGATCAGGAGATCCCTTCTAGGCCAAACATAGGGCACCCATCATGAGTAGATACCCCCATTCATAGGCTAGATTGAGAGATGCCTTATGGGGCTTATACTAAGCATGAGCCAGAAATAGAATATGTTGAGATGCCTTATCGAGGTAGGGGGTGACTTACCACCTCCTTGCCCTAGGTTGGAGGAGCCTAGACCTCCACCACAAGATGTGAATAAAGATGAGGATATCAAGTCCTCAGGTCCTTACAAAGAATTGTTAGAATGGTTGGAGTCAATAGAGAACAAGACCTCTGGATCAGGATCTCAAAAGCCCACTATGCATCAATTGTGTGGTCAACATATCCATCCGTCAGTACCTGCACCTCCATATCTGAAATAATTTAAGTTGCCTTAGTTTGCTACCTTTAAGGGAGAAGAGGATGTGCAAGAACATGTCACTAGGTTCTTAGGCCAATGCTTCGGCATTCATGATGATGATGCTTTTCTTCTAAGGACATTTGTGACTACCCACGCTGGCCCTACCTCCGAGTGGTTTTGCCAACTCCCTAAGCATAGCATCTATAATTTGGACCAACTTGCAGATGCATTCTTGGAGCACTTTGCCTTCAATACCAAGAGGAAGGCAACACTGGCCGACGTATATGGGTTAAAACAATATGATGATGAGTCAATAACAAATTATGACAATAGATTGTGAATCTTGCTCGCCAAGTTGCCTTATCTTCTCACCATGTCGGAGTTGACTCAAATGTTCTCCAAAAGTTGCTTAAAGCCAATCTCATTGTTGCTATAGTTGCAAAAATACCCCACTCTTGAATATGCATTAGTATAGGCTAGGATCATCAAAGAAATCAAGATTCAAGAGGGTGAGATTATGAAGCCTCACAAGGAGTGGAGCAAGAACACAAAGAACACCCCAATTCAACCTAATCCAGCAACAGTAAATTAGGTTACATTAGTGTCCTAGGGTGAGCGCCAGCCACACCACCTCAAAAGCCTAATTATCAAGCCACCCTTGGGAACTATGCCAAGGATAACCAGAATGGTCAAGGCCAAAATCAACATCGCCCTAAGAGACAATTTACGCCCATTACAGAGTCTATGGATTCAATGTTTGATCACCTCATGGTGGCTAATGTTATCCATCTACCTGACAGTTGACCTATCAACCCTAATATACCTAAGCCCAAAGGATATAGAGAAGACCTATACTACAAATTTCATAGGCAAAATGGGCATGATGTGCAAATATGATATAAATTCAAACATCTGGTGCAAGATCTTATTGATAGGAATGCCCTCCAGGTAGATAACCATATGACACCAAACAATCAACAAATGGGGGTCTTTAAGGACCCCTTCCCTACCCATGCAAAGCAGGCCAAACCAGTTCCTCAAGTGAATGAGGTTCACCATGCCCTCCTAAGCAAGGATATGTTGGCATGGTAAGTATTTTGACAAGAAATAAGTGGTATCCAAGTCCAGTCACACCACTTGTGGCTCAGAGTGATGTCCCTTTGACATCATAGCCTATACCGCCTCCTGGATCGAGCCTCCCAACTAGGCCTATAGTCATCATCAAGAGTAAGCTTGCTCATAGCTTAATAACAACATCTTCTTGAATCTCCATCTATGAGATCATCCAATAATTGCAACCTCATAGAGAAGCCTTGATGGAGATCCTTAAGGCAATTGAGCTTCAGCCCCAAGATTCTAACTCCTTCAACAACTTGGTGGGGCATGTGCATCAATGTACGAAACCGGTAATGACTTTATGAGAAGATGAACTTAAATTGGTTCCACATGATATGGTGGATCCCCCTTTATACATTGTCGCACGTGTGAAAGGAACACCATACAAAAGAGTCTTGATAGATACTAGGTCTTCAAGAAACATTATAACAACAATATCTCTAAAGCACTTGAAGCTTCCTACATCTCATATTGTCACGTCTACTTACACCCTATGAGCATTCAATGATGCCATATGATCAATGGTTGGTACAATCATCTTACATTTTCAAGTAGGGGAAAATATCATCTTGATGATGTGCCACATCTTGGAGGTGAGATTGCGTACAACATTTTTTTAGGAAGACCATGTATTAAGGACATGAAGTGTGTCCTTTCCATCTCTCACTAGTGCCTCAAGTACACTCATGAAGGGCAACTTCATGTCATCCCCATGGACCTAGAACCCTTCAAGTACTACAACATGGTGCAACAATTACCCGAGTCAAACTTGCCATCGATACATCCATATTTTCAACTAAATAAATCTAGCCAAGGTTTGACCCCACCACTATAGCATACCATGCCCTCCTCATCATCGGCCTTGCCCCAAATGCCTAATACATCATTGGATCCTTTGCATAGGAACCCATAGAAGAGACCCATTGAGGAGGACCAACCAATCATATCTACCATCTCTACAGAGGATATACTTAGCCCGAATGATGAAGAGACACTACACGAGGCAAATAATGAGCCTGATCAAGTCTCACTCTCATCCCTCTTCTATCCACAGCCCCAGGTTACAGTACATCTAGCTTCTACTGGATTGGGAGAGTACATGGTTAGGAATTTTACCACTACTCCTGCTTTAGAGTCGATGCAATACATGGGTAGAACCCGTATTCCCATAGGCACTATCATGCCTCTCGGTATTCCCCCTAATCAAAAAAACTTTATCTATGGGATCCTTGACTATGGAATTGAACATTACCAATAGTAGGAGGAAGATGAGGAACCTTTTGGAGAAGATATCAACTACTTGTCTAACCTTGACTTCACCTTGAAGTACCTTGATCTATGCAACTGGAACAGTTATGGGCTAGGATTGTATGAGCAGGGCACCAAAATCCCTTATCAACCATAATATCAAATACCCTATGACAATTCAAGAGTGGGATGCAACAATATGTTGCCTCTAGTGTCCTCTTAGATAGCCTAAATTGCTTGAATATAGGCTATGAGGGCAGGTTGGCCCAAGACCCTTATACCAATCCCAATACAGTATACTCCTTGGGAGATTACTTTCCATGGCTATATGGGAACCCCGCGATACCTAGTGATACTCCCCCACACTTTGAGAGAGGGGAAGGGTCACGGAGTTCTCCCCATGTCTGTGATGATTCAGATCCTGGCACCTCATATAAGTGGACCTCAGAGTATGAGTCGGGTTATGAGGTAGTGCCATATGACCCTTTTGAGTCGGATAGTGATCATTCACAAATTTTCCCCATTAATGACCAATAGGAAAGCCTCATACATTTCTTACCTTTCCTTGATCCTGTTTGGTGGTAGCTCCTTCCTCCTGAAGATCTGATTCGTCCGTAGGAAGATAGACCACTTGGGGGAGGAGCAGTCAATTTACTTGATCAGTTGGACCATCAGGAGCCTGAGGTACTATAATATGAGAATGAAGGAATCCTCATCCACAATGATGATTATGAGGAATTAGCATATATGGGACCACACGTACCTAATCACCCGATACCAAGGGGCAACAACTAGGTTCCCATATATGATAGTGACTATGAGGATGATATAGAAAGGGCATACCTAGGTCCTCATTATTTGCAATATCATCATGAGAATATTGGCATAGATGAAGTCTATCATCAGTTACATGTTGGCCCACACTTGAGGTCCAAGCCTATCAACCTAGGCTAGATTCATCATGAGGTCTTCCCTGACCTATCCACACACATGGAGCTCCTTCAGCCTAACGATCCTGTCCTACAATCTATTTCTAGACAGGATCCAGAGATCCCAATCTCTCCAGAGCCACATCTAGGGGTGAGATATAACACCAATACACAGTCACATGCACGTGGTCCTGGAGAGAAAACACATTTCATCAATATGATCTCCATTTATTTCACCACACCACTTCACAACCTAGTCAATCCTTCCAAACCACTCCATCTGGACCTAGATACGATTGATTGGGATCACGCTGATTCACCCCCATAACCCTCTAAGTATTGGGTCTGCGGTGGATTGTTTCACTTCTCTGCAGGACCAACTCATGATGTATTCCATGCTAAGGAGGAACCTGAGGTTCCCATCGAGGATTTAAATCTAGCTAATGACATCCATTTGATACCTACTCCCCATCAGTTGGAGGAGGAGTCTCATATGTCAATCGATCCTATGGTTGTGAGAAATATCGGCTCAGATCCTAAAAACCTACAATATATCAAGTTAGGGGAAATCCTATCCCCTGAAGAGCAAACCAATTATATGGACCTTCTCACAAAAATAAGGCAACTTTTGCATGGTATTACAAAGACATGTCGAGACTAGATCCAAATCTGGTCACCCATAATCTCACGCTTGACCCCATAGTAAAACCTATCAAGCAAAAGCTGAGAAAGATGAACCCAATAGTGGCCTTGATGGTCAAATATGAGCTACAAAAACTGTTGGATGCCTAGTTTGTCATTTTTGTAGACTATCCACCATGGTTGTCCAACATGGTTCCCATCGAGAAGCCTGACGGGAGGATTTGTATTTGGACCAACTTTAAAGACCTAAACAAAGCGAGTCCTAAGGATGATTTTCTTTTGCCAAGAATAGATGCCTTGGTATATGCCATTGTAGGACATGAAATTCTCTCCCTTATGGATGGCTTCTCTGGGTACAATCAGATTTGTATCAACCCAGAAGACCAGCTCAAAACGACATTCACAATGCCTTGAGAGACATTTTGTTACAAGGTCATGCCATTTGGTCTTAAGAATGTCGGTGCCACCTACCAGCGTGTCATGACATATATCTTCCATGACTACATCCATAAAATTTTGTAAGATTACATGGATGACTTATTGGCAAAATATTTATTACATCATGAGCACCTCTATGTCTTGTGCAAAGTCCTTGATCGCCTAATTGAACATAATGTGAGACTGAATCCCAAGAAGTGCGTCTTTGGTGTCACATCTGGAAAGCTCTTAGGATTTATAGTTTTCAAATGAGGCATTGAAGTGGACCTTAACAAATTCAAGGCAATCCTTGAAGTGCCTCCACCGACTACCATCAAGCAGCTTCATAGCTTGTAGGGGAGGATTGCATCCATCAAATGCTTTATAGCACAACTATCAGAAAAGTGTAGACCCATGAAAAAAATTTTACACAAGGGGGTCACATTACATTGGGACAATGAATGTCAAGATGCCTTTGACACAATTAAACAATACCTGGATTCATCGCCAGTGTTAGCTCCACCAAGACCAGGGGTACCATTCCAATTATATATCTCAGCTACTAAGGTTGCATTGGGTGCCATGTTAGCCTAAAACAATAAATTTCATAAGGAACAGGCCACATATTATCCCAGTCGCACCCTGGTGAACTATGATATTAAATACACATACATAGAAAAGTTATGTCTAGTGGTGGTTTTTGCTACCAAGAAGCTACAACACTATATGCTCAGTCACACTACGCATGTTGTATTCAAAGACAATACATTGTGATACATGATGAGTCATACTTATCATAGTAGTCACATGATGAAATAGATTATGTTGTTGACAGAATTAAACCTAGAGTTCATAGGATAGGAGTCAATCAAAGGACAGGTCATTGTTGGTCAACTTGTAGAGGCTCCTCTCCAGGAGGACCAGCCTCGTAGCATGGAGATTCCTAATGATGGGGTCTTTCAAATATCAAAGTCACCTAATTCTGATGAACCTGAGTCACAGGAAGATATGAATCTCTTCTTTGATGGCTCCAAATACGAGCAAGGGGGTGGCATGGGAATCATGTTTTTCACACCGCATGGGGCTCCCATACCCCTATCATTTAAACTCGATTTCCCCTGCACCAACAATAATTCCGAGTATGAAGCCTTACTCATAGGGCTTAAAATGACTATCGCCATGAAAATAACCAAGCTCAATATTTTTAGTGACTCCTTTCTCATTGTTAACCAAGTCAAGGGAATACTCTAGTGCAAGTGACCAGTTTTGCAAGCCTACAAAGCCCTTGTGGACAAATCCATGGAAAATTTTGAATGGTATGACATCGAGGCACTCCCTCAATCATCTAATCATTTTGTAGATACAATGACATCTTTAGGATCTTTGATTCCACAAGACCCCACAAGGTATATGACAACCATTCAAGTCAAGATGCTATCGCAATCAACAGTTGAGCGTGAGAGCACTCAATCCATGCCATAAGTTCACATGATTCAAATAGAACCTCATCAAGAGAGATTCTCACACATTCACGAGAACTTGAATCATACCGCTTGGGGAACTCTATTCCCCCAAATCCCTTTTGATAGCAGCACAATGATATTTTTACAAGTTCTATCCCACTCTACATTTGCTTGAGATGAACTTCATGAGGGATAGGTGATTCATGCAATTGAGGCTTCCACACTGTAGGAATGGTCCACACCAATTAGAGAGTACCTAAAGCTTTGTAATTTCCCTCCTGGATTATTGCACGCTCCCAAAGGGACATTTAAACAGAAGGTAGAAAATTTTGTCTTGTTAGGAGACATCCTATACCATCGAAGCTACGAAGGAATCCTCCTTCATTGCTTAGAGTATCAAGAATCAACTTGGGTAATGGCCCAAGGACAAGATGGTACTTGTGGTGGCCATTTCAGTGGCATGGCCATCACAAAACGCATTCTTCACATGGGCTATTATTGGCCAACTTTAGAGCGATATTGTGGTGCATATGTGAGGAAGTGCATGAAATTTCAACACCATGCTAACTTAACACTTGTACCTTCCTAGGCCTTACAACCGATCCAAGTGGCTTGGCAATTTTCACAATGGGGGTTGGATTTAATTGGGAAAATCTCCCCTGGGGGTTGGATTTAATTGGGAAAATCTCCCCTGCATCCTTGGGCTACCACACATTTATCATCATGGCTACCGAGTATTTTACAAAGTGGGTGGAAAAAATTCCCCTTACCACTACGATAGGACCCTGTAGAGTGGATTTCATATTGCATAATATCATTTTTCATTTTGGTATTCCATCCAAGATCATTTCGAATAATGGGACATAATTCAATAATAAATATGTGCATGCTTTGACAGCAAAGTATACCATCTAGCATAGCTTTTTGACACTCTATTATCCACAAGCAAATGGGCAAGCAGAAGCATTAAAAAAGACCCTAATTGCCATATTGATGAAAATAGTCAAAGAAAATCATACCGATTGACATATGCAAATACCAATTGCCCTTTGGTCTTACCACACTAGCATTCAGACACCCACTGATGAAAATCCAATTTTGCTAGTGTTGGTGTTGAGGCGGTCATGCCTCTAGAGTTGGAAATCCCATCACTGTGCATATCCATGCAAGAATTTATTGATGATGATACTGCATGACAAGATTTCCTAGATCAACTTATGTTATTGGATGAGCATCGCATTAATGCACTTGAACATCTACATGTGTATCAAGAGCAGCTCAAGAGAGCCCACAATATGAAAGTCCATCTTAGAGACTTTCAAGTTGGTGATATCATCCTGAAAGAGAACCAATAGACTTCTAGCTTGTCACCCCACCTGCGGGATAAATTTGTGGTAAAATGCTTAGGTCCCTTTGTCATCACTAGTCAAATAGGGCCTGGAACTTATTTCCTGGATTCAATTGAATGTGTCAAGGATCCTGAACCTTTGAACATCCTTCACTTGTGGCCATTTCATGCTTAGAGAGCACCCAAAAGGCTTCTAGCAGGTTCTCACCATCTAGGTCAAGTAAAAACACTCCTAGACTATCTACGATCATCTAGGTCAACCCTAAAAGCCCCAAAGGCATCCATAAGCCCTTTGGTCATAGCCAAATACCCCTAGGCAGTCATATAAACTTTTTAAGTGCCGCTACACATCTAGGTCACCCAAAAGGCTCCTAGTAGGTTTTCATTGCCTAGGTCAAGTAAAAATGCTCTTAGACTATCTATGATCATCTAGGTCAACCCTAAAAGCCCCAAAGGCATCCCTAAGCCCTTTGGTCATAGAAAAATACCCCTAGGTAGTCATAGACACTTTCTAAGTGTCACTGCACGTCTAGGTCACCCAAAAGGCTCCTTGTGGGTTCTCACCGTCTAGGTCAAGTAAAATGCTCTTAGACTATCTACGATCATCTAGGTCAACCCTAAAATCCCTAAAAGCATCCCTAAGCCCTTTAATCATAACCAAATGCCCCTAGCCATTCATAGACACTTTTTAAGTTCCATTGCACATCTAGGTTACCCAAAATGCTCCTAGTAGATTCTCACCGTCTAGGTCAAGTAAAAACACTCCAGGACTATCTACGATTATCTATGTCAAAACTAAAAGCCTCAAAGGCATCCATAAGCCATTTTGTCCTCCTTAAATTCCTCAATGGCTCCCAAATAATCCCGTTGGTCACATGTGTATACATATCAACCAAAAATTCAAAAAAAAATATCAAAACATCAAAATACAAAAACATTTGCATTGCATTACATTTTCCTATATACATATCCATCAAAATTTCAAAAAATTCAAAAATATTGCATCACACCACATTGCATTTTATCATCACTTGCATATAGACATATTCATCACTAGCACTTTACATTTTAGAGTTGTGCATACATGTCTAGCACCATGATGGTACATTACTTACCACTCAAAATAAATGTCATGAAATTACTCATACATATAAAACCCTACTTACGCTCCTAGATTTTCATCACTATATATGAGAGCAAGTAATCCCAATAAAGTGAATAACCAAAAAAAAAACCTTAGCTTGAATCCCTAGAACTCTCAGCATTTGGAAAACCATAAGGTGGTTCTCATTACGGCTTTGGTGGATAGCCTATCCGTCAATGGTGGTAGCCTCACGTATGATGATATGTATATAACATTAGCTTTCGGGCATATGTGTAGACCAATGTTTGCATGTGGATGAGCTAGCTTTGGTAACCTAGATTGCCTAGTGGTATAGTCATACTTAGTACAAAATCCACAATGGTGGCATTCATTTGGTGAGCCTCAATATAGGTTTGGTTGAGAGCCTACTTGGCACTGGCGGTATCCTTATGCATCTCACAGGAATGAACTCACTTGCACACACAAGGATATTAAGTACCTTGGTTGTCTTGGCAGATTTAGACCTTGTCAAAAAGTCTTGCATGGTTAGTATACAACTTTTGATAAGTTGACTAGAGTGTTTGAGTCTCATGAAAATCTAATGAGCATTTCCTAAGTAGCATATCATTCATACCACTTCACTTCATTCATTTCAATTACATTATTCACAAATCCATTATACAAAGTCTCATGACAACATTACATATGAGTTGGTGTAATATACACCATCTATGGTGCTAACATAATACAACATGTAGTCTACACATTCCATCCTCTAGACCAATAAATCATTCATATTAATATAAATCCATGCATGTACACAATAAAATCAAATAACATTACAAAATATGCATACATAGGCATTCTTCATAATTACATAAATCAAATTGCATACATTTGCATACATCTCATAAATAATAAGCACATGATGATAAACCACATAAAAATCTCATATATGTATATATATATATATATATATGTGTGTGTGTGTGTATATGTATGGGATAAAAAGATACATCATGTTTCCCATAAGCTACAATAAAGTGAGTCCTCGAACTTCACACTACTAAAACATCTAAAAACACAAAAGAGTCATGTGAACCACTACCATGATCATGCAGGATCAATACTACAACTCGCACTCCCACATATAGTAGGAGTCCTCTGTGAACTCCCATATCTGCTACTACCTGCCCTGTCAGCTCTCCGCCTAGACCCTGGTGCCTCTCACCTAGAGGAAAATTGCCCTATCCTATTGTGGAGACTTTGGTATGACCCACTGAAACCTCCATCATCTCGTATATGCCCACCAAGGCATACTACCTCAGTATCCAGCTCATCCGCATAAGCCTACCCTTATTGGCACCATGCCTGGTAAGTCTCCACCACATAATGGAGTCATGTCACCTCTGTTTGTAGCCTATTCACCTCTCCACTACTGGAATCCTCTTGTGTAGGGCTCCAAGATTGTAGTTGTGCCTAAATAGATGCTATCTTGGCCTGAGCCACCTATACCTTAGCTCACTCAATTGCTAGATCTGCTTGTACATCGTGCACCTGTGTCCATAGGAGATATCTCTCTTACCTCATCCTAAGTAGCTCCTCTCATATCTCTACCTATATATCCTTCGATGCGATTGATGGTGCCTGCACCTCCTCATCCCCAACATCATCATCCCCCAAGTCACCTCGATCTCCTAAGTCCCAGAGATCCACATGTTCCCCTACCTTGTGTCCCTACCTATCACCTGCCTCACCCTAGTCCTCACCAAAAACATCCTAATATGCCTCCCTAGTTGCAACCCTCATCAGTGGCCCCTCTCCATGCCCATGGCCTATAATTCACCAAGCGTCATACTCCATCATAGTCTCGACATCATCCACATTTGGAATGTCCACTATAGGATCCGTATCCTATGCCACTACCTCTACCATCGACCATGCCAATGTCCTCTCATCCTCGTGATGCCGATAAGGCACCGACTCACTAGGCACCCCCTGGAATAGCCCAAACTATTGCATCACCCAAACAAAATGGAAGTACTCTTACTTTGTGCCATATCATCCAACCAACCATCTGCCTTGTCGCACCCTACGAAGCTATACAGTAGCATCTGCCCACTCTATACAATATCTGTATGGCCTCCATAATACATGACCTACCCCAAGTCGGGCAAACAAATATGCATATTAGGCCACCTCACCTGTGAATTGCCAACTCTATTCCCTCTCCTGATCCCTCTGCCATAGGATACCATATCCTATCTCTCGGTCTACTAGATATGCCCGAGTCATCTAGGGTAGCCCCTATGGTCACTCCATAGCTATGTGCTACCATCCCCAACACTACAGCAAAAGGCTACACCTAATATATTTCCACCAATGATAGCGTATCTTGTACAACTCATCATAGAGTTGTGCCAGTAGTGTAGTAGCCCAGTGGCTCCGCCACAGTAGACCTCACTAGCGCAAACACTATCTCCACTAGGTTCTATGGGAACCTCACTCAAGAAGAATATGGTAGTAGCATATTTGAGGTGATCATCATGAGTAGTGTATGCCTCACCCCCAATACCTTCACCTTGTGCCAAAATCCTACCAGCATACCACCCTTCAAGTAGTCCAACTTTTTCATCTCTAGATAATAACTAAAGTACCTCTCGAGCACTACATGCCTATGGTCTTGTGGTGTCATGTGGATCGGTCACCCTTCTATAGGAAGTAAAAGAATCTAATAGACATACTATAGTATCACCATCATCTCCCCAATGGGTAGGTGGAAGGTATTCGAACGTGGATCCCACAGATCAATCAGGGTAGTCAGATATGCACGGTATCCTATGATAACCTCTAATCGGGTCACCTGCTTGAGGCCGAGGGCATCCAGCCACTCCTAGACCTCTATGGTCAAATAATACCTCATGGAATCAAATAGAGTAGGTACTTGATAAGGAATCCTCACCACCTGATAGGGATAAACAACTCAATAATACACCAAAATGGCCTCGCATGGCCCCAAAAACATTCAAAAGAAAAAAACTCAAAATGGCCCCTCTTTGAGGCTGGTTTGTGGCCATTTCTCCCAATAATGGACCCAAACCCTATTGCTAACCCATCAAGGGATGGCCTATGACCAGACCACACTAGCCATCCAACCTAGGGATGAATCCAAAAAATTAGGCTCAAAAAGGCCTTTCAGGCCATCAAAAATAGCAAAAACAATGCAAAATTGATCTAAAAAATGCAATCTAATTGCACAAAAACATGGGTAAAAAACAAAATTTGGTACATATATCATAAATTAGGTTTAATTACCTAAAATTTATTGTGATATGCTTCCAAGTCAAAAACATACCATAAAAGTAAGAAAATCAACTCCTAACACGAGGAAAATGCAATAAGAGAGATTTGGCATACCTGTCTCGTAGCAGCTCCTCCACTGCCTGAGTCTGTCCACTGATTCATGGTGACCATGGGATGAATTTAATAGTGCTCCTATACTATTAATCACTCTCCTACTCCTCACCTCTCAAACTACCAAATAAAGCATGCAAAAATGAGCCTAACCTTCATATTTTTGGTTTATATAAAGATGCAGGGATCACCACCATTCCAGGGTGGGACGAGTGTACATTTGGCTGACCTTGTCACCTTGGGACAGTGGTAGAAAATTCCCTCATCCCACCCTAGGATGGTGGAAGCAAAAATAGGCCAAAAAAGCCAAAAATGACCCAAAACAGGTCCAAAACTACACCAAAACAACTCAAATTGGGCCCAAATTTCACATAGATCAAAATGCAACCTTGAGGATCCTGGGAGGGATGTAAAAGTTATTAATTCATGCATTAATAAGGCCATTGTGGTTGTATAACCCCTATAACATGTATTTTTCAGCTCATTTCCTCCAAGAAAACTCAACAAAGTCACCAAAATCCTCTCCAAATTGCCCTATTTTTCAAGGGACACAACTGAAGGTAAGCATAACATAAGTCAATTAGGTCAAGTAACTCATCGCTTTTCTCACTGGTCATCCCCTCATAAACTCGTCACTTGAGGGGGTAGTCATACTTAGTCCAAATTAGTAAGCACATACTCAATTATGTGAATTGTGTTCGTTCAACGAATCTTCGATAAAGACAATCACGCTCCTGCTTGGAGCAACAAACAAGCACACAAAATCACATTATAATGCTTGAAATTACTGGAATCATGAAGTCATAGACCCTAAACCTTCATGATAGACAATTTTCAAGCATAGGCACACTCATTCAATGAGTTAGAAGCAAATATTCAAGAACACATGCCCTTTTCATAATTGAGGCATATAAAGTTGGTTAGGTTATCGAGTAACATTAATCATTCTACATTTTGGTCATCTATTTTTTCTTAGTGCTATGCTACACACAATTCATATAAAAAAGGGGCATCTAAAGACACTAAAATGTGGTAAACCTGATTAAGCATCCACAAGCAGTGATCAAATTGACATAGTATGGCCCCTTAGGCAGCCCTTAGGAGGTTGACAATGGTTCTAGCCACTCCGAAAAGGGTTTTGGAGGATACCCGTCAAATTTTGGGAGGTTTTAGACCAAAATTCACCACATTCCCACCCTAGGACGAGGGTATATTCTCCTTGTCCCACCCTGGGACAGTGGTGAGCCCTCATCCCAGGGTGGGATGGTGGTGAAGTTTTACCCAGAAAAAGTCAAAATTCGGCCAAATGGCACCTAGAAACTGCCATTTGACCACCCAAAAAAAGCATGAGAGGTAGAGTACAGGTAATCATTATTACATCCATCTTGATGAGGGCCAAATTGGGAGATCCTCTTCCACACCTTGTGCATGCCTCCCATTTGACAAGTGGCACCTCCTGCCATGCATGCCCTTGCATGCCTTTTTGCACATGAGCCCCTTTGGGCTATAAAATGGGTTCCATATCCACACAAATAATAGAGAAGAGTTCCAAGATATGCAATGGAGTGCTTCCAATATTTTCCCTCACCTTATTGCACCTTTTTGCCCTCGTAATATCCCTTTTGCCAAGGAGGTTATCGGGTGACTTCAAGAAGGTAATCCGAGCGTAACTTTTCCATACGGGTGAATTTCTTCACCAAATTCAATGAAAATAAACCTTAGGTAGATTAGGAACATCTTCTTGTATTTTTGTAACACAAAGTAACCATATTTGGTGGGTATCCCCTCCTAGGATGCCCCCAAAATAGTTGGAGTCACCATCGCCCCCTCTCGGGATGAGGGTAAATTATTAAGCAATTTCTTTACTATTTTTAATTTTTTATTTTATACATTATTCTATTATTATACAGTCAAAATTTCAAGTAATTTGGAGTTAAAATGAATTAGTTATGCTATTTTTAAATTTTTGTAGGCTCGTAGGGCCCATCCGAGCACCCCAGTTTGATGCAGGTGGATCCGGGATCCAATTGGAAAATATGACCATATGGGTTGTCTTTAAATGCCAATTTATGCATTTCATTAGTTTTGGATGATCTCAGGTTTGATATTTTGTTGTCCTCCTTTTCGCTGGTTGTAGGCAGGCGACGCTTAATCGAGGGGTCTACGGGTGCAATTTCCAATATTTTTTGGGTGATATCTTCCGAAAACCTCCTATTTAACATATATAAAAATTTTAAAGTCATTTTTATATCATTTGATACACTTTTAATTCATATGCCATTTTGCCCCTATGGGGATTACATGTTTTCACCATACACCCTTGCTATTTGACCCATTTTTGCTTTTTTATGTGTAGGTACAGGTCCTCATAAGTATTTTGGAAGAAATATAAGACATCATAGAACCTAGATACAATCAGCGGCGGCATTGGATCACCCACCTTGATTGTGGGTACACAGAGAAACATTGGATGTGCACCTAGATTTTGTGAAAGACTTGGTCTTTGGGCACCCAATATTGTAAAAATTGTATCACCATTTTGAGCCCTCAAGGGGACTACTGTAACCTTGGATCGGATCCAAAAAATTAATGATAAAATACTTGCTTTAAATTCATTTCCTGGGTATTGTTTCCTTTTGCATGCATGCTTCCTTTTTGATGCTCATTAGCAAGATGGGGTAGATACACTTATTGTTACACATAATTTGGTGCACCAATTTTTCCTACTTCAATAACTACCCTGTTTGAGTGGTTAGGACCACTACTTGCTCTTGGAGAGATCCAAGAGGGTTCATATGGTCTGTGGATGTACCCATATGGGTAGTCTCCTAAACATGATGCATTTTAGGTGTCTACAAGGCCAAATAGTGCTGATGAGATATCCTAAGGATAAAGTTTGAGAAACTACAATAGAAAGGTAGAGAAACTCACTACTATAATCTCATTGTTGTAGGATAAACTTTATTAGTAAAGAAACCAAATGGATCAAAAAAGGAAAATTTTGGAGACTATCCTAATCTAGACTTCTCAAAATAGAAATCTTGAGGCTAGGCTAGATGTAACTACTTATATGGAAGAACATGAAGTTAGAGCTTAGATTGAGACCAAATTAGCCAAGGATATAAAAAATGTGAATACCTTCGAGCTCACTAAATGATAAGGTGGTGATTCAATTGAGGCTTGGTTGAATGAGTTGGATATATATTTCTCCATTAAAAATTATTCCTCTATATCCCAAATAGTTTGGGCTACAATTCACTGCAGGAGGTAGGGTTGGAATTGTGGAAAAATTTTAAATTTGGGTACAATATTGAGGCTATAAATATAACATGGGAAGGATTTGTAAAATCCTTTAGAAATATGTTCCTCGTGGAGCATTATTATATGGATAAATTTGAGGAATTATCCTTGCTACTTTAAGGAACAAAGACAGTGGAAATTTATCACCAAATATTTGTTAAGATATTGAAATATATACCACTTTATGAGTAGGATGAGAGTATGAAGGTACATTAATTTGTCTTAGGACTATATCCTAAGCTTTGAGATTCAATAAATATGCACAAGCCTAACACTTTACAAAAAGCTTATGATTTGGCTTAGCAAGCTGAGTCCAATATAAATTTGAATATGACTACTCCATTTGATTATTTAGTTTTGTTTGAATCAGATCATCAGTCACAAAGAAAAAGAACATTGATGGATTTATGAAGTGGGAGAAATAAAAAATAAGAAACACAAATAATATCCAAATTTTGAAAGGATAAATGATGGAAATAAGGAAACTTCAAGAAGAAGTTAAAAAAAAAAACAACAATAACAATCCACAACCTCACAAGCAACCCAATTCGATTCAATTGGAAAAGCCAAAGCAACAAAATTAGGAGAAGCATCCAGGTCCCAAGGGTGGTTTTTATGATTTTTGGGATCCATACTATGGAAATAGGTGTCCACATAAAGTAGGATCAATTAAGAAACCTGAAGAACCTACTCACAGGATTTATGCAACCACAAGTAATGGAAACCATGATGGACATGCTACACCTTTAATCTTGAATGTTAAGTTATTTAATAGAAGTTTCAAGATTTTGATAGATAGTGGAGTGACTAAAAGCTTTATTTATTCTATTATAGTTAGGGATTTTCTAGAAATACCAATATTTTTAGCACAAAGGTGGAAAGTTTAGTATGGTTCTGGATAGACCAAATAGTTGGAGTCACCATCGCCCCCCGCCCCCCTGGAATGAGGGTAAATTATTAAGAAATTTCTTTACTATTTTTAATTGGTTATTTTCTACATTATTCCATGATTATACAGTCCAAATTTCATGTCATTTGGAGTTAAAATGAATTAGTTATGCTATTTTTAAGTTTCTACTCCAATTGGAAAATATTACAATATGGGTTGTATTGAAATACCAATTTATGGATATTGACCAAATTTCATTAGTTTTGGATGAGTTCAGGTTTGATATTTTGTTGTCCTCCTTTTCGCTAGTTGCAGGCGGGTGACACTTAATAAAGGGGTCTACAGGTGCAATTTATGATCTATTTTGGGTGATATCTTCCAAAAAATGCCTCTTTAACATATATGCAAATTTTAAAGTCATTTGGATGTCATTTGATGCACTTTTAATTCATATGCCATTTTTCCCCTATGGGGATTGCATGTTTTCACCATACACCCTTGCTATTTGACCCCTTTTTGCTTCCTTGTGTGCAGGTGTAGGTCCTTAGAAGGATTTGGGAAGCAATATAAGACATCAGAGAACCTAGATACAAGTAGCGGTGACATTGAATTTCCCACCTAGATTGTGGGTACTCGGAGAAACATTGGATGTGCACCCAAATTTTGTGAAATACTTGGTCTTTGGGAACCCAATATTGTAACAATTGTATCACCATTTTTAGCCCTCAAGGGGACTGTTGTAACCTTGGATTGGATATAACAAATTAATGATAAAATACTTGCTTTAAATTCATTTCCTTTTGCATGCATGCTTCCTTTTTGATGCCCATTAGCAAGATGGGGTAGATACACTTATTGTTACACATCATTTGTTGCACCATTTTTCCCTACTTCAATAAATACCCTATTTGAGTGGTTAGTACCACTACTTGCTCTTGGAGAGATCCAAGAGGGTTCATATGGTCTATGGATGTACCCATATGGGTAGTCTCCTAAACATGATGCATTTTAGGTGTCTACAAGGCCAAATAGTGCTGATGAGATATACTAAGGAGAAATTTTGAGAAACTCAAATAGAAAGGTAGAGAACCTCACTACTATCATCTCGTTGTTGTAGGAGCAACTTTATTAGTTAAGAAACCAAATGGATCAAAAAAGGAAAATTTTGGAGACTATCCTAATCTAGACTTCTCAAAATAGAAATCTTGAGGCTAGGCTAGATGGAACTACTTATATGAAAGAACATGAAGTTAGAGCTAAGATTGAGACCCAATTAGCCAAGGATCTAAAAAATGTGAATACCTTCAAGTTCACTAGATGAGAAGGGGGTGATTCAATTAAGGCTTGGTTGAATGAGTTGGATATATATTTCTCCATTAAAAATTATTCCTCTATATCCCAAATAGTTTGGGCTACAATTCACCTGCAGGAGGTAGGGTTGGAATTGTGGACAACTTTTAAATTTGGGTACAATATTGAGACTATAAATATAACATGGGAAGGATTTGTAAAATCCTTTAGGAGGAGGTTCCTTGTGGAGCATTATTATATGGAGAAATTTAAGGAATTCTCCTTGCTACTTTAAGGAACAAAGACAATGGACGTTTATCACCAAATATTTGTTAAGATGTTGAAATATATACCACTTTATGAGTAGGATGAGAGTATGAAGGTACATTAATTTGTCTTAGGACTATATCCTAAGCTTTGAGATTCAATAAATATGTACAAGCCTAACACTTTACAAAATGCTTATGATTTGGCTTAGCAAGCTGAGTCCAATATACATTTGAATATGACTATTCCATTTGATTATTTAGTTTTGTTTGGAGCAGATCATCATTCACCAAGAAAAATAAACATTGATGGATTTATGAAGTGGGAGAAATAAAAAAATAAGAAACACAAAGAAAATTCAAATTTTGAAAGGAGAAATGATGGAAATCAGGGAACTTCAAGAAGATGAAGTTTCAAAAGAAAAACAAAAATAACAATCCACAACCTCACAAGCAACCCAATTCAGTTCAATTGGAAAAGCCAAAGCAACAAAATTAGGAGAAGAATCTAGGTCCCAAGGGTGGTTTTTATGATTGTGGGTATCCATACTATGGAAATAGGTGTCCACATAAAGTAGGATCAATTAAGAAACTTGAAGAACCTACTCACAGGATTTATGCAACCACAAGTAATGGAAACCATGATGGACAGGCTACACCTTTACTCTTGAATGGTAAGTTATTTAATAGAAGTTTCAAGATTTTGATAGATAGTGGAGTGACTAAAAGATTTATTTATTCTATTATAGTTAGGGATTTGCTAGAAAGACCAAGATTTTTAGCACAAAGGTGGAAAGTTTAGTATGGTTCTAGATAGACCAACTCAATGGATCAATATTTTGCTACAATTGAGATCACCCTACCTAATGGCTCTACCTTATAGAACCTATATGTGAAGAAGTGAAATTCACGATATCGCCTTAAGGGCATTTACTAGCAATGTATATCAGTTATAAAGCATTCAAAGGAAAGATGGCATAAGCATGTAATCTACTGAAATGAAGCAAAATAGGCAATCAAAATGATCAAAATATCTCTCTATTCATTCATAAGCTTCAAAACTAGATTACAAAGTATCCCCTTGAGGGCTTTACAAATTGATACATTTCATTACAATAACCAAGGGATCTAGTCCCTTGGAAGGAGGCCTTTAAGGCGATAAATAATGGTGTGAACTCCTGCTTCCCACACTCGAGAGCTATTGTTGGGCTGATAAAATTATGCCTCCTTAGCTCCTCCTCTTGCCTAGCATTCCTATTCCTAAAGACAAGGGATTGAAGGGGGATTAGTAGCACCTGCGTTATAGAAGAAACCCATAAAACCATGAAAGGAGAGCATATTCTACAACAATAAAAGGTGATCTACATGCATAAAAACTGATCTACATTAAGCATAAACATATTTTAAGATGATCTAAATACAAATAAGCAGATTTGGAAGCAAGATCTAAGGCTAAACTATGCAAAAATGGTGACCATTCCTGGGTGAGCCAGATAAACCTGTAACATTGGGGATCACAAATCCTGCATCAAAACTCCTCCAAATTGCTTCAAATTTGGACCAGAGGTCCTTCTAGCCATTCCTAAGGGGACTATGGAGGAATTTATCTAAAATTCCAACCTATTTTGTGGCCATCCCTAGGTGTGCCATGGACAGACTACTGACCGTCCCTAGGTGGGACGGTTACAAAACTGACTTAGTTTTGTCACCTATGGCTGTGGGAATTGGTCCAGAACTTGGTAAGGGTGTTGTCGACAGATGGGGCCAAAGAGTTATTCAATTTGGCTAGTTTGGTTTTGATGGTTTGAGCCTATTGCCCCTAAAATCACCTTCGAAAGGAAGAGGGTTTCAAGGCCAAGGCAAAGGCATGTTTTGGTTTGCAAAGGTTGGGTTTCAATTTGGGCAGCACTTCATGGCTTAATTATCCAAATTCTCCTCTCTAAAATTGGGAGTTTGAAGCTCCTTTTATAGCCCAAGAGGGCACCTAGGGCAAAATAGCATCTCTTGCCATGCGAGGCAAGTGGCGCCATGTGTCCTAATCGTGTCATGGGGTGATTGGGAGAAGGTTACCCCTTTGGGTGCTCCCAATCAACTATCCCACTATCCATTAGCAGGTCCCCAATCAATTTGGGGTGATTGGACATGCTAATGGTAGTATTTGATTGCCATTTAGTGCATCCTTTGACTTTTTCAAAGGTCCAATTAGGGGTCATCCCACCTAGGGATGGTTGTTGATGGTCATCCCTAGGTGGGATGGTCACCAACTATGACCATCCTTGGGTGGGATGGTCACCAGTAGGAGCCCCAAAACTACCCTAGACTGCTAGGAACCCTCCAAACTGAGTTTTGGAGGCTTTTGGAAGCCTTTTTCTAGCCTAGAGGGGTGCCCAATAAGGCCATATATTGTCGATAAGAGGGCATATGTAATGCATTGATAGTCTTATCCGATTTACATGATTTAGGTGTCTACAGATGCCCCATTTTTGGGATGCATGATGTGAAACAAAGCGTTGAGAAAAAATAGATCACTAAATCATCGAATGATCAAGGTTTTTTATTAAATTAATCAACTTTGGATGCCTCCATTATGGAAAAGCATACATTCTTGGAATCCTTTCTATTGACATAGTCGAAGGATCGATTGCAGGTATACCTTTCAGTCATGTTGTAATGACAGTCTTATGGGGCTTAGGGCATACTAGGTCTTGGTGCCTTGTATTCTTGTAAACCTTTACATGGGTCAATTACCAAGGTTTCAAGGAGGTCAAGCCTATTTAATTTGCTTCTTATGCTATTTCTTTTCCCCAACATGGGCTTGCAAATTTATCTCTAGCCAAGATTCTTTTGAATGCATGGAATTTACACTTTTGAGTGTTTAAATGTTGATTCGATTTATGAATTCATTATGATGACTACCCCCTCAAGTGATGAGTCGATGAGGGCATGAAAAATTCTAAAGTGATGAGTCACTTGACACATATGACTAAATTGGGGCAACTCTCTATTTTGCCCATGGTACTAAATACCTGTTTGGAGGTGATTTTTGACTGTTTGGATGAATAGTTTTGGAGGCAAAAGGCCCAATATCTCATTCTCGTGGAGTGGTCCAGCCATGGAGGATTTCTTGGGGAGTAAAATAGAGTCTTTTTATGCATCCAAAATTATTATAAGTTCAGTCTAAATCCCTCTCATTTTCTAGCCCATTCTGCCTTGTTTTTGGTGGGTTTTTGGCCCATTTTTTGATATTTTTGATGTTTTTAAGTGCAATTTTCTTGTGACCATCCTAGGGGGGGATGAGGGCAGTATTTGTGACTATCCTAGGGTGGGATAGCCAGACAAAAGTGTGCTCATCCCACCCAGGAGCGGTCGGCTTCTTTTGGAGCTATAAAAGGCCAAAAAGGGCCATTTTAGCTCATTTGTGCAACTTGCTTGGAGAAGTTGGAGAGGAGAGGAGGTAGGAGAGAGTTTTCTGAAGTGGAGAACTACAAAAATATCAACCCACAACATGATCCAACCAGTGGATGCATCGGGCGGTGGAGCCGGTGCGAAACGGGTATGGATTACATGCTTCCTCTGCCCTATTTTATTGTGTTTTGCCAATTTATGCTCTAATTTCATGACTACAGCCACACCTATAATTTAATAAACCCTAGGAGGACTAAAAAACATAAAATTTAACTTTTAGGCATGTTTTATTTGCCAAAAATTAGGGTTAAAAACCATTTTTTTATGTTTTTTAGGTTTTTAGGGCATTTTTAAGGGTCAAATTGACCCTATTTTACCCTAATTTGGGGACCGTCCCTATGAGGGACGGTCACTAGTGGCCATCCCTAGGTGGGATGACTACCAAATTAGGGGCCATCCCTAGGTGGGACGGCCAAAAACTGGGCCAAAAGGGCCCTTTTTATGTGTTTTTTTTAGTGTTTTTATAGCAAAATTTTGTAGTTTTAGGGCCTTTTTGACACCCTGATTTGCATGAGCAGATAGTTAGGAGTCGGTATAGGGTACCGAGTCTCTTTCAGGTCACTAGAGACCATTTTAATACTATATACTAGTGTTGGCTTGATGCCATCGGTCTGAAGCAAGTTACATGGTTAGATCCCATGGTGGGAGACCATGCCTATCTGATTGCTTTGATAGACCTATGGGACCCTCACACTAACACTTTCCATTTAGCTATGGGGGAGATGATAGTGACACTAGAGGATATATATCGGATACTACATATTTTGATAGAGGGGTACTAGATAGTATCTTCTCCGATAGAGCGATGAGAGGCCATAGTGCGGAGGTACTTCAGAGCCCGCTGGGAGGATGTATCGATTGATCTTCCCAATGGAGGGATTCTAGTGACTAGATGGTACCAGGAGGGTGTGCTTGGAATTAGGCACACATTTTTGATGACCTTGATCAGCAACATGTTGCTACCTAACTCTTCGAGAGCTAGGTTCCCATGGAACCTAATAGAGTTGGTCTTTACTCTGGTGGATTGCATAGAGGATGAGCCCATAATTATGGCTTGGGGTCCTACTTTATTGGCATAACTATATGATGAGTTGTATGAGATCTGCTCACATGGGTGGAAGGGTTTGGGTTGTAGCTTCCTACTATAGTCTTGGGCTTGGTAGCACATTACAGTAGAGAGACCATGAAGACTACCATGGACCACTCGAGTAGAGCTACCAGATAGGGAGATTGGCTATGGGGAGCTATGGAAGAGGTCATAGGAGTCAGGACATAGCCGATGATATGTTGGGGAGGTAGGGCACTATGCAGAGGCTTTTGCATGGCTCAAGGTAGTAGATATCGAGTGGAGACCCTACAGGGGTTGTCCTGACTAGAGGGAGGCTGAGACACATCTACGTCGAGTTCGATGAGGTAGATGGTTGATAGGGTGACATGGCATAGAGTGAGAGTACTTCCCTTATGATCATGTGCTATGATAGTTTGGGCTATGCCAGGGGCTGCCCAGGGAGTCGATGGTCTATCATCATCATGGGGATGAGAGGACTCTAGCATGGCCTATGGTAGAGGACTTGGGAGATGAGTCAGATCCTGAGGTGGCAGTTTCTGATTTAGATGATGCGGGAACTACAGAGGAGTATGACGCATGGTGGGTCATACGAAAGTGGTGGGGGGAGGGACCACTAGGAGGGGATGTAGCTACCAGGGCAATGGATGTAGCTAGGGGTGCTCCGAATGAGGAGGGTCAGGATGAGTCTCCAGATGATGAGGAGGTAGACACAGGTGAGTGAGTTATGCATCAACATGTGTCAGTGGATAGGGTGGAGCTGATAGATGTACATGATCTAGTGGGCTTTGATGAGGGAGACTTGGGGGATCAGGGTATGTAGGCATAGCTAGCAGCATGAGATGCTATGATTGTGGAGCTATAGAGTGATCGAGCATTACTACATGCATAGGTGTAGAGTGCATAGGTTGAGATGGAGAGGTAGGCAATAGTGATAGCTACACTTTAGGCATAGGTCGATGGATAGGGCCCTCGCTATGGGGAGTCCAGCAGTGGTGATCTAGCTAGGATGTAGGAGGAGATAGCACATCTCCAGGGTTTGGTGGTGACCTATCAGACTAGGTGTCGAGAGGAGTGCACCTACATGGATATGATGGAGGATGAGATAGTGCACTGTAAGGGGTGCATACCAGATCGAGCATTAGCCATTGGATCACAGCGTAGCCAGGGGAGCGAGATGGGACACTCATCTACTCGGATGAGGGCTCTGAGAACTTCTCAAAGGATGGAGGTATCTAGAGGTAGCATATCAGGGGGTAGCAGGTCTAGGAGCTCACGATGGACTCATACTAAGAGCAGAGGAGAGAGTCGAGGTACCGGTCCTGCGTGACCATGGTCAATGGACTCTGATGGTTCTTTTTGGACTTTTTGGGTTGCGAAGTTGGATGACTCACTTTTATTGTAGCCTACGGGTAGTTTATGGACTATGATGTAGCTTTTTGGCTTTTACATATAGATATATATATGTATGACTTTGCTTTTATCATTATGTCATCTTTTACTACTTTATGATATGAATGCAATGCTTATATTTGCTTTATGATGTTATGATGGATATCTAACATAGATGTATGTAGTTATCCGATGATGTGATTTGATGATATGTAGATGTGGATGCTTTATTTATATGCTTTTGTAAATTAAAATATATGCATAAAATAGTCAGTGGTCATCTAAATATTATTGCTAATATTTAACCGGTATCTATCCTAGCTTATGAACATCACTTAATGAACAAAAGTGTAAATGTGTATGATTGGAAGTAATGATTGATTAGATTTAATTTTGTATGATGGATTTATGATGAATTTTTGATGCATACTATGCTAGCACCATAGACTATACAAAATGTATCTTGATTATTTTCATGTTATTATAACACTTTATTTGATGGACATTGTAATTTTGACAAACATGTGACAACATGATGTAAAATGGAATGGATAATGTAATGTGATATGATATTATTTGATAGTTTTGAAGAGACTCAAACACTCTAGTTACCTAATAAAAAGTCATATACTAACTATACAAGATCTTTTGACAAAGTATGCACCTACTAAGATAACCAAGATAATCAATATCCCTGTGTGTGCACGTGAGTTCATTACCATGATAACACATAAGATTACCCTAGTGCAAATGGGATTTATTCAGCCCATCGACACTAGAGATCATTCTGTGAGTCTCATTATCCTGAGTTTCGTACTTAGTTGGATTAGACCACTATATAACCTAGGTTACAACAAGCTAGCTCATCCACATTCAAACATTGGTCTATACCTAAACAAGTTGCTTAAGTGATAGACATATCATCATGCGGGAGGCTACCACCATTGACAAGTAGGCTATCCACCAAACCTATAATGAGGATCACCTTATGGTTCTCTAATGCTGAGAATTCTAGGGATTCAAGTTTCGGAGTCCCTACCTTTCTTTGAATTTCTCAAGGGAATTGCTCATTTTGATTTGTTGAGCAAGGGATTTTAATAGTGGTGAGAACCACTATTTATTTTTGCTTTTCCTAGTGATAATAATCATTGTTTATTTATGCATATTTGGGAGTGATAATAATCACTATTTTCTTTGGAATATTTCTTTGAGATACTTGCCCCAGTGTAGGGCAATGTATGTTTTCAATACTGGGGGAATAATAATCATTACTGATTTTATTTCTTTGGGATACTTACCCCAGTGTAGGGTAAGGGATTTTGGGTAAGGAGGAACTTGTCATTTTGTCAATTCTTAGCATCTTTGAACCATTCGCATAGGGGGATGAGCAAGATAACCTTTTCGCTTGAAAGTAACCTAGACTACTTTATAGTTTTCATCTTTCCTTGTGCTAGACTTGGATTTTTAATGTGAAAAATGTGTTGGGATTTTGATGTATACCAAGAATTATCTAAGTAGGATTCTACCTTCTAAAAATCATGCTAGCTTTCTACAAAATCTGAAAAGACAACTAGATATGGCTGAGTGACCAAAAACTTAACTATGTGTTACTAACAATGACTAAGTGATGGAAAACAGGCATATAATATGGAATGTAAATGTAAATGGTATATGTAATATTAACAGGTGGTAATATTGACTTGTAATAACCATGATTTTAATAGATGCCTAGTGTACAGACCTGGTGCTAGACATGTATGATCAATTTGGAACAATGCATAATGCAATGATGAGAATGCCTAATGCAATTTATATGAAGTGCAATGAAGCAAATATTTTTGTATTTTGATGATTTTGATAGTATTTTTGTATTTTTGATATATATGTATATACATGTTGACCAATGGGCTTAAGGAATGCCATTGGGGCTTTTGGGATGACCAAAGGGCTTATAGACGCCTTTGGAGCTTTTGGATTGACCTAGACGATCGTAGATAGTCTAGGAATATTTTATTTTGACCTAGATAATTATAGATCACCTAGGGATATTTTATGGGGACCAAAGGGCTTATAGATGCCTTTGGGGCTTTTTGGATTGACCTAGATGATCATAGATAGTCTAGGAATATTTTTATTTGACCTAGATGGTCATAGACCACTAGGAGCATTTTAGGTGACCTAGATGGTCAATGACACTTAGAAAATGTCATACGACTACCTAGGAGCATTTTGATTGTGACCAAAGGGCTTATAGATGCCTTTGGAGATTTTAAGGTTGACCTAGATGATCGTAGATAGTCTAGGGGATTTTTATTTGACCTAGATGGTCAAAGACCGCTAGGAGCCTTTTAGGTGACCTAGATGGTCAATGACACTTAGAAAGTGTCTACGACTACCTAGGAGCATTTGATTGTGACCAAAGGGCTTATAGATGCCTTTGGAGATTTTAAGGTTGACCTAGATGATCGTAGATAGTCTAGGGGTTTTTTATTTGACCTAGATGGTCAAAGACCGCTAGGAGCTTTTAGGGTGACCTAGATGGTCAATGACACTTAGAAAGTGTCTACGACTACCTAGGAGTATTTTATTGTGACCAAAGGGCTTATAGATGCCTTTGGAGATTTTAAGGTTGACCTAGATGATCGTAGATAGTCTAGGAGCATTTTTATTTGACCTAGATGATCAAAGACCGCTAGGAGCCTTTTAGGTGACCTAGACGGTCAATGACACTTAGAAAGTGTCTACGACTACCTAGGGGTATTTGATTGTGACCAAAGGGCTTATAGATGCCTTTGGAGCTTTTAAGGTTGACCTAGATGATCATAGATAGTCTAGGGGCTTTTTTATTTGACCTAGATGGTCAAAGACCACTAGGAGCCTTTTAGGTGACCTAGACGATCAATGACACTTAGAAAGTGTCTATGACTACCTAAGGGTATTTGGTTGGTGCTCTAAGCATGAAATGGTCACAAATGACTTATATTCATGGGTTCAGGCTCTTCACTTCCTTCGATGGATGCTAAGCGATAAGTTCCAGGTCCAATATGGCTTGTGATGATGAATGGACCTAACCAGTTTGTTGCAAATTTGTCTCACAAATTGGAGGGCAAATTTGAGTTTTGTTGGTTCTCTTTTAGAACTAAATCACCTACTTGAAAGTCTCTTTGATGTACTTTCAAGTTGTAAGCTCTCTTAAGACGTTCTTGATAAACACGTAGATGCTCGAGGGCATTTACACGTCGTTCATCAAGCAACGTTAACTGATCTAAATGAGCTTGTCTAGTTGTATCATCATCGATGAATTCCTGCATGGAAATGCGCAATGACGAAATCTCTAACTCCAGAGGCATGATGGCTTCAGCACCATACACTAGTGAAAATGGAGTTGCCCCAGTGGGTGTCCGAATGCTAGTGTGATAAGCCCAAAGGGCAAGAGGTAATTGATTATGCCAATATTTATGATTTTCCTTGATGGTTTTCTTCAAGATGGCTACTACTGTCTTATTTGATGCCTCTGCTTGCCCATTGGCTTGTGGATAATAGGGCATGGAAAAGCTATGCTTTATGTTATACTTTGTTGTTAACGCATGCACATCCTTATTTTTAAAGGGTGTTCCATTATCCGATATTATTTTGGATGGAATACCAAAATGACATATGATATTATGTAGCATGAACTCCGCAATGCGAGGTCCAGTCATTGTGGTAAGGGGAATTGCTTCCACCCATTTTGTGAAGTACTCGATTGCCATTATGATAAACATGTGATGGCCCGATGAGGCAGGTGAGATTTTCCCAATTAAATCAAACCCCCATTGTGCAAATGGCCAGACCGATTGAATCGGTTGTAAGGCCTATGAAGGTACGTGTGTCAAATTTGCATGATGTTGACACTTCATGCACTTCTTAACATAAGCGCAACAATCTTGCTCTAAAGTTGGCCAATAATAGCCCATGCAAAGAATGCGCTTAGCGATGGCCATACCGCTAAAGTGGCCACCACATGTACCATCATGTGCTTGGGTGATGGCCCAAGCTGACTCTTGTGAGTCTAAGCAATGAAGGAGGATACCTTCATAACTCTGATGATACATTATGTCTCCTAATAAGACATATTTTGCCACATTTTGTTTGAATGCTCGCTTTGTGGCATGCGACAATCCAGGTGGAATATTACCCAGCTTAAGATAATATTTAATCTAGATGGCCCAATATTGCTTTGAAGAAGCCTCAATATTATGAATCATGCTATCCTTTTGATGTTTGTCTCGTGTGAATGTTGATTGAGAGTGAACTTGGAGATATAGCATTGTGCTAGTATCAAAAGGAGTATGAGGGAACAAAGCCCCCAGTTAGCATTATTCAAATATTGGTGTAGTTGAGAGAACCTTTCATGGGAAGGCTCAATCTGAATCATGTGAACAATTGGTATAGCATTATGCTCTTCACGCTCAGTCATAGATTGCACTAGCATTTTTACTTGGATAGTTGTGATATCATCTGAAGGGTCATGCGGGATTAGTGACCCTAAGGAAGCCATTGTATCCGCAAAATGATTAGATGAGTGAGGGAGTGCCTCTATATCATACCATTCAAATTTGACCAGGATTTTGTCCACTAGGGCTTTGTAGGCTTGCAAGACAGGACACCTACACTAGAATATCCCTTTAACCTGATTTACTATGAGCAAGGAATCACCAAAAATGTTCAACTTTGTTATGTTCATGGTGATTGTCATTTGAAGTCCTATGATGAGAGCTTCATACTCGGCATTGTTGTTAGTACAAGGAAAATCGAGTTTAAACGAAAGAGGTATGGGAGCCCCTTATGGTGTGAAAAACATGATACCTGCACCACCACCTTGCTCGCATTTAGAACCATCGAAGAATAGAGTTATGTCCACTTGTGACTCAGGCTCGATAGAATCAGGTGATTCTGAGATATGAAATACTCCATCATCGGGAAGTTCTATATTTAGAGGTTGATCATCCTATAGAGGAGCCTCTGCTAGTTGATCGGCTATGACCTATCCTTTGATATATTTTTGTCCAATGAAATCTAGGTCAAATTCCATCAACAACATTATCCATTTCATCATGCGACTATTATGATATGTTCGACTCATCATGTAGCGCAATGGATTTTCTTTAGATACAACATACGTGGTATGATTAAGCATATAATGGCATAGCTTTTTGGTGGCAAAGACCACTGCTAAGCATAGCTTCTCAATGTATGCATATCTAGTTTCATAGTTGACCAGTGTACGACTAATGTAATAAGTAGCCTGTTCTTTGTGGAATTCATTCTTTTGGGACAACATGGTGCCCAAAGCCAACTCAGTAGCTGAGATGTATAAATAGAATGGCACTCCTAGTCATGGTGGAGCCAATACAGGTGGTGAAGCCAGGTATTGTTTAATTTTATCAAAGGCATTTTGACATTCTTCATCCCAATGAAATGAGACCCCCTTGTGTAGCAACCTATTCATGGGTCGACACTTATCCGATAATTGTGCTATAAAGCATTTTATGGATGCGACCTTTCCTTGCAAACTGCATAGTTGCTTAATGGTTGTGGGGGGAGGCATTTCTAATATTGCCTTGACCTTGTTTGGATCTACCTCTATGCCTCGCTTGGAGACTATGAATCCCAAAATTTTACCAGATGTGACACCGAAGACACACTTTTTGGGATTAAGTCTAACATTGTGCTCTATGAGGCGATCTAGGATCTTACACAATACATCGAGATGTTCATGGCGTAATAAATATTTTGCCAATAAATCATCCATGTAATCTTCCAAAATCTTGTGCATGTAGTCATGGAAGATATATGTCATGGCTCGTTGGTAGGTAGCACCAACGTTCTTAAGGCCAAAAGGCATGACCTTGTAACAGAATGTCCCCCAAGGCATTGTGAACGCCATTTTGATTTGGTCTTCTAGATTAATATGAATCTGATTATATCCAAAAAATCCATCCATTAGGGATAGCATTTCATGTCCTACTATTGCATCTACCAATGCATCAATGTTAGGTAAGGGAAATTCATCCTTAGGACTCGCTTTGTTAAGATCTCGAAAGTCGATGCAAATGTGAATCCTCCCATCAAGATTTTTGATGGGAACCATGTTTGAAACCCATGGCAGATAATCTACTGAGATGATGATATCAGCATCCAACAACTTTTGTAATTCATCTTTCACCATTAAGGCTACTTTTGGGTGCATTTTTCATAACTTTTGCTTAACAGGTTTGATCTTGGGGTCTAATGTAAGATTATGCATGACTATATTTGGGTCTAGTCCTGGCATATATTTATACGACCAAGCAAAAGATTTAATCCTTGCTTTCAATGCAGCTATGAAATCATCTTGTTCACTTAGGGAGAGACCTTCCCCTAATTTAATGGTATGGGGATTATCAGGATCTGTACCGATATCCCTATCAATTGTTGGCTCAATTGACATGTGAGACCCATCCTCCAACTGATGTGGGGTGGGAATTAAGTGAATGTCATCAGCTAGGTTTGCTTCTTCCATAGGAAATTTAGGGTCAACCTCAGCTTGAAAAACATCCTGAGTAGTTCTTGAAGAAAATTTAAATGGTTGTAACATTTCCTCACAAGGCCAATACTCTGAGGGTGATGGAGAAGAATCTCCCTGATCAAATTCAATTGCCTCTAAATCAAGATGCAATAGCTTGGATGGGTTATTCGGATTCACCAATGGTGTCATTAAATCTATGGAAATCATGTTGATGGATACATGATCTCCTGCTCTAGGGCGAGTGGGTCTAGAGACCTGATGTTGTCTCATAACTCATGGGTGTGGCTCGGGTGGAAGTGGAATAACTGGCGGTGGCCTATGCGGAAGAGGGTGAGCCTGCTCTTCATGAGGCAACAACTAGCATCAGATGGGTCCTTGGATGGGGAATAACATACGAAGATAATACTCATCCTCATCATCCAAGGGGAACACATGCACTCGTATTCATCATCTGAGCTATGGTAGTTAATGGGTGTGATGCCATAATCATCTTCATCATCACTCATCCATTCATGAGGAGGACCTTGGTCTTGTTCCTCACTATCAGATTGCAAGGTGTGTGAGCTCTCCCCCACTTCATGGGGTTGGGTGACATCACTGGAAAGACCTTGATCTATCATTTCTATGGGGAAATGATCTCCCAAGGAATGAACATGATTCGGATTAGCATATGGGTCATGGGTGAGCTTAGCCTGATGACTTAGGCATAGGTGTTCGAGACTCTCGATGAGGACATCCAATGGTACCGATTTATTGTGTCCCAACCTGGATCTATCATACGAAAGTTGATATTGGGGTTGACATGGAACACGGTTACCCTGCTCATATAAACCGAGACCAAACCCATGCCAATTGCAGTGATCTAAGTACCACAATGCATAGTCTAGATTCGACAAATAATTTACATCCTCAGAAAAGGGTTCATCATCATCTTCCTTCTGAGGAATGGGCAGAGATCCATACTCTAAACCTCCATATATGAAATTCATTTGATTAGGAGGTAGACCAAGAGGTACAATGCTACCTATGGGAAGATGAGGTCTCCCCATATCTTGCACTATCTCCAATGATGGAACTATCATGACATTTCTCACCAGATATTCCCCTATCCCTGTACTAGACATCTGGACTATGACCTAGGATGGTGAAGATGGATGAGATGGAATGGAGGTTTGAGGTGATTCAATAGTCACCTCTGGAGGTAATTCCTCATTAATGACACAAGGAACCTCCTCCATGGATATGGTGGAAACTAATGGCGGGCTCTCATCAATAGGCCTCTTCGACGTGTTCCTCGATGGAGGGTTTGATGATGTCGAAGCCTTCTCTGAAGGTGGCGATGATGAGGATGGAGTGGATGATGATGAAGGTGGTGGAATGGGTAGACTCTGAATAGGTGTATTCAATTGGAAGTCTACGTGAGTCGAAGGTAATGTCGACTCTAGCATCTATTGCAACATGTTGTAGTATTTGAAGGGCTCTAGATCGGTAGAAACTACGTGCACTTGCCCTTCATGAGTGTATTTAAGACATTGATGTGCTATGGAGGGGACACACTTCATATCCCGTATCCAAGGTCTACCTAGAAAAATGTTATAGGCCATATCACCTTCTAGCACATGGCACAACGTCGATATAGTCTTTTGCCCCACCTGAATGGGTAGAACTATGGTACCGACAGTAGAGCATATTGTGTCATTAAAAGCATGAAGAGTGTAAGTTGATGCCACAACATGAGATGCTAGCAACTTAAGGTGCTTTAGTGCTTTAGTTGTTATGATATTACTTGAGGAACCAGTGTCTATGAGCACTCTCTTGTATGGTATCTCATTTATACATGCAATGATGTGTAAAGGAGGATCTACCACATCGTTAGCTATTTCCTTAAGCTCATGCTCATGAAATTGTATGACTGGTTCCTTGCACTATTGCACATGACCCACAAAATCTATAAAGGAGTTGGACTCCTATGGTTGCAACTCTATTGATTTTAGAATGTCCATCAAGGCATCCCGATGTGGAGGTGATTGTTGGATCAACTCATAGATGGACAATCATGTTGATGTGGTCCTCAAGCTTTGTGCAAGCTTGCTCTTAATTGTCACTATTGGCCTAGAAGGAAGGCCATGTACTATAGGTGGTGTAGTTTATGACGTAGTTGGAACATCATTCGAAGCTGTAGGCTATGCAACTTGACTTGGATATTTCTTGTTCCTGGTCACAATACTCACCATCCCAACATACCCTTGCACAGGGTGTTGTTGCTTCACCTCATTCATCGGTTTAGCAGGCACTGCCTGTACCTCATGAGTTGGTAAAGGGTCTTTGTATATACCCATATGTTGATTGGTAGGAGCTAATGGAGCATCCACTTGAAGCTCATTCCTCTCAATCATGTCTTGTACTACATGTTTAAAACCATAGCATGATTGTAAATCATGGCCACCTTGCTGATGAAACTTACAATATTGATCCTCTCGATGTCCCATAGGCTTGGGTTTGCCTATTTCTAGATCATTGGGTTTAAGATCTGGTAAATTAACCATATTTGCAGCCCATAATCGATCAAAAAGAGAATCCATAGATTCAGTGATGGGAGTAAATTATCGTTGAGGGTGATGTTGTTTTTGTCCCTGGTTTGTTGTACCATTATTGTTATAACTCGTAGGAGGAGGTTGAGCCTGATAGTTCACCTTTTGGGGAGGCATAACTTGAGTAGGTGTAGGGACATTTATGGCCACTTGATTGACCATAGCTAGCTTTGTAGGTGTCGAGCTATTCTTAGGATTCTTTGTCCACTCCTTCTTACGAGGTTTTGTTATTTCTCCCTCTTGGATTTTGATTTCCTCTATGTTTCTAGCCTGTGCTAGAGCTTCTTCCAAGGTAGGGTATTGTTGTAATTGCAATGTCAAAGAGATGGGTTTCAAGCAACTCTTTGAAAACAAATGAGTTAATTCAGTCACTAGAAATAGATAGGGTAGCTTAGCCAAAAGTGTTCACCACCTATTTCCATAATCAGTAATCGACTCATCCTCAGTTTGTTTCATCCTCGTGAGGTCGGTTAATGTCACCTTCCTTTTGGTGTTGAAGGTGAAACATTCCAAAAATGCATCAATAAATTGTTCAAATGTGTAGATGCTATGTTTTGGAAGTTGGTTGAACCACTCAATGGTTGGACCAGTGAGGGTACTCAAGAAAGTTCTTAGGAGCAATGCGTCATTGTCCTGTATGTTAAAGCACAGATTTAGAAATCTTGTGACGTGCTCTTGAGCATCTTCTTCACCCTTGAATCTATCAAATTTGGGCATTTTGAAATGCTCAGGATAGATCGAGGAAGGAATGGATGGATGTAATGGTTGGTTCTTTAGCTGATGCAAGGTAGGATTTTGAAGCCCATTGCTAGCTATCTTACCTTCTACAGTTTCTAAGCATGCAAGCAAAGCTTGATACGCATCTGAGGATTTGATCTCCTCTTCCTTGCTTTGAACTCATAGAGGTGGATGAGGAATATTAAGCCTAGGTTGGGGTGGTTGATTGACATCAGCCATGCCTCCATAAGGTGCTTCTACATAATCCTCATTCTATTCCAAATCATCGTAAGCCCCATAAGGTGTTTCAGGTATGGGCCTACAAGGAGGAACAAATGCCTATTGAAGGTGATCTATGTTTGGCCTATCATATGCATTCTATTTAGGCCTACGAGGTCTAGGAGGCAACACAGGATTAGGTCTAGGAGACCTATCTTGTTGGAAATTTGGTTGCCTCGGGTGAGCCTCTTGTCTACGCGTGCTTGGAGTTACAGCTCCATGATGCAAAGTTTCTTGAATTTGTCATTCAAGATTTTCTTTCTCTATTTGTTGCTACTGCTCTAAGAGATCTAAGCGATGTTTATCCGACCTAAGTCGATTAAACTCAGCCTAGCAGTCAGCATATCTTTGGACCAAATTATTAATTTGATCCATTGTATTAGGTCTAAGTACCTTAGCATTATTGCCTTGTTGTCTATCCTATTCAGGAGGATCTGTGAGATCAATTACGTGCTTCCCTCGATCGAGGGCAGTCGCATTGACTTGAGGTTCTCTCCTAAACAAATATTTTTGAAAGACTACTAGCGTAGAGGCACAACGTGCTTTCGTTGACACATTTTCATGAGGATAATATGGATGTTCCTCAGGTCTTCCCTCATAAACAAGGTAAGGTAAGGCAGAATAAGGTCACCTAATTTGATGAGTATCATACTCATTGTGATTTTGATACCTTGGAGTAGGGTGACTTGAAATCTTGAGATGATCATTCAACCCTACTCGAGGTGTGAGCTCTTGCTCCTATATATGATCAGGAGTAGAGGATCGAGTAGGCATGTGAATGCATGGTATTGCTCTATGTGGAGGTGCCTCATTGCATGGTGACTCTTCTCGAAAGAAGGTGTTTGTAGCATATGAATTAGGGAGATATTTTCCCAAACTAGGACTATGACCTATAGGAGTACCCTACGAAGGAGTCCCCTATAAGCTAGACCTTCTAGTTGACTCTCTAGGAGTAACCATCCACTCATCAGTCGGTCTACGACTAGGAAGAGTAGCTGATTTCCAGGGAGGAATGATCCTATCCCTAGGCTCAACACGAGGATGTTCTATATCCTCTTCTCTATTGCCCATAGCTTCTACCCCTGAATGGGCTTGGCTATGGGTACGTACCATAGCTATATACTCTAACTACTATGTGTTTATCTTCTTTACAATTTCTATGAATTTGAAACAAACAAACAATAGAGACACACAAGCATAGAAGTGATTATCTCATTTTAAATATTTTAAGTGTGAATCCTAAACTGTTTGATGTGTTTCAAGATGTGTTGCTTTGTAAAGAAAATACTTTTCTCATGTTTGATATTTCGTTGGATGATATACTTAAATGTTTAAAGGATTTCACCTATATACTCGCACAAGTCAAATATGGGGATGAAATCCATATCCAACGAGGTAGCATAGGTACTACCAACCCTCACCCAACACCCCGTGCACAGTGATACACTCCTCCGAAGAGGAATGCATGCTATTTTGCATGGTTAGGACAGATCTTGGGTCGGCCTTGGCCATGGACGGGTCCCGATAATACTCTTCTCAAGAGCCAATCTAGTGGTGATTAAATCCACTATTGGTCTCAATCAACGTGTTGGATATGAAAGCCCAACTCCGTTGATGTTTATAATGAAACGTGGTGTGTGTGGGTTCCTTTTAAATATTTGAAAGAAAACAAAAGAGCACTCAATGATTGTTTACTAAATGCATGAAGGTGCATTTTTCTTTCAGAAATATTAGTAGCATAAAAGGAAAGCACAAAGATTTAGAAACCTATATGCACTTAACCTTTTTGGCAAGCTTTCATAAGGCAAACCAGACCAAAAGCAAAAACTTCTACTATATTTTTCTTCTATTTTTCTAAACTAATTAATGCACATATTTTGGAAAGAGAAACTCTAACCTTTCTATGCAAAGAATAAGTAAGAAAAACATGAATTTTAACAATTTTTAACAGTAAAAAGTCAAATTGATAGTGCAGAGGGGTAAAAAATGGACCTTTAAAGTTGTTTCTACAAATTTTTGTAGAAACCCTCTAGTTTTGTGGCCATCCCTATCAGGGATGGTGGCATATTAGGGGCCGTCCCACCCAGAGCCATGTAGTTGGCCATCTCACCCAGAGCCAGGTAGCAGCAAAGGGGTCATTTTTTATTAGAACGGTCAGTACCTGCAACAAATAAAACCAGAAATTGAGGTCCAAATTAGCATAATCCAAGGGGAGATTGAAAAAAACTTAGATACCATGATCACCACTGAAGAAGTGAAATTTACTACACAACCTTAAGGACACTTAATTGCAATGTATAAGCAATTATAAAGCATTCAAAGGGAAAGAAGCATAAACATGTAATCTAATAAAATGAAGCAAATATGTAACCAAATGATGAAATTCTCCTTCTATTTAATCAATATATAGCTTCAAAAGTGAGATTACAAAGTATCCCCTTGAGGGCTTTACAAATTGATACATTCATCATTACAATATTCCCAAGGGATCTAGTCCCTTGAAAAGGGCCTTAAAGCGATGTAAAACATATGTGTTTGGTGTAAATCTCGCTTCCCACACTTGAGAGCTATTGTTGGGCTGATAATATTATGCCTCCTTAGCTCCTCCTCTTTCCTAGAATTCCTGTTCCTGAAGACAAGGGATTGAAGGGGGATTAGTAGCACCTGTGTTATAGAAGAAACCCATAAAACCATGAAAGGAGAGCATATTCTACAACAATAAAAGGTGATATACATGCATAAAAACTGATCTAAATTAAGCATAAACATATTTTAAGATGATCTAAATACAAATAAGTAGATTTGGAAGCAATATCTAAGGCTAAACTATGCAAAAATGGTGACCATTCTTGGGTGAGCCAGATAAACCTGTAACATTGGGGATCACAAATCCTGCATCAAAACTCCTCCAAATTGCTTCAAATTTGGACCAGAGGTTCCTCTAGACATTCCTAAGGGGACTATGGAGGAATTTATCTAAAATTCTAAACTATTTGGTGACCATCCCTAGGTGTGCCATACACATACTGCTCACCGTCCCCAGGTGGGACGGTTACAAAACTGCCTTAGTTTTGTCACCTATGGTTGTGGGAATTGGTCCAGAACTTGGTAAGGGTGTTGTCGATAGATGGGGCCAAAGAGTTATTCAATTTTTCTGGTTTGGTTTTGATGGTTCGAGCCTATTGCCCCTAAAATCGCCTTCGAAAGGAAGAGGGTTTCAAGGCCAAGGCAAAGGCATGTTTTGGTTTGCAAAGGTTGGGTTTCAATTTGGGTAGCACTTCGTGGCTTAATTCTCCAAATTATCATCTCTAAAATTGGTAATTTGGGAAAAATTTGAGCTCTCGAAATTTGGTGGGAAATTCTCTACGCAGGCGATAGGCGATGTTCTAGGGTTTGTGGAGAGAAGGATAATCCAAGACATCAGGTGGTTTCCCATTTTTTTTTGTTTTTATGGATCTGAAGGATCGCTTGTAGCTTCAGGAGGGCCCAATGGGGTCTCCTCCAGACCCTCTCTCTAGGAGAAAGAGCTCTTACGTTGAAATGCTCAAAGACAATCCTTCGTCTTCTAACGACGAAGCTCAGAGAAATACTCTGAATATGATGCTCAAGAATGCTGGCAAGAGTTTCGTAGTGCATCGTGTCAACGGATGTCTCCCACAATCCGCTTCAAGACCTAAGATTGTAATTGAACCAAAGCTGGTCGAAGACACAATCCTATACAAAGCCAATCATGATTTGATTTACAAATTCATGGGTATCCGACCTACCCTAAATTTCTTGCACACTTGGGTCAGACAGAACTGGGAGCCCCATGGTGAGTACTCCCTATGGTTTATTAGCAACGGGTATTTCATCATTAGATTTTCTTCTTTAGCTGATAGAAACAGAGCATTTGAGTCAAAGAAGAGAAACCACGGCCCAACAGGGTTATTTTTTCAACCCTGGAGAGTGGGATTCGATCCTCGCATCGAACCCACGGCTGTCCCGATATGGATCTTACTGTACGCTCTTTCAATGGAGTTTTGGGGGGAGCAGGTCCTGGAAATGATTGGTAACTCCTTGGGTAGACACCTGGGCATCTCCAAGGACACCATAGAAGGTAACTCTGGTGTCTATGCTAGAATCTGTGTGGAAATGGATATTATCCAGCCTCTACCAGCAGAGGTGGAACTGGAACTGGCAGGAGTATCCTAGATCCAACAGTGAGACTATGAGGCTCTACCTTTCAGATGCAGAGTCTACAATAAACATGGGCATTTGGCTTGATTTTGTCCAAATCTTCTAAACACCAAAACGGAAGCCCAGCATGGTATGCCAAATGCCCCAGAGAGGGTAAGTCTATTTCTGCCAAAGAAACATCCAATACTCCTCAAGGTAATGAGGGTCAGAAAGATGGCTTTGAACAGGCCAAAAGAAGGAGAAAGCAGAAGAAAAACGGTAAGGAGCAATTACAATCCAAGCCAGCCAACAGATATGAAATTTTTAAGACATTAGTGGATCAGGAGGACCAGGATATGGAAGGTGTGGATGGGAATATTGAGGCCCATAACATCCACACTCATGTTTCTCCTTCATCTCCTCCTGTCTTAGAACAGGTTCTTGAGCCCACTGAGGTATTGCCGCCAAAAAATGTAGGGGCACTGATAGTGCACTCCCAAGCGTTGCCAATAATTAAGGATGTCAGCATGGGTATTGCAGAAAAAAATAGAGAACGGCCAGCCCTGGGTATATCTCAGGTAGAAAAGAGATCCAAAAATAGCAACACTCAAGGAGCGGGCAGAAAGTCAAATAAGGACCTGATTGCAGCTCAAGGAGATAAGCTAATCAATGGAGGATCGGTGAGGACAATTGATTCTTACTGCTCTCAAGGTTTTCAATGATTATACAATCTTGGAATGTTAGGGGTTTAAACAGTAGAACCCATCAATCTGCTGTTCAAAGACTCTTAGGAAAATGTAAAACAAACTTTTTGCTTATTCAGGAGACAAAAATGTCTTTAGATCTTATGAGTAAAATAGTTAATAGAATCTAGCGGGGCGCTAGTCATATGGATGTGGCTGCCCAAGGTGCTTTAGGGGAGATTGTTACTCTCTGTAACCCTCTGGATTGGACTACATTAGAACATATATCTTGGAGGGGTGTTCTCACATCTCATTTTAGGAATAATTTCACAGCAGAACATGTCTTAATCACTAATTTTTATGGGGCCCAAGACCTTGATGGCCAGAGGCTCCAATGGAAAGTTGTTCACAACATGAGGTCCTCCAAGGAATACTTAGAATGGATTATTGCAAGGGATTTTAATGCAAAATTATCTTCTCATGATCAGGAAGGTGGAACCCCAATTTTGGATCCAGGGGATCAGATTCTGATTGCCCAAGTCTAGGCCTTTCAATTAGTGGATGTTCAAGGCCCTGGAAACTACTTTACTTGGACTAACAAGAGGAAGGAACCACACAACAGGAAGGTCAAGTTAGATCATTTTCTGGTCTTGGAGGAGGCTTTTGTAAAGTGGAATACTAAGTTCCAGATTTTGGAGGGTCCTATTTCAGATCACTTTCCCATTTTGCTGGAGGGAGGGACTATGATAGGGCAGCATCACAGGCCTTTCAAATTTGAGAATTTTTGGTTACAATGGTGGGAAGAAGGTCGTCCACCTTTTGGGACAACAATGTTCAAATTTCATAAATAGCTTCATTTTGTCAAACTTCAACTGAAACAATGGAGGAAAGAAAATAAGTCAGATTTCCAGTTCCAAAGGGCCCCCTTGGTCGCCAGATGGGAGGAGGTTCAAAAACTCTTTAGGGAAGGAACAATTACTGAGCAACTCAAATCCAAGGATGATGCCTTGCGCAAAGCGGTTGAGGCCATTGATAACCAAGAGGAGATATACTGGAAACAGAGGGCAAGAAATACTTGGTTATTAGAAGGGGACAAAAATACCAAATTTTTTCATCGGTCAGCTTGTGCTAGGAGACAAATGAATAACATGGAAGCCCTTAAATATGAGAATGGACATTCCTTCGATACTCTTCCTGGTATGCACTACCACTCAATCGATTACTTTTCTAAACTTTTTAAGGAAAGTATGGAGCAAGATGTTGAGGCTCAGAATGAAGTTCTTAATGTCATACCTTCTATTATCTTTGAAGAAGAAAATCAGGCCCTGCTTAGACCCATTGATAGAGATGAATTGAAAAATGTGGTCTTTGGAATGAGTACTAGAAAATCTCCTGGTCCAGATGGCTTTCCTATTGAGTTTTTTCAGGCCTTTTGGGATACTTTGGAGGAGGATGTTTTGGCTGTCACAGAGGAATCCAAAACTAATAAAATAATGCTTAGGGCAATTAATCACACCTTCATCTCTTTAATTCCAAAAGGGGAGGAGAGGACTCATATCTCTGATTTCAGACCTATTGCTTTATGCAATGTGATTTATAAAATAATCACTAAGATAATGGTTGAGCGGCTCAAACCTCTCCTTCATAACATCATTTCTTCAGAACAAGGGGGTTTCATTGAGGGAAGACAAATCTTGGATGGGGTGGTTCTTGCTCAGGAGGCTATCCATACAATGCAAAAATTAGGTAATAAAGGAATGTTCATTAAACTGGATATGTCCAAGGCTTATGATCGGGTGGAGTGGAGCTTCTTGTCTAAAATGATGGCAACCTTTGGCTTCTCCCAGGACTGGATTGATTGGGTCATGAGCTGTATTTCTACGCCCTCTTATTCTATACTTATCAAGGGTCTTCCCTTGCATCCTTTTGGAGCCACTCATGGTCTTTGCCAAGGAGACCCTTGCTCTCCCTATATTTTCCTCATTTTGGTTGAAGGATTAGGCAGACTTTTCTTGAGGAGAAGGCAACAAGGCCTGCTAACAGGTATCAAGGTAGGGGAGGAAACTTTGACTCACTTGCAGTTTGTGGACAATACTGGATTGGTTGGTGTGGCCAGTCTCAGGGAAGCTAGAGGAATCAAAGATACTCTTCATGTCTACCTTAGGGCTTCAAACCAGGACCTCAATGACAGGAAGTCCAAAGTGGTCTTTTTCAATCTTGACCAAAGGCTGCAGGATAGAGTTATTGAGATCCTGGGATTCACAAGGACTTCTCTTTCAATAGTTTACTTGGGAGTTCCCCTACATTTCAAAAAATTAAAAATAGATATATGGAAAGATCTATTGGAAGGTATCAAAGATAGAATGAATCACTGGTCCCATAAATGGTTAAGCTATGGGGGTAGATTAACCTTCTTGCAGTCAGTTATTCAGGCTATGCCAATCTATAAATTCTCTATCCTGGCTGCCCCTCATTCCATTTGGAAAGAGCTGGACAAAATGGCAAGAAGATTTTTATGGGAAGGTGCAAAAGGGGAGAAAAAATGGGCTTTGGTTGGGTGGGATAAAGTTACCCAGCCTAAGGATAAAGGAGGGCTGGGCCTGAGAAGCTCCAAGCTTAATAACAAAGCCTTGGCTAGAAAACTGTATTGGAGGTGGATTTCCCAGCCAACCTCCCTATTCAGCAGAATCCTATCTAGTAAATATTTGGGTCATGTCCACCCCAATGAGGTGGGCCGCTTCCCCCTGGATGGTACTGGATCCTTAGTGTGGTAGACTCTCAAGCTTGGATCTCAGGTTATCAAAGACCAATTATTTTGGAAAGTGGGGAGAGGGGATAAGGCATGTTTCTGGACTGATTCTTGGGATCAGTATCCACCCATCATTGCTATGTTTCTCGAATTACAACCAATCAAGTCCGCCATAGAAGCCCAGGGCTAGATTCAAATTGAAAGCTATTTTAACACCAGCCAATTGGGGGAGTATAAGTTTAAAAAGTTTAAGAGGTGGAAGGAGTGGCCAATTACAATCCCTCCGAAGCTAGCACCCATCTTGAACAAAATCTTGATAGAAAGGTTCCTCACAGGGAGGGATGAGGAGGACGAATTAGCTTGGGGTTATGGGAGCCTTGGGGTTTATTTAGTAAATGACGGTTACGAAAAGATCCTCCCTGAGCCTCCCTCGCACTCATTTTTGGTTCAGGATTGGAGAAGGATTTGGCATTCCAAGTGCTGGCCGAAAGTAAATTTATTTGCCTAGCAGCTTATGCACAATGGAATTCTCACCTTTGACAATCTCAGAAGTAGAGGAATCATCGGTCCTTATCAATGTGCTTTATGCCACAAGCAGGAGGAAATAGCTGATCACCTGATGTTCGAGTGCCCTTTTACGCATCAGATTTGGAAGCGCTAGTTCTCTCACTATAAACTCCAGGCTAATGGTGATCTAAATCGAGCCAATATTTGGAAAAAATGGAAAAGGGGTAGATTTAAATCTATAGCTCTCTGTATTGGTTGGGAGCTTGGCTTCCTTTTCATTTAGTGGCAAGTATGGCTGGAGAGAAATGCCCAAATTTTTATAGAAAATTTCTCCTCGATAGATGGCATTTGGCAGGTCATCTGGAGCAAAGTCATAGAAACTGTTGCCATCTATGCTGTAGAGGAAAATCAGGTTGGTCTTGGGCATCTAGAAGAGGGGGTTGAGGGGCAAGAGAGACAAGACAGAATTAGCTGGAAATCTCCCCCAGAAGGTTGGATCAAAATCAATATTGATGGAGCTACAAAATGCAATCCGGGCAGTGCGGGTATTGGTGTAGTTTTCCGAGATCATGCTGGTTCAGTGCTTTACTGGGAACTACAAGGCTTGGGAAGAGCCACAAACAATGAAGCCAAAGCCATTGCTATCAAATTTGCTTCTATCTGGGCTGTTAAGAAGGGTCACAGGAGGATAATTCTTGAATCCGATTCTCAAGTCCTGGTTGGTGCTCTTGATTGCATGCAAAACTTCTCTTCGAAAGCTTGGAGGCTACAGATTTTGATCTCCCAAATCAAGGATTTATGGAGGGAGTTAGATGACGTGATCCCTGTCTATGTGAGTCAAAATTTGAACAAGGTGGCCGACTTCCTTGCGAAGATGGGTGCTGAGAAAGAGGTAGGGGTGCAGCTGCATAGTGACATGCCTCTGATAGATGAAGTGATTAGGCAAGGTCTGGAATGATCCCTACGACAATGAGTAAAAAAATTGCTAAGGGTGGTTTTTTTTCGTGATTTCGTGACCTGTTGCGCTATCGCGACCTTTGCTAGAAAGCTGTCATGATTTCGTGACATGTTGTGCTATCGCGGCCTTTGGATAGAAGTTGTAGCGATTTCGCTACTTATTGTGTCGTCACGGCCTTTGATGAGAAGGTGTAGCGATTTCGCTACCTGTTGCACCGTTGTGGCCTTTGCTGGAAAGCTGTCACGATTTCGCGACATGTTGCACCGTCGCGGCCTTTGCTGGAAAGCTATCATAATTTTGCTACCTGTTTCGCTATCGCGGCATTTGGAGGGAAGCTATCACAATTTTATGACCTGTTGCACCGTCACGGCCTTTGGTGGGAAGTTTTTGCGATTTCGTGACCTGTTTCACCGTCGCAGCCGTTGGCTGGAAGCTGTCGTGATATCGTGACACTTTTGGAAAAAGTGCACTAAGGGGGAAAATCTTCGTGATATTGCGACATTTTTGGTGAATAGCTGCCCAAGGGAAAAATCATTGCGATTTCGTGACACTTCTAAAGAATGGGCACCCAAGGGGAAAATCGTTGTGATATCATGACATTTTTGCAGCAATGGCACCAAGGGGAAAAGTCATCGTGATATCGTGACACTTTTGAAGATTGGGCACCAAGGAGAAAACTCGTCGTGATTTCGTGACATTTTTGAGGAAAGGGTGCTAAGGGGAAAACTTGTCGCGATTTCACGATAGTTTTGGAGATCAAGCTTCATGGGGGAAAATCATCGCGATATCATGACACGTTTGAGGAAAGGGCACCAAGGGGAAAATCATTGTGATATCGTGACATTTTTGTAGCAATGGCACCAAGGGGAAAAGTCATCGTGATATCGTGACACTTTTGAAGATCGGGTACCAAGGAGAAAACTCGTCGCGATTTCGTGACATTTTTGAGGAAAGGGTGCTAAGGGGAAAACTCGTCGCGATTTCACGACAGTTTTGGAGATCAAGCTTCATGGGGGAAAATCGTCGCGATATCGTGACACGTTTGAGGAAAGGGCACCAAGGGGAAAACACGTCGCAATTTTGTGACACTTTTGCTGAAGGGCCGCCTAGGGGAAAACTCATCGTGAAATCGTGACACTTTTGGACAACTGGCGCCATGGGGAAAAGACGTCGCGATATCACGACACTTTTGTAGTTTTGGCGCCAAGGGGAGAACTCGTCGCGATATCGTGACACTTCTAGAGAACAGGCGCCTTCTAGCTTTCTCGTCACGATTTCATGACACTTTTGGTGACTGGGTGCTTTGGTGTTGTGCCGTCACGATTTCGTGACACTTTTTGTGCTTTGCGGCCTCGACGTCTGTCTATCGCGATTTCGAGACATGTCACGATTTCGCGACATGCCACGATTTTGCAACATGTCGCGATTTCATGACTTGTTGTCGTGGCATGGCCGTGGTTAGGTTTGGTGTCGCGATTTTGCAACATGTTGTGTTTTTGTGACATGTCACGTTTTTACGCCCTATTGTTTTCTGGCTTCTCTGCTTTCGACTGGGATGTTTTTACTCCCACTTGTAACTGTTATTTGTTTTAATACAAGTTTTTTCAAATTTTTCAAAAAAAAAAAATATTGGTAATTTGGAGCTCCTTTTATAGCCCAAGAGGGCACTTAGGGTAAAATAGCATTTTTGCCATGCGATCCAAGTGGCACCATGTGTCCTAATCGCATCATGGGGTGATTGGGAGAAGGTTATCCCTTTGGGTGCTCCCAATCAACTGTCCCACTATCCATTAGCAGGTACCAAATAAATTTGGTATGATTGGACGCACTAATGTTAGTCTTTGATTACCATTTAGCGCATCCTTTGACTTTTTCAAAGGTCTAGTTAGGGGCCATCCCACCTAGGGATGGTTGCTGATGGTCGTATCTGGGTGGGACGGTCACCAACTATGACCATCCTTGGGTGGGATAGTCACCAGTAGGAGCCCCAAAACTACCCCAGACTGCTAGAAACCCTCCAAAATAAGTTTTGGAGGCTTTTGAAAGCCTTTTACTAGCATAGAGGGTGCCCAATAAGGCCATATGTTGTCGATAAGAGAGCATATGTAATGCACTGATAGTCTTATATGATTTATGTGATTTAGGTGTCTACAATATGTAGCTCTACTACATGCTTTTGACATAATTTTAGGTATGTATTGGTTAAAGGCTCATAAAGCCCTAATTAACTTCCATGATAGATGGATTGACTACATTGACAAAGACAACAAAATATTGAGAATCATCAGTGAATAAGGGTCATTTTGACCCCATTTTTTGTCAGCTATGCAAATAAAGAAGACCATGAGAAAGGTAGGAATGGTTTTCATTGTAAAAATAAATGAGGTTGAGAAGGATAAAAAGGAAGAGGTGTTTGGAAACACTCAATCTTGCAATAATTTAGGGATGTGTTCCCTTAAGATCTTCTTGGTCTTCCACCAAAGTGAGAGTTTGATTTCATCATTGAACTAATACCAATAACTGAACCTATACATAGAAATCCATATAGGATGAATCCTATAAAAATCTAGGAGTTGAAAGTACAACTTCAAGGGTTGCTATAGAATGGGTTGATTAAACCGAGTGTGTCACCTTGGAGATAACCCATCCTTTTTGCAAAAAAAATATGGTTTGATCTAATTGTGCATGAACTATCAAATGTTAAAAAAAGTAACCAAAAAAATAGGTATCCTTTGCCACGGATCAAATATTTTTCTGATCAATTGAAGGGTACAAAATATTTTACAACGTTGACCTAAAATCAGGTTATCACCAATTGAGGATCTATGAGGAGGGCACTCACAAAACTACTTTTAAGACCCAATATAGGCATTATGAGTTCATAGTGTTGCCTTTTGGACTGACCAATGCACCAACAACTTTCATGAATCTCATGAACATCATATTTAGGAATCAGTTGGATAGATTTGTATTGATATTTTTGGATGATATCCTAATATATTCTAAGACTAAGGAAGACCATGTTAAGCACTTGATAATAGTTCTCAAGTTGTTGCAAAAGAATCAACTCTATGGCAATTTTTCAAAATATGAATTCTATGTTCTCAAAGTGCAATATCTAGGGTATATCATATATACAAAAGGAATTGTAGCATACCCCAAGAAAATTAAGGCCAGCTTGATTTGGCCCATGCCCACTAATGTGTCTGAAGTACAAATCTTCATGGGCATCATAGGTTATTATAAATTATTTGTGAAGGACTACTCTAAGATTACCTATCCTATAACCAATATCCAAAGGAAATACAAGGAAATTTAAGTGGACAAATAAGTGCAAAACTACTTTTGAGTTACTTAAGAAAAATTTGACTACCACACCTATACTAAAGATTTTGAGATTCACAGGGGAACTATTCAGTTTCTACTAATGCATCATTGGAAGGGTTAGGAGGGGTGCTATCCCAATATGAATTGATAGTGTTATGCAAATAAAGGAAAGCCAAGAAGCATAAGATGAATTATGCCACACATGATTTGGATATAGTAGTGGTTGTGCACACACTTAGGATGTGGTGGCACTATATTCTAGGGAAACCTTTTGAGCTACAAATTGATCATTAGATTTTGAAGTACATATTCACTCAATCTATGCTCAATGCTAAGTAGAGAAGATGGATCAAGTTCTTATCTAAGTATGAATTTGGTTTAGAGTATGTCAAAGGTAAGGAAAACAAGGTCATTGATACCTTGAGCATATGAAGGCATATAGCTGCACTGACCCATAGTCATGTAAACTTGATGGAACAAGTTAGAAAGGCACAAATACAAGATCAATTTTGCAAAGATATACATGTAAATATGGTAATAAATCCTAAAGAAAACACGGATTTCAACATTACAGATGGACTTTTATGCTTCAAATATAGGGTTGTCATACCAAATATTGGGGATTTAATGATTTGGATCATGAAAGAGGTACATAAATCTCTTTTTTATGCTAATCTTAGAGGGGCTAAGATGAGGAGAATATGAAAAAAATATTCTATTGGACCGATATGAAGGATATCACCGATTTTGTGGTAAGATGCATGGAATGATAGAAAGTGAAAGTTGAGCATTGATATTTGGTATGATATTTATACCCACATGATAAACCTATGTAAAAGTAGTAGGTTATATCCATGGAATTTATTGTATGAATACCTAATAATAAGTACCAACATGATGCAACTTGGTAGTGATTGACAATTTGATAAAGGTTGCACACTTTATACCAGGGAGCAAAAAACATGATGCTCTTGTTGTGGCTAATAGATTTTCCAAAGAGATATTTAGGTTACATGGGTTTCATAAAGTGATTATCTTGGATAGAGATTCTAAATTTACATCTATATTCTAACAAGCTCTTCATCATGCAGTTCGCACAAAGCTGAACATAAGTTTTGCACACCATACAAAAATATATGGTCAAACAGAAAGGGTAAACAATGTCTTAGAAGATATGCTTTGAATGTATTACATGAACCAAAAATTTTAGCGGGAAGACATTTTACATCTGGTAGAATTTATGTAAAAACATGGCCATCATGCTTCCTTGGGTATGGCCCTGTTTGAAGCCTTGTATGGTAGGTGATGCAAAACTCCCCTATCTTGGGATAATCTAAAGGATTGGATTATTATCAAACTATATGTGGTTTGAGAGATGAAATAATAACTTGGTATGATCAAGCAAAGGCTTAAGGAACCCATTGATTGTCAAAAGAGCTATGTTAATATCAAGAGATCACCCAAAGAATTATATGTGGGAGAAAAAGTATTCTAGATATATTGGGCTTTTTGGGATCACTGAGAAGATTAGTCTTGTAATCTATCATCTCACCTTACCACCCAACCTATCAAAGATCCATGACTCTTTCCACATATCCTTACTTAGAAGATATATTGATGATCTTGACCATGTATGAAATGTTTCTAATTTGTAGATAGCTAACCTCTCATTGATTGAGGTGAAGCTCGTGAATATTCTGGAGTTTAATTTCAAAATGATGAGGAAAAAGACTCTAGAATAATGTAAGATCCAATGTGACTGATATTGTAAAACAAATTCCACTTGGGAGAAAGTGGTTGATATGCAGAGATATTTTCCATATTTATTTGAAAATGAAATGTAATTTTTAAAATTGTAAGACATTGGTGAAACACAGAGGACTGTGTTTAGTCCAAGGGGGTAGTATGTCATGACCCTCCCTTGGTGAACTTATTCATATGATGGACTTATGAATTGATATGCTATTTTAATGATAGATTAAATGGCTATATGATGATTAGTTGATATCAATATTTGTTTTATTTAAGAATATGATGTTGCTAATGGATTTGCATGATTGCAAGAATAGGTATCCTCATGGGTGGGCAAAGGACTAACCACCAGGAATGAGGTGATCCATGAAAGAAAAAGGAAAATAAGAGTCTAGATGGTTAAAACTATTTGACATATGATGTCTTCATTTAGACTTAGTTCTTGCATTTGCATCGTCATATCATTTTTACATTTATGTGATTATTGCATGTATCTCCATGGCATTTAGCATCTAGTTTGTTTCTTGCGGTTTGGGTTACTTGAGATAGATATAAAGTAATGTTTAATGTTTGATGGTTCCTTATAAATAATTGTTAGTAGTAAGGAATTACTAATATTTTATGATATAAACCTTCTTTCAATATTTATTTGCTTATAGTTCTGAGATGTAGACCAATTGGTTCATCCAAACCCCATAAGGGGAGCGGAGGTCCAAGGTTCAAATCTTGGGCCTCACCGAAATGAATGCTTGTCCCTTTCCTGGTGCTTTCAATGGCGTAAAGCATTTAAAATGATTATGGCATGGTGGTTATAGGGGTGGACTACGCAAATATCTGTGTGACGACTTCGGGGTGAACAACGTAGAATACTATGGCGGCCATAAAAAGTTGGACAGCCTGCCCGGATTCGTGGCGGCTACCGATTCCACCATGTAAATTAAAAAATATATATATATATTTATTTGCTTATGAAACTATATTAATAAGTCTCACTTATTAATGAACTTTGAGTTTGGATTTTAGAAGGGTATTCTAATGTATTATTAGTAAAAATATATATTAATAAGAAGGAATGAAATTAATTTTTTGAACATTAGAATAAATTAAAACAATAGCAATTATTAAAATGAATTTGCATTGTTTAAATTTAAACCAAATGAAATGAAAAGATTTGCGGGTAGTTGTTGAGTTCATTTTGTGAGTGAATTCTCTTTCAGTTTTCTTTTAAAGACCCTTATGATGATGAGAAGGGGGATTTTTTTTAGAGGAAGAGTTTTTGCTTCATCAGAGAATGTGGAGTACAGAGAGGGTTTTGGGTTTTTTTTCTTGAAGAGCAAAAACAAGGAATTGTCTTCTATGTGCACTTTGATATTCTCCAATCCAATATCTCAAAAAAAGGTACTCTATATCTATTGTATTCTATTTGAAGAAATTGCTTTATTTTTGTGAAATTAAATCAATAAATATAGAATTTATTTAATACAAAATATTGGTTTTGCGTGCTTTAAATACAAGATACCTACACTTTGAAAACCATAGAGGAACTAGGTAAAATAGTTTTCCTTCAATTATTGTATCCATACTTGGAAAATGTGACTTGATATATTGATAGCAGGGTGATACATTACTTAAATTACCCTTGGAGGAGAATTTTTTGTTCATTATTAATGTGTGCCTTCAATATATCAAGCCATATTAAAGAATGACCAACCAAGAGCTTGTGTGTTTAGATTGAGTTTTTAGACTAGGAGTACTTCTTCCCTGATCCACATAGCTAATTCTCTACATTACCTCTACCTGAGACATTCATGGAGAATACAAAAATATATGAGAAGGATGAAAAACCTATGTTAATATCACCTAAGATAATTGAGGAGAGTTTGCTTACCTATGCAAAGGTAGGTAATGACAACATAAATCCCAAGTAAACCTGTGTAAGTATTAAGAGTGCCTTGTATGTTATAAGTTACCTATGGTATTTGATGGTAGGGTTTATGGTCATAATAAGATGTGTGTCTTGGTTCAGCCTAAATCACATCTTTTTTTATATTGTGTTCAAAGAATTATAGTGAAACTAGTACATAAGCCTATTTTAGTTTTAATTTAATGCCTAAGGTAATTAGGTTACAAATAAAGATTGTTATTTTTCCCATATTAATAATTGTATGATAAAGTTTTAATGAAATATTATTACTAGGTAATTGGAGGTTGAGAAACCTTACGGACTATTTTTAGAATTTGAATCATGAACTTTGACTTGCATTATGTCCAGGTAAGAGACGTTTGTATCTATTGCAAGTATTAAAAGGTTGACTTTCTATTTTGAAAGTGATTTACAGGATTGGTTATTCAAATAGGATCCTAGAAGATATTTTAAAAAGTTAATTTATATTATGACTTTATGTGATTTTGAATATTATAGGGTGTGATTTTAACCATTAATATTTGAAAAATGACGATATTATTATTTTATATTTTTAAGGAGTTTCTTAACGAACCTTTGCTTTTAAAGGATATAATGAATTATTAGAGTTCTTATAGTTTTGGGGACTTTAAACGGGTTTATGGATTATGTATATTTTAAAGAATATGAATGTGTTTTTTTTATTATATATATATATTCTTTAAAATGAAAGTATTATTTTAAAAGAATGGTTCAAATGAAAGTTACAATATAATCGGGGAAACTATTACAAAATAGTTTGGCTTGTATTATTTTTTGATAAAGGATTGGTGTTATGCTAGACCTTTAGGAAAATATTATTGATGGCTATTAACTCATTAATCAAAATATAAAGGAGATTAATTTATAGTTTCGGTAACTTCAAATTGATTGATGGTTTATAATTTTTGATATCAGATTATGAAAATTACTTTTGAGATATGAAAGATATGTTTTGAGGATTGAGCATGGAGTCCAATAGATAGATTGGAACTTATGGGGGTTCCATTATTATACTTGAGAAGATATTTATGGGGGTTCATAAATATCTCTATTTATAATAATGAATGTGGAATTTATTCAAGGAAATTATGGGGTTCCCTCGTTGATTTTGTATTTTGAATTAAAAGTAACAATTCTTGTGTTTGGGGATATAAGAATTATGGGTTTCTTATGTATATATATTGGTATTAATATTTAGAAAAAATTATTATGGGATTCCTTTATATAGTTGTATTGGAGACAACTAAACTTATGCAATAAAAAGGATGTTTCGAAGCTAGGTTTTTCCTATAAGGGTTTCCCAAGATATATGATGCATAATGTGTGTTTCATATATCTTTAACTTTTGATCTTTCTTATATTGATTTTTGAGTTATTTATTGAGGTGATATTAATATTTAATTAAATGAGAAATTTATTGCAATTGTTAAATCAAAATAAAGGAAGAAGTTATCTAGTTATTGAAAGAAAACAATATATGCATTTTATATTCTTGAATAGTCCTTACTATGATGAATCTTAGATGATTAGAAAATGATATCTCGTAGTGACCCTGGGAACGCACACACCGTTCCCTTTTCTGAAAACCCTACTTGTAATAATTATTTAAAATACCAAAGATAAAATGGAAAGACAAGAGGAAAAAGAAAGCATATAACACAAAATAACAAAAAACAGATATCTTTATTGATATTGAAGCTCGGTTACATGTCGTTCCCTCTTAGGGATACCCATTTTGATACTATAAATTACAAGTGGGCAAGGAGTGCCCCTTTCACGAAGAGGTGGTGCGCTTATAAAAATTTCATAGTTCCACACACGAAAATGTATGAGGGCTTACAGATGCCTCCTTCAAGTCTATTTCCTAGAGGGATCCCTTTTTGCTCTCATATGTTGTAATCTTCATCCGATGTACCTGTGGTCCTACAAGCAATGAAACAAAAACACATATTTAGGTGTTAGAGATTGTCACCCCATATGAGGTTGTTAGTGTAGCACCCTAAAATTGGCGCAGTCAAATTGGAATAATTACATTCACCTTAGTAAATAAATTTAAATTCAAATTTAACCTCCCAAACCGCCCGTTAACCGTCGAGAAACCCGTTTCCCCTTTTTTCGTGCCATTTTTAGGAGTTGTTTTGACCGTTGGACGATATCGTCGCCGATCAGACGATATCGCCCCAGATTTGACGATTTCGTCTGGACTAGGACGTCCAGACGATTTCGTCGCAAAACTGCATTTTCATAATTAGACTCTGTTCCAACGGGTCTCCAATCCGGGCAGAAGCGTGTCTGCGCCGTTGGGACCCTCCCCCGTTGGAGATCTCCCAAATTGGGAAGATCTCCAACCTCCCAACAACTTTCCCTAAGCCTATTTAACTCTAAGACTTTTCCCTCCCCAACCCCTGGCTGAATTTTTATGCAAATCGACTCCCTATGTGCTAGAACTTCTCAAATTTGCTTTTTGCACTATTCCTATAGTAATTTTATTGCAGGTATATCACTGGTTTTCAGCCGGAGCCAGCACCTATCGCAGCCGACGAACCTGTCAAGATCGGAGGCGATCCTGTCAAATTAGGGACGATCTCGTACTGATGCGAGACGATCTCGATTGCAGCATACATCGAGGCAATCAGTGCCTGAAGTTTGCTCTTCTCTCTTTTCTCTCTGTCATTTTATGCTATAAATCAGATCATTTATTTAGTTTTTATTCTACTTTGCATCTGGAGTTCACCCATCTAGTTTAGATTGCACATTAAATTCATGATTTGCCATCATAATGCAGTGATCTGTTTTACTTTCTATTTTAAATTATTGCTTAGTATTCACCTTGTTCTTTAGCATATTTTGCCTCTATTTTGCATAGTAGAATTGCTTGTATTTTGCATCTGTTCTCTGTTTTGCAGGTTTCTGACGAATTCGTTTGACGAATTCGTCAGATCTGAGACGATTCTGTCTGTCTCAGACGATCCTGTCGGATTCCAGATGATTCTGACAGATTGCAGATGATTTTGTCGAATCCCAGATGATCCAGACTACTTCAAGCATCAAAAACTTCATCAGACATCCCGGATCAGGTAATCTCCATTAGCCTCCTGCAAATTCTCTATTTTTTTGCTTTCAGTCTATTTACTGTATTCATTTAAATTGCATTTTCATGTAGTTTAAGTTAGAATCATTCGGCCAAACCTAGGATGAATGTTTAAGGATAAAACGAACCCATTAAAACACATTCCCAAAACCTAGGCGTGGAAACTGCCGCCAAATGTTTCCTGGTGAACCCACCATCCGTCGACAAATCACCAAAATGCACCTCCCTTGAGAGGCGGGACCTTCGCAAAGTCCTCTCGTCCGAGGTACCGCATCATCCTTTTCCCATCCTCCTTTCGGGCGCGGATCCAATAGCCTGAAGGTAGGGATGCAAAAAATTTGGAGCGATACATTTTGGTGAACCCGACGTGAATGCATCATAACCTTTTGAAAACAAAAACAAAAAAATATATATATGTATACAAGAAAAACAAAAACAAAATCATCATTTCAAGTTTGTATGTTTTAGATTCAATTCTAAATAGTAGATGCTAAATATTACTTTTAGAAGTACTAAAGAAACCATGAGTTTTTACTCAAATCAATATGAGCCCATCAGTAATGTTGGAAGAATTCAGCCAAATACATTTGTTGATTATGACCAACCTCATCCCTATTCAACACCACCTCCATCACACTCTTCTTATTTTTCATCCATAACCCAACAAGACAATCCCTTTGCCAATCCTCTTCATAATGATATTATCTATTCTCCCATATATCCATATTATGTCTATCAATCCACATATAATCCTCCTCCACCTTTTCAATACTCTTCTTTCAATACAACACATCCATTTCAACAAGAAAATACTTATTCTTCCAATTCTACCATGCACTCACCTCCTACATCGCAATCTTCCTGTCATCATTCTACCCATAATAAAGAAAGTAGAGGTGAGAAACCATTAGGTCCTTTTATGACGAAATTCCTAAGGCATTTATCAAAAACCTCTCAAAAACCTTCATCACGTAAATTTACTAAGCTCAATCAACCAATGGATATAATTCTCAAGTATTTACTTGACACAAATAGGATTGAACTCCCTTCCATAAGACAACTTGATACCACAACAGATTGGTTTAAACCCGAGCTACATTGTGAATATCATAGAGTAGATGGACATATGACACAAAATTGTAAAGATTTAAGATGTGCAATTCAAGATTTGATTGATAAGGGTCTTTTTAATATAAAGGAATTACAATCTACAACTGATTATAAATCTCCAGTAAACAATCAAACTCCTACACAACAAATACCAATAATCAATCAAGACATGGGGATCTCCCAAGAACCCCTATTCAATTATCAACAACAAGAAACCAATCAAATATTGCATGTTAATGTGTCCCATCATGATGATATTATTAATATTGTAACAAAAACTACAAATGAGCAACCTCAAGTTCAATCAACTCAATCCGATATTCAAGAGATGGATTCCTCATTTGACCAACCTTCAAAACTATCTTTGGCTCTAGAGAATGATCCAAAATGGAATGTAAGCATAGAAAGCTCATCTTTAGAATCAAAATCTCAATCTGAAATCCACTTTGATAACCAACAACAAGTGATTAATCCTCAAGCAAAGATATCCCTTTTAGAAGTATTACAAATTTCTCACAAGGAAATTTTGTTCAAAATACCTAGCCAACAATTTGTTCCTCATCATATTTTCTCTAAGAACATAATTAATGGTGTAAACCCTCTTGAGGTTAACCATATTTCATTCTATGATGAGGATATTCCTTCCTCTACTCCACAAGAAGACTCCTATCTTTACATTATCGGATCTAGTAAAGAAACACTTGTTAAAACTATCATGGTAGATAATGACTCCTCTCTTAATTTATGCACTTATCAATTATTCCAAAAACTCAAATCAAAGGAAGAAGATATTAATGAATCAAATGTTCTTATAAAATCTTTTAACAATGAAATTCAAGAAGCTCAAGGTACTATAATTCTTCCCTTTAATATTGGATCCAAGATCCTGGATACTTTATTCTATGTAGGATATTGTCCTTCACCTTACAACCTACTTCTCCGGAGCCCTTGGATTCATACGATGAGGGTTTTCCCTTCCACTCTTCACCAATGTTTGAAGTTTGAACTTGCAAATAAAATTGTTACCATACATGGTGACCCAAAACCATTTGAAGAATATTTAACGATTGAAACATCAAGTTCTATACATTCTCTATTATCACAATTATCTTCTATCCATCACTTTTCTTCATCCATATATGATCATCCTTGTTTACCAAATAACACTCATGCATATCTTTCACATATACTTTCTCCATCTTATCAAAACTTGGAATATAATAATAAGAATGAAGAACTTTCTTATCCTTCTGACATTTTATTTTGTAACATGATCAATTTTCCACATATAAAAGTCAAATATTTTGCTACATTATTCTACATTATAACAAAGCTTTTGTTATCACTACCTTTTATTCATCACCTTTTATTCTTACCTTCACCTCAACCAGATTATCCTTCAAAACCTCCTTTGATTTTGAAGCAACCTTAGACATGCTATACTCAAATAAACCTTGTATAGTGTATATAGATCATCTTGTATATACCACCAATTTCAATTCATAAATTAAAATCAAAATACAAAAAAAATCAAAATCCTCAAAATCTTCAAAAAAAATACAAATGCAACTAAGGAACTTAAAGGTAAATTTGAGCCCAACTGGCTCGGACCATACATCATTACTGCAAAATTTGAATCAGGAGCATATAAATTATCTACCTTAGATGGTAAAGAACTTAAAGAACCCATGAATATTTTACATCTCAAACGTTACTATGCATAAATTTGGTCATTTCATCCATGTATATATTTGTTCAAAATCATTATCTTGTATTTCTTTCAATTTATTCAAAAACCTCAAAAACATTCATAAATCTCCAAAAATCTTCAAAAATATTTATTGCATTTATTTAAAGCACTTGTAAAGTTCCTTTTGCTCAAAACAAAAATCAACATAAAAATCCAAAAACAGCTATATGCTTGACTCTTTCGAAACCAAAACAATATACAGAAGAAAGAGAGAGTCAACATTCTCAAAACTTTCTCAAAATCATTATTTTCTTACAATTATTGCAATTATATGTTTCAACTTATTTTGGATAAAATTAGCATTTATTTAGCATCCCTCACTTGCACAATCACAACAATAAATATCTTGATTTTATCTGGCATGATTACTAATCTCTCTTATATCAAAGTTCACAAAATTCAATTAAAGAAAGTTTGAGCATAGAGAATTGATCTTGTTATTTACTTAAACCAAGCACATCTTTTCACAATAAAATGATTATATTTGTAATTTCCATGTTTTGCTACATAGTAGAACTGATTTCTTGAGTGAAAAGTTTCCCCTGCTATCCTATCATGCACACGGTCTAGAATCTTTGAGAATTGGCAAAAGGACAAGCTCACCCCTACCCAGAATAAAAATCCCTTGCTCTACAACTAATCCGAGCAAGTATCCCTAGAAAAAGAAAAGAAAAATTCAAGAAAAAAAGAGAAAAGAAAAATGTTATTTCAGCAATGTTCCAAGCATTATCAAGCAAAAGAAATACAAAAAGAAAAAAATAAGCAAAATTCAAAAGAAAGCAAGAAAGCAATAAAATCCCTTTCCCTACCCTTTGAAAAGAAAAGAAGGGTTGATGAGCTTGAATCCCTGGAATTCTCAATTATTCGAAAACTGTGAGGTAAGCCCCATAACAGGTGGTTTGTGCCCAACCCGCTTGGCCTTGGGTAACTCCTAGCGTGGCGATATGTCCGTCACATTAGCGACCTTCTTTTGTACGGACCTATGTCTGCTTATGGATTAGCTAGCTCTTGATAATCCGATCTACATAGTAGCCTAGTATGGTTATATGCATCTACATCATGGTTAATGAACACTTATTTGGTTTCTTCAAATCACTTGTATCATAGTATCTTGCTCAAATCTGGTAAATGAACAATGCAATTGCACACACATTTGTATTTGAGAGATTTTGTCTATCATTATGATAAATCAAGATTGGCAATGAATTCACATATGCACATGGGATTCCTTATAAATCTAACTTTTGTCTTCAAAATACTTTGAAATATTATTTTTGCAACTTGTTTGGAATAAATCAAATACAGTTGTTTTCCACAAAGACAACTATATAATAGCAAAAATCAACAATTTCTTTCAAAAATATACAATTAAAAATATACATATCTGATTGACTTTCGCAACGATGGTATAGTTTCAAAACCAAAATTGGAATTTTATGCCTAGCGCAAGTCCTCATTATCATATTTTCTGTTCATCAAAAATCAATCATGCAATAAAACTATCCTTTTTTGGATTTTCGCGATGATGGTATAAGTCTATACCTACATATTCTATGCCTAGCGCAAACCATTGTAACAATTTTTTTCCCAATTTATCAAAAATCATACAAAACATATGACTTCATTTTTACACAAATTATGCTTTTCAAAAGCAAACACATTTTCATTATTTCATGTCATTATGTCAACCTTTAATTTTGCAATGATGGTATAATTCCTAAGGAATTATTCAAAAATTTTATCACACTTAGGAATTTATGCCTAGCAAAAATTATTTTAAACAATATTTCATGCATAATATTTTTCATGGAAATCTGAAAACAAACCAACCATCATCATCATCATTTGCATTATCACAACAAAGTCTTAAGACAGTCTCTTAAGCACTCTTTTACTTTTAGCAATATTTCTATCCTGGGACTAGCTTGACGACCGAGTGAGCAGCGACTCCATGAAATGGTCTATAATAGCGACAATGTCCTTTGAAATTATTGTTAGAAGTCCCTTTTTATTTTTATCAAAATTATTGCATCACAAACAACCAATTTGTTACATCAGATTATTTCATTTAAAATATTTATAGCATGACATTCAAATTATAATATTTCCAACGACATAATTACATGAATCATCAAATCAATCAAATCAATCAATAAAACATAAAAGCATCATAAGCATACATACATAATACAATTCATATGATCAAAAACATATCCATATATCAAAAAATACAATGATAAGGGTTTTACCCTATTTTTCTTAATTTTATTCAACAAATAATTTTTGCTTTTTCGCGTTTTTACCTCAAACGTTCGATTTGGGTAAAAACACGGAGGGGGCACCATAGTAAGTTGTCGTACGATTCGACCAAGAATCGTCGCCTAAAAATGGGAATAATTTTTTGCTTTCTCGTAGATCGAGAAGAACTCATCTTTAACGCATTTTCTTCGGAAAATTCGCTAAAGAGGGGGCAAAATGTAGCACCCTAAAATTGGCGCGGTCAAATTGGAATAATTACATTCACCTTAGTAAATAAATTTAAATTCAAATTTAACCTCCCAAACCGCCCGTTAACCGCCGAGAAACCCGTTTCCCCTTTTTTCGTGCCATTTTTAGGAGTTGTTTTGACCGTTGGACGATATCGTCGCCGATCAGACGATATCGCCCCAGATTTGACGATTTCGTCTGGACTAGGACGTCCAGACGATTTCGTCGCAAAACTGCATTTTCATAATTAGACTCTGTTCCAACGGGTCTCCAATCCGGGCAGAAGCGTGTCTGCGCCGTTGGGACCCTTCCCCGTTGGAGATCTCCCAAATTGGGAAGATCTCCAACCTCCCAACAACTTTCCCTAAGCCTATTTAACTCTAAGACTTTTCCCTCCCCAACCCCTGGCTGAATTTTTATGCAAATCGACTCCCTATGTGCTAGAACTTCTCAAATTTGCTTTTTGCACTATTCCTATAGTAATTTTATTGCAGGTATATCACTGGTTTTCAGCCGGAGCCAGCACCTATCGCAGTTGACGAACCTGTCAAGATCGGAGGCGATCCTGTCAAATTAGGGACGATCTCGTACTGATGCGAGACGATCTCGACTGCAACATACATCGAGGCAATCAGTGCCTGAAGTTTGCTCTTCTCTCTTTTCTCTCTGTCATTTTATGCTATAAATCAGATCATTTATTTAGTTTTTATTCTACTTTGCATCTGGAGTTCACCCATCTAGTTTAGATTGCACATTAAATTCATGATTTGCCATCATAATGCAGTGATCTGTTTTACTTTCTGTTTTGAATTATTGCTTAGTATTCACCTTGTTCTTTAGCATATTTTGCCTCTGTTTTGCATAGTAGAATTGCTTGTATTTTGCATCTGTTCTCTGTTTTGCAGGTTTCTGACGAATTCGTTTGACGAATTCGTCAGATCTGAGACGATTCTGTCTGTCTCAGACGATCCTGTCAGATTCCAGATGATTCTGACAGATTGCAGGCGATTTTGTCGAATCCCAGATGATCCAGACTACTTCAAGCATCAGAAACTTCATCAGACATCCCGGATCAGGTAATCTCCATTAGCCTCCTGCAAATTCTCTATTTTTTTGCTTTCAATATGTTTCATTGTATTCATTTAAATTGCATTTTCATGTAGTTTAAGTTAGAATCATTCGGCCAAACCTAGGATGAATGTTTAAGGATAAAACGAACCCATTAAAACACATTCCCAAAACCTAGGCGTGGAAGCTGCCGCCAAATGTTTCCTGGTGAACCCACCATCCGTCGACAAATCACCAAAATGCACCTCCCTTGAGAGGCGGGACCTTCGCAAAGTCCTCTCGTCCGAGGTACCGCATCATCCTTTTCCCATCCTCCTTCCGGGCGCGGATCCAATAGCCTGAAGGTAGGGATGCAAAAAATTTGGAGCGATACAGTTAGTAATCAAAGAATGTAACGGAAATATGATAAAACTATGCCATGAAATCATGTAAATCTATGCTAATGATATAAGAAAACAGAATAAAAGATGCTATGTCTATCTAAGCTAAGCCTACGGGCCACTGTCCAAGACAACGACCGCTAAAGTAAACCTTACCCTCTTTGCCCCAAAGCTATGGGTCAAAGACTGTAATATGATGTTGAAGATAGTAGGTGTTATGCTCTTTGATTCATCAAAGCTCCGTCGTACACGTGATCTCAAAGAGAACTTTTCGAGTCTTGAAAGCTCTCCTCAAGAAGATGTCTCTCTCTCTATAATGATCTCCTGTATGTCTGATTCTCTATCTTATGATAAAAGATAAAAGATCTCTGGATATCTTGGTGCTCTTAGGCTTGCACCTTTTATAGTGTGAAACCCTAGGTCTATGTCCAAGCCCTAGAAATGAATTTCTCATGCGTAGTGCAAGTTAGCATGAGAAGCTTTTGTCCATTGTCTATGTTTGAAGGCCAGTTAACTAAATCTAACTGCCCACTTGAGTCTTCTATGCGAACTGGTCATTAGCATGAGAAGCTTTTGTCCTTTGTTTATGCTTGGAGGTTAGTTAACTTAAGTCTAAATGCAAACTCAAGTCTCCTATGTGAACTGGTCATGAAAAGGAATGCAAAGTCACTCTCGCTCACCTTTATTGCATGCAGACTACCACTTCCGCCCGAGATTGGGCCTGTTTGTCGGTAAACTACTTCTTATGGTTTAGCCACTGTCATCTGTAGTGGCTAAGATCTGGCCATTGTCATCTGTAGTGGCTAAGGTCTGGCCACTCTAGGCTTGAGCGGCTAGGATCTGGTCACTCTTGGCTTGAGCGGCCAAGCTTGGATGGCTTGAAAAGGCCCCAAATGAGTGGTGAGAACCACTGTTGATGCTTGGAAAGTCCAATATTATGTCTTATGATCTTATGAGTGTGTCTATGTAAGTAGCTCCCCTAAGCATGACATGATTTAGGTGTCTATAGATGCCCCTTTTTGTGATGCGTTGTGTGGAAAACACAACGTTGAGCAAAAACGTAGACTGATCTGTTTGTAGGGTGTATGGTGATCAATGGTCTGATCAACGTTGGATGGCCCAATCATGCAAGATGGCATGCATCCCTTTGAATCATTGCCTCAACGTTCAGAGGACTTAGCTCAATGGCTTTTGCATGTTAAATTGCACTCATTCCTCAAACTCAATCGGGTAGCTTCAATAGCTACAACAATTTTGATCGGTAGGAGAGCTACAATTAAAGATGTCATGTCTACTTACATTCCCAGAAAACAAGGGAAATTTGTGATTGTTGTATGCAATGATTCAAAGGACGAACACGATTTTGCTATGATCAAGTGATCTTTTGTTGATTTTGATTATGATTAAGTTGAAGTTTTGAACTACCTCTTCACACAATGGATTGGTGAAGAAATGACAATGAATGAAGCGACAAGTCGCTTGACCAATATGACTAATCTGGTTCCTTTCTAGCATTTGCTACTTTTAATGGGCAATCCCACATCCAAGTGTGATTCCAATTGCTTATGATAATCATCCATCCCTATCCCGAGGAGCGGTCCGACTATCAATAGCCTTCTTAGGGAGTTAGGATGAGTGATTCTATTCATGCCTAGATTGTATCACTTTGACTTAATGTTTTTGATGTCATAGGGGAATTAGAATGACCCCTTCGCACCCGTGGAGCAGTCCGACCATCTTGATCTTCTTCGGGTTTGAAGGGTGACATATCGTAATTCCAAAATGAGTTGCTTTTTCCCCAAGTGGCCTTATGGTTGCCTACTCATCTCACCGAAATACATTGAGTGCAGGTCGTTGCAATCATCGAGTGGATAGAGTAGGTAACTGGATACGAGGCCTACTTGAGATTGTGATTTTATGTAATTTTTTTGTTATTTTGGTCATTCTGGTGATTCAAAACCACCAAAGTGTGTTTATTTGTTGTTTTTGTTATTCCCTCATGGAAGGAACTACTTTATTTTGATCTGTGGGCCTGGCCATTGTCAGGTCCAATGACCTCTGATTTCTTGCCTATGGCCGCTGTCACCTTGAGTGGCCAAGAAGCTCGGGCCACTGACGTCAGTAGTGGCCAAGGCATAATTAAGGAAATATAAAATTTGCAATTCTAGGGTTTGACCTATCATTTTCACTATTGAAGATTCCATTTTTAGAGCTCTGGTGCAGCGGCGATGATTGTGACTTCGAAACTTGTTGGTGCTGAGGACATGGCTGCACGGGGTGAGACATCAGCTACTGGAGGAGCCGGAGCTTCTCGGGTATTTCTCTTCAAAACCCTAGCTCTCTTTTCTTTGTCTAAGTAAAATTGAACTTCACTAAGAAATGAGCAAAACGAACCTCACTAAACCTACTGGCAATGAACAAAATCCGTAATTAGGCTTAGGTTCCCTTTTGCTACGGTGGGTTAGTCCCCAATTTTGCTATTTGTCAGTGGCTTCAACCTAGGGTTTTTTGAATTTTTTCCATTATTCACCTGTTGCCGCCATTTTGGGCATTTTGAATTTAGCCTAGTTTTGATGCTTGGGTAGGAACATTTGCCTTCCAATTTGTTTGCTTTCCCTCCCTTTGTTGTTTTATTGGAGCTATTTTGTCAAATTTGTAAATTTTTTGATTTTCTAGCCAAGGGTTCATGGGTTTGCCATGCCGCCCCTTGGCCGCTGTCACTCAGAGCGGTCGACTCTGAGCCACTATCACTCAGAGCGGCCAAGCTTGAATCCCAATGGTCAAAAATTTGATCATTGGGCCTTGGCCATTATTGCCTCCAGCAGCCAAGTTTTGGCCACTATAGGCGACAACGGCTAAAGCTTAAGCCTTGTTTTTTTGCATTTTGTGTATTGATTTTTATGATTTTTTTTTACTTTTGAATTTTTGCTTTGCTTGATTAGGTGTAATTTATTCTTCTTTTGCTTAGATTTAGAGTAACTCATACTCTTTTGCATCATTTTCATGTTTATTGTGAATTATGCCTTAGATGCACTGTAGTTATATTTTGTCTTTCTTCTGCTTTGTTTAGATCCTCACTGCTAGGGCTTGGGACCCAAAGCTCCTGCTTGAATTGCTTCCTGGTTTTGATGACACTGACTGGGAGTGGTTTAAGGCCCGTGGGCTATAGTACGTTATCAGGTTGCCCCACATTATGGCCGACCAGGCTTATCTTATGACTTTAGCCCACCGTTGGGACCCACGGACCAACACCTTCCACCTTCCACCCGGTGAGATGACTATCACGTCGGAGGATGTGTACAGGATCTTTCGGATCCCATTCGATGGGGTGCCCATTGTTTCATTGACCACTAATGATCAGGTGGTCATCTATGCTCGGGTGTTTGGAGCACGTTCTGCACAGGCCCTCCAGGATACTGGGTTCGAGGGAGTATCTATCAAGGCTTGGTATGATGCTCATGTTTTCACAATGAGGCATGTTGTGTTGCTGATGGTGATCAACAATGTTCTTATCCTAGACTGCTCGGGTTTGAGGTTCCCTTGGAACCTCCTAGCGATGGTGCAGGACCTACTAGATAGCGAGGAGCCTATCATCTATGCATGGGGTAGATCACTATTGGCTCAGTGCTATGATGAGTTGTACCACATCCATCGATGGGGATGCATCAGCATTGCTTGCAGCTTGCTCCTACAGGTTTGGGGATGGGAGCACATTAAGGTAGATCACCCAAAGGGGCTCCCAATCGAGATTACATCTATTGAGGCTCGAACATAGTGCTATGCTGCCAGATGGGCTCGGGAGCATGAGGAGCATAAGAGCCACACTTTTGTAAGGGAGCTATCCCACTACACTGATGCTTTCACCAGACTATTGGTCGGAGATGTCGTGTGGTGGCCTTACTATGAGTGTTCGATTTGGGATGATCCAGCTAGTTTTACTGCCAGGACACGATGCGAGCGATGGCTCATTGGCCATAAGATTGCCATCCAAGAGTATTTCTTCTACTCTCGGGTTCTTCATCAGTATGGATTGTAGTAGGATGTGCCCTTGATACCATTTCTGTATCGATGCCTCACAGTAGAGAGGGACCTACCTCCATGATAGGTCACAGAGCTTGTAGATGAGGAGGATGCCCTAGTCGTAGACCCTATAGTGGTTGGGGGAGTTATAGAGGCCTACTCTCAGTGGTGGGGTGATCGGATGTGGCATGGCATCAGTAGCCTAGGGCACGAGGATGATGGCGGGGGTGATGGCACAGATCTGATAGGATGTAGGGTTCGAGCTAGGACCGAGGTATGGGGCCAGCTAGCAGAGCAGGTGGTAGTAGAGGATCCTAACATTCCTGAGGAGGAGGAGGAGTTAGAGCTCGAGGAGAGAGACTCTCCTTTGAGAGCATAGTTGCACGAGGTCGAGGTTGAGCTCCAGGCTACTAAGATCCAAGTACAATGGTGAGATGCTATGATTGAGTAGCTCACAGCATAGATACAGGCTCTATAGGCTACTATTGGGGGTGGCGATGTCAGGATGTAATTTGTTGTTCCTCCTTCTACACCATAAGAGGTTCCAGCGGTAGGCTCAAGGGTAGATGTGGGATGACTTTAGTATTTTTTGGATGAGCATGAGGTACGGATCTAGGGTCTTACGGATCATGTCACCATCCTTCAGATGTAGCTCAGGAGGCATGGGCTTGTCCCTAAGGATCCAGTAGGTGCAGGTGGTTTGTAGGTCAATGGGTGCTCTACCTCGGGGTAGTCTTTCACTCATCCTAGCCAACGGACCCGAACTCGGATAGAGAGACCGATAGGCTCGCACCACTCGACTCGCAACACCGCCATAGGGGGAGGTGGCACCGGAGGAGGTGGTGCAGGGGGCTCAGGCCCGATATTTGATTGATGTTCTACTTGGTTCTTGATTCATTTTTGAGGTCGACTGACCTACATGACTATAGCCCATGGGCATTTTTGTATATCCATGGACTTGACACACATACTTTTATGATAGTTTTCATTATGAATTATTATGTGTATCATTTATTGCTCATGTTTTTGTTGTTATTTTATTTTATGATATGATGCGATGATGATATTTATGATGATTTGATGAATATGCTAGATGATAGATGATATTTGAAGATGCTTAGATGGATGTGTAGATGCTTATATGATTTGATGATATGATGTGATGTATTTTGATGATGTATGATGAATTTATGATTGTATGCAAATGGATATTGCCTATATGTTTTATGATGTGGTTTATGGATGATTAATGACTTGTGTTTGTGGATGCAAATGTTATTGTTAAATGCATGTTTAATTTTTGCTTTAATTGTATGCATCTAACTTATGTGGTGGAATGGTATAAATGAACCTGTATGCTCTAATCACTTAAAACATACGGAATGCATATGACATTGACAATCTTAATGGGTGATACCACAAAAAGTAAAAAAATAATCATGAATTTAAATAATCACTCTTATCATAAGAATTGATTAGGTATTCATATATGAGATGTAATGGTGTGTAATGTATTTTCTTAATAAGTTTCTGTAAATTAAAAGATATAAAGTAGTCAGTGGTCATCTATATACTATTTCTAATATATATGTGGTATCTGTCCTACTATGTTGATACCCCCTAATTTATAGAATCTTATAAAGAAAGTGATGGTGTGAATGATTTTATGATTTGTTGCTATGTAAAAAAATTTTGGGGCTTTTTGGAGATTCAAACACTCTAGTTCCCCTATCAACAACTGTCTACTTACCACTTAGACTTTTGAAAAGTAAGGCTTTTACCATGGACCTGGTTTTTCATGATCTCTGTGTGTGCATGTGATTGTATATTTTGAGGTAGAACTCAAGCATTTCCTCCGATGTCAGGCGGGATTCTTTCAGCCCATTGCTAAGATCAGGGATCCTCAAGTGTTCATCTCATCCTTATGTTGGACTTAGTTGGACTATACCACTAGGCAATATTTGGTTACCTAAGCTAGCTCATCCACATTCAAACATTGGTCTACACAAATGCATGAAGCAATTGTGGTAGACATATCATCATGCGTAAGGATTTCTCCTTCCAGTTTTGTACAATGCTGAGAATTCCAGGGATTCAAGCTTTATTCCCTTCTTTTGGCTTCTTTTTGGCTTTGGATTTTTGCTCATATGTAGTGATGAAAATCACTATTTATTTTGATTTGATTTTTTCTTTGAGTGGGGATTTTTGTAGTGATGATAATCACCGTTTATTTTGCTCATACGTAGTGATGAAAATCACTGTTTATTTTGATTGATTTTTTTGAGCTTGATTTTTTTGTAATTTCTGAATTTATGCTTTGTGTATCGGATTTTTGCTTTTGAAATCTGGACTGTATGCTTGGCCTTTTGAATGTGTACTTTGCTTTGGGATTTTTGCTTATTTTGTTTTAAGCAAGGGATTTGGATAGGGTAAAGCTTGTCCTTTTGCCAATTCTCAGCACCTTTAAACCGGTTGCATAGGGGGATAAGCAAGGATAATCCTTTTCACTTAAGGTAACCTAGACCGCTTTGCAGACTTTCATATTTTCCTTGTACCAGCTAGGATTTTAGTGTTTCAATTAGTGACGGGATCTTGAATATCCAAGGCTTTATCATAGCTAGGCCTTACCTTCTACTAATCAAAGTTGTTTTCCTCAAAAGTTGATAAGATTACTAGGTGTGGTTGATTAACCGAAAAACCTTATTTTATTATGTATAGCAACAAATAATGGTTGTGTTGAAAAACATAATTACACACATTTGGATGGAGTTATGGATATGATTGACTTGTGTGACAAATTGTGGTATCACTTTTAAGGCTCTCATGACATATGCAATTGTAGTGGATATGAAAATTCAATGCAATGATGTGGATGCAAAATGTGAGATGCAATTGTTTTTGTATTTTTGATTTTATGTTGTTTTTGTATTTTTGATTAGTTTGACCAAAGGGCTTATTATGCCTTTGGTGCTTTTGTTATTGATTTTGACCAAGCGGTTTGAATCACCCTTGGAGCATTTTTGATTAATTTTTGACCAAGCGGTATGAATTACCCTTGGAGCCTTTGATTTGATTTTTGACCAAGCGGCTTGAATTACCCTTGGAGCCTTTTGAATTGATGTTTGACCAAGCGGTATGAATTACCCTTGGAGCCTTTTGAATTGATGTTTGACCAAGCGGTATGAATTACCCTTGGAGCCTTTGATGATTTTGGTTTTGACCAAGTGGTATGAATTACCCTTGGAGATTTTTGTATTGATTTTTGACCAAGCGGCATGAATTACCCTTGGAGCCTTTGATTGAATTTTTGAATTTTATGTTTTTATGATTTGTTTGTATTTTTGACATATTTGAATGTTTTTGTGTTTTTGACATATTTGAATGTTTTTGAATTTTATGTATAAAATACCTTTAAATGAATGATATTGAGAGGTTCAGGCTCTTCAACACCATCTAATGATATAAGGTGATATGCTCCAGGCCCAAATCTCTATGAAATCATATATGGACCTACCCAGTTTATCGTGAACTTATCTCGTAGATGCGATGACAGATTTGAATTCTACTGGTTTTCTTTGAGCACTAGATCTCCAACCTTGAATTACCTTAGGTGGATTTTACTATTGTAAGCTCACGCAAGGTGATCTTGGTAAACATGGAGATGCTCTAAAGCATTGACTCGATGTTCATCAAGAAGCATCAACTGATCAAGGCGGCCTTGTCGCGTAACTTCATCATCTATGAAGTCCTTTAATGCTATGCGTAGAGTCAAAATTTCCAACTCTAGAGGCATGATGGCTTCAATGCCATATACTAATGAAAATGGTGTTGCCCCAGTGGGCATCCGTATACTAGTCATGTATGCCCATAGTGCAAGAGGCAACTGCATGTGCCAATCCTTGTGATTTTCTTGCACTATCTTCCTCAAAATGGAGACTATTATTTTGTTTGAGGCTTCTGCTTGCCCATTTGCTTGTGGATAATAAGGCATTGAAAAACTATGCTGAATATGGTATTTTTTCATTAAAGCATGCACATTTTTGTTTTTGAAATATGGCCCATTATCCGATATTATCTTAGAAGGGACCCCAAAATGACTTATGATATTGTGGAGTATAAACTCCGCAATCCTTGGTCCAATTGTTGATGTTAAGGGGATCGCTTCTACCCATTTAGTGAAGTATTATGTGGCCGTTATGATGAATGTATGTCAGCCTGAGGATGGGGGTGAGATTTTCCCAATCAAGTCTAGTCCCCATTGCGAGAATGGCCATGTTGCCTGGATGGGCTGCAAAGCTTGCGATGGTAAGTGCGTTAGGTTTGCATGATGTTGGCACTTACTACATTTCTTGACATACTCATAGTAGTCATTTTCCATGGTGGGCCAATAGTAACCCATTCTCAAGATGCACTTAACGATGGCCATGCCACTGAAATGGCCTCCACATGTTCCATCGTGAGCTTGCAAAATTGCCCAAGATGCTTCCTGGGGCTCAAGACAACGGAGTAATACTCCATCATATCCTCATCTGTAGAGGATTTATCCTAGAAAAATGTATCTTGTTGCTCTCTATTTGAACGTTCACCTTTCAGTATGCGACAAACCTTGAGGTATTATTCCAAGCTTCAGGAAGTCCCACAGTTGGGAAAGCCAATCCTGATAGGCCACAACTTCTATAGAATAGACAACTTGCTCTTCCTGCATTTTTGAGGTAGTGAACACGGATTGAGGAACAACTCTATGGTATATGGTTGCACCACACTCTACAGGTCCCTGGGAGATCAAAGACCCCCAAGGTGTTGTTTGCAAGAAATATCTGGCTGCGAAGGACCAATCCTGATTTGGTTTGATGTTGATCATGTTGACTGATTCTTGATTGTCAAAAGCCTCATGATGTATTGCTGAGTGCGAAAGCACTTTTACATGAATGGTAGTAAAATTAGCAGATGGATTCTGAGGGATTAAGGATCCCAAAGAGGCCATGGTGTCTACAAATCTATTCGACGTACGAGGGATTGCCTCGATGTCGTACCATTCTAGCCGGGCTAAGTAATTGTCAACAAGTTCCTTGTAAGTCTTCAGGAGTGGGCACCTGCATTGAAATAGTCCTTTGACCTGGTTTACTATGAGCAAGGAGTCACCAAAGATATTCAATATTTTAATGCCCATTGCTATGGTTGTTTGAAGTCCCAAGATCAATGCTTCATATTCTGTATTGTTATTTGTGCATGGGAAGTCTAGTTTGAATGATAAGGGCAATGGAGCACCCTGCGGTGTGATAAAGACAATCCCTGCTCCGCCTCCTTGTTCACACTTTGAACCATCGAAGAATAATGACATGTCTTTTTCTTTCTTAGGTTCTTCGAGTTTTGGCGGATCTGATAATGCAAAGACCGCATCATCAGGCAATTCTATGGTGAGAGGCTTGTTATCCTGAAGAGGTGCCTCTGCTAATTGATCTGCTATGACTTGTCCCTTGATGGAATTTTGGCTTACGAACTCTAGATCAAATTCTATCAATAGCATGATCCACTTTGTGGTACGTGTATTGTGATATGTCTTGCTCATCATGTACTGCAAAGGATTTTGTTTTGATATGACGTAGGTCGTATGGCTCAACATGTAGTGTCACAACTTTTGAGTTGCAAAGACCACTGCTAAACACAACTTTTCGACATACGCATATCCTAGCTCATAGCTCACCAAGGTGCGACTAATGTAATATATGGCTTGCTCTTTGTCTTGTGCATTATTTTGGGCTAACATGGTGCCCAATGCAAAATTAGTAGCCGATATATATAGTAAAAATGGTATGTCTGGCCTTGGTGGAGCCAATACTGGTGGTGTTGCCAGATAAGTTTTGATCTCTACAAAGGCTTGATGGCATTCTTCGTCCCAATGAAAGGGGACTTCCTTGCGTAGCAACCTGTTCATAGGTCTGCATTTGTCTGATAATTGCGTGATGAATCTTTTGATGGATGCTATCTTGCCTTGTAGGCTCCTCAACTCCCTAATGTTGGTAGGGGCAGCCATTTCCAGTATAGCCTTTACCTTTGCAGGATCTACTTCGATGCCTCTCTTGGATACGATGAATCCCAAAAGCTTGCCAGAAGTTATGCCAAATACACACTTCTTAGGATTCAATCGGACATTGTGTTCTATGAGGCGATCGAAGACTTGTCTAAGGACTTCGGCATGCTCTTGCCGCAATAGGGACTTGGCTAGTAAGTCATCCATGTAATCTTCCAAGATCTTATGCATATAGTCATGGAATATGTATGTCATGGCCCGTTGATATGTGGCACCAACATTTTTGAGACCGAATGGCATCACTTTGTAACAGAATGTTCCCCATGGAGTAATGAAAGCAGTTTTATGTTGATCTTCGAGCTTAATCCGGATTTGGTTGTATCCAGAAAAACCATCCATTAAGGAGAGCATTTCATGACCTGCGGTTGCATCCACAAGAGCATCTATGTTTGGCAATGGGAATGAATCCTTTGGTGTTTCCCTATTCAAATCTCTAAAATCCATGTAGATACGGACTCTTCCATCAAGTTTCCCTATGGGTACCATGTTTGACACCCACTCAGGGTAGTCGATAGGAACTATGAATACTGCATCCAGTAGTTTTTGCAATTTATTCTTTACCATAAAAGCGATGGTTGGATGCATTTTCCTCAGTTTTTTCTTGATTGGCTTCTTCATGGGATCTAATGAAAGGTTGTGAATGACTAACTTTGGATCTATCCTTGGCATGTCTTTGTAAGTCCAAGAAAAAATATTTGGCCTCTCCTTGAGGAGAGGAATCAAGATGGCTTGTTCCTCTAGAGATAGACTTTCTCTGAACTTGAATTTCCTTGGTTGGGTAGGATCATCACTGATGTCCACCTCGAAAGTTGCTTCTATAGCCATATGTGACCCATCCTCTAGCTGATGAGGCATGGGTATCAAATGAATGTCATCGATGGGATTTATAGGACCTAGTGACTCAGGTTCCAAACCAACATGGAAGACGTCATACGCACAACCTGATGCAAAATGGAATGGCTGTAACATCTCTTCATTGGGGAAGAGGTCTTCTAGCCCTATGGGTGAACTAGCATGATCCCAATCAATAGCCTCTACATCAAGATGCAATTATTTGGTAGGATCTACTAGATTATGAAGTGGAGTGGTCAAATCAATGGAGATCATGTTGATGGATGGGATGAAATCTCTAGGACCACATGGGTGTAATCTTGTCTCAGGGGTTTCCCTTCCATACTCATGATGAGGTTCTAGAGGAATGGGAATTTTTAGATCTGGCCCATGAGCAGGATGGACAATAGGATCATTGGGCTCTAACTGCTCTCTGAATGTAGGCAGAGGGGGGTTGACCATCCGATGAATGGTAGCTAGGTCAATAGGTCTCCCAAAAATTAGAGATGAGGGTCTATGGCATGAAGTGCCACCTCTCTCTCTACTAGCTCATTGACTTGCCACAAGTGGTGAGGTCCAAGATAAGCCATCTCGGTCTCATCCTCAAAGTCATCATCACTTATCCAAAAATCATTAGCATTGGTATGCGGCCCTAAAACAAGGGGCTCATGTCTTGGCCCCAAGTAGGCCATCTCTATTTCATCTTCATATTCTTCGTCACTTATGAAGAATCCATTTGCATTTGTCTCTTGCCCCAAAGTCGGGGGTTGATGGCTTAGGCCTAAGTAAGCTCTTTCTGTTGAGTCTTCTGATTCATAGTCACTTTCATCTGATGTATATCCAATCTCATCATGGATGGACCATGTGAACCTTTGTAAATAGTGGGGCCCTTGATAGGCTAAGCCAAGTTGTGCTTCATCATCACTTGCTTCATATCCATTCTCCTCATCCCATGAGTTGTACCCTATTGGGGTGGAATCAATTGAGGTGTTTGGATGATAAGTTTCTGGAGGTGGTATGTTTACCATGGCCACTTGTCTATTGCTCAAATTTTCTATTCTTAGGGGGTGATAAGGAATGAAATCAATGTCTTCTCCCAACCCTATGCTTAATCTTTCCAATGCTACTGCAAGAGAGTCATCTCGACCTCTGCTATAATAGCCTAAGCCAAATATGTCAGAGGGAAGCTGATATAGTGGCTCGTAAGGCCTCCTATGCCCCTGCTCATATATGCCAAGGCCATAGCCATGCCAATGGCAATGCTCAAAGTAGCTTAGAGAAAACTCAAGATTAGAGAGGTAATGAACATTGACTATGAATAATTCATCACCATCCTCTTCTATATCTGAAGACTTATGAGCGCAGTCCAAGTCGACATAGACAAAATTGGTTTGGTTGGGAGGGAATTCCAAGTGGAACCACTGTTCCTACTAGTGGCCTCAAGTCTTTAGGCCTCCCTATGTCTTGTGTAGACTCAATGATAGGCGTAAAGGTAATGTTCTGCACAAGGTACTCCCCTATGCCTATGCTTGCCAAGTGTATTGATGCATGCGACATGGATGACCCCATGGATGATACTGGTGAAGCAGGGTGATAATCACTATCTTCATCTTGATCTTGAGGATCTTCCTCTTCCATAGGACTTGGCATTTTAGCAATGGCTATAGTTGGCACTTCTTTGGGCCTTTCTTCCTTAACTAAGGGTGCCTTTAGCTTTTGATTGTCTTTTGGTTTTGACATTGATGGTACTTTAGAAGCATTGATTGTCTTGAGTGCATTAGGAGGTGTTGATGTGCATGGGTCTTTTCTTACCCCTTTGTCTTTGTTATTCCCTTGTGTGGTTGGGGATGAAGGTGCCATGTATAGGTGAGTAGAAGGGATCATGAATTCTCCTAGAATGTCTACCTGATTAACGTATTTAAAAGGCTCTTCATCGGCCAGAACCACATAGACTTTGTTTTCGTGCACATACTTGACACACTGGTGCAAGATCGAAGGCACACACTTCATGGCCCTTATCCAAGGGTGCCCTAAGAGGATGTTATATTGCATAGCTCCTTCCAAGACATGACACATCATGGGGATGGTCTTGTGCCCCACCTTGATGGGTAGGACTATCGTTCCCATGGTATTGCATAAAGCATCATTAAAAGCTCTCAATGTGTAAGCTCCTAGAATGATATTGGTCTTGGGTATCTTGAGGTGCTCTATTGCAGTTGTTGTGATGATGTTTATTGATGAACCTATATCGACCAAAACCCTCTTGAAAGGTAAGTCATTGATGGCCACTACAATGTTTAGCGGAGGGTCTGGTAAGGTAGCAAAAACTATCTTAATCTCATGATCATAGAATCGGATTACAGGTTCCTGGCATTCTTGCACTTGTCCCACAAAGTGAGTGAATGCATTCACATCTTGTGGTTGAAGCTCAATTGTTCTTAAAATCTCCATTAGAGTCTCCCTATGCTTTGGGGACTATTGTATGAGCTCATAGATGGATAACTTAGCTGGAGTCATCTATAGGTTTTGCTCCAATCTACTCCGAATAGTTACCACAGGTCTCGTTGGTGGACCTGGAAGGTTGTCTTGCCTTTGCCTAGGAGTGGCTGGGATGTTCATGGGAGTTGTAGGTGGTTGTGGTTGACCATACCGCCTAGTCCTTGTTGCTATGTTAACAATCTCAACCATCCCAATGCATCCATGGGTAGGTATGTCAGCTCTAACCTGATTGACTTGGGCCCCTTGCTCTCGAGGGGCCTCATGATTGGGCAATGGGTTTCTATATATGCCCATGTCTCTATTATCGAGAGCCAGTGGGTTGTCAACTTTGAGTTCTCCCACCTCAATCATGTTTTGCACTTGATGCTTAAACTCGATGCAAGCCTCAATGTCATGCCCCGGTATCCTGTGATAAGGGCAAAATTGATCTTCCCTATATCCTTTTGGCTTAGGATGGTTGGGATCTATAAGAGGTATATCAAGAAATCTGATCCTCCTGGCCTCGCTCAATTGATTAAATATTGATTGCATTGATTATGTCAGAGGCATGAAATAACGAGGTGGCTTGCATTCTCGGTTTCTTCCCTGATTGTTCTTTTGGTCGTAGTTGGTTGGCGGGGGATGTGCTTGATAGTTCTATGGTTGTTGTGCACCCCCATCCTTGGGTGTAGCCAATACGACTTGATTTACTGGAGTAGGATTGCCCTGCTTCTATTTGTACTTGTCATTCTTACCATTCTTGTTCCACTCCTTTTTGTTTCGAAGCTTAATGGTTCCCTCATCTACTTTTATCTCTTCGATGAGCTTGGCCTATGCCAAAGCTTCCTCAAACGAAGGATACTATTGGAGTTGTAGCAAGAGGGAGATATGTTTAGAACAAATTTTGGTGAACATGCGAATGATCTCTTCTGTGGGAATGGAGAATGATAATTTTGCCATGAATTTTCTCCATCTATTCCCATAATCCATTACTGGCTCATCATCATACTTGTTTCAAGTTAGCCAGTGTCTGAAAGGTTCACCTTCTTCTTAGCACCAAAGGAGAAACGCTTCAAGAATGCATTTACTAGTTGTTCAAAATTGGTTATGCTATGCTTAGGTAGTTGGTTGAACCATTGAGTGGAAGCGCCTAAAAATGTCATTATGAATGTTCTTAGCATAAGAGCATCATTGTCTTCAAGATGAAAATAGGCATTGATAAAATTGGTGACATGCTCTTGTGCATCCTCTTCACCTTTAAACTTCTCTAACCTAGGCATCTCAAAGTGCTTAGGATATGGAGGGCTAGGGATTGATGGGCACAATGGTTGATTGTGTATTTTGCTCAATGTTGGTGAGTTCCCAGCTACCTCTTGTTTCTCAAAGGTTTTCATCTTTTTAGCAAGCTCTTGAAATGCCTTTGATGCATGGATTTCCTCCTCTCATAAGCCTATTCGCATTGGAAATGGAGGTAACTCTCTATCCATTTTATTTGTTCCATTTTCCTCCCTCCTACGAGGGGACTCAGGATTGTGATCTTGGTTTGTTATGTTTGCCCTCCCCCCATTAGTTGGATTTCATTCATGATTTGGTGGGGGGTTTCATTGTGGGCTATCTTGTCTAGTGCACCTTTCCTTAGGTGAGTCAGCATGTCTTGTTCTTTGGTGGTCACCAATATTTACCTATAAATTGTTAAGAGCTAGCCGCTCAGCTTGCTCTCTTAAATGCTGCTCATGTTGGTGCAAGAGTCTTTCTCTTTGTTTCTCTTGTTCGAGAGCTTCCACTAGCTCTCACTCTTTACGTAATGCATTTTCTAACCGCCTCATTTGGTCAGTTTGTGCTGTCATAGAAGACTCATGTTTATCTGACTCTGTTCTTGTTGTCTTGACTCACAGATTCCTCGAGGGGGTTTCTGTTGTATCTGTACTCTTGCTAGTTAATGTGACTTGTTCAGTGTACTATTGAGTATCCCTATGATCAGACTCCATGCATCTTCTATGGGGTCGCTCTAAGGTACCCCCAGACTAGGAGGTATGTTTAGAAGTCACAGTTCATGAGCTTCCAGATGCAGAGTTCTCAGTAGCTATAGTTCTTTGGGTTGGTTGAGTAGGAAATCGATCCAACCCATCTAGCTGTCTCGTTTTCCATGGCTGGTCCCATGGGGTGCCATTTACTCCTATGAGGTCATAGTCTATGGGAATATTTCCTTTTGTGTGAAGGGTTTCTTCTATATGATTCCCATGACTAGATGTAGCTCTAGTTTCCTGCCCTTCAATGGGCAGACCTGTTTCATATGTTTCTTGTGAGTCTTGAGGTGTTGCAATTCTTGTTTGCCTTCTTGATGAAGAGGGCTTGGTGGTAACATGCTTCCTCCATGTGGATGGAGATGTGGCAGTCTCATCATCCCTATGTGAAGAGTGGGTTTTAGAACCTTCTTTATGTGAGGAGGAAGCCCTTGAATTTTCCTCATGTCTTTGAGATGTTTCTATGTGTTTAGAGGAGGCCCTTGAGGTCTCCTCATGTCTCCTTGATGAGGATGGTTGTGAAGCCTCTTTTTGTTTATGTGACTTTGTTCCATGATGTGGTTCCTTTCTTGGGGTTTCTCGAGGAGATCCCCCAAGGGTTGAATTATCACCCCTTAGGCTCGCGGAACTACGTCTCACGGTCTTACGGGTAGGTCATTCAACATTACTATGACTCCGCCTATGGGTATGAATTGCTTCTATCTCTCCCTCGACATCAGATCGAGGGTGTTTACTTCTTGTTTTGACCATGTTGTTTTATGACTTGATCTTTTGAGTTTGCAATTTAGGAGTGACCACACAATTCCAAACAAATGTTTATCTTGATTACCGATTTGAGTGTGCCCTAAACTAGTTTGGTGTGTTTTGATGTGTTGTTCTCTTGATTTCTTTGCTCTTGTTCTTGGATTAAGAATGAGAAGACTCATCCATAGTGACAATCAAGTACACCCATGCCAAACATGATTTTCTCAAAAGAAGCTAGGGTACACCGCTGAAGACCCAATGGGGGGTTCGCCTAGCTCTTCCACTCTGAACCAATGATTGTTCCAACAGTGGGAGACAGTTTGAACACAAGTAACTTAGTGTCACTATAAGTAAGTTTCCCAATCCATTTCTAGGAAGCTCTAGGGGTAAAACCAGTGGAAGGAGATGAATTCCAACGTCACTGGACTGAATTGAAGGTTGGTGATGAAATCCAACTCTCCAATGTTTAAATGAGACGTGCATGTGTGGTGTTCATTTTAAGCTTGCGTAACATAAAGTGCATCATATAGCAGCAATGAGTCTTTCCTATATGCCTAAATGCAAAAATACATTTCAATATTTAGAAATATGCATGAACTACTATGATTTGTATGAGCACATTTTATCTCATGCAACTATGGCCTCTAGTAGGGCCTCAAAGCAAGCAAAAAACATACAATGTCTAGCACATTGGATTCTAGGGTGAAATTTTTAGGCATAAGCCGTTGTTCCTAGCAATGCCTAGTGGAAAATTTAAAAGAAGATCTAAGATATGTGAAATGCTTAATTCTTTCTTCTTTATTCTTTCAATTTCCAAACATAAATGTGCTTTAAGTTCTCTATTTTAAACACACAAAAGCAGACAGAAAGCTATAAAATATCAGAGAAGCTATACCAACCTTTGATCCAACTCCAGAGAGTCTATGTTTTGACCTCTGTTGCACTCCAGTTCTGGCCGTTGTTGACCAGAGTGGCTGGTTCTTGGCCGTTGTAGCTCAGAGCGGCTAGTTTATGGCCGTTGTAGCTTAGAGTGGCTAGTTTCTGGCCATTGTAGCTCAGAGCGGCTAGACCTGCACACAAAATTAAGTTAGTTTTTCGATAGAAAATGAAAAATTAGTGGTGGTCCCATCATGATCGCCATCTGTAGTGACCCCGGGAATGCACGCATTGGTCCCTTTTCTGAAAACCCTACTTGCAATGCTTATTTAAAATACCAAAGATAAAATGGAAAGACAAGAGGAAAAAGAAAGCATATAACATGAAATAACAAAATATGGATCTCTTTATTGATATTGAAGCTCGGTTACATGTCGGTCCCTCTTAGGGATACCCATTTTGATACTATAAATTACAAGTGGGCAAGGAGTGCCCCTTCCACGAAGAGGTGGTGCGCTTATAAAAGCTTCCTGGTTCCACACATGGAAATGTATGAGGGCTTACAGATGCCTCCTTCTCCAGGTCTATTTCCTAGAGGGATCCCTTTTTGCTCTCGTATGTTGTAATCTTCGTCCGATGTACCTGTGGCCCTACAAGCAATGAAACAACAACACACATTTAGGTGTCCGAGATTGCCTCCCTGGATGAGGTTGTTAGTAATCAAAGAATGTAACAAAAATATGATAAAACTATGCCATGAAATCATGTAAATCTATGCTAATGATATAAGAAAATAGAATAAAAGATGCTATGTCTATCTAAGCTAAGCCTATGGGCCACTGTCCAAGACAACGACCGCTAAAGTAAACCTTACCCTCTTTGCCCCAAAGCTATGGGTCAAAGACTATAATCTGATGTTGAAGATAGTAGGTGTTATGCTCTTTGATTCATCAAAGCTCCACCGTACACGTGATCTCAAAGAGAACTTTTTGAGTCTTGAAATCTCTCCTCAAGAAGATGTCTCTCTCTCTGTAATGATCTCCTGTATGTCTGATTCTCTATCTTATGATAAAAGATAAAAGATCTTTGGATATCTTGGTGCTCTTAGGCTTGCACCTTTTATAGTGTGAAACCCTAGGTCTATGTCCAAGCCCTAGAAATGAATTTCTCATGCATAGTGCAAGTTAGCATGAGAAGATTTTGTCCATTGTCTATGTTTGAAGGCCAGTTAACTAAATCTAACTACCCACTTGAGTCTTCTATGCGAATTGGTCATTAGCATGAGAAGCTTTTGTCCTTTGTTTATGCTTGGAGGTCAGTTAACTTAAGTCTAAATGCAAACTCAAGTCTCCTATGTGAACTGGTCATGAAAAGGAATGCAAAGTCACTCCCGCTCACCTTTATTGCATGTAGACTGCCACTTCCACCCGATATTGGGCCTGTTTGTCGATAAACCACTTCTTATGGTTTAGCCATTGTTGTCCAGTGGCTAAGATCTGGCCATTGTCATCTATAGCGGCTAAGGTCTGGCCACTCTAGGCTTGAGCGGCTAGGATCTGGTCACTCTTGGCTTGAGCGACCAAGCTTGGATGGCTTGAAAAGGCCCCAAATGAGTGGTGAGAACCACTGTTGATGCTTGGAAAGTCCAATATTATGTCTTATGATCTTATGAGTGTGTCTATGTAAGTAGCTCCCCTAAGCATGACACGATTTAGGTGTCTACAACATCTATTAATGTTTATGCTTAAGGGTTAATAATATTTTTTATTTTTATGTATAGTAGGATTATAATAGATAATGGAAGGAGAGATTTTATTTAATGCTTGTCCTTTTATTGTATTAATTTTGTTATGGCATGTATATACCTAGATTACATAGATGATAGACTTAATGGTATACATGTATCTGGTTGAAGATAAAATTCATAACAAGAAATAGAGTAAGAGTAAATTCAAGGACTCTTAGTCATGAGAAAACAAGGGTTTAGGACTTGAATATTTTGGAAATCCATCCTACTAGAACCCTAGAATAGATCTAGACCCAATGGTATTGTGGTTTAACGATGCTTGTGGAAATTTGCAAGAGGCACTTTGATAATGAATCTTCAAAGTGGGCCCAAAGTAAAGGAAATATTTGGGAAAGAATTAGGTAGAATAGCCTGAATCCTTTCTTCCTACCATGGAGGTTGGATCTCTTGCAAATGGATTTGGTTATGGAACCCGATTGACTATCTTGGATATCCATGTGAGAAAATTCATGTGGAGTTATAGAAAACCAATTAAACCATCATGGAGATGATATAATTGAGCACCTAAGAGATCTTTCACCTAAGTACTAGCTTAGGAAGACTAATCTTAGTAAATAAATTAACATTCCCTTTCTTGTAGGACCAAGGAAGGGTAAATCCCCACATTGTGGTCGAGTTATCTTGCATTCGTAAAGAGTGATAGGAAATGAGAGACCACATAAAGGTATCCTTTAAGTTTTATGGTTATTGTACAAGGTTAACCCCAATAAATTATGGGAGAGTGATCACTCCTATCCACTTGAGGTATGTCTACAACATCTTGAACTATAAATGTGGTGGGAACTTTATGATATTATCTAGTATATCTATTGTGACCCTTATCTATATAAAAAAATAAAAACTCTCTCACAATATGGTTGGATTTTGGTTTATTACATGTCCTCTTGATTATCAAATAGATGAATAATTTTGAAGAGGCTTTAAAAAAGTAAAAAGAGATGAGTAGACAAGGGACACCCACTATGCTAAAAACTTTAGACTTAGATCCCAATGAGCACAAGCCTATGTCATTATACCTAACCTTGATTTATAGAGATAGGCTAATACACAACTATATGGTGGACTCAGGTTCAAGCATATTAGTTATGCCAAAAGGGTAGTAGAAGCACTTGGATTATCTCTTGAGCATGCCAGTAGCATGGTAGTCTAGTTAGATGACACTCTAGTGTTAGTATTCAAGCTAATTTGGGACCTTCCTTTGGCACTCCAAGAATTCCTTGACTTAAAAATTTGTCAAGACATAGTGATGATTGATCTCCTAACCACATTTGGAATATGCCTCTCAAGTGACTTTACTACTTAGCTCAAAGGATACCTATCACTAGACTAGGCCCATATGTTGCTCCAAACTAGTTATAGGACCAAGTTAAAAATACCATCAAAGATCTCCACATGTACCACATAGAGCAAATCCACTTCAAAGTAAGTGGAGAGGATCAAGCCTATCTAGAAGAAGAGGAGTTTTTAGAATCTAATTACTTCATAGATGAGGTGCATCTATACATCCCCAATGATTATATAGAGCAATGGACATTTGAGACAAGGAGGTCAAACCTTGAAAAGACCTTTAAGCTAGAAGGAATGGGATAGTCCATCACCCTAGGTGTTCCTCTATACATATTGTATATAATTCAAAAAATATTTTGGGAAGAATTATTGAGAAATATTTATGACACAAAAAGTCCAAAGATAGGATAAAACTTACAATGGTCCCAACTACTTGCTTGATCAAAGGAAGGTATTTCCATGCAAGGAAACATGGCAAGATTTTTGGAAATAGTGGTGAAAGAAGTGATATCTAGTATCCAAAGAGTAATATACAACTAATGAGGCATTACCCCAATAATTATAGGAACACACAATCCAACCCTAGTTGGAAAACTCCTGATACAATTCTAACAAGGTGTGCCTTGATAGGAAAATACAAGGTGGATCTTCAAAGGATATAATGACTGAAATAAGGGAAACATGTGCCGAATCCAATAGTAAATGAAAGAGATCCTCATAGTAAGACTAGGTTATATTTCTTGGTAGTGAATGGGTACAAGATAAGATGTTCATATGAGTCAGTGCAACCAAAAATTTATAACATCATCGGAAATATACCTCTCGTAAGAATTTTTATGCATCACATAAGATTACCATCATAGCTAAGGATAATCATGCCTATGCTCATATGACTACTTCGGAGGATCGAATCCCACCAATATGGAAGGTTGACAAGTCAAAAGACTTTGAATACAATAAAGGTCTATATAAGAAAGTACTTCCTTTCTATGTCTTAAAGGTTTGAAATCCAAACCACCTCCAAGAAAAATTATGTTCAAAAGGATGAGAATGCCAAAATTCCCATCAAAGGGTACAAAAAATGCCAACAATGTTGATAAAGGGAGGACTTTAGAAGAATCTATTAATAAACTTAGAACTCCCTATTTTGTAAAGCTATGTCGACCAACTAGAGAAAGACCTTCAGCCTTCCCAATGGTATCTAATATAAGACTTGATATTGAAAATACCCCTAAATTCCTTTCAATGATATCTAAAGGGATTCTATATTTATCAATACCCCTTCTTGTTTGATAGTTGTAAACCCTACCATCACACAAATTAGTGGGTCAAGGACTAAACCCTCTCTCACTTATAACTAATTTCACTAATCCCTAGGGGTGTAACCAAGGTGACATCACTAGGAGCCCATGAATGAAGGAACTCAAGAGCAAGTGAAAATATAACAAGGGACCTGAGGTGACCAAGCAAGGGACTAGCATCATCACAAAAAGCATACAATATTGTGGAAATACAAGCACCCAAAGGGTTTTAGGTTGTGAAAATTCCATATGTCATATAGCCTTATTGGCCCATAAAGAGGTCACCCTAGTTATGGATGACATATAAATAGCCCTACAAACTATACAAACCCTTGAATATTTCATATAGGTTCAAAATGGGGGAAAATAAGCCAAAATATATGAAGAGAGTAGCCTGGGTACACTCTTGAAATGAAAATCCTAGGGATCATACGCATAGGCAATTTTGAAGAATCAGAGGTCATACAAGAAACATTTTCCCAAAAATATATAGGTTTCCCAAATTTCTCCTCACCCAAATATTTTGAGGGCATTCCTTTAAGGTTTCATGGTAAGGAAATACCACCAAAAGGAATAAACTCTAGAAGATATATCAAGGTAAAAGCAATATTATATCTGCTTCACTTCCTAAATTTTGTTATTATTTTTACTCTATTTCAAGCTTCCAATTTTTTACTTCACACCAAAGTACAAGGAAAGTAGTATGGGTTCACTCTTTTCAATTGGCTAAAAGGCCTTGGGACCCACCAAAACTATAGGGAAGTTTTGCCCTACAACCCATGCTTCACTCTAAGTCTTAGTCAAAAGTAAGAAAAATAGTCAAAAGGCACTTCCTTCCTAGTCATAAGTGAGAGACTTTAGGAGCATTATGAATAAGATCAAATCCATGATAACCATTAGATATTCCATCAATGGTCAACACTCATCTACCACACAAATCCAACCATATTGAATGTGCCAAGGCCCCTAAGATATTTATTTTAAATCCAATAGAACATGCAGTCCTAATGATGAAGAGTGTGACAATGAAGTAAAGACCCCAATGAAGCCTAAATATGGACACATGATGCTCATCCAAAATCTTGAGAATAAGAGCATCGACACTCAAAAAAAGAAGGATTGTCATTGGTAGAAGGAGGTTCCACTTTAGTCAGGGATACATGGTAGCCACATGTATAAAGAATAAAGTAGGTGAAGAAGTATTTAATAGGAAACCTACTATGAATAAGTAGTTAAGAGGACACCTACTATTTACCATAAAGGTTGACCTTATTAGCCTAGCCTATTAGAGACATCCACCACCCACCATACATGCAAGCCTACCTTGTTGATCTATTCTAGTCAGAGAGGCCCTACCTTCTATGTCAACAAGTGATGCATTCTAGGATAAAAATGATAAAATAATTAATGGTGCAACCATACCCAACATTATAGTTATTAGATAAGTCAATGATGATTTGTCATCTAAATACCTAGAAGATCCCAAATTGATGGCCTTGGATATAGAGACCTTAAATTTGTTTCTATTTGCATAAGGATTTTGGTTATAGAGCAGAGGATAACATGTATGCCTTCTACATAGATTTTTAGGGGGAAAGGAACCTCCTCCTAGCTTTTAAATAGATCCAAATTTTATTATAAAGGCATTGGGAGCTATTTGTTTTGCCTAGTATCTAGCCTTATGGGATACTCCTTTTACCCCCTTCTTCTTGATTATAATAAGTGAATATTGAACCTGAAGCCACTCTCTAAAGAACATTTAGCCTCTTGACCACATGCCTTGTAATCACTTCTAGCATATTAATGGAAGCCATGACTAATTTTGGTCTATACTTTATCCTTAATGTGTTTCTAATTCTTTGTCATGTGGGTTTGGCGTGTTCATTCTAGATATTAGATGATGGTACCCATGTTCATTTATTGTCACTTATTTTAGTCAAAATAAGATATTTTAATTATTGGCACATTATCCCCTATAGCTTAGGTTTTAATTTTTTGTAAAGTATTTGTGTTTCCTATTTTTACTTTTATTACAATTCCTTTCTATGAAAAAAACCCTAGCCTCAGCTCATGAAGATCTTTGTGTGCCAAGGATTAAGTTTTATGAGGATCCAACCTTGATTAAAAACCATAGAGTTTTCCCCATAGAAAATCTTCCATTCATGGTGCTTCCTACCATTTTTCTCTATGCAAGGCACTAGTGCCATTGGCTCATTGGATTTAAGCCTATATGGGTAGGTGTATTAAAATACGACAACTTTGGTTCATTTTTTTTAGTAGGTTGAAATTCCTTGGGAGCCACAAAATCTATAGGTAACTTTTCCCTACAACCTCCACTTAACTCTAAGGCTCAGTAAAAATCAAGTAAAATAGCTAGGAGGCACTTCTTGCCTCTAGTTGGAAGTGAGATATTTCAAGATAAATGTAGACAAGATCATAAGTTACATTGACCATTAGATATTTTATCAATGTTCAATTCTCATCTACTACCTAAATCCAAACACATTGAATGCACTAAGGCCTATGGGTCATTGATTTTCTATCTAATAGTTTATGTGGTCCTTCTAATGGAGGGGAGTGAAACAATGAAATAAATGCCCCAAAGAAGCCAAAATATAGATACATGGTTACCAGTAAATATACCTAGAAGAATAACACCAAAAATCAAATAGATAAAGCCCACCATTGACCAAATGAGATTCTACCTCAGATAGGTATACATGGAAGCCATGCATGAAAATAAAAAAGTAGACAAAGAAGTATTTAAGAGGATGCCTACCATTGGTTGCAAAGGTTGACCTTAATAGCCTAGCCTATTAGATACAACCATGTGTCAACCACCCAATATATGCACAAGCCTACCCTATATATTTATTCCAATTAGGGAGTCCATGCCCACTATGTTAACATGCAAGGCATTCTAGGAGAAATATGTTGAAGAATTAATGGCACAACCATCCACAACATAGCAACTATGAGATAATTTAGTGACAATTTATCATCCAAATGATCAAAACTCCTAACATTAATGGCCCCATATCTAGAGACCTCAAATGTCTTCTACACAAAGGTTTGGAGGGAAAGGACCATCCTCCTAGCTTATAAATAGACCCAAATTTTATTGTAAAGGTATTGGAATTTGTTTTCTTGTGTCTAGTATCTAGTCTTATGGGATCTTCCTTTAACCCTCTTCTTCTTTATTATAATAAGTAGACATTGAACCTTTATCCACTCTCTAAGTAGCATCAAGCCTCTTGACCACATGCTTTGTAATAATTTTTAGAATATTAATGGAACCCTGACTAATTTTTCTCTTTCATCCTTAATGTGTTTTTGATTCCTGGTTTTGTGAGTTTGGTGTGTTCATTCTAGCTATTAAATTATGGTTCTCATTTTCATTTAGGACCACTTATTTTAGTTAAAATGAGGTATATTAATTCTTGGTACATCACCCCCTATAGATTAGATTTTAAATTTTGACAAAGTATTTACTTTTTTTTTTAATACACTAATTCTATTTTTACTTTTATTGAATTTCCTTTCCCTATAAAACCTCCCTAGGCTTAGCTTGTGGAGGTCTCTATTCATTAAGAATTAATTTGTATGAGGATACAACCTTAAACAAAAACCCTAGAGGTTTTCTTAAATGTTGTCTTCTATCTATGGTGTTTCTTGCTATTTTTATCTATACAAGATACAAGTACCCCTAACTCATTAGGTTTTCTACCTAGATGAGTAGGTGCAGTTAGAGACGACAACACTTATCATGTAATATATATATATAGCCATGTATAGGATAACCCTATTCTTCTGTTTATCCACCCTATTCAACTTTGGAGTATAATGAACAATCCCTAAGAAATAAATAACATGAAGAGTCAAAAATCACCAAAGGCATAACTAGAATGCTCAACTTCTCCATTATCCCACTAACACTTGATCTTCCTCTAACACCAATATTTCACAAGACCTATAAATCACTTTAAATTGTGAAACACTTCATATTTTGTGTAAATGGTGTAAAGTCATACATACTTTGATAAATAATTAATGAATTTAAGAAAGTACATATTTTCTAGGATATATGAGTATCCCATAAATCAATAAATATCACAATCTATGAGATTTAATGGTTTATGACATATCAAGTTGTCCCCTTTAGGAGAATCACAATTATAATTCCCTAAAATACAACCTTCACAAACACCACTAGGATTATTAATAGGAGCAATATCATATTCTATATAATGTTGGATCATATACTTCAAATATCCATAATTGATGTGTCCAAGTCTATAGTTTCATCACTTTCTAGTGTAATATACCCAAGACATAATAACCATAAATTCTCTCTTCTTAGAGGAAGAAGAAGAGAAAGGAGACTCACCAAGACTACGATTTGATTAGACTCATTATAGTATAATGAGGCAACTATCTCAAAGTTATTATTCATGTGCTTAATAACCCATATATTAGAAAATTATTCCAGCTTGTTGTTAGTGTGAATGATTTTGTAAATATAAATAATATTAGGACCAACACTTTTCACATGAATAACCTCTAAATAATGAAGAACCATATATCACATCATCACATACACATACCTAAAATGAGGTGTCATCACTAATAACCATATGCCTATCACAATGCTATCTATTTTGGTCATTTAAAATACAATTAATCATGTGTTAGGTTGTCCTTGAACCAGTAATCTACTCTTCTAAAAATATGGATGTTAAATATGTTGAATAAAAAACTAATGTACATGTGAGATTTCCCCATGTTGGTCATCCTCACCTTAATCATATAATATATCAACATAAACACCCCCGTTTTTTTGCTTCTTCATATTTTCTAAGTTGTTTCTTAGAAAACTTTGCCTTGTGCCCTTCCTTGATACAAAATCCCCAAACTAGTTTCTTGAATTACTTCTTGGTTTTTTAATCTCCCTTATTCAACTTCCTTTTAGTGTCTGGTTCATCCATTCCTATGCATGAGCATGTATGGTGAGTGAATTATTCATTCATAATTATCACATAGCTTAGTGATGAATAAAATACTTGAACATATCATCAAGGGATGGGGTAGAGATATTATAAAATGCACTTGAATAATATTAAAGATAATGGTCACTATCTCATAGGCATTTGAAACATTATTGAACTCCATATTGGTAAAGTTAAGCTCTATCTTACCACCTGTATTCCTTTTAAAAATGAAGATGTATTATTGTAGTTTATTGAACCAATTTATGTACTTATTGGATCCAAACACTTTATGTCTAATGTAGCAATATATGGATCTAATATTATAATCTAACTAGAATCAATATAGTCACATATTTGTTAAAACATATCCAATAGTTTCTTTAAATCTAGGATTCTACTAATGTGATTGTCATAAATCTTGTCAACATGCAATATGATCATGCCATGTACTTCATCCCTTATACATATATAATTGTGATTTATATTTGGATTTATTATCTTTTGGGTCCTCATTCACATATCTTATAAGTCCCTTACTCTATAATCGAGCTTCTATCTTGATTTTCTAGGTGGCATAGTTAGGTCCATTATGTAGGGACATATGTTGATCCATCAAATACATGTAAAAATACAGTCTCCTACATGTAGATATGACTAGAAAAAGTATTACTAATACAAATATCTTGAAAAATTTTGTACTTAAAGAAAAAAAAACCACCAAAACACATTTTTATGCAAAAGTTATGGGCCTTGATAGTTTAGTCCAAAAACACAAAACATGACACCAAAAATTTTCAAACCATGTAAAAATTAAAAAGTAACTTTAATAAATCATGTGATAATAGGTGTCATTATACATCCAAATATATGTTGACTAGATGTTAAATATCTATCCAACTACACATAGTTTTAGTAAACCCATTGTCACTAAGTGTTATTGAAGTGGACAAGGGGATGCCACTTGAATGTTAATTGTGTAGGAGATTAGGTCAAATATTAGTGAATAGAGTTATGCCACAAGTTATTTATTGGCAATAAAAAGTATCTCTTATATGCCAAGTCTACTACTTACTAGAAAAATAATGAATGGGTTTGTGCAACATGTCCTAAATTTATTGGTTTATCTTCATTAAATAATAAAAAAGGGTGTTTCTATTCATCCAATTGGCACCACATTGGCCATCAAACCATATTAAAATATCCAATAAAAGCATAGATGAATTTATTATTAGTAGTTATATGATGTATGTAATAAATGAAGGTGATTCCATTAACTTATACATGTTTCAATTATCATTCATTTCTCATATATGAACAATATTAAAATCATTTTCAAGAACTAAGGTTGCAAAATACAATGTTAACTTGGATGACATGCATACATATCAATATAAATAAAAATAATTTTACCATAGTAGGGCCAAATATTAGACTTAGAGGAGGGATTTCTCTCTAATATTTTGTACATAATTATTTTCAAGTTATAGTAGGAATTGGACGAGTTAGAGATTTAATTCAGATATTGACTATATTTGAAATACATATTTATTTAAAACTTATATTAGTAGTTTTTATGATGTACATTGATCTATATAAGTAATAAATAGTGGCATTTGGTGCTTTTTAGAACTATTGTATAATTTTTACATGTTTATATAATATTTAAAGGATAAAATATATATGTATTTAATATTAATATTCATATGTGTAGGGTAGTATATATTGATGTAATCTAGTAATTGTATTTCACATTATATTCATTAACCAATAATCAAGTTAGGAATTGTCATTTCTGAGTTTATGACTACTATGGTAGTATCTAATGTATTACATATATTAACTCTATAGATGTGATTTCATTATATAGAATGGATATTATGATGTTATTATGTTAAAAATATATTTATCTTATGGAGATATTTTTTGGATACTATAGTTTTTTTATTATTATGGTCAAAGCTAGGATTTTGAAAGGTTCCATACCCTTTTACATTTTTTGACTGGAAATACTAGTCCTATGTCTCAAAACCTTTTCTTATAGGGCTACATAATGTTGGGATATTGCCATCAATTTTTAGACATTGTCAACTAATTCTAGACTACCATCATAACTCTAGAAACATATTTGACATGTCTCTTGGGCCTTACCCAAATTTCAAAAGGGTTGCAAACCTCCTCCAAAGATCATTAAATTCCCTCTAATCTAAACCACCAATGGACCACACCTATTATGCCAATGGTAAGGCTTACTCCTAGGATTCTACTTCTTCAGATTGTGAAAAAGTGTAGGCCATTGTAATAACTTTTGAATGTATAATAAATAACCTATTTATTCCCCTTCCCTTTCTACTAACTTTTTAATCTAGGAAAACGTTATCTAGGGAAATCCACCTTTGTTCCTCCTCATGAAGAGCCCCCTAGTTATCCAATCGGTCTACCACCCTATTGCCTTCTCTAAAAACATAATTATATTCATGTGCTCTAGTGAGTTAAGGATCCTTATATTTTCCATTATTATACTTAAAACCTATCAAGTCTCTATATCCCTCTTGTTAAGTTAATTGATAATGTTGACAAAATATCCCTTGATTATTAACTTGCTTACTCCCATCTTACTTCCAAGTTTTTCTCCATCCAAAGCCACTTTAGCTTCTACTTGACGACTTATCATAGAACCTATAAAGTCACTAACAATACCAATTAGTATCCTTATATATCCCTTATCAATGCTCCTAATTCCTTCCTAGGGTTCCCCTTAGAAACTCCATCAAAATTGAGATTTAGCCATCCCTCCCTAGGCAGATGCCATTTTATACTTCTTCTTGTATTTTATTGGTGGGTTTCTCCATCTCAACTAGGCTATGGTCCTAGTGTCTACTAATTTTTGTATCATATACTAATTCTATAATTTCCTTCATACTTAGAACTTTAACATTTTCCACTATAGCCATTTGCATAGTCTACTTGATTCTTAAGGAGGCTTTATTTTCCTCACTAAATATTCTTCTATTATGATTTATCCAAACCCCCAAAGCATAGTGTAAAATAATTAGAGCCTACATCCTTCTACAACCTAGCCATGCCCTTACCAAATGATACATGAATAATATCCAAGCTTTGTTGCTATTAATTAATCTATAAAGCTATAGATTAATTAAATCTAACCCTAATAGATATCAGTGCTCCTTATTCCTCCTAATGAATTAATATTTTATGTACCACATTTTTAAAATTGAATGAAGAAATTTACTCTATAGCAAACTCTTAATTTATTTCATACTTATCTTATTGCTTCTTGTCACGACATCCACATATTAACAATAGCTTCTCCTTGTGGTATGCTTTTCACGATGTCCAACCTTTCATAGTTAACAATGGTTTTCACTCACAGCAAGATATTCAATGATGTCCACCCTTACACAGTCACAATATCTTTTAATCACAACAAGCTCAATGGTGTCCACACTTACGCAGTCACAATATCTTTTACTCATAGCAAGCTTTCCAATGATGTCTTTCTACGTGTAATTAGTGTTAGTTTTATTCTTGGTATTCCTTGTACCTATGACTTCACTACTTTTCTTCTCAATTTAGAATCAAAATGTTAATGTCTTTCAAGCATTTCTTAGATTCAACAATGCTTGTTGCTCGTGCTGCATCAATATCTTCCAAGTCTTTCTCAGACTCAACCTGTGGCACAATGCTTATTTTATTGTACTACATCAATATACTTCACTTAGGGTGCTTTAATATTTTTAATATCTTATATTAAAACTTCTTCCTATGCCTTTGCAAAACATCTCCAAATATGAGCATGCCAAATATGCTTTGCCTTGTTGTGATAACAAGAAATTTTTTCTTATTCTGTGTTGGTGAATGACTCAACGATGCTTCACTTTTTATCTTGCACTTGTCCTACTCCCTTCCTTGCTACATCCACTCAATGTTAGGAGATTCAACTTCGTTGCTTTCCCACTATATTGCGCTTGTCTCGCACCCTTGTACAATTCATATCCGAACTCACTGTGAATACTCAAGGAAAATTAGTGGCACTATTTTTATGCACAACTTCCACTTGTATGATGCTAGTGTCCTCTCATGGAAATGAGATCTGGTCTACAAAGATGTGTCACAACCACATATACACAATGATCATAAGCACAAAAGAATTTTGGATGTTGCATACCTCAAGGAACTCGAATTCTAGAGTCCCCTACTCATGTATCTTGAAGACCTTCAATCAAATTCCCATTCAAATTGAATCTTACCCTTTTGTTGTTGCACGACTAAACCTCCACTACGTCTTTTTATGCCACACCAAAATATTTATGTACACTATCATATATATTTTGCACAATCATCACATTTTCAAATGAATTATTGCCTTGTATATATATGCAAACTTCTACCTTGGTGCTCAAAAGGGTTGGCTCACTTTTTTTAAATTCAAATTTGAAACATCACTTTATTCACTTATAAGGTTGGCTCCTTTTATCATAAACTTTGATATTAAAATCATTAATTTAAATATTTCAACCCAACCTTTGGTCTTTTCAACATTAACATTAATATTAAATATTAATGTTAAATATTTCAAACTTGCCCTTGAGTAATTTGCCCAACCACACATCATTGCTATTAATCAAATCAACCTTTGACATCAATGACAATTATGCACTATTTTCTATCAACCTTTGACATCAATGACAACTCAATACTTCTAACACTTGCTACACAAGAATGCTTACAATACATATATTCCTTTATCATAATTATTACATAACATAACTTCTACACAAGATACTTTTCAAGTATTCCCTATCTTCAAATACAATATTACAATTCATAATATATAAATGGTCCCTATCTCATCTTATTTATGAAGGTGCTCCACTTAATAGGTCATCTCTAATAAGAATTTGAAAATAAGTTGTAGAGGAGGAAAATAACATATGTAGATTATTCTCAATGGATCCTCTAGGAGCTGAGGTAACCGCATGGTTATTTTTCTCTACACTAGATGGCTTGGGGGATAAAGGGTTCACTAGGAGTGCTTAAAGGACTCACTCCAAGTCTAGGATGGAGGTTTTTATGTGTTTATTTGAATGCACCTATGTTTGGCTTTTTTAAAAACAAGTACTACAATAACTAAAAGATATATTGTACACTAAATGTTGTAAATGCATATGGAGACAAATATATCTTCCCTAAGAATGATTTTTATTTTGTATTAAGACTACTAGAATAAAAAAAATGTAAATCTATATTTTAGGCAAAGGTACAAGAAGTAATGCATAAAAAATTTAGCCTATTATACAAATTACATGTAATTTTAGTTTGATGCCTAAACACAATTTTTTTATTAATTGGAGGAAGGGATTTTGAAAGGGTCCCCAAACCTTTTAAAATAAAAGTTCCTCAAGAGAGACTGTCTCCTAGAAATAAAAAGAGAAGACCCAACATTAGGATCTGGGGAGGTTGTCTCCTTAATATAGGGTCAAAAAAACAACCAACAACTAGAACAAAGAAGAGGGATCCTCCAAAATAGGGGAGGCCACCTAAAAAATAGAGAGTAGACCACAAAATGGAATACCCAGAGGGATGCTAAACATTCATAATCACCCATAGTAGGGGTATCCACATGGTCTACTTGTTTATTATCCTTGAACTAGTTCTTGAATTCTTCCAAGATGACTATGGTATACTACAATAGAGATGCATTCATCTTCATTGATTTTCAAGCTCCTAAATGTGCCCTTTCTTGGTGATGAAAGGGATGCACATTGTTTGCTAGGAAGAATCACTCTATGGAGATCCCTTTTTGGAGGAGGATCGTACAAATATATCTACATGCTTGAATTTATGGAGCATGGTGGGATAATCCTCTAAATTATTAAGCTCTTTCTCAAGGATTATGGGGGATTTACATTTTCTAGACTAGGATTTACTTTAGGTTGAGCAACATTGGGTATTTATTTTTGCAATGGAAGGGGTTTCTTTTATTTTAGAGCTAAACTCCATCATACAGTTGGTTTTGGGAGAGATATGTTTTTGGGTAGATCCATAAACAAATTCCAAGATATGGCTTTGGTAATAACTAGACTTAGGGACCTAAGGATATAAAAATGGGCTTGTAGCACAAGAAAAAATTGCTCTTTGAGATTCCCTCAAAATAACATAATTGTATATGATAATATGCAGACCTTGGTGGATGGGAAATGAGGAAGACCCTTTTTGGAATTTTATGATAGATTTGCAATGGATCTAAAAAGGAGTTTCAAGATGTTGATGAACTTATTGCCATGGATATGGTTCAAAAATGTGAGATGGAAACTCCTTAGAATAGAACTTGGATCATCCACCATGAAGTACGAAAGGATGGGCACCATTACTATAACAACCCAAAACACTAACAAACCTAAGAGAGATTTTTTTAGAACTCAACAAAGTTCATAGGAGTATCCATGGAATACATATATTGACTATACATACCCACATTTCTAGTCTATGACACTACAGGAATCTCTCAAGTGGACAATAGATGCTAAGCTCCCATAGATACTATGGTTTACTTTGTATACCTTTGTGATAGAGGATGCTTTTAAAAATATCACCGCACATTTTATTTATTCTCCATGAATGCAAACTTCTTAACCTTAGCATTAGGATTATCCCTTCTCATTCCTTAGAGAGAAGATATGCCAATTCCTTCCACCAGCCATAAGTCAGTCTAAGTTGGGTCCTTTGACGTAATACCTTGGTCTAGTTTAACTGTACCTCCATGGTGATCCCTTAAAATTCATACTTATCTTCCTCATCTCTATGATGAGTGGCTAAGCATCAACCACTCCACATGATTGTCTTCTCATGGACATAGGAAACTAGGTGTTGCTACCCCACAACAACCCAAGTTGATAAGGAGAGTTTTAGACAAGGTTACCTTTAGAGCCCTTCCCAAAGAAATCCCCAAGCCCAAATATTTAACTCTCTCTCTCTCTCTCTCTATCTCTCTACAAGTACTAAAATAAGAGCAACTTCTATAATGGAAGCAAAATACTATCTTATCTTAAGCTTGAAAATAAATCTAATAAAACCATTAGATCAAAGCATTAGTTCCAACAACATGGATAAGAACCATAAAATCAATAATCAACATGGCACCATGTAATCATTCAATTAAATATTTAGATAATACAAATGAATAGTCTTTACTTCTATTACAATAAATCCTCTTTCACCAAGAGTGATTTCCAACTTAATCCTTCACAGGATTCCAATAATAATTGAAGAATCAACTAGCATGATCTGACATCTTCTTCCCTTGACCTCCATAGTAGATTGATAGGAAGGTGGGGATCATAACATCTCATATGTAGGTATGAATGTATTTCTATATGATTCATTGCATAACAACCACAAGCAAAGAAGCCCATACTTCTTTCTAAAATATTTTCCACAAATATTTTAAATACCTTTTAATTCCCAAGCCATGCATTTCTATATGAATCAATTCAATACAACAAACACAAGCATAAGAAGCCCATACTTCTTTCCAAAATATTTTCCACAAATATTTTAAATACCTTTTAATTCCCAAGCCATGCATTTCTATATGAATCAATTCAATACAACAAACACAAGCATAAGAAGCCCATACTTCTTTCTAAATATTCTCCATAATATTTTAAATTCAAAGGATAAGTAAACCATCTAAATATTGTATTCCACTAATGCAATATTAGTTTTCCTTCAAAATATTATCAACAATCTAAATAATGAAACAATAAATATTTTAACCATAAAATCTATCATTAGCATAATAACCAATCTCAAAATGTTAACTCCATTAGAACCAACATAGATTAATCTCATGACTAATCCATTAAATATATCATTGGATTGATACCCAAACTAAATATTAGATCAATTAAATCTAACATTAGATTAATACCAAATCTAATAATTCATTAAATTAATCAATTATTAGATTAATTCCAAATCTAAAGATTACACTAAATTAACCTATCTTTAGATTAATTCCAAATCTAAATATTACATCTAATTAATCCATCATTAGATTAATTCCAAAACTAAGGAATTAAATTAATCCATCATTAGATTAATAGCAAATCTAAAGATTACATTATATTAATCTATCATTAGATTAATTGCAAATCTAAAGATTACATTAAATTAATCTATCATTAGATTAATTGCAAATCTAAATATTACATTAAATTAATCTATCATTAGATTAATTCCAAATCTAAAGATTACATTAAATTAATCTATCATTAGATTAATTGCAAATCTAAATATTACATTAAATTAATCTATAATTAGATTAATTGCAAATATAAAGATTGCATTACATTAATCTATCATTAGAATAATTTAAAATATAAAGATTACATTGTACTAATCTATCATAAGATTAATTATAAATCTAAAGATCACATAAAATTAATCTATCATTAGATTAATAGAAAAACTAAGGAATAACTCCATTAAACCCAAAAACAAAGCAACATTAGCACTAAAATAATAAACCATTTAATTCTAACATAAGCTTAAAACAATTGAAATATTAACACTTAATCTAACCCTAAAGCTATATTACAATGAAAAGAATAAATATTTTAATTCTAACCTTAGCTTTTATCAACCCAAAATATTAACACTTAATCTAACCCTAAATCTTGCACATGCATCCTTCGATAATAATCATTTAATCTAATATAATAACTAGATAATTTTAGAGCATAATATTCATTGTAGATCTAGGAACATTCTAAATATAGCAATATGGCTTCAAGCTAATAGGGGGGTATGATTTCAAACCAAGCATATGCAAAAGCAACACAATGGCTAGGGAAGCAAAGTAATAATGAGTTGAGCATTCAAGACCACATAATATCACTCCATTATGCTCTTTGCCATGCAAGGAGAATGGGTTCCAAGCTCAAAATAAACCAAAAAAACTTATGTATGAAAGCAAGCCAACACACTGCACCATAGGTTTTAAGGAGTACAAAACCATATAAGGACATACAATGTCATAACCAATAATACAATATCCTCACAATAAGTTAGAACAAAAATAAAAGGTGCAAGGTGAGCATAACAAAATCAACCCAAATATAATAGTCACCAAAGGCCATGGTCATCACCTAACAATCCATAGTAAGGAGAATAATTAGGTGATGTTCATTTATTTTACTCCAACATTTATTTGCTCTTGTGCTATGCATCAACAATCACTCTCTCCTATTCACTCTTGATCCTTCGATGTCTCCATTTTCCATACCAACATCCTCTTTAAAAGGAAAAAGGAAAGGAGAAGACTGAGCATCTTCATGTATGGAGCTATGAAGTAACATCAAAATAATTTTTCAATACCCATAACCAACCTCAATAAAGAGTCACTCATGTAGCATGGAGGAAGAATAATAATTAAGCATCTCCCATTAAACTTAAGGTGGCTCCACCATCACTAACCAAAGGTAATAATAACCAAATATGGGGGAGACAACCTCAACATGGTTAAAGCATAAATCAAGGTCAACCATAGATCAAAACAAAGACTAGCATCAAAATTACCTTTAGCAAAACAAGGAAGGAATCAATTTATGCTACCATGCCATCCAAAAATGCAATATATTTTCTCAAAGTTTGACACCATCATTTTATTCCTAAGTGGGTAGCCTATCTTTTAAGATAAACTAATCTATCATCAAATCATTTAAATAAGACTCATTACAAGTAAATTCCTGCTCCAATGATATAAACCAGAGTCACAAATAAAAATGTGATGTACCTACATGAAGGGTATTTGTCCATGTTACCCTGAGTTATTTTATGAGCAAGTCATCATCATCATTTCCCTTTTTTATATACGATATCTTGTTCTTGTGGCCAATTATCTCATCCACCCATGAGGGTTCCTGATCTTGCAACCATGTAGAGCATCAATCGTACCATATCCTTATATAAAATAGACCAAACAATAGAAGCATATATTCATAAAAAGTAATAAATCTATAATTATATCATCTATCAATACATAGCCCATTTTACATAGCAAATCTTGCTAAGGTGGGTCATGATAATTACCCTATCTCATAGCTTGGTAAGGAACTCTCTAACTATTCCACCTTAATCTCTTCCAAGATTATCCTCTTTATTAGGAAAAAAGGATAATTCAATTGCTAAATAGTACTTCTCATTTTGAATAATCTTACCATCATTGGGGAGCCCCATCACTTCCACTAGTAGATTGATAGTTATGGTTAACTTGAGCCCTTTGATGGAAAATATACCATATTCCCATGAATAGTTCAACTCCTAAAACAATGTCATGTTATTACCCTTAAAATTTTGGAGGAACGAGAGGAGCCCATGGTCCTTGAAAATATCCTTGACAACTACGTCCAACTAAAGAACTTCAGGCTCAAACCTATAGTCATGATCAACCATTTTCAAATATGGGAGAAGTAAGATAGATATGGGAAAATGGATAGGGTTGAGTAGGGGTGAATATAGGAATGGTATAAATGGTGACCTAAGCTAACACGATTCTCTATGAATTGTTAAATGAGCAGTTATAATAATCCAACATTCGAGGAGAAATCAAATTTAAGTTGAATGCAACAAGAAAAAAATTAAAATATGAACTCACCTTAAAGGACTAGATATTTGGTAACTTGAAAGACTTGAGAATACTCAATTGTGTATGTCGATGCTCCTAGAAACAATGCACCACCATAGCCATTGATGATTGTCCTCATGCCAGAAAATCCTTTCTAATTTTATCACCTACATTGGAAATGAGGAGGAGAACTTGACCTCTCAATGGCCATTGAGGAAAATGACACTTACAGCATGAATCCTTAGATTTTTCATAAACCAACATGAGCGAGTGATTTGGAATGACTACAAGAGAGATCAGGTGAGGTGATTGGAGACACAAGTTTCAAAGGACCAAACAATGATGGTCAGGATAGTACTAGTATGAAGGTGAATGGAATACTAATTATGGAGCTTAGCTTTCCAAGGAGATCCATGGGGAAGGCAAAAATGGCCATAAGGTGTGGTAGGGGTGAGGGTAAAAAATAATTATGGGGATGCCAAAAAAATTAGACACGTGAAAAGGCCCATACTAACCCACAACCAAGGTCTTGGTTGGGTGATGTGGAGTGGGAGAGGAAATATCCAAGGTTTATGGGAAAAGAGTCATCCTAAAAAATAGATATGCATAAATGATCCACACTAGAGGTACAATGAGACTCAACCTAGAAGTGAGAGACCATTCCATAACCTTGAGAAACATAATTACGAAGAGGGAAAACATGGTGGGATTAAAGCAAAGAGTTATTCTAGGGAGGACTATCTCTAATCAAATATTGGGGAAAGTTGTTGCACCAGATAAAGAGATTGTATTGGGACAAACCCAAATTGGCCATGACATTTGTAGCTTGATTACCCTCATGATAGACATGTTGAATAACATAGTTTCTAAGTTTCTATAAAGATCTCTTAGATTTTGTAAACACAATTATTTTATTCTTGTAATCTAAAATGAATTTTATAATTTTAAACTAATTTTTCTAAATGGGATTTATCCTTATATTAATTGCTGGAAAGTAGAAAATATGGAACATGCAACAAACAACCTACATAGACTAGTGGATCACTTACTTATTTCCAAAATTTTCCCTCATACAAAATTTGCATTCTAAATCCTACGACCATGGATCCAAACAAACCTGCACACAAAAATAAAAAATAAAAAAGTGGTTAGTATTTAGGGGCTTGCTTGAGCCACTGTAAGGCTAAGCTTGTATGCACGACATTCAAGATCCCTTGGTTTTTTTAGTTGACCATATAAGAAAAATAATGTTTGACCTTTTGTTATGATAACCAACATGCAAGAGACAAGTTAATAGTATGTAAAGAAAACACACAAAGATACAAAGACAAAAAAAAATACTAGAGAAGCAAAAAACTTGCTCCCAAGTCTATAACATCCAAAATCATACCCTATAATGGGTAACTGTGAATTCACTATGGCAAGGAAAAACATGAGATAGAATGCAAAAAATGCATTCTATAGTGAACTCACCAAATTCACACCTTATAAAGGGTGACCATGAATCTGCAACAGATAGAAGAGGGCACAAAATTGATGGTTTTGTCCAACTTGCTGAATTTGCACCTCATACAGATGGACCATGAATTTGGTATAGAAAAAAAAGTAAATGCAAATGTGAGCTAAAAATGAGATACAAACTGATAAAATATATAGGAATGGGATAAAATGTAGAAATGACAATGCAATCTAACTAAATTAAATGCAATCTAAAGACACAAAAATATTCTTAGTGTAATAAATGATGTGAAAATAATGATACAAATACATATAACAAAATGATAATTACTCTAAATGCTACAAGATACAAACAATAGTTTGTAGAAATATGTATAAATTAAAATATAAAAAATACACATGAAAATATACAGGAATACACAAAAAATAAATTTAAAAGGTATTTTATACTAAAGACAGATGCAAAGAAAATAAGGTAAAAACCCTATCTAGAGCAGAAGTAACTAAACTACAAGAATAAGAATGACACAATATTTTAAGTAAAATACACTATAAGAGAAATGAAAATAAAAGGAAAACGAAAGAGGCAAGCCTCTCTCCCCTTTGTGTTGATTGAGTTGAAGAGTATTCTTAGTACACGATCCATCATCACTTACTTTCAATGTAATTACAAGAGAGAAGCAAAAATCACAAACAACAAAGAATATCACAAATGGAAGATAGAGCATTCAAATATGGCAAATAGATCATGTTAAATTCAAATATGGGAAAAAAGGGAACTCAAGCCCTTTATTTATAGAGGTTTTGAGGGATAGGTGAGAAAAGCAATAATAAAAAAAACTAGGTTAAAGTTCAAAAAAGCAAAATCGGTGGTATGAGGGTTAGGTTTTTGAGGTAAAAACTCTAAAGTGTCAAATTCATGGTCGATTTGAGTCGATTGTGAATTCAAGATATCTAGCCCTTGGAGGTTATATGGTATTAAGGTGGCTTTACTAAATTCATGATTGGTCTTAGATGACCATGAATTCAGCGAGGTTAGAAAAAGAGGTCAAAATAAGGGGTGGGGAACTCAAAAATCACACTTAGAAATTTTGAGTGGATTCCTAAGCATCTAAGGGAAAATTGACTTATTTGGTTGGGTCAATTTTTATTGTCTACATTTTACCCCCTCTTTGATGCATGTATGGCATAATAAATGTGTGAAAGAAAGCTATAGACACTTGCAAGCTAGAAATGACAAATACTAAAAGGGGTAACAAGTTTAGGTAGAGAGATGGTGCAAAAATGGTGTTATTTTAAACAATTCAAAATTGTGCATGCTTTATGAGGCAATAATGCCATCAATGCCCCAAGGCCAGGGTTCTCCCTTGAGTTTTAAAAGTAATGTGAAATTATTGAAGAAAATCAAATTGGAAGATGTAGAATAATGAAAAAATAAAAAAGAGAAGAAAGAAAGGGAGGGATAAGATAAGAGAAGGGTGAAAATGAACTTATTTTCACTGCGTGAGGAGGAAAAAGGCTTTGGATAGAACAAAGAGATGGCACTTTCTACACATTGTGTAGAAATTACGAGGGGTAATGCCAACATAGTAGTGGACCAAGGATAGGCACACCACTAAATGCATACCCTAGATTAGGTTAGATTAGTTTTTTGTGCATTTTTATTAAATTTTTATCTTTAGAGAAACTCATCGTGTAGGATCCAACATAAATTCCTAGGGTCAACCATGAATTTTATTAGATCTCGACAAGTGATAAATTTATGGCCATCTAAATTTGGTCATGATTTCATGATTTTATGCCCAAAAAGGAAGGGGTGTGAAATTGCAAAATAAATAATAGATATAAATAAAGAGGAAATATATTAGATAGAAGAGAGGAGAAGAGTATTATTATTAGTGTGTGATTATTGCATGATTTTATTAATTTTATGTTATGATGTGAAACTAATTAAATTTTATTAATTTTTTATTTTCCAACAAAGTGTGCTCAAGAGTAGGGAGTGGCAATTGGGAACACTAGAGGATGTTGTAAGCTAGTGAAGACGTGAAATTTACTACACCGCCTTAAGGGCATTCCATTGCAATGTAAAGCATTTATAAAGCATTCAAAGGAAATAACACATAAACTTGTAATCTATTAAGGTGAAGCAAATGTATAACCAAATGGTGGATTTATCCTTATATTTAATCAATGTATAGCTTCAAATATGAGATTACAAATATCCCCTTGAGGGCTTTTACAAATTGATACAACTTCCATTACAATGTTCAAGGGATCTAGTCCCTTGAAAGGGGCCTCAAAGCGGTGTAAACTATGGTGTTTGATGTAAATATCGCATCCCACGATTGAGAGCTATCCTTCAACCTATTATTCTAGTCTTCTTAGCTCCTTCCTTCTACATAGAACTACCTGCACCTACACACAAGGGACTAAAATGGGGTTAATAGCACCTGTTTCATAAGATAATGAAAGCCTTTAAAACATAGCAAAAGGAGCATATACTACGACTAAACAAAGTGATCTACATATATAAAAACTGATCTAAAATAAGCATATGCATATTATAATATAATATAAATACAAATAAGTAACTTTGGAGGCAATATTAAGGTGAAACTATGCATAACTACTGGTCGTCCCGGGGTGAGCCATGTAGACCTGCAACATTGGGGATCACCAAACCTGCATCAAAACTCCTCCAAACTACCTCAAATTTGGGCCATAGGTTCCTCTAGACATTCCTAAGGGGACTATGGAGGAATTTATCTAAAATTCCAACTTATTTTGTGGCCATCCCTAGGTGTGCCATGGGCAGACTACTGGCCATCCCCAGGTGGGGCGGTCACAAAACTACCTTGGTTTTGTCACCTATGGCCTTGGGAATTGGTCCAAAATGGTATGGGAGTGTTGTCGATAGATGGGGCCAAAGTGTACTTCAATTTGGATGGTTTTGGTTTAGTGGATCGAGCCTCTTGCCCCTAAAAACACCTTCGAAGTGAAGAGGGTTTCAAGGTTAGGCAAAGGTGAGTTTTGGTTTGCAATTTGTGGGGTTCAATTTGGGTAGCACTTCATGGCTTTGATTTCCAAATTCTCCTCTCTGAAATTGGGAGTTTGGAGCTCCTTTTATAGCCCAAGAGGGCACTTAGGGCAAAATGGCATCTTTTCCATGCGAGGCAGGTGATGCCATATGTCCTAATCGCATCATTGGTTGAATGGGAGAAGGTTGCCCATTTGGGTGCTCCCAATATACTATCCTACTGTCCATTAGTAGGTCCCCAATCAATTTGGGGTGATTGGATGCGCTAATGGTAGTCTTGGATTACCATTTAGCACGTCCTTTGACTTTTTCAAAGGTCCAGTTAGGGGCCATCCCACCCAGGGATGGTTGCTGATGGCCATCCCTGGGTGGGACGGTCACCAACTATGGTCATCCCTGGGTGGGACGGCCACTAGTAGGAGCCCCAAAACTGCCCCAGACTGCTAGGAACCCTCCAAAATGAGTTTTGGAGGGTTTTGGAAGCCTTTTTCTAGCCTAGAGGGGTGCCTAATAGGGCCATATGTTGTCGATAAGAGGGCATATGTAATGCATTGATAGTATTATCCGATTTACGTGATTTAGGTGTCTACAGATGCCCCATTTTTGGGATGCATGATGTGAAACAAAGCATTGAGAAAAAATAGATCACTAAATCATCGAATGATCAAGGTTTTTCATTAACCTAATAAACTTTGGATGCCTTCATTGTGGAAAAGCATACATTCTTGGAATCCTTTCTATTGACATAGTCGAAGGATCGATTTTGGGTATACCTTTCAGCTGTGTTGTAGTAACAGTCTTATGGGGCTTAGGGCATACTAGGTCTTGGTGCCTTGTATTCTTGTAAACCTTCACATGGGTCAATTCCTGAGGTTTCAAGGAGGTCAAGCCTATTTAATTTACTTCTTATGCTGATTCTTTGCCCCAACATGGGCTTGAAAATTTATCTTTAGCCAAGATTCTTTTGAATGCATGGAATTTTACACTTCTGAGTGTTTAAATGTTGATTCGATTTTTGAATTCATTATGATGACTACCCCCTCAAGTGATGAGTCAATGAGGGCATGAAAAATTCTAAAGTGATGAGTCACTTGACACATATGACTTAATTAGGGCAACTCTCTATTTTACCCATGGTACTATATACCTGTTCGGAGGTGATTTTTGACTATTTTGATGAATAGTTTTGGAAGCAAAAGGCCCAATATCTCATTCCTGTGGAGTGGTACATCCATGGAGGCCTTCTTGGGGACTAAAATAGAGTCTTTTTATGCATCCAAAATTATTATAGGTTCAGTCTAGATCCCTCTCATTTTCTTGCCCAATCTGCCTTGTTTTTGGTGGGTTTTTGGCCCATTTTTTGATATTTTTGATGTTTTTAAGTGCAATTTTCTTATGACCATCCCAGGGGGGATGAGGGAAGTATTTATGACCATCCCATGGTGGTATAGCCAGCCAAATATGTGCTCATACCACCCAGGGGCGGTCGGCTTCTTTTGGAGCTATAAAAGGCCAAAAAGGGCCATTTTGGCTCATTTGTGCAACTTACTTGGAGAAGTTGGAGAGGAGAGGAGGTAGGAGAGAGTTTTATGAAGTGGAGTTATGCAAAAATCTCAACCCACAACATGATCCAACCATCAGATGCATCGGGTGGTGGAGCCAGTGTGAAACGGGTATGGATTACATGCTTCCTCTGCCCTATTTTATTGAGTTTTTGCAATTTCTGCTCTAATTTCATGACTACAGCCACACCCATGATTTAAGAAACCTAGGAGGACTGAAATACATAAAATTTAACCTTAGGCATGCTTTATTTGCAAAAAATTAGGGTTAAAAACCATTTTTTTTGTGTTTTTTAAGGTTTTTAGGGCATTTTTAAGGGTCAAATTGACCCTATTTTACCCCTGTTTGGGGACCGTCCCTATGAGGGATGGTTACTAGTGGCCATCCCTTGGTGGGATGGCTACCAAATTAGGGGCCGTCCCTAGGTGGGACGGCCAAAAATTGGGCCAAAAAAGGCCCTTTTTTATGTGTTTTTTTAGTGTTTTTATAGCAAAATTTTGCATTTTTAGGGCCTGTTTGACACCCTGATTTGCATGAGCAGATAGTTAGGAGTCGGTACAGGGTACCGAGTCTCTTTCAGGTCACTAGAGACCATTTTAATACTGCATACTAGCATTGGCTTGATGCCATCGGTCTGAAGCAAGTTACGCGGTTAGATCCCGTGGTGGGAGACCGCGCCTATCTGACTGCTTTGATAGACCTATGGGACCCTCGCACTAACACTTTCCATTTAGCTATGGGGGAGATGATAGTGACACTAGAGGATGTCTATCGGATACTATGTATTCTGATAGAGGGGCGCCAGATAGTATCTTCTTCGATGGAGCGATGGGAGGTCATAGTGCGGAGGTACTTCGACGCGTGTTGGGAGGATGTCCTGACTGATATGATTAGTGGAGGGATTCTAGTGTCTAGATGGTACCAGGAGGGTGTGCTTGGCATTAGGCACACTTTTTTGATGACCTTGATCAGCAACATGCTACTACCCAACTCTTCAGGAGCTAGGTTCCCATGGAACCTAATAGAGCTAGTCTTTACTCTAGTTGACTGCATAGAGGAGGAGCCGATAGTGATGGCTTGGGGTCCTACTTTATTGGCATAGTTATATGGTGAGCTATATGAGATCCGCTCTCATGGGTGGAAGGGTTTGGGCTACAAATTTCTACTATAGTCTTGGGCTTGGTAGCATATTGCGATGGAGAGACCACGAGGACTACCATGGACCACTCGAGCAGAGCTACCGGATAGGGAGATTGGCTATGGAGAGCTATGGATGAGGTCGCATGAGTCAGGGCATAGTCGACACTATGCTGGGGAGGTAGAGCACTATGTAGAGGCTTTTGCATGGCTCAGGGTAGTGGATATTGAGTGGAGACCCTACAGGGATTGTCCTACCTAGGATGAGGCTTAGACACATCTACGTCGAGTTCGATGAGGTAGGTGGGTGATAGGGTGACATGGCACAGAGTGAGAGTACTTCTCTTATGATCATGTGCTATGATAGTTTGGGCTACGCTAGGGATTTCTCGGTGAGCCGATGGTCTATCATCATCATGGGGATGAGAGGACTCTAGCATGGCCTATGGTAGAGGAGTTGGGAGATGAGTCAGATTCTGAGGTGGTAGTCTCAGACTCAGATGATGTGGGCACTATAGAGGAGTATGATGCATGGTGGGTCATGCGGTAGTGGTGAGGGGAGGGACCACTAGGAGGGGATGCAGTAGCTAGGGTAGTGGATGTAGCTAGGGGTGCTCTAGATGAGGAGGGTTTTGGTGAGTCTCCAGATGATGAGGAGGTGGACACAGGTGAGCGAGTTGTGCGTCAGCGTGTGTCAGTGGATAGGGTGGAGCTGATAGATGTTCAGGATCCAGTAGGCTTTGATGAGGGAGACTTGGGAGATCAGGGTCTATAGGTAGAGTTAGCAGCATGAGATGCTAGGATCATAGAGCTATAGAGTGATCAGGATTTACTATAGGCATAGGTGCAGAGTGCATAGGAGGATATGGAGAGGTAGGCAATAGTGATAGCTACATTTTAGGCATAGGTCGGTAGATAGGGCCCTAGCCATGGGGAGTCCAGTAGTGGTGAGCTAGCCAGGATGCAGGAGGAGATAGCACATCTCCAGGGTTTGGTAGTGACCTATCAGACTAGGTGTCATGAGGAGCGCACCTACATGGATATGATGGAGGATGAGATAGTGCACTGTAAGGGGCGCATACCAGATCGGGCATTAGCTATTGGATCACAGCGTAGCTAGGGGAGTGGGATGGGACACTCATCTACTCGGATGAGGGCTCCGAGTACTTCTCAGAGGATGGAGGTATCTAGGAGTAGCAGATCAAGGGGTAGCAGGTCTGGGAGCTCATGATGGACTCATACTGAGAGCAGGAGAGAGAGTCGAGGTACCGGTCCTACGTGACCATGGTCAGCAGACTCTGATGGTTCTTTTTGGTTTTTTGGGTTGCGAAGTCGGATGACTCACTTTTATTGTAGCCTATGGGAAGTTTATGGACTATGATGTTGCTTTCAGATTTTACATATATGGACATATATATATATATATATATATATATATATATATAATATATATATATATGACTTAGCTTTGATCATTATGTCATTTGACTGCTTTATGATATGAATGCAATTTTTATATTTGCTATATGATGTTATGATGGATGTCTAACATGGATGCATGTATTTATCCGATGATGTGATTTGATGATATGTAGATGTGGATGTTTCATTTTATATGCTTTTGTAAATTAAAAGGTATGCATAAAATAGTCAGTGGCCATTTAAATATTATTGCTAATATTTAACTGGTATCTATCCTAGATCATGAATACCACTTAATAAACAAAATTTTTAAATGTGTATGATTGAAAGTAATGATTTGATTAGATTTAATTTTTGTATGATGGATTTACAATGACTATTTGACGCATTATATGCTAGCACCATAGACTATACAAAATGTATCTTTTTTATTTTCATGTTATTATAACACTTTATTTGATGGACATTTTGTAACTTTGACAAACATGTGACAACATGATGTAAAATGGAATGGATAATGTAATGTGATATGATTTTATTTGATGGTTTTGAAGAGACTCAAACACTCTAGTTACCTAATCAAAAGTCATATACTAACTATACAAGATATTTTGACAAAGTATGCACCTACTAAGATAACCAAGATAATCAATATCCCTGTGTGTGCACGTGAGTTCATTACCATGATAACACATAAGATTACCCTAGTGCAAATGGGATTCATTCAGCCCATCGGCACTAGAGATCATTCTATGAGTCTCATTATCCTGAGTTTTGTACTTAGTTGGATTAGACCACTATATAACCTAGGTTACAACAAGCTAGCTCATCCACATTCAAACATTGGTCTATACCTAAACAAGTTGCTTAAGTGATAGACATATCGTCATGCGGGAGGCTACCACCATTGACAAGTAGGCTATCCACCAAACCTATAATGAGGATCACCTTATGGTTCTCTAATGCTGAGAATTCTAGGGATTCAAGTTTCGGAGTCCCTACCTTTCTTTGACTTTCTCAAGGGAATTTTGCTCATTTTGATTTGTTGAGCAAGGGATTTTTATAGTGGTGAGAACCACTATTTCTTTGTGCTTTTCCTAGTGATAATAATCACTGTTTATTTATGCATATTTGGGAGTGATAATAATCACTATTTTCTTTGGAATATTTCTTTGAGATACTAATGCACTATGTATTGTTGGGAAGTATCTTTGAAGACTGAGGGGATAATAATCATTATTGATTTTATTTCTTTGGGATACTGACCCCAGTGTAGGGTAAGGGATTTTTGGGTAAGGAGGAACTTGTCCTTTTGTCAATTCTTAGCATATTTGAACCATTCACATAGGGGGATGAGCAAGATAACCTTTTTTACTTGAAAGTAACCTAGACCACTTCATAGTTTTCATCTTTCCTTGTGCTAGACTTGGATTTATTAATGTGAAAATTGTGTTGGGATTTTGATGTATACCAAGCATTATCTAAGTAGGATTCTACCTTCTAAAAATCATGCTAGCTTTCTACAAAATCTGAGAAGACAACTAGATATGGCTGAGTGACCAAAAACTTTAACTATGTTTATTAACAATGGCTAAGTGATGGGAAACAGACATATAATGTAAATGGTATATGTAATATAAATAGGTGGTATAACTTGTCATATGATAACAATGAATTTTTACCAGATGCCTAATGTACAGACCTGGTGCTAGACATATATGATCAATTTGGAATGATGCATAATGCAATGATGAGTATGCCTAATGCAACTATGATTATAATGCAAGTGATGAGAAATGCAATACAATGCAATATTTTTGTATTTTGATGATTTTTTTTGTAATTTTGATATATATATTTACAAGTTGACCAATGGGCTTAATGAATGCCATTGGAGATTTTTGGGTGACCAAAGGGCTTATAGACGCCTTTGGAGCATTTAGGTTTGACCTAGATAGTTGTAAACTCCTAGGAGCGTTTTAGCTTGACCTACAGAGGTCATAGACCTAGGGGATTTCGGGTTGACCTAAACAATCATGGACTACCTAGGAGCATTTTAAGGTGACCAAAGGGCTTATAGATGCCTTTGGAGATTTTAGGTTGACCTAGATGATCATAGATAGTCTAGGAACATTTTTATTTGACCTGAAAACGCTAGGCATTGGTGACCACAAAAACCGGGATGACAAAGGGCTTATGGATCCTTTGGAGATTTAAGGTGACCTAGATGATCGTAGATAGTCTAGGAGATTTTTATGTGACCTAGACGGTCAAAAACCGCTAGGAGCCTTTAGGGTGACCTAGGGGGAACGACACTTAGAAAGTGTCTACGACTACCTAGGGGAATTTGGTTGTGACCAAAAGGGCTTATGGATGCCTTTGGAGCATTTAAGGTTGACCTAGATGATCGTAGATAGTCTAGGAGATTTTTTATGTGACCTAGACGGTCAAAAACCGCTAGGAGCCTTTAGGGTGACCTAGGCGGGCAACGACACTTAGAAAGTGTCTACGACTACCTAGGGGTATTTGGTTGTGACCAAAGGGCTTATGGATGCCTTTGGAGCATTTAAGGTTGACCTAGATGATCGTAGATAGTCTAGGAGCTTTTTTATGTGACCTAGACGGTCAAAAACCGCTAGGAGCCTTTAGGGTGACCTAGGCGGGCAATGACACTTAGAAAGTGTCTACGACTGCCTAGGGGTATTTTATTGGTGCTCTAAGCATGAAATGGTCACAAATGACTTATATTCATGGGTTCAGGCTCTTCATTTCCTTCGATGGATGCTAGGTGATAAGTTCCAGGTCCAATATGATGTGTAATGATGAATGGACCTAGCCAGTTTGCTGCAAATTTGTCTCACAAATTGGAGGGCAAATTTGAGTTTTGTTGGTTTTCCTTTAGAACTAAATCACCTACTTGAAAGTCTCTCTGATGTACTTTCAAGTTGTAAGCTCTCTTAAGATGCTCTTGATAAACACGTAGATGCTCGAGGGCATTCACACGTCATTCATCAAGCAACGTTAACTGATCTAACCGAGCTTGCCTAGCTGTATCATCGTCGATGAATTCCTGCATGGAAATGCATAGTGACAGAATCTCTAACTCCAGAGGCATGATGGCTTCAGCACCATACACTAGTGAAAATGGAGTTGCCCCAGTGGGCGTCCGAATACTAGTGCGATAGGCCCAAAGGGCAAGAGGTAATTGATTATGCCAATATTTATGATTTTCCTGAATGGTTTTCTTCAAGATGGCTACTACTATTTTATTTGATGCCTCTGCTTGCCCATTGGCCTATGGATAATAGGGCATGGAAAAGCTATGCTTTATGTTATACTTTGTTGTTAACGCATGCACATCCTTATTTTTAAAGGGTGTTCCATTATTCGATACTATTTTGGATGGAATACCAAAATGACATATAATGTTATGTAGTATGAACTCCGCAATGCGAGGTCCAGTCATTGTGGTAAGGGGAATTGCTTCCACCCATTTTGTGAAATATTCGGTTGTCGTTATGATAAACGTGTGATGGCCCGATGAGGTAGGTGAGATTTTCCCAATTAAATCAAACCCCCATTGTGCAAATGGCCAGACCGATTGAATCGGTTGTAAGGCCTATGAAGGTACATGTGTTAAATTTGCATGGTGTTGACACTTCATGCACTTCTTAACATAAGTGCAACAATATTGCTCTAAAGTTGGCCAATAATAGCCCATGCGAAGAATGCACTTGGTGATGGCCATGCCGCTAAAGTGGCCACCACATGTACCATCGTGTGCTTGGGTGATGGCCCAAGCTGACTCCTGTGAGTCTAAGCAATGAAGGAGGATACCTTCATAACTCCGATGATACATTATGTCTCCTATTAAGACATATTTTTCCACCTTTTGTTTGAATGCTCGCTTTGTGGCGTGCGACAATCCAGGTGGAATATTACCCAGTTTAAGATAATATTTAATCTGGATGGCCCAATATTGCTTTGAAGAAGCCTCAATATTATGAATCATGCTATCCCTTTGATGTTTGTCTCATGCGAATGCTGATTGAGAGTGAACTTGGAGATATAGCATTGTGCTAGTATCAAAAGGATTATGAGGGAACAAAGTCCCCCAGTTAACATTATTCAAATATTGGTGTAGTTGAGAGAACCTTTCATGAGAAGGCTCAATATGAATCATGTGAACAACTGGTATAGCATTATGCTCTTCACGCTCAGTCGTAGCTTGTGCTAGCATTTTTACTTGGATAGTTGTGATATCATCTGAAGGGTCATGCGGGATTAGCGACCCTAAGGAAGCCATTGTATCCACAAAATGATTAGATGAACGAGGGAGTGCCTCTATATCATACCATTCAAATTTGACCAGGAGTTTGTCCACTAGGGCTTTGTAGGCTTGCAAGATGGGACATCGACACTAGAAAATCCCTTTTACCTGATTAACTATGAGCAAGGAATCACCAAAAATGTTTAACTTTGTTATTTTCATGGTGATTGTCATCTGAAGTCCTATGATGAGAGCTTCATACTTGGCATTGTTGTTGGTACAAGGAAAATTGAGTTTAAATGAAAGAGGTATGGGAGCCCCTTGCGGTGTGAAAAACATGATACCTGCACCACCACCTCGCTCGCACTTGGAACCATCGAAGAATAGAGTTATGTCCGCCTGTGACTCAGGCTCTACAGAATCAGGTGATTCTAAAATTTGAAATACTCCATCATCGAGAAGTTCTATATTTAGAGGTTGATCATCCTATAGAGGAGCCTCTACTAGTTGATCGGCTATGACCTATCCTTTGATAGATTTTTGTCCAATGAAATCTAGGTCAAATTCCATCAACAACATTATCCACTTCATCGTGCGACTATTATGATATGTTCTGCTCATCATGTAGCACAATGGATTTTCTTTAGATACAACATATGTGGTGTGATTTAACATATAATGGCATAGCTTTTTGGTGGCAAAGACCACTGCTAAGCATAGCTTCTCAACATATGCGTATCTAACCTCATAGCTGACCAATGTGCGGCTAATGTAATAGGTAGCCTGTTCTTTGTGAAATTCATTCTTTTGGGACAACATGGTGCCCAAAGCTAACTCAGTAGCTGAGATATATAAATAGAATGACACTCCTGGTCGTGGTGGAGCCAATACAGGTGGTGAAGCCAAGTATTGTTTTATCTCATCAAAGGCATTTTTACATTCTTCATCCCAATGAAATGAGACCCCCTTGTGTAGCAACTTATTCATGGGTCGACACTTATCCGATAACTGTGCTATGAAGCATTTTATGGATGCGACCTTTCCTTGCAAACTGCGTAGTTGCTTAATGGTTGTGGGGGAGGCATTTCTAATATTACCTTGACCTTGTTGGGATCTACCTCTATGCCTCTCTTGGAGACTATGAATCCCAAAATTTTACCAGATGTGACACCAAAGACACACTTTTTGGGATTAAGTCTAACATTGTGCTCTATGAGGCGATCTAGGATCTTACACAGTACATCGAGATGTTCATGGTGTAATAAATATTTTGCCAATAAATCATCCATGTAATCTTCCAAAATCTTGTGCATGTAGTCATGGAAGATATATGTCATGGCTCGTTGGTAGGTAGCACCAACGTTCTTAAGGCCAAAAGGCATGACCTTGTAACAGAATGTCCCCCAAGGCGTTGTGAACACCATTTTGATTTGGTCTTCTGGATTAATACGAATCTGATTATATCCAAAAAATCCATCCATTAGGGATAGCATTTCATGTCCTATTGTTGCATCTACCAATGCATCGATGTTAGGTAAGGGAAATTCATCCTTAGGACTCGCTTTGTTAAGATCTCAAAATTCGATGCAAATGTGAATCCTCCCATCAAGATTTTTGATGGGAACCATGTTTGAAACCCATGGTGGATAATCTACTGAGATGATGATATCAGCATCCAACAACTTTTGTAATTCATATTTCACCATTAAGGCTACTGTTGGGTGCATTTTTCGTAACTTTTGCTTAACAGGTTTGATCTTGGGGTCTAATGTAAGATTATGCATGACTATATTTGGGTCTAGTCCTGGCATATCTTTATACGACCAAGCAAAAGCTTTAATCCTTGCTTTCAATGCAGCTGTGAAATCATCTTGTTCACTTAGGGAGAGACCTTCCCCTAATTTAATGGTATGGGGATTATCGAGATCTGTACCGATATCCTTGTCAATTGTTGGCTCAATCGACATGTGAGACCCATCCTCCAACTGATGTGGGGTGGGAATTAAGTGAATGTCATCAGCTAGGTTTGCTTCTTCCATAGGAAATTCAGGGTCAACCTCAGCTTGAAAAACATCCTGAGTAGTTCTTGGAGAAAATTTAAATGGTTGTAACATTTCCTCACAAGGCCAATACTCTGAGGGCGATGGAGAAGAATCTCCCCGATCAAATTCAATTGCCTCTAAATCAAGATGCAATTGCTTGGATGGGTTATTCAGATTCACCAATGGTGTCATTAAATCTATGGAAATCATGTTGATGGATACATGATCTCCTACTCTAGGGCGAGTGGGTCTAGAGACCTGATGTTGTCTCATAACTCATGGGTGTGGCTCGGGTGGAAATGGAATAACTGGTGGTGGCCTATGTGGAAGAGGGTGAGCCTACTCTTCATGAGGCAACAACTGGCATCAGATGGGTTCTTGGATGGGGAATAACATACGAAGAAAATATTCATCCTCATCATCCAAAGGGAACACGTGCTCGTATTCATCATCTGAGCTATGGTAGTTAATGGGTGCGACGCCATAATCATCTTCATCATCACTCATCCATTCGTGAGGAGGACCTTGGTCTTGTTCCTCACTGTCAGATTGCAAGGTGTGTGAGCTCTCCCCCACTTCATGGGGTTGGGTGACATCACTGGAAAGACCTTGATCTATCATGTCTATGGGGAAATGATCTCCCAAGGAATGAACATGATTCAGATTAGTATATGGATCATGGGTGAGCTTAGCCTGATGACTTAGGCATAGGTGTTCAAGACTCTCGGTGAGGACATCCAACGGTACCGGTTTATTGTTTCCCAACCCGGATCTATCATACGAAAGTTGATATTGGGGTTGACATGGAACATGGTTACCCTGCTCATATAGGCCAAGACCAAACCCATGCCAATTACAGTGATTTAGATACCTTAATGCATAGTCTAGATTTGACAAATAATTTACATCCTCAGAAAAGGGTTCATCGTCATCCTCTTTCTGAGGGGGGGGAAGAGCTCCATACTCTATACCTCCATATATGAAATTTGTTTGATTAGGAGGTATACCAAGAGGTACAATGCTACCTATGGGAAGACGAGGTCTTCCCATGTCTTGCACTGTCTCCAGTGATGGAACTATCATGATATTTCTCACCAAGTATTCCCCTATCCCTGTGCTAGACATCTGGACTATGACCTAGGATGGTGAAGATGGATGAGATGGAATGGAGGTTTGAGGTGATTCAATGTTCACCTCTGGAGGTAATTCCTCATTAATGACACAAGGAACCTCCTCCATGGATATGGTAGAAACTAATGGTGGGCTCTCATCAATAGGCCTCTTCGACGTGTTCCTCGATGGAGGGTTTGATGATGTCGAAGCCTTCTCTGAAGGTGGCGATGATGAGGATGGAGTAGATGATGATGAAGGTGGTGGAATGGGTAGACTCTGACCAGGTGTATTTAATCAGAAGTCTACATGAGTCAAAGGTAATATCGACTTTGGCATCTATTGCAACATGTTGCAGTATTTGAAGGGCTCTAGATCGGCAGATACTACATGTACTTGCCCTTCGTGAGTGTATTTAAGACATTGATGCACGATGGAGGGGACACACTTCATATCCTATATCCAAGGTCTTCCGAGAAAAATGTTGTAGGCCATCTCACCCTCTAGCACATGGCACAATGTTGGTATAATATTTTGTCCCACCTGAATGGGTAAAACTATGGTACCGATAGTAGAGCATATTGTGTCATTGAAAGCACGAAGAGTGTAAGTTGACGCCACAACATGAGATGCTGGAAATTTAAGATGCTTTAGTGCTTTAGTTGTTATGATGTTACTTGAGGACCCAGTGTCTATAAGCACTCTCTTGTATGGTATCTCATTTATACATGCAATGATGTGTAAAGGAGGATCTACCACATCGTTGGCTATTTATTTTAGCTCATGCTCATGAAATTGTATGATTGGTTCTTTGCACTGTTGCACATGTCCCACAAAATATATGAAGGAGTTGGACTCCTGTGGTTGCAACTCTATGGATTTTAAAATGTCCATCAAGGCATCCCGATGTGGAGGTGATTGTTGGATCAACTCATAGATGGACAATCATGCTGATGTGGTCCTCAAGCTTTGTGCAAGCTTGCTCTTAATTGTCACTATTGGCCTAGAAGGAAGGCCCTGTACTACAGGTGGTGTAGTTTACGATGTAGTTGGAACATCATTCGAAGTTGTAGGTTGTGCAACTTGACTTGGATATCTCTTGTTCCTGGTCACAATACTCACCATCCCAACATACCCTTGCACAGGGTGTTGTTTTACCTCAATCATCGATTTTGCAGGCACTGCCTGTACCTCATGAGTTGGTAAAGGGTCTTTGTAAATACCCATTTGTTGATTGGTAGGAGCTATTGGAGCATCTACTGTAAGCTCATTCCTCTTAATCATGTCTTGTACTACATGTTTAAAACCATAGCACGATTGTAAATCATGGCCACCTTGCCGATGAAACTTACAATATTGATCCTCTCGGCATCCCATAAGCTTGGGTTTACCTATTTTTGGATCGTTGGGTTTAATATCTGGTAAATTAACCATATTTGCAGCCCATAATCAATAGAAAAGAGAATCCATGGATTCAGCGATGGGAGTAAATTTTCACTGAGGGTGACATTATTTTTGTCCCTGATTCGTTGTACCATTATTGTTATAATTCGTAGGAGGAGGTTGGGCCTGATAGTTCACCTTTTCGGGAGGCGTAACTTGAGGAGGCGTAGGAACATTTATGGCCACTTGATTGACCATAGCTGGCTTTGTAGGTGCCGAGCTATTCTTAGGATTATTTGTCCACTCCTTACGAGGTTTTGTTATTTCTCCCTCTTGGATTTTGATTTCTTCTATGTTTCTAGCCTATGCTAGAGCTTCTTCCAAGGTAGGGTATTGTTGTAATTGCAATGTCAAAGATATGGGTTTCAAGCAACTCTTTGAGAACAAACAAGTTAATTCAGTCACTGGAAATAGATAGGGTAGCTTAGCCAAAAGCATTCACCACCTATTTCCATAGTCAGTGATCGTCTCATCCTCGGTTTGTTTCATTCCTGTGAGGTCGGTTAATGTCGCATTTCTTTTGGTGTTAAAGGCAAAACGTTCCAAAAATGCATCAAAAAATTGTTCAAATGTGTAGATGCTATGTTTTGGAAGTTGGTTGAACCACTCGATGGTAGGACCAGCGAGGGTACTCAAGAAAGTTCTTAGGAGCAATGCATCATTGTCCTATATGTTGAAGCATAGATTTAGAAATCTAGTAATGTGTTCTTGAGCATCTTCTTCGCCCTTGAATCTATCAAATTTGGGCATTTTGAAATGCTCAGGATAGACTAGGGAAGGAATGGATGGGTGTAATGGTTGGTTCTTTAGCTGATGCAAAGTAGGCTTTTGAATCCCATTGCCATCTATCTTACCTTCTATAGTTTCTAAGCGTGCAAGCAAAGCTTGATATGCATCCAAGGATTTAATATCCTCTTCCTTATTTTGAACTCATAGAGGTGGACGAGGAATATTAAGCCTAGGTTGGGGTGGTTGATTGACATCAACCATACCTCCATAAGGTGCTTCTACATAATCCTCATCTTGTTCCAAATCATCATAAGCCCCATAAGGTGTTTTAGGTATGGGCCTACAAGGAGGAACTAATGCCCATTGAAAGCGATCTATGTTTGGCCTATCATATGCATTCTATTAAGGCCTACGAGGTCTAGGAGGCAACACCGGATTAGGTCTAGGAGACCTATATTTTTGGAAATTTGGTTACCTCACGTGAGTCTCTTTTCTACGCGTACTTGGAGTTACAGCTCTATGACACAAAGTTTCTTGAATTTGTCGTTCAAGTTTTTCTTTCTCTATTTTATGTCGCTGCACAAAGAGATCTAGGTGATGTTTATCCAACCTAATGTGATTGAACTCAGCTTGGCGATTTGAAGAACACAAGCTTATACTGAGAGGGGGAGGTGAATAGTATAAGACCACTTTTTACTTTTCTTCTCAAATCAATATTATGCAGTGTATAGATATCAGTATCAATAACAGTAATCAAAGCAATGCACAAAACACCATACATAATAGAGACACAAATTTTAACGTGGTTCACCTAGTGTGGGCTACCTCCACAGAGAAAATATTTCTTCTAAATATTTCTTCTAAATATTTCTCAAATAATATCTTGGGAATATTTCCCAAATTACAATGTTTATGGACTTCTATCCAAATGAGATGTTGATCCCCTAATCTCAAGATCGTGGATCTCTTCCATAGGAGAACTCTTTCCCCTTCTACTCTGGCTAGTGATCTTCTAGAAGACTTTGTCTCTATGTTGCACTAACTGGTGGATCTCTTTCCACTTGAAGACTCCTCACTCAAATCTATCTTCAATTGTCCTAGTTGCTGGATCTCCATGCACTAAGACTTTATCCTCTATACTCTGTCACCTCCAAAGCTCTGTATTGATACTGTACCAAACATAATTTAGTTATTCTAGCATAGTTCTGCTCAATATCTTGTACTAAACATAGTACAGTTGGTCTAGTATACTTTTGCTCAATAGGTTCACACAAAACTTGCTCAAATCTGATCAACAGGTCCACACAGAACCTGTCCAATCTGCTCAATAAGTCCACTCTAGGACTTGCTCAAATATACATAGTAATATTTCACAAAATATTAACTCAAATCAGTCCACAAGTCTTCTCAAAGACTTGTCTCAAATCAAATAGAATCATAAAGAGAATTTTTAGAGACTTAATATGTTCTAAGCTCAATGTTCAATCAATCTCTCAATTCAATATCATAGAAGCATAAAGAGAATTGTTAGATACTCAATATGTTCTATACTCAAATCCCAATCTCAACTCAAATCAATCTCATAGAAGCATAAAGAGAATTGTTAGAGACTCTATATGTTCTATACTCAAATCCCAATATCAACTCAATAGAAGCATAAAGAGAATTGTTAGAGACTCAATATGTTCTATACTCAAATCCCAATATCAACTCAACTCAATCTCATATCAAATAAGAATATGAAATAGTTTGTTTCTAGGAACTTGAACAACCACATGCATCCACTTGACTAGGCTTAAATAAACTCAACTCAACCAATCACCTCAAGGAACAATCCTTTCTCACAAACCCTAGTCCAAGCATGTATTTAACCAACTCAAAATGTTTCCAACAATGCTCAATCACAAATATCACATAACAATTATACTCATGTTCTTTTCTAACTCAAGTTCAAGTTCATTTCACAATCAATGGGCTTCAACAACAATGCTTCTAAAATAAGGTTTAATTACAACTCACAAACCAGAAAACCTTGAAGCATTAAACCAACAACTCTCAAAAATGGAAACCACAATCAATCCTTTTCTCTCCAAAGATATTTCAGAAATCAACCACCATAAACAATCAATAGGAGAATGTGCCCATACCTTTTTGATGCCAAGGAGTTGTCCACAAAATCTACCACACTTAAACACAACTTTCCTTTCCAATCTCAATAAGGGTTAGTGGACTTCAAATAATCACAATATAAAGCATAACTCAATTTACACCCTTTTTACTCCAACTAAATAAACACATCCACCAAAGTCCCTTTTTAATAAAACCCTTATCAAAATAACAATCAATAAGCCTTTCAAAAATACTTTAAAACAACTCCTTATTTCTCCTAAATTCAATTCTTAATAACCATCAAATAAATCATTAAACCCCTCAAGTTTTGCAATAATCAATACAACCCAAATAACAAAGCTTAATTAAAACTTTAATTTCCACTAACCACCTTATAACTCCAACCTTAGGGCTAAATAAAATTAAATTAATGCAAAACGTAATTACCTCCTCAAGGGGATTCGAACCCCCGACTTGCCCACACCGTGAGCATCTTAGCCATGGCTAAGATTCCACATGAGCTAGCCGCTCGTTGGAAAGGGAAAGGCACAATGTGCCTTATGCCCGTCTCCACCTTCCACAAAACCAAAGGCACCGAAGCGCTTCTCTCACGCTTTCCAAAAAATGCAGTCAAGGGGATTCAATCCTCGAATTTTTTCTTTCCCCGTGCCTTAGCCAAGGCCCACTTGCCAATGCACCATGTTGCCCATGATGTTTGTTTCTCCGAATACAGTCTGTGTTATTCGCTGCCACACTTTTCAAGAATTTTGCATGAGCTCATAAACGATTCGATAGCCAACACTTTTATTACACAAGCAAGGATAAAATAATAATCAATTGAAGCCCCCTTTATATAGTCCTTTAATCATATCGAAGATGTCGATGAAAATATGACTTTTTATTTGCTTGATGACGTCGGCGAAAATCTTGCATATTGAGTTTTAAATTTGAATTCAAATTTTAAATAATTAAAATTTAAACCAAATATTAAAACTTAAATATCTCCATCACCGGGGCACCTTTTTTGATGAAACGAAAGCCCAACTTGGGTTTTAAGAAAAACCCAGATCAAATCTGCTATCCATGGTTTTAAATAAAACATTTTATTTTTCCTATCTTGGTTTTCACAAAAACCCTTCATAGATCCTTTTGACATTAAATGATCTTTTGACATCAATGACAACATATTAGCTTAGGGACTCAAAATGTCCAACAATCTCCCCCTTTGTCATTGATGGCAACCCAAATCATTTTACTAAAATTTGACCTTCTTTTCTGCTCCCCCTGGGACTTTGCTCCCCCTGGCTCAATGCTCTCTCAGATATCAAAACTCTCCTCATATCAAAAACTCTCCCCAAAATACACAAATCTCTCCCCCTTTGACATCAATGGCAAAGGGTCACCTTTGGGGCTCGGGGCTAAGAATTAAGCCTCTTAGCTTAGCCCCTCCCCCACCTCCACATGAGGTGGTTAATTCTGGGGTGGGAGTATTTCTACTCCCCGAAAGCACTGTTCTCTGCCTTTGTCTTTTCCTCTTTCTTTTTGTTGAATCCTCTCACTGTTTCTTTCCAAGTCATCATCCTTGTTCCTGTTCCTGTTCTTGTTCTCATCCATGTTCCTGTTCTTGTTTTTATCCATGTTCCTATTCTTGTACCTGCTCTTGTCCTCATTCTTTTTTGAGTCTCTTTTTTTTTGAGTCTGTGTTCCTGTTCATATTCTTGTTTCTATTCATGTTCTTGTTCCTGTCCATGTTCCTGTTCCTGTTCATATTTTTGTTCCTGTTCACATTCCTGTTCCTGTTCATGCTTGATTCTGGAATATTTGCTCTACACCATCTTGCTATGTGACCATCATTATTGCACTTATAACACTTAATGTTATTATTCCTTGGATGTGCAATTGTCTTAGGATTTCTCCTAGTGAAGCCATATCCTCTTCTATCATGAATCTTGCAATTCATTGCCTTGTGACCAAACTCATTACACGAATAGCAATATCCTTGGAAAATTTGTTCTCTTCCATATACCTGTCTTTCATGTGACCTACACTATGAAGCCATGTGCCCAAACCTGTGACATGAGAAGCATCTCCCATTGAAGCTTCCTTGTCTAGACCTCATTGGTCTCCTGTTCTGATTGTTGTTCCATATGAATCTTCTTTGCCCATTGTCCCTGTTGGACTCACTACAATCTGACTCATCCTTAGAAGTTTCACTTTCACTTCTACTTTCATCTGAGAATCCCTCTTCTGAAGTGTCTTCTTTTGAAGTTCCTTCTTCTTCAAGACTTGAAGTAGACTTTTCTTTTTCCTATTTCTTTCCAAAGCCAAGACCTATTGAACATGATGTTCTTTGTTGTCCACAAATGAACTTATCCAAGTTCTTAGAGCTATTTGTGAAACTCTTCATCTTGATATTGGAGTCCTTTAAATATTCCTTTAGAGTAGCCACTTCTTGTGCTAACTTCTCACATTCCAAAATATTTGCTTCTAACTTTTCTTTGAACTTACTTGCCTTAGCCTTGGACTTCTCTAAGTCCTCTATGAGCAATAATATTTCTTCATCACATTCTTGAAACTGACTTTCAAGCTTAGAGTGTTGCTTTCTTACCTTATTTACTATGTCAAGAGCATAGATGAGTTCTCCCTTGAGATCATAACCATTCTCTATTGAATAGTCCTCTATTTTTTTGCCTTTGTCCATGTCATTTCTTTCTTTTGACTTGTCTTCTATAGGATCACTCAATTCTTCATATTCTAATGCCATTAGAAGATTCTCATTTTTTCCACCAAGTGCATATTCAAAATAATCATCACTGAAACTATAACCATCCCTTGTGCAATCATCTTCAAGATGTCCAAATTTACCACATCTAAAACACTTGAGAATAACTAGAGTATTTTTCTTAACTGGATATTTTTCTTCAACCATGAACAAGACTTCATCTCTATCATTATCTGAAAGACTAGCATCACTATCAATTGAGTACTTACTTGCATTATTCGCATAGTAGCTTCTATTTTGCCTTTGGAAGAACTTATTCCCTTGTCTGTTTTGTCCATCCCTACTTTTCTTTTGGTACCTATATTTTTTAGATTCCCTGTACCTGTGATCTTGGTTTTATTCATCATTGTTATTCTTTGGATTTTTGCACTCTATTGCAAAATGTCCATACTTGCCATAATTAAAGAACTTAATAGATCTCATATCTATCAGTATTTTGGAACCTCTATCTCTTCTACCATAGTTAGCTTCTTCATCACTAGAATATTCATTGCTTGATTCTGTCTTCTTACCCTTTTTCTTACTGTCCACTTTGAATGCAACTTCTTTTGGAGGAATAGGATATTTTGTTCTTATCTCAAAAGTTGTAAGCATACCAAGAAAAACATTTCTTGTTAGATTATCACTATCAATTGATGTTTCTATGGCAGAAACCTTTTCACTATACCTTTTTGGAAGAGTTCTCAAGATCTTGTCGCAAGCATCAGATTCATCAACCTTCATTCCAAGACCTTTCATCTCATGTATAAGTTCATCAACCTTTTTGAGATAGTCACGAATGCTTTCATCATCCCTCATTCTTAGATTCTCAAATTCTCCCTTGATATTTTTGATCTTAGCTTTCCTGACACTTTTATCTCCTTCATATATGGTATGCAATAGTTTCCACATATCTTTTGCTGTTGTACATTCCATAACCTTCATAGATTCTTATCTACGTAGTCCTCTTATAATTGTATTCATAGCTCTTTAATTTGCATGCATGAGAAGCTTACCTTCCTTATCTATAGGAGGATTGGCTCCTGAATCATATCCAAATTCCACTACATCCCAAACTTCATTGCCAAGTGCCATCAAGTGAAATCTCATCAACACACACCAATACAGGAAGTCACTTCCATCAAAGACTGGTATTGCATTATTGAAGACCTCATTCTTTTGATCCTTTTGATCCATTGTGTTCTTAGACCACTTTTCCTTCAAGCTATCAAACTCTTCCGAAGGAACCCACTCTGATACCAATTGAAGAACACAAGATTATATTGAGGGGGGTGAACAGTATAAGACCACTTTTTACTTTTCTTCTCAAATCAATATTATGTAGTGTATAGATAGCAATATCAATAACAGTAATAAAAGCAATGCACAAAACACCATACACAATAGAGACACATATTTTAACGTGGTTCACCCAGTGTGGGCTACCTCCATAGAGAAAATATTTCTTCTAAATATTTCTCAAATAATCTCTTGGGAATATTTCCCAAATTACAATGTTTATGGACTTCTGTCCAAAGGATATGTTGATCCCCTAATCTCAAGTTCGTGGATCTCTTCCACAGGAGAAATCTTTCCCCTTCTGCTCTAGCTAGTGATCTTCTAGAAGACTATCTCTATGCTGCACTGACTGGTGGATCTCTTTCCACTTGAAGACTCCTCACTCAGATCTATCTTCAATTGTCCTGGCTGCTGGATCTCTATCCACTAAGACTCTATCCTCTATACTCTATCACCTCCAAAGCTCTGTCTCAATACTATACCAAACATAGTTTAGTCGGTCTAGCACAGTTCTGCTCAATCTCTTGTACTAAACATAGTACAGTCGGTCTAGTACAATTTTGCTCAATAGGTTCACATAAAACCTGCTCAAATCTGCTCAACAAGTCCACACTAGGACTTTTCCAAATCAACTCAATAAGTCCTCTCTAGGACTTGCTCAAATCTTCTCAATAAGTCCTCTCTAGGACTTGCTCAAATTTGCATAGTAAGATTTCACAAAATCTTAACTCAAATTAGTCCACAAGCCTTCTCAAAGACTTGTCTCAAATCACATAGAATCATAAAGAGAATTGTTAGAGACTCAATATGTTCTAAGCTCAATGTTCAATCAATATCTCAATTCAATCTCATAGAAGCATAAAGAGAATTGTTAGAGACTCAATATGTTCTATACTCAAATCCCAATCTCAACTCAAATCAATCTCATAGAAGCATAAAGATAATTGCTAGAGACTCTATATGTTCTATACTCAAATCCCAATCTCAACTCAATAGAAGCATAAAGAGAATTGTTAGAGACTCAATATGTTCTATACTCAAATCCCAATATCAACTCAACTCAATCTCATCTCAAATAAAAATATGAAATAGTTTGTTTCTAGGAACTTGAAAAACCACATGCATCCACTTGACTAGGCTTAAATCAACTCAACTCAACCAATCACCTCAAGGAACAATCCTTTCTCACAAACCCTAGTCCAAGCATGTATTTAACCAACTCAAAATGTTTCCAAAAATGCTCAATCACAAATATCACATAACAATTATACTCATGTTATTTTCTAACTCAAGTTCAAGTTCATTTCACAATCAATGGGCTTCAACAACAATGCTTCTAAAATAAGGTTTAATTACAACTCACAAACCAGAAAACCTTGAAGCATTAAACCAACAACTCTCAAAAATGGAAACCACAATCAATCCTTTTCTCTCCAAAGATATTTCAGAAATCAACCACCATAAACAATCAATAGGAGAATGTGCCCATACATTTTTTATGCCAAGGAGTTGTCCACAAAATCTGCCACACTTAAACACAACTTTCCTTTCCAATATCAATAAGGGTTAGTGGACTTCAAATAATCACAATATAAAGCATAACTCAATTTACACCCTTTTTACTCCAACTAAATAAACACATCCACCAAAGTCCCTTTTTAATAAAACCCTTATCAAAATAACAATCAATAAGCCTTTCAAAAATACTTTAAAACAACTCCTTATTTCTCCTAAATTCAATTCTTAATAACCATAAAATAAATCATTAAACCCCTCAAGTTTTGTAATAATCAATACAGCCCAAATAACAAAGCTTAATTAAAACTTTAATTTCCACTAACCACCTTATAACTCCAACCTTAGGGCTAAATAAAATTAAATTAATGCAAAACATAATTACCTCCTCAAGGGGATTCGAACCCCCGACTTGCCCACACCATGAGTGTCTTAGCCATGACTAAGATTCCACACGAGCTAGTCACTCGTTGGAAAGGGAAAGGCACAACGTGCCTTATGCCCATCTCCACCTTTCACAAAACCAAAGGCGCCGAAGCGCTTCTCTCATGCTTTCCAAAAAATACAGTCAAGGGGATTTGATCCTCGACATTTTCGTCTACCTCACACCTTAGCCAAGGCCCACTTGCCAATGCACCACGCTGCCCATGATGTTTGTTTCTCCGAACGTAGTCTGTGTTATTCGCTGCCACACTTTTCAAGAATTTTGCACAAGCTCATAAATGATTCGATAGCCAACACTTTTATTACATGAGCAAGGATAAAATAATAATCAATTGAAGCCCCCTTTATATAGTCCTTTAATCATATCGAATATGTCAACAAAAATATGACTTTTTATTTGCTTGATGACATCGACGAAAATCTTGCATATTGAGTTTTAAATTTGAATTCAAATTTTAAATAATTAAAATTTAAACCAAATATTAAAACTTAAATATCTCCATCACCGGGGCACCTTTTTCGATGAAACGAAAGCCCAAATTGGGTTTTAAGAAAAACCCAGATCAAATCTATTGTCCATGGTTTTAAATAAAACCTTTTATTTTTCTTGTCTTTGTTTTCACAAAAACCCTTCATAGATCCTTTTGACATTAAATGATCTTTTGACATCAATGACAACATATTAGCTTAGGGACTCAAAATTTCTAGCATGGTCAACATATCTCTAGACCAAATTATTAATTTGATCAGTTGTATTAGGTATAAGTACCTCAGCATTATTACCTTGTTGTCTATCCTATTCAGGAGGATCTGTGATATCAATTACGTGCTTCCCTCGATCGAGGGTAGTTGTATTGACTTTAGGTTCTCTCCTAAACAAATAATTTTGAAAGACTACTGGCATAGAGGCACAACGTGCTTTCATTGATATATTTTCATGAGGATAATTTGGATTTTCCATAGGTTTTCCCTCGTAAACAAGGTAAGGTAAGGTGGAATAAGGTCACCTAATTTGATGAGTATCATACTCGTTGTGATTTTGATACCTTGGATTAGGGTGACTTGAAATCTTGAGATGATCATTCAACCCTACTCGAGGTGTGAGATCTTGCTCCTGTATATGATCAGGAGTAGAGGATCGAGCAGGCACATGAATGCATGGTATTTCTCTATGTGGAGGTGCCTCATTGTGCGGTGACTCTTCTTGAAAGAAGGTGTTTGTAGCATATGAATTAGGGAGATATTTTCTCAAACTAGGACTACGACCTATATGAGTACCCTGCGAAGGGGTCCCCTATAAGCTAGACCTTCTAGTTGACTCTCTAGGAGTAACCATCCACTCATCAGTCGGTCTATGACTAGGAAGAGTAGCTAATTTCCAGGGAGGAATTATCCTATCCCTAGGCTCAACACGAGGACGTTCTATATCCTATTCTATATTACCTATAGCTTCTACCCCTGAATGGGCTTGGCTATGGGTACGTACCATAGCTATATACTCTAACTACTATGTTTTTATCTTCTTTATAATTTCTTATGAATTTGAAACAAACAAACAATAGAGACACACAAGCATAGAAGTGATAAACTCATTTTAAATTTTTTAGATGTGAATCCTAAACTATTTTTTTTGTTTCAATGATGTGTTGCTTTGTAAAGAAAATTATTTTCTTGTGTTTGTTATTTCATTAAATGATATTCTCAAAGTTTAAAGAATTTCACCTATACACCTGCACAAGTCAAATATGGGGATGAAATCCATATCCAACGAGGTAGCATAGGTACTACCAACCCTCACCCAATACTCCATGCATAGCAATACACCCATCCAAAGAGGAATTTGTGCTATTTTTCATGGTTAGAATAGATATTGGGTCGGCCTTGGCCACGAATGGGTCCCGATAGTACTTCTCACGAGCCAATCAAGTGGTAATTACTTCCACTGTTGGTCTCGATCAATGGGTTGGATGTGAAAGCCCAACTCCATTGATGTTTAAATAGAACTTGGTGTGTGGGGTTCCTTTTAAAATATTTGAAAGAAAACAATACAACACTCAATGATTTTTGACTAAATGCATGAAGATGCATTTTTCTTTTAGATTCATTAGTAGCATAAAAGGGAAACCAAAAAATGCACACTTATATGACCTTAACCTTCGTGGGCAAGGTTCCAATAGGTAAACCAGATAGGAAATAGAAACTCTACTGTTATTTTCTCTATTTTTCAAAACTAATTAATGCACATTTTTGGGAAGAGAAACTCTAACCTTTCTATGCAAATAATAAGCAAGAAAAACATGAAATTTTGCAAATTTTAATAGTAAAATTTCAAATTGACTATGCAGAGGGGTATAAAATGGACCTAAAAAGTTGTTGTTTCTGCAAGTTTTTGCAAAAACCCTCTAGTTTTGTGGCCATCCCAGGAAGGGACAATCACATATTGGGGGTCATCCCACCTAGTGCCATGGAGCTGGCCGTCTCACCCAGTACCACGGAGCAGCAAAGAGGCAGTTTCTAATTAGAATGGTTACTACTTGCAACATGTAAAACCAAAATTTAAGGTCCAAATTAATATCATCCAAGGGGGAGACTTAAAAATCTTGGATACCGTGATCACCACTGAAGATGTGAAATTTACTACACCGCCTTAAGGGCATTCCATTGCAATGTAAAGCATTTATAAAGCATTCAAAGGAAATAACACATAAACTTGTAATCTATTAAGGTGAAGCAAACGTATAACCAAATGGTGGATTTCTCCTTATATTTAATCAATGTATAGCTTCAAATATGTTATTACAAATATCCTCTTAAGGGATTTTACAAATTAATACAACTTCCATTAAAATATTTAAGGGATCTAGTCCCTTGAAAGGGGCATCAAAGCGATGTAAACTATGGCATTTGATGTAAATCTTACATCCCATTATTGAGAGCTATCCTTCAACCTATTCTTCTAGTCTTCTTATCTCCTTCCTTCCATGTAGAATACCTACTGTAGACACCAAAACAGCACCAATCCGATTATGTGACTGCAAACACTGATCGCTTTGACAAACACAGCCCCCAGGGCAGCCCTCCGAGGTCAAACAGTGGTCCTAACCACTTCCATAGCAATTTTGTAAGGTCAAGAAGCAATTTGGTACATTTAGACACTTTGCCCAGCACTCGTCTCACCCAGGGACGATTACTAACTTGCAATCGTCTCACCCAGGGACGATTGTTGTAATCGTCCCACCCAGGGACGATTACCAAGTTTAACGGGCAAAATGACAAACGACGCCAAGTGGCAGCCCAGAACAGTCAGTTGATGACTCCTGCCTTGCACGCGTGTGTAGGTGGACGTAAGGGCCGTTAGAGGACTCGTCACAAGAAGCAATTATGAAAACACAAGTCAATGGAGGACTCCCCTCCCTCATGAGGAGACATGACTGCCACATGGCGCCTATGACCAACACATGGCGTTTGTGCTTCCTTCCCAAAGGAGACCCCTTGGGTCTATAAAAGGTGAGACTTTTCTCACCCAAAACATAGAGGTTGAAGGAGTTTTCAAGCAACGAAGTGCTGCCGAGTTGAAGACCCACTTGCATCCCTTTTGGTTCACCTTCCCACATCCACCAATCTCTTTTGCAAGGGAGGTTGTTGGGTGGCTTTTGGAAGCTCGAACCTGACCCAAATCCAACACATGGACACCTGAACCAACCAATTCGCCGACCCCCCACTCCTAAGAGATTTTGGGCCCATCCCAAGTGGATTGGTGCCAAAATCAAGTTCCATCGGTGGGCTGCCCACTTGGGCACCCCGCACCTTTTGGATTTAGTTGTAGTTCATTTTCTGTCATTTGTTCATATTCCATGTTATTCTCTATTGTTCAATAGTTCAGAATCTTGAATCTTGATTTCAAAAGGTTTTCATCGAATATTATCATGCTTTTGTTATTTTGGTTGTCCCACTGACTTGCAGGTAACAACGTCCAATTTCTCGGTGATGGAGGCCAAATTGGGAGAATCCGACCATCTGGGTCGTCCCAAAATGGCCCCAATTACATAACCCCTTGTTTGCAGGCATTTTGTAGGTCTCGAGAATCGACATTGGAGCAACGGCAGGTCGGCTTCTTCAACACAATATCAATCGTCCCTGCAGGGGACGATTAACAGCAGCAATCGTCCTTTCGGGGGACGATTAACAGTAGCAATCGTCCTTACCAGGGACGATTACCAGGTAAAAGCAGATTGGCCGGCTGTCTCAGGGGCAATGGCCTTTTGGTAACATTTTCTGTCTTCTGTCAAGTTTTCAAGCCATTTGGACTCACTGTATTTATCGTTTCAGGCAGATGTTTACATGCATATTTCGTTGATTTTAGAGAACGAACCCCTTTCCTTTGCAACAGGTGCTACTGACATTTTTATTGTTTCTTTGATTGCAGGAAAAGCAATCAGAGGTGAAGAACTTATCCACATCAGCGGCGGCAACATCTTGGCCCGCCCATTGCAATCGTGGGCACGCGGGAAGAGGAAGACTAGGTCACACATTGTAATGAAGACAAATTTAACGCTCCTAGCCCCCAAAAGGGGAGGAGACGTCTATGTAACCGAGGATAAGATATTTGAATAAAGAGGGCTGTGATTTCTTTACATCTTGTCTTTCGTTTCCAAGTTGTCTCCTTTCTCTCGTTTTAGTGCATAGGATCAAAGCGTTACATTTTCGTCTTATGTTGCATAACTAGTGTTTCCTTTGCCCGAAATCTCGTGCTTTCAAGTGGCAGATCACGGTGGGACCCTGTCCCCTATTTTTAAAATCATAGAAACTGATTGAATTTTTGTGTTTGTGCTTGACAGGTACATTTTTTTTCTTGCAGACTGTTAATCGTCTCTGCAAGGGACGATTTCTATTCTGGAAATCGTCTCACCCTGGGACGATTGTAAAATCGTCTCTGCAAGGGACGATTTCTGTTCTGTTAATCGTCTCACCAAGGGACGATTTTCTGTCTGCAACTTTTCGGAGCAAAAATTCAGAGGCAACCGGAGCAGGCAGAGAAGAGGTAGGGATTTTCATCATCTCTCGTTGAAATTTTCTGTTTCTGTTTCTGTTTCTTTGACTCGTTTTCATTTTTAGCTTGCATTGCTTAGGAAAAGTCATTCATGCATGTTTCATTTTCGTTGGATAAAATGAACCTCACACACTCCACGAAACAATTTTAAACCAAGGAGCCGGTCGTAAGACCTCAGCCCTTGATCAAGACCATTGGTGGATTTAATCACCACCTTGGCTTGATTTGCATACATTTCCCGATTGTCAACTGTTGTTAGGCGTAAATCCTGACGAAGATAGACCGAGCGTAGCTGGGGTGATTCCCATGCACGCGAGGATAAGTTTTCTATGGTAGGTGCCATTAACAGGACAATCCCCCTTTCGTACCGCCTACGTACCACGTACCTTCTACTCTCACGTACCTATAGTCTCCCTCTCGTAAGGGCGGGTATATAGAGAGGTTGGTATATCGGCCTGGCTGGTATATTGAAGGGGCGACCTTTTGGGAGTTATAAGAGCCTACATGATGCATTTAAACGTTCTACAAAACCTACAAAGACAAAACAAAACACCAAAATACACTAAACCAGTCTAGGGCACACCAAGAATCCTTAAAAGAGATAATCACGGTTTTGTGAATGTGTGTGTTTAATTCTGTTTAGTGTAGACAAAAAAAAAAATCATTAAAAACAAGATAAAAATCTACTTAGATAGTGTGGACGCACCGCAATGGTGTACACCCGCAGCCCAAGCCCAATCAAGGGCAGCAGCTCCGGAAGGTACACAAGAAGCAGGCACAAGTCGCCTTCGCTTCAGTCCTGAGGATTTGGTCATACCGCCTTATCGGTCTAACCTACAAAAGAATCCAATTCAAAATCCTCGGTGGGGTATGCCCATTCAAAGCAGCCCCTCTCGAAAAGACGCCCTACATGCAGACCTTAATGTAAACAGAGAATCGCCCTCTCAAGCTAGACATGAGTGGCCACAGCGCGATGAAGCGCTAACGGGGCACACTGTCCATTTGGAGGGACAACGTGGATATGGCATCCCTTCTTTACCTCTCATCGAACAGAGAGACCAAATCCAGAGCGTAGGGCTCCTTACACAGGGCGACCTAACTCCGCCCGCCCCTTACGCACCTATGAGAGAGAACATGAGGAAGATCATCGCATTCCTCAAGGACAACAACATACAACGCGGGAACCTTATGCTTCTGCACCAGCCGGATATCATAATCACCCCTTGAGGCCAGAACCTCGAGCACATACCGCCTACCTCGACAGAGGGAAGCGACCCCTTGAGATTTTAGAGCATCAAAACCGAGGTAAACCCATAGGAGGAACATTTGAACCTTCTGAACAAAATAGGGTAGATCAAATTGACCCGGCTGTCGCCAGATATACCACCCGTCAAGCCCAAATCATGCGGCTTAAACAAAGTCAGCAAGAGATAGAGTATCAATACCGCTTGGATAAAGAACGCATGCAACGTGAAGCGGATGAGTTACAATATGAAATACTTGAGAGAGGGCCAACCCCTCGCGTCCAAAGAGCCGAACAACATGAGAGGCATAACCCTTTAACGCAGGACGGGTCTCCACGACCTCGTCAAGCTTTGCCTCCGAGACCTCATAGACATGAGAGGGAGGCTACTCCTCGAAATGATGATGGGTACCTTCAACGGGGACTCGATCAAGGTCAGAGGTTTCACCCAGAAACTCCTCAAGAATTTTATGAGGAGTACGAACCAGAGATAGAACATGTTGAAACTCTCCATCAAGGCAGGAGGGCTGCCATTCGGCCACCCCTCCATAGGCCCCCAGTTTATCATAACGTACAACGGGAGCAAGCAAGAGAGGAAGAAATAAAATCTTTCGATGCATACCAAGCGCTATTGGAGCGTTTGGAGTCTGTGGAGACAAAAGCTGCTGGGCATCAAAAACCCACATTACGTCTACTCCGTAGTAATCCGGTGCATCCCTCAATGCCTACACCTCTTTACCCCGAACACTTCAAGTTGCCTCAATTGGCAGTTTTTAAAGGTGAGGAGGATGCACAAGAGCACGTTACAAGATTTCTAAGCTAGTGCTTCGCAATCCAAGATAATGACGCGTTGTCGCTTAGAACATTCATAACCACATTCGTAGGCCCCGCCTCGGATTGGTTCACACAACCGCCCAAACACAAGCATAAGCAGCTTAGATCGGCTAGTAGATGCGTTTCTTGAACGCTTCGCCTTCAACACAAGGAAGAAGGCATCACTTAGTGATCTTGCTAGCCTTAAACAATTTGAGGAGGAAACAATGGCAGCGTACGGGAACCGATGGAGAGCTTTGCTTTCTAAGTTACCCTACCGTCCTCCCATGTCGGATCTCACGCAAATGTTCACAAAAAGTTGCTTAAAATCAATCTCTGGTCTATTGTTGCTGCGACAATACGACAACCTAGAAGAAGCTTTGGCCCAAGCCAGACTTATAGAAGAGATTAAGATAGGTGAAGGCGCAATTGCCAAGCCTAAGAAGAAAGAGTGGAACAAAACCACTAAAATTGGGACAACGCAACCACAACACGTCGTAGTCAATCAAGTTGCGATAAACGTTCCCGCGCCTGTGCAAGAGACGCAGCCCCAAAGGGCTAATTACTAGGCAAGGGCTCTCCTGCTTACGAAAGAGATAACAGAAGACAGAGCAAAGATCGCAACGTCGCCCTAGGCGACAATTCACCCCGTATGCGGAGTCTAGGGACTCCTTATTTGACCGCTTGTCAGCGGCAAATTTAGTTACTCTGCCGGAAATCCAAATTTTTGACCCTAACATTCCCAAGCCTAGGGGGTATAGGGAGGAATTGTATTGCAGATTCCATAGGCGCAGAGGACATGACCTAAATGGGTGCTGGAAATTCAAAGAACTAGTCCAGGATTTGATCGACAATAGAACATTGGTCGTGGACAACCCCATCGCACCAAACAACCAACAAATGGGGGTATTCAAGGACCCCTTGCCTGCCCACGAGGCACAGACAAAACCGCTCCAGATTAACGAGGTGCGACAAGATCTTCCCGTGCAAGGATTTGTGGGAATGATTAGCATTGTAACAAGGAACAGAAGATACCCAGCAGCTTGCCCCTGAGGTAGCTACGAGGGAAGTTCCGTCGACATCGCAGCCTCAACAACGCCCAACGCAGTTGCCTCCGCCTAGACCCGAGGTCACGATACGGACCAAACTCACGCAGAGTCTGCGGACCACATCGGCTAGGCTGTCCATCTACGAGCTTATCCAACAATCAGCTCCCCATAGAGAAGCTCTTATGGACATTTTAAAAGCCATTGAAGTACAACCCCACGAAGCAAATTCTTTCAACGCCTTCGTGGGACATGTGAAACAATGTACGGAGCCTGTCATCACATTCAGAGAAGACGAGGTCAAAACGATATCAAATGACATGGCGGATCCACCCCCGCACGTTATCGCGCGGGTCAACGGGATCCCGTACAAGAGAGTGCTGATAGATACTGGCTCATCCAGCAACATTATAACCACTGCAGTGTTAAAACATTTAAAACTGCCAACCTCTCACATCACCGCTTCCACGTACACACTGCGAGCTTTTAACGATGCAATTTGCTCGACAGTCGGCATAGTTGTTCTGCCTATCCAGGTAGGACAAAAGTCAATACCCACACTGTGCCATGTGCTGGAAGGCGAAATGGCTTATAATATACTGCTAGGGCGGCCTTGGATCAGGGACATGAAGTGTGTCCCCTCGATCGCACACCAGTGCTTGAAGTATGCCTATGAAGGGCAAATACATGTAGTCCCAATGGACTTAGAGCCCTTCAAGTATTGCAATGCGGTACAATTCATACCTCAATCGACCCTCCCATCAACGCATTTGGATTTTCAATTAAATCCATCTAAACAGGGTCCGATACCGCAGTGCACCACCGGTGGCCAACAAGGCAAAATCCCAACCAGGTGAGACTTCATCACCTACTCCTTCATCATCAACGCCACCTATCGTGGCCCAACAGAAGGACAAGGGAAAGCAAATCATGGAAGAGGTTAAGCCTCTAGAAGAGGGGTTGCCCACGATTTCAACGATATCAACAGAGGAAACACCCAACACAACACAAACCAAGACTCCTGAACAACCAAACATGGAATGGACTCAGGAAGGACTACCGTTTCCTCCTACCCAATCATCAACAATCACTGTTGAGATGGCCAGTACGGGCCTGGGGGAGTACTTAGTGCAAAACGTTGTGGCAACCCCCACATTGGAGTCAGTGCAGGACATGGGAAGACCTCGCCTTCCCATAGGGACAATTGTTCCACTAGGCTACCCTCCCAACCAGACGAATTTTGTGTATGGGGGCCTTGATCATGGTTCTCAACCATGCGAACAAAAGGAAACAGATGAAGAGCCTTTTGTCGAAAACATCAATTATCTGTCGAACCCAGAATTTGCCCTAAAATATCTCGAACAATGCAATTGGCATGGGTATGGGCTAGGCAGATATGAGCAAGGGACGCGAATCCTTTGCCAACCAAGATATCAGATGCCATACGACAAGTCAGGAGTGGGGTTCAACCACCCCTTGCCCTTAGACATCTTGGTTGAAAATATGCAAGGCCTAGAAATAGGCAACAAGGGGGGATTGGCACAAGACCCGTACGCCAATCCAAACACAGAATACACATTGGGGGACTATCTCCCATGGTCTACAAACACCCCTGGAAATAGCAATAATCCCTCTCCTTTGCTAGAGAGAGGTGAAAGTTCAGAGAGCAATCCTCAAAGAGAACAACAACGGCTTCCGGACATTTTTCTGAAGCTGTTTCCCCTAGAGATTCCAGATGAAACGACACAATGTCAAGAGAATCAGGTCCCTCCACCAAGAGTGGAACAACCACAATGGGACTGGATTAACTTATTGGAACAAGAAGAGTCCTCAACGTCACAAGCAACAGATGCTGAAGAGGATGAACAATTTTGGATCTATGAAAGTGAGTCAGAAGACGAGACTGAGATGGACTATCTCAGACATGCACGACGGCATCATCGCGCTTTAACGCATGAAGATCTAATGGGACAAATGGGCATCCTATTAGGACATGAATGGCAAGTAGACCCAGCGAGGTGGGACCAAGTGTTGGACCCATGGCTCCAAATTCAAGAAGAGCATCGTCCACCTCGAGATCCCATCAGGACAGCAGTACCGAGGGAAGACCCCGCCTTCCTTTTCGCACATAGAGATGAGTTTGCACCTAGAGAGGATCCATTCGTGCCCGTTCCCGTAGAGCCAGATCCAGAGTATAGGGAACAACTAAAAGAATCAAGTCATCACACCCGCGGTTCTGGAGACCAAATTCATTCCATCCACATGATCTCCATTGATTTGACCGCACCCATCCGCAATCCGATCGATCCATCACAGCCATTGCATCTAGACATGGATGCCATCGACTGGGATCGCGTCAATTCACCATTATCACCATCAAAGTACTGGCCTTTCGATGAAATGCTTCATTTCGCCCCAAGGACAACTCAGGATATTTTTCAAGCTGAAGAGGGACCCGAGGTTCCAAACGTAGATCTTAACTCAGCTGATGATATCCATTTGATCCCAACTCCACATCGCTTGGAGGACGGATCCCACATGTCGGTCGAGGAGACGACTGACGTAGACATCGGCACAGATCCAATGAATCCACGGATTCTCAAGCTAGGGGTAAGTCTTTCCCCTGAAGAGCAAGCCGATTACATTGCCCTTCTTAAAGAAAAGAAGGAGGTTTTTGCATGGTCGTACAAGGATATGCCAGGACTAGACCCGCAGCCTAGTCATGCACAATTTAACGCTTGATCCGAAAATCAAGCCTCTAAAGCAAAAACTAAGAAAGATGCACCCAACAAAGGGCCTTGATGGTCAAAGACGAATTGCAAAAGCCGTTGGATGCACAATTTGTCATCTCGCGTGGATTATCCGCCATGGCTGTCCAACATGGTTCCCGTCAAGAAGCCCGACGGGAGGATTCGCATATGCACCGATTTTCGAGACCTAAACAAAGCGAGTCCTAAGGATGATTTCCCTTGCCAAGCATCGACGCATTGGTAGACGCTACAACAGGTCACGAAATGCTCTCCCTAATGGACGGTTTCTCAGATACAATCAAATTCGTATCAATCCCGAAGACCAACTCAAAACAGCATTCACAATGCCTTGGGGGACATTTTGCTATAAGGTCATGCCTTTTGGCCTTAAAAACGCCGGCGCTACATACCAACGTGCTATGACGTATATCTTCCACGATTACATGCACAAAACTTTGGAAGATTACATGGATGATTTGTTAGCCAAGTCTCTCTTGCGCTCGCATCATCTCGGTGACTTAAGCAAGATTCTCGATCGCCTCATAGAGCATAAGGTCGATCGAATCCCAAGAAGTGCGTGTTCGGCGTCACATCCGGAAAACTCTTGGGTTTTATAGTCTCAAAGAGAGGCATCGAAGTGGACCCAAACAAAGTCAAGGCAATCCTTGAAATGGCTCCCCCAACCACTATCAAGCAGCTAAGAAGTCTGCAAGGAAAGGTCACGTCGATTAAACGCTTCATAGCGCAATTATCTGACAAATGCCGACCAATGAACAAACTATTGCACAAGGGGGTCACATTTCATTGGGATGACGAGTGCCAGTCAGCCTTTGACGAAATCAAACAATACTTGGCTTCGCCGCCAGTACTGGCACCACCTAGACCAGGAGTGCCGTTCTACTTATACATCTCAGCTATCGAGGTGGCACTGGGCGCCATGCTAGCCCGTAAGAATGAACATCACAAAGAACAGGCTACTTACTATCTTAGCCGCACCCCGGTCGGCTACGAACTTAACTATGCATACGTTGAAAAACTCGCTTGGCGATGGTGTTTGCTACCAAAAAGCTACGCCACTACATGCTGAGCAACACTACGTATGTTGTGTCTAAGGAGAATCCATTGCGATACATGATGAGTCGTACTTATCATAGTAGTCGCACGGCGAAATGGATCATGTTGTTGACGGAATTTGACATTGAATTTATTGGGCAAAAATCTATCAAAGGACAAGTCATAGCCGATCAACTAGCAGAGGCTCCTCTTGAAGACGATCAGCCTCTGGCTATAGAACTACCCGACGATGGGGTCTTCCATGTCTCAGAATCGCCAGATTCTGAAGAGCCTGAGTCACAGGCCGACATAACCTTATTCTTCGATGGTTCTAAATGCGAGCAGGGGGGTGGCGCAGGAATCGTATTCTTCACACCGCAGGGTGCTCCAATGCCCCTGTCATTTAAATTAAACTTCCAGTGCACCAACAACAATGCAGAATATGAAGCCTTGCTCCTAGGTCTTCAAACAGCAATCGCCATGAACATCAAAAGACTAAACATCTTTGGTGATTCGCTGTTAATCGTCAATCAAGTCAAAGGGGTATATCAATGCAAATGCCCAGTTCTGAAATCCTATAAAGCTCTTGTGGACAAATTCCTGGCAAAACTTGAGTGGTATGACATCGAGGCACTCCCTCGATCATCGAATCATTTTGCGGACACAATGGCCTCCTTGGGGTCACTAATCCCGCAAGACCTTTCCGGTGACATGACAACTATTCAAGTCAAAACATTATCGCAATCCGCGATGGAGCGTGCAAGCTCAGACTTGACGCCAGGAATCCACATGATCCAGATCGAACCATCCTCGGATAAGTTCTTTCGAATCCGAGATAGTCCGAAACGTGCCAACTGGGGGTCCTTATTTTCCCCCACTCCCATTGATAGCAACACAACGCTATTCTTACAAGTTTTATCCCAATCAGCACTTGATAGGGAAGAACTTCAAAAGGGATTGGTTGTTCATACCGTCGAGGTTTCCGATCAACAGATCGGTATTTACCAATCGGAGACTACCTCAAGTTAGGTAATATTCCCTTTGGATTGACGCATGCCGCAAAACGGACATTCAAACAGAAAGCGGCAAAATATGTCTTGATAGGAGACATTTTGTATCGTCGCAGCTATGACGGAATTCTCCTTCGTTGCTTGGACCAACAAGAGTCCACTTGGGCAGTCGCCCAAGCGCATGACGGTACATGTGGCGGCCACTTTAGTGGTATGGCCATTGCAAAGCGCATTCTTCGCATGGGCTATTATTGGCCATCTTTAGAGCAAGATTGTTGCGCGTATGTCAAGAGGTGCGTAAAATGTCAACATCATGCCAATCTGATGCACGTACCTTCCTAGGCCTTACAGACAATCCAGTCTGCCTGGCCATTTTCATAGTGGGGCCTCGATCTAATCGAAAAGATCTCCCCGCATCGTCAGGCCGTCACACGTTTATCATAACGGCCACATAATACTTTACCAAATGGGTGGAAGCAATTCCGTTAACCTCTACGATAGGCCCCCGCATTGCGGAGTTCATCTTGCATCACATCATATGTCATTTTGGTATTCCATCCAAAATAATCTCGGATAATGGGCCATCATTCAAGAACAAAGACGTGCGTGCTTTGACCACAAAGTACAAAATTCAGCACAGCTTTTCAACACCCTATTATCCGCAAGCAAATGGGCAAGCAGAGGCATCAAACAAGACACTAGTTGCCATCCTTAAAAAGACCGTCGCAGACAGTCATAAGGATTGGCACATACAAATCCCACTTGCACTTTGGGCTTATCGCACTAGCATTCGGACGCCAACTGGGGCAACTCCGTTTTCACTAGTGTATGGCTCAGAGGCAGTAATGCCTCTCGAGTTGGAAATTCCTTCCCTCCGCATATCAATGCAGGAATTCATCGATGATGACACTGCACGGCAGGCCCGGTTAGACCAACTTACGTTGCTTGACGAACGACGCGTTAATGCTCTTGAGCACTTACGTATCTATCAAGAGCGACTTAAGAAAGCTTACAACATGAAGGTTCACCTAAGAGACTTTCGGGTTGGTGATTTGGTTTTGAAGGAAAACCAACAGAATTCTAATTTGCCGCCCCACCTGAGGGATAAATTCACGGCAAATTGGTTAGGTCCTTATGTCATTGATAGCAAAATAGGACCCGGGACATACCGGCTAGCTTCTCTTGATGGTATCAAGGAAACAGAACCCTTGAATATCAGTCACTTGCGACCATTTCATATCTAAGAAAGCCATATCCCAAAAAAAAAAGCTCCAAGGATTATCGCAATCTCTTGGTCAAATCCAAAAAGCTCCAAGGATTATCGCAATCTCTTGGTCAACCCAAAAAGCTCCAAGGATTATCGCAATCTCTTGGTCAAACCAAAAAGCTCCAAGGATTATCGCAATCTCTTGGTCAAACCAAAAAAGCTCCAAGGATTATCGCAATCTCTTGGTCAAATCCAAAAAGCTCCAAGGATTATCGCAATCTCTTGGTACAAACCAAAAGCTCCAAGGATCCCCCAACCTTGGTCAACCAAAAGCTCCAAGGATTATCACACCTGGTCAACCAAAAAGCTCCAAGGATTATCGCAATCACTTGGTCAAACCCAAAAAGCTCCAAGGATTATCGCAATCACTTGGTCAAAACCCAACAAAAATACATCAAAAACAACAAAATACATCAAAAACAACAAAAATTTGCATCTCATTTCTACGCATTCTCAAATTCATCAATTGAGAGTTTTCTCACATCTCATCTTCATACTCGCCAAACTCAATTCATCGAAAATACAAAAATATGTAGCTGCATTAAGCATTGCATTCATACAGTCCATCTTGTTCCCCACTGTTCCATTTCATAAAAACAACAGACACACCATGCATTGCTTCCACCACACTAGAGTCAGTGGTCTTTTAATGTATCACGAGTTTTCGTAGTTCAGCCAAAATTTTCCTCTTTAGCCATGTAATGTATCAAGTCGAACATATTTTACGAAGGTAGAGTCATACTTGAAATACACCTTGATACGTAACATCCCAACACAAACTAAACACATTAACAATTCCAGAGTTATGTGAAAGAAAGATGAACTGCACAATAATCTAGGTCACCATAAGCGAAACGGTTATCTTGCTCATCCCCCTGTGCGGATGACCCAAAGAATGCTGAGAGTTGGCAAAAGGACAAGCATCACCCCTACCCAATTCCCAAAAATCCCTAATCTCAATAGTTGCAAAAAAAATCAAAAAATTTGCAAAACGTCAAAACATCAAGATTTGACATCCTACAGTGCACACATCAAAATGCACTAAGAAACAGTGATTTTTATCACTCCAATCCCTTGCTCAAAAAAAAAAAAAAAAAAACAAATCAAAATAAACAATGATCTTATCACTACAAACGAGCAAGTATCCTATTACAATTGAAGAAAAGAAGGGAGTTGAACTTGAATCCTCGGAACTCTCAGAGCATTCTAAAGGTCTTCTCGCATGACGATATATCTGTCACATTAACTTGCGTACGGATCAATGTTTGCATGTGGATAAGCTAGCTTATGACATCCTAGAAAACATCGCGGATTAATCTAACTAAACATAACAAAGGAGTTAGTGGAGCTAGTTAGGTGATCCTCAGTACAGGTTCGGTTGAAAGCCCATCTGGCACTGGCGGTATCCTGATAAATACCACATAAATGAACTCAATGGCACACACAGGGATGTGAAATAGCTTGGTCAAAAATAGGTCTGATTCATACCTTGTTCAAAAATCATGTAAGATAAAGTACAGTCGTGGCTAGAGAGCTAGAACTGCTCTGAGTCTCATAAAAACTTAGCTACATTTCTAAACCAATCGCGCTACTTTTCGTCTTTGCAATACCATCGGAAAATACAAAAAAAAAAAACCACATGTATACATACAAATTCATGCATCACAACAATCGCCTAAAAACAAAATAACGGAGTTCTAAACAATCTATGGTGCCATAGCCAAACATCACAAATCCCATTCATCCATTTCATCTCTGCATATCACATATAAATCAAAAACATTTGCAGTCATCATAGCATATGCATCCATCAAAATAAATCAACATAATACATCCATATTCATCAACCATCATGCACAAGATCAAAGAAAATCAAAACAACAAAAACATCACAAAAATGCAACACAAAAACATAGCAATAAACATTGCCAGACACAAGTGCTCTTGCACTTAACCTCTTGGCATAGAAAAATAGATGTCGAGGTTCAAATTATCACTCTCCTAATTCCCCAAGAAGGCTATCATAGCCGGACCGCTCCACGGGAAATAGGTTTTCGATGATTTCACCTCATTATGACATCACCAAAAGGGTTAACACCCACCAAAAATAGGTCCATATGTTGGAAAAATTGCACATGCTTAACGGTAAACCCTCTAAAGGCACCCTTGCACAAGTCATCTTGGGTCAAGCGACTCGTCGCTTCTCTCACAAAGGTCATTCCCTCATCGATTCGTCGCTTGAGGGGGTAGTCACACTTAGTCACCAACCAACAATCACACACCCAATTAAGGAAAAGGACATGCATTCAAAGAATCATTGACAAAGACAATCACGCTCCTGCTTGGGGCAGTAAACAAGCAACAATCAAATCAATCAAACACTTGGCATTTCGTGAATCATGAATACAAGGTTCCCCTGAGGTAAAAACGCCCTTCGCCTATTCATGATTGATCAATGTCTAAGTTCAAGTCACACCTCACCAAAACAAAGTTAACACTTGAAATCAAATTCCTTAGCTCGTCGAAGCAAGGATTCAAGAATGCATGCCCTTTCCATACTTGGGGCATCAAAAGTTGGTTAGGTTACCAAGAAACCCTAATCATTAGTGCTTTGGTTATCTATTTTTGCTCAACGATCGCGTCACCCGCAGCGCTTCCCAAAAAGGGGCATCTCGTAGACACCAAAACAGCACCAATCCGATTATGTGACCGCAAACACCGATCGCTTTGACAAACACAGCCTCCCAGTGGCAGCCCTCGGAGGTCAAACAGTGGTCCTAACCACTTCCATAGCAATTTTGTAAGGTAGGAAGCAATTTGGTACATTTAGACACTTTGCCCAGTACTCGTCTCACCCAGGGACGATTACTAACTTGCAATCGTCTCACCCAGGGACGATTGTTGTAATCGTCCCACCCAGGGACGATTACCAAGTTTAACGGGCAAAACGACAAACGACGCCAAGTGGCAGCCCAGAACAGTCAGTTGATGACTCCTGCCTTGCACGCGTGTGTAGGTGGACAGAAGGGCCGTTAGAGGACTCGTCACAAGAAGCAATTATGAAAACACAAGTCAATGGAGGACTCCCCTCCCTCATGAGGAGACATGACTGCCACATGGCGCCTATGACCAACACATGGCGTTTGTGCTTCCTTCCCAAAGGAGACCCCTTGGGTCTATAAAAGGTGAGACTTTTCTCACCCAAAAGATAGAGGTGGAAGGAGTTTTCAAGCAACGAAGTGCTGCCGAGTTGGAGACCCACTTGCATCCCTTTTGGTTCACCTTCCCACATCCACCAATCTCTTTTGCAAGGGAGGTTGTTGGGTGGCTTTTGGAAGCTTGAATCCGACCCAATTCCAACACATGGACACCCGAACCAACCAATTCGCCGACCCCCCACTCCTAAGAGATTTTGGGCCCATCCCAAGTGGATTGGTGCCAAAATCAAGTTCCATCTGTGGGCTGCCCACTTGGGCACCCCGCACCTTTTGGATTTAGTTGTAGTTCATTTTCTCGTCATTTGTTCATATTCCATGTTATTCTCTATTGTTCAATAGTTCAGAATCTTGAATCTTGATTTCAAAAGGTTTTCATCGAATATTATCATGCTTTTGTTATTTTGGTTGTCCCACTGACTTGCAGGTAACAACGTCCAATTTCTCGGTGATGGAGGCCAAATTGGGAGAATCCGACCATCTGGGTCGTCCCAAAATGGCCCCAATTACATAACCCCCTTGTTTGCAGTAGCGTTTTGCAGGTCTCGAGAATCGACATTGGAGCAGCGGCAGGTCGGCTTCTTCAACACAGTATCAATCGTCCCTGCAGGGGACGATTAACAGCAGCAATCGTCCTGTCGGGGGACGATTAACAGTAGCAATCGTCCTTACCAGGGACGATTACCAGGTGAAAGCAGATTGGTCGGCTGTCTCAGGGGCAATGGCCTTTTGGTAACATTTTCTGTCTTCTGTCAAGTTTTCAAGCCATTTGGACTCACTGTATTTACTGTTTCAGGCAGATGTTTACATGCATATTTCGTTGATTTTAGAGAACGAACCCCTTTCCTTTGCAGCAGGTGCTACTAACATTTTCATTGTTTCTTTGATTGCAGGAAAAGCAATCAGAGGTGAAGAACTTATCCACATCAGCGGCGGCAACATCTTGGCCCGCCCATTGCAATCGTGGGCACGCGGGAAGAGGAAGACTAGGTCACACATTGTAATGAAGACAAATTTAACGCTCCTAGCCCCCAAAAGGGGAGGAGACGTCTATGTAACCGAGGATAAGATATTTGAATAAAGAGGGCTGTGATTTCTTTACATCTTGTCTTTCGTTTCCAAGTTGTCTCCTTTCTCTGTTTTAGTGCATAGGATCAAAGCGTTACATTTTCGTCTTATGTTGCATAACTAGTGTTTCCTTTGCCCGAAATCTCGTGCTTTCACCTACACCTACACACAAGGGACTAAAATGGGGTTAATAGCACCTATTTCATAAGATAATGAAAGCCTTGAAAACATAGCAAAAGTAGCATATACTACGACTAGAAAAAGTGATATACATATACAAAAACCAATATAAAATAAGCATATGCATATTATAATATAATATAAATGCAAATAAGTAACTTTGGAGGCAATATTAAAGGTGAAACAATGCATAACTACTGGCCATCTTGGGGTGAGCCAACTAGCCCTACAACATTGGGGATCACCAAACCTGCATCAAAACCCCTCCAAACTACCTCAAATTTGGGCCATAGGTTCATCTAGACATTCCTAAGGGTACTATGGAGTAATTTCTCTAAAATTACAACTTTTTTTTGGTCGTCCCTGGGTGTGCCATGGGTAGACTACTGGTCACCCCAGGTGGGGCGATCATAGAACTACCTTGGTTTTTTCATCTATGGCCTTGGGAATTGGTCCAAAATGATATGGGTGTTTTGTCAATAGATGGGGTCAAAGTGTACTTCAATTTCCCTATTTTTGGTTTAGTTTATCAAACATCTTGCCCCTAAAAATGCCTTCTAAGCGAAGAGGTTTTCAAGGTTAGGCAAAGGTGAGTTTTGGTTTGCAATTTGTAGGGTTCAATTTGGGTAGCACTTTATGAATTTTATTTCCAAATTCTCCTCTTTTAAATTTTGAGTTTGGATCTCCTTTTATAGCCCAAGAGGGCACTTAGGGAAAAATGGAAGCTTTGCTATGCGAGGCAGGTGGTGCCATGTGTCCTAATCCCATCATGGCATGATTGGGAGAAGTTTACCCATTTGGGTACTCCTAATAAACTGTCCTACTATCCATAAGTAGGTCCCCAATCAATTTGGGGTGATTGGATGCACTAATGGTAGTCTTGGATTACCATTTAGTGCATCCTTTAACTTTTTCAAAGGTCCATTTAGGGTCATCCCACCTAGGTGCGGATGCTGATGGTCATCCTTGGGTGGGACAGTCACCAAATGTGGCCATCCTTTTGTGGGACGGCCAATAGTAGGAGCTCCAAAACTACCCCTGACTGCTAGGAACCCTTCAAAATAATTTTTTGAGGCTTTTGGAAGCATTTTCTAGCCTATAGGAGTGCCTAATAGGGCCATATGTTGTCGATAAGAGGGAATATGCAATGCATTGATAATATTATTCGATTTATGTGATTTAGGTGTCTACAGGTAGATCACAATGGTACACAGGGATGTCCTATGAGCTATGGGACTACTGCATCTAGTAGAGATCCCTGGGTTGAGGTATATAGATCACTACTAGTAGTGCTAATTGAGAGATGGTATCTGAAGTCCTCTATATTTTGGCTATTGATGGGCGAGATGATCATCACATTGGAGTATATGTGAGGTGGATCCTAAGGATCCCATCATGGGGAGGACATTATATAGAGCGTAGGTTCTTGAGACATCATTACAAATATTATCAGGGTATCCAACACATGATATCCACCAAACTGGTCTACATGTTGATGAGATGCCATAGTGGTATGGATTCAATGTGCTTACTATTGTAATCTATAAGGAAATAGTTGGGCTCTTGGTGTGCCACACTAGCAAGTGACACTTACCATAGGAACTAGTAAGATTTATAGTAGACATGTGAGATCAATGCATGAGATTTGTGTAGGGTTAACATTTGTAGGTTTGCTTTATAAGATATTATATAATGTCATGTACAAATGATAGAGCATTTTTGTATGTACTACACTTATCCAGGTATGGTTTTGGAAGCACATAGCCATCCATATATTACATGCACTACCAGGACCATCACCCAATCCAAAGTGTCTAGAATATTTTATATGGGGTCAACACTTTAAGCATGTCTAGAAGACATATGTCAAATATTTATATTGGGGAGGTGAGTGAAAGATGAACTACAAGATCATATAATCTTCTAGTGACCATGGTTTTAGCACCATAGGTGGGTAGAGGATTGTTAAGAGCTAGCTTGGGTATTATGGATTAGGTGGATCACTATGGATTACAATGAGTTAGAGCTCTTCCAATTTTACTGGGTTTTATGAAATTTTGACGTCCTATAGAAGGTGTCAAACAAGGGTGAGGACTGGTAGAGGTAGATCTAGAGGGATCCATCAAGGATTGTATGAGACCATGATGTGGCAAGATTCATAGAGGAGGACCTATATGATCCCTTATATGTTTATAAAGGGGTTGATTATTTCAACATGGTTCTTAAGTATAGGAGATGGTACAGGTACATAATACCCCTAAATATCTCTCCATCAGTGTGAATTTACAGGTGCGAGACCATGGAATGAGGTATGTAGTTAGAACTCTAATAAGACATCCAATAGACCATCAAGTAATGATAGAGGGGTATATATTATCCTATATGGAGGTGAATGGAGATTTGAGTGGACATGGTTATGATCAACAAGATGGTCATGACTACCTCAAGCATAGTAGGAGTAGGGATAGTAGGATTTTCCCCCATGATTATAGAGGGTGGGTCAAGCAGGAGGATAGGAGTTACTCCCACAATGATAAGATCTAGAAGTAAAATGAGTTAGGATAACATGACTAGGAATATTGAGGTGATGTAGGCTAATATGGCTTACATGTAGAGGAAGATATACCTATCCTAAGAGGATAGGGCCAAGATGATAGAGGGGATTTAGGGTGTAATAGCTGACATCATCATAGAGTGAGATCAAGCCATCACAAAGTGGGATGTCATGATGGTGAAGAGGGATACATTGATGGCTAATATGGCATGCCTTAAGGGGTATGTGGGCCTCCTAGACTAGGAATAATAATAGGCATGGGTACAGGATTTTGTCATTATTACTAGTGATCAATTATACAAGGATATATGTCTATTGTAAGAGTTGTAGAGGGTGAGGGAGGATTTGCAGGCATTAATATGGAGGGAGAATTTCTACCAAACAATATATATCCAAGTTGTCTTAGCAGATCAAAGGGTACCTTTGCTATCCTCCATATAGTCTTAGAGTAAAGCACGGTCTTGGATATGGATCATTTTATCATCCATAAATATACCTCCACGAGGACCACCTCCAAAAGGGGGAAAATAGGAGAGAGGAGACTAGTTCACAAATCTAGGGTGGGTATTGGGATGACATAAAAATTTTGAGTGTGGTATACATACCTAGGCTAGAGGATGGTCAAGTGTGTCAGAATTTTATTATGGTACACCAACACATTAGCTTACTTGTACTCCCATTTTTTAGCAATATTTACCTTGGGTACTTTGTTATTTATCGTGTTTATTATGTGTTTTGTTAATTTATTATAAATGATTAAATGAATTAATAAATGAGTAAATTCATGATGATTTTATGAACTTAACTAATGTATGATGACTATATGACTAGATGTAGACAATAAAATATGGTGGAAGAAAAGAAGAGAGAAAAAACAACTCTCTTGTCGAATTTTTGCCCTATAAAGGGTGATTGCAAATCCACGACATGCTAAATTTGTGCCACATACATTAGTACTATGAATTCATGATAAGAGGAAAGAGAAGAAGAAAAGGGAAGAAAAATAATAATAACGTGAAGGCTTATCAAAATGTCAAATAAAGCAAAGGCGTGCTTAGATTATGCCATTTGAATCAGCATAGATTGAGATAGATCAGTGTGATCAAACAAACATAAATCCAACCAAAAGAACGAGTGATCAAAAAAATTAGAAATCAAGTAAAATACTATGAGGATGTGTGCTCGCAAATAGCCTATGGTGGAATAATGCTCACTGGTGGCCATGAAGCTATCCTATAGGGGTGTAGTACTCATTTATGAAAGCAATTTGGTGGAGTGATACCCGATATGGGTATGTGCTCGCTAGTGACCAAATATGGAGATATACCCACCATAGATGTGTACTCACTACTAAATAAAGGTGGAGTGATACTCGATAAGTATGTGTGTTCATAAATGGTCTATGGTGGAGCTATGCTCATTGGCAACCATGAAGTATATTGTAGGGGTGTAGTGCTCATTAATAGTCAAAAGGAGTGTTACCTGATAGGGGTATAGTGCTCATGGATGGTCAAAATGAGTGTAACCCTATAGGGATGTAGTACTCACAGAAAGAAATGAGAGATTAAGCAAAGCAAAGCAAAAGTGTGTGTGTGCATGCGATAGATAGAAGCAATATAGAATAAGAGAAAGAAGAAAGTGGTGATAAGTGTGTGTATGTGTCCTTATTGAAATTTTAATAGCTAGGAGATGTGCATAGAATAGTCAGAGGTCAAATGAATACCATAAATGATAATCTTGTGGTATCTATCCTATCCTATGAGGACCCCTTAAACAATCAAAATATCAATAAGGAAAAATTTGATCAAAATAAGATGTGCAAATAGAAGAATAAGAAGAATAAGTGTATATCATTTATCTTGGAGAAAAAAATTATTGAAAACTTTCAAGGACAAAAGATACACAAGATATGAAGAAATATATCCTTTGACTTAGGGAAATTTTTATGATTTTTGATATTTTCAAGGTCAAGAAATATATGAGATAGAAAAGAAACTTGCTTTGTGCGAACGTATGTAGTAATATAAAAAAATGTATAAGAATAAGTTTCCTTCTTGCACAAAAATACCTTGTGTATGTATATGAACAAGTAAAAATAATCATTAGCATCCCAATAGGAGAAAGTAAAATATGTGCCCTAGTTTGGATATTCACTAAGCATCAATGACCTAGTCTGAGTGCAATTCATATGAGCTAAACCTAACTAGGTGTCATCATTTATATGATTGTAAAGTACCCAAAAATCTATATGAACAAGAATTTAGATGCAAATATTTTCAAGTAGTGAAGTAGGTATATTATAAGCATAAGTGCAAAAAGAAGAGTATGTCAAGAAGTTCATGCAAGGTATGAAAATAATTCATGCAATATGAGCAAGCAAACCAATGCATGTTGGCATAGAAGAAGCGAAATAAGAGAAGTTTATGAAGAAGATAATAGAGAGAATAATAGAAAATGATCAATGATAGAGGATATGATATATGTGCATTCATGCATAATATATTTTTAGGTGTATTATTTTTATTGGTTCTTTAATATCTTTACCATATAACATTTATAAATTATAGGATCTTGATTCAAACTTGGTCATTATCACAAAGGGGCCTAGCCAATTAGGCTAAAATTTGCCCCTCAAATCTGTTCGAGCATTGGTGTTCTTTTGGTTTTCCTTGAGGATGAGGCTCTTAACTTTGAAATAATGATTGTAAAATTTCTTAGTGTAAGTTAGCTTGAGCCCATTATTATAGGCTTAAATATACTTTAAAGCATGGATGTGCTTCTCATCTAGTAGCTCTAATTGGTTTAAATGAGTTAATCAAAATTTGGCATATATTTTGATTGTGTCTCCCTTATTAGCAATGAGAATGACAACTCCTAATTGCTCAAGGTATTTGGGAGACATAGGAAATTTATCCTCTTGATACTTAGAATTTTAAACATGAGTAACACAAGGGACCTACCCATCAAAGAAAAATCTATTCTGAAGGATATCTTTGTGAGCCATGTCATAAAGAGTATCTCCCTTAGTATATTCTCTAGCACTTGCTATCATATCAGGATGCTCTAAATTTATAACATTAAAAAACAACATGGTGGAGGGAGAATGGGGTCCCTCATCCTCATCACTCCACTCTAAATCATAATGATCTATAAAATTGGCATAACTAATGACTTGATCATCATTAGTTGGTAAGGTTTGGTTTTTATTAGGGATGTAGCCTATGCCACATCTCTCAGGACATAATTCAACTTCCAAAGGTTCTATTTATGATAAAAGTATTGTTAGTGTAGACACTAAAATGTGGTTAATCCGATTAAGCACCCACAAACAATGATCAAATTGACATCATATGGCCCCTTGGGCAGCCCTCAGGAGGCTCACAGTGGTTCTAGCCACTCCGGAAAGGGTTTTGGAGGCTACCGGCCCAATTTTGGGAGGTTTTGGCCCAAAATTCACCACCGTCCCACCCTGGGATGGTGGTAGATTCCCACCATCCCACCCTGGGATGGTGGTGAGCCATCGTCCCAGGGTGGGACGGTGAGCAAGTTTGACCCAAAAAAAGTCAAATCTGGGCCAAATGGCACCCAGAAACTGCCATTTAGCATGCCATATGGAGCATGCGGGTCAGAGGGCACTGAATCCTTATGACACACTTCTTAATGGAGGCCCAAATTGGAGATTCTCTTCCACATCCAGTGCATGCCTCCCTTTTGACAAGTGGCGCCTCCTGCCATGCATGCCCTTGCATGCCTTTTTGCACATGAGCCCCTTTGGGCTATAAAATGGATTCAATATCCACACAAAAACATATATAGGAGTTCTAGGATATGCAATGGAGTTCTTCCGATATTTCCCCTCACCTTATTGCACCTTTTTGCCCTCGAAATCTCTCTTTTGCCAAGGAGGTTACCGGGTGACTTCAAGAAGGTAATCCGAGCATAACTTTTCCATCCGGGTGAATTTCTTCACCAAATTTGATGAAAACACACCTTATATTGTTTAGGAACATCTTCTAGTGATTTTGGTAGCAAAAAGTGGCCGTAATTGGTGGGTATCCCCTCCTAGGGTGCCCCCCAAATAGTTGTAGTCACCACCGTCCCCCTGGGACGAGGGTAAATTCTTACACAATTTCATTACTATTTTTAATTAGTATTTTTCTATATTATCCCATGATGCTACAGTTCAAATTTCAGGTGATTTGGAGTTAAATTGACAAAGTTATAGCATTTTTAAGTTTTTGCAGGCTCGTAGGGCCCATCCGGCCACCCCAGTTTGATGCAGGTGGATCTGGGCCCCAATTTGAAAATATAATCATATGGGTTGTCTTGAAATGTCAATTTATGCATACTTTCCAAATTTCATGAGTTTTGGATATGTTTAGGTTCGGGATTTGCTTGTCTTCTTCTTCGTAGGTTGTAGGCGAGCGACGCAAAATCGAGGGGTCTACAGATGCAATTTCTGATATGTTTTTGGTGATATCCTCTCAAAACATCCTCTTTAACATCTCTGCAAATTTTCAAGTCATTTGGACATGTTTTGATATATTTTTAATATATGCGCTATTTTGCCCCTGTGGGGATTGCATGTTTTCCACCATACACCCTTGCTATTTGACCCCTTTGGCTTCCTTGTGTGTAGGTGCAGGTTCTTAGAAGGAATTGGGAAGGAATATAAGACATCATATATTGAAGATACAAGCAGCGGTGGCATTGGCTCGCCCACCTCGATTGTGGGTATGAGGAAAAGCATTGGATGTGCACCTTGATTCCTTGGAGGAATTGATCCTTGGGCACCCCAAAAATTGTAACAATTGTATCACATTTTGAGCCCTCAAGGGGACTTCTGTGTAACCTTGGATCTGATCCACCAAATTAATAAGAAGAGACTTGTTTTATTTCATTTCTTTTTGTTTGGTATTCCTTCATTTTCACATGCATGCTTCCTTTTGATGCTCATGTGCAAGATGGGATAGATACACATATTTTTTCTCATAATTAGGTGCACCAATTTTCCCTAATTCAGTGGTGATCATGGTGGGACCCTTGTCCCTTATGATTTGGGTGAAAATCTGACCTCAATTTTGCAATTTTTGCCCTTTTTGTGTTGTAGGTGCTCCCCTCCCCACCCTGGAATGGTGGCAGAGCCTTTATCTGGCACACCCTGGGATGGTGGCTTCACCGTCCCACCCTGGGATGGTGGTGAGGCTTCTAATCATCCCACCCTGGAGCGGTGGTGAAACAGAGAGATTTTTGCCCAAAAATTCAGAATTTGGAGAGCTCAAAATGGACAAAGTAAGTGCCTAAAACCTTTGTTTTTCTGCTACATTTTTAGAGACTATCAAAAATCAGTTTTCTTGCTTCATTTGCTTGCATAGAAAGGTTAAAAGTTACATTTTTTCTTTTCTTATAACATCACATAGCAAAAGGAAGAAGAAAAATCAAAAGAAATTTGAAGTAGCAATGCATCTTTGTGGCTTGATTGCTTGTGGCTTACCCAATGGGTAGGTTAGCATTTAGGGCTTGCATCTATAAGTGACATTTGTAGGTTCCTTTTATCCTAGATTTTTGAAATTAAAACACACCTATTGCATGCATTTAGTGAATGATCATTGAATGCTTCTTTGCTTACTTTCTTTGGCTTAAAAGGAACCACACACACTTGCACGTTCCACTATAACATTGGTAAGGTTGGATTTCATCACCAACCCCCAATTCAGACCGGTGACGTTGGATTTCACCTCCTTCCACCAGCTTGCCCATATATGCCTTAGATAGAATAGGGCACTCTCTCAAGATGGAATAGGTCACTAATGTTCAAACTGCCTCCCACTATTGGAAACATTGTTTCAGAGTGGAAGAGCTAGGCGAACCCCCCACTGGGATTTAAGCGGTGTACCCTAGACTCTTTTGAGAAATCATGTTTGGCACTAGTGTCCCTAGTCACCACTTTGGTTGAGTTCCCTCATTCTAATTCCACAACAAGAGCAAAGAACAACAACAAATCTAAACACACTGAAACCAGTTTAGGACACACATTTAATCAGTAAAAAGATAATCATATTGTATGCTTTGTGTGTTTCTTTGTTATTTGGGACAAAACCCTAACCCTAATTTTTCAAAAAATAGGGTTTCAAAAAAATCTACTTTTTGATTCTGCATCCAATGCTTCAAGAATCGTGCAAAATGGAGCTATAACGAAAAAGTTATTTTGGTTTTATTTTTACTCTATTTTCAACCCCAAAAATAGCGAAAAACTGCACTAAAATAGTCATAGAGTGGGCTAGACAACTCCGAAAAGTGCCAAATTTGTTTTGTTGTCTTAGTTAGCCCCTAGGGCACCTCTCCTAGAAATTTTGAGTCCTAACTCTTCACGGTTCAAAATTTCCCAAAAAATCCTAAAAGTGGGCATTTCCCCACGGGCCCCGGTGGGCCAAATATTTCAAAAATACAAATTTTTGACCCAAAAATCAAATTTTGGAGACCTAGCCCATTATGATCAGCTCGTCGCACTGATCATTTTGATATATAACACTTATAACATTTTTGGGAAAGTCAAAATTTTCTAAAAATGGCCGACGGACCCCCGTTTTACCAATTTGGTCCAAAGGCGGTTGAAAACAAGACCTCCAATTTAGTGAGAGATTCAAGCTCCATAGCCAGTGAATATCTCCAAATAAGTCTAGAGGACATGCCCATACCTGAATGGCATCCTAGGTCCTATCATAACAACAAAATCATCCCTAGGGGGCAAACCTTCGAGATACCCCTACTAGGGAAGCACCCATAGGTCCTCTAGGAAAACTCCCTGATTGGGATACCTTGATAGAATTCTATATAGAAAATAATCTGCCCACTGAGGGGTCTAATAGATCAATATCATGGGTTCACACCCCAACTTACTCTATACATCAATCAGAATATGAACATGAGAGTACACCATGGCCTAGCCTGGATGAGCAAACCACCCCATTTGATCGAGCAAGTCGCCCTCATACTCCTCACAGAGAGCACTCAACATCCACACATCATGCTTCTGTGCAGCCTGAATATATAGAGCTTACATCCAAAACTGAATATGAGGCTTTCCTAATAGATGAGGGAGAAGATCCCAACCATCTACCTACTCCTCGTGAAGAGTACTTGGTGCAACCATATGATGGCTCTACATCATCGGACTATACAGAGCCAATTCATAAATCAGAGTCTCAAGGTAATGTGATCCTTAGGGAGCATGGAAAACAAGCATTAGACCCTACTAGGGGGAAAGACATGATAAACCCATCCATATTTCAAATATGAGGATACACAAACCCCATGCAACGGAGCAACCAGATCATACTCATCAGGCAATTAGGCCAAATATTAATAGGCAACAACATACGGATCAACTCCAGTTGGCTCAACAACAAGTACATCAACAATGGGTGGACTCACAATGAGCACACCTACAAGAGTTGTATCAATGAAAGATACAAGAACAACAAAAGATACAACAAGAGCAATTACATAATGTAGTACCTAAAGTTGTGCTTACACCTAGCACCTATAGGATGCAACAACGGGCAAGACGCCCAATACAATCTCAAAATATTCCCCCTCGGCCATGCCAAACTCGCATTCAACATCAAAGGCCATTATCTAGTTATCATCAAAAGCCTCATACTCCTCAATAGTACCAAGATCAATACGAGGAGGAATCATATGAAGAGTCCCAATGGGAACATCAGGATCAAATAGATGCCTACCCTGAACCCAGTTATGATGAGGTACCTAATGATCATACTTATCATCCACCTCAACATCAAAAGTGACCTCCTTCATCTAATAAAGGGCGACAACAGGATGATCATATTATGTCATCAGGGCCATACAAAGTGCTAGCTGATCGGTTGAAGGCATTAGAAAAGCCAGATCAAATTTTGGGTTATCAAAAACCCACACTAAAGCAGCTTAGTAATCAGCCTGTACATCCATCAGTGTCATCACTGACATACCCATCGAATTTCTAGATGCCCAAACTTGAAGATTTCAAAGATGATGAAGATGCAGAAGAGCACGTGACAAGCTTCATTCTTAAGTGCTCTCATCTTCAAGATTATGACCCTTTGATGTTGAGAATATTCATTACAACATTATCTGGAGATGCTTTAGAATGGTATAATCATCTACCACGTCATAGCATAAACACCTTTGAGCAATTGGCCGATGCATTTTTGGGATGTTTTGCCTCTAGCGCTAAGAAAAGGACAAACTTGACTGACTTGTCTAGCCTTCATCAACTTGATGATGAGCCAGTCATGGAGTATGGTAATAGATGGAGAAAGGTGATGTTAAAACTACCTTTCACCCTACCCACAATGGAACTCATCCGAATGTTTACTAGAAGTTGTTCAAAGCAGATTTCACTTCTTTTACAATTACAATGATATCAAACATTCGAGGAGGCCTTAGCACAAGCCCAAATCATTGAGGACATCAAGGTCCAGGAGGGTGATGTACGACTCCACAAAGGGGAACAACCAAACAAGAACATTAAAGGTGGTAACACGCAGCAAAATGTAGCCCCAATCAATCAAGTGGTTCTAAGCATCCCTGAACCCTTAAACCAAGCTCCCCCACCGCAATTACCAGTGCAACCTAATTACCAGGCTCAGCCTCCATTGGCCAAAAACCATCTGCAACAAAAGCAAAGACAATATACTCATTTATCAGAGCCCTTAGCATCAATCTTCAATCGATTGTATGAGGCACGAGCAATCACGCTTCCCGAGATCCATCCATTGAAACCTAACAAACGTAGATCAAAGGCACACAGGAAAGATCTATACTATGTTTACCATAGACAAAGAGGTCATGACATCCAGACATGTTATCCCTTTAGAGATTTAGTTCAGGATATGATCGAGAGGCAAGAGCTTCTAGTGGGCAATCCTCTTGCTCCTAACAACCAACCGATAGGAGACTTCCAAGACCTCTGGCCCATACACGAAGCAAACACAACATCTGCCAACCACTTTGAGCAACCCAAAGGTAGCATACCTTCCCCACCATCCACATCACAACCAATGAATCATAGTGAGAACTCTAATGATATCACACCTTTCTCACCTTCATTGAGTAGCACACACACTAGGGGTGCCTAAGGTATCATGCCTTCCCCCTCACAAAACACTCAAAATTCAAAAACAATTTAAAACACCAAAAATCCAAACAAATCATAAAATGTCAAAATCCATAAACATTCAAAATAATCAAAATTTCAAAAATATTGCAAAACATTAAAACACAAAAATATTTGGCATGTACCCTTGCATACTTTAATTGCATTGCATTAGGTATTTTTCAGCCATTATACTTGCATTAGGATAGGTCCTGTTTAACATCGCATCAATCACAGTAAATGTTGGGGGTATATAAGGTATTGCACCTTCCTCCTAAGAACACAAAGTAAGCAAAGTTACAAAAGGCTCCAAGGGTATCTACATATCGCTTGGTCAACCTAAAACACTCCTAGACTATCTACGATCATCTAGGTCAACCCTAAAATCCCCAAAGGCATCCATAAGCCCTTTGGTCACAACCAAATACCCCTAGGTAGTCGTAGACACTTTCTAAGTTCCGCTGACCATCTAGGTCACCCAAAAGGCTCCTAGCGGTTTTCACCATCTAGGTCAAGTAAAAATGCTCCTAGACTATCTACGATCATCTAGGTCAACCCTAAAATCCCCAAAGGCATCCATAAGCCTTTCTTTGGTCACCAACCAAATATAAAACCACTAGTTCTAATGACCCATCTAGGTCACCCATAAATGCTCCTAGAGGTTTTCACCATCTAGGTCAACTAAAAAGTCCTAGACTATCTACGATCATCTAGGTCAACCCAAAATGCCCCAAAGGCATCCATAAGCCCTTTGGTCACAACCAAATGCTCCTAGGAGACAAAGAACCACTCTAGGTCACAAACATGGTCAAAAATCTCCTAGCTACCATCTAGGTCACAAACCCAGCCTCTTGTCCCCCAAATGCCCCAATGGCACCCAATAAGCCCGTTGGTCACATATACATATATATCAATCAAAATTCAAAAACATCATCAAAACATCAAAATACAAAAACATTGCATCGCATTGCACTTTCATACATATATATCAATCAAAATTTCAAAAAAAAACATTATCAAAATTTCAAAAAATAAAAAATATTGCATTCACATCAAGTTGCATACCATTGCATTATCACTTACATTAGGCATAATCATCATTTGCACTTTACATTTTAGAGTGGCTCATACATGTCTAGCACTAAGATGGTACACTAGTCACAATTCACAATCAATGTTGTCAAGGTCATCATTCACCTCATTCCATAGTTACTTATCATTTCCATCTACATTTCATACATTTCCATAGTCGTGTCCATTCCCTTCACTTAGCCATTTTTTTTAGAATGTCATTAGGGTTTTTCGGTCACTTAGCCATATCTAGTTTCTTCTCAGATTTTGTAGAAGGCTAGTGAGATTTTTAGGAGGTAGAGTCTTGCTTAGATTGTGCCTCGTATACATCAAATCCCAACACATTTTCACACTAATAAATCCAAGTTTTATGAAAGGAAATATGAAATCCACAAAGTGGTCTAGGGTACCTTGAGCGAAAAGTTTATCCTGCTCATCCCCTGTGCGAATGGTTCAAGAATGCTGAGAATTGGCAAAAGGACAAGCTCTTCCCTACCCAATTCCCCAAAATAAATAGTGGTTTTCACCACTATCAAAAATCCCAAACACCCTTGATCCCTAAAGTCGTAAGGATTCGTACTACACGTCCCTGAGAAGGATGGGTAGTCATCCCCAAGGCCTAAAAGATCAATACCATTCCAAAGAAAATCCCAAAAGTTCACATCAAAATTCCCAAACACCCTTGATCCCTAAAGTCGTAAGGATTCATACTACACGTCCCTGAGAAGGATGGGTAGTCATCCCCAAGGCCTAAAATATCAATACCATTCACAAGCAAAAATCCCACAAGCTCAACTTTGAAATCAAAATTCAAAATCAAAATCCTCAAAAAGCAACAATCAAAAGAAATAGTGGTTATCACCACTCCCCAAATCCCTTGCTCAAAGAAAATCAAATACAAAATAAACAGTGATTATCATCACTATATATGAGCAAGTATCCCAATAAAATTGAATAAAAGAAAGGTACCTGAGCTTGAATCCCTGGAATTCTCAGCATTTGAAAAACCATTTAGGTGATCCTCATTACGGGTTTGGTGGATAGCCTATCTGGCAATGATGGTATCCTAAATGCATGATGATATGTCTACCACATTAGCTTTGCATGTGTGTAGACCAATGTTTGCATGTGGACGAGCTAGCTTTTGGTCACCTATACTACCTAGTGGTCTAATCCAACTGAGTACAAAACTCTAAATTGTGGCATTCATAGAGTGATCCTCATTACAGGTTTGGTGGATAGCCTACTTGTCAATGGCGGTATCTTTATGCATCTCATAGGAATGAACTCACTTGCACACACAGGGATATTGAGTATCTTGGTCATCCTAACAGATTCATACCTTGTCAAAAAGTCCTGCATGGTTAGTATACAACTTTTGATCAGTTGACTAGAGTGTTTGAGTCTCATGAAAACCTCATAGGCCTTCTAGAACATTCATTTTATTCATTCCATTTTATCACATGTATGTCAGTTTCCATTTGCACAAATCCATTACATAGTCTCATGACAATATTCCACATGAATTGATGAATTCTATACAGTCTATGGTGCTAACATAGTATGTCATATAGTGTTCATATTCCATCAATACACATCAATAGATCATCCATTTCATTATGCATACACACATTGCATATCATCAAATAACATCATAGTACAACACATGCATCCATCAATGCATCCATAGATCATAACACATAATGCATCTAACGCTCCAAATTATCATAATTGCAAATCAAGCAAACATTTTTGTAACATCAACTAGGGCATTATTGGTATCATACCTCCCCTAATCAGCAATCAAACAGTTAAGCAATCAACCTCAAAAATCCCCAAAGGTATCCATAAACCCTTTGGTCACCCAAAAGCTCCAAAGGTATCCATAAACCCTTTGGTCACCCCAAATGCCCCAATGGCATCCACTAAGTCCATTGGTCATAATAACAACATGTTTAATCCAAATAAACAATGGATAACTTAATCAAGTTAATCGTGTTCATCTTGTGAATCATTGCCAAAGACAGTCATGCACCCCCTTTGCTTGGGGCAAATAAGCAAAAGATCAAAAGCAAATTCAAGCAAACTAGTAAGCTTATCTCCTATTGCCATCAAGGCTAGGATTTTATTTAAGCTTATCTCCTATTGCCATCAAGGCTAGGATTTGATTTAAGCTTATCTCCTATTGCCATCAAGGCTAGGATTTGATTTAAGCTTATCTCCTATTGCCATCAAGGCTAGGATTTGATTTAAGCTTATCTCCTAATTGCCATCAAGGCTAGGCTAAAGCGTAGACTTGAGCTCATCTTCCAACTGCCACCAAGGCTAGGATTAGACTTAAGCTTGTTTGCCAATATGCCAAAGAACACCAAAATCAAGTTCCTTAACTTGTCGAAGGCATTAATTCAGAGAGGCATACCCTTTCCATGGTTGGGGCATCCAATGTTGATGAGGTATTCTTCTATGAAATCTCATCAAAACTCAAAAATTAAAAAATAATTAAAACAATTCAAAACAACAAAAACAACACAAAAAGCTAAAGAAAGGGTCCAAAACCCACCAAAATTCAAGTCAAATTTGGGTCAAGCGACTCATCACTTTTCTCATTGGTCATTCCCTCATCGACTCATCGCTTGAGGGGGTAGTCATACTTAACAATTCATTAAATCAACAATCACACACTCAATTATGCGAATTGTGTTCGTTCAATGAATCTTTGATAAAGACAATCATGCTCCTGCTTGGGGCAGCAAACAAGCACACAATATCACAATTAACACATAACATGCAATGAAATTACTCATTGTAACATCATAAAGTTACCAAATACTTGGTTTACTCTAACCCTATTATAAGTGAACAATGTTCAAGCATAGACCAATACTCAATTCATTTAATGAGTCAGAAACAAGGATTCAAGAACACATGCCCTTTTCATGATTGGGGCATCTAAAGTTGGTTAGGTTATCGAGTAACCTTAATCATTCAACATTTTGGTCATCTATTTTTGCTCAGCATTGTGTTGCACACAATGCATCTCAAAAAGGGGCATCTATAGACACTAAAATATGGTAAACCCGATTAAGCACCCACAAACAATGATCAAATTGACATCATATGGCCCCTTGGGCAGCCCTCAGGAGGCTCACAATGGTTCTAGCCACTCCAAAAGGGTTTTGGAGGCTACTAGCCCAATTTTGGGAGGTTTTGGCCCAAAATTCACCACCATCCCACCCTAGGATGGTGGTAGATTCCCACCATCCCACCCTAGGATGGTGGTGAGCCATCGTCCCAGGGTGGGACGGTGAGCAAGTTTGACCCAGAAAAAGTCAAATCTGGGACAAATGGCACCCAAAAACTGCCATTTAGCATGCCATATGGAGCATGCGGGTCAGAGGGCACTCGAAGCCTTATGACATACTTCTTAATGGAGGCCCAAATTGGAGATTCTCTTCCACATCCATTGCATGCCTCCCGTTTGACAAGTGGCACCTCCTGCCATGCATGCCCTTGCATGCCTTTTTGCACATGAGCCCCTTTGGGCTATAAAATGGATACAATGTCCACAAAAAAATTATAGAGAGGAGTTCTAGGATATGCAATGGAGTGCTTCCGAGATTTCCCCTCACCTTATTGCACCTTTTTGCCCTCGAAATCTCTCTTTTGCCAAGGAGGTTACCGGGTGACTTCAAGAAGGTAATCTGAGCATAACTTTTCCATCCGGGTGAATTTCTTCACCAAATTCGATGAAAACACACCTTATATTGTTTAGGAACATCTTCTAGTGATTTTGGTAGCAAAAAGTGGCCGGAATTGGTGGGTATCCCCTCCCAGGGTGCCCCCAAATAGTTGCAGTCACCACCATCCCCCCTAGGATGAGGGTAAATTCTTACACAATTTCACTACTATTTTTAATTATTATTTTTCTATATTATCCCATGATGCTACAGTTCAAATTTCAGGTGATTTGGAGTTAAATTGACAAAGTTATAGCATTTTTAAGTTTTTGCAGGCTCGTAGGGCCCATCCGGGCACCCCAATTTGAAAATATAATCATATGGGTTGTCTTGAAATGTCAATTTATGCATACTGTCCAAATTTCATGAGTTTTGGATATGTTTAGGTTCGGGATTTGCTTGTCTTCTTCTTCGTAGGTTACAGGCGGGTGACGCAAAATCGAGGGGTCTACAGATGCAATTTCTGATATATTTTTGGTGATATCCCCTCAAAACATCCTCTTTAACATCTCTACAAATTTTCAAGTCATTTGGACATGTTTTGATATATTTTTAATATATGCGCTATTTTGCCCCTATGGGGATTGCATGTTTTCCACCATACACCCTTGCTATTTGACCCCTTTGGCTTCCTTGTGTGTAGGTGCAGGTTCTTAGAAGGCATTGGGAAGGAATATCAGACATCAGAGATTGAATATACAAGCAGCGGTGGCATTGGCCCGCCCACCTCGATTGTGGGTATGAGGAAAAGCATTGGATGTGCACCCTGATTCCTTGGAGGAATTGATCCTTGGGCACCCCAAAAATTGTAACAATTGTATCACATTTTGAGCCCTCAAGGGGACTGCTGTGTAACCTTGGATCTGATCCACCAAATTAATAAAGAAGACACTCATTTAATTTCATTCTTTATTGTTTGGTATTGCTTCATTTTCATATGCATGCTTATGTTTGATGCTCATGTGCAAGATGGGATAGATACACATATTTTTTCTCTTCATTAGGTGCACCACTTTTCCCTACTTTAGTATAAAATTATAATTGAAACAAAATATTTGTTTTCCCCCACCGCAATTACTAGTGCAACCTAATTACAAGGCTTAGCCTTCGTTGGCCAAAAACCATTTGCAACAAAAGCAAAGACAATATACTCATTTGTTAGAGCCCTTAGCATCAATTTTAAATCGGTTGTATGAGGAACGAGCAATCATGCTTCTTGAGACCCATCCATTGAAACCTAACAAACGTATATCAAAGGCACATAGGAAAGATCTATACTGTGTTTATCATAGACAAAGAGGTCATGGCATCCAGACATGTTATCCTTTTAGAGATTTAGTTCAAGATATGATCAAGAGGCAAGAGCTTCTGGTGGGAAATCCTCTTGCTCATAACAACCAACTGATAGGAGACTTCTAAGACCTCTGGCCCATACACGAAGCAAACACAACACCTGTCAACCACTTTGAGCAACCCAAAGGTAGCAGACCTTCCCCACCATCCACATCACAACCAATGAATCATGGTGAGAATTCTCATGATATCATACCTTTCTCACATTCATTGAGTAGCACACACACTAGGGGTTCCTAAGGTATCATGCCTTCCCCCTCACAAAACACTCAAAATTCAAAAATAATTTAAAATACCAAAAATCCAAACAAATCATAAAAAGGCTCAATCATAGTAATTGTTGGGGGTATACAAGGTATTGCACCTTCCTCCTAAGAACACAAAGTAAGCAAAGTTACAAAAGCCTCCAAGGGTATCTACACATCGCTTGGTCAACCTAAAAACACTCCTTGACTATCTATGATCATCTAGGTCAACCCTAAAAGCCCAAATCCCTTTGGTCACAACAAAATGCCCCTAGGCAGTCATAGACACTTTCTAAGTGTCACTGACCGTCTAGGTCACCCAAAAGGCTCCTAGCGGGTTTTCACCATCTAAGTCAAATAAAAATACTCCTAGACTATCTACGATCATCTAGGTCAACCCTAAAAGCCCCAAAGGCATCCATAAACCCTTTTGTCACAACTAAATACCCCTAGGTAGTTGTAGATATTTTCTAAGTGTCATTGACCACCTAGGTCACCCAAAAGGCTCCTAATAGGTTTTCACCATCTAGGTCAAATAAAAATGCTCCTAGACTATCTACGATCATATAGGTCAACCCTAAAAGCCCAAAAGGCATCCATAAGCTCTTTGGTCACAACCAAATGCCCCTAGGCACTCGTAGACACTTTCTAAGTGTTGTTGATCGTCTCGGTCACCCAAAAGGCTCCTAGCAGGTTTTCACCATCTAGGTCATGTAAAAATGCTTGTAGACTATCTATGATCATCTAGGTCAACCCAAAAATCCCCAAAGGCATCCATAAGATCTTTGGTCACAACCAAATTCCCCTAGGCAGTTGTAGACACTTTTTAAGTGTCGTTGACCGTCTAGGTCACCCAAAATGCTCCTAACAGGTTTTCACCGTCTAGGTTAAGTAAAAACACTCCTAGACTATCTACGATCATCTAGGTCAAACCAAAATGTCCCAAAGTCATCCATAAGCCCTTTGGTCACAACCTAAAAGTCTCTTAGGTTGTCTAGAATTGTCTAGGTCACCCCTAAATGCTCCAAGGGTGCCTATATCCCACTTGGTCAACCTAAAAGGCTCCTAGGCGATCTAGAACCATCTAGGTCACCCTAAAATTCTCCAAGGGTGCCTATATCCTGCTTGGTGATGAGGCCTGGAAATGCCTCCATCATAGAATATTTTGAACAACTAAAACTTACCTAAAACTCTATGATTTACTTTATATACTAGTTAAGTTAATCTAATATGATGTGTATTGATTGTTTGCATGATTGAATGTGTTTGGAATATTATATGCTGATTTTTACAGTTTTTGTGTAGTTTTATGTAACTTTGTCGTGACCTGTTACATAAGGGATATGCTTAGGGTGATAACAAAACTTTACTATTCTTATTTTGATGTTTCTCAAGCAGTAATTTCTTTGAATTTAGAAAATAGTGCAAAGAATTGTTACTGTGCAGCAGAAACTGGTTTTCCTGTGTAAATTCCAGCCAACTACCAATGAATGGCAAGGCATGGAATTCACACATGAAGAGAAATGAATGCTATTGCAATATGATCCTAAGGACTAATCCACCTAAGAAATGCAGCTAAAATAAATTTAAGAGTACATATTTGGTCATTCTAAAGATCTTCGGATTGAGAAATACAGTCTCTTCGGATTGAGCGAATATCTTCGGATTGAGCCACTTAGCTTCGGATTGAGAACATAAAGCACTTTTTGACCTGTTGACTGATTTTTGATGGTGGAAAAATGGAAAGAAGGCTGAGGAGGTTAAAGGAAAATATCTCCCATATAACTTTGTCGTCCTTGCCGTCCAAAGCCACAATTTATGGAAAATATCCTCTTCTAGGATAAACCCAAGGAATATTGCAGAATAACAGGAATTGATTTGCAGAGTATATTTTTGTTGTAATTAGATTTTAGGCATCTATAAAAGATAGCTCCCATATAGGTTGATCTGAGAAGAAGAATAATAATAATAGTAGAAATGGTAGTAGAGAAAAGATAGATAGAGAATAAGTGAGAAAACTTAGATTGTTACAGTTTTGTAACAGGTTTTAGCAGCAGATTTGTAATCATATTCTGAATCAATAAAGTACAAGTTTTTCTATTAATTTTGTTATGTTTGAGTGTGAGTAAGATTTATAGAGAGAGGAACTCATACCTTCTTCTGGAAAATGAGGTTGGCCACTTCCAGACCTAGGAGGAGGACTAACAGACAGGTTTTGTTTTGATTTTGTTGCAGCAAAATAAGCTGTGAAACTTGTCAATTTTATTCTTTTGTAGTAGTTAACATCCATTTCAGTCCTAATAATTTATTTTCTATTCAATATACTTTTGTGATGTGATTAGCAGTAGATCTGATTAGTCTTTTTGCTTTCCAACAACTTTCCAATTTTTTGCAATTTCTATTTCCAACAATTTATAGTTTTCTATAATTTTCTTGCATTATTGTTTTTGTTGTCAACCCCTGCACAAAAGATTGACAACCTTCTATTACAAAGTATTGATAGGACTTAATTTTAGTTTTCATTATTGCAAGAGTAAATAGACTTTCATTTTGCAACTATAATTAGGTTTCCAATTTTGCAACTGTAACTAGGGTTTTAATTCTGCAATTTAATTAGATTTCATTCTTGTAACTATAACTAAGGTTTCATTTCTACAATCAGCAATTAGTTTTCATTCTTGCAATTAGATTAAAGTTAAATTTATGCAATTTATAGGTAGAAGAGACCTAAAAAAAACCCCACACAATCAATTCCACAAATAATACTTGCTACTCCCAATTGACCTTAAATTATAGCCATGTTCATTCCTTCTTTCATAGATAGCCTTGTACACTACCCTGGATTGACAAATTCATTGAGAATTAATGATGTGCTTAATGACAGACCATAATTTTGCCACTGTTGCTGGGTATACTATTGTTAGAAGGTGTCAACAATTCAATAGCTATTAATTAGACTGAGTTGTGAAAATTCAGGGTAAAATTTGAATATAACAGTTGGTTAAGTAACAATTATTGACTTATAATTTATGTCATTAAGGAGTAGGCATGAATGAGTAGGCCTAGGGATGAAGAAGGAAAAATTATCCAAAGAGATCTCTGGCTTATTCCATTAAGAAGATCTTCACTCATATGGGTTGAATCACCTGTGTTTGAACTACCAGAAAATCTAAAACAAAAACCACCAGCTTCATCATCATCAGAATCTCCTGAGCAAGAAAAATTACTAGACTCATTATCAACAGAAGGTTTTGGACCTCTTGAGAAAGAAATTTGGATAGGCTTAACTATTTTTGAAGAACAAGAAATTATAGCAAAAAGAGGAAATCCATATGGGGATGACCAGCATGGTCGTGTCCATAATGAAAATGATCAAGATGATCAAGATGTGCTCCAACCTCCTAGAACATTTGAATATCCTATTCTTCTTAATACCACATAGAACGTTCCCATGAAAAAAATCTCACCTTCAGTGCTTCCAACCTTCCAGGGTGTTGCATCTGAAGACCCTTATTAATTCCTTTTTGAGTTCAAAGTAGTGTGTCAAACCTATGACTATATAAATGATAATAAAAAACTCAAGGGTTTTCCTTCAACACTCAAGGACTCAGCATTACGCTGGTTGATGAGCTTATAGCCATATTCCATCCAAACTTGTGATCAAATGGAGACTATGTTTTTATACAAGTATCAAGAGTATTATCGAGTAAGGAATGGGAAAGATGAGTTTTTCAGAATTAAACAAGAAGATGATGAAACATTAGAAGATTACCTTGATAGATTTGTGTTTGTTCAAAGGTGTGGACTAGGAGAACCAGAATTGTGCAAAATCATTTTTCTAAGAGGATTACAAGATGAATCCATAGAGGTATTATATTTTATGGTAAATGGGGATGTAAGTACTCGTAATATGGATGAGATTGTGTATATTTGTAGAAATTACTCTCGCACTAGGTAGAAAAGAAAGAAAAATAGTACAAATGGCACTGATGTGAAGGACCTAATAGAGGAACTTGCAAATTTTAAACACAGCTCTCAGAGAAATTTCTACAAAAGCAAAAACCATAGAAACTTTAGCAATTTATTGCCCAAGATGCAGGAATAAACATGCCTTACAGGAATGTCCTCTAAATAAAACATCCATTTTAGCCATATGTAGTATTTTCTCCAAAGGACATTTGACTGACAAATGTCATCTGCTACCACAACTAAAAATTGTCCTAGAAACAAATAGAAGAACTCAATTATGTGGGACAAAGACAAGGGGGAAACTTTTAACAGTATCAAAATACCCCTCATTTTCCTACAAATTGGGGAAACAACCATGGAAACATGTCTTGGGGATAGTCAGAACCACCCCAACGTCCTTGGAATTATTCTCGATGGAAAAATTCTCAAGAATGGCCATAGATAGGTTGGAATAATCCATCTTGGAATCAAAATCAAAATAACTCACCATGGACTTAGAATCAAAGTAATCCATCTTGGATGCAAAATCAACAGAAGTGGGGTCAACAATACCAGTCCTATCCAAGGCAACAAAGAAATCAAGGTCAAACTCAAAATTTGCTGCCTGCCTGTCTATATGGTTGATTTTGAAGGAAATTCATATATGCAAATTCTGGATTGTAGCAACATACAACTATGTTCAGGGAAAGTTTTACCTAAACCTATTATAATTGAATTGAAAGAAGATGAAATTCAAGAACATATTGTCAAACCAACAATGGGAAAATAAGAATAACCATAGGCAGAACAGTTACCTTCATCAGGGATAATTCCATACCCTGAGGGACTTAACACTACAACACAAAATTCTAAATTAGAGTTAGTGAAAGAACTCAAAAAATTAACCATATCACTGCCATTATTACAAGCCGTTAAGGATATACTTGTTATTAAAAGAACTATCTGAGATTTGTGCAATAGAAGAGCAGGAAGAAAAAAAAAAGCATTTCCTAAAACTGTTCATGTTGAAGGAAAGATAGCTGATCTCTTGTTAGGAAAACTAGTACCTCCAAAGTATAGTGACCCAGGAAGTCTAGTTATCATAGTGATCATAAGATCAGTACCAATATCAAACGTCTTAGTTGATCTAGGATCTACAATAAATATCATGACCAATGATACAATGGAACAATTACAGCTCAAACATCTCAGCCCCACATTCACAGTTTTAGAAATGGCTAATAGTTCAGTTACAAAACCTGAAGGTATCATTGAAGATGTCCCTATAGAAGTTTCTTCTTGGGAATACCCTACATATTTTTTGGTTTTACAGCCAAGAAACTCAACACATGGCTATCCCATTATCCTAGGAAGACCTTGGCTTGCAATTGCAACAACATTTATAGACTACAGATCTAGAAAAATGAAATTTTCCAATGGTATTGGCCTAAAACAGATTTCTCTATATCCTCCTACAAGACCTTTAAACAATTTCACATGTCAGTTATGGTTTCCTGACTCAGTTGAAGAACCAGAAGATGTTATTTCCACACTAGCCACCTTGGTAGTAAGGGAACACATAGAAGACCTCCATGACACAGAAATTTCAAAAAATGAAATAGTCCTAATGAATGTTCTGCATGAACAAGGGTTATAAGAGGAAGCAAAAAATATCAATAAATTTCTATTGAGATAAGAAGGTCAAATTTATGAAGAAATGCCATCTATACCATCACAGGAAACATCTGTTTCATTACCACATGGGTGGCATCATCACTTGATCTTCCCTTCTCATTTTTCCATACAGGATATGCTTCCATTATAAATCAATGAGACAAAAACTTCTTATGTTCTCCCATCTCATCATTGTCCTCTTAATTCCCTAGTCAACAATTGTGAATAAGTAAATTTAGTCCTTCCAAATAAAAAACAAATAGAAGTCCATCCAAGGAAATTTCTAAACATAAATAGCCAGCTTACTAGGGAAGAGGAAGAAAATTTGACAATTTTTTTGCAGAAGCATATCCATGCTTTTGCTTGGGATTACAAAGATATGTCAAGGATTCACCCTGATGTATGTACTCATAGAATTTATACTGAAGATGTCAAGCCTATAAGATAGCCTCAGAGAAGACTGAATCTTGCCTTGAGGGATATTGTGAAAGAATAAATTGAAAAACTTTTGGAAGTAGGATTCATTTACCCAATTTTTGATAGTCGATGGGTCTCTCCATTGGTTATAGTGCCTAAGAAAAATGGAAAAATGAGAGTATGTATAGACTATAGATAACTGAACAAAGTGACATACAAATATTATTTTCCATTTTCATTCATAGATCAGGTGTTAGATACTCTTACTGAAAATAAATATTTTTGTTTTCATGATGGTTTAGTGGATATAATCAAATTCAGGTTGCACCTGAAGATCAATAGAAAACAACCTTTACCTATCCATGGGAAACATTTGCCTATAGGGTCTTAGCTTTTGGTTTGTGTAATGCCCCAACAACATTTTAGTGAGTAGTGTTAGCCATATTTTCTGATATGACTACCAACAATGTTGAAATATACATGGATGATTTCACAGTCTGTGGATAGACTTTTGAATTTACATTGGAACACCTTGATAAAGTTTTAACTCGCTATGAAACCTACCAGTTATCCTTAAATCTAGACAAATATTTTATGATGATGGAGGAAGGAATAGTTCTTGGTCATCACATATCTCCTCAAGGGATCCAGGTTGATCCAAATAAGGTGGAAATTATCAAGAACCTTCTCCCTTATAAAACTCAGACTGATGTCAGAAGCTTCCTAGGACACATTGGTTTTTATCGCAGGTTTATTCCCAACTTTAGCACAATAGGTAATCCCATGTTTACCTTATTGACTAAATATTTTGAAGCTCTAAAAGAAAAATTAGTAACTCCACCTATGTTAAGAGGACCTAACTGTACATTACCATTCCACATACAGACTGATGCTTCCAATACTGCAATTGGAGCAACATTTGGATAAATCGACAATGGTGAACACTATGATATCTACTACATTAGCAAGAACTTGATAGGAGCTAAAAAAAATTATACCACAACTGAGAAATACTTTGCAGTAATCTATGCCATCAATAAATTTAGGCATTACATCACAGGATATCAAATATTCATTCACATAGATCACATAGTCATTAAATATTTGATGAATAAGCCTATGGTGAGTGTAAGTATTATCCATTGGTTACTGTTGCTACAAGAATTTGATTTCACAATAATAAATAAACCAGGAAAAGCTAATATTGTAGTAGATTTTTTGTCCAGGTTGCAGAACACAAAGGAAGGGGAATTAGTGGAGGACACTTTTCCTGATGAAAAATTATTTGCTATATCTGTCCAATAACCTTGGTTTGTAGATATAGCCAACTATTTGGTCACAAGGAAAGTTCTCCCACATTTTACTTCCAAACAAAGAAAACAATTGATCAAAAAAAGCTCTTCTTTTGAATGGATTCAAGGTATGTTTTTCAAGAGTAGTCTTGACCATGTGTTACATAGGTGCATCCGAAAGGATGAGGTATATGATATCCTTAGGGCTTGTCATGATGAACCCTCCGATGGACACTATTCTATAAAAAGCACAATTAGGAAAATTTTAGGAATAGGATATTATTGGCCATCTCTTCACAAGGATGTGAAAAAGTACATCAAGTATTGTGATGCATGCCAAAGAATTGGGAAACCCACTCACACAAATGAAATGTCACTATAGCCTCAAGTGATTTTAGAACCATTTGAGAGGTGGGGGTTTGATTTTTTGGGACCTATTGATCCACCTTCTCAAGGAAAGGTGCATATTCTGGTATGCATTTATTACCTGACAAAGTGGGTAGAGGTGTGTGCTTTCAAACATGCTCATGAAGGGAAGGTCATTGATTTCTTGTATAACCAAATTTTTAGAGATTTGGAGCTCCATGGTCTATCACCATAGACCAAGGACCCCAATTTTCATCTAAATTTATTGAGGATTTTACAGAGTTGTATGAAATCAAACATTGGAAATCATCACCTTACCACCCATAAGCCAATGGTCAAGTTGAGGTAACAAATAGAGAATTGGAACGGATATTGACAAAAATAGTAGTTGTTCATAGGAGAAACTGGCTAGATAAATTACTTGATGTAGTTTGGTAAATCCACTAATGGATTCACACCTTATGAACTAGTTTTTGGTAAAAATCCCCTTCTACCTATTGAATTTGAGCTACTAACATTGTGCACAACATTGGAAATTGGAATTGAATTGTCACGGGAACATGCGGACAAGATTCTACAACTGAATGCATCGGATGAACTTCATCGGATGCTCTGCACCAAAATAAAGTAATTCAAGAGCAGAGGAAGTTGTGGCATGATGGCCACCTGCAACAAAGAAAATTTTAGCAAGGAGATTGGGCTTTGATGTTTGATTATCGCTATGTGGACTTCCCTGGAAAATTAAGGACTAGATGGCTTGGACTGTACCAGATTGAAAATTTATTTGACAATGGAGCAACTTGCCTCTCTCCCATTGATGATTCACAGAGAAAGTTGGTAGTGAATGGACATCGCATTTGATTGTACCATACACCTCTAACTAAGGAGGAGTTATTGCAACAACTTGATAGATTGGATGCACAACAGGTAGAAGAGATTCCCTCTTCCACCACAATTGCCACAGATTGAGCATAATCACAGATTTCAAGAAAATAGAAAAATTAAAAAAAAATCATAAAACAAAAATATGAATAAATTATGGTTGTAAATTCCTTCATGGGCATAATCAGAATAAATAAAAAATAAATAAAAAAGAGAAAAATGAATAACTCAGCAGTGAAATTTTTTTTCTAAGGCACTACTGAGTTGGTATGCATGAAAACCAGTTTTCTAGCATGCATAACCTTGAAAATTTTTGAGTCACCATTGTACAAATTCACTAACTACATTTGTTTTTGAAGTATTGTAGTAAGCCTCAGTAGAGCATCAACAAAATTAGTCATCTTTCAAAAACTTGCATTAACTTGTTTTAACCAGGTATATGTTTCTTGCACTTTTCTCATTGTAAAAATTTGATATATAGTATATGACAATTAACCATTAGTATAAAAGTGTTCATAAGAGTTGGCATAAGCAAAACATGTTTTAAAAGAAGAATGTTGGTTTTTACTATATCTTCGAAATGACTACTACATTGTATCTTCAGAATGAAGCTTTATCTTTGGATTAAAAATTATCTTCGAAATGACAAGTCCAGCCTTGTCTTCATATTGCGAATGACAAGTCCAGCCTTATCATCAAATTGGGAATGACAAGTCTAGCCTTGTCTTCGGATTGAAAACTGTCTTTAGAATGACAAGTCCTGCTTTGTCTTCGGAGTGAACCTTTATCTTCAGAATGAAATTTAATCTTTGAAAGGAGCACTTAATGTTATTTTTCCACGTGGCATCCAAGGAGGGAGAAAAGACACGATCAACAAATTTTTTTATTCTATGTGATCATTGACACATGTCAACTGGTTCACGGTGAGATTTGTCTCATCTCGAGGAAGTACAAAATCATGGGGAAAATAACTAATAATGTGCCACCATTATTCATTGCTGATAACCATGCATGTGGGAAAATCACGTGCAGATCGTATGAGCTAAGGAGATTTGACGGCAAGGATGTATGTCCAATGATTGATGGACAAGTGTCCAAGTAAAAAATAGGGAAGCATGCCACTCTTCATTTCGAAGAAGTAATCACTGATGCAACATGATTACAAGAATTTATTTTTGAATAAGAATAGAACATTGCAAATCCAAAGAGAAAACCTTGTAATTCTATAGAAACCAGAAACCAGTGACCTAGCGGATGGTTGTAGCAGTAGAGGTGACCAGTATTTTTATCACAGTAAGAATTGAAAAATGGGATGAAAGATAAAAATGGAACCATCAGATACTACCATCCTTCGAGAGATTCTAGAAGTGTTGCAAATTTTTGAAGATAGATGGTTTATGCCATTTTTAGACAAATTCGATGGAAGCTCTAAATATTTGGCTATCGAATTTTCTCGCACATTAAAAAATAATAGGGTGCACATCAATGGCATGAGAATTGAGGTAACCCCTAAAATTCTTAGTCAAATTATTGAACTTCCACTAGAGGGTCTTCAAATTTCTAGAACTGGCAAGAATACACTAGCAAACATAGTCAATTTCTGGAAGAAGATGATAAAGAACCAGAATACTTGATAAATAACAACATGTGTAAGGGTGTAAAGAGGACCAGTTTGCAAAAACCCTGGGATAAAGTAGCCACATGGGTAATCAAGTTTTTAACCTATGAAGGGCAGTATGTAGCTTTATCAGGGCATCATTTTAAAATTTTGAACCACCTTAGACATGGTAGGCAACAACCTAAGGTTAGGGTAAATATTCCCCTATATCTACACCAGGAGCTACAAAACATGCAAAATGCTATCAGGAGGGAAAAAGGAGCCCTCACCACCATGGTCTTATAAAATTGGTCTATAAGAATCATTTCAGAGGAAACCTAAGAAGCTTTGATAGGTTTTACTTTGCTCTGACTGATGTAGTCTTCAGAAAAGAGGATGAGGAGGAAGAAGACATAGATGTTGTTGTAGAGGAGGAAACAAATGTTGTTGTAGAGGAGGAAACAGATGTTGCTACAAATATTGCTACAAAAGCAACAGAGTACCTTTCCTCAGAGCCTTCAACCTCACAAACCAAGAGAGGTTCTAGAACTGGCAACAAAAAAGGAAAACAGAAGAGGGTCCATTTTTTTGAGAATATTGTTGATCTGACAGAACAAGAGAATGAAGTTCCTAGTAAAACTAGAGAAGAGATAGAAGTGGAAGCAGAGGAAATTCCACCAGACCTGATACAATTCCTACAACCCTTGTTAACATAAGAAAATAGAGTAAGAAGAGAAAGTATACACTAGGAACTAGGAGGTCTACAAGACTCCACCTGAAAGAAACAAAAAAATAGATGATTGAAGAGGAAAACAACCAAGGTAGTCTTGATGTCACAGAAATACAACCAGCCACTGTAAATACCACCTTGGAGGATTTTTTAGAATTTCTTGAATAGTTGGTTGAGGAAGAGTCTGGACAAGACAATTTTTAAAATTGATGCAAACTTGGATGCAATCATAGATAACCTTATGGAACCTTTTGAATAGGATCAAACAGTTGAAAAATAAAGTGAGATAATGGTTGAGCAACAAATTACAGATAATTTGTTTGCATTAGATTTTGAATCAGAAGAAGATGAGGTGGACATTGCAGAACAGTTGAGAGCATCCAAGAGTGTGATTAAAACACAAACAAGATGGGTTTAGGAGAAGGAAAATATCATTGAAGAATATGAAAAAAACTAATTATAGAGTTGCAGTAGGAAGTGGAGGAACTAAATAGTGGACTGTTACAATTTGAAAAATAGTCAACTACAGCAGATAATGAGGAAGAGTTGGCTCAATTACTGCTTGGATTATCTAGGGCAGATAATTCTTCCCCCTTGATAGAGGCATATTTGGATGAAAACATAAGAGCTCATTTCGAAGCAGTGCCCTTCCATTTCGAAGCAACACCTTCTCAATTCGAAGATGCTCCAGAATTGATCGGGAGCCTAGAAAAGAATATTTGTGGAGAGTCACAGTAGTTATGTTTGCAAGAAACACTAGCACAAGAGCATTTTGAACAGTAAAATGTAAATAATTAAGTAAGTGCTCCTCTGAATAATATTTTTGTAGAAGTAGGGATACAAGTAGAATTGTTGTCATATGTCCAACTAGTGGAAGTAGCAGAAAAAGGGATACAAGTAGAATTGTTATTAGATGTCCAACCAGTAGAAGTGGCAGAAAAAGAGGTACAGGTGGAACTTTTGCCTAAGTTTCAACTTGTAATTAGACCACCCAATACTGTATCTTTGGAGCAGTATAATACATACATTGCTAACTAGATGATCAAATATGAAAATATTGCCACATAGGTTGAGAAATTGAAACTAGTAGGAAAACAACTGGAGACAAAGGACACATAAATTAGTGCATTGAATGAAAAAGTAACTAACCTGTGTCAAATTGCTGAATTTTTGGTTCAATTCAGAATACCTTCCAGGTTTTATAGTCTCATTCTAAAGGAGAAATATCTGAGATGTCAGGTTATGATAATTAGCTCAGGTCTCCCCTATAAACTAGAAAAAGCTAAAGAGTTTTTGGAAGCTTACTTCAAGAGTCCTACAGAGCAGAAAAACTTGCTATGTGAGTTATTTTTGCACAACTTTTTCATTCCAGAGGATGTAGATTTCCACCCCTAGATTTGCATAGGAGATGTGCAATTGAGAGCTTTTATGTCTACCTTACAAAATTAGTTTTACTGGGACCAAGAAAAAAGGTAAAATAAGGAAATTTAATTAATAGCTGAATTGTTAGTCAGAGCAATTCAGACAAATCATCCGATTATCACCAGATAGCATTTTATCATGATGAACAGGGACGATATCAAAAGGATGTATTTGAGAAATTTGAGGGACTATGTAACTAAATTCTAGAATTTTTGTAATGATAATTTTGTTCCAGAATTATCACATTGCAAAAATAGATGGGCATCCATGTCTTTACATAAAAGAGAGCCTATCTCCCCCATTAAACTAGAATGGTACAGAAGAAGAGCAAAAGAGGTGATATAGCTTATTGAAATTATGTAGCATAACTGGGTAGGTCTCATATTTAGGCCTCCAACCATAATTACTCCAGTTCCCTACTATTTTGAAGAGGATCCTCAACCAGATGAGTAGTTTGAATATTGGCTCAGAAACCTTCAAGAGAACCGAGGATACTATATAGGAAAAAAGTTGTTCTACATATCATGAAACTTGAATATGGATATTTGTGATTCTATAGCCCAACAAAATGCATAAGGACATGCATTAATATAAGTTGGGGGGAAAATTATGAGGCCTAGAAATACCTCCATCATAGCATGTTTTGAACAACTAAAACTTACCTAAAACTCTATGATTTACTTTATATACTAGTTAAGTTGATATAATATGTTGTGTATTAATTGTTTGCATGATTTATGTGTTTGGAATATTATATGCTAGTTTTTACAGTTTTTGTGTAGTTTTATATCACTTTGTCGTGACCTTTTACATAAGGGATATGCTTAGGCTGATAGCAACACTTTACTATTCTTATTTTGATGTTTCTCAAGCATTAATTTCTTTGAATTTAGCAAATAGTGCAAAGAACTATTACTGTGCAGTAGAAACTGGTTTTCCTGTGTAAATTCTAGCCAACTACCAATGAATGGCAAGGCATGGAATTCACACATGAAGAGGAATGAAGGCTATTGCAATCTAATCCTAAGGACTAATCCACCTAAGAAATGTAGCTAAAATAAATTTAAGAGTACATAGTTGGTCATTCTAAAGATCTTTGGATTGAGAAATACAATCTCTTCAGATTGAACGAATATCTTCAGATTGAGCCACTTAGCTCTGGATTGATAACTTAAAGCACTTTTTGACCTGTTGACTAATTTTTGATGGTGGAAAATTTGAAATAAGGCTGAGAAGGTTAAATGAAAATATCTCCCATATAACTTTGCTGTCCTTGCCATCCAAAGCCACAATTTATGGAAAATATCCTCTTCTAGGATAAACCCAGGGAATACTATAGAATAACAGGAATTGATTTGTAGAGTATATTTTCTATTGTAATTATATTTTAGGCATCTATAAAAGATAGATCTCATCTAGGTTGAGATAAGAATAAGAATAATAATAATAGTAGAAATGGTAGTATATAAAATATAGATAGAGAATAAGTGAGAAAATTGATATTGTTACAGTTCTGTAATAGGTTTTAGCAACAGATTTGTAATCATGTTTTGAATCAATAAAGTACAAGTTTTTCTATTCATTCTATTATGTTTGAGTGTGAGTAATATTTAAAGAGAGAGGAACTCATACCTTCTTTTGGAAAAGGAGGCTGGCCACTTCCAGACCTAGGAGGAGGACTAACAGATAGGTTTTGTTCTAATTTTGCTGCAGTAGAATAAGTTGTGAAACTTGTCAATTTCATTCTTTTGTAGTAGTTAACATCTATTTCAGTCTTAATAATTTATTTTTTTTTCAAGATACTTTTGTGATGTGATTAGCAATAGATATTATTAGTCTTTTTGCTTTCCAAAAACTTTCTAATTTACTGCAATTTCCATTTCCAGCAATTTATAGTTTTCTACAATTTTCTTTCATTATTGTTTTTGTTGTCAACCCCTGTACAAAATATTGACAACCTTCTATTACAGAGTATTGATAGAACTTAATTTTAGTTTTAATTATTGCAAGAGTAAATAGACTTTCATTTTGCAATTGTAATTAGGTTTCCAATTCTGCAACTGTAACTAGGGTTTTAATTCTACAATTTAATCAGATTTCATTCTTGCAATTGTAACTAAGGTTTCATTTCTGTAATCAATAATTAGTTTTCATTCTTGCAATTATATTAAAGTTCAATTTATGCAACTTAGATGTAGAAGAGACCTAAAAAATCCCCACATATTTAGTTCCACCAATAAGACTTGTTGCTCCCAATTGACCTTAAATTATAGTCCTGTTCATTCTTTCTTTCATAGATAGCCTTGTACACTGCCCTGGATTGACAAATTCATTGAAAATTAATGATGTGCTTAACAACAGCCCATCACTTGGTCAACCTAAATGCTCATATATGGTCTATAACCATCCAGGTCAACCAAAAATCCCTAAAGGCATCCATAAGCCCTTTGGTCCCCCCAAATGCCCCAATGGCCCCAATAAGCTCGTTGGTCACAGGTACACACACACACACACACACATATATATATATATATATATAGATGAATCAAAAATTCAAAAACATCATCAAAACATCAAAATACAAAAACACTGCATTGCATTGCACTTTCATACATACATACCAATCCAAATTTCACAAAGAAGGGCATTATCAAAATTTTAAAAATTTTAAAAAAATATTGCATTCTCATCAAGTTGCATACCATTGCATTATCGCTTACATTAGGCATAATCATAATTTACACTTTGCATTTTAGAGTGGCTCATACATGTCTAGCACTAATATGGTACACTAGTCACAATTCACAATCAATGTTGTCAAGGTCATCATTCACCTCATTCCATAGTTACTTATCATTTCCATCCACACTTCATACATTTCCATAGTCGTGTCCATTCCCTTCACTTAGAAATTTGTTTTAAATGTCAGTATGGTTTTTGGCAACTCAACCACATCTAGTTTCTTCTCATATTTTGTAGAAGGCTAGCGAGATTTTTAGGAGGTAGAGTCTTGCTTATATTGTGCCTCATATACATCAAATCCCAACACATTTCACACTAATAAATCCAAGTTTCATTAAATGAAATATGAAACCCACAAAGTGGTCTAGGGTACCTTGAGCTAAAATTTTATCCTACTCGTCCCCCTGTGTGAATGGTTCAAGGATGCTAAAAATTGGCCAAAGAACAAGTTCTTCCTTACCCAATTCCCAAAAGTAAATAGTGGTTTTCACCACTATCAAAAATCCCAAACACCCTTGATCCCTAAAGTCATAAGGATTCATACTACATGTCCCTGAGAAGTATGGGTAGTCAGCCCCAAGGCCTAAAAGATCAATACCATTCACAAGCAAAAAAAATCCCACAAGCTCAAATTTGACATCAAAATTCAAAATCAAAATCCTCAAAAAGCAACAATAAAAAATAACAGTGGTTATTACCACTCCCTAAATCCTTTGCTCGAAGAAAATCAAATACAAAATAAACAATGATTATCATCACTACATATGAGCAAGTATCCCTATAAAATTGAATAAAAGAAGAGCGTCTGAGCTTGAATCCCTAAAATTCTTAGCATTTGAAAAACCATTTAGGTGATCCTCATTACGGGTTTGGTGGATAGCCTATCCGGCAATGACGGTATCCTAAACACATGACGATATGTCTACCACATTAGCTTTACGTGTGTGTAGACCAATGTTTGCATGTGGACGAGCTAGCTTTTTCTCACTTATACTACCTAGTGGTCTAATCCAACTAAGTACTTAACTCTGGATTGTGGCATTTATAGAGTGATCCTCATTATAGGTTTTGTGGATAGCCTACTTGTCAATGGTAGTATCTTTATGTGTCTCGTAGGAATGAACTCACTTGCATACACACAGGGATATTGAGTATCTTGGTCATCCTAACATCATACCTTGTCAAAAAGTCTTGCATGGTTAGTATACAACTTTTTATCAGTTGACTAGAGCATTTGAGTCTCATGAAAACCTCATAGGCCTTCTAGAACATGCATTTTATTCATTCCATTTTATCACATGTATGTCAGTTTCCATTTGCACAAATCCATTACATAATCTCATGACAATATTCCACATGAATTTATGAATTCTATACAGTCTATGGTGCTAACATAGTATGTCATATAGTGTTCATTTTCCATCAATACACATCAATAGATCATCCATTTCATTATGCATACACACATTGCATATCATCAAATAAAATCATAGTACAACACATGCATCCATCAATGCATCCATAGATCATAACACATAATGCATCTAACGTTTCAAATTATCATAATTGCAAATCAAGCAAATATTTTTGTAACATCCACTTGGGCATTATTGGTATCATACCTCCCCTAATCAGCAATCAAACAGTTAAGCAATCAACCTTAAAAAGCCCCAAAGATATCCATAAATCCTTTGGTCACCCAAACGCTTCAAAGGTATCCATAAACCCTTTGGTCGCCCCAAATGACCCAATGGCATCCACTAAGTCCATTTATCATAATAACAACATGCTTAATCCAAATCAATAATGGATAACTTAATCAAGTTAATCATGTTCATCTTGTGAATCATTGCCAAAGATAGTCATGCACCCCATTTTCTTGGGGAAAATAAGCAAAATATCAAAAGCAAATTCAAGCAAACTAGTAAGCTTATCTCCTATTTCCATCAAGGCTAGGATTTTATTTAAGCTTATCTCCTATTGCCATCAAGGATAGGATTTGATTTAAGCTTATCTCCTATTGCCATCAAGGCTAGGATTTGATTTAATATTATCTCCTATTGCCATCAAGGCTAGGATTTGATTTAAGCTTATCTCCTATTGCCATCAAGGCTAGGATTTGATTTAAGCTTATCTCCTAATTTCCATAAATGCTAGGCTAAAGCGTAGACTTGAGATCATCTTCCAACTGCCATGAAGGTGAGGATTAGACTTAAGCTTGTTTGCCAATATGCCAAAGAACACCAAAATCAAGTTCATTAACTTGTCGAAGGCATTAATTCCAAGGTTCATACCCTTTCCATGGTTGGGGAATCCAATGTTGAAGAGGTATTCTTCTATGAAATCTCATCAAAACTCAAAAATTCAAAAACAATTAAAACACAACAAAAACAACACAAAAAACTAAAGAAAATATCCAAAATCCACCAAAATCAAGTTAATTGGATCAAGCGACTCGTTGATTTTCTCACTGGTCATTTCCTCATCAACTCATTGCTATATAGGGTAGTAATACTCAGTCCAAATCAGCAAGCACACATTCAATTATGTGAATTGTGTTTGTTCAACGAATCTTCGATAAAGATAATCATGCTCCTGCTCGGACAACAAACAAGCACACAATATCACATCATAACGCTTGACATTACTAGTATCATGAATTCATGGACCTTAGCCTTTCATGAAATACAATGTTCAAGCATAGGCAACCTCATTTAATGAGTCAAAAACAAGGATTCAAGAACACACACCCTTTTCATGATTGAGGCATCTAAAGTTGGTTAGGTTATCGAGTAACCTTAATAATTCAACATTTTGGTCATCTATTTTTTCTCAGCACTATGTTACACACAATACATCTCAAAAATGGGAATTTTTAGACACTAAAATGTGGTTAATAGGATTAAGAACCCACAAATAATGATCAAATTGGCATCATATGGCCCCTTGGGCAACCCTTAGGAGGCTCATAGTGGTTCTAGCCACTCCAAAAAGGTTTTTGGAGACTATCGGCCCAATTTTGGGATTTTTTGGCCCAAAATTCACTACCTTCCCACCCTAGTATGGTGGTATATTCCCACCATCCCAACCTACGATGTTGGTAGATTCCCACCATCCTAAGGTGGGACGGTGAGCAGGTTTGACCCAAAAAAAGTCAAATCTGGGACATTTGGTGCCTAGAAACTGCCATTTAGCACACCATATGGAGCATGTGGGTCAGAGGTAACTGAAGCCTTATGACACACTTATTAATTGAGGCCCAAATTGGATATTCTCTTCCACACCCATTGCATGCCTCCCGTTTGACAAGTGGCACCTCATGCCATGCATGCCCTTGCATGCCTTTTTGCACATGAGCCCCTTTGGGCTATAAAATGGATTAAATATCCACACAAAAACATGGATATGAGTTCTAGGATATGCAATAGATTGCTACCAAGATTTCCCCTCACCTTATTGCACCTTTTTTCCCTCGAAATATCTCTTTTGCCAAGGAGGTTACCAGGTGACTTCAAGAAGGTAATCCGAGCATAAATTTTACATCCGGGTGAATTTCTTCACCAAATTTGATGAAAACACACCTTAAATTTTTTAGGAACATTTTCTAGTGATTTTGGTAGCAAAAATTTATCATAATTGGTGGGTATCCCATCCCAGGGTGCCCCCCAAATAGTTGTAGTCACCACCGTCCCCCCTGGGATGAGGGTAAATTATTACACAATTTCACTTATGTTTTTAATTATTATTTTTCTATATTATACCATTAGTCTACAATTCCAATTTCAGGTGATTTGGAGTTAAATTGACAAAGTTATAGCATTTTTAAGTTTTTACAGGCTCGTACGGCCCATCCGGGCAACCCAATTTGATGCAGGTGGATATGTTCCCCAATTTGAAACTCTAATTATATGGTTTGTCTTGAAATGTCAATTTATTCATACTTTCCAAATTTCATGAGTTTTGGATATGTTTAGGTTTGGGATTTGCTTGTCTTCTTCTTCGTAGGTTGCAGGTGAGCGACACAAAATAGAGGGGTCTACAGATGCAATTTCTGATATTTTTTTGGTGATATCCTCTCAAAACATCCTCTTTGACATCTCCACAAATTTTCAAGTCATTCTGAGTTGATTTGATTTAGTTTTAATATATGTGTTATTTTACCCCTATGGGGATTACATGTTTTCCACCATACACCCTTGCTATTTGACCCCTTTGGATTCCTTGTTTGTAGGTGCAGGTTATTAGAAGGCATTGGGAAGGAATATTAGACATCATGGATTTATGATACAAGCAGTGACATCATTGGCCTGCCCACCTCGATTGTGGGTATGCGAAAAATCACTGGATGTGCACCCTGATTCCTTGGAGGAATTGATCCTTGGGCACCCCCAAAAATTGTAAAAATTGTATAAAATTTTGAGACCTCAAGGGTACTACTGCATAACCTTGGATCTGATCCACCCAATTAATAAATAATACACTCATGTATTTTATTTCTTTATTGCTTGGTATTGCTTCATTTTCATATGCATGCTTCCATTTGATGCTCATGTGCAATATGGGATAGATACACATATTTTTTCTCTTTATTAGGTGCACAAATTTTACGTACTTTAGTTACCATAAATATTATCTTCATGGTTCATATTTACATAGATAAAGGTACACATTTTTATTTGTACAACTTTGCCCTTTTTATGGGATAAACTCATAGTTCAGGGTGAAGGTGGTAACTTAGATAGATCTAGAAGAGGACTTTGAAATAATTGATCAACTTGATCTTGTGATTAAATAATGGTTGATGGCTCTTCACTAATTCAAAAAAATTTAAAATTTTTAGTGATTTTGGGAGATGGATAATATCTATAAGAATAAGGAGAAGAAGAATAAGAAGAAAGAGAAGAAGAGGAAGAAGGAGAAGAAATTTTGTGAAGAGAGACCACTGAACAAAAAATGATTTTTTTTTGGGCTTAATCAACCATTGAACAATATTGGAATGGATGAGTGTTTCCTAGGATAGTGATGAGATGATTTTTAAATTCATACTTGATGCATTTATGGAGACTAGAAGTGATAGCACTCGTTGTATGGATCCAAGGGCATCCAAGAAGAATATTGAAATATGTTGGGAAAGATACTACATAAAACAAGGTGTTTAGGATCTTAGGTTCTACCCTAAGGGAAGGGATATGATGAAACAAACCTCTTGAGATTCATTATTAAAATCTTTGATGATGACATCTGACTTGGTTAAATATTCCTCCTTTAATCCAAAATTTTGGAAGAATTTATAACTGCATATGTTAAGGGAGGAACCATTTTCTACCAATATTATTATGATAAAATTTTCCCCAATATATGTAGTAATGGAAAGTAAAGAGGCCCCTTTAAAGGTTGGTGAAGGAAGATCATCATCATAAAATAATATGTGGTTAACTCTAAGAGTACCTTTAATATCACTAGGAGGAAGGTCTTGTGGGATAGTTTTTTGGCTTAGAAGTTTTACTAAGGCTTCCCTATGGATAGGGGAAGTCTGTAAAAGCTTCAAGAGGGAAATATTGGATGGGGTACTAGCTAATTATTGTTTTAAATTGAAGTAGAGTGTCATTTGAGGTTTTAACATTAAAGTTGTTTTGTCTATACCCGTACTCTTCTTTTGGGTATATTTCAAGACTAAATGTGGTCTAGAGGGTTGATTGGGTGTTCGAGGTACTTTCTTGTGAGGTTGTTGATATTGTTGACTTTGAGATTTTTGTCTTGTAGTTATTGCTATCATACCAACCATATTATTGTATGGGGTGGAACATTGTGTTAGAACACTTGGTTGGCTATCTGTTGATCATAGTTGGGTAGGGGATTTTGGAATATCCCCATATCTTGGTTAGTTGTTTGGTTTTTGATTGGCTAGCAGATGATGAGTTGGATTTTGGTGGTTAGGAGTATGCTAGGAATCACCTATGACAAGGTGACCCTTGTCTATCAATCCTTGAACCACAAATTTCAATCCCTTACATTGATTTATCATGTTTTCGTTCACCCTATGATATTCATAGTGTTGCTCGGGCTTATGCCAAGTTGTTGTGTCAGGTTTTCTGATGATAGGAAACTTGATCATATTAACCATCAAGAGTTGTGTAAGGATTGATTATAGTGGTAAGTTGAGTCTTCTAAAATTTCTTGATAAGGGTCATTGAGGTTTACTAAGTACCAACTTCTACAAGGTACTAGCAGTATTAACATTATAATTTTGTCTATTATTTGTTACCCCATCACCAACTACATGCTTGTCCTTGTATTGGGTCTTCATCAATATTTATTCTTCTTTCCTTAGTTTTATTTTACCTCTTTGAATGAGGACCCTATCAACCCTCCTATCTAAATCTATTTCTTGTTCGAAAGAGGTGATAGTTGTTGTCTCAAGCTCATATGAAATTTGCTCTTGTAAGTTATTAAAAAATATCTCTAACATGTCTTGGGGAGGTGGGGTATATCTTAATATTCCAACTAAAATCCTCCATTGAGATAGAAAATATGAAAAACTTTCATATTTAGCTTGTTTTAGGAGGTATAAATCTTGAAGGGTTGCTCCTTTTTCCACATAGGCTCCAAATTTTTGAACAAACAACTCGGTTATTTATTAAAAAAAATTTAAAGAATGGTAGGGTAGTTGATAATACCATTCCAAGGTCATACCTCCAAGGATTTTAGGAAATATTTTTAGAAACAACATATCATCACAAATGATATCGTGACATGTTCTAAACATCCTTAAATTTTTTATAAGGTCCTCTATTCACCTTGTAAATTGGTAATATTGTTGTGGTAAATTGCGTAGGGTAAGTTCTACATGCTACTATGGGATCTAAAGAATGGTTGTAAATCTCCTTATACGAGTAAGTAAAGATAGGTGCTTGCAAGATGTCTTTTCTTAGATAAATTTGTTTTACTATAGAAGTTAAGCTCTAAATATCAGGATTGTTTTTGTGCAACCCAAGGTTCCCTAAAGGTGGATTATTATACATGGGTTGTTGGTAGTATGCTTGGTTAATTTTTGAAGCATTAACACTATTGTGGTATAGATTATGGTAAGGGGGATTTGTAGTTATATTGTGGTGGGATATTTACAATTGAGATAAAATAAAAGTTATTAATAGGAGGAATATTATTTACATTAGAAGAAGGAATAGAGTGAGGAGGAAATTGAGTGAAATTTTGGGGTATGCTACTAGTTGGAGGAGATTGTGAAATTCCTCCAATGTTTGTGGTTGTTGTAGTAGCATATGTGGGGTTATGAAATGGATTTACATTGTGGTTTTGTGAATATTGGAATAAGGGATTAACATGAATATTATGATGAGAATTGATTGGTTGTTGGGATGGTCTAGCTTCATCGAAGTGGATGTCCTTTTGTAGAATTTCAGAAAAAACTTGTTTGTTTTGTCTGCAAAAGTTCATCATATGGTCATATATTTTAAACACAAGTTGACCATGAGGATATTTTGTGGGATCAAAGTTATCATTTGTTTTTGTGTCCTCTTCTTCTTCTATGTTTAGGTTTTCCCTATCTATATGATCATAGTTTAGGTTGTGTCCTTCTTCTTCTTCTAGAGATGATTCTCATTAGGTTCTAAAATATTTCACTTATTCCTAAGGTTTGGAGCCATAGGATAAGCCAAAGAGAGTTTGAAAACTAGACTACACAAGATGTAAAAAGATGAAAACTTTTTTATTAAGTTTTTTTAATTTTTTCTAATATACACAAACAGATTTAAATGGTCTCGTTTATAGTTTAAAAAAAAAAAAAAGGAAACAAAAGGAAGAGGCTTCCTAAATGGCCATTAAGTACATGTTTCATGTCAAGTTCACCAAATATGTAGAGGGAGAAAATAACCTACGCATACGATTCTTGATGGATCCGCTAGGAGCCAAGGTAACTATGTAGCTATATTTATCTACACTCAAGGGCTTGTGATATAAAGGGCTCACCAAGAGTGCTTTAAGAACTCACTCCAAGTCTAGTATGGAAGGTTTTATATGTTTATTAGAATGCACCTACATTTGGCCTTTTTAAAATCAATCACTACAATAACTAAAATATATACTATACACTAAATGCAATAAACATAAATGCAAAAAAAAACATATATATCCTAAGAATTATTCTAATTTTGTATGAAGACTACTCCTAGAATTAAAAAATGTAACTTTATATTTTAGGCAAAGGTCCAAGAAGTGATGCACAAACAATTTAGCCTATGATGCAAACTACATGTAATTTTAATTTGATGCCTAAACACAATTATTGTATTCTTTTAATATAAAATAAATTTTACAATTCTAAACTAATTTTATTAAATGTGATTTATCCTTATAATTGCTAGAAAGTAGAAAATTATAGAAACATGCAACAAACACCCTACATAAACTAGTGGAGCACTTACTTGTTTTTGGTGTTTTTCCTCATACCAATTTTGTGTCCCAAATCCTATGACCATGAACATGAACAAGCCTACACACAAAAATAGAAACTAAAAAAAATATGATTAGTATTTAGGGGCATTCTTGAGCCATTGTAAGGCTAAGCTTGTATGTGTGGTAGTCAAGCACCCTTGGTCCTTTTAGCTGATTGTATGAGAGAAATAATTTTTTGCCTTTTGGGATGATAAATAGCACACAAGAGACAAGTTAATAGTATGATGAGAAAACACATAGAGTTGCAAAGACACAAAAATAACAAGGATGTAGAAAAATTACCCCTAATTCTATAACAATCAAATTTGTGCACTATAATGGGTGACTGTGAATTCACAATGGTAAGGAGAAACATGGAATAAAACATAGAAAATACATTCTATAGTTAACTCGTCAAATTTAAACCATGTAAAGGAAGATTGTGAATTCATGATAGATATAAGAGGGGATGAAATAAATAGTTTTTCCTAACTCATTGAATTGACTCCTCGTATGGATAGACCATGAATTTAGTATAGAATAAAAATCAAATACAAATGCAAGCTAAAAATGAGATACAAACTGATGAAACATATAGAAATGGAATAAAACATAGAAATTATTATGCAGTCTAACTAAATTAAATGTAATCTAAATATAAATGAAAATATTATTAGTGCAATAAATGATGTGAAAATAATGATACAAATGTGGCTAATAGAATACAAGTTACTCTAAATGCTATAAGATACAAATAATATTATGTAGAAATATGTCTAAATTAAAATATAATAAATATATATGAAAATAGACAAGAATGCACAAAATATAAATTTAATGTATTCTATACTAAATATGGATGCAAAGAAAATAATGTAAAACCCCTATCTTGAGTAGAATTGACTAAATTACCAAAATAATGATGCAATGGTATTTTAAGTAAACTACACTATAATAAAAATGAAAATAAAAAAGAAAGGGTTGAAGGTAAACAAAAGAGGCAAGCCTCTTTCCCCTTTGTGTTGATGGATTTCAAGAGTATTCTTAGTAAACGATCCACCATCACTTGGTTTCCACTTGCTTTCAATGCAACTACATGAGAGAAGCAAAAATCACAAACAATAAATATCATAGATGGAAGATAGAGCATTCGAAGATGGAAAATAGATCATGTTAAATTTGAATATGGGAAAAAAATGGAGCTCAACCCTTATATTTATAGAGGGTTTTATGGCTAGGTGGAAAAAGCAAAAAAAAAAATAGGTTAAGGTTCAAAAAAGCAAAAATGATGACACAAGAGTTAGGGTTTTGAGGGAAAAATCCTAAATTTTCTAATTCATGTTTAATTTGAGCTGACTATGAATATGAAAAATCTAACCATTGAAGCTTAGATGGCTCCAAGATGGCCTGACTAGATTCATGGTCGGTCTTGGATGACTGCAAATTTAGTAAGGCTAGGAAAAGAGGTCAAACTAAGGGATGGAGAGCTCAAAATTTATACTTAACAACTTTGAGTGGCTTCCTAAGAATCAAATAGAAAATTGACTCATTTGGTTGGATCAATTTTTCATGTCTACATAAGTTTAGGGATCAGGATAGCTCTTGAATGCATATGCAAGCCTAACATGCACTATGCAAGAACATTCAACAATACAAGAACATGCATTATGCAAAACAAAATCATGCAAGACATTGCAAGTTTGAGAGAATCCCATACTTCACTCTATTATGGATTCCTTAGCTACACAAGCCTCATCCATCTTTTCGAAAACTTATTATTTAATCCTTCATGCTCAAACAATAACTTCTTGTTCCCAACAATTTCAAACATCCATCATGGGTTATTAATTCTCTAATAAAATTTATTTTCATAAGTATTGACTATTAAACAACATTTTATTTAGCCAATGCTATTAAAACAAGTTTTCAATATTCGATTAATGTTAATAGTTTCAACCCTATGAATTTATGAAACTAATAATTTAATAATTAATATTTTAATATTCATGCATAAACAACACATTGTTTTATCAATATTATTAAGACAAATGTCTTCAATATTCATTAATAGTTTTTGTAGCACCCTAAAATTGGCGCGGTAAAACTTAGTAAATAATTAAAATTACCTTAGTAATAATTCAAATTCAAATTTCAACCCCAAAACCGCTCCCAAACCACTTGTTTCCTTGTTTTCCGTGCCATTTTTAGAGTTTGTTTCATCCGTTGGACGATATCGTCTCCGATCAGACGATATCGCCTCAGATCGGACGATTTCGTCTGGAGCAGAACGTCCGAGACGATTTCGTCCCAAAACTAATTTTTCATAATTAGCTTCTGTTTCAACATATTCTCTAACTCGGGCGGGAGACGCGTCCTGCACCGTTAGAGTCTCCCCCCATTGGAGATCTCCCAAAATGGGATGATCTCCAACCTCCCAACCTCTTTCCTATGCCTATTTAATCTTAGGCCCTCCCCTTGACATTCCCCTGGCTGAATTTTTCTGTACTTTAAGTTTTACATGCTTCGGGATATCCTAGATTATTGTTCGCCTTTGTCCCTTTTTGAATTTTCTTGCAGGAACTTTGTTATTCTTCGATCGGAGCAAAGCTCAGATCGTCGCAGATGATCCTGTCCAATTCGAGATGATTTCGTACCAATCCGAGATGATTTCGACTGCAGTCAACATTGGGGGCAATCAGTGCCCAAAGTTTGCGTTTCTTTACTCTTTTTTGTTGTTTTGCTTTGCATTAGTTAAGCTTATTACTGCTTTGCATCTTGGAGTTCACCTCATGTAGCCTAGATGCATAATAAAGTCAAAGTTAGTCATTAAAACCATGCATTTTACTTAATTTGTTATCTAAAGTTGTCATTCTAGCATTCATACTTTCATTTCTATCATTTTCCCTTGCTTTTGCAATTGTATTTTTTGTTCTTGGTATCCATTTCTGCAATTGTAGGTCTCCGACGAATTCGTCTGATGAATTCGTCAGATCTCAGATGATCCTGTCAGATCAGAGATGATCCTGTCAAATTCTAGATGATCTGGACTACTTCAAAAATTAGAATCTCCATCAGACATCCGGATCAGGTATGGCTCTTTAATCTAGCTTATTCTCTCTATTTTTTATTCAAATCTATTTTTTGTATTCATATAATCAGCATTTCATATAGCTTAGCTTAGATTCATTTGGCCAAACCTAGGACTTGGATGTTTAAAGCTAAAATTGAACACATTAAACTCATTCCCAACCTAGGCGTGGAAACTGCCACTAAAATTTTCCTGGTGAACCCCACCATCCATCGAAAAATCACCTTAATACCCCTCCCCCGAGAGGCGGGACCTTCAAAGGGCCTCTCAGTCCGAGGTACCATCCCATCCTTTTCCCATCCTCCTTTCGGGCATGGATCCTTTAGCCTGAAGGTAAGGATGCGAAAAATTTGGAGCGATACATTTTGGTGAACCCGACGTGAAACTAAAACCTTTTGAAAACAAAAAAAAAAAAAACAAAAATATAGATGCATTTAAAATCATTAGAAAACTACTAAGTTGCATATCATGTCTAGATGGTAGCTCCTAAGAAAAGACTAGCAGTCACTATAAATGTTGCAAATCAATTAATAGCCATAGAAGTTAATTATGTGCTTAGTGTGCCTGAAATAGATAGAAACCAACTTCTGTGGAAAGAACTTGATAGGAGGCTAGGTGTCATTTCATCTAAATCAACCGAACTTAGACAAATCAAGAGGTTTGCCCTAGATAGGATCCTGGATCCTCATCAACTCATTTTTTATCATGAACTTGAGAGAGCACTGCCATAGGTGGTTAGCTTATAGGAGAGCTCTTGTGTCTTCAAAATTGTTCACCTTCGAGGAATACCTCGAGAACGCAGCTGTTATACACCAATTCCTAGGTCATGTAGAAGATCAAGAGGTCATTCTTACGGATAGGGAAATATGGAATAGAGTTCCTAGGGCTATGTTATATCGAGAGTATTGCCACGAACTTTATTTCTACCAACCAGAATCTGAGACAGATAATATCACTATAGCACTTTTTGTCAAATTCTTGAAAGAAAATTTTCAATTTGAAGAAGAACACTTCATGACTCTGAAGAACTCGAGCCCATTAATGATATTTATAAATTGTTTATAGAAAACTAGATCATTGCTTTCATTATTATTATTTCTTGCATTTAGTGTGTTGTTTGTTATCTTTATAATATTGTTACAAAAACAAGAAAAACCAAAACATAACAAAAACCAAAAACATTTTATTTCAAATACTATAGTAGGTATATAATTAAAATATATACCTCTTAAGCTTGTTGCATATATATATATATATAAGTATATATATATTTGCTGAAATCTAAATTTAACCACAATGCCTAAACTTAGGAGTGGTAAACAAACTGAAGAAGAAGGAGAAGATTGGTTAGGAGACAAAACAAAAAACCCAAATGTCCTTCCTGAGGAATCAATTCCGGAAGGAGAAACTCTAGAACAGCGAGAAGATGACCTGGTTGAAGAAAATGAACAACAAGAAAATCTTAAAGAGGAAGGATCCTCATCCCCTAGAATAGCTCTAGATGGAACTATTGCTTTTGATAATTTAGATCATTTCTAGAAATTTTTCAATAATAACATTGGTGCTCTTAATATGGCAGTTCGTATTGATAAAGGACAAATTAGTGACACTCAAGCAGCCATGGAACATATGTTTGACATACACACTAATCCCTTGTCTTTCATTGATCAAGAAAGTGATAAAGCTGGACCATCCAATAGAGATATGGTCACTATGATTCAGAACATGCCAAAACAACAGGTTACCCAACCCCCTAAGGAACCTGTTATTGAGCCTAAAATCATTCCCACACAAAAGAAACCTTCCTTCACTGCTTTACTTCGCCAAACTATTGATCAATATGCTTCAAGTAGACAAAAACCTAAAATGAAGCCAAACACCAATTTTCAACAATCGGGCATACAACATAATACAACTTCAAAATTTCTTCATAACACCCTTCCTACCAACAATTTATACAATAGCAATATAGCATCTAATCTCCATGTCCCTCCATCATATGCTCACAAATCCCATATTAATGCCCTACCGAATCAATATGGTGGGCAAACCAGTAATCTGGAAGCCATGGTGAAACAGTTAGCTTCGCGCATGGACCAGATAGATCCCTACCGTCCCTCGTACAATTATCGAGAGATATGTAGTCAACCTCTGGATCCCATAGTTGTAGCACAACCATACCCTAAACACTTTCCCATGCCCGTCCTGCCTATATATAAAGGAACTGAAGATCCCATAGAGCATCTTCGCATGTTTAGGATAGCATGTCATGATATATCACATGATGACTTGCTATTACTAAAAATGTTCCCGAAAAGCTTAGGAGGAATGGCATTAGAGTGGTACTATCAATTGCCCACTCATTCTTTGAGAAATTTTGAAGAAAAAGCTGAATCTTTTGTCCATCAATTTAGTGCCTACATCGAGAGGCATGTCACCATTAAAGATTTGTACAACTTAAAACAAGACAAAGATGAATGTTTTGCTGATTTCTTAGCTAGATGGAGGCAGTTGATAGGAAAACTGCACTTTGTGCTACCTTATAGGGAAATGTTGGACATTTTTATTAATAATTTACAAGAACAAATATCTTATGAGTTATCAAGCTGCCACCTTAACTACCTTCGATCAAGCTATAGACTTAGCTCGAAGGGTAGAAGATGCTCTCATTAGAAGAGGTCAGCTCAAAAAGAAAGATGATGAGAAAACATCTAGAAATCAGTATAAAAACAAACAAGTTGTAGGTGACGGAGTCACTGATAGTAGAAACGTTGCTAATATCAATACAATGAAGACAACAGAAAAATTTATATTAAAACCTCTTGATAAACCTCCTCGAGAATTTACTAGATTGAATCAACCTTTATCAACCATTCTTCCTCAATTATTAGCACGAGGCTTGATTCAATTACCAGCTATCCAGGAACATGATCCAACTATACCCGGATACAGAGCTGATTTACATTGTGACTTTCATAGAGGACCTGGACATGCTACAAATTCTTGTAAAATATTGAAACATAAAATACAAGATCTGATTGATAATAATGAAATGGAGGTGCAAGCCTTCCAACCTAAACAAAATGCTCCTAATAATGCTCAAAAGACCATTCCCCAAAATCAGAATCAAAATGCTAATCAATCATTAGATATATTTCAACATCCTTTACCAAACCATGGTAAAGAAGTGGCCAATCAAATCGAACATCATAATGTTCCCCCTCCTACCCGATATGTAGGGACTATTAGCGGACAATTATCTATTCGGGATCCTCAAATATTTGGCACAACCTTATCCATGGTCACGACCAGACCCCTACATAATATTCAAACTCCCGATCCTAGTGATGTAGAATCGGATACTTAAAGTGAAATAGACATCACCTCAAACCAATCGAATAGTTCTAAAAATGAATCAGATCCTATTCAACCCATCACAGATGCTATGGTTCCGGAAGAACCATTTCCTAGAAGAGTTACTACTCGACCCTCTTCTAATCAGTTCCTTCCTAATGAACAAGCCATAAACGCTCAACCAAGACCAGTTCAGCGTCTTCAATATAACATTGTGGGTACCATCGGAGTTGTTACTAGACAACAGGCTCAAAACTCTCAACAAGATCAAACTCAGAATGATGGATCAGCTCCATTTATTTTGAAAAATCCCAATAAAGGGAATCATATGTCTAATGTTCAACCAAAACCTCCTTACAATATTAATGAACAATTATCCAATACTACAGCCAGAATTTCCCTTTTGGACTTGTTAAGATCTTCTCCTACCCATAGGGATGAGTTAATGCTTACATTAAGCCAAATGATGGTACCTCAAAATATTCAACCCGAAGCCATGTCCAATACTATCATCACTCGAGAAGTTGATTGTATTGACTTTCGAGATAAAGATATCCCACAACATAGTTTACATAAGGATAACCCCTTATATATTATTGCTCTAATTGGAGATGTAGTTGTTAAAAGAGTCTTGATTGATAATGGTTCATCTCTAAACATTTGCACTTTTGACTTCTACCAAATATTTGGGTTTAGAAGTGATGAAATGAAGAAAACTGACATGATTATCAAAGCTTTCAATGACGAGACACAAGAAACGTGTGGAGTCATTACCTTACCCTTGCAAGTTGGTCCTAGAACCCTAGATACAACCGTGTTTATTGTACATTGCCCAGCATCATACAATATACTTTTGGGTCGCCCTTGGATCAATGCGATGCGAGCGGTTCCTTCCACTTTACATCAGTGTGTTAAATTTGAATTTAAAAATCAGTTGGTCACTATCCATGGTGACCCTAGACCCTTTGATATGTGTGCTTTGGCAGAACCTGTTGGAGTGCAATTTTGCCCTGCTCTATCATCCACACATCCTAATTCTTATTTTTCATCTAAACGTGTGAAAAACACACACATAACATCATCTACTCCATCAACTACACCTATACATTTAACTCAACCATCTTCAGAACAAACCACACTAAAACCTCAAAAAGATCTTCCAATCCACAACCAATCCTTCATGTTCTATCCCTATAATTTCAAAACCTATAGACCCATTTATTGACACCTCCACATTATCAACATCTATCATACCTTCCACATCTAAAGATATAGGGAATGATCCTTCTACATCTTATGCTCTTTACGATGAACTTTTATCGGATTTATCCACAATCTTAATATCAGAAAAAACAAATGCTTTTATGCAAGATTCAATTCTTTTAAATAACTTGCCACCATCTCCTCGTACTTTGGGCCTCCCACAACCTATGGGAAGTACTTACCAAGTCGGGAGTTGTGCTTTTATTTATAAAGGATATGATTGGGGAAGAATACCCAGGAATATCAAAACTCATCATGAGGGATATGCCCGATGTTATTTTGCTAATGAATATATTAAAGCTAAGCCCATAATGCTTAAAATGGGCTATAAAGGGAAAGGCTTGGGACCTTTCCAAAATGGTATGAAAGAACCTATTGAGGTAGAGCCATGGCCCGCCCGATGTGGTGTGGGCCTATTTCCTAGTAAGGGTCAACCCTTCCCTTTTGAAGATGATGATCAACTCATATGTTATCAAGATTATCTAGATAAACAAGATTCTTTGTGTTCAAAGAATAATCCCTTTACATGCAATATGCTATCCATAGCTTACCCTGAATTGATTCTTTGAATCCGATGAGGAGTTGGAAGGAGATATTTTCCATGATATCTCCGTTGAAGAGTTGTTACACAATGGTTTTTATTTTGATGGTTCTATACCAACTATAGCCCAACTTGAGGCCACCACTCATCAAGATGAATTATCCAACTTAACCTTAAAATAATTACAAGAATTGGGCGTTTCACCCACCCCACCTAATTTTGAAAGAGATCTACACATGGAAGTAGAAAACGTCATTAAAGTTAACATTGGAACTGAGGATAATCCTCACATAATCAATATTGGATCAGCATTAAGTCAAGAAAAACAAGATGAATACATTGCATTCCTTAAAGAATATGAAGATGTCTTCGCTTGGACATATGAAGATATGCCAGGTCTGGACCCTTCTGTAGTCATGCATCATCTAGTAGTCCATCCGGATGCTAAACCTATTAAACAAAAACTTAGAAAAATGCATCCCAAAGTGGCCCTGCTAGTCAAAGGGAGTTAGAAAAACTCCTAAATGTTATTTTCATACAAGCTATTGATTATCCTGAATGGATCTCGAATGTAGTTCCAGTCACCAAGAAAGAAGCTACCAAAGTTAGGGTTTGCATGGACTTTAGAGATATTAACGTTGCATGCCCTAAAGATGATTTTCCTCTTCCAAACATGGACCAAATCATTGAATTTACCATCGGGAGTGGAATGATGTCCCTAATGGATGGATTTTTTGGCTATAATCAGATCAGGATAGCTCCTGAAGATCAGGCTAAAATAGCCTTTATTACCCCTTGGGGTACCTTTTGTTGGAAAGTGATGCCATTTGGTTTAAAGAATGCGGGCGCAACATATCAACGAGCTATGACTTATATCTTTCATGATATGATGCATGATATCCTACATGATTACGTAGATGATATTATAGCTCGCTCTATTAAAGAAGATGATCATTTAGATGATTTGAGAAAAGTATTTAATCGGTTAAGAGAATACCTTATTCGATTAAATCCAGCCAAATGCATATTCGAAGTTAAGTCCGATAAACTATTAGGGGTTTTAGTTTCTTTACGTGGTATCAAAATCGACCCTCTCAAGATTATGGCTATCACTGATATGCCCACACCTACCAATATATCTGAGTTACGAAGTTTACAAGGTAAGCTTCAAGCCATCCATCGCTTCATCGATAAGCTGGCGGACAAAACCACTCCCTTTCTTAAGCTCCTTAAGAAGGATGTCCCTTTTAATTGGGATGACGAATGTACAGAAGCTTTTGAACTTCTCAAACAATACCTCCTTAACCCACCTGTGCTTTCACCGCCTAGACCTGATCGCCCATTTCTCCTGTATATTTCAGCTTCAGATTTTGCTTTAGGAGCTATGTTAGCTCAGCTTGATGATGAGAAGAAAGAACGTGCTAATTATTACATTAGCCAAACTTTAATCAGTTATGAAACTCGTTATACCTCATTAGAAAAACTATGTCTAGCAGTCATATTTTCTACACAAAAATTATGCCATTATATGCTTAGTCAAAAAACATATGTCATTGCTAAATATGATCCCTTGCGGTATCTTATGAGTCGACCTTATTTATCGGGTCACACAGCCAAGTGGGTTCTTGCTCTAAGCGAGTTTGAACTCACATTCATAGGACAAAAGTATGTTAAGGGTCAAATCATAGCAGATCAGTTAGCTACTGCACCCTTAGAGTCTACCCATCCCCTCATCATTGAGTTTCATGATGAATGCCTTCAATTAGAGGCAGACCATGTTGAACAATGGTCCTTATACTTTGATGGAGCCCGATGCATGAGTGGGGCTGGTGCGGGTATTATTTTAATATCTCCACAAAAACACATTATACCTTTGTCTTTTAAATTAACATTTGCTTGCACCAATAATACTGTCGAATATGAGGCTCTAATCCTTGGATTACGAGCTGCCTTGGCATTAAAAATCAAACATCTGCTAGTTTTTGGTGATTCTCAACTTGTCATAAATCAAATTAATGAAGTTTATCAGACCAGAGATGATAAATTGTGCCCATATAAAGCATATGTTTTGCAATTGTTATCCTTGTTTGATAAAGTTACTTTGGAAGCTATTTCATGAACTAGCAACCGTGCGGCTGACGCTATGGCCGCAGATGCATCTCTTCTGCCCTTGGAGTTAGATGACGAATATGCCACCATCATTATTCATCGACTCCAGGAACCCGCTTCAAATAAGTCATGTTTAGAACCTTTGGATGTGTTTCTAATCAATGAAACTACTCCTGACCCTTGGTATACAGATATATTTGATTTTCTTCAAAATGGGACTTTCCCTGCCAATTCTAATAGAAACCAACGTCGGTTATTACGTAGACGAGCAAGTCGATTTGTAATAATTGGCAATACTTTATATAGGAGATCTTTTGAAGGTATCCTATTGAGATGTTTGAATCTAGAAGAATCCAAATCAGCTTTAAGTGAAGTCCACGATGGATCTTGTGGAGGACACTTCGGTGGTAGTGTCATTGCTAAAAAGCTCCTTAGGATAGGCTACTTTTGGCCTACCATGGAAAATGATGCACATGAGTACGTGCGCCATTGCGACAAGTGCCAGAAACATCCTGACCTTGTCCATGCGCTGCACAAGAGCTGCAGAGCTATTTCATCTCCTTGGCCCTTTTCAAAATGGGGCTTAGACATTATTGGCAAAATTAATCTTGTGTCATCTGATGGACACAAATTCATCATAACCGCCACTGAGTATTTCATGAAGTGGGTTGAAGCTATGCCTTTAGCTTCCTGCACTGGAACACAAGTCTCTAAATTTATTTTTAATCAAATCATTTGTAGGTTTGAAATTCCTGCAAATCTCATCTCAGACAATGGAACTTGTTTCAAAAATAAAGATGTCAAGAAATTATGCCAAAAATATAAGATTCAACATCGATGGTCCACTCCCTATTATCCTTAGGGTAATGGCCAAGCAGAAGCATCTAACAAAACCTTAATCAAAATTCTTAAAATATTGGTCAATAAATTTGGTTGCGACTGGCACATTCAATTATATCCAGCTTTGTGGGCCTATCGAACTAGTGTTCGAACTCCCATTGGAACTTCACCTTTTGTCTTGGTTTATGGCGTTGAAGCCATTTTTCCTTTTGAATTAGAAGTTCCTTCTTTGGCTCTACTACTTCAAGATACCGAAGTAGGAGATGAATATCGAGTTAGCAGACTCAGTCAGTTGGAACTCCTAGATGAAAAGTGCATCAATGCTTTGGAGCATCTTCGTGCTTACCAAAACAAGCTTAAAAGATCATATGCCAAGAAAGTTCGTCATCGATCCTTTGAGGTCGGTGACCTTGTTTTAAAAGAAAATAAAAAAAATACTAATGCAACTAAAGACCTTAAAGGTAAATTTGAGCCCAACTGGCTTGGACCATATATTATCACTTGCTAAATTTGAATCGGGAGCATACAAATTAGCTACCTTAGATGGTAAATATTTAAAAGAACCTATGAATATTATGCATCTTAAGCGATATTACGCATAAAATTTGGTCATTTCATCATTTGTACATATTTTGCATGTTGTCTCATTTTAAAAATATATATAAAACTCTTTAAACAAAAACAAACAAAATAAAAAAAAATAAAAAGTCAAAACAACAATATTATTGACTCTTTTGAAAACCAAAAAAATAAAGAAGAAAGAGAGAGTCAAAATCATCAAACTCCTCAAAAATATTTGTTATATATATTTCTTCTTCAAGTATTGCAGTTATATTTTCAAAGTTATTTTGGATAAATTAGCATTTATTTGGAATCCCTCACTATCACAAACACAAAAATAAATATCTTGATTTTATATGGCATGATTACTAATCTCTCTTATATCAAAGTCCACAAAATTCAATTAAATAAAGTTTGAGCATAGAGAATTGATCTTGTTATTTACTTAAACCAAGCATATCCTTTCACAATAAAATGATTATATTTGTAATGTCCATGCTATGCTACATAGTAGAAGTGGTTTCTTGAGCGAAAAGTTTCCCCTGCTATCCTATCATGCACATGGTCTAGAATCTTTGAGAATTGACAAAAGGACAAGCTCACCCCTACCCGGAATAAAAATCCCTTGCTCTACTGCTAATCCGAGCAAGTATCCCTAGTATAGGAAGAAAAGAAAAGTTCAAGAAAAAGAGAAAAAGAAACAAGTTATTTCAGCATTATCTCAAATATCAAGCCAAAATACAAAAATACAAAAAAAAAAAGAGAAACAAACAAAAGCAAAAGCAATAAAATCCCTTTCCCTACCCATTGAAAAGAAAAGAAGGGTTGATGAGCTTGAATCCCTGGAATTCTCAATTATTCGAAAACTGTGAGGTAAGCCCCATAACAGGTGGTTTGTGCCCAACCCGCTTGGCCTTGGGTAACTCCTAGCGTGGTGATATATATGTCACATTAGCGACCTTCTTTTGTACAGACCTATGTCTACTTATGGATTAGCTAGCTCTTGATAACCCGACCTACATAGTAGTATGGTATGGTTATATGCATCTAAATCATGGTTAACGAACACTTATTTGGTTAATTCAAATCACTTGTATCATAGTATCTTGCTCAAACCTGGTAAATGAACAATGCAATTGCACACACATTTTGTATTTGAGAGATTTTGTGTATCATTATGATAAATCAAGATTGGTAATGAACTCACCTACGCACATGGGATTCCTTATAAATCTAACTTTTGTCTTTAAGATACTTTGAAATATTTTTGCAAATTGTTTGGAATAAATTCATTTTCTTCTTTGAAGAACAGTTGTTTAGTATAAAGACAACTATATGCATTATCAAAAATCAAAATCATTTTCAAAACATGCAATAAAGTTACATTTATATATAACTTTTGACTTTCGTGATGATGGTATAGTTCCAAAACCAAAATTGGAATTTTATGCCTAGCGCAAGTCCTCATCTTCATATTTTCTGACTATTTTCAAAAATTAAAAAATCAACCATGCAATAAAACTATTATATTATTTTCTTCTTTGGATTTCGTGATGATGGTATAAGTCTATACCTAAATATTCTATGCCTAGCGCAAACCATTGTACCAATTTTATTTTCCATTTATTCAAAATCATAAAAACATATGACTTAAATCATTATGTTACACAATTATGCTTTAAAACAAAACAAACACTTACTCTATTTTCATGTCATTATGTCAAACTTCAATTTTGCAATGATGGTATAATTCCTAGGGAATTATCCAAAAAATTTATCACACTTAGGAATTTATGCCTAGCAAAAGTCATTTTAAAATATTTCATGCATAATATTTTCATGAAAATCTGAAAACAAATCATCATCATCATCATCATTTGCATCATCACACCAAAGTCTTAAGACAGTCTCTTAAGCACTCTTTTACTTTTAACAATATTTCTATACTGGGATTAGCTTGACGACCGAGTGAGCGGTGACTCCATGAAATGGTCTATAATAGCGACAATGTCCTTTGAAATTATTGTTAGAAGTCCCTTTTCTTTTTTATCAAATCACATCACAAACAACCAATTTGTTTACATCAGATTATTTCATTTAAATTTTAAAAACATGACATTCAAACCATAATATTTCCAATCGACATAATTACATGAATCATCAAATCAATCACACCACAACAATAAAGCATCATACAAACACATAAGACAAGTCATATGATCAAAAATATCATATATATATATATATATATATATATATATATATCTCAACAATATATGTACATCATATCAAAACTAGATTGGTATGCCACAATCTACATCTTGGCATACTCAATCCTCTCAAACCATATAATCAATCGATACGGTGCAGTAGCCTAGCCTCGAGAACCCCTCGAGCTCTCAGCCTCATCTCCTCCCAACCCTGAGGTGGACGAGGTGGCCCCATCGCAGTATGTGTGGTACTACGAGTCCTAGTCATCGATCGGGATGAAGTCCTCGATGACCCAACCCTGATCGGATCCGCAATGTTGGCTGGCAGCTGTACCCTCTAGCCCTCTGGCACCATCTGGAAGTAGATACCCTGATAGAACGTGGTCTGAGCAATCGACCATGCCAGCTCCTGAGTGCTCGCTCCTCCGCTCCATGCTCTGAGGCGTGCAACCTCATCTCTAAGCTATGTAGCCTCCGCTCGGTGGCGTGTAGCCTCATCCTGTAGAGTCTGCACCTATGCCTAGAGATGGACAGTCTCCACCTAGAGAGTAGCCATCTCACTACTCTCTCCTATGTCCACACCCTTGCCCTTATCGGGCGATGGTGGCCTCTCTCTCCATGGAGAAGGGGGTCTCTCCTCCCTCCTCTCTTATTGTCATGGCCTCTATTGAGCCTATGGTCTCCTCTGCTCTCTCCCTCCGTGACCCTATGCCACCTCAATGGCCGCCTGGAGCTGCCTCCCCATCCGATGCACAACTACATGAATCGGACCCTGAGCCCTCGTCATCCGAGGAGGGTGGATGCCTATGTACCAGGCATCGTAGCCATCGACAACCCCTACGTCATCCTCATCCATTGGCTGAATGGGGGCATCATCTACATCCTGACTCTAGAAGCGCTGCATATCTGGAGCCCCGCTAACTGTAGTGTTATCCCAGATGGTCCGAGAAAACTCGTAGTCTCTGAGAGATGGGATCCCCTGCTGTAGATCGAACTGCCTCAAAACTCGGTCGTAGCGGTGGAGCTCCACCTCTCCCCTCTCCATCCTCAGCCAGTAGGTTTGCCTAATGTGAGCCAGCTCCTGTCCATCCTCGGCCCACCCTGGATGATCTCTCCAAGGCCTCCAGGTGATGCGGTCGAGAGACAAGGTCGTCAAGTAGTCTCCGGGACATTGGCGAGATCTATCCATCATTGTGACCCTCTTCGGAGCCACCGGTAGAAAGCTCGGGGCCTCTCCCCATCAATCCCTATCAGTGGGAGCCCTACCGGCCTTTGCACCATGATGTGCTCCCAGCACCAAACCTGCAGTAGTGATGTCATAACCGGACATCGGTCGCCCTTGTATACGACCCCATGCAGGATCCTATACAATCGGCATAGTACATAACTCCCCCAAGCAAACCTGTACCCATGGTCTCTCATGTCGCTAGACCACATCTATCGATAGCCATGGTACTCTGCATCCACTACGATGGCATAGCAACGAGACCACCTACAACCCTAGCCAAAACCTGTGTCGGTCTAGATGCCCCGGGCATACGGCGTAGCGACTCGATGTTCACTCCACCCTTCTCCGGGGTGAAGCTCGGATCTCCGCATAGTCGCATCATCACGTGGCCCTGATTGGCCATGGGAGTTATTAACCATCCTTGTATGGGGATCCTCAAAATCCTCCATACATCCTCTAGTGTGGGAGTCATCTCCCCTGTCGATAACCAAAAATAGGAAGAACCCGGATACCACCTCTCTGCTAGGGCTGTCAATAGCCCCATATCTGTAGAAACCTGTGGCATCTCTACCACATGTTGCAAGCCGACTTGTGCCAACTGATCTCGCTCTACCTGAGATAGAGTGGCCAAGTCATCCCTCAGCCCATCGTATTTCCATTCTCTACTCTTTAGTAATCCTCTCTACAACATAAACAACAAAACAATAAAAATCATTAATAAAACAGTGATTAAAAATGCAAGTAAAGCAAGTTCAATTTCATCAATGATGATATCGTCCACTATTGGACGATATCATCCACAATTTGAGCAAATTCGTCTTCGATTTTGCAAGCCGAAATCGTCCCTTTTTTGATGAAATCGTCCCCATTTTGTCGATTTCGCCCTTGGACGAAATCGGCGATATCGAGACGATTTCGACGAAATCGAGACGATTTCGTCTCGACGACGTCGATGGCCCAAAAATGGCCGTGATGCTCAAAAATCATCAAAATTTAATCTAAAAAGCATAGAAAATCAAAATTCAAGCATTCTAAACTAAGTTTAGACTCTTACCCGTAGCCCGTGCTGGACCTCTGTCGATCTATGCACTTTGTCTCGACCATCTTGTCTATAGAGCTCTAGAAAATGAAAATGAACAGTAACAATGAATTAGGGTTTTTCCCTATTTTTTTTAATTTTATTCAAAAACAATTAAAAACATTTTAATTTTTTGCTTTTCCATGTTTTTACCTCAAACGTTCGATTTGGGTAAAAACACGGAGGGGGCATCATAGTAAGTTGTCGTACGATTCGACCAAGAATCATCGCCTAAAAATGGGAATAATTTTTGCTTTCTCGTAAATCGAGAAGAACTCATCTTTAACGCATTTTCTTCAGAAAATTCGCTAAAGAGGGGGCAAAATGTAGCACCCTAAAATTGGCGTAGTAAAACTTAGTAAATAATTAAAATTACCTTAGTAATAATTCAAATTCAAATTTCAACCCCAAAATCGCTCCCAAACCACCTGCTACCCGTTTCCTTATTTTTTGTGCCATTTTTAGAGTTTGTTTCATCCATTGGATGATATCGTCTTCGATCAGACGATATCGCCTCAGATCGGACGATTTCGTCTAGAGCAGAACGTCCAGACGATTTCGTCCCAAAACTGATTTTTCATAATTAGCTTATGTTTCAACAGCTTCTCTAACTCGGGCAGAGACGCGTCTGCACCGTTAGAGTCTCCCCCCATTGGAGATCTCCCAAAATGGGATGATCTCCAACCTCCCAACCTCTTTCCTATGCCTATTTAATCTTAGGCCCTCCCCTTGACATTCCCCTGGCTGAATTTTTTTGTACTTTAAGTTTTACATGCTTCGGGATATCCTAGATTATTGTTCGCCTTTGTCCCTTTTTGAATTTTCTTGCGGGAACTTTGTTATTCTTCAGTCGGAGCAAAGCTCAGATCGTCATAGATGATCCTGTCCAATTCGAGATGATTTCGTACCAATCCGAGATGATTTCGATTGCAGTCAACATTGGGGGCAATCAGTGCCCAAAGTTTGCATTTCTTTACTCTTTTTTGTTGTTTTGCTTTGCATTAGTTAAGCTTATTACTGCTTTGCATCTTGGAGTTCACCTCATGTAGCCTAGATGCATAATAAAGTCAAAGTTAGTCATTAAAACCATGCATTTTACTTAATTTGTTATCTAAAGTTGTCATTCTAGCATTCATACTTTCATTTCTATCATTTTCCCTTGCTTTTGCAATTGTATTTTTTGTTCTTGGTATCCATTTCTGCAATTGCGGGTCTCAAAACGAATTCGTCGGATCTCAGATGATCTGTCAGATCAGAGACGATCCTGTCAAATTCCAGACGATCTGGACTGCTTCAAAAATTAGAATCTCCATCAGACATCCGGATCAGGTATGGCTCTTTAATCTAGCTTATTCTCTCTATTTTTTGTTCAAATCTATTTTTTGTATTCATATAATCAGCATTTCATATAGCTTAGCTTAGATTCATTTGGCCAAACCTAGGACTTGGATGTTTAAAGCTAAAATTGAACACATTAAACTCATTCCCAACCTAGGCGTGGAAACTGCCACTAAACGTTTCTGGTGAACCCCACCATCCATCGAAAAATCACCTTAATACCCCTCCCCCGAGAGGCGGGACCTTCAAAGGGCCTCTCAGTTCGAGGTATTGTCCCATCCTTTTCCCATCCTCCTTTCGGGCACGGATCCTTTAGCTTGAAGGTAAGGATGCAAAAAATTTGGAGCGATACAGTTTCATTCCTATGATTTAATAAAACTATTAATTAGTCACATGAAATATAAATTAATATTTATAAAAAATAGATAACATTTTGTTTAATCAGTATTAATAAAAACAAAGATCTTCAATATTGATAATTCATCCCTAAGACCTAAATTTAGCAACCAATAGAAGATTAAAATAAATGCATTTCAAGAAACAATTTGCAATAGAATACAAAGGTCACAATACTTGACTCTTAAAAAAGTGGATGACAATAATTCTATTCTTTTTTTTCTATAAAAATGTGAGGTGGAACAATCTCTTTTCTCAACCATAAAAATATAGTGGCCATACATATCTAAGGTACAAAGTATGATGCCAATTAATTGGGTGCATAAGTGACATTATTATTTTTCTCCTTAAAAAAATGATCATTTTGTCTAATATTAATGCACTTGGGATTCTAGAGGTTCCTAGTGGAGTGTTGCCCTAGCAATAATAGTAATTAATATTTAATACATGTATATTAAAAAGACATGTCATCTACAATCCAAACAACAAGATAAAGAGGCAATAGGTGCAAACATCCAACAAAACAAAATTCAAACTATGACCAATAAAGGTAGGATAAGGTTACTACAATAAGAAAAAATATCAACTACTTAGGTAAAAACATTCCAATTTTAGGTAAAAAATAGCACAACAAAATCCTTACAACTAATTTCCATGGATCTTTAAAAGCTATCTTAAATTCTTGTTGGCTTCATTCATTTCAAGTTCTAACTAAATATTGTAGTATGCAAAACTTAACTAATTCTTCAATGTGTGAAATTTGGGTTTGTTCTTTGTTACAAAAGCTACCTTACTTTGGTTGGCAGAGATCTAAACATTTCCATTAACAACACTTATAAGTTTTCATGATCCCATTGGTTTCATTATATGAAAGTTAGCCCAAATAAGATACATAATCCAAACAAGGTACACATTTTTACACAACTAGATTGTTCATTTTGGAAAAGAAATACAATCCTCATGTGAAAGCCCATTTTTTAGTTAATCGGATGTAAAACAACACAACTTCAAAAAAAATCAATTTAACAGGGAAAAGAGGATATCTTGGCATGCAAAAATTTCAATTCAAGCAATATCAAAAGATGGAAATGCTAGATCTAGAGTATATTACATCATTTGGGTTATGTAAATGTACCACCTTTGGTACATAGTTATAGTAGGAGATTACTTTAGAGGCAAGTTAGCTAGTTACTTCAAGTAATGTAATAAATGCACAAGTGTCAATGTGCAAGGTGTCCCCTTGTACAGCTAGGTAGAGTGTTGGCCAAGGAATTTATCTTCCTATATAAATGGTCTCATAGATACATATCATATATCAAGTGCATTGTAGTAGAGAGTAGTAGATAGTAGTTGAACTCTTGTATGTATTAGAATGTAGTTCTTTAGCTTATATTAATGGAGTGACCATTACATCCATACTGCATTGTATTTTCATCATTTTCTATTTTTAGTATATTTCAGTCATATTGTAAAAATACTTTCTTTCATATCTTTAGTATCTTATGAGGACCTATTATATATCTCTCCCACTACATATATCCTTAAAAGCTAACAGTGGTATCAGATCCATGGTGAATCGAGATAGGAATAGGGAGAGTCACAAGTGAGGACTAAAATAAATCTTAGTTACAAAAATTCTAAGATTACATCTGGCTAGAGTCTTTCCATAGAGTTGCAGGAAAACTTGTGAAGACTAGGACTCAACATTAATTCCACTAGTTTTATGGATCAACTAGTGAATACTATTGATCTCAATAGATATGGATCTTTTCATACTAATTATTATCTAAAGTTATTTGTTGCAGAAAAATAGACATTACGAAAGAGACTCCAAGAGTAGAGTCTTGGTGAAGTTTGGATATTGGAGATCTCCATTGCTAGATTGAAAAACTTCACATTGCAAAAAGGCTATAGAAGCCTTGATCTAGAATAAAGGTCATAGAAGCCTTGATCTGTAAGAAATACCATATAAGCCTTAATACAGAAGAAAGGCCATAGAAGCCTTGATCCAAAAAAAGGCCATAGAAGCCTTGGTTCAAAATTATAAATTCTTTCATTCCAATTTCTAACAACTTGTTGTAGGAAAAGGAGATTTAGGAAAAAGTTTGGGAAGCTTCCTATAAGAGAGCTAGGAAGAATATCTTCTTAGAATCATTCTAGCACTTGCAACAACAAGGAGAAGATTGAATATTTCAAAGACCTTAAAAAAATGGTCCCATTACAAGAGTTGCAAATCCTATAGATTGTAGAAGTAAAGAAAAGATAACAATAGACTTATAGCAAACTCAAGGAAGAAGAGACTCTAGAAGACATGTCAAGGAGTAGATAGGATATTGGTGATCTCCATTCAAGATAGAATACCTGAAGAGTATAGAAGTAGAAAAGACCATAGAAGCCTTAATTCTGAAGAAGACTTCAGAGAAGAATTTCTGATTCAGAAGAAGACTATAGAGAAAATTTCTTGATTCAAATGAAGAATTATTGATTCAAAATAAGACTCCATAAAAGAGTTCCTAAATAAGACTCCAGGGAAGAGTTCATGAAATAGGATATTGGTGATCTCCATTAAAGCCTATAAATTGCAGAAGAAAAGAACCAGCAAGGTCCCATTATAGAATCCAAAAGTAGTAGATTTCAGAGATTTTAGAAGAAGATCTCATTACCAACACTTCCAGAAGTAGAAGGTTGAATAAAATATCTCATTTGGAAGACCAAAGAAGCTATAAGATAGAATATCTTGGAGAGGTATCAAGGAGGAAAACAAGAAGGCTTGGAGAGCCTTGTTGCAGATCTTGTAGAAGCATCATCAAAAGAGTTCCTAGGAGAACTCATCAGAAAAATACACCACCAAGGAGAATCTCCTAATAGTGAATAACTTGGACAATTGTTGCCATCTAAAAACAAGCCCAAGATAAGAAGAATTTGGAAAGGATTGCCAAATCCTGAAGGAGAATCCAGTGAAGACCTCAAGATATTTAGAATCTTGAGAAAAAGGAGATCCTATTTGAATTCAAAATTCAACAAGGAGATTGAAGGAAGATTCAGATAGAAGAAGGCTACAAAATCCAATATATTTGGATATTACCTCTTATATCAAGAAGGCATAGATCAAATATAAGAGTTCTTTGAATTTATAGCAAAAAATAGAAGATCACTAGAAGGATCAAGCCACCAAACCCTAGGCTCAATATAGAAGGTTTGATACCACAGTCTGATGAAGCAAGAAGCTATTTAGGATAGCTGACAAAAAGTTGTGAATTCATCTATTACAAGATAGCAACTTGGTGAATCAAAATACCAAGATCTACATCTATTGTATAAGCCATTAAAGGTAAGCAAATAGGATACAATTAGTTGAAGGGTTCATTATCAAATTCCATTAAGCACCATATTTAGATTAGAGTTGCAAATAAAAAGGGCTTATATTATAGTCTTCAAGAAAGTGCAAAAATGAGAGTTCATTTTAAAGATTTATTTGCACATTAGATAGGAGTTGGATATTTTTCAAAATAATAAAAGTATCACCTACCTATTATCTATCTAGAAAGCAAGAAGACTACACCTAAAATATTGATTGTAGTGAAAATTATACAATATTCATTAAGGGTTATTTATAGATTACTCTTAATAGTTGCAGAGATTATTAAGTGCATTTGAAATTATTTTGAGAGTTTATTTACAAGAGCAATAATGTGATATTATTGTTACAATTAAAGTACATTATTAATCCATTACCAATATACTAGTTAATGGTTAACTAGTTACTCTCAAAAGGGTTAGTTTGTGTTTGTTGATTGTTAAAGATCAAGGGCACAAAACTAGAAAATTATCAAAGTGTCTAGAGACACTATTTCATGGCCCAAAGAATCCACCAAAATCAGATCATATTCCTCCAATAAGTGGAGAAGAAAGCCACCATAAAAAATCAGTAAAAGAAGCTAAAAATTGAGACTTAGTGAATCTCATATTCGAGGTGTACTAAGGATATTTACAAAAAAAAAAAAGTGCAAAAATTACTTCTACAAAATCTTCTATCTATGTGGTTATTAGCTTGGGTTTATTACCAAAGTAACCAAGCAAATGCAAGAGTTGTCTAGAAAAGAAGACAATGTCAAATCAGCCCGTGTCTACAATAAATTCGTCATTAAAACCAGCATAATAGAGTGCAAAAGGAGGTGCAAAAAGAAGGTATTCTATTTACAAGTTTGTTTACATTATCTTGCACCATACCAATATATCATGTGTAGGAATAAGAATAGAGTTTAAGTTCCACAAAGGCACATTCTTCACAAAGTCAATCATCTCAAAGCGGTTGATTAAAGAGCATCCTCCAAGCAAGGTAGAACAGCCTCTCAAAGAGCTCATATTATCCATAATTTTGGATAGTTGTATCAAGGTACCTACAATCAAATACAACATAATACAAGGAAGGATAAATATTATCTACAAACACAAATACGTAGGAGGTTGAAAGGCAAAAAATAAAGCATAGAATAAGCTATACCATCTAGATGTACATCCATAAGGAGCACTCAAGGGCACCATTGGAGTATCTCAAAACTCCACCAAAGTATTACCCATAGCCACCAAAGTGTTGCTCACTATTACAACTGGAACAAATTTGCAACAAGCACCATCAAAAGCATACAACAAAGGAGAAGTTGGCCATAATACGTTGATAAAAGAACCTCACAAAGAATATGTTGAGAGACATTGAGAAGAGAAGGCCCATGCAAAATAAAATGTGACACTTATCACCTTGAAGGAAATCCTGACATCTCCCACACGAGCATTCATCCTTTGCATGTTTGAAATAAAGTTCAAGTGGGTGTTACACAGGAGGAGGTTGGAAGTGTTAGAAGAAAAACAACACTTGTCACCAAGTAATTGTTAGTCTCACAATGACACTGAGAGGGGGGGTGAATCAGTGTGGCTCTTTAAAACTTAAAAACTTCAACTCTTAAAGCCAAAACAATGAAAACTTAAAACCACATAAAGCAAATATAACAAGAGAGCATCACACAACACAAGATGTACCGAGGTTCACCAGTTTTGGCTACTCCTCAAAAATTGACTGTTTGGACTCCCATCCAAATCCAGCCTTTGCAAAATATCAATTTTACAATCAATTTACCGACACCCACTGGAAGGAGCACCAACCCCTGATTTACTAGCACCAACAGAAAGGAGCACCAACCCCTAATTTATCTCGACCAATAGAAAGGAGCACCAACCCCTAATTTATCTCGCACCAACGAAAGGAGCACCAACCCCTAATTCCAAGCACCAACTTGGACTGCAATTTTGAAACTATAAGATTGACATAAAAATGCCTTCGTTTATACAAGACCCTGACTGGTCTATTGCTAACCCAACCTCTCTCACTATTCACCAAAACACCACACACACTTAAGGCTCTGCTTACTGCACTTTTATGGCCCTCTTACAGCCCTCTTGCTGCGCTTCTTACTGCATTCTTACGGCTCTCACGGCTCTGCCTAATGCTCTCTTACGACACTCTTCCAACCCTCTTTTTGCAGCACTTTCACCCTATTTCAACAGTAGCCCTTAATTCTCCACGTAGACCTCCTTTTATAACAAAGTTCTGATTCTATTTTTAACTTCCATATTTTCACATGCAACTTATTAATAGAAACTTCTATATGTAACTCCTTTATCTCACAGTATTCTCTCATGCATCCTATTAATAGTTACGGCTCAAGTTTGGTCTTCGACTGATGACTTTCAGTTTAACCGTCACTCGATGATTACACTCCGTACGCCTGTAACTATCATTCTGACTTCAGTTCACTATTCTTATTTTAGTTGCATGATTTTTCTCTATAACTGCACCTGTAACTGTCGTACTGACTTCAGTTAACTCTTCTTATTTTAGCTGCATGATTTTCTTCTACATCCCCTATAACTGCTATATAACTTCAGTTAACTATCACATATCTTATTTTAGCTAGGTTCTCTTCTTAGCTCGTAAAAACACAACATGTCACGAAATCGTGACACTTTCACCTCCTTGCTTCTTTTCTTGGCTTGTACCCATGAAAACACACATGTCACGATATCGCGACACTTTCACCTCCTTGCTACTCTTCTTGGCTTGTACCCGTAAAAACACATGTCACGATATCGTGACACTTTCGCCTCCTTGCTACTCTTCTTGGCTTGTACCAGCAAAAACACAACATGTCGTGATATCGTGACACTTTCGCCTCCTTGCTTCTCTTCTTGGCTTGTACCCGCAAAAACACATGTCATGATATCATGACACTTTCACCTCCTTTAGTCACAAAAATGTGACATGTCGCGATATCGTGACACTTTCTCTTCTTTGCTCTTTCTCTTGCCTTTAGGTCATGAAAATGTGACATGTCACGATATCACGACACTTTCTCTCCTTTGCTCTTTCTCTTGCCTTCGGGTCACAAAAACCTGACATGTCACGATATCGTGACACTTTTTCTCCTTAGCTCTTTCTCTTGCCTTCGGGTCTGAAAACCGACATGTCATGATATCATGACACTTTTCTCCTTTGCTCTTTCTCTTGCAATATGTCGCGAAATCATGACACTTTTTCTTCCGTACAATCTCTCTTGCAATATGTCATAAAATCGTGACACTTTTTCTTCCATTCTCTCTTGCAATATGTCACGAAATCGTGACACTTTTTCTTCCGTACAATCTCTCTTGCAATATGTCACGAAATCGTGACACTTTTTCTACTTGCCATTCTCTCTTCCAACATGTCACGAAATCACGACACTTTTCTTCCTTCACTTTCTCTTGCAATATGTCACGAAATCATGACACTTTTCTGTCTTGCCTTTCTCTTCCAACATGTTGCGAAATCGTGACACTTTTTCTTGCTTACACTTTCTCTTCAAACATGTCGCGAAATCATGACAATTTTGCTTGCTTGTGCTTTCTCTTTGAACATGTCACGAAATCGTGATAGTTTTGCTTGCTTGCGCTTTCTCTCCGAACATGTCACGAAATCGTGACAGTATTTCTTGCTTGCGCTTTCTCTCCGAACATGTCACGAAATCATGACAGTATTGCTTGCACTTTCTCTCCACATGTCGCGAAATCATGACATTTCCTTCTTTCTCTTTCTCAACATGTCGCGATATCGCGACATTTTTCTTCATTCTCAACATGTCACGATATCGCAAAAGTTTTTCTTTCTTTCAACAAGTCGCGATATCCCATTTTTTCTTCTCAACATGTCACGATATCGTGACACTTTTTCTTCTTTGTATTTTCATTTGATTTTTAGTATATGGGCCACTTCGATCTTTTGGAAAAGTCACTGTACATACTCTAAAGAACCTCTTAACTCCTATCCACTGCATCAACCGATCTGTCTGACTGTGTTGACAACAATGACAATACTGTTGTTGCACCTTGCTCAACAATCTCCCCCTTTGGAATTGTTGGCAACACACATGCAATTTCCTATAATTCTTCTCCCCCTTTGACAATAATACCAAAGGGCTACTGCAGACTCCCCATGAGTCCATGCACAACATTCTCAGGCACAAATTATGACAGTTAGAAAAAATTACAAACATACGAATAATCAAATATATAAATGCTCCCCCCGAGAATGTGGTCCCGATAGCTAGTCCTTGGAAACATGACCACTCCCAATTTATTGCAAAGTATCCACTACTACTTGACCTCTCTCCATTTTATATTATAAAACCTTCTCCACCACTATGACCTCTCTCCACTTGAAGAATCCTCACTCAGATCTATCTTCAACTGTGTTGGCTACTGGATCTCTATCCATTGAGACTTTGTCCTCTATACTCTATCAATAGGCTCACACAGAACCTGCTTAACAAGCTCACATAGAACTTGTCCAATGCTGAATAACAAGCTCACACAAAACTTGTCCAAATCTTCTCCAACAAGCTCACTAAGAACTTGTCCAAATCTACTCTAGTTAGCTCACCAAGAACTTGCCCAAATCTGCTCTAGAAATCTGTCCCAACACTATCCTCAAATATTTCCCAAAAGCCTTCTCAAAGGCTCAATCAATCATGCTCAAGTAGTACTCAAAATGAACTCAACAATGAATACTAAACCAAATATAATATTTATTTTTAACTCAATTCTTTCACAATAATGGGCTTCAACCACTATGCTTATAACTCGTTCCCTACCTTTATCAACTTTAACATCGGCAATCTCCACAATTTTCTTTAGCCTCTTGACTGCCACCTCCTCCGTGACTAACGACTTTGCCTCGCATCCGTTGTGCAGCTCAATGTCTCTAGTTTCTAACGGCTGCCATGAATGTTTTCATCGCTCACGTAGGTATTGACAGTGGACCGTTACATCTAGCATTGGAACCTCAATCTGCGTGCAGTCATCAACACTCGATATTCTGCTTCTTGCTAGGGCATATGTCAGGGCTACTCAATGTCTTTGCCTTGCATGTGCCAATTTGCACTCTTGACCAACTGGGTGCTAGTGCCACTGTTTGCTTTGACTCTGGCATCTCTTTGACAACTGCTACTTCTTTAGAGAAAATTAATGCTCTCTTATACCAAACGATGTGTTGTATTTTTGGTTAAGAAACGCATGCCTTCCCACTCACAACATAGATTCTATTTTATCTGCAGATTGGGAATGTTATAGGCTTCAAAACAAGCACCTGCCAGCTTATGCTTCCATGACACGTCGACTTGTGCTGCATGTTCTATCTCAGATAACGCCTATCAGCTGTTGCATCGAAAACCTAGCTGTTCACCATGTTGTTCTACTGAAGCACATCAGTTTGATACTATCTCCACAAACATCTACATGAACTGAAACACATTTTGACAACTATACGACAACTCCCCGACTACTTTCCTTTCATCCTCAGATAACCACACAAATACATAGGAGCATTAAAATAAAACTTTAACATTGCTCCCCCTGAGGATGTGCTACTTGGAGCTGCTTAGTGCAATAGAGGAGTAATCTCCTTCAGTCCAAGGAGACACGATTTCCTCTCTTCTTTCTTTCTCCAATATTTCTTGAACTTAGGCTGAAGGTTTTCAACTGCATCCCTATTTTGAACCTTTTCGTGAACTTGAACATTTCTCTTGGGTGGTTGTCTCTTGTACATCCTTGATGGATGATTATTTTCCTTTCTTTGATGCACATGATTTCTTCCCTGTCTGTGTTGCATTCTTTTCTGTCTGTGTTGCCTTAGATTAGATACAAAGTTCTTGGACAAGACCTTGCTATGTGCCCATGACCATTACATTTAAAACATTGCACATGGTGTTCAACCGGAATAACGGATGTATTTCTACCAGACATAACTCTTTGATCTATTATTCAATCCACAATAAATTGCCTTGTGACCATAATGGTTGCATCTAAAACAATAGCCATTAAAAGCATTATTATGAATAAAGTGAGAGTGATAGAACCTCTTTTGTTGTGGTTGCTTTGTTGTAGATCTCCTTTGAGATTTTCTTCCTTTTGAGGATTCAGCTTCAAGATTTTCTTGCTTTGATCCTTCAGTAGTGGATTTCTTCTTCTCTACAGATTTAGAAGATGAAGGTTGTTCAGCTTCACATCCAAGACCAAGCTTACACATGGGGCTTCTTTGTTGCCTTATCATTTTATCTAGCAGCTCTGTGCTCTTCTCAAATTTGAGATTTGTATTGGCCTCTTCTAGTTGTTTCCTCAATAACACAATCTCCTCTTCTTGTTTGCAACAAACAATCTCTTTCTCATTGATCTGTGACTTCAAGGCTTCTTCTAGTTTCTTGGCTTTATGAATTTGTAAGAAGAGATCTTCAATATTACCCTCATATTCTTCCAACTTCTTGGACAGATCTTTTGTTCTTTTTCCTTTCTAAACCCAACTCTTCAAGTGCAGCGATCAACTCACCTTCTAGATCTACTTCAACCTCTAGGTTTTCATCACATACTTGTTCTTTTTCTATTTTTTCTTCTTTGAGTGCCATATAAAGAACTTCACCTGTTTCCTCTTCAGAATCCTCACTGCAGTTGTCTTCTGATGAACTGACATTCTTGGAGATGAAACTTTTCTTCTTGAAGTTGCCTTTTCTGAAATTTGTTTTGTTCTTCCAGTCACTTCTTTCTTGGTGCGATCCTTCATCACTTATGTTCTTCTCATTAAGTGGACATTTAGTTGCAAGATGCCCAATGCCTCCACAATTGAAACATTTAAACGATAACTTTCCTCTGTATTTTCCTTTTCCCATTTTTAGTTTTCGAACAAAGTTTGCTTCCATTTCATCTGATGTCTCTTCTTCCTCGGATTCTTGTTTTGCTTTTATATTTTTATGTGCTTTAAAAGCAGCTTCTCTATCTGTGGGTTTAGTTTTTCCTATTCTCATCTCATATGAATTCAAAGAACCATGCATCTCATCCATACTAAAAGTATTTAGATCTTTAGCTTCTTCTATTGCTGAAACTTTAGAATCAAATCTTTGGGGAAGAGATCTTAGTACCTTTTTCATGACGACAACATCTTCCATTTCCTCGTCGAGTCCTCTAATCGCATTAATGATTCCATTAACTCTCAGCATGTATGCCTCTATGTTCTCATCGTCATTCATCTTTAATGCTTCGAACTGAGCTCGATGCGTTTGTAACTTGGCCTCCTTGATCTTGTTGTCTCCTTCATGAATGCTCTTTAGTTTGTCCCATATGTCTTTTGCCATTTTACAACTCATAATCTTTATCAGTTCGTTGTCCATTAAACCGCACATGATAGCATTCTTTGCTTTAGAGTTATTCTCAAACAGTTTCTTACCGACAACATCGGTTGGAGGAGTGGTGGGTATTGTGTATCCACTATCTACTGAATCCCAAATGTCATATCCCAAAGCACAAAGATATGTCTGCATCCTGAGTTTCCAAAATGTGTAATTAGTTCCATCCAACAATGGTGCTTTGTTTGATGAGAAGCCTTCACCACCTACCATTGCATACTAATCCAAGATCAACCCTAGCTGATTTAGCTTGATAAGGGAAGCTGGCTCTGATACCAATTGTTAGTCTCACAATGACACTAAGAGGGGGGTGAATCAGTGTGGCTCTTTAAAACTTAAAAACTTCAACTCTTAAAGCCAAAACAATGAAAACTTAAAACCACATAAAGCAAATATAACAAGAGAGCATCACACAACACAAGATGTACCGAGGTTCACCAGTTTTGGCTACTCCTCAAAAATTGACTGTTTGGACTCCCATCCAAATCCAGCCTTTGCAAAATATCAATTTTACAATCAATTTACCAGCACCCACTAGAAGGAGCACCAACCCCTGATTTATCTGCACCAACAGAAAGGAGCACCAACCCCTAATTTATCTGCACCAACAGAAAGGAGCACCAACCCCTAATTTATCTGCACCAACAGAAAGGAGCACCAACCCCTAATTCCAAGCACCAACTTGGACTGCAATTTTGAAACTATAAGATTGACATAAAAATGCCTCTGCTTATACAAGACCCTGACTGGTCTATTGCTAACCCAACCTCTCTCACTATTCACCAAAACATCACACACACTTAAGGCTTGCTTCTTGCACTTTTACAGCCCTCTTACAACCCTCTTGTTGTGCTTCTTACTGCATTCTTATGGCTCTCACGGCTCTGCCTAACGCTCTCTTACGACACTCTTCCAACCCTCTTTTTGCAGCACTTTCACCCTTTTTCAATAGCAATTAATTCTCCATGCAGACCTCCTTTTATAACAAAATTCTGATTCTATTTTTAACTTCCATATTTTTACATGCAACTTATTAATAGAAACTTCTATATGTAACTCCTTTATCACACAATATTCTCTCATGCATCCTATTAATAGTTACGGCTCTAGTTTGGTCTTCGACTGATGACTTTCAGTTTAACTTCCGCTCGATGATTACACTCAATCTGGCCCTATAACTATCATTCTGACTTTAGTTCACTATTCTTATTTTAGCTGCATGATTTTTCTCTATAATTGCACCTATAACTGACGTACTGACTTCAGTTAACTCTTCTTATTTTAGCTGCATGATTTTCTTCTACAACCCCTGTAACTGTCGTATAACTTTAGTTAACTGTCACATATCTTATTTCGGTTGGGTTCTCTTCTTAGCTCATGCAAAACACACATGTCGCGATATCATGACACTTTCGCCTCCTTGCTACTCTTCTTGGCTTGAACCCATGAAAACACATGTCGCGATATCGTGACACTTTCGCCTCCTTGCTACTTTACTTGGCTTGAACCCACAAAAAACAACATGTCGCGATATCATGACACTTTCACCTCCTTGCTACTCTTCTTGGCTTGTACCCATGAAAACACATGTCACGATATCGTGACACTTTCGCCTCCTTACTCTTCCTATTTACTTGTACACTAAAACACAACATGTCATGATATCGCTACTTACTTTTCTCTCTCCTTTAGTCGTGAAAATGCGACATGTCATGATATCGTGACACTTTCTCTCCTTTGCTCTTTCTCTTGCCTTCGAGTCATGAAAAACTGACATGTCACGATATCGTGACACTTTCTCTCCTTTGCTCTTTCTCTTGCCTTCGGGTCACGAAAACATGACATGTCGCGATATCGTGACACTTTCTCTCCTTTGCTCTTTCTCTTGCCTTCAGGTCACGAAAACTCAACATGTCACGATATCATGACACTTTTTCTCCTTTACTCTCTCTCTTGCAATATGTCATGAAATCGTGACACTTTTTCTTCCGTACAATCTCTCTTGCAATATGTCACAAAATCGTGACACTTTTTCTTTCGTACAATCTCTCTTGCAATATGTCATGAAATCATGACACTTTTTCTTCCATACAATCTCTCTTGCAATATGTCGTGAAATCGTGACACTTTTTCTACTTGCCTTTCTCTCTTCCAACATGTCACGAAATCGTGACACTTTTTCTTCTTGCACTTTCTCTCCGAACATGTCACGAAATCATGACACTTTTCTTGCTTGTACTTTCTCTTCGAACATGTCACGAAATCATGACAGTTTTGCTTGCTTGCACTTTCTCTACGAACATGTCATGAAATCATGACAGTTTTGCTTGCTTGCGCTTTCTCTCCGAACATGTCACGAAATCATGACAGTTTTTCTTGCTTGCACTTTCTCTCCGAACATGTCATGAAATCACGATAGTTTTGCTTGCTTTCTCTCAACATGTCACGAAATCGTGACATTTTTCTTTCTTCATTTTTTTTCTCAACATGTCGCGATATCGCGACATTCTTTTCTCAACATGTCGCGATATCGACATTTTTCTTCTCAACATGTCGTGATATCGCGACATTTTCCTTTTTCAACATGTCGCGATATCGCGACATTTTTCTTCCTTGTGATTTTCATTTATTTTTAGTATATGGGCCACTTCGATCTTCTTGGAGATATCACTGTACATACTCTAAAGAACCTCTTAACTCCTGTCCACTGCATCAACCGATCTTCTGACTGTGTTGACAACAATGACAATATTGTTCTTGCACCTTGCTCAACAATCTCCCCCTTTGGAATTGTTGGCACACACATGCAATTTCCTATAATTCTTCTCCCCCTTTGACAATAATACCAAAGGGCTACTACAGACTCCCCTTGAGTCCATGCACAACATTCTCAGGCACAAATTATGACAGTTAGCAAAAATTACAAATATGAGCAAAAAGATAATCAAATATATAAATGCTCCCCCTGAGAATGTGGTCTCGATAGCTAGTCAGTTCTTGGGAAACATGACCACTCCCAATTTATTATGAAGGTATCCCTACTACTGGTGGACCTCTCTCCAATTGTTATATTATAGAAGACTTTGTCTCTCCTAGTGGACCTCTCTCCACTTGAAGAATCCTCACTCAGATCTATCTTCAACTATGTTGGTTGTTGGATCTCTATCCATTGAGACTATCCTCTGTACTCTATCAATAGGCTCACACAAAACCTGCTTAACAAGCTCACATAGATTTACAAGCTCACAAATTTCAATTAACTCACAAAACTTGCCCAAATCTGCTCTAGAAATCTGTCCCAACACTATCCTCAAATATTTCCCAAAGGCCTTCTCAAAGGCTCAATCAATCATGCTCAAGTAGTACTCAAAATGAATGGCAATCTCAAATCAAATCCACTACACAAAAACAACAAAACAAATCCCCCAACCCCACCCAACTCCAAAATATTTCCAACAATGCTCAACCACAAATATCACATAACAATGATACTCATGTTCTTTTCTAACTCAAGTTCTTTCACAACCAATGGGCTTCAACCACTATGCTTATAACTCGTTCCCTACCTTATGTCAACTTTAACACATCAACTCTCCATAATTTTCTTTAGCCTCTTGACTCACCTCCTCGTATACTAACGACTTTCTCCAACCATAAACATAAAACTAGTTAACCTCAATTCATCATCAACACTTATCTTCTTCCAGGCATATTGTGACTCAATTCTGTCACTCTTGACCAACTGGTGCTAGTGCCACTATTTTCTTTGACTCTGGCATCTCTTTGACAACTGCTACTTCTTTAGAGAAAATTAATGCTCTCTTATACCAAATGATGTGTTGTATTTTTGGTTAAGAAACGCACGCCTTCCCACTCACAACATGGATTCTATTTTATCTGTAGATTGGGAATGTTATAGGCTTCAAAACCAGCACCTGCCAGCTTATGCTTCCATGACACGTCGACCTGTGCTGCATGTTCTATCTCAGATAACGCCTATCAGTGCTTGCATCGAAAACCTAGTTGTTCACCATGTTGTTCTGTTGAAGCACATCAGTTTGATACTATCTCCACAAACATCTACATGAACTGAAACACATTTTGACAACTATACGACAACTCCCCGACTACTTTCCTTTCATCCTCAGATAACCACACAAATACATAGGAGCATTAAAATAAAACTTTAACATTGCTCCCCCTGAGGATGTGCTACCTGGAGCTGCTTAGTGCAATAGAGGAGTAATCTCCTTCAGTCCAAGGAGACACGATTTCCTCTCTTCTTTCTTTCTCCAATATTTCTTGAACTTAGGCTGAAGGTTTTCAATTGCATCCCTATTTTGAACCTTTTCGTGAACTTGAACATTTCTCTTGGGTGGTTGTCTCTTGTACATCCTTGATGGATGATTATTTTCCTTTCTTTGATGCACATGATTTCTTCCCTGTCTGTGTTGCATTCTTTGCGTCTGATGAAATCTATTGTCTTGCCTTAGATTAGATACAAAAGTTCTTGGACAAGACCTTGCTATGTGCCCATGACCATTACATTTAAAACATTGCACATGGTGTTCAACCGGAATAACAGATGTATTTCTACCAGCATAACTCTTTGATCTATTATTCAATCCACAATAAATTGCCTTGTGACCATAATGGTTGCATCTAAAACAATAGCCATTAAAAGCATTATTATGAATAAAGTGAGAGTGATAGAACCTCTTTTGTTGTGGTTGCTTTGTTGTAGATCTCCTTTGAGATTTTCTTCCTTTTGAGGATTCAGCTTCAAGCTTTTCTTGCTTTGATCCTTCAACAGTGGATTTCTTCTTCTCTATAGATTTAGAAGATGAAGGTTGTTCAGCTTCACATCCAAGACCAAGCTTACACATGGGGCTTCTTTGTTGCCTTATCATTTTATCTAGCAACTCTGTGCTCTTCTCAAATTTGAGATTTGTATTGGCCTCTTCTAGTTGTTTCCTCAATAACACAATCTCCTCTTCTTGTTTGCAACAAACAATCTCTTTCTCATTGATCTGTGACTTCAAGGCTTCTTCTAGTTTCTTGGCTTTATGAATTTGTAAGAAGAGATCTTCAATATTACCCTCATATTCTTCCAACTTCTTGGATAGTCTTTTGTTCTTTTTCCTTTCTAAACCCAACTCTTCAAGTGCAGTGATCAACTCACCTTCTAGATCTACTTCAACCTCTAGGTTTTCATCACATACTTGTTCTTTTTCTATTTTTTCTTCTTTGAGTGCCATATAAAGAACTTCACCTGTTTCCTCTTCAGAATCCTCACTGTAGCTGTCTTCTGATGAACTGACATTCTTGGAGATGAAACTTTTCTTCTTGAAGTTGCCTTTTCTGAAATTTGTTTTGTTCTTCCAGTCACTTCTTTCTTGGTGCGATCCTTCATCACTTATGTTCTTCTCATTAAGTGGACATTTAGCTGCAAGATGCCCAATGCCTCCACAATTGAAACATTTAAACGGTAACTTTCCTCTGTATTTTCCTTTTCCCATTTTTAGTTTTCGAACAAAGTTTGCTTCCATTTCATCTGATGTCTCTTCTTCCTCGGATTCTTGTTTTGCTTTTATATTTTTATGTGCTTTAAAAGCAGCTTCTCTATCTGTGGGTTTAGTTTTTCCTATTCTCATCTCATATGCAGTCAAAGAACCATGCATCTCATCCATACTAAAAGTATTTAGATCTTTAGCTTCTTCTATTGCTGAAACTTTAGAATCAAATCTTTGGGGAAGAGATCTTAGTACCTTTTTCATGACGACAACATCTTCCATTTCCTCGTCGAGTCCTCTAATCGCATTAATGATTCCATTAACTCTCAGCATGTATGCCTCTATGTTCTCATCGTCATTCATCTTTAATGCTTTGAACTGAGCTCGATGCGTTTGTAACTTGGCCTCCTTGATCTTGCCGTCTCCTTCATGAATGCTCCTTAGTTTGTCCCATATGTCTTTTGCCATTTTACAACTCATAATATTTATCAGTTCGTTGTCCATTAAACCGCACATGATAGCATTCTTTGCTTTAGAGTTATTCTCAAACAGTTTCTTATCGACAACATCGGTTGGAGGAGTGGTGGGTATTGTGTATCCACTGTCTACTGAATCCCAAATGTCATATCCCAAAGCACAAAGATATGTCTGCATCCTGAGTTTCCAAAATGTGTAATTAGTTCCATCCAACAATGGTGCTTTGTTTGATGAGAAGCCTTCACCACCTGCCATTGCGTACTAATCCAAGATCACCCTAGCTGGTTAAGCTTGATAAGGAACTTGGCTCTGATACCAATTGTTAGTCTCACAATGACACTAAGAGGGGGGGTGAATCAGTGTGGCTCTTTAAAACTTAAAAACTTCAACTCTTAAAGCCAAAACAATGAAAACTTAAAACCACATAAAGCAAATATAACAAGAGAGCATCACACAACACAAGATGTACCGAGGTTCACCAGTTTTGGCTACTCCTCAAAAATTGACTGTTTGGACTCCCATCCAAATCCAGCCTTTGCAAAATATCAATTTTACAATCAATTTACCAGCACCCACTGGAAGGAGCACCAACCCCTGATTTATCTGCACCAAAAGAAAGGAGCACCAACCCCTAATTTATCTGCACCAACAGAAAGGAGCACCAACCCCTAATTTATCTGCACCAACAGAAAGGAGCACCAACCCCTAATTCCAAGCACCAACTTGGACTGCAATTTTGAAACTATAAGATTGACATAAAAATGCCTTCGCTTATACAAGACCCTGACTGGTCTATTGCTAACCCAACCTCTCTCGCTATTCACCAAAACACCACACACACTTAAGGCTCTGCTTACTGCACTTTTACGGCCCTCTTACAACCCTCTTGTTGCGCTTCTTACTGCATTCTTACGGCTCTCACGGCTCTGCTTAACGCTCTCTTACGACACTCTTCCAACCCTCTTTTTGCAGCACTTTCACCCTATTTCAGCAGCAAGTAATTCTCCACGCAGACCTCCTTTTATAACAAAGTTCTGATTCTATTTTTAACTTCCATATTTTCGCATGCAACTTATTAATAGAAACTTCTATATGTAACTCCTTTATCTCACAGTATTCTCTCATGCATCCTATTAATAGTTACGGCTCTTTGTTTGGTCTTCGACTGATGACTTTCAGTTTAACCGCCGCTCGATGCTTTCACTCCGTAACTGGCCTTGTAACTGTCGTTCTGACTTTAGTTCACTATTCTTATTTTAGCTGCATGATTTTTCTCTATAACTGCACCTATAACTGACGTACTGACTTCAATTAACTCTTCTTATTTTAGCTGCATGATTTTCTTCTACAATGGCCCCTGTAACTGCTGTATAACTTCAGTTAACTATCACATATCTTATTTCGATTGGGTTCTCTTCTTAGCTCGCAAAAACACAACATGTCACGATATCATGACACTTTCACCTCCTTGCTTCTTTTGTTTGCTTGTACCCACGAAAACACAACATGTCGCGATATCGTGACACTTTCGCCTCCTTGCTACTCTTCTTGGCTTGAACCCATGAAAACACATGTCACGATATCATGACACTTTCGCCTCCTTGCTACTCTTCTTGGCTTGTACCAGCAAAAACACAACATGTCACGATATCATGACACTTTCGCCTCCTTGCTTCTTTTGTTTGCTTGTACCATGTCATGATATCGTCGACACTTTCTCTCTCCTCCTTTAGTCGTCAAAATGCGACATGTCACGATATCGTGACACTTTCTCTCCTTTGCTCTTTCTCTTGCCTTCGGTCATGAAAACATGACATGTCACGATATCATGACACTTTCTCTCCTTTGCTCTTTCTCTTGCCTTCGGGTCAAGAAAACCTAACATGTCGCGATATCATGACACTTTTTCTCCTTAGCTCTTTCTCTTGCCTTTGTGTCGAAACGTACATGTCATGATATTCGTGACACTTTTTCTTTCTTTCTCTCTCTCTTGCAATATGTCACGAAATCATGACACTTTTTCTTTCGTACAATCTCTCTTGCAATATGTCACGAAATCGTGACACTTTTTCTACTCTCTCTTGCAATATGTCACAAAATCGTGACACTTTTTCTCCGTACAATCTCTCTTGCAATATGTCATGAAATCGTGACACTTTTTCTACTTGCCATTCTCTCTTCCAATATGTCACGAAATCGTGACACTTTTTCTTCTTGCTTTCTCTCCAACATGTCACGAAATCGTGACACTTTTCTTGCTTGCGCTTTCTCTCTGCAACATGTCACGAAATCGTGACACTTTTTCTTTCTTGCGCTTTCTCTCTGAACATGTCACGAAATCGTGATAGTTTTTCTTGCTTGCACTTTCTCTCCGAACATGTCGTGAAATCATGATAGTTTTGCTTGCTTGCGCTTTCTCTCCGAACATGTCACGAAATCGTGATAGTTTTGCTTGCTTGCGCTTTCTCTCCGAACATGTCACGAAATCATGATATTTGCTTTGCTTTCTCTCGCTTCTAAACATGTCGCGATATCACGACACTTTTTCCCCTTGCATTTTCTCTTCTCTTCTAGCCGTGAAAATGCAACATGTCACGAAATCACGACACTTTTTCTCCTTGTATTTTCTCTTCTCTTAGGCCACAAAAATGCAACATGTCGCGATATCGTGACACTTTTTCCCTTTGCATTTTCTCTTCTCTTCTGGCCGCAAAAATGCAACATGTCGCGATATCGTGACACTTTTTCCCTTTGCATTTTCTCTTCTCTTCTGGCCGTGAAAATGCAACATGTCGCGATATCGCGACACTTTTTCTTCTTTGCTTTTTCGCTTCTCTTTTGCATATGGGCCACTTCGGTCTTCTTGGACAAACCTGTAGCAACTTCACCCAAACATCAGAAACATCCTCATAAGCATTTTACTTCACTGTACATACTTTGAAGAACCTCTTAACTCCTGTCCACTGCATCAACCGATCTGTCTGACTGTGTTGACAACAATGACAATACTGTTGCTGCACCTTGCTCAATAGTAATATAAGTGCTCATACAAGATTGTAATTCTCCAAGGTGTTAAAGAGAAGCTATCATGACACTTGTCACCCACTATAAGAATCTATCCATATTTGAGGTATCAAATACTAAGGAGAAATTATATTCATAGTAGCATTCGTAGTGCAGTCATAACATTGAGGAATAATACCAAAAAGAGAATTTAAATATTTGTTCAAGGTGGTCAAACTTGAGGCATCCACTATCCAAATATTGCAATCAAAATAGAATAAAATCAGAGGTAATCCAAGTTTAAGATAAGCATTGAAGACTATTGATCTCATCTACACCCATACATTGGAGAATACATTGGTCATAATGGCCAGGAGGAATACTAAATATTGTTGTCATTTACATCTGAAATTTAGTGTCAAGTACATAGGAGTTTGCAACATTATAAAGGTAAGGATTTACCTTATTCTAATTTTATTTCATTAATAGGAGTTATAAGGGTATAATATAAAGTTGAAATTATAAGAAAATCAACCATATTTGAAAGTAAAATTGAAAGAGAATTATAGCTTAATATTTGCAAATTAAAACATAGGAGAAATAAGGATTTCTACCTAGAAAAAATAAAATTATTACAAGTATTATTGTTTTATAATATTCCCAATTAGGTTCATTAAGAATTATCAAGAGTTGAAAATTAAAATAATTACAAGTAGGATATTGGAATTTAGAAACATTTATCAAAAGCTATAAAAAGAGGTTTATTAAGAATTATCAAGAGTTGAAAATTAATTGCTATTCTTGTCTCAAAACTACATTAAAGGGGTAAAAGAAATCCAACCATTAGAACCTCACCAATTAGAAAGTGCTTAGTTCAATAGGATAAATAAGGAGTAATAAAAGTTTATTTTGGTATTTACAAAATTTTACAAAATCAACCTAAAATTGAACTACTATTCACAGAAAACACTTTATCACTCATACAACATTTCTAAAATCACTAGGGAGACATAAGGCATTCTATAAAACTTGATAATAATAGCATTCATTCAAAATTTATCAAGTACTCAATCCATTTGGGAGTCATAAGGTCTCTACAAAACTTAAATTCTATAAGAATTTTATCTCTTAACTAGGGAGACATAAGGAAGCCTACAAAACCTAAGATCTATAAAGGGTTTATCAAATTGACTCATATATATTAGAATAGGGAGTTATAAGGTTACTACTAAAAAGGTTCTATCGAACCCATAGGAATAGCAATAAACTCTACCTCAAACCTTTTAAGAAGGAATATGGATGAAATAGTAAAATATGCCTTTATTCACAAAGAATTATTTCATGAAATGGAATTGTATTCTCATAATTTGATAGATACCCTTAAAGGATATGAGAATCAATCAACTAATGATAAGGAGATATTATTCTTATTTCTTAAAGAAGAAAAATAGGGAAGCTTTGAATCATTAATTGGTTATCTTCATAAAAATATTTTCAAGGCATGGTGGAATTCAAGAAAGATAGTGATATTCACATCTGAGGAATGTTTGATGATTTACCTATCATTAATTGTGTTTGTACTCATTCAAAACATGAATCAAGCTAGCAATACAAATCAATATTATTGTGATGATATACTAACTCCTCATGAAGTAGAAATTCCACTAGTATAAATGCAAAATCGTAGGACAAGGAGGAAAAGGAAGAAAATTAATGTTAAAGTAGATCATAGTAAAGAAGACTTGAATTGCAAAGAAACCATAATTACTGAACCAGATAAGCTTTTTAAAAATACTGAAGAACCCTTGGAAATAGCTCTCTTTGCATCATATGAAGACACTCACTACCTACTTGATAAAATTACAACAAGCAATGAAGAAGGATACAAGTTCCAGTACCCAATAGAAGAATATCCATATTGAAGATTGAAATATTCAATGCCCAAATAATGTAATACATGGGGGTGTTAGAGTTAGTGTATATTACATTATTTGGGTCAAGTAAATGTACCACCTTTGGTACATAGTTATAGTAGGATATTACTTTAGGGGGAATTTAGCTAGTTACTTCAAGCAATGTAATAAATGCACAAATGTTAATGTGCAAGGTGTCCCCTTGTACAACTAGGTAGAGTGTTGGCCAAGCAATCTATATTCCTATATAAAGGGCCTCATAGAAACATATCATATATCAAGTACATTTTAGTAGAGAGTAGTAGATAGTAATAGAACCCCTGTATGGAGTACAATGTAGTTCTTTAGCTTATATTGATGGAGTGACCATTACCTCCATACTGCATTGTATTTTTATCGCTTTCTATTTATAGTATATTTCATTCATTTTACAAAAATATGTTCTTTCATATTTTTAGTATCTTATTAGGACCTGTGATAGATCTCTCCCACTGCATATATCCTTAAAAACTAATAGGAAATCAAGCATATCAATCATAAAAATAGAAGGAGAATACCTCCACAATAACAATTTCAAGAATCTTCTCTCCTTCTCCAATATTTCCCCTTCTTGCTAGCGATCAACAACCCAAAACTTGGCAGCCAAAGAAATAATATAATGCTTGAGGGAAAGATGAATATCAAGGATTGGGAGTGGATTATCCATTCCTCAAAATGTGTGTCTGCTATCCATCCATCCATCCTCTTTTGCCTTCCCATTGTGCAAATAGGGTAACATTCAATTTTACATTATGAAAAATATTTCCAATATTGCAAAATTTTCCAACGTTTCCAACTTTATAACATTATAAAATTATGAAATTTATTCATATTTATTTATTAATTAAATGTGCTCCCTTTTTTACAAATTTTAGCTTATTAAAATTAATATTAACCTACTAATACTCTTAAAGCAAAGTATTAATAATCAAATCATTCACTCATAACACTAATTAATATTTTTATTACTTTATAATGCTAGTGTTAATTACTAACATTAGGATAATAATAATTAAATTAATTACTCATTTAATTTAATTAATACAAAATGTTATTATTAACCATTAAAATTGATATTTAATATTTTAAGTATTAATAATACTAACTTTATTATTAATAATTTATTTTATAAATCATTAACCAAAAAAATTCCATACCTCAAAACACATGCATAAATGCAATCTAATGATAAATTAAAAATCTGAGCAACACAATGGATCTTGCTAAAGATTGCCTTTTCTCAGAATAAGATGCAAATAAATAATATGCACAATCAATATTTTTCTTAAGTATGAGGATTTATGATAGCTAAAAGGTTATCACCCACATATGAAAGGATCCCCTAAGCATAGGGTAAGGGCTCTTTTGCTTTTATAAGAACCTCCTTGCCTTATGGTGCATTTTTAGTTAGACATACATATATGCAAATATATCTATATGAGGTTTTTACCCTTGTGACTATCAGTGAAATTCATCCATCATTTCTATTTTCTCTCAACTCTGGTGGTTATCCCATACCAATCTATCCCTAAATAGTACATGGTTCTACAACCACAAAATTCATCAACAATACCATATTCTAAAAATAGGATAATCCAACCTTAAAAATAATAAAGTACAACTATCAACTCATCTTGATAGTACAAAATAGAATCATGCACTAAATAGCAACATAGCAAAATATCAATCAAGCAATAATAGAAATTCCTACCAAGGTGGACCTTTATAGTTAGACTCTATATCTTAGTGGGCATATCTCTAGGCATTTGCCTTCCCTTGTGCCTTTTGCTACTCTCTAGCCACATGTTTTGGAAAAGACCTTGTGGGGGCCAAGAAACCTCAAAGCATAGTAGAGGCCTCATAACTTGAATCATCAAGATGCTAGGCTTTTGACTATCCTTTGAGCTTTGAGTTCCCCTTAAAGGAAAATAGGGCTTTCATGGCTATCTTACTGCTTAGTTATCCTAAATTACCCCACTTTCTTCCTCCACATGGGCACCCAAGAATGTGGAGGGATGCCATGATAGTGATCCTATCTATTTTATGGAGAGAGGGGTCTATGAGCTCTAGATGGGGTGGAGTTATATTATGAGTATATTCTTATTAGTTGTTAGTAGAAAGGATCAAGAACTCTGGTTTATGGGAAAACTTACCTTAGTTATCACTAGAAAGGTTGTTGTATCATTGTTTAGTTCTACTCTAGTGGATCAATTAGGTCATGTGTTATGGGGAGCTTTAGTTTTAGCAGTATTATGTGATGGGTATTCATCCTTGATTACACTTTGGATGGTCTTTTGGCTTCAACTTTGTAATTTAATAGGGTATTTAGGCCTCTTCATTTCAACTTTAGGTTGGAATTTTAATCAAAAGTACCTTTAGAGGTAGGATTTTTCTAATGAAGTGAATTATTACTATAGATTTAGCAACAAATAGGGGAAATCCTACTAGCAGGATGAAGGAACCCAAGGAAAAGGGCCTCATTAATTAGGAGTAAAGTTTAAACAGTGAAAATACTAAGGCTTCTATAGCAATGATGGAAATTGAGAGAGAATGGTATTGAGTGTAAATAAGCTCAAGACTTTGTGGATAATTGGAATGATGTGTGCCTTAATTTATAGGCCTCATCTCTTGGATAGCTCTCAAGGTTCATTCTCCATTTTGTTGATCTATTGAATATAGGTGGATATGGAATGACTTGTTCCCTTATGCCTGATTTATGTGGGACATAATCATCTTCTAATCCAAGGATCGAGGCCTTCACTGGGACCTCAATATATATTTTTTATCAAGGCATATATTAGCATTTTAATCCCCACCAAGTATGTCATATTGAACTTTTGGGTGTTAAAAAAATACCTATGCCTTGGGCCCCAAGGCCACCCACAAGATGTAGTTTCCTCTATGCAAGTTCAGTGGTCATGCCTCATTTAGGGTGCCAATACTAGGAAGTCTATAGAGCATTTGATACAACTCCTTTGGATGACCTCTAGTATTTTTTACCAAGGTAAACTCATTTTTATTCAATCTTTGATGCTCTTTTTTCTATGCTAGCCTAGTCTATCAGGCATTTGCTAGGAAAAGTGAAGAGAGAAAAGTAGTAGATAATTGAAATGAAAGAGTAGAAAGGTAAACCTACTTAGCCTAACTATCTTATGGTAAAATTGGAATGCACCAAATATCTATGAGACTCTCTATGATATGGTAGGTTGAGTGAACACGTGCATTGTAGACAAAAATGCACAAGGAACATAGTTTCTTAAACATGCTTCATACAGAACACCCACAAAAGAACTAGGATAGAAATACTAAGATAGTCATAGCTTCTTATTTATGTGGACATTAGATTACATGCATTCCAATAAAATAGGTTTGAAAACTAATCGACCAAAATAATACAAGGCTCAATCTAGGTCAATTCATAGAATAGGATGAAGGAAAACCACATACAACGTCAAATACTAGGTATGGATATGGTTGGTTTTTGATACTTACAATGAATAATAAGGAGGTAACTATAAGAAGAAGTGGAGAATTATCCCCCTAAAATTTGTGCAGGAATTCAAAATTTTTCAATTCAAAATTGCCTAAGCTTAGTCATCATTAATAATGAATGACTTTCATGCCTTGGGAATTCATAGCCATAAATATTATGGGTAGGTTTATTTGATCATTGTTCCATTGAGCTACTTCATCCTATAAATCCCCATGATTAGACCTATGGGATAATCATCAATAACTTAGTTTTTGCATTGCCTCTTGGGTTATCCTCTATATCACTACTTTAATGCTCTAGTTTTTGCCTAGGGAATTATGTTTGATTGTGGAATGCCAAGAACAAAACTAGATTACCATCCCTTCCCTTGCATCTGGTCACTATGGTTTGGTCTAGTGGTCCCAATGGTTATTATTGCTTGGTCATTCCCAAACTCCTCTAATAGGTCCTTTAACTAAGATTTTCTTTAGTGCATTCCTTGGAGGTCATGGTTTTTACCTTTTGCATTTTTAGGATAAGATGCATTTCATCAAGGGCCCATCCCTTGCTATTTCAATTAGAATTCTAATAATAACTAGGAATTCCAAGCTCTAGATCTTGGTGGACATGTCTTTAGGAATTTTCCTTCGCTTGCACCTTCTACTACTCTCAAGCCATAGGTTTTGGGTAATACCTTGCAAGCACCAAAAAACCTTAAAGCACAATAGAAGCTTCACAACTTGAAATTATCAAGATGCCAGGCTTATAACTGTCCTTTGATTTCTTGGTTCCATTCCCATTTGGTTATCCCAAATTACCCCACTATCTTCCTCTACATTGGGACCCAAGAATGTGAAGGGAAGGCTAGTAATTCTCCCTATTTGATGAGGAGAGGGATCCATGAGATTTGTATGGGGTGGGGTTTTTATATGAGTGGATTCCCATTAGTTGTTATCAAAAAGGATTTGGGACTCTTTTTTATAACAAAACTTACCTTAGATGTCATAAAAAATACCATTGGATCATTGCTTAGTTTTAGTCCAATGGATCATTTAGGTCATGCAGCATGGGGAGCTTCAGGTTTAGCACTAGTAGATGATAAGGATTCCTCCTTGGTTGAACATTGGATGGTCTTCTATGTTTAGATACTTTTTAAGAGATGCATAATCCCCACAAACTTGCAAGCCTACAAACAAGTTGAGGGGGGCTTTAGGCCTCTTCATTTTTGCTTCAGGTCGACACTTTGTTCAAAATTACCTTCTAAAATATAATTTTCCTAGTGTAGTGAATTATCACTATAATATTGGATTAAAATATAAGTGATTTCAATTATTTTCCTAGTTATAGGAGTCTATATAAATAGATTCCCCTTCTCGACATTTCATCAACCCCAAACAAAGTTCCCTTTCAAGAAATAAATCTGCCTTCCATCTCCTTAGGTACCAACATTCTAGGATTTGCCTCCATAGACTCATTTCCCAATAGATGAGACTTATATTGTTGGATTATTTACCTCCTATAATCCAAAGCCCTCTATGATTTGCAATACTATAGCATGAAGGGGAATTTTGAGTGAAGCTACCATCAGAGTAGTTGATGTTGTAAATATGTCAAATATTTTGACAAGGGGAATTCTTCAAAGGAAGTTGGAAGTTGCTAGTGAATTTGAAACTCCTTTCACCATGAGATTTTGTTGATCCATTGGATCAAAACATATGATGACCTATAGCCTTTCTGATGGTAGCTAAGTCAAATATCACTATTGGTAAGAGTCCTAAAGCCTTTTCAATAATAGTTAAAAGGACTTTATCTTTAGTGATATCCCTTCTTATGCAATGGTCTTGAACTTGCCCATCACCTAGATGGGTGGGTTTGAAAAATAGACTATTATCCATTTGTGATTGATTTCATAATTAGTATCCAATAACTCACTAATTCCTAGTGCTATTACCAAGTCCACATTAATAGAGGCCCTAGGGAAGTAAAACTCAAAAACAATGGAAGAAAAAGAAGGGATTTGAGGTGATCAGACAAAATATTGACATCATCCAATAGATTACAATCTATGAAAATATAAACACCTTGGGTAGTTCAATTTTTCAAAAATACACAAATCATATAGCCTTCTCATTCTATAAAGAGGTCACCTTGGCCATGGTCATAAATAAAAGAAAAGATTATTGGATCGTACAATATATGCACACTCATTAAATAAAAAAGTCTAGTAATTTTACAAAGAGATAACTTTGAAGCATCAAAAATCAAGCAAGGAGTAGGGTTATAGTAGTGGAAACATTCACTAGATAGCAAGATTATAAAGAAAGTGATAGCTATAACTCCATGCATTTCCCATGACTCTAAGGAATAAGCCTAAATCAATAGGGAGTAATCCTAATTATGAGGAGACTACAAAGACTTTAAGAATTACATAGATGTACAATTGTAGGCCAAATGCTTAAACTTTTCCCTCTAACACCACAATTTTAATTTAATTGACTCCATACCCAATGGACAAGGTATAAACTTTCTCTAGTTTATTTATCTTCATCAAGTTGAATATCACCTATGAGTTACCAAAATTGTAGTGAGATCTCACTATACTTGGAAGGATAAAGCTATAGAACAAATTATGAGATATACTTAGTAGAAGATAAAGTGGTGGATGAGTGTGGGTAAAAGTTCTAATCAAAAATCGATGCCACTCTTAATAGTTCCAACAAGAAGAGAAATAAAAAAGTATGACAACATGAGATATTGAGTTCCAAAAAACAACAAGTAGAGGAAATTCCTAAAAGGAATAAGAAGAGTGAAATGTTCAAAAATTAGGATTTTTGAAAGTTTTGACAAAAGGAAAAAAAAATTCTAAGGAACAGATTAAGAATTTTTTAAAGAATGAATAATGGAAAATCCCTAATAGTTAGATTGTTCAAAAAAATTGATGATGGAATACAAGGATGATCACCCATATAATTAGGAGAGAAGCCAAAGTAGTAAGGCACGTCTCCTAAATGCAATAGTTTATCCCATAAAGACAACAATTGCATAAAAGCCTCAAGCTCACCTTCCCATATTTCTTAATCTTGATAGTCTAGAAAAATGGTTGGAAGAAAGGCAAAAGCATGGGAATATACAATAGAGGTAACCCCAAATATAGATAATTGATTATAGATATTTCCCACACTCATACTTTGGGAATACCCAAAAGTATTAGATGGTAATAGTAGTGGTATTAGCTCATATTAAGGCTCAGACCCATTCAACATTAATGGTATTTGATTTAGGTAATCTAAAGGAACTAGAATTTAAAATGAAGATATGACCTAACACTTAAAAGAGCAACCAATTTTTAAATATCTACATAATTTTGGAAGGAAATCCCCCTTTTGTAATCTATAAATAGTAGTTAGTTTGGCATTGTAAAGTATCTACAAGATATATCTTTGGAAGTTGAATAATTTTCCCTTCATTTTCTTTTGTATAGCAGTACTTGGATCCCTAGGTGGTTTTTGGGTAGTCCAAACTCCCACTTCTTAGATAATCTTGTAATATTTTCATAATCATATATATATATATATATATATATATATATATATATATATATATATATATATATATATATATATACTAGAGGCTTGTGACTATTTGGTTCCAATTGTTTGGTTCTCCCTATTACGTTTCCTTTATGTATGTATGTTTATGTTTCATTCTATGCTTATATATGTTCAAATGAGGAAGTGTTCAAATTCCTAGATATCAATGCATTATAGTCAAGTTTTTTATGTAGGATAATCTTATCATGGTCTTGGTGCATCGCCTTTGTTAGCTTAGGTTTTTTCCTTACTACTATCTTTGTTTTTCTGCATTTCTCTAACCCTTTTCTCCTAAAGCTAGTATATTATGATGGAGGAGGAAAAGTGCACTCAATATCACATATTAAAAGGATCCATTCTTGTAAAATATCAAACTCCCCCAATTGAGCCAAACCCCATGCTCTCAATATTGGCTTTACTATGTTTCTCCATGTAAGTCACAATAGTCCTAACTATCTAACTCACCAACTTGGTAATCGAGAATATTAGAGAGGACAAAAATATGAACCATATAGTATTGTGAATAAAGTGGAAGAGTATTATTTTGACTCAAACCTTCCATCTCATCCTAGGTTTTATCCAATTTTCAATATTGAACTTCTCAAGTCTTATCATCCACCATTATTAGACTCTTCTACAATAGTAGAATAGTTTGGCATTAAATAATTTAATATATATGGTTTAGTACTATTGCAAGAGGATCAATTGTTAACACATGAATCAAAACCACTAGAAGTTATTCCATTCATATGTATAGAGTGGTCAAGGTAGGGTGACTTGGTCACTAAGGGAAATGGACAATAAAGAGTTGGATTAAAAAATAGTTTCTAAATTTTATATCAAAATCTAATGTAATAGGTATCATTGATTTTTAAATGGGCACAAATTATTTATACATGTGACCTTATTAGGGCATTGGTTTTATGACCAAAATTTCCAATAATATCTTAACCAAAGAAGTTTCTTGGCAATGGAATTTCCATTAAAGTGGCGATCACATGTTTCCTTGTGGGTATATCAAATGACTATATTTGCTTTTTTCAAGTTCAAGTATTTAAAAGAATGCCATCAAAGGATTTTTTATAAAGGATATAACCTACCATCATGAACCTACAAGCCTGTTATCTTAAATTCTTGTGTTGATTCTGATTGAGACCCTCTGGTAGGATGTCATATTTTAAGAACACAAAGATGTCCTTATACCAAGGATCTGGAGAGGGTGCTAACTTGATATAAAATATCTGTAAGGGAGGTTATATAGATTCAAGAGTCATGGATTTTCTATTTTTTTATAATAATAATGGCTTGTAGATATTCTAGCTCTAGTGGAATGAGGGAACTGACTATTACCATGGAATTAGATATTGAAATAGTATCAACAACAATCTTGTCAAAGACAACCATTATCTTATTGATAATATCTTATATGGATTAAGATTTTTGTCATTGGTTTGGTAAATTCTATTAATTTGGTTGACAATAAACTATGAGTCTCCAAAAAATGAGAGCATTTTTATATTCAAATATAAGGCTACATAGGGTTCAAGAACGAGAGCTTCATACTTTGTGGTATTATTGGTGCATGAAAACTGAAGCTTAAAAGACAAGGGTTGATGTTTCATTAAGGCAAGACAAGTACAAATCCTTCCCCTGCATATTTGAAACATATTGCACCATCAAATAATAGTGACTAAGATTCTAAGGGATTAGTTTCAAGATTAAGGACTAAATCATCAGGAAATTTTGACTATGTGATGAGTGGCAGGTAAAGGTGTAGAAACTAATTAGTCAACAATTACCTGAAATTTTAGTGACTTCTAAAAAATGAAGTCTAAGTCAAAATTATTGAGTACAATGACCCACATCACAATCCTACCCAAAAGGTAAGGTTTAGGTATGAGGTACCTCAAGGGATCTACAATAACTATAACATAGTTTTATAACTTAACATATAATGTCTTAGATTTTGGGAATAAAATATGACTACAAGGAAGATATTTTCTAAAGGTGAGTATCAGACTTCATAACTGACTAGGATCCAAAAAGGGTTAATGATATATAACATGGCACCTAGGGCATAAACAATTGTAATTATATATAACAACAATGGATTAAGGATATCAGTGGGAATAAGGACAAGTGGAGATAAGAGATATGTTTTAAGAGAGTCAAAAGTATTTTGACATTCATTGACCCATTTGAATTTTGTTCCTTTCCTCAATTGTTTGAAAAAGGGTTGGCATTTGTTAGGTAGATGAGAAATGAATTTCCTAATGGCTTGCAATTTGCCTTGAAGGCTTTGGAGTCGATTTTACATATTTGTGGGTGGAATATTAGTGATGGAAGTTATCTTATCAGGGTGCACCTCAATACCATGTTGATATACAATAAAGCCTAGTAGTTTCCATGATGTTACTTCATATATGCATTTCAAAGGCTTCAACCAAACTTTGTATTCTCCTAATAATTCAAAGATTTTTCTTTAGATCTTGAACACGATCTTCTCATTTTATATACTACTCTATAATATCATCAACATAATATTCAACAACATCATGCATCATATCATGAAAAATGTATGTGATAGCCCATTGATAGGTAGTTTATGATTTTTTAGGTCAAAGGGCATGCCTAGGTAACAAAATCTCCCCCAAGGAGTAATGAATGTGGCCTTGAATTGATCTTCTAGTGCAATTCAAATTTTGATTATATCCAAAAAATCTATTCATTAAAGATAGTATCCTACTTTGTGCGATAAATTTGATGATCATATCTATGTTGATTAAAGGAAAAAATATATTTTGGACATGCCTTGTTGATGTCCCTAAAGTTAGTGCAAACCCATACAACACCTTCCTTTTTGGCCATAGGCGCTACATTATACATCCAATCAAAATAATTTTTTTTTATTAATGTGACTTCTAGAAGGTCCTGAAGCTCCTCTTTGATAATTAAGACAACTTTAGGATACATTTTTCTCAATTTAGCTTTACCAATTTGGTGTTAGGGTTGACAACTAAATGATGTACTACCAAGGAAGTATCCAACCCTAATATAACTACATAGGACTAGGCAAATATATCACTAGATTCTATCAAGATTTTAGTATATCCTCACATTATTTAGGGGTTAGTACTTTTTCTAATTTGATGATTTAAATATTATCTTAAGAGCAATAATTTTTTTTTTTCTAGATAACAAGGGGGTTGTACTCGAGTCCCCGACCCATGAAAAAATATAACTCTCTTCTTTAGAGCTTGAGAGTACAAATAGATTCACTTCTCATCTCGATTGAGATGCTATAGCTAGAAACCTACACCATTTTACATAAAATGTTCGAATTCTTAATTTTCATTTTCTAGATCTTTTCAATTTTTTGTGTTAATACAAATATTCTAGAATTCAGCATCTTTCTTGATATTTTTCTATGGAAACCTTCACAATACCAAAGCTTCACCTCTACTATATATGCATTACATCTTAGTAGAGTAATATTTCCAAAACATCACACTATCATAGTCTACTTTACCAAATCTAGATTGCTAGTTTCCTTCCTGAAACACAAGTGCAACCATAAAAATTATAATAAATATCTTATATGAAAACACATTAATGTTATAAAATACAGTAGATATTACCAATGGAAAACATTAATGTAAATTTTAATCATTATTTGATTCAGGTGGTCAACATTTTCTTGTCAGCTTTAGTTAAAATTACTACTTCCTCTAACCATGGAAAAGAGAATTTAACTTCATGCTCCTCAATTAAAACCTGTCTATTGGCTAGCCTATCTACACATTTGTTTCCTTACCTTAACATATGTGTAAACCTGAATTCTTCAAACTCTCTAGCAAAATCCTGAATTTCCATAATTATATCTTATATGTTCCATGGAGCCTTTGCTTTCCTCAAAATTGCATTTATTACTATGAGTTAATCACCTTCCATCCATACTCTGTTCTATTTCATTTATTTGTATATTTTTAACCCTTCTAAATCCACCCAAGCTTCAACTTCATTATTTGTCTTAAATCCACTATTGAAAGTATAATGATACAAAATCTCTCCTCTATTATTTCTAATTATTCCTCCTCATCCTCTTGGTCTTGGATTTCCTTTAGATGCTCCATAAAAATTTAATTTGACCAAATCCACATTTGGTGGTTTCCACTTTATATTCTTTGCCTTATTTTTGTTTCTCTTATACCCAACATAATAATTCCATTTTATGACTTGACTCCATCTATGAAGGCTCTTTTCTTCCATATTAGGAACTGGGTGAGTTGATAGGGTTGGATTAGACTCATCTATGGCTAAACATATCTTTCTTTCAATAACCTGTAAATTGCTTTCCTTTCCTTTAAATATTCTTCTTTTCCTTTATAGTCATATAGTACAAATTATTGTATCTTTTGATATATCCTATATTGTCTGTAAAGCCTCACTTTCAAAAGTGTTATGTCATTGTTTTAATAATTTTTCAATTATATTATTCATCACCATGCATTTACCAAACATATTAATAATCCATTATCATAGTATCTAGACTATTGAACAATATCCCAAGAGATGTTCTACACTCTCCTCCTTTTTACAAAGAACACATTGAGAGGGGACATGACAATCCCTTTTCATAAAGTTATCCTAGGATAAAATTATTTTATTACCTACTAGTCAAACAAAAATTTTAACTTTAGGAATGCTTGGGCTATTCCAAATATCTCTCCATATCCTTGTTATATTTCTATTTTTTTGGTGCTTTACATTATATTCACTTTTTGTTGTGTATTCTCCTGAGCTATTCAAATCCAAAATTAATTTATCCTAGGCTCCCCTCAGAATAAATGCAATTTTTATCTTTCTACTCAACTACCTCCTAGCATAAATGTCTTGTATGCTTGTAAATAAATCTTCTTTTGTATTTGTATCTTTTTTCTTGATTCTTGTACACAATTTTTGAAACCCTATCACCATATTTTTCTTGAAGTAATCTCATCCAAGATTTCAAAATTGGATCTAGATTGAGTGGTTTTTTATCACACCAAGTATCCATCCAAATAGAATTTTTTTTCTAGTTCCGACTACCCATATTAGACCTTTAAATAAATCAATAGATTTTTTTAAACCATTTGGTAGAGAGAATGTAGTAAATATTAAGCTTGGGTCATTGGTCTCAACATACTTAGAAGAATTATTGTCCATTGGCTTTGGCTCTCTTTGTAAAATCTCTAGATTACTTTTCCCCTAAGAGCTAGGTTTGCATCTATAAGAACTCTTAAGCCAAGACCTCCCCTTGTTTTATCATCACACACCTTGAACCTTTTCACAAAAGTAAATTTCCTTTTATCATGTAAAGCTGACCACAAAAAGGATCACATAATATAGATTAAAAAAATTTCTATTGATTTTGGTATAGTATACAATCATATATAATATGTTGTAATGGCCTGTAAGACTGACTTAATTAGCTGCACTCTTCCTGCTAATGATAATCATCTACCTTTCCATGTCAATAGTTTATTCTAAAATTTACTTATAACTGGATTTCATAATTATATCCTCATTCTCCTCTCAAATAAGAGCATCCCTAGATAAGTTGTTGGTAAATTTGACTCCTCCATTTGAAGTAACCTCCAAATTATTGCTTTGATTTTAGCTAGAGTGTTTAGGAAGTAAATTTTGGACTTTTTCCTATGAATTTTTTACCTTGATGCTCTTTTGTATTCATTTAATAAGCTATTCAAAGCTCTAGTCTCATTTATCCTTGCCCTACCAAAAAGAGTTGTATCATATACAAAATATTGATGGGTGATGTTGTCAATGTTATTAATAGCCTTAATTCCACTTATAAGCCTATATTTCTTAGCCTTATTCAAGTTCCTACCCAGAAACTTTACCATAATAATGAACAAATATGGTGATAGAGGATCTCCATGTCTAAGGTCTCTCTTGGATTTAAATTATTCTATTACTAACCCATTGACCAACACTGAATATGAAACTATAGAGACAAGCTTTAATCCACTAACCCATTTCTTCCCAAATCTAAACATTTCTAATACTACAAAAATAAACTCCCATTTAATTCTCTCATAGTATTTACTCATATCAAGTTTTAAGATCATTGCTTTCTCTTTTCTTGAAGCTGATAAATGTATAACTTCATGAGCTACTATGATCCCATCTAGAATTTGTCTCCCTTTCACAAATCCTCCTTGCTCTTCTAAAATATTTTTTTCTAACAATGGCCTTAATCGATTTGCCATCACTTTGAAGATAATATTATATGCCATATTACATAGGCTTATGGGTCTAAATGAATAAAAAAATTCAACATCCTTATTTTTTGGAATTAGGGTAAGATATATTACATTTATTTTATAAGGTATGTATTGTTTTACCCTAGACTATTTCACTGCCACCAATAAATAATCCTTCACTATATCCCAATTATGTTGGCAAAATGTTTCAAAGAGACAATTAGGACCTAGGGATTTATTCTTATTAAAAGATAAAATACCTAAATGAAATTCTTCTAGAGTTATAGGCTCCATCAGTTTCCTATTGTCTTCATTTGTTATAATTGAAGGTACTTCTTGAAGAAGTTTATCATTAAGAACTTTAGACTCCTCTGATCCTAAAATATTTAGATAAAAAGAATTTATCTCTTTTATAATTTCACTTTGGTCTTCAATCTAAACATCTTCTATTTATTTAATTTTACTAATTCTGGATATTGATCTTTGTACTATAGCCAATCCTATAAAAAAAACTTTATATTTTATCTCCTTTTAACAAAGTCTATCTTAATTTAAGTCTTCAAAATTTATCTTTCTTGCTCAAAATATTATGATATTCACTAATAAAATCCCTTTAATATGATCTTGGGTTATTATGATAACTTTTTTGGAATTTTTAAAGTCTATTTTTTAGTTCTTTCTTCTAAAAATTATTTCCAAAAGTGTTCTTGTTCCATTCTTTTAATATAGATGTCATTGATTTAATTTGTTTTGGAAGTGTATACAACCCATCCTTTCTTGAATAATTTCACATTTGTGCTATCATATCAACAAATTTAATATGGTCTTATCACATTGGCTCATATTTAAAATATGATCTTTTTTAAATTTACTTACCACCATTTTAACTTGTATTGGCTAGTGATTTGTACCAATCCTTGTTAAGGTATTAATTTTAACACAAATTCCTTCATCTAGCCAATGATCTTAGAGTGTACATCTATCTAATATTTTCTCTATTAGGTTTTTGCCTCTCCTATTGCTGGTCCATGTATAGTTGTCTTCTTCAAACTTGACTTCCCATAGATTGTTTTTTTTTTTTTTTTTTTTTTTTTTTTTTTGTGGAAAACATCCCAAAAGGGATGCCACTTTCGGGTAAGACCCAAGGAGGCGGGGGTATCCATTCCGCCAAAAATGCCCAGGACTCGGACCTGGCCTACCACCTTTGACATACTCAAGGAGCAAACAAACACACAAAACCAAATTAAAAAATAAGTAAATAACAACAAAAATAATAAAATAAAATAAAAAACATGCTCCTTGAGTGTGTCAAAAACAAAAGCACAACCAAACACGCACAATAAGATAAAAGAAACCACAACACAAACCACATAGAAAAACACAAGAACCACATAACAAAACACAAACAAGACAAAAACAACAGAACACTACAAAGACATAACCCAAAAAAAACATGAAAAATAAACACAACCAAAACCTAAAAAATAAAATAAATAAAATAAAAATAAAAAAAACAACCAACAACAGACAATAAAAAAAAACAAAAAACATAGAAAACACTCACACATAAAAAAACGAAATAAGATATCATAGAGAGGGAAGAAAGTAGAGAGGGGAGGGCTCTGGTCCCTCCCCTGCTCCCCCTCCCATGGCTCCTGGTTCCTGCCCAGTCCCTGGCTCAACCCAGGTCATCCCTCCCGGGGAGTGGTTGTTTGTAGATGATCTCCTGGGGGGAGATCCTTCTCCACTATCTGCGCCCCTCCCGGCCGGCTAGGGTTTCCTTGGTTGTTTTTCGGACTGGTGCTTCCCAGGGATCCTTGTTTGGTTGGGGATCCCTTCCCTTTTTCCCTCAGGCTTCCCCCTGGGGTTTTTTGTAGGTTATTCACGTGGATCTGGTCCCCTGCGTTTCTCGGTGCGGTGGAGGTGATGGTTTAGGGTTTGGACAGCTTCCCCATTTTTCTTGTGAATCCTCGACGGGCTCTGTGCTTGGACGGGATTCTTGGTCCCTGCTGCTGGGATCCTCTCTTATTTTCCCGGGGCGGGTTCCTTGTGGTGCAACTCTCTGGTCACTTCCTGATGGGCTGGATCCTCTCTGTGCTGGCTGTCGGCTTCCTGCAGGATGGCTCTCGCTGAACGGAATGTTTTCCCGGTGGGCGGGATGGTTTCTCCACAGGGCGGGATCCGCCAAATCCGTCGGTTTTCTCGCGAGGCGGGATCCTTCTTTTCTGCTGGTTTCCCGGATGGCGGGATTTCCCTGTTGCTTCCCGCTAGGCGGGACTGTTTGTGGTGGTTTTACTTGCTTCCCACGAGGCGAGATTTTATTGTAACGGTTTTTCTTTGCTTCCTGTTGGGCGGGATCTTCTCGATGGTGGTTTTTGGCTACTCCCCGTTGGGCGGGATCTCCAAAACTACTTTCTTTCTTATTTGTTTGTTTCCCGCTGAGAGGGATTGTTTCATGCTTACTGTTACCGCTGGGCGGGATTTCTATTTTGGTGTTCAGTTTCAAGGGATTGATGCCCTAGGCCCATTGCTTATGTAATCAGGTTTTGGGATCCTTGTTAAAACCCGTTGTAAATACAAACACTACTTACCAAAAAAAAAAATGAAATAACACAAACAAAGAGAAACCCAAGAACAAGAACGAAAAAAACACAAGAACAATAACAAAAAACATAAAAAAAACAAAAACAAAACAACAAAAACACAAGAACAACAAAAAACAACACAAAGAACACAAAAACAAAACAAAACAAAAGAACCCACCCACCTTAAAAAACTAAACAAAAAAACAAAGAAGACAAAAGAAAAAAAAAAGAACAAAACAATGACCTATCTAGACCAGAAGACTATTAAGGCAAGAATCAACAGAGGAAACAAAATAAAGAATAGAATGAGCTAGGGAACTAAAAAAAACTGAATGAACCAAAGAGAAACAAAAAAAAAAACAAGAAGAAACTAGGTACCTTCGAACTGGAGCCATCCAAAGAAATGATAGAAAGAAGAGCTTCCCTAATTTGAGAAGCCCACCATATAGGAGGGTGGCCATAACAAGTAAGATCACCTTTGTCCAAAGCCCAATTAGCTAAAGCATCAAGCACTCTTGTTTTGATCTCTCGACCACATGATTGTAATCAACTTTCAAAAATCCCATCCTGGATTAACTGAATCTTCTCAATAATTCTTTTTATTCTCCAATCCACCTTATGATTCTTAGAAGGAGTCTTCAAGAGATTAATCATAAGTTGAGAGTCGACTCAACTAACACCTTTTCCCATCCAACCTTAGTAGCCTCCTGAAGGCCTCTAAGGATACCATACCCCTCAGCAAGGTTATTGGAAAGAATACCCAAATTCTCAAGCAAAAGTAAAAACCAGGGAGCCATCCGAAAGTCTACCAATTCCTCCCACACTCGGCTTTTCCAGGGTTCCCTCTAGAGGCTCCATCAGTATTGACTTTTCCAAAATCCTTAGGAGGAGGTTGCCAATTTCTAGTCCTATCCATCTTACTAATACTCACATTCCCTTTAAGTTGGTTGCCCTTAGAAGGTTTAATCTTCAATCTTTGCATCACTTGATCCCATCTTTGGTGGGAGTTTTGGGGGTGATTAAGGAGTTGATGGACTGATTCAACTAAGTTGGCTATGGTCTTTTGCCAAATATAGTGAATATCCTTCCTATCTTGATTAAAAATTTGGTTGTTCCTTTCATTCCAAATATTCCAAAGAAGAATGGTAGAACCCATCCAAACTAACTGCCTAATAAAATGATCAACACCCTCTTGATTAGGCCAATCCCTCCAAAGCTGTTCAAAAGTGAAAAAATTGGACCACACTGTAAGCCAAGTAAAGTTGCCATTCTCCTCCATAGCTCGGAGGCTAAAGTACACTCAATAAAAATATGGTTGATATTTTCTACATTCTCTTCACACATTTCACATCTAAAAGGGCCATGAAAACCACGCTTCATAAGTTGCTCACCAGTAAGCACCCTACGATGCAATAAAAGCCAATTAAAGAACCTCACCTTAGGCTAGAGCTTTTGAGCCCACAATTGAGAAAATATGTCAGAAGAATGGTTGGGATTATTATGGCATAAGGTCAAATAACCTTGAGCAACTGAATACTCACCCTTAGTAGTGTTGTTCCATCCAAAACAATCTTTTTCATGGGACCAAGAGAGGGATCTCATATGAAGGATGCCTTGGATATCTTGTCTTTGCCTTTCTGGGATTTGAATAGGCCAGTCCTCAATAGGGATCCAATATCTACCAACCTTTGAATTACCAGTATGGTACCGACAGTAATTAGCCACCTTTATCCAATTAGCTCGGTGAAGCTCCTCCATCCAAGGCCTCCAATCGGGAAACCGAGTTATCAAAGGCTTGTGACCATCCCAAGAATCTGTCCAAAAATTTGCATGTTGACCATTATGAATGATCCAAAATAATTTTTTCTTTATCAAATCCTCACCAGTCTTAAGAACTGCTAAAATGGGAGAACCTTTGGTAGGAAGTTGATAGCGAACAAGGTCTTTAGGACTTTTGTTCTCAGCATATTTAGCACGAAGATTATTGGCCCAAAGAGCATTGGGGTTATGCAACATCCTCCAATATAATTTAGCAGCTAAAGCTTTGTTGTTATTAATTGAAGACCGGAATCCTAACCCCCTTCACTCTTAGGAAGACATAAAGTATCCCATTTCACCAAGGCCCATTTTCTTTTCTCCTTAGTACCACTCCAAAGGAAACAGATGACTGATTTGATCCAATTCTCGAAGAACAACCTTTGGGATATTCAAAACGGAAGAAACATAAATAGGAATAGCTTGAAGGACTGATTTTACCAAGGTGATTCTACCCCCGTAAGAAAGCCACTTGTTGGTCCACTTTCCAATTTTCTTCTTGACTTTGTCCAACAACCAATTCCAATCTTTATTTTTCTGCCTTTGAATATTTATGGGAATACCTAAATAAGTGATTGGAAGAGAGGTCTTCTTATATCTTAATTTATCCAAGACCATGGATTCCTGTCTAGCAGAGTAGTGAAAGAAAATAACTTTAGATTTGTCTTCATTGATCAACTCGCCCAAGTAGCCTTAGAAAAATAGCTAATGATTTGCTTAATATTAGAAGCTTCCTTAACTCGTAGCTTTACCTAAAAGGGTAGAGTCATCCACAAATTGAAGATGAGAGATAGGTCTAGCTCCATGAGCAATGGTAACTCCCTCAAGGGTTTTGTTTTCCCTCTTTTTGGTTATAGTCCTACCCAAGCATTCAACAAGAATGATGAATAAATAAGGGGATAGCGGGTCACCTTGCCTAATACCTCTGGAAGCCGGGAAAGACCGAGAAGGCCTGCCATTGATAAGAACTAAGTAGGAAACTGAAGAGATACATCCCATAATCCAATCCATCCAATCCTTAGAGAAACCAAATTGCCTCAAAACTTTGATAAGGAAGTGCCAATCCACTCTGTCATAAGCTTTGGATAAGTCTAACCGGATGAACATAGAAGGAGAATTTTGCATATCCATGGAATGGATGGCTTCCTGAGCAAGAACTATCTCATCTACTATTTGACGTCCTTCCACATATCCCCCTTGCTCTGGGGAAATAATCTTATGCAAAAGAGGCTTCAACCTTTTTGCCATGATTTTAGTAATAATTTTGAGAAGAACATTACATAAAGCAATAGGTCTAAAAGCTGAGATATGATCAACCTCTTGAGCTTTTGGAACAAGAGTAATATAAGTTTTATTGATAACCTTCAAAATTTCTTTGGATTTCCTGGCTTCTTCCACCACCTCTAATAAATCAACATGAAGGATATCCCAGAACTCTTGGTAGAACTCAATAGGAAAACCATCAAGACCTGGGGTTTTCCCTTTTTGCATTTTAAAAACTACTTGTTGAAGCTCATTGATAGTAACAGGAGCAGTCAAAATAGAGTTCTCCTTAGAAGTGATAAGAGAAGGGATTGCTTGAAGAACATTTTGTTGTGAAGCTGAGTCAAGAGGAGTAGCAACAAAAATATTGGAAAAGTAATCAACAACAATAGAGTTCATGCCATCCCAAGTATAAACAACATCTCCAGAATCTGATTTTAAGGAAGAAATAAAGTTGTGAGATCTTCGAGCTAGAAGAGATTTGTGGAAGAAATTTGTGTTTCGATCTCCTTCTTTGAGCCATTGAATTCTAGATTTTTGCTTCCATAAGATTTCTTCTCTTTTTTCCCATTCCTCTAACCGAGTTGTGAGTTTAATTTCATCTCGCACTTCTCTTCTCTGTGAGGCCATCTAAATGGATTTTCTTATTCAAATTTTCAATATGAGCAATAACTTCATGTTTTTTTTTATGAACATCCCCAAACTCTTTCCAGGTTCCAAGTCTTGATTTTGGATTTAATGTATTGCAGTATTTTGGCAAAATAGAACATCTTAGTCCCATGCCTAGGTTTACCTTCCTTCCACCATTGTTGCACACGAGGTCTGAAGGAAATGTCTCTAAGCCACATTAATTGAAAATGAAAAGGAGAGAAACTCACATTGGTTTTCCACATTTCCACCATGACTGGCCAATGATCCGAACCAACATTATTAAGAGTCTTCACTTTAGGAATGTGACCATGGATTAAGAAATTTTTAGAGAGCAAAAACCTATCCAATCTCTCCATTATACAAGCTAAGCCTTGCCTTCTGTTAGACCAAGTCATAAGGCCATTATCTCGGTTGGATATCCACAAGATGGAGGTTTGCAATATATTCGCTCATGAGGTCAGTACTTTTGTCCAAATTTCTATTTCCCCCCTTTTCTCATCTAGAGAGAGGATGGTATTGAAATCTCCTTCGATCAAGATCCAAGCTTTAGGAAAATGAGAGATAATATGAGTAATATCCTTCCACTGTCTTCTTTTTTCCTCCAAAGAAGTCGGGGCATAAATAATAATGCAGAGCATAATCTGGTTGGAATGTCTACTTTGAATAGCTATAGCCAACAAACCCCAACTGCCAACCATATGGTGAATAACTACCTCTTTTGGGTCCCAAAGACAAGCAATGCCACCCGAAGTCCCTTGGGAACTGAGGGAAACCACTTTTCCAGCTGGCCAAATTTTATCGGCAATTAAGTCCATATCCTCCATTGACATCTTTGTTTCTTGAAGGAAAACAAGATGTGGATGATTTATCCGAATCATTCTTCTAATTTCATTTTGTTTTGAAAGACTCCCTTTGAGTCCTCTAATATTCCAAGTGATGATCTTCATTAATACCAGGGCTAAAAATGTTGGGAAGGGCATTAATCTTACCTTCCTCTACAAGCTTTTCACCTTCTTTTACCATATGATATTGATTGGTCTTGCGACCTACTTTTTGATTAGAATCCATCTTCAATTTTTTTTCCCTATTTCTTGACTTATTCCAATTGAATCTGAGATGGCTTCTAACCTTGAAGAATGCTCATACATAGCCAAAATTTTACTAGATGGTTCAATGGAGTCTATATTGGGACCTGCATTATTTGAAGTTTTGACATTTGAAATATTGTTTTTCTTGTGTAAATTTTCTCCTTTTTTTTTCTGTTGAAAACCTTTGATTTGTTGGTTTGTCTCCGAGTTCTTTCCTTCATATTTAAATTGTGTTTCTAAGATTTCAGTTTCCATTATTTCCTCTTCCTCACTTGGGACATCATTTGTGGAAAGGATTTCAAACATATTAGCAAATGACTTTGATTGATCCTTCATTACTGGTTTTTTCTGAGTGTTCTTCTTCTTAGGTATTTGGAAACCTGCTGAGTTTATATCTTCTTTCTTTTGATCAGGAATTTTATTTGGGCAAGCACTGGCCAAATGACCATATTCATGGCAAATTCTACAACGAAAAGGAATGTTCTCATAGTCCACTACTTGCTCCCAAGTGTCTTCCCCAAATTGTAATGTGATCTTTTTAGGTAGGGGTTTGTCAAAATCCATTAAAACACAAATTCGAGCATAAATAATATGTTCAAAATTTTGAGTACAATCAGCAGTCATCATAAAAGTTCCTAAAGAGTTTCCAATTGAAGAAAAAATAGTAGGATTCCAAAATTCAATAGGGAGGCCAAAGAGTCTAACCCACACGGGAGCTATAGAAGGCATCTCTTCTTCGGCTTTAAATTTAGTATGCCAGGGCTTCATGAAAAGCCCTGCCCTTCCAAAAAACCAAGGACCCCCTTGAAAAGTTTTCTCTCTATCTTCATTATTAGCAAATAAAACAAGAAAATAACCATTTGGATAAATAGAGATTTGTAACTCACCTTTAGTTTTCCAGCTTTTTGCAGCCCAGACTTTGAAAGTAGATAGACTCGGACGAAAACCCACGAACCGACAAATTAGTCCTCTTTTTTCCAAATCTTCAATGCCAATCTCGAATGTTACCCATATCAAGCTTAACAATAGGAGTTCCATCAGCTGCTTTAAGACATCCCGACTCCATTTTCCTGGGATCAATCTTAGGCATTCTTAGAGGTTTATGAGAAGCCCTAATATTGATATTAGCATTGGGTCGAGGTCTGTCCACCATGAAGGGCATCCCTAAAATTCATTTTTGGGACCGAGTCTTCAAAATTCTTACCCTTGACAGGGGTTTTCACAGTAGAATTATTTTGTGGGTGCACCTTAGCACCAGATTCACTTGAGATATGAGCCATTTTTTGATCAACTACTTGAAACTTATTTCGTGGTCTCTTTAATCCTTGCCCTAGACGTCGTGGAAAGGTATGGTTTTCACTTTTCTTTTGTGCAGCAAATTGGAAGCCGTTGTCACTCAAGTTCACAGTATGATCTATTGAAAGACAAATTTCTAACCCATATTGTATCCCCTGCAACATTTCTTGCTAAAATATTGAGCATAAACCATAAAAATATTGGCCGCTAGGGCCCGAAGGCCCTAAAAACCAACCTCTGGAGCTGCTTGCACTCAACCCAGATGAAACCCTCGCATAGTCGCTTGCCAAATATATCGTTCACACATAGGGATGCGCTAGGATCTGTGTTGCTCCAAATGATATGAAAATTGGTGGAGACGTTCTAGGGTTTTTCAGGCATCTACCCTCAAAATTTCAGCTCAATCCGAGTTCGGATGAGTGAGATATGGCCAAAACGAGTTCGGTAGTTTGGGCAGTCCTACGAAAAACGTCTCCACCATTCAGCTCCAGTATTCCCTTGTTGTCATGCTTTGGACTAAATTCGAATAGTGTAGCTAATTGATAAACACATTATCACTACCAATTGATATCTAACCCTCTATGGAATCTAAGAGGGATAGTTAATTGGCAAATACTTGATTGCTACCAACTGGTCTCCAACCCTCTAAAAAATTCACTTCCCATAGATTGTTGTTTTGATTAAAAGTTGATAAATCTCTCATAATTTGGGTTAATTTCCTAATTATCCCATATTTTTCATCCAACTTGGTTATGGCATTAAAATATCCTATGATCATGAATCAATTTTCTTGGTATTTACTTCTCATAAAAGCTTCAATCCCACTCCAAACTTCTAATCTACCTAAATGAGTTGTAGGTCCATATACATTGATAGGGATGAAACAAATATCTGCAAAGTAGCATGTGCTTAAAGAGGCTATCCAATGCCTAGTTTAATGATTGGTTATATAGGAGGTTCTAGTAGGATTCCAACAATTTATAATTCTCCCTACTACTCCTTTAGAATCTAGAGCATCCCATTCTCATCTCCCCCATATTGCTTTCATAGTTTTTAAAATTATTATTTTGTCATTTTAGTTTCTTGGATACAAAGAATATCATTCTTACTACTTAAAAAGAGGTCCCTAATACACCTCTTATTTGAGGTGGTATTAGCACCCCTTATATTTTATGAGATGATAATCATGTCTCATTAGGGGTATTGGCCCCACCTATGAATTTATAGGATAAAGAAGGGAAAAAAAATGTAGCTGAAAAATTCTATGCCCATATAGAATATCTTGCCTCACTGAAGTCCTAGCCCTTCATTGCTTCTCCCATCATTTGAACCCTAGCTGACAAATATTTTCAATTTTATTTTTCATGACTTGAAAAATTGTCATTGCCCTTATTTCGTATGGATAACTTTATAGGGTCACATATCCCTTAATATTGTTTGTATTCCTTTATATTATCACTCATTTTAAATCTATTAAAATTCCATACAAGTTGGGCCAATAGTCAATTTAATTGGATAACCCTTCGTGAAGATGTGGATCCTAAAAGATGAGATATTTTTCAGAAAAAATTCCCTAATTCTTCATGAGGAAGAGAGAAAAATATTGATATTAACCATTTATTTTATTATTATATAGGACTCATCTTCTAATTGTAGAGGATTAGTTAATCCTTCTAAACTTTCTAGATCTATAGGGTTTAAATTCAATTGTTTAGAATCATGTGATTGTGAGGTATTAGTAATATTTAGTTGTAAAAGGGACCCTCCTCTAGAGGAGATTTCTTGATGAATACAATCATGGGGTTGTCTTGAGGAGGGTTGTGGGGTAAGTCTTACTCCTTAGTTATTTGTGTTAGGCACTGGTAAGGTATTTTAAATTGATTGGAAGAGGATAGTGTTATCTTTTTGAGATATATCTATGTTATTTTCTAAATTATCTTGATCAAAAATATTATTTTTAGAGGGACATGGGGCTCTCATTCACACACATTAATGAGCTCAGGGTAAAAAATGCTTAAGGTATTTATCCTAGAAAATTGTGATAATGGAAATAGGTCAAAATTTCATAAATGACAAGATCATATACTCTTTTTCATATCAATCTAGCCCCTTTGTTAGATTGGCATCGTCCTATAGTTTAGGAAAACAAATGTTAACATCATAATCACTCTTAGACAAGGATGAAAATAGTAAAGGTTCATTGTGGTTGGAAATATAAACTAGTTCCAAATGAATTTAAAAAGCATTGGGTTCTAAGGGTTCTTTAATGCCTTACTCATGAGGTCCTAGTCCTATTTTGTGATAACCAAAGTTATAAAGGATTTTCTTGGGTATGGGGTAAAGGTTTCACAAGTAGTATGAATCATATTGTTGTTCAATTGAACAAGGTTTAATACCATGTATTATTTACTCATCAGTGATTCTAACATAGATAAAGGAACAACTCCCTATTTTTACCAATTTCCCTTTCCTATATGGTAGACCTAAGGTCCAATGTGAAGGAGGTAATATTGCTAGGTCCAATACTAATAGTGCATTTTGTTAACTATTGAGATAATATGATAAATATTTTTAGTTTTTGATTGATTCTCATCTTGTATTTCAAATTAATTACTTGTTCTAGTTTCCTTATAATTATTATCAATACTCTCTTCTTTAAATTTTGTCTTAGTGGATTGATCATGAGAGGAAGGCTTTAAGGTATCACTGATGAAAGGGTAGGAAGCATTCAAAGAGGGACAACAATGAGCCTTTATGTTTTTTACCTAAATGGTTTGGCAATTATGAAGGGATCAAGGTTTGTAGTGATGTTGTATAGCTTCCCTTGATTCTCAAACTTTAAACATGGATTGTAGGTTGATGGGACAACCTGCATGGAATGAATCAAGGTTTTCATAAAAGAATATTATAATTAAAGTTATAAGGTAGAACATAGAATAGGGTGTTAAGTATGTAAGGTCCCAATTTCAATAGGAGGACTATAGTCCTAGCAGCCTTGAATTCCTCATTATCATATGCCTTGATAATTATATTAAATTTCTCTAAGTCTTGGATTTTTAGCCCAATATTATTAATAAATGTAAGGCTACACACATTAAAGGCATTTTTATTATTAATGAGGACTCTTTTAAAAAATTCATGTTGATATGGCATGTGATATATAAGGAAATTTTTCTAATCATAGAAGGAGATAGAATATCATATTTTTAAAAGGATATTGTAGCATGGTTTCTAATATAGTGTATTCTTCATGGGTTGGTGAATTTTCTATTAGATTTAGTAAGGAATTTTTTGTAGGAGTGTCTTAAAGTTACTATTGAATATCAAAGGCTATTTTGCATTTATCTTGAGATCATAAGACCAAGGATGGTACTTTAGAAGAAGGAGCATTTTTAGTCCATAAGACCAAAGGGGGAATAGAAGGTGGTTTTTATGATTGAGTTTTTCTTTGTGCTATTATCTAATGATAGCATGAACATGACTCATTCCTATCATGTTTTGATTGGATGGAGGTACACTTCTATATTGAATGTGATTGGTGGATATTTTTTCATGGTTGATTAATGGATCCTACAAGATTCCCATATATTGGTTAGCAAATGATTATGGTTTAGAATCATCAACAACAATGCAGCTGCCATGGATTAAGTCCTAAATATGGTGCATAAGGTTCCTACATATATTGGTATAATGATTTTTTTATGGTGGAAGACACACTATTCTTCAAACTTAAACCAAGGGAGATTCTTATTTTTAGGTAATTCTGGCCTTATAGGTTTTAATTCTATCATTTAAACTACTAGTAACTGTAGGCCCAAAATGGCCACATACTTAGGAAAATTTTGAAATTTTTTGCCTAAGTCATAAAGTTCTCATTCTGCACACTTTGTAGTGTATTTTGGAGCGGATCCACAACAAAGGTCACAAACCCACCCAACACTTGATGAATTTTCATGCTTGGAGCAATTCCACATAGTTTCTTATGTTTTGGCTCCATATTGGTGACTCATCCCAAATCTGCAAAATATTTTGAAGAAGGATGATGTCAGCATAAAATAAGTGTGGATTGGCGACCACTTGATATTTAGAATACCTTGTGAGTGGCTAAGTGTTGGAAAGCCTGATTTCAGAGAGTGCATTGAACATTTTTTCCGAAATGGTAACAGAAGGTGGAATGCTAAGTCTAAGAGATGCGGATTCATGACTAAGTTTTGTTTTGACTAACTTTCTTCCAGAATGGTGACAAACAATGTTTTACTCTAAAGCCAGTGTGGAATGGAGGAGAAGTCACTTTACACTATAATAGGTCTAGAATGATGTTCACAGGACAATGCACTTGCTTAGGTCCGAAATGGAATCCATAGAAGTTTCAAAAGAGATATGATGTCATCAAATTTTTTGTGTGGATTGGTGAATGCTTCATCACCAATGAAAAGAAATGAAGGATAGGGAGTGGATTTCATCCCGCTTCATTTTTCAAAGCATTTTGATGTCGGATTGGCGTTCAATAGTTTTTGAAGCATTAAAGGTGACATCATCATTTTTAAAAGTGGAATGGCATTGTGTTCTCCCCCACCATTACATCAAGCTTATTTCAGATTTAATCGTAGCCATATGATGGGGGAGATCAATGGTGGAGATTTTTCTAAGAAATCTGAAGAGTATAAAAGCAATTTCTCATCAGAGTTATGACAGTCAGTTGGAGGAGGAAGCCAAAGCATCGAGGGTTTCAAGAAGATGATAACCAGAGATGGTTGTAGATCGATGATGGTAGAAGGTTTCCAAGAAAGATCGATGATGCATATACAGTCTCCAATGGCCAGAACTCCAGTTAGCACCGAACAACCAAAAAGTTGCAGAGTTTTCGAGCTGCCATGGTGGTCCACTTGCAGTGGATTTCTCGGAGGTTGAACCAGTAAGAAAATGCCAGCAAGAACTCTCTGTTGAGCTATCAAAATTTCATCTTTGTAATGTTCCTTGTTATTTTAATTTTGCAAAACTATAAATAGAGGTCGAACCCTCATTTTTAAAGGGTTGGCTCTAGTGTGTTTTCCTATGCTACTATAAATATTCCCAAGGGCTAATGAAAGGAGCATTACATTGATCTTCACCTCAAATTTTGTGTCTTCATAATTCGATATCAGAGGTTCAAATTCTTTAGTTGCATTTATGTGAATACTTGAATAGTTAGTTTGTGCCAAATTGATGGATTACTAGCTATTAGGGTAATTGAAATCTGCTTTTGAATTTGATCTTTATTGTTAGGGAGTGCATTTCTATAAAATCTAAATATTGGTGAATTCTATTATTTGGATTATCATTGTTTAGATATTGGAATCATTGTCTATAATATTTCTCTATTGTTCCTTAATGAATGAAAGTACATCTTATTTGGGATAATGTTGATCTGAGTAATGTGTCTTTGAGTTGGTTTTTTGGAGCTTTTTGCTGTAGTGCAATGTTGTTAGCCTATCCATCCACTATTATTCACATTTTCTAACCCTAATACTTTTCTTACCCTAATCTCTAAAACCCTAAGTGAGCATAATTGTGTCAACACCCTGTTTAAGTTGACAAGGAACCAACCTACTCTAGAGGTTGGATCAAAAACTCTATTTTGGTCCATCCAATGTTGAGTGTTGAGTTGTAGCTATCGGGTGCAAGCCTGGACAGAAAGTAGGAAGATAGACAACCATAGTATTGAGTAAAACTTGATGCAATTTAGTGCCCAATAGTTTTTGGCACGCCCGATGGGACCAGTTCACAAGGAACACGAAAACCCATCATATGAGTTATTGTTTATCTCAACCCAGAGGAATCAAGATTTGGTGAATTGTCTTGACCTTGTAAGCGGAGAAGAGCAAATTCACCTAGTGACTCCCTGGTCCTTAAACCCAAAAAAAGAATTACCCCTATAGACCAGTGTCCTTTCATGTATACCAGGTCTTTCAAAAGGAATAACCCTAACTCCTATTTCTATTGTGAATTACCTTATAGAGGTTCATCTATTGTTAGAAGTTTAGATCAAGATTTCCTCTCAGAAGAAGAGCTTCTTGAGGAAAATCCTATAGTTAATCCAATAGTCCCTCCAACAAGACCTACACCTAGAAATATGGCACAAAATGTGGCTCCTAATCAGCCATTACAAAAGTACCCCAGCTGGAACACAACTGGTCCCCTGAGATTAGCCCAAATGAATGCCATTCCCTAGGCTGTATCTAAAGCTATCCCCACTTATGATGGATTGGGGAAGACAACTTATGAGCACTATCAAGATATTTTAAATCTGGCATCAATTCACAACATAAAAGAGGAGGATATTATTGTAAGAATCCTAGCCCTATCCTTCAGAGGAAAGATATTGCATTGGTTTAGAACTCTGGAGGATAACACTATTACTTCATGGCAAGCATTGGCTAAGCCTTTTGTGGAAGATTTTAATGAATCTGTGGACCCCTTCTCCCTACTTAACCAGTTTACATCCATGCAGAAGTCTCCACAAGAAACTGTCTCTGATTTCAATTTGAGATTTAGCAGAACATGGAAGAGAATACCTCCTACAGCTAGACCAACTGCATGTTTGGCTTATATGTATTATATCAGAGCTCTTGGATCAGAGTTAGGCCTATAGACGCAACAATATAGAGTAGAAACCTTCCCCCTAGTTTACAATGTAGTAGTTCATGCTGAGAATATCCTAATTAATGTGGGAAGACTACCCCCAAGACTGTCTTTCCTTACAACTCAAAAGCCACTAATGGCCAAAGCCAAACTGCAAACCCACCTTACATGGATCCCCTTTCTTTATCATCCCCATATCCACAAATGAATGCCATTCCTCAACCAAAACCAGCATCCTCTACAGTTCCTTTCCCTCCCCTTCCTTCTCAACCATCTCAAGAGTTTTCTGCTATTCTTGATATACAAAATACTCTAAAAACTCTGAGCAATAGAATGAATTCGATGGAAAAGAGAGACCTAGAAAGGTCACAACAAAGGAGATTCCCATATGTAAATAAATATCAGAGACCTGGTCCTAGTAATAGTATTGGGGTTAGAGTGAACGCAGCATATGAGGACCCTGAGTGTTCTTTAGATACTACTCTTGCAAATATCTGGTGTTTGGTATGTAATGACCCTCATGACTCATAGTCTTGTGTTATGTACCAACACCATGTCCAACAAGCTATGGATCAAGCTGAGAGAAATCAAAAAGGGAGAGTAAACATGTTATGGTAGACTGATCAAATCATGGTTGGGAAAGAGCTATGGATGAAGACAACTCAATTGTTGTTATGACAAGGTCTGGAAAGAAAGCCTTGCAAGTAGATCCCAAAAATATGGGGCAATTCCAAGTCCCTTCTCAAAAAATAACTGATCCCCTTCCTCAGAGTAGTGATACTTTCCCCATCCCTCAAGCTAAAGGGAAAGAGAAGACATACAGTCTTCCTAAGAGGTCAAAAAAGGAAATCGAAGGAGACCGGATGAGATCTAAATATGAGGCTCAATAAAGGCTTAGATTCCCCTCTATTACCAAGAGACAAAGAATAGAGGCCACTCAACAAGTACAAAATAAAATATGGTGAGCCAGAAAGAAGGCTGGAAAGACCTACCCTAACTAAATCTGAGTATAATATTGTTGAGGAGATGAAAAATATTCCATAAAAAGCTAGCCTGTATGACACTCTGTTCATTCTTGGTCAGATAGATCTGCTTAAGGCTTCCCTCAACAAGTATCCACAAGATAAGCAGTCCACTATAATCCTTAGTATGCCATCAGAAAAGAAAGAGATGTCCCCTATGGTTTTAAATAATAAACCCCCTCCTTTCTATATATCTCTCTAAGGATGGAAGGTTGGATAGTCCAAAATTGCATGATAGATTCAGGAGCATCAACTACAGTTATGCCTAAAGCAGTCTATGAAGAAATGGGTATGGAGTATACCCGATCTTGTCCTGGAGTATTACAACTGGATGGGACACCTGTTAAGATAGTTGGAGTCATTAAGGATGTTTTAATGAGGCTGCATAGAGCCCCTGAGGTGACAATAGTGCAAGAAATAGTTGTGGTTGACCTAGAACCCTACTTTGGATTATGCCTTTCAAGGGAATTTACTACAAAACTGGGTGGATGTATGTACATGGATTATTCTAGTATGATAATTCCTTTCAAAGGAAAGAGAATAAGGATAACACCTAAAAATCTAGTAGCTTATCACATTGAAAATATTGAGGAAGACATGTGCAATATTACCCCCTGGAAGAATTTGAGCTAGTTGAAAACATTGAGGAGTTGGATATTGAGGATGAGTTGCCCTTCAGAGAAGATTACAATCAGTTTGGAACTGGTATGGGAACATATAGTATCTCAGCTGAATTAGAGAAGAAAATCCATGCTATATCTAATCAATATTTGAGAGAAAAAGAAACATGGATCATGCACTTTGATGGTGCTAAATGTAGAAATGGTGCAGGAGCTAGTGTGGTTTTACAGTCCCAATCAGAGGGGACAAAAAATTTTGCCTACAGACTAACATGGTCATGTACAAATAATGTTGCAGAATATGAGGCCTTGTGTCTTGGATTGATGTAAGAAGAAAGCATGGGCATTAATATTTTGAACATATATGGTGATTCTAAGTTAATAGTCCATCAGGTAAGAAACAGGTGTAGCAGTAAGCATCATTACCTAAAAGCTTATAGAAACAGGGTATGGGATCTGATGGAATCCTTTGATGCCCTGAATTTAAATTTTATTCCCAGAGAAAAGAATACTCAGGAAGATTCCTTAGTAGAAAAGGGAGCTAACTTCAACCCTTATGTAGACTATGGAATCAAGAAAGCCAAAGGAATCAAAATGATTTTCAGACCTGCAGTACCAGACAAGCAGATTTTCTGGCAGGTTTTTGAAAGTGATGAGCAAATAATTGACTTTCTAGTAAGAGAAGCATGTCTCTCCACTGTCCAAGAAGAAAATATAGAAGATATTGATCAACAATATGTCATTCAACTAAGGAACAATCACATTCCTAGAGGATTGGTCACCCTAGAGAGCTTATTTGACAATGAGGACAGGAAAAAGACCAGAACCATGAAAGTCAGTGAAAAAATCTATAAAGAAGTTGAAGTCGGTTCTGAAAAGAAGCTCAATTTTGGAGTTCGATGTTCACTAGAGGAAGCTGAAGATATCAAAGCCCTATGCCTAAAATACCAAGATATTGTGGCTTGGTCATATGAAGACCTCAAGGTATATGACAAAAATGTTATCCAACATACTATTGAGCTAGAGCCTGATGCAAAGCCTTTTAGGTAGAAGCAAAGGCCCGTAAATCCAAGGATCAAAGCCATTATGAGAGAGGAGCTCTTAAATTTATTAAAGGCTAAGATCATATACCCAATAAAACATTCAACCTGGGTAGCCAACTTGGTACCCATGAGGAAAAAGAATGGGGATATTCATTTGTGTGTAGATTTCAAAAATCTTAACCAAGCATCCCTTAAGGATCACTATCCCCTCCCATAGATTGATCAGATATTATAGATAGTGGTAGGGGTAGAGAGGTTCTCATTATTGGATGGTTACTCTGGATACAATCAGATTTGGGTGAAATATGAAGATCAGTATAAAACAGCATTCACCACAAAGTGGGGCACATTTACCTACCAGAGAATACCTTTTGGGTTGTCCAATGTGGGAGCCACATTTTAGAGAGCCATGGATTATGCCTTTGGAGCACTGATAAACAAAGTCATTCTGATTTATTTGGATGACATGACTATGTTTTCCCATGATAAGCAAGATCACCTATCACACCTGGAGCAAGTTTTTCAAAAATGCAGAGAATTTGGTATTTCACTCAATCCTAAGAAATCATTCTTTGTAGTTCACGAAGGAAAGTTTCTAGGTCATGTGGTCTCAAAATAAGGTACGGCCATAGATCCAGATAGAATAAGATCCATTCTTGCTCTCCCATTGCCTACGAACAAGAAGACTTTGCAATATTTTTTGGGCCAAATCAATTTTGTCAAGAAATTCATTTCTGACTTCGCACAAAAGTAAGGCCAATATCTGAGTTACTCAAGAAGAATGTTGAGTTTAAATGGACTGAGGTCAAGAAATAAGCTTTTGATATTATCAAGCAGTCCATTGCAATAGCTCCAGTACTGGTAAATCTAGATTTCAGCAAATATTTTATCCTTTATGCTTATGGAGCTGAAGAAAGTTATGCCTCAGTGCTTACTCAAAAATATGATCAAGGTGAAGAGCATCTTGTATTATTTTGGAGCCAGACACTCCATGACTACCAGGTCAAATATAAATTTATTGAAAGACAAGTATTTTTTGTGATGAAGTCACTGAAGAAGTTCAGGCAGTACTTGGTGCAGAGCAAGACCCTGGTATATGTGGTTCATCCAGATGTAAGAAGCTTTATCCTTCAGGGTGAACTAGGAGATAAAAGAGCTGGTTGGATTACCAAGATCCAAGAATATGATGTAGAGATACATCCCACCAAGTTGGTGAGAGGCAGAGCCCTATGCCAAGGTCTAACATAGGTTGCAACATTAGCAGAAGTGACAACTTGCAAAGCAAAGAAGAAGATCAGGTGGAAGGAGCACAGATAGTAGACTCCGATTGGGTTGACCAGATGATCAAATATTTCCAAATTGGAGTATGCCCCACAAATTTAAATGCATCCCAAAGGAGGAGATACAGGCTTCATGCTTTGAAATATGTACTACTACCAGAAGGCCTATACAAAATAAACTTGGATGGAGTTCTTCTAAAATGCTTAAAATATGATCAACAAAAGAGGGTCATTGAAGAGTTCCATGGAGGACCAGTTGGTGGACATAGCTCAGGTAGAGTTACAACTTTGAAAATCATAAGAGCAGGCTACTATTGGCCTACTATATTTTTTGATACTTTCAAAGTTACTAGGACCTATGACAAGTGTCAGAGATATGTTGGAAGGACAAGGAATGCTGCATTCCCCCTCAAACCCATACAAGTTGAAGAGCCCTTTCAACAATGGGGGTTGGACTTCATAGGGGTCATCAACCCTAATTCCTCAGTAGAGCACAAATATATCCTAACTACTATATATTATATTACCATATGGGTAGAGGCTATTCCCACTAAGAAATCATATCAAGAAGTTGTGATCAATTTTATGGAAAATTTTATTTCAAGGTTTGGAGTTCCAGAAGCCTTGGTGAGTGACAATGGCCCAGCTTTCATAGGAGCCAAGTATATTGAGTTTTCCAGCAAGTATGGCATCATTCTTAAGAATACTTCTAACTATTACCCTCAAGGGAATGGACTTGTTGAATCTACTAATAAGAATCTATTGAGGATTCTAAGGAGATCACTTGAAGGTAACAAGAGAAGTTGGCACATGTTACTAGACCAAGCTTTGTGGGTAGATAGGATTACTATCAAGAAGTCTATTAAGACTTCCCCCTATGCTCTAGTGTATGGCAAAGAGGTAGTACTACCTATCCATTTGGAAATTCTAGCACTTAAACTTGTCAATACAGAGGAAGAGTTAGAGGAAAATCTGGTGAAGACCAGGTTGACTCACTTGCTGCAACTGGAAGAGAATAGAGCTCAGGCATATGATAATTTTCAAAAGCATTCCTCAGATATCAAGGCATGGTTTGATAAGAAGGCCAGATTCAAAAAATTCTAGGTTGGAGACTTAGTTCTTAGGTGGAATGTTGATAGAGCAAAACCGGGCAAACATGAAAAGTTTGATTCTTTTTGGGATGGCCCTTTCAAAATAGTGGAGGCCAAGGAGTCCAATGTGTTCCAGCTTGAAGATCAAGAAGGGAACATACAGCTGATTCCAGTAAATGGTTTTCACCTCAAACTCTACTACGTTTGAAATATGAGCTCATTGTAACATATGTATATACCTTGTATTATATTTCCCTTTCTTTTTGCACTTTGTACAAGCTCATTGAAAAATATTTGCAAAAAAATGGCTAAGTGTTGACAAAGTATTCAACAAGGTTCCATCCCGCACTCAAATACACGTGAAAGGTGGCAGAACGGTGAGCGTCTCCAATCCATGCTAAAATACATTAAATTTCCAGCAGAATGATGCAGGGGTTGTCTTTCTGCATGATGAAAAGAGCCAAGTCTTAAAAAGAGTAAAGGCATCTCCAATCTAGAGATTTTCGAAGCTAAAGCATAGCAGAATGGAACCAAGGTGGTAACCCATGCGTGGAATTTATTAAGTGTCAATGGAATCAAAGACATATTTGATTCACCGATTTCAAAACCAAGGTGGAGCCAAGCAGTGATTTCATGACCATGCCACGTGGAGAGGAAAGAAAAATCCCACATTCAATGCTAATGAACTCACGCTCAAACCAAAGAGTAGCCGAAGAGACACAGTGAGGTGGCAGTGCAGTTTGAATTTTTGACCAATGAAAATTTAGAATACCACCATTGAGCCATCGAAAGGAATGAGTGGAAGTTGGAAAGTGTGCCAATGGGTAGATCACATAGCAATCGCATTAATGGTGGAATATATGCATGCACCAAGAAATAAAAGAACCAAAAGGCATGAACAATGTTCATTTAGTGGCAAATTGTGTTCACAGAGTAGAAAAGAGTGAGACGGTACTCAAAAACTTCAGTGTGAATTACAAAGAGAACATAGTATTGTTGCTATCAAGATGGCTTCCGAAGATACCCAAGAAGTTGAAACCCCTGAGAGAAGGGTAGTGGCTCCATACGTCGATAGAGTAGAAGCTATGGCGGATATCGAAATGGTCCTCATGGAAAGAACAAGGCTTAGAAGGAGCATTAATGATAGATTCAAGAAGAGAGTCACTTTATCTGTGGAAGGTAGATGCGCTGTCCTTTCTTACCTATATTTTTATATTTGTGATTTTGTTCATCCTTGTCCAGAATTAATAGCTACAATAGTAAAATTTTATGACCCAATGGCCAAAGCAGTGAAGACCTCTAAGGGAAAAACCCTCTTTAGTATCACCGCCTCCTTCTATCATAATATTTTCGCCCTAGGGTCAGAACCATCAGTGAGACCAAAATAATTTAGGGTGACTGACCAGGCTAGGTATTACTATTTAGAGAAAAGAGCCAATGACGGTGAGTCATTTAAAATATGGGTTTATAAGCAGCTCAATGCTAAGCCCAGGAAGAAATTACCCGAATTCCCAATCCCTATTGATGAATTTCCAAACCCTGTGTTGTTCTCTATGTTGGCCTGTATGGAGGGTTTAGATTCTGATATAATGGTGTACGATTGGAAAATTACCATGGCCTATTGTATTTCTAATGAAATAATGTATGAGGAAGGTGCGGAGGAAAGAGGGACTAGGGTGATTTATTTTGATTGGCCAACCTTTCTTGCACAAAGGATACACGAACAGTTGGTAAGAATGAAAAGGGGCTATGACGCTCCTAGTTTTAGGCATTGCTCAAGTCTGGTATGGATGTTTTATGCTACCATTAAGGACAAGATGCCTTGGATTCTGGTTAGGGATAAAACCAGTGATGGAGAACCCTTGTCGGTTTATTATTGGATAAGTCACTTGAGAAGTAGTGAGTCTTTTTATAGATTCAATTTGGAATTTCTTGGACCTACTTTGAAAATAATGTATGGAGAGTGCCCTAGATTGCCACCCTTGGCTAAGCAAATTATCAGAGCAAAGGGTGTTGAGGAAGGATATTGGTACTTTTTTATCGAGGGCACAGTTATCAGATTATATGGTTTCATGGGTAAACCTTTTCTCCTACCCCATTTTGTCACAAAAAGGCTCTTTGCCTTAGAATATTTGAGGCAAGTAGAGTACATCCATTTGAATTATGGTTCTGGAAGAAAGAGAAAGTTTTTGCTTACATACCGCACTATGGAGGACATTACCATCACAAAGAAGGGGTAGAGTGAGTATATTGACCAATACCTTGATAGGTTAGGTCTATTTTATATTCCCCAAAGATGGAGTTACGACCCTGATGGTATTTTCACTGCAAGGAATGTAGTCCTAAATGGAGAAAAAGCTTATAAATTTGAAAATATACCTAGGGCTCATTTTGAACAAGGTAAAAACAATGATGAGACCGCTCTTTTGGAGTGGAATATTTCAAAAATGGGTCAACTACCTCCATGGTTGGATTTCTATGAACAAGTTATGGATTTTGATCCAAATAAGAAGAGTCATCGGCTTATAGAAGCCACCATTCATGACATTGAAGAGAAAATTGGAAAGAAAAAGGACCCTCAGCCTGATGAGAATGTTGTTGAAGAAGTAGAATAAGGAGAACAATGGAATGTAGCAAATATATCAGATTTGTGGAGAATGAGAATCGAAATTGGAAAACCTAAGTCCAAGTTTGGCATGAATATTGATAAGGAGTTTGAGAATCAAAATTGGAAAACCTAAGTCCAAGTTTGGCATGAATATTGATAAGGATTTTTCTAAGAAATATGATGAAAATATCAGAACCTGGAAGTAGGACATCAAAAATATAGTATTGATAGTTGAAATATCCAAGGCTAGTTCTGAATCTCTCTCTCCATCCACAGATCAAGAAACTCCTTTAACAGTAGCTAAAGTCTTGAAAAATTTTCATCCTACCACTAAACAAGTGGAGAAGTTTCCTAAGGGAGCTTATTTTCTGAGCAAAATACAATATTCCAATGAAAAAATTGTCAGCACTCTAGTAATTGAAGTTGTGTCTAGGCCTAAATGCTTAGATCTAGGGGGATATCCTCTAGATACAAACATTGATTGGAGATATAAGGATGAGAGTTTTAGGTTCATCCCCCTTTCTTTCACCACTATAGTATTAGTAGAATTGCATCCCATTTTTTAGCAAGTCTTGCTTACTGGAGAAATACAAGGAGATGAAATAGAGGAAGATTCAGAGAGCAAGATGGCCTCTTTTAAATTAATTCATAGAAGAGCTAAAAGAGCTCTAGAAATAAGGGAAATATAAGTTTCAAAGAAATAAATGTTGGATATGAAGGATGTTGCCAAATATGTAGCTATTTCAATTGCAGAAGAATTGACTCATCATGAGAAGTAGCAGGAATTAGAGATGGAACAAGAGCACCCTATATCTGTAGGTGAAGGTATGGTTTCTAATCCTTCTTCTCCTCTTCATCCTCATAAATCCCCAAGGAAGTCTTCCTCCCTTTCTTGTCAAGAGAATGTGTCAAAGGTACCTTCTCCCTCTCATGGTACACCCCATGTTTCATTGGTCGTCATCAAAGTACAAGTCACCTCATCTCCCCAAAAGTCACCCCAAATCCCACTTTAATCATCTGAGGTTCCCACTTCATCATCTCCCATAACTTAATTTTCACTATTACCACCACCCCCATTAAAGGGACAAGCTGTTATAAACATTAAATATTCAAGGTTGAAGATTAATTGAGTTTAATGAATTTTCTCTTAAGTTTTTGTTAGGATTTTCCTAGGACTAACTTTTGTAAGATAATAATAGTGTTCACATTGTTAGTTTTTACATTTTTAATAGGATAGGAGTTAGTTACCCTATCTCCCACAACATGATTATTTTTATTTTGCTCATTAGATTGAGAAGAGGAAAAATTTTCTTCTTCTTTCTTACCCTTTAGTTGTCCTTTGCATGCAAGGGTATCCTCTACTTGTTTAGACAATTCTATCACATATTCAAAAGACGTAATGTGGGTTGTTTCTAGAGGTTAATCCAACCACTCCTATAAATTACATATAAAATAATGCAAGAGGTATTTAGGAGGAGGATTATATGGTATTTTCCTTACTAATATCCTCCATTAGGATAAAAATTCTAGAAAATATTTACCCTTAGCTTGTTTGAGTTGATAAAGATCGTTAATTGTACATATTTCTTATATGTATGTGTATTAGTGATGGATAAACACTTATATGAGCTCCTCAAAGATCTTAATTGAGTGTTGTGGTATCTAAAAGTACCACTCTAAGGTATCTCTTCTAAAAATATTTGGGAACAACTTGAGGAACAATACCTCATCATAGGCAATATCATGGAATGTAGTTTGGAAGATTCTAAGATGTTTGGTTGGGTCTCCCTCTCCTCTATATAGTCAAAACTTAGGGATTTCAAATTTTGGGAGGGTAAGGTTAATTGGCCACTAGAGGGTCTATTGGTTGATTACAAAAATCCTTATAAGCATACTTCTAATTGAGGATACTTTAAGGGAATTCAACTATAGCTCAAAACTAGAGTTTTATTTTTTTAGTAGTTCCAACTTGGCATTTATATTTTGATATGAAATATAAGGTGGAGTTTGAGGTAGGACCAACTAGGGTTATAAACTAAAACGTAGGTAGGTTTGTTATGTTATAAGAGTGTATATATAAAGTAATGTTACATTAATTTCTCCCAAGCTACTTGGGAGAAATGGATTGGTAGAAGGAGAATTTTAAGCAAAGGGGTGTGATATTGAGAAGGTATGTTGAGAAAGGGATTAGAGGTAAGCATATATGTAGTGATTATGACACTAGGGATGATGTCAAGATGTTATATTTGATTGGTATTTGTTGGTTGAGGCATAGGGAAACTATTGTTAGTCCAAAGCATAGAGGGAAAGTACAACTAATATCCTATGGAGAACATGGGATGAAACCCCACCTTTTATAGAAGTTGTAACTATAGGAGGGTTCAATTTGATGCAATTAATGTTAGAAGTATTAATATCATTAAAAAACAACCCATGATATAGGTATGTTTTGTGGGAAACTATAGGGGTGGACCTAGTTAGCTATGGAAGGTCCAAAAAATATCCTTCCATAGAAAAATTTGTTAAGGTCTCATCATCTACCCATAAAAAGGTTGGGATGGCTTCTTTGTTTCCATCAGGGTTATGCATAAGGGGTTGAACTAAAAATGTACTTGTAAAAAAATGGTGAATCCTAATCAAAATCAAGGTGAATCATGGAGAATCCTAAGAAAATCAAATCGAGCATCTTCATACCAAAATTTAGGGTATTTGAAGCCCTAAAATGTAATATCATATTTGGGGCCACTTTTGACCTATTAAATCATCTTATAACTTCATAAAAACACCACCATTAGATCAGGCTTAAAAAGAGCTTTCCAACAAGTATAAATATGCCTATATTTGGATATATATTGTGGCGAATTGACCCTAAGAAAAAAATTGTCCTAAAAATTTTATGTGAATGGGCTGACATTGAGGATCCTCATATTCGCCAATTTCCAATTTTGAAAATCCTAATATTCACCCAATTGGTGAATATTCGCCACTATGCATAACCTTATTTTCCATGTAGGAAAATAGCTAAATGATCCATGGATTTAAAAATTACCTACCCTTGTTCATTATGAACAAGGGAAAGGGTTCCTAAGGGAGGATCTTCCTCCTCTTATTCCTCAAATGTGGGATTCTTAAATTTTACCTAGTCCCCTTGGGCCTTAGGTTATGATGGTAAGGAATTTAAATTTTTAGCTAATTAAAATGCAATGCTATCGGTAAGACAAGGAGTTTTAGACAGCTTTAGGAAGGGATATTTATTATTATTAAGGTTTTATTTCAATATTTCATTAAAGAAGAATAATAATAAGAGTGTATCAAAATCCTTTTTTTGCCTTCTTCTCTCTAAATACCCGATCATATATATATATATATATATATATATATATATATATATATACCTTTGGGGAGTCTCCGATATACTTGAAAATATTGATATACCCACTCTCCTAATATACCTATCAATATGTAGGAGTAAGTTTATTCCCCTCGATATACATGGCTATACATGAAGGAAAATCTTAAGGCACTAAAATATAATGACACTAAGGATGGCAACACCTAGATACGTGATCCAATATTGATATGTGAGAGAAAATTGTGTACCTCCTTATGACTCTCATGAGCCTATAAGACTAACCTTTTGTTATGTTCTTATTAGTCTTTGTTAATATTTGCTAACTAAACACACAATTTAGGTGCTATTTATTAAATTTTGATTAATTTTATGTTTGATTAAGGTAAGTATAGATAAAATACTTAGGATGCATGTGGTTTTCATGTTGTTTTCACCAAATATGTGGGGTCATAAAATAGTTCATATCCCCCACATTTGTGTTTTGGAAGGCTTATGGTATGTAGTCTTCCAATTCTATGTTTAGTGGGTTGATTTAAAATACACCTAGGGTTCCATTTCTTGCTCTATCTTAAATGCAATACTAATATGAGATATGATATGCAAATGTATATAAAATCTAGGAATACAAGACCTGAGTCTAAATGCCTTTTTGTTTCCAATGCTTGCAATGAACTAAATGTCTTTCCTTTTGTTTTCCTTTTCAATCCAATGAACACAAATTATGCAAGTGCAAGTAATAATATTAACCTAAAATATAAGCTACATGTGTTTTGATATTTATTTCCTATGCCTTTGAAAATGGAAAATTAAGGCTTGTGTTCCTTTTATAAAATTTTACAAAATGATTCAATACCTAAAAAAAAAACTAGTGATGCATAAGAAAAATGCTAAGTGTTTTTTCACCTTCAAATGCATGTAGAAAATAAGTGATTTTCTAAAAAAAAGGGGGCATAATATGTCTCTCTTTGTTCTAAATACAATATTAACATAGTTTAATGTAATATTTAAATGGGACCACATACAACTATCTAAACCTAAACTATATGATTTATTTTTGTTTCCATTTACGCAAAGATTAAGAATATTATTCAAGACAAAGCTAAAGCTACCCTAAAATGGGTTACTATATACTTTTCACTTTTTCATATTTACTTATACATAGTAAAATAAGTTTGTAAAAATCCTTCATATAGCTAAATATTTTTACAAATCTAACTATAAATACAATAATGGATCACAAAAACCTAAGATCAACTATGTAATGCAACAATTTGTAGAGTGTTATATGATTTGTAACAAAATGCAAGTGTGATTCATTAATGAGAACAAGTAGTAATAGAAACCTTAAAGGCCTTAAAAATAAAATAGACGCTTTGATTGATTGATTGACCTATGGAAAAGCAAAGACAATAAGAGAAATAATTGATTTTAGGAGTTTTATAGAAGTACCACACCTAACGAAAGCACTACTCTAGATAAAATTGATATAGTAGATAAAAGTGCTATATAAAATGGAAGTGTTAGATATAGGTCAAACATTGTTTCCATATTAAACATTGCTATTGTTTCTTATACGTGTAAAAATAGTCTAAAACCAAAACAAACAATGGAAGTGATTAGTATTTGGGATATATCCAATTTTATCAAGAATGTCTTGCTTCCTTGGTAAATAGATCATATCTAAGTTCCCTTTTACAATGATTATATCAATAATATGCATAATATAGAACATGCAAGAGAAATGAAGGATAAAGGATGCTACAAATGTTTGCTAAAAGGAATGTTGAATATGAGAGAAGTATTATAATCCTTCTAGGAATATTGCTTATTTTCATATTTTGTGTAATGGTATTTGATCCAAAAATCCTTTTTGGATCTTATCTAGTGTGTTGGATACCTGGTCTTAAGATCCAAGTGGAAGTAGATCTATGTTGTAAAATCCCTCTATTTAAATTTCAAAATTTATTCAATAATAGAATGTTCATTTGGAAAAGTTAAAATTACCAAAGTAAATAGTTCCCTTAAATATATAATTGCCAATTTCCCTAAGATTGCTAATAAAATTGTTGATTCTAATTCTTGATTAGATTGTTCATTACCTAAAGTTGTTGATTACCCGAGATACCCCAGTGAGGGAAGCTTTATAATGTTTTTACAAAATATCAATGGGAGATCATAAATTTTGAGATATAGAAATAGAAAATGAGTGATATGGTAAGATATTTGATTGGTGATAGAAGGAAATCTAGCACAAATATTGGATGGCGATTGTATGATTGATTGGAAGATGACAACAAAGAGGGCGATTTGATAAGGAGATTGGATGGTGGTTGCATGTTTGATAGCTATAAAAGTTTTATTGAGGAGAATAGAGAGATAAATAGAGAAATAATTAGCCATGAAAATAACTTTATTTCTAGTTAAAATTGATAATTACACATTTTACCATTGATAGGGTAAGCTATGACTTAACTAGTGATGACAGGGAGTCCATTTGTTAGAACTTGACTTTAGGTGGTGGTCGTACAAAAGTATTATTCAAGTCATATATCACTATCATTTTTTATAGAAGTGTTATATGGGTTTTACAACACTACTATCATTTGTATAAGGCTATGTGGTCCATACAATGCTATCATTTTTATGGAAGCATTGTAGGGGTTGTATAACACTATTGTAGGCATAATGGTGTATAGACCTATATTTTTTTCTATTTCAATGAGCTAAATCTTGGCCAAACATAGAAAATTTTATAATTGTTAGAAATATATTTTGAGATATTTCTAACAATACCAATTTTGTGAAATTTAGAGACTGGTTGATGAATTTTTGTAACCATCAAAGTCGATGTTGCTTTTTTCCCTAGATTCAGGTTTAAAAGGGGTCAAATTTGCCTAATTTGTAAAATGATTTGATTTAGCATTGAAATCCACTATATAGAGAGGTAGGAAAAATTAGGTGTATACAATTATATAATAGAATTTATTTTAACTAATTGTAATGAATTTTTAAATTATGAACAATAGCTAAGTATCAATTGCTTATCATTGTATCACCACTTTTCCCTTGTTGAGATGTCTAGTTTCTTAAGAAAATATTTCATATATATGGCAATACAAAGAAATATTACTAAGGTGTAAGATAAAATCATTAAGTCTTTTTTGACATACCTAGAAATACAATTTCTCTAGTAAATAATTAGCACTGCTCTAGAAATATTTAAAAATAGCAAAGTCCTTACTTTCCATTGAATATGCCAAAGCCAAGTGTTATTCTCAAAATTTGTAAAATAAAGGAACATGATTCTAACATATATTTTTTCATGGCCTATTTTTTTCTAAAAATGACTTATAAGTTTCTTGACATTAACCAAGTGACAAGATTACTCCCATAAAGGCTATATAGCTATTTCTATGGGTTGGTCTTGCAACTCTATAAGGATATTACTTTCATAAATGTAAGTGCACTCCTTAAGCAACTAGACTACTCCTATAGTTGTTATTAAACTAGACCTAGGGATTGGTAGTCCATATTTATTAGTACTTTATACCTTATAAAATAAAAATTTTATGTATATGTATATGTACATTCACATGAACACACATATATACATGCATGTATGCATGTATATTTATATGTAGTATTTATCTATATACCTATGTATGTATATGCATGTGCATGTGCATGTGCTTGTGTGTAGGAGAGGGGTAAGGAAAGAGGGAGAAAATTTTTTCCTATAATATTCAATATCATGCCAATATATCAATATTATTTTGAAAAAATTTAGCATTATGACAATCATTCTCTTAATATCATTCATAATGAGATTCATTCTTATGAGAGTATCTTTTTTGAGATCTAGTCATAGGTGATACTTCATCATAAAAAGGTAAATCTATTAGAGATCATGCATTTTACATGTATTCATATTACATGAATAAATTATTTGAACATTTGTATACATTGATTAATTAACTTGTTTCATTACAACCTATATAGAAAATCATTATGATCAAATACATTTTTTGAATATTATTAAGAAATATTAAATTGTGATTCCTTAACCAAAGAGCATTTTAAATTTTAATCACCTTTAGTATATTTATTATGATTTAGTTTTATCCCTTGATGAGCATTTGGTATGTAACAATTTGTGACTCTCTTTAATTTTATTATAATTTATTTTATGAAGTACTATCTAATATGCTTCATATATATGATTTAGATTATATTTATATTATTCATTACTTATTGAAGCTGCTTTTTAGGGATTTCCTAGGTCTTTAGGTTTGCTCTTCTGGTATTTGGTTGATCTCTTCAGTGTGGTCTACAGTAGTATCAAGTTTTCTAAGCTCTGCTTCCTTGTTTTTAGGCAAAGCATTATGGGTCAGTGCTTAGCCCAAAAATCATGCAAGGTCTTGATCGAGCCTAGTGTTTTGGAGATTGATGATGAAGTCCAAAAAATATTTACAAAGGGGGCCTATTGAAATGTATTTTATCCTTTCATGGAAACCATAGAGATATATCCATAATGTTAGCACATTCTTGGAGGAGAGGTTGGGTTCAGGCTAATGGCATTGAGTTCCAATTATCAAAGAAGTTAATAGGTGAAGTTATGGCTTTGTTGATTGACAGAGCCTATCATAACCGAAAGAAGCACTCCCTCAAGTGGGAATTAAACTTCTTCATGGAAGGTGAGGAGCATCTCCCAAAGTGATAAAATGGGTATGATGCAAAGGCCCTCAAGGTACCATGAGACAGAGTCATTTTGGTTGTCATGGATTACTTTACCTTGGACTCAAAAAGGGAGGTGCTTTGAAGCTTCTATTTGATGTTTTTAAACCAATTGAGGAGGAATCAGCTCATGAACATCCCTCCATTCCTTTATCACTCCCTATAAAAATATCTAAAGGACGTTAGAGGTGGGAAGGGTCTAGACCCAATTCACCAAGGGTTGATCCTGCTTATGTTTGAGCATGTTGCAAAGTCTAAAGGGATGGTGGTAGAGAAGGCTTTAGCAAAAATTGATTTTTAGATAATTCTATCAATGTTGGACTCAAGTATTACAACACCTAAGGTCTCAATTGATCCTTCTAGGTTGGATTCAGAGGACTTGCTGGATTCTTCAATGAAAGAGAAGGCTTGCACTAGGAGTGATGCGGTTGCAACTCCCAATTATGTTAATGGGGGTAGCACCTGATGCTCTAAATAGCTATTATTAAAGAATGGAAAATTTTATAAATCCTTGATATCTATCAAGGTGATAGACTTAGATGATAACTACCTAGAAAAGAAAGAGCCAAAAATTTTAGAAGTTCTAGAAGATGCCAAGGAGGCTTCCCCAGTGCTAGGACCTGAGTCCCTTATCCATCCACCTTTCCTTAGCAAATTGTATGGGAAGCACCAAGCTTTGTTGGGAACCCTTCAAGTAGTGATCTCCTTTATTCATGACATTCAAGGAATGGATCAAAAGTAGAGTGATGGCTAGGGATCTAAGTGATTTAGAGTGGTTTTGTTGTTTGCTTTGGTTGTGTTTGTGGGTTCTATGTCCTTTTTGGTTCCTACATTGGTGTGCTTTGTTTATGTCTTTGGGATTTTTATTTTAAGAGGCTTTAGTTTATAGTGTCTAGGTTGCTCTCTAATTATGTGTTTTAAATTTTGGTTTGTTTCTCTTGCTAGAGTTTTAGGGTGTGATCCTAATCTCTAGCAGTCTCGCTTTGTAAAAAAATATGGGGTCTCTTTCTTCTTCTTTTTTAATCAAAAAACCCCTTGCGGGGCCGCCTTGGTCTGAGAGACCATGAACAGGGGGTTCTACACCGTCAAAGTCACCCGAGATTCGCACCCGACCCTGCTCGCACCAACATTATCAATTGGATTTTGGATACCCAATTCAGCTTTTTGGTGGGGTGGAGATTTGAACCTGGGACCTCACTTGGAGGATTTCCCTCTCCTCTCCAACTCACCTACAACACCTGGGTCAAGGATGGGGTCCCTTTCAAAACTTTGTTTGTTATCTAATAAAAATATATTATTTATTACTTATATTTTATGATCCTAGGCAATGAATTTATTATAAGATTATACAATTTATTGTTTTCACATGCCTAGCTTATTACAAATATAGAGGAAATAAAATATATATTTAAGTTTTCATAAAAAATATATAGGTAAAATATAAACATACATTGAGAAAAAATGAATGCATAGAAAAAATATATCTATGTAACAAGCAGAAAAGGATATGCTTAAGAGTAAAATATAGTACATGATCAAAAGATAAAGTATATGACTCCAAGAAAAATTACTAATATATCTTAAAAATAATACAAAGTACATAAGCTAATGGGGCATCATTTCTATGATACCTGGGTATAGGTTTATGGGGATATAATATTATATTGTATATGGGTATTATGGATAGTTGGCATAGGCTACACATAAACCAAGGTTTATTATATTATAATAATGAGTGGGGTAAGGGTTTAGTATTTGGCTCCCCAAAGTAGCATTAGAAGATGGGTGTATAAAGAAGGGATATTATAATTATAAATATCATCATTCATATCGAGTATTATCTTGTAATCATCTATGCCCATGGAGTGGCCTCACATATAAAGATATCTTCTATGTTTATTTCTTCCTTAAGGAGTAATATTGGTGTTTATCTATCTTAAGGGTATTATCTATATTTGTTTCATTGTATGAATTGATGGTATGGATAATTATTTATGAAAGTATGCTTTGCTATTTTTGCATATGGTGAATGATTTGTGTTAATGAGAATAATGTTTTATAACAATCACTAAGTCTAATTTCCATACATATATACTTGCCAAAGGCACCTATGTGTCATATGACTACAATTCCTTCATTAGATGTTGTTGTGCATCTCCTATCATAGCTTGATATACTATCATCAATCTAACAATAATTGTTCATGGTTCATTGCTTGTGTAAATTGGACATCAATCTAGTTTCCTATCTATGTGTACAACCAATATACTCCCTCATATGGTACCCCATCAAAGTGCCCACCTCTCTCACATGAACCTTCACTAATTATACCATATTTGTTGACCAAGTCAAGTAAACCTCCAAAAAGGTTAAACTTATATGTATGATATATCTACTACCTAAAGATCAAAGGATATAATCGGTATAATATAATATATCTACTACCTAAAATGCAAATATATCTATAATTTTACCTATAAAATGGATCAACTAAAAGACATTAGACTCAAGGAAATAGTAGATCAAAACTTATCTAAAAGATAAGCAAGAACTAGAGATGTGTCTAGTGTAGATTACTAGAGGCACTTGCTATAAAGGATTAGTCTAGTTTTTCCTCAACCTCTATATTTGTATTAATCATGCTATGATATTGGCCATAATTTGGATTATCATCTCTCCAATATCTACCTAAACATCTATAAGGGTCTCTCATCAAACAGTCCTCTCTAATGGGGAATAATATATTGTTATCACCTATCTATGTGAATGTTCCTCTATAATTACCATTTTATCTATTTATTCATGGACTTTCTATTTTGATGGGCCATTATTGGTGTAACATCCCTACTACTCTTCTTTACTTTACCTCTGAATAGGGTTGCATTCTATGTCGAGGGTGCTATTTCCCATGTCTCCATCCTAAACTTGTCTTATGGGAAATTCTAGTCACCATATTTTCCTAATGAATATCAATATTCCTATTGACACAATATATCATTCCCATGTATGCCTCAACATGAACTATGAGAAAAGTAAAATTGGGATTTCTCGTATAAGTCATCTCAATACATTCTATATAGTGTGTACCTCCATCATAAATCATGGTATATAAAAATTATCTCAATATACAATACCTCTTTCACCTCATATTCTACCATAAACTATCTATAGGACCATCATTCAATGTATACCTTTGGATCAAGGTCTACCATGGATGACACTTGAACACCCTATCTCTATTCTCCCTATTTTATTTCCCATGGAACAATACATAGGATATGGTTTTGTATGACATGGACACTCCATTAGTTCTATACCTCAAAAATATTATATGCACACCCCATGAGGAGTATCACTTCTCAAATATAATATTCTTCCCTTAGTCAAATTCCATAAAAATCATGGAGGAGATTCACCAAAATCACCTACCCCTAATTGAAGTAAAATCACTACTCCAATGCCATATGCATGCATATACTAATGTAAAACAGTAATCCACTACTCATCTTGTTGTAGAATGCTCTATTCCAAAGCATCCCTATGAAACTCTTCCCATCATGAGGTAGGATGCATACATCATTTCTATATATGTAATCAATGTCACATATTATCGAGACAATCCTATCATTGACACTACCAGGATCATATGCATATATTCTAATGTAATGATAATTTATGACTCTAATATTTATGCTCATGTTGGTGCAAAAATTGGCACCCGATGAGCGATAGGTGTTCCCAAATATTTTTGACCAACATTGAATGACTGCCCGACCTGGGAGAAGTAGAGGCAGTCAATCTCTAGAGAAGGCCAGCTCCTTACGTTCCAGTTACCTACATTGTAAATAGGAAAAGGGAGAAAATGGAATGAGAAATAAAGCAAACAAGTTCGTAGCCAGAAATAACAAGGATGGTGTATGGTTGCATCAAGATACGCTCCTTCCACATTTCTAAAGTAAAAAATAATGAACCACCTAACAAATTAGCCTGACCTGTATATCACTTCTTCTTCAACTTGATGTGTAGGGGTGAATTCTAGAACCAGTGAGAGGGTGTATGAAATCCAGGAAGCATAATTAGAGTGCTCCCACCCGATTGGCCTTAAAAAAAATAAACCCCAACACCCAATGGTGAATACGAATTCTAGAACCAGCCATTTAGACCCATAAAATCTAGATAGCAGAATTAAGCGAATCAACTCATATGACCATAATATAAATAAACTTTCACACAAAGGCAAAAGCAGAATGAAAGATAGATTGAGAGACCAAATAGTGATTCACTATTATTTACAAGTGACTAAGAATTACATATGAATTTTAAAGGCTAAATAGCCACCTTTTGGAATGGCAGGCATCCTACTATTTATAGAATATTTTACATTGAATTCAAATTAAGCATTAATGGTATTCTATGGGAAAGATCAAATTGGAATGACAAGAATGTCTTTTGATGCTCTACTTTAGGGGTAAGACAATCATATAAAATGGGATTTAGGTATTTGCATAGATATATGGGCCCTTGATCACTTTTTTTGCACCTGTTCAAGCAATAAATTATATCTACTTCACACCTTGAGCACCTGAGAAGTCTAACTAATTATTGTAGGCTCCATGTACTTCCACTTGCTCCCTATAGGCTCATACCAGGGTAGTTGTGTTTATTAATAGCCTAGCTTGAAGCTTCCTTCCCCCTAACATCAATTCTGGTTAGGGACACGCCATCTTCTTAGTCTTCCACTCATTGCATTTCAAGTATGAAATTTTTAGCTCAGACTTTTGATACTACTTTCCTAAAGTTCCATCTAGCTTTGGTGATGGTAACTTGGGACTTGTGACTATTGAGCCATATTTTGATTCTTCCATATAAGTATTTGGGATCTCGTTCTTCCTTCCAACAGTTGGGGTGGGAATTTTGGATCTTCTTTTGAGCATTCCCCTTTTCTTTCTTTCATTCATCCTAGATTTAGTGATTTGTCTTGTTCCTTGTTCATCCAGTTTCAAACATCCTCTTCTTCCATCACTGCTTCAAAATTGGTTTAATCTAAGATGCCATCATCCTCAAAAAATAAGAGTGGGTGAATAGGCACAAAATTTCACCCACACTCTTGGCTACTTACAGGGGGTTTTCAACTTGTGAAAAAGGACCTAGAGAAAGGGATTGATTTTAAATCTCATTCTAACAGAATAAGGGAGAGGAAAATACTTAGTAAGAAAGGAAAACAAATAAGGTTGCAGAAACAAGGGAAGAATAGGAGAGGAAATACAAAGTACCTAGGCATTGACTAGGTGGAAAAAATCAGAAAAGGAACAAAGAAGGAAGCCAAGGGGAACAGAAGAAGGGAAGGGAAGAGAGGAGGAAGGGAAATGAGACAAAGTAGAGGGATGAATTGGAAGGTAGTTAGTATGATATTCATACATCCTACACTTCCATCAACATACCCCACCAAATATCAAGGCTATTTCAAGAATAGACAGAATGCCAACAACATCTATTGCAATATTTCCTTTTAACACAATCACATAAAAACTTCTTCAATCTACCACTTCCCATTTGGAGAATCTCTTGTAGTAGCATTATTTTCATCTTATATTTACTTTTCTCAATGTTACCTTTTACCCTTTTGAGGTTCTATTTAGAGCTCATTTTCCATTATGCAGAGGGATGGGCACTACTTTCAAAATTGTAGTGGATATCCTTTTGGAGATTGCACAAAGTGATGCATGAATTTTTTAGCCTTGGTCCATTGGATATGGGGTTATCATGGAAGAAAAATGAGAGCAAAGGGAGGAGTTTTAAGATAAAAACTTTCTACAAATCCACCACAAATCACCAATAAATAGGATGATGTCACTAACCACGTGCTTACTGCACTTTTATTTAAATGTCAGATTTTTTACATAAAATTGTGGTGCAAATGGTACACCAAAACCATTGACCCACACTAGATATTATCCAGTGAATCTACAATGTCTGAACTAGATTATATCAAACTTGAGGCGCTTTTCATAGTTTGGCTGGTGTTGCCTAAAACTTTTCCAACTTGCACCTAGATTACAACTTGGTAGATTATCATGCATACCAGTACTTATACAATCAATGATTGATGTGGCAATAAATTTTTCCATGAGAGAGACTTCTTCATGTACTATTTCTTCTTTCAATAGGCTTTGGTGTTGCTAGATCTTAGGATCCACTTGTTGTGAAATCTTGGTGTCACACACCTTCGTTAACTCCATGCAATTTTCCCTACAAGCTTTACTGATTGAGTTTTCATAGGGTGAGACCTTCATCTGTTGGGTGAAGGTGCAAGAAGTAGTATTGTTTATGGAAGTATTTGTGCTTGTGTCTCCCTTACATGGGATTGAGAAGAGATCCACTCCTTGTATCCCGTAGGACTATAGCCCTAGCAACTACACAACTTGAAATGGCATCCAAGGCAGATGTACAATAGGCTAGGAAATAACAGCAATTGGAAAATAGGAAGGGAGGGTGGAGTCATCCAAATATGTCTTTCCTTATTGAATTAGGATTTTCTCTACCCTACGACCTCCTTAAATATTTTAGGTAATCTCCTTTCCCTAGATTTTAGTAGTAGGAGGCTTATATTCAAGCCTAAAGCTTATATGTAGTACAAGTGAGCCTAGGTGGGTGACAACCGGTATTCAAAGGGGATCCTTCCCTAGATCCTTCTAAATCAAATTTTGAAATCTGCTATTGATTCAAAAGGGGCCCTCTTGATGCATGAAATATGCATCAAGAGTTGGAAAGGATCTAAGGAGCTATCAAATACATCAACCAGAGCTCCCACCAAATTCGTCCATGAGTAGATGGTTCTCCACCCAAGGTTACGGTACCACCATAGTGTCCTTCCTTCTAGAGACAATACCAAGAGCCTAATCACGATATATTCATGTGCTATGCTATGAAGGAGTGCTAATGCAACAACACATTCTAGATGTTCTCGAGCAATTCCCAAGATGTCATTATATTTGGTCAAGTATTTCAAGGCATCCTTGGAAATTTCATGCCAACATTAGAGGTCTAGTGGACCAGGATAATTCCACTATGGGTAGCTAAGATAGGCCATTAATGCACTGAACTTTAGAGGTCCTGATTCATGCATCAGATTCAAAGTCACCAGATGAACATACTATCACTTTTGATGAGGTCAAGGTTGCTCATAAAAACCTTGGGTCCTTCGAGAGATAATTTTTTTTAGCACAAAATACAAATGATCTGATGATATGGAGATACTATACAGTAAAATTTACCAGGTGATTTTCCAAGATATGCGTAAACCATAGTATCACCAAATGTTGGTTTCCTCAAACGTGAAAACTCATAGAGTTCCCTAGCAGAGTCACCAAAAACTATTGGTGAAAAAATCAACATCGAACGAGTGGGAGGCACACCCAGAGGTTTATGACCAACATTGAATGATCACCCAACCCATGAGAGGTAGAGGTAGTTGATCTTCATAGAATTCCAACTCTCAAGGCTCTAGCTACCTATGTTGCAAATGGGAAAAGGGAGAAAAGGGAATGAGAAATAAAGTAAATAAGGTCGTAGCTAGAGTCTACAAGGATGGTGTATGGCTACATCAAGATACACTCCTCCCATGTCATCAGTGCAAACAATATTGAACCACATAATATATCATCCCACCCCACCTGTCATTTCTCCTTCAGCTCAACATGTAGGGATGAATTCTAGAACCAGTGGGAGGGTGCATGAAACCTAGGAAGAATAATTAGAGTGCTCCCACCCGATTGGCCTTAATAGAAATAAACCTTGATGCCCACTGGTGAATTAAAATTTCAAAACCACCCAGTTAGACCTATGAAAACTAGATATTAGAATTAAGCTAATCAACTCAGATGACCATCACAAAAATAAACATTCACACAAAGGAAAAAGCAGAATGAAAGATAGATTGAGAGACCAAACAGTGATTCACTATTATTTACAAGTGATGAGGAATTACATATGAATTGTAAAGGCCATAGAGCCACATTTTGGAATGAAAAGCATCCTACTATTTATAGAATATTTTATATTGATTTCAAATTAAGCATTAATGGTGTTCAGTAGGAAATATAAAGTTGGAATGATCGAAAGATTTGATGATGCTCTGCTTTAGGGGAATGTGATCATCCAAAAGGGGAGTTAGGTATTCGTATAGATATTTGGGCCCTTGATCACTTTTGCCCTATTCAAGAAATAAATTCTATCTACTTTGCCCCTGAGCACTTGAGAAGTCTAACTAATTGCTACAAGCTCCACATACTTTCACTTGCTCATTGTCGTATCGTACCAGGGCAGTTGTGTTTATTAATGGCCTAACTTAAAGCTTCATTTCCCCTAACATCAATTCTGGTCAGGGACACATCATATTCTTGGTCTTTTGCTTATTATGTTTCAAGGATGGAATATTTAGCTTGGACTTTTGATATTACTTTCCCAAGTTTCATCCAGCTTTGGGGACAAGAACTTGGGACTTATGACTATTGAACCATAGTATGATTCTTTCATCTGAGTATTTGGGATCCCATTCTTCCATCCAACAATTGGGGTAGATATTTTGGATCTTTTTTTGAGCATGCTCCTTTATGTTCTTCCATCCATCCCAAATTTAAGGATTAATATTACTACTTGTTCATCCTATTTTAGACATCTGCTTCTTCCATCACTGCTTCAAAATTTTTCGGCTCTAAGATGCCATCATCCTCAAAAAATAAGAGTGGGTTAAGAGGCGCAAAATTTCACCCACAACTCCCAAAAGTTATTATATCCAATATATAATATCTATAATACCTTGGTTACTATATGGATATAGTTCCTTACATAATACATATATGATATTTCCTTTAGGGAATCCAAATCCTCCTAGGATAATCATCCCAATACCTATTCTAGCCATAAGTGATTTATAATTATATACAACTAACTATCCACTCTAGGAATTACTGCTATAGGAGGTCTAACTAATCCATCTACCATAGATATCCAACCCTTCAAGTAAAGAAATTTCTCAAATTAGTATCTAAGCCTCCAAAAAGGCTAAAATTATATGTATGATATATCTACTACACAAAGATCAAAGGATATCATCAATATGATATAATAGAGAAAATATATATAGAAGTTTACCTATCAATTGGAAAAACTAAAAGACAATAGACTCAAGGAAAGAGTAGATCAAATCTTATCTAAAATACAAGCAATAACTAGAGATATGTGTCTAGTGTAGATAACTAGGGTTACTTTCTATAAAGGATTAGTCTATTTTTTCCTCAGCCTCGATAGTTATATTAATCATGCTATGATCTTGGCCACAATTTGGATGATCATATCTCCAATATCTACCTAAACATCTATAAGGGTCTCTCATCAAACAATCCTCTCTGATGGGGAATAATCTATTATTATCACCTATCTATGTGAAGGTTTCCCTATTATTACCACTTTATTTATTTATTCATGGACTTTCTATTTTGATGGGCCATTATTGGTGTAACATCCCTACTACTATTATATACTTTACCTCTAAATAGGGTTGCATTCTATGTCAAGGGTGCTATTGCCCATGTCTCCATCCTATACTTGTTTTATGGGAAATTCTAGTCACCATATTTTCCTAATTAATCTCAATAGTCCCATTGACACAAAATATCATTCCTATGTATGCCTCAACATGAACTATGAGAAGGGTAAAGTTGGGATTTCTTGTATAATTCATCTCAATACATTCTATATAGTGTGTACCTCCATCATAAAATTATGGTATATAAAAAGTCTCTCAATATACAATACCTCTTTCACCCCATATTCTACCACAAACTATCTATAGGACCATCATACAATGTATACCTTTGTATCAAGGTCTACCATGGATGACACTCGCACACCCTATGTCTATTCTCCCTATTTTATTTCCCATGGAACAATACATAGGATATGTTTTTGTATAACATGGACACTCCATTAGGTATATACCTAAAAAATATTATATATACACCCAATGAGGAGTATCACTTCTCAAATATACTATTCTTCCCTTAGTGAAATTCCATAAAAATCATGGAGGAGATTCACAAAAATCACCTACCCCTAATTGAAGTAAAATCACTACTCTAATACCATATGCATGCATATACTAATGTAAAGTAATAATACATTAGTCATCTTGTTGTAGAATGCTCTATTCCAAAGCATCCCTATGATACTCTTCCCATCATGAGGTAGGATGCATACATAATTTCTATATATGCAATGAATATTACATATTATCAGGACAATCCTATCATTGCCACTACCAGGATCATATGCATATATTCTAATGTAATGATAATTTATGACTCTAATATTTATGCTATTTTTGGTGCAAAAATAAGCATCGGGTGAGCGAGAGGTGCATCCTGAGATTTTTTACCAACATTGAATGACCGTCCAACCCGGGAGAGGTAGAGGTGATCAATCTCTAGAGAAGGCCATCTCCTTACGTTCTAGTTACCTACATTGTAAAGAGGAAAAGGGAGAAAATGGAATGAGAAAGAAAACAAATGAGGTCATAGCTATAACTAACAAGGATGGTGTATGGCCGCATCAAGATACACTCCTCCCACTTTTCCAGTGTAAACAACAAATCAACCTGCCCTGTCTATCACTTTTTATTTGGCTCGACGTGTAGGGGTGAATTATAGAACCAATAAGAGGGTGCATGAAATCCAGGTAGTAGAATTAGAGTGCTCCCACCCAATTGTCCTTAAAAAAAATAAATCCCAACACCCAATGGTGAATGCGAATTCCAAAACCACCCATTTAGACCCACAAAATCTAGATAGCAAAATTAAGCGAATCAACTCATATGACCATCACAAAAATAAACATTCAAACAAAGGCAAAAGCAGAATGAAAGATAAATTGAGAGACCAAACAGTGATTCACTATTATTTACTTATGACTAGGAATTACATATGAATTTTAAAGGCTACAGAGCCGCCTTTTGGAATGGCAAGCATATTGCTATTTATAAAAGATTTTACATTGAATTCAAATTAAGCATTAATTATGTTTGATGGAAAATATCAAATTGGAATGATCAAAATATCTACTGATGCTCTGCTTCAGGGGAAAGGTGATCATATTGAAAGTGGATATAGGTAATCACATAGATATTTGGGCCCTTGATCACTTTTACTGCACCTGTTCGAGCAATAAATTCTATCTACTTTACCCCTTGAGCACCTGAGAAGTCTGACTAATTGTTGTAGGTTCCATGTACTTCCACTTGCTCCTTATAAGCTTGTACTAGGGTAGTTGTGTTTATTAATGGCTTAGCTTGAAGCTTTCTTCCCCCTGACATAAATTCTGGTCAGAGACACACCATCTTCTTAGTATTTCACTAATTGCATTTTGGGAGTGAAATATTTAGCTCATAATTTTGATACTGCTTTCCCAAAGTTCCATCCAACTTTGGGGATGGGAACTTGGGATTGCTGACTATTGAGCCATAGTTTGATTCTTCCATTCAAGTATTTGGGATCTCGTTCTTCCTTCCAACAGTTTGGGTAGGGATTTTGGATCTTATTTTGAGCACACCCCTTTCTATTCTTCCATTCATCCTGGATTCAGTGATTTATCTTACTGCTTGTTCATCCCGTTTCATACATCCACTTCTTCCATCACTACTTCAAAATTGGCCAACCCTAAGATGCCATCATCCTCAAAAAATAATAGTGGGTGAAGAGGCACAAAATTTCACCCACACTCTTGGCAACTTATAGGGGTTTTTAACTTGTGAAAAAGAAATACCTAGAGAAAGGGCTTGATTTTAAATATCCTTCTAAGGGAAGAGAAAGTAAAATACTTAGTAAGAAATGCAACCAAAGAAGGCTACAGAAACAAGGGAGGAAGGGGAGAGGAAATACAAAGTGCCCAGGCATTGACTAGGTAGAACACATAAGAAAAATAACAAAGAAGGAATCCAAGGGGCACATAAGAAGGGAAGAGAAGAGATGAGGAAGGGAAACAAGACAAAGTAGAGGGATGAATTGGAAGGCATTTAGTATGAAATTCATATATCCTACACTTCCATCAACATACCCCACCAAATATCGAGGCTATTTCAAGAATAGACAGAATGCCAACAGCATCTATTGAAATAATTTCTTTTGACACAATAATGCAAAAACTTCTTCAATCTATCACTGTGCCTTTGGAGAATTTCTTGTATTAGCATTATTTTCATCTTACATTTACTTTTCTTGATGTTGCCTTTTACCCTTTTGAGATTCTATTCATAGCTCATTTTCCATTGGGTAGAGGGATGGGCACTGCTTCCAAATTATAGCGGATATCATTTTGGATATTGCATGAAGTGATGCATGAATTTTTGAGCCTTGGTACATTAGGCATAGGATTATCACTAGAGAACACTGAGAACAAATGGAGGAGTTTTAAGATCAACACTTTCTGTAAATCCACTACAAGTCACCAATAAATAGGATGATGTCACTGGCCACGTGCTTTCTGTACTTTTATTTAAATGTTAGATTTTGTACATAAAATTACGGTGCGAATGGTATACCATGACCATTAAACCATACTTGAGATTATCCAGTGAATCTACAATGTCTAAACCAAATTTTATCAAACTTGAGGTACTTTTTGTAGTCTGGTTAGTTTTACCTAAAACTTTTCTAAGCTACACCCAGATTACAACTTGGTAGATCATCATGCATACCAATACTTATGTGATCGATGATTAATGTGGCAATAAGTTTTTCCATGAGGGAGCCTTATTCATGTGTGATTTCTTTTGGTAATATGCTTCGATGTTTCTAGATATCGAGATCTTCTTGTTGTGAAATATTGGCCTCACAAACCTCCATTAACTCCATGTAATTTTTCCTGTAAGCTTTATTGATTGAGCCTGTAGGGGGTGGGACCTTCATTTTTTGGGTGAAGGCACAAGCAATAGAATCATTTATGGAAGGAGTTGATCTCTTCTCAAGCCCATACGAAACAACAATAATTGGAAAATGGGATGGGAGGGTGGAGTAATTCAAATGTATATTTCTTTCTTGAAGGAGTTGCTGTACCCATACGGCCTCCTTAAATATTTGAGGAAATCTCATTTTCCCAAATTGTAGCAAGATGAGTCTTATATTAGAGCCTAAAGCTTGGATGTGGTACAAATGAGTCTGGTCAGGTGATGACTAGTATTCAAAGGGGATCCTTCCCCAAATCCTTCTACATCGAATATTGAAATCTACTATGGATTCAAAAGGGGCCCTCTTGATGCATGAAATATGCATCAAGATTTGGAAAGGATCTAAGGATCTATCAAATACCATCTAGCTCGATAGAGGTAAAGGCAGTTGATCTTTAGAGAATGTTCTAGCTACCTACACTACAAAGGAAAAAAGGGAGAAAAGGGAACAAGAAATAAATAAAAGGAGGTCATAGCTAGAATTGACAAGGATGGTGTATGATTGCATCAAGACACTCCTCCCACATCACCAGTGCAAACAACAACAAAACATCTAACAGATTATCCCACCTTGTCTATCACTTCTCCTTTGGCTCGACTTGTAGGAGTGAATTCTAGAACCAGTGGGATGGTGCATAAAATCTAGGAAGCAAAATTAGAGTGCTCTCACCCGATTGGACTTAACAAAAATAAAGCTTGATGCCCAATGGCGAAGCTGAATTCTAGAACCACCTAGTTAGACCCACTAAATCTAAATAATAGAATTAAGCAAATCAACTCAAATGGCCATCACAAAAATAAATATTCACACAAAGGAAAAAGCAAAATGAAAGATAGATTGAGAGACCAAATAGTGATGCACTATTATTTACAAGTGATGATGAATTACATGTGAATTATAAATACCATAGATCCACCTTTTGGCATGGCAATAATCCTGCTATTTATAGATTATTTTACATTGAATTCAAATTAAGCATTAATTGCGTTTGGTAGGAAATATCAAAATAAATGGCTGAAATATCTACTAACGCTCTGCTTTAGGGGGAAGGTGATCATCCAAAATGAGAGTTAGGTATTCGTATAGAGATATGGACCCTTGATCACTTTTGCTACACCTGTTCAAGAAATAAATTCTATCTACTTCACCCCTTGAGCACCTAAGAAGTCTGACTAATTACCGCAGGCTTCACGTACTTCCACTTGCTCCTTGTCAGCTTGTACCAGGGTAGTTGTGTTTATTAATGGCCCAACTTGAAGCTTCCTTCCTCCTAACATAAATTTTGTTCAGGGACACACCATCTTCTTGGTCTTCCACTCATCGTATTTTGGGGATGGAAGATTTAGCTCAAACTTTTGCAACTACTTTCCCAACGTTTCATCCAGCTTTGGGGATAGGAACTTAGGACTTGTGACTATTGATCCATAGTCTGATTCTTTTTTCAGAGGATTTAGGATCCCGTTCTTCAGTCCAATGGTTAGGGTGAGGATTTTGGATCTTCTTTTGAGCACGCTCCTTTCCATTCTTTCGTCCATCCTGGAATTAATGATTTTTTTTGTTGCTTTTTCATCCGATTTTAGACATCCGCTTCTTTCATCACTACTTCAAAATTGGCTAGCTCTATATGTCATCATCCTAAAAAAATAAGAGTGGGTGAAGAGGTGTAAAATTTCACCCACAACTCCCAAAAGTTATTATATTCAATATATAAGGTCTATAATACCTTGGTCACTATATGGATATAGTTCCTTACATAAGGCCTATATGCTACTTTCTTTAGTCCATATTCCTTTAGGGAATCCCAAGCCTCCTAGGATAATCATCCCAATACCTCTTCTAGCCATAAGTGATTTTTAATTCTATACAACTAACTATCCACTCTTGGAATTACTGCTATAGGAGGTCTAATTGATCCATCTACCATAGATATCCAACCCTTCAAGTAAAGAAATTTTTCAAGTTAGTATTGAAGCTAAGATAAATCTAAAAAATAAAATAAATTTACACACTTTAACAAGAATACTATTCTATAAAATGACAAAACCTATCCTACAATATTCTTTATATTTACCTAATTTAGATAAAGTGCCTAATTTTTGTTTGAAGTGCCTATATTTGTAAGAGTACTACCTATATAAAAATGATCCTTCTGCAAAAAAAAACCAAAAATAAAAATGTGTATAATTTTAAGCCAAATAAGGTAAAATTACTTAGAAGCCAACATCAACAACCTAAAATATAAATAGACATAATTTTAGGTAGAAAAAAAATAAATTACAAGCAAATTTAGGAAACTAGGGTTTGTCAACTAGGATATGGAATCAAAAAATAGAAAAAATATAATCATTTATAATTTATAATTTTTAATTTCTTTATAAATTCCACATATTTGACTATATTTTTCTAGTGGATTATATTTTTGTTTTAGTCTCAAAATACCTACCTTAAATTGCACTCTAATATGGCATATAGTGATGAACATGGACAATAGGATCCAATGTGAGTCTTAGCTACTAGTTATGACCATATAACATGCTCCAAGTTAGAAAGAATACAATTCAACCAGTTTTTTTTACTCTCAAGTTTTCTTATGATGGTAAAAATAAGTTATTTGGCTGATAAACTAAAATCAACATCTCCCCTTAACCATGTAGGCTATCTCATTTACATTTATCTATAGTATTTAGTCTATAATTGCTAGTTGTTAGCCTTTTATTTTCCTAGTTATTTGTAATTGTGATGTTGAACAAACGCACTCACTCAATACACCCTAGTCTATATAAGTTTTCATTTATCACTCACCCATGGTGATGTCCAAGACCCCATGTTTCAATTTTATTATTCTTTGTTGTTTGATATTTTCCAAGTTATACTTTTCTTTTTCCCAAAGACTTTATCTTCAATTCACTTTATCATGAAACATAACTCTTATGGGATCATGATTTATATATAGGTATAAATCACTAATTCAAAATACAATTCCAAATATAAGATATGTATAATTTCTCGTTTCTTGATTGATATCTATTGGAAAAGGGTGGGTGGTCCTTGAGGTTCATAAACCTTATATAGACCTTTATATTCCCTTCCCTTTTGTCTAATTCACTCTTTAAGATAACATAATCATTCATTCATTATCTATAAATCCCCTTATGTCCACTTGACTAACTTGGGAAGGTTTCCATTCCATCAATTTCTCTATTTATTAGTTTACTAGCTAGAGTGGTTATTTTTAGAAATAATATTATTCTATTATGATAATAACGCTATCCTAATGTACTAATTTTCAATAAGAGCACCAATGATATATTCTCTTTCTCATATCATATTCAAAACTCAATTAATTCCAAACATTGCCTTCTCTAATGTTGTTTAACTAGATTTGATAGTATTGGCATGTAATTATCCCTAACATATATGAGCACCTATAGTTGGACAATTTTTTTGATGAATTAAGACCAAATAGGCAATTGGTATAAATAGGGTGTCTTAATAGGTCATTTATCATCATGTCGACCATAAATAGCTAACATTTATAAATGAAATAGTCATATAACACATAAAGAAGATTTCTTCTACCAAACTCCCTTAGTACCCATGTGATCAAATTATCTTCAAATTTCCTACTCCGCATTGACTTGGATTCTTCTAATCAATCCCCTTTACTTTATACATACAAGCATAATTTTTCAACTAATTTCACATCTTTCTAATTATTACGATGGAGCTCAACATACCAATCTCATAAGGTATCATGGTTAAATATTATTAAAGCAACAAAACACTAAAGGAAAAAAGGATAAATTTCCTAAGGCAATCATCTTTGTCAAGCATAATCACTTTCAATATCAGTACCCTCAAAGTTTAGTATGATATTTTCTATGTATTTTTTATTATCTTATCTTATTACATTAAAGTATTTATTTTGTATATTCCATATTGATCACCTATAGTTATATTGTGTATGTATTATTATTCTATACATAAGATTATATCTCCTAAATCTATTTATATCTAAGAGTTAAATATAATCTTCCCCACTTTATACCCATAATTTTATATTTTAATTAATTTGAATTAGCAATAGTATTTATTTCACTTGTGGGTGTAGTTCCCTTCTAGATTCATCCATATTTCACTCTAGTAGGTTTTTGCCATTGAATTTATTCTATTTTTGTATTTTTTACTCATTTTATTTGAAGTAAAATATAAGCATGAATGGTGGTAGAAAGGTACTTTTACAGAAATAATATTGATTTAATAATACTCTTATATAAAAAATGTATCATGAATGAAGTGGCATTAGCTCAACCAGTTAGATTTCTCAATATTTAAGGAGGAGACCAAGGTTAAAATCTTGCCAAAAATACATGGATAATATCCAAGCTTTGTTGTAATACCACTATGTGGTGATGACGTAATATGGGTGGGGCTCATTTCAATCCCATATAACCAAAGGAAAAAATATGTATCATGAAGCTCTAAAATAATGTCAATGATACACCAAACAAAATATTATAGAGAATGAGCATGATTATGATGATAAGAATATTAAAAACTTTTCAAGAAAATACAAATATCCACATATTTATATGTATTACAAATTAATAGATGCATGTTTTTATTGGCAATGATAAATTATTATAAAACTTGATCACCCAAATCACTATAAAAGACAGTCATGTTGTGATATAAATGCTTAACATTTGTATAGTGTGTCTATCAATCTAGATTGAAATCCCTTGCAAGGATGGTGGCTATGGAAATGAGATATATCAGTTATATTATTGATAATTTCAAAGTAAATAATTATTCTACATTAACTTGTATGCTATAGAACCAAATAATTGTTTGTGACACATCATATACACATGATATTTTTTATTTTTATTTTTCTTTATTTTTTCTTTTTCATCCCATATTTTTAAAGAGTCTTGATAGCTTGCTTTTGAAAACCTTTTATAAGGTTAATTTATATCTCTTATATTAATCGTATAAAAAACCTATAGTCTCATGTCACCTATAAATGTTAATATTCTAAAGCATAGCATTCATTCACTACAAACAAATGCAAAATAATAGAGTGAAATGCGAGGTAATAGATGAAATAAATTATAGATAAACAAAATAAAAAGAAGAGGTGGCTGAAAAACTAACAATATTGAGGGAGATACAACCCTATGAAGTCAACAATTTGGAACAGGGGCAGTGGCAATTTTTCAAATCGCGAAAAATGAAATTGCGAAGTGCGAAGGATTAGGGTTTTTTCCTAAAAAACATCTCATATTTTAGGAGCCATATCTTCGTGAAGATTTATCCAATTCAGTTGATTCTTGGACCAATTTGTGTAGAATTTGAATAGCTTTAAAATGAGTTGTCATATGCAAAAATACAAGTAATATTGAGGGAGGTACAACCCTATGAATTCAACCATTCGGAACAAGGGCAGTGACAATTTTTCAAGTTGCGAAAAACAAAATTGTAATTATTTGCCAACTAGGGTTCGAACGATGGGAAGAGCAATGAAGGGCTAGGATTTCAACAAGGCAAGATATTCTATCTGGATAAAGAATTTTTCAGCTAAGTTTTTTTTTCCCTTTCTTTTTCATAGAAATTGTGCATGGAAATGTTTTAGAGTTTTTATCAAATATTATATTTGTTATAGAACTTTCAGATAAATTTCATTAGATTTTGAGTTTTAGTTTCCTTTCCATGGATCGATTTATAGTTAAATCCTTAGAATCATCCCTAGTGGTAGAGGTTAGTGAGTGCACCTTAGAGAGATCCTCGTTGCTCCAAGATAGGGTAGTTTTTGGTAAATTTAATGGGTATTGGCTAGGGGCTTCAACCTTGAGAAAATGGATTGATATGAGTTGGAAGTCTCTAGGAGTGATTCTATCATTTCTTTCCAAATGTTTCTTCCTAGCCATTTTTTTTTCTAGGGAAGAAATAGAAAGAATCCTAAAATGGGGTCCTTGGTTTATGGAAAAAATAAGGCTCTTCCTTACCCGCTGGTATGAAGGTTTTTCACCTAAAAATGTAAACCTATCCCTAGTACCATTCTAGGTTAGGATTTTTGGATTACCCATTGAATTTTAGGAAATAGATACCTTCAAGGAAATAGACAACACTCTAGGATAATTCCTTGAGATTTTAGATATAATAAAAGATGGATTTTTGGCTATTTATGCTCGAATATTGGTCATGATTGATATAGGTAAAGCTTTACCAGAATCAATCATTCTTTAGTATGGGGATAAGATGTGGATCCAAACTATGGATTATTAAAACATATCATTTAGATGTGGAATATGTCATGAGGTGGGGCATATTAAGATATCATGCCCTAAGAAGAGCCCAACAAAATCATTTGTAGAAAATTGTAAGAGAAATTTACAAATGGTTATGGATAAAGATGGTTTTCAACTTCCAAAAAATAGATATAGGAAAATAAAACAAAATGAATAGTGGATACCAATAAGAAATAATATTAGAAGAAATTCAAGTTCTTTTGAGGATTTAGCCTATGAATAAAAAGTAGATCAAAACTTAGAGGACACAGGACAACAATTTCAACATATTAGTAAGGAACCATCTATTCAATATGATCCTAATTTAAGGAAGAACATTCTCGATAGTCCCAAGGAATGTGTTTCATCATATTTTGAAGATTCTCTTGAAGTACCATGCACCATTCAAGAGGAACTAATTGGTAAAGAAAGTATATTTTTAGAAGGTAATACATATGCCATTAATAAGGAAATACCATAAAATGAGCAGGATAAGTCAAATGCTTCTATAATAGAGCTAGGAGAGGATAAATATGTTGAAAAACAAAATGGTGAAAGAATATTGAGGAATAGAATAATAAGACCTACTCCTGATATAGGCATGATAAAAAGAGGAAAACCCTCAAATTATAAAGCAAGATCCAGGGAAGTAAGAGCTAACTTAGATAAAGGAACACAAACTAAGTTGGTTGAACTTCTCTTTACCAAACAACAAAATGATATTGGTAATACGCAAGAGGGACCAAAATCCCCTAATGAGACATGATTATCATCTCATGGAATATAAGGGGTGCTAATACCCCCTCAAATCATAGGTGTATTAGGGACCTATTTTTAAGTAATAAACTTGATATTCTTTGTATCTAGGAAACTAAAATGACAAAAGAAGAAGTTTCAAAAACTATGAAAGTAGTTTGGAAAATATGTGAATGGGATGTTATGGATTTTGAAGGAGCAGTAAGGGGAATTCTAACTTGTTAGAATCCTTCTATAACCTCTTATGTAACCATTCATAAATCTAGGCATTGGATAGCCTCTTTAGTCACTTGCTACTTTGTTGATATTCGCTTTATCCTTATCAATGTGTATGGTCCTACATATTAGTCAGGTATATTAGATTTTAAGAGTGGTATTGAGGCCTTATGAGAAGTAAAGACCAAGAAACCCATTTCATTATCATTGGATATTATAATGCAATTACCAAGCTGAATGAAAATTTTTGGGGAATTAGAAAATTGACCCAAAGTATGAAATATTTCTTAGCTTTTATTCAAAACAACAATTTATGGGAAGTTGAGTTTGAAGAAGATAACTATACTTGGACCAACAACAAGAGAGGCCAGAACCTAATAGCAAAAAAATTAAATAGATGCATTCTCTCATATCATTGGCTAGATGAAGTAACTTGTGCTAAAATTAATACCTTAGCAAGGATTGGTTCAGATCACTAGCCAATAAGAGTTAAAATGGTGGTTAGTGAATTCAAAAAAATATCATATTTTAAATATGAGCAGATGTGGGAAGATCATCCTCAATTTGTTAATATGATAGCTTAGCCATAGAATTATTTAGGTAATGCTAGGTTGTATGCTCTTCCAAACCAAATTAAAGCTATGATATCTAGATTAAAATAATGGAACAAGAACACCTTTGAAAACATTTTTTAGAAGAAAGAACTAAAATATAAACTTTCAAAATTCTAAAAAAGGTGATAAAAATAACACAAGATCAAAGGAAAGAGAGTTTCTTAGTGAATATCATAATATTTTGAGTAAGGAAGAGAAATTTTGGAGATTAAAATCAAGACAAACTTAGTTAAAAGAATATAAAAATACAAAGTTTTTTCATAGGATGGCTATAGTACAAAGATCTTCTTCTAGAATTGGTAGAATTAAATTAATAGAAAGGATTTGGATTGAATATCAGAGTGAAATTAGAAAAGAGGGTATGTCATTTTATCATAATATTCTAGGTTCAGAGGATACCGAAGTTCTTAATGATAATCTTCTTCAAGACGTTCCTTCAGTTATAACAAATTAAGACAATAGGAAACCGATGGAGCCTATTACTCTAGAAGAAGTTTATTTAACTCTTTTCTCTTTTAATAAGGATAAATATCCTAGTCCAGATGGGCTCTCTGCATCTTTTTACCAACATAATTGGTATATAGTGAAGGATTATTTATTGGTGTTAGTGGAACAGTCTAGGGTAGATGATACATCCATTTTTGGAAGGACAAGGATAAATTAGGCCAGAGCTTTGAATAAATTTTTAAAATAGTATGAAAGAGCTTCAGGGCAAAAAATTAATTGGACTAAATCCAAATTTTACTTTCTTAACACTCCTGCTAATATCAAAGCAAGAATTTATAGGTTGCTTCAAATGGAGGAGGAAAATTTACCAAAAACTTATCTAGGTATGTCTTTATTTGAGGGGAGAATGAGGATAGATTTATGGAATCTAGTTATTAATAAATTTCAAAATAAACTTCCAACTTGGAAAGGTATATGGTTATCATTAGTGGGAAGAGTGCATTTAATTAAGTCAGTATTACAAGTCATTCCAACATATTATATGTCTTTGTATTCTATGCCAAAATCAATTGAAAAAAATTTAATCTTTATTATGTGATATTTTTTATGGTTAGGATTACATGATAAAAGGAAATTTTCTTTAGTAAAATGGAGCAAGTTGTGTGATGAAAAACTAGGGGAGGTCTTAGTTTAAGAGCTCTTATAAATGCAAACCTAGCTCTTAGGGGAAAAGTTATCTAGATATTGTACAAAGAGAATCAAATAAAATGGGCAAAAATTCTTCTAAGTAAGTATGTTGATCCCAATAACCCAAGTTTAATATTTACTACATTCTCTCTTCCAAATGGTTCTGCTCTTTGGAATCATTTAAAAAAATCTATTGATCTTATGATTAAAGGTTTAATATGGGTGGTGGAAACTGGAGAAAAAAATTCTATTTGGATGGATACTTGGTGTGATAAAAAACTACTAAATTTAGATCCAATTTTGAAACCTTGGATGAGATTGCTTCAAGACAAATATGGTGATAGTGTTTCAAACATTTTGTACAAGGATCAAGAAGGAATATACAAATGGAAAGAATATTTTTTTACAAGTATACAAGACATTGATGCTAGGAGGTAATTGAGTAGAAAGATAAAAATTATAATTATTCTGAGGGGTGCCAAGGATAAATTGATTTAAGAGTTTAATAGCTCGGGTGAATACACAACAAGAAGTGGATATATTATTCAACACCAACATAATAATAATATCACTAGAATTTGGAGAGATATTTGGGATAGCCCAAGCATTCCTAAAGTCAAAATATTTGTTTGGCTAGTAGGTCATAGAAGAATTTTATCCTGGGATAACCTTATGAAAAGGGGTTTTCATGGCCCCTCTAAATGTGTTTTCTATAATAAGTAGGAGAGTATTGACCATCTCTTGGGACATTGCTCAATTGTATGGAATCTATGGAAATGGATTATTAATATGTTTGGTATTTACATGGTGATGAATAGAAGAATTGAATATTGGTTAAAGCAATGGTAGAGCACTTATAAAAGTGAGGCTTTACAGATAATATGGGATATATCAAAAGATACAATACTTTGGACTATATGGCTAGAAAGGAATAGAATAATATTTAAAGGAAAGGAAAGCAGTTTAGAGGTAATGAAAAAGAAGATATGTTTAGCCATAGAGGAGTCTAAAACAACCCTATCAAATCACCCAATCCCTAATTTAGATGCAAAGAGTCTTGATAGATGGAGTCAAGTCATTAAATGGAATTATGATGTTGGGAAAAAGAGAAGAAAAAATAAGGTAAAGAATATAAAGTGGAAACCACTGGATGTGGAACGGGTTAAGTTTAATTTTTATGGAGCATCTAAAGGAAACCCAAGACCAATAAGAGGAGGAATAATTAGAAATAATAGAGGAGATATTTTGTCTCATTATGCTTTCAATTATGGATTTAAGACAAATAATGAAGCTGAAGCTTGGGAAGCTTTAGAAGGGTTAAAAATATATAAAAAAATTAAATGGAATAGAGTTTGGATGGAAGGTGATTCTCTCATAGTAATAAATGCAATTTTGAGAAAAGCAAAGGCTCCATGGAACATACAAGAGATAATTGTGGAAATTAAAGATATTGCTAAAGAGTTTGAAGAAATTAGGTTTACACATATATTAAGGGAAGGAAAAATATATGTAGATAATCTAGAAAATAGAGGGGTTTTGGTTGAGTATCATCAAGTTAACATCTCCTTTCCATGGTTAGAGGAAGTAGAAAGATTAGTTGAAGCTAAAAAAAATTGTTGATTGCCTAAATCAATTAATGATTAAGATTTACTTTAATATTTTGCATTGGTAATATCTATTTTATTTTGTAACAATAATGTGTGTTCATTTAGACTATTTATTATAATTTGTGTGGTTGCACTTGTGTTTCAGGAAGGAAACTAGCAATCCAGATTTGGTAAAGCGGACTATGTTAGTGCGATGTTTTGGAAATATTACTCTACTAATATGCAAGGCATAGATAGTAGAGGTGAAGTTTTGGAATTGTAAAGGCTTCTATAGGAAAATATCAAGAAAGATGCTAAATTATAGAGTAGTTGTATTCATACAAATATTTGAAAAGATCTAAAAAATGAAAATAAAAAATTCAGATATTTTATGTAAAATGATGTAGGTTTCTAACTATAGCATCTCAATTGATATGAGAAGTGTATCTATTTGTAAACTCTCAAGATCTAAAGAAGAGAGATGTAATTTTTTAAGGGTGGGGGACCCGAGTACAACCCCTTTTTATCAAGCAAAAAAAAAAGAAGAGGTGTGTGGTTATAGAAACTCTACAATACAATATCCTAATAAAATGATATAATGGATTAGTGGTTGGAAATATTTATAAGTATTTAATCCTCAATAATAACTAAATATCATGTTAAATCAAGTTGACATAACTTGTATTAAAGGTTAGATTATAACTAGAAGGTTAACCATTTTGATGGTTTAACTAATCTTGCTAGGGGTGAATACATCAATTAGATATAGGATTACATAGAGAATGCTCATATGATTACATTGCATATTCTCATACACTTATATCAATAGCTCTTGTAGGCTTACATAACCAATATTGACCTTGGACAATTAGGTTAGATTACTCATATTCCAATACCACACCATAGTATGAGATAAGCGCCAAACAAAGGAGACATTAAAGATGGTTACATCATACCCCTTATAATGAATTTTCAAATCGGCCAATGAATCTTGATATTGAATTTTTTCATTTTCTTTGCTAAAGGTACATAGACCAGATCAAATATTTCTTAAACATAAAGCCATGAATCCATATGCTATATCATTGAGCTAGCCATGAGAATACCATCAAAATATTGTATAGTAGCTATAAAATTTCCTCTAATATCAAAATAAAATAGTTGAGTCAATAGATGTATATATCCAAATAAGCAACCCTTATTGTCTAAGAAGGACCCATAGGAATGAGGACCTTACACTGAAAATCCAAAGTATACTCTTGCATTTTAAAAATACTCTACAAAACTATACCATGTCATTCAACTAATTCACCAATGCATGGATCTCAAAAAGTTGTATAATTTCTATTTGCAAAAGTTATGGCCTCCAATTTTTTCCCTCTAAAATATCCCTAGAGTATTTTTTTTTAAACATCAAGTTTCTTAAAATTCCTAATGGTTTTTTTGCAATGAATGATAATAAAAACATAAATTACTTATTTTGTTTCTTATGATCCTATATCATTGAAGACACCTTATAGAATATAAACTATAAATCATATTTGATCAAAAGAATATATAGATGCTTCAAAATATGATACAAAACAATTAGAAACAATCAAAAAACAAAAATAAGAGAACATTTTTCCATAAACATTTCGAAGCATGTGATTCACCATAATTAGATTCAAAACAAATAGAGTGAAATAAAACAACAAATAGATAAATAAAATAGGAATAAGAGGTGGAGGCCCAAAGGCATCCAACAAAATTGCATCATCACATAGTCATCCAATGGATCATTGATTAAGGTATTTATAGAAGATACCTTGTACCCAATAATAATTACATATCATGTTAATCCAAGCTTAGGTAACTTGGCTTAAAATTTAAATTACAATTACAATGTTAACCATACCAATGGTTTAACTAATCTTGCTAGGCATGATTAGATCAATATTTCCTATAGGCTTACATAGAGAATGTCCATAGTCTTACACTGCACATGCCTAGAGGATTACATCAAGAGTGCTTGTAGGATTAAATCACCATTATCATTCTTGGCCAATAATCCTAGATTACTAATATTCCATTTATATATAATATATATTTGATTATGTTAGTCCATTTTATTATTTTATGCATTAGTTATCCTAGCACATAAGATAAGATTTCTTAGGTAGGTGTTGACGTATCTATCTCTCATAGATGTCATGTTTCATGATATCACTTATGGCGTTGACTTCTTCATCTCTCACACACATGTGTCATATTCTGTCACATCGTATTGAATTATTTATCTACCTCAAAATTTCCATTTGGTAAAAGATGATATGTTACAAATAGAGGTAGTAAAAATAATTCCAAGTTATACCAATAAAATATAATAAATGAGCTATTTAATCCTAGGTACCAATTTTTGGCTATGTATCTCCCTTAAAAATATAAATGGGATATATTTGATATTATTAGCCTTAGTCCAGCTATCTACTCTAGGGATGGAATTAGAAAGTCATAAAAATCATAATAAGGTTGATTTTTTCTTTATCATTTCAATTAATTCAATAATTGATATCCTCTATTCCTAATTATTTTGTTGACCTAAGATGTATTAAAATCAATATATCTACTAGTAGAAAATCATTCAAAATAAATAGGAATAGAGATAAAATTATAATATTTATTCATAATTCATTAATTGATTATGGATGACATCAATTATTAGTTCAGTATAATAGAAATATCGACTATATTTGGGATTCCAATGCTTTATTAAAAAATAGTAGTAAGAATTGTAATTTATCTATCCTTTTTTCAAGAAACCTTAAAATAAATGCTATCATAAACAATTCATACTATGCAAAATCTCTAAATTGGCGGATTCTTATTGATAATCTAGTGCTTACTACATCTATATCCTTGGACAACTTTTAAATGATAGCCTCCCAGAAATATCATAAATTTTGCTCATAGAACTCAAGTTGGATGCAAAACCTTGGTAAAATCATTTTATAATTAGTTGGCTTATGAATACACATCATTTCTTCGATGAGTAAAGCATCATTTTTATTTAACTTTTTTTCCATGATGAGTATATATCATTAGTTGGCATCATATCTTCTTACATAATTTTTGATTAATTTAGGACATGGGTGTGTCTAATAAACTAAAATTTGACCTACGCCACTACACAATATTTTGCGTAAGGTTCATTTAATGTTAGCAACTAATTTGAACTTCCCCAATGTAATACCCCTCAATTATATTGTAGAATGGGGGAAAGCAACACCCATAGTCCTTGTATACTTATTAATAATTGCTTTCACTTCATTCAAGACTAGAGATTTCATCCTAGAGGATTCTCCTACAACTGCTTCACCAAAGAATAATGTGTGTATCACTTCTTATATCAATTTTTAATCAAATGTACATAATGCAAGTTAAATATAAAATGAAAAAAAAATGTTTTGAACAACAAAATATAAAAACAGTCACAAGAGCAAGATGTTTGTGGAAATATTTTTGAGGATTGAAATCCTTTAATCACAAACTATTGAAAAATTATTTCGATTGTGTTATAATACTTGAACACTAATAATAATGGATTCCCTAAAACAAAATTAAATTATCTAAAAATTACATAATAAGCATGCTAAAAGATATAGTATCATATGAGTTTCTTATTCGACTTTATAACTATTATTTTCTAGAAATTTCAATGCATGCTTAAACAGAAATATTTTAGTCACATTCAATGAATTTTAATCAGTGGAATGCTTGTTTCTTGGCTCTTCAAACTTCTTTTACTACCAAATGGTAATAAAATATTAAGTGGTACTTTTATCCCTAAATATTGCTCAACATGGCAATAAATACACTTGTCATCAAAATTAAATTGTGCCTATGCCTCATTAATAGTTTGTTTTCCTTGTAAATCCTTTTCGAAACATGAATAGAGATATTTTACATATTTTTATAAGGATAAGAATGATATTCCTTAATGGCATAATTGGAAAATCAATATCACTCATGTAGCAACAACATGGAGGCCTTTCCACTTTCCAAAATATATTTTGAAACTTCTAGTTGCCTAATGCACAAAAATACTTTCAACATTTATAACACCTCAAGCTTTATAGCCTTTAAAAAATAATCATTTTTATTTTATTATGCAATTGGATGATTACTCAATTAGCACCTTCTTGACCAATAAATTGGTAGTATTGTTCTAACTTATAATACTCGTGTATTTTTCCAACCTACTCTTGATTGGATGATAAATTTATAGATGATTTTAGATTGCATACATGTGTCTTTAAAACTGGACATTTAGCCAAATAAATTATGTTGTTTAATTAAGGATTACTATCCTTGATAATTATTTACTAAACAAAATGCCACTTTAGGTTCCTATGTATCTCATAGCTTGGGAGAGCATCAATTATTGATTAGTTTCTTTATTGGTGGAACCTATGCCAAGATGATATCATCAAGGAGTACTTCAGACCTTAATATTATACTTAGCCAATTTCTCCAAAGATCGATCCATATTTTTAACTCAAAATATTTAACCAAATATTTCCTTCTTTTTTTTTTGGATTTCTTAACCCTAAATAGATAGGATCCAAAAAACTTATCTCTAATAGAATAACTTTAACTTTTTTGAGACTATAAAATGGGTCAAGTTCTTGTTGGATTCCAAAATCATACTCTTATTCAAGTAAATTAAAATATATTAAACAAATATGAATACGACAAAAACTATTGAAATATGTACAATTAAGATTCATGCTCCTATGAATGTATCAAGCATCATCCATCCAATAGATATGGGTAGCTCACTTCCATGTAAATTAATCAATTAACACTATAGAGGAATATACCTAGGAGATACATATCTCTCTTGCATATCTCCTTCATTTATTGAACTATTATTAGAAATTAGTTGTATTCTAAATTATATATTTCTGTTTTTTACTCAATTGGATACCTATAAGTCAATAATCATGAAGTAGAAAACCTATTTACATATATAAAATAGATAACCATGCTCCTATGATTATTTTAAACATCACCCATCCAATAGATATGGTAGCTCACTTCCATGCAAAATCATAATTTAGAACCTACAAAGGTTTTTATGGAAGAAATAAGTCTCTCTTACAAATCTCCTCCATTTATTTAGAAGTTATTGAAAATTAGTTATCTTCTAAATTAATTGCATTAGGGTTTATAGCAACTTGAAACTAACATCTACAATGCTTAGCTAAGTATGCCATTTAGCCAAATAAATTATATTGTTTAATTAAGGATTACTATCCTTGATAATTATTTACTAAACAAAATGCCACTTTAGGTTCCTATGTATCTCATAGCTTGAGAGAGCATCAATTATTAAGTAGTTTCTTTATTGGTGGAACCTATGCCAAGATATATCATCAAGGAGTACTTCAGACCTTAATATTATACTTAGCCAATTTCTCCAAAGATCGATCCATATTTTTAACTCAAAATATTTAACCAAATATTTCCTTCTATTTTTTTTGGATTTCTTAACCCTAAATAGATAGGATCTAAAAAACTTGTCTCTAATAGAATAACTTTAACTTTTTTGAGACTATAAAATGGGTCAAGTTCTTTTTGGATTCCAAAATCATACTCTTATTCAAGCAAATTAAAATATATTAAACAAATATGAACACAACAAAAACTATTGACATATGTACAATTAAGATTCATGCTCCTATGAATGTATCAAGCATCATCCATCCAATAGATATGGGTAGCTCACTTCCATGTAAATTAATTAATTAACACTATAGAGGAATATGCCTAGGAGATACATATCTCTCTTGCATCTCTCCTTAATTTATTGAACTATTATTAGAAATTAATTGTATTCTAAATTATATATTTCTATTTTTTACTCAATTTGATACCTATAACTCAATAATCATGAAGTAGAAAACCTATTTACATATATAAAATAGAGAACCATGCTCCTATGATTATTTTAAACATCACCCATACAATAGGTATGGTAGCTCACTTCCATGCAAAATCATAATTTAGGACCTACAAAGGTGTCTATGGAAGAAATAAGTCTCTCTTACAAATCTCCTCCATCTATTTAGAATTTATTGAAAATTAGTTGTCTTCTAAATTAGTTGCATTAGGGTTTCTAGCAACTTGAAACTAACATCTACAACACTTAGCTAAGTATGCCATTTTTTTAGAATTATATCTATGATAGAGTGAAATTTAGGCTCAACTAAATTTAATAATTTTAAATTCTTATGGGACTAATACAACTAAAACCTTGAAATACTATATTGGATTGAGATCTCTAAAATCAAGTGAAAGTCGACCAAGTTGATTTTAGGGATACATCCTATCAAGCACATCAAAACTTCACCATTGAACAACTGTTAGCCATTGGTATTCAAGGCCAAACATTTGTTCCCTAATCATAAATATATTGGATTTTTATATTCTATATTAAATAACCTCTAGAGATGGTTGCTTCTATATATGTTAATAAAAATCTTCTTTATAAAAAAAGAGAAATAAACTACTCTAACAATATATATTTGATAATAATGTACAAGATCCTATTTAGAAATCACAAAATGCAATACCAAAATAACCATAATTACACCATGAATTAGGTATTTGAATAACCATTCCATGTTGACATCCTAATATAAAATGAATAATAAAAGAGAGAAGGTCAATCATAAGGGTCACAATATCAATGACTAGTACTCCAACTGTAAGGGATTTTTGAGAACATAAAATTATAAAGGGACCAAAAACCCAACATAGTCATACATAGAAATGAACTACTTACTAGAAAATAACTCTCATATTCCAAATCTAATAAAAAATTATCGATCTTATACTAAGAAGTCTTACAAATCTCAAAATATTTGCATGAAATTTGAAAGATCAAATAAAGATGCTTTTATTACTTTGATTACATATATACAATACAATATTTCCTTCGATCTATAATTTTATCAAATAAAACCTTAAACCAACCATTTTGAACAAGTGCTCCTTGACTTGGTTCCACTTGGACTATGATAAAAACTAGTCACTTGTAAATTCCTCAATTTTAGCATCAAATATACTCTTTTATGCCCAAAAATATTCCTAGATGTTAAGAATAGAGTATGAACAATATATAAAGAGATTTTTGAAATGCTATGAATCTTGAATTCTACTATAAATCCAACTATTTACTATTTACTATCTTATGATATTCATTTCTAGCTTAAACATCATAGTTCTTAAGCATGAAAACCACATGAATCAATGTAATCTTCATACAATCAGTGTGGCAAAATCATGGATTAATCATAAAAACACACTCACGATAATAATTACATGGTGATTTAGAGTGGAGAACATCCACTAGGGGAAGAAAACCCATTGTTCAATCATTTTATTGAGTTATTGTTGTGATTATATTTTTCTAATTAGTACACAAGTTTAGTCGAATTTCATTTCATTTCATGTTGTTTATTGTTTCATATAGTTTTCATGCTTAGAAACCATTAAGATTAAGCCAAAAAAATCATCATATGATGTTACTCTTTATAAATATTAGGTCGATCACCAAATCAAACATCACCTTTGTTATAAGTAATCATTCTAAGTACATGTAGTGCATCACAAGAGTCACTAGAAGGATTTCGGGTGGATTTTATGCTAAATGCCAAGTATTTTTCATAAGATCATGTGTTATGTCATAGTGCATCCTTCTATTTTGCATGGTTACTTTGATGCTAATTAGGTAAATGATTTTGATTAGCATAGTTATTATTTAGGATATTTACTTTCTCTCATATTTAAACTTATTTTTTGGTGTTCTAAAAAATAATGCAATATTCCTATCTTTGATTAACTCAAAATAGTATGGTATTATTATTTCTTGAAATATATTATGATGCAATATGGGTGCTTTTTGCATAGTTGATCTCCATAAAAATGGTCCTAATACTATGTTTTATGATAAATAGAGTATTTTTTAGTTGATTTATAATCCAATAGAGCATCAATAAATAAAACAGGTTAAGATTTATATACACTATATTCAAAAGGTCATTGAGGCCATGTTGGAGGTCACCATCACAAGATTGAAGAAATATTGTATGAGCATGGAAGAGTTATCATCAAATGATATTTGATAATGTCTAATCTCCACGATTCCCCTTTAAATTAAGAGGAAGTATTGAAATGTGTAATCATTCACTTTGGCTATGGTTGACTTCATGATATTATTATACTATTTTTTTGCAATCATCCATGAGTCTATATTCACCTTGGAAGGTGATCATTGTATTATTTAACAAACCAATAATATATTAATTCTATGGTTTTTACGATAAATATCGAGTATCATGGAGAGTATTGATACCTTCCCTCACCCATAATTTTGTACATCAATTCTAATATTTTTATTAAAGAATGTTAATGGTCTCTAATGGATCCACATCACAAATTTTGTTTTTTCTTTTCAATGTTAATATTTTTTTAATTACTTACATGGGATTGAAATAGGCCTCACTCATAGTCCATTGTGACCAATGGTATTACAATGGCTTACAATTATGCATGTATCATTAACAAAATTTTAACTTGGGTATTCTCCTTGAAATTTGGAGAATTTGATTGGTTAATCTCATGCCATGCCATTTTTTAATATTAATATTTTCATTAATTTTTTAATGAATTTTGATAATATGTTCATTTTGCTCAATTCCATCTATTGATGTTAAATTCTTTAAAATTTATCCAATATAATTTATCAAAATAGAACTTATATAATAACTCAACAAACTCCATTGCATTTGGTGTACAAAAAAATACTTAAACAAATAATTAATTAGAACATTCATAAAAAATATATGCTAAAAATCACACAAACCAAAATTACACATCAAAAAAACCTAAAAATCCTCATTTATATCATCTTTTTAAATTCAAATTAATTAATTAACATTAAAAAAATCCATCACTAAACTAAGAACTAACTAATATAATTTATGCATTGAGTTAATTATAGGGACTTGCTCATAAAAATATTCAAATAAAGAATAGGTAAATTATATTTAAACACACCCAAAAAACAAAAAATTATATATAGCATGAATATATATTAAAACCTTATATTAGCCTTAGCTGAGGAGCGATGGAGGAAGCGGTGGAGGAAGCGAAGGAAGCGGAGGATTGGGAGAGATGAGGAGCGGTGGAGGAAGCAGAGGAAGCGAAGGAGGAGCAAAAATAGCAGGCAGGAATTTTGAACCAACAAAAGGAGAAGATCCAGAGGCAGGGTAGAATGCTATAGCTGGAAAGGAAAAGGATTCCCTGTCAGCTCATTTTGAAAAGGCTAAAGGTATATATCCTCCAGATAAACCCTCATACAAAGGGTCCCACTGGGGTTCGAGAGCTGGCAACAAGGGCCCAATTTTTTTGGAAATGCTGAAAGGAAAAAAGAAGGAGCTAGTCAGTGAACTACCGCCCCTAATACCAAATAATAACAGGTTAATTGCACCAGTGGAGATTATGGAAAGATTCTTGGATATGGAGGCATCATCCTTAGTTGGCAAGTTTTTGGGAGGAAGGTTGGACATTGAGACTATTCACTCATGGGCTGTGGCAAAGAGGAAAACTTTAGGAAGCTTAGAAATCGTAGCCATGTCAAGAGGTTTTTTTATGATAAAAATCAACAACAAATATGATGCAGAGTGCATCTTGATAGGAGGACCCTAGTTTCTAGGAAGGCGTAGCCTCTTTCTGAGGAAGTGGGGGGAGGATTTCGACCCTGAGAAGCAGAACATTAATATAGCACCCATTTGGGTCCACTTACCAAACCTTCCAACCTAGTTTGTTAATGAGTACTAGCTTAGTGGCATAGCAAAGATGATAGGAGAGCTCATGGCAATAGACCATTCAACCCAGACAAGGACTAGACTGACGCATGCCAGGATCTATGTAAATACAAACTTAGATTTTGATCTACCTTCTCATGTGGAACTAGCATATGGAGAGTTTCTAAGGATTCAGCCTATGGAGTATGAGAACAAGTCGGCATTTTGTAGCATGTGCAAAACCCAGGGCCACCTTCAAGACCAATGTCTGACAATAACGCAAACAAGGAAGCCACGAGCAAAGGTTTTCTAGGGAAATCTAATGGGAGAGGGATCCCAAAGTTTCAAGGACTGCATCTTAACTTGGAAGGATACAGACAAGTTAAGAATAACCAGTCGACCAAGCCAACACGGAACTGGCAAAAATCCGGGAGAAAGGAAAGCAACATAATGAGGGAGGCAAAAATCATAAGGTATGTAATAAAGATCCCAGCTTGAAAATGTTTTATATCCTAGCAAATCTAGAAGTTGAAAAATAAAATAGCAAGGATGATACCATTAGTGTCAAGTTTCTTGAAACTCTAGACTCCCCATCCAAATCGGGACCATCCACAGCTATGACAAAAATCCCCAAAATCTATGCTCAAGATGAAGAAAAATTGCCAGGTCATTTCAGTTTAAACATGGAAAAAATAGAGTCAAGAGTCAAAGTTGTGGAAACAAGAGCCAGGAATGTAGCTCCTAATCTTGTAGTGGAGCAAATTATCCCTTATCAGATGATCCCAACGGTAAAAGGTTCCTTGAATGAAAGCCCCCTGTTTAGGAACCATATAGGAGAGGTGAACCAAAACAAGGCTGAGGATGAAGAGGGAATTGAAAACCCCCAAAATGAGGAAGAAGGTTCAAGCCCTATACTATCATAGTATATGCCCCCTCATTTCAGTCCAAAATAGACTAGAAGCACTACCAAGCCTTTGATATATTATGGAAGTGAAAGAAAGAAATGGAGAATATCTACAGCAGAGCACTATAGAATGAGAATCAATGAAGAAATTGCAAACAGAAAGCAAAGAACATTGTTACAACAAGCTATTCTTGGCCAGGATAATAGCAAAATTGACAAACCCCCTTTGGATCAGGGAAGGGGGTGGGGAAAAAATATCAAATAGTCTAAATGAAGGTTCTCTCATGGAATGTGAGAGGCTTAAATGGCCCACCAAAATAAAGGATGGTGAAGTCTATAAGGAAGGATTGGAATCCTACTATTATTTTTCTTCAAGAAACCAAAACAGATGTGGCACAATCAGCACTTATAGCTAAAAGGATTTGGAAGCAAGGGGAAGTGGCATTTCAACAGGCGAGAGGAGCATCTGGGGGCCTCATGATCTTATGGGATCCTATTAAAATAGAAGGAAGTATTATTCAGGCAAATGAAAGATTCTTAAGCGTATTATTTTATGATTTTGATACTAATAAGAATTGGATTATGTCAAATGTTTATGCCCCAACCTCTTTCCAAGGGCGGTCTGAACTATGGGAGTTTTTGGGGCAATTGAGCCAAGATTTTAAAGACATTCCTTGGGTGATTGTGGGAGATTTCAATACACCCCTTTACCCATCTGATAAGAAGGGTGGATCTGGGTTATCCTTAAAGAGCATGGAGGAATTCAATGAATTTATTAACACAAATGAATTGATGGATGTAAGACTAAAAGGAGCCAAATTTACATGGAGTAATAAGAGGATAGGGATTCAGCTGATTCAAGAAAGGTTGGACAGGTTTTTTTTATCCAAGGAAGCTACAACAATGTTTGGTGATTCGACGTTACAAGCCCTTCCTAAATGTGCTTCAAACCATAATCTTATTCTATGGGAGGCATTTCAGGATAACTCCTTTAAAAAGCCATTCAAATTTTTTTCAATGTGGGTTAAACATCCAGACTTCAAGAAACGAATAGAGGAATGGTGGCAGCAGCCTATCCATGGAAGTGCTTCCTTCAAACTATCTCAAAAACTTAAGATGGTGAAAAACAACCTTAGAATATGGAATAAAGAAGTCTTTGGAAATATTTTTGAGAATAAGAGAGCAGTGGGGGAAAAATTGAGAATAATATAAAGCAAAATCCAAAATGGAACCTATGATGAGGCGACAAGGACTGAAGAGAAGGAAACCCTTTGTGAGTTTTATAATATTTTAGCTTGTGAAGAGATGTATTGGAGGTAGAAATCAAGGGCATTATGGCTAAAGGAAGGGGACTCTAATTCAAAAAATTCCATGTTACCACATTGAGCAATAGAAACAACAATAATATTAGAAATTTAATTAAGGTGGATGGATCCTCAACTCAAAACATTCAGGAGATCAGGGACAAGGCTGTTAATTTTTTTAGTTCATTATTGGGTGAAGAACGGGCCTATAATGCCCAAGCAAAGGACTCTCTCCTTCAATTCATTCCACAAATCATTGATGAAATGATTAACGAGTCTCTTACAGTAGCTTTTTTAGACGAAGAGATCAAGGAGGCTTTGTTTAACATGGATCCTAACAAATCTCCTAGGTCAGATGGGTTTTCATCGCAGTTTTTCCAAGTTTTTTGGGATATTGTTGGAGCAGAAGTTACTACTGCAATCAAGGAGTTCCAAAGTTCAAATCATATTCCAAGGGGTTTCAATTCAAAATTCATTACTTTGATCCCTAAAAGCCCCAACCCCAAGACTATGGTTGACTTTAGGTCGGTTAGCCTGTGTAATATATCCTATAAAATTTTGTCCAAAGTTTTAGCCAACCGTTTGAAGAAAGTTTTACAGATTATCATTAATCCAAGTCAAGGAATTTCTGTACAAGGAAGATCAATCTTAGATGGAGTTATTACTATTCATGAGGCTCTTCATACAGGCGCTCAGACCAAAAAAGTAGTTATGGCTTTAAAGTTAGACATGAACAAAGCTTATGACAAGATAAATTAGGAATTCCTAGAGGTAGTTTTATTAAAATTTGGCTTCAACATGAAATGGGTCAAAATAATAAGAGAGTGTATTTCTAAGCCTTGTTTTTCAGTTTTGGTTAATGGGTCTACTGCAAGTTTTTTTCAAAGAAAATGTGGTCTAATACAAGGAGATACCATAATTCCTATGATGTTCATCATTGTAGCTAAGGCCTTGGGAAGAACCATTAAGGCAGCAGTGGTAGCTGGACTCATATCAGGTGTCAAGGCCATGTTGCTAACTACCCCGGTGACACATCAACAATTTTTTGATGATACATTGCTACTGACTTTGGCTTCTGTGGTTGAGGCGAGAAGGATTAAAAATATTCTCATAATGTATGAAGAAGCGATTGGATAGAAAGTGAATTTTGATAAGAGTAAACTTTATTTTATCAATACCCCCATTCCTAGGAAAACAGAATAGCAAGGATCATGGAATGTCAGATTGCATCCCTTCCCACCTCCTATTTAGGTCTTCCCCTATTTATGGGGAAACCTGAAGGATCAATGTGGAACATAGTTCTAGAGAGGATCCAAAAAAATCTAGCAGGTTGGAAAGGACATTTGTTATCTCAAGTAGGCAAAGCAGTTTTAACTATGGATTCACTTCAAAGTATACTCGTTTACTTCCTATCAGTCTTCAGAGCTCCTAGCAAGGTGTATCACAAAATTGTGTAGCTTCAAAAAAAAATTCTTTGGTCAGGGACTGAGGATAAGAAAAGGATCCATTTAGTAGGTTGGAACAAAGTTTGCAAACCTAAAGCTAATGGGGGGTTAGGATTGAGGAGAATTGCTCATCTCAATATAGCTTTATTAGCCAAACAAGCATGGCGGTTATTGACTAAGGTTGATAATGAATGGACTGCCATAGTTAGGAGGAAATACCTCCAAGGTGTGAACTTCCTTAATGACAACTTAGCAAGCAAGGGATCTGCTTTTTGGAAGGCAATCCTCACGAGTAGGGATCTTATCAAGAAAGTTCTTAGATGGATTCTAGGAAATGGGCAAACAATAGAATTTTGGAAGGATCGATGGGTGAGATCTGAGGAGTTATCCCAGAATCCTCGTTTGGCTAGGATTCAAGAGCATATGGAGTAGCATATTGGGAAGAAGGTTGCAAATTATATGTGGTAGGATATAAATATCAACGGGTGGAAACACATCAGAGTACAGGGTTTTGAAGCGAAGTCCGAAGAGCTTTATAACATTTTAACTCAGCAAATTATTCCCTCTGGAGAGGGTGAAGATCACATTGTTTGGGTTGAGACTGAAAGTGGTGACTTCATAGTTAAGTCTGCCTATAATTTTCTTCTCAATGTGGAAGGTCAACAATTTCAACCGAGTTTGGTTTGGATCAAAGGCTTAATTCCTAAAATATCCTTTTTTTCATGGCTGGTGATTCAAGGAAAAATCCTCACTATGTACAATATGTTATCCAAAGTTATGGTTATTGCTAACCGTTGCTACATGTGTAGGGCAGGATGGGAGACAACCCAACACTTATTTCTGGAGTGTCAGATAGTGGAGTCCATCTTGGATGAACTTTTCCAAGCCTTTAGGATCTCATGGGTTAAGCCTACTCTTATATCCGAAGTGTTCCATCAATGGCCTCAGCCCTTTGTTAGCCTAAAACTTAAGTACCTATGGAAAATATGTTGGCATCATTTTCTCTGGCATATTTGGCTAGAAAGGAACCATAGAGCCTTTAAGGTTACCATTCACAACCCAAAAACCATCCTCAAAAGGATTATTGTCTTTGCGAAAGAAAACCTTAGCACCTTAGTGGATGAGAACCACTCAATTCTTCCTCAAGAAAAATAATTAGCTCGGGCCTTAGGTATTGAGGACAAACCTTCAATTCCTTTGCCCAATCCCAGAAATGGTATTTATTGGGAGCCACCCCCCCAGGGTTGGTTTAAACTAAATTTTTATGGTATAGCCAAGGAGAACCTGGGAAGAGCTGGAGCTGGAGGAATAATCAGGGATCATCAAGGAAACCTAGTCAAGGCTTTCGTTGAACCATTGGGAATCAGAACTAATAATGAAGCAGAAGCTAGAGCCTTTTGGAGAGGGTTGCAAGTAGCCCAAGCAACTCAAGGTAACTTGATGATTGAATATGATTCCATGAACATCATCAACCTGTTAACCAATGGCAAAAAAACTCCATGGAGAATCGAGGGAGTCATCCATGAAGTGAGGATCCTTTTTACGACAAGACAGAACATGAGGGCTCGTCACGTGTACCGTGAGGCCAACAGGTTAGTTGACAAATTAGCCAACATAGGTGTTGATGTTGGTAGTTTGGTGACATGGACACAAGGTGTTCCACATGAAGTGGAAAAAATTATTAGTCATGAAAATAAACCTACCCATTAAGGATAAATATGAATGGGTGTTCTTTCCCCATGGAGCTGGTAATAACTATGGGGTTTCCCTCTAAATCATACCAAATTGGAAATGAAGGTAACAGGGTGTAAGCCTTGGAAGATTCTAACAGAGAATAGGAAATGGGCAAGCAACAGGTTTCACAAGTGCAAAGTTCCAAACTTCAATTCCTATCAATGTAAGTAATGTTTATAGTTATGTTTAGGTATGGGTGTGCTTTGTTAGTAAGGTGTTGTAGGGGATTCAACACAATTTACGGTAAAAAAGTTTCAAGTATGACTAGGATCTACAATCTCAGCAGAAGGCTGGATATTGTAATAGGTTTTGGGTTAACCTACAAAACCCAGTAATTAATGAAGACTTTTATTTACCAAAAAAATATATATATTAAAACCAATAGTGTTTTCTACATCAATAATTTTAAAGTTTTTCTTAAAATTGACTTCCATTCTTAACTAGTGATGAAAGGCTCATCCAATAATTATATATTTTTGCTCTTAAGATTGAAAACTCCTTACCCATTGATGGTGACATTTGTTGTGAATAAACTTCTTTATCATTCGAAGCAATGTGCTAGGTGTTGACAAATGTTTGTTTTCTAACTTGCAAAATATAGAAGATTACTTTGTTGGGATAAGGTTAGACAATATTATTAATCTGACATCAATGGAATGTAAATTATTATGAGATCGACTCATAAAGGAATGGCTATGAATTGGTTACAATGTGAGTGGAGAATGTTGGTTGATCCATATACAAGGTAAGTAAGTATGCCAAATCAACTTAACATACTTTATAAAATAATATATAAATTTAAGTAAAATATTAATATAAAGTTTTTGTTTCCACGAGTACAACGGTAGTTTGGGTTATGATTTTTTGGGAGGTCTAAATTTCAAACAGCGGCATGTGTGGTTGTGTCTTAAATTCTTTATTGATAGGCTCAGCTCTCCCTTTTATGAGAGGTCATGGTGGGATGAGGATACCCAGTCCTCAAAATTGGTAGTATGGATTTCTCACACCAACCAAAAAAAATCCAAAAAAAATAAAATAAAATCAATAAATTTTAATATAAAATATTATTATTTTTTCTAAAAGAGGTAAATATTATTATGTGGTCATGATATAACCTTTATATAGTATATCCGCAACATGTGAGGGGAAATATTTGAACCTGGGTCTCTCGATCAGAACTAGAGAGTTTTAACTACCCACTTGCTCTCCAACTTCTCTACATGAGCAGATTATTATTTATTTTATTTTTTTATTAAAATATATTAATTTAAATTTTATTTTGTTTATTAATATCATTTAAAAATTTTAAATATGGATTTCCTCATCTAAAAAATATAACAAATAAATAAAAATAAATATGAAAAGAAAAGGATTGTAACTCTGAAGAAAAGACTCTAATATGGAGCGATGGTGAGCGAACTATTAGACGGTGCCTTAGCAATAGAAGAAAAGTAGACCAATCCTATCAAATGGTCGGGAGGCTACGTGCAATCGTGCGGTGCACCCAACCCTCACGCAGAGGCAAACGACGAAGAGGATAATCCGCTTGTCGGGAAAGGATGTATCCAAAGTGGGATCGCCAAGGGGAAAGACCCCCCTGACAAACCAGGCGATAATAAGAAAAAATATGGCCAAACCTCCTACGCAGAGCTCCTTCAGAGCAATCCCAGATAGAATTTAGTCATTTCGAGTAACTTCGTAACCTAGGGATATGATGTTTTGTGCCCTAAACAACTCATGGATGGGTATGCCACCCGAGATTCCTTTTCCCTAGTTGGGAAATTCGTAGGGGGATGCCCGGACATGGACTCAATCCATCGTTGGGCGGCAGTCAAGTGGAAAACCCTAGGAAGTCTGGAACTTTCTGCAATGTCTAGGGGGTTTTTTATGATCCAACTCAACACGCGGGAAGATGCAGAACGCATTTTTTCGGGAGGTCCTTGGTTTTTCGGAAGGCGAAGCCTATTCCTCAGAAAATGGGAACCAAAGTTTGACCCAGAGACCTAGAGCATTAACTATGCTCCCATCTGGGTTCAGCTCCCAAATCTCCCTATCCACTTCTTCTACGAGGACGCGCTCCGAGGATTAGCCCGTGCTTTTAGGGAACTAGTCGCCATAGACCCAGCTACCCATGCCAGGACCCGCCTCACCCAAGCGCGCATTTGCATCAATGTGAATTTGGAATCTCAGCTTCTAGATCACCTCAACCTAATCTATGGAGCTTTCAGACGAAGATAGTCATTGGTGTTCGAGAATAAGCCCACTTTCTACTTGGAGTGCCAAAACCAAGGGCATCTCCCACCCTAGTGTCCAAAACATAAAGGCATGAAGTCCAAAATTTAGACCATAGTCCACCAGATCAACCCATCTATCAGAAGATGAACACAAGCTCGAGACAGACCCTGAACCTTAAGAACAAACAATAGAGTCGACCATCGCCAATCAAAGATACGCAAAAGGCAAGTAGTATGTTCTCTTTCTCTAACAAATTTAATTTACTCAATGATTCTGGTTCCATTGAGATGCTTGAAGAAGGAGAGCTACCTATCAAGGGTTTCCCTAGTCCAAACCTAGTCCCCCAATAGTGCCCTACCATCAGCTCTCCCTAAGATTTTTCCTTTCCCCCTCCCCCTCCGAGGTCATCACCCCCCTCCTCCAGCACCGTCAACCAAAACCCACCTCCCAAATCTCCCCGACCCTCCACCCCCCATCCTCATCACCCCAACCTTTTGAGAATGATTCCCCCACCTCCTCGGCCAAAACAAACATCACTGAGTCTGACAACAAGGAGTCTATCCAAGAATTCCCAGATCACTGGAGCCCTAAATAGACCCAAAGCTTCAAAAAGTCCCAGATTGATGTAGGAGGTGATAGAAATAAAGGTAGGCCTTTCAACACAGAACGGAGAAGCCATGACACCATCGAGGACATAGCCAATGGAACGCAGAAAACCTTGTTCCAAGAAATTGGAAACATCACCAAGGAAGAAAGCAAAAACCCAAACCCCCTATGCAGCAAGGCAAAGGGGGCAAAAAACCCTCCAAAAGTGCCAAATGAAAGTCCTCTCCTAGAATACGAGAGGACTGAATGGGGCAGCCAAACAAAGGTTGGTTATCACCATGAGGAAAGACCATAACCCCATAATATTTCTCATTCAAGAAACCAAATTAGATGATCAGTGGTCACCTAGGGTTGCCAAGATCATCTGGAAAAATTATGACTTCATCTATTCTCCAGATTTTGGCTCCTCTAGAGGCCTTCTCTGCCTATGGAACCCAACCAAAGTCGAAGGCAGATTCATCTCAGGACAAGACAGGTTGTCCAACATCCTCTTTCATGAACACAGTTCCCAGCTCTCCTAGGTTATGACCAATGTTTACACCCCTAACACTCCGTAGGGGAGATTGGCGTTATGGAATACCATCACCCAGATGAGGCAAGCATTTGACAACATCCCATGGGTTTTAGCAGGGGATTTCAACTCTCCCTTGTACCTTTCAGAAAAGAGAGGAGGAAACGCAATAACCCATAGAACAACCAATGATTTGGGGTAATTCATAGATTCCAATGCTCTGATGGATGTCCAGCTATAAGGATCCCAATTCACATGGAGTAACAGAAGGAAGGGATCTAACCTCATCCAAGAGTGCCTTGACCGATTTTTGTTATCTCAAGAGGCTCTTCCCCTCTTTGGAGACGCCAGCCTCCAGGCTCTCCCGAAGATAGGGTCAGACCACAGTCCGCTCATTTTTGAAACTGCCAGCAGGTCCCAGTTCAAGACACCTTTCCATTTTGAGTCAATGTGGACTCAACACCCTGACCTCAAAAACCAGATTGTTGAGTGGTGGAATAAAAAATTCCCTAGGACTGTCACCAATCAGGTAATGCAAAAACTTTGGCTGGTCAAGGAAAATCTGAAAGTGTGGAACAGGGAGACTTTTGGGAATATCTTTGAAAATAAACATAACATTAAGACTAGGCTTGAACAGATCGAGGATATATTTTAGAAAGGGCAAGGGGATGACAGTCTCAGGGATGAGGAACGAAGGCTACTTTTCGACTATCATAACACCCTTCGCAAAGAAGAAATGTTTTGGTGCCAAAATTCAAGGCAGTTGTGGCTCAAGGAAGGTGATTCTAATTCCAAGTTCTTTCATATCTCTACTCTCAAACATAGGGTAGCTAACAGGATTAAAGGCCTCACTAGGCAAGATGGGTCTTTCACCTCCGACATCCACCAGATTCAGGATGAAGTTGTCTGCCACTTTGAGAATCTCCTTCCCCCCCTCATTCCCCAATCAGGCCATGGATTCCCTCCTGAAGAACATCCCTAGCTCCATCTCCGAGGCTATGAACAATCTGCTCCTCAGCCCCCTTTCCCTCAAGGAAATCCATCAGGCCCTATTTTCCATGTAGCCCGACAAAGCCCCAGGTCTCGATGGTTTTTCCCCTAGGTTCTTCCAAACCTATTGGGACATCATTGGCCCTGACCTATGTCATGCCATTGTTGAAATGCAGTGCACCAGAATCATTCCCAGAGATGTTAATTCTACTTTCTTGACCCTGATTCCCAAAGGGTCGAATCCCTAGTCCCTTTCTGATTACCGCCCCATCAGCCTATGTAATGTTATCTACAAAATTTTATCCAAAGCCCTCGCCAGCAGACTCACTAAGATCCTTCCATCCATTATCGACCCCTGTCAGGTTAGCACAATAAAAGGGCGAAATATTCTTGACGGTGTAATCACGGTTCATGAGCTTATCCATTCAGCCCACAACTCTAACTCCTCGGCCTTCTTCCTCAAGCTTGATATGAACAAAGCCTTCGATAGAGTTAACCGGGAGTTCCTGACTAAAATCCTCCTCAAGTATGGCTTCCACGAAAATTGGGTCAACCTAATTTCAAACTGCATCTCCTCCTCTTGGTTCTCCATCCTCGTCAATGGGTCAGCAGTTGGGTATTTTCCCAGCTCTAGAGGCCTAAGATAGGGGGATCCCCTCTCTCCCATTCTCTTTATCATCCTAGTTGAGAGTTTGGGAAGAGCCATCAAAGATGCCTACTCCAAAAATCTGATCTTCGACATCAAAGTGGCCATTGGCCTCCCTCCTTCCACCCACCAACAGTTTGTGGATGATACCCTACTGGCCACTACTACCTCGATTTTTGAGGCCAAAGTCATCAAGTCCATCCTCAATCTCTACGAGGAAGCTGTTGGGTAGAAGATCAACTTCACAAAGAGTAAACTTTACTTCATCAACACCCCCATCAAGCGGTAGGGCAAAATCATAGGCATTTTGGGTTGTTCCATTGCTGATCTCCTGACCACCTACCTGGGTCTCCCAATGTTCAAAGTAAGACATTTCAAGGCTATGTGGAACAGTGTCATAGAAAAAATCCACAAGAAATTGGTAGGCTGGAAAGGTGCTCTCCTTTCCCAAGCAGGCAAAGCAACCTTGGTTAAGTCGGTTCTCTAGAGCATCCCAATGTACTTCCTCTCCATATTCAAAATCCCAGTTGTTATGGGAGAAGCCATAGAAAAAGTATAGAAGCACTTCCTATGGGTAGGGAACGATAACCAAAATAAGTTCCACCTAGTGGCATGGGACAAGGTCTGTACACCAAAAAATAGAGGTGGGTTGGGACTACACCGAATTAGCCTCATGAACCAGGCCCTCCTGGCCAAACAGGCATGGAAGGTTGCCACCAATGCCAACCTGGAATGGGTGTCTATTGTCAAAAGAAAGTACTTGCAACATCATTCTTTCATGGGTGAAGGAATTCCCTACCATGGCTCCCACTTTTGGAAATCCATAATCCAAACCAAGCATCTTCTCCGATGTGGTTCAAGGTGGTTGATGGGTGATGGTTCTGACATAGACTTCTGGAATGATGCTTGGGCCAAAAATGAGCCCCTCATCAAAGATCCTAAAATGGCTACCATCAAACACCTCACAGATAATAAGTTTGGTCCTAGAGTAGCTGATTTCATCACCACAGACCAGGGGAGCCGACGTTGGAAACAGATCCAGTTTAGATTGAAAAATGCAGTCATTGACAGAGCCTTGGCGACTCTTCAGGTTGTCTTCAGGGTAAACTTCATTCCACAATCTCAAAAGAAAGATGAGTTGTGCTGGAAAGGATCTAGCGATGGGTTGTTCACCATTAAATCCATAGCACAGATGATGGACTGCTCCCCTAAGAATCCCAAGATCATTGATAGCCAGGCCATGGCCAGGATTATCTGGCTCAAACATCTGATTCTGAAAGTGGCTCATTTCTACTAGCTCGCAGTCCATAACAAAATTCTAACCATGGACAATTTGATCCAAAGAGGCATCATAGTTCCCAATAGATGCTACTTATGCACCCAAGCCTGGGAATCCACCCAACACATCCTCCTAGAGTGCCCCTTCACTTGGGAGGTTTTCTCATCCTTGATCAACAGATTTTAGGTCAACTGGGTTTGGCCCAAGGCTGTTATGGATATATTCATCCAATGGCCCAGGGTCTTCAGAAACCCATATCTCAGCTTTCTATGGAATTCCCTGCTTCACCATGCGGCATGGCAGATATGGTTGGAGCGCAACAACCACATTTTCAATGAAAGCCCAAGAAATTTGGATGTTGTTGCCACCAGAGCTCTATCTTTTGCCATTGAAAACTGTAGCCTTGTCCCCTGCACTAACATCCCAACCTCTGGGATTGAATCTCTATTGTTTGTCTCCCTTGGAATTCCCTCAGAATGCACCAAATCTCAGAATCCCCCCAGCTCCAGGGCCAAAGCCAATTGGACTCCTCCCCCCTAGGTTGGCTCAAAGTCAACTTTGATGGAGCGTCTAAAGGCAACCCAGGGAACGCAGGGGCTGGAGGTGTAATCAGAGACCACTCCGACAACATCATCCTAGCCTTTGCCAAAAATTTAGGGTCCCAAACAAATAACTACACAGAAGCCTATGCATTGTGGAGATGCATTGAGGTAAGCAAAGCCTTGTCCAGACCAATCATATTCGAAGGAGATTCAGCTATCATAGTTGGCCATATCACAAACAACAGCAAAGCAGGATGGAACATCCAGAACATCATTCAGGAGTGTCAATCATCCCTTAGCCACCACCCCCATAACACGATCAACCATGTGTTTCGGAAGCGAATAAGGTAGCCGACCTCCTGGCCAACAGAGCAGTCAACCAAACCTCCCTGACCGTTTGGGAAGAAGACTTCCCTCAGGATGTCATCACCAAAGCTAGTCAAGATGTTGAATGTAGCTGCAATACACATTTTGTTAATACCAACGATGTTTGTTTTTAATGCCAGTACTCTTTGGAAAAAAATATTAAAGGTGGCTCTAGCCACCATAAGGGTGTTTCGTCAACACCACGGGTGTTTTCTCTCAACACCACAGATCTTTGGAATTACACCACTTCCATCATTCTCTGGATCGATGTCAGTACGGGTTTCAGTGCAGGGCGCTTGGCTCATGTCATCTCCCCTAGCCATCCCTATGGGCTTCCTTCTCTATCGACCACCAGCTCATGTTGCCTCATTTTCACTACCCGAGTGATGCCCATTCGCCTCACTCCCTCCATTTTCCCTCCACCCGCTCCTTACATCGCCCTTTTCGTCATCTCCCCCACTCTGATCCACTCTGGCCCTTTTTTCATGAGCCATGCCAAAGAAACTACCACCGCTCCCCATTGTCGGTCAGTGACCCCCGTGACCTTCGGTTGGTGCTCCCTTCACCTCACCAGGTCTTTTTATCCCCGCTCTGTGGTTTTGGAGATCATTCGTCAGAAGCAAACCAAAGTCGACAACAAAAGTTGGCCCCCTAGCTCTATTTACTCTGGTCTAAGCAACACCATGGCTTACATCGAGCCAGCTAACTTACAGATCAAACCAGGGACTGTGGCCCTATTAGACACCAAAAAATTTATCAACTTCTTCAAACTGTTCTCTGGAATAGACGATGAAGTCACCAGGGACTTCGTTGAATCGTGGGACGAGGGGCAAGTTTAGGTCCGAGGGCTACGATTTGAGGTAAGTGTTCACTCCATCACTCAGGTCTCTGGTATCTCTCCTGTTGGTAGGGTAGTTCGTAGGGATAAACACAACTTTAAGGAAGAAACAGACCAATTCCCCGACAAGGGAAAGGATCTGGTTTGGGAAAACAAAGGTGTTCTGCACTCATCCTTACCTCGACCTTGGGACACTGCCATTATCCCTATCATTCAATATGTCTTTGTCGACAAACCCCAGTAGCCCCCTCCATGCCTACAGTCTTGCCTTCGTTAATCACCTCCATGATGTTAGACCCATTAATGTCCTAGATTTTCTCCTCCGATCCATCACCATTTCCATCAAAAATTTTAGGGAGCGTAAATCCTCGAAGCCCCCTCATCACCAGGGTCTCTTCTTGGTGCTTTACAGACATGCTCTTGCTCACCAGGTCAAGAAGGGAATTCCTTCCCATTCCCCTAGCCCTGAGCGCTCGTCTGAGTCCACCCACAACGCTGCTCCTAGCCCTCCCCCGTCTTCCAACCCTGTCGATCCCCCCACTGCCTCCAAGCCCACTGTTGGCCCACCCTCACCCCCTCCTTCCCAGGATCATGGTAAGGATGAAGTGCTCCCTGGATCCACTCCCAAGGTCGAAGCTCCCACTGGTAAGCATCAGAGATTCAAGCAAAAATTGGTCAGGCCCTCCCAGAAAAGAAGAAAATCCAATAGACTAAAGCCTCAAAAATTGAGCGATCAGCGTCCATCTCCTGAGATTATCAGTGATGAAGACGAATATCAGACCACCAAAGCTGAGGAGAAGCTCCGCTCGGTGGCCCTCAACCGAGTCAACGAAGTGGTAGACCACCTGTAGTCGATCGCCAACATCTATCGGGAAGGTAGTACGCTCCTCGCTAATGCAATTAATGAACTGAAGGATCTCCCTTCCCTGCTCAATGTCCTCCTGTCTCACGATCAGAATGACAAGACTCACCAGGAAGATAACAAATATTCCCAGTAGTCCTAGGAAGGCAGCAGCTGGAGTCCCTGTGTTTGTAGGGATTTTTGTCCTAGTTATGTTTTTGTTGGCCCGAGACTTGGATGGGCCAGATAGAAGGGGGATATGTCCCAGTTTGTTTTTTTATGATTGTATCGACTGTGTACTATTGGCTCTAAGCATGCTTACTATAATAGGGACGAGTCCCTTCAACCCGATTAGTAAATTAAAAAAAATTTACCTACCAAAAAAAAGATGAAAAGAAAAGGTATTATGTGACAAATAATTAATTCTATCAAAAAATTATGTTTTATATACAATAAATTTTTAAATATATGAATTTCAAAATATTTTTATAATAAAATTTTGTTCTACTTTAATATTTGTTATGTACCCTCAATGTTGTTAGTTATTAGTCTTACTAAACTATTGTGAATTATTAGCATTAGCATTATCAAAGGCATGAAATTATATAAAAATTTATTCGACATAAAATTAAAATAATATTTAATAATAATAGGTCCAAGGGGTTTACGATAACTTGTTGGGATGATGTGTTTTCAATCGTAAACCGAATTTTCAATGCCATAGGTAAAACTTATTAGTTGTTGGTAATGTAATTTGTCATCTATAGGTTTACACTACCATGGAAAACCTAAAATGCAAAGGATAACATCGAGAAAAATTTCTTATTTATGTTGCCTTGGAAACACTAAAGAAGAAGGGTCATCCTACATAATACTTATTTTCTTAAGTTACCCTAAAATCCCTCAATTGTAATGGATATACTCCACAATAGTTTCTTTATTATGCTTCCCTTGAAATCATAAAGTGTAGTGGAGAAACTCTAAAATACTTTCATTCTTATTGTAAGGAGATGATTTTATATTACTTAAAGAAAATTGAGACGATTTACCTTGATCCTCTTCTACTATATTTTTTTAAATTTACATTCAAATATTTATTCACACCTTCAATTCCTTTTAATTCGAAATTGCTTGATCTAAGTGTACAGGTTAGACCCATACATATATAGGAGGAACCTATCACCATCTTTTGGCATTAGTGTCATCACTAGCCATCAACATCAATATCATCTTCAACAGTGGTACCAACACTAGTGTCATCATCCGTCAATGTTGGTACCAACAATGGTTATCAACATCAATATCAACTTAGCATTGATGTGAGCATCAACTACCAATGCAAATGTCATTATCCTTAGCATTGGTACTAACAAAAATTACTAGTGCCATCATCATCATTTAGCATTGGTGCCAAACTTAGTTTAATGGGCACCACTTTTAGGCTTTAAATTGGCCTCATCAGCCTTGGTGCCCATATAAGCTCTTCATTAGATATGTTGACACCAACCTCCACTTTGGGACCATGATTGATGTAGTGCCAAACTTGTAGTGCTCATACTTTTAGCATTTGTCTAGTTGGTGTCATCCAAAAAGATAGAAGTTGTTGGTGCCCATAAAAATATGATAAATGACTAATGTCAATACCACACATCATCATTCAATGATCATTGCAACACACAACTCAAATGTTCTAGACTAGTCCATCCACTTGTATAGTAAATTAGCACCTAGTTTGCTAGCAACCAAGAAATAAATTCTTGGCTTTTTCTTGATTGAATGTCATGCTTTCTTGATCAATTGCATCCTGATATACAAAAGAATGTATTTTTTTTTATTTTGATTTTACATGGTAGAATCAGTAGCTACCACGAATATGGGTAGGTTGTCTGACTATTTATGACCACCACAATATTCTGCGTTGTCTACCCTGGAAGCTGTCACACAAATATTTGTGCAGTCCGTCCCTATAACCACCATGCCATGATCATTTTAAACCTTTTACGTCGCTAAAAGCACCAGGAAAATGATAAGAATTCAGTCCAGTGAGGCTTGAGATTTGAACCTTGGACCTTTGCCCCCCTTATGGGGTTTGGGGGAACCAATTGGTCTACACCTCAGAACTCAAAGGAATGTATTAGGTACAATATAAATTATTAGTTTTAATGTAGAAGGATTCAATATAGGAGTAAAAATAAAAAGAAAAGAAGTTAGATCATTGACACCAATCACATCTCCCTAGCTAATATCAATTACTACAACACCAAACCACATATCGTCAATTGAGATCAACAACTACATAAAAAATACAACTAGCACCACTAAATATTTATACACAAAGATCCATCCCAAATCCTCTCACATTCCTTATCAAAAATATGGCTTACACCTCTTGCCATCTCTCTCTCTCTCTCTCTCTCTCTCTCTCTCTCTCTCTCTCTCTCTCTCTTTACACATGCACACACACATATGTATATGTATGTATGTATATATATCTTCTATCGTGGAGATCCATTGTAATATTTTTATGTAATAGAATATTATTTTTCTTCATGGATATATGCTTGTGTTCTTTCTCGCACCTTTACATTTTTTATGTTCATATTGTGCTTAATGTATTCTGCTATAACACTTCAATTGTGATTTTATTAATGTCTTAAGTGTCAACCTAAGTAATTTTTCATAATTTAATAGTTGTATTTGGATTTAATGCCTTCATGTATAATCCAAAAATATCTTACACCCTAGCTTCTACAATGTCACTCTAGTTGTAACTTGTAGCCACCACTAACTAGTTTTATTAGTTGTCCCTCATACTAAATATCTTGGGTACCTGGTGCATAGATCATGTGGTATTAGATCCTTCATTTTGATACAAAAAAGTTATTTCTTCACTTTGTTGCAAGCAAAGTGGTATCAAATCCTTTATTTCACTACAAGAAAGTGGTTCTTGATTTTGTTGCAAGCAAAATGGTACCAAAGTAGTTTATGCTCCAATATTTCCATCTTTGTCTAAGAAAGACTCAAAATATGGAACAAGAAAACCAAGGGTTGTAGAAGAAGCTTGTATTGTTGAAGAAATAGAACAAGAAGCTACATGATGACACTCAAGCAAAGGAAGAAATGCTTCATTTTTTATTGCATCCATGGTAGAGTTAGAGATAAATATTATGCATCTAAAAGACTCAATTGATAATGGGATCTAGAAGATTGAAGAGAAATAGAACTAGGTTATAGAGAAACTTTAACAAGAATTAAAGAACAAATAAGTCTTCTTAGTAACCCTACAACTATGAGCCCTATGCTATACATAGACTTGGACACCCATCATGACTTCTTAGTCAATGGGTTAATACCATAACATTCTATAGCACCACACTTGTTCATGGTGTCAACTCCACTTATGGTACCAACCATAGCTTTGGTGTTATGGCATCAACACCAGCATACAAAGGTATGTTAGATGTTACAACCTTACGTCACCATTTGATGCTAGGATTTGTACAATAAATAATACCAATTTTAACTAATAAAATAAAGGTTTCAGTTGTCATTTGTATTTATTGCCTACCTACCCTAGTCATATTTTAGTTCATCAAGGACATAACGAAAGAAGAGTGTTGTTTTGTTGGGTTAAAATCATTATCTAATATTCATCAAGATCCAACCTTAACCTCCATCATCCCAATTATTTAGATGTTCATATTTGAAGTATTTAGAAGAACAGATCTCATATCTCTTTGACTTAGTGTTCACAAGGCTCAACCCCATCCTATGCCAACTTTTTATACAATAGGCTTCTCAACACATCAACATTAATTCCTTGGGACTGAAAGCTAAGAGTGATGTGGACCACATCTTCAAACGAAAAGGTAAATGATTTGAATGTGGGGATGTGGATAGCCCCACACATACATACAAGGAGGTACCTATCATCATTCTTCAATATTGGTGTCAACACCAACCACCAATATTGACACCATCTTTAGCATTGGAATTAGCAACATTTTCCAACATTAGTTCCATCATCCTTAGTGTTAGCACTAGCATCAACTACTAATGTTAGAACCATCTTTATCATTGGTTCTAGCACCAGTTACCAACATTAATGCCATCATCCTTTAGTGTTAGCACCAACATGAGATACTAGCATCAATGCCATCATTTAACACTAGTGTTAATATTAGTAAATTGGGCACAATTTCCATAGTTGGCACTATTATTATCATCCTTGGTGCTCATCCAAAATATTCACTGGGTAGGTTGACACCAACTCTCACTTTGCCAACATGACTACTTTAGCACGAAACCTTTGGCACTCATCCTTTTGATTCCATCTAGAAAAGATAGGAGTCGTTGGCACCTACATGATATGACAAAAGACTGATGTTGATGCCACATATCACCATTTGATGATTATTACAACATCCAACTTAGATATCCTAGACCAGTCTATCCACTTACACATATTAAGAACTAGCACCTAGTTTGCTAATAACCAAGAAATATATTCTTGGTTGTTTCATGATACAACATTGCCCTTTCATGATCCACTATATCGTCTTATATAAAGGAAAAAATTGGGACATAATACAAATTGTCAATTCAAGATTAAAGAATCCAATGAATCATTGTATATTATAATTCTCCATCCCTTGTATCCTTTTTGTTTTTCTATTGTTTACTTTGAATAAACTGTAAAGGCCTTTACCATTTAATATGGGAGAGTGAATTTCTTTTTCTTTTTTTAGGGGTGGAAAATCCTTAATCTATGCCAACTTCTACTACAATATGATATCCTTACTTTATCTTAAAGTTTATCTCATGATCAAATTTTCCATATCTTTCTCAATCATATTTACTTTTTAATCTCTTGTCATGTATCCAATCTTACACATTTGCAACATCAAAATAGAATGTTTTCATAATCCACTTATAAATAACATTCTCTTTATTTAAATTTAATTTTAATAGATTGACAAAGGCTCTGAGATATCCATGACAACACATATCTATGTATATACAACATACTTGTGCTTCCCCAGTAGTTGCACCTTCCTAAATGAATCCTCCTAAAGTGTTACCAATATACTTTAAAATCTTCTTAATTACACTTTCCTGGATGAATTACCCTAAAATATTACCAATATGCTTTAAAATTTTCTTATTGATAACCTGGTATGGAATTTTAAAATTCCTAACCTATAGTGGAATTTTCTTAATGGTATTTATCGCCATAAAAAAAAATTTATAACACCATAGTCTTAAATACAAACTATCTCTCCTAAACCATAAACCACTAACCATTATTTTATCCTTAACTTAAAAAACAACAACATTAAAAAATTTATTAAATAATTTAAACTCAAAATCACACTTTTATTTAATCTTAATATATATTTAAATCTTTGATAAATTTGACTAATATTCATTAAACTTATAATAATCCTTTGCTCATCCTTCATAATCATTCTTGGTATCACTTTTATTGCTTGGTGTCTCTTTTATGCATGCACGGTATTAAAAAATAAATAAAATAAAATATTGCGACTCTCCCACGAATAAAGGCGACTATACTTAATTACCTACGTGAAACGCGTTATCTCGATAAGCATTAAAAGCTTTTGGTTCCACATGACCATTGGTCACGGGATGGAATGTAGGTGGAAAAAGTCAACTCACATGTAAAGATGACAAGTGTCCATGTGCCTTTCCAAAGGCATATTCCGTAACAGAGTCAAAGCGGTCCCTTCTCAATTATTTGATTAAAGATAATAATAAAGAGCGGTTCGAGTGATTCACAACTTCACATGCATACTGCCGAGAGGGACGGAACAACCCATAACAATAATTCTTTGAAAAAGACATTAACAACATTTCGTCGCAGTACAAATTATAGGGAAGTGGTCTTCTATTACTATACTTATAGGGAAGTGGTCTTCTATTACTATACTTTTAAGAATGTAGCACATATTATACTATTTCTTATAAAAGCATTTCATTATCGTAAATAAAATAGGTTTTAATGTTGTTAAATTTAATTGATAAAATATTTATTAAGATTGGGTTTTGAAAAATAAGAAGATTAAGGGTAGTAGACGGATGGAGTTTTGTTAAGTGTTTGTTAGTTTGAGGTTGATGGTTTTAATCCCGAGCCTTTTTGAGGTCTTTTACTTGGAATAAAAGTTTATCCGAGGTAAGGCAGGATATAGTGGTAACTTTTCGAGGCTTTCTAGATCTGCATCGTTATTGATCAATTTTTACTAAGTGTTTACCAATTTGAGGTCTGCGGTTCCAATCTCAAGCTCCTTTGAGATTCCTTCAAGTGATAGTTTTATGAAGCTTTCTAAGTTCGAATCCTTTGAGATTCCTTTCACTTGAAGTAAAAGTTTATTAGAAGTGTGAGGTGAGGTATAGTGGTAGATTTACGAAGCTTTCCAAATTCCAAAAGTAATTTGAGGTTGGCGGTTCCAATCTCAAGCTCCTTTGACATTCCTTTAAAATAAAAGTTTATCTGAGGTGGTGCGAGATAAGGTATAGTGATAAGTTTACGAAGCTTTCCAAATTCAAAAAATACCTACATAAATAAAATGATAAAAAATTATGAATTCTTTATGTAAAAAAATAATAATAAATAAATAAGAAGATCAATGCGTTAGTAATGGTGTAGGAAAATGACTACACTTGGTTGAGTTGTAAGTCTCCTACCTCTCTTGAAAGCTATTTTTCCAATAAAATTATGTATATACAAGGTAAGTATCTTTTTCAAATAAAAGGAACGGAAGTGTGATAAAGGTCTTTAAGACGATATCTCGCTCTCGCAATGGAAGAGGAATTACACTTTGTTCAAAAGTCTCTTTTTAATTTTGTCTATAGAAAAACTTTAATACACATTCGACGAGATTGAAACCATCCTACAATACAAATAACTTAAAGAACACCGTTTAAAACCTAGTGTTTTTTTTAAAGAGGTTAAAAAGGGGTATATGAGGGTTATTTGTTTTTTGAATTAAATTTAGATTTTTGTTAGGAGAGTCTAATAATTTTTGTAATTATAGGATATATTTTTTTTTGTAAACTGAACTTGTATTTTTGTTAAGAAATCTCAATGACTTTTGTCATTGTGATGTCTCGGTTGTAACAATTACAAAACCACGTGTGTTATTTACATAATTTACTTGAATTTTATTTTAATTGATTGGGTCACTAATTTAATACATCTTAACAAGATGATGATGATGATAATACACAAAGGCTTTTGTATTATTTATAAGTAAATAAAAAAGTTACATTGTTTCATATAAATAAGGTTTTTATTCAAAATTTTATAAAAGAGTAATAATTATGTTTTAAATGCATTTTAGAAATATAAAGACAAAGAAATCTATGAATTTTTTTTGAGTCATAACATACAGGAACTAGAGTTATTAACATTGATATGTAGTATACAATATAGATTTTCCTTAGTTTTCTATATCCATCATCATGGAATATCTTTATAACAAATCAAATCCCCATGGTTTAAAACCTAATTTATCATATCTGCAATCTTATTTCAATCTCGAGGAGCATCAAGAAACTCTATTGTTTTGAATCTAAACTGAAGTACATGTAACTTGTCAATCACCCTCTATAACTTCCACTCCTTAGAGGAGGTCTTGATAGACATCTTTAATCGATTAATGGTTGCTTGTGAGTCTAATTCTACTTGTATTATAGACCAACCAATCTTAGTAGCTTTCTAAAGGCCATGAAGGATAGCACATGCTTATGCTAGATTGTTAAAGAGGATGCCAAGATTCATTACAAAAAGAAAAAGCATGATTACCATATGAAAATCTTCTTATGCCTCATATACTTGGCCTTCTTGGATTACCTCTTGATGCTTTGAAGAACACAAGCTTATACTGAGAAGGGGGGTGAACAGTATAAGACCACTTTTTACTTTTCTTTCCAATCAATATTATGCAATGTATAGATAGCAATATCAACAACAGTAATCAAAGCAATGCACAAATCACCACACACAATAGAGACACCAATTTAACGTGGTTCACCCAATGTGGGCTACTCCACGGAGAAAATATTTCACTAAAATTTTCTCAATCAATCTCTTGGGAATCCTTTCCCTATTACAATGTTTATGGACCTCTATCCAAAGGAGACACCAATCCCCTAATCAAGTTTGTGGATCTCTATCCACAGGAGAACTCTTTCTCCTTAGCTCTGGCTGGTGATCTTCTAGAAGAACTGTTGCCTCCACTACACTGGCTAATGGATCTCTATCCACTGAAGACTCCTGTCCCCACTCAGAAGACCTATCCTCACTACCCTGGCTAATGGATCTCTATCCACTAGAGACTATCATCCTCTATACTCTATCACCTCCAAAGCTTGCTCTCAGCTCTATCTCAAATCTGTACTAAACATAGTCCTTCGGTCTAGCACAAATCTTCTCAATCTCTATCTCTGGTCTGGCACAAACCTATCCTCAAATCTGCACCAAACTCTATCCTCAAATCTACACTAAACATAGTCCTTCATTCCTCCTCAAATCCAACATCCTCAATTACACTAAACAATCCTTCTACACAAATTATCCTCACTAAACACAATCCTTCGATCTAGCACAAATCTATCCTCAATATCTATCTCAAGCCTTAACACAAAGCTTGATTCAATCACAAATCAACTCTACTAGATCTACTCCAAACCTTAACCCAAGGTTTGAACAAATCAATCAATCAACTCTGCTCACAAGTCTTCTCAAAGACTTATCTCAAATCTACCTTGTAAGCTTCCACAAAATCTCACACTAATCTATCCACAAGTCCTCTCTAGAACTTGTCCAATCTGCTCAACAATATCTATCCTCAAATCTGTATTGTAAGCTTCCACAAAAGCTCACACAAATTTGTCCACAAGTCCTCTCTAAGACTTACCTCAAATATTCTCAACAAGTCCTCACTAGAACTTGTCCAATCTCATAGAAACATAAAGAGAATTGTTAGAGACTCAATATGCTTCACATTCACCACAATGCTCAATCACTTTCAATCTCTCTTTTTACCATAAAAACATATAGAGAATTGTTAGAGACTCAATATGTTTCATACTCATAAACACTCAACCTCTTTCTCAAATCAATTTAGATTATGGAACAATTTGTTTCACAGAACTTGAACTATCACTTCAACACAACTACTTGACTAGGCTCAATCACAACTCTACTCAACCAATCACTCAATGAAATAATCCTTGCTCACAAACCCTAGTCCAAGCATATGAACACTCACTCACTTATTTCCAACAATGCTTATCAAACAATCTCACATAACAATGATACTCATGATATTTGCAAACCCTAGTTCAAGTTCTTCACTCAACCAATCACTTCAACAACAATGCTTATCAAACAATATCACATAACAATGATACTCATGATATTTGCAAACCCTAGTTCAAGTTCTTCACTCAACCAATCACTTCAACAACAATGCTTATCAAACAAGGTTTTATCAACAACTCTTATTCTAGAAAAACCCTCAACAATCAACTCAACAATGCTCATCAAACAAGGTTTTATCAACAACTCTTATTCCAGAAAAAACCCTTTTCACTCCAACTTAGCATTCACAACATTCAACAATCACTCACTAGGAAGATGTGCCCATACCTTTTGTTTGATGTAGAAGTGCCCTTAAAAACTCTATCTCAATCACAATTTTCTTCTTTGCCAATTTCAATGGTTAGATGACAAAATTTCACACTAACACTCTTTCAAAATATTTCTCAATTTACACAAATAATCAATCTCAAATACACCTTATTACTCCTTGAAATTAGAAATCATCAAATCACACATAAAAATAATCACTCAAATTGCTCCTTATAATCTCCAATTTTAATAAATCAATCTTCAAAAATTAACCTTTCAAAAATAATATTTGCCTACCCTTTTATCTCCCTCAAAACACTTAATAACCAAATTAATTCAGGAAAAAATTAAACCTCATAAACCATCAAAACATTTTTATTTTTCAACCTTAGGCACATAAAAATATTTTTATTTTCTTTCAACCTTAGCACATCTGAAATTAAGCGACCAACACAAATGACATCAGCGCATACCTTTGTCACTACCAAAAAGGCCTCGATGGGTTTCGAACACGAGACCTCTCCATCGAGCACCTTATCAAGGTGCTAGCCCACCACGTGGGCTAAGCGCTCCCACGGGGAAGGGAAGGTGCAAGCCTCCCTTTAACCCCTTGTTCGATGCTTGCTCAAAAATATGTGCCCTCTCTACTTTGCCAAAAATGAACCCGAAGGGATTCAAACCTGCACGCCTTGCTTGCCACACACCCTAGCACTTCCGTCGATGCCAACTATGCTACCAACGCCTTTGGTGCTAAGTATTGGTGCTCCCTTCGATTTATTCCTTCACCATCGGAGACCCTTCGAAAAACGTGGAAAGTATTTTTCCCTTTTTGCGCACGAATTCGATGGAGCATAGGAGATTCAATCAATAGCATTGGGAGGTAAGGCAAAGGTCTTTGCCATTATTTATACATGATGCCTCTTGTGCCATAAACATCGATGCTTGAATCGAATATGAAATTCGATTTTCATTTTAACCCTATAACCCTCTTTAGGGTTATTTAAATTAATATAAATTAATTTTTAATTAAATTAAAAATTAAATTATAATTAACTTAAGTAACTTTTGAAAGTTAATTAAATTAATTAATAAATTAATTTATAATAAAATTATATTAATTAATTTATAATTAATTTAAATTTCATTTTTAATATTATAATAAAATATTATAATATTATTTGCTTGGGCCTCTTCTTTGCACTTTGGACCACATCTGACTACCTAGAACCGGATCTGACCAACTAGAATCTGAATTTCCTTTTGTACTCATTGCCAAACTACTTCTCCTTGCACTGCTCATTGAAACTAACTTTTGACATCAATGACCACTCACTCTTGACATCAATGACAACACATCTACTCAAAATGTCCAACAATCTCCCCCTTTGTCATTGATGGCAACCCAATTATCTTTTCAAATTTCCTTAACCTTTTTCTGTCTTGCTTCCCCTGGGAAACTTCTCCCTGACTCAATGCTCTCTTCTTAAATCAAATCTCTCCCCCTTACTCAAATCTCTCCCCCTTTGACATCAATGGCAAAGGGTCACCTTTGGGGCTTGGGGCTAAGAATGAGTCTCTTAGCTTAGCCCCTCCCCCACCTCCTCTTGAGGTGGTTAATTCTAGGGTGGGAGTATTTCTACTCCCAGCATGCACTGGTCTTTTCCTTTGTCCACTTTCCTTCTCATCTGATCCTTTTGATTCCTTTTGGTGTTCCTATTTCTATTCATGTCCATGTTCCTGTTCCTATTCATGTCCATATTCCTATTCTTTCTGTTCTTGTTCATGCTTGGTTCTGGATTGTCTGCTCTACACCACTTTGTTGTATGTCCATCATTATTGCACTTATAACACTTAATATTGTTATTCCTTGAAGGTGCAAATATCTTGGGATTTCTTCTGGTGAAGCCATATCTATTCCTATCATGAACCCTGCAATTCATTGCCTTGTGACCAAACTGATTACATGAGTAGCAATACCCATGAAATAATTGCCTATTCTTGAAGTTCCCATATTCCTGTCTTTCATGTGTCCTGCACTGTGAAGCCTTGTGCCCAAATTTGTGACATGAGAAACATCATCCATTGAAATTTCCTTGCCCTGACCTCATTGGTCTCTTAGTCTCTTTTACCCTATGTTGGTTCCTATTCCATCTGTTTCTCCTTTGTGCATTGTTTCTTTCCTTGTTGAACTTTCTATTGTCCAACTCATCCTCAGAAGTTTCACTTTCTCTCACACTATCTTCTTCTAAAGTTTCTTCTTCTTCAGAACTTGAGGTTGACTCTTCTTCTTGTTTCTTTTGAGCCTATTCAAAACCAAGACCTATTTTGTTTGTTGATCATCTTTGTACCTTGATCATCTTATCTATGATCTTTGAGCTCTTTCCAAACTTGTGTAGCTTATCCTTAGACTTTTCTACTTCTTCCCTTAGTAGAGCTACTTCTTGTTCTAATCTCTCACATTCTAAGACCTTTGCTTCTAACTTATCCTTGAACTTCTTTGTCTTAGCTATTGAATTATTTAGATCCTCTATAAGCTTTCCTCTTTCTTCATCACATTCCTAAAACTGAAGCTTAAGTTGGGAGTTTTGCTTTCTTACCTTCTTTAATGTGTTAAGAGCATAAATAAGTTCTCCCTCAAGATCAACTTCTCCTTTTTCTGATTCTTCCTCTATTTGTTTACCTTTGAAAACATCTTCATTCTCTTCTGACTTGTCTTCTATAGGATCACCTCCTTCTTCTTCTAGTGCCATTAGAATATTCTCTTCTGGTCCTTCAAGTGTATCTTCATATTCATCATCACTGAAACTGAAACCATTCTTTGTACAACTATCTTCAAGATGTCCAAAATTACCACATCTAAAACACTTGAGAATTATTGGTGACCTTTTCTTAACTTCTTCCTTTTCTTCTATCAGAAATAGAACTTCATCTTTATCATTATCTGAGAAACTATTATCACTATCACTTGAGTACTTACTTGCCTTGTCCGCATAGTAACTCCTCTTCTGCCTTTGAAAGAACTTCTTTCCTTGTCTGCCTTGTCCATCCTTACCTTTCTTTTGGTACCTATATTTTTTTGATTCCCTGTTCTTATGATCCTATTTTTCTTCATCATTGCTATTTCTAGCTTCTTGACAATCAGTTGCATAGTGACCATACTTTCCACAATTGAAACATCTAATAGATTTTGCATCTTTAAATCTTCTTGAATCCTTATTCTTTTTGCCATAATTTGCTTCTTCATCACTGGATGACTCATTGCTTGAATCTGACTTCTTGCCCTTTGTCTTCTTAGTAGCTTTGAAGGTTGCTTCCTTCCAGAGATTAGGTTCCTCTTTTGTTCTTATCTCAAAAGTTGTAAGAATACCAAGTAACATATCTCTTGTCAAAGAATCACCATATTTTGATTCCTCTATAGCAGAAATATTTTCACTAAATATTTTTGGGAGAGATCTTAAGATCTTATCACAAACATCTGATTCTTCAATCTCAAGTCCAAGTCCTTGCATGGCATTAACAACCTCGTCTACACGAAGTAGATAAGCACTAATATTTTCTTCATCCTTCATTCTTAATTCTTCAAATTGTCCTTTGAGATTTTGTATCTTTACCTTTTTGACACTTTTATCTCCTTCATATATGCTTTGCAACTTATCCCAAATTCCTTTTGCATCTTTGCAATGCATAACTTTTATGAACTCTATTCTATGCAAACCTCTCAAAATTGCATTCATTGCTTTTGAATTGTAATGATGTAGAAGCTTACCATATTTATCTGTAGGTGGAGTAGTTGGTGGTATGTATCCATTTTCAACTGCTTCCCAAATTTCATTACCAAGTGCCATCAGGTGGATCTTCATTCTCATACTCCAAAATACATAATCACTTCCATAAAATACTAGAGTTGAATTATCTGAGGACCCATTCTTAGAATCCATTGTGTTCTTGTAAGCTTTTCCTTCAAGCTGTTAAACTCTTCCGAAGGAACCCGCTCTGATACCAATTGAAGAACACAAGCTTATACTGAGAGGGGGGTGAACAGTATAAGACCACTTTTTACTTTTCTTTCCAATCAATATTATGCAATGTATAGATAGCAATATCAATAATAGTAATCAAAGCAATGCATAAATCACCACACACAATAGAGACACCAATTTAACGTGGTTCACCCAATGTGGGCTACTCCACGGAGAAAATATTTCACTAAAATTTTCTCAATCAATCTCTTGGGAATCCTTTCCCTATTACAATGTTTATGGACCTCTATCCAAAGGAGACACCAATCCCCTAATCAAGTTCATGGATCTCTATCCATAGGAGAACTCTTTCTCCTTAGCTCTGGTTAGTGATCTTCTAGAAGAACTACTACCTCCACTACACTAGCTAATGGATCTCTATCCACTGAAGACTCCTATCCCCACTCAGAAGACCTATCCTCACTACCCTAGCTAATGGATCTCTATCCACTAGAGACTATCATCCTCTATACTCTATCACCTCCAAAGATTACTCTCAGCTCTATCTCAAATCTATACTAAACATAGTCCTTCGATCTAGCACAAATCTACTCAATATCTATCTCTAGTCTAGCACAAACCTATCCTCAAATCTACACCAAAATCTATCCTCAAATATACACTAAACATAGTCCTTTGATCTAGCACAAATATCTCAATATCTATCTCTACACAAATCCTCAATCAACTTAAATATACACTAAAAATCCTCATCTACACTAAACATAGTCCTTCGGTCTAGCACAAATCTATCCTCAATATCTATCCTCAAGCCTTAACACAAAGCTTGATTCAATCACAAATCAACTCTACTAGATCTACTCCAAACCTTAACCCAAGGTTTGAAAAAATCAATCAATCAACTCTACTCACAAGTCTTCTCAAAGACTTATCTCAAATATGCCTTGTAAGCTTCCACAAAAGCTCACACTAATCTATCCACAAGTCCTCTCTAGAACTTGTCCAATCTACTCAACAATATCTATCCTCAAACTCTGTATTGTAAGCTTCCACAAAAGCTCACACAAATCTATCCACAAGTCCTCTCTAAAACTTACCTCAAATATTCTCAACAAGTCCTCACTAGAACTTGTCCAATCTCATAGAAACATAAAGAGAATTGTTAGAGACTCAATATGCTTCACATTCACCACAATTCTCAATCACTTTCAATCTCTCTTTTACCACAAAAACATATAGAGAATTGTTAGAGACTCAATATGTTTCATACTCATAAACACTCAACCTCTTTCTCAAATCAATTTAGATTATGGAACAATTTGTTTCACAGAACTTGAACTATCACTTCAACACAACTACTTGACTAGGCTCAATCACAACTCTACTCAACCAATCACTCAATGAAATAATCCTTGCTCTCAAATCCTAGTCCAAGCATATGAACACTCACTCAACAATCTCACATAACAATGATACTCATGATCTTTGCAAACCCTAGTTCAAGTTCTTCACTCAACCAATCACTTCAACAACAATGCTTATCAAACAATCTCACATAACAATGATACTCATGATATTTGCAAACCCTAGTTCAAGTTCTTCACTCAACCAATCACTTCAACAACAATGCTTATAAAACAAGGTTTTATCAACAACTCTTATTCCAGAAAAACCCTCAACAATCAACTCAACAATGCTCATCAAACAAGGTTTTATCAACAACTCTTATTCCAAAAAATCCTTTTCACTCCAACTTAGCATTCACAACATTCAACAATCACTCACTAGGAAGATGTGCCCATACCTTTTGTTTGATGTAGAAGTGCCCTTAAAAACCTATCTCAATCACAATTTTCTTCTTTGCCAATTTCAATGGTTAGATGACAAAATTTCACACTAACACTCTTTCAAAATATTTCTCAATTTACACAAATAATCAATCTCAAATACACCTTATTACTCCTTGAAATTAGCAATCATCAAATCACACATAAAAATAATCACTCAAATTGCTCCTTATAATCTCCAATTTTAATAAATCAATCTCCAAAAATTAACCTTTCAAAAATAATATTTGCCTACCCTTTTATCTCCCTCAAAACACTTAATAACCAAATTAATTCAGGCAAAAATTAAACCTCATAAACCATCAAAACATTTTTATTTTTCAACCTTAGGCACATAAAAATATTTTTATTTTCTTTCAACCTTAGCACATCCGAAATTAAGCGACCAACACAAATGACATCAGCGCATACCTTTGTCACTACCAAAAAGGCCTCGGTGGGTTTCGAACATGAGACCTCTCCATCGAGCGCCTTATCAAGGTGCTAGCCCACCACATGGGCTAAGCGCTCCCATAGGGAAGGGAAGGTGCAAGCCTCCCTTTAACCCCTTGTTCGATGCTTGCTCAAAAATATGTGCCCTCTCTGCTTTGCCAAAAATGAACCCGAAGGGATTCAAACCTGCACGCCTTGCTTGCCACACACCCTAGCACTTTCCATTGATGCCAACTATGCTACCAATACCTTTGGTGCTAAGTATTGGCGCTCCCTTCGATTTATTCCTTCACCATCGGAGACCCTTGAAAAACGTGGAAAATCTTTTTCCCTTTTTGCGCACGAATTCGATGGAGCATAGGAGATTCGATCAATAGCATTGGGAGGTAAGGCAAAGGTCTTTGCCATTATTTATACATGATGCCTCTTGTGCCATAAACGTTGGTGCTTGAATCGAATATGAAATTCGATTTTCATTTTAACCCTATAACCCTCTTTAGGGTTATTTAAATTAATATAAATTAATTTTTAATTAAATTAAAAATTAAATTATAATTAACTTAAGTAACTTTTGAAAGTTAATTAAATTAATTAATAAATTAATTTATAATAAAATTATATTAATTAATTTATAATTAATTTAAATTTCCTTTTTAATATTATAATAAAATATTATAATATTATTTTCTTGGGCCTCTTCTTTGCACTTTGGACCACATCTGACTACCTGGAACCGGATCTGACCAACTGGAAATGGACTCTACTGATTGCACTGATTGTGGAACTGCTTCTCCTCACACTGCTCACTAAAACTGACTTTTGACATCAATGACCACTCACTCTTGACATCAATGACAACACATCTACTCAAAATGTCCAACGAGATGCACCATCGATGTTGATCTTCCTTGTACCTCTAGGAGGGGCTTGCCATGGTCCATTCCTTTGAATAGTAGGTCAAGGACCTTGTGGATGCCTACATCTCCATTCATCCACAAGGAGTTGAAGCATGGAGAGTAAACTATGCCACTATTGAGATACTATGGAGGGGGCTTCAATGTATGCAAAGTAGTTTCCCTAATATTGGATACAATTTTTTCTCAAATATATTGAACATTATAGTAAATTGATTTAGAGATTCTTTTATTCCTTTCTTTCCAAAAATTCTAGAGCATCAAAGAGATAAAAACCAAGGCCTTTTGTTTCATTGAACTGTCCAACCCATTCAAGTCCTCCATGCTTGATCAAGGGAGGTGAATTATCAAAATCTTAGATCTAAAAATGTTTCCAACCATTTCCATGATAGAATGGCCAAGGGATAAAATAGAAAAATGTGAGACTCTTTGAACAACATAACTCATATATAAATGGACCAGAAAAGTCTTGTTTCATTAATTGGTCTCTTGTAAGAACCCTCTTGTAGACTAGAAGAAAAATAAATTCTTACATTAGGCCAAGTCAAAAGTTGTCAAATCTGGTTGAAGATATAACTGAACGGTTTTTTTCTATGATGAATGAGGTATGAATATCCTAGAGCTACAACATACACATTTTTAGAATGTGAGCCCCATCCTAGCCTATTTTTATCTTTTGCCCAAGAAAGCAATCACATTTTAAGAATATGATGGATAGTCTCCTTGACATCCTCCATTTCTAGGATTGACTAGTCCCTTATTGGAATCCATACTCTATCCTCCAAATTCATTTTTCCATAGTTTCTATAATAATGTGATATCTTTATCCAACGTCAACTATGGAGTTGTTCCATGATGTCTTGTCATTCTAGAAATTGTTGAGATAGTGGAGGTAAACCATCCCAAGAATCTATCAAGAAAATTTCTTAAGGTCATTATCCACTATCCAAAATAATTGTGGTTTGATTATTGTCTCCCCTATCCTTAGTACCTCAAGAACTGGAGATCCTCATTGATTAAAGTTGATATCTAGTAAAAACTTTTGGAGCTCAATTTTTTTCATACTTAGCTCTCAAGATCCACAACCATGACTCATTAAGGGAAGTAATTAACCACCAATATAATTTTAATTCTAAGGATAAGTTGTTTTTAACCACTAACCAAAGGCCCAAGCCTCCCTATTTTTTTGGAAGAGAAATTTGATCCCACTTAACTAGGCCCCACTTATGCTTTGCTTTTTCCCCACTTCATAATAAAAATTGATTAATCTTGTCCACATTTCTCAAAACATCCTTAGGAATACTCAAAACCGAGGAGACATAGATGGGAATATATTGTAAAACAAATTTAACCAAAGTAAACCTACCTGCAATAGAAAGCCATTAATTGGTCTAGTTGTTTAGACCACTTTGTATCTTCTCTATCAACCACCCTAATTTTACCTTGTTTTGGTTGATCACCTTTAATGAAGCTCCTAGATAAGAGATTGGAAGAGATGCTCGTCTAAACTTTAAAATATTTATAATCATGGTCTCTACTATAGCAATATAATGAAAGAATATGACCTTAGACTTTTTATCATTAATAAGTTGTCCTATGGCTACCAAAAATAGTTTTAGAATTATTTTGAATCTATGTGCTTCTAATGCAACAACACAACCCATCGAGGCCAAGTCATCTAATTATATAAATGATATAGAGAAGGGATTATCGATGCACATTGAATTATTTGAATGGATTCATTATTATTTTCCTTAGAAATAAGATGACTGAGATACTTTGCCAAAATGATAAACAAATAGAGGGAAAGATGATCCTCTTGGAATAGTCCCCTGGAAGTAGTAAACAAAGGAGATAGACTACCATTTATCATCACAGCATAAAAATTTGAGAAAATAGTTTCTCTAATATATTTCACCCAATCCTAAGAGAAGCAAAACTTCCTCAAGACCTATAAAATAAAATCACAATCTACTTTTTCATAAGTCTTGGAGAGGTTCAAATAGACAAACATGGAGGGGGATCTTTCTGTTTGCATGGAGTGAAGATCCTCTTGAGAAAGCACTATTTTATCTACAATTTGTCTCCTTCCCATAAATCCTCCTTGCTCTAGTGATATTATCATAAGGTGGAAGGGTTTCAATATTTGAGCTATCACCATTGTAATAATTTTGAGAATATTACACAAAGTTATCAGTCTAAAGCCAAAAATTTGATCCACCTCTTGGGATTTAGGTATGAGTGCAATGTAGGTTTTTGTTGATTTCTTTCAAAACTAACTTTGCCACCATGCTTCTTCTACCATTACAAGAAGATCATCCCTTAGAAGGTCCTAAAATTCTTGGAAGAACTCAATGGGGAAACCATATGGACTGGGAATTTTTCCTTTTTTCATCTTGAAAACTACTTCTTTTACTTCTGCCATAGAAACTAGTGTTTTCAATACCTCATTATCCTCTTCCTTAATAAGGGGAGGAATTCCTTGTAGAATTTCCTCTTGAACCTTAGAATCTAGAGGGACTATAGAGAAAATTTCCTCAAAGTAATCAATGACAATTTTCTTCATCCCATCCCAAGAATAAATTAGAGTACCCATGTTGGTCTTCAAGGAAGGTACAAAGTTTGAAACTCTTATGTACCATTTTTTGATTGGTCTTATGTCCCATTTTTTGATTGGTGTCAATATTCATTTTCTTAAATTTTTTTATTGTATACTAGATAGATCTTGGGTGGGTCCTCCTTCATGATCCTTTGTATATACCACCAAGGTCTTATCAAGGAAGGGTTGAGATATATCCTCATACTTTAAGTTTAACAATCATGTGTGTTTCATAAGTATAATTCTCTTATTTTTTAGCTCCTCATTTTTTCTTTGATGATTTTTGTGGTTCAAGTTTGTATCCATTTGCATGTTGATTTGGTTATCATCTATTTTGGCATTGCCTGTTCCTTGGTTTGAACTGGTTAGTTTCTTGAAGAATTGGATCCACCATTGATTCTACCTCCATTTGATGGTCTTGTCCCACACTTAGGTCTTCATCAGTCAAATGAGTAATTTTTTCGTTTGGTGTAGTATTGCTTTCATCATCTATTTTTTTATTTGGATGTGATTTATGTTTATATTTTTGAAATTCTACAACATTTTCCTTTACCTACATTTTCTCTCATAACTTCTATGAATAATCTCTCACCAAATATCCATAATCATGGCATATCCAAAATATAAATGGGATATTTTTATAATCAACTTTTTACTCCTAGATATTTGTAGAATAGTTCCATGACTACTTTTAGTTGGAAGAAACATAGGTCCCATTTCTATTCATGTTGTTTTGATTACTTGAGCATAAGCATACTTTTTGCACACATCGCTTGTCTATACAACTACCTAATATCATACTTGTGTGAGACTACTTCATTTACTACATATTATGTTAGAATATTTGCCATGATGCAACAATGAACCTAGTCAAAAAAAGCCCACTTGAATTGCATTTGCAATAGGTGACTAAGCTAGAGGATCTCCCTTATATTAGTTCTATTACATGTTTGGTTCATTTCATTTGCATTAAACATTAATTATGCTATTATGATAGCAGATCTATCCATTTTGCTTCTCCCATTCAAAAAAGTGTCTTTTGATGTCCTCAAAATGTTCCCTCATCTACAACTTTCTATGAATACACTCAAGGGAAAGGAATGTAAGGATGACTATGCCATTTAGTATTTTTAAAAATACTAACAGGTATTGTCCCCCTATTCTCTACATATTTTATGATATAGACTATTGTATATCAAGCCAAAATATTCACCATGATACATATGATGATCCTAGTTAGGATATACATATTGCATTACATTAGTATTGAGTAATTGATGCTAGTGGATCTCCTCCTACATGTGCTTTACAAGATTACTTGTTTAATTATGGTCTAGTTTAGCCATCATAAATTCTTTCTATATATTGTTAGGTACTACCTTAAGGCCTCTTATAAGTGCTAAAGCTAGGCAACATCATAACTCTAACACTTTCTTGATACAAGGACCCACTAAATAATAAGGTGATAATGTTTCTTGTACTTTTGAGATAATAAGGGCCCCAAGGTGACCCTTTATTATAATTTTTCCTCTCCCCATTCATCAGTTGGGTTACATTATGAGTACCATAACCATTTATAGTCTTGATAGCCCCATCATATTCTATTCTTATTCATCCACTCCTTCAAGATAAGGATAAACTGACACAAACAATGAGACATTCTTTCCTCACCAAAGGCATATCCCCAATGAAAATTTTATACTTAAAACACCCCCTTCGGTGAATATTTTATCTTTATACACCCCCTTGGGTGAACAATTTATCTTGAAACACCCCCTTGGATTAACAGTTTATCTTGAAACATCCTTTGGGTGAATATTTTATCTTGAAACACTCTCTCTTGAGGGTGAACATTTTATTTTACGTATACATGTACATGTCTTGTATCATAGCACATTCTTGAAACACCCCTTTGGGTGAACACTTTATCTTAAAACACCCCCTAGGGTGAATATTTTATCTTTGAAACACCTGTTGTGGATGAGAACTGACATACTCACTAAGTAACATGCTTAAGGGTGAATCATTGTACATATCTTGTACATACTTTATATTGAATTATATCTTAAGTGTTTATCCAATAATCAGGCTTAAAGGTCACCACTTAGGGGAAAATCCAATTTGTACATATTTTTGTTCCCTTTGACACATGATTTGCATATATCTTATGTATTATATCCCCTGGGTAACTCTTGGTAAAAAGTACCTTTTAGGCCCTTGCCTAGAGGATAATCATATGAAAAACCACTTAAGGATATATTAATGTTAAACTTACACCATTTGAAGTTAGAGAGCCCACTTGATGCTCCTTGAAAGCTAAGAGAATGTACCCGAACTATGGGCCACAATTTCTTTGCCACTGTCTCCATCTCGTCTATTAATAACTTAGTCTCTTTAAAAGACTAGGTTTGGCTTATTTTTATGAATCAACATTCTAATTTCATTGTAATTAGAGGGGTTTCCTTTTATCCCCCTTACATTCCATGAAATAAGTCTTGTGAGAATGGGTGGGTTAAAAATTTAGTGATATACTCACCTTACCCTCAAAAATAAGAGTTTCCTCTTCTTTTGCTAAATGGTGTTCATTGGTCCTATGTCCCATTTTTTGATTGGTATCAATCTTCGTTTTATTAATTTCTTTTATTGTATACTAGAAAGATCTTGGGGTGGTCTTCCTTCATGATCCTTTGTATATACCACCAAAGTCTTATCAAGGGAGGGTTGAGGTATATCCTCCTATGTTAGGTTGAACAATCATATGTGTTTCATAAGTATAATTCTCTTATTTTTTAGCTCCTCATTTTTTTCCTTTGTTTATTTTTGTGGTTCAAGTTTGTATCCATTTGCATGTTGATTTTGTTATCATCTATTTTTGGCATTTCTTGTTCCCTAGTTAGGACTAGCCAACTTCTTGAAGAATTGTATCCACCATTGATTCTACCTCCATCTGATGGTCTTCTACCACACTTGGATCTTCATTAGTCAAATGAGTAAATTTATCATTTGGTGTAGTATTGCTTTCATCATCTACTTTTTTCTTTGTATGTGCTTTCTTTTTAGATTCTTGAAAGTCTACAACCTTTTACTTTACCTACATTTTATCTGAGCACTTCTATGAATAATATCTCACAAAATACCCATACTCATGGCATATCCAACATATAAATGGGATATTTTTATAATCAACTTTTTACTCCTAGATATTTTTAGCATTAGATGTTTGTAGAATAGTTCCATGACTACTTTAAATTGGAAGAAACATAGGTCCCATTTCTCTTCATGTTGTTTGTATTACTTGAGCATAAGCATACTTTTTGCACACATTGCTTGTCTATACAACTACCTAATATCATACTTGTGTGAGACTACTTCATTTGCTACATATTATATTAGGAGATTTTCCATGATGCAACAATGAGCCTAGTCATAAAAAGCCCACATGAATTGCATTTGCAATAAGTGACTCAACTAGCGGATCTCCCTTATGTTAGTCCTATTACATGTTTGGCCAATTTCATTTGAATTAAATCGTAATGATAGCAGATCTATCCCTTTTGCTTTTTCCCTTTCAACAAGTGCCCTTTGATGTCCTCAAAATGTGGCATGATATTTTTAGACTCTCATCTACAAATTTCTATGAATACACTCAAGGGAAAGGAATGTAAGGATGACTATGCCATTTAGTATTTTTTAAAATACTAACAGGTATTGTCCTCCTATTCTCTACATATTTTATTACATAGACTATTGTATCTCAAGCCAAAAAATTCACCATGATGCATATGATGATCCTAGTTAGGATATGCATCTTGCATTACATTAGTATTGGGTAATTGATGCTAGTGGATCTCCTCCTGCATGTGTTTTGTGAGATTAATTGTTTAAATATGGTCTATTTTTACCATCATAAATTATTTTTATATCTTGTTAGGGACTACCTTAAGGCCTCTTATAAGTGCTAAAGACAAACAACATCATAGCTCTAACACTTTCTTGATAGGACCCACTAAATAACAAGGTGACAATGTTTCTTGCACTTTTGAGCTTATAAGGGCCCCAAGGTGACCCTTTATTATAATTTTTCCTCTCTCCCCATTGATAATTTGGGTTACATGATGAGTACCATAACTTTTACAATCCTGATAGCCCCATCATATTCTATTCTTATTTCTCCACTCCTTCAAGATAAGGTAAAACTGATACAAACAATGAGATATTATTTCCCCACCAAAGGCATATCTCCAATGAATATTTTATCCTAGAAATACCCCCTTGGATGAATATTTTATCTTTATACACCCACTTGGGTGAACACTTTATCTTGAAACACCCACTTGGATGAAAACTTTATCTTGAAACATCCCTTGGGTGAATATTTTATCTTGAAACACTCTCGCTTGAGGGTAAACATTTTATTTTGAATATACATGTACATATCTTGTATCATAGCACATTATTGAAACACCCCCTTGGATGAACACTTTATCTTGAAACATCCCCTAGGGTGAACATTTTATCTTTGAAACACCCCTTGTGGATGAGCACTGACATACTCCCTAAGGAACATGCTTAAGGGTGAATCATTGTACATATCTTGTACATACTTTATATTGAATTATCTCTAAGTGTCTATCCAATAATTAGGCTTAACGGCCACCACTTAGAGGAAAAACCAATTTGTACATATTTTTGTTCTCTTTGAAAGATGATTTGTATATATATTATGTATTATATCCCTCGGGTAACTCTTGGTAAGAAGTACCCTTAAGGCCCTTGCCTAAAGGATAATCATCTGAAAAATAACTTAAGGGTATATTAATATTAAACTTACACCATTAGCAATTAGAGAGCCCACTCGATGCTCCTTGAGAGCTAAGAGAATGTACTTGACCTATGTCCCATAATTTCTTAGCCACTATCTCCATATACTCTATTGATAACTTAGTCTCTTGAAAAGACTAGGTTTGGTTTATTTTTGTGAAGCAACCTTCTAATTTCATTGTAATAAGAGAGGTTGCCTTTTAGAACCCTTACATTCCATGAAATAAGTCTTGTGAGGATGGGTGGGTCAAAAATTTAATGATATATTTACCTTACCCTAAAAAATAAGAGTTTCCTCTTCTTTTGCTAAGTGGTGTTGATTGGTCTTACATCCCATTTTTTATTGGTGTCAATCTTCATTTTCTTAAGTTTTTTTATTGTATACTAGACAGATCTTGGGTGGTTCCTCCTTCATGATCCTTTGTATATACCACCAAGGTATTATCAAGGGAGGATTGTGGTATATCCTCCTACTTTAGGTTGAACAATCATGTGTGTTTCATAAGTATAATTCTCTTATTTTTTAACTCCTCATTTTTTGCCTTTATTGATTTTTGTGGTGCAAGTTTATATCCATTTGCATGTTGATTTGGTTATCATCTTGTTCCCTGGTTTGGACTGGCTAGCTTCTTGAAGAAATGGATCCACCATTGATTCTACATCCATTTGATGGTATTCTTCCACACTTGGGTCTTCATCAGTAAAATGAGTAAATTTGTTGTTTGGTGTAGTATTGCTTTCATCATCTACTTTTTTCTTTGGACGTTCTTTCTTTTTAGATTATTGAAAGTCTACAACATTTTCCTTTACATACATTTGCTCTGAGCTCTTATATGAATAATATCTCACCAAATACCCATACTCATGCCATATCCAACATCTAAATGGGATATTTTTATAATTAACTTTTTGCTCCTAGAAATTTGTAGCATTAGATGTTTGTAGAATAGTTCCATGACTAATTTCAGTTGGAAGAAACATAGGTCCCATTTCTCTTGATGTTGTTTTTAGTATTTGAGCATAAGCATACTTTTTGCACACATTGCTTTTCTATACATGTAGCTCTAAAATTCGCGCACTCCTTTCCTTTAGGCTAATGGATCCGAACCTCGAAGGGGAATGGAATAATAATAGGTCTACACCTCGAAGGAGAGGCACTTCAGGTCATGTCTTCTTTGGCAATTTTTTAACAAATTGTTTAGGGTTCACCAGGAAACATTTCTTGGCAGTTTCCATGCCTAGGATTGGGAGGTTGTTTGATATGTTATTTTTATTTTCTCACAATCACCTAGTTTTGGCCAAATGCAACTACACTATACTAAATGCACTTTATTTTTCCTTAAGAACAAATGGCATACAATTCTATCTAGAAAGCGTTGTAAATCTAACTTTGATGCAATGATTGAAAGTGAAAGATGGAGTTTATGCTAACATGTTATTTTTTTTTAATGTATTAAGTATAAAATAATTTAACTAAATTCTATGTTTTATCTTTTCATTCTTTGGAACCTTTCAATTAAATGCAATTGATATGGAAATGATATAACTAAGTTTGTATCTTTTTGTCCTTTTGTATTTTTATTTCAAATTAATATGATTGATGCAGCAAAGTCAATGTTTTTGGTCTTTTTATTTTAAGTCTTTTAACTAATATGATTGATGTAAAACGATGCAACTAAGTTTGTATTTTGACATTTTCTTTTGAGTTTTTCAACTAATGTGATTAAATGCAAAATATGATGTAATTAAATCTATGTTCTTTTGTTTTTTCTTTTTATTTCTTTTGTTTTATGCAAATGTTTATAAAAATAGAGAAATATGAATCTATAGTATGAAGGAGCCAAGAAGAATTAGATTTAGATCCTTACCTGGTTCGGATGTTTGATTTTAGTGGATCTATAATTTGATCTATCAAATTTGCCAATTTGGACCTATAAACAATAGGGTTACTGCTGATTAAATCATTAGTTGATTCTAGGAAGTGAGATAGGTATTTTGTAAATACTCTTTAATCACTCTCATACCTGCCCTCAATCCTTCAACCTACAACTTTTGATAATCAAACCGACAAATAAAATTATTATTTCAGAACTCTCTCTCTCTCTCTCTTCGAAATGTTATTGCTCTTTGGTTTTCTGATTATTCCATTCATCCCTCTCATGCCTTCATCGACCCAGCCTTCCGTGCTCTCGCTTTCCCTTCCTCTCTCCCCCTCGATATCTCTTTGCTTCTTTATCCCCGCTTGGAATATGGAGCTCATATATTTATCATTCTCATGAGATAACCAATCTAGGAATTTGTTGAGCAGTTTTAATTAGATTAGTAAATTACTAATCTAAATTATTTGTTGACCCAAATTAGGGCTAGCAAATCAATGAGAAATATGCCTTCCATTGAAACGGTCTTGGAGCCAAAATCAAATAAATTTTATAAAGTTAGATGCGCATTTTCCCATGAATTTCATGATAGCTAGACCTGTACATAGGTTTTTTGCACTTTGAGGGGTCAAACGGTGTTGAAATTGGACATATAATATACCGTTGGAAAGCTCTTTTTGAGCCCTATCCAACAATATAAAATTTGAGAAGAATTGTGATGATTTTATAGGGTAAAAATTCTCTTGAATATAACCTTAGTTTTTTGAGAGGGAAAACTAAGGATTTTTGAGAAAAATGACTCATCTTAATGGGTCAATTTTTCCTATCTACATTTTGCCCCCTCTTTGGCATATTTATGAACAATAAATGCATCAAAGAAAAGTGTAGACACTTGAGTAGAAGTGATTATGATTGACATGGGAAAAAAATTAGTAGATGGTTTAGAATGAATGGTTCATGGGAAATTGATGTTTTAGAAAAATAATTACTAATTTACTGACTAGGATGCCCCCTCGAGTTTTTATGCCAAATTCTATGTTTGGTGGAAAACTCAAAATTTTTTAATTTTAGGGTAAAAGTGAATAAAATGAAGAATTAGGGTAAAACCTAACTTATTTTCATTTTACTACTTCATTTTAGGTAATACCCCCTAGTGACTGAGTATACCGATTTTGGAGATTGTGGCATACCAGTTAGCTTCATTTTGTACTTATATATATATATATATATATATATATATATATATATATATTTTTTTTTGTTTATGCAACATTGTAAGATTTAATTGGATGATTTATTGCATTTGATTATGATGTTTAAATTTCTTGTAATCATGCTTTGAATATTTTTGATCATGCTTAACATAAAAGGAAATGATTTTGTAAAGTGTGTTTTTGAAAAAGATGTTTTTGTGTGATGATAAAATTGATGGATTAGCAATGAACCTCAAAGGATGTTGTGTTGTTATATGACCATTGGTGGAGATCAATGCTCGCTAGGTCATGAAGCGGATCCTGTTGTGAGGAAGTTTTGTATTGCTAATAACAAAAAGATTGTAGGGCTCAAGAGTAACCTTGAGGCTTATGATGATGAAAGGAGATGTTGATTTTAAAAGAAATTGATTTTGAGAAAATAGGTTGATAAAGATTATTTTTGTGAGGGATATAAAGTGATTTAAGCATGAAAATTTGGGAAGGATGACTTGCGCTAGGCATAGAATTCCTAGTGTGAAATTTGAGAGAGAATTATTACTAGGAATTATACCATCATCACAAAGTCAAAATGTAATGCATGATTATATATGATTTTGAAAATGCAAGTTGTATTTTGAAAATAAATCATTGTGTCACATGTTGGAAAATTTTGAAGATAATATATATATATATATATATAGGTGCTAAAATGAAGTGATTTATGGGGATTAATGCAAGTGGTTACAAACTGATGTTTTCTAGCAAAAATCAAAGAAATATTTTAAATTATTTCAAGGACAAAGTCAAATTTATCGAGAACCAATGTGTGATGTGTGAGTTCATTATCCATCTTGATTTGTCATAATGATACAAAATCTCTCAAGGATCAAATGTGTGTGCTTGTGAAATTAATTTTCCAATTTTGAGTGAGGTAATGATACAAGCCAACTTTTATGAACCAATGTGTGTGCAAGTGAAAGATTCATTAACCATGATTTTGTGCATGCAATTGTACTGAACTACTATGTAAGTCAAGTCACCAAAAGCTAGCTAATCCACAAGCGGACATTGGTCTATACAAAAGAAGGTCGCTAATGTGATAGACATGTCACCACGCATAAGGATACCACCATTGCCAAGCCGACTTGATGCCACCGAACCTGTAATGAGGATCACCCCATGGTGTTCAAATAACTGAGGAATTCCAGGGATTCAAGCTCATTACCCCCTTCTTTTCTTTTGATTTCTTTGAGTAGGGATTCTTGTTCATTTTGTTTGAACAAGGGGATTTTATTGCTTTTTGTAGTAAAACTACTTTTTCTTTTCTTTTTCTTTTTCTCTTTTTTTTTTTGGGGGATACTTGCTCAGATTAGACAAGGAGCAAGGGATTTTATTTGGGTAGGGAGGAGCTTGTCCTTTTGCCAATTCTCAGTATTCTAGACCATGCACATAATAGGATAGCAAGGGAAACTTTTTGCTTAAGGAACTAAGACTACTATGTAGTATCATCTTTCGAATTTGCAAAAATCATTTTAAGATGTGAAAATGTGTTCTTGGTTCAAAAAGTAGCAAGACCAGTTCCCAAAACTCAAAATTTTATTTAGTGAAGTAATAGTGATTTTGGTTCAAGAGAGATTTATAATCAAAATGACAAAATCAAAATTTAGTAAAGATGTGAATTAAGTGAGTGGTTCAAGATAACTTTTGAGTTTATCCGAAAGAAAATAAAATATAACTTGAAATTTTGGAAGATAACAAATAATAATGCAAAATGATAACTTAATAACAATTTAAAATATTTTTGAAAATTTTTCATTTTTTTTATTTTTTTGTTGTTTTGTAATTTGACTTTTGATTTTTTTTTTGATGATGGAATTGGTGGTATATACAAGATGATCTATATACATTATACAAGGTGATTTGAGTATAGCATGTCTAAGGTGGCTTCAAAATCAAAGGAGGTTTTGAAGAACAATTTGGTTGTGGTGTAGGTGATTGAAGTTGATTGGTTGATAGTTGAGATTGTTGTGATGAAGAATGATAAGTAGATGTAGATGAAGAAAAGTGATGGATAGAATATGATGATGATAATAAAGAGGAAAATAATAGAGAACTTGATGTGATAACAATAATGAGAGAGAGAATGAAGGATAAAAGGTGATGGAAAAAAGGTGGCAATGATGATAAAGAGGAAAAGAATAGAGAACTTGTTGTAGTGAAGATAAAGAAAGAGAGAATAAAGAACAAAGATTCCCTATGAATAGGAGAGGTTCGCAAAAGTTCCAAAAGAGATATCTTATGTGGATGATTGTCCCATTGTTGTTGAATATTGAGGGAGACTTTAGGTTGAGACTTCAACACTAAAGATGGGTTTTCTATGCTTGTATCCTCTTTTGGATTATTCTTCAAAACTAAGAGAGGTCTTGAAGGTTGGTTGGATGAAGAATTTATTTCTTGTTTATCAAATTGAGTTGATTGAGCTTGAGGTTGCTCACTTGTAGTTTTTGTTACATTATTAGTGATATCATTGTGATGGGACACATTAGGATGTAATATTTGATTGGTTTCCTATTGTTGATGCTTGAATATGGGTTTTTGGGAGATCCCCATGTCTTGATTGGTTATGGGTACTTGTTGTGTAGGATGTTGATTATTTACTAGATATTTATAGTCAATAGTAGATTGTAACTCCTCTATAGCAAAAATACCTTCATCAATCAAGTCTTGAATTGCATATTTTAACTTTTTGCATGTTTGTGTCATATGTCCATCCACTCTATGATATTCACAATGTAGCTCAGGTTTGTACCAGTCTGCTATGGTACTAGGTTACCTTATAGGAGGTAACTCAATCATGTTTTTATCTAGAAAATTCTTAAGGATTATAGTCAATGGTTGTTTGAGTTTGGTAAATTTACGTGGTGAAGGTTTTTGATAAACTTTGATTAGTTCTCTTAGGATTTTATCAATAAATGGTTCATTACCTCTTTCTTCTTGATTGTGAGTAGAATGATGATGAGCAGATTGTGAAGTATGATGTGATTGCATGGTAGGATTGAAAGAAGAAGTATTTCCTTGTTGAGATGAATATGTTGTGTTGAAAGAAGAAGGTTGAAATGGTTGTGATTGCAATGATGATAAAGAAGAATTACATGGGGATTGAATAGCTTGACATGAATGTGTAGTGGGAATAATACCACTATTATGAAGAGGTTGAGGTGAATAAGTGGTTTGTAGAGAAGAATATGGTGGTGATTTTTCATTCATTGTTTGGGTTTGTGTTTGAGAATTTTGATTTTGAATTTGTTGTCTAGTGATAGCTCCAATGGTACCCATAATGTTGTTGTTTTGCAAATGACCAAAATGAGGTCTAGCATTTACTATTTGTTCAATTGAAAGTGTTTGTTGAGATGAAGGGTCGAGTAGTCATTCTTCTAGAGAATGGTTCTTCTGGAACAAATAAATCTATGATGGGAAGAATTTGATCTGACTCATCTTCAGAACTATTTGAATTATTTGAGGTAATATCCATTTCACTTTCTGTGTCACTTCTTGTGTCTTCTAAAGATGAAGATTGAAAATATTGTATGGGCCTAATTGTAACTACAGATTGAGTAGGCACATATGAAGTTTGCAAATTTTGATGTGGTAAGAAATTGCTAATAGTTCCCACATATCGAGTTGGAGGAGGAACATTATGATGTTCTAGTTGATTCATAACCTCTTTACCATGGTTGGGTAAAGGATGTTGGAAGATATCTAAAGTTTGATTTGCATTTTGAGTTGGTTGTTTTTGGGTATTATTTTGAGGATTATTGTTTGAAGGAAATTGTTCTACTTCCATTTTACCTTTATCAATTAAATCTTGTATCATATGTTTCAATAGTTTACAAGAATTAGTTGAATGTCCATCCACTCTATGAAAATTACAATGTAGATCAGCCCTATATCCAGTTGCAGTGGTATCTAGTTGTCTTATCTTTGGCAACCGTATCAAACCTTGTTCTAATAATTGAGGTAAAATCAAGTTAAAGGTTGATTTAGTCTTGTGAATTCTCTTGGAGGTTTATCAGGGATTTTTAATACAAATTTCTTTACAGCTTCTAGTATTGATGTTTGGGGTGTTTCTACTATCAGTAACTCCATCACCTACTACTTGTTTATTCTTATATTGGTTTTTGGAAGTTTTATCCTCATCCTTTTTCTTGAATTGTCCTCTTCTAATAAGGGCATCTTCTACCCTTCTTTCTAAGTCTATAGCTTGATCGAAGGAGGTTACTATAGCAGTAGAAATTTCATAAGATAATTGTTCTTGTAAATTACCAATGAATATTTCCAACATCTCTCGGTGAGGTAAAGCAAAATGTAATTTTCCTAAGAGTTGTCTCCATTTAGTTAAGAATTCAACAAAGCTCTCATATTTCCCTTGTTTCAAATTATATAAATCCTTAATAGTGACATGTCTTTCTATGTAGGCACTAAATTGGTGAACAAACATTTCTGTTATCTCTTCAAAATTTCTCAAAGAATTTGTTGGTAATTGATAATACCATTCTAAGGCCATGCCTCCGAGACTTTTAGGGAATATTTTTAGTAACAACAAATCATCATAGGAAATATCATGACAAGCTATCCTAAACATATGAAGATGCTCAATAGGATCTTCGGTTCCTTTATATATCAGAAGGACTGGCATAGGGAAATGTTTGGGGTAAGGTTGAGCAACCACAATAGGATCCAAGGGTTGACTACACATCTCTATAACTGTATGAGGGATGGTAAGGATCTATCTGATCTAGACGTGAAGCTAATTGTTTAACCAAGGCTTCAAGTCCTTGTGGTTGTCCACTAAATTGATTTTGTTGTATCATATTGTTGTGTCTTTTATGATATGGTTGTGTTGTCATATAAGGATTTCCAGTAGAAATACTATTGTGTAAAGTATTTGTGGGAAAGGTGTTATGAAGTTTATATGGAATTGCATTTTGTTGAAATTTCTGTTGATAATGATTAGCATTTTGTATTTTATTAGCCATTTGTGATGTATATTTTTGTTAATGAGGAGCTTGAGAGGAAGAAGAATGTTGTTTTTGTTTGGAATTTGATTGTGTTGCTGGTTTTTGAGTGTTCAAATCTATGTTTTGATTGATGTTTTGAGATGGACCAGCTTGATCTTGATTTGTTCTATTTATATATGTTAATGGATTGGCATGCAACCGAAAAGCAACTTCTATAGCGGCCTCCGTTGAATAATATTTGGTTGGGAGTAAATGTTCTATCGTTAACACATGATTGATTTCATCTATATGACCTTTTAAAAACTCAGTAAAATGTTGAACATTTTTAAAGCTAACATTACCTTCAGAGTCTACTAAAGGCTTGGTAGGATCTTCTATTTCCTCTTCTTCATTATCATCCTCACCTTGTTCTGTGAGTTTATCATCTTCAATAATTACCCTATCATCAAGGTTTTCTTGATCTTGTTCATCATATTCTATTTGTTTTCCATTTCTCAAAATCCTAGGCATTTTTTTTTAGGATGTTTTTCTTCAAGGATATATATATATATAAATATATATATATATATATATATATTTTATATATATATGTTTTAAATTTCTTGGGTATATATGTTATATTTATATACCTATATAAATATTCTAAATATAAATATATATATTATATTTTGTTTTTTATTTTATATGTTTTTATGAATCAGAAAGATGCCTATGTTATTCACATTGGGTTCACCAAAGAATGTAGCTCTAAAATTCTCACACTCCTTTCCTTCAGGCTAATGGATCCGTGCATCGAAGGGGAATGGGAGAATAGTAGGTCTACACCTCGAAGGAGAGGCACTTGAGGTCATGCCTTCTTTAGTGATTTTTTGCGAATTGTTTAGGATTCACCAGGAAACATTTCTTGGTAGTTTCCATACCTAGGGTTGGAAGGTTGTTTGATATGTCCTTTTTATTTGCTCACAATCACCTAGTTTTGGTAAAATGCAACTACGCTATACTAAATGCACTTTTTTTTCTTGAGAACAAATGGCATACAAATCTATCTAGAAAGCGTTGTAAATCTAACTTTGATGAAATGATTGAAAGTGAAAGATGGAGTTTATGCTAACATTTTTTTCTTTTTAATGTATTAAGTATAAAATAATTTAACTAAATTCTATGTTTTGTCTTTTCATTCTTTGGAACCTTTTGATTAAATGCAATTGATATGGAAATGATATAACTAAGTTTGTATCTTTTTGTCCTTTTGTATTTTTATTTCAAACTAATATGATTGATGCAACAAAGTCTATGTTTTTGGTATTTTTATTTTGAGTCTTTTAACTAATATGATTGATGTAAAATGATGCAACTAAGTTTGTATTTTGACCTTTTCTTTTGAGTTTTTCAACTAATGTGATTAAATGCAAAATATGATGTAATTAAATTTATGTTCTTTTATTTTTTTATTTTATTTTTATTTAAATGTTTATAAAAATAGAGAAATATGAATCTATAGTATGAAGGAGCCAAGAATAATTAGATTTATATCCTTACCTATTTCGTATGTTCGATTTAAGTGGATCTATAATTGATCTATCAAATTTGCCAATTTGGACTTGTAAAAAATAGGGTTATTGCTGATCAAATCATTAGTGGATTCCAGGAAGCAAGACAGGTATTTCGTAAATACTCTTTAATCACTCTTATATCTTCCCTCAATCCTTAAACCTACAAATTTTGATAATCAAACCGGAAAATAAAACTATTATTTCAAAACTCTCACTCTTTGAAATGTTATTGCTATCTGGTTTTCTAATTTTTCCATTCATCCCTCTCATGCCTTCATCAATCTAGCCTTCTATGCTCTCGCTTTCTCTTCCTCTCTCCCCCTTGATCTCTCTCTACTTCTTTCTTCCTACTTGGGAGATGGAGTGCATATATTTATCATTCTCATGAGATAACCAATCTGGGAATTTGTTGAGCAGTTTTAATTAGATTAGTAAATTACTAATCTAAATTATTTGTTGACCCAAATTAGGGCTAGCAAATTAATAGGAAATATGCCTTCCATTGAAACGGTATTGGAGCCAAAATAGAATAAATTTTATAAAGTTAGATGCACATTTTCCCATGAATTCCATGATAGCTAGACCTATACATAGGTTTTTTGCACTTTGAGGGGTCAAATGATGCTAAAATTGGACAGATAATATACCGTTGAAAAGCTCTTTTTCGAGCCCTATCCAACGGTATAAAATTTGAGAAGAATTATGATGATTTTATAGGGTAAAAATTCTCTTGAAGATAACCTTAGTTTTTTAAGAGGGAAAACTAAGGGTTTTTGAGAAAAATGACTCATCTTAATGGGTCAATTTTTCCTATCTACAATACAACTACCTAATATCATACTTGTGTGAGACTACTTCATTTGCTACATATTATGTTAGGAGATTTACCATGATGCAACAATGAACCTAGTCATAAAAATCCCACTTGAATTGCATTTGTAATACATGATTGAGCTAGCAGATCTCCCTTATGTTAGTCCTATTACATGTTTGGATGATTTCATTTGCATTAAATCGTAATGATGCTATAATGATAACATATCTATCCCTTTTGCTTATCCTCTTCCAACAAGTGTCTTTTGATGTCCTCAAAAGGTAGCATGACATTGTTAGACCCTCATCTACAACTTTCTATGAATACACTCAAGGGAAAGGAATGTAACGATGACTATGTCATTTAGTATTTTTAAAAATACTAACAAGTATTGTCCTCCTATCCACTTCCAAAAAGTGTCTTTTGATGTCCTTAAAATATGGCATGATATTGTTAGACCCTCTTCTACAACTTTCTATGAATACACTCAAGAGAAAGGAATGTAAGGATGACTATGTCATTTAGTATTTTTAAAAATACTAACAGGTATTGTCCTCCTATTCTCTACATATTTTATGACATAGACTATTGTATCTCAAGCCAAAATATTCACCATAATACATATGATGATCCTAGTTAGGATATGCATATTGCATTACATTAGTATTGGGTAAATGATGTTAGTGGATCTCTTCCTACATGTGCTTTGCGAGAATACTTATTTCAATATGGTCTATTTTTTCTATCATAAATTCTTTCTATATCTTGTTAGGGACTACCTTAATGCCTCTTATAAGTGCTAAAGACAAGCAACATCATAGCTCTAACACTTTATTTATGGAAGGACCCACTAAATAACAAGGTGACAATGTTTCTTGCACTTTTGAGCTTATGAGGGTCCTAAGGTGACCCATTATTATAATTTTTTCTCTCTCCCCATTCATAATTTGGGTTACATGACGAGTACCATAACCATTAACAGTCCTGATAGCCCCATCATATTCTATTCTTATTCCTCCACTCCTTCAAGATAAGGGAAAATTGACACAAACAATGAGACAATCTTTCCCCACCAAAGGCATATCCCCAATGAACATTTTATCCTTGAAACACCATCTTGGGTGAATATTTTAACTTAATACACCCCCTTGGATGAAAAATTCATCTTGAAACACCCCCTTGGATGAACAATTTATCTCAAAACATCCCTGAGGTGAATATTTAATCTTGAAACACTATCACTTAAGGGTGAACATTTTATTTTACATATACATGTACATCTTGTATCATAGCACATTATTGAAACACCCTCTTGGGAGAACACTTTATCTTGAAACACCCCCTAGGGTGAAAATTTTATCTTTGAAACACTCCTTGTGGATGAGCATTGACATACTCCCTAAGGAACATGCTTAAGGGTGAATCATTGTACATATCTTGTAGATAATTTATCTTGAATTATCTCTTAAGCATCTATCCAATAATTAGGCTTAAAGGACACAACTTAGGGGAAAATCCAATTTGTACATATTTTTTTTCCCTTTCATAGATGATTTGTATATATATCATGTATTATATCCCCAAGGTAACTCTTGGTAAGAAGTACCCTTTAGGCCCTTGCCTAGAGTATAATCATCTGAAAAACCACTTAAGGGTATATTAATATTAAAATTACACCATTAAAAGTTAGAGAGCCCACTCGATGATACTTGAAAGCTAAGATAATGTACCCAAACTATGGGAAACAATTTCTTAGCCACTATCTCCATCTCCTTTATTTATAACTTAGTCTCTTGAAAAGACTAGGTTTGGCTTATTTTTATGAATCAACCTTCTAATTTCATTGTAATTAGAGGGGTTGAATTTTATCCCCCTTACATTCCATGAAATAAGTCTTGTGATGATGGGTGGGTTAAAAATTTAGTTATATATTCACATTACCATCAAAAATAAAAGTTTCCTCTTCTTTTGCTAAGTGGTGTTGATTGGTCTTACATCCCATTTTTTGATTGGTGTCAATCTTCATTTTTTTAAGTTTTTTTATTGTATACTAGACAGATCTTGGGTGGGTCCATCTTCATGATCCTTTGTATATACCACCAAGGTGTTATCAAGGGAGGGTTGAGGTATATCCTCCTACGTTAGGTTGAAAAGTCTTGTGTGTTTCATAAGTATAATTCTCTTATTTTTCAACTCCTCATTTTTTTCCTTTGTTGATTTTTGTGGTTCAAGTTTGTATCCATTCGCATGTTGATTTGGTTATCATCAATTTTTGGCATTGCATGTTCGTTGGTTTGGATTGGCCAGTTTGTTGAAGAATTGGACCCACCATTGATTCTACCTCCATTTGATGGTCTTCTCTCACACTTGGTTCTTCATCATTCAAATGAGTAATTTGTTGTTTGGTATAGTATTGCTTTCATCATATACTTTTTTCTTTGGATGTGCTTTCTTTTTATATTCTTGAAATTCTACAACCTTTTCCTTTACCTACATTTGCTCTAAGCACTTCTATGAATAATATTTCATCGAATACCCATACTCATGGCATATCCAATATCTAAATGGGATATTTTATAATCAAATTTTTGCTCCTAAATATTTTTAGCATTAGATGTTTGTAGAATAGTTCCATGACTACTTTCAGTTGGAAGAAACATAGGTCCCATTTCACTTCATGTTTTTTTGATTACTTGAGTATAAGCATACTTTTTGCACACATTGCTTGTCTATACAACTACCTAATATCATACTTGTGTGAGACTACTTTTTTTGCTACATATTATGTTAGGAGATTTGCCATGATGCAAAAATGAACCTAGTCATAAAAATCCCACTTGAATTGCATTTGCAATACGTGACTAAGCTAGTGGATCTCCCTTATGTTAGTCCTATTACATGTTTGGATGATTTCATTTGTATTAAAACGTAATTATTCTATTATGATAGAATATCTATCCCTTTTGCTTCTCCCCTTCCAAAAATTTTCTTTTGATATCCTCAAAAAGTGGCATGATATTGTTAGAGTCTCATCTACAACTTTCTATGAATACACTCAAGGGAAAGGAATGTAAGGATGACTGTGTCATTTAGTATTTTTAAAAATACTAATAGGTATTTTCCTCCTATTTTATACATATTTTATGAAATATACTATTGTATCGCAAGCCAAAAGATTCACCATGATGCATATGATGATCCTAGTTAGGATATGCATCTTGCATTACATTGGTATTGGGTAATTGATGCTAGTGGATCTCCTCGTACATGTGTTTTGCGAGATTACTTGTTTTATTATGGTCTATTTTTGCCATCATAAATTATTTCTATATCTTTTTAGGGACTAATTTAAGGCCTCTTATAAGTGCTAAAGACATGCAACATCATAGCTCTAACACTTTTTTGATAGAAGAACCCACTAAATAACAAGGTGACAATGTTTCTTGTACTTTTGAGCTTATAAGGGCCCCAAGGCGATCCTTTATTATAATTTTTCCTCTCTCTCCATTCATCATTTGGGTTACATTATGAGTACCATAACCATTTATAGTCTTGATAGCCCCATCATATTCTATTATTATTCCTCCACTCCTTCAAGATAAGAGGAAATTGACACAAACAATGAAATATTCTTTCCCCACCAAAGGCATATCCCTAATGAATATGTTATCCTTGAAACACCCCCTTGAGTGAATATTTTATCTTGATACCCCCCCTTGGGTGAATAATTTATCTTGAAACATGCCCTTGGATGAATATTTTATCTTGAAACATCCATTGGATGAATATTTTATCTTGAAAAACCCCCTTGGGTGAACACTTTATCTTGAAACACCCCCTAGGGTGAACATTTTATCTTTGAAAAACCCCTTGTGGATGAGCATTGAGATACTCCCTAAGGAACATGCTTAAGGGTGAATCATTGTACATATATTGTACATACTTTATCTTGAATTTCTCTTAAGCGTCTATCCAATAATCAAGCTTAAAGGCCACCACTTAGGGGAAAATCCAATTTGTTCATATTTTTGTTCCATTTGAAACATGATTTGTATATATCTTATGTATTATATCCCCTGGGTAAATATTGTTAAGAATTATCCTTTAGGCCCTTGCCTAGAGGATAATCATTTGAAAAACCACTTAAGGGTATATTAGTATTAAACTTACACCATTAAAAGTTAGAAAGCCCACTCGATGCTCCTTGATCTAGGAGAATTTACCTGATCTGTGGGCCATAATTTCTTAGCCACTATCTCCATATCATCTACTGATAACTTAGTCTCTTGAAAAGACTAGGTTTGGCTTAATTTTATGAATCAACCTTCTAATTTCATTGTAATTAGAAGGATTGCTTTTTATCCCCCTTATATTACATGAAATAAGTATCATGAGGATGGGTGGGTTAAAAATTTAGTGATATATTCACCTTACCCTAAAAAATAAGAGTTTTCTCTTCTTTTGCTAAGTGGTGTTGATTGGCATTACGTCCCATTTTTTGATTGGTGTCAATATGCATTTTCTTAAGTTTTCTTTATTGTATACTAGACAAATCTTGGGTGGGTCCTCCTTCATGATTCTTTGTATATACCACCAAGATATTATCAAGGGATATTTGAGGTTTATACGCCTACTTTAGTTTAACAATCATGTGTGTTTCATAAGTATAATATCTTATTTTTCATCTCATAATTTTTTTCTTTGTTGATTTTTGTGGTTCAAGTTTGTATCCATTTGCATGTTGATTTGGTTATCATCTATTTTTAGCATTGATTATTCATGTAGACACCTAAATCATGTCATGCTTAGGGGAGCTACTTACATAGACACACTCATAAGATCATAAGACATAATATTAGACTTTCACCACTCATTTGGGGCCTTTTCAAGCCATCCAAGCTTGGCCGCTCAAGCCAAGAGCAACCATATTCTAGCCACTCAAGCCTAGAGTGGCCAGACCTTAGCCACTGCAGGTGATAGCAGCTAGATCATAGCCATTGCAGATGATAGTGGCTGAGCCATAAGAAGTGGTTTACCAAAAAACAAGCCCAATCTCGGGTGGAAGTGGTAGTCTGCATGCAATAAAGGTGAGCGGGAGTGACTTTGCATTCCTTTTCATGACCAATTCACATAGGAGACTTGAGTTTGCATTTAGACTTAAGTTAACTAACCTTCAAGCATAAACAAAGGACAAAAGATTCTCATGCTAATGAAAAGTTCGCATAGAAGACTCAAGTGGGCAATTAGATTTCAGTTAACTGGCCTTCAAATATAGACAATAGACAAAGGCTTCTCATGCTAACTTGCACTACGCATGAGAAATTCATTTCTAGGGCTTGGACATAGACCTAGGGTTTCACACTATAAAAGGTGCAAGCCTAAGAGCACCAAGAGAGACACATGATCGATATATGACATATAGAGACCCGAATCACATATAGGAGATCATTTCAGAGAGAGAGTTCTCTTTGGGATCACATGTGTGATGGAGCTTTGACAAATCAAAGGGTACAACACCTACTTTCTTCAACATCAGATCATAGTCTTTGACCCATAGCTTTGGGGCAAGGAGAGCAAGGTTTTATTTAGCGGTCGTTGTCTTGGAAAGTGGCCCGTAGGCTTAGCTTAGATAGACATAGCATATTTTATCTTGTTTTCTTATATCATTAGCTTAGATTTACATGATTTCATGGCATTGTTTTATCATAGTTTCGTTACATTATTTGATTACTAACAACCTTATCCGAGGAGGCAATCTCGGATAGCTAAACGTGTATTGTTGTTTGAATTGCATACAGGGCCACAGGTTCACGAGACATAATCCATGACATACGAGAGCAAGAGGATCCATCCAAGAGACATACCTAGAGAAGGAGGCATCTGTAAGCCCTCAGACATTTTTGTGTGCGGAATCGGGAAGCATTTTAGAGCGCGCCACCCTTTTGCAAAATGGGACATCTCTTCATCCACTTGTAAATCATTGTATCAAGATGGGTCTAGCCGCTCTGAGCTACATCAGCCAAAAACTAGTCGCTTTGAGTTATAGTGGCCAGAAACTAGCCGCTCTGAGCTACATCGACAAAGAACCAACCACTCTGGTCAACAATGACTAGGGCTAGAGTGCAGAAAAGGTCAAAACATCGACTCTCTAAGCTGGATCAAAGGTTGGTATAGCTTTTCTGATATTTTATAGATTTCTATATGCTTTGTGTGTTCAAAATAGAGAACTTAAAGCACATTTATGTTTGGAAATTGAAAGAATAAAGAAGAAATAATTAAGCATTTCTCATATCTTAGATCTTCTTTTAAATTTTCCACTAGGCATTGCTAGGAACAACGGCTTATGCCTAAAAAGTTTACCCTAGAATCCAACGTGCTAGACATTGTATGTTGTTTGCTTGCTTTGAGGCCCTTCTAGAGGCCATAGTTGCACGAGATAAAGTGCGCTCATACAAATCATAGTAGTTCATGCATATTTCTGAATATTGAAATGTATTTTTGCACTTAGGCATATAGGAAAGACTCATTGCTGCTATATGATGCACTTTATGTTATGCAAGCTTAAAATGAACACCACACATGCACATCTCATTTAAACATTGGAGAGTTGGATTTCATCACCAACCTTCAATTCAGTCCAATGACGTTGGAATTCATCTCCTTCCACTGGTTTACCCCCTAGAGCTTCCTAGAAATGGATTGGGAAACTTACTTATAGTGACACTAAGTTACTTGTGTTCAAACTATCTCCCACTATTGGAACAATCATTGGTTCAGAGTGGAGGAGCTAGGCGAACCCCCCATTGGGTCTTCAGAGGTGTAACCTAGCTTCTTTTGAGAAAATCATGTTTGGCATGAGTGTACTTGATTGTCACTATGGATGAGTCTTCTCATTCTTAATCCAAGAACAAGAGCAAAGAAATCAAGAGAACAACACATCAAAACACAACAAATAGTTTAGGGCACACTTAAATTGGTAATCAAGATAAAAATTTGTTTGGAATTGTGTGGTCATTCCTAAATAGCAAACTCAAAATATCAAGTCATAAAACAACATGGTCAAAACAAGAAGTAAACACCCTCGGTCTGATGCCGAGGGAGAGACAGAAGCAATTCATACCCATAGGGGAGAGTCATAGTAATGTTGAATGACCTACCCGTAAGACCGTGAGACGTAGCTCCATGAGCCTAAGGGGTGATAACTCAACTCTTGGGGGATCTCCTCGAGAAACCCCAAGTAAGGAACCACATCATGGAACAAAGTCACATAAACAAAAAGAGGCTTCACAACCATCCTCATCAAGGAGACATGAGGAGACCTCAAAGGCCTCCTCTAAACACATAGAAACATCTCAAAGACATGAGGAAACTTCAAGGGCTTCCTCCTCACATGGACATAAAGAAGGTTCTAAGACCCATTCTTCACATAGGGATGACGAGACTACCACATCTCCATCCACATGGAGAAAACATGTCACCACTAAGCCCTCTTCATCAAGAAGGCAAACAAGAATTGCAACACCTCAAGACTCACAAGAAACATATGAAATAGGTCTACCCACTGAAGGGCAAGAAACTAGAGCTACATCTAGTCATGGGAATCATATAGAAGAAACCCTTCACACAAAAGGAAATATTCCCATAGACTATGACCTCATAGGAGTAAATGGCACCCCACGAGACCAGCCATGGAGAACGAGACAACTAGACAGGTTGGATCGATTTCCTACTCAACCAACCCAAAGAACTATAGCTACTGAGAACTCTGCATCTGGAAGCTCATGAACTGTGACTTCTAAACATACCTCCCAGTCTGGGGGTACCTCAGAGTGACCCCATAGAAGACGCATGGAGTCTGATCATAGGGATATTCAACAGTACACTGAACAAGTCACATTAACTAGCAAGAGTACAGATACAATAGAAACCCCCTCGAGGAATCTGTGAGTCAAGACTACAAGAACAGAGTCAGATAAACATGAGTCTTCTACAATAGCACAAACTGACTGAATGAGGTGGTTAGAAAATGCATTACACAAAGAGTGAGAGTTAGTGGAAGCTCTCGAACAAGAGAAACAAAGAGAAAGACTCTTGCACCAACATGAGCAGTGGTTAAGAGAGCAATCTGAGCAGCTAGCTCTTAACAATTTATAGATAAATGGTGGTGACCACCAAAGAACAAGACACACTGACTCACCTAAGGAAAGGCACACTAGACAAGATATCCCACAATGAAACCCCCCACCAAATCATGAACAAAATCCAACTAATGGGGGGAGGGCAAACATAACAAATCAAGATCACAATCCTGATTCCCCTCGTAGGAGGGAGGAAAATGGAACAAATCAAATGGATAGAGAGTTACCTCCATTGCCAATGTGAATAGGCTTGCACGAAGAGGAAATTCATGCATCAAAGGTATTTCAAGAGCTTGCTAAAAAGATGAAAACCTTTGAGAAACAAGAGGCAGTTGGGAACTCACCAACATTGAGCAAGATACACAATCAACCATTGTGCCCATCAATCCCTAGCCCTCCATATCCTAAGCACTTTGAGATGCCTAGGTTAGAGAAGTTTAAAGGTGAAGAGGATGCACAAGAGCATGTCACCAATTTTATCAATGCTTGTTTTCATCTTGAAGACAATGACGCTCTCATGCTAAGAACATTCATAATGACATTTTTAGGTGCTGCCACTCAATGGTTCAACCAACTACCTAAGCATAGCATAACCAACTTTGAACAACTAGTAAACGCATTCTTGAAGCATTTCTCCTTTGGTGCTAAGAAGAAGGTGAACCTTTCAGACCTGGAAAACCTAAAATAGTATGATGATGAGCCGAGTAATGGATTATGGGAATAGGTGGAGAAAAATCATGGCAAAATTATCATTCTCCATTCCCACAGAAGAGATCATTCATATGTTTACCAAAATTTGTTCTAAACATATCTCCCTCTTGCTACAACTCCAACTGTATCCTTCATTTGAGGAAGCTTTGGCATAGGCCAAGCTCATCGAAGAGATAAAAGTAGATGAGGGAACCATTAAGCTCCAAAACAAAAAGGAGTGGAACAAGAATGGTAAGAATGACAAGTACAAGTAGAAGCAGGGCAACCCTGCTCTAGTCAATCAAGTCGTATTGGCTACACCCAAGGATGGGGGTGCACAACAACCATAGAACTATCAAGCACATCCCCCACCAGCCAACTACGACCAAAAGAACAATCAAGGAAGAAACCGAGAATGCAAGCCACCTCGTTATTTCATGCCTCTGACAGAATCAATGCAATCAATATTTAATCAGTTGAGCGAGGCCAGGAGGATCAGATTTCTTGATATACCTCTTGTAGATCCCAACCATCCTAAGCCAAAAGGATATAGGGAAGATCAATTTTGTCCTTATCATAGGATACCGAGGCATGACATTGAAGCTTGCATCGGGTTTAAGCATCAAGTGCAAAACATGATTGAGGTGGGAGAGCTCAAAGTTGACAACCCACTAGCTCCCGATAATAGAGACATGGGCATATACAGAAACCCATTGCCCAATCATGAGGCCCCTCGAGAGCAAGGGGCCCAAGTCAATCAGGTTCGAGCTGACATACCTACCCACGGATGCATTGGGATGGTTGAGATCATTAACATAGCAACAAGGACTAGGTGGTATGGTCAACCGCAACCGCCTGTAGCTCCCATGAACATCCCAGCCACTCCTAGGCAAAGGCAAGACAACCTTCCAGGTCCACCAATGAGACCTATGGTAACTATTCGGAGTAGATTGGAGCAAAACCTACAGATGACTCCAGCTAAGTTATCCATCTATGAGCTCATACAATAGTCCCCAAAGCATAGGGAGACTCTAATGGAGATTTTAAGAACAATTGAGCTTCAACCACAAGATGCGAATGCATTCACTCACTTTGTGGGACAAGTGCAAGAATGCCAGGAACCTGTAATCCGATTCTATGATCATGAGATTAAGATAGTTTTTGTTGCCTTACCAGACCCTCCGCTAAACATTGTAGTGGCCATCAATGACTTACCTTTCAAGAGGGTTTTGGTCGATACAAGTTCATCGATAAACATCATCACAACAACTGCAATAGAGCACCTCAAGATACCCAAGACCAATATCATTCCAAGAACTTACACATTGAGAGCTTTTAATGATGCTTTATGCAATACTATGGGAACGATAGTCCTACCCATCAAGGTGGGGCACAAGACCATCCCCATGATGTGTCATGTCTTGGAAGGTGCTATGCAGTACAACATCCTCTTAGGGCACCCTTGGATAAGGGCCATGAAGTGCGTGCCTTCGATCTTGCACCAATGTGTCAAGTATGTGCACGAAAGCAAAGTCTATGTGGTTCTAGCCGATGAAGAGCCTTTTAAATACATTAATCAGGTGGATATTCTGGGAGAATTCATGATCCCTTCTACTCACCTATACGTGGCACCTTCATCCCCAACCACACAAGTTGATAACAAAGACAAAGGGGTAAGAAAAGACCCAGGCACATCAACACCTCCTGGTGCACTCAAGATAATCAATGCTTCTAAAGTACCATCAACATCAAAACCAAAAGACAATCAGAAGCTAAAGGCCCCCTTAGTTAAGGAAGAGAGGCCCAAAGAAATGCCAACTATAGCCATTGCTAAAATGCCAAGTCCTATGGAAGAGGAAGATCCTCAAGATCAAGATGAAGATAGTGATTATCACCCTGCTTCGCCAGTATCATCCGTGGGGTCATCCACATCGCATGCATCAATACACTTGGCAAGTACAGGCATAGGGGAATACCTTGTGTAGAACATCACCTTTATGCCTATCATTGAGTCTGCACAGGACATAGGGAGGCCTAAAGACTTGAGGCCGCTAGTAGGAATAGTGGTTCCACTAGGAATCCCTCCCAACCAAACCAATTTTGTCTATGTCGGCCTGGACTACGCTCATAAGTCTTCAGATATAGAAGGAGATGGTGATGAATTATTCATAGTCAATGTTCATTACCTCTCTAATCCTGAGTTTTCTCTAAGCTACTTTGAGCATTGCCATTGGCATGGCTATGGCCTTGGCATATATGAGCAGGGGCGCAGGAGGCCTTACGAGCCACTATATCAACTTCCTTTCGACAGATTTGGCTTAGGCTATTATAGCGGAGGTCGAGATGACTCGCTTACAGTGGCATTGGAAATATTAAGCATAGGGTTGGGAGAAGACATTGATTTCATTCCTTATCACCCCTTGAGAATAGCAAATTTGAGCAATAGACAAGTAGCCATGGTAAACATACCGCCTCCAAAAACTTATCATCCAAACACCTCAATTGATTCCACCCCAATAGGGTACAACTCATGGGATGAGGAGAATGGATATGAAGCAAGTGATGATGAGGTGCAACTTGGCTTAGCCTATCAAGGGCCTCACTATTTACAAAGGTTCACATGGTCCATCCATGATGAGATTGAATATACATCAGATGAAAGTGACTATGAATCAGAAGACTCAACAGAAAGAGCTTACTTAGGCTTAAGCCATCAACCCCTAACTTTGGGGCGAGAGACAAATGCAAATGGGTTCTTCATAAGTGATGAAGAATATGAAGATGAAATAGAGATGGCCTACTTAGGGCCAAGACATGAGCCCTTTGTCTTAGGGCCGCATACCAATGCTAATAGTTTTTGGATAAGTGATGATGACTTTGAGGATGAGACCGAGATGGCTTATCTTGGACCTCACCACTTGTGGCAAGTCAATGAGCTAGTAGAGAGAGAGGTGGCACTTCATGCCATAGACCCTCAACTCTAATTTTTGGGGAGACCTATTGACCTAGCTGCCATTCATCGGATGGTTAATCCCCCTCTACCTACATTCAGAGAGTAGTTAGAGCCCAATGATCCTATTGTCTACCCTGCTCATGGGCCAGATCCAAAAATTCCCATTCCTCCAGAACCTCATCATGAGTATGGAAGAGAAACCCCTGAGACAAGATTGCACCCATGTGGTCCTGGAGATTTCATCCCATCCATCAACATGATCTCCATCGATTTGACCACTCCACTTCATAATCCAGTAGATCCTACCAAATCATTGCATCTTGATATAGACGCTATTGATTGGGATCATGCTAGTTCACCCATAGAGCCAGAAGACCTCTTCCCCAATGAAGAGATGTTACAGCCATTCCATATTGCATCAAGTTGTGCGTATGACATCTTCCATGTTGGTTTGGAACCTGAGTCAATAGGTCCTATGAATCTCATTGATGACATTCATTTGATACCCATGCCTCATCAGCTAGAGGATGGGTCACATATGGCTATAGAAGCAACTTTTGAGGTGGACATCAGTGATGATCCTACCCAACCAAGGAAATTCAAGTTCGGAGAAAGTCTATCTCCATAGGAACAAGCCATCTTGATTCCTCTCCTCAAGGAGAGGCCAAATATTTTTTCTTGGACTTACAAAGACATGCCAGGGATAGATCCAAAGTTAGTCATTCACAACCTTTCATTGGATCCCATGAAGAAGCCAGTCAAGCAAAAACTGAGGAAAATGCATCCAACCATCGCTTTGATGGTAAAGAACGAATTGCAAAAACTACTGGATGCAGTATTCATAGTTCCTATTGACTACCCTGAGTGGGTGTCAAACATGGTACCCATAGGGAAACCTGATGGAAGAGTCTGTATCTGCATGGATTTCAGATATTTGAATAGGGCAACACCAAAGGATTCATTCCCATTGCCAAACATAGATGCTCTTGTAGATGCAACCATAGGTCATGAAATGCTCTCCCTAATGGATGGGTTTTCTGGATACAACCAAATCTGGATTAAGCCCGAAGATCAACATAAAACTACTTTCATTACTCCATGGGGAACATTCTATTACAAAGTGATGCCATTCGGTCTCAAAAATTCTGGTGCCACATATCAGTGGGCCATGACATACATATTCCATGACTATATGCATAAGATCTTGGAAGATTACATGGATGACTTACTAGCCAAGTCCCTATTGCGGCAAGAGCATGCCGAAGTCCTTAGACAAGTCTTTGATCACCTCATAGAACACAATGTCTGATTGAATCCTAAGAAGTGCGTATTCGGCATAACTTCTGGCAAGCTTTTAGGATTCATCGTATCCAAGAGAGGCATCGAAGTTGATCCTGCAAAGGTAAAGGCTATACTAGAAATGGCCGCCCCTACCAACATTAGGGAGTTGAGGAGCCTACAAGGCAAGATAGCATCCATAAAAATATTCATCATGCAATTATTAGACAAATGCAGACCTATGAATAAGTTGCTATGCAAGGAAGTCCCCTTTCATTGGGATGAAGAATGCCATCAAGCCTTTGCAGAGATCAAGACTTATCTAGCAACGCCACCGTATTGGCTCCACCAAGGCCAGACATACCATTTTTACTATATATATCAGCTACTGATTTTGCATTGGGCACCATGTTAGCCCAAAAGAATGCACAAGATAAAGAGCAAGCCATATATTACATTAGTCGCACCTTGGTGAGCTATGAGCTAGGATATGCGTATGTCAAAAAATTATGTTTAGCAGTGGTCTTTGCAACTCGAAAGTTGTGACACTACATGTTGAGCCATACGACCTACGTCATATCAAAACAAAATCCTTTGCAGTACATGATGAGCAAGACATATCACAATACACGTACCACAAAGTGGATCATGCTATTGATAGAATTTGATCTAGAGTTCATAAGCCAAAATTCCATCAAGGGACAAGTCATAGCAGATCAATTAGCAGAGGTGCCTCTTCAAGATAACAAGCCTCTCACCATAGAGTTGCCTGATGATGCGGTCTTTGCATTATCAGATCCACCAGAGCTCGAAGAACCTAAGAAAGAAAAATACATGTCATTGTTCTTCGATGGTTCAAAGTGTGAACAAGGAGGTGGAGCAGGGATTGTCTTTATCACACCGTAGGGTGCTCCATTGCCCTTATCATTCAAACTAGACTTCCCATGCACAAACAACAATACAGAATATGAAGCATTGATCTTGGGACTCCAAACAGCCATAGCGATGGGCATTAAAATATTGAATATCTTTGGTGACTCCTTGCTCATAGTAAACCAGGTCAAAGGACTCTTCCAATGTAGGTGCCCACTCCTGAAGACTTACAAGGAACTTGTTGACAATTACTTAGCCCAACTAGAATGGTATGACATCGAGGCAATCCCTCATACGTCGAATAGATTTGTAGACACTATGGCCTCTTTGGGATCCTTAATCCCTCAGAATCCATCTACTGATTTTACAACCGTTCATGTGAAAGTGCTTTCGCACTCAGCAATACGTCATGAAGCTTTTGACAATCAAGAATCAGTCAACATGATCAACATCGAACCAAATCAGGATTGGTCCTTCACAGCCAAGAGTTTCTTGCAAACAACACCTTGGGGGTCGTTGATCTCCCAAGGACCCATAGAGTGTGGTGCGACCATATACCATAGAGTTGTTCCTCAATCCATGTTCACTACCTCAAAAATGTAGGAAGAGCAAGTTGTCTATTCTATAGAAGTTGTGGCCTATCAAGATTGGCTTTCCCAACTGTGGGACTTCCTGAAGCTCGGAATAATACCTCAAGGTTTGTCGCATACAAAAAGGTGAACATTTAAACAGAGAGCAACAAGATACATTTTTCTAGGAGAAATCCTCTACAGACGAGGATATGATGGAGTATTGCTCCATTGTCTTGAGCCCCAGGAAGCATCTTGGGTAGTTTCACAAGCTCACGATGGAACATGTGGAGGCCATTTCAGTGGCATGGCCATCATTAAGTGCATCTTGAGAATGGGTTACTATTGGCCCATAATGGAAAAGGACTGCTATGAGTATGTCAAGAAATGTAGTAAGTGCCAACATCATGCAAATCTAACGCACTTACCATCGCAAGCTTTGCAGCCCATCCAGGCAGCATGGCCATTCTCGCAATGGGGACTAGACTTGATTGGGAAGATCTCACCCCCATCCTCATGCCGACATACATTCATCATAATGGCCATAGAATACTTCACTAAATGGGTAGAAGTGATCCCCTTAACATCAACAATTGGACCAAGGATTGCGGAGTTTATACTCCATAATATCATAAGTCATTTTGGGGTCCCTTCTAAGATAATATCGGATAATGGGCCATATTTTAAGAACAAAAATGTGCATGCTTTAATGAAAAAATATCATATTCAGCATAGTTTTTCAATGCCTTATTATCCGCAAGCAAACGGGCAAGCAGAAGCCTCAAACAAAACAATAGTCTCCATTTTGAGGAAGACAAGTGCAAGAAAATCACAAGGATTGGCACATGCAATTGCCTCTTGCACTATGGGCATACAGGACTAGTATACGGATGCCCACTAGGGCAACACCATTTTCACTAGTATATGGCACTGAAGCCATCATGCCTCTAGAGTTGGAAATCTTGACTCTACGCATAGCACTAAAAGACTTCATAGATGATGAAGTTGCACGACAAGGCCACCTTGATCAATTGATGCTTCTTGATGAACATCGAGTCAATGCTTTAGAGCATCTCCATGTTTACCAAGATCACCTTGCATGAGCTTACAATAGTAAAGTCCACCTAAGGGAATTCAAGGTTGGAGATCTAGTGCTCAAAGAAAACCAAGCAGAATTCAAATCTGTCACCGCATCTACGAGATAAGTTCATGGTAAACTGGATAGGTCCATACATGATTTCATAGAGAGTTGGGCCTGGAGCATATCACCTTATATCATTAGATGGTGTTGAAGAGCCTGAACCTCTCAATATCATTCACTTAAAGGTATTTTACACATAAAAACACAAAAACATTCAAATATTTCATAAAACACAAAAACATTCAAATATTTCATAAAACACAAAAACATTCAAATATGTCAAAAACAAAAAACATTCAAATATGTCAAAAACAAAAACAAATCATAAAAACATAAAATTCAAAAATTCAAATCAAAGGCTCCAAGGGTAATTCAAACCGCTTGGTCAAAAATCAAATCAAAGGCTCCAAGGGTAATTCATACCACTTGGTCAAAAATCAAATCAAAGGCTCCAAGGGTAATTCAAACCGCTTGGTCAAAACCAAAATCAAATCAAAGGCTCCAAGGGTAATTCACACCGCTTGGTCAAACATCAATTCAAAAGGCTCCAAGGGTAATTCACGTCGCTTGGTCAAAAATCAAATAAAAAAGGCTCCAAGGGTAATTCAAACCGCTTGGTCAAAATCAATAACAAAAGCCCCAAAGGCATAATAAGCCCTTTGGTCAAATTAATCAAAAATACAAAAACAACATAAAATCAAAAATACAAAAACAATTGCACTTCACATTTTGCATCCACATCATTGCATTGCATTTTCACATACATTACAAGATATGTCATGAGAGTCTTAAAAGTGATACCACAGTTTGTCGCACAAGTCATTCATATCCATACCTCCATCCACATGTGTGTAATTGTGTTTTTCAACACAACCATTATTTGTTGCTATACATAATTACTAAGGCTTTTCGGTTAGTCAACCAAATCTAGTAATCTTATCAAATTTTGAGGAAAACAACTTTGATTAGTAGAAAGAAAGGCCTAGCTATGATAAAGCCTTGGATATTCAAGATCCCATCACTAATTGAAACACTAAAATCCTAGCTGGTACAAGGAAAATATGAAAGTTGCAAAGTGGTCTAGGTTACCTTAAGTGAAAAGGATTATCCTTGCTTATCCCCCTATGCAACCGGTTTAAAGGTGTTGAGAATTGGCAAAAGGACAAGCTTTACCCTATCAAAATCCCTTGCTTAAATCAAAATAAGCAAAATCCCAAAGCAAAAGTACAAATTCAAAAGGCCAAGCATACAGTCCAGATTTCAAAAGCAAAAATCCGATACACAAATCATATATTCAAAATACAAAAAAATCAAGCTCAAGAAAAAATAAAAAATAAACAGTGATTTTCATCACTAAGAATGAGCAAAATAAATAGTGATTATCATCACTACAAAAAAATCCCCGCTCAAAGAAAAAAATCAAAATAAAAATAAACAGTGATTTTCATCACTACATATGAGCAAATATCCAAAGCCAAAAAGAAGGGAATAAAGCTTGAATCCCTGGAATTCTCAGCATTGTACAAAACTGGAAGGAGAAATCCTTACGCATGATGATATGTCTATTACAATTGCTTCATGCATTTGTGTAGACCAATGTTTGAATGTGGATGAGCTAGCTTAGGTAACCAAATATTGCCTAGTGGTATAGTCCAACTAAGTCCAACATAAGGATGAGATGAACACTTGAGGATCCCTGATCTTAGCAATGGGCTGAAAGAATCCCGCCTGACATCGGAGGAAATGCTTGAGTTCTACCTCAAAATATACAATCACATGCACACACAGAGATCATGAAAAACCAGGTCCATGGTAAAAGCCTTACTTTTCAAAAGTCTAAGTGGTAAGTAGACAATTGTTGATAGGGGAACTAGAGTGTTTGAATCTTCGAAAAGCCCCAAATATTTTTTACATAGCAACAAATAATAACATCATTCACACCATCACTTTCTTTATAAGATTCTATAAATTAGGGGGTATCAACATAGTAGGACAGATACCGCATATATATTAGAAATAGTATATAGACGACCACTGACTACTTTATATCTTTTAATTTACAGAAACTTATTAAGAAGATACATTACACACCATTACATCTCATATATGAATACTTAATCAATTCTTATGATAGAAGTGATTATTTAAATTCATGATTATTTTTAAACTTTCTGTGGTATCACCCATTAAGATTGTCAATGTCATATGCATTCCATATGTTTTTAATGATTAGAGCATACAGGTTCATTTATACCATTCCATCACATAAGTTAGGTGCATATAATTAAAGCAAAAATTAAACATGCATTTAACAATAACATTTGCATCCACGAAAACAAGTCATTAATCATCCATAAACCACATCATAAAACATACAGGCAATATCCATTTGCATACCATAAATTCATCATTCATCATCAAAATACATTGCATCATATCATCAAATCATATAAGCATCTACACATCCATCTAAGCATCTTCAAATATCATCTATCATCTAACATATCCATCAAATCATCATAATATCATCATCGCATCATATCATAAAACAAAATAACAACAAAAACATAAGCAATAAATGATACACATAATGAGTCACAAAAGGTAAATCTATCATAAAAATATGTGTGTCAAGTCCAATGGATATACAAAAATGCCCATGGGCTATAGTCATGTAGGTCAGTCGACCTCAAAAATGGATCAAGAACCAAGTAGAACATCAATCTAGTGTCGGGCCTGAGCCCCCTGCATCACCTCCTCCAGTGCCACCTCCCCCTATGGCGGTGTTGCGAGTCGAGTGATGTGAGCCTATAGGTCTCTCTATCCGAGTCCGGGTCCGTTGGCTAGGATGGGTAGAAGACTACCCCGAGGTAGAGCGCCCATTGACCTACGAACCACCTGCATCTACTGGATCCTTAGGGACAATCTCATGCCTCCTGAGCTGCATCTGAAGGAGGGTAACATGATCCGTAAGACCCCAGATCCGAGCCTCATGCTCATCCAACAAGGAATGAAGTCATCCCACCTCTGCCCCTGAGCCTACTACTGGAACCTCCTATGGTGTAGAAGTAGGAACAACAAACTGCATCCTGACATCGCCACCCTCGATAGTAGCCTATAGAGCCTGTATCTATGCTGTGAGCTGCTCAATCATAGCATCTCACCATTGTACCTAGATCTTAGTAGCCTGGAGCTCAGCCTCGACCTCGTGCAACTATGCTCTCAGAGGAGAGTCTCTCTCCTCGAGCTCTAACTCCTCCTCCTCAAGAACATCAAGATCCTCTACTACCACCTGCTCTATCGGTTGGCCCCATACCTCGGTCCTGGCTCGAACCCTGCATCCTACCGGATCTATGCCATCACCCTCGCCATCATCCTCATGCCCTAGGCTATCGATGCCATGCCACATCCGATCACCCCACCACTGAGAGTAGGCCTCTATAACTCCCCCAACCACTATAGGGTCTACGACTAGGGCATCCTCCTCATATACAAGCTCTATGACCTATCATGGAGGTAGGTCCCTCTCTGCTATGAGGTGCCTATACAAGAATGGTACCAAGGGCACATCCTGCTACAATCCATACTGACGAAGAACCCGAGAGTAGAAGAAATACTCCTGGATGGCAATCTTATGGCCAATGAGCCATCGCTCATGTCGTGTCCTAGCAGTAAAACTAGCTGGATCATCCCAAACTAGACACTCATAATACGACCACCACACGACATCTCCGACCAATAGTCTGGTAAAAGCATCAGTGTAGTGGGACAACTCCCCTACAAAAGTGTGGCTCTTACGCTCCTCATGCTCCCGAGCCCATCTGGCAGCATAGCACTATGTCCGAGCCTCAATAGATGTAATCTCAGCTGGGAGCCCCTTAGGGTGATCTACCTTAATGTGCTCCCATCCCCAAACCTGTAAGAGCAAACTACAAGCAATGTTGATGCATCCCCATCGATGGATGTGGTACAACTCATCATAGCACTGAGCCAATAGTGATCTACCCCATGCATAGATGATAGGCTCCTCACTATCTAGTAGGTCCTGCACCATCGCTAGGAGGTTCCAAGGGAACCTCAAACCCGAGCAGTTCGAGATAAGAACATTGTTGATCACCATCAGCAACACAACATGCCTCACTATGAAAACATGAGCATCATACCAAGTCTTGATAGATACTCCCCGAACCTAGTCTCCCAGAGAGCCTATGTAGAACGTGCCCCAAACACCCTATCATAGATGACCACCTGATCATTAGTGGCCGATGAAACAATGGGCACCCCATCGAATGGGATCCGAAAGATCCTGTACACGTCCTCCGGTGTGATAGTCATCTCATCGGGTGGAAGGTGGAAGGTGTTGGTCCGTGGGTCCCAATGGTGGGCTAAAGTCATAAGATAAGCCTGGTCGGCCATAATGTGGGGCAACCTGATAACATACTATAGCCCATGGGCCTTAAACCACTCCCAGTCAGTGTCATCAAATCCAGGAAGCAAGTCCAATAGGAGCTTCGGGTCCCGAGCCCGAGCAAGTGAGGATCTAAACAAAGCAGAAGAAAAACAAAACATAACTACAATGCATCTAAGGCATAATTCACAATAAACATGAAAATGGTGCAAAAGAGTATGAGTTACTCTAAATCTAAGCAAGAGAAGAATAAATTGCACCTAAAGCAAAGCAAAAATTCAAAAAAAAAATCATAAAATCAATACATAAAATGCAAAAACAAGGCTCAAGCTTTAGCCGTTGTCGCCTATAGCGGCCGAAACCTGGCCATTGGAGGCAGCAGTGGCCAAGGCCCAATGGTCAAATTTTTGACCATTGGGATTCAAGCTTGGCCGCTCTGAGTGACAGCGGCTCAGAGCCGACCGCTCTGAGTGACAACGGCCAAGGGGCGGCACGGCAAACCCGTGAACCCTTGGCCAAAAAATAAAAAAAAAATTACAATTGACAAAATAACTTAAGCAAAGCAACAAAAGGGAGGGAAAGCAAACAAATTGGAAAACAAATCCCCTACCCAAGCATCGAAACTAAGCTAAGTTTGAGAATGCCCAAAATGGTGGCAATAGGTGAATAATGGAAAATTTTCAAAAACCCTAGGCTAAAGCCACTGATAGATTGCAAATTTGGGGACCAACCCACCATGGAAAAAAGGAACCTAAGCCTAATTACGGAGTTTGTTCATTGCCAGTAGGTTTAGTGATGTTCATTTTGCTCATTTCTTAGTGAAGTTCAATTTTACTTAAGAAAAGAAAAGAGAGCTAGGGTTTTGAAGAGAAATACCCGAGAAGCTCCGGCTCCTCCAGCAGCTGATGTCTCACCCCGTGTAGCCATGTCCTCAGCACCAACAAAGTTTCGAAGTCGCAACCATCGTCGTTGCACCAGAGCTCTGAAAATGGAATCTTGAATAGTGAAAATGATAGGTCAAAACCCTAGAATTGCAAGTTTTATATTTCCTTAATTATGCCTTGGCCGCTGCTGACGTCAGTGGCCCGAGCTTCTTGGCCGCTCAAGGCGACAGTGACCATAGGCAGGAAATCAGAGGCCGCTGGACTTGATAGTGGCCAAGCCCATAGGTCAAAATTAAGTAGTTCCTTCAATGAGGGAATAACAAAAATAACAAATAATCACACTTTGATGGTTTAGGATCATCAGAATGTTCAAAACAACAAAAAAATTCACATAAAATCACAATCTCAAGCAGGCCTCGTATCCAGTTACCTACTCTATCCACTCGATGATTGCAGTGATTTGCACTCCATGTATTTTGGTGAGATGAGTAGGCAACCATAAGGCCACTTGGGGCAAAAGCAACTCATTTTGGAATTACGATATGTCACCCTTCAAACCCGAAGAAGATCAAGATGGTCGGACTGCTCCACGGGTGCGAAGGGGTCATTCTAATTCCCCTATGACATCAAAAACATTAAGTCAAAGTGATACAATCTAAACATAAATAGAATCACTCATCCTAACTCCCTAAGAAGGCTATTGATAGCCGGACCGCTCCTCGAGATAGGGATGGATGATTATCATAAGCAATTGGAATCACACTTGGATGTGGGATTGCCCATTAAAAGTAACAAATGCTAGAAAGGAACCAGATTAGTCATATTGGTCAAGCGACTTGTCGCTTCATTCATTGTCATTTCTTCACCAATCCATTGTGTGAAGAAGTAGTTCAAAACTTCAACTTAATCATAATCAAAATCAACAAAATATCACTTGATCATAGCAAAATCATGTTCATCCTTCGAATCATTGCATACAACAATCACAAATTTCCCTTGTTTGTTGGGAACGTAAGCAGACATGACATATTCAATTGTAGCTCTCCTACCGATCGAAATTGTTGTAGCAGCTGAAGCTACCCGATTGAGTTTGAGGAATGAGTGCAATTTAACATGCAAAAGCCACTAGGCTAAGTCCTCCGAATATTGAGGCAATGATTCAAGGGATGCATGCCATCTTGCATGATTGGGCCATCCGACGTTGATCAGACCATTGATCACCATACACCCTACAAATGGATCAGTCTACATTTTTGCTCAGCGTTGTGTTTTCCACACAGCGCATCACAAAAAGGGGCATCTGTAGACACCTAAATCATGTCATGCTTAGGGGAGCTACTTACATAGACACACTCATAAGATCATAAGACATAATCTTGGACTTTCCAAGCACCAACAGTGGTTCTCACCACTCATTTGGGGCCTTTTCAAGCCATCCAAGCTTGGCCGCTCAAGCCAAGAGCAACCAGATTCTAGCCGCTCAAGCCTAGAGCGGCCAGACCTTAGCCACTGTAGATGATAGTGGCCAGATCATAGCCACTACAGATGATAATGGCTAAGCCATAAGAAGTGGTTTACCAACAAATAGGCCCAATCTCGGGTGGAAGTGGCAGTCTGCATGCAATAAAGGTGAGCGGGAGTGACTTTGCATTCCTTTTCATGACCAGTTCACATAGGAGACTTGAGTTTGCATTTAGACTTAAGTTAACTGACCTTCAAGCATAAACAAAGGACAAAATCTTCTCATGCTAATGAACAGTTCGCATAGAAGACTCAAGTGGGCAGTTAGATTTCAGTTAACTGGCCTTCAAATATAGACAATAGACAAGGGCTTCTCATGCTAACTTGCACTACGCATGAGAAATTCATTTCTAGGGCTTGGACATAGACCTAGGGTTTCACACTATAAAAGGTGCAAGCCTAAGAGCACCAAAGAGAGACACATGATCGATATATGACATATAGAGACCCGAATCACATACAGGAGATCATTTCAGAGAGAGAGTTCTCTTTGGGATCACGTGTGCGATGGAGCTTTGACAAATCAAAGGGCACAACACCTACTTTCTTCAACATCAGATCATAGTCTTTGACCCATAGCTTTGGGGCAAGGAGAGCAAGGTTTTCTTTAGCGGTCGTTGTCTTGGACAGTGGCCCGTAGGCTTAGCTTAAATAGACATAGCATCTTTTATCTTGTTTTCTTATATCATTAGCTTAGATTTACTTGATTCCATGGTATCGTTTTATCATATTTCTATTACATTCTTTGATTACTAACAACCTTATCCGGGGAGGCAATCTCGGATAGCTAAACGTGTATTGTTGTTTGAATTGCATACAGGGCCACAGGTTCACGAGACATAATCCATGACATACGAGAGCAAGAGGATCCATCCGGGAGACATACCTAGAGAAGGAGGCATCTGTAAGCCCTCAGACATTTTTGTGTGTGGAACCGGGAAGCATTTTAGAGCGTGCCACCCTTTTGCAAAAGGGGACATCTCTTCATCCACTTGTAAATCATTGTATCAAGATGGGTATCCCTAAGAGGGACCGACATGTAACCGGGGTTCAATATTAATGAAAGATCCATTCTTTGTCATTTTCGTGTTATATGTTTTCTCGTAATATTTTAGCTTCATTTTTGGTATAGTAATAACATCGCAAGTAGAGTTAAGAGCGGTGCGTGCACCCCGGGGTTGCTACAGTTCCCTAATTTGGACTGGCCAGTTTCTTGAAGAATTGGATCCACCATTGATTCTACCTCCATTTGATGGTCTTATCCCATACTTGGGTCTTCATTAGTCAAATTAGTAAATTTGTTGTTTTGTGTAGTATTGCTTTCATCATCTATTGTTTTCTTTGGATGTGCTTACCTTTTAGATTCTTGAAAGCCTACAACCTTTTCCTTCACCTGCATTTGCTCTGAGAACTTCTATGAATAATATCTCACCAAATACCCATACTCATGGCATATCCAACATCTAAATAGGATATTTTTATAATCAAATTTTTGCTCCTAGATATTTGTAGCATTAGATGTTTGTAGAATAGTTCCATGACTAATTTCAGTTGGAAGAAACATAGGTCTCATTTCTCTTCATGTTTTTTGGATTAATTGAGCATAAGTATACTTTTTGCACACATTTCTTGTCTATACAACTACCTAATATGATACTTGTGTGAGACTAATTCATTTGCTACATATTATGTTAGGAGATTTACCATGATGCAACAGTGAAATTAGTCATAAAAATCCCACTTGAATTGCATTTGCAATAGGTGACTGAGCTAGCGGATCTCCCTTATGTTAGTCCTATTACATGTTTGGCTAATCTCATTTACATTAAACTGTAATTATGCTATTATGATATTATATCAATCCCTTTTGCTTATTCCCTTCCAACAAGTGCCTTTTTATGTCCTCAAAAGATGGCATGACATTGTTAGACCCCCATATACAATTTTCTATGAATACACTCAAGGGAAAGGAATGTAAGTATGACTATGTCATTTAGTATTTTTAAAAATACTAAGAGGTATTGTCCTCCTATTCTCTACATATTTTATGACATAGACTATTGTATCTCAATCCAAAAGATTCAGCATGATGCATATGATGATCCTAGTTAGGATATGCATCTTGCATTACATTAGTATTGGGTAATTGATGCTTGGTGAATATCCTCCTACATGTTATTTGTGAGATTACTTGTATCATTATGGTCTATTTTTTCCATCATAAATTATTTTTATATCTTGTTAGGGACTACCTTAAGGCTTCTTATAAGTGCTAAATACAGGCAATATCATAGCTCTAACACTTTCTTGATAGAAGGACCCACTAAATAACAAGGTGATGATGTTTCTTGCACTTTTGAGCTTATAAGGGTCCCAAGGTGGACCTTTATTATAATTTTTCCTCTCTCCCCATTCATTAGTTAAGTTACATGATGAATATCATAACCATTTATAATCCTGGTAGACACATCATATTCTATTCTTATTCCTCCGCTCCTTCAAGATAAGGGGAAATTGACACAAACAATGAGACATTCTTTCCCCACCAAAGGCATATCCCTAATGAATATTCTATCCTTGAAACACCTCCTTGGGTGAATATTTTATCTTGATACACCCCCTTGGGTGAACAATTTATCTTGAAACACCCCCGTGGGTGAAAATATTATCTTGAAACATCCCTTGGGTGAATATATTATCTTGAAACACTATCGCTTGAGGGTGAACATCTTATTTTGCATATACATGTACATGTCTTGTATCATAGCACATTCTTGAAACATCCCCTTGGGTAATAAATTTATTTTGAAACACCCCCTAAGGTGAACATTTTATCTTTGAAACACCCCTTGTGGATGAGCACTAACATACTCCCTAAAGAACATGCTTAAGGGTGAATCATTGTACATACTTTATCTTGAATTATTTCTTAAGCGTCTATCCAATAATCAGGCTTAAAGGCCAGCAATTAGGGGAAACTATTTTTTTACATATTTGTGTTCCCTTTGACACATGATTTGTATATATCTTATGTATTATATCCCTCAGGTAACTCTTGGTAAGAAGTACCCTTTAGGCCCTTGCCTAAAGGATAATCATTTGAAAAACCACTTAAGGGTGAATTAGTATTAAACTTATACTATTCTTAAACATTATATATATATATATATATATGTGTGTATGTATGTATGTATGTATGTATGTATGTGATATATGATATGAGAAAATAGAAGAAGTTATAATGACTATGTGGATTTTTTAGGACTTTCAAATTAGATGCCCCTAGTAAAGGGGGGTATTGTACCTTTAAGTTGTTTGCACCCATGCATGAGGATAGAAAGTGGGGTAGGTGATACATATATATGTGATGTATACACACACACACACACACATATACATATATATATATATATATATATATATATATATATATATATATATATATATATATATATATATATATATATATATATATATATATATATTGTGTGTGTGTGTGTGTGTGTGTGTGTGTGTGTGTGTGTGTGTGTGTGTATTAAAATATTATTCTAGAATTACTGACTTGGTGAATGTCTTGTTATCATTCTATGAATTTAACTGTAGTGTCTTGAAAAATTATTTAGTGTCTTATAGCCATCAAAAGAAGTTTGCACATAGTTGTTCATGGCCTACTATTAGTTTTCATACTCTTTGAAAAAAATTCTTTGTCATTTGTGGTTTGAAAAAAATAGTTATCTTTATTAATTCATGTGAGCAAAGTTAATGCATAAGACTTCAATTAGTACATGAGATTGTATTTTCTTGGGTATTTCACTCTTTAGAATTTTATTTTTATTACTAGGTTAAATAAAGGATCTTAGTTGTCCTAAACATAGGTTTTTGCTAAATGAACTCATAAAACATAGTATTGTACCTTTGCCCATATTGAGGTAAGGGTAGCATTTTTGCCAACCTTACATCTATATGTAAAAATGATTTTCATCCTTTATAGTACCACATGTTTTCCACCTCTATCAATAGCATAGTCAAACATATTAAGAAAAAATTAAGGGATTTGTTGATCCTTGATCCCTCATAGTTGGGTTCTAAGTGCCTAAATATATCTATGGTAGCTTGTATCCTCCACCCCCATGTTGGATGGTATGATATACCCCTATCCATTGATATAAGGGAAGCCAAAAAATCCTCAATTCCATGCAAATCAAATAGAGGGGAACAAGGTTCAAACTTGAAATCTCTCTAGATAAAACTCCTTAATGCCCATATGGAAATGAACCTTCTTTCCAATGCTATTTAGGAGGATAGAAGATCCAATCCTTGAAGCAATACCTTTTCCTCATCAACACCCATGCAAATTCCTATGCCAAGCCCACCCTACAAATGTAAATACACCCCCATAACTCCATCCACTTTATTGGAGTGTTGTGCTATTTCTTTTGATTGGTAAAAGGGGTTTTGAAAGTATTGCATAACTTTATTATCATTAACATAAACCATTCACCAATATGCAGAAATATCAAATCATTCATCTACAATACATTATCCATAATAACAATCCACAAATGAGAGAGAGATATAGATAATACCATTAAGGTAGGGAAACACCAATAATAATCCTTAAGTAAGGAATAACTCCACAAGATCTCCCAAGATGAGAGGCCACTTCGTGGGCATAGACGATTACATAATATTCTTCTTCCATGATGATTACAATGACAAATATCCCTTCTTTATATATCCATATTCTTATTCTACTTTGGGGATCCTACTACTAATATAATATAATATTATAATACAATATAATATTATAATACAATCAACCTTGGGTTATGTATGGCCCATGCCAACCCTTATACAATATAATAATATATTCCCAATTATCTATTCCTAGGTACCCTACCTGGCTTCTAAAATATGAGACGTTTTTCCAAAATAATCTGTGAAATTCATCACTATCCTTGTTTCAAATGACTAACTTCAAAAGTTTGTATCTCCCTCAATACTACTTGAATTCATTCTTATGACCACTCATTTTAAATCTCATAAAATTCTGCACAATCTAATCCAAGAATCATCTGAATTGGATAAACTTGCACAGAGATATGGCTCCTGAATGATGAGACTTTTTTCCAAAAATAAAATTGCCCTAATTTTGCAATTTCACAAAAAAATCTCCACTTTGCCAAAATTTTTGCTCTAATACCACTTGTTGCATAACTTTATTATCATTAAAATTCACCAATATGTAGAAATATCAAATCATTCATCCACAATACATTATCCACAATAACAATCCACAAATGAGAGAGAGATAGATAATACCCTTAAGGTAGGGAAACACCAATAATAATTCTTAAGGAAGGAATAACTCCACAAGATCTTCCAAGGTGATAGGCCACTTCTTGGGCATAGATGATTACATAATATTCTTCTTCCATGACGATTACAATGACAAATATCTCTTCTTTATATATCCATATTATTATTCTACTTTGGGGAGCCTACTACTAATATAATATTATATTATAATATAATATAATATTATAATACAATCAACCTTGGGTTATGTATGGCCCATGCCAACCCTTATACAATATAATAATATATTCCCAATTATCTATTCCTAGGTACCCTATCTGGATTCTAAAATATGAGACATGTTTCCAAAATAATCTGTGAAACTCGTCACTATCCTTGTTTCAGATGACTAACTTCAAAAGGTTGCATCTCCCTCAATACTGCTCGGATTCCTTCATATGACAACTCATTTTACAGCTCGTCAAATTCTGCACAATCTGATCCAAGAATCACCTGAATTGGATAAACTTTCATAGAGATATGGCTCTTGAAATATGAGACTTTTTTCCACAAAAAAAATTACCCTAATTTTGCAATTTCACAAAAAAAATTCCACTTTGCCAAAATTGTTACTCTAATACCACTTGTTGCATAATTTTATTATTATTAACATTCACCAATATGCAAAAATATCAAATCATTCATCCACAATACATTATACACAAATGAGGGAGAGATATAGATAATACCCTTAAGGTAGGGAAACACCAATAATAATCCTTAAGGAAGGAATAACTCCACAAGATCTTCCAAGGTGAGAGGCCACTTCATGGGCATAGATGATTACATAAGATTCTTCTTCAATGATGATTACAATGACAAATATCTCTTCTTTATATATCCATATTCTTATTCTACTTTGGGGAGCCTACTACTAATATAATATAATATTATAGTATAATATAATATTATAATACAATCAACCTTGGGTCATGTATGGCCTATGCCAACCCTTATACAATATAATAATATATTCCTAATTATCTATTCTTAGGTACCCTACCTGGCTTCTAAAAGATGAGATATTTTTCTAAAATAATCTTCGAAATTCGTCACTATCCTTGTTTCAGATGACTAACTTCAAAAGGTTGTATCTCGCTCAATACTATTTAGATTCCTTCATATGACAACTTATTTTATAGATCATCAAATTCTGCACAATCTGATCCAAGAATCGCCTAAATTGGATAAAATTGCACAAAGATATGGCTCCTGAAAGATGAGATTTTTTTCCAAAAAAAATTGCCCTAATTTTGCAATTTCACAAAAAAATCCCCACTTTGCCAAAATTGTTGCTCTGATACCACTTGTTGCATAACTTTATTATCATTAACATTCACCAATATGTAGAAATATCAAATCATTCATCCATAATACATTATCCACAATAACAATCCACAAATGAGAGAGATAGATAATACCCTTAAGGTAGGGAAACACCAATAATAATCCTTAAGGAAGGAATAACTCCACAATATCTTCCAAGGTGAGAGGCCACTTCATGGGCATAGATGATTACATAAGATTCTTCTTCCATGATGATTACAATGAAAATTATCTCTTTTTTATATATCCATATTCTTATTATACTTTGGGGAGCCTACTACTAATATAATATTATATTATAATATAATATAATATTATAATACAATCAACCTTGGGTTATGTATGATCCATGCCAACCCTTATACAATATAATAATATATTCCCAATTATCTATTCCTAGGCACCCTACTAGAAAGGGTCCTATAACCTTTTGCATTGAGGAAAAATGAAATAAACAACCTTTCATAAATATGGATATGATCACCAAAGAAGATATTTAGAGATGATCTCCTCAAAACCATCTTTGAACAGGAAAAAAAATGAAAAGTGGGTTTTATGACACACCATAAAACACCCCCACACAAATTGAAACAAGTATTCCCATCAAAGGAAAACCTTACAACCACGAAACAAGCTTCCCCATTCACTGAATTTTGAAAAATATTTTCCCCCTCAAGAGAAAACCAAACAATCTCGTACACTAAAATTTAAAAAAGGTTTTCTTGCCTAGGAGAAAACCAAATAGTCCCATACACTAAAATTTGAAAAAGGTTTTCCTACCCAGGAGAAAACCAAATAGTCCTAGAAGGACCAAAGAGTATAGTGTAGACACTTCATAGTTCTAACTGCCATAACTCAAAACCAGCACCGAGCAGATAAAAAAAAAATACAAGTTCCAAAATATAATCTACACTAGGTCTTTTGAAGGCCTAGAAATGAAACAACTTGAGAAATAGTCCATAGGCCACAAGGTCTTCCTATAGATAAGGTAATGCACAGTAAGATCCAAAAAACCCTAGACAATAAATAACACCCCCAAACTATGAAGTAGATCATACATGATGTTAGATTTCAAGAAGCCCTCCACTGCAACAAAAAATCAACACATGATCTCCCCTCAAGACCAAAAAAAATTGCAGGTAGGTCCATAAAAATAAACACCAATATATCTACAAGAAGCCCAAGCCCACCATGGAATAAGAAGAAACTAGCAGAACCCTTCTACAACATGATAGAGCATAGGGTCCTCCCTCCAAGACCATAATAATGAAGAGAAGAGAACCACCAAGAAACCCTTGAATTAGAACTATGAAGTAAATAATACACAATATTATATTTTAGGAAGCCCTCCACTGTAGCAAGTAATAAACACATGATCTCTCCTCAAGACTAGAAGAAAATTGTAGGTAGGTCCATCAAAAAATACTAATAGATCTACAAGAATTCCAACCCCACCATGAAATAAGAAGAAACTAGTAGAACCCTTCTACAACACGATAGAGCATAGGGTCCTCCCTCCAAGAGTAGAAGAATGAAAAGAAGGGAACTATCGAGAAAACCCTAAACCAAAACTGCCACTAAAACCCTAAACCAAAGTCAACCGTAAGAGCCTCTTGTATGTGGGAAATAAAACTATGGTCTCCTTCCAAATACCAAAAAGAAACACAAAGAAATACCCTCTAAGAAACAATAGAATGGGTGAATAGAATACCACCTCAAAATGAAGCAAGGATCAAGAAAGAATAGAGAGCCACCCCTAGAGACCAGAAAGCACATGACCCCCTCCCAAGGCTAAAAGCAAAATCATAGGAGAGAGCTCCATCAACCCACTTCCAAAACCAAGTAAGAAACAAAGCCTCTCAAACAACCCATGGAAAATAAAAACTAGGATTATCCATCCAAGAAATACCACCCAAGGAAAAAGCAGAAATACCAAGAAAAAACCTTCTTGAAACAACCCAAGAAAATGTAGAGAAGGTCCTGGAACAACACTCCAGACACCAAGTTGAGACTGAAAAGGCTTGATAGGCCTAGAAAAATAGGAGATCCACTCAAAAATCCTTGAAAGGACCCATGGAGGGAGCAGTAATTTGAAAAGGTGACCTCTTGCCTAGAGCGGAAGGTCTCTCACATCCCCCTATAGATCTAGAGTGTTGTGATATTTATCTATGGATAATATAGTAATTTTTTATGGTGCTCAAGAGCACCCACCAATTATATGTATCTTTATTTTCTTTTTGTCCTTTTATGTTTTCTATATAATATTTGAGTGGATGGATTGCTTCTATTAATTTTTTAAAATAGGTGTTGATTTCAACATGGTATAAGGTCAAGTATGAAGTTACATTTATTTGTCATATAAAAGGTCTATATGGAGCATTTGGTCCTCCTTTTGATCACATGGATTAATTATCCTCCAAAGCTTCATAAGTCAAGTATGTCATAAGAGGTATTAGTGGAATAAAATTTCTCTCTCCTATTGATAATCACTTATATAGGTGGTATTGTAAAGGGAAGTTTTCAAACTTTTTCAAAAATGGAATCACTATCGCTTTTCCTCTTTTCTATCTTCTCTATTGTATTAGAACTAGTCTTGGTCAAATGTGCAAAAGAAACATATAGTTGGATGATTTTGGAGGCTTTTAGTTCTATGGATCTAATGGTATTTGTCATTAATATCCAAGCGATGCCAGAACCTTCAACACTAAGGGGTTTACTGCACAAAGGGATTTAATCAAGACTTAACTCTACCATATTTCAAGCCCTACCTAGGCTTACAAACTTCCTTCTCAAGTAAAAAATGATACTGTTTCTATATGAAAAACTATTATTGATTTCAACCACACTATGAGCTAAGGTGGATAGAAAATATGTGCATAGGAAGTGGCTTATAAAAGTTAGGTATTTCACCCGTCTCCTATTTTTTGATATGGTATATAGTTCATGTTTCTCTACTTTCCATCACAACAAAACATCTTCAAGAAGGATTTTATCCCACTTCCTCATCTAAGGTGGTTGGTGTAATGGAATTATGTATTGCAAATGATTCATAATGGTAATATTTTAGGTTTAAAACCATATTTTTGCATGTTGGGAGTGTATGTGTTGTCTAGCACAGGTCAAGTTCACCTGAAGCGGTGAGTGCATCATTTTACTCTTAATGCAAAGGAGTGGAAGGGTGGATAGCTCAACTAGATCAACTCATCCTCCACCCAAAGGTCAATAGTTTGAATCTCTACCTCTCCTCTATCGTCCACTCATGTTATTTTTCACCCATGGATTGGTTGAGGTGGCAGCTAACATGGCATTTGAATGGATTAAATAACAACTTTTTATACTTATAACCCATTTTGACCAATCAAATTTTAACATATGCTAAAACATTTTTAGTTATATATTTTTAAGTATGACCAAGTGGTAGAATATTATTGGCAATAGTTAGTGAATCAACAGATTCCAACTAGAAATTGCAAACTAGATACAACAACTCTAAGGTGAAATTAGGTAATTTATCAAATTTTGAGGGTTGTTGGGGTAAATATTATTTAGGACATAAATTTTGCATATGAAATCCATTTGAGATATTTTTTTGTTAGATCATATAGTTTTTCAAGCTCTTCATATTGGATATATTAGTTCAAGGACCTATTATAGTGTTAAAGATCAAATTATGCATGAAAGTCCTCAATACATGTTGCTATATTTTAAAATTAAAAATTTAGAATATATTATGCAATCAAAATATTTGGTTTATATATATGTTATAATCAATTAGATTTGTGACACTTGAAGAAATTATTGGATATTTTGGAGGTATACAAAAAAGATTAATAATATGCTTTGGTCAATCTTTCCTCGTCCCATCAAATGATTGGACTATTGATTTATCTTATGCATGAATATCTAACCATTTATGATATCTTATTTTTTATATTCTTTGTCTAATTTCTTTTGAATTTTTTTAATATATCTTCTCATAAAGAGGTTCTTGTAAAGCATATTTTGGGAATGAAAAATTAGGCGGTCCAAGGGTAAGTTGAAATTTACATATACGCTAAAGTATGTTTAAAAGGGAAGGCTATGCTTATAAGTATTTATTTTTGAGATTATAGAATATTGGAGCAATTTTTAAGAGAGGTTATTCTTGGCTTGTCTTCCTCATATGGAATTATAGATGAGGTTTCCCTTATTTTTGTGTGAAAGTATATGATATTGACATTGGTGATTATAGTCCAATCTAAGGAGATTCTTATGTAAGGGAATATTTTCATAAGTAGAATTATAGATGATGAGGGCTTTTAGCTAAGACTTTACAAAGTATGGAGTCCCACCAAAGAATCCATTATGGGAGGGGATGATATTATTGTCATCAATGTATTCTCTTCTTGGATCCTTATTTTAGAATATGAGGGGATGTTGAAAGTGCAATCTACCTTATGGCTAAGGCCAACATTGTATAATGTAATTTTGTATAGGCCTATGAGAAATTGTTGTACAAATATTTTTAATTTATTATATATTACTTAATTATATAATTCCTATAGGCCATGCTTAACCTTGTTATGGTTTAACCCACCTTGTAATTTATAATTTACCTAAAGCCCTATTATTATGTTAGCTTAGGTTAACTTTTTATATAATTTGGGTTTTAGAATTGGTATAAATACCCCCACCACTCATTCCATTTTATCAAAGTGTTGTGATCCTTATATATATAGATAATACAATGATTATTTATGGTGCTCAAAGGCACCCACCAATTATGTGTATATTTCTTTCTTTTTCATCCTTTTTGTATTTTCTATTTAAGAATTGAGTGGATGGGTTGCTTCTATTCATTTCTAGAAATAGGTGTAAATTCCAATATGTAAACCATTATGAACCTAGCACAATATACCATTGATTTTGGATACATGGCCACTCCTTTAATCCATCCCATTTCAAAATATAGATATGTAATTATCTATGATAACATCAATTTAAAATGGGTTCGAACCTAGGAATTTCTAGATTCAAGATCCAATGCATGAATAACCTCACCATATGAGAGTGAAGAGACTTTATAAACACCTTGTGTGCATATCAATTATTTAAATACCATAAAAAACATGCATGGGAACTTCACATGAATGGTTATAGAAGTTATGGAAATGAAGGAAGGTAAGGTGTATTTTTACACTAATAAATTTATATAAACAAGTTTAAAATTTCTTATCAAAATAAGGAATTCATAGTTGGAAATTATATCAAAGAAAAACATACTAAAATAGCTACAAAAAAATCACATAGAGATTAAGGTAATGTTCTTCATATTTTATCAAAATACAAGTCTATGAAATAGTTAGAACATCCTTATTGTGCAAATATATCTTTATTTATTGTGAAAACTTTTAAATTTGAATTACAATTATTTGAGGAGATGAAATAAAAGATAAAGACAACCATCCTTCATGTTCTTTTGCTACTTCAATCTATAATGACTTTTGAACCCATACATAGAGTAATTTCTATGACTAAACAAATATTAGAGGTTATGATTGATCAATAAATGGTACTTCAAACCTACCTTGATACTATGTTATATTACATAATATTTTTTATTTAGGTAAAATAAAGAGGTGGGTTTTTTGAATAGGGTCCCCAAAACCTATTTATATAAAATTTTCATACATCCACATAAAACAACAAAGCCCCATTGATACTTAAAAAATTTGAAGCATAATAAGTTACATATATTTATCATACCACAATAAAATCCCAATGAAACCCCAAACAAAATTAAGCATACCTAGCCAAGACAGTACAAGGATCCCAAAAATTAACAACATTACATCTTCTTATTTTTAAAAAAGATTTTTGAAAACCACACACTGCATTTTCTCCTCAACAATTAAGTTGGGTGGTGGCACCTCTTAATTTAGGTTTGCTAATCCCTCCACTACTTCCCTCATAGGATAGAAGTTAAAATGCCTTAATCATTTCATCATCCTTTCCATCCCCTGGTGGCCTAAAAATAAAATAATTTTCACTAGCAAAGGTGGTGTTGAGAAGCAACACACCCCCACTGAAAATGAATTTCCACCCTTTGAAAATTTTGAGCTTTCATTTTGCAGTAAGGACCCTCTTGATGTTTTTCAGGTTTTAATTCCAAATTTGCTTGCCTCCTTTTTCAAGTTGTGCTTTTATTTGCATCTGGCTTTGATTTATTCCAGAATTCATTTTTCACATGTTAGAATCATTGCTGATTAAAGAAAATCTTTCACCGGTATGAAAAAATGCAGATTCCAGATAGATGAATTCATTGGAAGCCAAAACTTTCCATTTTTGGCAAGGTCGCGAAATCGCGACACTTCCATTTTTGGAAATGTCGCGAAATCGCGACACTTTCCATTTTTGGAAATGTCGCGAAATCGCGACACTTCCATTTTTGGAAATGTCACGATATCGCGACACTTTCCATTTTTGGAAATGTCGCGAAATCGCGACGAGTTTGGAGAGAGAAAGCAAATGCGTACGAACGACACGATTTTGCGACATGTCGCGAAATCGTGACATGTCGCATTTTCATGGCTGCAAGAGAGAAAAATGACTAAGGCATAGAAAGGGCGTGATTTTGCGACATGTCGCAAAATCGTGACATTGCATTTGAAGAAGTGAAAATTGGCAAGTCGACATGTGGAAATCGCGACGTCGCGAAATCATGACGTTGAGAGAGAACAAAGGCTGAATGTCCGAAATTCGACAGAAGAAAAGTCTAAGGCATGGAAAGGTCGCGAAATCACGATGTTTTGGAGAGAAAAGGATTGAAGAAGCAATGGTGTCGCAAAATCGCAATTTCGCGACGTCGTGAAATCGTGACACAAAGAAAGCAAGGTGATGTCGCGAAATCGCGACACGAAGAAGAAAAAAAGGAAGAAAGGTAAGGACATCCAAATCGCGACCAAGACAAGAAGAAGGCGAGAGAAAGAAAAAGGAAGAGCAGAAGAAGGGCATGTCCGAACGTCGAAATCGCGACAAGAAGCGAAGGCAGAGGGCGCGATCGGACATGTCGCGAAATCGTGACATGTCCAAAAGAAAGAGGCGAAGGAAGTCGGATTTCGGACATGTCACGAAATCGCGACATGTCGCATTTTCGCGGCATATGGAGAAAGCGCGAAGGACAGTCGCGAAATCGTGACATGTCGCATTTTCGCGGCCATGACAAAAAAGAGCCCGAAAGTGGAAAACAACTAGAAATGGACACGTGTCACGATTTTGTGACACGTGTCAAGACAAAGCAAGCCACGTATCAGATAATTAGAGCCGCATGTATACTGAACTTTAGGGTTTCATTTTAATATTTAAGGTTTTGATTTAATAATTTTAAAATGCTAATCCTTGTTTGTCTTTCATGCAGGAAGCCATCTGGCACTTACATGATAACGGAGAAATGGCCATAAAGACAAAGTTAAGTGCAAATTAATCGAAGACAGCCATATTGAAATGAGAGATGCCGAGAATTGCTGTTTCATCCAAATTTTATAGATCTGGCCGCAAAGAGACTTTACGGTGACTAAGCAGCTGCCCATTTAATGGAGTATGTCGAGAATTGGCCGAAAAATGAAAATATCTACACTCAGTTACCGAAATTTGCCGATGGATGCATTTAATGAAAATTTATGGCAAAATTAATGGCTTGCAGACATTTTCAACTCAGGGATGGCTCTGCGGAGATGAAATGTCAAAGAAGTGGTGACTCATCCAAATTACCCGAGGGCATTAATGAGGGCATTTACTCACAGTTACGGGTGAATGCAAGTGGCATTCGAATTCTGTTTTCTCCATTTATGGCAAGTGACTGCACTGAGTTGTAGAATGGTTAAGTTTTATCAAGACTTTGTTTTAAATGGCTTTATATTGTAAAACCCGGGTACTAGGGTTTAAGATGATAAGATTTAGGGTTTGAGAAGAAGATATTTCTGAAAAGATCAGTGGTCTGTCCCGAGTCTATAAATACTTCTTCTAAATGTAATCGCAGGAGGCGGAGACTTAGAAATAAAAGGCTATTGAAGCAATTTCTTGCAAATCTTGTTAAATACTTTATTTCTGGACTTGGAGTTGATGTGCTTTTGTTTTCTCGTGATAGCATGGCCAGGAGCCTAATATTTTTCAGATTGTGATAAGTTCATCTTCTTTTGTTATCCTTTTCTTTAAAGTTTATTAAATATATGTCAGTAAATCCGTGTTATCAAGATTAAATATGTTGTTGGGCTTCATTTGTTCTATTGTATGCTAGGAAAAATCATGGATTTAAGGTTCAAGTTTGTTCTAATTGCTCTGTCCTCACTGTGTGAGCTATGCTGCTGGTGAGAAATACCAATTTTAACGGACTTCCCTTCCGTTTATGATTTTCTTTCAGATCTGCTCCATATCTCGCCTTATGCTCTTAGTAGAAAGTGATCTTAGAAAGCTGGACACTTTCTTCTTTGATTTGTTCTGTTGTGAAGCTGATAGTATAAATAAAATTGGTAGTTTTGTTTTACAGCTAAGTTTGATAAACTTCTCTTTCTGCCCTACCCTACTCTCTTTGTTTTACCGTGAAATGATCCATTTTTATTTTCTTTTAAATTTGTCTTTTATTTAAATCACTGACCCATAAGAGCTAGATCAAAGAACTAATTTTAAATCCGATTGTCAACAAGTGACAACTTCTAAACATTACCGAACAAGTTCAAGAACCCGTTGTAAGGTAATGAGATATCCATATTGAAAACTATTCCGAAGCAGAAAAGAGTGAATAGACATTCGACCCAACTCTGTAACTCACACCTTGGATAACCAGCAAGATCCTAAAGTGAGTGGGATTTATCCCGTATAAGTGTTATCATAGTTTCATGCTCATTCTTCACAGGGTGTGTATAAAAGTCGTACCAACATTTAAAAATGGCGCTAGAAGGAGGGCCCACTGAACTCCGATCAGTATTGTAAATTGTCAGTACAATATTTAAAATTGCCGAAAAGAAGACCTCAAGTTCAGTAGTCTGTTAAGGATTGTAAGGTTGTAAGTGCTTGTGAAAAGTTGGATTCTACATACAGGGTAACAAGGTCCCACCCCAGAGCCGGAGAACTCCTTGTGCCCGAATTAGAAACTCCGAGAAGAAGTAGCCTCAGAAGGGCCAAGTCTCTGTCTCAAACAGTTTTATCACCGCTGGTAGTTACTCCAACTACAACTCATAATATCACCGTCAACCAAGTAGTAATGGCAAATTGGTTGGGTTCCACTGCTTTGAATATTCTAGGTATAGCCCATGACCTGCCTAGAAATCCGGAAAGATATCTCCCTAGATATAAACATGATGGGACAAGGACAACAGAAGAACACCTGGTAGCTTTCAAGAATGCTTTGAAATTATTAAATGTACAACATGAAGATGTTGCTTGCAGATTGTTCCCGTTCACTCTCCAGGAGGGAGCTTATGACTCGGTTTCTAAATCTCACTAATGATTCTATCACCATCTGGAATGACCTAGAAAAGGTTTTTGTGTCACAGTTTGGTGAGGTGATAGATCCTAGTATATTATACCAGTAGTTTTCTGGTATCAAAAGAGAATTAAGTGAATCTATCAGATCTTATAATGTTAGATTCCAGAAAGCTTATGGTAGACTTACTGGCTATTATGTACCGAATGCAGACCTGGCATTAGAGATTTTTAGAAACTCTCTAGATCCAATGACCTCTGTCTTCTTGAAAAGAGATCCCTCTGTTACTAATTTAACAGAGGCTTATAAAGAAGCTTTGATTCTGGAAAGACAGTTGGGACCCCAACCTTTAAATGCTCAGCAAATTCCTCTGGTTACACAAGCTCCCCCTGTGTTCAATCCCATACCACATCAGATGATGTTGCCAGTATGTCAGACTCTACCATCAAGGAAATCCATTGGTCGTAGCACCTGTTGAGAATGTACAGAACCTGTGCAAAGAGGCTGACAATGCAAGAGTTGAAGAAGTCTCAAAAATAGTTCAGAAGTTGGCCAATGATTTTTTGAGTTTTAAAAGGCAAGTTTCTACTGGGGACAACTCAAACAGGTATTCATATCAACCGAACAGATTCAACCGGCCCCCATATGAACCTAATAAAGATTACAAAGGTAAAGGTCATGATGTGAATATTTGCGATTTAGCTCTGCCTAATTGGTGCAGAATACATGCTACTTCTCAGCATGGGGAGTTGGATTGTTTGGAATTTTGTAATGCATTTGAAGCTTTGTCCTGGGATTTGATTTCTCCTAAAAATCAAAGAATTGCTGATGGCCCAAGTTCATCCAACCATAGTGCAGCTATGGTCTTGGATTCTTTCACTTTCCTGGATGAATCTGAGAATGTAGTTGAAATGCCTATGGATGAGGTGCAGGCTTTCCAACAGTACAGGAGGGATAACTACAACCTGAGAAACAGAAATCCGGAGCCTAACACTACATCAACCCCTCCGGACAACTCTCACAATGTTCCTCCAGATCCATCTCCAAGTAATAATCCATCTCCACCCAAGGGAGGAAATCTGAGAGGACCAGATGCTTTTGTCCCTCCACTTAATAAGGGATATAACATAGTGGAGGATATGAAAAAGATCAAGGCCAACATTACTCTTCATGAGTTGGCCCAAATTTCAAAGAAAAGGGACAACCTGATAAAAACATACTCTGGGCATACTACAAAATCTTTGGACAAGGGGAAGAAAATGGCAAATGCGAATGTAGCCATGTACAAAGAGAAAACCGAAGTTCCCCACTTTTTACTGACTGTTCGTATTTTTGGGAAGAACTTACACAATTGTTTGGTAGATTCGGGTGCATCTGCTAATGTTATGCCTTTGGCCATTTGTCAACAGTTGGGTCTGACCCCAATGAAGTCTGAAAGGAGAGTTGTCCAATTGGACAAATCAGAGGTTAAAGTAGTGGGAGAACTTCAAAATATTCATATCCAACTAGCATCTGAGCCAAGGGCTCAACATAAAATTGAAATTCAGGTTGTGGATATCCCCGTGGGGTACGGGATGCTTTTGAGCAGGGATTGGTCGAGATCTCTGAACGGATACTTGGCAACAGACTTTTCACACATGTGGTTGCCATGGAAGGGAGTGGCAAATCAATTACGGGTTGAAAGAGAACCCAGGTACAAGCATACAATTACTGAGTACAATGCAGAGAATGAGACTGTAAATATTGCGGAGGTAGATATTGGAGTTTACAATTTAACAACGGGACAAAATGAGAAGTTTAGTAAAGCCCATCCTGTTCATAGTAATGAAGTCTGGACGCTTCATGTGGATGGGGCTAAGTCTAAACAGGGTTCTGGCACAGGGGCAGTCCTTAAAGGGCCTGAAAGTCAGACATATTTTATGTCTTATCGCCTACAGTTCCCTTGTACAAATAATTTAGCAGAGTATGAAGCTCTGGTATTAGGTTTGAAATTTGCTTTGGACAAAAGTGTAAGAAATATTCAAGTTTTTACGGATTCAAAATTGGTGGCTAATCAAGTCAAAGGTAAATTCCAGTGTAAAGCATCTTATTTAAAAGGATACAAACATCGGGCTTGGGATCTTGTAGAAGATTTTGATGCATTTAATCTGACACACATACCCAGAGAGCAGAATTCACGTGCAGATGTCTTGGCTTCTTCAGCCGCAAGTTTAAAACCACTGGAAGAATTTAAATGGAACAAGTTTTCAATTGAGTTAGTCCCTTGTCCTTCAGTCCCAAATAATATAGATAATTTTCAGGTTTTCTCTGATGATCAACAGATTGTAAACTTTTTGCAGAGTACTAACACATTTGAAAATGCTATAATCGATGAGGGCCAAAGGGATACTCACTGGAGCAGTTAGATGATGACAGGGGAATAATAAGGTTGAAAGACAACAAAATTCCAAAAGGGATGGTGGAACTGGAGCGGCTCTTTGATGTTGACCAAATCAGGCAAAAAGTGAATTCTGAGGATTCTATGGGTGCAAAAGACAATGAGACTGAGAACCTGAACGTGGGGACTGAAGAAGATCCCAAGCACATCAAGTTGGCTAAGAACTGTGATCCAAAAATAAAAGGGAATATGATTGATTTTCTTCACAGGTCCAAGGATGTTATGGCCTGGTCATACAAAGACTTAAAGGTATTTGATCCGAAAGTTTACACTCATATTATACCTTTAAAAGAATTCTGCAAACCTTTCCGGCAAAAATAGAGGCATGTCAACGCTCTGTTAGAGCCCCTCATCCAAAAAGAGGTAGAAAAACTATTGAGTGCCGCCATTATTTTTCCCATCAGGCATTCTACTTGGGTGGCCAATTTGGTGCCAGTCAGAAAGAAAATGGAGAGATCCGCCTGTGTGTGGATTTTAGAAATTTGAACAAGGCATCTGAGAAAGATAATTATCCTCCTGCCTTCTATGGATGAGGTGTTACAGATTGTCAATGGTTCGGAGATGATGTCTTTCCTGGACGGTTTCTCAGGGTACAATCAGATATTGGTTGAGAAGGAAGACATAATGAAAATTGCTTTCACAACTAAGTGGGGAACTTTTGCTTACAAGAGGATGCCATTTGGATTAATAAATGCCGGAGCTACATTTCAACGAGCAATGGATCATGCCTTCAAGGGCCTTATGGGTAAATGTATTGTTGTTTACATGGATGATTTAACAGTCTTCTCTAAATCTCGGTTTGACCATGTAAAACACTTGGAGTCTGTGTTTAACAAATGCAGGGAGTTCGACATTTCTTTGAATCCGAAGAAGTGCATTTTTGGTGTAACGGAAGGAAAGCTCCTTGGGCACTTGGTCACAAAAGATGGCATTTCCATGGATCCGGACAGAGTTGAAGCCATATCCGGCATACCATTTCCCAACTCCAAGAAAGAGTTGAGGTCCTTCTTTGGAAAAATTAACTTTGTCAAGAAGTTCATCTCCGGTTTTGCAGAGATAGTCAAGCCACTGAATGACATGCTAAAGCAAACTGCTCAGATTGTCTGGACCACGTAAGCTAAAACAACGTTCCAAGAAATCAAGACCGCCATCAAACAAGCACCAGTTCTGGTAAGCCCAGATTTTAGTGCAAATTTTTATTTGTACACATTTTCTTCTGAACACACACTTGCCGCAGTTTTGACCCAACGGAGAGAAACCGGGGAACATACAATTGCTTTCAAGAGTACCAATTTAAAGGGGGCTGAGCTGAAATATTCTCGTTTAGACAAACAAGCTTATGCCTTGGTGAGAGCAGGCTAAGCGGCTCGTGCACTACATACTAAGAAGTAGAGTTCATGCTATAGTTTCGGACCCAACTGTTAAATACCTACTAAGTCAGAACGAGTTGGGTGAACTAAGAGGTAATTGGGTTACAAGGCTGCAAGAGTATGACTTAGAAATTAGGCCCGCAAAATTGATCAGAGGACTTGGTTTGTCCCGACACATTGCCGAAATACCCGTACGGGAAGAAGTTAATCGGTTAAATTCTGAATCGATGACCGGTATGGAGATATTATTCATCTGCTGCAATTTGGAGTTTGCCCGTCTCACTTGAATAGAACCCAAAGGAGAGCATTAAAACTGAAAGCTGCTCATTATCTCCTCAAAGGAGGTAATTTGTACAGAGAAAATTATGCTGGCATTTTCTTAAGATGCATTTCTCGGAGTGAAGTCAATGAAGTGATGTCCAGTTTTCATGAAAAGTTAGGGGCAGGACATTCCTCAGGATCTGCCACTGTGCATAAAATATTGAGAGCAGGCTATTACTGGCCTACATTATTTAAAGATGCCCATCAACATGTGAGAACCTGCCATCAGTGCCAAACTTTTGCAGCCAAAGAGGCCAACCGGGCTCTACCATTGCAGCCTGTTGTAATAAATAAACCTTTTATGCAATGGGGACTTGATTTTGTGGGAGTGATTAATCCAAATTCTTCAGCAGGGCATAAGTATGTTCTAACAGCTACTGATTACTGCACAAGATGGGTCGAAGCAGCAGCCACCACAAGAAGTACAGCTCATGAAGTGATCGAATTTCTAGAGTCAAATGTCATAACCAGGTTTGGGGTTCCTCTGAATTTGGTGTGTGATAATGGACCAGCCTTCCAATCATTGGAGTTTGCAGAATGGGCATACCAGATGGGGATAGTTATCAGATTTTCATCCAACTATTATCCCCAAGGCAATGGACTGGCCGAGTCCACAAATAAGAATTTAATGAATGCCATTAAGAAATCTGCAGCAGACAAACCTAGGCAGTGGCATACATTATTGAAATATGCACTTTGGGCTGACCGGATAAAATATAAAGTGGCTCTTAAGACTTCCCTATTTGCTTTGCTGTATGGTACCCAACCAATTGTTCCCATCTCTCCGAAATTACCTACTTACCAATTTGTCTTAGACTATTTTGAGGATCAAGCAGATGCAGAGGCTCGTGTTTTGGATCTAACTAATTTGCAGGATGAAAGACTCCAAGCCCTGGAACACTTCAGTCGGCACCAAGAAACCGTCAAGCGCTGGTTTGACAAGAGGGCCAAAGTGAAAGCTTTCAGACTGGCAGACCTGGTGCTTCTATGGGACAAGGCCCATGAAAAGAAGGGTAAGCATACAAAGTTGCAGCCACTGTGGATAGGCCCGTACCAGATTGCTGAGATTCTGGGTAATAACGCATTTCGTTTACAAGACCTTGATGGTAATTTTTTGGACCTCCCTGTTAATGGTCAATACTTAAAGCATTATTTCTCGACTGTTCCATCCAATATATCATTTGAATGAGTCACAAAGAAGTTGTAACATGTGTATACATTGTAAATAACTCTTTTATTTTATTTACTTTTTTCTGTGTTTTTTTTGTTTATTTTAGTTTTATTCTAAATGCCTGTACAGTTTTTAGTTTATTTATTTTAGTTTGTTTTTAGTTTATTTATTTTAGTTTTGTTTTTAAATGTCTGTGCAGTGTTGTTTTATTTTATTTAATCTTAATTGTCTGTGCAGTTTTAGTCTATTTTAAAGTTCTGTATTTTATTTTTTTTAAACTGTAGTTTTATTTCCTTTGTTGTCTGTACAGTTTTATTTTATTTCCTTTGTAAACTTTTTTTTATTTTTTTAATTTTATTTTAAAGTTTCATTTTATTTTATTTTGTTTTTAAAGGTCCGTGTTTATCCTTGGAAGTCTCGTACAAGTTTATTTTAGCTTTTAAAATTTTGTTCTTTAACCTTTGCCTCGAGCATCAATAAAAAAGTCACCTTCTAAAAATTGTTTTATTCTCGAGTCCGTAATCCAAGTTGTTCATTATCATAATTGTGAGATAGTCTCGCTTGAACTGAACAGTGGAACTATTTTTTTAGTCGAACAACAGTGGAAGGATGATTGGATTTTGTGTCTTGCTTGCCACAGTTGTTTTAATTATAAAGAAACTGCTATGCTGTTTGGTCGGAGAAACTCCCAGGGAATCCAAGAAAAGTTGGTCATAAGAGGGGACTATGATTCATGTAATTATTTGAGTATCCACAGAGGCTATCAGTGCCCAGGCTGAAGCAGTTCCAGATTGATGAAATATTAAAAGAAAATTGTTATTCTTTCTAAGGCTTTTCAGATGTTGATATATTTCAAGAGAGAGAAGATGAAAGTTGAGCAAGACAGCATAGAATTGGCACTGTTATTTCCAATATATATAAAAAAAAGAGTAATATAATCAAAGAGACAGCCAAGACTTCAAAAGATGTTTTTCTTCTACCAAGTTGTAGATTCTACCTTACAGTTGTGAATCTGGGTCGTGTAAATCTAAAGGGTAACTCTGTCGGGTCTGTAAAAGGCTAAACTAGTAAACAGAGCTCTACTCGGTTTCCCTTTTTACAATCTAAAAAAGCTGATCAATCTAGAGTTCAACATTCAAAGGCCCAATCATTCTTGAAGAAAGTTTTATACGCTTGTAATTGCACATCAAAAATCTTCCTTAAATGATTCAGCCTAGTATGTCCTTGGGAAATTTTGACAACTATCAGCTAGTAGTTAAATTATTTTGAAGAATATCTGTGGCAAGGCAAGATACATGGTCTATGTTGTTTTGAAACTAGAGTCCTGGGTTCTAAAATAATGCTACTATTTTACCCGCAGATATCGCCATTTGTTGAGAAGCAACACACCCCCACTGAAAAATGAATTTCCACCCTTTGAAAATTTTGAGCTTTCATTTTTGCAGTAAGGACCCTCTTGATGTTTTTCAGGTTTTAATTCCAAATTTGCTTGCCTCCTTTTTAAGTTGTGCTTTTATTTGCATCTGGCTTTGATTTATTTCAGAATTCATTTTTCAAATGTTAGAATCATTGCTGATTAAAGAAAATCTTTCACCGGTATGAAAAAATGCAGATTCCAGATAGATGAATTCATTGAAAGCCAAAACTTTCCATTTTTGGAAGGTAGCGAAATCGCGACACTTCCATTTTTGGAAATGTCACGAAATCGCGACGGGTTTCGAAAAAAATCGGCCAAGTGTCAAAAACATAGCGAAATCGCGACACTTCCATTTTTTGAATGTCAATCGTGGACACTTTCCATTTTTGAAAATGTCACGAAATCGCGACGGGTCTTGAGAGAGAAAGCAAATGCGTACAAAACGTCGCGAAATCGTGACATGTCGCATTTTCTAAGAGAGAAAAAAGCTAAGGCATGAAAGGGCACGATTTCGCACATGTCACGAAATCGTGACATGTCATTGGAGGAAAACAAGACTAAGGAATGTCGATCACGATGTCAAATAAAGAAAGCCAAGGCAAAAGGTCAACATCCAAACAAAGAAAGGAAGAAGGGGCAAAAGACAAATCACGAGAAAGAAGAGGTAGGGAAAGAACGGAGGTCGCGAGAAGCAAAGAGAAGTGCAAGGAAGGGTCGCGATTTCGTGACATGTCACGAAATCGTGACATGTCACATTTTCCCATAGGAAAAGCAGGGGTCAGCGATTTCGTGACATGTCACGAAATCGTGACATGTCGCATTTTCGCGGCCATGACAGAAAAAGAGCCCAAAAGTGGAAAACAGCTGGAAATGGACACGTGTCACGATTTTGTGACACGTGTCAAGACAAAGCAAGCCACGTATCAGATAATTAGAGCCATGTATAATGAACTTTAGGGTTTCATTTTAATATTTAAGGTTTTGATTTAATAATTTTAAAATGCTAATCCTTGTTTGTCTTTCATGCAGGAAGCCATCTGGCACTTACATGATAACGGAGAAATGGCCATAAAGACAAAGTTAAGTGCAAATTAATCGAAGACAGCCATATTGAAATGAGAGATGCCGAGAATTGCTGTTTCATCCAAATTTTACAGATCTGGCCGCAAAGAGACTTTACGGTGACTAAGCAAACTGCCCATTTAATGGAGTATGTCGAGAATTGGCCGAAAAATGAAAATATCTACACTCAGTTACCGAAATTTGCCGATGGATGCATTTAATGAAAATTTATGGTAGAATTAATGGCTTGCAGACATTTTCAACTCGTGGATGGCTCTCACGGAGATGAAATGTCAGAGAAGTGGTGACTCATCCAGATTACCCGAAGGAATTAATGAGGGCATTTACACACAGCTACGGGTGAATGCAAGTGGCATTCGGATTCTGTCTTCTCCATTTATGGCAAGTGACTGCACTGAGTTGCAGAATGGTTAAGTTTTATCAAGACTTTGTTTTAAATGGCTTTATATTGTAAAACCCGGGTACTAGGGTTTAAGATGATAAGATTTAGGGTTTGAGAAGAAGATATTTCTGAAAAGATCAAGGTCTGTCCTGAGTCTATAAATACTTCTTCTAAATGTAATCGTAGGAGGCGGAGACTTAGAAATAAAAGGCTATTGAAGCAATTTCTTGCAAATCTTGTTAAATACTTTATTTCTGGACTTGGAGTTGATGTGCTTTTGTTTTCTGTGATAGCATGGCCAGGAGCCTAATCTTTTGCAGATTGTGATAAGTTCATCTTCTTTTGTTATCCGTTTCTTTAAAGTTTATTAAATATATGCTATAAATCGTGTTATCAAGATTAAATATGTTGTTGGGCTTCATTTGTTCTATTGTATGCTAGGAAAAATCATGGATTTAAGGTTCAAGTTTGTTCTAATTGCTCTGTCCTCACTGTGTGAGCTATGCTATTGGTGAGAAATACCAATTTTAACGGACTTCCCTTTTGTTTATGATTTTCTTTCAGATCTGCTCCATCTCTGCCTTATGCTCTTAGTAGAAAGTGATCTTAGAAAGCCGGACACTTTTTTCTTTGATTTGTTCTGTTGTGAAGCTGACAGTATAAATAAAATTGGTAGTTTTGTTTTACAGCTAAGTTTGATAAACTTCTCTTTCTGCCTTACCCTACCCTCTCTGTTTTACCATGAAATGATCCATTTTTATTTTCTTTTAAATTTGTCTTTTATTTAAATCACTGACCCATAAGAGCTAGATCAAAGAACTAATTTTAAATCTGATTGTCAACAAGTGACAACTTCTAAACATTACTGAACAAGTTCAAGAACCCGTTGTAAGGTAACAGACATCCATATTGAAAACTATTCCAGAAGCGGAAAAGAGTGAATAGACATTCGACCCAACTCTGTAACTCACACCTTGGATAACCAAAAAGATCCTAAAGTGAGTGGGATTTATCCCGTATAAGTGTTATCAGAGTTTCATGCTCATTCTTCACAGGGTGTGTATAAAAGTCGGACCAATAGGTGGGAGCATCTATCTTGGAACTGATGCCTAAGAAAGAATTTTTCAAGTTAGGTTACATGTTGTAATATATTATATTATTTGGTACATGTCAATGTACCACCATGGGTACATGTTTAGATTAGGAATTTGTCTTAGATTAAAATTTGGGTATTTACTTTATGCAATGTAATAAATGCACAAGTATTATTAGAATGTGCAATGATGTAAATGTATGTTTTCCATGCGTACATGAGTCATAGAATAGGAATATCAAGATTCATAGGTAGGTGAAAGGCCAAGAGACATGTCTCATTACATATAGGTATTTATATAATGAGTGAAGGAAAATTTTGGAGAGCACAAGATAGAGTAGTAGTAGATACAATGTAGAGCATGTATGGAATATGGAGTGTTTGAGATCTCCACTTCATAGAAATGTACTATTTTTTTGAGATTTCAATAATGGTTGATTGATAGGAAATAGGAGATTTCATTTTTAGAATTTTTGAAATTACTATTTGGCTAGAGTCTTTCCACAAGGTTGCAAAAAAACTTGTGAAGACTAGGACTCAACATAGATCTCTTTTCCACTAGATTGAAGGATAACTAGTGATGTTTATTTATTTATAGATATCTAGATATTTGCATGGATTTGCTTGCTACTATCTAATTTTTTTTGTTGCAAATAATTAGCTCTCATAAGTTGAGAAGCTTCCTTCAATGATTAGAGAATAATTTCATCTTTGATTACCTAAAAGTCTATGTGCTTTCCTCGTGCAAGGATTAGTTATTTGTTCAAAAAAAAGTAGAGGATTGAAGAATCCATATTGAAGGAAGAGGATACTTAAGAAAAAAGAGTCCCATAGAATATAGAAGACTGCAGATAGAGAAAGAGAAGACCCAAGAGAAGAGGTCTCAAGAAAAGTTGAAAGGAGAAAGAAGAAGAAGGCTATAGAAGCCCTACTGAAAAGTTGAAGAAGTGGCCATTGGAGAAGATTTGAAGAAATCTCAAGGGAGAATATTTCTAGTAAGGAGAAGCACTTGATAAAGAAGAATTTGGGACAATTGTTGCCATCCAAAAATAAGCCCAAAAGGAAGAAGGATTTGGCAAGAAGTTTGCCAAATTTTTGAAAGAGATTCTTGAAGACCTCAAGACATTCAAATTCTTGAGAAGAAGGCCAACAAAGAGGCCCAATTTTAAGATATAATTCGGAAAGGATATTGAAGGGGAAAGGAGCTAGAAGAGGCCATCATATTTGAGATTTTTGAGGACAACCACAAAGGATTTTGAGGCTGACTTACGAAGGAGAAGATTTTTTATTTTGCAGCAAAATTTGAAGAGTCATAGGACAAAAAAATCAAAGTGACATAAAGCAATGATTTGGAGAATTTTAGGAGAAACATTGGACAGTATAGAAGTTGATCTTTAGGTAGCATTAAAATCTACAAATTAGAGAAATTTCCCAACAAATTTGAGAGAGTTTAGGATAGCAAATCTAGGGAGGAATTGGCTGCATTAGAAGCTAAAAAAGTATAGATTTTTAGACAGAAAGAGGGCAACAATTTGGGTAGCACTAATAGCTGCAAATTTTAGATTCCAAGAGAACAAGTTTGGAGGAGAATTGGAGCCACAATAATCATATTTTCAAGCAATAAATTAAAGGTAAAAATGAATATAAATTTGGATAGCAAGTAGAGCTACAAAATTGACAAGTTCAAGGTAACATTTGAGTAGAAAGGAGAGCTACAATATTGATAATTTTAGGGCAGAAAAGCACAAGGAATTGAAGCTGCAAAATTCAAAAAATTGGGGCAGCAAATAGGTGAACCAAATCACCAAGAAATATTGCTACAAAGGAGGCCAAAATAAGGTTTGAAAATTGGTGTTATTAAAGTATTATTTAAGTTTTTGACACCATATTTGAGTAGCAAAAGGAAAGGTCTCAAGTTTACATCTTCAAAGATAGGAAAAGAATTAGCTGCAAAAAGGTATGCTACATTGGTGCTATAAAGGTTATTATTTAAGCATTTAAACCAGTTTGCTTTAAGGTTATATTAGCACCATATTAGAGCCATTAAAGTTAGCAAAATAGAGCTCTAAATTTTAGTGTCTCCAAGGAGAGAAAGGAGGCATCTTGGTTATCTTCAAACCTGCACATTTCAACAACATAAAGAAAATTAGATATTGCATAAAGGAGTTATAAGGGAAGATAACATTAGTTTCAAAGCATGTTATAAGAGTCATCGAAGTGCAGATTTTTCTAAGGTCTATTGAGCAAAAGAAAGAGACTCAATAGTAAACAAAGACAACATAGATTTCTAGTATCTAAAGACACCAAGAGGTGTGCTAAGTATTGAAAAGCCTTTGGTGAAGGTAAGTTATCAAAGGTGTAGAAGAACTACCATAAGCAACACCATCATATTGAAGGAGATAGCCATTTGCACCAAGGAAGGCAACGTAGAGCATTGATAAACAATCATTGTTTGGCCAACATAAAGCATTGGAAACCATCATAGATTGCAAGGTTGAGCCACTAATATTGCACCACTAGTGTGAGGAGAAGGAGCATAGTCTCATTACCACCAATAGAATTATAGGATGTAACATACGAACAAATAGCATCAAAGAGTGAGCGTTGAAAATACAAGCATCATTAGCACCACCATAACACCACCAAGAAGTCGAAGAGCCACCACCTTGAAGAAGAAGGAAGTTAGGGCAAGGTGAGCACCACCAAATCTGAAGCAAGCTCCATTACAAAGGAATCATCCATATTGAAACTACCATAGGAGGAGAGCGTTGGAGAAGTAACAATTAAAAGAACCTCAGTGAACATTGGTAAGCACAAAGGAGTTATGAGTGATTGAAGGCCAAGAAATAAGAGAATCAAAATTAGGGTGCATAAGGTGCATGATAAGGAAGGTCAAGCATTAAGAAGTCATCTACCACATGGAGGATATTACATATTCCATTGGAGGAGAGCAATGTTCCATTTGCAATGTTAAAGAGTCATAATACATTCATGCCCATGAAGTATAATTCTCATGCCAAGTGTTAAGCAAGATAAATTTGGGTAGAGCACCATAGGAGATGTTAAAATAAGTGCAAAGACTTTTGGTGCCACTTGGTACTTGATACTCAGAACACCAGTCATGATTGAAGGAAGGTGCAATGTCTAAAGGGTGCCTATTAGTGCATGGGCCAAAAATAGCCTGAGTACAATGAAGGGAGTGCATGAAATCATAATTGAGTGCATTGGAGAATCTTGGAAAGTATAGAGGAGAGTCAAACCTCAAGAGACTAAATTGAATGAGCAAGGAGATGCATTAATTGCAACAAGAGAGAAGTCTTCTTTGAGCGCAGGTTTCAGAGTTGAAACAAGTCAAGTTTGGTACATCTCATATACAAGAAGGTAAGAATTATTTAATTCATAACCTTTGCAAAGTTTAAAGGAGGTATAAGGCATATTTTAAGGATAAAATTAATTAAGATTTTATACTTAAGGTTATTTGAATAATAGGAGAAATAAGGTGATAAATTATAACCTTAGATAAAGTATTGAATGCCTTAGAAGATATTTGAAGTGAGAAGCATTGAAATTACTTTATTCAATTTTGGAATTCATATTGCATTAAAATATTTGCAAATTATTAAACTTGGAGGTATAAGGATTACTACACAAAACTTGAAATATTGAATTTGCAAATACATTAGTTTTCTAAATTTCCAATTAGGGAGTTATAAGGAGTTCAACACCAATTTAAATATCTTGAAATTTAGAATCTATACTATTGAAAATTAAAGGATAGAGGAAGCAAAACATAAAGTTGGAAACTACATTGGAATTAGTCTCTTACTCAAATTAATGAGACATAAGGAATCCAACTATAGAGCCTTGAAGATAGAAAATTATATCAATTGAAAGTGCATCAAAAATATCTTTAGCTTTCTATTCACAAATAGGGAGAAATAAGGTGAAGAATAGTAGTTGAACATTAGGGAGATAAAAGGGATTCAACTCAAAGGAAAACTAAGAAATCTAAGCACTTTATCAAGACCATATTACATTCAAAACACTTGGGAGATACAAAGTATTCTACAAAACTTGAAAATTGAAAAGATCTTATCTCATACTCAAAACTAGGGAGATATAAGGTAGTCTACAAGTATCATCATGACAACAAATAAATTCATTCTTATAAAATCCCAACTTGTTAAAGGACCTAATTACTCTTCATGGAAAAATAAAGTGAGGGCAATATTGATAGTTGAAAATATTTGGGATATTTTTAAAGGAGCAAAAACTAAACCTACTACAAATGCTATAGAGATTCAAAATTTTGAAGAAGATGAAGCAAAAGCACTCATGATAATAATATTTATAATTACATATGAAATACAACCCTACATTAGTTTAGTAGAAACTTCTACAGAAACTTGGAAAACCTTAGCCAAGATATTTTAAGAAAAGAATAAAGCAACTATCTTTAACCTTAAAACTCAATTGCATTATATAAAAGTTAATAGTGGTGAAAGTATATAATTGTTTCTAAGGAAAGTAGCAGATATAAAATAAAAATTATTAACCTTAGGAGAAAAATTTGAAGACAAGTTTCTTATTCAAGTAATCCTAAGAGCACTTCCAGAAAGCTACAAGAATCTAGTCACATCTTTACAAATTCTAAGTAAAGATACATCATTTAATGAGTTAGTCAATATACTACAATAATATGAGGTAGAAAATTTAGTAAAATATGAAATGACTAACAATGCCCTAGTCTCAATGTAGAGGGGGAAAATTGCCCTACCGCGTACAATTACCAAATAAAAGGTTGGATCCACAAGGAGGGAACCTTTTGTGGGGTAAACCATGAGGGTATGTTGTACTCTACACTCAGTTCTAGGGGGAAGGGTTCACCAAGAATGGTTTAAGGACTTGCTCCAAATTCTCAATATTTAAGAAAACACCTAAGTTTGACCTTTCTAGATCTAAGCTAAAAAAGATAAGGACAATGCATAAAATAGAATAATGCAACTGAAAATAGAATAGAGGCATACAAGGGCTATCCTGGAATGATTCTTTATTTGAATGCTCACTAACCTAGGGTTTATTTTAGAAAACCTTTAAAATAGAGATGCACTAGACAATTACACAAAAATTATCCCTAGATGTAAGCTAAATGCCTTTCTATTTCAGATGCCTAAGAATCAACAATAAAACCATATTTTCAATCAATGGAATTGATATAGCACTTATCTAGACTGGTGGTTGACTTAGCCTTTTCTGCCTCTTATCTAGTGATACTAAGGATTCATATTTCTGCAAGATCACTCATGAACACTGAAAAACAGAATTAGTATTAGGGGGCCTGCATAGGCCACTGTGTGATAGATCTAGCAGTAGTCAAGACCCCTAGGTCCTTTTAGATGACCTTTCAATATAAAAGAAAAAATTCACCTTTGGAAAATTAATCATAAATCATAAAGATAGTAGTAGAAAATGGAAAGAAAAATACAACAATATGATCCAAAAATAGAATGGAATGCAACAGTGAAAGAAAAATCTAGAAATTGCCCCCAGTGTGCCCTAGGGCAAAATCACGCCTCACCTGGAGCAGGCACGATAACGCAATAATGAAATCACACCCTATATGGAAGGGGTGTGATTTCACTTTTGTGAATAAATTTGCCCTAATTAACACAGGCGAAGTCACACCTTGCTAATTCCAAGCGTGATTTCACTACTAATTAAAGAAAAATAAGAAGTGAATACAGAAGATGAAATAAATGCAGATAACAAAGTAATCAAACCCTAATGGATGTCACAAAAGCAGGAAGAAGAGATTCAAGTATCCATATGGGCACTCTGTCTCTCTGAGCTACACCACAAATCCACCAAGTTACACAACCTAATCAATCCAATCCACGCAATAGAAGATCAATATAAAATTCATACTTTAGGGGTTCGCTTGCAGTATAGAAAATAAATAAGAATGAACTATAAATTTGAGCATAATCAATTCACATAGAGATTGCATAAATTTTTGCATATCACACTTGCACTTATTCTTGTTATGATTAAGCAAAAATATCCTTCCTTTTATAGATGAAATTGGAGGGAGAAAGCAGGCACAAATAAACTCATAGCCAACGCCAAAACATGTGAGAGGTTTTAAACCTCGGTCTAAGCGAGCTCAAAAATAATAAAATAAAATAAATTTAAAAAACTAGGTTAAACAACAAAGTCGTGCCATGTCCTGATGGGGTGTGAAGTCACGCCTCGTAAATACGGGGTGTAATTTTGCTAAAAGGTAAACAAATAAAAAAATAAAGGCAAAGAGGTCTTCCTTTGCTCTTGGAAATGATTGAGGGCCTCTTAGGGGTACTAAGGAAGATTTCCCACTCAAAGTGGGTTAATTTTTTGTGTCTACATTTTTCCCCCTCTTTGATGCATTTATGGCCTATTAAATGCATCAAAGAAAGAATGTAGACTCCTACATATGAGCATACAACAAGCACACAAAAAAAAAGTGCAAGGAAGGGGGTGGCCAGGTTTGGGAAGAAGGGTTAGATATTACTACCATTAATGTCTCTATGGCTAGGGTGCCCCCTCGAGTTTCAAAAGGGATGAAAGTTACTTAAGAAAATTGAAAAAGGTAAAATAAAGAAATTACAAAACACAAAAACAAAGCAAGCAAACAAACAACAGAGCAAAGAGCACTGGGTACAACATGAACCTAATGCAGCTAGTATGAAATGCATGGATGAATAGAAGAAAATGAAAGAAAGAAGAAGGTAAAAGAGAGAAAGAAGAGAGGAGACAAAAAATTATGAAGTGGAAGAAGATGAAAAAGATAATGATAAAACTCCAAAGGTCAATCATCTAAAATTGAGATGGAAGCCAAACTAGAACCCTGAATAGAGGGTATTATGCTCAAAATATAGTCCATGTATAGAGTGGAGAACCTACTATGGGTGTAGTACTTGCTAAATATGGACCAATAATTGAAGTGTATAGTGTAACCCGCTATGGGTGGTTACTCACTAGTGATTGATGTGGGGCAATTACCCGCTAGGATGTATGTCGAGGCCTACTGTCAATGGCCAAGGAGCTGATCCTGTAATGGGGTGTTGGGCCCACTGAGTCAAAGAGAGACATAACTTGATAGGGGAGTTATAATATATGTTGATGTAAAAATTATATATGTGTATGCTAGTACTACCCGAGAGGGTGTATGTGCATGTATGTATGGACCTGTTAGTCTAAAAGGACTACCTTGAAAGATAGCAAAGCTTTACAGTTTGAAACTAGTGTTTCATTTTTTGAGACATAAAGAGCAAAAAGGACTAAGGTATAATAAAGGTTGCGATTTCATGACATGACAAAGTTTCGTGGATTCGGAGAGGAGATAAAAAGCCAAAGTGCCATAATGTCATGATTTTGTGACATAACAGGTTTTCGCGAGCGAGTAGGCCAAAAGAGCAAAAGTGTGAAGGAATATCACGATTTTGCGACATGATAGGTTTTCGCAAGAAAATGGCCTGAAAAGAGCAAAAGTGTGAGAAAATATCATGATTTTATGACATGACAAGTTTTTACGAGCAAGCAGCTCGAAAAGGCCAAAGTGTGAGAAAATGTCATGATTTCATGACATGACAGGTTTTCACCAAACAAAGATATAAGTAGAAATAAATAAACATGCCTTCAAAAGCTTGTGTCGGCAAGTGATGATGGATAGTGAAAGAAGCATCAAAATCTCAAATTTTTGCTATCAAATTTTGTTTATTATTAGAAGCCATGCAAAACATATTGAAGCATTGTTATAGCCTGATTGCTTGTAATTGATTTTATGTCAGAATGTACTAGCTATAAATATACTCACCATAGGGTATATATAATAGTAAATGCACCCTAAAAAGGGGTTAGATCTTAGGCATTTACAAGATTGAATTTAAGTACTCTGAATACAAGCAATAAAATTACACTTCTATTGGCTTCTAGTTCATAGTGTGAAAGTGTAAGTATTAATATTTTTTGCTTCTATTCACATTATTGAGTTGTATATTGTATCTATTCTAAATCTGGACTTATACATAATATAAATCATATTGCTGGAGTTAGAATTCAATACATATATGTGTTAAATAAATATCTAAATCACATTTGAAGACTGATTTTTATGTGAAGATAATAAATGCTTGAACAAAAAGAGTATATACATTTATCTTAGTTTTTGTTTATCTGTATCATGAGAAAATCTTTAGCTATGACTACATTTCCCTCTCTTTCAATAATTCTCTTTTCCCTTTTCTCATAAAACCATTAAGGAACCATCCTCCTCTAGAGATTAGATGGAATATCCCAAGGCTAAGTTCATGTATTCAATATTAACAAAGTCGTAGGTGCAAATAACAACCATAGGCCAATTTTGTTTCAATAGTTTTTGGCATGCCTGATGGGACTTTAAATCCCACAGTATTCTATAATATTTAGTGTTTGTCTTTGACCTTTTTAAAATCTAAATCAAATCACTTGGTGACTCTGTATGAAGGTATAGACCTAATAAATGCCTTATCTATTTATCTAGTTAGAACTTATGATTGTTTACCTATATAATAACTAGATCTAAAGAAATAAAATTTGAAGAACCCATTGAGTTCTTCGAGTTACATCTTGGTAGCCTAAGAGTGCATCCAATTTTATCTGCTAGATCAAACCCACCTACTACCAGTATTACTACCCTTGTACCTACAATTTTTTCCATCCCTACTATTAATACATCTTCAAATATAACTACCAATAGTTCTATAGTGCACACAAGTATAATCATTACAATGGTAGCTCCACCATCTTATCTTAAATGGAACCACATGGGTCCACTAAACCTGGTGGTCTAGAATCCAATTCTTATTGTAGCTTTGAAGGCATTGCCTTCATATGATGGAACAGATAAAACAACATATGAACATTGCTTAGATGGTGTCTCCTTGGTAGAAATTTACAACATCACTCAAGAATATGTAATGATCAGGTTGTTCGCCATTTCATTAAAGGAAAAAATGATCTTTAGGTACAAATCACTTCCCACTCAATCCATCGTGACTTGGGTAGAACTCACTGGTAGGATGGTAGACAAATTTTGTAGACACCTAAAACATGTCATGTTCAAGGAGACTACTCACATAGGCACACTCATAGGTCATGTGACTAAACCTTGGGACCTTCCAAGTGTCAAAAGTGGTTTTGGCCACTCATATGGGGCATTTTCAGCCCATCCAAGCCTGGCCATTGTAGACCAGAGCGGCCAGAATCCAGCCGCTGTAGCTCAGAGCGGCCAAACCTTAGCCGCTGCAGATGACAGCGGCTAAGCTTTAAATGCATTTTGTCGCCCATCCAGCCTAATATTGGGTGGAAGTGGCAGTCTGCATGCAATAAGGATGAGCGGGGACAACTTTGCATTCCTCCTCACAGCCAGTCTACATGGAAGACTCAAGTCCAGATTTAGACTTCAGTTAAACATAGAAAAACAAAGAGCTTCTCATGCTAACACCTAGTACGCATGAGGGATTCAGTCCTAGGGTTTGAACATTGACCTAGGGCTTCAAACACTTTATAAGGAGTAAACCTAAAAGCACTAGGGGACCTTCTAAGACCTTATTTTATCAATCAAAGAGAGAGAACATCATACATCAGAACTTTGAACAGGTTGGATCATTGAGGAGAGCTTCTAGAGACTTGGAGAGCTTCCCTTGGAGATCGATTCTTGTAGCGGAGCCCTATCGGATTGGAGGGAAAATCTGAACATATAAGGTAATCATTTTAACATTAGTAGCAGACTTGAGCCCATAGCCATTGGATCAATAGAGAGAGATTTCACCTTAGCGGTCATTGTCCTAGATAGTGGCCCACAACCTAGTCTAGGGTTTTAGGTGTTAGTTTCTTTTATTCTGCTTTCTCTTTCATTTCATTAGCATAAGCTTTATTTTAGTTATTCGCATTCATAGTACTAGTTTCATTGCATTTGTTTCCATTGAGCTTATTCATTGCTAACAGCCTCATCCAGGGAGGCAATCTCGGACATCTAAGCGTGTGTTGTTGTTTCATTGATTTCAGGGCTACAGGTTCAATCGAGAAAATCTACAACATACGAGAGCAAGAGGATCCCTCTAGAAATCAGACCTAGAGAAGGAGGCATCTATAAGCCCTCATACATTTTTATGTGCATCATCGAGAAGCCTTATAAAGTGCCCCCCTATGCGAGGGGATATTTTATACACCTGCTGCCCTCTTTGTGTGTAAAATCATGTATCAAATGAAGGGTATCCCTTAGAGGGATTCATATGTAACCGGATCTTGGGAATATCAATACAAAAAGCATTCATTCATTTATTTCTTTACATTCTAGTTATATCTGCTTTATGCCTTTCATTTATTGCATGTTTAACATTAAAGGATTCAATCGAATCACAAGTAGAGTAGTTAGTGGATGACGCACCGCTTCCCTAGGGTCACTATAGATGGTGATCATGATGGGACTCCTACCTAGTTCTTTAGTTTATTTTCATTTTTTAGTACTTTACTAACTCGGGTTTTGTGTGTAGGTTTAGTCACTCTGATCTACAATGGCCATAAATCAGCCACTCTGGTCTACAATGGCCAGGAGTCAGCCACTCTATTCTACAATGGCCAAAAATCAGTCACTCTAGTCGACAGCGACTAGAACTGGAGTGCAGTAGAGGTCAAAACATTGATTCTCTGAGCTGGATTAAAGGTTGGTACAACTTTTTTGACACTTTATAGTTTTATATATATTTTTATTCTCTTAAAAATAGTGATAATTAAGACATATTTCAATTTGGAAAACTGAAAGAATGAAAGAAAAAGAACTTGCATCTTGCACATCTTAGGTTTCCTTTTAGATTTTCCACTAGGCATTGCTAGGAACAATGACTTCTGTCTGTAAAGTTCACCCTAGAATCCAACGTGCTAGACACTATGTGTTGTTTTGCTTGCTTTGAGGCCTTTCTAAAGGCCATACTTGCACCTAATAGAGTGCATTCATTAATCTCATAGTAGCTATGCACCTTTCTAAAATTGAAATGTATTTTGCATTAGGCATATAGGAAAGAGTCATTGTTGTTGTATGATGCATTCTTATTCATGCAAACTTAAAATGAACCCCACACACACACACATATTTTAAACATTGGGGAGTTGGATTTCATCACCAACCCTCAATTCAGTCCGATGACATTGGCATTCATCTCCTTCCACCAGTTTACCCCCTAGAGCTTCCTAGAAATGGATTGAGGAACTTACTTATAGTGATACTAAGTTACTTGTGTTCAAACTGTCTCCCACTATTGGAACAATCATTGGTTCAGAGTGGAAGAGCTAGGTGAACCCCCCACTGGGATTTAAGTGGTGTACCCTAGTCTCTTTTGAGAAATCATGTTTGGCATGAGTGTTCTTGATTATCACTATGGATGAGTCTCCTCATTCTAAATCCAAAGCAAGAACAAGAAACAAGAAACAACAAAACATCAAAATACAACAAATAGTTTAGGGCACACTTAAATTTGTAATCAAGATAAACATTTGCTTGATATTGTTTGGTCATATTTAAGTGCAACACAAAAGCTAAATTCCCAAAAATAATGGTCAAAACAAGAAGTAAACATCCTCGGTCTGATATCGAGGGAGAATCTAAAGCAATGCATACCCTTAGGCGAAGTCGTAGTAACATTGAAAGACCTACTCGTAAGACCATGAGATGTAGTTCCATGAGTCTAAGGGGTGATAACTCAACCCTTGGGGGATCTCCTCGAGAAACCCCAAATAGGGAACCACATCAAGGAACTACATCACATAAACACAAAGAGGCCTCATGACCATCATCATCAAGGAGACATGAGGAAGACTCAAGGCCTTCCTCTAAACACATAGAAACTTCTCAGAGACATGAGGAAGCTTCAAGAGCTTCCTCCTCACATGGACATAAGGAGGGTTCTAGACCCCGTTCTTCACATAGGGATGATGAGGTTTCCCCATATCCATCCTCATGGAGGGTAGAGAGGGCCACAAAACCCTCATCACCAAAAAGACACACAAGAGTCCCAACATCCCAACATTCACATGAGACACTTAGAACAGATCAGCCCACTAAGGGGCAGGAAACTAGAGATACATCCAGTCATAGACATCAAACAGAAGATATCCTTCAAACAAGAGGAAGGATTCCAATAGACTATGACCTCATTGGAGTAAATGGCACCCCATGGGATCAGCCATGGAAAACAAGATAGTTAGATGAGGTGGATCAGATTTATTCGAGACCACCTCCCAAAACCATAGCCACAGAGAATTCTGCATCTGGAAGTTCATGAACCATGACTTCTAAGCCCACTTCTCAAACTAGGGGTGCCTCAGGGTGACCCCATAGTAAACATATAGAGTCTGATCATAGAGACACTCAAAAATACACTGAACAAGTCACATTAGCTAGCAAGAGCAAAGAAATAGTAGAAACCTCTTCGAGAAATCTATGAATCAAAACCACTAGAACAGGATCAGATAAGCATGAGTCTTCTATGACCATGCAAGTTAACCATGTACGATGGTTAGAAAATGCCTTGCACAAAGAGTGAGAGCTTGTAGAAGCTCTCGAACATGATAAACAAAGAGAATGGTTGTTGCACCAACATGAGCAATATTTAAGAGAGCAAGCTGAGCAGCTAGCTCATATCAACCAACAAGAAAATAGAAATGATCATCAAAGAGATCAATGTACTGACTCACCAAGAGAGGAGCACACTAGACAAGAAGGAAACCCACAACAAAATCACCCTCCAAATCATGAGTGAAATCCAACTGGTGGGGAAAGGGTAAACCTAATAGAGCAAGATCAAGCACATCCTGAATCCCCTCATAGGAGGGAAGAAAATAGAGCAAATCAAATGGATAGAGGGTTACCTCCACCACCACCATGAGGGGGTCTACAAGAGGAGGAACTCCTCACCTCAAAGGTATTCTAAGAACTTGCTAAAAATATGAAGTCCTTTGAAAAACAAGAGATGACTGGTAGCCAACCAACATTGAGCAAAATACACAATCAACCATTATGTCCATCTGTCCCTAGCCCCGCATACCCTAAGCATTTTGAGATGCCTAGGTTGGAAAATTTTAAGGGTGAAGAGGATGCACAAGAGCATGTTACCAATTTCATCAATGCATATTTTCATATTGAAGACAATGATGCTCTCATGCTCAGGATATTCATAATGACATTTTTAGGCGCCGCCACCCAATGGTTCAACCAATTGCCCAAGCATAGCATATCCAATTTTGAACAACTAGTGAACGCTTTCCTGAAACATTTCTCTTTTGGTGCTAAGAGGAAAGTGAACCTTTCAGACCTGGCCAATTTGAGACATTATGATGATGAGCCAATAATGGATTATGGGAATAGATGGAGAAGAGTCATGGAAAAATTATCATTCTCCATCCCCACAGAAGAGATCATCCAGATGTTCACCAAGAGTTGTTCCAAACACATTTCCCTCTTGCTACAACTTCAAAAATACCCCTCATTTGAGGAAGCCTTGGCACAGGCCAAACTCATCGAGGACATAAAAGTAGATGAGGGAACCATCAAACTCTGAACCAAGAAGGAGTGGAACAAAAATGACAAAAATGGCAAATACAAGCAGAAGCAGGCAAACCCTACTCTAGTTAATCAAGTGGTATTGGTTGTGCCTAAGGATGGGGCTATGCAACAACCCCAGAATTATCAAGCACAACCCCCACCAGCCAATTATGATCAAAAGAATAATCAAGGGTGAAACAAAGAATGCAAACCCCCTCGCTATTTCACACCATTGATAGAATCAATGCAATCAATCTTCAACCAATTGAGTGAGGTGGGAAATATCAGGTTCCATGATATACCTCTTATAGATCCCAACCATCCTAAGCCAAAAGGATATAGGGAAGATCAATTTTACCCTTACCATAGGATATCGGGGCATAATATTGAGGTTTGCATTGGTTTCAAGCACCAGGTGCAAAACATGATTGAGGTGGGAGAACTTAAAGTTGACAACCCATTGGCTCCTGACAATAGAGATATGGGCATCTACAAAAACCCACTACCAAACCATGAGGTCCCTAGAGGGCAAGGTGCACAAGTCAATCAGGTCCGAGTTGATACGCCTACCCATGGGTGCATTGGGATGGTTGAAATTGTCAATATAGCAACTAGGAGTAGATGGTATGGTCAACCGCAACCTCCTGCAGCTCCCATTAACGTCCCCACTGCACCTAGGTAGAGGTAGGGGTAAAACAACCTTCCAGGTCCACCAACCCGACCTGTGGTAACTATTCGGAGTAGACTTGAGCAAAACTTACAAATGACTCTGGCTAAGCTATCCATCTATGAGCTCATACAATAGTCCCCAAAGCACAGGGAGACCTTGATGGAGATTTTAAGGTCGATTGAGCTCCAACCACAAGATCCAAATGCATTCACCCATTTTGTGGGACAAGTACAAGAATGCCAGGAACCTGTAATTTGATTCTATGATTATGAGATTAAGACAGTACCTATTGCCTTACCAGACCCTCCACTGCACATTGTGGCATCAGTCAATGATTTACCTTTTAAGCGGGTCTTGATCGATACAGGTTCATCAATCAACATCATCACAACAACAACAATAGAACACCTTAAGATCCCCAAGTCCAATATCATTCCAGGAGCCTATACATTAAGGGCTTTTCAATGATGCTTTATGCAATACTATGGGAATGATAGTCCTACCTATCAAGGTGGGGCATAAGACCATCCCCGTGATGTGTCATGTCTTGGAAGGGGCCATGCAATACAACATCCTCCTAGGGAGACCTTGGATAAGGGACATGAAGTGTGTTCCTTCGATCTTACACCAATGTGTCAAGTATGTGCATGATAACAAAGTCTACATGGTGTTGGCTGATGAAGAGCCATTCAAGTATGTTCATCAGGTGGATTGTCCAGGAGAATTTGTGATTCCTTCTACCCACTTGTATGTAGGACCTTCATATCCAACTACACAACTGGATGATAAAGACAAAGGGGTACAAAAGGACCCATCTACATCAACACCTCATCTTGCACACAAAGTGACTAATGCTTCTAATAGACCATCAACGTCTAAACCAAAAGATAATCAGAAGCTAAAGGTACCCATGGTTGAGGAAAGAAAGCCCAAGGAAGTGCTAATCATAGACATTAAGAAGAGTCCAACTCCCATGGAGGAGGAAGATCTCCAAGATCAAGCTGAGGAGATACTAGAGCCCACTTCACCAGTGTCATCTATAGGATCATCCACATCACATGCGACAATACACTTGGAAAGTACAGGGATAGGAGAGTATCTTGTGTAGAACATAACATTTATGCCAATCATAGAGTCTGCACAAGACATGGGATGACCAAAAGACTTAAGACCACCAGTGGGAATAATGGTCCCGCTTGGGATCCCTCCCAATCAGACAAACTTTGTCTATGTTGGACTAGACTACGCCCATAAGTCTACCGATGAAGAAGAGGACAATGATGAATTATTCATCATAAATGTTCATTACCTCTCTAATCTTGAGTTTGCTCTAAGCTACTTTGAACGTTGCCATTGGCATGGTTACGGTCTTGGTATATATGAGTAGGGGCATAGATGGCCATTCGAGCCGCAATACCAGCTTCCATCTGATAGGTTTGGGTTAGGCTATCACATCAGAGGTCGAGATGACTCTCTAGAAGTAGCCTTAGATAGATTAAGCTTGGGGTTAGGAGAAGACATCAATTTTATTCCCTATCACCCACCAAGTGCAAGATATCCGAGCAACAGACAAGTGGTTGTGGTAAGCATACCACCTCCCGAGACTTATCATCCAAGCTCCATAATTGATGCCACCCCAATAGGTTACAACTCATGGGATGATGAGCAAGAAGAAAATGGATATGTAGCAAGTGATGATGAAGCACGAGCAAGCTTGGCATATCATGGGCCTCACTATTTACACAGATTTACCTGGTCCATCCACAACGAGAGTGGATTCATATCGGATGAAAGTGGCTATGAGTCAGAGGACTCAATAGAGAGAGCCTACCTAGGAACAAGGTAATGGCCCCATGACTTGGGGCAACATACTAATGCAAATGGCATCTTCATAAGTGACGAAGAATATGAGGATGAAATAGAGATGGCCTACTTGGGGCCAAGACATGTGCCCCTTACCTTGGGGCCACATACCAATGCTAATGATTTTTGGATAAGTGATGATGACTTTGAAGATGAGACTGAGATGGCTTATCTTGGACCTCACCACTTGTGACAAGTCGACATGTTGGTAGAGAGAGAAGTGGTACTTCATGCCATAGACCCTGGCTTGCAATTTTTAGGGAGACCTATTGACTTGAATGTCATTCATCGCATGGTCAATCCCCCTCCATCGACATTTAAGGAACTCTTAGAGCCCAATGATCCTATTATCCGACTAGCTCATGGGCCAGATCTAGAGATTCCTTTTCCTCCAGAGCCTCATCATGAGTATAGAAGGGAAACCTCTGAGACAAGATTTCACCCATGTGGTTCTAGAGATTTCATTCCATCCATCAACACAATCTCCATTGATTTAACCACTCCACTTCATAACCCAGTAGATCCCACTAAACCTTTGTGTCTTGATACGAAGGCTATTGATTGGGATCACATTGATTCACCCATAGAGCCTGAGGATATTTTCTCTAATGAAGAGACATTACAACCATTCCATTTTGCATCAGGCTGTGCATATGATGTGTTCCATGCTGGTCTAGATCCTAAGTCAGTAGGACCTATAAATCCTGTCGATGACATTCACTTGATACCCATGCCTCACCAATTGGAGGATGGGTCACATATGGCTATAGAAGTGACTTTCGAGGTGGACATCAGTGATGATCCTACTCAACCAAAGAAATTCAAGTTCGGAGAAAGTCTATCTCCAGAGGAACAAGCCATCATTATCCCTCTCCTCAAAGAGAGGCCAAATATTTTTTCTTGGACTTATAAAGACATGCTAGGTATTGATCCAAAGTTAGTTGTTCACAACCTTTCATTGGATCCCCTAAAGAAGCCAATCAAGCAAAAATTGAGGAAAATGCATCCAACCATCACTTTGATGGTAAAGAACGAGTTACAAAAACTATTGGATGTGATTTTCATAGTTCCCATCGACTATCCTGAATGGGTCTCGAACATGGTGCCCATGGGAAAACCAGATGGAAGAGTCCGCATTTGCATAGATTTTAGGGACTTGAATAGGGCAACTCCGAAGGATTCATTCCCATTGCCAAACATAGATGCTCTTGTTGATGCCACTACAGGTCATGAGATGCTCTCCCTAATGGATGGGTTTTTTGGATACAATCAAATCTGAATCAAACCCGAAGACCAACATAAGACTGCTTTCATTACTCCATGGGGAACTTTCTATTACAAAGTGATGCCATTTGGCCTAAAGAATGTTGGTGCCACATACCAATGGGCCATGACATACATATTCCATGACTACATGCACACAATCTTGGAAGACTACATGGATGACTTGCTAGCCAAATCTTTAGTATGACAAGAGCACACTGAGATCCTTACGAAAGTCTTCGATCACCTCATAGAGCACAACGTCAGATTGAATCCTAAGAAGTGCGTGTTTGGCGTGACTTATGGTAAGCTCTTAGGTTTCATTATTTCCAAGAGAGGCATTGAAGTCGATCCTACAAAAGTAGAAGCTATAATGGAAATGGCCGCCCCTACCAACATTAGGGAGTTAAGAAGCCTACAAGGCAAGGTAGCATCCATCAAATGGTTCATTGCACAATTATCAGACAAGTGTTGATCCATGAATCGGTTGCTATGCAAGGATGTCCCATTTCATTGGGATGAAGAGTGCCAACAAGCCTTTGACAGAGATCAAAACATACCTGGCAACACCACCAGTGTTGGCTCCACCAAGGCCAGACATACCATTTTTACTATACATATCAGCTACTGATTTTGCTTTGGGCACCATGTTAGCCCAAAAGAACATGCAAGACAAAGAGCAAGTCGTATATTACATTAGTCGCACCTTGGTGAGTTATGAGCTAGGATATGCGTATGTAGAAAAGTTGTGCTTAGTAGTGGTCTTTGCAACCAAAAAATTGTGACACTACATGTTGAGCCATACGACTTACGTTATATCAAAATAGAATCCTTTGCAGTATATGATGAACAAGACATATCATAATACACGTACTGCAAAGTGGATCATGCTATTGATAGAATTTGATCTAGAATTCATAAGCCAAAATTCCATCAAGGGACAAGTCATAGCGGATCAATTAGTAGAGGCACCTCTTCAGGATAGCAAGCCTCTCACTATAGAATTGCCTGATGATGCAGTCTTCACATTATCAGATCCATCGAAACTTGAAGAACCTGAGAAACAAAGAGACATGGCATTGTTCTTTGATGGTTCAAAGTGTGAGCAAGGGGGTGGAGTAGGGATAGTCTTTATCACACCGTAGGGTGCTCCATTGCCCTTATCATTCAAGCTAGACTTCCCTTGCATGAACAATAACATAGAGTATGAAGCCTTGATCTTGGGACTCCAAACAACCATTGCAATGGGCATTAAAATATTGAATATCTTTGGTGACTCCTTGCTCATAGTAAATCAAGTCAAAGGATTGTTCCAATGTAGGTGCCCACTCCTGAAAGCTTACAAGGAGCTTGTTGACACTTACCTAGCCCGACTAGAATGGTATGACATCGAGGCAATCCCTCATACATCAAATAGATTTGTAGACACCATGGCATATTTGGGATCCTTAATCCCTCAGAATCTGTCTGCTGATTTCACAACCATTCATGTGAAAGTGCTCACATTTTCAGCAATACAACGTGAGGTTATTGACAACCTAGAGTCAATCAACATGATCCAGAATGAACCAAATCAGGATTGGTCCTTCAAAGTTAGAGCTTTCTTGCAAATGGCCCCTTGGGAATATTTGATCTCTCAAGGTCCTACGGAGTGTGGAACAACCATTCATCACAGGATTGTTTCCCAATCTATGTTCACAAATGTTGGATCACAAGAAGAACATGTCATTTTATCCATAGAAGTTGTGGCTTATCAAGATTGGCTATCCCAATTGCGAGATTTCTTGAAGCTTGGAATAATACCGCAAGGCCTATCGCATGCTGAAAGATGAACATTTAAACAAAAGGTGACTAGATACATTTTTCTAGGAGAGATCCTTTATAGACGAGGTTACGATGGAATGCTCCTTCATTGTCTTGAGCCCTAGGAAGCATCTTGGGCAATTTCGCAAGCTCATGATGGTACGTGTGGTGGTCACTTCAGTGGCATGGCCATCATTAAATGCATTTTGAGAATGGGTTACTATTGGCCCACTATGGAAAAATAATATTGTGAGTATGTCAAGAAATGCGTCAAGTGTCAGCATCATGCAAACCTCACCCACTTGCCATCACAAGCCTTGCAACCCATCCAGGCAGCATGGCCCTTCTCGCAGTGGGGATTAGACTTGATTGGGAAGATCTCTCCCCCATCTTTAGGCTGACACACGTTCATCATAATGGCCACTGAGTATTTCACCAAATGGGTCGAAGTGATCCCCTTAACATCGACAACTGGACCAAGGATTGTGGAGTTTATACTCCACAATATCATAAGTCATTTTGGGGTCCCTTCGAAGATTATATCGGATAATGGGCCATATTTCAAGAACAAAAATGTGCATGCTTTAATGGAAAAATACCACATCCAACACAGTTTTTCAACACCCTATTATCCACAAGAAAATGGGCAAGCAGAAGCCTCAAACAAAACAATCATCTCCATCTTGAGGAAAATAGTGAGAGATAATCATAGGGACTGGCATTTGTAGTTACCTCTAGCATTATGGGCATATAGGACTAGTGTGTGGATGCCCACTAGGGCAACACCATTTTCACTTGTATATGGCACTGAGGCCATCATGCCCCTAGAATTGGAGATTCCAACCTTACGCGTAGCATTGAAGGACTTCATAGATGATGACACCGCATGACAAGGCCACCTTGATCAGTTAATGCTTCTTGATGAATGATGAGTCAATGCCTTGGAGCATCTTCACATTTATCAGAATCACCTTGCATGAGCATACAATAGTAAAGTCCATTTGAGGGAATTCAAAGTTGGAGATCTTGTGCTCAAAGAAAACCAACAGAACTCAAATCTGTCATCGCATTTGCGAGACAAATTTATGGCAAATTGGATAGGCCCCTACATGATTTCAGAGAAGGTTGGGCCTGGAGCATATCGCCTCACATATTTGGATGGTGTTGAAGAGCCTGAACCTCTCAATATCATTCATTTGAAGGCATTTCATACATAAAAATAAAAAACATTCAAATATGTCATAAAAATAAAAAACATTCAAATATGTCATAAAAATAAAAAACATTCAAATATGTCATAAAAATAAAAAACATTCAATATTCAAACAAAAATCTCCAAAGGCATCTTAAAGCCCTTTGGTCAAATCAAATCACAAAAATGCTCCAAGGGTACCCTAATCCCTTGGTCAAATCAATCACAAAAAGCTCCAAAGGCATCTTAAAGCCCTTTGGTCAAATCAAATCACAAAAATGCTCCAAGGGTATATCTAAGTCGCTTGGTCAAATCATCATCAAAAAGCTCCAAAGGCATCTTAAAGCCCTTTGGTCAAATCAAATCACAAAAATGCTCCAAGGGTACTCAATCTGCTTGGTCAAAATCAATCAAAAAGCTCCAAAGGCATCTTAAATCCCTTTGGTCAAATCAAAAATACAAAAACAATGCAAAAATAAAAAATACAAAAACATTTGCATCTTACATCCACATCCACATAGTTGCATATCCATACATATCCATTGCATTCGCATATGTTATGATCACATTCTTACAAATGATGCCATAGTTTGTATCTCAATCACAATATTCAAGTCCATCCTCATCCATGCATCCATGTGTGTAATTGTGTTTTTCAACACAACCATATCATGTTGCTATAAGAAATATACTAAGGTTTCCTAGTCTTTCAACCATGTCTAGTGGTCTTATCAAATTTTGTAGAAAGCCACCTTGATTAGTAGAGAGCAAGGTCTAGTTGTGATAATACCTTGGATATTCAGGATCCCATCACTAATTAAAAACACTAAAATCCTAGTTGGTACAAGGGAAAGATGAAAACAACATAAAGTGGTCTAGGTTACCTTAAGCGAAAAGGATCTTCCTTGCTTATCCCCCTATGCAACCGGTTCAAAGGTGCTGAGAATTGGCAAAAGGACAAGTTCCGCCCTACCCAAAAATGAGTGATTATCATCACTACATAAATCCCTTGCTTTCATTAAAACAAGCAAAAATCTTGAAACAAAGCACAAATTCAAAATCCAGTTCCAAAGTCATAATTCAAAATCCAAAACAAATCATAGTCAAAACAAACAAGCGATTATCATCACTACATAAATCCCTTGCTCAAAAAAAAAATCAATCAAAATAAACAGTGATTTTCATCACTAAATATGAGCAAGTATCCCAAATGAAATGAAGAAAAAAAGGGAATAGAGCTTGAATCCCTAGAATTCTCAGCATTGCACAAAACTGGAAGGAGAAATCCTTACGCATGATGATATGTCTATTACAAAAGCTTCTGGCATTTGTATAGACCAATGTTTGAATGTGGATGAGCTAGCTTAGGTAACCCATACTACCTAGTGGTATAGTCCAACTAAGTCCAACATAAGGATGAGATGAACACTTGAGGATCCCTGATCTTAGCAATGGGCTGAAAGAATCCTGCCTGACATCGGAGGAAATGCTTGAGTTCTATCTAAATATATATTCATTTGCACACACAGAGATAATGAATATCTAGGTACATGGTGAAAGCCTTGCTTTTTCAAAAGTCTTGTATGGTCAGTACATAGTTATTGATAGGATAACTAGAGTGTTTGAGTCTCAGGAAAAACCTCAAATAATAATTCTTAACATAGCAACAAATCATATCATCAATCACATCATCAACTTTCTTTATAAGCTTCTGTAAATTAGGGGGTATTAATAAAATAATAATAAACTAGATACCGGGTATATGTCAGAAATGATATTTAGACGACCACTGATTATTTTATATCTCTTAAATTACAGAAGCTTATCCAAAAAATACATACATTCCACACCATTACATTGCACATATGGATGATTTAAATAATTAATTCTTATGATTAGAATGATTATTAAATATTCATGGTTGTTATACTTTCTGTGGTATCACCCATTAAATTGTCAACATCATAGCATATGCATCCATTATGTTTTAAAGTGATTAAAACATACAAGTTCATTCACATTAGATTACATATTGCATTCACCATATCATAGCATGAGTTAGATGCATACAATTAAATCAAAATTAAACATGTATCTAACAAAAACATTACATCCATAAATACATAGTTCATAAATCATCCATTTACATCAAAGATCACATCATTGCATTCATCCATACATAGAATCATAAATCCATCATCAAATCAACTCATGATACATCACATCATGTCACAATAATCAAATCATATAAGCATCTACATAAACACATACATAAGCATCCATCTCAAATCCATATCATCATAAATATCATCTATCATCTAACACATATATATCAACTCATCATAATGCCATCATAACATCGCATAAATAAAACAAAAACATAAGCAATAAATGACACACATAATGAAGCATAAATGCAAAGTCTCATATAAATATGTGTGTCTCAAAATATGTCTCAGAATGTGTATCTCAAAGTGCATGAATATACAAAATTGCCCATAGGCTACAGTCATATAGGTCAAGCAGACCTCAAAAATGAAATCCAAGTGCATCATCAATCAAACACAGGGCATGTACCCCTAACATCACCTCCCCCTATGGTTGTGTCATGCGTAGAGTGATGTGACCCTACTGGTCTCTCTGTGTGAGTCCGAGTCCTCTAGCTAGGATGGATGGAAGACTACCCAGAGGTGGAGCGCCTACTGACCTGTGAGCCACCTACACCTGGTGCCTCCCTAGGGACAACTCCATGCCTCCTAAGCTGCATCTGGAGAGAGGCTATATGGGAGACATACACCTGGATCTGCTCCTCATACTCATCTAGCAATGACTGTAGGCGTAGAACCTCTACCCTATGTCTACCCTAGGATCTACCCGGTATCACTCTATGGTGTAGAAGGAGGAACAACAAACTGCATCCTAGTAGCACCACCCCTGATAGTAGCCTACAAATCCTAGATCTATAGCGTGAGCTGCTCTATAGTAGCATCTCATTGGGCTATGGTAGCATCTCACTATTGTACCTAGATCTTGGTCGACTGGAGCTCAACCTCGACCTCATGCAACTATGCTCTCAGAGGAGAATCTCTCTCCTCAAGATCTAGCTCCTCCTCATCCTCCTCAGGAGCCTCCTACTCCTCCACTACCACCTACTCTACTAGCTAGCCCCATACCTCGGTCCTAGCTAAACTCTACCCTATATCTACCATCATCCCCACCATCATCCTCATGGCCCAAACTACCATCACCATGCCACATCAGATCCCCCACCACTACACAAATGCATCTATGACTCCCCCAATGACTCTTGGGTCAACTATTGGGGCATCCTCCTCATCAGAAAGCTCTATGATCCATGGAGGAGGAAGGTCTCCCTCTACTATGAGATGACTATACAAAAATGGAACTAGTGGCACATCCTGTAACCCATACGATGGAGAACCCAAGAGTAGAAGAAATACTCCTGATACCAACCTTATGATCGATGAGCCACCGCTCACGCACATCCTAGCTATGAAACTAGCTAGGTCATCCCAAATCGAGCACTCATGATATGGATGCCACATAATATCCTGACCTTCAGCCCAATAAAAGTAGTAGTGTAGTGGGAGAGCTCCCCCGCATGAGGATGGCTCTTGCGCTCCTCACCCTCGAGCCCATCTAGCAGCATAGCACTACATCTGCTCCTCAATAACTATAATCTTGGTAGGAAGCCCTCTGGGATGATCTACCTTGATGTGCTCCCATCCCCAAACCTGTAGGAGCAAGCTACAAGCGATGCTGACATGACCCCACCGACGGATATGATACAACTCATCATAACACTAGGCCAACAGAGACCTACCCCATGCATAGATGATGGGCTCCTCACTATCCATCAGATCCTAGACCATCGCAAGGAGGTTCCATGGGAACCTCAAGCCTGAGCAATCTAGAATAAGAATGTTGCTGATAACCATCAGCAATACTGCATGCCTCCCCATGAAGACATGCTCCCTATACCAACGTATGACAAATACACCACCATATTTGGTGTCCTTGAAGGCATCTGTAGCATGCCTTTCGAACACCCAAAGAAATACAGCATCATGATCATTAGTGGTCGAAGAGACAATGGCCACTCCATCAAAAGGGATCTAAAATATCCTATACACATCCTCCGCATGATAGTCATCTCACTAATAGGAAGGTGGAAGGTATTAGTCTGAGAATCCCATCGATGGACCAAAGCCATAAGGTAAGCCTGATCTGACATAATATAGGGCAGCCTAGTGATAAACTATAGCCCATGGGCCTTGAGCCAGTCCTAGTCTATATCACTCAAGAGTGGGAGAAGGTCATTCATGAGCTTTGGGTCATGAGCTCGAGCAGTGAGAATCTAAGAGCAAAAGAGAAAACAAAGCATAACTACAATGCATCTAAGGCATAAATCATAATAAAACATGGAAAATGGTGCAAATAATGACTGGACTATTCTAAGTCCAAGAAAAGAGAAATGAAATGCAACTAATAATGCAACAAAATTCAAAAAAGCAACTCAAAATTTAAAAAAAATCAATATAATCACCTTGCAAAAATTCAAATAAAAAAATTAACCAAGTGCATTTAGCCACTGTTACTACATGGCCAAATTAACCATTGTGAACAAAGTGGCCAAACCCCAATGGTCAAAATTTTGACCATTGAGATTCAAATCTGGCCACTCTGAGCGACAATGACCAAACCACAGGCCGAGCTGGCCACTTTGAGCAATAGTGACCGATGGGCGACACGGTAAACCCATGAGCCCTAGGCCAAAAATACCAAAAAAAATAAAAAATGAAAAATGGGGACAAGCCCACCACATAAAATCCTAAACTAAACCTAACTATGGGTTTAATTCATTATGAACAAATTTAATGAGGTTCATTTATCGATTACTTAATGTGGTTCATTTTACCAAAAAATGAAACAAATAGGGTTCAAGGTTTCGAAGAGTACTCGAGAAGCTTCGGCTCCTCCGCTCGATGATGCCTTGCCCTACGCAGCCATGATCCTCCAAATCACAACACTCCAAATCAGAAGTCACTTTCACTAGAGAGCTTTGAAACGCAAAATGATAGCTGGTGAAAGTGAAAGGTCAAAACCCTAGGGTTACTTTTTATATTCTCAAATTATGCCTTGGTCACTTCTATCATCAATGGCCCAAATTTCTTGGCCGCTCAGGATGAGAGCGGCCATGAGCAGGCATTTGGGGGTCACTGGACCTAACAACGGCCAACAACCTAAGCAAAAATAGGAGGGATTCTCTCCATGAGAAGCAGCAAAAACATTAAATAAACACATTTTGATGACTCATGGTTATCATAATGTTCAAAATAACAAAAAAATTACATAAAAACAAATCTCGAGTAAGCTTCGTATTCAGTTACTTACTCTATCAACTCAGCGGTTGCAGTGATTTGCACTCCATGCAACTTGGTGAGATGAGTAAGTCACCATAGAGCTACTCGGGGCAAAATATTCATTTTGGAATTACGATGCATCACCTCGACCCCGAAGAAGACCAAGATGGTTGGACTGCTCCATGGGTACGATGGAATCATCCTAATTCTCCTATGACACCAAAAACACTGAGCCAAGTGATGCAATACAAGCATAAATAGGATCACTCACCCTAACTCCCTAAGAAGGCTATTTATGGTCGGACCACTCCCTCGAGATAAGGATGAGTGATCATCATAAACAATTGAAATCACACTTGGATGGGGGATTGCCCATTAAAAGAACAAACACTAGAAAGGAACCAAACTTAGTCAAAATGGTCAAGCGACTTGTCGCTTCATTCATTGCCCTTCCCTCACCAATTCATTTGTGTGAGGGGGTAGTTCAAATCTTCAAAATAATCATAATCAAAATCAACAAAATATCACTCGATCATGTCAAAATTGCGTTCATCCTATGAATCATTGCATCCAAAAAATTACATAACTTTCCCTATTTGTTGGGAACATAAGCAAACATGGCATCTTCAATTTGTAGCTCTCCTACCAGTCAGATCTGATTGTAGCAACAGAAGCTACCCGATTGAGTCTGAGGAATGAGTGTGATTGAATATGTGCAAGCCCTATGCTAAGTAAAGCCTTCCAAATATTGAAGCAATGATTCAAGGATGCGTGTCATCTTGCATGATTGGGCCATCCAACATTGATCAGATCAATGATCATCATACACCCTACGAACATAGTAGTCTACGTTTTTGCTCTGCTTGTGTCTTTCACTCAATGCATCACAAAAAGGGGCATCTGTAGACACCTAAAACATGTCATGTTTAGGGAGACTACTCACATAGGCACACTCATAGGTCATGTGACTAAACCTTGGGACCTTCCAAGTGTCAAAAGTGGTTCTAACCACTCATATGGGGCATTTTCAGCCCATCCAAGCCTGGCCGTTGTAGACCAGAGCGGCCAGAATCCAATCATTGTAGCTTAGAGTGGCCAAACCTTAGCCACTATAGATGATAGTGGCTAAGATTTAAATGCATTTTTCTACCCATCCAACCTAATCTTGGGTGGAAGTGGTAGTCTACATGCAATAAGGATGAGCGGGGACAACTTTGCATTCCTCCTCATAGCCAATCTACATGGAAGACTCAAGTCTTGATTTAGACTTTAGTTAAACATAGAAAAACAAAGAGCTTCTCATGCTAACACCTAGTACGCATGAGGGATTCAGTCCTAGGGTTTGAACATTGACCTAGGGCTTCAAACAATTTATAAGGAATAAACCTAAAAGCACTAGGGGACCTTTTGAGACCTTCTTTTATCAATCAGAGAGAGAGAACATCATACATCAGAACTTTGAACAGGTTGGATCATTGAGGAGAGCTTCTAGAGACTTGGAGAGCTTCCCTTGGAGATCGATTCTTGTAGCGGAGCCCTATCGTATTGGAGGGCAAATATGAACACATAAGGTAATCATTTTAACATTAGTAGCAGACTTGAGCCCATAGCCTTTGGATCAATAGAGAGAGATTTCACCTTAGCGGTCGTTGTCCTAGATAGTGGCCCACAACCTAGTCTAGGGTTTTAGGTGTTAGTTTCTTTTATTCTGCTTTATCTTTCATTTCATTAGCATAAGATTTATTTTAGTTATTCGCATTCATAGTACTAGTTTCATTGCATTTGTTTCCATTGAGCTTATTCATTGCTAACAGCCTCATCCAGGGAGGCAATCTCGGACATCTAAGCGTGTGTTGTTGTTTCATTGATTTCAGGGCTACAGGTTCAATCGGGAAAATCCACAACATACGAGAGCAAGAGGATCCCTCTAGCAATCAGACCTAGAGAAGGAGGCATCTGTAAGCCCTCATACATTTCTATGTGCATCACCAGGAAGCCTTATAAAGTGTGCCCCCTATGCGAGGGGATATTTTATACACCTGCTGCCCTCTTTGTGTGTAAAATCATGTATCAAATGAAGGGTATCCCTTAGAGGGATTCATATGTAACCAGATCTTGGGAATATCAATACAAAAAGCATTCATTCATTTATTTCTTCGCATTCTGGTTATATCTGCTTTGTGCCTTTCATTTATTGCATGTTTAACATTAAAGGATTCAATCGAATCACAAGTAGAGTAGTTGGTGGATGGCGCGCCGCTTCCCAGGGTCACTACAAATTTAATCAGCATGCAGATTCATTCTCCTTGCTTAGTCAATTCAATATTATCAAAAAACATCCTCAAGAGGAAATTATTGATTTCAATATCCGATTCAATCGCACCTAGGAAAGAGTGCCCACCAGATTGAAACCAACCACAAAACAAGTGTATTATTATTTAAGAGCTTTTGATTTTGATATCAGTATGATAATACAACAATCATAAATATTCACCTTCCCTACTATTTACCAAGAAGCATCTAAAGTAGAAAGAGATCTCATTTCCACTGGGAGATATCCACCAAAAGCAATAATGCTAATTTTTTTTTATATTCCCCAAGCTCCCAGTACTAGTTCTTCAAGCTCTTTCCATTTTCCAAGTATAGATATTCCAAAATGGAACAAGCAACCATCCATTCCTACAATACAGATGCCTCAAAATTCCTTGGTATTACCTCTTATTCCTGTTGTTCTCGCATTACCTATGCCACTTGCTCAGCTAGCCCAAGAAAATAAGCTCTCTATTATACTGAACATGGTAAAAAATCTGGTGAATGATATGATGTCAATGAAGAGAATAGAGGTCGAGAGAAAATTTCAACCAAGGAGGTTTTCTCAAATAACAAGAGATACAGCTTAGTCAAGCAATAGAGGGTAGGAAATATCAAGTATCATTTATTCAAATGAGGCCGAGGAATTTGCAGCTCCTCCTACAAATTTTGATTACTAGGGCACCACATGTAATGATCCACATGGAGAAAGTTCATGTATGATTCACCAGCACTATGTACAAAATGTAACTATTGAGAAAACAAAGAAAAACATGAAAGGTCATGTTAGCATGATTAGAGAAATTGATCACGATGCCTTTAGCTGAACAAGTTGCAGTCTTAACCAGATTAGGCAAAAACCCTCTACAAGTGGATCCTCAAGAAATTCAACCTCTAAGTTTTCTCCCAACTCCTAAAGTAACACCTAAAAGAGATTATTTATATGAAAAATTACCTCAGGTTCATGCCCAAATATTTGGGATAAAAATACGTAAAGAGTTCACTCCACGAAAGGAAACTGAGACTCAAGATCGAGCTAAGAAGAGGTTAATATTTCCTTTGTTGACTATGAGATAAAGAATGGAAGCAACTCAAGGATACAAAAATAGATATGTTACTTTTACCAAAGGGAGATAAAAGAGTGTTTAATCATCTTCATTCAACATAGTGGAAGAAATGAAAAAAACTCCCTCAAAGGCAAGCATGTATGATGCTCTTCAATTCTCTGGTCAGATTGACCTCCTGTACAAATCTTTAAAGAAAATAAAAAATAAATGTAAGAACACATTTTATTCAAATACAATCCAGGAAAATCTAACATCTACCATTGGAAAAAATATACCACCTCCCTTCTATTTATCTCTTCAAATAGAAGGGTGGGTTATACACAACTACATGATAGATTTAGGTGCTGCCACTATCGTGATACCCAAATAAGTGTGTGAAATTATGGGGATGGAGTACACTAGGAGCAATTTAGGAGTCTTACAGTTGGATGGTACTCCAGTTAAAACTGTAGGAGTGATTAGAGACATTCCCATACAACTCTATAGGATGCCTCAAATGGTAGTCATACAAGAAGTAGTAGTTGTAGATTTAGCGCCATACTTTGGTATGTGTTTATCCAGAGAATTCACAATAAATATAGGAGGATACCTATCTATGGACTACTCACATTTAGAAATACCTTTCAAGGGTAGGAGGATCAAGATATTTAATGAGAAACCATCTACTTTTCATGTAGAAAAGATAGAGGAGGTCGGCACTGTAAATATGATGACCGAGGAAATTAGATATTTGGATCTAATGGAAGATACCTTAGAGGAACTTCAAGTAGAAGATCAGTACTCTATGAAGAATTTCAACACCATGATAGAAACAAAAATGGGAAGTTATTCCATTAAAAAAACAAAAAATCAATTGGCACCCTCTCCAAAAGGAAACGATTCTACTAGTTAGCTTTGGAAGCTATTCTTTGATGGAGTTAGGTGTAAGAATGGAGCTAGTGTTGGAATAGTTTTTATTTCCCCCATAGGGAAGGAAATAATTTTCTCTTATAGATTGATGTGGAGTTGCACCAATAATGCAGCAGAGTATGAAGCACTTTGCTTGGGTCTGAGGAAAGCTGAGAAACTGGGGGTTAAGAAACTACTAATTTAAGGATATTCAAAACTTATCGTGAATCAAGTCATGGAAAAATGTATCAGTAAACAACACTACTTAAAGGCTTAAAAAAATAAAGTGTGGGACCTTTTAGAAGCCTTTGAGGCTCTAAATATGAAGTCTAATCCTAGAGAGCAGAATACTCATGCAGATTTGTTAGCATCACTGGGAGCAAATTTTTGCTCCTTCAGCAATATTATCCACAAATCCAAGAGGGTTAGACTCATATATAGACCCTCCGTGGCAATATTTTTGGCAATTTTTTGAAAATGGTGAGCAAATATTAGACTTTTTAATCTATGAGATGAACTTCTTAAGCGGCAGAACCTTGCAAGATGAATAAGAAAAAGGATTGATTCAATTAAAAAATAATTATATCCCCAAGGGATTTATCACCCTTGAGAGTATTTTTGATAATAATGATAGGTTAGTAGGCCATAAAATAAAGGTTGATAAGCATAGGTATAAATAAGTTGACCTAGAACCAAGAAAAATGATTAAAGTTGAAATTAGTTGTACAGTAGAAGAATTAAACCAAATCAGAGAATTGTGCGAGAAATTTCTAGATATTATAGCTTGGGTGTATAGTGATCCAAAAGTGTATAGTAAATAGGTTATCCAACACACCATTGAATTAGAATAAGGAGCCAAGCCTTTTAGGAAAAATCAAAGGCCTATGAATCCAAAGATAGAAGCTCTGATGAAGCAATAATTGTTAAAGCTCCTCCAAGCTAAGACAGTGCATCCTATTAAATATTCTACCTGGGTGGAGAACTTAGTTACAGTCAGGAAGAAAAATGGGGAAATTAAATTATGCATCAATTTCAAAATTTTGAACAGAGCCTCACTCAAGGATCATTATCCCCTTCCATAGATTGACCAAATTTTACACACAATTACAGGAGAAGAGAGATTCTCTTTTCTAGATGGTTTTTCTGGGTATAATCAGGTATGGGTTAGAGATGAAGATCAATATAATACTACCTTTACCACAAAATAGGAAATATTTACCTATCAAAGGATGCCTTTCGACTTGTCTAATGCTGGAGAAACCTTCCAAAGGGCAATGTATGTGGCTTTAGGTGAGCTTGCTAACAAGATCATAGTCATTTATTTAGATGATATGATAGTTTTTTCTCATCATAAATAGGATCATATAACACACCTCGAGCAGGTGTTTGAAACATACAAGGAATTTGGAATATCTTTGAACCCAAATAAATCCATATTCGTCATAGAAGAAGGTATCCTACTTGGTCATGTCATCTCTAAAGCTGGATTAGCCATAGATACTGATAGAGTGAAAGCACTCTTGGAACTCCCCCTACCAGCTAACAAGAGAGGCTTACAATATTTATTTTGATAAATAAATTGTGTGTAAATTTATTGCAGATTTTGCACAGATTGTTAAACCAATGAGTGAATTATTGAATAAAGATGCACCTTTCAAATGGATAGATCCAAGAAAGAATGATTTCAAAAATATTCTAGAAGAGATAGCTCAAGCACCTATGTTGGTTAATCCTAACTACTCCTGAGGTTTCATCCTATATGTTGTTGATGAACAGGAAAGTTATACTGTAGTCCTCACACAGAAGGGAGCAGACAATGAAGAAAGACCCATAGCTTTTATGAGTTCCACCATGCATTATCAAGAAGAAATATATAACTTTATTTAGAAACAAGTGTATGCTATCATGAAGTCTTTGAATAAATTTAAATATTTTCTATCACATAGTAGGATCATTGTTTATGTGATCCATCCTGATGTCAAGAATTTTATAATACAAGGGGAACTTGGTGAAAAGAGAGCTATTTGGGTGACTAAAATAAAGGAATATGATGTAGAAATACACCCAACAAAAATAGTAAGGGTTAGAGACATGTGGAAAGAATTAGCCAAGCAGGATGCAAATTATCATGTAGAGCACTAGAGTATAATGGTAAACATAGAATCATATAAAAATATGGAAAATACTGATTGGATTGATAATCTTGTGAAATACTTTCATTCTGGAATGTGTCTTGATAATCTGAATGCTTCACAAAGAAGGTAAAGAGCACCAGCATTAAAGTACACCCCTCAATCGAAATGGTTGTATAGGAAGAATATAGATGGTGTACTATTGAAGTGTATAGGAGAGGATAAGAAACAAAAAGTGTTGAAGGAGTTTCATAAAGGTCTCTCTAGTGAACATTATTTAGGAAGATCCACTACTTTGAAGATACTTAGAGCAGGTTGTTATTGCCCTTCTATTTTTTCTAACACTTACAAAGTAACTAATAGTTGTGAACAATGTCAAAGATATGTAGGAAGGAACATAAATGCCCCTATACCCTTAAAGTCTATCCAAGTTGAAGAACCTTTCCAACAATGGGGGTTAGATTTTTTTGGGATAATAGAGCCTAATTCATCAGTTGGCCACAAGTATATACTTACTACCATAGACTATTTCACTAAGTGGGCTGAAGTAATTCCCACTAAGAAAGTTGATCAGGAAGTTGTGATCGAGTTTGTAGAAAGCTTTATTTTAAGGTTTGGTGTACCAGATTTACTAGTTACAGATAATGGATCAACTTTCATCGCAGTTAAAATGATTGAGTTTACTAGAAAATTTGGTATATATTTGAATACTTCTTTCAATTACTATCCACAAGGAAATGGCCTAGCCGAGTCTACAAATAAAAACCTCCCTAGAATCCTGAAAAGAATGCTAGAAAATAACAAAAGAAGCTGGTATTCTTTAATCAACCAAGCACTATGGGCTGATAGAATTTCAATTAAGAAATCTATTAATACATTGCCATATTATTTGGTCTATGGTAAAGAGGCTATTCTGCCTATACATATGGAGATACCAGTACTAAAGCTACTTAATCATATGAATGAAGGAGGCAAACCAATGTATGCCCGGTTGATGTAGCTCTTACAACTAGAAGAACAAAGGTAACATGCCTATGATCACCATCAGAAGCATATGACAAACACAGAAGGATGATTCAATAAGAAATCCACTTTCAAAAAATTTAAAGTGGGGGACTTGATTTTAAAATGGAATGTGTAAAAAGCTAATCTAGGAAACCACGACAAATTTGATGTCTTTGGGAAGGCCCTTTTGAAATAATTGTTGAAAATCAATTTAATTCTTTTCAACTGAAAGATCAGTAGGGTATGATTTTACCCCATAATAGTGAATGTTTTTCACTTAAAGCTCTACTTCAAGTAAAGAAAAAGAGAGAATTTTATATATAGTATGTATATTATAATAGGTTTGTAAATATTTCCCTAAGTTTGTTCCAAGCTTATAAAAAAACTTTTGTCGCCATTCCACAACCAACCAGAGTTTTCCAGCAAGAAGAAGACAAAATCGAAAAGTGCTATATTTTTGGGTATAATGGTTTGAATTTGAAATCGCCACATAGTTTTTTGATGATTGGTGGAAAGGAACCATTTTTGAGAATAAAATAATCCTTAAGAGGCATTATTTTTCATTTAATAGGGTTGCTCAGCCAATCATCAAAAGAAATTATAAAATTACCATGTGTTTTTTCAATGATTGGAAGACAGGAACCACCTTTTCAAATATAAGGATCTTTGGTAAGCATAATATTTATTTTAATACAGTTGATATCCATTGGCTAAATTTACAAAATGTTCAAAAAGGTGATAGAAACAAGGCACACAAGGATTCGAGAAAATATAGCCCACCAACGCAATTAATGCAATCATGCATGTCTTTTCTAAATTAACATAAAAAAAATCCTAATGTTTCTCCTGAGTAAGTTTTGCTGCACAATTTTCTATTCATGCCTCTAAATCCAAGTTCAATTCAGACAAACTCAGTGTGATAGTCTCTCATGGCTTCGAGGAAGAATAATCAGAAAACAACAATGGCAGCTTCATCTTCTACACCTTCAACAATGAGATGTGAAGAGGAAATGGGTGAAATCTTTGTCGACAGAGATGCTAGAATTAGTGACACAGTGGTAACATGGAAAAATATAGAAAGGATTCGAAGAGATATTGAAGACAGAATGGCTATTGGTATTACTGCATCTTCCCCTGCTACTTTTTCTTTCCATTCATTACTCTACTGGTATGTTTACATTCCTATGCACCCTTGTCTTGAATTGGTCAAAGCAATCATAAATTTTTATGATGAAAAAAGAAAGTTGTTAGATATTACAAAGGGAGACTGCTTTTTACTCTAAGTACAAATGCATTTATTGTTGCTTTCAATGTTGGTTATGTACCTGCCCTTGAACCTAAGGCTTTTAACCCCGCAAAACAAGCAAAATATTTTGTGCCTTTTGAAAAAATGAAGAATTACCTCACTACGCAGTTAAAAAACCCACCTACTGGAGGAAATATGCTCGAAACCCCTATCCACCTAGCATATTTCAAAAACCTAAAATTGTTCTCTATATTGGCCATGGTGGCTGAGCTAAAGACTAATGAGAAAGTTCATGGATGGAAGATTGCCTAGGTCAACTACCTATCAAACCCAAAAAATTATGACTCTTCAATCATGGATAAAAATTTTAGGCCTTTATTCTTTGACTGGTCGGGGTATCTCTTTTGAGAAATTCATGAAGGTTTATTTGCAATGAAAAGGGGGTCTCAGTTTTCTTTCCATTTTTCTTCATACTTGGTATGGCTATTCTTCTATTTTATGGCTAAGGAGCTAGCTTTTATTTCTATAAATGATAAAGATGAAAAAGTAAGGACATTGCCAGTATATGAGTGGACCAATGTATTACACAAAACAAAATCATATTACGATTTTAATAGAGAATTTTTGGGTCCAGATCTAAAGATAATATATGGGGAAATTAGAAGGTTAACCTCGAAAGCCTAGAAATTTCTACAAAACAAACATGCTGAAGAGGGTGACTGGTTCATTCTCACTCAAGGGGTTGTCATTAGGTTATACGGGTTTACTGGGAAACCTTTCTTACTTCCCCACTATGTTACCGATAAGCTATTTGCTTTGGAATATGTCAGACAAACTGAACAAATAAATTTCAAATATGGTATAGGTATAGGTAAAACTGGTACTTGTACTATGCCTTTTTAGTTTTAGGGTATTATTATTTCTAGGAAGGGTCAACATGAACAAATTACCCAAGCTCTAAGAGAATTGGGGTTAATAGAAATATCTCAAATATGGAAATACAACCCTATAAACATATTTGTAGAAAGGTAGGCTATTTTAAATAGAACCCCAATGAAGAACTATCATGCATCCATTAGACCAGATATTGAATCCTATAGAAATAATAACGAAGATGATGCACTAGAATGGCATGTAGAAAGAATGCAATTGTTGCCCCCTTGGCATGATTTTTATGAACATGTAATTTATTATGATCCTAAGAATAATTCTAAACATGTTTTGGATGAAAATACCATTTCTAGAATGCAGAAGAAAGGGGCATACTGTATGGTGGGAAAAGTTCATGAATGGTGGACCATGAAATTATAGACAAATATGATTGATTTGAGGTACCCTATGAAAAATAACCTTGATTTTTCAATTCGTTATGACCATTATCAAGATTCTTGATCGGGGGTTTTCCCTATAAAATTACCTCCTAGCATTGGTGGTAGCAAGGCAACAAGTCCTGAAGCTACAAAAAAACTAAAAAATGACCAAGGTAATGGAAAGAAAGTTGTAGTTGATCAGTCATTAGTTCAAGCACAAACTAGGCTTAGCTGATGACATCTAAGCCTATGGGAAAGTTGCTCATATGATGTTGAATATGGGATATGAAAGCAAAGGACTAGGTAAAGAAGGGTAAGGGATCATTGAACCCTAACAGGCAGAAAGGAGATGAAAATTCCTGACACTAGGTGTTGATTCATCAAAAGGTAAAACTGCAACCTTTAAAACTCTAAAGTTTATCCCCCCTTCAAACTCAGCTACGAAAAATAATGAAGAACCTCTTTGCATTAATAGGAGGAGGCTAAAGTCTATAGTAGAAACTCAAGAAAAAGAGAAACAAGATATTAAAAAAGTCCCAAATAATGAGTAAGTTGGTCAAGATAATGATGATCGACACATAGAGGTTACTCAAGCTACTCAATATAATGATGTTGAAAATATTAAAACTACTCCATAATAGTATATGCATTTATCTTAGTTTTTTTTTAATCTGTACCATGAGAAAATCTCTAGCTACGACTATATTTCCCTCTCTTTAAGTAATTATCTTTTCCCTTTTCTCATAAAAACCATTCAAGAACCAGCCTTCTCTGGAGATTAGATAGAAGATCCCAAGGCTAATTTTGTCTATTCAATGTTGAAAAAGTCATAGGCACAAATACCAACCATAGGCTGATTTTATTCCAAAAATACCAATCAATATGAGCATAACACGATGAGTGTATGCATGTGCTAGAAGAAATAAGAGAAAGAAAAATGAGAAGCATAGAATTGTGCGTGTGTACCCCCAGCTTGAAGTTTCATCTAGTGAAAAATCAAGAGGGAGTAAATGTGAAAAAAAAAAAGAAGAATGTATATCCTTATCTTAATAAATAAGACAAAGGATAAATAAGAAGAATCATGCAAAAAGACAAAGACAAATTGAAAGAGGATTGCATTCCTTGACTTTGAAGAGAAAATATGATCATTGTAAAAATTTCAAAGTCAAGAAATACAAGAAGAAGAGAGAAGAGAAGAAAGAGCAAAAGAAACAAGAAAGAGAATAAGGGATGAAAATGCATGGGCCCTAATTTGAGGCTTTCCTAACCATCATAACCATAGTGAATAGTACAATGCATGTGAGCTATGACCTAACTAGGTATCATCACCTGCTATTGTCGTGAATCCCTAGAAATTATAATATCAGGCAGTCATGAATAAGCAACAATGCAAATATAACAAGCAATATGCAAGAAGAAAAAAATATTAGGCAACCATGCAAAATATGATAGGCAAATGCACATAATATGTCAGGAAAACATGCAGTATGACCTAACTAAATGCATATGCAAAATGAAAAAATATATCAAGCATAATATATTTTTAAATGCATTATATTCATAGTTTCTTTAAGTTCTTTACCATCCATGGAAGCTAACTTATAAGCACCAGAACCAAATTTAGTTGTTACAACAAAAGGCCCTAGCCAGTTGGGCTAAATTTTACCTCGAAGATCAATACGCGCATTAGTGTTTCATTGGTTTTCTTTTAGGACAAGGTCCCCAATATCAAAATAATGGTTGCAAACCTTTTTAGAATAAGATCATCGGAGCCTATCTTGATAGGCTTGCAAATACTCTAATGAATGGATGCACTTTTCATCTAGGAGCTCTAATTGGTGAAAACGCTCTGCATGAAACTCATCACCATCCTCGATATCTTATAACAATATGCACAAATAAGGGACCTCTAGCTCAAAAGGGAAAACTACTTCAGACCCATAAATCAAGGCATATAGGGAGGCCCTTATGGGAGTATGAACTAGTACGGTAGGCCCATAGGGTATGATAAAGCTGAGTATGCTAGTCATGACCAGTCTTATTAACTAGCTTCTTCAAAATCCTGATCAAGGACTTGTTGGATGCCTCATATTTTCCATTACCTTGGGGGTAATAAGGTTTTGACCATCTATGCCAAATCTTCTATTTAGCACAAATATTACAGATATTCTTGTTCTTGAAAGGAGTGCCATTATCAAAAATAATCACAAAAGGAATCCTAAACCTACAAAGAATATAGTTGAAGATGAACTTAGAAAATTGATTTCCAGTCATCGTAACTAGAGGTATGGCTTCAACCCATTTATTGAAGTACTCAGTCGCAGTGAGGATAAACTTGTGACCATCAGACGAAACTAGGTTAACTTTTTTTATAATGTCCAATCTCCACATGGAAAAATGCCAAGGGGAAGATATCACCTAAAGGTCTTGAGAAGGGGTATGGATAATATGATCATGGCATTGACACGTGTCATAGCACCAAAAAGAATTACATGCATCTTTCTCCATGGAAGGCCAATAATACCCCATTCAAAGGAGCTTTTTGGCAATAGCATTGTCTCTAAAATGGCCTCCACATGAACCTTCATGAGTGTCACTAAGAGAAATTTGGGCTTCATTATATTTGAGGCATTGCAAAAGGATACCTTCAAAAGAAAATTGATATAAATTATTGCTAATTATAACAAATCAGCATGCTCTCTTGCATAATAGCTTACGTTGATTGCAATCTAAACCATCAGGTATCGATTTGTCCTTAAGAAAATTAAAGATGTCATTATACCATGGTTCAAATGGGGAATATCCAATGGTAAAACACTTTAGGGGATCCAAACAAGAACTCAAAGACATGGGTTCCCAAAGTTGTTGGATGATAATCAAAGCTTGATCTTCTTCTAACTCTAAAGGGAAAAAAGATACAATAGCTACCATGGCATCTGCATGGTGGTTTGAGGATCTGGGGACATAATCTATTGTCACCTACTCAAAAAAAGACAACAAATTGGCAACAATCTACTTATAGAGTTTAATTTTATCATCTCGAGCCTGATAAATATTGTTAATCTAATTAACCACAAGTTGAGAGTCACCAAAGACCGAAAGAACCTTAACTTGCAAAGCTAAGGCTGCTCAAAGACCAAGGATCAAAGCTTCATATTTTAGAGTACTATTTATGTAAGATAAATGAAGCTTGAAGGACAAAGGGATGAGCTATTTTTGTGGTGTAACTAGAATGACTCCAACTCCAGTGCCCTTCATGCATTAGGTTCCATCAAAAAATAAAGTCCAAGACACAGACCTTCAATTTCAACATTGAAGCACTCATCTATAAACTCAAAAATTATAGGATGGGTAGCTTCTAGGGGAGTAGAGGCTAATTGATCAGTAATTACCTAGTCCTTGATAACCTTCTAACCTATGAAGTTAAATCAAACTCACTAAGGGCCAACACCCATTTAGCAGCTCAACCTAGCAGGTGGGGCTTAGACATCAAGTAACACAAGGAAACTTTGTGATTACTAGTATCTTGTGGCTGAGCATGTAGTGTCTTAACTTTTGAGAAGCAAAAACTATGGCAAGGCAAATATTCTCTAAGGGAGTGTACCTGGTTTCATAGCTAACCAAGGTTCTACTGATATAGTAGATAGCTCTATCTTTATTTTTGTCATCATAATGAGCCAGCATGGCTCCCAAAGCATGAGCGGTGGCTATTATGTAAAGCATTAGATACCTATTGGGTATATAGGGAACTAAAATAGGTAGGGAGCTAAGATACCTCTTGAGATCATCAAAAGATTTATGACACTCGAAATCCCACTAAAAAACCACATCCTTCTTAAGAAGTCGAAGGAATGGCTGACACTTATCGGCTAACTAGGAAATGAACCAACGAATAGATTGTAACTTACCTTACAGACTATAGAGCTCGATCAGGGTGTGAGGAGGAGGTATATAAATGAAAGTTGTCACTTTGATAGGGTCCGCTTCAATGCCTCAGCTAGACACTATAAAACCTAACAACTTTCCATATGTGATCCCAAACACACACTTAGCAGGTTTAAGGTGAACTTTATATTGCCAAAGCCTTTCAAATATTCATCTTAGATCATGGACATGATCCTTTCATTCTAAGGAATGAGCTAAAATGTTATCCACATAGTCCTAGAGAATATCATACATAATGTCATGGAAAATATAAGTCATGGTCCGCTGATAGGTAGCTCCTACATTCTTAAGGCCAAAAGGCATGACCTTGCAGCATAAGGTACCCTAGGGGGTGGTGAATTTTGTCTTGGCCTGGTCCTCAGGAGCAATCATGATTTGATTAAAACCCAAGAAACAATCCATGAGTGAAAGCATTCCATATTTGGTAGTGAAATCTACAATCTGATCTATGTTGGGCAAAGGAAAATCATCCTTGGGACATGCTAAGTTAATGTCCCAAAAGTTGGTACATACTCTGACTATTCCTTCCTTCTTAGCTATAGGAATGATATTGGAGATCCAATCAGAATAGTCAATGGATTTTATAAAAATGACATCAATTTTTGGATCTCTTCCTTGATTTAAAGGGCAACCTTCGGATGCATATTTTGAAGTTTATGCGTAACAGGCTTAGCACTAGGCTTAGCTACTAAATTATGCATGACAAGGGATGGATCAAACCCTCACATGTTGACATATGAACAAGTAAAAATATCCTGATATTATTTTAATAAATTGGTCAATTGCTCTTGCTCGTCCATGGTCAAGGATTTATCTAACTTAAGGATTCTAGGGGCTTTCTCAAAACCTATGTTCACATCTATGGTCTCCTCAATAAGAATGGATAAATCATCCTTAAGATGGGGTGGGATAGGAATCACTCCTAATTACTCAAGGTCCTCAAGAGACATAGAACCAAAGTCCAATTGAGAACTAGAAGACTCAACCTACGTTGAGCAAGGTACAAGCCCATCAAAGTCAGTATCATTCTGAGAGGAACCCTCATCTATAACATATGACTATGGGGTTAAGACCTTAGGAGAGGGTGGATCCTCATCCTTAACACTTCATTCTAAACTTTGATGAGATTCCTTAAAGAGAATATATAAACAAGAAGAGTCATATTGATCTTGTGATGAAATAATTGTACAAGAATTTTTAGAGGAAGAATGTGATGAATTAATTTGAGCGAGATCTTTTGGTGAGAAAAATTTTAATAGATGAGGATCGCCCATAATAGAAATGATTTTATTTTCAAATTCAAATTTTATGCATTGATTTAAAGTAAAAGTGATGGCCTCCATTGCATGAATCCAAGGTCATCCAGGAAGGAGATTAAAATATGTAGGAAAAGACACCAAATAAGACATTGTGTTTAAAAATTTTGGTCCAACCCTAAGGGGGAGTAATATAGTGGCACAAGCTTCCTGAGAATCATTGTTGAAAGTCTTAATTATGTCATTGGATTTAATTAAATATTCTTTCTTCAATCCAAGATTTTGAATTAAATGATGCATACAAACATTTAGTGAAAAACAATTATCAATCATAACCCTCTTAATGAGAGTGTTACCAATTTAAGCAGTGATATATAGCAAAGAATTTCTTGCACTTCTAAAGAAGTCATATCATCATCTAAAAATGTTAAACAAGGCTTTCAGAGAGAGTCTATAAATTTTGTCATGGTACCCAAAGATATATCTGAGGGTACTGGTTGTTGTTCCAAAATATTTATCATAGCTTCTTTATGGGCTTGAAAATTTTATAAAATTTCTAAGAGTGGAATTTTTTCCGACTCATCCATCTTCTGTACTATTTTTCCTAAAGTAGTTGTTATCATCCCAACCATGTTGTTATTATATTTATGTGGTACATTGTTATAAGACACTTGATTGGCTTACCTTGTTCTAGTCTTATTTAACTGGCTATTAGAATACTGAAAACTACTTGTGTTAATGCAATCGACATCAATTAATTCTTGAACCAAATGTTTCAATATTTTATAAGAATTAGTCTAGTGTCCTTCTAATCTATGGTATGCACAATGTTGATCTGCTTTATGCCACTATCTAGTTGTCTTACTGGAGGTAGTTATATTGCCTTAGCATCTAGTAGTTGTTTTAAAACTGCTTCCATAGGGATATTAACTCTTGTGAAATTTCTTTGAGGAGGTTTCTGAAGCACAATATTCTGTAGGCTATTATTGATATTATTAATAGACCTACTATCACTATTACCTACTATATTTTTGTTCTCAATTTGAGACTTAGTTGGCCTATATTATTTAATCTTGAGTTGACCTCTCTTAATGAGAGCTTGTTCCATTTTTCTTGCTAACTCAATTGCTTTATCTAAATATGTGACAGTAGTAGTTTCCAGAGCATAAGATACTTGTTCTTGTAGATTTCCTGTATATATATCAAGCATATCTTTCTGATACACAGGTTGTCTTAATCGACCAAATAAACTCCTCTAATGAGCTAAAAATTCTAAAAAAATTTCCTTTTTACTTTGCTTTAAATCATATAAATCTCTCATTGTTACTTCCTTTTCAATATAAGCACTAAACTGATGAATAAACATTTCTATAGTTTTCTCAAATATTTTCAAAGAATAGTTGGGTAGCCGATAATACCATTCTAATGCCACTCCAACAAGACTTTTTGGAGATATTTTCAATAAAATATATCATCATAAACAAGATCATGACAATCTATTCTGAACCCTCTCAAATGATCTATTGGATCTTCAGTCCCTTTATAGATTGATAATACTGGCATGGAAAAATGTTGAGGATAAGGCCTAGTAGCAACAATAGGATCCAATAGTTGACTACACATTTCCTTATAGCTATATGTAAACCGTGATGGTTGAATCATGTCCATTCTTTAAACTAATTGATTCACAACACTTGACAACTTCAGTATTTCTAAATTATTACATATATTCCCCTTATTCCCTAGAATTAGGTTGGACATGTGAAGGTTGTTTTTATAGGTGGTGCCTTATGAGAATTGAATATTTACTTGTGGTGGAATAGAGGAAAGAACGTTGATATTAGAGTATGGAAGAGAAAATTGAGAACAAATTTGAGTGCCACTACTAGTTGGATGAATGGTTGAATTCATTCCAATGTTGGTGGTCATAGTAGTGGTATAAGTAGGTTGATAAGTTTGATAACCATGATTCAAAGGTTCACTCAAAGTATTCTGAGGTGGGATGTCCTTTTCAAGCAATGCTTCCTCCTCTAAGGCCATATCCAAAGCATGTTTATGATACTTGTAAAAATTCCATATATGATTAAAAGAATTAAAGATAATTTTCCAATTAGGATCTTGGATAGGATCAAGATAATTATCAGTCTCTTCTTCTAGATTATGATTATCTTTATCAATTTGATCATTCTCATGAAAAATCTCATCAAACCTAAGGAGTCTTTGTCCTCCCTCAAGGTCAAAAGCCATTGATAAAAAAGGAGAAAGACAAGAAGAAGAGCTAAGACCAAAGAAGACCTACACACTTATACACAAAACGAATTATTTTTTAAAATATTTGGTACACAATTTTAATGATCTTTATTATTGTTTAAAAATAAAATGAGGTGTTCACATCGGGTTCACCAAATATGTAGAGGGGAAAAACTACCCTATCGCGTACAATTCCCAAACAAAATGTTGGATCTGCAAGGAGGGAACCTTTTGTGGGGTGAACCATGGGGGTATGTTGTACTCTACACTCGGTGCTAGGGAGAAGGGTTCACCAAAAATAGTTTAAGGACTCGCTCCAAGTCCTCAGGATTTAAGAAAACTTCTAAGTTTGGTCTTTCTATATCTAAGCTAGAAAACATAAAGGACAATATAGAAAATAGAATAATGCAGCTGAAAAAAAAATACAGGAATACAAGAGCTATCCTAGAATGATTCTTTATTTGAATGCTCACTAACCTAGGGTTTATTTTAGAAAACCTTTAAAACAAATATGCACTAGACAATTACACAAAAATTATCCCTAGATGCAAGCTAAATGCCTTTCTCTTTCAGATGCCTAAGAATCAACAATAAAACCATATTTTCAACCAATGGAATTGATAGAGCACTTATCTAGACCAGTGGTTGACTTAGCCTTTTTGCCTCTTGTTCAATGATATCAAGAATTCCCTGTTTCTACAAGATCACTCATGAACACTAAAAAATAGAATTAGTATTAGGGTGCCTGCATAGGCCACTGTGTGACAGATATAATAGTATTCAAGCCTCCTAGGTCCTTTTAGATGACCTTTCAATACAAAAGTGGAAATTGGCCTTTTGAGAATTAATCATAAATCAAAAAGACAGTACCAAAAAATAGAAAGAAAAGTACATCAATATGATCCAGAAACAAAATGGAATGCAACAGTGAAAGTAGAATCTAGAAATTTCCCTTGGTGTGCCCTAGGGTAAAATCATGCCTCGCCTGGAATGGGCACCATAATGCAGCAATGAAGTCGTGCCCTATCTGGGCAGGGCATGATTTCGCTTTTGTGAATAAATTTTCCCTAATTAGGGTAGGCAAAGTCATGCCTCGTTAATGCCAAGCACAAATTCGTTGTAGACTAAATAAAAATAAGAAGCGAATGTAGAAGATAAAATAAATGTAGACAACAAAGTAATCAAACCCTAATGGACATCACAAAAGTAGGTAGAAGAGAGCCAAGTATCTATATGAGCACTCTGTCTCTTCAAGCTACACCACGGATCCACCAAGTTACACAACCAAATCAATCCAATCCATGCAATAGAAGATCAATCCAAAATTCACACTTCGAGGGTTAGCTTACAGTAGAGAAAATAAATAAGAATGAACTATAAATTTTGAGCTTAATCAATTTGCATAGATATTGCACAAAATTTCACATATCACACTTGCACTTATTCTTGTTATGATTAAGCAAAAACATCCTTCCTTTTATAGAACGAAATTGGAGGGAGAAAGCGGGCACAAATAAACTCACAGGTGATGCCAAAACATGTGAGAGGGTTTAAAATTGCATCTAAGCAAGCTCAAAAAATAAAATAAATTTTAAAAAGTAGGTTAAACAGTGAAGTCGTACCCCATCCTAACAAGGCGCGATATCACTGGCGCAAAGTCGTGCCTTGTAAATACGAGGCACAATTTTGCTAAAAGGTAAACAAAATAAAAAAGGGAGGCAAAGAGGTCTTTCTTTGCTCTTGGCAAGGGTTGAGGGCCTCTTAGGGACATTAAGGAAGATTTCCCACTCAAAGTGGGTCAATTTTTCATGTCTACACTCAAAATATAGTCCACAAGGAAATGTTACATCATTCTCAAAGGGCAGATCAAGATGGAAAAATACATATTTTCAAGTATGCAAAAATAAAGGACATAGTACCAATTATTGTAGATTCAATCCAAGAAAGTAGTATCAAGAGAATCAAACAAAATTTTGAAGCTAATCAAATAGGTCATTCCAACCAAGATAATATCATAATAAATATAATTCACATCAGCAACAATTTTAGTGTCCATATACTTCTAAGAATCAATACAATCATCCTCAACTACAATATGGAGAAGAAAAACAAAAAGGAAACTTAGTTTAAGAGATACAAGAAATTAAAGAACTGGAAGAACATATAGATGAACATGAAGTTAAAGCTCTCTCAGCAGACATAGTATTTCATTAAAATACTAACTATTTACTTGATAATAATACATACAAGGAGAAAAATGAAGAATGCAGAACCAAGATGAAGATCCATATTGAATACTAAAGTATTCAATAATCAAATAATGTAATACAAGGGGATGTTGGAATATATTACATTATTTGGTACATGCCAATGTACCACCATAGGTACATGTTTATATTAGGAGTTTGTCTTAGATTAGGATTTGAGTATTTACTTTATGCAATGTAATAAATGCACAAGTATTATTATAATGTACAATGATGTAAATGTGCATGTTTTCCATGTGTACATGAGTCATAGAATAGGAATATGAAGAGTCATAGGTAGGTGAAATGCCAAGAGACACATATCATTATATTTATGCCTTTATAGAATGAGTGAAGGACAATTTTGGAGAGTACAAGGTATAGCATGTATGTAATATGGAGTGTTTGAGACCTCCGTTTCATTAATGGATTATTTATGAGTATTTTCAAAAGTTTCTCATGCCATTTACATGCTTATTATATTGCCTTTTTCATACATTTAATATTTCATGCTCATTTTATAGCTTGTGGTAGTTATATATAGCATCAAAAGCTAACATTACATAATATTTGTTAAAATGGAAAAATAATATATTGTATAATTTATATAACTGTAAAGAATATAGAGAAAAAAAGAGATTGAAAAGAGACATGAATATGGAAGTATACCCTTAGGAATCAAACACTAATGATAATCAAATGATCACACATTGATCCTTTAGATCAATTTAAGAGGTGTATAAATACCTCTAATAATTACATAGGAATTACATAAACCCTTATCCTACATATTATTAAGGCTTGGGAATATGGGACCCTATACTTATAATAAATCCCATATCGTACTATAGAATGTTATTACATAGTCTTGCATAGTAAATTATGTTGTAAAATATTGGACTAGCCCATAAGGAAAGATTGCATAATTCAACACTTAGACTTAAGGGAGTAGAATCTAAAAGAGTAATGACCATCATTGTTGGCTTTATGATTATTTTGAGTTCAAGAATTGATAAATTCATTAAAAAATAATAGGACACAAGATTTTGAATTCATCATCCCTACTACTATCTAGTATAAACTATTAGATTTTATAGTAATCTCTAAAAACAAGAGAAATCAACATAGTACCCAAAAATATTGAAACATAACACACAAAAAGCAATGCATGTGATATAAGAGGGTGTCTATAGACAACAAATTATCTCTCTAAAGAAAAATAGAATACACTCATACAAATAATGAAGTGGTTAGTATGAGGGCTTATTTATATCCAGTTACAAGTGATCTCTAAGTCAAGGTTAACAAACCAATATTTAGGTTACACAATAAAATATAACAAAAATACCTTTCTATGGGCCTAGAGGGTTTATACATACAATAAAATATATAAATTTATCCATGACCTCAAGTGAAGCTTAACTACCATATATTTCAACATCCATCTTAAGCAAATAAGGGATACATAGATAGACCCTTACTAGTTATTCCCCTTAAGTGACACTCCCACACCAATTAGCTCTTGTATGTGCAAAAAAAAACCTATATATAACCTTGGTTAGGACATCTACTACTTGATCAACTAATGTCAATAAACTAGATCAAGTATCCCATGAGCATAAATCCATCACACATAGCGCATCCAAATCTTAATGTGCTTGGTCCACTATTGAAACACTAGATTACAAACAAGATAAATGGTGCTTTGATTGTTGCACTAAAGAGTTACTGTCTAGGACAAATGAAAGACCACCTACTCAAAAATCATAAGCAAACATTGAATATAATTGATTTCTTCATTGGTAGCATAATAGTTAGATTTCATGGAAGATTAGGAAATAGTAGATTATCATCTAGAGCACCAACAAATAGGGCCAAAACCAAGATAAAAGACTAAAACTATGCACTGCTCATCCAAATCACCCACCCAATCTAAATCTAAGAATCCTATCAAAATCATAAATGAACCAATTAAATAATTAATATCAATCTTATATGTACCTCTGATATATTGAAGAATCCTCTTGGTCATGGTCCAATGACTCTCTTGAGGTGCTTGAATGTACCTATATTAATAACCAATAGTAAATGCAATACCATGTTATGTGTGAGTGAGGCAAAGAATAACTATCATAAGATATTAATAAAGAGTAGCATCTACCAAAGGAGTCATGTAATATACTTGAATATTCAATCCTAAAACAAATAGAGTTTGAGTGGACTTGCAATCCTCCATTTTGAAGCATTAAAGAAGATTTAAATCATATTTGGAATGTGATGTAGCCACCCTAGAAAATGTATGATCAATATGAAGTCCCAAGCAATAGCATAGAAGCCCAAAATATTTCATCTCAAAGGTAGCATGAATTCATGACTTCATGTTCTAAATCAAGATAAGATAGCTACCTATAATGAGAAGATCATCCATATAGAGCACAATAATCAAAGTCTCCCATTTTGATATTTTATGTAAATATCATATTTAGCCTTACATATTTGAAACCCACAACTAAGAAATAAATATTGGATCTTATCATACTAAGCATGTGGTGCCTACTTAAGTCTATACAAGAACTTAGCCAATCAACATACCAAGGGGGTAGGATCCTCAAGCTTAAAATTGAATGGTCGCTACATGTAAATATCCTCCTAAAGCTCACCATGGAGAAATAAAATCTTCACATCCATTTGATGCACCTTCCAACCATATAAAAAACTATAGATAGAATCTGTAGACACAAAAATCTAGGTATTTACAATTCACCACATAATTTTGCATGATAAAATATATGCCTAGGTCTAAAATTAGGTATATTAACTCATGTATGTTAGAGTAATATTTCATCATTTGGGATATTTACCCCATTTTCTACATTAGGTAGATTTTATTTACCACATGGTAAAAAGTAGTTTTTTACTTTTTACCACTAGTATTTTTCTACTTTCTACCATGTAGATATTTACTGTTCCAAATATCTAATGGTAAGTTCCTAAATATCTTAGGTTAAGAATCCTAAACCTAACACTCTACCTTCTATGGCGTGTTAGTTAGCGTAGATGCAGGAGTAGTTGTTATTATTCCTATTTTGTAATCTATTAAACATTAGCCTCATTGCTAATGTACTAGTTAATGCAATTATTCAATTATCAAACCTAACGGATATCCTGGTCACATTGGTATCATATTTGGAGCATAGGGGTTTAGCAGGGAGCGACATTGGAATCTTGGCACCACTGGTGACCTCGATTTATTTTCTATTTGCTCCTAATGTTATTATTTTCCCTATGGTTTGATTTTACGGTGCATCTCTAATTTTTTTTCTAGCCTAAGGCAGAGGAGGAGGAGCACTCGCCCAATTATTTTGGGCCAAATATTCCCCCCTCGCCCCACCTAGGCAGGAAATCCCGTAGGTACTTTTGACCTATTGCTGTCTCGGGAGGCTAGAGCCCGTAGAATCGAGCATGGATACCGATGAGTGGGACTTACTAACATGGCAGCCCGTAGCCTGAGACCTGAGCTAAAGCAGCCCATAGGTGCACAAATCCTAAGGAGCAGGACCTACTGACATGGCAGGCAACCTCACAGTGGGTAGGCGGCCCACGTGAGGGCAAAATCAGCCCAGGGCTGTTGATGAACATATCCTTACTAAGTATCCTATATATGTAAAAACTACATGTCGCTAAAGCCATTACATCCGATAAGGCACATAGCCTGTTATCAAAAAGAAACTTCTCATACAACATTTTGGGTATACCTCGAGAAAACACACATGCATCATAATTACAAAAAAGAAACAGACACAGATTCCTTCTTTGAGACAATGAAGAAACAAAAAGCTGTAGACACACACAGAGTACTAAAAAAAACTCCCACAAGCTCGTATTGATAGTTACTCTTAATAATTCTTTGGTAATTGCTTTCTTTCGTATATGACATGCTTTGGTACCACATACTATCTTGGCCAATCAACCTTGGAGAAGTGAACCTGTTGGCTAGATTTATGGTGGTGGCTATCTGGTGGTCCACGTGGCTTTGGTTCGAAGTCTTATATTGTCATTTCTTTCCTTCCCTATGATTATCAACCAACCTAAAATTACTAATATGACTAGGAGCCATGTTATCTGACATGTGACTATCCCCATTAGTCTTTGTGGTATTTCCAAGTAGCATCCATGAAGACTAACAACTCAGATAATTTTTATTGTGAGTCCAATTCAAAAAAGAGATGGGAATACTCCTAGCCTTCAAAATTATAGTGCCTTCCCTGTTGGTAAATTTGACTATAATTCTTGGCATTCTTGTTGAATAAGCTCCTCTACTTCACTCAGGACACCGTGTTCCCATTTGAAAATTTTGTCACCATCGACACCCAAATTAGCTAGCTTATCAGCAATTTTGTTAGCTTCTCGAAAGACATGTTGGGCTTTTCTGTCATGTATTCCCTGGAAAAGGATCCTAGCCTCTTCAACAATAGTTTTAATCCTCCAAGGAGATGTTTTCCAATTATTGAGGAGATTTATAACATGCATAGAGTTTCCTTCTATGATCAAATTGCCTTATAAGTCTTGAGTCATTTGAAGGCCTCTCCACATAGCTCTAGCTTCAACTTCATTGTTCGTCGTTGTTTCCAAATATTCAGAAAATGCAAGCATCATATTCCCATTATGATCTCCCACAATGCCACCAGTGCCTGCTCTACCAGAATTGTCCTTAGTTGCTCCATCAAAATTAAGCTTAAACCAACCCGTAGGAGGTGGAGACCACTTAACATTGGCTCTGGGGTTGACTACCCTAGGCATAGACTCATCTAACAAGGTTAAGATTAAATATTGAGCAATCGTGATCTCCTACATATGAGGTTTACAACTATAAAAAGGGATAAGGTTCACATTCTCGTTGGCAAAGGATAAGATCCTGGCAATGATAGTTTGATGATCATGGATAGACTCATTAAAGACTCTATGGTTCCTTTCTAACCACACCTACCAAAGATAGTGATTGAGGCAAATTTTCCACATGTATCTAAGTCTTTGGATTGAAAAGGGGCAAGGCCACTGGATGAACAAATCAAGTACGATGGCTGTTTTAACCCATGAAATATTGAAGGACTAAAAAAACCCACTTAGGACAGTCAAGGAAAAAGGGCACTCAAGGAAAATGTGATAAATGGTCTCCCAATTAGCCCTGCACAAATAACAACGATTAGTGATACAAATACCTTTACACATCATATTATCAATGGTTAGAATTATTCCTTGGATAACTAGCCATGAAAAGACTGCAATTTTTGGAATTAAATTGTTTATCCAAACTAAGTCCTTTTGGAGAACAAAATCCTTGTCATCAAGCAAAAGCTTGTAAGCTGATTTAACAGTGAACTGTCCGTTTTCCATAGGAGCCCAGGTCACTTGATCTTCCTTGGGTATCATGGGGATAAACTGTTGCTCGAGAATATTACAAAGATCATTTGATTCTGCTTGAAATCCCTGAATTCTTATTTGTTTCCACTTCATTCTACCTCTGTCCTCAACCATATCATTAGAGACTTCTATGCAAATTAGTTCTTCTGTGATATTTTTGATTTGGGCTAAGTTAGGATATTGCATCAATGGGTTGTCCTTATACCACCTATCATTCTAGCAATTTATCCTCTCACCATTGCCTAAAACCCATCTTAAACCTTTTTTGATAATTTCCTTACAATTAAGAATTACTTTCCAAAAAGCAAAACCTCTTATTGGAACTGAGTCACTTATAAATTCCATATTTTGAAGATACTTTCATTTGATGATAGTTGTCCATTCATTTTCTTCACCAGAAATGAGATGCCATGTCTGCTTAGCTAGTAAAGATAAATTTATATGAGCAATTATCCTCAGAACTAAGCCCCCATTTTCCTTGGGTCTGCACACTTTGGTCCATCCTACAAGGTGTATCCTTTTTTTCTCCTCTGATCCAGTCCATAAAAATTGTTTTTGGAGTTTCTCATTTTTTTGGAAAACCTTCATAGAGGCTTTGAAAACATAGAGGAAATATATTGAAATGCTTTGAAGAGAGGCCTTAGTGATGGTCAGCTTTCCTGCTTGACATAGAATATGACCTTTCCATCCAACAAGTTTTTTTTGAATTCTTTCAATAACCCTGTCCCACATTGACTCTCCCAAAGAACCAATGAAAATAGGGAGACCAAGATACAAAGTGGGGAGGTTTGCTATATCACACCCTAAAATTTCTGCAATCCTTCCTTGCCTCTGAATGGGGGTGTTCAAGAAATATAACTTGCTTTTACTAAAATTAATTTTCTAACCAGAAGCGTCCTCGTAGAGTTGCAGGATGTATTTAATTATTTTGGCCTCAACCATTGATGCCTTAGTAAATATAAGGGTATCATCGACGAATTATTGGTGAGAAATAGCCCTATTGAGAGATGTTGCCTTGATTCCTGATATTAGCCTTGAACTACAAGCATTTTTAGAATTAAATTTTTTATCCAAACTAAGTCCTTTTGGAGAACAAAATCCTCGTCATCAAGCAAAAGCTTGTAAGCTGATTTAACAGTGAACTACCCATTTTTCGTAGGAGCCCAGGTCACTTGATCTTCCTTGGGTATCATGGGGATAAACTATTGCTCAAGAATATTACAAAGATCATTTTATTATGCTTGAAATACCTGAATTCTTATTTGTTTCCACTTCATTCTACCTCTGTCCTCAACCATATAATTAGAGACTTTTATGCAAATGAGTTCTTTTGTGATATCTTTGATTCGGGCTAAGTTAGTATATTGCATTAATGGTTTGTCCTTATACCACCTATCATTCTAGCAATTTATCTTCTCACCATTGCCTAAAACCCATCTTAAACCTTTTTTGATGATTTCCTTACAATTAAGAATTACTTTCCAAAAAGCAAAACCTCTTATTGGAACTGAGTCACTTAGAAATTCCATATTTTGAAGATACTTTCGTTTGATGATAGCTGTCCATTCATTTTCTTCACCAAAAATGAGATGCCATGTCTGCTTAGCTAGTAAAGATAAATTTATATGAGCAATTATCCTCAGAACTAAGCCCCCATTTTCCCTGGGTCTGCACACTTTGGTCCATCCTACAAGGTGTATCCTTTTTTTCTCCTCTGATCCAGTCCATAAAAATTCTTTTTGGAGTTTCTCAATTTTTTGGAAAACCTTCACAGAGGCTTTGAAAATGGAGAAGAAATATACTAAAATGCTCTGAAGAGAGGCCTTAGTGAGGGTCAGCTTTCTTGCTTGACATAGAATATGACCTTTCCATTCAACAAGATTTTTTTGAATTCTTTCAATAACCCTGTCCCACATTGACTCTCCCAAAGAACCAATGAAAAGAGGGAGACCAAGATACAAAGTGGGGAGGTTTGCTATATCACACCCTAAAATTTTTGCAATCCTTCCTTGCCTCTGAATGGGGGTGTTCAAGAAATATAACTTGCTTTTACTAAAATTAACTTTCTAACCAGCAGCGTCCTCATAGAGTTGCAGGATGTATTTAATTATTTTGGCCTCAACCACTAATGCCTTAGTCAATATAAGGGTATCATCAATGAATTATTGGTGAGAAATAGCCCTAGTGAGAGATGTTGCCTTGATTCTTGATATTAGCCTTGAACTACAAGCATTTTTTATGGTTCTACCTAAAGCTTCTACCACAATGATGAATAACATGGGGCTGATAGGGTCCCCCTGCCGAATTCCTCTATGACTTTGAAAGTAACCAATAGTTGTTCCATTAACTAGAATCGAGAACCATGCTTTAGAAATACATTATTTGATCAAATTAACCCATTTGTGGTGAAAACCAAACTTAAGGAGGATAGCAATCAGAAAGTCCCAATATAGCCTATCAAATGCTTTGTTCATATCAAGCTTGAGGGCAAAAACAGACTTGTTAGTCTTATGAGCAGAATGTAGAGCTTTATGAACTATGATACTTCCATATAAGATTGACCTGCCCTAGACAGAGCTTCCCTGGCATGGATCTATGATGCGGGATAGAATATCTCTCATTCTATTTGCAATGGCTTTAGTTAGGATCTTGTAAGAAATATTGCATAGACTGATTGGCCTAAAGTCAGCCATAGATTCAAGGGTTTGCTTCTTAGGAATTAGAGAAATAAAAGTAGAGTTGATACCTTTTGGGATATGATAGCATAAATTACATCCTCACTTACGATGTCCCAAAAAGCTTGATAGAAATGAGGGGAAAAGTCATCGGGTCTCGGGACTTTGTCTGGATCCATGCTAAACAAGGCTTCCTTATTTTCCTCATAAAAAAAGGGAGCTAGAATCTTAAGGTTTATATCCTCATTTATTATGTTAGGAATCGATTGCAAGAGAATATCATTGGCCTCCTCATTGCACTGTGATTCCTGACCAAGGATAGAATTGAAATAAGTTACTGCCTCCTTTTTTATTTCTGTTAAGTCTTGAGTAATAGGACCATCTACTTTTTAAAAAAAAATTATCTTGTTATTGCTTCTGTTTCTAAGCGTGGTGACGTGAAAAAACTTAGAATTTTAATCTCCATATTTCAACCAAAGAGCCCTTGATTTTTGCCTCCAATAGATTTCCTCACAGGCCAAAATGTTATGAAACTCTGCTAGTTTTGTTCGTTCCTCCTGCCTAGTAGTTTCATCAGCATCACCATGTTGGATCCTCTGATCAATTATCTTCAAACTTTCAACAACCTATTTTTTATTTTCAAAGAGGTTCCCAAAGACCTCTTTGTTCCAAGTTTGAATTTTTTCCTTAAAAAACTTTATTTTTCCAGCTAGTTTAAAAGCTGCACTACCCCTGACAGGTTGCTGCCACCACTGACTTAAGTTATCTTTGAAACTGGAATGTTTGATCCACATAGATTAAAATTTGAAAGGTTTCTTTAAGGACATAGAGTTAGGGATCTCCAAAAAAATGGGATTATGATCAAAGGCAATTTTAGGAAGGGCTTGCAGGGTAGAATCACCAAACAAATTTGTAGCCTCCTTTGATAGAAAAAACCTATCAAGCCTTTCTTGAATGAGATGACACCCTATCTGTCGATTGCTCTAGGTATAATTCACTCCTCTAAGTTTTACATCCATCAACATGTTGGAGTTCACAAAGTCATTGAACTCATCCATGCTCATGATAGGTGGTCCATTTCCACCCATTTTGTCTGAAGGGTAAAGAGGAGTGTTAAAATCCCCAGCCATAATCCAAGGGACATTATGGAATATTTCACTTATATTGCCTAAGTACTCCCACAGTAGAGCTCTATCTTGAATTGAAGTTGGGGCATAAATATTTTAAAGGATCCACGACCTGTTGTTGTTTATTTCCTTAAATAAAACACTAATAACCCTATCATCTTTCTGAATAATGGTGCCTTCTACTATCCAGGGATCCCACAAAGTCATAAGGCCTCCAGATGCTCCTCTGGATGATTTGCAAACCATCTCCTCTTGATTCCAAATTTTTTTTGCTATTTATTCAAAGGCAAAGTGTGCATTATTTTTCTCCAAAGGGGGATATCAGACATAATATTGTACATTTTTTTTTGCAAAATTTGAGTAGAATTTGAACCTTTGGGTCGATAAAAACTAAGTCGTGTGTCGACTAGTTCTAGAAGTATTTCAAGTGCGGGTCGTGTTTCGACTTGTCTTGAAAGGAGTGTTATTTGTTAAATTTTCAAAAAAAAAGGGGGGGAAACAAGAAATTGTATTTCTTTTGCAAATTTGTAACACAAAAGTGAGGAGAACTTAAAACAAATCAAACTTGTTTATTTTGCAAAATTAGAAAATATAGGCAATTGTTTATCATCACATTATTTGCAAAATTGTAAGACAAGGAGGAGACAAAAACATATCAATTTTTTGCACAACACACATTCATATTATGTTGCAAAAATTAAAAGGTGCATTTTCGATTTTACTCAACACCTTCAATGGCAAATTAGGTGCATTTTCGGTTGCATCTGACACCTAGGTGATAAGAATTTTTGTGGCCATTCTTGTTTGATTATTACATTATTTATTTTGCAATTATAAGTCATAGAATCAAGAACTCTCCATACCCTAAAATTTCACTAATAAATTTGTGTTAACCATTGCACAAATTTAAAGCCAATATTCATTTGATATTCTCTCCTAAAATCAACAAAACCCCTAATTCACTCTTATTTGTTTGGCTTAAACTCCTCAAACTGATTATTCCTCTTCAAAGGGAGTTTCAGGTAGGTGCCATTAAATATCTTTTTGAGTGAATTATCTTTCATCTCTTATTTGTTTGGCTTAATTTCCTCCAACTAATTATCTCTCTTCAAGAGAGTTTTCAGGCAGGTGCCATTAAATACCTCTTGAGAGTGAAAGAAAGAACAAGTTTTTAAGGAACCTTGAAAGTAGCAATTCTTTTGCACTAAGGGGGGATAATTCCTTTCTTCCTTCAAACACAGATTTTGACAAGAGGGAGATAAAACTTGTAAAGGCAATCATAAAAGTATAATTCATCAAAATTATACCTTTTCTTTTAGACTTCATAATAGCAACCATGCTTGAAGTAATTGCAATAAGTAAGGATGATTTTGTGAAATTTTTGATAAAATTGCCTAGAAAGCATAGTTTTGTACAAATAGTAAAAATGACAACCATGACACCATTCAGTGTTGGTTTCAAAACAAGCAAAACTAAAATGGTAAGGCACATCATAGAAGCCATATTTCTAGTGAAGTGTCTCATTTTGATTCTGATTCTGGTTCAAAGAGAGCACACAGAGTGCTCATGGCTAAGAAAATATTATAGAGGGAAAACATATTTGTCACCTTGGGCAAAGCACCATTTTCCTCTCTCTCTTTTTTAGGCTTCATAAATAGCATAAGTTTTTGTTTGAAGTACTTACAATAAGGGGTGATTGTACCTCTTTTAGGCTTCATAAATAGTAGACTCTCAATGTTTGAAGTACTTGTAACAAAAGGAGGGAATTTTGTGGTGTAAAATTGCCTAGGAGGCAATATTTGTAAAATCCTTCACAAAAATCTTGAGTTGCACATCTTTTGCAATTAAGGGGGGATATAATTTCTTTTCTTCACAATTTTTTGTAAAAAGGGAAGAAGACTTATAAGGGTGCATTTTCGGCGGCGACTGATGCCTTAGTCATACTTCTTTCAAAAATTAACTATAAAATGTTTTGCAACGAGAAGGGGGGAACTTATAAGGGTGCATTTTTGACAATGACCGACACCTTAGCTACCTTATCTTTTGCAAACTCATATTGTAAATGAATGAACCTCGTATGAAGTGATCTACTCTACTACAGCTAGCGATTGCAGTGGCTGGTTACCCATGTAATTTAGTTGGATGACATGATTACTATATGGACATTCATTGATTTGAAGACAAAGTGAGACATGGCCCACTTTTTGCTTAGGAGCATCCAGAGCACTGTGACAGAGCAAGAACCAGTAGATCGACATTTTCTTCCACTGTATTGGGGCAGTTATATACTTTACCCAAATATTGTTGTATAGGAGGATAAGTATATGCATTACCCAAATAATGTAAAAAGGGGGGATGTTAGAGTAATATTTCATCATCTGGGATATTTACCCCATTTCCTACATTAGGTAGATTTTATTTACCGCATGGTAAAAAGTAGTTTGTTACTTTTTACCACTAGTATTTTTCTACTTTCTACCATGTAGATATTTACTGTTCCAAATATCTAATGGTAAGTTCCTAAATATATTAGGTTAAGAATCCTAAATTTAAAACTCTACCTTCTATGGTGTGTTAGTTAGCGTAGATGTAGTAGTTGTTATTATTCTTATTTTGTAATCTATTAAACATTAGCCTCATTACTAATGTACTAGTTAATGCAATTATTCAATTATCAAACCTAACAAATCTCCTGGTCACAATGTGCACTTCACCCACATTACACACCACAATCCTACATAATAATATATACCTAAGTCTAAACTTAGGCATAAAAATCCTGCACATTATCCTATTTTCTAGATTTTAATAAATTTGGAAAATCCCCCCAGGATACCCTACCTACCTACTAGACATGTGTCTTAACCACCTCACTACCCCATGGTACAATGCTTACACCTCACTCCACTTGCACCCACATCACCCCAGTTAAGTGAGACATCCTGAGTGACTCACTCTAACTGCCCCCCTCCATTTGGCAGCCCAGGATTGCCACTTGGCAGCCCTGGCTTGCCACCTCTCATTTCCCTCCAAAACCAAAAATGCCTATAAAAGCAACACCATTATATCAAGCAAAGGAGGTATGGAAAATACATCGTTACATTGGTGAAATAACTGTAGGGATTCATCAACAATCATAGAGTTTGAGCCATCGAGGTCCCAAATCTAAGTTTCAAGGTTTTATACCATATTTGCACAATCGTGCATCCATGACACAGTCCCAACCATAGTCCTACAGTTTCTAAACCACACATCCATGGTTACACAGTCCCAATCACAGCCCTACAGTTTCTAAACTGCACACCCATGGTTACATAGTCACAACCATGGACCCGCAGTTCTACAAAAACTACCAAACTTGTTTTGGCCATATCTCGCTTGTCCGGACTCGGATTGAGCTTAAATTTTGAGGGTAGGTTCCTGACATCCTCAAGAAAATCTCCACCAATTTTAAGGACAGTTTGAGTATCAAATATTAGTAAGTTATGCATATGTTAGCAAGGCATTTTTAGTTTAATTTCTATGTAACCTGCAAGCATTCCTTTCAAGGGTTTTCATTTGCATTGATTTTCAATAATTTATACATGTGTTGTTGACCCTTATTTTACTTCCATGTGTGTAGGATACAGGTATTTTAAGGGCTATTAAAGCTAGGAGTGGTCCCTACATTAGATACCAAAGCCCACTCACCAATTGGATTAGAGCGAAAGAAGACCGAAGACACCCCTTTCATTGATGTGCCAAAGAAACCTCACTTCTTTGGCCTTGTTTGTGATATCATGAAGTAAGCAAGCATTGTAATATAACCCCTCATACTTTGGGGTAAATAATTATAAAATAAAAGGATGCCAAGGCTCCTGTGTATTTCAATGCAAATTAAATACAAAAATTATTCCCTTCCAATCGCTTGTGTCTTCATTATTATTTGCTTGGCGTTGTCTTAATTTGCTTACAAAATGGTGATCATGGTGGGACCTCCTAAGGGTTCCATTTTTTTTTGACTTGCTTCCTTTTAATCTTATTGATATATATTTGCATGTATAGGTGTCGAGGATTCGAGACACGCAAGAATTTGATCTCGGGTCGATAAATAAGGGTTGTGCTTAACTTGTCACTATGAAACCACACATCTATGGTTTCTAATTTGAGGAAATACACAAACACGGTCTCAGCCTAAGGAAATGCACAAAGGTGGTTGAGTTTCTGGAGAAACACTCATTCATGGTTGATGCACTATTGAAACACGGACTGGTGGTTGAAAGCTAGAAGGAGCAGTGAAAGGAACACAGGTTTGTACCCTGTGCCATATTTTAAAATTTTTCTTTAATTTTGGTTTTAGATTGCATTTAAGTAGATTAAGAGTCTTAGTCATGTATGCCTTTGTTTGCATTTAGGTCTTAGGAATAGAAAAACTTACTTAAATCTTACATTCATACATGAAATAATAAGGGAAATAAATGAGAATTTGCATATGCATAGTAGGGAACAATCATCTTGCATATACCAAGTTAGAAATATTAGAAATAACCTAGGCATTTATTTTTTGGGGTTTGGACCTGTATTCTAATTTGTTCTATTGACAGAAAGGACCCGTGCACCCGTAGTTTGAATTTCTTAAAACACATTTGCACGGTTGGATAACTGCATTTTTATGGTTTACTAGAATAAACCGCTCACCCACGGTTAGCCCTGTTAAACATAATTTGGTCGAGTCTTACCTGAATGTACAATTTTACCCTTGATATGATTTTGTTTGCTATTCTCTATCTTTCATGTTTTCTGCATTAGGCATAAAAATAGAATTGCATGTTAGATTTGCATCACATAATAGAAAATAAAACCTTCCACACACACACACACACACACACACACACACACACACACACACACACACACACACACACACACACACACACACACGTATCATCAAAACATTGGTAAGGTTGGATTTCATCACCAACCCCCAATTCAGACCGATGACATTGGAATTCACCTCCTTCCATCGGCTTTCCCCCTAGATATCCTTATATGGGATAAAATCAGTCTTTAATTTGGTATCCAAGTTGTCTCCCACTGTTGGAATGATTGTTGAATCATATTGGAAGATCTAGGTGAACCCCCCACTAGGATTTAAGTGGTGTACCCTAGACTCTTTTGAGAAATCATGTTTGGCACTAGTGTTCCCAATCACCATCTTGATTGAGTTATTTTATTCTAATCCAATAAAAAACTTCTTCAAAATTTCAACAACATAAAAACACACTAAAACTTGAAAAAAAAATAAGGGGTCAAAACCTCCAAAGCTTCAAACAAAAAAATCAAAAACTTTTCCCAAAAAAAAAAAAAATCAAATCAAATAAAAACTAGTGCAAACTTAGGATCAAAATCCTTGTGTGTTATATTGCATTGTACTTCCATTTTATTTACACATATTTGCATTTACACTTCACACATCATTGCATATTAGCGCATGGTAATGACCCATAGTCAAGCAAGAAGGTTAGCCTTAGTTCAGAGTTAGTTGCCCATCCCCATGGATCCACCTTAGGTTAGTCAAGTCCCTAATACTTCGATGGTAGGGCAAGTTAGTGTAGTCCCTAATGCATCCTAGAACTTAAACGTAGGGCCCTCAAGTAGTGCCCTTATTTTAGATGGAGACATCATGCATAGGGCTACCCATACCACTATTCCTGAGACCCCTAGGAGTGAGCCACCCACACCAACAAATGGTCATGTCACACTTGTAGACATGGACACCGTTAGGATGTACCTGAGTGTAGCTAGAATGGTTTTTCCATTGCTACCACCACTTACCATTCCACCCCATACCATCCCATCATTCCATCAGGTTGTCACCTTCCCACACCCACAACAGTCTAGCCAAGCCTTTGCAAACCCACTTTTTGAGTACATTGCTATCACCATAGCCCATACCCATCCATCATCATCTAATAAACCTCTCATCACCATACCAAATCAACAAGTCATTTGCACCAACCCCCTTTACGAAGCACCCAATAGTATTGATTCACAAATCCCTATATTATTTCCATCTATAGCACCCATAAGCACCATGGTCCATAACCCCCCTCCTTCAGCAGCAATGCAATTCACCACCTACCCACCATCAACAACCCATCAACCCCCCACCTTCTTCACCCAAGATCCATCTTGGGTGTTGCGTCCCCCAACTATAACCATACCCACACATCCACTCAATCATATGTATGGTGCTCCATCAACACAACACACCATCATTCCACCATCTCTTCATCAACAACCACCATTTCACCAATGTACTATGCTTATTTTACAACAAATATTGAATCACATCACAAGCATTGAGCTACAATTGAGTCATCATCAACGTCATAAAAATCACCCACCTCAACAACCTCATCAACCTCACCCACCTCAACAACCTCATCAACCTTATCCACATGGACAATATTGTCCAAATCATCAATCCCATACTTGGACCCCTCTATCCGAGCCCATGTCAATCATATTTCAAAAGTTGTAGGATGTAAAAATAATAATTTTACCTAACATACATCCTACAGATACCAAAACATATAAATCTAGATTGTATAGAGAAGATCATTATTGTCTTTATCATCGACAAGTGGGCCATAACATCAATAATTGCAAAGCCTTTAAAAATGTGGTCCAAGATCTTATCGACAAGGGGGTATTTTCCATCGAAGGTCCACTCATCACATCCAATCAAAACTTGGGTAGTCAACAGAACCATTGTGGGGATACTCAAGGATAACCAAAACATGTGGGGATACTCAAGGCATCGCACCTTCAACATGCTCACCAAGCACAAAATATTGTGGGGATACTCAAAGTATCGACCTTCCCATGCTCACAGAAAATGGGATAAGGTTAGAGAAAAAAGAAACAAAACATTGTGGGGATACTCAAGGTATCACACCTTCCCCATGCTCACCAATCACAAAAAAAATTGGGGATGATTAAGGTATCACACCTTCCCCATCATAAAAAAAACAACTCCAAAGGAACCAAATCCCTTTGGTCAAATCAATCCAAAAGGCCCCAAAGGAGCCTAACCCCTTTGGTCAAAACTCATCTCAAAATTCTCCAAAGGAGGCACTCCTTTGGTCAACTCAATTCAAAAGGCTCCAAAGGAACCAAATCCCTTTGGTCACATTCCAGTTCAAAAACACCTAAAAATAAATAAATAAATAATAATAATAATAATAAAAATAAATAAATAAAACACAAAAACATGTTCATACAAATTACATTTTAATACATCACATTAACAATCCCACTTTCATTACATTCATACATTCCACTTCCATTGCATTTGTATATTCGTATCATTTGCATCCATTCATGTTGCTTACCATATTAATTGTCATCCACTCAGGTTAGATAATTATTCATTCACTAAGTCTTGTTGCCTTAATTAGGGGCACCTACAATCTACCATTAGTCCAATTTCACCATCTAAGACCATGTCAAAACATAAAAGAAAAAAAAATAGTTGCAATAAAACCCCATAGCACTTTATTTCTTTGGCAATCTCTGGTTTGAGGAATCTCTAGGGGTTTTTGATCACTCAATCACTCCTAGTGATTTAAGAAACCTCCAAAAAATATGTTGAATTCTTTTAGGACCATTACACATATATACACTAAGCAAATCTTGAGAATTGGGAATTGATTTCAAAAACATTCTCGAACCAAACACAATTTCACATCTTAAAAACATCTTGTGTCAAATAGGGATAACACCATACTTGGTAGGAACCTTGAGGTGAAAAGGGTCATCCTTGCTTGTCCCATTATGCAACATAGTCCATGATAATAGTGGTTTTTACTACTATCACAGTTGCTTCAAATTCAAAATATAGATTAGTAAGGATAGGGTACAATTCTCATCACACTTAGGTTGAGAATATGATTCCCCAAAGCTCTAATTCATTTTACATCACACACCACTGATTAATTGGGTTGTAAGGATCATACCACATTTCCAGTCAAACGGTTAAGTAGTCATCCCCAAAATTCAAGAAATAAAAAATAAAAATCATGGACTATGGAGTTAGCCTCCACCGGAGCTATAGACGCTTGACTGGCAGTGGAGTATCCTCATGCGTGGTGACATGTCTCCTTTAAAAAGAGACCTCTGACTGCTCATATGAATAATATAGCTTCTAGATTCAAACCATAATAGGTTTACCCAATTTAATCAATATGATTTAATGAACACAATTGCACACACAATGGTTCTTGATTGTCTCGGATCATTACCATGCTCTTGATTCAGTAAATGAATTCACTGCACAAACATTTGGTCCTAGAAGAATTAGACAATTTGAGAGATTTTATTTGATATACTAGGATGTTTGAGTCTTTGCAAAACAACTCTAGATCCTTCATCCCTAAGGCAAACAAAGCCATAAGCAAGTTTCCATTCCATACCACCATCATATTGCCACACATATAGCATAGTACATTTCATCCTACAAAATGTGGTCAAACCATAGTGTCGTATTGGTGCCCCTGATTAAGCAATAAAGGTAAAGTTTGCTAAACAATGGTCCATAACTTCTTTTAATGACAATTAATAAGGCAAAAATATTCATTCATTTGCATACATCACCACCAATTGTATTCATTCATAAACACATTCCTTTCATCACATGCACAAAAAAAAAAAAACAATCCATCATTACACATGTACATAAACAATCACAAAAACACCAACAAGGGGGAGCTCAAGGTCTTACACCTTCCCCAATAATCACATCAAGTAGTCAAGCAACTTGGGGGGGGGGTTCAAAGTCTCACACCTACCCAAAAAAAAAAATCACATTAAACATTCACATTTCAAATAATCAAATTCAAAAAGCTCAAATGGAATCAACCCCTTTGGTCACATTCAATTAAAAAAAAAAATCCCCAAAATTAACACAATTTCTTTGGTCAAATTCAATATCAATAAGACTTTCAAAAATCTAAATGCTACAATCTCAACTCCCTAAGAAAGCCATGTGGTTGGACTGCTCCAAGGGATAGAGATGCGCATTTCCTTCTTTCACTCAACCTTAAGTGATCCTTTTATCTAGTGATTTACTCTAGCACCCTAGCGGTTGTAGCGATTGGCTATCCATACAATCCGGTAGGAGGAGTAGATTACCATAAGGACAATTATCATTAACAACATTTAAAAATCCACAAAGGCATAAACCCCTTTGGTCAAAAAAATCCAAAATGCTCTAAAGGTACTCAAATTCCTTTGGTCAAAAAAAAAAATCAATCATAAAAACATAAAAACACACAAAAAAACATCTTGTGCTTTCTTTCCAATTCAAAAACATCAAACACCAAAAACATTTCCATACATCTTTTGTCTTACAAAACCATAAAACAACAAAAACATTGCCATGAATCTTTTGTCATATAAAACATAAAACACCAAAAATATTTCCATGCATCTTTCGTCATGTAAAACATAAAACACCAAAAATATTTCCATGCATCTTTTGTCATACAAAAAAAAAACAAAAAAAATCATACATTCTCCAAAAAAAAGCAAAAAAAATCCAAAGATATCTCAATTCCTTTGGTCAAAAACAAATTCAACAGGCTCTTGAAAGAATAGAAATGTTCTCATCTCAACTCCATAAGAAGGCCATGAGGCTAGACTACTCCAAGGGATAGAGGTGTACCTTTCCATATTTCATTTAGCCTCAAGTGATCCTCGTATAAAGTAAATTATCCTATATACCTAGCGGTTGCAGCGACTAGAAATCCATGCAATTCGGTAGGATGGATAAGTTACCATAAGGCCCTTGAAAAGTGATTCACCTCATACAAAAAATGAATTGTTATCATCTTAATTCCCTAAGAAAGCCATACGGCTAGACTGATCCAAGGGATAGAAGTGCATAAGTATCAACAATGGTCAAAATCATAGTTGAAACAAAAATAAAAATATTCATTTCATTCCAATCATTATCATTTGTTTCATTGCTTTCATCATTTCATATCTTCTCCATCGAATTATCGCTTGAAGGGATATACAAAATCAACAAATTCGAGTTTCATAATCAAAGTCAACACTCAAAACACTCAATCATGCAAATTACGCTCATTAAAGTGAGCATCTTTTTCATGATTGAGGCAACACAAATTGACTTTTATTTGTGACCATCTTACACAACTCCCCTTCAAATGCAAATGGCTACAAAAACATTGTAAAACCCTCCAAATCATCATCTCACATCATAATCATCTCGAGTGAACCTTGTATCTAGTAATCTACCCTAGAAACCTAGCGGTCGCAATGATTGGAAATCCATGCAATTTGGTAGGATGGATAAATTTATATAAGGACACTTATTCAAAATTATTTCACATCATAATGTTTTAAATTAAACTAGGTTGGTCCTTCAATTTTTGAGTGACCTACGTTCAAGTAGATTTGTCCAAGGTTTTCATTGATGCCTACTCCATGGGGTTACAAAACATGGAAAGTTTATACTTTATCATTTTGCATTAAGGAATTTTTAATAGTCATTAGGACAAGCCCCTAGGGTGATTGGTTCCTTTACTTCATCATCTTGCATGTAAATAAAACCAAAAGGTAAATTTATGACAACATAAGTCCATCCCAAACTTGGGGTATCCAACTGGATATTAATTTCCAAAATTTATATCAATCACATCATGCATTTTTACAAACATCATCATCATCATCACAATATATAGTGAACCTTGTATATAATGGATTATCTTATACACCTAGCGGTTGCAATGACTAGCAATCCATGCAATCCGGTCGAATGGGTAGCTCACCATAAGGAAACTCATTCAAACATTCAACATCAAATCACTATGACATTAAATCAGCTAGGTCCCTAAATATTTGAGCTTAGATGTGTTCAAAAATAGATTTGCATAAGGTTATCCTTCAACCCCTTTCATTGGATCAAAAGAAAAAAACAACTAAAAACAATTTGGTAATAATCAAAAATCACTTGAGTATCAAATTCTCGAATTACTGGTTCCTTGAACCCATCATTTGGAAGGAATTGCTAAAGTCATAGTGGAACAAGAACTCCAAATGTGGTCAAATATTTTACCACATATTTTGCACATCAACGAAACCAAAGGTAAATTTATAAGAACACAAATAAACCCAAAAACTTGGGGAATCAAATTGATCAAAATGTCATACATTTGCATACACAATTTACCTCATGCAATCATCCACCACCTTCTTTGAAAAAAAAAAAAGAAAAATATAAAAAAGAAAAAAAAAGCAAAAAGAAGAAAAAAAAAAAAGAACCTTCATCAACATTTGGTCAATTGGCTTGTGGGTTTCATATGTTACCCATTCACCAATTGAGAGGGTAAGTAAACAAATAAAAAATTTCAAAAATCATCCATTATTGTGCGTCAAGAAAATTTAAGTCCATTCATACAATAAAGACAAGTGTCATTTGTTTTTGCACCGCATTGTGCTTTACACAACATGGTACAAAAAGGGGCATCTGTAGACACCAAAATTTAGGCATTTACAACTCACCACCTAATTTTGCATAATAAAATATATGCCTAGGTCTAAACTTAGGTATATTAATGTATGTACACTTCACCCACATTGCACACCATAATTCTACATAATAATATATGCCTAAGTCTAAACTTGGGCATAAAAATCCTGCACATTATCCTATTTTCTAGAGTTTAATAGAAAATCCCCCTAGGATACCCTACCTACCCATTAGACACGTGTCTTTGCCACATCTCACTACCCCATCCTTGCCACATCTCATACACCCTTGTCCCCTTTGTCCCTTCACATGGAACAACCCTTACACCTCACTCCACTTGCACCCACATCACCCCAGTTAAGTGAGACACCTTGGGTGACTCACTCTAACTGCCCCCCTCCATTTGGCAGCCCAGGATTGCCACTTGGCAGCCCTGGCTTGCCACCTCTCATTTTTCTCCAAAACCAAAAATACCTATAAAAGCAACACCATTCCATAAAGCAAAGGAGGGGCTGGAAAATACATCGTTACGCTAGTGAAATCACTGTAGGGAATCATCAACAATCACGAAGTTTGAGCCATCGAGGTCTTGAATCTGAGTTTCAATATTTTTTGCCATCTTTGCACAACTGTGCATCTGTAGTTACATAGTCCCATGGTTTCTAAACTATACATCTACGATTACACAGTCCCAACCATAGTCCCATGGTTTCGAAATCGCACACCCATGGTTACACAATCACAACAGCGAACCCACGGTTCTACAAAAACTACCAAATGTTTTTTGGCAATATCTACCTCGTTCGGACTTAGATTAAGCTAAAATTTTAAGGGTAGGTTCCTGACATCCTCAAGAACATCTCCATAAATTTTTAGGATATTTGTATTAGCAGAGATCAGTAAGTTATTCATTTGTTAGCAAGGCATTTTTAGTTTAATTTCTATGTTTCTTGCAAGCATTCCTTTCAAGGGTTTTCATTTGCATTGATTTTCAATCATTTATACAGGTGATGCTGACCCTTGTTTGACTTCCATGTGTGTAGGATATAGGTATTTGAAGAGCTATTGAAGCTAGGAGAGGTCCCTACATTAATACCAAAGCCCACTCACCAATTGGTATATGTGTAAAGCTAGGTTTCATTTGTTTTTGCACCACATTGTGCTTTACACAACACGGTACAAAAAGAGGCATTTGTAGACACTAAAATCTAGGCATTTATAATTCACCACATAATTTTGCATGATAAAATATATACCTAGGTCTAAACTTAAGTTTATTAATTCATGTACACTTCACCTGCATTGCACACCACAATCCTACATAATAATATATACCTAAGTCTAAACTTAGGCATAAAAATCCTGCACATTATCCTATTTTCCATATTTTAATAAATCTGGAAAATCCCCCTAGGATACCCTACCTACCCACTAGACATGTGTCTTAGCCACCTCACTACCCCATATTGCCACATCTCATACACCCTTGTCCCATTTTTCCCTTCACATGGGACAACCCTTACACCTCACTCCACTTGCACCCACATCACCCTAGTTAAGTGAGACACCCTGGGAGACTCACTCTAACTGCCCCCCTCCATTTGGCAGCCCAGGATTGCCACTTGGAAACCCTGGATTGCCACCTCTCATTTCCCTCCAAAATAAAAAATACCTATAAAAGCAACACCATTTCATCAAGCAAATGATGGGCTATAAAAACATTGTTATGCTAGTGAAATTACTATAGGGAATCATCAACAATCACAGAGTTCGAGCCATCGAGGTCTCGGATATGAGTTTCAAGGTTTTTTGCCATCTTTGCACAATCGCGTAGTTGTAGTTACACAGTCCTAACCATAGTCCTGTGGTTTCTAAACCACACATCCATGGTTACATAGTACCAACCATAGTCCCGCGGTTTCTAAATCGCACACCTGCGGTTACACAGTCACAACCATGGACCCGCGGTTCTACAAAAACTAGCAAACTTTTTTTGGCCATATCTCGCTCGTCCGAACTCATATTGAGCTAAAATTTTAAGGGTATATTCCTAGCATCCTCAAGAACATCTCCACCAATTTTTAGGACATTTTGAGTAGCAGAGATTCGTAAGTTATTCATTTGTTAGCAAGGAATTTTTAGTTTAATTTCTATGTTTTCTACAAGCATTCCTTTCAAGGGTTTTCATTTGCATTGATTTTAAATCATTTATACAGGTGTTGCTGACTTTTTTTTGACTTCCATGTGTGTAGGATACCGACTGAATACACCCCCTTTCATTGATGTGCCAAAGAAACCTCACTTCTTTGGCCTTGTTTGTGATATCATGAAGCAAGTGAGCATTTTAATCTGACCCCTCATACTTTGAGGCAAATCATTGTAAACAAAAAGGAGGCCAAGGCTCTTGTGTATTTCAATACAAATTTAATACAAAAATTATTCCATTGCAATCACTTGTGTCTTCATTATTATTTTCTTGGTGTTGTCTTTATTTTCTTACATAATCATATAAACAAAATCCATTTGAGCAATTGGGGAAAATGTTTGTAAGTAATCAATTCCATTTTTTATAGAGAAACCCTTAGTAATATAGCATCCCTTGTGCTTTACCACTTGATCCTATCAAGTGAACTTGGTCCTATAGATTCATTTTCACCCAACATCATAAGAGGAGTAATATTGCATGTCTGGTTCTTTACTAAAGAATCATACTCAATAAGTATGGTGTCTTCCCACTCTAGTCATCCCTTATTCTAATAATAGGTGAGACGACTTATAAAATTATCAACATTCAAGATAAAGACCCAATAATGGGGTATTTTGGTGTCACTCCATAGAAAGAATGGGTATAGTATCATACAAAAGAGTCTAAACCCACTTGGATGTTACATGAGTTATGGAATATCAAGGCACATCTTGATACAAATAAATATTAGAGGTAAAATCTAAAGAATTCAAGTCATACTCACCACCCAATGCATCATCCAATCCTATATCATAAAGAGCTAGCGTACCAAGACTAATCTTTCTATAGTATAATACTAAAGATGTTGAGGATGGTGTTTCTTAAGGCGGGATCATATCTATAGGTAAAAGGACTTCATTGGAATATGAATGAGAAGACTCAATAGGAATAAATCCCATAATAGTATCAAAAAAATCTACTAGAGTAATCAAATAAACAAGAAGATCTTCAACCAAAAGCTTAGGTGGAAAACTAGATGGAACCCATGGAAGAACCTCATAAAAAATAACATCTCTTCAAATATAAATACCATACCTCTAAGGATCATATAGATGGTATGTCTTAGATATATATAAATACCCCACAAAAATGCATTTGTGACTCTTTTTTATCTCCTTATTCCAAAGATATTTTGGTATATAAGCCCATGTTAAAGACCCAAAGATATATAATCAAGACATGTTAGGATTTTTCCTGTCAAACTCTAAAGAGGTGTCATACTATGAACTACTATATAGGGGCTCTATTGATGATGTATATTATATAAGTGATAGCTACACTATAGAATGTGTGCTTCATCACCTTAGCATAAAACATGTAATGAGCCATATCTCTAATTACCCTTTTGTTTCTCTCACTTACCCTATTTTTTTGTGGAGTATAATGAATAGTCCTTTGAAAAGCAATGCCATGGAAAGTCAAAAATCATAGAAAATATTTTTTATGCACTCATCTTCCCTATATTTCCTAAAATACTCGATTTTTCTTTCTAGCTGATTCTCTAGTGCTTTTAATACCTTGAATTTCTCCAAAGCCTCATCTTTGGTACAAACAATATAGAAGCACACATAACGAGAGAAATCATCAATGGAAATAAGAAATTACTTTTCCTAGATTATAACACACTACATTTAGGAGAACCTATTACATGGAAATCATCTTCAATTATCCTTCTTATTTTGCTTTAGTTTCTTATTAACGTCCATCTTAATCGCTTCTTTTATATGGGCCTAATTGATGAGAGGACAACCCTTACATTGTTGTCTTTGAGATTTATGATGAATATGGTATTTGAGCACTTCATCAATCAAAGGAGAATTAGATTTTGAAAATTAGATACAAGGAATCTAAAACACAACAACCACTATCTAATATATCTCTAAGACATTATTGAATAAAATGCTAGGAAACTAATTGTTTTTTATTATTTAGTGTTTCTTTTTCCTCTCCTATCCCCTTTGAAATTACTCTAGTAGTCTAAATATCACATCACAACTTCTTGAATTGATTTATATACTCATCAATATTATCAAAAGAATCCATTGTCAAGGTAGAAAGATTCATTTCCAATCTACTTATTTGTGTGGAATTAATACAATCACATAGCCCCTAACATTTGTCAAGCAATTTCTTAGGATTTGTAGTGATACTAATATAAGTGTATAATAGATATTGCACTAATAATAGATATTTCCAATATGAATAGATATTGCACCAAGAGTATAATCCTTATTATACATGAAAAACTACTTTCTCTCTTCAGAATCAATCCATGATGGCTCCTTGTTCACATAATTGAGCAATCCCTTACTTTGGAGTAGTGCTTCAATATTTATTTTCTAGGTGGTATAGTTTAGACCATTTAGAAAGGTAGTACTGATCCACAAATTTATTTTCAAAATATAAAATATTACATATAGTTGTGACTAGAAACAATACTACCAATATAAATATCTCAACAAATCATGCAATTTTAAAAAAATGCTCAAAACACTTTTGTATGCAAAAGTTATGGTCCCCAAAATATTGGCCTAAAAATCATATGAAATACCTTCAAAATATTTGGCATTTATTGAGCAACATATCAATGAATGACATGACACCACTTGTCATTTTCTAAAACAAGGTGCTACAAACTATGTGCTAGCTATGCAAGCCACTAGGTAGTGTGCCAAAAAACCAAACTATACCACTTGTCATATTTTGATTCACTCTACAACTTATAAACCATAATACATCACCTATTGCTTTTTAATTCCCTTTAAATCATGCTTCTCCAAGTCTACTATTGACTATGTGATTGTATAATTGATGAATTTAATGAGATGACAAAATATAATTAGTTAAACCCATTTTTATATCATTCATGTGGCATTTTCCCTACCAAATTGGCCTTTAAAAGATTGACCTATGTCATGTCTACCCCTACCATGTCATCACTCACTACATCATCATGTGCTACATTAGCAAGTATCACATCATCATGGGGTATAGTACCAAGTGTCATGTTATCATGCATCACATCATCACTAGGTGTCATGTCATCTCTAGTTGCTATATCATTATGGTGTTCCATGTTATTATATGCCACATCATTAGTTGTATGGAAAAATTAGATGGTGTAATCAACTATCACATCATTATATAGTGCCACATTATCTTTGAATACCACCATTTTGAATCTATTAGCATCATCAATAAGGGTGATGGCATCATCAACATTGCTCAAAAATATGGGTTGATGAGCTTCAAACTAAGATATCTTAGGTATAATACTTTAAGAAAGGATCCTCCAACCATATTGGATTGGTTTTCCTTTGGAACCATAAGGGCCATGATAATATAATAAAGGGGTTTTCTACTTTTCCTCCTTGTATTGCCTTTGCTTGCATGCCCAAGTGTGATGACGTAGATTTATATTATGCTACACCACAAATTGTCCTATGAAACTTCTCCCTCCATAATGGGAACATTCCATAGAATATTATCTTTATTTAACTCAAAATTTTGAAAAATAGAGGGAAAGAGAATAATTTTCATTGTAGAAAAAGAGGTATCTAGGAAAAAAATGTAAAAAAAATCTGAACTAGGACCCCTTGGCATTTTGCATAGGATAATTCATTCATATCTATCATGATTTGACCTACACCAACTTTTTATTTAATACAACCAATCAAGGCATCCTATCATGTAGGGTTATGCATAGTGGCTATTTATCACCAAATTGGCTAAAATTAGGATTTTTAAAATTTGGAATTGGCTAATATTTGGGACCCTTGACCAGGGCCCATTAGCCAAAAAAATTTGGGTGCAAATTTTTTTTTGGATTGATTTGCCCCAATTTTATAATAATTTGACCATTTTAAGTTTAAATTTCCAACATTACCCTTAATAATGTGAAGCTTATACATGCATTTGGATACTATTCACTTGAATTTTGATAATGATTCACCAAATTTTTATAAATACATTTTGGGCTGACCCCTTACACATAACCCTACTCTCATGCTAATGCAAAAAAATGTTGCTAGACCATTTTAGCAAGTTTGTCATATGGGTTAAAGGTCTTTACCATGCATGAAAGTATGCCCATGACTTCACTAGCATTTAGGGTTTGTTAAAAAATATCCAATATTCTTTTCTACTTTCATGACAAACATGTAGATTATCATCTCATTTGTGTTATTGTTAGACACAAAATATTGGAAGAGAAAAGAAAATGGATTAAGAAAAATTGTAAAAGACAAGTGGAATTTTTAAAAAACATCAAAAAATTAATGTGGAAAATTAGAGCATCCATTGAATAAAAATTTGAAATATTAAATAAAATGATCGAGTGCCAAGAGAGTAACAATAGAACCTCCTAGTGAATATTTCCCCTAGATAAAGTCTACAAAATTTAGTGAGATCCTCATGATCCAATTCCATATTACAAACTATCAATAGCTCACACAAAATTTTCTAATTACTTCATACATTATTTCCCTTAGAAGACATCATAGAATATAACTTTCCAATGATAGGCAATTGAGTAATGGAGATACACATTTGATCTGGTACCATTTTAGATTTTATAGTAGTTTCTAGAAATGAATTGAATCAACACATTACCCAAAAATGTTGAAAAGTAACACACAAAAGCAATCAATGTGATATGGAAGGGTGCTCGTAGATACCAAATTATCTCACTGAAGGAAATTGAATACACTCCACCTGATCATGAAATGGTTGGTATGAAGGGGTATTTACACCCGATTACAAGTGAAATTTAGGTCAACATTAAGAAACTAACATTTAGGTATTGCAAAAAATAGTTTGCATGGTTTACAAGGGCCCAAAGGGCTTATACATTCAACACAATGCATATTCAATTATGACCTCAAGTGAAACAACAACATATTTCAACAAAATAGTTTCAAATAGTTTGCATTCCTTTCAAAATATTTGTATACAAATTATTACTTATGTATATAGTAAACTAATATTTTATTGCTAAAGTTGTTATCTCATCTAGAATCAAATGATCTCTAGGTTAAACACTCATTTCTATGATGTTATCATTATATAGAAAGGGAAAAATTATATTAGAATTATCTTTAAGTATAATAAAAATATTTTTATATTTATTCAGTGGGACATACTTTTGGTTAAAATATTTATTATTAGAGTAAGCAAGTGCTAACATAAATAAATTGATAAGATTCATACGATCCTATAAAGGGAAAGGATAAGTATAGTAATATTCCTATTAGGATTGTGTCTACTCCCAAATGTGTAAGAATCATGACTACTTATATGCGCAATAATGTTTTATACTATAAAAATTAGGACAACAAAAATGGATGAATTAAAATTAAATATTTATGAAATAAACAATTTGATTATATGTTGAGGAAGGATAGGCAAACTATTGAAGATATCACAAAGTCCAACGAGAAGAGAAATACAAACAAATAGAGAAGAGGAATACATTCAAATCACAAAGTCCTTATAAAAAAATAGGCATACAAAACCATGAATACAAACAAATCATAGTGAAAGCAAAGAATCCCAAATAATAGTGATAATTTTGGGAAGGAAATATTCATAAGGTTTCTTTACCCAATTAATTATTTTATTAATTGTATTTTATAATTCATCTAGATCTTCTAATTTTTCTTTCAATACCTTCATAATAGGTAATTCTAGATTAACAAGTAATATAACATCAAAACTATAAAAATAAAATTTGTACCTATAAAAATAAAACTATAAGAATAAGATAAATTTTCACAAAATAGTGGCTTATCTCCTCCAAATATTTTTACATTTCATCCATGCATCTATTCTATAATTTCACCAGGTTTTATGAAGATTCCAGCTGATTTGGATGCACAATTTTTGTTTGCAACCACAAATTGTAAATCCACTTAACAAGTTACATAAGCACTCCAAAAAGGTGTAAAACTTCACAAAACAATCACAATATTCATTCTTTGCATTCATATATCATCACCAAAATCATTCCATATCATCATTTGCATATTTGCCAAGTTCAAGAAACATGCAAGTGAGTCTTGTATCTAGTAGGTTTTTCTATATACTTGGCGATTGCAGCGATTTGCATCCATGCAACTCAGTAAGATGAAGAAACTACCATAAAGACACTTGGTCATTTTCATCATTCCATATCTCATAGTTCGAGATCATAATCACATTTGGTACTTCACATTTTGAGTAAAACCTTGCCAAGAACAATTAGCACAAAAGCTATCATTGATGGCCTAGTTCGTGGGGCCTAACACGTGAATAAAAATCAAATTTTATCATTTCACATCTCCTTGATAGTCATCATGGTGACTGGCCTTAGCTATGGTGATTGAATATGATCATAGGAATTATATGAAAATCACTAGTTGGCCCACCGAATTTGACTACTTTTGTTTTTGCATATTCATCCTTGCATATCAATGACGTCGGAAGGCACATTCTTCAGCAGCATCGAATCACCCCAAATTTGGGGTAACCACATTTGGTTTTGATTTCCCACAATGGGATACATCTTACATGATCATGACATCTACACTTGGAAAAAATCCCTTCATTTTTTGGGGCAAAAACAAATACATCTTTCATCACATCTTTCACAAATCCCTTCATCTGTTAGGGCAAAAATAGATGCAATCATTTTACATTTTTCAACAACCCCCTTCCCACTATTGGGGTAAAAACGGTATCGCATTTACATCATTCATATCGTCCATAATTTATTTGCACAAATTTTTCAATTGGATCGTGAGGTTCATCTGTAACCTCACTCGCCAATTGAAGGGGTAAGCTACGCAAAAATTCAAATTCTTGCATTCTTTTGTCTTCAAGCTCACGTTTCACATCCCAAGAGAGAAGTTGTTGCTGCACCTAGCCAAAATAGGTGTCTCATATTTTTGCACTACATTGTGCTTCACATAACGCAGTACAAAAAAGGGCATCTATAGACACCAAAACCTAGCCACTTGTCATCCATCCTGATTTTCCCACCATTTCCACCCTTTATTTACATATATTTATATATATTTTTTATATATATTTAAATATTAATATTTTATATATTATATTATATATATTTATATAAGTAAATTAATCCTAGCCATCCGATTTCACGTAATCCTATCCGTTCATCCACATCAATTCATGCCACACCCCAGATTTAATCTCCACCCTCTGTCACGTTTTAATCTTGACTGCATAATTCATGTCGTCAAAACCCTAATATGCCCTAGGTGAGATTATAAGTAGGAGTCATTTTTTATGGCTCAATCCCTAAGTAATTTCATAAAGTGTTTGTCGTTGAGTTACCTAGAGTATCTAAGTGCTCTCACCTTCCATCCTTGCTTGCCACAACCCTCACATCCATAATCACCTCCCTCACTCAACCAGATCTACTTTTGTAGACTTTCTCGTCAGTCACCAAACGCCTTCGAGCGCTTCCTATCATTCTTGAGCACCTCTAGGCACTTCCTTTTCCACTTCCAAGCACCTTTGGGTGCCCTCTGCCATTACCGAGCACCCACAAGCATTTCCTATAGTTGTCAAGCACCCGTGGGAATTTTACGCTAGAGTTTTGAAGTTCCCTTAGCCTCCGAGAAATGCTAGAGCATCATCGCACCAGTCCATTGCAACAAAATTTGTCATATCAGAAGACAATAGACAAGTAAGGTAAATATTTTATTTGGTATTTTATTATATGTACTTTTAGATTCTGTTCATTTATTTACATTGCATAGATAGGGTTTTTATCTGCTTTCTAAGGGCCTCACACTGTGGAGCCCTCATAGTTGCTACTAACCTATTTGCTATTGTCTTATGTGCAGATCTGGAAGTGTTACATCAATATTGGATAGTTGCTTAAGCGGGAGTGGCCCGACATCGGATAACTAGAAACCCACTCACTTTTGTTGGGAGAAGAGACACGCTTTGAGACACCACCAACATTGTTTTGTTAGGGTTTCGGAGAACCCTAGCCATTGTAAAATATGTATCAAATAATTCAAGAATTTTGATTGTAACAATGGAGTTTTTAGGCTCCCTCTATTAATATAAAATAATTCATTGTGCAAATATTGTTCTTTGAGTTCTACTTCATTGTGTTTTTGTCTTCAGAAATACATTTTGGGGATGACCCCTTATACAAAACCCTACTTCCATGCTAATGCAAAAAAATGTTGCTAGACCATTTTAGCAAGTTTTTCAAGTGGATTAAAGGTTTTTACCATGCATGAAAGTCTACCCATGACTTTACTAGCATTTAGGGTCTATTAAAAAATATTCAATCTTCTTTTCTACTTTCATGACAAACATGTAGACTATCCTCTCATTTGTGCTGCTATTAGACACAAAATATTGGAAGAGAAAAGAAAATGGATTAAGAAAAATTGTAAAAGACAAGTGGAATTTTTAAAAAATACCAAAAAAATTAATGTTAAAATTAGAGCATCCATTGGGTAAAAAATCAAAATATTAAATAAAAGGATCGAGTGCCAAGAGAGGAACAAAGGAACCTCCTAGTGAATATTTCCCCTAGATAAAGTCTACTAAATCTAGTGAGATCCTCATGATCCAATTCCATATTACAAGCTATCAATGGATCACAAAAAATTGTCTAATTACTTCATACATTGTTTCCCTTAGAAGACATCATAGAATCTAACTTTCCAATGATAAGTAATTGATTAATGGAGTTACACATTCGATCTGGTACCATTTTAGATTTTATAGTAGTTTCTAGAAATGAATTGGACTAACACATTACCCAATAATGTTGAAAAGTAACACACAAAAGCAATTGATGTGATATGGGAGGGTGCTCGTAGATATCAAATTATCTCACTAAAGGAAATTGAATACACTCCACCTGATCATGAAATGGTTGGTATGAGGGGGTATTTACACCCAATTACAAGTGAACTTTAGGTCAACATTAAGAAACTAACATTTAGGTATTGCAAAAAATAGTTTGCATGGTTTACAAGGGCCCAAAGGGCTTATACATTCAACACAATGCATATTCAATCATGACCTCAAGTGAAACAACAACATAATAGTTTCAAATAGTTTGCATTCCTTTCATAATATTTTTATACAAATTATTACTTATATATATAGTAAACTAATATTTTCTTGCTAAAGTTGTTATCTCATCTAGAATCAAATGATCTCTAGGTTAAACACTCATTTCTATGACATTATCATTATATAGAAAGGAAAAAATTATATTAGAATTATCTTTAAGTATAATAAAAATGTTTTTATATTTATTCAGTGGGACATACTGTTGGTTAAAATCTTTATTATTAGAGTAAGCAAGTGTTAACATAAATAAATTGATAAGATTCATATGATCCTATAAAGAGAATGGATAAGTATAATAACATTCCTATTAGGATTGTGTCCACTCCCAAATGTGTAAGAATCATGACTACTTATATGCGCAATAATGTTTTATACCATAAAAATTAGGACAACAAAAATGGATGAATTAAAATTAAATATATATGAAATAAACAATTTAATTATATGTTGAGGAAGGATAGGTCAACTATGAAGATATCACAAAGTCCAATGAGGAGAAATACAAAAAAATCAGAGAAGAGGAATACAATCAAATCACAAAGTCCATATAAAAAATAGGCATACAAAACCACGAATACAAACAAATCATATTGAAAGCAAATCCACATTTTTCTACTTCATGAAGGAATCCCAAATAATAGTGATAATTTTGGAAAGGAAATATTCATGAAGGTTTCTTTACCCAATTAAGTATTTGATTAATTATATTTTATAATTCATATAGATCTTCTAATTTTTCTTTCAATACCTTCATAATAGGTAATTTTAGATTAACAAGTAATATAACATCAAAACTATAAAAATAAAATTTCTACCTATATCAATATTGTATATCTCTGGGATCTGTAGGAGACTTCCTATGGAAGTCCTATTCCACTTTCCTGCAACCCTTCCTCGACCCTGTCCCAGGTCCCTGATCCTATCCCAGTTTTTTTGGAACCTCCTTTTCCCATCCTCCATTGCAAAAAGGTGTTGCAGACGATCTCCTTTAGGGGGAGATCAATGTTCCACTGTTTTACCCCTTTCCTTACCCTGTGGTGGGACGATCACTGTTCCATTGTTCTTCTCCATTGTTTTGCCCTTTTCCTTCGGTGTTTGGGTCCTAGGATGGTTTTAGGTTCTTCCTTGGGACTTTTCATGAGTTCTTTTATTATTCAGGGTTTTTTCTTGAATTATCTTTTTTTCTCAAGTTATTTATGGAAGTTTTCTTGACATTTGCTCTTTGAGGATCTTTAGTTGTGGAATGTTGGGTCTAAGGAAATTTGGCTTCATGAGCAGTTTTGCATAGCATCCTTTTGGTTTTAGGGGGACCATGCGCTTTCTACTGTGACTCTGCTCTTTGGGATCGAGGTGGTGGGTCCAATGGGATTTCAGTTTCTTTCGTGGCTTCTGGGAGGGCCTCTGTTTTTCTTGTTGTTGTATCCCTACAGGACTTCCTCATTTGTATCCTTGAAGTTGTTCGTTGGCGGTGTTGAAGCTTGTCTGGGATGCTTGGTTGCTTTCTTTTTGTTTGGGCTCTATCGTCTACAACCAAGCTTCCTCGTGACTCCTTCCTTTTGGGTTCCTGTGGAAATTTCTTGCCTGTTTCCTTCATATGTGTTGTTCTGCGGCTGCTGCTTCCTCTTTCGAGTTGGTATTTTTGAAGGCTTACTTTTTTCTGCTTTAGGACTCCATGGCCTGGGGAGTTCCTCTTGATGTTGATCCATTGCTACACCATATTTCAGGCTATTGTTCCATTGCATGAGGATTTTGTGGCCTACGAAATTCCTCAATATGTTGCTTCATCTTTCAGGCGTTCAAGGGATTGCTTCATCTGCAAGGTTTTTGTCATGTTTCCTTGATCCTTTCCTATCCATGGGTGTTCCCCATCCCTATTTTAACGGGTTTTGCAGTTTTTTTGTTCCTTTTCTCCACCCATTTGTTTAGGGTGGGTGTTTTGTTTTAGACTAGTTTTCCCCTGCATGGGAAGCAGTTTCCTTTTAGTTTCTGATTTCCCAAGGGTAGTTTCTGGTTTTCTCGCCCTTAGGAGGATTCAAATTTCATATTTTGGCACTCGTGTCCTTTTCCCACCCATGGGAAGTTTCAAATTGTCTTTTGGCAGATTGGGCGGTTTGGTGCTTTTTCTCGTCCTTGGAATGCTTCAAATTTCATGCTTGGCACCTAAAGTTTCAATTTTGTTGTTTTGACAGGCTTTCCTTTCCTACGTAGTTTTCCTGGCTTTCATCCTGATCTTGTTTCTTTTGCGCCATCCTTTGTGATTTCCTCTGGCGCTTTCCTATTTTTGTTCATTCTGGCTTTCCTCAAGCCTGTCCTGTTGTCCTTCCTTGGAAGCCTTCCTTTTGGTGTATTCATGTTTCAATGTAATCAGGTTTTAGGATCCTTGATAAAAACCCATTTTAACTAAAAAAAAAAAATATTGTATATCTCTATATTTATTGAACACCTCCTTTGATAACCCATGAACTCTATAATAATCCTCCAATATATTATTGCTAATATTGAATGGACTTTTGTTCAGCAATTGTACTAAATTTTCCCAAGGATAGTGATTAATGAAATGAAAATATGATATCATTCTTTTGATTGACTCCTATAATGGATACTAGTATAAATATTGAGTCATTATTTGTGCTTATCTTGCTAGGGCAACTGAACATATCCAATATATTCTCCTTAATAAAATTGATTAGAATAATTATCATTGTATTATCGCGAGTTCGAATCCTACTCTTTGTTGTCACTATAACCTCCAATTGCGTCGGATAAACTAACGTAACCGACAATGTTGATGTGATACTTCTTTTGGTACTACGAGGCCCAAATATTGAAACCATGGTCTCCACATCCCACAGGAATGCTTTGACCAACTGATCCTCGAACCTAATTTACCCTTTCAACTTTTTTTTTTGGTTACATAGGAGAGTTGGTCACAACCACACTATTTTAGTAATTGACAAGGGTAAGGTTCAAACCACAGGGGCTGCTCCCACCAAACCTATTCCTTCTCGTTATTGTTGACATGACGTGAAGAGGACCACCAGCTGCTCGAAATTCATACCATCATCATCTGTTTGGCGCACACTCAGAGGATTTAGATTAGACTATTACCTTTACAAACAGGTTGCCCTCGAGGATTGAACCTTGATGTCTTCTTGGTAAGTGCCTCGCCAGAGAAGCACTTACCAATCCACCTAGCCCTCAGGGCCTTTACTCTTTCAACTTTATATTTCATTATATATATGAGAACTGCTGGGTGCAAGGTTTAAACCATAGGGACTGCTCCCAACAAACCTATACCACCTCGTTATTGTTGACCTAGGGTGAGGGGGACCATCGATCGCTTGGTACACTGCTCCCAACAAACCTACACCACCTCGTTATTGTTGACTTAGGGTGAGGGGGACTATCGGTCGCTTGGTACACTGCTCCCAACAAACTTATACCACCTTGTTATTGTTGACCTAAGGTGAGGGGGACCAGGGATTTGTACCATAGTCGTCAATTTAACATTCAGAGGATTCTGATCAGACTACTACCTTTGCAACATGTATACCCGTAAGGTTTGAACATTAATCTCTTTTAAATAAATGCCTCCTCAAACAAACAATTACCATTTTACTTAACTCTTAAATATTTTATCGATTCAAAGCTTAAACCTATTTTTTAAAGCTGATCTAGATTAAAACAAGTTATACTAAAAATGGAGACGACTGAAAGTTTAGTCCCTCCATATTGGAGTGCATTCCCACAATGCTGTACTTGTACAACTTGCTGTCAGAGTACCCAATCCCCGAACTGGCAGATGCTGGTCAAACACTGACATTGAACATTCACGTGACGCAACAGTAAAGACAGATGGAACCGTGGAAGGAGGGCCTGCGTATTTTGCAGTTTATTACCACTGGATGTCTTGGGATTTGGAGGGAAATGCTCCGAGCGAAAAGGCCAAGATATTATATATATATTATCTGGAATTTTTATAAATTTTAGTTAGTTAGGTAAAGGTGAAGTGTTTAAAAAATTAAATAGATTATTACTTTTTCAAATTCTTTAAAAAATTAAAAAAAAAATCCAATAAAAACTAATTAATTTTGTTAAAAACAAATAAAAATAACAGTTTTTGAAAAATAAAAATCTTCATCTAACTTTATTCAAAAATCAAATAGAAACAACTTATCACTAATAATTTTTTTTCCTATTTCTTAAACGATAAGAATCTCGTTAACTTACAACGGTGATGAGCGTTGACTTGGGTTTTGGGGTTTGATAATAGAGAAAAAGCCCACGAAGTTTGCGCGTCTTTTTCGGAATTAACTGTACCACATGCCCTGCTCTGGATTGACTTTTGCAAAAGTCAATCCACAAAACGACAAGTGCATGCAGTTATTAAATCTGCATTATTGTCGCCATCCCGGCAAAACTCCTGCGTTGTCATTTACTCCCCGTCGTGGAGGGGCTATCTTAGTTGTAATGCTTTTTTTTATTTTATCATTATTTTAATATTCATACTTTTGGATAGAATCTGCCATTTCCACTCAAGCATTTTTTTTTTTTAACAATTCGGGATGATTTCATATTACTGTGCCAGTTAGTATTATATTGAGTTAAACTGTTTTATCTGAAAATTACATATATTTTTTTAAAGTAATGGGAATAATAATTGTAGGTCAAACTTTTTAAGATATAACAATAGGGATTCTTTTTCCGTAATTTGAATGACAACAACTTAACTGTAAGTCAAACTTTTCAAGATATAACAATAGGAATTCCTTTTCCATAATTTGAATGACAACTTCTTAACATCGTAACAACAGTTATTCCCTTTCTATAATTTGAACATCAACGACATATCATTGAAGTTTCTTACATCAAGACTACAAAACTTTTCTATAATTTAAACATCAACAACATATCATTGAAGTTTCCCCTATCGATATGGAAGAACACTGTGGAAGACATGGCAGCAGATTTGGAAGCTTCTGGGAACAGGACCGCGTGCAACTTGGGTCCTTTCCTGTGAGTGTCAGTGTCTCAGAAAGTTAATGCAGTCTGATCCCTCTGTATCCATAACCAGGTTTCTGCTTCTGTCGGCAGGATTCTCTCTCACCACCACAAGGGTGGGAACAACATAAAATAATATAAAGAACCGCGTTGTCACACCATTTTCAAATCCTCAACCATGTCCCGAAATTTGTATTTTTTTATTTTCCGACCCTCAATTTTTCACAGGAGTGCCGCTGTTACATTGTGACGTCTGTGCATACGTCCATGTTACCAAATACCGTTGTTTTTTCCCCTCCTCCTCGCAGATAGCTGCACGTTTGATTAAACGAGTATCTTAGACTTTTTCGTCGTGAAAGGAAGGTTACGAAACTATAAAAAAATGAGAAAAAAAATCCTTTAAGAACCGACATAGAAGATCCCCAGTCAAACATCATATCGAAATGACAACCGAAACCAGTACACCAACTCCTAAGAGAAAAACCGTCCAGACTTCCTTCACCCACGAAACTTGATCCTCCTTACTTGCCGTTCACCGCCCCTCTAACTCATTATTATTTTATAGGCCCTTCTGTTTTTTCTCTTGTATGCTAAAAATCGACGGTGCAACTTGCAATTCTTGTCCACCCACCCCATCAATGTACACGGGATTCCGCATAAGACATACTCTTTTGTTTGATTGTTCAAAAAAAAATCAACGATTTGAATGTTTTCACAATGATATATACCTTCGACCAACGCTGAGTGGCGTACTAGGCTGAGTTCTTCTGGTGGCCGTCTTATCTGTGACCAGGGAAGGAATTGAAGTCCTTTCATTCTTTTTTGGCTTTCAAATCCATTAATATGATGATGCAAGTTCAATAGTATATTTCATGATTGAAATTTCGTTCGACACAAGTTTAATAGCATATTTCATGATTGAAATTTAGTTTAGTAACATATTTCATGATTGAAATTTAGAGGAGTTGCAGAGCAACTGGGTAGTTAAAACTCTCCAGTTGAGACCCCAGGTTCAAATCTCTCCCCTGTTACAAATTAAAAAAAAAATAAAACAAAAACACATATTTCATGATTAAAATTTCAAAAAATATTTTATGATTGAAATTTCCTTCAACAATTACACTCAAAAATATGATTGAAATTTAGTTTAGAAACATATTTCATGATTGAAATTTAGAGGAGTTGGAGAGCAAGTGGGTAGTTAAAACTCTCCAGTTAAAATCAAATGGCCGGTTTAGAAAAATATTTTATGATTGAAATTTCCTTCAACAATTACACTCAAAAATATGATTGAAATTTAGTTTAGTAACATATTTCATGATTGAAATTTAGAGGAGTTGGAGAGTTTTGATTGAAATTTAGTTTAGTAACATATTTCATGATTAAAATTTAGAGGAGTTGGAGAGTTTTGATTGAAATTTAGTTTAGTAACATATTTCATGATTGAAATTTAGAGGAGTTGGAGAGCAAGTGGGTAGTTAAAACTCTCCAGTTAAAATCGAAAGGCCGGTTTAGAAAAATATTTTATGATTGAAATTTCCTTCAACAATTACACTAAAAAATATGATTGAAATTTAGTTTAGTAACATATTTCATGATTGAAATTTAGAGGAGTTGGAGAGCAAGTGGGTAGTTAAAACTCTCCAGTTAAAATCGAAAGGCCGATTCAGATCTTTCCCCTCACTGATATACGAAAGTCACAAAAAAATAAAAACATATTTCATAATTAAAATTTCAAAAACTATTTCATCATTAAAATTTCCCTCAACATTATGTAGTTAAACAGGTCATGGTGATTATTGCCGACCTTTACAGAATATGAGAGGTACATGATAATACGTCATGGGTGACGACCTGCATGAATAGGATTCTTGGGTCTCCAATTCGAACTGTGTGATATTAAAACTCCCCGTACGCGCAACGAGCGTGCCATGAGGCTTTTTTTAATTTTTGTCTAATTAATTCCCCGCTTTAGCGAAGAGGGGATCCCAGGAAAACAAAGTACAGAAGAGATAGAACCTCATAATGATGATGGGCAATATATATATATTATATATGATACTGGGAACTATGATACCTGCCTGCCGAGGGGCACAATGGAAAGTGATTCTTGGGCCACTCGGATAGACCGGTTTTGTCCCTGAAAGGGAAAGCTTTGGACCTTTTCAAAGAGGGACAACACACTGGGCCGTGTGAATCATAAGATGACGCGCGCAATATATAGTTTTTTATATGCTGGACATCTGTTTTATTGTGTTGTGTTCTGCCGCCTAAAATTCAGAGAGGGAACTGATTGGTTTGGTTTTCAATTCGTATAACGTAAGACGAATGGCAACCGTCGCCATAAAATTTATTGTAAACTGTCCCATTTTTATTTTAAATGACAAAAAGCTTTAAGAGGTTTACAACTTTAGAATCTAACATTCGTGGCAGACACGATTGTCATTCATCCTCGCTTTCTTAACCTAATTAAAGGATATAATAAGGGGATATCTATATATAAAAGTACCAAGGTCAAACCAGTATATTTTAAAAAATAAAAATAAAATTATATAGTAAGGGTGGAATATTTATATTTAAAAGTTTTAAAGTCAAACCATAATGGGTGTGAGTGTATTTAAAAAAAAATTATATAATAAGGGAGGGATATTTATATATGAAAGTTCTAAGGTCAAACCACAACGGGTGTGTGAGTGTATTAAAAAAAAGAAATTAGTATACAAGTAAACTTTATTTGATTGATATATAATTAATTAGAAATGAATTGTGATTTACAATTTTAATGTTTTAATTTAATTGTGAATAATGTGTAAATTATAATTGCTAATAGGGTTATGGTTCAATGGTTGAGACATTTGGTGATTTAGCTCACACCAAAGTTAAAAAAATCCTAACAACACTAAATAGGTAGCTTAATCATGATCATGGTCGAAACATCTAGGTCCAAACATCTTGATAATGTAGCTCTCACCAACTAACATTAAATAGATAGCTTGATGTGACTAAATTGATACAAAAAAATTATAATTACAAGAAATTTGATGTTTTATTTTTATTTAAAAACTCTTTTAATTATTATTCTTATTTTTTTAAATTATAATTACAAGAAATTCTATGTTTTATGTTTTATTTTTATTTTAAATATGATTTAGTAGTATTTATTTAGTTTGAAATTATATATATATATATATATATATATATATATATATATATATATATATAGGTGAACCACCATATTTCCATATAGGTGACTTTCCATATTCAATATGGTGGATTTCCAATACACCAATTATTGCATAAAGAGAGATGCACCCATGACTATAAAAAGTATGAGAAATGGATGCAATGTTATAACCTCACATCTCTTTTTAGAGATTGTTTGCATTGTATCTATTTTCTAAGCAATAAAACCATTATACTATTTTTTTTATATATTTTTATGTTGTAGTTTGTTATACTTTGTTATTTATTAATTGTACTCATTCTTGATCTTGTTTAAATTTAAATTTTGAGTTTTAGACTAGTCAAAATTTTGAGTGATAAATTAAGGGTATTAGAAAAATTTGTTTTTTGAGAGTATGTCTATAAACATGAGATCAATATATTGAAAGTTTAAGTATCAAATACGAGATCCCTCTAATTACCTCCCTTTTCATTACAAATGATCTCATATGGGAACTAGAATGGGCATTACTAAGATAATTGATCCTTTATATGAGATGTTGAACAAAGCCCTCATAAAATGGAGGAATGAGATGATTATTTAATTTGCTCAAATTCTTCAATGACTCCCTACTGCAAATTCTACAACATCCTTTGCACAACCTCTCACTACCCTAGTACCATTCGATGCTCTCGCATATTTTAAGATGTAGATGAATTTGGAAATTCTTACTTTCAAAGGAAAAATTATTGTTGATACCCTAGAAAATTGGGTGGACTAGTTATCTTCGTACTTCTCTATAAATAAATTTATCGCTAATGGAAAACTATTTTTGCACTTTTGAAAGCTTCATGACTTGTTTAAAATTGATGGGAAGTCTATTGTAACAAGTTCAAGGAGGAGAATAAAGATGAAGAAATAATGTTCACATGGGACTATTTGATGGAGGCTATCAAGGATGAATATTATACCATGTGATCCTATGAAAACCATTACATGTGATGGCAATAATAGCATCAAGGTAAAGACCAATATAATGAATATTATACTAATATTTTTCATTCAATGGATATAAAACTAGGTATTCAAGATATACAAAGGCATCAAATCCTCAGGTACCATAGTGGGCTACAATGGTACATTTGAGAGAAATAGATCTTGTCAAATTTAATATATCAAGAAAGGTATGCAAACTTCTTGTCAAATTGAAGTAGAAGCATGAAAACAAAAATAAAGTACATAATAAGAACTGGAACCCTAAGTACCAATTAAATAAAAGCAAGCATGATACTCTAAATAATCAAGAAAAAAGAGGTTAGTTTCAAAATTAGAATTGGAAGAAAAAATACTCCCAAAATAAGAACCTCTCAAAGGCTAATATTGGAAAATGGTGTAATTATCACAAGGGGAAACTAACATTTTAGGGAGGACTATCGAATAATTTAGTCATTGTTTGTTGAGTTACAACCATCTATATTCACTTCACCATTGCCTCCACATCTATAGGTTGGAGACAAAGGAAAGAATATCATGGAATTCTATTGGTCAAATATCTACCTAATTATATAAACATGTGTTTGTGTGCCCTAGACATGGCCAACATTGAAATGCTGGAGGAAAGGAATGTCCTTCGTACCAATATTCAGAGAGGGTAGGATCCCTTACTAAATCCTACACTGGTTTAAGACTAGAGTTACAAGAAAGAAATTAGAAATGACGAAAAGAGATGGGAAATATGGCCACAAGCCAAAGGTGTAGGATTGGGGATAAACTAGAAGTAGGAATTCCACTCAAGCATTGAAACAACATGTAATACATGAAGGCAACATAATTTAATTACAATATTGCAGAGACAACCTCTAGGATCGCATTCCAGAACTCACTCCCTCACCAGCAATGTTCAAATTCAGACGCAAAATTTAAACTTAACAACAGACAATGAATATGAGCATAAAATATAAATGCCTAAAATAGAAGGAAATCCCACACAAAGATCGCTTGCAAACTTTGAAGCCAAGTATATTCTATTGATGTAGAGAACTTGAATAGTTTTTTTGCAGAATGTCTAACCTCCTTTACAATGAAAACTGATTAGTATTTATAGAGGATTTCACCTCTTTCATTAAATACACATAAATATAAAATATTTACAGATTAGGGACCTTGGTGAGACAATTTCTCCTTGAAGTCCTTGAAAATATTCCTCTTGAGGCAGTGATCTATTTTTAAGGGGAAAATCTCCAAGAAATCAACATGTTTGAATGTCGGTGCACAAAATACTATAAACCTGATCATTGATTGGGAGCCTTCATCATTTCTCAAAAATTCACTTTCATTCAGAATATTTTGGAACTTACAAAAATCATTTGATGAGTTAAAAACCGTAGCTCATATACCTTGAAACTCACATCTTTGGTTACCTTTTGTCCCAATCATTAAATGTATTTCATTCACATGTTTCAAGCGCCTTTGAAAAACCACGTCGATGCCTAAACTTGAATTCGCTCAAAATAGATCCATGAACAAAAGTGTTGCCTTTAAATATTTACACCATTGTACTCTATAAACAACCCCTCTTGACTTCAATATTACATTACTTTCTTAGAGAAAATATGGGTAAAAGTTTCGTGTACCCTTCTAGTTTCATAGTTGATGCTTCGCCCATTGAAAAAGGTAGTCGGGAACTTCACATATCCTCTCCGATGTAAGTGCTTTTAAATAACACATGTTCACTCAAGAGGAGGCGAAAGGCATTTTTGCCCTTCACCTCAGCCGAACGTAGTTTATATTTTACAATGCTACCTATTTTTCTCAAATATTCGCTTTGATCAAAAACACACTTTGATGAATTGTCAAGGTCCTCTTCATATAGCTTCACCCCAAGGAAGGGTGAATGGGACGTTCACTCTTCACATGGGGCGTAAGCAAATTTGAATTTTCAATGTTGCTTTAGTGTTGGTCAATTTCACCCAAACTCTTCCCTTTGATGTGCTTTCACCCCAAGGCAGGGTAAATGAGACATTCACCCTACACATGGGGCGAAAGCCTTCTTGACTTGTCAACACTTTCATTGCAAATAACGTTCACCCCAAAATGGGGTGAATGATGCTTTCACCCAGTCTTTAGGGCAAATGCACCTTCATTACTTTAGTTTTTCGTTCCAACTTCGGGCATGCTCACTTCAACTTCGGGCATGCATACTTTGATGTCCTTTTACCCCTTAGTGAAGCGAAAGGGACTTTCACCTCATGTTTGGGGCAAAAGATCTCCACCTGAACTTTAACTTATTTCTTTCACGTTCACCCCAAACTAAGGTGAACGCATCAGTCACCCTAAGTCAAAGGTGAACACGACTTTGCCTTTCTTCTTACTCAATACCTTGATTTCTAAAAGAAACATTTTGCTTTGAAGGAGGACGTTGGATTTTATTTCTTCGTTCAGGCAAAAAGACTGCCATAATCTCTTGTAAATTTTGAACTTTAATGCAGTGCTTTCATTATCGCCATCAGGTGACCCCTACGGATTCTTTATGAACAATTTGTCTTGCAATACTCATTAAGCAAAAAATTTATAAAAAATGAGAAAGCAAATTAACATGAAACACTGTATCCATTATACAAGCCAAAAATACTACATCATAAATTAATATATATGCCACTTTTACAATCATAAATTCATCTACAAAATTTCATCAAAACTTCAATGTGGCATAGTGCAAAATGGCCAACATTTCTGGTGACTCACGGGGTATCCAGCTCGCATGGATGTAAGCGATCCTGGGCCTTTATCCATTGGGATCTTATTGAGTCTTTTTATCGTCAGCTTTGGAAGCATATTTCTATACCTACTCTTTTGTTGCCTTCTTAGATGCCTATGCCTTTGTAGCTACTCATAAAACTTCTGCTCGCTCCTGCTCAACCATTGCTTATTCGGCTACTGCTCGCTCTGTTGATGCCCACTCCTCCTATTCTTTCAAGCTCTCATAGGTAATCTCATAAACTATAACCACCTCCTCCCAAGCATGTGTAGTAAATAAACAAGGGAAACTCAATGATTCACATACATACTATAGGTTCTGGACATCCTACAGACTAAGGTGCTTTGCTCGTTGGGCTAACTCAAACAACGCCAACTCCATACGGGTGAACTTCTGCATAAGCGACACCACTTGTTCCTATGTAATGGGATCCTCCCATGCATCAATATTCGAGGTGTCCTCCACAAAATTCTTCTAGGCTACTTCCAATTGTTATTTTGGTAGGGGTTCACCCCATTCATTAGTAAAAACTAGAAAAACCATATCAACAAGAACATCAAAATGGATCATGGAAACAGTATGATCCCACTGTATGTCATTTAGGATATTTTTGCCTTCTATCACCAGGTCCATTCTTTGAAAGTAGCTTCACGATGTGACCTTGGAAATAGATCATGCATGATCCATTTCACTTAGGGGGTGAATGCGCATGCTAGATTGAGCCAAAGCTTGGATTTTTACAACCATTTCCATGTGGGGTTCTAGCATTTCCTTTATGGTGTTAATAAATTGCTGACCCATATGAATTTTTATTTGGGCTACCCAGAGATAATGCCAAACTTGCACTGCTTTGACCGTCAAAATTTCACAACTTTGGACCGAGCAAAGGCAAGCCTCTTTGATTTTTTTTGGGGAGAAACCCACAACCTATGTGGATTTTTTAGCCAATTGATTCCGTATGACCTCTAGTTACATTCTAAGTGCTTGCGTATCCAACCTTACTGCATCCATTTATTTTTAATGTACTCCCACTTTTCAGTGCAAGTATTCATTCTCCGTGGTTGTCTTCTCCTCTTGCGCTCTACTTGCGGCCAAGGCATTTTTGAGTTTGATAATTTTATTTTCATTGTAAAAATATCTCTGCTTATAATATTTACTGTGCAAGTATATCGAACTCATATCAACCTGTATATTGCCCATTTTCTTTATGGGATCAATCCTGGTCAGGTCCTCTATTATAGTCTCACAAACATAATCACTCAACATCATTTCTCCTTATGGCTTCTGGACCAGGGGAGTGATCTTGGTTGTGTGAGCCTCCATGGCAACCAGATCAAAAGCAATCTTCTTGAGCAATAGGGCTAGAGCCAATGCTTCTTTACACCTACAACTTTTCAACCACTATAATGAATTGAGGTACACTCGATTGATTTTCTCTACATCTAGCTACTTCGATGCCACCTCAACCTTAGGTAGTACTTGCAACTCCAAAAATGGTGTGAAAGGTATCAAAATTTGTGAGTGATCAAGCTCAAAGGAAGCGAAAGAGATGGCTAAGATGGGAGGGACAAAAATTATGGAGTGGGTGGAAGAACTAGGTTCAGCTACAGTTATGCTCACTCTGGGAGGAGCTTGTGTACTTACAACCTCAATAAAAGTGGTAGCAGCAATGGAAGGGGAAGGGTACAAAAATGGGTTTGGTCCTGATACGAATGAATTGAAAGAAAGGGAGGTCGAAGAAAGGGGAATAGAAGAAGGAGCAATAGTGACTTGTGAAAGGGAAGAAGAGGGGAGCAAAATGGACATGAAGGGTACACTAAAAGGGGGAGAGACTGAGTAGATACTGATAGAAATAAACTAACAGTCACTACATACTTCGAAGAAGGAGGATGAAAGGAAGACGTACCTTCGGGCACAGGTATTGTGTGTTCTGGCGATGGAAGCGATTGTGAAATAATTTCTTCTTATCGCTCCTCTACTTCCTCCTTAATGTTAATGACCTCCACATGCGGGTCCTCCGTTTGTTGGTCCTTCGACTATTCATGAATCATTGAAAAAAATTGTACGTCCATCATCAGAGAATCTATCACAAGTAGAGGAGAATTAATAATTGCTGAAACAACTGCAACTATGGGAACTGCAATGATTGAAACTATAGTAGTAGATGAGGAAGTAGCATCGGTCCTTAGCTTCTTTGTAGTTTTCAAGAATGAGGGTGCATCTTAGATAGTTTTCTTCTCCATAAAAGGTGCCTCATCAACTTTACATTTTGCCCTCTATGACCTCCGTTGAAACACATACTGTTGTTCCTCCTCCTCAAGGGTCTCCTTAATTTTTGGATGCTCTCCTTCTACCCTGCTCTCATCGCTATAGGAATGTTGGAAACTTTGGGGTAAAATATTGGTAAAATCAATGAGTTGATTGGCGTTGACATATTCATCGTAGACCTCCAAAAATGCCTCATCCATTTTCAACCCATAAGGAGACATAATTTTTCTCTGTGGACCCGTATTATCCACAAATTCATAATTTTCTCTTCGGTCCAAGGCAGTTGTTCCTTCAACTGGCTAAATAGCCCCAACAGAGAAATCTAATTTTTGTATATCACTAGATTATATTTAGCCTCTGGCTCATAGAAGTCATGCCAGGGTGGGATCGACATCATATTTTCAATGTGTCACTCTAAATCATGCCCATCAAAATTATTGTACCTCTTTTCAATATCAGGTCATAGGTAACAATGAAATGTCTTGGATTTGATTATTTCTATAAATTTACCCAATGGGTCATACCTCCACCAGTGTGGCAGTTCCATCAAATCCAGGTCCTAAAATGCCACTATGAATAGCCTATTTTGCCCAACCTGGTTCACCTCTATACTACTGAACTTGAAAGAGATATTGTAAGTCATCCTCTTATGACACCCTGCTCCATACACATCATTAGCATAGTCTATTTGACGCACCACCTCCATGGCAAAAACATGCTCAATGGTAAGTTATGGGAGCAAGAATGGCTTACCCATGAAGCCATAGATTCTTACGACCACTCCTAGAGTTAACAAAAATATGTCCCCTTTTTTGGTCGTAGCCACTGCTTCTTTCATCTCCCGTGGAACTCTTTCACATGTACCACAAAAAAGTTCTATTGTGGGCCCTAGAAAAAAATGGTTGAAACTATAAAATAACTCCCGATTGGACAGAGTAGAAGTCCACATATATACTGACAAGAGCTCATCTTTCTCATCCATCTACCTTACAACGATAAACAAAAAATTTTGGTGTAGATGAAAAAATAAGTAACAAATCAAAAGTAGGTATGTTTGAATGACGTTTCTTCTCCAGTATGCAACCTCTCTAGCTAAAAATATAATTTTTGGGATATAAAATTGGACCAATCGAAGAAAATTAGATGGGTGCCCTACCTCATGGCTGACGAAGCATAAAACTCCCCCTAGCATATGCACTATGCTAGGGCCACTTGCCACTTATGAACTATGGAATCTATTGGTAAACTAACAACCCATGCTAACATTGAGTAGATGTCTAGGATTTTAAACTCTGTAAGTGGCTTTGACAAGTTTAGTAGTTGCCTTAGTTGTGGCTCTTTAATTAGCTACGTCTCCATGAATCGACGCATCGTCACGATAGATACAAATCTATCCTCCATTGGTATGTAACTTATTGCTGATCACATATGAAGGAGGTTTCAAGTTGCAGGAAAAAGCTTCCTGCACTTCATCAACAAAATTAGAAAAAAGTGGTTCTTTGTTTGCCGTACACACCATCCTGGTAATCGAATTATAAAATTGAGTAATTATCTTCACTAGCTCTAAACAAGTGTGTATGGACGTACAAAAATACCAAGATAATTATGCATGGAATGACACAGTTAAAGGGCTTTCTATTGTTAATCCCTGTTTTACCATGAACTCCACATCTTATCGTAGTTTCTTCATGCCCTTGTTAGTAATCACATAGTCTCCTATTTCTTCCATAGTGTTAGAGTACGGGTCTAAGTCCACATTATCATTTATTCGGGCCTTCTTGGACTTCGACCCAAACTTTGTCACGTTTTGGATGAAACCATTCTTAGGTCACTCTTAATCTTCTTTCACCTTTGAAAAATTATCACACCTCGAAGAACAATGAGGGTGAAAACATCACCGAAGCACACTTGATCTTCTTCTCTTTCACTCTGAAAGTGCTCTTTAACTGTTTTCTAAAATTTGTGGTGAATATCTCTCTCTTTTAAAGCCATCTCTTCTTTAACCCAAAATTAAAAAAACATGGATTTTATATATTTTTTTAAAAACTTGATTTTATGGCTTTTTCCTTTTTTTTTAGATCCTTCTTTTGAATTCTCCTACATGCTAAAAACCTTGTGTAACTCCTGCTTTCGCACCCCCTTTATTACTATATATATATTTTAAATTTTCTTCCCCCTTTTTGTTTTGTTTTTTTTTATATATATATATTGACGTCTAGGCACTGTATCAAATTTGAGTGTATTCGTCGAAAAGGGGGCGTGCGCCTTTTATGACTTCCAAGGGCACTGTGCATATTTAAAAAAACTATAAGTTATATATATATATATATATATATATTCTTTGTCTTCGCCACCAACGAGGGGCGAATGGGAGTTTCGCCCCCCATTGGGGCGAAAACTCTTTTGACTCCTCTTTGACTTCTCTTTTTTCTTTTTTCTTTTTATAAGATACTTTCGCCAAAGATTTGGGGCAAATGGGGCTTTCGCCCCACTCGTTGGGCAAAAACGAATTTTATTCTTAACATAAAATCAAAGTTTGGAGTGTGTATTCGTTCACATTTATAGGATGCGAACAAGACTTTTGCCCTCCCTTTTTGGAGCGAAGGCACTTTTCTGATTTGTTGTGCTTCTTACCTCCCAAAATTTGGCCTTATGATTCAATTTTTTTTATTAAAACCTTCTCCTTGTGCTTTCAACCATCCCTGTTGTACTTCCTTGGAGCATTTAAATTTGAGGATTTGCACAACAAAGTAACATGGTAAAAATTTTCATTAATTTTGCTCGAAACCATGGTATGTCTTTAGAGAAGCAACTTAGGAGTGGAATAAAGCCTGCCTAGAGAGAGGAAGCCACCACATACATATATGTATATATATATTTATATTTTGTCACATCTTTTTTTTTTGCCTTTCTATATATTAAGAGGTATAAATAAAAATTGCTTGCAAATGGAAATATGTACATATTTACAAATTGATACCTCTTGAGTTCATCAATGAACATAGGCCTTTAGATGAAGATCATTTACTGGAATTGGAAGATCCCAGCCATCCATATCCTGAAGATGATATGCATCTGTTGAATTCATTGTGAAAATTTGAAATGGGTCTTCCTAAATGGCATCAAACTTGTGGTGCTTCCCCGGCTTGGCTTTATTCTCATTCCATTTGAGGACTAAATATCCCACCTAAAACTTGTGCTCTATTATATTTTTTCCAAACCATTTTTGCATCGCTTTAGTGTATTCAATGAAATCTTGATGTAGAAACCTACAACATGTCATGTTTAGGAGACTACTCATATGGGCACATCCGCAAACCATATGATTGATCTTGGACCTTTCCAAGAGCTAGTAGTGGTCCTAACCACTCAAAAAGAGTAGTTATAGCCCATTTAGGCTTGGCAACTATCAACCAGAGCAGCCACTAATCCTAACCGCTCAAGCTTAGAGCAGCCATAGCTAGTCACTACTGATGACAGTATCTAGCATTGAAACATGAACTACCATGAGGGCTTACCCAAATAACAGGTAGTAATGAAAGTTTACATCCATTTCAAAGGGATCTTGGTTAGGAACTCCCAGAGTTCCTCCTGACTGACCCTTCCATGCCAATTCAAGACTAAACCTTCCCTCTAGGAAAGTTAGTTGGCATGCAGATCTGGAGCTTGGTTTCCCCAGAAAGCCAAGCCCTAGATCTAGATATGAAACCTAAAAGGCTACATATATAAACTTATAGGAAAGCAAAAGAGAGACAAAGAGTTCAAATTGTGTGCAGTGGAGCCCTATCAAAATGGAGAGTCAATCTATGTCCCTTTGAGGAACATTGAAGAACCATCTGACTAAGCCACATCCATGCATTAGTATTCAAATCCATCATTCCCAATCACCAATCAGTGTAGGAGAAATAATAGGTGATCCTTGAACATCAATTGGAGTAAGGAGGATAGTGCTATAGTCCCTGGTTCGTGAGGAGAAGAGCTTACTTTACGGCCGCTATCTTGGATAGTGGCTCGTAGGCATATTTTAGGGCACTAGATATTATTTCTCGTTGTTTTAGCTTAGATCCATTATTGCTTGATTTATTAATTAGTCATAGCTCAGATCTAATTTCATTAACACATTTATTTTGTATTTATTAGTTTTCCATGCATTTATTATTCGGGTTATGCTCGTATTTCAGTATTATCATGATCATTTATCTTATTTATTAGATTTGCTAATAAGAGCCTCCTTCAGAGAGGTCACCCATACTACTTATTATGCTCTATTGTTTCCTTGACCGTAGATACAAGTTCATAGGATTGGTTCAAAGAATCCATAGTATGATATCCCTTCAAGATGAGATCAAGAGGAGGCATCAGTAAGCCCTCGAACAGTTTGGTGTGCAATATTGGGAGGCATGCGAAAGCATCGTCCCCTTGTGGAGGATATATTCAACGTTTCCCTGCTTGTAATAGATTGTATCAAAATAAGTATCCCTCAGAGGGACATACATGTAACTGAGATCTGGAAGCATCAATAAAAGAATATTTCTTTACTCTTTTACTTTCGTGTTATATGTGATTTTCTTCATTTCAGCATTTGATATAATAATAACTTTGCAAGTAGGGTCAGTTGTGGTGCATGTTTCCTAGGGACACACACTTGATACACCTTTTATCTTTCTTCCTCCAACTGCAATAATTGAATCAACCTTGTGCTCATTGGGTCGTACTCATCATCTTCATTTTTGAACAATTGCAAGGTCTAAAGGATAGGTAGCTCAATATGGGTGGGCATGACTGCTTCTTTCCCATACACCAGAGAATAAGGAGAGGCTTTAGTAGACATTTTTACTAATATTCTATCTGCCCATAGAGCCTAGTTCAACGTTGACCCACTTGTAATGGATTGTATCAAAATAATTATCCCTTAGAGGGACGTACATGTAATCGAGATCTAGAAGCATCAATAAAAGAATATTTATGTACTCTTTTACTTTCATGTTATATGTGCTTTTCTTCATTTCCGCATTTGATATAATAATAACGTTGCAAGTAGGGTCAGTTGTAGTGCACACTTCTTAGGGTTGCACAAATGGTGATCATAGTGGGACCCCCACCAGGTTTTTATTTTTTGTCGATTTACTAACATTTATAGGTTTTTTGTGTGCAGGTTCAACTGCTTTGGTCGACAACGATCTGTAGGTTTTGGCTACTCTGGTCGATAGCAACAGAAGATATTATTCGGTCCTATAGTCAACGGCCAACAGAAGCTACTCTGGTCAACAACGGTCAGTAGAAAAGTATGGTAGAGGGCAATATTTCCATCACCAGATAAGTATTTAAGGTTGGTTGCATTCTCTATTTTATTTGTGTTTTCTATATGCAATTTTTTTCCAGAAAATAGTAACTTAAATCACTTTTTTTCAAGGAAAATATAAAGAAAAATGGAAAAATAAAATGCATTTGATGTTTCCTAAGACTTTCTTTAGTTTTCTCTAAGTGCTACTAGGAATAGCAGACCTCTACTTGTAAGGTCTACCCTAGTATCCAATGTGCTAGGCTTATGTGTGTTTAGTTTGCTTGCATGCGGCCCAACTAGTGGCCATTAATTCATAAAATAAGATGCATTCTCTGAAGTTCATATAAGCTGAATACATGCATATTTCTAAAATGAAACGTCTTTTATCTTAGGCATATAGGAAAGATCATGTTTTTTTGGTGATGCATTTTGTTTACATGCAAGGTTAAAAAGAACCCCACACACATCATGTCTTATTTTTAACATCAACGACATTGGGCTCTCACATCCAACCCATTGATCGAGACCAATAGTGGAGGTCATTACCACTTGGTTGGATCGTGAGAAAGAGTATCATTGGGACCCGTCCATGGCCAAGGTCAATCCAAGAACTATCCTAACCATGCAAAATAGCATGCACTCCTTCTTGATGGGTGTATCATTACGCACGAGATGTTGGGTGAGAGTTGGTAGTACCTATACTACCTCGTCGAGTATGGATTTCATCACCGTATTTGGCTTTTGCAAGTATATAGGTGAAATTTATTAAACAATTTAAGTATACCATCCAACAAAAATATAAAACACAGTAAGAGTTAGCTTATATATCTAATGAATCAAAACACACCAGAAAATTTAGGGAACACATACATAAATCCTTAAATGAGATAAACATCTGATTATTTTGTTTATGTGGTTTGGAATTAACCTAAGAAGATAATTCATAAGTCACCATGGTATACACTCAGAGCAACCGCCCTTGATCCACCACTAAGGTAGAAATAGATGCTCCACAAACTCATAGTCACACTGGCATTGAGCTGCCCATCCATAGTGTCACCGAACGAAGTTCAACAAGTCTTAGGGGTGACAACTCAACCCTTGGGGGGAATCCTCGAGAAACCCTAATAAGAGAGCCACATCCTGGTTCCTCATCACATAGACATGAGGAGACCTCATGGTCTCTCTCATCATTGAGACACACAGAGGCATCATGCTATCCTTCATCATATAGATACGAGGAGACCTTAAGGTCTTCCTTATCGCATAGACAAGCGAACGTATCACGACATCCTTCTTCACACAAATATGCAGAGGCATAATGACCTCCCTTGTCGCACAGGCATACAGAGGCTTAAAGACATCCATAATCATGTCATCATGAGGAGGCATCAAGACCTCCATCATCACATAAGCATGTAGGGGTTGCAAGACCCCAAGCTTCACATGATACACATAGGATAGATCAGCCCATTGAGGGGTAAGACATTAGGGCTACACCTAGTCGTAGACCCAATTGACTCCCTGTAGATGGGAGAGTACCCTTAGACTATGAGCTCATTGGTGTCAATAGGACTCTGTGGGATCAGCCATGGAGAACCAAATAACTTGATGAGTTGGATTGAGTTTCCTTGAGATTTTCTCCAAGAAGCATTGCTATCGAACATTTTGCTTTAGGAATTTTGTGTAGAATAACTACTAGACACACCAATGAACCAGGGGAAGCTTCAAAGTGACCCCACAACACATACACTAGTTTTGACCATGAGGGTACTCAAAACATAACACAGTACATAGAACAAGTCACCCTAGTGAAGAAGGGAAAGCACACAACAGAAGCCTCCTCGAGGGGCCTAAATATTAGAACTCCTCATATGGAGTTAGAAAGGTATGAACCTTTAGTAGTAGGTAAATATGACCATATACGTAGGTTGGAGGAAGCACTGCGTATCGAGCGAGAGTATTTAGAAGCTCTCAAGCAAGAAGAGTGAAGGAAAAGGTACATGCACCTAAAAAAAAAATGCTTGAGAGAAGGATATGGGTGTGAGGACCTTGTAGAGAGGGTAGCTCGAGCGGATACACACATAAGTGGTGAAAGATATCAACATGAGAGATGTGTCAATTCTTAGTAGGATAAAAGCACTAGGTAAAGAAATGAGTGTGCTCATCACACTTCACAGTATCAACAAAACTTGGACCTCAAACAAACACAATTCAATGAGTAATAGGTAGGGATGGAAGGTTAGGAATAGACATATATGGAACCTCCATCCATGGTTATGGGAGATGAGTAAAGACACCAAAATTGACTAAACATGAAATTACCTCCCTTACCACCGTGAGTGAACCTTCAATAATAAGAGATTATTTCTTTGAAAGTATATCAAATACTCACTGAGAGGGTCAAATCTCTCAAAAAATAGGACACAGGTGGATAGAAGCCAAAATTGAGCAAGATACACAACCAGCCTCTATGCCCCTCAGTCCCGAGTCCTGCGTATCCTAGGCACTTTGAGATGCCTTGGATGGAAAATTTTAAGGGAGAGGAAGACATGCAAGAAAACATTACCAAATTCATGAATGCATGCTTCCATATTGACTAGAATGATGCCCTGATGCTAAGAACATTTATTATGATGTTCTCGGGTGCGATGACTCAATGGTTCAATTAGTTGCCTAAGTATAGCATCGCTAGTTTTGAGCAACTGGTGAATGTGTTCCTTGAACGCTTCTCCTTCGATACTAAGAAGAAGGTGAACCTGTTTGACCTAGCTAATTTGAAGCAGTATGATGATGAGCCAGTGATGGACTATGGGGACAAGTGGAGAAAAATCATGGAAACAATATCATTCTCCGTCCCCATTGAAGAACTTATTTGAATGTTCACAAAGAGCTACACAAAACACCTCTCTATTATTACAAATATAGTAGTCTAAATCATTCAAAGAAGCCTTGTCTTAAGCCAAGATTATTGAAGACATAAAGGTTGATGAGGGAGACCTCAAGCTTCACAACAAGAAAGAGTGGAGCAAGAACAATCAGAATGATAAAAATAAGCAAAAGCAGGCCAAGCCTTCTCAGGTTAATTAGGTTGTATTAGCCACTCAAAATGAGGGAAATAGATAACAACCTCAAAATTATCAAGATCATCCCTTGCTGACCAACTATAACCCTAAGAACAACCAGGTCTAGAACAGGGAACATCAATCACCTTGCTATTACATGCCATTAATTGAATTGATGCAATCAATATTTAATTAGTTGAGCAAGGCATAGAGGATCAGATTTCCTGATGTACAAGTTCTTGATCCTAATCATCCCAAGCCCAAATGATATAGGGAAGATCAATACTGCCCTTATCATAGAATATTGAGGCATGACATCGAGACATGTATCAGATTCAAGAACATTGTGAAAAACATAATTGAAAAGGGAGAGCTAAAAGTTGACCACCTGCTATCTCCCAATAATAGAGATATGGGTATATTCATGAACCCATTGCCAAATCACGAAACCCCTAGAGATCAGGGTGCCCAAGTCAACTAGGTTTGAGTCGAGCCACCCATTCAAGGATGCATCAAAATTGTTGAGATAGTCAATGTAGCAACCAGGAGTTAGAGATATGGGCAACCACAACCTCCAGAATCTTCCATTAATATCTTGATTGTACCTTGATAGATATAGGTGCAAAAAATTCCTCCAGGTCCACCAACGAGACTTGTGGTAACTATTCTAAGTAGACTGGAAAAAAATCTACAAACAACTCTAGCCAAGTTGTCCATTTACGAGCTCATACAAAAATCTCCTGGGCATAAGGAGACATTGATGGAGATTTTGAGATCAACTGAGCTCCAGCTCCAGAACCCAGATGTGTTCATACACTTTTTGGGGCAAGTACAACAGTGCCAAGAGCCTGTGATTCATTTTTATGATCACAAAATTAAGGTATTTCCTACTACTTTAGTAGACCCACCTCTGCATATTATCGCATCAATAAATGATATACCATTCAAATGGGTTTTGATTGATACGAGCTCCTCAATCAACATCATCACTACCAAGGCAATAGGGCACCTAAATATCCCTAAGTCCAACATTATCCCAAATTCCCACATGCTCAGGGCTTTCAATGATGCATTGTGCTCCGTAGTGGGTACAATAATTTTTACTATAAAGGTAGGACATAATACCATCCCCATGATGTGTCACGTGTTGGAAGGGGTGATGCAATATGATATCCTTCTAGGGCATCCCTGGATAAGGGACATGCAGTGCGTGCCCTCAATCCTGCACCAATATGTCAAGTATGTGCATGAGCGACAAGTTCATGTGGTTCCATTTGATGAAGAGCCATTCAAGTACATGCATCAGGTTGACCTATCAAGGCAATTTTTCCTTACATCAATGTATTTATACATAAGGTCTTCATACCCAACCACACAAGTAGAGAATAAAAGTAGATCAGTGTGACGTGACCCATTCACATCGACATCACCTCCTGCATCTAAGACTATTGGTGCTTCTGAAAAGCATTTGAAATCTAAGGCAAAAGATACTCAGAAGCTGAAAGCACCCATAGTGGAGGAAGGACCCAAGGAACCTCCAACCATAGCAGCTGTAGGAATGCCTACTCCCATGGAGGAGGAACATTCCCAAGAAATAGCCAAGGAGGTACCTCAACCTGCCTCACCTGCATCATCAACAATATAATCTGTACCCCAGGTGATAGTTAACCTAGCCCACATAGGGTTAGTGAATATCTTGTGCAGAACATGACTTTCACACCAATTATTGGGCCTGCACAAGACATGGGACGTCCAAGAGTCCCAAATTTGGTAGTAGGGACAATAGTGCCATTAGGGGTTCCCACTAATCAAACCAAATTTATATATGCTAGTTTAGATTATGCCCATATTGCTCCTGATATTGAAAGAGATGAGGATGAACCATTCATCATGAATGTTCATTACTTATCGAATCTCGAGGTCGCTCTGAGATACTTTGAGTAGTGTCACTAGCATGGCTATGGCCTAGGCCTATATGAGCAAGGGCATTAAATTTTATTCCAACCACAGGACAAACTACCTACTGATAGGTGTAATCTAGGCTATCAAATATGAAGTCGTGATTATTTGGAAACATCCCTAGATAGGCTAAGCATTGGATTCAAGGAGGACATTAACTAGAATCTCTATCAACCACGTAGCAAAAACTATTTGGGGGACGGATGGGTGTCAATGGTCAATATCGCACCACCTGATGAGTATCACCCTAAATCCTCTCTTGAAGCACCCCCATCAGGAGCCATCCTATGGAAGGAAGAAGTAATGCACGGATATGAGTGAGAGGAGTAGGATTATGTCATAAGTGAGGACAAAGATGAAGCCAACCTAACCTACCATGGGCCTCAGTATGTGCAAAATCTTGCTTGGATAGGCCACGCAAAGAGTGGGTAAATCTCAAACGAGAGTGGATACATCTAGGATGAGGGTGGATACATGTCATATGAGAGTGGATATGAGTTAGAAGACTAAAAAAAGATGGCCTACCTAGGGCTTAGGCATGCGAGTTACATAGTTGGGCCAAAAAAAAATGCCAATGGATTCTTTATAAGCGATGATGACTATGAAGATGAGACTAAGATGGCCTATCTCGGGTACTAGCAGGTAAGTCAACACCTGTCCTAGGGCCAAAAACAAATGCCAATGGTTTATTTATAAGCGATGATGACTTTTAGGACGATGCTGAGATGGCTTATCTTGGACCTCATCACTTACGTCCAGTCGATCTGCTTGTTGAGAGAGAAGTGATGCTTCACACCATAGATCTTGATCTATGCTTCCTAGAAAGACCCCTGATCTAGAGGTCATCTATCACATGGTCTTACTAAACTCTTCAATATTTAGAGAGCAAATGTTGCCTAATGATCCCATCATCTCTTCTATCCATAGACCGGATCTTGATATCCCTATACCCTAGATCGTCATTACAAGTATGAAGGGCACACCTTTGATCTAGAGCCTCACCCATGTGATCTTGGAGATTTAATTCCATCCATCAACATGATATCCATTGATTTGACCACTCCACTCCATAACCCAATAGATCCTTCAAAACCATTGTGTCTTAACTTAGACACTATTAATTGGAATTGCACTGATTTATACCTAGAGCCTAAATATTTCTTCTCTAATGAAGAGATGATACAACTATTCCATTTTGCACCAAGCTACATACATGATATCTATCATGCTGGTCTCAACCTGAGTTAGTGGGAACTATAAATCTAGAAAATGACATCCATTTAATCCCCACTCATCACCAGCTTGAGGAAGGGTCACATATGACAATAGAGGAGACTTTCAAGGTGGACATTAGCGATGATCCTTCTCAACCAAAGAAATTCAAGTTAAGATAAAGCTTATCTCCAGAAGAACAAGCCAAATAATTCCTCTATTGAAAGATAGATAAAATTTTCTTTGCTTGGACCTATAAAGATATGCTAGGGCTAGATCCAAAATTGGTTATCCAAAACCTTTCGCTAGACCCTACAAAGAAACTGGTCAAGTAGAAGCTTAGAAAGATGCATCCAATCATCGCTTTGATGGTTAAGAACGAGTTGCAAAAACTATTGGATGTAGTATTTGTTGTTCCCATCGACTATCCAGAATGGGTATCAAACATGATACCCATAGGAAAACCTGATGGAAGAATATGTATTTGCATAGATTTCAAGGATCTCAATAAGGCAACCTTGAAGGATTAATTCCCATTGCCCAACATAGATGCTCTTGTAGATGTAACTACAGGTCATGAGATGCTTTCCCTAATGGATGGTTTTTCTAGTTATAATCAAATTCATATTAAACTTGAGTACCAGCATAAAAGTGCATTCACCACTCCATGGGGGACATTCTATTACAAAGTGATGCCATTTGGCCTTAAAAATGTTGGGTCTTAGCATGCTCTTCTCACAATGACTTTCCATGAATATATGCACAAGATCTTAGAAGACTACATTGATGACTTAATGGCTAAGTCATTACTGTGAGAAGAGCATGCTGAGACCCTTAGAAAGGTATTTGATCGCCTGATTGAGCACAATGTCAGGTTGAATCCCAATAAATGCATCTTTGGTGTAACTTCAAGAAAACTCTTGGGATTCATTGTTTCTAAACGAGGCATCGAGGTAGACCCAAAAAAGGTAAAGGCTATCCTATAAATGGCCCTACCTACAAACACCAAAGAACTAAGGAGCCTATAGGACAAAGTAGCATCCATAAAGCAATTTATTGTACAACTATTGAAAAAATGTTGACCCATGAATCGACTGCTACATAAGGGGGTCCCATTCCAGTGGGATGAAGAATATCAGCAAGCATTTTCTAAAATCAAGGAGTACCTGGAAATGGCACTGATCCTAGCTCCACCAAGGCCAGATGTACCATTACTACTGTATATATCCACTACAGACTTCGCCTTGGGCACCATGTTGGCTCAAAATAATGCACAAGATAAGGAACAAGTGATATATTACATCAATCTTACCTTGGTGAGCTATGATATAGGATATGCATATTTAGAAAAACTATGCTTAGTAGTGGTTTTTGCAACCTAAAAATTGTGCCACTACATGCTGAGCCATACGACATATGTAATATCCAAAAAAAATCCTTTACAGTATATGATGAGCAAGATATATCATAACACACATACTGCAAAGTGGATCATGCTATTAATAGAATTTGATCTAGGATTCATAAGCCAAAATTCCATCAAGAGACAATTCATAGCTGATCATCTAGTTGAGGTACCTCAAAATAGTAGGCCCCTCACCATAGAACTTCCTAATGATGTAGTATTTGCACTATCAAAAGCACCCGAACCCAAAGAACTAGAAAACAAAGCTGAAATGACTTTGTTCTTCGATGGTTCAAAGTGTGAGCAAGGAGGTAGTGCAGAGATTGTCTTTTTCATGCCACAAGGTGCTCCAATGCCCTTGTTATTCAATATATACTTCTCTTGTACTAATAACAATGCTAAATATGAGGCCCTAATCTTGGGTCTCCAAACAACCATTGCCATGAGAATCAAGAGGCAAAATATCTTCGGTGACTTCGTCCTCATAGTCAACCAAGTCAAGGGAATATTTCAATGTCGGGGTCCAATATTGAAATCTTACAATGAGCTTTTTGACACATATATAGCCAAATTAGAATGGTATGATATCGATGCAATCCCTCGTTCATCAAACAGATTTGTAGATACCATGGCATATCTTGGGGGTACTTGATCTTGTAGGATCCTACGGATAATGGTACCACCATTCACCACAAGGTTGTTTCACAATCTACATTTGTGCAAATTGAATTACAAGAAGAACAAGTCATCTTATCTGTTGAGGTCGTAGCCTATCATGATTGGATTTCCCAGTTGCAATATTTCCTAAGGCTTGGAATCATCCCATAGGGACTATCGCATGTCGAAAGACGAGCATTCAAGAAAAAAATGATAAGATATGTCTTGCTAGGAGACATATTTTATCATCAAAGCTATGAGGGAGTTCTCCTTCATTGCTTAGATCCCCAAGAATCAGATTGGGTGTTTTCACAAGCTCACAATGGTACATGTGGTGGCCACTTCAATGGCATGTCCATTTTCAAGCACATCCTTCGAATGGGTTATTACTGGCCCCATGGAAAAGGATTACTGCGAGTATGTTAGGAAATGTGTTAAATGCCAACAACATGCAAATCTAATGCACTTGTCACCTCAGGCCTTACAGTCCATTCAGGAAACTTGGCCATTTTCTCAGTGGGATTTGATCTTATTAGAAATATTTCTCCCCCATATTTGGGTTGACATACATTTATCTTAATGACCATTGAGTACTTCACCAAATGGGTGGAAGCAATCCCCTTAACCTCAACAATTGGACCTTGAATTGAGAAGTTCATACTTCACAAAATCATCTATCATTTTGGGGTACCCTTAAAGATAATATCAGATAATGGTCCATCATTCAAAAATAAAACTGTACAAGCTTTAACGACCAAATACAATATTCAACACAGTTTTACGACACCATACTATTCAGAGGCAAACGAGCAAGTAAAGGCCTCTAAAAAGACAATAGTAGCCATATTAAATAATATAGTGAAAGAAAATTATAAGGATGGGCATCTGCAATTGCCCCTGGCATTATGGGCTTACAAAACTAGTGTACGGACACCAACTGGGGCAACACCATTTTTGCTTGTATATGGCACTAAGGCCATTATGCCCTTAGAGTTGGAAGGCTTGAAAGAGTTCATCAATGATGACACTACATGGAAGGCTTGCTTAGACCAATTGAACCTCCTGAATGAAATTTGCATCAATGCTCTTGAGCATCTTCACATTTACCAAGAACATCTAACATGAGCTTGCAACAATAAAGTCCACCTGAGAGACTTTAAAGTTGGGAATCTTGTGCTTAAAGAAAACCAATAGGACTCAAATCTACCACTGCATTTGCGAGAAAAATTTATGACAAATTGGATAGGTCCCTATATCATCTCTAAGAATATCAGGCATGGGGCATATCGCCTAACAATGCTAGAGGGCGTTGAGGAGCCAGAGCCTCTCAAAATTATCCATCTAAAGGCATTTCACACATAAGCACAACAAAATATAAAAAATATTTAAATAAATTTCAAAATTACAAAAATAATAGAAAACTTTAAAAGCAAAAATCTCCAAAGGCATCTTAAAGCCCTTTGGTCAAATCACAAAAGGCTCCAAAGACATCTTAAATCCCTTTTGTCAAAACAAAAAAGGTTCCAAAGGCATATTAAAGCCCTTTGGTCAAATCACAAAAGGCTCCAAAGGCATCTTCAATGCCCTTTGGTCAAATAACAAAAGGCTCCAAAGGCATCTTCAATGCCCTTTGGTCAAATAACAAAAAGGCTCCAAAGGCATCTTAAATATCTTTGGTCAAATCACAAAAGGCTCCAAAGGACATCTTAAAGTCCTTTGGTCAAAACAATTTAAAATCAAAAAGTTCAAAAATCTTAAAATAATCAAAACTCAAAAACAATTGAAAGCATCAAAAATACAAAAACATTTACATTATGCATTCACACTTGCATCCATATAATCGCATTGCATTAGGCATTCACATCCATTGCATTTGCATTTAGTAGGTTGTGTTCATAATATTACTGTAGCACCCTAAAATTGGCGCAGTAAACCCTTAGCAAATAATTAAAATTACTTTAGTAATAATTCAAATTCAAATTTTAACCCCAAACCGCCTGTTAAACCGCTTTCCTTATTTTCCATGTCATTTTTAGGATTTTTTGTGATCGTTGGACGATATCGTCGCTGATCAGATGATATCACATCAGATCGGATGAATTTGTCTGGAGCAGAACGTCCAGACGATTTCGTCCCAAAACTGATTTTTCATAATTAGCTTCTGTTTCAACGACGTCTCTAAGTTGGGCAGAAGCGTGTCTGCGTCGTTAGAGACCTCCCCTATTGGATATCTTCTAGATTAGTATGATCTCCAACCTCCCAACCTCCTTCTATGCCTATTTAATCTTAGGCCCTCCCCTTGACATCCCCCTGGCTGAATTTTACTGCACTTCGAGTTTTACATGCATTAGAACGTCTTAGACTACTGTTTGACTTTGTCCCTTTTCGAGTTTTCTTGCAGGAACTCTGTTATTCTTCAGTGGAGCAACCTCAGATCATCACAGATGATCTTGTACAATCTCGGACGATCATGCCCCAATTCGAGACGATTTCACACTCTACAGATGATTTCGACTGTAGTCAACATTGGGGGCAATTAGTGCCTAGAGTTTGCACTTTTCTCTTTTCGTCTACTGTTTCATTCCGCATTTAGATCGGTTTATTGTTATTTTCTGCTATTCTGCATTTTGGAGTTCACCCATATAGCTTAAGTGCATGATAAGATCATAATTTGTCATTAGAATACTATAATTTACTTGAATTTCTATTCGTAATTATCGTTTTAGTATCTATATTGTCATTTTACACTATTTTCCTCTATTAGTATTGCTGCATTTTTTGTGTTCTATGTCTATTTCTCTGATTGCAGGTCTCTTACGAATTTGTCTGATGAATTCGTCAGATCTCAGACGATCCTGTTTGATTTCAGACGATCCTATCAGATCAGAGGTGATCTAGACTGCTTCAAAAATCAGAACCTCCATCAGACACCCGGATCAGGTATGGCTTTTTTCTAATCTAGTATATTTTTTGTATTTTCTATTTAATTCTATTTTTTGTATTCATTTAAATCTACATTTCCTAATAGAACAGTTTAGATTCATTTGGCCAAACCTAGGATTTGAATGATTAAAGGTAAAACTGAACACATCAAACACATTCCCAACCTAGGCATGGAAACTGCCACTAAAAGTTTCCTGGTGAACCCCACCATCCATCAAAAAATCACCTTAATACTCCTCCCTTGAGAGGTGGGACCTTCAAAGGGCCTCTCAGTTCGAGGTATTGTCCCATCCTTCTCGCATCCCCCTTTCGGGTGCAAATCCTTTAGCCTGAAGGTAAGGGTGTGAAAAATTTGGAGCAATACATTTTGGTGAACCCGACGTGAAATTAAAACCTTTTGAAAACAAAAAAAACATAGATGCATTTAAAATCGTTAAGTTGTATATCATGTTTAGATGGTAGCTCCTAAGAAAAGACTAGCTGTCACCATTAATGTTGAAAATCAAATAATAGCCATAGAGTTTAATTCTTTACTTAGACTATCTCAAACATATAGAGTTCCACCTTTGTGGGACGAACTTAATAGGAGATTGGGTATTATTTCATCTAGATCAACCGAACTTAGGAAAATTAAGAGGTTTGCCCTAGATATAATCCTGGATCCTCATCAATTCATTTTTTATCATGAACTTCAGAGAGCTTGCCATAGGTGGTTAGCTTATAGGAGAGCTCTTGTGTCTTCAGAATTGTTCACCTTCGAGGAATACCTCGAGAAAGTAACTGTTATACACCAATTCCTAGGTTATGTAGAAGACCAAGAGGTCATTCTTACGGATAGGGAAAGGTGGAGAAGAGTTCCTAGAGCTATGTTATATCGAGAGTATTGCCACAAAATTTATTTCTACCAACCAGAGTTTGAGACAGATAATATCACTATAGCACTTTTTGTCAAATTCTTGAAAGAAAATTTTCAATTTGAAGAAGAACATTTCATGACTCCTGAAGAACTTGAGCCCGTTAATGATATTTATAAATTGTTTATAGAAAACTAGATCATTGCTTTCATTATTATTATTTCTTGCATTTAGTGTGCTATTTGTTATCTTTATAATATTGTTATAAAAACACAGAAAAAAAAAAAAAAAAACTAAAAAAACAAGAAAAACCAAAAACATAACAAAACCAAAACATTTTATTTTAAATACTATAGTAGGTATATAATTAAAATATATACCTCTTAAGCTTTTTACATATATATATAAGTATATATATATTTTCAGAAATCTAAAGTTAAGAACAATGCCTAGACTTAGGAATGGTAAATAAACTGAAGAAGAAGAAGAAGAAGATTGGCTAGGAAACAAAACAAAAAACCCAAATGTCCTTCCTGAGGATTCAATTCCGAAAGGAGGAACTCTAGAACAACCAGAAGATGAGCTTGTTGTAGATGAACAAGAAGAAAATGTTAAAGAGGAAGGATCCTCATCCCTTAGAATGGCTCTAGACAGAACTGTTGCTTTTGATAATATAGATCATTTCTGGAAATTTCTCAGTAATAACATTGGTGCTCTTAATATGACAGTTCGTATTGATAGAGGAAAAATTAGTGACACTCAAGTAGCCATGGAACATATGTTTAACGTGCACACTAATCCTTTGTCTTTTGTCGATCAAGAAAGTGATAAAACTAGACCACCAATATAGATATGGTCACTATGATTCAGAACATGCAAAAACAACAGGTTACCCAACCCCCTAAGGAACCTGTTATTGAGCCTAAAATCATTCGCACACAAAAGAGACCTTCATTCACTACTTTATTTTGCCAAAATATCGATCAATATGCTTCAAATCGACAAAAACCTAAAATGAAGCCAAACACCAATTTTCAACAATCTGGGATACAACATAATACAACTTCAAAACTTTTTCATAACACCCTTCCTACCAACAATTTACACAATAGCAATATAGCATCTAATCTTCATGTCCCTCCATCATATGCTCACAAATCCCATATTAATGCCCTACCGAATCAATATGGTGGGCAAACCAGTAATCTGGAAGCCATGGTGAAACAGTTAGCTTCCCGCATGGACCAGATAGATCCCTATAGTCCCTCGTACAATAATCGAGAGATGTGTAGTCAGCATTTGGATCCCATAGTTGTAGCACAGCCATACCCTAAGCACTTTCCCATGCCCGTCCTGCCTATATTTAAAGGAACTGAAGATCCCAAAGAGCATCTTCGCATGTTTAGTATAGCATGTCATGATATATCACATGATGACTTGCTATTACTAAAAATGTTCCCGAAAAGTTTAGGAGGAATGGCATTAGAGTGGTACTATCAATTGCCCACTCATTATTTGAGGAATTTTTAAGAAACAACTGAATATTTTGTCCATCAATTTAGTGCCTACATCGAGAGACATGTGACCATTAAAGATTTATACAACTTAAAACAAGACAAAGATGAATGTTTTGCTGATTTCTTAGCTAGATGGAGGCGGTTGACAGGAAAACTGCACTTTGTGCTACCTTATAGGGAAATGTTGGACATTTTTATTAATAATTTGCAAGAACAAATATCCTATGAATTATCAATTGCTACCTTAACCACATTCGATTAGGCTATAGACTTAGCTCAAAGGGTGGAATATGCTCTCATTAGAAGAGGTCAGCTCAAAAAGAAATATGATGAGAAAACATCCAGAAATCAATATAAAAACAAACAAGTTGTAGGTGATGGAGTCATTGATAGTAGAAACATTGCTAATGTTAATACTATGAAAACAACGAGAGAATTTTATATTAAAACCTCTTGATAAACCACCTCGAGAGTTTACTAGATTGAATCAACCATTATCAACTATTCTACCCCAATTACTCGAAAGAGGTTTGATTCAATTACCAGCTATCCAGGAACCTGATCCAACTATACCCGGATACAAAGCTGATTTACATTGTGATTTTCATAGAGGACCTGGACATGCTACAAAATATTGCAAAATATTAAAACATAAAATACAAGACTTGATTGATAATAATGAAATGGAGGTGCAAGCCTTTCAACCTAAAAAAAATCCTCCTAGTAATACTCAAAAGAAAATTCCCCAAAATTAGAATCAAAATTCTAATCAATCATTAGATATATTTCAACATCCTTTACCAAAACATGGTAAAGAGGTGGCCAATCAAATTGAGCATCATAATGTCCCTCCTCCTACCCGATATGTAGGAACTATTAGTGGACATTTACCTAATCATGATTTACAAAAATTTGACACGACTTTATCCATGGTTACGTCCAGACCCCTATATAATACTCAAACACCAGATCCTAGTGATGTAGAATCGGATACTGAAAGTGAAATAGACATCACCTCAAATCAATCGAATAGTTCTGAAGACGAATCAGATCCTATTCAACCTATCATAGATTCTATGGTTTCGAAAGAACCATTTCATAGAAGAGTTACTACTTGACCCTCTTCTAATTAATTCCTTCCTAATGAACAAGCCATAAACACTAGACCGAGACCAATTCAGCGTCTTCAATATAACATTATAGGTACCATCAGAGTTGTTACCAGAAAACAGGCTCACAATTCTCAACAGGATCAAACTCATACTAATGGATCAACTCCATTTATTTTGAAAAATCCCAATAAAGGGAATCATATGTCTAATGCTCAACCTAAGCCTCCTTACAATATTAATGAACAATTATCCAATACTACAGCCAGAATTTCCCTGTTGGACTTGTTAAGATCTCCTACCCATAGGGATGAATTAATGCTCACATTAAGCCAAATGATGGTACCTCAAAATATTCAACCTGAATCCATGTCCAATACTATCATCACTCGAGAAGTCGATTGTATTGACTTTCGAGATAAATATATCCCACAACATAGTTTACATAAGGATAACCCCTTATATATTACTGCCCTAATAGGAGATGTAGCAGTCAAAAGGGTCTTGATTGATAATGGTTCATCTCTAAACATTTGCACTTTTGACTTCTACCAAAGATTTGGGTTTAGAAGTGATGAAATGAAGAAAACTGACATGATCATAAAAGATTTCAATGACAAAACACAAGAAACATGTGGAGTTATCACCATCCCATTGCAAGTTGGTCCGAGAACCTTAGACATGATCGTGTTTATTGTACATTGCCCCGCATCATACAATATACTCTTGGGTCGTCCTTGGATCAATGCAATGTGGGCTGTCCCATCAACTTTACACCAATGTGTTAAATTCGAATTTAAAAATCAGTTGGTCACTATCCATGGTGATCCTAGACCCTTTGATATGTGTGCTTTGGCAGAACCCGTTGGAGTTCAATTTTGCCCTGCTCTGTCATCCACACATCCTAATTCTTATTTTTCATCTAAACGTGTGAAACACACACCCATAACTTCATCTATTTCTCCTCCATTAATTTCACCCTCATATATAGCTCAACAATCTTCTAAACAAACCACACTAGAACCTCAAAAAGATCTTAAATCCACAACCAATCCTTCATATTCCATCCCTATAATTTCAAAACCTATAGACCCATTTATTAACACCTCCACATTATCTACATCTATCATACCTTCCACATCTAAATATATCAGGAATGATCCTTCTACCTCTTATACTCTTTCTGATGAACTCTTACCTGATTTATCTAAAATTCTTATATCAGAAAAAACAAATGCTTCTATGCAAGATTCCATTATCTTAAGTAATTTTTTGCCTTCTCCTCGTACCTTGGGCCTCCCACAACCTATGGGAAGTATCTACCAAGTCGGGAGTTGTGCTTTTATTTATAAAGGATATGATTGGGGAAGAATACCCCGAAACATCAAGACACATTGTGATGGATATGCTCGATGCTATTTTGCTAATGAATATATTAAAGCTAAACCCATAATGCTTAAATTGATATATAAAGGGAAAGGCTTGGGACCTCTCCAAGATGGTATGAAAGAAACCTTTGAGGTAGAACCATGGCCCGCCCGATGTGGTGTGGGCCTATTTCCTAGTAAGGATCAACCCTTCCATTTTGAAGATGATGATCAACTCATATGTTATCAAGATTATCTAGATAAACAAGATTCTTTGTATCCCAAGAATAATTCTTCTACCTGCAATATGCTATCCATCACCTATCCTGAAATAATTGTTGAATCCGATGATGAGTTGGAAGGAGATATTTTCCATGATGTCTCCATGGAAGAGATGTTACACAATGGTTTTTATTTTGATGGTTCTATACCTACTATAGCCCAGCTTGAGGCCACGACTCCTCAATATGAATTATCCAAGTTAACCTTAAAGGAATTACAAGAATTGGGCGTTTCACCTGCCCCACATAATTTTGAAAGAGACCTACACATGGAAGTAGAAAACTTCATTAAGGTTAACATTGGAATTGAGGATAATCTTCACATCATCAGTATTGGATCAGAATTAAGTCAAGAAAAACAAGAGCAATACATTGCATTCCTTAAAGAATATGAAGATGTCTTCACTTGGAAAGATGAAGATATGCCAAGTTTAGACCCTTCTGTAGTCATGCATCATCTAGTAGTCCATCCAGATGCTAAACCTGTTAAACAGAAACTCAGAAAAATGCATCCCAAAGTGGCCTTGCTAGTCAAATGGGAGTTAGAAAAACTCCTGAATGTTGTTTTTATACAAGCTATTGATTATGCTTGAATGGATCTCGAATGTAGTTCCAGTCACCAAGAAAGAAGCTACCAAAGTTAGGGTTTGCATAGACTTTAGAGATATTAATGTTGCATACCCTAAAGATGATTTTCCTCTTCCCAAAATGGATCAAATCATTGATTTTACTATGGGGAGTGGAATGATGTCCCTAATGGATGGATTTTCTAGTTATAATCAGATCAGGATAGCTCCTGACGATCAGGCTAAAACAACCTTTATTACCCCCTGGGGTACCTTTTGTTGGAAAGTGATGCCATTTGGTTTAAATAATGCAGGCGCAACATATCAACAAGCCATGACTTATATCTTTCATGATATGATGCATGATATCCTACATGATTATGTAGATGATATTATAGCTCACTATATTAATGAAGATGATCATTTAGATGATTTGAGAAAAGTATTTAATCGGTTAAGAGAATATCTTATTCGATTAAATCCAACCAAATCTATATTTGAAGTCAAGTCTGGTAAATTATTAGGGGTTTTAGTTTCTTTTCATGGTATCGAAATCGACCCTCTCAAGATTGCGGCTATCACTGATATGCCTGCACCTACCAATATATATGAGTTACGAAGTTTACAAGGTAAGCTTTAAGCTATCCGTCGCTTCATCGATAAGCTGGCGAACAAAACCAGTCCCTTTCTTAAGCTTCTTAAGAAGGATGTCCCTTTTAATTGGGACGACGAATGTAAGGAAGCTTTTGAACTTCTCAAACAATACCTCCTTAACCCACATGTGCTTTCACCCCCTAGATCTGATCATCCTTTTATCTTGTACATTTCTACTTCTGATTCTGCCTTAGGAGCTATGTTAGCTCAGTTGGATGATGAGAAGAAAGAACATGCTAATTATTACATTAGCAGAACCTTAATCAGTTATGAAACTCGTTATACCATATTAGAGAAATTATGTCTAGCAGTCATATTTTCTACACAGAAACTACAACATTATATGCTCAGTCAGAAAACCTATGTTATTGCCAAATTTGACCCTTTACGATATCTCATGAGTCGACCGTATTTATCTAGTCGCACAGCTAAGTGGGTTCTTGCGCTAAGCGAATTTGAACTCACCCTCATAGGATAAAAGTATGTTAAAGGTAAAATCATAGCTGATCAATTAGCTGCTACACCCTTAGAATCTACTCATCCCCTCCTCATTGAGTTTCCTGATGAATGCCTTAAACTAGAGGTAGACCATTCAGAGCAATGGTCCTTATACTTTGATGGAGCCCGATGCATGAGTGGGGCTGGTGCGGGTATTATTTTAATATCTTCGCAAAAACATATTATACCTCTATCCTTCAAATTAACATTTGCTTGCACCAATAACACTGTCGAATATGAAGCTCTTATCCTTGGATTACGAGCTGCTTTGGCATTGAAAATCAAAAGTTTATTGGTTTTCGGTGACTCACAACTTGTCATAAATCAAATCAATGATGTTTATCAAACCAGAGATGATAAATTACGCCCATATAAAGCATATGTTTTACACTTAATATCTCTATTTGATCAAGTTACCTTGGAAGCTATTCCTCGAACTAGCAATCATGCGGTCGACGCTATGGCCGCAACTGCATCTCTTCTGCCCTTGGAGTTAGATGATGAATATGCCACCATAATTATTCGTCGACTCCAAAAACCCGCTTCAAATAAGTCATGCTTAGAACCTTTGGATGTGTTTTTAATCAATGAAACTACTCCTGAACCTTGGTATATGGATATATTTGATTTTCTTCACAATGGGACTTTCCCTGCCAGTTCTAATAGGAACCAGCGTTGGTTATTACGTAGACGAGCAAGTCGATTTGTAATAATTGGCAATACTTTATATAGGAGATCTTTTGAAGGTATCCTATTGAGATGTTTGAATCTAGAAGAATCCAAATCAGCTTTGAGTGAAGCCCACGATGGATCTTGTGGAGGACACTTCAGTGGTACTGTCATTGCTAAAAAGCTCCTTAGGATAGGCTACTTTTGGCCTACCATGGAAACTGATGCACATTATTATGTGTGCCATTGCGACAAGTGCCAAAAACATGCTGACCTTGTCCATGCCCCTGCATAAGAACTACAGGCTATTTCATCTCCTTGGACCTTTTCAAAATGGGGCTTAGACATTATTGGAAAAATTAATCCTGTGTCATTTGATGGACACAAATTCATCATAACCACCACCGAGTATTTTACGAAGTGGGTTGAAGCTATGCCTTTAGCTTCTTGCACTGGAACACAAGTCTATAAATTTATTTTGAATCAAATCATTTGTAGGTTCAGAATTCCTACAAATCTCATCTCAGACAATGGAACTTGGTTTAAAAATAAAGATGTTAAGAAATTATGCCAAAAATATAAGATTCAACATCGCTGGTCCACTCCCTATTATCCTCAGGGTAATAGCCAAGCAGAAGCATCTAATAAAACATTAATTAAAATCCTTAAAATATTGGTCAATAAATCTAGCCGCGACCGGCACATTCAATTATATCCGACTTTGTGGGCATATCACACTAGTGTGCGTACTCCCACAGGTACTTCACCTTTTGTTTTGGTTTATGGCGCTGAAGCTGTTTTTCCCTTTGAATTAGAAGTTCCTTATTTGGCTCTACTACTTCAAGATATTGAAGTAGGAGATGAATATCGAGCTGACAGACTTAGTCAGCTGGAACTCCTAGATGAAAAGCACATCAATGCTTTGGAGCATCTTTGTGCCTACCAAAACAAGCTTAAAAGATCATATGCTAAGAAATTTCGTCATCGATCCTTTGAGGTCGGCGAACTTGTTTTAAAAGAAAATAAAAAAAATACTAATGCAACTAAAGACCTTAAAGGTAAATTTGAAGCCAACTGGATTGGACCTTATATTATCACTGCTAAATTTGAATCAGGAGCATACAAATTAGCTACCTTAGATGGTAAAGATTTAAAAGAACCTATGAATATTATGCATCTTAAGCGATATTATGCATAAAATTTGGTCATTTCATCATTTGTATATATTTTGCATGTTGTCTCATTTTAAAAATGTATAAAACTGTTTAAACAAAAACAAACAATATTATTGACTCTTTCAAAACCAAAAAAAAAAAAAAATAAATAAAGAAGAAAGAGAGAGTAAAAATTATCAAACTCCTCAAAAATATTTGTTGTATATATTTATTCTTAAAGTATTGTAGTTATATGTTCAAATTATTTTGTATAAATTAGCATTTATTTGGAATCTCTTACTTTTGCAAACACAAAAATAAATATCTTGATTTTATCTGGCATGATTACTAATCTCTCTTATATCAAAGTCCACAAAATTCAATTAAATAAAGTTTGAGCACATAGAATTGATCTTGTTATTTACTTAAACCAAGCATATCCTTTCACAATAAAATGATTATATTTGTAATGTCCATGCTATGCTACATAGTAGAAATAGTTTCTTGAGCGAAAAGTTTCCCCTACTATCCTATCATGCACATGGTCTAGAATCCTTGAGAATTGACAAAAGGACAAGCTCACCCCTACCCAGAATAAAAATACCTTGCTCTACAGCTAATCCGAGCAAGTATCCCTAGAATAGGAAGCAAAAGAAAAAGAAAAATCAAACAAAATCATGATAAAAAGAAGCATTATTTTAGAATCATTTTGTACTCTCTTAGCACTATTTCAACATTATCTCAAATATCAAAGCAAAAGATACAAAAAAAGAAAAATACAAAAAAAAAAGCAAAAGCAATAAAATCCCTTTTCCTACCCATTGAAAAGAAAAAAAGGGTTGATGAGCTTGAATCCCTGGAATTCTCAATTATTCAAAAACTGTGAGGTATGCCCCATAACAGGTGGTTTGTGCCCAACCCGCTTGGCCTTGGGTAAATCCTAGCATGGCGATATGTCTGTCACATTAGCGACCTTCTTTTGTATATACCTATGTCTGCTTATGGATTAGATAGCTCTTGATAACCCGAATTACATAGTAGTCTGGTATGATTATATGCATCTAAATCATGGTTAATGAACACTTATTTGGTTAATTCAAATCACTTGTATCAAATTATCTTGCTCAAAACCGGTAAATGCACAAAGCAATTGCACACACATTTGTATTTGAGAGATTTTGTGTATCATTATGATAAATCAAGATCAGAAATGAACTCACATACGCACATGGGATTCCTTATAAACCTAACTTTTGTCTTTAAGATACTTTGAAATATTTTTGCAAATTGTCTGGAATAATTTCATTTTCTTATCTGAGAACCGTTGTTTAGTATAAAGACAACTACATGCATTATCAAAAAAATCAAAATCATTTTCAAAAAGCATGCAATAAAGTTACATTTATATATAACTTTTTGACTTTTGCGACGATGGTATAGTTCCAAAACCAAAATTGGAATTTTATGCCTATTTTCAAAAATTAAAAATCAACCATACAATAAAACTATTATTTTCTTATTTGGATTTCACGATGATGGTATAAGTTTATACCTAAATATTCTATGCCTAGCGCAAACCATTGTACTAATTTTATTTCCCATTTATTTAAAATCATAAACACATATGACTTAAAACATTATGTTACACAATTATGTTTTAAAACAACGCACATTGTTACTATTTCATGTCATTATGTCAAACTTCAATTTTGCAATGATGGTATAATTCCTAAGGAATTATTCAAAAAATTTATCACACTTAGGAATTTATGCCTAGCAAAAATCATTTAAAATATATATATATATATATTTCATGCATAATATTTTCATGGAAATCTGAAAACAAATCACCATCATCATCATCATTTGCATCATCACAACAAAGTCTTAAGACAGTCTCTTAAGCACTCTTTTACTTTTAGCAATATTTCTATACCAGGATTAGCTTGACGACCTAGCGAGCGGTGACTCCATGAAATGGTCATAAATAGCGACAATGTCCTTTGAAATTATTGTTAAAAGTCCCTTTTATTTTTATCAAATTATCCCACAAACAACCAATTTGTTTACATCAGATTATTTCATTTAAATTTTAAAAGCATGACATTCAAACCATAATATTTCCAAATGACATAATTATATGAATCATCAAATCAATCACATCAAAACATTAAAGCATCATACAAACACATAAGACAAGTCATATGATCAAAAATATTTCATCTATATATATATCAACAATATATACATCATCTCAAAACTGGATCGGTATGCCATAATTTGTACCTTGGCATACTCAATCCTCTATCAAAAATAATAAACACTATGTATCAATATGTGTAGTGCAGTCTATAGCAGCTAGCCTCGAAAACCCCTCGAGCTCTCAGCATCATCTCCTCCCCCACCCTAAGGTGGACAAGGTGGCCCCATCGTAGTCTATGTGGTGCTATGAGTCCTGGACTCTAATCGTGATGATGTCCTCGATGACCTCATCATGACAGGTTCTGCAATGGGGGCTGGCAGCAGTAACCTCTGCTCCTCTGGCATCATATGGTGGTATAGCATCTGATAAAATGTGATATGGACAATAGCCTATGCTAGGTCCTGAGTGCTCACCCCTTCGCTCCGTGCTTTGAGGCATGCGACCTCATCTCTGAGCTATGTGGCTTCCTCTCGGTGTCGTGCAGCCTCATCCTGTAAGGACTACACCTAAGCCTGGAGATGGATAGTCTCCACCTGAAGAGTAGCCATCTCGCTACTCTCTCCTACCTCAAAACCCTTGCCTTTATCGATCGATGGTGGCCTCTCTCTATGGAGAAGGGGGTCTCTCCTCCCTTCTCTCCCATTGCCATGGCCTCTGCTAAGCCTGTGGCCTCCTCTGCTCTCTCTCGTTGTGACCCTGTGCCACCTTAATTGCTGCCTGGCACTGCCTCTCCATCTGATGCACAACTATGTGAATCAGACCCTAAGCTCTTGTCATCTAAGGAGGGCAGATGCCTACATACTAGGCATCATAGCCATTAGCAACCCCTGCATCATCTCCATCCACTGGCTGAATGGGGGCATCGTCCACGTCCTCACTCAAGAAGTGCTACATATCTAGAGCCCCACTGACTGTAGTGTTATCCCGAACGGTCCAGGAAAACTCGTCGTCCTTGAGATGGGATCCCCTACTGTAGATTGAACTGCCTCAAAACTTGGTCATAGTGATGGAGCTCCACTTCTCTCCTCTCCATCCTTAGCCAACAGGTTCGCCTAACATGAGCTAGCTCCTATACATCCTCGACCCACCTTGGATGATCTCTCCAAGGCCTCCAGGTGATCTGGTCGAAGACAAGGTCATCAAGTAGTCTCCGGGACATTGGTAGATCTATCCACCACTATGACCCTCTTCGGAGCCACCAGTAGAAAACTTGGGGCCTCTCCATCTCAATCCTTGTTAGTGGGAGCCCTATCGGCCTCTGCACTATGATGTGCTCCCAGCACCAAACTTGTAGTAGTGATGTCATGACTAGACATCGATCGCCCTTGTATACGACCCCATGCAGGATCCTATACAATCGACATAGTACAAAGCTCCCCCAAGCAAACCTATACCCGTGGTCTCTCATGTCGTAGACCACATCTATTAGTAGCCATGGTAGTTTGCATCCACTCTGATGGCATAGTAGCAGACCACCTACCACCCCAGCCAAAACCTGTGTTAGTCTAGATGCCCCAGGCATCTGGTGTAGCGACTCGATGTTCACTCCGCCCTTCTCTAGGGTGAAGCTTGGATCTTCGCACAGTCGCATCATTGCATGGACCTGATTGGCCATGGGAGTTATTAGCCGTCCTTGTATGGAGATCCTCAAAATCCTCCATATATCCTCCAATGTGGGAGTCATCTCCCCTGTCGGTAATCAGAAACAAGAAGAACTCGGATACCACCTCTCTGCTAGCACTGTCAATAGCCCCATATCTGTAGAAACCTGTGGCATATCTGCCACATTGTGCAAGCCAACTTGAGCCAACTAATCTCGCTCTGCATAAGATAGAGCAGCCAAGTCATCTCTCAGCCCATCGTATTTCCATTCTCAGCTCTTTAGTAATCCTCTCTGAAACATAAACAACAAAACAATAAAAATCATTAATAAAACAATGATTAAAAATGCAAGTAAAACAAGTTCAATCTCATACAAATGATGATATCGTCCACTATTGGATGATATCATCCAAAATTTGAGCAAGCTCGTCTCCGATTTTGTAAGAGGGAATCATCCCTTATTGTACGAAATCATCCCCATATCATCGATTTTGCCCTTGGACGAAATCGACGATATCGAGACAATTTCGATGAAATTGAGACGATTTCGTCTCGATGATGTCGACGGCCTAAAAACAGCCACGATGCTAAAAAATCATTCAAAATTAATCTAAACAGCATGAAATTGAAAATTAAAGCATTCTAAATTAAGTTTGGACCCTTACCCATATCTCACGCCAGACCTCTATCGATCTATGCACTGTCTCGATCATCTTGTCTGCAGAGCTCTAGAAACTAGGAAAATGAACAGTAAAAATGAATTAGGGTTTCTCCCTATTTTTCTTAATTTTATTCAAAAACAATTAAAAACATTTTTAATTTTTTTTTGCTTTTTCGCGTTTTTACCTCAAATGTTCGATTTGGGTAAAAACACGGAGGGGGCACCATAGTAAGCTGTCGTACGATTCGACATTGAATCGTCGTCTAAAAATGAGAATAATTTTTGCTTTCTCGTAGCTCGAGAAGAACTCATATTTAATGCATTTTCTTTGGAAAATTTGCTAAAGAGGGGGCAAAATGTAGCACCCTGAAATTGGCGCAGTAAACCCTTAGCAAATAATTAAAATTACTTTAGTAATAATTCAAATTCAAATTTTAACCTCGAACCGCCTGTTAAATCGTTTTCCTTGTTTTCCATGCCATTTTCAGGATTTGTTGTGACCGTTGGACGATATCGTCCCAAAACTGATTTTTCATAATTAGCTTTTGTTTCAACGGCGTCTCTAAGTTGGGCAAAAGCGTGTTTACACCGTTAAAGACCTCCCCTGTTGGAGATCTTCCAGATTAGGATGATCTCAAACCTCCCAACCTCCTTCCTATGCCTATTTAATCTTAGGCCCTCCCGTTGACATTCCCCTGGCTGAATTTTACTACACTTCGAGTTTTACATGCATTAGAATGTCTTAGACTACTGTTTGCCTTTGTCCCTTTTCAAGTTTTTTTGCAGGAACTCTGTTATTCTTCAGTCAGAGCAAGCTCAGATCGTCGTAGATGATCTTGTACAATCTCAGATGATCATGCCCCAATTCGAGATGATTTCACACTCTACAGACGATTTCGACTGTAGTCAACATTGGGGGCAATTAGTGCCTAGATTTTGCACTTTTCTCTTTTCGTCTGCTATTTCATTTTGTATTTAGATTAGTTTATTGTTATTTTTTGCTATTATGAATTTTGGAGTTCACCCATATAGCTTAAGTGCATGATAAGATCATAATTTGTCATTAGAATACTATAATTTACTTGAATTTCTATTCGTAATTATCATTTTAGTATCTATATTGTCATTTTATACTATTTTCCTCTATTAGTATTGCTGCATTTTCTGTGTTCTATGTCTATTTCTCTGATTGCAGGTCTCTGACGAATTTGTCTGATGAATTCATTAGATCTCAGACGATCTTGTATGATTTCAGACGATCCTGTCAGATCAGAGGCAATCTAGACTACTTCAAAAATCATAACCTCCATCAGACACCCAGATCAGGTATGGCTTTTTTCTAATCTAGTATATATTTTGCATTTTTTGTTTAATTCTATTTTTTGTATTCATTTAAATTTGTATTTCCTAATAAAACAGTTTAGATTCATTTGGCCAAACCTAGGATTTGAATGATTAAAGGTAAAATTGAACACATCAAACACATTCCCAACCTAGACGTGGAAACTACCACTAAAAGTTTCCTGGTGAACCCCACCATCCATCGAAAAATCACCTTAATACTCCTCCCCCGAGAGGCGGGACCTTCAAAGGGCCTCTTAGTCCGAGGTATTGTCCCATCCTTCTCGCATCCCCCTTTCGGGTGCGGATCCTTTAGCCTGAAGGTAAGGGTGCAAAAAATTTGGAGCGATACAATTACAAACGATGCCACGTTTGTACCTCAATTATGCATCTTCAAAATCTATCATCATCCGTCACCTATGTGTGTAACTATGTTTTTCAACACAACCCCTCATGTTACTATAAGGAATATACTAGGGTTTTTTGGTCACTCATCCATACCTAGTGGTTTTATCAAACTTTGTAGAAAGTCATATTAGATTTTGATAGGTGAGGTTTAGTTTTGATAGCACCTGGTATATTTCAAAATCCCATCACTAATCAAAACACTAAAATCCTAGCTGGAACAAGGGAAAGATCAATGCTGCAAAGTGGTATTAGGTATCATAAGGTGAAAATTTTATCTTGCTCATCCCCCTGTGTGACCAGTTCAAAAATGCTAAGAATTGGCAAAAGGACATGTTCATCCCTAACCAAAGAAATCCTTTGCTTTAATCAAAATAAGCAAAAATCCTAAACAAAGAAAAATTCAAAAGCAAAATAAACAATGATTATCATCACTATATAAATCCCTTTCTCAAAAGAAAAAAATAAAAATTCAAAATAAATAGCATGAGCAAGTATCCCAAATAGATATGAAGAAAATAAGGGAGTATTGAACTTGAATCCCTGGAATTCTTAGCATGGATGAACCGTAAGGTATCCTTATGCACAATGATATGTCTATCATATTAGCATCTCACTTTTGTATAGACCAATGTTTGCATGTGGAAAATCTAGCTTTAGGTGTCCAGTACCACCTAGTGGTTTAATTCAACTGAGTCCAGCTTAGGATCAGGATAAAAATTTGAGGATCCCAAATACAACAATGGGCTAAATGAATCCCACCTAGCACTGGGGTATGCTTATGTTTTATCTAATATATTCATTTACACACATAGGGATAATGAGTATCTAGGTCTTCATAACAGAAATTTATCCTTCAAAAACTCTGTATGATCAGTATACAACTTTTTATGGAGCAACTAGGGTGTTTGAGTCTCATGGAAAACCTTAAAAACCCCCTCATAGCAACAAATCATTCCATAAGTAAAATCATAAACTTTATTTATGAGGTTTTGTTCATTAAAGGGTGTTCATAAAATATCATAGATACCAGATGAATGTCAACAATGATATTTAGATGGCCACTAACTATTTTTGTGCATATATTTAATTTACAGAAGCTCATCAAGAAAGCACATACACATCACATCATCTCATCTCACATTTGGATGCTTAAATAATTAATTCTTATTCTAAGAATTATTATTTATATTCATGATTGCTATACATTCTATGGTGTCACCCATTAGATTGTTAAACTCATATCACATGCATACCTTATATTTTAAGTGATTAAAGCATACAGGTTCATTTATATTAGATCACCATCATAATGCATTACACACATTTCATTTATCATATCATAACAACATAAGTTATATGCATACAACAAAATAAAAATTAAACATGCATTTAACAATAAGTTTTGCATCCATGTAGACATATATCATCATAATGCATCTATACATCTAGATAATACCATCTAAAGCATACATCTATCATTTAGCTAGTGCATGTCACCAATACGTTGCATACATATAGCATAATAAAATCATTATCTAGGCATAGCATCCATCATTGCATCCATAACATAAAATCAAAACAAAAATATTTGCTAAACATCAACTGGGGCATTATTGGTATCATACCTCCCCTAATAAACAATCAAACAATTAAGAAATCAACCCAAAAATCTCCAAAGGTATCCATAAACCCTTTGGTCAACCCAAAAAGCTCCAAAGGTACCCATAAACCATTTGGTCACCTAAAATGCTCCAAAGGCATCCATAAACCCTTTGGTCAACCTAGAAAGCTTCAAAGGTACCCATAAACCCTTTGGTCACCCAAAAGGCTCCAAAGGCATCATAAACCCTTTGGTCACCCAAAAAGCCCCAAAGGTATCCATAAACCCTTTGGTCACCCAAAAGGATCCAAAGGTATCCATAAACCCTTTGGTTACCCAAAAGGATCCAAAGGCATAATAAACCCTTTGGTCACCTAAAAAGCCCCAAAGGTAGCCATAAACCCTTTGGTCACCCAAAATTCTCCAAAGGTATCCATAAACCCTTTGGTCACCCAAAAGGCTCCAAAGGCATCATAAACCCTTTGGTCACCCAAAATTCCCCAAAGGTATCCATAAATCCTTTGGTCACCCAAAAGGCTCCAAAGGCATCATAAACCCTTTGGTTACCCAAAAAGACCCAAAGGTATCCATAAACCCTTTGGTCTCCCAAAAGGCTCCAAAGGCATCATAAACCCTTTGGTCACCCAAAAATCCCCAAAGGTAGCCATAAACCCTTTGGTCATCCAAAATGCTCCAAAGGTATCCATAAACCCTTTGGTCACCCAAAAGGCATCAAAGGTATACATAAACCCTTTGGTCAACTCACAAAAAGCTCCAAAGGTAGCATAAACCCTTTGTTCAACTCACAAAAGGCCCCAAAGGCATCACAATCCCTTTGGTCAACTCACAAAAAGCCCCAAAGATAGCATAAACCCTTTGGTCACCCATAAGACACCAAAGATATACATAAACCCTTTGGTCAAATCACAAAAAGCCCCAAAGGTAGCATAAGTGTTTTGGTCAACTCACAAAAGGCCCCAAAGGCATCACAAGCCCTTTGGTCAACTCACAAAAGGTCCCAAAGGTGTCACAAGCCCTTTGGTAAATTCACAAAAGGCCCCAAAGGTATCAAAATCCCTTTGGTCAACTCACAAAAGGTCCCAAAGGTGTCACAAGCCCCTTGGTCAATTCAAAAAATGCCACAAAGGCATCACAAGCCCTTTGGTCAACTCACAAAAAGCCCCAAAGGTAGTACAAGCCCTTTGGTCAACTCACAAAAGGCCCTAAAGGTATCATAAGTCCTTTGGTCAACTCACAAAAAGCCCCAAAGGTATCATAAACCCTTTGGTCAACTCACTGCCTATAACAACAAAGTGACCCTCTTCAAGGGTCCAAATCAATCATCTTGGTCAAGCGACTCATCGCTTTATTCATTATCATTTCCTCATTGACTCATCACTTGAGGGGGTAGTTAAAAATTTCAAAAAATCATAATTAAAGTCAACAAAAGATCACTTGATCATGTCAAATTGTGTTTGTCTTATGAATCATTCCAAAAAACTATCATATGGGGCCAAAAACAAACATGACAGTTAAGTTTGTAGCTCTCCTCCTTTTGGATCTATAGTAGCACTAAAGCTACCCGATTTTTTGATGAACGAGTGCAAGCTTTTGCAAATTTAAGCCTTCCATTTCTATTGGAAGTAGTGATTCTAGGATGTGCATCCTTTCTCACGATTGGGGCATCCAATGTTAATCAGATCAATGATCATCACACACCCTACAATGTGGCCCTAGGTGGTCTATTTTTGTTCCACGCTGTGTTTTCCCATAATGCATCCCAAAAAGGGTGGTCTATTTTTGATAGCATATCACTAATAGCTATCACAGTTTCGGATCACCCTATGTACATATGCAAAAATGGTGGGCTAGAAGTAGCCATCTCAAATTATTTTCAAGGCCATAGGCCTTCTTGTGTAATGGACACCAAATAGATCAGAATGAAACTCTTCCAATATGTTTTTCTTTTTCGAATCCTTTACACACCTGAGGAGCACTCCATCTACATTCTTGTGAAATAGCCTACTTAACAAAAAAACATACTTAAGTTTTTGTATCCTAAACCTTCGATGCTATAAAACATCAAGATGTGATGGATATTTTCCTGAGGTAAAGAATTCGACAAGGTCCTCTGTCCAATCACAATCTATCGAATCATGATTTGCACAAATGCATTCACAGATATCCTTTTTCTATACTGTAGCCAATGATTTAGATGCTGCACTTTTATCTAACTCCTGGCAGAGAGCTCATCCATATATTAGCTTAGTCAGTCAGATATCCACATTATTTTCTTGAATCTTTGAGACCCAACCCGCTCTTTTATCGCTTAATTCCCCTTGAAGAATGAAGTTTCTAACATCTAGGTGTATAACATAAATGACTATTCTGCTCTATGAGACAAAGTGCTAGAATTTATTGAGGAATTTCATCATTGCGTATACCTGCTTTTCAATGAAATTATACTTCTCTTGGTGCGATGCAATAACTTGGCTCAAAAATGCAATTGACTTTTCATATTCATCTTCTTGTTTCTGCGTGATAATGGTGGCATAACTCTCTTATTCGCCTACTGCATAGAGAATGAAGTCTTTTGAATAATCCAGGTTAATTAACACTGGTGCTTGAGTTATTATTTCCTTGATTTCCTAAAAATTCTGTCTTCTCTCCTCGGTCCATTTGAACTTTGCATTTTTTTTAGGAGCTCGATCATGGGTTTTACTACCTAAGCAAAATCAGTTATGAAATTTTGAATGAAGTTAATCTAGCCAAAGAATGACTACAGGTCCTCTTTGTTAACTTGTAGTGGTAATTTCAAGAGCACTTCAGCTCTTGTGGGATCAATCCCTAGTCCTTCTTGTGATATCACATGACCTAGCAATTTTCCTTATTTGACAACGAATATGGACTTTTTTTGGTTAATGGAAATCCCAAAATCTTGATATTTTTCAAACACCTGCCTTAAATGAGAAACGTGCTCTTCTCTATGATGCAAAAACATAGTCATATCATCAAGGTAAATCATAATAAATCTATTCAATAACTCATCAAAAGTGACATCCATGGCTCTTTGGAATGTGGCACTAGCGTTTGAAAGACCGAAAATCATTCTTTGATAAGCAAACGTGCCCCATTTGGTAGTGAATACCATTTTGTGCTGGTCCTCATATTGTACCCAAATCTGGTTATAACTAGAGAAACCATCTAGTAATGAAAATCATTGTGCTCCAGTAACTACATAGAGGATTTGATAAATCTATAGTAAGGGTAGTGATATTTTAGTGATTCTTGGTTCAGTTTCCAAAAATCTACGCACAGTCAGATATATCCATTCTTCTTCCAAACTGGCATTAGGTTCACCATCCATGTTGAGTGCTTAATTAGATATATTATTTTTGCTTCCAATATTTTTAACAGTTCTGCCTTCATGAGCACCTCAATTTTAGGATTGACAGGCCATTGTTTCTACTGAAAAGGTTTTACTCCCTCCTGTAGTTCAATGGTATGTTGGATTATATTCTTGTCATATCCTTTCAAATCATGATAGTGTAGAAACTAAAATCGTGTAAATCAAATATGATTGCTAATGCACCACTTGCACCACTCTTATCGACATTATATAGCCCCATTGGGCAACCCTCTAGGGTAACATAAGGATCCATAACACTTTTGGGAAGGTTTCCACCACTTTTGGGAAGTTTTGGATCATGTGTTTATGATCGTCCCACCTTGGGATGGTTACAGATAGTGACCGTACCACCTAGGTATGGTCACCCAAAACTATCCCTAGGTGGGACAGTACCCAAATAGACCTTGAAAAAGTCAAATGGGATGAGAAATGGTAATCAATTCTTTCCATTTCCTCCCTCAATCATCCAAAATTTATTTGGATACTATCATAGAAATCAGAGACTCCAAATTGGAGGTCCCAAATGGATAACCTCTTCCACCAATGCATGTCAAGGGATTTTACAAGTGGCGGCACATGCCGTGCATGCAAAAACTTGCCCCTTTGCCTCATGTGCCCTATTTGGACTATAAATTGAGGTGTTCTCACCCAATTTAAAAAGAGATAAATTCAAGCATTGATAACGAAGTGCTTCTCATATTTGTCCTCACCTTTGCCCTCACATTTCCCAAGTATTTTTCTTGAAATATTCTTCATTCGAAGGTGCTTTCAAGGGAATCCAAAAATACACTAAATACATTCTACAACCTATCAAATTGGAGAGCAATTTGACCACATTTTCCAACATAACATTTAGAGGAGTTCCAAACTAGATCCCCTTGGAATTGGTGATAAATTCCACTTAGTTTGGTAACCATCCAACCCTGGGATGGTTAATAGTGGTAGTTGCACCTGCTAGGGATGGTCACAAAATAGTTAAGGGATGGTCACAAAATAGTTAGGAATTTTGGTGCAATTCCATCATAGATCATTTCTAAATGCTTATATTAGCCTTGGACTCAATTTTGGTCAAGTTTTGAGCAGTTTTGATAGGTCAATTAAGGGTTTGTTGATTACAGTATTAGTTGTCCTTGCCAGGGACTACCACTATTTTTGCTCATAATTTCCTTTTAATTCATGCTCATATATTTACACAACCATCTTAATAATTTTATATTAGAATTGCAAGTTATTTGGAAATGTTTTTATTTATTACAAACAAGTTTTAGTATTTCTAGATGTATGCTTTCTATGTTTTTCTAGTTATAAATCATCAAACACATATGCTTTTAATCTGTTTCAATATCTTGTGTGTAGGTGCATGTATTCTAGGCATGAGGGAGGAGCTAAGAGGCACATCAGGATAGGCCCTATATTAGCTCTCAAGTGTGGGTTACGAGAAGAACACTCGAACACGCCATCAAGCTCATGTAGGGATTTGATCCCTTTTGAAAATTGTAATTTGAGATGTATCAAATTATGAAGCCTTCAAGGGGTTGTATTGTATTATTATTGAATATTATGGATTAATAAAAGACAAGGAGAAACCCCCCTTTTTACTTCAAACAATCCATATTTTGCAATAGATTAGACATTTACATCTTTATGCACATTTATTTTTTAATTCTTGTTTAAATTTGCTTTTACATTTCAATAAAGAATCCTCAAGGTGTAAAATTTTTCATTCTTCTTCAGTGGTGATTACAGCGGTTGAATTTGTTCCTTGTCTCCTTTGAATTTTTCAATTTTGACCTTCTTTTTCTATTGTGCAGGTTGTAGGTTTTGATCATTTTGAGCAGAAATGAACCCTAAAATTACTGGTTGAACCTGCCAGGGATGACCACATAGGTGACACACCCTGGGATGGTACCCAAATTGGTAACCATCCCACCCTGGGATGGTTACAAAACTAGAGGGTTTCTATAAAAATTTGCAGAAACAACAAGTTTCAAGTCAGAAATTACACCTTTTTTAACCTTCAATTTGCATTTATATTGTTCAAATAAGCTTAAATCTCAAATTTTCTTGTTCTCTTTGTTCATGTGAAGGTTATATATCATACTTATAAATTTTGCATTAATCAAATCAAGAAAAATAGGAAAAGAAATAGTATTATTCATGCTTTTTGTTTGGTTTGCCTACTTGCAACTTACCAAAAGGGTTAAGTTCATATAGTTTATCAACTTTTGTAGTTTCATTTTATATATACTAACGATTCTGAAAATAAAACATACTTTTATGCATTTAGTGAATCATAATTGAATGTTGTATTGTTGTATTTCAATCATTTTAAAAGGAACAACACACACCATGCTCTTATTTAACGTTGGTGAGTTGGACTTCATTTCCAACCACTGATAGAATTCAATGATGATGGTTGTCATTTCCATCCATTGAATCAAATCCTACATACCCTAATTTATTGGCCAATAAAGACTCCAAGATTTGTCCTAACCATGCAAAATAACACGTATCCCTCTTTGGATGGGTGTATCACTATGCACAGGATGTTGGGTGAGGATCAGTAGGACCTATACTCCCTGATCGGGTATGGAATTCATCACCATAATTTGGTTGGTTTACGTGACCAAAATTTCATTGCTGGTTGTCGAGTTATGAGTATATAGGTGAAAACCACTTAAAATTTTGAGTATTACATCAACGAAAATCAAACATGTGAAGTATTTTCTTTATAAAAGCAACACATCTTAAAACACAACAAACAGTTTAGGGATTCACATTTGAAAACTTAAAAGAGATAATCACTTCTATTCTTGTGTGTTTCTATTGTTTGTTTGTTTTAAATTCATAAAAAATGTAAAGGAGATAATCATATAGTGGTCTAGAATACATAGCTATGATATATAACAGTAACCAAGACCATTTAAGGGTGGACGTTGTGAGGAGTAGGGAAGAGGACATAGAGTGTCTTTGCCTTGATCCCAAGGACATGGTCATACCTCCTTGGTGACCACATACTCTTCCTAGCAATAGAGGGATTAAAAGGAGACCTAGCCAACAAGGGACTCCCATGTGAGACACTCCCATAGGCGATAGTACCAACTTACGAAATCATATCCCTAATCGTCGAGTGGTAGATGAATAAATGGTTAGTCCTAGAATAGCAAGAAGGGGACCTAGCCAACAAAGGACTCCTATACAGGGTACCCCCATAGACAACAATCCTACTTTGGGGAATAATTTCCCTAATATAGGTATTTCTAATGTATTATTTTGATAAGAATCAGCATGCAATGAGGTGCTTTCCCATAGAGAAATACCACGCATTCACGTGCCTACTCGGTCTACTCCTCGCACTGATGCACAGGATCAAGACTTCTCACCTAGGGTGGGGTTGAGTGATCATATTATGCTTTCAAAATACCCTTACCCAAGGTGCCAAAATCATGATGAGTATGATACTCATTGCCATAGGTGAGCTAATTTTGCCCTACCTTTCCTCATTTACAAGGGAAGACCTGAGGAGGATCCAGATTATCCTCACTCATATGTGTCCATGCAAGCACGATGTGCCTCTATACTAGTAGATTATTAATAACATCTATTTAGGAGTGAGCCTCAAGTAAACATGGCTTCGCTAAATCGAGGGAAACTGTAATAGATATCATGAACCCTCCTGTATAAGATAGATATCAGGGTAATAGTGCTAGGGCACCTAAACCTAATACATTTGATTAGATCAATCAGTTAGTAAAGAGGTATGCTGACTACCAGGCTAAGTCTAATCAACTTAGGTCTGACAAGCATCACTTAGATATCTTACAACAATGACAAAAATTAGAGAGAGAAAGGCTTGAATGACAAATTCAAGAGACTTTGCGTAATGGATTTCCTACTACAAATACACATAGATAGAAGGATCACCCAAGGAAACCTAATTTCTAAAAATATATGTCTCCTAGACCTAATCCAATATTGCCTCCTAGACCTGCTAGGCCTAAGAAGAATGTATATGATAGGCCTAACATATATCTCCTTCAACAGACTTTCGTTCCTCCTTGTAGGCCCATGCATGAAACACCTCATGGGGCCTACGATGTCTTGGAACAAAATTACAATTATATAAATGCACCTTTTGGAGGCGTAGAATATGAAAATCAACCACCCCAACATCTGCTTAATATTCCTTGTCCACCCCTAAGGGTTCAAAATAAAGAAGATGATATTAAATACTTGGATGCGTATTAAGCTTTGTTTGAATGTTTAGAAACTATAGAAGGTAATACAACAAGGAATGGGCTTCAAAAATCCACCTTGCATCAGTTGTGAAGTCAGCTGCTACACCCATCCATTCCTTCCCCAATATAGCCTGAGCATTTCAAAATGCTAAAATTAGATATATTCAAGGGGAAAGAAGATGCTCAAGAGAATGTTACTAGATTTTTAAATCTGTGCTTTAGCATAAAGGACAATGATGCATTGCTCCTGAGAACTTTTATAAGTACCCTCTCTGGTACTACCATTGAGTGGTTCAACCAACTTTTGAAACATAGCATCTACACTTTTGAACAATTCACTGATGCATTTTTGGAATGTTTTACCTTTAACACCAAAATAAAGGTAACATTAACAGACCTCATAGGGTTAAAGCAATATGATGATGAGTCGATCACTGAATATGGAAATAGGTGGTAGATGCTTTTGGCTAAGCTACCTTATCTATTGCTAGCATTCGAGTTAACTCAGATGTTTTCAAAAAGTTGCTTGAAACCCATTTCTTTAATATTGCAATTGCAACAATACTCCACCTTGGAAGATCCTCTATAACAGGCTAGAAATATAGAGGAAATAAAAATCCAAGAAGGAGAAATAGCCAAGCCTCGTAAAAAGGGGTGGATAAAGAACCCCAAAAGTAGCTCAAAACCTGCAAAGCCAACAATGGTCAATCAAGTGGCCATAAATGTCCCTAGGCCTACACAAGTGACACCTCCTCAAAAGGTGAACTATTAGGCCCACCTCCTCTTGCAAGCTATAATTGTAATGGTCAAGCAAATCAGGAACATAATTAACAGCGTCACTCTAAGTGATAATTTACTCCCTTTATCAAATCCATGGATTCCATATTCGATCAGTTGTGGGTTGTAAAAATGATTAATCTTCCATATATCAAGCCCATCGATCCAGATACAGGAAAACCAAAGCCTATGGGATGCCGAGAGGATCAATATTGCAAATATCATCGATAAAGTGGTAATGATTTACCAACATGCTCTGGGTTTAAAAATGTAGTACATAACATGATTGAGAGGCATGAGCTTCAAGTGGATGCTCCACTAGCCCCTAACAATTAGTAGATGGGTATATTCAAGGACCCATTACCAACTCACGAGGTATAGGCAGCGCCTGCTAAACCAATGAATGAGGTGAAGACAACACCCCCTTTACAAGGGTATGTTGGAATGGTGAGTATTGTGACTATGAATAGATGATATCCAAGCCAAGTTGCACCACCTACAACTTCAATTGATGTTCCAACTATGTTGCAACCTACACCACCTATAATACAAGGCCTTCCACCTAAGCCAACATTAACAATAAAGAACAAGCTTACACAAAGCTTGAGGATAACATCAACGAGATTGTCCATCTATGAGCTAATTCACCAATCCCCTCTACATAGGTAATATTTCATGAGTCAATAGAGTTGCAACCATAAGAATCCAACTTCTTCATTGATTTTGTGGGTCATGTGCAACAGTGCCAAAAACTAGTAACATTCCATGAACATAAGCTTAAGGTAATAGCAAGTGACAGGGTAGATCCTCCTTTGCACATCATTGCATGTGTAAATAATGTACCATACAATACAATGCTCATAGACACTAGTTTATTGTGTAATATTATAACAACCAAATCATTAAAATACCTAGGATTACCAACATCTCATGTTGTTGCATCAACTTACACACTCTGTTCATTCAATGACACAATATGCTCTACCATCGATCCTGTAGTCCTACCCATTCAGGTGGGGCACAAAACCATATCGACATTGTGTAATGTGTTGGAGGGTAAGATGGCCTATAACATATTTCTAGGTAGACCTCAGATCTAGGATATGAAGTGTATCCCATCCATTGTGCATCAATGTCTCAAATACACTTATGAAGGGTAGGTGCACGTAGTTTCTACAGATCTAGAGCTCTTTAAATATTGCAATATGGTGCAATAGATGCCAGAGTTGATATTACCTTTGACTCATGTAGACTTCTAATTGAATACACATTTTAAAGGTCAACCCACTTTATAATTACATTCCATTTCACCATTTACATCTTCATCCATGACATCCTCATCGTTGGTAGCTTCAGAGATACCTTCGACATCGTCAGATCCTCCATCGAGGAACATGTCGAAGAGGCCAATTTATGAGAGACCGTATCTCATTTCTACCATATCCATGGAAGATCTTCCTTTTTTAATAAATAAGAAATCATCTCAAGAGGTTCACATTGAGTCACCTCAAGCCTTGCTTCCATATCATCCACCTTCACCATCCCTAGTTACAGTGTATATGTTCAATACAGGGATAGGTGAATATCTAGTGAGAAATACCACAATGGTTCCATCTATAGAGATGGTGCAAGATATGGGGTGACCTCATCTTCCCATAGGTAGCATCGTGCCTCTTGGTATACTGCCCTATAAAACTAATTATATATATGGGGTATAGAGTATGGAGCCTTGCAAACTCCTCAAAAAGAAGAAGATGATGAACCTTTTTATGAGGACATAAACTATATGTCAAATATTAATTATGCATGCGGTATTTACATCACTGTAATTTGTATGGTTTTGGTTTAGGCTTATATGAGCAGGGTACTTGTGTTCCATGTTAGCTCCAATGTCAGTTACCTTATGATAAATCTGGGTTGGGACACAATAAGCCAGTACTGTTGGAGGTTCTCATAAATAATTTAGAACACTTATGTCGAAGTTACAAGGATAGGCTTACACATGATCCATATACCAATCCAAATCATGTTCATTTATTGGGAGATTATTTTTCCATAGTCATGATAGATCAAGGGCTATCCAGTGATGTTGCTCAACCTCATGAAGTGCATACTTGATGAACACTTGACTCTATAACATTTGCACACATCTACATGATTCTTGAACTCCCACATGCACTCTTAATCTAAGTCACTTATGCACATATTTACATTACATATTTTCACTCTTACATATAAGACACTTGTGCTTATTTACTCAATCTACACTTGAACTCTAACTTACACGACACTTGTGCATTTCTTGCACATTACGCTTTTACATGAAACTTGTGCATTTCTTGCACATTCACACATACATTAAAGGGGAATTATATATCACACTATAAACTATAGACTTAACCCTAATATACTATTTACAAATGTACCATGAAGGTACTGTGGGGGTGCATTACCATGTACTAAATAATGTAATATACCTCAACACCCCCTATATTACATTATTTGATTATTGAAGACTTCAATATTCAATATTTGATATTCGTATTTGTCTTTAGTCTTCAAGTGACCTTGCATTGTTCACAATCCTTTGCTTCATACTTGTATTTAGCTTCTTTGAATTGAGCTTTGTGTTTTTCTTCATATCTATTCTTTAGATTCTCTAGTTCTTTAGTCTTTTTATCATCAAGATTATGAACTACTTGAACTCCTTCATTGGAAATAGGTTCATGTGCATGAATAGCTTGAATTTTTCCTGTGTCTTTGACCTCTAGACCAAGTGCTTCATTTGATCTAAGTTTTTGTTGTTTTGTTTTTTCTGAACATTCACTTAGAGCATCATAATAATTTCCTAAATTAGATGAACTTGGAATACCAATATTACAAGAATAATGAAGTACTATTTTAAGAGGTGATCCACTTGATTATTATGTATCAATCTCTATTTTACTTTATAGAATTTCAATCAACTCTTTTTGTTTCAAATTTTCATATTTATAAATCTTGAGTGAAAGCAATGCCATATATATTATGTTGCCTATATCAAGAGGTATCATAATATCATCTTTTGAATTATCAATTGCTTCAATAAGTATTGAGTGTAAATAGTATTCAAATGTCTTAAAACTTTCATCCATAGCTTCTCTATAGATGAATTGTAATGTCATATCTAGTTTACCCTCAAATTTTTCAATCAAGTTCTTAATCCCAAATTTTAGAGCTTCTAATATTTCCTTTCTAATCATGAACTCCATATTTCTTTCCATAATGATCAATATTTATAAGTTGTTTCCTTTTGAAGTAGTAAACCTTATGACTCCATGGTTTAGAAACTTAAATAATAATATAAATATGAAATTTGCAATTTTTTTTCTAATCCTTTGATGTTGAAAACATTTTATCTCCAAAATAGTAAATTTGCTAAAGCTAAAAAAACTTCTAATTTATATTTATTTTCTAAATTTTTCAAAAAACAAATCTTCTACCTTCTTTAATACTTCAAATATAAAAATCGTAAACAATAAAAAAACTTAACTAAGTAGACATCCTTATTACTCCATATCTCTTTCATAAAAAACTTGAATTCAAAAGAAACCTTATAAATCCTAAATTATAATTATAGCTTACTTATAACTCCCTAAATAAATTAAATTCCTTTTAAAACCAAATAGGCACCTTATAATTCCTCAAAACCCTAATAAAAAATTAAATGGAAATTTAACCTTAGGAAATTTGATCTCTAAAATATGTTTCGCTTACACATTGAAGTTCTAAATCGTATGCTCACTAATATTTTCTAGAATTACCGCTTTGTATGTGCTTCAAGATACGTTCCTACTGCTCTTTGTTAAATGAAAATTTAGATTGGGTGTGGTGAATGATGAAAATCATCCACTTGGAGCTTTGCATACATTTGTAAAATGCTTCAACTCTACCTTTCAATGCATTGTTGTAGATGTTGAGGCATTTGACTACTCAACAATGATGCACTCATCTCACGTTTCTTCCTTTCTCACACTTCAGTTCATCGTAATTCCAAATGTTTTACTTTCCTATAAGGCTTAGATGTTATGTCTTTTCTATATGTCTCATTATCCTCCAAATATTGGATGGTTGATCTTCCTCCAATGCTTGAATGTTTCATTAGACATCTTGTTATGCTCCAACGCTTAGATGGTTCACTGAACGTTTGATTATCCTCCAATGCTTGGATGGTTCATTGTATGTCTTGTTATCCTCCAAAACTTGGATGGTTTGTCTTCCTCCAACATTGGATGCTTTTTTATTTTCCAATGCTTGTATGAATCATTGGATGCTAAATGCGTAGCTTCTATCCATATTTCAATGTTAGAAGCTTTGCTTCTTACTTTAAACACTCGAAAACTAGATATATTTTTTTGGAAGCCTTGCTTTCTTTGGTTCACTATATAAAACTTTATTAATATATTGTATTACTAATATTTGTGTTGGTTCTATGTAGCTTAGTGCTACCATATAACAACTTTTTTTTAACTTTCCTTTTGAATATAAAGTTAAATTTTTTATTACGGCTATAGTACTGGATTGGTAAAATTCTTTGTTGTTACAACCAAATAGCTAATCCCTTACTCTATGGCTAAATGGGACTTTCTTCCTTTGATTTTTTGATATTGACCGAATGGGCCTTTCTTCCTTTTCTTTTCTGATATTTTCCAAATGGGCCTTTCTTCCTTTTATTTTTTGAAGTTGATCAAATGGTCTCTCCTATATTTCTTGTTGTTGTAATTGGTCAAATGGGCCTCTTTGCTCTACTTTCTTGAGTTTCTTAGATCACTTCACTTTTTTCTACAATATATACCTCTTTATTTTTTCTATATGGGCCTATTCTATTTATATGATCTCTTAGACATTTGTTTTCTATAAAGACCTCTATCTTGGGCCTTTTCTTCTTATATGGACTTTATTCCTCTATTATGGGCCTTACTTCTTATCTTATGGCTTCTTAGACCTTTCATTAAAATATTTATCCTTAATCTTAAAAAGCTTTCAATAATTTCTTCTTCTTTAGTAAAGGCTTCTCAACCTTCTTATATTCAATGTAGGATCTTGTGGCCCTCTTATATTCAATATGGGCTTCTGTAGCCCTATTATATTCAATGTGGGATTATTTGGTCCTCTTATATTCAATGTGGACTTATATAGCCCTATTATATTCAATGTGGGCTTCTTTGGTCCTCTTATATTCAATATGGATTGCTTCTTAAACATTTGTTGTTGTGGTTGCAAATATGTCAAGGTTAAATAATTCTATGACCTCATTCTTCTTCTCTTCTCTTTTTTGATTTCTTATCTCTGGACTTAGTATTGGAGTATATTACATTATTTGGTACATGATAATGTAATCCCATGGTACCTTCATGGTACATATTATAAATTTTAAATTAGTGTTGAGTCTTAGTTTAGAGTGTGAGTAATATTTTATGTAATGTTGTAATGTGTAAGAAATGCACAAGTGTCAAGTGAGTGAGTGTGCAAGTGTAATATGAGTGTGCACAAGTGTATTATATGTAAGTGTACACAAGTGTCTTGTATATAAGTGTGCATAGGTTTCCTTAGATTAGAGTGTGCAAAGTGAAGATTCATGTCTATGTGTGCATACAATATAGAGTCACGTGTATGCAAGAGTCAAGTAGAGAAGCCAAGAGTCATGAGACTTGGCATATGAAAAGGAATAGTCAAATATCAAAAGTGTCATTCTACTATGGCTATATAGCACTCCATAGAGAAGCATTGGAAATATTCAATAAATAATATAATTATCAAGTATAGTCAAGTGCTATATTTGTAAGATAAAGAGTAATAAAGATTGCATACATTTTGAGCAATTAATATTGTAAGTTGTGCTACATGCTTTATACATGTATGATTTAGGCTATTACATTCATATTGTTATTTATTAATGAATGTTAGTTGATATATTATAAGCCTTGATTTACATATTAATTTGCTCATATTATCCTACTTACATCATTATCTTGATCTTACTATTTTGTGGCTATCTAATATTTGATCCTATCCTGTGAGTTTTATCTTAATATTAAGGCTTAAAATGTCATTAGTGGTATCATAGCTACTATGAATAGTTTCTTTCATAGGTTTAATTTAGTTATCCACATTCAAAATTGATTTTGTGTAGTTTGATAGAATTGCTTTAGAGTCTATCTACTTTAAAGGGAGATAAACTTGGACTCTCTTGTAAGATCAAAGTAAGTAGAGGCTAGAGTTTTTCCATAGTTGCAGGAACGACTAGTGAAGACTAGGAGTCAACTATAGAGTCTTTCCATGGTTGTAGAATTACTAATGAATAATATGACTCATCTATAGAGTCTTTCCATGATTATAACTAGTGAAGAAAAGGACTCGTAAATTGGAGGGTGAATCAACTTTAAGATAGCTGATCATTGAGGGACATAGCCAAACCTTGACTTTAGAAGAATTTTAAGGATATATATAGTCCTTGACATTGATTTCTATCAACTCAGAAGAAATTTTAAGGATTCAGTACAATTGATTCATCATGATTTTTATTGAAGCATTAGGGAAATTCAACATCACATTGATATAATTTGGGTTCTTAGGTGTGACCTAAGATATTTTTGAATATATATCTACAATAGAGGTTGATTTTTAGAAGAGTGAGAAGATTCCTACAATAGATAGAGAAGAATTTTATCTTCAAATATAAGAGTAAGAAAAAAAGGAGAAGAATATATTAAGTATTGATATATCTATCTGAGTGTAAGATTTCATCAAGCAGAGATTAATTAAAGTTGCATGACATTGAATATTTAGATCTTGAAGATAGACCTTGACATAAGAGGTAGAAGATTTAGATCTTGAAGATAGACCTTGACATACAAGGAAGAATTTTTATATCTTCAAGAAAGACATTGACATAGTCAAGATTAAAAAAAGTTTTAGTTCATACCCTAACATTGGTAGGAAGAAGAATAAATAAAAGGATTAACAAAGAAGACAAAAGAATCAAGAGACTTCTATATTCCAAAAAATAGAAGGCTCAAGATTCACAAGAAGAATAGGTCTTGAAGAGAGGCCTAGATATATGAAATTTTTTAGAATAATATAAGTTATAGATCTTGACAAAATGACTTGAAAGAAAACAACATTAGAGAATATAAAGTAAATATTAAGGGTCCATAGTAAAGGACCATGTTAGAATATAGAGGATACATTCAAACATATGATTGAGTGCAACATAAAATAGAGGATAAGAACCATCACAATAAGGATAAATCAAACAATGAGCAAAAGAGACATCTATATAAGCATTGGAGTAGGGAAGCTAAGTGGATATCTATAAAAATAACATCATGAGTTAGTAAATATAGCCATTCTCATGCTCAAGGAAATATTTCAAGATAATATCTCAAGCAAGCTTAAAGAGATTGAGAATATTCCAAGCTCATCTAAGAGAGCTCAGAAAGTTTCCAAGCATTCCTAATAGCTTGAGAAAATTATGAGTAGGCTAGAATTTATTTGAGGAATAGCACATAGAGAGCAACTTAGCATCCAAACCACATGAGGGGTAGTGTATCATCCAAATATCACCCAAGGAAAAGCAAACACAACACAACATCTCTAGTTTGATCAAAAGGTATACCAAATGTTCAACAAGGAGATACCCATTGGAATATTAAACATTAGAAGTTGTAGAAGGAAAATAATGCAAGGTTGGTAGTTGGAATATAACACAAGGTTGGAATATTGAATGTTGGAAAGGAAGTAACAATCATTCATCATAATTTGAAAGGTGTAATGAAAGTGTTTCCTGAATGCTTACTTGGTGTAGAAAAGCTATGTTCCATTTGAAGGAGAATCAAAACATTCATTACTTACTTTGTGTATTATCACTTGAAGAAGAATCCAATACATTCCATATGTACACAACCTATCTAGAAATGAATCGTCAGCAAGGTAATTTGAAGGTTTAATGTTGGTAACGTATGGGTAGAGAGACTAAATTCAGCCTCAATGAGCTAGTTTATAACTCATATTTGTAATGTTGAACAAATATAGGGCATGCACAATGTTATTCGAAGGTAAACTCAAGTAAATTAGGGTTATTTAATTTATGCCATAGGAGTGATAAGGTAGTATTTTATTAAGGTTTGAATATTTTATTAAAGCTTATTTTGGAGTGATAAGATTAGGAATTTTAAGAGTGCTGAGTTAATTTATTTTATTGGAATGTCAAGGTTTATTTAAAGTATTTTAGTTCTTTGATAAATTGAAGTTAATTTTGAAATTGGTTTATTTTAAAAGTTGGAGTTATAAGGTTTATTAATAGTTTTTTTAAATTTATTTAAATATTTTTTGAAATAAAATATTATTGCAAATTTAGTTATTTGGGAGTTAAAAGGATTACAACTTCAAACTTAGGAAAAATTAAATTTGCAAAATTCATTAATTTTAGTTTCTAAAAATTAGGGAGACAAGGATTTCTAATCAATAGGGTTTAATTTAAATTATTTAAATTTAAGAATACATAAGGGGTACAAAAATTGATAAGTTATCAAGAGAAACTTTTCAACATAGAAGACATTATCAAAGTATAAAAACTATATTATTCAAAAGAAAAAGTTCAATAACAAGGTTCATTTGATGAGAAACATCACATTATTCAAAATATTGTGAACAATGCAAACTAGTCTCAAAAAAATCCAATCAAGTGATTCAAACAAAAAAATCTTTGGTATATAGACTCAGGTGCTAGTCATCATATGACTAGTAATTTGCAATGGTTTGATTGTTTGGAAGTCAAAGATAATTTCTATTTGAATATTGTTGATGATAAGAGGTATCTAGTTCATGGAAGTGGTAGTGTAACACCTAGTGCACCATTTTTAGATTTTATACTAAAAGATGTTATGTATGTTCCAGGATTGACAACCAATCTCATTTTAGTTACTAAACTGGTTGAAAGTGGAAGATCAATTGAGTTCAAATATATAAATGAGAACAATAAATGTATTATAAAAAATAAAAATATAACAGAGGCTATAGGATCAATTAAGAATGGAATATATGTTTTAGATTCAATTGGTTTTTCTCAAGAGCTTATCTTATTTTAAGATAACATTGTTGAATGTTCTAAAGGACAAAGCACAAGAAATGGGATTCAAGAACCTTTCTATCAATGAAAGCATTGGGTGAATCTAAAGTTCAAGATGATGAAACAAATTCAAGGACAACAAAAGATCACATGCATTGCAATATAAAAAATAAAGATAATGATTGAATAATAAAGTCTTAAATAACCAAATAATGTAATACATGGGGGTGTTGGAGTATATTATATTATTTTGTACATGTTAATGTACTCCCATGGTACCTTCATGTTACATCTTATAAATATTAGATTAGGGTTGATTCTTAGTTAGAGTGTGAGTACTATTTTATGTAATGTTGTAATGTACAATAAATGCATAAGTTTTATGTAAGTGTGTATGTGTAGGAGATGCACAAGTGTCATATGAGTGAGTGTGCAAGTGTAATGTGAGTGTGAACAAGTGTCTTGTATGTAAGTGTACACAAGTTTCCTTATATTGGAGTATGCAATGTGAAGAGTCATGTCTAGGTGTGCACACAAGATAGAGTCATGTGTATGCAAGTGTCAAGTAGAGAAGCCAAGAGTCATGAGACTTGGCATATGGAAAGGAATAGTCAAATATCCAAAGAGTCATTCTACTATGGCTATATAGCACTCCATAGAGAAGCACTAGAAAACATTCAATTAGTAATACAATTATCAAGTGTAGAGAGTCAAGTGCTATATTTGTAAGAGAAAGAGGAGCAATAAAGATTACATATATTTTGAGCAATTAATATTGTAAGTTGTGCTATATGATTTATACATATGTGGTTTAATATACTACATTCATATTGTTGTCTATTAATGAATGTTAATTGATATATTATAAGCCTTTATTTACATATTAATTTTCTCATATTATCCAATTTATATCATTATCTTGATCTTACTATTTTGTGGCTATCTAATATTTGATCATGTGGAATTTATCTTGTGAGTTTTATCTTAATATTAAAGCTTAAAAATCCATCACTTAGAAGCTGAATTATTTTCTATCTTTTGTAGGAAGCTTATCAAACTTCTATAGCTTAATCTCTGCTTTCTTTATATTTCTACTTAGAAGCTGAAACTCTTCTCTATCTTCTGTAGGAAGCTTCTCAAACTTCTATAGATTAATATTTGCTTTCTTTTGAAATCTGAAAATATTCAATTTATTATGTCACACATAAGAACTCAATATGATTCTCCTTCTTACTAGAGAATCCAATATCAATATCAAGGTGGCATTAAATGTTCTTGAATGATCAACTATATTATGAGTTAATTCTGCCTCAATATTCAATATGCAATCCCTTCAAATCTTCAAATAAATGTCAGGGTTGGCTCTTACCCTGAATGACCATATTTTATTTCTGGGTTGGTTTTGCCTATAAATCAATATTTGACTTCTCTTCTATGTTGGCCCTTATCTTCAATATAACTAAGTCCTAGTCTTTACTAGTTTTCACTCAACCTAGTGAAAAGATCCTAGCTTTCTCAACTCAATATGACCTTCAAAAATAGAGTCCAGGTTTCACTGCCTTCAAAATGGATAGAATCTAAATTAAATTTATCAAAATGCAAATAACTAATTAATAATGGTGGATTCAACAAACTCTACCAAACTAGATAGAGTAATATAAAGGTCAATATAATAATATTATGAGTAGAATAATATGAGCAAATTAATATGTATATCAAGGCTTATAATAAATTAAATAACATTCATCTATATACTAAAATATGAATGTAAATAGTCTGAATCATTCATGTACTATGCATGAAAAACAACTTACAATATTAATTGCTCAAAATGTATACAAGATTTATTGCTCTTTTTTCTATTACAATTGGTAATATCAATACTTGAATCTTGATTGAATTTGATTCTAATTTATTCCTATGGAGTATTTTCTACATAATATAGAAATAGTAATGTGAATATTCAAGTATTGGACTATTTCTATCCATATACCAAGTCTCATGACTCTTGGCTTATCAACTTACCACTTGTATGCTTGATGGACACTTGAATCTATAATATTTGCACACATCTACATGATTCTTGAACTCCTACATGCACTATTAATCTAAGAAAATTATGCATATCTTTATAGTACATATTTACACTCTTACATACAAGATACTTGTGCACATTTACTCAACCTACACTTGTACTCTAACTTACATGAGACTTGTGCATTTCTTGCATATTATACTTTGACATAAAACTCGTGCATTTCCTGCACATTCACACTTATATTAAAGGGGAAATATAGTTCACTCTAAACTATAGACTCAACCCTAATATACTATTTACAAATATACCATGAAGGTACATTATCATGTACCAAATAATGTAATATACCTCAACATTTTTCTTGGGCCTTGTTCTTAAAGGTTCATAATATTGGAGATCCTCTTATCTAATCCTAGGCCATGGACTGATAAAAATAGGAAGATGCCATGCTCATTGAGTATGATTTTTATGAAGAATTAGACATGGGATATTGTTCCTCTTCTATAAGGGAATAATGGTGTTGGGTGCAAACAAATTTTTAGGACCAAGCACATTTAATATGGTTCTATAGAGAAATATAAGATGACTTATTTCTAAGGTTTTCTCTTAGGAGGATGGAAATAACTACTTGGAAATATTTGCCTTAATTTTTTGGATGGATTCTATTTGGATGATTTTGTCCAAGTTGCTTCATATGGTTAGAAGGTACACCTAGTGGATGTGAAGAGTTGTTTCCTTTATTATGAGATTTAGAAGAATATTTACATACAACTACTTGGTTTTGAGCTTAAATGTCTCATTTCCTTGGTGTGCCATTTGACTAAGTCCTTATATAGATTTAAGTAGGTAGTACATACTTGGTATGAGAAGATCCACTTGTTCTTTCTTATTTGTGTGTTTCTATGATGTTAGGTTGAAGATTATATTTATATTAAACATTAATATGAGGAGGATATGGTGATCATGATATATGTGGATGCTATTATAATAATAGGTAGATTAAATAAATTGATTCAATACATGAAGTGACAACTTTATGCTACCTTTGATATAATAGATTTGGGATTTGTGTATTATTTCTTGGGAATTTAAATGGATCAAACTTCCTCTAGGATCATTATATAATATCCCAAATGTAGATACTAAAATCACGTCATATTAAGGAGACTACCTAAACAGACTCCTTTTAGACCATATGACCCACTTTGGATAGCCTTCAGGCTAAAACAGTGGTTCTTACCACTCAAACAAGACACTTTTCCCTAAGCCTTTAGGATTGTGCTACACTAAGATAACCTCCAACTTAGGACTATACTACCTTGATATGGCCTTTGGGGCCATCTTACCCTGAGACGATTGCTAGGAATTTTAGTCAAAAAGTCAAGCGATACCCAACTGGCACCCGCAACTTCCAGTTAGATCCCGTGCATGATCCTAAAATGTGATTTAGCGCTTTACATGAGAAAAAATAGAAAATAACAATGCATTAATCAATTTGCATGAAATTTTAAATATAGGAATTCACTTTTCTTAATGTGAACTACCTCTTTGTTTTTTCATCATAAGGTTAGTGCCATTCTTAGGTTTATTTCAAGAAATCTATATATTGGCATTCACCCTCATCGAAAAGTAATATGGAGATTAAATTTTTCAAGCAATGAAGTGCTATCAAAATCCAACCACGAGCTTCCAAGCTTTCACATTCCAAGAGGTTATTGCTCCACTTCTTTTGAACCTTCTCAAAATAGAAAGCTATGACACTAGATTTCTCCAAGGGTTGAAGACCATGCCTACATTCTCTATGTAATCAAATAATATTGCTTTGGTGACTGATCAAGATCCACTAAGCCACTTTCGTGAGAACACCAATCCATCAACAAGACCTTGGATCGAATCCAGACATCACCTCAATATATGCCACAAGAAATATAGTCCCAAGATAGTGATTGTCTCGACTTGAGATGACATGTAAGCAAGGCCATCCTATCCTAAGATGACCTATGGCAGAGATCAATTTATTTGCTTTCTTATTTCAGTAGGATTTAGCATAACATATTTCCTACTTTTTATAGTAGTTTATATTTCTAATCATACATTTAATTCGGTTTTATTTTAGTATTCATTATCATTACATTAGTCCTATATTGAAGGGCTCTATATGTTCTATTAACTACTTTGCTTTTCCTTGTGTGTAGATTGTAGTTTTCCATGAGGATTAAGGAACATGAGACATGAGCATCGAGCTCTAAGCAATGATCACAAAAAACTAGCCTTTACATCATGGTAGCAAGGAAGATCTTGTGAAGTACACCCAAATTTTATATGTTGTAATTCATTTTATTGAATTGGTAGAAAATCCCCTTAGAGGATATTTCATTGTAACCTCTTTGAAAAGATAGATATAATTAATAATAAGGGACACCATATTTATATACTATTTTTATCATTTTTATTACATTATTGCTATCTTTCATTTATTTCCATTGCTTGGGTTGCATGATTTTCTTGATATATATATGACAATCATGGTGGGACCACCTAGTCCTTTTTTAAGCCTTCTGGTGGATTACTGATAATTTTTTGCATCTTATAGGTACCCAAAAGTAGCTATCTCGGGTCAAAGCAAAAATAGGATAGAAACAAAGTCAACAATATATATTGGACATAGGCTATCAACATAAATTTTCTATCCTTTTCCTATTTTCCATAAAGAAAGGTAATTTTTTCCAAATTACAAAAATGATTGTAAAAGACTTTAAGTTTTTAAGTCTTTATCTGTGATAGTATCTGGGTTAGATGACCTTTATCTGTGGCTATCTCTATTCTATATGACCCCTATCTATGGTCATCTCTTAGTTAGATGGCCTTTATCTACACCCGTATTTGTGTGAGATGAACTCTATATACTACTAATTTGGATTGCTTGCTTCTTGCCTAGTTAAAGGCTAATCATGTGTCTAGGGTTTCTAAAAATTAAATGTTAATTTCTACATTAGTGAATATTATCGTGTGCTTCATGATTTGTTTACTTTTTTAAATATTGAAAGGAACCCCACACACTACACAATCTATTGTGAACATCAATGAGTTGGATTTCATCACCAATCATCAATCGATACCAATGATGGTGGGCTTCATCTCCATTCATTGGCTCACACCATAGCAACCTTAGTAGCACCAAGTGAGTGGATTTCTAGATTTCATCAATGGAAAGTCCCCTACTTTTAGGTGCAATCGAAGTAGGAAGGATTAACAAGCCCCTTTACGATAGGTCTTTTCAAATAATTAGTGGATGCAATTTTCATTCTTGTTCATGCCCTAAATGCATGGGTTAAGAGAAAACATGGGTATGGTGGTAGAATAAAATTAGACAACACGGTCCCTTCAAGGGTTATTTATTTCCATAGGTTTACCTTGAGCCATATCTAGTGTAGGAAGCCACTTTTTGTCATTTGAGTTATATTCCTTGATAAGGAGGTGTGCTCAAACTATATTTAGTAGATTTTTATTTTTTTTACCCTTAGATTTCATAGGAATAGGGGTTTCAACATTAAAACACACTAAAAACTATAATAGGAATCAAAAGAAAAATTTAAAAGAGATAAACACATTGTTTGCTTGTTTATTTCTTTACTATTTGGCTTAATTCAGACCATGGTAATAACATGTAGTCAAGCTCGATCAAGAGCTAGTACTACTAAGAATTTACAAGGAGATATGAAACATATTCAACTCAATATAGAGGACATGGCCATCCCTGAATAGCATCTTGGATTTTGTTATAACACCAATACCATCTACAGGGAATTCGATATTCAAGACATCCCTATTAGGGAAGCACCCACATGTCCTCCAGGAGACTTTCTTTATTTGGAAACCTTGATATATTTTTATAAAAATAATAATCTACCCACTGAGGGGCCTAGTAGATCAGTTCCGTCGGTTCACATCCCAACTCACTCTATCCATAAACTAGAAAATGAGAAAGAGTATATACCATGGCCTAGCTTAGATGAGCAATCCACCCTTCTTTATCACCCATGGATGAGTAAAAAATATGCTCATCTAGATAGGTACGACACTCATCATCCTAGTAAGATAGCCACATCAGCCCACACCTTTCTTGTATATGAGGAAGAGGAAGACTTAGGTCATCCTCCTACTCCTCATGAAGAGTATTCCGCACAAGCACGTTGTGCCTCTACATCACCCAAGTATGTAGAGCTTACCTTTAAGCCTAAATATCATGTCAATGCAGCCTCCCTTTATCACAGGAAATATGTGGCCAACCCTTCTAGGGCTAAGAAGCAATTCAAGCCCATTTGTATCAATACAAGGGCCAATCGACCCCACATAGTTGATCAGATAGACCAAATACCTAGGCAAAACATAAATAGACAAGAGCAACTACACCAACTATGGTTGGATAAACTATAATTAGATTAGAGGTACCTAGATCAAAACCAATTGAATAAACAAAGGTTACACCAACATGGTTGCATCAACAATAGTTACACCAAAAATGATTGCAAAAGGTATTGCATGAAAGAGTTCCTACCCCTAGTACCCATAGACAATAAACCCATCAAAGGTACCTTGTGCAATATCATAACCTGCCACCTAGGCCAAATTAGAACCATCCTCCTTGTGTGCCCATCCATCACCATAGGTCTCAGTAGCATCAATCGAACAATCATCAATGGGAGTATGAGGGGTATGAGGATTTAGAGTCAGATTATCAAGAATAGGGGTACCCTAAGTCACTCTATGAGGATATGGTTGATGACCACATCCAACCACCTCACCCCAATAGACATATTTCACCCCCCATCCTCAAGAACAAAGGTAGGTAGATGATATCATATCCCCTAAAGATTACAATCTATTTATAGATCATATCAATTCATTGGAAAAGCAAGCTTCGGGAACGAGTTATCTAGAAAAATAAATGTTGCATCAACTATGCACCCAGTTGCTTCATCCTTTTGAGCTATGTCCTCCATATCCTGAGCATTTTAAAATTCTAAAGTTGGATAAATTCAAAGGAGATGAAGATGCCCAAGATCATATCACAAGCTTCATGAATGTATGCTTATGCTTCCATATTTAGGATGATGATGCCCTTATGCTGAGGAAATTTCTCATAACCCTAGTTGGGACATCTCTAGAGTGGTATAATCATTTATCATAACACATCATACACTTCTTCAAGCAACTGATAAATGTATTCTTGGAACACTTCTCATTCAGTGTTAGAAAGAAAGTAACATTGACTGACTTGTACAACCTTAGGAAATTTTATGAAGAGTCATTTATGGATTATGGTAAGTGATGGAGAGCCATCATTACAAAATTATCATTTCCCTTGCCTATCACAGATCTCACTTAGTTTTTTATCAAGAGTTGTTCAAAATAGATCTCACTTTTACTACAACTCCAATAGTATAATATATTTGAGGAAGCCCTAGCTTAGGCCAAGGTTATTGAGGACATCAAGGTCCAATAGGGAGAAATAAAAATACAAAATAAGTATTGGAACAAAAATTCTAAAGGTGACTACACACAATAGAAGCCATCTCCTCTAAATCAAGTTTTTGTGAGTATCCCTGAGCCTTCAAATCAAACCGCACCTTAACTACCTAAATATTAGGCCCAACACCCACCTATGTAGTAAATGCTTAACCTTAGTAGAGCCAATGGATGAATCAACAATGTCATCCTCCTCACCAATATATGTCATTACTTTAGTCATTGGCATCACTCTTTCATCGATTATGCAAGGCAAAGACCATTACTCTGTCTGAGTTTCAACAACTAGATCTGAATAGGCCAAAACCTAAGGGTAATAGAGAAGATTTACGTTACATCTATTATTGGTATAATGGTCATGATATCTAATATTTATATGTAATTAAGAACCTTGTGCAAGATATAATAAAGCAAAATGATATTCAAATTGAGAATCCTCTCGCTACCAAAAACCAACAGATTGGCATATTCTAGGATTTGTTACCTATGCATGGAGGCCAAGTCGAACAACCTAGTCAAGTGAATGAGATAACCATAGCTCCACCACAATTTTTTTTTTAGAATAATTAGTATGGTGAAAAAGAACTAGAGTTCCATAGTTCAATCTAGAATTCCTCCAATATCACAAATTCCTCTCCGACCACCACCAAATACACCTCAATCACCTATTGGTTTCCACCAAACTGCATCAACATCCATCCAAACACCCCTATATTCCAAGGCCAAGGACCAACCTCCCATCACTTTGAAATGCCAACAATACCCTCAAAAATACCCTCAACCACATCCACCTGGTCTACAATATATCATGGATTGGTTACCCAACATTGAGTTACAATTGAGTCATCAATACAATGATCTACAGAAAATATTTTATTGACTCATAAACATTGAGCTACGATTGAGTCATTAACAACCTCAATAGCCCAATTATTAGGACCAACCTTAGTAGAATCAATAGATGAATCAATATCATCATCTTACTCATCAATATATGCCATTGCCTAAACCACTGGCTTTTATCTTTCATCGATTGTGTGAGGCAAAGACCATCAATATACTTGAGGTTCAACAACCAAATCCAAAGATGCCAAGAGGAAAAAATTATAGGGAGGATTTACATTATCTCTATCATCGTTAGAATGGGCATGACATTCAAACTTTCTACTCATTCAAGAATCTTGTGCAAGACATGATAGAATGAAATGAGCTCCAAATCTCACCTCATCTCATCAAAACCTCGACATTGACTAGAACCCCTTGCCACCACATGAGGGATCAAATTTTATCACTTCTTCCAATCAAGTCAACCACATCACAACAAGCACAATGCATAGTGGGGATGCTCAACGTATCAAACCATCTCCATCAACCACATTACAAACAACAAAATAATTTGGGGGTTCTCAAGGTATCATACCTTCCCCACACTAACCAGTCATGAAGCACTTTGGGAACACTTAAGGTATCGCACCTTACCCTAAAAAAAAATCAAAATCATAAAAAAAATATATAACAAAAACAACAAAACAATATAAAAGTAAAAAATCACAAAAGCATTGCATTGCTTACATCATCATGCATTACACATTCATTGATTAGTTGCATTAGGCATATTAATTTATTGCACTTGCATTAGATTATGTCATTCTTGCATTGCTACACATAGCACCACGCTTGTATGATTTTCATTAGTCTTAATCAAACCTTTTCCATCATCATAATTTGCACTTTTTCTTATGATATTTTGGCTATTAAGGGGTCCTCATAAGATAGGGTAGATACCGGATGAACATCAACAATGATGTTTATATGGCCACTAACTATTTTACACACACCTCTTAGTTTTCAAAAGTTCAAAAGGAAAACACACACATCCAAAGATCATATACATCCACATTTCCCATCCTAGGTGTTTGTGTATTTTCCCTCACCCAGTAAGTTGTTATAGGGTGTTCAATAGGGTCTTTCGGTCATTCAACTATTCCTAGTTTTCTTTATAGATTTTGTAGAAAGCTATCTTGATTTTTGAAGGTAGGGTTGATAGTACCTTGTATTTCTCAAAATCCCAACACAATTTTCACACTTTAAAACCCAAGTTTGAACAAAGAAGGATGACACTACAATGTAGTCCTTGCCCCCTTAAGAGAAAGGTTTCCCTTGCTCATCCTATTATGTGCATGGTCTAGAATGTTGAGAATTGAAAAAAGGATAAGCTTCCCCCTACCCAAATCAATAAAATCCCTTGCTCCACTCAAAAATGAGCAAGTATCCCTAAAAAAAAAAAAAAGTGGTTTTCACCACTAATAAAATAAATCCCCTTGCTCCTCATAAAAAATGAGCAAGTATCCCAAAGAAATTAAAATAAAATAAGGGGGTAATGATCTTGAATCCCTAGTTATTCAAAATTCATGGATCAATATCTATTATAGTAATGGGCTATAGATGTCGACATGGAAGTGGAGTAGTCTTACGCATGGTGATATGTCTGTCACATTATCAACCTTATTTTGTATAGAACAATGTTAGCTTATTGATAAGCTAGATTTTTGTGGCTTGTATTTCCTAGTAGTCTAGTCCAACTACATCCAAAATCAGGATAATGATGACCATAAGGTGATCCTCATTACAACAATGGGATCTAAGAGTTGGTGTGGAAATGAGGTAATTTTATGCATCACATTAATGAATTCACTATGCACACACAAGGATATTGAATATCTAGATCTTCCTAGCAATTTTTTATCTTTTAGAGTCATTTATAGTCAATATACAACTTTTGACTTGTCAACTAGGGTGTTTGAGTCTCATCAAAAAACCTTATTGTTCCCTTGTGAAATTCCACTATTCCATTCCATCATTTAAATTGTGTCATATTACATATGGTTGACCTTCAAATGTATGACTTTTTAGGGAAAGGTTAACATTTTGATTGATGAATTTTATACATTTTGTGGTGCTCGCATTTAGGTTGTTTTACATATTAGATTCATTATGTTTCACATTTAAACATACAAATCATAGTTTGCATCATCATGACATAATATACATGCATACATCTAGGCATACATTCTAGATCATTAACATAAAAAACATACTACAAGTGCATCTAGGCATCCATATATGCATACATACTACAATGTCTAGGCATACATCCATCATCCATCATTGCATCCATACATCACATAATGTATAAATAAACACATGATAGGCTATAATTATAGTCATATCATATATATATATATGGTAAACTGGTACATCATGATACAAAATTCTTGCATGCTACAATAGAGTGGGTCCTAGGACGTCACACTAAAAATGAAAGAAGTATAAGCATAAAAAAATCGGTATGGCACCTACAACCTTGATTAAATCCCTTCAAAAGGATTCAAAGGCACCTACACCTTTGGTCACATCAATCCAAAAGGCTCCAAAGACACCAATACCTTTGGTCATATCAATTCACAAGGCTCCAAAGACACCTAACCTCTTTGGTCAAATCAATTCAAAAGGTTCCAAAGGTACTTAACCCCTTTGGTCACATCAATTCAAAAGGCTCCAAATTCACATAATCCCTTTGGTAAAATCAATTCAAAAAGCTCAAAAGGCACCTAATCCCTTTGGTCAAATCAATTTAAAAATCTCCAAAGGCACATAATACATTTGGTAAAATCAATTCAAAAATCTCCAAAGGCACCTAATCCCTTTGGTCAAATCAATTTAAAAGGCTCCAAAGACACCTAATCTCTTTGGTCAAATCAATTCAAAAAGCTCCAAAGATACCCACATCCCTTTGGTCAATTTCAATGCAAAAGCTCCAAAGGTACCCAAACTCCTTTGGTCAAAATCCTTTCACAAAGCTCCAAAGGTACCCAAACTCCTTTGGTCAATTTCAAAAAGCCCCAAAGGTACCAAAACTCCTTTAGTCAATTTTAATTTAAAAATATCCAAAGGTACACAAACTCCCTTGGTTAATTTTAATTTAAAAATCTCCAAAGGCACCCAAACTCCTTTGGTCAATTTTAATTTAAAAAGCTCTAAAGGTACCCAAAATCCTTTGGTCAATTTAAAAAATATCCATAGGTACCCAAACTCCTTTGATAAATTTCAATTCAAAAAGCTCCAAAGGTACCCAAACTCCTTTATTCAATTTCAAAAAGCTCCAAAGGTATCCAAACTCCTTTGGTCAATTTCAATTCAAAAATATCCAAAGGTACCCAAACTCCTTTGGTCAATTTCAAAAATCTCCAAAGGTACCCAAACTCCTTTGGTCAATTTCAATTCAAAAGGCTCCAAAGGTACCCAAAATCCTTTGGTCAATTTCAAAAAAGCTCCAAAGGTACCCAAACTCCTTTGGTCAATTTCAATTCAAAAGGCTCCAAAGGTACCCAAACTCCTTTGGTCAATTTCAAAAAGCTCCAAAGGTACCCAAATTCCTTTGGTCAAATTCATTTCAAAAAGCTCCAAAGGCACCTAACCCCTTTGGTCACATCAAGTCAAAAATCTTGAGTGAACCTTGTATCTAGTGATCTACTTTAGTCACTTGGTGGTTGCAGTGATTGGTTATCCATGCAATATGGTAAGATGAGTACATTACCATAAGGCCACTCATAAAAAAAAGAATTTAATATCGATCAAAATCACTGAGTTCATCAGGAGATAGATCCTTAAAATATGGTTATCAAATGGTTAAACCCAAATTTAGTCATCTTGGTCAAGCGACTTGTTGCTTTCATCATTTTCCATCTCCTTTATCGAATTATCATTTGAGGGGGTAGTCATATAATTTTAAAATTCATAATCAAATCCACAATAAAATACTCAATAATGCAAATTGCATTCATCTAAGAATAATTACCAAAAAAATCATTCCCTTCTTTCTTGGGATAGATAACAAGAAAAAACAAATTCAAACAAAACAAAAAAGGCTAATGATTCTACTACATATTTGGTATGTCCCAAAGGCTAAAGTGTAGGCTTAAGATTATCTTACAATGCCCCTACAAAGTCTAAAGTGTAGACTTAAGCTTACATTCCAATGACCAAAGGTTTACCAAAATTAAGTCCATCAATATGTTGGAAGCAATTATTCTATGGCTTTCACCCTTTCCATGATTGGGGAATCAAATATTGATTAGGTTAATGAATAACATTAATAAATTTGACCATTTTGGACCTATTTTTGCTCCGTGTTGTGTCTTCATACAATGCATCCCAATAAGGAGTATCTGTAGACACTAAAATCATGTCATATTTAGGAGACTACCTAAACAAAATCCTTTTAGATAATATGACCCACTTTGGGTAGCCTTTGGGATAAAAAAATGGTTCTTAACACTCAAATATGTCACTTTTCCCTAAGTATTTTGTGTCATCCTACATTGAGATGGTATCCAACTTGGGGCCATCCTACCTTGAGATGACCTTTGGGGTCATTCTACCCTGAGATGGTCTCCAGGAATTTTAGTCAAAAAATCAAGTGGGATCTAGCTGGCACTTGCAGCTACTAATTAGATCTTGTGCATGATCCCAAGCCACGATTTAACACATTGCATGATCTAAAATAGAAAATCACAATGCATTATCAATTTACATGAAATCTTAAATATAGACATTCAGTTTTCTTAATGTGAATTGCCTCTTTGCTTTTTCATGCATAGGGTTAGTGCCATTCTTAGGTTTCTTTCGAGAAATCTATATATTGGAATTCAACCCCATTGAAAAGTAATACAAAGATTCAAATTTTCAAGCAACAAAGTACTATACAAATCTAACCATGAGCTTCCAAGCTTTCGCATCCTAAGAGGTTGTTGCTTCACATCTTTTGAACCTTCTCATGATAGAAAGCTATGCTACTAGATTTCTCCAAGGGTTGAATATCACACCTACATTCTCTGTGTAATAAAATGCTATCACTTTGGTGACTGATCAAGACCCACTAAGCCACTCCCGTGAGTACACCAATACATTGACAAGACCTTGGATCAAACCCAGACGTCACCTCGACATCGACCACAAGAAATGTAGTCCCTAGATAATTATTGTCTCAACTTGATATGGCCCACAAGCAAGGCCTAATACCTTGAGATGGCCTCTGGTAGAGATTAGTTTATTTGATTTCTTATTTTAGTATGATTTAGCATATCATATTTCCTACTTTTTATAGTAGTTTACATTTTTGTTCATACATTTGATTCAGTTTTATTTTAGTATTCACTATCATTACATTGAGTCCTATCTAAAAGGGCTCTACAGGTGCTATTAACTACTTTGCTTTTTCTTGTGTGTATATTATAGGTTTTAATGAGGATGAAATAACATGAGCTCTAAGAAGTGGTCACAAAAAACTCACCTTTACACCATAGTAGCAAGGAAGATCTTGCAAAGTGCACCCAAATTTTCTATGTTGTAATTCATTGTATTGAATTGGTAGCAAATCCCCTTAGAGGGGATCTCATTGTAACCTATTTGAAAATATAGATATCATTAATAAAAATGGACACCATATTTATATACTATTTTTATCATTTCTATTACATTATTTTTATCTTTCATTTATTTCCATTGTTTGGGTTGCACGATTTTCCTGCTATACACCAACTATGCCTTAGATCTTGTTCACTGCTTTAGGGTGGAGGATTATAAATCTAATTATAATTATTTTTCTTCTAGGTTGAAGCTCCAAGTAGATTTCATGACTCCCTTGGTATATATAACTCTATATCAATCCCTTGTGGGGGTATCCTTTACCTCAATCACACTCAACCAAACATTGTAGCCATATACTATTCTAGGTATATGTAGGAACTTCAAGAGAGCCACTAAACTACAATGGAGAGGATAATTTGATGCATAAAATGTACATATAATATGGGTATTATTGATTTAATTGGTACACCTCATATTTAATAGGCTTCTTAGATGTAAATTTGGATGGTGATTTAGATTAGTGATGCTTCACTACTCGTTTTATCTTCTACATAGTTTTAACCTTATTGTTTGGTGTTCTAGATAATAGTCCACTATTTCTTAGTATTCCAAAAAAATTGAATACTCTACTATCAATGATACCATAAAGCACCCTCGATGGATGATTATTATCTTGAAGTATGTGGGAATTATTTAGTACTTGCTAGTCACTCTTCATTATAACAATCATAATAGCATCCAACATGTCTACAATATAGTGTTCTATTAGGAAACCAAGCACATTTATATATGGATACACCATGTATGATGGATTTATGATCATGGGAAAATTGATCCTAATTTTGTATCATTGGTAGGGTAGGAAACAAAAAAATTAACCTAAGTCATGCCCAAGATACCATTTGTGTACATGCAAAAGCATCTTAAAATAGGAGTATGCCCGGAAAGAGGGATGAATGATAAGGATCACTCTTTATGTCCTTGGTTTATCTTAATAGGGATGTTGGAATATGTGCTAGCTAAGCTTAACTTGAGACCATGAATTAATTTATATTATATTTTTCTTTATAACCATTAGGTCTTTGTACACCTTGTAGATGTGAATGTTTTATATTACTTTATTACTTAACCTAAAGGTTAGTTCCTTAACCTTTACCTAAAAGTCTCTTGTAATTAGGTATAAATAATCCCTTATACCAACCATTTAGTAATTGGTTGGAGTATAATTTATTTTACTTTAGTGAGATAATTTAGTGTCTATGGGAACCCTCTTATATAACCTGTTTACTTTCTATGAGTTACTTTCAACATTTTTGGGTAATATGTTGATTCCATGTAGCTCTAGAAATTATTGTAAATTCTAACACCCCCATCACAATGGGTGTTTTAATGGAATGAAATCAACTTAATATATTTTTTCATCTAGGAATCTATCATTTTTTGAAACTTTGTCTCAATATTATATATCATCACTAAGAAATTCTTTGTAGAATTTCCTTCCTTCTTATAGAATTTGCCAGTGAATTTTTATTTATACAAAGATTTAGAATTTTCCTTAGGGTCCTAATTCTTAGCCTTCATTTATTTGAAATCCTTTGCATAAGCTTATACTCAAGAAGAAATATCATAATTCATTATAGCAAACTGAATAAAAATAAATAAGGAAACATCAAGGATTGTAAAAAATTCTCCTTTTTGTGCCTCTACAGAATTTTGTATGTATTTTTAGTGTTATAAACCTAGTTGTCTCTTCTTTAAAGATGGACCAAAGCTCCTCACTTTGTAATAAATTATATATACTATAATTTTATCCCTTATAATGATATTTATGGGTCCTAAATACCATCACACAATGAGATGTCCTCCCATATAAAAAAGTCCTTGAAGAAATACCATAAATACAAAGAATTCAAAAAATTATGTAATTTAAAGAAAGCAACTTAAAGCTATTTTTTATGAAAAGTATGATTTCAAAAGGTTCTTTAATTAATCAACAAAATTCATAAAAACAAAAATCAAAACCTTAGAAATTTATAAACAAACTACAGTGCACCACTTACCACTTGATGATAGAGTGGACTATGCTATTATGTATCTAGATGTCTACTGCTATGTATTAGATATGAATTCCAACTTGGCACTTGTTTTGGTTTGGTTGTTTCTTTCTCACACGTATATAAATTTTTTGAATTTATCATGAATCCCAATTGACCATCATATCAAATAAGTATTGATAAAGTACTAGGCTAAGGATCTATAGTATTTGAAATCATGAAATTTCAGTAATGAGTACCCTTTCCAATGAGGTTAGCCTAGATGCCACACCACCCATCAATATCAAGGGAGGATCCTCCACTAGATGAATGAGAGAACTCGCAAAATACACTATAAGTAGGTACTTTATTAAAATGGGATAGGAATAGACCCTAATTCCCTTCCATAAATCCAAAATAGTCTTTCACTAGCCAAAAGAACATGCCATGCCATAATAAAAAATAAACAATCTTTAATATGTAGAATATTTCCCAATCAAGAGAGAAGATTAAAAATAAGGGATTCAAACCCTTGACCCTCCATACCAATAAATAAACATTACCTTATATAATCCAATAGGCAATCACTACTAATAGGAGAAAATGATGTCTTATACCTTGGAAGAAAGACCACCTTTCTAGTCAATAATAAAAAATGATTTATTCCAAGGACCACATGCCTAGAACATATGTGACAGAAGTCACACCGATGACTTAAGCTAGACTAATATATTGTTGAGGGTATTCTAGTTAGTATAATAGAGAAATAAAATGTGGGTGAGTTTTTTATATATGTTGAAAATCTTAGAGCATCCTCCATATGCTACTTTAAAATAGACTAAAACACAACCCAAGCAACACTTTGGATCTCTTGCATGGTGTCCTAAAAAAGAAAAACAAACCACCAATTCTCAATTTTATATTGTGAAAAACAAGTGAAGGTGAGTAAGCCTTGGCTATATAAAATAATGTGGTTTCCATCTTGAACCATGATGAAAACCATACAATTGAACTAGTGGAAAAAAACCTCTAAACTAGAGGAGGAAAACTAATTTAAATTTTTAGAATACTTCACAAAAAAAAAGCAATTCTTGGTTTTAATATCTATTGCCTCGTATGTCACAAATGAATATAATATAGTTATCTATGTAACTAAGTGATGACACCCCTTACCCGTTTTGATACCATGTTATATTTGAAAATACTCTTTTAGAATAACTCAAATATTATGCATAATAAGTTAAAGGATTAGAATAGAAAGTGCAATAGACAAAATAATGAAAGGGTTCCCTTGAGTATTCTACATGAATGTTTACAAAGAGATCATTAAACCCTTTTCCATAACACACTAGACATAAAGGGTAGTGAAGGTTAAACATAATAAATGTTTAACCATGGACCCATAAAGGTAATTATGTCAAATAATAATAAAGTGTATTGCATAATGTTTACTCATAGACATACACATGATTACATCATATAATATCATCCTTTGACAATAAGATCATATTAAAAATATTTCAATAATAATATAATGATTGTTGGATTGTGGAATATCAAACATCATCCACCATTATTGTGAAAAATATTACACTATGCTAAGATGTATGCATCAATGTATGAAAATGGTGTCTATAAACTAAATGTTGTCTCTTAGATCTTAAAATATTTAAATAGATCAACTACTTTTTTCTAAAGTTGTTTCTATGTTTTCAATTCTTGGTATAAAGTCCCATCCTTCCATTTAATTATGTGTCTCTTAACAACCATGTCAACTTTATTTTGGAGAGAATCAAATTGACTACTTGTGAACTCCAATGTGCCATCAACCATTTGATGAGACTTGTCTATTAATCATGGACCTCATAGGATAGTTACTATTGTGCTCATCTATACAAGTATGATATTAATAATTTATCTATTCAATTATTTTTTATGGGCTAGGTTTCTATTTGTTGAGTTGATGTTGGAAATTTGAGAATAATGAGTTGTTATTGATGTCAAAGGATTGATGTCATAATTTGATGGTATTTTTATAAGGGTCTAAGGCAATATGGCAGCAATAAAATATGAGGCATTTACCATGGTTGTACTTGCAAAAGAAAAATATTTTATGGTGGCAAAGACAAAATATTTTTCCATAGTTAAGAAAGCAAGAAAAGAGAATTCTTCAAAAGGATTGTCATATTTAAATTTTAACATTTAAATATTATTAAGGAAGCTTGATAGTGACAAAGGTTTTATTTGGTAAATAAAAACTCAAGGGGGATTCCAATTTGCAAAGGAAAGTCTAAGTTTACTTATTGGTAAAAAAGACCCAAGGCAAATAAAAGGGTTTATTATAATATTTTTTAAAATATTATAAACCCTAAGTCTAATGTTTCAAGGCGCCAAAGAAAAATTTAATTATTCTTTTTGAAAGTGAAAGAAGGGCCGACGTATAATTTTCAAGCATGATTCAAAGGAAGACCAATGTCATTTAAAGCATGCATGTAATGTATTAATACCCCATAAATGCTTTGGAAAGACCTTTGATCGATGAGTGTGCCCTGTGCATAGAGAGGACGAATAAGAGGAGAGGACAATGCTTTTTTTTTGGCTAGCACATAGTAGAATGAATAACTTTCATTTGTTCATGCGTTGACATCATCCACCAGGGTGGTGGTAGCTCATCTCATGCTAAGGCATAGTGGGGAAGAGGTTCGTGGTTTTATTCTCCCTAGCATCGGTTTTGAAGCATTTTATCCTTTTTGGTGGATGTGGTAGGAGATAAAGGGTGGAGGTCATGTGTTAGGTCTCAACAGATTGGCTACCACAAGCGATCGAATGCTGTGCTTAGGAGTTTGAGTTTGGAGGGTCGATTCCCATCTGCACCAGCAAGGAGATTAATTTTTATAAGGTATGATCTAAGTTGATTAATGTTGGCTATGCTTGGTGTTTGGCAAATGTGATTTGGTCTATAGTCTTGGCATATATGAGGTATAAGGGGAAACTAATTTTTGCATAATATTTTAAGGGTATTCCTGTCAGTCATTTTATAAATGCAAAGGTTGGAGTAATAAGGTGTAAATGGTTTATTTAAAATTTTAAATCTTTGTTCTTGGACATTAAAGTGGATTGGAAATTATTTTATGAAAGTGGGAGATAAAAGGTGTAAAAGATGATTTTATTGTTTGTAATTATTGCTTTATGAAAATGAAAGTTTTGAGAGGGTTTTGTTGAGCTTTAATGCATTATCCTTGAGAACAAAATAAGAGTCCTAGAACATTATTTTCAGATTTCATTGAGCACCTTTTTAAGGGAAAATTCATGTGGATATTTTGAAATAGAATTTTTCTATTTAACCCTTGAAGTGGCACAAGAAGGATTGGTTATTTGTGAGATAGGTTTTGTGACATATCTTCATCAAAGAAAATAAGAGATATGGGTATTTTTCTCCTTCTTTGAGGTGTGTTTTTTAGCAAGGTTTTTTGGATCATAAGGTGGAGATAAAATGATTATTTGATATGTATTGTTGAAAAATTTGAATTAGGATTTGAGAATTACATTATGCATATTTTTTGAGAGAATGTGAAAATAAATATATTAGGGCTTGTACTTTATTATTGAATGGTATTGGAAATATTTGAGATAAATTTTGAGAACAAGTGTACTTCTATAGTTGAAAGATATTGAGACATTTGTGCTAGATATTGTGAATTACTTGTGTTAACTTTAAAGACAAGTTTGTGAATCATTGTGAAACCTGTTGAGCATTGGTTGAGAGATATTGAAAGCAATTGTGAAAGTGTTTGAGATAAATCTTGTGAGGGAAATTTGTGCATTATTGAGGTTGATGTTTGAGAGTAAATTTGCAAGAAAGATAGATCAGTTTTATGAAGCAAGATATATACTGTGTTGATTTGTTTTGAAAAGGATTTTGCAAGAGATAAAGATTGGATTAGTTGAATGCAAGATTTGTGAATATGAAGAACATATTGGAATTTTTATAGTGTACATCATTATCTATATGTTTCGAAGATTAAAAAATTCTAAGTAAAATATATCTATTTGTAGAAAGCATTTCTGAAAAAAGATATAAACTTTGTTTGTGTGCAAAATTTGGAAATATTTGAGCAGGTTAAGTTAGCAGCATTAAGACGGATTTGAGCAAGTCTTTTAAGAAGGCTTGAGGGTATATTTGAGCAATTATTTTGAGAAGGCTTGAAGATATTTTTGAGCAAGTATTTTGAGAAGGTTTGAGGAAATATTTGAGATAGAATTGAGAGTAGGTTTGATTGTTGATTTGATCAAGCTTTGTGTTAAGGCTTGAGGTAGATTTGAGTAGAGTTGAGAGTAGGTTTAGTTGATGTTTTGATCAAGCTTTGTGTTAAGGCTTGGGGTATATTTAAGATAGAGTTTGATATATATTTGTGAGAAGAGTTAGAGTAGATTTGTGCTAGACTTGTGATAGAGTTTGATGTAAATTTGTGAGCAGAGTTAGAGCAAATTTGTGCTAGACTTGGGATAGAGTTTGGTGTAAATTTGAGAAATAGTTGAGAGCAAGATTTGGATGTTATAGAGAAAATAGGACAGTAGTCTCCAGTGGATAGATATCCATAAACCAGTGTAGTGGGGACAGAGGTCTCCCGTGGAGAGATATCCAAAATCCAGAGTAGTGGGGGTAGAAGTCTTATATAAGATCACCAGCTAGAGTAGAGGGGATAGAGTTATCCTATGGAGAGAGATACATGACCCATAGCAAGGAGAAAGAGTTATCCTGTGGAGTGAGATCTGTGAACCATCTAGAGAGATAGAGTTCTTCTATGGAGAGAGAGCCACAAACCAGTTGAGGAGATAGAGTTATCCTAGATCAAGTTCCCCAAACCAAATAAAAGGGGAAAGAGTTCTCCTATGGGGAGAGATCCACAAACCATAGTAAATGGGATAGAGTGTGGAGAGAGATCAAAAAATTAGAGTATAGTGGATTGATGTCTTCTTTGGATAGAGGTCAATAAATATTGTAATAGGGAATTGATTCCCAAGAGATTTGTTGAGAAAATTTAGAAGAAATATTTTCTCTATGGATGTAACCCACATTGGGTGAACCACATTAAATTTATGTCTCTCATGTGTGTGATGATTTTTGCATTACTTTGATTACTACTATTGATATTGCCATTGATAATATTGGATAATATTGTTTAGGAAAGAAAAGTAAAAGTTGGTCTTATACTATTCACCCCCTTCTCAGTATAAGCCTGTGTTCTTCAGTTGAGATCATAGGTTTTATGCTATATACTAAGGAAAGGATAATTGCTCATGCCTCTTCATATTTGGTGTTATAATATATAGCCACAAATAATATTAAATTTAGATTAATTTATATTTTAGTTTCATTTCATGAAATAATAATAGAAAAGGTAAACAAAAAATTACCTCATATTTCATTTTTAAATTAATCCAAAGATGACATCAACAATGCTTATGGTCCTTGTTGGAAGGAATCACATTCTTGTGATGATATTCCAAATATTTCCAAGGCATTTAATAACTTGAGATTTATTTTCTTTACTTGAGGCATAAAAAATGTTGCACATGTATGGAAATAAAATTATACATATCTTATGTTTAATGGACATGTTATATTTTTGTTTGATTCATTGGACCATGTCTAGTTTTGACATTCAAAATTGTTGAACTCATCCATAAGGATCTAATAAGAATAATTATAACAACTCTTTAGGCCTAATAAAGGATAATGTTTTTAAATTTAAAATTAATTAATAGTAAAAACTAAATCATTAAAAATTATGTTTTGAGAAATTAATGTTTAAATAATAAATAACCCATTAGTTTCCATGGGTTTCAATTTCAATATTTGTTAATGACTTGTGCTACTAATATGGGATGAATTATAATTGATCTTCCTCATTGAGATTATATTAATTTTTTAGTCTTGATAACCTTTGGCATTTAATTTTTATTGATGACTATCATGTTAATAAAATTAATATTTTTTAACTATGTGATCCATACAAGGGCTAATTTTCCTATGTGAAAGTAACAATGAACCTAAAAAATTTGCTTGACATTTGTTTGAACCTTGTTTATTTTAGAAATGTAAGACCTTTCAATGATATAAATGAAATTTTTGAGCTTAAGGCCCATATAGTTGTAGTAAATATTTTGCTACAACCTATTTTGTAGCAATGCCATAATTTTGATGAAGGAAGCCACATCAAAGAAAAACTCCATTGGGATAATCATGCCTCCCATAAGGGACATTGGGTATGATGTAGCATAAAAACCTAGTCACCAAAGGTAAACATATTTAGACCAAAAGGGAAACATGCAGGACCATTGAGACACCTTTTTCAAAGGAAATTCTTGTCAATACAATAAATAAACCTAGCCTACCTTCATATTTTGCAATGTGATCCATCTAATGATCTTATTAATTGATGTACTAAGTTTTTTATTTTCCTTTACTGCTTAAGAGATAATTTTAAATTTTGAATCTTGTATAAACATTATAAATAGTCATTCCCAAGATGAAAATAAAGAGTTTGGATTTTTTATTATGTCAAGTACTTGACCTACAATATTTTATCTCTTTCTTTTTTAAATTTATTTTCTTAGTCTAGACCTGAGCCTTAGGCTAGCCGTATGTATAGGCCGTCAATCCTCTTTTAGTTATACTTATATTTAATACATGATTTAAAATATGAATACAAGGGACTATGACTTATTCAATATTCTTGTCCTATTCTAAGCATTCATATACTTCCTATAGGGTATTGTGACTACTCTAGTATTTTTATCCTAGCTTTTATAGAGAGTCACTAATGTATGGTCAGATCTATGATCAATTTTGTTGTCTTTATTGGTTCATGTGTTCATTTTGAAGTGTTGAAAACATGTGCACCTTAATATTAAGGTATATAGAAAAAAATGTATGATTGCAAAACCATAAAATGCAAACTAATTATGAATAATAAAAGCATGTAACCATAACATCATGATAAAACAAGAAAATATATAAAGGTGGGTCCATTTTATTGATAATAGCTTGTTCTTTCAAAAATACGGTTACAATTACATCCCCTTGAGGGAGTTCACCATTTTGATACAATCAATACAATAAATAATTGAGAGGGTTTGATTCTCCTCTTGGAATGGAACTGGTGCACTTTTGGGGTTCTCTCACACTCACGAAATATCCATGGAGTGGGTTTTTTCGTGACTGCTACAATAGAGGATAGTATGCAGATCTAACACTCTTCCTTCCTTGTAAAAATATGTAACCTACACACAACAAAAAAAATGTGATTAATAGCATGTGTGGATGTAATGATAATTGAAAGTAATAAATAACAAAAACTTGATAAACACATGCATGGAATAAAATATAACTATGTTGAACTATAAATATTAAAGCTGATAAGAACTATTAAAATAGAAAATGAAGAAAATAGATCTAAACCTAGGGGTTGTCTCTATGTGGTATGATCATACCTATGGGTTGTATTTGAGCAAGATTACTGCTAACTTGTAGATCCTTTTCTCAAGGCTGATGCAGAGGCAACTCCAAGTTTAATTTGTGGTATTTTCAACGAATTGATGCGCTTCGTGGAAGCAACTTGGTGGATCTAGATCAATATTTAAAGTGAGTGAGTGAGATAAAGTGAAAGAAAGAAATGTACACCTCTATCCCTTGGAGTAGTCTAGAAACATAGCCTTCTTAGGGAGTTGAGATGATAGCACTTTAATTCTCATGAAAACTATTGGATCTCTGGTCAAAATATGGTAGCACTTCATTGCTTGAAATTTGAGAACTTTGTATATATTTGAATAAGGGATGAGTGCTATTATATAGATTCCTCAAAAGGAATCTAATAATATTATCACCTTATGCATAAAAAAGTGAATGGACAGTTCGCATTCAGAAACACAACTGCTTTTTCTTTGAAATCTCATGTGCACTAATTTCATCATGTAATTGTTCTAATTTAGGCTCATGCACATGTAAGATTGTGGCATGAATTCATGCATGGGTTTAACATGTAGATGTGGCTACCAATTATTTCCTACTCTTTTTCTTAATTCTACTTTAGGTGCGACCATCCCGAGGTGGGATGGCCCTAACTAGGGACTATCCCTTGGTATGACAACCTCTGGAGATTTTCCCTTATATGGACGAATAGGGTTGTAAAGGGAGATATCCATTGTTTGAGTTGTGAAACCATTAGTTAAGCCCTAAGGATACCCAAGGTGGGTCATATGGTCTTCAGGTAGTCCATATAAGTAGTCTCCTCAATATGACATATTTTAGGTGTCTATAGATGCCTCTTTTTGGGATGTGTTGTGTGAAAGCAAAATGTAAAGCAAAAATAGATGACCCAGAGTCAAATTGACGGTTAATGATGTTAATTGATCTGATCAATGTTAAATGCCCCAATCATGGAAAGAACATGCATTTGTGAACCATTTATTCTGACAATCTGAAGAGCTTAGTTTTAGTAAACCTTTCAACCATAATTCATAAATTTTAGGTATACTTGATCTTGACAGACTTATGGCCTCATGTTTCGAGAATACCAAGTGTTTGTTTGGTTGAAATTTTTGCTTTTACCTAAAAAAATAGGGAAGTGTATGATAGTATTTGGAAATCCTTCTTGAATGGATGTAATTTATATGATTGAGTGTTTTGATTTACTTGATTATGAATTTTGTGATTATATGACTACCCCCTCAAGAGATGAGTCAATGAGGAAATGGAAGAATGATGAAAGCGATGAGTCACTTGACTAAGATTATTTGATTTAGATTTTTATAGGACCATTACAAACATTAAAATGGTGCACTACCCCATTACAATCATGATTTTAACCCATTTATTATTGTTTTTGCTGAGTGATCTTATCATAGTTTACTCATCCTAATAAATTGCATAGATAACCAATCACTGCAATTTCTAGGTTTATAGAGTAAATCACTAGATATGAGGTTCACTTGAATTTTGTGAAAGAATGTGACCAAAGGGGTTAGGTTCCTTTGGGACCTTTTGGATTGATTTAACCAAAATGTTTAGGTGCCTTTGGAGCATTTTTGAATTTTACTAAAGGGGTTGGGTTACCTTTGAAGTTTTTTGGATTGAATTGATGAAAGGGGTTAGGTGCCTTTGGAACTTTTGATTGAAATTGTGACCAAAGAGAGTTAGGTTCCTTTGGGGCCTTTTGAATTGACCAAAGGAGTTGGGTTACCTTTGTGGATTTTTGGGTTGAATTGACCAAAGGGGTTAGGTGCCCTTGGAGCTTTTTGATTTGAAATTGTGACCAAAGGGGTGAGGGCCTTTGGAGCCTTTGGATTGAGTTGACCAAAGGGGTTAGGTGCCTTTGGATATTTTTGGATTGATGCGACCAAACGGGTTAGGTGCCTTTGGATATTTTTATATTTAGGTGACCAAAGGGGTTAGGTGCCTTTGGGGCCTTTTGAATTGATGTGATAAAATGTGTTTGGTGCCTTTGGGGCATTTTGAATTGATTTGACCAAAGGTGTAAGTGCATTTGGGGCATTTTGAATTGATTTGGCCAAAGGGGCTAAGGTCCCTTTGGAGTTGTTTGAATTGATTGTGAATGCGAGGCATAGGGCATAACCTTTGACAAAAGGATGGAACCTTTTGAACCTAGTAGTTAATTTTATTTATGTTGTTTGCAAGGCAAAGGGAACAAAATTTGACAAAATGATGCTATATTTTTGAACCTAGCAAGTGATTTGTTGATTTTTGTTTGCAAGCCAAAGGGTGTAACCTTTGACAAAAGTATGCAATATTTTTTAATATAGAAATTAATTGATGATTATTTAAATTTTTGGGAAGGTGTGATACCTTGAACACCCTCCAAGGAGATTGATTGCTTGCTTAATTTATGGTTTAGGGAAGGTGTGATACCTTGATGGCCCCAAGTTGTTTTTTTGTTAGGGAAGGTACAATACCTTTATTACCCCAAGTTGTTGTTGATGATGATACATGTATGTTTTTTTTTTTTGATTTACATGGTGGACTCGGATAGCCACCACGAGTCAAGGCTAGCCAGCCAGAAAGCCGCCACAGTCACCTGCACAGTCCACCCCTAGAAGCCTGCCATCGAAATACCTCGTGCAAACCGCCCCCTATACCACCATGCCCCCGTCGGATTGAACCTTTTACGCCGCTGCCCGCTCCTGGACGAGAGAACAGGCGTAACAGTACGACGAGGCCCGAGGGATTGGAACCCCGATCTCCCCGCTCCGAAAGAAGCGCTTTGACCGTTGAACCAGGCCCTCGGACCTGATGATACATGTATGTTAGCTGAATGTTTTTTATTTTATTTTTTATGATAGAGCTATTATGTATGCATTGAGATAGGTATGTATGTGATGTACTAATGACATGCAATGATGGATTCTAGATGTATGCCTAGATATTATAGTATGTATGCATAGATGTATGCCTATATATGTGCATGTAGATGTTGTATTAATTTTATGATAATGCAAAATTTGATTTTTATATTTATATGCAAAAAAAATAAGTGAATCTAATATGCAAAACAACCTAAATGTAAGCACCATAGAATATATTAAAATCATCACTCAAAATTTTAACCTTTTCAAAAAATTCATACATTTAAAAGCCAACCATATGTAATATGATAAAAATGTAATTTATGGATGGATGACTAGTAAGAGACTATGAGGAAGCAACAGGGTTTTCATGAGACTAAAACACCCTAGTTAACCAATAAAAATATGTATACTCACTACACAATACTTTGGAAGATAAGAGTCTTGTAGGAATACCTACATAGTCAAGATCCATGTGTGTGCATAGTGATGTTCATTAATGATGCATAAGACTACCCCATTGCCAACCAAATTTTATTCAACCCATTGATGTAATGAGGATCACCTTATAGTCATCCTTATCTTGATTTTGGATGTAGTTGGACTTGAATACTAGGAAATACAAGCCACTAAAAGCTATCTCATCCGTAGGCTAACATTGGTTTGTAAAAAATAAGGTTGCTAATGTGACAAACATGTCACCACGCATAAGACTACTCCATTGCTAGGAGGGTTTCATTCAACCCATTGTTGTAATGGAGATTACCCTATGGATTTTGAATAATTGAGGATTCTAAGGATTCAAGATCATTACCCCCTTCTTTTTTTTTGATTTCTTGGGATACTTACTCCTTTTTGATGAGGAGCAAGGGGATTTATCTGCTTTAGTGGTGAAAACCACTATTTTTTAGGGGTACTTGCTCATTTGTGAAGAGAGCAAGGGATTTTATTTCTTTAGGTATGGGAAGATTGTATTTTTGTCAATTATTAGCATCCTGTACCATGCACATAATAGAATGAGCAAGGGAAACCTTTCATCTAAGGGAACACAGACTACATTGTAGTTTCATCCTTGTTAAAAACATAGATTTTAATGTGTGTGTTTGGGATTTTAAGATATGCAAGGTATTATAAAAGCAATACCTTACCTTCTAAAATCAAGATAGCTATCTAAAAAATTTAAAAAGAGAACTAGGGATGGATGAATGACCAAAAATCCTAGTGGACACACCATAGTAACTTATTTGTGGTGTTGAAAAACATAGTTACTCACAAAGGGGAATGTGGATGATATGATATGTGGAATGTGAGGGTCTTCCCTATGATATTTTGCAAACTAAAATATGTGTGTAAAATAGTCAGTGGTTATCTAAACATCATTGTTGATGTTCATCCAATATCTACCTTATTTTATGAGGACCCCTTAATAAACAAAAACTCAAAAGGAAAACCACAAATGATGATGATGGATAAGGTTTATTAATAAGGATGACTGCCAGACCCTAGCATGTAAGAACAAAAATAGTCCTAATGTAATGAAAGAACATGCATAATGCAAGTGAACAAATGCAATGATATGAAGTGCATGGCATAATTCAACACAATGAAAATGCAATGATTTGTGTTTTTGCAATTTTTTGATATTTTTGTTGAATTTGTTTTTTTTTCTATTTATTTTTTTGTTTTGATTTGACAAAAGGTCTTAAGTGCCTTTGGAGCTTTTTGTGAGTTGACCAAAGGGCTTAAATACCTTTGGAGATTTTTGTGAGTTGACCAAAGGGATTAAGTGCCTTTGGTATTTTTTGTGAGTGGACCCAAGGGCTTAGGTTCCTTTGGAGCATTTTTTGAGTTGACCAAAGAGCTTAGGTGCCTTTGGAGCTTTTTTGAGTTGACCAAAGGGCTTAAGTACCTTTGGGGTTTTTTATGAGTTGACCAAAGGGATTAAGTACATTTGGAGCTTTTTGTGAGTTGGACAAAGGGTTTAAGTTTGGAGTTTTTGTGAGTTGACCAAAGGTATTAAGTACCTTTGGAGCTTTTTGTGAGGTTAAAAAAGGGCTTAAGTGCCTTTGGAACTTTTTGTGAGTTGACAAAAAGGCTTAAGTACCTTTGGAGCTTTTTGTTTTGTTTTATTTTATTTTTTTTAGGTTTTTTAGGCGGGAAGGTGTGTTATCTTAAGCATCCCCATAGTGTGTGGTGATTGGAAAATGTGAGGAAGGTGCGATACCTTTAGAATCCCAAAATTTCTTTATTGGTTGTGATGTGGCTGATGGGGAAGGTGTGACACCTTGAGCACCCCCACTATGCACTATGCTTGATGTGATGTGATTGACCTGATTGGGAGGAGTGATGAAAGTTGAACCCTCCTATTGTGGTAATGAATTCTAATTAATACTATGATTTTGATGAGATGAAGTAAGCAGACCATGTATGGAAAAGCTCTACATGTCGATGAGATATTGGACCACATGTTTGAATATAAGGTAATTATCGATGTCGTGGCCCACTATCTAATGATAAAAGCAATAGTGACATTCCCTATATGATATTGGTTTAGGTCTGTTAGGGTTAAGAGGGTGTATGTCGGGTAACACAATAATTTTTGCCTCCTACAACTTGTAAAATATTGTCAACATGGGCTTGGATAGAGGAGTCCAAGTAAAAAGTTGCAATCTTGAACGAGGTAGACAAGGTGGATCAGTTTGATGAGGTGGTAAGGTTGTGTGTATCTCATTCACCTACCTAGATTTCTCTACTTGATTGGCAGGTGTTGTGTTTGGTTCGTGTGTGGGTAAGGAGTCTATGAAGATCCTATTTGTTGATTATTTATGATAAGAGGATTTCCAATCTAAATCTCTTACCTCTCGATCATATCATGTACTAAATCTCTAAATGGGTAACATGTTTGAATGTTATGAACCCTTTGTTGATGGTAAGCATAGTATACATATTCCCTATGCACCTTTGATCTAGGATTATGAGGATATCAGTAATATTGATGGTCTTTGACTAGCATAATTGATTAGAAAGTGATATAAAATATTTAGACAATGGTGTATAGTTGTGAGGCTAGTGGTATTATTGCTCTTGCCCCTGATTATATTGAATTTTAACATTGTACCACACAAAATGGGGTTAGGTCTGACAATCAGGTGGTTGAGTTTTTTTATGACTCAATCGTAACTCAATGTTTGTGATTCGATTCAATATTTGTTGTAGATCATTGTGTTGATGACTCAATTGTAACTCAATATCGTCTAGCCTATCCAAGATATGATGTGAGCCTAGTGGAGGTGATAGTTGGATGGATGTTGATGAAATTGGATGGCAACTGGTAGGTGGTGGAAATGGATTGGATTTAGGTGCCAAGAAATAATTAAGTAGGTATGGATCATAAGTCTTTAAAATTTGAGTAGATGTGGATGGTTCATGATGATATTGTCTAGTGAGTATGTCCACATGCTCTAATTCTTGATTTAGCTCATGCTCTTGTTTTAGCTAAAAGTGTTCAACTGGGATAGCTTGATTTGGAGAGCTCTGGTTCTCTATCACAACAATTATCATTCCCACAAAATATTGGGAAGATGGATTGGAATTCACATGATTCATCTGCTTTGGTTTTTCTGGTTGATTGGTAGGTGTTGTGTTTTTTTCATATTTTGGCAAGGGATCTCTGAAGACTCCTTTTTTTTTGTTGTTTGGGGCAAGAGTATTGTCAATATGAATCTCTTGCCTCTCAATATAAATATCATCTGTTCGCATTTTTCCTCGAGGAGGGGGCAGTGGAATATGTTTAGTGGGGTAAGGTGGTTGATTATAGTCATCAACCATATCCTCATACAATGACTTAGGGTGCTCCCGATCCTAATACTTTGACCTAATTCCTCATAGATACCTTGCTCTTGTTGAGCATTGTTTGGTTAATTTGATTGGGGCCTATGGTATTGAGGGGTTGCACAAGGAGGATGCTTCCGATTAGGTCTAGGCAACAATTTTTTTCTACCTATAGGTACTTGGTGTGGGAACCGTCTCATGCATGGTTTTTTGAAAATTATCTTGATATAGCTCTTATTGGTGCAACCTATGATATTGCAACCTTAGCATTTGCTAAACCAACTGATATCACTCATATAAGTGTTGTTTATCTAGTTATAGCTAGTTTAGAAATACCTACTTGTCAACATTCTTCCTAAGGGTCTGGTCTAGCTGGTCAATAGTGTGGGGCTGATTGACCTTTGTATTAATATGAAATAACTTGGCTTGCTCTAGATCATTAGAAGCCATTTGTTTCCCATGATCGAGGGAAGTTGTATTGACTTAGTATTTGGGCTTATATGTAAGCTTGACATACTCAGGTGGAACAGAGGCACAACATTCTTGTACAAAATAATCTACTTGAGGAGTAGGATGATTTTTAAGACCTCCCTCCTCCTCATTAACTAGGATTGTATGAGCCGACATAGGTGTTCGAGAAGGATGACGAGTGCCATACCTATATAAAAATGCATATTATCAACTCATTTATGGATAGTCAAGCAGAGTGGATTGATCATCTAACCTCATCCATGGAGAGTACTCCTGATCATGCTCTGAATAATTCCTAGAGTGAGTTGAAATATGAACTCATGAAAATGACCTGCTAGGAACCTCTATGTGCTAAAGATTTTGTCTATGAGAAGCACGAAAAGTATCTTGACCATGGAGGTCATCGTTGCAATCATACCAAGGACCAATAGATTCATCTTTAATGGGGATATCCTCTAGGTTAGACTCTCTGTAAAAACCAATATGCCATTCGAGAATGGCCATATCCTCTGGAATGATGTAGAGGTGTTCCATGCCTCCTTGAAAATTTTCTATGATGCTAGCTCTTGATCGAGCTTGGCCATGTGTGATTAATATGGTATTTATTAAATAACAAAGAAACACACAAGCAAACAATATGATTATATATTTTAAGTTTTATTTATGAGTCCCTATACTGTTTAGTGTATTTTGATGTTGAAAACGCCTATCTCCTATGAAACTAAGGGCAATAAAAATAGAAAACTACTAGAAGGTAGTTTCAGCAAACCTCCTTGTTAGGGAATGTAACCCAAATGGAAAAAAGTGGCTTTCTATTGGATATTGGCTCAAGGGTAACCCTAAAGAATCACAATTACCCCTTAGAGGGAGGCTACATTGTCTGAGTCCTACTACTTGCCCAATACCTTGGGTAAGGCCCCATAGGCTTTCGCTTCACTCTCGATCGAGCTTGGACAAAAAATATAGCTGTGTTCCATGTTTTATTAAGCACCATGATTAAAGGGTGTTAGTAATCCTTCCTAATCTAGGTGTACCCAAGAGTAGGGGACATTTTGGTGATGAAGTTTGGAAGGTCCTTCATTTTTGGCCACTAAGTTTCTAGGGTGTGAGCCAGTGGATGGAGATAAAGCCCATCGTCACCAGTCTCGATTAACTGCTAGTGATGAAATCCAAATCGTTAATGTTAGAATGAAACATGATGTGTGTGGGGTTCTTTTTATTTTTATGCAAAAGAAAATAAAATCACCAAGAACTCCATGCTCTTTTACTAATTGCATAAAAATAACGTTTTAAATTCAAATTTCTAAGTAAAGAATGTTTAATTTTCAAAAATCTAAAATATGCAAAACCCTACATGATTAGCCTAGAGTTAGGTAAAAATCAATCAAATTAATTTGTAGTATATAAGGGGCCATTTCACAGAGATACGACTTCAAACAGGGGTTCTCCTACATAGGGACGATCACCAGTAGGGGTCATCTCATAGAGAGACGATTGCAAATAAGGGCCGTCTGGACCAGAGACAGTCACCGACTGAAGCTTGAAACCTATGATTTTTTGCATCTAATATATGTAACTTAATTTTTTTCTATAATTTTTACTCAAAAAAATAGAGAGACAGAACATACGTACTTACCTTGAAAGCCTACATTTGACGATGTTCCAATTGTCTATCTTTTTTGCTCTCTGATGCGAGGCCATATTCCAGAGGGACAGTTGTCAAAGAGAGGCTACCTCTGTGATAGACAATCACTAAACAAGGGTCATCTCTATTGTAGACAATCAGGCCTACAACTTGCAAACACAAAAATAGATAGTAATTAGTCAAACAAATAACAATCAGTAGGTTCCACCGTGATCGCCACTGAAGCACTGAAAAACTTGTGCACCTTAATAGAAAGGTATATAAGAAAATGTATGATTGAAAAACCATGAAATACAAAATAACTATAAATAATAAAAGCATGTAACCATAACATCATGATAAAACAAGAAAATATATGGAGGTGGGTCCATTTTATTGATAATAGCTTGTTCATTCCAAAATACAGTTACACTTACATTCCCTTGAGGCAGTTCACCATTTCGATACAATAAATACAATAAATAATAGATAGGGTTTGATTCTCCTCTTGGAAGGGAAATGGTGCACTTTTTGGGTTCTCTCGCACTCACAAACTATCCATGGAGTGGGTTTTTTCATGATCTTTGTAATGGATGATAGTATGCAAATCTAGCGCTCTTCCTTCCTCACAAAAATCTATAACCTGCACACAAGAAAAAAAACATGATTAATAGCATGTGCGAATGTAATGATAACTGAAAGAAATAAATAACAAAAACCTGATAAACACATGCATGGAATGCAATCTAACTATGCTGAACTATAAATAATAAAGCTGCTAAGAACTATTAAAATAAAAAATAAAGAAAATAGATCTAAACCTAGGGGTCATCTCTATGTGGGACAGTCATACTTATGGGCTATCTCTGAGTGAGATGGATGAAAACCTGTAGATCCTTTTTTTGAGTTCTATGTGGAGGTGAATCCAGGTTTGATCTATGGTATTTTTGGTGGATTGGTGTGCTTCATGGAAGCAACTTGGTGGATCTGGATTAGTATTCAAAGCGAGCATGTGAGGTCAAGCAAAAGAAATAAATGCACACCTCTATCCCTTGGAGAAGTCCAACAAAAATACCTTCTTAGGGAGTTGAGATGATAGCACTTTGATTCTCATGAAAACTATTGGATATCTGGTTGAAATATGGTAGCACTTCATTGCTTGAAATTTGAAAACTCTATATTTTTGAATGAGGGGTGGGCTATATTATATAGATTCCTCAAAATGAATTTAATAATAGTGCCACCCTATGCATGAAAAAGTGAAGGAGAAGTTCACATTGAAAAAAGTGAATTAATTTCTTTGAAATATCATGTGCACTAATTTTTGTCATGCTTTGTTATATTTCAAGCTCATGCATGTGCAATATTGTAGCACAAATTCTTGCAATGGTTTAACTGTTACTTTTGGTTTCCAGTTATGTCCCACTCTTTTTTTGGTTCTACTTCTAGTGTGACCATCATGAGGTGGGACAACCCTGACTGGGGGTCATCCCTTGGTAGGACAACCTCTGGAGGCTATCTCTTAGATGGACGACCAGGGTTGTAAAGGGAAAGATCCAATGTTTGAGTGGTGAAAACCACTATTTAAGCCCTAAGGCTACCTAAGGTGGGTCATATGGTCTTCAAGGAATCCATATAAGTAGTATCCTCAATATGATGTATTGTAAGTGTATACACATTCATACCACTAAGTTATAAAAAGGAAATTGCATTCTCTTGACTCATCACCACCCTTAGATAGGCTAGATAGAATTTATTTTCTACAATTTATATTGCAAGTAATTTTCTATTTTCTTCCCTTACCTTTTCTCTAGAGTAACCTAGTAGAATTTGGTTGCTAAAAGAGGAATGGGTGCCAAAATATTGCATCATAACAAGGAGTTAGCCTTGGTAAAAAGACCTAGAGGTCATTTTAAGGAGCCATGTCCCATGCTTCCCTATATTTTCAAGGATTGGCACCCCACACAAGGTATAGGGTATTACATGCGCCTGCTCAAAGTGATAAAGAGTGAATTGCAACCATAGGGGATCATGAAACCTAGGGAATAGGGATCATTTATGGCTCCTAATAGTTCAAATTAGCATACCTAATGGGACCAAACTATAAAAATCTATCCCTTGATCTAGAATCAGGACATGGTTCTGGTGAGTCCTAGTTATCAATTTTTTGAAACTTTCAATAAATTCACTTAGCAACTCCACTGCTCAAAAGAAGAATCCCAATTTGTTTTACCAATTTTGGATGAGGCTACAATGAGAATCTTATTTTGACTAAAAAATCACCACCTTGTGACTCTTCTACACAAGGAATTGAGAAAGTCTCAAAAGGGATGGCTGGGACAAACTTGTGGTTACATGAGCATAAGTTCTATCACTAGATCAATGGCAAAATAAAACTCTCAATTGTTCTTACCATCTCTTAATATTATTAGCTGATAGAGGAATTAATGATAAAATATGGCTACCTCAACTAACTAGAATTAAATAATAATATTAACTTAGGATAATGGAGGTTTTCTGCAACCATCGACAACATCAACCACCTAAAATCAAGTCCTAACCTCTATGGTGAAGTCCTTGCCATATTTTATTAGAGAAGATGCAAACATTATGATAAAGCATCCCCAATACATGGTCAGACTATATGCACTTTATAATGTTGGAGAACAAGACATCACCCTCAGACTACTAGAAACTTCCCTCAGAGAAAAAGTAAGGAAGTAGTATGTCTCTCTCACTCCTAACTCTATCACTAATTGGGAGCAACTTGCATACCAACTCATTGATCTCTTCAAGAAGAGGACAAATGAGGTGTCACTATTAGAGCAACTGATAACCATCAAGAGGGCCCCTATGGAATTCATGGATGATTTCAATGCTATATTTCAAAAATTTTGGCATAGAATTCTAGAAGAAATATAGTCTATACTAGGCATGGATTCCATATACTACCTTAAAGCAATCAATTCTAAAATAACCATGATGGTAAAAACCTGGGGAGACAACTCACTATCAAATGATAATGAGATAGCCACTCAAGAAAAAATAGACCTCATTCAGATTAAGATGTTGGCTCCTAGACCACCTACACCCCTTTTTCTTGATGTCCAACTATTGTATCAACCCCTCCAACTATTCAACCAACCACCTTACAACCAACTACCATGCCTAATCAATCCCCCTCATAGGAATCCTTGTCTACCACTACTACTGCCCCCCTAACCTTGAAATACTCAAAAATAAGAAGAATGTAAAATGCTATGAAGGACATAAAAAATGGGATAATATCCCTAAAGTACTAGCAAATATTGTAGAGGTTTGGTTATCAGAATTACCCTTGCCCCCTTTTCACCAAAGCAATCAGGGATACTAGCCTCCATTGAATAAATTTTAGATATTTCCTACTTCATTAGTTAGACAATCCAATACTTTCTAAGACTATAGGAGATAAATGGTTCCCATCCTAATCCCTATGTATACGGATCCCATAAATTTTGTAAGAGATATAATCATAGCCCATAAAAACTATATAGGAGATTTGTACGATTAGCCATATTACTATTTGGATCCTTATTATTTGGACTATGTGATTCTCTAGCAAGCCACATGTCCAATACCTCTACTCATATATCAAAATGATTTTACCCAAGCACTGATCCCAATTTCTCAAATATTTCCATAAGAGATTCTATCATTACTAGACATTGGAGCACTAGAGTAGACCTTAGTAGCATAGAATGAGGAAGAAGTCTACACCATCCCTAGATGAATAAATGCTCCACCAGACAACAAGACACAATTCTCATCTAGTGTTCTTACAAGGAGTAAGAAGAGGGAAGTAGAGGAAACTCAAGGGTAGTAGAAACTAGTATCAAAGTGTAAAAGGATAGAAAATGTCCATCTAAATCCTTTAGTATAGTGGAATTTTTGAAGAAATATTCTATAACCTTGTTGGTGTGGGATATACTCTAGATAATAAAAAAAATAAAATAATATATAAAAGGATTATAATATATCAGATAATTAAGAGGGTGTAAAGAGACTTATGATAATATATCCCCTATTTCCAATGGGTACGAAAAGATAGACCTACCACTAAAAGTTAAAAACTACTTCAAGTGGCCCTTAGAACTGATGCAGGAGCCTATCTTCTAGAGGGCATAACTTTTGATCCGACCATTGGATCATCTTGAAATTTTATAGGGAGATAGATAACGAGGTGTAAAATTTCATGGAAAGGATTATTTAGAAGCCTTGCATATTTTTTAGTGTGTTATCGGGCCCTAATTCTTTCATCTAATGCCCTGCAAATAAGATTTAGTGTTTTTTTGAGAATCTGGAAGGGGGCATATTTGGGATAACTTCTTAGTTAGGCATGGGTAGGTGTTGATATTTTCTAGGAGGCCTAATATGAAAAACCAATAATTATTATTAATTTAGAGAGCTATCTGAGCTTTTTTTTGGCTAGCACTAAAAGATGAAATAGCCAAAAAAAAAATAAAAATAAAAACTAAAAAATAGAATTTCTTATCTTTAGGATTAAATATTTAGGGTTTCTTTTAGGATGTATATATTCCATTGGTATCGTATTGTAAAATGGGTGAAAATACAAAAATGAGAAAGAAAGCATTTATCATATTATTTCCATCTATTGTAAATTTTTGTGTGATTGGGAATTTTGTTTTTGCTTTGTTTCTTTTTCATCATAGTTTTATGTGATTGGAGGTTCTTGTTCTAACCTCTTGTAGCTGTATTTACACCAAGAACTATTCTATAAGGAAAAGGAAAGAAAACAATCAATAGGAGACATGATGAAGAAGGGGAAGGTCCCACTAGATCTACAGACAAGTTGTCACAGCCCATCCCCATTGTATTTTTTAAAAAGGATATTAATTGATCTAAGGGATCAATTAATAAATAACTAGAGAGTCATTGGCCCTAAGAATTTCTACAAAATTCCAATTAAGGGATTTTGTGAGGTTTTGTGAAAATAATTAATTATATTTTGAAGAAGGTAATTCAATTTAGTTTAATTAGTACCATAGATGGACACTGTTGGACACTTGGTACCATAGATGGAAGCCACCATGAATGCGTGTCAGTAACATCTCTTATTTGGGAATATTAGTCTCACATGGGACATATGCTAGACTTGGCATACTTTATAATGTCTTAGGTGCATATTGTTTAATAGCTAAGCATGCTTGGCACTTAGCTAAGCCCCTTAATGATGGTAAAATCCTCTGTACCTAGAAAATTTGATTGCAAACTTGTATTCGTTGGCATATTAGTACTTGTCATGTATCTATAATTGATTTATTTGTTTACTATATTTGATGGTTGACAACCTGGTTACTTAGGGTGAATGTAAACTATCTCCTTTTGACCGTTGGACCAAGGAAATGATTGTTGGACCAAAACATGATTGTTGGTGATTTTTCATGAGTAATGTGTGACTATTGGTAATCCAGTTTGCAATACTAGTGAATAAATAGACCCTAAACTATTTTAAAGAGGAATTAACCCTTAAGGGGAGATAATAAACAAAAAGGGATCCTTGTTAATATTAAAGGAAAAAAAATAACCCTTAATTAAAGGAATAGTTATCATAATTAATCATGTTCGAGGTGTAGACCAATTGGTTCATCCAAACCCCATAAGGGAGGCAGAGGTCCAAGGTTCAAATCTCAGGCCTCGCCGGATTGAATGCTTGTCCCTTTCCTGGTGCTTTCAATAGTGTAAAAGGTTTAAAATGATTATGGCATGGTGGTTATAGGGGCGGACTGCACGAAGATCTGTGTGGCAGCTTTTGGGGTAGAAATCACAGAATACTATGGCGACCATGAAAGCTGGACAACCTACCTGGATTCATGGCGGCTACCGATTCCACCATGTAAATACAACAACAACAAAAAAATTATCATAATTAATCCCTTGAAAGAAATAAGAGGGATTAGACTTCTTATAATAGGAAATTTAGTATCCCTTTTGAATTAAAGAAGGGGGAAAGATTATGAATTAGGAAATAGGCCCCATTTAGATTATGTGAAGAGGGATAGTCTTTGAAATTGATTTATTAAGGGGGTTTTGCTTAGGTTTTAGATAAACCAGGACTTTGAATAGTAAAAATGTATTTAGGTTCAATTTAACAAGGCAATTGACTAATTAAGGTGAATCATAATTTGTGTCTTGAAGATAATTATGTTATTTAAACCTAACCCCTTCACTATTTCCCTAAATTGAAGGATATATATATATATATATATATATATATATATATATATATATATATATATATATATTTATGCTTTTGGAAAGAGTAATATGGATCCAATTTGATAGAAATCAAAGTGAGGGAAAATTTATATATCATTTGGAAGAAATTAATAGGTTAATTTCTCGAACGAAAAATTTGTATCAAATCTTGGAGAAATTTGATAACAATTTTGGAAAAACATGAATGCTACCTAAAGATTAATTTTGGTGGTAAATGGATTATAATATGGGGTCAATTATTGGTAGAAAAATTTATGGTAAATATATTATTAGAGAAATTATAATATTTCCTCTTCATATGCTTAGTATGGTTACTTAGCAAATGAAGGATTGAATGTGTATAAATCTTGGAGAATGAATATGAAATTCATTCTCAAGGGAATTATGGGGTTCTCTCATTAGTCTCATCGATAAGTAATCCATGCTAGGATTAATGATGAGTTTTCTCCTTAATATGAATCCGATGATCATTTCATAAATATGTGGATATAAGAATTTGTGATATTTTTATGTATTGTATTGATGAATTGGAAAAAGGAAATGTGGAACTTCCTTATTTACATCATGATTTGAAAAAGGAACGATTTGATTCCTTTAATTGTATAATTGATTTAGATAAAGGATCTATGGGATGCCTTTCTATACTTGTAATTATGACAACTTAAATTTATGAAATGAGAGAAGAAACATATTTTGGAGGTTGGGTTTATTCCCCGTGAGGGTTCCTAGGATATATGTTGTGTATCTTTACCTTGTGGTTTGCAATTGATTTTTACATGGATGATACTTTTACTTTTCAATATGATGTTATTTAGATATATTACGAATGTTATATTTGAATTACCATAAAATTGTATTTACATGTTATTTACTTTCCACTGAGATAATATTTTAATGAATAATAGATATGTATTCTCAAAGAGTTATGATGCAATGATTTATACACTTTTCTTTAATGATTATGCATGGTATTTTATTAATATGGAAATGTGAATGGAATTATGTTGTGATGATTATTTTACAAACACTTATGGATGCTTTAATCTAAAAATACTATAGTAATGGAATGTAAAATGATAATTAGTTTAGTATGTTCCGAGTTGGAGCTTGAAGGGGTTGAAGCCCAGGGATTGTAATCCATGTTTGAGTTGGAGCTCAAACAAAGTTCTTACATTTTGAGTTGCAACTCAAATGTACATGTGGAATTAAAGTCATATGTTGATACTTCATGATAATGCAACTATTGAAATAAAGTATATAATAGAAGGGATATCTTGGATTAGAAATGTGTGTGGTAGATAACAAGACTTAATAAACCTTATGAATGAGAAGGGAAAATAATTGTGCTTAAGATGATTATTCTAAGGCCTGTGTAATTTTATCATGTGGAGTGATAATTATCTTAGTTACCTCATCATGGAGATGAGGGTAGTAACTAAGTATTTAAGATTTGATGATCCACCATGGAGGTGGATATCTAATCTTCAAGGCATTCTCTTGTGTACTAGGCTTCTTGGATAGTATGGAGAATTATTATTCCACTATGTTTGGGATAAAATTTTAACACTATGGTAGAGACCATTTGAGCATTCTCTTACCATGGTGGTGGTATGAGGGTTTTGTAGAAGTTGATCACTTCTACTCAAGAGTGACTCTGACGAAGTCTTAATATATTTTGATGATTGATGCCTTGGTAACTGACAATAAATTTGGAATATCTTCATTTTAGATCATAATTATGTTCCTTACTCATAGAAATATAGATGGTTACGTAGTAATAATTGGGGTTGTTATAGTTGGTATCAGAGCCCAGGCTAGATAATGAATTCTAGTGTTAGTTTTAGTATAGCAAAATATATGAGCAAAATAAACCATAGGTTGGTTAAAATCTACTGATTATACAATTTAAGTGATGACTGTTAAACAATTATTAATATTGTGGTAGTTATTAAATTTCTAGGCTGAATGGCTATAGGCTCACCTAGAAATGAAATGTTGCATGAAGTGGTAAGATATTGAAATTGTCTCAGGAAAATAATATATTTGATAAGTTATGGGAAGTAAGAAAATTAACCCCATTTGGAAATACAAGTTTTGGAAGAAAATGGTGATAATATCTTGAGATGTGGCAAGAGTGTGAATAATATTATATTTGGAAGTTTAATTGGAAGGTACATAAAACTTATTCAACTTCTTTGTTGGCATGTTGAATTAAAATTTGTGTTGAATAGTAGAAACTAGGAGACTTTGTATGTGGAAGTGATGACTAGTAGAAATGTCAATACACACTTTGTAAGGAAGAAGAAAATACTTGGATATTGATTATGTGCAAGCATTTCCTCCCACTATTGGAACCATTGGTGTATCCAAGTGGAAGAGCTAGGTGAATCCTCTAGGTATGTGGGTCTTACACTATGTACCTTAGACTCTTTTGAGGACCTAACTTAGCATTTAAATCTCTCAACTAAGCTCCCTCTTTACCTTAAGTGTTGTAAAAATGATAATAGGAGTTGATAGTAACCCCTAAGAGGAATATTTGGAGAAATTCCATAGAGGCTAAGCTCAAATATAGGTGGAGTTAACCTAGAACTTAGAAATTATCATGTAAAAACCAACTAATTGGGATTGATTATGATCAGGTGACCAATAAAAGAATGTTTTATATTATTTATTAATTGAAGATACTAAGCAATATTTGAATACAAATGTGGCCATAGGCAAGAGCAAGGAGTTGAATATCTCAGCCATGGCGAAAGAAGACAAGGTGAGAGAAAAACCACCATATTTGAAGTAGTGGTCATCGTCAAAATACCATCCTATGAGACATCACAAAATATCTCAAATCCTCCCGAATCAATATCGTCATCATAGAATACTATGCCACCAGATCACCCGAGTGGTGGTCAGGTTTAATAGTATGTTATACACTATTTAAATATGAAATAGTTCCATTACACAGTGAATGTGGTATTAAAATATGCATATAATAAAATTAGTATAAAAAAACACCGATGATAAAATTATGCTAGTCCATAATGATACAAGACTAACTGTAAATAGATAAACTCAATTGTGTTTCATTTGAGTCATTAGTGAATATTTGTGGATGTGCCACACTATGAGATGACACCTTACGAATAGACACACATGACTATGACCATTGTCAACAAAGTAATAATGACCAAACTTGAAAAATGGTACCTAAGGATAAAATACCTGAATAAGTATGTACAAAATTAACTGATGGAGTCATCAAAGGGTCGATGATGGGACTTTATGTAAAGTTAAAGGTCATAATGAAGAGACACACATGTCACAATAATGAATTTTCAAGCACGTTGGAAGATGTTATCACCTCGATAATTGAAGAGGAATTAGGTGGCCTGAGATGATTGAGACGTCATCCATGAGGATGAATGAATTTGAGGTAATTGAGATGACATGGATTGAAAAAAATTGATGTAATAACTCTAACATCATAGTGTTGAGAAGATGGTATAGAGTTGTAACTTGGAGATTTTATTTCAACCCTGGTGAAAGAATTAATTTATCAATTATTCATGGTAGTGAATACAATTTTACTTGTATTAGGGTTTACCCTATTGATATTGATGATATTTGGAGTAAAATCCATAGTATGCTTCTTGATCCTTCTAATTTTTAGTGGCCAATATGTTGGTGCATACAATATGGGAAAATGGCTTTTGGAAATTGTAGAACCAACTGAGACAACAATTCAGAGATATAATAAATAAGACCATTAAATATCATTAGACCATGACATACACTAAGAATAATCTTTTAGAATTCTAGGGACAAATTGAATGCTAAAGACTAGCGATGGTTAAGAATAAGAAATATTGGTTTGGAACGAATGACTCATATAGAGCCAGTACATGTAGACAAATGTTATATGTCAAGCTTGATTGAAAGGTGGGATCCCAATAGAGGGGTATTCCAGTTACCCACTAGAGAGATGACCATCACCTTAGAATATGTGTACCAAATATATCGGGTACCAGTAGAGGGATGCACAGTGATCATTGCCAATGAAGTAGATATGGGGCATATTTTGGAAAGAGTGTTCAAATTTGAGTGGAGAAGTGTGAACACTGATAAGGGTAGCATAATGTTTGAGTTGCATTATGTGTTGGGTAGACTGACACATAGACAAGCCATAATGATGGCACTCATATCAAGTATCATTTTTCCTAAATTGACAGGTGCACGATTTCCTTAGAATATGTTGGGGATAGTATAGGATCTAGTGGAGAGGTCAGTTGTATTTGCATGGGCTCCAACATTGTTGTATTAGAACTATAGGAAGTATTTTGAGCTAAGAACAATGAAGCGAGTAGGAATGAGTTGTATTATTTTACTACAAATATGGGCCTACGAACATGTAGCTATAGTAATACCCCGAGGGTTACCCTATGATGCACGTAAATTTGTGGGGCCAAAGATACCTTATGCATTAAGGTGGTAAAGCAGGAAAGAGTGGAATAGTAATAGACCATATGAAGGCAATAAAGAGTGGTTTTACTCTATTTGGGAATATTTGCAATCCCAAGATGTGATCTAGAGACCATGGAGAGAAGGTCTAGTATGGGATAAAGATGAAGTGCAATATACTCATGTGCAGTGACCAATGTGGTTGATTGGATGTGTGAGCATGCAATACGAGTAGTTTCAATATACTCAAGTATTGTGATAGTTTGGTATTACACAACAAATACCATAAACACCCATGATTTATATGAGAAAAGGGTGAAAAGGAGTGATACATCCACATATGGAACCATTAACCTTAGAGCTCGATGAGGTTATATTGACACCAGATAAAAATTATGTGGGTACAACCATAAATTATGATAGTTGGTGGGCCACACAGTGATGGAAACAAGAGGAAAATATGAAAGAGGATATCGAATATAGTAGAGAAATAACAGAGGCTATTGGTATAGAAGAGGAGTTTTCACATGAGAAGGTAGTAGAGGAAGAATATCCTAGAAGACATGTACATTTTTGGGTATAAATAGAAGTAAGTCCATAAGATATCACCAAATATGACCCAATAAGGGAATTACAACATGAAGTGGAAGCTTTGAAGGAACAAATATGACTGTTAGAGACCCAAAAGTTGGATCAAGAAGGTAAATGGGTGCAAAAAATGTTGAGGTTGGAGATCAAGAGAGATGTTGCCATTATAGATCGAGATAGGCTCCAACTGGAGTTAGCACAAATACATAACTAGAGGGATACAATAGTAGCAACCCTACATGTAGAGAATGCACAACTACAACAAGCAAGGGAAGATTATAGAGATGCATTCTTGGACTCCTATTTTGATGCACTAGTGAGCCATGGTTTGCTCGTCCTATCTCAGCTAGTTGTTAGTGCATATCATGGGTGAGGGACAACAACTTGAGCAACTCGAATGAAAACATAGGATAGAGCTCAAACAAATTTTCAAGTAGTTTTCCCAATAGTATCTCAAACAAGAGGAGTTGTAGACAAGAAAAATTGACCCATTAAGATAAGTTTTTCCTCTTAAAAAACTAAGGTCATATTCAAGAGAATTTTTACCCTATAAAATAATCTCAATTCTTCTTAAATTTTAAACCATTGGATAGAGCTTGAAAATATCTTTCCAATGGTATATTATATGTCCAATTTTGATATCGTTTGACCCCTCAAATTGTAAACAAAAACTATGACATGTCTAACCTCCTGATGAGATTGGAAGTTCGATCCAAGATCGGATCTAAAGTGTGTGAGATCGTAAGTATGATCTCTGATAGCCATTTTAAGTATGATATTGTAAGTTCGATCTTGTCCAAAAAAAAAAAAACTCATATTAGTAAAACGATAAATTAAGTTGCAACACTATTATCTTTATCTATCTAACTGCGTGACGGTTACCGGATCAGATCCGCCAATCACCCCTAGATTGTAAGAGGTTGCAACCTATTTTATTTTTGGCCCAAACCTTCCAATTTTCTTAGCCTATTTAATCAGGCATCCTTCCTCCAAATTCCTTCTGACTTGTTGATCAAATTTTGCATTCTAGCTGCTTAAATTTTGTATTAGCTTTCATTATTTTATTGTGTTTTTGTAGCATCGAAAGTACGATCACTATGTGTGCGTGGTTAAGATCTACAATCAAGCATATGATCTCACCCAGTTAGCATTTGATTTTGATCTGTGGTTATGATCTCGTATACATACTACCTGGGGGTAGCTCCAAGTTTTATTTTTCTTTAGTCTCAAATCTACATTTTAGTATCATATTTATCATCTACCATTTCATATAGAATAGAATTTTGATATTATAATTTTCGGTGTTCACCATTTTGCATATAATTACATACTTTGCATGATTTTATCCATATTCACATCATTTCCTATTCATATAGCATTTAATCAATTTTATACGATCTAATATCTGCTTAACAAGGTCTGTAGCGCATTGCAATTTCTCTATTTTGCATTGTATTTATGAAACTATAGGTTTCAACTATGATCAGATCTATCGATCACTGATAAGTAGACATGATCGCTGATCAGTTGATATGATAGTTGATGATACATTTGATCTTGCCTTGCAACCATCCAATCCTACCAGCAATAAGTAAATAGAACCTGCATCAAACTTTTAGACTGAGTAAGAGTGTCAAATATCTTTAGAACTAAGCCTTTTTATTATATTATCTTATGTCTACCTCTTTTTACTGTATTCATTGAAATTAAATTGCATTTAAATATAAAATTAGTTGCATTGGCAAAAAAATAGGTGATTGTAAGCAAATAAAAAGAACACATCAAACAACCTCCCAACCCTAGGCGTGGAAACTACCATAGCAAATGTTTCTTGGTGAACCCTAAATAATTCATCAAAAAATCACCAAAGAAGACACGAAATCAAGTGTCTCTCTTCGAGGTGTAGATCTACTATTCTCCCATTCTACTTTGAGATGTGAATCCATTAGCCTGATGGAGAGGAGTGCAAGAATTATAGAGCTACATTTTTTGGTGAACCCGATGTGAATAACGTAGGCATATTTCTGATTTATAAAACATAAAAAGCATAAAAATTATAAAACATAAAACAAAAAACATAAATATCATTAGTCAAATTTACACATTTTAAGTAAATTTCATATATGTTAGACATTAACATAGGAAGAGCTGCAAGAAGAGATGTTAGAACCTTGCTATCTATCCAATAACTCTCTATAACAGCTAAAAATTCTAGTATCCCATCTCAAGAACAATGGAATGAACTTTGGAAGAGATTAGACATTATAAAAACCAACAAACTAAGACTTAGCCAAATTATAAGGTTTGACATAGCTAAAATCCTGGAGGCCGATAATGGTTCTCGCTACTTTGATTTTCAAAGGGCATGTGAGAGGTGGTTAACAGAAAGAAAGCAAGTATTTCTTCAACTGTTTATACCTTTGAAGATTACCTTTAAAATGTTGTGTTGTATACAGGTTTCTAGCATACATAGAAGATCAAGAAATAGTCTTGGAAAATAAGAGAAGATTCCACAAAACTCCTAGGGCAGTCCATTATCGTGAGTATTGTCACAAAATATATTTTTATGGTCAAGGCTATGAAACTGATAATATCACTATAGCCCATTTTATCAAATTCTTAAAAGCTAAGTTTCAGCTTGAGGAAGAACATTACATGTCACCTAAAGAACTTGAACCCATTAAGAATATCCATAGATTATTTCAGGAAGATTAAGTATAATACCTAGAACATTATAATTATATTTTTCGTTGTGTTCTCAAAAATACAAAAACATAAAAAACCAAAAAAAAATTAAACATATTTACATATTTGCAAGATAAAAATATCCTAAAAAGAAAAATACCTAGAATTTTGATAAGTGGTAAGCAATTAAAATATGATTACATGGAGGATCAAGATCAAGAAAACCTTGATGACAGGGTAAATATTGAAGATGATAAACTCATAGAACAAGGTGAGGATGATAATGGAGGAGAAGGAGAAGAAGAACCTAATCAACCTTTTGTGGATTCTAGAGGTCATGTAAGCTTTAAATCTATTCAACAATTCATGAATTTCATGAAAGAACATATAGATGAACTTCATCATGTAATAAAAATAGAACATGTACTTCCATCAAGAGATTATTCAATGGAGGCCGCTATAGAAGCTACCCTCCAAATAAATGAAAATCCAATTACATACATAGATAACACAAACCAAAATCAAGCTGGTCCATATCATCAAAATATAGATTTGAACAATAAAAAATTAGCAATGCAACAAAATCCTAAACAAAATCAAAATTCTTCTGCTTCTCAATATCCTAATAAACAAATAGCTACATCACAAAGAGCTATGAAAATTCAAAATACCAATAATCCTCAACAAAAAGGTTCAAAAAAACACAATCCCATATAAACTACATAACACTATTCCCACAAACACTTTACACAATAGTATTTCAACTGGAAATCCTTATGTGACAACACAACCCCACTATCAAAGACACAACAACATGATGTGAAAAAATCAATTTGGTGGACAACCACATAGGCTTTAAGCCATGGTTAAACAATTAGCTTCACATCTATATCAAATGGATCCCTACCATCCCTCATACAGTTATAGAGAGATGTGTAGTCAACCCTTGGATCCTATTGTGGTTGCTCAACTATACCCAAAACATTTCCCTATGTCTGTCGTCTTGATATATAAAGAAACTAAAGATACTATTTAGCATCTTCGCATATTTAGGACAACATGTCATGATATTTCTTATAATGATTTGTTGTTACTCAAAATATTCCCTAAAAGTCTCAAAGGCATGGCCTTAGAATGGTATTATCAATTACCAACTAATTATTTGAGAAAATTTGAAGAGACAATGGAAATGTTTGTTCACCAATTTAGTGCATACATAGAAAGACATGTCACTATTAAATATTTATACAACTTGAAACAAGGGAAAAATGAAAGCTTTGCTGACTTCCTAGCCAAATGGAGGTAACTTCTAGGAAAATTGCATTTTACCTTACCTCATCGATAGATGTTGGAAATATTCATTGGTAATTTACAAGAACAACTATCTTATGAAATTGCTATAGCTATAGTAACCTCTTTTTATTAAGCTATAGACTTACCAAGAAGGGTAGAATATTCCCTTATCAAAATACGACAATTTAATAAAAGGATGAAGATAAAACTTCCAAAAACCAATATAAGAATAAATAAGTAGTAGGTGATGGAGTCACTGATAGTAGAAATAGATCAAACATCAATACTACAGAAGTTGTAAAGAAGTTTTTGTTAAATATTCCTGATAAACCTCCAAGAGAGTTGACAAAACTAAATCAACCATTAACCATGATTTTGCCTCAATTACTAGAGCAAGGTTTGATATGGTTTCCAGAGATAAGACAACCGTATACCACTACAACTGGATATAGGGTTGATCTTCATTGCAAATTTCATCAAGTAGATAGACATTCAAAAAATTCTTGTAAACGGTTGAAACATATGATACAAGATTTGATTTATAAAGGTAAAATGGAAGTAGAACAATTTCCTTCAAATAATAATCCTCAAAATAATACCCAAAAACAACCAACTCAAAATGCAAATCAAACTTTAGATATCTTCCAACATACTTTACCCAACCATGGTAAAGAGGATGTACATCAACTAGAACATCATAATGTTCCTCCCACAACTCGGTATGTGGGGAACATTAACAACTTTTTACCACAACAAAATTTGCAAACTTCATATATGCCTTCTCAATCTATAGTTACAATTAGGCCCATACAATATTTTCAATTTTCATATTCAGAAGATATAAGAAGTGACACAGAAAGTGAAATAGAAAGTAAAATGGATATCACCTTAAATAATTCAAATAGTTCTTACTATGATTCAGATCAAATTCTTCCCATAACATATTTATAAATTCCAAAAGAACCATTCCCTAGAAGAATGACCACTTGATATTCATCTCAACAAACACTTTCAAATGAACAAGCAACAAATGCTAGACCTCACTTTGATCACTTACAAAAGAATAACTTTGTGGGCACTATTGGAGCCATCAATAGGCAAAAAGATCAAAATCAAAATTCTCAATCACAAACTCAAACAACTGATCAAGACATAGGGATATTACAAAATCCCTTACCCAATAATCAACAACAAGACAATAATCAATTGTCATATCATAATGTGCCTCATCATAACGATATTATTAGTTTAGTAGTAGAGACTACAATAAAGTAAGTTATTGTCCAACTAAATTATCTTGACAATCAGGAGATAAATTCTTCATCCAACCAACCTTCAAGACCTCTCTTAGTTTTGAAGAATAATCCAAAAGAAGATACAAGCATAGAAAAACCATCTTTAGTGTTGAAGTCTCAACCTAAAGTCACCTTCAATATTCAACAACAATGATATAATCATCCACATAAGATATCTCTTTTGGAACTTTTATGAACCTCTCTTATTCATAGGGAATCTTTGTTCTTTATTCCCTCTTTCTTTATCGTCACTAAAACAAGTTCTCTATTCTTTTTCTCTTTATCTTCATTGTCACCTTTTGTCGATCACATTTTATCCTTCATTCTTTCTCTCATTATTGTTATTACATCAAGTTATCTATTATTTTCCTCTTTATTATCATCGGTGTCTTCTATCTATAACTTTTCTTCATCTACATCTACATATCGTTATTCATAACAACAAAATCAACTATCAACCATTCAGCTTCAATCACCTACACCACAATCAAATTGTTCTTCAAAACCTCATTTAATTTTAAAGCCACCTTAGACATGCTATACTCAAATAACCTTGTATAATATATATAGATCATATTGTGTATATCACCAATTCCATCATCAAAAACAAAAAAAAAATCAAAAGTCAAGTTACAAAACAAACAAAAAATAAAAAAACATGGAAATTTTTCAAAAAGTATTTCAAATTATGCATTATTGTTTGTTGTCTTCAAATAATTTGAGTTATATTTCATCTTATTTCGGAGAAACTTTATCTTGAATCACTCACTTAATTTACATATTTACTAAATTTTGATTTTGTCACTTAGATTATAAATCTCTCTTGAACCAAATTCACTATTACTTCACTAAATAAAAATTTGAGTTTTGGGAACTGGTCTTGCTAATTTTTAAACCAAGAACACACTTTCATATCTTAAAATGATTTGTTGGAAATTTGAAAAATGATGCTACATAGTAGTCTTAGTTCTTTAAGCAAAAATTTTCCCTTGCTATCCTATTATGTGCATGGTATAGAATACTAATAATTGGCAAAAGGACAAGCTTCCCCCTACCCGAATAATATTCCTTGTTTCGTGTTTAATCTGAGCAAGTATCACAAAAAATAAAAGCAAAAAGAAAATAAATAAAAGAAAATAAAATAAAAAGTATTACTAAAAAAAGCAATAAAATCCCCTTGTTCAAACAAAATGAATAAGAATCCCTACTCAAAGAAATAAAAATAAAAGAAGGGGGTAATGAGCTTGAATCCTTGGAATTCCTCAATTATTCGAACACCATGGGGTGATCCTCATTGCAGATTTTGTGGCATCAAGCCGACTTGGAAATGGTGGTATCCTTACGCATGGTGACATGTTTGTCACATTCGAGACCTTATTTTTTATTGACCAATGTCCACTTGTGTATTAGATAGTTTTTAGTGACTTGACTTACATAGTAGTTTAGTACAATTGCATCTACAAATTCATGGTTAATAAATATTTCACTAGCACACACATTGGTTCATAAAAAATGGCTTATATTATTACCTTACTCAAAATTGATAAATTAACCTCACAAAGAACACACATTTGATCCTTGAGAGATTTTATATCATTATGACAATCAACATGGATAATGAACTCACACATCACACACTGGTTCTCGATAAATTTGACTTTGTCCTTGAAATAATTTAAAATATTTCTTTCTTTTTTTCTAGAAAACATCAGTTTGTAACCAGTTGCATTAATCCTCATAATTCGCTTCATTTTAGCACCTATAATATATATATATATATATATATATATATATATATATATATATATTATCTTCAAAATTTTCTAACATGTGACACAATGATTTATTTTCAAAATACAACTTGCGTTTTCAAAATCATATATAATAATTTATTGCATTTTGACTTCGCGATGATGGTATAATTCCTAGCAATTATTCTCTCTTAAATTTCACACTAGGAATTCTATGCCTAGTGCAATTCATCCTTCCCAATTTTTCATGCTTAAATCACTTTATATCCCCACAAAAACAATATTTATCAACCTATTTTCTCAAAATCATTTTGTCTTAAAATCAACATCTCTTTTCATCATCATAAGCCTAAAGGTTACTCTTGAGCCCTACAAAATTTCTTATTATTAGCATTACAAAACTTCCTCACAATAGGATCCTCTCCATGACCTAGCAAGCATTGATCTCCACCAACTATCATATAACAACACAACATCCTTTGAGGTTCATTGCTAATCCATCAATTTTATCATCACACAAAAACATCTTTTTCAAAAACACACTTTGCAAAAATAAAATCATTTTATTTTATGTTAAGCATGATCAAAATATTCAAAGCATGATTACAAGAAATTCAAACATTATAAGCAAATGCAATAAATCATACAAATAAATCACACAATTTTGCATAAACAAAAATGATCAATATATATCTCTCAAAATATAAGTAAAAAATGAAGCTAACTGGTATGCCACAATCTCCAAAATCGGCATACTCAGTCACTAGGAGGTATACCACAAAAAAAATCTTGCTATATCACCCCTTTTACCCTAAAATTCAAAAAATTTGAGTTTTCCACCAAACATAGAATTTGGTGCAAAAACGCAAGGGCGCATCCTAGTCAATAAATTAGTAATTTTTTTTCTAAAACATTAATTTTCCATGAACTATTCATTCTAAACCATCTACTCCTTTCTACCTATGTCAATCATAATTACTTCTACTCAAGTCTCTACACATTTCTTTGATGCATTTAATGTTCATAAATATGCCAAAGAGGGGGCAAAATGTAGACAAGAAAAATTGACCCATTAAGATAAGTTTTCCCTCTTAAAAAACTAAGGTCATATTCAAGAGAATTTTTACCCTATCAAATCATCTCAATTCTTATCAAATTGTATACCATTGGATAGGGCTTGAAAAGAGATTTCCAATGGTATATTATATGTCCAATTTTGACACCATTTGACCCCTCAAACTACAAAAACACTATGTACATGTCTAACCTCATGACGAGATCGGAAGTCCAATCCAAGATCGGATCTAAACTGTGCGAGATCATAAGTACGATATCTGATAGCCATTTTAAGTATGATATCGTAAGTTCGATCTTGTCCAAAAAAAAAAAAAAACTTAGATTAGTAAAACAATAAATTAATTTGCAATGCTTTTATCTTTATCTATCTAACTATGTGACAGTTACAAGATCGGTTCTGCTGATCACCCCCAGATTGGAAGAGGTTGCAACCTATTTTTTTTTACCCCAACCCATCCAATTTTCATAGCCTATTTAATCAGGCATCCTTCCCCAAAATTCATCGTGACTTGCTGATCAAATTTTGTATTCTAGCTACTTAAATTTTGTATTAGCTTTCATTATTTTGTTGTGTTTTTGTAGGATAGGGAGTACGATCACTATGCGCGTGTGGTTACGATCTGCGATTGGAAATACGATCTTGCCCAGTTAGCATCTAATATTTCTCTGTGGTTAGGATCTCATATACATACTATATGGAGGCAACTCCAAGTTCTGGTTTGCACTTCTTTAGTCTCAAATCTACATTTTAGTATCATATTAATCATGTGCCATTTCATATAGAATATAATTTCAATATTATAATTATCGGTGTTCACCATATTACATATAATTACATACTTTGCATGATTTGGTACATATTCACATCATTTCCTATTCATATAGCATTTAAATCAAATTTATATAATCTAATATCTGCTTAACAAGGTCTATACTGCATTGCAATTTTTTAGTTTTTTATTGTATTTATGAAACTGCAGGTTTCTACTATGATCGGATCTATCGATCGCTGATCGACATATACGATCGCTGATTGGCTGATACAATCACTGATCATACATCCGATATTGCCCTACAATCATTTGATCCTACCTGTAATAAGTAAATAGAACCAACATTAAAATTTAGGATTGAGTAAGAGTGTCAAATATCTTCAAAACTAAGCATTTGCATTACATTATCTTCTATCTATCACTATTTTTTGTATTCATTTAAATCTAAATTACATTTAGTATAGGTTAGTTGCATTTTGGCCAAAACTAGGTGATTGTGAGCAATTAAAAATAACACATCAAACAACCTCCCAACCTTAGGCATGGAAACTGCCATACAAATATTTCCTGGTGAACCCTAACCAATTCATCAAAAAATCACCAAAGAGGGCACGAACTCAAGTGCCTCTCCTCTGAGGTGTAGACCTACTATTCTCCCATTCCCCTTCGAGGCATGGATCCATTAGCCTAAAGGAAAGGAGTGCAAAAATTTTAGAGCTACATTCTTTGGTGAACCCGACGTGAATAACATAGGCATATTTCTAATTTATAAAACACAAAAAATCATAAAATTATTAAAACATAAAACAAAAACCAAAAAGATCATTAGTCAAATTTGCACATTTTAAGTTCATTTCATAGATGTTAGATTTCAACATAGGAAGAGTTGCAAGCATAGATGTTAGAGCATTATTATCTACACAAGAAATCTCTCTAGTAGTTGAAAACTCTAGTATTCCATCTCAAGAACAATGGAATGAACTTTGGAAGAGACTAGACATTATAAAAGCCAACACACCAAGACTTAGCCAAATTAAGAGATTTGACATAGCTAGAATCTTGGAGCCCGATAACTCTTCTCACTACTTTGATATTCAAATGTCATGTGAGAGGTGGTTAGTGGATAAGAGAGCAAGTATTTCTTCAACTATTTACACTTTTGAAGATTACATTGAAAATGCCATAACAGTACACATATTTCTAGCACACATAGAAGATCAAGAGATAGTCTTGGAAAACAAGAGAAGATATCACAAAACTCCTAGGGTAGTCCATTATCATGAGTATTGTCACGAAATATATTTTTATGCTCAAGAATATGAAATTGATAGTATCACTATAGCCCATTTTGTCAAATTCTTAAAAGCAAACTTTCAATTTGAGGAAGAGCATTATATGTCACCTGAAGAACTTGAACCTATCAACGATATCTATAAACTATTTCAGGAAGATTAAGTATAATATCTAGAATATTATAATTATATTTTCTGTAGTGTTTTCAAAAATACAAAAACATAAAAAAACCAAAAATAAAAAATAAATATATATTTACATATTTACATTTATATAGGTATATATATATAACATATATACCCAATAATTTAAACATATATATATATATATATATATATATGCAATATAAAAACATCCTAAAAACAAAATGCCTAGAATTTTAAGAAATGGTAAGCAAATAGAATATGATTGAGGAACAAGATCAAGAAAACCTTGATGATAGGGTAAATATTGAAGATGATAAACTCACAGAACAAGGTGAGGATGATAATGAAGGAGAGGAAATAGAAGATCCTACTAAGCCTTTGGTAGATTTTGAAGGTAATGTTAGCTTTAAATATGTTCAACATTTTACTGAATTTTTAAAAGGTCATATAGATGAAATCAATCATGTGATAAAGACAGAATATTTACTCCCAATGGGAGATTATTCAATGGAGGCCGCTATAGAAGCTGCTTTCCAATTAAATGCAAATCCAATAACATACATAAATAGAACAAATCAAGATCAAGTTGGTCCATCTCAAAACACCAATCAAAATATAGATTTGAACAATAAAAAACCAGCAACACAATCAAAATCCTAAACAAAAACAAAATTCTTCTTCTTCTCAAGCTCCTAATCAACAAATAGCTACATCACAAAGAGCTAAGAAAATTCAAAATTCCAATCATCATCAACAAAAAATTCAACAAAATACAATCCCATATAAACTCCATAACACTGTTCCCACAAACACTTTACACAATAGTATTTCAACTGGAAATCCTTATATGACAACACAACCTTATTATCAAAGACACAACAACATGATACAACAAAATCAATTTGGTGGACAACCACAAGGACTTGAAGCCATGGTTAAACAATTAGCTTCACGTCTAGATCAAATGGATCCCTACCATCCCTCATACAGTTATAGAGAGATGTGTAGTCAACCCTTGGATCCTATTGTGGTTGCTCAACCATACCCAAAACATTTCCCTATGTCGGTCCTCTCGATATATAAAGGAACCGAAGATCCTATTGAGCATCTTCGCATGTTTAGGATAGCATGTCATGATATTTCTTATGATGATTTGTTGTTACTAAAAATATTCCCTAAAAGTCTCGGAGGCATGGCCCTAGAATGGTATTATCAATTACCAACAAATTCTTTGAGAAACTTTGAAGAGACAACGAAAATGTTTGTTCACCAATTTAGTGCATACATAGAAAGACATGTCACTATTAAGGATTTATATAATTTGAAACAAGGGAAAGATGAGAGCTTTGCTGAATTCCTAGCCAAATGGAGGCAACTTCTAGGAAAATTACATTTTGCTTTACCTCATCGAGAGATGTTGGAAATATTCATTGGTAATTTACAAGAACAATTATCTTATGAACTTGCTACAACTACAGTAACCTCTTTTGATCAAGCTATAGACTTAGAAAGAAGGGTAGAAGATGCCCTTATTAGAAGAGGATAATTTAAGAAAAAGGATGAAGATAAAACTTCCAAAAACCAATATAAGAATAAACAAGTAGTAGGTGATGGAGTCACTGATAGTAGAAATACCTCAAACATCAATACTACAGAAGCTGTAAAGAAGTTTTTGTTAAATATTCCTGATAAACCTCCAAGAGAATTCACAAGATTAAATCAACCCTTAACCATGATTCTACCTCAATTATTAGAACAAGGTTTAATACGATTACCAGAGATAAGACAACCAGATACCACTGTAGCTGGATATAGGGCTGATCTACATTGTAATTTTCATCAAGTGGATGGACATTCAACTAATTCTTGTAAATGATTGAAACATATGATACAAGATTTGATTGATAAAGGTAAAATGGAAGTAGAACAATTTCCTTCAAATAATAATCCTCAAAATAATACCCAAAAACAACCAACTCAAAATGCAAATCAAACTTTAGATATTTTCCAACATCCTTTACCCAAACATGGTAAAGAGGTTGTGAATCAACTAGAACATCATAATGTTCCTCCTCCAACTCGATATGTGGGAACCATTAGCAATTTCTTACCACATCAAAATTTGCAAACTTCTTATGTGCCTACTCAATCTGTAGTCACAATTAGGCCAATACAATATTTTCAATCTTCATCTTCAGAAGACACAAGAAGTGACACAAAAAGTGAAATAGACATCACCTCAAATAATTCAAATAGTTCTGAAGATGAGTCAGATCAAATTCTTCCCATCATAGATTTATTAGTTCTAGAAGAACCATTCCCTAGAAGAATGACCACTCGACCTTCATCTCAACAAACACTTTCAATTGAACAAACAGTAAATGCTAGACCTCACTTTGGTCACTTACAAAACAATAACATTGTGGGCACTATTGGAGCCATCACTAGACAACAAGATCAAAATCAAAATTCTCAATCACAAACTCAAACAACTGATCAAGACATAGGGATCTTACAAAATCCCTTACCCAATCATCAACAACAGGAAAATAATCAATTGTCATATCATAATGTGCCTCATCACAACAATATTATTAGTTTAGTAGTAGAGACTACAACAAAGCAAGTTCTTGCCCAACTAAATCATCTTGACAAGCAAGAGATAAATTCTTCATCCAACCAACCTTCAAGACCTCTCTTAGTTTTGAAGAATAATCCAAAAGAAGATACAAGCATAGAAAACCCATCTTTAGTGTTGAAGTCTCAACCTAAAGTCTCCCTCAACATTCAACAACAATGGGACAATCATCCACATAAGATATCTCTTTTGGAACTTTTGTGAACCTCTCCTATTCATAGGGAATCTTTGTTCTTTATTCTCTCTTTCTTTATCATCACTACAACAAGTTCTCTATTATTTTCCTCTTTATCATCATTGCCACATTTTGTCCATCACCTTTTATCCTTCATTCTCTCTTTCATTATTGTTATCACATCAAGTTCTCTATTATTTTCCTCTTTATTATCATCAACATCTTCTGTCCATCACTTTTCTTCATCTACATCTACTTATCATTCTTCATCACAACAATCTCAACTATCAACCAATCAACTTCAATCACCTACACCACAACCAAATTGTCCTTCAAAACCTCCTTTGATTTTGAAGCCACCTTAGAAATGCTATACACAAATCACCTTGTATAATGTATATAGAGCATTCTTGTATATATCATCAATTCCTCATCAAAATAAAAAAACAAACAAAACAAAACAACAAAAATAAAAAACATGAAAAATTTCCAAAAATATTTCAAATTCTGCATTATTATTTGTTATCTTCCAAAAATTTCAAGTTATATTTTATTTTCTTTCGGATAAACTCAAAAGTTATCTTGAACCAATCACTTAATTTACATCTTTACTAAATTTTGATTTTGTCACTTTGATTATAAATCTCTCTTGTACCAAAATCACTATTACTTCACTAAATAAAATTTTGAGTTTTGGGAACTGGTCTTGCTACTTCTTGAACCAAGAACACATTTTCATATCTTAAAATGATTTGTTGCAAATTTGAAAAAGGATACTACATAGTAGTCTTAGTTCCTTAAGCGAAAAGTTTCCCTTGCTATCCTATTATGCGCATGGTCTAGAATACTGAGAATTGGCAAAAGGACAAGCTCCCCCTACCCGAATAAAATCCCTTGCTCCTTGTCTAATCTGAGCAAGTATCCCAAAAAGAAAAGAAAAAAGAAAAAAAAGAAAAGAAAAAGTAGTTTTACTACAAAAAGCAATAAAATCCCCTTGTTCAAAAAATGGACAAGAATCCCTACTCAAAGAAATCAAAAGAAAAGAAGGGGGTAATGAGCTTGAATCCCTGGAATTCCTCAGTTATTCGAAAGCCATGAGGTGAGCCCCATTACGATTTGTGGCTCAAGCCGACATGGCCTTGGGTAAGCCTTTCGCATGGTGACATGTCTGTCACATTAGCGACCTTCTTTTGTACAGACCAATGTCCGCTTGTGGATTAGCTAGCTTTTGGTGACTTGACTTACATAGTAGTTCAATACAATTGCATGCACAAAATCATGGTTAATGAATCTTTCACTTGCACACACATTGGTTCATAAAAGTTGGCTTGTATCATTACCTTACTCAAAATTGGTAAATTAACCTCACAAAGCACACACATTTGATCCTTGAGAGATTTTGTATCATTATGACAAATCAAAATGGATAATGAACTCACACATCACACACTGGTTCTTGATAAATTTGACTTTATCCTTGAAATAATTTAAAATATTTCTTTGAATTTTGCTAGAAAACATTAGTTTGTAACCACTTGCATTAATCCCCACAAATCACTTCATTTTAGCACCTACAATATATATATTATCTTCAAAATTTTCCAACATGTGACACAATGATTTATTTTCAAAATACAACTTGCATTTTCAAAATCATATATAATCATGCATTGCATTTTGACTTCGTGATGATGGTATAATTCCTAGTAATTATTTTCTCTCAAATTTCACACTAGGAATTCTATGCCTAGCGCAAGTCATCCTTCCCAATTTTTCATGCTTAAATCACTTTATATCCCTCACAAAAACAATCTTTATCAACCTATTTTCTCAAAATCAATTTCTTTTAAAATCAACATCTCCTTTCATCATCATAAGCCTCAAGGTTACTCTTGAGCCCTACAAACTTTCTTATTATTAGCAATACAAAACTTCCTCACAACAGGATCCGCTTCATGACCTAGCGAGCATTGATCTCCACCAACGGTCATATAACAACACAACATCCTTTGAGGTTCATTGCTAATCCATCAATTTTATCACCACACAAAAACATCTTTTTTTTCAAAAAACACTTTAAAAAATCATTTTCTTTTATGTTAAGCATGATCAAAATATTCAAAGCATGATTACAAGAAATTCAAACATTATAAGCAAATGCAATAAATCATACAAATAAATCATGCAATGTTGCATAAACAAAAAGGATCAATATATATATATCAAAATATAAGTACAAAATGAAGCTAACTGGTATGCCACAATCTCCAAAATCGGTATACTCAGTCACTAGGGGGTATTACCTAAAATGAAGTAGTAAAATGAAAATAAGTTAGGTTTTACCCTAATTCTTCATTTTATTCACTTTTACCCTAAAATTCAAAAATTTCGAGTTTTCCACCAAACATAGAATTTGGCGCAAAAACTCGAGGGGGCATCCTAGTCAGTAAATTAGTAATTATTTTTCTAAAACATCAATTTCCCATGAACTATTCATTCTAAACCATCTACTCCTTTTTGCCCATGTCAATCATAATCACTTCTACTCAAGTGTCTACACTTTTCTTTGATGCATTTATTGTTCATAAATACGCCAAAGAGGGGGCAAAATGTAGACAAGAAAAATTGACCCATTAAGATAAGTTTTCCCTCTTAAAAAACTAAGGTCATCTTCAAGAGAATTTTTACCCTATCAAATCATCTCAATTCTTCTCAAATTTTATACCATTGGATAGGGCTCAAAAAGAGCTTTCCAACGGTATATTATATGTCCAATTTTGACACCATTTGACCCCTCAAACTGCAAAAACACTATGTACATGTCTAACCTCCTAACGAGATCGGAAGTCCGATCCAAGATCAGATCTAAAGTGTGCGAGATCATAAGTACGATATTTGATAGCCATTTTAAGTATGAGATCGTAAGTCCGATCTCATCCAAAAATAAAAAAACTTAGATTAGTAAAATGACAAATTAAGTTGCAACGCTTTTGTCTCTATCTATCTAACTATGCGACGGTTATGGGATCGGATCCACTGATCACCCCCGAATTGGAAGAGGTTGCAACCTATTTTGTTTTGAGCCCAACTCCTCCAATTTTCTTAGCCTATTTAATCAGGCATCCTTCCCCTTAATTCCTCCCGACTCGATGACCAAATTCTGCATTCTAGTCGCTTAAATTTTGCATTTGCCTTCTTTATTTTTCTATGTTTTTGTAGGATCAAGAGTACGATCACTGTGCGTGTGTGGTTACGATCCATGATTAGGCATATGATCTCACCTAGTTAGCATCCGATCTTGCTCTATGGTTACGATCTTGTCTACAGACTGCTTGGGGGCAACTCCAAGCTTTGGTTTGCATTCTTTAGTCTCAGATCTACATTTCTAGCATCATATTTATCATCTTTCATTTCATATAGAACATAATTCTAATATTATCATTCTTGGTGTTCACCATTTTGCATTTAATTACATACTTTGCATGTTTTTATCCATATTCATATTATTCCCTGTTCATATAGCATTTAAATCAATTTTATACGATCTAATATCTTCTTAACAAGGTCCATATCATATTGCAATTTTTTTTTTTGCACTGTATTTATGAAACTGCAGGTTTTTGCTATGATCGGATCTATCGATCATTGATCGACGGATACGATCATTGATCGATAGGATATTGATCGTACATTCGATCTTGCCCTGCAACCATTCGATCCTTCCTACAACAAGTAAACATAACCTACATCAGACTTCCGGGTTGAGTAAGAGTGTCAAATTTCTTCAAAATTAAGCATTTGCATTAGATTATCTTTTGTTTATCATTGTTTGTTGTATTCATTGAAATTAAATTGCATTTAGTATAGAATAGTTGCATTGGCCAAAACTAGGTGATTGTGAGCAAATAAAAAGAACACATCAAACAACCTCCCAACCCTAGGCATGGAAACTGCCATAGCAAATGTTTCCTGGTGAACCCTAAACAATTCATCAAAAAATCACCAAAGAAGGCACGACCTCAAGTGCCTCTCTTCGAGGTGTAGACCTACTATTCTCCCATTCCCCTTTGAGGCGTGGATCCATTAGCCTGAAGGAAAGGAGTGTGAGAATTTTAGAGCTACATTATTTGGTGAACCCAACGTGAATAACATAGACATATTTGTAATTTATAAAACAAAACAAAAACATAAAATTATAAAACATAAAACAAAACCAAAAATATCATTAATCAAATTTGCACATTTTAAGTAAATTTCATATATGATAGACTTTAACATATGAAGAGCTACAAGAATAGATGTTAGAGCCTTGCTATCTATCCAAGAACTCTATCTAATAGTTGAAAATTTTTAGTATCCCATCTCAAGAATAGTTGAATGAAATTTGGAAGAGATTAGACATTATAAAAACCAACAAACTAAGACTTAGCCAAATTATAAGGTTTGACATAGCTAGAATCCTGGAGCCCGATAACACTTCTCGCTACTTTGATATTCAAAGGGCATGTGAGAGGTGGTTAACAGACAAAAGAGCAAGTATTTCTTCAACTGTTTATACCTTTGAATATTACCTTGAAAATGCCATAACAGTACACATGTTTCTAGCACACATAGAAGATCAAGAAATAGTCTTGGAAAATAAGAGAAGATTCCACAAAAATCTTAGGGTAGTCCATTATCGTAAGTATCATCACAAAATATATTTTTATGGGCAAGGCTATGAAACTGATAATATCACTATAGCCCATTTTATCAAATTCTTAAAAGCTAACTTTTAGTTTGAGGAAGAACACTACATGTCACCTGAAGAACTTGAACCCATTAACGATATCTATAGACTATTTTAGGAAGATTAAGTATAATATCTAGAACATTACAATTATATTTTCTATTGTGTTATCAAAAATACAAAAACATAAAAAATGAAAAAAAAAATATATTTACATATTTGCATATTTATGTAGGTATATATATAACATATTTACCCCAAGAATTTAAGCATATGTATAACACATATATATTTGCAATATAAAAACATCCTAAAAACAAAAAATAACTAGAATTTTGAGAAGTGGTAAGCAATATCTAATTACATGGAGGATCAAGATCAAGAAAACCTTGATGATAGGGTAAACTCATAGAACAAGGTGAGGATGATAATGGAGGAGAATGAGAAGAAGATCCTAATCAACCTTTTATGGATTATGGAGGACATGTCATCTTTAAATCCATTCAAAAATTCATGAATTTCATGAAAGAACATATAGATGAACTTCATCACATAATAAAATATAACATCTACTCCCATTGGGAGATTATTCAATGGAGGCTACTATAGAAGCTACCCTCCAATTAAATGCAAATCCAATGACATACATAGATAACACAAACCAAAATCAAGTTGGTCCATCTCATCAAAATATAGATTTGAACAATAAAAAATCAGCAACACAACAAAATCCTAAACAAAAACAAAATTCTTCTGCTTCTCAAGCTCCTAATAAACAAATAACTACATCACAAAGAGCTAAGAAAATTCAAAATACCAATCATCATAAAAAAAAGGTTCAACAAAACACAATCCCATATAAACTACATAACATTGTTCCCACAAACACTTTCCACAATAGTATTTCAACTAGAAATCCTTATGTGACAACACAACCCCACAATCAAAGACACAACAACATGATGCGAAAAAATCAATTTGGTGGACAACCACATAGACTTGAAGCCATGGTTAAACAATTAGCTTCATGCCTAGATCAAATGGATTCCTACCATCCCTCATACAGTTATAGAGAGATGTGAAGTCAACCCTTGGATCCTATTGTAGTTGCTCAACCATACCCAAAACATTTCCCTATGCCTGTCCTCTCGATATATAAAGGAACCGAAGATCCTATTGAGCATATTTGCATGTTTAGGACAACATGTCATGATATTTCTTATGATGATTTGTTTTTACTAAAAATATTCCCCAAAAGTCTCGAAGGCATGGCCTTAGAATGGTATTACCAATTACCAACCTATTCCTTATAACCTACTATTTGTCTGATATCGATGAAATGGGTCTGATATTGACTAAGATCGAACCTATTTTGATAATATCGGATGATCCGATATTGCTAAATTGACCTGATCTTGCTGTTACGGCTGCACGATGGTAACAATTCCCTAAAACATCCAAAATTAAGCTCATTTAAATAAAAAACATGAAATTATTAAGCTAAAAGAGTGTAAAATACTCACCCTAATAGCTCCAGGTCTTGCTCGGACAACATTCACATGATGGATAACCTCTACTATCTTTTTCTCCAGATCACTAAACCAGAAAATAGAAAATTACAAATAAATTAAGTTTTTATTCTTTTTTTTTGTTTTTATTCGTCTCATTTTACCCGTAATGTAGAGAATTTTGAGTTTTTCCCCAAACATAGATTCTAGTGCAAAAACTCAAAGGGGGTATCACACCTAATGTAACTTGCAATAAAATTTCAAACATTAATAAATTTTGCAATAAATTTTTGCTTTCTCATAAAGCATGCCATTATTTTATTTAATGCATTTTTTTCCAAAAAGCGCTAAATAGGGGGTAAAATGTAACACCCTAAAATTGACTCACATTAATCCACATTAATCAAAAACTTGCAAAATTTGATTCCTAGTTGGTTACCTTGATTTTCGTACCCTCTTGGCAAGATAAGGTCTAATATTGACGAGATCATATGTACAATCTTTGATAGTCGTTCAGGTATGAGATCATAAGTACGATCACATCCGAAAACTAAAAAAACCTGGTTTGGCAAAATGATAAACAAGTTACAACGTATTTTTTCTATCTATTCAACTGTGCGACAGTCACGGGATCAGATTTTTTGATTAATCCCAGATTGGAAGAGGTTATAACTCATTTTATTTTTAGCCTAATTTCACTATTTTTCTTAGCCTATTTAATTAGGCATTCCCCCAATATTCCTCCTAACTCTATAAAATTTTGTATTCTAGCCGGTTAATTTTTGCATTAGCCTTCATTATTTCTCTATTTTTCTTTAGGATTGGGAGTACGATCACTAGTGTGTGAGGTTAGGATCCACGATCGTAGTTACGATCTCGCCCAGTTAGCATTCGATCTTGTTATTTGATTATGATCTTGCCTGCAAACTACTTGGGGGTAACTCTAAGCTAGGCTGCAAACTGCCAGCAAATGTTTCCTGGTGAACCATAAAAAATTCATTGAAAAATCACCAAAGAAGGAACGAAATCAATTGTCTCTCTCCAAGGTTTAGATCTACTATTCTCTCATTCCTCTTTGAGATATGGATCCATTAGCCTGAAGGAAATGAGTGCAAGAATTTTAGGGCTACAGGTGTAGACACAACACAGAGTGGTGAAAGGACCGAAGGGCAACAACCTTGAGATTCATTCATTGGGCATAAAGCTACCACTTTATAGGATATAAGTATGTATAGTATCTATGCCAAGAAATTGGAAAAAATGTAATCAATAAATATTTGTATTATATACTTTTATTTGTATGTTTCTGATATTTTTGAGTAGAAATAGATAATGAATTTTTTTATGTTTATGATAAAAATGATAAATAAATTTAATTAATTAGAAAACATGAATGCAAATCTTATAGATATGGAAGAATGGGTGTGGAGTCCATTATTGGAGGAGGTATGGGACTCCTCCATGGTTTTATGTTGACTAAAAATGTAAACCAAGGGACATCAAGGATGATGCACTGGTAGTGGCAAATAGGTTTGCCAAAGAGAATTTTAGGATATGTGAGTATCCTAAAGTGAGATTTATGAGATTATGCTTTTGTATTTGATGACACCTAACTCTATTAGGTTAATTTTTTGTGAGAGTTTTTGATAAGCCTAAATAGACATATTGTATCTAACCTATTAGAGAAACCTAATTTCATGTCATATCTATGAAAATAATATGTGATTCTATTATAGCAATGTACTATTGTAGTTGGTTATGCATTGAAAGATGTTTCAATGACCTTGATTCTATGATGAGATTTATGTATTGATGATGTTTCAATACTTATTGTTTATGCAAAATGGATGTTTTATTGCTTTGAGGACATGGTACTACTGATGTTTTGTATTTTTGCAGGACCAGGTATTCTCGTGGATGGAATATGTTACTTACCATCAGAAACGAAACACTGGAAATAAGGAAAAAAATGATGACTCACATTGTTTTGTAAAGGTATAAGTACTATTTTTTTTTCATTTTTATGCATTAACTAAGCTAGAAGTTGTGAAAAATACAACAAACTATGTTTAGTCCAAGGGGAGAGTATGTCACAACCCGTCCCCATTGGATCTTTTAAAAAGGATATTAATCGATCTAAGGGATCAATTAATAACTAACTAGAGAGTCGTTGGCCCTAAGTATTTCTACAAAATTCTAATTAAGGGATTTTGTGAGGTTTTGTGAAAATAATTAATTAGCTTTAAAGAAGGTAATTCAATTTAGTTTAATTAGTCTAATTGTAGAAGCAATTAGGATATTTGGACTTCACAAAATTTGTCCAATTTTAATTGGACCAAAAGAAATTTAGTGATATTAAATAATATAGGGATTATTTTATTATTTAGGTTTATCCATCCCTTATTCATGGCCTATTTTTATTGGTGGAAATTAAGGGAAGATTCCCCTTTCTAATCCCTAATAGTGTTGATTTTGTAAGGTTATGAGACAAAGGGGACACAAAAAAAACAAGATCACTCACCTTATCTCTATTTGGACCCTCTTCTATTTTTTTGAATTTCCCCTCCACATGGTTTCAAATATATTATCTAACTAAAGGCATCTTTTAATATTAAAATAATAAAGCCACTATTGTGCTTGTGAATGGAAAGGAATATTTTATTATAAAGAGGAATAATTTTGAAGGAGAGAGAAGGAGGAGAAGGAAGGGAACTAGAAGGAGGTAATCATGATGGTTAATGTTGAAGGTATCAAGAAGGTTATGAAGCCTAGGAGAGCAACCGGTTGGAGTTTGCTTCTCATTTACTTTCCTAATGCTAATTTTATACCTTGATGTGTAGATTAACTATGAATTTATTCATCAATACTTTGGAATGAATTATTTATGCTGGATGAGTTTATTCCTCCTACTTGTTACCCTATTTTATTTTTGAGTTTTTGAAAAACTTTGAGATAGGTTCAAATCGATCTTCAATTTGCAGGTAAATTAGGACGATAAAAAGGTGTTTTGAAACAAATTGAAATCATACTCTCTAATGTATCTATTTTAATCACTCATGATGTTTTCAACCTTTATGATAATTAGAGTAGTCTAAATTGACCCTGAATTTTTATTTATTGGTTTCCTCTACTAAATATCCTCTATGAGCCAATATAAGACTAAAACCATCAATTCTTTGCTTTGGAAAATGTGACCGTGCTATCACTACCTTTCTAGTATGCTTAAAGTAGGATTTTAGAGAAGAATTATATGCCAACATGACTGTGACTCAGTAAGATAGACCATCATTTTATTTTGGTCAGTTGCCATTTCCAGTGTTGTTAGACATATTTTTGTGCTATAAACCTTGGTTAGAAGTTATTATACCTTAGTTTGATGCCTATACATAGTCATGATTGAGCACTTTTAATAGATGGTATCTATAAATACTCTCTCTATGTTGCAAACGTGCCACATATGCTAGTAAGCAAGACATGTCAGATTCTCCAACAAAATCTTGGTCATAGTATTGTAGTTTTGGGAAGCTCCTCATGAGGATTGTGCATTCTTAGAGATTGAAGTATTGACAAGGATTAGCCAAGAATGGATTGTAAAAGTCCTTAATATAGCTACTTCTCTCTTGTTTTTTTACATCGGTCACTAACAAATGAATTCCTTACATCATGTTTAATACTCATTGACTGACGGATGGAAGAAGTAAATATATTAAAACTCAACCTTAGCTATTTTGTTAAGCATGTCATCATCCTACACAATAAAATTATTGGACACTTGGAACCATAGATGGAAGCCACCACAAATGTCTGTTAGTAACATCTCTTATCTGGGAATATTAGTCCCACATGGGACATATGCTGGACTTGGTGTACTTTATAATGTTTTAGGTGCACATTGTTTAATAGCCAAGCACACTTGTCACTTGTCTAAGCCCCCCAATGATGGTCAAACCCTCTATGCCTAGAAAAGTTGATTGTAACCTTGTATTCATTGGCCTATTATTACTTTCCATGTGTTTACAATCGATTGATTAGTTTGTAATCTTTGATGGTTGACTACCCAGTTTCTTAGGGTCAATGTGAACTAACCCCCTTTTGACCGTTGGGCCAAGGAAATGACTGTTAGGCTAAGAAGTGATAATTGGTGATTCTTTCATGAGTAATGTGTGACTATTGGTAACCCAGTTCACAATATTGGTGAATAATTAGACCCTAAACTATTTGAAAGAGGAATTAACCCTTAAGGGTAGATAATAAACAAAAAGGGATCCTTGTTAATATTAAAGAGAAAAATTAACCCTTAATTAAAGGAATAATTATCATAATTAATCCCTCGAAAGAAATAAGAGGGATTAGCCTTCTTATAATAGGAAAGTTAGTATCCCTTTTGAATTAAATAAGGGGTAAAGATTTCGAATTAGGAAATAGAACCCATTTGGCTTATGTGAAGAGGGATACTCTTTGAAATTGATTTATTAAGGGGGTTTTTCTTAGGTTTTAGATAAACCAAGACTTTGAATAGTCAAAAGGATTTAGGTTCAATTGAACTGGGCCCTTGACTAATTAAGGCAAATCATAGATGTGCCTTGAAGATAATTATGTTATTTAAACCTAACCCCTTCACTAGTTCCCTAAATTGAAGGATATATATATATATATATATATATATATATATATATATATATATATATATATATATTTATTTATGCTTTTGGAAAGAGAAATATGAATCCAATTTGATAGAAATCAAAGTGAGGGAAAATTTATATATCATTTGGAAGAAATTAATAGGTTAATTTCTTGAAGGGAAAATTTGTATCAAATATTGGAGAAATTTGATAACAATTTTGGAAAAACGTGAATGCTACCTAAAGATTAATTTTGGTGGTAAATGGATTATAATCTGGGGTCAATTTTTGGTAGAAAAATTGATGGTAAATCCATTCTTAGGGAAACAATAAAATTTCCTCTTCATATGCTTAGTATGGTTACTTAGCAAATTCTACTTTGAAGGATTGAATGTGTATCAATCTTGGAGAATGAATGTGGAATTTATTCTCGAGGAAATTATGGGGTTCTCTCATTAGTCTCATCGATAAGTAATCCATGCTAGGATTAATGGTAAGTTTTCTCCTTACTATGAATCTGATGATCATTTCATAAATATGTAGATATAATAATTTGTGAGATTTTTAGGTGTTGTATTGATGAATTGGAAAAATGAAATGTCGAACTTTATAATTTACATCATGATTTGAAAAAAGGAACGATTTGAATCCTTTAATTGTATAATTTATTTAGATAAAGGATTCATGGGATGCCTTTCTATACCTATAATTATGAGAACTTAAATTTATGAAATGAGATAAGAAACATATTTTGGAGGTTGGGTTTATTCACCGTGAGGGATCCTAGGATATATGTTGTGTATATTTACCTTGTGGTTTGCAATTTATGTTTTACATGTATGATACTTTTACTTTTCAAGATGATGTAATTTAGATAGATTACGAATGCTATATTTGAATTACCATAAGATGGTGTTTAAATTTTATTTACTTTCCAATGAGATAATGTTTTAATGAATAATAGATATGTATTCTCAAAGAGTTATGATGCAATGATTTATACGCTTCGCTTTAATGATTATACTTGGTCTTTCATTAAGATGGGAATGTGAATGGAATTATGTTGTGATGATTATTTTACAAACTCTTATGTATGCTTTAATCTAAAAACTATTCTAGTAATGTTTGGTAAAGTGACAATTTGTTTAGTACGTTCTGAGTTGAAAATCGAAGGGGTTTGTTGAGTGTTAATTTTACCCAATTGTGAAATTACACTCTTCCTTAGGGTTTGAATCCTAAAACCCTCTCTTGTAAAGAAGTTAAATAAAAACAACTTCTTCAAGGTCTCCGCTATAATGTGTGTATTAGTAATCTTAATAAAATATATCAATTCAATGCTAGGAACACCTTAGTGATTGCAATAACTGTAAACAAGGGGTAGTGTTGGTTTATTTTACCATGCTACCTTAATGATTGTTCATGAAACCAAAATAAAAAATAAATGTGAATTGGCTCTCATATGACCATGATGTAGGTCTTAGTTATTTTTATCTTGAGTATTTTAAGGTAGATTTTATCTTCCTTATTAAGTGGGTTTTAATCAAGCTTTACCTTGCATTAAATCTTACTTTAAACATAAAAGTAAATATTAAAATCTATCTATGAATGTGAATCCGAAATGATGAATAAGCTTCTTAAATGTAGCTTCTTATCATGAAGATAAAAATAACCTTTGATATGAATAATAAATTATTCCTCTTTGGTGAAATCAATTTTCACAAAGAGATAATAATTTATAGCCTTGAAATGTAGGCTTTAAAATGTCATTTAATTATCTTTCTTTAATGAAATAATTTTCATAAAGAATAATAATTTAATGTATTAAAACAATAGCCTTTTAATACAACATATAAAATCACATCTCTTTAATGAAATAAAAAAATTCATAAATATAGGTGCATTAATGGCCCCAAAAAAGATAGCTTATGAAATGCCATAAAATTAACCCCCTTCGATGAAATTGTAATTTTCATAAAGGAAAGTTTATTTTATGCTTGCAAATAAAAAATATGAAGTTGAAAAAATCTGATTTGACTCCAAAATACGAAAAATGAAATTCTGAAATTATAAAATCTGCATCAAACAACCATTCAAAAATTTGCATAAAATCAAAATGACCTCGGAATGACTCCGAATCTATTGCGTATGATAGATTTTACATCATTCTTCACAACCATGTAATTATTTTTATCATTTTATTTTTTTTATTTTTATTTTAATCTCTGAAAATTAAAAAAAATAGCAAAAAGAAAGTTTGAAAAATTAAAAATTAAAAAAAATGAAAAACGGAAATGCTGTGGCCTCGAATTTCTCCATAGACCCTGCAAGCATTAGTATTCTGCATAAAACCAGTATTAGAGTGACCCGACTTCGTGCAATCAACATCTAATACGATGCGAGCTTCAAAGGAAAAGGGTGCAATAAACTGAAAACGAAATCAAGTTAACCATAAAAATGCATAAAACTTGAGACATTTCCAATTAATTGCTGCAAAAATATATTCAATATTTCATTACAATGCAGAAAAAAATACCCAAAGTTGGCATCCAAATGGTGAAAATCAGCCCAGCGGTATGCCTTCTTCTTCCGAAAAAATCCCCAAAATATCCCTCTTTTTCTGTGCATCCATCTGGTTTTTAAACTCTTCTCTCTTGACCATTTGTTTCAGGTTTCCAAACCCTTGATTTCTCCTTCCAACGCTGTTGTTTGGTTACCCTTCGTTGGCTTTCCATAACGTCTTTCTTTCCTTTCATTTATTCTCCTTCCACCTTACCTGCATATAACACACATGAATTAACTTTTAACATTTCAAAGAAAAGAAAAATACTAATAAAATAATATACTAAAAATGTTTAAAGAAGCTTTTGACGTTTTCTATCTACCTGTACATGCATCAAAAAAGCTTGAGTTAGATTTTTTATTAAAAACAAAATAACAAAATAAACTATATTAAAAGCATAAAGTTAAACTATTTAAAAACAAATAAATCAAAAGAAAAAGGAAAAAAAACATTGAATTTAAACTATTTTAAAAAATGAACTAAAACGTGGTAAGTGAAGTACCATGGCTTCATTCACTACTTTTATTTTTATTTATACTTTTTTGTTTTTACTTTTTTTTTTTATTTACTTATATATATATATATATATATATATATATATATATATATATATATATATAATATTTTCACTTTTAATTTTTTTTATTTGTTTATATGTATAAAATATGTATATAAACTTGTTTTTTTTTTTCTTTAATTCAAAAAACTTTATAATTTTTTTTATTTTTATTTTACTTGCTTTCTCTTTTGTATTAAATTTGATTTAATTAATTTTAAATATTTGAATTGATTTAATCCAAAACATTAAAATTAACCAAAACAACAAAAAACAAGGAGGAGACATTGTAGAACAAGTAAGTGGATCAAGATTTTCAAATTTTTTTCCCTCAAAGGAACCCAAATCAAATGATTCTCCTTCTTGATTCATGGTTGTATCATTTTCCAAAACTTGATTAGATTCTGATTCTTCTTCCAAAACTTCCTTAGGTTGTACAAGATTTATAATATTCTCACGCGAGAAAACACTCCTATTATCCTGCATATCAATTGACACAAAAAGTTCATTAGAAGATTTAGAGCGAGAATATTCTTCCCATTTCTTCCAAGAATCATAGTAATCATCTTCCAAAACCAAGTTGTGATTCTCAACTACTTCTTCATCATCTTCTGATTCATCAACATGTTTCTCATCCAATTCATCTTCACCTTCCCTAGATGGTTCAATTATTTCCAAAAGTGGGTTATTTCTTAAATTCAAATTTGTGAGGCTATCATAATCCAAATTGGTAACCCATGATTCAATTTTATCACAATTTAAAAGGTGTAGATCTTCTTGGCAACCAGTTTCAACAATATCATTCAAAGTATTTTTTGAGAACAAGTGTTGAAATTCTGTTACATCTTCAAATGCATTTATTGATTCTCTTTCAAGTTCACTTTCAACCACTTTTGATGGCTTAGGAGCTTCTATAAGGGGATCAATTTTTAAATCTTGGTCCATATAGTCACTCCAATCTTCCTTTGTGAGTACACATGACCAACTCATATCCTCATAGGTTTTTTCATCCCAATCCTCATTTGTGGGTAATGTTTCTAGATCTTTTCTTTCTGAAACAAAATGTTGATATTTTGGTTCCAACTTCTTGTTACCCATCCATATAATTTCTTCTCCAAAATATTCATGCTCTTCAAGACATTCTGAATAGGCATTTACTTCAATGTAAGTCACATCAAAGTATCTTCTATCACCTAAAGGAACATAACATGAAATATCATTAAGATTAGCATTATGAATTTTCTTCCTAGGATGATTTGGATGCATACATTGATGTGCTCATTTTTGTGATGGAACCACATCTCTACTTAACTTCTTAACCACCTTTTTATCTTTTAATTCCGATACAAGCTTGTTGGGTTGAGTGGTGGAAGTAGTAGGATTGGTTGTATTTATATCAATAGACAAAGCCTGGTCACTTATTGTAATGGGTCCATGAGTTACCCCCTTATTCTCTAATTGTGATGGAGTAGTTGGATGGATATAAGTACTCGTATAAGTACACATGTGAGCATATGTAGGTATGGTATGGTAAAATTGATTGTAGGGCAAAACGTTTGATATCAAATTTTGTTGTGCCCATGCTTGATTTACCCCCAAGGTTTGATTGCAAGCCCCTAGTTGTCCTACCATAGGCAATTACTCCATCCCATAACCTTGTGGCCTTAATTGTTGATCTACAATTATAGCTTTCGTGTAGGTCGAGGCAAGATTAGTAACCAAAGGATTTGTCCTAGTGAACATGACAAGCAAAGGATCCAATGCCCCAAAGTATATTTGAAGATCACCACTATGCTCAATAGTATGGTGAGAAATTAATCTTGCATAGACCTTTTGAAATCTCATGTTGAATGTTCTCACTGGCTCATTAGGCTCTTTCTTGCAAGAAGCAAATTGTTGATAAATCATGACAGGATCAATGAGCAACCTAAATTGATTGATGAAAGTAGTTTCCAATTGGTCCCAGGATGTAATAGAACCTGTGGGTAAATTGATGTACCAATCATATGCCACTTCATCTAGGCTCCTAGGAAACAATCTACATGCCACATCCTCATGTTCAACATTCCATATAACTAGGATATCCACATAAGACTGAATGTGCACTTGAATAATGTTGTGCCATTGTGCTTAAATTTGGGCAAAAGTTTCTCTATGTTCTTGGGCAAGTAATGAGCATCTCCACTAATGTTCAAAGGATTACCACGCACCCCATACCACTTTCTAGTATTTGTAGCCATTAGTGAAACTCAAAGAATAACTTCAAAATCAATTTGTTAGTCAAACAAATATTTCTTATAAATAAGTATAAAATGACTAAAAATATCAAATTTACATATGAATAATCATGTTAGCATCAACCAAGAGATATGTATCCATTAAACCATGAAATTGACGAACATTCTCAAATTTACAACATGCTAGCATTAATGCATCATAAAAAATAAAGGATGTTAGAATCGATGAAAGTAATCATATGGAAACAAAAACTCGTTAGTCAAGACCAATGTTTTGTAAATAAATATTTCAAGTAACATGAACAATTTAACATTTAAATGGCAATAAAATAAATTAACACAAATCCTTCTACCTCCCAAAGTGTGAGTGTTAGAGGAAATTAAAGATGCTAATCAAATGAACTTGAAATATTTAGCAATTAAAAGCTTTCAAAATCATATCAAATCATATTATTCTTGTTATGAACAATCCAAAAACATTAAATCAATGAATAACAATTCATGAATTGCTTAACATAAATAAAATAAAGTAAACCAATTGAGGCCCTTCTTCTAGCACCAAAATGTTGAGTGTTAATTTTACCCAACTGTGAAATTACACTCTTCCTTAGGGTTTGGATCCTAAAACCATCTCTTACAAAGAAGTTAAATAAAAACAACTTCTCCAAGGTCTCCGCTATATTAGCATTTGCATGTGTGTATTAGTAATATTAATAAAATATATCAATTCAATGCTAGGAACACCTTAGTGATTGCAAGTAACTATAAGCAAGGGGCAATGTTGGTTTATTTTATCATGCTACCTTAATGATTGTTCATGAAACCAAAATAAAAAATAAATGTGAATTGGCCCTCATATGACCACAATGTAGTGCCTTAGTTCTTTTTATCTTGAGATTTTTAAGGTAGATTTTATCTTCCTTTTTAAGTAGGTTTTAATCAAGCTTTACCTTGCATTAAATCCTAATTTAAACATGAAAGTAAAGATTAAAATCTATCTATGAATGTGAATCCAAAATGATGAATAGGCTCCTTAAATGTAGCTTCTTATCATGAAGATAAATATAGTTTTTGATATGAATAATAAATTATTCCTCTTTGGTGAAATCAATTTTCACAAAGAGATAATAATTTATAGCCTTGAAATGTAGGCTTTAAAATGTCATTTAATTATCTTTCTTTAATGAAATAATTTTCACATAGAATTATAATTTAATGTGTTAAAACAATAGCCTTTTAATGTAACATATAAAATCACCTTTATTTAATAAAATTAAAATTTTCATAAATATAGGTGCATTAATGGGCTCGAAAAAGATAGCTTATGAAATGCCATAAAATTAACCCCCTTCGATGAAATTGAAATTTTCATGAAGGAAAGTTTATTTTATGCTTGCAAATAAAAAATATGAAGCTGAAAAAATCTGATTTGACTCCAAAATGTGAAAAATGAAATTCCGAAATTATAAAATCTGCATCAAACAACCATTTTCAAAAAATTGTATAAAATCGAAATGACCTCAGAATGACTCTGAATCTATTGCGTGTGATAGATATTACATCATTCTTCACAACCATGTAATTATTTTTATCATTTTATTTATTTTTTATATTTATTATAATCTCTTAAAATTAAAAAAAATTAGCAAAAAGAAAGTTTGAAAAATAAAAAATTAAAAAAAATGAAAAACAGAAATGCTGCAACCCCGAATTTCTCCACATACCCTACAAGCATTAGTATTCTACATAAACCAGTATTAGAGTGACCCGACTTCGTGCAATCAACATCTAATACAGTGCGAGTTTTAAAGGAAAAGAGTGCAATAACTGAAAATGAAATCAAGTTAATCATAAAATGCATAAAACTTGAGACATTTCCAATTAATTGCTGCAAAAAGATATTCAATATTTCATTACAATGCAGAAAAAAAATGCCCAAAGTTGGCATCCAAATGGTGAAAATCGGCCCAGCGGTATGCCTTCCTCCTCTGAAAAAATCCCCAAAATATCCCTCTATTTCTATGCATCCATATGGTATTTAAAGTCTTCTCTCATGACCATTCATTTTAGGTTTCCAAACCCTTGGTTTCTCCTTCCAACGATGCTATTTGGTTTTCCTTTTCTTGTTTTCAATTTTTTTTCTCAAAACCCTTCGTTGGATTTCCATAACGTCTTTCTTTCCTTTCCTTTATTTTCCTTCCACCTTACCTGCATATAACACACGTGAATTAACTTTTAACATTTCACATTTCAAAGAAAAGAAAATACTAATAAAATAATATACTAAAAACATTTAAAGAAGCTTTTGACGTTTTCTTCCAATTAGCCACAAGGTAATGGTCTAGCAGAATCCTCAAACAAAAATATTTTGAGAATCTTAAGGAGGATGAGAATAGAAAACCAGGGGCTATGGCATCAACATGTCTTACAAGATCTATGTACAGATAGGATAAAACCCAATAAAAGAATTAGTTGTTTTCCTTTCTCCTTAGTATATGGTCAATAGGCTCGATTGCCCATCTCCATTTACCAGCCTTGTAGTTACTCCACCAACTTGAACTCTAAGAACATGATGCTATATCATTAAGAATAGGAGAACTATTGAGGTTGGAGGAGTATAGAGAAAATGCTAAAGATTGCTTAAACAATAATGAGGAGGATGTAAATAAATGGTTTGCTAAGAAAACCACCATGCAAAAATTTCAAATTGGTTATCTGGTACTCAAATGGGATGAAGATTGAAAAAAACCAGGTTAACACATCAAGTTTGACACTATGTGGAGTGGCCCCTATGTAGTCGTCAAAATAAAATCTAAAAATTCCATAGAGCTCACCAAACTAAATGGGCAACTACTCTCAATTCCATTTAAAGGTATCTATCTAAAGAAATATAATCCTTAAAAAATGGGGGGAGGAAAAACAAGGTGGTAATAGAAGCCTTGAGAATATTGAGCATGATGTAGAATCCATCTACATAGGACTCCCAAATGAAAACTTGTCTTATGTCCTCTTCTAGATAGGAGAATTAATTAGGAAATATAGAAGCCAATTGTCTAACCAAATAGCAATGGTTAATATTATTCTATGGAATGAAGATATGGTAGTCATCAACACTTAAACCCATCTTTACCTAGGTGGAAAAAATCAAAATGGGCCTATCGTAGGAAAGTGGCACACTATTCAATGCAACTCTAAAAAGAGGGAGGAAGTCACCTCTTCCTTCTAGGTAATAAGGTAAGAATAGAAAAAGACGTGTGAGACAAGTAGGCAGTAATTGGTTGCATATAAAACCCTCCAAATTTTCTCACCATCACCAAGTGATGAGAATAAGAAAGTGAACATTGAAGAGTTGGGAGTTGTATACATTTTAAGGCACACACAAACCAATCAAGAAATAATCTTAGACTTTAGCACCTATCTAGCTAGGCACATTTGAGAAGATTTGGGGGATTTTAGTGGGAGATTGAACTTCAAATATCCCTCATATTTAGTACGCCTAGAATTGGAACAAAACCCAAGGATTTTTTAATATCTATAGCTAAATATGGAAGAAGAAAATTATCAAAGATGATCAATGTCCCTCTAGATTGGAGCTCTTTTTTGGGGATCCCCTTACTATATTTTCATAGATATATTTTTGATTCCTACCTTTTGGGATTTAAATGGGAAAGACCATGATGCAATCCAATGGAATATGCTAGAAATATATGCTAAGACTACAAGCGAGATTGGTTCTTACTTGAATAATATACCATCATCCATTTCCCTGATTTCTCTAGACTAGTGCATTTATTACCACAATTTTTACCAAAAAGAATTTTTTCCCTTAAAATGTTATGGAAACTTGACATAGTGGATACCACCTATGGGGTAGGACAAAGCAAATGCAACTACTATAAAGTTCTAGTATAATTGAGAGGAATTAATTGATTGAAAAGGGTTGCTCCCTTATTAGAGGAAAGACTCAAAGACCTCAAACTGGAAATCTTGGATGATTCATGGCATATAATTTAGAGGGTTTCTTTCAAGAATGGTTGTCCAAGATTATGAATGTGAATAATTTCACACCCTAGAGGTAGCCCAAGTTGGATCTCCACTAGAGTCCTAAGGATGAAATTATACGCCACTTCAAAAGGAGGATTTTTTTACTTTTAGTAAGCATCTAGAGCACTAGTTTGACCTTTTTGAACTAGGTAAAACCAAAGGCACAATGGTTCCCAATAATAAAATTTCAAAAGATAAAATAGAATGGCTAAATCATAGATATCATTATGATGATAATATATGATATTGGTTGATCCATTGACAACCAATAAAAGATACAATCTCTATGTTGGGAGAAATCCTAAATATGAAAGGTTTAATGGGTTGTATGATGAAGCAAAAATATTAGTCAATAAATATGGCTTTGAGGATATAGAGTAGATGCTACAGACTCCTCAAGGAAACCAACTAGATTAGAATAAAAAAAATCACTACCAGTAAGCCTTTCATCAATAGAACTTTCCCTAAATAGACATGTATGTCTCAATAACCCTCTCATTCCAATCAACTCAAGGAAGGTTATTATAACTTCCGTGAAAGCATTGTCAAGTAGATCTTCAAGAGAAAATAAAGGCAAGAAGTCTAATAAAAGGTGAAAGTATTCCCTAGGGGATGAGAAATCAAAAAATAAAAGAAAAAAAATCTTGGGTTGAAGGGCTCTCTTTGCTGGAAGAAGAGTCCACAACTAGCCCCTAGGATCTACTCGAAGGAAAGGAAGATCACCAAGGCATTCAACTAGGACAAGGTATGTTTTTTGAAACATCCCCTCAACCATCACCGATTAACCCAATCATTGAAGAACCCTCTAGTAACCTTCCTCTCTCTCTCCTCTTGCCTCCATTGTCCCTCCTACTGCTATATCCCAAAACCTATGTGTTTCCATCGGCTATAGTATCAACTCCATTGATGAAAATTGTAACCTTTTCAACTGCTGTATCCCTAGTCAATCCTCCAAATCCATTTATATTTATATAACCTCTTCTATTACCCTCAGTAAACTTAATGCAATCCTTGAACCCCAAATCCATTACTTCTATCATGCAACTTATTTTCTATTAGCATCAAGGATTATAGAGAAACCAACCATAGTTGTATCAAGAAGCAGAGGAGCAATATAAGTGGTCAAAAAATTCACAAAGAAGAACCTCTATACTTCCATAGGGGAAAGGGTTGAGTGTGGTTAGCTTCAAACCCCTAGTTTTTAAGATGTTAGGTGAAATAAACTTGCAAGATTACCAAATATTGGCCTTTGGACTGGATTTTGAAGATACTCTACCAAAAGAAGCATCCAAATTCATTGTAACTTAAAATTACATGATAACTATGAAGAAGCTGGTAAAAAAGAACAAATAATTAGAGCAAGCTAAACAACTACTTAAGTATGTACAAATTGAAGCCAAAACGCTCAAAACCAAGCTACCTACCTCTCTAACTAGTTCAATGGGAAAGAGCCTAATCTTGAAGAACAAAATGTAAAGATGAGGAAAAGAGAGAAAGGAGCAAATCATTGAAATAGTTTAATCCATTTGGAAGGGTATTATTAAAGAATTTAAAGGACTCATATTTTTTGACTACATTCAAGCAATTTCTACTTTAAGCACAAAAGCCAAAGAGAAGATCCTGATATTCGAGAAAATTTTTGATCCCCAATTTAGGAAAGCCTAAATGTTTTTGGGCATTTTAGATCGAGCTAAAACTCAAAAATGGACTCTGATAGGAATGAGAAACAAATACCTTAACCTCTAAAGGGTCACTATAGTCATGGCATCCAAACAAGTAACTCATAGTTGTATCAAACAAATCAAATATTTGTTTGGAAAATTGATGAATGGAAGGAGCATATCATGTCGCTCATGGCTATTGATATCCCTTTCCATTTAGACCCAAATGAAAACTTCCTATTAAAAATTGAATACAAGCAATGATTGAGATAGTTTAGAGAGGCTAAAATTCTTCTAGACCTAAATATGAAAGAAAAGTGAATATAATAGTAAAGCTTGTTGTTACCCTAGAATACCTTCTCCATAGGACCCAACAATAACACATACTCCCATATTTTAAGGACTGCATTAGCTATAAAAAAGCTATTGGTATTGTCTATGGTACAAATTACCTTTGGAGGATGAATGACACGAAGTCATTATTATGGTCAACAAACTCCAAGTATGACTTCATGCCCAATATAAATGCTATTGGGATATGTATTTCAACTTTTGACCTATCAAAGTCCCCTAGAAGCTGTCATAACTGTATTAAATCTTTTACTATAGTTTGTTTTACGATGCCCAAATTTTAATGAAGGAAACCACATAAAAGCAAAACTCTATCAGGCTAATCCGACCTCTCATAAGGGAAACTGGGTATAATGTAGCACTGAAACCCGATAAGTAGAGGCAAACATATTTAGACAAAAAGGGCAACATGTAGGATCATCAGGACACATTTTTTAAAGGTAATTATTATTAGTACAACATATGCAACTGGTAAACTTATCCTCCCTCCATACTTTACAACATTGTCCATGTACTAATCTTATTAATAGATGTACTATCTTTTCTTTTCTTTCCACTGCTTAAGAGGAAGTTTTAAATTTTGAATCTTGTATAAACATTATAAATAGTTATTCCCAAGATGAAAAGAATGAGTTTGGATTTGTTATTGTGTCAAGTACTGACCTATGGTATTTTCTCTCTCTTTTTTGTTTTTATTTTCTCAATATAGACCCAAGACTTGGGCCTGTTGCATGTACATGCTATCAAACCTTTTTTGGTTATACATATATGTAACAAATACTTGTTAATCTGAATACAAGGGACTATGACTTCTTCAACATTCTTGTCATATTCTAAGCATTCATATACTTGTTGTAGGGGACTATGAATCCTTTAGTTTTATCTTGTCCTATACAAAGAGTCATTAGAAATGCATGTTTGTATGGCCAAATTTATGCTCAATTTTGTTGTCTTGCTTGGTTCATGTGTTCATTCATCGTACTGAGTTGTAAAAATTAAAATTACAATCTCTTGGTGCATCACCACCCTTAGATAGGCTAGATAGACTTTATTTTTTGCAATTTACATTTCAACTATTTTCCTATTTTCGTCGCGATATCGTGACATGTTGCACCGTCGTGGCCAAAAGAGAAAAAGTGCCACAATATTGTGACATGTTGCATTGTCGTGGCCAAAGGAGGAAAAGGTGTTGCGATATCGTGACATGTTGCAACGTCACAGCCAAAGGAGAAAAAGTGTCGCGATATCGCGACATGTTGCATTGTCGTGGCTAATGGAGAAAAAAGTGTTGCGATATCGCAACATGTTGCTTCGTCGTGGCCAAAGAGAAAAAGTGTCACGATATTGTGACATGTTGCATCATCACGACCAAAAGAGAAAAAGTGTCATGATATCACGACATGTTGCATCGTCACGACCAAAGGAGGAAAAAGTGTCACGATATCGCGACATGTTGCAACATCATGACCAAAAGAGGAAAAAATGTCGTGATATTGTGACATGTTGCATTTTCATGGCCAAAAGAGAAAAGTGTCACGATATCGCGACATGTTGCATTTTTGCGGCCAAAGGAGAAGGAAAAAGTGTCATGATTTCGTGACAAGTTGCATCAACAGACTAAACTGATCCCCCTGGCAACATCTCACATTGTGCAAACATGGAAACTTGTAAAATCGTGCCTTAGGCCAATGGGGAAGGAGTCTTTCCACACTTGAATGTCAAATTCGCTGACTCACCTGTTAGCTAGGTAATGGTTTAAGAGATTTGGCTCCATTGCAAATATTCTTTTATTGTTGTAATCTTGTGTTCTCTTTGACTAAGGCTGGGAAAAGTCTCATCCCATCTTGTAAATGTTCTTTGTTTTAATACAAGTTTTTTCAAATTTCTCAAAAAAAAACTATTTTCCTGTTTTCTTACTTTACCTTTCTCTAGAGTAACTTGATAGAAGTAGGCTAGTAAAATAGGAATGAGTGCCAAAATACTACATCATAACAAGGAACCAACCTTGGTAAATAATCTTAGAGATCATATGAAGGATCCATGCCCCATGATTCCCTAGACTTCCCAATACTGACACCTCGTATGAGGCATATGGCAACAAACACACCCACTCAGAGTGATAAAGAGTAAACCAAAACCACTGCGCATCATGATACCCAAGGCATAGGGGTCATTTATGGCCAACAAAAATAATATTTTTCAACCTATATGTCTTCCTATTTAATATTTTTAATAATATAAAACATAAATTAATTATCTCTATTTTCTAAATTGATCATAAGATATTACAATACTTCACTTGTATTGTATCCCTCAAAAAAATCAATTTATCATATTACATTAAACTATATTGTCATGGTTTGCATTATTAGTGTCTATTATAATGCAATATTGAATGTGATAATAATTTTTTTATTTGGTATAAGAAGGGATTTTGGAAGGGTCCCCAAACCTTTGACATAGGGGTTTTGAGAAGATCCCACAACCTTTAAAAAACCATAAAGATATTTAAAACACACCAAAGAAGATCACAAATGGGACTGCATCCCTAAGGGGAAACTAATTCAACATCCAACAAATATTGATCCAACATCCAAGATAGTCAGATCCCGCAGATCCAAAATATATAGCATTCCTACCTAAACTTCAAAATTTAAAAGTAGACCTGGAAAGGATCTTCCCACCAAATACACCATGGGAGAAATAAATCTAGAAAATGGGACAACCATCCATGACATATGATGACAATTTAATTTTTAAATTTAAATAGAGCACTCAATTTAGAAAAAAAAAATTAAGACATCAAGAGTTCAAAAAAACTAGAATAAAAAAATTAGGCCTTTCCACCAAGGATGGGAATCTGGAAACTCAGGTCTCTACTAGTAGGTATCCAACACTTTCAGTAATAACTTTGACAACAACAAACTAGAATTTTTCCTAAATATGGGGTTTTAAAAGGCTTCCCAAACCTTCCACAAATGGGTTTTGAAATGATCTCCAAACATTAAATAAGGGGGTTTTAGAAGGATTCCCAAACCTCTTTAAGTAGGATTTTGAAAGGCTCGTAGAACCTTAAAAATAGGTCAGGCCTCAAGAAGAGGACCAAATGGTTTTGCATGGCTCCCTAAACCTCAAAATGGGTTTTGGAAGGATCCCCAAACCATTACAAATAGGGTTTTGAAAGGCTCCCAAAACCTTGTACAAGTGGATCAGGCCTCAAGCAGAGGACCATTGGGTTTTGATAGGCTCCCTTAGCCTATAAAAATACAAAGATAGAAATAAAAATCATTTCCCATATAGACAAAACCAAGAGCACTAAAATAATTTGAAAATCAAATTATTGCTCAAATACTAAAAGTGAAATGAAAAAGCCCTAAAACCTTCTATAAATAAATTAGGCCTCTTTTAGAGGACCATAGGGTTTTGAAAAGCTCCCTAAACCTAAAATATGATAGGATCCTAGAGATCTGAAAGAACTAGAAGACCCACATCTAAGGATAAATAGGATACATTATTGTTGAGCATTAGATTTAAGATTTTGGAAATCCTTGCTAGTTCAAACAAGAAAAAATTACAAAAAGAAAAAATAGGAAACAACCACTTCCTACTCATATTTGAAACTAGAAAAAAAAATTCTCTCTTGAAAAGGAAACCTGCCAAAAATCACTAGGAAAAACTTGCCAAGGTTATGCAAAAAAAAGTAGACAACTAGATGATACCCGAGATCACCTATAGCTTCTCCAAAATGCATCTAGTAATAAAATGTGCCTCAACATAGCAAGCTTCCAATGAAAATAGATATGGAATCTAATATCCATCCACAAAATAAGAACATACCTCCAAAATAGGGTATCAGGAAAGAGGTAGATGCCCCTAACAGAAACACTTTAGCATTAGGACCAACACCCATTCACCAAGTTAGAAAACCATGTCCCACTATCTAGAAAACTATGCACCACTATACGAAATAAGAACATCCCAACATCCACATCCAAAAACCAGCAAGGATCAAGGTTCAAATATCCTCGCTCTCCACTCCTCCGAGGAGCTAGGGCTTCTAAATTTTTTTCATCATTGATAACAACTATTATTATTTAAGGATAATAAAATAAAAAAAATTATAGTTAGGAACATTAAAAACATGAGAATTATAAACTTTGATGAGTTGAGGTGACACCATATATCTTTGATAAAATTTCTAGCTTAGGGTGTTCAACTATGGACCCCTATCAAACCAAGAGTGAGTGCGAGCTAGGAGAAATTATGAAGCATGACCAAGAAGCAAGAAGTGTGAGTAGGAAGTAAAAAGTAAAGTGTGATCAAGGAGCAAGTGCCACTTCTTTTTCCAGATCTTAAGAGAAACTAAAAAACTAAAGTATTCATGTGAAGAAAATATAGGTAATTAAAGATGCTTTAGTTGGATGTATGAATTCCCTAGTTAGCAATAAGAGGAAGATCAAATTTATAGCAAATCATATTTAGGTAGTAGATACTACACTATACGTGATTATCAAGGATGAGATGATTGAGCATGCTATAATGGTTTTAAAATAAAAGGGTTAATATGTAAGTTCCATGGATAATGACTATGTTTTTCTATGATTTAAAAGTGGTTCAAGTGTAAGTGGGGGTTGAACTTAAATTAATCCATGGTTTTTCTTCCAAATGGAAATTTTCTTTTTATATTCTCCAGTTTAAAAATAAGGGATGAAATAATGCATGGAGGCCCTTGGTTTAGGGAAAAAGATACATTATATTTAATACCATGGAATGGATTTTTTTATGTGGATACATAGACTATTAAAAGGCTTCTAGTGTGGATTAGGCTTTTTAGACTTCCTTATCAACTCATAAAAAAGGAGGTTTTGAAGAATATTGGCAATAATTTAGGTGATTTTATCTAAGAGGATCAAACTTCTAAGGAGAAAAGGCATGTTATATACACTTGAATATATATTTCCATGGATATTTGTTAGGTACCCAAGATAGGTACTTGATAATTTAATATTGTATTGTATAATGGTATGAGCCATAAATTAACTATTGAGTAAGGAAGGGCATATGTCAAATTAGAAGTAAGTAGGAGAATAATATCATAGAATCATATATGTAACAATCAAGGAATATTATCATATTATACCCCCATTGTAAAAGAGAGATAGATGAAATATTCTTGTAGAAGTTTTGGCTCATGGAGTTGGAGATCTTGTGGAGCGGATTCCTTCCAATAAGGAGCGTTGTGGTGTTGCCATACCTCAAGGGTATTATCAATATCTATTTTCTTGTGTGGAATTTATCATAATGAGAATATGGATTGATAGTATTTGATATTAAAGTAGTGATTTCGACAAAGTGGGATTATTTTTGTAGAGATAGGGCATATTTTTCTAGAAGAAAATATCACATTTTGTAGAGACCATAATTTTTATTTTAGCAGTCATTTTAAGAAAATTTTGGTTCTAAAATGTAGATGGTTTTGAGTCTAGATTGAAGAACAAACTCCTCTGGATAATCATATGACAAAGGCCATTATAGTTCACTTGAGTTAACCATTATAAGAAAAATAACACTAGGTATGAGGAAGTACAATGCACAAGTTCAAATAAAAATGGAGTTAAAAATGCAAAGGAAGATAGGGAGGCAAATTTTAAATTGAATAAGGTGAAGGAAGTTAAGCTTAATTCAAATAAACCGTGTTCATTTTCCTTAAGTAGCACAAAATATTCTCCTTGTAATAAAATTTATAGAGTGTTTTAATTGAAATTTAGGATTTCAAGAGCAACATGATGAAGAAAAGCATATGGAGTATATCTAAGGACATTTTGGATTTCTAGGGCAACATAAGAAAGTAATGACTATGGAGGAGCATTTGTACACTTCAAGGATTTTTGGAAAAACATAAAGAATAAAATGTTATTAAGGCTATTCCTTGCATTTTAGATTCTTTATGGCAACATATATCTTTAGAAGATAAGTCTCATTATGAACAATATTGACAAATATAAGAGATTTATGAAGATGACATTGTTGGTGGGAATGAAAAAAAGAGAGAATGGTCATCAAAGCATGAACAAAGATAAAAATAAACTCTAAGGGATATCGATTTGTGAAGCCAAAGAAAAATATCATAGGTGCCAACAAGAAATGGGACTAATACCATTAATAAAAATAAAAAGTGATGATGATGAAAATGATATCATAGAATATTAGGGGTATGAATACAATCCTTGAAAAAGAGTTAGTAAGGAATTAGTAGGTTGTTATAGTCTCGACTTTATTTTAATACAAGAAACAAAATGAAGTAGTGAGGAATGTAAGGATGATTCTAAAAATATTTGGAATATGGATGATTATATAGAAATTATTTCTACATGAGCTTTAGGTGGTATTGCAACAATATGGGACAAATGCAAATGGGAGGGGTAATTTTTAGAAGCAAAAAGTAATGGAGACGCTAGACTATTTTGTAGGAAAGAAGAAAACAAAAAAATTGAGGTTTTAAATGTATATGCACCAACTATAATTACTCCTTGTAAAAGATGTTGGAAGGGACTTAGAATTTTTTGTTAAACACAATGATGATTCATTGTGATCTATGGGTTGCTAGGGGTGATTTCAATACTATTTTATCTCCTTTGAAAAAGAAGGGTGGTGTTCGAAGAGGGTACAAATCAATGCAATATTTTACTGCATTTTCCAATTCAAATGGTCTTTGGGATGTTAGTCTTACAAGTTTTCAATATATATATATATAGGGATAATAAATATATTGGACAAAATCATATAGCAAAAATACTGCATAGATTCTTGTTATCCAATAAATGGTTGTAAATAGAGTACACAATCTCTTTAAATATTTTATTGTGAGTGAGATTAGATAACAAGACCATTATTTTAACATGTGATTTACCCAATAATGGTCATTAGAAGCCATTTCATTTATAGTCTATGTGGCTCCAAGACCTTGATTTCTTCCAAATGGTTATGTTATGGTGGAATGAAACAAATTTTGAAGTATCATATATGTGTAGGTTTTTTTAAAAGGTGAAATATTTAAAGGAGCAAATGAAGATTTGGAATGCTATTTTTTTGGTAATAGTATTAAATAAATGAAAGACATTGAAGCTTAGCTTAAAAATTTACAAGAGATAGTAGAAACTAATGGAATCTATTAAGATTCTTATATAAAAGAAAAATAGTTATTATCTGATTATCATAATGTATTGGAAAAGGAGAACTCATATTGGTTCCAAAAATCTAGGGAGAAATGACTCAAGGAAGGCTATAGAAAATACAAAATTTTTCATGCTACAAAAAAAAACAAAAAAATATTTTAACTTCATATGGAAGAAATATTGAGGATAAAGAAGATATAGGAAAGAAAACAATTAATTATTTCAAAAATATTTTGTTAGGTACCTGGAAATATAAGGAGCCAAAAGATACAATTTTACAAAATATTCCATCAATTATCACAAAAGGATAAAATGAAATCTTGATGACAAAAGTATCTATGGAGAACCTACATGAAGTATTTTGCTCTTCCCATCCTAATAAGGTAGTTGGCCCTAGTGGATGTTTTACACTTTTCTTTCAAACATTTGGGATTTATTGAAAAGTGATATGTTAGTTGTGGTTGAAGAGGCCCAAAAAAGGAAAGCTATAATAAGTGAGACTAATGCCACTTTTATTACATTGGTTCCCAAGAATGATGAGACAAAATATTTTAATGATTTTTGTCTTGTAAGCTTTTGTAATATGATTTATAAGAACCTTTTAAAAATTATGGAAAAAAAATTGAAATGCATTCTATATTGTGGTATATTAGAGGAACAAGGTGGTTTTGTTTGTGGTAAAAAAATTATTGATGGTGTAATCATTGCACAAAAGGCCATATATTGTCTTCATACCATGGAAAATTAGGTATGCTTGTTAGGTACCTAAGGATATGAATGTGGGGATATAATATAATATTGTATTATGACATTTTTATTTACTATGGTAAATGAAGGGGTTTTGAAAGGGCCCTAAACCTTTTACATTTTTTGAAGAGAAAAATCACTTCCAACATCTACATATTACAAAATTTGGTCTAAAAATGAGCATGTTGTATACTTAGATACAACAATTTTGATTTAACTCTATCCAATGGGGATTTAGTATTTCTTAAATTCAATTCATATCATTTTATTAGAATCTTTAGGAGCTTTAATCAATTCTCTATTAGCTTCAGATCAGATCTCCAATTTTATCTTTCCTAAGGACTTTGAAAGCTTCCACATAGTCTTCATTCAATATGCAACCTTTTTTAATTAGCTCCTGAATCTTAGTTTAGTTTCCTTGAAAATTGGTCCCATGTTAATAGATCTTTTGCAATGTCTAATTTTCCTAAGGCTTTGAAACTTCTAACTTAGTAGCATTAGAAGAATTTTTCTCTTTCAGAGTTATAATCATAAAAGCCTCTAGGAAAACATCATTCCATACCTTGATCCATCCATATAAACTTCCATGTTTGGCATAACATCAGTCATAGCATTACCTTTCCTATAGATATGCTGGATCACAAATACCTTCATGCATAATATTATATTCATTGCATCCTAAATAATACTTTCAATGCTCCAACTAGTAGTTTGCTTGGCATTCAAACTATTAATGATATTCATAGAATCCCCTTCCACTATAAGCTTCTTAACATTCATATTTTTTGTAAGCCTTACTCCTATAATCATGGCTCTTGCCTCTGCTACATGGTTTGATGTATGGCCAAATTTCACTACATAACAAGATGTACATACCCTAGAGCTAGATTTTAGAACCCCTCCCCCTCTAGCCTTCCCTGGATTTCCTTTAGAAGCTCCATCAAAATTTAGTTTTACCCACTCTAGGGAGGGTAGTCCATCTCACCTTTCTCTTTGACTACATAATTTGATTCTCTATAGCTCTCAACAGTCCCCAGTCCACTGCTATTTATTCCTTCAACTCATTTTCATAGATTTGGTTGTTCATATTAACAACTACATTCTTAGCAAAGACAACTTTGATACTCTTGATAATGACCTCTATACTATTAGCCTTATTATGGAATACTCATTTATTTCTCTCCCCCTAATATCTGCCAAATGAAATGAGGTAAGACAAAGATTCATGTTTTTTTCAATCAAGGGCTATGATAAGGGTTAACCTAGATTTTTCCTAAGTCCTCCAAAGAATTTGTTGTCACCCATTGAATTTTAATCATCTGAAGAAGCACATGCTAGACCTCCAAATAAAGGAGTCAATAGATAAAAATATGATCAACTATATCCTCATATCCACAACAAAATAATACCTATTAGAAATGATCATACCTCTTCTTCTAATATTATCCACTATCAATATTTGATTTTGCAATTACAACAAAAGAAATAAAGACACCTTCGACAGGAGGTCTTTAATCCAAACTCTATGTGAGGAAATTTTTTTATTCTCCTTGTCCCTTTCAAAGGTAAAAGCTAAATTAATAATAAATATTCATTTTAAATTAGGACCTCAAAAGAACCTATTCTCTTCTATATTGAGTTGTAGATAGTAATATTATGAGCTAATATTGAGAAAATTAGGCCTACGTTGCATAAATGCATTACCTCCTTCCACCTGCAACATGTGCCACACTTTGCAATTATCTTCCTCCTTGATGTACTCCTGAACCATATTTCCATGCTTTTTATTTAAAGGAAAAATTACACAAATCCAGTAGTCATTAAATAATAAAGGCCTCTCTATGACCCATGCATCATCCCAAAAACATATCTTATCACCTCTTCCCACATGCCATATTAAAGCTTTCCATAAGAGATTCCTTGTTTTGATCAATAATTCCACAAAGATGATTCTAAAGGTGGATTTAATCTATAAGCAAATGGTATTTTTTTCTCAAGATATTTTTTAGAGAGGATCTTAACCTTACATTGATCATGCTCAATTATTTGCTACCACCCCACTTTGGCCATTAAAGTCCTATTCATCTACTTCACTTATATGATTCCCATACTACCTTCTCACTTAGGCCTCCAAACTTTCTCCTGTGCCACCAAAATAATAATTTGTCTTTTCTACACTAGTCCAAATAAAGTTCCTATGCAATCACTCTAATTTCTTAGCCATCGATGTTGGGATTTTAAATATAGACATCATAAAACTAGGTAAGTTTTGGAGGATTACCCTCAATAGCTGTAATTTCCTTGCTTTAGTAAGGGAAGAGCCTTTCCATCCTGCAAGTTTTCTATTGAAACTCTCAAGCACTAAATTTTAGTATTCTCATTTCATTCTACCTATAAAAAGGGGCATTCCCAAATATACAATAGGGAAGTTGTCAACTATGTAGACAAAATTTCTTGTAATTTTATTCTCTCTAAGTTGGGGAGTGTTAAAAAAGAACAACCTTCTTTTCAACAAATTATTTTTTTGACCTGGATCTATTTCATATTGTTGAGAATTTGCTTGATATTCTTAGCTTCTACAATTGATGAATCTTATAATATTATGGTATCATCAATTAAATGTTGATGAGTAATTATATCTGAATATGATGCTAGAAAAATTCCTTTAATCAAGGTTGCATATTTTTTTGTAGTTCAGTTTCTTCCTAGAGATTCAACCACTATTATAAAAATATAAGGCGATATAGGATCACCTTGTCTTAGCCCTCTTTTACCTATAAAAAAACCTATTGGTTCTCCATTTACTATCATTGAATATTGAGGAGTGGAGATGCAAACCATGATCCAAAGCCTTAAATTTGCCCTAAAACCAAAAAAATAAAACACTTTATCCAGAAAATCCCAAGAGACTTTGTTATAGGTTTCATTCATATCCAACTTCAACAACATGCCTTCTAATCCTCTCATTCTCATAGAGTGTAGAGCCTCATGAACAGTGGTTATCCCATCCAAGATCTTCCTTTATTTAACAAAACCACTCTATTGTGGGAGAGAATATAAGGTAAAAAACTCTTTACTCTATTTGCTAAAACCTTTGTTAAAATTTTATAAATGGAATTACACAGGCTGATTGGGTGAAAATATTTTAAAATGTCTACTCCTTGCTTTTTTGAAATCAAAACCAAGAATGTAGAAATCCATTCCTTGAAATTTGTTTTTTCTCATTGAAATTCCAAGAAAGTATCTAATATATCGTTCTTAATAATATCCCAATAAGTATGAAATAAACCATTTGGAAAACCATCCAAACCTGAGGATTTATCCTTCTACATGTTAAAAACTGCCTATGCACCTCCTCCTTTATGAAAGAACTCCAAAAATGATTTATTTCACTCTTCACCACTTGGGGAATATTCTTCAACTATTTATTAACTGATTCAACATTTATTACATCTTCCATGCTAAGGATATTTTGAAAAAATAAATTGCTTCCTTTTTAATATCCTCTTCATATTTTATTTTATTGCCCTCTTCTATATTCAATATTCTTATTCTATTATACGTCCTATGTTTAATAGTTGTGATATGAAATAATCATGTGTTTTTATGTCCTTATTTGGGCCACAAATACCTAGATTTCTATCTCCAATGGACTTCTTCCTAGGTTAATAAAATGTGGAGATCAAACAAAAGCACCTTTTATTTTCTATATAATTCCTGTAAGCACTCCCAATTTTGAATTTACTCTTCCACCTCTTCAAATATAGCATTTAGATTATTTTTTCTCTAATTTAAATGACAAGAAACCTCCTTGTTCCAAACGTTTACATTTTTCTTAACATTTTTAATCTTATAAGAGACTTGGAACATTTTGGATCCCCTAATATCAATGTTCCACCATTTTGAAATCTTTTGAGCTAAAGAAGGATGTGAAATCCACATTAACTCAAATCTGAAGGGTCTACCTTTAACTCTTCTCCCCTCCAACACTTCTAAAAGTAGTGGTGAATGATCAGAGGTAATCTTCGAGAGGGATTTGAGAGAATAGTTATCATAGTGAGTTAACCGATATTGGTATTCTAATACTCTATTCATTCTAATTTGATTGTAGTTACTTCCTAACATCCTATTAGACCAAATGTATTTAGCCCCTTTCAGATCAAAATCCATCAATTTGCATTTTGAGATAGAATCATTAAATTCCTCCATACTATTAGAATAAACCAAACTACCTTCCTTCTTGTCACTAGGATACAAGGGTGTGTTAAAATCCCCAAAACTATCCATGGCCACCAAGACACCTCATGAATATTACTAAGGAGCTCCCAAACCATTTTTCTTTCTTCCCTAGTATTTGGGGCATACACATTGGAAACAACCCAAGAAAAGTTTGTAATTTTACAAGTCAAGAGGATAGACACACACCTTTCATTCCTTTGAATACATTGACCATAAAATATTCTAGGGTCCCATAAAGTCCATACACCTCTAGAGGCTCCCACCATTTAACTTATGATCATATCTTCTTCCTTCCAAATATCATTTTTAACTAACTAAAAATTTTTCTCATCAATATTAGTCTCTTGAATCAAGAAGATATTGGGTTTATATTCTTTTAAAATCTCTCAAAGTACCCGATATTTTGCAGGGATATTCATACCTTTGATGTTCCAAGATAGAAAAATTCATTTCTTAAATTTTGGTGGGTTCTTCCCCCTATCCAAATCTAAAACCTTTTGAGTACCATCTGCAACTTGTTTTACTACCTCTCTAGATCTAACCACTCTAGTTTTTTACCTTCCTCTAGATATAAAAGAGCCCAAATCCATTTTTTTCTTGGCATGCTTTAAGAGAGTTGATAACTTCAATTTCTCTTCCATTCTTTCTATATCTATATCATCTAAATACTCTCATTTCTCTATATCCATTTTCTCTTCTGGTCTATTCTTAAATATCTCTCCATTCTATTCTTAAATATCTCTCCATTATGATTTTTTTCTTCGATTGAAGCATTTCTCCTAGAGAACTCTCATCCTTGTTATTAGGTTTCTCCCTCTAATGCTTGACCATGTTTTCCTAATTATTTTCCTTATTCTAGATGTCATAATCTACTTCAACCATTATATTATGAAGACTTGCAAAGGATTCCTAGTTTAGGAATTCAACTTTGTCATAAAATGGTTCTCGGGCTTAAAAAAATCTTTCTCAATGATAGGGGTTTTGATTTATGAGTTTTTCTTGAATCACTTCCAGAATTTCCACTTCCTCTATCATCTGGGTATTTGATTATTGAATGTGGGTTTCTTGGACCTCAACCTTATTCAATTTCTTCTCCATTGGAATGACTAGGTCTCCCACTTGTTTGGATCTCAAATTTGAAACCTATTTCCTTTGCCATACTTTTTAAGGGTTGCTCTCCTTCTTCCTATTAGGGCATAAATTTCTTGAATGCCCTAGTTTCTTACAATAATCACATCTTGAGGGAATGTTCTCATATTTTATAGACTACACCCAACTTCCATGTTTAAAAATGAGTTCTATTGAGCTAGGGAGTTCCTTTTCTAGGTCAACATTCACACATATCCTAGCATACACCAACATCGACTTTTTTAACATTGTAGGATTGATCAAAATTAGACTACCAACCTATTTATCAATACCTATCAATACTTCCTAATGCTAGAACTAGAAGGGTAAACCTAGCAATCTAACCCAAATAGGAGCTTGATGAATATTTTGCTTACTTGGGTCAAAGTTGGGTCTCTATTTTCGTAGAAATAAACCTCGGTGTCCAAAAAACCATGGGAACTTCATAGGATAAAATATGCATCCTCTTCATAGATTAGTTTAATCATGAAGAATATTCTAGGTAATGTCACTATCTCCATGTGCTCGAGGGGGTGCCATTATATCAAAGCCCATTTTATTATAGTATCTAAATTTGGTTGAGCACCAATAAAATTTCCAAGTTCATTGCTTCTTGAGGCATATTTAGGTCTACCAAGATGTTTGGAATAATGTATTTTCCTTGCATTGGGCTTAAATCAAATCACTTCTCCACTCATTTGAGTTTTTCTTTCACCACATTTAACCATGACTGAGCCCTCAGGTCAAAAATCATATTCTGCAGATTCCCTGGGACTTGCACACCATTGGAATCACTTTCCTTGGAGTTTCTTTCCTAAAATTATTTGGAACTGACTTGTAGACCATCCATATTTTTAATTAAAAGTGTGCTTGTCATATTCCAAACAACCTCTTAGCTTGCACTTCTTCTCAGATCACACTGGAGATTCTTCAACTAGATCACCCTTTGCTTTCTACTTCTTGTATTTTCTTCAAATGAATTCTTTAAATTATCCTAAGATGTGGAATAAAAAGTGCCACTTGTTTCTTGATCACACTTTACTTTCTACTTCCTGATTCATGACCACACTTCATCCTTCCTCCTAGATATTGGCTACACTCACTCTTGGTTTGCACCCACACTTGCACTTGCTTACGACTACACTCACTCTCAGCTCGCGCTCACACTTGCACTCGCTTCCATTTGCACTCATTCTCGGCTATTATATTGTATTATGATATGGGTTACGCATAAAACTATAATAATATAGAACATATTATCATAATATAATATTATGCACTTTGTAAGTCATGGAATGTGAACCACCACATGAACTTGTAACTCATGGAAGGTTAACCATCACATTCTTGTATAAATAGAGATGTACCCGAAATTGTAGAAGTCATATATAAAATATACTTGGTAGAAGTCTTGGCTTGTGGACCTGGACATTATATGTATTGATTCCTTCCTTAAGGAGTATTCTTGGTATTACCCTATGTCAAGGGTATTATCTATCTCTATTTTATTATGTGGATTATTATGGTGGAATTTATTGTGGATGCATGTTTGATATTTTTGCATATTGGTGAATTATTTATTGTTAATGAGAAGAGAGGTTCATTAAAATTAGTATCAAAGTAATAATTATGGCAAATTGGGGTTTTTTCTAAGAAAACATCCCATCTTGTGGGGGCCATATATTTTTTTTTAAACTATTTTTCAAAATATTTATGCTTCAACATGTAGATCGTTTTTATTACTACAAAATAACTATTCATTTGTTAAATTCTTATAAGTAATGAGAAAGTTATGGCTGTTTGAAGTTGAGGTATTTATCCAGTTTTTTGGCTGTGCATTTTTTAAAATTTTTTTAGCAATTATTTTAAGAATATTTTTGCACCAACATGTATATTATTTTGAGTACTACAAAAATGACTACTCATTTGTTAAATTTCGATAAGTATTGAGGGATTTACGACTATTAAAAGTTGGGTTTTTGATGTTGTTTTTGGGTTGCATTGAAAATTTATGCGAAGGGAAAAAATTCATATCTCTCAATATGGGTAAGCAAATCAGTTGCTATTTGTTTTGTTTTGAATTTTTTTTCGAAAGAAGGGAATAGATGATATTTGAGAATTTATATTTAATTTTTTTTTTGATTATTTCATACCCTAGTTGCTTTTGGAATAAATAAATAAATAAAATTAGGTTGACGTTATGGAGTTGCCAATATTCACTAGAAGAGGTGATATTGATGCTAAAGAATGGTTGAAAATCTATAATTCTTTAAATTTTCTTGAATGGATGTGGAAATGTAATCTTTGGTTTTCTTTGCAAGAGGAAGTTTATTCTTGATTTTCAAACTTTGTGCATGCTCATAAATATATATACACATAGGAAGAATTTGAAGTTGTATTTTTAAGCAAATGGGGATCACAAGGAAAAAATAATAATATGCAAACAAAAGAAAGCACATCTTTGGTGTTCGATAGAACAAACAAAGGTTAGAAAGAATTGTTGGAATCTAAAAATTATATTTTCCAATTTCATGGTTTCTTTCAAAAAAAAAAACTAATGTTTCAGTAAACCCTAACAGTAAATATAAAATTTTCAAGATGTCTTTGGCTAAGAGGTTACAATTGCAAGTAAACAAAACCAAAGACATAAAAATTAAGGGTGAGAATATTCAAAATTTTGAAGAATTAAATATCACCATGAATGAATATGTTTTATATTCATATTTTTATGCTATTCAGATGAGTGATATGGATATTGTTCTTGGTTATCCTTGGTTACATTCATTGGGTACTGTTAACATTAATGTGTAAAATAAGTTCATGGAGTTTAGGCACAGAAAAAAAAAGATAATAGTACAAGATATTTTTCAATGTAAGAGGTAAATATCTAAGGAAAAATAGGATGTTTTAGGAAAACAATTTAAAGAATAAGCATGAATAGAATCTAAGGAAGAGGTAGTAGTAGATTTTAAATAAGAAGTAAAAACAAAGGAAAAACCAAATGTAGAGGTACAAAAGGTTGAACATCGGGCTAAGGTTGGAGTATATTTCCATCCACACCACCATGAGAGGTAACAATCATGGAGACAAGGTATAGAGCAACAAAGGAGCTATGATGGACATACATGGAACTGGGGATTAGTTATGGATATTCAAGTGGCATAAGGGTATATTATCATTAACAAAGAATGCCACCAATTAAAGTTTCACTAGGATGGATGGATAATCAAGATCGGTACCAATTCTCGTCTTTGCTTAGAAGATCATATTGTGGACTTATGAGGTTGGCATTAGGGAAAAAACTTGGGTGGAGTTTATTCAAAGATCAAAAAAATAATTAGTCAAAAATATTACTCAAAAAAATATAGGTTCTATTGATGCCATGAAATTATTTATGAAAATAGCACTACCCAAGGGATCGTCAACATGGAGCTTCATATTAGATAGTTTGTATTTAATAAAAAAATATATTATATGGTCAATTATTAAGGGGAATTATGCAAATTTTTGGTATGATGCTTAATTGAATCCTTATTCTTTTATCTCTAAATTAAAATGAAAACCATTGGATTGGGCATGTCTAGCTTGTAAAGGTTCAAAGGTCAAATACTATATTAATATGAGAAACAACTTTATATCATGGATTTCTATTAGTAATCTGGTTGAAGGAGAGGAAATCAAACAAACTATAAGTAAATTTCAAAAGATTCTTCAAGAGTTTTATTTTCTGATTTTTAAACAAAAGGATGAGTTGGTTTAGAATCTATCAAAATATGGTGAATAATTAGTCAAGTTGGGATATGAGAACTTAGAGTAATCAAAATTTCCTACTGCCAAATATTTTTCTTAAAATAATGTTTGTTCACTAGAGGCTCTCCCTAAGGCCTCAACATTTCTTTGGTTAATAGTTCAAAGTAAGATTCTAATAGTAGAGAGTCTACAAAGAAGAGGATATCAGGGACCTTTCATATGTGCCTTGTGTGAGGAGGAATTAGAAACATCAGACCATTTACTTCTTCATTGTTTCTTTACCCACACTATTTAGGGTTACTCTTTTTTAATATGAAAATATATTGGGTAGATCCATCAACATTGAAAGGGTTGATGAAATATTGGATTTATTATTTCAAATCTAAAGCATTATGTATTGTTTGGAGGATTGGGCCTTGCCATTATTTGTTAAATTTATGGATTGAAAGGAATAATATAATTTTTAAAAATACATCTCAGAATCATGCCCAAGTTTGGAATTGAATTATTGCCTTTCTTGAAAAATATTTATAGATATGGTGCTCATCATGGGAAGTCTCAAGTACTAAGAAAGAGGTGGCAAAAAATTGGTTATAGGATTTGAACATACATGGAAAATTCATATGCAATAATGGCATTAAAACAAAGGATATACTTCACTCCAATGTAATATGGAAATATCCAAAAGTTGGGTTTATCAAAATTAATTTTGATGGTGCTTCTAAAGTAAATCCACAAAAAACTAGGTGTAGATAGTGTTTTACGAAATAATGAAGGAAAAATTCTCCTCACTTATAATCATATGGAACTTCAACTAACAACTATGTAGAGGCTAGCACACTTCTCACAAGGATTAAATCACAATAGAAAAATGATGGAAATTTATTTCACTTGAGGAAATTCACAAATGATAATTAATGTTATCAACAAAAATAGATGTGGAAATTGGATAAAAAATAATGTTATTGTTGATGATTATCATCTATCATTGAAGGCAATATCTTGAAAAAGTTATCATATTTATACAAAAGGAAATTAGGTAGGAGATAATTTAGTCAATCACATTGTTGGTATTCATCTTGGTGAAGTCCAAATTTTAGAAAATAATTGGCCAAGTGAGATTTAATTTGTTAATCAACATGATGTCAAGGAGCTAGTTTTGAAAACATAGTACTTTGAGGAACTTTATTTGATAGAATAAATGAACAATATTTCTGATAAAAAATCATGTTGAATATGGTTTAATTGACCTAACAATAATGTAAAATTTTGGTATTTTGGTGGGAGTGTCCGTCAATAAAAGACACATATAACCTATTTAAACAACAAACTATAGGTCCTTCTTCCTTGTAATATTTTAATTTATATAAACACATAAAACACATATAAAAAAAAAATTAAATAAAATTTTATGTTTAAAAATAAATTTATACATAATATTGCAATTTTTTTTTTGATAAAAATGGGTTGTACTCGGGTCTCCCACCCTTAAAAAATTACATCTATCTTATTTAGAGCTTGAGAGTTTACAAATAGATACATTTCTCATCTAAATTGAGATGTTATAGTTAGAAACCTACATCATTTTACATAAAATGTTTGAATTCTTGATTTTCATTTTCTAGATCTTTTAAAATATTTGTATGAATACAATTACTCTAGAATTTAGCATCTTTCTTGAAATTTTGTATAGCAGCCTTCACAATTCCAACCTTATCTCTACTATCTATGCCTTGCATCTTGGTAGAGTAATATTTCCAAAACACCGCACTAACATAGTCTGCTTTACCAAATCTGGATTGCTAGTTCCTTCCTGAAACATAAGTGCAACCACAAAAATTATAATAAATAGTCTAAATGAACACACATTATTGTTACAAATTAAAACAAATATTACCAATGGAAAACATTAAAGTAAATATTAATCATTAATTGATTCAGGCAATCAATAATTTTTGTCAGCTTAAACTAAAATTTCTACTTCCTCTAAGAATGGAAAGGATATGTTAACTTCACAACACTCAATCAAAACCCCTCTATTGGCTAGCTTATCTGCACATTTTTTCCTTCCCTTAATATATGTGTAAACCTAATTTCTTCAAACTCTTTGCAAGATCTTGAATTTCCATAATTATCTCTTGTATATTCCATGGAGCCTTTGCTTTCCTCAAAATTATATTTATTACTATGAGAGAATCACCTTCCATCCAAAATCTATTCCATTTTATTTGTTTACATATTTTTAACCCTTCTAAAGCTACCCAAGCTTCAACTTCATTATTTGTCTTAAATCCACGATTGAAAGCATAATGAGACAAAATTTCTCCTCTATTATTTCTAACTGTTCCTCTTCCTCTTGTTGGTCCTGGGTTACTTTAGATGCTCCATCAAAATTCAATTTAACCCACTCTACATCTGGTGGTTTCCACTTTATATTATTTACCTTATTTTTTCTTCTCTTGTAGCCAACATCATAATTCCATTTAATGACTTGACTCCATCTCTCAAGACTCTCTGCTTCGAAATTAGGGATTTGGTGAGTTGATAGGTTTGGTTTAGACTCCTCTATGGCTAAACATATCTTCTTTTTCAATACCTCTAAACTGCTTTCTTTTCTTTTAAATATTCTTCTATTCCTTTCTAGCCATATAGTCCAAAGTAATGTATCTTTTGATATATCCCGTATTGTCTGTAAAGCATCATTTTTATAAGTTTTTTACCATTGATTTAACCAACCTTCAATTCTACTATTCATCACCGTTCATTCACCAAACATATTAAGAATCCATTACCATAGATTTCAGACTATTGAGCAATTTCCCAAGATATGGTCAATACTCTTCTTCTCCTTATTAAAAAAATACATTTAGAGGGGCCAAGAAAACCCCTTTTCATAAGGTTATCCTAGGATAAAATTCTTCTATGACCTACTAGCGAAACAAATATTTTAACTTTAGGAATGCTTGGGCTATCCCAAATATCTCTCCAAATTCTAGTGATATTAATATTATGTTGGTGTTGAACATTATATCCACTTCTTGTTGTGTATTCTCCCGAGCTATTCAACTCCCAAATCAATTTATCCTTGGCACCCCTCGAATTAATAACAATTTTTCTCTTTCTACTCAATTGTCTCCTAGCATCAATGTCTTGTATACTTGTAAAAAATCTTCTTTCCATTTGTATTTTCCTTCTTGATCCTTGTACAAAATATTTGAAACTCTATCACCGTATTTGTCTTGAATCAATCTCTTCCAAGGTTTCAAAACTGGATCTAAATTGAGTGGTTTTTTATCACATCAAGTATCCATCCAAGTAGAAATTTTTTCTCCAGTTCCCACCACCCATTTTAAACGTTTAATCATAAGATCAATAGATTTTTTAAACCATTCCAAAGAGAAAAACTATTTGGAAGAGAAAATGCAGTAAAAATTAAACTTGGGTCATTGGGATAAACATACTTAGAAGAATTCTTGCCCATTGTCTTTGAATCTCTTTGTACAATCTCCAGATAAATTTTCCCCTAAAAGCTAAGTTTACATCTGTAAGAGTTCTTAAACCAAGAACTCCCCTAGTTTTGTCATCACACAACTTGCTCCATTTCACCAAAGAAAATTTCCTTTTATCATGTAAACTTGACCATAAAAAAGATCGCATAATAAATATTAAAAAAATTTCAACTAATTTTGGCATAGAATACAAAGACATATAATATGTTGGAATGAATTGTAAGACAGACTTAATTAACTACACTCTTCCAAATAATGATAACCATCTATCTTTCCAAGCTAGAAGTTTATTTTGAACTTTACTAATAACTAGAGTCCATAAATCTATCCTCATTCTCCCCTAAAATAAAGGCATCCCTAGATAAGTTGTAAGCAAATTTTCCTCCTCCATTTGAAGCAACCTATAAATTTTTACTTTGATATTAGCAGGAGTGTTAAGAAAGTAAATTTTAGATTTAGTCCTATTACTTTTTTCATTTAAGCTCTTTTGTACTCATTTAGAAAGTTATTCAAAGCTTTGGCCTCATTTATCCTTGCCCTTCCAAAAAGATATGTATCATCTACAAACAGTTTATGGGTGATTTTATTGATGTTATTAATAACCTTAAGTCCACTTATAAACCCATATTTGTAAGCCTTCTTTAATTTCCTACTCAAAATTTTTGCTATAATAATGAACAAATAAAGAGATAGAGTATCTCCTTGTCTAAGGCCTCTCATGACTTTAAAAGATTATGTCACTAACCCATTGACCAACATTGAATAAGAAACTGTAGAGACACAAGATTTAATCCTTCTAACCCATTTCTTCCCAAAACCAAACTTATCTAAAACTGCAAAAACAAAATCCATTTAACCCTATCATAGGCTTTACTCATATCAAGTTTTAAGATCGTATCTTTCTCTTTTCGCGAAGCTGTTGAATGTATAACTTCATGAGCTACTATGATCCCATCCAAAATTTGTCTCCATTTCACAAAACCTCCTTGCTCTTATGAAATGATTTTTTCTAACAATGGCCTTAATCTATTCGCCATCACTTTGGAAATAATATTATAAGCTATATTACATAGGCTTATGGGTTTAAAAGAATCAAACAATTCAGCATCCTTCTTTTTTGGAATTAGGGTAAGATAAGTTGTATTTATTTTATAAGGAATGTATTGTTTTACCCTAGACTGTTCCACTACCACCAATAAATAATCCTTTAGTATATCCCAATTATGTTGGTAAAAAGCTATAGAGAGCCCATCTAGACCAGGGGATTTATCCTTATTAAAAGAAAAAATATCTAAATGGAATTCTTCTAGAGTAATAGGCTCCATCAGTTTCCTATTGTCCTTATTTGTTATAACTGAAGGAACATCTTGAAGAAGTTTATCATTAAGAACTTTGGTCTCCTCTGAACCTAGAATATTTTTATAAAACGACTTAGCCTCTTTTCTAATTTCACTTTGATATTCAATCCAAACCCCTTCTATTAATTTAATCTACCAATTCTAGAAGAAGATCTTTGTACTATAGCCATCCTATAATTTTTTTTGTATTTTTATATCCTTTTAACCAAGTCTGTCTTGATTTTAATCTCCTGAATTTATCTTCCTTACTCAAAATATTATGATATTCACTAAGCAACTCCATTTCCTCCGAGCTTGTATTATTTTCATCACCTTTTTAGAATTTTGAAAGTTTATCTTTTAGTTCTTTCTTCTAAAAAATGTTTCCAAAGGTGTTATTATTCAATTCTTTTAATCTAGACGTCATAGCTTTAATTTAGTTTGGAAGAGCATACAACCCACCATTACCTAAATAATTCCTTGTTTGAGCTATCATATCAACAAATTGAAGATGGTCTTTCCACATCTGCTCATATTTAAAATATGATATTTTTTTGAAATTACTAACCACCATTTTAACTCTTATTGGCCAATGATTTGAACCAATCCTTGTTAAGGTATTAATTTTAGCACAAGTTCCTTCATCTAGCCAATAATGTAAGAGAATGCATCTATCTAATTTTTTTACTATTAGGTTATGACCTCTCCTGTTATTGGTCCAAGTATAATTATCTTCTTCAAACTCAACTTCTCATAGATTGTTGTTTTGAAGAAAATTTGAGAAATATTTCATACTTTGGGTTAATTTCCTAATTCTCCCAAATTTTTCATTTAGCTTGTTAATGAAATTAAAATATCCAATGACCATGTTATAGGTTTCTTGGTCTTTACTTCTCATAAAGGCCTCAATCCCACTCCAAACTTCTAATCTACCAAACTGAGTTGTAGGACCATACACACTGATAAGAATGAAGTAAATATCAACAAAGTAACAAGTGACTAAAGAGGTTGTCCAATGCCTAGTTTTATGAATGGTTACACAAAAGGTTCTAGAAGGATTTAAACAAGTTATAATTCCCCCTGTTGCTCCTTCATAATCTATAGCATCCCATTCACATCTTGCCCAAACTGCTTTCATAGTTTTTGAAACTTATTCTTTTGTCATTTTAGTTTTCTGGATACAGAGAATATCAGGTTTATTACTTAAAAATAGGTCCCTAATACACCTATGCTTTGAGGGGGTATTAGCACCCCTTTAATCCATGATATGATAATCATGTCTCATTAGGGGCTTTTGGTCCCTCTTGCTTATTACCAATATCATTTTTTTTTTTGGTAAAGAGAAGTTCAACCAACTTAGTTTGTGTTCTTTTCTCTATGTTAAATCTTGGTTCCATGGATCTTGCTTGATAATTTAAGGTTTTCCTCTTTTTGCCTTGCCTATATTGGGAGTAGGCCTTATTATTCTATTCCTCAATGTTATTTCACCATTATGTTTTAAAACATATTTATCCTCTCCTGGCTCTATTATAGAAGCTTTTGACTTATCCTGCTCATTTTTTGGTATTTCCTTATTAATGGCAGAGGTATTAACTTCTTAAACTGCATTTTCTTTACTAATTATTTTCTCCTGAATGGTGCATGGTACTTCAAGAGAGTCTTCAAAATCTGATGAAACACATTCCTTGTATTCATTGAGAATGTTCTTCCTTAAATTAGGATCATATTGAATAAACAATTCCTTGCTAATATGTTAAAATTGTTGTCCTATGTCCTCTAAGTTTTGATCTACTTTTTCTTCATAGGCTAAAGCCTCAAAATAATTGGAATTTTTTCTAGTATCCTTTCTTATTGGTCTCCACTATTCATTTTATTTTATTTTTCTAGATCTGTTTTTTGGAAGTTGAAAACCATTTTTATCCATAACCATTTGTAAATTCTCTCGATTTTCTACAAATGATTATGATGGGCTCTTCTTAGGGCATGATATCTCAATATGTCCCACCTCATGAAATCTTCTACATCTAAGATATATGTTTTCATAATCTATAGTTTGGGTCCACATTTTATCCCCATACTTAAGAATGATTGATTATGGTAAAGTTTTACTTATATCAATCATGACCAATATTCGAGAATAAATAGCCAAAAATCCATCCTTTGTTGTATCTGAAATCTCAAGGAATTCTCCTAGAGTGTTGCTTATTTTCTTGAAGGTATCTATTTACCAAAATTTAATGGGTAATTCAAACATGCTAACCCATACTGGTATTAGGAATAGATTTAAATTTTTAGGAGAAAAGCCTTCATACCAGCGGGTAGGGAAGAGCCCTGCTCTTCCCATAAACCAAGGACTCCCTTTTAGGATTCTTTCTCTTTCTTCCCTAGAAAAAAATGGCTAGAAAGAAAGCTTTGGAAAGAAATGATAGAATCACTCCTAGAGACTCCAACTCCTACCAATCCATTTTCTCAAGGCTAAAGCCCCTAGCCAATACCCATTAAATTTATCAAAATTTGCCCTATCTTGGAGCAACGAGGATCTCTCTAAGGTGCGCTCACTAACCTCTACCACTAGGGATGATTCTAAGGCTTTACCTATAAATCGATCAATGGAAAGAAAACTAAAACTCAAAATCTAATGAAATTTATCTGAATGTTCTATAGCAAAAATAATATTTGATAAAAACTTTATAAAATTTTCATGCACAATTTTTAAGATAAAGAAAGGGAAAAAAAAATTTAGCTGATGAATTCTTTGTCCAAATAGAATGTCTTACCCCGCTGAAGTCGTAGCCCTTCATTTCTCTTCCCATCGTTCAAACCCTAGTTGGCAAATATTTGCAATTTCATTTTTCGCAACTTAAAAAATTGTCATTGCCCTTGTTTTGAATGGTTGACTTCACAGGGTTGTATCTCCCTCAATATTGCTTGGATTTTTGCATATGACCACTCATTTTAAAGCTATTCAAATTCTGCACAAGTTGGTCCAAGAATCATCTAAATCGGATAACTCTTCACGAAGATATGGCTCCTAAAATATGAGATATTTTTAAGGAAAAAACCCTAATCCTTCGCACTTTGCAATTTTGTTTTTCGTGATTTGAAAAATTGTCATTGCCCTTGTTCCGAATGGTTGACTTCACAGGGTCGTATCTCCCTCAATATTGCTCAAATTTTTGCATATGACCATTCATTTTAAAGCTATTCAAATTCTGCACAAGTTGGTCCAAGAATCAGTTGAATCGGATAACTCTTCACAAAGATATGGCTCCTAAAATATGAGACATTTTTTTAGGAAAAAACCCTAATCCTTCGCACTTTGCAATTTTTTTTTAAAAATTAAATATTATTGCAAAGTAATAATTAAATATCAAAATTTTAACAAAATCAGAAGAATATTTAGTTTGTGTCCACTAAAGAAAAAAATACATGGATTTTATGATACATAATCAAATATAAACTTATGAAACTCCTTATGATATAAACTTATGATATATAATCCATGGATTTTATGATACATGGATTTTATGATACTGGATTTTATCGTCATTGCCCTTGTTTTGAATGGTTGACTTCACAGGGTCGTATCTCCCTCAATATTGCTTGGATTTTTGTATATGACCACTCATTTTAAAGCTCTTCAAATTCTGCACAAGTTGGTCCAAGAATCATATGAATCGGATAACTCTTCACGAAGATATGGCTCCTAAAATATGAGATGTTTTTAAGGAAAAAACCCTAATCCTTCACACTTTGCAATTTTGTTTTTCACGATTTGAAAAATTGTCATTGCCCTTGTTCCGAATGGTTGACTTCACAGGGTCGTATCTCCCTCAATATTGCTCAAATTTTTCATATGACCATTCATTTTAAAGCTATTCAAATTATGCACAAGTTGGTCCAAGAATCAGTTGAATCGGATAACTCTTCACAAAGATATGGCTCCTAAAATATGAGATATTTTTTTAGGAAAAAACCCTAATCCTTCGCACTTTGCAATTTAAAAAATTAAATATTTATTGCAAAGTAATAATTAAATATCAAATTTTTAACAAAATCAAAAGAATATTTAGTTTTTGTCCACTAAAGAAATTCAAATACATGGATTTTATGATACATAATCAAATTGGATAACTCTTATGAATGACTCCTAAAAGATGAGATATTTTTTAGGAATAAACCCTAATCCTTTGCACTTTGTAATTTCATTTTTTGCGATTTGAAAAATTATCATTGCCCTTGTTTCGAATGGTTGACTTCACAGGGTTGTATCTCCCTCAATATTGCTTGGATTTTTGCATATGACCACTCATTTTAAAGCTATTCAAATTCTGCACAAGTTGGTCCAAGAATCATCTAAATCGGATAACTCTTCACGAAGATATGGCTCCTAAAATATGAGATGTTTTTAAGGAAAAAACCCTAATCCTTCACACTTTGCAATTTTGTTTTTCATGATTTGAAAAATTGTCATTGCCCTTGTTTCGAATGGTTGACTTCACAAGGTTGTATCTCCCTCAATATTGCTCAAATTTTTCATATGACCATTCATTTTAAAGCTATTCAAATTATGCACAAGTTGGTCCAAGAATCAGTTGAATTAGATAACTCTTCACGAAGATATGGCTCCTAAAAGATGAGACATTTTTTTAGGAAAAAACCCTAATCCTTCGCACTTTGCAAAAAAATTAAATATTATTGCAAAGTAATAATTCAAATATCAAATTTTTAACAAAATCAAAAGAATATTTAGTTTGTGTCCACTAAAGAAAAAAATACATGGATTTTATGATACATAATCAAATATAAACTTATGAAACTCCTTATGATATAAACTTATGATATATAATCCATGGATTTTATGATACATGGATTTTATCATCATTGCCCTTGTTTTGAATGGTTGACTTCACAGGGTCGTATCTCCCTCAATATTGTTTGGATTTTTGCATATGACCACTCATTTTAAAGCTATTCAAATTCTGCACAAGTTGGTCCAAGAATCATATGAATCGGATAACTCTTCACGAAGATATGGCTCCTAAAATATGAGATGTTTTTAAGGAAAAAACCCTAATCCTTCGCACTTTGCAATTTTGTTTTTCATGATTTGAAAAATTGTCATTGCCCTTGTTCCGAATGGTTGACTTCACAGGGTCGTATCTCCCTCAATATTGCTCAAATTTTTCATATGACCACTCATTTTAAAGCTATTCAAATTATGCACAAGTTGGTCCAAGAATCAGTTGAATCGGATAACTCTTCGAAAAGATATGGCTCCTAAAATATGAGATATTTTTTTAGGAAAAACCCTAATCCTTTGCACTTTGCAAAAAAAAATAAATATTATTGCAAAGTAATAATTAAATATCAAATTTTTAACAAAATCAAAAGAATATTTAGTTTGTGTCCACTAAAGAAAAAAATACATGGATTTTATGATACATAATCAAATATAAACTTATGAAACTCCTTATATATGTGAAAATAGAAGAATAGTGGGAGGAATATTATTTCAACTTCCAGGGCTGAGCGCATAATATTGTGGCGACAATAAAAATGAACAACGCAAAATACTCTGTGGAGGCCATAAAAAAGTCTGTGGCGACCACCTGGGGCCGAGCATAGAACAGTGTGGCGACCATAAAACCAAACAACCCAGAATACTCTGTGACGACCATAAAAAAATGTCGGATAGCCTACTCGAATGAAGTCTGTAGCGACCTCCAAGGCGGAGCGCAGAATAGTGTGGCGACCATGAGTACTCTGTGGCAACCATAAAAAAGTCCGCAGAATAGTGTAGGGACCATGAGTACTGTGTGACCACAATAAAAAAAAAGTATGATAGCCTACCCGAATATGGATTCCTTTTTGTAAATTCAAAAAATTAATAAAACTCAAATCAAACTAAAATAACCCACAAACAAGCTTTTAACAATCCTATCCTTTTGATTAAACGAGGGTCACTATTAACAACGAACCGTTCACTCGTTACTCTACCCAGATCTTGATGTCACAATTTAAAAGGAAATAATAGTTATCACAGATGGAATGCCTCTTGTCATGTCTGTAATCCAAATTGACACACCGCCGGCCTTAGCCGAAATCTATTACTTCGTCCTTGATAAATCCTCAAAACAATTGGATAAATGAATGGGATAAATTGTAGCCCTTCAATTTCAAGTTCTTTTGATGATTTACTCCAATTAACTGATTGAAATCCGGACGAATATTTCAGACGTGACGGCGTCCCAAAGCCGTGAAATCCGGAAGCATTTACTTTGTCTTGCCTAACTCATTATCCGATGGGGATCTGAGCCATGAGAGCAGCAGTTGAGTTTGCTGTGACGTCCTTCTCTTCTTCAAATAGTCTCTCCAGGCACTTGCATTTACATTTACCCACCCAGATGGACGTTTCTGCTTCTCTTCAACCAAAGTCATCAAAAAATATCATCACAAATCTGAGAGGCAAAAGACAGAAATCTGGGAAGTCAATTCCTTCCACAGATTTGACAGTGGAAGATCGGCTCTGATGAGAGCAGTGACCCCATCTTATTGGTCTGGGACTCTGGGAGACGATAGAGCAGCTGTCTTCTATAATATGTTAAATCGTGTAATAATTCTATCCTAGACCCTTGGACCTAGAGCTTAGATCCTACACACTATTTTTTTCTATAATGGATTGTGTCGATCATTGTGTTTGTGAACTCTCTGGTATTTGTGTGAAGCATGGACCCGTTTGAGCAATTCTCCGTATTGAAAAGGACCCAAAAATGAGCAATGACCAGTTGTCGTAACTTGAGATTTCCGTCATATTTTCATGTCGTTATATACCCATATCAGATTCTCCACAATGTGACAACAACAATCAGTCTGACTAGCCTTGCTAGTATTAGTATTAGACTAGACTACCATTATGTATTTGTTTATGCTCTTTGTACCTATATGCCATCAAGTACCATCTTAAGCAGCTGATTTATCAATATGAATTATATGAATAAAGATTTGTCTTATTTATGTGAGATTTTTTCTATCAGTGTGGTTTTCTAACTATTCTTTTGTCATGCTTTTCTTATACAATTTGTCGTTTCCTGCAAGATAGCCAGATATAGTTAACTTAAAAAAATTGAAGTTTAAATTTCAATAGCTTTAAAAATTCAATTTTAAAAATTCAATGCATAAACTTGGAGTAAATTGTTTTGATTTACTCCAAACTAAAATAGATAATAGCCTATAAAAGAATAGGTCTGTGAAAGAGCTGGAAGAGCTCATGTATCTTCGATGTAAAGTTGGCTGCATCAGAAAACTGAAAACTGAAATTTTGACCTGATTGGAACAAAAGACATTACATTTGTAGTGGGGTACTTGAGAAATCATAATCAATAGTGCATGATAAGTGAAATAAGTGCCCACTATCTAAAAGTGTCCTCCCTTTATTATCCAAAATGTACTGGGTTTGAGATTTGCACAGGAAGTATTGATAATCAGTTTGCATTTTGATCCTTTTCAATTATTTGAATCTAGTTTCTAGAAGAACTGGTTGCTCCTCACCAAGGTGTGACGGCTGATAGTGCAATGAGGGGTGAATAAAGGCCACCAACATAGCACATTCTGTGATAAAATGGGGCCCAACATCTCAAGGAAAATGCCATTTTTACAGATGAATTGTCAATCAATATTAGTAAGAAGAATACAACCAAAAATAAAAAGTGAATTTATCCTTTCTCTAATCAATGAAATATACTAGTCCTGGATACTGCACTTTTTCAAAGGTCTTACAATTATGAAATCCAAGATATCCATGGTATATAAGCATCTGTAGCTGTCTAGTGAAGTTGAAAAGTGGCCGGCTGCTTTTTATATTATTATCCGTTGGATTTGTTCTTACATTTCATGGTGCTTTCATAATTACTTGTACCAGTGAATATTTAGAAAGATGAAATGAAAAACAATTTGCTAGCTGTTTATTTGGTTGTAGTGTGTTTGAAGCATAGATCTTTAAGTTTTTAATGTCTATTTTATTTTGGATGTTAGTCTAAGATTATAATTCATTTATCATTTGATGATTTTAATTTTTTAAATATATATATAATTTTTGATAAGATGAATGAACAGGTTTTAAAAGGTGTTCCAAATTTTTTTATAAGAGTGGATCAATTAACCAACTGACAACAATAAATAAAAATATCAACATAACAAACCAAAAGAATCCACAAAATAATCAAACAACAAAACTACATATATATATATATATATATATATATATATATATATATATATATATATATATATATATATATTTAATAAGTAATTATTATATTTTTTAATTAAATAATAAAATAACTATATAAAAGTTAATGTCTACTCTGCATAGGTCCCTTGAATGAAAAAAGACAGCCCAATAGCACCCGAGGGTTAGGTAGATTGGTAAGTGCTTGTGTGGCCAAACATTTACGAGGAAGACACCCAAGTTCAAACCTAGGGGGTAGCCTATTTGCAAAGGTAGTAGTTTGATCTGAATTCTCTTAGCGTGCGCATGACCACTGAGTGCACACTATAGGTAATCCCATTCACCGCTCGGGTCAACAATAACGAAGTGAAATAGGTTGGTGGAAACAAGTTGTCATTACTAAAAAATAGTGTTGTGGTTGTGACCAACTCTCCGTGTTGTGGTTGTGACCAACTCTCCTATATAACAAAAAAAGAAAAAAAGAAAAAAGAAAAACCGAGTTAATCTTCTATTGATATAAGTTTATTTGCCTTAGGAGGGTCATGGTTGGGATGGAAATATTTCAGCCTATATTGTAGGGATTTCTTACACTAACAAAATAAAAAAAACAATAGTATATTGTTATTGGTTTTTTAAAAAATCTTGTTATTTTTAAAAGACTTTAAAAAAAAATTATCTATTTTCTTTTTAACATTAAAAAAACTATCTTGTATTGAATTTGAAGAAATTATTCACAATGTGAAAAAAAAAGTTATACATATAAGATTTTCTATATGTTAGAATCATTGCTTATAAGGAATATCTTCTTGTAGGATTATTAAATATTTTAAAATAAATGGATATAAAAATTTTGTTATATTTTCTTTATAAAAAAAAAATATTCAAAATTTAATATTAAGGAAATATGGAATTACATTCTTCATATGTCTCTTTATTATTTTTCAAAGCTTCAATAATGACCTAAAAATCAGGTCTTTTATACATCATAATTAACTATATTTATTAGGCAAACTACTATCCTTAGATATCTTTCCAAATTGTCAACAAATATCTTGTAAATCACTGAAGTTATATATATAATATTTTATATATGTTAGAATCATTACTTATAAGGGATATATTCTTGGAGGATTATTAAATACTTTAGAATTAATGGATATAAAATATTGTTATATTTTCTTTATAAAAAACAAAAAGTCAAAAGGAAATATGAAATTACATTCTTCATATCTCTCTTTATCATTTTTCAAAACTTCAATAATGACCTAAAGAACTGGTATTTTATACATCATAATTAACTATATTTATTAGGCAAACTTCTATCCTTAGATAGCTTTCCAAATTGTAAGCAAATATCCTGTAAATAATGTAAATAACTGAATTTTGAGTTTTTTTGAAATGTTGCTTTAAGTATCTTTGGTTTAGCTATCATGTTCAGTATATTTTTTTAATGAGTATACATAGGTTTTTATGATGGGTCCTCGTCCCCTCATATTAAGTGGGGTTTGAACCTTGAACCTCTCAAAAAGAGGCTAGAGTCCTTACCACTACAGTAAACTAGCAACTACCCTTTTTATTATATTATTAAACAATTAAAATTAATTTATTAAAAAAATTAAAAAATGTCACATGTAACTACATCTTAAGTACTTTGTTTCCGTCCTAAATAAAATTTTAAAATATCACAATTTATAGTTAATGCAATTTAATATAGATATCTACAACTATGTATATGTAATGTTAATTATTTTATCTTTTGTTGTTGATCTAAGACTCTATTTCAATAGTATTTAGGAGGCAGTGTAATAAAAGTTCAAGGAAGTACAAGTTAAAATATGAAAACCTCATGTACAAAGGGTTTTCAAAAGGGCACACAAATAACAATGTGAGTAAAACAAGATCTCTACATCTCAACTTAAGCACTATTCCAATAAAATAAATGAAGATTACTAAATGTAATGAAAATAAATTTAATTAATTTTAAACCTTAAATCCTTAGATGAATTATTAATAACATGTGAAATGTATCAAATACTATGAGCCCAACCAATTAAATACCTCTAATTTTAAGGAGAAGACTCATGTTTAAACATTGCTAAGGGATACATCCATAATTACCAAAAATATTGTTGTAATATCACTATGTGGTCAAGAAATAATATGGATGGGACCCATTTTATAACTAATTTATAAAACATGTACAATGTTAAGGAGCAAGTGTATATAATTTTGCACAAGCATAGCCAAACAATTAGGGTGGTTTTAAGGCATTGGAGTAATTCCTCATTTACAATTTATAAAACAACAATGGTTATGAATCATATGATGCCTCAATTTTTTATTTATATGTGAATCTTGTAATAAATAAAACTCAAAATAGATAAAATATAATAGATACAATGTTTCTAGAGACAAAAGGAGATGAATTTCAAGGACAAACATGATTAGGTGATACATGCATAATTTTAAAAAGTGTTGTTCTACTACCACTATGTAGCCAATATGTAGTATGGGTGAGGTCATTCCAATCCCATATAGCCAATTAAAAAAACCATATGCAATGTCAAGTGTATCTAATTTTGTACAAGCATTATCAAAATTTTAAGGTGATTTGTGAGACATTGAAGTAAATATGTCATTGTTGATTTACAAAATAAGAACTATTATGATACTTAAAAAAAAATTGTATGTGAAAATAAAAATGTTAATGGAAAAAATAAAAGTGTTAATGTATCTCTACACACAAAATGAGATGACTACCATTGATAATATTAAAACAATAATGAACTAAACTAAGAAATAATGATAAATAGAATGAGCGTTAACATTTAATACTTCATGAAAATATGATTTAACACACAAAAAATTAGTTTATGTAGATGCCATGAGAACTTGGGTTGTTTTAGATTATTTGTACTAATATCCTTATATAAAATGTTAAAAAAACTTGGTAAAATAACATCAAAATTAAAGAAAATGGGTTTTAACAATTGATAAGGGAAGCATCAGGTTAAATGAATAAAAGAATAGAATAAGACCACTAAAAAGTCAAAAAAGAGAGAGGAAAAACACCATAAAACATAGGATAAATGAGGAAATAAAAAGTGGATAGAATTCTCTTCATAATGGTCATGACCATCACTTAAGATGAACAATCTTGTTCTCAATATATAGGATAATGCACTATAAAACTATAAAAAATTTCAATCCAATTTAGTAACATACATATTAAACTTTCCATGGTTCAAATACAATATCATGAGGAATAACGAGCATGACATGTTATTGAAAGAACAATATTAGAATTAAAGAAAAACAATTGCTAAAAAGTAATCAACAATAACAAAATACATGGTAACTATGGATTACATGATATCATTAATATTGCCAATATGGTGAACAATAACAAAATACATGGTAACTATGGATTACATGATATCATTAATATTGTCAATATGGTGATGAAGCTTTGATGTGACTTATAAGATAAAAATATAAAAAAATAACTCACTATAGTTAGTTGAGCAAAAATATAATACACAATGTCATGCTAAATATTCTAAAAACCTAATTACCATTGGAAAAAATACTCTAATTTTAGGGTTTCATGGTCCATAAACAATAATATAATAACATTTTTGGAAAGAGCATAATAATAAACCCAAATAGAGAATTTATTTTCCTACATATTAGAATTTTTTTTAATAAATTAAGAGATTATATATGAAGTATTTAATGTTTGATATTTATGTTTACAAGATTCCATAACATATGCCAAGAGCTAAACCTTTTCAAATAGATCATTTGATTCCATAACGAATTACAATATAAAAAATACATAACAATTAATATTTTTTTTTGAATTTACAGTAGCTACCACGAATCTGGGTAGGTTGTCCAGCTTTTTATGGCCACTATAGTATTTTGTGATGTCTGTCCCGAAAGTCGCCATACAGTTCTTCGTGCAGTCTGCCCTTATAACCACCATGCCATAATCATTTTAAACTACATACCAATTGATTTTAATTGATTAGTAGTATGAACTTAGGATAGTTAACATATGGTTGGTATTGTCTTGTAAAATATTAAAATGGATCCCTGTTAAAAATATCCAAAATAATTAAAAATAGTAATTCTTTAAATCTAAAATTAAAAATAAAGTGTTTGCTTTGAGATCAATTATTTTAATAACATGAAAAAAATGGATGGACATGTTGGAATTCACAATATTTTTCAAAAATGAATAAACACAAATAATCCACTCAAATCTTATATAGAAAGCATAAAAGTACACAAGAAAGAGATAGATATGATGAGCTCCCATAGACACCATAAATAGTCACTATCCATAGATTATACTACACAAAAATTTGATAATAGGGGGTATTTATAGCAATACCAAAACCCCTAATTACATCATAATGTTTAACCTAAGCCAACATAACAAGTGAGATTTAGGTTAAATACAAATATTAAATAAGGGTTAACCATAATAAAGTTAACCATGGCCCATTGGTATTACATAATAAAATATTAAATACATTACGCAATGAAATGTCCTTAGACCTATCCAAAATATTGCACAATATCAACTTTTGGCCATGAATTAGATTACAATTTTAACACCCCCATAATCTAAAATGAGTGTCCAAGAAGATCAGATATTTGGAACAATAATATCTTCCTCCCATAATGGATTGTTTAATGGACCTCAGTAGTTGAGACAAATCCATCCGAATCTCCCTCATTATCTAAAAGACATCCACCTTAATTCAAGATCTTAGCTTCAATATTCTACAAATTCAACAAGAGTTTTTTGTAGGATGTATCTCAATTTCATAGTATCCACAAGTGGTATTAATTTAATTTGAATACTCTTTAGTCTCATTAGATAGGAATTCCTTTGCATGAGCCCACGTGTAAGGAGTTTCACCATCACAAATTTGCATTGCAACTTGAAAGTGAATAGAAGAGAGAAAAGTTGATCAAGATTAAGGGTCTTTTGGGATTCCAAGAACATAGGGATCATATGAACTATTATGTTCAATGTCTAAAAGGAGGGAGATATATTAGCAAGGACAATCTTGACATATTTTACATCATCTTTCTTTTTGCCTCTAGAAGATGCAATACCTTCTCTTAAAGCCTTGAATATCATAATATAGTCTTCAATGTTATTAGACTCAATTAACTTAAGAGAAGAAAGGTCTAATTCCAATTGAATTACATTAGTAGTATTAAAATTTACAAAAATTTTAAGCAAATTTGACCATACCTTGATAGGGTCACTCTCTTATTTGATATGGAAAAATAAGTTTGGTTTAATTAGAAAGGAAAATAAACCTAGAGCCTCTTCTACCTTTTAGTGTCAAGCTTCATATGATGGAATATATTACATTATTTGATACATGATAATGTACCACCTTGGGTACATCTTTAGATTAGGAGCGTGTCATAGATTAGGGTTTCAGTATTTACTTTATGCAATGTAATAAATGCACAAGTAATATTATAATGTGCAAAGCATTCAATAATGTAAATGTGCATCATAGTCCATGTGCACATGAGTCTATAGAATAGGAAAGTGAAGAGTCATAGGAAGATGGAAGGCCAAGAGTCATATCCCATTATATTGTTCTTTGTGTGAGCATAACATAAATATATCATCTTGTTATTTCATAGGACAAGGTAGAGTAGAGTAGAGTACAAGTTAGAAACAATGTAGAACTTGTATGGAGAATGGGGTATTTGATAGCTCCACATTTTGTATAAAGATACTATTTTTGTGAGCTTTCATTAATGGCAATTTTAAGAGTATTTAAAAAAGTTTATTATGAGTTTTACATGCATTGCATAGTACCATTATCTTATATTTAATATTGCACACTTATTTAAAATCTTGTGATAGTTTTTACATTAAATATATAGCATCAAAAGCTAACATCATCATCAAGAATTGTTGTTTTGTCATCCTAAAAGATACCCAATAGGTTCTTAATTTGTAGTAGACTAATCATTTGAGTTGACCAATATTATAATTTCACCCATTAAGGAAAGTAACTAGTTCTTTATGTTCCATTTTATATAATTTGACCCCTAACACTATAATAGGTTTGTGAACTAATACTACCATTGTGTAGAGCTAAAAAAATCATGCAACTTAAAAAGAGAGGCTTAAAACACTTTTGTATGCAAAAGTTGTAGCCTCTAGAATATTTTCCCTAATGTACCTCAAAATATAAAAAATTAAAACTTATAGCCTTAGAAAAGTAGGATCCAATCTTGACCTACCACTTGGCAAGCCATATTTCATTAGAGTGCTCCAATCCAATTTTTCCACTTAGCTCTTCTAAATTGTCAACTTATAGTTGCTTTGATTTGATTGGTTGAATGACTTTAAATACATAAAAAATGAGTTGATATGGCATCCTAAGGTGCCAAGGATACCACATTAACAACAAAGTTATCCTTTTCTCTAGTTTTTTAAAAGGCATGATTTAAACTCAAGTCAACTAAAAAAAATTAACACATAGTAACCACCATGCCTCTATTGGCTTTGATAAAAAAAGGATATGTTTCCTTTTTGAAAAAGAGTCCTCCTTACTACCTAGAAAAATAAGCAAGCAGTGGATTTGAACCCATACCCTTTGGTGCTTAACAACTATATGCTAACTAGAAAGGATTCCCTATTGATAGTGCTAAGGTTGACAATACCTTCATAAATATGTAGAGGAGGAAAATTGTCCTATTGGATGCGATTCTTGGCTGGATACATAGGGAAGACAAGGTGAATGCGAGGGTATGTTGTTCTCTACACCTTGGTGTAAAAGTTGGGAGGGAGGGTTCACCAGGAATGGTTTAAGGACTCACTCCAAGTATGGGATAGAATGTGTTGATGTGTTTAGTTTAAGACAATCACCTATGTTTGGTATTTCTAGTGTTACACTATGAAAGATAAAGGACAATGCAGAAATACAAAATGCAAGAAAATAAGAGCTAAACCTAGAATTATTTTTTATTTGAATGATTTCTAACCTAATGTTTCATATAAAAACCTTCAAGCAAGATTTCAAGGGAAGATGCACATACAATGCTAATCCTAAATTCCATCAAATGCTTGTTATCTTTTAAATGCCTAGCAATTTAAGTAAATTCCTTTCCTTGTATTTTTATGATCTAGTGTTTCTAAAAAAATAGAAAAAAAAAACAACCTACAGATCTATCAAAACACTTATCTTATCTGGAGGTTGATCCTAGTTTTGTCTTTCATCCAACGATATCCTTTAATCCAAACTTTGATAATTCTTGCAAAACAGCTTTACAAAAACTTTGAAAAATATGATCAGCATTAGGGGGCCTACTTAGGTCATTGTATGGTAAATAATTGGAGGTGCAATGTTCAAGGCCCCCTAGGTCCTTCTAGCTAACCTTTGAAAGTAAAAGTGAAACTTGACCTCTTGAAAGATGAACAAAAACAACAAAATGCAATAGAACATAATGATGAACAAGGTATAGAATGTAATGATATTATTTAAATACAACATATAACATATATCTAGGGTTTGGGGGTAGCATGTTACCTCCAAACGTGGTTCATGAGAAATTGCTCCCATTATAGAGTGATTATGATTTTGCAAATCAGTGAAATCATACCCTGAAAAACATCGAGCTCAATTTCATAGAAGCAAAAGTAAAACAAAAAATTGTGAACCTCAAACCTGTCAAATCATACCTTGAGATTAATGAGTGTGATTTCATAGAAATAGAATAAAAATGTGAACTATCAATGTAATAAAAGTTTAACTGAATATGTAGATGTGAACAAACAGAAACAATATGGCAGATATCAAAAAAGCAGACAAAAGGGCGAAGACCTCTGAGTAGAAAATTTATCCTTAGGGCTTAAAAACTTATCCACCAAGGGTAGTGACGCACAATCCAATGCAGTAGAAAATATATCTTCAACAAACTATATGTCACACTTGAATAATGAGCACTTGTCAACTTGTAAGTTTAGCTTGCTTGTAGAAGAGAAGACCTCAAGAACTAGAACTTAAATTAGATTGCTTGGGTGTGATCAAAATTACTTGCTTCAAAAGAAGACTTCAAACCCTCATTTTATAGTGGATTTGAAAGAAGAATGGATGGGAAAACTAAGAAGAGTCAACGTCTAAAGATGCCAAATTGTAAAATTAAGGTTTCTAAGGAAAACCCCTAATTAGGTGAAATCATGCCCTATTAGGGCCAACCATGATTTCAAAAAGGTAAAATCATACCCCATCGAAGGTAACCATGATTTCACCAAAAGAGGAGTAAAATAAAGAAAAGAGAGAAAGAGAGGTCTAGTATTACTTTGGGTAAGTCTAGAGGGTCTATTTGAGGGCCTACGAAAAATGACTCACTCAAGTGGGTCATTTTTCATGTCTATATTTTGCCCCCTCTTTGATGCATTTATGGCTTAATAAATGCATCAAAGAGATATGTAGACTCCTATAAGTGAAAGATAACAAGAAGAAAAGGAGTGGCTAGTTTAGAAGAAAAGGGATGGTGCAAAAATGGTGTCATTCTTAAGACTTTCTTGTTTTACATGGAAATCGAGGTATTAGGGACATTAATGCATCTTAGGCTAGGGTGCCCCCTAAATTTTCATGAGAAATTCCAAAATTTTAATGAAAATAAAAATGAAAAACTAAGAAGAATAAAGAGCGAAAAAGAAAAAAAGAAGAAAAAGAAGCAGCAAAACATGCACAAAAGAGGAAAAGGGTTGAAAAACCTAATTCATTTTCACCGTGCAAGAAGGCAGAAAAGAGCTCTAGAGAAAACTTAGATATGGTGTTACTGGTGGATCATTCAATAATCACGAGCGGTGAGGCCAATACAACAATAGAGTAAGCAGAGGTAGGATCGAAAACCCAACTCGATAAAAAAAATTATTTTTGGCTTTCAATTTGGAATTTTCTACCAAATCTGATGGGTTTGTCATGTATGAACCGGGTGGTAATTTCATGACCTGATCGTAATTTCATCCTGGTTTATAGCGGTGGATGAAATGATACCCAAGAAGACCCGAGCACAATTTCACTAAATCATGCCTATGAAAAATGGGACACAATTTCACAAAAGGAATGAAACGGTGAAATTGTACTTGCAAAAAAATGAGCACGATTTCGTTGAAGAGAGAAAATAAAAAGAAAATAAAAGGAGAAAATAATGAAAGAGAGAGAGAAGAAATCTAGCATTAATTAAGTATATTTTTTAATGTGTAAATATACTGATTAAATTTTTATTTTTTTAATGATGCATCTTCGCATACTCAAGAGCCACAAGTGGCGATCGAGCTCCTTGGAGGTGGAGCTTCATAAAATTGTATAGGCAGAGAGAAAGACTCTAGGTGTGGTGGCACTAGACAACCTAGTGAGGATGCCTTGAGTGGAGGTGAACATAGCACTATTGACAATGCTAGTAGAGAGGTAGTATCTAGAGTGATCAACCTTTTGGCTACCAACAAGGGAGATAACCATCAAACTAGAGGATATGTGGTAATTCTTGTGCATATCATTAAGATAAGAGCTATTTACAGATTTTAAGAGTGACCATCTACATTGCAACAATTTTCAAGAGGATGGACCCACCAAGTGTAGGAGAGCACGATGGTAGTACATGACTTGGTGGGGTGATATGTAGTTGACCCATTGACGACTATGCTCTATGGGATGGAGGAAGGCTTTCTAATGTGCCACACTGGTAGGAAACATCTACCATGGGTGATGGTAGGCATAGTAAAAACATATGCAAACATGGAATGCGATTCACATAGGGTCCATATATGTTGGCCTATTTATACAGGATGTTTTACAACATTGTGTACAAGCAACATATAAGGATAGTCTGTACAATATTTCTCTAGGTGTAGATCTAGGAGCACATAGCAGTGCATAGATAGGATGCACTACCAGGACCACTACCCAACCTAGAGTAGAAAATAATATATATGTGGTCCAGATCACTCGAGAGGGTCCAAAGGACCTACGTTGGGAACCTGCCACTAGTGAGGCAGGTAATAAATGAGTTGAGGGAGATGAATATTATTTGGTGACCCTAACATCTACACCTAGGATAGGTTGAGAATAGAGAGGATCTAGCCAAGGTGATGAGGATAAATTTGTTTACTATGAAGAGAGAGGAGCCAAAGATCTATAAATTTGAAAGAATATTGTAGTAGTTTGAGATCTTGCAGGGGATCCCATACTTAGGAGACTACTAGTACAAGAGAGTGTACCAAGATCTAGTGGGAGTTAGATGAGACCTCGATTTGGCTAGGTAGGAGGAAGAGGATCTATATGACCCTCCTTACATGGATCCTAAGGTTGATGATGTGGGGGTGGCCTTCGAATATCAAATGTGGTATAAAGGAGTCATGCCCCAAAGGGTCTTCCCTCTAGTACTGATACAGAGGAACTAGGTGATGAGCTTAGGCATGCAGTGATTTTTTTGATAGGTTGTTGACAAAGCCAAAAATATGGATCAATAGGGCTAGGCAACCCCAATATAAATACAAGCACAGGTCTGAGTCAAGATAGTGATAGAGGCCACTATAACTACAAGGACCGAGGAGGCAGGTACAATTGGATTTGCCCCTACAATGGCCAAGGTATCATTGAGTGGAGTGTGAGAGGTCTCCACATCAGCAGCAACCAGCTTAGGTGAGGCTTAAGGTTAGGAGGATCTTAGGAGGGAGATAGAGGTACTACGAGCATAGGTAGTGACTGTTTAGAGGTATATGGAACTACTTTGAGAGGATAGGTCCAAGAGGATCAAGAGGCTACAAAGTACCTTAAGCACTATAGAGATAAAGAGGGATGTATCCTAAGTAGAGGTTGATCATATTTGGGGGAGGTGAGTCATCTGGATTTGAATCATTAGAGAACTCAAGAAGAGGGGATGGTTTTTTTTGGGATCAACCATGCTAGTAACAAGATCTACCTACTACAGGTCAAGCTGTAGAGGATAAGAGAGAGGTTGGAAGTGGTCATGTAGAAGGTTACCTTCTATAAGACCATGTACTACCAAGTGGTACCAAATGGACAATGGGTGAGACTTCCTCCATCCCTACAATCCGTGAGCAAGACATAATCTCAATCATGGATGATATCTCGATATGTGAATATCCCCCATTGAAGCCACCTATGATGGGAAGGGTTGAGGATATAGGACTAGGGATTGAGATGACTTTCCAATTTTTGATTGTGGCATCCATCTCTATGTATTGGTCAAGTGTACTGAGATAAAACTATGGTAAACTAACTAGACATCTATGTACTTATCTTTTCAAGTAATACCAAGTTATTTTTGTTAGGATTCATTGATCTGTGTGTGCTTTGTGTGTATGCATATTATTTATTGTTATGTCTTTTACGATTTTTATACTTGTGATGTTTTATGCATGAAACTATGCAATGCAGGGACTATATGAATACAAAATGAGATGGATGTGAGATAGAAGAAGAAGCACAAGGAAGAAAATAAGAATGAGAAGTAAAGTTCAAAAATCAAGAATGAAAATAAGTGATCGAAGCATGGTGTTTGAATCAAAGTAGATCATGGCTGACTAGTGTGATCAAACATCATGAATCAAACATGAAGATGGAGGTGAACTCGCTATGGGTGTAGCGCTAACTAATATGGATAGATGATCAAATGATGGAGCATGACCTACTATGTATGGTTGCTTTCTAGTGACTGCTATGGGGTGATTACCCACTAGGATGTATGCCATGACCTACTAAAATATCCATGAAGCTTATCCTATAATGGGGTGTTGGATCCACTGAGTCAAGATGAGTATAACTTGATAGGGGAACATCCTTGATGGAAAAAATATACCCACTAGGATGTATACCATCCCATTTGGGTGTAATATTGTAGATGAAAGGAATTAATGAGCACTACCCTCGATAGGGGTATGATATGTGCAATGTGTGAAAGAAAAAACCAAGAAAGACCGTATGTGAGTGTGTGCAAGTGCTTAGAAGTAGTAGAGAACAACCATAATAAAGTAAGAGGACATATATCCTTGTATAGGTAAAATATAGAAGAAAGGAAATGATCATGAAAAGGGGGATAAGGACATATCCACAAGAAGTTGTCATCCTTGACCTGAGAGAAAATTATGGGCATGAATAATAATTTCAAGACCAAGAAGAAAGATAGAGTAACAAAGAAGAAGAAGAAGAAGAAGAAGAATCCCTAGGGTGGGTATTTTTATAGGCATCATAACCCTAGTGAAAATGCAATTGATGTGAGCTACGACATAACTAGGTATCATCATATATCATCGTCATGAAATTCTGGAAAATCTATATCAAGCAATCATGGACAAGTAGCCATGCAAAAAATGTCAATAAAATATGCAAGTTGAATTAAATGTTAGGCAAACCATGGATAATATGATAGACAACAATGCAATTATGAGAAAGTGGGTGGATGCAACAGAATGAAAATGTAGAATGCATACCTAATTTATGATGAATTTTAGTTGGTTAATTTAAACAGATAGAGTGATAGTAAACACACATTTTGAATGTGCCTCCTATATTTACAAAGAGAATAGGTGTACCATGAACTACTTTATCAAAGAAACATCCAAAAGGTAAGTCATATCGATGATTAGAATCACAAACAAACTCCTTTATAACTTTTCCTTGACATCTATAGGATGATAATCAATACATTCTCAACATAAATAGGAGCAATCCCTAATTTTGTAAGGTATCTATAGGAAAATGAAGTAGGGTCTTTCCTAGAAACATAAAGCTTACCTCTTGAACACACAAAATTAATCATATTACAAAATAAGATCTCAGAAGAATAAATGGGACCATCATCCTCATCACCCATTTTTAACTTTTGATGATCTAAATATTTAGCATAAGTCATAATATGATCATCATTATCAAATTGTAAAGGTTGGTTTTTGTTAGGTATGAAACCTATGCCACATCTCCTAGGCTATATCTCGATATTCAAGGGGTCTTGAATATATTTTTGTTGTGGCCTCATATCTTTACCTACATATCCCATACTAGATTGGATCTATTTGGGAAGTGGGTAGTCATTGGAAAGGTAACAATGAGCAAAAGAATGCTCAATGGGAGAGGGATTGCCACCATAGATCTATACTTTGAAGGCAGTTCCTACAAAGATAAAGTTACTTGTGCCAATGTGTACAACACACCTCTCTTATAGGATTTACCCGTAGTCCTAGGTGAAGGAGGTAGTTTGGCAAGATCCAAAAGAGGTTTTTGAAGAAACTAGTTATCTTGATCCCTCGATGAAATATTGATTTTGAGGTTCCTCACTCATTCTTACATTTTCAAATTGCTCTGATATTTGAGATGAGGAATGTGGAGAAATAATTGATAAAATAAAAGGATAAATGTTGAAGTCATATTGAGCTTGCTCAACCATTAAAAATATTCGAATGGTCAGGGGTCACCCAAAATGGTGATAGCTTATTTCTTAAATTTGAACTTCAAACACTTATGAAGGGTAGAAGGGATGGCCTTCATTACATGAATCCAAGGACATCCAAGAAGAATATTAAAATATGAAGGGCAAGATACCACATGAAACAAAGTATCCAAGATCTTGGGTCTGACCCTAAGGGGAAGGAATACAAAATTGTAGGCTTCTTGGGACTCATTGTTGAAAGATTTGATGATAATATAAGATTTATTCAAGTCTTCCTCCTTTAACCCAAATTTTTGAAAAAAATGATAAGTGCACAAATTGAGGGAAGAACCATTATAAATCAAGATTTGATTGATAAAAGTATCCCCAAAAAATGTTATAATGTAAATGGAATAATCTCGTTGCAAGTTTAATGAAGGCTTATCACCATCTAAGAATGAGATATGATGTATCCCAAGAGAACCTACGACATTGGATACAACACTAGGGAAAATATTTGGAGGAACATATTGTTCCTTTAGAAATTCCAAAAATGTCTCTCGATGGGTAGGGTAAGTTTGTAAGAGCTCTAATATAGATATTTTATCCAGAGTACTAGCTAGCTATTATTGGATATCGAAGGAAACTTTAGGTTGAGGTCTTAATACCAAAGGTGAGGTTCCTATCTTTGAAATATTTAATTTATTATTTATCAAAACTAAATGAGGTTATGATGTAAAACTATTTTCTTGCTGAGAATGCTAAGTTGGATGATTATGAGCTTGTCTTCTTGTAGTTACCCCAACCATGCCAACAATATTACCATAGGGATGAGGTTCTGATAGGATACATGATTAGTTGTAAATTGACCATGCTTTGGTAATGGATCCTTGAATATTTCCATATCCTAATTTATTGTCGATGTTTATTGAGTAGAATATTGATTATTTAATGACTAAGAATTTCCTATATCAATACGTCCTGCATAAATAAAATCATGTACCACATGTTTCAACTTCTTACAAGAATTTTTCCAATTTCCTTCTACCCTGTGGTACGTATAATGTTGCCCTGACTTGTACCAGTTAGCTATAGTATCTATTTACCTTATGTTTGGCAACTCAATCATGTTGGCTTCCAAAAGTTGTTTCAAAACTGCTTCCATAGACATGCTAAGTTTTGTGAAATTAATTTGTGGAGGTTTTTGAAGTATCATATTTTGTAGGTTGTTAATAATATTATTAACAAGCCTACTGTCCACTACACCATCACCTCCTGTATGCTTATTTTTATGTTGTGACTTGGTATTTTTATCTTCTTTTATTTTGAGTTGGACTCTTCTAAGGAGGGCCTCTTCTATTTTCTTGCTAATTCAATTGCTTTATCAAAATATGTGATAGTAGTTTTTTCTAATGCATAGGACACATGTTCTTGCATATTTCAAATAAATACTTCAAGCATGTCTCGAGAAGGTAAAGTATATCTCAAGCATCCAACTAGACTTCTTGAACGAGACAAAAATTCTGAAAAAATTTCTTCTTTACGTTGTTTTAAATCATATACATATTTTATTGTCACATCATTTTCAACATAAGCACCAACGTATTTTAGGTAATCAATAGTACCACTATAATGCCCATACCACCAAGAATTTTAGGGAATATTTTTAGTAACAATATGTCATCATATATGATATCATGACATGTTTTTCTAAATCTTCTTAAATTCTCTATTGGATCTTCTATCCCCTTATATATAGGAAAAAATAGAATAGGAAAGTGTTTAAGATAAGTTCTAGCAACAACAATGGGGTCCAATGGTTGATTGCACATATTTTTATAATTGTAAGTGAAACTTGAAGGCTGAATCAACTCTACTTTTGAAACAAATTTTTTTACCATATTTGCCAAGTTCTGCACCTATGGATTATTGTTATGCAATATTCCTAAATTCACCAAAGGAGTGAAGAGAAATAAAGAGCCCCAATAAACTAAAACTAGAAAAGTAGTAATTGCAGAATCAAAGGAAGAAGATAGTAGATTCACACATTACACAATATTTATCCTAGAAACCCTCAATCGGGAAAACTAGCACAATATTATCTTATTATTACATTAACTTGACTATCTCCAATACAATAATATTTTCCTTCTGTCTCTCTTCAAATCCTAATGCAAGTGCGATATATATAACAAAGGCACATGCACAAATTTTACAATATCATGGGCAAAAAAAAAAGGATTCAAATATAGTAACCCTAAAAGCCCATATGGGTCTAAAGAAAACTTAAAACCCTGAATCCTAGCGAGTATATCATACACAACATCCAGTACCTTTTAGTTTTAACCCCACCTGAATAACATGGAAAATATTTAACATATTTCTAACATTCTCCCACTTGTTGAATACTTTCCATAGGGGATAACAACTGTCATTGTCAACTATCAAGGGTAACCATACCCATACCCATGGATCTTCTACACCAAGAAATTTTTTTAGCAGCTACAACCTTTGTTAACGAATCAGCAATATTCCTCTTTGTATCAACTTTTCCAATATCACTCAGTTCTCTTAAACCATATATCTCACAAAATGGTACTTTATATCAATATGTTTTAATCGATCATGAAAACTAGGATTATTTGCCAAAAATATTGCACTCTGACTGTCACTATTAATTCTCACAACCTTATATTTAATACCAAGTATTGAACACAACCTTTGTAGCCACACTACTTCTTTATTGGTATGATTTGCTACAATGTACTCTACTTTTATAGTGGATAAAGCAATAACTAATTGCTTTATACTCATCCAACTTACTGCCCCTGCAAATAGCCTGAATACATAAGCACCTGTGGATATTCTCTTGTCAATATCTCCAGCCCAATCAGCATCCACAAACCCTTGTAAATTTACAATATTATTACCTTCAGAATTTCCTCCATAATAGATAGCATAGTCTATAGTTCCATGCAAGTATCTAAAGATCATGTTTATAACAGTCCAATATTCCTTTCTTGGATTTGACATATATCTGCTAACTACTCCCACTGCATGTGCAATATTAGGTATAGTATAGACCATTGCATACATCAAACTACCCACAACACTACCATAAGGAACATGATGCATTTCTTCAATTTCCTCATCTATTTTGGGACATTGTTCAGTAGATAACTTTTGACCAATCGGATATGGAGTACATATTGGTTTACAATCATGCATTCTAAACTTTTGTAATATCAAATCAACATATTTCCTTTTATTTAACCATAACTTTCTATTTGCACAATCCCTTATTATTTCCATACCCAAAATAAATTTTGTAGCACCCAAATCCTTCATGTCAAATTTAGAAGATAACTGAGATTTAAGTAACTTTATCATCTCCTTACTATTACCAATTAACAACATGTCATCCACATACAATACAATGATAACAAAATTTTCACCTTCCTTTTTGAAATATACACATGGATTTGCTTTACTTTTTCCAAGCCCAAGTGTCAAGACAAACCTGTCAAATTTTTTGTTTCACATCCTTGGAGACTTCTTCAACCCATATAGATACTTCTTCAGCTTGCATACCAAGTCCTCCTTACATTTTACCTTAAATAATTTTGGTTGTGATATATATATATATATATATATATCACAACCAAAATACCTTTTAAGATATATATATATATATATATCTTCATCAAGTTCACCATGTAGAAAAGTTGTCTTTACATCCATCTATTCTATTTCAAAATCAAAAGTAGTATAAATAACCAATAGAAATCTAATTGAATTTAGTTTAGCCATAGGAGAAATATCTCACCAAATTCAATTCCCTTAACCTGAGAAAATAATTTTGCTACCAAGCGACCCTTGTACTTCTCCAACTTTCCTTCTATATTGTACTTCTTCTTGAATAACCACTTACAACCAACAAGTTTTATACTAGAAGGTAATTTCACCAAGTCCCATGTCTTATTTTTATCCAGGGACTCCATTTCTTCTTCCATAGCCCTTTTCCAAGACTTATTCTCACTTGAATGAAGTGCCTCCTTTACATTATTGGGTTCTTCATTAGTAACTGATAAATTAAATTCATAATAAAAGTTTTACGGACTATGAAGAACACAAGATTATATTGAGAGGGGGTGAACAATATAAGATCACTTTTTATTTTTCTTTCCTAATAAATATTATGCAATATATTAATAGCAATATCAATAGTAGTTATCAAGCAATGCATAAATCACCACACACAATAGAGACACCAATTTAACATGGTTCACCCAATGTGGCCTACTCCACGAAGAAAATCTTTAACTAAAATTTTCTCAACAAATCTCTTGGGAAACCTTTCCCTATTACAATTTTTATGGACCTCTATCCAAAGAAGACACAAAACACCTAATCAAGTTCATGGATCTCTATCCACAGGAGAACTCCTTTTCCTCTGCTCTGGCTAGTGATCTTATAGAAGAACTGCTACCTCCATTGCACTGGCTTATGGTTCTCTATCCACTTAATACTTTTGTCCTCACTCAGAAGACCAATCCTCACTGCCCTAGCTAATAGATCTATATCCATTGGAGATTTTTGTCCTCTATACTCTATCACCTCCAAAGCTATCTCTTAGTGTTAAACATGGTCCTTCGATCTAGCACCAATTTTCTCAATCTCTATATCTGATCTGCACTAAATACAGTCCTTTGATCTAGCACAAATCTGCTTAATATCTATATTTGATCTACACTAAACATAGTCCTTTAGTCTAGCATAAATCTTCTCAATATCTATCTCTATTCTGGAATAAACCTATCCTCAAATTTGTACCAAACTCTATCCTCAAATTTTTCCTCAAGCCTTAATACAAAGCTTGTCTCAATCACAAATTAAATCTGCTAGATCTGTCCCAAAAATTAACCCAAGGTTTGAGAAAATCAATCAAATCTACTCTCAAGTATTCTCAAATACTTATCTCAAATATGCCTTGTAATCTTCCACAAAATCTCACACTAATATATCCACAAGTCCTCTCTAGAACTTGTCCAATCTGCTCAACAAGTCTTCACCAAGACTTGTCTCAAATATGCTCAACAAGTCCTCACTATAACTTGTCCAATCTACTCAACAAGTCTTCACAAAGACTTACCTCAAATCTACTCAACAAGTCCTCACTAGGACTTGTCCAATATGCTCAACAAGTCTTCACCAAGACTTACTTCAAATTTTCTCAAAAAGTCCTCACTAGAACTTATCCAATCTCATAGAAACATATAGAGAATTGTTAAAGACTCAATATGCTTCACACTCACAACAATGTTCAATAATTTTTAATCTCTCTTTTTACCATAGAAACATATAGATAATTGTTAGAGACTCAATATAATTCACTCACAACATTGCTCAAACACTTTCAATCTCTTTCTTTAATCAAATTAGAGTATGGAATAATTTGTTTCACAAAACTTGAACTACAACTTCAAAACTTCCACTTGACTAGGCTTAATCAACTCTACTCAATCACTCACTCAATAAAGCACTCCTTGCTTACAAATACTAGTCCAAGTATATGAACACTCACTCACTTATTTCCAACAAAGCTTATCAAACAATATCACTTAACAATGATACTCGTGATATTTCACAAACCCTAGTTCAAGATAGTTCACAACTTCACATAACAATGATACTCATGTTATTTCACAAACCCTAGTTCAATATAGTTCACAACTTCACATAACAATGATACTCATGTTCTTTCACAAACCCTAGTTCAAGCATATGAAAGCTTACTCAATATTTCCAACAATGCTTATCAAACAAGGTTTCTAGTATCAAATTTCATTCCAGAAAACCAAACTCAACAATGCTTATCAAACAAGGTTTTTATCATCAACTTCTACTCAGAAAAAACCTTTAACAATCAAACTCAATAATGCTTATCAAATAATCCCTTTTCTCTCTAACTTAGCATTCACAACATCCAACAATCACTCACAAGGAAGATGTTCCCATACCTTTTGTTTTATGGAAGAATTGTCCTTAAAAACCTATCTCAATTAGAACCACTCTCTTTGCCAATACCAAATGTTTGATATCACAAATACACCTTATAACTCCTTCTAGATCTTAATGCATTAAAAGAAAAATTATCACCACTTCAAAATATCCCAAAGCATTGACAATTATTTTTATCCTTTTTATAAAGCAAGATCAAAATAAAATTCCTTTTTTCACCTTTTAACTCCACTCTTTAATTCATTTCCAAGGCATCAAAGAATTAAAATAAAATATTTTAATCCTTATATCTCCCTACTTCAAAAAATACCCTACTTAATAATATGTATACCTCAAAACACCCTTTATCATAACATAGGCCTTGCAAAAATTAAATTAATTTTTCATACCTTAGAACATGCACCAAAAATGTTTACACACCACACAAAATACCTCCACATTAATTCAAACCTGAAACCTCATTGCCAACACTGCGCCCTAGAAAATGCTAGGCTAGCTGCATGGGCTACGTGCCCACTTGAAACAAAGGGCACATGATATTGCTTTTATCCATATATTCCATGCCAAAGACATTGAATGTAAAAGACGCTTCCTTTCTCCCTTGCAAAAATGCGATCATGACTTGAACCCATGACCTGTCCTCAAAAAACGCCTTAACTCTGCCTTGCCTGCTATCTACGCTACCCAACATGTCATGTAGGAACTTCGTACCCACTTTGATTTCAAAACTCACTCCTCTATATTTTTCAAATCACATGAAATAATCCTCCCTCAAAATGCATGCACAAAATATGTCTTTTGCTCTATCGATGAATGCATTAATCTTTGGGGAAATAATTTACCCTTCTTTATATGCAATATGGTAAATGTGGAGATGTCGGCCCTTATTTTGATTTTCCACATTTTTAAAAAGAAATTTGGTTCTAAGAATAATTTGAATTAAAATTTTAACCAAAAGGTTAAAATATTTTAATTAAAATTATTTAACCTTTGCCTCCTTTAATATTTTTAAAATTTGCTCACTTGCTCTTTTCAAGGAGAATGCTTTGCACTTCAAAAATAATAATTTAATTATAATTATTTTAAATTCAGAATTAATTTAAATATTATAATTAAATATTTAAATGTCCTTTGGGCCTTTTTAAATATAATCTTCCCTAGGTTTTTAGAAAAACCTTTTTCCATTTTCACCTTAGCAAAATAACCTTATTATTTTATTTCAACCTTCTTGTTTTGCCCAAATATTATAATATTGCTATCCTTCTTGCTTCTCTTTTTGCTGCTTTGGCCATATAATATTTGAATTAAATATTATATTCTTGCCTCTTAGAAAATCAACCATGAACCATTTACTTAACATTCCTTTGACATCTGCTTAGTATTCCTTTGACATCAATGACAACAAATCCTTCTCATATTTCCAACAATATCACCCTTTGTCATTGATGGCAACTCATTTACCTTTTACAATTTTTTAACCTTTTTTTTGTTTTTCTCCCCCTGGGAAACTACTTCCCCTGACTAAATGCTTTCCTTCTAACTCAAATATATTCCCTTTGTCATCAATGGCAAAGGGTCACCTTTAGGGCTTGGGGCTAAGAATGAGAATCTTAGCTTATCCCCTCTCCCACCTCCTCTTGAGGTGGTTAATTCTGGGGTATGAGTATTTCTTCTCCCAGAAAGCACTAATATTTACCTTTGTCCACTTTCCTCCTTATCTGATCCTTTTGATTCCTCTGACCATTTCTGTTCATGCTTGTCTCTAGAATTTATGCTCTACACCACTTTGTTGTATGTCCATCATTATTGCACTTATAACACTTAATATTGTTATTATTTGGAGTTGCAAATGTCTTGGAATTTCTCTTGGTGAAGCCATATCTATTCCTGTCATGAACCCTTCAATTCATTACCTTGTGACCAAACTAATTACAAGAGTAGCAATACACCTGAAAAAGTTTCTTGTCGCTCAACCTTCTATATTCCTGCTTTCTATGTGTCCTGTATTATGAAGCTTTATGCCCAAACCTATGGCATGAGAAGTATCGTGCATTGAAACTACCTTGCCTTGACCTCATTGGTATTTTAGTTTTGTTTACCCTGTGCCAGTTCTTGTTCTATTTGTTCCTCATTTGTTCATTGTTCCTTTCCTTGTTGAACTTTCTATTGTCCAACTCATCCTACAAAGCCTCACTCTCTCTTACACTCTCTTCTTCTAAGGTTTCTTCTTCTTCTTCAAAACTTGAGGTTGACTCCTCACCTTGTTTATTTTGTACCTATTTAAAACCAATACCTATCTTGTTTGATGTAGATTTTTGTGTCTTGATAATCTTATCCAAATTCTTTGAGCTTATTCCAAAACTGTGTAACCTATCCTTAGACTCTTTTACTTCCTTCCTTAGTTAAGCTACTTCATGCTCTAACCTTTCACATTCTAACACCTTTGCTTCTAACTTATCTTTGAACTTCTTTGTCTTATCCATTGACTTGTTTAGATCCTCTATAAGCTTTCCATCCTCTTCATTACATTATTGAAATTGAAGCTTAAGTTGGGAGTTTTGCTTTCTTACCTTCTTTAATGAATCAAGGGCATGAATAAGTTCACTTTCAATATCAAATTATTCTATTCTTGATTCTTCCTCTATTTGTTTACCTTTGAAAACATCTTCATTCTTTTCTAACTTGTATTCTATAGGATCACCTCCTTCTTCTTTTAATGCCATTAGAAGATTCTCTTGTGGTCCTTCAAGTGTATCTTCATATTCATCATCATTGAAAGTGAAACCACTCTTTGTACAACTATATTCAAGATGATCAAAGTTACCACATCTAAAACACTTGAGGATTATTGGTGACCTTTTACTAACCATTTCCTTTTCTTTTTTCAAAAATAGAACTTCATATTTATCATTATCTGAGGAACTATTATCACTATCACTTGAGTACTTACTTGCCTTGTCTGCATAGAAACTCTTCTTCTGTATTCGGAAGAACTTATTTCCTTGCTTGTATTGACCATTCATGCTTTTCTTTTGGTACCTGTATTTTTCTGATTCCTTGTTCTTATGATCCTATTTTTCTTCATCATTGCTATTTCTAGCTTCTTGACAATCAGTTGCATAGTGACCATACTTTCCACAATTGAAACATCTAATAGATTTTACATCTTTAAATCTTATTGGATCCTTGTTTCTTTTGCCATATTTTACTTCTTCATAACTGGATGACTCATTGCTTGAATATGACTTCTTACTCTTTATCTTCTTAGTAGCTTTGAAGACTGCTTCTTTACAGATATTAGATTCCTCTTTTGTTATCATCTCAAAAGCTATAAGAATGCCAATTAATTCATCCCTTGTCAAAATATCACCATTTTTTATTCCTTTACAACTGAAATATTTTCACTAAATATTTTTGGGAGTGACCTTAAAATATTATCACAAACACCAGATTCTTGAATCTCAAGTCCAAGTCCTTACATGGAGTTAACAACCTCATCTACATGAAGTAGATAAGCACTAATGTTTTCTTCATCCTTCATTTTCATATATTCAAACTGTCCCTTGAGATTTTGTGACTTTACCTTTTTCACTAGAACTTGTCCAATCTCACAAAAACATATAGAGAATTGCTAGAATCAATATGCTTCACACTCACAACAATGCTCGATCACTTTTAATCTCTTTTTTTACCACTTAAATATATAGAGAATTATTAGAGACTTAATATGCTTCACTCACAACAATGCTCAAACACTTTCAATCTCTTCCTTTAATCAAATTAGAATATGGAACAATTTGTTTCATAGAACTTGAACTACCACTTCAAAACTTCCACTTGACTAGGCTCAATCAACTCCACTCAATAAATCACTCAATAAAGCACTCCTTGCTTACAAACCCTAGTCCAAGTATATGAACACTCACTCACTTATTTCCAACAATGCTTATCAAACAATCTCACATAACAATGATACTCATGATATTTCACAAACCCTTGTTCAAGATAGTTTACAACATATCATACCAATGATACTCATGTTCTTTCACAAACCCTAGTTCAATATAGTTTACAACTTCACATAAAAATGATACTCATGTTATTTCACAAACCCTAGTTCAAGCATATGAAAGATTACTCATTATTTCCAACAATGCTTATCAAACAAGGTTTCTAGTATCAACTTTCATTCCAGAAAACCAAACTCAAAAATGCTTATCAAATAATTCATTTTCTCTCCAACTTAGCATTCAAAACATCCAACAATCACTCACAAGTAATATGTGCCCATACCTTTTGTTTGATGAAGAATTGTCCTTAAAAATCTGTCTCAATTATAACCACTCTCTTTGCCAATCACAAAGGTTAGATGTCACAAATACACCTTATCACTCCTAGATATTAATGCATTAAAATAAAAATAATCACCACTTCAAAATATCCCAAAGCATTGACAAATTATTTTTATCCTTTTTATAAAGCATTATCAAAATAAAATTTCTTTTTCACCTTTTAACTCCACTCTTTAATTCATTTCCAAGGCATCAATGAATTGAAATAAATTTTTTTAATCCTTATATCTCCCTAATTCAAGCACTGCCCTCTTAATAATATGTATGCATCAAAATACCCTTTATCATAACATATGTCTTGCAAAAATTAAATTAATTTTTCATACCTTAGAACATGCACCAAAAATATTTGCGCACCACATAAACTGCCTTTGCACGAATTCAAACCTGAAACCTCACTGCCAACGATGCGCCCTAGCAAATGCTAGGCTAGCTGCGTGGGATACATGCCCACTTAAAACAAAAGGGTGCATTATATTGCTTTTATCCCTATCTTCCACACCAAACACATCGAATGCAAAAGGCCCTTCCTTTCTCCCTTGTAAAAATGCGATCGTGACTTGAACCCATGACATTTCCTCAAAAAACGCCTTAACTCTACCTTGTCTATCATCTACGCTACCCAGTGCGTCATATAGGAACTTCACACCCACTTTTATTTCAACACTTACTCCTCTTTTTTTTTGAATCGCACGAAATAATACTCCCTCGAAACGCATGCATGAAATATGTCTTTTGCTCTATCAACGAATGCATTAACCTTTGGGGAAATAATTTACCCCTCTTTATATGCAATATGGTAAATGTGGAGACATCGAACCTTATTTTTATTTACCACATTTTCAAAAATAACTTTGGCTCCAAGAATAATTTGAATTAAAATTTTAACCAAAAGGTTAAAATATTTTAATTAAAATTATTTAACCTTTGCCTCCTTTAATATTTTTAAAACTTGCTCACTTGCTCTTTTCAAGGAGAATGCTTTGCACTTCAAAAATAATAATTTAATTATAATTATTTTAAATTTAGAATGAATTTAAATATTATAATTAAATATTTAAATGTATTTTGGACCTTTTTGAATATAATCTTCCCTAGGTTTTTAGAAAAACCTTTTGCCATTTTCACATTAGCAAAATAACCTTATTATTTTCTTTCAACCTTTTTCTTTTACCCAGATATTATAATATTGCTATCATTCTTGCTTCTCTTTTTTCTTCTTTGGCCATATAATATTTGAATTAAATATTATATCCTTGCCTCTTAGAAAATCAACCATGAACCATTTACTTAACATTCCTTTGACATGCCTAGTATTCCTTTGACATAAATGACAACAAATCTTGCTCATATTTCCAACATACTATACATGTTTGGAAGTATTCTCTCTCAATTTAATCTCCTCAAAATTGGAGTTCTAGGTTCTGCATCTTCAGCTTCCTCCTCACCTTCTTCCTCTGAATATTTCTCTTTAGACTCTCTCTATAATTTATGTTCTACCACTGATTCTTCCTCATGTTCCAATTTTACCTGTACTATTTTTGGTTTTTTGCTTGGTTGCATTTCCTATTTTAAAACCCCTTTTGTTTCTCTAAATATCACATTATGACTGTAAACAATATTATGTGTTTTCGGGTTCCACAAATTATATTATTTAACACTAGTACTATAACCCACTATAGCACAAGTGGGGTGTAGTATTCCCGGAGAGGGATGTGATGAGAGATATTTAATATAATTTCCAACTAATGACACATAATTTGGCCAATTATGTACAGTTGTACTATTTAAAACTATTCAATCTTCAAAATGTACAATTGGAGACTGTACAGCCCCAAAACGTACAGTTGTATGGTCATAACTGAACACTTGTACTATTTCTCCAAGAATCTTGAAATTAATCAAATCCCACTCACTTTTCCTAGATTCACTTGGAAATCACTTGATTTACCTTCAAAATGCTTAAAAGTACAATTTTAGGCCAAAAAATCATTAGATGTACGAAATTACAAACCCTTGTATGGTTTGGTCATGCCATTGTATGGTTTGGTAAAAACATTCATTCTACCCAATCTCTTGACTTAGAAAATACCCATTGTCTATTATTGCCAAAAACATCATTTCCAATAATGGGTAATAGCCATAAATATGATTTTCTCTCTATTCATATATTTCACATAAGAGCACATGGATGGTTGTACATTTTTTGAGTATGCAACTCCACCATAGATCTGGACTCCACAATACTTGCAATATCAATAAAAATCTCCCAACAATATATTTATTGAGATTGCTCTCAGATCCACACACATGCATAAACATATTTGGTCTAAATGATAATTTATATTATTCTGGCATTGTACACAGGTAGTGTACGTTATAGCATAAAATGCAGTAATAAATCCCTCTTCTCAACCCACAAACTACACATGAATGGTAGCCATGAATAATAACAATCCACCAACAACCCAACCATCAACCAACAACCCAAAAATTCGAATGGGGGGCTTATAATGGTTGTCCAGGCCATTCCAAAGCTATTCTTGAGATAGTTCATTATTTACAACTACCCATACATTAATAACTATAATTACATTTCATTTGCATGTCTTCACATTTCATTTAATTTTACATGCATTTTATCTTTATTTATTTCTTTATTTAGTTTTCTAATTGTACAATTCCACCCAATTGTACGTTTTGCTTGTCAATTGTACAATTTATACCAAATTGTACATTGTACATTTTTACTTGTCAATTGTACTATCTCACCAGATTGTACATTTTATTTAAAATTATGCAAATCCAACTTTATTATTGCTTCTTACTTTTAGGATGTGTATTTTCCTGCCTACATCTATCCCCTCCTCTAATTTGGTTAGCATCCTCGATGACACATGATCTGGACATTGGGGATAGAAGCACTGCACAATGTACTGTGAGCACTTGTCATGCTCCTTTCACTTCCTTCTATTCCAAAGGTCCTCAATAACTGGTATCACTACTAGTTTCTTCTCACATATTATATTCATACTGCTCCTTGGAAGTGCTAAAATCAATTGCAGCAACATCATCAATCTGACCATCTTAATAAACATGATAAATATCACCTTTATGATGAACATGATTCAGATGAATAACCTCATCACTATACTGGACAATACTCGTTACCACCCATGATGGGAGTCAAGGGGATGGGAGCCCCCTTGCAGTATCAAGGGATAGCATCCCTCGCGTGCTCCCTGTCAGCATCAAAACTAATACAACCATCACTGTCCAAGCCAATTTTTTCTTTTTTGGCACTTTGGGATTATTTTCTCAACCCATTTAAATAGCTCACTATCGACTTCATTTTGCTTCTTTTAGGCTCTATATGACTTAATATTAGCCTCGAAATTCCTTGTCTTAACCACTGCTGGATATTCTTCTTCTTTTATGGTTTTGCTTTGTACATTTTCACTTGGTACGGTTCCATTTTGTAAGATTCTTCCTTGTATGAACTGCACTTGTACGATTTTATCTTGTATGGACTGCATCTGTATGATTTCACCCTATACTGACTGCACCTGTATAATTTCATCTTGTACAAATTATACATGTACAATTTCATCTTGTATGGATTACACCTATACGATTTCATATTGTATAGATTGTACTTGTACAATTTCTAAATCATACCATTTTTCAATCCAAATCGTACAATATCCTAAAATGTATGATTTATCATTTGTAATTGTGCACTCACTGTCAATTGTACAATTTCATTCACTAAATGTATAATTTGGTTCATTTGTATAGTTTAAACCAACCTTTGTTTAGTTCTTTCTTGTAGAATCTTACAATCTCGTTCTTCTTTGGTTAAGTTTTCTTGTATGACACTTTGCTCTATTTGAAAAACATCTTTCAATTTTACAAGTGATTGTTCTATGTGAACAACATCCTCCATGTTTACAATTGACTGTTCCTCTTGAGTATCATCCTTCCTTTGTATAATGGACTGTTCAACTTGAACAACTATCTCCAATTGTACAATTGGTTGTTCCACTTGAACAATATCTTCCAATTGCATATTAGCTGCACTTTCATTACCTTGGATAATGGTCTTCTCCACTTTGTTCTCTTGTATGGCAGTATTTTGTTCTTCCTTGTCAGCAACAATCGCTTCCTCCTCCATTGAAATCAAGTTCACTTCCTCACTTCTAAGCATGCTCCTCAAGTTCACCTCCACCTCCCTTATTTCTTGGAAATAGCTAGAACTTGTCTCTAATGCTTCAATTTCTATATGCATCACTGGTTCATCCTGATTTGCATTACTGTCATAGTCATGTGCAAAGTATCCCCACAATTGGCATTGCCAACATTGTACAATGGGTCTACCCTTACTGTCATACTGTATTTTTCTGCTTTTATTTTTGGGATGATTGTCACACCCCACATCACCACTTACCTCCTTCCTTTGTACAATCTTGTTTTGGGCTGCATATACTTGTGGTGATGGGCTTGCACTTTCTAAGTTACAATCATCATCCAATGCATCATTCTTTTCTTTGGAGTCATTTTCTTCCTTGACATCTTGACTCCAACACTTGGACAAGGGACTACTCTCCTTCCCAAAATCAACACTCTCATTGTTTGAGTTATCTTCAATGTCAGATTCACTTTCATCCTCTAATCTGATATCCTCCCCATTAACATGATGCCACTTTATTTATGTTGCTTTTGCCTCAATTTTCCAAATAAAGACATAATCTATAGCTTCTTGGCATGTGCTTGTAGGGAAAATCTTCATTTTTGTTTGATACATAGGAAAAATTCCATTTACAAACAACATCCTCTTAAATTCCTCAGACTGGTCTTTCTCAAAATGATCAAACAACCCACTTATCTTTCGATTATAAGAAGAAACAGACTCATGCTCAACTTGTTTCATTCTATAAATTTCAATAAGAATATCATCCTCATTATCATATAACCAAAATTCTTTAACAAATGTATCACGTAATTCTGCCCATGTCTGGTACTTGTATTATGGTAATTTCATATACCAGTCTATTGCATATCCATGAAATGTTGCAGGAAATAACCACCTCCATTCTATCTCATTGGTCTATCCAATCGCTTTCCACATTAGGCAAAAAAATTTCCATTTTTGAATTTTGATATTCCATTGATTCTCCATGAAACAATGGACATTTACATGATATGCCCAATTTATCCTTTGGTTTGATAGGTTGGCTTTCTGTAGCCTTACATACATCACCCTGTAATTACTCTTATGCTATACTCTCCTTCTTCTCATTAGATAACTGTGCGACCCTAGGGAGTGTGCACCGCCACCCCCACTTGCAATGAAATAATTGTTATATCAAATGGAAAAAAGGCACAAAGCAATATGCGTAACTCGAAAATAAAAATAACAAAGAAAGATCCTCTTTTTATTAATTTCAACAATGAATCCGATTACATATTCGTCCCTCTGAGGGATACCCAATTTTTGATACAATCAATTACAAGTGGGACACATGGTGGATAAATCCCCTCGCAAAGGGGTGGTGCACTTTCGTAGGCTTCCCGATTCCGCACACGAACTTGTCTGAGGGCTCACAGATGCCTCCTTCTCCTTCTCTCATCCAGGAGGGATCCCGTGCTCCGAATGTCTTGGACTGGTCCTGTAAACCTGTAGATCTGCATACATGGAAACAACAAAGCATGCTTAGTAGTCTAGGCTGCCTCCTCGGATGAGGCTGTTAGTATCAAACCTGATAAGCAAGATAAATAAGCATAATATGACTAAATGCAATAAAACTAATGAAAAATATGGGCATATCTCAGGGAACAATAATGTAAATGCATACAGTAAATCAGATCTATACTAGAAATAAATGTTGAAGTAGAAAGTAATCGAATCTAATGCTAGAACAAAGAAACTAATGTCAAAACCCTAGGTTATGCCTATGGGCCACTATCCAAGACAACGGCCATGAAATAGACCTTCCTCCTCACGATCCAAGGGTTGTAGCACCAGGTTCTCTGCTCAAATTGATGTTCAAGGGTCACCGGATGTGTCAAATACATGGAATGGTGGTGAATAATAATGGATGTGAATAGCGGATGCATAGTCTCTCCTCAGCCGGATAGCACTTCGTTGCTCCTCAAGGGTGCATAGAGTCGCTCTCCAATCTGATAGGGCTTCGCTGCATAAACTCTAAAAATCATGGATCTCTTGCTCTTTGTGGGAGAGTCCATATGTAGACTTCCCTCTCTTCTAGATCTGGACCTTGGCTTCCTGGAGAAGCTTCAATCCAAATCTCATGCGACTGACCATCCCGGGTGGAAAGCATCAGTCACAAACTAGCATTGAAGGGGTAGTTAGGAGGAACTCAGGTAGTTCCTCACCAAAATCTACCCATAAACAATGCAAAGGTGTAGTCAGACTGCATGATCTGGGCTCGTATTCATGGCCAGACTATGCATGGTGCTAGCCGCTATCAGGTTCAATGGCTAGGTGTGGTCGTTGTAGTCTTCAGCGGCCAGATGTGGTGGTCGCTCTGCTTGAGAGCGGCCAAGCCTGGATGGGCTAGAACTACCCTTTTTGAGTGGTTAGGACCACTGCTTGCTCTTGGAGAGATCCAAGAGGATTCATATGGTCTATGAATGTGTCCATATGGGTAGTCTCCTAAACATGACATATTTTAGGTGTCTATAGATACCCCTTTTTGGGATGCATTATGGGAAAACATAACATGGAGCAAAAATAGACCACCTAGGGTCACATTGTAGGTTGGATGATGATCATTGATCTGATCAACATTGGATGCCCCAATCATGTAGGAGGTGCACATCCTAGAATCATTGCTTCCAATAGGGTGGAAGGCTTAAATTTATGGAAGTTTGCACTCGTTCATCAGGTGATCGAGTAGCTTTAGTACTACTATAGGTCCGAAAGGAGGAGAGCTACAAACTTAACTATCATGTTTGCTTTTTGTCCCAACAAAGGGTAAGCTTATGATAGTTGTTGGCAATGATTCATAAGATGAATACAATTTGACATGATCGAGTGATATTTTATTGACTTTGATTATGATTGTTTGAAAATTTTGACTACCCCCTCAAGCGACGAGTCGATGAGGAAAGGATTTAATAAAGTGATGAGTCGCTTGACCAAGATGAATGATTTGGACCTCCTTAGAGGGTTGCTTTTGTTGTTATAGGGTTGTTCCCATCCAGGTGTGATTTCAACCATTTTTGGTAATTGTACATCTCTATCCCATGGGGCGGTCCGACCGCAATGGCCTTCTTAGGGAATTAAGATGATAGCAATTCTATTTAACCTTGTTGAATCACTATTTGTTATAGGAGAAATGAGATGGATCCTCGCTCCCATGGGGTGGTCTAACCATCATGGCCTTCTTCAGGTTTGAAGTGAAGCATCTCAATTCTACCATAACTATTTTACCCCAAGTGGCCTTATGGTAATTTACTCATCTTGTCGAATTGCATGGAGCGCTAGTCACTGCAATCACCAAGTGTATAGAGAAAATAACTGATTACGAGGCTCAATTGAGATTTTTTTTATTTGATTTTTTTGTTAATTTGATTTTTATGATGTTTTTGGATTTTGATATATGTAATTTTTTTGGTATTTGTGCATATTTTGGTTTTTGGACCAATAGGTATGCTTGATGGCCCATTTTGAGGTGCTTTATGGTGAGAAATTGAGTAAATTTCTCCTTGTTTCTTAGTCATTATCAGGTCCAATGACCCCCAATTATTGCTTCATGGTCACTATCAGGTCCAGCGGCTAGAAAATGTGGTGCTGATGCAAATGGTCGAGGCTTGAGTGGAAAATATAAAAGTAAATTTTAGGGTTTTACCCTTCATTATTTCTAGCTATCAATTCTACTTTTGGAGCTCTAAGGTGAGACAATGTGATTGTGATACATGGAGTGCTACTAGATTTACTTGAATTGGACATGATGGCCGAGCAGGGGGAGGCATCTACGAGCGGAGGAGCCAGAGCTTCATGGGTACTCTACCAAACCCTAATCTTACTCATTTAATTTAGTAAAATGAACCTAATTAAGTAATCGGTAAATGAACCTCACTAAACTTGTAGAAATGAACATAACCTATCAATAGGTCTAGGCTAGGTTTAGTTTTAGTGGGTCTAGGCTAGTTTTAGGAATTTTTAATTTTTTATGCTTTTTGGCCCAAGGGGAAACGTCATTGGCGTGTCGCCCCTGGCCACTACCACTCAGAGTGGCTAGCCTAGCCTGAGGTAGCCATTATCACCATCAACGACCAATTTAAAATCCAATGATCAAATCTTTGACCATTGGAAACTGTCTATCTTAAGAGCTTCGTGGCCACTCATGAGCGGCCAAGAGGCCTTAGGTTAATTTTTTTATTTTTGTAATTTTGAAGCAATTTAATTGATTTTTTTAATTTTGAAGTGTAGTTCTTGATTTTTATGAATTTTTAGGTGCATTTCATCACTATTTTAATAGCTTTAAGCTCATCTTAGATTATCTTGCACCATTTTTATTTTATGCATTTATTAGTTTGTTAGTGCATTTGATTTAGGCATATATTTTGCACTTCTAGATTTTGTCTGCATGGGCTCAAGACCCAAGTTGCTTGTGGACCTCTTGCCTACATGGATACCATAGACTCGGTTGGTTTGATGCTCATGACCTCTAGTATGTTACTAGGCTTCCGATGATTATGTCGGATCAGGCCTATTTGACTACCCTAGCCCATAGATGGGACTCCAAGACTAATACCTTCCACCTCCCTACCAATGAGATGACCATTACATCGAAGGACATCTACAAGATCTTCAGGATCCCCTTTGATGGAGTGCCCATTATTTCTTCCCCCACTAATGCTAGAGATGTAGTATTTGTATGGGTCTTTGGGAGACATGTCATTGCTACCTTCTAGGATACTCGATCTAGTGGGGTATCAGTTGCTCAATGGTATCAGGAGGATGTCTTCTCCATAGACATGTTATGTTGTTGATGGTCATTTACAACATCCTTATTCCTGACTACTCTAGAGTGAGGTTCCCATGGAACCTCTTAGCTATGGTTCAGGACTTGGTGGATAGTGAGAGCCTATCATCTATGCTTGGGGGAGCGCACTACTAGTGTAGTGCTATGATGAGTTATACTAGATTTAGTGTCATAATTAGGCCAACATTACTTATAACTTGCTCCTCCAGATCTAGGGATGGGAGCACATCAAGGTGGACCATCCAAGAGGTCTACCTATTGAGTTCACTAATATAGTAGAGGAGGCTTAGAGCTATGGGTCTAGATGGCCCGAGAGTGCGAGGAGCATAAGATCCGATGCCATGTAGGAGAGCTCTCTCACTACATGACATCTTTAATAGCTTGTAGGCCTAGGATATCATCTAGAGGCCTTACTATGAGTGCCCTACTTGGAGGGATCCAACTAGTTTCATAGCTCAAACTCACATGACCGATGGGTTATCGATCACAAGGATGGTATCAGAGAGTTCTATTATTCTAGGGTGCTTCGATAGTTCAGCATTCAATAGGATGTTCCTCTTGAGCCAATTGTATACCATTAGATTACCATAGAGAAGAACCTTCCACCACCTCGAGTTACAATAGTTTTAGAGGAGGATGACCCTCCTATAGTTGATCCAAGTATGGTTAATGTTAAGGTTACAGAGGTGTATACCCATTGGTGGGTTACATGATTATGGTAGGGTGGTGGCCACCTAGGGTGGTCTATGGATGAGGTAGAGGCTGAGGATCCTGATGGACATCGAGTGCAGGCTCGAACAGAGGGTTGGGGTAGGTAGAGCAGGTGGAGGAGCAGGTGGTAGAGGAGTAGGTTCCCCTATGAGGAGGAGGAGTTAGCTCCTGAGGAGCAAGAGTCCCCTCTCTAGGCTCAGCTACACTAGGTAGAGGTTGAGCTCCAGTCATCATAGATTTAGGTACAACAATGAGATGCTACTATTGCTACTCTTCAGGCATAGGTCACTCAGGTTACTACCGAGCGAGATGCCACTAGCCAAATTGTGTTGCTACTCCCATGGTATAGGCTCCTACAGGTTTGGATATAGGGGCGAGGTGAGATGACTTTAGGGGATCATAGAGGAGAATGAGGACCAGATGGCATCAGATGCTACCTACATCATCACTCTAAGATCTCAAGTTTAGCTACTAGGTGCTACTCCTAGGGAGAGACCCACAGAAGGGGGTCACAACATAGTATGTGGACTACATCAAGGTAGTCTTCGATTCGACCTAGCCAGAGGACCAGGACCCACATAGAGAGGACTATGGGGGCTAGCTCCCATCATTCGCATAAGGACAGAGTCGAGGGTAGAGGTGAGGCAGGGGGTGCAGGCCTAGCTTGATGATCTTATTGTACTAGTTTCATTTTTGAGTGTAAGGTCGGGTGACCTACATAGTTGTAGCCTTATGGTGATTTTGTACCTACATGTACTTATTTGACACACATTTATATGATATCTAGACTTTGAGACTCATTATGTGTATCTTTTATGATTATATTTTTATGTTTATGTGATGCAGTATCATGATATTATTTGATATGATGTGATGTGATGCTTTAGATGTTATGATGTGGATGTGTAGGTGGACTACTTTATGATTTTATGCTATATGGTGTGGTTTATATGACTTATGCTTTATGATGCATGGATGATTAGATGGCATGACCTAGATGATGATGATGGATGCATATATGGATGCAATGCTTATTGTTAAATGCATGTTTAATTTTGGTCTATTGTATGCATCTAACTTATGTTGTTATGATATGGTAAATGAAATGTGTTATGCATTATGCTGATGATCTAATGTGAATGAACCTGTATGCTTTAATCACTTAAAACATATGGTATGATGTGACATGGGTTTTGACAATCTAATGGATGACACCACAGAATGTATAAAAATCATGAATAAATAATAACTCTTATAATAAGAATTAATCATTTAAACATCCAAATGTGAGATGAGATGATGTGATATGTATGTACTTTCTTGATTAGCTTCTGTAAATTAAAATATATGCACAAAATAGTCAGTGGTCATCTAAATATCATTGCTGACATTCATCCAGTATCTATCCTATTTCATGGATACCCTTTAATGAACAAAACCTCCTAAAGAAAGTTGATGATGCGAGTGATGATATGAATTGTTGCTATGAGGTGATTTTTGAGGTTTTCCATGAGACTCAAACACCCTAGTTGCTCCATCAAAAGTTGTATACTGATCATACAGAGCTTCTGAAGGATAAAGTTTTTGTTATGAAGACCTAGATACTCATTATCCCTATGTGTGCAAATGAATATATTAGATAGAACATAAGCATACCCTAGTGCCAGGCGGGATTCATTCAGCCCATTGTTGTATTGGGGATCCTCAAATGTTTATCCTGATCCTAAGTTGGACTCAGTTGGATTAGACCACTAGGCGGTACAGGACACCTAAAGCTAGCTCTTCCACATGCAAACATTGGTCTGTACAAAAGCGAGATGCTAATGTGATAGACATATCATCGTGCATAAGGATACCTTATGACTCATTCATGCTGAGAATTCTAAGGATTCAAGTTCAATACTCCCTTCTTTTCTTCATATTTATTTGGGATACTTGCTCATGCTTAGTGATGAAAATCACTATTTATTTTGAATTTTTATTTTTCTTTTGAGCAAGGGATTTATGTAGTGATGATAATCACTATTTATTTTGTTTTTGAATTTTTGCTTTGTTCAGGATTTTTGCTTGTTTTGATTAAAGCAAGGGATTTCTTTGGGTAGGGGTGAACTTGTCCTTTTGCCAATTCTCAGCATTTTCGAACCGGTCGCATAGGGGGATGAGCAAGATAAACTTTTCACCTTAGGATACCTAATACCACTTCGTAGTATTCATATTTCCCTTGTTCCAACTAGGATCTTAGTGTTTTGATTAGTGATAGGATTTTGAAATATACCAAGTGCTATCAAAACTAAACCTCACCTATTAGAAGCTAAGATAACTTTCTACAAAGTTTGATAAAACCACTAGGTATGGTTGAGTGACCGAAAAACCCTAGTATATTCCTCATAGCAATAGGAGGGGTTGTGTTGAAAAACATAGTTACACACATGGGTGATGGATGATGATGGATTTTGAAGATGCATGATTGATGTACAAATGTGGTGTCATTTGTAAGATTGTGAACACAACCTACTAAATGCAAATGCAATGGATGTGAATGCCTAATGCAATGCAACTATATGGATGCAAGTGCAAATGCATAATGCAAATGTTTTTGTATTTTTGATGCTTTCAATTGTTTTTGAGTTTTGATTATTATGAATGTTTTTGAACTTTTTATTTTAAATTTTTTGTTTTTTTTGACCAAAGGGCTTTAAAGATGCCTTTGGAGCTTTTTGTGGTTTGACCAAAGGGCTTTAAGATGCCTTTGGAGCCTTTTGTGAGTTGACCAAAGGGCTTTAAGATGCCTTTGGAGCTTTTTTGATTTGACCAAAGGGCTTTAAGATGCCTTTGGAGCTTTTTTGAGTTGACCAAAGGGCTTTAAGATGCCTTTGGAGCTTTTTGTTAGGTTTAATCCTTTGAGTTAATTTTTTTTTTTTTATTTTCTTTTTTTTGGATTTTTATGATTTCTATTATTTTTGAAATTTTGAAATTTATTTGAATGTTTTTGATATTTTGTTGATTTATGTGTGAAACACCTTTAGATGAATGATGTTGAGAGGTTCTGGCTCCTCAACACCCTCTAGCATTGTTAGGTGATATGCCCCAGGCCCAATCTTCTCAGAGATGATATAGGGACCTATCCAATTGGCCATAAATTTATCTCATAGATGCGATGGTAGATTTGAGTTCTATTGGTTTTCTTTAAGCACAAGATCCCCAAACTTAAAGTCTCTCAGGTGGACTTTATTGTTATAAGCTCATGTTAGATGATCCTGGTAAATGTGAAGATGCTCAAGAGCATTGATGTGACGTTCATCCAGAAGGGTCAATTGATCCAAGTGAGCCTATCATGTAGTGTCATCATTGATGAACTCTTTCAATGTGATGCGCAATGTCAGAATTTCCAACTCTAAGGGCATAATGGCCTCAATACCATATACAAGCAAAAATGGTGTTGCCCTAGTGGGCATCCGTACGCTAGTCCTATAAGCCCATAATGCCAAGGGTAATTGTAGATGCCAATCCTTATGATTTTCTTTCACCATCTTCTTTAAGATGGCTACTATTGTCTTGTTTGAGGCCTCTACTTGCCCATTTGCCTATGGATAGTATGGTGTCACAAAACTATGTTGAATATTGTATTTGGTCATTAAAGCTCACACATTTTTATTTTTGAATGATGGACCATTATCCGAGATTATCTTGAAGGGTACCCCAAAATGATAGATGATGTTGTGAAGTATGAACTCCACAATTCGAGGTCCAATTATCGAGGTTAAGGGGACCACTTCCACCCATTTGGTGAAGTACTCAGTGGTCATTAAGATAAACGTATGTCAACCCAAATATGGGGGAGAAATATTTTTAATCAGATCGAAACCCCACTGAGAAAATGGCCAAGCCACCTGAATGGGTTGTAAGGCCTGAGATGGCAAGTGCATCAGATTTGCATGATATTGATATTTAACACATTTCTTGACATACTCACAACAATCCTTCTCCATGGTGGGCCAGTAATAACCCATTCGAAGGATGCGCTTGACAATGGCCATGCCACTGAAGTGGCCACCACATGTACCATCGTGAGCTTGCAAAATCACCCAAGCTGATTCTTGGGGCTCTAAGAAATGAAGGAGGATTCCATCATAGCTTCGATGATACAATATACCTCCTAGAAAGACATATCTTATCACTTTTTGCTTGAATGCTCATATTTTGGCATGCGATAGTCCCTATGGGATGATTCCAAGCCTAAGGAAATCTTGTAATTGGGATAGCCAATCTTGATAAGCTACAACCTCAATAGATAAGATGACTTGTTCCTCCTACAATTTGATTTGCACAAATGTAGATTGAGAAACAACCTTATGGTGAATAGTGGTACCATTCTTCATAGGACCCTACGAGATCAAGGACCCCCAAGGTGCCTTCTCTAAGAAGTCTTTGGCTTTACAGAACCAGTCATGGTCTGGCTCTATATGAATCATGTTGACTGATTCCTTGTTATCAAAAGCCTCATGTTGCATCGTTGAGTGTGAGAGCATTTTGACATGAATGGTAGTGAAATCAATAGATGGATTCTGAGGGATCAAGGATCCCAGAGATGCCATGGTGTCTACAAATATATTTGATGAATGAGGGATTGCCTCGATGTCATACCATTCTAGTTTAGCTAGATATGTGTCAACAAGCTCCTTGTAAGCTTTCAAGATTGGATCCCGACATTGAAATAGTCCCTTGACTTGGTTGACTATGAGGAGGGAGTCATCGAAGATATTTAGCCTCTTGATTCTCATGGTGATGGTTTTTTGGAGACCCAATATTAGGGCCTCGTATTCAATGTTGTTATTAGTGCAAGGGAAGTCTAGCTTGAATGACAAGGGCATTGGAGCACCTTATGGCATGAAAAAGACAATCCCTGCACTACCTCCTTGCTCACACTTTGAACCATCAAAGAACAGAGTCATGTCAACTTTATTTTCTGGTTCTTTAAGTTTGAGTGCTTTTGATAATGCAAAGACTACATCATCAAGAAGTTCTATGGTGAGGGGCCTACTATTCTGAAGAGGCACCTCAACCAGATGATCAACTATGACTTGTCCCTTGATGGAATTTTGGCTTATGAATTCCAAATCAAATTCTATCAATAGCATGATCCACTTTGTAGTACGTGTGTTATGATATGTCTTGCTCATCATATACTACAAAGGATTTTGTTTGGATATTACATATGTCATATGGCTCAACATGTAGTGGCACAATTTCTTGGTTGCAAAGACCATTGCTAAGCACAACTTTTCTATGTATGCATATCCTATTTCGTAGCTCACCAAGGTGTGGCTAATGTAATATATCACTTGTTCCTTATCTTGTACATTCTTTTGAGCCAACATGGTGCCCAAAGCAAAGTCTGTAGTGGATATATATAGCAAGAATGGCATGTCTAGCCTTGGTGGAGCTAGGACCAATGGTGTTGCCAGGTACTCCTTGATTTTAGAAAAGGCTTACTGACATTCTTCATCCCACTAGAATGGGACCCCTTGTGTAGCAATCGATTCATGGGTCGATATTTATCTGATAGTTGTGTGATAAATCACTTTATGGATGCTACTTTGCCCTATAAGCTCCTTAGTTCTTTGATGTTTATAGGTGGGGCCATTTCTAGGATAGCCTTTACCTTTGTTGGGTCTACCTCGATGCCTCATTTAGAAATGATGAATCCCAAGAGTTTTCCAGAAGTTATACCAAAGATGCATTTCTTGGGATTCAACCTGACATTGTGCTCAATCAGGTGATCGAAGACCTTTCTGAGGGTCTCAACATGCTCTTCTCATAGCAATGACTTGGCTAGTAAGTCATCGATGTAGTCTTCCAAGATCTTGTGCATGTAGTCATGGAAAATGTATGTCATAGCCCATTGATATGTGGCACCAACATTCTTAAGACCGAATGGCATCACTTTGTAATAGAATGTCCCCCATGGAGTGGTGAACGTGATTTTATGTTAGTCTTCGGGCTTAATCTGAATCTGATTGTAACCAAAAAAACTATCCATTAGGGAGAGCATCTCATGACCTATAGTTGCATCTACAAGAGCATCTATGTTGGGCAATGGGAATGAATCCTTTGAGGTTGCCTTGTTGAGATCCCTAAAATCTATGCAAATGTAGATTCTTCCATCAGGTTTTCCTATGGGCACCATGTTTGATACCCATTCTGGATAGTCGATGGGAACAATAAAGACTACATCCAATAGTTTTTGCAACTCATTTTTAACCATCAAAGTGATGGTTGGATGCATATTTCTGAGCTTCTACTTGACCGATTTCTTCATGGGGTCTAGCGAAAGGTTGTGGACAACCAACTTTGGATCTAGCCCCGACATGTCTTTGTAGGTCCAAGCAAAGAGATTTGGTCTCTCTTTCAATAGAGGAATTATGATGGCCTATTCTTCTGGAGATAAGCTTTCTCTGAACTTGAATTTCTTTGGATTGAGAAGGATCATCATTGATGTCCACCTCGAAAGTCTCCTCTATTGCCATATGTGACCCCTCCTCAAGCTGGTGAGGAGTGGGGATTAAATGGATGTCATCTACTAGATTTATAGTTCCCATTAACTCAGGGTCGAGACCAGCATGATAGACATCATGTGCGTAGCCTGGTGCAAAATGGAATGGTTGTAGCATCTCTTCATTAGGGAAGAAATATTTAGGCTCTAGGGGTGAATCAGCATGATCCCAATCAATAGCATCTAAGTTAAGACACAATGGTTTTGAAGGATCTGCTGGGTTATGGAGTGGAGTGGTCAAATCAATGGAGATCATGTTGATGGATGGAATGAAATCTCTAGGACCACATGGGTGAAACTCTTCATCAATGGTTTGCTCTCCATACTCATGATGAGGCTCTAGGGGCATAGGGATCTCAGGATCTAGTCTATGGATAGATGAGATGATGGGATCATTAGGCAACAATAGCTCTCTAAATGTAGGTGGATCGAGGTTGACCATGTGATGAATGACATCTAGATTTACTGGTCTCCCTAGGAAGTGAAGGTTATGATCTATGGTGTGAAGTAACGCTTCTATTTCAACAAGTAGATTGACTTGTTGTAAGTGACGCTCAAGGTAAGCCCTCTCGGCTTCATTCTCAAAGTCATCATTGCTTATAAAAACCCTTATTCCTACCCTGGGGTTGGACGTTGACTTACCTGCTGATGCCTAAGATAGGCCATCTCTCTCATTTCATATCTCATCATCTTATGAAGAATCCATTAGCATTTACTATGGGCCCTACCATTTGGCGTGCATGTCTTATGAAGGCCATCTCAGTTGAGTCCTCTATCTCATAGCCACTCTCATATAACATGTATCCACCCTCATCCAAGATGTATTCACTCTCATATGAGATGTATCCACTCTCTATGTGGCCTATCCAAGCAAGATTTTGTACATATCGAGGCCCATGGTAGGCCAGGTCGACTTCATCTTCATTCTCACTTGGGACATAATCATACTCCTCTCACTCATATCCATGCATTGGCTCTTCCTCCCATAGGATGGCTCCTAATGAGGGTGCTTCTAGAGAGGATTCAGGGTGATACTCATCAGGTGGTGCGATATTGATCATAGACACCCATCCATCACCCAAGTAGTTTCTACTAGGGGGTTGATAGGGATTCCAATCAATGTCCTCCCTAAACCCAATGCTTAGCCTATCTAGGGTGGCTTCCAAAGAATCATCATGACTCTATATTTGATAGCCTAGACCACACCTATCAGTAGGTAGTTGGTACTATGAATGAAATGTGCCCTTGCTCATATAGGCCTAGGCCATAGCCATGCTAATGACACTACTCAAAGTATCTTAGAGCAAACTCAAGATTCAACAAGTAATGAACATTCATGGTGAATGGTTCATCCTCATCCCTTTCAATATCAGGAGCAATATGGGCATAATCTAAACTAACATATATAAATTTGGTTTGATTAGGGGGAACCCCTAATGGCACTACTATCCCTACTGGTAGATTTGGGACTCTTGGACATCCCATGTCTTGTGTAGACTCAATAATTGGTATGAAAGTCATATTCTACACAAGATATTCACCTAAACCTATGTGGGCTAGGTGAACTATCACCTAGGGTGTAGATGATATTATTGATGATGCAGGTAAGGTAGGTTGAGGTACCTCCTCAACTATTTCTTGGGAATATTCCTCCTCCATGGGAGTAGGCATTCCTACAACTACTATGGTCAGAAGTTCCTTGGGTCCTTCCTCCACTAGGGGTGCTTTCAGCTTCTATTTATCTTTTGCCTTAGATGTCAAAGGTTTTTAGAAGCACCAATAGTCTTAGAGGTAGGAGGTGGTGCCGATGTGGATGGGTCACCTCACACTGATCTACTTTTGTTCTCTAGCTATATGGTTGGGGATGAAGGCCTTATGTACAAATGCATTGATGGAAGGACAAAATCCCTTAACAAGTCAACTTGATGCACATACTTGAATGACTCTTCATCGAATGGAACCACATGAACTTGTCCCTCATGCACATACTTGATGCATTGGTGCAAGATTGAGGGCACACACTGCATGTCCCTGATCCAAGGATGCCCTAGAAGGATGTTGTATTGCATCACCCCTTCCAACACATGACACATCATGAGGATGGTCTTATGTCCTACCTTTATAGGTAAAATTATTGTACCCACTATGGAGCACAATGCATCATTAAAAGCCCTAAGCATGTAGGAAGTTGAGATAATGTTGGACTTAGGGATCTTCAAGTGCCCTATAGCCTTTGTAGTGATGATGTTGATTGATGAGCCCATATCGATCAAAACCTGCTTGAAGGGTATGTCATTGATTGATGCAATAATATGTAGAGGTGGGTCTGCTAAGGTAGTAGGAACTACCTTAATTTTATGATCATAAAAATGAATCATGAGCTCTTGGCACTATTGCACTTGCCCCACAAAATGTGTGAATGCATCTAGGTTTTGGGGCTGGAGCTCGATTGATCTCAAAATCTCCATCAAAGTCTCCCTATGCCTAGGAGATTGTTGTATGAGCTCATAAATGGATAACTTAGCTAGAGTCATTTGTAGATTTTATTCCAGTCTACTCCAAATAGTTACCATAGGTCTCATTGGTGGACCTAGAGGATTGTTTTGCACCTATCTCTACCGAGGTGCAGCTAAGATATTAATGGGAGCCACTGGAGGCTATGGTTGCCCATATATCTAACTCTTAGTTGCCACATTAACTATCTCAACCATTTTGATGCATCCCTAAATAGGTGGCTCAACTCGAACCTGGTTGAATTGGGTGCCCTGATCTCTAGGGGCCTCATGATTTGGCAATGGGTTCTTGAATATACCCATATCTCTATTATCGAGAGCTAGCAGGTTGTCAACTTTTAGCTCTCCCTTTTCAATCATGTTTTGCACAACATTCTTGAATCCGATGCAATTTTTGATGTCATGCCCTTGTATCCTATGATATGGGTAGTATTGATCTTCCCTATATCCCCTTGGCTTGGGATGGTTAGGGTCAAGAAGTTGTACATCAAGAAATCTTATCCTCTATGCCTCACTCAACTGATTAAATATTGACTGCATCGATTCGTTTAGAGGTATGTAATAATGAGGTGGTCGATATTCCTTGTTCTAGCCCTGGTTGTTCTTAGGGTCATAGTTGGTTGGTGGGGGGTGAGCCTAATAATTCTAGGGTTGTTATCCATTCCCTTCCTTTGGCATGGCCAATACAACTTGATTAACCTGAGTAGGCTTGGCCTACTTCTGCTTATTCTTGTCATTCTGATTGTTCTTGCTCCACTCTTTCTTGTTGTGGAGCTTGAGGTCTCCCTCATCGACCTTTATGTCTTCAATAAGCTTGGCTTGAGCCAAGGCTTCTTTGAATGATTCATATTTGTAGTTGTAATAATAGAGAGATGTGTTTTGCGTAGCTCTTTGTGAACATTCAGATGAGTTCTTCAGTGGGGATGGAGAATGATAGTTTTACCATGATTTTTCTCCACCTATCCCCATAGTCCATCACTAGCTCATCATCATACTACTTTAAATTAGCTAGATCAGATAGGTTCACCTTCTTCTTGGCACCGAAGGAGAAGCATTCAAGGAATGCATTTACCAGTTGCTCAAAATTGGTGATGCTATGCTTGGGCAACTGATTGAACCATTGAGTCACTGCACCTCGAGAACATCATGATGAAGGTTCTCAGCATTAGGGCATCATTCTGCTCAAGGTGGAAGCACGCATTCATGAAGTTGGTCATGTGTTCTTGCGCATCTCCCTCTCCCTTAAACTTGTCTAGCCTAGGCATCTCAAAGTGCCTAGGATATGCGGGACTCGGGACTGAGGGGCACAGAGGTTGGTTGTGTATCTTGCTCAATGTCGGCTTCTATCCTCCTATGTCCTACTTCTCGAGAGACTTGACTCTCTCAATGAGTGTTTGGTATACCTTCGAGGAAATAATATCATGTTCTTGAAGGTTTACTCATGGTGGTAAGGGAGGTAATCCTATGTTTGCCCGATTTGGGCATCTATACTCATCTCCCATAACCATGGATGGAGGTTCAGGATATGTCTACTCTTGATCTTCCATCCCTACCTATTCCTCATTGAATTGTGTTTGTTCGAGGTCCAGGTGTTGTTGATGTTGTGAAGTGTGGTGAGCATGCTCATTTCCTTACCTAGTGCTTCTCTCCTACTGAGAATCGACACGTCTCTCATGTCGATATCTCTCACCACCTATGTGTGCATCTGCTCGAGCTAGCCTCTCTGCTAGCTCCTCATGCTCAGCTCTTTCTTCTCTTGAGCATTGTTCTTGTAGGCGTAGGTGCCTCTTCCTTCGCTCTTCTTGCTCAAGAGCTTCTACATGCTCTCGCTCGATGCGCAGTGCTTCCTCTAACCTACGTATATGGTCAGATCGACCTGCTACTGAAGGTTCATGCCTTTCTAACTCCGTGCGAGGAGTTCTAATGTTTAGGCCTCTCGAGGAGGCTCCTACTGTGTGCTTGCCCTTGTCCACCAGGGTGACCTATTTTATGTACTATGTTATGGGTTGAGTACCCCCATGATCGAAAGTAGTGTATGTGTTGTGGGGTCACTTTGAAGCTTCCCCTAGTTCATTGGTGCATCTAGTAGCTATGCTATGCAAACTTCCTAAAGTAGAATGTTTGGTAGCAATACTTCTTGGAGCTGGTCTCGAGGGAACTCGATCCAACTCATCAAGTTGTCGGGTTCTCCATGGTTGATCCCGTGGAGTCCCATTGGCACCAATGAGCTCATAATCCAAGGGTACCCTCCCATCTGCAGGGAGGTTGTAGGATGTCCTGGGTCTATGACTGGGTGTAGCCCTAGTGTCTTACCCCTTAGTGGGCTGATCTATCCTATGTGTATCTCTGTAGACACCTAAAACATGTCATGTTTAGGAGAACTACTTACATAGGCACATTCATATGCCATATTACTAAACCTTGGAATTTCCAAGTATCAAAAGTGGTCGTCACCACTCATCTGGGGCATTCTAGGCCCATTCAAGCTTAGCCACTATAAACCAAAGTGGATGAACCTTGGATGCTCAAGCTCAGGATAGCCAAACCTTAGCCACTGTAGATGCAAGTGGCCAAATCTTAGTCAATGTAGATGATAGTGGCTAAGACATAAAAAGATTTTTTTTGACAAACAGGACTAATTAGGGGTGGAAGTGGCAGTATACATGCAATAAAGGTGAGCAGGAGTAACTTTGCATTCCCCTTCATGACCATTTCACATGGAGGACTTGAGTATGAATTTACACTTCAGTTAACTGGTCTTTAAACATAGAAAAGACAAAAACTTCTCATGCTAACATCCACTATGCATGAGGAATTCAATCCTACGGTTTTGATCATAGACCTAGGGTTTCACACTTTATAAGGAGCAAACCTAAAAGTACTAGGGGACCTTATGGGATCAATTAAGGGGAATTTCTAATACCTTATTTCCATTAGAGAGAGAGAGGAAACATCATACATCAGAACTTTGAACAGGTTGGATCATTGAGGAGAGCTTCTAGAGACTTGGAGAGCTTCCCTTTGATATCAATTCTTGTAGTACAACCCTATCATACTGGAGGGAAAATATGAACACATAAGGTAATAATTTTAACATTAGTAGCATACTTGAATATATAGCCATTGGATAAATAGAGAGATATGTCACCTTAGAGATCACTGTCCTAGATAGTGGCCCACAACCTAGTCTAGGGTTTTAGGTGCTAGTTTATTTTATTCTGCTTTCTCTTTCTTTTCATTAGCATAATCTTTATTTCAGTTTTTCACTTGCATAGTACTAGTTTCATTGCATTTATTGAGCTCATTCATTGCTAATAGCCTCATCCAAAGAGGCAATCTCAGATATCTATGTGTGTGTTGTTTCATTGCTTACAAGGCCACAGGTGCATCTACAACATATGAAGCAATAGGATCCCTTTGGGAAACATACCTGGAGAAGGAGGCATCTGTAAGCCCTCATACATTTCTATGTGTGTCACCGAGAATCCTTTTATAAGTGTGCCATCCCTATACGAGGGGGATATTTTATACATCTGCTGCCCTCCTTACATAAAATCATGTATCAAACGAAGGGTATCCATTAGAGGGATTTATATGTAATTGGACCATGGAAATATTAATACAAGAGCATTTATTCATTTATTTCTTCACATTCTAGTTATGTCTTCTTTTATACCTTTTATTTAAGATGCATGCTTAAAACATTAATAGATTCAATTAAATCACAAGTAGGAAAGGTCAGCAGGGTCGATGTGCCACTTCCCTGGGATCACTACAGATGGTGATCATGGTGGGAAGTCCACTAATTTTTCATTATTAGTTGTAATACTAACTTAGTTTTGTGTGAAGGTTTAGCCACTCTGATATACAATGGCCAGAAGTTAGCCACTCTGATCTACAGTGGCTAGGATTCAGCCACCCTATTATACAGTGGCCATAAATAAGTCACTTTGGTTGACAGTGGCCATAAATAAGTCACTCTGGTCAACAGTGGCCAAAACTGGAGTGCAGAAGAGGTCAAAACATTGATTCTCTGAGCTGGATTAAAGGTTGGTACAACTTTTCTGACACTTTATGGTTTTTTGTTTGTTTCCATTTTCTTAAAAACTATGATAATTAAGACATTTTTCAATTTGGAAAACTAAAATAATGAAATAAGAATGAACTTGCATCTTGGACATCTTAGGTTTCTTTTATATTTTTCACTAAGCGTTGCTAGGAACATTGACTTTTGTCTATAAAGTTCACCCTAAAATCCAATGTGCTAGCCACTGTGTGTTGTTTGCTTGCTTTGGGGCATTTATAAAGGCCATACTTGCACCTAATAGAGTGCATTCATTAATCTCATAGTAGCTATGCACATTTCTGAAATTGAAATGCATTTTGCATTAGGCATATAGGAAAGAGTCATTGTTTTTGTATGATTCATTTTTATTCATGCAAAATTAAAATGAACACCACACACACATATCATTTAAACATTGGGGAGTTGAATTTCATCACCAACCCTTATTTTAGTCTGGTGATGTTGGCATTCATCTCCTTCCACCAGTTTTCCCCCTAGATATTTCTAGAAACAAATTAAAGAACTTGCTTATAGTGGTACTAAGTTATTTGTGTTCAAACTGTCTCCCACTATTGGAATTATTGGTTTAGAGTGGAAGAGCTAAGTGAACCCCCAATTGGGATTTAAGTGATGTACCCTAGTCTCTTTTGAGAAATAATTTTTGGCATAAGTGTGTTTGATTATCACTATGTATGAGTCTCCTCATTCTCAATCCAAAGCAAAATAATAAATCTGAGAAACAAAAAACCATTAAAATACAACAAATAGTTTAGGGCACACTTAAATTGATAATCAAGATAAACATTTGCTTGATATTGTTTGGTTATATTTAAGTGCAACAAAAAACTAAAGTCCTAAAATGAAATGGTCAAAACAAGAAGTAAACACCCTGGGTCTGATATCGAATAGGAATCTGAAGCAACTCACACCCTTAGGTGAATTCATAGTAACATTGAAATACCTACCCATAAGACTGTGAGATGCAGTTTTACGAGTCTAAGGGGTGATAAATCAACCCTTGGGGGATATCCTCAAGAAAACCCAAATAGGGATCAACATCATAGAACTACATCACATAAGGACAAAGAGGCTTCATAGCCATCCTCATCAAGGAGGCATGAGGAGACCTCAAAGGCCTCCTCTAGACACATAGAAACCTCTCAAAGATATGAGGAGGCCTCAAGAGCTTCCTCCCCACATGGACATAAGAGAGGGTCTAAAACCCATTCTTCACACAGGGATGATGAGAATTTTGTGCCTTCATATTCTTGGAGAAATATTTTGACCATAAAGCCTTCATCATCAAAAGGACATGTAGGGATTACAACATCCCATCATTCACATGAAACACTTAAAACATATCAACCCACTGAGGGGCAAGAAAATAGAGATACATCCAGTCATAGACATAAAATAGGTGATATCCTTCGCACAAGAGGAAGGATTCCAATAGACTATGACCTCATTGGGATAAATGGCACCCCACAGGATCAGCCATGGAAAAAAAAATAGTTAGATGAGTTGGATTAGTTTTATTCGAGGCCACCTCCCAAAACCATAGCTACAAAAAATTATGCATCTAGAAGCTCATGAACTGTGACTTCGAAGACCACTTCTCAGAATGGGGGTGCCTTAAGGCAACCCCATAGTAAACATACATAGTCTAATCATGGAGACACTCAACAACATACTGAACCAGTTACACTAGCTAGCAAGAGCAATGACATAGTGAAAACCTCTTCGAGGAATCTACTGGTCAAGACCACAAGAACAGGGTTAGACAAGCATGAGTATTTCATAACAACACAAATTAACCACATGTGATGGTTATATAATGCCTTGCACAAAGAGTGAGAGCTTGTAGAAGCTCTTGAGCATGATAAACAAAGAGAACGAATGTTGCGCCAACATGAGAAATGGTTAAGAGAGCAAGCTGAGCAGTTAGCTTATGATAACCAACAAGTAAATGGTATTGATCATCAAAGATATCAATGTGCTGACTCACCAAGAGAGGGGCACACTAGGAAAGTAGGAAACCTACAACAAAACTACCCACCAAATCATGAGTAAAATCCAACTGGTGGGGAAATGGTAAACCTAATAGATTAGGATCGGATACATCTTGAATCCCCTCGTAGGAGGGATGAAAATAGAGAAAATAAGGTGGATAGAGGGCTACCTCAATTTCCTCCATGAGGGGGCCTATAATAAGAGGAACTCCTCACCTCAAAGGTATTCTAGGTAGTTTATGAAAATATGAAGTCCTTTGAGAAACAAGAGATGACTGGGAACCAACCAAAATTGAGCAAAATACACAACCAACCATTGTGCCCATTAGTTCCTAGCCGTACCTATCCTAAGCACTTTGAGATGCCTAGGCTAGAGAAGTTTAAGGGTGAAGAAGATGCACAAGAGCATGTTACCAAATTTATCAATGCATGTTTTCATATCGAAGACAATGATGCTCTTATGCTAAGGACATTCATAATGACATTTTCAAGCACTACCACTCAATGGTTCAACCAACTGCCCAAGCATAACATATCCAACTTTGAACAACTAGTGAATGATTTCCTGAAGCATTTCTATTTTTGTACTAAGAGAAATGTGAGCCTGTCATACCTCGCCAATTTGAGACATTATGAAAATGATCTAGTACTGGACTATGGTAATAGATGGAGAAAATTCATGGTAAAATTATCATTCTCTGTTCCTATAGAAGAGATCGTCCAGATGTTCACCAAGAGTTATTCGAAACACATTTTCCTCTTGCTACAACTACAAAAATACCCCTTATTTGAGGAATATTTGGCACAAGCCAAACTCATCGAGGACATAAAAGTAGATGAGAGAACCATAAAACTTTGAACAAAGGAGTGGAACAAAAATGACAAAAATGGCAAAAAAAAAGTAGTAGGAAAATCCTACCCCATTTAATCAAGTGGTATTGGCTGCACCTAAGGATGGGGCTGCACATTAACCCCAAAATTATCAAGCACATCCACCACCAGCCAATTATGATCAAAATAATAATCAGGGGAGAAACAGAGAACGCAAATCCCCTTGCTATTTTACACCATTAAAAGAATCAATGCAGTCAATATTCAACCAATTGAGCGAGGCAGGAAAGATCAGATTCCCTAGTATACATCTTATAGATCCCAACCATCCTAATCCAATATAATATAGGGAAGATCAATTTTACCCTTATCATAGGATATCGGGGTATAACATTGAGGTTTACGTTGGTTTTAAGTACCAAGTGCAAAACATGATTGAGGCGGTAGAGCTAAAAGTTGACAACCCATTAGCTCCTAATAATAGAGATATGGGCATTTACAAAAACCGACTTCTAAATCATGAGGCCCCTAGAGGGCAATGTGCCCAAGTCAATCAGGTCCAATTGTATGTACCTACCCACGGGTGTGTTGGGATGGTCAAGATTGTCAATATAGCAACCAGGAGTAGACGAAACCACAAGCTCCTACAGGTCCCATTAATGCCCTAGCTGCACCTAGGTAGAGGCAGGGACAAAACAACCTTCCAGGTCCACCAACCCAACCTGTGGTGACTATTTAGAGTAGACTTGAGCAAAACTTACAAACGAATCCGGCTAAGCTATCCATATATGAGCTCATACAACAATCCCCAAAGCATAGGGAGACCTTGATGGAGATTTTAAGGTTGATTGAGCTCCAACCACAAGATCCAAATGCATTCATCCATTTTGTGGGACAAGTACAAGAATTCTAAGAACCTGTAATTCGATTCTATTATTACGATATTAAGACAATGCCCACTGCTTTACCAGACCCTCCGCTACACATTGTGGCATTAGTCAATGATCTAACTTTTAATATATTCTTGATCGATATAGGTTCATCAATCAACATCATCACAACAATAGCAATAGATCACCTTAAGATTCCCAAGTCTCATATCATTCCAGGAGCCTACACATTGAGGGATTTCAATGATGCCTTATGCAATACTATGGGAATGATAGTCTTACCTATCAATGTGGGGCATAAGACCATCCCCATTATGTGACATATCTTGGAAGGGGCCATGCAATACAACATCCTCTTAGGGCAACCTTAGATAAGGGACATGAAGTGTGTTCCTTTGATCTTACATCAATGTGTTAAGTATGTGCATGATAACAAAGTCTACATGGTGTTGGTTGATGAGGATCCATTCAAATATGTCCATAAGATGTATTTTCTAGGAGAATTTGTGATTCCATATACCCACTTGTACGTTGGACCTTCATCTTCGACTATGCAACTAAATAACAAAAATAAAGGGGTGCAAAAAGACCCATCTACATCAACACCTCATTTAGCACCCAACATGACTAATGCTTCTAAGAAACCATCAATGTCTAAGCCAAAAGATAATTAGAAGCTAAAAGAACCTATGGGGGGAGAATGGAAGCTCAAGTAAGTGCTAACCATAGCCATTGAGAAAGGTCCAAGTCCCATGGAAGAAGATCTCCAAGATCAAGTTGAAGATGATGACTACCACCCTTCTTCGCTAGTGTCATCTGTGGGGTCATCCACCTCGCATGCGACTATACACTTGGAAATTATAGGGATAGGAGAATACCTTATGCATAACATAGCATTCACACCCATCATAGAGTCTTCTCAAGACATAGGATGACCAAAAGGCTTAAGAGCACCAGTGGGGATAGTGGTTCCACTTGGAATCCCTCCCAACAAAACAAAATTTGTCTATGCTAGACTAGACTGTGCCCATAAGTCTACCGATGTAGAAGAGGAAAATTATCAATTATTCACTGTTAATGTTCATTACCTCTCTAATCTAGAGTTTTCTCTAAGCTATTTTGAATGTTGTCATTGACATGGTTACGGTCTTGATATATATGATCAGGGGTGAAGGCGGCCATACGAGCTGCAATACCAGCTTCCCACTGACATGTTTGGGTTAGGCTATCACATTAGAGGTCAAGATGACTCTCTAGCAGTAGCCTTGGATAGATTGAGCTTAGGGTTAGGAGAAGACATCAATTTCATTCCTTATCACCCACTAAGTTCAAAACTTATGAGCAACAAGCAAGTGGCCATGGTAAGCATACCACCATTCAATATTTATCATCCAAGCCCAACAATTGATGCCACCCCAATGGGTTACAACTCATGGGATGATGAGGAAGAAGAAAATGGGTATGTAGCAAGTGATGATGAAGTACAAGAGGGCTTGGCCTATCATGGGCCTCACTATTTACATAGCTTTACTTAGTCCATCCACAACAAGAGTAGATACATATCAGATGAGAGTGGTTATGAGTCAGAAGACTCGACAGAGAGAGCCTATCTAGGATCAAGGCATTGGCCCCAAATATTGGGGTAAGATACTAATGCAAATGGCTTCTTCATAGTGACAAATAATATGAAGATGATATAGAGTTGGCCTACTTAGGTCCAAGACACAAGCCTCTTATCTTGAGACCGCATACCAATGCTAATGGTTTTTGTATAAGTGACGATGAATTTGAGGATGAAACTGAGATGGCCTACCTTGGGCCTCACCATTTGTAACAAGTCAATGCATTAATAGATAGAGAGGTGACACTTCATGCCATAGACCCTCATTTATGGTTTTTAGGGAGACCTATTGACTTAGCTATCATTCACCATATGGTCAATCCCCCTCTGTCTACATTTAGAGAGCGGTTAGCGCCCAATGATCCTATTATCCGTCCTACTCATAGGTCGGATCCAAAGATTCCTTTTCCTCAAAATCCTCATTGTGAGTATGTAAGGGAAACCTCTAAGGCAATATTCCACCCATGTGGTTCTACAAATTTCATTCCATCCATCAATACAATCTCCATTGATTTGACCACTCCACTTCATAACCCAGTCGATCCCAAAAAACCTTTGTGTATTGATATGGAGGCTATTGATTGGGATCACATTGATTCACCCATAGATCCTAAGGATCTCTTCTCTAATGAAGAGATGTTACAATCATTCCATTTTGTAGTAGGTTGTGCATACGATGTGTTCCATCCTAGTTTGGATCCTGAGTTAGTAGGACCTATAAATCCCATCAATGACATTCACTTGATACCCACACCCACCAGTTGGAGGATGGATCACATATGGCTATAGAAATGAATTTTGAGGTGAACATCAGTGATGATCCTACTCAACCAAAGAAATTCAAGTTCGGATAAATTTTGTCTCCAGAGGAACAAGCCATCATAATCCCTCTCCTTAAAGAGAGGCCAAATATTTTTGCTTGAACTTACAAAGATATGCCAGGAATTGATCCAAAGTTAGTGGTCCACAACCTCTCATTGGATCCCCTAAAGAATCCAGTCAAGAAAAAATTAAGAAAAATACATCCAACCATCGCTTTGATGGTGAAGAAAAAATTGCAAAAATTATTGGAGGCAATTTTCATAGTTCCTATCGACTATCCTAAATGTATCTCAAACATGGTGCTTGTGGGAAAACCTGATGGAAGAGTGTGCATTTGTACATATTTTAGAGACTTGAATTGGGCAACCCCAAAGGATTCATTCCCATTTCCAAACATAGATGCTCTTGTGGATTCCACTGCAAGTCATGAGATGCTCTCCTTAATGGATGGTTTTTTCAGATACAATAAAATCTAGATTAAACCTCAATACTAGCACAAGACTACTTTTATTACTCCATGGGGAAATTTCTATTACATAGTGATGCCATTTGGTCTTAATAATGTTGGTGCCACATACTAGCAGGCCATGACATACATATTCCATGATTACATGGACACAATATTGGAAGACTACATGGATGACTTGCTAGCCAAATCTTTATTACAACAAGAACATGCTCAAGTCCTTACAAAGGTCTTCGATCACCTCACAGAACGCAATGTCATATTGAATCATAAGAAGTGTATGTATGGCATAACTTCTATTAAGCTCTTGGGATTCATCATTTCAAAGAGAGGTATTGAAGTTGATCCTGTAAAAGTAAAGGCTATAATGGAAATGGTCACCCCTACCAACATTAGGGAGTTGAGAAGCCTACAAGGCAAGGTAGCATCAATAAAATGGTTCATCACTCAATTATTAGACAAGTGTCGACCCATGAACCAATTGCTATGCAAGGATATCCCATTTAATTGGGATGAAGAGTGCCAATAAGCCTTTGCGGAGATCAAAAATTACCTAGAAACACAACCAGTATTGGCTCCACCAAAGCCAGACATACCATTTTTGCTATACATATTGACTTTTCTTTGGGCACCATGTTATCCCAAAATAATGCACAAAACAAAGAGCAAGCCATATATTACATTAGTTGCACCTTTGTGAGTTATGGGCTGGGATATGCGTACATAGAAAATTTATGCTTAGAAGTGGTATTTGCAACCAAAAAGTTGTGACACTACATGTTGAGCCATATGACCTACGTTATATCCAAACAAAATCCTTTGCAGTACATGATGAACAAGACATATCACAATACACGTATGACAAAGTAGATCATGCTATTGATAGAATTTGATCTAATTTCATAAGCCAAAATTCCATCAAGGGACAAGTCATAGTGGATCAATTAGCAGAGGCACCTCTCTAGGAGAGAAATCCTATCATCATAGAGCTTCTTGATGATGTAATATTCACATTATCAAACCCACCAAAACTCGAAGAACCTGGGAAAGAAAGAGACATGGCATTGTTCTTTGATGGTTAAAAATACAAGCAAGGGGGCAGAGTAGGGATAGTCTTTATCACACCACAGGGTGCTCCATTTCCCTTATCATTTAAACTAGACTTCCCTTTCACAAACAACAACACAGAGTATGATGCCCTGATATTGGGACTTCAGACAGTTGTAGCAATGGGCATTAAAATATTGAACATCTTTGGTGACTCCTTGCTCATAGTAAACCAAGTCAAAAGCCTATTCTAATGTAGGTTACCACTCCTAAAAGCTTATAAGAAACTTGTTGACACCTACCTAGCTCAGCTAGAATGGTATGCCATTGATGCAATCCATCGTACATTGAAAAGATTCATAGACACCATGGTATCATTGGGATACTTAATCCCTCAAAATTCATCTACTGACTTCACAACCGTTTATGTGAAAATGCTCATATTTTCAACAATACAATGTGAGGTTATTGACAACCTGGAGTTAGTCAACATGATACAGAATGAACCAAATCAGGATTGGTCCTTCAAGGTTAGAGCTTTCTTGAAAAATTCCCCTTGGGAATCTTTGATATCCCAAGGTCCTACAGAGTGTGGAACAACCATTCATCACATGATTGTTTCCCAATATATGTTCATAAATGTTGGATCACAAGAAGAACATGTTGTTTTATCCATAGAATTTATGGCTTATAAGGATTGGCTATCCCAATTTTGGGACTTCCTAAATATTGGAATGGTATCGCAAGGCTTGTCACATGTCGAAAGATGAACATTTAAATAGAAGGCAACAAAGTATATTTTCTAGGAGAGATCCTTTATAGACGAGGCTATGATGGAGTGCTCCTTCGTTGTATTGAACCCCAGGAAGCATCCTAGGTAATTTTGTAAGCTCGTGGCAGTACATGTGGTGACCACTTTAGTGGCATGGTCATTGTTAAGCGCATCTTGAGAATGGGTTACTATTGGCCCATTATGGAAAAATATTACTGTGAGTATGTCAAGAGATGTATCAAGTGTTAGCATCATGCAAATCTCACACACTTGCCATCACAAGCCTTGCAACCCATCTAGGAAGCATGGCCCTTCTCGCTATGGGGACTAGACTTGATTGGGAAAATCTCTCCCCCATATTTGAGCCGACACACATTCATCATAATGGCCACAAATTATTTCACCAAATGGGTCGAAGTGATCCCCTTAACACCAAAAACTGGATTGAGGATTACAGATTTCATACTCCACAATATCATAAGTCATTTTGGGGTACCTTCAAAGATAATATCAGATAATGGGCCATATTTCAAGAACAAAAATGTGCATGCTTTAATGAACAAATACCATATCCAACACAATTTTTCAACACCATATTATCTGCAAGAAAATGGGCAAGCAGAAGCCTCAACCAATACCATTGTCTCCATATTGAGTAAGACAGTGAAGGACAATCGTAAATATTGGCACTTACAATTGCCTCTCGTATTATGGGCATACAGGACTAGTGTGTGGATGCCCACTAGGGCAACACCGTTTTCACTTGTATATGGAACTGAGGCCATCATGCCCTTAGAATTGTAAATTCCAACATTAAGATTAGCCTTGAAATATTTCATAGATGATGACACCACATGGGAAGGCCGCCTTGATCAACTAACACTTCTTAATGAACACCAAGTCAATGCCTTGGAGTATCTCTGCATTTATCAGAACTGCCTTGCACGAGCATGCAATAGTAAAGTCCCTCTAAGGGAATTTAAAGTTGGAGATCTTATGTTCAAAGAAAACCAACAGAACTCAAACCTACCACTGCACTTGCAAGACAAATTTACGATAAACTAGATAGGCCCCTACATAATTTCAAAAAGGGTTGGACCTAGAGCATATCACCTTACATCATTGGATGGGGTTGAAGAGCCTGAACCTCTCAACATCATTCATTTGAAGGTGTTTCACACATAAAATTAAAACATTCAAATACATATAAAATAAAAAATATTCAAAAATTCATAAAATCAAAAACATTCAAACATTCATAAAATAAAAAACATTCAAATATTCATAAAATCAAAAATAGTCATAAAGTCAAAAAAAAAAATTAAAAGGCTCCAAAGGCATCTTTAAGCCCTTTGGTCAAATCAATTAAAAGGCTCCAAAGGCATTTTTAAGCCCTTTGGTCAAATCAATTAAAAGGCTCCAAAGGGATATTCAAGCCCTTTGGTCAAATCATAAAATGCTCCAAAGGCATCTTCAAGCCCTTTGGTCATATCATAAAAGGCTCCAAAGGCATATTTAAGCCCTTTGGTCAAATCATAAAAGGCTCCAAAGGTATCTTTAAGCCCTTGGTCAAATCAATTAAAAGGCTCCAAAGGTATCTTTAAGCCCTTTGGTCAAATCATAAAAGGCTCCAAAGGCATATTTAAGCCCTTTGGTCAAATCATAAAAGGCCCCAAAGGCATCTTTAAGCCCTTTGGTCAAATCATAAAAGGCCCCAAAGGCATATTTAACCCCTTTTGTCAAATAAAAAAATACAAAAACAATGCAAAAATAAAAAATACAAAAAACATTTGCATCCTACATCCACATTCACATAGTTGCATTTCATTATAACATACATATCCATTGCATTTTGCATATGTTATGATCAAATTATTACAAATGATGCCACATTTTGTATCTCAATCACAATAATTGAATCCACCTTCATCCATGCATCCATGTGAGTAACTATGTTTCTCAACACAACCATTTCATGTTTCTATAAGAAACATATTGAGGTTTCCTAGTCATTCAACCATATCTAGTGGTCTTATCAGCTTTTGTAGAAAGCGACCTTGATCAGTAGAGAGTAAGGCCTAATTGTGGTAAAACCTTGGATATTTAGGATCCCATCACTAATTGAAACACTATAATCCTAGTTGGTACAAGGGAAAGATGAAAACAACAAAGTGGTCTAGGTTATCTTAAGTGAAAAGGATCTTCCTTGCTTATCCCCCTGTGCAATCAGTTTAAAATGTTAAGAATTGGCAAAAGGACAAGTTCTGCCCTACCTATAAATGAGTGATTATCATCACTACATAAATCCCTTGCTTTCATTAAAACAAGCAAAACTATTGAAACGGAGCACAAATTTAAAACCTAGTTTTCAAATTCATAGTTCAAAGCAAATAGTGATTATCATCATTACATAGGTCCCTTGCTCAAGAAAAAAAATCAAAATAAACAGTGATTCTCATCACTACACATGAGCAAGTACCCCAAATAAAATGAAGAAAATAAGGGAATGAAGCTTGAATCCCTGGAATTCTTAGCATCATACAAAAATGGAAGGAGAAATCCTTACGCATGACGATATGTATATTACATAAGCTTCTGGAATTTGTGTAGACCAATGTTTAAATGTGGATGAGCTAGCTTAGGAAACCCAATACTGCCCAGTGGTTAATCCAACTAAGTCCAACATAAGGATAAGATGAACTCTTGAAGATCCCTGATCTCAGTAATGGGCTAAAATAATCCCTCCTGACATCAAAGGAAATGCCTGAGCTCTATCTAAATATATTCATGCACACACATAGAGAGAATGAATATTCAGGTACATGGTAAAAGCCTTGTTTTTCACAAGTCTTGTATGGTCAGCTGTTGATAGGGTAACTAGCATTTTTGAAGTATCAGGAGAAAAAACTCAAAAATTATTACAGAGCAATGAAACATATCATAAAATGCATCATCAACTTTCTGTATAAGCTTCTATAAATTAGGGGGTATTAATAAAATAAACTAAAAACCAATCATATATCAGAAATGATATGTAGACGACCATTGATTATTTTATATCTTTTAAATTACAAAACCTTATCTAAAAAATACATTCATTTCACATCATTACATCGCACATATGGATGGTTTAAAATAATTAATTCTTATTAATAGATTGATTATTTAACATTCATGGTTGTTCTCCTTTCTGTGGTATCACCCATTAGATTGTAAAAATTATAGCATATACATTCATTGTGTTTTAAATGATTAAAAAATACAAGTTCATTCACATTAGATTACACATTGCATACATCACATACATAACACATTATGTATTACATGCATCATATCATCACATAAGTTATATGCACACAATGAAATAAAAATCAAACATGCATTTTGATGAGGCCTGGAAATGCCTCCATCATAGCATGTTTTGAACAACTAAAACTTACCTAAAACTCTATGATTTACTTTATATACTAGTTAAGTTGATCTAATATGTTGTGTATTAATTATTTGCATGATTGATGTGTTTGGAATATTATATGCTGAATTTTATAGTTTTTGTGTAGTTTTATGTCACTTTGCCATGACCTGTTACATAAGGGATATGCTTATGCTGATAGCAACACTTTACTATTCTTGTTTTGATGTTTCTCAAGAATTAATTTCTTTGAATTTAGCAAATAGTGCAAAGAACTGTTACTGTGCAACAGAAACTGGTTTTCCTGTGTAAATTCCAACCAACTACCAATGAATGGTAAGGCATGAAATTCACACATGAAGAGGAATGAAGGCTATTGCAATTTGATCCTGAGGACTAATCCACCTGAGAAATACAACTGAAATTAATTTAAGAGTACATAGTTGGTCATTCCGAAGAACTTCAAATTGAGAAATACAGTCTCTTCGGATTGAGCAAATATCTTCAGATTGAACTACTTAGCTCTAGATTGAGAACATGAAGCACTTTTTGACCTGTTGACTGATTTTTTATGATGGAAAAAGGGAAATAATGTTGAGGAGGTTAAATGAAAATATCTCCCATATAAATTTATCATCCTTGCCATCCAAAGCCACAATTTATGGAAAAGATCCTCTTCTAGGATAAACCCAGGGAATACTGTAGAATAACAAGAATTGATTTGCAGAGTATATTTTATGTTGTAATTAGATTTTAGGCATCTATAAAATATAGCTCCCATCCAGGTTGAGCTAAGAAGAAGAATAATAATAGAGATAAGAAAGAATAATAATAATGACAGTAGAAATAGTAGTAGAGAAAAGATATATAGAGAATAAGTGAGAAAACTGAAACTATTATAGTTCTGTAACAGGTTTTAGCAACAGATTTGTAATCATGTTCTAAATAAATAAAGTACAAGTTTTTATATTAATTCTATTATGTTTGAGTGTGAGTAATATTTAGAGAGAGAGAAACTCATACCTTCTTTTGGAAAAGGAGGCTGGCCACTTCCAGACCTAGGAGGAGGACTAACAGACAGGTTTTGTTCTGATTTTGATGCAGTAGAATAAGCTGTGAAACTTGTCAATTTTTTTCTTTTGTAGTAGTTAACATCCATTTAAGTCCTAACCATTTATTTTTTTTTCAATATACTTTTGTTATGTGATTAGCAGTAGATCTGATTAGTCTTTTTACTTTCCAATAACTTTCCAATTTACTGCAATTTCCATTTCTAGCAATTTACAATTTTTTGCAATTTTCCTGCAATATTGTTTTGCTGTCAACCCTTGCACAGAAGATTGAGAACATTCTATTACAGAGTATTGATAGGACTTAATTTTAGTTTTCATTATTGCAAGAGTAAATAGACTTTCATTTTACAACTGTAATTAGGTTTCCAATTCTGCAATTGTAACTAGTGTTTTAATTTTGCAATTTAATCATATTTCATTCTTGCAACTGTAACTAAGGTTTAATTTCTATAATCAACAATTAGTATTCATTCTTGCAATTATATTAAAATTAAATTTATGCAATTTAGATATAGAAGAGACCTAAAAACCTCCACACAATCAGTTCCACCAATAAGACTTGCTGCTCCCAATTGACCTTAAATTATAGCCCTATTCACTCTTTTCATAGATAGCCTTATACACTGCCCTGGATTGATAGATTCATTGAGAATTAATGATGTGCTTAACAACAATGCATCATTTTGGTGTTGTTGCTGGGGATAAAGTGTTGTTAGAAGGTGTAAATTGTTCAATAGCTATTAATTAGACTGAGTTGTGAAAATTCAGGGTAAAATCTGAATATAACAGTTGGTTAAGTAACAATTATTGACTTATAATTTATGTCAATAAGGAGTAGGCATAAATGAGTAAGCCTAGGGACAAATAAGGCAAAATTATTCAAAGAGATCCCTAGATTATTCCATTAAGAATATATTCATGCCTAAGGGGTGAATCATCTGTGTTTGAACTACCAAAAAAACTAAAACAAAAACCACCAGCTTCATCATCATGAAAATCTCCTGAGCAAGAAAAATTACTAGACTCATTATCAACATAAGGTTTTGGACCTCTTGAGAAAGAAATTTGGATAGGTTTAATTGTTTCTGAAGAATAGGAAATTATGGCAGAAAGAGGCAATCTAGATGGGGATGACTAGCATGGCCGTGTCCATAATGATCAAGATGATCAAGATGTGCTCCAACCTCCTAGAAAATTTGAATATCCTATTATTCTAAATCCCACATAGAACTCTCCCATGAAAAAAATCTCACCTTCAGTGCTTCCAAACTTTTGGGGTGTTGCATCTGAATATCCTGATCAGTTCCTATTTGAGTTCAAATTAGTGTGTCAAACCTATGACTATATAAATGATAATCAGAAACTCAAGGTTTTTCCTTCAACACTTAAGGACTCAGCATTACGCTGGTTCGTGATCTTATAGCCAGATTCCATCCAAACCTGGGATCAAATGGAGATTGTGTTTTTAGAAAAGTATCAAGAGTATTATTGAGTAAGGAACAAGAAATATGAGTTTTTCAGAATTAAACAAGAATATGATGAAACATTAGAAGATTACCTTGATAGATTTGTGTTTATTCAAAGAAGGTGTGGACTAGGAGAACCATAATTGTGTAAAACTATTTTTCTAAGAGGATTACAAGATGAATCTAGAGAGGTATTAGATTTGATGGGAAATGGAGATGTAAGTACTCGTAATATGGATGAGATTGTGGATATTTGTAGAAATTACTCTTACACTAGGCAAAAAAGAAAGAAAAAGAGTATAAATGGCACTAATGTGAAGGACCTAATAAAGGAACTTGCAAATTTTAAGACTAATATCCTGGTACAATTAACACAGCTTTGGGAGAAATGTCTTCTAAAGCAAAAACCACAAAATATTTAGCAATTTATTTCCCAAGATGCAGGATTAAACATGCATTACAGGAATGTCCTCTAAACAAAACATCCATTTCAACCATTTGTAGTATTTGCTCAAAAGGATATTTGACTGACAAATGTCATTTGCTACCACAACTAAAAACTATCCTAGAAAATCAAATAGAAGAACTCAATTATGTGGGAACAAGATAAGGGGGAAACTTTCAACAGTATCAAAATACCCCTTGTTTTCCTACAAATTGGGGAAACAACCATGGAAACATGTCTTAGGGACAGTCAGAACCACCCCAACGTCCTTGGAATTATTCTTAATGACATATTCTCAAGAATGGCCACAGACAGGTTGGAATAATCCATCCTAGAATAAAAACTAGAATAACCCATCATGGAATCAAAATAACCCACCATGGACTCAGAATCAAAGTAATCCATCTTGGATGCAAAATCAACAACAGTGGGGTCAACAATACCAGTCCTACCCAAGACAGCAAAGAAATCAAGGTCAAACTCAGAATTTGCTGCCTACACCAAATAAAAATTTTCAAGGAAAACCAAATCAAAAAATGCAATAGGTGAAATAACCTCAATTACCAACTCAACCTATAATAAATCCAAATAACATAAGGTAGGCAACTCCTACCTATATGGCTGATTCTGAAGGAAATTTAGATATGTAAATTCTGGATTGTAGCAACATACAACTACGTTCAGGGAAAATTTTACCTGAACCTATTATAATTGAAGTGAAAGAAGATGAAATTCAATAACCTATTGAAACAAGCAAAGTCAAACCAACAACGAAAAAAGAAGAAAAAAAAATAGAACCATAGGCATAACAGTTACCTTCATCAGGGATAATTCCATACCCTGAGAGACTTAACACTACAACAAAAAATTCTAAATCAGAGTTAGTAAAAGAACTCAAAAAATTAACCATATCACTACCATTATTGCAAGCCATTAAGGTACCTATGATTAAAAGAATTTTTGAGATTTGTGCAAAAAAAGAGCAGAAAGAAAAAATAAAGCATTTCCTAAAACTGTTCATGTTGAAGGAAAGATAGCTGATCTCTTGTTAGGAAAACTAGTACCTCCAAAGTATAGTGACCCAAGAATTCTAGTTATCATAGTGATCATAAGCTCAGTACCAATATCAAATGTCTTAGTTGATCTAGGAGCTACAATAAATATCATGACCAAGGATACAATGGAACAATTACAACTCAAACATCTCAACCCCACATTCACAGTTTTAGAAATGGCTGATAGGTTAGTTGCAAAACCTGAAGGTATCATTGAAGATGTCTCTATAGAAGTTTCATCTTGGGAATACCCTATATATTTTTTTGTTTTACAGCCAAGAAAATTAGTACATGGCTATCCCATTATCCTAGGAAGACCTTGTCTTGCAACTGCAGCAATCTTTATAGACTGTAGATCTAGAAAAATGACAATTTCAAATGGTATTGACCTAAAACAGATTTCTCTATATCCTCCTGCAAGACCTTTAAGCAATTTCATAGGTTAGTTATGGTTTCCTAACTCATATGAAGAACCAGAAGAGGTTATTTCCACACTAGCCACCTTGGTAGTAAGGGAACACACAGAAGACCTCCATGACACATAAATTTTAGAAAATGAAACAGTCCTAATGAATGTTCTTCATGAACAAGGGTCAGAATAGGAAGAAACCAATATCAATCAATTGATAGTGAGAGAAGAAGGTCAAATTTCTAAATAAAAGCCATCTATACCATCATAGGAAACATATGTTTCACTACCACATGGGTGGCACCATCACTTGATCTTCTCTTCTCATTTTCCATACAGGATATGCTTCCATCCGAAATCAATGAGACAAAAACTTCTTATGTCCTCCCATCTCATCATTGTCCTCTTAATTTCCTAGTCAACAATTGTGAAGAAGTAAATTAAGTCCTTCCAAATACAAAACAAATAGAAGTCTAGCCAGGTAAATTTTAGAACATAAATAGCCAGCTTACTAGAGAAGAGGAAGAAAATTTGACAGCTATTTTGCAGAAGCATATCCATGCTTTTGCTTGGGATTACAAAGATATGTCAGGGATTCACCATGATGTATGTACTTATAGAATTTATATTAAATATGTCAATCCTGTAAGACAGTCTCAGAGAAGACTAAATCCTGCCTTGAGGGATATTGTGAAAGAAAAATTTGAAAAACTTCTGTAAGTAGGATTCATTTACCCAATTTTTGATAGCCGGTGGGTCTCTCCATTGGTTATAGTTCCTAAGAAAAATGGAAAAGTGAGAGTATGTATAGACTATAGAGAACTGAAAAAAGTGACATACAAAGATCATTTTCCATTACCATTCATAGATCAAGTGTTAGATACTCTTTCTGGAAAGAAATATTTTTATTTTCTTGATGGATTTAGTGGATATAATAAAATTTAGGTTGCACCTAAAGATCAAGAAAAAACAACCTTTACCTATCCATGGGGAACATTTGCCTATAGGGTCTTACATTTTGGTTTGTGTAATTCCCCAACAACATTTCAGCCAACAATGTTAGCCATATTTTCTGATTTGACTACCAACAGTGTTGAAATATACATGGATGATTTCATAGTCTATGGACAGACTTTTGAATTTACATTGGAACACCTTGATAAAGTTTTAACTCACTGTGAAACCTACCAATTATCCTTAAATCCAGACAAATATTTTATGATGATGGAGGAATGAATAGTTCTTTGTCATCACATCTCTCCTCAAGGGATCTAGGTTGATCCAAAGAATGTGGAAATTATCAAGAACCTTCTCCCTCCTAAAACTCATACTGATGTCAGAAGCTTCCTAGGACACATTGGTTTTTACCGTAGGTTTATTCCCAGCTTTAGCACAATAGGCCATCCCATGTTTTCCCTATTGACTAAATATTCTAAATTCTCCTAGACTGCAAAGTTTTAGGAATCATTTGAAGCTTTGAAAGAAAAATTAGTAACTCCACCTATGTTAAGAGGACCTAACTGGACATTACCATTCCACATACATACTAATGCTTCCAATACTACAATTGGAGCAACATTGGGACAAATCAACAATGGTGAACACTATGCTATCTACTACATTAGCAAGAACTTGATAGGAGCTAAAAAAAATTATACCATAACTGAGAAATAATTCTTGGCAGTAATCTATGCCATCAATAAATTCAGGCATTACATCATAGGTTATCAAATATTCATTCACATTGATCACACAACCATTAAATATTTGATGAATAAGCCTATGGTGAGTGCAAGGATTATCCGTTGGTTACTGTTGCTACAGGAATTTGATATCACAATAATCAATAAACCAGGAAAAGCTAATGTTGCAGTAGATTTTTTGTCCGGGTTGCAGAACATAGAGGAAGGGGAATTAGTGGAGGACACTTTTCCTAATGAAAAATTATTTGTTATATATGTCCAATCACCTTGGTTTGCAGATATAGCCAACTATTTGGTCACAGGAAAAGTTCCCCCACATATTACTTCCAAACAAAGAAAATAATTGATCAAACAAAGCTCTTATATTGAATGGATTCAAGGTATGCTTTTCAAGAGTAGTCTTGACCATGTGTTACGTAGGTGCATCCAAAAGGATGAGGTATATGATATCCTTAGGGCTTGTCATGATGAACCCTCCAGTGGACACTATTCTATAAAAAGCACAATTAGGAAAATTTTAGGAACATGATATTATTGGCCATCTATTCACAAGGATGTGAAAAAGTACATCAGGCATTGTGATGCATGCCAAAGAATAGGGAAATCCACTCACACAAATGAAATGCCACTATAGCTTCAAGTGGTTTTAGAACCATTTGAGAGGTGGGGGCTTGATTTTGTGGGACATATTGATCCACCTTCTCAAGGAAAGGTGCATATTATGGTATGCACTGATTACCTAACAAAGTGGGTAGAGGTGCGTTCTTTCAAACATGCTCATAAAGAGAATGTCACTGATTTCTTGTATAACCAATTTTTTTAGAGATTTGAAGCTCCACGGTCTATCACCATAGACCAAGGATCCCAATTTGCATGTAAAGTTATTGAGGCTTTTACAGAGTTGTATGAAATCAAACATAGGAAATCATCACCTTACCACCCACAAGCAAATGGCCAAGTTGAGGTAACAAATAGAGAATTGGAATAGATCTTGACGAAAATAGTAGCTGTTCATAGGAGAAATTGGCTAAATAAATTACCTGAAGCAGTTTGGTCTTAGAATACTACTTGGAAATCCACTACTGGATTCACACCTTATGAACTAGTTTTTGGTAAAAAGCCCCTCCTACCAATTAAATTTGAGCTACTAACATTGCACACATCATTGGAAATTGGAATTGAATTGTCACAGGCATAAGCGGATAGGATTCTGTAGCTGAATGCATTAGATGAACTTCGGTTGGATGCTCACCAAACTGAAGTAATTCAATAGCAGAGGAAGTTGTGGCATGATGGCCACCTACAATAGATAAAATTTCAGCAAGGATATTGGGATTTGCTATTTTATTCTTGCTATGTGGACTTCCCTAGAAAACTAAGGACTAAATGGCTTGGATCATACCAGATTGAAGAAGTATTTGACAATGGAGCAGCTTGCCTCTCTCCCATTGATGATTCACGAAGAAAGTTGGTAGTGAATGGACATCACCTTCGAGTGTACCATACACCTCTGACTAAGGAGGATTTCTTGCAACAAATTGATAGCTTGGATGCACAATAGGTAGAAGAGATTCTCTCTTCCACCACAATTGCCTTAAATTGAGCATAATCGTGGATTTCAAGAAAACAGAAAAATAAAAAAAAATCAAAAAAATCAAAAAACAAAAAGATGAATAAATTCTGGTTGTGAATTCCTTCATGGGCATAATCAAAATAAAAAAAAAAGAAAAAAAAAGAAAGAAAAGGAGAGGTAAAAAAAAAAAATAAATAAATAAGAAGAGAAAAATGAATAACTCAGCAGTGAAAACCTTTTCTAAGGCACTACTGAGTTGGTATGCATGAAAACTAGTTTTCTGGCATGCATAACCTTGAAAATTTTTGAGTCACCATTGTACAAATTCACCAACTATATTTATTTTTGAAGTATTACAGTAAGCATCAGTAGAGCATCAACAAAAGCAGTCATCTTTCAAAAACTTGCATTAACTTTTTTTAACCAGGTATATGTTTCTTGCACTTTTCTCATTGTAAATATTTGATATATAGTATATGACAATTAACCGTTAGTATAAAAGTGTTCATAAGAGTTGGCATAAACAAAACATGTTTTAAAAGAAGAATGGTCTCTGTTGTATCTTCGAAATGACAGTTGCATTGTATCTACGGAATGACTACTGCATTGTATCTTCAAAATGACAAGTGCAACTTTGTATTCAGACTAAAAATTGTCTTTAGAATGACAAGTCCAACCTTGTCTTCAAATTAAGAATGACAAGTCCAGCCTTGTCTTCGGATTGAAAATTGTCTTCGAATGACAAGTCTAGCCTTGTATTCAGATTGAAAATTATCTTTGAAATGACAAGTCCAGCCTTATCTTCGGATTGAAAACTATCTTCAAAATGACAAGTCCTGCTTTGTCTTCAGAGTGAACCTTTATCTTCGGAATGAAATTTAATCTTCGGAATGAGCACTTAATGTTATGTTTCCATGTGGCATCCAAGGAGGGAGAAAAGACACAATCAGTAAAATTTTTGACTTTATGTGATCATTGACACATGTCAGCTAGTTCGCGGTGAGATTTGTCTCATCTCGAAGAAGTACAAAATCACAAGGAAAATAACTAATAATGTGCCACCACCATTCATTGTTGATAACCATGCATGTGGGAAAAATGCGTACAAATCAGATGAGCTAAGGAGATTTGATGGCAAGAATGTCTGTCCAATGATCGATAGACAGGTGTCCAAGTTAGAACAAGGAAGCATGCCACTCTTCATTCAGAATAAGTAATCACTGATGCAACATGATTATAAGAATTTATTCTCGAAGAAGAACAAAATATTGCAAATCCAAAGAGAAAACCCTTGTAATTCTATAGAAACCAAAAACCAGTGACCTAGCGGATGACTATAGCAGCAAATGTGAGCAGTATTTTTAGCACAACAAGAACAAAAAAATGGGATGAAAGATAAAAATGGAACTAGCAGATACTACCATCCTTCGAGAGATTCCAGAAGTGTTGTGAATTTTTGAATATGGAGGGTTTATGTCTGTTTTAGACAAATTTGATGGAAGCTCTGAATATTTGGCTGTCGAATTTGCTCACACATTCAGAGACAACAAGGTGCACATCAAAAACATGAGAATTAAAGTAACCCCTAAATTTCTTAGTCAAATTATTGAACTTTCATTAGAGGGTCTTCAAATTTCTAGAACTGGCAAGAATACACTAGCAAACATAGTTAGTCAATTTTTGGAAGAAGATGATAAAGAACCAAAATAATCGATAAATAACAACATGTGTAAGGGTGTAAAGAGGATCAGCTTGCAAAAAACCCTGGGATGAAGTAGCCACATGGGTAATCAAGTTTTTAACCTGTGAAGGGAAGTATGTAGTTTTATCAAGGCATAATTTTAAAATTTTGAACCACCTTAGACATTATAGGCAACATCTTGAGGTTAGGGTAAATATTCCACAATGTCTACACCAAGAGCTGGAAAACATGGCAAAACGCTATTAGGAGGGAAAAGGGAGCCCTCGCCACCATGGTCTTATAAAATTGGTCTGCAAGCATCATTTCAGAGGAAACCTAAGAAGCTTTGATAGGTTTTACTCTGCTCTAACTGATGTAGTATTCGAAAAAGAGGATGAGGAGGAAGAAGACATAGATGCTGCTACATAAGAAGACAAATGTTACTACAGAAGAAGACACAGATGCTACTGCAAAAGAAGAAATAGATGGTGTTGCAAAGGAGGAAATAGATGTTGCTGTAGATAATGGTGAAAAAGCAACAGAGTACCTTTCCCCAGAACCTTCAACCTCACAAACTAAGAGAGGGTCTAGAACTGAAAATAGAAAAGGAAAACAGAAGAGGGTCCATTTTTTTGAGAATATTGTTGATTTGACAGAATGGGGGAGTGAATTTCCCAGCAAAATTGGAGAAGAGACAGAAGTGGAAGAAGAGGAAATTCCACTAGAACCTGATACAATTCCTACAGCCCTTGTTGACATAAGAAAACAGAGTAAGAAGAGAAAGTATACACTAGGAACTGGGATGTCTACAAGACTCCACTTGAAAGAAACAAAAAAATAGATGATTAAAGAGGAAAACAACCGAGACAGTCCTGATGTCGCAGAAATACAACCAGCCACTGTAAATACCACCTTGGAAGATTTTTTAGAATTTCTTGAATAATTGGTTAAGGAAGAGTTTGGACAAGAAAATTTTGAAATTGATGCAAACTTGGATGCAATCATAGATAACCTTATGGAACCTTCTGAACAGGACCAAATAGTTGAAACAGAAAGTGAGATGATGGTTGAGCAACAAACTGCAAATAATTTGTCTAGATCAAATTTTGAATCAGAAGAAGAGGAGGTGGACATTGCAGAATAGTTGAGAGCAGCCAAGAGTGTGATTAAAACACAAACTAAATGGGTTGAGGAGAAGGAAGATATCATTGAAAAACATGAAAAAATAATTGTAGAGTTATAACAAGAAGTGGAGGAACTAAAGAGCAGACTGTTATAATTTGAAAAACAATCAACTACAATAGATAATGAGGAAGAGTTCGCTCAATTACTACTTGGATTATCAAGGGAAAATAATCCTTCCCCCTTGATAGAGGCATATTTGGATGAAAACACAAGACCTCATTCCTAAGAAGTGCCCTTCCATTCCGAAGCAACACCTTATCAATCCGGAGATGCTCCAGAATTGATCAGGAGCCTAGAAAAGAATATCTATGGAGAGTCATAGTAGTTATGTCTGCAAGAAACACTAGCATAGGATCATTTTGAATAGTAAAATGTAAATAATAAAGTAAGTGCTCCTATGACTAATATTTCTGTAGAAGTAGGGATACAAGTAGAATTGTTGTCAGATGTCCAACTAGTAGAAGTGGCAAAAAAAGGGGTACAGGTGGAACTGTTGCCTAAGTTTCAACCTATAATTAGACCACCCAATACTGTATCCCTGGAGCAGTATAATACAAACATTGCTAAATGGATGATCAAATATGAAAAGCTTGCCACACAAGTTGAGAAATTGAAACTGGTAGGAAAATAGGTAGAGATAAAGGACATAGAAATCAGTGCATTGAATGACAAAGTAACTGACCTGTGTCAAATTTTTGAATTTTTGGTTCAATTCAAAAGACCTGCCAGGTTTTATAGTCTCATTCTGAAGGAGAGATATCTGAGATGGCAAGTTATGAGAATTAGCTCAGGTCTTCCCTATAAACTAGAAAAATCTAAAGATTTTTTGGAAGCTTACTTCAACAGTCCTATAGAGCAAAAAAACTTTCTATGTGAGTTATTTCTGCATAGATTTTTCATTCCAGAGGATGTAGATTTCCACCCCTAGATTTGCATAGGAGATGTGCAATTGACAGATTTTATGTCTACCTTACAAAATCAGTTTTACTAGGACCAAGAAAAAAGGCAGAATAAGGAAATTATATTAAGAGCTAAATTGTTAGTCAGAGCAATTCAGCCAAATCATCCGATTATCACTAGACAACATTTTTTCATGATGAATAGGGATGATATCAAAAGGATGTATTTGAGAAATTTGAGGGACTGTGTAACTAAATTCTAGAATTTTTGTAATGACAATTTTGTTTCAACATTATCACATTGTAGAAATAGATGGGCAAAACTTTCCATGTCTTTACAGAAAATGGAGCCTATCTCCCCCATTAATATGGAATGGTCTAGAAGAAAAGTAGAATGGGTGGTACAACTTATTGAAATTATGCAACATAACTGAGCAGGTCTCAGATTTAGGCATCCAACCATCATTACTCTAGTTCCCTACTATTTTGAAGAGGATCCTCAAATAGATGAGCAGTTTGAAGATTGGCTCAGAAACCTTTAGGAGAACAGAGGATAATATATAGGCAAAAAAAAATTCTATAGATCATGGAACTTGAATATGGATATCTGTGATTCTATAGCCCAATAGAATGTATGAGGACATGCATTAATATAATTTGGGGGGAAAATTATGAGGCCTAGAAATGCTTCCATCATAGCATGGTTTGAACAACTAAAAATTTCCTAAAAATCTGTGATTTACTTTATATACTAGTTAATTTGATCTAATATGTTGTGTATTAATTATTTGCATGATTGATGTGTTTGGAATATTACATGCTGATTTTTACAGTTTTTGTGTAGTTTTATGTCACTTTGCCATGACCTGTTACATAATAGATATGCTTAGGCTGATAGAAAAACTTTACTATTCTTATTTTGATGTTTCTCAAGCATTAATTTCTTTGAATTTAGCAAATAGTGCAAAGAACTGTTACTATGCAGCAGAAACTAGTTTTCCTGTGTAAATTCCTGCCAACTACCAATGAATGGCAAGGCATGGAATTCACACATGAAGAGGAATGAAGGCTATTACAATTTGATCTTGAGGACTAATATACCTAATAAATACAACTAAAATAAATTGAAGAGTACATAGTTGGTCATTCCGAAGATCTTCAAATTGAGAAATACAGTCTCTTCGAATTGAGCCACTTAGCCTCAGATTGAGAACAGAAAGCACTTTTTGACCTATTGATTGATTTTTTATGGTGGAAAAAGGGAAAGAAGGCTGAGGAGGTTAAAGAAAAATATCTCCCATATAATTTTTTCGTCCTTGCCATCCAAAGCCACAATTTATGGAAAAGATCATCTTCTAGGATAAATCTAGGGAATACTGCAGAATAACATGAATTGATTTGCAGAGTATATTTTTTGTTATAATTATATTTTAGGCATCTATAAAATATATCTCCCATATAGGTTTAGCTAAAAATAAGAAGAATAGAGAGAATAAAGAATAATAATAATGATAGTAGAAATAGTAGTAGAGAAAAGATAGATAGAGAATAAGTGAGAAAACTGAAACTGTTACTGTAGCACCCTAAAATTGGTGCAGTAAAACCTTAATAATTACATTCACACTAGTAAATAATTTAAATTCAAATTTTAACCTCCCAAACCGTCTGTTAATCATCGTGTAATCCGTTTCCCCCTTTCCCGTGCCATTTTTAGAGGTTGTTTTGATCGTTTGAAAATATCGTCACCGATCAGACGATATCGCCCCAGATCTGACGATTTCATCTAGGCTAGGACATCTAGACGATCTTGTATCAAAATTGATTTTGCACAATTAGCTTATGTTCCAACGGGTCTCTAATCCGGGCAGAAGCGTGTCTGCACCGTTAGAGACCCTCCCCCATTGGAGATCTCTCAAATAGGGATGATCTCCAACCTCCTAACCTCCCTCCTAAGCCTATTTAATCCTAAGCCCTCCCCTTAGCACCCCCTGGCTGAAATCCTCTATAAATTGACTTCATACACATTAAAAAATCCTAAATTTCTATTTGCATTAGTTCTATACAATTTTTGTTGCAGGTACCTTAGTGTTTTTCAGCCGGAGCAAGCTTACATCATCGCAGACGATCCTATTCAGATCGGAGGCAATCCTATTGAATCAAAGACAATTTCATACCAATGCGAGATGATTTCGACTGCAGTCAACATTGAGGCAATCAGTGCCTAAAGTTTGCATTTCTTCATCTTTCAATCTGCTATTTTATGTTGTAATTAGCAAGTTTATTCAGTATTTTATGCTATTCTGTATTTTGGAGTTCACCCATATAGCTTTAAATGCATAATTAAGTCATAATTATTATGAAATCAGTATAATGCATGCATGTTTCTGCTTATAAGTTTTAGTTTGATAGTGCTACTATCATTTTACATTGTTTCCCTATGTTAGCATTGCTACACTTTCTGTGTTTTGCACCTATTTCTCTGTTTGCAGGTCTCTGACGAATTTGTCATATCTCAGATGATCTTGTCTGATCTCAAATGATCCTATCAAATCAGAGGAGATCCTGACTGCTTCAAGAATCAGAATCTTCATCAGACATCCGGATCAGGTATTTTCCTTTAACATTGCTTAATTTCTCTGTTTTTTGTCTTAATTTTGTTTTCTGTATTCATTTAATCTGCATCTTCATATAGAATAGCTTAGATGCATTTTTGCCAAACCTAGGAATTGAATGCTTAAGGCTAAAACAAACACATAAAACACATTCCCAACCTAGGCGTGGAAACTGCCATTAAATGTTTCCTGGTGAACCCACCATCCGTCGAAAAATAACCAATAATACACCTCCCTTGAGAGGCGGGACCTTCGCAAGGCCTCTCAGTCTGAGGTACCATGCCATACTTTTCACATCCCCCTTCCGGGCATGGATCCTATAGCTTGAAGGTAAGGGTGTGAAAAATTTGGAGCGATACATTTTGGTGAACCCGACGTGAATGCATTGTAAACCTTTTGAAAACAAAAACAAAAATAAAAAATAAAACAACTAAAACATAGATGCATTTCAAATCGTTTCAAATTAATAAGTTGCATATTAGATGGTAGCTCCTAAGAAAATATTAGCAGTTACTATAAATGTAGAAAACCAATTGGCATCCATAGAAATCAATTCTGTACTTAGTGTGCCTGAAACAGATAGTAATCAACTCTTGTGGGACGAACTTGATAGAAGACTTAGTGTCATTTCATCTAGGTCAACAGAACTTAAACAAATCAGGAGGCTTATCCTAGATAGAATTCTGGATCCTCATTAACTTGTCTTTTATCATGAACTTCAGAGAGCTTGCCATAGATGGTTAGCTTATAGGAGAGCTCTTGTGTCTTCAGAATTGTTCACCTTCAAGGAATACCTCAATAACACAGCCATTATACACCAGTTCCTAGGTCGTGTAGAAGACTAAGAGGTTGTTCTTATAGATAGGGAAATATGGAATAGAGTTCCTCGAGCTGTGTTATATCGAGAGTATTGCCATGAGCTTTACTTCTATCAACCAACATCTGAGAGAAATAATATAACTATAGCTCTTTTCATTAAATTTTTAAAATAAAACTTTCAATTTGAAGAATAACACTTCATGACTCCTGAAGCACTCGAGCCCATTAATGATATTTATAAATTGTTTATAGAAAACTAGATTATTACTTTTAGTATTATTTCTTGCATTTATTGTGTTATTTGTTGTCTTTACAATATTATTACAAAAAACAAAGAAAAACTAAAAAACTAAAAAAAACATAACAAAAACCAAAAACATTTCATTTTAAATATTGTAGTAGGTATATAATTAATATATACCTCTTAAAATTTTTGCATATATATATATATATATATATATATATATATATATATATATATATATATATATATATATATATTTTTTTTTTTTTTTCTGAAATCTAAAATTAAGGCACAATGCCTAAACTTAGGAATGGTAAACAAACTGAAGGAGAAGAAGAAGATTGGTTAGGAGATAAAACTAGAGACCCAAATGTCCTTCCTGAAGATCCAATTCCGGAAGGAAAAACTCTAGATCAACCAGAAGATGACTTAGGTGAAGACAATGAACAAGAAGAAAGTGTTAAAGAGGATGGACCCTCATCCCCTAGAGTAGCTCCAGATGGAACTATTGCTTTTGACAATGTAGATCATTTTTGGAAATTTCTCAATGATAACATTGATGCTCTTAATGTGGAAGTTCGTATTGATAAAGGGCAAATTAGTGACACTCAAGCAGCCATGGAACATGCGTTTGATGTGTGCACTAATCCCTTGTCTTTCATTGATCAAGAAAGTGATAAGGTTGGACCATCCAATATAGATATGGTCACTATGATTCAAAACATGTCAAAACAACAAGTTACCCAACCTCCTAAGGAACCTATTATTCAACCTAAAATCATTCCCACACAAAAGAAAACTTCCTTCACTACTTTACTTCGCCAAACTATTGATCAATATGCTTTAAGTAAACAAAAACCTAAAACAAAGCCAAACACCAATTTTCAACAATCTGGAATACAACATAATACAACTTTGAAATTCCTTCATAACACTTTTCCTACCCAAAATTTACACAATAGCAACATAGCATCTAATATTCATGTCCCTCCATCATATGCTCACAAATCTCATATCAATGCCCTATCGAACCAATATGGTGGGCAAACTAGTAATCTGGAAGCCATGGTGAAACAGTTAGCTTCCCGTATGGACCAGATAGATCCTTATCATCCCTCGTATAATTATCGAGAGATATGTAGTCAACCTTTGGATCCCATAGTTGTAGCTCAACCATACCCTAAGCATTTTCCCATGCCCATCTTGCCTATATATAAAGGAACCGAAGATCCCATAGAGCATCTTCGCATGTTTAGGATAGCATGTCATGATATATCACATGATGACTTGGTATTACTAAAACTGTTCCCAAAAAGTTTAGGTGGAATGGCATTAGAGTGGTACTATCAATTGCCCACTCATTCTTTGAGAAACTTTGAAGAAACAACTGAATCATTTGTCCATCAATTTAGTGCCTACATCGAGAGGCATGTAACCATTAAAGATTTATACAACTTAAAACAAGACAAGGATGAATGTTTTGCTGATTTCTTAGCTAGATGGAGGCAATTGATAGGAAAACTGCACTTTGTGCTACCTTATAGGGAAATGTTGGACATTTTTATTAATAATTTACAAGAACAAATATCTTATGAGCTATCAACTGCTACTTTAACTACCTTCGATCAAGCTATAGATTTAGCTCAAAGAGTAGAAGATGCCCTCATTAGGAGAGGCCAACTTAGGAAGAAGGATGATGAGAAAACATCCAAAAATTAGTATAAAAAAAACAAGTTGTCGGTGACGGAGTCACTGACAGAAAAAATGTTGCTAATATCAATGCAACGAAGACAACAAAAAAATTTATATTGAAACCTCCTGATAAGCCTCCTCGAGAATTTACTAGATTGAATCAACCATTATCAACTATTTTACCTCAATTACTCGAAAGAGGTTTGATCCAATTACTAGCTATCTAGGAACCTGATCCAACTATACCCGGATACAGAGCTGACTTACACTATGATTTCCATAGAGGACCTGGACACTCTACCAACACTTGTAAAAGGTTGAAACATAAAATATAAGATCTGATTGATAATAATGAAATGGAGGTGCAAGCCTTCCAACCTAAACAAAATTCTCCTAATAATACTCAAAATACCATTCCCCAAAATCAAAATCAAAATGCTAATCAAACATTAGACATATTTCAACACCCTTTACCAAGACATGGTAAAGATGTGGCCAATCAAATCGAACATCATAATGTTCCTCCTCCTACCCGATATGTAGGAACCATTAGCAAACAATTACCTGTTCAGGATCCTCAAATATTTGACACAACCTTATCCCTGGTTATGACCAGGCCCCTACATAATATTCCAACTCCTGATTCTAGTGATGTAGAATCAGATATCGAAAGTGAACTAGACATCACTTCAAACCAATCGAATAGTTTTGAAAATGAATCAGATCCTATTCAACCCATCACAAATGCTATGGTTCCAGAAGAACCATTTCCTAGAAGAGTTACTACTCGAACTTCTTCTAATCAATTCCTATCAAATGAACAAGCCATAAATGCTTGACCGAGGCCAATTCAACGTCCTCAATATAACATTGTAGGTACCATTGGAGTCGTTACTCGACAACAGGCTCAAAATTCTCAACAAGAACCAAATCAGAATGATGGATCAGTTCCATTTGTTTTGAAAAATCCCAATAAAGGGAATCATGCTTCTCATGTTCAACCTAAACCCCCTTACAACATTAATGAGAAATTATCCAATACTACAGCCAGAATTTCCCTTTTGGATTTATTGAGATCTTCTCCCACCCATAGGGATGAGTTGATGCTTACATTAATCCAAATGATGGTACCTCAAAACATTCAACTTGAAGCTATGGCCAATACTATCATTACTCGAGAGGTTGATTGTATTGACTTCCGGGATAAAGATATCCCACAACACAGTTTACATAAGGATAATCCCCTATATATTACTGCTCTAATTGGAGATGTAGCTGTCAAACGAGTCCTGATTGATAATGGCTCATCTATAAACATTTGCACTTTTGAATTCTACCAACGGTTTGGCTTTAGAAGTGATGAAATGAAGAAAATTGACATGATTATCAAAGCTTTCAATGACAAAACACAAGAAACGTGTGGAGTTATTACCATCCCCTTGCAAGTTGGTCCTAGAACCCTAGAAACAACCGTGTTTATTGTACATTGCCCCGCATCATACAATATACTCTTGGGTCATCCTTGGATCAATGCAATGCGGGCTGTCCCATCAACTTTACACCAATGTGTTAAATTTGAATTTAAAAATCAGTTGGTCACTATCCATGGTGACCCTAGAACTTTTGATATGTGTGCTTTGGTAGAACTTGTTGGAGTGCAATTTTGCCCTGCTCTGTCATCCACACATCCTAGTTCTTATTTTTCATCTAAATGTGTGAAACACACACACATAACATCATCTACCCCATCAACTACACCTATACATTTAACTCAACCATATTCCAAACAAATCACTATAGAACCTCAAAAAGATCTTCAACCTACAACCAATCCTTCATGTTCTATCTTCAACCTACAACCAGATTTATCCACAACCTTAATATCAGAAAAAACAAATGCTTTCATGCAAGATTCAATTCTTTTAAATAACTTGCCACCATCTCCTTGTACTTTGGGCCTCCCACAACCTATGGAAATTACTTACCAAGTCGGGAGTTGTGCCTTCATTTATAAAGGATATGACTGGGGAAGAATCCCTCGAAACATTAAAACTCATCAGGAAGGATACGCTCGGTGTTATTTTACCAATGAATATATTAAAGCTAAACCCATAATGCTTAAAATGGGATATAAAGGGAAAGGCTTGGGACCTTTCCAAAATGGCATGAAAGAACCTTTCGAGGTAGAACCGTGGCCTGCTCGTTGTGGTGTGGGCTTATTTCCTAGTAAGGGTCAACCCTTTCCTTTTAAATATGACGATCACCTCATATGTTATCAAGATTATTTGGATAGGCATGTTGATTTGCCTTTAAAAAATCAATCGTTTACATGTAATATGCTATCCATAGCTTACCCTAAAATGATTGTTGACTCCGATGAGGAGTTGGAAGGAGATATATTCCACGACGTCTCTGTTGAAGAGATGTTACACAATGGATTTTATTTTGATGGTTCTATACCAACTATAGCCCAACTTGAGGCCACTCATCCTCAAGATGAATTATCCAAATTAATCTTACAATAATTACAATAATTAGGCATTTCACCCGCCCCACCTAATTTTGAAAGAGATCTACACATGGAGGTAGAAAACATCATTAAAATTAATATTGGAACTGAGGATAGTCCTCACATAATCAATATTGGATCAGAATTAAGTCAAGAAAAACAAGAACAATATATTGCATTCCTTAAAGAGTATGAAGACGTCTTCACTTGGACATATGAAGATATGCCAGGTCTAGACCCTTCTATAGTCATGCATCATCTAGTGGTCCATCCGGATGCTAAACCTGTTAAACAAAAACTTAGAAAAATGCATCCCAAAGTGGCTCTGCTAGTCAAAGGGGAGTTAGAAAAACTCTTGAATGTCATCTTTATACAAGCTATTGATTATGCTAAATGGATCTCAAATGTAGTTCCAGTTACCAAAAAAGAAGCTACCAAAGTTAGGGTTTGCACAGATTTTAGAGATATTAACGCTGCATGCCCTAAAGATGATTTTCCTCTTCCAAACATGGATAAAATCATTGACTTTACTATCGGGAGTGGGATGATGTCCTTAATGGATGGATTCTCCGGTTATAATCAGATCAGGATAGCTCCTGAAGATCAGGCTAAAACAACCTTTATTACCCCTTGGGGTACTTTTTGTTGGAAAGTTATGCCATTTGGCTTAAAGAACGCAGGTGCAACCTATCAACGAGCTATGACTTATATTTTTCATGATATGATGCATGATATCCTACATGATTATGTAGATGATATTATAGCTCGCTCTATTAATGAAGACAATCATTTAGATGATTTGAGAAAAGTTTTTAATCGATTACGAGAATATCTTATTCGATTAAATCCAACAAAATGCGTATTTGGAGTCAAGTCTGGTAAACTATTAGGTTTTTAGTTTCTTTACGTGGTATCAAAATTGACCCTCTCAAGATTGCGGCTATCACTGATATGCCCGCACCTACTAATATATCTAAATTATGAAGTTTACAAGGTAAGCTTCAAGCCATCCGTTGCTTCATCGATAAGCTGGTGGACAAAACTGGTCCCTTTCTTAAACTCCTTAAGAAGGATGTCCCTTTTGATTGGGACATCGAATGTAGAGAAGCTTTTGAACTTCTTAAGCAATACCTCCTTAATCCACCTATGCTTTCACCGCCAAAACCTGATTGCCCATTCCTCTTGTATATTTTAGCTTCAGATTCTGCCTTAGGAGCTATGTTAGCTCAACTTGATGATGAAAAGAGAGAACGGGACTAATTATTATATTAGCCGAACCTTCATCAGTTATGAAACCCACTACACAACATTAGAGAAACTATGTCTAGCAGTCATTTTTGCTAAGCAAAAATTATGACACTATATGCTTAGTCAGAAAACTTATGTCATTGCCAAATATGATCCCTTGAGGTATCTCATGAGTCGACCTTATTTATCGGGTCGCACAGCCAAGTGGGTTCTTGCTCTAAGTGAGTTTGATCTCACATTCATAGGACAGAAGTCTGTTAAGGGTCAAATCATAGCAGATCAATTAGTTGTTGCACCCTTAGAGTCTACCCATCCCCTCATCATTGAGTTTCTTGATGAATGCCTTCAATTAGAGGCAGACCATATCGAACAATGGTCCTTATACTTTGATGGAGCCCGATGCATGAGTGGGGTCAATGCGGGTATTATTTTAATATCCCCGCGAAAACATCTTATTCCTTTGTCCTTCAAATTGACATTTGCTTGCACTAACAATATCGCTAAATATGAAGCTCTAATCCTTGGATTACGAGCTGCCTTGGCGCTAAAAATTAAACATCTGTTAGTTTTTGGTGATTCTCAACTGGTTATAAACCAAATTAATGAAGTTTATCAGACCAGAGATGATAAACTAAACCCATATAAGGCCTATGTTTTACAGTTAATGTCTCTATTTGATCAAGTTACCTTGGAAGCTATTCCTGGAACTTGCAACTGTGCAACTGATGCTATGGCCACAACTGCATCTCTCCTGCCCTTGGAGTTAGATGACGAATATGCCACTATCATTATTCGTTGACTCCAAGAACCCGCTTCACATGAATCATTCTTAGAACCTTTGGATGTGTTTCTAATCAATGAAACTACTCCTGAACCTTGGTATATAGATATATTTGATTTTCTCCAAAATGGGACTTTTCCTACCAATTCTAATAGAAACCAATGTTGGTTATTATGTAGACGAGCAAGTCGATTTGTAATAATTGGCAATACTTTATATAGAAGATCTTTTGAAGGTATCCTATTAAGATGTTTGAATTTAGAAGAATCCAAATTAGCCTTGAGTGAAGCCCACGATGGATCTTGTGGAGGACACTTCAATGGTAGTGTCATTGCTAAAAATATCCTTAGGATAGGCTACTTTTGGCCTACCATGGAAAAGGATGCACATGATTATGTGTGCCATTGTGACAAGTGTCAAAAACATGCTGACCTTGTCCATGCGCCTGCCTATTTCATCTCCTTGGCCCTTTTCAAAATGGGGCTTAGACATTATTGGCAAAATCAATCCTGTGTCATCTGATGGACACAAATTCATCATAATCCTTAGGATCTGTTGGTTTCTTTTGACCAAAGTGGTTAAAGTTGCACATAGAAAACCTATAAATATCAATAAATTGACAAAAAATAAAAACTTGGTGGGGTCCCATCATGATTGCCATCTGTGTGACCCCGGGGAGCACACACCACTGCCCTTGCTTGTAAATGGAACCAAAGGCACAAAGCAATATGCATAACTTGAAAATAAAAATAACAAAGAAAATATCCTCTTTTTATAAATTTCAACAATGAATCCAATTACATATTCATCCCTTTGAGGGATACCCAGTTTTTGATACAATTAGTTACAAGCAGGACACGGGGGGGATAAATCCCCTAACATAGGGATGGTGTGCTTACACATACTTCTCGATTCCACACACAAACTTGTCTAAAGGCTCACAGATGCATCCTTATCCTTATCTCATCTAGGATGGATCTTGTGCTTCGAATGTCTTAATCTGGTCCTATAAACTTGTAGATCTGCATACACGAAAAAAAAAAAGCATGCTTAGTATTTTGGGTTGCCTTCTTGGATGAGGCTATTAGTATGAAACCTGATAAGCAAGTTAGAGAAGCATAATATGACTAAATACAATAATACTAATACAAAATGTGGGCATATCTCAGGGAACAATAATGTAAATGCATACAATAAATCATATCTATACTAGAAATAAATGCTAAAGTAGAAAGTAATCAAATCTAATACTAAAACAAAGAAACTAATGTCAAAACGCTAGGTTATATCTGTGGGCCACTATCCAAGATAGCAGCTACAAAATAGACCTTCCTTCTCATGATCCAAGGGCTATACCACCAGGTTCTCTACTCAAGTTGATGTTCAAGGGTTGCCAGATGTGTCAAATACATGAAATGGTGGTGAATAGTAATGGATGTGAATAGCGGATGCATATTCTCTACTTAGTTGGATAGAACTTTATTGATCCTCAAGGGTGCATAGAGTTGCTCCCCAATATAACAGGGCTTCACTACATAAACTCTAAAAATCATGAATCTCTTGCTCTTTATGGGAGATTCCATATGTAGACTTCTCTCTCTTTCATATATGAAACCTAGATTCCTAGAGAAGCTTCAATCCAAATCTCATGTGACTGACCATCCTGGGTGGAAAGCAATAGTCACAAATTATCATTGAAGGGGCAGTTAGGAGGAACTCAAGTAGTTCCTCACCAAAATGCACTCGTAAATAATGCAAAGTGTAGTCATATTGCATGATCTGAGCCCATATTCATGGCTAGACTATGCATGGTGCTAGTCACTATCAGGTTCAACATCTAGGTGTGGTGGTTATAGTCTTCAATGGCTAGATGTGGTGATCACTTTTCTTTAGAGCGACCAGGCCTATATGGGCTATAACTACCCTTTTTGAGTGGTTAGGACCATTGCTTGCTATTGGAGAGATCCAAGAGGATTCATATGGTCTATGAATGTGTTCATATGGGTAGTCTCCTAAACATGATACATTTTATATTTCTACAAAAACATTCCACCCTACAGTTGCTTCGATGTTGGACTTCCATCTCGCTCACCATTGAGCATGCCCATCTACAACTTTTTTAGTATCGAACTCCTCTCATACACTATTGGACTTGTCATTTCCCATTGGCACCGATGTCATACTCTCATCCTACTCACCATCATGCATCACTACCGATAATTACTATGGTATCAAACACTCTTTCCCAACCTTCAATTTCTTACCAGCATTTCTCATCAACTTTGTCCTATTGGTCATCAAATCTGCCCGGGAAAGGATTTGGGAAAGTGTACGCGCCCTAGACCTGGACCAACATTGAAAGGCCGAAGGGAAGAGATGCCCCTCGTGCCAATCTCCGGAGAAAGGCCGGCTCCTATACTAAACTACTTCGGTGTTTAAGATAAGGGTGCAGGAAAGAGATAAAATGGTAAGGGTGCAGGAAAGAAATAAACAGAGTAAGGGTGCAAGAAAGAAATAAAAAGGGGTAAGGGAAGAGATGTTGATAATTTAAAGTGGGAAAGAACCAGAAGCACGATCGCTGGCCAATAGCTTGAAACAACAGCAAGAAACACCAAGAATAAAATGAAAAGAACACGATATTAGCCTTCCTATGTATCCTCTGGACGAGTTCCAGGATTACCCTCCCCTTTCATCAAAATTTAGAGTTCAGAGTTACGACGATTAGGACAAAGTGAATATAATAGAAACACGATCCACAGGCAGCATACAAGAGAACTAATACAACGTTTTCCTCTCCTATGTATCCTTCGAGAAAATTTTAGGGTTCCATCCCCAATCGCACACCTAAATCCAGAATGCAGAATTACAATATGCAAATGAAGAAAGAGATAAAAGAAATAAACACAGAAGGCAACATACAAGAGAGAAATTAGGCTCAAAGCTCTTTAGTATTAATCGCAGGGATTCAAGTTACAGCAACTTTCTTAGCAAAAAGTTCCCCCCCATTTTTACATTACAATGCCTGGGTTTTTATAGAGGACCCGACCCTCTGAGCCATCAATGCACAAAATGGAGGAGTACATCCTCAAAAACCTGAGAAGTCGGCCCTCGTAGCTCTCGTGACTGAGCTCTCAAATATTTTACCAAAACTAGCAACTGCGATCGGGTCAGCTGGGGAAACATGCATTAATGAGCCGCCTGAACGTCCTTGGCCTCTGGGTGTAGTGCTCGAGTGGCCGCCATGCTCGTCGGGCTCTCCTTTAGGAACTGATACCTCATTTCCAATTGCCAAAAATGAGCAACGAGTTTATCGAGCACGTAAAAATGCATTTATGAGGCACTTGATTGCCTCAAAAAAATACCCGGCTTGGAGTGTGTGCCCTTGAAGCGCTTCGCTAGATTTTCGTTCGCAACTCCGCTTCGCAATGGATTTGAGCCGAAGCAGATCTTCCTTCTTGGTTTGCACTTCGCATGGTGGAGCTTCGCAAGACAGCTTTGGGGGTGCTGAGTGCCAAAGCAGGTATTCCTCCTCAAGGTGGGGCTCTTCATTTCTCGTTGCTTCGCTGGAGAGACGTGTCAAAACTGCTTCACTGATGAATCATCAAAATGCTTCACCGTGATCTTCCTTCAAAACTATGGTTTGGGGGTTTTTCGGCTGAAGCGCATTCTTGCCTTCAAAAAATGTTTCATTCTTTACGGTCGCTACCGCTTCGGGTGAAAGTGCTTCGCACGAAAGCTAGCCGAAGCAGATGCTTCACGACAACTTTTGGTGAAGTAGAAATGGTTCGCTGGTGGGGAGGCCCGAAGTGGGTGCTTCGACGGTTTTTTGGCGAAGTACTTTTCAATGTTTGCGCTCTTTCAACTTCTGCTTCGCAAGATTTTTGCCCGAAGTAGCTGCTTGAAATGCTTCGGGTCCGAAGTAGTTTTCTCGCCTTAGCAAACTCGGACCGTGATCTAGACTTTCCTTCTTCGGTGAAGCTGTTCTTTTGGACTGCTCGAATGCCGCTTCGCAAAACTTTCGCCCGAAGTAGCTGCTTGAAATGCTTCGGGTGCGAAGCTCTTTTCATCCTCTACTTCTTTCTTTTGGCGAAGCTATCTTCCTTTTCTTGAAGCTTTTTTCCTTAGCCTGCTCAGTAGCGAAGCTCTTTCATCTTCATTCTATGTACAAGGGGGATGGTGATGAAAGCCAAAATTGCTGCAACTTACAAATATTTTCAAAAACAACAAAAAGAAATACTTTACAAAAGGAAACACTTTACAAAATTTTTGATTTTTCTACCCCTGTATGCAATGTGACAAAATTGTCAACATTCTTGGTGGCTCGTGGGGCAACGAGCTCGTCTCGGTGGAAGAACCCTCAGCTTTGATCCGTTGGGCCAGAGTTACCTCCAGACCCTTCTCCTTTTTCTCCTTTTGGGGTGCTTCCATGACTTCTTCTTCTTCTTCTTCTGCCTCTCCTTCTTCTTCTTCCTCCTCTAGCGAGGCTTCCTATTGCGGCGATGGGAGAAGGCGATCGCGGATGCATTCCATGGTTCGACGAACGTGAGCCCAGGCACCTTTCGAGAAAGGCTCTCGGTCTTGTAGTGCTTTTACCAAAACATGGAACCGATCTATTTGCCCTATGTCGGCATGCTTGGCTCTTGTGCTTAGATCATTGAGGTAGGCCATGATCTTGCAATGTCTCAGAATGAAATCTGTGACTTGCCCTTCTGTAATTGGCTCTTCCCACTCATCTATCTCTGAGACATCGCCTTCAAAATGTAGCCATACCGGCTTGAGCTCTTCCTTAGTCAAAAGGTTCCCATCATCATCCGTGAAACTTGGGAAACCTAAGGAAGAGAGGTCTTGGAAGTAGCCCAGTGATGTGCGCTGCTCATGCTCAAATACATCCAGGAGGTCCTTCACCTTCTGTGCTTTCCTCACCTTGGAGAAGAAAGCGTGGACCGTGGCTTGAGCTGTAGACCAATCCCTAGTCGTCTGACTCATCGCAATGACCTGCAGGTCCTGATATTTGATACTTTGGACCTCAAAAGCCAGTTTGAGTCACCTTCTAATTTTTTGGATGACCTCATCTACTATTGGCCCTTCTTGAGCAGCGACATACTGGGCTTCGATAATGTAGGTCAAAATTGATAGGGCACTGGAGGCCCGAGATCTGAAGTTCTTGAGCAAGTGTGAGCGAATTTCTTTTATTCGGCCCCTATCAAATAGCTCCAGACTTTCTTTCTCATACAACTGCTACTGCATCTCCAAGATTTTGCTTTCAAATTCTTTGGCCTTCAGATCAGCTTCGGCCTGTATCTGGCTCTGGGTTTTAGTTGCACTCTGCAGTTGTCTTACTTGCTATTTCAGGGTGACTACTTCCTTCTTCATCTGCTCACACTACTTTTTCGAGTCCTCTAGCTTGGAGCGGATCCTAGCTAGCTCCTCTTCCAACTTGATGTTGGTGCTCTCTGCTTCAAATCTGTGTTGATTGGCGATGTTTGCATGTGCACGGAAAGTTTCAATTTTGACATGCATGGATGTAGATTCATTATCTACATTTAAGTGCTCTAGGTCCTTAGTCTTCTCCTGATAATCATAATCTACTGGAGTCATCTCATCCAGAGGTTTCTGGACCTTAGGGACCTTTTTCACCTTATGCAACTTTCCGCCCTTCAAGTCAAAAATGGTGCATTTTTCTACTTCGGCCAGAGAGCGCCCTCTCTTTTTCCTCGCCTCCTTCAACATCTTTTCTATGTTCTATCGGGCTTGGAGTAGCTTCTCAGCTAGAGGGCATTCTTTAATCATGGAAAACTCAGATTCAAATGAGGTTGGATCTCCAACCAAAGGGGTGAACAAATATAAAGAATGAATGGGGGATGCCTCACCAGTAGGTTCGGCGATGGGTGTGATGGGAGCTTCGATGAAAGGAACGATGTCATGTGTAACAGGGGAACAAGGAATGGGGTTCGGCATTGGGGTACTATCTTCGCCCTGACTGAGAACCAAGGGAATGGTGGCATGGGCAGGCGAAGTAGTATCAATAGACTTGTCTCGGCCAGATGACTCGAATGGAGTGGGGCTAACGGGATCACGAGACAAACTTGAGGTGGCGAGGGGCAACACGCGAGAGGGTGATTGACCTTGCAGGGGAGAGAGAGACTGCTGGGGACTCATGACAGGGACCATGGTGGACATGCCTTGAGAAACTAGGGCAAAGGGTGGAGAGTGCGTACCTTCATGCCCACCTGGCAGAGCAGCAGTAGTGACTTCCTGTGTGATCGGCTCTTGTTCCTTTTGAACTTCGGTACTTGTGACCTCTACGACTTCTTCTTCGGGGACCCCTTCTTGTTGGAGGAGTTCCTCCACATCGATGACATCCACGTCCGGGGTTGCTTCAGCTCTTGGTGACGTCGTCCCTTCGATATTTGCTTTGGTTGGGCCGATCGCAGGTTGTCCGATAGAGACACTTGGGAGCTTCGTGCGGGGTCGCTTCGGGTGGGTCGGAGGCACTTGAGCTTGCTCCTGCCTCTTTCTTTTCTTTTTCTATGATTGTTGTGTTGACCCCTCGACACTTGTGTCATGGCTTTCCATCAGCTCCTGAGGTAGTTCTTGTGGTGTAGCTTCGGCCTCTTCCTCTTCTTCTACTTTCGAAGCATCATCATCTCTCCTTGGGCTTTCGCCCAAACCTGGGACACTTGGGGGAATGAAGTCGGTGAAGGAGGTGGGCTTCCAAGTCCCAGCATTGGCTTCGTAAACAACTGTGAAGTCCTTATCCATCTCCAAGAGTCCATATGATTTCATATTTTGTCGATGAACTCTCATTTTCCACCATTCTTTTAATTGTTCTACGCCCCAATCTTTCAATTCCTCCCTCAGATCGTCTTTCATCTTCCTCCAAAAAGTGGAGTCTGGGGTTGGGAAAGGATGTTGAACAGGATCAAACTCAACTTCCATAGGGTAGAACTCATGCCAGGGAGGCAAGGTCTTCATCCTTTCTAAATGCCACTCCAGATCCTTCCCATTGGGATTATTTCTTTGCTCCATGATTTTTGGGTGGGGGCAGACATGAAAATTCTTGAATCTGAGGTGGTCCCTCATCACTCCCAAGGGATCGTAGAGCCACCTTTGAGGAATCTAGAGTAGACCAAAGCTGGCAAGCTTCTCCTCCAGGAATACATGTTGCTTCAGGGCAAACACCTCTATTACCCCCATTTTGAAGGGGAAGTCGCAAGTGTGTGCCCATTTTCGACCATGGCCGTAGATGGCATTTGTGGCGTCGCTCTATCGAGCGACTTCTAATGCGAACTGGTACTCGGAGGGGTAGACAGGCAGTAGGAAGGGCTTCCCCATGAAGCCGAATAGGTGAACCACAAGTCCTTGCATTAGTTGAAAGACGTCTCCCTTCTTCTCCATCACCACTCTGTCTCTTAAACTGAGGGGCACCCGAGGGCAAGAACCCTTCAACAAATGAATGGCAGGTCCCAAGAATTGTTGATTAAAAGAATAATATGACTCTATCCTCAATAGGAGGGGAGTCCACTAGTACATCGGCAAAGGAGCTCCATCCTTGCCGCTTGAAGAAATAGTGATGTGGGGAAAATTCTTATGTACATGGTAGAAAAACAACCAAACTAGGAAAGAGCAGGGTGCGAAGTACTGGCCCATCCCAGAATTCTTCATGCTGGTAAGTCATGTGTGCAAGGTTCGGGCCACCCATTCTGCCCAATCGAAGAATACTAGGTTGGTGTTCGGCCTTGAAGCATCAGGGGCATAAAATTCCCCTCTTGAAATACATTCGGCCAAAGACACCTGCCAGGGGTGCACCGAAGCATCGGTCGATAGACCCGCTACCCATGCAATGATGGAGAAGATGTCCATGCTCTTGAAATCTATCAAGGGGAGGGGCATCTGGGGCAGCTTGCCTGAAGGGAGCCCATTCTTGAGGTTCTCTCTTAGAAATTTCAAAATATAGGTGGAGGTAGTGAACCTCTCCATTTGTTCGCTCAGGATGACATTGCGAACGGAATAGCCCTTAGGCGGCCCTTGCTGCGGCATGAAGGCTGCTTGCACATCTTCTTTTAAAATTGAAAACAATTTATGGCCTATGGCGTCTAACACTTTCCTGGAGGAGGGCTGGTAGTTCTGCATGATGGCACAGATTAACTCGGGACAATGGTGCACGGGCGGGGTCAGATACCAGTAAATCTATGAATAATATGCAACGAGCTCTCTTGTTCTTCGGGGTGAGTCTGCTTGTCATAAACTCGATGGTGTGTCTGAGTTCGGCCATGCTCTTTGAGAGCTTTGTGTCCCTAATTTTCTCCCACCCATCAATTGGTGGTTCTTCTAGTTGTTCTTCTTCAGAATCCTCTCCTTCCTCCATCGACTACTTTTTTGGGTGGGGGTTGAGATTGACCTTCTTAGGTCTATGTTTTTTCTCTTCCTTACCCTTCTTCGGGGCTGCTACCTCAGGCTCCTTCCCCTTCTCCTTAGAGTTCTTCTTTCCCATTGTGAATATTCATGGCAGCAGAGTTCACGGTGTAGAAGACTTCGACGTGAAGGACTTTGATGCAAAGGGCAGAGGAATGCAGGCTATCAACGACAGCTCTCAATATTTGTATTAACAGTTGGCGAACACCCCTCTCACCGCTAAGCCTCGCGTTTTATAGCCTTAAAAGGCAACTACCTTAATTTATGGCACCTACCATAATTAAATTTACAACTCGAATGGGGAAGGTTGCCGTAACTTTTGATTGGCTTTGCGGCAGCACTGTACGTGGACCCATGCGCTTTGATGATTATGCTCGGCATCGAAAACCTAACCTTCTGCCACCTCGTACCTAGGAGTGAGCTTTTCTCATAACCGAATCCTCTCGGGATGTGCCCCGCCACCCTTGCATTAAACTCACTTGCTACGGATATTCCCTAGGTTGTCATTGGCACGTCCCTCTAGGCACATTTTAAATGCTCCCTCCTCATGCGTTTGTTGAATTGGCGAAGTAAAAATTGGTGCTGAAGATGCTTCGCAGTGAACCTCCGGTGCGAGCTCATTTTTTATGCTTCGGGCCCGAAGTAATTTTACTTCACCGCATCGCTGCTTGCTTTGCGGAAGGTTAGCTCCCCCGAAGCTCGTTCTCTTTGAAAAATGCTTCGCTAGACTTTCCTTCAAAAACTGCTTCGCTCAAACTTCTTTTGCGAAGCATTTCTCAAGCCTTCATTTCTTTTGATGACTCCTTCAGTTTTTCGAGGACCTTTTCGAAGCCAAAGTGCTTCACTGTGAAGCATCTCGCATCAGTTGCTTCGCACGCAAAGTCTCCAAAGGATATTTTTGTCGAGTCCAGTGAAGCTGGGGCTCGTTGCTATGGTAATATAGCGTTGAACCTTCTGGCAATTATGGAACAGATTATATACAAAAATAAAATTTTACAAAAGTAAAACTTGAAACATTTTTTTTTAATTTAATTTGCTTTGTCTCAGTGATGAAAAGTCTTCAAATGAAGACCATTGACAGAGATCGGCAAGATCTGACCATCGACATCCTTGAGGATGAAAGAGTTGGCCGAATTTACCTTCATGATTTTGAACGGTCCATCCCAGAAAGCGTCCAATTTGTCATGATTCCCAGGCTTGGCCTTCCAAGAATCCCACTTCCATACTAGATCTCCCACTTTGAAAGTGCGGTCAGAGGACTTCTTCTTGAACCAGTCTCGGGTGATCTGAGCATGCTTAGCGAAGCTCTGGTAGGCCTTCTCATGATCTTCCTCTAGCTGCAGTAGCTGAGCCAGCCTATTTTCCATAGGATTAACTTCCTCTTCATCATCCAACAGCTGCAATGCAGGGATCTCTACATGAGTTGGTAGGATGGCCTCCTTGCCATACACCAGGGCATAAGGTGATGTTTTGATTGACTTCTTGATAGAAATCTGATCGGCCCACAAGGCTCGGTCTAGAAGGAGGTGCCAAGTTCTTTTATTATCCTCCATGAGCTTTCTTAGCACCCTTAACAGAGTCTTGTTGGTAGATTTCGCCAATCTGTTACCCTATGGATAGTAATTAGAGGAGACTTTATGGTATATCCCATATTTGTAGAGGAACTCATTGATTTTGGTGCCTAAAAACCTAGGACCATTGTCCATAACAATTGCTTCTAGGATGCCGAACCGGGTGATCAATCCCTCTAGGAAGGCGATGACAGTCTCCTGATCGACATGCTTCGTGGGTACTGCTTTGGCCCATCTGGTGAAGTAGTCAGTTGCGGTCAGGATGAACTTATGCCCGATGGAGGAGTTCGATGATATAACCCCTATGAAATCCAACCCCCATTGTTGAAAGGGCGTTTCTACTTGTATCGATCGAAGAGGCATAGGAGCACTTCTGCTTCGGTCGATGAACTTCTGACATTGCTCACATCGACGATAGACCGCAAAGGCATCGACGAAGAGTGTAGGCCAATAATAACCAGCTTTGATTATCTTCAATGTCGTTGCTCTTCCTACGAAGTGACCTCCAGACAACCCTGAATGGAATTCTCCCAGGACTCTCTTCTTATCGTCTTCTTTTATGCACCTGAGAAGAACGCCATCAATGTTTCTGAAAAATAGGCCTTCGGGGTGCAATGTGTATCGGAGGGACCGCATCCTGAAATGCCTTCACTATGAAGCATTTAGATGTGAAGGACATCTATCGATGTTGAAATATTCAACTATCTCATCGACCCAATCCTTCTCATCCTCTTCTTGGTTTGTGAAGCATCCTTCTACTGGTGAGTCATCCCACTGACAAGCTGTCACTTCGGTCGCTACGCTCTTCGCTAGTTCTTGACACAATGCACGATCGCGAACCAATTTTGTGGGCCTAATCTTGATGTCGAACTCTTGTATCTTGCTGACCCAACCGGCTCTTTTGCTACCCAATTCTCCTTGGATAATGAAGTTGCGCACATCGGGGTGAATGACAAAGACTGTAACCCGACTTTGGGAAATGAATTGCTTGAATTTCCTAAGAGACTTCATTACTGCATGCACCTGCATTTCTATGAAATTGTATTTTTCTTCATGGGGGTGTATCACTTGGCTTAGAAACGCGATGGGGCGCTCTTCGCCATCTTCCCATTTCTGTGTCAGGACTGCAACATAGCTCTCGGGTTCTCCTATGGCATATAGGATGAAATCTCGATTATAGTCAGGGTTGGTCAGGACCGGTGCCTGAGCGATTCAGGCCTTGATCTCTTCAAATGCTTCTTTTCTTTCCTCCGTCCAGATGAATTCGGTGTCCTTCTTCAAAAGTTTGGACATCGGCTTGATGACCTGGGCGAAATCTGGAACAAACTTCCTTACGAAGTTGATCTGGCCAAAAAAATATTGAAGTCCCTTCTTGTTCATGGGGAGTGGGAGCTTCAAGAGAGCCTCAACTCTATCAAGATCTACAATGAGACCCTTCTCTGATATCACATGCCCCAATAACTTCCCTTCACTGACTACAAATATGGACTTCTTTGGATTGATTGAAATGCCAAACTCTCGACATTTTTTGAATACCTATTGTAGATGAAAAGGATGATCCTCCCTTCTTCGGGAGAAGACGGTCATGTCATCCAGATAGATAACAATAACCTTATTCAAGAGTTCACCAAAAGCTAGATCCATGGCCCTCTAAAAAGTGGCCCCCGCATTCGAAAGGCCGAATGGCATTCGCTGGTAAGCAAATGTCCCCCACTTGGTGGTGAATGCGGTTTTATGCTGGTCTTCATCCCTAACCCAGATTTGATTGTATCCTGAGAAACCATCGAGTAGGGAGAAGCGCTGAGCCCCAGCCACTGAGTGCAAGATCTGATCTATCTGTGGGAGAGGGTAGTGATCTTTGAGAGAAGCCTGGTTCAGGTTGTGAAAGTCCACGCATAATCGTATATCTCCATTCTTCTTTCTAACTGGGACTAGATTCGCTACCCAAGAGGAATGCTTAATGGGATAAATTATCTTTGCCTCGAGCATCTTCAGGAGCTCGACTTTCATCAGGACCTCAATCTTTGGATTGACAGGCCTTTGCTTCTGTCGGAAGGGTTTGATTCCCTCCTGCAATTCAATTGTATGCTGGATCAGTTGTCGATCGTATCCCTTTAGGTCTTGATAAGACCATGCCACGATGTCGGGATACCTTCTGCACAGAGATCGGATCTGTTCTAGCTCCTTCGAAGTGCAATCTGTTCCAACTTTTATTGCTTTTCTAGGTTCAAGTTCCAAATCTTGATACTGCTTTGCATTGACCTTGATCCTATGAGAAACTGCTCGATCATTCTGATCAAAGAGGCTTTCAAGAGTAATTAATCCCTTGGGAACATGATTATTCTTCAATTGAACTAGCCCTTCATATTCCTCATCCTCAGGGCTTCTTCTCTCAACTGTGGCTGCTTCTTGAATCATAAAATTCACAATCTGCTCATCACTATCAAAGACTTGCCAATGCAGATCTCTGTCTGGGACAGAGGGCCTGTAAATCATCCTCACAGCTTTAGGCTTATGCACCATGTCTTCTACTGGAGAGTACTTGGCTGCGATGGATGCTAGAACATCGACATGTCGGTTCTTTTCTCATGGAATAGACTACAGATTGAGAGATTCGAACTGGTCAAACAAGTCCCATACCCTGTTACGGTATGACTTGAGATAGTGCTTCTTTGAAGTGCACTTGTTGGTGACTTGATTGCATACCAATTTTGAATCTCCAAAGATTTGGAGATGCTTTATGCCTAACTTTTTTGCTTTCTTGAGTCCTAGGCATAATGCTTCATATTCTGTTGCATTGTTGGTGCAGCTCCACACCAATCGGTAACAATATTCTTTCTGCTCTCCAGAAGGTGATACTAAAAGAATCCCTGCCCCAATGCCATTTTTGCATCGGGCACCATCGAAGAATAATTTCCATAATTTGCCTTGGGCAGAGATCTTATCTTCTGACTTGATGTGTTTCTCAGGCTTGGTGATGGCATAACATCCCATCTCGATTTCTATCATGGCATTAAAGTCTGCCAATGAAAACTCATCTTCACAACTTAACTATGCTAGGGATTCCTCGACCAGGTCCACTTGCTCTATCCCCTCCACTATCGCCTGCACAGGATCGTTGCTCTCTTCTTCGGACATCTTCTGTACTAGGAAGGTAGAAGGCTTTTCATTGTAGATCTTCACCTTCTTCCCTTTGAATGGAATCTCCAAGTGCGAGTAATCCATAGATAGATATCCTCCTAGCTTCGTCATAAACTCTCTCGACAAGCACATACTGAAATAGGGTTCAAGGTCGACGACCACCACCTCTTGTATAACTGTGATCTGAGGCATCTTGTGTAGTCGGATAGGTATATCTTTAATCACTCCTATAGTCTTCATGGGAGTACCATCCAACTGGAGTACACCATGACTGCTTCGGGTATACTCCATCCCTATCTCTTCGCACACTGCTTTGGGCATGACTGTCATCGTGGCCCCGGAGTCAATCATACAGTTGTGTACAACATACCCTTCCATCTGTAGAGATAGGTAGAACGGAGGTGGTCTATTCTTCCCCATAATGGATGTGGATAGGGTCTGCACTAGGGCAAGTGGTGCTACTTTTCTTGCTTTGGTCATCTTCAATGATTCCTATAGCAAGTCCACTTGTTCGGGTAGTTGTAGTGCATCATATAGACTGATCTTGGCCAAAATCTTCTTCAACTCATCTACAATATTGTAAGCTAGGGAGTTGTGCACCTCAGGTTCTTTTTTTGTCTCGTACCTAGTGCGATACTGCTCCGTAGCTTCGACCCTTTGTCGCTTGGTCAATGAAGGAAACTTGAGCTTCTCTCTAGCTTGTTCTTTAGTTTCCACCTGAGGTGGATTTGCAGGGGCCTGTTGGGCCTTCTCCTTGACTGGTGCAGGCTGAGGAGCTTCGCTCGAGGCCTGAGAAGGTTGTTGCCCCTTCTCATGGTGGGCATGCACCTTTAAGGGAGCCATTTGTTTAGCAGCTACCTCTATTGACCTTTTCCCTCCTCTGGTAAGGACTGCAACTTGCTCTTCTTCACCAATTACCAGGTTCTGATCCAATTGCCTGATGATGTTGACTTGACCACCATGACTACTACTCACCAGCATTTGTACATAATGTTGGTGCAGCATGCAAGTATTCTCTTCATGAGGGTCATTACACATGGAGCACCAATGTATGTAATCGGAAGTGCTCGAAGCTTCATCAATCATGACATTTCTTGCCGATGCTCTCCCTTGTTGGACCGCTTGATCTTTAGTAAGCGCAGGTGTAGGATAAGACCTTCTAGGTAGAAACTCGTGTTGCGCTTGCTTCTTCTTCATAATGGTCATATCATTAGATAGAGTTTGCATAGTGGAGTTCAGGTACTGAACCTCTTGTAGTATTTTGGCTTGCATATCTTCGGCTTTAGGAATAGGTGGCAATGGAGCCATCGTTGGTATTGGAGGTAGGGCGGGGTGTTGAGGTGGCGCTAGCAATACAGGGAATGCCGAAGAGACAGTGGGCTATGAGACCAAGAATGTGGGAAAATGGATTTGTGGAGTAGCAATCTGTGATACAATGGGATTCGGGTTCCAAGATGAGATCGGGTATGCAGGGGTTGTAGAGATCTACGAAGTGGCTACGCTCGCATACTGGGATTGAGGGAAATCAAGAAGTATGGGCATCGACATCCTTTGGGGAAGCTTGCCCATAGCTATTAGATCCATCTCCGCTCTCTAGGCTAACTCGTATAACTCGAGGAAGGTATTAATGTTTGAATACCTCACCATGACGTTGATATCAGGGTTGAAAGCCCGAAGGAAATAGTATGTTGTAGCTTCATCAGTTGGTCGAAGTCCAACTGGTATCCTTTGCTAGGTTCGAGTGAACCTAACATTGAAATCAATGATCTCTTCTTGTGGATGTCTCTGGATCATTGTGAACTGATGCAGAAGAGAAGATGGATCGACGGACTCATTGAAGCTTCGCATCAACTTGTCCGGCTAACTGGTCCCATCCCGTTATAGTACCGGGTGGTAAAGATCTATACCAGTAGAGGAGCTTCCCTCTAAGAGATAGAACCAGAAGCTTTACCATAACTCGCTCCTCTATGATGTCATGAATTTCTGCCAGAGAAACTATGTCCTGGATGTGCTCCAGAGTAGTCTTCCCAGTTCCATCGAACGTTGGGATCTTCTTCATAGCAACAGGTGAAACTTGCCCTTGTCCCGCTAGATTTAGCGGTCCCGAAGAATTCCATGTTGGGAATAATATAGGCGATGGTTACTGCTATTGCTATTGCATTTTTGTTGTTGTTGTTGTTGTTGCTATGCCATATTTGCTCCTGGATTTTGAGAAACAAGAATTCTCGAAGCTCCTCCTTGGTTGCTAATAGGATGACTAATGTGAATGGAGGCACTAGGATGCTTCGGTGAGTTGGGAGGATTAGGAGGAAAGCTAGCTATTGTACTATCCAAAGTTAGTCCTTGTTCATCAAAAGTAGCCTCTTGCGAGGATGTTCCATGTAATAGTGACTCAAGGGTGACCAACCTAGAGCGTTCCCCGAAGGCGTCAATATCAAGCTCAAAGAACTCAGTTTCCTCTCCTCTATTCCTAACTCTCCATCTTGTTTGCATGAAGGCACAGACTTAGGTACCGGTCTCTATGACTTAAATATTCTTGATTAAACAGAGTCGCCAGATGCTAAGAGTCTTTCGGCAATGAGACGAGCATCGACTCTCACTACCACTCACAAGGTGAGACTGACCGGGTCCCATCGGGCGTGCCAAAAATTGTTGGTCATCAAATCTGCCCAGGAAAGGATTTGGGAAAGTGTACGCGCCCTAGACCTGGACCAACATTGAAAGGCCGAAGGGAAGAGATGCCCCTCATGCCAATCTCCGAAGAAAGGCCGGCTCCTATACTAAACTACTTCGATGTTTAAGATAAGGGTGCAGGAAAGAGATAAAATAATAAGGGTGCAGGAAAGAAATAAACAGAGTAAGGGTGCAAGAAGGAAATAAAAAGGGGTAAGGGAAGAGATGTTGATAATTTAAAGTGGGAAAGAACCAGAAGCACGATCGCTAGCCAATAGCTTGAAACAACAGCAAGAAACACCAAGAATAAAATGAAAAGAACATGATATTAGCCTTCCTATGTATCCTCTGGATGAGTTCCAGGATTACCCTCCCATTTCATCAAAATTTAGAGTTCAGAGTTACGATGATTAGGACAAAGTGAATATAACAGAAACACGATCCACAGGTGGCATACAAGAAAACTAATACAACGTTTTCCTCTCCTATGTATCCTTCGAGAAAATTTTAGGGTTCCATCCCCAATCGCACACCTAAATCCAGAATGCAGAATTACAGTATGCAAATGAAGAAAGAGATAAAAGAAATAAACACAGAAGGCAGCATACAAGAGAGAAATTAGGCTCAAAGCTCTTTAGTATTAATCACAGGGATTCAAGTTACAGCAGCTTTCTTAGCAAAAATTTCCCCCCTTTTTTACATTACAATGCCTGGGTTTTTATAGAGGACCCGACCCTCTGAGCCATCAATGCACAAAATGGAGGAGTACATCCTCGAAAACCTAAGAAGTCGGCCCTCGCAGCTCTCGTGACTGAGCTCTCAAATATTTTACCAAAACTAGCAGCTGTGACCGGGTCAGCCGGGGAAACATGCATTAATGAGCCGCCTGAACGTCCTTGGCCTCTGGGTGCAGTGCTCGAGTGGCCGCCATGCTCGTCGGGCTCTCCTTTAGGAACTGATACCTCATTTCCAATTGCCAAAAATGAGCAGCGAGTTTATCGAGCACGTAAAAATGCATTTATGAGGCACTTGATTGCCTCAAAAAAATACCTGGCTTGGAGTGTGTGCCCTTGAAGCGCTTCGCTAGATTTTCGTTCGCAACTCCGCTTCGCAATGGATTTGAGCCGAAGCAGATCTTCCTTCTTGGTTTGCACTTCGCATGGTGGAGCTTCGCAAGACAGCTTCGGGGTGCTGAGTGCCGAAGTAGGTATTCCTCCTCAAGGTGGGGCTCTTCATTTCTCGTTGCTTCGCTGGAGAGACGTGTCAAAACTCCGGGTCCCCCAAAGGGATGCTTCACTGGTGAGTCTTCAAAATGCTTCGCCGGATCCTCCCTCAAAACTGCGAGTTCAGGGGAATTTCGGCAGAAGCGCATTCTTGCCTTCAAAAAATGTTTCGTTCTTTACGGCCGCTACCGCTTTGGGTGAAAGTGCTTCGCACGAAAGCTAGCCGAAGCAGATGCTTCATGACAACTTTCGACGAAGTAGAAATGGTTCGCTGGTGGGGAGGCCCGAAGTGGGTGCTTCGGCGGTTTTTTGGCGAAGTACTTTTCAATGTTTGCGCTCTTTCAACTTCTGCTTCGCAAGATTTTCGCCCGAAGCGACTGCTTGAAATGCTTCGGGTCCGAAGTAGTTTTCTCGCCTTAGCAAACTCGGACCACGATCTAGACTTTCCTTCTTCGGTGAAGCTATTCTTTTGGACTGCTCGAATGCCGCTTCACAAAACTTTCGCCCGAAGTAGTTGCTTGAAATGCTTCGGGTGCGAAGCTCTTTTCATCCCCTCCCGGCCCCCTCTACTTCTTTCTTTTGGCGAACTCCCCCTTCCCTTTCCCTCTTCATTCTATGTACAAGGGGGATGGCGATGAAAGCCAAAATTGTTGCAACTTACAAATATTTTCAAAAACAACAAAAAGAAATACTTTACAAAAGGAAACACTTTACAAAATTTTTGATTTTTCTACCCCTGTATGCAATGTGACAAAATTGTCAACATGTCCGAGCTTAACTTATACACTTTATCAGCATATTTTTGTAGACACCAAAACAGCACCAATCCGATTATGTGACTACAAGCACTGATCGAATTGGCATACATACCCCCTAGGGCAGCCTCCAGAGGTTAAACAGTGGTCCTAACCACTCCCAAATCAGTTTTGGAGGGTTAGAGGTCAATTTGGCACCTTTTAAGCACTTTGCTCCCTATTCGTCCCACCCTGGGATGATTAGAATCCTATTCGCCCCACCCCGGGATGATTAGCAGCAATCACTCCAGGGTGGGGCGAATAGCAGGTTTGACTAGAAAAAAGTCAAGCCTTGACAAATGGCAACCCAGATCCGCCACTCAACTTCACCTTCAAGGCATGCAATTGTGAGGAACGATTTCAAATCAGAGAGAGGGACTTCATTCAAGCATGCCTTGATCATGGAGGCCCTAAATCAGGGAGGAATCTTCTCTCCCCCAAGAAAGGCATGGTGAGCCAAGTGGCGCCCTCGCATGCGCATTCAAAGGAGACCCCTGAGGTCTATAAAAGGGTGAGCCTCCTCACCCCAAAAAATAATAGATCTGGATCATTTGGAGCAATGGAGTGCTGCCAAATTGTACCCCCATTCCCCTTTGTGCTTCCTACATCCCTAATTTCTCTTTTGGAAGAGAGGTTATTGGGTGAACACTAGGAACGCAATCCTGACCCAAAACCCAAGCAATCGGCCACAATCCCACACCAAATTCACTGACACAACCCCCTAGGAGGTTTTGGACCCATCCCACTTGGATTGGTGCCAAAACTAAGCCCCAAACGGTGGGCGTCCTGCCCCCGGGCGCCCCCCGCACTATTGCAGTCCTAATCGTCCCACCCCGGAGTGATTAGAAATATGCAAAGGATTTCTCTACTATTATTTTTGCATTCTATCATATTTCATGTACTTATGCTGCTGTTCAAGTTTCATGTCATTCTGACTTGATTTGACTATGTTTTTATCATTTTATGCGTTTACTAACATACAGGGAGCGCTTTCGGATACAGGACAATCTGGGTAGAATCTACCAAATATGACCTTTTGGGTCATCCCAAAATACCCCTTTTAGCCTAACCCCAAGTTTGTAGGATTTTTGGAGGCCTCTGGGTAGGACATTTGCAAGGTCACTCTTGCACATTTTGTGACAATCCTAATCGTCCCACCCCGGAGCGATTAGAAATCCATGCATGATTTCCTGAATATTATTTTTGCAATGGGTCCCTGATGATGTCTTGATGCTTTTATCAAAATTTGGGTCCATTATGACATGTTTTGACCATCGTTTAATTCCTTTTTACATTAACCGGTTGGAGGCTTTGGGGATTGCATGTTTTCCTAATATCTGCATATGCTATTAACTATTTGTTATTTCTCTGAGCATAGGATCTCACTGCCAAGAACACCGAAGGGGAAGCAAGGAACCATGAACATATGGACACAAGCGGTGGCAACATTTGGCCCACCCATTTCAAATGTGGGCATGCGGAAGACACTGGAAGCGTACCATCAATTGATGTAACGAACTGTATCAAACGTTCTGAGCCCTAGAGGGGGGACGCATTGTAATCGGATTGAAAGAAACATTAATAAAAGAGGCCCCACTTTGTTTTTCTTACATCTCATCTCATTTATGCTTTATTTCCTATATGCATTTGTTCATCGCATTCGTAGGACTTAGCATCTGCACCTCATATCTATTTTGTTTGCATCAATAATCTGGTACGTCATCGCTCCGCATTCGGATTTCAGTGGTGATCATGGTGGGACCCTATCCCCTACTATTGGGATCAAGTTTTTGATCAAAATTTTATGGATTCTTTGCAGGTGTTACTCATTCGGGCGCTGGACTGCTACTCGTGCCACCCTATGACGAATACAGACCTGGAATTCGTGCCACCCTGGGATGAATACGTATTCGTCCCACCCTATGATGAATATAGACCTACTATTCATCCCACCCCAGGATGATTAGAGTTCTATGCATTTTTTGAGCAGAAACTCAGAGGCATCTAGTTTGGACAGAGAAGAGGTAGGCCTTCTGAACATCCCCTGTGTTTTTCTATTTTTTGTTTCTGTAGATTTTTGTTTTCTTTGCTTTCTTGCAATAAAAAAATAAAAAAAAAATAAAAACATAGAGTAACTTAAATGGAAGGAACCTAATTAGGGATGCATTCTTCTCTGGTTTGCTTGCATGATACTTGCACCAATGGCAAGTCCTCATCATAGGTGTCAGTTCTAGGTAGGTTTTGTGATTTCCTTCTTGCTGCTAATTGTTTCTGAAAGATTAAAACGTACTTTAGAGCATTGCATTAGTGAAAATCATATTTTGTTGTATGTTTCTTTCTTTACATGATTAAAAGGAACCACACGCACACCACCTAATAAAATTAACATCAAGGAGTTGGTCTTAATACCCCAACACTTGATCAAGACCAACGGTGGATTTCATCACCACCTTGGCTTGGATTTTGCATACATTTACCCTGATCGCAATTGTTGCTAGACGTAAATCCTGATGAAAGCTGACCAAGTGTAATGGGGGTGATTCCCCGTGCATGAGGATAAGTCTTCTATGGTAGGTGTCAAAAATAGAGCGATCCCCCTTCCATACCGCCTATGTTCCACGTACTGTTCTGCTCTCACGTACCAATAGTTTCCCTCACGTAAGGGCGGGTATATTGAGAGGTTCGGTATAATGGCCTGGAAATGGTATATTGAAGGGGCGACCATTTTTGGAGATACAAGAGCCCTCATTTTGCATGCATAACAAAGTTTCCTTTATGAGATTCACACAACAAAAATCAAACACATTAGACCAGATCTAGGACACACATTTAATCTGTAAACGAGATAATCATTTCTTTGCTTGTGTGGTCCCCCTTTGTTTGGTATAGCATAAAAATCTGTAAAGGAGATAAAAATACACATATCTTTCTAGAAATACCACCACCATGGTGTATACCCATAGCCAAGCCCAATCATGGGCAAAAGTTGCAAAAAGTGTACAAGGAGGCACAAGTCACCTCCGTTATAGCCCCAAGGACCTGGTTATACCACCTTGGTAGCCTGACCCACAACGTGGGCCACACTATGCCACTACAGAAAAGGACTATAGAGACACCCCTTTGAGGGGCACTCCCATTCAACACAGACCCTCTCAAGAGGAGTACATACATGGGAAGGCCCCCTTAGACACTCATTATGAGTGGCCACTATGCGATGAAGCGCTAGAGCAACATAGGGTTCGTAAGGAGGGACCACATGATTATATCATTCCTCCTCTACCCCTCATCACTGTTAGAACTAATAGGCCAAATCTAGAGCACAAGGCTCTTCAGACAGGGTGAGCCAACTCTGCCCACCCCTTTCACATGTACGAGAGGGAGCACGAGGAAAACCAGTATATTCCTCAAGAGCAATACACAACGCGGGAGCAATGCACCTCTGCACCAGCTAATTATCAAGATCACCTATTGAGGCCAGAGCCTCAGGTGAATGCTGCTAACCTCGATAGAGGAAAGTGACCCATAGAGATCTCGGATCACCATGACCGAGATAGATATGTAGGGGAGGCATCCAGGCCTCCTAGACCTAGGACGATGGAACAAATTGACTTGGCATTTGCCAAACAGGTCACCCGCCAAGCGCAAATCATGCAGCTTAGGCAAGATCAGCAGTAGTTAGAGCAACTGTATCATCTTAACAAAGAGCGCATTCAGTGCCAGATAGATGAGTTGCTCTAGAACACTATGCATGAGAGGATTCCAACCCCTCGCACACATAGGACAGAAATTTATGAGAGGCACAACCCCTTAGTGCGGGATAGGTCTCCGTGACCTTATCAAGTGTTGCCTCCAAGACCTTCGAGACCTAAATGGGAGGCCACCCCTAGAACCAATGATGGGCGCCTTCCTCGGGCACCCATCCATGTTTATAGGTCACACCCAAAAACTCCTCAAGAAGCCTATGAGGAATTTGAGTGAGAAGAAGAGCGGGCTGAAACACCCTACCAAGGTAGGGGGGCGCTACCCGACTACCCCTCCATAGGCCTCAAGTTCCTCGCAATGCACAATGGGAACAAACCAAAGAAGAGGAAATAAAATCCTCTGATGCATACAAAGCACTGCTAGAGCACTTAGAGTCTATGGAGACTAAGACTTCGGGGCCCCAAAAGCCCACCTTACGCCAGCTTCGTAGTCACCCTAGCATCCTTCAGTTTCGGCACCCCCATACCCTGACCACTTCAAAATGCCTCAGTTGGCAATTTTTAGAGGGGATGAGGATGCCCAAGAGCATGTAACGAGATTCTTGAGTCAATGCTTTGGCATTTAGGACAATGATGCATTGCTTTTGAGAATATTTATAACCACGTTCGCAGGCCCTGCCTCGGATTGGTTTACCTAGTTGCCGAAGCATAGCATCAACAATCTAGACCAGCTAGTGGATGCGTTCCTTGAATGTTTTGCCTTCAACACCAAGAAGAAGGCATCCTTAAGTGACCTAGCTAGCCTTAAGTAGTATGATGATGAGACCATAGCCGCTTATGGGAATCGGTGGAGGACATTGCTTTCAAAGCTACCTTACCTCCCTCCCATGGCCGACATGACTCAGATGTTTTCAAAGAGTTGCATAAGGTCGATCTTCATGCTATTGCAGCTGCAACAATATGCCACCCTAGAAGAAGCCCTGGTGCAATCCAAGATAATTGAGGAGATCAAAATTCAATACGGCGAGATTGCCAAGCCGTGCAAGAAGGAGTGGACCAAAAATACCAAAACTGGGCCCACGCAACCAAAACCCCCGTGGTCAATCAGGTTGCCATAACTATACCACCACTTGCACAAATGACACAGCCCCCAAAGGCTAATTATCAAGCAGTTCCTCTTGCTAACTATGAAAAGGAAAACCACAAACAAGAGCAAAATTAGCAGCGTCGCCCTAAGCGACAATTCACATAGTTCACGGAGTCTAGAGACTCCTTGTTTGACCGCTTGTTCATGGAAAACCTGATAAACTTGCCGGAAAGTCGACCCATAGACCCCAACGCGCCAAAACCCAAAGGCTATAGGGAAGATTTATATTGTAGATTCCACCGACAGAAAGGACATGACATCTTCAGTTGTTGGAAATTCAAAAACTTGGTACAAGACTTGATAGACAACAAAATGCTCACGGTGGATAATCCCGTAGCATTGAGCAACCAACAGATGGAAGTCTTCAAAGACCCCCTACCTGCCCATGACACGTAGGCAAGGACTTTACAAGTAAATGAGGTAACACAAGATTGCCCCATGCAAGGATACGTAGGGATGATAAGCATCGTGACATAGAACAAAAGATACCCAAACACGGCTGCACCCGCTATAGCTACGGGAGATGTTCCATCAATGTCACAACCTCCACAACACCCTACGCAACCTCCCCCACCTAGACCAATGGCCATGATTCAGACTAAGCTTACTCAAAGTTTAAGGACCATGTCGGCTAGGCTCTCCATTTATGAGCTCATCCAACAATCACCGCCCCATCGAGAGGCTCTGATGGAGATACTCAAAGCCATTGAGCTACAGCCCCATGAACCTAATTCTTTCAACAACTTTGTGGGACATGTGAGACAATGCACAGAACTAGTCATAACCTTCAGGGAAGATGAACTAAAATTGGTGATTGGTGATATGGTGGATCCACCCCTGCACGTCATCGCGCGGGTCAACGAGATTCCATTCAAGAGGGTGTTGGTGGACACTGGCTCATCCAACAACATAATCACGACAGCAACATTAAAACATCTTAAGTTGCCAGCATCCCACATTGTGGCATCCACCTACACTCTTCGAGCATTCAATGACGCATTATGCTCGACGGTTGGCACAATTGTCTTGCCCATCCAAGTAGGACAAAAGACCATTCCTACATTGTGTCACATCCTTGAGGGTGAGATGGCCTACAATATCTTGCTAGGTCGGCCTTGGATCAGGGACATGAAGTGTGTCCCTTCAATAGCCCATCAATACCTCAAGTACACATACGAAGGGCAAGTACATGTAGTCCTAGTAGACTTAGAGCCCTTTAAGTTTTGCAATGCGGTGCAGCTGATGCCACAATCAACCCTCCCATCGACACATTTGGACTTTCAATTGAATCCATCCACTCAGGGTCCAATTCTGCCTACATCCCCACTATTGAGTCCCTCAAGTAACCAACCTGGCCCATCTTCATCATCTGTCCCTTCACCAACAATGCCACCTATGGTGGCCACACCGAAGGACAATGGGAAGAAGCCCCTAGAGGAGGCACCACCATTAGTCTCAACCATCTCTACCGAGGAGGTGCCCAGCCGAATGGAAGTCGAGACACCCGATTCACCCAACATGGAGTGGACTCAGGGAGAACTCCCATTCCCTCCCCCTCAACCATCGATGATTATCATTGAAATGGCCAACACGGGCCTGGGGGAGTACCTAGTGCAGAACATTGTGGCAACACCCACACTCGAATCCATGCAAGACATGGGGAGACCTCACCTCCCCATCGGCACTATCATCCCTTTAGGTTACCCACCAAATCAGACCAACTTTGTATATGGGGGCCTCGAGAATGGCCTAGAACCCTACCTACAAGAGGAAGAGGATGAAGAGCCATTTTCTAAGAATGTTGATTATCTGTCCAACCCAGACTTCACCTTGAAATACCTAGACCAATGTAATTGGCATGGATATGGATTGGGCAGATACGAACAAGGAATGCACACTCTTTGTCAACCAAGATACCAGATGCCATATGATAAATTAGGAGTAGGGTTCAACCACCCTTTGCCCCTCGACATCTTGGTAGAAACCATGCAAGGCTTAGGTCTAGGCAATAGGGATGGGTTGGCACAAGATCCATATGCCAATCCCAACACTACATACACATTGGGGAATTATTTCCCATGGGTAACAACAAACCTTGTTGATCTCAACAACCCCTCCCCTTTGATCGAGAAAGGGGAAAGTTCAAGAGGTAACTTCCAAGAAAGATATGAAGAAAATCAAGAGAGCTCTTTGGAAGATGAGTCGGATTATGAGGTCACACCTTGGGACCCATTTGAGTCTGATAGCAATCACTCGCAGGTGACGCCCATCGATGATTATCAGGAGGACTTCATGGCAATGTTCCCCTTTAATGTTCCAATCGGGCAATTGCCACCTCCAGAGAATCCAGCCCTCCCGTAGAGAGTGGAACAACCTAGAAGGGGCCAAATCAACATGCTCAAATGAAATGAGCCTCCCAAGCCGGCCATAAGGCCAAGTGATCAAGAAATGCCTAGTGGGGGGCTATACCATCCAGAGGAGCACATAATGGTCAGAGCCAATGAAGGCCTATGGATCTCCGATAGTGACTATGAAGACGATGACTAAGATGGCATATCTCAACCATATGAGGCAACAGGAATACCCCATAGACATCGATGATATGTTCGAACATTTAAATATGGGACCAAGGCATAGGTGGCATTTAAACCAAGCATAGTTAAACCAAGTGCTTCATCCACCACTTTGGGCATACAGAGAGCACCTCCCACCTAGAGACCCTATAGGGCCACCAGTGCCAAGGGCAGACCCCATCCTTCTATCCACACATAGGGCCGATCCTTTTGTGCCAGTACCCACAAAACCAGATCCGAGGCACAAGGATCACCAAGAATGCTTGAGTCAACACCCGTACGGTAATGGAGACCAGATTTAGTCCATCAACATGATCTCCATTGATTTAACCACCCCCATCCACAATCCAACCGATCCAACATGACCATTGTATCTAGACCTAGATGCCATAGACTGGGATCGTGCTAACTCACCACCATCCCCATCAGAGTATTGGCCTTGCAGTGAGATGTTTCATTTCACCCCAAGACAGACTCGGGATATCTTCCATGCTGAAGAGGAACCCGACGTTCCCAATGTAGATCTAAATTCAGCAAATGATATCCATCTGATCCCGACTCCACACCATTTGGAGGATGGATCCCACATGTCAGTCAAAGAGATGATTGACGTAGACATCGGTTCTGATCCAATGAATCTGCAAATCATCAAGTTGGGGGTAAGTTTATCCCCCGAAGAGCAAGTCGATTACATTGCCCTTCTCAAAGAGAAGAAGGAGGTTTTTGCATGGTCCTACAAAGACATGCCGGGGCTAGACCCGTAGCTAGTCATGCATAATCTAACACTTGACCCGACAGTCAAGCCAGTCAAGCAAAAGCTATGTAAGATGCACCCAACAGTGGCCTTAATGGTCAAAGATGAGTTACAAAAGCTATTGGATGCACAGTTTGTCATCTATGTGGATTACCCACCATGGTTGTCCAACATGGTACCCATCAAAAAGCCAGATGGGAGGATTCGCATATGCATCAATTTTTGAGATTTAAACAAAGCAAGTCCCAAGGATGATTTCCCCTTGCCTAGCATCGACGCATTGGTAGACACTATAGCAGGCCACGAAATGCTTTCCCTCATGGATGGTTTCTTGGGATACAACCAGATCTGTATCAATCTTGATGATCAACTAAAAATAGCGTTCATGATGCCTTGGGGAACATTTTGTTATAAGGTCATGCCCTTTGGCCTTAAAAATGCTGGCGCAACCTACCAACGCGCTATGACATACATCTTCCATGATCACATGCATAAAACATTGGAAGATTATATGGATGATTTGTTGGCCAAATATCTTTTGTGCCAAAATCATCTCGATGACTTACGCAAGATCCTTGATCGCCTCATCGAACACAAGGTCAGGCTAAACCCTAAGAAGTGCGTATTTGGCATCACATCTAGAAAAATCTTGGGTTTCATAGTCTCAAAATGAGGCATCAAGGTAGATCCAAATAAAGTCAAGGCAATCCTTGAAATGCTTCCCCCAACCACCATCAAGCAGCTCAAAAGCTTGCAGGGTAAGGTCACGTCGATCAAGTGCTTCATAGCGCAGTTATCCGACAAGTGCCGACCCATGAATAAATTATTACACAAGGGGGTAGCATTTCATTGGGATGACGAGTGCCAGTCAGACTTCAATGACATCAAAAAATACTTGGCTTCACCGCCAGTATTGGCACCACCTAGACCAGGAGTGTCATTCTACTTATACATCTCAGCTACTGAGGTGGCACTGGGCACCATGCTAGCCCAAAAAAATGAATTACATAAAGAACAGGCTAATTATTATCTTAGCCACACCCTAGTCAGTTATGAACTTAACTATGCATACGTTGAGAAGCTATGCTTGGAAATGGTATTTGCCACCAAAAAGCTATGCCATTACATGCTGAGCAATACGACGTATGTTGTGTCTAAGGAGAATCCATTGTGGTACATGATGAGTCATACTTATCATAGTAGTCGCACAATGAAATGGATCATGTTGTTGATGGAGTTTGACATCGAATTCATTGGACAAAAGTCCATCAAAGGTCAAGTCATCACCGATCAACTAGTAGAGGCTCCTCTCGAAGACGATCAGCCTTTGACCATAGAGCTACCCGATGATGGGGTCTTCCATGTCTCAGAATCGCCAGATTCTGATGAGCCTGAGTCACAAGCCGACATAACCTTATTTTTTGATGGTTCTAAATGTGAGCAAGGGGGTGGCGCGGGAATCATGTTTTTCACACCGCAAGGGGCTCCAATGCCTTTATCATTTAAACTTGATTTCCTGTGCACCAATAACAATGCTGAATACGAAGCCTTGCTCATAGGTCTTCAGACAACCATCACCATGAACATCAAATGCTTGAATATCTTTGGTGATTCGCTGTTAATTGTCAACCAAGTGAAAGGGGTATTCCAATGCAAATGCCTAGTTCTGTAGGCCTACAAAGCCCTTGTGGATAAATTCCTGGAAAATCTTGAATGGTATGACATCGAGGCACTCCCTCGATCATCAAATCATTTTATGGATACTATGGCCTCCTTGGGGTCACTAATCCCACAAGACCCTTTTGGTGAAATGACAACCATTCAAGTCAAAACATTATCGCAATCCATGATGGAGCATGCAAGCTCTGACATAATGCCAGGAATCCACCTGATCCAGATTGAACCATCTCAGGATAGGTTCTCTCGAATCCATGATAGTCTAAATCATGCCAACTAGGGGTCTTTGTTCTCCCCAACCCCTCTTAATAGCAACACAATGCTATTTCTACAAGTTCTTTCCCGCTCAGCTTTTTCTAGGGATGAACTTCAAGAGGGATCGACCATTCATACCATCGAGGTTTCTGATCAGTAGGATTGGTACACACCCATAAGAGACTATCTCAAGTTAGGTAGCCTCCCACTTGGATTTTCGCACGGCACAAAAAGATCATTCAAATAGAAAGTGGCAAAACATGTCTTGCTAGGAGACATTTTGTATCGTCAGAGCTACGAAGGGATCCTCCTCCATTGCTTGGACCAGCAAGAGTCCACTTGGGTGATCACCCAAGCGCACGATGGTACGTGTGGTGGCCACTTCAGCGGTATGGCCATCGCCAAGCGCATTCTTCGCATGGGCTATTATTGGCCATATTTAGAGCGAGATTGTTGTGCATATGTGCGGAAGTGCGTAAAGTGTCAACACCATGCTAACTTGACACACATACCTTCTCAGGCCTTGCAGCCGATCCAATCGGCTTGGCCATTTTCATAGTGGGGCTTAGATCTCATCGGAAAGATCTCCCCTGCATCGTCAGGTCATCACACGTTTATCATAATGGCCACAGAGTATTTCACTAAGTGGGTGGAAGCAATTCCGCTTACCTCTACGACTGGGCCCTCGCATTGCGGAGTTCATTTTACATAACATCATATGTCATTTTGGTATTCCATCCAAGATCATCTCGGATAATGGGACATCATTTAAGAACAAAGATGTGCGTGCTTTGACAACAAAGTACAAAATTCAGCACAATTTTTTGACACCCTATTATCCATAGGCAAATGGGCAAGCAGAGGCATCAAACAAAATGCTAGTTGCCATCCTTAAAAATATGGTCGTAGATAATCATAAGGATTGGCACATCCAAATACCACTTGCACTATGGGCTTATCGCACTAGCATTCGAACGCCCACTGGGGCAACTCCATTTTTGCTGGTGTATGGCTCCGAGGCAGTCATGCCTCTCGAGTTGGAAATACCCTCCTTGTGCATATCAATGCAAGAGTTCATCGATGATGACACTATGTGGCAGGCCCGGTTAGACCAACTTACGTTACTCGACGAATGACGCATCAATGCTCTCGAGCATTTACGTATCTATCAAGAGCGACTTAAGAAAGCATACAACATGAAAGTTCACCTGAGGGACTTTCAGGTTGGTGACCTGGTCTTAAAAGAGAACCAACAAAATTCTAACTTGCCGCCCCATTTAAGGGACAATTTCATGGCAAATTGGTTAGGTCCTTATGTAATCGGTAGTAAAATAGGACCTGGAACATACCGGCTCGCCTCTCTGGAAGGAATCAAGGAACTAGAACCCTTAAACATCAGTCATTTGAGGCCATTCAACATTTAGAGAAGCCATAGCCCACACTAAAAGCCCCAAGGATTCTCGCAATCGCTTGGTCACCAAAAATGCCCCAAAGGTATCCATAATCCCTTTGGTCAAACCAAAAGCCCCAAGGATTCCCGTAATCGCTTGGTCACCAAAAATGCCCCAAAGGTATCCATAATCCCTTTGGTCAAACCAAAATCCCCAAGGATTCTCGCAATCACTTGGTCACCCAAAATGCCCCAAAGGTATCCATAATCCCTTTGGTCCAACCAAAAGCTCCAAGGGTTCCCACAATCGCTTGGTCACCCAAAATGCCCCAAAGGTATCTATAATCCCTTTGGTCAAAACCTCCAAGGATCCGTAAGAATCACTTGGTTCACACCCATTCGGGTTAAACCACCATAACAAACATTCAAAAACAACAAATAATCAAAAATAACAAAAAAATTGCATCTCACTTTCATGCACATTCTTAAAAACCAAAAAACCAAAAAGAAAACAAAAGCTGCATTAGGCATCGCATACATACATTGCATATTTGTTGGTCATACATGTCAAAAGCACCATAGACTGTAATTACTCGGCAATTCCATCATTTTCCAAATTCAGTCCATTTTGTAAAAAGATCCATCAAGAATAACGCCCTTCACATTTTTGCCATATCATAGTCAGTTGTCTTCTAATGTCTTTAGGGTTTTGTCATTCAGTTGTCTTTAGATTTCTAGTCAAATGTTGTACAAAGTCAAACAAATTTTTACAAGGTAGAGTTTTACTTGGATTACGCCTTGTTACATAGCATCCCAACACAAGCTTAAAACACACAAAAATTCCCAAGTTGTGTGAATGCAAGATGAAACCTACAAAGCAGTCTAGGGTACCATAGGTGAAACATTATCCTTCTCATCCCCCTGTGCGAATGGTTCAAGAATGCTAAGAATTGACAAAAGGACAAGCTCTTCCCCATCCAATTCCCCACAATAAATAGTGGTTTTCACCACTGTCAAAAATTCCAAACACCTTTGGTCCCCAAAGTCATAAGGATTCGTACTACACATCCCTGAGAAGGATGGGTAGTCATCCCCAAGGCCTAAAAGGATCAATGCCATTCACAAGAAAAATCCCAAAAGTCCACCATCAAAAATCCCAAAACACCTTTGATCCCCAAAGTCATAAGGATTCGTACTACACGCCCCTGAGAAGGATGGGTAGTCATCCCCAAGGCCTAAAATATCAATGCCATTCCAAAGCAAAATTCCCAACCACCTTTGATTCCCAAAGTCGTAAGGATTCGTACTACATGTCCCTGAACAGGATGGGTAGTCATCCCCAAGGCCAAAAGGATCAATGCCATTCACAAGCCAAAAACCCACAAGCTCAACTTTGAAATCAAAAATCTAAATCCTCAAAAGGCAAAAATAAAAAATAACAATGGTTATCACCACTACTCAAACCCCTTGCTCAAAAAAAAAAAAATAAAAGAGAAAAATAAACAGTGATTTTCATCACTATGTATGAGAGAAAATTCCCAAGTTGAGCAACCGAAAGATGCCTGAGCTTGAATCCCTAGAATTCTCAGCATTTGAAAAACCATTTAGGTGATCCTCATTACGGGTTTGGTGGATAGCCTACCTGGAAATGGCGGTATCCTAAACGCATGATGATATGTCTATCACATTTTGCGTGTGTGTAGACCAATGTTTGCATGTGGATGAGCTAGCTTATGGTATCTTAGATTGTGATGTGGATTAATCTTACTAAATGCAACAAAGGAATTAGTGGAGCTAATTAGGTGATCCTCAGTATAGGTTTGGTGGACAACCTACCTAGCACTGGCGGTATCCTTATGAATACCACATAAACGAACTCAATCACACACACAGGGATGTGAAATAACTTGGTCAAACTCAAGTCTGATTCGTACCTTGTTCGAAAGTCTTGTAAGATAATGTACAGTCTTGATTAGTTAGTTAAAGCATCTGAGTCTTAGAAAAACCTTAACTACATTTTAAAACAATTGTTGTACATTTCATTACTCACATCACCATCAAAAAATACAAAACAAAAATAACAAATGCATAGTTGTTCCATAAAGCAATCACATAGTGCAAAAAACCAGTAAAGCCTGTACAGTCTATGGTGCCATCACCTATAAACCAACAAATCATTCCATCCATTCCATATGCATACATCCATATCATATAGCTAACATCATCTGCAGTCATAATAGCATATGCATACATCAACATAAATAAAGGTGCATAAAAGAAACAATAAATCATGACAAGCATATCATCAAACCAAAAATAGTCATGTATATATATCGAGTCAAAATGCCCTCAGGCTACAATAAGAAGGTCCTCTGACCTCACAACAAACCAAAAATTCAAAATCCCCAAAGCCTAGGGAGTCGGCCACCATGATCACATAGGATTGGTGCGACTGGAACTACCCCCAGTAGTATGGGTCCTATGGGACCTCTCAGGGTGGCTGCTGCTAGCCCATGCACCATGCCCACCAATGCTACCCTCATCCAGCCACCTACGATGAGAGGATGTAGACTGCTCAGTCTCACTGCCTCTCATACGATGCGACGAACCACCTCCATCGAGCTCAGGTAACTTTCCACCAAGGCGGACAACCTTTGTCTCCAACTCTACCCGATACCGCCCCCACTCCACATCTCGTCGATGATACACAGCCAATGCGTTGTCCCGCTATGCCAACTGAGCCCGTAGGAGATCCCTCTCCTGTAATACATCTCTATGCTCCTCATCCCATCTCCACAAAATATCCTCCAATCATGCTATCTCAGCACAAAACCTAGCCTCCACATCCCCTAGGATAGCCTATGGCATGGGCACCTCTAGGACGGCCTACTGCTCCAACACCCACTACTTAAGGACATCCTGTACATCCGACTGCTCTGGAACCCCCACATCATCTCCATCACCAGTGAATTCATCGACCTCCACCATGTCTGCATCATCCAGCGGAGCCCCCCAACCCTCCACCGATGCCTCTGCATCCCCACCTCCTACTGCTACCGCATCCGTGCCCCCCAGAGGCCCCTCACCCCGCCATCACCGCATAATCCACCATCGGTCATACTCTATAGTTACCCCAACATTGTCCACATCGGGTACATCAATAACTATGTCAAACCCCTTGCCCAATGACTCAATGATCAGCTAGACTAGGGTCCTCTCGTCCCTGCACCATCGATAGATCAAGGGATCACCAAGAAACCCCTGGTGCACCCCAAACTGCCATGTCACCCAGACATACGGGAAGTACTCTTGTTCTATCCCATGATGCCCAATCAACCACCTACCCCTGTGCACCCGTCAGAGCCACTCTCCAACCTCAAGCTAGGCTAGAAAGTCCTAGTATGGTCACCAAAACACCTGCCCTAGCATCATATGAGAGAAGGCATCAGTATAGTGACCTACGTCACCTGCCTATCACTATCTCTGTCCATGCTCCTATGATCATAGCCATAGATTGGCATACCCAATCTCCTAATCCAAGGCAAACACTGTGGCCACTCCACAACTATGTGCTACCACCCCCAGCACTGCAAAAGATAGCTGCACCCGATCCCCTTCCACCTCCGATAGTGGACCTCGTACAACTCATCGTACAACTATGCCAACAATGTCTGACCCCACCTCATAATCAATGGAGCTGATGTCGGACACTCCACCAAAGTGAAAACCAACTCCAATAGGTTCCAAGGGAACCTCATGCCTGAATAGTCCGGAAGTAGCATATTGGAAATGAGGGCCATGAGTAAAGCATGCCTCACCCCCAATATGCCCTTCTCCAGCCACCACCGCACTAGAATACCGCCTATCTGGCAGTCAGCCTCTGCCCTCTCCACAACCCTCTCCACCCCCATCTCCCTTGCCCAACCAAAAAATTATGTCAGTACTGTCGTCCGCTGGTCCCGATGGGTCATCCGGATAGGAAGCCCATCTATCGAAATCCACAGAATTCGATACACATCCTCTAGAGTCATCGTCATCTCCCCTATTGGGAGATGAAAAATATTGGTGCGGGGATCCCATAGATTGATCAGGGCAATCAAATATGCCTGATCCCCCACCACAGGCTCCAAATGCGTCACCTACTTGAGCCCAAGGGCATCAAGCCACTCCCAATCCCCAACTGTCAAGGCCTCCCGAGCATCAGAGAAAATAGTCGGTTGGTTGTACCGACTCTTCACAACCTGAAAAACAATAAAAAAAAAAAAGCAAATGATATTAAGTACATACTTCATATCAACAAAAACAATACAATAAAACTGTATAGAAGAAAAACAAAGTACAAAAAAACAAAAGTATAGAAGCATTCAAAACAAACTATACAACAATGACCACAGACATAAAAATAGTTGTACAAAAACAAACAAAATGAAATCAAACTAAAAAAAAACAAAAATCATCCTAGGGTTTCAACCTTAGTGAAAAAAAAATGAAAAAAAAAAAATCGCCCTAGGGTTTTAGCCTTAATGTGAACAAAATAAAACAAAAACAATATAAAATATAAAAATTAATACTAGAGTTTCAACCTTAGTATTAACGCCAAATAAAAACAATTATGTGCAAGTTTTTAACTTCATATAAAGCAAAAACAAATAACAAGCAAAAGGAAGGAACATCATACCGGTCTCACCTCGGCTCCTCCGCTCGAAGATCCGATTCTCGCACTCATGATATCCGTGAAATTTTGACAGTGCTCCGCTACGCAAACTCGCACTCCTCCTCACTGCTCCAAATCGCCAAGAAAAAAATTGTTGCAAATGAGCCCAAAACCTAGTTTTGGTCCTTTTATAGACTGTTAGGCCTGTAATCATTCCACCCTGGGATGAGCACTCTAGTTAGCACTCATACCACCTTGGGATGATTACCAAATTGGTATTCATCCCACCCTGGGACGATTACAGAGCAAGAAAAAAAAGCAACAAAAACAGAATCCAAAAAATGCACCAAAAAAAGCAATAAATCTGCCGAACAAAGGTGCCTTTGCACCAGACATTCATGGCACGCAAAACCATCATCGGGGTCACAAATATTCACTATCCTACTCCCTAAGAAGGCTATCATAGATGGACCGCTCCATGGGAAGGAGGATTTTTGATAATTCATACCCCAATCGGCATCACAAAAGGGTCAAAACCCACCAAAAATAGGTCTGATTGCTGGAAAGCTGCTAGGCATTCAATAGAAAACAATTTAAGGCACCCTTACAAACGTCATCTTGGGTCAAGTGACCCATAAATTTTCTCATCTTGGTCATTCCCTCATCGATTCTTCACTTGAGGGGGTAGTCACACTTAGTCGCCAAATCAACAAATACACACTCAATCAAGGAAATGGCATGCATTCAAAGAATCATTGACAAAGACAATCACGCTCCTGCTTGGGGCAGCAAACAAGCAATAATCATAAGATGAACAAACACTTGGCATTATAGAAGCATGAAGACAAGGTTCCTCAGACAAAATGTTGCGCCCTTTGCCTATTCATGACTGAACAATGTCCAGGATCAAGTACACCTCATCGAAAAAGGTTACACTTGAGTTAAGCTCCTTAGCTCGTTAGAAGCAAGGATTAAAAAATGCATACCCTTTACATACTTGGGGCATCAAAAGTTGGTTATATTACTAAGAAACCCTAATCATTAAGTGCTTTGGTCATCTATTTTACTCAGCATTGCGCCACACATAATGCATCCCAAAAAGGGGCATTTATAGACACCAAAACAACACCAATCCGATTATGTGACTACAAGCACTGACCGAATCGGTATACATACCCCCTAGGATAGCCTCCAAAGGTTAAATAGTGGTCCTAACCACTCCCAAATCAGTTTTGGATGATCAGAGGTCAATTTGGCACCTTTTAAGCACTCTGCTCCCTATTCGTCCCACCCTGGGACGATTAGAATCCTATTTGCCCCACCCCGGGATGATTACCAACAATCGCTCTAGGGTGGGGAAAATAGTAGGTTTGACTAGAAAAAAGTCAAGCCTTGACAAATGGCAACCTAGATCCACCACTCAACTTTGCATTCAAGGCATGCAATTGCAAGGAACAATTTCAAATCAGAGAGAGGGACTTTAGTCAAGCATACCTTGATCATGAAGGCCCTAAATCAGGGAGGAATCTTCTCTCCCCCAAGAAAGGCATGGTGAGCCAAGTGGTGCCCTCGCATGCACATTCAAAGGAGACCCCTGAGGTCTATAAAAATGTGAGCCTCCTCACCCAAAAAAATAACAAAGCTGGAGCATTTGGAGCAAGGGAGTGTTGCCAAACTATACCCCCATTCCACTTTGTGCTTCCTACATCTCTAATTTCTCTTTTGGAAGAGAGGTTATCGGGTGAACACTAGGAACGCAATCCTAACACAAAACCCAAGTAATCTACCACAATACCACACCAAATTTTTTGAAACAACCCCTTAGGAGTTTTTGGACCCATACCACTTGGATTGGTGCCAAAACTAAGTCCCAAACAGTGGGCGTCCTACCCCTAGGCGCCCCTCGCACTACTATAGTCCTAATCGTCCCACCTTGGAGCGATTAGAAATATGTAATGGATTTCTCTACTATAATTTTTGCATTCTATCACATTTCATGTACTTATGTTGTTGTTCAAGTTTCATGTCATTATGACTTGATTTGATTGTGTTTTTATCATTTTATGCATTTACTAACATATAGGGAGCGCTTTCAGATATTGGAAAATCTGGATAGACTCTACCAAATCTGACCTTCTGGGTCATCCCAAAATACCTCTTTTTGCCTAACACCAAGTTTACAGGAGTTTTGGAGGCCTCTGGGTAGGACATTTGCAAGGTCGCTCTTGCACGTTTTATGATAGTCCTAATCGTCCCACCTCGGAGCGATTATAAATCCATGCATGATTTCCTGACTGTTATTTTTGCAATGGGTCCTTGATGATGTATTAATTCTTATTTCAAAATTTGGGTCCATTATAACATGTTTTGGCCATCGTTTAATTCCTTTTTACATTAACCGGTCAGAGGCTTTGGGGATTGCATGTTTTCCTAACATTCGCATATGCTATTAACTATTTTTTGTTTCTTTGAGCATGGGATCTCACTGCCAGGAACACCAAAGGGGCATCAAGGAACCACAAACATATGGATGCAAGCGAGGGCATGTAGAAGACATTGGAAGCGTACCATCCGTTGATGTAATGAACTATATCAAATGTTCTGAGCCCTAGAGGGGGGATGCATTGTAACTAGATTGAAAGCAACATTAATAAAAGAGGCCCCACTTTGTTTTTCTTACATCTCATCTCATTTATGCTTTATTTCCTATATGCATTTGTTCATCGCATTCATAGGACTTAGCATCTGCACCTCATATATGTTTCGTTTGCATCAATAATCTGGTATGCCATCGCTCCACATTCGGATTTCAATTTATATAGTTACATGTACTTGTACTATTTGATTAGCAATTGTATAGTTTACCCTTCTCACTGTACATTTTACCTTGCAACTATACTATTTCATTTGGACAATTTACCTTCTCACTGTACAATTTATCCAACAATCGTACAACTTTCCCTCTTGCTATATGGCTTTTTCTAGCAATTGTATACTTCTTCCTTTGGTTGTACAATTTCCTCCAACCATCATATGATTCTTGCCAATAACCACATACTTTTTGCTTTTTCATATGTGGTTGTGCAATTCTTTCCTCCATTCGCATGGCTCTCTTTGGATGATGCACATTAATTGAACAACCTTGCAATACTTGTAAATTGTAATCATTTGTATAGTTATCAACTTTAAAACTATACAAACCCTCTACAATATAACCATCATATCCATTTTTCACATCAGCCATACACATCTCATTGTGCAGTTTATCATCCACATCAAAAAATTCATCTTCTACATCTATGGATTTGACTGGATGCCATGGTCTTTGTTGTACATTCTCCCAAGCAACTTGCTTCTCACAACTCCATATCATCAAGTATACCCCCAATTTATAGATACCAAGTCTCCAAGATGTAGAAATGGAATGCATCATACTTTCCCACATATTTGATAGATTAACTGTCATCTACTTATCTGCCATCTTGTATTTGTAGTCTTGTATCTATCATCCACCTTGATGTTCTTCCATACTACTTACTCTTCTAGACCCTTCATCATTGTCAAAAATTATGAAAATGGTTCAAATCCACATGACAATGGGTGCCAAATGTAGCACGACTGAAGTGTAGTATTCTGGAGAGGGATGTGATGATATATCTTTAATATAATTTCCAATTAATGACACCTAATTTGGCCAATTCCATATAGTTGTACTATTTACAATTGTTCAATCTTCAAAATGTACAACTGGAGACTGTACAGTCCCAAAAATATATAGTTGTACGATCATAACTGAACACTTGTACTATTTCTCCAAGAATCTTGGAATTGATCAAATCTCACTCACTTTGCCAGGATTCACTTGGAAATCACTTGATTTACCTTCAAAATGCTTAAAAGTACAATTTTAGGCCAAAAACTCATCAGATGTACGTAATTACAAACCCTTGTATGGTTTGGTCATGTCATTATATAGTTTGACTTAGAAAAATACCCATTTTCCTGTTATTACCAAAACATCATTTCCAATAATGGGTAATAGTCATAAATATAATTTTCTCTCTATTCATATATTTTACATAAGAGTACATGAATGGTTTTATGTTTTCTTAGTATGCAACTCCACCATAGATTTGGACTTCATAGTACCTGCAATATCAATAAAAATCCCCCAGTAATACATTTATTGATATTTCTCTTAGATCCACACACATGCATAAACAAATCTGGTCTAAATAATGATTTATATTATGTTGGTATTGTACACAGGTAGTGTACATTACAACATAAATTGCAGCAATAAATCCCTTTTCTCAACCCACAAACTATACATGAATGATAGCCATGAACAATAACAATCCACCAAAAATCCAACCATCAACCAACAACCCAAAATTCAAATGGGGGGCTTATAATGGTTTTCAAGATCATTCCAAAGTGGTTCTTGAGACAATTCATTATTTACAATTTCCCATACATTAATAACTTTAATTAATGTTTGCTAAGGTTTAATGTAATTTTTATCAAATTACATTTTATTTGCATGTCTTCACATTTTATTTAATTTTACATGCATTTTACCTTTATTTATTTTTCTAATTGTATAATTCCACCCAATTTTACATTTTGCTTGTCAATTGTACAATTTATACCAAATTGTACATTGTACATTTTTACTTGTCCATTGTACTATCTCACTAGATTGTACATTTTATTTAAAATTATGCAAATCTAGCTTTATTATTGCTTCTTCCTTTTAGGATGTGGATTTGCCTGCCTACACCCACAAATATGTATTTTTTATATTTATATTCTAGCTTATTCCTTTTCTCTTTTGGTACATACATATAAGCATCACAACCATAAACCCTTATATTTTTGAGAGAGGGTTTCTTACCAGTCCATACTTCCAATGGAGTCTTGTCCACCAAAATTGAGGTAGGAGATCTATTGATGAGAAAACAAGATTTTAACACAACTTCTACCCATAACTTATTTTCTAACCTTGCACCACTTAGCATGCTTCTAGCCTTATCCATCAATGCCATGTTCATCCGTTCTACAACCTCATTCTATTGTGGAGTATACGAAGTTATTCTTTACGTTTATATTCCACAGTCCTTGCAAAACTACTCAAATTCATTAGATCAATACTCACCACCATTATCACTTCTCAAAATATTTATCTTTTTCTCTATCTTATTTTCTACAAGAGCCTTGAACTCTTTAAATTTATTAAAAACCTCATATTTATTCCGTAGAAAATATACCCATGTCTTTCTTGAGAATTCATCTATAAATGTAAAAAAATAGATAGATTTACCTAACGATGGTACTTTTATTGGTCCAAACACATCGCTATAAACTAGATGTAGAATTCCTTCAGACCTTGTAGCACTACTTGGAAACTTGACTCTAGTTTGTTTATTGAAAATAAAGTGCTCACAAAAATCAAAATTTAATGGGCAATCATAAATTCCTTCAGCCATACCTTTCATTTTTAATTTTTGAAGTCCTTTCTCACTAATATACCCCATGCATTGATGCCACAACATTATCTTCATTATAGGAATACTCAGAGCCATTTTAACCGTATTATTTTCCTATACAACTGAAGAGTTATTAAAATTAACACTTATAGGCTAGCCTCAATTCTAAAAAAAGTTCCTATGCGAACTCCTCTTGCCAACACCAAGGATCCAAGAACCATATTGCAACTATCCTTATTGAATACCACATTCACACCTACATCATTCATATTACTCATAGATATTATATTCCTTGCCAAACTTGGAATATGCAACACACTGGAAAGGGTTTTAATTCTCCATATTTTAGAATCAGTTTGACTCTTCTTTGACCTATTATTTTATATGTCGAATTATCTCCCAAGAAGACTTTACCTCCATCTATATTTTCATATTCATATAACCCCTCCCTATGAGGAGTCATATGAAAATAATCACCTTAGTCAATCAACCACAAGTCATCACATTCACTTGAGCATGTTGCAGCTAAGAATAAGTCCCCCGAATCTTCATTTGTGGTCTTCGTTTCTGTAGAAGTTCCTTCATTAGATGATCAATTATTATCAACCTTTTTAGACCTGCAGTCTCTTTTAGAATACCCTACTTTACCATAGTTTCAACATTTCCTCTTTTTGGGGGTAATTGATTTACCCCTAGATTTTGATTTCTTTTCTCCTGATTTTTTGTTGCTTATTTCTTAATAACAACCTCTCACAATAAATACTTCCTTTTGATGATAATCCTTAGAATATTTTCATCTCATCTCCTCAGACAACAAAGTTCCTACGATATCCTCTACTTTCAATGTAGATGTAGTATTGGTGATAGCCATAACAAGGTTATCACATGAATTAGGTAATGAACAAAAAAAATAATACATTTTTTATCTTCATCCATTTTTACTTCTAAAAAGGTTAATTGACTTACCATAGTGTTAAAAGCATTCTGATGTTTAGCCATAGAGTCACCATCATTCATCCAAAGTGAAAACAACTTATTTCAAAGAAAGAGTTTATTTACCAGTGAATTTATCTGATATAATATTCCCAGCTTCTCCCATAACAACTTTTCCATAGTATTTGTATATGAATTCAACAATACCAAATTAAATAAGCATAATATGATAGAGCTCCTTGCCTTCCTATCAATTTTTAGCCAATCCTCATATATCATCAATGTTGGTTTTATTCTTGAGACCGCAATCCACTGATCTCTATCAACCAACATAAAATCCATCTTGAGCTTCCAAAACTCAAAATTCTATCCATTAATTTTCAATATCTATTTATGTGCTTCCCATATTTATTCTTTTCTTGGATCTTTTCGTGTAAGGATCCCATTGAAGAATTAATTTATCACAGGGTTGAAACCCTTATTCCTTGAACAAAGCTAAAAATTAACTTTGATACCAAATGAAGAGAAATAAATAGCCCCAATAAACTAAAACTATAAAAGTAGTAATTACAAAATCAAAGGAAGAAGATAGCAAATTCACACATTACACAATATTTATTGTGGAAATCCTCAACCAAGAAAACTAGCACAATATTATCTTATTATTGCATTAACTTGATCATATCTAATACAATAATATTCTCCTTCTATCTCTCTTCAAACCCTAATACAAGTGCAATATATAACAAAGACACATGCATGTATTTTATAATATCATGGTAAAAAAAACAAGGGTTCAAATATAGTAACCCTAAAAGCCCATATGGGTCTAAAAATAACTTAAAACCCTAAAAATTTGACTGAATTCAGAATGTATCCTCAGATAATTCAACACCAATCTTTGATGGAAGTGATTATATATATTGGAGTATGAGAATGAAGATTCACCTGATGGCACTTGGCAATGAAATTTGGGAAGAAGTTGAAAATGGATACATACCACCAGTTGATCCACCTATAGATAAGGAAGGTAAGCTTCTATAATATTATAATTCAAAAGAAATGAATACAATTTTGAGAGGTTTGCATAGAATAGAGTCCATACAATTTATGCATTGTAAATATGAAACAAGAATATGGGATAAGTTGTAAAGTATATATGAAGGCGATAAAGGCGTCAAGAAGGCAAAGATATGAAATCTCAAAGGATAATTTGAAGATTTAAGAATGAAGGATGAGGAAAACATTAGTACTTATCTACTTTAATTTTATGAGGTTGTTAATGCTATGAAAGGACTTGGACTTAATGTTGAAGAATCAGATGTTTGTGATAAGGTCTTAATATCTCTCCCAAAAATATTTAGTGAAAATATTTTTGCTATAGAAGAATCAAAATATGGTGATTCTTTGACAAGAGATATGTTACTTGGTATTATTACAATATTTGATATGAGAACAAAATATAAATCTAATATTTGAAAATAAGAAACCTTCAAAGCAATTAATAAGACAAAGGGTAAGAATTCATAATCAAGCAATGTGTCATCTAGTGATGAAGAAGCAAATTATGGTAGAATAAATAAATATTCAAGAATATTTAAAGATGCAAAATTTATTAGATGTTTCAATTGTAGAAAGTATGGTCACTATGCAATTGATTTTCAAGAAGCTAAAAATAATAATGATGAAGAAAAATAGGATCACAGGAACATGGAATCAAAAAAATACAGGTACCAAAAGAAAGGTAAGGATGGACAAGGTAGACAAGGAAATAAATTCTTTCAAAGACAAAAGAGGAGCTACTATGCAGAAAAGGCAAGTAAGTACTCAAGTGATAGTGATAATAGTTTTTCAGATAATGATAAATATGAAGTCCTATTTTTGATTGAAGAAAAATAAGTCAAGAAAAGGTTACCAATAATTCTCAAGTGTTTTAGATGTGGTAATTTTGGACATCTTGAAGATAGTTGTACAAGAGATGTTTTCAGTTTCAGTGATGATGAATATGAGGATGCACTTGAAGTACCATAAGAGAATATTCTAATAGCACTAGAAGAAGAAGAAGGTGAGCCTATAGAAGAAAAGTCAAAATAAAATGAAGATGTAGGAAAAGGCAAACAAATAGAGGAAGAATCATAAAAAGGAGGATTTGATCTTGAGGGAGAGCTTATCTATGATCTTAAAACTTTAAAGAAGGTAAGAAAGCAAAACTCTCAACTTGAGATTCAATTTCAAGAATGTTATGAAGAAAGAGGAAAGCTTATAGAGGATCTAAATAAGTCAATGACTAAGACAAATAAGTTCAAGGATAAGTTAGAAGTAAAGTTCTTAGAATGTGAAAGGTTAGAACAAGAAGTAGCTCTACTAAGGGAATATTTATAAAAAACCAAGGATAAGCTATATAAGTTTGGAAAGAGTTCAAATATTGTGGATAAAATTATCAAGGTACAAAGAAGGTCAAAAAATAAAATAGGTCTTGGTTTTGAACAAGCTCAAAAGAAACAAGAAGAAGAGTCAACCTCAAGTTCTAAAGAAGAAGATAGTGTAAGAGAAAGTGAGACTTATAAGGATGAATTGGACAACATAAAGTTCAACAAGGAAAGGAATAATGCACAAAGAAGAAATAGTTGGAATAGCAATCAAAATAGGTTAAGAGAGACTAAGAGACCAATTAGGTCAAGACAAGGAAGTTTCAATGGATGATGTTTCTCATGTCATAGATTTGGGCACATGGCTTCACAATGTAGTTTACATGAAAGACAAAAAATGGGAATTTCATAAATAGGTAACTTTTCCATGGGTATTACTACTCATGTAATCAGTTTGGTCACAAGGCAATGAATTGTAGGGTTCATGACATAAAAGGATATGGCTTCACCAAGAGAAATCCTAAGACATTTGAACCTCCAAGGAATAATGTCATTAAGTGTTATAAATGCAATAATGATGGACATAAACCAAAGTGGTGTAGAGTAGACATTCTAGAATCAATCATGAACATGAACAAGAATAGGAACAAGAATATATACATGGACAGGAACAGGAATATGGGCATGGATAGGGACAAAAATAGGATCAGATGAGAATAAAATAGGATAAAGGTGAAGATCAATGCTTGTTAGGAGTAGAAACACTCCCACACTAGAATTAATCACCTCAAGAGGAGGTGGGGGAGGGGCTAAGCTAAGAGACTCATTCTTAGCCCCAAGCCCCAAAGGTGACCCTTTTCCATTAATGTCAAAGGGGGAGAGATTTGAGTAAGGGGGGGAGATTTGGTTTAATAAGAGAGCATTGAGTCAGGGGAGCAATGTCCTAGGGGGAGAAAAATAAGAAAAATGTCAAGTGTTTGATACAAATAATTTGGGTTGTGTAGCACCCTAAAATTGGCATGGTTAAAAACCTTAGTAAAAGATAAAAGATAAAAGATAAAAATTTGAATTTTAACCCCAAAACCACTCCAAAACCACCTATTACCTATTTTCTCATTTTTTGCACCATTTTTAAGATTTTTTTTTACTGTTGAAAGATATCGTCACAGATTAGACGAGATAGTCCCATATCTAACAAAATCGTCATGGATAGAACATCCAGACAATTTTGTCCCAAAACTAAATTTTCATAATTAGCTTCTATTTCAACAGCCTCTCCAACTTGGGTAGAAGCATGTCTACGCAGTTGGAGATTGCCCTGTTGGAGATCTCCCAGATTGGGATGATTCCCAACCTCTTAAACCTCTTCCTAAGCCTATATATACTAGGATTTTCTAGTTTACCCCCTTGACCCTACCTGACCCCCTTGATTATGATTTCCTTGAACCCCTTAGCTGACAGATTTAATTCCTTATTCCCTCGTACTACTGTCTGTGTTCTATATTTTGCATTTTCTTGTAGGAATTCTATTGTTTTTCAGTCAAAGATAGCTCAGATCGGTGCAAACGATCTCGGATGATTGCGGATGATCTCGTACGATTAGAGGCATTCCTGACTGTAGTCCAAATTGGGGGTAATCCGAGTCCAGAGTTTGCGTTCCCTTAGCTTTCTCAGCATTTTTTATATTGTATTTCTGCACTGTCTTGAATTATTATGTTTTTTGCATCTTGGAGTTCACCTCATTTAGCATAATTTCATGGTAAGGTTAAAATCAATCATTAAATCTACTGCATTTTCTTGTTTGTTATTGAAATCCATTATTTAGGCATGTTTGCTATTATTTCTACCATTGTCCTTTGCTTCTGCACTTGTATATTTGGTATTTTGTGTCTATTTTTATGATTGTAGGTTTCTGACGAATTCGTTAGATATCAGATGATCCTGTCTGATCTCAGACAATTACATATGAACTAAGGCGATCTGGACTGCTACAAAACTCAGAATATTCATCAAACATCTGGAATTAGGTATGACACATTCTAATTAGCATATTCTCTGTTATTAGCACTCATTCCTATTTTCTGTATCCATTTAAATCATTATTGGTAGATAGAATAGTTTAGATTCATCTTGGCCAAACCTAGGAGTTGAATGATTAAGTATAAAAATGAACACATTAAACCCACTATCAACCTAGGCATGGAAACTGCCACTCAAAATTTTCATGGTGAACCCACCATCCGTCGAAAATTCACCCTTATACTCCTCCCCCAAGAGGCGGGACCTTCAAAGGGCCTCTCAGTCCGAGGTATTGTCCCATCCTTCTCACATCCCTCTTCTGGGCACGGATCCTATAGCCTGAGGGTAAGGATGCGAAAAATTTGGAGCGATACATTTTGGTGAACCCAACGTGAAAACTAAAAAACTTTTGAAAACAATCCAAAAAAAAAAAAAACCCTAAACATAAATGCATTTAGAATAAAATATTGCATGTCATATTTCGATGGTGGATTATAACAAAAGATGAGTTGTCACCATTAATGTTGAAAACCAATTAGCAGCTATAGAGATTAATTCTATGCTTAGCGTACCTCAAACAAATAGTGCTCAACCTTTGTGGGACGAGCTTAATAGGAGATTGAATCTCATTTCATCTAGAGCAAACAAACTTAGGCAAATCAAGAGGTTTGTCCTAGATAGAATCCTGGATCTTGATAAAGTGATTTTGTATCATGAACTTCAGAGAGCTTGCCATAGGTGGTTAGCAGATAAAAGAGCCCTTGTGTCTTTTGAGTTGTTTACCTTTGAGGAAAACCTCGATAATGCAGTTGTAGTACATAAATTTTTGTCTCATATAGAGTACCAAGAGGTCGTTCTTACGGATAGACAAATATGGAATGGAGTTTCCAGAGCTATTTTATATCGAGAGTATTGCCATGAGATTTATTTTTACAAAACATAATCTAAAACAGATAACATCACCATAGCACACTTTGTTGACTTCCTGAAAAACAATTTCCAATTTGAAGAGGAGCATTTTATGACTCCTGATGAACTTGATCCTATCAATGATATTCATAAACTCTTTTTAGAAAACTAAGCTATTATTTTATTATTGTTATTTATTGTATTTAGTGTGCTATTTGTTGTATTTATAAACTTAAAAAAAAAAAACAAAATCATAACAAAAAATCAAAACATTTTATTTTTAAGCATCATAGTAGGTATATAATTAAAATATATACCTCCCAAATCTGTTGCAAATATATCAATATATATTTGCTAAACTCTAAATTTAGACATAATGACTAAACTCAAGAATGGAAAAGAAATTGAAGTAGAAGAAGATTGGTTAAGGAAAACAAAAAACAACCCAGATGTCCTTCTTGAAGACCCAATTCAGGAAGAAGAAACTCTAGACCAACAAGAAGAACACTATGTTGATGCAAATGAACAAAGAGAAAATGTTAGGGAGGAAGAATCCTCATCTCCTAAAATATCTCTAGAAGGAGCTGTTACTTTTGAGAACATGGAACATTTCTGGAAGTTCCTCCATGATAATATGGGCACCCTTAACAGAGTAGTTCATATGGACAAAGATCAAATTAGTGACACTCAAGAAACCCTAGAAGACATATATCACACATGCACTAATCCTTTGTCCTTCGTTGATCAAGAGAGTGATCAAGTCTGGACCGTCCAATTTGGACATGGCTACTATAATCCAAAACACGTGCCAACAACAGGTTACCCAACTACCTAGAGTGCCTGTTACTAATCCAAGGGTTATTCCCACACAAAATAAACCTTCATTCACTGCTCTATTTCGCCAAGCTATTGATCAATATACCTCAAATAAACAAAAGCCTAAAAAAAACCAAATGTTAATTTCCAACAATCTGGGATACAACATAATGCTACAACAAATCTTCTACATAATACTCTTCCTACCAACCATTTGCATAATAGCAATATAGCATCTAATCCTTATGTCCCACCTTCCTACGCTCACAAATCCCATGCTCATGTACCACCAAACCAATATGGTGGACAAACTAGTAATCTAGAAGCCATGGTGAAACAGTTAACCTCCCGTATGGACCAAATAGATCCCTACCGTCCCTCGTACAATTATCAAGAGATGTGTAGTCAACCTCTAGATCCTATAGTTATAGCACAACCATATCCTAAACACTTTCCCATGCCTGTCCTACCTATATACAAAGGAACCGAAGATCCCATAGAGCATCTTCGTATGTTTAGGATAGCATTTCATGATATATCATATGATGACTTGCTATTACTAAAAATGTTCCCAAAAAGCTTAGGAGGGATGGCACTGGAGTGGTATTATCAATTGTCCACTCACTCTTTCAGAAATCTTGAAGAGACCGCCGAGTCTTTTGTGCACCAATTTAGTGCCTATATTGAAAGGCATGTAACTATTAAGGATTTTTACAACCTAAAACAAGACAAAGATGAGTGTTTTTCTGATTTCTTAGCTCAATGGAGGCAGTTGATAAGAAAATTACACTTTGTGTTACCTTATCGAGAAATGTTGGATATTTTTACCAATAATTTACAAGAACAACTATCCTATGAATTATCAACTGCTACCTTGACCACCTTCGATCAAGCTATAGACTTAGCCCGAAGAGTGGAAGACGCTCTCATTAGAAGATGTTAGATCAAAAAGAAAGATCATGAAAAAACATCCAGAAATCAATATAAAAATAAACAAGTTGTGGGTGATGGAGTCACCGATAGCAAAAATATTGCCAATTTTAATACTGCAAAAACAATAGAGAAGTTCATATTGAAACCTCCTGATAAACCACCTCAAGAATTTACTAGGTTAAATCAACCTTTATCAACCATTCTCCCGTAATTACTAGCACGAGGATTGATCCAATTACCAACTATCCGGGAACTTGATCCAACTATACCCGGATATAGAGCTGATTTACATTGTGATTTCCATAGAGGACCTGGACATGCTACCAACTCTTGTAAAATATTAAAACATAAAATACAAGATTTAATTGATAACAATGAGATGGAGGTGCAAGCCTTTCAACCTAAACAAAATCTTACTAGTAATGTTCAAAAGAACACCCTTCAAAGTCAAAATCAGAATGCCAATCAATCATTGGACATCTTTCAACATCCTTTACCAAAACATGACAAAGAGGTGGCTAATCAAATTGAACATCATAATGTTCCCCCTCCTACCCGATATGTAGGGAATATTAGTGGACAATTACCTGTTCCTGATCCTCAAATATTTGACACAACTTTATCCATGGTTACGTTCAGACCCCTATATAATACTCAAACACATGATTTTAGTGATGTAGAATATGATATTGAAAGTGACATGGAAATCACCTCCAATCAATCGAATAGTTCTGAAAATGAATCAGATCCTATTCAACCCATCACAAATTGTATGGTTCCGAAAGAACCATTTCCAAGAAGAGTTACTACTCGACCCTCTTCTCATCAGTTCCTTTCTAATGAATAAGCCATAAATGCTAGACCAAGACCAATTCATCATCCTCAAAATAATATTGTAGGTACCATCGGAGTCGTTACTCAACAACAAGCTCAAAACTCTCAACAGGATCAAACTCAGAATGATGGATCAGCTCCATTTGTTTTGAAAAATCCCAATAAAGGGAATCATATGCCTAATGTTCAACCTAAGCCTCCGTATAATATTAATGAAAAATTATCCAATACTATAGCTAGAATTTCCCTTTTAGACCTTTTGAGATCTTCTCCTATCCATAGGGATGAATTAATGCTCACATTAAGCCAAATGATGGTACCACAAAATATTTAGCCTGAAGCCATGACTAATACTATCATAACTCGAGAAGTTGACTGTATTGACTTTCGATATAGAGATATACCACAACATATTTTACATAAGGATAACCCTTTATATATTACTACCCTAATTGGGGATGTAGCTGTTAAACACGTCTTGATTGATAATGGTTCATCTTTAAACATATGCACTTTTGACTTCTACCAAAGATTTGGCTTTAGAAGTGATGAAATGAAAAGAACTGATATGATTATAAAAGCCTTTAATGATGAGACATAATAAATGTGTGGAGTCATTACTATATCCTTGCAAGTTGGTCCTAGAACCCTAGATACAATTGTGTTTATTGTACATTGCCCAACATTGTACAATATACTTTTGGGTCGCCCTTGGATCAACGCGATGTGAGTTCCATCCACTTTACATCAGTGTGTTAAATTTGAATTTAAAAACCAGTTGGTTACCATTCATGGTGATCCTAGATCCTTTGATATGTGTGCTTTGGCAGAGCCTATTGGAGTTCAATTTTTCCCTGCCTTGTCATCCACACATCCTAATTCTCATCATCCGCCCAAACGTGTGAAACACACACCCATAACCTCATCTACTCTTTCAACTACACCTATACATATAGCTCAACCATTTTTTGAACAAAGCACATTAGGACCTCGAAAAGATCCCAAAACTACAACCAATGCTTCCTGTTTTACCCCTATAACTTCCACATCGATAGACTCATCCATTGATATCCCTATAACATCTACATCCACTATAGGCATTCTTTCCACCTCAAAAGATCAAGGAAATGTTCCTTCTACCTCTTATGCTCTCACTGATGAGCTCTTACCCGATTTATCTAAAATTCTTATATCAAAAGAAACCAACACTGCTATGCAAACTTCCCTCATTTTAAATAAACTCCCACCCTCTCCTTGTACCTTGGGCCTCCCACAGCCTATGGGAAGTATCTACCAATTCGGGAGTTGTGCTTTTATTTATAAAGGATATTATTGGGGAAGAATACCCAGAAACATCAAGACACATTGTGATGGATATGCTCGATGCCATTTTTCTAATGAATATATTAAAGCTAAACCCATAATGCTTAAATTGGGCTATAAATGGAAAGGTTTGGGACCTTCCCAAAATGGTATGAAGGAACCTATTGAGGTAGAACCATGGCCTGCCTGAGGCGGTGTGGGCCTATTTCCTAGTAAAGGTTAGCCCTTCCCATTTGATGAGGATGACCATCTTACATGTTATCAAGATTATCTCGATAAACAAAATTATTTGCTTTTAAAATATAATCCCTTTACCTATCATATGCTATCTCTCGCCTACCCTGAGATGATTTCTAAATCCGATGATGATTTGGAAGGGGATATCTTCCATGATGTCTCCGTTGAGGACTTGTTCCATAATGAATTTTATTTTGATGGCCCTATACCTAGTATAGCCCAGCTTGAGGCCTCGACTTCTCAAGATGAATTATCCAAGCTAACCTTGGAAGAATTACAAGAATTGGGTGTTTCACCCGCCCCACCTAATTTTGAGAGATATTTACATATGGAAGTTGAAAATGGTATAAAAATTAACATTGGAACCGAACATAACCCTCACATAATCAATATTGGATCAGAATTAAGTCAAGAAAAACAAGCTCAATACATTTCATTTCTTAAAGAATATGAAGATGTCTTTGCTTGGACATATGAAGACATGCCAGGTTTGGACCCTTCTGTAGTCATGCATCATCTAGTAGTCCATCCAGATGCTAAACCTGTTAAATAGAAACTTAGAAAAATGCATCCTAAAGTGGCCTTACTAGTCAAAGCAGAACTAGAAAAACTATTGAAGGTCATTTTTATACAAGCCATTGATTATGCTGAATGGATCTCAAATGTAGTTCTAGTAACTAAGAAAGAAGCCACTAAAGTTAGGGTTTGTACAAACTTCAGAGACATTAATGTTGCCTGCACTAAGGATGATTTTCCTCTTCCTAACATGGATCAAATCATTGATTTTACTGTTGGAAGTGGAATGATATCCCTAATGGATGGATTTTTTGGTTATAATTAGATCAGGATAGCTCCTAAAGATCAGGCTAAAACAACCTTTATTACCCCTTAGGGAACCTTTTGTTGGAAATTGATGCCATTTGGTTTAAAGAATGCAGGTGCAACCTATCAACGAGCCATGACTTATATCTTTCATGATATGATGCATGATATTCTACATGATTATGTAGATGATATTATAGCTCATTCCATCAAAGAAGATGATCATTTAAATGACTTGAGAAAAGTATTTGATCGGTTAAGGGAGTATCTTATCCGATTGAATTCGGCCAAATGTATATTCAGAGTTAAGTCTGGTAAATTATTGGGGGTTATCGTTTCTTTACGTGGCATTGAAATTGACCCTCTCAAGATCGCGTCTATCACTGATATGCCCGCACCCACCAATATATCAGAATTACAAAGTTTACAAGGTAAGCTTCAAGCTATTCGCCGCTTTATTGATAAGTTGGCAAATAAAACTAGACCATTTCTTAAACTTCTTAAGAAATATGTCTCTTTCCATTGGGACAACGAATGCCAAGAAGCATTTGAACTCCTTAAGCAATATCTCCTCCAACCACCAATGCTTTCCCCACCTAGATCTGATCATCCATTTATTTTGTACATTTTTGCTTTCAATTTTGCCTTAGGAGCTATGTTAGCTCAGCTTGATGATGAGACGAAAGAACGTGCTAATTATTACATCAGTAGAACCTTAATTAGTTATGAAACTCGCTATACCATATTAGAGAAGTTATGTCTTGCAGTCGTATTTTCTACACAGAAACTACGACATTATATGCTTAGAAAATGTATGTTATTGCCAAATTTGACCCTTTGCGATATCTCATGAGTCAACCCTATTTATCTGGTCACACAGCCAAGTGGGTTCTTGTGCTAAGCGAGTTTGAACTCACTTTTATAGGATAGAAGTCTATTAAAGGTCAAATCATAGCAGATCAATTAGCTACTACACCCTTAGAGTCTACCCATCCCCTCATCATTGGGCTTCTTGATGAATGCCTTAAATTAGAGGCAGACCATCCTAAACAATGGTCCCTATACTTTGATGGATCCCGATGTATGAGTGGGGTTGGTGCAGGTATTATTTTAATATCTCCACAAAAACATCTTATACCTTTGTCCTTTAAATTAACGTTTGCTTGCACTAATAATACTAATGAATATGAGGCTCTAATCCTTGGATTATGAGCAGCTTTAGCATTGAAAATTAAAAATTTGTTAGTTTTTGGTGATTCCCAACTTGTCATAAATCAAATCAATGATGTTTATCAGACCAGAGATGATAAATTATGCCCATATAAAACATATGTTTTGCAATTATTATCCTTATTTTATCAAGTTACCTTGGAAGCTATTCCTCGAACTAGCAATCGTGCGACCGACGCTATGGCTGCAGCTGCATCTCTTTTGCCCTTGGAGTTAGATGATGAATATGCTACCATCATTATTCATCGACTCCACAAACCCACTTCAAGCAAATCATGCTTAGAACCTTTGGATGTGTTTCTAATCAATGAAACTACTCCCGAACCATGGTACATTGATATATTTAATTTTCTACAAAATGGAACCTTCCCCAATGGTTATACTAGCAACCAGCATTGATTATTATGTAGACGAGCAAGTCACTTCATAATTATTGGTAATACCTTGTATAGGAGATCTTTTGAAGGCATATTATTAAGATGTTTGAATCTAGAAGAATCTAGATCAGCTTTGAGTGAAGCCCACGATGGATCTTGTGGAGGACACTTTAGTGGTAACACCATTGCTAAGAAGCTCCTTCGGATAGGATATTTTTGGCCTACCATGGAGAATGATGCACATGATTATGTGCACCATTGCAACAAGTGCCAGAAACATGCTGACCTTATCCATTTGCCTACACAAGAACTGCAGGTTATTTCATCTCCTTGGCCCTTTTCAAAATGGGGCTTAGATATCATTAGGAAAATCAACCCTGTGTCATCTGATGGACATAAATTTATCATAACCACTACTGAGTATTTCACAAAATGGGTTGAAGCTATGCCTTTAGCTTCTTGTACTGGAACGCAAGTTTTTAAATTTATTTTTAATCAAATTATTTGTAGGTTTGGAATTCTTGCCAATCTCATCTCAGATAATGGAACTTGTTTCAAAAATAAATATGTCAAAAAATTATGTCAAAAATATAAAATTCAACATCGTTGGTCCACTCCCTATTATCCTCAGGGTAATGGCCAAGCAGAAGCATCTAATAAAACATTAATCAAAATTCTCAAAAGATTGGTCAATAAATCTAGTTGAGATTGGCATATCCAATTATATCCTACTTTGTGGGCCTATCGAACTAGTGTTCGCACCCCCACTGGAACTTCACCTTTCGTTTTGGTTTATGGTGCTGAAGTTGTTTTTCCATTTGAATTAGAAGTTCCTTCTTTGGCTTTACTACTTCAAGATACTGAAGTAGGGGATGAATATCGTGCTAGCAGATTTAGTCAGCTGGAAATTTTAGATGAAAAATGCATCAATGGTTTGGAGCATCTTTGTGCCTACCAAAACAAGCTTAAGAGAGCATATCTAAAGAAAGTTCATCCTCTATCCTTTGAGATCGGTGACCTTGTCTTAAAAGAAAATAAAAAAAATACTAATGCTACTAAAGACCTTAAAGGTAAATTCGAGCCCAACTAGCTTGGACCGTATATCATCACTGCTAAATTTGGATTGGGAGCATACAAATTATCTACCTTAGATGGTAAAGAACTTAAAGAACCTATGAACATTATACATCTCAAACGCTACTATGCATAAAACATTGGGTCATTTCATCATTTGTATATACTGTATTTTGCATATTGTTTCATTTTTAGCCATTTCTATCAAAATATTTTTCAAAGAATAGTAATAGTATTTCTTATTGCAAATCATCAATTAAAATCAAATACGAAAACATCAAAATTGTCAAAATCTTCAAAAACATTTTTTTTATACCTGTCAATTATTGGAGTTTACAGTTATATTTTCAATTATTTTGGATAAATGAGAATTTATTTGGAATCCCGCACTTTCACACTCACATGAATAAATATCTTGATTTTATTTGGTATGATTATTAATCTCTCTTATATCAAAGTCCACATTGGCATTAAATAAAGTTTTGAACATAGAGAACTGATCTTGTTATTTACTTGAACCAAGTATATCTTTTCACATTAAAATGATTTCATTGCAAATTCAATATGATGCTACATAGTAGACGTGGTTTCTTGAGCAAAAAGTTTTCCCTGCTATCCTATCATGCACATGGTCTAGAATCTTTGAGAATTGACAAAAGGACAAGCTCACCCCTACCCAGAATAAAAATCCCTTGCTCTACAGCTAATCCAAGCAAGTATCCCTAGCATAGGAAGAAAAATAACAATGCAAGAAAAAAGAGAAAAAGAAAAATGTTATTTTGTATCATCACAACAATATTTCAGCATTATCTCAAAAATCAAGCAAAAATACAAAAAAGAAAGAAAAGAAAAAAAGAGCAAAAGAGAAAAGCAAAAGAAAAATGCAATAAAATCCTTTCCCTACCCCTTGAAAAGAAAAGAAGGGTGAATGAGCTTGAATCCCTGGAATTCTCAATTATTCGAAAACTATGAGGTAAGCCCCATAACAGGTGGTTTGTGCCAAACCCGCTTGGCCTTGGGTAATTCCTAGCGTGGTGATATGTCTGTCACATTAGTGACCTTATTTTGTATAGACCTATGTCAGCTTATGGATTAGCTAGCTCTTGATAACCTAACTTGCACAGTAGTCTGGTACGGTTATATGCATATAAATCATGGTTAATGAACATTCATTTGGTTAAGGCAAATTGCTTGTATCAAATTATCTTGCTCAAAATTGGTGAATAAAAAATACAATTGCACACACATTTGTATTTGAGATATTTTGTATCATTATGATAAATCAAGATCGGTAATGAACTCACATTTGCACATGAGGGTCCCTTATAAACCTACATTTGTTTTTTAGATAATTTAAAATATTTATGTAATTCTTTTCAGAACAATTTTATCCTCTTATTTCAAGAATTTTGTTTTGTATAAAAACAATTATATACATTATGTCACAAAATTGCAAAACGATTGCAAACAACATGTTCATCATATTATTATTATTTGTTTATCAAAAGTCAAAAATTAAAAATCAATCATGCAATAAAACTAAAATATCTATTTTATCTTTGGATTTCATGATGATGGTATAAGTCTATACCTATAAATTCTATGCCTAGCACAAACCATTGTTCTAATTTTATTTTCCCATCCATTTTAAAAACACATATGGCTTACATCATTATGTTACACAATTGTGCTTCAAAATGAACGAACACTTATTCTATTTCATGTCATTATGTCAAAACATTCTATCTTGCAACCATGGTATAATTTCTAAGGAATTATTCAAAAATATACCACACTTAGGAATTTATGCCTAGCAAAAATCACATTTTAAAATATATTTCATGCATAATTTTGTGAAAAATCTGAAAACAAATCATCACCATCATCATTTTCATCATCACAATACAAATTCTTAAGACAGTCTCTTAAGCACTCTTTTAATTTTAGCAATATTTCTATACTGGGATTAGCTTGATGACCTAGCGAGCGGTGACTCCATGAAACAGTCTATAACAGTGACAATGTCCTTTGAAATTATTGTTAGAAGTCCCTTTTATCAAATCACACCAAAAACAACCAATTTATGCATATCAGATTATTTCATTTACAATTTTATGGCATGACATAACATTATAATTTATTGCCAAACGACATAATTACATGAATCAACAAATTCAAAACTCAAAGCATAATACAACATATACACAAGTCATATCATCAAAAATGCAATCTATATATATCATCAATCAACTATGTACATCATCTGGATTGGTATGCCATAATCAAAACTCTGGCATACTCAATCCCCTAAAAATTAATAATAATATAAATCTGCACTCTGTAGTAGCTAGCCTCAAGAAGCCCTCGAGCTCTCAGCCTCATCTCCTCCCCCACCCTTTCGTGGAGGAGGTGGTCCCATAGAGGTTCGGGCCAAGTCTCAAGTCCTTGTCATCGATCATGAGGATGTCCTTGATGATCCCATCATGATCAGATTTGCAATGGGGGCTGGAAATGATATCCTCTATCCCTCTGGGACTACCTAATAGTACAACCCCTGGTAGAATGTGGTCTAAGCAATAGACTACGCCAGATCCTGAGTGCTCGCTCCTTTGCCCCAAGCTTTGAGCTATGTAGCCTCATCTTGCAGTGTCTACACCTGAGCCTAAAGGTCGGTAACCTCAGCTAGGAGAGCCGCCGTCTCCCTGTCTCTCCTACCTCTACACCCTTGCCCTTACCAAGCGATGGTGGTCTCTCTCCCTACTATGAAGGGAGTCTATACTCCCTCTGCACCATCTCTCGTGGCCTCTATGGAGCCCGTGCCATCCACTAGCGTCTCTCTTGTGGGGACCACCGCTACTCTCTCCCCCTATGACCCTATGCTGCCTCAATAGCAACTTGGCATCGCCTCCCCATCTGGTGCACCATGACATGCACTGGACCCTATGCCCTCATCATCCAAGGAGGGCTGATGCCTGTGTACCAAGCATCGTAACCTGCTGCAACCCTAGCATCGTCACCATCCACTGGCTGGATGGGGGCATCGTCCACATCCTGAATCCAAAATTATTGTATGTCTGGAGCCCCACTCAGCATAGTACTATCTCAAACAGTCTAGGAGTACTCATAATCCATGAGATAAGGGATCCTCTGTTGAAGACTGAACTGCCATAATACCCGATCATAGCAGTGGAGCTATACCTCTCCCCACTCCATCCTTAGCCAACAGACTCACCTGATGCGAGCCAGCTCCTGCCCATCCTCTACCCACCTAGGGTGCTCTCACCATAGCCTCCAAGTGATCTATTCTAGGATGAGGTCATTCAACAACCTCCGAGACATTGGTAGATCTATCCACCACTGTGACCCTCTCTGTAGCCACTAGTAGTAAACCCGGGGCCTCTCCCGATCAACCCCTATCAATGGGAGCCCTATCGGCCTCCGTACCGCAATATGATCCTAGCACCAAACTTGCAACAACGATGTCAAAACCAAACATCAACCTCCCTTGTATACGACCTTGTGAAGGATCCTATACAAGCGACAGAGTACAAAGCTATCCCATGCAAATCTATACTCGTGGTCTCTCATGTCACAAACTATATCTGAGAAGAGCCACGGTAGTCTAAATTCGCTCTGGTGGTACAATAGTAAGCCACCTACCACCCCTGCCAAAACTTGAGTCAACCTAGATGCCCCCGACATCTGTCGTAGTGACTCGATGTTCACCTCGCCCTTCTCCAGGGTGAAGCTCGGGTCTCCAGTCAGCCTCATCATAGGTTGGCCCTAATGGGCTGTAGGTGTCATCAACCATCCCTATATGGGGATTCTCATGATCTTCCATACGTCCTCAAGTGTGGGAGCCATCTCCCCTATCGATAACCAAAAATAAGATGACCCCGGATACCATCTCTTTGCTAGGGCTATCAGTAGCCCCATTTCAGTCGGTACTTGTGGAATCTCTGCCACATGCTGTAGCCCGACCTGTCCTAGATGGTCACATTCTGCCTTGTCAAACGTGGCTATGTCATCTCTTAGTCTGTCGTATTTCCATTCTTGGCTCTTTAGTAATCCCCTCTGCAAAACAAACAATAACAACAAAATTTATTAATAACCAATCATTAAAATCAAATCAAACACATTTTAAAATAAAATTAAAGATGTTATCATCTACCATCAGATGATATCATCCTAAATTTGGCAAAATCGTCCTTTATAGGACGAATTCGTCTCTAATTTTGCAAACTTGGGGATCGCCCCTAGTTCGCTGATTTCGCCCTTTGACGAAATCGATGATCTAGGGACAATTTCGACGAAATAGGGACGATTTCGTTCGAACGTCGTTGACGGCCTAAAAATGGCTGTGATGCCCCAAATAATCCAAATTTTAATATACCAATTGCACAAAGCAAAATCAAAACTAATCTACTAGGCTTAGATCCTTACCCGTAGCCCGCACCGGACCTCTGTCGCTCTGTGCGCTGTCTCCATCATTTCTTTCTCTCTGTAGAGCTCTGGAACAATAAATATGAATAGTAAAATTGAATTAGGGTTTTACCCTATTTTCTTAATTTTATTTAAAAATCATCAACATTTAATTTTTTTGCATTTTCGCGTTTTTACCTCAAATGTTCGATTTGGATAAAAACACAAAGGGGGCACCATAGTCAGCATTCGTACGATTCGACCAAGAATCGTCATCTAAAAAATTGAGTACATTTTTTCTTTCTCGTAAAACGAGAAAAACTTGTCTTTAACGCATTTTCTTCAAAAAATTCGCTAAAGAGGGGGCAAAATGTAGCACCCTAAAATTGGCACGATTAAAAACCTTAGTAAAAGATAAAATATAAAAGATAAAAATTTGAATTTTAATCCCAAAACCACCTGTTACCCGTTTCCTCGTTTTTCATGCCATTTTTAGGATTTGTTTTGACCGTTGGACGATATCGTCGTAGATTAGACAAGATCGTCCCAAATCTGACAAAATCATCATGGACATAACGTCAAGACGATTTTGTCCCAAAACCAAATTTTCATAATTAGCTTATGTTTCAACATCCTCTCCAACTTGGGCAGAAGCGTGTCTGCGTAGTTGAAGATTGCCCTATTGGAGATCTCCTAGATTGGGATGATCCCCAACCTCTTAAACATCTTCCTAAGCCTATATAAACTAGGATTTTCTAGTTTACCCCCTTGACCCTACCTGACCCCCTTGATTCTGATTTCCCTGAACCCCTTAGCTGACAGATTTAATTCCTTATTCCCTCGTACTACTGTCATTGTTCTATATTTTGCATTTTCTTGCAGGAATTCTACTATTTTTCAGTCGAAGATAGCTCGGATCGGTGCAAATGATCTTGGATGATTACAGATGATCTCGTACGATTGGAGGCATTCCTGACTATAGTCCAGATTGGGGGCAATCCGAGTCCAAAGTTTGCGTTCCCTTAGCTTTCTCTGCATTTTTCATATTGTATTTCTACACTATCTTGAATTATTATGTTTTTTGCATCTTGGAGTTCACCTCATTTAGCATAATTGCATGGTAAGGTTAAAATCAATCATTAAATCTATTGTATTTTCTTATTTGTTTTTGGAATCCATTATTTAGGCATGTTTGCTGTTATTTCTACCATTGCCTTTGCTTCTGCACTTGTATATTTGGTATTTTATGTCTATTTTTGTGATTGCAGGTTTCTGACGAATTCGTCAGATATCAGATGATCCTGTCTGATCTCAAATGATTACGTATGAACTGAGACGATCTAGACTGCTACAAAACTCAGAATCTTCATCAAACATCCAAAATTAGGTATGACACATTCTAATCAGCATATTCTCTATTATTAGCACTCATTCATGTTTTTTGTATCCATTTAAATCATTATTGGTAGATAGAATAGTTTAGATTCATCTTGGTCAAACCTAGGAGTTGAATTATTGAGTATAAAAATGAACACATCAAACCCACTATCAACCTAGGTGTGGAAACTGCCACTCAAAATTTTCCTAGTGAACCCACCATCCATCAAAAATTCACCCTTATACTCCTCCCTCGAGAGGTAGGACCTTCAAAGGGCCTCTCAGTCCAAGGTATTGTCCCATCCTTCTCGCATCCCCCTTCTGGGCACGGATCCTATAGCCTAAGGGTAAGGATGTAAAAAATTTGGAGCGATACAGGTTGCCATCAATGAAAAAGGGGGATATTGTTGGACATTTTGAGTAGATAATTTGTCATTGATGTCAAGAGTGAGTGGTCATTGATGTCAAGATTTTAGCACCAGTCAGTGGCAGCTTTAGTGGGCAGCATCAGTTTCAGGTTCTGCAATATGTGCAAAATATAACCTGGTTTCAGGAGATCATATGTGGACCAAAGTGCAAAAGAAGATGCCCAAGTAAATAATATTATAATATTATAAAAGGAGGTTTTAAATTAATTAATATAATTTTTATTATAAATTAATTATAATTTAATTTACTTAACCTAAGTTATGTAAATTAATTATTAATTAGTTTTAATATTAATTATAAAGTTAATTTATATTAATGTTTTAACCCAAAGGTGGGTTATTAAAATCATAATTCAAATTTTAATTCGAATTACTAAAAGCGTCGACATGGGAGAAAAATCAAATTGTGTATAAAAAGGGGGATCCACCCACCTTAGAACTTACCATACCTTCATTTGAAAATTAATGTGAATTTCTTGCGATACGTGCTATAGCGAAGTGGAGAGAGTAGTGGACTTTGAAGAATTCAAAAGGTGCATGAGGCATAACGTGGAGGAAGTGCTTTCTCCTTCACATGGGGATTATAGCCAATGCGGTGGGCTCCCAAGCGCTAAGGCACTTAGGCCTTAGGGATACGATGGATTTAATCACACCGAAATCCATTTTTAGGGAAAGCAAGGCATGCATTGGAATTTAGGCACCAAAAAATTTGGAAGTGGTTGTTGAAAAAATAAAAATTAATTTTTGCATTATATTTGGTTTATAATGTTACATGGAGATTTATAAGGGTTATGCAAATTAAATTTTGATATCATTTTATTTAATGGTTGGAAAGAGTTGTAAGGTGTTTATGACCTATCCAAAAAGCATTCACCTATCTAATAGATCAATTGGAATCAACATAAAAGCATGAAATGAGAAACAAGGTTGCATATGACAATAAAATGGATGCTTGTTTTATTAATATTGGAAGTGAATCTCAGTTACAATCATGCCCCTCTTACGGTCACCCAAATGTTGATACAATCAATACAATTTCAAAGCCCCCAATGGAGTAGGTACAACATTAATGCTCTCTAAATAATCACAAACTACTCTATGCTGGAGTGGACCCTCTTATTCACATTGAGTAAGGTATTTGATAGTTGAACCTCCTTTAGATTTGATTCCCTACGGTCAAGAAACAATAGAGGAGCATTAAAAGCATTGGGAATTTCTCATTATGAGGTCCTTTGAGGAAATTGAACACAAATATGCTATAAACATATGAAATCAAGAAAGCATACAAAATGTGTTAAACCTATGTTAAATTGATAAATATTCCTAGATATGCATAAAGGAATAATACAACTAACTATCTAATGGCCTACTTATGTGAAATAAAGCATGAAAGCATGAAAATAAGCCATTAATGTCCTAAATGCTATAATGAAGTAAATCTACTCGAATATTTAATAAGATCAGTCAAAGTCTCTAAAATACCAAATAAAGCATTAAACTAACTAATCTAACCTAGATAAGCACTCTGCAAAAAGAACAGTAAGGGGATCTTACACCTATAACAAACCATAGCTCAGATGAGTGGTCTACACTGTAAACTGTGGCTGATAGCCACGATGAGCAACTTAGTAGTTTTGCCCTCCAATTCTAGGGATATGGACTTGATACTCCTTGTAAAATTGATGATCAAGGATCACCTTAGTGTCCTCTGATATATTTTGCAGTTGAATTGCTCGATTAGGCCTTTGTTTGCCCAAATTAGCGTTTCTTGGCATTCTAGCTCCTTAGGGCATCTATGGCATGAATTAACATGATGCTTGGGTTGGCAAAGTTATAGCAACAAATCTCTCTCTTAGTGCACTCAAGTGAGTCCATAATTCGATAGGGCTTCACTGCTCTAATCTCCAACTCTCTCTCTTCCTAGTTTGCCCTAATTTTGAGGGGTACTTATAGGACTACCCAAGGGCTAGGGGTGGCTTCATGGAGAAGCCAAGATCAAGAAGGGGTGGTTAGGAAAGTTGGGTTGGAATATTCCATTCTTTAACCACCTTCTTCTAGAAAAAATGGTTGTTCAAACCGATTTGGCTTAGATGAAGGCCAATTGAACTTTAGTTAAGATCGTAGGTGACAGTTGTAGTTCAAAATGTAGACCGTAGGTCTTAGTCGTGGTTCAGACTGATTAGGTGAAGGAGCCCAAATTGAGTGGTTAGAACCACTGCTCTATCTTGGATTCTATCCAAGATCTTCTATATGGTCTTATAGCATGTCCATATGAGTAGTCGCCTTTGGAATGATGCATTTTAGATGTCTACAGATGCCCCTTTTGAGATGTGTTGTGAGATCGAACAATGCTGAGCAAAAATAGACCTCCTAGAATGATGTCAAAGGTTCTATGATGATAATTAGTCGGATCAAAATTAGATGCCCCATATCCTACAAAAGGATGTGCATCCTAGAAGTGATGAAATGAAAAGAACTGATATGATTATAAAAGCCTTTAATGACGAGACACAAGAAACGTGTGGAGTCATTACTATATCCTTGCAAGTTGGTCCTAGAACCCTAGATACAATTGTGTTTATTGTACATTGCCCAACATCATACAATATACTTTTGGGTCGCCCTTGGATCAACGCGATGTGAGTTCCATCCACTTTACATCAGTGTGTTAAATTTGAATTTAAAAACTAGTTGGTTACCATTCATGGTGATCCTAGACCCTTTGATATGTGTGCTTTGGCAGAGCCTGTTGGAGTTCAATTTTTCCCTACCCTGTCATCCAAAAATCCTAATTCTCATCATCCACCCAAACATGTGAAACAAACACCCATACCTCATCTACTATTTCAACTACACCTATACATATAGCTCAACCATTTTTTGAACAAAGCACATTAGGACCTCGAAAAGATCCCAAAACTACAACCAATGCTTCCTGTTTTACCCCTATAACTTCCACACCGATAGACTCATCCATCGATATCCCTATAACATCTACATCCACTACAGGCATTCTTTCCACCTCAGAAGATCAAGGAAGTGTTCCTTCTACCTCTTATGCTCTCACTGATGAGCTCTTACCCGATTTATCTAAAATTTTTATATCAAAAGAAACCAACACTGCTATGCAAACTTCCCTCATTTTAAATAAACTCCCACCCTCTCCTTGTACCTTGGGCCTCCCACTGCCTATGGGAAGTATCTACCAAGTCGGGAGTTGTGCTTTTATTTATAAAGGATATTATTGGGGAAGAATACCCAGAAACATCAAGACACATTGTGATGGATATGCTCGATGCTATTTTGCTAATGAATATATTAAAGCTAAACCCATAATGCTTAAATTGGGCTATAAATGGAAATGTTTGGGACCTTCCCAAAATGGTATGAAGGAACCTATTGAGGTAGAACCATGGCCTGCCCGATGCGGTGTGGGCCTATTTCCTAGTAAACGTTAGCCCTTCCCATTTGAGGAGGATGACCATCTTACATGTTATCAAGATTATCTCGATAAACAAAATTCTTTGCTTTTAAAATATAATCCCTTTACCTGTCATATGCTATCTCTCACCTACCCTGAGATGATTTTTGAATCCGATGATGAGTTGGAAGGGGATATCTTCCATGATGTCTCCATTGAGGACTTGTTCCATAATGAGTTTTATTTTGATAGCTCTATACCTAGTATAGCCCAGCTTGAGGCCTCGACTTCTCAAGACGAATTATCCAAGCTAACCTTGGAAGAATTACAAGCATTGGGTGTTTCACCCGCCCCACCTAATTTTGAGAGAGATTTACATATGGAAGTTGAAAATGGTATAAAAATTAACATTGGAACCGAACATAACCCTCACATAATCAATATTGGATCAGAATTAAGTCAAGAAAAACAAGCTCAATACATTTCATTTCTTAAAGACTATGAAGATGTCTTTGCTTGGACATATGAAGACATGCCAGGTTTGGACCCTTATGTAGTCATGCATCATCTAGTAGTCCATCCAGATGCTAAACCTGTTAAATAAAAACTTAGAAAAATGCATCCTAAAGTGGCCTTACTAGTCAAAGCAAAACTAGAAAAACTATTGAAGGTCATTTTTATACAAGCCATTGATTATGCTAAATGGATCTCAAATGTAGTTCTAGTAACTAAGAAAGAATCCACTAAATTTAGGGTTTGTACAGACTTCAGAGACATTAATGTTGCCTGCCCTAAGGATGATTTTCCTCTTCCTAACATGGATCAAATCATTGATTTTACTGTTGGAAGTGGAATGATATCCCTAATGGATGGATTTTTTGGTTATAATCAGATCAGGATAGCTCCTAAAGATCAGGCTAAAACAACCTTTATTACCCCTTAGGGAACCTTTTGTTGGAAATTGATGCCATTTTGTTTAAAGAATGTAGGCGCAACCTATCAACGAGCCATGACTTATATCTTTCATGATATGATGCATGATATTCTACATGATTATGTAGATGATATTATAGCTCATTCCATCAAAGAAGATGATCATTTAAATGACTTGAGAAAAGTATTTGATCGGTTAAGGGAGTATCTTATCCGATTGAATTCGACCAAATGTATATTCAGAGTTAAGTCTGGTAAATTATTGGTTGTTATCATTTCTTTACGTGGCATTGAAATTGACCCTCTCAAGATCGCGTCTATCACTGATATGCCCGCACCCACCAATATATCAGAATTACAAAGTTTACAAGGTAAGCTTCAAGCTATTCGCCGCTTTATTGATAAGTTGGCAAATAAAACTGGACCCTTTCTTAAACTTCTTAAGAAAGATGTCTCTTTCCATTGGGACAAAAAATGCCAAGAAGCATTTGAACTCCTTAAGCAATATCTCCTCCAACCACCAGTGCTTTCCCCACCTAGATCTGATCGTCCTTTTATTTTGTACATTTTTGCTTTCGATTTTGCCTTAGGAGCTATGTTAGCTCAGCTTGATGATGAGACGAAAGAACGTGCTAATTATTACATCAGTAGAACCTTAATTAGTTATGAAACTCGCTATACCATATTAGAGAAGTTATGTCTTGCAGTCGTATTTTCTACATAGAAACTATGACATTATATGCTTAGTTAGAAAATGTATGTTATTGCCAAATTTGACCCTTTGCGATATCTCATGAGTCAACCCTATTTATCTGGTCACACAACCAAGTGGGTTCTTGTGCTAAGTGATTTTGAACTCACGTTTATAGGATATAAGTCTATTAAAGGTCAAATCATAGCAGATCAATTAGCTACTACACCCTTAGAGTCTACCCATCCCCTCATCATTGAGCTTCTTGATGAATGCCTTAAATTAGAGGCAGACCATCCTAAACAATGGTCCCTATACTTTGATGGAGCCCGATGTATGAGTGGGGCTAGTGCGGGTATTATTTTAATATCTCCACAAAAACATCTTATACCTCTGTCCTTTAAATTAATGTTTGCTTGCACTAATAATACTACTGAATATGAGGCTCTAATCCTTGGATTATGAGCAGCTTTGGCATTGAAAATTAAAAATTTGTTAGTTTTTGGTGATTCCCAACTTGTCATAAATCAAATCAATGATTTTTATCAGACCAGAGATGATAAATTATGCCCATATAAAACATATGTTTTGCAATTATTATCCTTATTTTATCAAGTTACCTTGGAAGCTATTCCTCGAACTAGCAATCGTGCGACCGATGCTATGGCTACAGCTACATCTCTTTTGCCCTTGGAGTTAGATGATGAATATGCTACCATCATTATTCGTCGACTCGAAGAACCCACTTCAAGCAAATCATGCTTAGAACCTTTGGATGTGTTTCTAATCAACGAAACTACTCCCGAACCATGGTACACTGATATATTTAATTTTCTACAAAATGGAACCTTCCTCGATGGTTATACTAGCAACCAACACTGATTATTACGTAGACGAGCAAGTCACTTCATAATTATTGGTAATACCTTGTATAGGAGATCTTTTGAAGGCATATTATTAAGATGTTTGAATCTAGAAGAATCTAGATCAGCTTTGAGTGAAGCCCACGATGGATCTTATGGAGGACCCTTTAGTGGTAACACCATTGCTAAGAAGCTCCTTCAGATAGGATATTTTTGGCCTACCATGGAGAATGATGCACATGATTATGTGCACCATTGCAACAAGTGCCAGAAACATGCTGACCTTATCCATGTGCCTACACAAGAACTGCAGGTTATTTCATCTCCTTGGCCCTTTTCAAAATGGGGCTTAGATATCATTGGGAAAATCAACCCTGTGTCATCTGATGGACATAAATTTATCATAACCACTACTGAGTATTTCACAAAATGGGTTGAAGCTATGCCTTTAGCTTCTTGTACTGGAATGCAAGTTTCCAAATTTATTTTTAATCAAATTATTTGTAGGTTTGGAATTTTTGCCAATCTCATCTCAGATAATGGAACTTGTTTCAAAAATAAATATGTCAAAAAATTATGTCAAAAATATAAAATTCAACATCGTTGGTCCACTCCCTATTATCCTCAAGGTAATGGCCAAGCAGAAGCATCTAATAAAACATTAATCAAAATTCTCAAAAGACTGGTCAATAAATCTAGTCGAGATTGGCATATCCAATTATATCCTCCTTTGTGGGCCTATCGAACTAGTGTTCGCACCCCCACTGGAACTTCACCTTTCGTTTTGGTTTATGGTGCTAAAGCTTTTTTTCCATTTGAATTAGAAGTTCCTTATTTGTCTCTACTACTTCAAGATACTGAAGTAGGGGATGAATATCATGCTAGCAGATTTAGTCAGCTGGAAATTTTAGATGAAAAATGCATCAATGCTTTGGAGCATCTTTGTGCCTACCAAAACAAGCTTAAGAGAGCATATCTCAAGAAAGTTCATCCTCTATCCTTTGAGATCGACGACCTTGTCTTAAAAGAAAATAAAAAAAATACTAATGCTACTAAAGACCTTAAAGGTAAATTCGAGCCCAACTAGCTTGGACCGTATATCATCACTGCTAAATTTGGATTGGGAGCATACAAATTATCTACCTTAGATGGTAAAGAACTTAAAGAACCTATGAACATTATACATCTCAAACGCTACTATGCATAAAACATTGGGTCATTTCATCATTTGTATATACTTGTATTTTGCATATTGTTTCATTTTTAGCCATTTCTATCAAAATATTTTTCAAAGAATAGTAATAGTATTTCTTCTTGCAAATCATCAATTAAAATCAAATACAAAAACATCAAAATTGTCAAAATCTTCAAAAACAATTTTTTTATACCTGTCAATTATTGGAGTTTACAGTTATATTTTCAATTATTTTGGATAAATGAGCATTTATTTGGAATCCTGCACTTTCACACTCACATGAATAAATATCTTGATTTTATTTGGTATGATTATTAATCTCTCTTATATCAAAGGCCACATTGGCATTAAATAAAATTTTGAGCATAGAGAACTGATCTTGTTATTTACTTGAACCAAGTATATCTTTTCACATTAAAATGATTTCATTGCAAATTCAATATGATGCTACATAGTAGACGTGGTTTCTTGAGCAAAAAGTTTTCCCTGCTATCCTATCATGCACATGGTCTAGAATCTTTGAGAATTGACAAAAGGACAAGCTCACCCCTACCCAGAATAAAAATCCCTTGCTCTACAGCTAATCAGAGCAAGTATCCCTAGCATAGGAAGAAAAATAACAATGCAAGAAAAAAGAGAAAAAGAAAAATGTTAATTTGTATCGTCACAGCAGTATTTCAGCATTATCTCAAAAATCAAGCAAAAATACAAAAAAGAAAGAAAAGAAAAAAAGAGCAAAAGAGAAAAGCAAAAGAAAAATGCAATAAAATCCTTTCCCTAGCCCTTGAAAAGAAAAGAAGGGTGAATGAGCTTGAATCCCTGGAATTCTCAATTATTCAAAAACTGTGAGGTAATCCCCTTAACAGGTGGTTTGTGCCAAACCCGCTTGGCCTTGGGTAATTCCTAGCGTGGTGATATGTCTGTCACATTAGCGACCTTATTTTGTATAGACCTATGTCGGCTTATGGATTAGCTAGCTCTTGATAACCTAACTTGCATAGTAGTCTGGTACGGTTATATGCATATAAATCATGGTTAACGAACATTCATTTGGTTAAGGCAAATTGCTTGTATCAAATTATCTTGCTCAAAATTGGTGAATGAGCATTACAATTGCACACACATTTGTATTTGAGAGATTTTGTATCATTATGATAAATCAAGATCGGTAATGAACTCACATTTGCACATGAGGGTCCCTTATAAACCTACATTTATTTTCTAGATAATTTAAAATATTTATGTAATTCTTTTCAGAACAATTTTATCCTCTTATTTCAAGAATTTTGTTTTGTATAAAAACAATTATATACATTATGTCACAAAATTGCAAAATGATTGCAAACAACATGTTCATCATATTATTATTATTTGTTTATCAAAAGTCAAAAATTAAAAATCAATCATGCAATAAAACTAAAATATCTATTTTATCTTTGGATTTCATGATGATGGTATAAGTCTATACCTATAAATTCTATGCCTAGCGCAAACCATTGTTCTAATTTTATTTTCCCATCCATTTTAAAAACACATATGGCTTACATCATTATGTTACACAATTGTGCTTCAAAATGAACGAACACTTATTCTATTTCATGTCATTATGTCAAAACATTCTATCTTGCAACCATGGTATAATTTCTAAGGAATTATTCAAAAATCTATCACACTTAGGAATTTATGCCTAGCAAAAATCACATTTTAAAATATATTTCATGCATAATTTTGTGAAAAATCTGAAAACAAATCATCACCATCATCATTTTCATCATCACAACACAAATTCTTAAGACAGTCTCTTAAGCACTCTTTTAATTTTAGCAATATTTCTATACTGGGATTAGCTTGACGACCTAGCGAGCGGCGACTCCATGAAACAGTCTATAACAGTGACAATGTCCTTTGAAATTATTGTTAGAAGTCCCTTTTATCAAATCACACCAAAAACAACCAATTTATGCATATCAGATTATTTCATTTACAATTTTATGGCATGACATAACATTATAATTTATTGCCAAATGACATAATTACATGAATCAACAAATTCAAAAGTCAAAGCATAATACAACATATACACAAGTCATATCATCAAAAATGCAATCTGTATATATCATCAATCAACTATGTACATCATCTGGATTAGTATGCCATAATCAAAACTCTGGCATACTCAATCCCCTCAAAATTAATAATAATATAAATCTACACTCTGTAGTAGCTAGCCTCAAGAAGCCCTCGAGCTCTCAGCCTCATATCCTCCCCCACCCTTTCGTGGAGGAGGTGGTCCCATAGAGGTCTGGGCCAAGTCTCGAGTCCTCGTCGTCGATCATGAGGATGTCCTTGATGATCCCATCATGATCAGATCTACAATGGGGGCTGGAAATGATATCCTCTATCCCTTTGGGACCGCCTAATAGTACAACCCCTGGTAGAATGCGTTCTGAGCAATAGACTACGCCAGATCCTGAGTGCTCGCTCCTTCGCCCCGAGCTTTGAGCTATGTAGCCTCATCTTGCAGTGTCTACACCTGAGCCTGAAGGTGGGCAACCTTAGCCAGGAGATCCGTCGTCTCCCTGTCTCCCCTACCTCTACACCCTTGCCCTTACCAGGCGATGGTGGTCTCTCTCCCTACTACGAAGGGAGTCTCTCCTCCCTTTGCCCCATCTCTCACGGCCTCTATGGAGCCCGTGCCATCCACTAGTGTCTCTCTTGTGGGGACCACCGCTACTCTCTCCCCCTACGACCCTGTGTTGCCTCAATAGCAACATGGCATCACCTCCCCATCTGATGCACGACGACGTGCACTGGACTCTGTGCCCTCATCATCCAAGGAGGGCTGATGCCTGTGTACCAAGCATCATAACCTGCTGCAACCCTAGCATCGTCACCATCCACTGGCTGGATGGGGGCATCGTCCACATCTTGAATCCAAAATTATTGTATGTCTGGAGCCCCACTCAGTGTAGTACTATCTCAAACAATCTAGGAGTACTCGTAATCCCTGAGATAAGGGATCCTCTGCTAAAGATCGAACTACCATAGTACCCGATCATAGCAGTGGAGCTATACCTCTCCCCACTCCATCATTAGCCAACAGACTCACTTGATGCGAGCCAGCTCTTGCCCATACTCTACCCACCTGGGGTGCTCTTGCCACAGCCTCCAGGTGATCTATTCTAGGATGAGGTCATTTAGCAACCTCTAAGACATCGATAGATCTATCCACCACTGTGACCCTCTCTGTAGCCACTAGTAGTTAACCTGGGGTCTCTCCCAGTCAACCCCTGTAAATGGGAGCCCTATCGGCCTCCGTACCGCAATGTGCTCCTAGCACCAAACTTGCAGCAATGATGTCAAAACCAGACATCAACCTCCCTTGTATACGATCTTGTGAAAGATCCTATACAAGCGACAGAGTACAAAGCTGTCCCATGCAAATCTGTACTCGTGGTCTCTCATGTCACAAACTATATCTGATAGGAGCCATGGTAGTATGCATTCGCTCTGGTGGTACAATAGTAAGCCACCTACCACCCCTGCAAAAACTTGAGTCAACCTAGATGCCCCCAGCATCTGTCATAGCGACTCAATGTTCACCTCGCCCTTCTCCAAGGTGAAGCTCGGGTCTCCAGTCAGTCTCATCATAGCCTGGCCCTGATTGGTCGTAGGCATCATCAACCATCCCTATATGGGGATCCTCATGATCCTCCATACGTCCTCAAGTGTGGGAGCCATCTCCCCTATCGATAACCAAAAATAGGATGACCCCAGATACCATCTCTTTGCTAGGGCTATTAGTAGCCCCATTTCATTCGATACTTGTGGAATCTTTGCCACATGCTGTAGCCCAACCTGTCCTAGATGGTCACGTTCTGTCTGGTCAAACGTGGCTATGTCATCTCTTAGTCTACCATATTTCCATTCTCGGCTCTTTAGTAATCCCCTCTGCAAAACAAACAATAACAACCAAATTTATTAATAACCAATCATTAAAATCAAATCAAACACATTTAAAAATCAAATTAAAGATGTTATCATCCACCATCAGATGATATCGTCCTAAATTTTGCAAAATCATCCTTTATAGGACGAATTCGTCTCCAATTTTGTAAACTTGGGGATCGCCCCTAGTTCGTTGATTTTGCCCTTTGACGAAATCGATGATCTAGGGACAATTTCGATGAAATAGGGACGATTTCGTCTAAACGACGTTGATGGCCTAAAAACGGCTACGATGCCCCAAATAATCCAAATTTTAATCTACCAATTTCACAAAGCAAAATCAAAACTAATCTACTAGGCTTAGATCTTTACCCGTAGCCCGCACCGGACCTCTGTTGCTCTGTGCGCTGTCTCCATCATTTCTTTCTCTCTGTAGAGCTTTGGAACAATAAAGATGAACAGTAAAAATGAATTAGGGTTTTACTCTATTTTCTTAATTTTATTTAAAAATCATCAACATTTAAATTTTTTGCATTTTCACATTTTTACCTCAAATGTTCGATTTGGGTAAAAACACGGAGGGGGCACCATAGTTAGCATTCGTACGATTCGACCAAGAATCGTCGTCTAAAAAATTGAGTACATTTTTTCTTTCTCATAAAACGGGAAAAACTCGTCTTTAACGCATTTTCTTCAAAAAATTCGCTAAAGAGGGGGCAAAATGTAGCACCCTAAAATTGGCACAGTTAAAAACCTTAGTAAAAGATAAAATATAAAAGATAAAATTTTGAATTTTAACCCCAAAACCACCTGTTACCCGTTTCCTCATTTTTCATGCCATTTTTAGGATTTGTTTTGATCGCTGGACGATATCGTCGTAGATTAGACGAGATCGTCCTAGATCTGACGAAATCATCTTGGACATAACGTCAAGATGATTTTTTCCCAAAACCAAATTTTCATAATTAGCTTATGTTTCAACATCCTCTCCAACTTTGGCAAAAGCGTGTCTGCGTAGTTGAAGATTGCCCTGTTGGAGATCTCCTAGATTGGGATGATCCCCAACCTCTTAAACATCTTCCTAAGCCTATATAAACTAGGATTTTCTAGTTTACCCCCCTGACCCTACCTGACCCCCTTGATTTTGATTTCCCTGAACCCCTTAGCTGATAGATTTAATTCCTTATTCCCTCGTACTACTGTCTATGTTCTATATTTTGCATTTTCTTGCAGGAATTCTACTATTTTTCAGTTGAAGATAGCTCGGATCGGTGCAAATGATCTTGGATGATTATGGATGATCTCGTATGATTGGAGGCATTCTTGACTATAGTCTAGATTGGGGGCAATCCGAGTCCAGAGTTTGTGTTCCCTTAGCTTTCTCTACATTTTTCATATTGTATTTCTACACTGTCTTGAATTATTATGTTTTTTGCATCTTGGAGTTCACCTCATTTAGCATAATTGCATGGTAAGGTTAAAATCAATCATTAAATCTATTGTATTTTCTTATTTGTTATTGGAATCCATTATTTAGGCATGTTGGCTATTATTTCTACCATTGTCCTTTGCTTTTGCACTTGTATATTTGGTATTTTATGTCTATTTTTGTGATTGTAGGTTTCTGACAAATTCGTCAGATATCAGATGATCTTGTCTGATCTCAAATGATTACGTATGAACTGAGATGATCTAGACTGCTACAAAAATCAGAATCTTCATCAAACATCCAAAATTAGGTATGACACATTCTAATTAGCATATTCTCTATTATTAGCACTCATTCATGTTTTTTGTATCCATTTAAATCATTATTGGTAGATAGTATAGTTTAGATTCATCTTGGCCAAACCTAGGAGTTGAATGATTGAGTATAAAAATGAGCACATCAAACCCACTATCAACCTAGGCGTGGAAACTACCACTCAACATTTTCCTAGTGAACCCACCATCCATCAAAAAATCACCCTTATACTCCTCCCTCGAGAGGTAGGACCTTCAAAGGGCCTCTTAGTCCGAGGTATTGTCCCATCCTTATCGCATCCCCCTTCCGGGCACGGATCCTATAGCCTAAGGGTAAGGATGCAAAAAATTTGGAGCGATACAGAGTTGCCATCAATGACAAAGGGGGATATTGTTGGACATTTTGAGTAGATAAGTTGTCATTGATGTCAAGAGTGAGTGGTCATTGATGTCAAGATTTTAGCACCAGTCAGTGGCAGCTTTAGTGGGCAGCATCAGTTTTAGGTTCTCCAATATGTGCAAAATATAACCTGGTTTCAGGAGATCATATGTGGACCAAAGTGCAAAAGAAGATGCCCAAGTAAATAATATTATAATATTATAAAAGGAAGTTTTAAATTAATTTATATAATTTTTATTATAAATTAATTATAATTTAATTTACTTAACCTAAGTTATGTAAATTAATTATTAATTAGTTTTAATACTAATTATAAAGTTAATTTATATTAATGTGTTAACCCAAAGGTGGGTTATTAAAATCATAATTCAAATTCAAATTACTAAAAGCGTCGACATGGGAGAAAAATCAAATTGTGTATAAAAAGGGGTATCCACCCACCTTAGAACTTACCATACCTTCATTTGAAAATTAATGTGAATTTCTTGCGATACGTGCTATAGCGAAGTGGAGAGAGTAGTGGACTTTGAAGAATTCAAAAGGTGCATGAGGCATAACGTGGAGTAAGTGCTTTCTCCTTCACATGGGGATTATAGCCAATGCGGTGGGCTCCCAAGAACTAAGGCACGTAGGCCTTAGGGATACGACAGATCGAATCACACCGAAATCCATTTTTAGGGAAAGCAAGGCATGCATTGGAATTTAGGCACCAAAAAATTTGGAAGTGGTTGTTGAAAAAATAAAAATTAATTTTTGCATTATATTTGGTTTATAATGTTACATGGAGATTTATAAGGGTTATGCAAATTAAATTTTGATATCATTTTATTTAATGGTTGGAAAGAGTTGTAAGGTGTTTATGACCTATCCAAAAAGCATTCACCTATCTAATAGATCAATTGGAATCAACATAAAAGCATGAAATGAGAAACAAGGTTGCATATGACAATAAAATGGATGCTTATTTTATTAATATTGGAAGTGAATCTCAGTTACAATCATGCCCCTCTTACGGTCACCCAAATGTTGATACAATCAATACAATTTCAAAGCCCCCAATGGAGTAGGTACAACATTAATGCTCTCTAAATAATCACAAACTACTCTATGCTGGAGTGGACCCTCTTATTCACATTGAGGAAGGTATTTGATAGTTGAACCTCCTTTAGATTTGATTCCCTACGGTCAAGAAACAATAGAGGAGCATTAAAAGCATTGGGAATTTCTCATGATGAGGTCCTTTGAGGAAATTGAACACAAATATGCTATAAACATATGAAATCAAGAAAGCATACAAAATGTGTTAAACCTATGTTAAATTGATAAATATTCCTAGATATGCATAAAGGAATAATACAACTAACTATCTAATGGCTTACTTATGTGAAGTAAAGCATGAAAGCATGAAAATAAGCCATTAATGTCCTAAATGCTATAATGAAGTAAATCTACTCAAATATTTAATAAGATCAGTCAAAGTCTCTAAAATACCAAATAAAGAATTAAACTAACTAATCTAACCTAGATAAGCACTCTGCAAATAGAATAGTAAGGGGATCTTACACCTATAGCAAACCATAGCTTAGATGAGTGGTCTACACTGTAAACTGTGGCTGATAACCACGATGAGCAACTTAGTAGTTTTGCCCTTCAATTCTAGGGATATGGACTTGATACTCCTTGTCAAATTGATGATCAAGGATCGCCTTAGTGTCCTCTGACAGATTTTGAGGTTGAATTGCTCGATTAGGCCTTTGTTTGCCCAAATTAGCGTTTCTTGGCATTCTAGCTCCTTAGGGCATCTATGGCATGAATTAACATGATGCTTGGGTTGGCAAAGTTATAGCAACAAATCTCTCTCTTAGTGCGCTCAAGTGAGTCCATAATTCTATAGGGCTTCACTACTCTAATCTCCAACTCTCTCTCTTCCTAGTTTGCCCTAATTTTGAGGGGTACTTATAGGACTACCCAAGGGCTAGGTGTGGCTTCACGGAGAAGCCAATATCAAGAAGGGGTGGTTAGGAAAGTTGGGTTGGAATATTCCATTCTTTAACCACATTCTTCTAGAAAAAATGGTTGTTCAAACCGATTTGACTTAGATGAAGGCCAATTGAACTTTATTTAAGATCGTAGGTGACAGCTGTAGTTCAAAATGTAGACCGTAGGTCTTAGTCGTGGTTCAGACTGATTAGGCCAAGGAGCCCAAATTGAGTGGTTAGAACCACTGCTCTATCTTGGATTCTATCCAAGATCTTCTATATGGTCTTGTAGCATGTCCATATGAGTAGTCGCCTTTGGAATGATGCATTTTAGATGTCTACAGATGCCCCTTTTGAGATGTGTTGTGAGATCGAACAATGCTGAGCAAAAATAGACCTCCTAGAACGATGTCAAATGTTCTATGATGATAATTAGTCGGATCAACATTAGATGCCCCATATCCTACAAAAGGATGTGCATCCTAGAATCATTGCTTCCAACTAGATGAAAAGCTTACATTTAAAAATCTTGTGCCCATATCATCTCGTATGGTGCGGCTATGCATTCCATAGGTATCTTCTAACCCATAGATCCGAATGGTGGAGAACAACCAGAAAACTTCATATTTTCTATTTTTCCCAAGAAAAGGGTTAATCTTTTGATAGCCATTGATAATGATTCATAAGACGAATGCAATTTTGACAAGATTGAGGGATCTACAATTTTAGGGATCTTCTACTGATTTTTATTATGATTATGATATTAAGACTACCCCCTCAAGTGACGAGTCGATGAGGGTAATGATTATGAATGAAGTGATGAGATTTCTTGACCACCATGGATGATATGCACAAATTTAGAATTGAGCATTTTAATGACTTGGCTAAGCCTAGTTCAACTTATGATTCTAACTGTTAATAGTAATTACACATTTCTATCCCATGGAGTAGTCCAGCTACAATAGCCATCTTAGGGAATGAAAATGATACAAATCCAATTAGATGTATGTTGAATCAATTTTTATTGATGATTTTTTGAAAAAATGTGTCATAAGAGAAATGACATGAAATGCCTCATTCCCATGGAGCAGTCCAACCTTGAAGGCCTTCTTCGGGATTGAAAAGAAGCATATCAAATCAATGATGACAATTTTACCCTAAATTTCCTTATGGTTATGTACTCATCTCATTGAATTGCATGGATCATCAGTCACTACAACTGCTAAGTATATAGAGTAAATAACTAAATACAAGGTGCATTTAAATTTTGATTATTTGATTTTTTTTGTTAATTTGAATTTTTTAATTGATCTTGGTGCTTGAACATCACCAAATTTGCAAAATTGATTGCTATTATTGATATTATGATCCATTAGGAGTCATTAATTTATCATTTAAGATCTTCCCATGATGGTATTTTAGTACATTTAATGCTAGTTGCGAATATCGGGTATAGTCTGCAGTTGAAACTTTCAAAATTTGGGAACCACAGGTCAGCACTACAAGTGGAAAACCATAATTTTAGGACCACGGGTGTTAGCTACGGTTCACCAAAATTAGGATAAAATATAAATAATTTTCCCATTTTAAAAATTTCATTATTGTCTTGCAAGAAACTACATTTCTAGAGAGCTCTGAGAGGTGAGAAGCATTTCCTAATCCAGAATGTTGCTAGACCTCATATCGCACTCATACCCCGATGGTGGAACCTAGAAAACCTTCCACTAGAAGAGTCATCGATGCGAGTAAGGTAACTAAAAACTGAGTCCTCACACTCATTAACCAATTAAAATGAACCATATTAATTACTACGATAAATTAATCACACTAAACTATTGACAATGAACCTCACCTTAGACTAGGCTAGTTTAGGTTTAATTTTTTGGCTAGCTAGGCTAGGAAGTGACCCTGAATGGGTCTTGTTCCTAGACCGTAGCTAGCAGCGGTGGTTCCCAATTGTTAAATTGGGAACCACAACTATCATTTGTGATTGTAATTCAAATTCCAATGATCTATTTTTGACCGCATGCAGATCGCAAGGTTGACCCGTGGTTCGACGACTTTAGAAAAATTTATCAATTTTTTTTATTTTTCTAAGGTTTTATGGCAATTAATGTCATTTATTACACTTTTGAAGTACTTTTATGATGTTTTTGATTTTTATTGATCACTTTTGACATGTTTTTGTTGTTTTATCATTTTTTTTTTAATTTGTTTGATGTTTTTAAGATCGTTTTTATTTGTTTTTGGTTGTTTTTAGTTAGATTTTTCTTTATGCCTTGTTTATTTTTAGAGGTTAAAATCTAGAGCCAGTGAGTTGGATATACTTAACACCCTCTGTAGATAGCTTACTGGCAGGGAGTGAAAGTGGTTTGGAGTCGTCGACTTTGGCTACATCTTGGATCTACCCATTATTAGGGTAGATCAAGCTTACCTAACTACATTGGCCCAACACTGGAATGCATGGACCAATACATTTCACCTTTCGATAGGTGAAATGACCATTACTTTAGAGGATGTCTATCAGATCTTCAGGATCCCTATTTATGGCAAGGCCATAACCTCCTCCTCCTTCCATCAGAAGGAGGATGCTTTTTTTGCTATCTTTGACGACCAGAGTGAGGATGCCCAGCGCAAGATCGACCATGGTAGCATTCACATCAGGTACTGGTAGAAGGAGAACATCTTCTCTATTAGAGGTAGTTTTTATGCACCTGGTGGTGCATATTGCACTTCCAAACTCCTTGGGCATGAAGATTCCTTGGAACCTTCTAGCCAATGCTCAAAGGGTTGTTCAGAGTTCCATAGATCAGCCACTACTCCTAGCCTAGGGGAGCACCTTATTGTGCTAGCTATACTATGAGTTGTACCATATCACTAGTAGGAGATGGGTTGGGATCAGCAGTAGTCTGCTTCTCCAGATTTGGTGTTTGCAACACATCAAGATCGACCATCCTATGAAGCTGCACCTTCCTATAACTTCTATTAACAATGAGCATCAATGCTATGTAGTTTGTTGGCCTCATGAGGAGGAGGAGTTCCAGAGCAGGTCCCATGTAGGGAATGTAGACCACTACATTTCTAGATTTGTAGTTCTTGTACCGGATGACATTTAGTGGTGCTCATACATGGACTACCTTGCATGGGAGGAAGTTGGTGAGTGGCTGTACCAGGCTCATCAAGATAGGTGGCTACTTGGCCACAAGGACAAGATCATGGAGTATCAGTTTTACTCTCATGTCTTGTGGTAGTTTGGCTTAGTACAAGATATCCTAGAGTTGCCTATCATCTACAAGTGATTGGTACTGGAGACTCATTTGACATGAATTTAACCGATAACACTAGGGAATGTGGCTGATGATTTCTAGGATACTAGAGTTGGCAGGGCTAGGACCATCCCAACGTATGATACGTGGTGGTCTCTACTATAGTGGTAGGGATCGAATCCCCTTGGTAGGACAAAAAATCAGGTAGAGGTCAAGGCTAAACCAAATGGGCATAGAGTGCACCAATGAACTGAGGGCAGATGGGGCATAGAGGTCCTAGTAGAGGAGGCTCCATAGGTCAAGGTGAAGGAGGAGGCATCAAAAGAGTGTGAGGTGCCTCCTGACAGTGATGTAGGACAACTCCTAGCTCATATTGCTACTTTGTAGAGTTAGGTGGGTATGCTTCATACTTAGCTACAACATAGGGATACTAGCCTCGCCATAGCAGAGGTGAAGCTTTCTCATGGGAAGAGACAATAGTGGGAGTATGATGAGGAGAGGCCTCTCATCAAGGCCTAAATTACCATAGCAAGTATAGATATCCAGCGGCTTACTACAGAGCATGATTTAGCATGGACTCAACTGGACCTAATGACCAGAGAGAGGGATTCACTGAGGGACTCGAGGGCTATTCCCTCATCCTCATAGGTAGTTATGACACCACTTGTAGCTCCATATCACCTATTTCCCTTAGGTGAGGTGGCTCACTTCCCTCTTGGAGGAGGGAAATGCATGATCGTCTATGAGAGTAGCTCGCATTTTCATGCTAGAGGATCACATTCGATTGATAGGTGGAGAGGTTCCAGAGGACACCCAGACCATAGGTACTCATAGGAGAAGCTCTCGAACCAGGACTAGAGAGATCGAATAGTCTTATACTAGTTCAAGACACCAAATCCACAGGACCGAGAGGACACACAGGTTCTCTAGTACACATGGAGCCATCTCACACAAGAGCCATAGGGATGGTGGGGGTGAAGGTGGTGACTCTCAGGCTAGGGTTGCAGGCCCTTCATAGTACCTATCTATTGAGATATTTATTATACCAGTTTTGATTGTAAGGTCGAGGACCTACATAGTTGTAGCCTACAGGAATTTTTTATGTACCCCCATGTACTCTTTTGACACATATATATGATATTGATCATTTTGGCTCATTATGTGTACTTGTATATTTTTAATTTTATGTTTATATTATGCACATGGATGCAAATGTTTACATTGATGCTATGCTTATGTAATGTGATGTATGGATGACATGCACTAGATAACTATTTAATTTTATGATGATGATGGTGTGCAGTGATTTAGATGCTTAGATATGCTTTTTATTATGGATTCATATGGATGCGATGCTTTACTTTTTTAAATACATATTTAATTTTGCTTTATTGTATGCATTTAATTTATGATGATATCACGATATGTTGATGCAATGTATGTAATGCATTATTTACATGATGGTAATCTAATGTAAATGAACCTGTATGATTTAATAACTTAAAACATAAGGAATGAATGTGATATATAATTTTAAAAATATAAAGGATGATACCATAGAATGTGTAAAAATCATGAATGTAATTGAAAATCCTCATTACAATAATTTAATCAATTAATCACCCATATATGAAATGCAATGGTATGAAGCGGTATGATACAAATTATATAATGTGTCATTCTATTTTCTTTTACAATTTTGAAAAATATGCACAATATAGTCAGTGGTCGTCTAGATATCATTTTTGATATCCATCCGATATCTATCCTATATATTGATTGTGCTTTATATAATGATGTATCATGGATTCGATACTTTTTCAGTTTAATGATTTGCAGTACTTGGTATTGTGTTGCTATTAGAGAAACTTTTGAGGTTTTCCATGAGACTCAAACACCCTAGTAGACTTCTCAAAAATCACATGTTAACTGTACAAGGCTTTTTTTGGACAAGGCTTTCATCACGAATGACCCAACTTTTCATTACCCTTGTGTATGCACACGAGTATTTTTAGATAGACCCTAGGCATAACCAGATGTCAGTCAGGACTCTTTCAACCCATATGTGAGATTGGGTTCCTCCTATGTTCATATCATCCTTGTTTTAGACTTCATTGTACTATACTGATAGACAATCTTGGGCACTTAGAGCTAGCTCATCTCATAAATTGATCAAGACTACCCCTCCAAAAAAAGTCAGGACTCTTTCAACCCATTGCTGCATTTAGAGATCACCCAATAAAGCTACTACTATAGAAGTAGGCATGACTCTTTCAATCCATTGTTGCACTCAGGGTTCATTCTATGGATTTGAAGTGGTGAACAATCCAGGGATTCAAGTTCTCACCCTATTTTGATTTTTTGCTCATATGTAGTGATAAAAATCACTGTTTTTCATGTTTTACTCTGAGTGATAAAAATCACTGTTTATTCCCATTTTTCTTGAGCAAGGGATTTTTATAGTGATTTTAATTCACTATATCATTTTATATTTGAACTTTGAACTTTGAACTTTGGGTTTGAAATTTAAACTATGTATCTATGTACTTTTGCCAAGGTTCGCCACTCTAGACCGAACTATTTGCAAGATAAGCAGGTAATAAAACCCATATCTCTAAATAACCAGGACCACTTTCATAGCTTTCATCATCCCTTATCTTAGTAAGATTTTAAATGTGTCTATTGTGACGGGATACTGATATGCCAAGCACTATCACAACTAATGACCTCATCTACAAAAGCAAAAACAACTTTCTATGATGTCTGAGAAACCCACTAGGTATGGATGAGTGAATAAAAAACTTTGATATACATACATATCTCATAGAAACACGTGTTGTGTATGAATGTAGTAGATTATGATAAATACAAAGGTGCATGATTAAAACACAAACGTGGCATCGTTTGTAAGACTGACAAACACAATCCCTCCTGACTACGAAATGCAATGGATGACGAATGCCTATATGTAATGCAATAATGAAATGAATGCATGTGTAAATGGACATGCATAATGCAAATGCAAATGCAAATGTTTTTGGAATTTTATTCTATAACATTTTTTTTTGGATTTTATTGATTTTATAAATTTTTATGGATTTTGAGCCTTTATATCAGACCAAATGTCATAGTACATGCCTTTTGAGCCTTTAGGAGTGTAGGCCTAAAATTCTCGTACTCATTTCCTCTAGGCCGATGGATCTGTGCCTCAGAGGGGAATGGGAAAATAGTAGAGCTACACCTCGAAAGAGAGGCACTTAAGTGTGCTTTCTTGTGGTGATTTTTTGACAAATTAAGGGTTCACCAGGAAAATTTTAGCGGTAGTTTCCATACCTAGGTTTGGAATATGTTTGATGTGTTATTTTTATAAAATCATTCACATACACCTAAGTTTTGGCCTTTATGCAACTAAACTATCTATATGCAATTTTGATTTAATGAAGATAGTAGACAATGGATACAGAATAAAATGCAATCCCTAAAACTAGGGCTAAAATAAATTATACACCTTACTTGACCCGGATGTTTTATGAAGGTTTTGAGGTTTGTAGTAGGATAGAATCACCTTTGTTTTTGACATAATCGCCTCTGTTCCAAACAAAATTGCCTCTGATTTAACAAAATTGCAGGCGATTATGTCACAATCCTACAACAAAATAGTTGATAGTAAATAGAGGATAGAAAACAATGTTTCTTGCAAATTATAACAGTTTCTCATACTCCAAGTCATAGATATATTTTAATTTCTATATGCAAATGGATATGAAATGATATGAGAACACTATGATAAAAATTCAACTTAATATGCTATGGATTTGTACGATTATGATCCTGATTTCATGATGTAGTTAACTAGAATGATGGTGAACACCAAGATGCAATATCTAAATCTAAATAATAAATTAAATGGACATGATGCAATGCATAGAAAAACAAAAAATTAGGAAAGAAAAGCAAACAGTGATTTGAATCCTTGCCCCCAGCTAATCTAAATACATGATCACCTACTCTATGACGAAATCTCCTATCACTTCTGTCAAAATTGCTTGTCATTTTTGTCGATCTCCAGGTGATTATGATGGTATTTTGGGTGATTATAACTGAGACCTGCAACAAAAATAGTGAAAATAGGGATTTTGGGAGGTGGAATTGTGTAAAAAATTGATGTGAGGGATCCTAAAGGGATTTCAAAACAATCTCAGGGATTAAAGTCCAACCAGCTAGCTAGTCAGTTATTCAGTCAATCAGGAGGAAAAAGGGAAAAAGGGACCTAGATTAAATAGGCCAAGGGGGATTTGAGGGAGTTGGGAGGTTAGGCTAAACATGGAGAAGGTTTTGATCCCTCCTATATTTTCCACCTTCAATTTTTTCATCAACAACCCTGATTCGAATAACGGCTAAACTAGGTAAAAGGTTTTAAAACATATTTTGCATTTTAGCAAATTTGTTAAAATTCTATTTGGGACAAAATTGTCTGGTGATTTTGTCGATCGTCGGGCGATTTTGTTTATTTTATGGGCAATTTTTCCCAATGGTCAAGAAGTTTTTGTTTTTTCGAGCGAAAAATGAGGAAGACGATGTCGAAATTGGACATATTATATACCATTGGAAAGATCTTTTAGAGACCTATCCAATGGTATAAAATTTGAGAAGAATTATGATGATTTTATAGGGTAAAAATTCTATTGAAGATGACATTACTTTTTTAGGAGAAAAACTAAGGAAAATGAGTCAATTTTTCATGTCTACATTTTGCCCCCTCTTTGACGCATTTATGAACAATAAATGCATCAAAGAAAAGTGTAGACACTTGAGTAGAAATGATTATGATTTGAAACGGGCAAAAAGGAATAGATGGTTTAGAATGAATTGTTTATGTGAAATTGATGTCTTAGAAAAAATAATTACTAATTTATTGACTAGGATGCCCCTCGAGTTTTTACACCAAATTTTACGTTTGGTGGAAAACTTGAATTTGATCTTCTTTGTTTTATGTGACTTTGTGTGATTTATTGGATGATTTATTATATTTTCTAATGATAATTATGTTGCATAATTTCTTTTAATCATGCTTTGATTTTTGAACATTTTGATCATGCTTAACATAAAAGGAAAATGATTTTGTAAAGTGTGTTTTGAGAAAGATGATTTTGTGTGATGATAGATTTGAGAGGTTAGCAATGAACCTCGAAGGATGTTGTGCTGATATATGACTATTGGTGGAGTTCAAAACTCACAAAGTCATGAAGAAAATCATGTTATGAGGAAGTTTTGTACTACTAATACCAAAATATTGTGTGCTTAAGAATAATATTAAGGCTTTATGATGAGAAAGAAATGTTTGATGTTATTTTGAGATAAGATGTTTGATAGATTCTAGTAATAAACCTTGAAGGATGTTGTGTTGTTATGAGACTGTTGGTGAAGTTCAAATTTTGCTAAGTCTTAAAGCTAATCCTGTTTGTGAGGAATGTTTTTGATATTGCTAAGAATTGTTGTATGCTTAAGAATAATCTTAAGGCTTTTGTGGTAATATGTGTGATGTTCATTTGATAATAATGTATGTGGTAAATTTTTGTGAAATATATTGAGCAAAGCATGAAAAATTTGAAGGATGATTTATGCTAAGCATAGAATTTCTAAGTGTGAAATTATATGAAATAATTACTTAGGAATAATACCATCATCACGAAAATCAAAATGAAATACATGATGATATGAAATTATTTATTCTTTTTAAAATGTAAAGTAATGTAGGATAAATAATTGTATCACATGTTTCAAAAATATTATGAAATATTTATGAAAATATATGGACTAATTTTGGGCATGAAAAATTAGAAAGATGATTTGTGCTATGTATAGAATTCCTAGTGTGAAAATTGATCAGAATAATTCCTAGGAAATAAGTAGATCAAAAATCTCAAAAACAACTTATTGCAAAAATAACATGTAGATCAAAATCACTTATAATGTGCATATGAAAGTAATGATAAACTTAACGTTGTCCCACAAATTTCAAAGAAATATTTTAACTTATTTCTAGGACAAATTCAAATTTATCAAAAACTAGTGTGTGATAAGTGAGTTCATTATCCATCTTGATTTTCATGATGATACAAAATCTCCCAGGGATCAAATGTGTGTGCTTTGTAATGTTCGTTTACTAATTTTTAGTAAGGTAGTGATGCAAGCAAACTTGAATGAACCAATGTGTGTGCAAGTGAAGGGTTCATTAACCATGATTTTTGTGCATGAAATCGTACTAGACTACTATGTAAGTCAAGTCATCAAAAGCTAGCTAATCCACAAGTGGACATAGGTCTATATAAAATAAGGTCGCTAATGTGACAAACATGTCACCACGTGAAAATAAATTATCCAATGTCAATCAAGTTGGACACAAATCACCTGTTATAGGGCTTACCTCATGATTTTCGAATAACTGAGAATTCCAGGGATTCAAGCTCATTTACCCTTCTTTTTTTTCACTATCAAGGGGTAGGTATTTTTTTCAATTTGTTTTGAACAAGGGGATTTTATTGCTTTTATTTTTCTCTTTTTGTTCTCTTTTTGATTTTTTTCTCTTTTGACTTTTGACTTTTTCTTTTCTTGATTTTCCTTTTGGGATACTTGCTCGGATTGGCTGTAGAGCAAGGTATTTTTATTCGGGTAGGGGTGAGCTTGTCCTTTTGCCAATTCTCAAAAATTCTAGACCATGTGCATGATAGGATAGCAGGGGAAAATTATTGCTCAAGAGACTAAGACTACTATGTAGTATCATTTTTCGAATTTGTAACAAATAATTTTAATGTGTAAAAGTGTACTTGGTTCAAGAAATAACAAGATCATTCTCGAAACTCAAATTTATTTAGTGAAATAGTGATCTTCTATACAAGAGAGATTTATAATCATAGTGATAAAATCAAAATAACTAATTTGTGAAATTAAGTGTATGGTTCAAGATAACTTCTGAATTAATCCGAAATAAAGGAAAATATAGCTTCAAAATTTTGAAATACAACAACAAATAACAATGCAGAATGATTTGAAATAGTTTTGAGATTTTGATACTTTTTTATTTTTTTAGTTGTTTTATTTGATTTTTTTTTTTTACTTTTGATGATGGAATTGGTGGTATAAACAAGATGATCTATATACACTATATGAGGTGATTTACATATATCATGTCTAAGGTGGCTTAAAAATCAAAAGAGATTTTTAAGGATAATTTGATTGTGGTGAAGGTAAGAACAAAAGGTGATGAATAAAATGTAGCAATAACAAAAGCTTTGTTATAATGTAGAATAATGTAGAAAAGGATTTGACTTTTATATGTGTAAAATTGATCCTATTACAAAAAAAAAATGTCAGAAGGATAAGAATGTTCTTCATTCTTATCACTATCTTCCAAGTCTTGATAATATGGAGAGAACATATGTAAAAGATATACATGGGTGGTATTTGGTAAACAGGGATGATTGGATATGGATGAAGAAAAGTGATTGATAGGAAGTAATTGTGACAATGGATAATATATAGAACTTGATGTTTCAATCGTTAAAGATTCTTCAAATGGTGTTGGGTCACCATGTATGGTAACAATTTTATTTGCAAGTTTGAACTTCAAACATTGATGAAGAGTATAAGGGACAACCCTCATCGTATGAATCCAAGGACTTCTGAGAAGTAGGTTGTAAGGTGAAGGGCAAGATGCTACATAAAACAAAGTATCTAGGATCTTGGGTCCACCCTTAAGGGAAATAATTATAGTGCCTTGAGCTTCTTGAATTTCATTGTTAAAATATTTTATAATAACATTTGATTCATTGAGATCTTCTTCCTTTAATCTGAGTTTTTGGAATAATTGATAAGTGCATAAATTAAAAGAGGAGCCATTATCTACCATGATAGTTTTAATAGATGTTTCTTTAATAAATCCTGTAATGTAAAGAGAGTATTCTTCTTGTGGAGTAGAGGAAGAAATATCCTCATCATAGAATGAAATATGATTAACCTCAAGAGGGCTTACACCATTAATTGTGTTCTTAGGGAAAAGATCATGAGGAACAAATTGTTGGCTAGGTATCTTGAACAAAGTTTTCCTATGAACATGAGAAATTTTTAATACTTCTTAAAGGGATATATTTTCTTTAGGATTAATCACTTGTTGTTGACTATCAAAGTGGATTTCAGATTGAGATTTTGATGCTAAACATGGGCTTTCTATGCTTAAATTCTATTTTGGGTCATTCTCTAGAGCCAAAGATAGTTTTGAAGGTTGGTCAAATGAGGAATCCATGTCTTGAATATCAAATTGAGTTGACTAAACTTGAGGTTGCTCATTTGTAGTTTCTATTACAATATTAGTAACATCATCGTGATGGGACACATTAAGATGCAATATTTGATTGGTTTCCTATTGTTGATAATTGAATAGGGGTTCTTGGGAGATCCCCATGTCTTGATTTATTATGGGTATTTATTGTGTAGGAGTTTGATTGTTTATTGGAGATTTATAATCTATTGTAGATTGTAATTCCTTTTATAGTAAAAATACCCTTGTCAATCAAATATTGAATTGCACATCTTAAATTTCTATATTTTTGTGTCATATGTCCATCCACTCCATTATATTCATAATATAGCTCAGGTTTATACCAATCTATTATGGTATCAGGTTTTCTTATGGTAGGTAACTCAATCCTATTTGTATCAATTAAATGCTTAAGGATTATATCCATTGGTTGATTGAGCTTAGTAAATTTATGTGGTGAAGGTTTTTGAGAGGTTTTTGATAATTGCCTTAGGAATTCAGCCATAAAATGACTTAATGGTTTATTACCTTTTTTTCTTTATTATGGGTAGAATGATGATAGGAATATTGTGAAGTATGATGTGAGTGCATGGTAGGATTGAAAGAAGAAGTATTTTCTTGTTGAAATGTATATGTTGTGTTGAAAGAAGAATGTCGAAATGGTTGAGAAGGATTATATGTGGACCAATAGGCATAATATGGATATGTGGGAGAAAATATAATATCGTTATGAAGAGGATTGGAAAAGGGAATTTTTTGTTGGGGTAAGGATGAAAAATGAGAAAAGTGTAATAAAGGTGATGTTGAATATGGATGAGGTTGGTCATAATCAACAAATGCATTTGGCAAAATTTTCCCAACATTACTGATGGGATCATATTGATTTGAGTTAAGATTCATGGTTTCTTTAGTACTTCTAAAAGTAATATTTGGTATCTAAAATTTAGAATTGAATCTAAAACATACAAATTTGAAATGATGATTTTTTTGTTATTTTTTTGGTATATATATATATATATATTTGTTTTTGTTTTTGATGTTTTTGAATCATAAATATGCCTATGTTATTCACGTCGGGTTCACCAAAGAATGTAGGCCTAAAATTTTCACACTCCTTTCCTCTAGGCTGATGGATCCATGCCTCAGAGGGAAATGGGAAAATAGTAGACCTACACCTCGAAAGAGAGGCACTTAAGTGTGCCTTCTTGTGGTGATTTTTTGATAAATTAAGGGTTCACCAGGAAACTTGTAGCAGTAGTTTCCATACCTAAGTTTGGAAGATGTTTGATGTATTCTTTTTTAAAATAATTCACATACACCTAAGTTTTGGCCTTTATGCAACTAAACTATCTATATGCAATTTTGATTTAATGAAGACAGTAGACAATGGATACAGAATAAAATGCAATGCCTAAAACTAGGGCTAAAAGAAATTATAAACCTTACTTGACCCGGATGTTTGATGAAGTTTCTAAGGCTTATAGTAGGACAGAATCACCTTTGTTCCAGATAAAATCACCTCCGATTTAACAAAATCATAGGTGATTATATTGCAATCCTGCAACAAAATAGTTGACAATAAATAGAGGACATAAAACAATGTTTATTGCAAATTATAACAGTTTCTCATACTCCAAGTCACATATATGTTTAAATTTCTATATGAAATGGATATGAAATGACATGAGAACACTATGATGACAATTCAACCTAATATGCTATGGATTTGTGTGATTATGATCCTGATTTCATGATGCAATTAACTAGAATGATGGTGAACACCAAGATGCAATATCTAAATCTGAATAATAAATTAAATGGACATGATGCAATGCATAGATAAATAGAAAATTGGGAAAGAAATGCAAACAATGATTTGAATCCTTGCCCCCAGCTGATCTGAAGATAGGATCGCCTACTCTTTGACGAAATTGCCTACTCTTTGATGAAATCTCTTGTCACTTCTATCAAAATTTTTTGTCATTTTTGTCGATTGCCAAGTGATTATGATGGTATTTTGGGTGATTATAACTGAGACCTGCAACAAAAAAAGTGAAAATAGGGATGTCGAGAGGTGGAATTGCATAACAAATTGAAGCGAGGGATCCTCAAGGGTGTTCAAAACAATCTCAGGGATCAGAGTCCAACTAGCTAGCCAGTTAGTTATTCAGTCAATCAGGGGGAAAAATGGAAAAAGGGGCCTAGATTAAATAGGCCAAGGGGGGATTTGAGGGAGTTGGGAGGTTAGGCTAAACATGGAGGAGGTTTTGATCCCTCCTATGTTTGCCACCTTCAATCTGTTCACCAACAACCCTGATCCGAATGATGACTAAACCAGGTAAGAGGTTTTAAAATAGATTTTTTTCTTTTAGAAAATTTGTTAAAATTCTATTTGGGACAAAATCACTTGGTTATTTCATCGATCGTAGGGTGATTTTGTTGATTTGATGGGTGATTTTGCCCAACTGTCAAGAATTTTTGGTTTTTTGGAGCAAACAAATGAGGAATACGATGTCAAAATTGGACATATTATATACCGTTGGAAAGCTCTTTTTGAACCCTATCTAATGGTATAAAATTTGAGAAGAATTGAGATGATTTTATAGGGTAAAAATTCTATTGAAGATGACCTTACTTTTCTAGGAGAAAAACTAAGAAAATGAGTCAATTTTTCATGTTTACAAGGAGTGACCAAATGACAAGGAAATGTCATTGGAGATTTTTGATTGACCAAACTACTCGTAAGAGACCTTGGAGCTTTTTAGGATGATCGAGTGGTTTTAAGCAAACCCTCAAAGCCTTTTGGGATGATCGAGCGATTATAAGAAAACCCTTGGGGCCTTTGAATGACACGACCAAGTGGTTTGAGGAACCCTTAGAGATTTTTTTTTGGGATGACTGAGTAGTTTCTTAGAAAACCCCAGAGCCTTTGGGCTAACCAAGCAGTTTCTCAGAAACCCTTGGTACCTTTTTGAGATGAATAAGAGGTTATAAGTAAACCCTCGGGGCCTTTTACTATGATCTCAAGCATAAAATGCCTTAATATGGATGATGTTGAGAGGTTCGGGCTCTTCAACACCTCCTAGCGATGTTAGGCGATAGGTACCTAGATCAATATTTTTAGATATGTTATAGGATACTATACAATTACCTATGAATTTTTCTTGTATATCTAGCCATAAATTAGAGTTCTGTTGGTTCTATTTCAATACAAGATCCCCAACTTCAAAGTGTCTCTGGTGGACTTTGATATTATAAGCTCATTTTAGTCACTCTTAATAAACATGGATATGCTCTAGGGCATTAACATGATGTTCATTAAGCAGCATCAGTTGATCCAATCGAGCTTGTCGTGTGGTGTCATCATCGATGAACTCTTTTAGTGTGATGCATAGTGTTGGAATTTCCAATTCCAAGGGCATAATGGCCTTAGCACCATATACTAGTGAAAATGGCGTTGCCTCAATGGGCATTCAAATGCTAGTCTTGTAAGCCCATAATACAAGGGGTAGCTGAATATGCCAATATTTGTGGCTTTCTTGGATAATCTTTTTCAATGTGGCCACCACTATCTTGTTTGAGGCCTCAGCTTGCTCGTTTTCTTGCAGATAATAAGGAGTTGCAAAATTGTGCTTGATTCTATATTTAGACATCAAATCTCTCACATTTTTGTTCTTAAATGATGTTCCATTATTCGATATTATTTTGGATGGAATCCCAAAATGAATTATGATATGCTCTAGTATAAAATTTGTTATACGAGATCCAATTGTCATTGTGAAGGGTATTACTTCCACCCACTTTGTGAAATACTCAGTAGCTATGATAATAAATGTATGCCAACCGGATGACAAAGGAGAGATCTTGCCTATAAGATCTAATCCCCATTGAGAAAATGGCCAAGCCGCTTGGATGGGATGTAAGGCCTGTGATGGCAAGTATGTAAGATTAGCATGATGTTGATATTTGATGTATTTATTGACATACACATTACACTCCTTCTCCATAGTGGGCCAATAGTAACCCATTCGAAGGATGCACTTGATGATGGCCATGCTGCTAAAATGGCTACCGCACGTACCGTCATGAGCTTGTGAAATCACCCATGATGCCTCTTGGGGCTCTAAGCAACGAAGGAGAACTCCATCATAGCCTTGTCGGTATAATATATCTCCTATAAAGACATATTTAGCCACTTTTTGCTTGAATGTGTGTTTTACAATGACAATACCTCTGGTATTATACCAAGTTTTAAGAAGTATTGGATTTGCAACATCCAGCTCTGATAAGTCTCAGCTTTAGATGCCAAGATGACTTGCTCCCCCTGTATATTTGATTTTGCAAATGCAGACTAGGAAAAAACTTTGTGGTGAATGGTAGTACCACTCTTTATCAGACTCTGAGAGGTTAATGCCCACCAGGGTGCCTTATTTAGAAATTCTTTAGCTCTGTAGAACCATTCAAATTTTGGTTCCATGCTAATCATGTTGATTGAAATTTTATTATCAAAGGCTTTGCACTCCACTGTAGGATGCGAGAGCATCTTGACATGGATGGTAGTGAAGTCCATAGATAGATTTTAAGGGATTAAGGATCCTAAAGAAGCCATGGTGTCTATGAACCTATTTTATGAATGAGGGATTGCCTCGATGTCATACCATTCCAATTTAGCCAGATATGTAGCAACAAGATCCTTATAAGCTTTCAGTATGGGATATCGACACTGAAATATCCCCTTAACTTGGTTTACTATGAGCAAGGAGTCACCAAAGATATTTAATCTTTTAATGTTCATGGCGATGGTTGTGTGGAGGCCCAGAAGTAGGGATTTGTGCTTAATGTTGTTGTTGGTGCAAAAAAAGTCTAATTTAAATGACAAGGGCATTGGAGCTCCTTGCAACATGAAAAACACTATTCCTGCACCACCTCCTTGCTTGCACTTCAAACCATCGAAGAACAGAGTCATATCAATGTTATTCTTTGGTTCTTTGGATTTGAGAGCTTCAGATATGATGAAGACTAAATCGTTCGAAATATCAATGGTTAGAGACCTATTGTTTGATAGAGGTGCCTCATCCAGCTGATCAGTATGACTTGTCCCTTATTGGAATTTTGTCTTATGAATTCCAGATCAAATTCTATTAGTAACATGATCCAATTTTTAGTATGCGTATTGTGATACATCTTACTCATCATGTATTGCAAAGGATTTTGTTTGGATATAAGATATGTCGTATGACTTAGCATATAATGTTGCAATTTATTGGTAGCGAAAACTACTTCTAAACATAGTTTCTCTACATATGCATACTCGAGCTCATAGCTCACCAAGGTTCAACTAATATAATATATAGCTTTTTCTTTACCTTGCACATTATTTTGGGCTAACATGGTTCCCAATGCAAAGTCGGTTGTTGATATATATAGTATAAAAGGCACCTTTGGCCTTGGTGGAGCTAGTATTGGTAGTGTCACCAAGTATTTCTTTATTTTAGTGAAAGTTGCTCGACAGTCCTCATCCCAGTTGAATGGGACCCCCTTATATAGTAGTCAATTCATGGGTCGATATTTATCTAATAATTGAGTGATGAATCGCTTTATCGATGCTACTTTGCCCTGAAGGCTTCTCAACTCTTTAATGTTGGAGGGAGGACGCATCTCTAAGATAGCCTTGACCTTCACTGGGTCGACTTCGATGCCTCATTTAAAAATGATGAATCCTAAGAGTTTACCAGAAGTTATGCCAAATATGCACTTCTTAGGATTCAGCCTGACATTGTGCTCTATCAGGCAATCGAAGACCTTCCTTAAGACCTTTGCATGCTCTTCTTGCAGTAATGACTTGGCCAACAAGTCATCAATATAATATTCTATAATATTATGCATATAGTCATGAAAATTGTATGTCATGGCCTGCTGATATGTGGCACCAGCATTTTTGAGGCCAAATGGCATAACTTTATAGCAAAATATTCCCCATGGTATTATAAATGCGATTTTATGCTGGTCTTTGGATTTAATACAAATTTTATTGTAACCAAAAAACTATCCATTAAGGAGAGCATTTCGTGACCTATAGTTACGTCTACAAGAGCATCAATATTTGGAAACAAAAATGAATCTTTGGGTGTTGCCTTATTTAGGTCTCTAAAATCTATACAAATATAGATTCTTCCATCAGGTTTTCCTATGGGCACCATATTGGATACCCATTCTAGATAGTCTATGGAGATTACAAATTCTATGTCCAACATATTTTGTAGCTCATCTTTCACCATTAAGGCTACTTTTGGATGCATATTTCTAAGATTTCGCTTGATCGACTTCTTCATCATATCTAGCAAAAGGTTATGCACAACTAATTTTGGGTCTAGACCTAGAATATCCTTGTACATCCAAGCAAAAATATTAGGTCTCTCTTTTAGCAGAGGGATGACTGTGGCATGCTCATTAGAAGTGATGCTCTCTCCAAATTTAACCTTTCTTGGATTAATGGGATTGTTACTAATATCCACATCGAAGGTTTCTTCTACTGACATGTGTGATCCCTCCTCAAGATGATGAGGCATAGGAATCAAATGGATGTCATTAGTCGAGTTGATAAGTTCTACATCAAAAGTATTTTTAGCATGATAGACATCATATGCACAACCTGGTGAAAAATTAAATGGTTGTAACATTTCTTTATTAAGGAAGAAATATTCAGGCTCAACGGGTGAGTCAACATGATCCCATTTGATAGCATCTACATTAAGATACAACAGTTTGGATGGATCTACTCTATTGTGGAGTGGGGTGGTCAAATCAATGGAGACCATATTGATGGAATGGAATTGATATCTAGGACCATATGAAAAAACCTTTACATCATAGATGAAGCTCTCATACCCGAGATCTGGCTCTAATGGCATGGGCACAAATGGGTCCTCTCTATGAGAAATATAAACTACTGGATCCTCTCTATGCACTGGTTGCAATATGGGATCATTTGGCTCATAAAGCTCCATGTAGGTAGGTGGACGGGAAAACAACATGTGATAAATCACATTAAATTTTGGTGGTATTCCCCTAAGGCGAGGGTCGAGATTGATTTCTCTTCGCATGTCCTTAGTCGTATATAGTGCATTACAGTGATGTAGGTAGGGAGGTCCTAGATAGGCTCTCCCTATTTCATCCTCTTTGTCACTATCATAATACAATCCTTCATCTATACCTATAGGTGGGGGACGTTCTTGCAGGTGCAATCCCATGAATCTCACTTCCTGGTCACTATCATCAATATTCAAAAAAATTGGATAATTAGTCCATATGTATGACACTAATGAGAAAACTGGCTCTGCTTCTTCCCCCAAATGATCAATGTTGGAAATAATCTCCTTGATAACATGTACCAACTTTGTAGGCAATAGGTGATGTGCATACAAAGGCCTTAAATAGCCCTCCTTAGCTTCATCCTCAAATTGATCATTGTTTGAGGATTCACTGTAAGCATCATAACTTGGTCCACTTATCTCGGAGGTGGACTCCTCTCCATCATCACTATAGAGATCTCATGACTCAAGATCACCTAAAACTATGGGGTTATGCCCCTACACACCTATGTTGTTGGTTGCATTATGGATTTGATGACCCAGGTTGCATTTGGGGTTCTGCTCTATGCTCATTTGCTCTAAGAGCCCTTCATGATGTTCTTCAAGTGGCACATAAGTTATGATAAATACCATTAGGTTAGTCCTCCAAAATTTGGAAGGATTAGGATGATATGGGTTGAAGTCCACATCATCCCCTAGACTAAGGTACAAATGATCTAAGGATGTTGTGAGCAAATCATCTTGTCCTTGTATCTGTAACCCCAACCCGAACCTATCATTTGCTAGCCGATAATGTGACTCAAAAATATTCCTACGTCCTTGTTCAAATAGACCAAGTCCGTACCCATGCCAGTGATATAACTCAAAAATATGCATGGAGTACTTTGGGTTGGATAAATAATGAACATTTACTATGAAATTTTTGTCACTATCTTCATCCATGGACGCTCATGTTGGAAGCTAATCCAGCCCAACGTAGATGAAGTTAGTCCAATTAGGTGGCTCTCCCAATGGTACCACTGATCCAACCAAAAAATTATGAGTAGGCGGTCAACCCATATCTTGTGCAGTCTCTAGAATCAATCCAAAGGTTACATTCTACATAATATACTCACCTATTCCTATGTTGGTGAGATGTACAATCACCCACAATGTGGATGACCCTGCTAACGATGTAGGTGAGGTAGGCTGAGGTACCTCCTTGGCTATGTATTGGGCTTCCTCCACTTCCATAGGTATGGGAGCCTCATTGGTGACTGGTTCAAGCATGTGTTTCTTCTCTTTTTTATCCATTTTTACTTTTAACATCTTGTCATCCTGAAGCATCACTGATGTAGTTAATTTTAGAGAAGTAGCAGTAGTGCGCTCATATCTATGTGATACAGATGTTAGTGGTTGAGCATGTACTATTGGTTTTCCTCCTATATTTTTAATCGATGATGCAAGCCAAACATCCAGGTGCGTTTATGGGAATATGAAACCCCTAGGTAAATCTGCTAGGTTCACGAACTTGAACGGTTATTCATCTGATGACACGAGGTGAACTCATCCCTCATGCAATATTTTACACATTGGTGTAATATAGAGGGAATGCAATGCATTTCATGAATCCAAAGCCTCCTGAGTAGGATGTTATACTAAATGACACCCTTAATCACATGGCACATCATAGATATGGTCTTTATGCCTTCCTGAATAGGTAGGATGATTGTGCCAATCGTCGAGCATAGGGCATCGTTAAATGCTCTCAATGTGAAGGTGATGGGCACAATATGTGACTTTGGTAGCTTTATATGATTCAATTCCTTGGATGTTATTATATTGATCGATGAACCAGTGTCGATCAAGACCCTCTTGAATGGCACATGATTGACTCATGCAATGATATGCAACAGTGGGTCAGTTGTATCTGTGGAAACCATCTTAATTTCATGATCATAAAATTATATTAAGGGCTCTTGGAACTATTGTACATGTCCCACAAAATTGGTAAATGCTTGAGAATCCTAAGAATGTACTTTGATGGACACTAGAATATCTATAAGAGTCTCCCTATGCCTAGGGGACTGCTATATCAGTTCATATATAGACAGCTTTGTAGGAGTTATCTGCAGGTTTTGAACCAACCTGCTCCGTATGGTCACCACCGGTCTCATTGGTGGACCTGGAATATTCTATGTTGGTTGTTGATTCGACATAGCTTGTATCCTAATGGGAGTATGAGGTTGATTATACTACTCATATATCCCATGTCTGGTGACAACATTCACCATGCCTATGAACCCTTGGGTAGGTGGTTTGATGCGCACTTGGTTGAGCTGGCCAACATTTTTGCACAACACCTCATGGTTTGGTAATGGATTTTTGTAAATTCCCATGTTCTATTTATATGGTGCTAGTGGGTTACTTGGTATTACAAGCTCACCCTTTTCAATCATGTTTTGCATAATATGCTTGAAGGGCCAAAACACTTCAATGTCATGGTCCTTCGCATGATGGAAGATGCAAAATAATTCATCCTGATACCTCTTTGACTTGGGCTGATTCAGATCGACCAACTTAACCTCGGGCAGTCTGATCGCCTTAGCCTAGCATAACTGATGGCATATTGATGTTAGTTATTTTTTTAGAGTCGTGAATTAGTGAGGTGGGCGTTGTTCTTTATTTTTTCCCTTATAGTTATTATTGCACCTTTCGTACTGCACAGGAGGAGGTTGGGCTTGATAATTATGCTTTTGTTGCCCTTTATCCTCTCTTTGAAGGTTTAGCACCACCTAATTTACATGGGCCTGCTTGCCCTTCTATTTCATGGAGCTCTTCTTAGGCCCCTCTTTCCTGTTCTTAAGCTTCAAGTTGTCCTCTTACAACATGATGTCCTCAATTACTTTGGATTGCACCAAAGCTTCCTCGAATGTTGGATACTATTACAGTTGCAATAGTAATGAGATGTACTTGGCACAACTCTTGGTAAAAATTTGGGTCAATTCCGTAGTAGGAATAGGGAATGGCAGCTTCGCCATCAATCTTCTCCATCTCTTTCCATATTGTTCAATTGGCTCATCATCACGTTGAGATAGCACAACCAAATTGGAAATGTTAGCCTATTTCTTGACACCAAAATAAAATCATTCAAGGAAAGCATCAACTAGTTGCTCGAAGCTCATAATTTTGTGCCCCTTTTTTTGATTGAACCACTCTCAAGCTAGGCCTTAGAGGGTTGTGATGAATGTGGACAAAATCAAGGCATTATTTCTTGCAATTTGGAAATAGGCATCCAAAAATCTTGTGACATGCTCCTACGCATCTTTGTCACCTTTAATTTTGTCTAGATTGGGTATAAAAAAATGCTTAGGGTATGCTGGAGCAGGTATCAAGGGGTCCAACGGATCATTATGAATCTTTCTTAATTTTAGGTTTTGAAGAGCCACGCCTTGCCTCTCAATTGCTTTTACCTTCTTGGCTAAGGCCTTATAGGCCTATGAGGATAGAAAGTCCTCCTCCCTGAGCCGACACGAAGGCGGTCTCAGAGGTATATTTTTCCTTTATCGAAGTGAAGGATGTCACTCTTCCTCCTCAACTTGGGAGTCTTCAGGATACTCTTGATTGTTTTCTTCTCCCTCTTCTTCCTCATATTTTTTTTCCCTCTCATGTTCGAATTGTGGTGGTCATTCTCTTTGTTGGCCACTAATATGAGTGTGAGCCTCTCTACGCTCTTGCTGCACATCAGCTTGTGAAAAATCCTTTCTTTGAATGTGCACTCTATTCTCCACATGAGTGTATAGACCAACCCTGACTAGTATACCTTTCTACTCTATGTGCTCCTTTTGGGTAAGGATGCATTCCTCACACATGCGCTACTCATATAGTCTTTGTTTGATGATCCTCTATGCCTAAAAATTCTCATCTTCGATGCACGGCCTCTCTAGGCGAGTGTCCTCCAATTGATCTTGGAGGAGCTATCATCGCTGCTTAGATACCATTCTATGTGATCTATCAAGTTGATAGGCTGTAACATGCCTCTAGTATGCATGCTCTGTGTGAGCGACCTTATGGGTTCTATATCCATATGATTGATTTGTTATGCTTTTACCTTTGTTCATAAATATGACATTGGCATCCTATTGAGCTTTGTACTCTATGCCACCATGCATGGATGGTGGATGTGTCACATGAGGGTGCTTAGAAGTCTCTCCATTCTCTCTATTAGTCCTAATAGAACCCCCACTATGCTCACTCAGAGCACAAGTGGGTGGAGTCGAAAGCCTATAACCTAGCTGCTCAAGGATGGTACCTAAGTCATCCAACTATCTAGATCTCCATTGCTTATGTGGTGGTGTGCCATTGGCTTCCCCCTTAGCCATATCAATAGTTATATTTTGAGGTTCACTACGTGTGGGAGTCTACATAGGCCTATGCTCTGTGGTGGCCCTATTTGCATGCCCTTGAATGGGTGGATCTCGATCCCATATGTACTCTGAAGGTGGATCCATGAATCCTCCTACAGACCTATGATATAGGGGTACCAACTTGGATCCCTATATAACATACTCTTTAGTCGATCCTATGGACACACATGCAATGTGATCCTGGTAATGGCTTCTAAGTGGAACACCCTCATTCTGAGAGGCTCCATGCTCTATTAGTGTCTATAGGAATGCACAAAAGCTCCTCTAATGGGGGTACACTCAATAGGTTTCCCTCTTATTGAGTTGTTTCCTATAATGCTCGTCGAATGATGTTCGAGAAGTGCATGTTGGCGTGGGTTCAACATGTGTTGTGAATCTATCAGGATTTGGTCATTAGCATCAGGATTATGCTTTTTTTGACCACCTTGCGTCTCCACCATGGTGCACCTAGTGTCTAAATTTATTTTTTATTAATCAAACAAGGTATACAATGGTGATTATTTCGTATTAACTTTTAAAAGTGAGCCCTAAACTATTTGATGTTGTTTCAATTTTATTATATCAGTAAAGAAACTCCTTATCATGTTTTGAAAGCTTGTTGGATGATATTCTCAGTTTAATTGGCTTTCACCTATATAATCACAGCTCAAAAACTTGGCTATGAACTTCAAGTCATGTAATCCAACCTATAATGTGTGGTAATGAAGCCCACATACGGTCAGGGAGCACAGGTCCTCCCAGATCCTCACCCATTTTCTCATAGTCAGCATTATACCCTCAAAATATAATACATGCAAATTTTCTAGGGTACAAAAGGTTCTTGGATCCGATATTGGTCTAGTATCCAAGGGTACATAGGATTTGGGCCAACGGATGGAAATCACCTCCACCGTCATTGAACCCTACTAGTGGTTGGATGTGACTCCCAAATCACTAGCGTTTAAGTGCCAAGTGGTGTGTGTGGTTCTTTTTAATTTGCATAAAATGAAAATGCATAATATAGCATGAATGATTGTTTCCTACATGTAATGTAAAAAGAAACGTTTCATATTAAGAAATGCATGCTATATCCTACATGATTTTTGACAATGCAAGCTATGATGCAAATGGCCATTGCTTGGGCCTCAAACATGCAAACCAAAACACAAAAACTATCAAGCACGTTGTGTTCTAGGGTAGACTACACTCAGAGATCCATTGTTCCTAGCAGCGCCTTTCCAATGATGCAAAAATGAATACAAATCTAGGACCTAGTTCATTTCTCTTTTTTGGTTTTCCTAGTTGTATTGCAAATTTTGTATTCTAGAAAAACATAGTGACAAAAAAATTTATAGAGGGTGAAAAGTGCGACCTACCTTAGGTCCACATCCAATCTATGTTTTGTCCTATGTTTTCTGATCTATCTGATATAAACCATAGGTGTGTTCTGTGGTTCATACTGTAGGTCATGCCTTGCAACCATGGGCCAGCAACAAGATCGTAGCTATCAGCTACAATTTGCACCTGCAATTCCAAAAACATAAGAAAAATTAGTTAGATCACTTGAAATTTGGAGTTCTTTCGTGATCACCTTCTGACCTATCCAAAAATTATGCACCTATTTAATAGATAAATTGGAATCAACATAAAAGCATGAAATTAGAAACAAGGTTGCATATGACAATAAAATGGATGCTTCTTTTATTAATATTGGAAGTGAATCTCAGTTGCAATCATGCCCCTCTTAGGGTCACCCAAATGTTGATACAATCAATACAATTTCAAATCCCCCAATAGGGTAGGCACAACATTAATGCTCTCTAAATAGTCACAAAATTATCCAGGGTGGAGTGGACCCTCTTCTTCGCATTGAATAAGGTATTTGATAGTTGAACCTCCTTTAGATCTGATTCCCTGTGGTCAAGAAACAATAGAGAAGCATTAAAAGCATTGGAAACTTCTCATGATGAGGTCCTTTGAGGAAATTGAACATAAATATGCTATAAACATATGAAATCAAGAAATCATACAAAATGTGTTAAAATTATGTTAAATTGATAAATATTCCTAGATATGCATAAAGGAATAATACAACTAACTATCTAATGGCCTATTTATATGAAGTAAAGCATGAAAGCATGGAAAGAAGCCATTAATGTCCTAAATGCTATAATGAAGTAAATCTACTCAAATCTTTAATCCGATCAGTCAAAGTCTCTAAAATACCAAATAAAGCATTAAATTGACTAATCTAACCTAGATAAGCACTCTGCAAATAGAATAGTAAGGGGATATTACACTTGTAGCAAATCATAGTTCAGATGAGTGATCTACACTGTAAACCGTGGCTGACAACCATGATGAGCAACTCAGTAGTTTTGCCCTCCAATTCTAGGGCTATGGAATTGATCCTTCTTGTCAAATTGATGATCAAGGGTCACCTTAGTGTCCTCTGATGGATTTTGTAGTTGAATTGCTCGATTAGGCCTTTGTTTGCCCGAATTAGCATTTCTTGGAATTCTAGCTCCTTAGGGCATCTATGGCATGAATTGACATGATGCTTGGGTTGGCAAAGTGATAGCAACAAATCTCTCTCTTAGTGCACTCAAGTGAGTCCATAATTCGACAGGGCTTCACTGCTCTAATCTCCAACTCTCTCTCTTCCTAGTTTGCCCTAATTTTGAGGGGTACTTATAGGACTATCCAAGGGCTAGGGGTGGCTTCATGGAGAAGTCAAGATCAAGAAGGGGTGGTTAGGACAGTTGGGTTGGAAGATTCCATTATTTAACCACCTTCTTCTAGAAAAAATGGTTGTTCAAATCGATTTGGCTTAGATTAAGGCAAATTGAAATTTAGTTAAGACCGTAGGTGACAGTTGCAATTTAGAATGTAGACTGTAGGTCTCAGCCATGGTTTAGACTGTAGATCTGTTAAGTGGTATTTTCACCCGATTGTGAAAACACACTCTTCGATAGGATTTGGGTTCCAAATCCTCTCTTGCAAAGAAATTAAATGAATAATTTCTCCAAGGTCTCGGCTATGTTAGCATTTTATATAAATAATAATATTCAATTTAAATGCTTGGGACACCTCAGTGGTTGCAAGTAACTGTAAACAAGGCACACTGCTGGTTTATTTTATTTAAGATTTTAATGATTGTAAATTAAACTAAGGTTAAACTTTCTAGAAAAAAAAAATGCAAAGAATTTGAAGAAATGAAAATAAAATGCAAAGAGACTAAAACTAAAGTACAATCAGAGTGTTACGATTCCTATTTTGACAAAACCGAAGATAATGAGGTTTTCTGCATACAACCTAACCTATTGAACCTGTAAACTCGCACAATCTAGATAAGTTAGGTGCTGGTTTCTAGGATTTTAACTGTTATTTTCAGATTTAGACATTCACATGAAGCAACCAAGAAAACTTGCATTAAACTTCACCTATAAGCCTAAAGATCTAAAAAGGGGAAAAATGAACATTAAATCTAGCACCTAACTTATCTGGATTGTGCGAGTTTGCAGGTTCAATAGGTTAGGTTGTATGCAAAAAACCTCATTATCTTCGGTTTTTTTAAAATGGGAATCGTAACACTTTGATTGTACTTTAGTTTTAGTCTCTTTGCATTTTATTTTCATTTCTTCAAATTCTCTGAAAGTTTAACCTTAGTTTAATTTACAATCATTAAAATCTTAAATAAAATAAACTAGCAGTGCCCCTTGTTTACAGTTACTTGCAACCACTAATGTGTCCCAAGCATTTAAATTTAATATTATTATTTATGTAAAATGCTAACATAGCGGAGACCTTGGAGAAATTATTCATTTAATTTCTTTTCAAGAGGGGATTTGGAACCCAAATCCTATCGAAGAGTGTGTTTTCACAATCGGGTGAAAATACCACTCAAAATATTGGTGCTAGAAGGAGGGCCTAAATTGGTTTACTTTATTTTGATTTTCATACATAAATAATGTGTTTTTTATTCAATTTTGAAATTATTTCTTAAATCTCATTAACGGCTAAACCACAACATTTTTTGTGTTGCAGGTTTTCTTGGAGATATCGAGAGGTTTGTCAAGAAAGCTGGAACCACTATGTTGTATCATGACTAGGTTCCAAACAATTGGGGAAACCATATTCCATGACCTTACACTCACTTGTACTCCAAAAAATAAAACCAAGCAAGCTGTGAACCTACCAGATAGCCTTGTCACAAAAGATCTTTCTGTTTTAGGAACACCGAGCGGACCTACACCGGTGGTATCAATTGCCACCAGTGTACCTATTGTCAGTACCATTTCCACCATGCTTGTAGGGTTATCCTCATCAATCTTAAATCAGATGGCCCAACCTCCGACAACTCCTTGGTACGGAGCTAATAATATTCCTCTGAATATTGCAGGGGATATCCATGAAATCCCTAAGAACATAGAAATATTCTTGCCCAAATATAAACCAGATGGCCCAAGGATTACAGAGGAGCATATCCAAGCCTATAGGGACGTTTTGATAAGATTGCAAGTTCAACATGAATATGTGGCTTGCAGACTTTTTCCCATGATCCTAGACCCAGTGGCCTATGAATGGTATATTTTCCTACCTACTGGCTCGATCACTTCATGGACACAAATGGAGAATGCCTTTGTCAATAAGTTTAGGTCACCTTTGGATCCCACAACCATATACAATCAATTCATTACTTGCAAAAGGAGCCAAGGTGAGCCAATCAAAACCTTTAATCAAAGATTCCAAAAATGTTATAATAGAGCAGTTTGGCATTTTAGACCCCGCAGTAGCTTTACAAATCTATTTTGGGGCATTGGATCTAATGACAGTGATGTTTGCCAAGAAAAATCCTCAAGTCACCACACTTGCCTTAGCTTACAATGAAGCTATGACCATCGAGCAACAAATGACACCACAGGGCTATGGGTTTCCCCAGATGCCTATGATGGGACAATATGCTCCATATGGTCAAGCTCCCATGGTAAATCAGATCATGGCACCACAAATGCCAAACATGAATGCTTTCCCATGTCAAAAACCATATCCACCAGCACCTGCCTATGCACCCATTCTGACCCAATTGATCACATCCATTCCACCTGTTCCTGCATTTTTGCAAAATAGTCAATCGACTATGCAAGGAACCAACTAGGTTAATTCTCAGGCTATAGTTCCTTTCCCAAATCCAACTCTGATCCAAAGTGTAAATCCATATATGAATCAAATTCCTCAAAATACAACTCAAATTTTAAATCAAGATCCCATGAATTATGCAAACCCAATGGGAACTAACAATAATGTAGATCCACCGAAAGATATTTATTCGGATGTTGAAGAGCTCAAGAAGATAGTTCATAAAATGAGTAATGACATGGTTCAAAAATAGAAATATGAATCCCATGCCCCTCACTCAAATCAAAATTTTAACAATAGAGGGAGACATTGGAGCACAAAGCCAAACAATGGAGTACTTGCCCCTATTTCCAATCAACTAGATACTTCTGCAGGACCCAGTCAATCCAGTTCCCTTCTAAATATTTTTGATTTTGCATGGGAAAATGGGTGCAGATTGCACAATACAAAGGAGCACAATGAGAGGAATTGTTCTAAAATTGCAAGATACACTCATTGTCTCCAAGTCCAAGTAGATGACCTAGAACTTGTGCCAAATGAGGGTCCACCCCAACATCAAGATGAAAACATTATGGTGGTGGAAACTTTATACCGTCAAGAAGGTGAGAGTGAGGAAGAAGAAGATGAAATTTTAGAACAGGAGGTGCAAGATTTTTGATAGTTTAGAAAGGGGAATCATGGATATAATTTGAGAAGTAAATCTAAAGCCCCTAAAACATCATCAACACCACCAAATAACTCTATTCTCCCTCCGGATACTAAGGCAGATAATAATCCTCCTCCACTTAGAATAGAAACATCTAATGACACGTAGAAGACAGTCAAACTTGAAAAATCAAACTATGACATAGTGGATGATCTAAAGAAGTCCAAATCAAGCCTTTCATTCTTAGAAGTGACCAAGTTTCCTGGCCAAAAAGAAGCATTGATAAAGGCTCTGAACTCACCTAATCAAGTATGTAAGGGAAAGGAAGTTGAGTCTCATTTGATTTTATGAAAGGAGAGACTGAATGTCCCGCCATTCTTATTGACTCTGAGAATTTCTGGTAAGAATTTGCATAATTGTTTGGTGGACATGGGTGCCACGAGCAATATCATGCCTTCAGAGATATGTCAAATGCCAGGTCTACAACCTGTTTCATCCAAATGCAAGGTTTTGCAATTGGACCGATCTCGAGGTAAATGTGGTAGGGACCCTATATGATGTCAAAATTCAACTAAATTCTGAACCCAGGGTCCAACAGGTGGTCGACATTTTGGTTGTTAATATCCCAAGTAGACATGGAATGCTACTTGCAAGGGATTGGATGAAAATTTTGAATGGCTATTTTTCAACCGATTTCTCACATATGTGGATACCCTAGAAAGGAATCGCAAATCAAATCAGAGTAGAAAATGAACTGGGGCTTAAAGAAATCATAACATAATTTAATAAGCCAAATGAAGTTTAGTTTTCGAAACCAAAGTTGGGGGTTTATGCATTTGATGTTGAAGAAGCTACCGAAGAGCCTAAAAGAGAAATATTTCATGGTAGCTCTCTTGAGGGAAATAATTTCATATGGTTGCTCAGGTTTGATGGATCTAAATCCAAACAGGGAGTAGGAGCCTGAGTCGAGCCCACTTTCCTGGGAAGTAAACCATTATTGGCTGCTTATAGACTACAATTTGCTTGCACAAACAACATGGCAAAATATGAAGCACTGATTTTTGGTTTACAACTGGCGTTGAGCAAAAAGGTTAAATGCTTGAAAGTATTTGGAGATTCTGAACTGGTAGTCAAATAGATTAAAGGATAATATACATGTTGTGATAAGATACTAAGCCTTTATAGAACTAGGGTAATGGACGTCATTGAGTAATTCGACACTTTCAATATAGCCCTTATTTCTAGAAAAGGAAATCACATAGCAAATTCTCTTGCAGTCACCGCAGGCATGTTAAATCCAGTTGATATAAAAAGGTGTAAAAAATTCTCCATCGAATTAGTTCCTTATCCATCGATACCTGATAATGTTAAGAATTTCCAAGTTTTTGAAAATGATAGACACATATTCAAATTTGTCATGAACTCAGGTATTTTTGAAAACTAGGTGATTGATGAGGAGCAAACATGGCAAGAAGAAGAAGAAAACGAAAGTGAAACTAAAGGTCAATCCAACAAAATACCTAAAGACATAGTTTCATTAGAGAAAATTTTCGATATGGGATACAAGGCTAGAAAAGAAAAAAAGGTTCCACTCCCCAAAGATGCATGTGATCTAATTAATCTAGGGAGTTCAGACAATCCACGAGAAGTGTACATCGCAAAGGCATGTATAGCTAAAGAAAGAGAAAATATAATACATGCACTAAAACACTATGTGGATTGCATTTCTTGGAATTACAACGAATTGAAAACATACAACCAAAACGTCATTACACATACCATCCCTCTAAAGCCGGACTCCAAGCCTTTCAGACAAAGACATCGAGTTGTTAACCCGCTATTGGAGCCCTTAATAGAAAAGGAGGTCAAGAGATTATTGGAAGCAAAGATTATTTTTCCTGTTAGGCACTCAACCTCGGGTTGCTAACCTCGTTCCCAGTAAGAAAGAAGAGCGGAGAGATTAGGCTATGTATATATTTTTGAAATCTTAACAAGGCCTCTCAAAAGGATAACTATCCATTGCCATCCATTGATGAAATTTTACAAACAATGAATGGATCTAAAATGATGTCTTTTCTTGATGGATATTCTGGATATAACCAAATTCTTATTCATCCCAATGACAGGATGAAAATAGCCTTCACAACCAAATGGGGGACATTTGCCTATAGAAGAATGTCGTTTGGACTGTTAAATGCCGGTCCAACATTTCAATGCACCATGGACTATGCATTCAAAGGGATTATAGGCAAGTGTATCATTGTGTATGTGGATGATATTACAGTATTTTCAAATAAAAGAGAAGACCATGTCAAGGATTTGAAAAAGGTTCTTCAAAGATGCAGAGAGCATGGAATTTATTTAAATCCCAAAAAATGCATCTTTGGAGTAACAGAAGGAATACTACTTGGTCACATCATTTCAAAAGAAGGTATATCCATTGACCCAGAAAGGATAGAAGCTATCCAAAACTTGCCTCTCTCGGGTAGTAAAAAGGATTTGAGATCTTTCTTTAGGCAAATTAATTTTTTGAGGAAGTTTATTTCAAGCTTCGCTGAGATAGCCAAACCGTTGAACAAGATGCTCAAGAAGGATGTAGATGTCAGATGGAACGAGGAAATTAGGGTGGCCTTCCAAAACATTAAGGATGCCATTTCCAGAGACCTTGCCCTCATAAGTCCAGACTATTCTAAACCTTTCTATATTTATGCTTTCGCATCGAAACACTCTGTTGCGAGTGTATTGACTCAGAAATGTGAAGATATCGCTAAAAATCCCATAGCATTTTTAAGTGCTCCTCTAAAATATGCTCAATTGAGGTATTCCATCCTCGATAAGCAGATGTACACACTTTTTAAAACAGTAAATTTTTTTGACATTACATTGTGCACAGCAGAGTTTTTGCCATTGTGTCTGACCCTGTTGTCAAGACTATGTTTTTACAGAACAAGCTTGGCAAGAAAAGAGGTAAATGGATTTCTACTATCCAAGAGTTTCATCTTGAAATCCAACCTATGAAGCTAGTTTGAGGATAGGGACTTGTGAGGGTGATCGCTGAGAATAATCCGCAAATGACATGCCAATATTCAAATGCAGAATACATTTCTAAGGATGACTGGTATGTTGACATTGTGCATTTTCTATTAAATGGTAAGTGTCCATCCAATTTGAATTCCACTCAAAGAAGGTATTTAAGACTTAAATTTTTTAATTATCTGATTAGATCTGGTGTTCAATATAGGAAAAATCATGAGGGGTCTACTTGAGATGCCTGAATAAAGTAGAAGCTGCCAAGGTTCTACAGGAATTTCATGGGAAATATGGAACCGACCACGGTGCGGAAAATGCCACAGCGCATCAAATCCTGAGAGTAGGATACTATTGGCCTCATATTTTTAAAGATGCACATGCCCATGTGAGATCTTGCCACATTTTTCAAGTAGCTGCCAATAGAGAAAGAAACGCAACCATGCCATTACAACCTGTAGTTGAGATGAGACCATTCACACAATGGGGATTAGATTTCATTGGGGTTATTAACCCAAATTCTTTAGATTCCCATAAATTCATACTAATAGCTACAAATTATTGTACAAGGTGGACAGAAGCAGTTCCTACAAAACATGCCACTACAGATGTGGTAATAAAATTCCTTGAGGATCATATTATAACAAGATTTGGAATGCCTAATTCTATTGTTAGTGATAATGGTAAGGCTTTTATTTCTATGCAATTTGCAAATTGGGCATATGACAATAAAGTGAGTTTAAAATTTGCATCTAACTATTACCCTCAAGGAAATGGTTTGGCCGAATCCTCAAACAAAAATTTATTGAATATCATTAAGAAATTACTGGAAAAGAACCCTCAAGATTGGCACAGCCAGTTAAAGTTTGCTCTTTGGGCAGATAGGACCAGAATAAAAGACTCAATAGGAAACACACCCTATCATTTGGTCTATGGACAAGACCCAATATTTCCTGCAAACTTGAAGCTACAAACCTTGCATTTCATGCAAGAATACTTGGGAACAGATAACCACACTGAAGCTAGATTAAGTCATTTACTGCACCTCAATGAAAAAAAGGAGGAAGCCATGATTCACATGAGTAAACACCAAGATGTTGTTAAAAGATGGTTTGACAGAAGAGCTAAAATTAATTCCTTCAGAATTTCAGATTTGGTCTTACTGTGGGATAAAAGGCATGAAGAAAAGGGGAATCATCAAAAATTTGATTGTCTTTGGTTAGGTCCTTATCAGATTTCAAAAATACTAGGGAAAAATACCTTCAGATTAAGAAATTTAGATGGGAAGGATCTGACGTTACCAGTTAATGGGCATGTTTTAAAGCATTATTTTAGCCCTTAAGTCATAGGATATTGGAATTATATCTTTCTGTTTTGGTATGAATTTTCAAGTTTTGTTTCTTTTTATTATTTAAGTTGTGTTCATTTGACATGTTTTGTTTGTCTATAAAAAAAAAATGATGAAAAATTTGTCTTGAGATGCTAACTTATGCTTTAGATCATGGAAATATGGAACATTGGAATTATGTAGTAGAAAGCTCCATAAGAAACACAAACAGTTTAATAATATCGTTTGAAACTTGTGATGCATGAAGTAGTCAGTTTCATATTTTTTTATGGCAATACTCTATCTGCAATTCAAAGGGTAATGCATTCATATTACATCTCACTTTGCATATACATGCCATCTTAGTTGCATATGCATTTCAGATACAAATCATTAAAGTGTGTCAAATCCTCTTAGGGTTATGCTATAACATAAATAAGAAAAGATCCTAAGGTTGGGAACTGAGGCCCGTGATATCTAGAACCAAGCACATTTTATACACATTAAAAAGAATGTTGAGCAAAATGATCAAAAACTTGCTTGGAAGAAAAGGTCAGTGAAAGAAGTATTTCATGTCTATCCTATTATGCAACATGATCCTTAAAACAGTGGTTTTTACCACTTCCATAAAGCTTAAAGCCTAAAATCGTAGTAGTAAGGATAGGGTTAAATCCTCATCGAACTTAGGTTGAGGATCCAACTCTCCAAAGCTCTGATTTGACCTACATGGAGTAGTAAGGATAGGGCATAATTCTCATCTTGCCTAGGTTGAGAATCTGATTCCCCAAAGCTCCTATGTCTCATTTCATCATAAATCTTGGATTGGAAGGATCGTACTACATGTCCTCTACAAAGGATGGGTAGTCATCCCCTAAGGTCCAAGAAATAAAATTAATATTTCCCATTTCATCTAAATCTTGGATTGGAAGGATCGTACTACATGTCCCTAGCAAGGATGGGTAGTCATCCCCAAGGTCCAAGAAGTAAAAAATTAATATTTCCCATTTCATCTTAATATTGGATTGGAAGGATCGTACTACATGTCCCTTGCAAGGATGGGTAGTCATCCCAAAGGTCCAAGAAAAAAAAAGAGAATGAATGAAGCCAAATCATGGATTATGGGGTTAAGTATGCCCATGCATGGCAGCATGTCTTGTCTAAAAACAAGTCCACTGACTGTTCAAACGGATAGACTAGCATGACCATTTCATCCATAACTGGTTAAATTATTTTTCTCAAAGTGAGGTAATGAATTCCAAATCAAAGTAGTAAGGATAGGGTTAAAATACCATCTCGATTAGGTTGGGAGTCTGATTTCCCAAAGCTCTGATTTCACTTTCACTTGCACATGGGTTCAAGATAGTAGTGACTCATAACCAAATTTGGGATATAATAAAGAAATTCATTATACATATAGTTAATCCTAAGAGAGTTTGATAATCTTAAATGTTTGTGTATGATACTAGAAGGTCTAAGCCTTTATAAAAGCAAAATCTCTAATCATATTTATCAGGTTACACAAATCGTTCACAATCTCACATATGCATTCATGCAAAACTGACAATGGAATGTTGATCAATTTCAAACGATAGAAAATGGAACACATTGCACACACCGAGCTGATACTTAATGATTCTAATGTTTCATGTATTTTTGATCTATTGGAATTTTTTTATATTTTATGTGCTAACGCCTGTATTCAAGTATATATTTTTTTTTAGGTTAGGTTCTCATCGAAATGCTCAGGAGCATTTCCTAGCAAAGTCGCCATTTGTTGTGGCTACTCCACAACACACCCCAAAATTGGGGACCCACCTTTTTTGCACACTTTCTAAGAATATTGCAGTGGCCCAGATGTTAAAAAAGCAAAGAAAAGTAGAAATGAAAAGTTGTCGCGATATCGCGACATGTTGCTCCGTCATGACCAAAAATGAAAAAGTGTCATGATATCGCGACATGTTGCTCCATCGCGACCAAAAATGAAAAATTGTCATGATATTGTGACATGTTGCTCTGTCGTGACCATAAATGAAAATTTGTCACGATATCACGACATTTTGCTTCGTCGCGACCAAAAATGAAAAGTTGTCGTGATATCGTGACATGTCACGTTTTCGCGGCTAAGAGCAACAGGATGCAGCATGAAGTGAAGAACGTCGTGATATCGTGACATGTCATGAAATCGCGGTTCATAGAAGAGAGAGAAAGACCAGGTGTTAGAATGTCATGATATCGTGACATGTTGTGAAATCACGGTCAAAGTGGTCAAACAGAGGCAAGGTGCTAGAGTTGTCACGATATCGTGACATGTCGTGTTTTCACGATCTGAAGACGAGATGAAGGGCAAACAAGAAAAACATCACCATATCGGGACATGTCAGAGTTTTGTGACCCAAAGCAACCAAAGTGGATGTAGAGGAAAAGTATCATGATTTCACAACAGAAAGTAAGAAGATGGTGCAGAATGAAAGGGTGTCGCAATTTCGTGACATGTCACGTTTTTGCGACCAAAGGCAGGAAGATAGAGCGAAAGAGAAAAACATCACGATTTCACAACAGGTTACGTCAAGACAGCCCGAAAGAGAAAAGCGTCGTGATTTCGTGATAGAAAGCAGCTAGATGGTACAAAATGAAAAAGTGTCACGATTTTGTGAAAAAAAGTAGCGAGATGGTGCAGAATGAAAAGTGTCGCGATTTCACAACATGTCACGTTTTCGCTGTTAAGCACAACAAGATAGCCCAAAAGAGAAAAATGTCATGATTTCATGACAGGTTGCATCTAGACAGCCCGAAATAGAAAGACGTCATGATTTCATGACAGAAAGCAATGAGATGGTATGGAATAAAAAAGTGTCACGATTTTGCGATAGAAAGCAGCGAGATGGTGCAGAATGAAAAGTGTCGTGATTTTGCGACATGTCATGTTTTCACTGTTAAGCGCAGCAAGATAGCCCAAAAGAGAAAAACGTCGTAATTTCATGACAGGTTGCATCTAGATAGCCCAAAATAGAAAGACATCATGATTTCATGACAAGTTGCATCTGCACAGCCTGAAACAGAAAGACGTCACGATTTCGTGACAAGTTGCATCTGCACAGCCCAAAATAGAAAATTGTCATGATATCGTGACATGTCTCATTTTTGCGGTGCATGAAGGTGAACAGGGTTGTTGACAGAAAAATGCCGTGATATCGTGACATGTCTCATTCTCATGGTACAAGAAGAATAACAAAGCTACAGGTATAAAACGTCGCGATATCACAACATGCTATTTTTTGTCATGATTCATGGAGGGCCATTACAAAATGTGTAGGAAAGTGTTGCACGTGTCACAAAGGCATAGGGGTTATGATAACGCTTTAGGATCGACAGTTATAGTTCATAGAGAAGATCAAATGTTTCGACGTCAAGCAGAAAGTCAAAAAATGACAAAAAGGCAGGGAAGATGAAACGAAGTGATATGGGAAATGAAACGAAGCATCACAAAGAGAAACAAAGAACCGCATCAGAAAGTTTAAAAGAAGAAGCACAGGAAAGGTATAGGGGTCGAAAACCACTGCGGGCAGAGTTGTAGAGCTGAAGGTGATAGGCCATTCTGGGCCTGCTTTTGGAGCGTTTTCCCCCTCTGGTTTTGTTAAAACCAGAAACATTCTATTCTTGTAAACTGATACATTATTTTTAATACAGAATTACAGAGAGTTGCATCTCATTGACAAGAAAGGAGTTATTTTTTGCATGCTATATTTAATGTTCATTGTTCCCCTTTTCAGATCTTTAGGCTTATAGGTGAAGTTTAATGCAAGTTTTCTTGGTTGCTTCATGCGAATGTCTAAATCTGAAAATAACAGTTAAAATCCTAGAAACCAACACCTAACTTATCTGGATTGTGCGAGTTTGCAGGTTCAATAGGTTAGGTTGTATGCAAAAAACCTCATTATCTTCGATTTTGTCAAAATAGGAATCGTAACACTCTGATTGTACTTTAGTTTTAGTCTCTTTGCATTTTATTTTCATTTCTTCAAATTCTCTGTATTTTTATTTTCTAGAAAGTTTAACCTTAGTTTAATTTACAATCATTAAAATCTTAAATAAAATAAACCAGCAGTGCCCCTTGTTTATAGTTACTTGCAACCACTGAGGTGTCCCAAGCATTTAAATTGAATATTATTATTTATGTAAAATGCTAACATAGCGGAGACCTTGGAGAAATTATTCATTTAATTTCTTTGCAAGAGGGGATTTGGAACCCAAATCCTATCGAAGAGTGTGTTTTCACAAATGGGTGAAAATACCACTCAACAAGACCATAGGTCTCAGCTGTGGTTTGGGTTGATTAGGCCAAGGAGCCCAAATTGAGTGGTTAGAACCACTACTCTATCTTGGAGTCTGTCTAAGATATTCCATTGGGAATTTCTCATGATGAGGTCCTTTGAGAAAATTGAACACAAATATGCTATAAACATATGAAATCAAGAAAGCATACAAAATTTGTTAAACCTATGTTAAATTGATAAAGATTCCTAGATATGCATAAAGGAATAATACAACTAACTATCTAATGGCCTACTTATGTGAAATAAAGCATGAAAGCATGAAAATAAGCCATTAATGTCCTAAATGCTATAATGAAGTAAATCTACTCAAATATTTAATACGATCAGTCAAAGTATCTAAAATACCAAATAAAGCATTAAACTAACTAATCAAACCTAGATAAGCACTCTGCAAAAAGAACAGTAAGGAGATATTACACCTATAGCAAACCGTAGCTCAGATGAGTGGTCTACACTATAAACTGTGGCTTACAGCCACGATGAGCAACTCAGTAGTTTTGCCCTCCAATTCTAGGGCTATGGACTTGATCCTCCTTGTCAAATTGATGATCAAGGGTCGCCTTAGTGTCCTCTAATAGATTTTGTGGTTGAATTGCTCGATTAGGCATTTGTTTTCCTGAATTAGTGTTTCTTGGAATTCAAGCTCTAACATGATGCTTGGGTTGGCAAAGTGATAGCAAAAAATCTCTCTCTTAGTGCACTCAAGTGAGTCCATAATTTGATAGGGCTTTATTGCTATAATCTCCAACTCTCTCTATTCCTAGTTTTCCCTAATTTTGAGGGGTACTTATAGGACTATCCAAGGGCTAGGGTGGCTTCATGGAGAAGCCAAGATCAAGAAGGGGTGGTTAGGACAGTTGGTTTGGAAGATTACATTATTTAACCACTTTTTTATAGAACAAATGGTTGTTCAAAGTGATTTGGCTTAGATGAAGGCCAATTGAACTTTAGTTAAGACCGTAGGTGACATCTGTAGTTTAGAATGTAGACCATAGGTCTCAGCCATGGTTCAGACTATAGACGTAGGTCTCAGCTATGGTTCAGATTGATTGGGCCAAGGAGCCCAAATTGAGTGGTTAGAACCACTGCTCTATCTTGGAGTCTGTCTAAGATATTCCCTTGGGAATTTCTCATGATGAGGTCCTTTGAGGAAATTGAACACAAATATGCTATAAACATATGAAATCAAGAAAGCATACAAAATGTGTTAAACCTATGTTAAATTGATAAAGATTCCTAGATATGCATAAAGGAATAATACAGCTAACTATCTAATGGCCTACTTATGTGAAGTAAATCATGAAAGCATGAAAATAAGCCATTAATGTCCTAAATGCTATAATGAAGTAAATATATTCAAATATTTAATACGTTCAGTCAAAGTCTCTAAAATATCAAATAAAGCATTAAACTAACTAATCTAACCTAGATAAGCACTCTGTAAAAAGAATAGTAAGGGGATCTTACACCTATAGCAAACCATAGCTCAGATGAGTGGTCTACACTGTAAACTATGGCTGACAGCCACGATGAGCAACTCAATAGTTTTGCCCTCCAATTCTAGGGCTATGGACTTGATCCTCCTTGTCAAATTGATAATCAAGGGTCATCTTAGTGTCCTCTGACATATTTTGTGGTTGAATTGCTCGATTAGGCCTTTGTTTTCCCGAATTAGCATTTCTTGGCATTCTAGCTTCTCAAGGCATCTATGGCATGAATTGACATGATGCTTGGGTTGGCAAAGTGATAACAACAAATCTCTCTCTTAGTGCACTCAAGTGAGTCCATAATTTGATAGGGCTTCACTGCTCTAATCTCCAACTCTCTCTCTTCCTAGTTTGCCCTAATTTTGAGGGGTACTTATAGGACTACCCAAGGGCTAGGGGTGGCTTCATGGAGAAGCCAAGATCAAGAAGGGGTGGTTAGGATAGTTGGGTGGGAAGATTCCATTATTTAACCATCTTCTTCTAGAACAAATGGATTTTCAAACCAATTTGGCTTAGATGAAGGCCAATTGAACTTTAGTTAAGACCATAGGTGACAGTTGTAGTTCATAATATAGACCATAGGTCTCATCCATGGTTCAGACTAGAGACCGTAGGTCTCAGCTGTGGTTCGGACTAATTAGGCCAAGAAGGCAAAATTGAGTGGTTAGAACCACTGCTCTATCTTGGAGTCTATCTAAGATATTTCATATGGTCTTGTAGCATGCCCATATGAGTAGTCACCTTCGACATGATGTTTTTTAGGTGTCTACAGTTTGTGAAGTGTTGTATATTATTTTAAGTAAGGATTTTATAAGGTGTATTCAAGGAATTATCATTTTCATGTATGATTTGTGTATGTTGATTTAAAAAGGGAGTTAATAAGGCATAAATTGAGTTGTGATTATTTTGTGTCTAAGGAATATTTTTGAGAAAGTGTTGAAGTGATATTGTTGTGTCTAACCATTGGAATTGGAAAGAAGAAAATTGTGATTAAGACAGGTTTTTCTAAAGGTACCTTTACATCCAACAAAAGGTATGGGCATATTCCTCTTCGTAAGTGATTGTTGAAAGTTGTGAATGAAAAGTTGGAGTGAAAAGGATTGTTTGGTTAAGCATTTTTTAGTGTGTTTTTAATTAATGCTTCAATTTTTTCTAGAATTGAGAGTTATTGATAAAACCTTGTTTTATAAGCATTGTAGTTGAAGTGATTAAGTTGAGTGAAGAACTTGAACTAGGGTTTGCAAAGAACATGAGTATCATTGTTATGTGAGATTGGTTGATAAGCATTGTTGGAAACATTTGAGTGAGTGTTCATATGTTTGGACTAGGATTTGTGAGCAAGGATTATTTCATTGAGTGATTGATTGAGTAGAGTTGGTTGAGACTAGTCAAGTGGATGTGTGAAGTGATAGCTCAAGTTCTATGAAACAAATTGTTCTATATACTAAATTTATTTGAGAGAGAGGTTGAGTGTAGGTGAATGTGAAGCATATTGAGTCTCTAACAATTCTCTATATGTTTCTAAAATAGTGATTGAAAGTGATTGATCATTGTGATGAGTGTGAAGCATATTGAGTCTAAAAATTCTCTATATGTTTCTAAAAGAGTTATTGAAAGTAATTATTATTGTGATGAGTGTGAAGCATATTGAGTCTCTAAAAATTCTCTATATGTTTCTAAAAGAGTGATTGAAATTGATTGAGCATTGTGATGAATGTGAAACATATTGAGTCTCTACCAATTCTTCTTTTGTTTCTATGATATTGGACAAGTTCTAGTGAGGACTTGTTGAGCAGATTTATACAAGTTCTAGAGAGGACTTGTGGATAGATTTGTATGAGATTTTGTGGAAGCTTACAAGGCAGATTTGAGACAAGTCTTTGAGAATACTTGAGAGCAGAGTTGATTGATTGATTTGTTCAAATCTTGAGTTAAGGTTTGGGGTAGATCTAGAAGAGTTGATTTGTGATTAAGTCAAGATTTGAGTTAAGGATTGAGGATAGATATTGAGGAAAAAATTGTGCTATATCGAAGGACTGTGTTTAGTGCATATCAGAGGATAGATATTGAGTAGAGATTTGTGCTAGACTAAAGGACTAAATTTAGTATAAATTTGAGGATAGAGTTTGGTGTATATTTGAGGACAAGTTTGTGCTAGACTAGAGACAAATATTGAGCATATTTGTGCTAGACCGAAGGACTCTGTTTAGTGTAGATTTGAGACAAAGCTTTGAAGGTGATATAGTATAGAGGACAATAGTCTCCAGTGGATAGATACCCATTAGCTAGGGAAGTGAGGATAGGTGTCTTCATTGGATAGATATCCATTAGCTAGAGCAATGGGTGGCAATAGTTCTTCTAGAATATCACCAGTCATAGCTAAGGAGAAAGGAGTTATCCTATGGATATAGATCCATGAACTTGATTAGGGGATTGGTGTCTCTTTTGGATAGATATCCATAAACACTGTGATAGAGAAAGGATTCCCAAGATATTGATTGATAAAATTTTAATGAAATATTTTCTTCATGGAGTAGCTCACATTGGGTGAACCAAATTAAATTGGTGTCTCTATTGTGTGTGGTGATTTGTGCATTGCTTTGATTATTGGTGTTGATATTGATATCTTTACATTGCATAATATTTATTAGGAAGGAAAAGTAAAAAGTGGTCTTATACTGTTCACTCCCCCTCTCAGTATATACTGGTTTCATATTGGTCATTGTATGGTCAATACTTGGAGGTGCAGTAGTCAAGCCCCCCTAGGTCCTTTTAGATAATCTTTGAAAACAAAAGTGAAATTTGATTTCTTGGAATATGAACAAACACAATGAAATGCAATAGAAAATAATGATGAACAAAGAATAAAATGTAATGATATGATCTAAACATAATATATAACATAGATCTAGGGTTTGGGGGTAGCAGGTTGCCCACCAAATGTGGTCTATGAAAAATTGCACCCCTTGTAGAGCAATCACAATTTTTGAAAATATCAAGTGTGATTTTGTAAAAGTAGAGGTAAAACATAGAAAATGTGAATCTCATACCAATGAAATCCTGCCTTGATATTAACAAGCACAATTTTATAGAAATAAAATAAAAATATGAACTATCAATTCAACAAAAAATTAACTAAATATTAAAATGTGAACAAATAAAAACAACCTGATAGATAGTAAAAAAATAGAAATAAGGGTGAAGACCTCCGAGTAGCAGATTTATCCTTAGGAATTAAACACTTATCCACCAAGGGTAGTGACACACAATCCAATGTAGTAGAAAATAAAGCTTCAACAGACTATATTCCACACTTCAATAATAAGAACTTGTTGACTTGCGATTTTAGCTTGCTTGTAGAAAATAATATTTTGAAAAACTAGAACTTAAATTAGATTGCTTGGGTGTGATAAAAATTACTTGCTTCAAAAGAAGACTTCAAACCCTCCTTTTATAGTGAATTTTAAATAAGGGGTGGGAAGACTAAGAAGAGATAACATGTAAAGATACCAACTTGGAAAATTAGGATTTTCTAAGGAAAACTCTAATTAGGCAAAATTGTGCCCTGTTAGGGTTGACAACGATTTTATAAATGTAAAATCATGACCTATTGGAGGTGATAGAAATTTTATTGAAAGAAGAAGAAAAGAAGAAAAATGGGGAAATATATGCCTAGTATTTCTTTGGGTAAGTATAGAGGGTCTCTTTGAGGGCCTAGGGAAAATAACTCACTCAAGTGGGTCAATTTTCCATGTCTGCAAAAGGGATTCAATAAAGCCAAGTGATTGGGCCAAAATGACGCTCATGGAAATCACACGTGATACCTTCTCCAACTCAACCCATAAACAAAACTCAATTGGACAATCAAGAAACTTATTCAATAGGTTAAAAGGATGACCAACAACCATTTGTCTTTGAGTATGCTTCCAAAAAAAGAAAAAAAACATAATACTAGTTTGAACCTATAACCTCTTTCTTGCTATGTCTTATCATGTGCCATGCTAGCTATGATAGCCTCTCAAATGGATGGGATTAGATATTCTAAAAAACTACCATCAAGTCTATAGAACAAATCATAAGTGACAAAAAACTCACACGTGAAAATATTCAAATTTTCAAACTTAGAAATTACTGCCAATGCTTCATTTTGTGTGTCATATCTATTTAGAAGAACAAGGAATTAGAGCTAAATTAAAGTCAAATAATTGAATCTTATGGAACAATAAGAAGGAAAAATATGAAGAGATGAATATGCCAAAAATAATAATTATGTATTATAAAACATGGAATATAAAACCTTCTTTATTCCTAATGTGAGAAAATATTTATGATGTTTTGAAGAGATTACTTTAAAAATCAAAAGAAAAATCAGAGGCGCCAAAAATTTATTCTATGTAACCAAGCAACATTGTTCCATACCCTCTTTAATACCATGTTTGAATCAATCATGTTTTCAAAAAATAAACATAAGCAAATAATACACTCAAATCTTATATAGAAATCATAAAAGGATGAAATAAATATATAGATATGATGGGCTCCCATAGGCACCATAAATAATCATTATCCATAGATTATATTGCATAACACTCTAATGAGAAATGAGAAGTGTGGGGAAATTTATAGCAATATCAAAACCCATAATTGCATCAAAAAATTTAACCTAAGCTAATATAACAAGTGGAATTTATGTTAATTACAAATATTAAATAAGGTTTAACCATAACAAGGTTAACCATGGCCCATTGGGCTTACATAATAAAATATTAAATACATTGCACAATGATATGCCCTTAGGCCTATCCAATACATCACACAATGTTGGCTCTTGGTCATGAATATTAAAAATTCAATAAATCGTGATAAATTGAGGAAATACTAGTGGAAATGAATGGTTGTGATTAAAATATTCAATGATAATGGTAGAAATTGAGTAATATCACTAATAAAATAATGATCATAGAGGATAATTAATAATCATGGGTATTTTTATGAATTTTATGATGAAGATAAATCACATGATGAAATAATAATGATTATGACATACAATTGCCTTTATGATTTAACATAAATGATCTTCACTATTTACCAAAATAATATTTTGATTGATTTGATGTAGTTTTGATAATGCATTATAGAATAGTTTTAACCTAAGATACAAGAAAGGGGTGAGTGTGGAGGAATGATAACATGTAGTGGATTATAAGCATACATGTATGGTAGAGATATTTATAATAACTCATTAATGAAAGATAAATATATTAATAAATGATGATTTAATACTATATGAAATAAGACTTATGAGGGTACTGATGGACTACTATGTGTAACTTAGAAAAAAGTGGGTGGTGAGAGTTGGTATGAGTATAGGGCCCCCATACCAATATATTTATTAGATAAAAAAGTTAATTTGAGTGATATCATAGTCACACTAGATGATATACATTTCATCACAACTCCACTTATATAGAGATAAAGATTGACCAAAACCACAAAAAACTATATCACAAATGAAAAATTAATCAACTATACATAATATAGCTATAATAACCCTATTAAAGTTGGGACAATTCAAATTTTTGTAATCATAGGAAAATAGTTATGGTAAGTTACATAATGTTTCATTGAATGTCTTATTGCTATACCAAGTAGAGTGCTAATTTGTAATGGTTTTAAGTATATAACATAAATATTATAGTATTGGATCCATGTTTACATTGGCATTGGTACTATTACCTAAGATAGTACTATGTGGTACCATTGACATATATTTGTGTGTTTTTTTGTTGGTTATATTGACACTTGAAATTAGCATCTAGTGTTAGCATTAGGACAATGGCTTAACATAATACTAATACCTAGTACCCAAGAATGGATGAAGGTTTAGTTATACTTGGTGGTAAGATTTTGAATTTTATAGATAATGTAGTGAAAATTCACTACACCTAAAGGATTTTTTACTTGGCCAATTTTGTAAGTAGGCCTTGTCAAGAGGAAAGTTAGCAAGTTAGTGAGAAGATAAGGCAAGAGCAAAGTGTACTATTGATTTTGCAACCCATGATGGGTATTGATTTTATGTAGAGTGGTTCCATTGAATATTTTATGTTTTGCATACTATTTGATCTTATTGATCAACAATAGATGCTAGTTTGAGAGGCTAAAAGTTACAAAAACTCCTCAAAGCCTCAATCACTATCAAATTTTCAAATCAATGACAAGCAATGGTTCTCAAAGGAAATGTTTATTAATATTTTTGAAGCAATGTAGGATATATGATATCAGTAATCAATGACAAATACTAATTTGAGAGGTTAAAAGGCCATTAAGTCATCCAAAGGAATATGGGCAATTGATCTCATTAATATATTGTGGGAATTGATTTCCAAAAGAAAGTATGTTGCAAAAGCAACAAAGTAGAATGGGCCATTTTCTTAATTGATTAGATGATGAGCATTGATCCCAAGAAAATCAAGTAAAAAGAGGTTTTAAAAGATCCATGAGCCATTGATTTCTCATCAAATAGCTTGTACCATTTTTTAAAGCTACCAAATAAGTTTCCATAGAAGAACTCTAACATTGGTTGCCATTGTAATATGCAATAGATGCATTGGTGGCCCATATAAAAGTAAGTAGTTATCCCATAAAGGATTGCATCCAAATATCTACCATTGATATTGGTCAAAAACAAGATCCAATGGTCCACATAGATTTGAAGAAAATATTAAGGCATTTAGATTATGAAGTTCCACGAGTCATCTAATCTTGATGATCCATGACCCACACCAATTTAAGCACCAAATAATGAAATCATGAGAAACCCCAACCATTGGATGATATTGAAGACACATGGTAGGGACATCAATGGTCTGTAAGGATTGAAGTGCAAAAATCACATCCAAAGAAGACCTATTATTGATCTGGGATAGTAGAAAATCTAATATCCTATAGACCAATCTAATGGCTCACACAAGTTGAGAGAAGGCAAAAACTATATAATATTGGGGAAAATCACTGATAATCTAATATTAGTGATAAAAAATCCAAGAAAAATAGTGTAAACAAAAGAGAATATTAGGATTAGCATCAATTATTCAATCAGGGGAGGATAGACTAATCCAATGGAACATAATTTGTGGAAAAGACAACATTCTTTCAATATTTTATCACTATACTTTTGCCTCCAATAGTAAGGAACCTCCCTAAAAAGAAATCATTATTATTATAGGTAACATTTGTGTATGATATCCTAGAGAGAGTATTTGAGTTCATAAAGGCAATAGTGATGGAAAATCCCCAAATCCACCTACCTACACTACTTAGATACACCATTCCAAGGAAGCAATTGGCATCTTAAAGATAGTAGTATTTAAATATTTGATTCTAAAGACCTTAAGTCTAGTGACATTGATTACAAATGGATCCTACATTCATTATTTGGGGGGATTTTCTAGTAAAATTAGTTGGAAATAGCGATAAAGGATCTAAATACAGAGCTCTAAAACCTAGTGATATTGATTTCAAATGGATCCTACATTCATATTTGGGGGGAGTTTCTAATAAAAGCAGTTGGAAATAGCAATAGAGGATCTAAATACAGAGCTCTAAAACCTTTTGATATTAATAGATCCAAATATAGAGATATTTATCCCATCAACACTAAATGAAGACCCATGCCTTATTCAATTTAGAGAAAATTTTTGGATCATTTGTATAGTTTTTGATGCAAGAAATCATAGTTTTTGCTTATAAATAGGAGTTTCATTTCCATTGTAAGGCATTGGAAATTTACCACTTGTACCTAATATCTATCCTTGTGTGTATTTTATTTTACTTTTATTCTATGTGTTTGGACTCAAACCTTGAGTCATTTTGTTAATGGTATTTGAGCCTCTTTTGATCTAGCATATCTATAAGAAAATATTAAGATATATATGAATTTATGGTTAATTTTTCTCTACCCTATTTCTTGTATGCATCTCCTATGTATGAATGTCAAAATTAGATTAATACCATGTTCATTTCTCTAGTTGGTAATGAATGAGGCATGTGTTCATTTTTATTTCAATTATATATAGAAGAATATTTTCATCTTGCACATTGCCTTCATTAGATTAGAGTTTTATTTTTTGCAATTTATCTCCTTTTTAATTTAATATATGATAATAATTAGAAAATAGTGCATCAAATATCAATATTAATAAGGATATAACCTTAGTAAAATATTATAGGTCATCTTATGAGTCATGTCCCATTATCACAAATATTCTTGTTGTGTTCTTCTATGCGAGTTACGAGTGTCAGATGCATCTAGCTACTACAACAAATGAATGTGATATTATGAGATGATAATAGTTTTCTAGCATGTCCAATGGGATAAATCCTATTTATTTGGCCCATAAATTTTGCTAAGCCTTTCACATAAAAGGAATACAAAAGAAACACTCAAGGAACAACCATCATGTGTGCATTATAGTTCACTAACATGCTTGATGGGATGAATGTAATTTCTATTTCACCCCACATCTTATCCATTATGATTGAGATTCTAGTAAAAATCTTAATCTCTTTGCTTATTGAAGTACAAACACTCATCTATCAGTTTCATTAAGAAATAAGGATAAAAATTTATGAGTGCAAGACCTGCTACTAGGTCCTTTGCAAGAAAAATCTACAAGCATTGGTGCAACCCCTAAACCCAAATCCTAGAAGAAGAGGACATTGACATAAAAACATGGCTATGCAATAGAATAAACCTCCAATGAGATACCTAATTTGGAATTATAGAGCCCCCCTACAACCACCTATTCTTCCTATGACATAAGAATCTATCCTAGACTCAATGATTAAATTGTTTTCTTACTTTACATATAGAGATACAACCACACCTATAGAGAACCTACATCACATGGTAAAATTCATAATATTGGGAAGAAAAATATAGACTTTAGACTATTAGAAACATATTTGAAAGGAAAGGTGCAAGAATTGTAAATATACCTTACCCCAAATTTAATCAAAAGTTGGGACCAACAAACAGATGTACTAGTTGATAGATTTAGAGAAAATATGGATGTTATGTCTTTCCTAGATCAACTTACCACCATCAAGAGAGCACCGATGGAGACTATGAATGATTTTGATACCTAGTTTCATAAAACATGGTATAGAATCCTATATAAGATCTGCTTTCTCCTAAATATGGTATTTATTTATTACTTGAATGTTATTTATTCATAAATAGTCATGATTATAAAGTCTAGAGGAGGTAACTCTTTATCAATGGCCTATGGGATATCCATATAAGCCAACAATAACCTTACCCAAATAGGTAGGCTAGCCCTTAGGCTCACTATATCTATATTTCCAAGAATTTGAACTCCTTATCAACCACCTTTAGTAGTTCAATCTACTTCGATTGTAATCCCAATAAAATCTTAGATATATCTCTCTACTTCAAAATACCCCTCTACAAATATTTACTCCTCTACTAGGCTAGATGATATGAATAACTTGAGAAGGATAGTTTCTAATGAGGTCATAACCCTTTGAAGAAAAAACAAGTGCATAAAGGTTTTAATATAAAAATAAGTTGAGACCTATTGTGGTGATTTTCTATGTCCTTAAACATTTGGGGTTGTCAGGCCACAAGAAAAACATTGCTTCAAAAACAACACTGTGGACTCTGGTGGATCCACCTCTTTAACTCAAGAAAATATTATCAAAAAGACTCTAGATAGACTGAATAAGGTAAGGATACCCTGGAGGTGAGCCTATATTAATTCTCATATGCTCATGTTCATATAGATTAGCAAAAACAAAGTAAAACCACAACATTAAAAATGACCAAGCTTTAGAGTAACTCCCAGCTAGTTCTTCGAGTTGTAGACTGGTGCCTTATCCATTGGGTAATTGTAGCCAAAATTAAAAAATGATGAAGAAAGAAGAGGGAGAAGATAAAAATAAGCCAATCACATCCATTAAAATAATGTAACAAATATGATTAAACATGCCAACGAAATAAGATGCCCCTTATACATTCAAATAATATAACATATAAATGGAACAACAAGTAAAACTACACATAAAATTGCTAAAAGGAGGAAGCAAGATAGCATTGATATATGAATCATTATAATGGAGTCTGGTTAGTGTAACCAGATCTCACTAAGCAAGTAAAACCAAATTCTTCATTTAAATAATGTAACAGAGAACTACAACCCTTCATTCAAATGATGTAACAAAGGGCCTCCCAACTTCTAGCCTCAGTCATTGGAAATAATATCAGCAAACTAGACACCTCCTAAGAAAAACTTGCACAATGATAGGGAAGAAAATAAGGTGACTAGACAAGACACACAAAAGAAAATACAACTGACAAGGATGGCACTCTAGTATACCTCTTATAGTATTATTGCACATAAAACTTTATGCTTGATGATTTTATAGCTGCTCTCTCATATAGCCTAAAATTTGGTTCTCATTCAAAGCTTGATGATGGCCCATAATTACAAAAATTGCAACCACTTTAGTAATGGGTCATAACTGCAACTGTTACTAAAAACTAGGTGATGGCCCATAAAATTGTAACTACATATGGAATTGATCCACCATATTGCTTGCATTAATTTTTTCTCATTCATGGCTCGATAGTGGTCTACACTAATAAAAAAAGTCTCCATTACTCTTGAAAATGGCCCAAACATAACCTTAGGAAATTAACTTTCAACTACTAAAACTTGGTCGCAAAAATGAGGTGGATCATAATTTTAATTATTTTTCCATTTTTTATAAGGCTAATCTTAGCCATTTTTTAATATTTTATTATCAAATTTTAAATAATAATTCATAATTACCAAAATCATCGATAAAATGTTTAATATATTCAATAAAAATGATCGATCACTAGCAAAGGTCCATTAGTAAAAATTCCCTTTACAAAGGGAATCGGCCAATGGAAAATACCCATTGGCCAAAAAGTTCATTTTTATTAAAAGTTTTATTTTAGAAAGGCATGCACATGTCTTTAAAAGGTATGCACGTGTCTTTTATAATTTTTAATTTTTTAATTATATATATTATTATTTTTTTATTTTTTAAAAAGAGAAACATAGAGAGGGGACCATCAAAAGATGCCATCAAGAGACCCTCATTTTTTTGGAGGGGGGGCATTGGCTGACCCCTTCTCATGGTTGACTAACCCCCTCTCATGGTCAGCGATGGGGATCGACTAATTTTTTTTTAATGAAAAAATGGAGGGGGATCATTAGCCAACCTCTTCTCATGGTCGGCCGATGAGAGGTCATTCAACCTCCTCTCATGGTCAATCGACAGACATCGACCAATTTTTTTTTAACTTAATATATATCTATATATATATATAATATAAAGTAATAGTTATACTTACAATTATAACTATCATATTAATATACTATTTATTATTATAAATTTAAATTAACAGTTTAAATAAATATTTAAATAAATTTAATTAAAAATTAATCAAATTTAATTTAAATACGTAATTAAACATATAATCGAACTTTATTAAACAAAGGTAAAATATTTAATTAAACATTTAAAACCCAAGAGGTCAAAAATGATTAATTAATTTTTTTTAAATAAAAAAATGATGACAAAAGACCAAAATGCCGACCTGACCTCGACGACACATAAATTCTTAAGGAAACTTTTAGATAGTCGAGGCAATATGGGAAAATACTAGAGGACTCAAAATGTTTTTGAACAGAGATAGATCAAGGTAAATCTGAGTGGACTCACAGGACACTAAAATTTTCAAAAACTGAGGGTAAAACAAGTTGGATTTTGAGGATCCAACACAAGCTTTGACTGGGACAGGTGATGAAAAATATTGTTGGGCAATGAATCACCTAAGAACTCTAAAATATCCAACAAACCAAAAAGATAAAACTTACCTAATCACCTACAAAAAACACCTTAATCACATACAATGGAACACCTTAGTCACCTAAAAGGACTGCTTAATCACCTATAGAAACTCCTTAATTACCTAAAATAACTTCTTAATCACCTAAAGAAACTACTTAATCACCTAAGTACTAAAACACTCTTCTTTTTTTGTGTGTGGATTCTCAAGCCCTTTGGACATAATGATACAATTTTAGATGTTGGCCATTGATAGGAATTGAAAATTTCTTGCCATTTAGAGTTTGCAACTTGTAAGTATGTTGGCCTACCATTTGAAGGATTTTATAGGAATAGGGACCAAGCCATTTTTGTTCCCACTTCTATTTTTCCCCATGCTTGTCATTCTTAGGATACCAATACAACACTATATCTCCTTCCTAAAAGCTTCACCTTTGACCTTATTGAACAACTATGATATTTTATGAGCCTAATCAGTCATCTTCATTAATGCATGTTTTCTATCTTCCTGCATCTTCACCATTTAATCAATTCTTCTTTGCAAGACATTTGAATTTTCATGATCTTGCAAAAGTAAAGACAAAGCATGAATTTCAACCTGAGGGGGCAATAGAGCATCCTCACCATAAACTATCTCATAAGGATATTTTCATGTGCTTCTTTAAATAGATATTCTATCAGCCCACAAAGCAAACTTTAGTTCACTGTCCTAACTTCTTTTGTTCTTGCCCAATGCTCTTCTAATAATTATGATCAAATTTTTATTCAAGGATTCTGCTAATCCATTCCCTTGAGGATAGTAGTTTGTAGAATGATAAAGTTCTATACTTTACCTAGCACACAATTCAATAATTTCAAAAGAAGTGAATTAGTTACCATTTTCTATAACTAATTTATTAGGAACCCCAAATCTCGTTAATATTTGCTCTTCCAAAAACTTGATGACCACTCGTGTAGTATATTTTTTAAGAGGTGTTGCTTCTACCCACTTGGTAAAATAGTATGTTGCTATGATGATCGACCTAACCTCCAGAAGAATTGGGGTTAATATCATCTATGAGATCTATTCCCCATTGAGAAAAAGAAGCTTCAACAATCACTGGTTTCAAGGACATGACTAGAAAATTCTTCTTCCCTATAAAAATTTGATAGTTATGACAACTAATAAAATTATAGACATATTTAAATAGGGATGGCCAATAATAACCAAATCTCATTATTTTGTGAGCAGTGGCCTTTGGAGCAAAGTGGCCTCCACAAAAACTAGAATGATATTATTTGAACACTTGAGGGACTTCTTTCTCAAACAAACAGATAAGAAACACTCCATATGGATGCCTCCATTACAATCTACCTTTCTAAATAAAATACATTTGAGCCAATTGCTTGATAGACCTTCTTTTATTTTGGGACATGTTTCTTGGAAATGATAATTTCTTGAGGTAAAATATTATGCCATCATACCATCTACAATCAAAATTATCAATTTCTCTAGTTTCTTGCTGATCATCTACCACAATAGTATTATTCATATCTTCTTCCTCTTTGTTGATCAAGTACTTTGCTAGTCCTTGTCCTTTAAAAATATTCACTACTTTAAACTCCACATCATACTGCAGTAATTTGGCCATCCATATTGCAAGACTACCTAAGGGTCCAGGCTAAGTACAAATATCTTTAATAGCAATATAGGGGATACAAGCTATTACTTTATTGGACCCAAAGATATACTGGAAATGATACAGTGCTCTAATTAATGCATAAACCTATTTTTCTAATATAAAAAATTTTAGTTGAGCACCCCTCAATCCTATACTCATAAAGGCTATGGGTCTTTCATTTTTCTCTCCATCTTGTTGAGCTAGAATTGCAATAATAGTATGTTTTGAAGAAAATGAGTAGATTTTATAATCTTTGGAGTAATCGAGGTAGATCAATACTAGAGCCTTAGTAATTCATATTTGATATTATTAAAAGATATAGTATTTTTCTCAGTCCTCATTATTTCTCAATTTTTCTTGATCATATCATTTATTGGCTTGGCAATTTGAGAAAATCACAAAAAAAACTCCTAATAAAATTAATATTTCCAAAGAATGATCTAAATCCCTTAAGATTCTTAGGAGGGGGAATTTTAGCAATGGCTTCTACTCTTTGTGGGTCAATGCTAATTCCATATTTTGAAACAATATTCCCAAGTAGTTTACCTTGTGTGGCCCCAAAAACACATTTTATAGGATTCAAAGATATGCCAAAATATTTGCACCTGTCAAACACTTGGGTTAAATGTGCAAAATGATCTTTAGGAATATTTGAAAAAAAATTATCATATCATAAATATATACTACCACTATCTTGAATAACAATCCTTTAAAAGTGACATCTGTTGCTCTATGAAATGTTGCCCCTACATTCATCAACCCAAAGGGTATCTTGAGATATTCAAATGTTCTCCATGGTGTAGTGAAAGTTGTTTTGTGTATGTTTTCTGGATTTACTATAGTATAATTGTAACTTGAAAATCCATCCAATAAAGACATTCTTGATGACCCAACCACTACTTGAAGCAACTAATCCATATTTGGAAGTGGATAATTGTCTTTAAAATATATCTTATTCAAATTACTAAAATCTACACAAAGCCTGATCTCACCATTATTTTTTCTAAATGGAAATAGGTTTGCCAACCAAGTAGAAAATCACATCTTCCTGATTATATTGGTATCTAGTAATGTATGTACTTATTTTTGCATAATTGGATGCAAAGTGGGATTGAACTTCTTTTGTTTCTACGTGAAAGGCTTAGTGTCTTTTTGAAGAGGTATTATGTGAGTCATTACCTTTTGTAGACACCAAAACAACACCAATCCGATTATGTGACTACAAGCACTGACCGAATTGGCATACATACCCCCTAGGGCAGCCTCTAGAGGTTAAACAGTGGTCCTAACCACTCCCAAATCAGTTTTGGAAGGTCAGAGGTCAATTTGGCACCTTTTAAGCACTTTTCTCCCTATTCGTCCCACCCTGGGATGATTAGAATCCTATTCGCCCCACCCCGGGATGATTAGCAACAATCGCTCCAGGGTGGGACGATTAGCAAGTTTGATTGGCAAAAAGTCAAGCCTTGACAAATGGCAGCCCAGATCCGCCACCCAACTTCACCTTCAAGGCATGCAATTGTGAGGAACGGTTTCAAATCAGAGAGAGGGACTTCAGTCAAGCATGCCCTGATCATGGAGGCCCTAAATCAGGGAGGAATCTTCTCTCCCCTAAAAGGGCATGGTGAGCCAAGTGGCGCCCTCGCATGCGCATGCAAAGGAGACCCTGAGGTCTATAAAAAGGTGAGCCTCCTCACCCCAAAAAGGAATAGAGCTAGAGCATTTGGAGCAATGGAGTGCTGCCAAATTATACCCCCATTCCTCTTTGTGCTTCCTACATCCCTAATTTCTCTTTTGGAAGAGAGGTTATCGGGTGAACATTAGGAATGCAATCTAGACCCAAAACCCAAGAAATCAGCCACAATCCCACACCAAACTCATCGACACAACCCCCTAGGAGGTTTTGGACCCATCCCACTTGGATTGGTGCCAAAACTAAGCCCCAAACGGTGGGCGTCCTGCCCTTGGGCGCCCCCCGCACTGTTGCAGTCCTAATCACCCCACCCCAGAGTGATTAGAAATTTGTGCATGATTTATTTACTATTATTTTTGCATTATGTTGTATCTGATGTACTTATGCTTCTGTCCAAGTTTCATTGCTTTTTGACATGATTTGACCTTGTTTTTATCATTTTATGCGTTTACTAACCTACAGGGAGCGCCTTCAGATACAGGACAATATGGGTAGAATATACAAAATATGACCTTTTGGGTCATCTCAAAATTCCCCTTTTAGTCTAACCCCAAGTTTTCAAGAGTTTTGGAGGCCTCTAGGTAGGACATTTGCAAGGTCACTTTTGCACATTTTGTGACAGTCCCCATCGTCCCACCCTAGAGCGATTAGAAATATGTGCATGATTTCCTGACTATTATTTTTGCAATGTGTCCCTGATGATGTCTCCATGCCTCTATCAAATTTTGAATTCATTATGACATGTTTTGACCATCGTTTCATTCTTTTATATATTAACTAGTCGGAGGCTTTGGGGATTGCATGTTTTCCTATATCTGCATATGCTATTAACTATTTGCTATTTTTCTATGTGCATAGGATCTCACCACAAGGAACACCAGAGGGGCAGCAAGGAATGACGAACACATGGACACAAGCGATGACAACTTTTGGCCCGCCCATTTCGAATGTGGGCATGCGGAAGACACTAGAAGCGTACCATCCATTGATGTAACGAACTGTATCAAACGTTCTGAGCCCTAGAGGGGGGACGTATTGTAACTAGATTAAAAGCAACATTAATAAAAGAGGCCCCACTTTTTTTTTCTTACATCTCATTTCTACATCATTTCCTTCATGCATTTGTTCATCGCATTCGTAGGACTTAGCATCTATACCATATCCATTTTTGTTTGCATCATATCTGGTATGCCATCCTTCTGCATTCACTTTCAGTGGTGATCATGGTGGGACCCTATCCCCTACTATTAAGATCAAGTTTTTGATCCAAATTTTGTGGTTTTCTTTGTAGGTGTTACTCATTCGGGCACTGGACTGCTACTCGTGCCACCCTGAGATGAATACGTATTCGTCCCACCCTATGATGAATACAGACCTGCTATTCATCCCACCCCGGGATGATTAGAACTCTATGCATTTTTTGAGCAGAAACTCAGAAGCATCTAGTTTAGACAGAGAAGAGGTAGGCCTTCTGAACATCCTCTATGTTTTTCTACTTTCTATTTCTACAATTTTTTATTTTCTTTGCTTTATTTTTAGACACTTGCATAGAAAGGTTAAGTAGTTTGTTTTCCTTTCTTGCAATAAAAATAAAAATAAAAAAAAACATAGAGTAAATTAAATGGAAGGAACTTGATTAGGAATGCATTCTTCTCTGGTTTGCTTGCATGATACTTGCACAAGTGGCAAGTCCTCATCATAGGTTTCAGTTCTAGTTAGGATTGGTGATTTCCTTTTGCTACTAATGGTTTCTGAAAGATAAAACATACTCTAAAGCATTGCATTAGTGAAAATCATCTTTTGTTGTATGTTTTCTTTCTTTATACAATTAAAAGGAACCACACACACCACCTAATAAAATTAACATCAAGGAGTTGGTCTTAATACCCCAACACTTGATCAAGACCAACGGTGGATTTCATCACCACCTTGGCTTGGATTTTGCATACATATACCCTGATCATGACTGTTGCTAGACGTAAATCCTGATGAAAGCTGACCAAGTGTAATGGGGGTGATTCCCCATGCATGAGGATAAGTCTTCTATGGTAGGTGTCAAAAATAGAGTGATCCCCCTTTCGTACCGCCTATGTTCCACGTACTGTTCTGCTCTCACGTACCAATAGTTTCCCTCACGTAAGGGCGGGTATATTGAGAGGTTCGGTATAATGGCCTGGCAATGGTATATTGAAGGGGCGACCATTTTGGAGATACAAGAGCCCTCATTTTGCATGTATAACAAAGTTTCCTTTACAAGATTTGCATAACAAAAATCAAACACATTAGACCAGATCTAGGGCACACATTTAATCTATAAACGAGATAATCATTTCTTTGCATGTGTGGTCCCCGTTTGTTTGGTATAGCATAAAATTTTTGTAAAGGAGATAAAAATATACATATCTTTCTAGAAAGACCACCACCATGGTGTATACCCGTAGCCAAGCCCAATCATGGGCAGAAGCTATGAAAAGTATACAAGGAGGCACAAGTCACCTCCGTTATAGCCCCAAGGACTTGGTTATACCACCTTGGCAGCCTGACCCACAACATAGTCCACACTATGCCACTACAGAAAAGGACTATAGAGGCACCCCTTTGAGGGGCACTCCCATTCAACATAGACCCTCTCAGGAGGAGTACACACATGGGAAGGCTCCCTTAGACACTCATTATGAGTGGCCACTGCACGATGAAGTGCTAGAGCAACATAGGGTTCATAAGGAGGGACCACATGATTATATCATTCCTCCTCCACCCCTCATTACTGTTAGAACTAATAGGCCAAATCTAGAGTGCAAGGCTCTTCAGATAGGGTGAGCCAACTCTGCCCATCCCTTTCACATGTACGAGAGGGAGCATGAGGAAAACTAGTATATTCCTCAAGAGCAATACACCGCATGGGAGCAATGCGCCTCCGCACCTGCTAATTATCAAGATCACCTATTGAGGCCAGAGCCTCAGGTGAATGCTGCTAACCTCGATAGAGGAAAGTGACCCATAGAGATCTCGGATCACCATGACCGAGATAGATATGTAGGGGAGGCATCTAGGCCTCCTAGACATAGGACGATAGAACAAATCGACTTGGCATTTTCCAAACATGTCACCCGCCAAGCGCAAATCATATAGCTTAGGCAAGATCAGCAGTAGTTAGAACAACTGTATCATCTTAACAAAGAGTGCATTCAATGCCAGATAGATGAATTGCTCTAGAACACTATGCATGAGAGGATTCCAACCCCTCGCATGCATAGGACAAAAATTTATGAGAGGCATAACCCCTTAGTATGGGACAGGTCTCCATGACCTTATCAAGCGTTGCCTCCAAGACCTCCGAGACCTGAGCGGGAGGCCACCCCTAGAACCAATGATGGGCGCCTTCCTCGGGCACCCATCCATGTTTATAGGTCACGCCCAAAAACTCCTCAAGAAGCCTATGAGGAATTTGAGTGAGAAGAAGAGCGGGCTGAAATGCCCTACCAAGGCAGGGGGTGCTACCCGGCTACCCCTCCATAGGCCTCAAGTTCCTCGTAATTCACAATGGGAACAAACCAAAGAAGAGGAAATCAAATCCTCTGATGCATACAAAGCACTGCTAGAGCACTTAGAGTCTATGGAGACCAAGACTTTAGGGCCCCAAAATCCCACCTTACGCCAGCTCCGTAGTCACCCTGTGCATCCTTCAGTTTCGGCACCCCCATACCCCGACCACTTCAAAATGCCTCAATTGGCAATTTTTAGAGGGGATGAGGATGCCCAAGAGCACGTAACAAGGTTCCTGAGTCAATGCTTTGGCATTCAGGACAATGATGCATTGCTTCTGAGAACATTTATAACCATGTTCGTAGGCCCTACCTCGGATTGGTTTACCCAATTGTCGAAGCATAGCATCAATAATCTAGACCAGCTAGTGGACGCGTTCCTTGAACGTTTTGCCTTCAACACCAAGAAGAAGGCATCCTTAAGTGACCTAGCTGGCCTTAAGTAGTATGATGATGAGACCATAGCCGCTTATGGGAATCGATGGAGGACATTGCTTTCAAAGCTACCTTACCTCCCTCCCATGGCCGACATGACTCAAATGTTTTCAAAGAGTTGCATAAGGTCGATCTCCATGCTATTGTAGTTGCAACAATATGCCACCCTCGAAGAAGCCTTGGCGCAAGCCAGGATAATTGAGGAGATCAAAATACAAGATGATGAGATTGCCAAGCCATGCAAGAAAGAGTGGACCAAAAATGCTAAAACTGGGCCCATGCAACCGAAACCCACCATGGTCAATCAGGTTGCCATAAATATACCAAAGCCTACACAAATGACATAGCCCCCAAAGGCTAATTATCAGGCAGTTCCTCTTGATAACTATGAAAAGGAAAATCATAAACAAGAGCAAAATCAGCAACGTCGCCCTAAGCGACAATTCACACAATTCATGGAGTCTAGAGACTCCTTGTTTGACCGCTTGTTCATGGAAAACCTGATAAACTTGTCAAAAAGTCGACCCATAGACCCCAACATGCCAAAACCCAAGGGCTATAGGGAAGACTTATATTGTAGATTCCATCGACAGAAAGGACACGACATCTTCACTTGTTGGAAATTCAAAAACTTAGTGCAGGACTTGATAGACAACAAAACGCTCATGGTAGATAATCCCGTAGCGCTGAGCAACCAATAGATGGAAGTCTTCAAAGACCCCCTACCTGCCCATGACGTGCAGGCAAAGACTTTACAAGTGAATGAGGTAACACAAAACTACCCCATGCAAGGATACATAGGGATGATAAGCATCGTGACATGAAACAAAAGATACCCAAACACGGCTGCACCCACTGTAGCTACAGGAGATGTTCCATCAATGTCACAACCTCCACAACACCCTACACAACCTCCCCCACCTAGACCAGTGGCCATGATTCGGACTAAGCTTACTCAAATTTTAAGGACCACGTCGGCTAGGCTCTCCATTTATGAGCTCATCCAACAATCACCGCCCCATCGGGAGGCTCTGATGGAGATACTCAAAGCCATTGAGCTACAACCCCATGAACCCAATTCTTTCAACAACTTTGTGGGACATGTGAGACAATGCACAGAACCAGTCATAACCTTCAGGGAAGACAAACTAAAATTGGTGATTGGTGATATGGTGGATCCACCCCTGCACGTCATCATGCGGGTCAATGGGATTCCATTCAAGAGGGTGTTGGTGGACACTGGCTCATCCAACAACATAATCATGACAATGGCATTAAAACATCTTAAGCTGCCAGCATCCCACATTGTGGCATCCACTTACACTCTTCGAGCATTCAACGACGCGTTATGCTCGATGGTTGGCACAATTGTCCTACCCATCCAAGTAGGACAAAAGACCATTCCTACGTTGTGTCACATCCTTGAGGGTGATATGGCCTACAATATCTTGCTAGGCCGGCCTTGGATCAGGGACATGAAGTGTGTCCCTTCGATAGCCCATCAATGCCTCAAGTACACATACGAAGGGCAAGTACATGTAGTCCCAGTAGACTTAGAGCCCTTTAAGTTTTGCAATGTGATGCAGCTGATGCCACAATCGACCCTCCCATCGACACATTTGGACTTTCAATTGAATCCATCCATGCAGGGTCTGATTCTGCCTACATCCCCATTGTTGAGTCCCTCAACTAACCGACCTGGCCCATCTTCATCATATGTCCCTTCACCAACGATGTCACCTATGGTGGCCACATCGAAGGACAATGGGAAGAAGCCCCTAGAGGAGATACCACCATTAGTCTCAACCATCTCTACCGAGGAGGTGCCCAACCGAATGGAAGTCGAGACACCTGATTCACCCAACATGGAGTGGACTCAGGAAGAACTCCCCTTCCCTCCCCCTCAACCATCGATGATTACCATTGAGATGGCCAATACGGGCCTAGGGGAGTACCTAGTGTAGAACATTGTGGCAACACCCATGCTCGAATCCATGCAAGACATGGGGAGACCTCGCCTCCCCATCGACACTATCGTCCCTTTAGGTTACCCACCAAATCAGACCAATTTTGTATATGGGGGCCTTGAGAATGGCATTGAACCCTACCTACAAGAGGAAGAGGATGAAGAGCCATTTGCTGAGAATATTGACTATCTTTCCAACCCGGACTTCGCCTTGAAATACCTAGACCAATGTAATTGGCATGGATATGGATTGGGTAGATATGAACAAGGAATGCACATTCTTTGTCAACCAAGATACCAGATGCCATATGATAAATCAGGAGTAGGGTTCAACCACCCTTTGCCCCTCGACATCTTGGTAGAAACCATGCAAGGCTTAGGTCTAGGCAATAGGGATGGGTTGGCACAAGATCCATATGCCAATCCCAACACTACATACACATTGGGGAATTATTTCCCATTGTTAACAACAAACCTTGTTGACCTCAACAACCCCTCCCCTTTGATCGAGGAAGGGGAAAGTTCAAGAAGTAACCTCCAAGAAGGATATGAACAAAATCAAGAGAGCTCTTCGAAAGATGAGTCAGATTATGAGGTAGCACCTTGGGACCCGTTTGAGTCCGATAGCAATCACTCGTAGGTGACACCCATTGATGACTATCAGGAGGACTTCATGGCAATGTTCCCCTTTAATGTTCCAATCGGGCAATTGCCACCTCCAGAGAATCCAACCTTCCCATAGAGAGCGGAACAACCCAGAAGGGACCAAATCAACATGCTCGAACAAAATGAGCCTCCCATGCCGGCCATAAGGCCAAGTGATCAAGAAATGCCTAGTGGGAGGCTATACCAGCCAGAGGGGCACATAGTTGTCGGAGCCAATGAAGGCCTATGGATCTTCGATAACGACTATGAGGATGAGACTGAGATGGCATATCTCAACCATATGAGGCAACAAGAATACCCCATAGACATCGATGGTATGTTTGAACATCTAAATATGGGACCAAGGCATAGGTGGCATTTAAACCAAGTACAGTTAAACCAAGTGCTTCATCCACCACTTCAGGCATACAGGGAGCACCCCCCACCTAGAGACCCTATAGGGCCATCAGTGCCTAGGGTAGACCCTATCCTTCTATCTACACATAGGGCCGATCCTTTTGTGCCAATACCCACAGAGCCAGATCTGAGGCACAAGGATCACCAAGAATGTCTGAATCAACACCCACGCGGTAATGGAGACCAAACTCAGTCCATCAACATGATCTCCATTGATTTAACCACCCCCATCCACAACCCAGCCGATCCAACATGACCATTGTATCTAGACCTAGATGCCATAGACTGGGATCGTGCTGACTCACCACCATCCCCATCAGAGTACTGGCCTTGCGGTGAGATGTTCCATTTCACCCCAGGATAGACTCAGGATATCTTCCATGTTGAAGAGGAACCAGACGTTCCCAATGTAGATCTAAATTCAGCAAATGATATCCACCTGATCCCAACTCCACACCAGTTGGAGGATGGATCCCACATGTCAGTCGAAGAAATGATTGATGTAGACATCGGTTCTGATCCAATGAATCCATAAATCATCAAGCTAGGGGTAAGTTTATCCCTCAAAGAGCAAGCCGAGTACATTGCCCTTCTCAAAGAGAAGAAGGAGGTTTTTGCATGGACCTACAAAGACATGTCGGGGCTAGACCCGTAGCTAGTCATGCATAATCTAACACTTGATCCGAAAATTCAAGCCAGTCAAGCAAAAGCTACGTAAGATGCACCCAACAGTGGCCTTAATGGTCAAATATGAGCTACAAAAGTTGTTGGATGCATAGTTTGTCATCTGCGTAGATTACCCACCATGGCTGTCCAACATGGTACCCATCAAAAATCCTGATGGGAGGATTCGCATATGCATCGATTTTTGAGATTTAAACAAAGCAAGTCCCAAGGATGATTTCCCCTTGCCTAGCATCGACGCATTGGTAGATGCTACAGTAGGCCATGAAATGCTTTCCCTCATGGATGGTTTCTCGAGATACAACCAGATTCGTATCAATCTCGATGATCAACTAAAAATGGTGTTCACGATGCCTTGGGGGACATTTTGTTATAAGGTCATGCCCTTTGGCCTTAAAAATGTTGGTGCCACCTACCAACGTGCTATGACATACATCTTCCATGATCACATGCATAAAACTTTGGAAGATTATATGGATGATCTGTTGGCCAAATCTCTTTTGTGCCAAAATCATCTCGATGACTTACGCAAGATCCTTGATCGCCTCATCGAACACAAGGTTAGGCTAAACCCCAAGAAGTGCGTATTTGGCGTCACATCTAGAAAACTCTTGGGTTTCATAGTCTCAAAATGAGGCATCGAGGTAGATCCAAATAAAGTCAAGGTAATCCTTGAAATGCTTCCCCCAACCACCATCAAGCAGCTCAGAAGCTTGCAGGGTAAGGTCGCATCGATCAAGCACTTCATAGCACAGTTATCTGACAAGTGCCGACCCATGAATAAATTATTACACAAGGGGGTAGCATTTCATTGGGATGACGAGTGCCAGTCAACCTTCGATGACATCAAACAATACTTGGCTTCACCACTAGTATTGGCACCACCTAGACCAGGAGTGTCATTCTATTTATACATCTCAGCTACTGAGGTGGCACTGGGTGCCATGCTAGCCCAAAAAAATGAATTACATAAAGAACAAGCTAATTATTATCTTAGCCGCACCCTGGTCAGTTATGAACTTAACTATGCATACGTTGAGAAGCTATGCTTGGCGGTGGTATTTGCCACCAAAAAGCTATGCCATTACATGCTGAGCAATACGACGTATGTTGTGTCTAAGGAGAATCCATTGTGGTACATGATGAGTCATACTTATCATAGTAGTCGCACGAAAAAATGGATCATGTTGTTGATGGAGTTTGACATCGAATTCATTGGACAAAAGTCCATCAAAGGTCAAGTCATCACCGATCAACTAGCAGAGGCTCCTCTCGAAGATGATCAACCTCTGACCGTAGAGCTACCCGATGATGGGGTCTTCCATGTCTCAGAATCGCCAGATTTTGATGAGCCTGAGTCACAAGCCGACATAACCTTATTTTTTGATGGTTCTAAATGTGAGCAAGGGGGTGGCATGGGAATCATGTTTTTCACACCGCAAGGGGCTCCAATGCCTTTATCATTTAAACTTGATTTCTCGTGCACCAATAACAATGTTGAATACGAAGCCTTGCTCATAGGTCTTCAGACAACCATCACCATGAACATCAAATGCTTGAATATCTTTGGTGATTCACTGTTAATTGTCAACCAAGTGAAAGGGGTATTCCAATGCAAATGCCTAGTTTTGTAGGCCTACAAAGCCCTTGTGGATAAATTCTTGGCAAATCTTGAATGGTACGACATCGAGGCACTCCCTCGATCATCGAATCATTTTGTGGACACTATGGCCTCCTTGGGGTCACTAATCCCGCAAGACCCTTCCGGTGAGATGACAACCATTCAAGTCAAAATGTTATCGCAATCCATGATGGAGCGTGCAAGCTCTGACATAATGCCAGGAATCCACCTGATCTAGATTGAACCATCTCAGGATAGGTTCTCTCAAATCCATGATAGTCTAAATCATGCCAACTAGGGGTCTTTGTTCTCTCCAACCCCTCTTAATAGCAACACAATGCTATTTCTACAAGTTCTTTCCCGCTCAACTTTTGCTAGGGATGAACTTCAAGAGGGATCGATCATTCATACCATCGAGGTTTCTGATCAGTAGGATTGGTACACACCCATAAGAGACTATCTCAAGTTAGGTAGCCTCCCACTTGGATTGTCGCACACCATGAAAAGATCATTCAAATAGAAAGTGGCAAAACATGTCTTGCTAGGAGACATTTTGTACCATCGAAGCTACGAAGGGATCCTCCTCCATTGCTTGGACCAGCAAGAGTCCACTTGGGTGATCACCCAAGCGCACGATGGTACGTGCGGTGGCCACTTCAACGGTATGGCCATCACCAAGTGCATTCTTTGCATGGGCTATTATTGGCCATCTTTAGAATGAGATTGTTGTGCATATGTGCGGAAGTGCATGAAGTGTCAACACCATGCTAACTTGACACACGTACCTTCTCAGGCCTTGCAGCTGATCCAATCGGCTTGGCCATTTTCATAGTGGGGCTTAGATCTCATCGAAAAGATCTCCCCTACATCATCAGGTCATCACACGTTTATCATAATGGCCACAGAGTACTTCACTAAGTGGGTGGAAGCAATTCTGCTTACCTCTACGATTGGGCCCCGCATTATGGAGTTTATTTTACATAACATCATATGTCATTTTGGTATTCCATCCAAGATCATCTCGGATAATGGGATGTCATTTAAGAACAAATATGTGCGTGCTTTGACAACAAAGTACAAAATTCAGCATAATTTTTTGACACCTTATTATCCGTAGGCAAATGGGCAAGTAGAGGCGTCAAACAAAATGCTAGTTGCCATCCTTAAAAATATGGTCATAGATAATCATAAGGATTGGCACATCCAAATACCACTTGCCCTATGGGCTTATCGCACTAGCATTCGGACGCCCACTGGGGCAACTCCATTTTCGCTAGTGTATGGCTCCGAGGCAGTCATGCCTCTCGAGTTGGAAATACCCTCCTTGTGCATATCAATGCAAGAGTTCATCGATGATGACACTACATGGTAGGCCCGGTTAGACCAGATTACGTTACTCGATGAATGATGCGTCAATGCTCTCGAGCATTTACGTATCTATCAAGAGCGACTTAAGAAAGCATACAACATGAAAGTTCACCTGAGGGACTTTCAGGTTGGTGACTTGGTCTTAAAAGAGAACCAACAAAATTCTAACTTGCCACCCCATTTAAGGGACAAGTTCATGACAAATTGGTTAGGTCCCTATGTAATCGATAGTAAAATAGGACCTAGAACATACCGACTCGCCTCTCTTGAAGGAATCAAGGAACTAGAACCCTTGAACATCAGTCATTTGAGGCCATTCAACATTTAGAGAGCCATCGCCCACACCAAAAGCTCCAAGGATTCCCACAATCGCTTGGTCAACCCCAAAATGCCCCAAAGGTATCCATAATCCCTTTGGTCAAACCAAAAGCTCCAAGGGTTCCCACAATCGCTTGGTCAAACCCAAAATGCCCCAAAGGTATCCATAATCCCTTTGGTCAAACCAAAAGCTCCAAGGGTTCCCACAATCGCTTGGTCAACCCCAAAATGCCCCAAAGGTATCCATAATCCCTTTGGTCAAACCAAAAGCTCCAAGGGTTCCCACAATCGCTTGGTCACCCAAAATACCCCAAAGGTCTCTATAATCCCTTTGGTCAAACCAAAAGCCCCAAGGATTCCCACAATCGCTTGGTCACCCAAAATGCCCCAAAGGTATCTATAATCCCTTTGGTCAAAACCTCCAAGGATCCATAAGAATCACTTGGTCCGCACCCATTCGGGTTCAACCGTCCATAACGAATATTCAAAAACAACAGATAATCAAAAATAACAAAAAAATTGCATCTCACTTTCATGCATATTCTTAAAAATCAAAACACAAAAAAGAAAAGAAAAGTTGCATTAGGCATCGCATACATACATTGCATATTTGCTGGTCATACATGTCAAAAGCACCATAGACTGTAATTACTCGACAATTCCATCATTTTCCAAATTCAGTCCATTTTGTAAAAAGATCCATCAAGAATAACGCCCTTCGCATTTTCGCCATATCATAGTCAGTTGTCTTCTAATGTCTTTAGGGTTTTCGTCATTCAACTATCTTTAGATTTCTAGTCAAATGTTGTACAAAGTCAGACCGATTTTTACAAGGTAGAGTTTTACTTGGATCACGCCTTGTTACATAGCATCCCAACACAAGCTTAAAAACACATAAAAATTCCCAAGTTGTGTGAACGAAAGATGAAACCTACAAAGCGGTCCAGGGTACCTTAAGCAAAAATGTTATCTTGCTCATCCCCCTATGCGAATGGTTCAAGAATGCTGAGAATTGACAAAAGGACAAGCTCTTCCCCATCCAATTCCCCACAATAAATAGTGGTTTTCACCACTATCAAAAATCCCAAACACCTTTGATCCCCAAAGTCATAAGGATTCATACTACACATCCCTGAGAAGGATGGGTAGTCATCCCCAAGGCCTAAAAGATCAATGCCATTCACTATCAAAATTCCCAAACACCTTTGATCCCCAAAGTCATAAGGATTCATACTACATGCCCCTGAGAAGGATGGGTAGTCATCCCCAAGGCCTAAAGGATCAATGCCATTCACAAGCCAAAATCCCACAAGCTCAACTTTGAAATCAAAATTCAAAATCTAAAAGGCAACAATAAAACAAAATAATAGTGGTTATCACCACTACTCAAACCCCTTGCTCAAGAGAAAAAAAAAAAGAGAAAAATAAACAGTGATTTTCATCACTATATATGAGAGCAAGTATCCCAAAAAATTGAACAATCGAAAGATGCCTGAGCTTGAATCCCTAGAATTCTCAGCATTTGAAAAATCATTTAGGTGATCCTCATTACTGGTTTGGTGGATAGCCTACCTGGCAATGGTGGTATCCTAAATGCATGATGATATGTCTATCACATTAGCTTTGCATATGTGTAGACCAATGTTTGCATGTGGATGAGCTAGCTTATGGTATCCTAGATTGCCCCGTAGATTAATCTTACTAAATACAACAAAGGAATTAGTGGAGCTAATTAGGTGATCCTCAATACAGGTTTGGTGGACAGCCTACCTGGCACTGGTGGTATCCTTATGAATACCACATCAACGAACTCAATCGCACACACAGGGATGTGAAATAACTTGGTCAAACTCAAGTCTAATTCGTACCTTGTTCAAAAGTCTTGTAAGATAATGTACAGTCTTGACTAGTTAGTTAAAGCATCTGAGTCTCAAAAAAACCTTAACTACATTCTAAAACAATTGTTGTACATTTCATTACTTACATCACCATCAAAAAATACAAAACAAAAATTACAAATGCAAAGTTATTCCATAAAGCAATCACATAGTACAGAAAGCCAGTAAATCCTGTACAGTCTATGGTGCCATCGCCTGTATACCAACAAATCATTCCATCCATTCCATATGCATACATCTATATCATATAGCTAAAATCATCCACAGTCATAATAGCATATGCATACATCAACATAAATAAACGTGCATAAAGAACAATAAACCATGACAAGCATATCATCAAACCAAAAATGAGTCATGTATATATATCAAGTCAAAATGCCCTCAGGCTACAATAAGAAGGTCCTCTGACCTCACAAAAACCAAAAATTCAAAATCCCCAAAGCCTAGGGAGTCGGCCACCATGATCATGTAGGATCGGTGCGACTAGAACTACCCCCAGTAGTATGGGTCCTATGGGACCTCTCAGGGTGGCTGTTGCCAGGTCGTGCACCCTGCCCACCAACGCTACCCTCATCCAGCCACCTGCGATGAGATGATGCAGACTGCTCAGTCTCACTACCTCTCGTACGACATGATGAACCACCTCCATCGAGCATAGGCAACTGTCCATCGAGATGGACAACCTCCATCTCTAACTCTACCCGGTACCAACCCCACTCTAGATCTCATCGATGATACACAACCAGTGCACTATCCCGCTATGCCAACTGAGCCCGCAAGAGATCCCTCTCCTACATTATCTCCACCAAAGCATCTCTATGCTCCTCGTCCCATCTCCGTAGGAGACCCTCCAATCATGCTATCTCAACATGAAGCCTAACCTCCACATCCCCTGAGACAGCCTGAGGCATGGGCACCTCCGGGATGGCTTGCTGCTCTAGCACCCACTACTCCGGGACATCCTATACATCCGACTGCTCTAGAACCCCCAAATCATCTCCATCACCGATGAAGTCATCAACCTCCACCATGTCAACATCATCGAGTGGAGCCCCCCAACCCTCCCTCGATGCCTCTACATCCCCACCTCCTACTGTCGTATCCGTGCCTCCTAGAGGCCCCTCACCCCGCCATCACCGCATAGTCCACCATCGATCATACTCTGCAGTTACCCCGACATCGTCCATGTTGGGTACATCAATAACTACATCAGACCCCTCACCCAATGGCTCAATGATAGGCCAGACTAGGGTCCTCTCATCATCGTGATGTCGATAGATCAAGGGATCACCAAGCAATCCCTAGTGCACCCCAAACTACCATGTCACCCAGACATATGGAAAGTACTCCTGCTCTGTCCCATGCTACCCAATCAACCATCTACCCCTATGCACACGTCGGAGCCACTCTCCAGCCTCAGGCCAGGCTGGACAGTCTCGGTACGGCCGCTAGAACACCTACCCTGGCATTAGACGAGAGAAGGCATCAGTATAGTGACCTACGTCACCTACCCACCATTGACTCTGTCCATGCTCCTCTGACCGCCACCATAAATTGGCATATCCAATCTCTCGATCCACCATCTCACCTCGGGTGGTCCAAGGCAAACCCTACGGCCGCTCCATAGCTATGTGTTGCCACCCCCAACACTGCAAGAGATAGCTGCACCCGATCCCCTTCCACTTAGGTAGCGGACCTCGTACAACTCTCGTACAACTGTGCCAACAATGTCTGACCCCATCTCATAATAAGTGGAGCTGATGTAGGACACTCCACCAATGTGAAAACCAACTCAAGCAGGTTCCAAGGGAACCTCGCACCTGAGGAGTCAAGAAGCAGCATATTGGAAATGAGGGCCATGAGCAAAGCATGCCTCACCCCTAATACACCCTTCTCCAGCCACCACCGCACCAGAATACCGCCTATCTAGCAATCAGCCTCTACCCTCTCCACAACCCTCTCCACCCCCCTCTCCCTCGCCCAACCAAAACACCATGTCAGTACTACTATCCACTGGTCCCGATGGGTCATCCGGATAGGCAGTCCATCTATCGAAATCCATAGAATTCGATACACATCCTCCAAAGTCACAGTCATCTCCCCTATTGGAAGATGAAAAGTGTTGGTGCGAGGATCCCACAGATTGATCAGGGCCATCAAATATGCTCGATCCCCCACCATAGGCTCCAGATGCGTCACATGCTTGAGCCCAAGGGCATCAAGCCACTCCCAATCCCCAACTATCAAGGCATCCCGGGCATCAGAGAAAATAGTCGACTGGCGGTACCGACTCTTCACAACCTAAAAAATAATAAAAAGCAAAAGATATTAAGTACATACTTAATATAAACAAAAACATTACAATAAAACTATACAGAAGAACAACAAAGTACAAGAAAACAATTGTACAACAAAAGTACAACATAAAAAGTACAAAAAAACAAAGTACAACAAAAGTACAGAAACATTAACAACAAACTGTACAACAACGACAACAGACATAAAAATAACTGTACAAAAACAAAAAACAAAACAAAACAAAAAAATCATACTAGGGTTTCAACCTTAACATGAACAAAAACTACAAAATAAAATGACAATGTGTTGGGTTTTAAACCTAAACACAATCACAAACAAAGTACAGATAACAGTTGTGTATTAGGGTTTTGACCTTAATCTATGAACAATCAACAAAATAAAACAAAAAATCATACTAAGGTTTCAGCCTTAATGGGAACAAAATAAAAAAACAATATAAAAATATAAAAATTAATATTAGGGTTTCAACCTTAATATTAACGCAAAACAAAACAAAAAAATAATAAAAACAAATCATATATTAGGTTTTCAACTTGATATACGGATAAAAACAAAATACCGCAAACAAACATTTATATGTAAGTTTTTAACTTCATATAAAACAAAAATGAATAATAGGCAGGGAGAAGGAACATCATACCGGTCTCGCCTCGACTCCTCCACTCGAAGATCCGATTCTCGCACTCATGATGTCCATAAAATTTTGGTAGCGCTCCGCTACGCACACTCGCACTCCTCCTCACTGCTCCAAATCACCAAGAAAAAATTGTTGCAAATGAGCCCAAAACCTAGTTTTGGTCCTTATATAGGCTATTAGGCCTGTAATCATTCCACCCTAGGATGAGCGCTCTAGTTAGCACTCGTCCCACCTTGGGATGATTACAAAATTGGTATTCGTCCCACCCTGGGACGATTACAGAGCAAGAAATAAAGCAACAAAAATTGCATCCAAAAAATGCACCAAAAATAGCAATAAATATGCCGAACAAAGGTGCCTTTGCACCTGACATTCATGGCATGAAAAACCACCGTCGGGGTCACAAATACTCACTATCCTACTCCCTAAGAAGGCTAGTATAGCTGGACCACTCCACGGGAAGGAGGATTTTTGATAATTTCTACCCCAATCGGCATCACAAAAAGGGTCAAAACCCACCAAAAATAGGCCCGATTGCTGGAAAACTGCAATAAGCGTTCAACGAAAACAATTGAAGGCACCCTTACAAATGTCATCTTGGGTCAAGCGACTCATCGCTTTTCTCACTTTTGGTCATTCCCTCATCGATTCGTCGCTTGAGGGGGTAGTCACACTTAGTCACCAAATCAACAAATACACACCCAATCAAGGAAATGGCATGCATTCAAAGAATCATTGACAAAGACAATCACGCTCCTGCTTGGGGCAGCAAACAAGCAATAATCACAAGCTAAACAAACACTTGGCATTATGGAAGCATGAAGACAAGGTTCCCTAGACAAAAGGTTGCGCCCTTTGCCTATTCATGACTGAACAATGTCCAAGATCAAGTACACCTCACTGAAAAAGGTTACACTTGAGTTAAGCTCCTTAGCTCGTCAGAAGCAAGGATTCAAGAATGCGTGCCCTTTCCATACTTGGGGCATCAAAATTTGGTTAGGTTACTGAGAAACCCTAATCATTAAGTGCTTTGGTCATCTATTTTTTGCTCAGCATTGTGCCACACATAGTGCATCCCAAAAAGGGGCATCTATAGACACCAAAACAACACCAATCCGATTATGTGACTACAAGCACTGACCGAATTGGCATACATACCCCCTAGGGCAGCCTCCAGAGGTTAAACAGTGGTCCTAACCACTCCCAAATCAGTTTTGGAAGGTCAGAGGTCAATTTGGCACCTTTTAAGCACTTTGCTCCCTATTCGTCCCACCCTGGGATGATTAGAATCCTATTCGCCCCACCCCGGGACGATTAGCAGCAATCGCTCCAGGGTGGGACGATTAGCAGGTTTGACTAGCAAAAAGTCAAGCCTTGACAAATGGCAGCCTAGATCCACCACCCAACTTCACCTTCAAGGCATGCAATTGCGAGGAACGGTTTCAAATCAGAGAGAGGGACTTCAGTCAAGCATGCCCTGATCATGGAGGCCCTAAATCAGGGAGGAATCTTCTCTCCCCTAAAAGGGCATGGTGAGCCAAGTGGCGCCCTCGCATGCGCATGCAAAGGAGACCCTGAGGTCTATAAAAAGGTGAGCCTCCTCACCCCAAAAAAAATAGAGTTGGAGCATTTGGAGCAACGGAGTGCTGCCAAATTATACCCCCATTCCTCTTTGTGCTTCCTACATCCCTAATTTCTCTTTTGGAAGAGAGGTTATCGGGTGAACATTAGGAATGCAATCTAGACCCAAAACCCAAGCAATCAGCCACAATCCCACACCAAACTCATTGACACAACCCCCTAGGAGGTTTTGGACCCATCCCACTTGGATTGGTGCCAAAACTAAGCCCCAAACGGTGGGCGTCCTGCCCCCGGCGCCCCCGCACTGTTGTAGTCCTAATCGCCCCACCCCGGAGTGATTAGAAATCTATGCATGATTTCTTTACTATTATTTTTGCATTATGTTGTATCTGATGTACTTATGTTGCTGTCCAAGTTTCATTGCTTTTTGACATGATTTGACCTTGTTTTTATCATTTTATGCGTTTACTAACCTACAGGGAGTGCCTTCAGATACAGGACAATCTAGGTAGAATCTGCCAAATCTGACCTTTTGGGTCATCTCAAAATGCCCCTTTTAGTCTAACCCCAAGTTTGCAGGAGTTTTGGAGGCCTCTGGGTAGGACATTTGCAAGGTCGCTTTTGCACATTTTGTGATAGTCCCCATCGTCCCACCCCGGAGCGATTAGAAATCTGTGCATGATTTCCTGACTATTATTTTTGCAATGTGTCCCTGATGATGTCTCCATGCCTCTATCAAAGTTTGAATTCATTATGACATGTTTTGACCATCGTTTCATTCTTTTATATATTAACTAGCCGGAGGCTTTGGGGATTGCATGTTTTCCTATATCCGCATATGCTATTAACTATTTGCTATTTTTCTGTGTGTAGGATCTCACCACAAGGAACACCAGAGGGGCAGCAAGGAATGACGAACACATGGACACAAGCGGCGACAACTTTTGGCCCGCCCATTTTGAATGTGGGCATGCGAAAGACACTAGAAGCGTACCATCCATTGATGTAACGAACTGTATCAAACATTCTGAGCCCTAGAGGGGGGACGTATTGTAACTAGATTAAAAGCAACATTAATAAAAGAGGCCCCACTTTTTTTTTTCTTACATCTCATTTCTGCATCATTTCCTTCATGCATTTGTTCATCGCATTCGTAGGACTTAGCATCTATACCGTATCTATTTTTGTTTGCATCATATCTGGTACACTGTCCTTCTGCATTCACTTTCACCTTTGTATCAAAGGTCTTCATATATTCATAGCTCCAATAAAAAGCATCCATTTTCTTTTTCAAGAACTTGATATACTGTTGTGGTAGAACCCTGAAGGCTCTAGAAAAATAATCTAATAAATAAATAAAATACACCTAAATTAAGAGAATCACTTTTGCATTGGAATAGGGAATCCCTCCAATGGATCAATTAAATATATATTTATATTATTCATGGATGATTTGATATGGATTCCTCTCATAATATATATATATATATATAGACTTTTCAATCATGACTTTTCAATAATGACTCTTCAATCATGACTTTTCAATCATAACTTTTCAACCTTGACTTTTCAATAATAATGAAATATATAATTAAAGTAATAAATAATAATTAATAAGTAATGTTAGGATGTGGGATCCTAACATGCCACACTCAAAAAGAGTTGTATCCTCAAAGCTCAAAGTAAGGAGCTTCGTTGCTTGTTTTCCTAGTTGAATTTGCGCAAGTTCTTGTACTATCCTAATGTCACTTTTTTTAAGGCAGGGATATCTTGAAGGTCAAATTGTTAGTGGGGGGTTTCCAGGAAAAATAGTAGAATCTTCCTTAGAAGAATCATGATTACGATGGGAGGGAAACCCTTGGGTTTCCTCAAACACTTCATAAGAATGCATCAAAAGTGGCAGTAATGCTTCCATATCCTTTTGTTGTTCCCTAGCAGAGCCAATGGAGAATGAGTGTGCAATCACATCTCTACATTATTTTTGAATAGGTTTGGTCATGTGGAAATAACTCATGATTGGAGGGGAATTTGAGTGTAGTTCTTGTAGAGTGTAAGTTTGGCCATCATTGGTCACTTCAGGTATGTCTTCCTCATATTTAGTGTTATATTCAGGTGTATCTATTACTACTTCTACCTCAATCATATTTTCATCATTGGAAGAACTACAAGGAATAGTTGCATCTAAAATATATAGTTTAGGTGTAATACATTGATGATTGTGAACAAATTTCTCATCGCAATGAAAGCAAAGGTATTTTTCTCTTTGTGCCTTAATTTCCATGGGGTTGATACATTTAATGGGTAAGAAGCAAGTAAGTTTTGGGGTTGTGTAAGTATTTTGTGATTCCCATATAGGTGATTTTGTAATTTGATCCTTCCACTAGCGACACTCATCTTTTTGTACAGTATTATTTCTAAGTTCTTGTTCCTTTGATCTTATTCCAAGTTGAGCATTTAATTTTCTTTCAGCTAATAGGGCCAATCCAATGGCCAACCTCATGGTGTAGGGTTTGAATTTTATCACCTCCATTTTAATTTCCTCCTTTAATCCATTGATGAAGCAATATATGAAAATTATTTCATCCAACCCTGTGTATTGTTTGGTGATATCCTTAAATCAAATTTCATACTCATGCATGTAAGTGTTTTTACAAAGGTCCCAAGTGTTTTTATGAAGATCCTTGAGCAAATACCACATGGTTGGGTCCCACATGGCTCTGATACCAAATGGTAGAACCCTGAAGGTTCTAGCACAATAATTTAATAAATAAATAAAATACACCTAAATTAAGAGAATCACTTTTGCACTGGAATAGGGAATCCCTCCAATGGGTCAATTAAACATATATTTATATTATTCATGGATGATTTAATATGGCTTCCTCTCATATCATATATATAGAATTTTCAATCATGACTTTTCAATCACGACTTTTGAACCATGACTTTTCAATAATAATGAAATATAATTAAAGTAATAAATAATAATTAATAAGTAATGTTAGGATGTGGGATCCTAACATGTTGCTTCTCTTTTCTTGATAGGTCCTTATTAATCCTAATAATCTTGGGCTCTTCCTTTGTTCCAATATTAACTTCATCAATCTCATATTCTTGGACCAGAGGTTTATATGCTCTATCAAAGTCATAAAACAAGCTCTCTAAAGATACCAACCCCCTAGGGATCTTGTTTGTATTTAGTTGTATGACTTCTGCAAGCTCTCCAATAAAATACTTCAATATTTCTTCATCACTTTCATCACAAATAACATCAAAAAAATAATTCTACATAGTCATAAAATTAGTAATGTGTATATCATCATGAAAAACTTGTAAATATACCACATTATCAGGAATAGATGACTTATAAACATATATGGTTGGAAAAATTTCCATAAACCAAGTGTCTATATCAAAATTTTTTGCTCTAGAAGCATTAATGGCCAACAAATTAGCATTGTGATTATGTGCTCTAGGAATAAATTGTAGATCAAAATCCATGAATCTATCTATTTCATCCAACATGTCTGCTTAAATTGCTTTAGTCTAGGGTGCTTTGTTTGATATTTTATTTTTATTTGTTGGATTATTAGTTCAGCATCCCCACTAAATCTGAGGTAATTAGTACCCAACACTTTGGCCTTCCTTACCCCTACCAATAAAGCTTCATATTCTACAACATTATTGGTACAATAAAATTCTAACTTATATGGTATACCAAGATAGTTTCCATTGATGTCTATCAATAGTACTCTAGCTCCTGCTCCTACTTTAGATTTTGTCCCATCAAAGGTCATAGTCCATAATTTAGAAATACATCTACTTCAGCATTTAGTTTTGGATCCATGTTCTTAGCATCAGGTACTTCCAACAAGAAAGGAGAATTCTTGATAGAGTAAAACCCCATGTCTTTTTCCTCAACAAAATTCATGACATTAACCATGTTATCATTAGGATATATGAATTCAACTAAATACATATTGAAGGGTTCTCTTTTTAATATCACTTTCTCCTTTCTTTTCATTGAAATAGTGACATATTACCAATATAATTTAATAGTACCACCTAACTGCTATACCCAATGCCTAGAGAGTAATATAGAAAAGAAAGGGTCCACATATACAACTGCAACATCCATCACCACCCCTTTATTAGGATATTTCTCAAGATGGACAATAAGTCTAGTTATAATACCTACATAAGGTACTCTCCTATTATCCATGATATAAATAGGATGATGCTCTTTCTAAAAAATCAAGCCTAACTAATCAGCTTCTTGTTTTGATATTACATTCATGGTGCACCATTATCAAGCATACAATTTTGAATAACATATTGGTCCCCATAGCCTGATGTATACCTTAGTGAGATATAAAATGGTTTAACTAAATATGAAGCTCTAACTGCATTAATCATAAGGCCTATGGGATTTTTAGGCTTTCCCCCTGATTGATCAATTAATTGAAGGCTTTACATACCTGATATCAATACTTTGGAATAGTCATTAATTTCCCAAAAGTGATGTTGACCTTCTGCTTGGCAACCTCTATACCCAGATCAAACCGATCCTTCTTATCATTATTTTTTTTTTTTTTTCTGGTTAGCCAAGTCACTTTGTTGCTTCTGGATAATTTATTCTACACCAGAATCTTTAGGAATCATTTGTAACTTCATCTGATTTACCTTTTTTTGTGAAATCACTCCAGTAGATTTCTCCTTTTGTGTAGGCCCTTCTTCAAATTTGTCTTCTATTTTTCTATTCATGAGATGAATAGCATGTATCTTTTCTAAATATTCAACCTATTTTGTTGTAGGTACAAGTTTCCCCTGCTTCATTCTATCAAATATGGTACTAAGAGGCTCACTTGAGGTTGATGCCTCTCCAAATATTAAGCTCTTTGCTCAAGCTCACTGGCACATATGTCCATGTCCCTTTCAATTTTTTGTTCTCTGGTTTCATCCTCCAAAGTCCAACATACATTAATTCTAATATCTTCATCTTCAGATTCAACATTCAAGTCAACATTAGAATGCATACTTAGATAAATGGCACAATCAACAGGGTTATATGGTGCATCACAAGAAGAGCAATAAAAGGGATGATCAGATGCTATATTATTTGATGGCATGGGATTTGGAACAAAATTTAGATCTTTCTCTACTTCTTTATTTTTCCAATTTCCATTATGATTCTTGTTTCCCTCCTCATTTCCATTGTTATTCCATTTTCTATTGAATTTCCTTTAAAATGAGGTATGGTGTCTTCCTACTGTCTAGTATTTCCTTGTAAAGTTTTTGTAATATTTTCCTTCTATTTTTTAAGTCTAGCCAACCTGTTGTTCAAATTTGTAAACATCTCACTCAATTTATTAGCTATTTTGTTCATTAGATCTTGATCTATTTTCTTAGGGATAGAGAACTCACCCTTATTAGGCTTTCTTTCAGGTTTATTGGGCTCCATAGAGTATACTTTCATCTTACCACTATCAATCATATGTCTCTCTATTTTAATAGCTCTTTCCATACATATATTAATTATTGCCACTGCTTGTTGTCATAGCTCATAACTGAAATCTCCAAGGAAAGCATTTTTGTAGAAACAAATGGACTGATCATCATTCGGCATTAATGCTAAAGGAATATTATTTTTGGTCTTGAAGAACCTCCTATTGAAATATTCTATTGTTTCATTTTTATTCTTTTTCATGGTAGCCAATTCTATCAGCAAATACTGTTCATTCTTCCTTTCTTCATATTTCCTAAGGAAAGTGTTTAGCTCTTGAAAATTATGGATAGTACCAGATCCAAGGTTGTTAAACCAATCTCAATCATCCTTATCTAATTTTTGAAAGAAAAATCTAAGGACAAAATCTTCATCATCCACCTCAAGACTATCCATGGCATATAAAAAATCTCTAATATGATCTTCACCGATCACGTTGTGACTATCGCACAACTAACCCCAAAATTGGGGATCCAACTTTAAATTTTGTTTTGTTGAGGATTTTCATATTATTTGAGTACTAATAGATTTCTGCACATGAGTTTGCTTTGTAGTTTCTATGGTTACATTGTAGACTTATGTGGTGTTGAGTATCCTTCTTGTACTCATTTCAGAGTGTTTTGTATTTTGTTTTATGATTGGATTTTGAGTTTTAACTATTGGTCTTGATGTAGATTTATTAATGCTTTTGAAATAGATTGATTCATTTTTCAAAACATAAAATGAATTTGTAAAAAAATAATAATAAAAATAAAAATAAAAATATTAATATATATATTTCATATATATATAATAAAAATAAAAATAAAATCTATATGTATATATCTTTATATACATATAACAAAATATATTAAACAAAAAATATATATAAATAAAAATAATAATATAAAAAAAAATTAAATAAGTGTAGCATCTTGTAATCCAATAGTCAAAGTTTCTAAAATATTTTTATATTATATGTAAATGGCATGAGAGACTATGAATTAAATTAATGGTGAGAGCTAATTTAATCTAATATGATTTTTGCAATTTTATAAGGTTATATTGTGTGAAGCCTTAATGAATTTCTATTACCTCATGCATACAAATGAATGAGCATGGGGTGGACCCATACACCAGACATGTGGATAATGATGAAATCCTACACTACCAAAGACAAGGATACTCGAACCATTCACGTGAGCTACAATGACATGTGGATCAAGTGGATGATTCGGTCAATGATGTGTATGTGGTTTTGAGAGCCTTTCAATGAAGTGGATGAAGTGAAGTTAGCAATGATTGGATATCATACATAATAGGTATTGCAATGATAGTGCATAGGTAACCACATGGACCGGTGATGTGGACCTTATCAATGGAGGGGACCACAACCCAAAGATGACATGGAAGTGGAAGCATGGCATTGACAATAATTAGCGAATGATATTGTTGATGATGTAGTCCCTAGATCTGATGTGGACCAATCACTAGCTAGATATGGGTAAGCATGGATAGAACTATGGGTATAGATTATGCACCGAGTCCAATGGAATTGATTTGGTCCAGCATGACAGCATCATCATTGGCATGCATGTATGTGAAGAAGTGTCCCAATGACATCGTATACCTCTACGAGAATTCTACCATGCAAATAGAAGTTGAGGATGTGGAGGTGGTTGAACATTGAATTATTTGGATGACATAGGACATTGAAGATCAGCATCGAAGGGGCCATCCTTGGATTTGGTCCCCTCTTCAATGGATGAGTTACAGTCAATTTTTGGATAGAACAACGTTCATGCTTCAGGAGACCAATGACGTGTAGTTTTGCAGCTAAGTTAAGCAAGTCATTGTCATGCTATTTTGTAATGGTAAAATTTAAAATTTGACTGCCACATGTCATGAAAAATGAGGTAGAGATATATTGGCAATGCTCAATAATGAGGATACTAACCACAAAATTATGTACATATATTCGTTAATATAGGTAGGAGTCACTATCTCATAGGGATAATTATGTTGGCAAAATATGGATGCACACCTACTATATATGTGGATGATATATGTTTAGATTTTGGTGTTCAACAAATATTATGGTGGATCATAGGAGTGGCTATAATCACATTTAATATTTTGGGCAATATAGTATTGGGTGTGGTCACCTCTAGTGCTCCATGGTTTGGTAGATTGTGGTGCTTCCAATGCAGTGTGGTTGTGACACCATACAAAATTTTCTTAGAAGACACCAATACATGAACTATCATTCATGAATTTGAACGTCTCTCATACATGCCCACTTCGATTGAAAGTGAATATCATGAAATTAGTCTATTTTACCAATGAGCATATTATGGTGAATGATAATAGAGACGTGCATAGGTTAATTCAAAAATCAACGACTAGTTATAGAGATGTACAGTGATGTATGGGGCCAGAAGATAAGTAGAATGAAGATGTAACATGGTGACTTATCAGATATGTTCTCAGCACTCAAAAAGAAGACATGGTTGGTAGGGTTTTTATCCTCTATTTCATAGAGTTAATTAAAGATAAATTACATGAAAATTTAGAGATTGTCAGGTTAATGAAACATTGTGTCAACAAAATAGAAGCTACTATCAACGAACTTCAATAAACATAGTTTGGTTACAATTGGTATTGATCGATGAAGAATTAATTACCATGTTAATAAAAGGTAAACATTTTGTCTATTTTTTTAAAGTGGATAAATATGGATAGCGTGGTCACCACCTATGCCTACCAAATCATAGATTGGAACCTCTATCATATATAGAATAAATCATAGGGGAACTGCCATGTGGTAATGGCCAGGAGGGATGTTACTTGAGGATAAAGCAATGTCTAAGGCCCCACATTTTCAAGAATATGTTGCACCTCCGAAGGAGCTAGTCATTACATATTAAAAATATAAATATGTTATTGAAAGCACAAATATCATTCATACACATGGAATAGTAAGTGCAACGGTTAGGTTGCATGAAGGAGAGTGTTTTGAAAGGAAGAAAAAGTTTGAATTGAAGGAATGTGAAATGGAAGGGTGCTCACAGGAGAGAACCTAAAACAAATAGTTTATTCAAAAAATTTAAAAACTTGAAACTCATGACCAAAGGCTGGACCTTTTTGGAGGGTAAGGTTGGAAATATTCCACAAAGACTGTATTGTCTACTTTTTTTTAATATAAATGATTCCAAAAATTTGCATTCTCTTTGTAAGATTGGAGGAGATTATTTCTGCATGTTTGGATTAAATTTTTAGTTTTCCCCTTTCATATTTTAGGCTTATAGATGATGTTTAATGCATAATAGTGGTTGCATCATGGAATGTTTAAAACATGAAATTCATTTTATTTCCTCTGAAGCTCGCACCTAGGTTATTGTGAATTGTGCAAATGAAATTCGGATAAATAGGTTACATGTAAATTTTTTTCACATCTTTGGTTTTGTATAAATAGGGTGGCATCATACTGGTGGTAGTTTGTTTTGGTATTTTCAGTGTTCTAGTATATTTCCAGACTTTTATTTTAATTTTTATAACCCTTTATTTTTGTAATTTTTTTAAAACTTCGATGATTAAAATAAAAATTGAAAAAAATTAAAATTCCAAAAATAGATGCACGGGTCTCTAGAATAAGCTTTAATGTTTCATATTATGCAATTTTAATTCTAGTTTGAATCCATTTCAAAATTATAAAAATTGTTCAAAGTTTCTATTTTTATAGACATTTTATAATTCTAGATTTTACATAATTTTACATTTTGAAGATAAATCAGATTTTAAGATGTGCATGTTTATTTTGCAAGCAATAAATTAACTTTCCTTTATGAAAATTCCAATTTCATTAAAGGGGAGTGATTTATATGGCATTTCAAAAGGTCATTATTTTAAAGCAATAAATTGACTTCTCTTTATGAAAATTCTAATTTCATTAAAGAGGGGTAATTTATTTATTATATCAAAGGCTATTTTTATTTTCACGCTCAAAGAAACATTAAATGAATCCTTTCATCATTTAAGATTCACATTTAGAGATAGATTTTAATCTTCTATTTCATGCTTAAAGTAGGGTTTAATGCAAGATAAAACTTGTTTAAAATTTTCTTAACCAAAATAAGATAAAATCTATCTAAAATTCTTCAAGATAAAATGAACTAAGGCTTTACATCATGGTCATATGAGGGCCAATCACATTTTTTTTTTCCTTTAAGTTTTATGAACAATCACTAGTATAGCAATAAAATAATACCAATGCAAGCCCCTTATTAATAGTTATTTGCAATAACTAAGGTATTCCTAGCACTTATTTGATATATCTTCACAAGATTACAAGCACACATTAAGTAAAAGGAACCTTGGAGAAATTTCTATTTCTTTGCAAGAGAGGGTTTTCGGATTAATACCTTGACTGTGATGGGGATTTTGCAATTGGGAAAAATATCCACTCAATAGAATTGGCGCTAGAAGGAGGGTCTGAATTGGTTTACTTTATTACTATTTAGATGCTATATTGTTCATGTTTACTTGAAAGGTTTATTTGAAAGCATTGGTATTGGCTAACAAGGTTTTGTTGATCACATCCATTGATTTGAAAGTTCTATAATTGATGATGCATTGATGCTAACCTTTTACAAATTGAAGAATGTTCTTTATTGCTATGGTTTAATTCATGCATTATAATTGATGAATGTGATGATTTATTCATTTGAAAATTGTTAGTCATTTCATGCTTCTTTGCAAGATTCTTCTTTGACTAAAAAAATTGATATTAAAGTTGTATTTTTAAGGTTCACTAATGGCCATATTTACACCATGGATGATAGGAAACCCATTAAAAGTTATTAGAGTTCAACATAATTTACCCTTTGGTTTTGAGAGATATCTCCCTAGATTTGTGTCTAATGGGACGAGACCTGGAGAAGAACATATTCAAGCATTCAAAATATATGTGAATCCCAATCCTCCTATGTGAATAATGGTTCTAAACCCCTTCTTTCCCAAACAATAGAGTCATCATTTGGGATGTATTGACCTTCTTGATAATTTCTTTCAACCACTTCATTCAATTCTATGGAAGGTCCTATCTTATCATATATTTCAATACTTGTTAGATCTAAGATTCCTCCATTGCCTGAAATCATATTATTACGAAAATCATTGAAATTTATCTTAGGACCATCATTTGAAAGATGATAAAGATAAGTATCTTGAAATTGGTTCACACTTAAGAATGATGGTTGATTTTGAATGGTAGGTTGAGGTGCACCAATCGTTGGGAGGGTAAGGGAGGTATTAAATGGTTGAGAATTATATGATCCAAAATTGAAAACATAATATTGATAACTCAATTGTTGTTCAATTGCCATTGCTTGAGTATAATATTAGGATAAAGATGTGATTTAAAGCATCCCTTGCAAATATGTGGAAGTGAATGAATCAAGAGCATTGAGGTATACTTGGATAGTCGCTCCCTCTAGAAGGACATAAGGTACCACCAATTGAGTGTATAGTCCATAGAACCTTTCGATGAATGACTTCAAATTTTCACTTGGTCCTCTACAAATAGTGATAAAATGATTGTACATGAAGATTGGGTGAACTAGCTTTTTTTTTAATTGATTGAGAAATATTGCCTCTAGTTGAGCCCAAGAAGTGATCAACCCCAAAGGTATCTTAATAAACCAATCATATGTAAATTTTTCCAAGGTGTAAGGGAACATTTTACAAGAACGATGATCATAGAAAGAATGTAAAAATTTATCCCATTATGGAAACCCCTAAGTCATCAAAAGTGGATGAAAGTAAATTTAAAAGAGAATCAATACATAAATTTTAATACATGATATAATTTCATCACTTATGTTTCAAAGAAAATAATTGTAAAGATCAAGAAATCCAACATGAGTCAAGTTGTGATGAGCTAGAGATGAGTGGCCTAGATTTCTTGTTTACAAGTGAGGATTAGGATAATTATAGAAAACAAATTGATCCACTTTTAGAAACAATTGAGCCCTCAAAGGTGGATGAAGGTGAGTTAGAAAAGAAATCTATGGTTGAATTTAAAGAATGTGAAGGAGTGGTTGAACATCACACCATGGTTTTAGAAGATGATCATTGTTGGTAGAATAGATGGGAGAACTTTACCACTATTTCTAATGAATCACTCGCTTCACTTGATATGTGGTACAAGTAGTAAAGTCTAGTTATACAACTTAAAGGAAACATCACTCAATTACAGGAACAAATGCCTTAAGATGCATATCTTGATGATGTTCCAAATCATCCTTATGAGACAAGGTTCAAAGATACTAAAAGTGATACTCTTTTAGACAATGGAGGGGGCCTTGAGTGGACTAACTTAGAAATCCATGAAAAGTTAGCACCTTCCATAAAGTTGGATGTGGTGGTTAAAATTGATGATAAAAACCTTCAACATGCTCAAAATAATGACTAGGAAGAATTTGAAGAATTTTCTTGAAGAGTTTGAAAATTATGAGGAGGATGCTATAGATCTTCATCCCATGGGTTTAGATGACCATTATTATAATTTTTGGAAAAGGTATGATGAATCATTGTTTTCTCACGCTTCTAGTAATAAAATTTATATTTCACTTGTCAGGAAAGATGTTGAAAACTCTATCTCACTTGAAGATTTGGCAATTCATGTTCAATCAAAAGATGACAAGTCATTTGTGAAAATAGAGAAGGTTCCAAGATCCGATAATTTTGAACATTTGCTAAAAGAGAAAAGGATGATAATTATTCTACTATTCTAGGTAAATAAGGAGACTCACTCACTTGGTTCCCATTTGAGATGCAAGAAAGATAAAGCACTATTTCACATAAGGATCCTATGATACCTATGTTACCTCAAATAGAGGAAAATTTAGATCTTGAATGGTTTGGGCTTGATGTCATTGATGATCCAAATGAAAATTTTGTTTTATTTGAAACAAATCAAGTAGTTGATCAAGGAGATGTGTTATTGGAAACATCCCTAGATAGACAAGACTCATGGTTTGAAAAGGATGGAAATGTTAATTTGATGCCTAATTTTGGTGTCTTTGATAAATAGTTCATGGAAGAAGAAGAAGAAGTGCTACATCATGATAATTATGAAGATCATGAGGAAAAATAAGAAGTTGCAAATCCTCTCCAAGTATTAGTAAATGAAAATATATCACACGTAAAATCTCACCTTTGGTGCTCCACCATTCGAACTCTAGGTAAAGGTTTGTATAATTAATTGTTGGATTCAAATGCTATCAATGATGAAATTATATTTGTGGTTGATAAAGAATTTGAGTTAATTTTTTCTCACACCACTAATAATATTGCTTTGTTGAATGAAATAGAGGTTGATGTGCTTGAATTGTTGAATCAAATTCATCAATAATTTATTGTGAAATCTAGGATAAAAACTTACAATGATCCTCATTTAGTAGATATCCTAGATGCTTGCAAATTGTTGCATAAGTTTGATTGGCCTACAAACATAAAAAATGAATTGGATTTGAAATTTATAGAAATAGGCTCCTATTTGCAAAATCTCATATTTGAAAAGGAAAACCTAATTCTAAATCATGAATTGAATTGTAAATTTTGCACTTTAAGGAATAGATAAGAAGAATTGAAAATCAATTATTGTCATATCAATTTTATGATTTTAAACTCCTTTATGGGATCACTAATGGAACTAAATTAAAATGGTGGGGTGAAAGAGGTAAAATAATGGTTGTTGCACTTTATGGCTTAGTCTTGTTTTGGCTAGATTCCTATAAATTTTGGCATGCATATTATGATATATATCTTTTAAAGTGTGCTAATCATGTTTGGGATCTAGGGAAGTGGTAGCCTATATTGTGCATCATCTTGTATATTATTGTATATAGCTTTGGTTTTATTTATTTTGTTTTATTTTTATTGTTTTATGCTTTGTTCCCAATTGTTGGGTTTGAAAAAATCCATGATTATTTTCTATTTAGTTTGCATTAGGTCAAATTTTGGGATTTAGTTTGTGACTTTTACATTTTGAGGTTGGTCCCTCTGCTTGAGGTGATATTTCGTGATCACTACTAATGGCCTCTTGACTATTTTTTGTGTTCCTTTATCATGAAGGGTGAATTGCCTATCACATGAATCAAGGAAAATAAAGTGAATCTATATAGTAATTATCCTTGGTTAAGTGTACTAAGATGGTGGAGTGTGAAATAATGGAATATTATGCCAAAGCTTCACTGTAATGAATAATATGAAGAGGCATTTCTTGGGATATTGAAGGAGGAAATAATTTTGGTAAACTTCTAACATGCTCAAATTCAAGTGTTACATAGAGGTTTTCAAAGTTCTCTATAAAATAAGAATACAAGCAATGCAAATATTGATCAAATCCATCACCAATTTTAGATAAATACCATCGAGACTATAGATGTCTGACTGGAAATGGAGCTCTATTTAGAAAAAAGTTTGATATAAAAAAATGCATTAAAAATCTTGATCAAATAGGTCACCAAGTTTGGATAAAATCCATTGGGGCTATGGATGCCTGATTGGCAGTGGGGCTCTATCTGAATAAATTATGCTCAAAAGAGACTTTGCAAAATGTTATTCAAAAACAAAGTTTTATGAGCAACATTTCATAGCCTAGAGGTAAACTAGATGATGGAATTTGGATGGTGTAGACACCTAAAATGCATCATGTCGAGGTGACTACTCATATGGGACATGCTAGAAGACCATATGAAAGACCTTGGAAAAATACCAAGGTATAGTAGTGGTTTTAACCACTCAATTAGGTATTTTTGTCTAATCAAGGTTAGCCACGATTGACACCCACAGTTAGTAGTGTTTACCATGCCTTAGATTTACGGCTAGCATCCAGAATCAGTTGGACCTTGGCCGATCCAAAATAGGTTACAATGACCAATTTGTTATAGATCTAAGTGGTTTAAGGATGGAAAGATCTAGAATTTTCCCTCCAATTGCTCTATTTTTCCATTATTGATCTTGGCTTCCTCAAGAATCTAAGACATAGCCCTCCTAGGTTCTATAAGAACCCCATCCAAAATGGGAGAGAGGAGAGAGATGCATAGGAGAATTCAAGTGGTGAAGCCTTGTCATGTTCATTACTCACCTACTTTCATTGAGATAAAGCTTGTTCATAAGCATTGGGATATCAAAATGGTAATTCAAGCCATGGAGGTCCTAGGAGGCTAGGAGAGCCAAGAAACTCAATTACACCAACTTGAGAAATCCAATCACCAAACTAGTCAGAGGATATAGAGGCAACCCTTGATCATTAATTTGGTAGAGAGATTTAGATATTCACCCCTAAATTAGAGGGTAAAATTATTGCAGGATCGACTACGGCTAATAGTGCTCACCGCACCATAGAGCCGTAGTTAGGGTATTATCGATGATTTCCCTGTTTTCTCATTGTAGATATTTTCAATGTTATTATATTAGGTTTAATTCATGTTTATTTGCTTTGATAGAGACTCTGACTAATAGAATTAGATGTTTTAATCATTCTTATTTCATTATTGCAATCAAGATACTAATGATTTTTTTCATGCTTTCATGCTTTCAAATTCATAATTGAGACATTAGATAGATTTATTAATGTTTCCTTTACAGTCTCAATGGTAGAATTATCATGTTTAATCTAGTTTAACATGTTTCTTACACTTTCTTGATTTCATGTTGATATGATATACTTTGTACAATATTTCTCCAAAAGCCTCATCAAGGGAGGCTTCCTTTATTACTAATATGCCTCTTGTTGTTTATTGCACACAAGAATAACAGGATTTTGACATGCAAGGCAACAAATGCCTCTAATCATGGAGAATAAGGTCATCTACACATTGGAGTAGTTTGTGTCATTGTAGTAGACATTGAAATACACCTACCCTTGTGAGGGATATTTCCTACTATAATTTTTGTATCGAATGGGTATCCCTAAGAGGGATTGATTTGTAACATGGATTGATTCAAATTAATGGAAGATACATTTCTTGTTATGTGTTATTTCTTGTCAATTTGTGTATGAATGCTCATTTTTACATGCTTTACAACCATTATGGCATTAGGTGTTAGCCTTTTACAATGTTACAGAAGGTGATCATGGTGGGAAATCTACATTAAATGCCATAGATCACTGATTTTTATGTTTTGTGATGTCAGGAGTTGCTATTGACAATCGCAATCAACAATTGTAGTTGTGGCTGACACCCACGGGTGATAGTTGCAGTCGTGCCACAAAGCTGCGATTAGCATTAGATAGGTCGTACAACATAGAATCTAATTTTAATCAGATCTGGATTTGAGGTAGGACCTATATCCCACTAGTTTTCCTGTGTTATCTATCTGTGTTTTTCTAGAATGTGTAAAATGCTAGCATAATTAGGGAATGCAATGAAAAAGATAAAATGCATTGAGTCCCTAGGTCATTTTTCTTAGGTTCCACTAGTCGTTGCTAGGAATAACGGACCTCTGAGTGTAGTCCACCCTAGTATCCAGTGATCTAGGCCCTTTTTTTGTGTTGGTTTTCTTGTGTGAGGCCCAATCTAGTGGCCATATTATCACCATTGTTAGTGTGCATTTTCCTTGAAAATCATGTAGTTTAAACATGCATATTTTATAAAATTAAATGTTCCTTTTTGCATAGCATGTAGAATAATAATTTGAGTGTTGATTTATGCATTTAATTTTCATGCAAAATAAAAATAACCCTCACACACCATGACACACTTAAACACTAGTGAGTTGGAAGTCACATCCAACCACTAGCAAGGTTTAATTACGGTGGCAATAATTTCCATCCGTTGGCCCAACTCCCTTGAAACTTTTGTTACTAGACCAATATTGACTCCAAGATCCATCCTAACCATGCAAAATAGCATGCATTCCTCTTTTGAGGGGTGTATCAATGTGCATGGGGTGTTGGCGTGAGGATCGGCTAGACCTGTGCTCCCTGCTCGGGTGTGGATTTCATCTCCATATTTTAGGGGATTACACAACCTAGAGTTCATATCCAGGTTATCGAGCTATGAGTATATAGGTGAAATACCTTTAACAATTGATTATATCATCAACATATTGAAAACATGATAAGAGATACTTATTGATACAACAAATTACAAAAACACATAAAATAGTTTAGGGTTCACATCAAATATTTAAAAAATAAAATCACCATTGTATTCTTTGTGTGCTAATAAAATATAAATATAGACATAGGATATGCACTATGGTGGTTACACAAAGAATCCAACCCAGTTGTAGATCCAATATCGAGGCCGAAGCTCCACCTAATTCACAACAAGATACGTAGTGCCCTCAATCACAGAATCCTCTCGAATGTCATTCGATGAGTAGTAGAGGGGACAATTCTAAACACGGGGATCTTGTTGAGAATACCCCAATACAAGGAGCTACTAGACACTTCTTGAGACATAGATCAGAGCATGGAGCTTCCCAACATGGGGGTTTCAAACATGTTAGTATTTATCATGACCATATTCCACATGCATCCATAGAATCTACTGAAGAGTTTGTCATTGAGGGATCCAGATTGGTACCCCTTCATCTTGTAGCTAAGGGAGGCTTGAGGCCCCCAACATCTGAGTATATATGAGTTCAGGATCCATCCATCTAGGGGTAAATAGATAGGGCTACTTTTGAGTGTAGGTCTACTCAAACTCCCAATAAAGGTGAGCCTTGTAGGATCACCATAGACGTATCCAAAATGGGAGATGGTATGCCACCTCATGAGCCATGGTGTAGCAAATAGTTGCATGGTTTGGGCAAGGTTCTAGGGCAACTATATTACAATCCTACTCCTATGCCTTCTTGCTCTATGAGTGTGTGTAGTGGTAGTACTATTAGTACTGTTAGAGAACCTAGAGAGTGCTCCAAGTGTTCTCGAGATATGCATGTCCCTGTATCTCATGCAGGCACAAATTTTAGAAAATAACTAGATGTGAATGCCATATTCATAGACAAGGGTAAGAGCATGGTAGATTAGTCCATTGGGGGACACACCCACAAATCTTCTCAAACAAAGCACACACACTAGAGAGTCCTCATACGGTTGATCACATAGATAGATCTCACAAGTTTGTTTAGACACCTAAAAAATGCCATGTCTATAGACACCTAAAACATGTCATTTTCAAGGAGACTACTCACATAGGCACACTCATAGGTCATGTGACTAAACCTTGGGATATTCCAAGTGTAAAAATTGGTTCTGGCCACTCATATGGGGCATTTTGAGCCCATCCAAGCCTAGCCACTGTAGACCAGAGTGGCCAAAATCCAATCATTGTAGCTCAGAGCAGCAAAATATTAGCCACTACAAATGATAGTGGCTAAGCTTTAAATGCATTTTGCCACAAATATAGCCTAATATTGGGTAGAAGTGGCAGTCTGCATGCAATAAGGATGAGCGAGGACAACCTTGCATCCTCCTCACATACAGTCTACATGGAAGACTCCAGTCTTGATTTAGACTTTAGTTAAATATAGCAAAACAAAGAGCTTCTCATACTAACACTTAGTACGCATGAGGGATTCAGTCCTAGGGTTTGAACATTGACCTAGGGCTTCAAATAATTTATAAGGAGTAAACCTAAAAGCACTAGGGGACCTTATTTGATCAATTAGGGGACCTTCTTAGACCTCCTTTTATCAATTAGAGAGAGATAACATCATACATCAGAACTTTGAACATGGTGGATCATTGAGGAGAGCTTCTAGATGCTTGGAGAGCTTCCCTTGGAGATCGATTCTTGTAGTGGAGCCCTGTCAGATTAGAGTGCAAATCTAAATACATAAGGTAATAATTTTAATATTAGTAGCATATTTGAGCCTATAGATATTGGATCAATAGGAGGAGATTTCACCTTATCGGTCACTGTCCTAAAAAGTGGCCTGCAACCTAGTCTAGGGTTTTAGGTGTTATTTTATTTCATTCTGCTTTCTCGTTCATTTTATTAGCATAGGCTTTATTTCAATTATTTGCATTCATAGTACTAGTTCATTGCATTTGTTTCTATTGAGCTTATTTGTTGCTAACAATTTCATCTAGGGAGGCAATCTCAGACATCTAAACGTGTGTTGTTGTTTCATTGATTTCAGATCTATAGGTTCATCAGGAAAATTTGCAACATAGGAAAGCAAGAGGATCCCTCTATCAATAAAACCTAGATAAGGAGGCATCTGTAATCCCTCATACATTTCTATGTACATCACCAGGAAGCCTTATAAAAGTGTGCCCCCTATGCAAGGGGATATTTTATACACCTACTACCCTATTTTTGTGTAAAATCATGTATCAAACAAAGGGTATTCCTTAGAGGGATTCATATGTAATCGGATCTTGGGAATATCAATACAAAAAGCATTCAGTCATTTATTTCTTTGCATTCTAGTTATATCTGATTTATGCCTTTCATTTATTGTATGTTTAACATTAAAGGATTTAATTGAATTACAAGTAGAGTAGTTGGTGGATGACATGCCACTTCCCCGAGGTTGCTATAGATGGCGATCACGGTGGGACTCTTGCCCAATTATTTAGTTTACTTTCATTTTATACCACTTTATTGACTCAGGTTTTGTGTGCAGGTTTAGCCGCTATGATCTACAATGGCCAAAAATCATCTGCTCTTGTCTATAGTAGCCAGGAGTTAGCCGCTTTATGCTACATCAGCTAGAAATCAGTCGCTCTAGTCGACAGTGACCAAAAATGGAGTGTATAAGAGGTCAAATAATTCATTCTTTGAGCTGGATTAAAGGTTGGTACAACTTTTATGACACTTTATGGTTTTCTATCTATTTTTTTTTTAAATAGTGGTAATTAAGACATTTCAATTTGGAAAACTAAAATAATGAAAGAGAAAGAACTTGCATCTTGTACATCTTAGGTTTTCTTTTATATTTTCCACTAGGCGTTGCTAGGAACAGTGGCTTCTATTTGTAAAGTTTTCCCTAGAATCAAACATGCTAGACATTGTGTTTTGGTTTGCTTGCTCTAAGGCATTTCTAAAGGCCATACTTGTACCTAATAGATTTCATCCATTAATCTCATAGTAGTTATGAATCTTTCTAAAAATTGAAATGCATTTTGTATTAGGCATATAGGAAAGAGTCATTGCTATAGCATGATGTATTCTTATTCATGCAAAACTTAAAATAAACACCACAAACACATATATTTTAAACATTAAGGAGTTGCATTTCATCACCAACCCTCAATTCAGTCTAGTGACATTGGCATTCATCTCCTTCCATGGGTTTGCCCCCTAGAGCTTCCTAGAAATGGATTGAGGAATTTACTTATAGTGACACTAAGTCACTTATGTTCAAACTTTCTCCCACTATTGGAACAATTATTGGTTCAGAGTGGAAGAGCTAGGTGAACCCCTCACTGGGATTTAAGTGGTGTACCCTAGCCTCTTTTGAGAAATCATGTTTGGCATGAGTGTTCTTTATTATAACTATGGATGAGTCTCCTCATTCTAAATACAAAGCAAGAACAAGAAACAACAAACAACAAAACATCAAAATACAACAAAAATCTTAGGACACGGTTAAATTGGTAATAAAGATAAAAATTTGCTTGATATTGTTTGGTTATTTTTAAGTGCAACAAAAAAACTAAATTCCCAAAAACAATGGTCAAAACAAGAAGTAAATATCCCCAGTATGATATCAAGGGAGAATCTAAAGCAATACACAACCTTAGGTGAAGTCGTATTAACATTAAAAGACCTACTCGAAAGACCATGAGACATAGTTCATGAGTCTAAGGGGTGATAACTCAACCCTTGGAGGTTATCCTTGAGAAACCCCAAACAGGGAACCATAGCATGAAACTACATCACATAAACACACAGAGACCTCATGGCCATCATCATCAAGGAGACATGAGGAAACCTCAAGGGCTTCCTCTAAACACATAAAAACTTATCAGAGACATGAGGAAGCTTCAAGAGCTTCATCCTCACATGGACATAAGGAGTGTTCTAGACCCCTTCTTCACATAGGGATGATGAGTTTTCCCCATCTCCATCCTCATGGAGGGTAGAGAGGGCCACAAAACCCTCATAATCAAAAGAACACAAGAGTCGCAACATCCCAAAATTCACATGGGACACTTAGAACAGATCAGCCCACTGAGGGGTAGGAAACTAGAGATACATCCAGTCATAGACATAAAATAGAATATATCATTCACACAAGAGGAAGGATTCCTATAGACTATGACCTCACTGGAGTAAATAGCACCCCATGGGATTAGCCATGGAAAACAAGACAATTAGATGAGGTGGATCAAATTTATTTGAGACCATCTCCTAAAATGATAGCCACAAAGAATTTTGCATATGGAAGCTCACGAACCATGACTTCTAAACCCACTTCTCAAATTGGGGGTGCCTCAGGGTGACCCCATAGTAAACATATAAAATATAATCATGGAGACACTCAACAATACACTAAAAAAGTCACATTAGCTAGCCAGAGCAAAGAAACAATAGAAACCTCTTCAAGAAATCTGTGAATCAAAACCACTAGAACATGATCATATAATATTGAGTCTTCTATGACCGAGCAATTTAATCTCATGTGATGTTTAGAAAATGCCTTGTGCAAAGAGTGAGAGCTTTTAGAAGCTCTCAAACATGGTAAACAAAGATAACGGTTGTTGTGCCAACATGAGCAATGTTTAAGAGAGCACTTGAGTAGCTAGCTTGTATCAACCAACAAGAAAATATAAATTATCAAAGAGATAAACACATTGACTCACCAAGAGAGGAGCGCACTATACAAGAAGGAAACCCACAACAAAATCACCCTCCAAATCATGATTGAAATCCAATTGGTGGGGATAGGGTAAGCCTAATAGAACAGGAGGCACCTCCTGAATCCCCTCATAGGAGGGAAGAAATTAGAGTAAATCAAATGGATAGAGGGTTACCTCCACCACCACCATGGGGGGTATCCAAGAGGAGGAAATTCTTGCCTCGAAGGCATTCCAAGTGCTCATCGAAAATATGAAGTCACCCAACATTGAGCAAAATAAACAATAAACCATTATGTCCATTTGTCCCTTGCACCGCATACCCTAGGTTGGAAAATTTTAAAGGTGAAGAATATGCACAAGATCATGTTACCAATTTCATCAACGCATGTTTTCATCTTGAAGACAATGATGCTCTTATGCTGAGGACATTCATAATAAAAAAATTTGGCGTCACCACTCAATGGTTCAACCAACTACCCAAGCATAGCATATACAATTTTGAACAACTAGTGAACAATTTCCTAAAGCATTTCTCTTTTGGTGCTAAGAGGAAGGTGAACCTTTCAGACCTTACCAATTTGAGAAATTATGATGATGAGCTAGTAATGGATTATGGGAATATATGGAGAAAAGTCATGGCAAAATTATCATTCTTCATCTCCACATAAGAGATTATATGAATGTTCACCAAGAGTTGTTCCAAACACATTTCTCTCTTGCTACAACTTCAAAAATTTCCCTCATTTGAGGAAGCCTTGGCATAGGCCAAAATCATTGAGGAAATAAAAGTAGATGAGGGAACCATAAAACTCTGAACCAAGAAGGAGTGGACCAAAAATGACAAAAATGGCAAACACAAGCAGAAGCATGCAAACCCTGTTCTAGTTAATCAAGTGGTATTAGCTATGCCTAAGGATGGGGTTGTGCACCAAACCTAGAATTATCAAGCGTAGCCTCCACCAGCCAATTATGATCAAAAGAAAAATCAAGGGAAAAACAAAGAATGCAAACCCCCTCGCTATTTCACACCATTAATAGAATCAATGCAATCAATCTTCAACCAATTGAGCAAGGTGGGAAATATCAAGTTCCTCAATATACCTCTTATATATCGTAACCATCCTAATCTAAAGGGATATAGGGAAGATAAATTTTACCCTTACCATAGGATACCGAGGCATAATATTGAGGTTTGCATTGGTTTCAAGCACCAGGTGCAAAACATGATTGATGTGGGAGAACTTAAAGTTGACAACCCATTGGCTCCTGATAATAGAGATATGGGCATCTACAAAAACCCACTGCCAAACCATGAGGTCCCTAGAGGACAAGATGCACAAGTTAATCAGGTCCGAATTGATATGCCTATCGATGGGTGCATTGGGATAGTTGAAATTGTCAATATAGAAACCAGGAGTAGACGATATGGTCAATTGTAACCTCCTGTAGCTCCCATTAACATCCTCACTGCACCTAGGTAAAGGCAATGGTAAAACAACCTTCTAGGTCCACCAACCTGACTTGTGGTAACTATTCGGAGTAGACTTGATCAAAACTTACAAATGACTCTAGCTAAGCTATTCATCTATAAGCTCATACAACAGTCCCCAAAGCATAGGGGGACCTTGATGGAGATTTCAAGGTCGATTGAGCTCCAACCACAAGATCCAAATGCATTCACCCATTTTGTGGGACAAGTACAAGAATGATAGGAACCTATAATCTAATTTTATGATTACAATATTAAGATAGTGCCTACTGCCTTACCAGACCCTCTACTGCACATTGTGGCATCAATAAATGATTTACCTTTCAAATGGGTCTTGATAAATATAGGTTCGTCAATCAACATCATCACAACAAAAATAGAACACCTTAATATCCCCAAGTCTAATATCATTCCAAGAGCCTACACATTAAGGGCTTTTTATGATGCTTTATGCAATACTATAGGAATGATAGTCCTACCTATCAAGGTTGGGCATAAGACCATCCCCGTGATGTGTCATGTCTTGGAAGGGGCCATGCAATATAACATCCTCTTAGTTTGACATTGGATAAGGGACATGAAGCGTGTTCCTTCAATATTACACCAATGTGTCAAGTATGTGCATGATAACAAGGTTTATGTGGTGTTGGCTGATGAAAAGCCATTCAAATATGTTCATCATGTGGATTTTATAGGAGATTTTGTGATTCCTTATGCCCACTTGTATTTAGGACGTTCATCTCTAGCTATGTAACTTAATGATAAGAGAAAAGGGCTACAAAAAGACCCATCTACATCAACACCTCATCTAGTGCCCAACATGACTATTGCTTCTAAGAGACCATCAACGTCTAAACCAAAATACAATCAAAAGCTAAAGGCACCTTGTTAGGATCCTCAATCCTAACATTATTAGTTAGTATTAGTTAGTATTATTAATCATTTAATTATTATATTATTAACTTATAAAGTGAACCATCACAACCCTTCATAACGTGAACCATCATGTCTCTTCATACGTGAACCATCATGTCTCTTCACCAACGTAGCTTTAGGGTAGATATATATATTAGGTTGGTCATCCATATCAAATCATCCAAGAAGAAGAATAATAAGCATATATTCTAAGGAGGGAGCCCCCTTTGAGTTGCCTGCGATTACATTTACATTAATTTGTTAATAATTTTATAGTAAGACCTTGGGGTCTTACCATTTGGTATCAGAGCCATGTGGGACCCAGTCATGTGGGAATTGCTCAAATATCTTCATCAAATCACTTTTGTGTGTGAGTATCAAACTCGGTTTGATGATATCACCAAATACAACACAATATTGGATGAATCAATTCTCATCAATAGCTTCATTAGGGGATTAAAAGAGGAAATTAGAATGGAGGTGACAAGGTTCAATCCCTATACCATGATGTAGACCTATGGATTGAAAAAACTAGCTGAAGATAAAATCAATGCACAACAACGATTTTGGAAACCACTTATGGAAAAATTGTCGACCACTTACATCGCTCCCAAACCTATGCATAATGGAAGGGCACAAAGCACTTACACAACCCCCAAATCTAATCAAACTTTACAAATTAAACATATTAGCTTTGAGGAGATGAAGGAACGACGAGCAAAAGGACTCTGTGATAATTGTGATGAATAATTTGGACCCCACCATAAATGTGCTACACTAACATTGTATTTATTGAAGGAAGTTGATCACTGTCTCTCCATAGAGCAAACAGATGAGGTAGTTGTGTCTGAAGCGACCAGTACACCTACTCACTGCAATGAAGACAATGAGGTCGATGTGCAAGAAGTGATTGATGTACCAAGCAAGGATGAAGTAGACATACCCAAAGTGATCAATGCTAGACAAACATGAAATCTACAAGACCTACACATACCTTCCTCACCAATAGTGAGTTCTTTCCATATGACCAAACCTATTTGAAACCAATGCAGAGTGACTACACACTCCTCCGTTGGATCTACCAAGGAACCAAAAAAGGATATGAAATCATTACCATCACTTTTGATGCATCATTCTAAAGTTTTTGAGGAACCCCAAGGGTTGCCCTCCCATTGTCATCATGATTTTCCTAAGGGAGATTCCACTATTGTTCTTGGAAACCCCTCGCTAATGCTTCATCCTTCTCGATATCCCTGCCTATGAAAGGATGCCATTAAAAGAGTCTAAGAACTTACACAAATCCTTCTTAGAAAACAAAGGACAAATCTTCTCACTTTGAGCTTTGAGTACAAAGCTCTTTTTAAGGAGGGTGGCATGTTAGGATCATCAATCCTAACATTATTAGTTAGTATTAATTAGTATTATTAATCATTTAATTATTATATTATTAAATTATAAAGTGAACCATCACAACCCTTCATAACATGAACCATCACGTCTCTTCATACGTGAACCATCATGTATCTTCATCAATGTAGCTTTAGGGTAGATATATATATTAGGTTGGTCATCCATATAAAATCATCCAAGAAGAAGAATAATAAGCATAGATTCTAAGAATGGAGCCCCCTATAGTGGCAAAGCGATTACAAGGGAGCCCCATTTGAGTGGCCTGTGATTACATTTACATTAATTTTTTAATAATTTTATAGTAAGACCTTGGGGTCTTACCACACCTATGGTCGATGAAATAGGGCTCAAGGAAGTTCTAACCATAGATGTTAAGAAGAGTCCAACTCCCATGGAGGAGGAAGATATCCAAGATCAAGCTTAGGAGATACTAGAGCCTGCTTCACCAGTGTCGTCTATGGGATCATCCACATCACATGCGATAATACATTTTGCAAGTATGGGGATAGGAGAGTATCTTGTGCAGAACATAACATTTACACCCATCATAGAGTCCACACAAGACATGAGATGACCAAAAGCCTTAAGACCACCAGTGGGAACAGTGGTCCCACTCGGGATCCCTCCCAATCAGATAAACTTTGTCTATGCTGGAATAGACTGCACCCATAAGTCTATCGATGCAAAAGAGGATAATGATGAATTATTCATTATTAATGTTCATTACCTATCTAATCCTAATTTTACTCAACCTAGGGTTGGTTAGGTTTTGGGGCATCGTAAGTGGTTTGTGCTTTCCCAATAGGTTTTTTTCCTAATCGATGTTGAGTATTGAATTTGTCTTCATCTAATTTGGTCAATCCATAGGTTTGCATCATGGTATAGGGATTGAACCTTATCACCTCTATTCTAATTTCCTATTTAAATCCACTAATGAAGCTATTTATGAAAATTGATTCATCCAACCCTATGTTGTGTTTGGTTATATCCTCAAACCAAGTTTGATACTCACACATAGAAGTAATTTGATGAAGATATTTGAGCAATTCCCACATGACTGGGTCCTACATGGCTCTAATACCAAATGCAAGTACCTTGATATTCTTGTGTAAATTTGATAAATTATTTAATATAAAATGTAGTCACATGCCACTTAAATGGGGCTCCCTTGTAATCGCTTTACCGCTATAGGGGGCTCCCTTCTTGCCACTTATAGGGGGCTCCTTATTTAGAATCTATGCTTCTTATTATTCTTCTTGGATGATTTGTGTGAATGGCCAACCTAATATATATCTACCCTAAAGCTACATTGGTGAAGAGACGTGATGGTTCACGTTATGAAGAGATGTGATGGTTCACTTTATGAGTTAATAATATAATAATTAAATGATTAATAATACTAACTAATAATGTTAGGATGGAGTATCCTAACACCCCATGACTTGGGGCAGCATACTAATGCAAATGACTTCTTCATAAGTGACAAAGAGTATGAAGATGAGATAGAAATGGCCTACTTAGGTCCAAGACACGAGCCTCTCATCTTGGGTCCATATACTGATGCTAATGGTTTCTAGATAAGTGACGATGACTTTGAAGATGAAAGCAATATGGCCTATCTTGGGCCTCACCACTTACAGCAAGTCAATGCACTCATAGAAAGAGAGGCAACACTTCATGCCATAGACCCTGATTTGTGGTTTTTAGGAATACATATCGACCTAGTTTCCATTCATCGCATGGTAAATACCCCTCCATCGACATTCAGAGAGCTGTTAGAGCCCAATGATCCTATTATCTGACCAGCTCATGGGTTGTATCTAGAGATTCCTTTTCCTCTAGAGCCTCATAACGAGTGTAGAAGGGAAACATCTGAGACAAAATTTCACCCATGTGGTCCTGGAGATTTCATTCCATCCATCAACATGATCTCCATTTATTTGACCACTCCACTTCATAACCCAGTGGATCCCACTAAAAATTTGTGTCTTGATACGAAGGTTATTGATTGGGATTGCACTGATTCACCCATAGATCTTGAGGATATTTTCTCTAATGAAGAGATGTTACAACCATTCCATTTTGTGTCAGGCTGTGCATATGATGTGTTCCATGCTGGTATGGATCCTAAGTCAGTAGGACTTGTAAATCCTGCCAATGACATTCATTTTATACCCATGCCTCACCAACTGGAGGATGGGTCACATATGTCTATAGAAGCAACTTTTGATATGGACATCAATGATGATCCTACTCAACCAAAGAAATTCAATTTCGGAGAGAGTCTATCTCTAGAGGAACAAGCCATCATTATCCCTCTCCTCAAGGAGAAGCGAAACCTATTTTCTTGGACTTACAAAGACATGCCAGGGATTGATACAAAGTTAGTTGTTCAAAACCTTTCATTGGATCCAATAAAGAAACCCGTCAATCAAAATTTGAGGAAAATGCATCCAACCATCACTTTGATGGTGAAGAACAAGTTATAAAAACTATTGGATGTGATTTTCATAGTTTCCATCGACTATCCTAAATGGATCTCAAACATGGTTCCCATGGGAAAACTAGATGGAAGAGTGCGCATTTGCATAGATTTTAGGTACTTGAATAGGGCAACTCCAAAGGATTCATTCTTGTTGCCAAAAATAGATGATCTTGTTGATGCCACTATAGGTCATGAGATTCTCTCCTTAATGGATGGGTTTTCTGGATACAATAAAATCTGAATCAAATCCAAAAACCATCATAAGACTGCTTTAATTAATCCATGGGGAACTTTTTGTTACAAAGAGATGCTATTTGGCCTAAATAATATTGGTGCCACATACCAGTGGGCCATGACATACATATTTCATGAATTCATGCACACAATATTGGAAGACTACATGGATGACTTTCTGGCCAAATATTTATTGTGGCAAGAGCACATTGAGGTCTTGATAAAAGTGTTTGATCGCCTCATAGATAACAATGTCAGATTTAATCCTAATAAGTGTGTTTTTGGTGTGACTTCTGGAAAGCTCTTAGGGTTCATCATTTCTAAGAGAGGCATTGAAGTCGATCCTACAAAGGTAAAAGCTAGAATAGAAATGATCACCCCTACAAATATTAGGGTGTTACAAAGCCTGTAAGGCAAGGTAGCATCCATCAAATTGTTCATTGTGCAATTATCAGACAAGTGTCAACCCATGAATCAATTTCTATACAAGGATGTACCATTTCATTGGGATGAAGAGTACCAATAATATTTTGTGGAAATTAAAACTTACCTAGCAACACCTCCAGTGATGGCTCCACCAAGGCCAGACATACCATTTTTCTATACATATCGGCTACTAATTTTGCTTTGGGAACCATGTTAGCCCAAAAGAACATGCAATACAAAGAGCAAGCCGTATATTACATTAGTCACACCTTGGTGAGTTATGAGCTAGGATATGCATATGTAGAAAATTTGTACTTGGCAGTGGTCTTTGCAACCAAAAAATTGTGACACTACATGTTGATACATACGACCTACGTTATATAAAAAAAATCCTTTGTAGTATATTATGAACAAGACATCATAATACACGTACTACAAAGTGGATCATGCTCTTGATAGAATTTAATCTAAAATTCATAAGCCAAAATTCCATCAAGGGATAATTCATAGCGGATCAATTAGCAGAGGCACCTCTTCAGGATAGAAAACCTCTCAATATAGAATTGCCTGATGATGTAGTTTTCACATTATCAGATCTACCAAGACTCGAAGAACCTGAGAAACAAAGATACATGGCATTGTCATTCAATGGTTCAAAGTGCGAGCAAGGTACTAGAGTAGGGATAGTATTTATCACACTGCAGGGCACTCCATTTCCCTTATCATTCAAGCTAGGCTTCCCTTGCACGAATACTAACACATAATATGAGGCCTTGATTTTGGGACTTCAAACGGTTGTGGCAATGGGCATTAAAAGATTGAATATCTTTGGTGACTCCTTGATCATAGTAAATCAAGTCAAAGGATTATTCCAATGCAAGTGCCCACTCCTAAAATCTTACAAAGAACTTGTTGAAACATACCTAGCCTGACTAGAATGGTATGACATAGAGACAATCCCTCGTATGTCAAACATATTTGTAGACACCATGGCATTGTTGGGATCCTTAATCCCTTAGAATCCATATACTGACTTCAAAACAATTCATGTGAAAGTTCTCATATTTTCAAAAATACAACATGAGGTTATTGAAAACCTAGAGTCGGTCAACATGATCTAAAATGAACCAAATTAGGATTGGTCCTTCAAAGTTAGAATTTTCTTGCAAACAAAACCTTGGGAATATTTTATCTCTCAAGGTCCTATGGAGTGTGGTACAACCATTCATCATAGGGTTTCCTCTCTATCTGTGTTCTCAGATTCTAGATCACAAGAGGAACATGTCATGTTATCCATAGAAGTTGTGGCTTATCAGGATTGGCTTTCCCAATTGCGATATTTCTTGAAGCTTGGAATAGTACTACAAGGCCAGTCACATGTTGAAAGATGAACATTTAAACATAAGGTGACAAGATACATTTTTATAGGATAGGTCCTTTATATACAAGGTTATGATGGAATGATCCTTCATTGTCTTGAGCCCCAGGAAGCATCTTGGGCAATATCACAAGCTCACAATGATACGTGTGGTGGTATGGAAAAATTTAAACACATTTTGAGAATGGGTTACTATTGGCCCACTATGGAAAAATGTTGTTATGAGTATGTCAGGAAATGCGTCAAGGTCCAACATCATGCAAACCTCACCCACTTGCCATCACAAGCATTGCAATCCATCTAGGCAGCATGGCCCTTCTCGCAGTGGAGATTAGAATTAGTGGGGAATATCTCTCCCCTATCGTCAGGCCGACATATGTTCAAAATAATGGCCACTAAGTATTTCACCAAATGGATCGATGCAATCCCCTTGAAATTGACAATTGGATCGAGGATTACGATGTTTATAGTCCATAATATCATAAATCGTTTTAGGGTCCCTTTGAATATAATATCATATAATGGGCCATATTTAAAAAATAAAAATGTGTATGCTTTAATGGAAAAATACCACATCCAGTATAATTTTTCAACACCCTATTATCCACAAGAAAATGGGTAAGCATAAGCCTCAAACAAAACAATCGTCTCCATATTGAGAAACATGGTGAGAGATAATCATAAGGATTGGCATTTGCAGTTACCTCTTGCATTATGGGCATACAAGACTAGTGTGTAGACTCCCACTGGGGCAACACCATTTTCACTTGTATATGGCATTGAGGCCATCATGCCCCTAGAGTTGGATATTTCAACATTGCGCGTAGCACTGAAGGACTTCATAGATGATGACACCGCGTGACAATGTTGCCTTGATAAATTAATGCTTCTTGATGAATGATGAGTAAATGCCTTAGATCATCTTTGTATTTATTAGAATCACCTTGCATGAGCATACAATAGTAAATTCCATTTGAGGGAATTCAAATTTGGAGATCTTGTGCTCAAAGAAAACCAACAGAACTCAAATATGTCACTGCATTTGTGAGACAAATTTGTGACAAATTGGATAGGCCCCTACATGATTTCAAAGAAGGTTGGACCTGGAGCATATCACCTTACATAATTGGATGGTGTTGAAGAGCTCGAGCCTCTCAATATCATCCAATTGAGGATATTTTACACATAAAACATCAAAAAAAATTAAATATGTCATAAAAATAAAAAACATTCAAATATGTCATAAAAATAAAAAAAATTCAAATATATCATAAAAATAAAAAACATTCAAATATGTCATAAAAATAAAAAACATTCAAATATGTCATAAAAATAAAAAACATTCAAATATGTCATAAAAAATCAAAACATTCAAATACGTCATAAAAATAAAAAACTCTCCAAAGGCATCTTAAAGCCCTTTGGTCAAAAATTAAATCATCAAAAAAATTCTCCAAAGGCATCTTAAAGCCCTTTGGTCCAAAATAAAATCATCACAAAAAATCTCCAAAGGCATCTTAAAGCCCTTTGGTCAAATCATCACAAAAATGCTCCAAAGGCATCTCTAAGCCACTTAATCAAATCATCATCAAAAATATCCAAAGGCATCTTAAAGCCCTTTGGTAAAAAATCAAATCAATCAAAAAGCTCCAAAGGCATCTTAAAGCCCTTTGGTCAAAAATCAAAAATCCAAAAATATTTACATCTTATAGTTGCACCCACATAGTTGCATTTTATTATAACAAACATGTCCATTGCATTCGTATAGGTTATGATCACATTCTTACAAATGTTACCACAGTCATATCGCAATCACAATATTCAAATCCATATTCATCTATACATCCATGTGTGTAACTGTGTTTTTCAACACAACCATATCATGTTGCAATAAGGAATATACTAAATTTTCTTAGTCTTTCAACCATGTCTAGTGGTCTTATCAACTTTTGTAGAAAGCCACCTTGATTAGTAGAGGGCAGGGTCTAGTTGTGAAAATACCCTGGATATTCATGATCTCATCACTAATTAAAACATTAAAATCCTAGTTGGTACAAGGGAAATATGAAAATAACAAAGTGGTCTAGGTTACATTAAGCAAAAAGGATCTTCCTTGCTTATCCCCCTATGCAACCAGTTTAAAGGTGTTGAGAATTGGCAAAAGGAAAAATTTTGACCTACCTAGAAATGAGTGATTATCATCACTACATGAATCCCTTGCTTTCATTAAAACAAGAAAAAACCTCGAAACAAAGCACAAATTCAAAGTCCCATATTTCAAAGTCATAATTCACAAAAAGCAAATAGTGATTATCATCACTACATAGATCCCTTGCTCAAAAGAAAAATCAATGAAAATAAATAGTGATTTTCATCACTACACAAGAGCAAATATACAAAGTGAAATGAAGAAAAAAAGGGAATGGAGCTTGAATCCATGGAATTCTCAGCATTGCATAAAACTAGAAGGAGAAATCCTTACACATGATGATGTCTATTACAATAACTTATGGAACTTGTATAGACCAATGTTTGAATGTGGATGAGCTAGCTTAGGTAACTCATATTGCCTAGTGGTATAGTCCAACTAAGTCCAACATAAGGATGAGATGAACACATGAGGATACCTAATCTTAGAAATGGGCTCAAATAATCCCGCTTGACATCAGAGGAAATTCTTGGGTTCTATCTCAAAATATATATTCATTTACACACATAGAGATAATGAATATCCAAAGACATGGTCAAAACCTTTCTTTTTAAAATTCTTATATGGTAAGTACATAGTTGTTGATAGGATAACTAGAGTGTTTGAAGTCTTAGGAAAAACCTCAAAAATTCCCACATAGCAACAAATCATATCATCAAACCACATCATCAACTTTCTCTATAAGCTTCTATAAATTAGGGGGGTATTAATAAAATATATTAAATACCAGATATATGTCAAAAATGATATGTAGATGACCACTGATTATTTTATATATTTTAAATTACAAAATCTTATCCAAAACATATACATACATTCCATACCATTACATTGCACATATGAATAGTTTAAATAACCAATTCTTATGATTAGAATAATTATTAAACATTCATGGTTGTTATACTTTCTATGGTATCACCCATTAGATTGTCGAAATCATATCATATGCATACCATTATGTTTTAAAGTGATTAAAACATACAAGTTCATTCACATTAGATTACATACTGCATTCACCATATCATAGCATGAGTTAGATGCATACAATTAAATCAAAATTAAACATGTATCTAACAAAAACATTTCATCCATAAAAACACGTCATAAATCATCCATATAATATCACATCATTACATTCATCCATACATAAAATCATAAGTCCATCATTAAATCAACTCATAATACATCACATCATATCACAATAATCAAATCATATAAGCATATACATAAACACATACATAAGCATCCATCTCAACTCCATATCATCATAAATATCATCTATCATCTAACACATATATATCAACTCATCAAATTGCCATCATAACATCGCATAAATAAAACAAAAACATAAGAAATAAATGACACACACAATGAAGCATAAATTTAGAGTCTCATATAAATATGTGTCTCAAAATATGGCTCAAAACATGTATCTCAAAGTGCATGAATATATAAAAATTTCCTGCAGGCTACAATAATATAGGTCAAGTAGACCTCAAAAATGAAATCCAAGTGCATAATCAATCAAACATAGGGCTTGTGCCCCTAGCATCACCTCCCCTTGTGGTAGTGTCATGCGTAGAGTGATGTTGCCCTGTTGGTCTCTCTATGTGAGTCCAAGTCCTCTAGATAGGATGGACCGAAGACTGCCTAGAGGTGGAGTGCCTGCTAACCTGTGAGCCACCTGCACCTAGTGCCTCCCTAGGGACAACTCCATGCCTCCTAAGATACATATGTAGAGAAGCTATATGGGAGACATACCCTTGGATCCACTCCTCATACTCATCTAGCAATGATTGTAGGTGTAGAACCTCTACCCCTGTGTCTGCCCTAGGATCTGTCTTAGTATCACTCTGTGGTGTAGAAGGAGGAACAACAAACTGCATCCTAGTAGCATCGCCCCTGGTAGTAGCCTGCAAAGCTTAAATATATAGCATGAGCTACTCTATGGTAGCATCTCACTAGGATATGGTGGAATCTCATTGTTGTACCTAGATCTTGGTCAACTGAAGCTTAGTCTCGATCTTGTGCAACTGTGCTCTTAGAGGAGAATCCCTCTCATCAAAATCTAGCTCCTCCTCATCCTCCTCAGGAGCCTCCTACTCCTCTACTACCACTTGCTATGCTGGTTGGCCCCATACCTTAGTCTTGGCTCAAAATCTACACCCTGTTGGATCTGCACCATCATTATCACCATCATCCTTACGGTCCAAGCTACCATCACCATGCCACATCAGATCCTCCACCGCTGCAAAAATGCATCTGTGAATCCCCTAGTGACTCCTGGGTCAACTACTAGGGCATCCTCCTCATTAGAAAGCTCTATGATCCATGGAGGAAGGTCTCCCTCTACTATGAGATGTTTGTACAAAAATGGAATAAGTGGCACATCTTGCTACAACCCATACTGATAGAGAACCCGAGAGTAGAAGAAATACTCCCTAATACTAACCTTGTGGTCGATGAGCCACCACTCATATTGTGTCCTAGCTATGAAACTAGCCGGATCATCCCAAGTCGGGCACTCATGATATGGATGCCACATGATATCACCGGCCTTCAGCCTAGTAAAAGTAGCAGTGTAGTGGGAAAGCTCCCCCGCATGAGAATAGATCTTGTGCTCCTTGTGCCATCAAGCCCATCTAGCAACATAACACTACATCCACTCCTTAATAATTGTAATCTTGGTAGGAATCCCCTTAGGATGATCTACCTTGATGTGCTCCCATCCCCAAACCTATAGAAGTAAACTGCAAGTGATGCTGATATGACCCCACTGATGGATATGATACAACTCATCATAGCACTGGGCCAACAGATACCTACCCCATACATAGATGATGGACTCCTCATTATCCATTAGATCTTGTACCATCATAAGGATGTTCCATGGGAAACTTAGGCCTGATAAATCTAGAATAAGAATGTTGGTAATGACCATCAACAATAATGTAAGCCTCCCCAAGAAGACCTTCTCCTAGTACCAGGGTATGACAGATACACCACCAAATTTAGTGTCCTTGAAGGCATACACAACATGCCTTCTAAAAACATAAAGAAATATATCATCACGATCATTAGTGGCCAAAGAGACAATGGCCACTCCATAAAAATGGATTCGGAATATCCTATACATATCCTTTGGTGTGATAGTCATCTCTCCAGTAGGAAGGTGGAAGGTATTATTTTGATAATCCCACTAGTGCACCAAGGCCATGAGGGAAGACTAATATGACATAATATAGTGCAGCCTAGTGACAAACTATAGCCCATAGGCCTTGATACAATCCCAGTATGTATCATCCAAGAGTGGGAGAAGGTCATTCATGAGCTTTGGGTCATAAGCTTGAGCAGTAAGAATCTAAGAGCAAAATAGAAAATAAAGCATAAATATGATGTATCTAAGGCATAAATCACTATAAAACATGGAAAAAAATGCACATAATGACAAAACTATCCTAAGCCTATTCAAAGAGAAATAATACAACTAATCAGGTAGCACAATGCAAGGAAGCAGCTCAAAATTTTAGAAAAATTAGCATAATCACCTTGCAAGAGTTCAAAATATTAAAAAAATCAACCAAGGTATTTGGCCATTGTCACCTACAGTGGCAAGAAATTAGCCGTTGTGGACAGCAGTGGCCAAACCCTAATAGTCAAATTTTTTACTGTTAGATTTCAAATATGGCCACTCTAAGTGATAGTGGCCAAACCACAGGCTGACAGATGACACAAAAAACCCATGAGCCCTAGGAAAAAAATACCAAAAATTTAGAAAAATGAAAGAAATGGGGACCATCCCATCTCAAAAAATCCTAAACTAGACCTAACTATGGGTTTGGTTCATTACCAACAAATTTATTGAGGTTCTTGTATCGATTCCTTAATGTGGTTAATTTTACCCAAAAATGAAATAGATAGGATCAAGTTTTGAGAGAATACCTGAGAAGATTCGAATCCTAAACTTGTATATGTCTCTTCTTGTGTAGCCATGGCCTTCGAATCATAGCATCACTAAAAATCATAGAAGTCACTTTCATTACAGAGCTCTGAAACGCAAACTAACATCTGGTGTAAGTGAAAATTCAAAACCCTAGGGTTACTTTTTATATTATCAAATTATGCCTTAGCCACTGCTATCATTAGTGTCCTGCATTTCTTGGCTACTCAGGATGAGAGTAGTCATAGGTAGGTATTTGGGGGTTGCTGGACCTGACAGCGGCTAGCAACCTAGAAAAAAACAATAGGAATTCTCTCCATGGGAAGAAGCAAAAATATTAAATAAACATATTTCGATAACTCATGGTTATCATAATATTCAAAATAAAAAAAAATTACATTAAAAAAAATCTCGAGTAAGCTTTGTATTAAGTTATTTACTCTATCAACTTGATGGTTGAAACGATTTGCATTCCATGCAACTTGGTGAGATGAGTAAGTCACCATAGAACTACTCAGGGTAAAATATTCATTTTGGAATTACGACGCATCAGCTCGATCCCAAAGAAGACCAAGATGGTCAGACTGCTCCATGGGTATGATGGAATCATCCTAATTCTCCTATGATACCAAAAACACTGAGCCAGGTGATTCAATACAAATATAAATAGGATCGCTCACCCTAACTCCCTAAGAAGGCTATTTGTGGTTGGACTGCTCCTTGAGATAAAGATGAGTGATCATCATAAACAAGTGAAATCGTACTTGGATGGGGGTCATCCATTAAATAAAAAACACTAGAAAGGAACCAAACTTAGTGAAGATATGAAATTTACTACACCACCTTAAGGGCACTTTATTGCAATGTGTAACAATTATCAAGCATTCAAAGGGAAATGAGCATAAACTTACAATCTATCAAAATGAAGCACATATGAAACCAAATGGTGGATTTATCCTTCTATTTAATCAATCATAGCTTCAATATATGATATTACAATCATCCCCTTGAGGGCTTTTACAAATTGATACATTCAACATTACAACAACCAAGGGATCTAATCCCTTGAAAATGGCCTTAAAATGGTGTAAACTATGGTGTTATAGTTTCATTTGGTGTAAATATCACATCCCACATTGATATATATCCTTCAACCTATTCTTCTAGTCTTCTTAGCTCCTTCCTTATGCATAAAATACCTGCACCTACACACAAGGGAGTGAAAATGGGGTCAGTAGCACCTGTTTCATAGAATATAGAAAGCCTTGAAAACATAACAAAAGAGGCATATGCTACAACCATAAAAAGTGATCTACATATATAAAAATTGATCTAAAATAAGCATAAACATATTATAAGATGATATCAGTGCAAATAGATAGATTTGGAAGCAATATCAAAGGTGAAACAGTGCAAAAATAGTGATCATTCCTGGGTGAGCCATGGAAACCTGCAACATTGGGGATCACAAATCTTGCATCAAAACTTGTCCAAATTGCCTCAAATTTGGACCATAGGAATATATAAGCATTCCTAAGGGGTATATTGAGGAATTACTCTAAAATTCCAACCTATTTTATCCTCATCCCTAGGTGTTCCATGGACAAACTGCTCGTCACCCCTGGGTGGGGCGGTGACCAAACTAGCTTAGTTTTGTCACCTATGCCTAGGGAAAATGGTCTAAAACTTGGGTAGGGATATTGTCGATAGATGGTGCCAAAGAATACTCCAATTTGGCCAGTTTGGAATAAGTGGATCGAGTCTATTGCCCCTGAAATCACCTTCGTATGAAGAGGGTTTCAAGGCTAGGAAAAGGGTGAGTTTTGGTTTGACTTTGGTTTGCAAAGGGGTGATGATAAAATTAGGCAGCACTTCATTGCTAAAATGGTCAATATCTCCTCTTTTGAAATGGATTTTTTGGCCTCCTTTTATAGACCAAAATAGCATCTAGGACAAAATGGCATATTTTCCATGCGATGCAAGTGATGCCATTTGTCCTAATTGTGTCATTGATTGGGGAGGGGAAGGTTACCCCTTTGGGGCTCCCAATATACTTCCCTATAGTCCATTAGTAGGTCCCCAATCAATCTAGGATGATTGGATGTGCTAATGGTAGTCTTGGATTGCCATTTAGTATGTCATTTGACTTTTTCAAAGGTCTAGTTAGGGGCCGTCCCACCCAGGTACGGTTGTTGATGGCCATCCCTGGGTGGGACGGTCACCAACTATGGCCATCCTTGGGTGGGACAGTCACCATTAGGGGCCCCAAAACTATCCCAGACTGCTAGGAACCCTCAAAAATGAGTTTTGGATGGTTTTGGAAACATTTTTCTAGCCTATAGGGATGCCTAATAAGACCATATGTTGTCGATAAGAGGGCATATATAATGCATTGGTAGTCTTATATGATTTACGCGATTTAAGTGTCTATAGATGTCCTATTTTTGGGATGTGCAATGTGAAACAAAGCGTTGAGCAAAAATAGATCACTAAATCATCAAATGATCAAGTTTTTTCATTAACATAATCAAATATGGATGCCTTCATTATGGAAAAGCATACATTATTGGAATTATTTCTATTGACATAGTCGATGGATCGATTGCATGTATACCTTTCAGTCATGTTGTAGTAACAGTCTTATGGGGCTTTGGGCATACTAGGCCTTGATGCCTTGTATTATTCTAAAAATTTACATGGGTCAATTCCTGAGGTTTCAAGGAGGTTAATCCTATTTAATTTTCTTCTTATGTTGATTATTTTCCCCAGCATGGGCTTGAAAATTATCTTTAGCCAAGATTCTTTTGAATGCATGGAATTTTACACTTCTAAGTGTTTAAATGTTGATTCAATTTTTTATTTTGTTATGATGAATACTACCTCAAGTGATGATTTGATGAGGGCATGAAAAATTCTAAACTTATGAGTCACTTGAAACATATGACTTAATTGGGGCAACTCTCTATTTTTCCCATGGTACTCTATACCTGTTCAAAGGTGATTTTTGACTGTTTTGATGAATAGTTTTGGAGGTAAAAGGTCAAATATATCATTATTGTGGAGCAATTTATCCATGTATGTGTTCTTGGGGACTAAAATAGAGTCTTTTAATACATCCAAAAGTATTATAGGTTCAGTCTAAATCCCTCTCATTTTCTTGCCCAATATGCCTTGTTTTTGGTGGGTTTTTGGCCCATTTTTTGATATTTTTGATGTTTTTAAGTGCAATTTTCTTATTACCATCCCAAGGGGAAATTAGGGAAGTATTATTGAATGTCCCATGGTGGGATGGCCAGAAAAAAGTGCGCTCCTCCCACCCAAGAGCGGTCAGCTTCTTTTGGAGCTATAAAAGGCCAAAAAGGGCCATTTTAGCTCATTTGTGTAACTTGCTTGGAGAATTTGGAGAGGATAAGAGGTAGGAGAAAGTTTTCTGAAGTTGAGTTCTGATAAAATCTCAACCCATGACATGATCCAATCAGCAGACGCATCGGGCGGTGGAGCCAGTGTGAAACGGGTATGGATTACATGCTTCCTCTGCCCTATTTTATTGAATTTTTGCAATTTATGCTCTAATTTAATGAATACAGCCATGCCCATGATTTAAGGAAATTAGGAGTACTAAAATACATAAAATTTAACCTTATGAATTCTTTATTTGCAAAAAATTAAGGTTAAAAATCACTTATTTTTGTGTTTTTCAAGGTTTTTAGGGCATTTTTAAGGGTTAAATTGACCCTATTTTACCCCTATTTGGGGACAGTCCCTGTGAGGGAGGGTTACTAGTGGTCATACCTTGGTGGGATGGCTACAAAATTAGGGGCCGTCCCTAGGTGGGACGACAAAAAACTGGGCCAGAAAAGGCCCAGTTTTTTTAGTGTTTTTATAGCAAAAATTTGCATTTTTAGGGTTTGTTTGACACCCTGATTTGAATGAGCAGATAGTTAGGAGTCGGTATAGGGTACCAAGTATTTTTTAGGTCACTAGAGACTATTTTAATACTACATAATAGTGTTGTATCGATGCCATCAGTCTGAAGCAAGTTACGCGATTAGATCCCATGGTGGGAGACTGCACCTATCTGAATGCTTTGATAGACCTATGGGACCCTCACACTAATACTTTCCATTTAGCTACAAGGGAGATGAAATTGACACTAGAGGACATATATTATATACTACGTATTCATATATATGGGCACTAGATAGTATCTTCTTTGACAAAGTGATGGGATGTCATAGTGTGGAGGTATTTCGACGCGTGCTTTGGGAGGATGTCCTGACTGACATGGTTAATGGAGGGATTATAGTGTCTAGATGGTACCAAGAGGGTGAACTTGGAATTAGGCACACTTTTTTGATGACCTTGATCAGAAAAATGCTACTACATAAATCTTAAGGAGCTAGGTTCCCATGGAACCTAATAGAGCTGGTTTTTACTCTAGTTGATTGCATAGAGGAGCCGATAGTGATGGCTTGGGGTCCTGATTTATTGGCACAGTTATATGGTGACCTATATGAGATCCATTCTAATAGGTGGAAGTTTTTGGGCTACAATTTTATACTACAATATTGGCATTGGTAGAATATTGTGGTGGAGATACCACAAGGACTACCATGGACCACTCGAGTAGAGCTACCAGATAGAGAGATTGGCTATGGAGTGTTATGGATGAGGTCACATGAGTCAAGGTATAGCCGACACTATGCTAGGGAGGTAGAGTACTATGCAAAGGATTTTGCATGGCTTAGGGTAGTGGATATTGAGTGGAGACCCTACAGGGATTGTCCTACTTAGGATGAGGCTTCGACACATCTATGCCAAGTTCAACGAGGTAGGTGGGTGATACGTTGACATGGTACAGAGTGAGAGTACTTATCTTATGATCATGTGCTATGATAGTTCAAGCTATGTCAAGGATTTTTTGGTGAGCCGATGGTCTATCGTCATCACGGGGATGAGAGGAATCTACCATGGCCTATGGTAGAGGATTTGGGAGATGAGTCATATTCTGAGGTGATAGTCATAGACTCAGATGATGCAGGAACTATAGAGGAGTATGACATGTGGTGTGTCATGTGGTAGTGGTGAGGGGAGGGACCACTTGGAGGGGATGCAACTGTGAGGACAATGAATTCTTCTAGGGTGATCCAGATGAGGAGGGTTTTGGTGAGTCTCCAGATGATGAGGAGGTGGACATAGGTGAACGAGTTATGCATCATTGTGTATCAGTGGATAGGGTGGAGTTGATATATGTATAGGATCTAGTTGGCTTTGATGAGGGAGACTTGGGAGATCAGGCTCTATAGTCAGAATTAGCAGCATGATATGCTAATATCGTAGAGCTGCAGAGTGATTGGGCTCTACTATAGGCACATGTGCATAGTGCATAGGATGATATGGAGAGGTAGGCAATAGTAATAGCTACATTTTAGGCATAGGTTGATAGACAGGGTCCTAGACATGGGGAGTCTAGTAGTGGTGAGCTAGCCAAGATGCAGGAGGAGATAGCACATCTCTAGGGTTTGGTAGCGACCTATCAGACTAGATGTTAAGAGGATCATGCCTACATGGATATGATGGAGGATGAGATAGTGCACTGTAAGGGGTGCATACCAGATCAGGAATTAGATATTGGATCACAACGTAGCCATGAGAATAGTATATGATACTCATTTAATCGAATGAGGGCTTTGAGTACTTCTTGGAGGATGGATGTATCTAGAGGTAGTATATTAGGGGGAAGCAGGTCAGGGAGCACACAACAGACTCATACTAAGAGCAGAGGAGAGAGTCGAGGTACCAGTATTGTGACCATGGTCAGTAGACTCTGATGGTTATTTTTGGTTTTTTGGATTACGAATTCTGATGACTCACTTTTATTGTAGCCTATGGGTAGTTTTTGGACTATGATGTTGCTTTCATATTTTATATATATGGACATATATATATGACTTAGCTTTTTATCATTATGTCATTTTACTGCTTTATGATATGAATGCAATTTTTGTATATGCTATATGATGTTATGATGGATGTCTAACATGGATGCATGTATTTATCCGATGATGTGATTTGATGATATGTAGATGTGGATGCTTCATTTTATATGATTTTGTAAATTAAAAGGTATGCATAAAATAGTCAGTGGCCTTTTAAATATTATTGCTAATATTTAATCGGTATCTATCCTAGATCATGAATACCACTTAATAAATAAAAGTTTTAAATGTGTATGATTGAAAGTAATGATTTGATTGGATTTAATTTTTGTATGATGAATTTACAATAACTATTGCATGGATTATATGCTAGCACTATAGACTATATAAAATGTATCTTGTTTATTTTCATGTTATTATTGTAGACACCCAAAAGTCACACATTGCTATTTTTGCATATCTATAGGTGATTCCAGACATCCCTAGGCTATTGCATACTATTGTAGAATATTGTAGTCATGCATAGACATGTGTAGATATGTGTAGACATGCGTAGACATGTGTATACTTCCATAAGTTCACCATAGTAATGTGTAGACTTCCACAAATTGCTTTCAGGTCCAAAATCCTAATAAGCCCTCAAAACCACATATTATGTATCAAGATACCTTCAGACGACAACCCGAGGTGATGCATAGCCCATTTACACTCAATTGACACCCCCACGGGGTATTAATTGGCAAAATCAATTAAAAGTCAATTGTCAAATTCTAATTTAATGTTGACTTCACTTAAGCCCCTTTTTAGGGCAAAATTGGATTAATTAACTCTTAATTCATAATTAGTGTTAATAAATAACTCCCACATGTGCCAATTTAGGGTTTTATTTTAATCCTTCTCTAAACATGTTTAATGCCTAACTAGGATTAGCACTAATCCTTCCTCACACATGTGTGAGGATAGGATATTTCCTACTTAGAATGTGATGTTGCCACATAGCATTTCTTAACCTAACCCTAGTCAAAATCAAACCTTGGTTTATTCTATCTAACCCCCCTGCACCTTGCATTTTCCTATAAATAATGGGTCCCAAACCCCTAATTAACTCTCACATATTCAAAAAAGTATAGTTACTCTGTAGAAATGGAAATCCAATATTAAACAGTTAGTTCCCAACACACACAGACAGATTCTAACAGCATACAGAGAAACCCCAGCTACCTTAGGACTGATCCACTAGAGATATTTCACTAGAAGAGTATCACAGCTCAATTTGTAGTCTACCCTATGAATCCAACCCTAATTAGTGACCCAGGTCATGAATTGCATCTTCAGACCCCAAATCACTCCAAATTTTTGAGGTAAGCTATATTTCAGTATGTTATTATCTTCTGTATATTTCCTTTTTGTTTTTTTCATAGTTTTACAGTAATTTTTTCTTTCTAAACATGGGTCCTGACTAAGGCAAGCCCTCCATCACACTAACACCATTTTTTAGGTCTTTCATAGGTTATATGACAGATCTAAGGAAGAGGAATATCATACAAAAAACAACCCTACGGTGGCCTGCATACATCGAAGCCCACCTACATTGAGGGATGCTAGAAGAAAGCATCATATTGATTGTAACCTTGTTAGGAATAGATATGGATAAAGGGCATCAAGACCCTCTTGTAACACATGCTCATTAATATCAATGGAATATAATTTCTTTGTTTAATGCATCATTTATGTTTATGTATTAAATTATCAAATGCTATTTTCTACCCATTTCATTTTGGCACGTCCGGTGGGACCCCCACAATGGATAGTGCTAGATTAATTTTTTTATAAATCTAACATTATCTTCTATTTTTGTGTCTTGTAGGTACCAAAATTATGTTTCACTAAAACCTCCAAATCCCTAGGAACCATACTAGGCCATCAAATCCCTGATTTGAAGCCTCTAAACCTGATTCATGATCCACCCTACAATTTAGGTCAAATTACTGACCTAGGTCATGATTTAGGTCAAATTAGCAATCCAGGTTATGATTTAGGTCAAATTAGCAACCCAGGTCATGATTTAAGTCAAATTAGTGACCTAGGTCATGATTTAGGTCAAATTAGCGACCTAGGTCATGATTTAAGTCAAATTAGTGACCCAGGTCATGATTTAGGTCAAATTAGCAACCCAGGTCATGATTTGAGCATAGACACCTCAAAAACCCCCAAATCAACTGGGGTGACCTTCTCAGGGGCCAAGCAAACCCTCCTTAGCATTAGAAAAACCCCCAAATCAACTGGGGTGACATTTTTATTCCGCTATTGTAAGTTTTGGAAGCAAAAAAATCCATTAACTAGTGAGATAATCATTGTTCAACATAGTTTTGTTTTCATTGCAAAGTTGTTGAAGCATTAGGGTTTTTGAAATTTTTAGGACCTAAAAATTTCTATCAAGTTCATAAAATTTATTTGTCAAATAAGTTTGCATATGTCCTTGTATCTTGCATGTAGCACAAGCCTACATTGATTTCATTTCACTAATAGATTTCATTGTTAGAAAGAACTATACATGTTCAAGTAAATCAGGGCTTCTAATCCCCTCTTCTACTTCTAAAATGTCTTTGCATTCTAATAGAAAATTAAGGTTCCTAATCCCTTATTCCTTTGTTTGAAAGAAATTTTTACATTCAAAAGTTTAAATCAGGGTTCTAATCCCCTTCACTCCACACACTTGGATTTTTTTTTCTATGCTTTCAAAAATAGGTTAGTTTGCTTTGGAAAGGCATTTAGGGCTAGAATACTTCTCTTCAAAGAATAGTATCTAATAATTTGCTTTTGAAAAGACATTAGGGTTAGTTTCTTTTGAAAAGGCAAGTAGCTAGTTTCTTATCTCGCATACATCGATAGTGAAACACAAACCCACACACACTCACATGGTACTTAAACAAGTGGTGAGATTGGACTTCATCCCCAATCCATCGCTCGAGACTGGTGTGGATCAAGTTCCACTCTCCATAAGCTCACACCCATAGACACATAGTAGCCCCATAGGAGTGGTTTTCTAGATTTCATCACCAGAAAATCACCCACTTTTGTGATTGGGCCTTGGATTTTATCACCAGTGGTTACCTGTGGAGTGGGACAGGATTAGCATCTTCATCCACAAGGCTTGTATAATTTGTGGAATTGGTAATTGTCATTCTTGACTAAGCCTGCTCGAGGGTGAAGTAAAAGCATGGGTATGCCAGTAGTAGGTCTCATATAGTGCCATATCTTCTCATGAGAGGATATTATCAGACTCGCTTCAGCATAGTGAGTTCCACCCCTTTAGGATATCACTTTACTGTGCCTTCCATACATGTCACCATTTGCACATTGTGGTACCATTCTATCCTGTGCATCCTTGGGTATTGTAGGAGGTTTGATATTTATGTTATTCCATATTTTCTAGAGTACTCACTCCATTACCCATGATTCTACATAGGGAGTATCAACATTACAACACACAAAATGAACAAAACACTTTTATTTTCTTAGCATTTAGATTTTATTTCGGTCTACCATTGTTTGCATGCTTATAGACCGGTCTCAACACACCACACCATGTTTTTTTTTGCTACACATAGCATGTCACTTATTTCACACTCATAGTAGAAACAGTTGATTCTACATCACATAGGGTTTATTATTAAAAACCCCCATTAACACATGCTACGATGCATGTGGTTAGCCATAGTAGAGTGCATGCGAAATCATGCTCTATGGAGGAGTAAGAGTGGACTAACTGGAGGAAGGGCCTCCCCCTTCCTCCAGTTAGTCCACTCTTACTCCTTCTATCATGAAGGAGAGGATTATAGATATATTTGATTCATGCATAGAATCCGATGTACAATTCACACACATGATGCCTCATGTGGAGACATCAACTTTGAGTGAAATTCTCGCTACTTCACTCATAGAGGATTATCCACTCTTTTCAGCCCTATCCTCACCTAATCCCTTGACCACATTTTGTGACTATGTAATCTACACAACACCAGGATAGTCTCCTCCAGACTTCATAATAGATGAGGAGGTCATGCCTACGTCACCCATATTTGCACACCCCTTTTTTCAAAATCTATCTCAATCCCTATTTGAGAATGACTCCTATCTTCTAAACTGTACCCATCCTAAGGTCACATCATTCACCCCTACCATAGGAATGGTGTCGGACCCATACTCATCCACTATAGGAAGCCATAATCCATCCTTCCAAACTGCACAATAGATCCCTACCCAGTAGGAACCGCAAACATTCCCTCAAACCTCACACCCGTACTCTTCACAAGAGTACCAACCATCCTCTTCTCAAGAACCATTATTCACCATATCTGAGGATACTTCCCAACAACCGCTTCAAGAGTAAGATGTGCAAACCCAAGAATGAGTGTACACTTACACTTTCCCCTCAACCCAAGCTCCTACTTCGATAGCTTATCCCATATTTTCAGCAGTGTTTCCACCTATCTCATAGGTATCCATAGTGCATAACGCCCAACCCTTAGATCCACCTTTACCTATGATGACCTTTAGGATACCACCACCTATGCCTTTTCAGGCTCCCACTACCCATATCCATCCTACCTATGGACCAACACCAGTAGTGTATGTACCTACTCAACCAAATTATTCCACATAGTTTAGCTTCCCTAATTTCTACCCTCCAGGGCATATACAGATCCCATATTTTGATACCTCATCTTGACCACCCCTAGCACCAATAGCACCAAAACCTACACTACCACCAGATACACCTAGCTTCTTTACATCTCCTCTAATTTGGTCATCGCCATCCATGGTACAACCATTACAATAGATGCCAAACCAACAAGTACCCATGCCACAACTACATGTTTCTCAATGACAGTATTATTATCCTCAACAGACACCTACCCTACAACCTAGTGTGCTTGTAGACATGACAACACATGTCTCCCAGTATCTACCTTATCATGATCAAGCACAATGGTATTCCCTATAGTATTATGAATAATAACAATATCAATATCCACCACATCCACAGGGATAGCCTACCATAGATCAATCCCCCACTTCTATGACACCTAAAATTCAACTCTCATGAGATGAAGTTAAAAGGCTAAACTTGGGCATCACAAGCTATGGACAATATATGCCAACCTATGATACATTATACAATAATCCAGTTCATACTAATATGCCTCATATAACACAACAATTATATCATACTAATGCACTCCTTCCATCCAAACCGTAATGAGCTCATGGTCCCCATCCTCCACGTTGACATCGCAATTGGACTCTACTCTCTAAGCCTCTTCCTACTTTATTACAAAGGCTATTTGAGACTGGCCACATTACATTACTAGACATTTGACCCATCAATCCAAATTGACCCAACCCTTGTGGGCACATCAAACATACCTTTTGTGTTTATCATCACCAGATAGATCATGATATACATTCTTGTCGCACCTTTCATGATTTAGTTGAGGACCTTATCGATAATGGTACCATTCTAGTTTCAAACCTTGTCACACAAAAGGGTCAAAAGTTTCAAAAGGTTGCACCCTTTACCTTATCCTCATCAAATTAAACCAATCGCTAGGTCCAAATAGGCACCATCCCTTTGTCAAAGGTTACACCCTGACCTTACCTTTATCATAGTTTTTTTTTCAAATGTCAGGTTTTTACAAAATCCTCAGCTAAAATTTTGGAACATTCTTTATAGAATCCCTTAGCAACCCAGTTTTTTCCAAAATCCTCATCTAAAATTTTAGAAAATTATTTTTAGAATCCCTTAGTAACCCAGGTTTTTCCAAAATCCTCAGCTAAAATTTTGGAAAATTCTTTTTAGAATCCCTTAGTAACCTAGGTTTTTCCAAAATCCTCAGCTAAAATTTTGGAACATTCTTGTTAGAACCGCTTGTATCGCTCCAAATTTTTTGCACCCCTACCTTCAGGCTATTGGATCCACGCCCGGAAGGAGGATGGGAAAAGGATGGTGCGGTACCTCGGACGAGAGGACTTTGCGAAGGTCCCGCCTCTCAAGGGAGGTGCATTTTGGTGATTTTTCGACGGATGGTGGGTTCACCGGGAAACATTTGACGGCAGTTTCCACGCCTAGGTTTTGGGAATGAGTTTTGATGAGTTCGTTTTATTTTTAAACATTCATCCTAGGTTTGGCCGAATGATTCTAACTTAAACTACATGAAAATGCAATTTAAATGCATACAACAAACAAAAAGGAAAACGAAAACAGGGAATTTGTAGGAGGCCAATGAAGATTACCTGATCCGGAAGTCTGATGGAGTTTATGAAGCTTGAAGCAGTCTGGATCATTTGCAATTCAACAGAATCGCCTTCAATTTGATAAAATCGTCTAAACTGACAGGATCGTCTGCAATCTGACGAATTCGTCAGACGAATTCATCAGAGACCTGCAAAACAGCAAACAGATACGAAATACAAGAAATTCTATTTTGCAAACAAGGGCAAACTATGTGAAACAGTAATATGAGTGTTGAACAATATACAAGAACAAAAGTAAATGCAAATCACTGTGTTTAGATAGCAGAATATGATCTTAATATGCAAACTAGACAAAATGGGTGAACTCCAAATGCAATATAGTATAAAAACTGAATAAACAATCTAATTTATAGCATAAAATGACAGAGAAAAGAGACAGAAGAGCAAACTCCAGGCACTGATTGCCTCGATGTGTGCTTGCAGTCGAAATCGTCTCGCATCGATACGAGATCGTCCCGAATTTGACGAGATCGCCTCCGATCTTGACGGAGTTCGTCGGCTGCGATAGGTGCTGGCTCCGATTGAAAACCAGTGGTGTACCTGCAATGAAATGACTATAGGACTAATGCAAAATATGAATTACGATGTTTTAGAGCATAAGGGTTCAATTTGCATAAAAATTCAGCCAGGGGTTGGGGAGGGAAAAGTCTTAGAGTTAAATAGGCATAGGATAGTTGTTGGGAGGTTGGAGATCATCCCAATTTGGGAGATCTCCAACGGGGGAAGGGTCCCAATGGCGCAGACACGCTTCTACCCGGATTGGAGACCCGTTGGAACGGATTCCAACTATGCAAATTCAGTTTTGCGACGAAATCGTCTGGACGTTCTAGTCCGGACGAAATCGTCAAATACGGGGCGATATCGTACGATCGGAGACGATATCGTCAAACGGTCAAAACAAGCTGCTAAAAATGGCGCGAAAAAGGAGGAAACGGGTTTCTCGGCGGTTAACGGGCGGTTTGGGAGGTTAAATTTGAATTTAAATTTATTTACTAAGGTGAATGTAATTATTCCAATTTCATTGCGCCAATTTTAGGGTGCTACATTTTGCCCCCTCTTTAGCGAATTTTTCGAAGAAAATGCGTTAAAGATGAGTTCTTCTCGATCTACGAGAAAGCAAAAAATTATTCCCATTTTTAGGCGACGATTCTTGGTCGAATCGTACGACTGACTTACTATGGTGCCCCCTCCGTGTTTTTACCCAAATCGAACGTTTGCGGTAAAAACACGGAAAAGCAAAAATTATTGTTGAATTATTTTGAATAAAATTAAGAAAAATAGGGTAAAACCCTAATTCATTATTCTTGTTCATTTTATTGTTTTTAGAGCTCTGGAGCAAAAATGGTAGAGACAGCGCACAGATCTGCAGAGGTCCGCCGCGGTCTACGGGTAAGGGTTTAAACTTAGTTTAGATTGATTTAATTTGAATTTACATGCTTGGTAAATAGATTTTAAGATGAATTTTGAGCATCGCAGCCATTTTTGGCCATCGACGTCGTCCGGACGAAATCGTCCCTAGTTCGACGAAATCGTCTCAAGTTCGTCAATTTCGCCTAAGGGCGAAATCGGCGAAAAAGGGACGATTTCGTCAAATTAGAGACGATTTCGACACGCGAAATCGGAGACGATTTTGCTCAAATTTCGGACGATATCGGCCAATAGTGGGCGATATCATCAATTGCAAAATTTTGATCTTTAAGTTGCATTATTGATTGCTAAAATTGTTATTAATGATTGTTTGTTGTTTATGATTTTCGAGAGGATTACTAAAGAGCAGAGAATGGAAATATGGAGGATTAAGAGATGACTTGGCCGCTCTGACACAGGCAGAGCGAGATCGAGCCGGCACGAGCCGACTTACTACATGTGGCGAGAGATGCCACAAGTTTCTCTCGACATGGGGCTGCGACGGCCCTAGCAGAGAGGTGGTACCCGGGCTCTTCATGCTTCCGGTTACCGACAGGGGAGATGACTCCCACACTAGAGGATGTATGGAGGATTCTTAGAATCCCCATACAAGGGAGGATGATCACACCTACGGCCAATCTGGGCCACGCGATGGGACGACTCTGCGGTGACCCGAGCTTCGCCCTGGAGAAGGGCGGAGTGAACATCGAGGCACTGCGCCAGATGCCTGGGGCATCTACACTGACACGGGTTTTGGTTGGGGTGGTTGGTGGACTTCTGTTGTGCCACCAGAGCGGATGCAGGGTACCATGGATGCTGGCAGATGTGATCTGCGACATGCGCGACCATGGCTATAGATTTGCTTGGGGCAGCTTTGTTCTATGCCGATTGTATAGGATCCTGCATGGGGTCGTATACAAGGGCGGCCGATGTCTGGTTATGACATCGCTCCTACAGGTTTGGTGCTGGGAGCACATTGCGGTGCGGAGGCCGGTGAGGGCTTCCAGCGAGTAGGGGTTGACGGGGAGAGGCCCCGAGTCTTCTCTCGGTGGCTCCGAGAGAGGGGCACAGCGACGGATCGACCTACCGGTGTCCCGGAGACTACTGGATGACTTGGTCCCAGACCAGATCACCTGGAGGCCATGGAGAGAGCATCCAGGGTGGCCAGAGGACGGACAGGAGCTGGCTCGCATCAGGCGAGTCTGCTGGCTATGGATGGAGAGGGGAGAGGTGGAGCTCCACCGCTATGACCGAGTTTTGTGATAGTTCGGTCTACAACGGGGGATCCCATCTCTCGGGGATTATGAGTTTTCTCGGACTGTCCGGGATAACACCACAGTCAGCGGGGCTCCAGATATGCAGCGATTCTGGAGTCAGGACGCGGACGATGCCCCCATTCAGCCGGTGGATGGGGACGACGTAGGGGTAGCCGATGGCTACGATGCTGGTACGCAGGCATCCGCCCTCCTCGGATGACGAGGGCTTAGGGACCGATCCACGCAGTTGTGCGTCGGATAGGGAGGCGGTGCCAGGCGGTGGTAGAGGCAGCCCGGGGTCACGGCAGAGGAGAGCAGAGGAGGCCACAGGCACAGGAGAGGCCGCGGTAGAGGGAGAGGGAGAGGAGGGAGGCGAGACCCCCATCTCCACGAGAGGCCACCATCGCCTGATAAGGGCAAGGGTGTGGACATTGGAGAGAGTAGCGAGATGGCTACTCTCCGGGTAGAGAGAGATCGTCTGCGAGCTCAGGTGCAGACGTTACAGGATGTAGCTGCACAGCACCAGGCTGAGGTGTCGCAGCTACGAGACGAGAATGCTCATCTCAGGGCACGAGGCGGAGGGGTAAGCACTCAGGAGCTGCTGCGGTCGGTTTCTCAGACCGCATTCTATCAGGCGCTATACTACCAGGCGGTGCCAGAGGGCGAGAGGGTACGACTGCCACCTGCCATAGCAGATCCTATCAGGACAGGGTCGACGAGGAGCTCATCTCGGTCGATGACGAGGACTCGTAGTACCACACATACTACGATGGGACCACCTCGTCCTCCGTAGGGCGGGGGAGGAGATGAGGCCGAGAGCTCTAGAGGCTCTCGAGGCTAGAGGGGGGATACGCCAGCGATATTGTATTATACTTGTATTGATAGAGGATTGAGTATGCCGAGGTACAGTTGTGGCATACCAATCTAGTTTTGATGATGTATATATTCTATTGATATATATAGATGAGATATTTTTGATCATATGACTTGTCTTATGTGATGCTTATGATGCTTTTTATGTTTGATTGATTGATTGAGTTGATTGATGTAATGATTTTATTGATGATTCATGTAATTATGTCGTTTTGGAAAAAATTATAACTTGGATGTCATGCTTTAAATATTTTAAATGAAATAATCTGATGTAACAAATTGATTGGTTGTAATGAAATGTGATAAAAAATAAAAAGAGATTTCTAACAATAATTTCAAAGGACATTGTCGCTATTATAGACCATTTCATGGAGTCGCTGCTCACTCGGTCGTCAAGCTAGTCCCAGGATAGAAATATTGTTAAAAGAAAAGAGTGCTTAAGAGACTGTCTTAAGACTTTGTTGTGATGATGCAAATGATGATGATGATGATGGTTTGTTTTCAGATTTCCATGAAAATATTATGCATGAAATATTGTAAAATGATTTTTGCTAGGCATAAATTCCTAAGTGTGATAAAAATTGTTGAATAATTCCTTAAGAATTATACCATCATTGCAAAATGCAAAGGTTGACATAATGATATGAAATAATAAAAATGTGTTTGCTTTTGAAAAGCATAATTTGTGTAATAAAATGAAGTCATATGGTTTTTATGAATTTTGATAAATTGGGAAAAAATATTGTTACAATGGTTTGCGCTAGGCATAGAATATGTAGGTATAGACTTATACCATCATCGCGAAGATCAAAGAAAATAGATAGTTTTATTGCATGATTGATTTTTTATGAACAGAAAAGATGAAAATGAGGACTTGCGCTAAGCATAAAATTCCAATTTTGGTTTTGGAATTATACCATCGTTGCGAAAGTCGATAAGATATATATGATATGTTGTTTAAATAATTGTACTTGATTATTCCAAACAAGTTGCAAAATAATATTTCAAAGTATTTTGAAGACAAAAATTAGATTTATAAGGAATCCCATGTGCATAAGTGAATTCATTGCCAATCTTGATTTATCATAATGATAGACAAAATCTCTCAAATACAAATGTGTGTGCAATTGTATGGTTCAGTTACCAATTTTGAGCAAGATACTATGATACAAGTGATTTGAATAAACCAACTAAGTGTTCATTAACCATGATGTAGATGCATATAACCATACTAGGCTACTATGTAGATCGGATTATCAAGAGCTAGCTAATCCATGAGCAGACATAGGTCTGTACAAAAGAAGGTCGCTAATGTGACAGACATATCGCCACGCTAGGAGTTACCCAAGGCCAAGCAGGTTGGGCACAAACCACCTGTTATGGGGCTTACCTCACAGTTTTCGAATAATTGAGAATTCCAGGGATTCAAGCTCATTCACCCTTCTTTTCTTTTCAAAGGGTAGGGAAAGGGATTTTATTGCTTTTCTTGCTTTCTTTTGAACTTTGCTTTTTTTTTTTTTGTATTTCTTTTGCTTGATAATGCTTGGAACATTGTTGACATAACATTTTTCTTTTCTCTTTTTCTTGAATTTTTCTTTGCTTTTTCTTTTTCTTTTTCTTTGCTAGGGATACTTGCTCGGATTAGCTGTAGAGCAAGGGATTTTTATTACAGGTAGGGGTGAGCTTGTCCTTTTGCCAATTCTCAAAGATTCTAGACCATGTGCATGATAGGATAGCAAGGGAAACTTTTCACTCAAGAAATCGGTTCTACTATGTAGCAAAACATGGAAATTACAAATATAATCATTTTATTGTGAAAAGATGTGCTTGGTTTAAGTAAATACCAAGATCAATTCTCTATGCTCAAACTTTATTTAATTGATTTTTGTGAACTTTGATATAAGAGAGATTAGTAATCATGCCAGATAAAATCAAGATATTTATTGTGTGAGTGTGCAAGTGAGGGATGCCAAATAAATGCTAGTTTTATCCAAAATAAGTTGAAACATATAATTGCAATAATTGTAAGAAAATAATGATTTTGAGAAAGTTTTGAGAATGTTGACTCTCTCTTTATTATGTATATTGTTTTGGTTTCGAAAGAGTCAAGCATATAGTTGTTTTTGGATTTTTATGTTGATTTTTGTTTTAAAGCAAAAGGAACTTTACACTAAATAAATGCAATAAATATTTTTGAAGATTTTTGAAGATTTTATGAATGTTTTTGAGGTTTTTGAATAAATTGAAAGAAATACAAGATAATGATTTTGAACAAATATATACATGGATGAAATAATCAAATTTATGCATAATAACGTTTGAGATGTAAAATATTCATGGGTTCTTTAAGTTCTTTACCATCTAAGGTAGATAATTTATATGCTCCTGATTCAAATTTTGCGGTAATGATGTATGGTCCGAGCCAGTTGGGCTCAAATTTACCTTTAAGTTCTTTGGTTGCATTTGTATTTTTTTTTTTTGATTTTGAGGATTTTGATTTTTTTGTATTTTGATTTTAATTTATGAATTGAAATTGGTGGTATATACAAGATGATCTATATACACTATACAAGGTTTATTTGAGTATAGCATGTCTAAGGTTGCTTCAAAATCAAAGGAGGTTTTGAAGGATAATCCGGTTGAGGTGAAGGTAAGAATATAAGGTGATGAATAAAAGGTAGTGATAACAAAAGCTTTGTTATAATGTAGAATAATGTAGAAAAAGATTTGACTTTTATATGTGGAAAATTGATCATGTTACAAAATAAAATGTCAGAAGGATAAGAAGGTTCTTCATTCTTATTATTATATTCCAAGTCTTGATAAGATGGAGAAAGTATATGTGAAAGATATGCATGAGTGTTATTTGGTAAACAAGGATGATCATATATGGATGAAGAAAAGTGATGGATAGAAGATAATTGTGACAATAGAGAATGTATAGAACTTGATGTTTCAACCGTTAAATATTCTTCAAATGGTGTTGGGTCACCATGTATGGTAACAATTTTATTTGCAATTTCAAACTTCAAACATTGGTGAAGAGTGGAAGGGACAACCCTCATCGTATGAATCCAAGGACTTCGGAGAAGTAGGTTGTAAGGTGAAGGGCAATATCCTACATAGAATAAAGTATCCAGGATCTTGGATCCAATATTAAGGGGAAGAATTATAGTACCTTGAGCTTCTTGAATTTCATTGTTAAAAGATTTTATAATAACATTTGATTCATTAATATCTTCTTCCTTTGATTTGGGTTTTTGGAATAATTGATAAGTGCATAAATTAAGAGAGGAGTCATTATCTACCATGATAGTTCTAACAAGTGTTTCTTTACTAGATCCGATAATGTAAAGATAGGAGTCTTCTTGTGGAGTAGAGGAAGGAATATCCTCATCATAGAATGAAATATGGTTAACCTCAAGAGGGTTTATACCATTAATTATGTTCTTAGAGAAAATATGATGAGGAACAAATTGTTGGCTAGGTATTTTGAACAAAATTTCCTTATGAGCAATTTGTAATACTTCTAAAAGGGATATCTTTGCTTGAGGATTAATCACTTGTTGTTGGTTATCAAAGTGGATTTCAGATTGAGATTTTGATTCTAAAGATGAGCTTTCTATGCTTACATTCCATTTTGTATCATTCTCTAGAGCCAAAGATAGTTTTGAAGGTTGGTCAAATGAGGAATCCATATCTTGAATATCAGATTGGGTTGATTGAACTTGAGGTTGCTCATTTGTAGTTTTTGTTACAATATTAATAATATCATCATGATGGGACACATTAACATGCAATATTTGATTGGTTTCTTGTTGTTGATAATTGAGTAGGGGTTCTTGGGAGATCCCCATGTCTTGATTGATTATTGGTATTTGTTGTGTAGGAGTTTGATTGTTTACTGGAGATTTATAATCGGTTGTAGATTGTAATTCCTTTATATTAAAAAGATCCTTATCAATCAAATCTTGAATTGCACATCTTAAATCTTTACAATTTTGTGTCATATGTCCATCTACTCTATGATATTCACAATGTAGCTCAGGTTTAAACCAATCTATTGTGGTATCAGGTTGTCTTATGGAAGGGAGTTCAATCTTATTTGTGTCAAGTAAATACTTGAGAATTATATCCATTGGTTGATTAAGCTTAGTAAATTTACGTGATGAAGGTTTTTGAGAGGTTTTTGATAAATGCCTTAGGAATTTCGTCATAAAAGGACCTAATGGTTTCTCACCTCTACTTTCTTTATTATGGGTAGAATGATGACAGGAAGATTGCGATGTAGGAGGTGAGTGCACGGTAGAATTGGAAGAATAAGTATTTTCTTGTTGAAATGGATGTGTTGTATTGAAAGAAGAGTATTGAAAAGGTGGTGGAGGATTATATGTGGATTGATAGACATAATATGGATATATGGGAGAATAGATAATATCATTATGAAGAGGATTGGCAAAGGGATTGTTTTGTTGGGTTATGGATGAAAAATAAGAAGAGTGTGATGGAGGTGGTGTTGAATAGGGATGAGGTTGGTCATAATCAACAAATGTATTTGGCTGAATTCTTCCAACATTACTGATGGGCTCATATTGATTTGAGTAAAAACTCATGGTTTCTTTAGTACTTCTAAAAGTAATATTTAGCATCTACTATTTAGGATTGAATCTAAAAACATACAAACTTGAAATGATGATTTTGTTTTTGTTTTTCTTGTATACATATATATATTTTTTTGTTTTTGTTTTCAAAAGGTTTACGATGCATTCACGTCGGGTTCACCAAAATGTATCGCTCCAAATTTTTTGCACCCCTACCTTCAGGCTATTGGATCCACGCCCGGAAGGAGGATGGGAAAAGGATGGTGCGGTACCTCGGACGAGAGGACTTTGCGAAGGTCCCGCCTCTCAAGGGAGGTGCATTTTGGTGATTTTTCGATGGATGGTGGGTTCACCAGGAAACATTTGATGGCAGTTTCCACGCCTAGGTTTTGGGAATGAGTTTTGATGAGTTCATTTTATTTTTAAACATTCATCCTAGGTTTGGCCGAATGATTCTAACTTAAACTACATGAAAATGCAATTTAAATGCATACGACAAACAGAAAGGAAAACAAAAATAGAGAATTTGTAGGAGGCCAATGAAGATTACCTGATCCGGAAGTCTGATGGAGTTTCTGAAGCTTGAAGCAGTCTAGATCATCTGCAATTCAATAGAATCACCTTCAATTTGATAAAATCATCTAAACTGACAGGATCGTCTGCAATCTGACGAATTCGTTAGAAGAATTCATCAGAGACCTGCAAAACAGCAAAAATATGCGAAATACAAGAAATTCTATTTTGCAAACAGGGGCAAACTATGTGAAACAGTAATATGAGTGTTGAACAATATACAAGAACAGAAGTAAATGCAAATCATTGTGTTTAGATAGCAGAATATGATCTTAATATGCAAACTAGACAAAATGGGTGAACTCCAAATGCAATATAGTATAAAAACTGAATAAACAATCTAATTTATAGCATAAAATGACAGAGAAAAGAGACAGAAGAGCAAACTCCAAGCACTGATTGCCTCGATGTGTGCTGTAGTCGAAATCGTCTCGCATCAGTACGAGATCGTCCCGAATTTGACGAGATCGCCTCCGATCTTGACAGGTTCATCGGCTGCGATAGGTGCTGGCTCCGGCTGAAAACCAGTGGTGTACCTACAATGAAATGACTATAGGACTAATGCAAAATATGAATTACGATGTTTTAGAGCATAAGGGTTCAATTTGCATAAAAATTCAGCCAGGGGTTGGGGAGGGAAAAGTCTTAGAGTTAAATAGGCATAGGATAGTTGTTGGGAGGTTGGAGATCATCCCAATTTGGGAGATCTCCAACGGGGGAAGGGTCCCAATGGCGCAGACACGCTTCTGCTCGGATTGGAGACCCGTTGGAATGGATTCCAACTATGCAAATTCAGTTTTGCGACGAAATCGTCTGGACGTTCTAGTCTAGACGAAATCGTCAAATCTAGGGCGATATCGTCTGATCGGAGACGATATCGTCAAACGGTCAAAAAAACTGCTAAAAATGGCATGAAAAAGGAGGAAACGGGTTTCTCGACGGTTAACGGGCGGTTTGGGAGGTTAAATTTGAATTTAAATTTATTTACTAAGGTGAATGTAATTATTCCAATTTTACTGCGCCAATTTTAGAGTGCTACACCCCTTAGCAATCTAGTTTTTTCCAAAATACTCAGCTAAAAGTTTGGAACATTCTTTTTAGAATACCTTAGCAACCCAGGTTTTTCCAAAATCCTCAGCTAAAATTTTGATACATTCTTTCTAGAATCCCTTAGAAACCTAGGTTTCTCCAAAAACCTTAGTAAAACTTTGGATAGGTTTGTCTAAAAACCTTAGCAAAAATCTGGATAGGTTTGTCCTAAAAACCTTAGTAAAAATAGCCTAGCATAGTTATAGCACACTCACAACCTAGCACATGCATAGCATTCACATACACCACTACATGTTAAACCACACAACTTTTGTCATCACCCAAGACAATTCCCTATGATATATGATGAGCAAAATTTATCACAATTCATGCATAGCCAAATGGATCATGCTTCTAACCGATTTTGACCTAGAATTCATATCTCAAAAGTCTATCAAATGACATGTCATCACTGACCAAGTGGCTAAAGCTCCGATAGATGACAATCAACCCCTACTCATTCAACTCCCAGATGACTCTATCTTCCACATAACTGAATATGAGGAATACATCAAACCAAAATTCATGGCTGACCTCACCATGTTTTTGATGGGTATAGGTGTCTCCACGTTGGGGTTGCAGGCAATGTCTTCTTTACACCTGAATGAGAACCACTCTCATTTTCATTCAAACTGGATTTTCCTTGTACCAATAACAACATAGAGTACGAAGCCTTAATCCTAGGACCAAAACAAGCACACTCTATGCACATCAAATGCCTCCACATCATAGGTGATTCACTTTTGATAGTTGATCAAGTGCAGGAACTTTAGCTATGCAATTTCCTAGCTCTCCAACAATACAAGAAAATTTCCCAACAACTCCTATCCCAATTCAAATGGTATTGTCTTGAATCTACACCACGCTTATCAAACCATTTTGTAGACACCATGGCCTCCTTAGGATCCCTTATCCTGCAAAACCCAACATCTAATATGACATATGTAACTATTCACATGCTTACTCAATCTACTATATCACCCATGCCCCCTACAGATGATGGTGGTGTGTATGTGGTAAATACTGAACCCCATGATCCATGGTTCTCGTAGATGAAAGACTACATCAAGTTAGGTTTCCTACCATGCGATCAACCCCATGCTCAATGCCAAACATTTAAACAAAGAGTGATCCACTATAACTTTCTAGGGGACATCCTTTATCATTGTAGCTATGACGATATACTCTTGCATTGCCTAGAATTACAAGAATCACAATGGGTTGTACAAGAAACCCATGACGATACTTGTGGTGGCCATTTCAATGGCATGGTGATCACTAAACTCATTCTCCGTATGGGCTACTTCTGGCCTAAAATGGAGCAATACTATTGTGAGTATGTCAAACATTGCATAAAATACCAACAACATGCCAACTTAATTAATTTACCATCCCAGGCACTTCAACCAATCCAGTCCATGTGTCCCTTCTCCTAATGGGACCTAGATATAATTGGACAAATTACACCTGCATCCTCTAGAAATCATAAATTTATCATTACAGCAACAAAATGTTTTACAAATTGCGTTGAAGCCATCCCACTAGTCCAAACTATAGGATCTAAAATTATAGCATTCATCATGGAGCATATCATATGTCACTTTGGAATTCCCTCCCAAATTATTTCAGATAACGGGAAATATTTTAAAAAATAAGACTATCTGAGCTCTATGTAACAAATTTCACATACACCATAGCTTTTCAACCCCATGTTACCCTCAAGGAAATGGCCAGGTAGAAGCCATGAACAAATCCATCTATTCTATTCTCTATAAAATTGTAGTAGAATCTCACCGGTATTGGCATAATCAAATACCCCTAGCCTTGTGGGCATATCGTACAAGCATCCATACTCCTACTGGGGCAACACCTTTTTCACTTGTCTATGGAGCAGAAGCTATCATACCCCTTGAGCTTGAGATACCTTCATTACGAATATCTATGAAGGATTTCATTGATGATGACACGACTCACCAAGCTCGTCTAGATCAACTAAAACTCCTCGATGAGTGTCACATCCATGCAATCGAGCACACACGAGTATATCAATATTTCCTTCACCGTACCTAAAATAGTAAGGTACATCAGTGCAAATTTAAGATCAATGACTTGGTTATCAAAGAGAACTAGCAAATCACAAGTCAACCTCACTAGCAACACGATAAATTCACTCCAAACTAGTTAGGCCCATTCATGGTTATACATAAATATGGTTTAGGAGCATATCATCTAGCTAATATTGAAGGATTTAATGATCTTGAACCCATAAACATATTGCATCTTCATGCATTTAATGCATGATGCACAATCACATTCACCATCACGAATATCACATAGTGTTAGAAGTAAATCACCAAGCACATTATCGTGTGAATATGTTATTTTTGCTTTATTATTTCTTTATACATGTATGTTTTACCTTTCTGCCATTTTTATGCTTGGGGTATTTGTTTTTCCTTTTGTAGGACTCACATCATCAGTAGGAGAGCTCTACATCAGCCTCACCTATCACCATGCAAGACCATCTATAGCCATAGCAAAAACCCATTACACCGGTTGATCTAGCCTGGCCACCAATTGCCCTCCACACCAGGCACTCATTGCATTCATTCCATTCAGGTCATCACACATCACCTCAACACAATTTCCCTTTCCAGGAAGGTTCATCCCATTTGCCATGCTCTAGACATAACAAGATCTCCCTATCCTCTTTCAATGATAAAGAGGAATCCACCCAACCCCAAGCATAGGGATCACCCTCCCATATGTCTGATGATATCAGATATCATTAATCACCCACAAATCATCCCCATCATCCCATAGGATCCTACCGCCCACCTAATAGGGAGTATGCACCTCATCAACCTCACCCTGCATTCCTACCCCCTCCACTTCCTAATAGTGAGTCCACCTATTCCCAAGCTTTTCAAGCTCGCACTGCACAAGCTACTTAGGTAATCTCTATATGCAAGCCTCTATCCTATACATGTTGTCATTTGGGACCATCCCCCATGTTTTCCATACTCTAGGAACTTCCATCTCCCCTATGAGTCTTACCTTTCCAATCACCCAAGACTTTTCATTCCTCCCCTTCTACCTTGAGGTCTTCTCCATCCTCTCGTGTCTACCAAGCCATACCACACACATACTGGCTTCCATAACCACCCTCACCAACACCAATACCACTACACCATGATATACAACATCTCTTCTCCTACGTCAAAACTCTAGAGCTACAAATTAGCCACTGTCTCTACCATGTTCACATGTACCAGTATTCCACGACCCGTACACCTTCACCTTCACATAGATCCACCCTTCGATCATGTGCCCAACCTACATTGGACCCTCGACCCATGCACCCGCAAGTAGACCGACCTTCATCACCTCCATCAGAGCCCCATATTCACCCCATGACATTCCCACTAGCCCCATTATCAAAAATATTTTACCACCTAATGCACCAAGGCCACTTGACTCTACCAAAGACTTAGCCTATCAATATATTGTGCCCTAAACTACATAACTATCATGCAAGTGAATACTGCATCTACCATCGCTGACTAGGCCATGATATTGAAGAGTTTAGAAGATTAAAAAACCTAGTAAACAACATGCTACATGATAACCACACCATCATATCACCTTCTCATACATGGCCTGACTCACACAATTTTGCCCACCATTAGGCCTTTTTATATCCTTCTTCCACTTTCTCATCCACGTTTCTACTAATTTCCTCATGTAGCTACATGAACCCCCTTTGAGCAATCACATACCTATGTTAATTCACTCTCCTATTCTATCATCTTTTGGACTTTGGTAATCCCCCCTTATTTTTGGTTACCAAAGTCTATTTCTTCTCACTTCTTCCATATGTACATTCTACTCTTACATATTCCCTCGTTACTATTACACATATTTTTGTAGCTCCTAGCTTGTACACCCACTACACACACACACACCCCACATGCTGGGGAAACCAGGATCATAACATCACATTTTTTTTCATCATTGCACACTTTACTCATATATAAATAGGTTCTTCTAAGATTCTCCTCCTACACAGCATAACTTTCCTCTTGTAAATATCACATTCTTCCACTTGCATCATTTATATTTATGTCCATTGCACATATTCACATGCTTTATAGTTAAAATTTTAATTCATGTTTGTACATTCTTCCTCAAAATGCACCTCAGCAGGAATAATACATACACTTGTTAGCATCACCACCTGGATGTCCATTCCCCCATTTTAGGATCAAGGTATACATAGGTGTCGTGTTTAATTTTGACTACTATGTAGTTTCAGAAATCAAGTGTCACCCACAACTATTGAGTCTTGTAAATTCTTCTTATGGTATTTTAGGCTGGTTCAACTTCTCTCATGGATCGCTCACAACAGGTTACACATTAACAATTTTGAGCCTAGGAAAGAGGACATCTTGAGTAGATATCACCATCTAGTGAATGGTATCCCTTGCTTATCCTATCGCCTACATGGTCAAGATACAACCTAGGGATAAACAAAGGGATAAAGTATAAGCAAAAAATAAATTATTGGGTAGAAAACAAACTACATCGCCCATACAAAAAGAGCACCACAAAAGAAACAAAAAAAAAGAGAAAAAGAAAAGAGACAAAAAGAGCACCACCACTATCAGTAGGTCAACATTAGAACAGGGGCAGAAAACAAAAGGTAACACCTCTTGATATCACTCATGTTATGCTTATCACCTTTGGTCCTTAGGTCCAACATAATGCCATGGGATGATTTCCATCACTAGAAATAGGCTCCAAGAGCTTGCCTACCAGTGGAATAGTCTTACGGGTGACAACACATCTCTCACATTAGCATCTTGATTTTGTATAGATCATTGTTGTGGATGGATGAGCTAGCTATTCTAGTAGCATCTATAATGAGTTAATCCTACCTACCTCAAAATAGATAAACGAACCTTACAAATTCACACACATAGGTCCAAGACAGACTTTGAACCAACCCGATTATGTTATAAGTTGCCACAAAACTTGTATAGCTAAGGGTTTGAGATTTGATTGTCATAACTATGTTAGTCAAATCCATTACACATGCCTTACATTATCCACCATCCCTGAAATCATGGAATGGATTGCATCTATACAGGTAAATGCCACAATACAAGTGCTTCCTTGGTGCATTTCAATAAGTTCATACATGCACCCATGCATCTATGTCATATACACTTAGTATACATTACGACCATGCATTCATCCTACATGCATTTAAAATAGCAAATCACATTCTTGCATTCATTTCACACAAATCCCAAAATCAAATTACAGCATTGCATTTACTCTATGTGCATTTATTACAACATCACATTTGATATCACATCACACTGTATTCGAAACATAATCATGCATACTAGGCTATAAATTCATTCACATGAAAGAATGATAATAGATCTAAACCATTCACACATATGTATCTATTAATCATACATACCTACAGATCATATTGTGCTACCTATGCAAATATAAACACAATACATCCCAAACCATAAAAATCACACACACATATGTAACAGCCAAAACCAAAAGGTATGTATATGTATCATCCATCATTTAAAACTGGGGCAACTTCACCTTGCCCTCATCAAATCAAAATAAACCACCAGGTTCAAAAGGTCGCATCCTTCACCTTGCCCTCATCAAATCAAAACAAACCACCAGGTTCAAAAGGTCGCATCCTTTACCTCACCTTCATCAAATCAAATCAATCACTAGGTCCAAAAGGTTTCATCCTTTTCCTTTCATTTTATCACAAATATTCTTTTTAGAGTCTTAACACACTAGGTTTCCCCAAAAACCTTAGTAAAATTTTGGATAGGTTTCCCCAAAAACCTCAGTAAAACTTTGGATAGGTTTCCCCAAAAACCTCAGCAAAACTTTGGATAGGTTTCTCCAAAAACCTCAGTAAAACTTTGGATAGGTTTGTCCCAAAACCTTAGCAAAAATAGCATAGCATAGCATAGCCTAGCATAGCCTAGCATAGCATAGCCTAGCATTTCCTAGCATAGCACAACAATTTTTCACCTCTTTGTCCTCACAAATATTTTGCTTCCATGCACACCCTTCACAAGGCTTGAAATTGTGCATTCATTACTTCTAAAAGTAGGGTCATATTTGGTCTAAATTTTCACCTATAAAATCATCTCCACATTTCCTAAAAACTATTACCATTGTATCGGGCTTAGAAAGAGCTTTCCAATAGTATAATATTTGTCCAATTTTGACATCATTTGGTTCCCCAAACTACCAAAATAGTTCAAAACCCTAATTCACCCCCCGAGTGGTGATTTAGGTCAAAATCACCCCCGAGTGGTGAACTCAGCTTAGACCTTCCAAAATCAACCAAGTTGCCCCCAAAACCCTAGGAAATAATGCAAATTTCTTCTAAAACCCTAGGAACTTCCCAAAACACTCTTCTAATTTGTTTTTTGTCATCATAATCATCATGCATTGGTATCTTATCAATCGCTACATCATCAACTCATTGCATTCCATTCGCCTCATTGTTGATTCCTCATTTGAGGGGGTATTCATATCCAAAGTCAACTTTGCATGCAATCACAACATTGAAAATCCAAAAGCATGATTAGCACATTTGTCTACAAAATTTTTTGCTGAAGATTATCATACGAAATAATCTCAATCACAATCAGACATGGGTTACATCAAGAGAGTTATGCATGACAATGGAAAGGTCATCTTGGTATTCATGGAGCACAATGAATGTCATGGGCGACTAATTCAGTGCAAAATTTGGAAGACTTCACTCTAGCATTCATGGAGTACAATGAATGACATGTTTGAATAATTCAAATGTTAACTACCTCAAATGGTTTGACACTTATCTCCATGTTCTCATCAATCAATCAAAAGCAAATATTTAGTTAGGCTTTTGTCCTAATCATACTTTTGGACCATGCTGATCTGGTCACAAAAGCAAAGAAATCAAAAGTTGCCATTCTCAAGCAACTGGTATGGCATCGTAAATTTCATACGAACTCAACAAAATCACATCATTGCATCCATAATCATTCATTTTCATTCATTAGCATTGTTTTTATTTCTTTCCTTTTCTTCTTCTTTCCTTCCTCTCTTCTTCTTCTTGGCTATTCAGTCAATGTTGTATGGTCACACTTCGAGTGGCTACATACCTTTGATCAGATCCTATTATTTTCTCTTCTCCTTCTTGGCTATCCAATCAATTATGTATGGTCACACTTCGAGCAGCTACATACCTTTTATTAGATCCCATTCTTTTCCCTTCTCCTCCTTGGCTATCTAGTCAATGTTGTATGGTCATGCTTCGAGCGACTACATACCATTGATTAGATCCCATTATTTTCTCCTCCTACTAGCAATAATATTCATCATGCATTGGTATCTTTATCAATCTTTACATCATCCATTCAACACACTTCATTCACCTCATTGTTTATTCCTCGTTTGAGGGGGTATTCATATCCAAAGTTAGCTTTACATACAACCACAACATCAAAAATCCAAAAGTGCGGTTAGCGCATTTGTCTATGAAATTTTTTGCTAAATATTATCATACGAAATAATCTCAATCACAATCAGACATAGGTTACATCAAGATAGTTATGCATGACAATGGAAAGGTCATCTTGGCATTCATGGAGCACAATGAATGACACGATCGACTAATTTAATGCAACATTTGGAAAACTTCACTCTGGCATTCATGGAGCACAATGAATGACATGTTTGAATAATTCAAATGTTAACTAACTTAAATGGTTTGACACTTGTCACCATGTTCTCATCAATCAATCAACAAAAAATATTTAGTTAGGCTTTTGTCCTAATCATACTTTTGGACCATACTGATCTGGTCACAAAAGCAAAGTAGTCAAAAGTTGTCATTCTCAAGTAACTAGTATGGCATCGTAAATGTCATACAGACTCAAAAAAATCACATCATTGCATTCATAATCATTCATTTTCCCTTACTAGAATTGTTTTTATCTCTTTCCTCTTTTCCTTCTTTCCTTCCTCTCTTCTTCCCTTGTGGACATCAAGTTGATGTTGTATGGTCACGCTTCGAGCGACTACATACCTTCGATTAGATTCCATTCTTTCTCTTATTTTCCTTGGATACCCAATTTATTTGTATGGTCACACTTCTAGTGGCTACATACCCTTTGATTGGATTCCATTCCCATTCTATCCCTTTTCCTTTTGCACAAACCCTTCATATTTTTGTTATAAACTATGTTCTACACAATATAGTACAAAAAGGAGAAAAATGTAGACACCCAAAAGTCATACATTGCTATTTTTGCATATCTATTAGTGATTCTAGACATCCCTAGGCTATTTTAGACTATTGTAGACTATTGTACTCATGCGTAGACATGCGTAGATATGCGTAGACATGTGTAGACTTCCATAAGTTCACCATAGTAACGTGTAGACTTCCACAAATGGATTTTAGGTCCAAAACCCTAATAAGCCCTCAAAACCACATCTTATGTGTCGAGATACCTTTAGATGGCAACCCGAGGTGATGCATAGCCCATTTACACTCAATTGACACCCCCACGGGGTATTAATTGGCAAAATAAATTAAAAGTCAATTATCAAATTCTAATTTAATGTTGACTTCACTTAAGGCCCTTTTTAGGGCAAAATTGGATTAATTAACTCTTAATCCATAATTAGTGTTAATCAAATCCTCCCACATGTGCCAATTTAGGGTTTCCTAGGGTTTTCTTTTAATCCTCCCCTAAAAATGCTTAAGGCCTAATTATGATTAGCACTAATCCTTCCTCACACATGTGTGAGGATAGGATATTTCCTACTTATAATGTGATGTTGCCACATAGCATTTCTTAACCTAACCCTAGTCAGAATCAAACCTAGATTTAGTCTATCTAACTCCCCCCTATACCTTGCATTTGCCTATAAATAATGGGTCCCAAACCCCTAATTATATCTCTCTCACATATTCAACAAAGTACAGTTACTCTGTAAAAATGGAAAGCCAATATTAAATAGTCTATTCCTAGCACATATAGACAAATTCTGATAGCATATATAGGCATCCAGCTACCTTAGGACCGATCCACCAAAGAGATTTCACCAGAAGAGCATGACAGCTCAATTCGTAGCCTGCCCTTTGAATCTGGCCCCAATTAGTGACTCGGGTCATGAATTGCATCTACAAACCCCAAATCACTCCATATTTGGGAGGTAAGCTATATTTTAGTATGTTATTATCTTCTGTATATTTCATTTTTGTTTCTATTACAATTTTATAGTCGTTTTTATCTTTCTAAACATGGGGCCTGACTAAGGCAAGCCCCCATCACACTAACACCCTTTTGTAGGTCTTTCATAAGTTATCTGGACAGATCTAAGGAAGAGGAACAACATACAAATAGCAACCCTACGGTGGCCCACATACATTGAAGCCCACCTACACTGAGGGACGCTAGAAGAAAGCATCATATTGATTGTAACCTTAATAGGAATAGATATGGATAAAGGGCATCAAGACCCTCTTGTAACAAATGCTCATTAATATCAATGGAATACAATTTCTCTATTTAATGCATCATTTATGTTTATGTGTTAAATAATCAAATGCCATTTTCTACATGTTTCAATTATAACACTTTATTTGATGGCTATTTGTAATTTTGACAAACATGTGACAACATGATGTAAAATAGAATGGATAATGTGATGTGATATGATTGTATTTGATAGTTTTTAAGAGACTCAAACACTCTAGTTACCTAATCAAAAGTCATATACTAACTATACAAGATATTTTTATAAAGTATGCACCTACTAAGATAACCAATATAATCAATATCCCTGTGTGTGCACATGAGTTCATTACCATGATAACACATAAGATTACCCTAGTGCAAATGGAATTTATTCAGCCCATCGACACTAAATATCATTTTGCGAGTCTCATTATCCTGAGTTTCATACTTAGTTGGATTAGACCACTATATAACCTAGGTTACAACAAGCTATCTCATCCACATTCAAACATTGGTCTATACCTAAACAAGTTTCTTAAGTGATAGACATATCATCATGCGGGAGGCTACCACCATTGACAAGTAGGCTATCCACCAAACCTATAATGAGGATCACCTTATGGTTCTCTAATGCTGAAAATTCTAGGGATTCAAGTTCTAGAGTCCCTACCTTTCTTTGAATTTCTCAAGGGAATTTGCTCGTTTTGATTTTTTGAGCAAAGGATTTTAATAGTGGTGAGAACCACTATTTTTTTCTAATTTTCCTAGTGATAATAATCACTGTTTCCTTATGCATATTTTGGAGTGATAATGATCACTATTTTATTTGGAATATTTCTTTGAGATACTTGCCCCAGTGTAGGGCAATGTATGTTTTCAATACTATGGGGTAATAATCATTATTGATTTTCTTTCTTTGGGATACTTACCCCAGTGTAGGTTAAGGGATTTTGGGTAAGGAGGAACTTGTCCTTTTGTCAATTCTTAGCATATTTGAACCATTCGCACAGGGGGATGAGCAAGATAACCTTTTTTATTGAAATTAACCTAGACTACTTCATAGTTTTCATATTTCCTTGTGCTAGACTTGGATTTATTAATGTGAAAATTGTGTTGGGATTTTTATGTATACCAAGCATTATCTAAGTAGGATTATACCTTCTAAAAATCATTCTAACTTTCTACAAAATTTGAGAAGACAACTAGATATGGCTGAGTGACTGAAAACTTTAACTATGTTTTACTAACAGTGGATAAGTGACGAAAAATAGACATATAATGTAAATGGTATATGTAATATAAACCGATGGTATAACTGACATATGATAACAATGAATTTTTACCATATGTGTAATGCACAGACCTAGTGCTAGAAATATATGATAAATTTAGAATAATGCATAATGCAATGATGAATATGCATAATGTAACTATGATTATAATGCAAGTGATGAGAAATGCAATACAATGCAATATTTTTGTATTTTGATGATTTTCATGATTTTTTTTTGTTATTTTTGATATATGTGTATATATGTAAATGTTGACCAATGGGTTTAATGAATGACATTGAGGCTTTTTAAGTGAGAAAAGGGCTTATAGATGCCTTTGTAGCATTTAGGTTTGACCTAGATAGTTGTAAACTGCCTAGGAGCATTTTTAGCTTGGCCTAGATGGTGATAGACCCTCTAGGGGCATTTTAGGTTGACCTAAACAATCATGGACTACCTAGGAGCATTTTAAGGTGATAAAAGGGCTTATAGATGCCTTTGGAGCTTTTAGGGTTGACCTAGATGATCGTAGATAGTATAGGAGCTTTTTTATGTGACCTAGTCGGTCAAAAACTATTAGGAGCCTTTAGGGTAACCTAAGTAGGCAACAACACTTAGAGAGTTTATACGATTGCCTAGGGGTATGTTTTTGTGACCAAAGAGCTTATGGATGCTTTTGGAGCATTTAAGGTTGACCTAGATGATCGTAGATAGTCTAGGATCTTTTTTATGTGACCTAGCCGATGAAGAACCGCTAGGAGCCTTTAGGGTGACCTGGGCGGGCAACGACACTTAGAAAGTGTCTACGATTGCCTAGGGGTATTTTTTTGTGACAAAATGTCTTATGGATGCCTTTGGAGCATTTAAGGTTGACCTAGATGATCGTAGATAGTCTAAAGGATTTTTTATGTGACCTAACCAGTGAAGAACCATTAGGAGCCTTTAGGATGACCTAGGTGGGCAATGGCACTTAGAAAGTGTCTACAACTACCTAGGGGAATTTGGTTGTGACCAAAGGTCTTATGGATAAATTTGGATCATTTAAGGTTGACATAGATGATCGTATATATTCTGGGGGCTTTTTTATGTGACCTAGCCGGTGAAGAACCGCTAGGAGGCTTTAGGGTGACCTAGGTGGGAAATGACACTTAGAAAGTGTCTATGACTACCTAGGGATATTTGGATGTGACCAAAGGTCTTATGGATGCCTTTGGAGCATTTAAGGTTGACCTAGATGATCATAGATAGTCTAGGGTATTTTTATGTGACCTAGCCGATGAAGAACTACTAGGAGCCTTTAGGGTGACCTAGGCCAGCAATGACACTTAGAAAGTGTCTACGACTGCTTAGGGGTATTTGGTTGTGACCAAAGGTCTTTTGGATGTCTTTGGAGAATTTAAGGTTGAGCTAGATGATCGTAGATAGTCTAGGGGATTTTTTATGTGATCTAGCTGATGAAGAACCGCTAGGAGCCTTTAGGGTGACCTAGGCGAGCAATGACACTTAGAAAGTGTCTACGACTACCTAGGGGTATTTGGTTGTGACAAAAGGTCTTATGGATGCCTTTGGATCATTTAAGGTTGACCTAGATGATCATAGATAGTCTAGGGGCTTTTTTATGTGACCTAGCCAATCAAAAACTGCTAGGAGCCTTTAGGGTGACCTAGGTGGGCAACGACACTTAGAAAGTGTCTATGACTACCTAGGGGTATTTGGTTGGTGCTCTAAGCATGAAATGGTAATAAATGACTTATATTCATGGGTTCAATCTCTTCATTTCCTTCTATGGATGCTAGGCAATAAGTTCCAGGTCCAATATGATGTGTAATAATGAATGGACCTAGCCAGTTTGCTATAAATTTGTCTCAAAAGTTGGAGGGTAAATTTGAGTTTTGTTGGTTTTCCTTTAGAACTAAATCAGCTATTTGAAAGTCTCTATGATGTAATTTCAAGTTGTAAGCTCTCTTAATATGCTTTTGATAAACATGTAGATGCTTGAGGGCATTCACACATCATTCATCAAGCAACATTAACTGATCTAATCGAGCTTGCCTAGTTGTATCATCATCAATGAATTCCTACATGGAAATGCGTAGCAACGTAATATCTAACTCCAGAGGCATGATGGCTTCAGAACCATACACTAGTGAAAATAGAGTTGCTCCAGTGGGCATTCAAATACTAGAGCGATAGGCCCAAAGGGCAAGAGGTAATTGATTATGTCAATATTTATGATTTTCCTGAACGGTTTTCTTCAAGATGGCGACTACTATTTTATTTGATGCCTATGCTTGCCTATTGGCCTATGGATAATAGAGCATGGAAAATCTATTCTTTATGTTATACTTTTTTGTTAACGCATGCACATCCTTATTTTTAAAGGGTGTTCCATTATTCGATACTATTTTGGATGGAATACCAAAATGACATATAATGTTATGTAGTATGAACTTCGCAATGTGAGGTCCAGTCATTGTGGTAATGGGAATTGCTTCCACCCATTTTGTTAAATATTTGGTTGCCATTATGATAAACGTGTGATGGCCCAATGAGGCAGGTGAGATTTTCCCAATTAAATAAAACCCCCATTATGCAAATGACCAGACCAATTGAATCAGTTGTAAGGCCTGTGAAGGTATGTGTGTTAAATTTGTATGGTGTTGACACTTCACACACTTATTAACATAAGCACAACAATATTGCTATAAATTTGGCCAATAATAGCCCATGTGAAGAATGCGCTTGGTGATGGCCATACCACTAAAGTGGCCATTGCATGTATTGTCGTGTGCTTAGGTGATGGCCCAAGTTGACTCCTGTGAGTCTAAGCAGTGAAAGAGGATACCTTCATAACTTCGATGATACATTATATCTCCTATTAAGACATATTTTGCCACATTTTGATTGAATGCTCGCTTTACGACGTGCAAAAATCCAAGTGGAATATTACCTAGTTTAAGATAATCTTTAATCCAGATGGCCCAATATTGATTTGAAGAAGCCTCAATATTATGAATCATGTTATCCCTTTGATGTTTGTCTCATGTGAATGCTGATTGAGAGTGAACTTGGAGATATAGCATTGTGCTAGTATCAAAATGATTATGAGGGAACAAAGTCCCCTAGTTAACATTATTCAAATATTGGTGTAGTTGTGAGAACCTTTCGTGAGAAGGCTTAATTTGAATCATGTGAACAACTAGTGTAGCCTTATGCTCTTCATGCTCATTCGTAGATTGTGCTAGCATTGTTACTTGAATAGTTGTGATATCATCATAAGGGGCATGCGGGATTAGTGATCCTAAGGAAGCCATTGTATCTACAAAATTATTATATGAATGAGGGAGTGCTTCTATATCATACCATTCAAATTTGACCAGGATTTTGTCCACTAGGGATTTGTAGGCTTGCAATATGGGACTTCGACATTGGAAAATACCTTTTACCTGATTAACTATGAGCAAGGAATTGCCAAAAATGTTTAGCTTTGTTATTTTCATGGTTATTGCCATCTGAAGTCCTATGATGAGAGCTTCATACTCGGTGTTGTTTTTGGTACAAGTAAAATCGAGTTTAAACAAAAGAGGTATGGGAGCCCCTTGCAGTGTGAAAAACATGATACCCGCACCACCACCTCGATCGCACTTGGAATCATCAAAGAATAGATTTATGTCTACCTATGACTCAGTATCTGCAAAATCAAGTGATTATGATAGATGAAAGACTTCATCATCAAGAAGTTCTATATTTAGAGGTTGATCATCCTATAGAGGAGCCTTTGCTAGTTGATCGACTATGACCTGTCCTTTGATGGATTTTTGTCCAATGAACTCTAGGTCAAATTCCATCAACAACATTATCCACTTCACTGTGTGACTATTATGATATGTTCTACTCATCATGTAGCGTAATGGATTTTATTTAGATACAACATATGTGGTGTGATTTAACATATAATGGTATATATTTTTAGTGGCAAATGCCACTGCTAAGCATAGCTTCTCAACATATGTGTATCTATCTTCATAGTTGACCAGTGTATGGCTGATGTAATAAGTAGTCTGCTCTTTGTGAAATTCGTTCTTTTGGGATATCACGGTGTCCAAAGATAATTTAGTAGCTAAGATATATAAATATAATGACACTCCTGGTCATAGTGGATCCAATACAGGCATTGAATCCAAGTATTATTTTATCTCATCAAAGGTATTTTGACATTCTTTATCCCAATGAAATGAGACCCCCTTGTGTACAACTTATTCATAGGTCGACACTTATCCGATAACTGTGCTATGAAGCATTTTATGGATGTGACCTTTCCTTACAAACTGTGTAGTTGCTTAATAGTTGTTGGGGGAGGCATTTCTAATATTGCCTTGACCTTGTTGGGATCTACCTCTATGCCTCTCTTGGAGACTATGAATCCCAAAAGTTTAGAAGATGTGACATCGAAGACACAATTTTTGGGATTAAGTCTAACATTGTGCTCTATGATGCGATCTAGGATCTTACATAGTACATTGAAATGTTCATAGCATAATAAACATTTTGCCAATAAATCATCCATGTAATCTTCCAAAATCTTGTGCATGTAGTCATGGAAGATATATGTCATGGCTCGTTGGTAGGTAGCACCAACGTTATTATGACCAAAAGGCATGACCTTGTAATAGAATGTCCCCTAAGGCATTAATGTAAATCTAATTATATCTAGAAAATCCATCCATTAGGGATAGCATTTCATGTCATGATGTTGCATCTACCAACGCATCGATGTTAGGTAAGGGAAATTCATCCTTAGGACTCGCTTTGTTAAGATCTCGAAAGTCGATGCAAATGTGAATCCTCCCATCAGGATTTTTGATGGGAACTATGTTTGAAACCCATGATGGATAATCTAATGAGATGATGATATCAGTATCCAACAACTTTTGTAATTCATATTTCACCATTAAGGCTACTATTGGGTGCATTTTTCATAACTTTTGCTTAACAGGTTTGATCTTGGGGTCTAATATAATATTATGCGTGACTATATTTGGGTCTAGTCCTGGCATATATTTATATCACCAATAAAAAGCTTTAATCCTTGCTTTCAATGCAGATGTGAAATTATCTTGCTCACTTAGGGAGAGGCCTTCCCCTAATTTAATTATATGGGGATTATCGAGATCTATATCGATATCCTTGTCAATTGTTGGATTAATCGACATGTGAGACCCATCATCCAACTGATATGGGGTGGGAATTAATTGAATGTCATAAAATAGGTTTTCTTCTTCCATAGGAAATTCAGGGTCAACCTCAACTTGAAAAACATCCTGAGTAATTCTTGGAGAAAATTTAAATGGTTGTGTAGACACCAAAATAGCACCAATCTGATTATGTGACTGCAAACACTAATCGCATTGACACACACAGCCCCAAGGGCAAACCCCAGAGGTTAAACAGTGGTCCTAACCACTTTCACAGCAGTTTTGGGAATTCAGAGATCAATTTGACACCTTCTAGGCACTTTTCTTAGAATCCGTCCCTCCTCGAGATGAATTCAAAATGGGATCCGTCCTCCCCTGGGATGAATATAGAATCCGCTCTGGGGTAGGATGAATTCCAGGTTCAATGGGCAAAAATAAAAATTGCACCAAATGGTAGCTAAGGACAGTCAATTAATGCTCCCTGCCTTGCATGCATGTGTAGGTGGGCAGATTGAACGTTAGAGGACTGTCACAAGGGCAGTCATGGAAGCCCAAGTCAATGAGGAATCTCCTCCCTCTTGGGAAGGCATGGCCGCCAAGTGGCACCCCTTCATGCCCATCCAAAGAGACCCCTTGGGTCTATAAAATGGTGAGCTTTCTCACCTAAAAGAGGACGTGATTCAGGGTCAACCTCAACTTGAAAAACATCTTGAGTAATTCTTGGAGAAAAGTTAAATGGTTGTAACATTTCCTCACAAGGCCAATACTCTGAGGGCGATGGAGAAGAATCTCCCTGATCAATGTCAATTGCCTCTAAATCAATATGGAATTGCTTGGATGGGTCATTCGGATTCACCAATGGTGTCATTAAATCTATGGAAATCATGTTGATGGATAAAATATCTCCTACTCTAGGGTGAGTGGGTCTAGATACTTGATGTTGTCTCATAACTCATGGGTGTGGCTCGGGTGGAAATAGAATAACTAGTGGTGGCCTATGCAAAAGAGGGTGAACCTGCTATTCACAAGGCAACAACTAGAATCAAATGAGTTCTTGTATAGGAAATAACATATGAATCATCTAAATAGAATACGCACTCATATTCATCATCTGAGCTATGGAAGTTAATAGGTGTAATGCCATAATCATCTTCATCATCACTCATTCATTCATGATGAGGACCTTGGTCTTGTTCCTCACTATAAAATTGCAAGGTGTGTGAGCTCTACCCCACTTCATGGGGTTGGGTGAAATCATTGGAAAGACCCTGATTTGTCATGTCTATGGGAAAATGATCTCCCAAGTAATGAATGTGATTCAAATTAGTATATGGATCACGGGTGAGTTTAGCCTGATGACTTAGGCATAGGTGCTCAATACTCTTGGTGAGGACATCCAAAGTTACTGGTTTATTATTTTCCAACCTAGATCTATCATACAAAATTTGATATTGGGGTTGAAATGGAACATAGTTACCCTGCTCATATAGGCCAAGACCAAACCCATGCCAACTATAGTGATTTAGATATTTCAATGCATATTCTGGATTTGACAAATAATTTACATCCTTAGAAAAGGGTTCATCATCATATTTTGTCTGAGGAATGGGCATAGCTCCATAATCTATACCTCCATATATTAAATTCATTTTATTAGTAGGAATACCAAGAGGTATAATGCTACCTATGGGAATACGAGGTCTTCCCATGTCTTGCACTGTCTCCACTTATGGAACTATCATGATATTTCTCACCAAGTATTCTCCTAACCTTGTGCTAGACATCTCGACTGTGACCTAGATGGCGAAGTTGTATGAGATGGAATGGAGGTTTGAGGTGATTCAAAGTTCACCTCTAGAGATAATTCCTCATTAATGACACAAGGAACCTCCTCTATGGATATGGTAGAAAATAATGGTGGGCTCTCATAAATAGGCCTCTTCGACATGTTCCTTGATGGAGGGTTTGATAATGTCAAAGCCTTCTCTAAAGATGGCGATGATGAGAATGGAGTAGATTATGATGAAGGTGGTGGAATGGGTAGAATCTAATCAGGTGTATTGGAGAACACAAGCTTATACTGAGAGGGGGGGTGAACAGTATAAGATCTCTTTTTATTTTTTCCTTTATACTTCAAAATAGTAAAGCAATATACCCAAAGCAATATCAAAGCAATGCACAATATCATCCACAAAGTGACACCAATTTTAACGTGGTTCACCCAAAATGGTTGGGCTACGTCCACAAAAATTTTCTCTAAAAGTTATCTCAAAGTTCTTTGGGAATCCTTCCCAATTACAATGTTTATGAGCCTCAGCCCAAAGGAGATACCTTCCCCTAATCAGAATTTATGAGCCTCTGCTCAAAGGCAATACCTTCCCCTCTTCTCTAGAAATGATCCCTCAGAAGATCAACTGCCTCTACCTCTTGCCAGCACGTTGAAATCCTTTCCACCAAAGACCTCCTATCCTTAATGCTTAGCCTAAGAGACCTCTACCTTCTATGATCACATCCACAGCAACTCAACAACCTATACCAAACATAGTCAGTCGGTCTAGTACAAGTCTTCCTCTATCTATCAGATTTGTCCAATGCTTAAGCTTGAACAAATCAATCCTTTGCACACAAGCCTTCTCAAAGACTTGCCAAATCTATCCTTAGGTTCTTCTCAAAGAACCAGTGCACCTCTATCCTCAAGTTCTCTAATAGAACTATCAAACTTAGCTCACAAGTCCTCTACTAGGACCTATCCAAATCTGCTCACAAGTCCCCACCGGAACCTGTCCAAAACTCAACAAGCTCACCAAGAAAAAAACTTTCTTAGTAGGAAATCACAAGGTGAATTGTTAGAGACCCAATGTGATTTGTCAAACTCATAGAAGCATAAAGAGAATTGTTAGAGACTCAATATGTTCTATACTCAACCCCCAATCTCAAAACTCAACTCAAATCAACTCAGCTCAAACTCAATCTCAAATCTGAAAAATCAACTCAATATCTGAAATGGATAGGATAGAATGCTTTCTTTGAAGAACATGAAACCCCAACAATTTCCAAATATGCAAAGAATCACATAACAATGGTACTCATTTTCTTTTCACCATCAATTAGGGCTTCAACAACAATGCTCATCAAACAAGGTTCAATCAACACCATTAGCTCAAAACACAACCTTGAAGCATGTCACAATCAACATTAGAAAAGGAAACAAGTAGAACTCCTTTTCTCTCCAATATTGTTTGAACAAAAAACATGCACCAACTCAAATCACAATAGCACAAAAAAACTTTTCAAATCATCAACAAAGGAGTAAGCCCAACACTTTAACCAAGTAAAGAATAGCTTGATTATTACCAATTTAATGAAAGCAAATGTCAATCTCAAAGCTGCCCACTTAAGGTTTCAAAACTTCACACAAGAAGCAATTTTAACCTTAAAACATCATGCTTTCATTTCCATAATCAACCAAACGCACTCTCAACATTACAAGAAAAATTTATCCCTTATACACCTTATTTCTCCCTTATAGTCTTATCAAAAATAAAATTTATCTCTCATAAGAATGCAATAAGATATTTCAAACAACACATTCAAAAGAATATTTTATCAAAATAAAACAAGCTTTAAACTCCTTATAACTCCTAAGCTATTTTTCCCTCTAATAAACTTCCTCCATCTGCAAAATACACTTAGCAAAAATTAATTTTGAAAATACCTTGGCCAACATCAAAATTCGTGCTATGGAGAAATTGAGCATGAATTCTAACACCACCCAATGCATCCACTTCACGATGAAAAACCCTTTCATGTTATTCAAATGCGAAACCTCCCGTTTGGGTAGCACGCCAACAGCCTAGCCGCTATCGGTGTTCCAAAGGCGCTCGGTGAGGTTTAAACCTCATGCTATTAGCCTTGTTCCTTCTGTGCCAGGGATTAAATAAAACAACAGTTCCTCCCTTTCTTCTGACACAAACATGAAGACAAAAACCTTACAGTGGATTTATGACAAATGGTGAGTACAACAAAATGAACAGTAGATTCACGAAAACGGTGAAGACACAGTCAAACAGTAGATCATGAATTCACAGCGAGCAACTCTTTTCAAAATGCAGATGGGATAATTCTTGATTTTAATTTAGAAAAATTTATATGCATTTTTACCATAAGCTCTTGACGTCGGCGAGGAGTTTAACATGTCGATGGAGGTCTTGGCTAGTGCCCACAATCTTAAAACATAGCGCCATGGGTTAGGAGAACCCATTGCAAACAATAATTTAATATTTATTTAAAAATAATTAAAGGGAACCTTAACAAGGTTTTTAATTATTTAAATAAATACTTCCTCCTGGACCCAAATGCATTAAACTAATGCATCCACCTGTAATATTTAAACCTACCAACTTGGGGTTTACAAAAGACCATTGAAACTATCATGTCGTAACCTTCATCAAAACAAATTCCTTCAAGATCTTCTTGACATCAATGACAAATTATACACTTGAGCAAAGGCAATGTACCCAAAGTACCCAAAATTACAAACAATCTCCCCCTTTGTCATTGATGGCAAACCTTTACTAAAAACACTTCTCAAGAGCCAAAACTAAAACCAACTGTGCTAACAACTGACCAACTATGCCCACAACTGAGAATCTTCCTTTGAAGTTTTGCTCCCCCTGACTTGAAGCTCTCCTCTTCACTTTGAAGCTCTCCCCATTACTCATATCTCTCCCCCTTTGTCATAAATGGCAAAGGGTCACCTTTGGGGCTCGGGACTAAGAATGAGCTTAGTCCCTCCCCCACCTCCTGATGAGGTGATTAATTCTAGGGTGGGAGTAAAACTCCCATTAGGCACTGATCATCATTAGTGTCTATAACTTCCTTGTCGGGCCTTTTCTTGAAATCTGTCCATATTCCTATTCTTGTCACTATTCTTGTTCTTGTTCTCATCCATGTTCTTGTCCATGCCTTGATCCTTGGACCTAATCATGCCATTGTTCCTGTTCTTGTATTCTAGAATTTCAGCTCTACACTGTCTGATTATGTGACCTTCATTGTTGCACTTGAAACACTTGACGATGTTGTTTCTCTCAGGTAAACCTGATATTTGAATCCACCAGTTCTGACCAAACCTGTTCTTACCAAACCTATTCTGACCAAACCTATTCAAACCAAACTTGTTCTGATCAAACCTATTCCTATTATTTGCCTTGCAATAAACTGCCTTGTGCCCAAACTGTTGACAAGAGTAGCAATACCCTTGAAAGAAACTAGAACTTCTAAAATTGTCATTTACCTTCTTCACTTGAGCCATGCAATGTGAAGCCATGTGACCAAACCTGTGACCAGCAAAACATCTGCCTTGAAACTTTCCTTTATTTGACCTCTTAGGTTCTGAAAACTTCTTCTTCTCATTCTAAATTCTATTTTTTGTTTCTGTGCATCTATCATTCAAGGACTCCTTTTATGAAATACTTTCCTCATCAGAACTCTCTTCCTTTTGGAGTCTCTTACTAGACTCTCTAACTTTTTCCTTGTGTGGCTTAACAAAACCAAGGCCTATTTTATCTGTTGTCTTTCTTTGACCTTTGATGAGTGACTTAACCTTTTTGGAGCTATCTTGAAACCTGTAAAGCTTATCCTTGTACTATTTAGTTTCCTCCTTCAAAGAAGCAATTTTCTATTCTAACTCACTATACTCAAGAACCTTAGACTCTAACTCATCCTTGAGTTCTTGTGTCTTAGCTATAGAGAAGTCAAGACTTTCTATAAGATCATCTCTCTCCATACAACATTCATCTAACTTATCCTTGAGTCTAGAATTCTTCTTTCTTTCCTTTTTCAAAGCACTAAGAGCACTAATAAGTTCACCTTCAAGATCTACTTCACCTTCCTTTATATCTTCCTTTATTTGTTTTCTTTTTGAATCATCAAAGCCTTTTTCAGATTTCTTATCACTAGAGGTGCTACCCTTTTCAAAAACCATACATGCATCTTCCTTATAGTTTTCTGAAGCATCCTCATACATACTAGAAACCAAATCATTATTTGTGCAATCATCCTCAAGGTGACCAAAGTTTCCACATCTAAGACATTTCATGATAATGAATCTATGTTTCGGTTCTTCCTCTTTTCTCGATATGAACATCTCATTTTCATCATCACTTGAAGAACTTTCACTATCACTACTAGAACACTTACTTGCTTTTTCTAGGTAGAAACTCTTCTTGTGCTTGTGAGAATACCTCTTTCCTTGATTGTTGTGCTCATTTTTGTTCTTCCTATGATGCTTGTGCTTTTCAAAATCCTTGCTCTTAGAATCTTGTTTATCTTCATCACTTTCGTTCTTGGGAACAGTACAGTCAGTAGCATAATGACCAAACTTTCCATAATTGAAACATCTTATATTTTTTATAATTTTGTGCTTTCTAGAGAACTTGCCTTTCTTGCTGTAATATGCCTCTTCATCACTAGAAGACTCATCACTATCTTGAAGTTGTTTACCCTTGGATTTCTTGGTAGCCTTGAAAGCTACCTCTTTCTTGACATCAACCTTCACTTGAGTTCTCAACTCAAATGCTGCAAGTATACTATGGAGCTCATCCTTTTTCAACTTATCCAAATATTTAGCTTCCTCAATAGCAGAAATATTTTCACTAAATCTATTAGGAAGAAATCTTAAAATCTTATCACAAACATCATTTTCAGCAAGCTAAAGACCTAAGTCTTTCATGGAGTTAACAACCTCATCCATATGAAGCATGTAGTCACTAATATTTTCATCATCATTCATCTTGAGTTGTTCAAACATACCTTTGAAGTGTGTCAACTTGGCCTTTCTGACATTTGTATCACTTGTATGAACCACCTTCAACTGTTTCCACATTTCACCAGCTGTCTTGCAGTGAATCACCTTGGTGAGATCTACTTTTTATAAGCCTTTCAAGATTGCATTCATTGCCTTTGAATTGCTATGATGTAGGAGCATTTCTTCCTTAGTAATAGGACCATGTACAGGAATAGTGTACTCATCTTCAATCACTTCCCAAACCTCATTACCAAGTGCCATTAGATGAACCTTCATCCTTGCACTCCAAAGACCAAAGTCTGACCCATCAAGAATAGGTGCTGCATTGCCACTTGAATGATCCATTGTGTTCTTTACTAGTTTTTCCTTCAAGATGTTAAACTTTTCGAAGGTACCTACTCTGATACCAATTGAAGAACACAAGCTTATACTGAGAGGGGGGGGTGAAAAGTATAAGACCTCTTTTTATTTTTTCCTTTATACTTCAAAATAGTAAAGCAATATACCCAAAGCAATATCAAAGCAATGCACAATATCATCCACAAAGTGACACCAATTTTAACATGGTTCACCCAAAATGGTTGGGCTACGTCAACAAAAAATTTCTCTAAAAGTTATCTCAAAGTTATTTGGGAATCCTTCCCAATTACAATTTTTATGAGCCTCAACCCAAAGGACATACCTTCCCCTAATCAAAATTTATGAGCCTCTACTCAAAGGAGATACCTTCCCCTCTACTCTGGAAATGATCCCTTAGAATATCAACTGCCTCTACCTCTTGCCAGCATGTGGAACTCCTTTCCACAAAATACCTCCTATCCTCAATGCTTAGCCTAAGAGACCTCTGCCTTCTATGATCATGTCCACAACAGCTCAGCAACCTGTATCAAACACAGTCATTCAGTCTAGTACAAGTATTCCTCTATCTGTTAGATCTATCCAATGCTTAAGCTTGAACAAATCAATCCTCTACACACAAGCCTTCTCAAAGACTTGCCAAATCTGTCCTCAGGTTCTTCTCAAAGAACCAGTGCACCTTTGTCCTCAAGTTCTCTTATAGAACTATCAAACTTAGCTCACAAGTCCTCTTCTAAAATCTGCTCACAAGTCCCCACCGAAACCTGTCCAAAACTCAACAAGCTCACCAAGAAAAAAAAAATTCTTAGTAGGAAATCACAAGGTGAATTTTTAGAGACCCAATGTGATTTTTCAAACTCATAGAAGCATAAATAGAATTGTTAGAGACTCAATATGTTCTATACTCAACTCCCAATCTCAAAACTCAACTCAAATCAACTCAGCTCAAACTCAATCTCAAATCTGAAAACTCAACTCAATATCTAAAATGGATAGGATAGAATGCTTTCTTTCAAGAACATGAAACCCCAACAATTTCCAACTATGCAAATAATCACATAACAATGATACTCATGTTCTTTTCACCATCAATTAGGGCTTCAACAACAATGCTCATCAAACAAGGTTCAATCAACACCATTAGCTCAAAACACAACCTTGAAGCATGTCACAATCAAAATTAGAAAAGGAAACAAGTAGAAATCCTTTTCTCTCCAATATTGTTTGAACAAAAAACATCCACCAACTCAAATCACAATAGCACAAAACAAATTTTCAAATCATCAACAAAGGAGTAAGCCCAACACTTTAACCAAGTAAATAATAGCTTGATTATTACCAATTTAATGAAAGCAAATGTCAATCTCAAAGCTGCCCACTTAAGGTTTCACAACTTCACACAAGAAGCAATTTTAACCTTAAAACATCATTCTTTCATTTCCATAATCAACCAAAAGCACTCTCAACATTACAAGAAAAATTTATCCCTTAGACACCTTATTTCTCCCTTATAGTCTTATCAAAAATAAAATTTATCTCTCATAAAAATGCAATAAGATATTTCAAACAACACATTCAAAAGAATCTTTTATCAAAATTATACAAGCTTTAAACTCCTTATAACTCCTAAGCTATTTTTCCCTCTAATAAACTTCCTCCATCCGCAAAATACACTTAGCAAAAATTAATTTCAAAAATACCTTGGCCAACATCAAAAATTGCGCTATGGAGAAATTGCGCATGAATTCTAACACCACCCACTGCGTCCACTTCACGATGAAAAACCCTTTCACGTTATTCAAATGCGGAACCTCCCATTCGGGTAGCGCACCAATAGCCTAGCCACTACCGATGTGCCAAAGGTGCCCGGTGAGGTTTAAACCTCACACTGTTAGCCTTGTTCCTTCTATGCCAAGGATTAAATAAAACAATAGTGCCTCCCTTTCTTCTGATGCAAACATGAAGATGAAAACCTTACGACGGATTTATGACAAACGACGAGTACAAAAAAATGAACAACGGATTCATGAAAATGACGAAGACACAGTCAAATAGTAGATCACGAATTCACAACGAGCAACTCTTTTCAAAATGCGGATGGGATAATTCTTTATTTTCATTGAGGGAGATTTATATGCATTTTTACCATAAGCTCTTGACATCAGCGAGGAGTTTAACATGTCGACGGAGGTCTTGGCTAATGCGCACAATATTAAAATATAGCGCCATGGGTTAGGAGAACCCATTGCAAACAATAATTTAATATTTATTTAAAAATAATTAAAGGGAACCTTAACAAGGTTTTTAATTATTTAAATAAATGCTTCCTCCTGGACCCAAATGCATTAAATTAATGCATCTACCTATAATATTTAAACCTGCCAACTTGGGGTTTACAAAAGACCATTGAAACTGTCATGCCATAACCTTCATCAAAAAAAATTCCTTCAAGAGCTTCTTGACATCAATGACAACTTATACACTTGAGCAAAGGCAATGTACCCAAAGTACCCAAAATTGCCAACATGTATTTAATCAAAAATCTATATGATTCAAAGATAATGTTGACTTTGGCATCTGCTACAACATGTTGTAGTATTTGAAGGGCTCTAGATCGGAAGATACTACATGTACTTGCCCTTCATGAGTGTATTTAAGACATTGATGCATGATGGAGGGGACATACTTCATATCCCGTATCCAAGGTCTTCCAAGCAAAATGTTTTAGGCCATCTCTTCCTCTAGCACATGGCACAATGTCGATATAATATTTTGTCCCACCTAGATTGGTAAAACTATGGTACCAATAATAGAGCATATTGTGTCATTGAAAGTGCGAAGAGTGTAATTTGACACCACAACATGAGATGCTAGCAACTTAATATGCTTTAGTACTTTAGTTGTTATGATGTTACTTGAGGACCCAGTGTCTATAAGCACTCTCTTGTATGGTATATCATTTATACTGCAATGATGTGTAAAGGAGGGTCTACCCAATTGCTGGTTATTTCTTTTAGCTCATGCTCATGAAATTGTGACTGGTTCTTTGCACTATTGCACATGTCCCACAAAATATATGAAGGATTTGGACTCCTACAGTTGCAACTCTATGGATTTTAAAATATCCATCAAGGAATCCCGATGTGGAGGTTATTGTTGGATCAACTCATAGATGGACAATCGTGATGATGTGGTCCTCAAGCTTTGTGCAAGCTTGCTCGTAATTATCACTGTTGGCCTAGGAGGAAGGTCCTATACTATAGGTGGTGTAATTTATGACATAGTTGGAACATAATTTTAAGTCATAGGCTGTGTGACTTGACTTGGATATCTCTTGTTCTTGGTTACCATTGCTCTAAGAGATCTAAGTGATGTTTATCTGACCTAAGTTGATTAAACTCAGCTTGGCGGTCAGCATATCTCTAGACCAAATTATTAATTTGATCAGCTATATTAGGTCTATGTAACTTATCATGATTGCCTCATTGTCTATCCTATTCAGGAGGCTTTGTGAGATCAATTACATGCTTCCCTCGATCAAGGGTAGTCACATTGACTTTATGTTCTCTCCTAGACAAATATTTTTGAAAGACTACTGGTGCAGAGGCACAATGTGCTTTCATTGACACATTTTCATGAGGATAATATGGATGTTCCTTAGGTCTTCCCTCGTAAACAAGGTAAGGTAAGGCAGAATAAGGTCTCCTAATTTGATGAGTATCATACTCATTATGATTTTGATACCTTGGAGTAGGGTGACTTGAATTCTTAAGATGATCATTCAACCCTACTCGAGGTGTGACCTCTTACTCCTGTATATGATCAAGAGTAGAGGATCAAGCAGGCACACAAAAGTGTGGTATTGCTCTATGTGGAGTTGCCTCATTGTGCGGTGACTCTTCTCAAAAGAAGCTATTTGTATCATATTAATTAGGGAGATACTTTCCCAAACTAGGACTATGACCTATAGGAGTACCCTGCAAAGGGGTCCCCTATAAGCTAGATCCTCTAGTTGAATTTCTAGGAGTAACCATCCACTTATTAGTTGGTCTACGACTAGTATGAGTAGCTAATTTCTAGGGAGGAATGATAATATACCTAGACTCAACATGAGGATGTTCTATATCTTCTTCTCTATTGCCCATAGCTTCTACACCTGAATGGTCTTGGCTATGGGTATGTACCATAAATATATACGCTAACTACTATGTGTTTATCTCCTTTACAATTTATATGAATTTGAAACAAACAAAAAATAGAGACACACAAGCATAAAAGTGATTATCTCATTTCAAAATTTTTAGATGTGAATCCTAAACTGTTTGTTGTGTTTCAATATGTGTTGATTTGTAAATAAAATACTTTTCTCATGTTTGATATAGTTGAATTATATTCTCAAAGTTTAAAGGATTTCACCTATATACTCACACAAGTCAAATATGGGGATGAAATCCATATCCAATGAGGTAGCATAGGTACTACCAACCCTCACCTAGCACCTCGTGCATAGCAATACACCCCTTTGAAGAGGAATGCATGCTATTTTGCATGGTTAGGATAGATCTTGGGTTGGTCTTGGCCATGTACGGGTCTTTATAATACTTCTCACAAGCCAATTGAGTGGTATTTACATCCATCAATGGGTTAAATGTGAAAGCCCAACTCCATTGATGTTAAAATAAAAACTTGGTGTGTGGGGTTCCTTTTAAAATATTGAAAGAAAATAAAGTAGCACTCAATTATTTTCAACTAAATGCATGAATGTGCGTTTTACTTTCAGAATTATTAGTAGCATAAAAGGAAACCAAAAATGCACACCTATATGAACTTAACCCCATTTTGGGCAAGTGACAAGCAGTCAAACCAGATGAATGCAGCGAATTCTACTATATTTTCTTCTATTTTTCTAAGCTAATTAATGCATGATTTTAGGAAAGAGAAATTCTAACCTTTCATGCAAATAATAAGCGAGAAAAACATGGAATTTTGCAATTTTAAGCAGTAAAAAGTCAAATTTATGATGCAGAAAGGTGTAAAATGAACCTGTAAAGTTGCTATTTATACAAATTTTTGTAGAAAACCTCTAGTTTTATAGTCATCCTAGTCAAGGACCATCATATATTAGGGGCAATCCCACCCAGTGCCATGGAGCTAGCCATCTCACCCAATGCCATGGAGCACTAAATAGGTCATTTCTTCTCAGAATGGTCAGCACTTGCAATAGAGAAAACTAGAAAAGGAGGTCCAAGTTAGCACCATTGAAATGGGAGATTGAAAAACATCAAATACTATGATCACCACTAAAGATGTGAAATTTAGTACACCTTGAGGGCACTTTATTGCAATATGTAACAATTATCAAGCATTCAAAGGGAAAAGAGCATAAACTTGTAATCTATCAAAATGAAGCACATATGAAACCAAATGGTGGATTTATCATTCTATTTAATAAAATACTAGATTTAATATATGATATTACAATCATCCCTTTGAGGGATTTACAAATTGATACATTCAGCATTACAACAACCAAGGGATCTAGTCCCTTGAAAAGGGCCTCAAAATAGTGTAAACTATGGTGTTATAGTTTGATTTTGTGTAAATATCACATCCCACATTGAGAGCCATCCTTAAACCTATTATTTTAGTCTTCTTAGCTCCTTAATTATTCATAAAATACCTGCACCTACACACAAGAGAGTGAAAATGGGGTCAGTAGCACCTGTTTCATAGAATATAGAAAGCCTTGAAAACATAACAAAAGAGGCATATGCTACAACCATAAAAAGTGATCTACATATATAAAAACTGATCTAAATTAAGAATAAACATATTAGAAGATGATATCAGTGCAAATAGATAGATTTTAAAGCAATATCAAAGGTAAAATAGTGCAAAAATAGTGACCGTTCCTGGGTGAGCCATGGAAACCTACAACATTGGGGATCACAAATATTGCATAAAAACTTCTCTAAATTACCTCAAATTTGGACCATAGGCATATATAAGCATTCCTAAGGGGTATATGGAGGAATTTCCCTAAAATTCCAACCTATTTTGTCCTCGTCCCTGGGTGTGCCATGGACAGACTGCTCGTCACCCCTGGGTGGGGTGATGACCAAAATAGCTTAGTTTTGTCACCTATGCCTAAGAAAATGGTCTAAAACATGGTTAGGGGTGTTTTCGACATATGGGGCCAAATAATACTCCAATTTGGCTAGTTTGAAATCAGTGGATCGAGTCTATTTCCCCTAAAATCACCTTCAGATGAAGAGGGTTTCAAGGCTAGGAAAAGGGTGAGTTTTGGTTTGACTTTGGTTTGCAAAGGGGTGAGGATAAAATTAGGCAGCACTTCATTGCTAAAATGCTCAATCTCTCCTCTTTTTAAATGGAGGTTTGGGCCTCCTTTTATAGCCCAAAAGTGCATCTAGGGCCAAATGGCATATTTGCCATGCGAGGCAAGTGATGCGATTTGTCCTAATTGCGTCATTGATTGGGAAGGGGAAGGTTGCCCCTTTGGGGCTCCCAATCTACTACCCTATAGTCCATTAGTAGGTACCAAATCAATCTAGGGTGATTGGACATGGTAATAGTAGTCTTGGATTTCCATTTAGCACATCCTTTGACTTTTTCAAAGGTCTAGTTAGGGGTCATCCCACCTAGGGACGGTTGTTGATGGTCATCCTTGGGTGGGACGGTCACTAGTAGGGGCCCCAAAATTATACCAGACTTATAGGAACCCTCAAAAATAAGTTTTGGAGGGTTTTGGAAGCCTTTTTCTAGCCTAGAGGGGTGCCTAATAAATCCATATATTTTTGATAAGAGGGCATATGTAATGCACTGATAGTCTTATCTTATTTACGCGATTTAGGTGTCTACACTTAGTCAAAATGGTCAAGCAACTTTTCAATTCATTCATAGTCTTTCCCTCACCAATTTATTTGTGTGAGGGGGGTAGTTCAAGTCTTAAAAATAATCATAATCAACAACAAAAAAAGATCACTTGATCATGTCAAAATTTCATTCGTCCTATAAATCATTGCATCCAACAAATTACATAACTTTCCTATTTTCTAGGAACATAAGCAAACATGGAATCTTCAATTTGTAGCTCTCCTACTGGTCGAATCTAATTGTAGCAACAAAATCTTCCTGATTGAGTTTGAGGAATGAGTGTGATTGAATATGTGTAAGGCCTATGCTAAGTAAAGCCTTCCAAACATTGAAGCAATGATTTAAGGATGAGTGTCATCTTGCGTTATTGGTCCATATAGTGTTGATCATATCAATGATCATCATACACCATATGAACATAGTAGTCTACATTTTTGCTTCATGTTATGTCTTTCACTTAGTGCATCACAAAAAAGGGGCATCTGTAGAAACCTAAAACATGTCATGTTCAGGGAGACTACTCACATAGGCACACTCATAGGTCATGTGACTAAACCTTGGGATATTCCAAGTGTCAAAAGTGGTTCTGGCCACTCATATGGGGCATTTTCAGCCCATCCAATCCTGGCCACTGTAGACCAGAGTGGCCAGAATCTAGCCATTATAGCTCAGAGCAGCCAAACCTTAGCCACTATAGATGATAGCGACTAAGATTTAAATGCATTTTGCTACCAATATAGCCTAATATCAAGTAGAAGTGGCAGTCTATAGGTAATAAGGACGAGTGGGGACAACCTTGCATTCCTCCTCATAGCCAGTCTACATGGAAGACTCCAGTATTGATTTAGACTTCAGTTAAACATAGAAAAACAAAGAGCTTCTCATGCTAAAACCTAGTACACATGAGGTATTCAGTCCTAGGGTTCAAAAATTGACCTAGGGCTTCAAATAATTTATAAGGAGCAAACCTAAAAGCACTATGGGATCTTCTTTGATCAATTAGAGGACCTTCTTTGACCTTCTTTTACCAATCAGAGAGAGAGAACATCATACATCAAAACTTTGAATACGGTGGATCATTGAGGAGAGCTTCTAGAGACTTGGAGAGCTTCCCTTGGAGATTGATTCTTGTAGTAGAGCCCTATCAGATTTGATGGAAAATCTAAACACATAATGTAATCATTTTAACATTAGTAGCATACTTGAGCCTATAGCCATTGGATCAATAGGAGGAGATTTCACCTTAGCGGTCATTGTCCTAGATAGTGGCCCGCAACCTAGTCTAGGGTTTTAGGTGTTATTTTATTTCATTCTGCTTTCTCATTCATTTCATTAGCATAGGCTTTATTTCAATTATTCACATTCATAGTACTAGTTCATTGCATTTGTTTCTATTGAGTTTATTCATTTCTAAGAAACCTCATCCAGGGAGGCAATATCGAACATCTAAGCATGTGTTGTTTAATTGATTTTAAGGCTATAGGTTCATCAAGTAAATTTGCAACATACCAAAGCAAGAGGATCCCTCTAGCAATCAAACCTAGAGAAGGATGCATCTATAAGCCCTCATACATTTCTATGTTCATCATCGGGAAGCCTGATAAAAGTGTGCCCCCTATGCGAGGGGATATTTTATACACCTGCTGGCCTCTTTGTGTGTAAAATCATGTATCAAATGAAGGGTATACCTTAGAGGGATTCATATGTAACTGGATATTAGGAATATAATACAAAAAGAATTCATTCATTTATTTCTTCACATTCTAGTTATATCTACTTTGTGCCTTTCATTTATTGCATGTTTAACATTAAAGGATTTAATCGAATCACAAGTAGAGTAGTTGGTAGACAATGTGTCGCTTCCCTGGGGTTGCTATAGTTGGAGTCAAAATAGAGATGTCATATCCTCCAAGACTAATTGGAGGATGTTCGCATAGAGCAAGAATGCCTCAAAAATGAGAACACTCAGAGGAAAAGGTTCATAAGACAACATTTATATGAACAACGCATGCATGAACAATGCATCCTTGATAAAAAGGAGTGTGTTGAGAGGGAGGATCATCTGGCCAGTGTCAGTTTACATCCCTATAGTGAGCATAGGGAGTGCATTGATAGATGAGTTGCTTTGCAACCTGATTTGCACCTTGAGTATATAGATACCCATACTCGCTACATGACCCAACATAGAGATGGGCACCCTTCACCCGAGCATCATGGGTATAGGTAGTACAAAGAATAAGTGGGAGATGAATTAGATCAAGAATATCCTAAAATATCCCAATTCAATAAGGATTATGAGCCTATTCCTTTACCTCGACCGAAGAGGAATGTGCCTCCAAAAGTGCCTCCAAGGCAATTCATAGAAGAGGAGTTTTTATCTTTGTAGGCTTATAAAGTCTTGGCAAAAAAGGTCAAATCTATAGAAAAACAAGGAACAACTTATAAAAATCTAACCTTGAGTAAAATTCATAATGAACCTTTATGCCCATTAGTGCCTATTCTGACTTATCCCGAGCATTTTGAAATGCCTAAGCTGGAAAATTTTATAGGAGAGGAGGACACTCAGGAGCATGTCATGATATTTTTAGACATGTGCTTTTATATTGGAAGCAATGATGCCTTGCTCCTGTAGAATTTCATCATGACCCTCTTAGGCCTAGTCAGGGAGTGGCTTAATCAACTCAAGAGGTACAATATCACTAGTTTTGAGCAACTGGTTGATGCATTTCTTGAATGCTTCTCCTTTGGTGTCAAGAAGAAGGTGAACTTGTTCGATATGGCTACTTTAATGCAATATGATGATGAGCCAGTTATGGATTACAGGAAACGATGGAGAAATATGATGGCAAAGCTACCATTTTCCATCCCTGCTACTAAAATAACTTAGATGTTTATGAAAAGTTACGCAAATCACATTTCATTATTATTATAGTTATAGTAGTATCAAACATTCAAAGAGGCTTCGACACAAGCCAAAGTGATTGAGGACATTAAGTTATAGGAGGATAACTTGAAACTTAGAAATAATAAGGAATGAAATATGAAAAGCACCAAGAGACAACAAGCCAAGCCAACTCACGTCAATCAGGTGGTTCCAAACCTTCATAAAGGAGATAAGGGGCAGCAACCATGAAATTATCAAGCCCAACCTCCCCTATGCAATATGACCAACACAAAAAACATAGGGGTAAGGACAAAGAAATATGCCCTCCTCGCATATTCATACAATTATCGAAATTGTTGACAGTGATTTTCCATCAGCTATGTGAGGCAAAGGCAATAAACTTACCATAAGTCAAAATGATAGACCCTAATCAACCCAAGCCTAAGGGGTATAAGGATGATCAATATTGCATATTTCATCAAATGAAAGGTCACAACATAGAGGTATGTTGGTATTTCAAACATCTAGTGCAAAACATGATTGAAAGAGGTACACTTCTTGTGGACAATCCATAAGCACCATACAATTAGAATATGAGGATTTACAAGAATCTTCTACCCAACCATAAGGCACCAAGGAACAATGTTGGCCAATCCAATCAAGTATGAATCAAACCACCAAACCATGGGTTCATTAGAATGGTCAATGTCATCACAAGACATGCGAGGTATGAGAGACCAAACCAACCTCCATCTCCTATTAGAGTCCATGTTGCACCTTCTCCAAGGCTAGCCCAACATGTACCAGGCCCACCAACTAGACCTGGTGACAATCAAGAGTAGGTTAGTCTAAAACCTATAGATAACTCCAAAAAAGTTGATTTATGAGTTGATTCAGCAGTATCCCAAGCATAGGGAGATGCTTATGGACATACTTAGGTCCATAGAAGTGCAATACCAAGATACTAAAGCATTCACATACTTCATGGGACACATGGAGCAGTGTCAAGAGCTGATCATATGGTTTTATGATCATGAAATCAAGATGGTTTCTACTATCATGGTGGATCCACTGCTCCACATCATTGCATGTGTGAATCACATACCTTTAAAATGGGTTTTTATTGATACAATATCATCAATCAATATTATCATGACCAAGGCATTAACATACTTGAAGTTGCCAAAGATGTATATCATACCTTCTGCCTTCACATTGAGAGCTTTTAACAACGTATTATGCTCAACTATCGACACGATAGTCTTACCTATTTAGGTGGGGCTGAATACTATCCCCATGATGTGTCATGTGATTGAAGGTGCTATGCAATATAATATACTTCTAGGATGGCCTTGGATAAGAGAAATGTGTTGTGTCCCCTCTATTCTCCATCAGTTTATCAAATACATGCATAAGGGATAGGTTCATGTGGTACCTTCAGATGAGGAACCCTTCAAATATGTGAATCTAGCTTATTTTTTGAGGGATTTCATGCTCCCCTCAACGCACCTGGACATACGGCTAGTGATGTTGATAAAAGATCCAGAAGGCAAAATGAAAGAAGTGTGTTCCAAAATTGAAATGTCCACATCTCAATGATTAGAGCACACAACAACTACTTCTACCAGACCCTTTGCATCTATAATGCATCGATATTATGGGAAGCTAAAAGTCAAAATGGAAAAACAAGAGATAAAGCAAGCACCTAAACTAATGGTTATCAAGGTCCCTATTCCCATGGAAGCAGAGGATGCTCAAGGAGAAGTTGAAGAGGCACCTCAACATACTTTTCCTACATCTTCAGAAAATTCATCTACACCATAGGTGATAGTTCATTTGGTTAATCTTGGATTGAGGGAATATATCATGTAGAATATGATGTTTACACTGATCATCAAGACTGCATAGGATATGGTTTTACCGTGATCCCATCACCTTCCTATAGGGATGGTGGTACCATTAGGGGTGTCCCCTAACCAAACCAATTTCATCTATGGAGGGCTTGACCAGATTGCATCTCACACCCCCATGGATGAAGATGATGATGAGCCATTCACTATGAATTTTCATTCTCTCTAACCTAGAGTATGCCTTATGATATTTCAAATGCTACCATTGGTATGGTTACAGTCTCATATTATTTGAGAAAGGGTATAGTAGGCATTATGAATTGCAATATCAGTTGCCTATAGATAGGTTTGGGTTAGGATATCATATTAGAGGATAGGATGAACTCCTCATGGTATCTTTGGATTGCTTGTACCTCAGTCTATGGGAGGAAGTCGATATTAATCCTTATCACCCCAATCCTTCCATATTTCATTGGGATAACTAGATAGTACCTTATGTCACTATAGAAATACCTAAGACATATCACAAATATATCTTGATGATGATCATTCCATAGCATATCCCAAGATATAACTTAGATGAACAGATCCATGCAGTAGCTGATGACACAAGCTTACGAGTTTACAATGCTGACATAACAGAATAATTTGAGTCAAAATATCATTCTGACGAGGACATAGTAGAGTCCATATTTGATAGAGGGGGATATAGCTGTGTGTATGGCATGGATGATTATGGTGAGTCCTCAAACAATGAGTGATATAAGGATGACATTGGGTTGTCTTATTTAGGCCCTCTTAACTTACGTCATCTAATTCCTTTGGAGATAGTCACTGAGGATGAGCAATCCTATATCGATGATGAGTATCGAGTGTAGGTTTACATACAACCCCATATCCTTAATATTCCAGTGATAGTAGGTAGTAGTGAAGGATTTTATTATGATAATGATGATGAAGATGAAATAGAGAGAACCTATTTTGGACCTCCTTACTTACGTCATCATAAAGCATCGTACACTACAGAGAATATGTATAAAGATATCAATATTCATCCTCACATCAGAGGAAGACCACCTAATTTGGATAATATTTATCATATGGTCTTCCTCGATCCATAAAAATTCAAAGAGCTCCTTGATCCCAGTGATCCTGTGTTCGAGTTTGTCCATAGATCAGATCCAAAGATCCCCATACCCCCAGAACCACATCTCGAGGATGGAAGTTATTCAAATTTAGAGTCACATGTACATGGTCTTGGAGACATGATCCATTCCATAAATATTATCTCCATTGATTTTACCACTCCACTTCACAACCTAGTTGATTATTATAAGCCATTATGTCTGAATATAGATGCTATTGATTGGGATCATGTTGACTCACCACTAGAGCCTAAATATTTCTTCCCCAAAAAATAAATGTTGCAACCTTTTCACTTTGTGCTAGGCTATGCACATGATGTTTATCATACTAAGGATATTTCCAATGCAGAACCCATAAACCTAGTAGATTATATCCACTTGATCCCTACATCTCATCAGCTTGAGGAGGGATCCCACATGTCAGTAGAGGAAACCTTTGGAGGGGATATCAGTTATGATCCCACCAATCTAAGGAAGGTTAAATTTGGAGAAATTTTATCTCCTAATGAGCATGCAAACCTCATCCCTCTATTGAAATAGATACCTTATATATTTTCATGGACTTATAAGTTAAAGCACTTGGATATGAAAGCATAGGCGCACCGGGTGCGATGCAAACAAAAGTAGTTGTATTAAAGAAACACTAAGTGCATGAAAAATGGAAAGCGAAGCATGAATGAAATGAGATGTAAATAAAAAACAAAGGTGTAGCCTCTTTTATTAATTTTTCTTGTGATCAGGTTACAATACATCCCCCCCTCTTTTCAGGGGCTCGGAGTATTCGATACAATTTTGTTACACCAACAAATGGTACTCTTCCCTTCGGGATCTTCTGTGTGCCCACATTCAAAATGGGTGGGCCAAATGCCATTGTTGGTTGCATGAATACATTATTAGTTCCTTTATACCCCTTTGGTGTTGAGATCCTACATACAAAGAAATAGCAAACAATTAATAGCACCTGTAGATGGAGGGAAACATGCAATCCCCAAGGCCTCCGATTAATGCATACATGAAATAACTAGAACAGTGATCAAAACTTATCAGAACGGAATGAAATTTAAATATAAGCATGTAAAAACCATCAGGGATGCATTGCAAAAAGAAAATTCAAGAAATCTATCGTATATTTCTAATCGCTCTGGGGTGGGACGATTAGGATTGTCATAAGATGTCTGAAAGTGACCTCCTAAATGTCCCATCTAGAGGCATACAAAACACCTGCACACTTGGGGTTAGGCAAAATGGGGCATTTTGAGACGATCCAGAAGGTCGGATTTTGTAGATTCTACCCTAATCGCCCTATATCTGAAGGCGCTTCCTGTATGTTAGTAAAAGCGTAAAACAATGAAAACATAATCAAAACAAGTCAGAATGCTTTGAAATTTGAACTACAACATATATGAAACACACAAAACATGATTCAAAAGAAATAATGAAGAAATATACTATATATTTCTAATCATTTTGAGATGGGGTAATTAGGACTGCAACAGTGCGGGGGGTGCCCGAGGGCAGGACGCCTACCGTTTGGGGCTTGGTTTTGATGCATATCCACTTGGGATGGTTCCAAAACCTCCTAGGGAGTTGTTTTGACAAATTGGGTGTGGGATTGTGGCCAATTGTTTGGGTTTTGGGTCCATATTGCACTCCTAATGTTCACTCGATAACCTCCCTTCCAAAAGAGAGATCAAGGATGTAGGAAGCACAATGAGGGTGAGGGTATAATTCGACAACACTCCATTGCTCCAAATTCTCCTACTCCATAATTTTTTGGGGTGAGAAGACTCACCATTTTATAGACCTAAAGGTCTACTTTGAATGTGCATGCAGGGGCACCACTTGGCCATCATGCCTTGTCATGGGAGATAAGATTCCTCCCTAATTAAGGGGTCCATGACTGCCTCTATGACTGCTTCTTTGAGCTTTGAAATGCACATTTGTACTCCTATGCATTGAAGGTGGAGTTAAGTGGTGTATCTAGGATACCATTTGTCAAGGTTTGAATTTTTTCCCATAAAACTTGCTATTCACCCCACCCTGGAGCGATTGCTGCTAATCATCCTAGGGTGGGGCGAATAGCATTCTAATCATCCCAAGGTGGAATGAATAAGGAGCAGGGTGCTTGAAAGGTGCCAAATTGACCTCTGACCTTCCAAAACTACTTTGGGAGTGGTTAGGACCACTATTTAACCTTTGGGGGCTGCCCTAGGGGCCATGTATGCCAATTCGGTTAGTGCTTGTCATCACATAATCAGATTGGTGCTATTTTGGTGTTTACAGATGCCCCTTTTTAGGATGCACTGTGTGTGGCATAATGCTAAACAAAAATAGATAACCAAAGCACTTAATTATTAGGGTTTCTCAGTAACCTAACCAAATTTTGATGCCCAAGTATGGAAAGGGCACGCATTCTTGAATCCTTTCTTCTGACGAGCTAAGGAGCTTAATTCAAGTGTTAACCTTTTTCTGTGAGGTGTTACTTGATCTTGGACATTGTTCAGTCATGAATAGGCAAAGGGCACAATATTTTGTCTATGGGAACCTTGAGTTCATGATTCTATAATGCCAAGTGTTTGATCAGCTTGCGATTATTGCTTGTTTGCTATCCCAAGAAGGAGCGTGATTGTCTTTGTCAATGATTATTTGAATGCATGCCATTTCCTTGATTGGGTGTGTATTTGTTGATTGGTGACTAAGTGTGACTACCCCATCAAGTGAAGAATCGATGAGGGAATGACTGACATGAGAAAAGTGACGAGTTTCTTGACCTAAGATGACTTTTATAAGGGTGCCTTCAGTTGTTTTTCGTTGATCGCTTATGCAGTTTCCCAACAATCGGACTTGTTTTTGGTGGGTTTTAACCCTTTTTTTGTGACGCTTATTGGGGCTAAAATTGTCAAAAATATGTCCTCCCATGGAGCGGTCCTGCTATGGTAGCATTCTTAGGGAGTAAGATATTGATAATTTGTGGCCCTGACATTGGTTTTGTATGCCAATAATGTCAGGCACAAAGGCACCTTTGTTCAACAATTTTATTATGGTTTTTTGGTGGGTTTTGACCCTTTTTGTGACGCCTTTTGGGGATGAAATTGTCAAAAATATGTCCTCCCGTGGAGCAGTATGAATATGGTAGCCTTATTAGGGAGTAGGTTAGTGAGGATTTGTGACCCCAACATTGGTTTTGGATGCCATTAATCACAGGTTCAAAGGTGCCTTTGTTTGGCAGTTTTATTATTGTTTTTTGGTGGGTTTTGACCCTTTTTTGTGATGCCTTTTGGAGATGAAATTGTCGAAAATCCATCCTCCCGTGGAGCAGTCTAACTATGGTAGCCTTCTTAGGGAGTAGGATAATGAGGATTTGTGACCCTAATTTCAGTTTTTGATGCCATGAATTCCATGCGCAAAGGTGCCTTTATTCGGTAGTTTTATTATTGTTTTTTGGTGGGTTTTGACCCTTTTTGTGACGCCTTTTGGGGATGAAATTGTCGAAAATCCATCCTCCTGTGGAGTGGTCCAGATATGGTAGCCTTCTTAGGGAGTAGGATAGTGAGTATTTGTGACCCCAATGTCAATTTTTGATGCCATGAATCATAGGCGCAAAGGTGCCTTTGTTCGGCAGTTTTATTGTTGTTTTTGGTGCATTTTGGATGCAGTTTTGGTTGTTTTTTATTTTCTTGCTCTGTAATCGTCCTAGGGTAGGATGAACACTAGTTTGGTAATAATACAAAGGTGGTACGAGTTTTAAATAGAGCAATAATCCTAGGGTGGAATTATTACAGGCCTAAGAGCCTATATAAGGGCCAAAATTAGGTTTTGGGCTCATTTGCAATTGTTTTTTCTGGCGATTTGGAGCTGTGAGGAGGAGTTTGAGTTTGTGTAGCGGAGAACTGTTGAAATTTCATGGAAACTATGAGTGCACAAATCAGATCTTTGAGTGGTGGAGCCAAGGTGAGACCGGTAGGTGCTCCTTTTCTTTCTTTTTATTTGTTTGTTTTTATATGAATTTTTAAAACTCGCATTTTATCATTGTTTTTTGTCACATTAAGGTTAAAACCCTAGATGAATGTTGTGGTTTTATCTGTTTGGTTTTGTTCATCATAAGGTTAAAAAACCTAGTTTGAATTTTTATTGTTTTGATTTGTTTTTTTTTTCAGTTCATGATAAGGTTAAAAACCCTAGATGATTTTTTTGTTTTGATATATATATATATATATATATATATATATATATATATATATATATATATATATATATATATATATTTTCTATTCATGATAAGGTTAAAAACCTTAGATGATGATTTTGTGTTGTGTATCATCCAAATTTTTCGTACCCTTACCTTCAAGCTAAAGGATTTGTGCCTAGAAGGGGGATGCAAAAAGTATGGAACAATACCTCGGACAGAGATGCCCTTTGAAGTTCGCGCCTCTCGGGGGATGGGTATAAAGGTAAATTTTCAATGGATGGTGGGGTTCACCAGGAAACTGAGTGGCAATTTCCATGCCTAGGTTGAGAATGGGTTTGATTTGTTCATTTTATGTTCAATCATTCAGATTCCTAGGTTGGCCAAAATGAAGCTAAGCTATTCTATATGAAAATTCTAATTTATATGAAGATAGCAAACATAAATGAATCCTAATGCTATTAAATGTAGAGAATATGTTAAATGGAGAAGAGTACACCTGATTTCTGATGTCTGATGAAGATTCTGAAGCTTGTAGGAGTCCAAATCATCCCGAATATGACAGGATCATATGTAATTGTATATAATCGTCCCAAATCATAGTCGATCATCTAAGATCACCCAAGATCATCGGTGACCTGACGAATTCATCATAAACCTATAATCAAGAAAATAGACACCAAAACCCAAAATACTATTACAAGAATGATGCGAAGTGAAATAAATGAGAGTGTAGATGCTTAAATAACAATTTTAGATATCAAATTAAATGAGATACAATGTTTTTGTAACTTATTTTGAATTTTATCATGCAATTATGCTAAATGAGGTGACCTCCAGGATGCAAAACATAAGTAAATTAATCTAATGCACCAATAAATAAAGAAACAAGGTAGAAAATGCAAACTCGGGACTCTGATTGCCCCTAAGCTAAATTGCATTCAAGATCATCTACAATCATACGAGATCATCGTCGATCTTGACAGGATCATCCAAAATTGTGGTGGGATCACCTACAACGATCCGAGCTAGCTTCAACTAAAACATAGTGAAATCCTACAACAAAAACTTGAAAACATGAATGAGAATGATGGGAGATCAGGGATGAAGTTAGGGAAATTAGAGGATCTAGACAATAAGGCAATCAAGGAAGTGTTGGAACAAAATCTGCCTTCGGTTAATAGTGTTGCGCCTTAGACTTTGCCAACATTGAATAGACAGATCTTGCTTGAGATCATCTGTCTAGTCTCCAGAGAAGGCTGGTTCCTTTGAGTTTTTTAGAGAAAAGGGGAACAAGAGATAAGGGAAATATAGCCTAAGCTAGAACTTTTCTCATGGTACAGATTAGACAACAACAAACATTGATGATGCAGATTACTACTTTCAGAGTTTTCTTTATATCTTCTTTATAGAAAACATGAATTCCTGAGTGTGACTTTTAGATGTTCGTCTAAAAGCATGTAAATATATTTTAATGTTCAACTCTAGAAACAAGATTTATACGTGCACAGTCCAGATTTTAGAATAGATACATTATAAAACTTAGAATGAATAAAAGTTAAAACACCAGATACATACACTTGCACACAGAAGTTTCGGAAGCCAGAAGAAGAAATATTTTATTGCTTGTAATCCAGTACATGTACATCAAGCTTGTAAACGTCCAAGAGCCGACCCTTTTTCTGGAGTCGCTCACCCCTATATATACCCTAAAAGAGTATCTTTTTCTAAGTACATCTTACTATTTTACAAGCAATCATCTACAGTTTCTAATAATACACAACAAGTCTTCTATGAATTAGATATCTTCTCTGCAGATTAGATTCTAGATGAGCCTATCACATTTTCAATCATCTGGCAAGCCTGCTCTATCCTAGATTTCTGATAATCATGTCAGAAATCACTTCTTGGTGTCAGTGCATGCCTTTGATTGCCAAAAATACATTTTATTCCTTTACAACTGGCGTGTCGCGAAATCATGACATTCTTTCCTTGCTTTGCTCTTTTGCCACCTCCATGAAAATGAGACATGTCACGAAATCATGACATTCTTTCCTTGCTTTGCTCTTTTATCGCTTCCAATCGCAAAAATGAGACATGTCATGAAATCGTGACATTCTTTCCTTGCTTTGCTTTTCTTTCGCTTCCAACCGTGAAAATGAGACATGTCACGAAATCATGACATTCGTCTCTTGCTTTGCTCTTCTGCCACTTCCAACCACAAAAATGAGACATGTCACGAAATCACGACATTCGTCTCTTGCTTTGCTCTTCTTCGCTTCCAGCCATGAAAATGAGACATGTCACGAAATCATGACATTCTTTCCTTCTTTGCTCTTTTTCTACCTCCACCATGAAAATGAAACATGTCACAATATCATGACACTTCATATCTTCTTTGCTCTTTTGCTCTTACCACAAAATGCAACATGTCACGATATCGCAACACTTCTCTCTTCCTTGCTCTTTCTCTTTGCTTTTGCTCATGAAAATGCAACATGTCACGATATCGCGACACTTTTTCCTCCTTGCTCCCTTTCTTTGCTCTTAGCCACAAAATGCAACATGTCGCGATATCGCGACACTTTTTCCTCCTTGCTCTTTCTCTTTGCTTTGGCCACGAAAATGCAACATGTCGCGATATCGCGACACTTTTTCCTCCTTGCTCTTTCTCTTTGCTTTGGACCGTGAAAATGCAACATGTCGCGATATCGCGACACTTTTTCCTCCTTGCTCTTTCTCTTTGCTTTGGACCATGAAAATGCAACATGTCGCGATATCGCGACACTTTTTCCTTCTTGCGGTGTTTTGCTTTTTCTTTGATCTTTAGCATATGGGCCACTTCGGTCTTCTTGGAAAATATGCAAAAAGGTGCATCAGCTATTTTTTTGTAGTTAGTCACTTTTTGACTAACATTCTTGGTGCCTTCCGAGGGATTTTTTGCTTGCAAAAATTTTGAACCAGGCCTTCATCCATTGGGAAACGGAGTCAACAACGCAGTTGTAAAAAGAATATTTCAGAGAAAGACAAAGAACACAGGAAAATGCACTTAGATTAAAAGTGAACATTACCTCGTCAAAACTCCCTTTATACCTTAGTATCTCTATTAAAAAAAAATGTCGACTTCTGATTGGCTACGACTGAAATTTTTTGTTAAGGCCAAAAAATGGTAATATTTACAAATATTGTCTGAATATACTTATATTATACTGTACATATAATTCCTTTTCTGCTTTCTCAATAGAAATATAACTTTAGGTGAAATGCATTCACCGTGATGGGAAGAACCAATCCATCTTGATCTTTCAACTCGAAAGCATTGAACTATTTCTCTAAAACAATTTCAAATGGTCCCTCCCAGAAAGCATCGAATTTATCATGGTTACCTGGCTTAGCTTTCTTTACATTCCATTTCAAAACCAAGTCTCCCACTCTAAATTTTTTGGCAGTTGTCTTTTTGTTGAACCATCCTTCAGTATCTGCCATATGCTTCGGATTGTGATTGTATGATTGCTCTCTTTGTTCTTCTAACTGTAAGAGTTGCATTACTCCTGCAACTGTGTGTAGAATTTGGTCAATCTGAGGTAGCGGGTAATGATATTTGAGTGATGCTCTGTTCAGATTTCTGAAATCTACACACAATCTGATATCTCCATTTTTCTTCCTGACTGGTACCAAGTTTGCCACCCAGGTGGAGTGTTTAACAGGGTATACTATTTTAGCTTGAAGGAGTTTTAGCAGTTCTTGTTTCATCAAAGATTCTATCTTCGGATTCACTGGTCTTTGCTTTTGCCTAAAAGGCTTAGCTCCTTCTTCCGATTCTATGGTATGTTGAATAACATCTTTATTGTACACTTTTAGATCACTATACACCCAAGCTATGATGTCAGGGAATTTTTTACACAATTCTCTGATCTGGTTCACTTCCTCTTCTGTACAACTGATTCCAACCTTAATCATTTTTCCTGGCTCCAACTCTACATCTTTGTATCTTCGTTTATCGACCTTGATTTTTTGGCCAACTGCTCTATCATTGTTATCAAACAGGCTTTCAAGGGTGATGAGACCCTTAGGAATATGATTGTTTTTTAACTGAATAATATCCTCTTCCTCTTCATCCTGCAGATCCCGGTTGGCTGAGCAATTCATTTCATGGATTAAGAAATCCAGTATCTGTTCATCATTTTCAAAAACTTGCCGAAAAATATTTTTATCAGGCACTGAAGGCCTGTATATAAGTCTAACAGTTTTAGACTTCTGAATAACATTACTTACAGGACAAAAATTAGCTCCCACTGAAGCTAACAAATCTGCGTGGGTATTCTGTTCTCTAGGGATAAACTTTATATTTAGGGCCTCAAAGGCCTCTAAGAGATCCCACACTTTGTTCCTGTAAGCCTTCAAATAATGTTGTTTACTTATACATTTTTTGGTGACTTGATTCACAATAAGTTCTGAATCTCCATAGATGAGTAACTGTTTGATTCCCAATTTCTCAGCCTTTCTTAACCCTAAGCACAGGGCCTCATATTCTGCTACGTTATTGGAGCACCTCCAAGTCAACCTGTAAGAGAAAACCTTTTCCTCTCCGGTGGGAGAAATCAAAACTATTTCGGCACCAGCTCCATTCTTGCACCTAGCCCCATCAAAGAAAAGCTTCCACAATTGATTCACAGAACCATCCTTTTCTAGGGAGGGTATCAATTTTCTTTTTGGTTTCTCAATAGAATAGTTTCCTATTTCTGTTTCTATCATGGCATTAAAATTCTGTAGAGAAAACTCGTCCTCAGCTTGGAGCTCTTCTAATGTTTCTTCCATTAGATCTTCTTCTATTGTTTCTTCAGTCATCATATTTACATGGTCAGTTTCACCAATATTTTCTACATGAAACGTAGATGGTTTCTCATTAAAAATCTTGACCCTTCTACCTTTGAAAGGTATCTCCAAATGAGAATAATCTAAGGATAAGTATCCTCCTATATTTGTTGTGAACTCTCTGGATAGACACATACCAAAATAGGGCTCCAAGTCTATGACTACTACCTCTTGTATGACTATCATCTGAGGCATTTTATGCAGTCGTATGGGAATATCCTTTATCACTCCTACAGTTTTTATTGGAGTACCATCTAACTATAGGACGCCTGTGCTACTCCTAGTGTACTCCATTCCCATAATATCACATACTGCTTTGGGTATCACAGTGGTAGCAATGCCTGAATCTATCATGCAGTTGTGGACAACCCATCCTTCCATTTGAAGGGACAAATAAAAGGGTGGTGGCCTGTTCTTACCAGTGGCAGACGTCAAGTTCGTTAGAACCATTTTTGAAGATGATGCAGTCCTACCTCCATTTTTCATTGTTCTTAGGGATTCCTGTAGGAGATCGATTTGACCTAGGATTTGAAGAGCATCATACATACTTGCCTTAGAAGGAGTCTTTTTCATTTCCTCTACTATACTGAATGTAGGTGAATCAACTATTCTTTCTCTTTCTTTGGCAAAAGTTTCATATTTATTTTTGTATCCCTGGGTAGCTTCAGTTCTTTGCCTTTTTGTCAGCGAGGGGAATCTCAACCTTTCCCTAGCCTTTTCTTGGGTTTCATTTTCCCCCGAGGAATAAATTCTTTGTGTGTTTCTTGCCCTTGAATTTTGGCTGGAAACTGATATTTTCTTTCCTGAGGGAGACTTCCCTTAGGAGTTTCTTTGGGAACTTCCTTGGGAGCAGGGGAAACATTCAATGGCTGAAGCTCTTTAGGGTCTACTTGCAATGGTTTCTTACCCGATCTTGTCAAAACTGAAACCTGTTCTACTGTAGGCATCATGAAGTTGTGGTCCTTCTCTCTAATTATATTTACATGGCCTTTCATTTTTTCTTTACTCTTTTCAACTGCTATACTTTGTACATAATGTTGGTGTATCATACACGAACTTTCCCCATGTGGATCGTTACATGTAGTACACCAAAAGTTAGAATCAGTGGGAGGCTCTTCGGCCTCCACTGTCTCATTTGTATATACCATGCTCGGTCTCTCTTGTCCCCTATTGCTTGATTGTGCTACATCTCCTATTACCTGAGGAAATCTTCTTGCTTGGATATTCCTTTCAGCCTCTCTCTTTTTCATGGATGTCATTTCATTTGACAATGTCTTCATTGTATCAATTATGGTCATGTATTGATCATTGGGGGAGCTGATGCAAGGGGTGTAGCTGGTAATGCAAGGAATGTAGGAGGTGCGGCTATAGATGGGAGGGCCTGTGTTGATGGGAGTACAAGCAGTTTAGAAATTGATGCTTGGGAAAGCTCTGGTACAATTGGCAATAGACTCTTTGATGGATATATTTTTGTAGCGATGAGATCAGCTTCGCCCTTTGTTGCCTCTAAATAGATCCCAAGAAAAGTGGTTACACGGGATTGCCTTATTATCATACTGAGATCTGAATCAAAAGCCCTTAAGTAATAGCATATAGCTTGTTCTTCCATGGGTTTTAGGCCCTGCGGTACTCTACCACGAGTTCTGGTAAATCTGATGTTGAAATCTTGGATTTCTTCTTGTGGATGCCTCTCAATGATAGTGAATTGATTCAGCAATGTGAAAGGATCTGCATGTATATTAAATTCATCGACCAGACGGCCGACAAGTACTACCCAAGAAGTAATGGATCCAATGGGAAGCGCTCTGTACCAATAGAGCATCTTTCCTTTCAAAGATATAACCAACAATCTGACCATTACATCTTCCTGAGTGATGTTGTAAATAGATGCTAGCGATGATACATCTAAACAATGCTCATCTACTATTTTTCCTATTTCGTCAAAGGTCGGTAATGCTTTTAGTGCAGCTTGTGGAATTTGGTGGTGTGCTCCCAAGTTCAAAGGGCCAGTTTGATTCCACACAAGATGGGCTAGGGTAGGGGTGGCTGCCATGATTGCTAAAGGAGTTACAAATACTATAGGATTGCTTGCAGATGCTCCTACAATGGGTGTTAAAGAGGTGCTAATGGTGTCGGGCGGATTTGATCATGCGGCTAGCACAGGGTGTGCCTTTAGGCTTTCGAGATGTAGTTCAAAGAACTCGATAGGTTCTTCAGAGTTTCTAGCTCGGGATCTGGTTATCATATGGCTATATAACCAGAAGGTTTTTAGACAAGGTCTTTCTTTTATGGTCTAAATTGCAACGGAGTCGCCAAGTGGTTTTTCTTGAGATTTTCAAACAAAAAGGCTCTTAAGGTAAAACACCAAAACTTATACAATACTATGGGATTGCTGGTCCCACCGGGCATGCCAAAAACTATTGGAACAAAATCTGCCTTCGGTTAATAGTGTTGCGCCTTAGACTTTGCCAACATTGAATAGACAGATCTTGCTTGAGATCATCTGTCTAGTCTCCAGAGAAGGTCTGGTTCCTTTGAGTTTTTTAGAGAAAAGGGGAACAAGAGATAAGGGAAATATAGCCTAAGCTAGAACTTTTCTCATGGTACAGATTAGACAACAACAAACATTGATGATGCAGATTACTACTTTCAGAGTTTTCTTTATATCTTCTTTATAGAAAACATGAATTCTTGAGTGTGACTTTTAGATGTTCATCTAAAAGCATGTAAATATATTTTAATGTTCAACTCTAGAAACAAGATTTATACATGCACAGTCCAGATTTTAGAATAGATACATTATAAAACTTAGAATGAATAAAAGTTAAAACACCAGATACATACACTTGCACACTGAAGTTTTGGAAGCTAGAAGAAATATTTTATTGCTTGTAATCCAGTACATGTACATCAAGCTTGTAAACGTCCAAGAGCCGACCCTTTTTCTAGAGTCGCTCACCCCTATATATACCCTAAAAGAGTATCTTTTTCTAAGTACATCTTACTATTTTACAAGCAATCATCTACAGTTTCTAATAATACACAACAAGTCTTCTATGAATTAGATATCTTCTCTGCAGATTAGATTCTAGATGAGCCTGTCACATTTTCAATCATCTGGCAAGCCTGCTCTATCCTAGATTTCTGATAATCATGTCAAAAATCACTTCTTGGTGTCAGTGCATGCCTTTGATTGCCAAAAATACATTTTATTCCTTTACAACTGGCGTGTCACGAAATCGTGACATTCTTTCCTTGCTTTGCTCTTTTGCCGCCTCCAACCACAAAAATGAGACATGTCACGAAATCATGACATTTGTCTCTTGCTTTGCTCTTCTACCGCTTCCAACCATGAAAATGAGACATGTCATGAAATCATGACATTCTTTCCTTGCTTTGCTCTTTTATCGCTTCCAACCATGAAAATGAGACATGTCACGAAATCGTGACATTCGTCTCTTGCTTTGCTCTTCTGCCGCTTCCAGTCATGAAAATGAGACATGTCACGAAATCATGACATTCGTCTCTTGCTTTGCTCTTCTACTGCTTCCAGCCATAAAAATGAGACATGTCACGAAATCATGACATTCTTTCCTTGCTTTGCTCTTTTACCGCTTCTAGCCGCAAAAATGAGACATGTCATGAAATCGCGACATTCGTCTCTTACTTTGCTCTTTTGCTGCTTCCATCGCAAAAATGAGACATGTCACGATATCGTGACACTTCTCTTCCTTCTCTTTCTCTTTGCTTTAGCCATGAAAATGCAACATGTCACGATATCGCGACACTTTTCCTCCTTGCTCCCTTTTGTTGCTCTTAGCCAGAAAATGCAACATGTCACGATATCGCGACACTTTTGCCTCCTTGCTCCTTTTCTTTGCTTTTAGCCAAAAATGCAACATGTCGCGATATCGTGACACTTTTTCCTCCTTGCTCCTTTTTTGCTCTTAGCCATGAAAATGCAACATGTCGCGATATCGTGACACTTTTTCCTCCTTGCTCTTTCTCTTTGCTTTTGCTCGCGAAAATGCAACATGTCGTGATATCGCGACACTTTTTCCTCCTTGCTCTTTCTCTTTGCTTTGGACCGCAAAAATGCAACATGTCGCGATATCGTGACACTTTTTCCTCCTTGCTCTTTCTCTTTGCTTTGGACCACGAAAATGCAACATGTCGCGATATCGCGACACTTTTTCCTCCTTGCGGTGTTTTGCTTTTTCTTTGATCTTTAGCATATGGGCCACTTCGGTCTTCTTGGAAAATATGCAAAAAGGTGCATCAGCTATTTTTCTGTAGTTAGTCACTTTTTGACTAACAGGAAATTAGAGGATTAGCCAGGGGGATAAACTGGAAAAATATTAGTTTATATAGGATTAGGGGGAGGTTAGGATGTTGGTGATCATCCCAATCTGGGAGATCCTTGACGTGGGAATCTCCAACCGTGTAGACACGCTTCTACCCAAGTTGGAGAGGTCATTGGAATAGAAGCTAATTATGAAAATTTGGTTTTGAGATAAAATCGTCTGGACATTCTGTTCCAGACGAATTCATCCTATTTGAGACGATATCATCAGATCGGCGACGATATCATCCAACGATCAAAACAACTTCTAAAAATGGCTCAAAAAATGAGGTGAGCAGTTAACGAGCGGTTTTGGGGTTAAAATTCAAATTTTTACTTTTTTTACTGAGGGTTTAACTGCGCCAATTTTAGGGTGCTACATTTTGCCCCCTCTTTAGCAAAAATTTTAAGGAAAATGTGTTAAATACGAGTTCTTTATGCTTTACGAGAAAGAAAAAATTTATTCCATTTTTTAGACGATGATTCTAGGTTGAATTGTACGACTGTTTACTATGGTGCCCCCTCCGAGTTTTTACCCAAATCGAACATTTGAGGTAAAAACACAGAAAAGCAAAAATTGAAAAATGCCATTTTAAAAAATAAAAATAAAAATAAGAAAAATAGGGTAAAACCCTAATTCATTTTTACTGTTCACTTTCGTTGTTTCAAAGCTCTATAGGTGAAATGGTGGAAATGATGCATAGATCGACAGAGGTCCGGAGCGGGTTGCGGATAAGGATCTAAACATAGTGTAATATGTTTTTAACTTGATTTAATTGATTTTTTTATTTGAATTTTAATTATTTTTTGGCGTCGTGGCCATTTTTAGGCCATCGACGACATTAGGACGAAATGTCCCAATTTCATCAAAATCATCCCCATATCATCGATTTCGTCTAAGGACGAAATCGTAGAAATAGGGGTGATCCTGTCTAATAAGAGGTGATCCCCAAATTGAAGAATGAAGACGATTTCATCCTATTAAGGACGATTTCATCCTATTAAGGATGATTTTGTCTAAAATTTTATGGGATGATTTTAATTGTAATTGATTTTTTAATGATTATTTACTAATGATTTTTGTTGTTTTATTGTTTATCTTGCAAAGGGGATTGCTAAATATTCAAGAGTAGACATACGATAGTCTCAAGGATGACTTAGCCATGCTCGATTAGGCCAAGCAAGACATACTAGCAGAGGTAGGACTACAGCATGTGGCAAAGATGCCACAACTTCCTACAGACATGGGGCTACATACAGCCCTAGCAGAGAGATGGTATCCAAAGTCATCCTACTTTCGGCTATCGATAGAGGAGATGACTCCCACTCTAGAGGATGTATGGAGGATCTTGAGTATGCCCATACATGGTTGATTCATGATGCATTCAACTAATCAGGGCCATGCCATGATGAGATTGTGTAGTGACCCAAGCTTCGCCCTAGAGAAGGGCAAAGTGAACATCAAGGCTTTGAGGCAGATGCTTGGGGTGTCTCGATTGACTCGAGTTTTGGTAGGAGTGGTGGGTGGCCTTCTTTTATGCCACCAGAGTAGATGCAAATTACCATGGCTACTCTCAGATGTGGTCTATGACATGAGATACCATAGATACAAGTTTGTTAGTCTTACAATGACACTGAGAGGGGGGGTGAATCAGTGTAGCTCTTTAAACTTAAATTTATAGCTCTTAATACCGCAACAATTAAAACTTATTACTAGATACAACAAGTATAACAAAAGAGCATCACACAACACAAGATTTAACGAGGTTCACCAATGTGGCTACTCCTCAAAAATTGACTGCTTGGACTACCATCCAAATCCAGCCTTTGCAAAGCACCAACTTTACAATCAATTTACCAGCACCAACTGGAAGGAGCACCAACCCTTGATTTATCCGCACCAATAGAAAGGAGCACCAACCCCTGATTTACTAGCACCAACTAGAAGGAGCACCAACCCCTTATTTATCTACACCAATAGAAAGGAGCACCAACCCTTGATGCCAAGCTACAACCTGGACTTCAATTTGAATCTATAAGTTTGATAGTAAGATACCTTTGCTTTTGCAAGACCCTGACTAGTCTTCTTCACCTTTGCGTTCTCTACACACTCTTCTCTCTCTGCAATCACTTCACACACTCTGCTTCGTTACAGTCAAACTTCACGATCGTCTTCTCCCTTTTGTGCACTCTACTCTCTTTGCAAATTTTGCACTTAGCATGATTCGACATGACTTGCTCTCTATGCACAATGACCGTATTTCACACACATTCGACCATATCTCAATTCTCCAAACAACCCTCCTTTTATAACAATATTTTTTATGATGAAAACCCTAATCTTAGTCGGTTATAAATCCTAATCTTAGTCAGCTTTCATAACAACTGTAAACCCTAATTTTAGTCGATTGTCATCGGTCTTCGTCGACTTCAACTCAAGAAGATGTTCGATTTATCCATCGCTTGATGATTTCATTCTGATAACAACCATACACTTTTGATCACTCTTCATATTTAGATGAAATCACTCTACTGTAAATGTCATAGTGATGTCGGTCCACTGTCATACTTCTCATTTCAATCGGGTTCTCCTTCTTGACTTGCGCATTTACGACCTATCATGAAATCGTGACATTTCTGCCTCTATAGCTTCTTTTGTTGTTGTTCACAAAAATACATGTCACGATATCGTGACACTTTCACCTCCGTACGCTTTCTCTATTCTTTTGTCATGATATCATGACATTTTACCTCCGTAGACTTCATATTTTCTTTTGTCATGATATCATGACACTTTCACCTTCATATACTTCATCTTTGCTTTTGTCATGATATCGTGACACTTCTACTTCCATAGACTTTGACTTTGCTTTTGTCACGATATCATGACACTTCTACCTCCGTAGTCTTCAACTTAGCTTTTGTCATGAAATCGTGACACTTCTACTTTCGTACTTAGCTTCTTTGCTTTTGTCATGAAATCATGACACTTTGCCTTCGAAGTCTTCTTCTCTGCTTTTGTCATGAAATCGTGACACTTCTACTTTCATACTTTACTTCTTTGCTTTTGTCATGAAATCATGACACTTCTACTTTCAAGTCTTGCTTTCTACTTTTGTCATGAAATCATGACACTTCTCTTTCTACGCTTCCTCTCTTTCTTTTGTCGAGAAAATGCGACATGTCGCGATATCGTGACACTTTTCAAACTTACTTTCTCTCTCCTATTTTAGTCGCAAAAATGCGACATGTCATCAAATCTACACTTTTCCAACTTACTTTCTCTCTCTTTTATACACAAATCATGACACTTTTCAACTTACTTTCTCTCTTTTCTGACTTTTTGCGACATGTCGTCGAAATCGTGACACTTTTCTTACTTTTTCTCTTTCTTCGAACTTGTCACGAAATCATGACACTTTTTCCTACTTTCTCTTTCTCTTCCAACATGTCACGAAATCATGACAGTTTTTCCACTTGCCTTTTTCTCTTCCAACATGTCCCGAAATCATGATAGTTTTTCCTCTTTTTTTCTCTTCCAACATGTCATAAATCATGACATTTTTCCTCTTTTTCTCTCTTCCAACATGTCACAAATCACATACATTTTTCTTTTTTCTCTCTTCCAACATGTCACGAAATCATGACAGTTTTTCCTACTTTTTCTCTCTCTTCCAACATGTCACGAAATCTGACTTTTTTTTCTCTCTTCCAACATGTCGTGAAATCATGACAATTTTTCTTCCTCTGTATATGTCGCGATATCGCGACACTTTTCTTACTTGTCTTTTTCTTTGATCTTTTGCATATGGGCCACTTCGGTCTTCTTGGAAAATCACTGTACATACTCTGAATAACCTTTGAACTCCTGTCTTCTGCATCTGAATAGCTTTTGAACTTCCTGTCCACTGCATCAACAGATCTATCTGACTGTGTTGACAACAATGACAATATTGTTGTTGCACCTTGCTCAACAATCTCCCCCTTTGGAATTGTTGGCAACACATGTGCAATTTCCTGTAACTCTTCTCCCCCTTTGACAATAATACCAAAGGGCTACTGCAGACTCCCCCTGAGTCCATGCACAACATTCTCAAGCAAAATTTATTACACTTAGCAAAAATCATGAACATGAGCAAAAAGATAATCAAATACTTAAATGCTCCCCCGAGAATGTGATCCCTGTAGCTAGTCAATTCTTGGGAAGTGTGACCACTCCCAATTTATTGCGAAGGTACTCAAAAACTTCCTTGGGCAATGGTTTTGTGAAGATATTCGCTACTTGCTCTGTAGTTGGAACAAAATCCAACTTAACCTCACCTTTCGCAACTTTCTCCTTCAAAAAGTGATACCTGATAGCAATGTGTTTTGTGCGTGAATGCATAACCGGATTCTTGGAGATGTTAATGGCACTGGTGTTATCACACTTAACTGATATTGGCTCACCGAAGCTAATGCCAAGATCTTTCAGGGTTTGTTTCATCCACAATACCTGCGTACAACATGTTGTCGCTGCAATATATTCTCGCCTCTACTGTCGATAAAGAAACCGACTCTTGTTTCTTACCGTGCCACGCGACCAATCTGTCTCCAAGATAGAATGCACCTCCACTGGTACTCTTTCTGTCATCTACACATCCTGCCCAATCTGCATCTGAATACGAAATAAGGGTGAAGTCTTTACCTTTCGGATACCATAACCCATACTCCATAGTACCCTTGAGGTACCGAAGAATCCTCTTCACTACTGTCACATGAGTCTCCTTGGGATTAGCCTGAAATCGTGCTACCATGCATACTGCCTGCAAAATATCCAGTCCAATAGTTGTCGAGTACAGTAAGCTCCCAATCATAGATCTGTACATGGTTTGATCAACAGGTGGAGATTTGTCATCCTTGCTCAACTTGCAACCTGTCATCATGGGAGTGCTAACTCGGCTTACAATCCTCCATTGTGAACTTTTTTAACATCTCTTTCACATATTTAACTTGAGAAATAAATATGCCCTTCTTATTTTGATTAACTTGCAACCCGAGGAAATACGAAAGTTCACCAATCATTGACATTTCAAATTCTTTCTGCATCTTATTTGCTAAATATTTACACGACTCATCTTTGCTGCTGCCAAATATGATATCATCTACGTATACAACAAGAACAATAAGATGCCCATTTTCTATTTTGACATACAAATTACTATCCACCATACCTTTCTTAAACCCTTGTTGAGTGAGATAGTTGTCTAGCCTTGCATACCATGCTCGGGGTGCCTGTTTTAAGCCATATAATGCTTTCTTCAACTTGCAAACCAAGTTGGGATCATCACCAAGTTGGAAACCATCTGGTTGCTCAATATAAACCTCTTCTTCAAGTTTCCCATTCAAAAACGCTGATTTCACATCCATTTGATAAACTTTGAAATTCTTGTAGACTGCTAAAGCCAGAAACATTCTAATTGCCTCTAGTCTAGCTACTGGTGCAAAATTTTCCTCAAAGTCAATGCCTTCAACTTGTGCATAACCCTTACATACCAATCTTGCTTTATTTCTGACTACCTGTCCGTCTTCATTCAATTTGTTTCGAAAAATCCATTTAGTCCCGATTATATTTTTATTTGCAGGTCTAGGTACTAACTCCCAAGTTTCGTTTTTCTCGATCTGATCTAATTCTTCATTTATTGCCTTCATCCAACTTTCATCTTTGCTTGCGTCAACAACATTTTTGGGCTCAATGTTGGATAATAGAGAGTAGTTACTTACTACTCTTCTTCTTGTCTGAACACCAACTTTGGGGTCTCCAATTATTTGCTCTCTAGGATGATTTTTTTGCCAACTGCCTATTTTGAATTTCTTATTTTCTTCCACTTCTGAATCACAACTTAAATCATCTGAGTCAATTTTTTGTATCTTTTCCATTTCGTTTTCCTCATCTCCTTCAATAACCTCTTCATAAATTGGGTAGTTCTTTTCATAGCTAATTACTCGTTCTCTACCTTCATCAAATTTAACATCGACACTCGTCCACAATTTTCTTTAGCCTCTTGTTGTAGCATTTGTAAGCTTTGCTTTTTGATGAATAACCAACAAAAATACCTTCATCCGCTCTATCTTCAAACTTACCAAGATTATCTTCAGTTCTTTTGATGTAGCACTTGCTGCCAAAAACTTTGAGGTATTTTGTTGTTGCCCTTTTACCGAACCACAACTCATAAGGAGTTTTGCTTTCATGTGTTCTCAGCATGTACCTATTTTGGATATACACCGCAGTATGGACTGCTTCTTTCCAAAATCTATCTCGCTACTCTGCTTTCAGCCAACATAGTCCGTGCCATTTCCTGCATTGTCCTGTTCTTTCTTTCTACCACTCCATTCTGTCGAGGTGTCCTGGCTGCTGAAAACTGTCTCCTAATACCGTATTTTTCACAGTACTCTGTAAACTCCTCCGAAATGAATTCTCCTCCTCTATCTGATCTTAAACATTTGATCCTCTTTCCTGTTTCATTCTCAACATGGTTTTTGAAAGTCTTGAACATTTCAAAAGCTTCTGATTTATGCTTCAAGAAAAATATCCATGTCATTCTGGAATAGTCATCAATGCACAACATAAAATATTTGTCACCATTTATGCTTTGTGTTCTCATGGGTCCACATAAATCAGTGTGTATTAGTTCCAAAGGTTTGCTTGTGTAGTACTCTTTTGTTTTGAATGTGACTCTAGTTTGCTTCCCCTTTTGGCATGAAGCACAAATGTTGTTTGCAGGTTTGTTGATGGTGGGAATATCTCTCACTGCCCTTTTTGAGTTGATTTTTACTAGATTATCAAAACTGATATGACCGAGTCTCTTGTGCCACAACCAATTTTCTTCTTCCTGTCCAATAAAACAAGCTCCTTCTGAAGTCTCTGAGAGCGTGTACAAGTTGCCAGATGTCCTTGATCCAGTTGCTATCAATTTTCCACTATTTGTTTTTCTGACTTCACAACCTTGCTTCATAAAAACTACTTCATGACCTTTATCACAAATCTGACTTACGCTCAACAAGTTATGTTTCAAACCATCCACAAACAAGACTTCTTCTGACTTAATTTTTTTGTCACTAATTTTAACTGAACCTTTGCCAACTATCTTAGCTCCATCATTATTTCCAAACTTTACTGAACCACCTTCATATTTTTGTAACTTCTCAAATTTTTGTTTGTCACCTGTCATATGACTGGAGCATCCACTATCAAGTATCCATGGTACATATTTATTCTGTGCTTTAAATGTTGTTTGTACGATTAAGGATTCCTTTTCTTCCTTAAGTCGCTCTTTTTCTTTCCACTCCATTTTGATAGTAGTTTTGGGCTCTTGTTTTGCCTTTCCCTTATCAATAGCTTGTGCATGTTTTTCGAGAAGTTTTCTATTTTGTCTCATCCTATTTGGTTGAAATTTTCTTCCCTAAAACTGATTTGATGCAAATGTACTTCTACAGTTTCTTGCAATGTGCCCAAAATTATGACAGTTATAACATTCTACCGTATAATTCATCAGAGGAGAAAAAGCATTTCTACTGGTGAAATTCCTTGGTCTTACATTATATTTGCAGTCTGAGATTTTATGTCCATAGCCATTGCATTTAAAACAGAAACCAGAAAAGGGATAATTGAACCTGGGTGATGGTCTTTGCCATGTTGTCGTAGGAGCCATAGGTCTTCTTCTTCTTTGATGTGTGACATTGGTGAATCCATCATTGTCAATTCTCCTTTCGTGCCTGGCATTATTGCTTTCTTTTGCATGAGACATTTTTCCTTGATCAACCTGTTTCTTATCTTCATTCTTTATGGATTCTACATTTCTGGCCTTTGATCCATTTGATGATTCTCCTTCGACGAAACCCAGACCAAATTTGATGCCTGCAGGCCTTTGGTCATTTATAATCTTATCCAGCTTCATAGAACTTTCTTCGCGTTTGTGATAGCAACTAATTTTGTGATTCATCTCTTCTATCTCCATCCGTAAACCAACATTCTCTTCTTCTAGTTTGTAGCAATAATCTATTTTCATGGTAATTTGTACTTCGAGATCTTCAGATATTTTCTTGTATTCTTCTATCTATACTTTCAGACTAGTTATGATTTCATTTGCATCCTCAAGATTTTTTGAAATTTTCTTATTCTTTTTCCTCTCTATTTTCCACTCTTCAAGTGCAGAGATCAACTCACCTTCTAGATCTACTTCAGCCTCAGGGTTTTCACCACATACTTCAGAGTTCACTCCTTCTTCCTTTTCTGATTTTACTTCTTCAAATGCCATGAAAAGAGCTTCACCTCATGCCATTGTGTTACTTCCAAGATCACCCTAGCCGGTTAAGCTTGTACAGGAACTTAGCTCTGATACCAATTGTTAGTCTTACAATGACACTGAGAGGGGGGTGAATCAGTGTAGCTCTATAAACTTAAATTTATAGCTCTTAATACCGTAACAATTAAAACTTATTACTAGATACAACAAGTATAACAAAAGAGCATCACACAACACAAGATTTAACGAGGTTCACCAATGTGGCTACTCCTCAAAAATTGACTGCTTGGACTACCATCCAAATCTAGCCTTTGCAAAGCACCAACTTTACAATCAATTTACCAACACCAACTAGAAGGAGCACCAACCCCTGATTTATCTACACCAACAGAAAGGAGCACCAACCCCTGATTTACCAACACCAACTAGAAGGAGCACCAACCCCTTATTTATCTACACCAATAGAAAGGAGCACCAACCCCTGATGCCAAGCTACAACCTGGACTTCAATTTGAATCTATAAGTTTGATAGTAAGATACCTTTGCTTTTGCAAGACCCTAACTGGTCTTCTTCACCTTTGCATTCTCTATGCACTCTGCTCTCTCTACGCAATCACTTCACACACTCTACTTCATTACAATCAAACTTCACGATCATCTTCTCCCTTTTGTGCACTCTACTCTCTTTGCAAATTTTGCACTTAGCATGATTCGACACGACTTGCTCTCTACGCACAACGACCGTATTTCACACACATTCGACCATATCTTCAATTCTCCAAACAACCCTCCTTTTATAACAATATTTTTTATGATGAAAACCCTAATCTTAGTCGGCTATAAATCCTAATCTTAGTCGACTTTCATAACAACTGTAAACCCTAATTTTAGTCGACTGTCATCGGTCTTCATCGGCTTCAACTCAAGAAGATGTTCGATTTATCCATCGCTTGATGATTTCATTCTAGACAGACCCTATAACCGCCATACACTTTTGATCACTCTTCATATTTTAGTATGAAATCACTCTAATACCCCTATAAATGTCATAGTGATGTCGGTCCACTATCATACTTCTCATTTCAATCAAGTTCTCCTTCTTGACTTGCGCATTTATGACCTATCATGAAATCGTGACATTTCTGCCTCTATAGCTTCTTTTGTTGCTATTGCCATGAAAATACATGTCACGATATCGTGACACTTTCACCTCCGTACGCTTTCTCTATTCTTTTGTCATGATATCGTGACACTTTCTACCTCCTAGACTTCATCTTTTCTTTTGTCATGATATCACGACATTTTTCCTTCATATACTTCATCTTTGCTTTTGTCATGATATCGCGACACTTTGCTTCCATAGACTTCGACTTTGCTTTTGTCATGATATCATGACACTTCTACCTCTGTAGTCTTCAACTTAGCTTTTGTCATGAAATCGTGACACTTCTACTTTCGTACTTAGCTTCTTTGCTTTTGTCATGAAATCATGACACTTCTGCCTTCGAAGTCTTCTTCTCTACTTTTGTCATGAAATCATGACACTTCTACTTTCATACTTTACTTCTTTGCTTTTGTCATGAAATCATGACACTTCGCTTTCAAGTCTTGCTTTCTACTTTTGTCATGAAATCATGACAGTTCTGCTTTCGTACGCTTCCTCTCTTTCTTTTGTCGCAAAAATGCGACATGTCACATATCGTGACACTTTTCAACTTACTTTCTCTCTTCTATTTTAGTCGCAAAAATGTGACATGTCGCAAATCTGACACTTTTCAAACTTACTTTCTCTCTATTTTAGTCGCAAAATTGCGACATGTGCTGAAATCGTGACACTTTTCAAACTTACTTTCTCTCTCCTATTTTAGTCGTAAAAATGCGACATGTCATCGAAATCGTGACACTTTTCTTACTTGTTCTCTTTCTTCGAACTTGTCACGAAATCGTGACACTTTTTCCTGCTTTCTCTTTCTCTTCCAACATGTCACGAAATCGTGACAGTTTTTCCACTTGCCTTTTTCTCTTCCAACATGTCACGAAATCGCGACTTTTCCTGCTTTCTCTTTCTCTTCCAACATGTCACAAATCCATTTTTTTTCTCTTCCAACATGTCACAAATCCGAGTTTTTCCTCTTTTTCTCTCTTCCAACATGTCCAAATCCATTTTCCTTTTCTCTTCCAACATGTCGAAATCGTGATATTTTTCCTCTTTTCTCTCTCTTCCAACATGTCGCGAAATCGTGACAATTTCCCTTGTACTTTCTCTCTCTTCCAACATGTCGCGAAATCACGACAGTTTTTCTTGCCTCTTGTATATGTCGCGATATCGTGACACTTTTCTTACTTGTCTTTTTTCTTTGATCTTTTGCATATGGGCCACTTCGGTCTTCTTGGAAAATCATTGTACATACTCTGAATAACCTTTGAACTCCTGTCTTCTGCATCTGAATAGCTTTTGAACTTCCTGTCCACTGCATCAACAGATCTATCTGACTGTGTTGACAACAATGACAATACTGTTGCTGCACCTTGCTCAATAAGGTTTGCTTGGGGTAGCTATGTATTGTGCTGATTGTATAGGATCCTTTACGGGGTTGTATATAAGGGAGGTTGATGTCTGGTGCTGACATCACTGCTATGGGTTTGGTGTTGGGAGCACATTATGGTGCAGAGGTTGGTAGGGCTTCCACTGATAGGAGTTGATCAGGAGAGACCCCAGGTTTTCTATTGGTGGCTCTAGATAGGGTTACAACGACAAATAGATCTGCTGACATCTTAGAGGTTGCTGGATGACCTCACCCTATATCGGATCACCTGGATACCATAGAGAGAGCATCCAGGGTGTGCAGAGGATGGATAGGAGTTGGCTCGCATCAAGTGAGTCATATAGTTGAGGACAGAGCAGGGAGAGGTAGAGCTCCACCGCTATGATTGAGTTTTGAGGCATTTCGATCTACAACAGGGGATCCCTTCTCTTAGGGATTATGAGTACTCCCGGACTATGTGGGATAACACCACACTGAGTGGGGCTCTAGACATGCAATGGTTTTGGAGTCAGGATGCTAATGATGCCCCCATTTAGCAAGTGAATAGGGATGACATAGGGATAGAAGACGAATATGATGCCTGGTATGCAGGCATCCACCCTCTTTAGATGATGAGGGCACAGGGTCTAATGCATGCTATAATGCAATGGATGGAGAGGTGGTGCCAGGCTACCATTGATGCAACGAGGGGTCATAGAGAGAGGGATCAGCGATGGCCTCCTCAGGAGAGACACCAGAGAATACCATAGGCTTTGGATAGACAGCAGCAGCCAGAGAGGAGGGAGGAGAGAAGAGAGAGACTCCCTTATCAATAGAGGGATAGGCCACCATCACCCAATAGGGGTAAGGGTGTCGATGTGGGGGAGAGCAACGAGATGGTAGCTCTCCAGGTGGAGAATATATGTCTATGAGCTCAGGTGTAGACTCTACAGGATGAGGCTACATGACTCAGGGCTCGAGGTAGAGGGACAAGCATTCTGGAACTGGCGTGGATGGTTGCTCAGATCGCATTCTACTAGGGAATGTACTACCAACTAGTTCCAAAGGGCCAGAGGACACAATTGCAGCTAGTATTACAGAGCTGATCAAGATCGGGTTCATTAAGGATATCTAACGATCGACATTGAGGACCCATGACATAGGACGGGCTTCGATGGGACCACCTCCTCCACCTCAGGGTGGGAGAGGAGATGAGGCTGAGAGCTTGAGGTCTTCTCGAGGCTAGATGCATATTGTACATAGACTATTTATGAGATGATTGAGTATGCCAGGGTATAGATTGTGGCATACCAATCTATTTTGATATGATGTATATACTTCTTGATATATAGATGATGTTATTTTTGTGATATGACTTGTGCATATGTTTTATGATGCTTTAATATTTTAATTGTTGATTGACTATTCATGTAATTATGTCGTTGAAAATATTATAATTTTATGTCATCCTATAAAATTAAATGGAATACTATGATGTAAACAAACTAGTTGTGGTGTGTTTTGATGAAAATAAAATGACTTCTAACAATAATTTCAAAGGACATTGTCATTTTTACATGACCATTTCATGGAGTCGCCGCTCGCTAGGTCATCAAGCTAATACCAGTATGAGAGAAATATTGCTAAAAGTAAAAGGGTGCTTAAGAGAATTTCTTAAGACTTTGTGTTGTGATGATGAAAAATGATGATAGTGATGATTTGTTTTCAGATTTCCATGAAAGTCTTATGCATGAAATATTAAAAATATGATTTTTGCTAGGCATAAAATTCTTAAGTATGATAGAAATTTGAAAAATTCCCTAGGAATTATACCATTGTCACAAAAAAAATGAATGTTCACATAATGAAATGAAATAGGAAAGTTTTCATTCTTTTTAAAGCACAATTGTGTAACATAATGATTTAAGCCACATGCTTTTATGGATTAAATAAATAGGAAATAAAATTAGAATGATGGTTTGTGTTAGGCATAGAATTTGAGATATAGACTTATACCGTCATCGCGAAATCCAAAGAAGAAATTTGATATAATGGTTTTGTTGCATAGTTGATTTTTGATTTTGAGAACAGAAAATATACAAATGAGGACTTGCACCAGGCATAAAATTCCAATTTAGGTTTTAGGAACTATACCATCATTGCGAAAGTTGAAAATATATAAATGTGACTTTATTGCTAGATTTTGAACATGTTTTGCAAGAAAATTTTGGATTTTTGAAAAAAAATGTATTTAATTGATTTTACGCTGAACAGATATTCTCAAGTAAAAAAAATCAAATTATTCTAGAAGATTTGTATAAATATTTTAAATTATCTCAAAGAAAAATTTGACATTTATAAGGAACCCTGTGTGCATACGTGATTTCATTACCAATCTTGATCTATCATAATGATACAAAATCTCTCAAACATAAATGTGTGTGCAATTGTATTGTTCATTTACTAATTTTCAGCAAGATAATTTGATACAAGTAATTTGAATTAACCAAATGAGTGTTCGTTGACCATTATTTATATGCATGTAACCGTACCAGACTACTATGTAAGTCAGGTCATCAAGAGCTAGCTAATCCATAAGCGGACATAGGTTTGTACAAAAGAAGGTCGCTAATGTGATAGACATATCACCACGCTAGGAGTTATCCAAGGCCAAGCGGGTTGGGTACAAACCACCTATTATGGGGCTTACCTCATGATTTTCGAATAATTGAGAATTCCAGGGATTCAAGCTCATTCACCCTTCTTTTCTTTCAAAGGGTAGGGGGGGAGGATTTATTGCTTTTTGCTTTTTCTTTTCTTTTTCTATTTTTTTTTATTTTGCTTGCCACTGAGATAATGCTGAAATATTGCTGAGATGGTACAAAATGATATTGAAATAATGCTTCTAAATAATTTCTCTTTTTCTCATGATTTTTCTTGATTTTCTTTTTCTTTTTCTTTTTCTTCCTATACTAGGGATACTTTCTCGGATTGGCTATAGAGCAAGGGATTTTTATTCTAGGCAGGGGTGAGCTTGTCCTTTTGTCAATTCCCAAATATTCTAGACCATGTGCATGATAGGATAGCAAGGGAAACTTTTCGCTCAAGAGACCACTTCTACTATGTAGCATCATTTTGAATTTGCAATGAAATCATTTTAATGTGAAAAGGTGTATTTGGTTCAAGTAAATAACAAGATCAGTTCTCTATGCTCAACAAATTATTTAATTCAACTGTGGACTTCGATATAAGAGAGATTAATAATCACACTAAATAAGATCAAGATATTTATTCATGTAAGTGTGAAAGTGGGGGATTCCAAATAAATGCTAATTTATCCAAAATAACTAAAAATATAAATACAATACTTCAAGAATTGATAGGTGCAAAATAGAAGATGTTTTTGAGGATTTTGATGATTTTGATTTTTTTTTATTTTGATTTTAATTTATGATTTGAGAGAATACATAATATTACTATTTTTTTTTTTGAAATTTTTATATGAATTACTAATATGAGATAATATGTATAACATATACAGTGACGAAATTACCATATTTATGCATAATAGTGCTTAAGATGCATAATGTTCATAGGTTCTTTAAGATATTTACCATATAAGGTAGCTAATCTGTATGCTCCCGATCCAAATTTAGCAGTGATAATATATGGCCCAAGGCAGTTAGGCTCAAATTTGCCTTTAAGGTCTTTAGCTACATTAGTATTTTTTTTATTTTCTTTTAAGACGAGGTCACCGATCTCAAAGGATTGATTATGAAATTTCTTGAGATATGCTCGTTTGAGATTGTTCTGATAGGCACGAAGATGCTCCAAAGCATTAATGCACTTCTCATCTAGGAGTTCTAGCTGACTAAATCTGCCAGCATGATATTCATCTCCTACTTCAGTATCTTGAAGTAGTAGAGCCAAAGAAGGAACTTCTAATTCAAAGGGAAAAATAGCCTCAATGCCATACACCAAAATAAAAGGTGAAGTGCCCGTGGGAGTACGAATGCTAGTTCGATAAGCCCACAAGGCAGGATATAATTGAATGTGCCAATCACAACCAAATTTATTGACCAGTCTCTTGAGGATTTTAATTAATGTTTTATTAGATGCTTCTGCTTGGCTATTACCCTGAGGATAATAGGGAGTGGACCAACGACGTTGAATTTTATATTTTTAACATAATTTCTTTACATCTTTGTTTTTAAAACAAGTTCCATTATCTAAGATGATATTTGTAGGAATTTCGAACCTACAAATAATTTGATTAAGAATAAACTTGGAAACTTGCATTCTAGTGCAAGAAGCTAAGGGCATAGCTTTGAACCACTTTGTAAAATACTCGGTGGTGGTTATGATGAATTTATGTCCATCAGATGACACAGGATTGATTTTTCTGATGATGTCTAAGCCCCATTTTGAAAAGGTCCAAGGAGATGAAATAGCCTGTAGTTCTTGTGTAGGTGCATGGACAAGGTCAGCATGTTTCTAGCACTTGTCGCAATGGCGCACATAATCGTGTGCATCATTCTCCATGGTAGGCCAAAAATATCCTATCCTAAGGAGCTTCTTAGCAATGGCACTACCACTAAAGTGTCCCCCACAAGATCCATCGTGGGCTTCACTCAAAGCTGATCTAGACTCTTCTACATTCAAACATCTTAATAGGATACCTTCAAAAGATCTCCTATATAACGTATTTCCAATTATTATGAAGTGACTTGCTCGTCTATGTAATAACCGATGCTGGTTTCTATTAAAACCTTCAAGGAAGGTCCCATTTTGAAGAAAATTGAGGATGTTAGTGTACCAAAGTTTAGGAATAATTTCATTGATTAGAAACACGTACAAAGGTTCCAAGCATGATTTAGTTGAAGCGGGTTCCTAGAGTCAACTAATAATGATGGTAGCATATTCCTCATCTAACTCCAAGGGTAAAAGAGATGTAGCTACGGCCATAGCGTCAACCACACGATTGCTAGTTCTAGGAATAGCTTCCAAGGTAACTTGATTAAATAAAGATATTAATTATAATACATATGCTTTATATGGGCGTAATTTATCATCTTTGGTCTAATAAACATTGTTAATTTGATTTATAACAAGTTGAGAATCATCAAAAACTAATAGATTTTTAATTTTCAATGCCAGGGCAGCTCGTAATCCAAGGATTAGAGCCTCATATTCAGCAGTGTTATTAGTACAAGCAAACATTAATTTAAACGATAGAGGTATGAGATGTTTTTTTGGAGATATCAAAATAATACCTACACCAACCCCACTCATACATCGGGCTCCATCAAAGTATAAGGACCATTGCTCTGAATGATCTACCTCTAGGTTAAGGCATTCGTTAAGAAACTCAATGACGAGGGGATGGGTGAATTCTAAGGATGCAGTAGCTAATTGATCTGCTATGATTTAACCCTTAAAAGACTTCTATCCTATAAATATGAGTTCAAACTCGCTTAGAGCAAGAACCCACTTTCTTTGTATGACTAGACAAATAAGGTCGAATCATGAGATACCATAAGGGATCGAATTTAGCAATAACGTATGTTTTCTGACTGAGCATATAATGATGTAGTTTTTGTGTAGAAAATACAACTACTAGACATAACTTCTATAATGTTGTATAGCGGGTTTCATAACTAATTAATGTTCTGCTAATGTAATAATTAGCGCGCTCTCTTTTCTCATCATCAAGTTGAGCTAACATATCTCCTAATGCAAAATCTAAAGTAGAAATATACAAGATAAATGGGCGATCAGGTTTAGGTGGTGAAAGTACAGGTGGGTTAAGAAGATATTTTTTTAGGAGTTCAAATGCTTCCTTACATTTGTCGTCCCAATGTAAAGAGACATCCTTCTTAAGAAGCTTAAGAAAGGGTCCAATTTTATCCTCCAGCTTATCAATGAAGCGATGGATAGCTTGAATCTTACCTTTTAGACTCCGTAATTCAGATATATTTGTAGGTGCGGGCATATCAGTGATAGCCATAATCTTGAGAGGGTCAATTTTGATGCCACATAAAGAAACTATAACCCCCAATAATTTACCTGACTTAACTCTGAATACACATTTGGCTAGATTTAATTGGATAAGATATTCCCTTAACCGATCAAATACTTTTCTCAAGTCATCTAAATGGCCATCTTCTTTAGTAGAATGTGCTATAATATCATCTACATAATCATGTAGTATATCATGCATCATATCATGAAAGATATAAGTCATGGCTCATTGATAGGTTGCACCTACATTCTTCAAATCGAATGGCATCACTTTCCAATAGAAAGTCCCCCAAGGGGTAATAAAGGTTGTTTTAGCCTAATCTTTAGGAGCTATCCTGATTTGATTATAACCAAAAAATCCATCCATTAAGGATATCATTCCACTCCTAGTAGTAAAATCAATGATCTGGTCCATATTGGGAAGGGGAAAATCATCTTTAGGGAATGCAACATTAATATCTCTAAAGTCTGTACAAACCCTAATTTTAGTAGCTTCTTTCTTAGTTACTGGAACTACATTTGAGATCCATTTAGCATAATCAATGGCTTGTATAAAAATAACATTCAGGAGTTTTTCTAACTCGCATTTGACTAGTAAGGCCACTTTAGGATGCATTTTTATAAGCTTCTGCTTAACAAGTTTAGCATCCGGATGCACTACTAGGTGATGCATAGCTACAGAAGGGTCTAAACCTGGCATATCTTCATATGTCCAAGAAAAAACATCTTCATATTCTTTAAGAGATACAATGTATTTATCCTATTTTTCTTGACTCAATTCTGATCCAATGTTGATTATGCGAGGGTTATTCTCGATTCCAATGTTAATTTTTATGACATTTTCTACTTCCATGTGTAGATATTTCTCAAAATTATGTGGGGCAGGTGAAATACCCAATTCTTGTAATTCTTCCAAGGTTAGCTTGGATAATTCATCTTGAGGAGTCATGGCCTCAAGCTGGGCTATACTAGGTATAGAACCATAAAAATAAAATCCATTATGTAATAATTCCTCAAAGGAGGCATCATGAAAGATATCTCCCTCCAACTCATCATCAGATTGAGCGATCATCTCAAGATAAGCTATAGATAGCATATTACATGTGAATGTCTTATTCATTAAACGCAAAGTATCGCGTTCATCTAAATAATCTTGGTAACATATAAGATGATCATCCTAAAATGGGAATGGTTGACCCTTACTAGAAAATAGGCCCACACCACATCATATGGTCCATGCTTCTACCTCAAAAGGTTCTTTCATACCATTCTGGAAAGGTCCCAAACCTTTCCCTTTATATCCCAATTTAAGAATTATAGGTTTGGCTTTAATATACTCATTAGTAAAATAACATCGAGCATATCCATCATAATGATTTTTGAGGTTTCTAGGTATTCTACCCCAGTCATATCCATTATAAATAAAGGCACAGCTCCCGACTTGGTAAATACTTCCCATAGGTTGTGGGAGGCCCAAGGTACGAGGAGATGGTGGTAAATTATTTAAAATAAGGGAATCTTACATAGAAGCATTTGTTTCTTCTGATATAAGAATTTTAGATAGATCGGGTAAGAGCTCGTAAGAGCATAAGAGGTAGAAGGAACATTCCCTACGTCTTTTGATGTAGAAAATATGCATTTGGTGGATGTAGACGGTGTAGAGGTGTCGATAGATGTGTCTATTAAAGGTATGGAAGTTATAGGAGTAGAACAAGAGACATTGGTTGTGTGATTAGGATCTTTCTTAAGTCCTAATGCGGTTTGTTCAGAAGATGGTTGAGCTATATGTGGAGGTGCAACTGATGGAGAAGAAGTAGATGATGTTGTGGGTGTGAGTTTCACATGTTTAGATGGATAATGAGAATTAGGATGTGTGGATGACAGAGCAGGGTAAAATTGAACTCCAATAGGTTCTGCCAAAGCACACATATCAAAGGGTCTTGGATCACCATGAATGGTAACCAACTGATTCTTAAATTCAAACTTAACACATTGATGTAAAGTTGAGGGAACAACTTGCATCGCATTGATCCAAGGATGACCCAAGAGTATATTGTATGATGCAGGACAATGTACAATAAACATAGTCATATCCAAGGTTCTCGGACCAACCTACAATGGAATGGTAATAACTCCACACGTTTCTTGTGTTTTGTCATTGAAATATTTTATGATCATATCAGTTCTTTTCATTTCATCACTTCTAAACCCAAATATTTGGTAGAATTCAAAAGTGCAGATATTTAAAGATGAACCATTATCAATCAAGAATCGTTTGACTGCTACATCTCCAATTAAGGTAGTAATATACAGGGGGTTATATTTATGTAAACTATGTTGTGGTATGTCTCTATCCCGAAAGTCAATACAATCAACTTCATGAGTTATTATAGTATTGGCCATGGCTTCAGGTTGAATGTATTGTGGTACCATCATCTGACTTAATGTGATCATTCATTCATCTCTATGTGTAGGAGAAGATCTTAAAATGTCCAAGAGAGAAATTATAGCTGTAATATTTGATAATTGTTCATTAATATTATAAGGAGGTTTAGGTTGAACATTAGGTGAATGATTCCATTTATTAGGAACCTTCAAAATAAATGGAGCTGATCCACCATTCTGAATTTGATCTTGTTGAGAATTTTGAGCCTGTTGTCTAGTAACAACTTCGATGGTACCCATAATATTAGTTTGTAGATGATGAATGGGTCTTGGTCTAGCATTTATAGCTATCTCATTAGAAAGTAATCGATGAGATGAGGGTCTAGTAGTGACTCTTCTTGGAAATGGTTCTTCTAGAACCATATAACTTGTGATAGGGTGAATAGGATCCGATTCATCATTAGAACTATTCGATTGATTTGATGTGATTTCCATATCACTCTCAGTATCGCATTTTGTATCACTAAGATGAGGTATTTGAATATTATATAGAGGCCTGGTTGTAACCATGGATAAAGTTGTTTCAAATATTTCCAGATCATGAATAGGTAAATGTCCACCAATAGTTCCTACATATCAGGCAGGAGGAGGGACATTATGATGTTCAATTTAATTAGCCACCTCCTTACCATGTTTTGGTAAGGGATTTTGAAAGATGTCCAATGACTGATTGGCATTCTGATTCTGGTTTTTTTGGATTTTCTTTTGAACATTATTAGGATGATTTTGCTTAGGTTGAAAGGCTTGCACCTCCATCTCATTGTTATCAATCAAGTCCTGTATTTTATGTTTTAATATTTTACAAGAGTTGGTAGTGTGTTCAGGTCCTCTATGGAAGTCACAGTGTAAATCTGCTCTGTATTTGGGTATAGTTGGATTAGGTTCCCGAATATTTGGTAATTGAATCAAACCTCATTCTAATAATTGTAGTAGAATATTTGATAAAGGTTGATTTAACCTAGTAAATTCTCAAGGAGGTTTATCAGGAGGTTTTAGTATAAATTTTTTGTTGTCTTCACAGCATTAACATTAGCAGTATTTTTGCTATCGGTGACTCCATCACCCACAACTTGTTTATTCTTATATTGATTTTTGGATGTTTTCTCATCGTCTCTCTTTTTAAGTTGGCCTCTCCTAATGAGAGCATCTTCCACTCTTTGGGCTAAGTCTATAGCCTGATCGAAGGTGGTCAAGGTAGCAGTTGATAATTTGTAAGATAGTTGCTCTTGCAAATTATTAATAAAGATGTTCAACATCTCCCTATAAGGTAGCACAAAGTGCACTTTTCCTATCAACTACCTCCACTTAGCTAGGAAATCAACAAAGCATTCATCTTTGCCCTATTTTAAGTTATACAAATATTTAATGGTCACATCTCTTTCGATGTAGGCACTAAATTGATGAACAAAAGACTCAACAGTTTCTTCGAAATTCCTCAAAGAATTAGTGGGTAATTGATAATACCACTCTAATACCATTCCTCCTAAGCTTTTTGAGAACATTTTTAGTAATAACAAGTCATCATGTGATATATCATGACATGCTATCCTAAACATATGAAGGTGCTCTATGGGATCTTTGGTTCCTTTATATATGGGAAGAATAGGCATAGGAAAATGTTTAGGATATGGTTGTGCTATGACTATAGGATCTAAAGGCTCACTACACATCTCTCGATAATTGCTAGTTTTATGGTAGGGATCTATCTGGTCCATGCGGGAAACTAACTATTTCACCACAACTTCCAGATTGCTAGTTTGTCCACCATATTGGTTCGGTGGCACATAGGTATGGGATCTATGAACGTATGATGGTGTGACACAAGGATTAGATGTTATATTGCTATTATGCAAAGTGTTGGTAGGAAGAGTATTATGAAGGGGATTTGTAATAGTATTATGTTGTACTTTAGATTTTTGGTAATTGGTGTTTGGTTTTGTTTTGGGTTTTTGTTGATTTAAGGTATGTTGATCAAGAGCTTGGTGAAATAGAGTGGTAAATGATGGTTTCTTTTGTGTGGGAATGACCCTAGGCTTGTTAATAGGCACTTTAGATCATTGGGTAACCTGCTATTGTTGCATGTTCTGGATCACAGTTGCCATATCCAAATTGGATGGTCTAGCTTGATCACTCTCTTGGTCAATAAAGGACAAGGGATTAGTGTGTGTTTGAAATACTTCTTCTAGAGTTGCTTGAGTGTCACTAATTCGATCCTTGTCCATATGGGCTGCTCTATTAAAAACACCAATATTAGTGTTAATGAACTTCTAGAATTGTTCCATGTTCTCAAAAGTGATAGATCCTCCAGGAGACATCTTAGGGGATGAGGATCCTTCCTCTTTAACAGTTTCTTCTTGTTCATTTTCTACAACAAGCTCTTCTTCTTGCTGGTCTAGGATTTCTTCTTCCTGAACTTGGTCCTCAGGAGGGACATTTTGGTCAGTTAATGGTCTTCCTAACCAATCTTCATCTTCTTTGGTTTGTTTTCCATTCCTGAGTCTAGGCATTATGCTAAACTTAGGTTTTTAGCAAATATATATACTTATATATATATGCAATAGGGTTGAGAGGTATATATTTTAACTATATACCTACTATAATATTTTAAAGGAAATGTTTTGTTATTATTTTTTTTGTTTTTTGTGTTTTTTTTATTATATTATTATTTTACGAGAATAAAAATAACAAACAACATGCTAGTTATAAGAAACAATAGTAGAAAGACTCACTTAGTTTTCTATGAATAGTTTATGGATATCATTGATAGGGTCAAGTTCATCAGGAGTCATGAAATGCTCCTCTTCAAATTGGAAGTTGTTTTTCAAGAACTTGACAAAGTGTGCTATGGTAATATGATATATTTCAGACCCTGACATGTAAAAATAAAGTTCATGGCAATACTACCGATACAACACAGCTCTAGGAACTCTATTCCATCTCTTTCTATCCGTAAGAACGACTTCTTGATCCTCTATATGAGAGAGAAATTTATGTACTACAACTGCATTCTCAAGGTATTCCTCAAAGGTGTATAATTTAGAAGACACAAGTGCTATTTTATCGGCTAACCACCTATGGCAAGCTCTCTGAAGTTCATGGTATAAAGTCACCTGATCAAGATCCAGGATTCTATCTAGGACAAACCTCTTAATTTGCCTAAGTTCTGCAGATCTAGATTTAATAATACCCAATCTCCTATCAAGTTCATCCCACAAAGGTTGGGCTCTATATGTTTGAGGTACTCTAAACACAGAAGTAATCTCTATGACCATTAATTAATTTTCAACATTTATGTAGACTGCTCGTCTTCTATTATAGTCTACCATCTAAGTATGATATGCAATTTTAACAGTTTTCTAATGATTCTAGATGTTCTTAATAATGTGTTTTTTTTTGGATTGTTTTCAAAAGGTGTTTTTAGTTTCACGTCGGGTTCACCAAAATGTATTGCCCAAATTTTTTGCACCCTTACCTTCAGGCTAAAGGATCCGTACCCAAAAGGGGGATGCAAAAATGATGGAACAATACCTTAGACGAAGAGGCCCTTTGAAGGTCGCGCCTCTCGGGGGAGGGGTATAAAGGTGAATTTTTGACGGATGGTGGGGTTCACCAGGAAACTTTGAGTGGCAGTTTCCATGCCTAGGTTGAGAATGGGTTTTATTTGTTCATTTTATGTTCAATCATTCAGATTCCTAGGTTTTCCAAAATGAAGCTAAGCTATTCTATATGAAAATTATGATTTATATGAAGACAACAAACATAAATGAATCCTAATGCGATTAAATGCAGAGAATATGTTAAATGGAGAAGAGTACACCTGATTTTTTATTTCTGATGAATATTCTGAATCTTATAGGAGTCTAGATCATCCTGGATATGACAAGATCATCTGTAATTGTACAAAATCATCCCAAATCATAGTCAATCGTCTGAGATCACCCAGGATCATCGGTGACCTGACGAATTCGTCAGACAAATTCCTTAGAAACCTGCAATCAAGTAAACAAACACCAAAACCCAAAATACTATTGCAAGAATGATGCGAAGTGAAAGAAATGAGAGTGTAGATGCTTAAATAATAAATCTAGATATCAAATTAAATGAGATGCAATGTTTTGGTAACTTATTTTGAATTTTATCATGCAATTATGCTAAATGAGGTGAACTCCAAGATGCAAAACATAAGTAAATTAATCTAATGCACCAATAAATAAAGAAACAAGGTAGAAAATGCAAACTCTAGACTCTGATTGCCCCTAAGTTGAATTGTAGTCAAGATCGTCTGCAATCATACAAGATCATCGTCGATCTTGATAGGATCGTCCGAAATTATGGTGGAATATCCTGCGACAATCCGAGCTATCTTCGACTGAAACACAGTGAAATCCTATAACAAAAACTTGAAAACATGAATGTGAATGATGGGAGATTAGGGAGGAAGTTAGGTAAATCATAGGATCCATACAATCAGGCAATCAGGGAAATCAAGAGATCAGCCAGGGGGATAAACTGGAAAAATCTTAGTTTATATAGGATTAGGGGGAGGTTAGGAGGTTGGGGATCATCCCAATCTGGGAGATCCTCGACATGGGAATATCCAACCATGCAGACACGCTTCTGCCCAAGTTGGAGAGGTCATTGGAATAGAAGCTAATTATGAAAATTTGATTTTGAGACAAAATCGTCTGGACATTCTGTTCTAGATGAATTCGTTCGATTTGAGACAATATCGTTAGATCGGCAACGATATCATCCAATGGTCAAAACAACTTATAAAAATGGCATGAAAAATGATGTGAGCAGTTAACGGGTAGTTTTGGGGTTAAAATTCAAATATTTACTTTTTTTACTGAGGGTTTAACTGTGCCAATTTTAGGGTGCTACATTTTGATATATATTTTTTTTTTCTGTTCATGATAAGGTTAAAAACCTTAGATGATTTTTTTTTTTGTTGATTTGATTTTTTGTTCGCACTTAAGGTTAAAAACCCTAGGTTGAATTTGTTTTATTGTATTTTTTTTTGTTCTTGATTGTACAGTTTAGTTGATTGATCTGTACTTTGGCTGTACAGTTCTGTACTTTTGTTTTTTTGTACATTGTTTGTCATCTGTACAGTTTATTTGAATGTTTTTGTTTAAATTAAGGTTGAAACCCTAATTTTTTTTTTGTTGTTTTATTGTTTTTGTGTACGCTGCTGTGCATTTGTTTTGTTGTCATGTTTTAATGTTTTTGTGGTGTTTTTGTTTTTTAGGTTGTGAAGAGTCGGTACCATCAGCCGACGGTATTTTTTGATGCACGGGATGCGCTGACTATTGCGGATTGGGAGTGGCTTGATGCCCTTGGGCTCAAGCAGGTGACACGGTTGGAGCCTGTGGTGGGGGATCGGGCATATCTGATTGCCTTGATCAATTTGTGGGATCCCCGCACCAACACCTTTCATCTCCCAATAGGGGAGATGATAGTGACTCTAGAGGACGTGTATCGGATTCTGCGGATTTCGATAGACGGGCTGCCCATTCGGATGACTCCTCGTGATCAGCGGATGGCGGTGCTGACACGGTGCTTTGGGCATGCGGCGGAGATGGGGGTGGATAGGGCGGTGGAGAGGGCAGAGGGGACTGCCTGATTGGTAGGATTATGGTGCGGTGGTGGTTTGAGAAGGGCGTGTTAGGGGTGAGGCATGCTCTTATGATGACCCTCATCTCTAACATGCTGCTTCCCGACTCCTCAGGTGTGAGGTTCCCTTGGAACCTCTTGGAGGTGGTGTTCAGATTGGTGGAGTGTCCGACAATAGTGCCACTTATTATGAGGTGGGGTCAGACACTACTGGCATAGCTATATGACGAGTTGTACGAGGTCCGCTATCGGAGGTGGAAGGGGATTGGGTGCAGCTATCTGTTGCAGTGTTGGGGGTGGCAGCACATAGCTATGGAGCGGCCGTAGGGGTTGCCTTGGACCACTCGAGGAGAGATGGTGGATAGGGAGATTGGGTATGCTGCTCTATGGCAGAGGTCAGAGGAGCAGGGGTAGAGTCGATGGTGGGCAGGTGTCGTAGGGCACTATACTGATGCCTTCTCTCGTCTTGCTCTAGGGGAGGTGTTTTGGTGGCCATACCGGGACTGTCCAACTTGGCCTGAGGCTGGAGAGTGGCTTCGGTGGGTGCGTAGGGGGAGATGGTTGATCGGGCGACATGGGACCGAGCAGGAGTACTTCCCATACGTCCGGGTGACTCGACAGTTTGGGGTGCACCAGGGATTGCCTGGTGAGCCCTTGATCTATCGACGTCGGGGCGATGAGAGGACTCTAGCCTGGCCGATTATTGAGCCACTGGGTGAGGAGTCGGATGCAGTGATTGATGTCCTCGACGTGGACAATGTCGAGGTGACTACAGAGTATGACCAGTGGTGGACGATGCTACGATGGTGGGGTGAGGGGCCTCTAGGAGGTCTGGATGTAGCAATAGTAGGTGGTGGGGTTGCGGAGGCATCGAGGGAGGGTTGGGGGGCTTTGATCGATGATGCAGATATGGTGGAGGTTGATGACTTGACTGGGGATGATTTAGGGGTTCCAGAGCACCGGATACATAGGACGTCCTAGAGCAGTGGGTGTCGGAGCAGCATGCCATCCCGAAGATGCCCATGCCTCAGGCAGTCCCAGGGGATATGGAGGCTAGGTTTCATGCTGAGATAGCATGATTGGAGGACCTACTACGGAGATGGGATGAGGAGCACAGCATCGAGAGGGATCGCCTACGGGCTCAGTTGGTGCAGTGGGATGACGCATTGGCTGCGTACCACTGGTGGGATGTGGAGTGGGGTCGATGTTAGGTGGAGTTGGAGGCAGAGATTATCCGCCTCGATGGATAGTTACCTGAGCTCACTGGAGGTGGATCATCATGTCATATGAGAGGTAGTGAGACTGAGTAGTCTACATCCTCTCGTTGCTAGGTGGGTGGGTGAGGGTAGCACTAGTGGGCATGATGCGGGGGCTGGCAGCAGCCACCCTGAGAGGTCCCATAGGACCCACACCACTAGGGGTAGTTCCAGTCGCACCGATCCTACGTGATCATGGTGGCCGACTCCCTAGGCTTGGGGTTTTTGAGTTTTTGATTTTTTTGTGAGGTCAGAGGACCGACTTATTGTAGCCTACGGGCATTTTTGGTGATATATATACATGACTTTCTTTTTTATTATACACTTGTCATGATTTATTGTTACTTTTATGCACATTTATTTATGTTGATGTATGCATATGTTATTATGAATGCGACTGTTTCTAATTATATGATGTATGCATATGGAATGGATGAAATGATTTGTTGATAACTTGGTGGTGGCACCATAGACTATATAGGATTTATTGGCTTTCTATACTATGTGATTGCTTTGTGGAATGACTTTGCATGTGTAATATTTTTTTGTTTGTATTTTTTGATGGTGATGTAAGAATGGAATGTACCACAGGTGTTCTAGAATGTAGTTAAGGTTTTTTGAGACTCAGATGTTTTAACTAACTAGCCAAGACTGTACATTTATCTCACAAGACTTTTGAACAAGGTACGAATCAGACTTGAGTTTGACCAAGTTATTTCACATCCCTGTGTGTGCGATTGAATTTGTTTATGTGGTAGTTGTCAGGATACCGCCGATGCCAGATAGGCTATCAACCAAACCTGTACTGAGGATCACCTAATTAGCTCCACTAACTCCTTTGTTGTATTTAGTAAGATTAATCTACGGTGCAATCTAGGATACCATAAGCTAGCTCATCCACATGCAAACATTGATCTGTACATAGTTTAATGCGACAGATATATCGTCATGCGAGAGGTTTGCCACTAGTGACCAGCAGGCTATCCACCAAACCGGTACTGAGGATCACCTCATGACCTTTCGAATGTTGAGAGTTCCAGGGATTCAAGTTCGACTCCCTTCTTTTCTTTACTTTTATTGGGATACTTGCTCTCGTATGTAGTGATAAAAATCACTATTTATTTTTATTTTTTTCTTTTGAGCAAGGGATTGGAATTTTGAGTGATGAGAATCACTATTTCTTGTGCTTTTTGATGTATGCACTGTGTGGGTTTTGATGTCAAACTTTGGAGTTTGTACTTTGAATTTTTGCAATTTTTTTGGATATTTGCAACTTTTTGAGAATTTGGGATTCTTGGGGAATTGGGTAGGGAAGATGCTTGTCCTTTTGCCAACTCTCAGCATTCTTGGGGTCATTCGCACAGGGGGATGAGTGAGATAACCTTTTCACTGTATGGTATCCTAGATTGCTTTGCAGGTTTCATCTTTCGTTCACACAACTTGGGAATTTTTTATGTGTTTTAACTTGTGTTGGGATGCGACGTAACAAGGTGTGATCCAAGTAAAACTCTACCTTTGTAAAAATATGTCTGACTTTGTACAGTTTTTGGCTAGAAATCTAAAGACAACTGAATGACGAAAGCCCTGGATACATTAGAAGACAACTGATTATGATATGGTGAAAAATGTGGATGGCATTTATTTTTGTTGGACTATTTACAAAGTGGAAAAATGCAGAAAATGATGGAATTGCCAAGTAATTATAGTCTATGGTGCATTTGACCTGTATGACCAACAAATATGCAATGTATGTTTGTGATGCCTAATGCAACTTATTGTTTTTGTGTTTTGATTTTTAAGAGTATGCATGGAAGTGAGATGCAATTTTTTTGTTATTTTTTATTATTTTATTGTTTTTGAAAATTCATTATGGATACTTTGGGATTTATCTGGGTGGGACCAAGTGATTCTGGGATCCTTGGAGTGTTTTGACCAAAGGGATTATAGATACCTTTGGGGCATTTTGGGTGACCAAGCGATTGTGGGAACCCTTGGAGCTTTTGGTTTGACCAAAGGGATTATAGATACCTTTGGGGCATTTTGGGTTGACCAAGCGATGATGGGAATCCTTGGAGCTTTTGGTTTGACCAAAGGGATTATGGGCACCTTTGGGGCATTTTGGGTTGACCAAGCGATTATGGGAATCCTTGGAGCTTTTGGTTTGACCAAAGGGATTATGGGCACCTTTGGGGCATTTTTGGGTTGACCAAGTGATTATGGGAATCCTTGGAGCTTTTGGTTTGACCAAAGGGATTATGGACACCTTTGGGGCATTTTGGGGTTGACCAAGCGATTATGGGAATCCTTGGAGCTTTTGGTTTGACCAAAGGGATTATGGGCACCTTTGGGGCATTTTTGGGTTGACCAAGCGATTATGGGAATCCTTGGAGCTTTTGGTTTGACCAAAGGGATTATAGACACCTTTGGGGCATTTTTGGGTTGACCAAGCGATTATGGGAATCCTTGGAGCTTTTGGTTTGACCAAAGGGATTATGGACACCTTTGGGGCATTTTTGGGTTGACCAAGCGATTATGGGAATCCTTGGAGCTTTTTGGTTTGACCAAAGGGATTATGGGCACCTTTGGGGCATTTTTGGGTTGACCAAGCGATTATGGGAATCCTTGGAGCTTTTTGGTTTGACCAAAGGGATTATGGACACCTTTGGGGCATTTTTTGGGTTGACCAAGTGATTATGGGAATCCTTGGAGCATTTGGTTTGACCAAAGGAATTATGGATACCTTTGGGGCATTTTGGGTTGACCAAGCGATTATGGGAATCCTTGGAGCTTTTGGGTTGACCAAAGGGATTATGGGCACCTTTGGGGCATTTTTGGGTTGACCAAGCGATTGTGGGAATCCTTGGAGCTTTTTGGGGTGGGCCATGGCTCTTTTAAATGTGGAATGGCCTCAAATGACTGATGTTCAAGGGTTCTAGTTCCTTGATTCCATCAAGAGAGGCTAGCCGGTATGTTCCAGGTCCTATTTTACTATCAATTACATAAGGACCTAACCAGTTTGCCGCGAACTTGTCCCTTAGATGGGGCGGCAAGTTAGAATTTTGTTGGTTCTCTTTTAAGACCAAGTCACCAACCTGAAAGTCCCTCAGGTGAACTTTCATGTTGTATGCTTTCTTAAGTCGCTCTTGATAGATACGTAAATGCTCGAGAGCATTGATGCATCATTCATCGAGCAACGTAAGCTGGTCTAATCGGGCCTGCCATGCAGTGTCATCATCGATGAACTCTTGCATTGATATGCGTAGGGAAGGTATTTCCAACTCGAGAGGCATGACTGCCTCGGAGCCATACACCAGCAAAAATGGAGTTGCCCTAGTGGGCATCCGAATGCTAGTGCGATAAGCCCAAAGAGCAAGTGGGATTTGAATGTGCCAATCCTTATGACTATCTGTGACCATATTTTTAAGGATGGCAACTAGCATTTTGTTTGATGCCTCTGCTTGCCCATTTGCCTACGGATAATAGGGTGTTGAAAAACTATGCTAAATTTTGTACTTTGTTGTCAAAGCACGCACATCTTTGTTCTTAAATGACGTCCCATTATCCGAGATGATCTTGGATGGAATACCAAAATGACATATGATGTTATGTAAAATAAACTCCGCAATGCGGGGTCCAGTCATAGAGGTAAGCGGAATTGCTTCCACCCACTTGGTGAAGTACTCTGTGGCCGTTATGATGAACGTGTGATGGCCTGACGATGCAGGGGAGATATTTTCGATTAGATCTAAGCCCCACTATGAAAATGGCCAAGCCGATTGGATCGGTTGCAAGGCCCGAGAAGGTACGTGTGTCAAGTTAGCATGGTGTTGACACTTCATGCACTTCCTCACATACGCGCAACAATCTCGCTCTAAATATGGCCAATAATAGCCCATGCGAAGGATGCGCTTTGCGATGGCCATACCGCTGAAGTGGCCACCGCATGTACCATCGTGCACTTGGGTGATCGCCCAAGTGGACTCCTGCTGGTCCAAGCAATGGAGGAGGATTCCTTCATAGCTTCGACGGTACAAAATGTCTCCTAGCAAGACATGTTTTGCCACTTTCTATTTGAATGATATTTTCATGGCATGCGACAATCCAAGTGGGAGGCTACCTAACTTGAGATAGTCTCTTATGGGTGTGTACCAATCCTGCTGATCAAAAACCTCGATGGTATGAATGGCCAATCCCTCTTGAAGTTCATCCCTAGCAAAAGTTGAGCGGGAAAGAACTTGTAAGAATAGCATTGTGTTGCTATTAAGAGGGGTTGGGGAGAACAAGGACCCCCAGTTGGCATGATTCAGACTATCATGGATTCGAGAGAACCTATCCTGAGATGGTTCAATCTGGATCAGGTGGATTCCTGGCGTTAGGTCAGAGCTTGCACGCTCCATCATGGATTGCGATAATGTTTTGACTTGAATGGTTGTCATCTCACCAGAAGGGTCTTGCGGGATTAGTGACCCCAAGGAGGCCATAGTGTCTGCAAAATGATTCGATGATCGAGGGAGTGCCTCGATGTCGTACCATTCAAGATTTGCCAAGAATTTATCCACAAGGGCTTTGTAGGCCTGCAGAACTGGGCATTTGCATTGGAATACCCCTTTCACTTGGTTGACAATTAACAGTGAATCACCAAAGATGTTCAAGCATTTGATGTTCATGGTGATGGTTGTCTGAAGACCTATGAGCAAGGCTTCATATTCGACATTGTTATTGGTGCATGAGAAATCAAGTTTAAATGATAGAGGCATTGGAGCCCCTTGCGGTGTGAAGAATATGATTCTCATGCCACCCCCTTGCTCACATTTAGAACCATCAAAAAATAGGGTTATGTCGGCCTGTGACTCAGGCTCATCAGAATCTAGCGATTCTGAGACATGGAAGACCCCATCATCGGGTAGCTCTATGGTCAGAGGCTGATCATCTTCGAGAGGAGCCTCTGCTAGTTGATCGGCGATGACTTGACCTTTGATGGACTTTTGTCCAATGAATTCGATGTCAAACTCCATCAACAACATGATCCATTTTATCGTGCGGCTACTATGATAAGTATGACTCATCATGTACCGCAATGGATTCTCCTTAGACACAACATACGTCATATTGCTCAACATGTAATGGCATAGCTTTTTGGTGGCAAATACCACTGCTAAGCATAGCTTCTCGACGTATGCATAGTTAAGTTCATAACTGACTAGGGTGCGGCTAAGATAATAATTAGCCTATTCTTTATGTAGTTCATTTTTCTAGGCTAGCATGGCGCCCAGTGCCACCTCAGTAGCTGAGATGTATAAATAGAATGGCACTCCTGGTCTAGGTGGTGCCAATACTAGTGGTGAAGCCAAGTATTGTTTGATGTCATCGAAGGCTGACTGGCACTCGTCATCCCAGTGAAATGCTACCCCCTTGTGTAATAATTTATTCATGGGTCGGCACTTGTCAGATAGTTGCGCTATGAAGCGCTTGATCGACGTGACCTTACCCTGCAAGCTTCTGAGCTGCTTGATGGTGGTTGGGGGAAGCATTTCAAGGATTGCCTTGAATTTATTTGGATCTACCTCGATGCCTCATTTTGAGACTATGAAACCCAAGAGTTTTCTAGATGTGACACCAAATACGCACTTCTTGGGGTTTAGCCTAACTTTGTGTTCGATGAGGTGATCAAGGATCTTGCTTAAGTCATCGAGATGATCTGGGCACAAAAGAGATTTGGCCAACAAATCATCCATATAATCTTCCAAAGTTTTATGCATGTGATCATGGAAGATGTATGTCATAGCGCGTTGGTAGGTGGCGCCAGTGTTTTTAAGGCCAAAGGGCATGACCTTATAACAAAATGTCCCCCAAGGCATTGTGAACGCCATTTTGAGTTGATCATCGAGATTGATACGAATCTGGTTGTATCCCGAGAAACCATCCATGAGGGAAAGCATTTCATGGCCTGTTGTAGCATCTACCAATGCATCGATGCTAGGCAAGGGGAAATCATCCTTGGGACTCGCTTTGTTTAGATCTCAAAAATCGGTGCATATGTGAATCCTCCCATCCGACTTCTTGATGGGTACCATGTTGGACAACCATGGTGGGTAATCCACGTAGATGACAAACTATGCATCCAACAGCTTTTGTAGCTCATCTTTGACCATTAAGGCTATTGTTGGGTGCATCTTACATAGTTTTTGCTTGACTGGCTTGACTTTCGGATCAAGCGTTAGATTATGCATGACTAGCTATGGGTCTAGCCCTAGCATGTCTTTGTAGGACCATGCAAAAACCTCCTTCTTCTCTTTGAGAAGGGCAATGTAATCGGCTTGCTCTTTAGGGGATAGACTTACCCTCAACTTGATGATTTGTGGATTCATTGGATCAGAGCCGATGTCTACGTCAGTCATCTCTTCGACTGACATGTGGGACCCATCCTCCAACTGGTGTGGAGTTGGGATCAGGTGGATATCATTTGCTGAATTTAGATCTACGTTTGGAACGTCGGGTTCCTCTTCAGCATGGAAGATATCCTGAGTTGGTCCTGGGGTGAAATGAAGCATCTCACCGCAAGGCCAGTACTCTGATGGAGATGGTGGTGAGTTAGCATGATCCCAGTCTATGGCATCTAGGTTTAGATACAATGGTCATGTTGGATCGGCTGGATTGTGGATGGGGGTGGTTAAGTCAATGGAGATCATGTTGATGAAGTGAATTTGGTCTCCATTACCACATGGGTGGTGACTCGGACATCCTTGGTGATATTTGTGCTCTGGATCTAGCTCTGTGGGTATTGGCACAAATGGATCGGCCCTATGTGTGGATAAAAGGATAGGGTCTACCCTTGGCACTGATGGCTCTATAGGGTCTCTCGGGTGGAGGGTGCTCTCTGTATGCCTAAAGTGGCGGATGCAGCACTTGGTCCAACTATGCTTGGTTCAAATGCCACCTATGCCTTGGCCCCATGTTTAGCTATTCAAACATGTCATCAATGTCCATGGGGTATTGTTGCTATCGCATATGGTTGAGATATGCCATCTCAGTCTCATCTTCATAATCGCTATCGGAGATCCATAGGCCTTCATTGGCTCTAACAACTATTTATGGCATGTGAGGCTCGTTCTACTCGAGCAAGTTGATTTGGTCCCATCGGGGTTGTTTCGCTCTCTACGGGAGGACCTGATTCTCTTGAGGTGGCAATTGCTCGATTGGAGCATTCAAGGGGAACATCGCCATGAAGTTCTCCTGATAGTCATCTATGGGCGTCACTTGCGAGTGATTGCTATCGGACTCGAAAGGGTCCCAAGGTGCTACCTCATACTCGACTCATCTTCTGAAGATCCTTCTTGGCCTTGTCTATATCCCTCTTGGAGGCAAGTTCTTGAACTTTCCCCTTTCTCGATCGAAGGGGAGGAGTTGTTGAGGCCCACAAGGTTGGTTGTTAGCAATGGGAGATAATCCCCCAATGTGTATGTTGTGTTAGGATTGGCATATGGATCTTGTGCCAACCCATCCTTGTTGCCTAGCCCTAGGCCTTGCATGTTTTCTACCAAGATGTCAAGGGGCAGAGGGTGGTTGAACCCTACTCCTGATTTGTCATATGGCATCTGATATCTTGGTTGACAAAGAACGTGCACCCCTTGTTCATATCTGCCCAACCCATATCCATGCCAATTACATTGGCCAAGGTATTTCAAAGCGAAGTCTGGGTTGGACAGATAGTTGACGTTCTCAGCAAAGGGCTCTTCATCCTCTTCCTCTTGCAGGTAAGGTTCAATGTCATTGTCGAGGCCCCCATATACAAAATTTGTCTAATTTGGTGGGTAGCCCAAAGGGACAATAGTGCCGATGGGGAGGCGAGGTCTCCCCATGTCCTGCATGGACTCAAGCGTGGGTGTTGCTACAATGTTCCGCACTAGATACTCCCCCAGGCCCGTATTGGCCATCTCAATGGTGATCATTGGTGATTGAGGGGGAGGGAATGGGAGTTCTTCCTAGGTCCACTCCATGTTGGGTGAACCAAGCATCTCGACTTCCATTTGGTTGGGCACCTCTTCGATAGAGATGGTTGAGACCAATGGTGGTATCTCTTCCAAGGGCTTCTTCCCATTGTCCTTCGATGTGGCCACCATAGGTGGTGTCATTGGTGAAGGACCAGATGATGAAGATGGGCCCGATTGGTGATTTGAGGGACTTAACAGTGGGGATGTATGCGAAATCGGACCCTGTTTGGATGGATTCAACTGAAAGTCCAAATGTGTCGATGGGAGGGTCGATTGTGGCATCAGCTGCATCGTATTGCAATACTTGAAGGGCTCTAAGTCTGTTAGGACTACATGCACTTGCCCTTCGTATGTGTACTTTAGGCATTGATGGGCTATCGAAGGGACACACTTCATGTCCCTGATCCAAGGCCGGCCCAACAAGATGTTGTAGGCCATCTCACCTTCCAGGATGTGGCACAACGTAGGAATAGTCTTTTGTCCCACTTGGATGGGTAGGACAATTGTGCCAACCATCGAGCATATCGCGTCATTGAATGCTCGAAGAGTATAGGTGGAGGCCACAATGTGAGATGCTGGCAACTTGAGGTGTTTCAATGCCGTTGTTGTGATTATATTGTTGGACGAGCCAGTGTCCACCAACACCCTCTTAAATGGAATCCCGTTGACCCACGCAATGACGTGCAGGGGTGGATCCACCATATCACCAGTCATCGATTTTAGTTCATCTTCTCTAAAGGTGATGACTGGTTCTGTACATCATTTTACATGTCCCACAAAGTTGTTGAAAGAGTTTGCTTCATGGGGCTGTAGCTCGATGGCTTTGAGTATCTCCATTAGAGCCTCTCGATGGGGCGGTGATTGTTGGATGAGCTCATAGATGGAGAGCCTAGCCGACGTGGTCCTTAAACTTTGGGTAAGTTTAGTCTGAATCATGGCCACTGGTCTAGGTGGAGGAGGTTGCGTAGGGTGTTATTGAGGTTGTGACATTGATGGAACCTCTCCTGTAGCTACAGTGGGGGCAGTTGTGCTTGGGTACCTCTTGTTCCATGTCACTATGCTTATCATCCCTACATACCCCTGCATGGGGCAGTTTTGTGTCACCTCATTGACTTGTAGAGTCTTTGCCTACGCATCATGGGTAGGCAGGGGGTCTTTGAAGACCTCCATCTATTGGTTGCTTGGTGCTACGAGATTATCCACCGCTAGCATTTTGTTGTCTATTAGGTCTTGCACTAAGCTTTTGAACTTCCAACATGCGTAAAGGTCATGTCCTTTCTGTCGATGAAATCTACAATATAAGTCTTCCCTATAGCCCTTGGGTTTTGGTGCATTGGGGTCTACGGGTCGACTTTCTAGTAGGTTTATCAAGTTTGCCATGGACAAGCGGTCAAACAAGGAGTCTTTAGACTCTATGAAGGGTGTGAATTGTCGCCTAGGGTGACGCTACTAATTTTGCTCTTGCCTATGATTTTCCTTCTCATAGCTGTCAAGAGGAACTGCCTGATAATTAGCCTTTGGGGGTTGTGTCATATGTGCAGGCTTTGGTATGTTTATGGCAACCTGATTGACCATGGTGGGTTTCGATTGCGTGGACCCAATTTTGGCATTTTTGGGCCACTCTTTCTTGCATGGCTTGGCAATCTCGCCATCCTGTATCTTGATCTCCTCAATTATTCTAGCTTGCACCAGGGCTTCCTCGAGAGTGGCATATTGTTGCAGCTACAATAGCATGGAGATCGACCTTAGGCAACTCTTTGAGAACATTTGGGTCAGGTCGGCCATGGGAGGGAGGTAAGGAAGCTTTGAAAGCAACGTTCTCCACCGATTTCCATAAGCCACCATGGTCTCCTCCTCATACTTCCTGAGGCTAGCTAGGTCACTTAATGATGCCTTCTTCTTGGTGTTGAAGGTGAAACGTTCGAGGAACGCATCCACTAGCTGGTCTAGGTTATTGATGCTATGCTTTAGCAACTGGGTAAACCAATCCGAGGTAGGGCCTACGAACATGGTTATAAATGTTCTTAGAAGCAAAGCATCATTGTCCTGAATGCCAAAGCATTGACTCAGGAATCTTGTCACATGCTCTTGGGCATCTTCATCCCCTCTAAAAATTGCCAATTGAGGCATTTTGAAGTGTTTAGGGTATGGGGGTGCCGACACTGAAGGATGCACAGGGTGACTATGAAGCTGGCATAAAGTGGGCTTTTGGGGCCCAGAAGTCTTGGTCTCCATAGACTCTAAGCGCTCTAGCAATGCTTTGTATGCATCGGAAGATTTGATCTCTTCCTCCTTGGTTTGTTCCCATTGTGAATTGTGGGGAACTTGAGGCCTATGGAGGGGTAGCCGGATAGCGCCCCCTACCTTGGTAGGGCATTTCAGCCCGCTCTTCTTCTTGCTCGAATTCCTCATAGGCTTCTTGAGGAGTTCTTGGGCATGACCTATAAACATGGGTGGGTGCCCGAGGAGGGTGCCCATCATTGGCTCTAGGGGTGGCCTCCCGCTCAGGTCTAGGAGGTCTTGGAGGCAATGCTTGATAAGGTCATGGAGACCTATCTCGCACCAAGGGGTTGTGCCTCTCATAAAGCTCTATCTTATGTGTGTGAGGGGTTGGAATCCTCTCATGCATAGTGTTCTGGAGCAACTCATCTATCTGACGTTGAATGCGCTCTTTGCTAAGATGATACAGGTGCTCTAACTATTGTTGATCTTGCTCAAGCTACATGATTTGTGCTTGGTGGGCGGTATGTTTGGCAAATTCCAAGTCGATTTGTTCTATCGTCTTAGGTCTAGGAGGCCTAGATGCCTCCCCTACATATCTACCTCGGTCATAGTGATCCGAGATCTCTATAGGTCGCTTCCCTCTATCGAGGTTAGCAGCATTCACCCGAGGCTCTGGCCTCAGTAGGTGATCCTGATAAATAGCAGGTGTGGAGGTGCATTGCTCCCATGCTGTGTATTGCTCTTGAGGAATATAGTGGTTTTCCTCATGCTCCCTTTCATATATGTGAAAGGGGTGGGCAGAATTGGCTCACCCTATCTGAAGAGCCTTGCGCTCTGGATTTGGCCTATTGTTTTTGATAGTAATAAGGGGTAGAGGAGGGATGATATAATCATGTGGCCCCTCCTTATGGACCCTATGTTGTTCTAGCACTTCATCGCATGGTGGCCACTCATAATGAGTGTCTAAGGGGGCCTTCCTATGTATGTACTCCTCCTGAAAGGGTCTGTGTTGAATGGGAGTGCCCCTCAAAGGGGTGCCTCTATAGTCCTATTCCGTCATGGTATGATGTGGACTATTTTGTGGGTCAGGCCGCCAAGGTGGTATGACCAAGTCCTTGGGGCTATAACGGAGGTGACTTGTGCCTCCTTGTACACTTTTCATAGCTTCTGCCCGTGATTGGGCTTGGCTACGGGTGTACACCATGGTGGTGGTTCTCTAAAAGATATGTATGTTTTTATCTTCTTTATGATTTTTTTATGCTACACTAAACAAAAAGGGGCCACACAATCAAAGAAGTGATTATCTCATTTATAGATTAAATGTGTGCCCTAAATCTGGTTCAGTGTGTTTTGATTTTTGTTTTGAAAGCCTTGTAAAGAAAATTTTGTTGTACATGCAATATGAGGGCTCTTATGTCTCCCAAAATGGTCGCCCCTTCAATATACCACTGCCAGGCCATTATACCGAACCTCTCAATATACCCGCCCTTACGTGAGGGAAACTATTGGTACGCGAGAGCAGAACAGTACGTGGAACATAGGTGGTACGGAAGGGGAATCACTCTATTTTTGACACCTACCATAGAAGACTTATCCTCATGCACTAGGAATCACCCCAGCTACACTTGGTCAGCTTTCATCAGGATTTACGTCTAGCAACAATCACGATCGGGGTTATGTATGCAAAATTCAAGCCAAGGTGGTGATGAAATCCACCGTTGGTCTTGATCAAGTGTTGGGGTTTTACGACCAACTCCTTGATGTTTATATTATCACGTGGTGTGTGTGGTTCTTTTTACTTGTGCAAAGAAAGAAAACATGCAGCAAAATTCTCTATGCAAGCAAAGAAAGTAGAAAAATCATAGAAACAGAGACAGAAAATTACAGAGGATGTTCAGAAAACCTACCTCTTCTCTGCCCAAACCGGATGCCCCTGAGTTTCTGCTCAAAAAATGCACAGAGAGCTAATCATCCTGGGGTGGGATGAATAGCAGATCTATATTCATCATAGGGTGGGATGAATGCCTATTCATCCCTGGGTGAAACGAATACCAGCTCTGTATTCGTCACAGGGTGGCACGAGCAACAGTCCAACGCCTGAAGGATTAACACCTGCAAGCAAAAACACAAAATTTTGATCAAAAAATTGATCCCAAAATTAGGGGATAGGGTCCCACCATGATCGCCACTGAAAGCACTTGGATACGGAAGCACAGGCGCATCGGGTGCGATGCAAACAAAAGCAGTTGTATTAACGAAACGCTAAGTGCATGAAAAAGGGAAAGCGAAGCATGAATGAAATGAGATGTAAAGCAAAAACAAAGGTGCAGCCTCTTTTATTAATTTTTCTTATGATCAGGTTACAATACGTCTCCCCCCTTTTCAGGGGCTCGGAGCGTTCGATACAATTTTGTTACACCAACGGATGGTACGCTTCCCTTCGGGATCTTTCGCGTGCCCACATTCGAAATGGGTGGGCCAAACGTCATCGCCACTTGCATGAATACATTCTTAGTTCCTTGCTACCCCTCCGATGTTGATATCCTACATACAGAGAAATAACAAATGATTAATAGCACATGCGGATGGAGGGAAACATGCAATCCCCAAGGCCTCCGGTTAATGCATACATGAAATAATTAAAACAGTGATCAAAACTTATCAGAATGGAATGAAATTTAAATAGAAGCATGTAAACACCATCAGGGACACATTGCAAAAAGAACAGTCAAGAAATCTATTGTAGATTTCTAATCGCTCCGGGGTGGGACGATTAGGACTGTCATAAAATGTCCGAAAGTGACCTCCCAAATGTCCCATCCAGAGGCCTCCAAAACACCTACAAACTTGGGGTTAGGAAAAATGGGGCATTTTGAGATGACCCAGAAGGTCGGATTTTGCAGATTCTACCCCGATCGCCCTGTATCCGAAGGCGCTCCTTGTATGTTAGTAAAAGCATAAAACAATGAAAACATAGTCAAAACAAGTCAGAATGCATTGAAATTTGAACAGCAGCATATATGAAACACACAAAACATGATGCAAAAGAAATAGTGAAGAAATATACTATAGATTTCTAATCACTCTGGGGTGGGGCGATTAGGACTGCAATAGTGCAGGGGCGCCCGAGGGCAGGACGCCCATCGTTTGGGGCTTGGTTTTGACACCAATCCACTTGGGATGGGTCCAAAACCTCCTAGGGGGTTGTGTCAGAAAATTGGGTGTGGGATTGTGGCCAATTGTTTGGGTTTTGGGTCCGGATTGCGCTCCTAATGTTCACCCGATAACCTCCCTTCCAAAAGAGAGATCAAGGATGTAGGAAGCACAATGAGGGTGAGGGTATAATTCGGTAGCACTCCATTGCTCCAAATGCTCCTGCTCTATCCTTTTTTGGGGTGAGAAGACTCACCATTTTATAGACCTGAAGGTCTACTTTGAATGTGCATGCAGGGGCGCCACTTGGCCATCATGCCTTGTCAGGGGAGAGAAGATTCCTCCCTGATTAAGGGCTCCATGACTACCTCTATGACTACCTCTTTGAGCTTTGAAATGCTCACTCACACTCCCATGCATTGAAGGTGGAGTTGAGTGGTGGATCTGGGCTGCCATTTGTCAAGGTTTGACTTTTTGCCCATCAAACCTGCTATTCGCCCCACCCTGGAGCGATTGTTGCTAATCATCCCGGGGTGGGGCGAATAGCATTCTAATCATCCTAGGGTGGAACGAATAAGGAGCAGGGTGCTTGAAAGGTGCCAAATTGACCTCTGACCTTCCAAAACTACTTTGGGAGTGGTTAGGACCACTGTTTAACCTCTGGGGGCTGCCCTAGGGGCTATGTATGCCAATTCGGTCAGTGCTTGTAGCCACATAATCAGATTGGTGCTGTTTTGGTGTCTACAATATGGACATGACAGGTTTAGATATAAAATTGGTTACTCATAACCTTTTGCTAGATCTATTGAAGAAGTTAATTAAGTAAAAGCTCAAGAAGATGCATCTGACAGTAGCCTTAATGGTTAAATATGAATTACAAAAGCTATTGGATGTAGAATTTGTCATTTTCATCGACTATCCGGAATGGGTATCAAACATGGTGCCTGTAGGAAAACCTGATGGAAGGATCCATATTTATATAGATTTTAGAGACCTCAATAAGGCAACACCAAAGGATTCATTCCCATTTTCAAACATAGATGCTCTCATAGATGCAACTACGGGTTATGAAATGCTTTCCCTAATGGATGGTTTTTTTGGTTCCAATTAAGCTCGAAGACCAACATAAAATAGTATTCATAAATGCCATGTAGGATATTGTGCTATAAGGTTATGCTATTTGGTCTTAAAAATTTTGGTGCCACATATCAGTGGGCTATGACATATATCTTTCATGACTATATGCATAAGATCTTGGAATATTACATCGATGACTTATTGATGAAGTCATTGCTACATTCAGAGCATGTTGAGGTCTTGAGAAAGGTCTTTGATTGCCTGATAGAGCATAATGTCAGGTTGAATCCTAAGAAGTGCATATTTTGTGTAACTTCAAGAAAATTCTTGGGATTCATCATTTCAAAGTGAGGCATCGAAGTTGATCCAGTGAAGGTCAAGGTAATTTTAGAAATGCGTCCTCCCATGAATATCAAGGAATTAAGAAGCCTACAGGGTAAAGTAGCATCCATAAAGTAATTTATCGCACAATTATCAGATAAATTTTGATGCATGAATTGACTACTACACAAGGGGGTCCCATTCAATTAGGATGAGGACTATGAAATAACCTTTGTTGAGATTAAGTAATATCTGATAATACTACCAGTTCTAGGTCCACCAAGACTAGATGTACCTTTTTTGCTAAATATATTAGAAACTAACTTTGTATTAGGGACCATGTTAGCCCAAAAGAATGTGCAATACAAAGAGTAGGCCATATATTACATTAGCCGAACCTTGGTGAGTTACGAGATAGGATATGCATATGTGGAAAAATTATGTTTAGTAGTAGTGTTCTCTACAAAGAAATTACAACATTATATGTTAAGTCATATGACGTATATCATATCAAAACAAAATCCTTTGCAATATATGATGAGCAAGACGTATCACAATACATGTACTGCAAAGTGGATCATGCTATTGACAAAATTTGATTTGGAATTCATTAGCCAAAATTCCATTAAGGGACAATTCATAGCTGATCAACTGGCTGAGGCACCTCTAGAAAATAGCAAGCCCCTCACCATCGAGCTTCCTGATGATGCATTTTTTTGCCTTAGTAGAAGCACTTTAACCTAAAGAGCTAGATAATAAAGCTAATATGACCTTGTTCTTCGATGGTTCAAAGTGTGATAAATGGGGTGGTGTTGTTCACACTACAAGGTGCTCCTATGCCCTTATTGTTCAAGTTGGAATTTCCTTGCACTAACAATAATGCTAAATATGAAGCCCTAATTTTGGGCCTCCAAATAGCTGTCACCATGAATATTAAAAGGTTAAATATATTTGGTGATTCCCTTCTCATTTTTAACCAAGTGAAGGGACTTTTTTAGTGTTGATGTCATATCCTAAAGTCTTACAAAGATCTTGTTGATACATATTTAGCTCAGTTGGAATGGTACGACATTGATGCAATCCCTTGTTCATTCAATAGATTCATAGATACTATGGCATATTTGGGATCCTTAATCCCTCAAAATTTGTTTGATGATTTTACTACCATCCACATAAAAATGTTGTCACACTCTGTTGTGTAGCATGAAGCTTTGGATAACAAAGAGTCAATCAACATGATTTAGGTAGAACCAAACCATGAGTGGTTCTACAGAGCCAGATATTTTCTCAAGGGAGCGTCCTAGGGGTCTTTGATCTTGTAGGATCCTATAGGGAGTGGTACTACCATCCACCATAAGGTTTTTTCCAAGTCTATATTTGTGAATGTTAAACCGTAGGGGAAACATGTTGTCTTGTCAGTTGAGGTTGAGAGCTATCATAACTGGATGTCATAGATATACGACTTCATTAAGCTTGGTGTAATCCCTCAGGTATTATCGTGTGCCATGAAGCACACATTTAAATGGAAAGTGATAAAGTATATCTTGTTAGGTGATATTTTATATCATCGAAGCTACGATGGATTTCTCCTTCATTGTCTTAAGCCCCAAGAATCATCTTGGGAAATTTCACAAGCTCACGATGGTACATGTGATGACCATTTCAACGACATGGTTATCTTCAAGTGCATAATTTGCATGGGTTATTATTGGCCCACTATGGAGAAGGATTGTAATGTGTATGTTAGGAAATGTGTTAAATACTAGAATTATGCTAATATTTCACACCTGCCATCACAGGCCTTACAACCCATTCAAGCGGCTTGGCCATTTTCTTAGTGGGGTTTGGATCTCATCGGTAAGATCTCTCCTCCATCATCGAGCCAACATACATTCATTATTATGGCTACTGAGTATTTTACTAAGTGGGTGGAAGAAATCCCATTAACAATGATAACTAGAGCATGTATTGCTAAGTTCATACTCACCAATATCATAAGTTATTTTTTGATATCATCCAAGTTTGGATAATGGAACATCATTCAAAAAAAAAAATATGAGATCTTTTATGTGCAAGTACAAGATAAAACATAGTTTTGTGACTCCATATTATCCATAGGCAAACGGGTAGGCTGAAGCTTCAAACAAGACAGTGGTATCCATCTTGAAAAATATGGTATAATAACACCACAAATATTGGCACATCCAGTTTCCCCTTGCATTATGGGCTTACAGGACTAGCATTCAGACACCCACTAGGGCAACTCTGTTTTCACTAGTATATGGTGTTGAGGCCATTATGCCCTTAGAGTTGGAAATTCCAAAATTACACGTCGTATTGAAATATTTCATGGATGATGGCATCGCATGGCAAGCTCACCTAGATCAATTGACACTACTTGATGAACATCATGTGAATGCCCTTGAGCATCTCTGCATTTATAAAGAGCACTTAAAATGAGCTTACAATGACAAAGTCCATCTGAGAGACTTTGAGGTTGGTGATCTTGTGCTGAAAGAGAACCAATAGAACTCAAATATATCACCAAAAATGTGAGATAAATTTGTAGCTAATTGGTTAGGTCCGTATATCATCTCTGAGAAGATTGGACCTGGGACATATCACTTAACATCATTGGAAGGGGTTGAAGAGCCTGAACCTCTCAACATCCTTCACCTTAAATAATTTTATACCTAAAACCATCAAAAGTTCCCAAAGGCATCTGTAAGCCCTTTGGTAATATAGTAAAAGGCTCCAAAGGCATCTGTACGCCCTTTGCTCAAATTAAGAAAAAGCTATAAAATATAAAAAATTTGGAAAATATCAAAATTCAAAAACATTGCATTACATTTCATTTGCATCATCACATTATAGTTATTGCATGCATTTTATATTGCATTGCATTAGGCATATCCATATGTCACACTTGCATTAGGATAGGTTGTGTTTGAAATCTTACAAACGATGCCATGTTTGTGTTTCAATCATGCATCTTTGCACTATTACTATCATTCATCACCCTTGTGAGTAATTGTGTTTTTCAACACAACCCTTCTTATTGCTATGAAGAATATACTAAGGTTTTCTAGTCACTCAACCATACCTAGTGGTCTTCTTAAGAGTTTGGTAGAAAGCTTGCTTTGCTTTTGTAGATGAGGTCTAGTTTTGATAGCCCTTAGCATATAAGAATCCTATCACTAATATCCAAACTAAACAATCCTAATTAGGACTAGGGATAGATGAATTCTATGAAGCGGGACCAGGTATCCTGAGGTGAAAATTTTATCTTTCTTATCCCCCTGTGCAAACGATGTGGGAAATGTTGGCAATTGGCAAAAGGACAAGCTTGCCCCCTACCCAAATAAATCCCTTGCTTACAAATGAAGGAGAAAAATCCTAGAATGAAATCCCTAAGTGAAATTCCAAAGTTAAATCCTCAGAAATAAAATCAAATCAAGATCAAATTCAAAGTGAAATCCCATCAGTATCAAATCCCTTACTCAAAGAAAAAAAGATATATAAAAAAAGAAAAGTACAAAATAAACAGTGGTTTTTATCACTAAAATAGAAGTACAAAATAAATAGTGATTTTTATCACTTTACATGAGCAAGTATCCCGATAAATTAAATAAAATAAGGGGGTGAGCTTGAATCCCTAGAATTGTCAGCACTACCGTACCTTACGCATGATGATATGTCTGATACATTAGCATTTTTCTTTTGTGTAGACCAATGTTTGAATGTGGAAGAGCTAGCTTCAGGTGTCCTATATTGCCTAGTGGTCTAGTCTAACTAAAATCTAAACCTAGGATTGGATAGACATTTGAGGATCCCCAATATTAGCAATGGGTTGAAAGAATCCCGCTTGACATCGGGGTATGCTTATACCTTATCTAAATATACTCATTTGCACACACAGGGATAATGAATATTTAGGGTCTATCCTAGCGAAAGCCTTATATTTCAGAAGTCTAGTATGGTTAGTATACAACTTTTGATAAGTCAACTAGGGTGTTTGAGTTTCATGGAAAACCTCAAAAATTCCCAAATAGCAACAAACAATTTTCAATGCAATCATCAAAAAATCAATTTCTTTTATGAGAGTTTGTTTATTAGAATTATTATAATATAGGCTAGATACCGGATGGATGTCAGAAATGATATTTGCATGGCCACTGACTATGTTATCCATATTCTTTTAATTTACAAAATCTTATGAATATAAACCATATATAATTGCATCTCACATATGGGTGCACAATCTATCAATTTTCATAAAAAGATATAGCAATTGCATCTCATGATTGTTAGACATTTTGTGGTGTCATCCATTAGATTGTTAAACTCATATACATGATGTTTTAAGTGATTAAAGCATACATGTCCACTTACAGAAAATCATTAGCAAAAAGAAAGTATATATATGCAATACATACATGGCATAGATTATGTCATAACAACATAAATTAAATGCATACAAGTACAACAAACATTGTATTCATATACATTCATCATAGGTAGTCCATCTACACATATATATCATTGCATCTAAAATCATACATCCATCATCTATCTAGTGCATGTCATCCATACATCACATCATATAGCATAAAGTAAAACATAATATCAGCACTGCATCCATATGCATCTCATAAAATCTAAAAATAATAAAAATAATAAACTACACATATAATGAGTCTCAATGTCAGATCATATATATATATATATATATATATATATATATATATATATATATATATATATATATATGTGTGTGTGTGGTGTGTGTGTGTGTGTGTGTGTGTGTGTGTGTGTGTGTGTGTATCAAAAAATAATAATAAGCAGTACACCAACATGTGTCAAAAATACCCGTAGGCTACATTTGTTTAGGTCCTTGACCTTACAAAAAAAAATGGTACAACATCTATCTAGATCTATACTAAGTACAGCCTGTGTCCCTAGCGTGAGAGGCTCCACCCTCACCTCCACCATCCCTATGTCTGGAGCTGGCACCCAAAGTCCTCTCTGATATGTGACTCTTGTGGCTGGAGCGAGATGAAGACTGGCCTATCTCTCAAGTGTGAGTCCTCCTGAGAGCTTTAAGTTGTGGGCATCTCTAGAACCTCACCCCCTAGTAGCTGAATTGATCCTCTTAGGGTAGTGATGTAGGCAAAATTTTGTGCTCCCTCATCAATGTGCTGCTGCACTATAGCCTAGAGTCTCCTGATCTCTTCCCCTTGATCTAGCCCTACTAATACCTACACTGCCTGAGCTTCTAGAGTATTTAGTGGTACTAGAGCATCCTGTGAAGTATATGGATCTCCCCTCTCAACCAAGAGCACATCATGTTGTTCCCTAAGAGCATCTAGCTAAGACTATAATAGGATGCACTAGTCTATAACCCACTTTATCTTTGTATTTGTCATGGTAGTCCTAGCCTATAAAATGGTCTTCTCCTCCTCATAGTCATGCCACTAAGACTACCCTGCTATAAGTTGAGACTGTAGATCCCCCACCTTTGCCTGTAAGGTGGCAATGGTGGTGTCCTAATGTAGATGTGTCTGCAGAGAGCCTACCTGAGTCTATAGGTTGGAAACCTGGGCCCTAATCTAGCCAACCTCACTTTCTGGTGGGACCTCATCCTCCTCGAGAGCATCACTCTTCTCCTCAACTGGAGGTGCATCCTATGTAAATCCTCCCTCACCCCATCTTCCATCAGTCCTCTGACATACCTAACAATCATGAGGGTCTACCTCTACTCCCTCTATGCCCTTGGCTGCATCATTTGCTATACTACCTAAGGGGCCCTTAAAACCCTACCATGCCTTGAGTGTCCACCAAGTGTAATAGTTAGGATAATTCCCTGCATTCGTGAGCCTTGAATCTTGAAAGTCATCATCCTAATTGCCTAGTGGAGTCACCCTAGGCTAGGCTAAGTCCCTCTCTAGAGTGAGATGATGGTATATGGTAGGCAGATCTAGAATGTCCTACCTAATATCAAAAGATATGGTGACATGAGAGAAGTAAAATAACTTTCATACCTTAGACTTACATCTAAGGAACCATCTATCTTTGCATTCCTGATGCAACCGATAATTGGCCTCCATCCATGGAGTGTAGTCTATGTATGGGTGCCAGTCTACCTCACCTGCTTGTAGTCGTAAGAACTATCCAATGTAGTAAGACAGGTCACCTGCATGAGACCTACTTTGGAAACCCTCTTGCTCATGAGGCCAACATGCTACATAGCACTAGAGCACCTCTGCAATGGTGATGATATCAAGTGGTAAACTAGTGGGGTGCTTGATTTTAATGTTCTTCCACCACCAGATATAAAGTAATAGGCTGCAGTCGATGCCTACACTGCTCATCTATGTGATCTGATATAGATCATTATAGATCTATGCTAGTAGGGCACTCCCCCAGGACATGATCAAAGGCTGATCAGTGCTGCTCACCAAGAAATCCTATGTATTAGCTAAGAGGTTCCAAGGTAACCTCACTTTGGAAGAGTCAGGCAGGACAATATACATGATTAGGTGCATGAACAAGACTGCTCACTAGGAGAAGACCTATTGGGTGTACGAATGCTTAATGTGAACCCCTCAATGGTCTAAATGTCATTGTGCTGGATCATTGTGACCACCAAATATCATCATGAGCACAACATATTTTGCATCCGTCGATGAATATGTGATGGCCTCACCATCCAAATGGAGTTAGAATATGTTGTAGACATCCTCCTATGTAAGTCATCTCACCTGTCGGTAGGTGAAAGGTATTGGTATGCACGTCCCAATGTTGGGAAAATGTAGTCATGTAGGCTTGATCAGCCTTAATGCTGGGGAGGTGCAAGATATATCTAAATACCATAGCCTATAACCAATCCTACTCCACCTAGGTCAAGGCACCACATAGGTTGTGAAGGATATCCAATTCCCTCACCCTCACGGTTAGAGTTTGGTCAATGGAAAGTAAATAAAAAAATCAACCAAAAATACATAAAAAGTGACTTAAAAATGACAAACAAAATTATAAAATCATAAAAGCACATAAAAATAAAAATGCACTCAAAAATTTCAAAAAAAAATTAAATACCTGTTAAAAATTCAAAAAATTGAAAAAAACCAAAAAAATAATAAAAAATAATAATTTTTTTTTTCCTAAGGTTTCGAGTTGTGACTCGGACCTGCGGTTAGGATGGTATTCAATTTTATGATCGTTGGGATTTAAATCCCACTATGGTTTATAGTCGTGGCCCCCAATTTTCCAATTGGGGACCTCGTCTGCCAATCGCGGTCAAGAGGGAAGGCCTTTTCAGGGTCCTTCCTCATCTTGAGACCCCAAAAAAATAAAAAATAATAAAAAAAATAATGAAAAAAAAAAAATTAACCCTCCCCTTAAGCTAACCTAAGCTAAACCTAACTAGGGTGAGGTTCATTACCGATGTTTTAATGAAGTTCATTTGACCCATTACTTAATGAGGTTAATTTTAAACTAGTAAAAATAAAAATGGTCAAGGGTTTTGTGTGCTTCTACCTTAGTAGCACCGGCTCCTCCAGGTTGGTTTGCCATCGATGTGGTTGGTGTTGAGGTCAAATTCTAGTAGCACTTCACGTTAGAATTATCTACTCATATCTTAGAGCACTCAGGATTTGCAAGCTATCAAATTGAAAATGACGTAAAAAATGATAGGATTTTTTTTAAATATCTTATTTTTGCCTGACTGCGGTTGACACCCGCGAGCACAGAACTAGGGTTTTTTGACCACGGATGTCAGCCGCAACTACCAAAATTTGAAAACCTAGCTACTGTTGACAAATGCAGTTAGTAAACCATAATAAATATTGAAAAAACCCATCGTGAGGAGCTAAAAAATGCTAAATTAAAAATACCCATTTGATCAAAATTGCCAAAAATATTAAAAATAATGAAAAAAATTAGATAAACTAAAAAGCCAAATGCACCTTGTACCTAGTAATTTACCCTATACACTTGGTGGTTGCAATGACTTGTGCTCCATGCAATCCGACATGATGAGTATATTACCATAAGGAAATTTGGGGTAAATTCATCATTGCTGAATTGATATGCTTCATTCAATCTCTAAGAAGACCCAGACGGCCAAAGTACTCCATGGAAATGAAGCAATCATATCACTTCATCTATGAAACTTGTAGCAAATCATCAAACAATATTATTCAACACATGCCTAATTGGAATTGCTATCATCTTGATTCCCTAAGAAGGCCATTGAGGCTAGACCGCTCCATGAGATAGAGATGTACAATTACTCTTAACAGTTGCAATCATAGTTGATTAGGCCTAATCAATTATCAAATGCTAAATATTATTTTGTTCAAGGTCATTCATAGTGGTCAAGCGACTCGTCGCTTCATTTAATTGTCCTACCCTCATCAACTTGTCACTTGAGGGGGTAGTCATAATATCATAATCATAATCAAAGTCAACAAAATATCCCTTGATCGTAGATCCCTTGATCTTGTCAAAATTACATTTGTCTTATGAATCATTGTCAACGACTATCATAAGCTTACCCTTTTCTGGGGCAAAAATCAAATATAATAGTTAAGTTAGTATCTCTCCTCCTTTAATATCTATATGGCATGTAATCCTATAGTAACACTAAAGCTACCCAATCGTCGTTGGATCTTGCCAAAGCTTTGCAAATTTAAGCCTTCCATACAATTGGAAGCAATGATTCTAGGATACACGTCCTTTTTTTGGACCCTAAGCATCTAATTTTGATCATACTAATGATCATCATCCAACCTATGACATCATTTTAGGAGGTCTATTTTTGCTCAACATTGTTCGATCTCACAATGCATCTCAAAAGGGGTATTTGTAGACACCTAAAATGCATCATGTCGAGGCGACTACTCATATGAGACATGCTAGAATACCATATGAAAGTGTAACCACCAGAAAGGGTCACACCCGATAGCGGCTCCTATTGTGATAAATGGTAAAGATATAGCATGCATACAAGAAAACAAAATTGACAACAAATGAAACAAGAAAGAAAACACTTTATTCCATTGTATTCAAAGCCAAAATCCAATTACAAGTACGTCCCTCTTAGGGATATTCATTTTGATACAATATTACAATAGGAGTCCATAATTTTTTTCCCTCTTAAGGGTAGGTGTGATTTCCAAATGCCTTTTAGAATGGCATGAACTGATCTAGAGTGGAGGTGCCCTCTTCTTCGCAATGGGGAAGGAACTTGATGGTTTTCTCTCCTTTGAAACTATTCCCTACAGTCAAGAAACAACAAGAATGTCAAAAATATAGGTAGCCTCTCATGATGAGGCCCTTTTAGGTAAATTGCATAATGACACCATTAACATGCATAATCAAGAAAACATAAAGAAGGCTTCTAATCTATGTAAAGTGAATCAAGATTCATGTAATAACGTAAAGGAAAGTAGCATCTATACTATGCATGGATCATATATGAAAAGTGAAGCATAAACATGCATAAATAAATAATTTAAGTCATAATTGAAGCATAAGCATAAAATGTAAATATAACCTAGTTCTTCGGTCATAATTCTTCTAAAATTCTATTAAACCATAAAAACATCTAATCTAACCTAATTAGTCAGACAAAAATAGAAATAGGAAGGTGGTTATACCTCTGCTACAAACTGCAGCTCTATTGTGTGGTCTACACTATAAACCATGACTGATAGTCATGGTTAGCACTCTAATAGGCTTACCCTTAATTCCAAGGGTATCAGGCTTAACCTCATTATCCAATTGATGTTCAAGGGTCGCCTTCAATTTCCTTCTGATAGGTTTGGCAGTCAAATTGTAGACACCTAAATCGTATCATGCTTAGGGGAGCTACTTACATAGACACACTCATAAGATCATAAGATATAATCTTGGACTTTCCAAGCATCAACAATGGTTCTTACCACTCATTTGGGGCATTTTCAAGCCATCCAAGCTTGGCCGCTCAAGCCAAGAGTGACCAAATTCTAGCCGCTCAAGCCTAGAGTGACCAAACCTAGCCACTGTAGATGACAATGGCCAAATCATAGCCACTATAGACGATAGTGGCTAAGCCATAAGAAGTGATTTTCCAACAAACAGGCCCAATCTCGGATAGAAGTGGTAGTCTGCATGCAATAAAGGTGAGTGGTAGTGAATTTGCATTCCTTTTCACGACCAGTTCACATAGGAGACTTGAGTTTGCATTTAGAATTAAGTTAACTGACCTCCAAGCATAAACAAAGGACAAAATCTTCTCATGCTAATGACCAGTTCACATAGAAGACTCAAGTGGGTAGTTAGATTTTAGTTAACTGGCCTTCAAATATAGACAATGAACAAGAGCTTCTCATGCTAACTTGCACTACGCATGAGAAATTCATTTCTAGGGCTTGGACATAGACCTAGGGTTTCACACTATAAAAGGTGCAAGCCTAGGAGCCTTATCATATCTAGAGATCCTTTAATATTTTATCATACAGAGAATAGAGACCTAAATCATATACAAGAGATAATTTCAGAGAGAGAGTTCTCTTTGATATCACGTGTGCAATGGAGCTTTGACAAATCAAAGGGCATAATACCTACTTTCTTCAACATCAGATCATAATATTTGACCCATAGATTTGGGGCAAGGAGAGCAAGGTTTTCTTTAGTGGCCGTTATCTTGGACAGTGGCCCGCAGGCTTGGCTTAGATAGACATAGCATATTTTATCTTGTTTTCTTATATCATTAGCATAGATTTACTTGATTCCATGGTATTATTTTATCATATTTTTGTTATTCTTTGATTACTAATAACCTCATCCAGGGAGGCAATCTCAGACACCTAAAAGTGTGTTTTTTTATTTCTTGCAGGGCCACAAGTACATCAAACAAAGATTACAACATACGAGAGCAAAATGGATCCCTCTAGGATACAGTCCTAGAGAAGGAGGCATCTGTAAGCCCTCATACATTTTTGTGTGCAGAACCAAGAAGCTTTTATAAGTGCACCACCTCTTTGTGGAAGGGGCACTCCTTGCCAACTTGTAATTTATAGTATCAAAATGGGTATCCCTAAGAGGGACCGACATGTAATCAAGCTTCAATATCAATAAAGAGATCCATATTTTGTTATTTTGTGTTATATGCTTTTTCCTCTTATCTTTCCATTTCATCTTTGGTATTTTAAATAAGCATTGCAAGTAAGGGTTCTTAAAAAAAAAGGGACCGGTGCGCGCGTTCCTAAGGTCGCTACATAAATCACTATGATGGGCCTTCATTTACCCAGATTTGCATTTATTGGCTCTCCTAGACTCCTAGGGCATCCATAATGCAATTCATAATGAATCTTGGAAAGTAGGTAGGGGATAAATGCAATAGCTCTCTCTTAGTATACTCGATTGAGTGTACAATTCGATAGGGCTCCGCTACTCAAATATCCAATGATCTCTTTGATAGTTTACCCTAATTATGAGGGGTACTTATAGGACTACCCAAGAGATAAGGGTGGCTTCCTAGAGAATCCAAGATCAAGAAGGGGTGGTTAGGATAGTTGGAATGGAAGCTTTCACCTTCTAACCACCTTCTTCTAGATCCAATGGTCGTTTCAACCAATTTGGCTCGGATTGAAGGCCAACTAAACTTCAGTTAAGACCGTAGGTCACAACTACAATATAGACTATAAACCACAGGTCTCAGTCATGGTTTAGCTATAAAATATAGGTTTGGGCTACGGTTCAGACTGGTTAGGTGAAGGAGCCCAAATTGAGTGGTTAACCACTACTCTATCTTGGATTCTATCCAAGATCTTCCATATGGTCTTGTAGCATGTCCATATGAGTAGTCACCCTTGACATGATGCATTTTAGGTGTCTACAAATGCCCCTTTTGAGATGCATTGTGATATCAAACAACACTGAGCAAAAATATACCTCCTAAAATGATGTCGAAGGTTCTATGATGATCATTAGTCAGATCAACATTAGATGCTCCAGGTCTAAAAAAAGGATGCGCATCTTGGAATCATTGCTTCCAACTCTTTGGAGGCTTAAACTTGAAAATCTTGTGCCCTTCTCATCTCATTTGGTGTGGTTGTGCATTACATAGGTATATTCTGACCCATAGATCCGAAATGCGAAGAACAACAAGCAACATCATATTTGCTATTTACCCCAAGAAAAGGGGTAAGCTTATGATAGTTGTTTACAATGATTCACAAGGATGAACACAATTTTGACAAGATCAACGGATCTACAATATTTGAGATATTCTATTGATTTTGATTATGATTCGATATTATGACTACCCCATCAAGCGACGAGTCGATGATGGTAATGACAATGTATGAAGCGACGATGTCACTTGACCACCATGGATGATCTGAACAAATTTAGATTTGAGAAAATTAATGCCTTGGCTAGGCCTAGTTCAAATTTTTATTCCAACTATTAATATTATTTTCACGCTTATATCCCATGGAGTAGTTGGGCTACAATAGCCGTATTAGGGAATTGAATTGATACAAATCCAATAAGATTTGTGTTGAATCAAATTATCGATGATTTGCTAAAAAAGAGGTCATAGAAGAAATGACATGCAACACCTCGTTCCTGTGGAGCAGTCCGACCATGAAGGCCTTCTTAGGGATTGAAAATAAGCATATCAGATCGACGATGATAATTTTTATCCCAAATGTCCTTATGGTAATTTACTCATCTTGTCGGATTGCATGGATCGCAAGTCGTTGCAACCGCCGAGTGTATAGGGTAAATTACTAAATACGAGGCGCTTTTGGTGTTTTAATTATTTGATTTTTTTGAATGTTTTGAATTATACATTGAACTTATTTATTTGGTTGGGAGGTATGTCGCTCCATGAAAAGATTATCATAGTGATGACCTCAGTTGTACTTTATAATCTTAACCAGATTTTTAATTTTTTATTGGATCTCGGTGCTTGATTATCACCAAATTTCCAAATTAGCTTGATTTTATTGAGCTCTGACCCAAGAGGAGGCATTAATTGATATTTTTGTCCCTTGTTATGGAGGTATTTTCTAAAATTGTCTGCCAATTGCAAACCTTGGTTAGGGTCTGTGGTTTCCATTTGCAAATTTTGGAACTGTAGCTAGGGCCTACGGTCCATGCAGAATATGAGAAGTCTATAAAAATTCCAAATTTCAAATATCTCTCATTATTCCTTGATAGCAACTTGCAAACTGGAGTAGTGATAGTGATAGTTGATAAAACTGACCTGTAACCTACCATACATTACCCGCATACCGACTTACAACATGATGGCAGGGTGTGGGCAAGTGTCTTCTAGCCGTGGGGGACGAGGCAAGGGTAAGGTAACTCAAAAACCAAACCCTGCATCCATTACTAGTTAAAAATGAACCCAATTAAGAAATTGGTAAATCAATTACACTAAACTGCTAGTAATGAACCTCATCTTAGGCTAGGGTAGCTTAGATTTAATTAATTTTTGCATTTTTGGCCATGGTATCGCACCCGGTAGGACTTCAATCAGATACTATAGGTACCAGCTGCGATCAACATTCAAAATCCCAACAATCAATTTTTGACTGCATGCAGATCGCAGGGTTGACCTGCGATTCGCCAACTTTAGGAAAAATTTATAAAAAAATTAATTTTTTTTAATTTTTAGAGACAATTAATATCATTTAATGCATTTTTGACCTATTTGATTGACAAATTTGATTTTTAGGCCTGCATGATAACATTTTTTTGCAATTTGATCAATTTTTTACTATTTTTGATGATTTTTAGGTCAATTTTTAATTTTTTTTCTTTTTTAGTTAGATTTTTCCTTATATTATGCTATTTATTTTAGAGATTGACCTCTAGAGCATGAGAGCCTAAAATTCTAAAGAATCTCCATAGAGAGCTCACTGATGGTGAGCGTGAGTGGTTCAGAGATGTCATCTTCAACTATGTTCTAGATCTACCCACCATTAGGGTAGATCAATCCTATTTGATTACATTATACCGACACTGGAATTGTTAGTCTTACAATGACACTAAGAGGGGGGGTGAATCAGTGTAGCTCTTTTAAGCTTGAATTTACAGCTCTTAAAATAGAAGCAATTAAAACTTATAACAAGATACAACAAGAATAACAGAAGAGCATCACACAACACAAGATTTAACGAGGTTCACCAATGTGGCTACTCCTCAAGAATGACTGCTTGGACTACCATCCAAATCCAGCCTTTGCAAAGCAACAACTTTACAATCACTTTACCAACACCCACTGGAAGGAGCACCAACCCCTTATTTATCTGCACCAACAGAAAGGAGCACCAACCCCTGATTTACCAACACCTACTAGAAGGAGCACCAACCCCTGATGCCAAGCTGCAACCTGGACTTGAATTATGAATCTAGAAGATTAACAGAATGATACCTCACTTTTACAAGATCCCGACAAGACTGCTTCACCTTAGCGATCTCTACGCACTCTGCTCTCTCTATGAAATTACTTCGCACAATCTGCTGCATCACAATTGAACGATCATCTTCTCCCTTTTGCGCACTCTGCTTCCTTTGCAAATTTTGCACTTAGCATGATTCGATATGACTTGCACTCTATGCTCTATGATCGAACTTCACGCACATCGACCACATTCAACCATCTGTTCAACACTACACAACTTCTCCAAATAGTCCTCCTTTTATAACAATATTTTCAAGATGAAAACTCTAATCTCAGTTAGTTGTAAACCCTACTCTTAGTCGGCTACAAACCCTAATCTTTGTCGACTGCAAACCCTAATCTTCGTCGGCTTACATCGGTCTTCGTCGGCTTCAACTACCCCTGTAACTCTTCTGTTGCTGTTGCCGCAAAAACACATGTCGTGATATCACGACACTTTCGCCTCCGTACGCTTACTCTTAGCTTTGGCCCGCGAGAATACAACATGTAGCGATATCGCGACACTTTTTTGTCCATACGCTTTCTCTTAGCTTTGGCCCATGAGAATACATGTAGCGATATCGCGACACTTTTTCATCCGTACGCTTTCTCTTAGCTTTGGCCCATGAGAATACAACATGTAGCGATATCACGACACTTTTTCCTTCTTGCTACTTTTCTTGGCTTGCACCCACGAAAACATAACATGTCACGATATCACGACACTTTTGCCTTCATACTCTCCTTTACTTTTGTCGTGAAATCATGACACTTTTGTCTTCTTACTTTCTCTCTCTTCCTTTAGTCACGAAAATGTGACATGTCGCGATATCACGACACTTTTTCTCCTTAGCGCTTTATCTTGCCTTTGAGTCACGAAAACGCGACATGTCGCGATATCGTGACACTTTTTCTCCTTAGCGCTTTCTCTTGCCTTTGGGTCACGAAAATACGACATGTCACGATATCGTGACACTTTTTCTCCTTAGCGCTTTCTCTTGCCTTCAGGTCGTGAAAACGTGACATGTCGCGATATCGCGACACTTTTTCTCCTTAGCACTTTTTCTTGCCTTTGGGTCACAAAAGTCGCGATATCGCGACACTTTTTCTTTTGAACTCTCTCTCCTGCAATATGTCACGAAATCATGACACTTTTTCTTCCGTACAATCTCTCTTGCAATATGTCGTGAAATCGTGACACTTTTTCTTTTAGACTCTCTCTCCTGCAATATGTCGCGAAATCGTGACACTTTTTCTACTTGTACTTTTTCTCTTCCAACATGTCACGAAATCGTGACACTTTTTCTACTTGCCTTTTTCTCTTTCAACATGTCACGAAATCATGACACTTTTTCTACTTGCTCTTTTTCTTTCCAACATGTCGCGAAATCGTGACACTTTTTCTTTCTTCTTTCTCTTCCAACATGTCACGAAATCGTGACACTTTTTCTTGCTTGCTTTCTCTCTTTCAACATGTCACGAAATCGTGACAATTTTTCTTTCTTCTTCTTTCTCTTCCAACATGTCACGAAATCGTGACAGTTTTTCTTTCTTCTTCTCTCTCTTCCAACATGTCATGAAATCGTGACAGTTTTTCTTTCTTCTCAACATGTCGCGATATCGTGATAGTTTTTCTTTCTTCTTTTCTCTTCCAACATGTCATGAAATCATGATAGTTTTTCTTTCTTCTTCTCTCTCTTCCAACATGTCATGAAATCGTGACAGTTTTTCTTTCTTCTTCTCTCTCTTCCAACATGTCATGAAATCGTGACAGTTTTTCTTGCCTGTTGTATATGTCGCGATATCGTGACACTTTTCTTACTTGTCTTTTTCTTTGATCTTTTGCAAGTGGTCCACTTCGGTCTTCTTGGAAAATCACTGTACATACTCTGAGTAACCTTTGAACTCCTGTCTTCTGCATCTGACTAGCTTTTGAACTTCCTGTCCACTGCATCAACAGATCTATCTGACTGTGTTGACAACAATGACAATACTATTGTTGTACCTTGCTCAACAATCTCCCCCTTTGGAATTGTTGGCAACACACGTGCAATTTCCTGTAACTCTTCTCCCCCTTTGACAATAATACCAAAGGGCTACTGCAGACTCCCCCTGAGTCCATGCACAACATTCTCAGGCACAATTTATTACACTTAGCAAAAATCATGAACATGAGCAAAAAGATAATCAAATACTTAAATGCTCCCCCTGAGAATGTGATCTCTGTAGCTAGTCAATTCTTGGGAAGTGTGACCACTCCCAATTTATTGCGAAGGTACTTAAAAATTTCCTTGGGCAATAGTTTTGTGAAGATGTCTCGCTACTTGCTCTGTAGTTGGAACAAAATCCAACTTAACCTCACCTTCCGCAACTTTGTCCTTCAAAAAATGATACCCGATAGCAATGTGTTTTGTGCGTGAATGCATCACCGGATTCTTGGAGATGTTAATGGCACTGGTGTTATCACACTTAACCGATATTGGCTCACAGAAGCTAATACCAAGATCTTTCAAGGTTTGTTTCATCCACAATACCTGCGTACAACATGTTGTTGCTGCAATATATTCTCGCTTGTATTGTCGATAGAGAAACTGACTCTTGTTTCTTACTGTGCCATGCGACCAATCTGTCTCCAAGATAGAATGCACCTCCACCGGTACTCTTTCTGTCATCTACACATCCTGCCCAATCTGCATCTCGAATACGAAATAAGGGTGAAGTCTTTACCTTTCGGATACCATAACCCATACTCCATAGTACCTTTGAGGTACCGAAGAATCCTCTTCACTCATTGTCACATGAGTCTCCTTGGGATTAGCCTGAAATCGTGCTACCATGCATACTGCCTGCAAAATATCTGGTCCGGTGGTCATCGGATACCAGTAAGCTTCCAATCATAGATCTGTACATGGTTTGATCAACAGTTGGAGATTTGTCATCCTTGCTCAACTTGCAACCTGTTGTCATGGGAGTGCTAACTGGCTTACAATCCTCCATTGTGAACTTCTTTAACATCTCTTTCACATATTTAACTTGAGAAATAAATATGCCCTTCTTATTTTGATTAACTTGCAACCCGAGGAAATACGAAAGTTCACCAATCATTGACATTTCAAATTCTTTCTGCATCTTATTTGCCAAATCTTTACATGACTCATCTTTGCTGCTGCCAAATATGATATCATCTACGTATACAACAAGAACAATAAGATGCCCATTTTCTGTTTTGACATACAAATTACTATCCACCATACCTTTCTTAAACCTTTGTTGAGTGAGATAGTTGTCTAGCCTTGCATACCATGCTCGGGGTGCCTGTTTTAAACCATATAATGCTTTCTTCAATTTGCACACCAAGTTGGGATCATCACCAAGTTGGAAACCATCTGGTTGTTCAATATAAACCTCTTCTTCAAGTTTCCCATTCAAAAACGCTGATTTTACATCCATTTGATAAACCTTGAAATTCTTGTAGACTGCTAAAGCCAGAAACATTCTAATTGCCTCTAGTCTAGCTATTGGTGCAAACGTTTCCTCAAAGTCAATGCCTTCAACTTGAGCATAACCCTTGCATACCAATCTTGCTTTGTTTCTGACTACCTGTCCATCTTCATTCAATTTGTTTCGAAAAATCCATTTGGTCCCGATTATATTTTTGTTTGCAGGTCTAGGTACTAACTCCCAAGTTTTGTTTTTCTCAATCTGATCTAATTCTTCATTTATTGCCTTCATCCAGCTCTCATATTTGCTTGCATCAACAACATTTTTGGGCTCAATGTTGGATAGCAGAGAGTAGTTACTTACTACTCTTCTTCTTGTCTGAACACCAACTTTGGGATCTCCAATTATTTGCTCTCTAGGATGATTTTTCTGCCAGCTGCCTGTTTTGAATTTCTTATTTTCTTCCACTTCTGAATCATCATCTGAGTCAATTTTCTGTATCTTTTCAATTTCGTTTTCCTCATCTCTTTCAATAACCTCTTCATAAATTGGGTAGTTCGTTTCATAGCTAATTGCTCGTTCTCTACCTTCATCAAATTTAACATCGACACTGTCCACAATTTTCTTTAGCTTCTTATTGTAGCATTTGTAAGCTTTGCTTTTTGATGAATAACCAACAAAAATACCTTCATCCGCTCTATCTTCAAACTTACCAAGATTATCTTCAGTTCTTTTGATGTAGCACTTGCTGCCAAACACTTTGAGGTATTTTGTTGTTGCCCTTTTTCTGAACCATAACTCATAAGGAGTTTTGCTTTCATGTGTTCTCAGCATGTACCTATTTTGGATATACACCGTAGTATGGACTGCTTCTTTCCAAAACCTATCTGCTAGACTGCTTTTAGCCAACATAGTTTGTGCCATTTCTTGTACTGTCCTGTTCTTTCTTTCTACCACTCCATTTTGTTGAGGTGTCCTGGTTGTTGAGAACTGTCTCCTAATACCGTATTTTTCATAGTATTCTGTAAACTCCTCTGAAATGAATTCTCCTCCTCTATATGATCTTAAACATTTGATCCTCTTTCCTGTTTCATTCTCAACCTGGTTTTTGAAAATCTTGAACATATCAAAAGCTTCTGATTTATGCTTCAAGAAGAATATCCATGTCATTCTGGAATAGTCATCAATGCATAACATAAAATATTTGTCACCATTTATGCTTTGTGTTCTCATAGGTCCACATAAATCAGTGTGTATTAGTTCCAGAGGTTTGCTTGTGTAGTATTCTTTAGTTTTGAATGTGACTCTAGTTTGCTTCCCCTTTTGGCATGAAGCACAAATGTTGTTTGCAGGTTTGCTGATGGTGGGAATATCTCTTACAGCCCTTTTTGAGGTGATTTTTACTAGATTATCAAAACTGATATGACCAAGTCTCTTGTGCCACAACCAATTTTCTTCTTCCTGTCCAATAAAACAAGCTCCTTTTGAAGTCTCTGAGAGCGTGTACAGGTTGCCGGATGTCCTTAATCCAGTTGCTATCAATTTTCCACTGTTTGTTTTTCTCGACTTCACAACCCTGCTTCATAAAAACTACTTCATGACCTTTATCACAAATCTGACTTACGCTTAATAAGTTATGTTTCAACCCATCTACAAACAGGACTTCTTCTGACTTAATTTTTCTGTCACTAATTTTGACAGAGCCTTTGCCAACTATCTTAGCTCCATCATTGTTTCCAAACTTTACTGAACCACCTTCATATTTTTGCAACTTCTCAAACTTCTGTTTGTCACCTGTCATATGACTGGAGCATCCACTATCAAGTATCCATGGTACATATTTATTCTGTGCTCTAAATGTTGTTTGTACTATTAAGGATTCCTTTTCTTCCTTAAGTCGCTCCTTTTCTTTCCACTCCGTTTTGATAGTAGAATTGAGCTCTTGTTTAGCCTTTCCCTTATCAATAGCTTGTGCTTGTTTTTTTGGAAGTTTTCTATTTTGTCTCATCCTGTTTGGTTGAATTTTTCTTCCCTGAAATTGATTTGAAGCAAATGTACTTCTACAGTTTCTTGCAATGTGCCCAAAATTGTGACAGTTATAACATTCTACCTGTATAATTCATCAAAGGAGAGAAAGCATTTCTACTGGTGAAATTCCTTGGTCTTACAATATATTTGCAGTCTGAGATTTTATGTCCATAGCCATTGCATTTAAAATAGAAACCAGAAAAGGGATAATTGAACCTGGGTGATGGTCTTTGCCATGTTGTCGTAGGAGCCCTAGGTCTTCTTCTTCTTTGATGAGTGACATTGGTGAATCCATCATTGTCAATTTTCCTTTCGTGCCTGGCATTATTGCTTTCTGTTGCATGAGATGTTTTTCCTTGATCAACCTGTTTCTTATCTTCATTCTTTATGGATTCTACATTTCTGGCCTTTGATCCATTAGATGATTCTCCTTCGACGAAACCCAGACCAAATTTGATGCCTGCAGGCCTTTGGTCATTTATGATCTTATCCAGCTTCATAGAACTTTCTTCACGTTTGTGATAGCAACTGATTTTCTTATTCCTCTCTTCTAGCTGCATTCTTAACCCAACAATCTCTTCTTCTAGCTTGTTGCAATGATCTATTTTCATGGTTATTTGCACTTCCAGATCTTCGAAGATTTTCTTGGATTCTTCTATCTATACTTTCAAACTGGTTATGATTTCATTTGCATCCTCAAGCTTTCTTGAAAGTTTCTTATTCTTTTTCTTTTCTATCTCCCACTCTTCAAGTGCAGAGATCAACTCACCTTCTAGATCTACTTCAGCTTCAGGGTTTTCACCACATACTTCAGAGATCACTCCTTCCTTTTTTGATTTTGCTTCTTCAAATGCCATGAAAAGAGCTTCACCTTTTTCCTCTTTAGACTCTTCTCCGGAGCTGTCTTCTGATGAACTGACATTCTTGGAGATGAAACTTCTCTTCTTGAAGTTGCCTTTTCTGAAGTTCGTTTTCTTCCAGTCACTTCTTTCATGGTGCGATCCTTCATCATTTTTGTTCTTCTCTTTAAGTGGACATTTAGTTGCAAAATGCCCGATGCCTCCATAGTTGAAACATTTAAATGGTAGCTTCCCTCTATATTTTCCTTTTCCCTTTTTTAGCTTTCTAACAAAGTTTGCTTCCATTTCATCTGATGTCCCTTCTTCCTCGGACTCTTGTTTAGTGTTTTTATTTTTAAGGGCTTTAAAAGCTGCTTCTCTGTCTCGTGGGTTTAGATCTTCCTATCCTCATCTCATATGCAGTTAAAGAACCATACATCTCATCTATACTAAAATAATTTAGATTTTTAGCTTCTTCTATCGCTGAGACTTTGGAATCAAACCTTTGAGGAAGAGATCTTAGTACCTTTTTCATGACGGTAGAGTCTCCAATATCCTCGCCGAGTCCTCTGATCGCATTAATGATTCCATTAACTCTCAACATATATGCCTCAATGTTTTCATCATCATTCATTTTCAATGCTTCGAACTGAGCTCGATGTGTCCATAACTTGGCCTCCTTGATCTTATCATCTCCTTCATGAATACTCCTCAGTTTGTCCCATATCTCTTTTGTCGTATTACAGCTCATGATCTTTACTAGTTCATTGTCTGCTAATCCGCACATGAGAGCATTTTTTGCTTTTGAGTTATTTTCAAATAGTTTCTTTTCGTCAGCCTCTTTTGGAGGAGTGATGGGAATTGTGTATCCACTAACTACTGAATCCCAGATGTCGTAACCCAAAGCACAGAGATATGTCTACATCCTGATTCTCTAGAACGCGTAATTAGATCCATCAAACAATGGTGCTTTGTTTGATGAGAAGCCTTCACCACCTGCCATTGTGTTACTTCCAAGATCACCCTAGCCGATTAAGCTTGTATAGGAACTTGGCTCTGATACCAATTGTTAGTCTTACAATGACACTGAGAGGGGGGGTGAATCAGTGTAGCTCTTTTAAGCTTGAATTTATAGCTCTTAAAATAGAAGCAATTAAAACTTATAACAAGATACAACAAGAATAACAGAAGAGCATCACACAACACAAGATTTAACGAGGTTCACCAATGTGGCTACTCCTCAAGAATGATTGCTTGGACTACCATCCAAATCCAGCCTTTGCAAAGCAACAACTTTACAATCACTTTACCAAGACCCACTAGAAGGAGCACCAACCCCTTATTTATCTGCACCAACAAAAGGAGCACCAACCCCGATTTACCCAAGCACCTACTGGAAGGAGCACCAACCCTATGCCAGGCTAGAACCACTTGAATTATGAATCTAGAAGATTAACGAGATGATACCTCACTTTTACAAGATCCCGGCAAGACTGCTTCACCTTAGCGATCTCTACGCACTCTGCTCTCTCTACGAAATTACTTTGCACAATCTACTGCATCATAGTCGAACGATCGTCTTCTCCCTTTTGCGCACTCTGCTTCCTTTGTGAATTTTGCACTTAGCACGATTCGATACGACTTGCACTCTACGCTCTGTGACCGAACTTCATGCACATCGACCACATTCAACTGTTCAACACTCACAACTTCTCCAAATAGCCCTCCTTTTATAACAATATTTTCAAGATGAAAACTCTAATCTCAGTCAGTTGTAAACCCTACTCTTAGTCGGCTACAAACCCTAGTCTTCATCGGCTACAAACCCTAATCTTCGTCGGCTTACATCGGTCTTCGTCGGCTTCAACTGCCCTTGTAACTCTTCTATTGTTGTTGCCATGAAAACACATGTCACGATATCACGACACTTTCGCCTCCATACGCTTACTCTTAGCTTTGGCCTACGAGAATACAACATGTAGCGATATCGTGACACTTTTTCATCTATACGCTTTCTCTTAGCTTTGGCCCATGAGAATACAACATGTCGCGATATCGTGACACTTTTTCTCCGTACGCTTTCTCTTAGCTTTGGCCCACGAGAATACAACATGTAGCGATATCGTGACACTTTCACCTTCTTGCTACTTTTCTTGGCTTGCACCCATGAAAACATAACATGTCACGATATCGTGACACTTTCACCTTCGTACTCTCCTTCTTTACTTTTGTCATGAAATCATGACACTTCTGCCTTCTTACTTTCTCTCTCCTCCTTTAGTCACGAAAATGTGACATGTCGCGATATCACGACACTTTTTCTCCTTAGCGCTTTATCTTGCCTTCAGGTCATGAAAATGTGACATGTCGCGATATCGTGACACTTTTTCTCCTTAGCGCTTTATCTTGCCTTCGGGTCATGAAAATGTGACATGTCATGATATCGTGACACTTTTTCTCCTTAGCGCTTTCTCTTGCCTTCGAGTCGCAAAAACGTGACATGTCGCGATATCGTGACACTTTTTCTCCTTAGCACTTTTTCTTGCCTTCGGGTCGCGAAAACGCGACATGTCATGATATCGCGACACTTTTTCTTTCAAAATCTCTCTCTTGCAATATGTCACGAAATCGTGACACTTTTTCTTCCTACAATCTCTCTTGCAATATGTCACGAAATCGTGACACTTTTTCTTTCGGACTCTCTCTCCTGCAATATGTCGCGAAATCGTGACACTTTTTCTACTTGCCTTTTTCTCTTCCAACATGTCGCGAAATCGTGACACTTTTTCTACTTGCCTTTTTCTCTTTCAACATGTCACGAAATCGTGACACTTTTTCTACTTGCTCTTTTTCTTTCCAACATGTCGCGAAATCGTGACAATTTTTCTTTCTTCTTCTTTCTCTTCCAACATGTCACGAAATCGTGACAATTTTTCTTTCTTCTTCTCTCTCTTCCAACATGTCACGAAATCATGATAGTTTTTCTTTCTTCTTCTTTCTCTTCCAACATGTCACGAAATCATGACAGTTTTTCTTTCTTCTTCTCTCTCTTCCAACATGTCGCGAAATCATGACAGTTTTTCTTTCTTCTCAACATGTCACGATATCATGACATTTTCCACTTCTTTTTTCTCTTCCAACATGTCACAAAATCGCGACAATTTTTCTTTCTTCTTCTCTCTCTTCCAACATGTCACGAAATCGTGACAATTTTTCTTTCTTCTTCTCTCTCTTCCAACATGTCGCGAAATCGTGACAGTTTTTCTTGCCTGCTGTATATGTCGCGATATCGCGACACTTTTCTTACTTGTCTTTTTCTTTGATCTTTTGCAAGTGGTCCACTTCGGTCTTCTTGGAAAATCATTGTACATACTCTGAGTAACCTTTGAACTCTTGTCTTCTCCATCTGACTAGCTTTTGAACTTCCTGTCCACTGCATCAACAGATCTATCTGACCGTGTTGACAACAATGACAATACTGTTGCTGTACCTTGCTCAACAGAATATGTGGACCAACATGTTTCACCTACCTACAGGTGAAATGACAATTACACTAGAGGACGTCTACAGGATCTTTAGGATCCCCATTGATGGTGAGGCCATCATATGCTCTACTTCTAGGGCTAAGGAGTCCGTCTTCGATGCTATCTTCGATGCTCGGAGTGAGGAGGCTCAAGGTGCTATTGACCAAGGAGGGGTCCATATCGGCTATTAGTAGGGGAAGAATGTCTTCTCTATGTGCGAGGTGATTTTCATGCACCTGGTGGTGCAATATGTGCTTCTAGACTCCTCGAGCATGAGGATTCCCTAGAACCTTCTAGCTACTATACGTAGAGTTATCCAGAGCTCTATCTACCAGCCATTACTCCTAGCCTAGGGGAGCACACTATTAGCTCAGCTCTATCGAGAGCTATATCAGATTACTGAGCATAGCCATAAGGGCATCAATTGTAGTCTACTTTTATAGATCTAGGGTTGGCAGCATATCAGGGTAGAGCATCCTAGGGAGCTACCCCTACACATTATAGACATTGATGATGAGCATCAGTGCTATGCTAGCCTTGGGAGGAGGAGGGTTTCCATAGTAGGACTCATGCTGGTGAGACCCAACATTACATTACCCGGTTTGCAGTACTTGGGCTGGATGATATCCAGTGGTGGCCCTACATGGATTGTCCTAACTAGCCTGAGGTCGGTGAGAGGCTTCGATGGGCTCATCAAGATAGATGGCTACTCGATCGAAAGGTCGAGATCAGAGAGTTTCAATTTTTCTCTCATGTCCTACGGTAGTTTGGCATGGTGCAGGACATCTCGAAGATCCCATTCACTTACAGGTACCTGGCTTTGGAGAGGGATCTACCATGGATCCAGCCTCCAGCTCTAGGTGATGCTCTAGATGACTTCCAAGAGACTGGGGTTGACATAGCGATGACCACTCTAGAGTATGATGGATGGTGGTCTCTATTCTATTGGTATGGGATAGGGCCTCTAGGTCGAGCAGTAGATCAAGCCAGAGCAGAGGTGGATCCTGATGGGTGTAAGGTGCGCCAATGGATAGAGGGTGGCTGGGGCATAGAGGCTACCACTGAGGAGGCTCCCAAGATTGATCCCGATGAGGAGGCTCCAGAGGAGGGTGAGGTCCCTCCTAACAGTGTAGAGGGGCTACTCTTAGCATAGGTGGCTGACTTGTAGAGTCAGCTCGGTTGATTCTAGATGTAGTAGAGGGAGCATGACACTACTATCGCTACTCTATAGGCATAGCTGATAGAGAGAGATCATCGATTGACATAGGTAGAGTAAGATATTGCTAGCCTGACAGCATGGGTGACCACAATAGAGACCTAGGTTAGTGAGCTCACTCATGCTCATGACTTGGTAGAGGCATAGAGGGATGCGGCCATAGTAGAGCGGGATCTTCTCAAGGTATAGAGGGGGGTCCTCCATCCTCTCAAATGATTATGGGGCCTCCGATGGCACCAATAGTAGTACTACTAGGTGGTCAGGATCCTATGGTAGAGATTCAATACCTACAAGGTTTACTTATGAGTGCCAATGAGAGGCACGCATCCAAGGTTGCTTGGGTAGACCAACTGGTTGGATACATTTAGATGTTAGGCATAGAGGTTCCTAAGGATCCATATGCTATAGAGTCCTAATGGACTAGATCTCGAACTACAGGATAGTCCACTACTAGCTCGAGCCATCGCACCCATCGAAGTGAGAGGACACATAGGTCCTCTAGTACGCATGGTGACAGTAGTCATACCAAGACCAGGGAGGTAGGGCAGTCTTCTATAGCATCCAGTCATAGGTCCCGATGCATAGAGGTGCCCATAGCATAGGGGGTAGTTGGATGAGTGCTAGGCCTCTTCGGGCTAGGTGGTACTCAGGGCTCATAGTAGGATCCATAATAGTTAGTAGGGCAGCAGGTAGAGTAGGCTCCTAAGCATAGTACTGAGGGAGGCGGTGAGAGCTCTGGTACAAGGGGAGCAGATCAGAGCTAGAGCTCTACTATTATAGGACACATTTTTGATATATCTCATTTTTGGTGTAAGGTCGAGGACCTACACATTTGTAGCCTACGGGTATTTTTGTACTCCCGATGTACTCTGAGACACACATTATATATATGATATGATCATTATTATGGCTCATTTATTGTGTACTCATTTATTTTTAATTTTATGTTTATGTGATGCACATGGATGCAATGCTTATGTTATGTTGATGCTATATGATGTGATGTATGGATGACATGCACTAGATAGCTATTTGATTTATGATGATGATATGCAGTGATCTTAGATGCTTAGATGTGCTTTTTTATGGATGCATATGGATGCGATGTTTTTCTCTTAACGCATATTTGATATTGCTTTCTTTTCATGCATTAATGTATGTAATGCTTTATTTACACGATGCTAATCTAATGTAAATGAACCTGTATGCTTTAATCACTTAAAACATAAGGAATGAATGCAAATATGTTTATCAATCTAATGGATGATGCCATAGAATGTATAAAAATCATGAATGTAATTGAAAATCCTTAAGATAAGAATTTAATCAATTAATCACCCATATATGAAATGCAATGGTATGCAATGTTTTATGATGCGAATGATATAATGTGTCATTCAATTTTCTTTTGCAATTTTGAAAAATGTGCATGATATAGTCAGTGGTCATCTAAATATTATTGCTAATATCCATCTGGTATCTATCCTATATGTTGATTGTGCTTTTTATAATGATGTATCATGGGTTTAATACTTTGCAATTTGATGATTTATATGGTTGCCATTTTTGACACTTTGTTGCTATGGGAGAAATTTTTGAGGTTTTCCATGAGACTCAAACACCCTAATAGACTTATCAAAAGTTGCATACTAACCACACTAGACTTCTGAGATAAAAGGCTTTTGCTAGGATAGACCCTAACTGTTCATTATCCCTGTGTGTGCAAATGATTATTTTAAGATAAGACACGAGCGTTCCCCGATGTCAGTGGGATTCTTTCAGCCCATTGCTAAGATAGGGGTTCCACAAATGTCTTATCCAATCTCAAGTTTAGATTTTAGTTGGACTAAGCCACTAGGCAATGCAGGACACCTGAAGCTAGCTCTTCCACATTCAAACATTGGTCTTGTTCATAAGCGAGATGCTAATGCATCAGACATATCATCATGCGTAAGGTATAGTAGTGTTGACAATTCTAGGGATTCAGGCTCATTCCTTTCTATCCTTCAATTTTTGGGATACTTGCTCATATGTAGTGAAGCAAGGGAGTCGATTCCATCTTCTTTTTGAACTATCTTTGGATCTTCATTTGATCTCTCTTCGAACTAGATTTTGGATCTTCATTTGATCTTCGCTCGAACTTTTGATTTATGATCTTCATTTGATCTTCACTTTGAACTTTGATTTAAGCCTATTTTTTGATCTTCACTTGATCTTCACTTTTTGGCATTTACATTTGATAATCTTCTTCAAAAACTTTCCTTTGGGGAGATTTACTTGGAAAAATTATTTCTGGTATATCGATTGAGAATATCGATCTTATGATATCAATATGGGATATCACTCTAGGGAGTCGATCTATGATATCGATCTAGGGTATCAATCATGAGGATTGATATGGGATATCTCTTTGGGATATTGCTCATTTTATCATAAGCAAGGGATTCTGAATAGGGAACTAACCTGTCCTTTTGCCAACTGCCAACATTTCCCATACCATCCGCACAGAGGGATAAGCAAGAATAACTCTTTTCACTTCAGGATACCTGGTCCTGCTTCATGGCTTTCATCTTCCCCTAGTCCTTGTTAGGATTGTTTAAATTTGTTGATTAGTGATAGGCTTATGATATGCTAAGGGCTATACTAACTGAACCTTAGCTACAAAAGCAAAGCAAGCTTTCTACCAACTCTTGATAAGACTACTAGGTATGGTTGAGTGACCGAAAAACCATAGTATATCTCCATAGCAACATTATAGGTTGTGTTGAAAAACACAATTACTCACATGAATGATGGATCATGATAAATGCAGAGATGCATGATTTAAACACAAACGTGGCATCATTTGTAAGATTGACAAACACAATGCCTTCTATTACGGAATGCAACGGATGATGAATGCCTATATGCAATGCAATAATGCAGCGAATGCATGTGTAAATGCAAAATTCAAATGCAAATGCAAATGTTTTTGGATTTTATGCTTTACCAATTTTTTTGGATTTTATTGATTTTATAATTTTTATGGGTTTTGAGCCTCATAATTGACCAAACGATGAGTACATGCCTCTGGAGCCTTTAGATTGACCAAGCAATTTTTAGGAATCCTTGGAGCTTTTGGGATTGACCAAAGGGATTATGGGTACCTTTGGGGCATTTTGGGATGACCAAGTGATTTTGAGAATCCTTGGAGCCTTTGGGGTTGACCAAGCAGTTTTTCAAGAAACTCTTGGTGCCTTTTGCATTTACCAAGTTTTTTAAAAACTCTTAGTGCCTTTTGAGTTTGACCAAAGGGCTTATAGATGCCTTTGGAGCTTTTTAGGATGATCGAGCGATTATAAGCAAATCCTTGAGGCTTTTAACTGACATGACCAAGTAGTTTCATGAACCCTTGGAGCCTTTTTGGGATGACCAAGCAGTTTTGACCAAACCCTCAGAGCTTTTGAGGTTGACCAAAGGGCTTACAGATGCCTTTGGAGCTTTTTGACTTGACCAAACCACTAATGAGAGTGTTTGGAGCTTTTAGGATGACCGAGTAGTTACAAGCAACTCTCGAAGCCTTTTACTATGCTCTTCAAGCATAAAACACCTTAATATGGATGATGTTGAGAGGTTCAGGCTCTTCAACACCCCCTAGCGACGTTAGGTGATAGGTACCTAGACCAATATTTTTAGATATGATGTAGGGTCCTAGCCAATTAGCCATGAATTTGTCTCACATATCTGGCGATAAATTAGAGTTCTATTGGTTTTCTTTCAAGACAAGATCCCCAACTTCAAAGTCTCTCTAGTGGACTTTGACATTGTAAGCTCATTTTAGTCACTCTTGATAAACGTGAAGATGCTCCAAGGCATTCATGTGATGTTCATCAAGTAGCATCAGTTGATCCAGTTGAGCTTGTCACGTAGTGTCATCATCGATGAACTCTTTCAATGTGATGCGCAACATTGGAATTTCTAATTCCAAAGGCATAATGGCCTCAGTGCCATATACTAGTGAGAACGGTGTTGCCCCGGTGGGCATCCGAATACTAGTCCTATAAGCCCAAAGTGCAAGGGGTAGTTGGATGTGCCAGTCTTTGTGGTTTTCTTGTACCATCTTTTTCAAGATGGCTACCACTATCTTATTTGAAGCTTCAACTTGCCCATTTGCTTGTGGATAGTATGGAGTCACAAAACTATGTTTGATTCTATATTTAGATGTCAAAGCTCTCATAGTTTTGTTCTTGAAAGATGTTCCATTATCCGATATTATTTTGGATGGAATCCCAAAATGACTTATGATATGCTCTAGTATAAACTCTGCTATACGAGCTCCGGTTGTCATTGTTAAGGGTATTGCTTCCACCCACTTTGTAAAATACTCAGTAGCCATGATTATGAATGTATGTCGGCCCGATGATGGAGGAGAGATCTTGCCTATAAGATCCAATCCCCACTGAGCAAATGGCCAAGCCGCTTGAATGGGTTGTAAGGCCTACGATGGCAAGTGCGTAAGATTAGCATGATGTTGGCATTTAATGCATTTCTTGACATACGCATTGCACTCCTTCTCCATAGTGGGCCAATAGTAACCCATTCGAAGGATGCGCTTGATGATGGCCATGCCGCTGAAATGGCCATCGCACGTACCATCATGGGCTTGCGAAATTGCCCATGATGCCTCTTGGGGCTCTAAGCAATGAAGGAGAACTCCATCATAGCTTCTTCGGTACAAGATGTCTCCTATTAAGACATATTTGGCCACTTTCTATTTAAATGTGCGCTTCATGACATGTGGTAATCCCTCTAGGATTATACTAAGCTTTAGGAAGTCTTTAATTTATGACATCCAATTTTGATAAATCTCAGCTTCGACTGCCAAGATGACTTGCTCCCCCTACGTATTTACTTTTGCAAATGCAGACTCAGAAACAACCCTATGGTGAATGGTAGTACCACTCCCCATGGGACTCTGAGAGGTTAATGACCCCCAAGGTGCCTTCTTAAGAAAGTCTTCAGCTCTATAGAACCATTCAACTTGTGGTTCTACACTGATCATGTTGACTGATTCTCTATTATCATAGGCTGCACGCTCTACTACTGGATGAGAGAGCATCTTGACATGGATGGTAGTGAAATCAGTAGATGGATTCTGAGGGATTAAGGATCCCAAAGAAGCCATGGTATCTACAAACCTATTTGATGATCGAGGGATTGCCTCAATGTCATACCATTCTAGTTTGGCCAAATATGTGTCAACTAGATCTTTATAGGCTTTCAGTACGGGACACCGACACTAAAAAAGCCCCTTGACTTGATTTACTATGAGCAAGGAATCACCAAAGATGTTCAATCTCTTAATATTCATGGTGACAGCTATGTGGAGGCCCAGTAGTAGGGCTTCGTACTCAGCATTGTTGTTGGTGCATGAAAAATCCAACTTGAATGACAAGGGCATTGGAGCTCCTTGCGGCATGAAGAACACTATTTCGACACCACCCCCTTGTTCGCACTTTGAACCATCGAAGAACAGAGTCATATCAGCATTGTTCTCTAGTTCTTCAGGTTTGGGAGCTTCAGATACGATGAAGACTGCATCATTCGAAAGCTCAATTGTTAGAGGCCTACTGTTTGATAGTGGCACCTCAGCTAATTGATCTGCTATGACCTATCCCTTAATGGACTTCTGGCTTATGAATTCTAGATCAAATTCTATCAAAAGCATGATCCACTTTGTAGTACGCGTATTGTGATAAGTCTTACTCATCATGTACTACAAAGGATTTTGTTTGGATATAACATACGTCGTATGACTTAACATATAGTGTCACAATTTCTTTGTAGTGAACACTACTGCTAAACACAACTTTTCCACGTATGCATACCCGAGCTCATAGCTCACCAAAGTTTGACTAATGTAATATATGGCCTGTTCTTTGCCTTGCATGTTCTTTTGGGCCAACATGGTTCCCAGTGCAAAGTCAGTTGCCGATATATATAGTAGAAAAGGCACCTCTAGCCTTGGTGGAGCTAGCACTGGTGGCATCACTAGGTATTGCTTTATCTCAGTGAAGGCTACCTTGCAGTCCTCATCCTAGTTGAATGGGACACCCTTATGTAGCAGTCGATTCATGGGTCGACATTTATCCGATAGTTGGGTGATAAATCACTTTATCGAGGCTACCTTGCCCTGAAGGCTCCTTAATTCCTTAATATTGGTGGGAGGATGCATTTCCAAAATGGCCTTGACCTTCACTGGGTCTACTTCGATGCCTCTCTTGGAGATGATGAACCCTAGTAATTTTCTAGAAGTTACGCCAAATACGCACTTCTTAGGATTCAGCCTGACGTTGTGCTCTATCAAGCGATCGAAGACTTTCCTTAAGACCTCTGCATGCTCTTCTCATAGCAATGACTTGGCTAACAAATCATCGATATAATCTTCAAGAATTTTGTGCATATAGTCATGAAAAATGTATGTCATGGCCCGCTGATATGTGGCACCAATATTTTTGAGGCTGAATGGCATAACTTTATAGCAAAATGTTCCCCATGGCGTTATAAACGTGGTTTTGTGTTGGTCTTCGGGTTTAATCCGAATTTGATTGTAACCAAAAAAACCATCCATTAAGGAGAGCATTTCATGACCTGTAGTTGCATCTACGAGAGCATCAATATTGGGCAACGGAAATGAATCTTTGGGTGTTGCCTTATTTAGGTCTCTGAAATCCATGCAAATATGGATTCTTCCATCGAGTTTTCCCATGGGTACCATATTGGACACCCATTCTGGATAATCGATGGAAATCACAAATTCCACATCCAACAACTTCTACAGCTCATCTTTCACCATTAAGGCTACTATTGGGTGCATTTTCCTAAGCTTTTGCTTGATCGACTTCTTCGTCAGATCTAGCGAAAGGTTATGAGTAACCAATTTTGGGTCTAGACCTGGCATATCCTTATACGACCAAGCAAACAAATTTGGTCTCTCTTTCAATAGAGGGATGAGGGTGGCCCACTCATCTGGAGTGAGACTCTCTCCAAATTTAACCTTCTTTGCACTGGTGGGATCATCACTGATATCCACCTCAAAGGTTTCCTCTACCGACATATGTGATCCCTCCTCAAGCTGGTGAGGCGTAGGAATCAGATGAATGTCATCAATCGGGTTGAGTGGTTCCATGTTGGAAGTATTTTTGGCATGATAAACATCATATGCATAGCCTGGTGCAAAATGGAAAGGTTGCAACATTTCTTCATTGGGGAAGAAATCCTCAGGCTCAACGGGTGAATCAACATGATCCCAGTCGATAGCATCTTTGTTAAGATACAATGGTTTAGATGGATCTGCTAGATTGTGGAGTGGAGTGGTCAAATCAATGGAGACCATGTTTATGGAATGGAATTGATCTCCAGGACCACACGGACTGACCTCTACAAAATCTATGTAGTCCTCATACCCACGATCTGGCTCTAATGGCACAGGCACAAAAGGGTCTTCCCTATGAGGACTACGAATAACTGGATCCTCCCTATGCACTGAATGCAAAATAGGATCATTCAGCTCATGGAGCTGCATGTAGGTCGGTGGAAGGGGATTAACCAACCGATGGATTTGATCCAAGTTTAACCGTCTTGCTCTCAGATGCGGACCAACATGTAGCTGCCTATAGACCTCATCGATGTCGATGGGTTGATGGTGGTGATGCAAATAAGGAGGACCAAGGTAGGCCCTCTCTAGCTCATCTTCTTCATCACTATCATAATAGAATCCTTCATTCACCCCCACTCCTAGAGGGTGCTCCTCTAAGTGAGGCCCCATAAATCTCACTTCTTGCATACTATCATCGCTATCCAGAAAAATTAGATAATTATACCTCATGTACGATGCTATCGAGAAAACTGGCTCGGTCTCTTCCCCTGGATGATCAACATTGGGAAGGATCTCTTTGGTATCCTATACTGATTCCATAGGCAATAAATGATGTACATACAAAGGCCTTACATAAGCGCCTTCGACTTCATCCCTAGATCCATCATCGTTTGGGGAATCCTCATCTGCATCATAGCCTGGTCCACTCATATCGGAGGTGGACTCCGCTCCATCTTCATTACAAAGATCTCCTAACTCGAGATCACTTGCAGTAATGGGGTTGCACCCCTGCATGTCTATGTCATCGACTGCCTCATAGGTTTGGTGTCCTAGTTGATCTCTAGGGTTCATCTCTGCCTCAGTCTGCTCAAGGAGCCCTTCACGATGATCTTCGAGTGGCTCAATGGTGATGGTAGATATCATAGGGTGATTCCTCCAGAATTTGGAAGGATCTGGATGATATGGATTAAAATCCATATCATCCGCCATGCTGAGGTACAGATGATCTAGGGATGCTATGAGAAAATCATCCTACCCATGTATCTATAACCCTAGACTGAATCTATCAATGACTAACTGATAATGAGGTTCCAGCGGAGTCCTCCATCCTTGTTCAAAGAGACCAAGGTCGTATCCATGCCAGTGATATAGCTCAAAAATATGTATGGCATACTCTAGATTAGACAAATAATGAACGTTTACCATGAAAGGTTCCTCATCATCTTCATCCATGGGCTCTCACATTGGAAGCTGATCTAGCCTCACATAGATGAAGTTAGTTTGGTTAGGTAGCTCTCCCAATGGAACCATCGATCCAACTAGATAACGATGAGTGGAAGGTCTGCCCATCTCTTGTATAGTCTTCAGAATTGGTTCGAAGGTCACATTTTGCACAAGGTACTCACCTAATCTAGTATTAGCGAGATGTACCATCACCCATGGTGCGGATGACCCTACTGAAGATGCAGGTGAGGTAGGCTGAGGTGCCTCCTCGACTTTGTCTTGGGGTTCCTCAACTTCCATGGGAATGGGAATGTCCTCGATGATTGGCTTGGGCTCAAGCTCTTTCTCTTTCTTACCCATCTTCACCTTTAATTTCCTATCATCCCGATGCATGACTGATGCCGATGGTTTCAAGGAAGTGGTAGTGGTATGCTCCGATCTGTGTGACACAGATGGCATTGGTTGAACATGCACTACTGGTTTACCTCATGGTTTCCTTATTGGTGATGATGGCCGAACATCCAGGTGCATTGATGGGAGTATGAAACCCCTAGGCAAATCTGCTAGGTTCACAAACTTAAATGGCTCCTCATCCGATGCCACCACGTGAACTAGTCCCTCGTGAATATATTTCATGCATTGATGTAGTATCGAGGGGACACAACGCATTTCATGAATCCAAGGCCTACCGAGTAAAATGTTGTACTACATGGCCCCTTCTATCACGTGACACATTACCGAAATGGTCTTCAGACCTACCTGTATGGGTAGGATAATTGTGTCGATAGTCGAACATAGTGCATCGTTAAACGCTCTCAATGTAAATGTAGTTGGCACAATATGTGATTTAGGTAGCTTCAAATGACTCAGTGCCTTGGTCGTTATTATGTTGATCGATGAGCCAGTATCGATCAAGACCCTTTTAAATGGCATGTGATTCACACATGCAATTATATGCAATGGTGGGTCAGCCGTAGTTGTAGAAACCATCCTTATCTCATGATCATAAAATTGGATCATCGGTTCTTGACACTATTGTACATGTCCCACAAAATTTGTGAATGCCTACGCATCCTGGGCCTGTACTTCAATGGACCTTAAAATGTCCATAAGAGTCTCCCTATGCCTCGGGGACTACTGAATTAATTCATATATTGACAACTTCGTAGGAGTTATCTACAGGTTTTGGACCAACCTGCTCCTTAGGGTCACCACCGGTCTTGTTGGTGGGCCTGGAATATTCTGTGTCGACCATTGATTCGGTGTGGCTTGTATCTGGATAGGAGCATGAGGTTGATTTTGTTGTTCATATCTCCCATGCCTAGTAACAACATTGACCATGCCTACGAACCCCTGGGTAGGTGGTTCGACTCGTACCTAGTTAACTTGACCAACGTTGTTTCGAGGTGCCTCATGATTCGGTAAGGGGTTCTTGTAAATCCCCATATTTTGATTGTCTGGTGCCTATGGGTTGTGAGGCACTACAAGCTCACCCTTGTCGATCATATTTTGCACTAGGTGTTTGAAAGACCAACACACCTCGATGTCATGACCTTTCATTCTATGAAAGATGTAAAATAGATCATCTTGAAACCCCTTTGGTTTGGGTTGATTGGGGTCTATCATCTTGAATTCGGGTAATCTGATTGCCTTGGCCTCGCATAACTGATGGAAAATCATCATCAATGATTCCATCAATGGTGTGAACTAGCGAGGTGGGCGTTGCTCTTTGTTTTTGCCCTTGTAGTTATTGTGCTTGTCATACTGCATAGGGGGAGGTTGGGCCTGATAGTTCTACTTCTGTTGCCCCTTGTCCTCCCATTGGAGATTTAATACCACTTGATTTACATGGGCTTGCTTGCCCTATTGCTTTGTGGTACTCTTCTTCTATCCCTCTCTCCTATTTTTGAGCTTCAAGTTGCCTTCTTGCAACTTGATGTCCTCAATCACCTTGGCTTGCGCCAAAGCCTCTTCGAATGTAGCATACTATTGTAGCTATAGTAGTAATGAGATGTGCTTGGCACAACTCTTCATGAACATCCAAGTTAATTCCATGGTAGGAATGGGGAATGGCAACTTCACCATTAATCTCCTCCATCTCTTTTTGTATTGTTCTATCGGCTCGTCATCGTGCTGAGCTAGCACAGCCAGATCAGAAATATTAGCCTATTTCTTGATGCCAAAGGAATAGTATTCAAGAAAGGCATCAACTAATTGCTCAAAGCTTGTTATACTATGTTTCTTTAGCTGATTAAACCACTCTCGGGTAGGCCCTAAAAGTGTCATGATGAACGTGTGCAACAATAAGGCATCATTGCTTGCTATCTAAAAACAAGCATCCAGAAAGCTCATTACATGTTCTTGTGCATCTTCATCACCCTTGAACTTATCTAACCTGGGCATATCGAAATGCTTAGGGTAAGCTGGAGTAGGCACTGAAGGATCCAAAGGCTCATTATGGATTTTCCTTAGAGTCGACTTTTGAATAGTCGTGCCTTGTCTCTCAATGGCTTTAATTTTCTCGACCAAGGCCTTATAGGCCTCTGAAGATAGAAAGTCCTCCTCCCTAAGTTGACGTGTAGGTGGCTTAGGAGGTACTATCTTCCTTGCATGAGATGGAGGTCTTTGCTCTTCCTCCTCTTTAGCTCGGGAGCTTTCAGGATATTCTTGCTCGTATCCATCTCCCATTGCTGCTTCATGCTGTCTCTGCCTTTGATTATTGAGTGGTGGTAGCCGCTCCCTTTGTTTGGTAGTAACATGAGTATGAGCATCTCTATGCTCTTGATGCATCTCAGCTTGTGAGAAAGCCTTCCTATGTGTATGCTCTCGATGCTCATCTTGAGGATATAGGCCAGCCCTAGCTAGCCGATCCTCCTACTCTACGCATTCCTTTTGAGCAAGGATACGCTCTTCATGCATGCGCTGCTCATATAACCTCTATCTTATGAGCCTTTGTGCTTGAATATTTTCATCTTCAATACGCTACCTCTCTAGGTGAGCATCCTCCAATTGGTCTTGGAGGAGTTGGCATTTTTTCTCTGATGCCAGTCGATGTGATCTATCGATTTGGTCGGTCATGGGAGGCCTTTGATACCCCTACTCTATACGAGCGACTTTGTGGGTTCTGTACCCATCGAACTGATGTGATGTGCCTTTGCCTCTATCTGTGAAGATGGCATTGGCCTCCTATTATGTCCTATATTGTGACCCACCATGCGTAGATAGTGGGTGTGTGACATGAGGGTGCTTAGAAGCCTCCCCATGTTCTCTAGTAGTGTGGATGACACTCCCACTATGCTCACTCGAGGCTCGAGTGGGTGGAGCAGAAGGCTTGTAGCCTAGCTACTCTAGAACACTACCTAGACCTTCTAGCTACCTAGACCACCATCGCTCATGCGATGGTGTACCATTATCTCCCACCTTTGATATGTCAATGGTGATCTTGCATGGTGGACCATGCATGGGAGTATGGTTAGTTCTATGCTCGATTGTGAGCCTATCTGCCTATCCCTGAATGGGTGGGTCTCTAGTCCTTCTATACTCAGAAGGTGGAGCCATAGATCCTCTAGTGGACTTAGTACGTAGGGGCACCAATCTGGTCCCCTGCATAATAAACTCTTCAGTCGATCCCGTGGATGCGCATGCATTGTGGTCTCGATAATGGCTCTCAAGTGGAACACCCTCATGCTGGAAGGTTTCCTATTCTACTCTATGCCTAGAGGAGTGTACTAAAGCTCCTCTATTTGGGGTTTGCTCTGCTGGCTCCCCTCATGTCGAGTTGTCTCCTCGAATGCTAGTCGAACGACGTTTGGTTCGCTCATGTGGTTGAGGATTCAACACGTATTGTTGTGAACTAGTTAGGGGTTGGTCATCGACATTGGCTTTGGACCTTTGTCGACCACCCCGTGTGTCCACCATTGTGTACCTAGAGTCTAAATGTATTATTATTAAGCAAACAAGGTATACAATAATGATTATCTCATTTTAAGTTTTAAAGTGAGTCCTAAACTATTTGATGTGTTTTCAATATGTGTTGTATCAGTTGTAGAAACTCTTATCATGTTTTGCAAAACTTGTTGGATTTTATTCTTGGTTTAATGGATTTCACCTATACGCTCATAGCTCGACAACTTGGCTATGAACTCCAAGTCACGTAAATCCCCGTGTGTGGTAATGAAGCCCACACCCGGACAAGGAGCACAGGTCCTACCAGATCCTCACCCAATCTCACCCAATCAACGTTATACCCTCCGAAGAGGAGTACATGCAAATTTTTTGGGCTACGGATGGTTCTTGGATCCGGTATTGGTCTATGTATCAAGGGTTCATAGGATTTGGGCCAATGGATGGAAGTTACGCCCACCGTCATTGAACCCTACTAGTGGTTGGATGTCAAGCCCAACTCACTAGCATTTAAGTGTTTCATGGTGTGTGTGGTTCTTTTTAATGTACATAAAAGAAATGCATCATATAGCACACATGCTCATTTTCTAAATGCTATGCAAATGAAAGACATTTCAGATTCAAAAAATGCAAGTTACTCTAGATGCTCTTTAAGACTATGCACATTACGATGCTAAATGGCCACTAATCGGGCCTCACACATGCAAACCATCAACACATCTCTATCAAGCATATTGTAGCCTAGGGTGGACTACAATCAGAGGTCCGATATTCCTAGCAATGCCTTTCTATGGAAAGCAAAGTACGAAAGCAAACTAGGACAATTGATTTACCATTTTTTTTAGTTCTTTTCCTAATTTGCATTCGAATTTGACCTACTATAAAAACATAGAGAACAGAAAAGTGATAGAGGTCTAGAAAAAGGACCTACCTCATGTCCTGCACTATCTGAAGTTCTAAAATTGTCTATCTGTGTTGTCAGTAGGAAACCGTAGGTCTGACCTACGGTTCTGACTATGAACCGTGCCTTGTACCTACGGTTCAATTGTTGGGCCACAGTTGATAGCTATGGTCTATACCTACAAATACAAAAGCCAACAAAGCATAGTTAGATCCTAAAAATATGGGGTGCCACCGTGATCACCTCTGTAACCACCAGAAAGGGTCACACCCGATAGCGGCTCCTATTGCAATAAATGGTAAAGATATAACATGCATACAAGTAAATAAAATTGACAACAAATGAAACAAGAAAGAAAACACTTTATTCCATTATATTCAAAGCCAAAATCCAATTACAAGTACGTCCCTCTTAGGGATATTCATTTTGATACAATATTACAATAGGAGTGCATAATTGTTTTCCCTCTTAAGGGTAGGTGTGATTTCCAAATGCCTCTCAGAATGGCATGAACTGCTCTAGGGTGGAGGTGCCCTCTTCTTCACAATGGGGAAGGAACTTGATGGTTTGCTCTCCTTTGAAATTATTCCCTATGGTCAAGAAAAAACATTATCCCCCCAAACATAAAGAATGCTTCTAAGCTATGCAAAGTGAATCAAGATTCATGTAATAACGTAAAGGAAAGTAGCAGCTACACTATGCATGGATCAGATATGAAAAGTGAAGCATAAACATGCATAAAGAAAGCATTTAAGTCCTAATTGAAGCATAAGCATAAAATGTAAATCTAACCTAGTTCTACGGTCAGAAGTCTTCTAAAATGCTATTAAACCATAAAAACATCTAATCTAACCTAATTAGCTAGACAGAAATAGAAATAGGAAGGCGGTTATACCTCTACTGCAAACCGTAGCTCTAGTGCATGGTCTGCACTATAAACCATGGCTGATAGCCATGGTTAGCACTCTGATAGGCTTACCCTCAATTCCAAGGGTAGTGGGCTTAACCTCCTTGTCCAATTGATGTTCAAGGGTCGCCTTCGATGTCCTTCTGATAGGTTTGGTGGTCAAATCACTGTGATGGGCCTTCGTTTGCCTAGATTTGCATTTCTTGGCTCTCCTAGACTCCTAGGGCATCCATAATGCAATTCATCATGAATATTGGCAAGTAGGTAGGGGATAAGTGCAATAGCTCTCTCTTAGTATACTCGATTGAGTGTACAATTTGATAGGGCTCCGTTGCTCAAATATCCAATGCTCTCTCTGATAGTTTACCCTAATTTTGAGGGGTACTTATAGGACTACCCAAGGGCTAGGGGTGGCTTCCTGGAGAAGCCAAGATCAAGAAGGGGTGGTTAGGATAGTTGGAATGGAAGCTTCCACCCTCTAACCACCTTCTTCTAGATCCAATGGTCGTTTCAACCGATTTGGCTCGGATTGAAGGCCAACTGAACTTTAGTTAAGACCGTAGGTCACAACTATGGTCTAGACTGCAAACCATAGGTCTCAGCCATGGTTCAGCTATAAACCATAGGTCTGGGCTATGGTTCAGACTGATTAGGCCAAGGAGCCCAAATTGAGTGGTTAGAACCACTGCTCTATCTTGGAGTCTATCCAAGATCTTCCATATGGTCTTGTAGCATGTCCATATGAGTAGTCGCCCTCGACATGATGTGTTTTAGGTGTCCACAGAAAGACCTTGGATAAATACCAAGGTATAGCAGTGGTTTTAACCATTCAATTAGGTACTTTGGATTAATCAATGTTAGTCATGGTTGACACCCGTGGTTAGCAGTACTGACCGTGCCTCAGAGCCATGACTAGTATCCAGAATCAGTTGGACCTTGGCTGATCCAAATTTGGTTGCAATGGCCAATTAGTTGTAGATCTGAGTAGTTTAGGAGTAGAAATATCTAGAATTTTCCCTCCAACTGCTCTAGCTGTCCATTCTTGATCTTTGCTTTCTCAAGAAGGTAAGACATATCCCTCTTAGGTGCTATAAAAACCCCATCCAAAATATGAGAGAGGAGAGAGATGCATAGGAGAATTCGAGTGGTGAAGCACTGTCAATTTCATTACTCATCTACTTGCATTGAGAGAAAGCTTGGTCATAATCATTAAGAGATAAAAATGGCAATTCAAGCCATGGAGGTCCTAGGAGGCTAGTAGAGCCAAGACACTCAATTATGCCAAATTCACGTGCAATATGAGCAATCCAACAACCAAAATAGTCATAGGACACAAAGGCGACCCTTGAACATCAATTTGGTAGAGAGATTCAAATATTCACCCCTAAATTTAAAGGTAAACTTATCTCAAGCTCAGTCATGACTAATAGTGCTCATCACGCCATAAAGTTGCGATCAGGGTATTATCACTGATTTCCCTATTTTCTCATCGTAGATATTTTCAATGTTATTATATTAGGTTTAATCCATGTTTATTTTCTTTGATAGAGACTCTGACTGACATACTTAGAGGTTTTATTCATTCTTCTTTCATTATTGTAATCAAGATACTAATGATCTTTTCCATGGTTTCATGCTTTCAAATTCATAATTGAGGCATTAGATAGATTGATTGATGTTTCCTTTACAGTATTAATGGTAGAATTATCATGTTTAATGTAGTTTAACATGTTTCTTGCACTTTCTTCATTTCATTTTGATATGATATAGTTTGTACAATCTTTCTCCAAAAGCCTCATCAAGATAGGCCTCATTTATTACTGATATGCCTCTTGTTGTTTATTGTGCATAGGATTAATAGGGTTTTGACATGCAAGGCAATAAATGCATCTAATAATAGAGAATAAGGTCATCTACACCTTGGATTAGTTCGTGTCATTGTAGAAGGCTTTGAAATACACCTACCCTTGTGAGGGATATTTCATATTGTAATTGTTGTATTGAATGGGTATCCCTAAGAGGAATGGATTTGTAACATGGATTTATTCAAATAAATGGAACATACATTTCTTGTTATGTGTTATTTCTTTTCAATTTATGTATGAATGCTCATTTTTGCATGCTTTACAACCATTACAACATTAGGTGTTAGCCTTTTACAATGTTACAGATGGTCCCAAGGATGCAAATTGAACCACATTGCACACACCATGCAGAAGAAAATAATTCATTTGTCCTCATATGAAGCTATTGACCTTGCTTTCCTTGGATGTCGCTAAATGATGTATACTTTTCTAACATTTGGTTTGTTTGTTTTCAAAAATGGGTTCTTCACCTGAAATGCTCAGGAGCATTTCCCAGTAGAGTCGCTATTTGTTGTGACTATCGCACAACTAACCCCAAAATTGGGGACCCACCTTTAAATTTTGTTTTGTTGAGTATTTTTGTATTATTTGAGTACTAATAGATTTATCTACGTGATTTTGCTTTGTAGTTTCCATGGTTGCACTATAGACTTGTGTGGTGTTGAGTATCCTTCTTGTACTTATTTCAAAGTGTTTTGTATTTTTGTTTATGATTGGATTTTGAGTTTTAACTATTGGTCTTGATGTAGCTTTATTAATTATTTTGAAATGGATTGATTCAATTTTCAAAACATAAATGAATTTGTAAAAAAAATATAATAAAAATGAAAATATTAATATATATATTTCATATATATATATATATATATATATAATAAAAATAAAAAATAAAATCTATATGTATATATCTTTATATACATATAACAAAACATATATAAATAAAATAAACAAAAAAAATATATAAATAAAAATAATAGTATAAAAAAAAATTAAATAAGGGCAATGTCATGTAAGCCAATAGTTAAAGTTTCTAAAATATTTTTATCTTATATGTAAATGGCATGAGAGACTATGAATTAATGTAATGGTGAGAGCTACTTTAATCTAATATGATTTTTGCAATTTTATAAGATTATATTGTGTGAAGCCTTAATGAATTTGTATTACCTCATGCATACAAGTGAACATAGCATGGGGTAGACCCACACTTCAATAACATGGAGAACAATGAAATCCTACACCACCGAAGACAAGGATACCCAAACCATTCACATGAGATATTATGACACAAGGATCAGGTGGATGATTTGATCAATGATGTGTATGTGGTTTCGAGAGCCTCCCAAGTGAAGTGGATGAAGCAAAGCTAGAAACTATTGGATAGCATATATAATAGGTGGCATGATGATAGTGCACAGGAAATCACAAGGACTGATGATGTGGATCATGTCAATGGAGGGGACCACAATCTGAAGGTGACATGGTAGTGGAATCATGACATTGACAAGAATTAGTGAATGATACCATTTATGATGTTGTCCCTAAATCTAACATGGATCAACCACCAGCCAGAGTAGGGTAAATGTGGATGGTACTTTAGACATGGATTATGCACTGAGACTAGTGGGGTTGATCTGGGCCAGTGTGGTGGTGATGTCAATGGCATGCATGTATGTGAAGAAGTGTCTCAAAAAAATCATATACATTTTCAGGAATTCTACCATACAAATAGATTTTGAGGATGTGGAGGTGATTTAGTATCGAAGCATTTGGATATGACACAAGATATTGTAGATGAGCATTGAAGGGGCCATCCTAGGATTTGGTCTCCTCTTTAGCGGATGAGTTATAATCAATTTTTGGATAGAAAAAAATTTACGGTTATGGAGGCCAATGACATGTAGTTTTACGACTAAGGAAATTAAGTCATCATCATGCTATTTTCTAATGGCAAAATTTAAAATTTGACCATCGCATGTCATGCAAAATGAGGCAAAGATACAATGGCAATGTTAAATAGTGAGGATAATATCCATGGAATTATGCGTAGAGATCGATTAACACAAGGAGGAATCACTATATTGTAGGTACAATTATTTTAGCAATGAATGGATGCACACCTACTACACACATGGACAATATATGTTTAGATTCTGATATCCAATGAAGATTATGGTGGACTAGATGAGTGGTTATCATCACAGTCAAAATTTTGGGTGAGATAGTATTAGGCACGATCACCTCCAATGCTCCATGGTTTGGTAGATTATGGTGCTTCCAACGTAGTGTGGTGGTCACACTGTCCAAAATTCCCTCAAAAGACACCAAAGCATGAATTGTCATTCACAAAGTTGAATAGCTCTCATACACACCCACTTTGATTGAAAGTGAATATCATGAAAGTAGTCTGTTTTCCCAATGAGCAAACTACAATGAACAATGATAGACCTGATAGACTACAGAAATCAAAGACTGGTTATAAATATGTATTGTGATGTCTATGGCCAGTAGATAAACATAATGAATATGTAATATGGTGACTTACACAGAGATGTTCTCAACAGTAAAAAAGAGGACATGATTGACAGGGTTTTTGTCCTTTATTTTATAAAGTTAATTAAAGATGAATTACATGAAAATGTAGATATTGTCGAGTTAATGGAACACCGTGTCGCCAGAATAGTAGCTACTATTAATGAACATTGATAAATACATTTCGGTTACAGTTGGTGTTGATCAAGGAAGAATTAATTACCTTGTTAATAAAAGGTAAATGTTTTATCTATTTTCTGAAAGTGGATAAATGTGGATAGCACGGTCACCACCTATGCCTACCAAATCATAGATTGTAACCTCGAACATATAGGGAATAAATTAGAGGGGCACTGTCATGTGGCAATGTCCAAGAGGGATGTTACCCGATAATTGTAACCTCTATATCTATTGGTCCTCCAGTGATTGACATTAGCATTGGCATTTTGATAAAAAATTTGATTGATATTTTGATTTGCATTAGGAGTTACCATACTCAGTACAGGTTGATTCACTACAAGTACTTGGTTTATAGTAGGAGAAGATTAATTCAAACCAAGATTTGGGCTAGAAATTAAAATTGGAATTGAATATTTTTTGTGAGAATACCGCAAGGTTTGACACTCTAGCAAAAATTTCTTTGCCACTTCTACTTGTAGATGCAAAATATAGCTCTTCTAATTTTTTAAATTTCTAAGTTCATTCAGAGTTTCTAGCATAGATGTGCAAAGAAAGATCAAGATATTTAAAAATACTTGTGCTAAGATTGCTCAACCTAATATTCACTTAAATCTCACAAATTCCACTATAGGAGAGACTAAGAAAAATAAAACACACAATACTACTAAGCTTCCAAAAAATATTGGCTGATTTCTACTAAATAAGAAGTTCTAAAACCATCCCTAACAACGGTACCAAAAACTGTTGTGGTATTTTTTTGTGTCCTTAAATATTTGGGGTTGTCACACCATAAGAAAATCATTGGGTCACAAACAACACTATGGACTCTGGTGGATCCACCTCTTTAACTCAATAAAATATCATCACAAAGACTTTAAACAGACTGAGTAAGGTAAGGATACCCTGGAAGTGAATCTATATTACTTCTCATATGCTCATGCTCATCCACATTAAAAATAAATAAAGTAAAACTGCAACATTAAAATGACCAAGCTTTAAAGTAACTCTTAACTAATGCTTCGAGATGTAGATCGGTGTCTTATCCATTTGGTAATTATAGATAAACTTAAATAATGATAAATAAAATGGGGGAGAAGATAAAACTGAGCCAATCACATCCATTCAAATAATGCAATAGATATGATTAAACATGCGAACGAAAGAAGATGCCACATATACATTAAAATAATGTAACATATAAATGGGACAACAAACAAAACTATACATGAAATTGCTAAAAGGAGGAAGCAATATAGCATTGATCAAAGAATCATTACAATGGAGTCTGGTCAGTGTAACCAGATCTCACTAAGAAAGTACAAACAAATTCTTCATTCAAATAATGTAAAACATAGCTCTCAAGTGGCATCACAAAGGGCAACCCTTCATTCAAATGATGTAACAAAGGACCTCCCAACTGCTAGCATTATTCACTAGAAATAATCTCAGTAAAATGGACACCTCCTCAGTAAAACCTACTCAACGATAGGGAATAAAATGGGGTGACTAGACAAGACACACAAAATAAAATACAACTAACAAGAATGACACTTTGGTATACCTCATATAGAATTATTGCACATAAAAATTGATGCTTGATGATTTTGCAACGGCTCTCTTATATAGCCTAAAATTTGGTTCTTGTTCAAAGCTTGATGATGGCCCATAATTGCAAAAATTGCAACCGCTTCAGTAATGGCTCATAACTGCAACTGTTACTAAAAACCGGGTGATGGCCCATAAAACTGTAACTACCTCCATAATTGATCTACCATATTTCTTGCATTAAATGGTTCTCATTCACGTCTTGGTAGTGGTCTCCATTGATAAAAAATATCTTCATTCCTCTTGAAAATGATCCAAAATTAGCCTTGGGAAATTAACTTTCAACTGCTGAAACTTGGTTGCAAAAATGAGGTGCATCACAATTTTAATTATTTTTCCATGTTTTTTAAGGCTAACCTTAGCCAGTTTTAAATATTTTATTATCAAAATTTAAATAATAATAATTCATCATTGCAAAAGCATCAATAATAACAATATATTATATAATTATTTAATTACGCACAATTTTTTTTAATATATTCAATAAAAAAGATCGATCGAAATTCCCTTTACAAAGGGAATCGACCGATGGCAAATAGCCATCGGCCAAAAAAATCATTTTTATTAGAAGTTTTATTTTAGAAAGGCACATGCATGTCATTAAAAGGCATGCACGTGCCTTTTATAATTTTTATTTTTATAAAATTTTAATTATATATTTTTTATTTTTTTATTTCTAAAAAAATAAAAACATAGAGGGGGGGTCGTCGGCGGACCCCCTCTCATGGTCAGATGAAGAGGGTCGGTCGACCTTCATTTTTTTCTTTTTTGGAGGGGGTTCATCGATCGACCCCTTCTCATGGTTGATCGATGGCGGTCAGCCAACCCCCTCTCATGGTCGGTCGATAGGCATTGGTCAAAATTTATTTATTTATTAATAAAAAAATGTAGGGGGGGCATCGGCTGACCCCTTATCATGGTCGGCCGATGGGGGTCATTTGACCCCTCTCATGGTCAGCCAACACACATCGATCGAATTTTTTTTAACTTATATATATATATATATATATATATATAATATAATATAATATAAAGTAATAGTTATAATTATAATTATAACTATCATATTAATATAATATTTATTATTATAAAGTTAAATTAACAGTTTAAATAAATATTTAAATAAATTTAATTAAAAAATAATCAAATTTAATTTAAATACCTAATTAAACATATAATCAAACTTTATTAAAAAGGAAAATATTTAATTAAATATTTAAGATCCAAGAGGTCAAAAATGATTAATTAAAATTTTTTGAAGTCCAAAAATGACGATAAAAGACCAAAATGCTGACCTAACCTCAATGACACAAAAATTCTTAAGGATGCTTTCAAAAAGATGAGGTAATATGGGAAAATACCAAAGGAATCAAAATTTTTGAACAGATATAGATCAAGGTAAATATGAGTGGACTCACAGAACACCAAAATTTTCAAAAACTGGGAGTAAAAAAAGTAGGATTTTGAAGATTCAACAAGACCTCTCTTTTAGCAAAATACCCAAGGCTACAGAACTCTACCAAATGGCCAAGGGTATAAGAGATCTAATTTCCATAGGAATGAAGACTAGCCCTAAAGCTACAATAAGTAGATAGTGCATGTATAGCTCCCACTATAGAAAATTCCCCTTAACCCAGTTAGGGATATAGTTACCATGCAAAATAATTATGTGGAGAACCCCAAAACCTAACCACTTGTCATCCATCCACATTGCCCAATCACAACCATCCATTATTTATTTATATGTATATTTATTTATATTATATATATTTTATATTTATATTTATATATTTAATATAAATATATATATATGTGTGTGTGTAAATAAATCATATTCATTCAACCTGATCCGTGTCACATACTAAAGTTATAATCTTAGCCATCCATTATGTTTTAATCTTGACCGCACATTGGTGTTGTCGAAACCCTAGCATATGGAAGGTAGGTTATAAAAGAGCATTCACTTTTGTGAATAAGGTGAAGTAGTTATTTGAAAGGTTAAGAATTCCTACTAAGCGGTTCATTCCCTTCACATCTATTGTACCCTAAAATGCTAGCACTTCACCTCCATCCTCACTCCTTGTTGCTACCATATCCTCCTTTGCCATCACCATCAAACCCTCATGAACCACTAATGTTTCATAGCACTTTACCATCACATATGATTGCCTCTTAGCATCCCATGAATGCTACTGAGCATTCCAAAAATGTTTTAGGATATGCATAGTCCTCTTAGAACTCTCTAGGGTATTTCCTAGCCTCTAGTTTATCATCGATAAAAAAATATATACTTTCAAGCATTTGTGCACCATCAGATCACAAAATCCAAAGCATAGATCAAAATCACAAATATAATCTCGACAAGGCATAATATTTTATTGTATCACATATTATGCTTTTCTATTATTTACTTTTATTCATCATTTACATCACTAGGGTTTATAGGTTTATTATTCAGAGGGTCTCACAAAGTGGAGCCCTCACATATGCTATTAACTCCTTTTTTTTGTTGATCTAATTGTAGGTTATAAGAGATATATTCTTGAAGGTTGTTGTAGCTAGAGTGGTCTCGTAGGGATACATAATTCCACCCACAACTTGTTTGGAGTGAAGTCGCTGAAGAAGAAACCAAATATTCTTTGTAAACAAGGGTTTTTAAAACCCTTGGATTGTAATCATTGTATCAACATAAATTATATTATAACATTGGAGATCAAGGTTCCCACCACAATAATATCAATATTATTTTTGTCATTATGCAATACAGTTTGTGTTGGTTTTGTTGTTTGTTATCTTGGTGTTGTCAATTTTTTCTTTACAAAATTATGATCATGGTGGGATACCCAAAGGGTTTCTTATTTTAAAAACCTTGTCGATTTGATCTACATTTTTTTTAATCTCTATTTATAAGTTTTTAGAGATTCGATCATGCAAAAATTGTAAAAATAGGTTTTTTGGGAGTAGAAAAATTTGATCTATGGTTGCACGGATGCCCTATAGCATTTGAGGGATGTCCTACCATGTACAGGAGACACCTCACTACATTCAAGAAACTTTGTAGCATGTCCAAGAGGGTTGGGAAGAAATACATAGGTTTCCTGGTAAGCCTAAATCAAACCCGAGCCTCTTTTAATGTTGCTTTGACTTCTTCCTCCATCACACATCTTCGTAGGATACCATGACTTTCCATTTTATATAGTAATCCTGCTATTATATGGAAAGGTGTTGACTTCATTATTAATTTATTTTTTTTGGTTGCTGTCATTTTTTGTGGAAAATATCCTATGGATAGGTACTGGCCAACCAACTTGTACCATGACAAAACAACATTGATGGCAAATAATTATGCACCTAGAATATCATCAGGAAATCATGTTCCTATAGGTTCCCCTAATCATATCTAAGACAACTGGTCTACAATCACATGCTTCTTACCAGACCTTACCACTATTCAGAATATGAATTCTTGAAGGGTGGTGAGCCACCTTATGACTCCTCCTTGTATCACTAGTTTATTTATCAAGTACAATAGGGCTTGGTTATAAACATAGAAGTCAAAGGGGTTTGCCAATAGATAATGCCTAAACTTCTAAACTACATATACCATTCCTAAAGCTTCTCTTTCTATTGTACTATAATTTATCTCTAGCCTTGAAAAAAGATGATTAGCAAAGAAAATGGGCTGGTCTAGCCTAAAATACTCTTCTTGTGCTAAAGCACATCCAATTGTAAAATTTGAAGTATCAATATGGACATGGGATTCCTTATCCCAATTTGGGAACACCAAAATTTGACTACTCATAAACTTAGCCTTTAGCTCCTCGAAGGCTCCTTGGTGCTCCTATGTCCATATGAAAGGAATATTCTTCTTCATCAAGGAATCCAATGGGTAGGATACATGTGTATAATTATTGATAAACCTTCGATAGTAACCCGTTGATCCAAGGAAGGTTTTAAGTGAACTCGCATCAATTGGTTCTTCCATGTGCAATATCACACATATCTATCTTCAATCCTTCACTACACATAATGTGTCCTAACAGATTTCCATACGGTACCATCAGATAATATTTCCTTTGATTTAATAATATCTGTGCATTTTTGCACCTACTCATACATTCACTAAGGGTAGGAAGATGTTCTTTGATATACTTGTAAATGGACCAATCATCCAAAAATGCTTTAAAATTCCCTATTGCAAACTGATCAAATATATACAGTATGATACACTAAAATGTAGCTAGGGCATTATAGAGCCTGAATGGCATTAATTTGTATGCATAGATTCCATTATCCATAATAAATGTGGTCTTCATATTATCCTTCTTGGCTATACTGATTTGATTATATTCCAAGAACCCATCCAAGAATGAATAAATATTGTGTCATGTGACTTCTTCTAGGATAGAATCTATGAAGGGAATAGGGAAGGAATCCTTAATAGTTATGGTGTTTAGACTCCTAAATTCCATGCATATTCTAATCTTATCTACTTCCTTCTTTAAGGTGATAACTATAGGTGAGACCCTTTCACTGGTTATCACCCTGAAGATGATTCCTGCTTCTAGAATCTTTTCTATCTTCGCATTCACTAATGTAGCATACTTTGGGTTCATTATATATGGTATCCTTCTTATATTTTGTGCTCCAAGAATTAGCATAATATTTTGGACACATAATTTTGGTGGTACTTCTTTCAGGTCCTTATATGTCCATGCAAAGACATCCTTATATTCTAAGAATATCTTAAAAGTCATTGCTTTCAATACAAGGTTCCAATCATCACCGCAGTGAATCATCCTAGGTTCCGTAGCATAGGGGTGCAGTATTCCTGGGTGGGGAGGTGATATTTTAGGGCCAGGAATGATCAAAAGACAATTCCCCACTTGACTACCAAATCGTACAATCGTACCATCCTTCGAACTACCCCTTGCGATAGCTAAACAACTTGTACGGATGTCAAAGTCTCACACTGTACGGTTACAAATCATACAGGTACATGGATTGTACGCTTTTGCACTCATTAAAACTGATAGATTCAGTTTTGGAAGCTGTCGTACACAGTTTTGTAACTATTCAAGTCGATTTCCTCAAACTGCCAAATCGGGTAAGTCGATCTCTGTGGTTCAATCTGCCAAATCGGGTAAGTCGACTTTGTACGATTTGTACGGACTCTGGTGTACGATCGACAGAAAATGATGGTACATTCAGGTGCCAAATTAGATACTCTAATGCCTCAATCTCTCTCAGGGATATTTTGTAAGGTTTTACTATGCCAATTAATCCATTCTCCGGGTTGGACCAACCATCGCAAAGGAGCTTGGGAGAGATTCCATCTATCCAATTACGTACAAAAATCATACAACAAGACTCATAACATCATTCTCCACATCTCCATGCTCACATATCATCCCTCATATTCCACCAGTGCTAACCTCTATCAAGGAGTTGCAACAATGCATAAAACTAAGCTAAAACAATAACCAGAAAACACACATACATCAAGATTCCATTATAGATCATCAATCATCATTGCTAGGATCATACACGATGTGTAATGATGCAGTTCCATTCCATTATAGCATAATTTTCATTACAACAAGGTTATTCTATCAATCTCTTGCAATAACTCAGATATAAGTTAGCTATTACAACCAACAAGTACTCTATTCTACCTCTTAGCAACCAGACCTACAAATTTGAAAATGGGGCCTTATATAACATTGCCCAGGCCATTCCAAAGTGGTTCCTGAGGCAATTCGTTACTTACAACTGCCCATGTACAACTGAATTCATTAATTTGACCTTTTACTAAGTTTAACACCTTAGTTAGCAAATCTATGCGCCATTTCACTATGAAATTACATTTCCCATGCATTTGGATGAATTTTGGTGCACCTTGTATGATTTGCTACTACCTTGTATGGTTTTTCCATCCAGTTGTATGGTTTTCTCCTACCTGTATGGTTTACAAAACTTGGGTAAACTATCACTTATGCCAAAACTATCAAAATTGAGCAAATCCCTTTTGATCACTTCTTCTTCTGGGAGGTGGATTTGCTGCCTACATCTACCCTCCCCTTTACTTTGGTTGGTGTCCTCATCGACTCATTCTGCTTCTTCCACTATGCTTCGTATTCTACCACTACAACCTCTAAGTCCTTAACTTGTGACTTATACATTTCTCATTCATTCTTCAACTTGGTTGCGTAGCTTCCCATATCTACTACTTTTGCCCCATGGAAGTTAGCCTTTTCCTTAATAGTCTTCAAGAACTCCATCATCTACTTTTCATGGTTCGAGGCACTCTTTTTCAACTTCTCCTTCCAGTGAGCTTCTGCTCGAGCTACCACCTGAAGTTCTTCATTATTTTTAGTAATGGTCTATAGGTGGTGATTAATATCAACCTCCATAGCTCGAACACTATCTTCCTTAATTTTCAACTGAGCTTGCTTTTCTAGGACCATCTCATTCAACCTCTTATTATCCTTTGTCAGCTCCTCCATCTGCTTGGCTTGTGTTACCATTTGCTCACTCTTCTCAACCAACTGAGTTATCATAAACTCCTCCTTTGCTTTGAGTTGTGCCTCCAACTCCTTAATCCTATCCTCTACCATCTATGAGATCTATCACTTTTCCTCTTCAAGCATATTAATTCTAGCTTCAGACTCAATTCTGAGGCCTAATAGATCTTCCTCCAATTTCTTTATTTTCTCTTCTACCATAATTCTACTTTTCTATAGTTCTTCTTCCATTACAACCAATTCCTTTTGAGTGGCTATAGTTTCCTCCTTCTGAGCCTCCTTGAGCTGATAGATTTATTCCAATCCTATGCTCAACCACTCTATCTAGTGTGTTAGGAAGTTAAACTTCCTCAGGGTGATAGCCAATCCAGTAGCAACCCTCTTATATTCCAACTCTATCATATTTGTAGGGTAGGTCGGGTGATTGGCCCTATCCAAGTACATCCTTGGATCTCTCCTATAATTTGTTATCACCCCTCAAGCAAGTCTTCTCTTCCCAAAATTGTTGTTACCTCTTCCCTGGGTAACCTCCATGGATGTTGTGCATGAATATCTACAATTCTCCTTGTACGCTCCGCACTACTCACCCATTATGTTATCTTTTCCAACTCGAGAGACACTTGTTCTTCCCACAACTTCAATTCTCCCACATGGCCAATACAAAATTCCAATATGGCACTATTAATCACATGGCCCAACTAAGAAAATAAGTGTTCCACCTTATCCTCTATTCCACGTGCCTCCTCCTCAGTTGCAATTCTACCAAACCGAGGTACTTCCAGAAGATAACTGGATTGCATCCCCCATCGTTCTTCCTCTATAGGAGTACATACATCTTCTTCCTCCATATGGTGGCTAGAGCTTCCTCCAAGCTCCTGAAGTGCCCTCACTATATCTATATTCTCTCGAGGTGGAGACTATTTTACAATTTTCTCCTCCTCACTATCTTCAATATTCACAATCTCCTCTTGAGATTGTTGCTGCTCAACTTGTTCTTGGGCCTTTTCTGGTTCAGTAGAGCCCACCTGTTGCTCTTATTTATTTTCCTGGGCCACTTCTTGTTCTATCTTGCCCACTTGTTGTTCTTCCATCACTTCTTCCTCCTGATCCTGCTAGGTATTCATTGTTGTGACCTGTTCAACAACAAGTTCTTCTTTATCCTGTGATGCCTCGTATTCTCTAATGCATCTCTCTTACTTGAGCTTCCTATCACAAACTTGTAACGAGGCTTCTTCTTGGGCTCTTCCTCCTGAGTAGTGGCTATTCCTTCTTGCCCTACCTCAAATCCTTTAAAAAATTTAGAAGCATCCATCTTCTCAAATTATTGGAATATTTGTAGAGATGTCACTATTCTTTCTACCTCTATCCAACACAACTCATCCAATTCATCTCTTTCGAGTCTGATTATTCCTTTTCTTGTACTTTTGGAACTAGTTTGCTAGCCATTCTTTCACATTGTCTCCTCATCATTATCTGAATTGGGCTTCCTTGCCTCCTCTCCCTTTCTTGAATAGAGTGCTGCTCCTACTACCATCCTAGGTGCTTGCTATTCTAGCTCTGGTTCCAACCATCTAGGCCTTTTTCTCCGATGGTGTACATCAGCATCTTCCTCTAGAGTAGTATCTTCTTGAGCTCCACTGATATATTGCTCACTCCTCATTCGAGGTCTCTCCAAGGTCACTTTTGGTATTGGTACTGACTTAGCCCACCTCAATATCATCGGTTGTCCTCCCCTAATTTCTCGAGGTGGCATCAATCCTAGAAATTGGATCTCTACTTCTGTGACCACATTTAATAACAATCCAATAGCATGGAAAGTCATTCCAAAGTTCTTTGACCTCTTTGTTAGTGCCTCATGCATTCTTCTTTCTAGAAAGGTACCCCAATCATACTGAATTCCCTTGGTGATACCTTCTACATACTGTGCCATCCACATTGGCATTTTTATGGCCCTTATATCTCCTATCAGTTGAGCCATGACTGTATTCATTGCACACAGCCAATGTTCCCCTTTCAACTAGCTCTATTTGATTCCACATGTTCCTGCACCTGAGATCTTTGCCTCAGTCAGTGAAGTGACAGTGGTAAGGGTAGTGACGAGGTGGTATGCCTCTATTGGATCTACCAATATCTTTACTACCTCCATACCATATTTTGATAAGCCAAATGTCTTCCAAAATACCTCTACCAAAATATCCACTTTCACCGACCTCTTGCCCACATTGACATAGGCAGTTCGGGTTGTAGGGTTATACGCCTGAACTATCTGCAATAGATAGTTATGGAAGAAGGATTTGTGAAATGGTGGAACTTGTGCAATTACTACTACATGAGCATCCTCGAACATCTTCCTCCAAGGATGATTCTTATTTCTTTCATCATTCCACCACTTCCTACATGTATCCGCTCCATGTTGTACAAATGTGATCTTTGTGACCTCAACCTGGCCTTCTTCCTGTCCACTACTTAGATGCTCCTCCTGATCTGGTAGGTGAATTTCACTCCTCAATTCCCTCCATGAGGTTCTTTCTTGTGCCATTCTCTCCTCTCGATGTCTTGGTGGTGTCCTTCTCGGATTAGCCCACCAATGTCTCTATCCCCTCCATGGCCTATATCCTCCTCTCCTCCAAGGATGATTACCATGCCAATCATGGGACTAAAACTATCACCCTTGGTGTTGTCATGGGTATGCTTCTCTCTCATGCAATGGACCTAGTGATCTCTCCACCCTATTGGCTACAATCCACCTTAACCGACATCCAAACTCTTCTGTTGAGATCATTCCTCCAACATCTCACCGATTAACTTAACCTCCACTCCTTCACTATTTTTACAATCAAAAGTATATCAAAAATCATACGAATTACTATAAAATCATACAATGTATGGTTCTTTGTACCCTTGTATGATTTTACCTTCACCAACCACTTCTAGATCGTACACTATTTTTTTCTCCAGTTTAATTTCCAACCCGTTAGTCTTCAAACCATCCTATCTCCACCAAATCGTACATCTACAACCTAAAATCATATAGTACAATAGTACTCCATACAATGTTACTTTTTGACTACCTTCTCCTTTGGAATCCTTCTATATACTTCCATATGATTTGCTAAAAATTACCCAAAATGGCTGAAAACTACCAAGAACTATGCTAATTTTCTTTGAAATCATACATTCTTCCCCTAAAATCATACAATACAATTTTTCAAACCCTAGGTTGTGAAAAATTCAAAATTTTAGTCTCCTTTGTCGAATCTATCACCAACCCAGTTGTCGAATTGCCCCATTCCTCCTTTTCAGTCTTTCTCGAGAGCAATTTTCCACTCCTTCACCTCTAGCACAATTTATTTCTCTCATAAATTTTTTGATACTTTTATGGTTGTACAACTTATCCTACCTCCTCATTTCACTTCTTTTTTCCAGATTCATCTATTTCTAGGGTTTAAATCTTCACTATCCTTGCAATTTCCACCCTCCAATATTTCACTTCCCAAACTCCCAACAACATTTTTCACTCTAATTCATACTTAGATATATTCTACTAATTTCTTTATTCCTTAAATTTAATTTCCCCTTTTCATGGAGTAAAACCCTAATTTCTCTTCCATTCCTTCTCTAGTTAATCTTATGAAAATGAAAAGTACTCCTTGGTGCTAATTAAAATGGGTCCTTAAAATTCATATTGTTGATGAATATTTGCTGCCCATATGGTCTTCTCCATTCAATTGCATGCTTTCCACCTTCATCCTCCAAAAAAATTCAAATTCACTTGTACGATTTAATGAAATTGCAAGTCTACCTTCTATTTAAAGCATTTCGAAAACCCTAACTAAACCCTAAATTGTGCCACTTTGCACATTTTCCCTCCATATTGCATGGATGATTGAAAACTCAAAAATTTTTGAAATTTCATCTTTTTCCCCAACTTTTTCCTCCAACCGCTGCTTTCTCCCATGCATGCCGCATTAAATGGGTAGTTGAAAATCGTACAACATGCTTGAAATCATACAGTGTATGATCCAAATCATACAACATGTCATTTTGTATGATTTCCCATGTCCTTATGTCAATTTTTCTTTGTACGATCTTTATACTTAGAGAATTTTTCAATTTTCTTTCTCTAAAGAGGCCATCATTTCCGATTTTCAACCACTTCCTTCTTAATTGCATCCCGAGGGATTTTCACAACTAAGGCACCTTTTTTTTTTTTTTTTTTTTTTTTCAATCCTAATCTATTTACACTTACCTTCTAGGCAATCGTACAGTGACATTCACTTGTACGATCCCATCAAATTCTTCTCTTGGGGATTCAACTACAATGTTCGGAGTGGTTGTGTCACCTATTGGTATTTGTTCCCTAGGCCGATTCATCTCCACTTGTGATGTTACCGAATTCCCTGGCCTTCTTCTTCCATGTGTACAATTTGGAATTGTACAATTGCAAGCTGGAGTATCTTCACCTGGTGTCCTTTCCCCTTGTTGCACAGGTGATTGATCCCTTGGTAGCGGTGTCCTTACCACTCTACTATCATTCGAGCGACTTCTCTACCTATCCCCTCAGATCAATTCTAGCTCCAGACTTGGTGATCGGATTCTTAGTTATCCCTAGTTTCTTTCATCTACAAACTATACTCTTCCCCTACCAATAAGGCCTCTTCCATGCGAGTGTCTCCCCCATCCTATTCCTCTTGGTATTGGGTTTCTCTACACGAATGGTGATTCCTCCCTTCTCTAGAGTAATCCTCTACCACCCCTCCCTCATTGAGATGGTTGTCCCCATGTATGTTGCCTTACAAGATTTGGTAACATTCCCCTAAATCCTAGTAATCCTCATAGATTCCTTGTCCAGTTCATACAAGCTAAGGGTGTATCTCCTGGCCATCTAGGAGTAGGGGGTCAAAATATTCCTCGCCCTCTTCCTCCTCTAATTGTAACATCACCTCATCTTTGTTCATTTTGTAGTTGAATACCTCCCCCCTTCCTGGCTGAAGTCTTAGGGGTCTTTCTCTATTTCTTCTTCCCATTGTTCGGGTATCAGGAGTTATCTCTACCAACTCGATGTTGGCTAGTGGACTTCTACTTCTTCTTGCACTTGGTGATAGTTGTCATAGTGCTCTGATTCTCCGATCCACATGTGCTAGGTGACATCTCCATATTCTTTCTTCAAAGTTTCTTTGTGGTGATGATGTTGCCAAAACTTCTCTATAGGCATCAGAAAAGTCCATCTCAGAACTTGAATGAGTCTGATTCTCTTCTCTCTATTCCACCCAATTGGTTGGAAAATTCATCCTTCTCTCCAATATTCATACTTCTCTCTATTGTCTTCACAACTGTCGATAGGCTATTATATAATCTTGTGGTCCAAGGTTGGTTTGAAGTCCTTGCATTCTCCCCACTTGTCATTGTGTCATTGTAACTATTGGAGAATCATGATTACCTTGAGGGTTCTGAGGGTTCTCTAGGTGATTATCTTCATCACTACTTCCTGTACTAGGTTCCATTACGAGCCAAGGCATGCCTTCACTACTAGAGTCTATCAAATCTAATCGTGTGTTACCTTGTGGTTCGGGTGATGTAGTTGCCTCTTCAATATCTCACCATAGTATCTCCACATCTTCGTTTGTCATAGGTGGATCACTTGGTGGTACTTGTGAGCTTGTGCTGGCACCCTCATTTCCTCCACCACTTCTCAGAGTTAATCCTTCCACCTCTTCCAGTTCCCTTTCATCTTCTTGTAGCCTAGCTACCCTTTGTTCTTCCAACCTACGTATCATGCCATCCAACTCCTGGATGATTTGCTCTCTCAACATTGCATTATGACCTCTCAACATTTGATATTCTTCTTGCAATTGTTGAGTCTGGACCCACATTCTTTGTTGTAATAGCCCTATCTGAGCCAATGGAGTAAGTCCAACCAATTCTTGATCAATGGTCTCATTCCCTTCTTCCTCTAGAACTTCCATTTCAAATGTGTCCACTCTATCTTCATATCGTACTATTAGTCGTATCCTTCTTCGACCATCCCTTTGTTGGGGTAGTTCTCTCCATTCTACCTGAGGATACATTCTATTTACTAGGATTTCTTCCATCTTCCCTATTTTTGGGTAATAGTACTATCTCCTGATGTTCTCTTCTATTTGGAGGAATCCATTCCCCATCTTCTTCTTCAACTCTTTTAGTTCCATCAACAAATCTGACATGTACTCATAATCTTCTTCTTTCTCTGGGTCGAGGTACCAACTCCTACTATTCTATGGTTGGTCGTAGTTCCTCCCCTTCTACAAATAAGTGTGTGAGACCTATGTCAGGCTCTTCCTATGATGGATCTGACTCATTCTGAGCTTCATCTTGGGTTTCCGCTCATCTTCATCATTCCATATCTTCTAAAGCAATGAATAAACATTGTACTTTGTAAGGCTTCAACTTTGAGCCATTTACAGTATCGGGCACCTCTATCCCATTCAAGTTCTACAACTTGACTGCTCCATTATCCATTACTTCAACTACTTTATAAGGACCAAGCCATAACATCTTCAACTTACCCAACTTGATTTCCCTCTTTCCATTAAACTTTAGAACTAAGTCACCCGGACTAAGTTCCAACTTCCTCAAATGTTTGTCATGCCATACCTTCCATATTTTTTGAGCTATCTCAATTGCCCATTGTGCCATGAATCTTCATTCATCTAACTTAATCAGTGTCGTCAATCACTCTTCCAAACTTTCTTGATCACCCAAGCGATGCTCTACCGTGACTCTCAAACTTGGTATCAAGAATTCGACTGGCACCACTGCTTCCTATCCATACATTAATTGGAAAGGTGTATGTTCCATTGTAGGTTTAAAATTTGTTCTATATACCCATAAAATGGATGGTAGCCTTTCCTCCTAGTCTGCTCCCTCTATCCCATAGGTTTTATACAGAGTAGAAACTAGGACTTTATTCATTGCCTCCACCTGCCCATTCGCTCTGGGATAATACGGACTAGACAATGAGTGTAAAATATTGAACTCTATTGTCAGCATCTTGATAATATCATTAACAAAGTGTCCTCCTTGATCACTTGTTATCCATAGAGAATACCAAACCTTGTGATTACCTGTTCGTACAAGAATCTCATTGTACTCTTCACTGAATTATCAGGTAATGCTCTCGCTTCCACCCATTTTATTAGGTATTCTATTGCTACTACGATGTATCTACACTTCCTCCATCGAGATGTCTTTAATGGGCCTACAAAGTCCAATCCCCATCATTCAAATAACTCTTGTGGTTGTGATGGGTGTAAGGGCATAAAGTCCCTCTTTACTAGCTTTCCTGCTCTTTGGCAAGTGTCGCATGCTTTCACATGCTCCTTTGCATCATTATACACTATGGGCCACCATAGCCCTACTAGAAATACCTTCCTAGCAGTCACATCTAGTCCCATATGCCCTCCTACTAAGCCTACATGAGCTTCCTTCAATGCTACTTTGACTTCTTCATCCATCACACATCTCCGTAAGACACCATCACTTCCCATTTTATACAGTAATCCTGCTATTATCTAGAAAGGTGTTGACTTCATTATTATTTTCTTCTTCTTAGTTGTCATCATTTCCTATGGCAACTCTCCTATGGATAGGTATTGGCCAACCAACTTGTACCATGATGGAACAACATTGATGGTGAATAATTGTGCATCTAGAAATTCATCAAGAACTCTAGTTCCTATAGGTTCTCCTGATCATATCCGAGACAACTAGTCTGCAATCACATGCTTCTTACCAAGTCTCACCACTACTCAAAATACAAACTCCTGAAGGGTGACAAGCCACCTACTGACTCATCCTTGTATCACCAACTTATTTATCAAGTACAACAATGCTTGGTGATCGACATAGAAGGCAAAGGGATTCACCAATAGGTAATGCCTAAAATTTTGAACTGCATATACCATTCCCAAAGCTTCTCTCTCTGTTGTACTATAATTCCTCTCTAGCCTTGAAAAAAGATGACTAGCAAAGAAAATAGGTTGATCTAGCCTAAACTGTCCTTCTTGTGCTAAGGCACATCCAATTGCAAAATTGGAAGCATCAATATGGACATGGAATTCCTTATCCCAATTAGGGAACACCAAAATTGGACTACTCACAAGCTTAGCCTTTAGCTCCTCGAAGGCTCCTTGGTGCTCCTCTATCCATCTGAAAGGAACATTATTTTTCATCAAGGAATCTAGTGGGTAGGATACATGTGCATAATTCTTGATAAACCTTCGATAGTACCCTGTCGATCCAAGGAAGGTTTTTAGTGAACTCACATCAAATGGTTCCTCCATGTGTAATATCACATGGATCTTATCAGGATCTGTCTTCAATCCTTCACTACACACAATATGTCCCAACAGTTTCCCATACGGTACCATCAGAAAGCATTTCATTGGATTTAATGATATCTGTGCATTTCTACACCTACTCATACATTCACTGAGGGCAGGAAGATGTTCCTTGATCTTCCCATAAATGGACCAATCATCCAAAAATGCTTTAAAATTCCCTATTGCCAATTGATCAAATATATACAGTATGATGCGCTGGAATGTAGTTGGGGCATTACAGAGCCCGAATGGCATTCGATTGTATGCATAGATGCCATTCTCCACAATGAATGTGGTCTTCAGCTTATCCTCCTCGGCTATACTAATTTGATTGTATCCTGAGAACCCATCCAAAAATGAATAAATCTCATGTCCTGCAACTTCTTCTAAGATAGAATCTGTGAAGGGAATAGGGAAGGGATCCTTAATAGTTACAACATTTAGACTCCTAAAGTCCATGCATATTCTGATCTTGTCTACTTCCTTCTTCAAGGTGATCACTATGGGTGAAACCCATTCACTATTTGTCACTCTGAAGATAATTCCTGCTTCCAACATCTTTTCTATCTCTGCATTTACTAATGCCGCATATTTTGGGTTCATCCTATATGGTCTCCTTCTCACAGGTTGAGCTCCAGGCATTAGGGTAATCTTGTGGACACACAATTCTGGTGGTACTCCTTTCAGGTCCTTATATGTCCATGCAAAGACATCCTTATATTCCAAGAATATCTTAAAAGTTATCACTTTCAGTACAGGATTCCAATCATCACCGTAGTGAATCATCCTAGGTTCTTCCTCTATTCCTAGATTGATGTCCACTATCCGAGGTCCTTCATATTTGATATTTTCTGGTTCACTTGTAGCTTTCTCTACATTCTCTGGGTGTGTCGATCTTGTATCAATATCTGCATCACCTACTATATACTCTGCAAAACTTTTCAGAAATGTCCATTTCTCTTCTGCTTCCTTCTTAGGTTCTTGGTTAACTTTTGGTTTGTCTTGTTTTTCCTTGATCTCCTCTGATTCAATACAGAGGCAGTTGGGCTAAAAAATTTTATACTCCTCCATTTTCCAATGAAGAAGTCCGCTATCAGATCGAGCTTCATCTTCGCTACATTCTTCTAGGTACAACATTCCTTCTCCATCAGGTTCATGCCCTTCATCCTCTAAGGAATTTTTTGATTCATCCATCATAGCTACATCCTCACTAACTCTTTGATTAGCTAGATTAATCATATATTTGTGTTGTCCCTTCTTAAAAGTGATCTGATTCTTCCCCTAATTGTGATTAAATTTGGCTACTCGTAGCCAACCTCTCCCCAAAAGAGCATCGTATGCAGGTTTCTGCATTGTAATCACAACAAAATCTAAGACAAATTCTTGTTCAACTATCACCACTTGTTGTGCGGTCAAGACTCCCTTTGTCTCGATGCCATTCTGATCAGCACCATATAATCGGAAGCTCGATGCCCATAGAGATGGAGCACCAATTTCTAGCCATGTTCTTTCAGGTAACACATTGACGCTGGATCCTCCATCCATAATAACTTGTGTCAACTTGTGCCCTAGGATCTCCATATGAACTAATGCAGGTTTCTTTCCTACATCGATCATTAATACGGTTGGATCCATGAACTGATCCTTTTACTCCTTCTCCTAAATCGGTTGGCTCTACACTTCCATCACCTTATGCGGTTGTATTTCTTCCACCATTACTTTCTGCAATGCTGGAATAGCTTCCAATAGGTTTGATACTTTAACTTCCACTATGGTATCCAAAACCTGTGCTACCAGATTTTGCACAACTATCTCCTGATCTGATGGTTTCCTAAGTTCCTTACCAGCTGTTGACTCTACTCGCTTAGTCTTTTCAGCTTCCTCTTGCAATATTTTCTTTGCTACTTGCCAGCATTGCTTTTCCTTTGTTGGCTCTGGATACTTATCCTTCTTAGCCTGATTCCTTATCATGGCTAAAACTTCTTGGGTATCCTCCTTAACTTGAGGAACCTCTATGTCCAAATAACTAACATTCTATGGGTTACTCGAACTCACCTATTTTGGACAATTCTCTTCTTTGTGGTTCCCTGGACCACACCATCTACACATATGTGTAGTGCTTGCTTGTGGTGTTTCTTGCCTCTGAGGTGCAGGATATTTTTTGCAAAATGCCCCCATTCCTAGAAATTGTGACATTGTATGATCGGTCTTCCTTTCGAGTCATACTGCAAATGACTTTGTCCTCCTTGTCGATTACCTTGATTCGGTCTTCCACCTCATCTATTGTTTCTATAACCACCACTCATTGCTTGTTGCCCGCTTCCTTGGGCCTTCAGTTTCTCTTCCTACTCTTGGATTGACAATACTTGTGGGCATACTCTTGCATTATATGGGCATAACATTACTTCATGCCCCATCACATTACAAATGTGGTAATAGTCATTCCTTGGACACTTCACATTTGTATGGCCTTCTATTTTGCATTTCGTGCACCACATATCATTTATGTCTGGTTTGATATTTTGTTCTTTTATCAGTTTATCAAACTCCTTACAAAATGATGCTACTATCCATTGTATAGTGTCATCTTCTCCACTATCTGAATCATTCGACTTGGGATGAGATAAAATTCCTATATACATTTGTTTTGATTCACTCTCAAAATTCTTTGCATGCTTCAATGCTTCTTCATATGTTTCTGATGGTACTACCTTCATATTTTTCTTATACTTTGGAAGTAATCCATCTACAAACCACCACTTTACTAGAACATCTACTAGAGGCATCTGCATCTTATCGACTAATTGCTTTAGTCTACGGTTATAGGACTTCACATCTTCATCAAATTTTTGCTTTGTCACGCAAAGTTCTATCACAATGTCTCCATCATCCTTCAAAGGTCAAAATTCTTCGATGAACTTCTCCTTTATCTGATTCCAAGTCTAAAAATCTATGGTATTTTCTCTCTTCAAATACCAATCAATTGCCAATCCTCTCAAAGTAGGAAATAGAATTACCCAATCCTCTAGTCTATCCACTCCATTTGCTCTCCAAATGGTTATGCAAGTTCCTATGTGCCATGTGGGGTCTTCCTTACCCTCACCTAAAAATGGTGGACATCTCTATTTGGCTGCCCTATTAGCCATCTTAGGAGAGTCATCACTCTCACTTGAGGTGTCTCATGGAATCTCTGACTGATTCCTCCTTGGGGGTGTCTTACTCCCATTGTCATCAGAAGTGTCAATTCGAGGTATCTTATTTTGTCCTACCACTCGATGACCAAACTCTCATGCATCTTCACTTAGTGACCTCCTTCACTGATGTGAGGGAGATGGTCTTGGTCTTTCCTCCTGAGACCTCGCATCCTGTTGCTCTGGTGCCTGACTCCCATCCTCTGCACTCCCTTGCAACCCTTCTACCACTTTCTCAAGTGTCACCATCCACTCTCCATCCTCTTGCACTTTTCCTTTGTCAACCCTTGCCTCTACGCTTGGTGGTTCTACTTCCTCATCTTCCATCTCTATCAACAATGCCTCAAAGTCTCCTTCTTTTGATGTCCAGACTTGCTCTATTTTTGGTTCGTGAGTACTCCAGTCTGAGTTACTTGTGTTTTCTCTCTGAGAAATCCTTGTGCTCCTTCTTACTAGGATGTTTTCTCATGCTTCTCATCTCCCATGGTTTCATGCACTGGTGTCTATCATTCACCTCCAACTTGTAGTATCACACTTCATCAATTTGACCCATTTTAACAAAAATGCCAGATTCGATAAGGCAATGATGCCAAATGTAGCATAGGGGTGTAGTATTCCTAGGTGGGGAGGTGATATTTTAGGGCCAAGAATGATCAAAAGACAATTCCCCACTTGACTACCAAATCGTACAATCGTACCATCCTTCAAACTACCCCTTGCGATAACTAAACAACTTGTACGGATGTCAAAGTCTCACACTATACGATTAAAAATCATATAGGTACATGGATTGTATAATTTTGCACTCAATCAAACTAACAAATTCAGTTTTGGAAGCTGTCATACACAGTTTTGTAACTATTCAAGTCGATTTCCTCAAACTACCAAATCGGGTAAGTCGATCTTTATGGTTCAATTTACCAAATCGGGTAAGTTAACTTTGTACGATTTGTACGGAATCTGATGTACGATCGATAAAAATTAATGGTACATTCAGGTGCCAAATTAGATACTCTAATACCTCAATCTCTCTCAAGGATATTTTGTAAGGTTTTACTATGCCAATTAATCCATTCTCCAGGTTGGACCAACCATCGCAAAGGAGCTTGAGAGAGATTCCATCTATCCAATTACATACAAAAATCATACAACAAGACTCATAACATCATTCTCCACATTACCATGCTCACATATCATCCCTCAGATTCCACCAATGCTAACCTCTATCAAGGAGTTGCAACAATGCATAAAACTAAGCTAAAACAATAACCAGAAAACACACATACATCAAGATTCCATTATAGATCATCAATCATCATTGCCAGGATCATACATGATGTGTAATGATGTAGTTCCATTCCATTATAGCATAAATGTCATTACAACAAGGTTATTCTATCAATCTCTTGCAATAACTCAGATATAAGTTAGCTATTACAACCAACAAGTACTCTATTCTACCTCTTAGCAACTAGACCTACAAATTTGAAAATGGGGCCTTATATAACATTGCCCAAGCCATTCCAAAGTGGTTCCTAAGACAATTCATTACTTACAACTACCCATGTACAACTGAATTCATTAATTTGACCTTTTACTAAGTTTAACACCTTAGTTAGCAAATCTATGCACCATTTCACTATGAAATTACATTTCCCATGCATTTGGATGAATTTTGGTGCACCTTGTATGATTTTTTGCTGCCTTGTATGGTTTTTCCATCCAGTTGTATGGTTTTCTCCTACCTGTATGATTTACAAAACTTGGGCAAACTGTCACTTATGCCAAAACTATCAAAATTGAGCAAATCCCTTTTGATCACTTCTTCTTCTTCTGGGAGGTGGATTTGCTGCCTACAAGTTCCTCCTCCATTCCTATATTGATTTCCATTATCTAAGGTCCTTCATATTTGATATTTTTCTATTCACTTGCTACTTTCTCTACATTCTTTGGGTGTGCCAGCCTTGTATCAATATCTACATCTCCTACTATATACTTTGCAAAAAAATTTAGAAATATCCATTTCTCTTTTGCTTCCTTCTTAGGTTCCTGGCTAACTTTTGGTTTGTCTTGTTTTTCTTAATCTCCTCTAACTTAATACAAAGGTATTTGGGCTGAAAAATTTTGTACTCCTCCATTTGCCAATGAATAAGTCCACTATCAGATCTAGCTTTGTCTTCACTACATTCATTTAGGTACAACATTCCTTCTCCATCAGGTTCATACCCTTCATCTCCTTAGGATTATTTTTATTCATCTGTCATAGCTACATCCTCACTAACTTTTTGATTAGCTAGATTAATCATATATTTATGCTATATTTTCTTAAAAGTGATCTGATTCTTTCCCCAGTTGTGATTAACTTTGGCTACTCATAGCCATACTCTCCCCAAGATAGCATCATATGTAGGCTTCTATATATCCAAGACAAATTCTTGGTCAACTATCACCACTTGTTATGCCATCAAGACTCTCCTTGTCTCAATACCATTCTGGTTAGTACCATATAATGGTAAGCTCAGTGCCCATAGAGATGTAGCACCTAGTTATAGCCATGTTATTTCAGGTAGCACATTGACACTAGATCCTTCATCCACATTTACTTGTATCAGTTTATATCCTAGGATATCCATATGAACTAATGTGGGTTTCTTTCCCACATCAATCATTAATATAGTCATATCCATGAACTAATCATTTTGCTCCTTCTCCTAAATTGGTTGGCTCTGTACTTCCATCACCTTATGTGGTTGTATTTCTTCCACCATTGCTTTTTGCAATGTTGGAATAACTTCCAACAGGTTCAATACTTTAATATCTACTATGGTATCCAAAACCTGTGCTGCCAAATTTTGCATAGCTATCTCCTGGTTTGATGGTTTTCTTGGTTCCTTATCAGTTTTTGACTCTACTCATTTAGTCTTCTCAGCTTCTTATTGCAATATTTTCTTTGCTACTTGCCAGAACTACTTTTTCTTTTTTGGGTCTAGATACTTATCCTTATTAGCCTAATTCCTTGTCATGGCTAAAACTTCTTGTATTTTCTCCTTAACTTGAGGAAACTCAATATCTAGATAATTGACATTCTACGAGTTAATTGAACTTGCATTTTTTGGGTAATTTACTTATTTGTGATTCCCCGAACCACACCATTTACACATATATGTAGTGCTTACTTACGGTGATTCCTACCTCTGAGGTGAAGGATAATTTATTACAAAATTCCCCCATTCCTGGTAATTGCAACACTGTATGATCGACCTCCCTTCTGAATCATACTACAAATGACTTTGTCCTCCTTTTTTATTACCTTGGTTTAGACTTCCACCTCATATGCTATTTTTATATCTACCACTTGTTGCTTGTTTCCCGCTTCCTTGGGCCTCTGGTTTCTCTTCCTGATCTTGGAATGAAAATACCTATGGACATACTCTTGCATTATACAAACATATAATTACCTCATGTCCCATCACATTACAAATGTGGCAATAGTTGTTCCTTAGACACTTCACATTTGTATGACCTTTTATCTTACATTTCGTGCACCAAATGTTGTTCCTGCTAGGTTTGATATTTTGTTCTTTTATCATATTATCAAACTTCTAATGGAAGGATGCTACTATCCTTTGTATAGTGTCATCTTCTCCATTATTGAGTCTTTGGAAAAAAACTCTAGATTATTTACCCCTACAACAAACAAATTTATAAGGAAGCTCAAATTTTATATTGTCATTGTATTGCCTCACACATATCTTTTTTTTTATTTTTTTCACATAGCTAAACTAGTATTACTATGTTGGTGTCCCTGATTAAGTAATAAAGATAAAAGTTTTCTAAGAAATTATGTGCATTCACCACACATACATCTACATAGATGATGCATATTTCTAATGCCATCGATGACTTCCACCTTATTCCAATTCCAAAACAACTTCGTGATGTTTCCCACATGCTAATAGAGGAAACCATTGATGTAGACATCGATGACAATCCTAAAAACCCTCACATTATCAAAATAGTTGCTAGAATTTCACTTGAAGAGCACATTTTATTCACTACCTTCCTCAAAAAGTATATCCGAGTCTTCACATGGTCTTACAAGGATATACCAGGCCTCAATCCCAACCTTATCATCCATAATATCACATTAGATAAATATGTCAAGCCTATCAGATAAAAATTAAGATGCATGCACCCGATAGTTGTGTTAGTAGTAAAATCTGAGCTCCAAAAGCTCTTAGATATAGATTTTATTGTACCCATAGATTATCTTGAATGGGTATCCAACATGGTTCTAGTACCAAAACCTTCTAGTGAGGTCTGCATCTACATTGACTTCCATAATTTAAATAAATCTTATCGTAAGAACAACTTCCCTTTACATAATATAAATTTGCTTGTCTATTATATTATGGTTCATGAGATGAACTCCCTTATGGATGGATTATCTGGATACAACCAAATCAAAATCAACCCCACTAATCAACCAAAAACTTCATTCATAATCCCTTGGGGGATTTTTTGCTACAAGTTCATGCTCTTTGGCCTTAAAAAACTAGGGCAACCTACCAGCGTGCAATGACTTACATATTTGATGATTACATGCATAAAATTGTGGAAGATTATTTTTATGGCCTCATAACGACGAAAACTCACAATATTTAGATGATATTTGTAAGATCTTTGATTATTTACTAGAACATAATATGCACCTTAACCCAAAGAAGTGTGTCTTTGATGTTACTTCAGGCAATATCCTAGGGTTCATTGTCTCTCAATATGGCATCGAAATAGACCCTAAAAAAGTGAAATCCATCATTGATATGCCCCTACCTACCACCCTAAAGTAATTGCGTAGCCTCCAACTCAAAATCACTTCCATTCATCATTTTATCACACAACTATTAGATAAATTCAAACCATTCAATCATATCTTACAAAAGGGAGTCACTTTCAAATGGAATGACAACCACCAATAAGCCTTTGATTCTATAAAATCCTACCTCACTTCTCCACCAATTATATCTCCCCCACACCCGCAGATACCACTTACCCTATACATCTCAACCATAGATTTCGTACTAGGCATATTATTAGCCCAAAAGAAAACAATCAACAAAGAGCAGGCTATATATTACATAAGTTGTACACTAGTCAGCTATGGAATTCACTATGTGTACATAGAAAAACTATGCCTAGATGTAGTATTTTCCACACAAAAACTTTGCTATTACATGCTAAACCACACTACTTTTGTCATCGCTCGAGACAACCCACTTTAATATATGATGAAAAAAAGTTACAACTCTCATACAACAAAATGGATTATGCTTCTAACTAAAATATCTAGATTTCATTTTATAAAAATCCATAAAAGGATAGGTCATTGCAGACCAACTTGCAGAGGCTCCATTACCAGATGATCGACCTCTCCTTATTCAGCTCCCTAAATATTCCATCTTTCATATTACAAAATCTAAAGAATATGCCGAGACAAAAACACTAGCTGATCTTACTCTATTCTTTGATGGCTCCTGATGCACTCATGTTGGGGGTGCAAATATTTTTTTCTTCACACCCAAAGGGGAACCACTCCCCTTTTCATTCAAATTAAACTTCCCTTACACAATAATAATTTAGAATATGAAGCCTTAATCCTTGGATTAAAATAGACCCACTCCATGCACATAAGATGCCTCCACATCATAGGTGATTCCCTCTTGGTAGTAAACCAAGTGCAAGATATTTGGTAATGTCGTTGTCTAGTTATCCAATAATACAAATGGATTGCACAAAAATTTCTTTCCCAATTCGAGTGGTATGCTATCAAAGTTTCTCTGCGATCATAAAACTATTTTACCAACACAATGGTCTCCTTAGGATCATTAATCCCATAAAATCCCCTATTAAACACTACATGTGTATCAATTCACACCCTCACTCAATCTGCCATATCATCTATACCTCCCATAGATTATGGTGGTATTCATGTGGTCAATATTAAACCACACGATCCTTGGTTTTCATAAATTAAAAATTATATTAAGTTAGGATTCCTACCATGCAATCTCCCACATGTTCATCGTAAAGCATTCAAATAAAGGGTGATTTTCTATACATTTATAGGGGACATCCTCTATCATCGTAGTTATTATGGCATCCTCTTGCGTTTCTTAGAACCATATGAATTTTAGAGGGTTGTACAAGAAACCCATGATGGTACTTGTGATGGCCACTTCAGTGGTATGGTAATCACAAAATGCATCCTTTGCATGGGCTATTACTGGCCCAAGATGGAACATAATTGTTGTGAATATGTGAGGCACTATGTCAAGTGCCAACAACATGTAAATCTCACATATCTACTATATTAGGCACTTAAACCTATTCAGTCTTGTAGCACCCTAAAATTGGCACGGTTAAACCCTTAGTAAAAGATAAAAAATTTGAATTTTAACCTCAAAATTGCCCGTTAACCGCTCACCTCATTTTTTGTGCCATTTTTAGAAGTTGTTTGACCGTTGGACGATATCGTCGTCGATCTGATGATATCATCTCAAATCGGACAAATTCCTCTGGAACAGAACGTCCAAACGATTTCATCCCAAAACCAAATTTTCATAATTAGCTTCTATTTCAACAACCTCTCCAACTCGGGCAGAAGTGTTTCTACACAGTTGGAGATTACTACGTTGGAGATCTCCTAGATTGGGATGATCCCCAACCTCCTAACCTCCCCCTAATCCTATATAAACTTGGGATTTTCCCAGTTTATCCCCCTAGTTGATCATTTCCCTGCAACTTTAGTTTTTGTTGTGTTAGAACATCCTATCCCCCATCATTTGCATTTGTGTTTTCAAGTTTTATTGCAGGATCTCACTATGTTTCAGTCGAAGGAAGCTCGGATCATCACAGGTGATTCAACCACAATTTTGGATGATCCTATCGATATCGGTGATGATCTCGTATGATTGAAGATGATTTTGACTACAATTCAGATTGGGGGCAATCAGAGACCTGAGTTTGCATTCTCTATCTCTTTTTCTTATTTAATTGTGCATTAGATTAATTCACTTCTATTCTGCATCTTGGAGTTCACCTCATTTAGCATATTTGCATGATAAAATTCAAAATAAATTATTAAAACATTGCATCCCATTTGATTTGATATCATGATTTATCATTTGAGCATTTATATTCTTATTTCTATCATTTTGTATCATTCTTGCAATTGTATTTTTGGTTTTTGGTGTCTGTTTTCATGATTGCAGGTTTCTAATGAATTCGTCAAGTCACTGATGATCTTGGCTGATCTCAGATGATCTCCTATGATCTGGATGATTCTGTACAATTACAGATGATCCTATCATATCTAGGATGATCTGGACTCCTACAAGCTTCATAATCTTCATCAGACATCAGAAATCAGGTGTACTCTTCTCCATTTTAGATATTTTCTGTATTTAGGATTCATTTATGTTTTTTGTCTTCATATAAACCAAAAATTTCATATAGAATAGCTTAGATTCATTTTGGCCAACCTAGGAATCTAAATGATTGAACATAAAATGAACACATCAAACCCATTCTCAACCTAGGCATGGAAACTGCCACTCAAAGTTTCCTAGTGAACCCCACCATCCATCAAAAATTCACCCTTATACCCCTCCCTCGAGAGGCATGACCTTCAAAGGGCCTCTCCATCCGAGGTATTGTCCCATCCTTCTCGCATCCCCCTTCCGGGCATGGATCCTTTAGCCTGAAGGTAAGGGTGCAAAAAATTTGGGCGATACATTTTGGTGAACCCGACGTGAAACTAAAACACCTTTTGAAAACAATCCAAAAAAAAAAACATTATTAAGAACATCTAGAATCATTAGAAAATAGTTAAATTTGCATATCATATTTAGATGGTAGATTATAATAGAAGACGAGCTGTCACCATAAATGTTGAAAATCAATTAACGGCCATAGAGATTACTTATGTGCTTAGAGTACCTCAAACAAATAGAGCCCAATATTTGTGGGACGAACTTGATAGGAGATTGGGTATTATTGAATCTAGATCTATAGAACTTAGGCAAATTAAGAGGTTTGTCCTAGATAGAATCCTGGATCCTGATCAGGTGACTTTGTATCATGAACTTCAGAGAGCTTGCCATAGGTGGTTAGTAGATAAAAGAGCACTTGTGTCTTTAGAATTTTACACCTTTGAGGAGTACCTTGAGAATGCAGTTGTAGTACATAAATTTCTATCTCATATAGAGGATCAAGAAGTCATTCTTATGGATAGAAAAATATGGAATAGAATTCCTAGAGTTGTGTTGTATCGAGAGTATTGCCATGAACTTTATTTTTACAAGTTAGAGTCTGAAGTAGATCATATTACCATAGCACACTTTGTCAAGTTCTTGAAAAACCACTTCCAATTTGAAGAGGAGCATTTCATGACTCCTGATGAACTTGACCCTATCAATGATATCCATAAACTATTCATAGAAAACTAAGTCATTCTTTTTACTATTATTATTTCTTGCAACTAGCATGTTGTTTGTTATTTTTATTCTCGTAAAATAATAATATAATCAAAAAAAAAAAAAAAAAAAAAAAAACATTTTCCTTTTAAAGTATTATAGTAGGTATATAGTTAAAATATATACCTCTCAACCCTACCGCATATATATATATATATATATATATATATATATATATATATATATATATATATATATATATATATATATATATAAGTATATATATTTGCTAAAACCTAAGTTTAGCACAATGCCTAGACTTAGGAATGGAAAACAAACCGAAGAAGATGAAGATTGGTTAGGAAGACCATTAACTGACCAAAATGTCCCTCCTGAGGACAAAGTTTAGGAAGAAGAAATCCTAGACCAACAAGAAGAAGAGCTTGTTGTACAAATGAACAAGAAGAAACTAATAGAGAGGAAGGATCCTCATCCCCTAAAATGTCTCTGGGAGGAGCTATCACTTTTGAAAACATGGAACAATTTTGGAAGTTCATTAACACTAATATTAGTGTTTTTAATAGAGTCCATATGGACAAGGATCGAATTAGTGACACTCAAGCAACTCTAGAAGATGTATTTCAAACACGCACTAATCCCTTGTCCTTTATTGATCAAGAGAGTGATCAGGCTGGACCATCCAATTTGGATATGGTAGTTGTGATCTAGAACATGCAACAACAATAGGTTACCCAACCACCTAAAGTGCCTGTTAACAAGCCTAGGGTCATTCCCACACAAAATAAACCATCATTTACTGCTCTATTTCACAAAGCTCTTGATCAACATACCTCAAATCAACAAAAACCCAAAACAAAACCAAACACCAATTACCAACAATCCAGGGTACAACATAATACTATTACAAATCCCCTTCATAATACTCTTCCTACCAACACTTTGCATAATAGCAATATAGCATCTAATCCTTATGTCACACCATCATACACTCATAGATCCCATACCTATGTCCCATCGAACCAATATGGTGGACAAACTAGTAATCTTGAAACCATGGTGAAACAACTAGTTTCCGCATGGACCAGATAGATCCCTACCGTCCCTCGTACAACTATCGAGAGATGTGTAGTCAACCTTTAGATCCTATAGTCGTAGCACAGTCGTATCCTAAACATTTTCCTATGCCTATTCTTCCCATATATAAAGGAACCGAAGATCCCATAGAGCATCTTCGTATGTTTAGGATAGCATGTCATGATATATCACATGATGACTTGTTATTACTAAAAATATTCCTGAAAATCTTGGGAGGAATGGCATTAGAGTGGTATTATCAATTACCCACTAATTCTTTGAGGAATTTCGAAGAAACTGCCGAGTCTTTTGTTCATCAATTTAGTGCCTACATCGAAAGACATGTGACCATTAAATATTTGTATAACTTAAAACAGGACAAATATGAATGCTTTGCTGATTTCCTAGCTAGGTGGAGATAGTTGATAGGAAAATTGCACTTTGTGTTACCTTATAGGGAGATGTTGGACATCTTTATTAATAATTTGCAAGAGCAACTATCTTACGAATTATCAACTACTACCTTGACCACCTTCGATCAGGCTATAGACTTAGCCCGAAGAGTGGAAGATGCTCTCATTAGGAGAGGCCAGCTTAAAAAGAAAGACGATGAGAAAACATCCAAAAATCAATACAAGAATAAACAAGTTGTGGGTGATGGAGTCATCGATAGCAAAAATATTGCTAATGTTAATGCTGCAAAGACAACGGAGAAGTTTGTACTGAAACCTCCTGATAGACCTCCTCGAGAATTTACTAGGTTAAATCAACCTTTATCAACTATTCTACCCCAATTATTAGAATGAGGTTTGATTCAATTACCAAATATCCGGGAACATGATCCAACTATACCTAGATACAGAGCATATTTACATTGTGACTTCCATAGAGGACCTGGACACACTACCAACTCTTGTAAAATATTAAAACATAAAATACAGGACTTGATTGATAACAATGAGATGGAGGTGCAAGCCTTTCAACCTAAGCAAAATCCTCCTAATAATGTTCAAAATAACACCCCATAAAACCCGAATCAGAACGCCAATCAGTCATTGGACATATTTCAACATCCCTTACCAAAACATGGTAAGGAGGTGGCTAATAAAATTGAACATCATAATGTCCCTCCTCCCACCTGATATGTAGGAACTATTAGTGGGCATTTACCTACTCATGATCTAGAAATATTCGACACTAATTTATTTGTGGTTACAACCAGGCCTCTATATAACACTCAAATACTTGATCTTAGTGATACAGAATACGAGACTGAGAGTGATATGGAAATCACATCAAATCAATCGAATAGTTCTGAAGATGAATCGGATACTATTCACCCTATCACAAGTTATATGGTTCCAGAAGAGCCATTTCCAAGAAGAGTCACTACTAGACCATCATCTCACCGATTACTTTCTAATGAGCTAGCTATAAACACTAGACCAAGACCCATTCATCATCCGTAGAATAATATTGTGGGTACCATCGGAGCTGTTACTAGACAACAGGCTCAAAATTATCAACAAGATCAAATTCAGAATGGTGGATCAACTCCATTTGTTTTGAAGGTTCCTAATAAAGGGAATCATGCACCTAATGTTCAACCTAAACCTCCTTATAATATTAATGAACAATTATCAAATATTACGACTAGAATTTCCCTCTTGGACCTTTTAAGATCTTCTCCTACACATAGAGATGAATTAATGCTCACATTAAGCCAGATGATGGTACCACAAGACATTCAACCTGAAGCCATGGCCAATACTATAATAACTTGTGAAGTTGATTGTATTGAATTCTGGGATAGAGACATACCTCAACATAGTTTACATAAAGATAACCCCTTGTATATTACTACTTTAATTGGAGATGTAGCAGTCAAACGAGTTTTTATTGATAATGGTTCATCTTTAAATATTTGCACTTTTGACTTCTACCAAATATTTGGGTTTAGAAGTGAGGAAATGAAAAAAAAAACAAAATGACGAAACACAAGAAACATGTGGAGTTATACCATTCAAATGAAACATAACCCCAACCTTCACATCACCCACCCACAAAGTAATACAATTTTGTTTGCACGAATGCAGATTCTATGTAGCACCCTAAAATTGGCGCAGTTAAACCATCAGTAAAAAGATCAAAAATTTGAATTTTAACCCCAAAACCACCCGTTAACCGCTCACCTCATTTTTCATGCCATTTTTAGAATTTGTTTTGACCATTGGACGATATCATCGCAGATCTAACGATATCATCCCAGATCGGATGAATTCGTCTGGGACAGAATGTCCAAACGATTTCATCCCAAAACCAAATTTTTATAATTAGCTTATGTTTCAACAACCTCTCCAACTCGGGCAGAAGTGTGTCTGCGCAGTTGGAGATTCCTACGTTGGAGATCTCCTAGATTGGGATGATCCCCAACCTCCTAACCTCCCCCTAATCCTATATAAACTTGGGATTTTCCCAGTTTATCCCCCTGGCTGATCATTTCCCTGCAACTCTAGTTTTTTGCTGTATTAGAACATCCTCGCCCCATCATTTGCATTTGTATTTTTAGGTTTTATTGCAGGATTTTACTATGTTTCATCCGGAGGAAGCTCGGATTGTCGTAGGCGATCCAATACAATTTTGGATGATCCTGATGAGATCGGCGATGATCTCATATGATTGCAGATGATTTCCACTATAGTTCAGATTGGGGGCAACCAGAGCCCTGAGTTTGTGTTTTCTACCTTTCTTTCTTATTTAATTATGCATTAGATCGATTTATTTATGTTTTGCATCTTGGAGTTCACCTCATTTAGCATATTTGCATGATAAAATTTAAAATAAGTTATTAAAATAGTGCATCCCATTTTATTTGCTATTTGGATTTATTATTTAAGCACCTATACTGTTATTTCTATCATTTTGCATTATTCTTGCAATTGCATTTTTGGTTTTTGGTGTCTATTTCCATGATTGCAGGTTTCTGAAAAATTTGTCTAACGAATTCATCAAGTCATCGATGATCTCATCTGATCTCAGATGATCACCTATGATTTGGGATGATTTTGTACAATTATAGATGATCCTATCATATCCAAGATGATCTAGACTCCTACAAGCTTCAGAATCTTCATCAGACATTAGGAATCAGGTGTACTCTTCTCCATTTCAGATATTCTCTATATTTAGGATTCATTTATGTTTGTTGTCTTCATATAAACCCAAGATTTCATATAGAATAGCTTAGATTCATTTTTGGCCAACCTAGGAATATGAATGATTGAGTATAAAATGAACACATCAAACCCATTCTCAACCTAGGCATGGAAACTGCCACTCAAAGTTTCCTGGTGAACCCCACCATCCATCAAAAATTCACCCTTATACCCCTCCCCCGAGAGGCATGACCTTCAAAGGGCCTCTCCATCCGAGGTATTGTCCCATCCTTCTCGCATCCCCCTTCTGGGCACGGATCCTTTAGCCTGAAGGTAAGGGTGTGAAAAAATTAGGCGATACATTTTGGTGAAACCGACGTGAAACTAAAACACCTTTTGAAAACAATCCAAAAAAAAACACATTATTAAGAACATCTAGAATCATTAGAAAACTATTAAATTTGCATATCATATTTAGATGGTAGATTATAATAGAAGACGAGCTGTCACCATAAATGTTGAAAATCAATTAACGGCCATAGAGATTACTTCGGTGCTTAGAGTACCTCAAACAAATAGAGTCCAACCTTTGTGGGATGAACTTGATAGGAGATTGGGTATTATTGAATCCAGATCTGTAGAACTTAGGCAAATTAAGAGGTTTGTCCTAGATAGAATCCTGGATCCCGATCAGGTGACCTTGTACCATGAACTTCAGAGAGCTTGCCATAGGTGGTTAGTAGATAAAAGAGCACTTGTGTCTTTAGAATTGTACACCTTTGAGGAATACCTTGAGAACGTAGTTGTAGTACATAAGTTTCTATCTCGTATAGAGGATCAAGAAGTCATTCTTATGGATAGAAAAATATGGAATAGAGTTCCTAGAGCTATGTTGTATCGAGAGTATTGCCATGAAATTTATTTTTACAAGTCGAGTCTGAAGCAGATCATATTACCATAGCACACTTTGTCAAGTTCTTGAAAAACCACTTCCAATTTGAAGAGGAGCATTTCATGACTCCTGATGAACTTGATCCTATCAATGATATCCATAAACTATTTATAGAAAACTAAGTCATTCTTTTTACTATTGTTATTTCTTACAACTAGCATGTTTTTTGTTATTTTTATACTTGTGAAATAATAATACAAAAAAAAATAAAAACAAAAAACAAAAAAACAACAAAAATTTCCTTTTTTTAAGTATTATAGTAGGTATATAGTTAAAATATATACCTCTCAACCCTATCGCATATATATATATATATATATATATATATATAATATATATATTTTCTAAAACCTAAGTTTAGCACAATGCCTAGACTTAGGAATGGAAAACAAACCGAAGAAGAAGAAGATTAGTTAGGAAGACCATTAATTGACCAAAATGTCCCTCCTGAGGACCAAGTTCGGGGAAGAAGAAATCCTAGACCAAGCAAGAAGAAGAGCTTGTTGTAGCAAATGAACAAGAAGAAATTAATAGAGAGGAAGGATCCTCATCCCCTAAAATATCTCTGGGAGGAGCTATCACTTTTGAAAACATGGAACAATTTTGGAAGTTCATTAACACAAATATTGGTGTTTTTAATAGAGCAGTCCATATGGACAAGGATCAAATTAGTGACACTCAAGCAACTCTAGAAGAAGTATTTCACACACGCACTAATCCCTTGTCCTTTATTGAACAAGAGAGTGATCAAGTTGGACCATCCAATTTGGATATAGTAGCTATGATCTGGAACATGCAACAACAACAGGTTACCCAACCACCTAAAGTGCCTATTAACAAGCCTAGGGTCATTCCCGCACAAAATAAACCATCATTTACTGCTCTATTTTGCCAAGCTATTGAGCAACATACCTCAAATCAACAAAAACCCAAAACAAAACCAAACACCAATTACCAACAATCTGGGATACAACATAATACTATTACAAATCCCCTTCATAATACTCTTCCTACCAACACTTTGCATAATAGCAATATAGCATCTAATCCTTATGTCACACCATCATACACTCATAAATCCCATACCTATGTCCCACCGAACCAATATGGTGGACAAACTAGTAATATTGAAACCATGGTGAAATAGTTAGTTTCCTGCATGGACCAGATAGATCCCTACCGTCCCTCGTACAATTATCGAGAGATGTGTAGTCAGCCTTTAGATCCTATAGTTGTAGCACAGCCATATCCTAAACATTTTCCTATGCCTATCCTACCCATATATAAAGGAACGGAAGATCCCATAGAGCATCTTTGTATGTTTAGGATAGCATGTCATGATATATCACATGATGACTTGTTATTACTAAAAATATTTCCAAAAAGCTTTGGAGGAATGGCATTAGAGTGGTATTATCAATTACCCACTAATTCTTTGAGGAATTTCGAAGAAACTTCCGAGTCTTTTGTTCATCAATTTAGTGCCTATATCGAAAGACATGTGACCATTAAATATTTGTATAACTTAAAACAAGACAAAGATGAATGCTTTGCTGATTTCCTAGCTAGGTGGAGACAATTGATAGGAAAATTGCACTTTGTGTTACCTTATAGGGAGATGTTGGACATCTTTATTAATAATTTGCAAGAGCAACTATCTTACAAATTATCAATTGCTACCTTGACCACCTTCGATCAGGCTATAGACTTAGCCCGAAGAGTGGAAGATGCTCTCATTAGGAGAGGTCAGCTTAAAAAGAAAGATGATGAGAAAACATCCAGAAATCAATATAAGAATAAACAAGTTGTGGGTGATGGAGTCACCGATAGCAAAAATATTGCTAATGTTAATGCTGCAAAGATAGCGAAGAAGTTTGTACTGAAACCTCCTGATAGACCTCCTCGAGAATTTACTAGGTTAAATCAACCTTTATCAACTATTCTACCACAATTATTAGAACGAGGCTTGATTCAATTACCAAATATCCAGGAACCTGATCCAACTATACCCGGATATAGAGTAGATTTACATTGTGACTTCCATAGAGGACCTGGACACACTACCAACTCTTGTAAAATATTAAAACATAAAATACAGGACTTGATTGATAACAATGAGATGGAGGTGCAAGCCTTTCAACCTAAGCAAAATCCTCCTAATAACACTCAAAGAATAATCACACAAAACCAGAATTAGAATGCCAATCAGTCATTGGACATATTTCAACATCCTTTACCAAAACATGGTAAGGAGGTGGCTAATCAAATTGAACATCATAATGTTCCTCCTCCTACCCGATATGTAGGAACTATTAGTGGGCATTTACCCGTTCATGATCTGGAAACCTTTGACACAACTTTATCCATGGTTACAACCAGACCTCTACATAATATTCAGATACCTGATTTTAGTGATACAGAATATGAGACTGAGAGTGATATGGAAATCACATCAAATCAATCGAATAGCTCTGAAGATGAATCAGATACTATTCACCCTATCACAAGTCATATGGTTCCAGAAGAACCATTTCCAAGAAGAGTCACTACTAGACCATCATCCCACCAATTACTTTCTAATGAGTTAGCTATAAATGCTAGACCAAGACCCATTCATCATCCACAGAATAATATTGTGGGTACCATCGGAGCTGTTACTAGACAATAGGCTCAAAATTCTCAACAAGATCAAATTCAGAATGGTGGATCAAATCCATTTATTTTGAAGGTTCCAAATAAAGGGAATCATGCACCTAATGTTCAACCTAAACCTCCTTATAATATTAATGAACAATTATCAAATATTATAGCTAGAATTTCCCTTTTGGACCTCTTAAGATCTTCTCCCACACATAGAGATGAATTAATGCTCACATTAAGCCAGATGATGGTACCACAAGACATTCACCCTCAAGCCATGGCCAATACTATAATAACTCATGAAGTTGATTGTATTGACTTCCGAGATAGAGACATACCACAACATAGTTTACATAAAGATAACCCCTTATATATTACCGCCTTAATTGGAGATGTAGCAGTCAAACGAGTTTTGATTGATAATGGTTCATCTTTAAATATTTGCACTTTTGACTTCTACCAAAGATTTGGGTTTAGAAGTGATGAAATGAAAAGAACTGATATGATTATAAAATCTTTCAATGACGAAACACAAGAAATGTGTGGAGTTATTACCATTCCATTACAGGTTGGTCCAAGAACCTTGGATATGACCGTGTTTATTGTACATTGCCCTGCATCATACAATATACTCTTGGGTCGCCCTTGGATCAATGCGATGCGAGTTGTTCCCTCAACTTTACATCAATGTGTTAAATTCAAATTTAAGAATCAGTTGGTTACCATTCATGGTGATCCAAGAACCTTTGATATGTGTGCTTTGGTAGAACCCATTGGAGTTCAATTTTTCCTTGCTTTGTCATCCACACATCCTAATTCTCATTATCCATCTAAACGTGTGAAACTCACACCCACAAAGTCATCTACTTCTTCTCCATCAGATGCACCTTTACATATAGCTCAACCATCTTCTAAACAAACCGCATTAGGACCTAAGAAAGATCCTATTTTTATCCCACAACCAATGTCTCTTGTTCTACTCCTATAACTTCCATACCTATAATAGACCCATCTATTGACACCTCTACACCGTCTACATCCACCAAAGTCATATTTTCCATATCAAAAGACGTAGGAAATGTTCCTTCTACCTCTTATGCTCTTACTGACGAGCTCTTACCCGATCTATCTAAAATCCTTATATCAGAAGAAACGAATGCTTCTATGCAATATTCCCTTGTTTTAAATAATTTTCCACCATCTCCTCATACCTTGGGCCTCCCATAGCCTATGGGAAGTATTTACCAAGTCGGGAGTTGTGCCTTTATTTATAAGGGATATGACGGGGTAGAATACCCAAAAACATCAGAACTCATTATGATGGATATGCTCGATGTTATTTTACTAATGAGTATACTAAAGCCAAACCTATAATGCTTAAATTGGGATATAAAGGGAAAGGTTTGGGACCTTTCCAGAATGGTATGAAAGAACCTTTTGAGGTAGATCCGTGGCCTACCCGATGTGGTGTGGGCCTATTTTCTAGTAAGGGTCAGCCATTCGAGGATGATGACCATCTTATATGTTACCAAGATTATTTAGATGAACGTGATGTTTTGCATTTAACGAATAAGCCATTCACATGTAATATGCTATCTATAGCTTATCCTGAGATGATCATTGAATCCGATGATGAGTTGGAGGGAGATATCTTCCATGATGTCTCCGTTGAGGAATTATTACATAATGAATTTTATTTTGATGGCTCTATACCTACTATAGCCCAGCTTGAGGCCATGACTCCTCAAGATGAATTATCCAAGCTAACCTTGGAAGAATTATAGGAATTGGGTGTCTCACCCACCCCACCTAATTTTGAGAGAGATCTACACATGGAAGTAGAAAATGTCATAAAAATTAACATTGGAACCGAGGATAACCCTCACATAATCAACATTGGATCAAAATTGAGTCAAGAAAAATAGGATAAATACATTGCATTTCTTAAAGAATATGAAGATGTCTTTTCTTGGACATATGAAGATATGCCAGGTTTAGACCCTTCTATAGTTATGCATCACCTAGTAGTCCATCTGGATGCTAAACCTGTTAAACAAAAACTTAGAAAAATGCATCCTAAAGTGGCCTTACTGGTCAAAGGAGAGTTAGAAAAACTCTTGAATGTTATTTTTATACAAGCCATTGATTATGCTGAATGGATCTCGAATGTAGTTCCAATAACTAAGAAAGAAGCTACTAAGGTTAGGGTTTGTATAGACTTTAGAGATATTAATGTTGCATGCCCTAAAGATGATTTTCCCCTTCCCAACATGGATCGGATCATTGATTTTACTGCTAGGAGTGGAATGATATCCTTAATGGATGGATTTTCTGGTTATAATCAGATCAGGATAGCTCCTGAATATCAGGCTAAAACAACCTTTATTACCCCTTGGGGGACCTTTTGTTGGAAAGTGATGCCATTCGGTTTAAAGAATGTAGGTGCAACCTATCAATGAGCCATGACTTATATCTTTCATGATATGATGCATGATATACTACATGATTATGTAGATGACATTATAGCTCGTTCTACTGAAGAAGATGACCATTTAGATGACTTGAGAAAAGTATTTAATCGGTTAAGGGAATACCTTATCCGATTGAATCCAACCAAATGTATATTTGGAGTTAAGTCCGATAAATTATTAGGGGTTATAGTTTCTTTACGTGGCATAGAAATTGACCCTCTCAAGATTGTGGCTATCACTGATATGCCTACACCCACAAATATATCTGAATTACGGAGTCTACAAGGTAAGCTTCAAGCCATCTGTTGCTTCATCGATAAGCTAGAGGATAAAATTGGACCCTTTCTTAAGATTCTTAAGAAGGATGTCTCTTTCCATTGGGACAATGAATGTCAGGAAGCATTTGAACTCCTCAAACAATATCTTCTTAACCCACCTGTACTTTCACCACCTAGGCCTGATCGCCCATTTATCTTGTATATTTTTACTTCAAATTTTGCTTTAGGAGCTATGTTAGCTCAACTTGATGATGAGAAAAGAGAGCGTGCTAATTATTACATTAGTAGAACATTAATTAGTTATGAAACCCGCTACACAACATTAGAGAAGTTATGTCTAGCAGTCGTATTTTCTACACAAAAACTACGCCATTATATGCTCAATCAAAAAACATATGTTATTGCTAAATCCGATCCCTTACGGTATCTCATGAGTCGACCTTATTTATCTGGTCGCACAACAAAGTGGGTTCTTGCGCTAAGTGAGTTTGAACTCATGTTTATAGGACAGAATTATGTTAAGGGTCAAATCATAGCAGATCAATTAGCTATTGCACCCTTAGGATCCACCCATCCCCTCATCATTGAGTTTCCTGATGAATGCCTTAAATTAGAGGCAGGTCATTTCGAGCAATGGTCCTTATACTTTGACGGAGCCCGATGCATGAGTGGGGCTGGTGCAGGTATTATTTTGATATCTCCATAGAAACATCTCATACCTTTATCCTTTAAATTAATGTTTGCCTGTACTAATAACACTACTAAATATGAGGCTCTAATCCTTGGATTACGAGTTGCCATGGCACTAAAAATTAAAAATCTATTAGTTTTTGGTGATTCTCAACTTTTTATAAATCAAATTAATGATGTTTATCAGACCAGAGATGATAAATTATGCCCATATAAAGCATATGTATTACAATTAATATCTTTATTTGATCAAGTTACCTTGGAAGCTATTCCTAGAACTAGCAATCGTGCGATTGACGCCATGGCCGCAGCTACATCTCTTTTACCCTTGGAGTTAGATGATGAATATGCTACCATCATTATTCATCGACTCTAGGAACCCACTTCAATTAAATCATGCTTGGAACCTTTGGATGTGTTTCTAATCAATGAAACTACTCCTAAACTTTGGTACACTGACATCCTCAATTTTTTGCAAAATGGGACCTTCCCTAAAGGTTTTAATAGAAACCAGTGCCGGTTATTGTGTAGACGAGCAAGTCGCTTCGTAATAATTGGAAATACCTTATATAGGAGATATTTTGAAGGTATCCTACTGAGATGTTTGAATCTAGAAGAGTCTAGATCAGCTTTGAGTGAAGCCCATGATGGATCTTGTGGGGGACACTTTAGTGGTAATGCCATTGCTAAGAAGCTCCTTAGGATAGGATATTTTTGGCCTACCATGGAGAATGATGCACATGATTACATGCACCATTGCGACAAGTGCCAGAAACATGCTGACCTTGTCCATGCACCTGCATAAGAACTACAGGCTATTTCATCTCCTTGGCCCTTTTCAAAATGGGGCTTAGACATTATTGGAAAAATCAATCCTGTGTCATCGGATGGACACAAATTCATCATAACCACCATCGAATATTTTACGAAGTGGGTTGAAGCTATGCCCTTAGCTTCTTGCATTGGAACCCAAGTTTCCAAATTTATTTTCAATCAAATTATTTGTAGGTTTGAAATTCTTACAAATCTCATCTCGGATAATGGAACTTGTTTCAAAAATAAATATGTAAAGAAACTATGTCAAAAATATAAAATTCAACATCGTTGGTCCACTCCCTATTATCCTCGGGGTAATGGCCAAGTAGAAGCATCTAATAAAACATTAATTAAAATCCTCAAAATACTGGTCAATAAATCTGGCCGAGATTGGCACATTCAATTATATCCTGCTTTGTGGGCTTATCGAACTAGCATTCGTACTCCCATGGGCACTTCACCTTTTGTTTTGGTTTATGGCGCTGAAGCTGTTTTTCCCTTTGAATTAGAAGTTCCTTCTTTGGCTCTACTACTTCAAGATACCGAAGTAGGAGATGAATATCATGTTGGCAGATTTAGTCAGCTAGAACTCCTAGATGAGAAGTGCATCAATGCTTTGGAGCATCTTCGAGCCTACCAAAACAAGCTCAAACGAGCATATCTTAAGAAAGTTCATCATCGATCCTTTGAGATCGGTGACCTCGTCTTAAAAGAAAATAAAAAAAATACTAATGCAACTAAAGATCTTAAAGGTAAATTTGAACCTAACTGGCTTGGGCCATATATCATCATTGCTAAATTTGGATCGGGAGCATACATATTAGCTACCTTAGATGGTAAAGATCTTAAAGAACCTATGAACATTATGCATCTTAAGCGCTATTATGCATAATTCTGGTAATTTCGTCATTGTATATATTGTACATCTTGTCTCATTCTTAGTAAATTCATATAAAAATTTCAAAAATAGTAATATTATGTATTCTCTCAATTCATAAATCAAAATCAAAATATAAAAAAATCAAAATCATCAAAATATTCAAAAACATCTTTTATTTTTTGCACCTGTCAATTCTTGAAGTATTGCAGTTATATTTTCAGTTATTTTGGATAAATTAGCATTTATTTGGAATCCCTCACTTTCACACTCACATGAATAAATATCTTGATATTTTTTGGTATGATTATTAATCTCTCTTATATCAAAGTCCACAGTTGAATTAAATAAAGTTTTGAGCATAGAGAACTGATCTTGTTATTTACTTGAACCAAGTATACCTTTTCACATTAAAATGATTTCATTGCAAATTCCAAAATGATGCTACATAGTAGAAGTGGTCTCTTGAGCGAAAAGTTTCCCCTACTATCCTATCATGCACATGGTCTAGAATCTTTGAGAATTGACAAAAGGACAAGCTCACCCTTGCCCAGAATAAAAATCCCTTGCTCTACAGCCAATCCGAGCAAGTATCCCTAGTATAGGAAGAAAAAGAAAAAAAAAATCAAGAAAAAAAAAATCATGAGAAAAAGAAGCATTATTTCAGTAGCATTTTGTACCATCTTGACAATATTTCAGCATTATCTTAGTATCAAGCAAAAATACAAAAAAAGAAAGAGAAAAGAAAAGAAAAAGCAAAAAGCAATAAAATCCCTTCCCCTACCCTTTGAAAATAAAAGAAGGGTGAATGAGCTTGAATCCCTGGAATTCTCAATTATTCGAAAACTGTGAGGTAAGCCCCATAACAGGTGGTTTGTGCCCAACCCGCTTGGCCTTGGGTAACTCCTAGCGTGGTGATATATCTATTACATTAGCGACCTTATTTTTTACAGACCTATGTCTGCTTATGGATCAGCTAGCTCTTGATGACCCGACTTACATAGTAGTTTGGTATGGTTATATGCATATAAATCATGGTCAACGAACACTTATTTGGTTAATTCAAATTACTTGTATCAAATTATCTTGCTCAAAATAGGTAAATGAACAATACAATTGCACACACATTTGTATTTGAGAGATTTTGTATCATTATGATAGATCAAGATCGGCAATGAACTCACATATGCACATGGGGTTCCTTATAAATCTAAATTTTTTCTTTGAGATAATTTAAAATATTTATGCAAATCTTCTGGAATAATTTGATTTTCTTACTTGAGAACATCTTCTTAGCGTAAAAACAATTACATGCAATTTTTTTTCAAAAAAAAAAATTTTTTTCAAAACAGCAATAAAGTCACATTTATATATTTTTGACTTTCGCAATGATGGTATAGTTCCTAAACCTAAATTGGAATTTTATGCCTAGTGCAAGTCCTCATCTTATATTTTATGTTTATCTTAAACTCAAAAATCAACTATGCAATAAAACTTTTTTCTTTGGATTTTGCGATGATGGTATAAGTCTATACCTAAAATTCTATGCCTAGCGCAAGCCATCATTTTAATTTTATTTCCCATTTATTTAATCCATAAAAGCATATGGCTTAAACCATTATGTTACACAATTGTACTTTAAAAAGAATGGAAGTCTTTTCTATTTCATTTCATTATGTCAACATTCAGTTTTACGACGATGGTATAATTCCTAGGCAATTGTTCAAATTTCTATCACACTTAGGAATTTTATGCCTAGAAAAAATCATATTTTTAATATTTCATGCATAATATTTTCATGGACAATCGAAAACAAATCATCACCACCATCATTTTTTTCATCATCACAACACAAAAGTCTTAAGAAAGTCTCTTAAGCACCCTTTTACTTTTAGCAATATTTCTCTGTTGGGATTAGCTTAATGACCTAGCGAGCGGCGACTCCATGAAATGGTCATGTAATAGCGAAAATGTCCTTTGAAATTATTGTTAGAAGTCACTTTATTTTTTCATCAAATCACACCACAACAACCAATTTGTTTACATCAGATTATTTCATTTAAATTTTATGGCATGACATAAAATTATAATATTTTCAAACGACATAATTACATGAATAATCAATCAACAATTAAAATATTAAAGCATCATAAAACATATGCACAAGTCATATCACAAAGAGAATATATATATTATAATATATATATATATATCAAGAAATATATGTACATCATATCAAAATGAGATTGGTATACCACAATCTATACCCTGGCATACTCAATCCTCTCAAATATACAACCTATAGTCAATGTATCGCTAGTCTCAAGAAGCCCTCAAGCTCTTAGCCTCATCTCCTCTCCCAACCTGAGGTGGAGGAGGTGGCCCCATAGAAGTCCGTCTCGTGTCACGGGTCCTCGATGTCGATCGTGAGGATGTCCTTGACGACCCCATCTTGATCAGCGCTACAATGCCAGCTGGTAGCTGTAACCTCTAGCCCTCTGGAACCAACCGAAAGTATGCTCCCTGATAGAACGCGGTCTGAGCAATAGCCCATGCCAACTCTCGCATGCTTGCCCCTCCACTCTAAGCCCTGAGTCATGTAGCCTCATCTGTAGCATCTGCACCTAAGCTCGTAGGTGGGCATTCTCCACTCGAAGAGCCACCATCTCACTGCTCTCCCCCACCTCGATACCCTTGCCCTTATCGGGCGATGGTGGCCTCTCCCTTTGCTATGAAGGGAGCCCCTCCTCCCTCCTCTTAGGCTGTTGTGATCTCTCTGGAGCCTGTGGCACTCTCCAACATCTCTCCTGAGGAGGCCGTCGCTGATCCCTCCCTCCGTGACCACTCATTACATTGATGGTAGCCTGGTGCCACCTCCCCATATGCTACACAACAGCATGCATCAGACCCTATGCCCTCATCATCCAAGGAGGGTGGATGCCTACATACTAGGCATCATATCCATTTGCTACCCTTGCATCATCCCCATCCACTGGTTGAATGGGGGCATCGTCAGCATCCTGACTCCAAAACCGTTACATGTATGGAGCCCCGCTTAGTGTAGTATTATCCTGGATAGTCCGGGAGTACTCGTAATCCCTGAGAGAAGGGATCCCCTACTATAGACCGAACTACCTCAAAACTCGATCATAGCAGTGGAGCTCTACCTCTCCCCACTCCATCCTCAACTAGTAGACTCACCTGATGTGAGCCAGCTCTTGTCCATCCTCTCCCCACCTTGGATGCTCTCTCCATGGCCTCCAGGTGATCTAATCTAGGATGAGGTCATCTAGCAACCTTCGAGACATCTACAGATCTATCTGTCGCTGTGACCCTCTCTAGAGCCACCAATAGAAAACCCGGGGTCTCTCCCGATCAACTCCTATCAGTGGAAGCCCTACCAGCCTCCGTATTGCAATGTGCTCCTAGCACCAAAATTGTAGTAGCAATGTCAGTACCAGACATTGACCTCCCTTGTATACGACCTCGTAGAGGATCCTATACAAGCGGCATAGTACAAAACTACCCCAAGAAAACCTATAACTATGGTCTCTCATGTCATAGACCACATCTGAGAGGAGCCACGATAACCTGCATCCACTCTGGTGGCATAGAAGTAGGCCACCCACCACCCCTACCAAAACCTAGGTCAATCGAGACACCCTAGGCATCTGCCTCAATACCTCGATGTTCACTTTGCCCTTCTCCAGGGTGAAGCTCGGGTCCATGCACAGTCGCATCATAGCATGGCCCTGATTGGTCGAAGGAGTCATAAATCACCCATGTATGGGGATCCTCAAGATCCTCCATACATCCTCTAGAGTGGGAGCCATCTCCCCTATCGGTAGCTAGAAGTAGGATGACCCCGGATACCATCTCTTTGCTAGGGCTGTCAGTAGCCCCATGTTCGTAGGAATTTGTGGCATCTCTGCCACATGCTGTAATCCAACCTCTGCTAGCCTGTCTCGCTCAGCCTGATCGAGCGCGGCTACATCGTCTCTGAGCCCCCCGTATTTCCATTCCTGAATCTTTAGTAATCCCCTCTGCAAAATAAACAATAAAACAACAAAAAATCATTAGTACATAATCATTAAAATCGATTAAAATTAATTTCATCTCATAAAAAAAATGATATCACCCATTATTGGATGATATCATACCAAATTTAGTAAAATCATCCTTAATAGGATGAAATCATCTCTGATTCATCAATTTGGGAATCACCCCTTATTGGACGGGATCGCCCTTATTTCTCTGATTTCATCCTCGGACGAAATCGGTGATCTAGGGACGATTTCGGCAGAATTGGGACGATTTCGTCCCGCGGTCGTCGATGGCCTAAAAACGGCCGCGATGCCCAAAAACAATTAAAATTCAACTAAAAAATTAACCAAATCAAGCTAAAAACATAATACACTAGGTTTAGATCCTTACTCGCAACCCACGTCGGACCTCTGTCGATCTGTGTGTTGTTTCCACCATTTCGCCTGTAGAGCTCTGAAACAGTGAAAGTGAACAGTAAAAATGAATTAGGGTTTTACCCTATTTTTCCTATTTTTATTTAAAAACAAATTTTTTTTTTTTAATTTTGCTTTTCCGTGTCTTTACCTCAAACGTTCGATTTGGGTAAAAACTCGGAGGGGGCACCATAGCAAGTAGTTGTACGATTCGACCTAGAATCGTCGTCTAAAAAATGGAATAAATTTTTGCTTTCTCATAAAGCGTGAAGAACTCATCTTTAATGCATTTTCTTTAGAAAATTCGCTAAAGAGGGGGCAAAATGTAGCACCCTAAAATTGGTGTAGTTAAACCATCAATAAAAAGATCAAAAATTTGAATTTTAACCCCGAAATCGCCCGTTAACCGCTCACCTCATTTTTCATGCCATTTTTAGAATTTTTTTTTATTTTTGGACGATATCATCGTCGATCTGACGATATCATCCCAGATCGGACGAATTCGTCTAGGATAGAACGTCCATACGATTTCGTCCCAAAACCGAATTTTCATAATTAGCTTCTATTTCAACAACCTCTCCAACTCGGGCAGAAGCGTGTCTAAGGTTGGAGATTCCTACGTTGGAGATCTCCCAGATTGGGATGATCCCCAACCTCCTAACCTCCCCCTAATCCTATATAAACTTGGGATTTTCCCAGTTTATCCCCTTGGCTAATCATTTCCCTACAACTCTAGTTTTTTGTTGTATTAGAACATCCTCGCCCCATCATTTGCATTTGTATTTTTAGGTTTTATTGTAGGATTTTACTGTGTTTCAGCCGAAGGAAGCTCAGATCATCACAGGCGATCCAATATGATTTCGGATGATCCTCACAAGATCGACGATGATCTCGTACTATTACAAACGATTTCCACTGCAGTTCATATTGGGGGCAACCAGAGCCCTGAGTTTGCATTTTCTACCTTTCTTTCTTATTTAATTGTGCATTAGATCGATTTATTTATATTTTGCATCTTGGAGTTCACCTCATTTAGCATATTTGCATGATAAAATTTAAAATAAGTTATTAAAATAGTGCATCCCATTTGATTTGCTATCTAGATTCATTATTTAAGCATCTATACTGTTATTTCTATCATTTTGCATTATTCTTGCAATTGCATTTTTGGTTTTTGGTGTCTGTTTCCATGATTGCAGGTTTCTAATGAATTCATCTGATGAATTCATTAGGTCATCGATGATATCATCTAATCTCAGATGATATCCTATGATTTGGGATGATTCTGTACAATTACAGATGATCCTGTCATATCCGGGATGATCTGGACTCCTACAAGCTTCAAAATCTTCATCAGACATCAGAAATCAGGTGTATTCCTCTCCATTTCACATATTCTCTGTATTTAGGATTCATTCATGTTTGATGTCTTCATATAAACCTGAAATTTCATATAGAATAGCTTAGATTCATTTTTGTCCAACCTAGGAATATGAATGATTGAATATAAAATGAACACATCAAACCCATTCTCAACCTAGGCATGGAAACTGCCACTCAAAGTTTCCTGGTGAACCCCATCATCCATCAAAAATTCACCCTTATACCCCTCCCCCGAGAGGTGGGACCTTCAAAGGGCCTCTCTGTCCGAGGTATTGTCCCATCATTCTCGCATCCCCCTTCCAGAGCACGGATCCTTTAGCCCGAAGGTAAGGGTGCAAAAAATTTGGGTGATACACAAAAGAGAACGAACAAGAAAAGGAAAAAACACAAAAATCACCACACAAGAAACACAAATATATAGCTCAACCATCTTCTAAACAAACCACATTAGGACCTAAGAAAGATCCTAATACCACAACCAATGTCTCTTGTTCTACTCCTATAAATTCCATACCTATAATAGACCCATCTATCGACACCTCTACACCGTCTACATCCACCAAAGTCATATTTTTAGCATCAGAAGACGTATGGAATGTTCCTTCTACCTCTTATGCTCTCACTAACGAGCTCTTACCCGATCTATCTAAAATCCTTATATCATAAGAAATGAATGCTTCTATGCAAGATTCCCTTATTTTAAATAATTTGCCACCATATCCTCATACCTTGGGCCTCCCACAGCCTATGGGAAGTATTTACCAAGTCGGGAGCTGTGCCTTTATTTATAAGGGATATGACTGGGGTAGAATACCTAGAAACATCAAAACTCATTATGATGGATATGCTCGATGTTATTTTACTAATGAATATATTAAAGCCAAACCTATAATGCTCAAATTGGGATATAAAGGGAAAGGTTTGGGACCTTTCCAGAATGGTATGAAAGAACCTTTTGAGGTAGAACCGTGGCCCGCCCGATGTGGTGTAGGCCTATTTCCTAGTAAGGGTCAGCCATTCCCATTTGAGGATGATGACCAACTTATATGTTACCAAGATTATTTAGATGCGTGCGATGCCTTGTGTTTAATGAATAAGACATTCACATGTAATATGCTATCTATAGCTTATCCTGAGATGATCGTTGAATCCGACGATGAGTTGGAGGGAGATATCTTTCACGATGTCTCCGTTGAGGAATTATTACATAATGGATTTTATTTTGATGGCTCTATACCTAGTATAGCCCAGCTTGAGGCCACGACTCCTCAAGATGAATTATCCAAGCTAACCTTGGAAGAATTACAAGAATTGGGTGTTTCACCCGCCCCACCTAATTTTGAGAGAGATCTACACATGGAAGTAGAAAATGTCATAAAAATTAACATTGGAACCGAGGATAACCCTCACATAATCAACATTGGATCAGAATTGAGTCAAGAAAATTAGGATAAATACATTGCATTTCTTAAAGAATATGAAGATGTCTTTGCTTGGACATATGAAGATATGCCAGGTTTAGACCCTTCTGTAGTTATGCATCACCTAGTAGTGCACTTGAATGCTAAACCTCTTAAACAGAAACTTAGGAAAATGCATCCTAAAGTGGCCTTACTAGTCAAAGGGGAGTTAGAAAAACTCTTGAATGTTATTTTTATACAAGCCATTGATTATGCTTAATGGATCTCGAATGTAGTTCCAGTAGCTAAGAAAGAAACTACTAAGGTTAGGGTTTGTACAGACTTTAGAGATATTAATGTTGCATGCCCTAAAGATGATTTTCTCCTTCCCAATATGGATCAGATCATTTATTTTACTGCTGGGAGTGGAATGATATCCTTAATGGATGGATTTTTTGGTTATAATCAGATCAGGATAGCTCTTGAAGATCAGGCTAAAATAGCCTTTATTACCCCTTGGGGGACTTTTTGTTGGAAAGTGATGCCATTCGGGTTGAAGAATGCAGGTGCAACCTATCAATGAGCCATGACTTATATCTTTCATGATATGATGCATGATATACTACATGATTATGTAGATGACATTATAGCTCATTCTACTAAAGAAGATGACCATTTAGATGACTTGAGAAAAATATTTGATCGGTTAAGGGAATATCTTATTCGATTGAATCTAGGTAAATGTATATTCGGAGTTAAGTTAGGTAAATTATTGGGGGTTATAGTTTCTTTACGTGGCATCGAAATTGACCCTCTCAAGATTGTAGCTATCACTGATATGCCTACACCTACAAATATATCTGAATTACGAAGTCTACAAGGTAAGCTTCAAGCTATCCGTCGCTTCATTAATAAGCTGGCGGATAAAATCAAACCCTTTCTTAAGCTTCTTAAGAAGGATGTCTCTTTCCATTGGGATGATGAATGTCAGGTAGCATTTGAACTCCTCAAACAATATCTTCTTAACCCACTTGTACTTTCACCACCTAAACCTGATCACCCATTTATCTTGTATATTTCTGCTTCATATTTTGCTTTAGGAGCTATGTTAGCTCAACTTGATGATGAGAAAAGAGAGCGTGCTAATTATTACATTAGCATAACATTAATTAGTTATGAAACCTGCTACACAACATTATAGAAGTTATGTCTAGCAGTCTTATTTTCTACATAGAAACTACACCATTATATGCTCAGTCAGAAAACATATGTTATTTCTAAATCTGATCCCCTGCGGTATCTCATGAGTCGACCTTATTTATCTAGTCGCACAGCAAAGTGGGTTCTTGCGCTACGTGATTTTGAACTCACATTTATAGGATAGAAGTATGTTAAGGTTCAAATCATAGCAGATCAATTAGCTGTTGCACCCTTAGAATCCACCCATCCCCTCGTCATTGAGATTCTTGACGAATACCTTAAACTGGAGGCAGATCATTTAGAGCAATGGTCCTTATACTTTGACAGAGCTCGATGCATGAGTGGGGCTGGTGCAGGTATTATTTTTATATCTCCATAGAAACATATCATACCTCTATCCTTTAAATTAACATTTGCCTATACTAATAACACTGTTGAATATGAGGCTCTCATCCTTGGATTACGAGCAGCCCTGGCACTAAAAATTAAAACATATTAGTTTTCGATGATTCTCAACTTGTTATAAATAAAATTAATGATGTTTATCATACCATAGATGATAAATTGCACCCATATAAAGCATATGTATTACAATTAATATTTTTATTTGATCAAGTTACCTTGGAAGCTATTCCTAGAACTAGCAATCATACGGCTGATGCCATAGCCGCAGCTGCATCTCTTTTACCCTTGGAGTTAGATGACGAATATGCTACCATCATTATTCATCAACTCCAGGAACCCACTTCAATTAAATCATGCTTGGAACCTTTGGTTGTGTTCCTAATCAACAAAACTACTCCTGAACTTTGGTACACTGATATTCTCAATTTTCTTCAAAATGGGACCTTCCTTGAAGGTTTTAATAGAAACCAGCACTGGTTATTACGTAGATGAGCAAGTTGCTTTGTCATAATTGGCAATACCTTATATAGGAGATCTTTTGAAGGTATCCTACTGAGATGTTTGAATCTAGAAGAGTCTAGATCAGCTTTGAGTGAAGCCCACAATGGATCTTGTGGGGGACACTTTAGTGGTAGCGCCATTGCTAAGAAGCTCCTTAGGATAGGATATTTTTTGCCTACCATGGAGAATGATGCACATGATTACGTGTGTCATTGCAACAAGTGACAAAAACACGCTGACCTTGTCCATGCACCTGCACAAGAACTACAGGCTATTTCATCTCCTTGGCCCTTTTTAAAATGGGGCTTAGACATCATCAAAAAAATCAATCCCATGTCATCTGATGGACACAAATTCATCATAACCACCACCGAGTATTTTACAAAGTGGGTTGAAGCTATGCCCTTAGCTTCTTGCACTAGAACTCAAGTTTCCAAATTTATTTTTAATCAAATTATTTGTAGGTTTGGAATCCCTACAAATCTCATCTCGGATAATGGAACTTGTTTTAAAAACAAATATATAAATAAACTAAGTCAAAAATATAAAATTCAACATCGTTGGTCCACTCCCTATTATCCTCAGGGTAATGGCCAAGCATAAGCATATAATAAAACATTAATTAAAATCCTCAAAATATTGGTCAATAAAACTAGCCGTGATTGGCACATTCAATTATATCATTCTTTGTGGGATTATCGAACTAGCATTCATACTCCCACGGGCACTTCACCTTTTGTTTTGGTTTATGGCACTAAAGCTGTTTTTCCCTTTGAATTAGAAGTTCCTTATTTGGCTCTGCTACTTCAAGATACTAAAGTAGAAGATGAATACCGTGTTGGTAGATTTAGTCAGCTGGAACTCCTATATGAGAAGCTCATTAATGCTTTGGAGCATGTTCGTGCCTGCCAGAATAAGCTCAAACGAGCATATCTCAATAAAGTTCATCACTGATCCTTTGAGATCGACGACCTCGTCTTAAAATAAAATAAAAAAAATACTAATGCAACTAAAGACATTAAAGGCAAATTTGAGCCTAACTGGCTTGGCCCATATATTATCACTGCTAAATTTGGATCGGGAGCATACAGATTAGCTACCTTGGATGGTAAATATCTTAAAGGACCTATGAACATTATGCATCTTAAGTGCTATTATGCATAAATCTGGTAATTTCGTCACTGTTTATATTATACATATTGTCTCATTTTAGTAATTCATATAAAAATTTCACAAACAGTAATATTATGTATTATCTTAATTCATCAATTAAAAAAAAAAAAAAAATCAAAATCATCAAAATCCTCAAAAACATCTTCTATTTTTGCACCTGTCAATTCTTGAAGTATTGCAGTTATATTTTCGATTATTTTGGATAAATTAGCTTTTATTTGGAATTCCTCACTTTCACACTCACAAGAATAAATATCTTGATATTATTTGGTATGATTATTAATCTCTCTTATATCGAAGTCCACGAGTTGAATTAAATAAATTTTTGAGCATAGAGAACTGATCTTGTTATTTACTTGAACCAAGTACACATTTTCACATTAAAATGATTTCATTGCAAATTCAAAGCGATGCTACATAGTAGAAGTGGTCTCTTGAGCGAAAATTCTCCCCTGCTATCCTATCATGCACATGGTCTAGAATATTTGAGAATTGACAAAAGGACAAGCTCACCCCTGTCCAGAATAAAAATCCCTTGCTCTACAGCCAACCTGAGCAAGTATCCCTAGTCTAGGAAGAAAAAGAAAAAAAAAAGAAAAAAAAAAAAGAAAAAGAAAAGAAAAAAAAATCATGAAAAAAAGAAGCATTGTTTCAGTATCATTTAGTACCACCTTAGCAATATTTCATCATTATCTCAGTGTCAAGCAAAAATACAAAAAAAAAAAAAAAAGAGAACAAGAAAAGAAAAATCAAAAAGCAATAAATCCCTTCCCCTACCCTTTGAAAGAAAAGAAGGGTGAATGAGCTTGAATCCCTAGAATTCTTAATTATTCGAAAACTATGAGGTAAGCCCCATAACAGGTGGTTTGTGCCCAACCTGCTTGGCCTTGGGTAACTCCTAGTGTGGTGATATGTCTGTCACATTAGCAACCTTCTTTTTTACAGACCTATGTCCGCTCATTGATCAGCTAGCTCTTGATGACCTGACTTACATAGTAATCTGGTACGATTACATGCATATAAATCATGGTCAACGAACACTCATTTGGTTAATTCAAATTACTTGTATCAAATTATCTTGCTCAAAATTGGTCAATGAACAATACAATTGCACACACATTTGTGTTTGAGATATTTTATATCATTATGATAGATCAAGATCGGCAATGAAATCACATATGCACATGGGGTTCCTTATAAATCTAAATTTTGTCTTTGAGATAATTTAAAATATGTATGCAAATATTTTGAATAATTTGATTTTCTTACTTGAGAGTATTGGCTTAGCATACAAACAATTAAATACATTTTTTCAAAAATCCAATTTTTTTTTTTCTTTTCAAAGCATGTTCAAAAATCTAGCAATAAATTCACATTTATATTTTTGACTTTCGCAATGATGGTATAGTTACTAAACCTAAATTGGAATCTATGCCTAGTGCAAGTCCTCATTTTATTTTTTTTATCTCAAAATAAAAAATCAACTATGCAATAAAACTATTACATCAATTTCTTCTTTTGGATTTCACGATGATGGTATAATTCTATACCTAAAATTCTATGCCTAGCGCAAACCATCATTATAATTTTATCTCCCATTTATTTAATCCATAAAAGCATATGGCTTAAATCATTATGTTACACAATTATGCTTTAAAAAGAATGAAAACTTTTCTATTTCATTTCATTATGTCAAACATTCAGTTTTGCGACGATGGTATAATTCCTAGGCAATTATTCAAAATTCTATCACACTTAGGAATTTTATGCCTAGCAAAAATCATATTTTTAATATTTCATGCATAATATTTTCATGGAAATATGAAAACAAATCATCACCATCATTATTTTTCATCATCACAATACAAAGTCTTAAGAAAGTCTCTTAAGCACCCTTTTACTTTTAGAAATATTTCTCTCATACCGGGATTAGCTTGATGACCTAGCGAGCGGCGAATCCATGAAATAGTCATGTAACAACAACAATATCCTTTGAAATTATTGTTAGAAGTCACTTTATTTTTCATAAAATCACACCACAACAACCAATTTTTTTACATCATATTATTTCATTTAATTTTATAGCATGACATAAAATTATAATATTTTCAATGACATAATTACATGAATAATCAATCAACCATTAAAATATTAAAGCATCATAAAACATATGCACAAGTCATATCACAAAAAGAACATATATATATATATATATATATATATATATATATATATATATATATATATATATATATATATATATCAAGAAGTCTATACATCATATCAAAACGAATTGGTATGCCACAATCTATACCCTGGCATACTCAATCCTCTCAAAAATATATGGTCTATGTACAATGAGCAGCTAGTCTTGAGAAGCCCTCGAGCTCTCAGCCTCATCTCCTCTCCCACCCTGAGGTGGAGGAGGTGGTCCCATCAAGGTTCATGCTGTATCACGGGTCCTCGATGTTGATCGTGATGATTTCCTCGATGACTCCATCCTAATTAGCTTTGTAATACTGGTTGGTAGCGGTATCCTCTGCCCCTCTATAACCACATGATAGTACAACCCCTAGTAGAATTTGGTCTGTGCAACAACCTGTACCAGCTCCAGAATGCTCACCCCTCTGCTTCGAGCCCTAAGCCATGTAGCCTCATCCTAAAGAGTTTGCACCTAAGCTCATAGGTAGGCATTCTCCACCTGGAGAGCTGCCATCTCACTGCTCTCCCCCACCTCGACACCCTTACCCTTATCAGGTGATGGTGGCCTATCCCTATATGGAGAAGGGAGTCTCTCCCTCTCTAGCTGTTGCTATCTCTTTAGAGTCTATGGTACTCTTCAGTGTCTCTCTTGAGGATGTTGTCACTGATCCCTCCCTCTGTGACCCCTCACTACACCGATGTCAGCCTGGCACTACCTCTCCATACATTGCACTACAGCATGCATCGAACCCTATGCCCTCATCATTTGAGGAGGGTGGATGCTTGCATACTAGGAATCATACCCATCTACTACCCCTGCATCATCCCCATACATTGGCTAAATGGGGGCATCATCAACGTCCTAACTCCAGAACCACTACATGTCTGGAGCCCCACTCAATGTAGTATTATCCCACATAGTTTGAGAGTACTCGTAATCCCTAAGAGAAGGGATCCCCCTACTGTAGATCGAACTACCTCAAAACTTAGTTGTAGCAATGGAGCTCTACCTCCCCCACTCTGTCCTCAACAAGATGACTCACCTGATGTGAGCCAACTCCTATTTGTCCTCTGCCCACCCTGAATGCTCTCTCTATGGTCTCGAGGTGATATGATATGGGGTGAGGTCATCTAGTAACCTTAGGTACATCGACAGATCTATCTGTCATTGTGACCTTCTTTGGAGCCACCAATAGAAAACTCGAGGTCTCTCCCGGTCAAATCCTATTAGTGGAAGCCCTATCGGCCTTCGCACCATAATGTGCTCCCAACACCAAACCTGTAGTAGCGATGTCAGCACCAGACATCGACCTCCCTTGTATACAACCCCGTAAAGGATCCTATACAAGCGGCACAGTACAAAGCTACCCCAAGCATACTTGTATCTGTGGTCTCTCATGTTGTAAACCACATTTGAGAGGAGCCACAGTAACCTACATCTGCTCTGGTGGCATAGAAGAAGGCCACCCACCACCCCTACCAAAACCTAGGTCAATTGAGATGCCCTAGGCATCTACCTCAAAGACTTGATGTTCACTCTGCCCTTATCTAGGGTGAATCTTGGGTCAATGTACAATCTCATCATGGCATCGCCTTGATTGGCTGAAGGAGTCATGAACCGCCCATGTATGGGGATCCTCAAGATCCTCCATACATCCTCTAGAGTGGGAGTCATCTCCCCTGTCGATAGCCGAAAGCAAGATGACTTCGAATACTATCTCTTTGCTAGGGCTGTCAGTAGCCCCATGTCTGTAGGAACTTGTGGCATCTCTGCCACATGTTGTAGCTCGACCTCTGCTAGTCTATCTCACTCGGCCTAATCAAGCGTAGCTAAGTCATCCCTAAGACCCCCGTATTTCCACTCTCAACTCTTTAGCAATCCCCTCTATAAAATAAATAACAAAACAACAAAAATCATTAGTACATAATCATTAAAATCAATTAAAATTAGTTTCATCTCATAAAAAAAATGATATCGTACCAAATTTAGCAAAATCGTCCTTAATAGGATGAAATCACCTCTGATTCTTCAATTTGGGGATCGCCCCTATTTCTTCGATTTCGTCCTCAGATGAAATCAATGATTTAGGGACGATTTTGTCCCGATGTCGTCGACGGCCTAAAAATGGTTGCGATGCCCAAAAATAATTAAAAATTCAAGTAAAAAATTAAACAAATCAAGCTACAAACACAATACACTAGGTTTAGATCCTTACGCGCAACCCGCACTGGACCTCTGTCGATCTGTGTGTCGTTTCCACCATTTCCCCTGTAGAGCTCTGAAACAACGAAAGTGAACAGTAAAAATGAATTAGGGTTTTACCCTATTTTTCTTATTTTTATTTAAAAACAACATTTTTTTAATTTTTGTTTTTTTGTGCTTTTACCTCAAACGTTCGATTTGGATAAAAACTCGGAGGGGCACCATAGCAAACAGTTGTACGATTTGACCTAGAATCATCATCTAAAAAATAGAATAAATTTTTGTTTTCTTGTAAAGCGTGAAGAACTCGTCTTTAACGCATTTTCTTTGGAAAATTTGCTAAAGAGGGGGCAAAATGTAGCACCCTAAAATTGGCATAGTTAAACCCTCAGTAAAAGATAAAAAAATTGAATTTTAACCCCGAAATCGCCCGTTAACCGCTCACCTCATTTTTTGTGCCATTTTTAGAAGTTGTTTGACCATTGGACGATATCATCACCAATCTGATGATATCATCCCAAATTGGACGAATTCGTCTGGAATAGAACGTCTAGACGATTTCATCCCAAAACCAAATTTTCATAATTAGCTTATGTTTCAACAACTTCTCCAACTTGGGCAGAAGCATGTTTGTGCGGTTGGAGATTCCTATATTGGAGATCTCCTAGATTGGGATGATCCCCAACCTCCTAACCTCCTCCTAATCCTATATAAACTTGGGATTTTCCCAGTTTATCCCCCTGGCTGATCATTTCCCTGCAACTTTAGTTTTTTTTGTGTTAGAACATCCTATCCCCCATAATTTGCATTTGTGTTTTCAAGTTTTATTGTAGGATCTCACTGTGTTTCAGCCGGAGGAAGCTCAAATCGTCACAGGCGATTCAACCTCAATTTTGGATGATCCTGTCGAGATCGACGATGATCTCATATGATTGAAGATGATTTTGACTACAGTTTAGATTGGGGGCAATCAGAACCCTAATTTTACATTCTCTATCTCTTTTTTTTATTTAATTGTGCATTAGATTAATTCACTTCCATTCTACATCTTGGATTTCACCTCATTTAACATATTTGCATGATAAAATTCAAAATAAATTATTAAAACATTGCATCCCATTTTATTTGATATTAGGATTTATCATTTGATCATTTATATTTTTATTTCTATCATTTTGTATTATTCTTGCAATTGTATTTTTGGTTTTTGGTGTCTGTTTTCATGATTTCAGGTTTTTGATGAATTCGTTTGACGAATTCGTCAGGTGACTGATGATCTTGGACGATCTTAGATGATCTCCTGTGATCTGGATGATTCTGTATAATTACAGACGATCCTATCATATTCGAGATGATCTGGACTCCTACAAGCTTCAAAATCTTCATCAGACATCAGAAATCAGGTGTACTCTTCTCCATTTTAGATATTTTCTATATTTAGGATTCATTTATGTTTGTTGTTTTCATATAAACTAGAAATTTCATATAGAATAGCTTAGATTCATTTTGGCCAACCTAGGAATCTGAATGATTGAACATAAAATGAACACATCAAACCCATTCTTGACCTAGGCATGGAAACTGCCACTCAAAGTTTCCTGGTGAACCCCACCATCCGTCAAAAATTCATCCTTATACCCATCCCTTGAGAGGCGTGACCTTCAAAGGGCCTCTCCATCCGAGTTATTGTCCCATCCTTCTCACATCCCCCTTTCAGACACAGATCCTTTAGCCTGAAGGTAAGGGTGTGAAAAATTTGGATGATACAAGTTCATGTGGCCTTTCTCTCAATTTGGCCTTGATCTTATCAAAAAAATCATACCCACCTCATCAAACAATCATAAATTTATCATCACTACCACAAAATACTTTACAAAGTGGGTTGAAGCCATTCCACTTATCTAGACCATGGAAGCCAATATTATGATATTTATTACAGATAATATCATATGTTGCTTTGGAATTCCCTCCCAAATCATCTCTGATAATAGGAAATCTTTCAAAACTAAAATTGTTCGTGCCCTCTATGCAAAATTCAACATTCATCATAGTTTTTATACCCCATATCACCCATAAGATAATGGCCAGGTAGAAGCTACCAATAAAACAATATGCTCCATACTTTGTAAGACAGTAGCAGAGTTTCATCATGATTGACATAATCAAATACCCTTAGCTTTGTGGGCCTACTGTATGAGCATTCGTACTCCCATTGGTACAACACCCTTCTCACTAGTATATGGCACTAAAGCCATCTTGCCCCTTGAATTTGAGATACCTTCCCTCTAAGTATCTATGAAAGAATTTATTGATGATGACACTGCTCATCAAGCTCATCTCGATCAACTAACACTTCTTAATGAATAATGTATTCATGCCATCGAGCACACACATGTCTATCAAGAACACCTTCATCATGCCTACAAAAATAAGGTACATCAACACAAATTTTAAATTGGTGATCCAGTTCTCAAAGAGAACTAACAAATCACAAGTCAACCCCACCACCAACAAAACAAGTTTACCCTAAACTGGCTAGGCCCATTCATAGTCACACATAAATTTGGTTTAAGTGCCTATTGATTGGCTAATCTAAAATATATCACTGAATCCAAAACCATCAATATCCTTCACCTTCATGCATTCAATGCTTAACACACATAGGTATTCATCACTACAAATGGTACATAGTGCTATCTACACACACATCACTCAGTATGCACATCACAATACACACATGGTATTTGTTTTTTGTTACACAATAGATGCACCTTTACTTTTTATATCATTTATATGTTGTTGGTATCTATTTTCTTTTGTAGGTTTCACATTGTCCATCACAAAATATTTAGTAGAGATACATGCTCATACATGCACACTATCATCATCTCACTCTACCATTGTGTAGGATCCTCCCACACAACATCCATACCGATTACACTAGCTAACCTAGCCAATCCACCTAACTATGTACATATCCAAAAAACCTCATCATACTCCCATTTGGACCACCACACTCCACCTTGACACTATTCACCCTACCATAGAGGCTAATATTATTCACTTGTCTTAGGATATAATCAGGTCTCCCTATCCTCCTTTAATGAAAATGAGGATAACTCTCATGTCTACACACAAGGGTCTCCTCCCCCTCTACCCAATGATACAAGGAACTCTTACTCACCATCCACTTTTGCTCATCATCCATCAAGATTTTATTGACCCCCCAATAGAGGACACACACCTCATCTCATACATTCTTCAGGCTTACCTCCATCACTTTCAAGTGAGATATCCCCCTATGCCCAAGCCCTTCACTTGCATGCCTCCCAAGTTACTTCTACACATGTACCTCCATTCTATACACATCATTACCCACATCCATCTCCTGTACCATCCATCCTTTGAAATCCTCCTTTGCCACTTCAAGGCTTACCATTCCAGCAAATCCCATAATCCACAGGGTCACTTCACTTGCCCCCTTTGTCCTCCCATACAAATCCATATTCACACTCATATCATACTTCTTCTTATACATTGGAGTACCACTCTCCATCTTCTCTAATCCCATAACCCCCACATTTTTATATCTAGCATATCCTCTCTCACCTTGATGCTCTCGAGCTACACTTGATTCATTGTCATTGCCACCCCTCTACTCGCTAGTCCACCATAGCCCGTATATCCTCACCTCCATTGAGATATATTCCTTTTCCTCATATTTGACTCACATAAAACTCCTAACCCACACCTCCACCATTTTATTTCAATCCATTTGCTACCTTCTCACCTCCCTCAGAGCCTTACATCTATCCCATGCCTCTCCCATCCATGCCATTATCCAATGTGTTTCATCATATGTTTCACCAAGGTCTCCTTGTGTTACCCAAAATCTACCCTATTGACCCATCACATAATAAACCATGAAATTATCATGAGAACCTATTCTTTATATACCATCATCAGCCAGGTTATGACATCAATATGTATCATACATTCAAAAGCTTGGTACATAACATGTTGACTAGCGACTACACCCCATCACCTAAATGCTCAATTTTATCCAACCAACTCCAGAGTCCTCCCCATCACATCGTCCCTCGCACTTTTTCACCATGTAAATCTATGATAGCTCCATCATACTATATCCATCACATGTCAAACTATGCAAATCATCAAAGCCCTAGCATTATTGTTGCCTCACTTTCTCGTTCATAACCTGACCCTCATAACTTCACTCATCATTAGTTTCTTTTCATCTTCCCTCTTATTTCTTTACCCTTCTTCTTTCTTCCTCACATATTTGTATGGTCATGCTTCGAGTGGCAACATACCTATGTTGATCTAGTTTATTTCTTCTCCCCACCCCCCTTTTCTATAGTAATATCACCATCTTGTTGGTTACCAATTCTTATTTCTTATTATTTTTTCTATTTGTAGTTTCCACATTTAAATTCTTTCTTGTTTTTTATCACATGCATTCCCACAAATTACATCTTATTCTTCTACCATACACACACCCCACATGCTGGGCCAACCATTATCACAACTTCTCACATTCGTCATCATCACACCATATACTCCTTTGTAGATACGCATTTCAATATTCCTTCACAATATTTCATGGTTTTCCTCTTGTAGATATTTCATTCTTCTAGTTACATCAGTTACATTACATCCATTGCATATATCCATTCATCTTTCATTATGCTTAAATGTGCCTTTGACAGGAATAACATACACACTTGTCAGCATAACCATTTGGATGTCCATTCCCCCTTTTCAATATTAAGGTATATATAGATGTCTTGTTTAGTTTTGACCATTCAATAGTTTAGTCAATCAAATGTCACCTCTAGTTGATATGTTTTATACACTCCTTATAGCTCTTTCAGGTTGGTTCAACTTCTCTCATGGACCATTCACACAGGTTACACACTTAAGCAAATTTTGAGTCTAGGGAAGATAACACCTTGCATAGATATTGCCATCTAGCGAATAGTTTCCCCTACTCATCCTATCATTTGCATGGTCAACATATGACCTAGGGATAAAAAAAGGGATAAGCATAAGCAAAAATTAGACAAACAGGTAGAAAAAAAATGCCAATGCCCATATAAAAGAAAAATAACAAGAAAAAGAAAAAGAAAAGAAAATACAAGAAACAAGGGGTAGAAAACAAAAGGAAAAGCCTCCAAGAAACACCAATGTTATCCTTCATCGCCTTTGGTATTGAGGTTCAAAATAATATCATGGGACGATTTCCATTGCTAGCTATAGGTCCTAAGCACTTTCCTACTAGTGGAATAGTCTTACAAGTGGTGATACATCTATCAAATTAGCGACCTTATTTTGTACAAATCATTGTGTGCTTATGGATGAGCTAGCTATTTTGGCTATGTTTACAATGGTTTAATCCTACCTCCCTCAAAATGGATAAGTGAACCTCACTCATTTGCATACACTGGTCCATGATAGACTTTGAACCATTCATATTAGTTATGAGTTATCGCCAATACTTGCACATTTTTTATATGAGATTTGATTATTATAGCTATGATTGTCAACATTATTACATATACCTTATACCATCCTACATCCTTGATATTATGGAATGGATCACATTCACATCAATATATGTCATAATACAAGTGCTTCCTTTGCATATTTTATTCCCCCATACATGCATCAGTGCATCTATTTTACATAGAGTTATCAGACATTACATCATTGCATTTATCCTACATAAATTTATTGATAGTGTATCATCACATTTATATTACATGTTGTTGAGTATGATTTTCATTGTTGTAATTGTTGTCAAACACTTCAGAAATATAGGTATTCATGTCAACACTTTCAAATTTGCAAGCTTCTGCAGATTTGTATTTCATCAAGTTTACGAGATACCGATTAATCACCAATCACAAAAGCAATAGCTTCATTGCTTTTGTCAATTGAAGGTATATCAATGTCAAGAAAAATGAAGTCTCCATCAAGTGATTAGACCATCTCACTATGTTTAGATCGACTCCAGCTCAGTCACAGAATTCACGGCTCATCAAAAGGCCTTACGGTTTTCAAGATATCGTAGTTTGAAGTATCAAGGGTACTTGAGGTGTGCATCACGGCCATGGAAAAATAAATATTCCTCAAGACAAATTAAATAGTTGGGATATTTTAAATGTTTATTGGGCATATTTATATTTGAAAATTTGATTTCCTTATAGGTGGAATATGGTTCTAACAAAAAGGAAACCATATGCTAAAATAAAGGAGTGACAACCATATCTTTTATTATGTTGTAAAGCTATTTTTATAACTAAGTTGTTGTAAAAAAGGGAGGTGGCCCTTTTATTATGTTGTAAAGCTATTTTAAATAGCTAAGTTGTTGTAAAAAAAGGAGGTGGCCCTTTTATTATGTTTTAAAGCTATTTTAATAGCTAAGTTGTTGTAAAAAGGGGAGGTGGCCCTTTTTAGTTGGAAAAAGGAAGAGGTGGTCCTTTTTTAAAGGAATGTTGTTAAAAGGAGTATTTTTAGAATTTGAGAAAACCTATAAAAGGAGGGACTTGGAGAAGAATTAGAGAGAAGAAGAATTTTAGAGGAATATTTTAAAGAAAAGTGTGGGAACCATGAGAGAATTTTTGGAGAGGAGTTAGAATATTTTGTAAATGGATTTTTGATAAGAAGACAAAGTGAGTGTTGAAAAGAAAAAGATAGAATTTTTGAGAGAGAATTTTTGTGATGAGAAGAGAGGAATAGTGAGAGAAGTGTGTTGCAAAGGAGGTGCTAGTTTTCTTTCTACTCACAGTTTGATTCTAAGGAAGAATTTCAAATTCAGCAATCAAGTGGAGGCAAGAGACATTCGTGTGTTGGTCTCTACCTATCAAAATCAAAGTCCCAGTTGGAGCTTGGCAATAGGGGTTGGTGCTCTTTCCAGTTGGTGTTGGAGAATCAGGGGTTGGTGCTCCTTCCAGTTGGTGCTGGTAAATTAGGGGTTGGTGCTCCTTCCAGTTGGTGCTGGTAAATTAGGGGTTGGTGCTCCTTCTAGTTGGTGCTAGAAAATCAGGGATTGGTGTTCCTTGCGATTGGTGTCGCTAAAATTTGTAAGTGTATTACATTTTTCAACTGGATTTAGATGGAAGTCTAAATAGTTGTTTGCACCATGGACGTAGCCAAAAGGTGAACCACATTATATACTATGTTGTGAATGATTTTGTGAGATTGCATTTAGTATCTTTCTTCTGCAAGTTAAAATTTTAAGACATACTGATTCACCCCCCCTCTCAGTATTACGGTGAGTTCAACAATTGGTATCAGAGCTAGGCACCACTAACAAGCTTAATCAGCTGTGGTAGATCTTGCAGTAACTCACTATGGCGAATCATGAAGGTTTTTCCTCCAACAAGGCACCATTGTTCGATGGCACGAATTACGCTTTCTGGAGCCTCAGGATGAAAACTTATTTAAGTGCTCTGGGATATGACATTTGGGAGAGTGTAGAAAAAGGCTACACCAAACAAGCTACTCCACCTAAGGATGCAGCTGAAAAGAAGCTACTGGAGAATGATGCAAAGGCAAAAAATGCTTTACTATGTGGTCTGGTTGATAGTGAATTGGTTAAAGTCATCAGTTGTGAATCTTCTAAAGCCATATGGGATAAGTTGAAAAGTATTCATGAAGGTGATGACAAGATCAAAGAAGCCAAATTGTAGATACATCGAGCTCAGTTTGAAGGCTTAAAAATGAATGATGATGAGAGCATAGAGTCTTATATGCTGAGAGTAAATGAAGTGATAAATGCTATTCGAGGCCTTGGTGAAAAGCTAGCAGATTTGATTGTTGTTAAAAAGGTATTACGATCTCTTTCTCAAAAATTTGATTCAAAAGTTTCAGCTATAGAAGAGGCTAAGGATTTAAATAGTTTTTCCATGGATGAAATGCATGGCTCCTTAACTGCATATGAAATGAGAATTGGTAGCAATAGAACATCTGAAAAGGTAGCGGCATTCAAAGCTATGAAGAATGTCAAAATTGTATCTGAATCAGAAGAAGATGAAGTTGCAGACAAAATGGAGGCCAACTTTGTAAGAAAGCTGAAAAGAGGAAAAGGCAAGTATCATGGAAAATTACCTTTAAAGTGTTTTAATTGTGGAGGTATTGGACATTTTGCAGCTAAGTGTCCATATAAAGAAAAGAGTGATCAGGATGAACAATCACAGAATGAAAAAAGGGATAGATACAAAAAGAAATCATCAAATTTTCAAAGAGGTAACTTGAAGAAAAGAAGTTTCATTTCAAAGAGGAATAGTAGCTCGTCAGAAAATACTTCAAGTGAAAATTCTGAAGAAGAGAATGATGAAGCTCTTTTCATGGCCTTTGAGGATGAAAAAGTCATTGAAGAGGAAGAGGAAGATGAATCTGAGATAGATGCAGAAGTCGACCTAGAAAAGGAATTAGTTGCTACTCTGGAGGAATTGGATGTTGAAAGGAAAAATATCAAGAGGATATCAAGAAAATTTGAAGAAGCAAACAAAATCATTACGGATCTAAAAGTGCAAATTGAGGAGGCAAAGAAGATTTTAGATGATCTAAAAAATCAGATAAAGACTAAGGATGAAGACTGTTGTAAAGTAGAGGAAGAAGTTGTTTCTTTAAGAAAACAATTAACAGAGGCAGATCTGAAAATCAACAGATACATCAAGTTTGAGAAGAGTTCCATGCAACTGGATGATATTCTAAACAATCAGAGGAGTGTTGATATTAAGTTTGGTTTGGGATACGATAGAAGTTCCTCAAGCAAGCCAAATATTGAAGTTCCAAAGCCCGTGAAGACTGAAGTGAAGAAACCACAAGAAGAGAAGAATCACATGGATAATGATGGCTTCAACTATATTCCACACCAAAGGATGAGAAGATTCAGAGCTCCTACAACTACATGGCAAAGACCACAAACCAGGTTCAATTATTTCTTTTCTGGTTATTGTTTCAAATGCAACTCCTATGGACATAAAATTTCAGATTGCAAGCTCAATGTTCATCCAAGAAATTTTGTTAGTAGAAACTTCTTTGCACCATTAGTGAATTATGATGTAGAATGTTTTAAGTGTCACAACTTTGGACACATAGCAAGATTTTGTAGAAACATGTCTACATCTAATGAAAGAAAGTTTCATCAGAACTTATGGAGATCAAATAGAAAAACTTTAGAAAACACTTCTTATGTTGATGAAAATAAGAAGCCTACTCAACAACCTAAACCAAAAGACAAAAATATTTGGGTAGAGAAACCAAAAGAGGTTAAGGAGTCTCTAATTGTGCAAACTGCTTTTAAAGCACAAAATAAATCTACACCATGGATATTAGACAGTGGATGCTCTAGTCATATGACAGGGGACAAACAGAGATTTGAAAAGCTGCAGCAATACGAAGGTGGTTCAGTCAAGTTTGGGAACAACGATGGAGCCAAAATCATTGGCAAAGGTACAATGAAGATCAACAACGACAAGATCAAATCCGAAGAGGTACTATTTGTTGTTGGTTTAAAGCACAATTTACTCAGCATTAGTCAAATTTGTAATAATGGGCATGATGTAGTGTTCAAGAAACATGGATGTGAGATAAGAAAAACAAATAGTGGAAAAATAGTGGCATTTGGTACTAGAACAAATGGTAATTTGTATACACTTAGTGAAAGTTCACAATATACATGCATGATGAGTCAGGAAGAAACAAGTTGGTTGTGGCATAAGAGATTAGGACATATTAATTTTGACAATATGATTAATATTAGTTCAAAATGAGTTGTTAGAGATATTCCAGTTATTTCAAAACCAACCAACTGTATCTGTGGACCATGCCAGCGAGGTAAGCAAACCAGTTCCACTTTCAAAAGTAAGGAACATTACAGGATGAAACCATTAGAGTTAGTGCACACTGATTTATGTGGTCCTATGAGAACTCAGAGTATAAATGGAGATAAATATTTTATGCTTTGCATTGATGATTACACTAGGATGACATGGGTATTATTTATGAAGCATAAATCAGAAGCACTAGAAATGTTTAAGGTGTTCAAAAATCAAGCAAAAAATTAGTGTAGCAGGAGGATCAAGTGTCTAAGGTCAGACAGAGGTGGAGAATTTATCTCAGAATATTTTATAGAATTTTGTGTTGATCAAGGAATTAGGAGACAGTTTTTAGCAGCAAGGACACCACAACAAAATGGAGTTGTTGAGAGAAAGAATCGAACTGTGTAGGAAATGGCAAGAACTATGATGGTTGAAAGTGACATAGCTGATAGATTCTGGAAAGAGGTAATTTATGCAGCAGTGTATATACTAAACAGGTGCATGCTTAGGCGAGAAGAAAATAAAACTCCCTATGAGTTATGGTTCAGAAGAAGAGCCACCGTTAAGCATTTCAAAATTTTTGGGAGTAAATGCTACATCAAAAATACAGAAGACAATCTTGGTAAGTTTGAAGATAGAGCTGATGAAGGTATATTTCTTGGTTACTCTTCTAGAAGCAAAGCTTATCAATGCTATAATAAGAGACTAAGAAAAATAGTCGATACTTCTGATGTAAAATTTGACGAAGGTACTAACAAGCTTTATAATGAGGAGGATGATTATCCTATGTATCAAGAAACTATTGAAGCAGATAAAGAGGAAGGAAGTGACAAGGAAGAAGAGGAAGATGATACCAAAATATCATTTCAAGGAGCACCAAAGCAAATCTCATGGAGAAATCAAAAGGATCATCCAACAGGACAAATCATAGGAGATCCACAAGTTGGGGTTCAAACGAGAAGAAGAATTCTTCAGCCATAGAGAAATTCACTTCAGGTACAAGAAAATATTAATTATTCTTTGTTATCTAATATTGAGCCTAAAAATGTCATGGAAGCAAGCAAAGATGAAAATTGGATAAAAGCAATGGATGAAGAGTTGGATCAAATTGAGAAAAATAAGACATGGGAACTGGTTCCAAGACCTGTGAACAAGAATGTGATAGGCACAAAATGGGTTTTTCGTAACAAGCTGAATGAAGATGGAAAAGTGGTCAGAAACAAAGCAAGACTAGTCTGCAAAGGGTATGCTCAAATTGAAGGTATAGATTTCGAAGAAACTTTCGCACCCATAGCTAGACTTGAAGCAATTAGAATATTCCTTGCATTAGTTGTTTACAAAAATTTCAAAGTCTATCAAATGGATGTTAAATCAGCTTTTCTGAATGGTAATCTTGAGGAAGAAGTATACATGGAACAACCAGATGGTTTTCAGATTGCAAAAAATTCTAACCTGGTATGTCAGTTGAAGAAGGCACTATATGGATTAAAACAGGCACCCCGAGCATGGTACTCAAGGCTTGATACATATCTGATTCAGCAAGGTTTCAAGAAAGGTATGGTAGATAGCAACTTATACATTAAAACCAAAAGTGACTATCAGATTATCGTTGTTGTATATGTAGATGATATCATTTTTGGAAGTTGCAAGGATGAAGTATGCAAAAATTTTGCTGAACAAATGAAACATGAGTTTGAAATGTCAATGATCGGTGAGCTCTCTTACTTTCTTGGTTTGAAAGTCAATCAGTTAGATAAGGGTATATTCATATCTCAAGTCAAATATGTGAAAGAAATATTGAAGAAGTTTACAATGGAAGATTGTAAGCCTGTAAGTACACCCATGACAACAGGATGCAAGCTCAGTAAAGATGATAAGTCATCTTCTGTTGATCAAACTTCATATAGATCCATGATAGGTAGTTTGTTGTATCTAACAACCACAAGACCAGATATTTTGTAGGCAGTTTGCATGGTAGCACGATTTCAAGCCGATCCCAAAGAATCCCATGTTACAACAGTTAAGAGGATTTTTAGATATCTGAAGGGGACAGTGGATTATGGCTTATGGTACCCAAGAGATAAATATTTTACTCTTATTGCTTATTCTGATGCTGATTGGGCAGGATGTATAGATGACCAAAAAATCACAAGTGGTGGTGCTTTTTATCTTGGTGATAAACTAGTGGCATGGCATAGCAAGAAGCAAGAATCAGTTTCGCTATCTACAGCGGAAGCAGAGTACATAGCTGCTACAGCTTGCTGCACACAGGTATTGTGGATGAAGCAAACCCTGAAAGATCTTGGTATTCATTTCAATGAGCCTATTTCTATCATGTGTGATAACACAAGTGCAATAAATATTTCCAAGAATCCTGTGATGCACAACAGAACAAAACATATAGCGATCAGGTATCATTTTCTGAAAGACAAAGTAGGTGAAGGTGAGGTAAAATTGGAATATGTTCCTACTTCAGAACAGGTTGCAGATATTTTCACAAAACCATTGCCCAAGGATGTCTTTGAATATCTCCAAAAAATATTGGGAGTGGTAACACTTCCCAAGCACTGATCAGCTATGGGTTGCACATTCTCAGGGGGAGTACTAAATACATATCTTATGATACTCCTTTGGTTTTATCTTCTAAATCATTTTTCTTAAGAATGATGCATACTGTTAGGGGGAGCACTTTCAAAGTTTTCATTTTTGCTCCAATTCAATCAGTTATATCAGTGGTGTGTTTTAGGGGGAGTTGGTAGAGAGGCAGAAATAGCAAAGCAGGACACTCTTTGTCATTGTTGTCAAAGGGGGAGAAAAATCTGGCAACAACGAATGATTGTGTGCAGGTACAATGTTGCAAATTTAGTATTGCTATGTTGCCACGCAGGTGTTGCCAACAATTCCAAAGGGGGAGATTGTTGAGTATGATTTTCATTGTTGTAATTGTTGTCAAACACTTCAGCAATATAGGTATTCATGTCAACACTTTCAAATTTGCAAGCTTCTATAGATTTGTATTTCATCAAGTTTACGAGATACCGATTAATCACCAGTCACAAAAGCAATAGCTTCATTGCTTTTGTCAATTGAAGGTATATCAATGTCAAGAAAAATGAAGTCTCCATCAAGTGATTAGACCATCTCACTATGTTCAGATCGACTCTAGATCAGTCACAAAATTCGCGGCTCATCAAAAGGCCTTACGGTTTTCAAGATATCGTAGTTTGAAGTATCAAGGGTACTTGAGGTGTGCATCACGACCATGGAAAAATAAATATTCCTCAAGACAAATTAAATAGTTGGGATATTTTAAATGTTTATTGGGCATATTTATATTTGAAAATTTGATTTCCTTATAGGTGGAATATGGTTCTAACAAAAAGGAAACCATATGCTAAAATAAAGGAGTGACAACCATATGCTAAAATAAAGGAGTGACAACCATATCTTTTATTATGTTGTAAAGCTATTTTTATAACTAAGTTGTTGTAAAAAAGGGAGGTGGCCCTTTTATTATGTTGTAAAGCTATTTTAAATAGCTAAGTTGTTGTAAAAAAAGGAGGTGGCCCTTTTATTATGTTTTAAAGCTATTTTAATAGCTAAGTTGTTGTAAAAAGGGGAGGTGGCCCTTTTTAGTTGGAAAAAGGAAGAGGTGGTCCTTTTTTAAAGGAATGTTGTTAAAAGGAGTATTTTTAGAATTTGAGAAAACCTATAAAAGGAGGGACTTGGAGAAGAATTAGTGAGAAGAAGAATTTTAGAGGAAGATTTTAAAGAAAAGTGTGGGAACCATGAGAGGAATTTTTGGAGAGGAGTTAGAATATTTTGTAAATGGATTTTTGATAAGAAGACAAAGTGAGTGTTGAAAAGAAAAAGATAGAATTTTTGAGAGAGAATTTTTGTGATGAGAAGAGAGGAATAGTGAGAGAAGTGTGTTGCAAAGGAGGTGCTAGTTTTCTTTCTACTCACAGTTTGATTCTAAGGAAGAATTTCAAATTCAGCAATCAAGTGGAGGCAAGAGACATTCGTGTGTTGGTCTCTACCTATCAAAATCAAAGTCCCAGTTGGAGCTTGGCAATAGGGGTTGGTGCTCTTTCCAGTTGGTGCTGGAGAATCAGGGGTTGGTGCTCCTTCCAGTTGGTGCTGGTAAATTAGGGGTTGGTGCTCCTTCCAGTTGGTGCTGGTAAATTAGGGGTTGGTGCTCCTTCCAGTTGGTGCTAGAAAATTAGGGATTGGTGTTCCTTGCGATTGGTGTCGCTAAAATTTGTAAGTGTATTACATTTTTCAACTGGATTTAGATGGAAGTCTAAACAGTTGTTTGCACCGTGGACGTAGCCAAAAGGTGAACCACGTTATATACTGTGTTGTGAATGATTTTGTGAGATTGCATTTAGTATCTTTCTTCTGCAAGTTAAAATTTTAAGACATACTGATTCACCCCCCCTCTCAGTATTACGGTGAGTTCAACACATGCATCTACCAAAATTCTAACATACATTGTTACACTTGCATTACATCACATAGCATTGCATCCAATCTACACTTCTTCATATCATTCTATAGTATATCTCTACTACAGTATCATTTTTCTACACACTACTGCATACACATATATTTATTCATCATATATTTACTCACAAATTACGTTATGATATCTATGCAAAATAAATTCAAACACATTCAAATAAAAATCATAACACATGTGTATATAATAGTTGCAACCAAAATGTGTATATATAATCCATCAAAATTTCTCATAGGCTACAAAATGGGACCATGTTTGCTACCCATCATCCAAAATGCTCATAGGCTACAAAAATTATAGACTCTCAAAGAGCACAACCATAAGCTCTATCACTAGGAGTCTCTCCACTTCCCTCATGGCTCGCCCTATCCTGTGTCACCACATGTGCTACTACAACCCTACTAGACTCTACCCCTATCCTATCTACCTAAACTCCTAATGGAGAGAACACCCTCTCTGAACCAGCAACACCACCTACTTCCTGCAGCACATCATGTGCATTTGTACCCATACCCCTATGAGCCTCCAAAGTTGTATTTTGATGACTTTGCTATGAACGTGTTGGTACTCGTGATCATGACCTCTATTGTGACCATGTTTGGCCATAATTAGGGAATGGAATCCCATGCATAAACAAAACAAACTCATAATATGCTCACATCACTACCTCCTTGGCTAGCCATCCTATCACATCCTCACTACCCTTTTGCAGTTGCTCTATCTCTACCCTTAAGGATGCCACATATGCAAGCACCTCTACTATCACCCTGGCTCATTCAACCTCCTCTCATGCATACTTCTATCTCTCCACATCAGTGTATAACTCCATAATATATACATCTTAGGCCTCTACCATAAGCTACTGCTTCTACATATCTACCCTCAGCTACTCCATCTTGTCCACCACCTTGGTATACCTCACCTCTATAGCTTCAAACCTCATGCACTACTTAGCATATTGTAACTCAAAGATATTTTTATTAACATCGATGGTAGTTTCCAAGGCTATCAACCTATCCTCCAAATCCTCCATATCTACCACTCGATCTCTCTTGCTCTCTTAGAGTTCTCCCTCCAACTGATGTACTCACTCATGCATCATTAGCACCTCCTCCTCTACAGCTTGCATATCCTAGTCCTCAATCAAAATCTCTCATATCACCAAGGTACCCTAGATAAAAGGTATCATCAATACCTGCATCTCTACTCACATCGTCATCCACCTCCTCCATGGTCACTACCTCATCCACAAGTTGCACTCCACTAATCACTAATTATTCCTCCACCCTCTCTGTAGATGCACTAGATACACCACCTAATTGTCACCTAGACCATTGAAGAGGTACCTCTATCTCACCTCCAGATCTATCTTGTGACCTGGATCAAGTACCTATTATTGATTTCCCCTTTATAATAGGTACCCCACCACTAGGCAGTATCCATAAATCCCTTACCCCAACACTTGGCTCCCAACTCTAAGTCACCCACCAGGCATCATACTCTAGTGTCGTACCTACATTATCTACATCCAAAATCACCATTAGTGGGTCCCTATCACCAATACATGGTAATACCATAGGCTACTCCCCTCTATCCCCTCATCACCTATAATACACAAGAGGCACCTCTAGAATGTCCTATCATAGCCCAAACTACCTCATCACTCGACTAAATTGGAAGAACTCGACCTACCAAGTATACCACCCCACAAACCATCTCCCTTGGTGGATAGCATATAATTACTCACCATCCTTATCCCATACCACCCCACCCCTCCAAGGCCTCCACCTGATGAAACTCAACACCATCTCTCTAAAATTCACCCTCCAAAATAGAGGATCACCCTCATGTGACCTCTTCATCCCCTTTTCCTCATTCATCCTCCACTTCAATGCATATGGTAAGTGTGTTTGTCCATCAACATAAGCATTATAAGGCAAAAATTATGGTCACTCTAGGGCCATGTGCTCCCATGCCCACACCTATAAAAAAGGAGTCCAACTCAATCCCTTACGCCCAACATGCACTACATCATGCAACTCCCTGTACACGTGGGCTAACAATGTAGACACCAGAGAAAATACAACACTACACTCCACCATATCACATACCACATCCAACATATTCTATGTAAACAACACCCTAGAAGTATCTGGTAGTGCATAAGTGGAAATAATCATCATCATTGCTCATTGGCACTTGGACAACATCTTATTACACCAAAGATACTCATAGTCCATATTTTTCATATCTACCTCCCTCCACTTATCTCCAAAGGCACGCTCTATCACAAATGTCTGCCTATCATCTATCACTACCCTCACTGGAACACCCTCAATGGGCAACTTGTAGATCCTATATACATCCTCCAAGGTGATAATCATCTCACCCATCAAAAAGTGGAAGGTATTTCAATCCGGGTCCCACCTCTCACATAATTTTTATATATACACTCTATTAGTGTGAATGCTCTTACACTCCCACACTCCTCTAAACCACACTACATCTAACCATTTCTCATATGCTTTATTCTTCATAAGCTCATCCAAATTAGCCTTCATCGTATGCACACAATGTCGTGGATCGATAGTCTTCACCTTTTCATCCATAAAAAAACACAAAAAAACTCACATTAGTTCCATATACAATTCCATGTAAATACTTGAAATGAACAAAATTTAATCTTCTCACACACATTTTACACTCACAAATTGATTCAGTTAATTTATCACATATTTTGAGATATTAAAACATGCACAATCTACACAACACAACAAACTACAAATATAGTCACATATTTGGATACCCAAACAGATGTGAAAAATAGTACATATTTGGCTTCCAACAGTCAATTTCATGGTTACCCACATACTAATTGTGGCATGAAATTGAAAAACACATCAATCGAAATGACATACAAAAACAAAATACATTTTTGAACACCCATTTTACCCTTTTACAATGAAAGTGTCAACAAATTTCAAAAATAGTATATCAATACGCACAATTCAATGTCAAAGTCAACACCAGTTCATCAATATAGCACACATGCTAAATCAAAAACACAGTCGCATATTTGGATACCCATTTTTCCATTTCATGGTGAAAGTTCAAACAAACATAAAAAATAGTGCATATCGGGCTCCCAAAAACCAATTTTAAATTCACCCACACCTACATCATGGCATGTAATTCAAACATATGCCAAATGCAACAACACATGAAAACAAATTACAATTTTGAATACCCATTTCATCCTTTTACAATGAAAGTGTCAACGGTTCTAAAAAATAATACACCCGCAATGGTTAAATTCATAGTCAAATTTAATCAAGTTACATCACATTCAGATAACATGCCAAACAAAGACAAAATAAAAACACATTTACATATTTGGATACCCATTTTCCACTTTTGTGGATAAAGTTCAATCACATTCCAAAAAATATTACCCTGTGGATCCCAAAAAGCAAAGTCAAAATCATGCAACTACATTACCCATTCACTGATCAAATTAATGCAAAAAAATGTTATATTTTAAAACTTATTACACTTTTGGGTACCCATTTGGCTTGTCTAAAACTTTATGTTCCAATTTCAATTAAAATTACCATGCATTTTAGAAAAAATGTGAAAACCTCCCCTCCCCCATTTCACACTTTCCAAGAAACAAAATTACAAAATGAAACACAAAACACTTACTGATGGATATCCACATTGGTTGCTAGCACCAGTATATCCCTGAACCATCCTTACACCCCAATCCATCAATCGCAAGAGCTATGCATTGCCAACAGTTGCTCACCACTCACTCTCTAAAGTTGTCATCATGAAAATGACCCCCCCACGCTTCAAAAAAGGCTTAAATATACCTAAAAATCTAATTCATCCCTTGCCCCATGATTTAGGTCAAATTCACCCCTTTCCTAATGAATTCAATTTCAATTCACCCCCTACCCCATGATTTCAGATTCAATTCACCTCCTGACCTGTGAATTGCACCTATGAACCCCAAAATCATCAAAATTTCTTCCCAAACCCTAGGAAATCTTCCCATATTCCTGTCCATATAAATTTTCATCATGTTTATCATCCATTTTCTTCTATCAATCAATCCATCATCATATCACCACATCTCATTCACCTCATTGTTGATTCCTCGTTTGAGGGGGTATTCATATACAAAAGTTAGCTTCGCATGCAACCAAACAATCAAACATCCAAATCATGGATATCGCATCTATCTACAATTTTTTTTACTGAATATTATCTTATGATAATAATATCAATCCCAATCAGATATTTGTTAGATCACGAGAGCTATGTGTTACCATGGAGATGTCAATCTGGAATTCATGTATGTCAAATACATAATGAATGGTACGTTTGAATAATCCTAGTGCAACATTTAGAGATGTCATTCTGGCATTCAGGTAAAGTGGCCTCGATTGTATACTGAATGGTATGTATGAATAATCCATATCATCTAGCTCAAATTGTTTGACACATATCACCATGCACTCATCAATAAATCAACAACAAAAATTTGAATATTCATTCGTTATATTCATACTTTGGACCATCTTGTATTGGTCTTAAAATCAAAGTAGTCATAAGTTGCCTTTGCAAGAAACTAGTTTGACATTACAAAATATCATACAAAATCAAAAAAATCATTGCATTGCATCTATAATAATCCACGTGCATTCATAGTCATCATTTACATGTTTCTTCTCTCTCTTCTCCCCTCTTTTCTTCTTCTTTCCCCCCATTTATTTCTCTTCTCCTTCTTTCTTCTTTCCCCTCTTCATTTTCCTCTCTTATTCTCTTCTCTCCCTAGATTCCCAGTTAATGTTGTATGGGGATGCTTCAAGTGGTTACATACCATTGATTAGATTCCATTCTCCCTTTTATTTCCTTCCTCTTCTACTTTATCCCATAACAATTTTGTATTAAGTTATGTTCTACACAGTATAGTACAAAAAGGGATAAATGTAGACACCCAAAAATCACACATGTCTACCTCTACATACATGTAGATCTATCCAAACACTTGTAGGTTTTCATAGACCATCCTAGATCCCTCTAAGCTATTTTAGACCAATTTCGATCATTGTGGACCACTGTAGACTACTCTAGACTAGCGTAAACTACTCTAGACTAGCATAGACCACTCTAGATCAGCATAGACCGCTCTAGATCAGTGTAGGCAATCATAGAATTTTTTAGACTTCTATAGACCATCTCATCAGCCTATAGGTACAAAACCCTACTAAAATACAAAATTCATGTCCTAAATACCTTCCATTTATTAGGGAGTCACCTATAAATTACCTAAGGCAACTTAAGCCCTTCTTAGACCTAATTAGGATCCATGGGACTGTTAGTTTCCAAAACCTCCTAATTAAGTTAATTGAATTTCTAATTTGAAAGTCACTTCACTTAAATGCACTTTATGGACTTAAAAGGTTAATTAGGATTCTAAACCTAAATTAGTCCTAATTATTCCCTCACACATGTGTGCACCAAATTAGTTAGGATATTTTCTAGGAAACCCTAACTCAACCCTCATTTAACCTAGGGATCAACCAACCCTAGTTAACCTAATCCTTCCTCACACATGTGTGAGGATAGGATATTTCTCTTAGGGCATATGATAATATGACTAGACATACCACCTCACAAACCCTAACCTAACTACAATGGAACTTTACCCTAGGGTTTAGTACACCTAACCACACCCCCTACACCTTGGTTTCTTCTATAAATAGGAGACCAAATCCCTCATTATATCCCTCTTCCTTTTTATTTAACCTATATAAACTCTACAAAAATCTGACCAAAAGTATAATTTGACATATTTGAACCATGAAGATAGCATAAAACCATCTCAGGAGCCCATCCGAACAAGGATATCCAACAGAAAGTACCTACAGCTCAATTTGCCCCCTGCCCCACAAATCTGGCTTCCAGTTCACCCCCTGACCTGCGAGTTGACCCTACATTAATTTTTCTCACCAAATCTATCATGTATACTTTATTTCATATTTTTATGATGTTCTATGCAACTTTTATTGCATTTTAGCATAATTTTCCTTTGTGTCTTTATCATCTTCTATCAGCATGGGGCCTAACTAAGGCAAGCCCCAAACACACTAACCCTATTTTTTAGGTCATAGAACATGTGGAAAAATAAGAAGCATCAACATCAACATTATCAGTGGCCCACATACGCATGAAGCCCACCTTCACTAAGGAATCTCAAAAGGAGCTATCAGACTATTTGATATTCATATAAAGGATTTAGGATAATCCTCTTTGTAACCCATGGATTTTATTTAATGAATAAAGAACAATATTTTGAGCATTTGCATGTATTGTGTATTTATGTTTGATCAAATGGTAACTTTTGTATGTTTCACTTTCAACTAGGATGCACAATTTTTTTCACAAACCCTAACACAAGTGTTTCCAATTTCTTTCAACTAGGATGCACAATTTGTTTCACAAACCCTAACACAAGTGTTTCCAATTTATTTCAACTAGGATGCACAATTTGTTTCACAAACCCTAACACAAGTGTTTCCAATTTATTTCAACTAGAATGCATAACACTCATATGTAATCCTTGTTTCCCCCCTTATGATTCAGAAATATTTTCTCAATGAAACACCTTAAAGAAAGAATGATGTCACCATACCTCTTAGCTTGCTTTGATGAAGAAGTGCTCTCAAAACCTGTCTCAAAATATTCTATCTTTCTTAAGCCACTTTCAAGGGTTAGTCAGCATAACACTTTTTCAAACCATCCATATAAAATATTTCCTCAACATTTACACATAAAAATATTTCATATCTTCCTTTTTATTTCCACAAGATAAATTTTTGACAATAATCAAACCCTCTCACATTTTTTTTATCAAAAATACACACAACAATTTAAACCATAGTCAAACATTATCACTCCTACTTATAAGAGCCACTTGTAATTCTCAAAATTACAATCCAATATCGTAAGTGCATACCATATATTAATTTTATTTTCAAGCACCTTATTACTCCTTTCTTTCTAAAATTATTTCTACGTTATAAAGTCACAACCAGAATCTGAAATATCATTATGCCTTTAGAATATTTAATTTCAAAGCATCACCCTTATTTCTCCCTAGAAAAAGCAATATGCACTCTTTAAAAAATAAAAATTAAAGCTTATGTCTCCCTTGATCAAGCACTAACATACCTCAAATTTTAATAAAAAACTTTATGCCCTTACCACGCCTGCTACTGCCACTACCAAGATTCGAACACAAAACCTCACAAAGCCCATGCTCTAGCACAAGCTAGAGTGCCATCTAGGCTAGCCCACCTACTGTAAATGAATGTGTCCAAAATTATTTTATTCCTTCCTTTCGCCCAATTAGAAATTGTAAAAAAAAATTGTTTTGGTGATTCAAACTCAAAATTTATCCACTACCAACACCTTACATAGGACCCACCTACCACCTAGGTTAGCTGCCTAGTTGGAACAAAGTCGTGCACTCTCCCTAATGATTCATTGTCCCTACTTGAAACACATGCACTGACTTTCCTTCTCCCTCCTTCATCGATTAATGGGGTTGTCTTCTCCTCACTCTCTACGCTCAATGAATGGCTTCAAAATAATGCATGTGTTAACCTTTGAAAAATAATTTATTTTCCTCCTTAAATATGCATTCAATTTTTGTCATGGTGTCGGCTCAACCTTTGTATTACCACCTTTTTAAATTTAAATTCTTGGTGCCTTTGACAATTCAAATTTATTTTTTAATATAATATTTAACCTTGGTGTTAAATATTATAATATTTTTGCTTTTAGTCCTTTGTCAAATTAATTTCTTTTTGAGAAATTTGTCCAATGCAATTTTAATCCTTTTTTTAATAAATCCTTTTAGCCCAAGTATTATAATATCAAAATTATTATAATATTGTCTCGTCTCTCTTAAACCATGGTATTTATTTTAAACCTTACCTTTGCATAATTATCCAACCATAGGAGAATGTTTCTGCCATACCAAGCTCTCTTTGACATCAATGACAACTCAATATACTTAATATTTCCAACAATCTCCCCATTTGTCATTGATGGCAACCATTTCTAAAAATTTATTTTTCAACCATTGAATTCCAAATTTGCTCCCCCTAAGAAGCTTCTCCTTCTTACTGAATTCTCCCCTCCTCACTAAAACTCTCCCCCTTTGACATCAATGACAAAGGAACTCCTTTGGGTCTAAAAATAATACTCTTATCTCAGTCCCCTCACCACCTCCTCTCCTTGAGGTGATTAATTTTGGTGTGGGAGTAAATCTACTCCCAACATACAATGCTTTTTTTCTTTCTCAACCTTCTTTTTCAACACCTTTGTAATCATACCCTTTTTATCATTTTGAGTATTTCTATTATTGATTGAATTTGAAAGTTTTAGAAAATATATTGTACAGTACTTGGCCTTATGCCCAAGATTATTGGAATTGTAACACTTGATATCATAATTCTTAGAAGGTGCAAATGAATTGAAGTTTCTATTGGTGAATCCATAATAATTTCTATCATAAACCCTGTAGTGGATCTTTTTATGACCAAAGTGATTGCATGAGTAGCAATAACCTTGAAAGAAATATCTATATTCAAATGAGTTGAAGTTCCTCTTAGTGAAGCCATACTCCTTTCCAAGAACCCTATAATGCATAGCTTTGTGACCATAATTATTACATAAAAAATAATGCCCTTTGAATAAATATTCATATTCTCTTGAAACATCTGGTCTCTTAGTGCTTTATTTGCCTTCTCTGTGATGATCCTTGTTTCTTGTTTGTACATTATTTTCTTTCTTAGTGAAGCTTCCATTCTTCAACTTATCCGCATAGGTCTTAGTTTCTTCTTCAATATATTCCTCTAAAACTTCCTTTTCTTTTGAGCTTGATCTTGACCCTTCTTCTTTTTTCCCTTGTCCTTATTCAAAACCAAGTCCTATTTTGATATATGAAGATATTTGTGTATTGATATTTTTATCCAAATCTTTTGAACTTTTCCCAAACCTGTGCAAATTATCCTTAGAATATTTCACTTCTATCCTTATATAACCCACTTCATGTTCTAATATTTCATATTCTAACTCTTTTACCTCTAAATTTTCAACCATGACTTCTTTAAATCTCCTTGCCTTAGCTTTTGAGTTTGTGAGGTGTTGTAGAAGCTTTTACTTTATTTCCTCATGTTCTTGAACTTCAGCCTTTAGTCTTGAATTTTGCTTTCTAAATTTTTTCAACTCTCTGAGAGAAACAATAAGTTCTTATTCTAGATCAACTGTGCCTTCTTCTTCTTTTTTTGAAACTTTCTCTACGTCTTTAATTATAGGAGCATCTTCTACTTGGTCTTCAATAGGAGTGTTTTCTTCCTCTTCTATTGCCAAAAATAAAATCTTTTGTTCTTCACTATATGAGTCTTTCATCACCATAACTTGAAGCACTACTTGCCTTTTTAACATAGAAACTCTTATTGTGCCTTTGAAATAACTTCTTTTTATGCTTACCTTGACCATACCGATTTTTCTTTTCATGCTTGAATTTTCTTTCTTACTTTTTCTTATAATCTTGTTTCTCTTCACTACTGCTACTTCCAACTTATGGACAATTAGATGCATAGTGACCAAATTCATCACAATTAAAGCATTTCATAGTCTTCATATCTTTGTGTTTTCTTGAGTCCTTATTTCTTCTCATATAGTTAGCTTCTCCATTACTACTTGACTCATCACTTGATTCTGATTTCTTATCTTTTGTATTCTTTGAAACTTTGAAATCTGCCTCTTTCTTGGAATAGTGATATTTTTTTGTTCTCATCTCATAACCTGTGAGAATTCCATGTAATTCATCCATAGTCAACTTATAAATATCCTTCATATCTTATATAGCTAAAACGTTTGCATCATACCTCATAGGGAGTGATCTTAATGCTTTCTGAGCAACATTAGAGTCTTCAATATCCATTCTAAGTCCAAGCATGGTATTAACAATTTCATCAACACGGAGTAAGTACATAGCAATATCTTCATATTTCATCTTCAATTATTCAAACCTTCTCCTGTGAGTTTGAATTTTTGCCAACTTCACCTTGTTATCTCCTTCATATATTTTCTTCAATTTATCTCATATTTATTTTTTTGATTTGCATTGCATAACTTTTACAAATTTTGATTCATGTAATCCACTTAAGATTCCATTCATAGCCTTGGAATTATTTTCATACAGTTGCTTACCATCCTTATACATGGGAGGATTAGTTATAGGTATGAATCTATCCTCAATAGATTACAATGTTTCATATCCTTGTGCCATCAAATTAGTCTTCATCGTCATACTCTAGAAAGCATAATTATTCCCATAAAACATTGAAGCCTTATTTGTTGAAGTTTCATTCTGAGAAGCCATCTGTGATCCTGTAAGAGCTTCCTTCAAGTTTTTAGACTTTTTTGAACGAACATCCTGTAAGAGCTTCCTTCAAGTTTTTAGACTTTTTTGAACGAACCCACTTTGATACCAATTGAAGAATATAAGCTTATACTGAGAGGGAGGTGAACACTATAAGATCAAATTTTACTTTTCTTTCCCAAACAATATTATTCAATGTTATCAATTGCAATAGCTTTCCAAAATAGTATCAATGTAACAACCCAAAAAATACACAAACAAAAAAATACAAAAATAAGAAAAGTTTTTTTTTTACTAAGGAGAGAGATTCATGAACCATCCATGAACCCCTAACCCACACTAATATTTACCTAAAGTTTAAATCCCCTAAGTTTTCCTAAAAGCTACATCTCACGAGGTACCCTAACACAAGTCCCATCTGTGTAGGCGTATCATGTGTTACTACAAATAAGCCTATCTATCCCATCACTCTTGATGAGCTAGACTTATCACCCTCAGTCAATCGAAGGTATACATGCATCACCATACCATACACAAGCCATTATGTGTAGGTATGCTACGAGTATTATGAGTTAAGCTATCCATCTCATCTACACGATGAGCTATCTTAACTCATATGTAGTCTCTCCACAACTTAGTCCTTTATCTCCCTAAGGGGGTCTCAATTCCCTTAGGTCTCCTATGTTCACCCTAAGGGGTTCTTAATTCCCTTAGGTCACCTCTGAGTTCACCCTAGAACTCTACTCTTTAGTTTTATTATTAAGCAAACAAACAAGTATACATCTAGATACCAAACAAGCAAAACATAGTTACTAAGCATCCAAAAAATAAAGGAAGAAATAGCACTAAAAGAGAATATCCTCAATGGAAAGAGAATCAATTACATAATATAACCAACGTGGAAATAAAGTAAAAGTGCCTTCTCTAAACCAATAAATAGTTATTACATATAATCTTGTATGGTAAATCCTTCATACTACAAAGAATATTACATTAACTGCATCAGGGATATCTCCCCATAATTCTAGTCTATTTGAGCATAAGTAAATCAACATTAACACAGTTACCTATACTTTGATCCCATCAAACGCCTTGCTCCTCCTTGCTTCCCATGGATTATTTTTTAGGATAGTAGGGGATCAGGGTACTCATGGTTCAGGATAGGCATGCCTCTAAATGCATATAACATTTACTTTGCCAAATTGCAACTATACAAAATTCAATTAAGTTTCCAACCATCTAATGCATAGTGAATGTCATAAAAGAACCCTTACTTTTACTTTCACCTCTCAAGTACCTTTAGAGAGTTTATTCAACAAGCACAACTTAGATCAGGGTTTAACTTTAATCAAATCAATCATGTCTTAAAGCATTAAAGTCCCATACCTTTAACCTTTAAAACAATCCTCTATTCATTCACTAAATTCAAGCCCCATAACTTCAATTTAAAGAATAAATATAACATCCTTTATTTCATAATTCCAATCAAATCAAATCATATCTTAAAGCATTAAAGTCCCATACCTTTAACCTTTAAAACAATTATAATTTCATTAATCACAAGTTCCCAACTTTAATTACATGAAACATTATAATTTCCTCCAACTTGAATTTAATAAATAATTATAACATAATCCCTTTATTAAATCCACTTTCATTTTATAAAGTCAAAGTCCCAAACCTTCAACCTTTAAAACAAACTTCATGTATTTACTAAATTAAAGCTTTACTCCCTTAATCTAGAAATATATCCTTTCTCTTGCATTTTATAAATTAAAAGGCCCCCAACCCCTAATTTATAAACCATTCTTTCATTTGTTTAATAAATCAAAGCCTAACAACTTTAATTTATATCCCTATATTATTTAATGAAATAATAATCAAGGAGATAACTCATTAAACCTTCCTTCAATTATTTAATAAATCAAACCTAACAACAATTATTTAATAAATCAAAGCCTAACAACTTTAATTTATTACCCCATAATATTTAATGAAATAACAATCAAGGAGATAACTCATTAAATATATAATCAGAGGGTTAATATCTTAAATTGGCCATAGGCCTAGGCTAACTTATAAGACCTGAGAACCAATCCCACCCTACAGCCAAGAGTAGGTTCACAAGCAACTACCACAGTTGACATTTAGGCTTGGTCGAACGTGTCGGTTAATACAACCCACATCTACTTGGTTTGCATTCTAGCCTCCATGGCTAGGGCTCACATCCAATGCTAACATGACCACCACAATGTGGTCACATAGCCAAGCAAGGTTTCCTTCCTTAAAACTATCACATGCTTCGAAGAGCCTATGAAACCATAACTATCTTCACATTACAAGGTGGTTTTACACAACATAGACCGAGAATAGGTAGTTCCTCCCCTAAACCCTCCAACTGGAGATAACACTACCACACATAGGCTTACATCGAAGATGGTCCAATGAGATAAAGCTTTAGGTGAGCCCGATCATAGGCTTCACTGTGCCTTACTCATACCAGGTTCCTTCATACCATAATAATGCAGGTGGGACAGTAGGTTTAAGAAATAGGAAAGATGTCTCACTACTGGTTGTGAGAGTGCATAGGATTCTAGGTGGCTTTAGATAGCTCAAAACCCCTCCCCAAATACCTATGGATGACCTATGTTGGGTTCACTTGGCATTAATGCTTAGATATGGACTATCACAGAATAGAGTCGATGCCCTTAAAGCTAAACAAGGAAAATTTGATCTAAATGATGCACCAATGCGAATACTAGAAGATAAGAGGGACATTCTATTTACAACATCAAACAGAATGGCTTAAACCCATAACAACCTCTGGTTCTAACTGAGAGACAAGGCATTAACTCACTGCACTAGCACAATTATCAAAATTGAAACTAAACTCCATTAAAATTTGTAACGATGCTCTCCCAAATGGACAAGGTTGTTGGGAATGATTTCACCAAGTTCCCAAAGGTATTTAAGATGTTGTCCAAGGTAGAATCAAATTCAGAAGGTATGGTTTCCAGGAGTTTAACATAGGCTAGAGAGACGTCCAAAGCTACCATTCAAGTCTTACAAGCTCAACGTGATGGCATTTCCGAAAGTAACATACAAGGTTGATTCTAGTTCTTTTCTTGGTTTATTACAGCCCCAAAGCCATAGGCTAATAATATTTTAATTTAATCTCCTCCAACATTTAACCTAGATAGTAATACTAACCATTTTTACTGGGTGTTGGACTCCCCAAGATGCTGGAACTTCCTCACTTTCTCCTTGCTCTTCCTCTCATGCACCTCTCTTCATTCCTCCCAAACACACAATAAACCTCCACTCGTCTCTCCCACTGTAGCAACCTCTTATTCTTTCTCCCAAAATAAACCTTTTTTTCTTTTTCTCATAGCCTTTCCTTCCTTCCTCCCATGCATATCTGCCTCTCTCTTACATGCCCCCTCATCCTAGGTAGCCTGTTCACCGCCTTCTCCATCCTCTTCAAAAACCGTGCAGCCTCGAGCCTCCCTTTTCTTTATGTTTTCATCTCATTCTTATCCTCCCTTGGGTGGCAAGCGATTTTCATGATTGTTATTTCCATATTTGGATACAATAGTTCCCCTATGCTTCATAGAGTAGCTTGCACTAAATAGAGGTAAGCAATTTTATATTTATTATTTAAATATAAATAATATCTTTCTCTAAAATATCCCCTAAATGATATTTTATTATCATTTAAAATGTACTACTTTTATTTAACAACAAAACTCCATTATTGTTTTCAAATAGTAATACCTATTTAATTTTTAAATGAATTTTCATTCTTCATTTAGATTAGGGTTTATTAATGAATTTAAATGAATCTACATTATCACTAAATTCAAACTTCATTAATTAATTTAAATGACTTTTCATCCACCATTTAAATTAAATCAACCTTTCATCAAGAAGAAATGCTCTAACATTATTTCAAAATAACAATTTGCTTTACGCATCCACATTCATATTGCAAAATGTTCTCCTATTGAATTCCAACATCATGTTACTTAATCCATAATGTAGTAGAGAGCAATCAAGTTTACAAAACAACAAAGAGGGAGTCTTTCCATCAACCCAATCGCCTATCTCAGCCGAAGGTTTTACGATAGCTACTAGGCTATCAACTAAGGCTCAAGGTGATCAATTATTGATGATTATCCCTTCGAAAATGCATGCCTATATGAAGGTATCTATCCATGTTACCTCTGAGTACCTTAATCATCATTTCCCTTGATCTTAAGTACCCTCATTTCTGGTGGATGCTTCTACCTTCTCCACCTACGAGCATACCTGATCCTGCACACTTGGCAATATGTTAGCGATAACATACCCTTCTAAATCAACTAAACATCATATAGTTGGTTCAATTGTTCAAACTAGGTATTACCACATCATAGGTAAATACATTGTTTCTTTGTGCCAAATAGTCCGCTAGGGAGGGTCATGACATCCTCCCCCGCTAGAATTAAACATCATCCTCGGTGTTTCCAGCTTCTTTTGGTTTTGATAGAAAATAAAAATTATTACATTATATAGCTTCAAACAAAAAGGGAAAATGTTTTTGCATAACCTCCACTTTCTCCCAAGTGGCATTTTTCTCAGAAAACTAGTCCCACTAGACCTTACATTGCTCAAGAGTCTGATTCCGCATAGACTTAGAATGAAACTCAAGGATATTCACTGGTAGTACTTCAATGGTCTCCGGATTTGCCATCTGCAAATTAGAAACATCCCACACATGTTCAGGGTCAGCAACATATTTCCTAAGCAAGGATATGTGGAAGGTGTCATGGATTTTGGATAGATTAGGTGGTAATGCAAGTTGGTATGCAACCGGACTGATATTTTCTATGATCTCAAAGGGCCCCACAAAATGTGGATCCAACTTCATGGATTTGATAGCACTTTTCTTTGGCTTAACCCTTAAGAACACCTTATCTCCAACAGAATACTCTCTTGGAGTCCTTTTTAGATCTGCATAACTTTTCTACCTATCCATAACTTTTTTAAGCCTTTGCCTAATTTCCTTTAGCTGATCTTCCATCACCCTGACCATTTTTGGCCCAATCACAACTCGGTCTTCTAGGTTATCCCAAGACAATGGTGTTCTACACCTTCACCCATACAAGGCATCGAAAGGTGCCATTCCTAGTGAGGAGTGATGTCCATTATTGTAGGTAAACTCTACCAAGGGTAGACAATCTTCCCAATGAGACTTATGATCCATGCAGTACATGCGAAGCATGTCTTCTAGAACTTGGTTTACCCACTCTGTTTGGCCATCTATCTCAGGGTGGTATGCTGAACTCATATTCAGTTTCGTACCAACTGCACTATGAAGGGATTTCCAAAATTCAGAAGTGAATTTGGAGTCTCTATCTGAGATAATTACCTCAAGAAATCCATGCAATCGGAATACCTCTTTGAAAAATCTGCTAGCCACCACCTGAGCATCGTCCTTGGTATTCCCCGATATGAAATGGGTAACTTTAGTCAATTTTTTGACCACTACAAATATGGCATCATGTTGGTACCAAGTTTTGGGTAAACCTACTATAAAATCCATGGATATAACCTACCATTTTTGCGTAGGTATATCATGCAGATATAGTTTTCCTACAGGATGTTGGTATTCTACCTTAACTTTCTGACATTTGAGGCATCGAGCAACAAAATCCATGATGTCCTTCTTCATTCCTACCCAAAAGAAGGTTCTTTTCATGTTTTCTCGCATTTTGGCTCCTCCTAGATGAGTAGAATAAGGAGATCTATGGGCTTCTTGCATTATCAAGTTCCTCAAATCACCCATTTTTGGTATGATGACCCTTCCTTTATAACACATAAAGTCATATTTCATACTAAATTCCTTATTTCCTTTAGGATCTCTGTTCATCTTAACTCGAATTTCTTGGCAATACTCATCCTGAGATTGCTCCTGTCTCACTCGATCCATCAAGTCCATGTGAATTTTAGTTATGGTTGTTATATATTTTCTTCTACTCAAAGCATCAACCACTTTATTCTCCTTTCCTTTTATGTACTCGATCTCGAAATCATACTCAGCGAGGAATTCCACCCATCTCCTCTGTCTCGCATTGAGTATTGGTTGGGTGAATATGTACCGCAGACTTTGATGGTCAGTATTTAATTCAAAGGGTCTTCCCACTAAGTAGTGGCACCAAACCTTTAAAGCATGCACCACTATAGCTAGCTCTAAATCATGCGTAGCATAATTAACTTCATGCTTTTTGAGCTTCCTTGAAGTATATGCCACTACTGACTCCTCTTGTGAGAGTACCCCTCCTAACCCATCTATTGATGCATCAGTGCACACTGAAAAGTCCCCTTGTGGATTGGGAACCTTTAGTATTGGTGCGGTAGTAAGCTTATGCTTTAGTAATGCAAAGGCAGCCTCACATTTTTCTGACCACTTGAATTCCTTTCCCTTCTTCTGAAGGTTAGTTATTGGTCCCGCAATCTTGGAGTAATCCTTTATATAACATCTATAGTAGCCCATTAACCCCATGAAGCTTTGCACTTCAGTCACATTAGTAGGGGGTGGCCAATTTAAGATAGCCTCTATCTTCTCTAGATCCACAACAATTCCTTCTACTGATATGATGTGTCCAAGATATCGTACCTCTGGAACATAGAATTCACTCTTAGCCAGATTTCCATAAAGTTGATTCTTCCTTAGCAATTCTAACATGATCCTGAGATGTTTATCATGCTCTTCTCTATCTCGAGAGTATATAAGGATATCATCTAGGAATACCAGGACAAACTGGTCCAAGTGTCTTCTGAACACACTGTTCATTAAGTTCATGAAAGTAGCTGGGGCATTAGTCAGTCCAAAGGGTAGGACCGTAAACTCATAATGCCCATACCTAGTCTTAAATGTCATCTTGTGAGTGTCTTCCTCATGAATTCTTAACTGGTGGTACCCTGATCTTAGATCGATCTTAGTAAACACCTTGGCATATTTTAGTTGATCAAACAAATCTTCAATCCTAGGTAGAGGATATTGATTCTTGATTGTAGCTTTATTTAACATCCTATAATCAATGCACAATCTTAAAGAACCATCCTTCTTTTTCATGAACAAAACTAGTGCACCCCATGGTGACACACTTGGTTTTATCAAACCTTTCTCTAATAATCCTTGCAATTGAACCTTCAATTCTTGCATTTCAATAGGATTCATCCTATACGAGGATCTATGAATAGGTTCAACTCCTATCATAAGATCAATTGTAAAGTCAAATTCCCATATAGGAGGTAGTCCAGGTAAATCCTTTGGAAATACATCCTTAAAATCCTATAAAATTGGATGTTGCCTTAGTATTTCTCTTTCCTCATCATCTTCCACTTCATTAAGTTTTACTACATACACTATTCCTCCTTTCTTTAGGGTCTTTTTCAATTGCATAGCTGACAACATCTGAGGTTCAAACACCCCTTGTTTGCTATGAATTCTTAGTCTCCTCCCACCTTCTTCTGAATATTCAACCCATCGGTCTTGAAAATTGACTAAGGCTTTATGAGCCTGTAGCCAATCCATCCCTAGGATCACATCAAAGGCATGTAGGGGAGCTACATATAAACAACATCCCATGGTCCCATTAGATAGAGTGATTTATACCATAGGATAACATTGGTTTACCGAGTAGGTCTACCCAGAACCATACTCAACCTTCCACCCTTGAGCCAAATATCCTAGCCTTTTCAACATAATCCTTGCTAGATTAGAAGAAATAAAGTTATCAGTGGCCCCACTATCTATCAAAATATTTACTTGTTTATTGAAAACCTTACCTTTCACAAGTAATGGGGTGGCTTGCCCCTCTAGCTTCTACTTTCTAGTTGTGGCATAGATCCAATGTTTTGGTTCCTTTCCTTTTGTAGTAGTTGTGCTAGTCCCTGCTCGATAGGGACATTGATTATAGTAATGAGGTCCCCAAAAATTGTAGCATCCCTCCTTGGGTCCTTGCTATTTTTTAGGTTTTTGATACCCTGTCTTAACTACTGGAGCTAGAGCTTGTGACTTCTATGGTTGAGGTTTTGTATTATTGGGTTTGTTATCCTTCTTATGAAAGTTCCTTTTGAACTTCTTCTGATTTCCATTAGGTTTCTTTTCAGGATTTTGGGGGTTCTTAGCCTTTCGATCTTGATCAACCTCCCATTTTACAAACCCATCACTATTCCTCTTCTTTAGTTCCTACCGAGCTTGCTCGGGTAAGGTGCCATATTTATAATAGAAGTGTGACTCTACTTTCTTTGCTAGGTCATACACCTTTTGCAATGATTTAGGCTCCTACATGTCTACATCATGCTTTATCCTAGACTCCAATCCAAGAGTGAACTTGTGAACCCACATTTTCTCATTATAAATAGGTACATACTTAAACAATCTTACCAAATTTTTATAGTACACCTCCACTATGTTGGTTCCTTGTTTCAGACTAGCAAACTCCTCAAACTTTAGGGCATAGAAATGCTCTATTAGGAACCTCTTCTTAAATATGCTTATAAATTCTTCCCATGGGGTATTAATAGGTTCAATATTAGTTTCCTCATAGTGGGTTTCCCACCATTCTAGAGCAGCCCCTTCCAAGTTGATTGTAGCCCAAAGTGTTTGGGTTCTTGATGAGTAGCCTTTTATCATAAAGTGAACCTCTGCTTCTCTCAGCCATGCTTCCATTGCATCTCCTTCACCCTCCCCATAAAACTTGGAGATACTAATATTTTTCATGTCCCTAGCTATTTCCTTTTCCTCTAAGGCTCTAGCTTGCACTTGTTCCATAGTTAGTCCACTATCTAGACCAATATCTGAGCCTCGAGCTTGCAAATTCTAGTTTGTAGCTATTTCTAGCAATTGTCTTATCTGATCCTGCATAGCAATGATCGTAGCGGTGAGGTCTTCTACCTCCCTATTGGGGCTTATTGGTCCCCCATCCTAGTTTTCTTCTTTGACATTACTTTGTCAAGTTTTTCTAGGTGTAGGCCTCCCTCTTCTAGTCTTAGGTGGCATCTTAACCTGGTTCCATCCAAGAAAGAATATTATATTATAGTTTCATCTTAAGTTGTATCTCTAATTCAAGCCATAATACAGAGTTCTCTTGCTAGATGCATTAACAATCTAACTAGGGTAATATCCTAGGTTAGGATGTGTCATCAATACTGAAGCCCATACTAAGGCATCCTAACATCCACTCACCCTTGGGGTTAATTCCCATTAGATTTTAGCAATTAGGGTATTTTAGGTCATCCCAGATTTAGCCTATACCTTAAGCAAGCCTTCATTGGAGACATCTAATTCCCTTTAGCACACATAGAAGCTCTATACCCTCATACCTAGAGCTCTGATACCAAATGTAACGACCCAAAAATACACAAACAAAAAAATACAAAAATAAGAAAAGTTTTTTTTTTTACTAAGGAGAGAGATTCATGAACCATCCATGAACCCCTAACCCACACTAATATTTACCTAAAGTTTAAATCCCCTAAGTTTTCCTGAAAGCTACATCTCATGAGGTACCCTAACACAAGTCCCATCTATGTAGGCGTATCATGTGTTACTGCAAATAAGCCTATCTATCCCATCACTCTTGATGAGCTAGACTTATCACCCTTAGTCAATCGAAGGTATACACGCATCACCATACCATACACAAGCCATTATGTGTAGGTATGCTACGAGTATTGTGAGTTAAGCTATCCATATCATCTACACGATGAGCTATCTTAACTCAGATGTAGTCTCTCCACAACTTAGTCCTTTATCTCCCTAAGGGGGTCTCAATTCCCTTAGGTCTCCTATGTTCACCCTAAGGGGTTCTTAATTCCCTTAGGTCACCTCTGAGTTCACCCTAGAACTCTACTCTTTAGTTTTATTATTAAGCAAACAAACAAGTATACATCTAGATACCAAACAAGCAAAACATAGTTACTAAGCATCCAAAAAATAAAGGAAGAAATAACACTAAAAGAGAATATCCTCAATGGAAAGAGAATCAATTACATAATATAACCAACATGGAAATAAAGTAAAAGTGCCTTCTCTAAACCAATAAATAGTTATTACATATAATATTGTATGGTAAATCCTTCATACTACAAAGAATATTACATTAACTGCATCAGGGATATCTCCCCATAATTCTAGTCTATTTGAGCATAAGTAAATCAACATTAACACAATTACCTATACTTTGATCCCATCGAACTCCTTGCTCCTCCTTGCTTCCCATGGATTATTTTTTAGGATAGTAGGGGATCAAGGTACTCATGGTTCAGGATAGGCATACCTCTAAATGCATATAACATTTACTTTACCAAATTGCAACTATACAAAATTCAATTAAGTTTCCAACCATCTAATGCATAGTGAATGTCATAAAAGAACCCTTACTTTTACTTTCACCTCTCAAGTACCTTTAGAGAGTTTATTCAACAAGCACAACTTAGATCAGGGTTTAACTTTAATCAAATCAATCATGTCTTAAAGCATTAAAGTCCCATACCTTTAACCTTTAAAATAATCCTCTATTCATTCACTAAATTCAAGCCCCATAACTTCAATTTAAAGAATAAATATAACATCCTTTATTTCATAACTCCAATCAAATCAAATCATATCTTAAAGCATTAAAGTCCCATACCTTTAACCTTTAAAACAATTATAATTTCATTAATCACAAGTTCCCAAATTTAATTACATGAAACATTATAATTTCCTCCAACTTGAATTTAATAAATAATTATAACATAATCCCTTTATTAAATCCACTTTCATTTTATAAATTCAAAGTCCCAAACCTTCAACCTTTAAAATAAACTTCATGTATTTACTAAATTAAAGCTTTACTCCCTTAATCTAGAAATATATCCTTTCTCTTGCATTTTATAAATTAAAAAGCCCCCAACCCCTAATTTATAAACCATTCTTTCATTTGTTTAATAAATCAAAGCCTAACAACTTTAATTTATATCCCTATATTATTTAATGAAATAATAATCAAGGAGATAACTCATTAAACCTTACTTCAATTATTTAATAAATTTAAAGAACTCATTAAACCTTCCTTCAATTATTTAATAAATCAAAGCCTAAAAACTTTAATTTATTACCCCATAATATTTAATGAAATAACAATCAAGGAGATAACTCATTAAATATATAATCAAAGGGTTAATATCTTAAATTGGCCATAGGCCTAGGCTAACTTATAAGACCTGAGAACCAATCCCACCCTACAACCAAGAGTAGGTTCACAAGCAACTACCATAGTTGACATTTAGGCTTGGTCGAACATGTCAGTTAATACAACCCATGTCTACTTGGTTTGCATTCTAGCCTCCATGGCTAGGGCTCACATCCAATGCTAATATGACCACCATAGCATGGTCATGCAGCCAAGCAAGGTTTCCTTCCTTAAAACTATCACATGCTCCGAAGAGCCTATGAAACCACAACTATCTTCACATTACAAGGTGGTTTTACATAGCACAGATCGAGAATAGGTAGTTCCTCCCCTAAACCCTCCAACTAGAGATAACACTGCCACACATAGGCTTACATTGAAGATGGTCCAATGAGATAAAGCTTTAGGTGAGCCCGATCGTAGGCTTCACTATGCCTTACTCATACCAAGTTCCTTCATACCATAATAATGCAGGTGGGATAGTAGGTTTAAGAAATAGGAAAGACATCTCACTACTAGTTGTGAGAGTGCATAGGATTCTAGGTGGCTTCAGATAGCTCAAAACCCCTCCCCAAATACATGTGGATGACCTATGTTGGGTTCACTTGGAAATAATGCTTAGGGATAGACTGTCATAGAATAGAGTTGATGCCCTTGAAGCTAAACAAGGAAAATTTGATCTAAATGATGCACCAATGTGAATACTAGAAGATAAGAGGGACATTCTATTTATAACATCAAACATAATGGCTTAAACCCATAACAACCTCTAGTTCTAACTGAGAGACAAGGCATTAACTCGCTGCACTAGCACAATTATCAAAATTGAAACTAAACTCCATTAAAATTCGTAATGATGCTCTCCCAAATGGACAAGGTTGTTGGGAATGATTTCACCAAGTTCCCAAAGGTATTTAAGATGTTGTCCAAGGTAGAATCAAATTCAGAAGGTATGGTTTCTAGGAGTTTAACACAGGCTAGAGAGACATCCAAAGCTGCCATTCAAGTCTTACAAGCTCAACATGATGGCATTTTTGAAAGTAACATACGAGGTTGATTCCAGTTCTTTTCTTGGTTTATTACAACCCCAAAGCCATAGGCTAATAATATTTTAATTTAATCTCCTCCAACATTTAACCCAGATAGTAATACTAACCATTTTTACCGGGCGTTGGACTCCCCAAGATGTTGGAACTTCCTCGCTTTCTCCTTGCTCTTCCTCTCACGTGCCTCTCTTTGTTCCTCCCAAACACACAACAACCTCCGCTCATCTCTCCCCGATGTAGCAACCTCTATTCATTTCTCCCAAATGTAGCAACCTCTATTCATTTCTCACAAACGTAGTAACCTATGTTCATTTCTCACAAACATAGCAACCTCTATTCATTTCTCACAAATGTAGTAACCTAATTTCTCCCAAAAACATGGTAACCTCTATTCATTTCTCACAAACATAGCCTTTCCTTCCTTCCTCCCATGCATATCCACCTCTCTCTTACGTGCCCCCTCATCCTAGGTAGCCCATTCACCACCTTCTCCATCCTCTTCAAAAACCATGCAGCCTCGAGCCTCCCTTTTCTTTATGTTTTCATCTCATTCTTATCCTCCCTTGGGCGGCAAGAGATTTTCATGATTGCTATTTCCATATTTGGATACAATAGTTCCCCTATGCTTCATAGAGTAGCCTGCACTAAATAGAGGTAAGCAATTTTATATTTATTATTTCCATATTTGGATATAATAGTTCCCCTATGCTTCATAGAGTAGCCTGCACTAAATAGAGGTAAGCAATTTTATATTTATTATTTAAATATAAATAATATCTTTCTCTAAAATATCCCCTAAATGATATTTTATTATCATTTAAAATGTACTACTTTTATTTAACAACAAAACTCCATTATTGTTTTCAAATAGTAATACCTATTTAATTTTAAATGAATTTTCATTCTTCATTTAGATTAGGGTTTATTAATGAATTTAAATGAATCTACATTATCACTAAATTCAAACTTCATTAATTAATTTAAATGACTTTTCATCCACCATTTAAATTAAATCAACCTTTCATCAAGAAGAAATGCTCTAACATTATTTCAAAATAACAATTTGCTTTACGCATCCACATTCATATTGCAAAATGTTCTCCTATTGAATTCCAACATCATGTTACTTAATCCATAATGCAGTAGAGAGCAATCAAGTTTACAAAACAACAAAGAGGGAGTCTTTCCATCAACCCAATCACCTATCTCAGCCGAAGGTTTTACGATAGCTACTAGGCTATCAACTAAGGCTCAAGGTGATCAGTTATTGATGATTATCCCTTCCGACAATGCATGCCTATATGAAGGTATCTATCCATGTTACCTCCGAGTACCTTAATCATCATTTCCCCTGATCTTAAGTACCCTCATTTTTTGTGGATGCTTCTGCCTTCTCCACCTACGAGCGTACCTGATCCTGCACACTTGGAAATATGTTAGCGATAACATACCCTTCTAAATCAACTAAACATCATATAGTTGGTTCAATTGTTCAAACTAGGTATTACCACATCATAGGTAAATACATTGTTTCTTTGTGCCAAATAGTCCACTAGGGAGGGTCATGACAATCAATAAAGATCATCAATAGCAGTATTAAAGTAATGCACTAATCATAACATACATGAGAGACACAGATTTAACATGGTTCACCTAATGTGGGTTACATCCATGGAGAAAATATTTCTTCTAAATTTTCTCAACAAATATCTTGGGAACCAATTCCCTATTGTAATGTTTATGGACCTCTATCCAAAGGATATACCAATCCCCTATGCTCAAGTTTGATGATCTCTATCCACAGGAGACCTCTATCCCCACTACTCTATATGGTGAACCTCTACCCATAGAAGATATCTATCCCCATTTCTCTAGCTAGTGTACCTCTATCCATAGGAGACCTATGTCCCCATTGCTCTGGTTGGTGTACCTCTATCCATAGGAGACCTTTTTCCTCTCTACTCTGGTCATATCCAAAGCTGGTACACACATCTTCTTAACTATACTCTAGATTTGCACACATTGCATACACAAGTCTATTTCAAATCTAGTCTCTATCTCTACCCAAATCTATACTAAACCTCATTACAAGGTTAGCACAAATTTATCTCAAACCTATTCTCTATATCTATCCAAATTTGTACATGTTACATGCACAAATCTATCTCAACTCTACTCTATATCTTTGCCCAAATTTTCACCAAGCCTCATCACAAGACTAACACAAATCTACCTCAAACCTACTCTCTCTACCCAAATCTACACCAAACCTTATGACAAGGTTAGCACAAATCTATCTCAAACATGTTATCTATATCTATCCAAATATGCACATGTTACATGCACAAATCTATCTTAAAATTGCTTCAAGTCTTCTCATAATATTTTATCAAATCTACCTCAAACCTATGTCAAGTCTTCTCACAAGACTTGCTCAAATATGCCTCAATCCGTCTCAAAAGACTTGCTCAAATCTACCTCAAACTTGTTTCAAGTCTTCTAACAAGACTTGCTCAAATCTACCTCGAGCCTTCTCAAAATACTTTCTCAAAACATATGCTCAAAAATTGCCCAAAGTATATACTTAATTTTTCTCATCAAAACCTCTTCTTAACTCTTCAAATTTTGCATACAAAACAATGTTCATCTATTTCCAGATCTTGCATTATAGTGTCATCAAGTGCTTTATCTAATATTCAATGATTTCTTTAACTTGAAGTAGTTTAGACATATTCTACCTAGAATTCATTTAACCTCTTGAACATATAGAGAATGATATGCACTTGAAAATATCTCAATATGTTCTACATAATCATTAAGTCTGTCGCTTTCACATGTCTCACATTTATTTCATTTTAAAGGTATCTCTAGTCTAGCACATGATAACTAGCCTTCTGATGCGCACACTTTCTTCAAAAATATTATTTCTAACATTTGCACATTCACTTTGAATGTCACTCAAACCAATGCCTAAAAGCTTCAAAAATTCATTCAAACAATGAAGCACAATTTGTTCACAAACCCTAACACAAGTGTTTCCAATTTCTTTCAACTAGGATGCACAATTTATTTCACAAACCCTAACACAAGTGTTTCCAATTTATTTCAAATAGGATGCACAATTTGTTTCACAAACTCTAACACAAGTGTTTCCAATTTCTTTCAACTAGAATGCACAATTTGTTTCACAAACCCTAGCTCAAATATTTCCAACAATACTCATATGTAATCCTTGTTTCTCCACCTTATGATTCAAAAATATTTTCTCAAAAAAACACCTTAAAGAAATAATGATGTCACCATACCTCTTAGCTTGCTTTGATGAAGAAGTGCTCTCAAAACCTATCTCAAAATATTCTTTCTTAAGCCACTTTCAAGGATTAGCATAACACTCTTTCAAACTATAGACACTAAAATCATGTAAATCAGATAAGACTACTAAAGTGACTCTCTTATTGACATCATATAGCCCAATGGTGCAACCCTTAGGTGTTAATTAGGGCTTCCAACCACTTTTGGGAATTTTTACCCCACTTTTGTAGGGTTTTAGGGCATGTAGCCATGGCCATCCCACCCAAATATGGCCACAGTTCATGGTCATCCCACCCAGGGATGACCACATGCAACTATCCTTGGGTGGTATGGCCATGATCTAGACCCTTAAAAAGTGAAATACTGGGGCAAATGGCAATCAATTCCTACCATTTACTTTACCTAGTAAATCATGACATATTGGGAGGCTATCATAGCTATTAGGACCTGCAAATTGGAGGCCCCAAATGGAAGGCCTCTTCCCCCCTATGCATGGCAAAGGTATTGCAAAGTGGTGGTACTTTCCTTGCATTCTATAACTTACCCATTTAACCCCTGTGCCCTCTTGGGTTATAAATTGAGGTGTTTTCACCCAATTTAGAGAGAGAGGCTTTTGCAATTATTGACCATGAAGTGCTACCAATATTTGCCATAAATATTTGCCCACCTATTTATCTTAGAAACCTCTTCAATTGAAGGTGCTTTCAGGGTGTTCTAGGAGACTTTCATTTACCCCAAAAATAATCAATTTTGAGAGTTTCCCTCCTTCAATGACAAGACCCCTAGGAGGATTATTGACCAGATCCAAGTGGAATTGGTGGTAAAAACCACCCCAATTTGTGGTCGTCCCCCCAAGGGATGGTTAGTAGGTCTTATTGGAAATCCTAGGGATGGCCATGAAATGGCCCATAATTTTGATCTAATTTATATGTAGATCATTTCTATAGCATTATATAGGATCATATTCAAATTTGGTAAAGTTTTGAATAGATTTGATGTATCAATTTATGTTTTTGTGATTTCAGTCTTAGTTGTTCCTTCCAGGGATGGCCATAGATTTTGATCATAATTCCACTTTAATTTATGCTCATATCCTTCCAAAATCATCTCATTAACATCATACTAAAATTTTAAGTCATTTGGAGTTGTTTAGAATTGTCACAAATAAGTTTTATATTCATAGATGCATAATTTTTATAGTTTTTATCATCAAACACATATGCTATTAACATCATTCAATATCTTGTGTGTAGGTACAGGTATTCTATGCATGAGGGATAAGCTAAGGATCTGAATAAACATAGCCCAAGGATAGCTCTCAATTGTGGGTTGCAAGAAGAACACTAGAAGCATGCCATTAATCTCATGAAGGGATTTGATCCCTTATAACTTGTAATCTGAAATGTATCAAAATGAGAAGCCCTCAAGGGGACATATTGTAACCATTGAATTGATGAATTTATAAATACAAGGAGAAACCCCTTATTTTTCACTTTAAATTATTCACCATTTCAATAGCTTACTTTGTTTACCTCTTTAGCATCTTTCTTTTGCATGCTTTCTTATAAACACTAGATTACATTTTAGTTTCAATCTATTATGCAAAATATTTTTTTTGCTACTTTAGTGGTTATCATGGTGGGACCCTTGTCCCTTTTCTCCTTTTATTTTTGTCATTTTTTATCTCCTTTTTGTGTTTTGTATGTTGCAGGTTTTGGATGTTCTAAGCAGAAATGACCCCTGAATTCCTAGTTAAAACTACCAAGGACACCACAACAACCATCCCACCCAGGGATGGCGCCCAAATTCATAGCCATACCACCCATGGATGGCCACAAAACTAGGGATTTTCTACAATAAATTCTAGAACCAACAATTTTTATAATAGACAAGGTAAGTTCCAAAACCTTCAATTTGCAACTAGGTTGTTGAAAAAAAGGTTAAATTTTAGTTTTTCATGTCTTTTATATGTGGTTGAAAGTTAGATTTACCTTTCCTAAATTCTGCATTAAAAATTTGAAGAAAAAATAGAAAAATAAAAGCTTTAGACATGAATTTGAGTGGTTTTCCTGCATGTGACCTTCCTAAGGGTTAGGGTTTCATATAGGTAAAATATTTTGTAGGTTCCTTATTTATATTGCATATGATTCTGAAAGTAAAATGCTCTTTATTGCATTTAGTGAAAATTCATTGAATACTATCTTGTTTACTTTCAATAATTTTAAAAGGAACCACACACACCACACTTATTTTTAACATTAGTGAGTTGGAATTCATCCCCAACCACTGATAGAGTTCAATGATGGTGGATTTCATCTCCATCCATTGGCTCAAATCCCATGTATCCCATTTTTTACCAAAGTCAGCTCCAAGATCCAATGTAGCTTGGAAAATTTGCATGTACTCCTCTTCAAAGGTTATAACACTGACCAAGTGAGTACTGGGTGAGGACTAGTCGGACCTATACTCCCTGACTAGGTATGGTCTTCATATCCATACTTTGGTTGGTTTATGTGACCTGAATTTCATTATCAGTTGTCGAGCTAACAGTGTATAGGTGAAATCTATTTAAACAATTGAGAGTTACATCAACAAATATTCAAAACACATGTAAGAGATTCTTTACAAAGAAAAAAATTACAAACACACAAAATAGCTTAGGAATTCACATTTAAAAATTAAAGGAGATAATCACATTGTTTGCTTGTGTGCTTCTTTGATCATTTGATTGTGTGTTTATAAAACTTAAAAGAGATAATCATGTTGTCTACTTTAGGTGTTTCTTTATTATTCGGGTAATCAACATCAGATCCTATCATTTAGGATTAAAAAGCTATATTTTTATTTTGCATCCAATGGATTGATAATCATGCAAATTGGAGCTATAACAAAAAAGTTATGTTGGTTTTATGATTACTCTATTTTTGTGTGATTTTTAAGCCCAAAATAGCTAAAAATTGCACTAAAACGGTCATAAAAGGCCCTAGACAACCCCAAAAATTTCCAAATTTATTTTGTTGTCTTATGTGCACCTATCACAGAAATTTTGAGTCCTAAATATTTATTTCTCAAAATTTCCCAAAAAAATCCTAAAATTGGGCATTTTCCCACGAGCCTCGGTTGGCCAAATATCCCAAAAATACAATTTTTTGACCAGGAAGTCAAATTTTGGAGCCCTAGTCCATTGTGATCAGCTCATTACACTTATAATTCTGGTATATAACACCCATAACATTTTTGGAATTCAAAATTTTCTTTAGTGTGGGTTTCCTTCAAGTTTTGCCTAGTCAGCACATCATGACAAATACGCATAGCTAAGCTCAATCACAAGCTAGTAAAGCAATAAACTTAATGAGAGGTCATGAGCATAATAATTATAGGTATGAGGACCTCAACATGCCCGCATGACACATTTATAGTCATCGTGATGCTAATCCATTTGAGGATCTCCTCATTTTTGCATGATGCCCTAATAGTAGTTGCATTCGTGACTCTTTTGAGGATCTCATCATGCCTGTGTGATGCCTAAAAATTCATTATGAGTTCAATACCTCACATAGAGGACCTTACTACCAAGGTACCTCTACCAGGAGAACACCAATGGGTTCTCCATATGATCAAAGGGATTATTCAGTTAGCCAACACCAATTCCAAGCTCAAACCAGAGATAATTAGCCTACCAAAAGGCATAGTAGGAAGTGTAGGGAAGTCTACACTTCCTATTCACCACCTATATCTCCTATATAACAAGTGGTAACAAGCTAAAGTAGGTCTATACAAATTTCACATATGTCATCAACCAACATGACCATGGGAGAGTTAATACAAAAATACCCTAAGCATCAAGAAACTCTCATGGAGGTTTTCAATTCTATCGAATTACAACCTCACAATTTGGATTCTTTCACCAAATTTGTAAGATACATAAATAGGCACAAGGATCTATTTGTATCCTTTAAAAATCATGAGATCATACCTATGCCTACCAATTCATCATATCTTGCTTTGCACATCATCGTAATTATCAATAGTCTCCCTTATAAGTGAGTATTGGTTGACATAGGTTTCTTAATAAAAATTATTACCATAGCTACACTAAAGCATCTCAACCTTTCACCTTCACACATTGCAACATCCACATTTACCTTGCAAGCATTTAACGATGCTTTATCCTCCACTATGGGTACAATAATCCTACTTGTTCAAGTTGGACAAACGACTATGCCTACATTGTTCCACATCTTGGAAGGAGCAAGACAATACAACATGCTACTTGGAAGGCCATGGATAAGAGACATGGAATGTGTTCCATCTATAGTGCACCAATGCATTAAATATATTGATGAAGGTAAGGTCTATATGGTTTCTGTCGACCTAGACCCCTTCAAGTATTATAAAACGGATGATCATCCACAGTAGTGTACTCTTCCATCCACACACTTGGATACTAAACACAATGACCTTATCTAGATTCTAGATTCAACCCAAAAATTAGTCGTGAAGCTACCTTCACCACCATTTTTAGTACCATCCTCTATTTCTTTGATTTAGGAAGAGTCAAAAGTGCCAACTATAAAGGCTCCCATAGCCATTTTTGACACATAAATAGAATACCTTCCCACTCCTACCAACAAGGAGGAACCCACAATTGATATCGATGAGTTAGATCATATCATACCATCTTCCTCCACCACACTTGAGGATTCAGTTCACTTGACCAATCCATAATTTGATGAGTGCATAGTACACAATGTTACATGCCCACCTATCATTAAGTTGATCAAGGATCTAGGTCATCCTCTTTCCAAGTCACCACCCATTGATAGTATTTTTGATGCACCCCCTAAGCATGGGGGCCAAGTAGATCACCTTGGACAAGTTGATGAGGTAGCCATGACTTGTCCAAATGCAAGTGCATCTTGTCATAAGTTTGTGGGAATGATAAATGTGATGACAGAGAACCAAATTCCTTTGAATCCATTTATGTCACTTATGACTCCATCCAACATCCCATCCATACCACAAGAGATACCATCGATGGATTCAATCACACCTAGTCTATCTTACCCAATATCTCCACAAAATCAAGAATAGCTATACCCCCTACACCAAAGAGGGGGTAATACAAATACCATAATTGAATACTATGAGGTGGAACAAGAGCATGAGCAAAATCATGTGGATATATTCACTAGCCACAATCATCATGCACCATATATATCTACTCAGATAATTTTGGATAGGCTAACCAATATTGAGTTACAAGTGAGTCACCAACACAATGACTCATAGAAAATATTGAATCGACTCGCAAGCATTGAGTTACGATTGAGTCATCTAAAATCTCAATCCCTTGATTATTAGGACCAACCTCCTCCTATGCATTCCAATGCCAAATCTCGACAGAAGTAGGAGCAAACGCAACAACACCATAAAATTCCCACTTATACACCATTGCTTGAATCCATGGTGTCACTCTTTAATCAATTTTGCAAGGCCAAGGCTACCATATCACCAGATATCCACCCCTTGGATCCCAACAAGTCTAGACCATGGTGGTATCAAGAAGACCAATACTATCCTTATCATCAAGTATATGGTCATGACATTCAATGGTGTATCCAATTCAAGAACGAGGTACAAGATATGCTTGACAAGAATGATCTTCAAATCAACAATTGATAGATTGGAATATGTCAGGACCTGTTACCTATAGATGGTAGTCAATAATAGTAACCTAAATATGTGACTAAGATGCATACAACCCCATAATTACGTAAAAAAAGTGGTCATATTCACCTTATTTAGAGCATCAACATCACACCTGGACTCCATTATCTGAGTCCATGTCAACCATTGTTTACAATCTGCAAGAAACAATGACAATCAGCTTACTAGATGTAACCCTGGTCAACCAAAATAGGTCTAGACCTAGACAATACAAGAAGGATCATTCTTACCTCTATCACCAAATTAAAGGGTATATTCTACCTAGAATTCTCAAAAATTATTTGAAGAATATGTGCCCTCAAAACTTGTTTCAAAATAATTTCCTTTTTACCACTTCAAGAGGTTAGAAAATCTTCTTTTCAAAACAATCACAAAAACCTTTCCTCAAATATGTGCTCAAAGATACTCTATAATTTCTTTTTATTCTTGAAAAGATAAAGCTTTGAAATTTGAGACTAAAAACTTCAAACTTATCTTTTCTAAGGTGTGCCAAAATACAAATATCAATAGACTTAAATTACACCTTATTTCTCCTTTCTTAATCAAGCAAAAATTATAACTTCAATAAAGCCCTAAGACACTTTATTTCCCCTTTCAAAATACAAGATATATGCCTTTTTAAACCATACACAAATCTCCCTCTAAGAATTAAAATTTATACACACATTACAATAAAAAATATTTCTTTATACACCTTATTCCTCCACTACTTAATTAAAACCAACTTTCTACCTTTTACAATATCAAATAACTAGAAAAATATTTTTCTCACTAAAGCATTGATTATTCAAAAAAATTGTGCATACCTCACAACATAGGCCAACAAAATATATTTCAAAAATTTGGCACGAACCTCAACACCACATGCCTACAAACCGCATGGGAATTGAACTTACAACCTCTACCTATGCAGCACCCTAGCCATGGCTAGGCTACCATTTGGGCTACCCTAGTAGGTGAGATACACAATACGTATGCCCAACAAAAACCTCTTTGTTGTGCCTTCCAAATGAACCCTATCTTCTGCATAGCAAAAACTAACTCTGTGAGATTTGACCCGGTGCACTCTAGTTCGATAGTGCCTTAGCTCCAACTAGATGTCCAGATAGACCAATCATCTAGTTGGTATTCAAACCAATGGTACTTCCTCTTTTTCGTAAATTACTGTCCTAAAAAAATGTTTCTACTCTTCTCAATGAGTTTTGTAGAACCAATGCATGAGAGAAAATAATTTCACTCTAAAAGCATGGACATCACAATGATATTTTTCATCTCCAAAAAAATTTTTTATCCAAATGAATTTGATAAGGTATTTATAAATGTTTACCTCCTTCTTTGAATTATTTTGGTGCTTCAAAATTTTCTTTTAAACTCATAAATTTTTGCCTCCTCCTTCAAATGATGTCGATGCTTCATGAGAGAAATATTATATATATTTTTTAAACCTTGCTTCATAACCATTGGTACCAATGAAATATGTTGTATATTATAATATTAAAAATATTATAATTATTTCCTTTTGAACCTTGGGCTTCTCTCTTTTTATGAAACTTTAAACCTTTGTATAATATTTAAAAAATAAATATTATAAACATTTTGTTTGCCTTTAAACCTTGCAAACCTTTTCTTTTTCCTTGCTCTGGGATAAACCTTGCCTTGCAATATTATCCAACCATAGAAGAATATTTCTGCCATACCAAGCTCTCTTTGACATAAACCTTTTGACATCAATGAAAAAAAAATATGCTCAATATTTCCAACGCATATCTACTTTGAATTATGGAAAGTCCTTCATCGTGTAGTAGGCATGATACTAAATGAGTTTGACATACCACTCTAAGATAGATGGTCAAACAGAATGGGTAAACCAAGTACTAGAAGGTATGATTTTCATGTACTAGATGGATCATAAGTCTCATTGGGAAGACTACCTACATCTTATAGATTTCATATACAATAATGGACATCACTCCTCTCTAAGAATGGCTCATTTCGATGCCTTGTATGGATGAAAGTACAGAACACCATTATCTTGGGACAACCTTGAATATCGAGTTATGATTGAGCCAAAAATGATCATAGAAATGGAAAATCAACTAAATATAATCAAGCAAAGACTTAAATAAGCTATTTATTGCTAGAAAAGTTATGTTGATCTGATAAAGTGTTCTTAAGGGTTAAACCAAAGAAGAGTGCTATTAAATCCATAAATTTATATCCTCGATATATGGTACCCTTTGAGATCATTGATAAGATCATCTTAGTTGCTTACCAACTTGCCTTACCACCTAATATGTCAAAGATCCATGACACCTTACTTATAAGTATGGACTTTGGCATTGAAGTTACATCATAACCTTGGAACACTACCCTAATTAGATTATTGATGTTTTTAGAAAGATAAATCTATATTATGTCTTGTGTTAATAGTTAATTTCAAATATGGAACTATAACCTAACCTTCTCTTATTTATTTCCATAGGATAAATGGCACGTAAGGCTAGAATATTACGCCTTCAACTAGGTGGACATGATAGAATACTTTTGAAGAAGGGATTCAGGATGAGGATCCCAAAAATTTCAATAGAGAGGTGGAATACCTCACTGCTATGGTTGCTACCATGCAGGATCAGATGAAATAAATATTGGAAATCATTACAAATCAAAATTCACAAGCTAGAGGTTCATAGGTTAGCCAAGCTAATAGACTAACTACATAATAGTTGGAATCCATAGCTCTTTTGGAAAAAGAAATAGCTAAGGATCTAAAAAATATTTGCATCAATAAGTTTTATGGAGAAGGGGATGGGGATGTAGCTAAAGCCTGAATAAGGGAATTAGAATTTTATTTTATAGTGAAGGGCTATTCCCCATGATATCGAACAGTTTGGGCCACAATATACCTAGAAGGGGCTACTTTAGATTGGTGGAAAACTCACTATGAGAAGAATAATATCAAACCTGTCGATATTAAATTGAAATATTTTGTTGAAATATTCAAAAAGAGATTCCTTACAGAATACTTTTATGCATTTAAATTTAATAATTTTTCCAACCTTCGACAAGGAACCAAAACTATGGAGATATATTACAAAAAATTGGTATGATTACTAAAGTATGTACCCACTTATGATGAGAATATGAGGGTTCATAAGTTCATTCTTAGGTTAGAATCAAGAGTGAGGCATGATGTAAACATGAATGAACCCAGGTCACTGTAGAAAGTGTATGACCTAGCAAAGAAGGTAGAGTCTCACTTACAATTCAACTGTTCTATCTTGTCTAAGCAAGATCAGTAAGAGCAATAGTTAGGGATTCTTGAAATGGGAAGAAGAAAAAGATCTGGAAAGAAATCTCAAAAATTCAAGAAGAGAAACAACATAAAATAGAGGAGGTTCAAGAATAACTTCCAAAATAAAACCAATAATAATCCCAACAATACAAAACCTTAGCTTCAAAAACAATAGAATTTAGCCCTAGTAAGGTAGGGGAGTAAAAACCTAAAAAGTGATAGGGACCTAAGGATGGGTGTTATAATTATAGAGACCCTCACTATACTATTCAGTTTCCACATCAACCAGGGTCAAGTACATCTGGTGCCAAGGGAAAGTAACCCATGCATTGGATTTATGCTGCAACCGAGAATCAAAAGCTAGATGGGCAAGTTACCCCATTACTTGTGAAAGGTAAGATTTTTAATAAGCAAGTAAATATTTTAATTGATATTGGGTCCATATATAACTTTATTCCTTCTACTTTAGCAAGAAAATATTGGAAAGGCCAGGATATTTGGCCCATGGATGGAAGTTCAAGTATGGTTTTGGGAAAACCTACTTAGTAAACCAATGTTTTCCAATGGTAAATATTACTTTAGCTAGTGGTACCACTAAAGGTTGTTTTTATGTAGCTCCACTTTATACCTTTGATGTGATCCTAAGGATTTATTGGTTATAGGCTCATAAATCCTTGATCAATTTCTAAGATAGATGGATTGAGTATTCATAGAAAGGCAAGGAAATACTAAGAATTCATAGCAAGTAGGGGGAATTCAAACCCCATATGATATCAACTATGTAGTTGAAGAAAGCTCTCAATAAGGGAGGGATAGTCTATATTGTAAAACTTAATGAAGTTGGTGATAGCGGAACAACAAAATTTGATTAATCATGTCAAGTTTATATAGTACATTGCAGCTCTAAATAGGCCCGGAGGGTGTGGAACCACCCGAGGCCAAAATAGGGTTTGTTAGGAAAATAACAATACGCCCTAAAAATAAATAATGAAATATAATGCTAATTAGGATACGCTAACATCCCCCCTTATTACATTATTTAGATAATTTGAAGAACTACTAGCTATACTAACATCCCCCTCCTGATTACATCATTTGGCAATACAGAGTGAGCTATGAAATAATTCAAATTTGACACGTGCAAGTGCCTTAGTGAAAATATCTACAACTTGAGCATCGATGGGAATGTACTGAAGTTGAATTCGGTGCTTTGGAACTTCGTCTCGAATGAAGTGACATTGTGTGTCAATGTGCTTGGTTTTCTCATGATGTACTGGATTCTTAACAAGATTCAAAACACCCTGGTTGTCACAAAACAAGTAAATTGGAGATTTTTATGGATGACCCATATTTGTTAGAATGTGATGCAACCATATCACTTCACACATAGCTTCACGTGCGGTGCGATATTCTACCTCTGTTGATGAAAGAGCAACTACCTATTGCTTCTTGTTGTGCCAAGAGACAAGATCGGATCCAAGATGAAAAATATATCCTGAAGTTGACTTGCAATCATCATATGACCCAGCATAGTCGAAGTCCGTGTATCCTTGCAAGAAGAATTTGTTGTTCTTCTTGTATTCTAGGCCATATTCCATAGTACCATGGACATAGTGAAGAACACGCTTTACTGCTTTCCAATGAGTGGTTTTAGGCTCCTGCATAGTACCACAGACATAGTTGACAACAAATATGATATCTGGCCTAGTATTGGTCAGATATATGAGACTCTCTATCAACTGTCGATAGAGAGTACCATCTACCTAAGGTGAATCATCATATTGCGATAACTGAATTCTTGTTTCCATCGATGTTGCCATTGGCTTACAATCAGTCATGTGATATTTTTCCAATAGTGTCTTGGCATACTTTCTTTGAGACACTTTGATGTAGTGCTCCTTCTGGCTGACTTCCAGACCAAGACAATAATGAAGAAGTCCGAGATCTAACATCTCAAAATATTGACATAAGTCTCTTTTGACAGCGGAGATCATAGTTTCTGAACTCCCTGTAATGAGCAGATCATCAACATAGAGTACAAGCAACACTATTTTAGAACCTTGATTCTTAAAATAGAGGTTTGCATCTGACGGACATCTTTTAAATCCATGTTGCAGGAGGTGATTATCCATTTTTATGTACCAAGCTCGAGGAGTTTGTTTCAAGCCATATAAGGATTTAACCAATTTGCACACTTTTTGCTTTTGGCCATCTTTTACAAATCCTTTAGGCTGAGTCATCTATACTTCTTCTTGAATATCACCATTAAGAAAAGCACTTTTGAAATCCATTTGGTGAACTTTCCACCCATACTGTGCTGCCATAGCACAAATAACTCGAATAGTGGTCATCCGAGCAGTAGGTGCAAAATTTTCCTTGTAGTCAATACCTTCCTTTTGTGCATAGCCCTTTGCAAAAAGGTGGGCCTTATGCTTATAAATTGTCCCATATGATTTGTACTTGACTTTGTACACCCATTTGCAACCAATGGGCTTCTTTCCTTGAGGCAGATTGACAAGCTTCCAAGTTTTGTTTTTCATCAAAGACTTATACTCTGCATCCATAGCGGCCTTCCACTGAGGCTCACCAAGAGCATCTTGCACTGATGCGGGTTAAATATCATCTATTGAAGACATAAATACCCTGTCATTATCAATATCCATATCTTCTATATCTCTCTCTGGATCTACAAAAAGTTCCTCAAAATATTGACACAGATCATCAACCCCAATATTATTTGTTGCAGCTTTCTCCTGTCGAGCAATGCTGCGAGTACGAGGCCTATCCAATGCCAAATCTGGTGGAGTTGATAGCTTAGAGTCTTTTATTGTATTTGTATACCACTTTGGATTCTTCTTCTGAGGTGTTGAAGAAGATGAAGAAGGACCTCCAACCTTTGATGAAGGATATTTATCAACCTTAGTTTCCACAAGGTCTAGGTATACATCTGATGTGTTTTCTGATGTGAAAGCCTCATTAAAAACTACATATCTACTAATGTGTATCTTCTTGGTCAAGGGATAAATTAAATGATAACCCTTAGAGTGCTCATCATAGCCAAGAAGAATACACTTCAATGTCTTCTCATCTAGCTTCTTCCTTTTCTCTTTTGGTATGTGCATGAAAGCTTTACATCCAAAAATGTGTAGATGAGAAATGGAGGGTTTCCTACCACTCCATGCTTCCTGTGGAGTCATTCCTTGTAGGGACTTTTTGGGTGCCCTATTCAACAGATATACTATTGTGGTGATAGCTTCTGCCCAATATAGTTGCTCAAGACTAGCTCCTGTGAGAATGCAATGAACCATTTCCATGATGGAATGATTCCTCCTTTCAACAACTCCATTTTGTTGAGGAGTATAAGAAGTATTTAATTTTCGTGTGATCCTATTTTATTTCAAGAACTCAGATAATTATTTAGAGGTGAAATCCCCCCCTCGATCTGAGTGGAGGGTCTTTATAGAAGTCCCTGACTCATTTTCAACATATTTCTTGAATTGCTAAAAAAATCCAAATGCTTCATATTTTAGTTGAAGAAAGAATACCCACATCTTTCATGAGTAATCATCCATGAATAACTAAAAATACCTCTTACCCCCACAACTATTGGGAATGAAGGGACTGCACAGATCGGTGTCAACCAAATCCAGAGGTTTTGTTGCTTTTGTAGAGCTTTTTTCAAAAGTCACTCTATGATGCTTTCCTACCAAGCAGTCAGAGCAAACTAGTAAAGTGGTAGAAAGGGAAGGAAGACCTTTTACCATTTCATACTTAACTCAAGTAAGTAACCAAAACTCAAATGTTCATATCTCTTATGCCATAGGGAAGCTGCCTCCTTTGTAGAGACTGTCATGGCTACATGTGGAGTAGAGATAGCATCTAAGGCAAATAAGCCATGATGATATGAAGTAGTTGTAATGATCTTACCCCTCCTGGTAATAGAACAACACTTTTTACCTCCTTCAACACTAAATTTCACAACAATATCTTTGTCCAAAATTTGTGTGATTGACAACAAATTGTTTGCCAATCCTGGAACATAGAGAACTTTGTCAATATGACACTTTCCATCAGGAAGAGTGACTAAAATAGTACCTTATCCCTAAATCTTGTAGGTTTTATCATCGACAATAGTGACAGGTTTACCCTCTTTGGCCTCAAAAGACTCAAACCATGATTTGTCACCAGTCATGTGCTTACTGGCTCTAGAATCAACATACCATATAGGATCCGTCTGCTTGGACATTGTGGTAGTCATTAGAACTTTATGGGCTCTCTTAGAATTCGTGTCAGATTCTTCAACAACAACATGCACTTGTTTTTTGTTCTTTTGTGGTTTGTTTCGACATTTTTGTTTTGATTGTTTATTCTTATGCCAACATTTGTTTGTATCATGACCTTCTTTGTCACAGATCTTGCAATATCTCTTTTTCTATTGAGGTTGTTGAGTTTGTTTCCCTTTTGAATCCTTTTGTGAATTCCCTCCCTTTTGAAAATTACCCTTCTTCTGGTTCTGCCCTTTCTTGTTGATGTAGAGGGCAGTGTTAGAAGAATCATCTCGCTGTAGTTGGTGTGCCTCCTCCTCTTGAAGCATATTAACCAATTCTACAAAAGTAACTTTCTATTGTGATACCTGAAGGGAAGTGATCAACACCCTATAAGAATTAGGTAAAGCTCTCAATACAATTGAGGTAAGGAGCTTGTCATCAACTGGTTCACCCAAAGAATTCAACTTTGCTTTCAATTCAAACACTCTGCAAAGAAAAAATTCAACTGTCTCCCCCTGCTTCATGCTTAGAATATGTAATTGATATTGAAGAAATAGAATAGTGGAATCATTCTTTCCCTCATATATAGTATTAAGGGCATCCCATGCCTCTTTACTATGTTCACAGTCAACAATATGGGGTTGAACTTCATCAGACACAACAAGCAAAATGAGCACTTTTGCTTTGTTGTCTTTCTTGTCAAAGTATTTTTGAGCAGTAGATGGAGCTATAGCACCAGTAGCAGATGAAGGTCTTGTTGTTGCTCTAGATACAACATCCCATAAGTCATCCATTGCTAGGATTGCCTTCATCTTGTTTTTCCATGGTGTGTAATTAGGACCTTTCAACAACTGATGAGAATCAGTCATTAATTTTGTAGACATGGTGAAGGTTCCTTATAACACCAATTTGTCCCCCTTTCGATATACCTTTTTCTAGGCCATTATACCATACAAAATACTTGCCCTTACATGAGGGAAACTATAGGTATTTAGAAATATAAAAAAAAATCACCCGCCCTTACGTGAGGGAAACTATAGGTAATTTTTAGAGATCATACGATACGTGGTACTTAAGCAGTACTGAAATGGAATAGTCTTGTTGATGGCACCTACCATAGAAAGTCTGCAATCCTCATGCGTGGGGCGTAACTTCCCCTAAACACTTTGGATTTTAGAACTTTCATCAGGATTTACGCCTAAACACAAGAACTATTAGGGTAATGGATGGAGTAAAAAAAATGCAAAATGGCAAACTTATCTCTCCCCAACGATTTATAGAGAACAAGCTCAGACGTCATTTTGGCAGCTATATTAGGCGGCGGATATAGTAGCGCAATCACGATAGCTTTACCTGTAAGTGCTGGCCAGAGGTATCACAAATAACGAATGTTGCAGTGCAATAAATTGCACGGATGGGTTTTAATTATTCTAGGGACTTAGGGAGTGAATTTGATTTTAAATTTTAATGTTATAGTGCAAAAAATCAAATATGCAACATACAACATAAAAAGTGCCCATAGAAATAAACCACTAGGTGTCGGGTGCTGCCAAAAATGCACCTTTACAATAAGCCAATTTGCCTTAAAAACGTACTCATCATCCCCCCCTTTTTCTTCAAGTTTTGAAAAAAAATGGTGCTTTAGAAAAAAAACACCTCCCCTTTTACTTTGGCAAATATTCTAATTTAATGTAAGTTTCTAAATAATTTTAGTAATAATCTAATTAATAATAAAAATACTTTTGTTTTAAAAAAAATCACAATTTAAAGAATATGAGTAATTTAAAAAAAAAAATTTTTTTAAAAACAAAGAATATTAATATATTAATTAAAAAAAATACTAAAATTAATAAAGAAAAACATAACAAAAAAATTAAAATAAAAAAATTACCTCATTGGGGTCGATTCGAAGGGGTTTGAACCCCTGACCTCACAGGTGCTAGCCTAGCGCTCCTGCCAGCTGGGCTAACACACCCGATGAGAGGGAGAAGGGAAGATTTTCCCTTTTGTCCCTTACGAGCCTCGCGGGGAGCAAAAAAAAGATTGTGGGACTTTAGTCCCACATTGCTCCAGTGGGGTGCATGAGGGGGGAATAAAAAGGAAGATTCCTCCCTTTATACATGATTGCCTTCAAGCAATCACAACACCCCTTTTGTCATGCCATGCGGTATGGGTTAGGTCCGCATCGGGTCACGTGGCAGCCACGTCAGTCCATGTGGCGGTCCAGTCCAATCCAACGTCCAGGTAAACCTGCCATCTCAGTCCACATGGCACTTCTATCCAGTCAGCGTCGGTCCAGTCAGCTACCACGTGTTAGTCTAGGTGTTGATCTGACCTCTAGAAATGTGCTGAGTTAGAACCAATCCGAATCAACCTCGAGATCCATGCCCATGTCCAATTAGGTCCAACGTCGGTCCAATGTCAGTCGATCTAACATCAAGAAATGTGTTGAGTCGCATCCAATCCGAATCAACCTCGGGATCCGTGTCCAGTCAACCGCAATCATCAGATCTCGGGATCTGTGCCCGATCAAGCCAGTCCAACCGCCCTCGTTTTGAGTGCAGGTCTAGTTTCGATGCCTCGAGATGCATGCCCGAGCAGGTCCAACCCTACCTCAAGAAACATGCCCACATCTACGTCGATCTCCTATCATATCTCGAAAAGCGTGATGTTGAGGTCAAGGAATTCTACTAGCTCTGATACCATGATAGCAAAACAACCAAATTTGATTAATCATGTCAAGTTTATATAGTACATTGTAGCTCTAAATAGGCCCGGAGGGTGTGGAACCACCCGAGGCCAAAATAGGGTTTGTTAGGAAAATAACAATACGCCCTACATGAAATATAATGCTAATTAGGATACGCTAATAGTTGGAGAAAATTAGAAAATAGAGGTGTTGGAGAAACATCCAATTTTGCAAGATTTTAAGGATGTGTTTCCTGAGGATTTACCTAGACTTCCTCCTATGCGAGAATTTTATTTTACTATTGACCTTATACTAGGAGCAAAACCTTTCCATAAATATCCATATAGGATGAATCCTATTGATATGTATGAATCAAAGGTGCAACTGCAAGGGCTATTAGAAAAGGTATTGATAAAACCAAGTGTGTCACCTTGGGGTGCACCAATTTTATTTATGAAAAAAATGGTTCTTAAGGTTGTGTATTTATTACAGGATGATTAACAAGGCTACAATCAAGAACTGATACCCACTACCTAGAATCTAATATTTGTTTTACAAAGTGAGGGATGCCACAATATTCACAAATATTGACCTAATATCAAGGTATCATCAGTTAAGAATACATGAGTACACTCACAAAATAGCATTTAAAATTAGGTATGGGCATTATGAGTTTATAGTCCTACCCTTTGGACTAACTAACATCCCAAATACATTTATGAACCTAATGAACAGTGTGTTCAAGAGGTATCTAGATAAATTTATCCTCATATTTTTGGATGATATCTTAACATGCTCTCGAGACAAGGAGGAGCACGATAAACATCTCAAGATCATGTTAGAGTTGTTAAGGGAGAACCAATTCTATGGAAATATGGTAAAAAGTGATTTCTATGTCTCAAAGGTATGATATATTGGGCATATTATATTTTTAGAAGGGATTGATGTAGATCCAATAAAAATTGAAGCCATTCTAAATTGGCCACCCTACCAATTTGATGGAAGTACGAAGCTCCATGGGTATGACTGGCTATTATAGACATTATATAAAGGATTATTCTAATATTACAGTAGCACTAACTAACCTCCAAAAGAAGGAAAAGGAATTTAAGTGGTCAGAAAAGTGTGAAGCTACCTTTGCATTGCTAAACATAAAGTCACTACAACACCAATATTGAAGATTTCTGACCCTCAAGGGAACTTTTCAATATGCATCATTGGAAGGTTTAGGAGGATTACTCTTGCAAGAAGAGTCGGTAGTAGCATACACTTTAAGGAATCTTAAGAATATTTAAGTTAATTATGTTATGCATGATTTAGAGCTAGTTGTACTAGTGCACGCTCTAAAGGCCTAGCACCACTACTTAGTAGGAAGGCCCTTTGAGTTGAAAACTGACCATCAGAGTTTGAGGTATATATTCATCCAACCTATACTCAATGCAATATAAATAATATGGGTCAATTTTCTTGTTGAATATGACTTTGAGATTGATTATATAAAGGGGAAAGATAATAAGGGTGTTTATGCCTTAAGCAAAAGGAAGCACATAGCAACCATAACCAGAAGACATAAGGATCTAATAGATTAGATGAGGGAAGAGCAATCTCAAGATGAATATTGTAATAAAATTTGGTCTAAGTTGAGCAGAGACCCTAAGGGTAATAAGAAATTTAGCATGAATGATGCCCTTTTAAGAAAATTTGGTATAAAGGTAGAATCATCATACTAAAAATGGGTGATTTAAGAAAATTAATAATGCAATAAGCCCACATATTCCCTTATTCTACTCACCCTAGAGGGGCCAAAATGAGGGAAAACATGAAAAGAAATTTCTTTTGGATATGAATGAAGAAGGATATCACCAATTTTATCACTTGGTACCTCAAATATCAGAAGGTTAAGGCTAAATATAGGTATCCTATGGGATAATTGTATCCACATGAAAGATTATATTTATGGATTTTATAGTAGGTTTACCCAAGACTAGGTATCAACGTGATGCAATCCTTATCATAGTTGAAAAATTGACTAAGGTTGCACATTTCATACCAAGGAACATCAAGGATGATGCTCAGGTAGTGGCTAATAGATTTTCCAAAGAGGTATTTTGATTGCATGGATTTCCTAAAATAATCATTTCAAATAAGGATTCCAGATTTACTTTTGAATTCTAGAAATCCCTTCATCGTGTAGTAGGTACGATACTAAGTATGAGTTTGGTATACCACCTTGAGACATATGGTCAAACAGAATGTGTAAACCAAGTATTATAAGATATGCTTTGCATGTACTACACTGATCAAAAGTCTCATTAGGAATACTACCTACATATTATAGAGTTCATTTACAATAATGGACATCACTTCTCTCTAGGAATGGCTCATTTCAATGCCTTGTATGAACACAAGTGTATAACACCATTATCTTGGGATAACCTAGAATACTGAGTTGTGATTGGGCTAGAAATGATCAAATAAATAGAAGATCAACTAAAGGTAATTAGGAAAATACTTAAATAAGTTGTTTATCAGAAAAAACATTAAATTGACTTGAAAATAACCTTGAGATAGTACTCGATGGATGATAAAGTATTCTTAAGGGTTAAACCAAAGAAGAGAGTTATTAAATCCATAAGGTTAGATCCTCAGTATGTGGAACTCTTCGAGATTACTAAGAAGATCAGCCTAATTTCTTATCGACTTGCCTTACCACCTAATCTATCAAAGATCCATGACACCTTCCACATATCTCTTCTTAGGAAATATGTAGTTGATCCTGAACATGTATGGGATGTGTTTGAATTGTAGATGGTAAACCCAAAGGCTATTGAAGTGATGCCAGTAAAAATTCTTGACTTTCATTCTAAGTCTATGTAGAATCAGACTCTTGAACAATGTAAGGTCTAGTGGGATCATTTTTCTGAAAGAAATACCACTTGGGAGAAAGTGGAGGATATGCAAAAACATTTTTCCTTCTTGTTTGAAAATATAATGTAATAATTTTATTTTTGTAAAACTAGAAATAGTTGGGATGGTGTTTAGTCCCAAGGAGTAGGATATCATGACCCTCCCTGGAAGACTTTATGGTATGGAAAACTATGCATTGATTAATGATATTTTAATGCTTAGTTTTGTGCAAATGAATAGTTGTGCGATGTTTAGTTTAATTCTTGGAAGAACATAGTATTGTTGACATATTGTTAAATATGAAATATCAGGTACACTCGTGGGTGGAAGAGGTAGAATCATCCACCAAAAATGGGGTACTTGAGGTTGGGTAAGTGATGACTAAGGTAAATTAGGGGTAACATGGATGGATACCCTCATATAGGCATGCATTATCGGTTAGGGATAATCGTTAATTAGCCAACCACCTTGAGCCTCAGTTGATAGCCTGGTAGCTATCATAAATTATTCGGTTGAGACAGGTGACTGGGTTGATGGAAAGACTCCCTCTTTATTTTTTGCATATTATTGGTTGTATTTTACTTCATCACTTGTCACATCAATGGTTTGGAAAGCATGCATAAGTTGGTTGTCTTTGAAACTACTTGTGTGGTTTAAATCCATTTAGCATGATGTTAGTATTCGATAGAAGAACCCCTATTTATATTTTAAGAATATGCACTTATATATACCTATTTATTAATTTGAATGATAAGGGAATTTCATTTAAATAAGAAATAAATACTTTATTATTTTAAATGATAAAATAATTTCATTTGAAAATAATAGATGTTTTATTTTAAATGATAAAAGAATTTCATGTGAAAATAATAGATGTTTTATTGTATTTAATAAAACATTAAATTTTTCTTTTAATGATGGTAGAATTTCATTCAAAAGAATAGAGATTTTATTAAAGAAGTAATAAAATCTCATGTTAGATATTTTAAAGGTAAGATATCTTTTAATTTAATAAAAGAGATATTTTTTTTAAGATAAGGCTTCCATTAGAAGCTCCCGATCGACTTCTCATTTATGTTGGAGTTTCATTTTGGGTGAAGAATGAATAAAGAATGGAAATATCCACTCAACCACCTGGGATATGGGTGAGGAGTTATGGTGGGCAGATGAGACATAGAATAAATATCAAAAAAGGAAGGGGTGTGGGGTTTGAAAGGGGATAGAAGGATGCAGGAAGGGTATGCATAGAAAGAAGGAGTGTGGAGATTAGAAAAAAGGAGAGATCTAGAAATTGAAGATGGGAATGGATGTTTGAAAGGCCGTTGAAGGAAGACACAAATGTGAACAAACCAGGTTGGATTTATGACGTCATTTTTACCTTAATCTTGGTTAAAATTGTCTTTTCATTGGTTATATCTATACCATATTGTTGGCTTATATTTGTATGTGTATATGTCATTTTTAAAGTAGATAACAGATATCTTAGCTCCTTTGTTGGACCTTTGTTGAACCATAGTTTGGTTTTCCTATAGCGTTATGCATATCAATGGATTGGAATACATCTTTTATAAGACCTCCACTATGTGTTTAGAATCAATCTGTGTGAGGAATTGGACTGAGATGGCTTGGGCTTTAATGAGACTAAAACCCAATTCTCTTATAGCTTTAATGTTTGTTTTAAAGAGGTTTGGTTACCTCTATAGCTCGATTCTCTTACGAGTGCCATAGTCTGGAGAAGACGTCTGGTTCAGGATTTACGTCTACCCCTAGACCTTCCACTTCACCTCCATCGATGAGTAGTGAAAGTGTGAGTGCCTAAGTTTGATTTATTTTCCCTTTTTTCTCACCTTGATTTGGTCTACATTTGGATTAAACCGAGTGGTAATCTGAGCAGAGTGTAAATATTTCCACATGCCTATTATCATAACTTTGTTTGAGTGTTTGACCTCATGCCTAATTGGGTGAGGAATCTAAGGTTTAAGCATAGAATATTTTATTCTCTTTGTTGGGAATCATCATCACTTTAAAAATACCGAGTGAGGGAGGACCAACTTGGGCCTCTCCCTCATCCATCCCATAAATCTTGTGTTTTGGGGGTCGATCGATTCATGAGGGGAAACTCTCTCCTTATGAATTGATCAACTGGTTTGGTCATATGGATCACCCTTTAGACCATCCAAGTGCTAGTTGTAGTTCTCTCTTTGAAACACATGGAACCTTGGTCACCTATTGAGTAATAGTTGACTATGTTGGTTCAATCATCTCTACTTTTTTTGGCTCATTGACGTGTCACCTTTTTCTGCCATGAGGTACAGGTTATTTGACTAGGTTTTGATTATGGACGCCCAGTTGGTAGGGTGGGTCTTATAAGTTAAAACACCCCTTTTTTGAGCTAATGGTATAGAGACTATGTTAAAATGAGTTAACTTGATATGGAAATAATTTAGTCTTGAAAATAATTAACATAAATCAGGTTATGTTATAATTTAGGCTATTAAATGAAATGTTGTTTATGTTTAAAGGAAATGGACATAAATGAATTATTGATTATGTTTAAAAGAATTAGACATAAATGAAATATGGAAATTAAGGAATCATAGTTTATTTTATGAATTAAAGTAATGGGACTTTGATTTATGGAAATAAAGGAAAATAGTTTATTTTATGAATTAAAGTAATGGGACTTTGATTTATGGAAATAAAGGAAAATAGTTTATTTTATGAATTAAAGTAATGGGACTTTGATTTATGGAAATAAAGGAACCTAGTTTATTTTATGATTAAAGGTATGGGACTTTGATTATGATAAATAAAGGTTGAAATGATTTGATTAGAGTAAAACTTGTGATCTAGTTGTACCTGTTGATATGACTCTCTATGGGAAAATGAGAGGTGAAAATAAAAATAGGGATTTTTATGATATCAACTATATAGTAGATGGTTAGATACTTTGATTAAATTTGTATAGTTGCAATTTGGCAAAGTAAATAGTAGATGCATTTAGAGGCATGTCTATCATGGAGCCATGAGTTTCCTTGATCCCCTACTACCCTCAAACGAATGATGGAAGGACAAGGAGGACCGAAGATGGTAGCTGGAACCTATGCATCGATTTGATTTACTTATGCTCAAATAGACTAGAATTATAGGGAGATATCCCTAGATGATTGATGTATTACTTTATTATTTAAAAGTATGGAGGTTTTACCATACTTGGATATATGTAATAAATTATTGAATGAATGGGAATTGTATCTTTAATTTATTATTATGAGTGGTCTATGTTTTGTTGTTTAGCTTTATATTTTATTTAATGATTACCTTCATTTAAATGTTGTCTCCTTTCTAAGTACCTCTTGTATGCTCTATAGATTTCATTTTTAATTGTTTAAGTAGATAGAACTATTCTTGTCTTCTTGCTAAAATAGAAGTAACCTAAGGAAATGAAACCTTAGGGTGAACTTAGGAAATGACCTAAGAGACTAAGATCTTAGGGTGAACATAGAAAGAACCTAAGGGATTAAGACCCCTCAAGGAGAATGCTAACTAAGTAAACTGATTGATTACATCTAAGTTAAGATAGCTCATCGTGGAGACGATATGGATAGCTTAACTCATAGTACATGTAGCATACCTACATAGATGGACTTGTGTATGGTATGGTGATGGGTATATATCTTTGACTGTACTAAAGGTGATAATTTTAGCTCATCAAGAATGATGAGATGGATAAGCTTATTTGCAGTAACACATAGTATACCTACACAAACAAACTTGTGTAGGGTATTGAGTGAGATGTAACTCAATAGGAAAGTTAGAAAACTTAGTAATATTAAGACAATATACAAACTAAATATTGGTTAGGGGTTTATGAATCCCTCTTCGTAGTTATATATATATATATATATATATATATATATATATATATTCATGTGTTTTCTTGTAGCTAGTTTTTGGGGTCATTAAAAAGGTAAGTAAGGTAAATTTGTGAGGTTTTATAACATTTCCATGCTCTATTTCTCTTCAAATCAAGTTTTGTAGGGATTTTTATGTTTTGCATCTTTATAGGTATGGTCTCAATCAAAATGAAACATTTTACTGCTACTGACTACTTGTTGTGGGTTGTGTACAGATGCCATTGAGGATCAGGCAACATAGGATGGTTTTGCTATCGTAGCCATTGAAACCCATCCACCCTTTGGATGTGACCAAGGAAAACCATTGAAGCACCATTGATATTGCATGTTGTAAGAGGGGATTTCTCCACTTTGGGGACCCTATTGTAAGCCCCAAGAGGGTCATTTGTAAAATAAATATCATTTGTAACACATATTTATCATTAATGTAAATGGTGCACTTTTCCTTGTTATAGTATGTATATTATCACAAGTGTTGTTATCATAGTGTTATCATGTACATAATCCATGTAAATGTTTATCTTATAATATAAATAAAGAGTTATTGTTTAGATTTAATTTTAGTATTTCATGGATACAAGTAGTTTAATGGTATTTGGATAGTTTCCAACCACCTAGTAGTTCTTGTTATGGCTATATATATCATCTACCTTGGTAGAGGTAAGAATTAGAGGATGTTCCTTGAGTTATGATAGTAAGCATGTACATTGTGTATATGATGGTTAATGTAGTGAAAATTCACTACACCCAAAGGAGGGCCACCATGGCCATGTTGACAAGTAAACATCATGCAAAGGCTAGTTGATAATTTTAAAGGAAGATAAAAGTAGTACTCATCGTCAATTTTCCAAATCTACGATAAGTGTTGATCCAAAAAAATCAATAAATGGGAACCTTGAAGCTTTGAGAGCCATGGATTGCTCATCCAATGGCATGTGTTCTTTCATGCAACTACCAAAGGAGTTGTTGAAGGAAATCTCTACCATAAACCAGAGCCTGGATACATGGCAGACTCATTGGTAATCCATGGAAGAAAAAAGTAGATGTCCCTACCAAGATGCTCATCTAGAAAATATCCACCATCTATCTTGGCTGGCCCACAAATACTTGGCGAGAATATGGAATCACTTGGGTAATTGAGTCCCATGGATTATTTTATCCTCATGATTGATAATTTACATCATTCTTAGTAGTTATTTTAGTGATAATTAAAAGGTTATTCCCACCAATAGACAGAGAGCAGCAAGGTCAATGGTCATGGTGTATCTTCCAGGTCTATTTGACAAGTGTATATTAGTTCCTTTGCATTTGATAGAACCCAAAATAATTGGATGTATGGTGGCCGCATGACCCCTCCCATGGTTCATCCTTAGGAGATAAACGATCAAAGATCCTCCATACAATGGCTCATGAAAAATGATGAAGCATCAAAATAATTATACAAACCATTTGATGATGATTTTCCAAATCAATTATGGGTGCTAATTTAAATAAATGTGAATATAAAAGAAAACTTGGGGCTCCACAAGCCATAAATCTCTCATTTGATAACCTACATTATTTTACAAATATGCCAAAGGAGTTGACAAAGGAAAGTTTTGTTTTGGGCCGAGAGCTGGACACATGGAAAGGAATACAACATTCTATTGGAAAGATAAATAGGTATCCCATAAATAGATATCAATCATTGATTTTGGCCAAAGTGGGATTTGACAACCCATGGAGATAGGAAAAGATATTAAGGTGCCTAGATCACAAAATCTTGTCATCCATCTAGTTGAAGGTAAGATGCCTCAGGCCAACAAGTCTCAACTTGGGGAGAAGGAAAGAACATTATTTTAAAATATCTTTTATGCATGATCTCCTAGGAAAAGGCAATTAAGGCTCATAATTACAAAAGTTCTTGGTGTTCACCCATAGACACCCTTTGGACCCAACTTTCTAGAAAAATTAATTGGCACCTTAAATATAATGGTAGTGAGGCTCTAGATCTAAGAATCTTCAAATCCTTCGACATTGATATGAAATCCCTGAGGTCACTAGCATTGAATGTGGACCAATATCCTACTCAATTTTTGGAATAAAATTTTGTAATTATTGGAACAATTTTGGAAGTGAGGAGTAAATCCCTAAATTTTGTATAAATAGGGTTTCATTGCATTATAAATACATAAAAGAATGCCTACTCATGCCTAGTATTTGTAATTTTTTCCATTCATTTTTCTTTTTTTTGTATAAGCTAGAATTAAATCTTGATTTTTTTTCTAAAGAGTACTAAGCCTCTTTTGGTCTCACATATTTGTAATCTTGTGGAATATATGAAGAAGTTGTGTCTAATTTCACTCTAGCATACTTCTTGTGTACATTTGAATGCTTGGGTGTGGATAAAAAATATGTTCATTTTATAGATATTAGCAAGCAATAAATGTGTTCATTTAGTTCATTATGCATAGAAATTTAGATATTGGTATATCACTTCCTTAGCTTAGGGTTTACGTTTTGCATATTTACTTTTTTATAAATTTCTCTCCCTTTTTCAATGAATGTAATTAGCATAGTGACAAGAGTAGGAAGGCACAAAGAAGATCATATCTAATGTGTTGATCAAGGTGCAGCAATAGTATTGTCATTGTTGTTGACACAGTCATACAGATCGGTTAATGCAGTGGACAGGAGTTAAGAGGTTCTTCAGAGTATGTAAAGTTATTTTCTAAAAGATCGAAGTGGCCCATATGCTAAAAATCAAAAGAAAATCACAAGGAAGAAAGCTGTCGCGATATCGTGACATGTTGGCAAGAAGGAAAAAGCGTCGCGATATCGCGACATGTTGAGAAGAAAGAAAAACTATCACGATTTCGTGACATGTTCGAAGAGAAAGCGCAAGCAAGAAAAACTGTCACGATTTCGTGACATGTTTGAAGAGAAAGTGCAAGCAAGAAAAACTATCACGATTTCGTGACATGTTCGAAGAGAAAGTGCAAGCAAGAAAAATTATCACGATTTCATGACATGTTCGAAGAGAAAGCGCAAGAAAGAAAAATTGTCGCGATTTCATGACATGTTCGAAGAGAAAGCGCAAGTAGGAAAAACTGTCATGATTTCGCGACATGTTGGAAGAGAAAAAGGCAAGTAGAAAAAGTGTCGCGATTTCGCGACATATTGCAAGAGAGATTGTACGGAAGAAAAAGTGTTGCGATTTTGCGACATATTGCAAGAGAGAGAGTCCGAAAGAAAAAGTGTCACGATTTCATGACATATTGCAAGAGAGATTGTACGAAAGAAAAAGTGTCACGATTTTGTGACATATTGCAAGAGAGAGAGTCCGAGAGAAAAAGTGTCGCGATATCGCGACATGTCACGTTTTCGCGACCCGAAGGCAAGAGAAAGAGCAAAGGAGAAAAAGTGTCGCGATATCGCGACATGTCGCATTTTCATGACTAAAGGAGGAGAGAGAAAGTAAGAAGGCAGAAGTGTCACGATATCGCGACAAAAGTAAAGAGGAAGAGTACGGAGGCGAAAGTGTCACGATATCGTGACATGTTATATTTTTGCGGGTTCAAACCAAGTAAAGTAGCAAGGAGGCAAAAGTGTCACGATATCGTGACATGTTGTGTTTTCATGGGTACAAGCCAACAAAAGAAGCAAGGAGGCGAAAGTGTCATGATATCGCGACATGTGTTTTCATGGGCAAAATTTGAGAAGAGGACAAAGAGGCAGAAGTGTCACGATTTCGCGACAGGTCACTTTGGCATGAGCTAAGAAGAGAACCCAACCGAAATAAGATATGTGACAGTTAACTGAAGTTATACGATAGTTACAGGTGCAGTTACAGAGAAAAGTCATGCAACTAAAATAAGAAGAGTTAACTGAAGTCGGTATGACAGTTATAGGTGCAGTTATAGAGAAAAATCATGCAGCTAAAATAAGAACAGTGAACTGAAGTCGGAACGACAGTTATAGGGCCGATTACGGAGTGAAATCATCGAGCGACGGTTAAACTGAAAGTCATCAGTCGAAGACCAAACAAAGAGCCATAACTATTAATAGGCTGCATGAGAGAATACTGTGTGATAAAGGAGTTACATATAGAAGTTTCTATTAATAAGTTGCATGCAAAAATATGGAAGTTAAAAATAGAGTCAGAACTTTGTTATAAAAGGAGGTCTACGTGGAGAATTAGTGTGCTGAAAAAAGAGGGAAAGTGCTACAAAAAGAGGGTTGGAAGAGTGTCGTAAGAGAGCGTTAAGTAGAGCCATGAGAGCCGTAAGAGTGCAGTAAGAAGCACAACAAGAGGGCTGTAAGAGGGCCGTAAAAGTGTAGTAAGCAGAGCCTTAAGTGTGTGTGGTGTTTTGGTGAATAGCGAGAGAGGTTGGGTTAGCAATAGACCAGTCAGGGTCTTGTATAAGCGAAGGCATTTTTATGTCAATATTATAGTTTCAAAATTGCAGTCCAAGTTGGTGCTTGGAATTAGGGGTTGGTGCTCCTTTTTGTTGGTGCAGATAAATTAGGGGTTGGTGCTCCTTTCTTTTGGTGAAGATAAATCAGGGGTTGGTGCTCCTTCCAGTGGGTGCTGGTAAATTGATTGTAAAATTGGTATTTTGCAAAGGCTGGATTTGGATGGGAATCCAAGCAGTCATTTTTGAGGAGTAGCCAAATTGGTGAACCTCATTACATCGTGTGTTGTGGAATGCTCTCTTGTTATACTTGCTTTATCTAATTTTAAATTTTCATTGTTTTGGCGTTAAGAGTTGTAGATTTGAATTTAAATAGCTACACTGATTCACCCCCCCTCTCAGTGTCATTGTGAGACTAACAATTGGTATCAGAGCCAAGTTCCTAAACAAGCTTAATCGGCTAAGGTGATCTTGGAAGTGAGACAATGGCAGGTGGTGAAGGATTCTCATCAAACAAAGCACCATTGTTTGACGGAATCGCATTTTAGAGACTCAGGATGCAGACATATTTGTGTGCTTTGGGATACGACATTTGGGAGTCAGTAGACAATGGATACACAATACCCACCACTCCTCCAACCGATGTTGTCGGTAAGAAACTATTTGAGAATAACTCTAAAGCAAAGAATGCTATCATGTGCGGTTTAGTGGACAGCGAACTGATAAATATTATGAGTTGTAAAATGGCAAAAGACATGTGGGACAAACTAAGGAGCATTCATGAAGGATATGACAAGATCAAGGAGGCCAAGTTACAAATGCATCGAGCTCAGTTCAAAGCATTAAAGATGAATGATGATGAGAACATAGAGGCATACATGCTGAGAGTTAATGGAATCATTAATGCGATTAGAGGACTCGACGAGGAAATGGAAGATGCTGTCATCATGAAAAAGGTACTAAGATCTCTTCCCCAAAGATTTGATTCTAAAGTTTTAGCAATAGAAGAAGCTAAAGATCTAAATAATTTTAGTATGGATGAGATGCATGGTTCTTTGACTGCATATGAGATGAGAATAGGAAAAACTAAACCCACAGACAGAGAAGCTGCTTTTAAAGCACATAAAAATATAAAAGCAAAACAAGAATCCGAGGAAGAAGAGACATCATATGAAACGGAAGCAAACTTTGTTCGAAAACTAATAAGGGGAAAAGGAAAATACAGAGGAAAGCTACCATTTAAGTGTTTCAACTATGGAGGCATTGGGCACTTTGAAGCTAAATGTCCACTTAATGAGAAAAACAAAAGTGATGAAGGTTCACACCAAGAAAGAAGTGACTGGAAGAAGAAACCAAATTTTAGAAAAGGCAACTTCAAGAAGAAAAGTTTCATATCCAAGAATGTTAGTCCTTTAGAAGACAACTCTGGTGAGGATTCTTAAGAAGAAATAGGTGAAGCTCTTTTCATGGCATTCAAAGAAGAAAAAATAGAGGAAAAATAGGAATGTGATAAAAAACTTGAGGCTGAGGCTGAAGTAGATCTAGAAGGTGAGTTGGTCGTTGCACTTAAAGAGCTGAGTATAGAAAGGAAAAAGAATAAGAAAATTTCAAGAAAGCTTGAGGATGCCAATGAAATCATAACCAGATTGAAAGTACAGATAGACGAATTTAAGAAAATATCTAAAGATATCGAAGTACAATTAACCATGAAAATAGATGAGTGCAACAAGCTAGAAGAAGAGATTGTTGGTTTAAGGATGCAGCTAGAAGAGATGAATCGAAAAATGAGTTGTTATCACAAACTTGAAGAAAGTTCTATGAAGTTGGATAAGATTATAAATAACCAAAGGACTACAGGCATCAAATTTGGTTTAGGCTTCAGTCGAAGGAGAATCATCAAATGGATCAAAGGCCATAACTATAGAACCCATAAAGAATGAAGATAAGATCGGGGTTGATCAAGAAAAAATGAATCATGCTAAAGAAAGCAATAATGCCAGGCACGAGAGGAGTATTGACAATGATGGATTCACCAATGTCACTCATCAAAGGAGAAGAAGATTTATGGCTCCCACTACAAAATGGCAAAGACCATCACCCGAGGTTCACTCATTCCTTTTTTGGTTATTGTTTTAAATGTAATGATTATGGTCATAAGATTTCAAATTGCAAGTATAATGTAGGAAAAATGAACTTTACCAATAGAAATATTTTTTCACTGCTGATGGATTATGCAATAGAATGTTATAACTATCATAAATTTGGGCACATTGCAAGAAATTTTCGAAGTACATTTGCTAGCAAATAAACATCGGGGAAGAAAATTTCAACCAAATGGTTTGAGACAAAATAGAAAATTTCCCAAAAAACATGCACGAAGCTACGACAAAGAAAAGTCAAAACAAGTGACCAAAAGCTATAATCAAACCAGAGTGGAAAGAAAAGGAGCGACCCAAGGAAGAAAAGGAATCCTTGATTGTACGGACAACATTTAAAGCATAGAACAAATCTGCACCATGGATACTTGATAGTGGATGCTCCAGTCATATGACAGGTGACAAACAAAAATTTGAGAAGTTACAGAAATATGAAGGTGGTTCTATAAAATTTGGAAATAATGATGGAGCTAAGATAGTTGGCAAAGGATCAGTTAAGATCAGTGACGGAAAAATCAAGTCAAAAGAAGTCTTGTTTGTGATTGGTCTGAAGCATAACTTGTTAAGCGTAAGTCAGATTTGTGATAGAGGTCATGAAGTAATTTTCAAGAAGTAGGGTTGTGAAGTCAGAACAAAAAACTATGGAAAGTTGATAGCAACTGGATCAAGGACATCTGGCAACCTGTATACTCTCTCAGAGACTTTAGAAGGAGCGTGCTTGATTGGACAGGAAGAAGAAAATTGGCTGTGGCACAAGAGGCTCGGTCATATCAGTTTTGACAATCTAGTAAAAATCAGCTCAAAAAGGAGCAGTGAGAGATATTCCCACCATTGGCAAACCATTAAATAGCATTTGTGCTTCATGCCAAAAGGGGAAGCAAACTAGAGCCACATTTAAAACAAAAGAGTACTTCACAAGCAAACCTTTAGAACTAATACATATTGATTTATGTGGACCCATGAGAACGCAAAGCATAAATGGTGACAAATACTTTATGTTGTGCATAGATGACTATTCCAGGATGACATGGGTACTATTTTTGAAGCTTAAATCAGATGCCTTTGAGATGTTCAAGATTTTCAAAAAACAAGTTGAGAATCAAACAAGAAAAAGGATTAAATGTTTAAGATCAGATAGAGGAGGAGAGTTCATTTTAGAGGAGTTTGCAGAGTACTATGAAAAATATGGGATTAGGAGACAGTTTTCAGCAGCAAGGACACCTCAGCATAATGGTGTGGTAGAAAGAAAGAACAGGACAATGCAGGAAATGGCACGGACTATGTTGACTGAGAGCAAAATAGCAGATAGATTTTGGAAAGAGGCAGTCCATACTATGGTATACATCCAAAATAGGTGCATGTTGAGGACGCATGAAAGCAAAACTCCGTATGAGTTGTGGTTCGATAAAAAGGCAACAACAAGATACTTTAAAGTTTTTGGCAGCAAGTGTTACATCAAAAGAACTGAAGATAATCTTGGTAAGTTTGAAGATAGAGCTGATGAAGGTATTTTTCTTGGCTATTCGACAAAAAGCAAAGCCTACACATGCTACAACAAGAGGCTAAAGAAAATTGTGGAGAGTGCCGATGTTAAAGTTGATGAAGGTAGGGAACAAGAAATAAGCTATGAAGAAAACTACCCAATTTATGAAGAGGTTATTGAAGGAGATGAGGAAAAGGAAACGAAAAAGAAACAGAAAATTGACTCAGATGATTTAAGTAGTGATTCAGAAGAGGAAGAAAACAAGAAATTCAAAATAGGCAGCTGGCAAAAAAATCATCCTAGAGAGCAAATAATTGGAGACCCCACAGTTGGTGTTCAGACAAGAAGAAGAGTAGTAAGTAACTACTCTCTATTATCCAGCATTGAGCCCAAAAATGTTGTTGAAGCAAGCAAAGATGAAAGTTGGATGATGGCAATAAATGAAGAATTAGATCAGATCAAGAAAAACAAAACCTGGGAGTTAGTACCAAGACCTGCAAATAAAAATATAATCGGTACTAAATGGATTTTTCAAAACAAATTGAATGAAGATGGACAAGTAGTCAGGAATAAAGCAAGATTGGTCTATAAAGGCTATGCACAAGTTGAAGGTATTGACTTTGAGGAAACCTTTGCACCGGTGGCTAGACTAGAGGCAATTAGAATGTTTTTGGCTTTAACAGTTCACAAGAATTTCAAAGTTTATCAAATGGACGTGAAATCAGCATTTTTGAATGGAAAACTTGAAGAAGAGGTCTATATTGAGCAGCCTGATGGTTTCCAACTTGGTGATAATCCCAACTTCGTCTGCAAGTTGAAGAAAGCATTGTATGGCTTGAAACAGGCACCCGGAGCATGGTATGCAAGGCTAGACAACTATCTTACTCAACAAGGGTTCAAAAAAGGTATGGTGGATAGCAATTTGTATGTCAAAATAGAGAATGGCCATCTCATTGTCCTTGTTGTATACGTAGATGATATCATTTTTGGCAGCAGCAATGATGAGTCGTGTAAAGATTTAGCAAATAAGATGCATAAAGAATTTGAAATGTCAATGATTGGTGAACTTTCGTATTTCCTCGAACTACAAGTTAATCAAAATGAGAAGGGCATATTTATTTCTCAAGTTAAATATGTGAAAGAGATGCTAAAAAAGTTCACAATGGAGGATTGTAAGCCTGTTAGCACTCCCATGATGACAGGTTGCAAGTTGAGCAAGGATGAAAAATCTCCAGATGTTGATCAAACCATGTACGAGATCTATGATTGGGAGCCTATCGTATTTGATAGCTACCAGACCAGATATCTTGCAGGCAGTTTGCATGGTAGCATGACTTCAGGCTAGTCCTAAGGAGACTCATGTGACAGTAGTGAAGAGGATTCTTCGATGATCTCGAAGGGTACTATGGAGTATGGGTTATGGTATCCGAAAGGTAAGGACTTCACCCTTTATTGCGTATTCGGATGCAGATTGGGCAGGATGTGTCGATGACTAAAATAGTAACAGTGGAGGTGCATTCTATCTTGGAGACAGGTTGGTCGCATGGCACAGTAAGAAACAAGAGTCAGTATCCTTATCCACAATAGAGGCAGAATATATTGTAGCAACTACATGTTGTACACAGGTCTTATGGATGAAACAAACCCTAAAATATCTTGGCATTAACTTCAGTGAGCCAATTTTAGTTAAGTGTGATAACACCAGTGCCATTAACATCTCAAAGAATCCGGTTATGCATTCTCGCACAAAACATATTGCTATCCGATATCACTTTCTGAAGGAGAAAGTTGCGAAAGGTGAGGTTAAGTTGGATTTTGTCCCAACTACAGAGCAAGTAGCGGATATCTTCACAAAACCACTGCCCAAGGAAATTTTTGAGTACCTTCGCAATAAATTGGGAGTGGTCATGCTTCCCAAGAACTGACTAGCTATCGGGACCACATTCTTAGGGGGAGCATTTATATATTTGATTATCTTTTTGCTCATGTTTGTAATTTTTGCTAACTGTAATAATTTGTGCCTAAGAATGTTGTGCATGGACTCAGGGGGAGTCTGCAGTAGCCCTTTGGTATTATTGTCAAAGGGGGAGAAGAATTACAGGAAATTGCACGTGTGTTGCCAACAATTCCAAAGGGGGAGATTGTTGAGCAAGGTGCAGCAACAGTATTGTCATTGTTGTCAACATAGTCAGACAGATCGGTTGATGTAGTGGATAGGAGTTAAGAGGTTCTTCAGAGTATGTACAGTGATTTTTCAAAAGATCAAAGTGGCCCATATGCTAAAAATCAAAAGAAAATCACAAGGAAGAAAACTGTCATGATATCGAGACATGTTGAGCAAGAAAGAAAAACTGTCGCGATTTCGTGACATGTTCGAAAAGAAAGCACAAGCAAGAAAAACTGTCATGATTTCATGACATGTTCGAAGAGAAAGCGCAAGCAAGAAAAACTATCACGATTTCGTGACATGTTCAAAGAGAAAGCGCAAGCAAGAAAAACTATCACGATTTCGTGACATGTTCGAAGAGAAAGCACAAGCAAGAAAAACTATCACGATTTCATGACATGTTCGAAGAGAAAGCGCAAGCAAGAAAAACTGTCACGATTTCGTGACATGTTCGAAGAGAAAGTGCAAGCAGGAAAAACTGTCATGATTTTGTGACATGTTGCAAGAGAGATAGTACGGAAGAAAAAGTGTCACGATTTCATGACATATTGCAAGAGAGAGTCCGAAGAGAAAAAGTGTCGTGATTTCGCGACATATTGCAAGAGAGATTGTACGGAAGAAAAAGTGTCACGATTTCATGACATATTGCAAGAGAGAGAGTTCGAGAGAAAAAGTGTCGCGATATCATGACATGTCACGTTTTCGCGACCCGAAGGCAAGAGAAAGAGCAAAGGAGAAAAAGTGTCGCGATATCGCGACATGTCGCATTTTTGCGACTAAAGGAGGAGAGAGAAAGTAAGAAGGCAGAAGTGTCGCGATATCGCGACAAAAGTAAAGAGGAAGAGTACGGAGGCGAAAGTGTCGTGATATCGCGACATGTTATATTTTTGCGGGTTCAAACCAAGTAAAGTAGCAAGGAGGTGAAAGTGTCGCGATATCGCGACATGTGTTTTCGTGGGTACAAGCCAACAAAAGAAGCAAGGAGGCGAAAGTGTCGCGATATCGTGACATGTGTTTTCACGGGTGAATTCGAGAAGAGGACAAAGAGGCAGAAGTGTCACGATTTTGTGATAGGTCGCTTTGGTGCGAGCTAAGAAGAGAACCCAACTGAAATAAGATATGTGATAGTTAACTGAAGTTATACGGTAGTTACAGGTGCAATTATAGAGAAAAATCATGCAGCTAAAATAAGAAGAGTTAACTGAAGTCAATACGACAGTTACAGGTGCAGTTATAGAGAAAAATCATGTAGCTAAAATAAGAATAGTGAACTGAAGTCAAAACGACAGTTACAGGGCCAGTTACAGAGTGAAATCATCGAGCGGCGGTTAAACTAAAAGTCATCAGTCGAAGACCAAACAAAGAGTCATAACTATTAATAGGATGCATGAGAGAATACTATGTGATAAAGGAGTTACATATAGAAGTTTCTATTAATAAGTTGCATGCAAAAATATGGAAGTTAAAAATAGAGTCAGAACTTTGTTATAAAAGGAGGTCTGCGTGGAGAATTAGTGTGCTGAAAAAAGAGGGAAAGTGCTGCAAAAAGAGGGTTGGAAGAGTGTCGTAAGAGAGCGTTAAGCAGAGCCGTGAGAGCCGTAAGAGTGTAGTAAGAAGCATAGCAAGAGGGCTGTAAGAGGGCCATAAAAGTGTAGTAAGCAGAGCCTTAAGTGTGTGTGGTGTTTTGGTGAATAGCGAGAGAGGTTGGGTTAGCAATAGACCAGTCAGGGTCTTGTATAAGCGAAGGCATTTTTATGTCAATCTTATAGTTTCAAAATTGTAGTCCAAGTTGGTGCTTGGAATTAGGGGTTGGTGCTCCTTTCTATTGGTGTAGATAAATTAGGGGTTGGTGCTCCTTTCTGTTGGTGCAGATAAATCAGGGGTTGGTGCTCCTTCCAGTGGGTTTTGGTAAATTGATTGTAAAATTGGTATTTTGCAAAGGCTGGATTTGGATGGGAATCCAAGCGATCATTTTTGAGGAGTAGCCAAATTGGTGAACCTCGTTACATCGTGTGTTGTGGAATGCTCTCTTGTTATACTTGCTTTATTTGATTTTAAATTTTCATTGTTTTGATGTTAAGAGTTGTAGATTTGAATTTAAATAGCTACACTGATTCACCCCCCCTCTTAGTGTCATTGTGAGACTAACATAATGAGGATCTAGCCTTAGAAAAATATTATAGGTTACCCTGAAAGAGTATACAATACTTGTAGAGCTTCTTGTTATGTCACTCAATGTGAGGCATAGAGTTTCAAGTGCATTGAACCACTATCACAGGAATTTAGGGAATTAAGATGACAATAGTTTATTGGTATGCCTAATGAGATGAACAAGATATTTTTCACCCTTAAACTAAATATATTTTGGTAAATATTACAATGAATATATCTACCAACTAACTTTTTGAAGCATAATAAATAATTCACCTATCAACTCCACTAAATAAGAAGACCTAAAAGCATCCACCAAGAGATATCAAGTTGGGATTTTGATTAATATCCTAGTCTATTGGCTTATTGAAGCATATTAAACTTTCACCTAGTGAATCCATTGAATAAAAAAGAACCCAAAAGTATATGAGTTAATGGCCTATCACTAGATCATTCATGAGAAAAAATATACAAGCTTTGGTATCACACTTGAACCCAAACCCCAAAAGGAGAGCCTACCATTAGAACATGGTCATGTAGTAGAATCAACTTTCGAGAAGGTACCCATCCTAAAATGATAAAGGTCCCTTGCTACCACATAATAGAATATGACCCTCAAACTATTGGTTGTATCCTTTCGAGGGAAGCACATGAATGGTACATATACCTTTCCCTAAACTTCATCAAAAGCTAACACTAGCTTGTTGACCTATTGGTTGATATATTTGGTGAGAATGTGAATGGTGTGTGTACTGCTCCAAATTTTTTGCATCCTTATCTTCAGGCTATAGGATCCATGCCCAGAAGGGGGATGCGAGAAGTATGGGACAATACCTCGAACTGAGAGGCCCTTTGAAGGTCACGCCTCTCGAGGGAGGGGTATAAGGGTGATTTTTTTATGGATGGTGGGTTCACCAAGAAACTTTGAGTGGTAGTTTCCACGCCTAGGTTGATAATGGTTTTGGTGTGTTTATTTTATTCTCGATCATTCATAATCTTAGGTTGGCTAAAATGAATAGAAGTTATTCTATATGAAAATGCTGATTTATATGAATACAGAAAGCAGGAATGAATACTAAATGTAAATATTATACAAAATGAGAAAGAATGCACCTGAGTCTGGATGTCTGATGAAGATTCTGAAGCTTGTAGGAGTCCAGATTGTCTTGAATATGACAGGATCATCTGCAATTATACATAATTATCTCAGATCACATTCAATCATCTGATATCAGACAAGATCGTCGTCGATCCAATGAATTTGTTAGATGAATTCATCAGAAACCTGCAATCATAGAAACAGACACCAAAAAAATAAAAATTCTACTCCTAGAATAATGCAAAATGATAGAAATGATAGTATAAATTCCTAACTGATAAATCTAGATGGAAAATTAAAGGAAATGCATTGTTTTAATAATTTATTTTAACTTTATCATGCATTTACGTTGAATGAGGTGAACTCTAGGATGTAGAATAAAAATAAATCAAACTAATGCATAGTAAAATACAAAAGACAAATGAGGAATGCAAACTCAGGGCTCTGGTTTCCCCCAATCTAAACTGTAGTCGAGATTGCCTCCAATAATATGATATAATCATTTATCTATGATAGGATCATCTGAAATCATCTAGAATCACCTGCGATGATCCGAGCTTTCTCCAACTGAAGCACAGTGAAAACCTACAATGAAAACTTAAAACTATGAGTGCAAACAATGGTGGATAGGATGTATTGACATAGAAAAACTAAATGGTAGGGAAAATCAATCAGGGAATCATGGGATCAGCCAACCAAGGGGATAAACTAAGAAAATCCTAGTTTATATAGGATTAGGGGGAGGTTAGGAGGTTGGGGATCATCCCAATCTGGGAGATCCTTAGTGGAGGAATCTCCAACTACGCAGACATGCTTCTGCCCAAGTTGGAGAGGCTGTTACTACTATGCCACCAGAGCAGATGCAGGTTACTCTGGCTACTCTCAGATGTGGTCTATGATATGAGAGACCACGGGTATAAATTTTCTTGGGATAACTTTGTGCTATACCGCTTGTATAGGATCCTACATGGGGTTGTAAACAAGGGAGGTCGATGTCTGGTTTTGAAATCACTGCTATAGGTTTGGTGCTAGGAGCACATTGTAGTGTGGAGGCCGATAGGGCTTCCACTAATAGGGGTTGACCAGGAGAGACCCCGGGTTTTCTATTGGTGGCTCTAGAGAGGGTCATAGTGGCAAATAGATCTACCAATGTCTCATAGGTTGCTAGATGACCTCATCCCAGACCAGATCACTTGGAGGCCATGGAGAGAGAATCCAAGGTGGGGAGAGGACGAACAAGAGTTGGATTGCATCATGTGAGTCTTATGGCTGAGGATGGAGCAGGGAGAGGTAGAGCTCCATCGCTATGACCAAGTTTTTTGGTAGTTCGGTCTACAACAGGGGATCCCTTCTCTTAGGGATTATGAGTACTCCCAGACTATCCAAGATAGTACTACATTGAGTGAGGCTCTAGATATGCGATGATTCTAGATTCAAGACATAGACGATGCCCCCATTCAACCAATGGATGGGGATGATGTAGGGATGACAAATGGATATGATGCCTGGTACATAGGCATCCGCCATCCTCAGATGATGAGGGCATAGGTTCCGATGCACGTCATTGTGAGATGGATGGGGAGGTAGTTCCAGGCTGCTATCGATGTAGTGAGGGGTCATGGGGGAGGGAGCAATGACGGTCTCCTCAAGAGAGATGCCATAGAGTTCCACAGGCTCTGGAGAGATCGTAGGAGGTAGAGAGGATAGAGGAGGGACTCCCTTCTTAGCAGAGGGATAGGCCAACATTGCTTGATAAGGGCAAGGGTATCAAGGTGGGGGAGAGTAGCAAGATAATGACTCTTTGAGCTGAGAATGCCTGCCTACAAGCTTAGATGCAGACTCTATAAGATGAGGCTACACAACTTAGGGCTCGAAGCGGAGGGGCGAGCATGCAGGAGTTGGCACGGTCTATTGCTTAGACCACATTCTATCAAGGAGTATACTTCTAGCTGGTTCTAGAGAGCTAGAGGTTACAACTGCTAGCCAGAATTGTGAAGCCGATCAAGATGGGGTTGTCAAGGACATCCTCATGATCGACATCAAGGACCCATGACATAGGATGAAATTTGATGGTGCCACCTCCTCCACCTTAGGGCAGGAGAGGAGATGAGGCTGAGAGCTCTAGGGCTTCTCAAGACTAGCTGTTATAGACTGGATTGTATATTTTTGAGAGGATTGAGTATGCCAGGGTATAGATTGTGGCATACCAATCCAGTTTTGATATGATGTACATATATTTTGATATATATATATATATGATCTTTTTGTGATATGACTTGTCCACATGTTTTATGATGCTTCAATTTTGGATTTGTTGATTGATTATTCATGTAATTATGTCATTTGGAAATAGTATAATTTTATGTCATGCTATAAAATTTAAATGAAATAATCTGATGTAAACAAATTGGTTGTTTTGTGGTGTGATTTGATGAAAATAAAGGGACTTCTAACAATAATTTCAAAGGACATTGTCGCTGTTATAGACCATTTCATGGAGTCACCACTCGCTAGGTCGTCAAGCTAATCCCAGTATAGAAATATTGTTAAAAGTAAAAGAGTGCTTAAAATACTGTCTTAAGACTTTGTGTTGTGATGATGAAAATGATGATGGTGATGATTTGTTTTCAGATTTTCATAAAAATATTATGCATGAAATATTAAAAATATGATTTTTGCTAGGCATAAAATTCCTAAGTGTGATAAAGTTTTGAACAATTCCTTAGGAATTATACCATGGTTGCAAAATGGAATGTTGACATAATGAAATGAAATAGAAAAATGTGTTCGTTCTTTTTAAAGCACAATTGTGTAACATAATGATATAAGCCATATATTTTCATAAATAATAATGAATGGGAAATAAAATTAGAACAATGGTTTGCGCTAGGCATAGAATTATAGGTATAGACTTATACCATCATCGCGAAATCCAAAAAAATAATTTTATTGCATAATTGATTTTTGATTTTGAGATAAACAGAAAAAATATATAAACATGACTTTATTGCTAGATTGTGAATATGTTGTTGAAAAAAAAATGTTGGATTTTTGAAAACAATGTATGTAATTGTTTTTATACGAAACAGATGTTCTTAAATAAGAAGATGAAATTATTCCAAAAAGAGTTGCAAAAATATTTTAAATTATCTCAAAGACAAAATATAGATTTATAAGGAACCCTCATGTGCATATGTGAGTTCATTTGCCGATCTTGATTTATCATAATGATACAAAATCTCTCAAATGCAAATGTGTGTGCAATTGTATTGTTCATTTACCAATTTTGAGCAAGATAATTTGATACAAGTAATTTGAATTAACCAAATGAATGTTTGTTGACCATGATTTATATGCATGTAACCATACCAGACTACTATGTAAATCAGGTCATCAAGAGCTAGCTGATCCATAAGTAGACATAGGTCTGTACAAAATAAGGTCTCTAATGTGATAGACATATCACCATGCTAGGGATTACCCAAGGCCAAGCGGGTTGGGCACAAACCACCTGTTATGGGTCTTACCTCATAGTTTTTGAATAATTGAAAATTCTAGGGATTCAAGCTCATTCACCCTTCTTTTCTTTTTCAAGGGGTAGGGAAAGGGATTTTATTGCTTTTTGCTTTTTCTTTTCTCTTTTTCTCTCTTTCTCTTTTTTTTTTTTTTTGTATTTTTGCTTGTAACTGAGATAATGCTGAAATATTCTTTGTAATGGTACAAAATAATATTTTTCTTTTTCTCATTTTTTTTTACTTTTATTTTTCTTCCTATACTAGGGATACTTGCTCGGATTGGCTGTAGAGCAAGGGATTTTTATTTTGGGCAGGGATGAGCTTGTCCTTTTGTCAATTCTCAAAGATTCTAGACCATGTGCATGATAGGATAGCAAGGGAAACTTTTCGCTTAAGAAACCACTTCTACTATGTAGCATCATATTGAATTTGCAATGAAATCATTTTAATGTGAAGAGATATACTTGGTTCAAATAAATAACAAGATCAATTCTCTATGCTCAAAAATTTATTTAATTCAACTGTGGACTTTGATATAAGAGAGATTAATAATCATACCAAATAAAATCAAGATATTTGTGCATGTGAGTGTGAAAGTGCGGGATTCCAAATAAATGCTAATTTATCCAAAATAATTGAAAATATGACTGCAATACTTCAAGAATTGATAGGTACGAAAATAAAAGATGTTTTTGAATATTTTGATGTTTTTATATTTTGATTTTGATTGATGAATTGAGAAGATACACAATGTGATTGTTTTTGAAATTTTTATATGAATGACTAAAATGAAACAACATGCAAAATAACAATATATACAATGATGAAATGACCAGATTTTATGCATAATAGCATTTAAGATGCATAATGTTCATAGGTTCTTTAAGATATTTACCATATAAGGTAGCTAATTTGTATGCTCCTGATCCAAATTTAGCAGTGATGATATACGGTCCAAGCCAGTTGGGCTCGAATTTACCTTTAAGATCTTTAGTTGCATTAGTATTTTTTTTATTTTCTTTCAAGACAAGGTCATCGATCTCGAAGGATCGATGATGAAATTTCTTGAGGTATGCTCGCTTGAGCTTGTTCTAATAGGCTCAAAGATGTTCCAAAGCATTGATGCGCTTCTCATATAGGAGTTCCAATTGACTAAATATGCCAGCAAGATATTCATTTCCTACTTCAGTATCTTGAAGTAGCAGAACCAAAGAAGGAACTTCTAATTCAAAGGCAAAAACTGCTTCAGTGCCATAAACCAAAAAAAAAGGTGAAGTGCATGTGGGGGTACGAATGCTAGTTCGATAAGCCCACAAAGCAGGATATAGTTGAATGTGTCAATCTCAACCAGATTTATTGACTAGTATTTTGAGGATTTTAATTAATGTTTTATTAGATGCTTCCTTGGCCATTACCCTAAGGATAATAGGGAGTGGACCAACGATGTTAAATTTTATATTTTTGACATAATTTTTTGACATATTTATTTTTGAAACAAGTTCCATTATCTGAGATGAGATTTGCAGGAATTCCAAACCTACAAATAATTTGATTAAAAATAAATTTGGAAACTTGGGTTTCAGTGCAAGAAGCTAAGGGCATAGCTTCAACCCACTTCATGATATACTCGGTGGTGGTTATGATGAATTTGTGTCCATTAGATGACACAAGGTTGATTTTTCCAATGATGTCTAAGCCCCATTTTGAAAATGGCCAAGGAGATGAAATAGGCTGTAGCTCTTGCGTAGGTGCATGGACAAGGTTAGCATGTTTCTGGCACTTGTCACAATGGCACACCTAATCATGTGCATCATTTTCCATGGTAGGCCAAAAATATCCTATCCTAAGGAGTTTCTTAGAAATGGCGCTACCACTAAAATGTCCCCCATAAGATCCATCGTGGGCTTCACTCAAATATTATCTAGATTCTTCTAGATTCAAACATCTTAGTAGGATAGCTTTGAAACATCTCCTATATAACGTATTGCTAATTATTACGAAGTGACTTGCTTGTCTACATAATAATCGACACTGGTTTCTGTTAAAACCTTCAGGGAAGGGCCCATGTTGAAGAAAATTGAAGATATAAGTGTACCAAAGTTTAGGAGTAGTTTCGTTGATTAGAAACACATCCAAAGGTTCTAAGCATGATTTATTTGAAGTGGGTTCTTGAAGTCGACGAATAATGATGGTAGCATATTCGTCATCTAACTCCAAGGATAAAAGAGATGCAGTTGCAGCCATAGCGTCAGCCACATTATTGCTAGTTCGAGGAATAGATTCCAAGGTAACTTAATCAAATAAAGATAATAATTTTAATACATATGCTTTATATGGACGTAATTTATCATCTCTGGTCTGATAAACATCATTAATTTGATTTATGACAAGTTGAGAATCATTGAAAATTAATATATTTTTAATTTTCAATTTCAAGGTAGATCGTAAGCCAAGGATTAGAGCCTCATACTTAGTAGTGTTATTAGTATAAGAAAATGTTAATTTCAAGGACAGAGGGATAAGATGTTTCTATGGAGATATTAAAATAATACCTGCACCAGCCCCACTCATGCATCAAGCTTCATCAAAGTATAAGGACCAATACTCTGAATGATCGACCTCTAGTTTAAGGCATTCACCAGGAAACCCAATGATGAGGAGATGGGTAGACTCTAAGGGTGCAGCAGCTAATTGATTTGCTATGATTTGACCCTTAATAGATTTTTTTCCTATAAACATGATTTCAAACTCACTTAGGGCAAGAACCCACTTTGCTATGTGACCAGATAAGTACGGTCGACTCATGAGATACCGCAAAGGATCAAATTTAGCAATAACATAGGTTTTCTGACTGAGCATATAATGGCATTGTTGAGAAGCAACACACCCCCACTGAAAAATGAGATTCCATCCTTAGAAAATCCTGAACTTCCATTTTTGCAGCAGGGACCCTCTTGATAATTTTCAGGTTTTAAATCCAAATTTGCTTGCCTCCTTTTTAAAGTTGTGCTTTTTCTTGCATTCCAGCTGTGTTATCCAAGAATTCACTTTTTACATGCTAGAATCATTCATGCACAAAGAAAATCTTGCACCGGTACCGAGAAAAATCCAGAAAACGAGTTGCATAAATTCATGAAAAATCAAACTTTCCATTTTTGGTAGTGTCGCGATATCGCGACACTTCCATTTCGGAAATGTCGCGATATCGCGACGGGTAAATCAAAAAGCAGCTAAGTCATTTATGTGTAGCGAAATCGCGACACTTTCCATTTTTGGAAGTGTCGCGATATCGCGACGTTTCCATTTTTGGAAAGTGTCGCAAAATCGCTGCCGATCGGAGGAGAGAGAAAGAAGTCGTACGGAAGGGCGCGATTTTGCGACATGTCGCGAAATCGTGACATGTCGCATTTTCACGATAGGAGAGAGAAAGTGGGCTGCAGAATGAAAATCGGCTAAGTCGCAAATGTGTCGCAAAATCGCGGTCAACGCGGTCAACGCATGCAGCTACGGGAACTGTCGCGATATCGCGACGTGTTCTATTTTCGCGGGTTGGAAAGGAGAAAAAGTGGCTAAGTCCAAAAGGTGCAGCGCGTCGCTAACATGTCTCAAAATCGTGACATGCGAGAAGAAAGTTGTGCGACGGAGAAGGGAGGCGCGATTTCGCGACATGTCGCGAAATCGCGACATGTCGCATTTTCGCGGCCGACAGGGGAAGAAGCAGCGCAGCGCTGGGGACGTCGCGATTTCGCGACATGTCGCGAAATCGCGACATGTCGCAGAATCGCGGTAGGAGAGAGAAAGTCCTAAGTTGACCAGAAGTGCATTCCGGTGGGAAACAGAAGGCATCCTAGGGTAGCGACACGTGTCAAAGCGTGAGGCAGACAAACAGAAGCCGACATGCAAGCTTATTTTGCGGTTTTTAATCTGTTTTAATGTTTTAAGCTTGGATTTAATGTTTATTAAAGTGCTAATATAATCTTTTGTCTTTCATGCAGGATTCCACCTGGCACTTACGGGACAACCGAGAAAGACCATAAAGGCAAAGTTAAAGTGCGGGTTTAGTCAAGGACCGCCATGCTAGAAGAGAAGATACCGGTGAGGGCATTCAATGACAAATTTATTGCAGAATTAATAGCATGGAGATAATTTCAACTCAAAGATGGCCTTGCGGAGATCAAATTGATGGAGAAGTGGTGACTCATCCGGCTCACCAGCAGAATTAATGGAGGCATTTATTTGCAGCTGCGGATGAATGCAAGTGGCTTTAGATTTTATCTTCTCCATTTATGGCGGTGACTCCACGATTTGCGGAAGGGTTAAGTTCTATCCGGACTTTGATTTTAAATGGATTTTTATTGTAAAACCCGGGTCCTAGGGTTTAAGTGCGATAAGATTTAGGGTTTGAGCAAGATATTTTGAAAAGATCAGGGTCTATCCTAAGTCTATAAATACATATTCTAAATGTAATCGCGGGAGGCGGAGACTTAGAAATAAAAGGCTTATAAGCAATTTCTTGCAAATCTTGTGAAATCCTTTGTTTCTGGACTTGGAGTTGATGTGCTTTAGCTTTTACGTGATAGCATGGCCGGGAGCCTAATCTTTTGCAGAGTGTGATAAGTGTATCTTCTTTTGTTATCCGTTCCATTTAAAGTTTGTTAGATATATGCTTGTGAATCTGTATTATCAAGTTTAAATATGTTTGTTAGGCTTCAGTTGTTCTCTTGTCTGCTAGGGGAAATTACAGATTTGAGGTTAAGTTTGTTCTAATTGCTCTGTCTTCACTTTGTGAGCTAGGCTGCCGGTGAAAGATACCAGTTTTAACCAGCTGCCCTTGGATTTATAATTTTTTGCTAGATCTGTTTCACTCTGCCTTGTGCTCTTAGTTGAAAGTGATCTTAGACTGACTGGACACTTTCTTCTTTGATTTGTTCTGTTGTGAAGCTGATAGCATAGATAAGATTGATAGTTTAGGGTTTTACAGTTTAAAGTCTGATAAACTTCTCTTTCTGCCCTACCCTACCCTCTCTTTGTTTTCGGTGAATGATCCATTTTTATTTTCTTTATTTGTCTTTTATTTAAATCTGCTGACCCATGAGAGCTAGATCAAGAATTCAAGTTAAATACGATAAACAAGTGACAACTACTGAACAAGTTCGGGAACCCCCTGTAAGGTAACAGAGCAGTCCATATTGAAATCTATTCCAGAAGTGGAAAAGAGTGAATAGCCATTCGACCCAACTCTGTAACTCGCACCTTGGATAACCAGCTAGATCCTAAAGTGAGTGGGATCCGTCCCGTGGGTGTCTCCGGGGCTTCCTGCCCATCCTTTCGCGGGGTGTGCATGAAAGCCGGACCAACAACCTAATTGGCGCTAGAAGGAGGGCCATGAACTCAGTTCAAGTATTGTAAGGGCATAACAACAACATTTGTAAGGACCCATAGTGAACTCCGGACGGTTTTGTAAATTGTCAGTACAGTTTTGTAAATTGTCAGTGCAGTGTTTTAAATTTCCAAATTCAGAACCTGTTGAGAACTGCAAAGTTATAAGTGCTTGTGAAAACTGGATTCTACATACAGGGTAACAAGGTCCCACCCCAGAGCCGGAGAGCTCCTTGTTCCTGAATTAGAAACTCCGAGAAGAAGTAGCCACAGAAGGGCCACATCTCTATCACAGACAGTTTTATCACCATTGATAGTTACTCCAACCAGAGCTCAGAATATTCCTGTTAATCCATTAGCTATGGCAAATTGGTTGGGCTCCATAGCTTTGAACATTTCGGGTATAGCCCATGACTTGCCCAGAAATCCAGAAAGATACCTCCCTAGGTATAAACATGATGGGACAAGAAACTGCAGAGGAACACTTAGTTGCATTCAAGAATGCACTGAAGTTATTAAATGTACAACATGAGGATGTTGCCTGCAGACTCTTCCCGTTTACTCTCCAGGAGGGAGCCTATGATTGGTTTCTAAATCTTACCAATGATTCCATCACCAGTTGGAATGATTTAGAAAAAGTCTTTGTGTCACAGTTCGGAGAAGTGATAGATCCCAGCATTTTATATCAGCAGTTTTCTGGCATCAAAAGAGAACTAAATGAGTCTATCAGATCCTATAATGTCAGATTCCAAAAAGCTTATGGTAGACTCACCGGCTATTATGTGCCTAATGCAGACCTGGCACTAGAGATCTTCAGAAACTCTCTAGATCCCATGACCTCTGTCTTCTTGAAGAGGGATGCCACTGTTACCAACTTGACAGAAGCTTATAAAGAAGCTTTAATCCTGGAAAGACAGTTGGGACCCCAGCCTCTAAATCTTCAGCAAACTCCTTTGATCACACAGCCTGCTCCTATATTCAATCCTATCCCACATCAGATGATGCTGCCAGTTTGTCAGACTTTACCATCAGCAGCACCAGTGGCTGCTGCACCTGTTGAGAATGTACAGAACCCGGTAAAAGAGGCTGACAATGCTAGGATTGAAGAAGTCTCAAAGATTGTTCAAAAGCTGGCCAATGATTTTTTGAGTTTTAAAAGGCAAACTTCTACTGGAGACAACCCCAACAGATATTCATATCAACCAAACAGATTTAACAGGCCCCCATATGAGCCTAATAAAGATTACAAGGGTAAAGCTCATGATGTGAACATTTGTGACTTAGCCCTGCCCAACTGGTGCAGAATTCATGCCACTTCTCGGCATGGGGAGTTAGATTGTGTGGAATTTTGCAATGCATTTGAAGCCTTGTACGGTGATCTGATCTCCCACGAAAATCAAAGAAGCTGCTGATGGCCCAAGTTCATCTGGCCACAGTGCAGCTATGGTCCTGGATTCTTTCTCTTTCCCGGATGAATCTGAGAATGTAGTTGAAATGCCCATGGATGAAGTACAGGCTTTCCAGCAGTACAGAAGAGATAATTACAACCTGAGAAACAGGAATCCTGAGCCTAATACCACATCAACTCCTCCTGACAACTCTCACAATATTCCTCCTGACCCCTCTCCAAGCAATAATCCACCTCCACCAAAGGGAGGAGCTCAGAGAGTACCAGATGTTGCTATTCCTCCACTTAACAAAGGATATAACATAGTGGAGGATATGAAAAAGATTAAGGCTAACATTACTTTGCATGAGTTGGCACAGATTTCAGAGCAGAGAGACAATCTGATAAAGACATACTCTGGCCCTGCTGCTAAACCTGTGGATAAAGGGAAGAAAATAGCCAATGCCAATCTGGCCATGTACAAGGAAAAGACTGAAGTTCCCCCATTTTTATTGACTGTCAAAATTTTTGGGAAGAATTTACATAATTGTTTGGTAGATTCAGGTGCATCTGCTAATGTCATGCCATCGGCAATTTGTCGGCAGTTGGGGCTGACCCCAATGAAGTACGAGAGGAGAGTTGTCCAATTGGACAAGTCAGAAGTTAAGGTTGTGGGAGAGCTGCAAAACATTCACATTCAATTGGCATCCGAGCCAAGGGCTCAACATAAGATCGAAATCCAAGTTGTGGATATCCCGGTGGGGTATGGAATGCTTGTTGAGTAGGGATTGGTCTAAGTCTCTAAATGGATATCGGCAACGAGACTTTTCACACATGTGGTTGCCATGGAAGGGTGTGGCCAATCAATTGCGGGTTGACGAGAGAACCAGGTACAAGCACACGATTACAGAGTACAATGCTGCAAATGAAACTGTCAATATTGCAGAAGTAGACATTGGAGTCTACAATTTAACAACTGGGCAGAATAATAAATTTAACAAAGCTCATCCTGTACATACTAATGAAGTTTGGACACTTCATGTGGATGGAGCAAGATGTAAGCAGGGTTATGGAACAGGGGCAGTCCTCAAAGGACCTCAAAGTCAGACATTTTTTATGTCTTACCGCCTGCAGTTCCCATGTACTAATAATTTAGCGGAGTATGAAGCTCTGATTTTAGGTTTAAAATTTGCATTGGATAAAAATGTGAAGAACATTCAAGTTTTCACTTATTCAGAATTAGTGGCAAGTCAAGTCAGGGGTAAGTTTCAGTGTAAAGCCTCTTATCTGAAAGGATACAAGCATAGAGCTTGGGATCTTGTGGAAGGCTTTGATGCCTTTAACTTAACACATATACCCAGGGAACAAAATTCACATGCAGATGTCTTGGCATCTTCAGTTGCAAGTTTAAAGCCATTGGAAGATTTTAAGTGGGATAAGTTTTCAATTGAGTTAGTCCCCTGTCCTTCGGTTCCAAACAATATAGACAGATTTCAAGTTTTCTCAGATGATCAGCAGATTGTGAACTTTCTGCAAAGTACCAATACCTTTGAGAATGCTATAATTTATGAGGGACAAAGGGACACCCTGATTGAACAGTTAGATGATGACAGGGGAATCATGAGATTGAGGGAAAACAGAATCCCAAAGGGAATGGTAGAGCTGGAGAGGCTATTCGATGTTGACAAGATCGAGGCAAAGGGTGAATTCCGAGGATTATGTGGGCACCACGAGACAATGAGACTAAAAATTTGAATGTAGGAACTGAAGAGGATCCAAGGAACATCAAGTTGGCAAAGGACTGTGATCCAGAGATAAAGAGAAATATGATTGATTTCCTGCACAGGTCTAAGGATGTAATGGCCTGGTCATACAAGGATTTAAAGGTATTTGATCCAAAAGTTTACACCCACATCATACCTTTGAAAGAATCTTGCAAGCCTTTCAGACAAAAACAGAGGCATGTTAATGCTCTGTTAGAACCCCTTATTCGAGAAAGAAGTGGAGAAGCTCTTGAGTGCGGCAATTATTTTTCCTATCGGGCATTCTACTTGGGTGGCCAATCCGGTGCCGGTCGGGGAAGAAAAATGGGGAGATCCGCCTTGTGTGTGGATTTCAGGAATTTAAATAAGGCATCGAGAAAAGGACAACTATCCCCTGCCTTCTATGGATGAAGTCCTGCAAATTGTTAATGGATCGAGAGATGATGTCTTTCTTGGATGGCTTCTCGAGGCTATAATCGAGATATCTGGTGGAGAAGGAGGATAGAATGAAGGCTGCTTTTACAACCAAGTGGGGGACTTTTGCTTACAAGAGGATGCCATTTGGGTTGATAAATGCGGGAGCAACATTTCAGAGAGCAATGGACCATGCCTTCAAGGGGCTTATGGGCAAATGTATTGTAGTTTACATGGATGATTTAACAGTCTTTTCCAAATCTAGGTTTGACCATGTAAAGCATTTAGAGTCTGTGTTTAACAAGTGCAGGGAGTTTGGCATTTCTCTGAATCCAAAGAAATGCATATTTGGTGTAACGAGAAGGCAAACTGCTTGGGCATTTGGTCACAAAGGATGGCATTTCTATGGATCCTAGGCAGAGTTGAGGCCATATCTGGCATACCATTTCCCAACTCCAAGAAAGGGTTGAGATCATTCTTTGGAAAGATTAACTTTGTCAGAAAGTTTATCTCAGGCTTTGCAGAGATAGTTAAACCAATGAATGATATGTTAAAGCAAAGCCCAGATTGCCTGGACCACTGAAGCTAAGACTGCTTTTCAAGAAATCAAGACAGCCATTAAACAAGCACCAGTCTTAGTAAGCCCAGATTTCAGTGCAGATTTCTATCTGTACACATTCTCTTCTGAACATACACTTGCTGCAGTGCTGACTCAACGGAGAGATACAGGAGAACATCCAATTGCTTTTAAGAGCACTAATTTGAAGGGAGCTGAACTGAAATATTCCCGTTTAGATAAACAAGGCCTATGCTTTGGTAAGGGCAGTGAAACAGTTCGGACATTATATACTGAGAAGCAAAACTCATGCCATAGTGCCGGACCAGTTGTGAAGTATCTTCTAAGTCAAAATGAGTTGGGTGAAGCGAGGGGCAATTGGGTCACCAGGTTGCAAGAATATGACTTGGAAATTAGGCACTGCTAAAGCGATCGGAGGACTTGGCTTGTCCGGGCACATTGCTGAAATACCTCTACGGCAGGAAGTTAATCAATTAAACTATGAATCTGATGATTGGTATGGGGATATCATTCATATGCTACAGTTTGGAGTTTGCCCATCCCATTTGAACAGAACTCAAAGGAGAGCATTAAAGTTAAAAGTTGCTCACTATCTCCTCAAGGCAGGTACTCTGTACAGGGAGAATTATGTTGGCATCTTTCTAAGGTGCATTTCTCCCAGTGAAGTCAGTGAAATCATGGCTAGTTTTCATGAAAAACTAGGGGCAGGACATTCATCAGGATCTGCCACTGCACATAAGATACTGAGAGCAGGCTATTACTGGCCTACACTTTTTAAGGATGCACATCAACATGTCAGAACCTGCCATCAGTGCCAGACATTTGCAGCCAAAGAGGCAAACCGAGCCCTGCCATTGCAGCCAGTGGTGATAAACAAACCTTTCATGCAGTGGGGACTTGATTTTGTGGGGGTAATCAATCCAAATTCCTCAGCGGGGACATAAATATGTCTTGACGACTACGACTATTGCACAAGGTGGGTTGAAGCAGCAGCCACCACAAGAAGCACAGCTCAAGAAGTCATTGAATTTCTTGAAACAAATATCATAACTAGATTTGGGGTTCCCCTGAATTTGGTCTGTGATAATGGGCCAGCCTTCCAATCATTGGAGTTTGCGGATTGGGCATACCATATGGGGATAGTTATCAGATTCTCATCCAACTACTACCCCCAAGGCAATGGATTGGCTGAGTCAACAAACAAGAACTTAATGAATGCCATCAAAAAGTCTGCAGCAGATAAACCCAGGCAGTGGCATACATTGTTGAAATATGCACTGTGGGCTGACCGGATAACACACAAGGTGGCTCTTAAGACCTCTCCCTTTGTTTTGTTGTATGGTACCCCGGCCAATTGTTCCCATCTCCTTGAAGTTGCCCACCTACCAATTTGCCTTAGATTATTTTGAAGATCATGATGATGCAGAAGCCCGAGTTTTAGATTTGACTAACTTGCAGGATGAAAGACTCCAAGCCCTGGAGCACTTCAGTAGGCACCAAGAAACTGTCAAGCGGTGGTTTGACAAGAGAGCCAAGGTGAAGGCTTTCAGGCTGGCGGACTTAGTGCTTCTGTGGGACAAGGCCCATGAGAAGAAGGGTAAGCACACAAAGTTGTAGCCATTGTGGATAGGCCCCTACCAAATTGCTGAAATATTGGGTAACAATGCTTTCCGCTTGCAAGACCTGGATGGTAATTTTCTGGACCTCCCTGTTAATGGTCAATACTTGAAACATTATTTTTCCGTTGTTCCATCCAATGTATCATTTGAGTAAGCTATGAAGAAGTTGTAACATGTGTACATATTGTGAATAGCTCTCCCGAGTTTATTTTGCTTTAGTTCTTTATTGCAGTTCTTTTTCTTTGCTGTCTGTACAGTTGCAGTTTAGTTTATTTCAGTTGCTTTAGTTTATTTCAGTGTTGTTGCAGTTTAGCTTTCTTTGTAGTTCAGCAGTTTTAGTTGCTTTGCTTTAGTTCTTTTAGTTTATTTCTTTTATTGTCTGTTCAGTTTTTATTTTCTTCCCTGCATTTCCTTTTCTTTGCTTTCTGTACAGTCTTTTGTTTTAGTTTTATTTTGCTGCCTGTGCAGTTTTAATTTATTTGCTTCAGTTCAGTGCTTTAGTCTGTACATTTTTATTTTGTTTTGCTTTAAAGCCTGTGTCTGTCCTTGGAAGCCTGTACAAAGTCCTTCAGCTTTTAAAATTCTGTCCTTTAACCTCTGCCTGAGCAATCAATGAAAAGTCAGCCTTCAAAATTGTTTTATTCCTAGCTGATCAATCCACAATCCAATGCCCATGTTGTTCATTATTCTAATTGAGATAGTCTGCTTGCACTGAACAGTAGAGCTATTTTGTTATTCGGGACAAAGGTAGAGAGATGATTGGATCTTGTGTCTTACTTGCCACAATTGTTTTAATGATAGAAAAACTGCTATGTTGTTCAGTTGGAGGAACTCCCGGGGAATCCAAGAAAAGCTGGTTATGAGAGGGGACTATGATTCATGCAATTATTTGGGTGTCACCAGAGGCTATTAATGCCTGGACTGAAACAGTTTCAAATTGATCAAGTGTTAGAAGAAAATTGTGATTTCTCTAAAGCATTTCAGATATTGATATATTTCAAAGGGAGAGATATAAAAAAAAAAAAAAAAAGGAAAAAGAAAAGAGTTGTACAATTAAAAGAGGCAGCCAATATTAGATTCTACCCTACAGTTGTAAATTTGGGTCGTGTAAATCTAAAGGGTAACTCTGTCTAGGCTGTAAGAGGCTAAACTAGTAAACAGAGCTCTACTCGGTTTCCCCTTTTACAATCTAGAAAAGTTGATCAGTCCAAAGTTCATCATTCAATTCAGTCATCCTTGAAGAAAGTTTTATACCCTTTGTAATTGCACATCAGAAATCTTCCTTGAAGTAATCCAACCCAGTATGTCCTTGGGAAATTTTAACAGCTAGCAGTTGGCGATCAATTTATTGTGAAGAATGTCCGTGGCAAGGCATGATGCATGGTCTTTTTGTTTTGAAACAGAGTCCTGGGTTCTAAAATAGTGCTACTATTTTACCCACAGATATCGCCATTTGTTGAGAAGCAACACACCCCCACTGAAAAATGAGATTCCATCCTTAGAAAACCCTGAACTTCCATTTTTGCAGCAGGGACCCTCTTGATAATTTTCAGGTTTTAAATCCAAATTTGCTTGCCTCCTTTTTAAAGTTGTGCTTTTTCTTGCATTCCAGCTGTGTTATCCAAGAATTCACTTTTTACATGCTAGAATCATTCATGCACAAATAAAATCTTGCATCGGTACCGAGAAAAATCCAGAAAACAGTTGCATAAATTCATGAAAAATCAAACTTTCCATTTTTGGTAGTGTCGCGATATCGCGACACTTCCATTTTCGGAAATGTCGCGATATCGCGACGGGTAAATCAAAAAGCAGCTAAGTCATTTTAGTGTAGCGAAATCGCGACACTTTCCATTTTTGGAAGTGTCGCGATATCGCGACATTTCCATTTTTGGAAAGTGTCGCAAAATCGCTGCCGGTCGGAGGAGAGAGAAAGAAGTCGTACGGAAGGGCGCGATTTTGCGACATGTCGCGAAATCGTGACATGTCGCATTTTCGCGGTAGGAGAGAGAAAGTGGGCTGCAGAATGAAAATCGGCTAAGTCGCAAATGTGTCGCAAAATCGCGGTCAACGCGGTCAACGCATGCAGCTACGGGAACTGTCGCGATATCGCGACGTGTTCTATTTTCGCGGTTGAAAAGGAGAAAAAGTGGCTAAGTCAAAAAGGTGTAGCGCGTCGCTAACATGTCTCAGAATTGTGACATGCGAGAAGAAAGTTGTGCGACAGCTGGCAGGGAGGCGCGATTTCGTGACATGTCGCGAAATCGCGACATGTCGCGTTTTCGCGGCCGACAGGGGAAGAAGCAGCGCGATGCGCTGGGGACGTCGCGATTTCGCGACATGTCGCGAAATCGCGACATGTCACAGAATCACGATAGGAGAGAGAAAGTCCTAAGTTGACCAGAAGTGCATTCCGACGGGAAACAGAAGGCATCCTGGGGTAGCGACACGTGTCAAAGCGTGAAGCAGACAAACAGAAGCCGACATGCAAGCTTATTTTGCGGTTTTTAATCTATTTTTAATGTTTTAAGCTTGGATTTAATGTTTATTAAAGTGCTAATATAATCTTTTGTCTTTCATGCAGGATTCCATCTGGCACTTACGGGACAACTGGGAAAGACCATAAAGGCAAAGTTAAAGTGCGGGTTTAGTCAAGGACCGCCATGCTAGAAGAGAAGATACCGGTGAGGGCATTCAATGACAAATTTATTGCAGAATTAATAGCATGGAGATAATTTCAACTCAGGGATGGCTTTGCGGAGATCAAATTGATGGAGAAGTGGTGACTCATCCGGCTCACCAGCGAAATTAATGGAGGCATTTATTTGCGGCTGCGGATGAATGCAAGTGGCTTTAGATTTTATCTTCTCCATTTATGGCAGCTGACTCCCTTGATTTGCAGAAGGGTTAAGTTCTATCTGGACTTTGATTTTAAATGGATTTTTATTGTAAAACCCGGGTCCTAGGGTTTAAGTGCGATAAGATTTAGGGTTTGAGCAAGATATTTTGAAAAGATCAGGGTCTATCCTGAGTCTATAAATACTTCTTCTCAATGTAATCGCGGGAGGCGGAGACTTAGAAATAAAAGGCTTATAAGCAATTTCTTGCAAATCTTGTGAAACCCTTTGTTTCTGGACTTGGAGTTGATGTGCTTTAGCTTTTCCGTGATAGCATGGCCGGGAGCCTAATCTTTTGGAGAGTGTGATAAGTGTATCTTCTTTTGTTATCCGTTCCATTTAAAGTTTGTTAGATATATTTTGTGAATCTGACATTATCAAGTTTAAATATGCTGTTAGGCTTCAGTTGTTCTCTTGTCTGCTAGGGGAAATTATAGATTTGAGGTTAAGTTTGTTCTAATTGCTCTGTCTTCCTTTGTGTGAGCTAGGCTGTCGGTGAAAGATACCAGTTTTAACCAGCTGCCCTTGGATTTATAATTTTCTGCTAGATCTGTTTCACTCTGCCTTGTGCTCTTAGTTGAAAGTGATCTTAGACTGATTGGACACTTTCTTCTTTGATTTGTTCTGTTGTGAAGGCGATAGCATAGATAAGATTGATAGTTTAGGGTTTTACGAGTTTGAAGTTTGATGAACTTCTCTTTCTGCCCTACCCTACCCTCTCTTTGTTTTCGGTGAATGATCCATTTTTATTTTCTTTATTTGTCTTTTATTTAAATCTGTTGACCCATGAGAGCTAGATCAAGAATTCAAGTTAAATATGATAAACAACTTTTGCAACTACTGAACAAGTTCAGGAACCCCCTGTAAGGTAACAGAGCAGTCCATATTGAAATCTATTCCAGAAGTGGAAAAGAGTGAATAGCCATTCGACCCAACTCTGTAACTCGCACCTTGGATAACCAGCTAGATCCTAAAGTGAGTGGGATCCGTCCCGTGGGTGTCTCCGGGGCTTCCTGCCCATCCTTTCGCGGGGTGTGCATGAAAGCCGGACCAACAGGCATAATTTTTGTGTAGAAAATATGACTGCTAGACATAACTTCTCTAATGCTATGTAATGAGTTTCATAACTGATTAATGTTCTGCTGATATAATAATTAGCATGTTCTTTCTTCTCATCATCAAGTTGAGTTAACATAGCTCCTAAGGCAAGATCTGAAGTAGAAATATACAAGATAAATGGGCGATCAGGTCTAGGTGGTGAAATCCCAGGTGGGTTAAGAAGATATTGTTTGAGGAGTTCAAATGCTTGTTGACATTCATAGTCCCAATGGAAAAATATATCCTTCTTAAGAATCTTGAGAAAGGGTCCGGTTTTATCTGCCAGCTTATCGATGAAGCGATGGATAGCTTGAAGCTTACCTTGTAAACTTCATAATTCTGATATATTTGTGGGTGTAGGCATATCAGTGATAGCCACAATCTTGAGAGGGTCAATTTTGATGCCACGTAAAGAAACTATAACCCCCAATAATTTACTAGACTTAACTTCGAATATACATTTAGCTGGATTCAATCGGATAAAATATTCCCTTAACCGATTAAATACTTTTCTCAAATCATCTAAATGGTCATCTTCTTTAGTAGAACGAGCTATAATGTTGTCTACATAATCATGTAGTATATCATGCATCATATCATGAAAGATATAAGTCATGGCTCGTTGATAGGTTGCATCTGCATTATTTAAACCGAATGGCATCACTTTCCAACAAAAGGTTCCCCAAGGGGTAATAAAGGTTGTTTTAGCATGATCTTCAGGAGCTATCCTGATCTAATTATAACTAGAAAATTCATCCATTAAGGATATCATTCCACTCCTAGCAATAAAATCAATGATCTGATCCATATTTGGAAGAGGAAAATCATCTTTAGGGCATGCCACATTAATATCTCTAAAGTCTGTGCAAACCCTAACCTTGGTAGCTTCTTTCTTAGTTACTGGAACTACATTCGATATCCATTTAGCATAATCAATGGCTTGTATAAAAATAACATTTAAGATTTTTTCTAACTCCCCTTTGACTAGTAAGGCCACTTTAGGATGCATTTTTCTAAGTTTATGTTTAACAGGTTTAGCATCCGGATGGACTACTAGGTGATGCATAACTACATAATGGGCTAATCCTGGCATATCTTCATATTTCCAAGCAAATACATCTTCATATTCTTTAAGAAATGTAATGTATTTATCCTATTTTTCTTGACTCAATTCTGATCCAATGTTGATTGTCCGAGGATTACCCTCAGTTCCAATGTTAATTTTTATGACATTTTCTACTTCCATGTGTAGATTTTTCTCAAAATTAGGTGGGGCGGGTGAAATTCCCAATTCTTGTAATTATTCCAAGGTTAGTTTGGATAATTCATCTTGAGGAGTCGTGGCCTCAAGCTGGGCTATACTAGGTATAGAGCCATCAAATTAAAATTCATGATGTAATAATTCCTCAACGGAGACATCATGGAAGATATCTCCCTCCAACTCATCATCGGATTCGACGATCATCTCAGGGTAGGCTATAGATAGCATATTACATGTAAATGGCTTATTCATTAAACACAAAGCATCACGTTGATCTAAATAATCTTGGTAACATATGAGATGGTCATCATCCTCAAATGGGAAGGGCTAACCTTTACTAGGAAAGAGGCCTACACCACATCGAGCAGGCCATGGTTCTACCTCAAAGGGTTCTTTCATACCATTTTGGAAAGGCCCTAAACCTTTCCCTTTATATCCCAATTTAAGAATTATATATTTGGATTTAATATACTCATTAGTAAAATAACATCGAGCATATCCATCATAATGAGTCTTGATGTTTCTGGGTATTCTACCCCAGTCATATCCCTTGTAAATAAAAGCACAGCTCCCTACTTGGTAAATACTTCCCATAGGCTATGGGAGACCCAAGGTATGAGAAGATGGTGGTAAATTATTTAAAATAATGGAATCTTGCATAGCAGCATTCATTTGCTCTCATATAAGAATTTTAGATAAATCAGGTAAGATCTCGTCAGTAAGAGCATAAGAGGTAGAAGGAACATTTTCTACATCTTCTGATGTGGAAACTATGCCTTTGGTGGATGTATATGTTGTAGATATGTCGATGGATGAGTCTATTATAGGGATAGAAGTGATAGGAGTAAAACAAGAAGCCTTGGTTGTGGGATTAGGATTTTTTTGAGGTCCTAATGTAGTTTGTTTAGAGGATGTTTGAGTTGTATGAAGGGGTGGAACTGATGTAGAAGGATTATATGGCATTGTGGGTGTGTGTTTCACATGTTTAGATGGATAATGAGAATTAGGATGTGTGTATGATAAAGCAGGGAAAAATTGAACTCCAACAGGTTCTGCCAAAGCACACATATCAAAGGGTCTAGGATCACCATGGATGGTAACCAACTAATTCTTAAATTTTAATTTAACACATTGATGTAAAGTTGAGGGAATGGCTCGCATTACATTGATCCAAGGGTGACCCAAGAGTATATTGTACGATTCAGGGCAATGTACAATAAACACGGTCGTATCCAAGGTTCTCGGACCAACCTGTAATGGAATGGTAATAACTCCACACTTTTCTTGTGTTTCATCATTGAAGGATTTTATGATCATATCAGTTCTTTTCATTTCATCACTTCTAAACCCAAATATTTGGTAGAATTCAAAAGTGTAGATGTTTAAATATGAACCATTATCAATCAAGACTCGTTTAACTACTACATCTCCAATTAAGGTAGTAATATATAAGGGGTTATCCTTATGTAAACTATGTTGAGGTATGTCTCTATCTCGGAATTTAATACAATCAACTTCATGAGTTATTATAGTATTAGCCATGGCTTTAGGTTGAATGTCTTGTGGTACCATCATCTGGCTTAATGTGAGCATTAATTCATCTCTATGTGTAGGAGAGGATCTTAAAAGGTCCAAAAGGGAAATTCTAGTTGTAATGTTTGATAGTTGCTCATTAATATTATAAGGAGGTTTAGGTTGCACATTAGGTGCCTAATTCCCTTTATTAGGAACTTTCAAAACAAATGGAGTTGATCCATAATTTTGTATTTGATCATGTTGAGAGTTTTTAGCCTATTGTCTAGTAACAGCTCTGATGGTACCCACAATATTATTCTATGGATGATGAATAGGTCTTGGTCTAGCATTTATGGCTTGCTCATTAGAAATTAATTGGTGAGATTATGGTCGAGTAGTGACTCTTCTTGGAAATGTTTCTTCTGGGACCATATGACTTGTGATAGGGAGAATAGGATCCGATTCATCTTCAAAGCTATTCGATTTATTTGAGGTGATTTCCATATCACTCTTAGTATCATATTATGTATCACTAAGATCAGGTGTCTAAATATTATGTAGAGGCCTGGTTGTAACTACGGATAAATTTGTGTCAAATATTTCCAAATCATGAATAGGTAAATGCCCACTAATAGTTCCAACATATCGGGTAGGAGGGGGAACATTATGATGTTCAATATGATTAGTCACTTCCTTGCCATGCTGATGTTGAAATATGTCCAATGACTGATTGGCATTCTAATTCTAGTTTTAAGGAATGCTCTTTTGAACATTATTAGGAGGATGTTTCTTAGGTTGAAAGGCTTGCACCTCCATCTCATTGTTATCAATCAGGTCCTGTATTTTATGTTTTAATATTTTACAAGAGTTGGTAGTGTGTCCAGGTCCTCCATGGAAGTCACAGTGTAAATTAGCTCTGTATCCGAGTATAGTTGGATCAAGTTTCCAGATAGTTGGTAATTGAATCAAACCTCGTTCTAATAATTGTGGTAGAATGGTTGATAAAGGTTGATTTAACCTAGTAAATTCTCGAGGAGGTTTATCGGGAGGTTTTAGTATAAACTTCTTTGTTGTCTTCGTAGCATTAACAGTAGCAATATTTCTACTATCAGTGACTCCATCACCCACAACTTGTTTATTTTTATATTGGTTTCTAGATGTTTTCTCATCATCTTTATTTTTAATATAACCTCTCCTAATGAGATCATCTTCCACTCTTCGGGCTAATTCTATAGCCTGATCAAAGGTGGTCAAGGTAGCGGTTGACAATTCATAAGATAGTTGGTCTTGTAAATTATTAATAAAGATGTCCAACATCTCCCTATAAGGTAACACAAAGTGCAATTTTCCTATCAAATGTCTCCACCTAGCTAGGAAATCGGCAAAACATTCATCTTTGTCTTGTTTTAAGTTGTACAAGTCTTTAATGGTCACATGCCTTTCGATGTAGGTACTAAATTGATGCACAAAAGACTCAACAGTCTCTTCAAATTTCCTCAAAGAATTAGTGGGTAATTGATAATACCACTCTAATGCCATTCCTCCTAAACTTTTTGAGAACATTTTTAGCAATAATAAGTCATCATGCGATATATCATGGCATGCTATCCTAAACATACGAAGATGCTCTATGGGATCTTCGGTTCCTTTATATATGGGCAAGACAGGCATAGGAAAATGTTTAGGATACGGTTGTGCTACAACTATAGGATCTAGAGGTTGACTACACATCTCTCGATAATTTTACAAGGGATGGTAGGGATCTATCTGATCCATGTGGGAAACTAACTATTTCACCATGGTTTCAAGATTACTAGTTTGTCCACTATATTGGTTTGGTGGGACATAGGTATGGGATTTATGAGTGTATGACGGTGTGACATAAGTATTAGATGCTATATTGCTATTATGCAAAGCATTGGTAGGAAGAGTATTATGAAGAGGATTTGTAGTAGTATTATGTTGTATTCCAGATTGTTGGTAATTGGTGTTTGGTTTTGTTTTGGGTTTTTGCTGATTTGAGGTATATTGCTCAATAGCTTGGAAAAATAGAGTAGTAAATGATGGTTTCTTTTGTGTAGGAATGACCCTAGGCTTTCTAACAGGCACTTTAGATGGTTGGGTAACCTGTTGTTGTTGCATATTCTGGATTATAGCTACCATATCCAAATTGGATGGTCCAGCTTGTTCACTCTCTTGTTCAATAAAGGACAAGGGATTAGTGCGTGTGTGAAATACATCTTCTAGAGTTGCTTGAATATCACTAATTTGATCCTTGTCCATATATACTGCTCTATTATGCACACCAATATTAGTATTAAGGAAATTCCAGAATTATTCCATGTTTTCAAAAGTAACAGCTCCTCCGAAAGACATTTTAGGGGATGAGGATCCTTCCTCTCTATTTTCTTCTTGTTCATTTATTACAGCAAGCTCTTCTTCTTGTTTATCTAGGATTTCTTCTTCGTGAACTTGATCTTCAAGAAGGAGATCTGGGTTATTTAATGGTTTTCCTAACCAATCTTCTTCTTCTTCAGTTTGTTTTCCATTCTTGAGTCTAGGCATTGTGCTTAAACTTAAGTTTCAACAAATATATATATATATATATATATATATATATATATATATATATATATATATATATATATATATATATATATATATATATATATATGCGATAGGTTTGAGAGGTATATATTTTAATTATATACCTACTATAAAAAGGAAATGTTTTGATTTTTTTGTTTCGTTTTTATATTGTTTTTGTGTTTTATAATATTATTATAAAGATAAAAAATAGCATTCTAGTTACAAAAGGAATAACAATAATAAAAGAATAACTTAGTTTTCTATAAATAATTTATGGATATCATTGATAGGATCAAGTTCATCAGGAGTCATGAAATGCTTCTCTTCAAATTGGAAATGGTTTTTCAAAAATTTGACAAAGTGTGCTATAGTAATATGATCTATCTCAGATTCTGACCTGTAGAAATAAATTTCATGGCAATATTCTCAATATAACACAGCTCTAGGAACTCTATTCCATATTTTTCTATTCGTAAGAACAACTTCTTGATCCTCTATACGAGATAGAAACTTATGTACTACAACTACATTCTCAAGGTATTCTTCAAAGGTGTACAATTCAGAAGACACAAGTGCTCTTTTATCTACTAACCACCTATGGCAAGCTCTCTGAAGTTCATGATATAAGGTTACTTGATCAGGATCTAGAATTCTATCTAGGACAAACCTCTTGATTTGCATAATTTTGATTGATCTAGATGAAATAATATCCAATCTCCTATCAAGTTCATCCCATAAAGGTTGGACTCTATTCGTTTGAGGTACTCTAAGCACAAATGTAATCTCTATGGTTGTTAATTGATTTTCAACATTAATGGTAACAACTCGTCTTTTATTATAATATACCATCTAAATATGATATGCAACTTTAATTATTTGTCTGATGATTCTAGATATTACTTAATAATATTTTTTTTTGGATTGTTTTCAAAAGGTTTTAGTTTCATGTCGGGTTCACCAAAATGTACTGCTCCAAATTTTTTGCATCCTTACCTTCAGGCTATAGGATCCACACCTAGAATGGGGATGTGAGAAGGATGGGACAATACCTCAAACTGAGAGGCCCTTTGAAGGTCGCGCCTCTTGGGGGAGGGGTATAAGGGTGAATTTTTGACAGATGGTGGGTTCACTAGGAAACTTTGAGTGGTAGTTTCCATGCCTAGGTTGAGAATGGTTTTGGTGTGTTCATTTTATACTCGATCATTCATAATCCTAGGTTGGCCATAATGAATCTAAGCTATTCTATATGAAAATGTTGATTTATATGAATACAAAAAGCAGGAATGAATCCTAAATGTAAATATTATATGAAATGAGAAAGAATGCACCTGATTCCGGATGTCTGATGAAGATTCTAAAGCTTGTAGGAGTCCAGATTATCCCAAATATGACAGGATCATTTGCAATTGTACAGAATCATCTTAGATCACATTCGATCATCTGATATCAGACAATATCATCATTGATCTGATGAATTCATCAGAAACCTACAATCACAGAAATAGACATCAAAAAATGAAAATGCTACTGCTAGAATAATGCAAAATGATAGAAATGATAGTATAAATGCCTAACTAATAAATCTAGATAGAAAATTAAAGGAAATGCATTGTTTTAATAACTTATTTTAACTTTATCATGCATTTACGCTGAATGAGGTGAACTCCAGGATGCATAATAAAAATAAATCAAACAAATGCATAGTAAAATATAGAAGACAAATGAGGAATACAAACTCAGGGATCTGGTTTCCCCCAATCTAAACTACAGTCGAGATCACCTCCAATCATACGATATCATCACCGATCTATGATAGGATCGTCCGAAATCGTCTGGAATCACCTGCGACGATCCGAGATTTCTCCAACTAAAGCACAATGAAAACCTACAATGAAAACTTAAAACTACGAGTGCAAACAATGGTGGATAGGACATCTTGACATAGCAAAACTAAATGGCAGGGAAAATCAATTAGGGAATCATGGGATCAGCCAACCAGGGGGATAAACTAAGAAAATCCTAGTTTATATAGGATTAGGGGGAGGTTAGGAGGTTGGGGATCATCCCAATCTAGGAGATCCTCAGTGGAGGAATCTCCAACTGCGTAGACATGCTTTTGCCCAAGTTGGAGAGGTCATTAAAATAGAAGCTAATTATGAAAATTTAGTTTTGGGATGAAATTGTCTAGATGTTCTGTTCCAGATGAATTCATCCAATCTAGGATGATTTCGTTTGATCGACGATGATATCATCCAACAGTCAAAACAACTCCTAAAAATGGCATGAAAAATGGGGTGAGCAGTTAACGGGCGGTTTCGTGGTTAAAATTCAATTTTTTATCTTTTTACTAAGGGTTTAACTGTGCCAATTTTAGGGTGCTACAAGTGTGTCTCTCCTAAAGTAGTTAACAAACATCAAGTAAGCACCCATGGAGACAATGGATGATGTTAATTTCCAATTTCACAAGATCTAGTATAAGATCCCTAATAAGATAATACCCCTCCTAGGTATGTATTTTATATACTATTTTAAATCTTTCAAATTCTAAAATAGCCATAATGATCAAGTCCAAGGGAGGCAACCCCTTGTTGGCAACATATAGCTTAACCATTTAGGCTAAGAACGATTTGATACAAATTGAAAGGATAGCTCCCAAGACCCCTATGTTATTTTTTTTTAGTGTCCAACCTCCATATCAATCATCTCTAGTTGTTCAACCTACCACCTTCCAACCAACCCCTATAGGCAATCTTGCAAGGATCCAGGCTTTCTTCTCTACTTTAGAGTATCCCTCAACAAGTCTTTACTCTTAACTAAATGAAATGAGGAATATGCTAATATTCTATATCAAACACTTTGGTGGTCATGTCTAGTAATTTGATATAGATTTTCATGATGGTAAAGGATTTACCTCTCATATTTCATGCTTGTCCAGATCTCATGGTCCACCAGGACATTGTGGTGATCAAGATTTTTGCTATGTTTAGCATTTATCTATCAAGAGACTTCACCATGAATATTGAAGGCTATCTATATTTGGATTGGATACACATTCTATTTAGAAATAGTTATGGAACCAATATGATAATACCATTTGAGCCCCTATGCATACATCATATAGAACATGTGTATTCGATGTAGGCAAATAATGGTTAGGCCTACATCACTGAGGAGGAACAATTTTAGTCATCAACAAAGTATATTTTTCCATCCTAGATGATAACATGGACCAATGGGAAGCTAACATGTGGGATTCAAACCCTTATGAAGTGTTCAAGCAAATGGACATGGGATAATGAGCTATCTTAGGTTGCTCTATATATATATATAAATTAAAAAAGAGCCACAAAAATATTTTGCATATAGGTGAAATCAATGGTCTATATAATGCTCAAGGAAGTGAAGTAGATACATTTTTATAAGTAGCATAGGTTATCCATTTATCTAGAAAGCATGATATGGGTTCAAGAAGAAACCATATTTTCACCAACCTTGCACAACTCCACATGATGTATCCATTGCCTTGGAAGGGATGATAGCCTCTTCTCTCTATGTGGACAAAATGAGTGAACATGTATGACAATAATTTATTGCTAAAATGATGGTAATTTATGTAATAAACAAATATTATGTGTTATTAAAAATATGGCAATATCCTCGCACTCGCTCTATCAAGAAAGAAAATAAATCGAATGAGGTAAATTTAATATGGAAAAGGAGAACAGATACATCCCACCAAATTTGGGTATGAAGGTGATGTAAATTCATATAATGGAAATTGTATGTAAGTAATAGCTTCAATATTCATAGAGAACATCTATAATAGAATGCTTTACCTACAATTTCCATCATCAATTCCCAAACACTCAAATGAGTAAGAGTCCAGAGAACACAAGGAGAATAGTTGCAGAACCTAGTAGCAAGAGGAGTAGGTTATAGGTACTATTCTCAACCTTTCCATTTATTCTTCCCATGCTTTCTTTTAACTCTACACCTAATAGATAAGAAAGCCTTTTTTTAGGTCCTACATCTTTAGCAAACAAGATATCCCCTATGATTCACTAGAGCTATAGTGAAAATTCACTACACCCAAAGGAGGTCCACCACGGCTATGTTGACAAGTCAGCCTCATTATAAGGGCAATCAACCATTGAAAGAAAGGTAAAAATAGGATTATTTTTCCCACCATCAATTCTAAAATAAAAAATAAACATGAATATTCCAAGAAAAATAGTCATTGGAGAAGACAAAAGTAGCGTTCACCATCAATTTCCCAAATCTATAGTAAGAACTGATTCAAAGATGAGTGAATAAAAGGGAAACCTAAAGCTCTAAGAGTAATGGATTACTCATCCAATATCCTACATCCTTTTATGCAACTTATAAAGGAGTTATTGGAGTAAATCCCCACCATCAACTAGAGCCTAGACATGTGGTAGATGCATTGACAATCCATGGAAGAAGTATGTGTCCCTACCATGACACTCATCCAAAAAATATGCATCATCTATCTTGGATGAGAACCAAATTTTATGGCCTAGGATACTTGAGGTAATTATGGAAGCACCTAGGGTATCGAGTCCTATACACTATCCAATTCTCACGGTTAATTTTCTACATCATTCTCAATATCCCTTTTGATGATAACTAAAGCGCTATTCCCACCAATAAATGGAGAGTAGAAAGGTCAATGGATGTGGCATATATTTCAAGTATATTTGGCAAGTGTAGAGTAGTTTCTATACATCTAATAAAACCTATGGCAACTAGATGCATGGTGATCGTATGACCCCTCCTATGCTACATCCTTAGAAAATCAGTGATCAGATATCCCCCATCCAATGGGTTGCTAAAAATGATGAAGCATAAATATAATTTTGCAAATCATTTGATCAATGATTTTCTAAATCAATGATTGGTGCTAATCCAAATAAAGGCAAATATAAAATAAACCTTAGGGCTCCATGAGCCATCAATCTCTCATTTTATAGCCTACATTATTTTGCAAAGATGCCAAATAATTTGGTAGAAGAAATTTCCACTATGGATCAAGAGCTAGACACACGGAAAGGACTACAAAATTCTATTGGAAATATAAATAGGTGCCTCATCAACAAAAATCATACATTAATTTTAGCAATAATAGGATATGACAACTGGTGAATATGGAGAAATAATTTGGGGCACATAGATTAATAAAATCCTTCCATCCATTCAGTCAAAGATAAGATACCTCATACTAATAAGTCTCAACTTGGGGAGATTTCAAGATCAATATTTCAATATAGATTTTATGCACAATATCCTAGAAAAATGGTAATTAAGGCTCATAATTTCAAAAGATCCTAGGGTTCACCCATTGGCACCCTTTGGACCCAACTATACAAAGAAAGTTGGCACCTTAAAGACAATGGCAGTAAGGCTATAAATATAAGAAGCCCCAAGCCATTCAAAACTAATACAAAATCCTTGAGGTCACTAACATTGAATACAAACCAATCTCCTACTTATTTCTTAGAGGAAATTTTGGAATTACTAATGCAATTTTTGGGAAAAGCCCTAAAGTTTGTGTATAAATAAGGATTTTATTACATTTTAAAGGTATTGAAGAATACATGCTTGTGTTTAGTATCTATCCTTGTAAGATTTTCCTTTCATTTTTATCTTCTACATATAATATATACGTGAGCCTTGACTCGTTTTGCTAAATAGCATCAAGTCTCTTTTTGTCTTGCATCTTTGTAATATTATGGCATATATGAAGAAGTTATGATTAATTTCACTTTGTGCTAATTTTTGTGTATATTTGAATGCTTGGGTGTGGATTGAAACCGTGTTCATTTTATAATTTTTAGTAGGTAGTAAATTTATTCATTTAGTTCATTTTCCATAGAATAGGTTTATATCTTGGTGCATCGCCTTCTTAGCTTAGGGTTTACTTTCTACAAATTTACTTTTTTTGCACATTGACTTTTCTACAAATATCTCTCTTCCTTTTTCTTGATGAAAGCAAGTAGAGGAGTGATTAGAGTATGAAGGTACATTGAATATCACATTCAATGACGAGTTAGCCTTAGAAAAATCCTAGAGGTTTCCCTGCAAGTGTTTATAATGCTCATGGAGCTTCTCACTATTACTCAATGCGAGGAACAGGTATCCAGGTATGTTGGGCCACTATTGTAGGCATTTGAGACACTCTAAGATGACAAAAATTAACATAATATGCATTTATACCAAGACCATGATGTGCTAAATATGATTGGAATATAAATAATACATATGCATTGTACTTTTACATATATGTGAGTTCTTCCCATTCAACATCTCTATTTGATAATGAAACTATATTATAGTGTGTTGTATTGTATCACCACATTGTTGAGGTAATTTAAGGTGTTTTTTTATTATAGTATCTTGATTTGTATTGTCCATCCTTTGTTTTGTGTGATGGTTAATATAATTTGTAGCTTGACCAAGACCATGATGTACTAAAGATGATTGGAATATGAATAATACATATGCATTGTATTTTTACATATATGGGAGTTCTTCACATCTATATTTACATAATTAAATTATATTATACTGCGTTGCATTGTATATCTACATTATTGAGGTAATTTTAGGTGTTTTTTATCATACTATCTTGATTTTTATTGCCCATCATTTACACACTATGTAAATTTCTTAATAATTAGGTATCCAAATTTAATCTGATATTTGCTTTACTTATAATATATTGATTGGAAACTATAAGAAGAAATAAAAAAACAAGTTATTCTAGCTTCAAATTTGAAAAATGAACTTATGAAAAGGTTGGGACATCATACATATTAGTGAAACAAAATTTTATGAGGAGAAACCCTCCTAGGAAGAAACTCCTTAAGACAAATAGACTTAATTTATTTTTTTTTAATGATAGAATCTACATGGAAAATTGATAATAAACATACATTTGAAAAACCCTTGAGTTATAGCTCAAGCTACTCTAATGGTGTTTCAGTATCCTTATCTATTCATATGCCTTCTAAGCCTTTTGATCCTGTTTAAAATTATTTACCAACATCTTGAATTCCCATTTTGTTCTTAGTTTACTCTCCCATGGATCTTGCCATTGGCCTATTAAATGGGCCCTTTCTAACTAACAATATTACCTCTTAAACCTTGTACCTCTAGAATGAAATAATTATACAAGTTATCTAATGCTTTCACATGTTTATATATTTTGGAATATATTTTTATGTATTTTGGATGATTTGAATGCCTAATATGCTTCAATTCCTTGTTTTCCAACTATTTAGGGTCAAACCCTTCAATTTTGAAGAAGTGTTCAAAACCAATATTTAGGTAAATCTACCACTTTTGAAGTTTCCTCGTTGTTTTGCAAGTGTTCCTAGTTGTTTTAGAAGTCAATGTTGTCATTGATATTGTTGAATCCTTCCATTTGAAGTTTTGGATCATTTTGGAATTCTTTCTTGGTTTTTCTTTTTTAAGAGTTATATATTGATAATAAAGATTACAAAGTACAAATATTTTATCCAATAATAGACCTGGAGGTCACAATTTTGCTATCCAAAAGGAGGGATAATAAACAAAGAAAAATCAAAAACTCCCAAAAGCATGCTAGAGTACAAAAGGCACTAGAAATTTAAATAAAAAGTTCTAGAAACCCACATTAAAAAGGCACCATAAATACAAAGGGTGCCAAAATCATCAAGAATATTGAAAAGCCAAAGACTCTAGAATCACCCAATGTTCCAAGGTTATCCAAAGGTGTCGAGATATTCAAAGGTGCCAAAATATTCAAAGGCTCCAAAATCTTCATCAGCTCTATTGCTTTCCCTATCTCATATTTTATTACATATTCATTGCAATTTTTTCCTTGTAATTCTCAATTTGGAATGCTCTCTTCTCATAGCACAATTGGCAAGTATATCTATTGTATTGTTGAATTCCTCATAAATATGGTTATATTGCATGTATGATTTTCTTAATTAGTTCTTTCATTCTTTCTGTATCGCTCCAAATTTTTCACATCCCTACCTTCAGGCTATAGGATCCGTGCCCGAAAGGAGGATGGGAAAAGGATGGCGCGGTACCTCAGACTGAGAGGCCTTGTGAAGGTCCCGCCTCTCGAGGGAGGTGTACTATGGTGATTTTTCGATGGATGGTAGGTTCACCAGGAAACGTTTGAATGACATTTTCCACGCCTAGGTTGGGAATATGTTTTATCTGTTCAGTTTTATTCTTAAACATTCAAGTCCTAGGTTTGGCCAAATGAATCTAAATTGCTCTATATGAAGATGCAGATTAAATGAATACAGAAGAACAAATTAGGACAGAAAATAGAGAAAGTAAGCAAGATTAAAAAGTCATACCTGATTCGGATGTCTAATGAAGATTTTGATTCTTGAAGCAGTCAGGATCGCCTCTGATTTGACAGGATCATCTGCTATCAGACAAGATCATCTGATATTCGACGAATTTGTCAGACAAATTCATTAGAGACCTGCAATCAGAGAACTAGACACAAAATGCAGAAAATACAACTATTCTAACAGAGGGCAATGATGTAGAATAATAGGAATAACATTAAAATGATGATAATAAAAAAAATACGAGTGTACTACAATGACTTAATGACAATTGGTGACTTAATTATGCATTTAAAGCTACATGGGTGAACTCCAAAATGCAAAATAGCAAAAAATAATAAATAAACTAGCTAATTGCAGAATAAAACAGCAGATTGAAAAGAGGAAAATGCAAACTCTGGGCACTGATTGCCCCCAATGATGATTGCAGTCGAAATCATCTCTGATTTGACAGGATCATCTCCGATCTGAACAGGATCGTCTGCGACGATGTAAGCTTGCTCTAGCTAAAAAATGACAAGGTTCTTGCAAGAAAATTGGATGCAACAAATGTAGATGGTAATATAGATTATTCTAATACGTGTGAAGGTCGATTTATAGGAAATTTTAGCCAGGGGAATGTTAAGGGGAGGGCCTAGGATTAAATAGGCTTATGAGGGAGGTTAGGAGGTTGGATATCATCCTTATTTGGGAGATCTCCAATGGGGAGGGTCTCTAACGATGCAGACACGCTTCTGCCCAGATTAGAGACGTCGTTGGAATAGAAGCTAATTATGAAAAATTAGTTTTGGGATCAAATCGTCTGGACGTCCTAGCCCAAACGAAATCGTCCGATCTGAGGCGATATCGTCTGATCGGCGACGATATCGTCAAACGGTCAAAAAAAACTCTAAAAATGGCATGAGAAACAAGAAAATGGATTAAGCAGTGGTTTGGGAGCGTTTTTGGAGGTTAAAATTTGAATTTGAATTATTTACTAGAGTAATTGTAATTATTAAGGTTTTACTGCGCCAATTTTAGGGTGTTACATTTTGCCCCCTCTTTAGCGAATTTTCCAAAGAAAATGAGTTAAATATGAGTTCTTCTCGATCTACGAGAAAGAAAAAATTATTCCCATTTTTAGGCGACGATTCTTGGTCGAATCGTACGACAGCTTACTATGGTGCCCCCTCCGTGTTTTTACCCAAATTGAACATTTGAGGTAAAAATGCAAAAAAGCAAAATGTTTTTAATTGTGACATAAGCAAGGGTGTTGACACTAGGGAGAGCAGCGATACAACGACTCTCCGAGCTAAGGTTGCCCGCCTACGGGCTCAGGTGCAGACATTGCAGGATGAGGCTACACGGCTTAGAGCTCGAGGCAGAGGAGCGAGCACTTGGGATTTAGCACGCGCTATTGCCCAAGTTACATTATATCAGGCTCTATACTACCAAGTGGTGCCAGCAGAGCAGAGGGTGCCATTACCATCTCATATTGTAGAGCCTGTCATGATGGGGTCATCTAGGACATCATCACGATCGACATCCAGGACTCATGGCACCACACAAACTATGATGGGGCCACCTCCTCCACCTCAAGGTGGGGGAGGAGATGAGGCTGAGAGCTTGAGGGGTTCTCGAGACACTGCACAGAGGATATATGATTGAGAAGATTGAGTATGCCAAGATGTAGATTGTGGCATACCAATCTATTTTTGATATGATGTACATATATTTGATATATATATAGATGAGATATTTTTTGATCATATGCTTGTCTTATGTATTTTTATGATGCTTTTAATATTTTGATTGATTGATTTGATGATTCATGTAATTACGTCATTGGAAATATTATGGTTGAAATGTCATGCTTGAAAAATTTAAATGAAATAATCTGATAGAACAAATTGGTTGTTTGTGATGTGATGATGAAAAATAAAAGGGGACTTTTAACAATAATTTCAAAGGACATTGTCGCTATTATAGACCATTTCATGGAGTCGCCGCTCACTCGGTCGTCAAGCTAATCCTGGTATAGAAATATTGCTAAAAGTAAAGGAGTGCTTAAGAGACTGTCTTAAGACTTTGGTGCAATGGTGCAAATGATGATGATGATGGTTTGTTTTCAGATTTTCATAAAAATAGTATGCATGAAATAATGTTAAAATGATTTTTGCTAGGCATAAATTCCTAAGTGTGATAAAATTTTTGGATAATCCCCTAGGAATTATACCATCATTGCAAAATTGAAGGTTGACATAATGACATGAAATAGTGATAATGTTTTTTTGTTTTAAAGCATAATTGTATAACATAATGATTTAAGTCATATGTTTTTGATGAATTGATTTTTAAATGAATGGGTAATAAAATTGGTATAATGGTTTGCGCTAGGCATAGAATATGTAGGTATAGACTTATACCATCATCGCAAAAATCAAGGAAGAAAATAGATTGTTTTATTGCATGGTTGATTTTTAATTTTTGAAAATATGAAGATGAGGACTTGCGCTAGGCATAAAATTTCAATTTTGGTTTTGGAACTATACCATCATCGCGAAAGTCGACAATATATATATATATATATATATATATGTGTTTTTATTGTATGGTTTTGAAAGAAATTTTGATTTTTCTATTATGCATGTAGTTGTCTTTAGACTAAACAACTGTACTTTAAAGAAGAAAATGAATTATTCCAGACAATTTGCAAAAATATTTCAAAGTATCTTAAAGACAAAAGTTAGATTTATAAGGAATCCCATGTGCGTATGTGAGTTCATTTTCAATATTGATTTATCATAATGATACACAAAATATCTCAAATACAAATGTGTGTGCAATTGCATTGTTCATTTACCAGTTTGAGAAAGGTACTATGATATAAGTGATTTGAATGAACCAAATAAGTGTTCATTAACCATGATGTATATGCATATAACCATACTAGACTACTATGTAAGTCGAATTATCAAGAGCTAGCTAATCCATAAGCAGACATAGGTCTGTACAAAAGAAGGTCTCTAATGTGACAGACATATCGCCACGCTAGGAGTTACCCAAGGCCAAGCAGGTTGGGCACAAACCACCTGTTATGGGGCCTACCTCACAGTTTTCGAATAATTGAGAATTCCAAGGATTCAAGCTCATCAACCCTTATTTTCTTTTCAAAGGGTAGGGAAAGGGATTTTATTGCTTTTGCTTTTGTTTTATTTTGCTTTCTTTTGTATTTTTTGCTTGATAATGCTGTAATGATTAAAATAATATTTTTCTTTTTTCTCTTTTTCTTGAACTTTGCTTTTTTGTTTTGTTCTATGCTAGGGATACTTGCTCGGATTAGCTATAGAGTAAGGGATTTTTATTCTAGGTAGGGGTGATCTTGTCCTTTTGACAATTCTCAAAGATTCTAGACCATGTGCATGATAGGATAGCAGGGGAAACTTTTCGCTCAAGAAACCACTTCTACTATGTAGTAAAGCATGGACATTACAAATATAATCATTTTATTGTGAAAGGATGTGCTTGGTTTAAGTAAATAACAAGATCAATTCTCTGTGCTCAAACTTTATTTAATTGAATTTTGTGAACTTTGATATAAGAGAGATTAGTAATCATGCCAGATAAAATCAAGATATTTATTTTGTGTTTGTGAAAGTGAGGGATTCCAAAATAAATGCTAATTTATCCAAAATAATTTGAAACATATAACTGCAACATTTGTAAGAAGATATATATAAATACTTTTTGAGAAGTTTTGAGAATGTTGACTCTCTCTTTCTTCTTTATGTTATTTTGGTTTCGAAAGGGTCAATAATATTGTTGTTTTTATTGTTATTATTATCTTTTTGTTTTTGAAAGAATTAACAAGTGCCATAAATAAATACAACAAGTAGTTTTGAATATTTTGATGATTATGAATATTTTTGGTGTTTTTATATTTTGATTTTAATTGATGAATTGAAAGAAATACAATGTGATTGCTTTTTTTTTTTAACTTGTTGGCAATTTTGGGTACCTTGAGTACATTGCCTTTGTCTAAGTTTAGTTGTTGTCATTGATGTCAAGGAGCTCTTGGTAGTTGTTGTCTTTGATGTCAAGGAGTTCTTGGAGCAATTTGTTTTTATGTCTAAGTATGTGTTTTGATGAAGGTTTCAGTTGGTCAGTAAGTCTCCAAGAAAATCAGAGTAGCCCAGTTGCAAAAGATCAAGAAAAAGATAAGTTAGAAAAAGTTTGTAGGCGGCTGGAAAAACTATCGTGATTTCGCGACATGTTTGAGGAGAGAGAAAGTTTTGGCAAAACTGTCACGATTTCGCGACATGCTGGAAGGCAGAGACGAAGCAGGCAAAACTGTCATGATTTCGCGACATGTTTGAGGAGAGAGAAAGTTCAGGCAAAACTGTCATGATTTCGCGACAAGTTGAGTTGGCAGTGTTGAGTTGTAGGAAGTGTCGCGATTTCGTGACAAGTTGAGTTGGCAGTGTTGAGTTGCAGGAAGTGTCACGATTTCATGACAAGTTTCAATGAAGTTGTACGGATGCAGAAAGTGTCACGATTTCACGACAGGTTGAGTTGGCAGCTTGTAGTTGGCGAAAGCATCACGATTTCGTGACATGTTTTGGTTTCACGGGCATATGGCAGAAAAGTGCTTAAGGCAGCGAAAGCGTCATGATTTCGTGACATGTTCTAGTTTCAGGATATGGCAGAAAAGTGCTTAAGGCGAAAGCGTCACGATTTCGTGACATGCTCCAGTTTCATGAGCAGTTGGCAGAAAAGAGCTTAAGGCAGTGAAAGCATCGCGATTTCGTGACATGTTCCATTTTCGCTAGTGCAAACCGAGAAAAGGTTGAAGAAGCAAGAAGTGTCACGATTTCATGACAAAGTTGCAAATGACGTCAGCAAGAGGCAAAGGTGTCACGATTTCATGACAGAAGCTGAGAAGAAGGCTTTGGAGTCTAAAGCATCATGATTTCATGGAGTTGATGATAAGAGGAAAGTGTCGATACTCATGATCAGAAAGAGGCAAAGGTGTCATGATTTCATGACAGAAGCGGAGAAGAAGGCTTTGAAGTCTAAAGCATCATGATTTCATGATAGAAGTGAGATGACATCAGCGAAAGGCAAAAGTGTCACGATTTCATGATAGAAGAGCAAAGGAAGCAGACAAAAGCAAAAGCGTCGCGATATCGCTACAACAAGCTATAGAAGGTGTACGATAGGCAAAGGTGTCGCGATATCGTGACATGTTGAAGTTTCATGCCAGAAGCAACAGGGAGGTAGTGAAGCCGACAGAGTTAAATCTGGGCCGACGTAGTGCAAGGTTTTACAGCCGACGTGATTGAAGGTTAATCAGTCGACTAAGATCAAGATTCTAATCTTGAGATTATGAATATAAAAGGAAGGATGCTTGAAGATTTTGGCATCGATCGAAGTGTGCGTTCGAAGTGCGATCTACGCAATTATAGTGCAGGGGAGAAGTTCGATCGTCGAGAAGCAGAGTGTGCAAAGTTTGTGCTGCTATGGTTGCACAAAGTGTGCGAAGACTGTACTACGGTGGATGCGCAAAGGAGCTAAAACTATTGGTGTTGCGACATTCGGAAGACAGCATGCAGAAGTGAGAAGTTCGATAGCCGAAGTGCTGTGTGCTGTTGTGTTGCGCAGTCTATGTGAAAGTTGGTGAAGACTTGGGGACAGCATTGAGCAAGCATCTGAAAGCTTGAGAACCATTTTCCTTAACCATTTTTGAGGACCAGATTGAGGACAGAGATTGAGGCAGAAGAGGACATTTGTGCTAGACCGAAGGACTGTGTTTTAGTGCAAATTCGAGGACCAGCTTTGCGGTGACAGAGTTGAGGACAGAGATCTCCAGCCAGAGCAGGGAAGACAGGTGTCTTCTATGGAAAGAGTTCCACTTGCTAAGGGCATAGGAGGTAGAGGTCTTCTAGAGGTTCACCAGCCAAAGCAGAACTAGGGGAAGGTATCTCCTTTGGGCAGAGGCTCATAAACATTGTAATCGAGAAGTATTCCCAGAGGACTTTGATAAAATTTAGTAAGAAATTTTATCCGTGGAGTAGCCCGCATTGGGTGAACCACGTAAATTGTTGTGTCTCTTTGTTGTTGATGTGTTGTGCATTGTTTTAATTGCTGCTCTTGATACTGCTATCTATTCTCTGCATAAAGCTGATTTGAAAGTTGATTTAAAGCAAAAGTAAAAAGTGGTCTTATACTGTTCACCCCCCCCTCTCAGTATAAGCTTGTGTTCTTCAATTGGTATCAGAGCAGGTTCCTTCGAAAAGGTTTTACAGCCGAAAGGAAGAACTGGTTAAGAACACAATGGATTTTTTAGGTGGCAATGCAGCACCTATTCTGGATGGATCAGATTTCGGTCTGTGGAGTGCAAGAATGAAAGTCTATCTTATGGCTCTTGGTAATGAGGTATGGGAAGTTATTGAAGATGGGTACACCATTCCTGTAAATGGTCCTTATACTAAAGAAGACAGGCTTCTACATCACAGCAACTCAAAAGCCATGAATGCAATCCTGAAGGGTTTACAGAAGGCTGATCTTACCAAAGTTATTCACTGCAAGACAACCAGTGAAATGTGGAAACAATTGCAGGTTGTTCATACAGGTGATGCAAATGTCCGAAAGGCCAAGTTGAGACACTTCAAAGGTATATTTGAACAACTCAAGATGAATGATGATGAAAATATTAGTGACTACATGCTCCGCATGGATGAAGTTGTTAATTCTATGAAAGACCTAGGTCTTGAACTTGCTGAAAATGATGTATGTGATAAGATTTTAAGATCTCTTCCTAATAGATTTAGTGAAAATATTTTTGCTATTGAGGAAGCCAAAGATTTAGATAAGTTGAAAAAGGATGAGCTCCATAGTATTCTTGCAGCATTTGAGCTGAGAACTCAAGTGAATGTTGATATAAAGAAAGAGGCAGCTTTCAAAGCTACCAAGAAATCAAAAGGCAAACAGATTCAAGAGAGTGATGAGTCTTCTAGTGAGGAAGAAGCATATTACAGCAAGAAAGGCAAGTTCTCTAGAAAGCACAAAAGCAAGAAAAATATAAGATGTTTCAACTATGGAAAGTATGGTCATTATGCTACTGACTGTACTGTTTCCAAAAATGAAAGTGATGAAGATATACAGGATGTTAAGAGCAAGGATTTCGAAAAGCACAGGTATTACAGAAAGAACAATGATGAGCGCAGCAATCAAGGAAAGAGGTATTCACACAAGAACAAAAAGAGCTTCTATCTGGACAAAGCAAGTAAGTGTTCCAGCAGTGATAGTGAAAGCTCTTCCAGTGATAATGAAAATGAGATGTTGTTCATTTCAAAAAAGGAGGAAGAACCGAAACATAAGTTCACTGTCATGAAATGTTTTAGATGTGGAAATTTTGGGCACCTTGAGGATGATTGCACAAATAATGAATTGGTTACTAGTATGTATGAGGATGCTTCAAAAAATGATAAGGAAGATGTATGTATGGTTTTTGAAAAGGGTAGCACCTCTAGTGATAAGAAATCAGAAAAAGGCCTTGATAATTCAAAATGCAATCAAATAGAGAATCTTGAATGTGAACTCAATAATGCTCTCAGTGTTTTGGAAAAGGAAAGAAAGAAGAATGATAGACTCAAGGTTAAGTTAGATGAATGTTGTATGGAGAGAGACGATCTTATAGAAAGTCTTGACTTCTCTATAGCCAAAACACAGGAACTCAAGGATGAGTTAGAGTCTAAGATTCTTGAGTATAATGAGTTAGAGCAGAAAATGGTTTCTCTGAAAGAAGAAAATAAAGATTACAAGGATAAGCTCTACAGATTTCAGGATAGCTCCAAGAAAGTTAAGTCTCTCATCAAAAGTCAAAGAAATCCAACAGATAAAATAGGTCTCGATTTTGTTGAGCCGCACAAGAAACAGGTTGGGGAATCCAACAAGAGATTTCAAAAGGAAGAAAGCTCTGATGAAGAAAGTACTTCAGATCATGAGTCCATGAGTGATGAATGCGTAGAAACAGAAAACAGATTTTTGAATGTGAAACAGAAGTTTTTGGGACCCAAGAGATCGATTAAAAGAACATTTCACGGTAGATGTTTTGCGTGTTACAGGTTTGGACACATGGCTATACATTGTATGTCTCAAATCAAGAAGGGTAACAATAATTTCAGAAGTCGTAATTTATTTCAAGGGTATTGCTACTCTTGTAATCAGTTCGGGCACAAAGCAATTTTTTGCAATGACAGGAACTGGGTTAGTCAGAACAGGTGGATTCAAAGAACAGCTATGCCTGAAAGAAATAATGTTGTTGTTTGTTACAAGTGCAACAACACAGGTCACACAGCCAGACAGTGCAAAGCTGATCTTCCAAGGTACAGGAACAGGAACAGTGGTATAAACAGGTCCAAGGATCAAGGTGTGGACAAGAAAAGAGATGAGAACAAGAACAAGAAAAGTGCCAAGAATAGAAACTTTAACAAAGAGCTCAAGAAAAGGCCCGACAAAGAAATTGTAGACACTGATGATGATGAGTGTCTAATGGGAGTTTCACTCCCAACCCTATTTTAAATCACCTCAATAGGAGGTGGGGGAGGGACTAAGCTAAGAGGCTCATTCTTAGTCCCAAGCCCCAAAGGTGACCCTTTGCCATTGATGACAAAGGGGGAGAGATATGAGTAAGGGGGAGAGCTTCAAGTGAAGAGGAAAGCTTCAAGTCAAGGGGAGCAAAAACTTCAAGAGATTGTTTTCAGTTTTGGCTCTTGAAGATGTGTCTTTAGTAAAGGTTTGCCATCAATGACAAAGGGGGAGATTGTTGGCAATTTTGGGTACCTTGAGTACATTGCCTTTGTCTAAGTTTAGTTGTTGTCATTGATGTCAAGGAGCTCTTGGTAGTTGTTGTCTTTGATGTCAAGGAGTTCTTGGAGCAATTTGTTTTTATGTCTAAGTATGTGTTTTGATGAAGGTTTCAGTTGGTCAGTAAGTCTCCAAGAAAATCAGAGTAGCCCAGTTGCAAAAGATCAAGAAAAAGATAAGTTAGAAAAAGTTTGCAGGCGGCTGGAAAAACTGTCGTGATTTCATGACATGTTTTAGGAGAGAGAAAGTTTTGGCAAAACTATCACGATTTCGTGACATGCTGGAAGGCAGAGACGAAGCAGGCAAAACTATCATGATTTCACGACATGTTTGAGGAGAGAGAAAGTTTAGGCAAAACTGTCATGATTTCATGACAAGTTGAGTTGGAGTGTTGAGTTGGAAGTGTCACGATTTCGTGACAAGTTGAGTTGGCAGTGTTGAGTTGCAGGAAGTGTCACGATTTTGCGACAAGTTTCAATGAAGTTGTACGGATGCAGAAAGTGTCACGATTTCATGATAGGTTGAGTTGGTAGCTTGCAGTTGGCGAAAGCGTCATGATTTCATGACATGTTCCAGTTTCACGGGCATATGGCAGAAAAGTGCTTAAGGCGAAAGCGTCATGATTTCGTGACATGTTCCGGTTTCGTGGGCATATGGCAGAAAAGAGCTTAAGGCAGCGAAAGCGTCACGATTTCGTGACATGTTCCAGTTCCACGAGCAGTTGGCAGAAAAGAGCTTAAGGCAGTGAAAGCGTCACGATTTCATGACATGTTCCATTTTCGCTAGTGCAAACCGAGAAAAGGTTGAAGAAGCAAGAAGTGTCACGATTTCATGACAAAGTTGCAAATGACGTCAGCAAGAGGCAAAGGTGTCGCGATTTCATGATAGAAGCTGAGAAGAAGGCTTTGGAGTCTAAAGCGTCATGATTTCATGATAGAGTTGCTGATGACGTCAGCAAGAGGCAAAGGTGTCACGATTTCATGATAGAAGCTGAGAAGAAGGCTTTGAAGTCTAAAGCGTCGTGATTTCATGATAGAGTTGTTGATGACGTCAACAAGAGGCAAAGGTGTCACGATTTCATGATAGAAGCGGAGAAGAAGGCTTTGAAGTCTAAAGCATCACGATTTCATGACAGAAGTGAGATGACATCAGCGAAAGGCAAAAGTGTCACGATTTCACGACAGAAGAGCAAAGGAAGCAGACAAAAGCAAAAGCGTCATGATATCGCTACAACAAGCTATAGAAGGTGTACGACAGGCAAAGGTGTCACGATATCGTGACATGTTGAAGTTTCATGCCAGAAGCAATAGGGAGGTAGTGAAGCCGACAGAGTTAAATCTGGGCCGACGTAGTGCAGGGTTTTACAGCCGACGTGATTGAAGGTTAATCAGCCGACTAAGATCAAGATTCTAATCTTGAGATTATGAATATAAAAGGAGGGATGCTTGAAGAGTTTGGCATCGATCGAAGTGTGCGTTCGAAGTGCGATCTACGCAATTACAGTGCAGGGGAGAAGTTCGATCGTCGAGAAGCAGAGTGTGCAAAGTCTGTGCTGCTGTGGTTGCACAAAGTGTGCGAAGACTATACTACGGTGGATGCGCAAAGGAGCTGAAATTGTTGGTGTTGCGACATTCGGAAGACAGCGTGTAGAAGTGAGAAGTTCGATAGCCGAAGTGCTATGTGCTGTTGTGTTGCGCAGTCTGTGTGAAAGTTGGTGAAGACTTGGGGACAGCATTGAGCAAGCATCTGAAAGCTTGAGAACCATTTTCCTTAACCATTTTTGAGGACCAGATTGAGGATAGAGATTGAGGTAGAAGAGGACATTTGTGCTAGACCGAAGGACTATGTTTTAGTGCAAATTCGAGGACCAGCTTTGCGGTGACAGAGTTGAGGACAGAGATCTCCAGCCAGAGCAGGGAAGACAGGTGTCTTCTATGGAAAGAGTTCCACTTGCTAAGGGCATAGGAGGTAGAGGTCTTCTAGAGGTTCACCAACCAAAGCAGAATTAGGGGAAGGTATCTCCTTTGGGCAGAGGCTCATAAACATTGTAATCGAGAAGTATTCCTAGAGGACTTTGATAAAATTTAGTAAGAAATTTTATCCGTGGAGTAGCCCGCATTGGGTGAACCACGTAAATTGTTGTGTCTCTTTGTTGTTGATGTGTTGTGCATTGTTTTAATTGCTGCTCTTGATACTGCTATCTATTCTCTGCATAAAGCTGATTTGAAAGTTGATTTAAAGCAAAAGTAAAAAGTGGTCTTATACTGTTCACCCCCCCTCTCAGTATAAGCTTGTGTTCTTCAAAACTTTTATATTTTTATATGAATTTTTAGATGATGGAATTGTGTTATATACAAGATGATCTATATACATTATATAAGGTTATTTGAGTATAACATGTCTAAGGTTGCTTCAAAATCAAAGGCGGTTTTGAAGGATAATTTGGTTGTGTTGAAGGTAAGAACAAAAGGTGATGAATAAAAGGCAGTGATAACAAAAGCTTTGTTATAATGTAGAATAATGTAGCAAAATATTTGACTTTTATATGTGGAAAATTGATCATGTTACAAAATAGAATGTAAGAAGGATAAGAAAATTCTTCATTTTTATCACTATATTCCAAGTCTTGATAAGATGGAGGGAGCGTATATGAAATATATGCATGGGTGTTATTTGGTAAACAAGGATGATCATATATGGATGAAGAAAAGTGATGGATAGAAAATAATTGTGATAATAGAGAATGTATAGAAGTTAATGTTTCAACCGTTAAATATTCTTCAAATGGTGTTGGGTCACCATGTATGGTAACACTTTTATTTGCAAGTTCAAACTTCAAACATTGGTGAAGAGTGGAAGGGACAACCCTCATCGTATGAATCCAAGGACTTCTGAGAAGTAGGTTGTAAGGTGAAGGGCAATATGCTACATAAGATAGAGTATCCAGGATCTTGGATCCAATATTAAAGGGAGGAATTATAGTACCTTGAGCTTCTTGAATTTCATTGTTAAAATATTTTATAATAACATTTGATTCATTAATATGTTCTTCCTTTGTTTTGAGTTTTTGGAATAATTGATAAGTGCATAAATTAAGAGAGAAGCCATTATAAACCATGATAGTTTTAACATGTGTTTCTTTACTAGATCCTGTAATGTAAAGATAGGAGTCTTCTTGTGGAGTAGAGGAAGGAATCTCCTCATCATAGAATGAAATATGGTTAACCTCAAGAGGGTTTACACCATTAATTATGTTCTTAGAGAAAATATGATGAGGAACAAATTGTTGGCTAGGTATCTTGAACAAATTTTCCTTATGAGAACTTTGTAATACCTCTAAAAGGGATATCTTCGCTTGAGGATTAATCACTTGTTGTTGGCTATCAAAGTGGATTTCAGATTGGGATTTTGATTCTAAAGATGAGCTTTCTATGCTTACATTCCATTTTGGATCATTCTCTAGAGCCAAAGATAGTTTTGAAGGTTGGTCAAATGAGGAATCCATCTCTTGAATATCAGATTGGGTTGATTGAACTTGAGGTTGCTCATTTATAGTTTTTGTTACAATATTAGTAATATCATCATGAAGGGACACATTAACATGCAATATTTGATTGGTTTCCTATTGTTGATAATTGAATAGGGGTTCTTGGGATATCTCCATGTCTTGATTTATTATTGGTATTTGTTGTGTAGGAGTTTGATTGTTTACTGGATATTTATCATTAGTTGTAGATTGTAATTCCTTTATATTAAAAAGACCCTCATCAATCAAATCTTGAATTAAACATCTTAAGTCTTTACATTTTTGTGTCATATGTCCATCTACTCTATGATATTCACAATGTAGCTCAGGTTTAAACCAATATATTGTGGTATTAGGTTGTCTTATGGAAGGGAGTTCAATCCTATTTGTGTCAAGTAAATACTTGAGAATTATATCCATTGGTTGATTGAGCTTAGTAAATTTACGTGATGAAGGTTTTCGAGCGGTTTTTGATACGTACCTTAGGAATTCAGTCATAAAAGGGCCTAATGGTTTCTCACATCTCCTTTCTTTATTATGGGTAGAATGATGATAGGAAGATTGCGATGTATGAGGTGAGTGCATGGTAGAATTGGAAGAATAAGTATTTTCTTGTTGAAATGGATGTGTTGTATTGAAAGAAGAATATTGAAAGGGTGGAGAAGGATTGTATGTGGATCAATAGACATAATATGGATATATGGGAGAATAGATAATATCGTTATGAAGAGGATTGGCAAAGGGATTGTCCTGTTGGAGTAAGGATGAAAAATGAGAAAAATGTGATGGAGGTGATGTTGAATAGGGATGAGGTTGGTCATAATCAACAAATGTATTTGGCTGAATTCTTCCAACATTACTGATGGGCTCATATTGATTTTAGTAAAAACTCATGGTTTCTTTAGTACTTCTAAAAGTAATATTTAGCATCTATTATTTAGAATTGAATCTAAAACATACAAACTTGAAATGATGATTTTTTTTTCTTGTTTATATATATATATATATATATATATATATATATATATATATATATATATATATATATATATATATATATATATATATATATATATATATATATATATATATATTATTTTTTTTTTTTTTTTTGTTTTTTTTTTTTATATTTTTGAATCAAAAAGATGCCTATGTTATTCACGTCGGGTTCACCAAAATGTATCACTCCAAATTTTTCACATCCCTACCTTCAGGCTATAGGATCCGTGCCCGAAGGAGGATGGGAAAAGGATGGCGTGATACCTCGGACTGAGAGGCCTTGCAAAGGTCCCGCCTCTCGGGGGAGGTGTATTATGGTGATTTTTTGATGGATGGTGGGTTCACCAGGAAACGTTTGAATGGCAGTTTCCATGCCTAGGTTGGGAATGTGTTTTATGTGTTCAGTTTTATCCTTAAACATTCAAGTCCTAGGTTTGGCCAAATGAATCTAAATTGCTCTATATGAAGATGCAGATTAAATGAATACAGAAGAACAAATTAGGACAAAAAATAGATAAAGTAAGCAAGATTAAAAAGTCATACCTGATTCGGATGTCTGATGAAGATTCTGATTCTTGAAGCAGTCAAGATCACCTCTGATTTGATAGGATCATCTGCTATCAAACAAGATTATCTGAGATTTGATGAATTCATCAGACGAATTCATCAGAGACCTGCAATCAGAGAAGTAGACATAAAATGCAAAAAATGCAACTATTCTAACAGAGGGCAATGATGTAGAATAATAGGAATAACATTAAAATGATGATAATAAACAAAATACGAGTGTACTACAATGACTTAATGACAATTGGTGACTTAATTATGCATTTAAAGCTACATGGGTGAACTCCAAAATGCAGAATAGAAAAAAATAATAAATAAACTAGCTAATTGTAGAATAAAACAACAGATTGAAAAGAGGAAAATGCAAACTCTGGGCACTGATTGCCCCCAATGATGATTGCAGTCGAAATCCTCTCTGATTTGACAAGATCGTCTCTGATCTGAACAAGATCGTCTGCGACGATGTAAGCTTGCTTCGACTAAAAAATGATAAGGTTCCTACAAGAAAATTGGATGCAACAAATGTAGATGGTAATACAGATTATTCTAATGCGTGTGAAGGTCGATTTACAAGAAATTTCAGCCAGGGTAATGCTAAGGGGAGGGCCTAGGATTAAATAGGCTTGGTTAGGAGGTTGGAGATCATCCTTATTTAGGATATCTCCAATAGGGAGGGTCTCTAACGGTGTAGACATGCTTCTGCCTGGATTAGAGATGTCGTTGGAACAGAAGCTAATTATGAAAAATCATTTTTGGGACAAAATCATCTAGATGTCCTAGCCCAGATGAAATCGTCCGATCTGAGGCGATATCGTCTGATCGGCGACGATATCATCAAATGGTCAAAACAAACTCTAAAAATGGCATAGGAAATGAGGAAACAGATTAAGCGGCGGTTTGGGAGTGGTTTTGGAGGTTAAAATTTGAATTTGAATTATTTACTAGAGTAATTGTAATTATTAAGGTTTTACTGTGCCAATTTTAGGGTGTTACACTTTCCAATATGATATGGAGTTGTATTGAACTACCTTTTTTCTCCTTGGAAAGAGCATTTATAATGAGGGTAGAATCTTCATATTTTTGTAGGTGTCTTATTCATTGTTCTACTACCAAATTTAGTCCAATATCAAATGTCAACACCTTTGCCACATTGTTGGAAGCAATTCCTATATTGATACAATACTTGAGTGCAAGTATCCCATAGTTTCATGATCACTCCCCTACAGCTGCTCTATCTGGATTTGACTTAGATGCCCCATCAAAGAACAAAGCAAGATAATGTATATTTGGTGGTATTATTACTAATACATTCATGTTGGTTGAGATGAAATATTGAAGTTCTAACTTGCTAATTAGATTTAATTCCTTCACATTCAAGATTTGTTGATTCTACTTATGTTTGAAGGTGGTTTTCAAATTAGTCACTAGGTCTTTGATTATTATTTCAATGAGAATACTTTTTTCCTCCCTTACCTTCAAATATCAACTTTTTCCTATCCTCTTAAATATTCCAAACAAAAAATAAGGGTATGAATTTCCAAATATATTTTATTAATGTCTCTCCCTTTAGTTCTCATTCATATTTTGATTATCAATTGACTAGACAACCTTCCATGTTCAGAGTTCTTGATAAGAGATATCCAAAACAATGGGCTATCTTCAACCATATGGGACTAGTTGAGTTACACTCAAATAATAAGTGGAGCATAGTTTTGTTGTGCTTCATACATCTAGAACACACATGGGGACCAACAATATTCCTTTTTTACAAGTTGTCACCTGTGAGAATCTTGTTCTATAAAACTAACCAAGAAAATACTTGAATCTTGGGTGGCAAATTTAGATTCCAAATTGTTACCAATATTTTATTGGGAACTTCATCTAGTTGCATCTATGTACCCATATAAACTATATATTCATATGATTTATTTATGTCTCCCCAAATAAGCTAATCCAAACTCTATTTTTTCAATAGTTTCATGTGTTGTTTTCTTGAAATGATTCCATTCTATTGTTAGGAATGATGGTAGTGGGAGATATCTCCTTTCCGTTGTGTTGTTATGCCAATATAGAATTTCATTAAGCTTTGAGATTTACAAATTTTGTAGCTCTTCTTTAAGAGTTGAACTACAACTTAGGAAAGGAGGTTTTCTAAGTATTGGATCGTTCTATAAATCATTTGAGATCCATCTCTTAGAAGTCAGAACATATTTTTTTAAATCAATTGCTTGTATTCCATAATATAATTTCATATTAGAAATGTTCCAAATGTTATGTTTATATTTCTCATTAGGTGTAAACCTATCATTGATTTTGCATATTTAGCTTTCAAAATAAAATTTTATGGGAATTCTAGAGATTGATATAGATGTCACAAAAGTTTTACCCCTAGTGCCTTTGTCATGATTTTTTCTCATATTATTCCTAATCCCCATGATCTATTTCTATAGCAACTAAATACCAACTGACTAAATAGAATATTTTTTTTAGTTTTTTACCTCCTTGTCAAAGGAACAGACCATCAAGTGCTTGTAGAACAATATTTTAGGAATGGTAAACTAGGAATTGATATATTGAAAGTGCAAACAAGACTAGTCTAATTAAAAAAAAATTTCTTGCTAAACTCAATCATCCATTACTATATGCTTGTATTTATTTCTATAGTTTCTCAATATTTGGCATTAAATTATTTCTTTGTTTGAGATAGATCCCATTGGAACCCCTAAGTATCTAAAATATTGATTTGGTCCTTCCTTGAATCTGAGTGTTTGGGTAAAACATCTATTTTCTACTAGCATTATATTAATTGTATAAAATTAACTTTTATTACAATTTAGACAACTCTTGAATTTTTTTATATTATACTCAGTTATTTATCCCAATAATATTGTGTCATAAACTAATTGGGCATGTGTGATGGGTCTAACACCTTGGATAATTATAATTTCATGTAACTCTCCTACACTTCTCATATTCCTAAGAGCTCTTCCTAGTGTTTTTGCTAGTAATATGTAGAGGTATGGAGATAGTGGACAGCCTTAACAAATTCCTCTATAATTTGTAAATAAAGCAAAGGTGTTAGCGTATATTTGTTGTTATTACATTATATTTCAGGCATATTGTTAACTTGTTATTTGTTATAACAAGTTCTATTTCAGCCTCGGATGGTTTCGTAACCTCCGGGCTATTTCAGCCTGCAGATGTATTATTTAAACCATCCCGGACATGAATCAAACTGCTATTTTATCTAACATGGTATCCGAGCTTGTGCAAAATTTTTTTGCAGATGCTTGCTGGGACGTGCGACTGTAAATTGCAGACAGTTGCTGGGAGGACGCATTTTCTCTATGCTGGGAGGACGCAATTTTTTTTCCTTCTATGCTGGGAAGGCAAATTTTTTTTTTTTTTAAATCACGCCACGCGCAATCGCGCGACGTTTCGTGGAGTTTTATTAAAAAAAAAAAAATTTACGCCACGCGCAATCGCGTGGCGTCACAGCGAGATTTAAAAAAAAAAAATTATTCGTCGCACACAGACGTGTGACAGGATAATCCTCGTCGTGCATCCACGCACGACTGAGGGAGATCCTCCCCCCTCCCCCTCCCGTCACACAGACACGACACGTCGCGTGTCCGCACGATGTTGGGGAGGCCCCCCCACCTCCCTCCCCCTCCCATCATGTAGATGCGACACATCGTGTGTCCGTGCAATGTTGGGGAGGCCCCCCACCTACCTCCCCCTCTCTTCATGCAGACGTGCCATGTCGTGCATCTGCGTGATGTTGGGGAGGCCCCCCCACCTCCCTCCCACTCTCGTCGTGCAGACATGTGTCGCACGTCCGTGCGACATCTGGAGGCCCTGCATGGAGGAGCAACACCGACGTAGCGGAGGAGTAGCGCCAACGCTATGGAGGAGCTAGCCCGTGTGCTACTCAGTGTCGCCACAAGAAAAATCTCCCTCAGTCGTGCATGGATGCACGACGAGGATTATCCTGTCGCACATCTGCACGCGACGAATAATTTTTTTTTTTTTTTAAATCTCGCTGCAATTTTAGTCTCCATTATACCTCTTCTTCATAATTTAGCTTGTATAACTCTGTTAGCATATCTTTTCTTTGATCAATTTGTTGAGAGAAAGGAAATGTGTTCTCTAGCTCTATTTCCAATTTCTTAAGTTGTAAAATTATCTCTTTTCTTTGAAATGGATTTTTGGATAATCACTTCCTAAATTCTTTTTAAAGTCTTACATATTTTTATCTCCAAATGTCTTGATACTTTTTTGATGATACTTTCTATTGACAAATTTTCTCTATCATTAGTTTGAAGTCTTCCTGTTCTATCCATATTGAATTGTATTTGAAGGAGATCTTTCTTACTTCCTAATTGTTTTGAACCCTCTCCAATAGAATTGATTTATGATCAAATATTGCACTTTGGATTATATGGCTAGTTAGAAGTGGATATATAGTTAAGATATTCTCACTAACTAAGAATCTATCTAATATTTTTGTAATGTAATAGATTCTTGATCTTCTATTTGTCTAGGTGTACTTCCCTTTTTGAGGAATGACATCCTATAGATTTTCTTGAGTAATTATTATAGGTTTGTGAACCATAAATATTAGGAAATATTATTCATAAGCAAAGGTTTAAATACAATTGCAATTGGCTAAAGATAGCCAACGCGTTTCTACCATGAAGGTAGCTAACAAAAAAAATATAAAATGGCACTAACCTACTAACAAGATAGGAAATTATGCTAACTAATATGCCAATGAATCAACAACTAATATTCACTAACAATGCGAATATCTACCTAGGATAAAAAAATGATGTAATAACTAAATCTACCGTAGTAAATGAAATCTACCCTAACATCCCCCCTTTATTACATTATTTTGAAATACAAAGAGTGTTGCGAAACAACTCAAATTTGACACGTGCACTTGCCTTAGTGAATATATCTGCAACCTGTTCATCGGTGGGAATGTAGTAACTTATATTCTACCCTAACAAAAAATGGTAATTACCCAAGATAGGAATCTAGATATTATCCAAGTAATGGGATAATTACTCTAACACCCCCCTTATTCTATTATATACATTATTTGGGTAATGTATATAATTCCCCCATATAGTGAAGGAGAGAAATGAAAGATGTTGGCTCTTGCTCTGGCTCGGGCTTTGGCACATGGCTCTAAGTGTACCTCTAAGTGTACCTCTGGGTCTATCTCTAGATCTTTATCACTGGATCTGCCACTAGGTCTACCATAGGTTTTACCTTTCTTGTAGAAGCCATACAACATTTCTTTCATCTTGGTCCATTGTGTGAGATCTATCCATCCACAATCGATATGAACCTTGTTGGTCATTTTCACTTTGTACCAACAATTTGAAGAGGAGTGATTTGTACATCCACATGTGTCACAAGGATGTAGTTTCCAACACCTAGCTGCTACATGTCCTGTTCTTCCACAATGACTGCAACAATGCTTTGTAGGAGTTGTAGGAGATTTAGGTTTTACAAACATGGTTTTACTGGTACTTGCTTGTTCATCATAGCCAAGGCCTTCTTTCTTTGGCCTGACATTTGGCATTATAGGAGTTTTAATGCCTTTCCCATGTTTACCTAATCCTTTTCCATTGAATCCCATTTTGTTCATCAGTTTGGATCCAATGCCTTTGGTGTGTTTTTCAAAACACCCAAGTTCTTCATCTTCATCAATGCTTTTAACAATATGGCATTTGTCACTATTGATGAGATTATGGAGCTCTTTTTGAGGATTTTCAGCTTTTAAGTCATTGGTGTCACAAGCAAAATTTGCTCTTGTAATGAGATCACCTGTGCTACAACTGATATCTACCATTGAAGGCAAGAGGTCGCTTGTATCACAACAAGCATTGGCCACAATGGGCTTAAGGTCACTTGTGTCACAACAAGCATTCACCACCATGGGCTTAAGGTCACTTGTGTCACAACAAGCATTCGCCATCATGGGCTGAAGGTCACTTGTGTCACAACAAGCATCGACCATTAGGAGCATGACCTCTGATTCCTCACTGATTTCCCTTTTCTTTTTACGTTGGGCAATGTCAAGTGAAACAAATGACATGTATATTGCCCTTACAATGCCAATAGGGATTAGAGCACCATTGTTCTGAAGGTCTTCACAAGCTTCAGAATCTTTGAGAATAGATCTTACACCATTGCGTAGTGTGAGAAATTGTCCATCCTCATAAAAATCCATTCCTTCCATCCCTGGTGGAAAGTAAGGACCTTTAACTGATTTAGCAACATCATCAGTTAGTTTTGGGGCATTCTTCTTCTTTGATCTACCCATTTCTTAAGGTGTCGGTCTCTACCGAAAATGCACCTTTTACAATAGAATTTTGCAAGAAGTTTGACTAAGGTGTCGGTCGCTGCCGAAAATGCACCCTTACAAGTCTTCCCCCCCTTTTTGCAAAATATTCTTTGATGGAATTTTGCAAGAAGTTTGACTAAGGTGTCGGTCACTGCCAAAAATGCACCCTTACAAGTCTTCCCCCTTTGTTGCAAAATATTTTTTGAGGTAGGAAGAAAATATTTATCCCCTCTTAAGAGCAAAAAATTGCAACTTATGAAGCTTTAAAAGAGGCTTTTACAAAGATTGTCTTCTAGGCAAATTTCAAAAATTTCACCAAAAAATCCCCCCTTTATTACAAGTACTTCAAGCAAAATATTTGCTATTATGAAGCCTAAAAAGAGGTTTATAATGGTGCTTCCTAGGTTTACAAATCTGTTCACCTTAGGTAATTTCTGAAGTTTTCCCTTTAGTGCAAAAGATACTTCTACAAAACTTTGCCTCCTAGGCAAATTATCAAAAAAGTTTCACCAAAAAATCCCCCCCTTATTACAAGTACTTCAAGCAAAAATTTGCTATTATGAAGCCTAAAAGAAAAGGTACAATTTGATGATTTCTTCCTTTCTGATTGCCTTTTAACAATGTTTTGTTTTTCACTTTTAGGGCAAAAGATTCTGAATAAACCTTTGCCTCTTAGGCAATTTATCAAAAAGTTCACCAAAGAATCCCCTCCTTATTATAAGTACTTCAAGAAAAAGTTGCTATTATGAAGCCTAAAAGAAAAGGTATAATTTTGATGACTTCTGCTTTTCTGATTGCCTTTACAAGTTTTATCTCCCTTTTTTCAAAATATGTTTTGAAGGAAGAAAGGAATTATTCCCCCCTTAGTGCAAACAATTGCTACTTTGAAGGTTCCTTATCTCACCAAAATGGTCTCTCTTTCGATATACCCAAAGAGTACTGAAAGAGAATTCACTCAAATTGATATTTAATGGCACCTGCCTAAAAACCCTTTTGAAGAAGGATGATCAGTTTGAGGAATTTAAGCCAAACAAGAAGAGTGAATTTTGGGTTTTTATGGAGTAAATATAAAAAAATTGGCTTTACCTGTGCAATAAATTACACAAATGGGTGTAAAATTTGGGGTCTTAAGCTCGCTTGATTTTAACTTAAGAGGTAATTGCAAAAACAAGAATTTAAATGCAACAAACCATCAAAAGTGCCCACAAATTTTTAACACTTAGGTGTCGGATTCTACCAAAAATGCACCTATTTTTACAATGCCAATTTAACAAAAGGTGTCGAATGCTATCGAAAATGCACCTTATTATAGTAATTTTTGCAACAAAATTGTGATTTTTGGTTTGCAAAAATTTTGATATTCAATTTCTCCCCTTGTCTTACAATTTTGCAAAGAATTTGACAAAAACAATTGCCCTCCTTTTTGTGTTGCAAAATAAACAAGTTTCAATGTTTCAACCCTTTGATTTTCACAATTTTCCCTTTCCTTGTGTTATAATTTTGCAAAGAAGAATACACATCTGTCCCCCTTTTGTTTGCAAAAGAAACAAGGTTTTGGAAAATTTAGATCTTCAATGTGATGAGATCCTTCTCCAATTTGCAAAAAATGAATGTGCAATATTTTGTGTTATATCCCAAGGTTTGAGAAAACAAAATGCACAAGTTGCTTTTGATTTTGCAAAAAGTTTTGATATTCAAGTGCCCCCTCCTTGTGTTACAAATTTGCAAAAAAGAATCACAATTTCTTGTCCCCCTTTGCTTTGCAAATTTAACAAGGTAGCACACCTTTCAAGTCAAGTCGACACACGACAAGCTTTTGAAAGGCAATCCAGAACCAGTCGACACACGACTTGGTATTAGTGGACCCAAGGTCTATTCTTCATGAGAAAAACTCTTACTCTCAAAACTAGTGTGTTAGAAAAATTTTGAGAAAGTTTTTAGAACTCCCTAATTTGCAAAAAAAATAGTGTTATTCTTTGTGTTACATCCCCTTTTGGAGAAAACAAAAACACTCTTTTGTTTGAAATTTGCAAAAAAAATAGGTTCTCTCTTTCCTCTTTTGGTTTAATTTGCAAAAATTTAAATTAATCAACAAATTTAATTAATAATAAAATAATTTTGTTTAAAAATCAATTAAATTAAAAATAAAATTGATTTTAAAAACAAAATTATATTAAATTATTAATAAAAATTTTTGAAAAACTTAAAACAAAATTTGCAAAATAAAAGAACCGAACCTTGGCACAATTTTTTTTATATCAAAAAAATTATTTATGAACTACCCGAATGGAGTCAAACTCCCAACCTATCGGGCAAGGTTTTACCGCGGGACCTACCCACTGGTCAGCTAGAGCACCCGATAGGTATAGAGGGGAGGCCATTGATATTTGAAATCGTGACCTTCCCTAAAAAGGTTTTAAAAACTTTTGTGGGAATTATCTCACATGCAGCGTGAAGTTGCACGGTGAAGAGAATAAAATGCTCTCCACACCCTTTAGCTTTCAATTACCTTCAGGTAATCTTATCATCCACAAACTCTTTTACTACCCACATTGATGAATCAACACATGCCACATCACATCTGGTTAAAACTTACCACGCATCCATCAATTGCCACATCACGTCAACCAGGACCAATCAGCACATACCACTTCACATGCCAGATGGATGTCATGTCAAAAAATAGTTATTTGCCTCAAAACTTGAGCCCATCAAGTCAGCAGAGTGGTTGATCATGCCATATGTTCACATAGTGAGCACATCACCAGTTGTCACTTATATTCTATGTGTACCATGTTAGCCTCATCGAAGTGTGTGCCTACCTTGGATCATGTGTAGGTCTACATTCACTTTGAGATTTGCACTGAAATTTTCATAATTTGTGTTCCAAAGGTCATGCACCCTAGCGACATTAGGTGATCCACCTATCTTAGAGTCATTGCATCATCTTCAGTGCAACTGGTGGTAGTATGTTCTTGTAGTGGTTACGAGAGTTATCAACAGTGGGTATCAATGTTAGGAAGTGAAATCACTATGCAGTACAAGTAGCTAAGAAAAAGGACTAAGTGGGCCAAATCAGGCTAGATGTCTGACCTGCTAGATGTTTGGGTCATACATCTAGATAGCAAGCTAGATGTCTAACCTGCTAGACATCTAAGTCTAGATGTCTGGTTTGCCAGATATCTAGGCTACTAGATGTCTAGACTAGACATTTGAGTTACCAAAAATCTAGGATGGTAGACATCTAGGCCAGATGTCTAGGATACCAGATGTCTAGGAAGGTAGATGTCTAGGCTAGATGTCTAGGTTACCAGATGTCTAGGATGGTATATGTCTACGCCAGATGTCTAGGCTACAAAATGTCTAGGTTGGTAGATGTCTAGACTTGATGTCTGACCAAGTAGACGTCAAAGCAGTGGACATCTAGGTAGATGATAGCTTACAAAATATGAATAATTTTGATTCCATATGAAAATGAATATTCTTGTAGAGGTCTCCATGGGGAGAGGAAATGAATAGTTGGAGTCTTCCTTCAGCTCTATAAAAGGGATGTGATCCCTTGCATATTATTATGGTTGTTGAAAAGGTTGAAATACGTGAATGTAAATTTTATTGAAAACAATAAAAGAAGTTGTTATTACCCTATGGTTTTTCCTACACATTGCAGGTTTCCACATAAATATCTATCTCACTTGTGTTGCTGAAGAAGCAAAATTTACATCACCTTAAGGGCACTTAATCGCAATGTAGGACAGTTTGAAAGCATTCAAAGGGAAAATAGCATAAAATTATAATATAATGAAATGAAGCAAATGTGTAATAAATGAGGAGGATTTCTCCTTCTATTCATTCATCCATAAATTCAAATGTGATTACAATACATTCCCTCGAGGGCTTTTACAAATGTGATACATGTCAACATTACACAGTGCAAGGGATCAAATCCCTTGAAAGGGACTTAAAGCGATGTTCTATATTGTGAATCTCGCATTCCCACAATAGAGATCTAGTCTTGGGCTTCTATTCCTTGCCTCTTTAGCTCCTCCATTTTTTCTAGAATTCCTACACCTACACACAACGTATTGAAAAGGAGTTAGTAGCACCTACGTTATAGATATAAAGCCTTGAAAACATAGAAAAGCGATTAATCTAGAAAGATCAAAACTAATCCATAACACATGAAAATTTGTTCTAAATACTATATAAATGCAATATAATCTAATCTAAATGCTTTTGGAGAGATCTGAACACAATATTTAAGGTAAAAGTATGCAATAATAGTGATCGTCCCTGACAGGGACACCTAAACCTGTAACAATGGGGACCTCAAATGTGCCATCAAATCAGCTCCAAACTTCACCAAATTTGGACCATGGGTTGATCTAAGCATTCCTAAGGGGTCTATGGAGGAATTTTACCCAAATTCCATGTTGTTTTCTAACCATCCCTAGGTGTGACACCTATTGACTGCTAACCATCCCTAGGTGGGGCGGTTACAAATATGGCCTATTTTTGTCACCAATGCTATTGGGATTTGGTCCAAAACTAGTTTAGGGGTGTTGTCAGTAGATGGGGCCAAATTTACCTTCAATTTGGCCAGTTTGGGATGGTTGGATCGATTCCTATTGCCCCTAAAAGCACCTTTGAATGAAGAGGGTTTCAAGGTCAAATGGGGGACAAAGTTTGGTTTACAAAATGTGAGGATAGAATTGGGTAGCACTTCATTGCTCAAATGCTTCAACTCTCCTCTTTCAAAATGGATGAATGCACATATTTTTATAGTCCAAAAGGGCATATAGAGCAAAGGGGGAAGTCTTGCCATGCAATACAGGTGCTGCCACTTGTCCAATAATTTGGCATGCATTGGTGAGGGAAGGTTGCCCATTTGGAGCTCCCAATTTATAGTCCCTGACTCTAATGGCAAATCCCCAATAAATTTGGGGTAATTAGACATGGAAATGGTAGTCCTTTATTGCCATTTCATGCCTCTATTTACTTTTTCAAGGGTTTTTTTAGGGACCATCCCACCCAAGGACGATTATGGATGGTCGTCCCTAGGTGGGACGGTCACCAACTGTGAGCATCCCTTGGTGGTACGGTCACAAGGAAGTGTCTTAAAACTGCGCTAAAATAATGGTAAGCTTCCAAAATGTGTTTTTTAGCCTTATGCAAGCTTATAGGGGTGCCCAATGGGGCCATATGATATCAATAAGAGTGGCATATATGATGCACTGGTAGTCTTAATTGATTTACGTGATTTAGGTGTCTACAGATGCCCCTTTTTAGGATGTGCTATGTGCAACAAAGTGCTAAGAAAAAATAGATAATTAAATCATAAAATTATTAAGTTTTTTCATTAACCTAATCAAATATGGATGCCTTTGTTGTGGACAGATCATACATTCTTGGAATCCTTGCCATTGACATAGTTGAAGGATCGATTTCGGGTATACCTTTCAACTGTGTTGTAGTAACAGTATTATGGGGCTTAGGGTATACTAGGTCTTGGTGCCTTGTATTCTTGTAAACATTTACATGCATAAATTCCTAATGATTCAATGAGGTGAAGCCTATCTGATTGTTTCTTATGCTTATTCTTTACCCCAACATGGGCTTGAAATTTTATCTTTAGCCAAGATTCTTTTCAATGCATGGAATTTACACTTCTGAGTGTTTTAGTGTTGATTTAATTTTTGAATTCATTATTATGACTACCCCCTCAAGCGATGAGTCTATAAGGGCATGACCAATAATAAAGTGATGATTCACTTGACTCATATGACTAAATTGGGGTAACTCTCTATCTTTCCCATGGTACTATATACCTGTTTGAAGGGGATTTTTGACTATTTTGATGAATATTTTTGGAAGCAAAAGGCTAAAATTTTCATTCCCGTGGGGAGGTCAATCCATGGAGGTCTTCTTGGGGATTAAAATAAATACTTTTTATGGATCCAAAAATATTATAGGTTCAATCTTGATCCCTGCTAATTTTGTGACCTTTCTACCTTGTTTTTGGTGGGTTTTTTACCCCTTTTTTTATATTTTTAAGCTTTTTTTGAATTTTGATTTTTGGAGTGTGAGGTCTGAGGACCCACTTTATTATAGCCTATGGGTAGCTTATGGACTATGATGTAGCTTTTGACTTCTTACATATGGATATATATGTGTGACTTTACTTTGATCATTATGTCATTTTTTACTAGCTTTATGATATGTATGCTAATCTATGCTTTATGATGCTTTTGATGAATGCCTATAATGTATGCATGTATTGATCCTATGATTTGAGTTGATGATATGTAGATGTGTATATGAAAAATGTAATGGATTATGTGATTTAATTTTGTATTATGGATTTGTGATGACTATTTTATGCATTATATGCTAGCACCATAGACTGTACAAAATGTATCTTTGTTATTATAACACTTATTTAATGGGTTTTGTAATGTTTATGAACATGTGATAACATGATGCAAAATGAAATGGATAATGTAATATGATATGATATTATTTGATAGTTTTGAAGAGACTCAAACACTGTAGTTACCTAATCAAAAGTCGTATAATAACTTATGCAAGATCTTTTGACAAAGTTTGTACCTACAAAGATAACCAAGATAATCAACATCCTTGTGTGTGCACGTGAGTTCATTACCATGATAACGCATAAGATTACCCTAGTGCAAATGGTATTCACTTAGTCCATCAGTACTAAAGATCATTTTGCTAGTCTCATTATCCTGAGTTTTTTACTTAGTTATATTAGACTACTAGGTAATCTAGGTTACAACAAGCTAGCTCATCCACATTCAAACATTGGTCTATACCTAAGCAAGTTGCTTAATTGATAGATATATCATCATGTGGGAGGCTACCACCATTGACAAGTAGGCTATCCACAAAACCTGTAATGAGGATCACCTTATGGTTCTCTAATGATGAGAATTTCAGGGATTCAAGTTCAAGACTCCCTTATTTTCTTTTAACTTTGAATTTATCAAGGGAGTTGTTCATTTTGATTTGGTGAGAAAGGTATTTTAGTAGTGATGAGACCACTATTTATTTTTGCTTTTTCTAAAGTGATAATAATCACTATTTCTTTTTGCATATTTTTGAAGTGATAATAATCATTGTTTTGATTTTTCTCTTTGGGATACTTGCCCCAGTGTAGGGCAAGAGATTTTAGGTAAGGAGGAACTTGTCCTTTTGTAAATTTTTAGCATCTTTGAACCATTCACATAGGGGGATTAGAAAGATAAACTTTTTCTCTTAAAATTAACCTAGACCACTTTATAGTTTTCATATTTCCTTGTGCTAGACTTGGATTTATTAATGTGAAAATGTGTTGGGATTTTTATGTATACCAAGCATTATCCAAGTAGGATTCTACCTTCTAAAAATCATGATATCTTTCTACAAAATCTGAGAAGACAACTAGATATGGTTGAGTGACCAAAAACTTTAACTATGTTTTACTAAAAATGGCTAAGTGATGGGAAACAGACATATAATATGGAATGTGAATGTACATGGTATATGTAATGTAAAAAGGTGGTAATATTGACTCATAATAACAATGATTTTAATAGATTCCTAGTGTACATACCTGGTGCTAGACATGTATGATCAATTTGGAATGATGCATAATGTAATGATGAGTATACCTAATTCAATTTAGATGAAGTGCAATGAAGCAATATTTTTGTATCTTGATGATTTTAATGATGTTTTTGTATTTTTGATATATATGTATATACAAGTTGACCAATGGGATTAATGAATGCCATTGGGGCTTTTGGGATGACCAAATGGCTTATATACACCTTTGGGGCTTTTAGGTTTGACCTAGATAGTTGTAAATGGCTTAGGAATTTTTTAGTTTGACCTAGATGATCATAGACCGCCTAGGGGCTTTTTAAGTTGACCTAGACAGTCATGGACCACCTATGAGTGTTTAAGGGTGACCAAGGGACTTATAGATGTCTTTGGGTATTTTTGGATTGACCTAGACAATGGTAGATAGTCTAAGAATATTTTTATTTGACCTAGATAGTCATAGACCACCTAGGAGTATTTTAGGTGATCTAGACGATCATCAATACTAAGGAAGTGTCATAGACTACCTAGGGGTATTTGGTTGTGAAAAAATAGCTTATAGATATATTTGGGGCTTTTTATATTGACTTAGATGATCATAGATGGTCTAGGGATATTTTCTTTTGACCTAGATGGTCAGTGATCACCTAGGGGCATTTGGGTTTACCTAGACAGTTATAGACACTAAGGAAATATCATAGACTACCTAGGGATATTTGAGGGTGACAAAAGAGCTTATAGATACCTTTGGGACCTTTTAGATTGATCTAGATGATCGTAGATGGTCTAGGGATATTTTATTTTGACCTAGATGGTTAGTGACCGCCTAGGGGTGTTTGGGTTGACCTAGATGGTCATAGATACTAAAGAAGTGTAATATACTACCTAGGGGTATTTGAGGGTGACCAAAGGGCTTATAGATTCCTTTAGGGATTTTTAGGTTGACCTAGATGATTGTAGATGGTCTAGGGACATTTTCTTTTGACTTAGATGACCAGTGACTCCCTAGGAGCATTTGGGTTAACCTAGACGGTCATAGATACTAAAGAAGTGTCACAAACTACCAAGGGGTATTTTATTATGACCAAAGGGCTTATAGATGCCTTTGGGGCTTTTTGTATTGACCAAAATGATTGTATATAGTCTAGGAACATTTTATTTTGACCTAGACGGTCATAGACTGCCTAGGAGCATTTTAGGTGACCTGGACGGTCATAGGCACTAAGGAAATGCCATAGATTTCCTACGGGTATTTTAGGGTGACCAAAGGGCTTATATATGACTTTGGGGATTTTTGGGTTGACCTAGATGGTCATGGATCACCTATGAGCATTTTAAGGTGACCAAAGTGCTTATATATGCCTTTAGATATTTTTGTAACTTTGATTACTGTGATTCTAGGAGGAAGGTGCAATACCTTGTGTGCCCCCAGCATTTTTAATAATCAAAGGAAGTGAGGAAGGTGTGATACCTTTAGAATCCTCAATTTGCTTCAATTCTTGTAATATGATTAGTGGCGAAGGTGTGACACCTTGGATACCCCCAATATGTACTATGTTTGATGCATTGTTATTGGCTTGACTAGGAGTGATAGAGACTGACTCCCCCATTGTGGCAAGGGATTCTGGGTAATATGACTATCTTTATGGGGTAAAATTAGTGACCCACTTGTGGATAAAACTTCCCTATCAATAATATTTTGGACAACATGTCTAAAATTATGACAATTGTGTTGTGTGCCAAACACTGGTGAATTTGTCCTATATTTGTCATGACACTTCTCATTTAAATTGTAAATCCAGGGAACTCGTAAGGTTGCGAAGGGTCACAGTCGAGACTATTCACACTACCACTTTAGATATGATCCATTCAACTACCATTGGGGGGTGTTTGTATAACATCCATAAGATTGTCCGCCTTAATAAAATTCATTCATAAATAATAATAATGTAGATAAATTAAACACACCAACTGATATGAAATGAGAATGCTTCTTATAAATAAACACACATCTAATATAACTAAGCTTAATTCTAAGACATAAACATACTACTATGCATAATTAAATTATGTAAATAACTAAGAGGTGTTATACTTATAGTGACACTGAGAGGGGGGTGAATCAGTGTGATCTTTTAAAACTTTAAACTTGCAATGAAATAAAGCAAACTTAAACCAGAAATAGCAAGTTAGTAAGAGAGCATCACACAACACAAAAATTTTAACGAGGTTCACCAATGTGGCTACTCCTCAAAAATGACTGCTTGGACTACCATCCAAATCCAGCCTTTGCAAAGCAACAACTTTACAACTCATTTACCAGCACCAACTGGAAGGAGCACCAACCCCTCAATTTTTTTGCACCAACAGAAAGGAGCACCAACCCCTAATTCACCAGCACCTACTGGAAGGAGCACCAACCCCTTATGCCAAGCTGCAACTTGGACTTCAAGGAAAAATACAAAAAAATACCTTCACACATTTTGCACACTATCTGTTGTTTCTGTGTACTCTAGCTTCTGCTGTAAAAGCTTCACATCACCAGTATGCTTCTGTGCAACTGCTTCTATGTAACTGCTTTGCACACTTTGCTTCGACATAGACAAACTACCACTTTGCACTCAGCTCGAATCGATACGACTCGCTCTCTGCTCACTGCGAACTTCACATGCGCAAATTTTCTTCACAAAAATCACTCCTTCAAACTCAAAATAGCCCTCCTTTTATAGATGAAATTTCAAGGACAAATCTTAAACTGAAGTCGGCTTTAACCCTAAAGAACGTCGGCTGCAAAACCCTAATGAATGTCGGCTCCAAAACCCTAATGAATGTCGGCTCCAAAACCCTAATCTTTGTCGGCCCAGATTTAACTCTGTCGGCTTCAACCGCCTCTCTGGTTCTGTAGCTTTCCTTGCAAAACTGCAACATGTCACGATATCGCGACACCTTTTACATCCGTACGCCTTCTTGTCCCTGTTGTCGCGAAATCGTGACACTTTTGGCCTTTGTTAGCTTTGACAATGTTTTTGTCGGCTTGCACCAATCGAAACTGCGAACCATGTCACGAAATCGTAACACTTTTGCCTTTGAGCTTTCTCTCTCCTCTTCGGGTCACGAAAACCTGATGTGTCATGATATCGTGACACTTTTTCTCCTTGGCACTTTCTCTTCTCTTCGGGTCACGAAAACCTGACATGTCGCGATATCGTGACACTTTTCCTCCTTGGCGCTTTTCTTCCCTTTGGGTCATGAAAACCCGACATGTCGCGATATCGCGACACTTTTCCTCCTTGGCGCTTTTTCTCCGAACATGTCGCGAAATCGCGACAGTTTTCTTCCTTAGCGCTTTTTCACCAAACATGTCACGAAATCATGACAATTTTCTTCCTTAGTGCTTTTTCTTCGAACATGTCGCGAAATCGCGACAGTTTTCTTCCTTAGCGCTTTTTCACCAAACATGTCGCGAAATCACGATAGTTTTCTTCCTTAGCACTTTTTCTCCAAACATGTCGCGAAATCGTGACAATTTTCTTCCTTAGCACTTTTTCTCCAAACATGTCATGAAATCGTGACAGTTTTCTTCCTTAGCGCTTTTTCTCCAAACATGTCACGAAATCGTGACAGTTTTCTTCCTTGCTTTCTTTTCTGCCAACATGTCGCGAAATCGTGACAGTTTTTCCACTTGGCTTCTTTGCCTGCAACATGTCGTGAAATCACGACAGTTTTGCTTGCGCCTTCTCTCTCCTCGTCCATGTCGCAAAATCGTGACAATTTTCTTTACGCCTTCTCTCTCCTCCGACATGTCGTGAAATCGTGATAGAAAACATGTCGCGATATCGCGACAGTTTTCTTACTTGTATTTTTCTTTGATTTTCTGAATCTGGGTTACTTTTGTTTTCCTGGAATTTCACTGTACATGATCTGACTAACCTTTGAACTTTTGTCCTCTGCATCTGAATGACTTCTGAACTATCTATCCACTGCATCATTAGATCTAACTGCTGGTGTTGACAACAATGACAAACCTCTTGCAACACCTTGCTCAACAATCTCCCCCTTTGGAATTGTTGGCAACACCTATGTACATTCCTGTAACTCTTCTCCCCCTTTGTCAATAATACCAAAGGGCTGCTGTAGACTCCCCCTGAGTCCATACACACAATTCTCAGGCACAATTTGTTGCACTTAGCACAAATTATGATCATGAGCAAAAGAATAGTCAAATACTCAAATGCTCCCCCTGAGAAAGTGATCCCTGTAGCTAGTCACTTCTTGGGAAGTGTGACTACTCCCAATTTGTTTTGAAGATACTCAAACACTTCCTTGGGCAATGGTTTTGTAAAAATATCTGCTACTTGTTCTGTGGTTGGGACAAAATCCAATTTAACTTCTCCTTCTGCAACTTTCTCCTTCAGAAAATGATACCTGATGGCAATGTGTTTTGTCCGTGAATGCATTACTGGATTCTTGGAGATGTTAATTGCACTGGTGTTATCACACTTAACTGATATTGGTTCACTGAAATTAATACCAAGATCTTTCAGAGTTTGTTTCATCCACAAAACTTGTGTGCAACAAGTTGTTGCTGCAATATATTCTGCCTCAATTGTTGATAAAGAAACTGACTCTTGTTTCTTGTTGTGCCAAGCAACCAACCTGTCACCGAGATAAAAAGCACCTCCACTTGTACTCTTCCTATCATCAACACATCCTGCCCAATCTGCATCTGAATAAGATATAAGGGTGAAGTCTTTACCTTTCGGATACCATAACCCATACTCCATAGTACCCTTGAGATATCTGAGAATCCTTTTTACTGTTGTCACATGAGTCTCTTTGGGACTGGCCTGAAATCTTGCTACCATGCAAACTGCCTATAGAATATCTGGTCTGGTAGCTGTTAAATAAAGTAAGCTTCCAATCATTGATCTGTACATGGTTTGATCTACAGGTGGAGATTTGTCATCTTTACTCAACTTGCAGCCTGTTGTCATGGGAGTACTGACCGGCTTACAGTCCTCCATTGTGAACCTTTTTAGCATCTCTTTCACATATTTAATTTGAGAAATGAATATGCCTTTCTCATTTTGATTAACTTGTAACCCAAGAAAGTAAGACAGTTCACCAATCATAGACATTTCAAATTCTTTCTGCATCTTATTCGCTAAGTCTTTACAAGATTCATCTTTGCTATCGCTAAATATGATATCATCTACATAAACAACAAGAACAATTAGATGCCCACCTTCTATTTTGACATACAGATTACTGTCCACCAAACCTTTCTTGAATCCCTGTTGAGAGAGATAGTTGTCTAGCCTTGCATACCATGCCCGTGGTGCTTGTTTTAATCCATATAAAGCTTTCTTTAATTTGTAGACAAGGTTGGGATCTTCACTAATTTGAAAACCATCTCGGTTGTTCAATATAGACCTCTTCTTCAAGTTTCCCATTTAAGAAGGCAGATTTTACATCCATCTGATAAACTCTGAAGTTCTTGTGGACTGCTAAGGCCAAAAACATTCTAATTGCTTCTAGTCTGGCCATTGGTGCAAAAGTCTCTTCAAAATCAATGCCTTCGACCCGTGCATAGCCTTTACAAACCAGTCTTGCTTTGTTCCTAATGACCTGTCCGTCTTCATTTAATTTGTTTTGAAATATCCATTTGGTGCCGATTACATTCTTATTCGTAGGTCTAGGTACTAATTCCCAAGTTCTGTTCTTTTCAATCTGATCTAACTCTTCATTTATTGCCTTCATCCAGCTATCATCTTTGCTTGCTTCATCTATGTTTTTGGGCTCAATGTTGGATAAAAGAGAGTAATTACTTATTACTTTCCTTCTTGTCTGAACACTAGCTGTGGGATCTCCAATTATTTGGTCTCTTGGATGATTTTTCTGCCAGTTGCCTATTTTGAATTTCTTGTTTTCTTGCACCTCTGAGTCATCGATTAAGTCATCTGAATCAAACGTAGATTTATTTTCTGTTTCATTCACCTCATCTCCTTCAATGACTTCTTCATAGATTGGGTAGTTTTCTTCAAAGTTAGCTATTCGTTTCCCACCTTCATCGAATTTAACATCTGCACTGTCCACAATTTTCTTGAGTCTCTTGTTGTAGCATTTGTAAGCTTTGCTTTTTGATGAATACCCAACAAAAACACCTTCATCTCCTCTATTTTCAAACTTCCCAAGGTTGTCATCAGTTTTTCTGATGTAACACTTACAGCCAAATACTTTGAGATGTTTTGTTGTTGCTTTTCTACCAAACCACAACTCATAAGGTGTTTTGCTTTCATGAGTTCTTAACATATATCTGTTTTGGATGTATACTGCAGTGTGAACTGCTTCTTTCCAGAATCTGTCTGCTATTTTGTTTTTTGCCAGCATAGTGCGTGCCATTTCCTGTATAGTTCTGTTCTTTCTTTCTACTACACCATTCTACTGGGGAGTTCTAGCTGCTGAATATTGTCTCCTGATACCATGTTTTTCATAGTATTCTATAAATTCATTCGAAATGAATTCTCCTCCTCTATCTGATCGTAAACATTTGATCCTTTTTCTTGTTTCATTCTCAACTAGATGTTTGAAAGATCTGAACATTTCAAAAGCTTTTGTTTTATCTTTTAAGAAAAATATCCATGTCATTCTGGAATAATCATCGATACACAACATAAAGTATTTGTCACCATTTATGCTTTGTGTTCTCATGGGTCCACATAAGTCTGTATGTATAAGTTCCAAAGGCTTGCTAGTGTGGTACTCTTTTGTTTTGAATGAGACTCTGGTTTGCTTTCCCTTCTGACATGAAGCACAGATACTATTTGAAGGTTTTCTAATGGTTGGAATATCTCTCACTGCTTGTTTCGAGCTGATTTTCACCAAATTATCAAAACTTATGTGTCCAAGCCTCTTGTGCCACAGCCAGTTCTCTTCTTCTTGTCCAATGAAACACGTACCTTCTAAAGTTTTTGAGAGTGTGTACAGGTTGCCAGACGTCCTTGAACCAGTTGCTATCAATTTCCCACTATTTATTTTTTTGACTTCACAACCCTGCTTCTTGAAGACTACTTCATGTCCTTTATCATAGATTTGACTGACACTTAACAGGTTGTGTTTCAAACCATCCACAAATAAAACTTCTTCTGACTTGATTTTCCCATCACTAATTTTGACAGATCCTTTTCCTATTATTTTGGCTCCATCATTATTTCCAAACTTCACAGAGCCACCCTCATATTTCTGTAGTTTTTCAAATTTTTGTTTATCACCTGTCATATGACTTGAGCATCCACTGTCAAGAATCCATGGTACACATTTATTCTGAGCCTTGAAAGCTATCTGTACTATTAAGGATTCCTTTTCTTCCCTAAGTTGTTCTTTCTATTTCCACTCTGTTTTGACTGCGGTATTGGGCTCTAGTTTGGACTTTCCTTTTTCAATATCTTTTGCATATCTTTTAGAAGTTTTTCTATTTTGTCTTGTCCTATGTGGTTGGAACTTTCTTTTCTGAGGTTGATTTAAAATAGAGGTACTACGACAATTTCTTGCAATATGCCCATAGTTGTGACAGCTAAAACATTCTACTGCATAATTTGTTAGAGGTGCAAAAACATTTCTACTAACAAAGCTTCTTGGTCCTACATTATACTTGCAGTCTGCAATTTTGTGCCCATAACCATTACATTTGAAACAGAAACCAGAAAAGTAATGATTAAACCTGAAAGATGGTCTTTGCCAGGTTGTTGTAGGAACCATAGATCTTCTTCTTCTTTGATTTGTGACCTTGGTAAAGCCATCATTGTCAGTTCTCCTTTCGGGCCTGGCATTACTGCTTTCTTTTGCATGATTTGTTTTTCTTTCATCAGCCTGTTTCTCATCTTCACTCCTTATAGTTTCAACATTTCTGGCTTTTGGTCCGTTTGATGATTCTCCTTCAATGAAGCCCAGACCAAATTTAATGCCTGCAGGTCGTTGATCACTTAAGATTTTATCCAGCTTCTTCGAACTTTCTTCACGTTTGTGATGGCAGCTAATTTTTTGATCCAGCTCTTGTATCTGCATTCGTAGGCCAAGATTTTCTTCTTCTAGTTTACAGCAGTAATCTATCTTCATGGTTATCTAAACTTCAAGATCTTCGGACATTTTCTTGTATTCTTCTGCTGTATTTTTAAACTGGTTATAATGTCGTTTGCATCCTCAAGCTTTCTTGAAAGTTTATAATTCTTTCTTTTCTCAGATTTCCATTCTTCAAGAGCAGAAACCAGTTCACCTTCTAGATCAACTTTTGCCTCAGGTTTTTCAACAACTGCTTTAGAGTTCATTCCTTCTCTCTTCTCTGATTTTTCTACCTCTTCTGATTTTTCTACTTCAAAAGCCATGAATAGAGCTTCACCTGTTCCTTCTTTAGAATCCTCACTAGAGCTATCCTCTGAAGAATTTGCATTCCTGGAGATGAAACTTTTCTTTTTGAAGTTTCCCTTTCTGAAGTTTGTTTTCTTTCTCCATTCACTTCTTTCTTGATGAGATGCTTCCTCACCTTTGTTCTTCTCATTGAGAGGACATTTGGTAGCAAAGTGTCCAATGCCCCCACAGTTGAAACATTTGAAAGGAAGCTTTCCTCTATATTTTCCTTTTCCCTTTCTCAGTTTTTTGACAAAATTTGCTTCCATTTCATCCGAAGTTTCTTCTTCTTCAGACTCTTGTTTTGTGTCTTTACCTTTTAGGGCTTTAAATGTTGCTTCTCTATCTATGGGATTAGATCTTCCTATTCTCATTTCATAAGCAGTCAGGGAACCATGCATCTCATCCATACTGAAGTGATTTAGATCTTTAGCTTCTTCTATGGCTGAGACTTTAGAATCAAATCTTTGGGGAAGCGATCTTAATACCTTTTTCACGATAGTTGCATCATCCAAATCTTCGTCGAGACCTCTGATTGAATTAGTGATTCCATTAACTCTCTGCATAAAGGCTTCTATGTTCTCATCGTTGGTCATTTTTAATGATTCGAATTGAGCTCGATGTGTTTGAAGCTTGGCTTCCTTGATCTTGTCATCTCCCTCATAAATATTTTCTAGTTTGTCCCATACATCTTTTGCTGATTCGCAATTTATGATCTTGACCAACTCACTGTCAACTAATCCACACATGATGGCATTTTTTGCTTTAGAGTCATTTTCAAATGCCTTTTTACCAGTGTTGTCGGTTGGAGCAGTGTCGGGAGCTGTGTAACCATTAACTACTGCACTCCAGATATCAAATCCCAAAGCACGGAGATATGTCTGCATTCTGATCTTCTAGAACGCATAATTAGTTTCGTCAAACAATGGTGCTTTGTTTGAGGAGAACCCTTCACCACCTGCCATTGCGTCACTTCCAAGATCACCCTAGCTGATTGAGCCTGTTCAAGAACTTGGCTTTGATACCAATTGTTATACTTACAATGACACTGAGAGGGGGGTGAATCAGTGTGATCTTTTAAAACTTTAAACTTGCAATGAAATAAAGCAAACTTAAACCAGAAATAGCAAGTTAGTAAGAGAGCATCACACAACACAAAAATTTTAACGAGGTTCACCAATGTGGCTACTCCTCAAAAATGACTGCTTGGACTACCATCCAAATCCAGCCTTTGCAAAGCAACAACTTTACAACTCATTTACCAGCACCAACTGGAAGGAGCACCAACCCCTCAATTTTTCTGCACCAACAGAAAGGAGCACCAACCCCTAATTCACCAGCACCTACTGGAAGGAGCACCAACCCCTTATGCAAAGCTGCAACTTGGACTTCAAGGAAAAATATAGAAAAATACCTTCACATAGTTTGCACACTGTCTGCTATTTATATGTACTCTGGCTTCTGTTGCAAAAGCTTCGCATCACTAATTTTCTTTTACGCAACTGCTTCTACACAACTAATTTGCACACTTTTCTTCGACATAAATGAACTACCGCTTTGCACTCAGCTCGAATCGATACGACTCGCTCTCTACTCACCGCGAACTTCACATGCACAAATTTTCTTCACAAAAATCACTACTTCAAACTCGAAACAACCCTCCTTTTATAGATGAAATTTCAAGGACAAATCTTAAACTGAAGTCGGCTTTAACCCTAAAGAACGTCGGTTGCAAAACCCTAATGAATGTCGGCTCCAAAACCCTAATGAATGTCGGCTCCAAAACCCTAATCTTCGTCGGCCCAATTTAACTCTGTTGGCTTCAACCGCCTCTCTGGTTCTGTAGCTTTCCTCGCGAAACTGCAACATGTCATGATATCGTGACACCTTTTACATCCGTACGCCTTCTTGTCCCTGCTGTCACGAAATCGTGACGTTCCTCGCTTTCTCAAATTTTTGTCGGCTTGCACCAGCAAAACCAGAACATGTCACGAAATCATGACACTTTTGCCTCCGAGCTTTCTCTCTCCTCTTCGAGTCGCGAAAACCCGACGTGTCATGATATCGCGACACTTTTCCTCCTTGGCGCTTTTCTTCCCTTCGGGTCATGAAAACCCGACATGTCATGATATCGCGACACTTTTCCTCCTTGGCGCTTTTTCTCCGAACATGTCACGAAATCGTGATAGTTTTCTTCCTTAGCGCTTTTTCACCAAACATGTCACGAAATCGTGACAGTTTTCTTCCTTAGCGCTTTTTCTTCGAACATGTCATGAAATCGTGATAGTTTTCTTCCTTAGCGCTTTTTCACCAAACATGTCACGAAATCGCGACAGTTTTCTTCCTTAGCGCTTTTTCTCCAAACATGTCGCGAAATCGTGACAGTTTTCTTCCTTAGCATTTTTTCTCCAAACATGTCGCGAAATCGCGACAGTTTTCTTCCTTAGTGCTTTTTCTCCAAACATGTCACGAAATCATGACAGTTTTCTTCCTTGCTTTCTTTTTTGCCAACATGTCGTGAAATCGTGACAGTTTTTCCACTTGGCTTCTTTGCCTGCAACATGTCATGAAATCGTGACAGTTTTGCTTGTGCCTTCTCTCTCCTCGTCCATGTCGTGAAATCATGACAATTTTCTTTGCGCCTTCTCTCTCCTCCGACATGTCACGAAATCGCGACAAAAAACATGTCGCGATATCGCGACAGTTTTCTTACTTGTCTTTTTCTTTGATTTTTTGAATCTAGGTTACTTTTGTTTTCCTGGAATTTCACTGTACATGATCTGACTAACCTTTGAACTTCTGTCCTCTGCATCTGAATGACTTCTGAACTGTCTGTCCACTGCATCATTAGATCTAACTGCCTATGTTGACAACAATGACAAACCTCTTGCAACACCTTGCTCAATAAGAGGGGAGGAATACTAGCTTGGAGTGGGCCCGAGCTCCAGGTAGATCTTTCCCAATAAATCTCACAAACAAAACACTGCTTTGACAAACATTCACACTTTGTTAATAATGCAATGAAATATTACATACAACTAAGCTCTATCAAATATGTCTCTCTCTCTATCAGGGAAGTCTGTGTGTTTATATACTACACACAAAGAACTTCCTATGGTAGTTCTATTACAATCAGTGTCTCAGTTCAGCCTAAACTAGGATAGTTTAGTTACTGCAACTAGTATACGATAAGCAGCTCTGCATAGTTTCTTGGTATTTAGATAAATTTTGCTTCATTATAGTTTAGCTTCATGAGTAGTTTTATGTTCATTCACTTTGGCTGGGACAACCCATCTATCCATGGTTTCCCATAGATGACATGGAACATCAGTCAATAGAATCCTTCTCTAGTCATTTGGTCAACACACATAATTTGGGTATAGGCCTTGGTAAGGCACTTAACTCGGTAAGGTGCTTACTCGAGTAAGGTTTCTACCTTGTTAAGGCACCTTCCTCAATAATACGCCTACCTTAGTAAGGTGCCTAACTCAGTAAGGTGCCTAACTCAGTAAGGTGCCTAACTTAGTAAGGTCCTACTTCAGTAAGGCACCTAACTCAGTAAGGCACTAATTTTGATTTACCTTTATTTGATTGATTAGAACCATACCAGGTCCACGTAGGACCTTGACTAAGAAAAAGATGATAAAATCAAGGAAATAGCTACACACTGCATGCATGGATTAGATAATACACATAATTTTATTAAATATATACATAATACTTCATAAAAATATACAACTCATGATATAATGTCGCACAAAAATTGTTAGTACATATACAAAAATATGAGCATTTTTGGTGCTCATCATCCCCCCATGCCTAATATGTGCTATGCCTTCATGGCACCTAAACTGGTAATCACCTCTTCCTCATGAAAAATTGCTCCCTATCTCCTTCTCTTGCTGGTGGTCACGACTCCTCTATTTTGATGCTTATGTTTTTGTTGAGGGGTCCTAGATTTTTGCGGGACATCCCTGGGTTGTACTGCCCTCTGGCTATGCCAATTTTTGGCTATGCTAGTTTGACCTTCATTCTACACCAAACTCTTATTGCACTGGCTCTATCTCCTACTTGGCCCAGCACCTATACTGAACCCAACTACCATAATAGTTGCCCCCTTTTGGAAGGATGCTTCTGATTCCTGCCATAGGTCAGCATGTTGAGGGCGTAACTCTCCTAAGGGAATGTCATAGTTGTCTCTATTCTACTTAACCATGCTATATTTTTATAGCCAAAGTTCCTCAGGGGTGAGGCTAGAATTTTCTACTACAATTACTACTGACTCTACCTCTGGTCCATATACTCCCCATATTTCCAGCCACTTCTTCATTTTAGAGGGTCAACCCAACGATAAACCATAGATGTCCCAAAATTGGTCATCATCAGTGGGGCCCACATAAATTTCTGGCCCTCTTTATTTATTTTTGGTAGCTTTCCTAGTTGCCTTTGCCTCCTTGAAATCCTTATGGAGTTGTTCAAATTTCCCCTTCTGCTCAATGAAGGCATGCACACCTTATTCCCATTCTTCATCCTAATGATGGTTTGGTTCAAAAAATGTCACCCTAGACTTCCTTTTTGCCCTCTTCTAAGTCATCCAAGAGGTCTTCCCATTTCCTTTGTCTGGTCTTGCGATGGCCTATATGAGGAGGTCTTCCTGCCCCATGGAGGCTGCCTCCCTATTGGATGACTCAGGGAGCTGTTCCTCTGGTGGCGATGGCCCCTCAATTTTGGGTCCCTAGCATTCTAGGGACTTCCTCTTGTCTTCAAACTTAGGGGCTTCCCCTGAAGGCTCCTCATCATCATCAATAAAAATAATAGGGATTTCCATTTGAAAAACAAAATTCCCCTATTCATTTACAACTATATTGTTTGAGGCACATGATCCCTCCCTTGCTTCCAATTCCTTATTTTTGGCATCCGACCTGAATACCCCAGATGAGACTACTCTCTTTTGTGATATCAAATATTTCATGGGCACTTCCATCACCCAATCAGTCTAGGTAGAGGTATCTTGCCTCTCTATTACCCTAGCCTGCAACTACTAGTTCTCCTCCTTGAGTTGCTAGATAAATTGCTACAATTGAGCAATGGTGGCCTCCTATCTCTAAAATTTCCCCATGGTCATCTCTTTATACTCCTCAAACAACACCTATGTTTGGGATTTCTCACTTTTTTCAGTGCGGTCCTCCTCTAATGGTGTCTTGGCTAGTCGTTGCAAGCCTGCAAAAGGTTTTGGGTCCTGTGGACTACAAGCGGCCAAATTCTGTAAGGTTTGCACTGTGACACTGAGCTCTACATCTTCTTCACCTTCCTAATTTGAGAGTATTAGGAATCGTAGTAGTATTAAACCATGCTTGTGTTCTATCTAGCATCCTACAACCTATAGGTTGGAGGATTTTGACCTCTCTTCCATAAAATTAGGTAGAGAGTTCTACCCTTGTTTTGCAATCTTCGATGAAAATTGGGGGTGTTCCTCCTCAAACATTCCCCCTAATTTGGCATCATTCCCTACCGCTATGGCTATCTAATCTACTACATCGAATGGCTCAACCCTAATATATTCGATTATTCTCCTTAATTTTGATTTATGCCCTACTTCATCCACCACCTGTTCCTATGCACTAGAGGGTTCAGCTTCTACCATCGATGAGATTTCCCTATGCTCCTCTACGTGGTGTATCAAGGCTATAATTAGCCTATGATGGGCTAAGGTAGATACTACCCCTCTTTGATACCATGATGCCTCGTCCTATAGGGCCTTTACCAAGTAGAACAGGATGTTGATTTCTCTTCCATGCACCATATGTTTCATGAATTGCATGTGGTTCACATTCAAGTGTGAATACTTCCCCGTACATGTGAAGTATCTCACAACTTGATAAAAAATATTTTGTAGGTGCATCGAGATCCTCTACTTGGGAAGCCCTCCTTGGTCACAGGGGATGTTCCCCTATCTTAGTAGAACTTTGATGCATTTATTCACCATGCCATCCTTGTATGTATATTCTCTAGTGAGGGGGAGGCCAGTGACCTAAGAAAGGTGCTCTAGGGTGACTGGAATTACCAATCTATGCAGTTGGGCCACTTCTCCATTTAGATTAGTGGCAAATTCTTTGGCTACCTTCATGTCTTGTTCCTATCTGATTAGGCGATAGTAGTTCATCCACCCTACCACTTCGAACTGGTTGTAGACTTCCCCCCTAATTAATTTAGTGCCACTAGGCTCTTGCTTATTAATCATGTGATTCTTTGTAAGGCCTCCCATGGTGAATTCCCTGCTAAGTTTGAGTTTTGTACTCAGTAAGACACCCTTTTATAACCTGAGGTGCCTAACTTTGGAAATTGTTTCCATATTGGGTTTAGTAGGGTACGCCACCCAAATTAATTTTTGGCATGACATATTAGGCATGAGGGGTGATTTTCTATTCTTGTGTCGTCATCATTTTAGAGAGCATATTATATGAAAATTACATATATATCTAAAAAATCATGTGCATACTTGATTGGTCATTTCCAAGCTAGGTGGAGTGTGCTAATTTGGTACTTAGTAAGATTTTTACCATGTGCTAATTGAGTCACCTTGGGTACTACATTTTTTGTTCGCTTCGAGGTCCTTTGCTAAAGATGCGATGAATCCTATTGGTTTTATTTCAGATGCATATCTTCTTGACGGTTGGCCTTGGGATGAGTAGAAATCTCCACCAATGATTTTGAAATAGTTTTACATGCTTTCTATCATGTGAGATGATGGCATCATCTTCAATTGCTCCACGTACTGCCACATTGTGCATGTGTTTCTTGATCGAGGCACCTACTTGAGTAAGGTTCTCAAATATATATACATTTATATTTCTTTTTTCTTTTATTTTTTATTAATATACTTTTTTTTATGAACATTCGGGGGTGGCCTGGCTGGTGGGGTAAGGTGCCTAGAGTAAGACGGTGCTCCTCCAGAGTAAGGCAACATAGTAAGGCACCGTTTTCCCCCACATTTAAGGATTATCATGTCCTCATGACAACGGCCCCCTAAATATCCTTTGTTTTTAGTAAGGCGTCGTTCCTCCTAGGTAAGGCACCCGAGTAAGGCACCACTCCTCCTGGGTAAGGTTCCAGAGTAAGGAATCGCTTATCTAGAGTAAGGCATCACTCCTCCATAGTAAGGTTCCCGAGTAAGGCATCACTCCACCAGAGTAAGGTGATAGAGTAAGGTGTCACTCCACCCTATTAAGGTGCCTCAGTAAGGCACCACTCCACTTGGGTAAGGCACCAGAGTAAGTCACCGCTCCACCTGGGTAAGGTGCCTCAGTAAGGTGTCGCTCCACCTAGGTAAGTCACCATAGTAAGGCACCGCTCCACTTGGTTAAGGTGCCTCAGTAAGGCACTGCTCCACCTAGGTAAGGCACCTGAGTAAGGCATCGCTCCTCTAGAGTAAGGTACCACTTTGAAAAAGTTAGTGGTGGCTGATGTGTCTTTTGATGTGAGGTTGATCAAGCCTCCAAAAATTCTCTTCATATTACGTTAGCGTCTACCTCATTCAGGCATGGGGATGCTCTATGAGGAATTTGGCATCCCCCCATGCCTGAATTGTTGCTATCCTCCTAGTGCATAGGTACATGGATGCTGACCCATTCTAGGCCTTGTTTTCCAAGATGCCTATTATTCGAACAATCAAGCCATGTCCATTCAAAAATAAAACACAAAAAAAAAGAAAAAAAAAAGTTAAATGGGGTCTGTGCCTATTATGCCTTGGCTCTCAAGATGCCTAAAACTTATATGCGGGTGTTGTCCCTACAAAACACATCATAAGCTAAAAAAAATAGGAAACTACTCTAACTTGTCTTTGGTGTACGTCCCTATGTCCACCATGTTGTTGATAATTTAGAAGATTTTACTTGGATGGGGTCTTCCCCATACCTATTCTGGTTTCCACCAACAATCCCTTAGATGTATGGTATGGCCACAACCGATGGCCATTGGCTGTTAGGATGGTGTTGCTATCATCAATCGTATTGGATGTTAGGATGGTGTTGCTTTGATCATTATGCCATTTTTTACTGTTTTATGATATGTACGCTAATCTATGCTTTATGATGTTTTTATGAATGCCTATCATGTATGCATGTATTGATCTTGTGATTTGAGTTGATGATATATAGATGTGTATATGCAAAATGTAATGGATGATGTGATTTAAGTTTGTATGATGGATTTGTGATGACTTTTTGATGCATTATATGCTAGCACCATAGACTGTACAAAATGTATCTTTATTATTGTCATGTTATTATAACACTTATGTAATGGGTTTTGTAATTTTTATGAACATGTGCTAACATGATGTAAAATGAAATGGATAATATAATATGATATGATATTATTTGATAGTTTTGAAGAGACTCAAACACTCTAGTTACCTAATAAATATTCATATAATAACTTATGCAATATCTTTTGACAAAGAATGTACCTACTAAGATAACCAAGATAATCAACATCCATGTTTGTGCATGTGATTTCATTACCATGATAATGCATAATATTATCCTAGTGTAAATGGGATTCACTCAACCCATCAGTACTAAAGATCATTCTATGAGTCTCATTATCTTGAGTTTTGTACTTAGTTAGTTAGACTACTAGGTAATTTAGGTTACAACAAGCTAGCTCATCCAAATTCAAACATTAGTCTATACCTAAGCAAGTTGCTTTAGTGATAGACATATCATCATGCGGGAGGCTACCACCATTGACAAGTAGGCAATCCACCAAACCTATAATGAGGATCACCTTATGGTTCTCTAATGCTGAGAATTCCAGGGATTCAAGTTCAAGGCTCCTTTATTTTCTTTTAACTTTGACTTTCTCAAGGGAGTTGCTCATTTTGATTTGGTGAGCAAGGTATTTTAGTATTGATAAGAGCCACTATTTATTTTTGCTTTTTCTAAAGTGATAATAATCACTATTTCTTTTTTCATATTTTGAAGTGATAATAATCATTATTTTAATTTTTCTCTTAGGGACACTTGCTCCAGTGTAGGGCAAGGAATTTTAGGTAAGGAGGAACTTGTTATTTTTTCAATTCTCAACATATTTGAACCATTTGCACAGGGGGATGAGTAAGATAAACATTTTTTCTTAAAATTAACCTAAACCACTTTATAGTTTTCATATTTCCTTGCGCTAGACTTGGATTTATTAATGTGAAAATGTGTTGGGATTTTTTTGTATACCAAGCATTATCCAAGTAAGATTCTACCTTCTAAAAATCATGATATCTTTCTATAAAATTTGAGAATACAACTAGATATGGTTGAGTGACCAAAAACTTTAACTATGTTTTACTAAAAATGGCTAAGTGATGGGAAACAGACATATAATATGGAATGTGAATGTAAATAGGTTGTAATATTGACTCATAATAACAATGATTTTAATAGATGCCTAGTGTATAGACCTAGTTCTAGACATGTATGATCAATTTGGAATGATGCATAATGCAATTTAGATGAAGTGCAATGAAGCAATATTTTTGTATTTTGATAATTTTAATGATTTTTTTGTATTTTTGATATATATGTATATACAAGTTGACCAATGGGTTTAATTAATGCCATTGGGGCTTTTGGGATGACAAAAGGATTTATATACACCTTTGGGACTTTTAGATTTGACCTAGACAGTTGTAAATGGCTTAGGAACATTTTGTGAGACAAGCAAAGTCTCCCCAAGATCGAAGAATGCTCCACAAGATCAATCACACATAAAAGAGGTAAACCCACAACACAAATATTGAGTGGTAAAACCCTACTTCAAATGAAGAAGGGAAACATCCACTATGAAGCTCACTATATTACTCAATGATTCAACAATACAAGAATGCTTCAATGTTATGCAACAATATGCATCAACATAAACTACAACACAAGTCAATATGACAAGATATGATGATATGTAGTAGAAAACACCCCTATTTAAAGAGAAGCTTTTCTACTACAACCCTAAATCTTATCACAATCTATCAAATATTAGAAAGTGCTTTAGTTACTTTCTAATTTTATCACAATCTAATCTTTGAGATATGTGATAAGTGGCATCTATCAAATATTAGAAAGTGATTAGTTACTTTCTAATATTTGCTAGAAAAGGGAAATAACTTTTTCTCAAGAAATTAAATATTCCTAGCACCCTTAATTTATTTATTAATTGGGTGGGAATATTTTACATAAGATAGAATTATATTCTAATTCAAATATTATTCTTTAGACTTTATATTTTAGTCTAAGAATAATTTACACAATGTTGCATTACATATTCCAACACTCCCCCTTAATGCAATATTGGGGAAAGGAATTATGAGACAAAGAAACATTCTCCCCCTAAAGATACAAATGGGGATGAGAATCAAATGAGTAATATAGTTACAATGAGCTTCTATGACCAAGAATGGTCTACAATAAGGCACCAATACAAAATGGGCCAAAATGAGACTGCAAGCCCCCAACGGAGTAGCTTCAGATACAAGCAGCTTACAAAGCCATCCATCAACCACAAGTGGTTGCAAATGACAAGAAGAAAACATCACAAGGGTGTCTTCAGTAAGCCTGCAAAATCCCAAAAGGAAGTACCTGCAAGCTACAAGCAGCTCAACATAAGATCAGTTAGATACATCATCATAAATATATTCACCACAACATATATGAATATCCAAAGATGATAACAAAACTGATCTAACAAATAGTGAACTATAAGTCATCACAAAAAGATGCCAAGCCATACTTATAGTCACGTGCTATATAGTTGATCAAAAAATATCATGTACAAAGTTGCATAAAGCAAACAAGGAGTACCATGATAATGCAAACTCTAAAGTACCATGTACAAAAGTAGCACAAGGCTAACAAAAAAGTACCATGTACAAGAGTTGCATAAGGTATATGAAAATAATAAAGTGTGCACACCGGTTGCATAAAGCCAACCATAAAATATCATGTACAAAAGTAGCATAAATGCTAACAAGAAAGTACCATGATAAACCAATTGCATAATGCCAACTACATAAAAAAACATGTACAAAGTTGCACAAGGCAACAAGAAAGTACCATGTAAAAGAGTCGCATAAAGCAATTGCATCATATACCATAATTGCACAATGCCATCTACAAAGTAACATGTACAAAAGTTGCACAAGGCAAACAAGAAAGTACCATGTTCAAAAGAGATGCAAAAAGCAATTATACCACCAAATATCAACTCATATATATAGCACAAAACACCTCATAAGGATGAAGTTGTCATCACACAAGTGTAACTACACTTCATTCCCCCTTGAGGACAACTTCACCAAACCAAGTGAGTCCCTCAGCTTACAAAACTGCTCCTTGGGAAGAGGTTTGGTGAACAAATCAGCAGAATTAGAAGATGATGGGCAATACTCCAACTGAATAGTCCCATCCAATACCTTCTCTCTGATAAAATGGGCTTGGATTTCAACATGCTTTGTCCTTTGATGCATTACAGGATTTTTAGCCAAGGCAATAGCTGATTGATTATCGGAGAGCAAACGTGAAGGACCAAATTGCTCAAAGCCAATTTCCTTCATGAGGGTACGAATTGCAAGTGAAATCAACTCTAGGCTTGTTGGGTTGGAAATTTTGATTTTTCCTTCCCTTGTATTTCTTCTTGAAGGAAGCTTTAGTGGCACTCAAGGCAACATTCTTCTCCTTGACAACTTGACCATTCACTTTGTCTCGATTAAGAGACTCTTCATGTTGAATCAATAATTGTGAAAGAGTGTTGAGAGGAATGCCATCCTCTTCTTGCTCTAGCCTAGTCTCAATAATGGTGACAAAATTCTTGAACTTGCTTGACAAGTTCCTCAAAATGATAAAGCTTAAGAGCTTCTCACTTATCCAATCACAATTACAAGCCAATAGTTGAGTTCTCATGTCTTTCATCTTTGAGAGGAAGATCAAGGCACTTTCTTCTTCACCTTGCATAGTGCTAAGAATTTTGGACAATAAAGTGAATTTCCTTGATGTGTTGGACCCTAGATGGACTTGTTTTAGCAAATCCCATGCATCTTTAGCATGCTCACAATGGCTTATAGTGAGCAATATCTCATCACTCACACTATTGATAATCATGGAAAGTGCAAGGTGACTCTTGTTGTTGTATGTCTCAAGTGCCCTTGCCTGGGTTGGGATTGCTTCATCTCCATTCACAATGGGCCATAACTTTCTTGCTTGAAATTCAGCCCTCATCCTTGGTTCCCATATTCCAAAATTTGATCCATCAAGGATGTGCTTAGGTGTGAAGGAGATTCCATGATCAGCCATTCTAGAAAGTGAACATAATCAAAACATAAGATGCATTGACAAAGTAAATAAATGATGCAATAAGAAAGTAGATAAACATACTTGAATATATATAAAAAACATAACTGTCAAGTAATCTACTTTTCAATCATCAAAGATAAAACATCATGAAAGATAATCAAAGTTAAGCATCATTAAGAGAGATAAGCATCATCATGAAAGATAATCAACATCATCATGAACTACTATAACCATCTTGCAATAAACAACTATAACCATATTGCAATTGAATAAATGAAATAAACCAAGATCAACTTGCAATAGATTAACTTGCAATAAGAAGGTAACTAACCATAACAATCATCTTGCAACAAAATAAACTAACTTGAATTGAACCATAAAATATTTGTTAAATGTTAGATAGTCAATAAGTTAGTAAGTTAGTGTTCATTTTAAGGTTTTGCTATAGCCTAATGAATTGCCAATTCATCTCACCCAAGGTCAACCAAGCTACCCAAAAGGGTACGGGTACGAGGACCCGAAAAGGACTTGCTACCGATAGAGCGGATTCTTTTGGATTCAATAGGTGTTTAGCAAATATAAACTATGTTGCAAGATTAAGTAAATTTTAATCAAATACTAAAGTTGTGGTTAGGAAGTTGATTCATTTTTAACCTTCTTGATTAATATGAAAATTAGTAAATTGCAAGTTAGTTGGTTAGTAGATTGTTTAGTAGCAAGTTAGTAGTTAGATTAGTTGAGATGCAAAATGTAAGAAAGATGAACAAGAGATAGTGGAGACACAAAGCAAAACACAAATACACACTCTCTCTCTCTCTCTCTCTCTCTCTCTCTCACTCTCACTTTCATTCTCTTTTACTTTCATAATGAGAGATACAAGTTACATTAATTTACAGTATGCTTCAAGCAAATACTGGAGAGAGATTAGAAGAAATTAATAAAAATAGGGGAAGAGAGTGAAAAAGTTGATCCAAAATTGCCTTGTATACTCCAAAACATACTTGGATAACCTTGCAAAACAAGCAAACTCACAAACAACCATTGTTAATGTGAGACAAAAAAATATTGCATTTTAAGGAGAATAATAATAATTTTTAATACAAAAAATTGCTTAAAAAAATGCAATTAAATTAATAAAATTTATTTTATTAATAAAAAAAATGGCATGAAAAAGTTTAAAGATTTTTATAAAGCAAAACTTTTTCAAAAAAACAAAACTTTTTTTTTTTTTTAAAGCAAAACTTTTTTTTTTTTAAAAAACATTTTATAAAACAAAACTGTTTTTTTTTTTTAAACAAAACAATTTTATAAAGCAAAACTGATATATATATATAGCCGACTATTTTTTTTATAAATAAAAAAAATGACTATATATGGAAATAAGGGTTTTTGGGTCTTCCGGACGCAACCATGGGGTCCGTTTGGCTCCAAAAACCTTTCCAGAAAAAGCTTAATGCCAAAAAAAAATTATAGATTTAAAATGAAAATATTGTTTGCAAAAGATCTAACAACTAGATCTAAAAACATAATAAATCTATAAACCCTAATGGCAGATTTGCAAAATAAGTTTACATAAAATACCCAAATATCAAATGCATGCAAAAAAAATATACCTTAATGGGTTTTTCACCTCAAAGGATTGAAGACACTTGATGGAGATCCCAACCGCTCTGATACCAAATGTGAGACAAGCAAAGTCTCCCCAAGATCGAAGAATGCTCCACAAGATCAATCACACATAAAAGAGGTAAACCCACAACACAAATATTGAGTGGTAAAACCCTACTTCAAATGAAGAAGGGAAACATCCACTATGAAGCTCACTATATTACTCAATGATTCAACAAGACAAGAATGCTTCAATGTTATGCAACAATATGCATCAACATAAACTACAACACAAGTCAATATGACAAGATATGATGATATGTAGTAGAAAACACCCCTATTTAAAGAGAAGCTTTTCTACTACAACCCTAAATCTTATCACAATCAAATCTTATCACAATCTATCAAATATTAGAAAGTGCTTTAGTTACTTTCTAATTTTATCACAATCTAATCTTTGAGATATGTGATAAGTGGCATCTATCAAATATTAGAAAGTGATTAGTTACTTTCTAATATTTGCTAGAAAAGGGAAATAACTTTTTTCCAAGAAATTAAATATTCCTAGCACCCTTAATTTATTTATTAATTGGGTGGGAATATTTTACATAAGATAGAATTATATTCTAATTCAAATATTATTCTTTAGACTTTATATTTTAGTCTAAGAATAATTTACACAATGTTGCATTACATATTCCAACACATTTTAGTTTGACCTAGATGGTCATAGACCATCTAGGGGATTTTTAGGTTGACCTAGATGGTCATGGACCACCTAGGAGCATTTAAGGGTGACCAAAGGGCTTATAGATGCCTTTGGGGCTTTTTGGATTGACCTAGATGATGGTAGATAGTCTAGGAATATTTTTATTTGACCTAGACGGTCATAGACCGCCTAGGAGCATTTTAGGTGACCTAGACGGTCATCGATACTAAGGAAGTGTCATATAATACCTAGGGGTATTTTGTTGTGACCAAAGGGCTTATAGATGCCTTTGGGGATTTTTATATTGACCTAGATGATTGTAGATGGTCTAGGGATATTTTATTTTGACCTAGATGGTTAGTGATCGTCTAGGGACATTTGGGTTGACCTAGATGGTCATAGACACTAAGTAAGTATCATAGACTACCTAGGGGTATTTGAGGGTGACAAAAGGGCTTATAGATTCCTTTGCGGCTTTTTATATTGACCTAGATTATTGTATATGTTCTAGGGACATTTTCTTTTGAACTAGATGGTCAATGATCTCCTAGGGGTGTTTGGGTTGACCTAGATGGTCATAAATACTAAAGAAGAGTCATAGACTACCTAGGGTTATTTGAGGGTGACCAAAGGGCTTATAGATGCCTTTGGGGATTTTTATATTGACCTAGATGATCGTAGATGGTCTAGGGATATTTTATTTTGACCTAGACAGTCAGTGACCACCTAGGATCGTTTGGGTTGATCTAAATGGTCATAGACACTAAATAAGTATCATAGACTACCTAGGGGTATTTTGTTGTGACCAAAGGGCTTATAGATGCCTTTGGGGATTTTTAGATTGACCTAGATGATCGTAGATAGTCTAGGAACATTTTATTTTGACCTATATGGTCATAGACTGCCTAGGAGCATTTTAGGTGACCTGGATGGTCATAGGCACTAAAGCAATGCCATAGACTGCCTAGGGGTATTTTAGGATGACCAAAGGTCTTATAGATGCCTTTGGGAGTTTTTGGGTTGACCTATATGGTCATGGATTTCCTAGGAGCATTTTAAGGTGATCAAAGGGCTTATAGATGCCTTTGGGGCTTTTTGTAACTTTGATTATTGTTATTCTATGAGGAAGGTGCAATACCTTGTGTACCCACAATATTTGTGATGATCAAAGAAAGCAAGGAAGGTGTGATACCTTTAGAATCCTCAATTTGATTCATTTATTGTAATATGATTATTGGGGAAGGTGTGACACCTTGGATACCCCCAGTATGTACTATGTTTGATGCATTGTTATTGGCTTGGCTAGGAGGAGTGATAGAGACTGACTCCCCCATTATGGCAAGGGATTCTGGATAATACCACTATCTTGATGGTGTAAAATAAGTGACCCACTTGTGGATACAACTTCTCTATCAATAATATTTTGGACAACATGTCTAAAATTATGAAAATTGTGTTGTGTGCCAAACACTGGTGAATTTATCTTATATTTTTCATGGCACTTCTCATTTAAATTGTCAATCCAAGGAACTCGTAAGCTTGCAAAGGGTTACGGTTAATACTAGTCACACTACCAATTTAGATATTATCTATTCAACTACCATTTTAGTGTGTTTGTATAACATCCATAAGATCATCTACATCAATAAAACTCATTCATAAATAATAATAATGCAGATAAATTAAACACACCAACTAATATGAAATGAGAATGATTCTTATAAATAAACACACCTCTAAGATAAATAAGCTTAATTCTAATACATAAACATACTATTATGCATAATGAAATTATGTAAATAAATAATAGGGGAGAAATACTGGCTTGGAGTGGGCCCGAGCTCTAGGTAGATTCTACCTGATAAATCTCACAAATGAAATGTTGCTTTGACGAAAGTTCACACTTTTTTAATAATGCAATGAAATATTACATACAACAATACTCTATCAAATATGTCTCTCCCCTCTCAAATAAATTTGTGTTTATATACTACACACACAGAACTTCCTACGATAGTTCTATTACAACCAGTGTCTCGGTTCAATCTAAACTAGGATAGTTTAGTTACTACAATCGATGCACGATAAGCAACTCTACGTCATTTCTTAGTATTTGGATAAATTTTGCTTCATTAAAATTTTGCTTTATGAGTAGTTCAATTTCCACCCACTCTGGCTGGGACAACATGTTTGTTCATGATTTCCCATAAATGATATGGAACGATGGTCAACAAGATCCTTATCTAGCCATTTGATCAACACGCATAATTTGAGCATAGGCCTTGGTAAGACACCTAACTCAATAAGGCGCTTACTCTAGTAAGGTGCCTAACTCATTAAGGCACCTTCCTTAGTAAGGAGCCTACCTTGGCAAGGTGCCTAACTCAGTAAGACACCTAACTCAGTAAGGTACCTACTTCAGTAAGGCACCTAACTCAGTAAGGTTCCTACTCCGATAAGGTGCCTACCTCAGTAAGGTGCATACTTTGATTTATCTTTATTTGATTGAGCCAAACCGTGTTAGGTCCATGTAGGACCTCGACTAAGTAAAATATGACAAAAATGGGAAATATATACACACAACACACTTCACATATGTATTAGATAATACACATGATTTTATTAAATATATACATAATACTTCAAAAAAATATACAACTCATGATATAATGTCGTGCAAAAACTATTAGTACATATACAAAAATATGAGCATTTCTGGTGCTCATCATTTCTCAATTCTCAACATATTTGAACCCTTCACATAGGGGGATGAGCAAGATAAACTTTTTTTCTTAAAAGTAACCTAAACCACTTTATAGTTTTCATCTTTCCTTATGCTAGACTTGGATTTATTAATGTGAAAATGTGTTGGGATTTTGTTGTATACCAAGCATTATCCAAGTACGGTTCTACATTCTAAAAATCATGATAGCTTTCTACAAAATCTAAGAATACAACTAGATATGGATGAGTGACTAAAAACTTTAACTGTGTTTTACTAACAATGGCTAAGTGATGGGAAATAGACATATAATATGGAATGTGAATGTAAAAATGTGGTAATATTGACTCATAATAACAATGATTTTAACAGATGCCTAGTGTATAGACCTAATGCTAGACATGTATGATCAATTTGGAATGATGCATAATGCAATGATGAGTATGTCTAATGCAATTTAGATGAAGTACAATGAAGCAATATTTTTGTATTTTGATGATTTTAATGATTTTTTTGTATTTTTGATATATATGTATATACAAGTTGACCAATGGGCTTAATGAATGCCATTGGGGCTTTTGGCATGACCAAAGTATTTATATACACCTTTGGGACTTTTAGGTTTGACGTAGACAGTTGTAAATGGCTTAGGAACATTTTATTTTGACCTAGACGGTCATAGACCACCTAGGGGCTTTTTAGGTTGACCTAGATTGTCATGGACCACCTAGGAGTATTTAAGAGTGACCAAAGGGCTTATATATACCTTTGTGGCTTTTTGGATTGACCTAGACGATGGTATATAGTCTAAGAATATTTTTATTTTACCTAGATGGTCATAGACCTCCTAGGAGCATTTTAGGTGACCTAGACGGTCATCGATACTAAGGAAGTGTTATAGAATACCTAGGGGTATTTGGTTATGACCAAAGGGCTTATAGATACCTTTGGGGATTTTTATATTGACCGATATGATTGGAGATGGTCTAGGGATATTTTATTTTGACCTAGACGGTTAGTGTTAGCCTAGGGGCATTTGGGTTTCCTAGACAATCATAAACACTAAGGAAGTATCATAGACTACCTAGGGGCATTTGAGGGTGACAAAAGGGCTTATAAATTTATTTGGGGCTTTTTATATTAACCTAGATGATTTTATATGGTCTAGGGACATTTTATTTTGAACTAGATGGTCAGTGACCGCCTAGGGGCATTTGGGTTGACCTAGATGGTCATAGACGCTAAAGAAGTGTCATAGACTACCTAGGGGTATTTGAGGGTGACCAAAGGGCTTATAGATGCCTTTGGGGATTTTTATATTGACCTATATTATTGTAGATGGTATAGGGATATTTTATTTTGAACTAGATGGTTAGTGACTGCCTAGGGATGTTTGGGTTGACCTAGATGGTCATAGACACTAAAGAAGTGTCATAGACTGCCTAGGGACATTCGGTTATGACCAAAGAGCTTATAGATGCCTTTCAGGATTTTTGGATTGATCTAGATGATCGTATATAGTCTAGGAACATTTTCTTTTGACCTAGATGTTCATAGACTACCTAGGAGCATTTTAGGTGACCTGGACAGTCATAGGCACTAAGGAAATGCCATAGACCACCTAGGGGTATTTTAGGGTGACCAAAGGTTTTATAGATGCCTTTGGGGCTTTTTGGGTTGACCTATATGGTCATGGATTTCCTAGGAGTGTTTTAAGGTGACCAAAGGGCTTATAGATGCCTTTGGAGCTTTTTGTAACTTTGATTATTGTGATTCTATGAGGAAGGTGCAATACCTTGTGTGCCCCCAACATTTGTGATTATCAAAGGAAGCAAGGAATGTGCGATACCTTTAGAATCCTCAATTTGATTCATTTCTTGTAATATGATTATTGGGGAAGGTGTGACACCTTGGATACCCCTAGTATGTACTATGTTTGATGCATTGTTATTGGCTTGGCTAGGAGGAGTGATAGATACTGACTCCCCCCATTGTGGCAAGGGATTATGGGTAATACCACTATATTGATGGGGTAAAATGAGTGACCTGCTTGTGGATACAACTTCCCTATCAATAAGATTTTGGAAAACATGTCTAAAATTATGAAAATTGTGTTGTGTGCCAAACACTGGTGAATTTATCCTATATTTGTCATGGCACTTCTCATTTAAATTGTCAATCTAGGGAACTCATAAGCTTGTGAAGGGTTACAGTTGAGACTAGTCACACTACCACTTTAGATATTATCTATTCAACTACCATTTTAGGGTGTTTTTATAACATCCATAAGATCATCTGCATCAATAAAACTCAATCATAAATAATAATAATAATGTAGATAAATTAAACACACCAACTGATATGAAATGAGAATGCTTCTTATAAATAAACACACCTCTAATATAACTAAGCTTAATTCTAATACATAAACATATTACTATGCATAATGAAATTACGTAAATAACTAAGAGGGGAGGAATACTAGCTTGGAGTGGGCCCGAGCTCCAGGCAGATTCCACCTGATAAATCTCATAAATGAAACATTGCTTTGACGAACGTTCACACTTTATTAATAATGCAATGAAATATTACATACAAAAATACTCTATCAAATATGTCTCTCCCCCTCTCATAGAAGTTTGTGTGTTTATATACTACACACAGAACTTCGTGCAGCAGTTCTATTACAACCAATATCTCGGTTTAGCCTAAACTAGGATAGTTTAGTTACTATAACCAGTGCATGATAAGCAACTCTACATCGTTTCCTGGTTTTTGGATAAATTCCACTTCATTACAGTTCGGCTTTGTGAGTAGTTGAATATCCACCCACTCTGGTTAGCACAACCAATCCGTTCGTGGTTTCCCACAAATGATATGGAATGGTGGTCAACAAGATCCTTCTCTAGCCATTTGATCAACACGCATAATTCTAGCATAGGCCTTGGTAAGGCACTTAACTCGGTAAGGCGCTTACTTGAGTAAGGTGCATAACTCATTAAGGCACCTTCCTTAGTAAGGATCCTACCTTGGCAAGGTGCCTAACTCAGTAAGACACCTAACTCAGTAAGGTACCTACTTCAGTAAGGCACCTAACTCATTAAGGTTCCTACTTCGGTAAGGTGCCTACCTCAGTAAGGTGCATACTTTGATTTATCTTTATTTTATTGAGCCAAACTGTGTCAGGTCCACGTAGGACCTTGACTGAGTAAAAGATGACAAAATCAAGGAAATAGCTACACACAACACACTTCACATATGTATTAGATAATACACATGATTTTATTAAATATATACATAATACTTCAAAAAATATACAACTCATGATATAATGTCATGCAAAAACTGTTAGTACATATACAAAAATATGAGCATTTTTTGTGCTGATCATTTCTCAATTCTTAGCATATTTGAACCATTCGCATAGGAGGATGAGCAAGATACAAAAAAAATCTTAAAAGTAACCTAAACCACTTTATATTTTTCATATTTCCTTACGCTAGACTTGGATTTATTAATGTGAAAATTTGTTGGGATTTTGTTGTATACCAAGCATTATCCAAGTAGGATTCTACCTTCTATAAATCATGATAGCTTTCTACAAAATCTGAGAAGACAACTAGATATGGTTGATTGACTAAAAACTTTAACTATATTTTACTAACAATGGCTAAGTGATGAGAAACAGACATATAATATGGAATGTGAATGTAAACAGGTGGTAATATTGACTCATAATAACAATGATTTTAACAAATGCCTAGTGTACAGACCTGGTGCTAGACATGTATGATCAATTTGGAATGATGCATAATGCAATGATGAGTATGCCTAATGCAATTTATATGAAGTGCAATGAAGCAATATTTTTGTATTTTGATGATTTTAATGATGTTTTTGTATTTTTGATATATATGTATATACAAGTTGACCAATGGGCTTAATGAATATCATTGTGGCTTTTGGGATGACCAAAGGATTTATATACACCTTTGGGAATTTTAGGTTTGACCTAGACAGTTGTAAATGGCTTAGGAACATTTTAGTTTGACCTAGACGGTCATAGACCACCTAGGGGCTTTTTAGGTTGACCTAGATGGTCATGGACCACCTAGGAGTATTTAAGAGTGACCAAAGGGCTTATATATGCCTTTGTGGCTTTTTGGATTGACCTAAATGATGGTAGATAGTCTAAGAATATTTTTATTTGACCTATACGATCATAGACCATCTAGGAGCATTTTAGGTGACCTAGATGATCATCGATACTAAGGAAGTGTCATAGAATACCTAAGGATATTTGGTTGTGACCAAAGGGCTTATAGATGTCTTTGGGGATTTTTAGATTAACCTAGATGATTGTAGATGGTCTAGGAATATTTTCTTTTGACCTAGATGGTCAGTGTTAGCCTAGGGGCATTTGGGTTGACCTAGATGATCATAGACACTAAGGAAGTATCATAGGCTACCTAGGGGCATTTAAGGGTGAAAAAAAGGCTTATATATTCCTTTGGGAATTTTTAGATTGACCTAGATGATTGTAGATGATCTAGGGATATTTTATTTTGACCTAGATGGTCAGTGACCACCTAGGGGTGTTTGGGTTGACCTAGATGGTCATAGACACTAAAGAAGTGCCATAGACTACCTAGGGGTATTTGAGGGTGACCAAAGGGATTATAGATACCTTTTGGGATTTTTAGATTTACCTAGATGATCGTAGATGGTCTAGGGATATTTTTTTTTGACCTAGACCATCAATGATCACCTAGGGGTGTTTGGGTTGACCTATATGGTCATAGACACTAAAGAAGTGTCATAGACTACCTAGGGGTATTTGGTTGTGACCAAAGGGCTTATATATGCCTTTGGTGCTTTTTGGATTGACCTGGATGATCATAGATAGTATAGGAATATTTTCTTTTGACCTAGATGATCATAGACTGCCTAAGAGCATTTTATATGACCTAGATGGTCATAGGCACTAAGGAAATGCCATAGACTGCCTAGGGGAATTTTGTGGTGACCAAATATCTTATAGATGCCTTTGGGGTTTTTTGGGTTGACCTAGATGGTCATGGATTTCCTAGGAGCATTTTAAGGTGACCAAAGGGCTTATAGATGCCTTTGGGGATTTTTGTAACTTTGATTATTGTGATTCTATGAGGAAGGTGCAATACCTTGTGTACCCCCAGCATTTGTGATGATCAAAGGAAGCAAGGAAGGTCTGATACCTTTAGAATACTCAATTTGCTTCATTTTTTATGATATGATTATTTGGGAAGGTGTGACACCTTAGATACCCCTAGTATGTACTATGTTTGATGCATTGTTATTAGCTTGGCTAGCAGGAGTGATAGAGACTGACTCCTCCATTGTGGCAAGGGATTTTGGGTAATACCACTATCTTGATGGGGTAAAATGAGTGACCCGCTTGTGGATACAACTTCCCTATCAATAAGATTTTGGAAAACATGTCTAAAATTATAAAAATTGTGTTGTGTGCCAAACACTGGTGAATTTATCTTATATTTGTCATGGCACTTCTCATTTAAATTGTCAATCCAGGGAACTCGTAAGCTTGCGAAGAGATACAATTTAAAACTCATCATTTCTCCATGCCTAATATGTACTACACCCTCATGGCACCTGAACTGGTAACTACCTTTGCCTCATGAACCAATGCTCCCTATCTCATTATCTTGTTGGTGGTCATGACTCCTTTGTTCTAAGGCTTTCATTTTCTACTGAGGGGTCCTGGCTTGTTTTGGGGCATCCCTGGGATGTACTGCCCTCTAGCTACATTGATTTCTGGTTGTGATAGGTTGATCTTCATTCTACATCGGCCTCTTATTTCATTATCTCTATCTCCATCTTATCCTAGTACTTGTACTGGGCCTAGCTACCACAGTCATTGCCCCATTTTGGAAGGCTACTTCTACTTCCTACCATAGGTCAGCATGTTGAGGGTGCAACTCTCCGAAGGGAATGTCGGAGTCATCTCTCTTCTACTTAACCATGCTAGCTTTGTATAGCCAAAGTTCCTTAGGGGTGAGGCCAACATTTTCTACCATAATTGTTTTTGCCTCTACCTCTGGTCCATATACTCCCCATATTGCCAGCCACTTCTTCATTTTAGAGGGTCGACCCGATGATGAACCATAGATGTCCCAAAATTGGTCATCGTCAATGGGGTCCACACAAATGCCTGGCCCTCTTTCTTTATTTTTGGTAGCTTTCCTAGCTACCTTTGCCTCCTCGAACTCCTTACGGAGTTGTTCAAATTTCACCTTTCACTCAGCGAAGGCCTGCACACCTTCTTCCCATTCTTCATCCGAATGAGGGTTCGATTCGGCAAATGTCACCCTAGCCTTCCTTTTGGCCCTCTTTTGAGTCATCTGAGGGGCCTTCCCTTTCCTTTGTCTGGTCTTATGGTGGCCTATGTGGGGAGGTCTTCCTACCCTATGAAGGTTGCCTCCCTGTTGGACGACTCAGGGAGTTGTTCCTTTGGTGGTGGTGGTTCCCTAGAATTTTGGGGACTCCCTCTTATATTTGGACTTAGGGTCTTTCCCTGAAGGCTCCTCATCATCATCAATAAAAATAATAGGGGTTTCTATTTGAAGAATAGAATTCCCCTATTCCTCTGGAACTATCTTGTCTGAGGCACATGACCCCTCCCCTACTTCCAATTCCTCATTTTTAGCATCCGACCTGAATGCCCTAGATGAGACTACTCTCTTTGGTAAGGTCAAAGAGTTTATGGGCACTTCCATCACCCAATCGGTCTAGGTAGAGGCGTCTTGCCTCTCTATTACCCTAGCCTACAACTATTGGTTCTCCTCCTTGAGTTGCTAGATCAATTGCTACAATTGAGCAATGGTGGCCTCCTATCTCTAAAATTTCCTCATGGTCATCTCTTTATACTCCTCAAATAGCACCTACATCAGGGATTTCTCACTTTGTTTAGTGTGGTCCTCCTCCAATGGTGTCTCGATTGGTCATTGCAAGCCTACGAAAGGTTGTGGGTCCTACAGACTATGAGTGGCCAAATTTTATAAGGTTTGCACCATGACACCGAGCTCTGCATCTTCTTCGCTTTCCTCATTTGAGAGGATTAGGTGTAGGATTCATCTTTGATCGTTCTTGCATTCTATCTGGCATCCTACGGCCTCTAGGCTGGAGGATTCCAACCTCTCTTCCATGAAATTAGGTAGAGAGCTCTGCCCTTCCTCTGCAATCTCTGGTGAAAATTGGGGGTGTTCCTCCTTGAACATTCCCCCCAATTCGGCATCATGCCCTACCTCTATGGTTGTCTACTCCACTGTGTCGGATGGCTCAGCCCTAATCTCCTTAGCTATTCCCCTTAATTTTGGTTTATGCCCTGCTTCAGCCACCGCCTATTCTTGCACACCAGAGGGTTCAGCTTCTACCACCGATGAGCTTCCCCTATGCTCCTCTGCATGGCGTATCAGGGCTGTAATTAGCCCATGATGGGCTAAGGCAGAGACTGCCCCTCTTTGGTACCATGATGCCTCATCCTATAGGGCCTTTTCCAGGTAGAACGGGATGTTGATTTCTCTCCCATGCACCATATGGCTCATGAATTGCATGTGGTTCACATTCAGGTGTGAATACTTCCCAGTGCATGTGAAGTATCTCGCAACCTACTCAAAAATATTTTGTAGGTGCATTAGGATCCTCTACTTGGGAAGCCCTCCTTGGTCGTAGGGGACATTCCCCTATCCGAGCAACACTTTGATGCATTTCTTTGCCATGCCATCCTTGTATGTACATTCCCTAGTGAGGGGGAGGCCAGTGACCTAAGCAATGTGCTCTAGGGTGACTGGAATTACCAGTCTGCATAGCTAGGCCACTTCTCCATTCAGAGCGGTGGTGAATTCTTTGGCTGCCTCCACGTCTTGTTCCTGGCTGACCAGGCGATAGTAGTTCATCCACCCTATCGCTTCGAACCGATTGTGGACTTCCCCCCTAATTCCTTTAGTGCCACTGGGCTCCTACTTCTTAATCATGTGATTCTTCGTAGGTCCTCCCATGGTGAATTCCTTGTTGAGTTCAAGTTTTGTACTCAGTAAGGCACCTTTTTATAACCTAAGGTGCCTAACTCTGGAAATTGTTTCCATATTGGGTTTAGTAGGGTATGCCACCCAAATTAATTTTTGGCATGACGTATTAGGCATGAGGGGTGATTTTCTATTCTTGCACCATCATCATTTCAGAGAGCATATTATATGAAAATTACATATATATCTAATTAAAATCATGTGCATACCTGATTGGTCATTTTCGAGTTGTGTGGAGTATGCCAAATTGGTACTCGATAAGATTTTTCCCATGTGTTGATTGAGTCACCTTGGGTACTGCATTTTTGGTTCGCTTCGAGGTCCTTCACTGAAGATGCGATGAATCCTATTGGGATGCATATCTTCTTGATGGTTGGCCTTGGGATGAGCAAAAATCTCCACCAATGATTTTGAAATATTTTCATGTGCTTTCCATCACGTGAGATGATGGCATCATCTTCAGATGCTCCATGTACTACCAAGTTGTGCATGTGTTTCTTGATCGAGGTGCCTACTTCTCAAATGGCACCTATTTTGGGTAAGGCACCAATTAGGGCGCCTAACTAGTAAGGCACCTAACTCGTAAGGTGCGTAATGCAGGCACCTAACTTAGTAAGGCACCAATAAGGTACCTAACTCAGTAAGGCACCAGGGTAAGGCGCCACTTTGACATATATATATATATATATATTTTTTTTTTTATGAATGTTTAGGGGTGGTCTGGCTTGTGGGGTAAGGTGCCTAGAGTAAGGTGCTACTCCTTCAGAGTAAGGTGCCAGAGTAATGCCCTCCTCTAAGTAAGGTCGTAGTTTCCCCCATGTTTAAGAATTGTCACATCCTCATGACAATGGCTCCCCTAAAGATCCTCTTTTTTTTTAGTAAGGCACCGCTCCTCCTAGGTAACGAGTAACGTCTCTCTCAGAGTAAGGACCAGTAAGCATCTCCTCTAGTAAGATACCCAGTAAGCATCACACTCCTCTGGTAAGTAAGGTCACGCTCCCAGTAAGGCCGAGTAAGGCACCCTCCTATAACTCCTAGTAACTCCCCTAGGTAAGGCCCTCCGTAAGTCCGAGTAAGGCATCACTCCTCCAGAGTAAGGCACCACTTTATTGTTGAAAAATTTAGTGGTGGCTGACGTGTCTTTTGATGTGAGGTTGATCAAGCCTCCCAAAATTCTCCTCATATTACATCAGCGTCCACCTCGTTCAGGCATGGGGATGTTCGATGAGGAATTTGGCGTCCCCCCATGCCTGAATCATTGCTATCCTCCTAATGCGTAGGTACATGGATGTTGAGCCGATCTAGGCCTTGTTTTCCAAGATGCCTATTATTCGAACAATCAGGCCATGTCCCTACAAAAATAAAACACAAAAAAGAAAAAGTGTAGTTAAATAGGGTCCATGCCTATTAGGCCCTGGCTCTCAGGATGCCTGCAGCTTGCATGTGGGTGTTGTCCCTGCAAAACACATCGTAAGCTAAAAAATAGGAAACTATTCTAACTTATCTTTGGTGGACGTCCCTGTGTCCACCATGTTGTTGAGAATTTGGGAGATTTTACTTGGATGGGGTCTCCCCCATGCCTGTTCTGGTTTCCACCAACAATCCCTCAGACGTATGGTATGGCCGCAACCGGTGGCCATTGGTTGTTAGGATGGTGTTGCTGTCATCAATCATCTTGACCCGTACAACACCATTCTTGATTATTTCCACCACCTCGTACGGTCCCATCCATCTCTGCATCAGCTTCCCCTTTTGCTCTTGGAACCTAGAGTCATACAATAGTACCCAGTCTCCTTCTTTGAACTATTTCTTTTTAATGTGGTGGTCATGCCACTACTTCCTTTGCCTCTACACAATTTATGTTCTCTATAGGGCATCCATGCGAAATTCATCCAACTGATTTAGCTACCAAATTCATTCCTTCTATGCATCATCCAAGTTCAGATCCAATTCGACCATCGTTCTGAGTGTCTTAACTTTGAATTCGATGGGCATCATTGCATCTTTCCCATAGACCAATCAGAAAGGGGTAAAACTAGTGGTCGACTTCCACGTCGTATTATATGCCCATACTACCTCTAGTAATCTTGCAGCCCAATCCTTCCTATGCTGCTGCATGGTCTTCATCAGGATGTTTTCTATTTCCCTGTTAGTGACCTCCACCTATCCATTCACCTATGGATGGTATGGGGTAGTCTTGTTATGCCAAACCCTGTACTATTCCATCAACTCCTCAATTAATCTGGATATGAATTGGGGTCCCTGGTCTATTGTAATTTCCCTGGGTACTCCAAATCTCATAAAAATATGGGAGAATAGAAATTCGGTGACCGTTCACTCCTTGGAGTCTCTTAGCACCTAGACTTCGACCCATTTAGTGACATAGTCTATACAGACTAGAATGTACCTCTTTCCGATTGAAGGTGGGTTGATGGGTCCCATAAAATCCATGCCCCATTTGTCAAAGGGCTCGATGTGCACGTGAGGTTGTAGGGGTATTTCATCCCTATGGGTCGGCCTGCCCATCCTCTGGCATTCATCACATTTGTTGGTGTATGCGGCTGCATATTTGAACAACGTGGGCCAAAAATACCCAGTCTGCAATACCTTATATGCAGTCCTTCTCCCTGAGAAGTGGCCACCACAAGGCTCATTATGGCAGGCCTTGAGTATCTCTATAAATTCATGCTCGGCCATGCACCTTCTTACGATCTGATCAGGCCCTATTTTGAATAGGAGGCCATCAATCCATTGGTATGATGCACTCTTTTTTATTACCCCTTGCTTCTCCTAGTACGAGAGGGTAGGGGAGGTTCTCCTAATGGCTAGATAATTGGTAATGTCTACATACCATGGTGTCTATTCATTGATGACAAATAGATGTTCATCTAGGAACTGGTCCTCTACTATTATGTGATCTACTAGAATTAGTCTAGATAGGAAGTCCATGACTACATTGTCTTTCTCGAGCTTGTCAACTATGGTAAGGTCAAATTCCTACAGCAACAAAAGCCACCTGATGATCCTACCATTGATCGTTGGTTTGCTCATCAGATACCTGATGGTTGCATGGTCCATGTGGATGAATACTTTATACCTAGTAATGTAGTGGTAGAATTTATTGATGGTGTGTACCACTATGAGAAACTCCTTCTCTATTACTATGTAATTAAGCTCAGCCCCTGCTAGGTTCTTGCTGACGTAATAGATGGCATAGAACTCTTCACCATCCTACTACTCGAGGACCGCTCCAATTGCATTATTGGATGCATCACAATATATGTGGAATGGGATAGACCAATTTGGGCCTCATAACACTGGGGCAGAGATCAACTTCTCCTTCAGCATCTAAAATGCCTACTCACAATCATCTATCTAGATAAATTCTATGTCCTTCATCAGAAGGGTGTGTAGCGGTTTGGTGATTTTGCTAAAATCGATGATAAATCACCTGTAGTACCCGATAGAGTCGAGGAAACTCCTTACCTCCCTCTATGTTTTTGGGTTGGGTAAGTCTTTGATGACTTCTATCTTCTTGTGATCCACTTTAATCCCTTCTATCGAGAGATGATGCCCTAACACTATGCCTTCCTGCATCATCATAAAACATTTCTCATTATTGAGGGATAGATTGTTTTCCTCACACCTCTAGAGTACACGTTCCAAATTTTTCATCGCCTCTTCAAATGTTTCCTCATAAATGGTGAAATCGTCCATATATACTTTGATCGCTTTGCCTATCATATCCAAAAATACGCTAAGCACTACCCTCTGGAAGGTGGTTGGTGCATTGCATAGCCCAAAAGGTAGCACCCTATATGCAAATATTCCCCATGGGTAGGTGAACATTGTCTTATCTTGGTCTTCTTCTACGATCTAGATTTGATTGTACCCACTAAATCCATCCAGGAAGGAAAAGTATTTCCTCCTAGACAACGTGTCTAGCACTTGGTCAATGAAAGGAAGTGGAAAATGGTCCTTTTTAGTCACCTTATTCAGTGATCTATAGTCAACATAGATCCTCCATTTCCCATTCTTCTTAGGGACCACCACGAGTGGTGATACCCATTCACTATCGGAGATCGGGTAGATGAATCCCATCGTCAAGAGCTTCTGTAGCTCGGCCTTGACAATTTCCTTCATGGTCGGGTTCATCCTTCTCTATGGCTGTCTGATGGGGGTTGACTATTCTTCTAGATAGATACGGTGAGTGCACACCTCTGGGATGATTCCTTTCATATCCACATAATCCCACGTGAATGCCTGTTGATGTTCGGTTAGGAGCTCTTTCAATTCTACCAACTATGCGATGGTTAGCTCACTACTGATGTTCAATATTCTGCTAGGCCCGACATCGATTTTCTTGGTGTGGTGGTCCTGAGCACCCACCAATGGTGACTCAAGAATTGGGAGGGAGGATTCTCCATGGAAGAATCTTGAGATGATACCATCTTCTTCGGCTTCATCCTCCGCTTCTATTAATGCCATTATCGGTTAGAGCATAGATAGCGGATTATCCTCCTGATTTTCCATTTTAGGTTCTCCCAGTGCATCCATCGATTGGGTCGAGGGAGATATTGTTAATCTCTTGATATTCTAGCCATCTAAAATGGTCATCAGTCCATCATGGCAGCTGATGTAGGCATCAACCATAGCTAACCATGGTCTCCCTAGGATGAGTGGGTAACCACCTAGTCCGATTTTGGATTGTAGCACCAAAAAATCTATCGGATACTCCCATGCATCGACTATTACTATGACATCTTTGAGCATTCCTTCTAGTGCCACCATTGACCGATCAACCAATTGTAACACCATTTTGGTAGGCTTCAGGTCGGTGAGCTCCAGCTTCTGCATGGTGTCTTGTGGCATTACATTGATGGTTGCCCCCAAGTCGACCAATGTATTCGCTAGTGAGTGCCCTCCTATTTTTATCGTCAATATCGGGCTGCCTGGGTCTACATATTTGGGATGATATGCATTCCCCATCATCAAGTCGGCTAACTTTCCCATGACGTTGATGGTTTGTGTTGCCTTACATCCTGATTTCCTTAGGCATATTTATTTTATCACCTTAGTGTATATGGGCACATCTCGGATAGCTTGGAAAAGTGGGATAGTTATGGTGAGATTTTTTAGGCTTGATAGGATATCAAATTTAGGCTGTGTCGGCTTCTTCTACTCTTGCAGTCATTTAGGGAATGGGGCCCCTATCTTCTCAATAACTTTTTCTTCCCCTACCTCTTCTATCATAGGGGAGTCTCCTACTTCCTCCTCCACTTCTACCAGAGAAGGTGTTTCTACTCCTAGTTGCTTGCTTGATCTAAGTTGTATTGGATTACAACTAATATGGTACATTGGATACATCTCTCCTTCCACCTGGTATACCGACTGGTTTACCTTGTTGTTCGGGTTCACCATCGGTTGTGTTGGTAACTATGTAGGTCTTATCATAGGTAGGGCTGGTAAGCCTTGTTGAGGTGGTCCCTACACCATGTTCTATGGAGGTGTATTCCATGGGATGTGGCTCCTCCATGGCTACTGATATGGCATCCATGTTTGCTGATTTGGGAATGCCGCACCTAGAGGTATGTTCATCCAGGGTGGTGGTCCCCACCATCCCATGTTGGGTGGTGGTGGTTGCCCCTATGGCATATATGGTCCTCCTCCATAAGGTGGCATCCCTATGGGCATATTCCCCATAGGATTTTGCTACCAATTCCTTCGATTGCCCATGAAGTAGGCTTCGGTTACGTTAGCATCTTCTTTGGCATTGGGTAGTTGTGGGCATAGTCGAGTTTTATGATTCTTTTAGAAAACCGCACATACTCTGACCTTATTCTCTAGGTAGGCATTCCTGGCATGCTTCCCTCTACATTTGGGGTAGAAATAGGTTAATGTTGCATCATTCTCCTATTTCTTCTTCTCCAACAATAGTGTATCTAGCTGCAGAGCTAGAGAGGATAGCATTTCACTCTTTAAATCCTCCAACATGTTGCCTATCTCCATTTTTGTGATTGACATGATCACTTTCACTATTCTGGTGGTTGGCTTACCTCTCCTCCATGAGTAATTCTAACATAATTTCTAGATATCTTCCATAGCATGTTGGTAAACGTCTCCTTCAGAGATCATATTCAGTGCTTCCAGTGACTCGTTGTTCAGTCCCCTCAAGAAAATACTTTTGAGGGACTTATCCCCTAACTTTGCATGAGGGGATCATTGCAGGTTAAAATTAAACCTTTCCCAGTATTCCTCCAGGGATTCATCCTCTTTTGTGTCATGTTGAGGACTTCCTCTCTGGAATCCTATGCTCTGTCGAAGTCTTGATATTGCTCCAGAAAGAGCTTCTTCATCCCATCCCATGTGGCGATCTGCTTGTTCCCCAGCTCGATGAACCATCATAGGGCTGAGTCATCTAATGTCGATGGGAAGAGTTTTAGCTTCTGGGCATCCGATTTATAATCGACAGACCTGCACAATACATCAAATTTGAATAAAAATAGGTCAGGGTCTTCGGTTGGGTATCCCCTGAAGGTAGGGAGATGGGCAGGGGAAATGTTTTTCATTTTGGTGTCTCCTACCCCTTCCTCTATCGAGAAACTGAACCCAGATGAGACTTCTTCTTCTACCATTTTTTTAGGAAATGTGGTCTCTAATACAGCGTCTATAGTCTCTCGATCGTTCAAAACTCTCTGGGTTAGGGCCTTGAAGTCAGTTGGCATTATAGTCCGATCCTCTACGGCTTTCCACAGTAGGGCTTCCTCTGAGGGTGTCCTCTTAAACAATGGGTTTACAATAGTTTGTTCTTCCCCAGGTCGGTGAGATGAGGAGGCACTTTGCACGAAGTGAGGACTCTGACTCCAGTGGACTACTGGTGATGAGTCGGGAGAATCTAATTCAAACTCTAGGTCTTCTGCTGACTCTGACTGATCTGGTGGACTCTATTTTATAAAATGACCGTCTGGTCCTCTTTTTCTTGGTGGACTCATACAAGGTCAGGTCGAAGGTCTTAAGGGGTAATGTAATTAGTCTACTAGTGACGCTTCCTCGGCAACGATGCCAAAATGTTGGGTGCCAAACACTGGTGAATTTGTCCTATATTTGTCACAACACTTCTCATTTAAATTGTCAATCCAGGGAACTCGTAAGCTTGCGAAGGGTCACGGTTGAGACTAGTCACACTACCACTTTAGAGATGATCCATTCAACTACCATTGGGGGGTGTTTGTATAACATCAATAAGATCATCCACCTCAATAAAACTCACTCATAAAATAACAATGCAGATAAAATAAACACACCAACTGATACGAAATGAAAATGCTTCTTATAAATAAACACACCTCTAAGATAACTAAGCTTAAGCCTAAGACATAAACATACTACCATGCATAATGAAATTACGTAAATAACTAAGAGGGGAGGAATACTGGCTTGGAGTGGGCCCGAGCTCCAAGCAGATCCCGCTCGATAAATCTCACAAATGAAACGTTGCTTTGATGAACATTCACACTTTATTAATAATGCAATGAAATATTACATACAACAATGCTCTATCAAATATGTCTCTCCCTCTCTACAGGGAAGTCCATGTGTTTATATACTACACACACAGAACTTCCTACGATAGTTCTATTACAACCGACATCTCGGTTCAGCCTAAACTGGGATAGTTCAGTTACTGCAACCGATGCACGATAAGCAGCTCTGCGTCATTTCTTGGTATTCGGATAAATTCCACTTCATTACGGTTCGGCTTCGTGAGTAGTTGCGTGTCCACCCACTCTAGCTGGGACAACTCGTCCATCCATGGTTTCCCATAGATGACGTGGAACGGTGGTCAACAAGATCCTTCTCTAGCCATTTGGTCAACATGCATAATTTGGGCATCGGCCTTGGTAAGGCGCCTAACTCGGTAAGGCGCCTACTCGAGTAAGACACCTACCTCGTTAAGGCACCTACTTAGTAAGGCGCCTACCTCGGTAAGGCACCTAACTTAGTAAGGTGCCTACCTCGATAAGGCACCTACTTCAGTAAGGCGCCTAACTCAGTAAGGCGCCTACTTCAGTAAGATGCCTAACTTAGTAAGGTGCATACTTTGATTTACCTTTATTTGATTGAGCAAAACCGTGCCAGGTCCATGTAGGACCTCGACTGAGCAAAAGATGACAAAATCAAGGAAATAGCTACACACAACACACTTCACACATGGATTAGATAATACACATGATTTTATTAAATATATACATAATACTTCATAAAAATATACAACTCATGATATAATGTCGCGCAAAAACCGTTAATACATTTACAAAAATATGAGCATTTTTGGTGCTCATAAAATTGCTAATGTCATGTCCTTTAATTCGATGATAGAGGTAAGAATGATCTTTCTTGTATTGTCTATATCTAGACCTATTTTGGTTTACCAGGGGTATTTTTTGCAATACAATTACCTTTGCTTCTTGCAAGTTTTGAAGGATGGTTGACATGGGCTCAGCTAATGGAGTCCAGGTACGATGTTGATGCTTTAAATGAGGTGAACGCGATCGCCACATTTTATGAGGCGAGAAGGTTGTATGCATCTTAGTCACCTATTTAGATTTTTCTTCTTGACTCCTATCTGTAGGTAACAGATTTTGAACTATGTCAATTTTTTATTGTTGATTTGAAGATCATTCTTGTCAAGCATATCCTGTACCTTACTCTTGAATGCAATACATGACTTAATGTTATGACCATTCGTTTGATGGTAAGGACAGTGTTGGTTCTCTTGATACCATATTGGTTTGTGCCTATTTGGATCTAAAGGGCATATATTTGGCAATGTGATAGCCTTGGCCTCGCATAATCGATTAAAGAGTGAAGATGTGAAATTTACTACACTGCCTTAAGGGCACTTAATTGCAATGTAAAGCAGTTAAAAAGCATTCAAAGAGTAAAATAGCATAAACTTGTAATATAGTAAAGTGAAGCAAATATGTAACCAAATGGTGGATTTCTCCTTCTATTTAATCAATGTATGGCTTCAAATGTGAGATTACAAATATCCCCTTGAGGGCTTTTACAAATTGATACATTCAACATTACAATGTTCAAGGGATCTAGTCCCTTGAAAAGGGCCTTAAAGCAATGTAAAACATATGTGTTTGGTGTAAATCTTGCATCCCATAATTGAGATATATCCTTCAACATATTATTCTTGTCTTCTTATCTTCTTCCTCCTATGTATAATACCTACACCTACACACAAGATATTGAAAGGGGATTAGTAGCACTTGTGTTGTAGAATATAGAAAGCCTTGAAAACATAGAAAAAGAGAGTTATTCTACAACCGTAAAAAGTGCTCTACATGCATGGAAACTGATCTACATTAATAATAAACATATTTTAAGCTATTCTAAATGCAAACAAGGAAATTTGGAAGCAATATCAAGGGTGAAACAATGCAAAAATGGTGACTATTCCTGGGTGAGCCAGATAAACCTACAATCTTGGGGACCTCAAATCCTGCATCAAAACTCCTCCAAATTACCTCAAATTTGGACCAGAGGTTCCTCTAGATATTCCAAAGGGGTATATAGAGGAATTTATCCAAAATTTCAATCTATTTGGTGACCTTACCTAGGTGTGACATACATAGATTGCTCACCATCCCCAAGTGGGACGGTTACAAAACTACCTTAATTTTGTCATCTATGGTTATGGAAATTGGTCCAAAAATTGGGTAGGGGTGTTGTCAATAGATGGTCCCAAAGAATACTTCAATTTGGCCAATTTGGAATTATTAGATCGAGCCTATTGCCCATGAAATTACCTTCAAATGAAGAGGGTTTCAAGGCCAAGGTAAAGCGAGTTTTGATTTGCAAATATTGAGGGTTGATTTGTGTAGCATTTCGTTGCATAAATCATCAATCTCTCCTCTTTGAAATGAGGGCTTGGACCTCCTTTTATATCCCAAAAGGGCATCTAGGGAAAAATGGCATCTTTTTCCATGCGAGGCAGGTGATGCCACATGTTCTAATCATGTCATTGATTAATGAGGGGAACATTGCCCCTTTAGGGTTCCCAATCTACTACCTCACTATACATTTGTAGGTCCCCAATTAATTTGGGGTGATTGGACACGTTAATGGAAGTCTTTGATTACCATTTAGCATATCCTTTGACTTTTTTAAGGGTCCAGTTAGGGGCCGTCCCACCCAAGGATGGTTAAAAATGGTTGTCCCTGGGTGGGATAGTCATAAACTATGATCATCCCTGGTGGGACGATCACTAGGAGGTACCCCAAAATTGTCCTAAACTACTAGGAACCCTCCAAACTGAGTTTTGGAGCCTTTTGGAAGCTTTTTTATAGCCTAGATGGGTGCCCAATAGGGCCATATGTTGTTGATAAGAGGGCTTATGTAATGCACTGATAGTCTTATCCAATTTATATTATTTAGGTGTCTACAGATGCCCCATTTTTGGGATGTGCGATGTGAAAAAAAGCATTGAGCAAAAATAGATCACTAAATCATCAAATTATCAAGTTTGTTTAGTAATCTAATCAAATTTAAATGCCTCCATTATGTAAATATCATACATTACTGGAATCCTTTCTATTGACATATTCAAAGGATCGATTGCAGGTATACCTTTCAGTCGTGTTGTAATGACATTCTTATGGGGCTTAGGGCATACTAGGTCTTGGTGCCTTGTATTCTTGTAAACATTTACATGGTTCAATTCCTAAGGTTTCAAGGAGGTAAAGCCTATTGATTTGCTTCTTATGCTATTTCTTTTCCCTAGCATGGGCTTGAAAATTTATCTTTAGCTAAGATTATTTTGAATGCATGGAATTTACACTTATGAGTGTTTTAACGTTGATTCGATTTTTGAATTCATTATTATGACTACCCCCTCAAGCAACGATTTTATGAGGATATGTCCAATTATAAAGTGATGAGTCACTTGAAACATATGACTTAATTGGAATAACTCTCTGTTTTGCCTATGGTACTAAATACCTGTTTGAAGGAGATTTTTGACTATTTTGATGAATAGTTTTGGAAGCAAAAGGCCAAATATCTCATTCCCATGGAGTGGTCCAGCCATGGAGGCCTTCTTGGGACTAAAATAGACACTTTTGATGCATCCAAAAATACTATGGGTTCAGTCTTGATCCCTCATTTTTGTTGAGCTTTATACCTTATTTTTGGTGGGTTTTTTGCCCATTTTTTGAGTTTTTTAATGTTTTTAATTTGTTTTAGATTTTATGATGGATGTCTAACATGGATGCATGTATTTATCCTATGATATTATTTGATGATATGTATATGTGGATGCTTTATTTATATACTTTTGTAAATTAAAATATATGCGTAAAATAATTAGTGGTCGTCTAAATATTATTGCTAATATTTAACTAGTATCTATCCTAGCTCATGAACATCACTTATGAACAAAATTTTAAATATGTATGATTGGAAGTAATGGTTGATTGGATTTAATTTTTTATGATGGATTTATGATGACTATTTGATGCATTATATGCTAGCACCATAGACTGTACAAAATGTATCTTTGTTATTTTCATGTTATTATAACACTTTATTTGATGGACTTTGTAAGTTTGACAAACATGTGACAACATGATGTAAAATAAAATGGATAATGTAATGTGATATGATATTATTTTATAGTTTTGAAGAGACTCAAACACTCTAGTTATCTAATCAAAGATCATATAATAACTATACAAGATCTTTTGAAAAGGTATGCATCTATTAAGATAACCAAGATAATCAATATCCCTGTGTGTGCATGTGAGTTCATTATGATGATAACACATAAGATTACCCTAGTGTAAATGGGATTCATGTTAGTATTACAATAACACTGAGAGGGGGGGTGAATCAGTGTAGCTCTTTAAACTTGAATTTACAGCTCTTAATACCACAGCAATTAAAACTTATTACTAGATACAGCAAGTATAACAAAAGAGCATCACACAACACAAGATTTAATGAGGTTCACCAATGTGGCTACTCCTCAAAAATTGATTGCTTGGACTACCATCCAAATCCAACCTTTGCAAAGCACCAACTTTACAATCAAATTACCAGCACCCACTATAAGGAGCACCAACCCCTTATTTATCTACACCAACAGAAAGGAGCACCAACCCCTTATTTATCTATACCAATAGAAAGGAGCACCAACCCCTTATTTATTTGCACCAACAGAAAGGAGCACCAACCCCTGATGCCAAGCTACAACCTAGACTTCAATTTGAATCTATAAGTTTGACAGTAAGATACCTTTGATTTTGCAAGACCCTGATTGGTCTTCTTCACCTTTGCATTCTCTACACACTCTGCTCTCTCTGCGCAATCACTTCGCACACTCTGCTTCGATACAGTAAAATTTCATGATCGTTTTATCCCTTTTGCGCACTTTGATCTCTTTGCAAATTTTGCACTTAGCATGATTCAACACGACTTGCTCTCTATGTACAACGACCGTATTTCACACACATTCGACCATATTTTCTCAAAATAGCCCTCCTTTTATAACAATATTTTTTATGATGAAAACCCTAATCTTAGTCAATTGTAAATCCTAATCTTAGTCGACTTTCATAACAACTGTAAACCCTAATTTTAGTTGACTGTCATCAATATTCGTCGGCTTCAACTCAAGAAGATGTTCGGTTTATCCATCGCTTGATGATTTCATTCTGGACAGACCTTGTAACCGCCATACTGACTTTTGATCACTATTCATATTTCAACAGTATGAAATCACTCTGTAACTACCCCTGTAAATGTCGTAGTGATTTCGATACAGTGTCATACTTCTCATTTCAATCAGGTTCTCCTTCTTGACTTGCGCATTTACGACCTATCATGAAATCATGACATTTCTACCTTTGTAGATTATCTAGGGGTATTTTTATTTGACCTAGATGGTCAAATACTGCTAGGAGCATTTAGGGTGATCTAGACAGTCATCGACACTTAGAAAGTGTCTACGACTACCTAGGGGTATTTCATTGTGACCAAAGGTCTTATAGATGCCTTTGGGGCATTTAAGGTTGACCTAGATGATCATTGATAGTCTAGGAGATTTTTTATTTGACCTAGATGGTCAAAGACCGCTAGGAGCATTTTAGGGTGACTTCGATGGTCAGTGACACTTAGAAAGTGTCTATGACTTCCTAGGGGTATTTTATTGTGACCAAAGGTCTTATAGATGCCTTTGGAGCTTTTTGTAACTTTTATTACTTTGGGCTTCTAGGAGGAAGGTGCAATACCTTGTGTACATTTATGGTGATCAAAGGAAGTGAGGAAGGTGCAATACCTTTAGGATCCTTAATTTGCTTCATTTTTTGTGATGTAGATAGTGGGGAAGGTGTGACATCTTGGATACCCCTAGTATTTACTATGTTTGATGCATTATTATTGACTTACCTAGGAGTGATATATACTGACTCCCCCATTATGGCAAGGGATTAGGGGTAATACCACTATCTTTATGGGGTAACATGAGTGACCCTCTTGTGGATACAACTTCTCTATCAATAATATCTTGGACAATATGTCTAAAATTATTTGATGATAGAGGTAAGAATGATCTTCCTTGTATCATCTAGATCTAGACCTATTTTGGTTGACCAGGGGTATAGTTGGCAAGACGATTGCCTTTTCTTCTTGCAAGTTGTGAAGGATGGTTGACATGGACTCATCTAGTGGAGTCCAGGTGTGATGTTGATGCTTTAAAATAGGTGAACACAGTCACCACATTTTATGAGGTGATAGGGTTGTATGCATCTTAGTCACCTTTTTAGTTTTTTCTTCTTAACTCCTATCTATAGGCAACAAATTTTTAACTATGTTAATTTGTTGATTGTTGATTTGAAGATCATTCTTTTCAAGCATATCTTATACCTTATTCTTGAAGGTGATACATGACTTAATGTTATGACCATTCACTTTATGATAAGGACAGTATTGACTCTCTCGATACCACATTGGTTTGTGTCTATTAGGATCCAAAGGGTGGATATCTAGCAATGTGATAACCTTAGCCTCTCATAATAAATTAAAGAGTGACACCAAAGATTCATGAAATGGTGTATACATGTGAGGTTGATGGTGTTTTTTCCTTTGCCCCTGCTTCTATTGAGACTTGACATTAGATTGCATAGGAGGAGGTTGGTCCTGACAATCAAGGGGTTAAGATTTTAAATGACTCAATTGTAGCTCAATGCTTGCGAGTCGATTCAAGATCTGTTGTGAGTCATTATGTTGGTGACTCACTTGTAACTCAACATTGGCTAGCCTATCCAAAATCATTTGAGTAAATGGATATGGTTCATAGTGATTGTGGGTAGTGAGTATATCCACATGCTCTTATTCTTGATTTTGTTGAGATGTTGAATTATATGGAGTAGGTGTGACTGAATCCATCGATGATCTCTTGTGGTATGGATGGAATGTTGGATGGAGTCACAAGTGGCCTAGATGAATATAGAGGGTTTTGGTTCTCTGTCATCACATCGATCATTTCCACAAACTCATGAGAAGATGCATTTGCACTTGGACCAATTATGTCTACCTCATAAACATGTTCAAGGTGATCTACTTTGCCCTCATGCTTAGGGGGTGCATCATAAATGCTATCAATGAGTTGTGACTTGATAGTAGGACAACCTAGATCCTTGATCAATTTGATGATATGCATGAATTTAACATCGGGCTCTATGTATTCATAAAGTTCAAGATTAGTCAAGTGACTTGTTTCCTCAAGCGTAGTGGATGTAGATGGTATGGTATAATTTGATTCATCCATATCCACTATGGGTTCCTCCTTTTTTGTAGGAGTGGTAAGGTCTTCTTCTAATGTGTTAAAAATGTCTAAGAGAGATTTTGCAGTTAGCCTTTTTTACTCTCCCTCATTTGAATAAATAAAGGATGGTAATGGTGATGGTGGTGAAGGTAACTTCACAACTAACCATGGGGTTGAATATAGACTCTGGATAAGTTCATTGAGTTTAGTATCCAAATGTGTGGATGGATGAGTAGACTCATGTGGATGATCATCCTTATTGTAATACTTGAAGGGGTCTAGGTCGGCATCAACCACATGGACCTGACCTTCATGAATGTATTGAAGGATTTGATGTACAAGAGAGGGGATGCACTCCATGTCTCTTATCCAAGGTACTCTTAATAATATTTTTTATATTCTTTCACCTTCTGAAGAAGTGAAATTCATGATATTGCCTTAAGAGCATTTACTAGCAATGTATATCAGTTATAAAGCATTTAAAGGAAATATGGCATAAGCATGTAAACTACTAAAATGAAGCAAAATAGGCAATCCAAATGATAAAAATCTCTCTCTATTCATTCATAAGTAGCTTCAAAATTAGATTACAAAATATCCCCTTGAGGGCTTTACAAATTTATACATTTCATTACAATAACCAAGGGAATCTAGTCCCTTGGAAGGAGGCCTCTAAGGCGATAAATAATCGTGTGAACTCTTGCTTCCAACACTCAAGAGCTATTTTTGGGATGATAAACTTGTGCCTCTTTAGCTCGTCCTCTTGCCTAGCATTCCTGTTCCTAAAGAAAAGGTATTGAAAAGGGATTAAAAGCATCTGTATTATAGAATAAATCCATAAAACCATGAAAAAGGAGCATATTCTACAACCATAAAAAGTGATCTACATACATATAAACTGATCTAGATTAATAATGAACATGTTATTAACTAATATAAATGCAAATAAATATATTTTGAGGCAATATCAAGGGTGAAACAATGCTAAAACAGTGACCATTCTTGGGTGAGCCAGATAAACCTGCAACATTGGGGATCACAAATCCTACATCAAGTCTACTCCAAATTACCTCATATTTGGACCAGAGGTTCCTCTAGAAATTTCTAAGGTGACCATAGAGGAATTTATATGAAATTACAACCTATTTTATGACCATCCCTAGGTGTGTCATACACAGACTACTCACCATCCCCAGGGGGGACGGTTACAAAACTAAGTTTTGTCACCTATGGCTATGGAAATTGGTCCAAAACTTGGGTAAGGGTGTTGTCGATAGATGGGACCAAATAATGCTTCAATTTGTCCAGCTTGGGATCAATGGATCAAGCTTATTTACCTTTAAATCACCTTTGGATGAAGAGGGTTTCAAGGCCAAGGTAAAGCAATTTTTTAGTTGGTAAAATGTGGGGTTCAATTTGGGCAGCACTTTGTGGCGTTAATCTCCAAATTCTCCTCTCTAAAACTGGGTATTTGCACCTCCTTTTATAACCCAAAAGGGCATCTAGGGTAAAATGGCATGTCTTGCCATGCAATGCAAGTGCCTCCATGTGTCCTAATTTTGTCATTGATTGATGAGGGGAAGGTTGCCCATTTGGGGCTCCCAATCTACTATCATATGGTCTAATTGTAGGTCCCCAATCAATATAGGGTGATTGGACACATTAATGGTAGTCAGTGATTGCCATTTAGCACATCCTTTGCCTTTTTCAAGGTTTTAATTAAGGGTCATCCCACCCAGGTACGATTATGGATGGTCGTCCCTGGGTGGGACGGTCACCAGGAGGTGCCCCAAAACTATCCTAAACTTCTAGGAACCCTCCAAACTGAGTTTTGAAACATTTTGGAAGCCTTTTTCTAGCCTAGAAGGGTGTCTAATAGGGAAATATATTGTCTATAAGAGGGCATATATAATGCATTGATAGTCTTATCCAATTTATGTGATTTAGGTATCTATAGAAGCCCCATTTTTGGGATGCATGATGTGAAACAAAGCATTGAGCAAAAATAGATCACTTAATCATCAAATGATCAAGGTTGTTCATTAACCTAATAAAATTTGGATACCTCCATTTTGGAAAGAGCATACATTCTTGGAATCCTTTCTATTGACATAGTTGAAGGATCAATTGCAGGTATACCTTTCAGCCATATTGTAATGATAGTCTTATGGGGCTTAAGGTATACTAGGTCTTGGTGCCTTGTATTCTTGTAAACCTTTACATGGGTCAATTCTCAAGGTTTCAAGGAGGTCAAGTCTTTTTAACTTGCTTCTTATACTATTTCTTTGCCCCAGCATGGGCTTGAAAATCTATATTTAGCCAAGATTCTTCTGAATGCACGGAATTTACAATTCTTAATGTTTAAATGTTGATTCAATTTTTGAATTCATTATTATGACTACCCCCTCAAATGAAGATTTAATGAGGGCATGAAAAATGCTAAAATTATGAGTCACTTGACACATATGACTTCATTGGGGTAACTCTTTGTTTTACCCATGGTACTAAATACTTGTTTGGGGGTGATTTTTGACTATTTTGATGAATAGTTTTGGAAGCAAAAGGCTAAATATCTCATTCCCATGGAGAGGTCCAGCCATGGAGGCCTTCTTGGGGACTAAAATAGAGTCTTATGATGCATAAAAAATTATTATAGGTTCAGTCTTGATCCCTCCAAATTTCTTGCCCATTATGCCTTTTTTTGGTAGGTTTTTGGCCCATTTTTGGAGTTTTTTAATGTTTTTTATAGTAAATTTATGATATCGCCTTAAGGGAATTTACTAGCAATGTATATTAGTTATAAACCATTCAAAGGAAAGATGGCATAAGCATGTAATCTACTGAAATGAAGTAAAATAGGCAATCCAAATGATCAAAATCTCTCTCTATTCATTCATAAGTAGCTTCAAAACCAGATTACAAAATATCCCCTTGAGGGCTTTACAAATTGATACATTTCATTACAATAACCAAGGGAATCTAGTCCCTTGGAAGGAGGCCTCTAAGGCGATAAATAATGGTGTGAACTCCTACTTCCCACACTTGAGAGCTATTGTTGGGCTAATAAGCTTGTGCCTCTTTAGCTCCTCCTCTTGCCTAGAATTCTTGTTCCTGAAGACAAGGGATTGAAAAGGGATTCAAAGCATCTGTGTTATAGAATAAAGCCATAAAACCATGAAAAATGAGCATATTCTATAACCATAATAAGTTATCTACATACATATAAACTAATATATATTAAGCATGAACATGTTATTAACTAATATAAATGTAAATAAATAGATTTGGAGGTAAGATCAAGGGTGAACCAATGCTGAAATAGTGATCATTCCTGGGTGAGCCAGATAAACCTGCAACATTGGAGATCACAAATCTTGCATCAAATCTACTCCAAATTACCTCAAATTTGAACCAGAAGTTCCTCTAGACCTTCCTAAGGGGACTATAGAGGAATTTCTTTGAAATTATGACCTATTTGGTGATCATACCTAGGTGTGCCATACACAGACTGCTCATCATCCCCAGGTGGGATGGTTACAAAACTAACTTAGTTTTGTCACCTATGGCTATGTAAATTGGTCCAAAACTTGGATAAGGATGTTTTTGATAGATGGGGTCAAAGAATGATTCAATTTGGCCAGTTTGGGATCAATTGATCGAGCCTATTACCCCTAAAATGGCCTTTGAATGAAGAGGGTTTCAAGGCCAAGGTAATGCGGGATTTTAGTTGGTAAAATGTGGGGTTCAATTTGGGCAGCACTTCATGGCATTAATCTCCAAATTCTCCTCTTTGAAATTGGGTATTTGCACCTCCTTTTATAGCCCAATAGGGCATCTAGGGCAAAATGGCATGTCTTTCCATGTGAGGCAAGTGCTGCCATGTGTCCTAATCTTGTCATTGATTGATGAGGGGAAGGTTGCCCATTTGGGGCTCCCAATATACTATCCTATGGTCTAATTGTAGGTCCCAAATCAATATAGGGTGATTGTACATGTTAATGGTAGTCTTTGATTGCCATTTAGTGCATCCTTTGACTTTTTCAAGGGTCTAGTTAGGGGTCATCCCACCCAGGGATGGTTATGGATGGCCATCCTTGGGTGGTACACTCACCAATTGTGACTATCCCTTGGTGGAACGGTCACCAGGAGGTGTCCCAAAACTGCCCTAAACTACTAGAAACCCTCAAAACTAAGTTTTGGAGCCTTTTGGAAGCCTTTTTCTAGCCTATAAGGGTGTCCAATAAGGCCATATGTTGTCAATAAGAGGGAATATGTAATGCACTAATAGTCTTATCCAATTTATGTGATTTAGGTGTCTATAGATGCCCCATTTTTGGGATGCATGATGTGAAACAAAGCATTGAGCAAAAATAGATCACTAAATCATCGAATGATCAAGTTTGTTCATTAACATAATCAAATTTGGATTCCTCCATTGTGGAAAGAGCATACATTCTTGGAATAATTTCTATTGATATAGTCAAAGGATTAATTTTAGGTATACCTTTCAGTCGTGCTATAATGATAGTCTTATGGGGCTTAAGGTATACTAGGTCTTGGTGCCTTGTATTCTTGTAAACCTTTACATAGGTAAATTATCGAGGTTTCACAGAGGTCAAGCCTTTTTAATTTTCTTCTTATGCTATTTCTTTGCCCCATAATGGACTTGAAAATTTATCTTTAGCCAAGATTCTTCTGAATGCATGGAATTTACACTTTTGAGTGTTTAAATGTTGATTTAATTTTTGAATTCATTATTATGATTACCCCCTCAAGTTATGAGTCAATGAGGGCATGAAAATTACTAAATAAAATAGTCACTTAACACATATGACTTCATTGGGGTAACTCTTTATTTCACCCATTATACTAAATACCTGTTTGGGGGTGATTTTTGATTATTTTGATGAATATTTTTGGAAGCAAAAGGCTAAATATCTCATTCCCATGGAGTGGTCCAGCAATGTAGGACTTATTGGGGACTAAAATAGAGTCTTATGATGCATCAAAAATTATTATATCTTCAGTCTTGATCCCTCCAATTTTCTTGCCCATTCTACCTTGTTTTTGGTGGGTTTTTGGCCCATTTTTAGAGTTTTTTAATGTTTTTTATTGAAATTTGCTTGTATCCATCCCTATGGGGGAAAGGAAAACATTAATGACCATATTAGGGTGGTACATCCATCCAAAAGTGTGCTCATCCCACCCAAGGGCAGTCAGCTTCTTTTAGAGCTATAAAAGGCCAAAAAGGGCCATTTAAGCTCATTTGTGCATGCTACTTGGAGAATTTGGAGAGGATATGAGTAGGAGAGGGAGTTCTGAAGAAGGGTGCTGTAAAGTTTCAACCTAAAACATTATACAACTAGTGGATGTGTCAGGCGGTGGAGCCGGTGTGAAATGGGTATGGATTACATGCTTTTCTCTGCCCTATTTTATTATATTTTTGCAATTGCTTCTATAATTTCATGACTACAGCCATACCCAAGGTTAATAAAACCTATGAGGACTAAGATGCATAAAATTTTGCTTTTATTTATGTTTTATTTGCAAAAAATAGGAGTAAATACCATTTTTTTTTATAAAATTTAGGGTTTTTAGGGTATTTTTAGGGGTCAAATTGACCCTATTTTAACCCTATTTGGGGATCATCCCTGTAAGATACGATCACTAGTTTCCATCCTTGGGTGGTATGGCTACCTAATTTGGGGCCATCCCTGGGTGGGACGGCCAAAAATTGGGCCAAAAAGGGCCCATTCTTATACATTTTTTTGGTGTTTTTAAAGCAAACTTTTTCATTTTTAGGGCATTTTTTACACCCTACTTTGCATGAATAGATAGTTAGGAGTTGGTATAGGGTACTGTAGACACCAAAACAGCACCAATCCGATTATGTGACTACAAGCACTGACCGAATTGGCATACATACCCCCTAGGGCAGCCTCCAGAGGTTAAACAGTGGTCCTAACCACTCCCAAATCAGTTTTGGAAGGTCAGAGGTCAGTTTTGCACCTTTTAAGCACTTTGCTCCCTATTCGTCCCACCCTGGGATGATTAGAATCCTATTCGTCCCACCCCGGGATGATTAGCAGCAATCGCTCCAGGGTGGGACGATTAGCAGGTTTGATTGGCAAAAAGTCAAACCTTGACAAATGGCAGCCCAAATCCGCCACCTAACTTCACCTTCAAGGCATGCAATTGCGAGGGAACATTTCAAATCAGAGAGAGAGCCTACCCTGATCATGGAGGCCTCAATCAAGGAGGCCCTAAATCAGGGAGGAATCTTCTCTCCCCCAAAAAGGCATGGTGAGCCAAGTGGCGCCCTCGCATGCGCATTCAAAGGAGACCCTTAGGTCTATAAAAAGGTGAGCCTCCTCACCCCAAAAGGAGAATAGAGCTGGAGCATTTGGAGCAACGAAGTGCTGCCGAACTATACCCCCATTCCTCTTTGTGCTTCCTACATCCCTAATTTCTCTTTTGGAAGAGAGGTTATCGGGTGAACACTAGGAACGCAATCCAGACCCAAAACCCAAGAAATCGGCCATAATCCCACCCCAAACTCATCGACACAACCCCCTAGGAGGTTTTGGACCCATCCCACTTGGATTGGTGTCAAAACTAGGCCCTAAACGGTGGGCGTCCCACCCCTGGGCGCCCTCGAACTACTGCAGTCCTAATCGCCCCACCCCGGAGTGATTAGAAATATGTGCATGATTTCTTTACTATTATTTTTGCATTCTCTTTTATTTAATGTACTTATGCTGTTGTCCAAGTTTCATTGCTTTCTGACATGATTTGACCTGGTTTCTGTCATTTTTATGCGTTTACTAACCTACAGGGAGCGCCTTCGGATACAGGATGACCTGGGTAGAATATGCCAAATATGACCTTCTGGGTCATCTCAAAATGCTGTTTTTAGTCTAACCACAAGTTTGCAGGAGTTTTGGAGGCCTCTGGATGGGACATTTGCAAGGTCACTTTTTGCAAGTTTTGCTGTAGTCCCCAGCGTCCCACCCCGGAGCGATTAGAAATTTATGCATGATTTCCTTACTATTATTTTTTCAATAGGTCCCTGATGATATCCTAATGCCTCTATTAAATTTTCATTGCATTCTGACATGATTTGACTATAGTTTTATCATTTTTATGTGTTAACTAGCTCGTAGGGCGCCCCTGTCACATACAAGAAAATATGGGTAGGATAGGTAGATTATGAGCATCTGGGTAGTCTTAAAATCACATATAATGCCTAACCCATGAGTTTCAGGTGATTTGGATGAGCGTAGGTGGGACATTGGAGCGCTCACCTTGGAGAGGCCCTCGACGGGCAAACGCGCATAACGGGGCCGTCCGACGTCGCTTCGATGCAAAATTAGGTGATACCAATTCTAGAAGTTGTCCTTTACATTCATATGTCATTATGTAATCGATTTATCAACCTTATCACTGATATCCCACAAGCGCCCGCTGGAGGCCTTGGGGATTGCATGTTTTCTAGATACGCATATGCTATTAACGATTTGTTGTCTTTCTATGTGTAGGATCTCACCACAAAGAATACTAGAGGGGAAGAAAGGAATGATGAACACATGGACACAAGTGGTGGCAACCTTTAGCCCGCCCACTTCGAATGTGGGCACGCGGAAGACGCTGGAAGCGTACCGTCCGATCTTGGAAGCGGCTTCATCCATGCATCCATTGATGTAACAAATTGTATCACATGTTCTGAGCCCTAGAAGGGGGATGTATTGTAATCATATTAAAATCAATATCAATAAAAGAGGCCCCACTTTTGTTTTGCTCACATCTTGTTTCTGCGTCATTTCCTTCATGCATTCGTAGGACTTAGCATCTGTATCCACTTTTGTTTGCATCATATCGGTACACTATATTTCTACATTGCTTTCAGTGGTGATCATGGTGGGACCCTATCCCCTACTATTAAGATCAAGTTTTTGATCCAAATTTTATGGTTTTTCTTTGCAGGTGTTACTCATTCGGGCATTGGACTGCTACTCGTGCCACCCCGGGATGAATACATATTCATCCCACCCTATGATGAATGCAGACTTGCTATTCATCCCACCCTAGGATGATTAGAGCTCTATGCATTTTTTGAGCAGAAACTCAGAGGCATCTGGTTTAGACAGAGAAGAGGTAGGTCTTCTGAACATCCTCTATGTTTTTCTACTTTCTGTTTCTGCAATTTTTTATTTTCTTTGCTTTATTTTTAGACACTTGCATAGAAAGGTTAAGTAGTTTGTTTTCCTTTCTTGCAATAAAAATAAATAAATAAAAACATAGAGTAAATTAAATGGAAGGAACTTGATTAGGAATGCATTCTTCTCTGGTTTGCTTGCATGATACTTGCACAAATGGCAAGTCCTCATTATAGGTTTCAGTTCTAGTTAGGTTTTGTGATTTCCTTTTTGCTACTAATTGTTTCTGAAAGATAAAACGTACTTTAAAGCATTGCATTAGTGAAAATCATCTTTTGTTGTATGTTTTCTTTCTTTACACAATTAAAAGGAACCACACACACCACCTAATAAAGTTAACATCAAGGAGTTGGTCTTAATACCCCAACACTTGATCAAGACCAACGGTGGATTTCATCACCACCTTGGCTTGGATTTTGCATACATATACCCTGATCGTGACTGTTGCTAGACGTAAATCCTGATGAAAGCTGACCAAGTGTAGTGGGGGTGATTCCCCATGCATGAGGATAAGTCTTCTATGGTAGGTGTCAAAAATAGAGTGATCCCCCTTCCGTACCGCCTATGTTCCACTTACTATTCTGCTCTCGCGTACCAATAGTTTCCCTCATGTAAGGGCGGGTATATTGAGAGGTTCGGTATAATGGCCTGGCAATGGTATATTGAAGGGGCGACCATTTTGGAGATACAAGAGCCCTCATTATGCATGTATAACAAAGTTTTCTTTACAAGATTTACATAACAAAAATCAAACACACTGAACCAGATCTAGGGCACACATTTAATCTGTAAACAAGATAATCATTTCTTTGTTTGTGTGGTCCCCTTTTGTTTGGTATAGCATAAAAATTGTAAAGGAGATAAAAATATACATATCTTTTTAGAAAAACCACCACCATGGTGTATACCCGTAGCCAAGCCCAATCACGGGCAAGAAGCTATAGAAAGTATACAAGGAGGCACAAGTCACCTCCGTTATAGCCCCAAGGACTTGGTTATACCACCTTGGCAGCCTGACCCACAACATAGTCCACACTATGCCACTACAGAAAAGGACTATAGAGGCACCCCTTTGAGGGGCACTCCCATTCAACACAGACCCTCTCAGGAGGAGTACACACATGGGAAGGCCCCCTTAGACACTCATTATGAGTGGCCACTGCACGATGAAGTGCTAGAGCAGCATAGGGTTCATAAGGAGGGGCCACATGATTATATCATTCCCCCTCCACCCCTCATTACTATTAGAACTAATAGGCCAAATCTAGAGCGCAAGGCTCTTCAGATAGGGCGAGCCAACTCTGCCCATCCCTTTCACATGTACGAAAGGGAGCACGAGGAAAACCAGTATATTCCTCAAGAGCAATACACCGCACGGGAGCAATGCGCCTCCGCACTTGCTAATTATCAAGATCACCTATTGAGGCCAGAGCCTCGGGTGAATGCTGCTAACCTCGACAGAGGAAAGTGACCCATAGAGATCTCGGATCACCATGACCGAGATAGATATGTAGGGGAGGCATCTAGGCCTCCTAGACCTAGGACGATGGAACAAATCGACTTGGCATTTGCCAAACATGCCACCCACCAAGCGCAAATCATGCAGCTTAGGCAAGATCAGCAGTAGTTAGAACAATTGTATCATCTTAACAAAGAGTGCATTCAGTGCCAGACAGATGAGTTGCTCTAGAACACTATGCATGAGAGGATTCCAACCCCTCGCATGCATAAGACAAAAATTTATGAGAGGCACAACCCCTTAGTACGAGACAGGTCTCCATGACCTTATCAAGCGTTGCCTCCAAGACCTCCTAGACCTGAGCGGGAGGCCACCCCTAGAACCAATGATGGGCGCCTTCCTCGGGCACCCATCCATGTTTATAGGTCATGCCCAAAAACTCCTCAAGAGGCCTATGAGGAATTTGAGTGAGAAGAAGAGCGGGCTGAAATGCCCTACCAAGGCAGGGGGGCGCTATCCGGATACCCCTCCATAGGCCTCAAGTTCCTCGTAATTCACAATGGGAACAAACCAAAGAAGAGGAAATCAAATCCTCTGATGCATACAAAGCACTGCTAGAGCGCTTAGAGTCTATGGAGACCAAGACTTCAGGGCCCCAAAAGCCCACCTTATGCCAACTCCATAGTCACCCTGTGCATCCTTCGTTTCGGCACCCCCATACCCCGACCACTTCAAAATGCCTCAATTGGCAATTTTTAGAGGGGATGAGGATGCCCAAGAGCACGTAACAAGGTTCCTGAGTCAATGCTTTGGCATTCAGGACAATGATGCATTGCTTCTGAGAACGTTTATAACCACGTTCGTAGGCCCTGCCTCGGATTGGTTTACCCAATTGTCGAAGCATAGCATCAATAATCTAGACCAGCTAGTGGACGCGTTCCTTGAACATTTTGCCTTCAACACCAAGAAGAAGGCATCCTTAAGTGACCTAGCTGGCCTTAAGCAGTATGATGATGAGACCATAGCCGCTTATGGGAATCGGTGGAGGACATTGCTTTCAAAGCTACCTTACCTCCCTCCCATGGCCGACATGACTCAAATGTTTTCAAAGAGTTGCTTAAGGTCGATCTCCATGCTATTGTAGCTACAACAATATGCCACCCTCGAAGAAGCCCTGGTGCAAGCCAGGATAATTGAGGAGATCAAAATACAAGATGATGAGATTGCTAAGCCATGCAAGAAAGAGTGGCCCAAAAATGCTAAAACTGGGCCCACGCAACCGAAACCCATCATGGTCAATCAGGTTGCCATAACTATACCAAAGCCTACACAAATGACACAGCCCCCAAAGGCTAATTATCAGGTAGTTCCTCTTGATAACTATGAAAAGGAAAATCATAAACAAGAGCAAAATCGATAGCGTCACCCTAGGCGACAATTCACACAATTCACGGAGTCTAGAGACTCCTTGTTTGACCGCTTGTTCATGGAAAACCTGATAAACTTGCCGAAAAGTCGACCCATAGACCCCAACATGCCAAAACCCAAGGGCTATAGGGAAGACTTATATTGTAGATTTCATCGACAGAAAGGACACGAGATCTCCACTTGTTGGAAATTCAAAAACTTAGTGCAAGACTTGATAGACAACAAAATGCTCATGGTAGATAATCCCGTAGCACTGAGCAACCAACAGATGGAGGTCTTCAAAGACCCCCTACCTACCCATGATGCGCAGGCAAAGACTTTACAAGTGAATGAGGTAACACAAAACTGCCCCATGCAAGGATACGTAGGGATGATAAGCATCGTGACATGAAACAAAAGATACCCAAACACGGCTGCACCCGCTGTAGCTACAGGAGATGTTCCATCAATGTCACAACCTCCACAACACCCTACGCAACCTCCCCCACCTAGACCAGTGGCCATGATTCAGACTAAACTTACTCAAATTTTAAGGACCACGTCGGCTAGGCTCTCCATTTATGAGCTCATCCAACAATCATCGCCCCATCGGGAGGCTCTGATGGAGATACTCAAAGCCATTGAGCTACAACCCCATGAACCCAATTCTTTCAACAACTTTGTGGGACATGTGAGACGATGCACAGAACCAGTCATAACCTTCAGGGAAGATGAACTAAAATTGGTGACTGGTGATATGGTGGATCCACCCCTGCACGTCATTGCGTGGGTCAACGAGATTCCATTCAAGAGGGTGTTGTTGGACACTGGCTCATCCAACAACATAATCATGACAGTGGCATTAAAACACCTTAAGCTGCCAGCATCCCACATTGTGGCATCCACTTACACTCTTCGAGCATTCAACGACGCGTTATGCTCGATGGTTGGCACAATTGTCCTGCCCATCCAAGTAGGACAAAAGACCATTCCTACGTTGTGTCACATCCTTGAGGGTGAGATGGCCTACAATATCTTGCTAGGCCGGCCTTGGATCAGGGACATGAAGTGTGTCCCTTCGATAGCCCATCAATGCCTCAAATACACATACGAAGGGCAAGTACATGTAGTCCCAACGAACTTAGAGCCCTTTAAGTTTTGCAATGCGGTGCAGCTGATGCCACAATCGACCCTCCCATCGACACATTTGGACTTTCAATTGAATCCATCCACACAGGGTCCGATTCCACCTACATCCTCGCTGTTGAGTCCCTCAACTCACCAACCTAGCCCATCTTCATCATCTGTTCCTTCACCAACGATGCCACCTATGGTGGCCACACCGAAGGACAATGGGAAGAAGCCCCTAGAGGAGGTACCACCATTAGTCTCAACCATATCTACCGAAGAGGTGCCCAGCCGAATGGAAGTCGAGACACCTGGTTCACCCAACATGGAGTGGACTCAGGGAGAACTCCCATTCCCTCCCCCTCAACCATCGATGATTACCATTGAGATGGCCAATACGGGCCTAGGGGAGTACCTAGTGTGGAACGTTGTGGCAACACCCACGCTCGAATCCATGCAAGACATGGGGAGACCTCGCCTCCCCATCGGCACTATCGTCCCTTTAGGCTACCCACCAAATCAGACCAATTTTGTATATGGGGGCCTCGAGAATGGCATTGAACCCTACCTACAAGAGGAAGAAGATGAAGAGCCATTTGCTGAGAATGTTGACTATCTGTCCAACCCGGACTTCGCCTTGAAATACCTAGACCAATGTAATTGGCATGGATATGGATTGGGCAGATACGAACAAGGAATGCGCACTCTTTGTCAACCGAGATACCAGATGCAATATGATAAATCAGGAGTAGGGTTCAACCACCCTTTGCCCCTCGACATCTTGGTAGAAACCATGCAAGGCCTAGGTCTAGGCAATAGGGATGGGTTGGCACAAGATCCATATGCCAATCCCAACACAACATACACATTGGGGGATTATCTCCCATTGTTAACAACAAACCTTGTTGACCTCAACAACCCCTCCCCTTTGATCGAGGAAGGAGAAAGTTCAAGAAGTAACCTCCAAGAGGGATATGAACAAGATCAAGGGGGTCTTCTGAAGATGAGTCAGATTATGAGGTAGCACCTTGGGACCCTTTTGAGTCCGATAGCAATCACTCGCAGGTGACACCCATTGACGACTATCAAGAGAACTTCATGGCAATGTTCCCCTTTAATGTTCCAATCGGGCAATTGCTACCTCCAGAGAATCCAGCCCTCCCGTAGAGAGTGGAACAACCCAGAAGGGACCAAATCAACATGCTCAAACAAAATGAGCCTCCCATGCCGGCCATAAGGCCAAGTGATCCACCGGAGGAAGAAGATCCAAATATCTTCTTCAACATCGACTACCTACATGCCGAATTTTTGGCTTTCATAGAGAGTGAGGATAGTGATCAAGAAATGCCTAGTGGGAGGCTATACCAGCGAGAGGGGCACATAGTTGTCGGAGCCAATGAAGGCCTATGGATCTCCGATAGCGACTATGAGGATGAGACCGAGATGGCATATCTCAACCATATGAGGCAACAGGAATACCCCATAGACATCGATGATATGTTTGAACATCTAAATATGGGACCAAGGCATAGGTGGCATTTAAACCAAGTACAGTTAAACCAAGTGCTTCATCCACCACTTTGGGCATACAGGGAGCACCTCCCACCTAGAGACCCTATAGGGCCATCAGTGCCTAGGGCAGACCCTATCCTTCTATCTGCACATAGGGCCGATCCTTTTGTGCCAATACCCACAGAGCCAGATCCGAGGGTACAAGGATCACCAAGGATGTCTGAATCAACACCCACATGGTAATGGAGACCAAATTCATTCCATCAACATGATCTCCATTGATTTAACCACCCCCATCCGCAATCCAGCTGATCCAACATGACCATTGTATCTAGACCTAGATGCCATAGATCAGGATCATGTCGACTCACCACCATCCCCATCAGAGTACTGGCCTTGCGGTGAGATGTTCCATTTCACCCCAAGACAGACTCAAGATATCTTCCATGTTGAAGAGGAACCAGACATTCCCAACGTAGATCTAAATTCAGAAAATGATATCCACCTGATCCCAACTCCACACCAGTTGGAGGATGGATCCCACATGTTAGTCGAAGAGATGATTGACGTAGACATCGGTTCTGATCCAATGAATCCATAAATCATCAAGCTAGGGGTAAGTTTATCCCCCGAAGAGCAAGCCGATTACATTGCCCTTCTCAAAGAGAAGAAGGAGGTTTTTGCATGGTCCTACAAAGACATGTCGGGGCTAGACCCATAGCTAGTCACGCATAATCTAACACTTGATCCGATAGTCAAGCCAATCAAGCAAAAGCTACGTAAGATGCACCCAACAGTGGCCTTAATGGTCAAATATGAGCTACAAAAGTTGTTGGATGCACAGTTTGTCATCTACATAGATTACCCACCATGGTTGTCCAACATGGTACCCATCAAAAATCCTGATGGGAGGATTCGCATATGCACCAATTTTTAAGATTTAAACAAAGCGAGTCCCAAGGATGATTTCCCCTTGCCTAGCATCGATGCATTGGTAGACGCTACAACAGGCCATGAAATGCTTTCCCTCATGGATGGTTTCTCGAGATACAACCAGATTCGTATCAATCCCGATGATCAACTAAAAATGGCGTTCATGATGCCTTGGGGGACATTTTGTTATAAGGTCATGCCCTTTGGCCTTAAAAATGTTGGTGCCACTTACCAACGTGCTATGACATACATCTTCCATGATCACATGCATAAAACTTTGGAAGATTATATGGATGATTTGTTGGCCAAATCTCTTTTGTGCCAAAATCATCTCGATGACTTACGCAAGATCCTTGATCGCCTCATCGAACACAAGGTTAGGCTAAACCCCAAGAAGTGCGTATTTGGCATCACATCTGGAAAACTCTTGGGTTTCATAGTCTCAAAATGAGGCATCGAGGTAGATCCAAATAAAGTCAAGGCAATCCTTGAAATGCTTCCCCCAACCACCATCAAGCAGCTCAGAAGCTTGCAGGGTAAGGTCGCGTCGATCAAGCGCTTCATAGCGTAGTTATCTGACAAGTGCCGACCCATGAATAAATTATTACACAAGGGGGTAGCATTTCATTGGGATGACGAGTGCCAATCAGCCTTCGATGACATCAAACAATACTTGGCTTCACCGCTAGTATTGGCACCACCTAGACCAGGAGTGTCATTCTATTTATACATCTCAGCTACTGAGGTGGCATTGGGTGCCATGCTAGCCCAGAAAAATGAATTACATAAAGAACAAGCTAATTATTATCTTAGCCGCACCCTGGTCAGTTATGAACTTAACTATGCATACGTTGAGAAGCTATGCTTGGTGGTGGTATTTGCCACCAAAAAGCTATGCCATTACATGTTGAGCAATACGACGTATGTTGTGTCTAAGGAGAATCCATTGTGGTACATGATGAGTCATACTTATCATAGTAGTCGCATGGAAAAATGGATCATGTTGTTGATGGAGTTTGACATCGAATTCATTGGACAAAAGTCCATCAAAGGTCAAGTCATCATCGATCAACTAGCAGAGGCTCCTCTCGAAGATGATCAGCCTCTGACCATAGAGCTGCCCGATGATGGGGTCTTCCATGTCTCAGAATCGCCAGATTTTGATGAGCCTGAGTCATAGGCCGACATAACCTTATTTTTTGATGGTTCTAAATGTGAGCAAGGGGGTGGCACGAGAATCATGTTTTTCACACCACAAGGGGCTCCAATGCCTTTATCATTTAAACTTGATTTCTCGTGCACCAATAACAATGTTGAATACGAAGCCTTGCTCATAGGTCTTCAGACAACCATCACCATGAACATCAAATGCTTGAATATCTTTGGTGATTCATTGTTAATTGTCAACCAAGTGAAAGGGGTATTCCAATGCAAATGCCCAGTTCTACAGGCCTACAAAGCCCTTGTGGATAAATTCCTAGCAAAGCTTGAATGGTACGACATCGAGGCACTCCCTCGATCATCGAATCATTTTGTGGACACTATGGCCTCCTTGGGGTCACTAATCCCGCAAGACATTTCTGGTGAGATGACAACCATTCAAGTCAAAATGTTATCGCAATCCATGATGGAGCGTGCAAGCTCTGACATAACGCCAAGAATCCACCTGATCCAGATTGAACCATCTCAGGATAGGTTCTCTCGAATCCATGATAGTCTGAATCATGCCAACTAGGGGTCTTTGTTCTCTCCAACCCCTCTTAATAGCAACACAACGCTATTTTTACAAGTTCTTTCCCGCTCAGCTTTTGCTAGGGATGAACTTCAAGAGGGATCGACCGTTCATACCATCGAGGTTTCGAATCAGTAGGATTGGTACACACCCATAAGAGACTATCTCAAGTTAGGTAGCCTCCCACTTGGATTGTCGCACGCCATGAAAAGATCATTCAAATAGAAAGCGGCAAAACATGTCTTGCTAGGAGACATTTTATACCGTCGAAGCTACGAAGGAATCCTCCTCCATTGCTTGGACCAGAGGAGTCCACTTGGGTGATCACCCAAGCGCACGATGGTACATGTGGTGGCCACTTCAGCGGTATGGCCATCGCAAAGTGCATTCTTTGCATGGGCTATTATTGGCCATATTTAGAGCGAGATTGTTGCGCATATGTGCGGAAGTGCATGAAGTGTCAACACCATGCTAACTTGACACACGTACCTTCTCAGGCCTTGCAGTCGATCCAATCGGCTTGGCCATTTTTGTAGTGGGGCTTAGATCTCATCGAAAAGATCTCCCCTACATCATCAAGTCATCACACGTTTATCATAACGGCCACAGAGTACTTCACTAAGTGGGTGGAAGCAATTCCGCTTACCTCTACGATTGGGCCCCGCATTGCGGAGTTCATTTTACATAACATCATATGTCATTTTGGTATTCCATCCAAGATCATCTCAGATAATGGGACGTCATTTAAGAACAAATATGTGCATGCTTTGACAACAAAGTACAAAATTCAGCATAGTTTTTTGACACCCTATTATCCGTAGGCAAATGGGCAAGCAGAGGCGTCAAACAAAATGCTAGTTGCCATCCTTAAAAATATGGTCATAGATAGTCATAAGGATTGGCACATCCAAATACCACTTGCCCTATGGGCTTATCGCACTAGCATTCGGATGCCCACTAGGGCAACTCCATTTTCGCTAGTGTATGGCTCCGAGGCAGTCATGCCTCTCGAGTTGGAAATACCCTCCCTATGCATATCAATGCAAGAGTTCATCGATGATGACACTGCATGATAGGCCTGGTTAGACCAGCTTACGTTACTCGATGAACGATGCGTCAATGCTCTCGAGCATTTACGTATCTATCAAGAGCGACTTAAGAAAGCATACAACATGAAAGTTCACCTGAGGGACTTTCAGGTCGGTGACCTGGTCTTAAAAGAGAACCAACAAAATTCTAACTTGCCACCCCATTTAAGGGACAAGTTCATGGCAAATTGGTTAGGTCCTTATGTAATCGATAGTAAAATAGGACCTGGAACATACCGGCTCGCCTCTCTTGAAGGAATCAAGGAACTAGAACCCTTGAACATCAGTCATTTGAGGCCATTCAACATTTAAAGAGCCATGGCCCACCCCAAAAGCTCCAAGGATTCCCACAATCGCTTGGTCAACCTAAAATGCCCCAAAGGTATCTATAATCCCTTTGGTCAAACCAAAAGCTCCAAGGGTTCTCGTAATCGCTTGGTCAACCTAAACATGCCCCAAAGGTATCTATAATCCCTTTGGTCAAACCAAAAGCTCCAAGGGTTCCCACAATCGCTTGGTCAACCTAAAACTGCCCCAAAGGTATCTATAATCCCTTTGGTCAAACCAAAAGCTCCAAGGGTTCCCACAATCACTTGGTCACCCTAAAATGCCCCAAAGGTATCCATAATCCCTTTGGTCAAACCAAAACTCCAAGGGTTCCACACTTGGTCACCAAATGCCCCAAAGGTATCCATAATCCCTTTGGTCAAACCAAAACTCCAAGGGTTCCCATCTTGTCAAAAATGCCCCAAAGGTATCCATAATCCCTTTGGTCAAACCAAAAGCTCCAAGGGTTCCTCACAATCGCTTGGTCAACCTAAAATGCCCCAAAGGTATCCATAATCCCTTTGGTCAAACCAAAAGCTCCAAGGGTTCTCGCAATCGCTTGGTCACCTAAAATGCCCCAAAGGTATCTATAATCCCTTTGGTCAAACCAAAAGCTCCAAGGGTTCCCACAATCGCTTGGTCACCCAAAATGCCCCAAAGGTATCTATAATCCCTTTGGTCAAAACCTCCAAGGTCATCTAAGAATCACTTGGTCCACACCCATTCGGGTTAAAACCACCATAACGAATATTCAAAAACAACAGATAATCAAAAATAACAAAAAAATTGCATCTCACTTTCATGCATAATCTTAAAAAAAAAAAAAAAAAAAATGCATTAGGCATCGCATACATACATTGCATATTTGCTGGTCATACATGTCAAACGCACCATAGACTATAATTACTCGACAATTCCATCATTTTCCACATTTATCCATTTTGTAAATGATCCAACAAGAATAACGCCATTCACATTTTTGCCATATCATAGTCAGTTGTCTTCTAATGTCTTTAGGGTTTTCGTCATTCAGCTATCTTTAGATTTCTAGTCAAATGTTGTACAAAGTCAGACCGATTTTTACAAGGTAGAGTTTTACTTGGATCATGCCTTGTTACATAGCATCCCAACACAAGCTTAAAACACATAAAAATTCCCAAGTTGTGTGAACGAAAGATGAAACCTACATAGCGGACTAGGTTACCATAAGTGAAATGGTTATCTTGCTCATCCCCCTATGCAAATGGCCCAAGAATGCTGAGAGTTGGCAAAAGGACAAGCATCTTCCCTACCCAATTCCCCAAAATAAATAGTGGTTTTTACCACTATCAGAAATCCCAAATTCTCAAAAAGTTGCAAACATAAAAAAACTGCAAAATTCAAAGTACAAACTCCAAAGTTTGACATCAAAACCCTCAAAGTGCACACATCAAAAAGCACAAGAAATAGTGATCCCCATCACTCAAAATTCAAATCCCTTGCTCAAAAAAAAAAAAAGAAAAATAAACAGTGATTTTTATCACTATATATAAGAGCAAGTATCCCAATAAAATTGAAGAAAAGAAGGGAGTCAAACTTGAATCCCTGGAACTCTCAGCATTCGAAAGGTCATGAGGTGATCCTCAGTCCTGGTTTGGTGGATAGCCTACTGGTCACTGGTGGCAAACCTCCCGCATGACGATATATCTATCACATTAGCTATTGGGCATATGTATAGATCAATGTTTGCATGTGGATGAGCTAGCTTATGGTATCCTAGATTGCATCATAGATTAATCTTACTAAATGCAACAAAGGAGTTAGTGGAGCTAATTAGGTGATCCTCAGTATAGGTTTGGTGGACAACCTACCTGGCACTAGCGGTATCCTTATGAATACCACATCAACGAACTCAATCGCACACACAAGGATGTGAAATAACTTGGTCAAACTCAAGTCTGATTCGTACCTTGTTCGAAAGTCTTGTAAGATAATGTACAGTCTTGACTAGTTAGTTAAAGCATCCGAGTCTCAGAAAAACCTTAACTACATTCTAAAACAATTGTTGTACATTTCATTACTTACATCACCATCAAAAAATACAAAACAAAAATTACAAATGCAAAGTTATTTCATAAAGCAATCACATAGTACAGAAAGCCAATAAATCCTATACAGTCTATGGTGCCACCCTGTATACCAACAAATCATTCCATCCATTCCATATGCATACATCTATATCATATAGTTAAAATCATCCATAGTCATAATAGCATATGCATACATCAACATAAATAAATGTGCATAAAGAACAATAAACCATGACAAGTATATAATCAAACCAAAAAGAGTCATGTATATATATCAAGTCAAAATGCCCTCAAGCTACAATAAGAAGGTCCTCTGACCTCACAAAAAAACCAAAAACTCAAAATCCCCAAAGCCTAGGGAGTCGGCCACCATGATCACGCAGGATCGGTGCGACTGGAACTACCCCCAGTAGTATGGGTCCTATGGGACCTCTCAGGGTGGTTGCTGCCAGCCCTCGCACCCTGCCCACCAACACTACCCTCACCTAGCCCTGCGATGAGATGATGCAGACTGCTCAGTCTCACTGCCTCTCGTACGATGTGATGAACCACCTCCATCAAGCACAGGCAACTATCCACCGAGATGGACAACCTCTATCTCTAACTCTACCCGGTACCGACCCCACTCTATATCTCATCGATGATACACAGCCAATGCACTATCCCATTGTGCCAACTGAGTCCGTAGGAGATCCCTCTCCTGCATTACCTCCACCAAAGCATCTCTATGCTCCTCCTCCCATCTCCGTAGGAGACCCTCCAATCATGCTATCTCAGCATGAAGCCCAACCTCCACATCCCCTGAGCTAGCCTGAGGCATGGGCACCTCCGAGATGGCCTACTGCTCTGCACCCACTACTCCGGGACATCCTGTACATTCAGCTGCTCCGAAACCCCCAAATCATCTCCATCACCGGTGAAGTCATCAACCTCCACCATGTCAACATCATCAAGCGGAGCCCCCAACCCTCCATCGGTGCCTCTGCACCCCCACCTCCTTATGTTGTAGTATCCATGCCTCCTAGAGGCCCCTCACTCTACCATCATCGCATAATCCACCATCGATCATACTCTAGTCACCCCGACATCGTCCACATTGGGTACATCAATAACTGCATCAGACTCCTCACCCAATTGCTCAATGGTAGGCCAGACTAGAGTCCTCTCATCACCATGATGTCGATAGATCAAGGGATCACCAAGCAATCCCTGGTGCACCCCAAACTACCATGTCACCCAAACATATGGGAAGTACTCCTGCTCTGTCTCATGCCGCCCAATCAACCATCTACCCCTATGCACACATCGGAGCCACTCTCCAGCCTCAGGCCAGGTTGGACAGTCTCGGTACGACCACGAACACCTACCTAGCACTAGACGAGAGAAGGCATCAGTATAGTGACCTACGTCACCTGCCCACCATCGACTCTATCCATGCTCCTCCGACCTCCACCATAAATTGGCATAGCCAATTTCTCGATCCACCATCTCACCTCGGGTGGTCCAAGGCAAACCCTACGGCCGCTCCACAGCTATGTGCTGCCACCCCAGCACTACAAGAGATAGCTGCACCCGATCCCCTTTCACTTTTGATAGCGGACCTCGTACAACTCATCGTACAACTATGCCAATAAAGTCTGACCCCATCTCATAATAAGTGGAGCTGATGTGGGACACTCCACCAATGTGAAAACCAACTCAAGCAGGTTCCAAGGGAACCTCACACCTGAGGAGTTCAAGAAGTAGCATATTGGAGATGAGGGTCATGATCAAAGCATGCCTCACCCCTAATACGCCCTTCTCCAACCACCACCGCACCAAAATACCGCCTATCAAGTCAGCCTCTGCCCTCTCCACAACCCTCTCCACCCCCATCTCCACCACCGAACCAAAACATCATGTCAATACCATTGTCCATTGGTCACGATGGGTCATCCGGATAGGCAGTCCATCTATCAAAATCCATAGAATCCGATACACATCCTCCAGAGTAACAGTCATCTCCCCTATTGGGAGATGAAAAGTGTTGGTGCGAGGATCCCATAGATTGATCAAGGTAGTCAAATATGCTCGATCCCCCACCACAAGCTCCAGACGCGTCACATGCTTGAGCCCAAGGGCATCAAGCCACTCCCAATCCACAACTGTCAAGGCATCCCGAGCATCAGAGAAAATAGTCCATCGGTGGTACCGACTCTTCACAACCTAAAACAACAAAATAAAAAAAGATATTAAGTACATACTTAATATAAACAAAAACATTAAAAATAAAACTATAAGAACTACAATTTACAATTTACAACAAAAGTACAACATAAAAGTACAAATACAAAACTGTACAACAAAAGTACAAATCATTCAAATAAAACTAACAACAACATAATAATGTACAATCAACAAATTAATACAAAAAAAACAAAACAAAAAAAAATATTAGGGTTTCAACCTTAATATAAACAAAAACAAAAAATAAAAAAACGTTTTGGGTTTTAAACCTAAATACAAACACAAAAAATAGTAAAATATTGTACTAGGGTTTTGACCTTAATATACAAAAATAATCAACAAACAAAAATTTATATGTGAGTTTTAAACTCCTATCAAACAAGAATAACAGGAGAGAGAAGGAACATCATACCGGTCTCACCTTCGGCTCCTCCACTTGAAGATCTGGTTCTCGCACTCATGATGTCTGCAAAATTTAGCAGCGCTCCGCTACGCACACTCGCACTCCTCCTCACTACTCCAAATCGCCAAGAAAAAATATTGCAAATGAGCCCAAAACCTAGTTTTGGTCCTTATATAGGCTATTAGGCCTATAATCGTTCCACCCTGGGATGAGCGCTCTAGTTAGCACTCGTCCCACCCTGGACGATTACAAAATTGGTATTCGTCCCACCCTGGGACGATTACAGAGCAAGAAATAAAACAACAAAAACTGCATCCAAAAAATGCACCAAAAATAGCAATAAATCTGCCGAACAAAGGTGCCTTTGCACCGACATTCATGGCATGAAAAACCATCGTCGGGGTCACAAATACTCACTATCCTACTCCCTAAGAAGGCTAGCATAGCCGGACCGCTCCACGGGAAGGAGGATTTTCGATAATTTCTACCCCAATAGGCGTCAAAAAAAAGGGTCAAAACCCACCAAAAATAGGTCCGATGGTTGGAAAACTGCAATAAGCGTTCAACGAAAACAACTGAAGGCACCCTTACAAACGTCATCTTGGGTCAAGTGACTCATCGCTTTTCTCATTTTTGGTCATTCCCTCATCGATTCGTCGCTTGAGGGGGTAGTCACACTTAGTCACCAATCAACAAATACACACCCAATCAAGGAAATGGCATGCATTCAAAGAATCATTGACAAAGACAATCACGCTCCTGCTTGGGGCAGCAAACAAGCAATAATCACAAGCTAAACAAACACTTGGCATTCTGGAAGCATGAAGAAAAGGTTCCTCAGACAAAAGGTTGCGCCCTTTGCCTATTCATGATCTGAACAATGTCCAAGATCAAGTACACCTCACCGAAAAAGGTTACACTTGAGTTAAGCTCCTTAGCTCGTCGGAAGCAAGGATTCAAGAATGCGTGCCCTTTCCATACTTGGGGCATCAAAATTTGGTTAGGTTACTGAGAAACCCTAATCATTAAGTGCTTTGGTCATCTATTTTTGCTCAAGCACTACGCCACACACAACGCATCCCAAAAAGGGGCATCTATAGACACCAAAACAACACCAATCCGATTATGTGACTACAAGCACTGACCGAATTGGCATACATACCCCCTAGGGCAGCCTCCAGAGGTTAAACAGTGGTCCTAACCACTCCCAAATCAGTTTTGGAAGGTCAGAGGTCAATTTTGCACCTTTTAAGCACTTTGCTCCCTATTCGTCCCACCCTGGGATGATTAGAATCCTATTCGTCCCACCCCGGGACGATTAGCAACAATCGCTCCAGGGTGGGATGATTAGCAAGTTTGACTGGAAAAAAGTCAAACCTTGACAAATGGCAGCCCAAATCCACCACCTAACTTCGCCTTCAAGGCATGCAATTGTGAGGGAACGTTTCAAATCAGAGAGAGCCTTGCCTGATCATGGAGGCCTCAATCAATGAGGCCCTAAATCAGGGAGGAATCTTCTCTCCCCAAAAAGGCATAGTGAGCCAAGTGGCGCCCTCGCATGCGCATTCAAAGGAGACCCTTAGGTCTATAAAAAGGTGAGCCTCCTCACCCCAAAGGAGAATAGAGCTGGAGCATTTGGAGCAACGAAGTGCTGCCGAACTATACCCTCATTCCTCTTTGTGCTTCCTACATCCCTAATTTCTCTTTTGGAAGAGAGGTTATCGGGTGAACACTAGGAACGCAATCCAGACCCAAAACCCAAGAAATCAGCCATAATCCCACCCCAAACTCATCGACACAACCCCCTAGGAGGTTTTGGACCCATCCCACTTGGATTGGTGTCAAAACTAGGCCCTAAACGGTGGGCGTCCCACCCCCGGGTGCCCCGAACTACTGCAGTCCTAATCGCCCCACCCCGGAGTGATTAGAAATCTATGCATGATTTCTTTACTATTATTTTTGCATTCTCTTTTATTTAATGTACTTATGCTGTTGTCCAAGTTTCATTGCTTTCTGACATGATTTGACCTGGTTTCTGTCATTTTTATGCGTTTACTAACCTATAGGGAGCGCCTTCAGATACAGGATGACCTAGGAAGAATATGCCAAATCTGACCTTTTGGGTCATCTCAAAATGCTATTTTTAGTCTAACCACAAGTTTGCAGGAGTTTTGGAGGCCTCTGGATGGGACATTTGCAAGGTCACTTTTTGCAAGTTTTGTTGTAGTCCCCAGCGTCCCACCCCGGAGCGATTAGAAATTTGTGCATGATTTCCTTACTATTATTTTTGCAATATGTCCCAGATGATATCCTAATGCCTCTATTAAATTTTCATTGCATTCTGACATGATTTGACTGTAGTTTTATCATTTTATGTGTTAACTAGCTCGTAGGGTGCCCCTGTCACATACAAGAAAATCTGGGTAGGATAGGCAGATTCTGAGCATCTGGGTAGTCTTAAAATCACATATAATGCCTAACCCATGAGTTTCAGGTGATTTGGATGAGCGTAGGTGGGACATTGGAGCGCTCACCTTGGAGAGGCCCTCGACGGGCAAACGCGCATAACGGGGCCGTCCGACGCCGCTTCGATGCAAAATTAGGTGATACCAATTCTAGAAGTTGTCCTTTACATTCATATGTCATTCTGTAATCGATTTATCAACCTTATCACTGATATCCCACAAGCGCCCGCTGGAGGCCTTGGGGATTGCATGTTTTTCTGGATACGCATATGCTATTAACGATTTGTTGTCTTTCTGTGCATAGGATCTCACCACCAGGAATACTAGAGGGGCAGCAAGGAATGATGAACACATGGACACAAGCGGTGGCAACTTTTGGCCCGCCCACTTCGAATGTGGGCACGCGGAAGACCCTGGAAGCGTACCGTCCGATCTTGGCAGCACGGCTTCTTCCGTGCATCCATTGATGTAACAAATTGTATCAAATGTTTTGAGCCCTAGAGGGGGGATGTATTGTAATCGGATTAAAAGCAATATCAATAAAAGAGGCCCCACTTTTGTTTTGCTCACATCTCGTTTATGCGTCATTTCCTTCATGCATTCGTAGGACTTAGCATCTGTATCCATTTTTGTTTGCATCATATCGGTACGCTATATTTCTGCATTGCTTTCAGGTATAAAGTCTCTTTTAGGTCACTATATAATGTTTGACTACTACAGACTGGTGTTGGCTTGATGCCATCGGTCTAAAGCAAGTTACGTGGTTAGATCTCATGGTGGGAGACCGCGCCTCTCTAACTACTTTGATAGACCTATGGGACCCTCATACTAATACTTTCCATTTATAAATGGGGGAGATGATAGTGATACTATAGGATGTATATCATATACTACATATTTTGATATAGGGGTGACAGATAGTATCTTCTTTGATAGAGCAACAAGAAGTCATAGCACGGAGGTACTTTAGAGCGTGCTAGGAGGATGTACTGGTTGATCTTCTCAACAGAGGTATTCTAGTGGTGATATGGTACCGAGGTGGCGTGCTTGGAATTAGGTACACTTTTTTGATGAACTTGATCATAAATATGCTACTACCCGACTCTTCAGGAGCTAGGTTCCCATGGAACCTAATAGAGCTAGTTTTTACTCTGGTGGATTACATAGAGGACGATCCCATAGTTATGGCTTGGGGTCCTACTTTATTGGTATAGCTATATAATGATTTTTATGAGATCCACTCTCATGGGTGGAAGGGTTTGGGTTGTAGATTCCTACTTAAAGCTTGGTCTTGGTAGCATATTGCAGTGGAGAGACCATGGGGACTACCATGGACCTCTTGAGTAGAGCTACCAGACAGGGATATTGGCTATGGGGAGCTATGGAAGAGGTCATGTGAGTTAGGGTGTACCCAATGATATGCTAGGGAGGTATGGCACTATGCAGAGGCTTTTGCATGGCTCAAGGTAGTAGATATCGAGTGGAGACCCTATAGGGGATGTCCTAACTGGAGGGAGGCTGAGACACATCTACGCCAATTTTGACAAGGTAGATGGTTGATAGGATGACATGGCAAAGAGCAAGAGTACTTCCCTTATGATTGTGTGTTACGATAGTTTAGGCTATACCAAGGGTTTCCCAAGGAGCCAATGTTCTACCATCATCATGGGGATGAGAGGACTCTAGTATGGCCTATGGTAGAGAACTTGGGAGATGAGTTAGATCTTGAGGTGGCAGTTTTTGATTCAGATTATGTAGGCACTATAGAGGATTATAACGCATGATGGGTCATACAACAGTGGTGATGGGAGGGACCACTAGGAGGGGATGCAGCTGCCAGGGTAGCAGATGTAGCTAGGGGTGCTTTGGATGAGGAGGGTGTTGGTGAGTCTTCTGATGATGAGGAGACATACACAGGTGAGTGAGTTGTGCATCAGCGTGTGTTAGTGGATAGGGTGGAGTTGATAGATGTACAAGATCTAGTGGGCTTTGTTAAGGGAGACTTGGGGGGCCACTGTGCATGAGATGCTATGATTGCAGAGTTGTAGAGGGATAGAGCATTATTATAGGTGTAGTTGCAAAGTGCACTGGTTGATATGGAGAGGCAGACAGCATTGATAACTACACTTCAGGCATAAGTCAGTGGATAGGGACCTAGTCATGGGGATTATAGCAATGGCAATATAGTCAGGATGCAAGAGGAGATAGCATATCTCCAAGGTTTGGTGGTGACCTATCAGACTAGGTGTCGATAGGAGCACACCTATATGAATATAATGGAGTATGAGATAGTGTGCTATAAGGGGCACATACCAAATCAAGCATTAGCCATTGGATCATAGCGTAGCCAAGGGAGTGGTATGGGACACTCATCTACTCGAATGAGGGCTTCGAGCATTTCTCAAAGGATGGAGGTATCTAGAGGCAACAAATCAGGGGGTAGCAGGTCTAGGAGCTCACGACAGAATCATACTAATAGTAGAGGAGAGAGTCTAGGTACTGCTCCTGTGTGACCATGGTAAGTGGACTCTGATGGTTCTTTTTGGACTTTTTGGGTTGTGAAGTTAGATGACTCACTTTTATTGTAGCCTACGGGTAGTTTATGGACTATGATGTAGCTTTTTGGATTTTACATATAGATATATATATGTATGAATTTGCTTTTATCATTATGTCATCTTTTACTGCTTTATGATATGAATGCAATGCTTATATTTGCTTTATGATGTTATGATGGATATCTAACATGGATGCATGTATTTATCCTATGATGTAATTTGATGATATGTAGATGTGGATGCTTTATTTATATGTTTTTGTAAATTAAAATATGTGAAAAAAATAGTCAGTGGTCATCTAAGTATTATTGCTAATATTTAACCAGTATCTATCCTAGCTTATGAACATAACTTAATGAACAAAAGTGTAAATGTAGATGATTGGAAGTAATGATTGATTGTGATTTAATTTTGTATGATGGATATAGGATGACTATTTGACGCATACTATGCTAGCACCATAGACTATACAAAATGTATCTTTATTTTTTTAATGTTATTATAACACTTTATGTACTGGACTTTGTAATTTTGACAAACATGTGACATCATGATGTAAAAATGGAATGGATAATGTAATGTGATACGATATTTTTTGATAGTTTTGAAGAGACTCAAACACTCTAGTCACCAAATCAAAAGTCATATACTAACTATACAAGATATTTTGACAAAGTATGCACCTACTAAGATAACCAAGATAATCAATATCCTTGTGTGTGCATGTGATTTTATTACCATTATAACACATAAGATTACCCTAGTTCAAATGGGATTTATTCAACCCATCAGCACTAGATATCATTCTGTGAGTCTCATTATCTTGAGTTTAATACTTATTTGGATTAGACCACTATATAACCTAGGTTACAACAAGCTAGCTCATCCATATTCAAAAATTGGTCTATACCTAAACAAGTTGCTTAAGTGATAGACATATCATCATGCGAGAGGCTACCACCATTGATAAGTAGGCTATCCACCAAACCTATAATGAGGATCACATTATGGTTCTCTAATGCTGAGAATTTCAGGGATTCAAGTTTCGAAGTCCCTACCTTTCATTGACTTTGAGGGAATTGCTTATTTTGATTTGTTGAGCAAGGAATTTTTGTAGTGGTGAGAACCACTTTTTCTTTTTGCTTTTCCTAGTGATAATAATCATTGTTTCTTTATACATATTTTGAAGTGATGAGAATCATTGTTTCTTGTTGGTGTACTTTGAAGGGATAATAATCACTACTGATTTTTCTCTTTGGGATGCTTGCCCCATTGTAGGGCAAGGGATTTATGGGTAAGGAGGAACTTGTCCTTTTTTCAATTCTCAGCATCTTCAAACCATTTGCACAGGGGGATGAGCAGGATAACCTTTTCGCTTAAAAGAACCTAGACCACTTCATAGTTTTCATCTTTCCTTGCGCTAGACTTGGATTTATTAATGTGAAAATGTGTTAGGATTTTGATGTATACCAAACATTATCCAATCAGGATTCTATATTCTAAATATCATGATAGCTTTCTACAAAATTTGAGAAGACAACTAGATATGGCTGAGTGACCGAAAACTTTAACTATGATTTACTAACAATGTCTAAGTGACGGGAAGCAGACATATAATGTAAATGTAAATGGTATATGTAATGTAAATAGGTGGTAATATTGACTCATAATAACAATTATTTTAATAGATGCCTAGTGTACAAACTTGGTGCTAGACATGTATGATCAATTTGGAGTGATGCATAATGCAATGATGAGGATACCTAATGCAATTTATATGAAGTGCAATGAAGCAATATTTTTGTATTTTGATGATTTTAATGATGTTTTTGAAATATTTGATAAATATGTATATACATGTTGACCAATGGGCTTAATGAATGCCATTGGGGATTTTTGGGTTACAATGGTCTTATATATGCCTTTGGAGCATTTAGGTTTGACCTACATAGTCGTAGACTATCTAGGAATGTTTTAGCTTTACCTAGACAATCATAGACCACATAGGGGTGTTTCGGGTTGACCTAGAATATCATGGACCATCTAGGAGTGTTTGAAGATGACCAAAGAGCTTATAGATGCCTTTGGAGCTTATAAGGTTGACCTAGATGATCGTAGATAGTCTAGGAGCTTTTTTTATTTTACCTAGATGGTCAAAAACCGCTAGGAGCATTTTGGGTGACCTAGGTGGGTAGTGACACTTAGAAAGTTTCTACGACTATCTAGGGGCATTTGGTTGTGACCAAAGGGTTTATGGATGCCTTAGGAGCTTTTAGGGTTGACCTAGATGATCGTAGATAGTCTAGGAGCTTTTTTATTTGACCTAGATAGTCAAAGACCACTAGGAGCATTTTAGGGTGACCTAGGTGGGCATTGACACTTAGAAAGTGTCTATGACTACCTAGGGGTATTTGATTGTGACCAAAGGTCTTATGGATGCCTTTGGAGCATTTAAGGTTGACCTAGATTATCGTAGATAGTCTAGGGGATTTTATATTTGACCTAGACAATAAAAGACTGCTAGGAGCATTTTAGGGTGACCTAGGTGGGCAAGGACACTTAGAATGTGTCTACGACTACTTAGGGGTATTTGGTTGTGACAAAAAGGATTATAGATGCCTTTGGAGATTTTAAGGTTGACCTAGAATATCGTTGATAGTCTAGGGCCTTTTTTATTTGACCTAGATGGTCAAAGATCACTAGAAGCATTTTAGGTGACCTAGACGATAAGTGACACTTATAAAGTGTCTACGACTACCTAGGGATATTTTTTTGTGACCAAAGGGCTTATAGATGCCTTTGGAAATTTTAAGGTTGACCTAGATGATCATAGATAGTCTAGGGGATTTTTTATTTGACCTAGAAGGTCAAATACCACTAGGAGTGTTTTAGGGTGACCTAGGCGGGCAATGACACTTAGAAAGTGTCTACGACTGCCTAGGTGCATTTGGATGGTGCTCTAAGCATGAAATGGTCACAAATGACTTATATTCATGGTTTCAGTCTCTTCACTTCCTTCGATGGATGCTAAGCGATAATTTCTAGGTCTAATTTGGCTTGTGATGATGAATGGACCTAACCAATTTGTTGCAAATTTGTCTCACAAATTGGAGGGCAAATTTGGGTTTTGTTGGTTCTCTTTTAGAACAAAATCACCTATTTGAAAGTCTCTTTGATTTACTTTCAAGTTGTAAGCTCTCTTAAGATGTTCCTGATAAACACGTAGATGCTCGATGGCATTTACACATCGTTCATCAAGCAACATTAACTTATCTAAATGAACTTGTCTAGTTGTATCATCGTTGATAAATTCCTACATAGAAATCCACAGCGATGGAATCTCTAACTCCAATGGCATGATGGCTTCAGCACCATACACTACTGAAAATGGAGTTGCCCCAGTGGGTATCTGAATTCTAGTGCGATAAGCCCAAAGGGCAAGAGGTAATTTATTATGCCAATATTTATGATTTTCTTTGATAGTTTTCTTCAAGATGGCTACTACTGTCTTATTTGATGCCTCTGCTTGCCTGTTGGCTTGCGGATAATAGTGCATGTAAAATCTATGTTTTATGTTATACTTTGTTGTAAACACACGCACATCCTTATTTTTAAAGGGTGTTCCATTATCCAATATTGGATGGAATACCAAAATGACATGATATTATGTAGCATAAACTCCGCATGTGAGGTCCATTCATTGTGGTAAGGGGAATTGCTTCCACCCATTTTGTGAAGTACTTGGTTTCCATTATAATAAATGTGTGATGGCCCGATGAGGCAGGTGAGATTTTCCCAATTAAATCAAACCCCCATTGTGCAAATGGCCAAACTAATTGAATCAATTGTAAGGTATGTGAAGGTACGTGTGTCAAATTTACATGATGTTGAAACTTCACACACATCTTAACATAAGCACAGCAATCTTGCTCTAAAGTTGGCCAATAATAGCCCATGTGAAGAATGCACTTAGTGATGGCCATACCTCTAAAGTGGCCACCACATGTACCATTGTGTACTTGGGTGATGGCCCAAGCTGACTCTTGTGAGTCTAAGAAACGAAGTACGATACCTTCATAACTCTAATGATACATTATGTCTCCTAATAAGACATATTTTTCCATATTTTGTTTGAATGCTCGCTTTGCGGCATACAACAATCCAGGTGGAATATTATCCAACTTAAGATAATATTTAATCTGTATGGCCCAATCTTGCTTTGAAGAAGCCTCAATATTATGAATCATGATATCCTTTTGATGTTTGTCTCGTGTGAATGCTGATTGAGAGCGAACTTGGAGATATAGTGGTGTGCTAGTATCAAAAGGAGTATGAGGGAACAAAGCCCCCTAGTTAGCATTATTCAAATATTGGTGTAGTTGAGATAACCTTTCATGGGAAGGCTCTATATTAATCATGTAAATAATTGGTATAGCATTATGCTCTTCATGCTCAGTCGTAGATTGCGTTGGTATTTTTACTTGGATAGTTGTGATATCATCTGAAGGGTCATACGATATTAGTGACCCTAAGGAAGCCATTATATCTACAAAATGATTAGATGATCGAGGGAGTGCCTCTATATCATACCATTCAAATTTGACCAAGTATTTTATCCACTAGGGCTTTTGGCTTGCAAGATAGGATGCCTACACTATAATATCCCTTTAACCTAATTTACTATGATCAAGGAATCACCAAAAATTTTCAACTTTGTTATGTTCATAGCGATTGTCATTTGAAGTCCGATTATAAGAGCTTCATACTCGACATTGTTGTTAGTACAAGGAAAATTGAGTTTAAACAAAAGAGGTATGGGATCCCCTTACAGTTTGAAAAATATGATACCTACACAACCACCTTGCTCACATTTAGAACCATCAAAGAATAGAGTTATGTCCACTTGTGACTCAGGCTTGATAGAATCAGGTGATTTTGAGATATGAAATACTCCATCATTGGGAAGTTCTATATTTAGAGGTTGATCATCCTGTAGAGGATCCTCTGCTAGTTGATCGGCTATGACCTATCCTTTGATAGATTTTTTTCCAATGAACTCTAAGTCAAATTCTATTAACAACATTATCCATTTCACCGTGCGACTATTATGATATGTTCGACTCATCATGTAGCGGAATGGATTTTCTTTAGATACAACATACATGGTATGATTAAGCATATAATAGCATAGATTTTTGGTGGTGAAGACCACTACTAAGCATAGCTTCTAAACATATGCATATCTAGTTTCATAGCTGACCAGTGTACGGCTAATGTAATAAGTAGTATGTTCTTTGTGGAATTCATTCTTTTGGTACAACATGGTACCCAAAGCCAACTCAGTAGCTGAAATGTATAAATAGAATGACACTCCTGGTCGTGATGGAGCCAAGACAGGTGGCAAAGGTAGGTATTATTTAATTTTTTCAAAGGCATTTTGACATTCTTCATCCCAATGAAATGAGACCCCCTTGTGTAGCAACCTATTCATGGGTCGATTCTTATCCAATATTTGTGCTATAAAGCATTTCATGTATGTGACCTTTCCTTGTAAACTGCATAGTTGCTTAATGGTTATGGGGGGAGGCATTTCTAATATTGCCTTGACCTTTTTTGGATCTACCTCTATGCCTCGCTTGGAGACTATGTGTAGCACCCTAAAATTGGCACAGTAAAACCTTAAATAATTACAATTACTCTAGTAAATATTCAAATTCAAATTTCAACCCCCAAAATCGCTTCCAAACCGCCGTTTAACCCGTTTCCTCCTTTCTCCATGCCATTTTTAGAGTTTGTTTTGACCGTTTGACGATATCATCGCCGATCAGACGATATCGCCTTAGATCGAATGATTTCGTCTGGACTAGGACATCCAGACGATCTTGTCCCAAAACTAATTTTTCTCAATTAGCCTCTATTCCAATGGCATCTCTAATCTGGGCAGAAGCATGTCTGCATCGTTAGAGACCCTTCCCCATTGGAGATCTCCCAAATTGGGATGATCTACAACCTCCTAACCTCCCTCCTAAGCCTATTTAAACCTTAGGACCCCCCTTGAATTTCCCTTGGCTGAAATTTCCTATAACTTGACCTTTACATGCACTAGAACATCCTGGATTACCATTTGCACTTGTCCTATCCAAATTTTGTTGCAGGAACCTTGTCATTCTTCAGCCGGAGCAAGCTCAGATCATCGCAGATGATCCTATTCAATTCGAGATGATTTCATACCAATCCGAGACGATTTCAACTGCAATCATCATTGGGGGCAATCAGTGCCCAGAGTTTGCATTTTTCTCTTCTCATCTACTATTTTATTCTGCATCTAGTCAGTTTATTTATTATTTTCTCGCTATTCTGCATCTTGGAGTTCACCCATGTAGTTTAATTGCATAATGAAATCATGATTAACTATTAAAACATCATAATTTACTTGCATTCCTATTTAGGATTATCTTATTAATATTCTTATTATTATTTCACATCATTGCCCTCTGTTTGTATTGCTGTATTTTCTATATTCTATTCCTATTTATCTATTTGTAGGTCTCTGACGAATTCATCTGATGAATTCGTTAGATCTCAGACGATCCTGTCGGATAGGAGACGATCCTGTAAAATTCTAGATGATCCTCGATCGCTTCAAAAATTAGAATCTCCATCGGACATCCGGATCGGTATGGCTCTGTAATTTAGCTTTTTCTCTCTATTTTTTGTTCAAATTTTTTTTTTGTATTTCATTTAGTCTGCATTTTCATAATAGAACAACTTAGATTCATTTGGCCAAACCTAGGACTTGAATTTTTAAATATAAAATTAAACACATTAAACACATTCCCAACCTAGGCGTGGAAACTGCCATTCAAACGTTTCCTAGTGAACCCACCATCTATCAAAAAATCACCATAATACACCTCCCCTGAGAGGTGGGACCTTCGAAAGGCCTCTCGACTCGAGGTACCGTGCCATCCTTTTCCCATCCTCCTTTCGGACATGGATCCTATAGCCTGAAGGTAAGGATGCAAAAAATTTGGAGCGATACATTTTGGTGAACCCGACGTGAATGCATTTAAAACCTTTTGAAAATAAATAAAAAAAAAAAAAAACATAGATGCATTTAAAATCATTAGAAAATACTAAGTTGCATATCATGTCTAGATGGTAGCTCCTAAGAAAATACTAGCAGTTACTATAAACGTTGAAAACCAATTAGCATCCATAGAAGTTAATTCTGTGCTTAGTGTGCCTAAAATAGATAGAAACCAACTTTTGTGGAAAGAACTTGATAGGAGGCTAGGTGTCATTTCATCTAGGTCAACCGAACTTAGACAAATCAAGAGGTTTGCCCTAGATAGAATCCTGGATCCTCATCAACTCATTTTTTATCATGAACTTTAGAGAGCTTGCCATAGATGGTTAGCTTATAGGAGAGCTCTTGTGTCTTCAAAATTGTTCACCTTCGAGGAATACCTCGAGAACGTAGCCACTATACACCAGTTCCTAGGTCATGTAGAAGACCAAGAGGTCATTCTTACGGATAGGGAAAGATGGAATAGAGTTCCTTGAGTTGTGTTATATCGAGAGTATTGCCATGAGCTTTACTTCTATCAACCAGAATCTGAGACAGATAATATCACTATAGCCCTTTTCATTAAATTCTTGAATGAAAATTTTCAATTTGAAGAACACTTCATGACTCTTGAAGAAATTGAGCCCATTAATGATATTTATAAATTGTTTATAGAAAACTAGATCATTGCTTTCATTATTATTATTTCTCGCGTTTTGTGTGTTGTTTGTTATCTTTATAATATTGTTATTAAAACAAAAAAAAAAACAAGAAAAACTAAAAAACATAACAAAAACCAAAACATTTCATTTTAAATATTGTAGTAGGTATATAATTAAAATATATACCTCTTAAGCTTGTTGCATATATATATATATATATATATATAAAAAAAAAAAAAAAAAAAAAAAAAATATATATATATATATATATATATATTTGTTGAAATCTAAATTAAGCACAATGCCTAAACTTAGGAATGGTAAACAAACCGAAGGAGAAGAAGAAGATTGGTTAGGAGACAAAACAAGAAACCCAAATGCCCTTCCTGAGGATCCAATCCCGGAAGAAGAAACTCTAGACCAGCAAGACGATGAGCTTGCTGTAGATGAACAAGAAGAAAATGTTAAAGAGGATGGATCCTCATCCCCTAGAATAACTCCAAATGGAACTATTGCTTTTGATAACTTAGATCATTTTTGGAAATTTTTCAATAATAACATTGGCGCTCTTAATATGGTAGTTCGTATTGATAAAGGACAAATTAGTGACACTCAAGCAGCCATGGAAGATATATTTAACATACACACTAATCCCTTGTCCTTTGTTGATCAAGAAAGTGATAAAGTTGGACCATCCAATAGAGATATGGTCACTATGATTCAGAACATGCAAAAACAACAAGTTACCCAACCTCCTAAGGAACCTGTTATTGAGCCTAAAATCATTCCCACACAAAAGAAACCTTCCTTCACTGCTTTACTTCGCCAAACTATTGATCAATATGCTTCAAATCAACAAAAACCTAAAATGAAGCCAAACACCAATTTCCAACAATCTGGAATACAACATAATATAACTTCAAAACTTCTTCATAACACCCTTCCTACCAACAATTTACACAATAGCAATATAGCATCTAATCTCCATGTCCCTCCATCATATGCTCACAAATCCCATATTAATGCCCTACCAAACCAATATGGTGGGCAAACCAGTAATTTGGAAGCCATGGTGAAGCAGTTAGCTTCCCGCATGGACCAGATAGATCCCTACCATCCCTCATACAATTATCGAGAGATGTGTAGTCAACCTTTGGATCCCATAGTTGTAGCACAACCGTACCCTAAGCATTTTCCCATGCCCGTCCTGCCTATATATAAAGGAACTAAAGATCCCATAGAGAATCTTCGCATGTTTAGGATAGCATGTCATGATATATCACATGATGATTTGCTATTACTAAAAATGTTCCCAAAAAGTTTAGGTGGAATGGCATTAGAGTGGTACTATCAATTGCCCACTCATTCTTTGAGAAATTTTGAAGAAACAGCTGAATCATTTGTCCATCAATTTAGTGCCCACATTGAGAGGCATGTCACCATTAAAGATTTGTACAACTTAAAACAAGACAAAGATGAATGTTTTTCTGATTTCTTAGCTAGATGGAGGCAGTTGACAGGAAAATTGCACTTTGTGTTACCTTATAGGGAAATGTTGGACATTTTTATCAATAATTTGCAAGAACAAATATCCTATGAGTTATCAACTGCTACCTTAACCACCTTCGATCAAGCTATAGACTTAGCTCGAAGGGTAGAAGATGCTCTCATTAGGAGAGGTCACCTCAAAAAGAAAGATGATGAGAAAACATCCAGAAATCAGTACAAAAACAAACAAGTCGTAGGTGATGGATTCACCGACAAGCAAAAATGTTGCTAATATCAATGCAACGAAGACAACAAAAAAATTTATATTGAAACCTCCCCGATAAACCTCCTCGAGAATTTACTAGATTGAATCAACCATTATCAACTATTTTACCTCAATTACTCGAAAGAGGTTTGATTCAATTACCAGCTATCCGGGAACCTGATCCAACCATACCCGAATACAAAGCTGACTTACACTGTGATTTCCATAGAGGACCTAGACACTCTACCAATGCTTGTAAAAGTTTAAAGCATAAAATACAAGATCTGATTGATAATAATGAAATGGAGGTGCAAGCCTTCCAACCTAAACAAAATGCTCCTAATAATGCTCAAAAGAACATTCCCCAAAATCAAAATCAAAATGCTAATCAATCATTAGACATATTTCAACATCCTTTACCAAGACATGGTAAAGAGGTGGCCAATCAAATTGAGCATCATAATGTTCCTCCTCCTACCCGATATGTAGGGACTATTAGCGGACAATTACCTGTTCATGATTCACAACAATTTGGCACAACTTTCTCCATGGTCACGACCAGGCCCCTACATAATACTCAAATACTCGGATCCTAGTGATATAGAATCAGATACTAAAAGTGACATGGAAATCACTTCAAACCAATTGAATAGTTCTAAAAATGAATCAGACCCTATTCAACCTATCACAGATGCTATGGTTCCAGAAGAACCATTTCCTAGAAGAGTTACTACTCGACCCTCTTCTAATCAATTCCTCCCTAATGAACAAGCTATAAACACTCAACCGAGACTAGTTCAACATCTTCAATATAACATTGTAGGTACCATCGAAATCGTTACCCAACAACAAGCTCAAAATTCTCAACAAGAACCAAATCAGAACAATGGATCAACTCCATTTTTTTTGAAAAATCCCAATAAAGGGAATCGTGTTCCTAATGTTCAACCTAAACCCCCTTACAATATTAATGAGCAATTATCCAATACTATAGCTAGAATTTCCCTTTTAGATTTATTAAGATCTTCTCCTACCCATAGGGATTAGTTAATGCTTACATTAAGCCAAATGATGGTACCTCAAAATATTCAACCTGAAGCCATGGCCAATACTATCATCACTAGAGAAGTAGATTGTATTGACTTCCGAGATAAATATATCCCACAACACAGTTTACATAATGATAATCCCTTATATATTACTGCTCTAATTGGAGATGTAGTGGTTAAAAGAGTCCTAATTTATAATGGTGTAGCACCATAAAATTGGTGCAGTAAAACCTTAATAATTACAATTACTCTAGTAAATAATTCAAATTCAAATTTTAACCTCCAAAACCACTCCCAAACCACCGCTTAATCCGTTTCCTCGTTTCCCATGCCATTTTTAGAGTTTGTTTTGACCATTTTATGATATCGTCATCGATCAGACGATATCGCCTCAGATCTAACGATTTCGTCTGGGCTAGGACGTCCAGACGATCTTGTCCCAAAACTAATTTTTCACAATTAGCTTATGTTCCAACGACGTCTCTAATCCGGGTAGAAGCGTGTCTGCATCGTTAGAGACCCTCCCCATTGGAGATCTCCCAAATAGGGATGATCTCCAACCTCCTAACCTCCCTCCTAAGCCTATTTAATCCTAAGCCCTCCCCTTAGCATCCCCCTGGCTGAAATTTCTTGTAAATCGACCTTCACATGCATTAGAATAATCTGTATTACCATCTACATTTGTTGCATCCAATTTTCTTGCAGGAACCTTGTCATTTTTCAACCGGAGCAAGCTTACATCATCACAGACGATCCTATTCAGATCGAAGATGATCCTATCAAATCAGAGGCGATCCTGACTGCTTCAAGAATTAGAATCTTCATTAGACATCCGGATCAGGTATGACTTTTTAATATTGCTTACTTTCTCTATTTTCTATCCTAATTTGTTCTTCTGTATTCATTTAATTTGCATCTTCATATAGAGCAATTTAGATTCATTTGGCCAAACCTAGGACTTGAATGTTTAAGGATAAAACGAACACATAAAACACATTCCCAACCTAGGCGTGGAAACTGCCATTAAATGTTTCCTGGTGAACCCACCATCCGTCAAAAAATCACCATAATACACCTCCCCCGAGAGGCGGGACCTTCGCAAGGCCTCTCAGTCCGAGGTACCGCACCATCCTTTTCACATCCCCCTTTCGGGCATGGATCCTATAGCCTGAAGGTAAGGGTGTGAAAAATTTGGAGCGATACATTTTGGTGAACCCGACGTGAATGCATTCAAAACCTTTTGAAAACAATATATAAATATATATATATATATATATGTATACAAGAAAAACAAAAACAAAATCATCATTTCAAGTTTGTATGTTTTAGATTCAATTCTAAATAGTAGATATTAAATATTACTTTTAGAAGTACTAAAGAAACCATGAGTTTTTACTCAAATCAATATGAGCCCATCAGTAATGTTGGAAGAATTCAGCCAAATACATTTGTTGATTATGACCAACCTCATCCCTATTCAACATCACCTCCATCACACTTTTCTCATTTTTCATCCTTACCCCAACAAGACAATCCCTTTGCCAATCCTCTTCATAACGATATTATCTATTCTCCCATATATCCATATTATGTCTATCAATCCACATACAATCCTCCTCCACCCTTTCAATATTCTTCTTTCAATACAACACATCCATTTCAACAAGAAAATACTTATTCTTCCAATTCTACCATGCACTCACCTCATACTTCGCAATCTTCCTATCATCATTCTACCCATAATAAAGAAAGTAGAGGTGAGAAACCATTAGGCCCTTTTATGACTGAATTCCTAAGGCACGTATCAAAAACCTCTCGAAAACCTTCATCACGTAAATTTACTAAGCTCAATCAACCAATGGATATAATTCTCAAGTATTTACTTGACACAAATAGGATTGAACTCCCTTCCATAAGACAACCTGATACCACAATAGATTGGTTTAAACCTGAGCTACATTGTGAATATCATAGAGTAGATGGACATATGACACAAAATTGTAAAGATTTAAGATGTGCAATTCAAGATTTGATTGATAAGGGTCTTTTTAATATAAAGGAATTACAATCTACAACTGATTATAAATCTCCATTAAACAATCAAACTCCTACACAACAAATACCAATAATCAATCAAGACATGGGGATCTCCCAAGAACCCCTATTCAATTATCAACAACAAGAAACCAATCAAATATTGCATGTTAATGTGTCCCATCATGATGATATTATTAATATTGTAACAAAAACTACAAATGAGCAACCTCAAGTTCAATCAACTCAATCTGATATTCAAGAGATGGATTCCTCATTTGACCAACCTTCAAAACTATCTTTGGCTCTAGAGAATGATCCAAAATGGAATGTAAGCATAGAAAGCTCATCTTTAGAATCAAAATCTCAATCTGAAATCCACTTTGATAGCCAACAACAAGTGATTAATCCTCAAGCAAAGATATCCCTTTTAGAAGTATTACAAAGTTCTCACAAGGAAACTTTGTTCAAGATACCTAGCCAACAATTTGTTCCTCATCATATTTTCTCTAAGAACATAATTAATGGTGTAAACCCTCTTGAGGTTAACCATATTTCATTCTATGATGAGGAGATTCCTTCCTCTACTCCACAAGAAGACTACTATCTTTACATTACAGGATCTAGTAAAGAAACACTTGTTAAAACTATCATGGTAGATAATGGCTCCTCTCTTAATTTATGCACTTATCAATTATTCCAAAAACTCAAATTAAAGGAAGAAGATCTTAATGAATCAAATGTTATTATAAAATCTTTTAACAATGAAATTCAAGAAGCTCAAGGTACTATAATTCTTCCCTTTAATATTGGATCCAAGATCCTGGATACTTTATTTTATGTAGCATATTGCCCTTCACCTTACAACCTACTTCTCGAAAGTCCTTGGATTCATACGATGTGGGTTGTCCCTTCCACTCTTCACCAATGTTTGAAGTTTGAACTTGCAAATAAAATTGTTACCATACATGGTGACCCAACAACCATTTGAAGAATATTTAATGGTTGAAACATCAAGTTCTATACATTCTCTATTATCACAATTATCTTCTATCCATCACTTTTCTTCATCCATATATGATCATCCTTGTTTACCAAATAACATCCATGCATATCTTTCACATATGCTCCCTCCATCTTATCAAGACTTGGAAGATAGTGATAAGAATGAAGAACTTTCTTATCCTTCTTACATTTTATTTTGTAACATGATCAATTTTCCACATATAAAAGTCAAATCTTTTGCTACATTATTTTACATTATAACAAAGCTTTTGTTATCACTACCTTTTATTCATCACCTTTTGTTCTTACCTTCACCTCAACCAAATTATCCTTCAAAACCTCCTTTGATTTTGAAGCAACCTTAGACATGCTATACTCAAATAACCTTGTATAGTGTATATAGATCATCTTGTATATACCACCAATTTCAATTCATAAATTAAAATCAAAATACAAAAAAATCAAAATCCTCAAAATCTTCAAAAAAAATACTAATGCAACTAAGGACCTTAAAGGTAAATTTGAGCCCAACTGGCTTGGACCATACATTATCACTGCTAAATTTGAATCGGGAGCATACAAATTATCTACCTTAGATGGTAAAGAACTTAAAGAACCCATGAACATTTTGCATCTTAAACGTTACTATGTATAAATTTGGTCATTTCATCCTTGTATATATTTGTTTAAAATATTTCAAAATCACTATCTTGTATTTCTTTCAATTTATAAATTCAAAAACACCAAAAACATTCATAATCATCAAAATATTCAAAACTATTTGTTGTATTTATTTATGGCACTTGTTAATTCTTTCAAAAACAAAAAAATAATAATAAAAATAAAAAAACAACAATATTCTTGACTCTTTCGAAACCAAAACAACATAAAGAAGAAAGAGAGAGTCAACATTCTCAAAACTTCTCAAAAAGTATTTATATATATTTCTTCTTACAAATGTTGCAGTTATATGTTTCAAATTATTTTGGATAAATTAGCATTTATTTGGAATCCCTCACTTTCACAAACACAAAAATAAATATCTTGATTTTATCTGGCATGATTACTAATCTCTCTTATATCAAAGTCCACAAAATTCAATTAAATAAAGTTTGAGCACAGAGAATTGATCTTGTTATTTACTTAAACCAAGCACATCCTTTCACAATAAAATGATTATATTTGTAATTTCCATGCTTTGCTACATAGTAGAAGTGGTTTCTTGAGCGAAAAGTTTCCCCTGCTATCCTATCATGCACATGGTCTAGAATCTTTGAGAATTGGCAAAAGGACAAGCTCACCCCTACCCAGAATAAAAATCCCTTGCTCTACAACTAATCCGAGCAAGTATCCCTAGCATAGAACAAAAAGAAAAAGCAAAGTTCAAGAAAAAGAGAAAAAGAAAAATATTATTTTATATCATTACAGCATTATCAAGCAAAAAATACAAAAAGAAAGCAAAAGAAAAGCAAAAGCAAAAGCAATAAAATCCCTTTCCCTACCCTTTGAAAAGAAAAGAAGGGTTGATGAGCTTGAATCCTTGGAATTCTCAATTATTCGAAAGCCGTGAGGTAAGCCCCATAACAGGTGGTTTGTGCCCAACCTGCTTGGCCTTGGGTAACTCCTAGCGTGGCGATATGTCTGTCACATTAGCGACCTTCTTTTGTACAGACCTATGTCTTCTTATGGATTAGCTAGCTCTTGATAATCCGACTTACATAGTAGTCTAGTATGGTTATATGCATCTACATCATGGTTAATGAACACTTATTTGGTTCATTCAAATCACTTGTATCATATTATCTTGCTCAAAACTGGTAAATGAACATAGCAATTGCACACACATTTTGTATTTGAGAGATTTTGTGTATCATTATGATAAATCAAGATTGGAAATGAACTCACATATGCACATGGGATTCCTTATAAATCTAACTTTTGTCTTTAAGATACTTTGAAATATTTTTGCAAATTGTTTGGAATAAATTCATTTTCTTCTTTAAAGTACAGTTGTTTAGTATAAAGACAACTACATGCATAATCAAAAAAATCAAAATTCCTTTCAAAACCATACAATCAAAACACATATTGTCGACTTTCACGACGATGGTATAGTTCCAAAACCAAAATTGGAATTTTATGCCTAGCGCAAGTCCTCATCTTCATATTTTCTATTTATTTTTCAAAAATTAAAAATCAACCATGCAATAAAACTATATTTTCTTCTTTGATTTTCGCGATGATGGTATAAGTCTATACCTACATATTCTATGCCTAGCGCAAACCATTGTACCAATTTTTATTCCCCATTTATTTTAAAATCATGAAAACCATATGACTTAAATCATTCTATTATACAATTATGTTTTTTGACAAAAAGCATGCACATTATCACTATTTCATGTCATTATGTCAACCTTCAATTTTGCAATGATGGTATAATTCCTAGGGAATTATCCAAAAAATTTATCACACTTAGGAATTTATGCCTAGCAAAAATCATTTTAACATTATTTCATGCATACTATTTTTATGAAAATCTGAAAACAAACCATCATCATCATCATTTGCACCATTGCACCAAAGTCTTAAGACAGTCTCTTAAGCACTCTTTTACTTTTTAACAATATTTCTATACTGGGATTAGCTTGACGACCGAGTGAGCGGCGACTCCATGAAATGGTCTATAATAGCGACAATGTCCTTTGAAATTATTGTTAAAAGTCCCTTTTTATTTTTCAAATCATCACATCACAAACAACCAATTTGTTACATCAGATTATTTCATTTAAATTTTTCAAGCATGACATTTCAACCATAATATTTCCAACGACGTAATTACATGAATCATCAAATCAATCAATCAAAACATTAAAAGCATCATAAAAATACATAAGACAAGTCATATGATCAAAAAATATCTCATCTATATATATATCAAATATATGTACATCATATCAAAAATAGATTGGTATGCCACAATCTACATCTTGGCATACTCAATCCTCTCAATCATATATCCTCTGTGCAGTGTCTTGAGAACCCCTCGAGCTCTTAGCCTCATCTCCTCCCCCGCCCTGAGGTGGAGGAGGTGGCCCCATCGCAGTCTGTGTGGTGCCATGAGTCCTGGATGCCGATCGTGATGATGTCCTAGATGACCCCATCACGATAGGCTCTATAATATGAGCTGGTAATGGCACCCTCTGCTCTGTTGGCACCACCTGGTAGTATAGAGCCTGATAGAATGTTATCTGGACAATAGCCCGTGCTAGCTCCCAAGTGCTCGCCCATCCGCCCCATGCTCTGAGGCATGCAATCTCATTTTTGAGTTGTCACCTCAGCTCGGTGGCATGCAACCTCCTCTTGTAGGGTCTGCACCTGTGCCTAGATACGGACTGTCTTCGCTCTGGAGCCCTGCTGAGCCCTTAGACAAAATTGGCGAACTTGAAATGATTTCATCATAATCGAGATGATTTCATCCCGACGATGTCGATGGCCCAAAAATGGTCGCGATGCTCAAAATTTATTTAAATTTAATCTAAAAAGCATGTAAATTCAACTTAAACCATTCTAAGCTACGTTTAGACTCTTACCCGTAGCCCGCATCGGACCTCTATCGATCTATGCACTGTCTCGACCATTTTGCTTGCAGAGCTCTAAAAAACCAAAAAAATGAATAGTAACAATGAATTAGGGTTTTACCCTATTTTTCTTAATTTTATTCAAAACATAATTAAATTTTTTACTTTTTTGCATTTTTACCTCAAACGTTCGATTTGGGTAAAAACACGGAGGGGGCACCATAGTAAGTTGTCGTACGATTCGACCAAGAATCATTGCCTAAAAATGGGAATAATTTTTGCTTTCTCGTAGATCGAGAAGAACTCATCTTTAACGCATTTTCTTCAGAAAATTCGCTAAAGAGGGGGCAAAATGTAGCACCCTAAAATTGGTGCAGTAAAACCTTAATAATTACAATTACTCTAGTAAATAATTCAAATTCAAATTTTAACCTCCAAAACCGCTCCCAAACCATCGCTTAATCCGTTTCCTCGTTTCTCATGACATTTTTAGAGTTTGTTTTGACCATTTGATGATATCGTCGCCGATCAGACGATATCGCCTCAGATCTGATGATTTCGTCTGGGCTAGGATGTCCAGACGATTTTGTCCCAAAACTAATTTTTCACAATTAGCTTCTATTCCAACGTCTCTAATCTATGCAGAAGCGTGTCTACGCCGTTAGAGACCCTCCCCGTTGGAGATCTCCCAAATAGGGATGATCTCCAACCTCCTAACCTCCCTCCTAAGCCTATTTAATCCTACGCCCTCCCCTTAGCATTCCCCTGGCTTAAATTTCCTATAAATCGACCTTCACATGCATTAGAATAATCCGTATTACCATATACATTTTTTGCATCCAATTTTCTTGCAGGAACCTTGTCATTTTTTAGCCAAAGCAAGCTTACATCATCACAGACGATCCTATTCAGATCGGAGATGATCATGTCAAATCAGAGGTGATCCTGACTGCTTCAAGAATCAAAATCTTCATCAGACATCCGGATCAGGTATGACTTTTTAATCTTGCTTACTTTCTCTATTTTTTGTATTAATTTGTTCTTTTGTATTCATTTAATCTGCATCTTCATATAGAGCAATTTAGATTCATTTGGCCAAACCTAGGACTTGAATGTTTAAGGATAAAACTGAACACATAAAACACATTCCCAACCTAGGCATGGAAACTACCATTAAATGTTTCCTGGTGAACCCACCATCCATCGAAAAATCACCATAATACACCTCCCTCAAGAGGCGGGACCTTCGCAAGGCCTCTCAGTCTGAGGTACCATGCCATCCTTTTCACATCCCCCTTTCGAGCATGGATCCTATAGCCTGAAGGTAAGGGTGTGAAAAAATTGGAGCGATACAGAGATGTAGTTGTTAAACGAGTCTTGATTGATAATGGTTCATCTCTAAACATTTGCACTTTTGACTTCTACCAATGGTTTGGCTTTAGAAGTGATGAAATGAAGAAAACTGACATGATCATAAAAGCTTTCAATGACGAAACACAAGAAACATGTGGAGTTATTACCATCCCATTGCAATTTGGTCCTAGAACCTTAGATACGACCGTGTTTATTGTACATTGCCCCACATCGTACAATATACTCTTGGGTCATCCTTGGATCAATGCAATGCGGGCTGTCCCATCCACTTTACACCAATGTGTTAAATTCAAATTTAAAAATCATTTGGTCACTATCCATGGTGATCCTAGACCCTTTGATATGTGTGCTTTGGCAGAACCTGTTGGAGTTCAATTTTGCCTTGCTCTATCATCCACACATCCTAATTCTTATTTTTCATCTAAAACTGTGAAACACACTCCCATAGCTTCACCTATTTCTCCTCCATTAATTTCACCCTCATATATAGATCAACAATCTTCTAAACAAACCACTCTAGAACCTCAAAAATATCTTCAATCCACAACCAATCCTTCATGTTCTATCCCTATAATTTCAAAACCTATAGACCCATTCATTAACACTTCCACATTATCAACATCTATCATACCTTCCACATCTAAAGATATAGGGAATGATCCTTCTACATCTTATGCTCTTTCTGATGAACTTTTACCAGAGTTATCCACAATCTTAATATAAAAAAAAACAAATTCTTTCATGCAAGATTCAATTCTTTTAAATAACTTGCCGCCATCTCCTCGTACTTTGGGCCTCCCACAACCTATGGGAAGTACTTACCAAGTCGGGAGTTGTGCCTTCATTTATAAAGGATATGACTAGGGAAGAATACCTCGAAATATTAAAACTCATCATGATGGATATGCTCGATGTTATTTTACTAATGAGTATATTAAAGCTAAACCTATAATGCTTAAAATGGGATATAAAGGGAAAGGCTTGGGACCTTTCCAAAATGGCATGAAAGAACCTTTCAAGGTAGAACCGTGGCTTGCCCGCTGTGGTGTGGGCCTATTTCCTAGTAAGGGTCAACCCTTTCCTTTTGAAGATGATGATCAACTCATATGTTATCAAGATTATTTGGATAGGCGTGATGATTTGCCTCTAAAAAATCAGCCATTTACATGTAACATGCTATCCATAGCTTACCCTGAAATGATTGTTGAATCCGATGATGAGTTGGAAGGAGATATCTTCCATGATGTCTCCGTTGAAGAAATGTTACACAATGGATTTTATTTTGATGGTTCTATACCAACTATAGCCCAGCTTGAGGCCACTAATCCTCAAGATGAATTATCCAAGTTAACTTTAAAAGAATTACAAGAATTGGGCGTCTCACCCGCCCCACCTAATTTTGAAAGAGATCTACACATGGAAGTAGAAAACGTCATTAAAGTTAACATTGGAACTGAGGATAATCCTCACATAATCAATATTGGGTCAGAATTAAGTCAAGAAAAACAAGAGCAATACATTGCATTCCTTAAAGAATATGAAGATGTCTTCGCTTGGACATATGAAGATATGCCAGGTCTGGACCCTTCCGTAGTCATGCATCATCTAGTAGTCCATCCGGATGCTAAACCTGTTAAATAGAAACTTAGAAAAATGCATCCCAAAGTGGCCCTGCTAGTCAAAGGGGAGTTAGAAAAACTCTTGAATGTTGTTTTTATACAAGCTATTGATTATGTTGAATGGATCTCAAATGTAGTTCCAGTCACCAAGAAAGAAGCTACCAAAGTTAGGGTTTGCATAGATTTTAGAGATATTAATGCTGCATGCCCTAAAGATGATTTTCCTCTTCCAAACATGGACCAAATCATTGATTTTACTGTTGGGAGTGGGATGATGTCCCTAATGGATGGATTCTCCGGTTATAATCAGATCAGGATAGCTCCTGAAGATCAGGCTAAAATAGCCTTTATTACCCCTTGGGGTACCTTTTGTTGGAAAGTGATGCCATTCGGCTTAAAGAACGCAAGTGCAACCTATCAACGAGCTATGACTTATATTTTTCATGATATGATGCATGATATCCTACATGATTATGTAGATGATATTATAGCTCGCTCTATTAATGAAGATAATCATTTAGATGATTTGAGAAAAGTTTTTAATCGATTAAGAGAATATCTTATTCGATTAAATCCAACCAAATGCATATTTGGAGTTAAGTCCGGTAAACTATTAGGGGTTATAGTTTCTTTACGTGGCATCGAAATTGACCCTCTCAAGATTGTGGCTATCACTGATATGCCCGCACCTACCAATATATCTGAGTTACGAAGTTTACAAGGTAAACTTCAAGCTATCCGTCGCTTCATCGATAAGTTGGCGGACAAAACCGGTCCCTTTCTTAAGCTCCTTAAGAAGGATGTCCCTTTTAATTGGGACGACGAATGTAAAGAAGCTTTTGAACTTCTCAAACAATACCTCCTTAACCCACCTGTGCTTTCTCCACCTAGACCTGATCGCCCATTTCTCCTGTATATTTTAGCTTCAGATTCTGCCTTAGGAGCTATGTTAGCTCAGCTTGATGATGAGAAGAGAGAACGTGCTAATTATTATATTAGTCGAACCTTCATCAGTTATGAAACCCGCTACACAGCATTAGAAAAACTATGTCTAGCAGTCGTATTTTCTACGCAAAAATTATGCCATTATATGCTCAGTCAAAAAACCTATGTCATTGCTAAATATGATCCCTTGAGGTATCTCATGAGTCGACCTTATTTATCGGGTCGTACAACCAAGTGGGTTCTTGCTCTAAGCGAGTTTGACCTCACGTTCATAGGACAGAAGTCTGTTAAGGGTCAAATCATAGCAGATCAATTAGCTGTTGCACCCTTAGAGTCTACCCATCCCCTCATCATTGAGTTTCCTGATGAATGCCTTCAATTAGAGGTAGACCATATTGAACAATGGTCCTTATACTTTGATGGAGCCCGATGCATGAGTGGGGCTGGTGCGGGTATTATTTTAATATCCCCACAAAAACATCTTATTCCTCTGTCCTTCAAATTAACATTTGCTTGCACCAATAATACTATTGAATATGAAGCTCTAATCCTTGGATTACGAGCTGCCTTAGCGCTAAAAATTAAACATCTGTTAGTTTTTGGTGATTCTCAACTTGTTATAAACCAAATTAATGAAGTTTATCAGACCAGAGATGATAAACTATGCCCATATAAAGCCTATGTTTTACAATTAATGTCTCTATTTGATCAAGTTACCTTGGAAGCTATTCCTCGAACTTGCAACCATGCAGCTGATGCTATGGCCGCAGCTGCATCTCTCTTGCCCTTGGAGTTAGATGACGAATATGCCACTATCATTATTCGTCGACTCCAGGAACCCGCTTCAAATAAGTCATGCTTAGAACCTTTGGATGTGTTTCTAATCAATGAAACTACTCCTGAACCTTGGTATACAGATATATTTGATTTTCTTCAAAATGGGACTTTCCCTGCCAATTCTAATAGAAACCAGCATCGGTTATTACGTAGACGAGCAAGTCAATTTGTAATAATTGGCAATACTTTGTATAGGAGATCTTTTGAAGGTATCCTATTAAGATGTTTGAATTTAGAAGAATCCAAATCAGCCTTGAGTGAAGCCCACGATGGATCTTGTGGAGGACACTTCAGTGGTAGTGTCATTGCTAAAAAGCTCCTTAGGATAGGATACTTTTGGCCTACCATGGAGAATGATGCACATGATTATGTGCGCCATTGTGACAAGTGCCAGAAACATGCTGACCTTGTCCATGCGCCTGCACAAGAACTGCAAGCTATTTCATCTCCTTGGCCCTTTTCAAAATGGGGCTTAGACATTATTGGCAAAATCAATCCTGTGTCATCTGATGGACACAAATTCATCATAACCGCCATCGAGTATTTCACGAAGTGGGTTGAAGCTATGCCTTTAGCTTCCTGCACTGGCACACAAGTTTCTAAATTTATTTTTAATCAAATCATTTGTAGGTTCGAAATTCCTGCAAATCTCATCTCTGATAATGGAACTTGTTTCAAAAATAAAGATGTCAAGAAATTATGCCAAAAATATAAGATTCAACATCGCTGGTCCACTCCCTATTATCCTCAGGGTAATGGTCAAGCAGAAGCATCTAACAAAACCTTAATCAAAATTCTCAAAATGATTGGTCAATAAATCTGGCCATGACTGGCACATTCAATTATATCCAGCCTTGTGGGCCTATCGAACTAGTGTTCGAACCCCCACTGGAACTTCACCTTTTGTTTTGGTTTATGGTGCTGAAGCCATTTTTCCCTTTGAATTAGAAGTTCCTTCTTTGGCTCTACTACTTCAAGATACCGAAGTAGGAGATGAATATCGAGTTGGCAGACTCAGTCAGCTGGAACTCCTAGATGAAAAATGCATCAATGCTTTGGAGCATCTCCGTGCCTACCAAAACAAGCTTAAAAGATCATATGCTAAAAAAGTTCGTCATCGATCCTTTGAGATCGGCGACCTTGTTTTAAAAGAAAATCAAAAAAATACTAATGCAACTAAAGACCTTAAAGGTAAATTTGAGCCCAACTGGCTTGGACCATACATTATCACTGCTAAATTTGAATCGGGAGCATACAAATTAGCTACCTTAGATGGTAAAGATTTAAAAGAACCTATGAATATTATGCATCTTAGGCGATATTATGCATAAAATTTAGTCATTTCATCATTTGTACATATTTTGCATGTTGTCTTATTTTAAAAATATATCAAACTGTTTACATAGAAACAAAAACAAACAAAAATAATAAAAATAAAAACAGCAATATTCTTGACTCTTTCGAAACCAAAACAAAATAAAGAAGAAAGAGAGAGTCAACATTCTCAAACTTCCCAAAAAGTATTTGTATATATTTCTTCTTACAAATGTTGCAGTTATATATTTCAAATTATTTTGGATAAATTAGCATTTATTTGGAATCCCTCACTTTCACAAACACAAAATAAATATCTTGATTTTTATCTGGCATGATTACTAATCTCTCTTATATCAAAGTCCACAAAATTCAATTAAATAAAGTTTGAGCACAGAGAATTGATCTTGTTATTTACTTAAACCAAGCACATCCTTTCACAATAAAATGATTATATTTGTAATGTCCATGCTATGCTACATAGTAGAAGTGGTTTCTTGAGCGAAAAGTTTCCCTTGCTATCCTATCATGCACATGGTCTAGAATCTTTGAGAATTGGCAAAAGGACAAGCTCACCCCTACCCAGAATAAAAATCCCTTGCTCTACAGCTAATCCGAGCAAGTATCCCTAGCATAGGAAGAAAAGCAAAGTTCAAGAAAAAGAGAAAAAGAAAAATGTTATTTTATATCATTACAGCAATGTTTCAAGCATTATCTCAAAAATCAAGCAAAAATACAAAAGAAAAGCAAAAGAAAGCAAAAGCAAAAGCAATAAAATCCCTCTCCCTACCCATTGAAAAGAAAAGAAGGGTTGATGAGCTTGAATCCTTGGAATTCTCAATTATTCGAAAACTGTGAGGTAAGCCCCATAACAGGTGGTTTGTGCCCAACTTGCTTGGCCTTGGGTAACTCCTAGCATGGCGATATGTCTGTCACATTAGCGACCTTCTTTTGTATAGACCTATGTCTGCTTATGGATTAGCTAGCTCTTGATAATCCGACTTACATAGTAGTCTGGTATGGTTATATGCATCTAAATCATGGTTAATGAACACTTATTTGGTTAATTCAAATCACTTGTATCAAATTATCTTGCTCAAAACTGGTAAATGCACAAAGCAATTGCACACACATTTGTATTTGAGAGATTTTGTGTATCATTATGATAAATCAAGATTGGAAATGAACTCACATACGCACATGGGATTCCTTATAAATCTAACTTTTGTCTTTAAGATACTTTGAAATATTTTTGCAAATTGTCTGGAATAATTTCATTTTCTTCTCTGGGAACAGTTGTTTCGTATAAAGACAACCACATGCATTAACACAAAAAATCAAAATCATTTTCAAAAATATGCAATAAAGTTACATATAACTTTTGACTTTTGCGACGATGGTATAGTTCTAAAACCAAAAGTGGAATTTTATGCCTAGCGCAAGTCCTCATCTTCATATTTTCTGTTTATTCTCAAAATTTAAAAATCAACCATGCAATAAAGCTAGTTATTTTCTTCTTTTGGATTTTGCGATGATGGTATAAGTCTATACCTAAATATTCTATGCCTAGCGCAAACCATTGTATTAATTTTATTCCCCATTCATTTAAAAATCATAAAAACCATATGACTTAAATCACTATGTTTCACAATCATCTTTTAAAACAAGAATGCAACTTATTCTATTTTCATGTCATTATGTTCAAATTCAATATTGCAACCATGGTATAATTTCTAAGGAATTATTCAACATTTTATCACACTTAGGAATTTATGCCTACCAAAAATCATTTTCTAAAAATATTTCATGCATAATATTTTCATGAAAAGTCTGAAAACAAAATCATCATCATCATCATTTGCATCATCACACCAAAGTCTTAAGACAGTCTCTTAAGCACTCTTTTACTTTTTTTAACAATATTTCTATACTGGGATTAGCTTGACGACCGAGTGAGCGGCGACTCCATGAAATGGTCTATAACAGCGACAATGTCCTTTGAAATTATTGTTAAAAGTCCCTTTTATTTTTTATCAAATTATCATCACAACAACCAATTTGTTACATCAGATTATTTCATTTAAATTTTTAAAGCATGACATTTAAACCATAATATTTTCCAACGACATAATTACATGAATCATCAAATCAATCACACTTCAAACATTAAAGCATCATAAAAACATATAAACAAGTCATATCATCATAAGACAGGTCATATGATCAAAAATATTATATATATTTATATATATAATATATAAAAAAATATATATATATATATCTCAACAATGTATATACATCATCTCAAAACTAGATTGGTATGCCACAATCTACATCTTGGCATACTCAATCCTCTCAATCATATATCCTCTGTGCAGTGTCTCGAGAACCCCTCGAGCTCTCAGCCTCATCTCCTCCCCCGCCCTGAGGTGGACGAGGTGGCCCCATCGTAGTATGTGTGGTACTGCGAGTCCTAGTCGTCGATCGAGATGAAGTCCTCGATGACCCAATCCTGATCGGGTCAGCAATGTCGGCTGGCAGCTGTACCCTCTGACCCTCTGGCACCATCTGGAAGTAGATACCCTGGTAGAACGTGGTCTGAGCAATCGACCATGCCAGCTCCTGAGTGCTCGCTCCTCCGCTCCGTGCTCTGAGGCGTGCAACCTCATCTCTGAGCTGTGTAGCCTCCGCTCGGTGTCGTGCAGCCTCCTCCTGCAAAGTCTGCACCTGTGCCTGGAGACGGACAGTCTCTACCCAGAGAGTAGCCATCTCACTACTCTCTCCTGTGTCCACACCCTTGCCCTTATCAGGCGATGGTGGTCTCTCTCTCTGTGGAGAAGGGGGTCTCTCCTCCCTCCTCTCCCATTGTCATGGCCTCTACTGAGCCTGTGGCCTCCTCTGCTCTCTCTCACCATGACCTTGTGCTGCCTCAATGGCTGCCTGGCATCGCCTCCCCATCCGATGCACAACTACATGAATCGGACCCTGAGCCCTCGTCATCCGAGGAGGGCGGATGCCTGTGTACCAGGCATCATAGCCGTCGGCTACCCCAGCGTCATCCCCATCCATTGGCTGAATGGGGGCATCATCTACGTCCTGACTCTAGAATCACTGCATATCTGGAGCCTCACTAACTGTAGTGTTATCCCGGATAGTCCAGGAAAACTCGTAGTCTCTCAGAGATGGGATCCCCTGCTGTAGACCGAACTGCCTCAAAACTCGGTCATACCGATGGAGCTCCACCTCTCCCCTCTCCATCCTTAGCCAGCAGACTCACCTGATGCGAGCCAGCTCCTGTCCATCCTTGGCCCACCCTGGATGATCTCTCCAAGGCCTCCAGGTGATCTGGTCGGAGACAAGGTCGTCAAGTAGTCTCCGGGATGCTGGCAGATCTATCCGCCATTGTGCCCCTCTTCGGAGCCACCAGTAGAAAACTCGGGGCCTCTCCCCATCAATCCCTATCAGTGGGAGCCCTACCGGCCTCCGCATCGCAATGTGCTCCCAGCACCAAACCTACAGTAGTGATGTCATAACCAGACATCGACCGCCCTTGTATACGACCCCATGAAGGATCCTATACAATCGACAGAGTACAAAGCTCCCCCAAGCAAACCTGTACCCGTGGTCTCTCATGTCATAGACCACATCTGTCAGTACCCATGGTACCCTGCATCCGCTCTGGTGGCACAGCAGAAGACCACCTACTACCCCAGCCAAAACCCGTGTGAGTCTAGATGCCCCAGGCATCTGGCGCAGTGACTCGATATTCACTCCGCCCTTCTCCAAGGCGAAGCTCGGATCGCCACACAGTCGCATCATCGCGTGGCCCTGATTGGCCATGGGAGTGATCAGCCATCCTTGTATGGGGATCCTCAAAATCCTCCATACATCCTCCAATGTGGGAGTCATCTCCCCTATCGGTAACCAAAAATAGGAAGAACCCGGATACCACCTCTCTGCTAGGGCTGTCAATAGCCCCATATCTGTAGAAACCTGTGGCATCTCTGCCACATGCTGCAAGCCGACCTGAGCCAGCTGATCTCGCTCTGCCTGAGACAGGGCGGCCAAGTCATCCTTCAGCCCGCCATATTTCCATTCTCTGCTCTTTAGTAATCCTCTCTGCAACATAAACAAAATCAACAATAAAAATCATTAATAAATCATTAATTAAAAATGCAAGTCAAAATAAGTTCAATTTTATAAATGATGATATCGTCCACAATTGGACGATATCGTCCCCAATTTGAGCAAATTCGTCTCCGATTTTGCATGAGGAAATCGTCCCTTATTGGACGAAATCGTCCCCCTATCGTCGATTTCGCCCTTAGACGAAATCGACGATATCGAGACGATTTCGAAAAATCAAGACGATTTCAATGAAATCGAGATGATTTCGTCTCGACGACGTCGACGGCCCAAAAATGGCCGCGATGCTCAAAAATCAATCAAATCTAATCTAAAAAGCATGAAATTCTAAAGTAAAGCATTCTAAATTCAGTTTAGACCCTTACCCGTAGCCCGCGTCGGACCTCTGTTGATCTGTGCATTGTCTCGACCATCTTGTCTCCAGAGCTCTAAAAACTAGGAAAATGAACAGTAACAATGAATTAGGGTTTTACCCTATTTTTCTTAATTTTATTCAAAAACACTTAACAACTTTTTTAAAATTTTGCTTTTTCGCGTTTTTACCTCAAACGTTCGATTTGGGTAAAAACACGGAGGGGGCACCATAGTAAGTTGTCGTACGATTCGACCTAGAATCGTCGCCTAAAAATGGGAATAATTTTTGCTTTCTCGTAGATCGAGAAGAACTCATCTTTAACGCATTTTCTTCAAAAAATTCGCTAAAGAGGGGGCAAAATGTAGCACCCTAAAATTGGTGCAGTAAAACCTTAAATAATTACAATTACTCTAGTAAATATTCAAATTCAAATTTTAACCCCCAAAACCGCTTCCAAACCGTCGTTTAACCCGTTTCCTCCTTTCTCGCGCCATTTTTAGAGTTTGTTTTGACCGTTTGATGATATCGTCACCGATCAGACGATATCGCCTCAGATCGGACGATTTCGTCTGGACTAGGACGTCCAGACGATCTTGTCCCAAAACTAATTTTTCTCAATTAGCCTCTGTTCCAACGACATCTCTAATCCGGGCAGAAGCGTGTCTGCGCCGTTAGAGACCCTCCCCGTTGGAGATCTCCCAAATTGGGATGATCTCCAACCTCCTAACCTCCCTCCTAAGCCTATTTAAACTTAGGACTCCCCCTTGGCATTCCCCTGGCTGAAATTTCCTGTAACTTGACTTTACACGCACTAAAACATCCTGAATTACCATCTGCACTTGTCCTATCCAAATTTTGTTGCAGGAACCTTGTCATTCTTCAGTCGGAGCAAGCTCAGATCGTCGCAGACGATCCTGTTCAATTCGAGACGATTTCATACCAATCCGAGATGATTTCGACTGCAATCAACATTGGGGGCAATCAGTGCCCAGAGTTTGCATTTTTCTCTTCTCATCTGCTGTTTTATTCTGCATCTAGTCAGTTTATTTATTATTTTTTGCTATTCTGCATCTTGGAGTTCACCCATGTAGTTTAATTGCATAATGAAATCATGATTAACTATTAAAACATCGTAATTTGCTTGCATTCCTATTCAGGATTATCTTATTAACATTCTTATTATTATTTCACATCATTGCCCTCTATTTGTATTGCTGTATTTTTTGTATTTTGTGCCTATTTATCTGTTTGTAGGTCTCTGACGAATTCGTCAGATCTCAGACGATCCTATCAGATAGGAGACGATCCTGTCAAATTCTAGACGATCTGGACTGCTTCAAAAATCAGAATCTCCATCAGACATCCGGATCAGGTATGGCTCTGTAATTTAGCTTTTTCTCTTTGTTTTCTGTTCAAATCTGTTTTTTGTATTTCATTTAGTCTGCATTTTCATAATAGAACAACTTAGATTCATTTGGCCAAACCTAGGACTTGAATGTTTAAAGATAAAACTGAACACATTAAACACATTCCCAACCTAGGCATGGAAACTGCCATTCAAACGTTTCCTGGTGAACCCACCATCCATCAAAAAATCACCATAATACACCTCCCCCGAGAGGCGGGACCTTCGCAAGGCCTCTCAGTCCGAGGTACCGCGCCATCCTTTTCCCATCCTCCTTTCGGGCACGGATCCTATAGCCTGAAGGTAAGGATGCAAAAAATTTGGAGCGATACACTATGAATCCCAAAATTTTACCAGATGTGACATCGAAGACACACTTTTTGGGATTAAGTCTAACATTGTGCTCTATGAAGTGATCTAGGATCTTACACAATACATTGAGATGTTCATGGTGTAATAAATATTTTATCAATAAATCATCCATGTAATCTTCCAAAATATTATTCATGTAGTCATGGAAGATATATGTCATGGCTCATTGGTCAGTAGCACCAGCGTTCTTAAGGCCAAAAGGCATGACCTTGTAACATAATGTCCCCCAAGGCATTGTGAATGCCATTTTGATTTGGTCTTTTGGATTAATACGAATCTAATATTATCCATAAAATCCATCCATTAGAGATAGTATTTCATGTCCTACTATTGTGTCTACCAATGTATCGATGTTAGGTAAGGGAAATTCATCCTTAGGACTCGCTTTGTTAATATCTCAAAAGTCGATACAAATGCAAATCCTCCCATCAGGATTTTTGATGGGAATCATGTTTGAAACCCATGGCGGATAATCTACTGAGATGATGATATCAGTGTCCAACAACTTTTGTAATTCATATTTCACCATTAAGGCTACTGTTGGGTGCATTTTTCATAACTTTTGCTTAACAGGTTTGATCTTGGGGTCTAATGTAAGAATATGCATGACTATATTTGGGTTTATTCTAGGTATATATTTATACAACCAAGCAAAATCTTTAATCCTTGCTTTCAATGTAGTTGTGAAATCATCTTGTTCACTTAGGGAGAGACCTTCCCCTAATTTAATGGTATGGGGATTATCAGGATCTGTACCGATATCCCTATCAATTATTGGCTCAATTGACATGTGAGACCCATCCTCCAAATAATGTGGGGTGGGAATTAAGTGAATATCATCAGCTAGATTTACTTCATCCATAGGAAATTCAGGATCAACCTCGGCTTGAAAAACATCTTGAGTAGTTCTTGAAGAAAAGTTAAATGGTTGTAACATTTCCTCATAAGGCCAATACTCTGAGGGCGATGGAGAAGAATCTCCCTGATCAAATTCAATTACCTCTAAATAAATATGCAATTGCTTGGATGGGTTATTCAGATCCACCAATGGTGTCATTAAATCTATGGAAATCATGTTTATGGATACATGATCTCCTTATCTAGGGTGAGTGGGTCTAGAGACCTAATGTTGTCTCATAATTCATAGGTGTGGCTCAGGTGGAAGTGGAATAACTGGCAGTGGCCTATGCAGAAGAGGGTGAGCCTACTCTTCATGAGGAAACTGCTGGTATCATATGGATCCTTGGATAGGAAATAACATATGAAGATAATACTCATCCTCATCATCCAAGGAGAACACGCACTTGTATTCATCATCTGATCTATGGTAGTTAATGGGTGCGATGCCATAATCATATTCGTCATAACTCATCCATTCATGAGGAGGACATTAGTCTTGTTCCTCACTATCAAATTTCAAGATGTGTGAGCTCTCTCCCACTTCATGGGGTTGGGCGACATTACTAGAAAGACCTTGATCTATCATTTCTATGGGGAAATGATCTATCAAGGAATGAACATGATTCAGATTAGCATATGGGTCACGGGTGAGCTTAGCCTGATGACTTAGACATAGGTGTTCAAGACTCTTGGTGAGGACATCCAACGGTACCTATTTATTGTGTCCCAACCCGAATCTATCACGTGAAAGTTGATATTAGGGTTGACATGGAATACGGTTACCCTACTCATATAAACTGAGACCAAACCCATGGCAATTGTAGTGATCTAAGTACTGCAATGCATAGTCTGGATTCGACAAATAGTTTACATCCTTATAAATGGGTTCATCATCATCTTCCTTCTGAGGAATGGGCAGATATCCATACTCTAAACCTCCATATATGAAATTATTTTTATTAGGACGTATACCAAGAGGTACAAAGCTAAATATGGGAAGACAAGGTCTCCTCATATCTTACGCTGTCTCCAGCGATGGAACTGTCATGATATTTCTTACCAGATATTCTCCTATCCCTGTACTAGACATCTAGACTATGACCTAGGATGGTGAATATGGATGATATGTAATGGAGGTTTGAGGTGATTTAGTGCTCACATATAGAGGTAATTCCTTATTAATGACATAAGGAACCTCCTTCATGGATATGGTGGAAACTAATGATGGGCTCTTATAAATAGGCCTCTTCGATGTGTTCCTTTATGGAGGGTTTGATGACATCAAAGCCTTCTTTGAAGATGGCAATGATGAGGATGGAGTGGATGACGACGAAGGTGGTGGAATGGGTAGAATCTAAACAGGTGTATTCAATCGAAAGTCTATGTAAGTCAAAGGTAATGTCAACTTTGGCATCTATTGCAACATGTTACAATATTTGAAAGGCTCTAGATCGGCAAAAACTACGTGCACTTGCCCTTCATGGGTGTATTTAATACATTGATGGACTATGAAGGGGACACATTTCATATCTTGTATCCAAGGTCTACCTAGGAAAATTTTATAGGCCATCTAACCTTCTAGCACATGGTACAACATCAATATAGTATTTTGCCCCACCTGAATGGGTAGAACTATGGTATCGATAGTAGAGAATATTGTGTCTTTAAAAGTATGAAGAGTGTAATTTGATGCCAGAACATGAGATGCTGGCAACTTAAGGTCCTTTAGTGCTTTAGTTGTTATGATATTACTTGAGGAACCAATTTCTATGAGCACTCTCTTGTATGGTATCTCATTTATACATGCAATGATGTGTAAAGGAGGATCTACCACGTCGTTAGCTATTTCCTTAATCTCATGCTCATGAAATTTTATGACTAGTTCCTTGCATTGTTGTACATGACCCATAAAATCTATGAAGGAGTTGGACTCTTATGGTTGCAACTCTATTGATTGGTGTAGTTTGTGATGTAGTTGGAACATCATTCGAAGATGTAGGTTGTGCAACTTGACTTGGATATTTCTTGTTCCTTGTCACAATACTCACCATTCCAACATACCTTGCACAAGGTGTTGTTGCTTCACCTAATTCATCAGTTTAGCAGGCACTACCTGTACCTTGTGAGTTGGTAAAGGGTCTTTGTATATACCCATTTGGTGATTGGTAGAAGCTAATGGAGCATCCACTTGAAGCTCATTCCTCTCAATAATGTCTTGTACTACATGTTTAAAACCATAGCACGATTGTAAATTGTTGAGAAGCAACACACCCCCACTAAAAAAATGAAATTCCATCCTTTGAAAATATTTAATTTTCATTTTTCTGTAGGGACCCTCTTGAGTTTTTCGGGTTTTAATTCCAAATTTTGCTTGCATCCTTTTTCAAATTTTGCCTACATCAAAGTGTCCAAGTAGGCTTGCATATGGCATTGATTTCAATTTAAAATTTCTGAAATTTTGCATGTTAAATGTATTAATTCATATTAATCATTTCAAAAATTTTAATTTTCAATAGTTTTTCTATTTCTGGCCAGCAGACTTCTAAATGCATTTTCTCTTAATCCGTGATGAATTTTTAAGTTCCGTTTGCATATTTGGATACCCTTTGGGCTTATTTAGATTCTTGTAAAGTTTCATCAAATTCTGGGCACTTTGAATTTTCATCATTTTTCTACGCCATGTGAAGTTGACCATTCTCGAGCAATTTAAAATTCATTTTTCAAATGTTAAAATCATTTCTGAGTAAGGAAGATCCTTCACCAATATGTAAAAATGCAAAATACATATGGACAAAGTCATTGGAGTCAACCTACAATTTTTGGAGAATTTGCAAAGTGGAAGAAAAGCTTGAGGGAAATGTCGCGATATCGCGACATGTTCCATTTTCGGACTTGTCTCATTTTCGCGAGGGCACAAGCTTGGAAGAAAGAATTGAGGGAAATGTCGCGATATCGTGACATGTTCCATTTTCGGACTTGTCTCATTTTTGCGAGGGCAAAGCTTGGAAGAAAATCTTGAGGGAAATGTCGCGATATCGCGACATGTTCCATTTTCGGACTTGTCTCATTTTCGCGAGGGCACAAGCTTGGAAGAAATGAATTGAGGGAAATGTCACGATATCGCGACATGTTCCATTTTGACTTGTCTCATTTTAGGGCACAAATCTTGGAAGAAATGAATTGAGAAAAAAGGGAGAAAAGGGAAATGTCGCGATATCGCGACATGTTCCATTTTCGGACTTGTCTCATTTTCGCGAGGGCAAAAGCTTGGAAGAAATGAATTGAGGGAAATGTCACGATATCGCGACATGTTCCATTTTTGTGAGGGCACAAGCTTGGGAGAAATGAAGTGAGGGAAATGTCGCGATATCGCGACATGTTCCATTTTTTTCGCTTTTCGAGGGCAAAAGCTTGGAAGAAATGAATTGAGGGAAATGTCATGATATCGCGACATGTTCCATTTTCGTGAGGGCACAAGCATGGGAGAAATGAAGTGAGGGAAATGTCACGATATCGCGTGACATGTTCCATTTTCTCTCATGGAAAGCTTGAAGAAATGAATTGAGGGAAAGTGCAATCGACATGTTCCATTTGAGGGCAAAGCAGGAAGAAATAGCTTGAGGGAAATGTCGCGATATCGCGACATGTTTAATTTCATAAAAAAAAAAAAAAAAAAAAAAAAAAGATATTCATTTTGCAAAATTTGGCCATTCTTTAAATTTTTCATCACCCATCCAAAGGAAGTGGAAGCTTTTCAACACGGTCCAAACCCTAGAAATATTTAAATGAAAAAATTTAATTATATTAATTAAAATGAAAAACATTAAAAAACCTTAGAAAATAATTAAATTAATTTAAAGTTCTAACCTTTGCTTTTCTTTTGCAGAAAGTGATCCGACAATTGCATAATGGCAGAAGTAATGGCGAGAAAGACAGACAAACCTAAATTTTGGCACAAATCAAGCAAGGACCATCAGATGGAAATAGGAGATGCCGAGAATTTCTGATCCATCCAGATTTTGCAGATCTGGCCGCAAATAAAAACTTTAAGGAATTTGCCGATGGATGCATTTGTCGAGAAAATTTATGGCAAAAGTAATGGTGGGCAGAGAATTTCAACTCAAACCAAACAAAGGTGGTTGTGCGAGGATAGAAGGCCTAGGAAGTCAGTGACTCATCCAAATTTTGTAGAGGAATTAATGAGATGCTCTGACGGCTTATCGAAAGATGAAGATACATTTACATGCGGTGTCCATTTGATGAGGATGAAACCAAGTCTTATCTTCTCCATTTATGGCAAGATCCACATGAAGATTTTTAGAGTAATTAGGGCTTATCGAAACTCTATATAAAAATGCCTTATATTGTAAAGCCTCGATGGTGGGATTTTTATGATAAGATTTAGATATTTGGAAGAAGATATTTTGAAAAGATCAGTGGTCTATCCCGAGTCTATATATACTTCTTTTGAATGTAAAGTCCGGATGCGAAAACTTAGAATAAAAGACATTTTAGCAATTTCCTGCAAATCTTGTTTGAATGCTTTGTTCTGTACCTGGGGTTGGTGTGACATCATTTTTCTGTGATAGCATGGCCAGGAGCCTAATCTCTTTCGGATTGCGATAAGTGCATCTTCTTTTGTTTTTGTCTCGCTAAGGTTTATTTATTTTAGTTGTAAATCTATGTTATCAAGATTGAATATGCTACTAGGCTTCATTCCGTTTGTTGTATGCTAGGGAAAATTAAAGATTTAAGGTTCGGGTCTGTTCTAATTGCTCTATCCTCACTGCGCGAGCTAGGCTACTGGTGAGAGATACCAGTTGACACCGACTTCCCTTCTATTTATGATTTTCTTTTAGATCTGTGTCATCTCCGTCTTATGCTCTTAGTAGAAGGTGATCTTAGAAAGCTGGACACCTTCCTCTTTGATTGGTTTTATTGTGAAGCTAAATAGTGTAACTAAAATTGGTAGTTTTGATTTTGCAACTAAGTTAGATAAGCTTCTCTTTTTTGCCCTACCCTACTCTCTCTGTTCCACCGTTAAATGATCCATTTTTATTTTCTTTCAAATTTGTCTTTTATTTAATCTGCTAAAGCATAAAGAGCTATATCAAAGAACTCATTGTAAATCCGATTGTCAACAAAGATAACAACCGCTAAACATTATTGAATGAAGGTCGAACCCATTGTAAGGTAACAAATAGTCTACTTGAAACTATTCTAGAAGCGAAAAAGAGTGAATAGCCATTCGACCCAACTCTGTAACTCACACCTTGGATAACCAGCAAGATCCTAAAGTGAGTGGGATTTATCCCGTAAAAGTGTTATTGGTATTTTATGCTCATTCTTCATGGGGTGTGTATGAAAGATGAACCAACATTTAAAATTGGTGCTAGAAGGAGGGCCGACCGAACTCCGTTCAGTATTTGTTAAGGATTGTAAGTTGCTTGTGTAAAGCTGGATTCTACCTACAGAGTAACCAGGTCCCACTCTAGAGCTGGAGAGCTCCTTGTGCCTGAGTTGGAAACCCCAAGGAGAAGTAGCCTCAGAAGGGCCAAGTCTTTGTCCAACATAGTTTTATCACCACTTGTAGTTCCTCCAACTGCAACTCAAAATATTATCGTTAATCAGGTAGTGATGGCAAACAGGTTGGGTTCCACTGCTTTGAATATCCCTCGGTGCAGCGCATGATTTACCCAAAAATCTTGAGAAGTATCTTCCTACCTACAAGCATGATGGAATCAGAATAGCAGAAGAACACCTAGTGGCATTTAAAAATGCTCTAAAGTTGTTGAATGTGCAGCATGAAGATGTGGCTTGTAGGTTATTCCCATTCACTCTCCAGGAGGGAGCATACGACTGGTTTTTGAATCTTACTAATGACTCTATTACTAGTTGGAATGACCTGGAGAAAGTTTTTGTATCACAATTTGGTGAAGTGATTGACCCCAGTGTGTTATATCAACAGTTTTCCAGCATTAAGAGAGAAATCAATGAGACTGTCAGATCTTTCAACGTCAGGTTTCAAAAGGCTTATGGTAGATTGACGGGTCATTATGTGCCAACTGCAGATCTAGCATTGGAAATTTTTAGGAATTCCCTAGATCCAGTGACCTCTATTTTCCTGAAGAGAGATGCCAATATTACTAATCTAACAGAGGCTTATAAAGAAGCTTTGGTTCTTGAAAGACAATTGGGACCTCAACCTTTGAATGCTCCTCAAATTCCCTTTGTTACACAAAATACCCCTATTTTGAATCCCATCCCACATCAAATGATGTTGAAGCATGCCAAACTCCACCGATAGGAAATCCATTGGCTGTAACACATGCTGAACATGTACAGAATACAGAGAAAGAATCTGATAAAACAAGAGTTGAGGAAGTCTCAAAGATGGTCCAAAAGTTGGCAAATGACTTTTTGAGTTTCAAAAGGCAAGTGTCCACCGGGGAAAACTCAAATAGATTTTCTTATCAACAGAATAGATTCACTAGACCACCATATGAACCCAACAAGGATTATAAAGGTAAGGGGCATGAAGTGAATATTTGTGACTTGGCTTTGCCCAACTGGTGCAGGATACATGGAACATCTCAGCACGGGGAATTGGATTGTTTGGAGTTCTGCAATGCCTTTGAAGCTCTATCTGGTGAGTTGGTTTTTCCTGAAAATCAAAGAAATGTTGATGGTCCAAGTTCATCCAAACATAGTGCAGCTATGGTGTTAGATTCATTCACTTTTCCAGATGAGTCAGAGAATGTTGTGGAGATGCCTATGGATGAAGTGCAAGCTTTTCAACAGTATAGAAGGGACAACTACAATCTCAGGAACAAAAATCCGGAGCCTAATACTACGTCTACACCTCCAGACAACTCCCATAATGTTCCTCCAGATCCATCTCCAAATAATAACCCACCTCCACCCAAGGGAGGAGATCCAAGAGTACCAGATGGATTTGTTGCTCCACTCAATAAGGGATACAATATAGTGGAGGATATGAAGAAGATCAAGGCTAACATCACTCTTCATGAGTTGGCTCAAATTACTGAACAAAGGGATAATTTGATTAAGACATACTCTGAGCCTACTGCCAAACCTCTAGAAAAGGGGAAGAAGATAGCAAATGCAAATATGGCCATGTATAAAGAAAAGACTGAAGTTTCGCCTTTCCTGCTAACTGTCCGTATATTTGGAAAAAATTTACACAACTGTCTCGGTGGATTCTCGGTGCTTCAGCCAATGTCATGCCTCTAGCCATCTGTCAACAGTTGGGTTTAACCCCTATGAAGTCCGAGAGAAGAGTCATCCAATTGGATAAAACTGAGGTTAAGGTGGTAGGTGAACTTCAAAGTATACACATCCAGCTAGCATCTGAGCCGAGAGCACAACACAAAATTGACATTCAAGTGGTAGATATTCCTATGGGATACGAAATGCTTCTGAGCAGAGATTGGTCAAAGTCTTTGAATGGGTACTTGGCGACTGATTTTTCACATATGTGGTTGCCCTGGAAAGGTGTTGCAAATCAGTTAAGAATCGAAAGAGAACCTAGATATAAACACATGATCACTGAGTATAATGCCAAGAATGAGACTGTTAATCTTGCTGATGTAGATATCGAGGTTTATAATTTGACAACTGCACAAAAGGAGAAACCTATTAAAGCTCATCTTGATCATGATAATGAAGTTTGGATGCTTCATGTTGATGGAGCCAAGTCTAAGCAAGGTTCTGGTATAGGGGCAGTTCTTAAAGGACCTAAAAATTAGACGTATTTTATGTCTTATCGCTTGCAGTTTCCTTGCACGAATAATTTGGCAGAGTATGAAGCACTAGTGCTGGGATTGAAATTTGCTTTAGATAAAGGTGTAAAAAATATCCAGGTTTTTACAGACTCAGAGTTGGTGGCCAATCAGGTTAGAGGTAAATTTCAGTGCAAGGCATCTTACCTGAAAAGATATAAATACCGAGCGTGGGATCTCATGGAGGATTTTGATGCTTTTAATTTGATGCACATTCCTAGAGAAGAGAATTCACTTGCAGATGTTTTAGCTTCATCAACCGCAAATCTGAAGCCATTGGAGGAGTTCAAATGGAAGAAATTTTCAATCGAATTAATCCCTTGTCCTTCGGTTCCAGATAACATAGATAATTTTCAAGTCTTTTCTGATGACCAACAAATTATAAACTTTTTACAGAATACCAATGCATTTGAAAATACTATAATTGATGATGGTCAAAGGGATACTATGCTGGAAAAGTTTGATGATGAAAAGGGGATAATGAGGTTGAAAGATAATAGAATTCCGAAGGGAATGGTAGAACTTGAGCGACTGTTTGATGTTGACCAAATTAAACAAAGAGTGAGTTTTGGAAATTCTATTGGTGTAGCAGGCAGTGAGACCGAGAAACTGAATGTCGAGACTGAAGAGGATCCCAGACACCTTAAGTTAGCTAAAGCTTGTGACCCTAAAATAAAAAAAAATATGATTGAATTCCTTCACAGTCCAAGGATGTTATGGCTTGGTCTTATAAAGACCTAAAGGTTTTTGATCCAAAAGTTTACACCCATATAATACCCTTAAAGGAGTTCTCGCAAACCCTTTCGACAGAAATAGAGGCATGTCAATGCTTTGTTGGAACCCCTCATCAAGAAGGAGGTGGAGAGATTATTGAGTGCTGCCATTATTTTTCCCATTAGACATTCTACTTGGGTAGCCAATTTAGTGCCGGTTAGAAAGAAGAATGGGGAAATCCGCTTGTGCGTGGATTTTAGGAACTTGAACAAGGCTTCTAAAAAGGATAATTATCCTTTGCCTTCCATGGATGATGTGCTACAAATTGTGAATGGTTCAAAAATGATGTCTTTCTTAGATGGATTTTTGGGGTACAACCAGATACTAGTTGAAAAGGAAGACAAGATGAAAACTGCCTTCACGACCAAGTGGGGAACCTTCGCCTACAAGAGAATGCCATTTGGATTGATAAATGTCGGAGCTACCTTTCAGCATGCAATGGATCATGCCTTCAAAGGTCTCATGGGTAAGTGCATCATTGTCTACATGGATGACTTGACAGTTTTTTCTAAATCCCGGTTTGACCACGTGAAGCACTTGGAATCTGTCTTCGACAAATGCAGAGAATTTGGCATTTCTTTAAACCCAAAGAAGTGTGTTTTTGGTGTAACTGAAGGAAAACTCCTTGGACACTTAATCACCAAAGATGGCATTTCCATGGATCCTGAGAGAGTTGAAGCCATATCGGGGATACCCTTTCCCAACTCTAAGAAAGAGTTAAGATCATTTTTTGGGAAAATTAATTTTGTCAAAAAATTCATCTCTGGCTTTGCGAAAATAGTCAAGCCGCTAAATGACATGCTGAAGGAAACTGCTAAGATTTCCTGGACAATGGAAGCCAAAGCAGCATTCCAAGAGATCAAATCTGCCATCAAACAAGCTCCAGTGCTGGTGAGCCCAGATTTCAGTGCAGATTTTTACCTGTACTCTTTTGCTTCTGAACACACACTTGCAGCAGTTTTAACCCAACGAAGAGAAACAAGGGAGCACCCGATTGCCTTCAAAAGTACCAACTTAAAGGGTGCTGAGCTAAAATACTCTCGCTTGGATAAGCAAGCCTATGCCTTGGTGAGAGCAGTCAAGCAATTCGAGACATTACATATTGAGAAGCAAAGTCCATGCTATAGTTCCTGATCCAACTATCAAATATTTATTAAGCCAAGATGAATTGGGTGAGCTAAGAGGTAATTGGGCCATGAGACTGTAGGAGTACGACTTAGAAATCTGGCCTACAAAATTAATCAGAGGACTTGGTTTGTCCCGACATATTGCTGAAATACCTATAGAGGGAGAAATTAATCAACTAGATTCTAGATTAGATGATTGGTATGGAGATGTCATTCATCTGCTGAGGTTTGGAATTTGTCCACCTCACCTGAATAGAACTCAAAGAAGAGCACCTGAAGCTGAAATCTGCTCATTTTCTACTCAAAGGAGGCAACTTGTATAGAGAAAACTATGTCGGCATATTCTTAAGATGCATTTCTCAGAATGAAGTGAATGAGGTGATGTCTAGTTTTCATGAGAAGTTAGGAGCAGGGCATTCCTCAGGTTCTGCTACTGCACACAAGATATTGAGAGTAGGCTATTACTGGCCTACATTGTTTAAAGATGCACATCAACATGTGAGAACTTGCCACCAGTGTCAGATTTTTGCATCCAAGCAAGCTAATCGAGCTCTACCATTACAACCTGTTATAATAGAAAAACCTTTTATGCAATGGGGACTTGACTTTGTAGGTGTGATAAACCCAAATTCATCAGTAGGGCACAAGTATGTTTTAACAGCCACTGATTATTGTACAAGATGGGTTGAAGCAGCAGCCACCATGAGGAGTACAACCCATGAGGTGATCAGATTTTTAGAATCAAATATCATAACCAAGTTTGGAGTTCCTTTGAATTTGGTGTGCGACAACGGACCAACCTTTCAGTCATTAGAATTTGCAGAGTGGGCATACCAGAGGGGGATAGTCATCAAATTTTCATCCAACTATTATCCCCAAGGTAATGGACTAGCTGAGTCCACAAATAAGAATTTGATGAATGCCATCAAGAAGTCTGTTGTAGACAAACCCAGACAATGGCACACACTATTGAAGTATGCACTTTGGGCTGACAGGATAAGACATAAAGAAGCTCTTAAGACTTCCCCATTTGCTTTGTTGTATGGTACTCAACCCATCATTCCTATCTCTTTAAAATTGCCTACTTATCAATTTGCTTTAGATTACTTTGATGATCATGCAGATGCGGAAGCTCGTGTGTTGGACTTAATTAATTTGCAGGATGAATGACTTCAAGCCTTGGAGCATTTTAGTCGACACCAAGAGACAGTCAAGCGTTGGTTTGACAAAAGAGCCAGAGTGAAGGCCTTCAGACTTGCAGACCTGGTGCTTCTATGGGACAAAGCCCATGAAAAGAAAGGTAAACACACCAAGTTGCAACCTCTATGGATAGGGCCATACCAGATTGCTGAAATCCTAGGTAATAATGCATTTCGTCTACAGGACCTGGAAGGTAATTTTCTGAACCTTCCTGTCAATGGTCAATATCTGAAGCATTATTTCTCAGTTGTTCCATCCACTACATCATTTGAGTAATCACAAAGACTTTGTGCATATGTATATATTGTAAATAAAGTTTGAAGTAGTGTGTTTTTATTTTGTTTTATTTAAAGTTTGAAGTACTGTGTTTTATCTTTTGAGGTCTATGCAAATTTATCTTTAACTGGTGGCCTTTTTCCCTCCTCTTTAGCTTTTAAATCCTGTTTGTTTAAATTTTTGCCTAAACAAAAAAACACAAATCAACATTTAAAATTGGCGCTAGTGTGTTTTATTTTAAGTTTGAAGTAGTGTGTTTTCATTTTGTTTTATTTTTGTTAAGAGATAGTCTGCTAGAACTAAAAAGTGGAACTACTTGTTATTTAGAACAACAGTAGAAAGATAATTGGATTTTGTATCTTGCTTGCCACAATTATTTTGATTATAAAGAAACTACTATACTTTTTGGCTGAAGAACTCCCAGGGAATCCAAGAAAAGTTGGTCATGAGAGGGGACTCCGATTCATAAAATTATTTTAAGTGTCCAAGGAAGCTATTGGTACCCAGGCTAAAGCGGTTAGTCGATCAATTGCTCGATCAATGAAATATAAAAAAAAAAATTCTAGCAAGGCTTTCCAGATATCGGTATCTTTCAAAAAAAAAAAGAGAGAAGGTGAAAGTTGGGCAAGCCAACATAAAATTGGCACTCTTTTCTGCAAAAAAAAAAAAAAAAAGTTATGTGATAGAAAGAGATAGCCAAGGCTCCCGAAGGATACATCTCAAACGTGTTCACCAAGCTATAGATGCCACCTCATAGTTGTGAATCAGGGTCTTGAAAATCTAAAGAGTAACTCTGTCGAGGTTGTAAAAGGCTAAACTAGTAAACAGAGCTCTACTCGGTTTCCCCTGCATAATCTAAATAGTTGATCAATCCATAGTAAGCATTTTGAAGCCCTGGTCATCCTTGAAGGAAGGTTTATACGCTTATAATCGCACATCAGAATCTTCCTTAAGTGGTTCAACCTAGTATGTCCTTGGGAAACTTTAACAACTAGCAGATAGTAGTTAAATCATTTTAGAAAATATTTGTGGCAAAGCATGGTACATAGTCTAAATTGTTTTGAAACTAGAGTTCTGGATTCTAAATAGTGCTACTATTTTCCCCGTAGATATCGCCATTTGTTGAGAAGCAACACACCCCCACTAAAAAAATGAAATTCCATCCTTTGAAAATATTTAATATTCATTTTTTCATAGGGACCCTCTTGAGTTTTTCGGGTTTTAATTCCAAATTTTGCTTGCATCCTTTTTCAAATTTTGCCTACATCAAAGTGTCCAAGTAGGCTTGCATATGGCATTGATTTCAATTTAAAATTTCTGAAATTTTGCATGTTAAATGTATTAATTCATATTAATCATTTCAGAAATTTTAATTTTCAATAGTTTTTCTATTTCTGGCCAGCAGACTTCTAAATGCATTTTCTCTTAATCCGTGATGAATTTTTAAGTTCCGTTTGCATATTGGGATACCCATTGGGCTTATTTAGATGCTTGTAAAGTTTCATCAAATTCTGGGCACTTTGAATTTTCATCATTTTTCTACGCCATGTGAAGCTGACCATTCTCGAGCAATTTAAAATTCATTTTTCAAATGTTAAAATCATTTCCGAGTAAGGAAGATCCTTCACCAATATGTAAAAATGCAAAATACAGATGGACAAAGTCATTGGAGTCAACCTACAATTTTTGGAGAATTTGCAAAGTGGAAGAAAAGCTTGAGGGAAATGTCGCGATATCGCGACATGTTCCATTTTCGGACTTGTCTCATTTTCGCGAGGGCACAAGCTTGGAAGAAAAACTTGAGGGAAATGTCGCGATATCGCGACATGTTCCATTTTTGACATGTCTCATTTTCGGAGGGCACAAGCTTGGAAGAAATGAATTGAGGGAAATGTCGCGATATCGCGACATGTTCCATTTTCGACTTGTCTCATTTTCGAGGGCAAAGCTTGGAAGAAATGAATTGAGGGAAATGTCCTGATATCGCGACATGTTCCATTTTACTCAGGCAAACTGGAAGAAAAGAAAATGCATAGGAATGAAAATATGAGGGAAATGTCGCGATATCGCGACATGTTCCATTTTGACTTGTCTCATTTTCGAGGGCAAAAGCTTGGAAGAAATGAATTGAGGGAAATGTCGAGATATCGCGACATGTTCCATTTTCGCAAGGGCACAAGCATGGAAAAATGAAGTGAGGGAAATGTCACGATATCACGACATGTTCCATTTTCATGAGGGCAAAAGCTTGGAAGAAATGAATTGAGGGAAATGTCGCGATATCGCGACATGTTCCATTTTCATGATGGCACAAGCATGGAAGAAATGAATGAAAAACTCATCAAAAAAACAAGAAAAAAAAAAAAAAATCAAATTATATTCATTTTCAAAATTTGGCCATTCTTTAAATTTTTCATCACCCATCCAAAGGAAGTGGAAGCTTTTCAACATAGTCCAAACCCTAGAAATATTTAAATGAAAAAATTAATTAATTAATTAAAATAAAACATTAAACCTTAGGAAAAATTTAAATAATTAAATTAATAACATTAAAATTCTAACCTTTGCTTTTCTTTTGCAGAAGGTGATCCGACAGTTGCATAATGGCAGAAGTAATGGCGAGAAAGACAGACAAACCTAAATTTCAGCACAAATCAAGCAAGGACCATCAGATGGAAATAGGAGATGCCGAGAATTTCTGATCCATCCAGATTTTGCAGATCTGGCCACAAATAACAAACTTTAAGGAATTTTTCGATGGATGCATTTGCCAAGAAAATTTATGGCAAAAGTAATGGTGGGCAGAGAATTTCAACTCAAACCAAACAAAGGCGGTTGTGCGAGGATAGAAGGCCCAGGAAGTCAATGACTCATCCAAATTTTATAGAGGAATTAATGAGATGCTCTGACGGCTTATCGAAAGATGAAGATACATTTACACGCGGTGTCCATTTGATGAGGATGAAACCAAGTCTTATCTTCTCCATTTATGGCAAGATCCACACGAAGATTTTTAGAGTGATTAGGGTTTATCAAAACTCTATATAAAAATGCCTTATATTGTAAAGCCTCGGCGGTGGGATTTTTATGATAAGATTTAGATATTTGGAAGAAGATATTTTGAAAAGATCGGGGTCTCGTCCTGAGTCTATATATACTTCTTTTGAATGTAAAGTCCGGATGCGAAAACTTAGAATAAAAGACATTTTAGCAATTTCTTGCAAATCTTGTTTGAATGCTTTGTTCTGTACCTGGGGTTGGTGTGACATCATTTTTCTGTGATAGCGTGGCCAGGAGCCTAATCTCTTTCGGATTGCGATAAGTGCATCTTCTTTTGTTTTCGTCTCGCTAAGGTTTATTTATTTTAGTTGTAAATCTGTGTTATCAAGATTGAATATGCTACTAGGCTTCATTCCATTTGTTGTATGCTAGGGAAAATTAAAGATTTAAGGTTTGGGTCTGTTCTAATTGCTCTATCCTCACTGCACGAGCTAGGCTACTGGTGAGAGATACCAGTTGACACCGACTTCCCTTCTATTTATGATTTTCTTTTAGATCTGTGTCATCTCCATCTTATGCTCTTAGTAGAAGGTGATCTTAGAAAGCTGGACACCTTCCTCTTTGATTGGTTTTATTGTGAAGCTAAATAGTGTAACTGAAATTGGTAGTTTTGATTTTGCAACTAAGTTAGATAAGCTTCTCTTTTCTGCCCTACCCTACTCTCTCTGTTCCACCGTTAAATGATCCATTTTTATTTTCTTTCAAATTTGTCTTTTATTTAATCTGCTAAAGCATAAAGAGCTATATCAAAGAACTCATTGTAAATCCGATTGTCAACAAAGATAACAACCGCTAAACATTATTGAACGAAGGTCGAACCCATTGTAAGGTAACAGATAGTCTACTTGAAACTATTCCAGAAGCGGAAAAGAGTGAATAGCCATTCGACCCAACTCTGTAACTCACACCTTGGATAACCAACAAGATCCTAAAGTGAGTGGGATTTATCCCGTAAAAGTGTTATTGGTATTTTATGCTCATTCTTCACGGGGTGTGTATGAAAGACGAACCAACATAAATCATGGCCACATTGCTGATGAAACTTACAATATTGATCCTCTCGACATCCCATAGGCTTGGGTTTTCTTATTTCTAGATCATTGGATTTAAGATCTGGTAAATTAACCATCTTTGTAGCCCACTGTAGCACCCTAAAATTGGTGTAGTAAAATCTTAATAATTACACTTACTCTAGTAAATAATTCAAATTCAAATTTTAACCTCCAAAACCGCTCCCAAACCGCCGCTTAATCCGTTTCCTCGTTTCCCATGCCATTTTTAGAGTTTGTTTTGACCGTTTGACGATATCGTCGCCGATCAGACGATATCGCCTCAGATCGGACGATTTCGTCTAGGCTAGGACGTCCAGACGATCTTGTCCCAAAACTAATTTTTCACAATTAGCTTCTGTTCCAACGACGTCTCTAATCTAGGCAGAAGCGTGTCTACACCGTTAGAGACCCTCCCCATTGGAGATCTCCCAAATAGGGATGATCTCCAACCTCCTAACCTCCCTCCTAAGCCTATTTAATCCTAGGCCCTCCCCTTAGCATCCCCCTGGCTGAAATTCCTTGTAACTCGAATTCTACACACACTAGACATCCTAAATTACTATTTGCACTTGTTCTATCCAAATTTTGTTGTAGGTACCTTAGTATTTTTTCAGCCGGAGCAAGCTTACATCGTCGCAGACGATCCCATTCAGATCGGAGGCGATCCTGTCGAATCGTAGACGATTTCGACTATATCAACATTGGGGGCAATCATGCCTCGGAGTTTGCATTTCTTCATATTTTTTTCTACTATATTATTCTGCATTTAGTTAATATTATGATTATTTCTTATTATTCTGCATCTTGGAGTTCACCCATCTAGATCAAATGCATAATTAAGTTATAATTGTCATTAAATCAGTATAATGCATTCATGTTTCTATTTATAATTCTTAGTTTGATATTGTTATTGTCATTTTACACTATTTCCCTCTGTTATCATAGTTGCATTCTCTGTATTTTGCATCTATTTCTCTGTTTGCAGGTCTCTGACGAATTCTCAGAATTCGTCGATCTCGATGATCCTCGTTCGATAGGAGACGATCCTGTCAAATTCTAGACGATCCCGACCGCTTCAAAAATTAGAATCTCCATCGACATCCGGATCGGTATGGCTCTGTAATCTAGCCCTTTCTCTCTATTTTCTGTCCTAATTTTGTTCTCTCGTATTCATTTAAATCGCATCTTCATATAGAATAGCTTAGACGCATTTTGGCCAAACCTAGGACTTGGATGATTAAAGATAAAACCGAACACATCAAACACATTCCCAACCTAGGCATGGAAACTGCCATTCAAACGTTTCCTGGTGAACCCACCATCCATCGAAAAATCACCATAATACACCTCCCTCGAGAGGCGGGACCTTCGCAAGGCCTCTCAGTCCGAGGTACCATGCCATCCTTTTCCCATCCTCCTTTCGGGCACGGATCCTATAGCCTGAAGGTAAGGATGCAAAAAATTTGGAGCGATACATTTTGGTGAACCCGACGTGAATGCATTTTAAACCTTTTGAAAAAAAAAAAAATAAAACAACCAAAACATAGATGCATTTCAAATCATTTAAAATTAATAAGTTGCATATCATGTTTAGATGGTAGCTCCTAAGAAAATATTAGCAGTTACTATAAATGTTGAAAACCAATTGGCAGCCATAGAAATCAATTATGTGCTTAGTGTGCCCAAAACAGATAGAAAACAACTTTTGTGGGACGAACTTGATAGAAGACTAAGTGTCATTTCATCTAGGTCAACAAAACTTAAACAAATCAAGAGGCTTGTCCTAGATAGAATCCTGGATCCTCATCAACTCGTCTTTTATCATGAACTTCAGAGAGCCTGCCATAGATGGTTAGCTTATAGGAGAGCTCTTGTGTCTTCAAAATTGTTCACCTTCGAGGAATACCTCGAGAACGTAGCCATTATACACCAGTTCCTAGGTCATGTAGAAGACCAAGAGGTTGTTCTTACGGATAGGGAAATATGGAATAGAGTTCCTCGAGCTGTGTTATATCGAGAGTATTGCCACGAGCTTTACTTCTATCAACCATAATCTGAGACAGATAATATCACTATAGCTCTTTTCATTAAATTTTTGAAAGAAAATTTTCAATTTGAAGAAGAACACTTCATGACTCCTGAAGAACTTGAGCCCATTAATGATATTTATAAATTGTTTATAGAAAACTAGATCATTACTTTCAGTATTAGTTCTTGCATTTATTGTGTTGTTTGTTATCTTTACAATATTATTACAAAAACAAGAAAAACTAAAAAACATAACAAAAACCAAAACCTTTCATTTTAAATATTGTAGTAGGTATATAATTAATATATACCTCTTAAGCTTGTTGCATATATATATATATATATATATATATATATATATATATATATATTTGCTGAAATCTAAATTAAGCACAATGCCTAAACTTAGGAATGGTAAACAAACCGAAGGAGAAGAAGAAGATTGGTTAGAAGATAAAACTAGAGACCCAAATGTCCTTCCCGAAGATCCAATTCTGGAAGGAGAAACTCTAGATCAACCAGAAGATGACCTAGGTGAAGACAATGAACAAGAAGAAAATGTTAAAGAGGATGGATCCTCATCCCCTAGAGTAGCTCCGGATGGAACTATTGCTTTTGACAACTTAGATCATTTCTGGAAATTTTTCAATAATAACATTGGCGCTCTTAATATGGCAGTTCGTATTGATAAAGGGCAAATTAGTGACACTCAAGCAGCCATGGAACATATGTTTGATGTGCACACTAATCCCTTGTCTTTCATTGATCAAGAAAGTGATAAGGCTGGACCATCCAATAGAGATATGGTCACTATGATTCAGAACATGCCAAAACAACAAAGTTACCCAACCTCCTAAGGAACCTGTTATTGAGCCTAAAATCATTCCCACACAAAAGAAAACTTCCTTCACCGCTTTACTTCGCCAAACTATTGATCAATATGCTTCAAGTAAACAAAAACCTAAAATGAAGCCAAACACCAATTTTCAACAATCTGGAATACAACATAATACAACTTCAAAATTCCTTCATAACACCTTTCCTACCAACAATTTACACAATAGCAACATAGCATCTAATCTTCATGTCCCTCCATCATATGCTCACAAATCCCATATCAATGCCCTACCGAACCAATATGGTGGGCAAACTAGTAATCTGGAAGCCATGGTGAAACAGTTAGCTTCGCGTATGGACCAGATAGATCCTTACCGTCCCTCGTACAATTATCGAGAGATATGTAGTCAACCTTTGGATCCCATAGTTGTAGCACAACCTTACCCTAAGCATTTTCCCATGCCCATCCTGCCTATATATAAAGGAACCGAAGATCCCATAGAGCATCTTCGCATGTTTAGGATAGCATGTCATGATATATCACATGATGACTTGCTATTACTAAAAATGTTCCCAAAAAGTTTAGGTGGAATGGCATTAGAGTGGTACTATCAATTGCCCACTCATTCTTTGAGAAACTTTGAAGAAACAACTGAATCTTTTGTCCATCAATTTAGTGCCTACATCGAGAGGCATGTAACCATTAAAGATTTATACAACTTAAAACAAGACAAGGATGAATGTTTTGCCGATTTCTTAGCTAGATGGAGGCAGTTGATAGGAAAACCGCACTTTGTGCTACCTTATAGGGAAATGTTGGACATTTTTATTAATAATTTACAAGAACAAATATCTTATGAGCTATCAATCGCTACTTTAACTACCTTCGATCAAAGCTATAGATTTAGCTCGAAGAGTAGAAGATGCCCTCATTAGGAGAGGCCAACTTAGGAAGAAGGATGATGAGAAAACATCCAGAAATCAATATAAAAACAAACAAGTTGTAGGTGACGGAGTCACTGACAGCAGAAATGTTGCTAATATCAATGCAACGAAAACAACAAAAAATTTATATTGAAACCGCCTAATAAGCCTCCTTGAGAATTTACTAGATTGAATCAACCGTTATCAACTATTTTACCTCAATTACTCGAAAGAGGTTTGATCCAATTACCAACTATCTGGGAACCTGATCCAACTATACCCGGATACAGAGCCGACTTACACTGTGATTTCCATAGAGGGCCTGGACACTCTACCAACGCTTGTAAAAGGTTGAAACATAAAATACAAGATCTGATTGATAATAATGAAATGGAGGTGCAAGCCTTCCAACCTAAACAAAATGCTCCTAATAATCCTCAAAAGAACATTCCCCAAAATCAAAATCAAAATGCTAATCAATCATTAGACATATTTCAACACCCTTTACCAAGACATGGTAAAGAGGTGGCCAATCAAATCGAACATCATAATGTTCCTCCTCCTACCCGATATGTAGGAACCATTAGCGGACATTTACTTAATCATGATCCTCAAATATTTGACACAACCTTATCCATGGTCACGACCAGGCCCCTACATAATATTCAAACTCTAGATCCTAGTGATATAGAATCAGATACTGAAAGTGAAATAGACATCACTTCAAACCAATCGAATAGTTCTAAAAATGAATCAGATCCTATTCAACCCATCACAGATGCTATGGTTCCAGAAGAACCATTTCCTAGAAGAGTTACTACTCGACCCTCTTCTAATCAATTCCTCCCAAATGAACAAGCCATAAATGCTCGACCGAGACCAGTTCAAGCATCTTCAATATAACATTGTAGGTACCATTGGAGTCGTTACCCGACAACAGACTCAAAATTCTCAACAAGAACCAAACCAGTATGATGGATCAGCTCCATTTGTTTTGAAAAATCCCAATAAAGGGAATCATGCTTCCAATGTTCAACCTAAACCCCCTTACAATATTAATGAGCAATTATCCAATACTACAACCTTAATTTCCTTTTGGATTTATTAAGATCTTCTCCTACCCATAGGGATGAGTTGATGCTTACATTAAGCCAAATGATGGTACCTCAAAATATTCAACCTCGAAGCCATGGCCAATACTATCATCACTCGAGAAGTTGATTGTATTGACTTTCGGGATAAAGATATCCCACAACACAGCTTTACATAAGGATAATCCCTTATATATTACTGCTCTAATTGGAGATGTAGCTGTTAAACGAGTCCCGATTGATAATGGTTCATCTCTAAACATTTGCACTTTTGACTTCTACCAACGATTTGGCTTTAGAAGTGATGAAATGAAGAAAACTGACATGATTATCAAAGCTTTCAATGACGAAACACAAGAAACGTGTGGAGTTATTACCATCCCATTGCAAGTTGGTCCTCGAACTCTAGATACCACCATGTTTATTGTACATTGCCCCGCATCGTACAATATACTCTTGGGTCGTCCTTGGATCAATGCAATGCGGGCTGTCCCATCAACTTTACACCAATGTGTTAAATTCGAATTTAAAAATCAGTTGGTCACTATCCACGGTGATCCTAGACCCTTTGATATGTGTGCTTTGGCGTAACCCGTTGGAGTGCAATTTTGCCCCGCTCTCGTCATCCACACATCCTAATTCTTATTTTTCATCTAAAACTATGAAACACACACCCATAGCTTCACCTATTTTCCCTCCATTAATTTCATCCTCATATATAGATCAACAATCTTCTAAACAAACCACTCTAGAACCTCAAAAAGATCTTCAATCTACAACCAATCCTTCATGTTCTATCCCTATAATTTCAAAACCTATAGACCCATCTCTTAACACTTCCACATTATCAACATCTATCATACCTTCCACATCTAAAGATATAGGGAATGATCCTTCTACATCTTATGCTCTTTCTGATGAACTTTTACCGGATTTATCCACAATCTTAATATCCGAAAAAACAAATGCTTTCATGCAAGATTCAATTCTTTTAAATAACTTGCCGCCATCTCCTCGTACTTTGGGCCTCCCACAACCTATGGGAAGTACTTACCAAGTCGGGAGTTGTGCCTTCATTTATAAAGGATATGACTGGGGAAGAATCCCTCGTAATATCAAAACTCATCATGAGGGATATGCTCGATGTTATTTTACCAATGAATATATTAAAGCTAAACCCATAATGCTTAAAATGGGATATAAAGGGAAAGGCTTGGGACCTTTCCAAAATGGCATGAAAGAACCTTTCGAGGTAGAACCGTGGCCCGCCCGCCGTGGTGTGGGCCTATTTCCTAGTAAGGGTCAACCCTTTCCTTTTGAAGATGATGATCAACTCATATGTTATCAAGATTATTTGGATAGGCGTGATGATTTGCCTCTAAAAAATCAGCCATTTACATGTAACATGCTATCCATAGCTTACCCCGAAATGATTGTTGACTCTGATGAGGAGTTGGAAGGAGATATCTTCCACGATGTCTCCGTTGAAGAGATGTTACACAATGGATTTTATTTTGATGGTTCTATACCAACTATAGCCCAACTTGAGACCACTAATCCTCAAGATGAATTATCCAACTTAACCTTACAAGAATTACAAGAATTGGGCGTTTCACCCGCCCCACCTAACTTTGAAAGAGATCTACACATGGAGGTAGAAAACGTCATTAAAATTAATATTGGAACTGAGGATAGTCCTCACATAATCAATATTGGATCAGAATTAAGTCAAGAAAAACAAGAGCAATACATTGCATTCCTTAAAGAATATGAAGATGTCTTCGCTTGGACATATGAAGATATGCCAGGTCTAGACCCTTCTGTAGTCATGCATCACCTAGTGGTCCATCCGGATGCTAAACCTGTTAAACAAAAACTTAGAAAAATGCATCCCAAAGTGGCTTTGCTAGTCAAAGGGGAGTTAGAAAACTCCTGAATGTTGTTTTTATACAAGCTATTGATTATGCTGAATGGATCTCAAATGTAGTTCCAATTACCAAGAAAGAAGCCACCAAAGTTAGGGTTTGCACAGATTTTAGAGATATTAACGCTGCATGCCCTAAAGATGATTTTCCTCTTCCAAACATGGATCAAATCATTGAATTTACTGCCGAGAGTGGGATGATGTCCTTAATGGATGGATTCTTCGGTTATAATCAGATCAGGATAGCTCCTGAAGATCAGGCTAAAACAACCTTTATTACCCCCTGGGGTACCTTTTGTTGGAAAGTGATGCCATTTGGCTTAAAGAACGCAGGTGCAACCTATCAACGAGCTATGACTTATATTTTTCATGATATGATGCATGATATCCTACATGATTATGTAGATGATATTATAGCTCGCTCTATTAATGAAGATAATCATTTAGATGATTTGAGAAAAGTTTTTAATCGATTACGAGAATATCTTATTCGATTAAATCCAGCCAAATGCATATTCGGAGTTAAGTCCGATAAACTATTAGGGGTTTTAGTTTCTTTACGTGGTATCAAAATCGACCCTCTCAAGATTGCGGCTATCACTGATATGCCCGCACCTACTAATATATCTGAGTTACGAAGTTTACAAGGTAAGCTTCAAGCCATCCGTCGCTTCATCGATAAGTTGGCGGACAAAACCGGTCCCTTTCTTAAACTTCTTAAGAAGGATGTCCCTTTTAATTGGGACGACGAATGTAAAGAAGCTTTTGAACTTCTCAAACAATACCTCCTTAACCCACCTGTGCTTTCATCGCCTAGACCTGATCACCCATTTCTCTTGTGTATTTCCGCTTCGGATTCTGCCTTAGGAGCTATGTTAGCTCAACTTGATGATGAGAAGAGAGAACGTGCTAATTATTATATTAGCCGAACCTTCATCGCTTATGAAACCCGCTACACAACATTAGAAAAACTATGTCTAGCAATCATGTTTGCTACGCAAAAATTATGCCATTATATGCTTAGTCATAAAACTTATGTCATTGCTAAATATGATCCCTTGAGGTATCTCATGAGTCGACCTTATTTATCGGGTCGCACAGCCAAGTGGGTTCTTGCTCTAAGCGAGTTTGACCTCACATTCATAGGACAAAAGTTTGTTAAGGGTCAAATCATAGCAGATCAATTAGCTGCTGCACCCTTAGAGTCTACCCATCCCCTCATCATTGAGTTTCCTGATGAATGCCTTCAATTAGAGGCGGACCATATTGAACAATGGTCCTTATACTTTGATGGAGCCCGATGCATGAGTGGGGCTGGTGCGGGTATTATTTTAATATCCCCGCAAAAACATCTTATTCCTCTGTCCTTCAAATTAACATTTGCTTGCACCAACAATATCGCTGAATATGAAGCTCTAATCCTTGGATTACGAGCTGCCTTGGCGCTAAAAATTAAACATCTCGTTAGTTTTTGGTGATTCTCAACTTGTTATAAACCAAATTAATGAAGTTTATCAGACCAGTAGATGATAAACTGTGCCCATATAAAGCCTATGTTTTACAATTAATGTCTCTATTTGATCAAGTTACCTTGGAAGCTATTCCTCGAACTTGCAACCGTGCAACTGATGCTATGGCCGCAGCTGCATCTCTCCTGCCCTTGGAGTTAGATGACGAATATGCCACTATCATTATTCGTCGACTCTAGGAACCCGCTTCAAATAAGTCATGCTTAGAACCTTTGGATGTGTTTCTAATCAATGAAACTACTCCTGAACCTTGGTATACGGATATATTTGATTTTCTCCAAAATGGGACTTTCCCTGCCAATTCTAATAGAAACCAACATCGGTTATTACGTAGACGAGCAAGTCGATTTGTAATAATTGGCAATACTTTATATAGGAGATCTTTTGAAGGTATCCTATTAAGATGTTTGAATTTAGAAGAATCCAAATCAGCCTTGAGTGAAGCCCACGATGGATCTTGTGGAGGACACTTCAGTGGTAGTGTCATTGCTAAAAAGCTCCTTAGGATAGGATACTTTTGGCCTACCATGGAGAATGACGCACATGATTATGTGCGCCATTGCGACAAGTGCCGGAAACATGCCGACCTTGTCCATGCGCCCGCACAAGAACCGCAGGCTATTTCATCTCCTTGGCCCTTTTCAAAATGGGGTTTAGATATTATTGGCAAAATCAATCCCGTGTCATCCGATGGACACAAATTCATCATAACCGCCACTCAGTATTTCACGAAGTGGGTTGAAGCTATGCCTTTAGCTTCCTCGCACCGGCACACAAGTCTCTAAATTTATTTTTAATCAAATCATTTGTAGGTTCGGAATTCCTGCAAATCTCATCTCAGATAATGGAACTTGTTTCAAAAATAAAGATGTTAAAAAATTATGCCAAAAATATAAGATTCAACATCGCTGGTCCACTCCCTATTATCCTCGTGGTAATGGTCAAGCAGTAGCATCTAACAAAACCTTAATCAAAATTCTCAAAATATTGGTCAATAAAACTGGCCGTGACTGGCACATTCAGCTATATCCAACCTTGTGGGCCTATCGAACTAGTGTTCGAACCCCCACTGGAACTTCACCTTTTGTTTTGGTTTATGGTGCTGAAGCCATTTTTCCCTTTGAATTAGAAGTTCCTTCTTTGGCTCTACTACTTCAAGATACCGAAGTAGGAGATGAATATCGAGCTGGCAGACTCAACCAGCTGGAACTCCTAGATGAAAAATGCATCAATGCTTTGGAGCATCTCCGTGCCTACCAAAACAAGCTTAAAAGATCATATGCTAAAAAGTTCGTCATCGATCCTTTGAGATCGGCGACCTTGTTTTAAAAGAAAATCAAAAAAATACTAATGCAACTAAGGACCTTAAAGGTAAATTTGATCCCAACTGGCTTGGACCATACATTATCACCGCTAAATTTGAATCAGAGCATACAAATTATCTACCTTAGATGGTAAAGAACTTAAAGAACCCATGAACATTTTGCATCTTAAACGTTACTATGTATAAATTTGGTCATTTCATCCTTGTATATATTTGTTTAAAATATTTCAAAATCACTATCTTGTATTTCTTTCAATTTATAAATTCAAAAACACCAAAAACATTCATAATCATCAAAATATTCAAAACTACTTGTTGTATTTATTTATGGCACTTGTTAATTCTTTCAAAAACAAAAAAAATAATAATAAAAATAAAAAAATAGCAATATTCTTGACTCTTTCAAAACCAAAACAACATAAAGAAGAAAGAGAGAGTCAACATTCTCAAAACTTCTCAAAAAGTATTTATATATATATATATATATCTTCTTACAAATGTTGCACTTATATGTTTCAAATTATTTTGGATAAATTAGCATTTATTTGGAATCCCTCACTTTCACACTCACAAAAATAAATATCTTGATTTTTATCTGGCATGATTACTAATCTCTCTTATATCAAAGTCCACAAAATTCAATTAAATAAAGTTTGAGCATAGAGAATTGATCTTGTTATTTACTTAAACCAAGCACATCCTTTCACAATAAAATGATTATATTTGTAATTTCCATGCTTTGCTACATAGTAGAAGTGGTTTCTTGAGCGAAAAGTTTCCCCTGCTATCCTATCATGCACATGGTCTAGAATCTTTGAGAATTGGCAAAAGGACAAGCTCACCCCTACCTGTAATAAAAATCCCTTGCTCTACAGCTAATCCGAGCAAGTATCCCTAGCACAAAAAGAAAAAGCAAAGTTCAAGAAAAAGAGAAAAAGAAAAATGTTATTTTATATCATTACAGCAATGTTCCAAGCATTATCAAGCAAAAATACAAAAAGAAAAGAAAAGAAAGCAAAAGCAAAAGCAATAAAATCCCTTTCCCTACCCTTTGAAAAGAAAAGAAGGGTTGATGAGCTTGAATCCCTGGAATTCTCAATTATTCAAAAACTGTGAGGTAAGCCCCATAACAGGTGGTTTGTGCCCAACCCGCTTGGCCTTGGGTAACTCCTAGCGTGGCGATATGTCCGTCACATTAGCGACCTTCTTTTGTACAGACCTATGTCTGCTTATGGATTAGCTAGCTCTTGATAATCCGACTTACATAGTAGTCTAGTATGGTTATATGCATCTACATCATGGTTAATGAACACTTATTTGGTTCATTCAAATCACTTGTATCATATTATCTTGCTCAAAACTCGGTAAATGAACATAGCAATTGCACACACATTTTGTATTTGAGAGATTTTGTGTATCATTATGATAAATCAAGATTGGAAATGAACTCACATATGCACATGGGATTCCTTATAAATCTAACTTTTGTCTTTAAGATACTTTGAAATATTTTTTTGCAAATTGTTTGGAATAATTCTTTTTCTTCTTTAAAGTACAGTTGTTTAGTATAAAGACAACTACATGCATAACAAAAAAAAAATCAAAATTTCTTTCAAAACCATACAATCAAAACACATATTATCGACTTTCGCGACGATGGTATAGTTCCAAAACCAAAATTGGAATTTTATGCCTAGCGCAAGTCCTCCTCTTCATATTTTCTATTTATTTTTCAAAAATTAAAAATCAACCATGCAATAAAACAATCTATTTTCTTCTTTGATTTTCGCGATGATGGTATAAGTCTATACCTACATATTCTATGCCTAGCGCAAACCATTGTACCAATTTTTATTCCCCATTTATTTAAAAATCATGAAAACCATATGACTTAAATCATTATGTTATACAATTATGCTTTTTAACAAAAAAGCATGCACATTATCACTATTTCATGTCATTATGTCAACCTTCAATTTTGCAATGATGGTATAATTCCTAGGGAATTATCCAAAAAATTTATCACACTTAGGAATTTATGCCTAGCAAAAATCATTTTAACATTATTTCATGCATACTATTTTTATGAAACTCTGAAAACAAACCATCATCATCATCATTTGCACCATTGCACCAAAGTCTTAAGACAATCTCTTAAGCACTCTTTTACTTTTTAACAATATTTCTATACTGGGATTAGCTTGACGACCGAGTGAGCGGCGACTCCATGAAATGGTCTATAATAGCGACAATGTCCTTTGAAATTATTGTTAAAAGTCCCTTTTTATCTTTTATCACATCACATCACAAACAACCAATTTGTTACATCAGATTATTTCATTTAAAATCTTACAGCATGACATTCAAACCATAATATTTCCAATGACATAATTACATGAATCCTCAATCCAATCATCAAATCAATCAATCAAAACATTAAAAGCATCATAAAAATACATAAGACAAGTCATATGATCAAAAATATCTCATCTATATATATCACAAATATATATACATCATATCAAAACCGAATCGGTATGCCACAATCTATACCTCGGCATACTCAATCCTCTCTCAAAAATAATAAAAACTATATCTCAATCTATACAATGCAATCTATAGTAGCTAGCCTCGAGAACCCCTCGAGCTCTCAGCCTCATCTCCTCCCCCACCCTGAGGTGGACGAGGTGGCCCCATCACAGTATGAGTGGTACTACGAGTCCTAGTCATGGATCGGGATGAAGTCCTTGATGACCCAATCCTGATCGGATCCACGATGTTAGCCAATAGTGGTAATCTCTCCTCCTCTGGCACCATCTGGTGGTATAGTGTCTGATAAAAAGTGATCCGGGCAATAGCCCGTGCTAGCTCCCGAGTGCTCGCCCCTTCGCCCCATGCTTTGAGGCATGCAATCTCATCTCTGAGCTATGTCACCTCAGCTCGATGTCATGTAGCCTCCTCCTACAGGGTCCGCACCTGTGCTTGGAGACGGACTGTCTCCGCTCGAAGAGTCGCTGTCTCGCCGCTCTCCCTAGTGTCAGCACCCTTGCCCTTATCGAGCGATGGTGGCCTCTCTCTCTATGGAGAAGGGGGTCTCTCCTCCCTCCTCTCTCGCTATCGTGGCCTCTGCTGAGCTCGTGGTCTCCTCTGCTCTCTCCCATCATGACCCTGGGCCGCCTCAATGGCCGCCTGGCACCGCCTCCCCATCCGACGCACAACTGCGTGAATCGGACCCTGAGCCCTCGTCATCCGAGGAGGGCGGATGCCCGCGTACTGCATCGTAGCCATCGGCTACCCTCACATCGTCCCCATCCACTGGCTGAATGGGGGCATCATCCATGTCCCGACTCCAGAAGCGCTGCATATCTAGAGCCCCGCTAACCGTAGTGTTATCCCGGATAGTCCGAGAAAACTCGTAATCCCTGAGAGATGGGATCCCCTGTTGTAGACCGAACTGTCACAAAACTCGGTCATAGCGATGGAGCTCCACCTCTCCCCTCTCCATCCTCAGCCAGCAGACTCTCCTGATGCGAGCCAGCTCCTGTCCATCCTCGGCCCACCGTAGATGATCCCTCCAAGGCCTCCAGGTGATCTGGTCTGGGACAAGGTCATCCAGCAGTCTCCGAGACATCGGCAGATCAATCCGCCATTGTGCCCCTCTTCGGAGCCACCAGTAGAAAACTCGGGGCCTCTCCCCATCAATCCCTATCAAAGGAAGCCCTACCGGCCTCTCGCACTGCAATGTGCTCCCAACACCAAACCTGTAGAAGCGATGTCATAACCAGACATCGGCCGCCCTTGTACACGACCCCATGCAGGATCCTGTACAATCGACATAGAACAAAACTGCCCCAAGAGAACCTGTAACCATGGTCACGCATGTCGTAGATCACATCTGCTAGCACCCATGGTACCCTGCACCCACTCTGGTGGCACAGCAGAAGTCCACCTACCACTCCGGCCAAAACCTGTGTGAGTCTGGATGCCCTAAGCATCTGACGCAGCGCCTCGATGTTCACTCCGCCCTTCTCCAGGGCGAAGCTCGAATCGCCACACAACCGCATCATAGCATGGCCCTGATTGGCCGTAGGAGTGATCAACCATCCTTGTATGGGGATCCTCAAAATCCTCCATACATCCTCCAATGTGGGAGTCATCTCCCCGTGGGTAACCAAAATAGGAAGAACCCGGATACCACCTCTCCGCAGTGGCCGTCGTAGCCCCATGTCTGTAGAAACTTGTGGCATCTCTACCACATGCTGTAAGCCGGCTTGAGCCAGCTGATCCTGCTCCGCCCGTGATAGAGCGGCCAAGTCATCTCTCAACCCGTCGTATTTCCATTCTCTCGCTCTTTAGTAAACCTCTCTGCAACATAAACAACAACACAAAAAAAAATCATTAATAAAAACTCAAGTGATTAATAATGCAAGTAAAATCAGTTCAATTTTATACAAATGATGATATCGTCCACTATTGGACGATATCGTCCCAAATTTGAGCAAAATCGTCTCCGATTTCGCAAGTCGAAATCGTCCCTTATTTGACGAAATCGTCCCCCTTTCGTCGATTTCGCCCTTCGACGAAATCGGCGAACTTGAGACGATTTCGTCGAAATCGGGACGATTTCGTCCCGACGACGTCGACGGCCCAAAAATGGCCGCGATGCTCAAAATTTATTTAAAATCAATCTAAAAAGCATGTAAATTCAACTTAAACCATTCTAAGCTAAGTTTAGACTCTTACCCGTAGCCCGCATTGGACCTCTGTCGATCTATGCGCTGTCTCGACCATTTTTGCTTGTAGAGCTCTAAAAACCTAAAAATGAACAAGAAAAATGAATTAGGGTTTTACCCTATTTTTCTTAATTTTATTCAAAACACAATTAAAAACATTTTAAAATTTTTCTTTTTCACGTTTTTACCTCAAACGTTCGATTTGGGTAAAAACATGGAGGGGGCACCATAGTAAGTTGTACGATTCGACCAAGAATCGTCGCCTAAAAATGGGAATAATTTTTGCTTTCTCGTAGATCGAGAAGAACTCATCTTTAACGCATTTTCTTCGAAAATTCGCTAAAGAGGGGGCAAAATGTAGCACCCTAAAATTGGCGCAGAAAACCTTAATAATTACACTTACTCTAGTAAATAATTCAAATTCAAATTTTAACCTCCAAAACCGCTCCCAAACCGCCGCTTAATCCGTTTCCTCGTTTCCCATGCCATTTTTAGAGTTTGTTTTGACCGTTTGACGATATCGTCGCCGATCAGACGATATCGCCTCAGATCGGACGATTTCGTCTGGGCTAGGACGTCCAGACGATCTTGTCCCAAAACTGATTTTTCACAATTAGCTTCTGTTCCAACGGCGTCTCTAATCCAGCAAAAGCGTGTTTGCGCCGTTAGAGACCCTCCCCATTGGAGATCTCCCAAATAGGGATGATCTCCAACCTCCTAACCTCCCTCCTAAGCCTATTTAATCCTAGGCCCTCCCCTTAGCATCCCCCTGGCTGAAATTCCCTATAACTCGAATTCTACACACACTAGACATCCTAAATTACTATTTGCACTTGTTCTATCCAAATTTTGTTGCAGGTACCTTAGTATTTTTCAGCCGGAGCAAGCTTACATCGTCGCAGACGATCCTGTTCAGATCGGAGGCGATCCCCTGTCAAATCAGAGATGATTTCGATCTAATCCATCATTGGGGGCAATCAAGGCTCGTAGTTTGCATTTCTTCATCCTTTTTCTACTATATTATTCTGCATTTAGTTAATATTATGATTATTTCTTATTATTCTGCATCTTGGAGTTCACCCATCTAGATCAAATGCATAATTAAGTTATAATTGTCATTAAATCAGTATAATGCATTCATGTTTCTGTTTATAATTCTCAGCTTGATATTGTTATTGTCATTTTACACTCGTTTCCCTCTCGTTAGCATAGTTGCATTCTCTCGTATTTTGCATCTATTTCTCTGTTTGCATGTCTCTGACGAATTCCTCTGACGAATTCGTCAGATCTCGGACGATCCTGTCAGATAGGAGACGATCCTGTCGAATTCCAAACGATCCTAACTGCTTCAAAAATTAGAATCTCCATTAGACATCCGGATCAGGTATGACTCTGCAATTTAGCCCTTTCTCTTTGTTTTCTGTCTAATTTTGTTCTCTCGTATTCATTTAAATCTGCATCTTCATATAGAATAGCTTAGATTCATTTTGGCCAAACCTAGGACTTGGATGATTAAAGATAAAACTGAACACATCAAACACATTCCCAACCTAGGCGTGGAAACCGCCACTAAACGTTTCCCGGTGAACCCACCATCCATCAAAAAATCACCATAATACACCTCCCTCGAGAGGCGGGACCTTCGCAAGGCCTCTCAGTCTGAGGTATCGTGCCATCCTTTTCCCATCCTCCTTCCGGGCATGGATCCTATAGCCTGAAGGTAGGGATGCGAAAAATTTGGAGCGATACACCCACAATCGATCAAAAAGAGAATCCATAGATCCAGTTATTGGAGTAAATTGTCACTGAGGTCGACGTTGTTTTTGTCCCTGGTTCAATGTACCATTATTGTTATAACATGCAAGAGGAGGTTGAGCCTGATAGTTCACCTTTTGGGGAGGCATAAATTAAGTAGGCACAGGGACATTTATGGACACTTGATTGATCATAGTTGGCTTTGTAGGTGTCGAGCTATTCTTAGGATTATTTTTCCACTCCTTACGAGGTTTTGTTATTTCTCCCTCTTGGATTTTGATTTCCTCTATGTTTCTAGATTGTGCTAGTGCTTATTCCAAGGTAGGGTATTGTTGTAATTGCAATGTCAAATATATGGGTTTCAAGCAACTCTTTGAAAACAAATGAGTTAATTCAGTCACTGGAAATAGATAGGGTAGCTTAGCCAAAAGCGTTCACCACCTATTTCCATAATCAGTAATCGACTCATCCTTAGTTTGTTTCATCCCTATGAGGTTGGTTAATGTCACCTTCCTTTTGGTTTTGAAGGTGAAACATTCCAAAAATGCATCAGTGAATTGTTCAAATTTGTAGGTTCTATATTTTGGAAGTTGGTTGAACCACTCAATGGTTGGACCAGTGACGGTACTCAAGAAAGTTCTTAGTAGCAATGTATCATTGTATTGTATGTTGAAGCACAAATTTAGAAATATAGTGACGTGCTCTTGAGCATCTTCTTCACCCTTGAATTTATCAAATTTGGGCATTTTGAAATGCTCAGGATAGATCAGGGAAGGAATGGATGGATGTAACAATTGGTTCTTTAGTTGTTGCAAGGTAGGCTTTTGAATCCCATTGCCATCTATCTTCCTTATACAGTTTCTAAGCGTGCAAGCAAAGCTTGATACGCATATGAGGATTTGATCTCCTCTTCCTTACTTTGAACTCGTATAGGTGTACAAGGTATATTAATCCTAGGTTGGGATGGTTGATTGACATCAGCCATGCCTCCATAAGGTGTTTCTACATAATACTCATTCTATTCCAAATCATCGTAAGCCCCATAAGGTGTTTCATGTATGGGCTTACAAGGAGGAACAAAAACCTATTAAAGGTGATCTATGTTTGGCCTATCATATGCATTATGTTCAGGCCTACGAGGTCTAGGAGGAAACATAGGATTAGGTCTAGGAGACCCATTTTTTTGGAAATATTGTTGCCTCAAGCGAGCCTCTTGTCTACGCGTTCTTGGAGTTACAGATCCATGATGTAAAGTTTCTTGAATTTTTTGTTCAAACTTTTATTTCTCTATTTGCTATCGCTGATCTAAGAGATCTAAGCGATGTTTATCTGACCTAAGTCGGTTAAACTCGGCTTGGAGGTCAGCATATCTTTGGACCAAATTATTAATTTGATCCATTGTATTAGGTCTAAGTACATTAGCATTATTGCCTTATTGTCTATCATGTTTAGGAGGATCTGTGAGATCAATTACATGCTTCCCTTGATCGATGGAAGTCACATTGACTCGAGGTTCTCTCCTAAAAAAATATTTCTAAAATACTATTGACGTAGATGCACAACGTTCTTTCATTGACACATTTTCATGAGGATAATATGGATATTCCTTAGGTCTTCCCTTATAAACAAGGTAAGGTAAGGCAGAATGATATCGCCTAACTTGATGAGTATCATACTCATTGTGATTTTGATACCTTAGAGTAGGGTGACTTGAAATCTTGAGATGATCATTCAACCCTACTCGAGGTGTGAGCTCTTGCTCCTGTATATGACCAGAAGTAGAGGATAGAGTAGGCATACGAATGTGTGGTATTGCTCTATGTGGAGGCATATTTGTGTGGTGACTCTTCTCAAAAGAAGGTGTTTGTAGCATATGAATTAGGGATATATTTTCCCAAACTAGGACTATGACCTGCAAGAGTACCCTACAAAGGAGTCCCCTATAAGCTAGACCTTCTAGTTGAATCTCTAGGAGTAACCATCCACTCATAAGTTAGTCTACGACTAGGGAGAGTAGCTGATTTCCAGGGAGGAATGATCCTATCCCTAGGCTCAACACGAGGATGTTATATATCTTCTTCTCTATTACCCATAGCTTCTACCCCTGAATGGGCTTGGCTACGGGTACGTACCATAGCTATGTACTCTAACTACTATGTATTTATCTTCTTTACAAGTTGTATGAATTTGAAACAAACAAACAATAGAGTTATGCAAGCATAGAAGTGATTATCTCATTTTAAATCTTTTAAGTGTGAATCCTAAACTGTTTGATGTGTTTCAAGATGTGTTGCTTTATAAAGAAAATACTTTTCTCATGTTTGATATTTTGTTGGATGATATACTTAAATTTTTAAAGTATTTCACCTATATACTCGCACAAGTCAAATATGGGGATGAAATCCATATCCAACAAGGTATCATAGGTACTACCAACCCTCACCCAGCACCTTGTACACAGCGATACACTCCTCCGAAGAGGAATGTGTGCTATTTTGCACGGTTAAGACAGATTTTGGGTCGGTCATGGCCATGAATGGGACCCGATAATACTCTTTTCAAGAGCCAATCTAGTGGTGATTAAATCCACTATTGGTCTCAATCAACGTGTTGGATATGAAAGCCCAACTTCGCTAATGTTTATAATGAAACGTGGTGTGTGTGGGTTCCTTTTAAATATTTGAAAGAAAAAAAAAAGAGCACTCAATGATTTTTTACTAAATTCATGAAGATGCATTTTTCTTTCAAAAATATTAGTAGCATAAAAGGAAAAACAAATATTTGTAAACCTATATGCACTTAACCTTTTTGGCAAGCTTTCATCAGGAAAACCAAACAAAAATAAAAAACTTCTACTATATTTTTCTCTATTTTTCTAAACTAGTTAATGCAAAATTTTGGAAAGAGAAACTCTAACCTTTCTATGCAAATAATAAGTAAGAAAAACATGAATTTTGACAATTTTTAATAGTAAAAAGTCAAATTGACAGTGCAAAGGGGTAAAAAATGGACCTTTAAAGTTGTTGTTCTGCAAATTTTTACAAAATCCCTCTGGTTTTGTGGCCATCACTGTCAAGGACAATGGCATATTAGGGGTCATCCCACCTAGAGCCATGTAGTTGGTCGTCTCACCCAGATCCAGGTAGCAGAAAAGGGGTCGTTTCTAATCAGAACGGTCAGTACCTACAACAAATAAAACCAAAAATGGAGGTCCAAATTATAACTGTTCAAGGGGATATTGAAAACAACCTTAGATACCGTGATCGCCACTGAAGAAGTGAAATTCACAATATTGCCTTAAGGGAATTTACTAGCAATGTATATCAATTATAAAGCATTCAAAGGAAAGATGGCATAAGCATGTAATCTACTAAAATGAAGCAAAATAGGCAATCCAAATGATCAAAATATCTCTCTATTCATTCATAAGTAGCTTCAAAACCATATTACAATATATCCCCTTGAGGGCTTTACAAATTGATACATTTCATTACAATAACCAAGGGAATCTAGTCCCTTGGAAGGAGGCCTCTAAGGCGATAAATAAGGATGTGAACTCATGCTTCCCACACTCGAGAGCTATTGTTGGGCTTATAATCTTGTGTATCTTTAGCTCCTCCTCTTGCCTATCATTCTTGTTCCTGAAGACAAGGGATTGAAAAGGGATTAAAAGCATCTGTGTTATAGAATAAAGCCATAAAACCATGAAAAAGGAGCATATTCTACAACCATAAAAAGTGATCTACATACATATAAACTGATCTATATTAAGAATGAACATGTTATTAACTAATATAAATGCAAATAAATAGATTTGGAGGCAAGATCAAGGGTGAAACAATGCTAAAATAGTGATTGTTCCTGGGTGAGCCAAATAAACCTGCAACATTGGGGATCACAAATCCTACATCAAATCTACTCCAAATTGCCTCAAATTTGGACTAGAGGTTCCTCTAGACATTCCTAAGGGGACTATAGAGGAATTTCTCTAAAATTCCAATCTATTTGGTGATCGTTCCTAGGTGTGCCATACATAGACTACTCACCGTCCCCAGGTGGGATGGTTACAAAACTCACTTAGTTTTGTCACCTATGGCTATGGAAATTGGTCCAAAACTTGGGTAAGGGTGTTGTCAACAGTTGGGGCCAAAGAATGCTTCAATTTGGCTAGTTTGGAATCAGTGGATCGAGCCTATTGCCTATTAAATTGCCTTCAGATAAAGAGGGTTTCAAGGCCAAGGTAATATGGGTTTTTAGTTGGTAAAAGGTGGGGTTCAGTTTGGGCAACACTTCGTGGCATTAATCTCCAAATTCTCCTCTCTGAAATTGGGTATTTGCACCTCCTTTTATAGCCCAAAAGGGCATATAGGGAAAAATGGCATGTCTTGCAATGAGAGGCAAGTGCCACCATGTGTCCTAATCTTGTCATTGATTGATGAGGGGAAGGTTACCCATTTTGGGCTCCCAATATACTATCCTACGGTCTAATTACAGGTCCCCAATCAATCTGGGGTGATTAGACATGTTAATGGTAGTCTTTGATTGCCATTTAGCACGTCCTTTGACTTTTCAAGGGTTTAGTTAGGGGCCATCCCACCCAGGGACGGTTATGTATGGCCATCCCTAGGTGGGACGGTCACCAACTGTGACTGTCCCTTTGTGGTACGGTCACTAGGAAGTGCCCCAAAACTGCCCTAAATTTCTAGGAACCCTCCAAACTAAGTTTTGGAGCCTTTTGGAAGACTTTTGCTAGCCTAGAAGGGTGCCCAATAGGGCCATATGTTTTCGATAAGAGGGCATATGTAATGCACTGATAGTCTTATCCGATTTACATGATTTAGGTATCTACACCTTCCAAGATATAGAATAATGTGGGCATAGTCTTCTGTCCAACTTGAACAGGTAGGATTATTGTGCCCACAGTGGAGGACAAAGCATCATCAAATGCTTTCAAGGTGAAATTGGATCTTGCAATGTGTGAAGATGGGATTTTGAGATGCTTTAGTGCATTTGTGGTAATAATGTTTATTGTGGAACTTGTATCAACCAACACTCACTTATAGGGGATCCTATTGATGCACGTGATGATGTGCAAAGGAGAGTCTAGTAAATTGGTCGACCTAGGTTTGATATCTTGATTCTGAAAGGATATAACATGATCTTTGTGCATTTGTATGTATCCCACAAATTTGGTGAAAGCATCAAAATCATGAGGTTGTACCTTGATGGAATCTAAAACCTTTAGGAGAGTTTCCCAATGCTTGGGGGATCTTTGTATTAACTCTCCCATGGTCATGTTGGTTGATGACATATGTGAACTTTGCATAGGCCTATTTTGGCTTGCTACCACTTGTTGGATGGGAGTTTTAGATGGTGTATATGGAGTTTAGACTTCCCTACTAGACCTCTTGGTAGGCTAGTTATCCCTAGTTTGGGCTTGGACTCAGTGTTGGCTAACCGAATAGTCCACTTGATAACATGAATAACCCATTGGTGTTTTCTTGGTAGAGGTACCTCGTGGTTGCATGGAATAATGTGATCAAGGATAATTAGGATCTTCCTTAGGTCTCATTTTATAAGTTGGGAATGGTTGGGTAGAATTTACTTGCCCGTTGTGACGAGTATCATACTCATTTAGGTTTTGGTACCCTAGGGAAGGGTTCTTTGGAAGCTTAAGATGATCATTTAACCCGACCCTAGGTGTAGTCATGTTCCCTACATGGGGGGAGATCCTCATGCCTATAATGATGATGCTCGAAGCCTCTCCTATAGTTTTCAACTTCATAGGCTCATGATTGAGCTCGGCTATGCATAGTTGTCATGATGCATTGACTAGGCAAACCCTACAGGCAACCCTCACTAAAGAAATTTTTGACTTCCAAAAAATGTTATAAGTGTTATATATCAAAATGATCAATGCGACGATCTGATAAAAATGGACTAGGTCTCCAAAATATGATTTTTGGGTTAAAATTTTGTATTTTTGGAATATTTGGCCAACCAGACCTTGTGGGGAAATGCCCACTTTTGGGATTTTTGAGAAATTTTTAACTGTGAATATTTAGGACTCAAAATTTCTATGGGAGGTGCAGAAGGAGCTAACTAAGATAAAAAAACAAATTTGGCAACTTTTGGAGTTGTCTAGACCATTTTATGTCTATTTTAGTGTCTATTTTCTCAATTTTCGGGGTCAAAAATGGAGTAAAAATAAAACCAAAATAACTTTTTCACTATAGATTTTTTTTACATGATTCTCGATCCGTTGGATGTAGAATCAAAAATTAGATCAAGGATCTTGGGTTTGACCCCCAGATCAAGGATATTGGGTTGATTACCTGAACAATAAAAAAATACCTAAATTAGACAACGTGATTATCTCTTTTAAGTTTTATAGATTCAAATACGCAATCAATAGAAACACATAGGAATACAAATGATTATATATTTTAAATGTGAATCCCTAAACTTGTTTGATGTGTTTTAAGATATTTTGCTTTGTAAAGAGTGTTTGATATTTCTTTGGATGATATTCTCAAATATTTAAAGGATTTCACCTATATACTTGCACAAGCTAAATATGGTGATGAAATCCATATCCAACAAGGTAGAATAGGTACTACCAACCCTCACCCGAAGAGGAATGTGTGTTATTTTGCATATTTAGGATAGATCTTGGGTTGGCCTTGGCCACGAACAGGTCTCAATAGTACTCTTTCTCATGAGCCAATCAAGTGGTAATTACATCCACTGTTGGTCTCAATCAATGGGTTGGATGTGAGAGCCCAACGCCATTGATGTTAAATTGAAATGTGGTGTGTGTGGGGTTCCTTTTATAAATTTGAAAGAAAATAAAATAGCACTCAATGATTATTCACTAAATGCATGAAGGTACATTTTTCTTTCAGAAATATTAGTATCATAAAAGGAAAGCCCAAAAATGCAAAATCTATATGACCTTAACCTTCTTAGGTAAGGTTGAAGCAAGCAAACCAGACAAAAAAAGGTAGTAAATCTACTATTATTTCTCTATTTTTAGTGGAATATTTTTGGAAGAGATAGTCTAACCTTTTCTATGCATCCAGAAAGCAAGAGACACATGAAATTTGGCAATTTTTGATAGTAAAATTTTAAATTGACAGTGCATAGGGGTATAAAATGAACCTTTAAAGTTGCTATTTCTACAAAATTTTGTAGAAACCCTCTAGTTTTGTGGCCATCCCTATTAGGGACAGTGGCATATTAGGGGCCGTCCCACCCAGTGCCATGTAGCTGGCCATCTCACCCAGTGCCACCTAGCAACAAAGGGGTTGTTTCTAATCAGAATGATCAATACCTGCAACCTGCAAAACCAAAATTTGAGGTCCAAATTAGAACAATCCAAGGGGAAATTGAAAAAAACTTATATACCGTGATCGCCACTGAAGATGTGAAATTTACTACACCACCTTAAGGGCACTTAATTGCAATGTAAAGAAGTTAAAAATCATTCAAAGGGGAATATAGCATAAACTTGTAATATAGTAAAGTGAAGCAAATATGTAACCAAATGGTGGATTTCTCCTTCTATTTAATCAATGTATGGCTTAAAATGTGAGATTACAAATATCTTCTTGAGTGCTTTTACAAATTGATACATTCAACATTACAATGTTCAAGGGATCTAGTCCCTTGAAAAGGGCCTTAAAGTGATGTAAAACATATGTGTTTGGTGTAAATATCGCATCCCATAATTAAGAGCTATCCTTAAACTTATTCTTCTTGTCTTCTTAGCTTCTTCCTCCTGCGTAGAATACCTGCACCTACACACAAGGGATTGAAAGGGGATTAGTAGCACCTGTGTTATAGAATATAGAAAACCTTGAAAACATATCAAAAGAGAGTTATTCTACAACCATAAAAAATGCTCTACATGCATGGAAACTGATCTACATTAAGCATAAACATATTTTAAGCTATTCCAAATGCAAACAAGGAAATTTGGAGGCAAGATCAAGGGTGAAACAATGCAGAAATGGTGACCATTCCTGGGTTATCCAAATAAACCTACAATCTTGGGGACCTCAAATCCTGCATCAAAACTCCTCCAAATTACCTCAAATTTGGACCAAAGGTTCCTCTAGACATTTCCAAGGGGTCTATGGAGGAATTTATCTAAAATTCCAATCTATTTGGTGACCTTCCCTAGGTGTGACATATAGAGACTACTCATTGTCACCAGGTGGGACGGTTACAAAGATACCTTAATTTTGTCACCTATGGTTATGGAAATTGGTCCAAAACTTGGGTAGGGATGTTTTCGATAGATGGGGCCAAAGAATACTTCAATTTGGCCAGTTTGGGATCGATAGATCGAGCCTATTTCCCCTGAAATCACCTTCAGATGAAGATGTTTTCAAGGCTAAGGTAAAGTGAGTTTTGGTTTGCAAATAGTGATGGTTGATTTGTGCAACACTTCATTGCATAAATCATCAATCTCTCCTCTTTGGAATGAGGGTTTGGACCTCTTTTTATAGCCCAAAGGGGTATCTAGGGCAAAATGGCATCTTTGGCCATGTGAGGTAGGTGATGCCACATGTCCTAAATGTGTCATTGATTGATGAGGGGAAGTTTACCCCTTTGGGGCTCCCATTATACTACCTCACTGTCCGTTTGTAGGTCCCCAATCAATTTGGGGTGAATGGATGTGTTAATGGCAGTATTTGTTGCCATTTAGCACATCCTTTGACTTTTTCAAGGGTCCAGTTAGGGGTCATCCCACCCAAGGATGATTACAAATGGTCATCCCTGGGTGGGACGGTCACCAACTGTGACCATCCCTTGGTGGGACGGTCACTAGGAGGTGCCCCAAAACTGCCCTAAACTACTAGGAACCCTCCAAAATGAGTTTTGGAGCCTTTTAGAAGCCTTTTTCTAGCCTAGAGGGATGCCCAATAGGGCCATATGTTGTCTATATGAGGGAATATGTAATGCACTGATAGTCTTATTTGATTTACATGATTTAGGTGTATACAAACAGTGACACCAAATATTTAGGCAATGGTGTATATATGTGAGGTTGATGGTGTTGTTGCCTTTACCCCAGACTCTATTAAGATTTAACCTTGGAATACATAGGAGGAGGTTGTTCCTGATGATCAAGGGGTTGAGGTTTGGGATGACTCAACTGTAACTCAATGCTTGCAAGTTGATTCAAGATCTATTGTGAGTCATTATGTTGGTGACTCATTTGTAACTCAATATTGGCTAGCCTATCCAAAATTATTTGAGTAAATATGGATGGTTCATGGTGATCTTGTTTAATGAGTATATCCACATGCTCTTGTTCTTGATTTAGATCATGCTCTTGTTCCACCTCATAGTGTTCAATTATGGTAGCTATATTATCTCCACTTTGGTGTATTGGGTACACTTGTTCTTGATATTGTTGAGATATTGAATGAGATGGAGTAGATGTGACCAAATCCATCAATGATATCTCTTGTGGTATGGATGGAATGTTGGATGGAGTCACAAGTGGTATAGATGAATTTAGAGGACTTTGGTTCTCTGTCATCACATTGATCATTCCCACAAACTCATGGGAATATGCATTGGCACTTGGACTAGTTAGATACTTTTTCAACTTGTTCAATGTGATCTACTTGGCTCTCATACTTAGGGGGTGCATCCGAAATGCTATAAATGAGTGGCAACTTGGTAGTAGGACAACCTAGATCCTTGATCAACTCAATGATATGCATGAATTTAACATCGGGTACTATGCATTCATCAAGTTTAGGATTGGTCAAGTGAATTGTATCCTCAAGCATGGTGGATGAAGATGGTATGTTATGATGTGATTCATCTGCATCCACCATGGGTTCCTCCTTGTTGGTAGGAGTGGGAAGGTCTTCTTCTAATGTGTCAAAAATGGCTAAGAGGGATTTTGTAGTTAGCCCTTTTGACTCTCCCTCATTTGAAGAAATAGAGGATGGCACTTGCGATGGTGGTGAAGGTAACTTCACAACTAACCGCGGGGTTGAATCTGGACTCTGGATAAGGTCATTGAGTTTAGTATCCAAAGGTGTGGATGGACGAGTAGACTATTGTGGATGACCATATTTATTGTAATACTTGAAGGGGTCTGGGTCGGCATCAACCACATGGACCTGACCTTCATGAATGTATTTAAGGCATTGATGTACAATGGAGGGGATACACTCCATGTCTCTCATCCAAGGTACTCCTAACAATATGTTGTATATTCTTTCACCTTCCAAGATATAGAACAATGTAGGCATAGTATTTTTCCCCACTTGAACAGGTAGGATTATTGTGCCCATAGTGGATGACAAAGCATCATTAAATGCTTTCAAGGTGAAATTGGATCTCGCAATGTGCGAATATGGAATGTTGAGATGTTTCAATGTGGTTGTGGTAATGATGTTTACTGTGGAACATGTGTCAACCAACACTCGCTTATAGGGGATCCTATTGGTGCACGCAATGATGTACAAAGGAGATTCTAGTGAATCAGTAGATCTAGGTTTGATATCCTGATTTTGAAAGAATATAATAGGATCTTTATGAATTTGTATATATCCCATAAAGTTTTTGAAAGCATCCAAATCATGGGGTTGTAATTCGATAGAATTTAAAACCTCCATGAGAGTTTCATGATGCTTGGGGGATCTTTGTACTAACTCTCCCATGGTCATGTTGATTGATGATGTATGTGAACTTTGCATAGGCCTACTTTGGCTTGCTACCACTTGTTGGATGGGAGTTCTAGGTGGTGTAGAGGGAGTGTAGACTTCCCTGCTATACCTCTTGGTAGATTGGTTATCTTTAATTTGGGCTTAGACTCGATGTTGGTTAACCAGATAGTCCACTTGATCACATGAATAATCCATTGGTGTTCTCTTGGTATAGGTACCTCGTGCTTGCATGGAATAATGTAACCAAGGGTAATTAGGATCTTCCTCAGGTCTTCCTTTATAACTGAGGCATGGTAGATCATAATTGACTCACCCACTATGACAAGTATCATACTCGTCTAGGTTTTGGTACCTTGGGTAAGGGTTCTTTAAAAGCTTAAGATGATCATTTAATCCTACCCTAGGTATATCAGGTCCTCTCCTAATTTTTTTTGCTTCGCTGGCTCATGATGGAGCTCAGCTATGCATGGTTGTCATAAGGCATTGACTAGGCAAACCCTGAAGGGAACCCACACTCGAGAAAATTTTGACTTCCAAAAAAGGTCATAAGTGTTATATATCAAAATGATCAATGCAATGAGCTTATCACAATGGGCTAGGGCTCCAAAAATCAATTTTTGGGCCAAAAAGCTGTATTTTTGGAATATTTGGCCAACCATACCCATGGGGAAATGCCCACTTTTTTATTATTAGGGTTTGACCCCCAGATCAAGGATCTTGGGTTGATTACCCAAAAAATAAAGAAACACTTAAATTAGAAAATATGATTATTTATTTTAAGTTTTATAGAGGCAAATACACAATCAATAGAAACACACAAGAATACAAATGATTATCTCTTTTAAAGATTTAAATGTGAATTCCTAAACTATTTGTTGTGTTTCAAGATGTGTTTCTTTGTAAATATAATACTTGGTGTGTTTGATTTGTTGATGTAATACTCAAAATTTTAAGTGGTTTTCACCTATATACTCGTAGCTCGACAATCGATACTGAAATTCCAATCATGTGAACCAACCAAAGTATGGATATGAAATCCATGGGGAGCATAGATCCTATCAATCCTCACCTAGCACCCCGTGCGCAACAATACACCCCTTCGAAGAGGGATTCATGCTATTTTGCACGGTTAGGATAGATATTGGAGTTGGTATTGGCCAATAAAATAGGGTTTGTAGGATTTGAGTCAATGGATGGAGATGAAACCCACTGTCATTGTACTCTATAAGTGGTTGGGAATGAAGTCCAACTCACCAATGTTTAGGAATATCATGGTGTGTGTGTGTGTTCATCTTACAAATTTAAAATAAAACAAGAGAGAACTCAATGATGATTCACTAAATGCATGAAATTACATTTTTCTTCTAGAATCATTAGTAACATAAAAGGAAAGCACTAGAATTAAGGACTTATATGAAATTAACCTTCTTCGGTAAGTTTCAATCATGCAAACCAGATAAAAAGCATAAAGTCTATTGTTCTTTATGGGCACATAGTGTCGAGGTGCAAAGATTGTAGTGACTACGCAGTGACTTGGAGTTCACTTATAGTTATTTCTAACTATTCCTGCTCCTACTAGTCCTGGATTTCCTTTAGATGCTCCATCAAAATCTAATTTAACCCACTCCACATCTGGTGGTTTCCACTTTATATTCTTTGCCTTCTTTTTGCTTCTCTTGTACCCAACATCATTATTCCATTTAATGACTTGATTCCATCTATCAAGGCGTGTTCATCTTATAAATTTAAAATAAAACAAGAGAGCACTCAATTATGATACACTAAATGCATGAAATTACATTTTTCTTCTAGAATCATTAGTAACATAAAAGGAAAGCACTAGAATTAAGGACTTATATGAACTTAACCTTCTTTGGTAAGTTTCAATCATGCAAACCAGATAAAAAGCATAAAGTCTATTGTTCTTTTCCCTATTTTCTCTAATTTAACTAATGCAAAATTTTGGAAAGAGGATATCTAACCTTTCTATGCATAGGGAATACAAGAAAACTATGAAATTTGACAAATTTGAATAGCATATATGCAAATTGAAGGTGAAAATGGGTGTAATTTATGACCTGGAACTTGTTGTTTCTGCAATTTTTTATAGAAAATATTTGGTTTTGTGACCATCCCTAGCAGGGATGGTTAGCAGTTTGGGGGTCGTCCCACCCAGTGACACCTAGCAGCAAAGGGGTCGTTTTTGCTCCAAATGATCAAAACCTGCAACCTACAAAACAAAAAATGGAGGTCAAAATTGATGCATTCAAAGGGGAGATATAAATAAACTCATAAACTATGATCACCACTAAAGAAGAAAAATTTACAACATCGCCTTAAGGGCACTTAATCGCAATGTAGGACAATTTGAAAGCATTCAAAGGGAAAATAGCATAAACTTGTAATCTAATGAAATGAAGCAAATGTGTAATAAAGAGGGCAGATTTCTCCTTCTATTCATTCATCCATAACTTCAAATGTGATTACAATACATCCCCTCGAGGGCTTTTACAAATGTGATACATGTCAACATTACAATGTGCAAGGGATCTAAGCCCTTGAAAGGGACTTAAAGCAATGTTCTATAGTGTGAATCTCACATTCCCACAATCGAGATCTAGTCTTGGACTTCTCTTCCTTACCTCTTTAGCTCCTCCCTTCTATATAGAATACCTACACCTACATATTGAAAAGGAGTTAGTAGCACCTGCATTATAGATATAAAGCCTTGAAAACATAGAAAAGTGATTAATATAGCAACATCAAAACTAATCTATAACACATGGAAATTTGTTCTAAATGTTGTATAAATGCAATATAATCTAATATAAATGCTTTTGGAGAGATTTGAACACAATATTTAAGGTAAAAGTATGCAGAAACAGTGACCGTCCCTGACAGGGACACCTAAACCTGCAACAATGGGGACCTCAAATGTGCCATCAAATCAGCTCCAAACTTCACCAAATTTGGACCATGGGTTGATCTAAGCATTCCTAAGGGGTCTATGGAGGAATTTTCTCCAAATTCCATGTTGTTTTCTAACCATCCCTAGGTGTGACACCTACTGACTACTAATTGTCCCTAGGTGGGGTGGTTATAAATCTGGCCTATTTTTATCACCAATGCTATTAGGATTTGGTCCAAAACTAGTTTAGGGGTGTTGTCGGCATATGGGGCCAATTTTACCTTCAATTTTGTTGGTTTGGTATGTTGGATTGGTGCCTATTGCCCTTGAAAGCACCTTTAAATGAATAGGGTTTCAAGGTCGAATGGGGGTAAAGTTTGGTTTGCAAAAGGTGAGGATAGAATTGGGCAACACTTTGTTGCTCAAATTCTTCAACTCTCCTCTTTCAAAATGGGTGAATGCACCTATTTTTATAGCTCAAAATGGCATCTAGGGCAAAGGGGTAATTATTGCCATGTGAGGCAGGTGTTGTCGCTTGTCCAATTATTTGGCATGCATTGGTGAGGGAAGGTTGCCCATTTGGGGCTCCCAATTTGCAGTCCCTAACTCTAATGGTAGGTCCCCAATAAATTTGGGGTGATTAGACATGAAAATGGTAGTCCTTGATTGTCATTTCATGCATCTATTGACTTTTTCAAGGGTCTATTTAGGGATCGTCCCACCTAGGGATGATTATGTATGGTCATCCCTGGGTGGGACGGTCACCAACTTTGACCATCCCTTGGTGGGACAATCAAAAGGAAGTGTCCCAAAACTACTAGGAAGCTTCCAAATTTTGTTTTGGAGTCTTATGCAAGCTTAGATGGGTGCCCAACGAGGCCATATGATGTTGATAAGAGTGGCCTATATGATGCATTGGTAGTCTTACCTGATTTATGTGATTTAGGTGTCTACAGTTGCTATTTTCGTGTTTCTATTTTTGTTTTTCTACTTCCTCTTGCAGGTGTAAAATCTAAATTTTTTCCTAACATCTGGTATTAGAGCTAAGTTTTTGTGTGAGTGGGAGTTGCAAAAATGACAAAATATGTAACCAAGTTCAAAATTGAGAAATTTTATGGTAGGAACTTTGCTCTATGGAAGATGAATATGGAGGATTTGCTGGTTCAAAATGACCAAGCTCAAGCCTTGAAAGGGGTCATGAGTAAATAAAGCATCATGAAATATGAGGAGTGGGTAACGTTTTATAGAAATGCAGTTTCTACAATCTATATCTACCTAGTAGAATCCATCTTGTTCAATGTAGCTGAAGAGAATACTATGAAAGCTCTTTGGTGAAATATTAAAAAGTTGTATAAAACAAAATCAGCAATAAATAAGGTTTTTCTAAAAAAGCAGTTTTATAGCTTGAGGATGAAGAAAAGTTCATCCGTAGTAGATCATTTGAATGAGTTTAATACTCTAATCAGTAAACTAGTTTTAGTTAATGTGAATATGGAGGATGAATATAGAGCTATCACCTTACTTTGTTTCCTCTTAGGCACTTGGGCTCATATGGTGATGACATTCATCATCATGAACTCTCAAATTTGATGATGTGGTAGTTGCTTTGTTGGCAAAAGAGTTGAGGCAAAAAATGTCTCTAGAACCCTCGACCAATGAAACCTTATCTACGAGAGGTTGATCCTTTGAGGGGATTAAACAAGGTAGAAAATGTTCTAGATCTAAGTGAATAAGCAAAATTTATGACATCGCCTTAAGGGTTCTTTATTGAAATGTAAAGCATGTTAAAGCAAGCATTCAAAGGGAAAGATGCACAATATGTAATCTACTGAAATGAAGAATAATGTGCAATAAAAGAGGTGGATTTCTCCTTGTATTTATTTATTCATGGATTCAAATAAGATTACAATACATCCCCTTGAGGGCTTTATAACTTGATACATTTCAATATTACAAGATACAAGGGATCTAATCCCTTCCAAGGCTTGATGGCGTGCTCCAATGTTCCTTTCGCATCCCACACTCGAGAGCTAGTCTTGGGCCTATCCTTCTATGCCTCTTAGCTCCTCCCTCATGTCTAGCATACCTGCACCTACACACAAGAGATTGAAATTGATTAATAGCATATGCATTTATAGATTGAAAACCTTGAAAACATAGAAAAGCATGCATCTAGAAATAACAAAACTTATTTATAATAAATCAAAACAACTACAAATGATCTATAATTCAAGCATGATGTTATCTACATGATTTTGGAAAGATATGAGCATGAATTGAAGGGAAATTGTTAGCAAAAACTGTGACCATCCCTGACAGGGACAACTAGACCTGCAATAATGAAACCTCTAATTGGACCATCAAAACAACTCCAAATCTCACCAAATTTGAATGCAAGGCTAATCTAAACATTCCTAAATGACCTATGGTGGAATTGAATCAAAATTCCCTACTATTTTCTAACCATCCCTAATAGGTGCAACTACCTACTGCTAACCATCCCCAGGTGGGACGGTTACAAATCTGAGTGGAATTTACCACCAATTCCAAAGGGATCTGGTCTGAAACTATCCTAGATGTTGTGTCAGCAAATATGGTCAAATTACTCTCCAATTTGACCAGTTTTGGAATGGTTTTAGTGGATTTGGGATGCCCCTAAAAGCACCTTCGAATGAAGAGGGTTTCAAGGAAAAGTGAGGGTAAATGTGATGGCAAAAGGTGAGGGTAGAATTGGGCAGCACTTCATGGTAAAATGCTTCAACTCTTCTCCTTTGAAATTGGGTGAGCACACCTCAATTTATAGCCCAAATAGGGCATCTAGGGCAAAGGGGCAAGTCTTGGCATGCAAGGCAAGTGCTGCCACTTGTCAAAACCTTTGCCATGATTGGGTGGAAGAGGTTGCCCATTTGGGGCCTCTAATTTGGAGTTCCTGGTCTCCATGATAGGCTCCCAATCAATTTTTGATGATTGGGTAGAGAATATGGTAGTAATTGATTGCCATTTCTCCACCCCTTTGACTTTTGGGGGGTCTTTTTAGGGACCATCCCACCCAGGGATGGTTAGGAGTGGCCATCCCTGGGTGGGATGGTCACCATCTATGACCATCCCAGGGTGGGACGGTCATAAGGATATGACCCTAAACCTCCCAAAACTGATGGGAACCTTCCCAAAAGTGCTATGGAGCCTTATATTACCCTAGAGGGTTTCCCAATGGGGCCATATGATGTCGATAAGAGTGGCGCAAGTGGTGCATTGGCAGTCTTATCCGATTTACGTGATTTTAGTGTCTATAGATGCCCCTTTTTGGGATGCGCTATGTGCAACAAAGCGCTGAGCAAAAATAGATGACTAAATCATTAAATGATTAAGGTTATTCATTAACCTAACCAAATTTAGATGCCTCCATTGTGGAAAGAGCATACATTCTTGGAATCCTTGCTTTTGACATAGTCGAAGGATTAATTTGGGTATACCTTTCAGCCACACTGTAATGATAGTTTTAGGGGCTTGAGGTATACTAGGTTTTGATGCCTTGTGTTCTTGTAAGCCTTTACATGGGTGGATTCCTAAGGCTTCAAGGAGGTCAATCCCTATTTTTTTTGCTTATGCTGATTGTTTTCCCCAGCATGGGCTTGAAAATTTATCTTTAGCAAAGATTCTTTTGAATGTATGAAAATTGCACTTTTGAGTGTTTTAGTGTTGATTTGATTTATGAAATCATTATTATGACTACCCCCTCAAGAGATGAGTCAATGAGGGCATGAACAATGATAAAGTGATGAGTCACTTGACACATATGACTGAATTGGGATAACTCTCTATTTTACCCATGGTACTATATACCTATTTGGAGGGGATTTTTGATCATTTTGATGAGCATTTCTGGAAGAAAAAGGCTAAAAAATTCATTCCCGGGGAGTGGTCCAGCCATAGAGGCCTTCTTGGGGAATAAAATAAATACTTTTAATGCATCCATAAATATTGTTGGTTTAATCTTGATCCCTGCTAATTTTTTGACCATTTTGCCTTATTTTTGGTGGGTTTTGGACCCTATTTTTGATGTTTTTGAGTTGTTTTGGTCAAATTTTTTGGTGACCATCCCTAGGGGGATGAGTACACTATTTATGACCATCCTAGGGTGGGACATCCAGCCAATTATGTGCTCATCCCACCTAGGGGTGGTCGACTTCTTTTGGAGCTATATAAGCCCAAAATGGGGCAAATAGGCTCATTTGTGCATTGTGCTTGGAGGAGTTGGAGAGGTGAGAGGTAGGAGGGTGATTTTATGAAGTGGAGTACTACAAAAATATCTACCCAACAACATGATCCAGCCAGAGGATGCGATAGGCGGTGGAGCCAGTGCGAAACGGGTATGGAACACATTTCCTTCTCTTCTCTATTTTATTGTGAAATTGTAAATTCTGCTACAATTTTCATAATACACACTAAATCATGGTTAAGGAACCTTAATAATAGTGTAATGTATGAATTTGAGCTTTTATTTGTGATTTAAATGCTTTAAATTAGGATTTTATGCTAGTTTTTTGTATTTTTAGGGTTTTTAGGGCTATTTTAGGGGTCAAAATGACCCTATTTTAGCCATTTTTGGGGACCGTCCCTATAGGGGACGGTCACTGGTGGCCATCCCTAGGTGGGATGGTTACCAAATTGGGGGTCGTCCCTGGGTGGGATGGCCAAAAATTGGGCCAAAAAGGGCCCTTTATTAGGCATTTTTTTGGTATTTTTAGAGTATTTTTATGCATTTTTAGGGCATTTTTGACAAGTTGTTTACTTTATCAGATAGTGAAGAGTCGGTATAGGGTTTTGACTCTCTTTTAGGTCACTAGAGACCTATTGACTACTATATACTGGTGATGGCTTGATGCCATTGGCCTGAAGCATGTTACGCGGTTAGATCCCGTGGTGAGCGACCGCGCCTATCTGACTGCATTGATAGATTTATGGGACCCTCATACTAATACTTTCCATATAGCTATGGGGGAGATGATAGTGACTTTAGAGGATGTATATTGGATACTACGTATTCTGATAGAGGGGCATCCTATAGTATCTAATCCTACAGAGTGATGAGAGGTCGTACTATAGAGGTACTTTGGGGCACGCTAGGAGGATGCAATGGTTGATATTCTCAGTGGAGGGATATTAGTGGTATCATGGTTTCAGGCTAATGTGCTTAAGATTAAGCATGCTTTATTGATGACATTGATCAGCAACATGTTACTACCTAACTCTTCAGGTGCTAGGTTCCCATGGAACCTTATAGAGTTGGTGTTCACTCTTGTGGAGTGTACAGAGGATGAGCCTATAGTGATGGCTTGGGGTCCTACTTTGTTAGCTCAGCTATATGAGGAGTTATATGAGATCCACTCTCATGGGTGGAAGGGATTGGGCTATAGCTTCCTACTACAGGTTTGGGGTTGGTAGCATATTATTGTGGAGTGACCACGGGGACTACCATGGACTACTCGAGTAGAGCTACCAGATAGGGAGATTGGTTATGGGGTGCTATGGTAGAGGTCACATGAGATAGGCCAGAGTCATCGACATGTTAGGGAGGTTGAGCACTATGTAGAGGCTTTTGCATGGCTTAGAGTGGTAGACATTTTATGGAGGCCCTATAGGGATTGTCCTACATGGAGGGATGCTGAGACACAGCTACATCAAGTTTGATGAGGTAGGTGGTTGATAGGGTGACATGGGATAGAGTGAGAGTACTTCCCTTATGATCATATCCTATGATAGTTTAGGCTATGCTAGGGGTTTCCTAGGGAGTCGATGATCTATCATCATCATGGGGATGAGAGGACTCTAGCATGGCCTATTATGGAGGCACTAGGAGAGGAGTCAGATCCTATGGTGGTAGTTTCTGAGTTGGATGATGTAGGTATGATAGAGGAGTATGATGCTTGGTGGGTTATACGATAGTGGTGAGGAGAGGGACCACTAGGAGGGGATGTAACTACTAGAGTAGTAGATGTAGCTAGGGGTGCTCCAGATGAGGAGGGTCAGGATGAGTCTCTAGATGATGAGGAGGTAGACATAGGTGAGTGGTTTGTGCATCATCATGTGGTAGAGGATAGGGTGGAGCTGATTGATGTACAGGATCCACTAGACTTTGATGGGGAGGACCTTAGAGATCAGGGTATGTAGGTATAGTTAGCAGCATGAGATGCTATGATTATAGAGCTACGGGGTGATCTCAATAGGGTGCAATAAGATTTTGCAGAGGAGAGAGCTCTACTATAGGCATAGGTGTAGAGTGCATAGACTGAGATGGAGAGGTAGGTAGCTTTGATAGCTACTCTTTAGGCACAGGTTGGTGTATAGGGCCCTAGCCATGGGGAGTCCAGTAGTGGTGAGGTAGCCATGATGTAGGAGGAGATGGTACATCTCTAAGGTTTAGTGGTGACCTATCAGACTTAATGTCGAGAGGATCAGACCTATATGGATATGATGGAGGATGAGATAGTGTACCTTAAGGGGTGCATACCAGATCGAGCATTGGCCATTGGATCATAACGTAGTCAGAGGAGTGAGACAGGATAGTCATCTACATGGATGAGGGCTCCTAGTTCTACATGGAGGATGGATAGATCTAGGGGAGTAGGTCTGGGAGCTCATGATGGACTCCTACTGAGGGTAGAGGAGAGAGTCATGGTGTCGATCCTACGTGACCATGGCTAGTAGACTCTGATAGTTCTTTTTGGACTTTTTGGTTTTTTGGAGTGTGAAGTCTGAGGACTCACATTTATTGTAGCCTACGGGAAGCTTATGGACTATGATGTAGCTTTTGGTTTTTACATATGGATATATATGTATGACTTTGCTTTGATCATTATGTCATCTTTTACTACTTTATGATATGTATGCTATGCTATGCTTTATGATGCTTTTGATAAATGCCTATCATGTATGCATGTATTTATCCTATGATGTGATAATGTGATGATATGAGATGCAATGTAAATGCATAATGAAATGGATGATTTGATTTAATTTTGTATGATGGATTTATGATGACTATTTGACACATTATATGCTAGCACCATAGACTGTACAAAATGTATCTTTATTATTTTCATGTTATTATGACATTATGTAATGGATTTTGTAATTTTGACAAACATGTGACAACATGATGTAAAATGGAATGAATAATGTAATGTGATATGATATGTTTAGTAGTTTTTAGGAGACTCAAACACTCTAGTTACCTAATCAAAAGTTGTATAATAACTATGCAAGAATTTTTGACAAAGTATGCACCTACTAAGATAACCAAGATAATCAACATCCATGTGTGTGCATGTGAGTTCATTACCATGATAACGCATAAAGTTACCCTAGTGCAAATGGGATTCACTCAACCCATATGTACTAGAGATCACTCTATGAGTCTCATTATCCTGAGTTTTGTACTTAGTTAGATTAGACTACTAGGTAATATAGGCTACAACAAGCTAGCTCATCCACATTCAAACATTGGTCTGTACCTAAGCAAGTTGCTTATGTGATAGACATATCATCATGCGTAAGGCTACCACCATTGACAAGTAGGCTATCCACCAAACCTGTAATGAGGATCACCTTATGGTTCTCTAATGCTGAGAATTCCAAGGATTCAAGTTCAAGACTCCCTTATTTTCTTTTAATTTTGAAGTATTCAAGGGAGTTGCTCATTTTTATTTGTTGAGCAAGGGATTTTGGTAGTGGTGAGAACCACTATTTATTTTTGCTTTTTTTGAAGTGATAATAATCACTATTTCTTTTTGCATATTTTGAAGTGATAATAATCATTGTTTGATTTTTCTCTTTTGGATACTTGCCCTAGTGTGAGGCAAGGGATTTTTGGGTAAGGAGGAACTTGTCCTTTTGTCAATTCTTAGCATCTTTGAACCATTCGCACAGGGGGATGAGCGAGATAAACTTTTTCGCTTAAAGTAACCTAGACCACTTTATAATTTCATCTTTCCTTGTGCTAGACTTGGATTTATTAATGTGAAAATGTGTTGGGATTTTGATGTATACAAGGTATAATCTAAGAAGGATTCTACCTTATAAAAAATCATGATAGCTTTCTACAAAATCTGAAAAGAAAACTAGATATGGCTGAGTGACCGAAAAACCTTAACTATGTTTTACTAACAATGGCTAAGTGACGGGAAACAGACATATAATATGGAGTGTAAATGTAAATGGTATATGTAATGTAAACAGGTGGTAATATTGACATATAATAACAATGATTTTAATAGATGCCTAGTGTACAGACCTGGTGCTAGACATGTATGATCAATTTTGAATGATGCATAATGCAATGATGAGTATGCCTAATGCAATTTATATGAAGTGCAATGAAGCAATATTTTTGTATTTTTGATGATTATAATGATGTTTTTGTATTTTTGATATATGTATATACAGGTTGACCAATGGGCTTAATGAATGCCATTGGGGATTTTTGGGTGACCAAAGGGCTTATAGATGCCTTTGGGGCATTTTGGGATGACCTAGACAATCGTAGACTACCTAGGAACATTTTAGTTTGACCTAGATGGTCATAGACCACCTAGGGGATTTTATGGTGACCAAAGGGCTTATAGATACCTTTGGGGCTTTTTGGATTGACCTAGACAATCATAGACTGCCTAAGAGAATTTTATTTTGACCTAGATGATCATAGACCACCTAGGGCATTTTAGGTTGACCTAGATGGTCATAGACCACCTAGGGGTATTTTATGGTGACCAAAGGGCTTATAGATGCCTTTGGAGCTTTTGGATTGACCTAGACAATCATAGACTACCTAGGAGAATTTTATTTTGACCTAGATGGTCATAGACCACCTAGGGGTATTTTAGGTTGACCTAGATGATCATAGACCACCTAGGGTATTTTATGGTGACCAAAGGGCTTATAGATACCTTTGGGGTTTTAACCAAAAATTAGACTATAGGAATTTTACCTAATATAGACCTAGGGATATTTTAGGTTGACCTAGATGGTCATAGACCACCTAGGAGTATTTTATGGTGACCAAAGGGCTTATAGATACCTTTGGAGTTTTTGGATTGACCTAGACAATCGTAGACTACCTAGGAGCATTTTATTTTGACCTAGATGGTCATAGACCACCTAGGGATATTTTAGGTTGACCTAGATGGTCATAGACCACCTAGGGGAATTTTATGGTGACCAAAGGGCTTATAGATGCCTTTGAGATTTTGTATTGACCTAGACAATCATAGACTACCTAGGAGCATTTTATTTTGACCTAGATGGTCATAGACCACCTAGGGGTATTTTAGGTTGACCTAGATGGTCATAGACCACCTAAGGGGAATTTTATGGTGACCAAAGGGCTTATAGATGACTTTTGAGCTTTTTGGATTGACCTAGACAATCATAGACTACCTAGGAATATTTTATTTGACCTAGATGGTCATAGACCACCTAGGAGCATTTTAGGTTTGACCTAGATGGTCATAGACTACCTAGGAGCATTTTATGGTGCTCTAAGCATGGAAAGGTCATAGATGACTAATATTCATTGGTTCAGGCTCTTCACTTCCTTCGATGGATGCTAAGAGATAAGTTCTAGGTCCAATATGACTTGTAATGATGAATGGACCTAACTAGTTTGCTATAAATTTATCTCATAAATTGGGTGGCAAATTTGAGTTTTGTTGGTTCTCTTTTAGAACTAAATCACCAACCTAAAAGTCTCTCTAGTGTACTTTCAAGTTATAAGCTCTCTTAAGGCATTCTTGATAAACATGTAGATGCTCAAGGGCATTGACACATCATTCATCAAGCAATGTTAATTGATCTAAATGAGCTTGCCTAGCGGTATCATCATCGATGAATTCCTGCATGGAAATGTGCAATGATGGAATCTCTAACTCTAGAGGCATGATAGCTTCAACACCATACACTAGTGAAAATGGAGTTGCCCCAATGGGCATCCGAATGCTAGTGTGATAGGCCCAAAGGGCAAGAGGTAATTGATTATGCCAATATTTATGATTTTCCTTAACGGTTTTCTTCAATATGGCTACTACTATCTTATTTGATGCCTCTGCTTGCCCATTGGCTTATGGATAATAGGGCATGGAAAAGTTGTGCTTTATGTTATACTTTGTTGTTAACGCATGCACATCCTTATTTTTGAAGGGTGTTCCATTATCCGATATTATTTTGGATGGAATACCAAAATGACATATGATGTTATGTAGCATGAACTCCATGATGCGAGGTCCAGTCATAGTGGTAAGGGGAATTGCTTCCACCCATTTTGTGAAGTACTCAATCATCATTATGATAAATGTGTGATGGCCTGAGGAGGTAGGTGAGATTTTCCCAATTAAATCAAACCCCCATTGTGCAAATGGCCAAACTGATTGAATCGGTTGTAAGGCCTATGAAGGTACATGTGTCAAATTTGCATGATGTTGACATTTCATGCACTTCTTTACATAAGCACAACAATCTTACTCTAAATTTGGCCAATAATAGCCCATGCGAAGAATGCACTTAGCGATGGCCATGCCACTAAAGTGACCACCACATGTACCATCGTGTGCTTGGGAAATGGCCCAAGATGACTCCTGTGAGTCTAAGCAACGAAGGAGGATACCCTCATAGCTCCGATGATACATTATGTCTCCTAATAAGACATACTTTTCCACATTTTTCTTAAATGCTCGCTTTATAGCATGCGATAATCCAGGTGGAATATTTCCCAATTTTAAGTAATATTTGATCTGTATGGCCCAATATTGCTTTGAAGAAGCCTCAATATTATGAATCGTGCAATCCTTTTGATGTTCATCTCATGCAAATGTTGATTGAGAATGAACTTGAAGATATAGCATTGTGCTAGTATCAAAAGAATTATGAGGGAACAGAGTCCCCCATAGGGCATTATTCAAATAATTGTGTAGTTGAGAGAACCATTCATGTGAAGGCTCAATATGAATCATGTGAACAACTGGTGTGGCATTATGCTCATCACGCTCAGTCATAGATTGTGCTAGCATTTTTACTTGAATAGTCATGATATCATCTGAAGGGTTTTGCGGGATTAGCGACCCTAAGGAAGCCATTGTGTCTGCAAAATGATTAGATGAACGAGGGAGTGCCTCAATATCATACCATTCAAATTTTACCAGAATTTTGTCCACTAGGGCTTTATAGGCTTGCAATATGGGACACTTACACTAGAATATCCCTTTAACCTGATTAACTATGAGCAAGGAATCACCAAAAATGTTTAGCTTAGTGATTTTCATGGTGATTGTCATCTGAAGGCCTATGATGAGGGCTTCATACTTGACATTGTTGTTGGTACATGGGAAATCAAGTTTAAATGAAAGAGGTATTGGAGCCCCTTATGGTGTGAAAAACATGATACCTATGCCACCCCCTTGCTCACATTTAGAACCATCAAAGAATAGAGTTATGTTCACCTGTGACTCAGGCTCTACAGAATCAGGTGATTCTGAGATATGAAACACTCCATCATCGGGAAGTTCTACATTCAGAGGTTGGTCATCCTAGAGAGGAGCCTCTACTAGTTGATCAGCTATGACCTATCCTTTGATTGATTTCTTTCCAATGAACTCTAGGTCAAATTCTATCAACAACATTATCCATTTCATTGTGCGACTATTGTGATATGTTCGACTCATCATATATCACAATGGATTTTCCTTAGATATTACATACATGGTATGATTGAGCATGTAATGGTGTAGCTTTTTAGTGGCAAATACCACTGCTAAGCATAGCTTCTCAATGTATGCATACTTTATTTCATAGCTAACCAGTGTACGGCTAATATAATATGTAGCCTATTCTTTATGAAATTCATTCTTTTGGGACAACATGGTGCCCAATGCCAACTCAGTAGCTGAGATGTATAAATAGAATGACACTCCTGGTCATGGAGGAGCCAATACGAGCAACGAAGCTAGGTATTGCTTAATTTCATCAAAGGCATTTTGACATTCTTCATCCCAATGAAATGAGACCCCCTTGTGTAGCAACCTATTCATGGGTCGACACTTATCCGATAATTGTGCTATGAAGCATTTTATGGATGCGACCTTTCCTTGCAAGCTGCATAGCTGCTTAATGGTTGTGGGGGGAGGCATTTCTAATATTACCTTGACCTTGTTTGGATCTACTTCTATGCCTCGCTTAGAGACTATGAATCCCAAGAGTTTACCAGATGTGACACCAAAGACACACTTCTTGGGATTAAGCCTAACATTATGCTCAATGAGGCGGTCTAGAACCTTGCATAATACATCGATATGCTCATGGTGCAATAGAGATTTTGCCAATAAGTCATCCATGTAATCTTCCAAAATCTTATGCATGTAGTCATGGAAGATATATGTCATGGCTCGTTGGTAGGTGGTGCCAGCATTCTTAAGGCCAAAAGGCATGACCTTATAACATAATGTCCCCCAAGGCATTGTGAATGCCATTTTGATCTGGTCTTCTGGATTAATACGAATTTGATTATATCCAGAGAAACCATCCATAAGGGATAGCATTTCATGTCCTGTTGTAGCATCTACCAATGCATCAATGTTTGGTAAGGGAAACTCATCCTTAGGACTCACTTTGTTGAGATCTCTAAAGTCAGTGCAAATGTGAATCCTCCCATCAGGATTTTTGATGGGTACCATGTTTGAAACCCATGGTGGATAGTCTACTGAGATGATGAAATCAGCATCCAACAACTTTTGCAATTCATATTTCACCATTAAGGCTACTATTGGGTGCATCTTACGCAACTTTTGCTTGACTAGTTTGATCTTTGGGTCCAATGTAAGATTATGCATGACTAGATTTGGGTCCAGTCCTGGCATGTCTTTATAAGACCAAGAAAAAGCTTTTATCCTTGCTTTCAATGCTTTTGTGAAATCATCTTGTTCAACTGGAGATAGACCTTCCCCTAGCTTGATAATATGGGGATTATCGGGATCTGTATCGATATCCTTGTCAATTGTTGGCTCAATTGACATATGAGACCCATATTCCAACTGATGTGGAGTGGGAATCAAGTGAATGTCATCAGCTGGGTTTGCTTCATCCATAGGAAATTTAGGGTCAACCTTAGCTTGAAAAACATCCTGAGTAGTTCTTGGAGAAAATTGAAATGGTTGTAACATTTCCTCGCAAGGCCAATACTCTGATGGCGATGGGGGAGAATCTCCTCGATCAAAGTCAATTACCTCAAGGTCGAGATGCAATGGCTTTGATGGGTTATTCGGATCTATCAATGGTGTAGTTAAATCTATGGAAATCATGTTGATGGATACATGATCTCCCATTCAAGGGTGAGTGGGTCTAGAGACCTGATGTTGTCTCGTAACTCATGGGGGTGGCTCTGGTGGAAGTGGAATGAATGGTGGTGGCCTATGCAGAAGAGGGTGAGCTTGCTCTTCACATGGCAAAAGTTGGCATCATATGGGGCCTTGGATGGGGAATAACATGCGAAGATAATACTCATCCTCATCATCCAAGGGGAACACTCTCTCATGTTCATCATCTGAGCTAGGATAGTTTATGGGTGTGATGCCATAGTCATCTTCATCATCACTCATCCATTCATGAGGAGGACCTTGATCCTCTTCCTCACTATCATATTTCAAGGTATGTGAGCTCTCCCCCACTTCATGAGGTTGAGAAACATCACTGGATAGCCCTTGATCTATCATGTCTATGGGGAAATAATCCCCCAAGGAATGAATGTGATTTGGATTGGCATATGGATCGCGTGTAAGCTTATCCTGATAACCTAGACATAGGTGTTCTAGACTATCTATGAGAACATCCAATGGTACTGGCTTATTGTGTCCCAACCCAGATTTATCATAAGGTAGCTGATATTGGGGCTGACATGGAACATGAGTACCCTACTCATATAGGCCTAAACCAAAACCATGCCAATTATAATGATCTAAGTACCACAATGCATAATCTGGATTCGACAAATAGTTTACATCCTCAGAAAAGGGTTCATCATCTTCTTCTTTCTGAGGAATTGGTAGGGCTCCATACTCTAAACCCCCATATACAAAATTATTTTGATTGGGGGGTAGACCAAGAGGCACGATGCTACCTATGGGAAGATGAGGTCACCCCATATCTTGCACTATCTCTATAGATGGAACCATTGTGACATTTCTTACTAGATATTCTCCTATCCCTGTACTAGACATATGCACTATGACCTGGGATGGCGAAGGTGGATGAGATGGAAGTGAGGTTTGAGGTGACTCAATGTGAACCTCTGGAAGTGATTCCTCATTTACTACACAAGGAATATCCTCCATGGATATGGTGGAAACTAGAGGTGGGCTCTCATCAATTGGCCTCTTTGACATGTTCCTCGATGGAGGATCTGACGATGTCGAAGGCATCTCTGAAGCTGTCAATGATGAGGATGGCATGGATGAAGATGTAGATGGTGAAATGGAAGGTGATGGTGGAATGGGTAGACCCTAAATAGGTGCATTCAGTCAAAATTCTACATGAGTCAAAGGTAATGTCGACTCTAGCATCTGTTGCACCATATTGTAGTATTTGAAGGGCTCTAGATCTACAGAGACTATGTGCACTTACCCTTCATGAGTGTATTTGAGATATTGATGTGCAATGGATGGGACACACTTCATATCCCATATCCAAGGTCTACCTAGAAAAATTTTATAGGCCATCTCACCTTCCAACACATGACACAATGTCGATATAGTCTTGCACCCCACCTGGATGGGTAAGACTATGGTATCGATGGTAGAGCATATTGCATCATTGAATGCATGAAGAGTGTAAGTGGATGCAACAACATGAGATGTTGGTAATCCTAGGTGTTTTAATGTTTTGGTTGTGATGATATTACTCGAGGAACCAGTGTCTATGAGCACTCTCTTGTATGGTACATCATTTACACATGCAATGATGTGCAAAGGAGGATCTACCATGTCATTGGCTATTTCCTTAAGCTCATGCTCATGAAATGTTATTACTGGTTCCTTGCACTATTGCACATGACCCACAAAATCAATGGAGTTAGACTCCTGTGGTTGCAACTCTATTGACTTTAGAATGTCCATCAAAGCATCCCTATGTGGAGGTGATTGTTGGATTAGCTCATAGATGGACAATCTCATTGATGTTGTCCTCAAGCTTTATGCAAGCTTGTTATTTATTGTTAATGTTGGCCTAGGTGGAAGGCCCTGTACTATAGGTGGTGTAGGTTACGATGTAGCTGGAACATCACTTGAAGCTGTAGGTGGTGCAACTTGGCTTGGATATCTTCTATTCTTGGTCACAATACTCACCATCCCAACATACCCTTGGATAGGGGGTGTTGTCTTCACCTCATTCATCGGTTTAGCAGGTGTATCGTTCCAAATTTTCTACACCCTTACCTTCAAGCTAAAGGATCCACACCCGAAAGGGGGATGTGGGAAGGATGGGACAATACCTCGGACTAAGAGGCCCTTTGAAGGTCCCGCCTCTCGGGGGAGGGGTATTAAGGTGATTTTTCGACGGATGGTGGGGTTCACCAAGAAATGTTTAGTGGCAGTTTCCACGCCTAGGTTGGGAATGAGTTTAATGTGTTCAATTTTAGCTTTAAACATCCAAGTCCTAGGTTTGGCCAGATGAATGTAAGTTTTTCTATTATGAAAATGCAAGTTAAATGAAGACAAAAAATATATTTAAACAAAAAACACAGAGAATAATTAAGTGAAGAAATCCATTCCTGGTTTCGGATGTCTGATGGAGGTTTTGATTTTTGAAGCAGTCAAGATTGTATTGAATTTGACAGAATCATCTCCGATCTGACAGGATCATCTGAGATCTGATGAATTCATCAAATGAATTCGTCAGAGACCTACAATTAGATAAATGGATACAGAATACAAAAAATGTAGCTATGCTGATAAAGGAAAATGATGTGAAATGACAAAATGATGTTAATAAGATAATCCCAAATAAAAATGCAAATAAATTATCATGCTTGAATAACTAATCATGACTTTATTATGTACTTAAGCTATATGGGTGAAATCCAAGATGCAGAATAGCAGAAAATAATAATAAACTGAATAGATGCAAAATAAAATAGCAAACGAGAAGAGAAAAATGCAAACTTTGGGTAGTAATTGCCCCCAATGCTGACTGTAATCAAAATCATCTTGAATTGGGATGGGATCATCCAAGATTTGTACAAGATCATCTACGACGATCTGAGCTTGCTCTGGATGAAAAACAATGAAGTTCCTGCAAACAAACTTAGAAAAATACGAAGGCAAATGGTGATTTAAGATGGTCTAATGCATGTAGAACTCGTGTTATAGGAAATTTCAGCCAAGGGGATGTCAAGGGGGGTCCTAAGGTTTAAATAGGCTTAGGAGGGAGGTTAGGAGGTTGGAGATCATCCTAATTTAGAAGATCTCCAATGGGGGAGGTCTATAACGACACAGACACGCTTTTGCCCAGATTAGAGACGCCGTTGAAACAGAAGCTAATTATGAAAAATTAGTTTTGGGACGAAATCGGTTGGACGTTCTGCTCCAGATGAAATCATCTGATCTTAGGTGATATCATCTGATCGGAGACGATATCATCCAACGGACAAAACAAACTCTAAAAATTGCATGGAAAACGAGGAAACAGGTAACAGGCGATTTGGGAGCAATTTTGGGGTTAAAATTTGAATTTGAATTATTACTAAGGTAATTTTAATTATTTTCTAAGGTTTACTATGCCAATTTTAGGGTGCTAAATTTTGCCCCATATTTAGCGAATTTTCTAAGGAAAATGCGTTAAAGATGAGTTCTCGATTTACGAGAAAGCAAAAAATTATTCCCATTTTTAAGCGACGATTCTTGGTCAAATTTTACGACAGCTTACTATGGTGCCCCCTCCGTGTTTTTACCCAAATCAAATGTTTGAGGTAAAAACGCGAAAAAGCAAAATTTTAAAATTTTGTTAAATGTTTTTGAATAAAATTAAGAAAAATAGGGTAAAACCCTAATTCATTGTTACTGTTCATTTTCATTTTCTGGTTTCTGGAGCTCTGCAAACAAAATGGTCGAGACAGCACACAGATCGACAGAGGTCTGGTGCGGGCTATAGGTAAGGGTCCAAAATTAATGTAGAATGCTTTAATTTTGATTTTCTATGCTTTTTAGATTAATTTTAAATGATTTTTGAGCATTGCGACTATTTTTGGGCCGTCGACGTTTTCAAGATGAAATCGTCTCGATTTCATCGAAATCATCTCGATATCGTCGATTTCATCCAGGGGCAAAATCGACGAAATGGGGACGATTTCATAAAATAAGGGATGATTTCGGCTTGCAAAATCGAAGACGAATTTGCTCAAATTGAACTTGTGTTACTTGCATTTTTAATCACTATTTTATTAATGATTTTTATTGTTTTGTTGTTTATGTTGCAGAGAGGATTACTAAAGAGTAGAGAATGGAAATACGACGGGCTGAGGGATGACTTGGCCACTCTATCTCAAGCAGAGCAATATCATTTGGCTCAAGTCGACTTACAGCATGTGGCAGATATGCCACAAGTTTCTACATATATGGGGCTATTGACAGCCCTAGCAAAGAGGTGGTATCCGGGTTCTTCTTGTTTTCGGTTATCGACAGGGGAGATGACTCCCACACTGGAGGATGTATGGAGGATTTTTAGGATCCCCATACAAGGATGACTAATAACTCCCATGGCCAATCAGGTCCACGTGATGATGCGACTGTGCGAAGATCTGAGCTTCACCCTAGAGAAGGGCGGAGTGAACATCGAGTCACTATGCCAGATGTCTGGGGCATCTAGACTGACATAGGTTTTGGATGGGGTGGTAGGTGGTCTACTGCTATGCCATCAGAGTGGATGTAGAGTACCATGGCTACTATCATATGTGGCCTACGACATGAGATACCATGGGTACAGGTTTTCTTGGGGGATTTTTATACTATGCCGATTGTATAGGATCTTGCATGGGGTCGTATACAAGGGCGGTCGATGTCTAGTTATGACATCACTACTACAGGTTTGGTGCTATGAGCACATCATGGTGCGGAGGCCAATAAGGCTCCCACTAACAAGGATTGATTGGGAGATGCCCTGAGATTTCTACTGGTGTCTTCGAAGAGGGTCACAGTGGTGGATAGATCTGCCAATGTCTCAGAGACAACTTGATGACCTTGTCTCCGACCAGATCACCTGGAGGCCTTGGAGAGATCATCTAGGGTGGGCCGAGGATGGACAGGAGCTGGCTCATGTTAGGCAAACCTGTTGGCTGAGGATGGAGAGGGGAGAGGTGGAGCTCCACCGCTATGACCAAGTTTTGAGGTAGTTCGGTCTATAGTAGGGGATCCCATCTCTCAGAGACTATGAGTTTTCCTGGACCATTTGAGATAACACTACAGTTATTAGGGCTCCAGATATGTAGCGCTTCTAGATTCAGGACACAGATGATGCCCTGATCCATCCAGTGGATGGGGACAATGTAGGGGTAGCCGACGGCTACGATGCCTGGTACATAGGCATCCGCCCTACTCGAATGATGAGGGCTCAGGGTCCGATTCATACAGTTGTACATCGAATGGGGAGGTGATGCCAGGTGGCCATTGAGGTGGCACAGGGTCATGGTAGGAGAGAGTAGAGGAGGCCATAGGCTCAGCAAAGGCCATGATAGTGGGATAGGAGGGAGGAGAGACCCCCTTCTCTATAGAGAGAGAGGCCACCATCGCCCGATAAGGGCAAGGGTGTCGAGGTAGGAGAGAGTAGCGAGATGGCTACTCTCTAAGAGGAGACTGTTCATATCCAGGCTTAGGTGCAGTCCTTGTAGGATGATGTTGCACGACACCAAGAGGAGGCCACACAGCTCAGATATGAGGTAGCACACCTCAAAGCATGGAGCAGAGGGGCGAGCACTCAAAAATTAGCATGGGCTATTGCCTAGATCACATTCTATCAGACGCTATACCACCATATGGTACCAGAGGGGTAGAGGTTACCATTGCCGACCTATATTGTGGAGCCTATCATGATGAGGTCATCAAGGACATCATCACGATTAGAGTCTAGGACTCATAGCACCACACGGACTACGATGGGGCCACCTCGTCCACATCAGGGCAGGGGAAGAGATGAGGCTGAGAGCTCAAGGGGTTCTCGAGGCTAGCTGCTACAGATTGCACTACATAGATTGATACATAGTGCTTATTATTTTTTTTGATAGAGGATTGAGTATGCCGAGGTACATATTATGGCATATCGATCCAATTTTGAGATGATGTAGATGTTGTTGATATATATATAGATGAGATATTTTTGATCATATGACTTGTCTTATGTATTTGTATGATGCTTTAATATTGTGGTGTGATTGATTTTATGATTCATGTAATTATGTCGTTTGGAAATATTATGGTTTGAATGTCATGCTTTTAAAATTTAAATGAAATAATCTGATGTAAACAATTGGTGGTTGTGATGTGATAATTTGATAAAAATAAAATGGGACTTTTAACAATAATTTCAAAGGACATTGTCGCTATTATAGACCATTTCATGGAGTCACCGCTCACTCGGTCGTCAAGCTAATCCCAGTATAGAAATATTGCTAAAAGTAAAAGAGTGCTTAAGAGACTATCTTAAGACTTTGTTGTGATGATGCAAATGATGATGATGATGATGATTTGTTTTCATATTTCCATGAAAATAATATGCATGAAATATTTTAAAATGATTTTTCTAGGCATAAATTCCTACGTGTGATAAAATTTTTGGATAATTCCCTAGGAATTATGCCATCATTGCAAAATTGAAGTTTGACATAATGACATGAAATAGAATAAGTGTTTGTTTGTTTTAAAGCATAATTGTGTAACATAATGATTTAAGTCATATGTTTTTATGATTTTAAATAAATGGAAAATAAAATTGGTACAATGGTTTGCACTAGGCATAGAATATTTAGGTATAAACTTATACCATCATCGCGAAATCCAAAGAAGAAAATAATATAATAGTTTTATTGCATGGTTGATTTTTAATTTTTGAAAATAGTCAGAAAATATGAAGATGAGGACTTGCGCTAGGCATAAAATTCTAATTTTGGTTTTGGAACTATACCATCGTCGCGAAAGTCAAAAGTTATATATAAATGTAACTTTATTGCATGTTTTTTAAAATGATTTTGATTTTTGATAATGCATGTAGTTGTCTTTATACTAAACAACTGTTCTTCAAAGAAGAAAATGAATTTATTCCAAAAAATTTGCAAAAATATTTCAAAGTAACTTAAAGAAAAAAGTTAGATTTATAAGGAATCTCATGTGCATATGTGAGTTCATTACCAATCTTGATTTATCATAATGATACACAAAATCTCTCAAATACAAATGTGTGTGCAATTGCATTGTTCATTTACCAGTTTTGAGCAAGATAATTTGATACAAGTGATTTGAATTAACCAAATAAGTGTTCATTAACCATGATTTAGATGCATATAACCATACCAGACTACTATGTAGGTCGGGTTATCAAGAGCTAGCTAATCCATAAGCGGACATAGGTCTATACAAAAGAAGGTCGCTAATGTGACAAACATATCACCACACTAGGAGTTACCCAAGGCCAAGCGAGTTGGGCACAAACCACCTGTTATGGGGCTTACCTCATAGTTTTTGAATAATTGAGAATTCCAGGGATTCAAGCTCATCAACCCTTCTTTTCTTTTCAATGGGTAGGGAAAGGGATTTTATTGCTTTTTGCTTTTGCTTTTCTCTTTTGCTCTTTTTTTTTTTTTCTTTTTTTTTCTTTTTTTGTACTTTTGTATTTTGGCTTGATATTTGAGATAACGCTGAAATAACTTTTTTCTTTTTCTCTTTTTCTTGAACTTTTCTTTTCTTCCTATGCTAGGGATACTTGCTCGGATTGGCTGTAGAGCAAGGGATTTTTATTTTGGGTAGGGGTGAGCTTGTCCTTTTGCCAATTCTCAAAGATTCTAGACCATGTGCATGATAGGATAGCAGGGGAAACTTTTCGCTCAAGAAACCACTTCTACTATGTAGCATAGCATGGAAATTACAAATGTAATCATTTTATTGTGAAAATATATGCTTGGTTTAAGTAAATAACAAGATCAATTCTCTATGCTCAAACTTTATTTAATTAAATTTTGTGGACTTTGATATAAGAGAGATTAGTAATCATGCCAGATAAAATCAAGATATTTATTTTTGTGTTTGTGATAGTGAGGGATTCCAAATAAATGCTAATTTATCCAAAATAACTTAAAAATATAACTGCAATACTTGAAGAAGAAATATATACAACAAATATTTTTGAGGAGTTTGATGATCTTGACTCTCTCTTTCTTCTTTATTTTTTTGGTTTCAAAAGAGTCAATAATATTGTTGTTTTTACTTTTTATTTTTTTGTTTGTTTTTTTTTAAACAGTTTTCTATATATTTTAAAATGAGACAACATGCAAAATATGTACAAATGATGAAATGACCAAATTTTATGCATAATATCACTTAAGATGCATAATATTCATAGGTTATTTTAAATCTTTACCATCTAAGGTAGCTAATTTGTATGCTCCCGATTCAAACTTAGCAGTGATAATATATGGTCCAAGCCAGTTGGGCTCAAATTTACCTTTAAGGTCTTTAGTTGCATTAGTATTTTTTTTATTTTCCTTTAAAACAAGGTCACCGATCTCAAAGAATCGATGACGAACTTTCTTGGCATATGATATTTTAAGCTTGTTTTTGTAGGCACAAAGATGCTCCAAAGCATTGATGCACTTTTCATCTAGGAGTTCCAGCTGACTGAGTCTGCCAGCTCAATATTCATCTCTTACTTCAGTGTCTTGAAGTAGTAGAGCCAAATAAGGAACTTCTAATTCAAAGGGAAAAATAGCTTCAGCGCCATAAACCAAGACAAAAGGTGAAGTACCTGTGGGAGTACGAACGCTAGTTCGATAGGCCCACAAATATGGATATAATTGAATGTGCTAGTTGTGACCAGATTTATTGACCAATATTTTAAGAATTTTGATTAAGGTTTTGTTACATGCTTCTGCTTGACCATTACCCTAAGGATAATAGGGAGAGTGGACCAGTGATGTTGAATCTTATATTTTTAGCATAATTTCTTAACATATTTATTTTTGAAACAAATTCCATTGTCAGAGATGAGATTTGCAATAATTTCGAACCTACAAATAATTTGATTAAAAATAAATTTAGAGACTTGTGTTCCAGTGCAGGAAGCTAAAGGCATAGCTTCAACCCACTTCATGAAAGACTCAGTGGCGGTTATGATGAATTTGTGTCCATCAGATGACACAGGATTAATTTTGTCAATAATGTCTAAGCCCCATTTTGAAAAGGGCCAAGGAGATGAAATAGCCTGTAGCTCTTGTGCAGGCGCATGGACAAGGTTAGCATGTTTCTAGCACTTGTCGCAATGGTGCACATAATCATGTGCATCATTTTCCATGGTAGGCCAAAAGTATCCTATCCTAAGGAGCTTTTTAGCAATGACACTACCACTGAAGTGTCCTCCACAAGATCCATCATGGACTTCACTTAAAGTTTATTTGGATTCTTCTAGATTCAAACATCTCAATAGGATACCTTCAAAAGATATCCTATATAAAGTATTGCCAATTATTACAAATCGACTTGCTTGTCTACGTAATAACCGAAGCTAGTTTCTATTAGAATTGGCAGGGAAAGTCCCATTTTGAAGAAAATCAAATATATCCGTATACCAAGGTTCAGGAGTAGTTTCATTGATTAGAAACACATCCAAAGGTTCTAAACATGACTTATTTGAAGCGGGTTCCTAGAGTCGACGAATAATGATGGTGGCAAATTTGTCATCTAACTCCAAGGGCAGAAGCGATGCAGTTGCGGCCATAGCATCAGCTGCATGGTTGCTAGTTCACAGAATAGCTTCCAAGGTAACTTTATCAAATAGAGATATTAATTGTAAAACATATGCTTTATATGGGCGCAATTTATCATCTCTAGTCTAATAAACTTCATTAATTTGATTTATGACAAGTTGAGAATCATCAAAAACTAGCATGTGTTTGATTTTTAATGCCAAGGTAGCTCGTAATCTAAGGATTAGAGCCTCATATTCAGCAGTATTATTGGTGCAAGAAAATGTTAATTTGAAAGACAGAGGTATAAGATGTTTTTATGGAGATATTAAAATAATGCCCGCACTATCCCCACTCATGCATCGGGCTCCATAAAAGTATAAGGACCATTGTTCAATATGGTCTACCTCTAATTGAAGGCATTCATCAAGAAACTCAATGATGAGGGGATAGGTAGACTCTAAGGGTGCAGCAGCTAATTGATCTGCTATGATTTGACCCTTAACAGACTTATGTCCTATAAATGTGAGTTCAAACTCGCTTAGAGCAAGAACCCACTTTGTTGTACGACTCGATAAACAAGGTCGACTCATGAGATATCGCAAGGGATCATATTTGGCAATGACATAGGTTTTATTGACTGAGCATCTAATGGCATAATTTTTGTGTAGAAAATACAACTGCTAGACATAATTTCTCTAATGAGGTATAATGAGTTTCATAACTGATGAGGGTTCTGCTAATGTAATAATTAGCACGTTCTCTCTTCTCATCATCAAGCTGAGCTAACATAGCTCCTAAGGCAGAATCTAAAGCTGAAATATATAGGAGAAATGGGCGATCAGGTCTAGGCGATGAAAGCACAGGTGGGTTAAGGAGGTATTGTTTGAGAAGTTCAAAAGCTTCCTTACATTCTTCATCCCAATTAAAAGGGACATCCTTCTTAAGGAGCTTAAGAAAGGGACCGGTTTTGTTTGCCAGCTTATCGATGAAGCAACAGATGGCTTGAATCTTACCTTGTAAACTTCGTAACTTAGATATATTGGTAGGTGTGGGCATATCAGTAATAGCCACAATCCTAAGAGGGTCGATTTCGATACCACATAAAGAAACTAAAACCCCTAATAGTTTATCGGACTTGACTCCAAATATACATTTAGCTGGATTTAATCGAATAAGGTATTCTCTTAACCGATTAAATACTTTTCTTAAATCATCTAAATGATCATCTTATTTAATAGAGCGAGCTATAATATCATCTACGTAATCATGTAGGATATCATGCATCATATCATGAAAGATATAAGTCATGGCTCGTTGATAGGTTGCGCTTGCATTCTTTAATCCAAATGGCATCACTTTCCAACAAAAGGTACCCCAAGGGGTAATAAAGGCTATTTTGGGCTGATCTTCAGGAGCTATCTGATCTGATTATAGCCAAAAAATCCATCCATTAGGGACATCATTCCACTCCCGATAGTAAATTCAATGATTTGATCCATGTTTGGAAGAGGAAAATCATCTTTAGGGCATGCGGCATTAATATCTCTAAAGTCTATGCAAACCCTAACTTTGGTAGCTTCTTTCTTGGTGACTGGAACTACATTTGAGATCCATTCAGCATAATCAATAGCTTGTATAAAAACAACATTCAGGAGTTTTTCTAACTCCCCTTTGACTAGCAAGGCCACTTTGGGATGCATTTTTCTAAGTTTCTATTTAACAAGTTTAGCATCCGGATGGACTACTAGATGATGCATGACTATAGAAGGGTCCAGACCTAGCATGTCTTCATATGTCCAAGCAAAGACATCTTCATATTCTTTAAGAAATGCAATGTATTCATATTGTTTTTCTTGACTTAATTTTGATCCAATATTGATTATGTGAGGATTATCCTCAGTTCCAATGTTAACTTTAATGATGTTTTCTACTTCCATGTGTAGATCTCTTTCAAAATTAGGTGGGGTCGGTGAAACGCCCAATTCTTGTAATTATTTTAAGGTTAACTTGGAGAATTCATCTTGAGGAGTCGTGGCCTCAAGTTGGGCTATAGTAGGTATAGAACCATCAAAATAAAAACCATTGTGTAACAACTCTTCAACGGAGACATCATGGAAAATATCTCCTTCCAACTCATCATCGAATTCAGCAATCAATTCAGGGTAAGCTATGGATAGCATATTGCATGTAAAGGGATTATTCTTTGGACACAAAGAATCTTGTTTATCTAGATAATATTGATAACATATGAGTTGATCATCACCTTCAAAAGGGAAGGGTTGACCCTTACTAGGAAACAAGCCCACACCACATCAGGCGGGCCATGGTTCTACCTTGATAGGTTCTTTCATACCATTTTGGAAAGGTCCCAAGCCTTTCCCTTTATATCCCATTTTAAGCATTATAGGTTTAGCTTTAATATATTCATTAGCAAAATAGCATCGAGCATATCCATCATAATGCATCTTGATGTTTCGAGGTATTCTTCCCCAATCATATCCTTTATAAATAAAAGCACAACTCCTGACTTGGTAAGTACTTCCCATAGGTTGTGGGAGGCCCAAAGTACAAGGAGATGGTGGCAAGTTATTTAAAAGAATTGAATCTTGCATAAAAGCATTTGTTTTTTTTTATATTAAGATTTTAGATAAATCCGATAAAAGTTCATCAGAAAGAGCATAAGATGTAGAAGGATCATTCCCTATATCTTTAGATGTGGAAGGTATGATAGATGTAGATAATGTGGAGGTGTTAATAAATGGGTCTATAGGTTTTGAAATTATAGGGATGGAACATGAAGGATTGGTTGTGGATTTAAGATCCTGTTGAGGTTCTAGTGTGGTTTGTTCAGAAGATGGTTGAGTTAAATGTATAGGTGTAGTTGATGGGGTAGATGATGTTATGGGTGTGTGTTTCACACGTTTAGATGAAAAATAAGAATTAGGATGTGTGGATGACAGAGCGGGGCAAAATTACACTCCAACAGGTTCTACCAAAGCACACATATCAAAGGGTCTAGGATCACCATGGATAGTGACCAACTGATTTTTAAATTCAAATTTAACACACTGATGTAAAGTGGAGGGAACCGCTCGCATCGCATTGATCCAAGGGTGACCCAAAAGTATATTGTATGATGTTGGGCAATGTACAATAAACATGGTTGTATCTAGGGTTCGAGGACCAACTTGCAAGGGTATAGTAATGACTCCACACGTTTCTTGTGTCTCATCATTGAAAGCTTTGATAATCATATCCATTTTTTTCATTTCATCACTTCTAAAGCCAAATATTTGGTAAAAGTCAAAAGTGCATATGTTTAAAGATGAACCATTATCAATCAAGACTCGTTTAATAGCTACATCTCCAATTAGGGCAATAATATATAAGGGGTTATCCTTATGTAGACTATGTTGTGGGATATCTTTATCTCGAAAGTCAATACAATCGACCTCTCAAGTGATGATAGTATTGGACATGGCTTCGGGTTGAATATTTTGTGGCACCATCATTTGGCTTAATGTGAGCATTAACTCATCGAAGATCTTAACAAATCCAAGAGGGAAATTATGGCTGTAGTATTGGATAATTGTTCATTAATATTGTAAGGAGGCTTAGGTTGAACATTAGACATATGATTCCCTTTATTGGGATTTTTCAAAACAAATGGAGCTGATCCATCATTCTAAGTTTGATCCTGTTGAGAGGTTTGAGCCTGTTGTCTGGTAACGACTCCGATGGTACCTACAATGTTATATTGAAGACGTTGAACTGGTCTCGGTTGAGCATTTATGGCTTGTTCATTAGGAAGGAACTGATTAGAATAGGGTCGAGTAGTAACTCTTCTAGGAAATGGTTCTTCTAGAACCATAGCATCTATAATAGGTTGAATAGAATCTGATTCATTTTTAGAACTATTCGATTGATTTGAGGTGATGTCTACTTCACTTTCAGTATCCGATTCTACATCACTAGAATTGAGAGTTTGAATATTATGTAGGGGTCTGGTCGTGACCATGGATAAAGTTGTGCCAAATATTTGAGGATCCTGAATAGATAATTGTCCGCTAATAGTCCCTACATATTGGGTAGGAGGGGGAACATTATGATGTTCGATTTGATTAGCCACTTCTTTACCATGGTTTGGTAAAGGATGTTGAAATATATCTAATGATTGATTAGCATTTTGATTCTGATTTTGGGGAATGGTCTTTTGAGCGTTATTAGGAGCATTTTGTTTAGGTTGGAAGGCTTGCACCTCCATTTCATTATTATCAATCAGATCTTGTATTTTATGTTTCAATATTTTTCAAGAGTTTGTAGCATGTCTAGGTCCTCTATGAAAATCACAATGTAAATCAGCTCTGTATCTAGGTATAGTTGGATCAGGTTCCCGAATAGCTGGTAATTGAATCAAGCCTCATGCTAGTAATTGAGGTAGAATGGTTGATAAAGGTTGATTCAATCTAGTAAATTCTCAAGGAGGTTTTAATATAAATTTTTTGTTGTCTTCGTTGTATTGATATTAGCAACGTTTCTACTATCAGTGACTCCGTCACCTACAACTTGTCTATTTTTATACGAATTTCTAGATTTTTTCTCATCATATTTATTTTTTAGCTGACCTCTCCTAATGAGAGCATCTTCCACCCTTCGAGCTAAGTCTATAGCTTGATCGAAGGTGGTCAAGGTAGCAGTTGATAACTCATAGGATATTTTTTCTTGTAAATTATTGATAAAAATATCCAACATTTCCCTATAAGGTAGCACAAAGTGCAGTTTTCCTGTCAACTGCCTCCATCTAGCTAAGAAATCAGCAAAACATTCATCTTTGTCTTGTTTTAATTTGTACAAATATTTAATGGTGACATGCCTCTCAATGTAGGCACTAAATTGATGGACAAAAGATTCAATTGTTTCTTCAAAATTTCTCAAAGAATGAGTGGGCAATTGATAGTACCACTCTAATGTCATTCCTCCTAAACTTTTTGGGAATGTATCACTCCAAATTTTTTGCACCCTTACCTTCAGGCTAAAGGATCCGTGCCCGAAAGGAGGATGGGAAAAGGATGGGATGGTACCTCGGACTAAGAGGCCCTTTGAAGGTCTCGCCTCTTGGGGGAGGGGTATTAAGGTGATTTTTTGACGGATGGTGGGGTTCACCAGGAAATGTTTAGTGGCAGTTTCCATGCCTAGGTTGGGAATGAGTTTAATGTGTTCAATTTTAGCTTTAAACATCCAAGTCCTAGGTTTGGACAAATTAATCTAATCTAAGCTATATAAAATGCTGATTATATGAATACAAAAAATAGATTTGAACAAAAAATAAAGAGAATAAGCTAGATTAAAGAGCCATACCTGATCCGGATGTCTGATGGAGATTCTAATTTTTGAAGTAGTCCAGATCATCTGGAATTTGATAGGATCATCTCTGATCTGATAGGATCATCTGAGATCTGATGAATTCATCAGACAAATTCATCGGAGACCTGCAATTGCAGAAATGGATACCAAGAACAAAAAATACAATTGCAAAAGCAAGGGAAAATGATAGAAATGAAAGTATGAATGCTAGAATGACAACTTTAGATAACAAATTAAGTAAAATGCATGGTTTTAATGACTAACTTTGACTTTATTATGCATCTAGGCTACATGAGGTGAACTCCAAGATGCAAAGTAGTAATAATCTTAACTAATGCAAAGCAAAACAACAAAAAAGAGTAAATAAATGCAAACTTTGGGCACTGATTTCCCCTAATGTTGACTGGAGTCGAAATCATCTCGGATTGGTACGAAATAATCTCGAATTGGATAGGATCTTCTACGACGATCTGAGCTTTGATCCGACTGAAGAATAACAAAGTTCCTGCAAGAAAATTCAAAAAGGGACAAAGGTGAACAATAATCTAGGATATCCTAAAGCATGTAAAACTTAAAGTACAAAAAAATTCAGCCAGGGGAAAGTCAAGGGGAGGGCCTAAGATTAAATAGGCATAGGAAAGAGGTTGGGAGGTTGGAGATCATCCCGTTTTGGGAGATCTCCAATGGGGGGAGACTCTAATGGTGCAGATGCGTCTCTGCCCGAGTTAGAGAAGCTGTTGAAATAGAAGCTAATTATGAAAAATCAATTTTGGGATGAAATTGTCTGGACGTTCTGCTCCAGACAAAATTGTTCGATCTGAGGTGATATCGTCTGATCGGAGATGATATCGTCCAACGGATGAAACAAACTCTAAAAATGGTGCAGGAAACAAGGAAACGGGTAGCAGATGGTTTGGGAGCAGTTTTGGGGTTGAAATTTGAATTTGAATTCTTACTAAGGTAATTTTAATTATTTACTAAGTTTTACTGCGCCAATTTTAGGGTGGTACATTTTGCCCCCTCTTTAGCGAATTTTCTGAAGAAAATGCGTTAAATATGAGTTCTTCTCGATTTACGAGAAAGCAAAAATTATTCCCATTTTTAGGCGACGATTCTTGGTCGGATCGTACGACAGCTTACTATGATGCCCGCTCCGTGTTTTTATCCAAATCGAACGTTTGAGGTAAAAACGCATAAAAGCAAAAATTAAAATGTTTTTAATTGTTTTTGAATAAAATTAAAAAAATAGGGAAAAACCCTAATTCATTGTTACTGTTCATTTTTACTATTTTCTAGAGCTCTGTAGACAAGATGGTCGAGACAACGCACAGATCGACAGAGGTCCGATGCGGGCTACGGGTAAGGGTCTAAACTTAGTTTAGAATGCTTGAAATTTGATTTTCTATGCTTTGTAGATTAAATTTTGATGATTTTTGAGCATCACGGCCGTTTTTGGGCCGTCGACGTCGTCAAGACGAAATCGTCTCGATTTCATCGAAATCATCTCGATATCGTCGATTTCGTCCATAGGCGAAATCGACAAAATGGGGACGATTTTGTCAAAAAAGGGACAATTTCGGCTTGCAAAATCAGAGATGAATTTGCTCAAATTTTGGACGATATCATCCAATAGTGGACGATATCATCATTGATGAAATTGAACTTGCTTTACTTGCATTTTTAATCACTATTTTATTAATGATTTTTATTGTTTTGTTGTTTATGTTGCAGAGAGGATTACTAAAGAGCAAAGAATAGAAATACGGTGGGTTGAGGGATGACTTGGCCACTCTATCTCAGGAAAAGTGAGATCAGTTGGCACAAGTTAGCTTGTAGCATATGGCAAAGATGCCACAGGTGTCTACAGACATGGGGCTATTGACAGCCCTAGCAGAGAGGTGGTATCCAAGTTCTTCCTATTTTTGATTACTGATAGGGGAGATGACTCCCACACTAGAGGATGTATGGAGGATTTTGAGGATCCCCATACAAGGATGGTTGATAACTCCCATAGCCAATCAAGGCCACACGATGATGCGACTATGCGAAGATCTAAGCTTCACCCTGAAGAAGGGCAGAGTGAACATCGAGTCGCTATGCCAGATGCCTGGGGCATCTAGACTGACACAAGTTTTGGTTGGGGTTGTAGGCAATCTGCTGCTATGCCATCAGAGTGGATGTAGAGTACCATGGCTACTGATAGATGTGGTCTATGACATGAGAGACCACGGATATAAGTTTTCTTGGGTGAGTTATGTACTATGTCGACTGTATAGGATCCTACATGGGGTTGTATACAAGGGCAGTCAATGTCTGGTCATGACATCTCTACTGCAAGTTTGGTGCTTGGAGCACATCATGGTGTGGATACCGATAGGGCTCCCACTGACAGGAATTAATGAGGAGAGGCCTCGAGCTTTCTACTGGTGGCTCTGAAGAGGGTCACAGCGATGGATAGATCTGCCAATGTCCCAAAGACTACTTGATGACCTTGTCTTCGACCAGATCACCTAAAGGCCTTGGAGATATCATCCAGGATGGGCCAAGGACGGATAGGAACTGGCTCACGTTAGGCGAACCTGCTAGCTGAGGATGGAGAGGGGAGAGGTGGAGCTCCATCACTACAACTAAGTTTTAAGGCAGTTTGGTCTACAGCAGGAGATTCCATCTCTCAAAGACTATGAGTTTTCTCAGACCATCTGGGATAACACTATAGTTAGCGAGGCTCCAGATATGCAGTGCTTCTAGAGTAAGGACACAGATGATGCCCCCATTCAGCCAGTGGATGAGGATGATGTAGGGGTTGCTGATGGCTATGATTCCTAGTACACAGGCATTCGTCCTCCTCGGATGACGAGGGCTTAGGGTCTGATTCATGTAGTTGTGCATCGAATGGGGAGGCGGTGCCAGGCGGCCATTGAGGCAGCACAAGGTCATGGAGGGAGAGAGCAAAGGAGACCACAGGCTCAACAGATGCCATGGCAACGGGGGAGAAGGGAGAGACCCCCTTCTCCATGGAGAGAGAGGCCACCATTGCCTAATAAGGGCAAGGGTGTGGACATAGGAGAGAGTAGTGAGATGGCTACTCTCTAGGTAGAGACTGTATGTCTCTAGGCACATGTGCAGACTTTACAGGATGAGGCTGCACACCACTAAGCTGAGGCTACACAACTCAAATATGAGGTTGCACGCCTCAAAGCATAGAGCAGAGGAGCGAGCACTCAGGAGCTGGCACTATCAATTGCTCAGACCGTATTCTATCAGGGTATCTACTTCCAGATGGTGCCAGAGGGCCAGAGGGTATAGCTGACAGTCAACATTATGGACCTAATCAGGGTTGGGTTGTCAAGGACTTAATCTCGATCAATGACTAGGACTCGCAGTACCACACATACTACGATGGAGCCACCTCGTCCACCTCAGGGTTGGGGAGGAGATGAGGCTGAGAGCTCAAGGGGTTCTCAAGGCTAGGCTACTGCACTGTATAGACTGATTATATGATTTGAGAGGATTGAGTATGCCAAGATGTAGATTGTGGCATACCAATTCATTTTTTATATGATGTACATATATTGTTGAGATATATATATATATATATGATATTTTTGATCATATGACTTGTCTTATGTGTTTGTATGATGCTTTATTGTTGTGGTGTGATTGATTTGATGATTCATGTGATTATGTTGGTTGGAAATATTATGGTTTGAATGTCATATTTTTAAAATTGAAATGAAATAATCTGATGTAAACAAATTGGTGGTTTGTGATGTGATAATTTGATAAAAATAAAAGGGGACTTTTAACAATAATTTCAAAGGACATTGTTGCTATTATAGACCATTTCATGGAGTCGTCGCTCACTCGGTCATCAAGCTAATCCCAATATAGAAATATTGTTAAAAGTAAAAGAGTGCTTAAGAGACTATCTTAATACTTTTGTGTGATGATGCAAATGATGATGATGATGATGATTTGTTTTTAGATTTCCATGAAATATTTTAAAATGACTTTTGCTAGGCATAAATTCCTAAGTGTGATAAAATTTTTGGATAATTCCCTAGGAATTATACCATCATTGCAAAATTGAAGTTTGACATAATGACATGAAAATAGAGTAAGTGTTTATTTTGTTTTTAAAGCATAATTGTGTAACATAATGATTTAAGTCATATGTTTTTATGATTTTGAATAAATGGGAAATAAAATTAGTACAATGGTTTGCGCTAGGCATAGAATATTTAGGTATAGACTTATACCATCATCGCGAAATCCAAAGAAAAAAATAATAGATTTATTGCATGGTTGATTTTTAATTTTTGAAATAGTCAAAAAATATGAAAATGAGGACTTGCACTAGGCATAAAATTCCAATTTTGGTTTTGGAACTATACCATCGTCGCGAAAATCAAAATTTATATATAAATGTAACTTTATTGCATGTTTTGAAAATGATTTTGATTTTTGATAATGCATATAGTTGTCTTTATACTAAACAACTGTTCTTCAAAGAAGAAAATGAATTTATTCCAAACAATTTGCAGAAATATTTCAAAGTATCTTAAAGACAAAATTTAGATTTATAAGGAATCCCATGTGCGTAGGTGAGTTCATTACCAATCTTTATTTATCATAATGATACACAAAATCTCTCAAAGACAAAATATGTGTGCAATTGTATTGTTCATTTACCAGGTTTGAGCAAGATACTATGATACAAGTGATTTGAATTAGCCAAATAAGTGTTCGTTAACCATGATTTAGATGCATATAACCATACCAAACTACTATGTAGGTCAGGTTATCAAGAGCTAGCTCCATAAGCAGACATAGGTCTATACAAAAGAAGGTCGCTAATGTGACAGACATATCGCCATGCTAGGAGTTACCTAAGGCCAAGCGGGTTGGGCACAAACCACCTGTTATGGGGCTTACCTCACAATTTTCGAATAATTGAGAATTCCAGGGATTCAAGCTCATCTGTTGGCAATTTTGGGTACTTTGGGTACATTGCCTTTGCTCAAGTGTATAAGTTGTCATTGATGTCAAGAAGCTTTTGAAGGAATTTGATTTGATGTTAAATAATTTGTTTTGATGAAGGTTACGGCTTGACAGGTTCGAAAGAAAGCAAGTTAGAAAAGTGTCGCGATATCGTGACATGTCGCATTTTCGCGACTTAAGTAGGAGAGAGAAAGCAAGTTAGAAAAGTGTCGCGATATCGCGACATGTCGCAGTTTCGTGACTCAAAGAGGAGAGAGAATGTTTGAGTCAGAAATGTCATGATTTCGCGACATATTGCAAGGAAGGTTGTACGGACGAAAAAGTGTCATGATTTCATGACATAATGTAGAAGAGAGAGTCCGTAGTGTGAATTGTCATGATTTCATGACAAGTTCGAAGAGAGAGAAAGTAACACGAAAAGTGTCACGATTTCATGACATGCTGCAGATGAAAATGTTCCAAGTAAGAACTATCACGATTTTGTGACATGCAACAAAGGAAAGTGTTCCAAGTGAGAACTATCATGATTTCATGACATGAACAGAGGAAAGAGTTCGAAGTGAGAAATATCACGATTTCATGACAGGTTGAAGAGAAAGCGTACGGATGTAGAAAGTGTCACGATTTTATGACAGGTTGAAGAGAAAGCTTACGGTTGGAGAAAGTGTCACGATTTCATGACAGAAATAGAAAGTAGGTCTTCAACAGGAGAAGAGTCACGATTTCATGACAGAAGCAAAATGAAAGAGCATGGAAGAAGAAGCATCATGATTTCATGACAAATTCAAGAAGGAAGAGCTCAAAGGCAAAAGTGTCACGATTTCGTGACATGTTCCATTTTTGCTAGTGCAAGCAGAAAAGAGTGCAAGGAAGCGTAAGTGTCACGATTTCATGACAGAAACTGAAAGCAGGTCTTCTATAGGAGAAGTGTCATGATTTCGTGACAAAAGTAGAAAGGAGGTCGACGAAGGGAGAAGTGTCGTGATATCATGACAAAAGCAAAGTTGATGTTGACAAAGACAAAAGTGTCACGATATCGCGACAAGAGCTTAGTTGAAGTCGACAAAGGCTGAAGTGTCGCGATATCATGACAAAAGCCAAAAGGAAGTGTACGGTTGCAAAAGTGTCATGATATCGTGACATGTTGTAGTTTCACGACAGAAGCTACAGAAGAGTTACAGAGGCAGTGAAGCCGACAAAGTTAAATTTTAGCCAACAAAGATTAGGGTTTGCATTTGGTATAATAGCCGACTAAGATTAAAGTTTTCATCATGAAAATTTTGTTATAAAAGGAGGGCTATTGGGAGAAGTTGTAGGTGAATCATGTGTTGGAATTGCGATGTTCACAGATAGTGCGTAGAGCAAGAAGTTCGATCGTCGAGAGCGGAGTGCAAAATTCGATCATAGTGTGTAGAGTGCATTTTGTCGAATCATTCTAAGTGTGAAAGATTACAAAGGAAGCAGAGAGTGTGAAGACGGTGCTGCTGTGATTGTGCAGAGGTGCAAATATTGAAGTTCGATCAAGTGCGGCTGTGATTGCGCAAAGAATGTAGAAGGCATAGAGAGCACAAAGGGCAAAGATGAATGCGAAGTGCTGCTGCTTGAGGACAGAGGTGCATTGGTTCTTTGAGAAGAACCTGAGGACAGATTTGGCAAGTCTTTGAGAAGGCTTGTGTGCAGAGGATTGATTTGTTCAAAGTTGGACAGATCTGATAGACAGAGGAAGACTTGTACTAGACCGACTGACTATGTTTGGTATAGGTTGCTGAGCTGCTGTGGACGTGATCATAGAAGGCAGAGGTCTCTTAGGCTAAGCATTGAGGATAGGAGGTCTTCGATGGAAAGGAGTTCCACATGCTGGCAAGAGGTAGAGGCAGTTGATCTTCTGAGGGATCATTTCCAGAGCAGAGGGGAAGGTATCTCCTTTGAGCCGAGGCTCATAAACATTGTAATTGGGAAGGATTCCCAAAGAACTTTGAGATAACTTTTAGAGAAAAGTTTTGTGGACGTAGCCCAACCATTCTAGGTGAACCACGTTAAAATTGATGTCACTTTGTGGATGGTTTTGTGCATTGCTTTGATATTGCTTTGGGTATATTGCTTTACTATTTTGAAATATAAAAGAAAAAATAAAAAGAGGTCTTATACTGTTCACCCCCCTCTCAGTATAAGCTTGTGTTCTTCAATTGGTATCAGAGCAGGTGCCTTCGAAAAGTTTAACGACTTGAAGGAAAAGCTAGTAAAGAACACAATGGATTATTCAAGTGGCAATGCAGCACCTATTCTTGATGGGTCAGATTTTGGTCTTTGGAGTGCAAGGATGAAGGTTCATCTAATGGCACTTGGTAATGAGGTATGGGAAGTAATTGAAGATGAGTACACTATTCCTGTACATGGTCCAAATACTAAAGAAGAAAGGCTCCTACATCACAACAATTCAAAAGCAATGAATGCAATCCTGAAAGGCTTACAGAAAGCTAGATCTCACCAAAGTGATTCACTGCAAGACAGCTAGTGAAATGTGGAAACAGATTGCAGGTGGTTCATACAGGTGATACAAATGTCGGAAAGGCCAAGTTGAGACACTTCAAAGGTATGTTTGAACAACTCAAGATGAATGATGATGAAAATATTAGTGACTACATGCTTCGTATGGATGAGGTTGTTAACTCCATGAAAGACTTAGGTCTTGAGCTTGCTGAAAATGATGTTTGTGATAAGATTTTAAGATCTCTTCCTAATAGATTTAGTGAAAATATTTCTGCTATTGAGGAAGCTAAAGATTTGGATAAGTTGAAAAAGGATGAGCTACATAGTATACTTGCAGCATTTGAGTTGAGAACTCAAGTGAAGGTTGATGTCAAGAAAGAGGCAGACTTTCAAGGCTACCAAGAAATCCAAGGGTAAACAACTTCAAGAGAGTGATGAGTCTTCTAGTGATGAAGAGGCATATTACAGCAAGAAAGGCAAGTTCTCTAGAAAGCACAAAAGCATGAAAAATATAAGATGTTTCAATTGTGGAAAGTTTGGTCATTATGCTACTGACTGTACTATTCTCAAGAATGAAAGTGATGAAGATAAACAGGATTCTAAGAGCAAGGATTCTAAAAAGCACAAGCATCACAGGAAGGACAAAGATGAGCACAACAATCAAGGAAAGAGGTATTCTCACAAGCACAAGAAGAGTTTTTACCTAGACAAAGCAAGTAAGTGTTCTAGTAGTGATAGTGAAAGTTCGTCAAGTGATAATGAAAATGAGATGTTGTTCATATCAAAAAAAGAGGAAGAACCGAAACATAGATTCATTATCATGAAATGTCTTAGATGTGGAAATTTTGGTCACCTTGAGGATGATTGTACAAATAATGATTTGGTTTCTAGTATGTATGAGGATGCTTTAGAAAACTATAAGGAAGATGCTTGTATGGTTTTTGAAAAAGGTAGCACCTCTAGTGATAAGAAATCTGGAAAAGGCTTTGATGATTCAGAAAGCAAACAAATAAAGGATCTTGAAAGTGAACTTATTAATGCTCTTAGTGCTTTGAAAAAGGAAAGAAAGAAGAATGATAGACTCAAGGATAAGTTAGATGAATGTTGTATGGAGAGAGATGATCTTATAGAAAATCTTGATTTCTCTATAGCTAAGACACAAGAACTCAAGGATGAGTTAGAATCTAAGGTTCTTGAGTATAGTGAGTTAGAACAGAAAATGGCTTCTTTGAAAGAAGAAACTAAAGAGTACAAGGATAAGCTTTACAGGTTTCAAGATAGCTCCAAAAAGGTTAAGTCACTCATCAAAGGTCAAAGAAAGACAACAGATAAAACAGGCCTTGGTTTTGTTAAGCCACACAAGGAACAAGTTGGAGAGTCTAGTAAGAGACTCCAAAAGGAAGAGAGTTCTGATGAGGAAAGTATTTCAGATCATGAGTCCTTGAATGATAGATGCACAAAAATAGAAAACAGATTTCAGAATGAGAAGAAGAAGTTTTCAGGACCCAAGAGGTCAAATAAAAGAAAATTTCAAGGCAGATGTTTTGCGTGTCACAGGTTCGGTCACATGGCTTCACATTGCATGGCTCAAGTGAAGAAGGTAAATGACAGTTTCAGAAGTGCTAGTTACTTTCAAGGGTATTGCTACTCTTGTCAACAGTTTGGGCACAAGGCAGTCTATTGCAAGGTAAATAACAGGAACAAGTTTGATCAAAACAGGTTCGCCAGAACAGGTTTGGTCAGAACAAGTTTGGCCGAACTGGTGGATTCAAAGATCAGGTTTACCTCAAAGAAACAACATCATCAAGTGTTTCAAGTGCAACAATGAAGGTCACACAGCTAGACAGTGTAGAGCTAAAATTCCAAAATACAGGAATAGGAATAGTGGCATGATCAGGTCCAAGGATCAAGGCATGAACAAGAACAGGGATGAGAACAAGAACAAGAACAATGACAAGAACAGGAATACGGGCAAAGAGTTCAAGAGAAGGCCCGACAAGGAAATTATAGATGCTGATGATGATCAGTGCCTAATGGGAGTTTTACTCCCACCCCATAATTAATCACCTCATCAGGAGGTGGGGGAGGGACTAAGCTAAGAGGCTCATTCTTAGTCCCGAGCCCCAAAGGTGACCCTTTGCCATTGATGACAAAGGGGGAGAGATATGAGTAAGGGGGAGAGCTTCAAGTGAAGAGGAAAGCTTCAAGTTAGGGGGAGCAAAACTTCAAAGGAAGATTCTCAGTTGTGGGCACAGTTTCTCAGTTGTTAGCACAATTGGTTTCAGTTTTGGCTCTTGAGACGTGTTTTCAGTAAAGGTTTGCCATCAATGACAAAGGGGGAGATTGTTGGCAATTTTGGGTACTTTGGGTACATTGCCTTTGCTCAAGTGTATAAGTTGTCATTGATGTCAAGAAGCTTTTGAAGGAATTTGATTTGATGTAAAATAATTTGTTTTGATGAAGGTTACGGCTTGACGAGTTCGAAAGAAAGCAAGTTAGAAAAGTGTCGCGATATCGCGACATGTCGCATTTTCGTGACTTAAGCAGGAGAGAGAAAGCAAGTTAGAAAAGTGTCGCGATATCGCGACATGTCGCAGTTTCATGACTCAAAGAGGAGAGAGAATGTTCGAGTCAAAAATGTCATGATTTCGTGACATATTGCAAGGAAGGTTGTACGGACGAAAAAGTGTCACGATTTCATGACATAATGCAGAAGAGAGAGTCCGTAGTGTGAATTGTCATGATTTCATGACAAGTTCGAAGAGAGAGAAAGTAACACGAAAAGTGTCACGATTTCGCGACATGCTACAGATGAAAATGTTCCAAGTAAGAACTGTCATGATTTCGTGACATGCAGCAAAGGAAAGTGTTCCAAGTGAGAACTGTCACGATTTCGTGACATGCAGCAGAGGAAAGAGTTCGAAGTGAGAACTGTCATGATTTCATGACAGGTTGAAGAAAAAGCGTACGGATGCAGGAAGTGTCACGATTTCATGACAGGTTGAAGATGAAAGCATACGGTTGGAGAAAGTGTCATGATTTCATGATAGAAATAGAAAGCAGGTCTTCAATAGGAGAAGAGTCACGATTTCATGACAGAAGCAAAATGAAAGAGCATGGAAGAAGAAGCATCATGATTTCGTGACAAATTCAAGAAGGAAGAGCTCAAAGGCGAAAGTGTCATGATTTCGTGACATGTTCCATTTTCGCTAGTGCAAGCAGAAAAGAGTGCAAGGAAGCGTAAGTGTCACGATTTCATGATAGAAACTGAAAGCAGGTCTTCTATAGGAGAAGTGTCATGATTTCATGACAAAAGTAGAAAGGAGGTCGACGAAGGGAGAAGTGTCACGATATCATGACAAAAGCAAAGTTGATGTTGACAAAGACAAAAGTGTCACGATATCGTGACAAGAGCTTAGTTGAAGTCGACAAAGGCTGAAGTGTCGTGATATCATGACAAAAGCCAAAAGGAAGTGTATGGTTGCAAAAGTGTCATGATATCATGACATGTTGTAGTTTCATGGTAGAAGCTATAGAAGAGTTATAGAGGCAGTGAAGCTGACAAAGTTAAATTTTAGCCGATGAAGATTAGGGCTTGTAGTCGACGAAGATTAGGGTTTGCATTTGGTATAACAGTCGACTAAGATTAAAGTTTTCATCATGAAAATTTTATTATAAAAGGAGGGCTGTTGGGAGAAGTTGTAGGGTGGATCATGTGTTGGAATTGCGATGTTCGTAGATAGTGTGCAGAGCAAGAAGTTCGATCGTCGAGAGTAGAGTGCGAAATTTGATCGTAGTGTGTAGAGTGCATTTCATCGAATCATTCTAAGTGTGAAAGATCATAAAGGAAGCAGAGAGTGCGAAGACGATGCTGCTATGATTGTGCAGAGGTGCAAAGATTGAAGTTCGATCAAGTGCGGCTGTGATTGCGCAAAGAATGTAGAAGGCGTAGAGAGCACAAAGGGCAAAGACGAATGTGAAGTGCTGCTACTTGAGGACAGAGGTGCATTGGTTCTTTGAGAAGAACTTGAGGACAGATTTGGCAAGTCTTTGAGAAGGCTTGTGTGCAGAGGATTGATCTGTTCAAAATTGGACAGATCCGATAGACAGAGGAAGACTTGTACTAGACTGACTGATTGTGTTTGGTACAGGTTGCTGAGCTGTTGTGGACGTGATCATAGAAGGTAGAGGTCTCTTAGGCTAAGCATTGAGGACAGGAGGTCTTCGATGGAAAGGAGTTCCACATGTTGGCAAGAGGTAGAGGCAGTTGATCTTCTGAGGGATCATTTCCAGAGCAGAGGGGAAGGTATCTCCTTTGAGCCGAGGCTCATAAACATTGTAATTGGGAAGGATTCCCAAAGAACTTTGAGATAACTTTTAGAGAAAAGTTTTGTGGACGTAGCCCAGCCATTCTGGGTGAACCACGTTAAAATTGATGTCACTTTGTGGATGGTTTTGTGCATTGCTTTGATATTGCTTTGGGTATATTGCTTTACTATTTTGAAATATAAAAGAAAAAATTAAAAAGAGGTCTTATACTGTTCACCCCCCCTCTCAGTATAAGCTTGTGTTCTTCATCATCAACCCTTATTTTCTTTTCAATGGGTAGGGAAAGGTATTTGATTGCTTTTGCTTTTGTTTGTTTCTCTTTTCTTTTCTTTTTGTATTTTTGTATTTTGGCTTGATATTTGAGATAATGCTGAAATAACTTGTTTCTTTTTCTCTTTTTCTTGAACTTTTCTTTTCTTCCTATACTAGGGATACTTGCTCGAATTAGCTATAGAGCAAGGGATTTTTATTTCGGGTAGGGGTGAGCTTGTCCTTTTGCCAATTCTCAAAAATTCTAGACCATGTGCATGATAGGATAGCAGGGGAACTTTTCGCTCAAGAAACCACTTCTACTATGTAGCATAGCATGGAAATTACAAATGTAATCATTTTATTGTGAAAATATATGCTTGGTTTAATTAAATAACAAGATCAATTCTCTATGCTCAAACTTTATTTAATTAAATTTTGTGGACTTTGATATAAGAGAGATTAGTAATCATGCCAGATAAAATCAAGATATTTATTTTTGTGTTTGTGATAGTGGGGGATTCCAAATAAATGCTAATTTATCCAAAATAATTTGAAAATATAACTGCAATGCTTGAAGAAGAAATATATACAACAAATATTTTTGAGGAGTTTGATAATTTTGACTCTCTTTCTTCTTTATTTTTTTGGGTTTCAAAAGAGTTAGTAATATTGTTGTTTTGACTTTTTATTTTTTTCATTTGTTTTTGTTTAAACAGTTTTATATTTTTTTTTTTAAATGAGACAACATGCAAAATATGTACAAATGATGAAATGACCAAATTTTATACATAATATCGCTTAAGATGCATAATATTCATAGGTTCTTTTAAATCTTTACCATCTAAGGTAGCTAATTTGTATGCTCCTGATTCAAATTTAGCAGTAATAATATATGGTCCAAGCCAGTTGGACTCAAATTTAACTTTAAGGTCTTTAGTTGCATTAGTATTTTTTTTATTTTCTTTTAAAACAAGGTCACCGACCTCAAAGGATCGATGACGAACTTTCTTGGCATATGATCTTTTAAGCTTATTTTGGTAAGCATGAAGATGCTCCAAAGCATTGATGCGCTTTTCATCTAGAAGTTCCAGTTGACTCAGTCTTCCAGATCGATATTCATCTCCTACTTCGGTATCTTGAAGTAGTAGAGCCAAAGAAGGAACTTCTAATTCAAAAGGAAAAATGGCTTCAGCGCCATAAACCAAGACAAAAGGTGAAGTTCCAGTGGGAGTTCGAACACTAGTTCGATAGGCCCACAAATCTGGATATAATTGAATGTGCCAGTCACGGCCAGATTTATTGACCAATATTTTGAGAATTTTGATTAGGGTTTTGTTAGATGCTTCTGCTTGGCCATTACCCTGAGGATAATAGGGAGTGGACCAGCGATGTTGAATCTTATATTTCATGTTTGAAATAAGCTCCATTGTCTGAGATGAGATTTGTAGGAATTCTGAACCTACAAATGATTTGATTAAAAATAAATTTAGAGACTTGTGTTCCAGTGTAGGAAGCTAAAGGCATAGCGTCAACCCACTTCGTGAAATACTCAGTGGCGGTTATGATGAATTTGTGTCCATCAGATGACACAAGATTAATTTTTCCAATAATGTCTAAGCCCCATTTTGAAAAGGGCCAAGGAGATGAAATAGCCTATAGCTCTTGTGCAGGCGCATGGACAAGGTCAGCATGTTTCTAGCACTTGTCACAATGGCGCACATACTCATGTGCATCATTTTCCATGGTAGGCCAAAAGTAGCCTATCCTAAGGAGATTTTTAGCAATGACACTACCACTGAAGTGTCCTCCACAAGATCCATCATGGACTTCACTTAAAGTTGATTTGGATTCTTCTAGATTCAAACATCTCAATAGGATACCTTCAAAAGATCTCCTATATAAAGTATTGCCAATTATTACAAATTGACTTGCTCGTCTACGTAACAACCGACGTTGGTTTCTATTAGAATTGGCAGGGAAAGTCCCATTTTGAAGAAAATCAACTATATCTATATACCAAGGGTCAGGAGTAGTTTCATTGATTAGAAACACATCCAAAGGTTCTAAACATGACTTATTTGAAGCGGGTTCCTAGAGTCGACGAATAATGATGGTGGCATATTCGTCATCTAACTCCAAGGGTAGAAGAGATGCAGCTGCGGCCATAGCGTCAACCGCACGGTTGCTAGTTCGCGGAATAGCTTCCAAAGTAACTTTATCAAACAAGGATAACAATTGCAAAACATATGCTTTATATGGGTGCAATTTATCATCTCTGGTCTGATAAACTTCATTAATTTGATTTATGACAAGTTGGGAATCACCAAAAACTAGCAGATGTTTGATTTTTAATGCCAAGGCAGCTCGTAATCCAAGGATTAGAGCCTCATATTCAGCAGTATTATTGGTGCAAGCAAATGTTAATTTGAAGGACAAAGGAATGATGTGTTTTTGCGGGGATATTAAAATAATACCCGCACCAACCCCACTCATGCATCGGGCTCCATCAAAGTATAAGGACCATTGTTCAATATGGTCTGCCTCTAATTGAAGGCATTCATTAGGAAACTCAATGATGAGGGGATGGGTAGACTCTAAGGGTGCAGCAGCTAACTGATCTGCTATGATTTGACCCTTAATAGACTTTTTTCCTATGAATGTGAGTTCAAACTTGCTTAGAGCAAGAACCCACTTGGTTGTGCGACCCGATAAATAAGGTCGACTCATGAGATACCACAAGGGATCATATTTAGCAATGACATATGTTTTTTTACTAAGCATATAATGGCATAATTTCTACATAGAAAATATGACTGCTAGACATAGTTTTTATAATGAGGTATAATGAGTTTCATAACTGATTAAAGTTTGGCTAATGTAATAATTAGCACATTCTTTGTTCTCATCATCAAGCTGAGCTAACATAGCGCCTAAAGCAAAATCTAAAGCTAAAATATATAGGAGAAATGGGTGATCAGGTCTAGGCGATGAAAGCATAGGTGGGTTAAGGAGGTATTGTTTGAGAATTTCAAAAGCTTCTATACATTCGTCGTCCCAATTAAAAGGGACATCCTTCTTAAGGAGCTTAAGAAAGGGACTAGTTTTGTCTACCAACTTATCGATGAAGCGACGGATGGCTTGAAGTTTACCTTGTAAACTATGTAACTCAGATATATTGGTAGGTGCAAGCATATCAGTGATAGCCACAATCTTGAGAGGATCGATTTCGATACCACGTAAAGAAACTAAAACCCCTAATAGTTTACCGAAATTAACTCCGAATATGCATTTGGCTGGATTTAATCGAATAAGGTATTCTCTTAACCGATTAAATACTTTTCTCAAATCATCTAAATGATCATTGTTTTTAATAGAGCAAGCTATAATATCATCTACGTAATCATGTAGGATATCATGCATCATATCATGAAAGATATAAGTCATAGCTCGTTGATATGTTGCGCCTACATTCTTTAAACCAAATGGCATTACTTTCCAACAAAAGGTACCCAAAGGGGTAATAAAAGCAGTTTTATCCTGATCTTCAGGAGCTATCCTGATCTGATTGTAGCCAAAAAATCCATCCATTAGGGACATCATTCCACTCCCGACGGTAAAGTCAATGATTTGGTCCATGTTTGGAAGAGGAAAATCATCTTTAGGGCATGCAGCGTTAATATCTCTAAAGTCCATGCAAACCCTAACTTTGGTAGCTTCTTTCTTGGTGACTGGAACTACATTCGAGATCCATTTAGCATAATCAATAGCTTGTATGAAAATAACATTCAAGAGTTTTTCTAACTCCCCTTTGACTAGCAGGGCCACTTTGGGATGCATTTTTCTAAGTTTCTGTTTAATAGGTTTAGCATCCGGATGGACTACTAGATGATGCATGACTATAGAAGGGTCCAGACTGGGCATATCTTCATATGTCCAAGTGAAGACATCTTCATATTCTTTAAGGAATGCAATGTATTCATCTTGTTTTTCTTGACTTAATGTTGATCCAATATTGATTATGTGAGGATTATCCTCAGTTCCAATGTTAACTTTAAGGACATTTTCTACTTCCATGTGTAGATCTCTTTCAAAATTAGGTGGGGCGGGTGAAACGCCCAATTCTTGTAATTCTTTTAAGGTTAAGTTGGATAATTCTTCTTGATGAGTGGTGGCCTCAAGTTGGGCTATAGTTGGTATAGAACCATCAAAATAAAAACCATTGTGTAACAACTCTTCAATGGAGATATCATGGAAAATATCTCCTTCCAACTCCTCATCGGATTCAGCAATCAATTCAAGGTAAGCTATGGATAGCATATTGTAGGTAAAGGGATTATTCTTAGAACATAAAGAATCTTGTTTATCTAGATAATCTTGATAACATATGAGTTGACCATCATCTTCAAAATGGAAGGGTTGACCCTTACTAGGAAATAGGCCCACACCACATCGAGCAGGCCATGGCTCTACCTCAATAGGTTCTTTCATACCATTTTGGAAAGGTCCCAAGCCTTTCCCTTTATAGCCCATTTTAAGCATTATGGGCTTAGCTTTAATATATTCATTAGAAAAATAACATCGGGCATATCCCTCATGATGAGTTTTGATATTCCCTGGGTATTCTTCCCCAATCATATCCTTTATAAATAAAAGCACAACTCCCGACTTGGTAAGTACTTCCCATAGGTTGTGGGAGGCCCAAAGTATGAGGAGATGGTGGCAAGTTATTTAAAAGAATTGAATCTTGCATAAAAGCATTTGTTTTTTCTGATATTAAGATTGTGGATAAATCCGGTAAAAGTTCATCAGAAATAGCATAAGATGTAGAAGGATCATTCCCTATATATTTAGATGTGGAAGGTATGATAGATGTTGATAATGTGGAATTGTTAATAAATGGGTCTATAGGTTTTCAAATTATAGGGATAGAACATGAAGGATTGGTTGTGGATTGAAGATCTTTTTGAGGTTTTAGTGTGGTTTGTTTAGAAGATGGTTGAGTTAAATGTATAGGTGTAGTTGATGGAGTAGATGATGTTATGTGTGTGTGTTTCACATGTTTAGATGAAAAATAAGAATTAGGATGTGTGGATGATAGAGCAGGGCAAAATTGCACTCCAACAGGTTTTGCCAAAGCACACATATCAAAGGGTCTAGGGTCACCATGGATAGTGACCAACTAATTTTTAAATTCAAATTTAACACACTAATGTAAAGTGGAGGGAACCACTCGCATCGCATTGATCCAAGGGTGACCCAAAAGTATATTGTACGATGTTGGGCAATGTACAATAAACACGGTTGTATCTAGGGTTCTAGGACCAACTTGCAAGGGTAAGGTAATTACTCCACACGTTTCTTGTGTCTAGTCATTGAAATCTTTGATAATCATGTCAGTTTTCTTCATTTCATCACTTCTAAACCCAAATATTTGGTAGAAGTCAAAAGTGCAAATGTTTAGAGATGAACGATTATCAATCAAGACTCTTTTAATAGCTACATCTCCAATTAGAGCAATAATATATAAGGGGTTATCCTTATGTAAACTATGTTGTGGGATATCTTTATCTTGGAAGTCAATACAATCAACTTCTCGAGTGATGATAGTATTGGACATGGCTTCAGGTTAAATATTTTGAGGTACCATAATTTGGCTTAATGTAAGCATTAACTCATCCCTATGGGTAGAAGAAGATCTTAACAAGTCCAAAAGGGAAATTTTGGCTGTAGTATTGGATAATTGTTCATTAATATTGTAAGGAGGTTTTAGTTGAACATTAGACATATGATTCCCTTTATTGGGATTTTTCAAAATAATTGGAGTTGATCCATCATTCTGAGTTTGATCTTTTTGAGAGTTTTGAGCCTGTTGTCTGGTAACAACTCCGATGGTACCCATAATGTTATATTGAAGACGCTAAACTAGTCTTGGTTGAGTGTTTATGGCTTGTTCATTAGGAAGGAATTGATTAGAAGAGGGTCGAGTAGTAACTCTTCTAGGAAATGGTTCTTCTGGAACCATAGCATCTATGATGGGTTGAATAGGATCTGATTCATTTTTAGAACTATTTGATTGGTTTGAGGTGATGTCTATTTCACTTTCAGTATCTGATTCTACATCACTAGGATTGAGAGTTTGAATATTATGTAGGGGTCTGGTCGTGAACATGGATAAGGTTGTGCCAAATATTTGAGGATCCTGAAAAGATAATTGTCTGCTAATAGTCCCTACATATTGGGTAGGAGGGGGAACATTATGATGTTTGATTTGATTGGCCACTTCTTTACCATGTTTTGGTAAAGGATGTTGAAATATATCTAATGATTGATTAGCATTTTGATTTTGATTTTGGGGAATGGTATTTTGAGCATTATTAGGAGCATTTTGTTTAGGTTGGAAAGCTTGCACCTCCATTTCATTATTATCAATCAAATCTTGTATTTTATGTTTCAATCTTTGCAAGAATTTGTAGCATGTCCAGGTCCTCTATGAAAATCATAATGTAAATTAGCTCTGTATCTAGGTATAGTTGGATCAGGTTCCCGGATAGCTGGTAATTGAATCAAGCCTCGTGCTAATAATTGAGGAAGAATGATTGATAAAGGTTGATTCAATCTAGTAAATTCTCGAGGAGGTTTATCAGGAGATTTTAATATAAATTTTTTTGTTGTCTTCATTGTATTGATATTAGCAATGTTTCTACTATCAGTGACTCCATCACCTACAACTTGTTTGTTTTTATACAAATTTCTAGATTTTTTCTCATCATCTTTCTTTTTGAGCTGACCTCTTCTAATGAGAGCATCTTCTACCCTTTGAGCTAAGTCTATAGCTTGATCGAAGGTAGTTAAGGTAGCAGTTGATAACTCATAAGATATTTGTTCTTGTAAATTATTAATAAAAATGTCCAACATTTCCCTATAAGGTAGCACAAAGTGCAGTTTTCCTTTCAACTGCCTCCATCTAGCTAAGAAATCAGCAAAACATTCATCTTTGTCTTGTTTTAAGTTGTACAAATCTTTAATGGTGACATGCCTCTCGATGTAGGCACTAAATTGATGGACAAACAATTCAGCTATTTCTTCAAAGTTTCTCAAAGAATGAGTGGGCAATTGATAGTACCACTCTAATGCCATTCCACCTAAGATTTTCGAGAACATTTTTAGTAATAGCAAGTCATCATGTGATATATCATGACTTGCTATCCTAAACATGCGAAGATGCTCTATGGGATCTTTAGTTCCTTTATATATAGGCAGGATGGGTATGGGGAAGTGTTTAGGGTATGGTTGTGCCACAACTATGGGATCCAGAGGTTGACTACATATCTCTCAATAATTGTACGAGGGACGGTAGGGATCTATCTGGTCCATGCGCGAAGCTAACTATTTCACCATGGCTTCCAGATTACTGGTTTGCCCATCATATTGGTTCGATAGGGCATTAATATGGGATTTGTGAGCATATGATGGAGGGACATGGAGATTAGATGCTATATTGCTATTGTGTAAATTGTTGGTAGGAAGGGTGTTATGAAGAAATTTTGAAGTTGTATTATGTTGTATGCCCGATTGTTGAAAATTGGTGTTTGGCTTCATTTTAGGTTTTTGTCTACTTGAAGCATATTGATCAATAGTTTGGCGAAGTAAAGCAGTGAAGGAAGGTTTCTTTTGTGTGGGAATGATTTTAGGCTCAATAAAAGGTTCCTTAGGGGGTTGGGTAACCTGTTGTTTTGGCATGTTCTGAATCATAGTGACCATATCTCTATTGGATGGTCTAGATTTATCACTTTCTTGATCAATGAAAGACAAGGGATTAGTGTGTATGTCAAACATATGTTCCATGGCTGCTTGAGTGTCACTAATTTGTCCTTTATCAATACGAACTGCCATATTAAGAGCACCAATGTTATTATTGAAAAATTTCCAAAAATGATCTAAATTATCAAAAGCAATAGTTCCATCTGGAGCTATTCTAGGGGATGAGGATCCTTCCTCTTTAAGATTTTCTTGTTGTTCATTTTCTTTAGCCAGGTCATCTTCTGGCTGTTCTAGAGTTTCTCCTTTTGAAATTGATTCCTCAGGAAGGACATTTGGGTTTTTTGTTTTGTCTCCTAACCAATCTTCTTCTTCTTGTTCATTTTGTTTACCATTCCTAAGTTTAGGCATTGTGCTTAAATTTAGATTTCAGCAAATATATATATACTTATGAAAAATCAGTTTAGGCATTGTGCCCAAGTTAGAGAAGCTATTGAAACAGAAGCTAATTATGATAAATCAGTTTTGGGACGAAATCATTTGGACGTTCTGTTGCAGACAAAATCGTTCGATCTGAGGCAATATCATCTGATCAGAGACGATATTGTCCAACGGATGAAACAAACTCTAAAAATGGCATGAAAAACAAGAAAATGGGTAGCAGGTAGTTTGGGAGCGGTTTTGGGGTTGAAATTTGAATTTGAATTATTACTAAGGTAATTTTAATTATTTACTAAGTTTTACTACACCAATTTTAGGGTGCTACGGGGAACATTTTTAGTAATAGCAAGTCATCATGTGATATATCATGACATGCTATCCTAAACATGCGAAGATGCTCTATGGGATCTTTAGTTCCTTTATATATAGGTAGGACGAACATGGAAAAGTGTTTAGGGTATGGTTGTGCTACAACTATGGGATCCAGAGGTTGACTACACATCTCTTGATAATTGTACGAGGGACGTTAGGGATCTATCTGGTCCATACGTGAAGCTAACTATTTCACCATGGCTTCCAGATTATTGGTTTTCCCACCATATTGGTTCAATAGGGTATTAATATGGGATTTGTGAGCATATGATGGAGGGACATGAAGATTAGATGCTATATTGCTATTGTGTAAATTTTTGGTAGGAAGGGTGTTATGAAGAAGTTTTGAAGTTGTATTATGTTGTATCCCCGATTGTTGAAAATTGGTGTTTGGCTTCATTTTAGGTTTTTGTCAATTTGAAGCAAATTGATCAATAGTTTGGCAAAATAAAGTAGCGATTGAAGGTCTCTTTTGTGTGGGAATGATTTTAGGCTCAATAACAGGTTCCTTAGGGGGTTGGATAACCTGTTGTTTTTGCATGTTCTGAATCATAGTGACCATATCTCTATTGGATGGTCCAGCCTTATCACTTTCTTGATCAAAAAAGGACAAGAGATTAGTGTGTATGTTAAACATATCTTCCATGGTTGCTTGAGTGTCACTAATTTGTCCTCTATCAATACGAACTGCCATATTAAGAGCACCAATGTTATTATTGAAAAATTTCCAAAAATGATCTAAGTTATCAAAAGCAATAGTTCCATCTAGAGCCATTCTAGGGGATGAGGATCCTTCCTCTTTAAGATTTTCTTATTGTTCATTTTCTTCAGCCAGCTCATCTTCTGGCTGTTCTAGAGTTTCTCCTTCCAGAATTGAATCCTTAGGAAGGACATTTGGGTTTTTTTTTTGTCTCCTAACCAATCTTCTTCTTCTTCAGTTTGTTTACCATTCCTAAGTCTAGGCATTGTGTTTAAATTTAGATTTCAGCAAATATATATATACTTGTATATATATATGCAACAAGCTTAAGAGGTATATATTTTAATTATATACCTACTATAGTAAAAAAATAAAATGTTTTGGTTTTGTTATGTTTTTTGGTTTTTCTTGTTTTTTATTTTTTTCTTTTTTTTTTTTTGTAACAATATTATAAAGATAACAAACAGCACACTAAATGCAAGAAATAATAATGATGAAAGCAATGATCTAGTTTTCTATAAACAATTTATAAATATCATTAATGGGCTCGAGTTCTTCAGGAGTCATGAAGTGTTCTTCTTCAAATTGAAAATTTTCTTTCAAGAATTTAATGAAATGTGCTATAGCAATACCATGTATTTCAGATTCTGGTTGATAATAATAATTCTCATGACAATATTCACGATATAACATAGCTCTAGGAACTCTATTCCATATTTTTCTAATCATAAGATCAGTTTCTTGGACTTCTATATGAACTAGAAATTGGCGTACCTCAGCTACATTCTCGAGGTATTCCTTGAAGGTGAACAATTCTGAAGACACAAGAGCTCTCCTATAAGCTAACCACCTATGGTAGGCTCTCTGAAGTTCATGATAAAAAATGAGTTGATGAGGATCCAGGATCCTATCTAGGGCAAACCTCTTGATTTGTCTAAGTTCGGTTGATCTAGATGAAATGATACCTAGCCTCCTATCAAGTTCTTTCCACAAAAGTTGGTTTCTATCTATTTTAGGCACACTAAGCACAAAATTAACTTCTATGGCTACTAATTGGTTTTCAACATTTATAGTGACAACTAGTCTTTTCTTAGGAGCTACCATCTAGACATGATATGCAACTTAGTAGTTTTCTAATGATTTTAAATACATCTATGTTTTTGTATTTTTTTTTTTCAAAAGGTTTTAGTTTCACGTCGGGTTCACCAAAATGTATCGTTCCAAATTTTTCGCACCCTTACCTTCAGGCTAAAGGATCCGCGCCCGAAAGTGGGATGCGGGAAGGATGGGACAATACCTCGGATTGAGAGGCCCTTTGAAGGTCCCGCCTCTTGGGGGAGGGGTATTAAGGTGATTTTTTTATGGATGGTGGGGTTCACCAGGAAACATTTAGTGGCAGTTTCCACGCCTAGGTTGGGAATGAGTTTAATGTGTTCAATTTTAGCTTTAAACATCCAAGTCCTAGGTTTTTCCAGATGAAACTAAGTTGTTCTATTATGAAAATGCAAGTTAAATGAAGACAAAAAACAAATTTAAATAGAAAACACAGAGAATAATTAAGTGAAGAAATTTATACCTAGTTTCGGATGTCTGATGGAGGTTCTGATTTTTGAAGCAGTCAAGATCATCTTGAATTTGACAGAATCATCTCCAATTTGACAGGATCGTCTGAGATCTGACGAATTCGTCAAACAAATTCGTCAGAGACCTGCAATCAGAGAAATGGACACAGAATACAAAAAATGCAGCTATGCTAATAAAGAAAAATGATGTGAAATGACAAAATGATGTTAATAAGATAATCCCAAATAAAAATGCAAATAAATTATCATGCTTGAATAGATAATCATGACTTTATTATGTACTTAATCTATATGGGTGAACTCCAAGATGCGGAATAGCAAAAAATAATAATAAATTGAATAGATGCAGAATAAAACAGCAGACGAGAAAAGAAAAATGCAAACTCTAGGCAGTAATTGCCCCCAACACTGATTGCAGTTGAAATCATCTCGAATTGGGATGGGATCATCCAATATTTATACAAGATCTTCTACGATGATCTGAGCTTGCTTCGACTGAAAAAAATGAAGTTCCTGCAAACAAACTTAGAAAAATACGAAGGCAAATGGTGATTTAAGATGGTCTAATGCATGTAGAACTCGTGTTACAGGAAATTTCATCCAAGGGGATGTCAAGGGGGGTCTTGAGGTTTAAATAGGATTATGAGGGAGGTTACGAGGTTGGAGATCATCCTAATCTGGAAGATCTCCAACGAGGGAGGTCTCTAACGGTGCAGACACGCTTCTGCTCAGATTAGAGACGCCGTTGAAATAGAAGCTAATTATAAAAAATTAGTTTTGGGACGAAATCGACTGGACATTCTGCTCTAGATGAAATCATCCGATCTTAGGCGATATCGTCTGATCGGAGACGATATCATCCAACGGATGAAACAAACTCTAAAAATGGCATGGAAAACGAGGAAACGGGTAGCAGGCGATTTGGGAGCGGTTTTGGGGTTAAAATTTGAATTTGAATTATTACTAAGGTAATTTTAATTATTTGCTAAGGTTTACTGCACCAATTTTAGGGTGCTACGAGTAGGCAATATATATACCTTGTGAGTTGGTAATGGGTCTTTGTATATACCATCTACTGATTGGTAGGGGCCAGTGGAGCATCTACTTGAAGCTCATTCCTCTCAATCATATCTTGTACTAGGTTTTTAAAACCATAGCATGTTGGTAAATCATGGCCACTTTGTCGATGAAATTTACAATATTGATCCTCTCGGCATCCCATAGGTTTGGATTTGCCTATTTCTAGATTGATAAGTTTGATATCTGGCAGATTAATCATTTTTGCAACCCACAATAGATCGAATAGAGAATCCATGGATTCAACGAAGGGAGTAAATTGTCTCTTAGGGAAACGTTGTTGGTTTTGTTCCTGATTTGCTTGACCTTTACTATTATAACTCACAGGAGGAGGTTGGTCCTGATAGTTCACCTTGTGAGGAGGCATAGCTTGTATAGGCCCAGGGACATTTATGGCCACTTGATTGACCATTGTTGGATTTGTAGGTGTCGAACTACTTTTAGGGTTCTTTGTCCACTCTTTCTTGTGAGGTTTGGCTATTTCTCCCTCTTGGATTTTTATTTCTTATATATTTCTAGCCTGTGCTAGAGCTTCTAGCAAGTTAGGGTATTACTATAATTGCAATATTAAAGAGATGGATTTTAAGCAACTCTTTGAAAATAAATGAGTTAACTCAGTCACTGGCAACAGATAAGGTAGCTTAGCCAAAAGCATTCGCAACCTATTTTCATAATCAGTAATCAACTCATCATCATTTTGCTTTAACCTCGTGAGGTTTTTTAATGTTGCCTTTATTTTGGTGTTAGTGAAATGTTCTAAAAATACGTCAGTAAATTGTTCAAATGTATAGATGCTATGTTTTAGAAGTTGGTTGAACCACTCAATGATAGGGCCAGAGAGGGTACTTATAAAATTTCTAAGGAGCAATGCATCATGGTCCTGTATGTTAAAGCACAAATTTAGAAATCTAGTAGCGTGCTCTTGAGCATCTTCTTCCCCCTTGAATCTATCAAATTTTGGTATTTTGAAATGTTCAAGATAAATCAAGGAAGGAATTGATGGATGTAACGATTGATTTTTTAGTTGACACAAAGTGGATTTTTGAAACCCATTGCCAGTTGTCTTATCTTCTACAGTTTCAAGCATGAAAGCAAAGCTTGATACGCATCTAAGGATTTGATTTTATCTTCCTTGTTTTTAACTCATAGAGGTGGATGAGGAATATTAAGCATAGGTTGGGGTGGTTGATTGACATCATCCATGCCTCCATAAGGTGCTTCTACATAATCCTTATTTTTTTCCAGGCCATCATAAGCCCCATAGGGTGTTTCAAGTATGGACCTATAAAGAGGAATGAAAGCCTGTTGAAGGTGATCTATGTTTGGCCTAACATAGATATTTCGTTCAGGCCTATGAGGTCTAGGAGGAAACATTAGATTAGGTCTAGGAGACCTATCTTGTTGAAATTTTGGTTACCTCAGGTGAGCCTCTTGTCTACGCATATTTGGAGTAGAAACTCCATTATGCAAAGTATCTAGAATTCATCATTCAAATATTTCTTTCTCTAATTGTTATTGCTACTATAAAAGATCTAGGTGATGTTTATCAGACCTAAGTTGATTAAACTTGGCTTGTAATTCAATGTACTTCTTTACCAACTGATTGATCTGATCAGTTGTAGTAGGTCTAAGTGCCTTAGTACTATCACCTTGGTTTCTATCATGTTTGGGAGGATCTGTGAGATCTATTATGTGCTTCCCTCGATTGAGCGCAGTCGCATTAACTTGCGGTTCTCTCTTGAACATGTATTCTTGGTAATCTATCGAGGTAGAAGCACATCTTGCTTGCATGGAATGATGAGGAGAATCAGGATCCTCCTCAAGTCTTCCCTCGTAAGTAAGGAAAGGTAGGGTGGAAGTGGCCCACCCATGGCGATGAGTATCATACTCATCATAGTTTTGATACCTTGGGGTAGAGTGATTTGAAATTCTAATATGATCATCCAACCCTACCCTAGGTGTGAACTCTTGGTCCTGCGTATGAGCAGGAGAAATGGACCAAGCAAGAACATGAATGTGTGGTATTGCTCTATGTGAAAGTGCCTCATTGCACGATGACTCTTCTTGAAAGAAGGTATTTGTATAATTTGTATTAGTGAGAGTTTCTCAAAGTAGGACTACAACCTGTAAGGGTACCTCATGGAGGAGTTTCTTGTAAGCTAAACCTTCTAGTTTAAACTCTAGGACTAACCATCCACTCATCTGTCGCTTTATGACTAGGGAGAGTAGTTGACTGTCAAGTAGGAATAATCAGGTTCCTAGGTTCAACACGAAGATTCTTTATATCCTCTTCTTTACTTCTCATAACGTCTACCCTTGAATGGGCTTGGCTATAGGTACATACCATAGCTATGTACTCTAAACTGCTATATGTTTATCTTCTTTACAATTTCTATGAATTTGAAACAAACAAACAATAGAAACACACAAGCATAGAAGTGATTATCTCTTTTAAATATTTTAAATGTGAATCCCTAAATTTTTTGTTGTTTCAAGTTGTGTTGTTTTGTAAATAAAATACTTGGCGTAATTGATTTTGTTGATGTAATACTCAAAATTTTAAGTGGTTTTCACCTATACACTCATAGCTCGACAACCGGTATTGAAATTTTGGTCACGTAAACCAACCAAAGTATGGTGATGAAATCCATACCTGATCAGGGAGCATAGGTCCTGTTGATCCTCACCCAACACCCCATGTGCAATGAGACACCCCTCCAAAGAGGGATGCATGCTATTTTGCATAGTTAGGAAAGATCTTGTAGTTGGTATTAGCAAATAAAACAAGGTACATGGGATTTTGAGTCAATGGATGGAGATGAAACCCACCATCATTGAACTTTATCAATGGTTGGGAATGAAGTCCAACTCACCAACATTTAATTAGATCATGGTGTGTGTGTGTTCCTTTTAAAATATTGAAATAAAATAATACAACATTCAAATGATGATTCACTAAATGCATGAAAGTACATTTTATATTCAGACTTGTTAGTAGCATAAAAAGGAAACCACTAAAATTGATAACCTATATGAACTTAACCTTCTTTTTGGTAAGTTGCAAATAGATAAACTAGACAAAAAGCATACAAAATATTGTTCTTTTTCCTATTTTTCTTAATCTTATTAATGCAAAAATTTAGAAATATGATATCTACCTTTCAATGCATGCAAAAGACAAGAAAACTTTGAAATTTTAGTGATTTAAACAATATATATGCAAATTGAAGGTTCAGAGGGGTGTCTTTTCTGACCTAAAATATGTTGTTTTTAAAAAATTTTGCAGAAAACCTCTGGTTTTGTAACCGTCCCAGGTGGGGGCGGTTAGCATTTTGGCCCCTGGTTGTGTCACCTAGTTGGTCATCCCTACCTGTGTCACCTAGCAAAAAAGGGGTCATTTTTTCTCATAACAGTCAAAACCTGTAGCATCAAAAACAGAAAATGGAGGTCAAAAATAAACACATTCAAAGGGGAGAGATAAATAATCTCAAATATTGTTATCACCACTAAAGAAGCAAAATTTACGAGATCGTCTTAAGGGTTATTTATTGAAATGTAAAGCAGATTAGAGCAAGCATTCAAAGGGAAAGTGCACAATAAGTAATCTACTGAAATGAAGAGTAATGTGCAATAAAAGAGGTGGATTTCTCCTTGTATTTATTCACTCATGGATTCAAATAGGATTACAATACATCCCCTCAAGGGCTTTATAACTTGATACATTTCAACATTACAAGATACAAAGGATCTAATCCCTTGCAAGGTCTTAATGGCATGCTTTAATGTTCATTTCACATCCCACACTCGAGAGCTAGTCTTGGGCCTATCCTTTTGTGCCTCTTAGATCCTCCCTCCTATATAGCATACCTACACCTACATACAAGGAATTGAAATTGGCTAATAGCATACGCATTTATTGATAAAAAACCTTGAAAACATAGAAAAATGAATCTAGAAATAACAAAACTTTTCTATAATAAATCAAAACAACTACAAAATGATCTATAATTAAAGCATGATGTTATCTAGATAGTTTTGGAAGGATCTGAGAATAAAATAAAGGGAAATTGTTAGAAGAAACTGTGACTATCCCTGACAGGGACAACTATACTTGTAACAATGAAACCTCCAATTTGACCATCAAAACAGCTCCAAATTGTTGAGCAAGGTGCAGCGACAGTATCGTCATTGTTGTCAACACACTCAGATGGACAAGTTGATGCAGTGGATAGTTGTTCGGAGGTTTTTCGGAGTATGTATAGTGGTGTTAAATGCTTATGAGAATTTTTTTGATGTTCGGGTGAAGTTGTTACAGGTTTTTCATGCAAATTTGCAAAATTTGTAAAAATCCTCAAGAAGTTGTCAAAGTAGCAAAACTATCAAAGTTGTAAAAATCCTCAAAGTTGCAATAACATCAATGGAATGTGTTGGACGGGCCAAGATACTATTTGGAGGTTTTTTTATCATTATAAAGTGTGGTTGCAGTGTTGGGATGGTCAGTTGCTTCGTCAGTGCATTGTTGGTCAGTTTCATGCTTTATATGACAGGTGTAAAATCTATGTCGGAGGTCACTTTGTGGGAGGAATATTAAGCAATCCGTGAGGAATTGGATCTCAATTTTTTTACTGGAGGTATCTCGATATACTAAGAGATTAATTTTCAAGTTTCATCTCAAAAAGAATCTGGAAGAAGAAACGGTGAGCGTTGCAAAATGGCTTTGGAGCACTTTTTCCAGTTTATGTGACGTGTAAAATCATCATCAGAGGCCACTTTGTCAGAGGTACTACGAATAATTAGTGAAGAGTTAAAATCTAAAATTTAAACTAAAGGTATTAAGTTTATCCAAGAATATATTTTTCAATTTGTAGCCCATTTGTAAATTTGAGGAGGAAGTTATGACTATTACAAAAAGCCCTATCAACTCTTTTTGACAATTTTGGCAGTTTCTAAGAATATAACGGTTGAGTGATACTTTTGTGTAACTGAAAAAAAAAAAGTTGCATTTTTTAATGTGAAGGATATATATGTTTTAAAATAAAATTGAGAAGTGAGTTTTTTGGAGAAAGGACTGTCGGTGCATGTTGTGAAGATTTTTTTTCTTTGGCATTTTGATTGAAAAATGTGCAAGGTGTGAGATAATCAATGTGCAGAGTTGAGAAGATTGAAAATGTTAGACAGAAGATTTTAGAGGAGAATATTTGTGATCTAGACAACTCATGGTCTTTTGATGAGATTTAAAACTTTTATCAGAGTTTTTTAAATTTTTTGGGTCGGTGCTTGGCAATAGGGGTCAGTGCTCCTTGCAATTAGTGCTGCTAAAGTTCGGGTTGGTTGGTGCCATTCCCTGTAGTTGGTGCTACAAAAATATTGTAAAGACCAAATATTTTTTAGGCTGGATTTGGATGGGAGTCCAAATAGTCAATTGGAACAATGGTTTTCCCACATCAGGTTTCCACTATAAATATGGTGTTATGTGATGCATGTTTGTGTGATTGCTTGTTTTGATTTGATTTTTTAGTTGGATTAAATTTTTAATACACACTGATTCACCCCACCTCTCAATGTCACACTTAATTCAATACAAATTTCCCCAAATTTAAACACAAGGCTAATCTAGACATTCCTAAATGACCTATGGTGGAATTTACTCAAAATTTCCTACTATTTTCTAACCATCCCTAACGGGTGCAACTAGCTACTGCTAACCATCCCCATGTGGGACGGTTACAAATCTACTTGGAGTTTATCACAAATTCTAATGGGATCTATTCTAAAACTATTCTAAATGTTGTGTCGATAGATGGGGTAAAATTACTCTTCAATTTGGCTGATTTTGGAATGGTTTTAGTGGATTTGGGATGCCCCTGAAAGCACCTTTGAATGAAGAGGGTTTCAAGGGAATATGAGGGCAAATTTGATAGTAAAATATGAGGGTAGAATTGGGTAGAACTTCGTAGTAAAATGCTTCAACTCTTCTCCTTTGAAATTGGGTGAACACATCTCATTTTATATCCCAAATAGGGCATCTAGAGAAAAGAGGTAAGTTTCGGCATGCAAGGCAGGTGCTGCCACTTGTCAAAAACCTTGCTCCAATTGGGTAGAATAGTTGCCCATTTGGGACCTCTAATTTGGAGTTCCTGGTCTCCATGACAGGCTCCCAATAAATTTTTGGTGATTGTGCAGAGAATATGGTAGTAATTGATTGTCATTTCTTCGCCCCTTTGACTTTTGGGTTGTCTGTTTAGGGACTGTCCCACCCAATGACAATTTTAGATGGTCATCCCTAGGTTGGACGATCACCATCTGTGATCGTCCCTTGATGGGATGATCATAAGGATATGCTCCAAAACCTCCCAAAACTGTTGGGGACCTTCCCAAAAGTGCTATGGGGCCTTATGTTACCCTAGAGGGTTCCCCAATGGGGCCATATGATGTCGATAAGAGTGGTGCAAGTGGTGCATTAGTAGTCTTATCTTATTTACATGATTTTAGTATCTACACTAAGTCTAAAGGATGTAAGAAGAAAGGGAAGTGTTGGCATTATGGGAATCCAAGACAGTCCAAGAAGGACTATTGGCAATTAAAGAATGGTGAAAAGCAAAATCAGCCATCAGCTGAGGCTAGTGCAGTATATTCAAGAGATACGACAACATGTGAAGCCTTTTGTATCAGTAATATCATATCAATTTTATATACTTGGGTTTTGGACTCAGGTGCATCCTTCCACATGTTTCCCCATAGAGACTAGTTTGATAAATATCAACCATTCTATGGTGGAAAGTCTATTTGGGTGATGATCATCCTTTAGAAATTATGGAAAGAGGGGATATAAGGATCAGGCTAGATGATGGTAGAGAAAGGATGTTATGTGATGTGTGACATGTGCCCAATTTGATGAAGAATTTACTCTCAATAAAAATGATGGATAAGTTAGGCTATTCTATCACCTTATGTAACAACTACTGCAATATTATCAGAGGAGATCTTGTAGTAGTAAAGGGAGAATCTTATGGGACTTAATACCATTTATGTGGTGATACGGTGATAAACCATGCAGTAGTAGCAACTTCTGTTCAGAATGCAGTAATGCTATGGTATCAACGCCTAGGCCATATGAGTGAAAAATATCTAAAAATTTTGCATGATAGAGGTATGCTTTCTAGGATTAAGTCTTGTAATTTAGACTTATGTGAGCACTATATTTTTGGTAAACATAAGAGGGTTTAGTTTACTGCAAGTCTTGGTAAGAGTTCTGATTTTTTGTAACTTATACATTCATATATATTTGGACCTGTCCCCACTCAGTCCTTGAATGGTGCCATCTATTTTCTAAATTTTATAGATGATTATTCTAAGAGAGTGTGGTTTTACTTTCTAAAGAAGAAGTCAAAAGTTTACAAAAATTTAAGGAGTTTAAAGCACATGTAGAAAAGAGTTTAGGCAAGTCAATTTTATGTCTTGGGTTAGATAATGGGGGTGAATATTGCTTCAAGGAATTTGATAAATTTTGTATGCAAGAAGGTATTAAGCACCAGAAGACTATACCATACACTTCACAACAAAATGGTGTGGCTGAGCAGATGAATCACACAATTATGGAATGTGCAAGAAGCATTCTTAGCACAGCCATATTGGAGAAAAAAAAATGGTAGAGGTTGTTAATACAATTGTTTATCTTATTAACAGGTCACCTACAGCTACGTTGGATGGTCAAATTTTGGAGGAGGTTTGGTGTTGTAATCCAATTTATTACTCTCATCTACGTACCTTTAGCTATGATGCATTTGCCCATGTACCCAAAGAAAAAAGGTCCAAGCTTTACCCAAAGTCAAGCAAATGTGTTTTTCTTAGCTATGGAGATATAGTGAAGGGGTATAGACTTTGGGATACTACTGCCCACTAGGTAATTATTAGCTGGGATGTAATTTTTGATGAAAAATCCATGCAAAGGAATGAGGTACAACAAAATACTAATGTTGTACCTGTTGGAGTAGAATTGAGTGAAGATGACTATGAAAATTAGCATGCTGAAGTTTTTTATCAGCATGCAGAATAGCAAGTAGAATAGTAGATAGAGTAGCCACAAAAATCACAATATCAAGAGCCACAATCAACAGATCATTGGGTTAGAAGATCTACACATCCACAAAAGTGTTTGGAAAGGTATTCTCATGTGTATTAGTCCTATTTTTCTTTGTTAATTTATTATGATGAACCTAGTTCATTTCAGGAAGATAGAGAGTTTGAATTTGAAAATGTAGGGAAATGGAGGAAATCCATGGAGGAGGAAATTGAGGCACTTTGAAAGAATAAAACTTGGGAACTTGTGGATCTCCTACCTGGAAGAAATACTGTTGGAAACATGTGGGTGTACAAAGTGAAGAATAACAACGATGGGTTTTTGGAACACTATAAAGCTCGTTTGGTGGGAAAGGGCTATGTGCAAAAGTCAGGTATTAACTTTAATAAAATTTTCTCTCCAGTTGTGAAGATGACTACTATTATAGTTCTACTTGCACTTGTAGTTGCACAAGATTTGGAATTGGAGCATCTTGATGTAAATACTGCTTTCTTGTATGGTGATATCAAGGAAGATATATATATGGATCAGCTTGAGGGCTATGAAGAAAGAGGTAAAGAGAATTTGGTTTGCAGACTAAATAAATTACTGTATGGGTTAAATAGGTGCCAAGGATGTGGTGTAGGAAATTTGACACATTCATGAAGAACCAAGGTTTCAGCAGGAGTGAAGTTGACAATTGTGCATACTATAAGAGGTTTGATGATGGTAGTTTTATCATTTTGTTCTTGTATTTTGATGATATGCTAGTTGCAAGCCCCAGCATGAAGAAAATCATTGATCTTAAGGATATATTGGCTAGGATATTTGAAATGAAGGAATAGGGAGCAGCAAACCAAATTTTAGGGATGAAGATACATAGGGACAAAAAAGGAAGAAATATTTGGTTAAGTCAAAAGTCATATGTGGAAAATATTTTGCAACGCTTCAATTTATAGAATGCTAAACCAGTTAGTACCCCACTTCTTCCACACTTAAATTTTTCTTCCAACCAATGTCCTAGAAAAGAAGTAGAGAAGATAAGCATATATTGTGTATTGTATTCATCAGCAATAGGAAGCCTCATGTATGCCATGGTGAGCACCAGATCGAATATTGCCCAAGTAGTGGGAGTAGTCAGTCGGTACATGGCAAATATTGGTAAGGAGCATTGGAATGTGATGAAGTGGATATTTAGATATTTAAGAGCCACTTTAGATGTTGCCATTTACTTTGGATTGATAGATTTGCAAGTTACAATTTTTTTGGATTCTTATTATGGTGGAGATAGAGATAGGAGAAAGTCCACTATAGGATATACCTTTACTCTTGCTGGTGGAGCGATGAGTTGGACTTATAATTTCTAGTTTGTTGTGGCTTTATCAACCACTAAAGTAGAATATATTACAATGACTTATGCCAAAAAGAGGAAATTTGGCTAGAGTGATTGTTGGGTTACTTCAAGGTAATGCAGGATAAAATTACACTACGTGATAGCCAGAGTGCTATTCAACTAGTGAAGAATTCAATATTTTATGATCGCACAAAATACATTGATGTCAAGTACCAATTTATCAGAAATGTGGTAGAAGGGATGATCCTGTTGCAAAAAATCAACACTAAAGTGAATCTTGTAGATATGCTTCCAAAGTCGATCAAGGTAGAGAATTTTGAGTGGTGCAGAACTTCTATGGGCTTGCTGAAAATTTAATAAGGATAACATTGGGTAATTGGATCTGGATGAAGATATTTTGCAAAATAATTCTTGAATATTGATTTCAAGTGGGAGAATGTTAGGAAGTGAAATCACTATGCAGTATAGGAAGCCACAAAAAAGTATTGAGTGGTCCAAATCAGGCCAGACGTCTGACCTGCTAGACGTCTAGGTCAGATGTATAGATAGTAGGCTAGATATCTAACCTACTAGATGTCTAGGCTAGACATCTGGGTTGCCAAACATCTGGATTTCCATATGTCTAGGCTGCTATACGTCTAGGCTAGACATATAGGTTGCCAGACATCTATGTTGGTAGATGTCTACGCCAAATGTTTGGGTTGCAAGATGTCTAGGCTGGTAGACATCTAGACCAGATGTTTGGGCCAAACGTCTAGGCTACTAGACGTCTAGATTGGTAGATGTCTAGGCTTTATGTCTGACCAAGTAGACATCAAGCCAATTATATGTCAAAGTAATGGATGTCTAGGTAGATGATATCTTGTGAAATACGAATCATTTTGGTTCCATATGAAGATGAAAAATCTTGCAAAGGTCTCCATGAGTAGAGGAAATGAACATTTGAAGCCTTCCTTTAGCTCTATGAAAGGGATGTGATTCCTTGCATATTATTATGGTTATTGAAAATGTTGAAATATGTGAATGTAAATTTTGTTGAAAATAATAAAAGAATAAGTTGTCATTGCCCCATTTTTTTTCCTGCACATTGCATATTTCTACGTAAATCTATGTGTCACTTGTGTTGTTGTTTTCGTGTTTCTATTTTTTTATTGTGCTTCCTCTTGCGGATGTAAAATCTAAAGTTTTTCTTAGCAATCAGGTCACCAGCTCTAGTTTGGTAGGAGTGTTAGTTCATGCCCCATAGATCTATAGTTTTTCAACAATAAGATTCTTGTGCTGATGTTAGAGGTGTGTCAATCCCATAAGAGGTCACCGTCTATTCGCTTGTGTATTTTGTAGGTTCTCCAAGTGCATCAGGTGGTTTTCTAGTTCTAGGTCCACTAGGATCATTTGAGATCAAGTCTAGGGTCAGGTTGGTTGTCTACCAACTCATGTCCATGTAGATGGGTTGTTCGCCCACCTAGTTGTGGCTTGATGCCTCATGGTGATCCTTGGATTCCATCAAGATTGCATAGCCACATTTTCATATATGAGGTTGTGTTCAACCCTTGTCAGATCTAATTCTACCCAATAGTAGCGATTCAAGCCTCTAGGTGGCTTGTCATAGTCCAGGTCTTATCCACAAAAGGGTGGAACTTGGATCTTAGAAATGTCCAGGTCTTTTCCACTAATGGGTGGAACCTAGATCTCAGCTCCAAGTGGAATGGAGCACCAAGTGGAATGGAGTGAAGCATGGCTTGAAAATGCCAAATCTGATACCAATGTAGGTTTGTGAACCATAAATATTAGGAAATATTATTCATAAGAAATGGTTTAAATACAATTGCAATTGGCTAAATATAGCCAATGCATTGCTACCATGAAGGTAGCTAACAACAAAAATAAAATTGTGCTAACCTACTAACAAGATAGGAAATTATGCTAACTAATATGCCAACGAATAAACAACTAATATTCGCTAACAATGCAAATATCTACCTAGGATAAAAAATGATGTAATAACCAAATCTAACCTATAGTAAATGAAATCTACCCTAAAAAGTATGTGTTTTACCAGGTCTCTATTGGGTTTATGATTCCTTTTATCCCCTATATTTTCCCAATATACTAATGTAGCATTCATGTCTTCTTCTATTCATAAATTTTCTAGTTGTTCTTGGGTGATCTAGTGATGTAATTGATTCCATACCTCTATTTTGTGCTTTGGGTTGTTAGGCCCATAGAAGTTGACAATATTTATATGAATACCATTAAACAATTCAAATTTTAAAGCAAACCAATTACTATGTTTAGGTTTTGCTATATAATTTAATTGTTGGGAATCCCATGCCAGTATAAGCTTGCTTGAATCACCTGATAAACTTCTTGCACTGTGCTTTGACTATCTCCACATCTTATTTCATGTTAGTGCCACTACGTTATCTACCATTTTTATTCTTGTAAATATACTACAAGTGGCTTATGCAATTTTATAATATTTGATAGGTAGATTTTTTTTAGAAGACTACCCAATCCCTTACACTTTCATGAAAACACTATCAATTTTTAGACCTTATATGAAAATTCCAAAGTATTTTGAATTTTTTTCTAGATATGCTTTTGAGATTTTTTTCTTAGAACTTGGTTGAACTTTCTACCTTTGATTGTTGAGCATGTTTCCAAGGTGCCTTCTAATATGACTAATTCCACAAGTTGGTTTTCCTCAACCTCTTATTTAGTGTCTTCATCTGAGTGCTCTAACTCCTTGTCATGAGTTTCCTATAGTGCTTCTTTTCTATCATCTAAGTGTTCTTTAATGGGTTTTTCCATTGTTTATTTACCCTTTTCCTTGATATCCATTGTTAATTGGTATTTTTATCTCTTCCTCCATGTATGTTGTGAGGATGGTAAATTTTTTGGATATTTGTGGGTCCATTTTCCCCTATGTAGGCCTTTTTTGACTTCTTCATATACAAGACCTTCTATTCCTAATAGTTTGAAATTCATGTTATATTTTCTTTTTGAACTAGTTATATGCTTTATTGGACAGTTTTGAGAGAAGTATCCATGTTGGTGGTAAGTAATTTATTTAAAGGGATATGCTCATAGTCCAATGGTTGGGCGTGAACCAATCAATAAATTTGATCCTAATATTTTTTGGGATCCCTTTATATAGGTTTACCCTTAAGGTACAAATAGCATTATTAGGCTTTAAAGGATCCCAATAAATATATGTTCATGTGGTGTTTCTTATCAATTCCATTATTGGATTATTCCACAAGTGTAGGGGCAAAAAAAGAAGCTAAACCTAGATTACCACCTCTTTGGGTTCCTCTTCTTGTGGTTTGAATCTCAATGTCCAGGGAGTCATATATAGAGGACTAGATCCCAAAAACCATGGACCTCCATGGAAAAGTGTGTTTTAATATTCAAGATATGAGAAGGTTACAACAAATTACCCTCATCTGGTCATCATGAACTTGAAACTAGAGATTTTTGAATCCCGGGTAAAGCTTATCAATTTCTATATTACAATCAAGCTGGATCACATGCCTAGAAATTTGTAGGTTAGTTCCTGAGCTAAAAATGTTAATATTGGGTGTTGGATGTAGGCTAGAGTCACCTCCATAATGGGTAACTCATCAAGTTAATCACAAAGGATCTATTTGCATTTTTATTTAGATATTATGGCTTAGGAACTCGACAAGGGTAGGCATTGAGAACCTAAACCATATCTCCATTTTATTCTAGTTAAAAAATGGTTGATGGGAGAAAAGTAAAAAAGTTCCATTATCAAGTGGCTTGAAAATATTTTTATCTATATCAAGAAATAAATTGAAAAGCAAGAGCAAATATCTAATCCAGGTCCTTACCTGCCATTATTGTGCTTAACTAGGGGCCAAGCAGGTTCCTGTGTATATGCAATTCATAGTCCTTGCCTTACCAAATCCTAAAATTCTTCTTGAGAAGAGGCCTTTGGCAATATTCCACTGGATCAAAACCTTACCTTTGAGAAATGGCCTCTAGAAATATTCCATAGGATCAAAACCCTTCCATTGAGAAATGGCCTCTAACAAGAATCCACAGGATCAAAACCTTAACTTTTAGAAATGGCCTCTAGTAATATTCCATAAGATAAAAACCCTACCTATGAGAAATAGCCTCTGGAAATATTCCACAAGATAAAAATCCTACCTTTGATAAATGGCCTTTGGTAAGGTTCCATAGGATCAAAACCCTACTATTGAGAAATGACCTCTAGAAATATTCCACAAGATCAAAATTTTTCCTCTGAGAAATAGCCTTTGGCAAGATTCCACATGATAAAAACCCTACCTTTGAGAAACAACCTCTCAATATTCCACAGATCAAAACCATACCTTTGAGAAATAACCTCTGGCAAGATTCCACAAGATCAAAACACTAGATTTTTTCATCTCTAAATCTTTACACACCTTACAGTAGATCTCTTTTTATTTTTCCTCTAAAAATCCCTTTATCACATTATATAGGAGTACTTTCTTGTTGAAACCCCATCATTTTATATATCATTATTGTTAAAATGTATATCTTTGCAAGGAATCCAATGAAACCTTTTTTGTACTTCTGCTTTGGTAATACACCAAAATAAAAACACAAAAAAAATTTGGTGGTTGTTTTATACCTCATATGATCATTTCATTTGAACATTTTATCAAATTATTGTATCACCATATGTATCAATACTTAACTTATATGTCACTTAGTGGTCAAATGAGCTTCTCCAACTCGAATAATCAATTTGACCCTCAACATTGAGTTTTTGGTTATCATGCCCTAATCAATTTAAACCTATGGTTGATCCAACATGATGTGCCTTTATGACATATAATTTCAATAGTAGGTGTAGGCACTAGTTCTAGCATACCTCAGATGAATAAGTAGACTAGGTAGGAAAATTCAAATAAGTGCATTGAAGTCAAGTGCACACAATGTAATGTAATTTTGTATTATTTGTTTTGACATCATAAGTTGTGACATAAGCATTTTGATATTCCAAAGTTTGTAATGTAAATAAAGTTGTACGATGAAATGCATGTAATCATGTGTTATGTGTGAATGTAGGGTAGTTATCACCCAGTTAGAGGTGAGTTGTCCAAGGTGGTAGTTGTTGTTAACTACCAAACCCCAATGATAAGTAGGCCCCCTCATTCATTTGAGTAAGTAACCTTGTACTTTATACACCTTGGTATTGTATAATGATTAGATACATTTGAAAAGACATTTCTCTAAAGAGATACTCTACATAGGATCATAGACTATATAATACAAGTGGCATATGCATTTCATCGTATAGGTAAAAATTAATGCAATATCTACTCGTACTCATCCTTCATTATTGCCATTGTATATTTCCTATATGTGTTGTCATTGTTTATTGCTAAAGTAGATAAATTTATAGTTTTTCCTTCCAAGTTTTGTATGCAGAGTCGAAGTCGTAGTACAAATTTTTCCATGCAATAAAGTTATCATATATTGAAGTCATCATACAAGAGTTGCCATATAGCTAATTTCATTTATCCAGTACCATATATTACATTGCCTAAATATTATACAATGTTAATTATTGTACAATAATTTCCATATAGTAAGTATTGTACTATCATTATCATACAGTCATTGTCATACTAAGATTGTTGTATTGAGATTTCTATAGAATGGAGATTGTCATATAGTGTGGAGAGAGATTTTTGTACAAAAATATTATTAGTATGGAAGAGGATAGGATTTCCTATTCACATACTAAAGTGTTTATTATTGAGATGAATACAGTCATAGTCGATCATTAAATTTGTCATATCAAATTGTTCATCCAAGGGTGGAATAATCTCATTGTGCTAAATTTGGAACCATTGTATTTTAGAATAATTAACAAACAATGAGTGAAGCTTGGAGAGGTGAATGACATAACTTGTTGTGAGGATGTAGGAGACATGGGTACAAAAGATTCAAAAATCAACTAATAAGTAATCAAAGAATTACACAACATGAAAGTGTTGTGTAAAATGAAGGATTGTAGAGAATATTAATAGAACTTGAAGTTCAACGAGTGTGGATTCCTCAAATGGAGGATAGTTTGAGTGAAGAAAGTGAAATGGGGCAAAAAAAATTTCTAACAATGAAGGAGAAAGTGAAATATGAGGTGCATTGAGAAAACGAGGATTAGGTTGAGAAGACGCTCATGCAAGTGGTGAAGAGGGCACCAATGTGGAGTGTGAACCAGGAGACAAGGTGGAACAATTAGTGGCATTGGCGCAAGTGTAAGGAAGAGTGACTAGAGGTGCATAAAGTAGGATTCAAGCACAAGGGAAATCATAGGAGAGTATGCAGATACCAAAACCGATGCTCATGTATTAGCAAAAAAAGGTTACAAAGTGTAGGTGTACAAGAAAGTGGTTGATAATTGTTTGCAAGTGCAGAGTCATCAAGTGATGAAGAGCAGCCACCTATGGAAAATATTGTTGTAGTATAATGTAAGCAAAACTACCCAAATTTTTTGGGTGATGAAAATAAGGAACTCGAACATCATATTGGAACATGTGAGACAATATGGTGAGCAAATAAAGTGGATAATGAAGAATTATGGTTGAGATTTTTTTTGGCTACATTGCAAGGGATCATAGTATATTGTCATCTAAAGAGAGCATATCTTTTCACAATATTTGATGAACTTAAGGATGAATTTAGAAAGGAATTAAGATTTCTTCATGATGATACAAATATTATTGGTGAGATATATTCCATAAAGCAGAGGAAATATAAAAATATGAATTCATGCAATCAACGATTAAAGGAACTAATCAATAAAATGAAGGTCAAACTAACATATGGGTCACAAAAAATATGGTTCCTATATGGATTACTACCACATTTTAATAGTAAGATGAAGGTAGTCCCACCAACTACCTATCAAAAAGCTTTAGATGGAGCACTCAACTTGGAGAGCAAGATGAAGACAATTGTGCAAGAGAAATTCACTACCAAGATTATTCAGATAGTAATAGATATTACTTGAATGCTATAATCTAGGCCATTATGAAGGACCTAGAATGAATGATAAATGATGTAAGGGAGATAAAAAGAAAAAAAAATGATATTTGGTGTTTTGATTGTAAATAAAAAAAAAAACTCACAAATATCAATTGTTTGAAGAATGCATTTTGCAATATAAGCAAAGTTATAGGGCATGTCATTATTGATTGTCTATTTAACCTCAAAAGCACCAAAAATCAAACCTTAACATTTTTGAATGAGACCAAGTAATAAAATCCAAGTACTTTCATGAGCGTACAAGAAACAAGTGGTAGTTATAGGAACAACCACCAAGGTAGAAGACAACCACAACAAGGAAATCGACCAATAGAAGGACAAGATCCATTACAATATGGCTTATATGGAAAACCAATCATCCAATATCAAAGGTGTCAAGAATAGGGACACTTCACATGCAACTATTATAATGGACCAATTATAGGAAATGCTAGAAAAAATGGGATGATGAGTTGATGGTGAGTATTAGGCAATCATAGGGAGGAAAATTGCTTAAAAAAGGTAAGTTCAAGTAACTTGTAGAATATCAATTTTATTGGCATTGAAGAGCCTCCAGAGTACCAACAACAAAAGAAAAAATATGTGTTAGCAATTACACAGGTACAAGCAAAGGAGGTTGAGTACCACCTAGAAACTTCTAAGGAGAGGAAGAGATGGTGGGAAGCACTTGTTCAGATAGAAGAAATGTAGAAGTTCAATCAAAAAAATTGTTATAGTATAAAAAGCTAAATAAATCAATCACAAGTGAAGAGGATACATCAACACAACAGTTGGTCATGCAAGTATTGAATTAAAGGTATAAATTCTACTATGCACAATACCAAATCTATATCCAATGGTAGGAGATATGACATATACAAGAAGAGTGTAGGAGTTGCAATTCCAATGAGAAGAAATGAGAACAAAAAGGGATCAATTCATTGATCCAACAATTTTGATGATTGATACCGGGAAGAAGCTAGTATTTATCCATATTGAGTTGCTTAATCATAATTTGACACAAGTGATTATTTGATGATTAAGCATGAATATATTGTTGGGGAATACATGGAGATATTTGGGGGGCCATTTCCATAGTCTCCAAATTTTATATTGTATGGTGCAGATCAATACGACATATAAATGAAAGGATTGTTTACTATAAATAAGGTAAATATTATTGATTAGAAATTCATAATTGACTTTGTGGTTATTGCAATGTAAAAACTTTTCTATAATATGTTTTTGGGATGTGGATGGTTGTGCATGGCAAAAGTGAACTACAATTAGGAGAAGGATCATCTAACATCCAACAAAGGACAACACAAATACATGATCAACTTGAAGAACCAATCCATTAGTGAACACTTGGCAACATTCAATGAGTTGAGGAGTTCATAATTGGAAGATAATAATAGATAGGAACCAAATGAAAATGATGTGTTGGAATTGGAAGAGAGCATAGAACATAAGGAGCACCTAGAAATTAGACTTATCTATTGACAAATGGAAGACTATGAAGTCTTCCAACCAAACTATATGTATATTCATGCAGAAGAAGATGATCGTGATGTAGGCCAAAAATTCTTGCACTCTTTTCCTCAAGGCATATGGATCCACACCTTATATGGGAATGGGAGAATGGATGGTCTACACCTCGAAAGAGAGGCACTTAATTGTGCCTTCTATAGATGGTGATTTTTTGATGAATTGGTTTTTGGGTTCACCAGGAAACATTTGTGGCAGTTTTTGAGCCTAGGTTTCGGGATTTGTTTAGATGAGTTCTTTTTAATCAAATCACACACACCTAAGTTTGGCCAAAATGCAACTATTCTATCCTATATGCAATTTTAATTCGAATGTAGATAGAAAATAGAATTCAGAAGGACAATGCAATGCTAGGAAGAAATTTTAAACCTTACTTGTATCCGAAAGTCTGTTGAAGATTCTGATTTTTGAATGCAGTCCAATTTCGTATAGTGCAAGGCAATATCATATACAATTTTGTCAAGATCGTAATACGATCAGCAAGATCATACTCCGATCATAGGAAAACAGATACGATTTTGATAGAAAATAGAGAATGCATGGATAGATAATAAAATAGAGATCTTATGATATAAATTATGCTTTGCAAATGTGATTTTTGATCTACTGATTACTGCTAGATGATGATAGAGATAGATCTTAACTAAATGAGTGCTTTTAACTACCTAAATGTGCAATCTAGATGAGTTTAAGGTGAAATCCAATAATGCATATGAGTTAAACTACTTTGACCTATGATAAAATGATGAATAGAATGTCAATAAAACAAAGGAACATCAACAAAATGCAAACCAGAGCTCGGGGTTACCCCCAAGCGAGTTGCAGGTGATATCGTCTAGTTCCAAGCAAGATCGTATCCAAACTAGCAAGTTCGTATTACGATCTTGGTACTGTATCCTCCGATCTATGATGGTCGCTCTTTGATCTGCAACAATCGTACTTCGATCCTGCAAACAGATAGTTAAAATAACCAGGGCTAAATGCAAAATTACATGAGATTTCCTATAGTGCGATGGGACCAAGCAGCCAGGAGAATTGCAGAGGGGATGGTCTGATTAAATAGGTAGGGGAGAGTGTCCAAAATAGGGAGGAGGTTGGATTGTTGCAACTTCTTCCAAGTTGGACGAAACCAGACGAATTCGATCTCGCAAATCCCATGCGATTACACGAGTCGGAGACAAAAAACCGTTTTAACAACTTTTATTTTGAATTTTCTATTTCTGAGCAAGATCGTATTACGATCAGTGATATCGTATGCCGATCGTAGATATCGTATGCCAAAATCGTATTACGATTTTGTTGATCATAGTACGATCTAGTCAGGACATGTACTTAGTTTTTTGGCAATTTGAGGGGTCAAACGGTGTCAAAATTGGACATATAATATACCGTTGGAAAGCTATTTTTGAGCCCTATCCAATGGTATAAAATTTGAGAATAATTGAGATGATTTGATAGGGTAAAAATTCTCTTTAATATGACCTTACTTTTCTATGAGGAAAACTAAGGAAAATGGGTCAATTTTTCATGTCTACATTTTTCCCCCTCTTTGGCGTATTTATGAATAATAAATGCATCAAAGAAAAGTGTAGACACTTGAGTAGAAATTATTATGATTGACATGGGAAAAAAGGAGTAGATGGTTTAGAATGAATAGTTCATGGGAAATTGATGTTTTAGAAAAATAATTACTAATTTACTAACTAGGATGCCCCCTCGATTTTTTACACCAAATTCTACGTTTGGTGGAAAACTCAAAATTTTCTGATATATATATTGATCTTCTTTGTTTTATGTGACTTTGTATGATTTATTGGATGATTTATTACATTTGCTTATGATGGTTGTGTTACATAATTTCTTGTAGTCATGCTTTGATTTTTGAACATTTTGATCATGCTTAACATAAAAGGAAAATGATTTTGTAAAGTGTGTTTTGAAAAAGATGTTTTTGTGTGATGATAGATTTGAGGGATTAGCAATGAACCTCGAAGGATGTTGTGTTGTTATATGACCATTGGTGGAGATCGATGCTCGCTAGGTCATGAAGCGGATCCTGTTATGAGGAAGTTTTGTATTGCTAATACCAAAATATTGTGTGCTTAAGAATAATCTTAAGGCTTTATGATGAGAAAGAAATGTTTGATGTTGTTTTGGGACAAGATGTTTGATAGATGTTGTGAAAATGTATGAATTTAAGCATGAAAAATTTTGAAAGATGATTTGCGCTAAGCATATAATTCCTAAGTGTGAAATTATATGAAATAATTACTTAGGAATTATACCATCATCGTGAAAATCAAAATGAAATGCATGATTATATATTATTTTGAAAATGCAATTTATATTTTGAAAATAAATCATTGTGTCACATGTTGGAAAATTTTGAAGACAATATATATATTGTATGTGCTAAAATGAAGTGAGTTGTGGGGATTAATGCAAATGGTTACAAACTTATGTTTTATAGCAAAAATCAAAGAAATATTTTAAATTATTTCAAGGATAAAGTCAAATTTATCAAGAACCCAGTGTGTGATTGTGTGAGTTCATCATCCATTTTGATTCATCATAATGACACAAAATCTCTCAAGGATCAAATGTGTGTGCTTTGTAATGTTCATTTACCAATTTTGAGTAAGGTAGTGATGCAAGCAAACTTGAATGAACCAATGTGTGTGCAAGTGAAGGGTTCATTAACCATGATTTTTGTGCATGAAACCGTACCAGACTACTATGTAAGTCAAGTCACCAAAAGCTAGCTAATCCACAAGCGGACATAGGTCTATACAAAAGAAGGTTGCTAATGTGACAGACATGTCGCCATGCGAAAAGGAATTACCCAAGGCCAAGTAAGTTGGGCACAAATCACCTGTTATGGGGCTTACCTCATGATTTTCGAATAACTGAGAATTCCAGGGATTCAAGCTCATTCACCCTTCTTTTCTTCACTTTCAAGGGGTAGGGATTTTGTTCATTTTGTTTTGAACAAGGGGATTTTAATTGCTTTTCATTTTCTCTTTTCGTTCTCTTTTTTATTTTTTTCTCTTTCTTTTTCTTTTGATTTTTGACTTTTTCTTTTCTTGATTTTTCTTTTGGGATACTTGCTCGGATTGGCTGTAGAGCAAGGGATTTTTATTCGGGTAGGGGTGAGCTTGTCCTTTTGCCAATTCTCAAAAATTCTAGACCATGCGCATGATAGGATAGCGGGGGAAACTTTTCGCTCAAGAGACTAAGACTACTATGTAGTATCATTTTTCAAATTTGCAACAAATCATTTTAATGTGTAAAAGTGTACTTGGTTCAAGAAGTAGCAAGATCATTTCCCAAAACTCAAAATATTATTTAGTGAAATAGTGATCTTCGATACAAGAGAGATTTATAATCATAGTGATAAAATCAAAATAATTAATTTGTGAAATTAAGTGTATGGTTCAAGATAACTTCTGAATTAATCCGAAATAAAGGAAAATATAGCTTCAAAATTTTGAAATACAACAACAAATAACAATGCAGAATGATTTGAAATAATTTTGAGATTTTGATACTTTTGATTATTTTTTTAGTTGTTTTATTTGATTTTTATTTTTTTGATTTTTTACTTTTGATGATGGAATTGGTGGTATATACAAGATGATCTATATACACTATATGAGATGATTTGTGTATAGCATGTCTAAGGTGGCTTCAAAATCAAAAGAGGTTTTGAAGGATAATTTGGTTGTGGTGTAGGTGATTGAAGTTGATTAGTTGATAGTTGAGATTGTTGTGATGAAGGATGATGATCAGATATAGATGAAGAAAAGTGATGGATAAAAGGTAATGAAGAGGAAAATAATAGAGAACTTGATATAATAACAATAATGAAAGAGAGAATGAAGGATAAAATATGACAAACAAAAGGTGTCAATGATGATAAAGAGGAAGAGAATAAAGAATCTAATGCAATGATGATAAAGAAAGAGATAATAAAGAATAAAGATTCCCTATGAATAGGAGAGATTTATAAAAGCTCCAAAAGAGATATCTTATGTGGATGATTGTCCCATTGTTGTTGAATGTTGAAGGAGACTTTAGGTTGAGACTTCAACACTAAAGATATATTTTCTATATTTGTATCCTCATTTGGATTATCCTTCAAAACTAAGAGAGGTTTTGAAGGTGGGTTGGATGAAGAATTTATTTCTTGTTTATCAAATTGAAATGATTGAGCTTGAGATTGATCACTTGTAGTTTTTGTTATATTATTAGTGGTATCATTGTGATGGGACACATTATGATGTAATATTTGATTGGTTTCCTATTTTTGATGCTTGATTAGTTCTCTTAGGAATTCATCAATAACTAGTTCATTATCTCTTTCTTCTTGAGTAGAATGATGATGAGCATATTGTGAAGTATGATGTGATTGCATGGTAGGATTGGAAGAAGTATTTCCTTGTTGAGATGAATGTGTTGTGTTGAAAGAAGAAGGTTGAAATGGTTGTGATTGTAATAATGATAAAGAAGAATTACATGTGGATTGAATAGCTTGACATGAATGTGGAGTGGGAATAATACCACTATTATGAAGAGGTTGAGGTGAATAAGTGTTTTGTAGAGAAGAATATGGTGGTGATTTTTTATTCATTATTTGAGTTTGAATTTGAGAATTTTGATTTTGAGTTTGTTGTTTAGTGATGGTTCCAATAGTACCCACAATATTATTATTATGCAAATAACTAAAATGTGGCCTAGCATTTACTACTTGTTCATTTGAAAGCACTTGTTGAGATGATGGTTGAGTAATTACTCTTCTTGGAAATGGTTCTTCATGCACCATTGAATATGTGATGGGAGTAATTGGATCTAATTCATCTTCAAAACTATTTGAATTATTTGAGGTAATGTCAACCTCACTCTCTGTTTCACTTTCTTCATCACTTTCTAAATATGTAATTTGACAACTTCTTAGAGGTCTAATAGTAACTTGAGATTCAATAGTTACACATGGTTTTTGCAAATCTTGATGTGGTAGAAAACTGCTAATAGTTCCCACATATCGAGTTGGATGAGGAACATTATGGTGTTCTACTTGATTTACAGCTTCTTTACCATGCTTTGGTAAAGGATGTTGAAAAATATCCAAATTTTGATTTGTATTTTGATTTTGAGGCTTTTGTGTATTATTCTGAGCATTTCTTGGAGGGAAATTCTCTACTTCCATTTCACATTTATCAATTAAATCTTGTATCATGTGTTTCAATCTCTTACATGAGTTTGTAGAATGACCATCAGTCCTATGAAAGTTACAATGTAAATCGGCCCTAAATCCTGCTACAGTTGTATCAGGTTGTCTTATTTTAGGCAACCATATCAAGCCTTGTTCCAATAATTGAGGTAAAACCATAGTTAAAGGTTGATTTAATCTTGTAAATTCTCTTGGTGGTTTATCAGGAACCTTTAATACAAACTTCTTTACAACTTCAACAAGATTAACATTTGAGTTGTTTCTACTGTCAGTAACTCCATCACCCACTACTTGTTTGTTCTTATATTGATTCTTAGAAGTTTTATCTTCATCCTTCTTCTTAAATTGACCTCTTCTAATAAGGGCATCTTCTACCCTTCTAGCTAAATCAATGGCTTGATCGAAGGTGGTTACTGTTGCAGTAGAAATTTCATAAGATAATTGTTCTTGCAAATTGCCTATGAATATATCTAGCATCTCATGATGGGGTAATGCAAAGTGTAATTTTCCTAGGAGTTGTCTCCATTTTACCAATAATTCAGCAAAACTTTCATCTTTTCCTTGTTTTAAGTTGTATAAATCCTTGATGGTCACATGCCTTTCTATATAGGCACTAAATTGATGGACAAACATCTCTATTGTTTCCTCAAAATTCCTTAAAGAGTTATTGGGTAGTTGATAATACCACTCTAGGGCCATTCCTCCCAGAATTTTAGGGAACATCTTTAGCAACAACAAATCATCATGGGAGACATCATGACATGTTGTTCTAAACATACGAAGATGCTCTATGGGATCTTCAGTTCCTTTATATATCGGGAGAACAGGCATGGGGAAATGCTTAGGATAAGGTTGTGCTACAACTACAGGATCCAAAGGTTGACTACACATCTCTCGATAATTGTACGAGGGACGGTAGGGATCCATTTGGTCTAGGCGAGAAGCTAATTGTTTGACCATAGCTTCAAGCCCTTGTTGTTGTCCATCAAACTAATTTTGTTGTACCATATTATTGTGTCTTTGATAATAAGTAGGTGTTGTTGTGTAAGGATTTCCAACTGAAACAATGTTGTGTAAAGTGTTTGTGGGAATACTATTATGAAGTTGATATGGAATCTTGTTTTGTTGGATTTTTTGTTGAGAATTGGTATTTTGCACTTGTTTAGCCTTTTGTTGATTTGACATTTGTTGATTAAGATCTTGAGTGAACATGGATGTGAATGGTTGTTTTTGTTGTTTAGGATTGGTTTTTCTAGCAATAATTTTGGATGTTTGTACCATTGGTTTTTGAACATTTTGATTCAAAGGTATCATATTTTGAGTAGATGGTCCTGCTTGATCATTATCTTGATCTGTTGAGTTCATATATGATAATGGATTTGTATGTATCTAAAATGCAGCTGCTAAGGCTGATTCCATATCACCTTCTCCTAAATTATCAATTTGTACCTCTTGATTAAATTCTTCTATGTGGTTTTTTATAAATTGGGTAAATTTTCTAAGAGACTCAAATTTAACATTTCCTTTTTCATCTAATGTAGGTTCATCAGGATCTTCTATTTCATATTCATTATTATTCTCTTCACCTTGTTCTGAAATTCTATCATCTTCTATTTGAACTCTATCATCATAATTTTCTTGATCTTGTTCTTCCATATAATCAGATTCTAATTGCTTACAACTTCTTAAGATTCTAGGCATTTTTGTTTTAGGATTTTTATCTTGCAGATATATATATTATATATATGCTTAAATTTTTGGGATATATATGTTATATATACCTAAATAACTAAGTATGCAAATATGTAAATATTATGTTTTTTGTTTTTTTATGTTTTGTAATTTTTATGTTTTTTTTGTGTTTTATAAATCAGAAAGATGCCTAATATTTTTCACGTTGGGTTCACCAAAGAATGTAGGCCAAAAATTCTCGCACTCCTTTCCTCAAGGCAGATGGATCCGTGCCTTAGAGGGGAATGGGAGAATGGATGGTCTACACCTCAAAAGAGAGGCACTTAATCGTGCCTTCTATAGATGGTGATTTTTTGATGAATTGGTTTTTGGGTTCACCAAGAAACATTTGTGGCAGTTTTCGAGCCTAGGTTTTAGGATTTGTTTAGATGAGTTCTTTTTAATCAAATCACACACACCTAAGTTTGGCCAAAATGCAACTATTCTATCCTATATGCAATTTTAATTTGAATGCAGATAGAAAACAGAGTTCAGAAGGACAAATGCAATGCTAGGAAGAAATTTTAAACCTTACCTATATCCGGAAGTCTATTGAAGATTCTGATTTTTGAATGCAGTCCAATTTCGTATAGTGCAGGGCAATATCGTATATGATTTTTTCAAGATCGTAATACGATCGGCAAGATCATAATCCGATCATAGGAAAAAATGATATGATTTTGATAGAAAATAGAGAATGCATGGATAGATAATAAAACAGAGATCTTATGATATAAATTATGCTTTGCAAATGTGATTTTTGATCTACTGATTACTGCTAGATGATGACAGAGATAGAGCTTAACTAAATGAGTGCTTTTAACTACCTAAATGTGCAATCTATATGAGTTTAAGGTGAACTCCAATAATGCAGATGAGTTAAACTACTTTGACCTATGATAAAATGATGAATAGAATGTCAATTAAACAAAGGAACATCAACAAAATGCAAACCAGAGCTCGGGGTTACCCCCAAGAGAGTTGCAAGTGATATCGTCTGGTTCCAAGCAAGATCGTATCTGAACTAGCAAGTTTGTATTATGATTCTGGTACCGTATCCTCCGATCTATGATGGTCGCTCTTTGATCTACAACAATCGTACTCTGATCCTGCAAATAGATAGTTAAAATAACCAGGGCTAAATGCAAATTATATGAGATTTTCTATAGTGCGATGGGACCAGGCAGCTAGGAGAATTGTAGAGGGGATGGTCTAATTAAATAGGTAGGGGAGAGTGTCCATAATAGGGAGGAGGTTGGATTTTTGCAACTTCTTCCAAGCTTGGATGAAACCAGATGGATCCGATCTCGCAAATCTCATGCAGTTACACAAGCGGAGACAAAAATTAGTTTGAATAGCTTTTGTCATTTTCCATTTTGAATTTTCTATTTTTGGGCAAGATCGTATTACGATCGGTGATATCGTACGCCGATCGCAGATATCATATGCCAAAATTGTATTACGATTTTGCTGATCATAGTACGATCTAGTCAAGACATGTACTTAGTTTTTTGGCAGTTTGAGGGGTCAAACGGTGTCAAAATTGGACATATAGTATACCGTTGGAAAGCTCTTTTCGAGCCCTATCTAATGGTATAAAATTTGAGAATAATTGAGATGATTTTATAGGGTAAAAATTCTCTTTAAAATGACCTTACTTTTCTAGGAGGAAAACTAAGGAAAATGGGTCAATTTTTCATGTCTACACATGATCAACCAAGAAAAAGTGTGTATGAGATCTATGAGTGTAGTCAAAATATAAAGTCTACAAGAAAAGTGGACATTTTTAAAAAAAATTGTAGAATATAGTGTTGGTGAGGTTATGATTAATGAGAAACTAGCACATTCATTCTATTTGGATAAAGTAGCAAGTGAACCCAATACCATATAATACGAAGGATCAAAGATGGTACAATATTGATAAATTTGATGAAGAGAAGATGATCCATTGTAGGTATGATTAGTACCTATTGTTTAAAGTGATAGCTTTCAAAATTTTCATGCAATACAATATCTTCCCTTGGACATAAAAATACTTGAAGGAGATCTCGCTAGAATTGTGTGTGCAATGAATTCCATTGGTTTTAGGTGCACAACTATTACAGAGGTCATACAAAATAAACTCTAAGTATGTAGTCTTGGCCAATGTAAATATTAAAAATATTTTGGATGTTGTAATAATATTCAATATATTTGCAAGTGAATGGGTGTCTGATGTAGATAGACAAAGGGTATTCATTGAAGGATGACCTTCACAAGCAGAATAAATAATCAATATGTTGGCACTTCCCTGATGGTATGTACTATGACATGCTCTTACCTGATGGTATGCATTAGGTGATACTTCCTTGATGGTATGCTCTAAATGGCACTTCCTTGATGGTACACACTTCCTTGACAGTAGTTTCCCTCAGATGGTAGCTTCTCCTTAATAACAATTTTCCTCAGCTAATATCTTCCCCTTGATGGTAGTTTTCCTTATATGACAACTTTATTTTGACAATAGTTTCTCTTATATGAGAGTTTCCCCTTGATGGTAGTTTACCTTAGATGGAAACTTCCCTTTGATGATAGTTTTCCTTAGAAACTAGCTTATTCACCAAGGATGACACATCATGACCTATCACTCCACCATACAACAACTCCAATAGCAATGGCAAAAAATAATCAATCAAAACATACTACCAATTTGAGCAACAACCAAAACATAGGACAAATAACTTCTTTAAGGAATATGGAAAATATTCTTTTATTTATTATTGTAGTTCATAATTACATCGCCTAACAGAAACATATTTTGGTGTAAATCAACTCAATTTCTTATCATAGATAATGTATTTCCCCTTTCCTCACTCTTCTTTCTTTTCCCTTTCTTATCTTCTTTCTCCTCTCTTCTAGTCCCTTTCACTTCTCCTCTGCTCCCCCTTTCTTATCTCTTGAACCCATTTCAATTTAAAGGCTTAGGAAAATAGTTAGTTCCTAACTACCACCAAATGGTTACATAATGATCATCAAATGGTTGGCCTTCTAGTTTCTTAAGTAAATGCTCTCACATCAATGCCACTGATTGTGATCATCTTGAAACAGATCAATCGGATCCACATCTATGTCAATTTTTGAAGTTTGAATGTAATGACCATTAAGGATACCTTCCTAATACCCTTTAATAATTTGATTCTAGAGAAAGTAGCTAGATATGAGATATATTTATTCTTGGATAGATTCTTAGGCTATAATCAAATCAGCATCACCAAGAAGGATAAATTGAAGACTACTTCTGTAGTTGAGAATGATATTTATGCATATAATTGAATGTCCTATTTGTGCAATATCCTAGCCACATTTGAGAGAATATTTTTGTACATTTGAGTAGATGTCCACTACCAAGTTTAAAGTTTATATGGATGATTAGTTATTGTACGAGAAGGACGAGCATCTAAAATTATTGGAGGAATGCATGAATTTGTGTATGAATGCTCAATTATCCTTGAACTCAAAGAAATATAAGTTGGTATTGTACAAGAAGTTTCTTGAACACGTAATGTACAAAGAAGGTTTGAAGACCAGTCCCAACAAGATAAAAATTTTAATAAGCATGGAAGATCCATACAACATAAGTTTCCTAAATTCCTTTTCAAGACATGTCAGAAACAATTGGATTTTATCAAGAACTTTGCACAAGTATCACACACATTAGACATGTTGACATGCAAGAATATTTTTTTTATAGATAGAGGATCATCAAAATGTCTTAAAGGAGTTGAAGGTAAAGTTGGTTTCCACAACCATTCTAGTGTTTCTATATTGGGAGAAAGAGTTTCACATCCATGTAGATACATCCAATTTTGCAATTGGATGTTTGTTGGCCCAAGAGGAGCAATTTGGGTTGGATAAACCTATATACTTTTCTAGTCTATTGTTTTCATGAGCAAAGAAGAATTAAAGCATGAAAGAGTGGTAATATTTGGGATGGTATATGCAGTACAAAAATTCATACATTATCTAATCCCTTCATCTTATCCGTAGATAATCGAGCATTTTTATACTTTATCAACAAACCAACCATTCAAAAATGAATTAATAGGTGGCTCATCATGTTGTGGTATTTTGTGTTTCATGTGGTGATAATACCAAGAAAGAAAATGTAATAGTGGATTATTTATCAGGGATTTTCTCAAGAAAACATATGAAGGGAGGAGTATCAAATGAATTTTTAAATGCTTATTTATTTTCAATAATTGCACTACCATAATGGTACAATTACATGGGGGAATACTTGTTGAAAAGGGAGCCTTCATAGGATTTTATGACCACCAAGAAAAATAAAATCATCAAATCAACAACATTCCAATTGATAGCTAGATTATTGCACAAGATTGAACTAGATAGATTTTTTAGGTGTGTAATGGATGAGGAAGTGATCTTGATGATGAATAAATATCATGAAGGGATAGTAGGAGGGTACATGGGATAAATGCAATAATGAGGAATGTGATTATAGTAAGGCTATGGTGGCCCATCCTCTATCATGATGCAAAGGATTTTGTGATGACATGCGATACATGCCAAATATAGGAGACTATTAAGGAGGGACTTTATGCCATTACACCCATCATAGCCATGGGAGTTGTTCAAAATATGGGATAAATATTTTGTGATACCATTAAGAAAAAATAAGATAAAATGTAGGTACATTATGGTGGCAACTTATTATCTAATGAAGTGGGTCGAAGCAAGGACATTGCTTAGTTGTTTTGTAAAGAGCATTACATATTTCTTATATGAATAGGTGATTAAAATATTTGGTGTACCTCTCCAATTGACAAGCGATCATGGAGGAAAAAATTTCAATGAGATCATTTAAAAACTCACCTCAAATTTCAATATCTTACACTCGTTGTCTAGTCCATATTACCCCAAGGCCAATGGGTAAGTGGAGACAAAAAATAAAGTTTTGATTTTGATAACATACAATATGTGCAAAATTAAGGATGTTGATTGGGAGGAAATATTACTAGTAGTTTTATGGGTATACAAAATTACGTATAAGCCAAAAACAAACCATACCTCATTCTAGTTAATGTATGAGCAAGAGTCAGTTGTGTCAATTGAGTTTCTCATACCAAGTTTGATATTGGTGATGCAAAACTATTGAAGTGACTAGGAGATCTTAGAGGGGAGGCTAACAACACTAATCAAACTGGACAAGAAAAATAGTGATGGTTCAGTGGGTAATGAAGAATACCTAATATCAAAGGAAGTTGTGGCATGACAAGCACCTAAGAAAGATGAATATAATCCCAAGTTACTTTGTTTTAAATTTTAATGGCAAAAGAAATATAAAACCAATAAAATTGATGACTTTATAGCTTGGACCCTTCTAGGTTGAGGAGATGATGGATAACAGTGCATTGAAAATGAAGAAACTATATGGGAAATTGTGTGCCAAGACAATTAATTATTTTAAGTTAAAGCCATATAGAATGAAAGCGCAAGTAATATGGTTAATTTTGAACCAGATGAAGGATAAACAAGCATAGGAAGGCTGAATATGGCACTAAATTAACCTTCAAAACCTTTTGTAGGTATGTTAGTCCAAGAATATGGGAAGTCAAGTTGGACTAGTGATACAAATGGTGCAAGAGAATATAGTGACTCAGAACTTGCAAAATAGCTAACTTGGTTGTTTGAAGGAGAGAATAATGTGCAACCCATAATTGAACAAGAAGAATTACAACCTCAACTTCCATAATGTAGAAGAATTCAAGTGCATGTGATATTTATAGATATAAAAGAGGAAGACTAACTGAGACCACTAAATGATGAAAATATATAGTTGTTGACTCCTAAAAGGCTGGCCACCTTTTGGGAGCCAAATTCACATTTGCCCTTGGGGCGCACAAGGTGGTGCACCCCAAATTTGCCTTGTGCACTCCACTCCAATGGAGCACACTCGAAGCCACCCGGGCGCACAAGCTGTGCGCCCCAAGCCAAGTAGTGCGCTCCACTTATCGGAGCGTGGAGTCCCTCGAGCGGGCACACAAGGCAGTGCACCCGCCTCTAGCCCATGCGCCCCATTGAAGGAGGGGGCACACAATGTCCCTTAGGGGCGCACAAGGTAGTGTGCCCCACCAATAGTCTATGCACTCCATGGGGAGGTGGAGCGCATGATAGTCCTTTGGGGTGCACAAGGTCATGCACCCCGTGCACTCCGAGGAAGCGGAGCGCGTGCAAGCCCATGAAGGGTGCACAACTTATGCACCCCAAAGTCTGATGTGCACTCCACTACAATGGAGCGCACTCAATCCCTTTGAGCGCACAAGTAGTGTACTTCCCACCCCTTAGCCGAATATGTCCTCTCAATGAGTGGACCCAGACCTCTTCTAGGGTGTGCAAGACTATGCACCCCATCCCGAGTCAGTGTGCCCCTCCCTTCAAGGTGTGCAAATGTCCAAGTCAGGTGCACAAGGTTGTGCGCCCACCTCTAGGTTATGTGCTCCACTATGGTGGAGCACACAAGGTCTAAAGGGGTGCACAACTCATGCACCCCATTGAGTCGAGTGCGCTCCACTCCCTTGGAGCGCATGAAGGTCACGCGGGTGCACAACCCTATGCACCCACCTTGAAAGTCATGCGCCCCACTCCCCAAGGGGGTGCACACACTAAAATTAACCCTGACATGCCTCAAGCGAGCGCACACCTACCTGCGCCTCACCATCACCAATCCTAAGCCACCCCATGTCATGACCATTGTCTGTAGCCGCAATTCATCCACCAGTATGAGGAGGTGACAGTCGATGTGGCGCACCCGACCAATCTCGAGAGCTCCTGAAAAGCAAAAAGTGCATGCGCCATCTACCACATTTAATGCACCTATTTTAAAAGAGAAGGTGGTGGTCATTTTTTGCATCACCCGTGCATGCAGAGCTACCTATCGACGAGGTCAAACACAGAGTAAAGTGTGGAGAGCGTAGAAGAGATATTGCAGTTGGGGGGTAAATTTTTCACTACTATTTGAATAGGATGGCATCCACCAGCTCTTCAGCTCTTGAAACATCGATAATTTTATGGAGAATCAACAAAATTATCGAGGCATGGCCCATTGACAAGAGGCCAGGGAGGGCACAAAATCCTAAGGCATTCAAGAATTTTCCTGATACCAGCAGGGATATCATCGAAGAATAGTAGAAAGAGGTGGAGGAGGTCACCATCTATGCATTCGACCCCATGGAGGAAGATAACCAGCATCACCCGATGCTCCTGAGAGACCTCTACGCGTGGGCCTACCGAGACAGCACTAGGCCAGCCCCCATGTGCAACAAGTGGAATACCAATCTAGGTCGGTTAACCTGTCTGAAGGTGTACCATTCTTTTGATATATTGGCATGGCTCATTGTCTCTTATGACTCCAAAGCATGCACCATTCAGGATTTCAAAGGTCAAGCAGTGGCCCAGGTATCGATCGATAGGATTCGATAGGTTTTTGGCCTAGCCACCGCTTCCAGGGTGGTGGATTTTAAAACGTTGGCCCTCCAGGCCAATTATATGATGAATACGACATTCCCTCAGAACCTTATTGAAGAGAGGGAAGATGAGGCCAGCAGATTTCCCCATCAAAAAGTTCATGCTCCATCCCTGGGTGCAAGATTATGCCGACATGATCAATCTAGCCCTAGGAGTGAAATACTTGGAGCTAATCACTAAGGAGGTGATGTTTTTAATCCTCCAATGCAACAGGACAGACAAGACTCCTCTTTACCGATGGGAGGATATTATCAGTGATAAAATGAATGAAGAATTGCAACAGTTGTAGGAGGCCATATTGGCCGATAAAAGGGAGATGCCTCCCTTTTCATACTACTCATTTTTTATCCATTTGTTTATAGCACAATTGGACAAGGCCTTGGTGACCCAGATGGGGGGGTGAATGTGCCCACTATACAAGATCGACTGCTATGCATCCAGGAGGGGTGTTCCAGCTATACTACCTTCTTCGAGAAGGTCCTCCCCATGGTACACTTTCGATTGTGTGGAAATTTCCCAGACAGAATCGGGGCAGGGGTTAGAGATTTTTTGCACAAGGAAAAAGTAGGAGACTACTTTTACATAGAAGAATTCTCCTATATCAAGATTTATGGATCAAATCTACCCTCGAAGGCACTACCATTCCACTTCCCGACTTCCATTGCCATCCTGGAGATCACTCGATAGATGGTCGAAGAGGTAAAAATTAGACATCTAAGGAAGAAAGGACCAATGAAGTGGTTGCCCATTCCTTGTACAATGGGGCATTACACCTATCTTGGCCATTTTGCCATGCTACAAGCTATATGGAATATGGACACCTACTATTTCTCAGAGGTCACTTGGAGGGCCTATGACCCGGATGGCCACCATAGGAGAGAAGTTATCGACAAGCTGGCCCTTCTGGCAGTCACACACAGTGGTGATGATTTTGAGGACGCGATGCAAGAAGCTTTCAAAAATAACCAAACCTTGGACTTGGTATGGAGGATGCCCAAGGATAAGCAGCCTTACAATGGATTGGAGGTTATCGACGATTATAGCGCTCAACTTAAATTACATTGAGGCTTGCTAGTGGATAAGATGGCCCCGTTGGTCCCAACAGCTCCTCCTAAAGAATTCGAAGACCCCACTCTCCAAATCGCCCAACAAGATTCTGACCTCTTTGAGGTCATGATGAAGATAGTTGATGAGCAGGCCAAGCTCCCCTCCTCTTCCAGTTCCCCCATTGCCACTTCAAAAGGGAAGGAGTTGGCCATTAGCTCTTCTCAACAGGCCACCACATCATCAATGCTGACCTTGATAAGCCCACGTGAGCAAGGCCAATTGGTGGAAAGTCAATGTTCATTATATTCTACCACCCTGGTAGTAAATCAAGAAGAACATCAAGTACGACCCAAGGTGATGAAAAAGATAGTGCAAGCTGGGGGGTTGTCTAATATTTTAAGAGGCTACGAAGTGTGAAGCCCCATGTAGTCCCCCACTCACAAAAAGGCTAGGACTGAATCCTCGGATCAAGGAATGGAAAAATTTACAATGGCTAAGGTCACTGACACTTGCCAGTTCACCATCGATGAAGAAGGCCAGATCCAGGACATGGAAGAACAAAGGTCCCCCAGCAAGGGGATAGTCAGACATAGGGGAATAGCTAGACAAGAAATCACTGACACACCTGTTGCCTCCTTTGAGATCCCTCTGCCAGCTAGCATGAGAGAGGCTACTATAGATACTAGCAAAGGAGTCATCCGAGCATCTGTTGCACCTATCCAAATGATGAAATCACAAGTGGCTACTCAAGCACAAGTGGTCAAAGTAGTGGAAAAGGAAATTGAAGAATGGAAAGCCAAGGCTACCGAAGTTGAGCCATTACAACTCAAAGTCAAGCAGCTTCAGGTAGAAGTTGATAAACTAAAGATGCTCGCTCCTTCCACTACACAGACTAGTGTCCAACTTGGGTCAGTAGATGAACTCAAACAAGAGATGAAGGAGAAGATCCAAGACAAAATGGGGGATTTGGAGTCCATTCTGATAGATATATATGTTGTGAGATACGTAGTAGGTCTCATTCAGAACAACTTACAACAAGGGAGGCAGAGAATAGATAAAATTATGCCAATCTATAGGAGGTTTCAGGAGGACTACATGCCCATTTTTGGGCTAACAACCACTCTGTCAGATGACTCCCTATGCTTCTTTGTGGAAGAATACATCAAGGTCTCCCTATTTTTACAAAATGAGCAAAATTGGTGCCAGTGGAGCCAAGAGGTAGCAGAATCTGAGTATGAGGCCAATGATGAGTTGGATGATTATAGCCTCTCCATTGAGGACTTTGGATGAGCCCCAGTTATCAAAGATTTTGTTTTTCAAAAAATTCAAGATTTTGATTTAGAGTCTAGTGATAGGCTGTCTAAATGCTTCATGGATTTGGTGGAGATGGTAGACCGCCTGTGCAAATTTACCAATAATAATGTGTAGTGGGCTAAGGATCGGATAGTTGAGGCCACGCAAGATTTGAACCTACTCCTCTTCTCCTTGACCTTTCATGATGAGGCTTGGGAATTCATTGACCAAGCCATTCAAAATCATAGGGTGGGAGTAGGGCCCATCGCTGCCACAACACACGCACCAGGAGGGCCACAGCCACCAGCACAAGGCAGTATCGATGGAGATGCGCAGCCTCCACCTGCATAGAAAGAATGTGGGATACGTGTCCTTTTTTGAGTGCATCCCAGGTTTGGGTACAACAAGATTCTTACAACATGGTGGGTGGTTACAATGGTCAGGGAGTCCGCACTATAAGAAGAAGAACCTGCAGCAACAAATTTTTTTATCGAACCTCTGAGAGAGAAAAGCCAGGTATTAAGCTTTGTTTATTGTTTGAGTCGTATTTTCCCTTGTGTATCTCTATGTGTGTTTCTTATCACCCTTTCTCTTGTCATTCACCAGGGATTTTCAAGGTGTGTTGTTCGTTGTGATTATTTCCTATGGAACGTGCTGGAGTTGAGGACTCTTACATCACTACAATCAGGATGGAGAGGAGATACCCCTTGTTCTGAATATTCAAACTAGGGGTTTATTGTAATCAAATGGCATATGAGGATCAAGCACTCTGCTGATCTGTTCTATGCACATATTTTATTAATGAAAATCTCAACTCTTCCCTTGGCATCTTTTGTGTGATTGTCTCGTGTTAGCTTGTTTATGTATTACTGCAATCAGAATCCATAAATAATGCCTTCTCTCGCTAGTTTAATTATTTTATTTACATTACATCATTTGAATGGAGTAAAATGAACTAGTTCTTCTTTCTGTTATCTTTCTAAAGTCATTTATCAAATTGCTATGACTCTGTAATGGATAAGGCACCGGTCTAGGTTTTATAGGTTTTAATATTGATAGGTTCGGTCACTAAAAATATCAAAAGAACAAAACAACATTTTGTCTGGCATAGTGGGTGTGTGCATTGTGAAGCATTAGTAAAAAGGCCCACTGCTTGGGGTTTCCTTACCCAACCTGGTCGGTTTAGAGCTGTCAAAGGTAGTCTATTCCCAGGTTAATGAGGTGGATCTTCCAGAATCCATAGTGTTGGTTGTGATTTTAAGAGTTCCCCATGACGTGACAAATATCTTAAGGGTAAGCAGGAAAACTCCACAATAGTTTTTGGCACCGTTGTCGGGGAGGGCCTTTTTAATTTCTTTTTGTCATATTACTCCCCTTTGCGACATATATTTTTATTTCCCTGTGAGGTTATAAGTTTTTGGGCTGAGCAATCTTAGCCGGAGAGAGTGTTCCACTTTTGCACCTAGTGTTGGTGACTCTAAAAACAAGGAAGTTGATCTGGCGGCCACAAGACAAAGCAACGAGGAGCTCTACCCCGAACTACCAGACCCATAGGTACTTTTTTGAATAAGTAAAAAGCAAAAGCACTCTTTGATTTCTGTTCCTTCAAGTAGTCAGAGTAGTAACAGTCCCCCTCATATTCCTCAAAATCCTCGAAATAGTACTTCCCCTATCATATCTACTATCCCGAGGGGCCCAGTTCCACCAATGGCCAACCCACCTTTGAATAACTAGCATTTGAATAGGTATAGGCCCTTTATATTACCTCAGGATTTAAACCCTTTGCCTCCTAAGGCTCATAAATACCTGTTTAAGTTCCTAGGGGACAATACCGTGATGGGGGAGGATCACATGAAAGATTTCTTATACGCCATGGACAACCTGGAGGTAGAACACGAAGACGTTGTCCTCCGATTATTTTTATAGACCCTAGAGAAATATGCTAGGGAATGGTTTAATAGCCTCCAAGCTGATACCATTGGGACCTTCCATGAACTGGAAGAGGCCTTCCTAAGAAAGTATGGAGAGAAGAAAAATGAACAGTCCCTGTTGACTGAACTGGCCACTATGAAGAAGAAGGAGAATGAGACAGTGGATGATTTCAATAGGTGATTCACTAAATTGAGAAACCGAATCCCCGCTGCCCTTAGACCCAATGACAATCAGTCTATCTATTTTTATAAGAATGCCTTCCCAGGAGATTTCAACTATGAGCTGAGACAACAACCCACACTTACCATTGATGCCTGTATGGAAAGGGCCATCATGATAGAAAGAGATATGATAGATAGTGGGAAAATGAAGTCCACCTCCATGGACCCCAGTCCTAGCCAGCCGGATAAAAAAAAAAGAAGGTGGGATTTGGTATTTTAAAAAAATTAGAAGCAGAATCCATTGAGAAACTATCCTCCCAAGTTACTAAAATGTTTTTATCAATAAATAATAGACTGTCCAAAATTGAGAGAGACAAAAATGATAGTGGGAAACCCTCTCAGCACCAAGACAACCATAGACCTCCCTTTAGAAGAAATTTTAACAGAAATTGGAGTAATGAAGGGGCTAGGAATTCAAATAACGGCTGGAAAAGGAAGGAAAACTAGAAATATCCTGATGTCATTCCCAACCCCATGGCCTCTATCAATATAGCCGCTGATTTTCCATTCTTCTACCCAACTTGTGATGCTCCCCATAACCCAACTGATTGTGGTGTCTTCCATGGCCTGCACTCAAAAACTACATGGAGGAGGAGTCTGATGAAGAGATCAGAATAAATGCCTGTTGGACATGGGAAGAAACTATTGACAGTCCCCCAATCCCAGAAGCTACAAATCAGTCATTATATCCCGATAACCACCCCACTGCCTTTGCCAATGATGATGTGAAAATTTTGAGAAGACCCCAAAATGACCGGTTTGAGCAAATCAAAAAAGGTAAACTGACTCCCACAGCTGAAGAGGTTGAAACTTTGGAGAGAGTCCATGCCACCCGGTTACGAAATAGGACTGTTCCTGAAAAAGTTGATAAGAAGAATGGGGAAGAGCCTACAAATAAAAAGTGAAATCAAGATACTAATCTGCCTCTTTCCCTTGAAATAATAGAGCTTGTTAATACTACCATAGGGCCCAAAGGGACAGACTTCGACATAGGAATGGAATTAGCAAAACAAAAAATTAACATCACCTTTGGAGAATTAATGACCATCCCAAAATATAGAGAGCAAATATGTAAGGCCTTTGGGCTGGCTGATCAAGGGGTAGTCATGTGTTGGAAGCCTCAGGTTCAAACCCACAAAACAAAACTCTTGCCTTTGTTAGGTCATTTTATATCTCTCTGAGGTATACATCTGGATTTGGGGACCGATATGTAATCCACAACTGCATGCTTGACAGTGGGGCATCTCACAATGTGATGCCCAAGCAAGTGGCTGACCAGTTGGGGTTGATGTGCACCAAATATTCTCCCCCTATTTTTATCATGGACAATAGGCAAGTCCCATGTGTAGGGATAATTATGGGTCTCCTGGTTTTCTTAGACCAATATCCAAAGAAGGGGATTGTCATGGATGTGGCGGTCATGGACGTAGACCCATTTTTCTCCCTACTATTATCTAGACATTGGGCAGAGCAGTTGGGAGGATCAATTCAGTTAGATTGGTCATTTTCTACTATTCCCATCTCCTCCAAAGAACAAGCCACATTAAGAAGAGAACCCTTCAACAAAATATCAATAGAGCTGATGAAGCCTGATAACACCACAGTCAATTTGGTAAGCTCCATAGAAGAGAAAGAATTGGGAGTTTATTCCATTTGGCACACCCCTTTTCTCAAAGAAGTACCCGATGTTGAAGGGTTGGATCCCTTACTCAAAGCAGTAGTAGATGCTGAATCAGGTAGGGTTCTCACCACTAAAATGTGGACTCTAACATTTGATGGTGCTAAGTCACAAACAGGGGCTGGGGTTGGGATCAATTTAACTGATATAAAGGGTAACTACTTGGGAGTACCTTATAGATTAGAATTCCCCTACACCAACAATGTAGCAGAATATGAGGCCCTGCTTCTCGGTTTGAGAAAGGCAAAAGAACTTGGAATCAACTATCTGACTATGTATGGAGATGCATAATTAATTATTCAGTAGATAAGGGGGAAGTACCAAACTAAACACCCCAGATTAAAATAGTATAAACAGGCTGTCCTAGATGAGATAAACAAATTTATGGCATTCAATATCTCACATATTCCTAGGGAAAAAAATCATGTGGCTAACCTACTGGTTGTAAATGCCTCTAGGGCAGATGATCCTGAAATTGACACTGAATTCATGGACAGATTTCCTACCATTTCAGTTTATCACCCCTCTATCCCAGACAATGTAGTATACCTGCAAGTTTTTCAAGATGACGTAGATATAAGGGATTTCATGATAGTACAAAATTAGTTTGTAGGGGTAATATGTGATGAACAGGATGAGGAAATACTACAGCATGTTATAGGTACTCCCACTGAGGTTATACAATTGAAAACTAATAAAATACCTAGGGGACTAGTGGCCTTGGAATCCTTGTTTGATGATTTTGACAAAGCCCATAGGACTGCACCCAGTGAGTCAGAAGGTGAAGAAGTTAACATAGGGACAGTTGGTGATCCTAAGAGGGTAAGAATTGATAGGTCATTGCCAGCTAAAGAAAAGAAGCAGTACATAGAATATTTAAGAAAAAATAGGGATAGTTTTGCTTGGGGGTATGATGAATTAAGGACATTCAATACAGAAGTGATGACCCACATTATTCCCTTGAAAGAAGGATCCAAGCCCTTTAGGCAGAAATAGAGAAATTTCAATCCCACACTACACCCTGTGATGCAAAAAGAAGTGCAAAAGTTACTGGATGCTAAGATCATCAAGAAGGTGAGGTTCTCCTCATGGATAGCAAACTTAGTCCCGATCCGAAAGAAGAATGGGGAGATAATATTGTGTGTAGATTTCTGAAATCTGAATAAAAGTTCCCTCAAAGATAATTATCCTCTTCCCAATATGGAGCAGCTATTGCAAGCAGTGGTAGGGTCTTCACGAATATCTCTGTTGGATGGTTTCTCAGGGTATAACCAGATCCTAGTAAACCCTGAAGACCACTTTAAAACTACCTTCACCACACCTTGGGGTACTTTCGAGTACCAAAGGATGCCATTTGGGTTGATGAACATCGAGGCTACTTTCCAAAGAGCCATAGATTTCACCTTTAAGGGGCTAATGTTTAAAATAGTGGTGGTCTATTTAGATGACATTACTGTATTCTCCAAGAACCCTGCAGACCACTTTTCTCACTTGTCTCAAGTATTTCAAAGGTGCAAAGAATATGGGATCTCATTGAATCCAAAGAAATGCCTGTTTGGATCCTCTCATGGTAAATTACTAGGGCACGTAGTTTCAAAGGAAGGAGTTAGTATCGATCCTAAAAGAACCAAAGCAATCGCACAAATACCACCTCCCAAAAGCCTCAAGGGAGTCAGATCCTTCTTTGGAAAAATAAATTTTGTCAGGAGATTCGTTCCTAATTTCATCGAGATTGCTAAGCCTATTAATGATATGATCAAGAAGGATGTTAAAATCAAATGGGAAGAGGGTAACCTTAAAGCCTTCCAGTAGATTAAGGATGCTATTACTACTGCCCCTGTCTTGGCTTGTCCAGACCATTCCAAAAATTTCAATTTGTACTCCTTTGCCTCAGACCACACTATAGCAGTTGTGTTATCCTAGAAGGATGAACAGGCAAATGAACGTCCCATAGCATTCATGAGTTCAGGGATGAAAGGGGCTCAGCTAAGATACAAACCAATTGAAAAGTAGGCTTACGCCCTCATACAGGCCTTGGAGCATTTTAAGAGTGTCTTTGGAGCTTGCAAAGTGATTGCCTGTATACCCTATATCACCATCAAGGATATTCTTACCCAGCCCGAGCCCATAGGTAGTTCAACAAGATGGATGATTAAATTACTGCAATATGATGTAGAGTTCAAAGTCATAAAAATAATTAAAGGCCAGGGGTTGGTGAAATACATGGCCTACAAAGAAGAACAGTGGATAGACGATGTTGTCTTAGCTCAAGGAGAGCAGCAAGAACCATAGTTAGAACATGAGAATTTTGAGTGGTACAAAGATATCCTGTTCTATCTAAAATAATTGTCCTTATTTCTTGGGAAGACTGCTAGCAGAATAAGAAGCATCAAACAATAGTCTCAGAAATACCATCTTCAAGGGAGTCGGTTGTACTGGCGGCATCCAAGTGGGGTACTGTTGTTGTGTGTGACTCAAGAGGAGGCTCCCAAGATTATCGAGGAATTTCACAGAGGTTTCTGTGGTGGTCACTTTGCTCCTAAAGCAACAACCAACCAAATCATGAGAGCAGGGTATTATTGGCCATCCCTATTCAAATATGTCTACCAAGCAGTCAGGAGTTGTTACAGTTGTCAAGTCTTCACTGGGAAAAAGAACTTACCTGCCATGCCTCTACAGCCAGTCATTGTCGAAACTCCATTTTCTCAATGGGGGGTTGATTTAATCGGGGAGATCAATCCCAATTCATCAGGAGGACATAAATGGATCATCACTACCACTGATTACCTGACCAAGTGGGTAGAAGCAGCCCCCCTCAGAAGATCGACAACAACAACCATCATTAACTTCTTGGAGGAAAATATACTGACCAGATTTGGGGTCCCCAAAAAATTGGTGATAGATAATGCCAAGTATTTTACTTCCTATGAGATGGTGGATTTTTGCAATCAGTATAGCATTGAGCTGGCTCACTCTGCTAATTACTACCCATAGGGCAACGGATTGGCCGAATCTTCAAATAAGAACATCCTTACAAGAATTAAGAGGTCATTAGGAAAGAATAAGAGAGGATGGGATAGTGAACTCAAATATGCTCTATGGGTGGATAGGCTGTCGATAAAGAGAGCTACCGACATGTCACCATATGAGCTGGTATATGGGGAAAAGGTATTGTTGCCACCATAGTTAGAAAAAATAGCCCTCTCTTTGCTACTACAGGATCATGAACAACCAGATGAACTACAGAGGAGAATGGACCAATTGGTGAAATTGGAAGAAGACAAGAGGGAGGTTGTTACACGAATGATCGATCAAACAGGAAAAATAGTGGAATTGTTCAATAAGAAGGCTCGAGGGCAGACTTTCATCTTGGGTGATGTGGTACTATATTGGGACCCAAAAAATGACAAGCCGGGAGAGAAGGAGAAGTTTGAGCCTAAGTGGTTGGGCCCCTACCAGATTGCAAAAATAGTAGGACAACATACTTACAAGCTGGAAAACATGGAAGGAGAAGAGCTGCCTATACCAGTCAATGGGCAGCATCTGAAGATCTTTGGCCCCAGTATTTTAAAAAAAAAGTGTGTGTGTGTTAGTCCTACGTCGGTCTACCCAGAGAGTCTGGAGTCCTCAAGTCGACGTCCTTCATCCACCCCCTTGTCCCAGTTAGAGCCGGTGTTGACTCCTAAAAGGCTAGCCACCTTTTGGGAGCCAAATTCATATTTGCCCTTGGGGTGCACAAGGTGGTGCACCCCAAATTTACCCTATGCGCTCCACTCCAATGGAGCACACTCAAAGCCACCCGAGCACACAAGTTATGCACCCCAAGCCAAGTAGTGCGCTCCACTTATCGGAGCACAGAGTCCCCCAAGAGGGTGCACAAGGCAGTGCACCCACCTCTAGCCTATGCACCCCATTGAAGGAGGGGGTGCACAATGTCCCTTAGGGGTGCACAAGGTAGTGCACCCCACCAATAGTCTATGTGCTCCATGAGGAGGTGGAGTGCATAATAGTCCTTTGGGGTGCACAAGGTCATGCACCCCATGCACTCCAAGAAGTAGAGCATGCACAAGCCCATGAAGGGTGCACAACTTGTGCACCCTAAAGTCTGATGTGCGCTCCACTACAATGGAGCACACTCAATCCCTTGGAGTGCACAAGTAGTGTGCTCCTCCCCTTAGCCGAATGTGCTCCACTCTCAAAGTGGAGCGCACAACCTTAGCCAAGGCACGCAAGGTTGTGCACCCCATCTCGAGTCGGCATGCCCCTCCCTTTAGGGTGCAAATGTCCAAGTCGGGGCACAAGGTTGTGCGCCCACCTCTAGGTTATGTGCTCCACTATGGTGGAGCACACAAGGTCTAAAGGGGTGCACAGCTTATGCACCCCATTGAGTCAAGTGTGCTCCACTCCCTTGGAGTGCATGAAGGTCGTGTGGGTGCACAACCCTATGCACCCACCTTGAAAGCCATGTGCCCCACTCCCCAAGGGGTGCACATGCTAAAATTAACCTTGACATGCCTCAAGCGAGTGCACACCTACCCATGCCCCACCATCACCAATCCTAAGCCGCCCCGTGTCATGACCATTGTCTACAGCCGCAATTCATCCACCAATATGAGGAGGCGACAGTCGACGTGGCGCGCCCGACCAATCTTGAGAGCTCCTAAAAAGCAAAAAGTGCATGCGCCATCTACCACATTTAATGCACCTATTTTAAAAGAGAAGGTGGCGGTTATTTTTTGCATCACCCATGCATGCAGAGCTACCTATCGACGAGGTCGAACACAGAGTAAAGTGTGGAGAGCGTAGAAGAGATATTGTCAGCGAGGGGGAATTTTTCACTACTATTTGAATAGGATGGCATCCACCAGCTCTTCAGCTCCTAAAACATCGATAGTTCGATGGAGAATCAACAAAATCATCGAGGCATGGCCCATTGATAGGAGGCCAGGGAGGGCACAAAATCCTAAGGCATTCAAGAATTTACTCGATACCAGCAGGGATATCATCGAAGAACAGTAGAAAGAGGTGGAGGAGGTCACCATCTATGCATTCGACCCCACGAAGGAAGATAACCAGCATCACCCGATGCTCTTGAGAGACCTCTACGCGTGGGCCTACCGAGACAACACTAGACCAGCCCCTGTGTGCAACAAGTGGAATACAAATCTGGGCCGGTTAACCTGTCCGAAGGTGTACCATTCTTCTGATATGCTGGCATGGCTCATTGTCTCTTATGACTCCAAAGTGCACACCATTCAGGATTTCAAAGGTCAGGCAGTGGCCCGGGTGTCGGTCGATAGGATTCGATAGGTCTTTGGCCTAGCCACCGCTTCCAGGGTGGTGGATTTTAAGACGTTGGCCCTCCAGGCCAATTATATGATGAATACGACATTCCCTCAGAACCTATTGAAGAGAGGGAAGATGAGGCCAACAGATTTCCCCATCAAAAAGTTCATGCTCCATCCCTGGGCGCAAGATTATGCAGACATGATCAATCTAGCCCTAGGAGTGAAAGACTTGGAGCCAATCACTAAGGAGGTGATGTTTTTAATCCTCCAATGCAATAGGATAGACAAGACTCCTCTTTACCGGTGGGAGGATATTATCAATGATAAAATGAATGAAGAATTGCAACAGTTGCAGGAGGCCATATTGGTCGATAAAAGGGAGATGCCTCCCTTTTCATACTACTCATTTTTTATCCATTTGTTCATAGCACAATTGGATAAGGCCTTGGTGACCCAGATGGGGGGGTGAATACGCCCACTATACAAGATCGGCTGCTATGCATCCAGGAGGGGTGTTCCAACTATACTACCTTCTTCGAGAAGGTCCTCCCCGTGGTACACTTTTGGTTGTGTGGAAATTTCCCAGACATAATCGGGGTAGGGGTTAGAGATTTTTTACACAAGGAAAAAGTAGGAGACTACTTTTACATAGAAGAATTCTCCTATATCAGGATTTATGGATCAAAGCTGCCCCCAAAGGCACTACCATTCCACTACCCGACTTCCATTGCCATCCTAGAGATCACTCGACAGATGGCCGAAGAGGTAAAAATTAGACATCTGAGGAAGAAAGGACCAGTGAAGTGGTTGCCCATTCCTTGTACAATGGGCCATTACACCTATCTTGGCCACTTTGCCATGCTATGAGCTATATGGAATATGGACACCTACTATTTCTCAGAGGTCACTTGGAGGGCCTATGACCTGGATGGCCACCATAGGAGAGAAGTTACCGGTAAGCTGGCCCTTCTGGAAGTCACGCACAGTGGTGATGATTTTGAGGATGTGATGCAAGAAGATTTTAGAAATAACTGAACCTTGGACTTGGTATGGAGGATGCCCAAGGATAAGTGGCCTTACAGTGGATTGGAGGTTGTCGATGATTATAGTGCTCAGCTTAAATTACATCGAGGATTGCTAGTGGATAAGATGGCCCCGTTGGTCCCAATAGCTCCTCCTGAAGAATTCGAAGACCCCACTCTCCAAATCTCCCAGCAAGATTCTGACCTCTTTGAGGTCATGATGAAGATAGTTGATGAGTAGGCCAAGCTCCCCTCCTCTTCCAGTTCCCCCATTTCCACTTCAAAATGGAAGGAGTTGGCCATTAGCTCTTCTCAATAGGCCACCACATCATCAGTGCTGACCTTGATAAGCCCACGTGAGCAAGGTCAATTGGTGGAAATTCAATGTTCATTATATTCTACCACCCTGGTAGTAAATCAAGAAGAACGTCAAGTACGACCCAGGGTGATGAAAAATATAGCGCAAGCTGGGGGGCTGTCTAATATTTTAAGAGGCTACGAAGTGCGAAGCCCCACATAGTCCCCCACTCACAAAAATGCTAGGACCGAATCCTCGGATCAAGGAATGGAGAAATTTACAATGGCAAGAGTCACTGACACTTGCCAGTTCACCATCGATGAAGAAGGCCAGATCCAGGACATGGAAGAACAAAGGTCCCCTAGCAAGGGGATAGTCAGACATAGGGGAACAGCTGGACAAGAAATCACTGACACACCTATTGCCTCCTTTGAGATCCCTCTACCAGCTAGCATGAGAGAGGCTACTATAGATACTAGCAAAGGCGTCATCCGAGCATCTGTTGCACCCGTCCAAATGATGAAATCACAAGTGGCTACTCAAGCACAGGTGGTCGAAGTAGTGGAAAAGGAAATTGAAGAATGGAAATCCAAGGCTACCGAAGTTGAGCCATTACAACTCAAGGTCAAGCAGCTTCAGGTAGAAGTTGATAAACTAAAGATGCCCGCTCCTTCCACTGCACAGACTAGTGTCCAACTCGGGTCAACAGATGAGCTCAAACAAGAGATGAAGGAGAAGATCCAAGCCAAAATGGGGGATTTGGAGTCCATTCTGATAGATATATATGTTATGATATGTGCAATAAGTCTCATTCAGAACAACTTACAACAAGGGAGGCAGAGAATAGATAAAATTATGTCGATCTATAGGAGGTTTCAGGAGGACTACGTGCCCATTTCTGGGCTAACAACCACTCTGTCAGATGACTCCCTATGCTTCTTTGTAGAAGAATACATCAAGGTCTCCCTATTTTTACAAAATGAGAAAAATTGGTGCCAGTGGAGCCAAGAGGTAGCAGAATCTGAGTATGAGGCCAATGATGAGTTGGCCGATTGCAGCCTCTCCATTGAGGACTTTGGACGAGCCCCGATTATCAAAGATTTTGTTTTTAAAATTTTTTTTTCAAAGAATTCAAGATTTTGATTTAGAGTCTGGTGATAGGCTGTCTAAATGCTTCACGAATTTGGTGGAGATGGTAGACCACCTGTGCAAATTTACCAATAATAATGTGTAGTGGGCTAAGGATCGGATAGTTGAGGCCATGCAAGATTTGAACCTACTCCTCTTCTCCTTGACCTTTCACGATGAGGCTTGGGAATTCATTGACCAAGCCATTCAAAATCATAGGGTGGGAGTAGGGCCCACCACTACCACAACACACGCACTAGGAGGGCCACAACCACTAGCACAAGGTAGTATCGACGGAGATGCGCAACCTCCACCTGCATAGAAAGAACGTGGGATACGTGTCCTTTTTTGAGTGCATCCTAGGTTTGGGTATAGTAGGATTATTGGGTTACAATGGTCAGGGAGTTCACACTATAAGAAGAATAACCTGTAGAAGCAAATTTTTTTATCGAACCTCTGAGAGAGAAAATCCAGGTATTAAACTTGTCTATTGTTTGAGTCGTATTTTCCCTTGTGTATCTCTTGTGTGTGTTTCTTATCGCCCTTTCTCTTGTCATTCACCAAGGACTGTCGAGGTGCGCTATTCACTGTGATTATTTCCTGTGGAACGCGTTGGAGTTGAGGACTCTTACGTCACTACAATTAGGACAGAGAGGAGATACCCCTTGTTATAAACATTCAAACCGGGGGTTTATTGTAATCAAATGGCATATGAGGATCAAGCACTCTACTGATCTGTTCTATGCACATATTTTATTAATGAAAATCTCAACTCTTCCCTTGGCATATTTTGTGTGATTGTCTCATGTTAGCTTGTTTATGTATTACTGCAATCAAAATCCATAAATAACACCTTCCCTCACTAGTTTAATTATTTTATTTACATTACATCATTTGAATGGAGTAAAATAAACTAGTTCTTCTTTCTGTTATCTTTCTAAAGTCATTTATCAAACTGCTACGACTCTATAATGGATAAGGCACCAGTCTGGGTTTTATAGGTTTTAATATTGATAGGTTCGGTCACTAAAAATATCAAAAGAACAAGTAACAATATTTTGTCTAGCATAGTAGTGTTGGTTCGACTTTTATACACACCCTGTGGAGAATGAGCATAAAATACCGATAACACTTATAAGGGATAAATCCCACTCACTTTAGGATCTTGCTGGATATCCAAGGTGTGAGTTACAGAGTTGGGTCGAATGTCTATTCACTCTTTTTCGCTTCTGGAATAGTTTCAAGTGGACTGTCTGTTACCTTACAATGGGTTCAGGACTTTAGTTCAGTAATGTTTTTGGAGTTGGTTATCTTTGTGGACACTCAGATTTACAATCAGTTCTTTGATCTAGCTCTTTATGTTTTAGAAGATTTAAATAAAAGACAAATTTTAAAGAAGATAAAAATGGATCATTCAATTAGTGGAACAAAGAGAGTAGGGTAGGGCAGAAAGAGAAGTTTATCTAACTTAGCTGCAAAACCAAAACTATCAATTCTAGTTATACTATTAGCTTCACAATAGAACAAATCAAAGAGGAAAGTGTCCATCTTTCTAAGATCACTTTCTACTAAGAGCATAAGACAGAGATGAAATAGATCTAACAAAAAATTATAAACATAAGGGAAGTCGGTTGAAATTGGTATCTCTCACCAGCAGCCTAGCTCGCATAGTGAGGACAGAGCAGTTAGAACAGGCCTGAACCTTAAATCTATAATTTTCCCTAGCATACAATAAAAAGAATGAAGCCTAACAACATATTTAATCTTGATAACACAGATTTGCAACCAAAATAAATAGAACTTTAGTGAGACAAAAATAGAAGAAGATGCACTTATCAAAATCCGAAAGAGATTAGGCTCCTGGCCACGCTATCATAGAAGAACGATTTCACACCAACCCCAGGTCCAGAACAAAGCATTCAAACAAGATTTGCAGGAAATTGTTCAAGTGTCTTTTATTCCAAGTTTTTCGCATCCTGATCTTACATTCAGAGGAAGTATATATAGACTCAGGACAAACCCTGATCTTTTCAAAAATATCTTCCTTTCAAACCCTAAATCTTATCCTCAAAACCCTACTACCTAGGTTTTACAATATACGACATTTTTATATAGAATTTTGATAAACCCTAATTACTCTGAAAATCTTCGTGGGATCTTGCCATAAATGGAGAAAATGAGATTTGACTTCATCTTCATCAAATGGATACCGCGTGTAAATGTATCTTTATCTTTTAGGTAGGCCGTCAGAGCATCTCATTAATCCTTCTGCGAAATCTGGATGAGTCACTGGTTTCCTGGGCCTTCTATCCTCGCAGAGCCGCCTTTGCTTGTTTCGAGTTGAAATTCTCTGCCCGCCATTACTTCCGCCATAAATTTTTCGTTAACTGCATCCATCGACAAATTTCGGTGACTGTGTATGGATATTTTCATTTTTTGGCCAATCGTCGACAGAAATTCTTGGCATCTCCCATTTCAATCTGACGGTCCTTGCTTGATCTATGCTTATCTTTGTCTTTTTCGCCATTACTTCTGCTATTATGCAACTGTCAGATCACTTTCTGCAAAATAAAACAAGGATTAGCATTTTAATATTAATAAATTAAAACCCTAATGTTCATTATATGTTGGCTTGATTTCCTTCTTCCAAACTCATGGCGTCGCGAAAACGAGACAGGTCCAAAAATGGAACATGTCGCGATATCGCGACGTTTTCCTCACTCCATCTCCTTCGTCAAAAGATGTCGCGATATCACGACGTTTTCTTTACTGCTTTCCCCTTTGCTTTTTCCAAACTTCTTTGTCATGAAATCATGACATGTCACAAAATCGTGACGTCTCTCTTCACTTTGCCTTTTCCAAGCTTCTTTGTCATGAAATCATGACGTGTCACAAAATCGCGACGTCTCCCTTCACTTGCTCTTTCACTGTCCAAATCATACTTCCTTCACTTTCCTCTTCCAACCTCACAATGTCGCGAAATCCGTGACGTCTCCCTTCACTTAGCCTCTTTCAGCTCATGTCACGAAATCATGATCGCGTCGCAAATCACGACATTTTCTCCACTTTGTTTCTTCCAAATATGTCGTGAAATCACGACGTTTTCATCACTTGGCTTTTCCCTAAATATGTCGTAATATCGCGATCCCAAACTGTCACGAAATATGACATTTTCATCACTGCTTCCAACCATCGAAATTGAGTTTCCTTCTACCAAATACGTCACGAAATCATGACGTTTTCCTTGATCTTTTAATCCAAATATGTCACGAAATCGCGACGTTTTCAACACTGCTGCTTTTCTCCAAAACACGTCAAATCAAATCGTGAAATCGTGACATTTTCATCACTTGGCACTTCTAATCCAAATATGTCACGAAATCGTGACATTTCCATCACTCGGTTCTTTCTACCAAATATGTCATGAAATCACGATGTTTTCATCACTTGGCACTTCTAATCCAAATATGTCGTGAAATCACGACGTTTTTCTTACTTAGTCTCTTTTCTCACTTCTTTCTTTCGAAAATGGAACGTGTCACGATATCGTGATGTTTTCCTTGAGGTTTGCTTCCAATCCAAATATGTCATGAAATCGTGACGTTTCCATCAAGTTTGGCTTCCAAGTAAAACCTATCGCGAAATCGTGACGTTTTCATCACTTGGCTCTTTCTTCCAAAACCTGTCGCGAAATCATGACGTTTTCATCACTTGATGCTTTTAGTTAAAACCTATCATGAAATCGCGACATTCTCTTCAAGTTTGGCTTCTGATTCAAACCTATCGCGAAATCGCGACATTTCCAAAAATGGAAAATGTCGCGATATCCCTTTCCTATGTCGCGATATCACGACGTTTCCAAAAATGGAAAATGTCGCGATATCGTGACGTTTCCGAAAATGGAAAATGTCACGATATCGCGACGTTTCCATCACTTAGCAAATTTTCCAAAAATTGTAGGTTGACTCCAATGAATTTATTCATCTGTATTCTGCATTTTTTACACATTAGTGAAAGATCTTCTTTACTCAGAATGATTATAACATTTAAAAAATGAATTCTAAATTGAAATCAAAACCATATGCAAGCCTACTTGGATACTTTGATATATGCAAAACTTGAAGAAGAAGGAGGCAAGCAAAATTTGGAATTAAAACCTGAAAAACATCAAGAGGGTCCCTACGGCAAAATGAAAACTAAATATTTTCAAAGGATGGAATTTCAATTTTTTTAGTGGGGGTGTGTTGCTTCTCAACAAATGGCGATATCTACGGGGAAAATAGTAGCACTATTTTAGAATCCAGGACTCTAGTTTCAAAACAATATAGACCATGTACCATGCTTTGCCACAAATATCCTTCAAAATAATTTAACTACTACCTGATAGTTGTTAAAATTTCCCAAGGACATACTAGGTTGAATCACTTAAGGAAGATTTCTGATGTGCAATTATAAGCGTATAACTTTCTTCAAGGATGACTGGGCCTTCGAATGTTTTACTTCGGATTGATCAGACTTTTCTAGATTGTGAAGGGGGAAACCGAGTAGGGCTCTGTTTACTAGTTTAGCCTTTTACAGCCTCGACAGAGTTACTCTTTAGATTTTCACGACCCTGATCCACAACTATGAGGTGGTATCTACAACTTGGTAAAAGAAAACATCTTCTGGAGCCTTGGCTATCTCTTTCATTACATAACTTCTTCTTTCCTTTTTTTTTTTGTGTAGAAAAGAGTGCCAGTTTTATGTTGCCCTGCTCAATTTTCACCTTCTCTCTCTCTCTTTTGAAATATACCGAAATCTGGAAAGCCTTGCTTAAAAAAAATTTTTTTTATTCTTCATCGATCTGGAAAACCTGGGTACCGATAGCCTCTTTGGACACTTAAATAATTTCACAAATCAGAGTCCCCTCTTACGACCAACTTTTCTTGGATTCCCTGGGAGTTCTTCAACCCAACAGTATAGTAGTTTCTTTATAATTAAAATAATTGTGGCAAGCAAGACACAAAATCCAATTATCTTTCTACTGTTGTTCTGAATAACAAAATAGTTCCACTGTTCAGTTTAAGCAGACTATCTCTTATTTAGAATAAAACAAAATGAACACAGGATTTTGAACTCAGAATAAAACAATTTTTTAAAAGTTGATTCTTTCTTTGCTGCCCAGGCAAAACTTAAACAAACAAAATTTAAAAGCTAAAAGAAATTTGTAACCGACAGGATAAAACACATAACTTCAACCTAAAATAAAAGGATAAAAACACACTACTTCAAACCTTATTTATAACATATACATATTTTACAACGTCTTTGTGATTTATTCAAATGATGTATTGGATGGAACAACTGAGAAATAATGCTTTAGGTATTGACCATTAACAGGAAGGTTCAAAAAATTACCCTCGAGGTCCTGTAGGCGAAATGCATTATTACCTAGGATCTCGGCAATCTGGTATGGCCCTATCCATAGCGGCTGCAACTTTGTGTGTTTACCTTTCTTTTCATGGGCTTTGTCCCATAGAAGCACCAGGTCTGCGAGTCTGAAGGCCTTCACTCTGGCTCTTTTGTCAAACCAGTGCTTGACTATTTCTTGGTGCTAACTGAAATGTTCCAGGGCTTGAAGTCGTTCATCCTGCAAATTAGTTAAATCCAAAATACGAGCCTCTGCATCTGCTTGATCCTCAAAATAGTCTAAAACAAATTGATAGGTGGGCAATTTCAAAGAGATAGGAACAATGGGCTGAATACCATACAACAAAGCAAATGGGGAAGTCTTAAGAGCTACTTTATGTCTTATCCTATCAGCCCAAAGTGCATATTTCAATAATGTGTGCCATTGTCTAGGTTTGTCTATAGCAGACTTCTTAATGGCATTCATCAAATTCTTATTTGTGGACTCAGCTAGTCCATTACCTTGGGGGTAATAGTTGGATGAAAATCTGATGACTATCCCCATCTGGTATGCCCACTCTACAAACTCTAATGATTGAAAGGTTGGTCCGTTGTCGCACACCAAATTCAAAGGAACTCCAAACCTGGTTATGACATTTGACTCTAGAAATTCGATCACCTCATGGGTTGTACTCCTCATGGTGGCTGCTGCTTCAACCCATCTTGTGCAATAATCAATGGCTGTTAGAACATACTTATGCCCTGCTGATGAATTTGGGTTTATCACACCCACAAAGTCAAGTCCCCATTGCATAAAAGGTTTGTTTATTACAATAGGTTGCAATGGTAGAGCTCGATTAGCCTCTTTGGATGCAAAAGTCTGACACTGATGGCAAGTTCTCACATGTTGATGTGCATCTTTAAACAATGTAGGCTAGTAATAGCCTGCTCTCAATATCTTGTGCGTAGTAGCAGAACCTGAGGAATGCCCTACCCCTAACTTCTCATGAAAACTGGACATCACCTCATTGACTTCATTCTGAGAAATGCATCTTAAGAATATGCCAGCATAGTTTTCTCTATACAAGTTGCCTCCTTTGAGCAAAAAATGAGCAGATTTCAGCTTTAGTGCTCTTCTTTGGGTTCTATTCAAGTGAGATGGACAAATTCCAAATTGCAATAGATGAATGATATCTCCATACCAATCATCGAATCCAGAATCCAGCTGATTAATTTCTCCCTGTACAGGTATTTCAGCAATATGTCGAGACAAACCAAGTCCTCTGATTAATTTTGTAGGCCAAATTTCTAAGTCGTATTCCTGCAGTCTTGTAACCCAATTACCTCTTAACTCACCCAATTCGTCCTGGCTTAATAAGTATTTGACAGCTGGATCAGGAACTATAGCATGGACTTTGCTTCTTAGTATGTAGTGCTTGAATTGCTTAACTGCTCTTACTAAGGCATAGGCTTGCTTATCCAAGCGAGAGTATTTTAGCTCAGCCCCCTTTAAGTTGGTACTTTTGAAGGCAATCGGATGCTCCCCTGTTTCCCTTCGTTGGGTCAAAACCGCAGCAAGTGTGTGTTCAGAAGAAAAGGAGTACAAGTAAAAATCTGCACTGAAATCTGGGCTCACCAAAACTGGAGCTTGCTTGATGGCAGTTTTGATTTCTTGGAATGCTGCTTTGGCTTCTATTGTCCAGGCAATCTTAGCAGTTTCCTTTAGCATGTCATTCAGTGGCTTGACTATTTCTGCAAAACCAGAGATAAATTTTTTGACAAAATTAATTTTCCCAAAAAATGATCTTAACTCTTTTTTAGAGTTGGGAAAAGGTATCCCTGATATGGCTTCAACTCTCTCAGGATCCATGGAAATGCCATCTTTGGTGATTAAATGCCCAAGGAGTTTTCCTTCAGTTACACCAAAAACACATTTCTTTGGGTTTAAAGAAATGCCAAACTCTCTGCATTTGTTGAAGACAGATTCCAAATGCTTTACATGGTCAAACCGAGATTTAGAGAAAACTATCAAGTCATCCATGTAGACAACGATGCACTTACCCATAAGGCCTTTGAAGGCATGATCCATTGCACGTTGAAAGGTAGCTCCAGCGTTTATCAATCCAAATGGCATTCTCTTGTAAGCAAAAGTTCCCCACTTAGTCGTGAAGGCAGTTTTCATCCTGTCTTCCCTTTCAACCAGTATCTGGTTGTACCCCGAAAATCCATCTAAGAAGGACATCATTTCTGAACCATTCACAATTTGTAGCACATCATCCATGGAAGGCAGAGGATAATTATCTTTCTCGGATGCCTTGTTTAAGTTTCTAAAATCTACGCACAAGCGGATTTCTCCATTTTTCTTTCTGATCGGCACCAAATTGGCCACCCAAGTAGAATGCCTAATGGGAAAAATAATACCTGCACTCAATAATTTCTCCACCTCTTTCTGGATGAGGGGTTCTAACAAGGCGTTGACATGCCTTTGTTTCTATCGAAAGGGTTTACAGAACTCCTTTAAAGGTATTATATGGGTGTAAACTTTTGGATCAAAAACCTTTAAGTCTTTGTAAGACCAAGCCATAACATCCTTGGACCTGTGGAGAAATTCAATCATATTTCTTTTTATTTTAGGGTCACAGGTTTTAGCCAACTTAAGGTGCCTGGGCTCTTCTTCAGTCCCGACATTCAGGTTCTCAGTCTCACTGTTTGTTGCACCAATAGAATCCCCAGAACTTACGTTTTGCTTAATTTGGTCAACATCAAACAGTCACTCCAGTTCCACCATCCCTTTCGGAATTCTATTATCTTTCAACCTTATTATTCCCCTTTCATCGTCTAACTATTCCAATAGAGTATCCCTTTGACCATCATCGATTATAGCATTTTCAAACGCATTGGTACTCTGTAAAAAGTTTATAATCTGCTGGTCATCAGAGAAAACCTAAAAATTATCTACATTATTTGGGACCGAAGGACAAGGGACTAACTCGATCAAAAATTTGTTCCATTTGAACTCTTCCAGTGGCTTCAGACTTGTGGCTGATGAAGCTAAGACATCTGCAAGTGAATTCTGCTCTCTAGGTATGTGTGTCAAATTAAAAGCATCAAAATCCTCTATGAGATCCCAAGCTCGGTGTTTGTATCCTTTTAAGTAGGATGCTTTGCACTGAAATTTACCTTTAACTTGATTGGCCACCAACTCTGAGTCTGTAAAAACTTGGATATTTCTTACACCTCTGTCTAAAGCAAATTTCAATCCTAGCACCAGTGCTTCATACTCTGCTAAATTATTTGTGCAAGGGAACTGTAGGCGATAAGACATAAAATATGTCTGACTCTCAGGTCCTTTAAGAACTGCCCCGTACCAGAACCTTGTTTAGATTTAGCCCCATCCACATGAAGCATCCAAACTTCATTATTATGAACAAGATGAGCTTTACTAAGTTTCTCATTTTGTCCCGTTGTTAAATTATAAACCCCAATATCTACATCAGCAATATTTACAGTCTCATTTTTTGCATTATATTCAGTGATCATATGTTTGTACCTAGGTTCTCTTTCAATCCTTAATTGGTTTGCAACACCTTTCCATGGCAACCACATATGTGAAAAATCAGTTGCCAAGTATCCATTCAAATATTTTGACCAATCTCTGCTCAGAAGCATCCCGTATCCCACAGGAATATCTACCACCTGGATTTCAATTTTGTGTTGTGCCCTTGGCTCAGATGCTAGCTGAATATGAATATTTTGAAGTTCACCCACTACTTTAACTTCAGATTTATCCAATTGGACAACTCTTCTTTCAGACTTCATTGGGGTTAAACCCAACTGTTGACAAATGGCCAAAGGCATAACATTGGCTGAAGCACCCGAATCTACCAGACAGTTGTGCAAGTTTTTCCCAAATATACGAACAGTCAGTAGGAAAGGCGAAACTTCAGTCTTCTCCTTATACATGGCCACATTTGCATTTGCCATCTTCTTTCCTTTTTCCAAAGGTTTGGTAGTAGGCCCAGAGTATGTTTGAATCAAGTTATCCCTTTGTTCCGAAATCTAAGCTAACTCATGGAGAGTGATGTTAGCCTTGATCTTCTTCATGTCCTCCACTATATTATATCCTTTATTGAGTGGAGGGACAAATGCATATGGTCCTCTTAGATTTCCTCCCTTGGGTGGAGGTGGGTTATTACTTGAAGATGGATCTGGAGGAACATTGTGGGAGTTGTCTGGAGGGGTAGATGTAGTGTTGGGCTCCGAATTTCTGTTTTTGAGGTTGTAGTTGTCCCTCCTATATTGTTGAAAAGCCTGCACCTCATCCATAGGCATCTCCACTACATTCTCAGACTCACCTAGAAAAGTGAAAGAATCTAAGACCATAGCTGCACTATGGCTGGATGAACTTGGGCCATCCGCATTTCTTTGATGTTCAGGAGAAATCAACTCACCAGATAAAGCTTCAAAGGCGTTACAAAATTCCAAACAATCCAATTCCCCGTGCTGAGATGTGGCATGTATCCTACACCAGTTAGGCAAAGCCAAGTCACAAATATTCACATCATGCCCTTTACCTTTATAATCCTTATTGGGTTCGTATGGGGGCCGAGTGAATCTATTCTGCTGATAGGAAAACCTGTTTGAGTTTTCCCCAGTAGAAACTTGCCTTTTAAAACTTAAAAAGTCATTTGCCAACTTTTGGACCATTTTTGACACTTCCTCGACTCTTTTGTTATCTATTTCTTTATCTGGATTCCGTACACTTTCAGCAGGTGTTAGAGTCAATGGATTGGCTATCGGTGGGGTTTGATATGTTGGCAACATCATCTGATGTGGTATGGGATTGAAGATAGGGGTACTTTGAGTGACCAAAGGAATTTGATGAGTACTTAAAGGTTGAGGTCCCAATTGTCTTTCCAGAACCAAAGCTTCTTTGTAAGCCTCTGTTAGATTGGTAATAGAGGCATCTCTTTTCAAGAAAATAGAAGTCATTGGATCTAGAGAATTCCTAAAAATTTCTAATGCCAGATCTGCATTTGGCACATAATAACCCGTCAGTCTACCATAAGCCTTTTGAAATCTGACATTGTAAGATCTGACAGATTCATTTATTTCTCTTTTAATACCAAAAAATTGTTGATATAATACACTGGGATCTATCACTTCACCAAATTGCGATACAAAAACCTTTTCCAAGTCATTCCAACTAGTAATAGAATCGTTAGTGAGATTCAAAAACCAGTCGTATGCTCCCTCCTGGAGAGTGAAAGGGAACAACCTGCAAGCCACATCTTCATGTTGTACATTTAACAATTTTAGAGCATTCTTGAATGCTACTAGGTGTTCTTCTATTGTTCTAGTTCCATCATGCTTGTATCTAGGAAGATACCTCTCAGGATTTTTGGGCAGATCATGGGCTGCACCAGGGATATTTAAGGCAGTGGAACCCAACCAGTTTGCCATTACTACTTGATTGACGATGATATTTTCAGTTGTAGTTGGAGTAACTACAAGTGGTGATAAAACTATTTCAGACAAGGACTTGGCCCTTCTAAGGCTGCTTCTTCTTGGGGTTTCTAACTCAGGCACAAGGAGCTCTCCAGCTCTAGAGTGGGACCTTGTTACTCTGTAAGTAGAATCCAACTTTTCACAAGCAACTTACAACCTTACAATCCTTAACAAACTACTGAATGGAGTTCATGGCCCTCCTTCTAGCGCCAATTTTAAATGTTGGTTCAACTTTTATACACACCCTATGGAGAATGAGCATAAAATACTGATAACACTTATAAGGGATAAATCCCACTCACTTTAGGATCTTGCTGGATATCCAAGGTGTGAGTTACAGAGTTGGGTCGAATGTCTATTCACTCTTTTTCGCTTCTGGAATAGTTTCAAGCGGACTATCTGTTACCTTACAATGGGTTCGGGACTTTAGTTTAGTAATGTTTTTGGAGTTGGTTATCTTTGTGGACACTCAGATTTACAATCAGTTCTTTGATCTAGCTCTTTATGCTTTAGCAGATTTAAATAAAAGACAAATTTTAAAGAAGATAAAAATGGATCATTCAATTAGTGGAACAAAGAGAGTAGGGTAGGGCAGAAAGAGAAGTTTATCTAACTTAGCTGCAAAACCAAAACTATCAATTCTAGTTATACTATTAGCTTCACAATAGAACAAATCAAAGAGGAAAGTGTCCAGCTTTCTAAGATCACTTTCTACTAAGAGCATAAGACAGAGATGAAACAGATCTAACAAAAAATTATAAACAGAAGGGAAGTCGGTTGAAATTGGTATCTCTCACCAGCAGCCTAGCTCGCACAGTGAGGACAGAGCAATTAGAACAGGCCTGAACCTTAAATCTATAATTTTCCCTAGCATACAATAAAAAGAATGAAGCCTAACAGCATATTTAATCTTGATAACACAGATTTGCAACCAAAATAAATAGAACTTTAGTGAGACAAAAATAGAAGAAGATGCACTTATCGAAATCCGAAAGAGATTAGGCTCCTGGCCATGCTATCACAGAAGAACGATTTCACACCAACCCCAGGTCCAGAACAAAGCATTCAAACAAGATTTGCAGGAAATTGTTCAAGTGTCTTTTATTCCAAGTTTTTCGCATCCTGATCTTACATTCAGAGGAAGTATATATAGACTCAGGACAAACCCTGATCTTTTCAAAAATATCTTCCTTTCAAACCCTAAATCTTATCCTCAAAACCCTACTACCTAGGTTTTACAATATACGGCATTTTTATATAGAATTTCGATAAACCCTAATTACTCTAAAAATCTTCGTGGGGATCTTGCCATAAATGGAGAAAATGAGATTTGACTTCGTCTTCATCAAATGGATACCACGTGTAAATGTATCTTTATCTTTTAGGTAGGCCATCAGAGCATCTCATTAATCCTTCTACGAAATCTGGATGAGTCACTGGTTTCCTGGGCCTTCTATCCTCGCAGAGCCGCCTTTGCTTGTTTCGAGTTGAAATTCTCTGCCCGCCATTACTTTCGCCATAAATTTTTTGTTAACTGCATCCATCGGCAAATTTTGGTGACTGTGTATGGATATTTTCATTTTCTGGCCAATCGTCGACAGAAATTCTTGGCATCTCCTATTTCAATCTGACGGTCTTTGCTTGATCTGTGCTTATCTTTGTCTTTTTCGCCATTACTTTTGCTATTATGCAACTGTCAGATCACTTTCTGCAAAAGAAAACAAGGATTAGCATTTTAATATTAATAAATTAAAACCCTAATGTTCATTATATGTCGGCTTGATTTCCTTCTTCCAAACTCATGGCATCGCGAAAACGAGACAGGTCCAAAAATGGAACATGTCACGATATCACGACGTTTTCCTCACTCCATCTCCTTCGTCAAAAGATGTCACGATATCGCGATGTTTTCTTTACTGCTTTCCCCTTTGCTTTTTCCAAACTTCTTTGTCACGAAATCGTGACGTCTCCCTTCACTTTGCCTTTTCCAAGCTTCTTTGTCGTGAAATCGTGACGTCTCCCTTCACTTTGCCTCTTCCAAGCTTCTTTGTCATGAAATCGTGACGTGTCACGAAATCGTGACGTCTCCCTTCACTTTGCCTCTTCCAAGCTTCTTTGTCATGAAATCATGACGTGTCACAAAATCGTGACGTCTCCCTTCACTTAGCCTCTTTTCAGCTTACATGTTGCGAAATCGTGACATTTTCTCCACTTGGTGCTTCCCGTCCAAATATGTCGTGAAATCGTGACGTTTTCATCACTTGGATTTTCCCATTTAAATATGTCACGATATCGCGATGTTTTCAAAACTCGGCTCTTTCAATCAAAACACATCACGAAATCGTGACGCTTTCATCAAGATTGGCTTCTGACTCAAACCTATCGTGAAATCATGACATTTTCATCACTTAGCTCTTTCTTCCAAAACCTGTCATGAAATCATGACATTTTCATCGCTTGGCTCCTTCTACCAAAATACGTCGTGAAATCATGACATTTTTGTCGCTTGATGCTTTTAATCCAAATATGTCGTGAAATCACGACGTTTTCAAAACTTGGCTCTTTCTTCCAAAACACATCGCGAAATCACGACGCTTTCATCAAGATTAGCTTCTGACTCAAACCAAATCGTGACATTTTCATCACTTGGCACTTCTAATCCAAATATGTCATGAAATCGCAACATTTCCATCACTCGGTTCTTTCTACCAAATATGTCACGAAATCACGACGTTTTCATCACTTGGCACTTCTAATCCAAATATGTCACGAAATCACGACGTTTTTCTTACTTAGTCTCTTTTCTCACTTCTTTCTTCCAAAAATGGAATGTGTCGTGATATCGCGACATTTTCGTTGAGGTTTTCTTCCAATCCAAATATGTCACGAAATCGCGACGTTTCCATCAAGTTTGGCTTCCAAGCCAAATGTGTCATGAAATCGTGACGTTTTCATCACTTGGCTCTTTCTTCCAAAACACGTCGCGAAATCGTGACGTTTTCATCACTTGATGCTTTTAGTTAAAACCTGTCGCGAAATCGTGACATTCTCTTCAAGTTTGGCTTCTGACTCAAACCTGTCGCGAAATCGTGACATTTTCAAAAATGGAATATGTCGCGAAATCACGACGTTTCCAAAAATGGAATATGTCGCGATATCGCGACGTTTCCTCTACTTAGCAAATTTTCCAAAAATTGTAGGTTGACTCCAATGAATTTATTCATCTGTATTCTGCATTTTTTACACATTAGTGAAAGATCTTCTTTACTCATAATGATTCTAACATTTAAAAAATGAATTCTAAATTGAAATCAAAACCATATGCAAGCCTACTTGGATACTTTGATATATGCAAAACTTGAAGAAGAAGGAGGCAAGCAAAATTTGGAATTAAAACCTGAAAAACATCAAGAGGGTCCCTATGGCAAAATGAAAACTAAATATTTTCAAAGGATGGAATTTCAATTTTTTTAGTGGGGGTGTGTTGCTTCTCAACAAGTAGGTGTGTGCATTGTGAAGCATTAGTAAAAACGCCCATTGCTTGGGGTTTCCTTACCCAACATGGTCAGTTTAGAGTTGTCAAAGGTAGTCTATTCCCAAGATTAATGAGGTGGATATGCCAGAATCCATAGTGTTGGTTGTGATTTTAAGAGTTCCCCATGATGTGACAAATCTCTTAAGGGTAAGCGGGAAAACTCCACAATAATAGAAAATGGTGGTGATGAGTGTTAGACAATAACTAGAAGAACCACCAGAGTATGAAACTCAAAGTGAAGGCAACAATTATGTAGGAATGATTTTATTGGAAGCCATTGGGTGTGTACAACAATGTGTAGACACCAAAACCTAGCCACTTGTCATTCATCCCCATTGACCAATTACAATCATCCATTATTTATTTATATATGTATATTTATTTATATTTTATATATAAATATTTTATATTAATATTTATATATTTGATATAAATATATATATATATATATATGTAAATAAATCACAACCATTCATCACGATCTAATCTTAGCCATCCATTCAACTTGATCTATGTCACACATTAAAGTTATAATCTTAGTCATCCATTATGTTTTAATCTTGATCACACATTGGTGTCGTTGAAACCCTAGCATATGGAAGGCAAGTTATAAAATATCATTCACTTTTGTGAATGAGGGTTAAGCGTATAAGCGGTCATTAAAAATTTTAAGCATTTTTTGTTAATCTGTTCACTCCCTTCACATCCATTGTGCCCTAAAACCCTAATATTTTACCTCCATCTTCACTCCTCGCAACTGCCATATCCCTTGTTTCTACCACCATAAATCCTTGCAAACCATATCTTAGTTTCTACAGAACTTTCCCATCACCATCGAATGCCTCCTAGAATCCCATGAACATCACTGAGTATTCCAAGAATGTTGTAGGGTTTTCATAGTTCTCCTATAATGCTCCAAGGTGTTTCCTAGCCTCTAGTTTGTCACTAAAAAACCCTCGAACGCTTCTAAGCATCTGTGTGCCATCAAATCATAGAAGCAAGAGTATATATTGGAATTATAGGTATAATATCAACAAGGTATAATATTTTATTGCATCACATCTTATGCTTTTATGTTATTTGCTTTAATTTCATCAGTTTACAACATTAGGGTTTGTATATTTGCTTGTTTATAAAGGGCCTCACATAATGGAGCCCCCACATATGCTACTGACTTGTTTGGTGTTGTTGATTTGATTATAGGTTATAGCAGATATATTCTTGAAGGTTGTTGCAGCTAAGGGGTCTCGTAGGGATACTCAAGCCCACCCACAACTTGTTTGGAGCAAAAAAGAGTGTTGAAGACACCAAATATTCTTTGTAAACAAAGGTTTTTAAACCCTTCAATTGTAATCATTGTATCAATATGCATGATATTGTAACATTGGAGATCAAGGCTCCCACCACAATAATATCAATATTATTTTCTTCATTGTGCAATACATTTATGTGTTGATTTTGTTATTCGTTATCTTGGTGTTGTTCATTTTTAGCTTACAAAATAGTGATCATGGTGGGACCCCCAAAGGGTTCTTTATTTTAACATACCTTGTTAATCTGAATTATATTTTTTGTTTCTAATTTTTTTGTAAATGTTTTAGAGATTCGATCATGCAAAAATCATGAAACTAGGGTTTCTAGGAGTAGCAAAATTTGATATGTTGGCACACATATTCCCTACCACATTCGATATATGCCTCACAACATCTAGGAGATACCTCATCATGTTCAAGAGACTCTACATCACATCCAAGAGGGTTGGGAAGAAATACGTAGGCTTCCTAGTAAGTATACATCAAACACTGTTAGAAATAGATTATATTACATGGGTCATGTAAGTGTACCTTCCTTGGTACATACTTAGGACATTAGATTACTTTAGGGGGAATTTATCTAGTTACTTCATGCAATGTAATAAATGCACAAGTGTCAATGTGCAAGCTTTATATGTGTAAGGTGTCCCTTGTACAACTAGGTAGAGTGTTGGCCAAGGAACTTATCTTCCTATATAAAGGGCCATAGATAGTAGATATAGATATAGAGTAGTGTAGGTGAAAGTAGAATAGGATAGTCATAGTAGTGTGTGAGCTATAATCTCATAGCTCATTCATTTAGAAATAACTTATATGATGGAGTGTTCATTTCCTCCATAGCTAATTTTGTAATCATTTATGTCATTTCTATTTATAGCATATTCTAGTCATCTCACATATTTACTTTCTTTCTTATTATTTTGTATCTTGTATTTTCTATCTCCCATTACATGTTGTATCAAAATCTAACAGTGGTATCATATCTACGATAGATAAAGCTATAGTAGATCAATAGGAAAATCACCATTATCATTGACCCTAATTTTTTTATCAACCTAATGCACCATTGGACCAGTCACTGTCAAAATTTATTAGAAGAGTTTAGGTGATATAATTAGGAAGAGCCACAAGTGAGGACTGAAAGAAATCTTAGTTTCAAAAATACTAAGATTGTATATGGCTAGAGTCTTTCCATAGAGTTACAGGAAAACTCATGAAGACTAGGACTCAACATTTGATCCACTAGTTTGATGAATCAACTAGTGAAGCTCATCTAAGAGATCTAGAAATATTTACATGAATTTTTTTGTATTGTAGGATATTAATTCTCATATGATTGGGATACCTCCTACAAAATAAAGTTAGGAGACCTCAACTTCATTACCTAAATGTCAGAGTGCCTTCATAGTGCAGATATTAGTTTTTGCAAAGATGAGAATACTTTAGAAGAAACTTCTGGAAAATAATCATGGTGAAGTCAGGAGATAGGAGATCTCCATTTCTAGATTGAATAACTTCACAAAAATCCATAGAAGCCCTTATTCAGAATAAAAATCCATAGAAGCTATTAGGATCCCCATCCTAACATAACCTTATTATAATTACTAATTTTTTATTAATTATTATTCTCATAATGAAACATCATGTCCTTCCATAATTAACCTTATAGTAAATATAAAGGTTAGATAGATATCTTTAGAAGATCATCGATTATTGAATAATAAAATATATCTTTGAAAGAACATAGAAGCCTAGAAAAGACCACAGAAGCCTTGATATTGAATAAAATGCCACATAAGCATTGATATTGAAATAGGCCACAGAAGCCTTGATATCTTGAAGAATACTCCAGAAGAGAGTACCTAATTCATATGCAGATTTTAATACTACTATTTTTGTTGCAAGAAAAGGATATCCAATAAGTTGATAAAGCTTCCTATAATAAAGTTAGGAAGAGTATATTCTTTAGAATCAATCCAACACCTTAAGCAAAATATATCAGGAGGATATCTCATTGAAGAACTTCCAGAATAGGAAGAAGAAGAAGGACTAGGAGAGTCCTGCTCGAATCCAGAAGCAGCAAAATCAAATATCCACCACCAATACTTCCTTAAGTAGAAGGTTGAAGATAAGGTCTCAAGGAAGACAGAAGAAGATGCAATATCAAAGACCTTGGATAGGTCTTGACGAGCATCCAGTAAAATGCTAGGAGAGCCTTGCTAAAGAAATCATCAAAGGAGAACCCACTAGATAAATCCACTACCAAGGAGAAGCCCATAATAGTGAAGGACTTGGGATAATTATCGCTATCTGGTAACATTCCCAAGAGGAGGATAATTTTGCAATGAGTGCCAAATTTGAGTAAAAGAATAATCTAGTGAAGACCTCCAGACATTCAAAATATTGAGAAGAAGATCCTACTTGAAGTCAAAATTTGACAAGAAGACTTGAAGATTAACGAAACTCATGAAATCTAGGAGATTTGAATATTACCTCCCATGGCAAGAGGATACCGCTTCAGAGATACAAAATTCTCTAAATATATAGCAGAAGGAGGAGACCACAATAGGAGAACAAAGTCACCAAATATTAGGCTCATGAAAGAAATTTCAAGACCATAATTTGGTGAAGGAGCTATTCAGAACAGACTACAAAGAGCTGCAAGATCTTACTCAAGGAAGCAACTTGGTGATATTAGACACCAAGATCTACATCCTCTATAGAAGTGGTAAAGAAGCTATAAAATATTTTAAAAAAAGGTAAGCAACTATTGGTGCAAGTATATTCATTAATTGGATTACTTTTAAGATTTGTTAAAGCACCTTAATCCAGATTAAAGTTGCAAAAAGGAGACTTGTATTACAGTATTCAAATGTGCAAAAAAAAGGTTCTTTTTAAGTTTAATTTGCACATTAGAAGTTTATTATATTTCATAATTTCAACTATCTATCAACTACCTATTATATACTTTGGAAAGCAAAAGAAGACTATCTCCTAATATCTTACTTATAAGAAATTTGTAAAATAATTCTTGAAGATTCATTTTAGATTATTCTTGATTAAGTTGCATTAAATTGATTAAGTTCACTTATAAGTTTTTGATAGTTATTTGGATTAATAAGGTGTAATTATTAGTACATTAAAAATGAAATATTAGTGGGTTCATTTGCACTACTGTATTACTCTCAGAAAGTTGTGTTTGTGTTCTTGAGAAAGACACAAAATTAGAATTTTTCATAGTGTCTAAAGACACTATTGGTGCACAAAAATATGCAACTCATAGTGGTCAAGAGAAGCCACCAAAAATTTTAGAATCCTCTTAAACTTGGATAAGAAAAGAACTAACCAAAAGCAAAAATAGAAGCTTCAAAGAGTGAGACTTGGTGATTCTCAAATCCAAAGCATTACAGGGATTGATGCAAGAAAAATAAAAGTGCAAAAAATTACATCAAATAAAGAGCTTCTATCTAAGCTTGGATTTATCATAAAAGTATCCAAGCAAAAATGGGAAGGTATCTAAAAAAAAATACAACCTCAAAACCCCTTCACTACATTCAAAATTTTGCCATAAAACCAGAATTTTAGACCTACAAAAGAAGTGCAAGAAAGGGTGCAATAAAGGTATTCTATTTCACAAAATTTGGTATATTATATTACATTTATCTAATATGTTCTATGCAAGAAATAGGGTATATTTTAAGGTGCCATAAAAGCACAACTTTCTCTAGGAGAGCGTAGCTGAATACAAGCACCAATAAGCCTCTCAAAAAGGCCTATGTCATGCATGAGTTGGACAGCCATAACAGGTAACCTACAAAGCACAAGAAATGAGGTATGTTGCTCACTAAAGGGGACATATCAAGAAGCACATAAGCAAAGGAAAACAAAGCAATAAAAACTATAAATGTACGTCCAAAGGAAGGAGCATTCAATACTACCATTGGAGCATCAAGAAGTCTCCACCATAGTGTTGTCGTTCAAGCTCCACCAAAGATCCTCCATCTCTCCACCAAAGCACCACCACTAACTTTGCTTGGCTGGAACCATCTCAACAAAATCAAAATACAACCAAGAAGATGGAACAGTATGTAGAAAATATTACAAGAAGGTATTATAAGCATAAGGACATGCAAGTGATATCTTTCATCCTCCAAAGGAAACCCTAAATGCTTTCAAGGTATGTTGGACTTTCACACATGTGAGTAAGCATTACAGCAAGATTTTTGTTCTCATAGACCACGTGGAAGAGGGTTTACATTCCTCCATAGGCATTATCATTCGAACAGTGCAAGAAGAGAGAAAATATTTTAGATGTTACACTTGTAACGGATGTCCAAGAAAGCGTTGAAGTGTAACTAAAGTGACAATTGTCACTAGGTTGAATGCCTATTAAAGGCTCCTTGGACCAGCATTTTCAATGAAGCAATTCAACAAGGCATTTCAGTGCAGCAATTCAATGTAGACTTCAACATATTTACATCCAAGATGTGGGAGCCATTACAATGCAGAAACGAGGAGTAGAGAATTCAATGCTCTGGTCTGAATATAGTTAAAGCAGATACGGTCAACAAGCGCAGCCATTACACGTCTAAAATCAACGTCAATTATTTATTGTTATGAGGTAAGGTTTATTCCTATATTTATATGCTTTCATCTCTAGGGAGTTATAAGATTGAATTTAGAGGAATATAATTATATTGAAAGCCATACCTCAAAGGAAATTATTTATCAAGCTAATATAATATTTGCAATATTAAACTTAGGAGAAATAAGGTTTTCTACTAGAAATTAACCTTAAATACTTGTAAATATTATTGTGATCTAATTTTTCCAAAATTAGGGAGTTATAAGGGTTACTACATCAAATTAATTAATTTATAAATTAGATACACTTGAATTAAATCCTAAAGGGATATTTAAAGAGAGTTTTTATCAAAGCATTTCAAGGGTTGGAAATTTATAATATTGTTGTCTCAAATCTTCTCAAAAAGAAACAAAATATCCAACATTAAAACCTCTTTAAATTTGGGAAAAGTGCTTAGTTCAATAGAAGTTGATTTTGGTATTTACAAAACTTTACAAAATCAACCAAAATTGAACTATAATTTACAAAAGCACTTTATAGATTATCCAAAACATACTAGGGAGTCATAATCTATTCTACAAAACTTGGTAATATTAGTATTTATCAAAATCATCAAGTTGTAAATAAATTAGCAATATATAAGCTTTCTACAAAACCTAAAAATTCTTAAGAGTATATACTCTCATTACTAGGGAGACAAAAGGAAGCCTATGAAAAAACCAAGGATTAGTAATTGTTTTATCAAATAAAGCTTATATACTTCTATCAAGGATCATATATCCTAATAGGGAGCCATAAGGATGTCTAATTTCCAAAACACTGCAAATTTCAATAAGAAAAAATTCAGTGCCATAAAACTTGGGATCGTGAATCTACTCATGAAATTAGAAAGAATGATATATCTAACTTCTAAATTAATCCATAGTGAAGCCTTAGAAGACAACTTTGACACTATGGAATGCTATCTTCAAGCTCGTCTCAATGAAGCTATTGGCAATAGAGAAAGTAAAATTACATTTTCTTTAGATCTTGTGAGCATATTATATATGGTATTACTCACATATAAACACTACAAGAATGAAAATGTAGAACAAAAAGGATTGATAGAACTACTCAAAAATAAGACAACTAAGTGAGTCATATCTAGAAAAAAATTTCAATCCTCATGCAAAATTAGCACTTCAAGTTCTATTAACTCAAGATCTTATCATGATGCCCTAAGTGGTTGTTCAGAAGTGTCTTTACAGATTGAAGATAAGAAAGGTGAATCTTCTATATAAGAACCAAGTAGCAGCACAACCACCTATTAAAATATAGAGACCGGATTCAAAGGCAAGGCTAAGGAAGAAGAAGGAGATGAATCCAATGAAGGAGGAATACAGTGTAAGGTCAACTAAAAGAAGAACCTACAACTTCAGCCTATTTTTGTATCATCTAAAGATTGAAGCAACTACAGAAGGACCAAGTACAAATATCTTTTAGAAAGAATGATAGGTTTTGAAGACACTAATAGCTTTCTTGAATAGGTTATAAAAATCAGAGAAGAAGAATCAAAATTCCAAAGTCAAGAGGAATATCCACATTGAATACTAAAGTCTTTAATACCCAAATATTGTAATTCAGGGGGGTGTTAGAAATAGATTATATTACATTATTTGGGTCATGTAAATGTACCTTCCTTGGTACATACTTAGGACATTAGATTACTTTAGGTGGAAGTTATCTAGTTAATTCATGCAATGTAATAAATGCACAATTGTCAATGTGCAAGTTGTATATGTGCAAGGTGTCCCTTGTACAACTCGGTAGAGTATTGGCCAAGGAACTTATCTTCTTATATAAAGGGCCATAGATAGTAGATACATATATGGAGCAGTGTAGATGATAGTATAGTAGGATAGTCATAGTAGTGTGTGAGCTATAAGCTCAGATCTCATTCATTGAGTAGTAGCTTATATCATGAGTATTCATTTCCTCCATAGCTACTTTTGTAATCATTGCTATCATTTCTATTTATAGGATATTTTAGTCATCTCATATATTTACTTTCTTTCTTATTATTCTACATCTTGTGTTTTCTATCTCCTATTACATGTTGTATCAAAAGCTAACAAACCCCACCTCCATTTTTCTTTACTTTTTAAAGAGAGATTAAAAAGAAGATATCTATTTTCTATTTAAAAAGCAACTCATTTTGCATCTTAGGCATTTACAAATATCTCTTCATATAGTTTGCACATAGGATAGATTTGCACTTGTGCATCCATCTTAGCTGCATTAAAACATTCATCACATTAGGTTTAAGTTTTTGTTGTTTGTGGTGTTTTTACCTTTCACTTTGAGTGTTGCTTGCAATAAAATGAAAAAAAGCATAAGTAGCTGCATTTTAGGCTAAAGTCTCCCACATTTTACTTCTTTTAAGTTGGAACAAGTCACTAGTATTCGAGCATACTCCCACTATTGGAATCACTTGATGATTCAGGGTGGAAGAACTAGGTGAACCCTCCACTGTTGGAATCACTTGATGATTCAGGGTGGATCTTAAGAGGTGTACCCTAGGTTCTTTTGAGGAACTTGGTATTAATGTTCTTGGTCACTAGCTTAGTTGAGTAAAAGAGGGTTTCTTGGCATTGTGTGAACACCATAGATAACAAAAACTTAAAAAGAATCACACACGATTGCATGCATCACTTTAAACATCAGTGAGTTGGACTTCATCACCAACCACTGATCGAGATCAGCGATGGTGGGCTTCATCTCCATCCGCTATCTCGCCCCATAGTCACCTTAGCAACCCATGAGTGATTTTTTTGGATTTCATCACCAGAAAAATCCTCATTTGCCATCCACCTTAGGAATCCACCCTGCATAGTAGTCTAGGCTTAGGCATACATCAAAACACACCAACCACATAAAAAAATCAAATCAAAACATTATTGCAAGACATAGGATTCAATTGTTTGTTTGATTCTGTGTGCTTTTCATTATCATTCCACATTTTCACACACATTCCCCACATTCACTACCCTAGTTGGCTCATTAGCTTATGGTTTCAACTCGAAGCCAAGCCAGAATCATGAGTCAAGCATCCACCAACCAACCCACTTCATCCATGGAGTGCTCCACTTCTTTCTAACCACTTTTATGGCTAACCCCACAAGTGTAACATAGATAAGCTATTTTGGTTTTTCTATAGGACCTTCCACATCAATATTCACTTCAAATGTAGATGTGATGGAAAGAGCTATTCACACTTCCATCCCAAAGATCGAGCCTTCCACACCCACTAATACCCGCATCACATACATAGACATGGATAAAGTTGGAGCTTACTTAAGACCAACCAGACCAGTCTTAGAACAACTTAACATTCCACATAGCCAAGTTCCTTCTTTTAGTAGGAACTTGCTCATTCACATCCCACCAACTTCAGCCAAGTCTACACTAACCCTCTCTTTGAGGCATCATCCGCACCTTCACATCACATGTCTCCACCACAACATAGCCAAATTACCTCCATCCCATCTACCTACACTACCACCTATACCAATCCACTCTATGAAGCACATGTCAATGCAGCTTCACACATTCCATCTACCATTCCATCCACTACTCCTCATTTAGTTGTGATTCCTTTCGCAACTTACCCTCCACCAACTTCCACTAACATGGCCAACATTCACACCTCATCCTCCATCCACCACACCCACACCATCTGCTTCAGAAATTGCCATACAACAAGCATGGCAACACCTTAACCAATTGCTCATGGGCCAGCAAGATGCTCATTCTTATCCCCAACAACAAACACAGATAATATATTTTAAACCCCATTCCACTCCAAGCCAACACACATACTTCACACCTAACTTATCCTGGGTATCACCATCTTCTCAAGTTGCTATACCCACACCTCCACTCACCCATATCAACCCCACTTCCACAACCCAACATACTCACATTCCCCAAACCTCACCTCCATTCCATCAACAACAATCATTCCACCACCAAGTCCACCACCATGCCCAACATCATCAAGTACCCTTCAATCCATCAAGCCATCAACATCACATTCCATCACAATAATTCACCACTCCACATACCACACCTCCACATAATCATCAAACAATTTAGGGCTTCCATACACATAGGGAAGACCCTAAAATCCAAGCAATGCAACAACATATTGATAGCTTGATTAGGCATACTCCTGGTATGATGTACCAGAAGCCTACCTTGAGACAACTAGTCAATCAACCTATCCATTTTTTGGTACCATCACCACCATATCTGGTAGACTTCACAGTACCAAAATTTGATAAATTTAAAGGGACTGAGGACCCTCGAGAGCACATTAGCACATTTATTCACTCATGCTTTTGGATTCAAGATCAAGATGCTTTGATGCTCAAAAATTTTCCTCAGACATTGGGGGAGATGCTCAAGACTAGTATAATCATCTACCTCACCACAACATTTACACATTTGAACAATTGGTAGATAAATTTTTGGAGAGATTTTCCCTCAATGTTCGCAAGAAAACCACATTGACTGACCTGTACAACCTTAGACAATTCAAAGAAGAGTCAGTCTATGATTTTAGAAACCATTGGAGGGTAGTTATCACTAAGTTGTCATTCTCCCTACCAATGGAAGAACTGACCCGAATGTTCACAAGGAGTTGCTTAAAACCCATCTCTTTGTTATTACAACTTCAAAAATATAGAACATTCGATGAGGCTCTCGCCCAAGCTCATGTCATCGAAGAGATAAAAATCCAAGAGGGCGAGATAAATCCTAAGAAAAAAGAATGGCAAAATAAGGGCCAAGCAAAAGGAAATTATTTTGGCCAATCAAAACCAAATCAAGTAAATCAAGTGGTCCTGAGTCAACTGACAATGACTCAACAACAACAACAACCAATGCAACAACAACCACAACAAATCAATTATCAAGTGGTTCCCCCACCTCAACAACCTCATACCATAGTGCCAACTATGGAAAATCACCAACATCGACAATCTATTTGATAAAATCGCACTTACACACCCCTGTCCGAATCATATGCATCCATATTTCATAGGTTGTATGAAACAAATCAACTTGCCTTACCTGAAATCAAACTAGAAGATCAAATCAAATATGGCAAGAGCTATAAGGAACACTTATTTTATCCTTTTCATCGATATAAAGGGCATGACATTAACAACTACTTCACATTCAAAGATATAGTGCAAGACCTAATAGACCTAGGGGCCATCAAGTTTGATAGTCCCTTGGCTCAACAAAACCAAAACCTTGGTATATACCAAACACCACTTCCTCATCATGAGGAACAACAACAAACAATAGGGGGTCAAACATCAAGACTCCTCCTAACCAAGTCAACCATATCCAACAATATCAAGGTTTTATGGGGGCTATTCACGTAGTCACCCATGGTCAAAGAAGCACTAATAGACAAAATGAACAACAACAAGCAGTTCAACCTCCTATAGCACCACAAGCAAGTGTGTCTCAACAACCTACCAATTCATCATCACTCATCCATTTTTCTACCAATTCATCCCAACCCATCCACCTTCCAAGTCATCCATCACAACCAATTCATCCCCCAAACCATTCACAAAGACCCATCATCTCACTAAGTAGCTAGATGACAACTAGCCTCAAAATGGCTTCAGCCAAACTATCTATCTATGAGCTAATTCAACAATCTCCCCCACACCATGAGGCATTAATGGAAATTCTAAAATCCATTGAACTCCAATCCCAAGACACTAATGCCTTCAACAATTTTATGGGGAGTATTCGAACGTGCATGGAGCCTTCCATCACATTCTATGATTTTGAAATTAAATCAATTTCATCAGAATCGGTGGACCCTCCATTACATATTATGGCTCAAGTTGATAGGAAGCCATTTAAATGAGTGTTGATTGACATTGGCTCCTCCATCAACATCATCACCACATCCACCCTTCAACATCTCAACCTTCCACCATCACACATAACCAAATCCACCTTCACCTTAAGAGCATTCAATGATGCTCTTTGTTCCATAGTTGGCACTATCATTTTACCCATAGAAGTGGGGGTAAAAATGTTGCATACCATGTTCCACATCCTAGAGGGGTCCATGGCTTACAATGTACTCCTTGGATGCCCCTGGATTAGGGAGATGAGATGTGTCCCTTCCATACTACATCAATGCTTAAAATATGTGCATGAGGGACAAGTCCATTGCATACCAATGGACATTGAACCATTTAAGTATTGCAATTTCATCTCAAATCCCTATGAATCCACAATTCCATCAACCCACCTATTCCTAACCCCATAAACCACATCATCCACCACTTCTTCATCCAAAGCTCCCATTCTTGAGGAGCTACCCATCACCACCCCACATCAAGCTTCCACTTCTACACCCCCACCTTCATCACAATCGACTACATGTACATGTGGTCGAACCCAATCCACACCATCCACATCATCAACATCAACATCCACTACCATTCCATCCACATCAACATCATCAACCATCCATCAAACCCCTCAACCAAATCCATCTTCATCCACCATAGATGTCTCACAAGTTGATCTAACAGATTGTGAGATGCCATTTCACCACACATCCCTCCCACTATCTGAGCCACAAGTCATCCATGAGCCTTCCACTTCCACATCCACTCCATCCACCTCATCCACATCCTCACAAGTTGTAGTCCACCTCACCAATCTTGGCATTGGTGAATATGTGGTCCAAGATGTCATAGTTACACCACTAAGCATCCAAACTGCTAGGGATTACGATCACCCATGACCCACCCTTATCCATAGGAGTGATGTATAATATGGGTTCAACACCTAATAGAATCAATTTTATATATGAAGGGGTTGATTCATCATCTAATCCTCCTCCCCTAGAAGAACCCAAGCAACCAACCCTTACCAATATAGAACACATGTTAGGTTTTCCATCACGATACTTTCATCAAGTTAATTGGAAAGGATATGGTCTAGGATGACATGAACAAGGCATGCATGAAATCATTGAAACTCCATATCGAGAAGTGCATGACCATTCAAGTTTAGGATATCATTCATAAACTTCCTCTCTTGAACAAGATTTTCAATGCTTCAACTTAGAGCATGAAGAGGAAAACAATCACAATGATGACTTTGAGGATGAACTCTATGAAGAATATGATATCATGTCGATAGCTTCGGATGAATCTGAAGAGGAATCTACCCCAATCATTCCATTCACCGAATAGGATGAGCATTATCTCAGAATGTTCCCCATCCACCAACCCATTTCTATTTGCTTCTCCCAAGGGAGCGAGTTGAACCAACCGGTGAACCACCACCTCCACTTCATTGATCCATCCTCACCAGAACATCATGTAACATATGTACATAATTAAAAAATAAAAATTGCATTGCATGTGCATGGCTTTTTCATTTGCATTTACAAATGTTGCTTGTTGTTATTCAGGATTCCAAGGTTCCTTCATCGATTCTAGGAGATAGGACCAACCCACCCTTCACATTGCCAACCATCATTCCCCACTAAGTCAACATGAATCCTGTTGACTTATTCACCCCACTCCATAATCCATACGATTTGGCAAAACCAATTCCAATTGACATTAGCCTCATTGATATGGAATGGATTTCATCACCACCATCCTTTGCCAAATTTATCCTTTTCGAGGAATTGTTAAGAGCTTTCACTACTTACATTCCTCCATCACCTCACCTTCACCTTCACCTTCACCCTCGGATCCTGAGGTTTTCCAAGTAAACATAGAAGAGACCGAGTTAGAAGAGTTTGATAATGTCATTGATGATATTCATCTGATCCCAATACCCCATCAACTTGAGGAAGGTTCTCACATGTCCATTGAAGATACCATTGATGTGAACCTTAGTTCAGATGCAGACAATCCATAAATTATCAAACTTGGAAAAGTTTATCCATTGATGAACAAGAGCAATTGATAGCTCTCCTCAAGAAGAAGAAGGGCATATTTGCATGGTCCTACAAAGACATGCCTGGCCTTGACCCTAACTTGGTTGTCCATAATTTAACCTTGCATCCTGATGCTAAGTCGATCAAACAAAAATTGAGAAAGATGCATCCTACCATTGCCCTCATGGTCAAATAAGAGCTTCAAAAGCTATTAGATGTGGGTTTCATTGTACCCATTGACTATCCTGAGTGGCTTTCAAACATGGTACCCATTCGCAAACCTAATAAGGTGATACACATTTGCACTAACTTTTGAGACCTTAACAAAGTGTGTCCTAAGGATGACTTTCCTCTACCAAACATTGATACTCTTGTCGACACTTGCGTTGGCCATGAAATGCTTTCTTTAATGGATGGTTTTTTAGGATACAACCAGATTTAAATCAATCCTGATGACCAACACAAAACAACATTCACTACACCTTGGGGGACTTTTTGTTACAAGGTGATGCCCTTTGGCCTCAAAAATGTAGGTGCTACTTATCAATATGCCATGACATACATCTTCCATGATTACATGCATAAGATCATTGAAGATTATGTGGATGATCTCTTGGAAAAATCTAAAACTCGACAAGAGCACATTGGTGTCTTGGAAAAAGTCTTTGATCGACTTCTAGAGCATAATGTAAGGTTGAACCCCAAAAAGTGTGTCTTTGGTGTCACCTCAGGCAAACTACTAGGATTCATTATCTCCAAAAGAGGCATTGAAGTGGACCCAAACAAAGTCAAGGCCATCATGGAGATGCCTCCCCCAAAAAACTTGAAAGAGTTGCATAGTTTACAAGGAAATATTCAATCGATCCATCGTTTCATTGCACAACTCTCAGACAAATGCAGGCCATTCAATCACCTGCTACAAAAGGGGGTGATATTTTCATGGATAGATGAATGTCAAAAATCTTTTGATGATATCAAGCAATACCTGGCTTCTCCACCAATCTTAACTCCTCCTCATCTAGGGGTCCCCTTCCATATTTATGTCTCAGCAATGGACTTTGCATTAGGGACAATGCTTGCTCAAAAGAATGAAAACAACCGAGAGCAAGTTATCTACTACATTAGTCAAACATTGGTAAGCTATGAAACCAGATACGCTTATGTAGAAAAATTATGCTTAGCAGTGGTTTTTACCACTAAGAAACTCAGACATTACATGCTAAGCCACACTACATATGTCATAGCTCACGAAAATCCTCTATGTTACATGATGTCTCGCACTTACAATAACACCCACATCATAAAATGGATAATGCTTCTAACTGAATTTGATCTTGAGTTCATTAGCCAAAAATCCATTAAAGGTCAGGTCATAGCCGATCAGCTTGTGGAAGCTCCACTTCCTAGTGATCAACCCTTGATTATTGAGCTCCCAGATGATTCGGTATTTACTATCACTGAACAAGAAGAAGATGTCATTCCGGAGGAAGATGTCGATATCACACTATTCTTTGATGGTTCTAAGTGCAAAAAAGGACAAGGTGTTGGAGTCATATTTCATACACCACAGGGGGTGCCTATCCCCTTATCATTCAAACTCGATTTCCCATGCACAAACAATAATGCAGAGTATGAAGCCTTAATCTTAGGACTTCAAGCAGCCATAGCTATGAGCATAAAGCATATCAAGATATTTGGTGATTCTCAACTTGTCATTCATCAAGTAAATGGAGAATACCAATGCAAAGAACCAGTCTTAAAACTTTATCATGAAGTAGCAATGAAATTGCTTGCCAAATTTGATTGGTATGAGATTGATAGCTTACCTAGATCGACTAATAGATTTGTAGATGTGATGGCCTCTCTAGGATCATTGATTCCAAAGAACTTTGAAGGAGAGGTACAACCATTAATTGTCACAATGATCTCTAAATCTACAATTTCTTATGTTGAGTCTAAAGATGAGAAGGATATTTGCTTTATCCATGCAGAGTCATATGAGCCTTGGTCTAGCCAAATAAAATCCTTCCTCAAGTTTGGAACACTCCCATAAGACATGTCATGAACTGCTAAATGCACTTTCAAGCAAAAGGTAGCTCATTTCACTCTCTTGGGGGACATGTTGTATAGACATGGTTATGATGGAGTCCTCCTTCATTATCTCGAGCCTATAGAGGCCCAAAGAGCAATATCAAAAGCTCATGATGGTACTTGTGGTGGTCATTTTAGTGGAATGGCCATCGCAAAGCATATTTTATGCATGGGTTATTATTGGCCCACCATGGAACGTGATTATTGCAATTATATCAAGAAATATCAACAATATCAGCAACATGCTAATTTAACTCATGTACCATCACAAGCATTACAACCTATTCAAAGTCTTTGGCCATTTTCACAATGGGGTTTGGACTTGATTGGTAAAATCTTACCTCCTTCCTTAGGATAACATACATTCATCATCACAACCACTGAATACTTCACTAAGTGGGTTGAGGTAATTCCTCTAACCAATACGATAAGACCTAGGATTGTGGAGTTTATACTTCAACATATCATCTATCACTTTGGTATCCCCTCAAAAATCATTTTTGACAATGGCAAGTCTTTCAAGAACAAGGATGTTTAAGCACTTTGCAAAAAGTATAATATCCAACATAGTTTCTCGACTCCTTATTACCCATAGAAAAATGGACAAGTTGAGGCAACCAATAAGACCTTGATCGCTATTCTCAAGAAACTAGTCAAAGAAAATCATCGAGATTGGCACACTCAAATCCCCTTGGCATTATGGGCTTATCGAACAAGCATCCGCACGCCTATTGGGGCAACACCATTCTCATTGGTCTATGGTGCCGAAGCCATCATGCCTCTTGAGCTCGAGATCCCCTCATTATGAATTTCATTGCAAGAATTCATAGATGATGATACTGCTAGACAAGCACGTCTTGACCAACTTACACTCCTTGATGAAAGGTGAATCAATGCCTTGGAGCATCTACGAGTATACCAAGATCATCTCAAGCATGCTTACAATGCCAAAGTCCATCTACATGAATTCCAAGTAGGAGATCTTGTCCTTAAAGAGAATCAACAAAATACCAATGCATTGCCGCATCTTCATGATAAATTCATGGCTAATTGGTTAGGTCCATACATTATCACCCAAAAAGTGGGTCAAGGAACATATAGACTTGCCAGTCTAGAGGGAGAAGAAGAGCCCGAACCACTTAACATCATCCACTTGAGAGTATTCTATGCTTAATGTGATTTACATATATGTATATATACATGGCTAATACACAAAAACATCATTCATACACATTGCATTTCACACATTGCATTTCACAATCACATTCATTGTCATTTCAATGCATTTCATCCACCATATTAGGGGTCATTTGTTAAGTTTAGATAATAATTGATCCAAATAAATCTTTTTGCCTTAATCAGGGGCACCCCCAAGTTCACATCCATTTCATTACACCATTTCACAAGTCAATTTACCATTTACACTATCACTTCATTACCCCTAGGTGTTTTTGGTCACTCAACCACTCCTAGTGTTTCAAGAAACCTCCAATACATGTCAAGTTTTCTCTAGGACCAAGTCACATTTTCACTAAGAAAATCTTGAGTTCTGGGATTGACTCTAACACTCTTGAACCAACCACATCTCACACATATTAAAAACATCTTGTGTCAAAGAGGGATAACACCATGATTGGGTTGAACCTCGAAGTAAAAAAGGTCATCTTTGCTTATCCCATTATGCACATAGTCCAAAATAAAAAATAGTGGTCTTCACCACTACTCACATTGCCAAAATAAAAGAATGAGTAGTAAGGATAGGGTAAAATTCTCATCACACCTTGGTTGAGAATCTGATTCCCCAAAGCTCTAACTCTTTTACAAATCACACACCACAGATCCTCAAGTTGTAAGGATAGAACTACATTTCCATCCAGATGGTTAGGTAGTCTGAATCCCCAAAGCTTAGAGATCAGATTATTGGACTATGGAGCTAATCTCCACCGAGGCTATAGATGCTTGATTGGTAGTGGAGTATGCTCATGCGTGGTGACACGTCTCTCTTGAAGAGACCTCTGACCACACATAAGGACAAGCTAGCTTCCTGGTCTCCTCCATGATAGGTTTCATCTCAATTTACTCAAGATGGGTTAATGAACTCACTTGCACACACATTGGTTCTTGATTGCCTTGAGTCATTACCATGCTCATGATTTGGTAATTGAACATTTCACTACACACACATTTGGTCTTAGAGAAATTAGATAGAACTTAGTGAGTTTGTTGGAAATCACTAGTATGTTTGAGTCTCTAAAACAATTCCAATTAGCCATCCATAAGCCACAACACCATCCATATCATTACCACATCATTACATGAGTCTTCCATTCCACATACCACCATTTTGGTGCCCCTGATTAAACAACAATGATCAATATGGTCAAGCAAAATCTAAACTACTATGAATGATCATTAGTGCATTAGTTCATTTGCATTCATACACATCATCATTACATCCATCACATACACATATGCATTCACACAAACATCCACACAAATTCATAACACAAAATTAAAATCCATATATATATATATAATCGCATGTACAATGAATGCCCGAAGGCTATATACAATGGAGCACCAAGGCTCATATACAAAAAGTGCATCTAAGCACTAGCTAATACCCATAGGTAGACCCCTATGACCCCGAAGGAGCCCTAGACCTAGAGACACTATGCCTAGAATCACTACACCTAACAAACCCACTATGGAGGAAGAGGGTCGATCGAGCAGCCCAATGTGGTGTTGCATGAGCCAATCCTCCAAATCCTAGATATATCCCTCTTAAGATCATAGATGTAGTACATCATACCTCTGACGAGAGTCCCTCTACCTCAGCTCTACCTAGAGCCTCACTATCATATCCTCACCTCTACTTGCTACCACCCATGCATCTAGCTTCACCCAATAGCATTCTCCATCCCAATTCTATCTCGACATCTCGCTCTACCACCATCTACTAGAACTGGTCCTGCTCTACCTCTAGCCTAACCCACTCCTCCTCACTCTAGCAGGAGGTCTCTCTGGAACCTCCTCCATATCATCCCTACCACCATCATCACCTCCAATATCTAGAGGTACTCTACTGTATCTCTCACCTGCCTGCTCGACCGATGACATATCTGACATCGAGGAGCCTCCTCTACTACTAGCTTCTCCTCATATCTACCACCCTCCTCGACCACCTAACTCAGCACCCATGGTGGCTATGAAGCAAACCAAACCTCATACTCTATTGTGGTCTCGACATCATCCACATCTAGGAGATCTATCTCCTCATCATCCTCATAGTACCTGCCACTCCTCCACACATGGTAGGCTCGACTCATCCGATCGATACCTATAGAGCACAAGAGCCTCTAAAACTCCCTACCTCAACCCAAACTACCATAACACCCATGAGAACTAGATTAGCTCCACCTCACTCCCATGCCACCCAACCACCCATCTAGCCTATCGAGTCCTCCATAGTTGCTCTCCATCACTAGGCCACCTAGCCTCACCATGATCTCCAACCACTTACCCATAGATCTTTGTACTCCTAGCCACTATGACCAGGATGACTCGATTGCACCTCCTTAACCACCCACCACCTCAAAGCATAGGGTTGATCCCTATCCCACTCCTCGCAAGGCAAGCCCACAAGATGAGCCACACTAAAGTGCTCCTAACCCCAACACTATAGTAGCACACTACAACCCAACCCCTTCTACCCTTACCTCCTCACCTCATACAACTCCACATACATCTAGGCTAGTAGAGTAGGTGCCCATGCATACACTCGAGGCTCATCAATCATATCGTACACCAACCTAATCATGTTCCATGGGAACCAACATCCGATGCTATTGGGCACCAATATGTTGGCCAATAGGAACATGATTAAGGTGGGTAAGGCCTCCAACTCCTTCTTCGCATACATGGCCAAGTACCTTATCCCTCCACCTCACATCCCTCCATCCATCTCCAAAAATCTACCTCATCTCATACTCCTTATCGTGTCCAACTTGGACATGCAACCCCTCCACTGGCACTCGAAAGATGTGATATACATCTTCCAGTGTCACAATCATCTCCCTTATTGGGAGCTGGAAGGTCCCCTATCCAGATCCCATCTCTCAGCCAAGGCTGAGAGATACCCCTCATCTACCCTCACCACCTCAATTCGTGCCACCCCAACCAACCCCATATCCTCCAACTTATCCCAATCGGCCTTCTGCAAGGCCTTTCTCACCCCTGGTATAATCGGTGAGAATCGATGTCGAGCCTCCAAGATCATCAACTGCAACACAACATAATAGCAAATACATTACCATCACATGCATTATAAAAAAAAACATTGCAAAAATCCAAACAAGAGTGCCAAGGGCACTTACCTCATCCACTTGTGCCTCCATGCTTGCTGCCACATCCACTCCCTCCATCGCCATCACTTCACTACTCCACAATCACTCCTTCACTCAATTACTCTCCTTCAGACATTGCTTTTGAAACCTTCAAACACAATAATAAATCCAAATTAGTCTTTGCAGCATTCTTATAACTAATTTTTGCCCACTCAAATGCTCATGGGCATCTGTAGAGCACAATCAAATGCTACCTAGTGTTTGTAAGTACTTCATTCTCTTCACATCCATTGTACCTTAAAACCCTAACATTTCACCCCCATCCTCACTCCTCGTCGTTGCCATATCCTTCATTTCTACCACCATAAATCCTTGCAAACCAGATTTGAGGTTTTGTAGCACTTTTCCATCACCCTCGAACGTCTCCCAGCATCCCATGAACATTTTTGAGCATTCCAAGAATGCCAAGGCATTCACAGTCCTTCCAAAATGCTCCAGGGTGTTTTCCATCCTCTGGTTTGTCATCGATAAACCCTCAAACGCTTTCGAGCATCCGTGCACCATCATATCGTAAAATTAGGAGCATATATTGGAATTATAGGTATAATCTCGACAAGGTATAATATTTCATTGCATCACATCTTACACTTTTCTATTATTTGCTTTCATTTCATCATTTACAACACTAGGGTTTGTAGATTTGCTTGTTTTTACAAAGGGTCTCACACAATGGAGCCCTCACATATGCTATTGACCTATTTGGTGTTGTTGATCTAATTGCAAGTTATAGGAGATATATTCTTGAAGGACAATATTGGCTAGGCAGGTCCTGTAGGGATACTCAACCCACCCACAACTTGTTTGGAACGAAAACGAGTATTGAAGACACCAAATATTCTTTGTAAATAAGGGTTTTTAAACCCTTTGATTGTAATCATTGTATCAATACACATGATATTGTAACATTGGAGATCAAGGCTCCCACCACAATAATATCAATATTATTTTCTTCATTGTGCAATACATTTGTGTGTTGATTTTATTATTCGTTATCTTGGTGTTGTTCATTTTAGCTTACACAAAGAATGAATGAAGAAACACAATAATTGTGTGAGGAAAGCGAGCAACTACACAGAAGAAATGAAAATCTAAGGAGATAGTGTACACAAGAGATATTGAGGCTATGATATGATATCCAAGCAAGGAGTAGAACTCAAGCAACCAAAGTGGGATGGAGAGACATCCATGAAGTGTCATTGCCAAGCAGAGTGGAATATGGAAACTAGAATCAGCAATCTAGCAATGTGTCCTTAACAAGTTCAAGTAGTAATAGGGAAGACTATAATATTGAGATATCAAGCTTTAAACTTGAAAGAAGAGTCATGAGAGGGGCACCGATGAGATGGCAAGTTTCCCAACCAATAGATTGTATGGATGAATGGTAACAAGTAAACCAAAACCAAAAATCCTTTGAGATAGATAGGTAGACAAATAAGAGGAGTTATGATTCACCACTAAATCTAAATGGTTCCTTGGGAAGTCAAATTAGTTTGCAAGGACTAAAAAATTACCCAGGGCATGTGTATGAATCAAGCAATTAAGTAGTTTGGAAGGATCGTCAATTTCCTTGGGTCATCTAAGTTTGCCTAGCCAAGGCAGAGATCGGTTGACCTCTTTTTCAATTGTCTAAGGGGAAGGTGTTTTCCTCGAACTACCCCTAGGCCATGTAACCAATAAAGTGGCTCATCTTTATCATTTAGGAACCAACCCAATGGCGTACAACTAGTAGGGTGGTGTCATGATCCACCTTGGTGAGACTTGCTATATAAGATGGACTATGTATTGACAAATGATATTTAATGCTTAGATTTATTTCTTTGTGATGCAGGAGCATCCAATTGTGTAAGGGCAATCTTGCATCGCTAAAAAAACAAATTGCATTTTCTCTTTCAGTTGTAAGTTTCTTTAGTTGTTTTGGAGTCCATGAAGACACTTGGGAGGTGTAAATCAATTAGAAGTCCAAAAAGGTGAAAATCAGTCACTGGATATTTTTAGTAAGTTAACCTAAATGGGCATGTATGGATTTAAAAATTTAACCCAAGGAGCAGAATGGAAAAATGTAACTGGTGGCAAAATAATCACTCTAATATCCTAAACAATTTGGGAGATATTGAAGATTTCGTCCCTAGAAATCCCACCAATAAGGTTTAAAAGTAAAATTTGAAAACCTGAGGCCCCAAAAAAGAATGTGAATTTGATGAAATAGTATTTAGATGGTTTTATTGTTGTATATCTCTTTGCAAGCTTTCCAACGATATCTTATAATAGCCAATCGGACACTAGGATCAAAAGTTATGGTTCCAAGAAGTTGTGCTACCGAAATTCAAATTTGAATATCTTTCTGTGTAGAAAAATGAAAATTCAAATTTTAAATGAATATCTTCCTGGGTAGGAAAATGGGAGTTACACTTTCCATAAAGTTCTATGGAATTTATTAAAAGGGGGAATAGGGATCACCAAAAGGCAATCCGGGAAGACAGATCGTGGCTCCAGCTTGCAGATTTCCAGTCGATTTTCTTTGTGATAAAATTGACCTTGTGGTCATAGCATTGTAACTCTAATTTTGTAATTCCATTTCATTGAAATAATATCAAATGTGTTTCTTCTGAATTTTTTTGTGATTTAAGTATTGTTTGAGTATTGGATGGAGTAGCCCTTCACCCAGTGGTATCAGAGCGGTAGTTGCTGATGTGTAAACAGATCGCCAAACGTGAGGCAGTTTACCCCTTAACGTGTGGTTGAGGGTTGTGAGAAAAGTGATCAGAATGCCTCCATGAAAAAACCATGGTGGTAGGAGAAATATTGTGGTATCAGAAGAGTGTTTTAGAGCCCTACAAAGACAAGTTCAAGCACTGCAAGAGGAGTTGCATAAAAGGTTTGAGCCATGAAGAGAAGATGAAAGTGAAGACGAAGTTGAAGAAGAATCCCAGTTCAAAGAAGAACAGGAGGTCGCAGATCTTGAGCAAGTCATATTATTTAAGGCCATCTCCAAGATTGAAAAAAGGCTAAATATTGATGTTTCTACATTTTTTGAGAATCTTAACCTAGAAGAGTTGATCAATTATATGGAGGAGTACTTCGAGTATGAGGAGGTGGAAGATCCTAAGAGGGTCAAATTTGTAAAGACCAAGCTGAAGGGTCACGCTAATATCTAGTGGAAGGAAGTACAACTAGATAGAAATAGAAGAGGAAAAGAGAGAATACCAAGATGGGATCAGATGGTGGAAAATTTGAAGAGATAATTCATTCTAGTTGATTACGAGTTAGATCTATTGAAGAAAATATAAGGTTTTAGGCAGGCAGGTAAGTTTTTCAAAGAGTATACAGAAGAGTTCTACAAGGTCATGATCAGAACAAGACATTCTAAGGCCGATAATGATAAGGTAGTTTGTTATATAAACGGATTGAAGCCAAGTATTCAAGAGGAGCTAAGTTTGGTCAGAATGACTACCATAGAAGATGCTTATCAGTTTGCCCTTAAGGTAGAAGAGAAGCTAAATAGAAGATTTGAAAGCAAGCAGAGAGAAAGAGGTCATGGTGGAAGGACTGGTGGAAGACCATAAGAAGGACGAAATGAAGACCAAAATAATAATGGAGAAGCTAGCATTAGTCAAAACTAGAAAGGGGATAATGCCTACTGCCCCCGTGAGAAAAATAATGGTGACCAAAGAGGAAGAGGAAGGTTTGGACGAGGATCTGGAAGAGGAGGATTTCGTGGAACCTTTTTCCAATTGGAGAAGAAGGATATCGAGCATACGAGTGTCCACAACATCAAGGAAGGACGAATAAGAGACCTAAAGGTAATGCACGTGTTGCTTATGCAGATGAAGGTGCTAAATTTGAGCATTCTGAAGAGGCAAAAGGAGTTCTTGTCACAAGGGGAGCCTTGCTAAAAGAGGAGAAAGATCCAGTTTAGAGGAAGATTTTATTTCGCACAAGGTGCAAATATGAAGGTAAAGTTTGTAATGTAATCATTGATAATGGTAGCACTGATAATCTAGTTGTAGATTTCTAGTCGATTTTCTTTGTGATAAAATTGGCCTTGTGGTCGTAGCATTGTAACTTTGATTCTATAATTCCATTTCATTGAAATAATATCATGTGTTCTTCTAAATTTTTATGTAATTTAAGTATTGTGTGACTGTTGGGTGGAGTAGTCCTTCACCATTTTGATGGATATATTCTTCTATTGTTGTGTCTATTTTATATAAGGATATGGTATTTTTTATGCTTTGCATGGTTGCAAGACCAGGTACTCTCGTCGGTGGACAAGAGAATTGGCCACAAGGAATGAGAGACCATATTAAAGGGAAATGATGTGTGATGACTTGTTCATCAGTAGCTTAGGGTAACATGGATGAATACCCTTCATATAGGTGCATTACATTTTGCTTATACTCATGTTCGCACCATTGGACCATGAAGTTGCTTGCAATGAGTCTCCTTAAAATAAGTCGATGATAGCTTAGTCTATCTTAAAGGAGACTAGCCACTTAAGGATAAAACAATGGTGTGGGACATCAAGGGAGTGCATTGGTAATTGCTTATGACTTAGTATTATGTTTTTCTTGCAAGTGCTTGAAAGAAATTGTGGTTATGCTTATATTTTTGTGGGTTAAGCAAGGAATCCACTAAAGGAAGTATTATTAAGAAAAGAACCCTAATATTAACCTCAAGCTAATATTAGAATACTTTCTAACTATTGGCTTGTGTGTTATGGAAGCATTGAAAACTCTCTATGTTTGTTTAAAATATAATGGGTTATTTTATTTTGGAAAAGCTTTAAAGGATTATAGGGTTAGTTAATAATGTCTTGTTGTAGTTGCAATGATTTTCATGTTTATGAAAAAAGGAAGTGTCTCTTATCAATTAAGTTTTCTTCTTTAATTATTAAAAATAAAGTGCGACCAATTATGGAGGATGTTAAGGTAAGATTCCTCCAGCCTTGTTGGGCGTTCGTGGGAAAGGGAAATTGAAAGGTCGATGATGGGCGCATTAAGATGGCAGATGCTTTTATTGCTTCAAAAAAGGATATAAGGTTATGTGTAAAAGGAAAAAAGGGAGTTCACAGCAAGGTGATCGAGAGGCAAGAATAGGGGGAAAGCGAGACGAGCATTGGTTGGAACATTGGTAGTAGCGTTGTTTGAGGTAATCTCCATGGCTTATGGGTGCCCTTGGTAATAATGGATCCTTGTTGTTATGTCTTTATGTGTTGTTCCTTCTTGTTAGTTTGTAGCTTGTATGTTTGCGTTGGATGTCGATTGGTAGATGCTTGCACCCTTGTTGCTTTGTTTTATGTCTTGCTTGCATCGTTTGGCTTACCTATTTTTGCTCACCTGTGATCAGCGTAGAACCTTAGAAGGTCAAATCTTCGATTTCCCATGCATCGCCCACCAAGAGTTCTCTATATATGCTTACATTGGGTTGCACCAAGATCTATTGGGGCTTGTTCACCTATTAGGGAAGATCACGACCTGCATTAGCATGTGCCCTCTAGCTTTCCAAGCTACATGCTACGTGGGTTGTAGTTGCGGTGTTGGTTTTCATTTCTCCCTACATGCGCGTTCGTGCGTCACATTTTATATTGGTTCATAATATCTATATTATCTTATGCATTGCTTGAATTGATATTTAGATTATATTGAATTAAATTTGAATTATTCTTTAGTTTATGATATAACCTAAGTTATATTAAATTGAATTAATCATTAGATTATATTGGATTAAATTGAATTAATATTTAGATTATATTGGATTAAATTGAATTAATCTTTAGATTATAATGGACTAAGTTGAATTAATCTTTAAATTATATTGGATTAAATTTGAATTAATCTTTAGTTTATGATATAATCTAAGTTAGATTAAATTGAACTAATCTTTAGGTTTTAGATTAATCTAACGATGAATTAATTGTAACTAATCTTTAGATTTTAGATTAATCTAATGATGGATTAATTGGAACTAATCTTTAAATTTTAGATTAATCTAATGATGGATTAATTGGAACTAATCTTTAGACTTTACATTAACCTAAGGATGGATTAATTGGAACTAATATTTAGACGTTACATTAACCTAAGGATGGATTAATTGGAATTAGTCTTTAGTTTTTTTAGTTTTTCTACTAATCTAATGATAGATTAATTGGGATTAATATTTAGATTTTAGACTAATCTAAAGATGACTTTAATGGATTTAATATTTAGATTTGGTATTAACCTAATGTTAGATTCAATGGATATAATCTTTCAAGTTAATAAATCTAATGATAGATTCCAAGTGACATGTTTCTATAGATTGTTGAAGGTAAACTAATTCTATATTAGTGGATGATGATAATTAGATGATTTACTTATATTTTGGAATTAAAAATATTTGTGGAAAATATTTTGGAAAGAAGTATGGGCTTCTTATGCTTGTGTTTGTTGTATTGAATTGAATCATATAGAAATGCATGGCTTGGGAAGAGATAGAAATGGAATTTAAAATATTTGTGGAAAAATATTTTTAAAAAGAAGTATGGGCTTCTTTGTGGTTTGTGTGCATCATTGCAATGTATCATATAGAAATGCATTCATACCTACATATGAGTAAAAACTGATCCCTTCCTACCCATAAATCCACTATGGAGGTCAAAGGAAGATGTTAGATCATGTTCTTGGAAATTTTGTGAAGGATTAAGTCAAAAATTTCTCTTGGTAAAAGAGGATTTATTGTAATAGAAGCAAAGACTATTCATATGTGTAATCTAAATCTTTAAATGAATGATTATGCTTGGTGTCATGTTGTATATTGTTATTTCATGGCTCTTATCTATGTTTTTGGAACTAATGCTTTGGTCTAAAGGATTTTATTAGATTTATTTGCATGCTTAAGTTCAATTCAGATAAGAAAGTATTTTGCTTCCACTTTTTGGAGGATGCTCTTGTTAGTGCTTGAATATTTGGGCTTGGGGTTTCATTGGGAAAGGCTCTAAAGGTAACCTTGTCTAAAACTCTCCTTGTCAAACTTGAGGTTGTTGCGGGTTGGCAACACCTAGTTCACTATGTCCATAGGAAGACAATCACGTGGAGTGATTGATGCTTAGTCACTCATCGTGAAGATGAGGAAGATAAGTATTAAGTTTAATGGATCATCACGGAGGTGAATTTAACTGGACTCAAGGCATTATGCCATAAGGGGCCTAGCATAGATTGACTTAGGGTTGGTAGAGGAAATTGGTGTTTCCCCCTCTAAGGATTGAGAAGGGATAATCCAAACGTTAAGGTCAAGAAGTCTACATTTGTGGAGAATGCCAAAAATGTGGGGTGACCTTTTCAAAGCGTCTTTTATACTGTGGGGGTATATAAGGTAAACCCCAGTACCTACGGGAGCTTGGCCTCTCCTGTCCACTTGAAAGACGTTTATAACGTCATTGACTTGAAATGTGGATATATATATTCCATGGATACTCCTGTGAACCTTGTTGCGTTCTAAATAAAAATATATATCTCTTGGGTTGGTTAGTTTTTGGGTTGTTATAGGTGGCTCATAAGGACCACCCCCTGGTTTTTGAGAGACAAAAGGGACCTCAGATGGTTCTCAGACAATCTAAACTGAGGATTAGATTATCACAAATCATTGAAGGATGTTTAGGAGGAGCAAATAGAGAAATGAATGTCTAAGTTTGGAAGACCATCATGGAGGAGACAATGACGAAGAAGACGTCGAAGGAGGGGTGGTAAGCAATCACGTTACCTAAGCCATAAAAAGCAAAACAGGCCTAGACGGTAGGTGGATAGGAAAGAAGGTACAATAGAATGTCATACAACACAACATCGTACAGTGGTCTTACAATAGTACATCGTACATGAGAGGAAGATATGGTAGAACGTCGTATGACAGGACATTGTACAAGTCAAGTGTATGACAGAACGTTGTATGATACAATGGCGTACAAAGGATGGGTATATGACAAAACATCATATAGCAAATTGTCTTACAATGCAACATCATACGACAAGACATGTACAACACCAAGTCAAATCAAATATGGATGTCATCCAAAGAAAATGACGAAGAGTCGGCATCGACAAAACAAATGATATGATTGGATGTCTGGATCGTCATCATGGCATTAGCAAAACAAATAATCCGATTATACATCTGGATCATCGAATGGATGACATAGCGTGGATGATTCAACAAGTTTAAAAATAAAGGTGGACAAAGCACGACACATATTTACATGCAAGGTGGCGAAGAGGTAATTGGAAGGCAATTAACACATGCAAGACAGTTATCCTCCCCACTCCCACCACCTTATAAATACATGTTGGAAGATAGCCATAAGCATTCAAACGCTTCGCACATGAGGAAAAGAGAGGAAGAACCAGCCAACGTACAAAGATAAGAGATTGCAGAATTGTACAGAGATGCCCTAAGTAGGAAGTTACAATATCAAAAGTAAAAGATATTGAAGAGGACGACATTGCAGACGGGAGATTGAAGCTACCAGAGAAGGATTTGTATGGAAGGTTGCTAAAGAAGTTTAAATCGTACAAACCATATAGGTTGTACGAAGAAATTTAGAGTTGTAGAGGCACAGATGGGTTGATGGCAATTTGCAAAGATTGGTATACGCAAGATTGTGCAGAGTTGGGTTGTCATGGAGGTCATACACTAGGGGTGAGTGCAATAGATAAGTTGTACAAAGAAGGTTGTCTAGTGAGTGGTGGTAGTCTGGAAAAGGGCAGGTTATCCTATTCACAGATAGTCCCATCTGGAAGTAGGTCGTATGGCAAAAAGTTGTATAACATAAGCGTGTGGCAACCACCCGCACAAGGTGAATCGTACGACAGAATGTCTTATACAAGTGAATTGTATGACAAAGACCATACAACAAGGGATCTTATAGCAAACGACGTACAACATAAAAAAAAGGGAAGCAATCATACACTACAGAACCGTACATTTGGTAGTTGTTGAAGTAAATATTTAACTACAGACATGATGCAAAGAAGGCCAAGGATTGTGAAGAGAATTTGATGAGTAGGACACTAGAGGAAAGTTCCATCTGAGGTGGTGTTGCAAGGAGAATCTCACTCATGAGAAGGCATCGGAGTTGGCTTCGAGAGAGGCCTAGTTGATAGTATGCATGTAAGATAAAGGGAACACAACATATACGCAAAGCGAGATAGGATGAAACAAAATGGAGAGTCAAGATCACGGCAAAGGACCCGTACTCCTGGGAAGGGATAGTCATGAAAGAGAAATAGTAGTTTCACCCCAGAAGAAAGAGAAAGGCAAAGAGAATGAGAGGATGTAGATCCCTTTAAAGGAATTGACATGGGTAACACCAGCTAAAGAGTTTTGTAGAAATTGGTGGCTCGAAAACCCACTAGAGCACCCATTAAAGATCATGCTCAAGGATTTATTGAAGAGCAATACACCACTTTTTGCAAGTACTAAGCTTCCACAAGGATTTATTAAATTGTTGTTGTCGTAGATGCTACTAATGTATGATCCTTCACAATTTGAGCAAAGTAGCAATTGGTAACAAGGAGAATTGTGTCATATTCTTCCCAAGCAATTTTTGAAGGACTTTCATATTACTAAATTCAGATAGACCAATGAAGGAAGGATTGAATCGTTATCGATGGAGGAATTTGGTGGATAAAGTTGTCAATCTTAGTCCACAAGTGGCCAAATTGATGATGCATGGGAGCCAAAAATTGAAGATGCAATAGTTGAAGTCAAAAGAGTTGCAGTTTCTATGGATGTGATAATGTCAAGATTGTTTGGTGACCAACAAGCCTCAAAGAGTTGCAATTACTTGGCTCATATCGTATATGGAGGGAATTATGGCAAGAGCACCCTATGATTGTCCATCACTTTTGTTAAACCGTATCCAAAAAGTTTTGATGTAGTACATAAGAAATTTTTCAATGGCTTTCGATGTCACTGCTTTGATTTTGAATGTTATCTCAAGAGAAGCTTCAATTCCTAGGACTGAACACCCCTCAAGTTATTCCAAAGCATGTGCCTACGATATTCAGGTGGAACACTATGGTTCCACTGATGAAGTCAAGCACCTTGGGAAAGAAGAGTGTCTTGAAGAAGAGGAAGGCACAAGAAGCTTCAAGAAATGAGGGAAGTGAGGAGTCAAATGGAACTATAGCCACATGTCGAGGAGTTGGTCCAAAGGAAGAAGTGGTGAAGTGAAGAAGGTTAGAGCAACAATGGATGGGAGCCCAACCATAGCCCTAGCATTAGCAATAATCAGAAAGAGGAACCCCATAGCAGGCCACAACAGGAAAGATGGTGGTAGTGCATAGAAGGTGTTGGAGGGTGAGAGCAAAAAACATGGAACGTCATAGGCGACAGTGCAAGGAGAAGTTCCTACACAACCAAGGAGTCAAGTCGTGCAAGCAAGCATTGCAAGTATCTGTCCAGGTACCAAAGGAATGACTTAGGCAAACTAGTGCATTGTGTTCATGATGATGAGCACATGAAGTTTGTCGAGATTCATCAAATGCAGCTATGGGATCTAGAAACTAGTAGTGTTCAATGTTGAGATTGAAGAACCTACCAAAAAGAACTTAGGCACTCTATCGGCATCCAACATGTGTGTATGTAGATGGAGTTTGGTGGCCTATCCTAAAGAATTAGGTGTCAAGTATTTCAAACTTGCAACTGAGCTAGTTAAATCATATGCCATAATGATCTTATCGGCATATCTGATTGAGTGGTTATATACAAGGTTGAAAAAAATTCAACACGGTTTATAACCAAAAGTTGAAAGAAGAATTAGCTAACCAAGTACAAATGGAAGCACGACTTTAGCAAGTGCAGCAAGATCGAAAGTAGAGCTAGCGAAGCTGAGAAAGGAGGTAGAGGCAAAGAAGCAGTACAAGAGCAGGATCAGTTGATCAAGCAATTGAAGTCAAAGTGTGTGGTGAGGGAACTCAAGGCAAAGAAACACGAAATTACTCATCGAGATCAACTGATAGTTGAAAGAGATGAGTAACTAACAGTGGCAGCAAGAAGAGAGGCTAAAGCAACCGTGAAAGAAGCTAAAGCAACGAAGAGAGGTTGAGTTAAAGTCTAGGCTAGCTTCGAATAGAAGTCAAATCACTATGGCTTACAATGGGCTTATTACAAGGCTTATGCCAAGCAATTGAAGGAAGAAACTGAAATGTTGAAGTTGTGAATCTAGGAGCTTGAAGGAGTACCTATTCCTATGCCTCAACCTCAAAAGAACCAGTGCCCCAAGAGCAATGACAGTCATCAATCAGAATGACAACCAATTTAAAGGGGAGGGCAGATGTAGGCACTAGTTCTAACGTGCCTTAGCCAAAGAAGTAGAATAGGTAGAAAAAGTCAAATAAGTGCATTGAAGTCAAGTGCGCACAATGTAATGTAATTTTGTATTATTTGTTTTGATGTCATAAGTTGACGTAAGCATTTTGATATTCCAAAGTTTGTAATGTAAATAAAGTTAAACTATGAAATGCATGTAATAATATATTATGTGTGAACGTAGGGAGTAATCAAAGGTGGTAGAAGTGAGTTGTCAAAGGTGGTAGTTAACTACCAAACCCTATTGACAAATAGGCCCCCATCATTCATTTGAGCAGGTAAACCTTGTACCTTATAGACCTTGGTATTGTAGAAAGAGTAGAAACGTTTGCATAGGCATTGTTCTGGAGAGACTCTACATAGGATCACAAACTATGTAAGACAATTGTCATATGCATTCCATCGTACAAGCAAAAGTTAATGCAATATCTACTCATATTTATCCTTCATCTATTGTCATTGTATGTTTTATGTGTTGTCATTGTTTATATCTACAGTAAATAGATCTAGTTGTTCCAACTTATGTATACAAGGTTGAGGTCGCAATACTACCCGTACAACAAAGTTATCATATATGGAAGTCAACATGCAAGAGTTATCATATAAGATTTAAAATGACTTCATGATTTTCAGGATAAATCTATTGGAAACTTTGTAATGTTGCAATGCATATATGCAACACAAGATTTAAAATGACTTCATGATTTTCAGGATGATATAATTGTTAACTTACATAGATTTCCCCAAGATGCGTCATTATTATTTAGTTTGAAAATCCACGAGTAGGGCTGATCTGGCGTGTTCAATGGATGTTAGTACATCTTTCCTTGTGGACATTCATATACCAATATTATACTATTTCTATATAACAACTCAAGTTTCTTCCTATGATTTTGCCCTTGCTTCTGTTGTCTCAAAAATATTTTACCAAATTCAGCTACAGAGTTAGAATAGTCCTTGATTTTTCCCAACAAATATGATAATTACACTAGTCAAATGTGAGAACACACAACTTACGTCCACAACCTATATGGTATTCAAGTGGGGTGATTTGCAATACATGGGTCATTCCTTTAAGGGAAGGGGATATCTCCTGAAAATAAGATGTGGAAATGGTGGCCTGCTTATGCCCATCATGGCACAATGTTGGGCAATTAGTAGAATGAGGTTCCTTTAATAGAATTCAGAAAGAGGGCATTGCGTCACAATTGGAAACCTTTACTTCATAGATTATATCATCCATTTGGACAATGATAAAGAAGCATATTATAAATTAATGATCTTATCTATCCAGAGTTATTCTCCTGAGCATCTGGTTCTAGATTAGACTGGGGCTACAGCAAACCCACATTTTTTAAGATATTGCACACATACACGAGATTTCTCTTACAGAAAACCTCATTCTCTGAAAATTGACATCCATATTGGGTGCTTATATTCATATTCCAGTATCTTAGTATGTTAAAATAGCAAGTTCATACAACTTCAAGCATTGTCTCCCCACTTGTGCTGAGCTTTTCCCATATTGCATATCGCCAACTCTTATGAGAAAGAGGTTGAACAAAGTCAAATCGTGCCGTTCGAGTCAGTCTTGACAGATCTTGTAAGCCCAACTTGCTGTGACATGTTTCCACCAGGATTTCCATAGCATCTAACCTACTTTGCAGAAAACGGTACCATCTCTTGATCTCTTGGTTCATATTTAATCCTCCATAAACGCTTGGAAGATACCTCAATGCTGATAAGGCTTCTGGCTGGATAGGGGGCCTTAAACCAGTTCATAATATTGAGGGTATTACTCATTTGCAGTTTGTGGATGACACCATTTTACTTGGTAATCCTCCTGTGGCAGAGGCAATTGAATTTAAAAGAATCTTAGACCTCTGTGAGCATGCCTCTCACCAAAAGATCAATTTGGACAAGAGCGAGAAGAATCTTCTTCATTAACACTAAAGTTTCTCTCCAAAGAAGGATGGCTAGAGTGATAGGGTGTCCTGTGTCAACCCTGCCTTCTTCTTACCTTGGAATGCCTATGTTCGTGGGTTCTTGCAAGGCACCTCTTTGGAATGGTTTGGTTGACAGGTTTCAATCCAAACTTGCAGGATGGAAAGGTAATCTCTTGTCTCAAGTGGGTAAAGTGTTGTTGGTTAAGAGTGTTCTGCAAGCTGTCCCCATTTATCTTCTCTCCCTTTTTAAGATCCCTGCTAAATTTTCCAAAATCTTAGAAGGAATTCAAAAACAGTTCTTATGGTCAAGATCTGAAGAGAGGAGCAGGATTCCTCTTGTAGCTTGGGAAAAAATATGCCATCAAAGGAAGCATGGTGGTCTTGGTCTGAGGAGACTCAGCCTAGTTAATAGTGCTATTGCAGCCAAGGTGGGATGGAAAGTTCTAAGGGATGGTCAGACTCTTTGGGCAAGGATTATTAAAGAAAAATATCTTGACAGCCAGGAGTATACCAGATTTCTCACAATTCAAGACCCCTGTCGTCGCTCTTCTTTATGGAAATACCGTGTTGGAGATGGGGCCTCTATAAGTTTCTAGGAAGACGCCTGGAAACCCTTTAGCCAACAATGATATTTTCTCTAATATGAAAGAGGATCTAGAAGATAGATATGGTAAAAAGGTTTGTGACTACATGACTTTATCGGATAGCCAGTTGAGCTCGAAAGATTTAGAGGCAGGCCCTGAGAATTTGGAGGTTTTAAAAATCCTTAAATCTAAACTAAGGGCTTGTTACTTGGGTGTTGTTAGGCAAAGAGACTGGTTTGGAGCAGAACTGAGAACGGTGAATTCAATGTAAAGACAGCCTATGATCTTTTGGATCCTGCTATAGATAATGGTTTCCCTTGGAATAGAATTTGGGGTAAGAGAGTTATTCCTAAACTGGAGATTTTTTTTTGGGAAGAAGTCCAGAATAAGATCCTAACGGTGGATAATCTTAAGAAGAGAGGTTTTCAGTTACCTAATAGATGCAGTTTATGTGAAAAGGCAGAAGAATCAGTGGAACATATCTTCTTGGAATGTCCCTACACTCTAAACATTTTCCAGCTCTTCATCAACGGATGGGCATCTCTTGGGTGATGCCTTCTAATATGGTTTTGTGGTTACAACAGTGGGAGAACCCCTTTTTCAGTCCTCGTCTTAATGTAATTTGGAACCTGATTCCGTTTCATTTTGTGTGGGGAGTATGGTTAGAGAGGAACAGGAGAATTTTTAAAGGGGAAAAAAAGGCCAGCAATGAGAATTTTTGGAGGTATCATCCATTTTTTAGAGGAGAATGTTAAATCTATAAAGTACCCTATCAAGCTAAAGAATACTGAAGAGACTATGATAGCTAAGGCATGGAATTTGGAACCCATTAGTGGTGGAGAGGCAAATGCTCAGGTTAGAACTGATGTAAAATGGCAACCACCCCAAGATGAATGGTTGAAGTTAAATTTTGATGGGGCATCCAAAGGTAACTCAGGTAAGGCCAGAGCAGGAGCAATTTGAGGGATAATCAGGGCAGCTTGGTGGGGGCAGCCTGCAAGTTTTGGGGAATTACTACTAGTCATAAAGCTGAAGTTAATGCTTTACATCTGGGTGCAGAGCTAGCTAAGGATCTGGGTGTTAAAAAAGTTATCTGTGAAGGAGACTCCTTGAATATTATCAATCTTCTGAAAAAGGAGGGAGAAGCTAATTGGCAAATTGTAAAGCATTTTGAAGAAGTTGACTTTGTTCATGTTTTAAGAGAAGGTAACAAACCAGCAGACTGGCTGGCAAACTTTGGTGCCATTAAAGAAGAGAATAGGACATGGATCCCCCCAGGGTGGTCCATGAGGACTTAGAAAAGTTCACTAGGGAGGACTGCAGCTAATTGGGGTCCAGGATGGATACTGTTTGTCTTGCATCCAGGGAATTTTTGGCCACTTGCCCTTGGCAGCTGTGCAGTTGATGGGCTAACTTTGTGTTGTAAAAGGGTTCGAGCCCTTTCAAAATCCCGTTTTTACCCTAATCAAAAAAAACGAAAGGGGTGAGATAAACACTATCAATTAATTAATTAATTAATCCATGCAACAATTTCTTTAGAAATAAATGATAAAGTAGAAACGACTTTCATACTTTCAATGTTCCATAGCAAACAATTTCAATGTCAACCTGTTATTGGTAAGGTGTACCTTGTTCTACATTTCGTTGTTCACTTCTAGTTCTACCTGAAAATTTCTGAGATATGAATATCAACATAAGGTTCATATCTTATCAAGTGGTATTAGCTCAACTGGTTAGATTCCTCAACATTTCAAGGAGGAGACCCAGGTTCAAATCTTACCAAACGATACATGGATAATATCCAAGCTTTGTTGTAATACCACTATGTGGTGATGATGTAATACGGGTGGGGCCCATTTCAATTCCATATAACCCATTAAAAAAAACAGTAGGTTCATATCATGCAGGAAGATACTTCACAATGTTCAGTTTCTCCATTTCCATCCACTCATATAAATTCACAGCAATGACCTAGTGACCTATGTAAACTCAAAATATAAAAGACTACAATTGCCTCTTTCACCACATACCAAAGCAGATAATATACGAAAAAATATTTGCAGTCACCGGTCTAATATCTTGACATCATAAGTTTCTTTTAAGTCTGTTGGAATAGAATGAAATTTAACATAGGCCTCTGCAATCAAGCTCCAAACTAAGAATAGAATGAAATTTAACATAAGCCTCTGCAATCAAGCTCCATACTAATATACATGTCAACCTGCAGCCTATTTTTTTAGTTAGGGAGACTTCAGATTCATACAAACTCCATATCTTTTAGGTGCCAATGTTCTATGCATAGCTATGAAGATGTGTATTGGCTATGGTGTGCTACATGGTTTCATGCTCCAGATGACCCAGAATTTTTTTAGCATCATGTAAATTTTCAGATGTGCTTGTTAGAAACCCATAGGTCAAAATCCCAATTGGTCAAAATCCCAAACTTGTAAAAGCAAAACTAAAAATGCCACAATCATTCTATAAGGCAAATATAGTTGATCCTCTTTGTAGGTTCATCATGACCCTCTCTCACAAGCCTTATGATGCCTGCTTTTAAACGTTAAAATGAAACAGTGAACAGAAAAATTACCAACTCCTTTTGTACAGTGCAAGAGACTTTAGAATTCCACTCTGAATGCCCAACACAAACTCTGCCAGATTTCACAAAGATCTCTGTTTCAGTGGTAAAACAAGCCTGGTAATAGGAAATAAATTGAAGCATTTATTGAACATTTCCAATGATAAAGTCAGATATAATGCCCCAAGTTCAGTAGGAAGATGAGAGTCATGTTAGAAATAATAACAATCCATACATATCCCACGGAGAAAACCTCAATAGGCACCAACAAAGACACTTCCACTTAGCAACAGGAAACAAAATCATTAGTATTAATTCACTTTTATAATGCAAAGAAATAAATGTAAGCATACCTCAGTAAATTCATGAATAACTTAAAATTTGATATTCCTCCACAACAAGGCACATGAAAGTCTGGCAATATTAATTGAGAACCAGGGGACCTCCATTACGTTTAATGTATTTAGTTGCTTATTGCTAGCTGAAATACAGAAAGTAGCCTCAATGTTCAACATGGACCACAGTAAACAAGGGAAACATGCAAGAATCCTCTCCACTAATTTCAAGCCGACTGTGCCTTGGCTTCACCTGACTCTATCTTAGTTTCATCTGATACTGCTCGATTTGCCAAATGAGTGAAACTTTCTGGAATTGGTCTGCTTCGATGGTGAGGAACATGCTTTGGAACAGGAGTTTTATCCTCTATGATCTCACAATTATAATCATCAGGAACTTCCCAAGGCTTCCATTCTGCAATTGAAACATGCCCCCAAAAAAAGGGTGAGTTTATAACTCCTACACTTCATACACAATCCCTTTGCCTACGAAAAAGAAGGGAAAAGACTCGAAAGAAATCACACTTGTTATCTAGCATTAAACAAAGCTAACTTTAGTTTTACTATAACAGTATTGTAAAGCTGAATCCTTGTATGCATTTTTTCTGAAGTCATACTGCAAGGAAAATTCTAGGACAAATCAATTTCTCACATTGACATCCTAACATAGAGTTCAAGCCCAATTTGAGTTCAATTCCACATTTTACATTAAAAATTAGTGGAATTACCTTTCAGAAAAAATAATGCATACTGCATAAGATGGCATTAGTTCAACCAATTAAATTCCTCAACTTTCGAGGAGACCCAGGTTTGAATCTTGCCAAAAAATATATGCATAATTGCCAAGCTGATGTAATACCACTATGTGGTGATGATGTAACATGGGTGAGGCCTGTTCCAATCCTATACAACCAATTGAAAAAAGGAAACCAAGAAAGACATAACACAATATGCAGATTTAAATATAAATGAAAACAAGAAAGACATAACACAATATGCAGATTTAAAGAGTTATATTCATAGGTGCACTAAAGTTTACCAAAGTACAGCAACCAACAGATTTGTCCTCATAACCACCAAATCGTGCGTCAAGACTATCCAACCCAGCACAGCCCACACAGATACTGGGTTTTCAACTATTAACAGATTGGCCCAAGGAACAATAGGTAAAGAAAAATGGGACTCAAAAAGAACAGAAGCATATAATCATAGACATTACAATATGTTGACTAGGATTCAAAAGACATTGAACATATAGTAATGCAATAAACCTGCAATATCATTTAGAGGAAATATCATTCATACATGAAATATGGCAATGAATAAAGAAAACATGGTAGGTATTCCCTCTGAATGTTTTAGTGCCACTTGAATGTTTGAGATACAAGATTTCTTGCAACCAATCTAAAACTGTTCTGTAAGTTATACCAATATCTTAGTTAAAACCATGGTTTGAATGCTAGAACCATGGCTGTCAAACACAAATGTTAATGTAATTCAGAAAACAGGACATTTCAATAATGACAGCGGAACAACTCTCGATAACTAGTGCGTGTTCGCTGCTCCAAGAAAGAGACTGCTATAAAAGCTTCTTGCGATTGGTAGCTGATAAAAAACTTGCAAACCAGCTTTAAGATCCTAAGTGCCTGTAAACAAGCACTTCTGTAGAAAGAATAAGGAATATAGTATCCTGTCATTACCAGTTCTTTTTATTTGACTCTCAACAGACACAGTGAACTCTCTTACTTGATTTGATTCTTTAAGATAGCTGTACCTACCTTGAAGCATCCATTCAAAAGCATACAAAGTTGGACTGCACAAAGCCAAATTAAAAGCACACATTTTCCCATGATGCAGGAGCATAAAGTTAAAGCACACATTTTTCCATAATGTAGGAGCATAATGGCATACTGTTGAATTTAATATTGCCATTTGCATCTCTTTACGTATTTAATGGTGGTATATTAAATAAATGTAGACAAGTAGTGGTTTTAGGAAATGGATCTAGTTAGTGGTTTTCTTTCACATGGTTTTAGGACTCTGGTTTAGATATATGACTCCCTCTATAAAAGGGAATCTGGGGTGCCTGTGAGGATAGGCAGATTTAGATGGTTTTGTACATATTTGGGGATATATAGCATAGTGGGAAGAATGCCAGGATGTAATGATGTTTTGAAAAATATGAATGTAAATCTGTATCAAAACAAATTCACAACTCATTAATTAGATTATCACATATCAGATACTATACTTATTCTTCAGAACTCAAATTAGATCTTGGTATCAGATACTATACTAATTCAAAAATTCACAAAAGAAAACTTAGATCATGACATATCAGATACTGTATTTATCTTCACAACTCATATATTAGATCGCCACATCACATACCATACTTATTCTTCACAAATTTGAGACAGATCCACATTCATATTCTTCAAAACATCATTACATCCTGGCTTTTTTTCCACCGTCATATATCCCCAATTACACAAAAAAACATCTAAATCTGTCTATCCTCACAAGCACGCCAGCTTCCCTTAAACCAGTCCTCAAACCATATGCTAGAAAACCACTAACTAAAACCATTGGCTAAAACTGCTATTTGTCTAAATTGTTTACGGTTTCTGTTTGCACCTGGTTAAGTATTTAATGATTGCATGGTAAATGAATGTAGACAACTAGTGATTTGAGCCAGTGGTTTACCAGCACATGGGATTACAACTGTGGTTTTGAGATGGACCTGAAAATGTCAAAAAAGAAAATGATGAACATGAATGTGAAGCAGATGGACCTGAAATAGAAGAAAGAGTAGGCACCAATCTAAAGAAAAATCAGATAAAAGGAAAGAAAAATAAAATAATATGCTGACACATATATCATAATGTTTGGATTAGGCAATGAAATCTTAGGAGGTGAAGTCAATATCTAGATCTCCAATGTTCTTCAGCAGCGAGGTGTATGGTGGTGCAGTTTATTGTGATCCATCCCCATGCACTGTTTGTATGCACCAGGCGCACCATGGGGGGTCACAGGGGGAACCGGCCAAGTTCCCCCCTGCCCAGGGGTTCCACCCCCGTCCCAAAAATTTTGGCCGTCTGTACAACCGTACGTTGTGAGAGGCAGCGAACAGTTTTTGGAAGAGGAAGCGAACAGTTTTTGGAAGAGGAAGCGAACAGTTTTTTGGAGTCTTCCTTTTCGGAAAGGAAACGAACAGTTTTTTGGAGTCTTCCTTGTTTTTCTATAAAAGGGGAATGACCCCTTGCATGTAAAATTTGATTGAATGTAAAAGTTTGCCGAAATCAATAAAAGATCGAAGCTGCCATTGCCCCGTGGTTTTTCCTCCACACTGAAGGTTTTCCACGTAAAATCTGTGTTACTGTTTTTTCTGCGTTATTGTGTTTTCTGCTTGCACGTAATTTCATATTTTTCTAACATGAAAGTTATGAATCAAATGATGGAAGCTGCAGATCAAAAGGCCATGCGCAAGAAAGAACGCAGAAGTGGCACAAGGAAGAGCAAATTAGCAAGACACGTGAAGACAACAAGAAAGTGACTTCAGAGGAAGCTAGAGAAGTTGAACCTGAGGAAAGGATTCTACTTGAGGGATCAAGCTATATGCATGATAAAGAAGTGATATGTATCTGAACATTGAACCTGGAGGTTCATTTTTTTCCATTTACGAAAGTTTGATGCAGAAGCATATTGGAATACCAGTGAATTTAATGTTTCCACTTGAATCTCATTAAATATTTCATAGTGGCACATTAAATAAATGTAGACAAATGGTGGTTTCAGCCAGCGGTTTTAATTTGTGGTTTTCCAGCACATAGGTCTAAGACTGGTTTTGAGATGCGATTCCCTCTATAAAAAGCAAGTTGGGATGCTTGTGAGGATAAGCCAATTTAGAAAGTTTTGTCTGTATTTGAGGATATGTAGCATAGTCAGAAGTTTTCCAGATGTATTAATGTAATAATACATATGAATGTCATGATAAGAATATTAATTTAAATGTCTCAAAATTGTGAGTATCTGATGTGCAGTGATCTAACTTATGGGATGTAAATTTGTTTTCTGGATCTTTATTCATTCTGATCCCCTACATCAGTCCATTGACCACTATCCCTCAACCCTCAATCTTTGCCATTTCTATTTGTTTCCTATATGTGCTTTCAAAATTCTTCAAATTTGACTGATTTTGTCCACTTTTCACCAAAGTCTTTTTAAAATTCTCCCATCAAAAATTTCAACTACACTCATTAAAGCTAAATACTTTGCCTAGAAGGGTAGTTGAAGATTGTATTACGGTGATCAACAAGATTGGGTTAAGTATCTCCTTATTGAGTATTGCTACAACACCATACCATTCTACCATTCAGATGACACCATTTAACAAAATATATGCTTAAAAGCAAACCAGTATTGAAAACGATAGTCACTAAAAACCTGAGATAAGGAAGGAATTCACCCTTCAAGGAGCAGATCTCATAATGTATCAGATTTCATGTAAGGGGCTAGCGCCACGAAGATCAGATCCAATTGGATCATTAAATTATGAAAAATAAATATATAATTATTTGTTAGCAGTAGTTAATTTTGTTAGGTGAATAGTAAGTCCCTGATGTGACAGGGCAAGGATATATATTGAACACTTAGTTTATGAGAGATTATGATGGATCCCTTTGGGATTTATTAGGATTAATCCTGTGGTATCCTAAATATGGAGGGCAACCCTCTTTCATAAGGGATATTGCATGTTTGAAACATTTAATTTCTGTAGATAAATTTCTGTAATTAAGCAACTGTGCATGGAATATCAGCACCATTCAACTGTGTTTCTCTACCTAACCTTTTGGATGAATGTTGATATATAGGCTTATGGCCATTAAGTTTTGACTCTCTCCTATTAGTCCTCTTGCTTATTTGTTTGTTTTGGTTTAATGTTTGCAAGGACTCCTTCAACATATAGATTGAGTGTGATTGTGGTCCTGACATATCTTGTAAATATCCATTGGATCTGGTATTATATCCCTTTCCTTTTATTCTTTATTTGTAGAGTAGATACAAGGAGCTGGCTTTCTCCAAGTTTGACTCAGTGAAACTGATCATCTAATTACACGCTGGCCAAGGGGGCAATAGTATTACCTTAGGCTGGTCAGCATGTAGTAATAAGATCACCAATCAAGTTCGCAGAGGGAGGAATGGCCAATTCAGATATTGTCATCTCATAAGGGGGTGACTACATTTAAGAAGAAAATGTCTTAAAAATCCTAATAGATATCGTGGTGGTAAAAGTAAGAGAGAAATATGTATAAATCTGAGACAAACTCAAATTGAGAAAGTGTCATCCATACCAAATCTACCATCATTATGATGCATGTTGCCCGTATGGTTGTCGTTAAACAAGCCAGAGGACAGAGTAGTCTTCAGGCTTGTATTCATATGACTTGCCATCATCTAGGATTCAAGTGTCATCTAAGTTGTGCCCATTGAAAGTGTCATCCACCCAAGGAAGAACAAAATTGCAATGGTGGCCTGCCGCCCTGAACCTTGTTGTCTGCCATATCAATTACCCTATTGTCGACCCTATCATCCAACTTATTGTCTATCCCTTTGTTACGAAAATCAACAAAAAATCGCTGGAATCGCGAGTGAATCACGGGTCATTCACGAAACGAGTGACTCGGCAAACTATCGCGAGTCCGGCGATTGTCAAAAAAATCGGCCGCAACCGCGTGGGTAGGGGCTGCGGCCGATAATTAGAAAAAAGCAAGTGTTTTTTTTAATTATCTCTCCTGACCTCTTACAAAGACCAAAAAGATCTCTCCTACCTTGCTACCAGCTGGACCAACTAGGGAGCACGTGAAGGGCACTACCCCTCAACCCCGCAAGGGACGCTGTCCCTTTGATCCTACAAGGGGGCTCCCGCCCCCTTTGACCCTCGACACAGGTGGTGACGGTCGTTGCCTGTCATGTTCATGATGTTGATGATTCCAAAAAGTGCAGTGAACAATCAGAGGCTATTGATCCTGTTGATCATATTAATGGGTCAAATGCATATGAAATGTAATTTGGGGAAGTTACGAGGTAGTTGGAGAGCATTCATTGTAAGCATATCTGCAGGATTCACTTCAGTGTCGATTTTGTGCAACAGGATCCTACCTTCTTCCACCACATTTTTGATGAAGTGGTACTTGACATCAATGTGTTTCGTGCGATCATGGAATGTTGGATTCTTCACTAGCTGAATAGCACTCTGGCTATCACAATGCAATGTAATTCTCCTGCATTACCTTGAAGCCACCCAACAATCGCTCTAGCCAAATTGCCTCTTTGTTGGCGTGAGTCGCTGCAATATATTTTGCTTCAGTGGTTGATAAAGCCACAACAAACTGCAACTTAGAAACCCAACTCACCACTCCACCAACAAGAGTAAAGGTATATCCTGAAGTGGACTTTCTCCCATCTCTATCTCCACCATGATCAGAATCCACAAAACCTGTAACTTGCAAATCTGTCAATCCAAAGTAAATGGCAAAATCTGAAGTGACTCTTAATATCTGAATATCCACTTCACCGCATTCCAATGCTCCTTACCAGGATTTGCCATGTACCGGCTGACTACTCCCACTGCTTGGGCAATATCCGGTTTGGTGCTCACCATGGCATACATGAGGCTTCCTACTGCTGATGAATACGGCACATGGGACATGCTTGTCTTCTCTGCTTCCGTTCTAGGACACTGGTTGGAAGACAACTTTAAGTGTGGAAGAAGTGGGGTACTAATTGGTTTAGCATTCTGCATATTTAAGCGCTGCAAAATCTTTTCCACATATGACTTTTGACTTAACCAGATCTTTCTTCCTTTTTTGTCCCTATGTATCGTCATCCCTAAAATTTGGTTTGCTGCTCCTACATCCTTCATTTCAAATGTCCTAGCCAACTGAGCCTTAAGATCAATGATTTTCTGCATGTTGGGGCCTGCAACCAGCATATCATCAACATAAAACAGCAAAATAATAAAACTGGCATCGTCAAACTTCTTATAGTGTGCACAACGGTCAGCTTCACCCTTGCTGAAACCTTGGCTCTTCATGAAGGTGTCAAATTTCCTGTACCACATCCTTGGCGCCTATTTCAACCCGTACAGTGATTTCTTCAGTCTGCAAACCAAATGCTCTTTGCCTCTTTCTTCATAGCCCTCAGGCTTATCCATATATATCTCTTCCTCAAGATCACCATGCAATAAAAGCAATCTTTACATCAAGCTGCTCCAGTTCCAAATCTTGTGCAGCTACAAGTGCAAGTAGAACTCTAATAGTAGTCAACACCTGACTTCTGCACATAGCCCTTTGCCACCAAGAGAGCTTTATAGTGTTCCAACAACCCATCGTTGTTCTTCTTCACCTTGTACACCCGCTTGTTTCCAACAGTCTTTCTTCCAGGTGGGAGATCCACAAGTTCCAAGTTTTATTCTTACGAAGTGCCTCGATTTCCTCCTCCATGGATTTCCTCCACTTTCCTGCATTTTCAAACTCTCTAGCTTCCTGAAATGAACTAGGTTCACCATCATCAATTAACAAAGCAAAAGAGGACTGATACACATGAAAATACATTTCCGGACACTTTTGTGGACGTGTAGATCTTCCAACCCAATGATCTGTCGGTTGTGGCTTTTGGTCTTGTGACCGTTGTGGCTGCTCTACCTGTTGTTATACTTGTTGTTCTACATGCTGATCAAAAACTTTAGTATGCTGATTTTTATAGTCATCTTCACTCAATTCTACTTCAACAGGTACAACATTAGGATTTTGTTGTACCTCCTTCCTTTGAATGGATTTTTCATCAACAATTACATCCCGGCTAATAATTACCTTGTGGGCAGTAGGATCCCACAATCTATACCCCTTCACTATATCTCCTTTTTTCTTTGGGTACATGGGCAAACGCATGACAGCCAAAGGTACGCAGATGAGAGTAATCAACAGGCTTACAACACCAAACCTCCTCCAGAATCTGTCCATCCAATGCAATTAGGTGACACGTTAATAAGACTAACAGTTGTATTAACAACCTCCGCCCAGAACTTTTTCTCAAACATGGTTGCGCTAAGCATGCTTCTTGCACGTTCCATGATTGTGTGATTCATCTGCTCAGCCACACCATTTTGTTATGGAGTGTATGGTACAGTCTTATGGTGCTTAATACCTTCTTGCATACAAAATTTATCAAATTTCTTGGAGCAATATTCACCCCCATTATCTAACCTGAGACATAAAATTGACTTGCCCAAACTCTTCTCTACCCATGCTTTGAACTCCTTAAATTTCTGCAAAGCTTCCGACTTCTTCAGAAAATACACCCACACTCTCCTAGAATAATCATCTATAAAATTCAGAAAATAGATGGCGCCATTCAAGGACTGAGTGGAGACTGGTCCAAATATATCCGAATATATAAGTTGCAGAAAATCAAAACTCTTACCAGGACTTGCAGTAAACCGAACCCTCTTTTGTTTACCAAAAATACAGTGCTCACATAAGTCTAAATTACAAGACTTAATCCCAGAAAGCATACCTCTGTCATGCAGAATTTTCCGGCCATTTTCACTCATATGGCCTAGGCGTTGATGCCATAGCATTACTGCATCTTGAACAGAAGTTGTTGCTGCTGCATGGTTTGTCACCGTATCACCGCATAAACGGTATAAAATCCCATAAGATTCTCTCTTTGCTACTACAAGAGCTCCTCTGGTAATCTTGCAGTAGTTTTTACAGAATGTGACAGAATACCCTAGCTTATCCATCATTTTGATTGAGAGCAAATTCTTCCTCAAATCGAGCACATGTCGCACATCACATAACATCCTTTCTCTACCATCATCCAGTCTGATCCTTATATCCCCTCTTCCCACAATTTCTAAAGGATGATCATCACCCAAATAGACCTTTCCACCACAGTATGGTTGATATTTGTCAAACCAGCCTTTGTGGGGAGACATGTGGAAGGATGCACCTGAGTCCAAAACTCAGGTATATAAAACTGATCTACTGTTACTGATACAAAAGGTTTCACATGTTGTCATCTCTCCTGAATCTGCTACACTGGCCTCAGTTGATGGCTGATTTTGCTTTTCACCATTCTTTAATTGCCAACAATCCTTCTTGGAGTGTCCTGGCTTCCCACAATGCCAACACTGCCCTTTCTGCTTACGTCATTTAGACTTTGATCTAGACTATTTTCTACCTTGTTTACTCCCCTCAAAGGATCGACCTCTTGCAGATAGGGCTTCATTGGTCAAGGGTTCTAGAGACGTTTTTCGCCTCAACTCTTCTGCCAACAAAGCGGCTACCACATCATCAAATTTGAGAGTTCCTGATGATGAATTATTAATGGTCATCACCATATGATCCCAAGTGTCCGGGAGGAAAAAAAGTAGGATGATAGCTCTATCTTCATCCTCCATCTTCACATTAACTGAAACAAGTTTACTGATTAGAGTGTTAAACTCATTCAAATGATTTACAACAGATGAACTTTCCTTCATCCTCAAGCTATATAAAGCTGCTTTTTCAGAAAAAACCTTATTTGTTGCTGATTTTGTTTCATACAACTTTTCAAGCTTTTGCCAAAGGGCTTCCGCGGTCTTCTCTTCAGCTACATTGAACAAGACGAAGTCCGCTAAGCAGAGACGGATTATAGAAACCACCTTCCTGTCAAGCGTTACCCACTCCTCATCTTTCATGCTGCTCGGTTTACTCGCAACCCCTTCCAAGGCTTGAACTTGGTCATTCTGAACCAGCAAATCTTCCACCTTCATCTTCCATAGAGCGAAGTTCCTGCCATCAAATTTCTCAATTTCGAACTTGGTTACACCTTTTATCATTGTTGCAGCTCCCACTCGCACAAAACCTTAGCTCTGATACCAAATGTTAGGAAAAAAAACTTCCAGATTTATCAGCTGCAAGAGGAAGCACAATAACAAAAATAGAAACACGGAAACAGTAACACAAGTGACACAGAGATTTACGTGGAAACCTGCAATGTGCAGGAAAAACCACGAGGCAATGGCAACTTCTTTTATTATTTTCAGCAAAATTTACATCCACGTCTTTCAACGTTTTCAACAACCTCTACTCTATATACATATGCAAGGGATCACATCCCTTTTATAGAGCTGAAGGAAGACTCCAACTGTTCATTTCCTCTCTCGACGAAAGCCTCCAAAAACTGTTCGTTTCTGCTCCCAAGGAAAGCCTGAACCTGTTCGTCTTCCGCGTTAGTCGTCTATCTGGACGTCTGCTTGGCTTGACGTCTACTTGGCATGACGTCGCCACCCTAGACGTCTGGCAGACGTCTAGCAGTCCAGACGTCTGGCCTAGACGTCTAGCAGGTCAGTTGCCTAGACGTCTGGCCTAGATGTCTAGCAGGTCAGCTGCCTAGACGTCTAACAGGTCAGACGTTAGGCCTATTGCCTAGACGTCTGACCCAGACGTCTAGCAGGTCAGACATTAGGCCTGTTGCCTAGAGGTCAGACGTTACCTAGACGTCTGACCCAGACGTCTAGCATGTCAGACTTCTAGTTGACCTGCTTCCTATATATTGTCTTCATACCTAACATCTAGGTGGTTGTCACACACATTGATGTCCAAGACTTGGCCATTAACAGATGTCATCCCAAAAAGTGTTGTTTGAACATTTGTCTTCCACGATGCAATCATTTGTATATAGAGCTCAAATTCACTTCAGAAGACTTTGTCTCCTCCAAAGTTTGATATGCTTTTTGAATATGGCAGAGTGAATTACTTTCTTCCCATATATAAGAATAATCTAGAACTCTAATGAAATGTCCAATGTAGGGATCAATCATCAAATACTTTGTTCACACGAAGTGTTAAATGTAGTTTTTAGCTGATATTTTTATACAAAGTAACTTAATTATAGCAACTACGGCCATCTACAAAGACATAGCACTATTTCCTACAACCCCATTCAAAATTCGATTAGAGAAAGGAAGACAATAGTCATACTTCATTACCTAGTTCACATTTCAATGTTCAACATATACCCTCAACTTTTCGTTATTTCTAATAATTAAGACTGTAGTGAACCCCTCTAAATTGTCACCTAGAAAATTCAATCTTGCACAGAGTAACTTCTCTATCTCTTCTTTGATAGACTTAGAAAATTTGGAATTCATTCTATATGGCATTTGTTTTATTGCCATAGCATTATCAACTAAATCTAAAATTATGCTCCACCCAATCAAGTTGTCAGTTTTTATGATCAAATGTAGAAAAATAAACATAACTACGAAATAGCTAAAAATAGGCTTCCTTTTCATGTTCTTCTATGGCATTTCCAAAGTGTAACAGATGCAATTGATTCTCCACCTACTCTTCAATGAATCGCTAAAGAGAGTCAACAAGAACACATAGAAGAATAGTTGCCAAAGACATATCCATTTCATTTTCTTGTTCATCTGTGTCCACCTTGCTAGCACTGGAATAGTCTGAAGATATCCAGTCATCCTTAGACCCTCCAATTTTGTTGGTCCCAAGATTTGGCCTTGAGGAACTGCTTGTCATCAATTTTTTCTGTTAATTGTATTCATAAGGTAATAAAATATATTGTATGGTATTGGGATGCACATTGAAGAATAATAGTGTTCCAAAAAGAATGTAGTGAAAATAACACCGTAGCTGTTAAACTACAAGATAATGTAGTGAAAGGAATGAATTATTGTAAAAAGTAAATGTGTTCTAAATGTCAAATGTGAAAGTAAAAAGTCGTAGTCATGATAAAGTGTCTTATAGTCAAATATATGAGACTCTTGATTTTGTTTGATGCATAATAGTGTGATATGTCAAGTATTTTGTCTTGTGTGAAAAAGATCTCTCATCTTATGTGGAATATCTAACGTCACCTAAAGTCATATATTGAAAACTTGATGGTTAACATTATATAGAGCATCACATAGAAAAAAGGAGTTGCTAGAAGAAAAAGAATCATGTGCAACATATCAGAAAACATTCTCACAAGTCCAAGATGCTTGTGCAAAACATCATGTAGTTATCAGAATATCATCTGAGAATCCTTGTAAATATCCTAAAGAGATATCTAGAAGTTATGTAATATCTAAATATCTAGATCTCTCCATAAGATATTTTGAATATAATATTTAGCTATCAATGTTAATATCCAGATCTCCGATGTTCTTCAGTAGAGTGGCGCTTGGTGGAGATTTAAAATGCTTTTGCTTTTAAAGCTGCTTTTGTCTTTAAAGCAACTTTTGTTATAGAAAGCAGTTGATAAAGCAATTTTTTTTAATAAAGCGCTTTTATCTAAATGTGCCACAGCTTTTTTGGAATCTTGCTTTGTATTTCTATAAAAAGGGGAAACCCCCTTGCATTATGATAGAGTGTAAATGTATGAAAGCTTGCTGAGAATAATAAAAGAAGAAAAGTTGTCATTGCCCCGTGGTTTTACCTGCACACTGCATGGTTTCCACGTAAAATCTCGTGTACGGTTTATTGTTGTTTATGCTTGCTTGTTTTTAATTTTCAAACATCTGGTATCAAAGCGAGGTTCTTTGAAAACTCGTTGGTCAGGGTTTTGTGTGAGTGGGAGCTGCAACAATGACAGGAAATGTAACCAAGTTCAAGATTGAGAAGTTTGATGGCAAGAACTTTTCCCTATGGAAGATGAAGGTGGAGGATTTGTTGGTTCAGAACGACCAAGCCCTAGCCTTGGAAGGGCTTGCGAGTAAACCTGATAGCATGACAGATGCAGAGTGGATAAAGCTGGACAGGAAGGCGATGTCTACAATTCGTCTCTGCCTAGCAGACTCTGTCTTGTTCAATGTTGCTGAACAAACAACCGCGAAAGCCCTCTGGGAAAATCTTGAGAAGTTGTATGAGACTAAATCAGCAACAAATAAGGTCTTCTTGAAAAAAAAACTTTATAGCTTGAGGATGAAGGAGGATTCATCTGTGGCAGATCATCTGAATGAGTTTAATACTCTAATCAATATGTTGGTCTCTGTTGATGTGAAGATGGAGGATGAAGACAAAGCAATCACCCTACTTTGTTCTCTCCCGGACACCTCGGATCATTTGGTGATGACCATCAACAATGCATCATCTCGAGCTCTAAAAGTTGATGATGTCGTAGCCGCTTTGTTGGCATAAGAGTTGAGGCTAAAATCATCTCTAGGACCCTCAACCAATGAAGCCCTATTTGTGAGAGGTCGATCTAATGAAAGGAGTCAACAAGGTAGATCACAGTCCAAGTCTAAGTCAAAAGGACGCAAGCTGAAAGGGAGGTGTTGGCATTGTGGGAAGCCAAGGCACTCGAAGAAGGACTATTGGCATCTAAAAAAGGAGAAGAATGGTGAAAAGCAAAATCAACCATCAGTTGAGGCCAATATTGGAGATGCAATAGAGATGGCAGCATGTGAGGCCTTTTGTACCAGTAGCAGTAGATCTATTTTATATACCTGGGTTTTGGACTCAGGTGCATCTTTCCACATGTCTCCACATAGAGACTGGTTTGTCAAATATCAGTCCTATAATGGAGGGATGATCTATTTGGATCGGCAGACTTGCAAGTTAAAGGTTTTGTGGATTCTGATTATGGTGGAGATAGAGATGGGCGAAAGTCCACTACAGGATATGCTTTCACTCTTGTTGGTGGAGTTTTGAGTTGGACTTCTAAGTTGCAATCTGTGGACTGAAGCAGAATATGTTGTAGCAACTGAAGCCGACAAAGAGGCAATTTGGCTAGAGCGACTGTTGGATGACTTCAAGATAATGCAGGGGAATATTATGTTGCATTGCGATAGTCAAAGTGCTATTCAATTAGTGAAGAACCCAACATTCCATGATCGCACCAAACACATTGATGTTAAGTACCATTTTATAAGAAATGTGGTGGAAGAAGGTAGGATCATGTTGGAAAATATTGATACTGAAGTGAATCCTACAGATATGCTTACAAAGCCGGTCAAGAGAGAGAAGTTTGAGTGGTGCAAAACTTCTCTGGGCTTGCTAAAAACGTGATAAGGGCAGCATTGCTTTAAAGCTGTTTTTTGCTTTAAAAGCTGCTTTTTGCTTTAAAGCTGTTTTTTGCTTAAAAAGCTGTTTTTTGCTTTAAAAGCTGCTTTTTGCTTTAAAGCTGTTTTTTGCTTAAAAAGCTGCTTTTTGCTTTAAAGCTGTTTTTTGTTTTAAAAGCTGCTTTTTGCTTTTAAAGTTGTTTTTGCTTTATAAGCTGTTTTTGTTTTTAAAGCTGCTTTTTGCTTTTAAAGTTGTTTTTGCTTTATAAGCTGTTTTTGTTTTTAAAGCAGCTTTTGTTAAAGAAAGCAGTTAATTAAAGCAGTTTTTTTTAATAAAGCGCTATTATCTGGAATGTGCCACAGCTTTTTTGGAATCTTCCTTTGTATTTCTATAAAATGGGGAATGCCCCTTGCATTATGATAAAGTGTGAATGTATGAAAGCTTGCTGAGAATAATAAAAGAAGAAAAGATGCCATTGCCCTGTGGTTTTACCTGCAGACTCCAGGGTTTCCACATAAAATTTCGTGTACTATTTATTGTTGTTTATGCTTGCTTGTTTTTAATTTTCTAACAATGAGCCTGTAAATAGGGGATACCCCAGTACCTGTAAGGCAAGTCAGAAAGTCTTAAGTCTGAAATGAGGACAAGTGAGCATATTAGGGAAGGCTGGTTAGCATAACTAGCAAGAGTCAAAGTAAGGTACTGTGAAGAATGCATATGAGAGATTGCCTAAGCAAGAGTAATGGGTGTGGTCATTGAGTTCGTCCACAAAGAGATAGTGGACTCAACAAAAGGACCACGTGCGCTTGAGGCCATTCAATGAGCACATCTCTGTACTTTGTTCACTTCTTATGTAATAGAATCTTAATATTATTATTGTTGGTTGTACAGTGTGACTTCATACATTTTACAATTATGCATATTTATTTTGTGCATAATGACTTTTTTGCTAGAATGACACTATCATACAAAGGTTGTGCATTGAAATACAAGATCATGGCATGAGGAAGACCTAGGTAAAGATTCTATTGGTGCCAACAGTTGATATTTTTGGTTTTGTTGCCAAACAATTTATTAGTGGTGGTAAGCCATTTAGCAAGGTAACTTACAATATAACTTTGTTTTTACCATTGGTTACTTCTATGCAATAATTCCAAATTTTACTAGCAATATATATGTTCTTATTGTTATCATGGTAATTCCATTTTTACCATCAATAAATAATTTTCACCATAGGGTAATTTTATTGCAACAATTTTGGAACTCACCATATGAGTTGTACTGTAGTAATTCCATTTTTCCTACTACAGTAAAACATGCTAGAGTAAAATATTCTTACTGTGGGTAAGTTTTACTGTGCCATAAGTAGCATATGGCGAAGATTGTTGCGAAGTTATGCATCCTGATATTACTGTTAAAGTTTTGTGAGTATACCATAGTACTTTGTTGCCTTGTTTCCCATATGACTTCTTTTAAGGTGTTGGGTTACAAGATCAGGTGGACTTTTATCTTAGAATCTTTATGTGGTATTCACAATATTCATGAGGCAACTGTTTAACTCAAGTTTGTGTGAACTTCAGTTTTTCAAGAAGACATTTTGTTGGCAAATATTGAAGAAGCTATCTAAAGGCAGAAGATTAACCTTTGTTTGTGGTCACATCTAGGATTCCAAGAGGTTTACTATGAAAGAGATGATTAAGATTCCTGTTTTCTTAGCCCCATCCACCGAGTTTGTTTGTGGTCACATCTAGGATTCCAAGGGGCTTACTATAAAAGAAATGAGTAAGATTCATGTTTTCTTAGCCCAATTCACTAAGGATGCTAGACCAATCATTCAAGAATATAAATGACAGTTGAATTTGCAATGGCTTGACAAGGACAATGGATTAAGTTCCATCCGACATTTTTGAGTGGTACTCCTAGTTGGAGGCAACCCAAGTGGATGAGATTATAAGTTCATGGCATTGGGTTAGTAAGCGCATATTTGAAATGTATTGTCCATGACAAAAATACTCTGATCTTACAATTGAGATCATGAAACTAATCCAACAAACTAAACAAAAGGCTCGACGCTATGAAGCTTGAGCGTAGGAACATTGAATAAATAACCCAAATTTGAAACAAAAAACAACCTGATACTTCGATGTCTAGCATGAATAATATGCTCTAAAAACATTCTATTACAAGACTAAAGGCAGCAATCAAACCAAGAGTCTCATTCAGCTCACTAGAATTAAACAAGCATACAAACTCACTAAACAATGGAAGAAGAATCTAGAAGAGGAATCAATACCACAAGTAGAATTCGTTCCAATAGTCTCATGTCAAGCGACACAATCAACACTAAATTAATCACTTCTTGTTGGAAGATATGGTAATCCGACCTTATCGACCATGTTCAACAAACAATGATGTAAGCCTACAAGTACCCTTTGATGTAAGCCTATAGGCAATCTTATGATGATGTAAGCCTTCGGGTAACCTTTGATGTAAGCCTATAGGCAATATTGTTGTATTCATCCCTTGTGGGATTGGTTAATCCACCTAGATGGTTATGTATTCACCCCTTGTGGGTTTGGTTAAACCACCTTGACGAACCCTTATGGGCTTGGTTAATCCACCTAGATGGTTATGTATTCACCCCTAAACCACCTTGACGGTTAACCTTAAAAGGGGTGAATACATAACCATCCAGGTGGATTAACCAATCCCACAAGGGATGAATACAACAATATTGCCCGTAGGCATGTAATTGTAATTATAATTTGGGGATTAGGTTTTCACTATTGATACCCCCAACCACTAATCCATTGTATCAATGTGAATTGTAGTATTCTTATGTAAGCTATTATTGTGGGTGCCCACCTTGGACACCCACACATCCTATTCCATGTTCTTGATCTTTCTATTTCGCTTCCCTATTCTCTTGCTTATGCTTGTGGTGAATGTTATGCTTCATGTGATTACTGGAAATTATTGCAAATTCCAAGATGGTATCAGAGCTCTATTGGAAATTCCAAGATGGTATCAGAGCTCTAGGAGCGATATCCTCCTCACTTAGTGGTCTTTGGAACTTTGGGGTGTGTAGACTTCCAAAAGAATGCTCAATGTAGATATGCGTAATCTTGTCGAGGTCAACGCAAATGGTGAAGGCACATGGACTTCTGCACTGAATTGGTGGAGGTGCACAGGGCTTTAGCAAATAGAGTGCCACTTTAATTTGTTAGGGTGATCGTTGTTTCAAAGTTGGTCATGCACGTTATGGTTAGAGGAGTGCACATAAAACTCAAATTTCGTAGTGGACTCAAGTTCGAACCCCCATCCATTTGTTTTGACACATTTATATCAGGTGTTTTTGCACTACAATAAGCCAAACACGCCCTAACTGCAAGATCTAGAGTTCAAATGTGAGCGGTCTTGTTTTCTCTTTTGAGGAAGAAAGCTCGTAGAAAACAGTTCAATATCATTGTGTTTTTTTCGATGGTCTGATTGTTGGCTTCAATTAACCATTTTGTCTTTTGATGCCCAAGAAGTGGAGATTGTCAAAAAGGTGTCAAGTGTTTTGCTTCCCTTGTGGCCCGAAAACAATGTGGCTAGGAAGAAGCCATGTAAATAAAGATTTGGGATCTTGGGCTCTTAAGCTCAAATACCTGATTGTATTCCTTTGATGTGTTATTTTGACTTTATATGTTGACGTGGTGGCGTATATGTTGCCCTGGTGGTTGTCATCAATCATTTTCCAAATTTCTGGAGATGACCAAAATTTTGACAATTGTCTAGAGTTCCTGCTTTGCATGCTCCATCAACAGATGAAGATGACAATTTTTTTGCCCAGTCACTTGTACCAGTTAGTAGTTGATACATAGGACATGTGGGATTCTTTTTTTTAATTCATTGGTCTTGTAACACATGGTGTTGAGGAAAACTAAGGAGAGGGAGTTTTTCTCTAAGGGGTTTAAGTGGAGAAGCTTGGGAGCATTTTGGGTATGCTCAGACAGGGAAAGAAAGGGGATTTCTTGGAAAGCACTGGAAGAAAAGCCACTACAAATATTCCCAGGTTATGTTTGGTCCTCTTTTGTTTTTGGACGTCTTGTTAGAAATTGGTAGAATTTCCGTCTGCTGGAAATGTGTATGCTTGCAATTGCAGAATTCCTTCTGAGCACTTACCTATTTCCTGCATATTCGCATAAAGTTTGTCGATTTGAGAAAATGAGAGGAAAATACAAAGAGTTATGTACCTTTTGTTGCATTTTGAAAATATTAGCAGAAGCTAGAAGGAAAATATATGCATTTTTATTCAGCAGCAAGAAAATGAAAAGAAATGCTTGCTTGTGTTTCGAAAATGTTCGCAAATTTTCTTGAAAAGGATTTGCTTTATACTTGCATTATCTCTGCATTGTTCGCATGGAAGGGTTCTATTGTTAAATGGATATTTTCCTTCTAAACACGCCTCTGCAAATTGTTTTCAAAAATTGGACCTGTGACCTCTTTCTTTTCTGGAAGGGTATTTGACTCCATAGGATAGATTTTTGCTTGCAGGTGGGAATGTCTTAACCTCAAGACTGGAATAAGAAAATTTGGGTTGTAAAATTTATGGGTTGCTATAGATTGTGTGAAAAGTCCCAGTTTTGGGTTCGTTTCCAGTTGACATAAGAATGGATGTGCTGCAATGTTTTGGAATATGGGTTTTGCATATTTTGCATATTGTGATGCCTTCAGCTGGACAAGTTGTTGATGGTCTTAAATGGGGTCTTTCCCAGCTGGTCAAAGTACTCTGTATTTTTATTTTTATTTTAAGTAAAGCTCTAGTTTCATTAAGAAGGACATATCTGTCCATTTCTGAATTTGAGCTTAAAGGTGGCTTATAAACCTCTGTTGTGTAAAGCAAATGTTGTGAGTTGAATGACGAAATCTTGGGTTATTTGTAAAACCAGTCTCATATTATTGATGTCCTGGGTTGGAGTAGTGAAAAGTAAGCTCGTTCATATTTAAGTTTAACTAAGTATAAATTAGATATGCTTCTCTCTTGGCCGAAATTTGAGTAATTTATGCTGGAATTTATGGGTGCATTATGAATGCATGATGTTGGTGATTGTAGAGTGCATTATGCTCAAATTCTTGGGTACAATTGTGAGTGCATTTTGTGGATATTCTGAGCGAAATTTATGAGTGCATAACTGAATATGACTTCGTATGCATGATACCTGTAGCTTAAGGGCTTTCTGGTATGAGTTTGAGTTTAAAGTAGCACTAAAGTTTGTGCCTAGCTTGAACATCATTCGCAAATCATAGGCTGAGTCATGGTCCTTAAAGGCTCTCAAATCCATCTGAAAGAGCTTGCATTTGTACACTTTTTGAGTTTCTCTTGGCTACAGCTGCTTGTCATGGAATCCTTGTAGTAAGGAACAACAGTAAACTTATTAATCATGTTGTGTATTGTTGGCATTTTTGCCACATTAAATTATTTGACAAAATTTTGCCTAAGTATGAAGCTTTAAGGCGGCAAAGGGCATGCAGAGGTGTTGGCGTTTTCGCAGGCCCGAAAAGAGGATGATAAAGTGGATGAAATAATCTTTGGATATTTCGTCATTGCAGATATTTTCGCAAGCTTTCCGGCGATATATTATAATAGGTGATCGGGGCAGCGGATCAAAAGTTATGGCCCGGGGAAGCAGAACCAGAAAGCTCAATTTCGGGCCAGAAAATTGGCTAAGGCACAGCCAGAATGCTCAGGTTCGCCCGACTTTGAGGCGACGACGGGTTTCGCTCAAACTTCAAGGCGAGAACGGGGATTGCCCAGATCCCGAGCAAACCGGAGTAGGTATGCCGAAATTCGGGCAGATTTTGAAGAAGACAGGGTTCGCCCGAGTTGAAGTGCGAGAACGAAGTTCGCCCGAACTTGGAGCGAGAACGGGATTCAAGCGAGGTTCGGAGCGAACGTCGACCATCCGACGATCCCCAAAGCGAAAATCGGCCAAACAATGCTCAAGTTCGCTCAAACCTCTAGCGATCCCCGGTTTCGAACCCCCTGTGCAGCAAACATCGGCCAGAGCGAGCATCGGCCGCAAACCTCAACGTCGGCCAGAATCCCAATGTCGGCCAGAATCCCTACGTCGGGCAAAACGCTCCATGTCGGGAAAAACACTCAGGTTCGCTCCCCAAATCCAGAAAACCCAGGTTCGACCCCAATTCTCTAGCGAACCTCGTCTTCAGGGCAATTTCGAGCAATCTGCAACCCAACACATGAAAAATGCTTAAGTGAAGAAAGCCCCCCAATATCGCTCCCAAAAGCAGCGAATCCCGAAATCGATCAAGTTTTCGAGCGAACAGCAGCAAGGAAGGCAAGAAGGGTCGCAAAGGGGCGACTCGGCCCAAGTTCGCTCCAAGACCGAGCGAACCTCGGCCTCGCTCCGTTCTTCGAGCGAACTACAGCATGAAGCATTTCCTGAGTTCGCTACGGAAACGAGCGAACCTCAATGTCGCTCCAGCTGCAGAGCGAGGCGCAGCAAAACACGAAAAAACCGTAAGGCGCCAAGGCCCCGATATCACTCCATTTCGAGGTGACACCCAGTCTCGCTCCAAGTCTCCGACGAACCCCAGCATCACCCTGTCTTAGTGCGACTCCCAGCTTCGCTCCTCCCTCAGTGCGATTCTTAGTATCGCCCTCATTCTGCAGTGAACCCCAACCTCGCCAGGATTTCGAGCGAACCACAACCCAAGCAGGAAGTTCATCAAGGCGAATGTGGTATCAGGTTTGCCAGAGCGGCCAGCGGGCCCCGTTTTCGAGCAATTTCTAGCGATCAGCAGCAGGCGTCGAAGGCGTCAAAATTGACTAAGGCATGAAAGGGTCCTCCCAAGTTCGCTCCATTTCCGAGCGACTCCCAGAATCGCTCCTCCCCTCAAGCGACTCCCAGCTTCGCTCCGTTTCTGAGCAATTCTCAGTCGCGCTTCCCTTCTCGAGCGAATGTTGGCCAAGAGCGAACGTCGGCCGGAATCTCAACGTCGGCCAGAATCCCAATGTCGGTCGGAATCTCAACGTCGGCTAGAATCCCAATGTCGGTTGGAATCTCAACGTTGGCCAGAATCCCAACGTCGACTAGAATCCCAACGTCGACCAGAAACTCAAACATCGGCCAAAATGCCTATGTCGGCCAAAAGGCTCTCAAGTTCACCCACATCTTTTGCGAACCCCAAGTTCGCTCCACTCTCGCGGCGAACTCCAGCCCCGGACGTCTTCCAGTGAACTTCGGCAAAAAGCCCCGCCAACTTCCAAAAAACGACTAAGGCCAATTTTATTTAAGGTTCGCCCGGAACTCCAACGAACCCCAGGTTCGCCCTCTGCTCACGGCGAACCTCATCTTCGGCACCATGTGCAGCGAACCGCAGCCCGAGGCCCAGTTAACTCCGAGAAAGAACCAAGGCAACACTGCTCCCAAGTTCGCCGGAATTTCAAGCGAACCCTGGGTTCGAACTTCTAGGACAGCGAACCTCATCCAAAGGGCATGAATTATTCAAAAACAGCTAAGGCAATGTATCCTCAGGTTCGCTCGCATCTTCTGCAAACCCTAGGTTCGGCCCCAGCCTTCAGCGAACCTCGTCCTCGGACCCAGTTTGGGCGAACTTCAGCAGGATTCAGCGAACTCTAGCAAGGGCATTTTTTAAACGCTAAGGAAGCCCTGAAGGGGTACTCCGAAGGGCACTCATCCCAAGGAAGGAAGGTAGGTGAGCATTCAAGACGCACCAGGACGACCATGTCAGGTCCCGAAGAGGCTCCAAGGGCCAAGCTACACCAACCGCATTAATGAAGCATGTTGCACCAGCTGCAAGGACCGTTCGGAGCCGTTCCAGACACGGGTGAGCCATATTCCAGGTACACTGTCAGCCGACAGTGGTCAAATCTCAACTGCTTTGGCAGTTTTGGGGATCTGAACATCAATGTAATTTGGGGGGAAAACTCTTCTATAAAAGGGAGTTCAATTCAATGTAAAAGGGGGGAACATATTGCTAAAAAGCCGTTGTATTCAAACTCTTTGCATCAATACTAAGAATCCTTGGCTCTGATTCTGTCTCTTCTTTTTATGCTGCCTTCTGTGATTATTTTTGCTAGTGTCATTTATTTTTCTGATTGCTGTAATTCTGATATCTGGATTTAAACATTAGGGGATAAGTGATTCTGGAATCTTCTTGAAGGATACATAGGGAAGTAAATGCAATGTTAGTTTCTGTTACATTCTCCGTGTTGATAGTTGTTGGTTAAAATATAGAGGGGTGATTGTGCTGCTTGTTCTTCCCCACTGTTACCCGTATGCATTTTACATTTCTTTCTGTAATTTTTCAATCTCTTTCTAGTTCTCTTATCTCAAACCCCAAGTAGTGTAGTATAGGAGCCGGCCTTCTCCGGAGATTGGCACGGGAGGCATTCCTTCCTTCCGGCCTTTCAAGGTTGGTCCGGATCTAGGGCGCGTATGCAAACCAAATCCTTTCCTAGGGCGGATTCGTGACCAACATGTATCAAAAGTATAAGTTGAAAGCTTTGAATTGTATTCTTCATGAGTGATGACTATTAGCAACAAATGCACATTCCTGGAATGGAAGGTGCATGTTAAAGAGAAGATCCAGGATGATGACCTGTGCAAATGAACTTAGGGATAATATTTTCATTCGTACTTACATGGATGAATGCATTCAATGTATGTAAACTGCATGTTGGTAATGTACGAATGTAGATAGATATTATGGAAATAAACAGTCACTGTATTCACCTAGGTGCAGATCCTTGCATCATAAAGCTAGATCTAGTTATGAGTTTAGTCCTCATAAAGTTCATTGATGTAATGTTGCATGTATATTTGAACATGAGTTAGAATTGCACACGCATTCTCCTCTCTAAGTAGTTGAATTTATGCATCTCCCCTTCATGATGGATAAGAACTCCAATTGATAGAGTTGAGACGGGGGGTTATCCTAGCTTAGGGCACCACTTGGTTGGGTGGTAAACCACTTTGGTGATGTTCTATCTCCTCCATCCAACACTAAGTCAGATTGGTCCAGGACTTGGTTAATCCAGCAATTAATGAGATTATGGTTGATGGCTTCAAACTATATTGACCTTGAAGGATACTAAACTGTATTTGACTATGAGATCCTGTTAATAAAAGTTCAGGTAAAGAAGAATCAAAGAGACCTTAAATGCTATTGACAAACTTGTCTGATGATCATATTTGACCTACTGATTTTAGAATCAATGTTGATTCCTCAATGGAAGCCAAACATCTGCTTGTGGGTCCTAAACCAGATATAGACATGAATTTAATCTCATTGGTCTTGAAGGTAACATAGAAGAGAGCTGAGTACATCAGACTCTCTGGTCATGAACAAGGCATTGAAAGGAGATGTATGGGATTCTTACGTCTTGAACAAAGAAAACTCTCGTACAAAGACGTTGAAGAGAGTTAATGCAATAACTCACCTAGTCTAGCATTAGACATTGAAGGGAAGTTCAACAAATTAAACTCTCTGGTCTGAAGACATTGATCTCGATGCTCTTGATTTAGACATTGAAGGGGGATATGCCATCCAACTCTCACGTCTTGAACTAGACATAGAAGAGAGTTAGGAGACATAATCCGCTGATATTTTAGAAGACACTGATGGGGAAAGAAATTAAATCCACTATTAAGCATAGAAAAGGTGCATCCAAATGGTACAGAGCTATGTTAACGGTTCGTCCCCTAGGACCCCCGGATCTTGGTACGGTCTCGATACAGGTCCGGTTCGCTTGTGGGTCCGTCCAGCGTCCTGCCCTGGGGACCCGGATACGCACGGGTCCGTCTACTCAGTCGTCAAGGAATAAAGCAGCAAACATGCACACTTGTGTATTCCTATAGAAAACATCTAGAGAAACTTAGAAAGAGAAAGGGCAATACTCTTAAGAAGGAACCATGTTTACAAGGCCAAGATGGGAAAGGACAAGTTATCATTCCTACTTCATATACAACTAGGGAAACTGAGAAAGAGAAAGAGCAACAGTCATAAAGAAGGAACCAAGTTCGCAAAGCTTAGATAGGGAAGGAAAATTTGTCATTCCTTCTTCAGACCCAACTCAATTGTCAAGGGTGGACATGCAGAAAACAAAGAGTTCCCAGACGAGGAAAACATTTTGTTTTTCTCGCAAAGGTAATGAGACAAGAATCAAAATCAAATTGCATTACTTCATCAATCGAATTCCTCAACTTTTAAGGAGGAGACCTAGGTTCGAATCTTGCCAAATGATATAATGCATAATTGCCAAGTTGTTGTAAACACCATTTATGCGGTCGTGATGTAATACAGGAGGGGCCCATTTCAATCCCATATAACCCATTAAAAAAGAGGAAACGAGAATCAAAGGACATTTTGTCAGTTTCTCATTTTTTGGGAAACAATTATCAAATCTACAAGCCAATCTTGCACTTGTTAAAGCCTTGCATGACATATATATAGTTTGGATGGCAAGGAATAATGTACTATATTTAGACAATACTAGCTTAATAGAGAAAACTCCCCCAACACTTGAAATGGAGGTGGCTAAGTTGCATGAGAATGAATAGTATAATCATTTATGGTATCCTACAGAGCTTTTTTCTTAAATTAAGACCGTGGATATGTATAGTTGAATACAATATATGAAAATATATAGATAATATATGCTAAATTATGTACATTGATAATACATTTAAGGCATTATGGAGCAATGGTATATGGGATGCAATCATATTATTGCAAACTGACTTCAAATGCCTACATCATGATAAACACTCCAGCAATAAGGCAATATTTGTTGTAATACCACAGTAATGTAGTTCATTGATAGAAAGCAGTAATGAAGAAATATGGATGAGGCCCATTTTACCCGTATACAACCAATTTTAAAAATAAAAATAAAGATAAAATGGTTCTACACTATGGAACCATTTTACTGCATTCTCATTACCAAATGGTTCTACACTATGGAACGGTTTTAAAAAATCAATTGATCTAGTGATTAAAGGTCTAATATGGGTAGTGGGAACTAGAGAAAAAAATTCTATTTAGATGGATACTTGGTGTGATTAAAAAAAAACTGAATCTAGATCCAATTTTGAAACTATGGATAAGATTACTTCAAGACAAATATGGTGATAGGGTTTCAAACATTATGTACAAGGATCAGGAAGGAAGATACAAATGGAAAGAAGATTTTTTTACAAGTATACCAAACATTGTTGCTAGGAGGCAGTTGAGCAGAAAGATAACAATAGTGATTATTCCAAAGGGAGCTGAGGATAAGCTGATTTGGGAGTTGAATAGCTCAGGAGAATACACAGCAAGAAGTGGATATAATGTAAAGCACCAACAAAATAAGAATACCACAAGAATATGGAGAGATATTTGGGATGGCCCGAGCATTCCAAAAGTCAAAATGTTTGTATAGCTAGTAAGTCATAGGAAAATTTTATCTTGGAATAACCTGATGAAAAGGGATTTTCATGGCCCCTCACACTGTGTTCTATGTAAAAAGGAGGAGAGTATAGACCATCTCTTGCGACATTGTTCAATAGTTTGGGAACTATGGAATGGATTCTTAATATGTTTGGCAAATGCATGGTGATGAATGGTAGAATTGAAGAATGGTTAAAGCAATGGCAAAGCACTTTTAAAGGTAAGGTGTTACAAATAATCTGGGATACATCAAAAGATACAATACATTGGACTGTATGGCAGGAAAGGAACAGAAGAATATTTAAAGAAGGAAAGCAATTTAAAAGTAATGAAAAGGAAGATTTGTTTAGCCATATGAATGAATGAATGATTTTAATTACGTCCACGAGGGACCTCAAATATGGAAGTACAATTACTCAAATCATATCATATGATCTTTAATATCTTTGAGAAGGTTGTTCCTTCTCCTGCTGATTTGGGTTAGCAATTCCCCAACTTTTTTTATTTTATTGTCTTTAAATAACTCTGCCATAGACCCGTTCCCAAGTGTTTCTTTGTATTTGCCCCGGATATCTGAAAAACTCAAGCATTTATAGATGAAGTGTTCCTCTGTCTCTATTGCCCCTGTGCTGCATAGAGTACATATCCTTTCTTCCCATTGTTCTTTGGGCGTTGTCCATCTCTTTGTTTCACATCTAAGCCTATGAGAGCTAGTCCTTATCTGAGCAATGAGGATTTTTTCCTTCCACTTGATTTCAGTGCCTATATACATTTTTTCCTTGTGGTCATACGTTGGGTTAAACTTTGCAATATAATAATGTCTTTTCCTGCTTGCATTTTTCCACATTCCACTTCTGAACTTTTCATTCACATAATTTTTTATGTCTTTGTTGACATTTGGGCATTCATTTATGTTGATTTCCCAACGTTTCATCCATTTCTGATTTTGTTTCATCCATGTATTCTTCCGCCTATGTAACTCTTCTTCCCTAGCTGCCCTAGGCCATCTGTCATTTTTCATGTTTTCTGTTTTTTTCAAGTAACATAACAGCTTGGTCATAGCAATTGCTTCTAAAGGGAACATTCCAGTTTCAGCTAGAATAATTTCATAAGAGGTTGTGGCCTTAATTTTGAGAAAAATTGTGATTAGATATTTTTGAATCCTTTCTATTTGCCTCCATTTTGCATTTGTTGTGCCACTAGCCCACACCTCGCAACCATACAACAAAACTGGTGTAACAAGTAGGCCACATAAGACCGTGGTGGTCTTCCAGTCCCACAACTCGGCATTCCTACACCTGTTTTGAAGTGCATATAGTGCTCTCCAACCACTTTGAGTTCTTTTCATCCTACATGTATTCCAATTAAGTTTGTCATGAAAGTCTATGCCCAAGTATTTGTATTCTACTACTACCTCAACCGGTTCTCCTACAAACTGAAATTCAAGTTGTTGCTTCTTCTTTTTTGCTGAAAAAATAGTAATTTTTGTTTTGTTTGTGTTCACCTACATCCCAACTTCCTTACAAAAGAGTTCTAGAGCTCGAAGGTGATCTTCTAGATCTTTGGCTGTTTTGGCCACAAGAATTACATCATCTGCATACATGAGGAATTTTACCACATATTTGGCTAAGTGCACACCCTCTCCCCCAAATTTGTTTATCCATTCTTCTAACTTGTCAATGTACAGCCCAAATAAGGTCGGAGATAGAGGGCAACCTTGTTTGACACCTATGTCACTACCAAAACATTCAGATAACCCTTCCCGTGTTCTAATTCTAGCCTTTACATGCTCATATAGTCTCGTGAACTGCTGCCTCGTATTGAATTGGAACCTCTAGCTTTTCCATTCTGCTCCATAATTTTTTCCTTGGCATTGTGTCAAATGCCTTTTTGAAGTCTACAAAACAACAAAAAGCCTCCTCTTTTTTGTCCCATATTTTTTCCACTATGTGTCTGAGCGTGATATAGTGATCAATAGTTGAGTGCTTGGGCCTAAAACCTACTTGCCCCTTTGCTCTCTTTCCCTTTTCTTCTGCCCATATGCTGATCCTACGCTCTATCATACTCCCAAACAACTTTGCAAAGAGAGGGTTGATCATGATAGTTCAATAGTTTGAGGAGTCTAAATCAATCCTATCAACTAACCCAATCCCTAATCTTGAAGCAGTGAAGCAGAGAGCCTTGATAGATGGAATCAGGTCATCAAATTGAATTACAATGTTAGGTATAGGAGAAACAAAAGGAAGGCAAAGATTATAAAGTGGAAACCACTGAAAGTGGGGTTGGTCAAATTGAAATTTTGATGGAGCATCTAAAGGAAATCTAGGACCAACAAAAGGAGAAGGAATGATTAGAAATAATAGGGGTGAGATTTTGTCACATTACGCTTTCAATAGTGGATTTAAAACATAATAAAGTTGAAGCTTGGACGGCTTTGGAAGGGTTAAAAATATGCAAACAAATGAAATGGAACGGAGTATGGTTGGAAGGTGATTCTTTAATAGTAATAAATGCAATTTTGAGGAAAGCAAAGGCTCCATGGAACATACAAGAGATCATTGTGGAAATATAAGACCTTGTTACAAAGTTTGAAGAAATCGAGGTTCACACATACGTTGAGGGAAGGTAACAAATGTGATAGAAAAAGAAGAGGTATTAAAGTGGAAAAAATTCCAACATAGGAATATGCCACTGGAAATAAACAGCTTGTATGGGAACAGCATCACATGAACCGGTTAGAAAGCAAGAGGGCCAACTACCCCCCACACACATACCGCGACTCAATGTTAAGAGAGGATTGTGAAGTTAAATTCTCTTTTCCATGGTTAGAGGAAGTAGTAAGTTTAGCTAAAGTCACAATAATATGTTGACTATTTGAATCAAATAATGATTAAGATTTACCAAGGTTCCACGAGCCTGGGGGACGAGGGGACGGGTTTCCGGGGACGAGGGGGGACGGCAGGCCGATTTTAGGGGACGGCTGGGGGGGATGGCTAGTATAATACTATAAAAATTGAAATTTTTTTGAAATTTAGAATAATCTACACATTCAGAATTCTACACCCAACAAAAATGATATTTCATATTACTAATCAATTATGTAAGTGCAGCCATTCATATTCAGATTAGTTACTAACACAAAAGTGCAGCCATAATCGAGTCATTTAACATTTTCATATTCATATTAGTTACTAATTTGCAGCCATTTAATTGTTTCAAGTTCAACAACTATAACTTGAAGGTTCAGCCAAGGATATCAAGTGCAAACAATGTTCAAACAGTCATCATTTTTTCAGCCACCAATGTTCAAACAAAGACTGTCATTTTTAAAAAATTTCAGTCACTAACTGTTCAAATTTTCAGTCACTATACCAAAAGAATTGGTATTGTTTAAATAAACCTCCTTTTAGTCTTGTAATGATGGCATTATAGCATAATTCCAAAGACCCTTACCATAGGTCCTTGGGGATTAGACCCCACAAGTGAACTAGTTTAGTGTTGGCTTTGGTGGGGAAATTTTGTAAGCCTGAAAGTTTGATTTTAAGTAAGGGGCAAGAACCAAATTAGGGCTAACCTTATACAAATCAATATAAAGCAACTCTTTTCTTGCACGCCTTCATATTGGAACCCTAAGTTTTGGTGAAAGAGAGAGTGGAGGTCTGAACCATCACTGCAAACTAGCAAGATGATGCAATGGCACTGCCTCATGGAAGCCATGCCCTAATCAAACCTCTGATTTTGCTGACTTCTTGCAAAACCCATTTGTGGATTCTGATTGAAATGAGAGGGGTACATGGAATGAGATGGATTTGGTGCTGGAAATGCACCATTTTTGGTCTTATAACAGTAAACCCTCGGAGGTTTGGGACACCGGCAAAAAAAAGGAGGAAGCGAGACAGTGAATAGAGAAAGCTTGTGCAAATTTTGCCAAGAACATCTAGGGTTTTGTTGCAAATAGAACCAGGTACTATCCTTGGTTAAATTATTTGTTTACCATTCATGTTGAGATGGAAAAAACCTGTGTAGAAAGAGTTTTTCATGCTACTGTGGAAATAAGTGGTCTTCTATTTTCACTCCCTGTTTTGTTAGGTTTAGGGTTTGATGGGAGGTGAGACTCAAAATGGGTCCCACCCCTTACCTTTTTAAGTTAATTTTTTTTTTTCCCCCCTTGGGTGAGGACGCCCAGCCGTGGGGGACGGTTGGGCCCCATGGGGGACGCTCAGACCGTCCTTGGGGACGGCTGGGCATCCCCGGGGACGGCCGGGCCCCATGGGGGACGCTCAGACCGTCCTTGGGGACGGCCGGGCCCCATGGGGGACGCTCAGACCGTCCCCGGGGACGGCCGGGCCCCATGGGGGACGCTCAGACCGTCGCTAGGGACGGCTGGGCATCCCCGGGGACAGCCGGGCCCCATGGGGGACGCTCAGACCGTCCCCGGGGACGGCCGGGCCCCATGGGGGACGCTCAAACCGTCCCCGGGGACGGCCAGGCCCCATGGGGGACGCTCAGACCGTCGCTAGGGACGGCCGGGCGTCCCCGGGCCGGTCGAGCCCCATGGGGACACTCGCGACCGTCCCCGGGGACGGTTGGGCGTCCCCGAGGACGGTCGAGCCCCATGGGGGACACTCAGACCATCCCCGGGGACGATTGGGCGTCCCCGAGGACGGTCCGGCGTCCCCATGGGGCCGCGGCCTCCCCGGGACGCCCCAAAAAGGGGGACGTCCCAGGGACGAGGGCCCCATGGGGGACCCTCAGACCGTCGCTGGGGACGGCTGGGCATCCCCGAGGCCGGTCGAGCCCCATGGGGGACGCTCAGACCGTCGCTGGGGACGGCTGGGCATCCCCGAGGCCGGTCTAAGCGTACCCCATGGGGCCCAGCTGTCCCCAGGGACGGCTGGGCGTCCCCAAGGACGCCCCAAAAAGGGGGACATCCCAGGGACGGAAGGCCACAGGCCTCAGCAGTCCCGAGGACGTTTCCCAACCGTCCCCCAAAAAGGGGGACCGGGGAAACGTCCCCCTTGCCGTCCCCCCGTGCTGGGGGACGCGTCCCCCAGAGGGGGGACGCATCCCCATGGAACACTGAGATTTACTATAATGTTTTTCAATGGTAATATTTGGTGAATTTTATAACATTAATGTGTTCTCATATAAACTATTTATTATAGTTCTTGTGGTTGCGCTTACGTTTCAAAAAGGAAACTAACAGTCTAGATTTGGTAAAGCAGGCCATGATAGGGCGAAGTTTTAGAAATATTACTTTGCTCATATGCAGTGCGTAGATAGTAAAATGTCAAGAAAATTGAAGAAGATCCAGAAAATGAAAATCAAGAATTTAGACTTATTATGAAAATAAATGCAGGTATCTAGCGCTATAGAAACTCAATTGAGATGAGAATCAAATCTGTTTGTAAACTCTCAAGCTCGAAAGGAGAGAGTTGTGATTTTTCAAGGGTGCGAGACCAAAGTACAACCCCTTTTTCTCCAGGAAAAATAATTTATATATATAATAGGTAAGTTTCCAGCATCAAATGGCATGAGCTTAACAGGTTAAATTCCTCAACTTTCAAGGAGGAGACCTAGGTTCAAATCTTGCCAAGAAATACAAGCATAATTGCCAAGGTGTTGTAATACCACTATACGGTCAAGTTATAATAAAGGAATGGTTTATTTCAATCCCATATAACCAATTTTAAAAAAAAACAGGTAAGTTTCCAGCAGGCCACGATCTAGTGGTAAGGCACAATGACTGTCATGATGATGATTTGGCTTCAATCCCTATTGGCCTTACTCCCCAATGATCATGCACTCATATGATTAAGTGGGCCCGATGTGGAGAAGAACAGTTGCAAATCCCCTTGCGTATGGCTCCCTTGTAGAAAGACACATTGAGTTTTAAAGTGAGCTACCTGTCATAATAACTGGTATTTTCCACTTTTCTTATTTACGGAACCCAACTTTTCAAAGGGATATCCAGTTTTACTCCTTCGCATTTTTTCACCTCTTTCCTTTACTTTGACTTTTCCAAAAATGCAAACAGAAATCCATATTCACCATAACCGATAAGGGTTCCATCCATATGCCACTCTTAAATGTTCTTGGCCTAAATATTCTAGAAAAAAAAGGAAACCTTACCCCATGTACCCCTGCCATATCAGACAAACATCTATGCTGAATGGGCAGATGCTCATATCTGGCTTGGGATGATGTATCTGTAACTTAGCATGTATGAAAGAATTCGACCAGTTGAATGGGTGATTTAAGGCTTTCTCTATTGTTGCTGATCTAGTTAAACTAGTGTGTATGTGTGCGCATAAGCATGCCATGTTTTATTAATAAGCCAAAGTTCCCAGATGGAAAATGGTAATTATGCATACCCAATACTTTATAAATGACCATATTTGGTGTTGGTTCTCGGAATTTGATTATAGCTAATACAACGCTATAAGTTTTGTGAACACATACTGTTCATACTAAAAGTTCCCTTCTTCTCACAGATAAAAGGCTGACTTGAGGACAGAGCTGTAATTACTTTTGTAAATGGCGTTGCCTATTCATACTGGCTAGGCTGCCATCTTAAAAAATAACCTTTGTTACTTTCTATTAAGTGAAAGTTTCATGTGTATATGTATAAGTGTGTGTATAGTATGGCAAACCTAAGGTGGGCATTGTACCAAATGTTGCGTTTAATAATAGACCAAGGAAAGCCAAAAGGGCAGGTTCACATTGCAAAAGTCTAATTCTCTCCTAGTTTTCTCAACAGCCTTGTGTTCTGGTCCACATCACTGGGTGACAAACAAAATATAAGTTATATAAACCAAAATACAAAGATTTTAAAAGAAGGATGGAATTTTGGGCCCCACCTATGATTTTCATTGGCAAAGACTTTGGTTTACCTTATAAAGAACAGTAAAATAGTTTTTAATGTTCGTGAGGTCATAGGTCATATAAGACGAATATTGTTTACCCAATATAGTTATCCCCAACCATACTCCTGTTACCTAAACATGGTGTACAACCTCGTGAGGTCATAGGTCATATAAGACGAATATTGTTTACCCAATATAGTTATCCCCAACCATACTCCTGTTACCTAAACATGGTGTACAACCCTACCTCCCTCGGGAATCAAACCTAAAACCTCTATTCAGAATTCCAAAGTCTTTACCATTAGACTACTTAAGCTGTACCACCTTAAATTTCAAAATTTTAAACAATGTCAGGATAAATTAGGCCTTGCTGGTCCGTCTATGTCCGAGGTACAGAAATGATTAAAGATGAAGAAAACCCAATTGAAAGTGAAAGAGAAAAACAAAACCAGTTTTACTTAGCAGGCATTTTATTCAGCCCAAATTTTGCCAAAATCTAGAATAAGCTCTATACTACCTTGTGTCAACTACAAGTGCCATCTTGTCATACTTTCATCCACTTTAATCTACTCCCAGAGTGTCATCCACCCACAGTGCGATATCCTTTACCCGGTATAAGTTAACAAAAAGTACCATATCAAAAATTCCAATTCCCCATCAATACCAATATCATTGTCCAATCCTTGTTTAATTAGAATATCGGTGGTAGCTGCTTGTAAGTTCTCTAAACGAAATTACCCTCTTCTGTTGCCCAAACACAGAAAAAAAATAACATATGAGCCTCAACATCACAAAGCCAATGGCGCAACAGCAACCTTTAGAGACTGTAACTCGTTTTCAAAAACAGTCATGAAACGTAGAAACCCATCATTGTCCATCTTAATAATAAACTAAACCTAAAATATTTTGAAATCCATCACATTAAAGATCCATTTTACAGTAAACCCGTAAAGGATACAGTAGTGGTAAGTCCTTGAGTTCCTTGGGTTTTCATCTAGGAGACCCAAGATCAAACCCTGGTTGAGGGCACCAGGACCCATGTAAACTCAATTTATTTTTTTGGGTGGTGGCGCCCCATCGTAGGCCACTAAGGCAGAATTCGGCGCACCCCAGTTAAAGTTATAGGCTCAACGGTGGCGGCGTGACGTAGGCGTTGCTTGCGCTGTTCGTCTACGGCTGGTGGGGCGAAAGATAGCACCTTTGCCGATGTCGGTATTAGGGTTTGGGAGGGGGTGCTGTTGGTCTACGGCTGGTGGAGCGAAAGATAGTACCTGTGCCTATGACGGTGTTAGGGTTTGGAAGGGAGATAGGATCAAAGTCAAGACCAGTGGGGGCTAAGAGGTTGCAGGTTCGTGTTTTGACAACTGTTGTACCTCCCGCGCGGCCTGCTGCTGCTTTCTTGCTGCCGTGTGCATGGGCGTTGACATTGGAAGGAAAAACAGCTATGGCGATGCTCATCCAACCTCAAAACCCTATGCCCCACTTTCTCCCCTCTTTTGATGTTCCCTCAAAAGATGTCGACTGGTTTTTTTAATGAGGGAAATTGTGGCCATATTGGGAATTCAGGGAATTCTCTAATTAGAAATAGAGTTTTGGTATTATGAAGTAGAGGTAGAGGAAGGCTATTGCAAGAAAAATCTATGGACAGTAGAGTTGGAATTTTGGTAATGCAGAAAAATGTCAGGAATAACGATGTTAAATTTATATTTAACAAAAAAAATTGAATCAAATGGTATTGGAGATCAAATTCCAATCTTACCTACACAAATAATATTAAAGTTTTGTTGCAATCCAATAAATATTAATAATATAATAAAAATGGAGTCCGTTTCAATCTAATCTAACCTATTGAAAATGTGCCGTTGAAATAAAAAACATTTTAAGGTGCAATCGAAGCAGCCCTAATTACATTTGCAAAAATTCTCCAGTTGTTAAAATTGAGACCTGCCTACCCAAATAAAAAACATTTTAAGGTGCAATCGAAGCAGCCCTAATTACATTTGCAAAAATTTTCCAGTTGTTAAAATTGAGGCCTGCCTACCCAGGTGTTGTAGGTGAGTTGGAGAGGAGAGAGCAATCCTCCAAGAGAGGTCCCAGGTTCGAATCTCCACCTTACCAAAAAGGTGAATTGTGTACCAAAAATCCAATTGATAATGTTGGTGCGGGCAGGGCTGGGTGCAACCCTGGGTGACTTTGACACCCTTGTTCGTGGTCTCTTAGACCAAGATGACCCCGCAAGGGGTTTTTCGCTTTAAAGAAAAAAAAAATGGAGGCCTGCCTAAACAGAATATCATCTAAAATTTGAATCTTTAATCTTTTATTTTTTAAATTTATAACTTTATACCAAATTATAATGTGCATAACTGTTAAGTCCACTTAAAGTGCACTCGAAAGAAAAACCCTCGGGTCGAGGGTTCAAATCCCTGCTTTTTAAAATAATTTCATGAAACCCTTTAAAAAAATAGAGAGAATGTGTACCGGCCACTTTGGGGATAAGGGAGAGTTCGCTCTGTGCGTCTTCGATGAGCTCCTCAACCTGACCGCAAGCGATGCGCTTCTCGATGAGTTCCCAGTCCTCTTCTTCCTGGCAGACCTTCAATCGGTGATGGGTGAAGGCCTCCACATGCTTTCTATAGGATGCATTGGGCGGAATTATCTGCACTTCCTTGAGCGTCTTGTTGTAGAGGGAGATAAGGACCTCTCTGGAGTTGGGCACGACTTCCAGCCCTACGATGCCCGTGCTCTCCTTTACCTTGGCCAACAATGGCCCCGCAAATCTCCTCAGAAACATTTTTCTTCTGCTGAGATGTACGCTTTCTGCTCTGGCCCTTACTCCTTCCAATAGCCCTTTCTATAGGCTGATTCGCCTTGCGAACGTTAAAAAGTTTTGTTTTCGCTTCTAGATATCACTGCAATAATGCTTAAGCTTCCTTAATTCGATTTATCAATAATGTTTATTTAATTGTGAAGCATAGACTTTTATTTAGACTTTCATAGTTATTTTTTTAGGAGAACGTTTACAAATTACATCAACAACCACCTTCAACCACCTTCAAGGGGTTTGAACACAAGACCACTTAAGAAACAACCATCATCTTAGCCACTAGGGCAACTGTTGTTGACGACTTTCACGGTTATTGTTATTGAGTTGATATAAGTTTAATATTTTTTTATTGTGATCTTATATATAAAACATAAAAATGTTATAATATAAATAGCTCAAGAATGTAAAATTAGAAGGATATTATTTAGTGTTAAAATGAAATGAAAGATTTTAATTATAAATCTTCGCACCTCTTTGGAATAAAATTTTAACATTAATATAATAAATATTTTTTTAAATATCAAAAATAAATGTTTTGAGGAATAGCATAACAGTTCAGATTTTAGCTCTTCGAGAGGTCCAAGGTTCAAACCGCGGTGTAGATGAGGATAGCGCAACAGTTTGGGCTTTAGCTTTTCTTTGGAAGGTCTAAGGTTCAAACCATGGTGTGAACAAGTGTGTGAGGGGATGGGTGTTAAATTCTCTATTGATAAGCGTAGCTCTCAGCTTTACGAGGGATCATGGTTGGGAGGAGACTGTTCAACCCTATGCGTCAGTCATAGGGGTTTCTCACACTACCCAAATCTTTAAACAAAAAAAGTCAAAGATAAATTGATTTGGGAGTTGAATAGCTAGGAGAATACACAACAAGAAGCAGATCTAATGTACAACACCAGCAAAATAATGATATCATTAGAATATGGAAAGATATTTGGATAGCCCAAGCATTCCTAAAGTCAAAATGTTTATTTGGGTCATAGAATAATTTTATCTTCAGATAACCTTATGAAAAAGGGTTTTCATGGAAAACCTTATGAAAAGGGGTATTTATGACCCTTTGCAATATGTTCTTTGTAAAAAGGAGGAGAGAATAAACCATCTCTTAAGACATTGCTCAATGGTTTGGAATCTATGGTAACGGATTCTTAATATATTTGGCAAATGCATGGTGATAAATAGCATGATTGAAGATTGGTTAAAGCATGGCAAAGCACTTATAAAAGTGAGGCTTTACAAACAATATGGGATATATCAACAAATACAATAATTTGGATTGTATGGCTAGAAAGGAATAGAAGAATAATGGATTGTGTGGCTAGAAAGGAATAGAAGAATATTTAAAGGAAAGGAAAGCAATTTAGATGTAATAAAAAGGAAGGTATGTTAGCCATAGAGGAGTCTAAACCAATCCTATCAACTCACCCAGTCCCTAATTTGGAAGCAGCGAGCCTTGATAGATGGAGTCAAGTCATTAAATGGAATTACAATGTTGGGTACAAGAGAAGCAAAAAGAAAACAAAGAATATAAAATGGAAACCACCAAATGTGGAGTGGGTTAAATTGAATTTTGATGAAGCATCTAAAAAGAAATACAAGACCAGGAGGAGGAGGAGGAATAATTAGAAATAATAAATGAGAGATTTTGTTTCATTACGCTTTTAATAGTGGATTTAAGACAAATAATGAAGCTAAAGCTTGGGCGGTTTTAAAAGGGTTAAAAATATGCAAACAAATAAATTGGAACAAAATATGCATGGAAGGTGATTCTCTAATAAATGTAATTTTGAGGAAAGCTAAGGCTCCATGGAACATACAAGAGATAATTGGGAAAATTCAAGATCTTGCTAAAGAGTTTGAAGAAATCGGGTTTACATATACATTAAGGGAAGGAAACAAATGTGCAGATAGGCTAGCCAATAAAGGGGTTTTGATTGAGGATCGTGAAGTTAAATTCTCCTTTTCATTATTAGAGGAAGTAGTAAGTTTAGTTGAAGCTAACAAGAAAATGTTGATTACTTGAATCAATTAATGATTAAGATTTACTTTAATGTTTTTTATTGGTAATATCTGCTTTATTTTGTAACAATATTGTGTTTTCATATAAACTATTTATTGTAATTTTTGTGTTGCACATGTGTTTCAGGAAGGAAACTAGCAATCCAGATTTGGTAAAGTGCACTATGATAGTGCGATGTTTTGGAAATATTATTCTACTAAGATGCAACGCATTGATAGTAGAGGTGAAGTTTTGTATTGTGAAGGTTGCTATAGGAAGATGTCAAGAAGGATGCTAAATTTTGAAATATTTATATTCACACAAAAAATTAAAAAGATCCAGAAAATGAAAATCAAGAATTCATACAGTTTATGTAGAATGATGTAGGTTTCTAGTTATAGCATCTCAATTGAGATGAGAAGTGTATCTATTTGTAAACTCTCAAGCTCTAAAGAAAAGAGTTGTAATTTGTCAAGGGGGGGGACCCGAGTACAACCCCTTATTATTCAACCAAAAAAAATATTTTATTAAAAATGTAATGTCAATTAAAAAAATAAAATTGTGTGAAGTGTCAATATAAGCAATATTATAAAGTGGAATGAGATCAACTGATTAGATTCCTCAACATTTCAAGGAGACCCAGGTTTGAATCTTGCCAAACAATACATGGATAATATCCAAGCTTTGTTGTAATACCACTATGTGGTGATGATGTAAAAAATTGTGTGAGGTGTTATTGTAAGCAATGTTGTAATACTTTGCAGAGATTTTGACATGGTGGAATTGGTAGCTGCCACGATGATTCGAACACAATGTTCAACTTTTATAGTTGTCATAATATTTTGCATTGTATGCCCTGGAAGCCATCACATTGTACTTCGTGTAGTCTGCCCCTATAACCATCATGTTGTAATCATTTTAAACATTTTACGTCGCTAAAAACATTAGGAAAGAGACAAGCATTCAATTCGACGAGGCCTGAGATTGAAACCCTGGCATTCGTCCCCCTTACAAGGTTTTGCTACACCAATTAGTCTACACCTCGAACCTATTGTAGAGATAGGTTTACAAATGATTTAACTTGTGATTTCATTTGCTTAAAGGAGATGGAAGATACAAACCAAATTTTACATTTGAATAATACATTTGAGCAGAGTTATTGTAAAATTAAAGGTGAAATTAAAAATATGATATTAAAAGTTGTTTAAAGAAGGGTAAGAAAATGGAGGGGTTGATTTGGAAGTGAACACGTTTTTTTATTCTACCTAATTCATTAAGTATGTTGTCTCAAGGAGCTTTTTGATTAATTATATATTGCATTTGTTTAAACAAATTGGTGGTGTTACTGAGAGTTTTTATTTCATTTGCTTAAAGGAGATGAAAGATAAAAACCAAATTTACATTTGAATAATATATTTAAGTAGAGTTATTGTAATATTAAAGGTGAAATTAAAAATGTGGTATTAAGAGTTGTATATAGAAGGGTAAGAAAATGGAGGGGTTGTTTGGAAGTGAACACATTTTCTTACTCTACCTAATTCGTTAAGGATGTTGTCTCAAGAAGCTTTTTGATTAATTATATATTACATTTGTCTAAACAAATTGGTGGTGTTATGGAGAGTTTTTGGTTAAAACAAAGGGGATGCAGAGGAAGAAGGAAACTATGTTGTTGTTGCAATAACGACTTTAGGTGTACGATGAATTGTGGAAAAAATAATGGCTAAGAGGTATGTATGGCAACAATCAAGAGTACAAAGGAAGATTCCTTAATGTTGAATATCTATGAGATGGTCATTTCTTAAAACCTAAGAATGGATGGTGGAGGAAGATGTATTTTTGCAAGATTTTCAAACAAAAAAAAATCAAATCCATGGTAGGAGGATTGAAGGTGATGGGAGCATTGATTTAGGAGGATATTTCCATTTGACCTTCAAAAAATGTTAAACTATGGGTGATATAAAGGTCGTCTTATCATTATTAGAATTGGTCTTGATAGATAGGGAGATGATCCTTGAGAATCTTCATGGAGGTTTACACAATCAAGTAATTATTGAGGCACATGGGAGCTTCAAACGCTTGCTTTTGAAATAATTTTGAGAGGGACTAATAATGGCTTTGAAGGATGTGATTCACAAATATCTTAGAGGAATTGTACTAGAGATAGTTATACCCATAGTCTTAGGGACAACCTTTAGGGATACTTGGGAGTAGCATTAGTTGTTACACATTGTGCACCAAACATGGAGTGCTTCCATGACTATGCTCATGGTTAAGCCCCAAAATTGATAAATATGTTTGAATATTCTTGGGCAGCTCAAGTTAGTTTTTGTTTTGTTTCTTTTTGTCATTTATGATAGCAAATTGGTTTTGAAACTTTTGTGCTTTATTTGTATGGATGCAATACTATGTAATACAAGTTCTTATATTAAGATTTCTAAGGTCTTAACCTTTGTTAAACTCAATAATTTTACTGCTTTCATGTATAGCATTTATTTTGTTAGGATGGAGGTAGCCTCTATGGGATTGAGACTTTTGAATTTAAACATTGTAGAAATGTGCAATATATTTAGGAACAAAAAGAATCAACATTATCAAACAAGGAAAGAAAAGGTAAGCACTCATAAAGAACGAAGAATGTGAATATTAAAAAATATTGATAGAAATCAATAATCTTAATAAAATCTAATTGATAAAAAATGATTACATAATGTTAAAATTATAATTTGATTCATGGCCAAGGCCAACATTGTATGATGTAATATTGATAGGCCTAAAGGCATTTCATTATGCAATGTATTGAATTTATTGTAATATTTTATTATGTAAGCCCTATGGGTTGTGGTTAACCTTGTTATGGTTAAACCCACTTTATAACTTGTAATTAAACTTAAGCCCTCTTATTATGTCAACTTAGGTTAAACTTGTTTTTGTAATTAGGGTTTTAGTATTGGTACAAATACCCCCCTCCACTCCTCATTTTATTATCGGAGTATTGTGTATCTTATCTATGAATAAGACAATGATTATTTATGGTGCCTACGAGTGCTCCTAATATCTTTGTCTCATTTTGTTTATTTTGTCCTTTTACACTTTCTATATAATATTTGAGTGGATGAATTGTTTATATTTATTTCTAGAAAATGTTGTGAATTCTAACATGGTATTAAAGTGGCTATGGAGTTGCCTAACTCTGTCACATAGATGCGTTATTTAAAGACTCTAATTCTTATTATGAATCCTAGGATAATTTTTTCTGTCTCTTTAACAAGCTTCTATCTTATGATTCTCCTTATTCAGAGTGTTGGAAAAAGATCCTATTTTATCTTTAAAAATGGAGCTTCAAAATTCTCAAACAATTGTTCTTTATACCACTTTGGAGACTAGTTCATTTGTGCCAAAAATTGAATTTTAAAAATTTACACTTCCCACCTTTTCGCTTTGTCTTGGCAACCATGCGAGTAGGAGCACAAAGTGCCCTTATTCATAGAGAAGGGGAACACCCCTACGTAGACAATGAGGTGATCATTATGGCTAGAAGGAAAGAAGGTAGGATGTTGCCTCAAAAAGAGCTCAAGTTTGAAGATTATTAAGAGTGTTTTTGGTCAGAAGGAATGGTATGTTGATTATTGCCAAGATAAAGATAAAGGAATAAATTTTTGAAGGTATTTTCTACTATTCATTTGTTGGCATGGCATTGTATGGTTGTTCATAATATGCATGGGATATAAGAGGGCATGGTTTTGAATTGTGTTCCTCATTTTTATAATCAAATAATCAACTGATATTCTATGGGAGGTTAGGGTGGATTAGTGTTATCATGGATGGATGGACAACATAATTATTTTGGGGAGATAGGGCTCGAGTTCAAATCCAATTCAATGCATCACTTTTACTACTTTTGACTAGGAGGTATTGTGATTACAAGGACCTTCTCTTCGCTAGAGGTAATGGTAGAGTCTTGGCTAATGTGTTGTGTCTAATGACAAAGAGACCATGGTTTGAGTCTCTTTGATGCTCAAAACCATTTTGTAGAGGAAAATATTTCATTTGATGTGGCCATTCTTAGAGCCACCTATACCACACTTTTCCCTAGTTATACCTCATGCACCAATCTAATGGAGGCAAGTGTCGACAACACACTAGTTGAGAGTTTTTGAAGTGGCAAAAATAATTGGAGTACATCAATGAATCAGATACCGATAAGTGGTATCCCAAGATTTGCTCCTTCATTCCTAAGGTTTAAGCATCTATTTTTTTTATTTTTTGGGGTCCATCAGGGAAAATATTTCAAATGCCATAATGTTTGCATATGAAAGCATTTTGAGTCCCTTTTTTAAGTTACATGATTTTTTGAGCTCTATGTACTTGTAGCTTCGATTCACAGGCTTGTTGCGGTGTTAGAGGTCAAATTATGTAAGTGGATTGCAAAGCCCTAGTTACTCATCTTAATGGGTGAAATTATAGTATTTGGTCAACCCAAATGATTGGCCTATTATGCAGTAAGAACCTATGGTGCATCTTTAAATAATATAAAGCAACATTCCTTGATGAAGAAACCTACCATCAAAGAGAAGATAATACTCTTGGCCTATTTTCCTTTTTCATCAAACAAGAGTTACTTTTTCACATCAAAGAGGAGAATGACCCTATGAAGGTATAGTCAAATTTGCATGTCATTTGACAAAGTTAATACTACTAAAGTAAGTCATTAAAATTAAAGCCCTCCTCTCCTAAATTGGTTGATCTTGATAATGTTGAGGATTATATTGCAAGATTCAAAGCATTGAGGGCATGTATTACATCTTTTGGAGGCAAAAAGAGAGATGATGCAAAATGCATGAAGATAATCCTTGCTAATTTCTCCCCTTATTTTCAAATGTTAAACCTAATGGTTCATATGATTCCTATGTTCTTGGAATCTCAAAAGACTCTTGATCAATTTTTTCTTCTAGCTAATTTTTAGATGGCAATGAGGAACTCTGGTGGCACTCCACCAATACAAACTTATGTAAAGGAATTAAAATCTAAGGAAACTAAGATGTAGAGGCCCAAGGGTGAGGCTAAGTCTTTAAAGAAGTCAAATACCACTTGAAAATATTGTAAGAGGGAGGGGCATTTGATGAATAAATGGTTGCTAAAATTGCAAAGGATTAAAGCTAAGTTCCAAAAGATTAATGGATGTCTTTCAAATGACGAGGGAGATTCAGAAGGATCTGCCTCAACTGTAAAGGATTCAGAGGTGTTAAAATTATAATGTTAAAATTATAATACGATTCATGTATGATGTAATATTGATAGTTTTGGGCAAAACATTGGTTAGTTTTTCTATGGTTCAATTAATTGCCTCCATTTAATTGTCAACCCGGGGTAGCTCGTAGTCTTGTGAGCAGCCGTGCAAAATCTATGCTTGCAATTCCTCCTTCGGAGATGAGTCCCTTGGATTATGGTTTGGGGGGTGTTTAATGTTCGTTGAAGTTTATGTTTAAACCCATAATCCTATGCTAAGTCTAAGAAACAGGACTGAAAACATTAAAACTCTAAATAACTACCTTGCTGGAAATTACAAAAAAAGGAAAGTGCTGGAAATAAATTAATCTATGAAAATAATTACAGAAAAAATAGGGAAATAGGGAAGAACTCTGTTGCAAGTGGGCCCACGCTTCCAATAGGTTCTGCCCATGGTAGAATGTTCACCGGACGCTTAGAGAATACTTTTTACAAGAACAATGCAGGGGAATTTTATTAACAGTTTGCAACTGGAAAATTACATAAAAAGTCTAGGGGGTCTTCTTCAGGGGTGGCCTGCATATTTATAAAGTATGTGGCCAACCCTGTTACAATTTTAGAATGAATCAATGCATGATTCGTTGTTACAGTTGGTTGCTTGAATTGGGCAAAATATCATAATATCTCAGCGTATTCTATTTCTAGAATACGTTGATATTTGATTTGCCCGATTTACAAAATAAATTCATGTAACAGTTGCAACATAGGTGATGAATCACCTTTGACATTATCCCATGTTCGGTTATGATGCTAAAAATCCTTTCAAGTTGGTTGTCGACGTGTTCGCTCTGTTTTGCCGACCATAGAGCCATGCTGAAGTTTGATGCTAATGGGAATCAGGCACCATGGTTGAAGAAGTCGAGAAGTAGGTACCTTTCATTCACATAACGAGAAGTAGGCACCTTTCATCATACAATGGGAAGTAGGCACCTTTCATCATATAATAGGAAGCAGGCACCTTCCATCGTACAATGGGAAGCAGGTGTTGAATGGAAGTCAAGCGCTTCAAAGGACTTGGTGCCTGACTTCATGCCTTTTTATCGATACTCTATAGATATTTTCCCTTCATTAATTTGTAAGTGCCAGGTCCGAGTTGGACCTCGATGAAAACATGCCAAAATGCAATGATTTCCACTAAATCTACACAAATTACACTTAAAGACAAATATTAGAAAACATGCAAAATAAACTATCAATTATATATATAATTTCCATAAAAAATTTATATCTACAAGAATATATGTCACACATTATGGGGAAAAGAGTACAAAAAATGAGCAATTATGTGGCTCATCATCCCCCCATGCTTAAGGGGTGGCACGTCCCTATGCCACTTTGAACTGGTAATTACCAGTTCTGTTCACCTCATCCCAATAGGCCCGGTTGGTCTGTGTCCTCTTTCTCTTAGCGGCCTTGGATTTCTCTTTATCCCGAGGCTTTCACCCCTTTGGTGTTGTGGGAGCTGTTGTCTCTTATCCCTACTGCTTATGGCGTTTGTTGCATCGGAGTGGTTCACTTGGGCCTACCCTCTTCTTGGGTGGTTCTCTGGTCTAGGCCACCTTGCCCTTATCAACATTCATATAAAAACTAGTGAAGTTGGTGGCATCTTTCTAGAATGTAGGCTCAACCATTTTCCAGTACTCATGGTGAAGTGGCAACTTCTCACCCTCGGGCACTGATTCCTTATCCCCAAATGGGATGCTGGATTCCTTAGCAACCCTAGCTGTGGGTAAATCTCCCCTTATTGGGTCAAGATCAAGTTCAGCTTTAACCTCTATTTTTGGCACAAGGGGAGTTCTGCTACTTGAAGCTAGATCCTCTTTCTGTATAGGGCCTAGAAATCCCATCTGCTTAAAATACTCCTACATCCTAGAGGGCTTCCCATATTTAGACCCATACAATTTCTAGAACTGCTTAGGTTGAGCAACTGGAATATTCTTTCGAGGTTTTCCAGATTGTTTTTGGCCTCCTTTTCTGCTTCCTTGAGGGCTTTCTTGGAGGACTTCTTCCAGCTCTTCTTATCTGCCTTAATTTCCTCCTTGAGCTCCTCAAATTTCTATTTTTGGGTAGCAAACTGAGTCTTTGTTGCCTCCCATTCCTCATCGGAATCTAGCTCTGATTTTGTGTCAGATTCAAGGCCCAGGGCCTTCAACTCTACAACTCTTGCTCTAGTTCTAGGTCGACGCTGAGATGGCCTTACGACTTTTTATTTTGATCTCAGCTTGATACTCTGTACCCTAGGGTATGTTGGTGCAACTGGTATTTCTTGGTGTACAGGGGATGCAGGTTGTTGAACCTCCTGGTCCTCTATAACTACTTGTTGCACATCAAGGACTATTTCTTTTTCCTCTACCTCCTTCTTCCTCTATAGCTTCTTGCTGCACATTGGAGACTACTACTTCTTCTTGAGGTTGAGATACCCTTGTATTAATTGGAGAGTGCTCTGCCTCTCCCTCTCTATATGTAATTTGAGGCTCTTTGACCTCCATCTCCTTTTCTCCATCTTATCCCCCCTTTTTAGGTTGATCTATAGTTTGAGGTTCTTCCACTTCAACCTCATCCTCCTGAATTATCTGATCTGAAGAGGGGGATGTAGAGAAGGGCTGCTCTACTTCCATTGTAGTAATGTCTCCCGTTATCAACAGGGGGCACTTTTGTTGCCCCATCGGTCTGCACTACTACATCAACCCTGGCCGGTTGTTCGGCTACTGCTGGTTCGCCCTGCAACTGCAATTTTCTTTGTAGTTGCCAAATTGTTTGATATAATTTATGCATTTTGAGGGTGGCCTCTTTTTTGGAATCTTCAAATAGAGTCTATTCCTCTTTGAATTTGGCTTCCCAAGTGGAAGCCTACTCTTTCAGAACCTGCAGCTGCTGCTATAGATCTTTCGCTTGGCCCTCTGGTGGTACATCTGCCATGGCCACCTCCTATTGAGGAGTTGGCCCATAGGAAATGTCCTATAAAATATGGGTCATATACTCCTCCCTATTGAGCTCATCGATGGGTGTCTCCTCATCGGATGAGCTTGAAACCACCTTTGACGCCCTCATTCTTCTACTTCGCATCCTGGTGGAGATAGGCATGGAATCTTGCATTGCCTCATCCTCAAATTGGGGCATAGAAGGGGATGGAACCTGCCCTGTTTCCTCCCCAAATTGGGGAAAATCAAGGAACGAGGTTTGTCCTACTTCCACTATATTTCCTGTAGGCTGGGATGCAGGCATCATCATTTCTTGTTCTATCACCTCTTAGGCTGACTATTCATTCTGAATGGGCACCTCCTCCTCTACTTGTGCCCCTACTACTGCACTAGTGCCCATAGCTTCCTCAATTGTCACATTTCTATGTGACTCTGCATATCTCACCAAGGCAAAAATCAAGCCATGGTGAGCCAGGGCAGAAATGGTGCCTGCCTGGTATCGCCTAGCCTCATATTTCAAGGTGCATGCAAGGTAGTGGGGGATGTTGATTTTATCCCCATGTAGAATATGATTGAGGAAATAGAAGTGGTTGGCATTCAGGTGGGAGTACCTACCAGAGCATGTGAAGAAATGGGTGATCTATTTGAAAATGACCCTCTAGAGCTCGGGAATGTGTTGTTTTGGTAAGCCAGTGCACGTTTGGTGCTCCAAATAATATCTATGCATAGAGGGTAAGGTTATCCTCTTTGTACATGTGCTCCCCTATAAGAGGGAGGCCCGTAACTCTAGTGATGTAGTCCTCCATGATTGGGATCTCTAGCCCCGCATGCGCATGATACCCTCGCTCATCGATGCCATAAATTCATTTGCTACTACCGCATCTTGACCTTGAATGACTAGTCGACAGTAGTCCATCCATTCTGTAGTATCCAACTATGTTTGGATATCTACAAAAATTCTCGAGCAATCGATCGGCTCACTCTTCTTTAGGTCATGATTTTTCGACTTTCCCCCATGCTTTACCTCTGATTCACAATTCACTACATTTACTTCTCCCCTACCAACTATTTTTCTTATTGAAGTTGGTTGCATAGTAGTTGGTAAACAACTTTTTAAAATAATTATGTTTATGCATGTAAGGTTAATTACCATAATCAATAGTGATTATGGTTATCCATAGTAAATTTCTTTCGAGCATGTGCCTGATTGTGTGGAGGTGATAACCATAAACTATCGACCAATCAGAGGCGTGCCACGCAACATTATGCCAAGTGGATTTGTTCAAGTGGTTAAGGTAATAATGGGGGTTGTGCCGACACATTTCCATAGACACACATGTTCATGAAAATAATATAGACAAGAAACAAAAAATTTAAACATGCACCTAAATTTATTCCATGGGTGCATATGTGTAAATGTTCATGGTGCATCACTATTGGTTGGCATTTGATGATGGGGCAAACCACAATAGACAATGATGGCCATGGTTCCCATGCAATGAATTTCCTTAGACGTGATTGGTTCTTGGTAGCTGCACTATGGGTTATTCAAGAAATCCTACAAAAATTAAAAACAAAAATTAGAAAAACGTAGCACCTTGGGACGACAAACATCCCCTCCTTGGAAATTGGTAGACGTCAACTTTTAATTTTATCCATGATGGAGTTGAATTTACACATGTAAGGGGAGCTGACATGGCTCGGGCCACATCCCAAGGCTGACGTGTTATTCTATCAAGGCAGAAAATGATCGCAATCAACAGAAAATAGGAACCTTTTTATATGGAAATCAGGCACCTTATTTTTGAGTTATAGTGCGTAGGTACCTTGTAAAATGAAAATAGGCATCATAGGAATCAGACGCTTTGCTTACATGGGAAGCAAGCACCTTAGAAACTCTACTTAAAATAAGCAGGTACCTTAGCAATCAGGCGCTTATGTCTATCATGGGAAGTAGACACCTTTTTCTAACTATCAAGTGTCATACGTATAAAACAAACTTTATACAATTTTTTTTAATGTATGCTAAGAAGATATGGTGTCAATTTCCTAAAAATTGGCAATCGATCATTCTCCTAAAAAATTGAGAGTCAAGCATTGAACTATCAACAAACAGGATGCAAGCACCATCTTCGTAACATACTAGGAGTCAAGCGCCATGAAGCGTACAACAAGAAGCAGACACCTTCCACCATACAATGGGAAGCAGGCACCTTTCATCATACAATGGGAAGCAGACACCTTCCATCGTACAATAAGAAGCAGGCACCTTCCCATCAAATACAAACACATGGTACTTTTATTTTATTCAAAAGGTGCTGACTTGTCCTTGTATATGCGCTATCAGGTTGATCAGGCCTTTTTAGTGCTTTTGATTGAAAAATAGGTACAAGATTAGCATCTACCCCTAAACCAGCAGTTGAGTGTTTTATTGTCCAAAAAGACCAATCTAAACACTCTTGTGCAGGTTCAGGTTTAGTATTCCCATTTCTGAATGGGGACTAACTACTCCTACTACAAGCAAATTCTCCTAGAAATCTTGGAAAGTGCAGGTTCATGGATCCTGTGCTTGTTAGGCCTAGGTCTCCTAGGTTGCCTAACAGTTGCACAAAGGGCATTGTTCCTGCAAAACAAAAACACAACTAAAAAAAAGAAATTTTTTAAAAGAATAATTGTCTTTGGGACTATGTGGACTAGGTCCACATCTCACTGACTCAAGATAAAGTCAGAATCAACTGGGGTCTCCCCCATGCCTAATCTAGACTCAATCATATATGCTTCAGACACATAGTATGGACGCAGGCGGTGGCCATTGACTATCAATGTAATGTTGCTGCCATCTATTGTTCTAACTCTTACAACCCCATTATTGATGATTTCAATTACTTCATATGGCCCCATCCAACATTGCATGAGCTTGCCCTTCCTTTCCTGGAACCGAGAATCATAGAGTAATGCCCATTCTCCCACTTTAAGCTGCTTTGGCCTAGTGTGGCGGTCATGCCACTTGGCCCTTTGTTTTTGAATGATCTCTATTTTTTGCAGAGCCTCAAGGTGGTATTCATCCAACTGATTAAGCTACTGAATTCTATATTTTTGTGCATCATCCAGATTGATATTCAATTCTACAATAGTCCTAAGTGTTTTAACTTCAAACTCTATAGGCATCATGGCTATTTTCCCATAGACTAACTGAAATGGTGTGAAACCAGTAGTAGTCTTCCAGGTGGTCCTGTAGGCCCACACTACTTCTGGTAATCTAGTAGCCCAGTCCTTCCTATGTTGTTGTACTATCTTTGTCAGGATATTCTCCAATTCTCTATTGGTCACCTCAACTTGCCCATTTGCCTATGGATGGTAGGGAGTGGTTTTGTTATGCCTAATTTTGTATTGTTGCATGAGTTCTTGGATCATCCTTGAAGTAAACTGAGGCCCTTGATCTATTGTGATCTCCCTTGGGACCCCAAATCTTGTAAAAATTGTTGAATACAAGAAGTCTACTATAGTTTTCTCCTTTGAATCATGCAAAGCCTGTACTTCAACCCATTTTGTCACATAGTCAGTACAAACTAGGATATACCTCTTACCTCCTAACTATGGATTAATAGGTCCTACGAAGTCCATCCCCCATTTATCAAATGGTTCAATGTGAACATGTGGTTGGAGTGGCATCTCATCTCTGAGAGTAGGTCTGCCCATCCTCTGACATTGATCACACTGACTCACATGCTTGGTTGCATCTTTGAATAGTGAAGGCCAGTAATAACCAGCCTGCAACACTTTATATGCAGTCCTTTTTCCTATAAAATGGCCACCACAAGGTTCATCATGGCAAGCCTTTAGTATTTCAATTATTTCTTCTCCAACAACACATCTCCTCATGATTTGATCAGGTCCTATTTTAAATAGGCACCCATCAATCCATGAGAAATCTGCACTTTTCTCAATTAAAGTCTATTTTTCACGAGGTAAAAGTGCAGGGGATACTCTACCAATGGCTAAATAATTAGCCATATCTACGTACCAAGGTATCTGATCATTTAGAGCAAACAAATGCTCATCTGGAAATTGGTCTTCTATAGCTGCATAGTCTAGAGGTGTCAATCTGGACAAGAAATCAGCTACCACATTGTCTTTTCCTGGCTTGTCTACTATTGTCACATCAAATTCCTACAAAAGCAACAACCATCTGATAATTCTACCACTAATCCCAGGTTTGTTTGTCAAGTATCTGATTGTTGAGTGGTCAGTGTGTACAAATACCTGATAACCTATAATATAATGATAAAATTTGTTAAGAGCATGTATTACTGCAAGAAACTCTTTCTCTATGATAGTATAATTCAATTCAACACCTATAAGGTTTTTGCTAACATAATAGATGGCATAAAAATCATCACCATATTTCTATCCTAATACTGAGCCTATTGCATTGTTAGATGCATCAACATATATGTGAAAAGGTATGGTCCAATTTGGACCTCTCAGTACTAGGAGCAGTAATCAGTTTTTCCTTCAGGGTGTTGAATGCTTGTTCACATTCTTCAGTCCAGACAAACTCTGCATCTTTTGTTAACAATGTGGTAAGAGGTTTAGCAGTTTTGCTAAAGTCTGATATAAACCTCCTATAATAACCAGCTGATCCTAGGAAACTACGAATGTCCTTTTGTGTTTTGGGAGTAGGCAGAGTTTGGATGACTTCAATTTTCTTTCTATCTACTTTGATCCCATCTGCAGAAAGGTGATGTCCTAAAACTATCCCTTCCTGCATCAACATATAGCATTTCTCATTGCTTAAGGACAGGTTAGTTTCCTCACAATGTTTAAGTGTCTTTTCCAGATTTTCTATGGCAATTTCAAAAGTCTCACCATATACAGTGAAATCATCCATGTATACTTCCACAGTCTCTCCAATCATATCTAAAAATACTAAGAACTGCCCTCTAAAAGGTGGCAGGTGCATTGCATAGGCCAAATGGTAAGACTCGGTAAGCAAATGTCCCCCATGGACAAGTGAATGTGGTTTTATCTTGATCTTCCTCCCCTATTTGGATCTGATTGTATCCACTGAACCCATCCAAGAAAGAAAAGTACTTCTTGCCTGCTAAGGTATCAAGGACCTGATCTATAAATGGTAAGGGGAAGTGGTCCTTTTTGGTTGCTTTGTTCAGCAACCTATAATCAACACAAATTCTCCACTTTCCATTCTTCTTGGGCACCACCACTAATGGTGATACCCACTCACTATCTGAAATGGGGTAGATGAATCCAACTGTGAGGAGTTTTTGTAACTCTGTTTTAACAATTTCTTTCATGGTTGGGTTCATTCTCCTTTGTGGTTGTCTTACTGGTCTGACCTGGTCTTCCAGATATATTCTATGTGTATAGGTCTCAAGAGCTATTCCTCTCATGTCAGAATACTCCCAAGCAAAGGCATCTTGATATTTTTCCAATGTTTGTTTTAGTTTGGTCTGTTGTTCGGTTGTCAACTTGTTATCTATATTCAACATTCTACTAGGTGCAACTTCTATTTGCTGAATATGGTGGTCTTTCACTCCTACTAATGGCAACTCAGGAGGAGGACAGGAAGGTTCTCCCTAAAAAAAGTGGGAGATCATCCTATCCTCATCATTTTCATCTTCCAACTCTTCAAGTGTCATCACAGGTTGGAGCATTGATAGACCATCAACATTTTGATTTTCATTCTCAGGTTCTCCCAACAAATCTGCAGACTATGCAGGTGGATGTATGATCAGTTTCTTTATATTCTGACCATCTGAAATGGTCATTTTCCCATCTCTACAACTTATGTAGGCATCAGCTATTGCCAGCCAAGGTCTACCTAAGATTAATGGGTATCCACCTAGTCCAGACTTAGATTGCAATACTAAAAAATCTGTTGGATACTCCCATGCATCTACTGTAATAGTGATATCTTCCAGTATTCCATCAAGAAGTACTATAGACCTATCTGCCAACTGCAGCATAGTTTTGGTGGGCTTCAGGTTGGTCAATTTTAGTTTTTGCATGGTTTCCTAGGGCATGACATTGATGGCAGCCCCCAAATCTACTAGTGTGTTGGGTAAAATACAACCCTCTATTTTTACAGTTAGCACAGGGCTTCCTGGATCTGAATACTTCTGGCTGTAGGTATTTCCTAGCATAAGGTCAGCTAACTGACCTACCAAACTGATTGATTTAGCTAGTTTCCTCCCTAGTTTCTTGAGGCACAACTCTCTTATGGCCTTCCCATAAATAGGTATGTCTCTTATGGCCTGAAAGAGAGGAATTGTGACTATTAAGTTCTTTAAAATGGAGAGGATATCAAACTCTATTTGTATTGGTTTCTTGGGTTCCTACAACCTTTGTGGAAAAGGTGGAACCTCCTCTTTATTATGTACATGTGTTGATTCTTCTTCTACCTCTTCTATAAGGGGTGATTCCCCTTTCTCTATTTCTACTGGTTCCTCTTCTTCTACAAGAGGAGTGACTTCTACACCTAATTGCTTTCCTGACCTTAACTGGATAGGATCGCAATCTACCTTGATATTATACATAGGGTACATCTCATTTTCCATATGATAGGTTGGTTGCTTGTTGTTTGGGTTTGTTGTTGGTTGTGTTGGTAACTGAGGAGTCCTTGGAGCAGGTAAAGTTGGTAGACTTGGTTGTAGTGGAGCTAGAGTAGTATGTTGTGGATACTGATTCCAAGCATTCTGATTTCTCCACTACTGCCCAGGTTGTTGATAATGGTTCCAAGGATAAGGGTTGTAAGGATTTGCTCCTTGGGGAAATGGATTCCAAGGTTGTTGACCATACCAACCCATGTTGGGTGGCTGGTTTTGACCTTGATTCTGGTAATTACTACCCCCATAGGATGACATTCCTGATTGCATATTGTTACCCATAGGAGACTATTGCCAGTTCCTCCTATTACCCATGAAGTATGCCTCGGCTACTTCAGGTTCCTCTTTTGATTTCATTAATTGTGGACACAACTTCATTTTATGATCCTTCTTACAAACAACACATACACGAACTTTGTTTTTTGGGCACTCATTTTTGGGGTGTTTGCCTCTGCATTTAGGATAGAAGTAGGCCAATGCTGCCTCATTCTCCTGCTTCTTTCTCTGAAGTAGAAGAGTATCCATTTGAAGAGCCAAAGATGATAACATCTCGCTCTTAAGGTCTTCTAACATGTTGCCTATTTCTATTTTAGTGATAGTGGTTGACTGCTTAACATTTCTAGAGGTTAATTTACCCTTTCTTCTTGAGAAATTTTGACACAACTACCGAATATCATCCATTTGGTGTTGGTAAATGTCTCCCCTAGAGATCATGTTCAAAGCTTCCAAGGATTCATTTGTCAGTCCTTTCAAAAAAATACTTCTTAGGGACCTATCTCCTAGTTTTGAATGGGGTGATCTTTGCAGATTGAAGCTAAACCTATCCCAGTATTCTTCCATGGACTCCCCTTCCTTTTGGGTCATATCTAGGACTTCCTCTCTTGCATCTCTTGCTCTGCCAAAATCCTGATACTGATCTAGGAAAAGTTTCTTCAACTATTCCCAGGTAGTTATCCATTTATCCCCCAAGATGATGAACCAACGCAAAGTTGAATCATCTAAGGTGGAAGGGAATAATTTTAGTTTTGAGGATCTATGGTGTAATCCACAGATCTACATAAAACATCAAATTTAAATAGAAACAAGTCTGGATCTTCTGTTGGTAGTCCTCTAAAAGTTGGAAGGTGGGCAGGAGAGATGTGTTTCATCTTGTGATCTCCTCCTACCTCTCCTATTGGAAAACTAAAACTAGTAGATGTTTCCTCTGGATTTTCTGCCATTCTGCCTACTACTGGTGTTTCTACCCCTGCTTCATTCAAAGCAGCTGTCAATGCTTCTAATTCATTTCTTTTATCCTTCAAAAGGAGGGATAAGTCAGCGTTTGAGATAGTTCCATCTAACACTACTTGCCAACATTCAACATTCAGTAGATCCTCCTCAGATTGAACTCTACTTATCTCTGATCCTGCTCTAGGATTCTGCTGAATTGTTTCAGAGGGATCCTGTGCAAATAGTGGGTGTTGCCGCCAATGCACAAGTGGAGATTGAGATGGTGAGAGTTCAGTCTCAGGTTGAGGTTCTACTGAAGTGGAAGGATTTTGAGAAATAACTTCTTTATTTTTGACAAAATGACCATCTGGTCCCCTGTTCTTAGGTGGACTCATACAAAGTTTTAGATGAAGGTTTCTGAAGAAAACACTCTAAACTACTGTAACTAAGCTTTCTTCAGAATAGGAAATTACAATGGCTACTCCCCGACAATGGTGCCAAAATGTTGGGCAAAACATTGGTTAGTTTTTCTATGGTTCAATTAATTGCCTCCATTTAATTGTCAACCCGGGGTAGCTCGTAGTCTTGTGAGCAGTCGTGCAAAATCTATGCTTGTAATTCCTCCTTCGGAGATGAGTCCCTTGGATTATGGTTTGGGGGGTGTTTAATGTTCATTGAAGTTTATATTTAAACCCATAATCCTATGCTAAGTCTAAGAAATAGGACTGAAAACATTAAAACTCTAAATAACTACCTTGCTAGAAATTACAGAAAATAGGGAAAGTGTTGGAAATAAATTAATCTATTAAAATAATTATAGAAAAATAGGGAAATAGGGAAGAACTCTATTGCAAGTGGGCCCACGCTTCCAGAAGGTTCTGCCCATGGTAGAATGTTCACCGGATGCTTAGAGAATAGTTTTTACAAGAATAATGCAGGGATTTTTATTAACAGTTTGCAACTAGAAAATTACATAAAAAGTCTAGGGGTCTTCTTTAGGGGTGGCCTACATATTTATAAAGTATGCGGCCAGCCCTATTACAATTTTAGAATGAATCAACGCATGATTCGTTATTACAGTTGGTTGCTTGAATCGGGTAAAATATCAGAATATCTCAACGTATTCTATTTCTAGAATACGCTGATATTTGATTTGCCCGATTTACAAAATAAATTTATGTAACAGCTACAACATAGGTGATGAATCACCTTTGACATTATCCCATGTTCAATTATGATGCTAAAAATCCTTTCAAGTTGGTTGTCGACGTGTTCGCTCTATTCTACCGACCATAGAGTCATGCTGAAGTTTGACGCTAACGGGAATCAGGCACCACGGTTGAAGAAGTCGGGAAGTAGGTGCCTTTCATTCGCATAACGAGAAGTAGGCACCTTCCATCGTACAATGGGAAGCAGGTGCCTTCCATCGTACAATGGGAAGCAAGCACCTTCCATCGTACAACGAGAAGCAAGCGCCTAACAGTTAGGTGTCGAATGGAAGTCAGGCGCTTCAAAGGACTTGGTGCCTGACTTCATGCCTTTTTATCGATATTCTATAGATGTTTTCCCTTCATTAATTTGTAAGTGCCAGGTCCGAGTTGGACCTCGATGAAAACATGCCAAAATGCAACGATTTCCACTAAATCTACACAAATTACACTTAAAGACAAATATTAGAAAACATGCAAAATAAACTGTCAATTATATATATAATTTCCATAAAACATTTATATCTACAAGAATATATGCCGCACATTATGGGGAAAAGAGTACAAAAAATGAGCAATTTTGTGGCTCATCAGATAGACCTAAAGTTGCAAGATTACTACAAAGGTAAGGGCTTTGAACTCTCTTTGAGAGGTCCCAGGTTCAAACCCCACTCGGTATGAGGGGACCAAGACCCCTCATAAGAACATGTGTAAATTCATTAAAAAATATTGATAGGCCTAAGGGTTGTTCATTATGCAAGGTGTTGAATTTATTATAATATTTATATATGTAATGCCTTTGGGTCATTGTTAACCTTGTTATTGAACCCACTTTATAACTTATAACTAACATTAAGTCCTCTTATTATGTCAGCTTAGGTTACACTCATTTATGTAATTGGGGATTTTGGTATTGGTATAAATACTCCCTCCAGTCCTCATCTGATTATTGAAGTGTTGTGTATCTTTTTTTTTTGCTAGGGAACAAAGGGTTGTATTTAGGTCCCCCACCATTGACAAATTACAACTCTCTCCTTTAGAGCTTGAGAGTTTACAAATATATTCAATTCTCATCTCAATTGAGTTGCTATAGCTAGATACCTACGTTATATTTTATAAAAAGCCTAAATTCTTGATTTTCATTTTCTCGATCTTCTTCAATTTTTTGTATGAATATAAATATTCCAAAACTCAGCATCATTCTTCTTGACATTTTCCTGCAACAACCTTCACAATACCAAAACTCCACCTCTATTGTCTACACATTGCATCTTAGTAGAGTAATATTTCCAAAACTTTGTGTTATTATAGTCCGCTTTACCATATTTGGATTGCTAGTATCTTTCTTGAAGCATAAGTGCAACCACAAGAATTATAAAAAATAGTTTATATGAAAACACATTAATGTTATAAAAGAAAGCAATATTACCAATTAAAAATGTTAAAATAAATCTTAATCATTATTTGATTCAAGCAATCAATATTTTCTTGTCAACTTTAGCTAAACTTACTACTTCCTCTAACCAAGGAAAAGATAATTTAACTTCACAATTCTCAATTAAAACCCCTCTATTAGCTAGCCTATCTGCACATTTGTTTCCTTCCCTTAATATATGTGTAAACCTGATTTCTTCAAACTCTATAGCAAGGTCTTGTATTTCCACAATTATCTCTTATATGTTCTATGGAGCCTTTGCTTTCCTCAAAATTGTATTTATTACTATTACTGAATCACCTTCCATCCATACTCTACATTTATTTTGTCAGCATAATTTTAACCCTTCCAAAGCTACCCAAGCTTCAGCTTCATTATTTATCTTAAATCCACTGTTGAAACCATAATGAGACAAAATATCTCCCTTATTATTTACAATTATTCCTCCTCCTCCTATTGGTCTTGGATTTTATTTAGATGCTTCATCAAAATTTAGTTTGACCAACTCCACTTCTAGTGGTTTCCACTTTATATTCTTTGCTTTCTTTTTGTTTCTCCTATACCCAACATCATAATTTTATTTGATGATTTGATTCCATCTATCAAGGATCTCTACTTCAAGATTAGGAATTGGGTGAGTTGATAAGGTTGGTTTAGACTCCTCTATGGCTAAACAAAGCTTCTTTTTATTACCTCTAAACTGTTTTTCTCTCCTTTAAATATTCTTCTATTCCTTTCCAACCATATAGTCCAAAGTATTGTATCTTTTGATATATCCCAAATTATCTATAAAACCTCACTTTTAAAAGTGCTTTGCCATTTATTTAACCATTATTCAACTTTATCATTCATCACCATGATTTTATCAAACATATTAAGAATCCACTGCCATAGTTTCCAAACTATTGAGAAGTGTTCGAAGAGATGGTGTATACTCTCCTCCTCCTTTTTACATAGAACACATTGTGAGGGCCCATGAAAACCCCTTTTCATAAGGTTATCCAAGGATAAAATTCTTCTATGACCTACTAGCCAAACAAATGTTTTGACTTTAGGAATGCTTGGGCTATCATAAAATCTCTCTATATTCTTGCAATATTCCTATTTTGTCGGTGCTTTACATTATATCCACTTCTTATTATTTATTCTACTGAGTTATTCAACTCCCAAATCAGCTTATCCTTAACTTCCCTCAAAATAATCATTATTAATATCTTTTTGCTCAATTGCCTCCTAGCATAAATGTCTTGTATACTTGTAAACAAATTTTATTTTCATTTGTATCTTCCTTCCTAATCCTTGTACATAATATTTGAAACCTTATCACCATATTTATATTGAAGTAATCTCATCCATGGTTTCAAAATTGGATCTAGATTGAGTGGTTTTTTATCATACCAAGTATCCATCCAAATATAAAAAAACATCTCCTATTCCCACCACCCATATTAGACATTTAATCACTAGTTCAATTAATGTTTTTAACCGTTCCACAGTGGAGAACCATTTGGTAGTGAGAATGTAGTAAATATTAAGCTTGGGTCATTAGGCTTGACGTACTTAGAGGAATTTTTGCCCATTTTTTATAACTCTCTTTGTACAATCTCCAAATTACTTTTCCCTAAGAGCTAAGTTTGCATTCATAAGAACTCGTAGACTAAGACATCCCCTAGTTTCATCATCACACACCTTACTCCATTTCACCAAAGGAAATTTTATTTTATCATGTAATCTTGACCAAAAAAATGATCGCATAATATAGATTAAACTTTTTTCTATTGATTTTGGCATAGTATACAAGGACATATAATATGTTGGAATGACCTATAAGACTAGTTTAATTAGTTGCACTCTTCTAGTTAATGATAACCATCTTCCTTTCCACATCGGTACTCTATTCTAAACTTATACTAGATTCCACAATTCTATCCTCATTCTCCCCTCAAATAAGGGCATCCCTAGATAAGTTGAAAATTTTGCCTCCTCCATTTGAAGTAACTTGCATATCCCTACTTTGATTCTAGCTAGAGTGTTTAGGAAGTAAATTTTGGATTTTGTCCTATTAACTTTCTACCCCGATGTTATTTCATATTCCTTTAATAAGTTATTCAAAACTTTGGCCTTGTTTATCCCTACCCTCCCAAAAAGGATTGTATCTGTAGACACAGAAAATTGACCCACTTTTAGTGGGAAATCTTCCTTAGAGCCCCTAAGAGGTCCCTAACCCTTGCCCTAGGCAAGGGTAAGCCTCTTTTCCCCTACCTTGCCTTTCTTTAGCCTTTTAGCGAAATCACACCCGATTACGATGGGGCGCAACTTCGTAGAAGTGATATCGCACCTCATCGGCATGGGGCGCGATTTCACTATTTTAGGGTTTTAATTTATTAAAACCTGGGTTTAACCTTTTTAGCATGCTTGGCATCGGCTTGTGTTTGTTTTCCCGCTTCTTTCACCCCGATTTTCATCTATAAAAGGAGGGGTTAATCCCACTCCTGAGAGATAAATGATCGATCTTAGAAATAATTAAGCTCAAAATTCTTATGATTATTTAGTGCTCGCATTCTTACTTTCGCTCTGCTTCCTGTTTCTTCTACAAGCTAACCTCGAAGTGTGAATTTTGGATTTGATCTTCTGCTGCATTGATTTGGATTGTTGTGTGGTTTGGTGGATTCATGTTGTAGTTCGAAAGGAAAGAGAGTGCCCATTTGGATACCTCGATCTCTTTTCCTACTTTTGCATCATCCATCAGGTTGTGTGCACTTTGTTTCCTACATTTATTTACGCTCTACATTTATATTTTATTTTTTGTGTCTCTAAAGTGAAATTGTGCCTTGTCTCGATGAGGCATGACTTTGCTAACCCTAATTTAGGGTTTTCACTCACAGAAGTGAGATCGCACCCCATTCTGATAGAGCATGACTTTTCCTGTAGCATTATCACGCCCACCATCTATGAGGCATGATTTTGCCTAGGACTAAACTAGGGGTATCTATCAGATTTTGATTGCATGAGTAGTTTCTAAATTGCATTTAGGGCATGATAGCATAATCTATTTTTTGTTTCTCTATTGTTGCATTATTGTTTTATGATTAATTCTCCAAAGGTCAATTTTCACTTTTATTTCCAAAGGTCATCTAAAAGGACCTAGGGGGCTTGACTATTGCACCTCCAAGCATTGTTGTACAATGGCCTAAGCAGGCCCCCTAATGCTAATCCTATTTTCAAGTGTTTCATAAGTTATCTTGCAGAAACAAGTATTTTTGATATCATTGGACAAGAGGTAGAAAAAGCTAAGTCAACCACCGGTCAAGATAAGTGCTCTAATTATTTTATTGGTTGAAGATCTGATCTGATTATTGATTCTTAGGCATCTGAAAGTGAAAAGCATATAGTGTGCATCTAGGGTTAATATTGTGCATTTATCTTGTGTCCTTGCTTTAAAGGTTTTCTAGATAAAACCCTAGGTTAGCAAGCATTCAAAGAAAGAATCATATTAGGTTAGCTCTTGTATTCTTGCATTCTAATTTCTGCATTGTCCTTTATCTTTCATAGCATAGATCTAGAAAGGCCAAACTTAGGTGATTGCTTGAAACTGAATACATCAAACTATCCCAAAAATCATGAGGACTTGGAGTGAGTCCTAAAACCGTTCCTAGTGAACCCTTCCCCCTAGCACCGAGTGTAGAGAACAACACAACCCCCATGGTTCACCCCATAAGGCTTTCTACCTTTACAGATCCAACCTTTTTGGGAATTGTACACGGTAGGGCAGTTTTCCCCCTCTACATCTTTGGTGAACTTGACGTGAACACCTCCTTTATTTTAAACTTTAAACAAGATCATTAATTTTGTTTGAAAATTCTTAAAAGAAATTAAAATCTATGTGTTAGTGTTTTCCCCTAACTATTTTCACTACTTCTAAATGGCTCCTTTCCTTAGAAGTCAGAGGAAACAATTAGAATCTGATTATGTTCCTTTGGAAGATGACCAGATTGATAGGGAAGACCCTAATGTAGGTCCAGAAGAGCAAGAAGAGGTAGATATGGAAACTAAAACTAATCCTGATCCTTATGCTGGACCCAATGGTAGCTTTGTCTTCTCATCATTTGATCATATTTGGGAATTCATGAAAGCTCATAAGGAGAAGCTATTGGAATATGTAGAACGAGAAGCTCATCTTGAAAAAGAGGATGCTACTCCTTCTCCTCCCATTAGGTCTCCTATGCTTAATCATGATAATCCCACATCTCAACCTATGCATCTTAGTAATCTGAAGAACCAAGTGACTTGTGCTACTACTAATACCACCAACATTGGATGGAATCCACCCGTTCCTCCAACTAGTAGTGGCACCCAAAATTACTTTCAATTTCCTCCTTTATCTTCTAATATCAACACTATTGCTTCTGTTCCACCACAAGTTAATCTTCCATTCTCACAAGGCACCACATATAACAACAACCTTCTCATGTCCAACTTAAGTCAAGGGAATATGGGAAACACACATAATTCAGAAATGCAGAATTTGGAAAATATAGTGAATCAGTTGGTTTCGAGGATGGATATGATTCAACCTTCAGGGTTTACATACAATTATAAGGAAATGTGTAGTCAACCATTGGATCCTATTGTTGTTGCTAGACCTTATCCCAAGCATTTTCCTATGCCAGTTTTACCAATCTATAAAGGGACAGAAGATCCAATAGAGCATCTAAGAGGATTCAGGATAGCTTGCCATGATCTTGTTTATGATGATATGCTTCTATTGAAAATATTTCCAAAGAGTCTTGTTGGGGTTGCATTGGAATGGTATTATCGATTGCCCAACTATTCTTTAAAGAGCTTTGAAAAGACTACAAAAATGTTTGTTCATCAATTTAGTGCTTATATTGAAAAGGAAGTGACAATGAGAGACCTATATGATTTAAAGCAAAGTAAAGAAGAAAGTTTTTCAGAATTCTTAGCTCGTTGGAGAAGTTTAGTTGGTCGATTAAGACAACCTGTGTCTCAGAAAGATATGCTTGATATATTCATTAGTAATTTACAAGAACAAATATCGTATGCACTAGAAACTACTACTGTCACCTCTCTTGATCAAGCAATTGAGTTAGCAAGAAAAGTGGAACAAGCTCTCATTAGAAGAGGTCAACTTAAGAATAAAGAAGAAAAGTCTACTAAGTCTCAACATAAGAATAAGCATACAGGAGGTAATAATGATAGTAGGCCTGTTAATAATGTCACCAATAGCCTACAAAATATTGTACTTCAAAAACCTCCTCAAAGGAATTTTACCAGACTTAATATACCTATGGAAGCAGTTTTGAAGCAATTATTAGAAGCTAAGGTGATTGAACTACCTCCTATAAGACAACCAGATACTACAACTCATTGGTATAAGGTAGGTCAATATTGCACATATCACAAAGTAGAAGGACACTGGACAAATTCTTGTAAGAAGTTGAAGCATGTGGTTCAAGATTTGATTGATGCAGGACACATTGATTTAAGAAATTCCTAAACTTCAAGTAATCAGGCTCCTATTCAACAAGCCCCAACAACAAATCAAGATATGGGGATATTCAAGGATCCATTACCAAAGCATGATCAACAAGCAGCCAACCAAGTGGCTCATCAAGATGATTCCCTACGCCATAGTAATGTGGTTGGTATGGTTGGGGTAACTACAAGGAAACAAGCTCAGAATCAGCAAGGACAGAGTTCAGCACCGCAACCTAGTTCAGTTTTAAAGGAGAATCAGAGAAAATATTCAGCTACAAGAATTCCACCTATAGTGTTGAGACCACAGTCACAGATTTCATATGATCTTCAGAAGTAGTTAGCTAATACTCCAGAAAAAATATCAGTCTTAGAGCTTTTGCAGACTTCTCCTGATCATCGAAATGCTTTAATGGAATTTTTAAAACAACAATCTGTTTCTCCAGATGTCACCCCTGATGCCATAGTTGATGCCATAGGTTCTTTTGGGATACATCATGTCTCATTCTCAGATGATGATAAACCTTCCTCAAACTTACATGGAGATTCATCACTTTACATCACTGCACTTATTGGGGATACCCTTATCAAACGAGTTTTGATTGATAATGGCTCATCCCTCAATTTGTGTACATATCAATTCTTTCAAAAATTTGGATTAAAAGAGGAAGATTTAACAAAATATGATATCCTTATTAAAGCTTTCAACAATAAGTCCCAAGAGGCCTGTGGTGTCATATCTCTTCCATTAAAAGTGGGGCCTCGAATATTGGATACTTTGTTTTACGTGGTGTCTTGTCCTGCATCTTTTAATCTTCTTCTTGGGTGACCTTGGATTCATGCGATGAAGGTCGTCCCTTCTACTTTTCATCAATGTCTCAAATTTGAATTCAAGAATCAAGTTATCACCATTCCGGGTGATCCTCGACCATTTGAATTATGTTCAAATATAGAGTTAGCTCAATCTGAATCTTACTCTTGTCCTTCTATTTCTTCAGCAAATTCTCCATGTTCCTCATCTCAAATTTTAGAGCATCTTCAAAATTTAAAAGTGAGTGAGGAACGTCAACCCTATTCTTCATCCTTGGATCATGATAATCAGTTTCTTCAAGAGCCTCTTCTGGATCTCACCAAGCTACCACCATCACCTCGAACTATGGGTTTACCCCATAAGAAGGGTGATGTTGTACACGTTGGCACGTGTACCTTTGTCTTTGGAGGGACTACCTTCAAAGAAAATATTCATGGTAGCAACCCATCTCCTAGTGAGCGCTCTTTTGCTCAATGTTATCTCACTAATGATTATCCCCTTCCTAAGCAGATCCTATCTAGTATGGGATATGCAGGTAAAGGATTGGGACCACAACAGAAAGGTATTCAAGAACCTTTGGATGTTGAGATTTGGCCTGGGAGATGTGGTATAGGTTTTATACCTAATAAAAATCAACCTTTGCCTTTTGAGGATGATGATCATCTTGTGACTTATGCAGAATATATAGAATATCAAAAGATGATAATAGATGAAAATAAAAGCATTAATTATGCTTCTCCTCCAAAGCTAATGTCTTGCAATATGATTGATTCTGTTTGTTTTAAAGATGACATTGCTTCTGTGCAAGAGAATGGTGGATCTTTATATAATGTTTGTTTTACTAAAGAGAATGGTGTTGTTAGAAGATGTGTTGATTATCGTGCCATGGATGTCCAAAGAAGGGCCTTGGAAGAACTTTCCCATGATTTTTATCATCGAGAAAATGCACTCCTTGGGGATATCTTCGATCCGACACCTCATGGCATGCTAATTTATTTTAATAAGATGAATGGTGCATTTAGGTTTTGCATTGATTTCAATTTTATATAAAAAAAATCTTTCATGTAGTTGCATTTGCATTCCCATTGCATCCACCTGCTTGCTCATATTGCATTGTTGCTTGTCATCCTTGCATGATTGCTTGACATCTAAAGAACACCTTGCATGATTGCCTATCATAATTGCATTGTTGCTTGTTCATGACTGCTTGCTCATATAGATTTTTGGGGATTTTGTGACAATGGCATGTGATGATACCTAGTTAGGACATAGCTCACATGCATTGCACTTCTCACTAGGACTTGATGCCTAGCAAGATCCCCCTAGGGATTTCTCCCTTCTTTCTTCTTATAATTGCTTCTTCTCCTTCTCTCAATTTCTTTATCATGATAATGCTTTCATTCACAAAGTCTTCTTAAGATCCCTATCTGGGATAGCACTTGCATACTATTTATTTACATATTACACCCCACATGGGATACTTATACATCCTAGCGGGTATTACATCATCTATGATATTCTATCGGGTCATACTCTCTTTTGACTTAGTAGGCTCAACACCCCATTACAGGATAAGCTCCTTGGTCAATTTTAGTAGACCTCGACATACATCCTAGTGGGTAAACACCTCATAGAAATCAATAAGGGAGCAACCACCCATAGTGGGTCAGACTCCACACATATTTTTACACTACTGCAAGTGCTAAACCTATAGCGGGTCTAGATCTCTTTCTAAATGATCTATGGTATCTAACTACACTGGTTCCTTGCAACCTACGCTAGTTCCATGCTATGGGTCATTAGTTCTTCTCCTTTTTAGATGGTTGACCTTTGGATCTTTTCTTCTTCTTCTTCTTCTTCTCTCTTCTTTTTCTCTCTTCTTCTTTCTTCTCCCTCTTTCTTTCTCTTCTCTCGTTTGTCTTCTTCGTCTTTCTCCTTCTTCTTTTGCATCCATCCATTTTCATATAGTTTGCATTAAGATAGTTTGCATACATGAAAACACATTAAATAAAAACACATTAAACACAAATAAAACAATAAAAGTAGCTATATATTACTCGAGAGAAAAAGAGTACATCGTCCTCATGTCAGGTTGGTGTACCACAATCCAGACTCGGTACACTCAACCTAGGGATGTACACCACAATCTAAAAATTGGTGCATCATCCCGATCCCCAGTCCTCTCTCTCCTAGCTATGAGAACCAGCTCCCTCTGGTCCATCCTAAGGAGGAGGTAACCTAGGCTGTGACACGGACTACCATGATACCAATGTCATCCATGATCAAGACTGTGATATGCTAACTGACTACCTCTGATCTGGTGGGATAGTTGCATAGTAAACCATCTCATAAAATATAGCCCACTGAAGGGTTGTCTCCAACCTCTCTCCCATATATCACAACTCTGCCTAAAGAAGCTGCACCACACTGCTTGCCTGCTTACTCTTAATTACAACCATCTCCTCTACCCTAGATCTCTAGTGGTCTCCATCCAGACAAGCCATCTCTCCCTAGAGTCGATTTATCTCTACCTAAGCTGAGTCCCTCTTAGCCTCGACGATGCTCAGTGACCTCCATAGCTCCTCTAGACTCTTGGTCCTATCTGCCTGGACCTGGGCCATCTGGCTCTGTAGAGAGGCTATCGATACTCGTAGATACTCTATCTCCCTCCTCTATTAGCTCTTGCTAGTCATTGCTACATATGTGGAGGTCTCTCTAGGATCTCTGATCTAAAGCCTCCCTATCTACGGGGGCGTTCCTTGCCCCCCATCTCTCGGCCCTGTTGCCTGAATGGCTTTCTCTACCACTAGGATTCGAACACGAGTTGATCTCTATCTTAGAGCGACAAGAGTCTGTTATGCCCTATTTATGGATCAACAAGCTACCTCTTAGAATGCTTGCTATTGTAGACACCTAAGGTGATCACGGTGGGACCACGATGGATCGATAACATGCTCATCATTTTTCGATTGGATCAGTAGTGCCATTAGGAGAACCACCCAATCAAACGAACTTCATCTACGCTGGGTTGGATCAGCTCCCTTCTTGAACACCCATGGATGAAAATGATGACAAACCGTTTGTAGTGAATGTTCGTTACCTATCCAACCTTGAATATTTCATGCACATTTTTGAATTATATCATTGGCATGGGTATGACCTTGGTATTTTTAAGCAAGGATGTAGGACTCCGCTTGAGCCACATTATCAGTTGGCAACTTATAGGTTCGGGCTAGGGTTGCAAATATGAGGATAAGATGATTTGCTTACAGTATCCTTAGATTACCTGTACCTTAGTATGGGGGATGATGTGGATTTCAACCCATATCACCCTAATATTTTTGCGTTCCAGAGGGATAGTCGGATGGTGTCTTATGTCACCATAGCGCCACCCGAGACGTATCTTGAGAATATCTTGGTGGATAGTGAGCCCTCACCTGATAATCAGTCAGGGGATGAGGCTGAGACGATTTATGAGGCATCATTGTATTTACGGTGCTTATATCCGATTTTATCGAACAACGATGATAGTGATAAGGAAATAGCCTATATGGGGCCATATTTTCTAGAACATCCCATTCTAGTGGGGACAAATGAGGGTTTGTATTACGATAGCGATGAAGAAGACGAGATAGAGAGAGCCTACCTAGGACCTCCCTACTTATGTTATCGCAATGCGCTATATACGACTGAGGACATGCACAGAGAGATTAATCTCAATCCTCGCCTTAGGGGAAGACCACCAAACTTCAATGTGATCTATCATATGGTGTTTCCTGATCCACCTATGTACATAAAGCTAATTGAACCGAATGATCCAATCTTGTAATCAGTGCATAGATAGGACCTAGTCATCCATAGCCTGCATAGAGAGGACCCATTTGTGCCAGTATCGATAGAGCCAGATCTTGGGTATGGGAGATGCATCAATGATGTAGATGTTTGTTCGTGTGGTCCTGGAGATCAATTATATTCCATAAATATGGTCTCCATTGATTTGACCACTCCACTCCATAATCCAGTCGATCTGTCCAAACCGTTGCATTTAAATGTGGATGCTATCAACTAGGATCATGCTGACTCGCATGTTGAGCCTAAACATTTCTTCCCTAACAAAAAAATGTTGCAACTATTCCATTTTGCACCAGGCTGTGCTTATGATGTCTATCATGCTGAGGATGCTTCCAATGCGGAACCTATCAACCTAGTAGATGACATCCATTTAATACCTATGCCTCATCAGCTTGAGGAGGGATCACACATGTTAGTAGAGGAAACCTTTGATGTGGATATCAATAACGATCCCACCAATCCAAGGAAGGTTAAATTTGGAGAGAGTCTCACTCCCGATGAGCGTGCCACCCTCATACCTCTATTGAAAGAGAGACCTAATATTTTTGCTTGGACTTACAAAGATATGCCAGGTCTAGACGTAAAACTGGTTACCCATAACCTTTCGCTAGACCTGTCAAAGAAGCCAATCAAGCAGAAGCTTAGAAAGATGCATCCAATAGTAGCCTTAATGGTGAAGGACGAATTGAAAAAGTTGTTGGACGTAGAGTTTGTAATCTCCATCGACTATCCAGAATGGGTATCCATTATGGTGCCTGTAGAAAAACTTGATGGAAGGATCCATATTTGTACAAATTTTAGAGACCTGAATAAGGCAACACCAAAGGATTCATTTTCGTTGCCGAATATTGATGCTCTTGTAGACACAACTGCAAGTCATGAGATGCTCTCCCTGATGGACGATTTTTTTGGATACAATCAAATTCAGATTAAGCCCAAAGACCAGCATAAAACCATGTTTATAATGCCATGGGGACATTTTTCTATAAAGTTATGCCATTTGGACTTAAAAATGCTGGTGCTACATATCAACGGGCCATGACATATATCTTTCATGATTATATGCATAAAATATTAGAAGACTATATTGATGACTTGTTGGCAAGGTCATTACTACATTCTAAGCATGCAAAGGTCTTAAGGAAGGTCTTCGATCGCCTAACAGAGCACAATGTTAGGTTGAACCTTAAGAAGTGTATTTTTGGCGTAACTTCAGAAAAGCTCTTATGGTTCATCGTTTCAAATTGAGGGATCGAAGTCGTCCCAGCAGAGGTTAAGGCTATTCTAGATATGCGTCCTCCCTCAAACATCAAAGAATTAAGAAGCCTATAGGGCAAAGTAGCATCCATAAAGTGATTTATCGCTCAATTATCAAACGAGTTTTGATTGATAATGGCTCATCCCTCAATTTGTGTACATATCAATTATTTCAAAAATTTGGGTTAAAAGAGGAAGATTTAACAAAATTTGATATCCTTATTAAAGCTTTCAACAATAAGTCCCAAGAGGCCTGTGGTGTCATATCTCTTCCATTAAAAGTGGGGCCTCAAATATTGGATACTTTGTTTTATGTGGTGTCTTGTCTCGCATCTTTTAATCTTCTTCTTGGATGACCTTGGATTCATGCGATGAAGGCCGTCCCTTCTACTTTTCATCAATGTCTCAAATTTGAATTCAAGATTCAAGTTATCACCATTTTGGGTGATCCTCGACCATTTGAATTCTGTTCAAATATAGAGTTAGCTCAATCTGAATCTTACTCTTATCCTTCTATTTCTTTAGCAAATTCTCCATGTTCCTCATCTCAAATTCTAGAGCATCCTCAAAATTTAAATCTAAGTGAGGAACGTCAACCCTATTCTTCATACTTGGATCATGATAATCAATTTCTATAAGATCCTCTTATGGATCTCACCAAGCTACCATCGTAACCTCGAACTATGGGTTTGTCCCATAATAAGGATGATGTTATATACGTTGTAAAGTGTAGAGCGCGAAGCCTTTGATAATAAAATGTCAATAAACATGATTAGCGTGGAACCAAAAGCTGAATGGTTCTGCAGAGCTGAAGACTATTTGAAGAAGGCACCGTGGGGGTCATTAACCTCTCAGATTCTGATGGGGAGTGGTACTACCATTCACCACAAGGTTGTTTCCTGGTTTGCATTTGCACATATAGATACACAGGGGAAGCAAGTCATCTTGGCAGTTGAAGCCAAGGCTTACCAGAGTTGGATGTCGTAAATCCAAGACTTCTTAAAACTTGGTTTGATAAATTTAAAGGCACCAAGGGTTATTAAAACCGCTTGGTCAAATACAAAAGGCTCCAAAGGCATGTACTCGTCGTTTGGTCAAATATAAAGGCTTAAAATCCATAAAAATTAAAAAAAAAAAAAAATTCAAAGAAATTGGTAAAGCATAAATCCAAAAACATTTGCATTTGCATTATGCATTTTTATTTACACACGCATTCATTGCATCATTGCATTGCATATAGGCATTTTGCATCCGTTGCATTCCACAGTAGGATGGATTATGTTTGTCAGTCTTACAAACAATGCCACGTTTGTGTTTCAATCATGCACCTCTGCATTTATCATAATCCATCATTCATGTGAGTAATTGTGTTTTTCAACACAATCCATAATGTTTCTATGAAGAATATACTAGGGTTTTTCGATTATTCAACCATACCTAGAGGTCTTCTCAAGAGTTGATAGAAAGCTTGCTTTGCTTTTGTAGTTGAGGTTTATTTAGTATAGCCCTTAGCATATCAGAATTCGATAACTAATCAAAAAATTAAACAATCCTAAAAAGGACTAGGGGAAGATAAAAGCCACGAAGCAAGACCAAGTATCCTGAGGTGAAAAGAGTTATTCTTGCTTATCCCCCTATGCGGACGGTATGGGAAATGTTGGTAATTGGCAAAAGGATAGGTTCATTCCTTACCCAGAATCCTTTGTTTACGATAAAATGAGCAATATCCTAGAGTGATATCCCACATCAATCCTCAATATTGATACCCTAGATTGATATCATAGATCGACATCCTAGATTGATATCCCATATTGATATCATAAGATCAATATCCTCAATCGATATACCAGAAACAATTTCCCCAAAGTAAAATCCCCAAAGGAAATTTTTGAAAAAAATTATCAAATGTAAATGCCACAAAGGCAAGTCAAATGAAGATAAAATTGTACAAAGAAAGTCAAATCAGTATAACATCCCTTGCTCAAGAAAAAAATAAAGTATAAAATAAACAGTGATTTTTATCACTAAAGTACAAAAATAAACAATGATTTTTATCACTTTATATGAGCAAGTATCTCGAAAATTGAAGAAAATAAGGGAGTGAACTTGAATCCATGGAATTGCCAACACCACTGTACCTTACGCATGACGATATGTTTGATGGATTAGCACCTCGTTTATGTACAGAACAATGTTTGAATGTGGAAGAGCTAGCTTCAGGTGTATCGGGTCTAGTCCAACTGAAATCTAAACCTAGGTTTGGATAAACATTTGCGGACCCCCAATCTTAGCAATGGGTTGAAAGAATCCCGCCTGACATCAAGGTATGCTTGTGCCTTATCTTAATATATTCATCTACACACACAGGGATAATGAATAGTTAGGGCCTATCCTAGCAAAAACATTACATTTTAGAGGTCTAGTTTGGTCAGTATATAACTTTTGATCAGTCAACTAGGGTGTTTGAGTCTCATGGTAAACCTCAAAAATTCTCAAATAGCAACAATCAAAATTTCAAATGCAATCATCAAACATCAACTTCTTTTTTATAAGAGTTTTGTTTATTAAAATTATTTGTATTATATGATTAGATATCGGATGGATGTCAGAAATGATATTTAGACGACCACTAATTATATTATACATATTATTTTAATTTACAAAAGTTTATGAACAGAAAACATACATCATTACATCTCACATATGGGTGTATTATCTTTCACAAAGAGATAAAGTGATTACAATCCATGATTGTTATACATTAAGTGGTGTTGTCCATTAGATTGTTAAACACATATCACATTTATTCCTTATGTTTTAAGTGATTAAAGCATACAGGTTCATTTACATTAGATTACCATCATGTAAATAATGCATTACATTTATTACACCAGCATATCGTGACATCATCATAAATTAAATTCATACAATAAAACAAAATAAAATATACGTTTAAAAGTAAATATCACATCCATATGCATCAATCATAAATAGCACATCTAAGCATTTAGATCATTGCATATCATCATCATCATAAATTAAAATAGCTATCTAGTGCATGTCATCCATACATCACACCATATAAACATATCATCAATATGAACATCTGCATCAATGTGCATAAACATAAACATAAAACATATAAATGGCACGTACACATAATGAGCCAAAATGATCAATAACATATATATATAAATGTGTGTACATAGGAGTACATAGAGGTGCATAAAATTCCCACAGGCTACATCTGTTTGGGTCCCCGAACTTACACTCAAAATAGTACTACAAAATATCAGTAGATATGTACTACAAAGGGCCTGTACCCCAAGCCTGTGAGTCACTGCTATCCCCCTTATCATCCCTATGGCTCCTGTGTGAGCTAGCTCCATGTGTGCTAGAGGATCTGTGTGTCCTCTCGGTCTTGTGGATCCTGTGGCTTGAACTAGCAGAGGACTTCCCTATCGCCCTGGTCCTAGATCGGCTCTGTTGAGTACCGAAAGCATGTGGATTCTTTGGGACCTGCCCATCAATCAACCTGATGTGGCCCTCTAGCTTGTTTATGCGGGCTACCCTACTTGTGTGCCTCTCATTGCCCTCCTCCATGAGGGCCTATAAGCATCGAATATCTGCCATGGGGTCTCGACCGCCTGGCAACAATAAAGATGGTGTGGCTAGAGGTCCCATGATGGCTTGGGAGGATAAAAGATCCCCTCTATGTACCCAGAGAAAATCCCTCTCTGCAGTAGCTGCACTCAGTCGTGCCTATGCCAGATCATGCTCATTGGTGAGATCGTGGACCTATGTCTCCGTCGTTGTAGCCCGTACTGTGAGAGCTGTCACCTCAGCCTGGGCCTGTTATAGCTGCCTCTCGCTATGAGACAACTTTACCTCTAGAACGGTGATAGTGGTGTCTCACTGCAACTATTGGGTCCACAGCCTCCCAACCTGACTCTAAAGATCAGCAACTTGAGCCAGTAGTTGCCCCACCTCATTATCATGAGGTGCCTCACCCTCCTCTGGTGCCTCCTCCTTGACCTTAACCTATGGAGCCTCCTCTATGGTAACCTATGCGTCCCATCCACCCTTGTTCCACTGGCACACATTACGCCCCTCTAGATCAACCTCTACACCATTGTTTGTTTGACCGAGGGGCCTCGATCCCTACCACTGTAGTAGGGACCATCAAGTATCATATGTTGGGGTGGTCACACCTAAAACTCATGTCGATGACGACTACTCATATGGGACATGCTACAAGACCATATGGAAGATCTTGGATAGACTCCAAGATAGAGCAGTGGTTTTAACCACTCAATTTGGGCTCCTTAGCCTAATAAGTTTTAATCACAGTTGAGACCTACGATCTATAGTCTAAACCGCAATTGAAACCCGTGGTTCACATTCTAGGCCGCAGCTGTCACCTACAGTCTAAACTGAAGTTTAGTTGGTCTTCATCCGAGCCAAATCAAACCATTTGTTCTAGAAGAATGCGGTTAAAGGATGGAAGCTTACAATCCAACTGTCCCAACCAGCTTTTCTTGATCTTGGATTCTACATGAATCCATCCCTAGCCCTTGGGTAGTCCTGTAAGTACCCCTCAAAATTAGGGTAAACTATCAGAGAGTGCATTGGATATTAGAGCAGCGAAGCCCTGTCGAATTGTGGACTCATTTGAGTACATTGAGAGAGCCTAGTTGCCATTTACTTGCCAATTCACCAAGCATCATGTCAATTAGTGCCATGGATGCCCTAAGGAGTTAGAACGCCAAGAAACACAAATTTGGACAAACAAAGGCCCAACTGTGCAATTCAACTGCCAATTCAGTCAGAGGACACCAAGGCGACCCTTGATCATTAATTGGACAAGGAAGATCAAGCCCATAACCCTTGATTTGGAGGGTAAAGATACTTGATTGCTCACCGTGATTGATAATTGTGGTGTACAGTGCAGACCGCTCGTTTGAGCTGCAGTTTGCAATAGGTGATGGATCTCCTTACTGTTTATTTTACTTTGTACTTAATTAGGTCAGATTAGGCATTTTAGTGGTTTATTTTACGTTTTAGATACACTTACCAATTTAATTAGGGTTTTATGCGAGTTCTTTCCATTTAAGAAACTTTGCACTAATCTCTTGTTTCCATGCATCATTTCATGCAATTAGTCTATTCGATAGATAACAATACTCTTCATTTCTATGTTTGAAGCAATCTTTATGAATTTGATATAAGTATAGCATGTTTTATTCACTTTCTTGATTTCATAGTTTTTATGGCATCTTCGTGTTTACTTTCCTCAAAGGGCCTCATCACAAGAGGTTGCCCATGCTATTAATGCTTTTTGTGTTGTTTCTTGACCGTAGGAAAGCAAATTTAAAGGAAATTCAATCATCTAACTCCTTCCTCAACATGAAGAAGAGGGTCAACTCCACCCTAGAGTAGTTCGTGTCACCCCAAATGGCCTAAAACTCACATTCACCCTTGAGAGGGATTTTATATGCATTTCCTATTGTAATAAGAGTATCAAAATGGTATCCCTAAGAGGGACGTATTTGTAACCTTAATTGGCTTCTTTAACGGAATAATAGTGTTCTTCTTCTTTCCCATTTGTTGTCAATTTTGCAATGCATTCTTTTGTATCTCTTGTTTCATTTACATAGTAGGAAGCATAGGTGTGAGGTCATTTTGGTGCTCACAGAAGGTGATCACGGTGGAACTCTGCAATTCATGCCCCTGATTTATGACATTTTTGTATTTCCTTATATCAGGTGCAAACTGCAACTTACAGCCGCGATCTCATTGTTGGCCTGCGACTGTAAAACACGGTCTACAATAGCAACTACGCCATAGATCTATGGTTTACAACATATACAATAGAAAACAAGAGTTAAAATCTAGATCAAATGAGGACCTGAGGTAGGCCCTTTTGACACTATCTCTGTCATTTATTTCTATGTTTTTCCAGAACAGAAAAATTGAAACCTAAATAGACTAAGTGTATCGCCCAAATTTTTTGCACCCTTACCTTCAGGCTAAAGGATCCATGCCCGAAAGGGGGATGCGAGAAGGATGGGACAATACCTCGGACGGAGAGGCCCTTTGAAGGTCGCGCCTCTCGGGGGAGGGGTATAAGGGTGAATTTTTGACGGATGGTGGGGTTCACCAGGAAACTTTGAGTGGCAGTTTCCATGCCTAGGTCGAGAATGGGTTTGATGTGTTCATTTTATGTTCAATCATTCAGATTCCTAGGTTGGCCAAAATGAATCTAAGCTATTCTATATGAAATTTTTGGTTTATATGAAGACAACAAACATAAATGAATCCTAAATACAGAAAATATCTAAAATGGAGAAGAGTGCACCTGATTTCGATGTCTGATGAAGATTCTGAAGCTTGTAGGAGTCCGGATCATCCCGGATATGACAGGATCATCTCGTAATTGTACAGAATCATCCAGATCACAGGAGATCATCTGAGATCAGCCAAGATCATCGACGACTCTGACGAATTTGTCGATCAAAAACCTGCAATCATGAAAACAGACACCAAAAACCAAAAATACAATTGCAAGAATGATACAAAATGATAGAAATAAGAATATAAATGCTTAAATGATAAATCCAGATATCAAATCAAATGGGATGCAATGTTTTAATAATTTATTTTGAATTTTATCATGCAAATATGCTAAATGAGGTGAACTCCAAGATGCGGAACAGAAGTGAATTAATCTAATGCACAATTAAATAAGAAAAAGAGATAGAGAATGCAAACTCAGGGCTCTGATTGCCCCCAATCTGAACTACAGTCAAAATCATCTGCAATCGTACGAGATCATCGCCGATCTCGATCAGGATCATCCAAAATTGTGGTTGAATCGCCTGCGACGATCCGAGCTTCCTCCGACTGAAACACAGTGAGATCCTGCAATAAAACTTGAAAACACAAATGCAAATGATGGGGGATAGGATGTTCTAACACAACAAAAACTAAAGTTGCAGGGAAATGATCAGCCAGGGGGATAAACTGGGAAAATCCCAAGTTTATATAGGATTAGGGGGAGGTTAGGAGGTTGGGGATCATCCCAATCTGGGAGATCTCCAACGTAGGAATCTCCAACCGCGTAGACACGCTTCTGCCCGAGTTGGAGAGGTTGTTGAAACAGAAGCTAATTATGAAAATTTGGTTTTGGGATGAAATCGTCTGGACGTTCTGTTCCAGACGAATTCGTCCGATTTGGGACGATATCGTCAGATCGGCGACGATATCGTCCAACGGTCAAAACAACTTCTAAAAATGGCATGAAAAATGAGGTGAGCGGTTAACGGGCGGTTTCGGGGTTAAAATTCAATTTTTTTATCTTTTACTGAGGGTTTAACTGCGCCAATTTTAGGGTGCTACATTTTGCCCCCTCTTTAGCGAATTTTTCGAAGAAAATGCGTTAAAGACGAGTTCTTCATGCTTTACGAGAAAACAAAAATTTATTCCATTTTTTAGACGACGATTCTAGGTCGAATCGTACAACTGTTTGCTATGGTGCCCCCTCCGAGTTTTTACCCAAATCGAACGTTTGAGGTAAAAGCGCGAAAAAGCAAAAAATTAAAAAATGTTGTTTTTAAATAAAAATAAGAAAAATAGGGTAAAACCCTAATTCATTTTTACTGTTCACTTTCGCTGTTTTAGAGCTCTGTAGGCGAAATGGTGGAAACGACACACAGATCGACAGAGGTCCGGCGCGGGTTGCGGGTAAGGATCTAAACCTAGTGTACTATGTTTTTAGCTTGATTTGTTTAATTTTTTACTTGAATTTTTAATTGTTTTTGGGCATCGCGGCCATTTTTAGGCCGTCGACGACGTCGGGACGAAATCATCCCTAAATCGCCGATTTCATCTGAGGACGAAATCGAAGAAATAGGGGCGATCCCGTCCAATAAGGGGCGATCCCCAAATTGAAGAATCGGAGGCGATTTCATCCTATTAAGGACGATTTTGCTAAATTTGGTACGATATCGTCCAATAATGGGCGATATCATTTTTTTATGAGATGAAACTGATTTTAATTGATTTTAATGATTATGTACTAATGATTTTTGTTGTTTTATTGTTTATTTTGCAGAGGGGATTGCTAAAGAGTCGAGAGTGGAAATACGGGGGTCTCAGGGATGACTTAGCCATGCTCGATCAGGCCGAGCGAGACAGACTAGCAGAGGTCGGGCTGCAGCATGTGGCAGAGATGCCACAAATTCCTACAGACATGGGGCTACTGACAACCCTAGCAGAGAGATGGTATCCGGAGTCGTCCTGCTTTCGGCTACCGATAGGGGAGATGACTCCCACTCTAGAGGATGTATGGAGGATCTTGAGGATCCCCATACATGGGCGGTTCATGACTCCTTCGGCCAATCAGGGCCATGCCATGATGAGATTGTGCAGTGACCCAAGCTTCACCCTAGAGAAGGGCGGAGTGAACATCGAGGCTTTGAGGCAGATGCCTGGGGCATCTCGGTTGACCCGAGTTTTGGTAGGGGTGGTGGGTGGCCTTCTTCTATGCCACCAGAGTGGATGCAGGTTACCGTGGCTCCTCTCAGATGTGGTCTGTGACATGAGAGACCACGGATACAGGTTTTCTTGGGGTAGCTTTGTACTATGCCGCTTGTATAGGATCCTTTACGGGGTCGTATACAAGGGAGGTCGATGTCTAGTGCTGACATCGCTACTACAGGTTTGGTGCTGGGAGCACATTGTGGTGCAGAGGCCGGTAGGGCTTCCACTGATAGGAGTTGACCGGGAGAGACCCCAGGTTTTCTATTGGTGGCTCCAGAGAGGGTCACAACGGTGGATAGATCTGTCGATGTCCCGGAGGTTGCTAGATGACCTCACCCTAGATCAGATCACCTAGAGACCATGGAGAGAGCATCCAGGGTGGGTAGAGGATGGACAGGAGTTGGCTCGCATCAGGTGAGTCATCTGGTTGAGGACAGAGTGGGGAGAGGTAGAGCTCCATCGCTACGACCGAGTTTTGAGGTAGTTCGGTCTACAGTAGGGGATCCCTTCTCTTAGGGATTATGAGTACTCTCAGACTATGCGGGATAATACCACATTGAGTGGGGCTCCAGACATGCAACGGTTCTGGAGTCAGGACGCTGATGATGCCCCCATTCAGCCAGTGGATGGGGACGATGCGGGGGTAGCAGACGGGTATGATGCCTGGTATGTAGGCATCCACCCTCCTCGGATGACGAGGGCACAGGGTCCGATGCATGCTGTAGTGCAATGGATGGAGAGGCGGTGCCAGGCTACCATCGATGCAGTGAGGGGTCACAGAGGGAGGGATCAATGATGGCCTCCTCAGGAGAGACGTCGGAGAGTACCACAGGCTCCGGAGAGACAGCAACAGCCAGAGAGGAGGGAGAGACTCCCTTCTCAGCAGAGGGATAGGCCACCATCGCCCGATAAGGGCAAGGGTGTCGAGGTGGGGGAGAGCAGCGAGATGGTGGCTCTCCAGGCGGAGAATGCCCACCTACGAGCTCAGGTGCAGACTCTCCAGGATGAGGCTACACGGCTCAGGGCTCGGAGTGGAGGGGCGAGCATTCTAGAGCTGGCGTGGGCTATTGCATAGACCACGTTCTACCAGGGGTTGTACTATCATGTGGTTCCAGAGGGTAGAGGATACCGTTGCCAGCCAACATTACGGAGCCGATCAGGATGGGGTCATCGAGGACATCATCACGATCGACGTCGAGGACCCATGATACAACACGGACCTCGATGGGACCACCTCCTCCACCTCAGGGCGGGAGAGGAGATGAGGCTGAGAGCTCGAGGGCTTCTCGAGACTAGCTGCTCATTGTACATAGACCATATATTTTTGAGAGGATTGAGTATGCCAGGGTATAGATTGTGGCATACCAATCCATTTTGATATGATGTATAGACTTCTTGATATATATATATATATATATATATATATATATATATATATATATGTTCTTTTTGTGATATGACTTGTGCATATGTTTTATGATGCTTTAATATTTTAATGGTTGATTGATTATTCATGTAATTATGTCGTTGAAAATATTATAATTTTATGTCATGCTATAAAATTAAATGAAATAATCTGATGTAAACAAATTGGTTGTTGTGGTGTGATTTGATGAAAAATAAAGTGACTTCTAACAATAATTTCAAAGGACATTGTCATTGTTACATGACCATTTCATGGAGTCGCCGCTCGCTAGGTCATCAAGCTAATCCCGGTATGAGAGAAATATTGCTAAAAGTAAAAGGGTGCTTAAGAGACTTTCTTAAGACTTTGTGTTGTGATGATGAAAAATGATGATGGTGATGATTTGTTTTCAGATTTCCATGAAAATATTATGCATGAAATATTAAAAATATGATTTTTTGCTAGGCATAAAATTCCTAAGTGTGATAGAATTTTGAACAATTGCCTAGGAATTATACCATCGTCGCAAAACTGAATGTTTGACATAATGAAATGAAATAGAAAAGTTTTCGTTCTTTTTAAAGCACAATTGTGTAACATAATGATTTAAGCCATATGCTTTTATGGATTAAATAAATGGGAGATAAAATTATAACGATGGTTTGCGCTAGGCATAGAATTTTAGGTATAGACTTATACCATCATCGCGAAATCCAAAAGAAGAAATTGATGTAATAGTTTTATTGCATAGTTGATTTTTGATTTTGAGATAAAAAATATAAAATGAGGACTTGCACTAGGCATAGATTCCAATTTAGGTTTAGGAACTATACCATCGTTGCGAAAGTCGAAAATATATAAATGTGACTTTATTGCTAGATTTTTGAACATGCTTTGAAAGAAATTTTGGATTTTTGAAAAAAATGTATTTAATTGTTTTTACGCTAAGCCAATATTCTCAAGTAAGAAAATCAAATTATTCCAGAAGATTTGCATAAATATTTTAAATTATCTCAAAGACAAAATTTAGATTTATAAGGAACCCCATGTGCATATGTGAGTTCATTGCCGATCTTGATCTATCATAATGATACAAAATCTCTCAAACACAAATGTGTGTGCAATTGTATTGTTCATTTACCAATTTTGAGCAAGATAATTTGATACAAGTAATTTGAATTAACCAAATGAGTGTTCGTTGACCATGATTTATATGCATGTAACCGTACCAGACTACTATGTAAGTCGGGTCATCAAGAGCTAGCTGATCCATGAGCGGACATAGGTCTATACAAAAGAAGGTCGCTAATGTGACAGACATATCACCATGCTAGGAGTTACCCAAGGCCAAGCGGGTTGGGCACAAACCACCTGTTATGGGGCTTACCTCACAGTTTTCGAATAATTGAGAATTCCAGGGATTCAAGCTCATTCACCCTTCTTTTCTTTCAAAGGGTAGGGGAAGGGATTTATTGCTTTTTGCTTTTTCTTTTCTTTTTTTTTTTTTTTTTGCTTGACACTGAGATAATGCTGAAATATTGTTGAGATGGTACAAAATGATACTGAAACAATGCTTCTTTTTCTCATGATTTTTCTTGCTTTTTTTTTTTTTTCTTCCTAGACTAGGGATACTTGCTCGGATTGGCTGTAGAGCAAGGGATTTTTATTCTGGGCAGGGGTGAGCTTGTCCTTTTGTCAATTCTCAAAGATTCTAGACCATGTGCATGATAGGATAGCAGGGGAGACTTTTCGCTCAAGAGACCACTTCTACTATGTAGCATCACTTTGAATTTGCAATGAAATCATTTTAATGTGAAAAGGTGTACTTGGTTCAAGTAAATAACAAGATCAGTTCTCTATGCTCAAAACTTTATTTAATTCAACTGTGGACTTCGATATAAGAGAGATTAATAATCATACCAAATAAGATCAAGATATTTATTCATGTGAGTGTGAAAGTGAGGGATTCCAAATAAATGCTAATTTATCCAAAATAACTGAAAATATAACTGCAATACTTCAAGAATTGACAGGTGCAAAAATAGAAGATGTTTTTGAGGATTTTGATGATTTTGATTTTTTTATATTTTGATTTTAATTGATGAATTAAGATAATACATAATATTATTGTTTTTGAAATTTTTATATGAATTACTAAAATAAGACAATATGTATAATATATACAGTGATGAAATTACCGGATTTATGCATAATAGCGCTTAAGATGCATAATGTTCATAGGTTCTTTAAGATCTTTACCATCTAAGGTAGCTAATCTGTATGCTCCCGATCCAAATTTAGCAGTGATAATATATGGCCCAAGCCAGTTAGGCTCAAATTTGCCTTTAAGGTCTTTAGTTGCATTAGTATTTTTTTGATTTTCTTTTAAGACGAGGTCGTCGATCTCAAAGGATCGATGATGAACTTTCTTGAGATATGCTCGTTTGAGCTTGTTCTGGTAGGCACGAAGATGCTCCAAAGCATTAATGCACTTCTCATCTAGGAGTTCCAGCTGACTAAATCTGCCAGCATGGTATTCATCTCCTACTTCAGTATCTTGAAGTAGCAGAGCCAAAGAAGGAACTTCTAATTCAAAGGGAAAAACAACTTCAGCGCCATAAACCAAAACAAAAGGTGAAGTGCCCGTGGGAGTACGAATGCTAGTTCGATAAGCCCACAAAGCAGGATATAATTGAATGTGCCAATCACGGCCAGATTTATTGACCAGTCTTTTGAGGATTTTAATTAATGTTTTATTAGATGCTTCTGCTTGGCCATTACCCTGAGGATAATAGGGAGTGGACCAACGATGTTGAATTTTATATTTTTGACATAGTTTCTTTACATATTTGTTTTTGAAACAAGTTCCATTATCCGAGATGAGATTTGCAGGAATTCCGAACCTACAAATAATTTGATTAAAAATAAATTTGGAAACTTGAGTTCCAGTGCAAGAAGCTAAGGGCATAGCTTCAACCCACTTCGTAAAATACTCGGTGGCGGTTATGATGAATTTGTGTCCATCAGATGACACAGGATTGATTTTTTTGATGATGTCTAAGCCCCATTTTGAAAAGGGCCAAGGAGATGAAATAGCCTGCAGTTCTTGTGCAGGCGCATGGACAAGGTCAGCGTGTTTCTGGCACTTGTCGCAATGGCGCACGTAATCATGTGCATCATTCTCCATGGTAGGCCAAAAATATCCTATCCTAAGGAGCTTCTTAGCAATGGCGCTACCACTAAAGTGTCCCCCACAAGATCCATCGTGGGCTTCACTCAAAGCTGATCTAGACTCTTCTAGATTCAAACATCTCAGTAGGATACCTTCAAAAGATCTCCTATATAAGGTATTGCCAATTATGACGAAGCGACTTGCTCGTCTACGTAATAACCGACACTGGTTTCTATTAAAACCTTCAGGGAAGGTCCCATTTTGAAGAAAATTGAGGATATCAGTGTACCAAAGTTCAGGAGTAGTTTCGTTGATTAGAAACACGTCCAAAGGTTCCAAGCATGATTTAATTGAAGCGGGTTCCTGGAGTCGATGAATAATGATGGTAGCATATTCGTCATCTAACTCCAAGGGTAAAAGAGATGCAACTGTGGCCATGGCATCAGTCGCACGATTGCTAGTTCTAGGAATAGCTTCCAAGGTAATTTGATCAAATAAAGATATTAATTGTAATACATATGCTTTATATGGGCGCAATTTATCATCTCTGGTCTGATAAACATCATTAATTTGATTTATAACAAGTTGAGAATCATCGAAAACTAATAGATTTTTAATTTTTAGTGCCAGGGCTGCTCGTAATCCAAGGATGAGAGCCTCATATTCAGCAGTGTTATTAGTACAGGCAAACGTTAATTTAAAGGATAGAGGTATGAGATGTTTCTATGGAGATATCAAAATAATACCTGCACCAGCCCCACTCATGCATCGGGCTCCATCAAAGTATAAGGACCATTGCTCTGAATGATCTGCCTCTAGTTTAAGGCATTCGTCAGGAAACTCAATGACGAGGGGATGGGTGGATTCTAAGGGTGCAACAGCTAATTGATCTGCTATGATTTGACCCTTAACAGACTTCTGTCCTATAAACGTGAGTTCAAACTCGCTTAGCGCAAGAACCCACTTTGTTGTGCGACCAGATAAATAAGGTCGACTCATGAGATACCGCAAGGGATCGGATTTAGCAATAACGTATGTTTTCTGATTGAGCATATAATGGCATAGTTTCTGTGTAGAAAATATGATTGCTAGACATAACTTCTCTAATGTTGTGTAGCGGGTTTCATAACTAATTAATGTTCTGCTAATGTAATAATTAGCACGCTCTCTTTTCTCATCATCAAGTTGAGCTAACATAGCTCCTAAAGCAAAATCTGAAGCAAAAATATACAAGATAAATGGGCGATCAGGTTTAGGTGGTGAAAGTACAGGTGGGTTAAGAAGATATTGTTTGAGGAGTTCAAATGCTTCCTGACATTCATCGTCCCAATGGAAAGAGACATCCTTCTTAAGAAGCTTAAGAAAGGGTCCAGTTTTATCCGCCAGCTTATCGATGAAGCGACGGATAGCTTGAAGCTTACCTTGTAGACTCCGTAATTCAGATATATTTGTAGGTGCGGGCATATCAGTGATAGCCGTAATCTTGAGAGGGTCAATTTTGATGCCACGTAAAGAAACTATAACCCCCAATAATTTACCCGACTTAACTCCGAATATACATTTGGCTGGATTCAATAGGATAAGATATTCCCTTAACCGATCAAATACTTTTCTCAAGTCATCTAAATGGTCATCTTCTTTAGTAGAACGAGCTATAATGTCATCTACATAATCATGTAGTATATCATGCATCATATCATGAAAGATATAAGTCATGGCTCGTTGATAGGTTGCACCTGCATTCTTCAACCCGAATGGCATCACTTTCCAACAGAAAGTCCCCCAAGGGGTAATAAAGGTTGTTTTAGCCTGATCTTCAGGAGCTATCCTGATCTGATTATAACCAGAAAATCCATCCATTAAGGATATCATTCCACTCCCAATAGTAAAATCAATGATCTGATCCATATTGGGAAGGGGAAAATCATCTTTAGGGCATGCAACATTAATATCTCTAAAGTCTGTACAAACCCTAACCTTAGTAGTTTCTTTCTTAGCTACTGGAACTACATTCGAGATCCATTCAGCATAATCAATGGCTTGTATAAAAATAACATTCAGGAGTTTTTCTAACTCCCCTTTGACTAGTAAGGCCACTTTAGGATGCATTTTCCTAAGTTTCTGTTTAACAGGTTTAGCATCCGGGTGCACTACTAGGTGATGCATAACTACAGAAGGGTCTAAACCTGGCATATCTTCATATGTCCAAGCAAAGACATCTTCATATTCTTTAAGAAATGCAATGTATTTATCCTATTTTTCTTGACTCAATTCTGATCCAATGTTGATTATGTGAGGGTTATCCTCGGTTCCAATGTTAATTTTTATGACATTTTCTACTTCCATGTGTAGATCTCTCTCAAAATTAGGTGGGGCGGGTGAAACGCCCAATTCTTGTAATTCTTCCAAGGTTAGCTTGGATAATTCATCTTGAGGAGTCATGGCCTCAAGCTGGGCTATACTAGGTATAGAGCCATCAAAATAAAATCCATTATGTAATAATTCCTCAACGGAGACATCATGAAAGATATCTCCCTCCAACTCATCATCGAATTCAGCGATCATCTCAGGATAAGCTATAGATAGCATATTACATGTGAATGTCTTATTTATTAAACGCAAGGCATCACGTTCATCTAAATAATCTTGGTAACATATAAGTTGGTCATCATCCTCAAATGGGAATGGCTGACCCTTACTAGGAAATAGGCCCACACCACATCGGGCGGGCCACGCTTCTACCTCAAAAGGTTCTTTCATACCATTCTGGAAAGGTCCCAAACCTTTCCCTTTATATCCCAATTTGAGCATTATAGGTTTGGCTTTAATATATTCATTAGTAAAATAACATCGAGCATATCCATCATAATGAGTTCTGATGTTTTGGGTATTCTACCCTAGTCATATCCCTTATAAATAAAGGCACAACTCCCGACTTGGTAAATACTTCCCATAGGCTATGGGAGGCCCAAGGTACGAGGAGATGGCGGCAAATTATTTAAAATAAGGGAATCTTGCATAGAAGTATTCGTTTCTTCTGATATAAGGATTTTAGATAGATCGGGTAAGAGCTCGTCAGTGAGAGCATAAGAGGTAGAAGGAACATTCCCTACATCTTTTGATGCTAAAAATATGACTTTGGTGGATGTAGACGGTGTAGAGGTGTCGATAGATGGGTCTATTATAGGTATGGAAGTTATAGGAGTAGAACAAGAGACATTGGTTGTGAGATTAGGATCTTTCTTAGGTCCTAATGCGGTTTGTTCAAGAAGATGGTTGAGCTATATGTGAAGGTGCAACTGATGGAGAAGAAGTAGATGACTTTGTGGGTGTGAGTTTCACACGTTTAGATGGATAATGAGAATTAGGATGTGTGGATGACAGAGCAGGGCAAAATTGAACTCCAATAGGTTCTCGCCAAAGCACACATATCAAAGGGTCTTGGATCACCATGAATGGTAATCAACTGATTCTTAAATTCGAACTTAACACATTGATGTAAGGTTGAGGGAATAGCTCGCATCGCGTTGATCCAGGGATGACCCAAGAGTATATTGTACGATGCAGGGCAATGTACAATAAACACAGTCGTATCCAAGGTTCTCGGACCAAATTGCAATGGAATGGTAATAACTCCACATGTTTCTTGTGTTTCATCATTGAAAGCTTTTATGATCATATAAGTTATTTTCATTTCCTCAATTCTAAACCCAAATATTTGGTAGAAGTCGAAAGTGCAGATATTTAAAGATGAACCATTATCAATCAAAACTTGTTTGACTGCTACATCTCCAATTAAAGCAATAATATACAAGGGGTTATCTTTATGTAAACTATGTTGAGGTATGTCTCTATCTCGGAAGTCAATACAATCAACTTCATGAGTTATTATAGTATTGGCCATGGCTTTAGGTTGAATGTCTTGTGGTACCATCTGTAGACACCAAAACAACACCAATCTGATTATGTGACAACAAACACTGATCGCACTAACACACATAGCCCCCAGGGCAGCCCCCAGAGGTTAAACAGTGGTTCTAACCACTCACACAATAGCTTTGCAAGTCGAGGATCAATTTGGCACCTTTTAGACACTTTATTGCTTATTCGTCCCACCCAGGGACGAGTGCGGATTTGTACTCGTCCTACCCAGGGACGAGTGCGGATTGATACTCGTCTCACCCAGAGACGATTACCAGCGCTCGCTTCGGGGTGGGACGAACGCCAGGTTTGACCGACAAAAAGTTAGATCTCGATGCATGACAACTCGTAACCGCCACTTAGCTTTTCTCGCATGGCATAGGAGTGCGAGTGAGTTCTTTTGACAACTCATATCTGCCAATTGACTCTCCCTTCACTGCATGGGAATGAGAGTGAGCTTTTTAAGACAACTCAGATTTGCCACTTAGCTATCCCTTCATTGCATGGGAGTGCAAGTGAGCTTTTCTAAAACATACAAAGACATGCACAGAGGCGGTTAAGAAGCCCTTGATCAAGAAGAAGTCTTCTCTTCACACAAAAAGCATTCATGCAAAGAAACACTTTTGCATGTTAATTCAAAGAGACCCCTTGGGTCTATAAAATGGTGAGTTTCCTCACCCAAAAGATATACAGAGAAGGAGCATTTTGAGCGACGAAGTGCTGCTAATTCATTTACTTGCGATTTGTGTTTTCAACATCCATAATCTCTTAATCGAAAGAGAGGTTATTGGGTGACTTTTGAAGGCACGAATCAAGAACCAACCCCGATTTTTCTGACCACAATATCCTACCAATTTGCCGACAACACATCACATCAGGTTTCGGACCCATCCTAAGCGGATTGGTGTCGAAGCAAAGTTTCACCCGCGGGTGGTTTGCCTTCGGGCACCCCCCGCTTTATTTCTTTTGTAGTATTTAGCTAGTTTCATGTTTATGCTTTTGTCAAGTTTTCATTTTATTTAGACTCATTTTAACCATCGTTAGATTCATCTTTTATTTTTCATACATAGGTGCTACTGATTCTTTGTTTGTTTCTTTGAACGCAGATTTGCAGCATTGGAGGAGCAACGAGGAATCTACCTTTACCAACGCAAGCGGCGACAACGTTTTGGTTCGCCCATCTTATATGTGGGCACGCGGAAGAAGGAATTCTGAAACAAGTTGTAAAAGACCAACATTTAACGCTCCTATCCCCTAAAAAGGAAGGAGACGCATTGTAACACAAATTTGAAAAGCATATCAATAAAAGGGCCGATTTTTTATATTGCTTTAATATCTTGTGTTCATGTTCTTCCTTTTTACGCATTTTTCAATAACATAGGATTTAAGCGTTATTTTAGTTTCATTTACATTGCATTTTTAGTTTATCCTTTTTGTTTCCAGAATCTCGTGTTTTCAATGGCGATCACGGTGGGACCTCTGTCCTCTGTTTTTTTTTTAGGTTAACTTACTGATCTAAAATTGCTTGTTTTTTTACAGGTACCTATTTTTCAACATCGGACTGTTATTCGTCTCTCGCAAGTGACGATTACATAATTGGTATTCGTTTCACCCCGGGACGAATAAACTATTCGTCTCACCCTGAGACGATTATCGTTCTAGTATTCGCCTCACCCAGGGACGAGTATAATTCTGTGCAATTTTTAGAGCAAATCAGAAACATCCTGTTAGGCAGAGAAGAGGTAGGGGTTTTTTAAAGCTTCTGTCAAATTTTTGTTTTTCTGTTTTTTGGTTTTCAGTTTTGTATGGCTTAGGGAAAGATTTCTTTTTCGTTTGCCTGTTTCAATTTTTGCAAATTAAAATGAACCCCACACATCACGTGGTATTTTAAACCAAGGCGTTGGTCGTAAAACCCCAACCCTTGAGCAAGACCAAAGGTGGATTCCATTATCACTTTGGCTTGAGATATTGCATCCATTACCTCGATCGCGATCGTTGCTAGACGTAAATCCCGACGAAAGCCGACCGAGTGTAGCTTGGGGTGATTCCCAGCGACGCGAGGATAAGTCTTCTATGGTAGGTGTCATAAACAGAGCGATTCCCCTTCCGTACCGCCTATGTTCCACGTATCGTTTCGCTCTCACGTACCTATAGTCTCCCTCACGTAAGGGCGGGTATATAGAGAGGTTGGTATATCGGTCCGACAATGGTATATTGAAGGGGCGACCATTTTGGGAGTCATAAGAGCCTTCATAATTGCATTTAAACTTTTCTTTCACAAAAATTTTCAAAAACAAAACAAACAACAAAAACACACTAAACCAGATTTAGGGCACACTATTAATCTTTAAAAGAGATAATCATTGCTTGTGTGTGTATGCTATTTTCTGTTTAGACAAAAAAAAAAAAAAAAATCATAAAAAGAATTTTTGCATCTTTAGGTTAGCATTACCATGGTGAATACTCGTAGCCAAGCCCAATCACGGGCAGAAGCTGCAAAAAATGCACCAAGAGAGACAAATCGTCTCCGATATAGCCTTGAAGACTTGGCCATCCCGCCTCGACGGTAGGGTACACCAGTTAGTTCACACCATGCAGAACATGGCTCTAGAGGCCCCTCCTTGAGGGGCACTCCAACCCATACAGTCATAGAACATGGCTCTAGAGGCACCTCCTTGAGGGGCTCTCCAAGTCAGGCCATCAATAGACGAGACTTTAGAACCCCCTCCCTAAGGGGAACTCATGAGCAACAAGAATATTTTCAAGAAAATAACCTATATGTACCACCTAGTCTAAGCACGAGGCCTCCTTTGGAAGTTCATTTTGGGTGGCCTAGTGATGAAGCATTGTGTACTGCTCTAGAACAACAAAGGGTCCAAAAGGAAGAACCATATGATTTTGTGGTTCCTAATTTACCCCCGATTAATGTCGGACACAGTAGACCATATCCAGAACATCAGGTTCTCCCGACAGGGCAAGACAATTCTGCCCGCACTTTTTATGCATATCACAGAGAGAGTGAGGAGGATCACTACATTCCTCAAGAATAGTATCCAGTGCGGAAACGATGCACGTCTGCACCTGCTTTATATCCAGATCGCTCATTGAGACCAGAGTTTCAAGTAAATGCGGCCAACCTCGACAGAGGGAAGCAACATATAGGGGTCTCAGAGCACCATGATCGAAACAGATATGTAGGAGAGACATCTAGGCCTATTAAACAAGAGACGATGAAACAAAATGACTTGGCATTTGCACAACTAGCCGCCCGCCAAGCACAAATCACGCGGCTTAGGCAAGAACAACAAGAATTAGAACATTTGTGTCGCCTTGATCAAGAGCGCATTCAGCGTCGACACCCGAATTGCTTCACAACCATGCGCCCGAGAAGGCCCCATCCCTCGCGCACAGCAATCCGAGATGTATGTGAGGCACAACCCCTTAGTGCGAGACAAGTCTCCGTGACTTCAGCAAGCACTGCCTCCAAGACCTCTTAGACCTGAGCGGGAGGCCATTCCCCGCAACCGTGATGGGCATCCTCCGCGGGCACCCATCCATGTTTACAAGCCTAGGCCAAACACTCCTCAAGAAGATTATGAGGATTATTACCAAGAAGAAGAGCGGGCTGAAATGCCCTATCAAGGCATAAGGGAGGCTACCCATTTATCCATCCAAAGGCCTCAAGTTCCCCGCAACCCACAACGGGAACAAACCAAGGAGGAGGAGATTACGTCCTTCGATGCATACAAAGTGTTGTTAGAACGCTTAGAGACTATGGAACTCAAGACTTCCGGGCCCCAAAAGCCTACCTTACGCCAACTCCGTAGTCATCCGGTGCATCCATCATGCCAACACCTCCATACCCCGAACATTTCAAGCTGCCCCAGTTGGCACTCTTTAAAGGGGATGAGGATGCTCAAGAGCATGTGACTCGATTTTTGAGCCAATGCTTTGGTATACAAGACAATGATGCATTGCTATTGAGAACATTCATAACCACATTCGTAGGATCTACCTCGGATTGGTTTACCCATCTACCGAAGCATAGCATCTACAACTTGGATCAACTAGTGGACGCGTTCCTAGAACGTTTTGCTTTCAATACAAAGAAAAAGGCGTCACTCAATGATCTAGCTAGCCTCAAACAGTATGAGGAGGAGTCTATGGTAGCATATGGGAATCGATGGAGGACGGTGCTTTCAAAGCTGTCCTACCTCCCTCCTATGTCCGACCTAACTCAAATGTTCGCAAAGAGCTGTTTGCGATCGATCTCTGTGCTATTGCAGCTGCAAAAATACACCACTTTAGAAGAAGCTCGGCGCAAGCTAGACGTATCGAAGAGATCAAGATACAGGATGGCAAAATTGCCAAGCCTAAGAAAAAGAGTGGAACAAGAGCACCAAAATAGGGAATACGCAATGTAAACCCGTCGCGGTCAATCAAGTTGCTATTAATGCCCCTACGCCTGCCCAAGCAACACAACCTCCAAAGGCTAATTATCAAGTGGTGCCTCACAATAATTATGAGAAAGATAACAAAAAGCAGGATCAAAATCAGCAGCGTCGCCCTAAGCGACAATTTACACCATACACTGAGTCTAGGGACTCCTTGTTTTACCATTTGTCAGCGACAAACTTGATTAATCTGCCAGATATTCCAACAATTGATCCTAATGCGCCAAAGCCTAAGGGCTACAGAGAGGATCTTTTCTATAGATTCCACAGAAGGAAAGGGCATGACCTTAATGTCTCGTTGGACGTTTAAAGGTTTAGTGCAAGATCTCATTGATAATCACACATTGGTAGTGGATAACCCCATCGCACCCAACAACCAACAAATGGGTGTTTTCAAAGATCCTTTACCCACACATGATGCACAAACAAAACCTCTCGCATGTCAACGAAGTGCAACAGAGTTGCCCCATGGAGGGGTATGTTGGGATGATTAGCATTGTGACAAGAAACAAGAGACACCCAGGAGTTGCCCCCGCGACAGCCACTAGGGAAGTTCCATCCACGTCACAACATCAACCGAATCCTACACAGTTGCCCCCGCCTAGACCAAATGGCCATGATTCGAACTAGACTTACTCAAAGTCTACGGACCACATCGGCTAGGCTCTCCATTTATGAGCTTATTCAACAATCGACGCCCCATCGGGAAGCTCTTATGGAGATATTAAAGGCAATTGAATTGCAACCCCACGAAGCGGATTCGTTCAACAATTTTGTGGGGCATGTCAAACAGTGTACCGAACCAGCCATTACCTTCAGGGAAGATGAGCTAAAAATGGTGACCGGAGATGTAGCGGATCCACCCCTGCACGTTATTGCGCGGGTCAACGGGACTCCATACAAGCGGGTGTTGGTAGACACCGGTTCGTCCAAGAACATTATTACAACCGCTGCACCGAAACATTTGAAACCGCCAACCTCTCACATTGCACCTTCCACTTATACCCTTCGAGCATTTAATGATGCGATATGCTCGACAGCTTGGCACAATTGTCCTGCCCATACAAGTGGGACAAAAGACCATTCATACGTTGTGCCACATTTTAGAAGGTGAGATGGCTTACAATATCTTGCTTGGGCGGCCTTGGATCCGGGATATGAAGTGTGTCCCTTCAATTGCTCATCAATGTCTGAAGTATACATTTGAAGGACAAGTGCACGTGGTCCCCGTAGATTTGGAACCTTTTAAATATTGCAACTCAGTGCAAATCATGCCGCAATCGACCCTCCCTTCAACGCATGTGGATTTCCAGTTAAATCCATCTAAGAGGGGTCCGACTAAGCAAGAATCTCCATTACCAAATCAATCAAATTCCCAGGCGGGTTCATCTTCTTCATCCAGTCCTCCCACAACGACGCCACCTACGGTGGCCACACCAACGGACAAAGGAAAGAAGCCCCTGGAAGCGGAACCACCTTTAGTCTCCAACATCTCTACGGAAGAGACGCCTAATAGAATGGAAGTTGAGACGCCTAGTTCACCCCACATGGAGTGGACTCAAGGAGAACTCCCATTCGCTTCCCCTCAATCGCCAATGATTACCGTTGAGATGTCTAACACAGGCATGGGGGAGTATATAGTGCGCAATGTTGTTGCAACGCCCACACTTCAGCCTATGCAAGACATGGGAAGACCTCGACTCCCCATAGGCTCCGTGGTTCCTTTAGGCTACCCACCTAATCAGACAAATTTTATTTTTGGGGGCCCCGGATCATGGCGTTGAACCTTCCCGACAAGAAGAGGAAGATGAAGATCCCTTTGTGGAAGATGTCAACTATCTGGCTAACCCAGACTTCGCATTACGATATCTTAGCCAATGCAATTGGCATGGATACGGGTTAGGCAGGTATGAACAAGGAATGCGTGTTTTGTGCCAACCAAGATACCAAATGCCTTATGATAAGTCAGTAGGGTCTAATCACCCTTTGCCCCTCGACATCTTGGTCGAAAACATGCAAAGCCTAGGGATAGGCAACAAGGATGGGTTGCCAATCCAAATACAACTTATACATTGGGGGATTATTTCCCATTACAAACAAATAACCTTGTTGACCTCAACAACCCTTTCCCTACGGCCGAACAAGGAGAAACCTCATGGACTCACCCACAAGGGGAAGATGGACAAGACCACGAAGGGTCTTCTCGAAGATGAGTCGGAGTACGATCATTCGCACGAATATCCAATGAATGACGATCAAGATAGCTTCCTGATGATGTTCCCATTGAATGATCCCAGTGAGCATAGGCTACCTCAACAACAACAAAATCCTTTGGACATAGATGACATGTTTGAACACTTACACATAGGTCCAAGACATAGGAGGCATTTCAACCTGGCGCAGTTATAGCAATTACTGCACCCGCCACTCTAGGCATATCGAGAGCATCTTCCGCTTGGAGACCCTATCAAACCATCAGTGCCTAGGGCAGACCCTATTTGTAGGTCCGCACATAGGGCTGATCCCTTTGTGCCAGTGCCTACAGAGCCAGATCCAACGCACCAAGAGCATCCAGAATGTCAGAGTTGTCACATTTGCGGTAATGGAGATTACAATCATTTCATCAACATGGTCTCCATTGACTTGACCGCCCCCATCCATGATCCAGCCAATCCAACATGATTATTGCATCTAGACATAGAGGCTATTGATTGGGATCGCGCTGGCACACCACCATCTCCATCAAAGTATTGGCCTTGCGGTGGGATGTTTCATTTCACTCCAGGACAGACTCAGGATGTCTTCCATGTCGAAGAGGAACTTGACGTTCCTAATGATGATCTTAATTCAGCAAACGATATCCATCTCGATCCCAATTCCACACCAGCTTGGAAGACGGATCCCATATGTCGGTTGAAGCAACGACTGATGTAGACATCGGCACAGATCCAATGAATCCATGGATTCTCAAGCTGGGGGTAAGTCTTTCCCCCGAAGAGCGAGCCGATTATGTTACCCTTCTTAAGGAAAAGAAGGAGGTTTTTGCATGGTCATACAAGGATATGCCGGGACTAGACCCACAACTAGTCACGCACAATTTAACGCTTGATCCGACAATCAAGCCAGTCAAGCAAAAACTACGCAAGATGCATCCAACAAGTGGCCTTAATGGTAAAATATGAGTTACAAAAGTTGTTGGATGCCCAGTTTGTCATCTGTGTGGATTATCCGCCATGGTTGTCTAACATGGTTCCCGTCAAGAAGCCCGACGGGAGGATTCGCATATGCACCGATTTTTGAGATCTTAACAAAGCGAGTCCTAAGGATGATTTTCCCTTGCCGAGCATCGACGCATTGGTAGACGCTACAACGGGCCACGAAATGCTTTCCCTTATGGATGGTTTCTCAGGATACAATCAGATTCGTATCAATCCTGAGGACCAACTAAAAACGGCATTCACAACGCCTTGGGGGACATTTTGCTATAAGGTCATGCCTTTTGGCCTTAAAAATGCCGGAGCCACCTACCAACGTGCCATGACGTACATCTTTCATGATTACATGCACAAAACTTTGGAAGATTACATGGATGATTTGTTGGCCAAATCTCTTTTGCGCCCGAATCACATCAGTGACTTGAGCAAGGTCCTTGATCGCCTCATTGAGCATAAAGTCGACTAAACCCCAAGAAGTGCGTCTTTGGCGTCACCTCTGGAAAGCTCTTGGGTTTCATAGTCTCCAAACGAGGAATTGAGGTTGATCCAAACAAAGTCAAGGCAATCCTTGAAATGCGTCCCCCAACCACCATCAAGCAGCTCAAGAGTCTACAGGGAAAGGTTGCGTCGATCAAGCGCTTCATAGCGCAGTTATCTGACAAATGCCGACCCATGAATAAATTATTGCATAAGGGGGTCACATTTCATTGGGATGACGAGTGCCAATCCGCCTTTGACGACATTAAACAGTACTTGGCTTCGCCTCCAGTATTGGCACCACCTAGACCAGGAGTGCCATTCTATTTATACATCTCACCCACCGAGGTGGCACTGGGCGCCATGCTGTCCCAAAAAAATGAACTTCACAAAGAACAGGCTACATACTATCTTAGCCGCACCTCGGTCAGTTATGAACTTAACTATGCATATGTTGAAAAGCTCTGCTTGGCAGTGGTGTTTGCTACCAAAAAGCTATGCCACTACATGCTTAGTAATAAGACGTATGTTGTGTCTAAGGAGAATCCATTGCGATACATGATGAGTCGTACTTATCATAGTAGCCGCACGACGAAATGGATCATGTTGTTGACGGAGTTTGACATAGAGTTCATTGGACAAAAATCTATAAAAGGTCAAGTCATCGCCGATCAACTAGCCGAGGCTCCTCTTGAAGACGATCAGCCTCTGACTTTTGAACTACCTGATGATGGGGTCTTCCATGTTTCAGAGTCGCCGGATTCTCGATGAGCCCGAGTCACAGGTCGACATAACCCTATTCTTCGATGGTTCTAAATGTGAGCAAGGGGGTGGTGCGGGAATTGTATTCTTCACTCCGCAAGGTGCTCCAATGCCCTTGTCATTTAAATTAGACTTCCCGTGCACCAACAACAATGCAGAATACGAAGCCTTGCTCATAGGTCTTCAGACAACAATCACCATGAACATTAAACGATTGAACATCTTTGGTGATTCGCTGTTAATTGTCAATCAAGTAAAGGGGATATTCCAATGTAAATGTCCAGTTTTGTGGGCCTATAAAGCCCTTGTGGACAAATTCTTGGCACAACTTGAATGGTATGACATCGAGGCACTCCCTCGATCATCAAATCATTTTGCGGATACTATGGCCTCCTTGGGGTCACTCATCCCGCAAGACCCTTCTGGTGAAATGACAACCATTCAGGTTAAAACATTATCGCAATCTGCGATGGAGCGTGCAAGCTCTGATCTGACGCCAGGAATCCACATGATCCAGATTGAACCATCTTCGGATAAGTTCTCTCGAATTCGAGATTGTTTGACTCAAGCCAACTGGGGGTCCTTGTTCTCCCCGACCCCTCTTACTAGCAACACCACGTTGTTTTTACAAGTTCTTTCCTGCTCAGCTTTTGTTCGAGATAGACTTCAAGAGGGATTGGCCGTTCATACTATCGAGGTTTCTGATCAGCAAGATTGGTACACACCCATTCGAGATTACCTCAAGCTAGGTAATCTCCCACTTGGATTGACACAAGCCACGAAAAGATCATTCAAACAGAAAGCGGCAAAGCATGTCTTGTTAGGAGACATTTTGTATCGTCGAAATTATGAAGGAATCCTCCTTCGTTGTTTGGACCAAGAAGAGTCCGCTTGGGCGATCACCCAAGCTCACGATGGTACATGTGGTGGCCACTTCAGCGGTATGGCCATCGCAAAGCGCATTCTTCGCATGGGTTATTATTGGCCATCTTTAGAGCGAGATTGTTGCGCATATGTGAAGAAGTGCGTGAAGTGTCGACACCATGCTAATTTGACACACGTACCTTCTCGAGCCTTGCAGCCGATCCAATCGGTTTGGCCTTTTTCGTAGTGGGGCTTTGATCTAATTGGAAAGATCTCCCTTGCATCGTCTGGTCGTCACACGTTTATTTTAACGGCCACATAGTACTTTACCAAATGGGTGGAAGCAATTCCACTGACCACTACGACTGGAGCCCGCATTGCGGAGTTTATTTTGCATAACATCATATGTCATTTTGGTATTCCATCCAAGATCCTGTCAGATAATGGGACACCATTCAAGAATAAAGATGTGCATGCTTTGACCACAAAGTACAAGATTCAACATAGCTTTTCAACACCCTATTATCCACAGGCAAATGGGCAAGCAGAGGCGTCAAACAAAATGCTAGTCGCCATTCTCAAAAAGACAGTTGCAGACAATCATAAAGACTGGCACATTCAGATCCCGCTTGCCCTATGGGCTTATCGCACCAGCATTCGAACGCCCACTGGGGCAACTCCATTTTCGCTGGTGTATGGCTCCGAGGCAGTCATGCCTTTTGAGTTGGAAATTCCTTCCCTACGCATTTCAATGCAAGAGTTCATCGATGATGACACCGCACGACAAGCCCAGTTAGATCAACCGACGTTGCTCGACGAACGACGCGTTAATGCTCTCGAGCATTTGCGTATCTATCAAGAGCGACTTAAGAAAGCATACAACATGAAAGTCCACCTTAGGGAATTTCAGGTTGGTGACTTGGTCTTAAAAGAGAACCAACAGAATTCTAATTTGCCGTCCCATCTACGGGACAAGTTCACGGCAAACTGGTTAGGTCCTTACATCATTGACAGTAAAATAGGACCTGGAACATACCGGCTTGCCTCTCTTGAAGGAATCAAGGAAATAGAACCCTTGAACATCATTCATTTGAGGCCATTCCACATCTAGAGAGCCATAGTCCAACAAAAAGCTCCAAGGATTACCACAATCGCTTGGTCAACCCAAAAGCTCCAAGGATTACCACAATCACTTGGTCAACCCAAAAGCTCCAAGGATTACCACAATCGCTTGGTCAACCCAAAATGCTCCAAGGATATCATCTATAAATCCCCTTGGTCAACCCAAAAGCTCCAAGGATTTATCATAATCGCTTGGTCAACCCTAAATGCCCCAAAGGTATCTATAAACCCTTTGGTCAACACCAAAAGCTCCAAGCGTTACCATAACCGCTTGGTCAACATAAATATTCAAAAATCAACAAAAACAACACAAAAATCAAAATCACAAAAACAATTGCATTTCAATTCCATCATACTCATAAACAATCAAAATCACAAAAACAATTGCATTTCAATTCCATGCATTACTCATAAAAATCAAAATTACAAAAACAATTGCATTCCAATTCCATGCATTCTCATAAAAATCAAAATACAAAAATATAGGTTGCATTAAGCATTGCATCCATACATTGCATACTTCGCTAGGTCATACAAGTCAAAAGCACCATAGGCTATCATTACTTGGCAATTCCATCATTTCCACATCAAATCCATTTTCATAAACGCATACATCCAGCATATCACCCTTTTATTTTAGCATAGTCAGTTGTCTCCTAATGTATATAGGGTTTTCGTCATTTAGATGTCTTTAAATTTCTAGCCAAAACTGTACATAGTTAAACAGATTTTACACGGGAAAGTTTTACTTGGATCACACCTTGTTACGTAGCATCCCAACACAAATTAACACACATAAAAATTCCTAAGTTGTGTGAACGAAAGATGAAACTTGCACCGTAATCCAGGTTACCATAAGCGAAACGGCTATCTTGCTTATCCCCCTGTGCGAATGACCCTAGGAATGCTGAGAGTTGGCAAAAGGACAAGCATCCTCCCTACCCAATTCCCCATGAATCCCAAGTTCTCAAAAGTTGCAAAAACATCAAAAATTTGCAAAACGTCAAAACATTACAAATTTGACATCCTACAGTGCACACATCAAAAGGCACAAACAATAGTGATTCTCGTCACTCCATATTCAAATCCCTTGCTCAAAAAAAAAAAAAAAAAAACAAAAAAACAAAAATAAACAGTGATTTTATCACTATAAAGAGCAAGTATCCCAATACAATTGAAGAAAAGAAGGGAGTCGAACTTGAATCCCCGGAACTCTCAAGGATTTCGACAGGTCATGAGGCAAGCTTCAGCACCGATTTGGTTGATAGCCTATCGGTCACCGGCGGTAAACCTCCCGCATGACGATATATCTCGTCACATTAACTTGTGTGCGGATCAATGTTTGCATGTGGATGAGCTAGCTTATGGTATCCTAGATAGCATCGCAGATTAATCCGACTAAATACAATAAAGGAGTTAGTGGAGCTAATTAGGTGATCCTCAGTACAGGTTCGGTTGAAAGCCCATCTGGCACTGGCGGTATCCTGATGAATACCACATAAACGAACTCAATTGCACACACAGGGATGTGAAATAACTTGGTTAAATTCAAGTCGGATTTAGACCTTGTTTAGAAGTCTTGCGAGATAAATGTACAGTCTTGGCTAGTTAGTTAAAATATCTGCATCTCAAAAAAGCTTAACTCCATTTTCAAACAACCGGTACATTTCATTCCATACATCACCATCAAAAAAAAATAGACAAAATACAAAAACAAAGTTTTCACATGCACAAGCATTCCACAAATTAATCCCATTACTCTAGCAAGTCCAATCCAAATCTTGTACAGTCTATGGTGCATCGACAAATCATCAACAATTCATTTTATTCATTCCATATGCATACATCATACAAATTAGAATCATCGCATTCATAATCGCATATGCATACATCAATGTAAAAACATGCACATAAAAATAAATCATGAACAATGTATAAACACCAAAAAGAGTCATCTGTATATATATCATAACAAAATTGCCCGCAGGCTACAAAACTGGTCCCCTGACCTCGCAATCATATCTCAAAAACCCCCAACCTAGGGCGTCGGCCACCATGATCACGCAGGATCGGTGCGACGAGAGCTACCCCCTATGGTATCAGTCCTCTGAGATCTCTCAGGGCGACTGCTCGCCCCTGCATCCCGACCACTAGCGCCTCCCTCATCTCGCCGTCGACGACGGGATGATGCTGACTGCTTTGTCCCACTATCTCTCGTCCGATACGACGAGCCACTGGTCGGAGGCTCTGGTATTCGCCCACCAAGGCGGATAATCTCACCCTCCATCTCTAGCCGATGCCACCCCCAACCCCCCCCCCCCGTCTCCACTCGGCGCTCCCACCTACGGATAGTACAGCGTGATGGCGTCATCCGCGCGTGTGCTAGCCCGCGCAGGAGATCCCTCTCCCGTCCAAGCAGCATCCGTATCCCGCACCCCGCCCCCCTCTCCCCCTACGCTAATCTCGTGTCCGTAGGAGATCCCTCTCCCCCTAGTCATCTCCCCAAGCTCTCCATCCTGCCTCTGCAATAACGCTGTCAATCGTGCTACCTCCAGACGCAACCCCGCCCTCGTATCCCGAGCAAGGCAACCGACCGCCGCTCGACCCCTCTCGGAGCATCGGCCGCTCGGAGCATCCTGCATCTCTGGTGGCTCCTCATCCCCAAAGTCCTCTCTTGCATCAGCCACCTCCACCATGTCCACATCCGCAGGAGCTCCCCAACCCTCTCCTGGTGCCTCGCACCCTCTCCGCCTCCCGCTGCCTCATCTCCTCCCAATGGCCCCTCACCTCGCCACTATCGAAGCGTCCACCACTCCTGGTACTCGACGTCACTCCGACGTCATCTACGTCCGGAATGTCCAGTACTGTATCCGACTCCTCCCCCAATGGCTCGAGGATCGACGTAGCTAGGGTCCTCTCATCACTCCGACGTCGATAGACTACGGGTTCCCCAGGCAACCCCTAGCGTACCCCAAACTGTCGTGTCACTCGGAGGTAGTGGAAGTACTCCTGCTCCGTCCCATGTCGCCCAATCACCCATCTCCCCTCCGGACCCGTTGAAGCCAATCATCCACCTCTGGCCATGCGGGACAATCCCGATATGGCCTCCATACCACATCTCCAGGAGTCAGGCATGCCAATGCATCTCTGTAATGGTCTACGTCTCCCGCAAACCGCCGACTCTGCCCCCGCTCCTCTGACCGATACCATAGAGCACCATACCCAATATCCCTGTCCACCATGTCCGCTCGTGTAGTCCAGGGCAGCCCTCGTGGTCGCTCTATGGCTATATGCTGCCATGCCCAGCACTGCAACAAGAAACTACAGCCAATCCCCTTCCGCCTTCGACAGCGGACCTCATACAACTCATCATACAACTGAGCCAAAAGCATCTGGCCCCATCTCATAATCACCGGCTCTGTCACCGGACAATCCACTAACTGCCACACCACCTCCAATAGGTTCCATGGGAACCTCGCTCCTGACGAGTCTGGCAAGAGCATGTTGGAAATGAGGCTCATGAGTAGTGCATGCCTCACTCCCAACATTCCCCTCGCATACCAATATCGTACCAGAATCCCACCAATCTGACAATCCAGCTCCGCCCTCTCCAACGAGGTCATCCCATCCTCATCCTCTCCATGTCCAAAATACCGCGTCAGTACAGCCGTCCTCTGGCCTCGTGGTGTCGTCCGAATGGGAACCCCGTCTATCGGAATCTGGAGAATCCGATACACGTCCTCTAAGGTGACAGTCATCTCCCCTGTCGAAAGATGGAAGGTGTTCGTCCGAACATCCCACAGGCCGATCAAAGTTGTAATGTATGCCCGATCCGCAACAACTGCATCCAACCGAGCCACATGCTTGAGCCCTAGGGCATCAAGCCAATCCCAGTCCTCAGTTGTCAACGCCTCGCGGGCATTAGAAAAAATAGTCGGCACCCGATGTCGACTCTTCACCACCTGCACATCACAGAAAACAACACACATCAAAAACATGCATCAAATTACCATCACATGTACAAAAATGCATAACTGTAAAGTAACATCTTTCATTCACATGTACATCCAAAAAAAAAAAAAAAAAAAAAATTGACATGGTTTACCTACGGTTTTACCTAAGTTTACCATTTCAAAACAAAAAAATTCATTCAATTTTCATCTTACATTTCATCAAAAACAACAAAAATTTGACATGGTTTACCTACGGTTTTACCTAAGTTTACCATTTCAAAACAAAAAAATCTCATCCATTTTTCATCTTACATTTCATCAAAAAAAAAAAAATTTCGACATGGTCTACGTTTACCTAAGTTTACCATTTCAAAACAAAAAAAATTAATCAATTTTTCATCTTACAATTTCATCAAAAACACAAAAATTTGACATGGTTTACCTACGGTTTCTACCTAAGTTTACCATTTCAAAACAAAAATTCATCCATTTTTTCATTTTTAAATTTTATCAAAAACAATAAAAATTTGACATGGTTTACCTACGGTTTTACCTAAGTTTACCATTTCAAAAAAACAAAAAAAAAAAAATTTCATCCATTTTTTCATTTTTAAATTTCATCAAAAACAATAAAAATTTGACATGGTTATTAAGCCTAAAAACATCCACCTAAGTTTACCATTTCAACAAAAAATTCATCCATTTTTCATTTTTAATTTCATCAAAAAAAATTGCATGGTTTCCTAAGTTTCCATTCCAAAAAAATTCATCCATTTTTCATTTTTAATTCCATAAAAATAACAAAAAAATGGGCATGGTTTACCTACGGTTTCGACCTAAGTTTTACCATTCACATCAAAAAAACATTTTTATAACCATGGTTACCCTAAGGTGTTACTCTAAGTTTCATTTTGGGTTTATCCTATGGTTTTCCATCTAAGTTTCCATCGGTTTGCATCCACGTTTCATTTGGTTTCATTCATTCACCTTTTAATTTAATTAATTAGGGTTTCATGTTTTAAACAAACGAAAAACATAATAAAAACACATTTGCATTTTTCAAATTCAAACTCGAGGAGATAGTGCACTTATTGGTCTCGCCTCGGCTCCGCCGCTTGATGACCCGGTCTGTGCACTCATGGTGGCTGGAAAATCTGGCAGCGCTTCGCGTCAGAAAATCTACCTCCTCCTCCCTAGAGCTCCAAATCGCAATCGATGAACAGTGCAAATGAGCCAAATCCGTCATTTTCGCATATTTATACTTTTTGTTAGCTGGTAATCGTCCCTGACCGGGACGAGCGCTTTTCCCTCGATGGCGCGCTCGTCCCACCCCAGGACGAGTACCATCGGAGGCGCGCTCGTCCCACCCCGAGACGAGTACCATCCTGGCGTTCGTCCCCCCCGGGACGAATACAAAAAAAAAAATAAAAAATAACCAAAACATAAAAATGACAAATGCCAACAAAACCACTAAAAATTGCCGGACAAAAGTGTTCTTGCACTTAACCTCTTGGCATAAGAAAACTGATGTCGGGGTCTACCTTGTCGTTATCCTACTCCCTAAGAAGGCTACCATAGCCGGACCGCTCCACGGGAAGACGGATTTTCGCCAATGTTAACCCCAAATGGCATCCCAAAATGGGTTCACACCCACCAAAAATAGGTCAAAACAATCGAGAAACTGCTCGAGCATGCATCGGATAACATCCGAAGGCACCCTCACTTAAGTCATCTTGGGTCAAGCGACTCGTCGCTTTTCTCATGTCGGTCATTCCCTCATCGATTCGTCGCTTGAGGGGGTAGTCACACTTAGTTGCCAATCAACACCAATATACCCAGTCTTGGAAATGACACGCATTCAAAGGATCATTGCAAAAGACAATCGCGCCCCTGCTTGGGGCAGCAAACAAGCAATTATCACAAACCGATCATATACTTGGCATTCGTGAATCATGAACTCAAGGTTCCCACAGACAAAAGGTTGCGCCCTTTGCCTCTTCATGACTGATCAATGTCTAAGTTCAAGTAATACCTCACCGAACCAGGTTAATGCTTGATTTAAGTTCCTTAGCTCGTCGAAGCAAGGATTCAAGAATGCGTGCCCTTTCCATACTTGGGGCATCAAGAGTTGGTTAGGTTACCGAGAAACCCTAATCATTAGTGCTTTGGTTATCTATTTTTGCTCAGCACCGCACCATGTGCAGCGCTTTCCAAAAAGGGGCATCTGTAGACACCAAAACAACACCAATCCGATTATGTGACAACAAGCACTGATCGCACTAACACACACAGCCCCCAGGGCAGCCCCCAGAGGTTAAACAGTGGTTCTAACCACTCACACAGTAGTTTTGCAAGTCAGGGATCAATTTGGCACCTTTTAGACACTTTATTGCTTATTCGTCCCACCTAGGGACGAGTGCGGATTTGTACTCGTCCTACCCAGGGACGAGTGCGGATTGATACTTGTCTCACCCAGAGACGATTACCAGCGCTCGCTTTGGGGTGGGACGAACGCCAGGTTTGACCGACAAAAAGTCAGATCTCGATGCATGACAACTCAGAACTGCCACTTAGCTTTTCTTGCATGGCATAGGAGTGCGAGTGAGTTCTTTTGACAACTCATATCTGCCAATTGACTCTCCCTTCACTGCATGGGAATGAGAGTGAGCTTTTTAAGACAACTCAGATTTGCCACTTAGCTATCCCTTCATTGCATGGGAGTGCAAGTGAGCTTTTCTAAAACATACAAAGACATGCACAGAGGCAGTTAAGAAGCCCTTGATCAAGAAGAAGTCTTCTCTTCACAAAAAGCATTCATGCAAAGAAACACTTTTGCATGTTAATTCAAAGAGACCCCTTGGGTCTATAAAATGGTGAGCTTCCTCACCCAAAAGATATACAGAGAAGGAGCATTTTGAGCGACGAAGTGCTCCTAATTCATTTACTTGCGATTTGTGTTTTCAACATCCATAATCTCTTAATCGAAAGAGAGGTTATTGGGTGACTTTTGAAGGCACGAATCAAGAACCAACCCCGATTTTTCTGACCACAATATCCTACCAATTTGCCGACAACACATCACATCAGGTTTCGGACCCATCCTAAGCGGATTGGTGTCGAAGCAAAGTTTCACCCGCGGGTGGTTTGCCTTCGGGCACCCCCCCGCTTTATTTCTTTTGTAGTATTTAGCTAGTTTCATGTTTATGCTTTTGTCAAGTTTTCATTTTATTTAGACTCATTTTAACCATCGTTAGATTCATCTTTTATTTTTCATACACAGGTGCTATTGATTCTTTGTTTGTTTCTTTGAACGCAGATTTGCAGCATTGGAGGAGCAACGAGGAATCTACCTTTACCAACGCAAGCGGCGACAACGTTTTGGTTCGCCCATCTTATATGTGGGCACGCGGAAGAAGGAATTCTGAAACAAGTTGTAAAAGACCAACATTTAACGCTCCTATCCCCTAAAAAGGAAGGAGACGCATTGTAACACAAATTTGAAAAGCATATCAATAAAAGGGCCGATCTTTATATTGCTTTAATATCTTGTGTTCATGTTCTTTCTTTTTACGCATTTTTCAATAACATAGGATTTAAGCGTTATTTTAGTTTCATTTACATTGCATTTTTAGTTTATCCTTTTTGTTTCCGGAATCTCGTGTTTTCACCATCATCTGGCTTACTAATGAGCATTAATTCATCTCTATGTGTAGAAGAAGATCTTAAAAGGTCCAAGAGGGAAATTCTAGCTATAATATTTGATAATTGTTCATTAATATTATAAGGAGGTTTAGGTTGAACATTAGGTGCATGATTCCCTTTATTAGGAACCTTCAAAACAAATGGAGTTGATCCACCATTCTAAATTTGATCTTGTTGATAATTTTGAGCCTGTTGTCTAGTAACAGCTCCGATGGTACCCACAATATTATTTTGCGGATGATGAATGGGTCTTGGTCTAGCGTTTATAGCTAGCTCATTAGAAAGTAATCGGTGAGACGATGGTCTAGTAGTGACTCTTCTTGGAAATGGCTCTTCTGGAACCATATAACTTGTGATAGGGTGAATAGTATCCGATTCATCTTTTGAACTATTCGATTGATTTGATGTGATTTCCATATCACTCTCAGTCTCATATTCTGTATCACTAAGACTAAGTATCTGAATATTATATAGAGGCCTGGTTGTAACCATGGATAAAGTAGTGTCAAAGATTTTCAGATCATGAGCAGGTAAATGCCCGCTAATAGTTCCTACATATCGGGCAGGAGGAGGGACATTATGATGTTCAATTTGATTAACCACCTCCTTAACATGTTTTGGTAAGGGATGTTGAAAGATGTCCAATGACTGATTGGCATTCTAATTTGGGTTTTGTGGAGTGTTCTTTTGAACATTATTAGGAGGATTTTGCTTAGGTTGAAAGGCTTGCACCTCCATATCATTGTTATCAATCAATTCCTGTATTTTATGTTTTAATCTTTTACAAGAGTTGGTAGTGTGTCCAGGTCCTCTATGGAAGTCACAGTGTAAATCTGCTCTGTATCCGGGTATAGTTGGATCAGGTTCCTAGATATTTGGTAATTGAATCAAACCTCGTTCTAATAATTGTGATAGAATAGTTGATAAAGGTTGATTTAACCTAGTAAATTCTTGAGGAGGTTTATAAGGAGGTTTCAGTACAAACTTCTCTATTGTCTTTGTAGTATTAACATTAGCAATATTTCGGCTACCGGTAACTCCATCACCCACAACTTTTTTATTCTTGTATTGATTTTTGGATGTTTTCTCATCGTCTTTCTTTTTAAGCTGGCCTCTCCTAATGAGAGTGTCTTTCACTCTTCGGGCTAAGTCTATAGCCTGATCGAAGGTGGTCAAGGTAGCAGTTGATAATTCGTAAGATAGTTGCTCTTGCAAATTATTAATAAAGATGTCCAACATCTCCCTATAAGGTAACACAAAGTGCAATTTTCCTATCAACTGTCTCCACCTAGCTAGGAAATCAACAAAACATTCATCTTTGTCCTGTTTTAAGTTATATAAATCTTTAATGGTCACATGTCTTTCGATGTAGGCACTAAATTGATGAACAAAATACTTGGCATTTTATTCGAAATTCCTAAAAGAATTAGTGGGTAATTGATAATACCACTCTAATGCCATTCCTCCCAAGCTTTTCGGGAACATTTTTAGTAATAACAAGTCATCATGCGATATATCATGACATGCTATCCTAAACATACGAAGATGCTCTATGGGATCTTCGGTTCCTTTATATATGGGAATAACAGGCATAGAAAAATGTTTAGGATACGGTTGTGCTACGACTATAGGATCTAAAGACTGACGACACATCTCTCGATAGTTGTATGAGGGACGGTAGGGATCTACTTGGTCCATGCGGGAAACTAGTTGTTTCACCATGGTTTCAAGATTACTAGTTTGTCCACCATATTGGTTCGATGGGACATAGGTATGGGATCTATGAGTGTATGATGGTGTAACATAAGGATTAGATGCTATATTGCTATTATGCAAAGTGTTGGTAGGAAGAGTATTATGAAGAGGATTTGTAATAGTATTATGTTGTACCCCAGATTGTTGATAATTGGTGTTTGGTTTTGCTTTGGGTTTTTGTTGATTTGAGGTATGTTGATCAAGAGCTTGGCGAAATAGAGCAATAAATGATGGTTTCTTTTGTGCGGGAATGTCCCTAGGCTTGTTAACAGGCACTTTAGATTTTTGAGTAGCCTACTGTTGTTGCATGTTCTGGATCACGACTGCCATATCCAAATTGGATGGTCCAGCCCGATCACTCTCTTGATCAATAAAGGACAAGGGATTAGTGCGTGTTTGAAATACGTCTTCTAGAGTTGCTTGAGTGTCACTAATTCGATCCTTGTCCATATGGACTGCTCTATTAAAAACACCAATATTAGTGTTAATGAACTTCCAAAATTGTTCCATGTTTTTAAAAGTGATAGCTCCTCCCGGAGACATTTTAGGGGATGAGGATCCTTCCTCTCTATTAGTTTCTTCTTGTTCATTTCCTAAAGCAAGCTCTTCTTCTTGCTGGTCTAGGATTTCTTCTTCCTAAACTTGGTCCTCAGGAGGGACATTTTGGTCAGTTAATGGTATTCCTAACCAATCTTCATCTTCTTCGGTTTGTTTTCCATTCCTAAGTCTAGGCATTGTGCTAAAATTAGGTTTTAGCAAATATATATATATATATATATATATATATATATATATATATATATGCGGTAGGGTTGAGAGGTATATATTTTAACTATATACCTACTATAATACTTTAAAAGGAAAATGTTTTGTTTTTGTTTTGCTTGTTTTTTTTTTGTTTGATTATATTATTATTTTGCGAGAATAAAAATAACAAACAACATGCTAGTTGCAAGAAATAACAATAGTAAAAAGAATGACTTAGTTTTCTATGAATAGTTTATGAATATCATTGATAGGGTCAAGTTCATCAGGAGTCATGAAATGCTCCTCTTCAAATTCGAAGTGGTTTTTCAAGAATTTGACAAAGTGTGCTATGGTAATATGATCTCCTTCAGACTCTAACTTGTAAAAATAAAGTTTATGGCAATACTCTCGATACAACACAGCTCTAGAAATTCTATTCCATATTTTTCTATCCGTAAGAATGACTTATTGATCCTCTATACGAGATAGAAATTTATGTACTACAACTACGTTCTCAAGGTACTCCTCAAAGGTGTATAATTCTGAAGACACAAGTGCTCTTTTATCTTCTAACCACCTATGGAAAGCTCTCTAAAGTTCATGATACAAAGTCACCTGATCAGGATCCAAGATTCTATCTAGGAAAAACCTCTTAATTTACCTAAGTTCTATAGATCTAGATTCAATAATACCTAATCTCCTATCAAGTTCGTCCCACAAAGATTGGGCTCTATTTGTTTGAGGTACTCTAAGCACAGAAGTAATCTCTATGGTCGTTAATTGATTTTCAACATTTATGGTGACAACTCGTCTTCTATTATAATCTACCATCTAAATATGATATGCAAATTTAATTGTTTTCTAATGATTCTAGATGTTCTTAATAATGTTTTTTTTTTTGAATTGTTTTCAAAAGGTGTTTTAGTTCACGTCGGGTTCACCAAAATGTATCGCCCAAATTTTTCACACCCTTACCTTTAGGCTAAAGGATCCGTGTTCGGAAGGGGGATGCGAGAAGGATGGGACAATACCTCGGACGAAGAGGCCCTTTGAAGGTCGCACCTCTCGGGGGAGGGGTATAAGGGTGAATTTTTGACGGATGGTGGGGTTCACCAAGAAAATTTGAGTGGCATTTTCCATGCCTAGGTCGAGAATGGGTTTGATGTGTTCATTTTATGTTCAATCATTTAGATTCCTAGGTTGGCCAAAATGAATCTAAGCTATTCTATATGAAATTTCTGGTTTATATGAAAACAACAAACATAAATGAATCCTAAATACAGAAAATATCTAAAATGGAGAAGAGTACACCTGATTTCTGATGTATAATGAAGATTCCGAAGCTTGTAGGAGTCCATATCGTCTCGGATATGATAGGATCATCCGTAATTGTACAAAATCATCCAGATCACGGGAGATCATCTGAGATCAGCCAAGATCATCAGCGACCTGACGAATTCGTTAGAAACCTGCAATCATGAAAACAGACACCAAAAACCAAAAATACAATTGCAAGAATGATATAAAATGATAGAAATAAGAATATAAATGCTCAAATGATAAATCCTGATATCAAATCAAATGGGATGCAATGTTTTAATAATTTATTTTGAATTTTATCATGCAAATATGCTAAATGAGGTGAACTCCAAGATGTAGAACATAAGTGAATTAATCTAATGCATAATTAAATAAGAAAAAGAGATAGAGAATGCAAACTCAGGGCTTTGATTGCCCCCAATATGAACTGTAGTCAAAATCATCTGCAATCATATGAGATCGTTGTCGATCTCGTCAAGATCGTCCGAAATTGAGGTTGAATCGCCTGCAACGATCCGAGCTTCCTCCGATTGAAACACAGTGAGATCCTACAATAAAACTTGAAAACACAAATGCAAATGATGGGGGATAGGATGTTCTAACACAACAAAAACTAAAGTTGTAGGGAAATGATCAGCCAGGGGAATAAACTGGGAAAATCCCAAGTTTATATAGGATTAGGAGGAGGTTAGGAGGTTGGGGATCATCCCAATCTGGGAGATCTCCAACATAGGAATCTCCAACCGCGCAGACACACTTCTGCTCGAGTTGGAGAAGTTGTTGAAACATAAGCTAATTATAAAAAATTAGTTTTGAGATGAAATTGTCTCGACATTCTGTTCTAGACGAATTCGTCCGATTTGGGACGATATCGTCAGATCGACAACGATATCGTCCAACGGTCAAACAACTTCTAAAAATAGCATGAAAAATGAGGTGAGTGGTTAATGGGTGGTTTCGGGGTTAAAATTCATTTTTTTTATCTTTTACTGAGGGTTTAACTGTGCCAATTTAGGATGCTACACTAAGGATAAAAGGAACATGAGAATTAATTAGGTCCTTAGGGTTTCTTTTTTTGCATTTTAGCTAGGCGCTGCTAGGAACAATGAATCTCTGAGTGCAGTCCACCCTAGAATCCAACATGCTAGAGTATTTCATGCTGTAGTTTTGCATGCTTGAGGCCTAATCAAAGGCCAGTAGTCATCGTAAACTTGCATTATCAAAAGTTCATGTAGGATGTAGCATGCATGTTTCTTGAATATAAAATGTTCTTTTTATGCATATAATGTAGAAAATGATCATGTGAGTGCTATATTATGCATCTTTCCTTTTATTCAATTTAAAAATAACCACACACACCACGTTTCAATTAAAGACTAGTGAGTTGGAAGTGACATCCAACCACTAGTAGGGTTTCAACGATGATGGAGGTGACTTCCATTCGTTGGCCCAAATCCTATGTACCCTTGGATACGAGACCAATACTAGATTCGAGAACCTTTCGTACCTTGGAAAATTTGCATGTATTCTCTTGACTGGGGGAAAATAGGTGAGGATATGGGAGGACCTGTGCTCCCTGACCGTGTGTGGGCTTCATTACCACACATTATAGGTTGGATTACGCAACTTGGAGTTCATAACCAAGTTGTCAAGCTGTGAGTATATAGGTGAAAGCCAATTAAATTGAGATTATCATCCAATAAGCTTTCAAACATGATAAGAGTTTCTAATACTGATACAACAAATTGAAAACACATCAAACAGTTTGGGGCTAATTTTAAATCGTAAAAGAGATAATCACCATTGTATACCTTATTTGTATAATAAAAGATAAATCTAGATACTAGGTGCACCATGGTGGAGACACGGGGAGGTCGATAGAGGCTTAATATTGATGCCAATGACCAAGCCCCACAAAATTTATAATAAAATGTGTTGAACCCTCGCCCACATGCGCTTCCCGAACATCGTTCATCGAGCATCAAAGGAGACAATTCGACATGAGGGGACACCATTAAGCGTACCCCCGATAGAGGAGCTTCTATACACTCTTCTAGACATAGGATAGAGCATGGAGCTTCTCAGCATGAGGGTGCTCCACTTGGAGGCCATTACCGAGATTGCAGTACACGTGCATTTATGGGATTGACCGATGAGTATGTCATATAAAGAGCCAAGTTGGTACCCCTACGTACTAGGTCTACAAGATGTTCCATAACTCCAAATTCATAGTATATAAGATATCAAGATCCACCCATTTAGGGGCATGCTGACAGGCTAGCTTCTGAGCATAGGTCTGTTCACACTCCCACACATAGTGAACCTCGTAAGATCACTATCGATATATCCAAGGTGGGAGCCAATGGTACGTCACTGCATGAGTCATGCTGTTCCAGACAATTGGATGGTTTAGGTGGCATCCTTGAGCAGTTAGGCTATAAGCCTTCAATTTTGCCCACTCGTACTTTGAGTGAGCGTAGCGGGAGCATTATTAGGACCACCAGAGAACATGGGGAGGCTTCCAAACGCCCTCATGGTTCACATCCACCATTAGTGCATGGTGGCACACAACATAGGACTCAGCATGACGCCAATACTGTCTTCATGGACAAAGGCAAAAGTGTAGTGAATCTACCATATGGGTACAAAACCCATAAGGTCACTCGCACGAAGCACACATACCGGAGGCCTCTTACGACCGATCACATTGATATATCGCATAGACTGGTATCCAAGCAAAGACGATAAATACTTCAAGATCAATTAAAGGATGCCCATGCAGAGAGGCAGTGCATTGAAGATAAGAATCTTTAATCGCAGAGGCTCATTTGACAAAGATTATATGAGCAGTGTATGCATGAGGAATGCATCCTTGCCCAAAAGGAGTGTGTAGAATAGGAGGATAGGCTAGCCAGGGCTGGTTTATTCACTCACATTGAGCATGGAGAGCGCATTCATAGGAGGGATTTTTCACAAGCCGACATGCATCAAGAGCGTAGAGATACTCACACTCATGTTAGTGACCAACAAAGAGAACGACCACCATTGTTCGAAGATCAGGGGTAGTGATAATATGAGGAAGAAGAAGGAGACGAAGCCGATCATGGATACCTAAAGGCTACCACATTGAGGAGGAGGAAGATCAACGTCCTCCACCTTGACAGAGGAAGAATGTACCTCCAAGACCATCCTCATGTCAGCTTAGGGAGGAGGACTTTCTATCCTCGCAGGCCTATAAGGCCTTAGTAGAGAAAGTGAAAGCAATCGAGAGGCAAAGCATGACTTTTCAAAAGCTGACATTGAGAAAGATTCATAACGAGCCTTTGGATCCCTTGGTGCCTACTCTGGTATATCCTAAGCATTTTGTCATGCCCAGGCTAGATAAATTCAAAGGTGATGAAGATGTGCAAGAGCATGTCATAATATTTTTGGACGTATGCTTCTAAATTACAAGCAAAAATGCATTGCTTTTGCATACATTCATCACAACCCTTTCAGGCCCAACCCAGGAGTGGTTCAATCAGCTGAAGAAGCACAGTATCACCAGTTTTGAGCAACTGGTTGATGCCTTTCTTGAACACTTTTCTTTTAGCATCAAGAAGCAAGCTAACCTTTTCGATCTGGCTGCGCTGGCTCAGCACAATGATGAGCCAATCTTAGAATACAAAAATAGGTGGAGGAGATTAATGGCAAAGTTGACATTCCCTATTCCTGCTATAGAAATGACCTGGATGTTCATGAAGAGTTGTGCCAAGCACATCTCGTTGTTGTTGCAACTGCAACAATACCAGACATTCGAGGAAGATTTGGTGCAAGTCAAAGTGATTGAGGATATCAAGCTGCAAGAAGGTAACTTAAAGCTCAAAAATAGGAAGGAGGGACACAAGAAGAGCTCCACAAAACATCAAGACAAGCAGGCCCATGTCAATCAAGTGAGGTTAAACCTCCAAAGAGAAGATAAGGGGCAACAAAAGTAGAATTATTTAAGCCCAACCTCCTCCTACACAATACGAGCAGTGCAAGAATAATTACAAGGGCAAAAATAAGGAGCAATGTCTGCCTCGCCAATTCCCACCTTTGAAAAAATCATTGACATCAATATTACATAAATTATGTGAGTCTAAGGCAATCAGGTTGCTCGAAATTAAACTGGTTGATCCTAACTAGCCCAAGTCAAAGGGGCATCAGGATGATCTATTTTGTATCTTCCATTTCATAAAGGGCCACGACATCGAAGTGTGTTGGTCCTTCAAACATATAGTGCAGAATATGATTGATAAAGGTGAGCTTATAATGCCAAATAAACCACTGGCACTCGACAACCAAAACATGGGGATTTATTAAAATCCATTGCCAAACCATGAGGCACCATGCAACAATGTTGGCTAGGTCAACCAAGTGCGTGTCGAACCACCTACCCAAGGGTTCATAGGTATGGTTAATGTTGTTACCAGATATGGGAGGTATGAGAAGCCAAATCAACCTTGAGTTCCCATCAGGATACAAGCTACGCTGAATCAACGACCAGTTAAAAATATTCCAGGTCCACCAACCAGACCAATGGTGACCATACGAAGCAGGTTGGTTCAAAGCCTATAGATAACTCCTATGGAGTTGTCTATCTATGAGTTGATACAACAGTCCCCTAAGCACAGGGAGAATCTCATGGACATTTTGAGGTCCATCGAGGTAGAGTACCAAGATGCTCAAGCATTCACCAATTTTTTGGGACATGTACAACAGTGCCAGGAACCTATGATCCAATTATACGATCATAAAATCAAGACGGTTCCTGCAGATACGACTGAACCACCATTACATATCATCGCATGTGTTAATCACATGCCATTCAAGAGGGTCTTGATCGACACTAGTTTGTTGATCAATATTATAACGACCAAGGCGTTAAGTCCTTTAAAGTTGCCCAAGTCACATATTGTACCCATCGCATTTACATTGAGAGTGTTTAACGACGCGCTATGCTCAATGGTTGGCACAATCGTCCTACCTATTTAGGTGGGCCTAAAGACCATCCCCATGATGTGTCACATGATCAAAGGTGCCATGCAATATAACATCCTTCTTGGAAGGCCTTGGATTTGAGAAATGCGTTGCATTCCCTCCATACTACATCAATGTGTAAAATACATTCATGATGGACAAGTTCACATGGTGCCGTTAGACGAAGAGCCCTTCAATTTGTGAACTTAGCTAATTTTCCAGGGGGTTTCATACTCCCATAAATGCACCTAGATGTTTGGCCAACGTCATCGATTAAGAATCCAAGAGGAAAACAAAAGGTGCGTGCTCAACCATCGACATCTGTATCGCACAGATTCGAGCACACTACAACTTCTTTGAAACCAATTGCATCGACAATGCTTTGGGATGAAAGAAAGCTAAAGGTGAAAATGGACGAAAAGGAAAAGAAGCATGTGCCCAAAATAGTCGCCAATGAGGCTCCCACTACCATGGAAGTGGAAGAAGCCCAGGACAAAGCTGAGGAGGTACCTCAACTTGCCTTGCCTGCATCGTCAACAGGGTCATCCGCACCCTGGGTGATTGTTCATCTGGCCAACATAGGGTTAGGTGAATATATTGTGCAGAATGTCACCTTTGGACCAATCCTAGAGACTGCACAATCGATGGGCTGACATCATGCTCATCATTTTTCGGTTGGATCAATAGTGCCATTAGGAGAGCCACCCAATCAAATGAAATTCATCTACGCTGCGCAAGATCAGCTCCCTTCTTGAATACCTATGGATAAAAATGATGACGAACCATTCACAGTGAATGTTCGTTACCTATCCAACCCTGAATATTCCATGCATATTTTTGAATTATATCATTGGCATGGGTATGGCCTTGGTCTTTTTGAGCAAGGATGTAGGACTCCGCTTGAGCCGCATTATCAGTTGGCAATTGATAGGTTCAGGCTAGGGTTACAAATACGAGGATAGGATGATTTTCTTGCAGCATCCTTAGATCGCCTATACCTTAGTCTAGGGGATGATGTGGATTTCAACCCATATCACCCTAATATTTTTGTGTTCTAGAGGGATAGTCGGATGGTGTATTACATCACCATAGTGCCACCCGAGACGTATCATGAGAATATCTTAGTGGACAGTGAGCCCTCACCCGATAATAAGTCAGGGGATGAGGATGAGCCAGTTTATGAGGCAACATCATATTTATAGTCCTTATATTTGATTTTATCAGACAATGACGATAGTGATCAAGAAATAGCCTATATGAAGCCACATTTGCCAGAACATCCCATTTTAGTGGGGGAAAATGAGGGCTTGTATTATGATAACGATGAAGAAGATGAAACAGAGAGAGCGTACCTAGGACCCCCCTACTTACGCTATCACAATACACCATATACGACTAAGAACATGCACAGAGAGATTAATCTCAATCCTCACCTTAGGGGAAGACCACCAAACTTCAATGTGATCTATCACATGGTGTTTCCCGATCTACCTATGTACATAGAGCTCGTTGAGCTAAAAAATCCAATATTGCAATTAGTGCATAGAGAGGACCTAGTCATCCGTAGCCTACATAAAGAGGACCCATTTGTGCCCGTATCGATAGAGCCAAATCTCGAGTATGGGAGCTGCATCATTGATGTAGAAGTTTGTTCGTGTGGTCCTAGAGATCAATTCCATTCCATCAATATGATCTCCATTTATTTGACCACTCCACTCCATAATCCAGCCGATCCATCTAAACTATTGTGTTTAAATGTAGATGCTATCAACTGGGATCGTGTTGACTCGCCTGTTGAGCCTGAATATTTCTTCCCTGACAAAGAAATATTGTAACCGTTCCATTTTGCGCTAGGCTATGCTTATAATGTCTATCATGCTGAGGATGCTTCCAATGCAAAACCTATCAACCTAGCATATGACATCTATTTTATCCCTACGCCTCATCAGCTTAAGGAGGGATCACACATGTCAGTAGAGGAAACCTTCGATGTGGATATTAGTAATGATCCCACCAATCCAAGGAAGGTTAAATTTGGAGAGAGTCTCACTCCTGATGAGCATGCCACCCTCATCCCTCTACTGAATGAGAGACACAATCTTTTCACTTGGAATTACAAAGATATGTTAGGTTTAGACCCAAAACTAGTTACCCATAACCTTTCTCTAGACCTGTCAAATAAGCCAGTCAAGCAGAAGCTTAGAAATATGCATCCAACAATAGCCTTAATGGTGAAGGATGAATTGTAAAAGTTGTTGGATGTAGAGTTTGTAATCTCCATCGACTATCCGGAATGGGTATCCAATACGGTGCCTATAGGAAAACCCAATGGAAATATTCGTATTTGTATAGATTTTAGAGATCTGAATAAGGCAACACCAAAGGATTCATTTATGTTTTCGAATATTGATGCTCTTGTAGATGCAACTACAGGTCATGATATGCTCTCCTTGATAAACGATTTTTTTGGATACAATCAAATTCAAATTAAGCTTGAAGACCAGCATAAAACCATGTTTATAACACCATGGGAGACATTTTGCTATAAAGTTATGCCATTTGGCCTTAAAAACAATGGTGCCACAAATCAACGGGCCATAACATATATCTTTCATGATTATATGCATAAAATATTAGAAGACTATATTGATGACTTGTTGGCAAAGTCATTATTGTGTTCTCAGCATGCAGAGGTCTTAAGGAAGGTCTTCAATCGCCTAATAGAGCACAATGTCAGGTTGAACCCTAAGAAGTGCATTTTTAGCATAACTTCAGGAAAGCTCTTAGGGTTCATCATTTCAAATTGAGGGATCAAAGTCGACCCAGTAGAGGTTAAGGCTATTCTAGAGATGCGTCCTCCCTCAAACATCAAAGAATTAAGAAGCCTATAGGGCAAAGTAGCATCCATAAAGTGATTTATCACTCAATTATTAGATAAATGTTGACCCATGAATCAATTGCTACACAAGGGGGTCCCATTCAACTGGGACGAGGACTGTTGAGCAACCTTTGTTGAATTTAATCAATACTTGGTGACGCCACCAGTATTAGCTCCACCAAGGCCAAATGTGCCATTTCTACTATATATATTGGTAACTAACTTTGCATTAGGGACTATGTTAACCCAAAAGAATGTGCAAGGCAAAGAACAAGCCATATATTATATTAATTAAACCTTGGTGAGCTATGAGCTCGGATATCCATATGTAGAAAAGTTGTGTTTAGCAGTAGTGTTCGCTACAAGGAAACTACAACACTATATGTTGAGTCATACGACATATGTTATATCAAAACAAAATCCTTTGCAGTATATGATGAGTAAGACATATCATAATACACATACTGCAAAGTGGATCATGCTACTGACAAAATTTGATTTGGAATTCATAAGCCAAAAGTCCATTAAGGGATAACTCATAGTTGATCAGTTGGCTGAGGCACCTCTGTCAAAAAGTAGGCCTCTGACCATTGAGCTTATGGATGATGCGGTCTTCATTGTATCCGAGGCTCCCGAACCTGAAGAACTAGAAAATAATGCTGATATGCCCATGTTCTTCAATGGTTCAAACTGCGAGCAAGGAGGTGGTGTAGGAATAGTGTTTAGCACGCTTCAAGGAGCTCCAATGCCCTTGTTGTTCAAATTAGACTTTCCTTGCACCAACAACAACGTTGAATATGAAGCCCTACTATTGGGCCTCCATACAGCTGTTGCCATGAACATTAAAAGATTAAACATCTTTGGCTACTCCTTGCTCATAGTCAACCAAGTTAAGGGGCTCTTTCAATGCTGATGTCTCGTGTTAAAAGTTTATAAGGATCTTGTTGTTACATATATGGATAAATTGGAATGGTACAACATCGAGGCAATTCTTTGTTCATAAAATAGGTTCACAAACACCATGGTTTCTTTGGGATCCTTAATACCTCAAAATCCGTCTGTCGATTTTAATACCATCCATGTTAAAAAGCTCTCGCATCCTGCAGTGGAGCACGAAGCCTTTGATAATAAAATGTCAATCAACATGATTAGCATGGAACCAAAAGCTGAATGGTTCTATAAAGCTGAAGACTTTCTGAAGAAGGAACCATGGGGGTCATTAACCTCTTAGAGTCCAACGAGGAGTGGTACTACCATTCACCACAAGGTTATTTCTCGGTCTGCATTTGCACATATAGATACGCAGGGGGAGTAAGTCGTCTTGGCAGTCGAAGTCGAGGCTTACCAAAGTTGGATGTCATAAATCCAAGACTTCTTAAAACTTGGTTTGATCCCAGAGGGATTGTCGCATGTCGTAAAATGCACATTCAAGCAAAAAGTGACTAAATATGTCTTGCTAGGAGATATTTTGTATCGATGAGGTTACGATGGAGTTCTCCTTCATTGTCTAGAGCCCCAAGAAGCATCTTGGGTGATTTCACAAGCTCATGACAGTACGTGCGATGGCCATTTCAATGACATGGTCATTTTCAAGCGCATCCTTCGAATGGGTTACTATTGACCCACTATGGAGAAGTATTGCAGTGTGTATGTCAAGAAATGCATCAAATGTTAGCATCATGCTAATCTTACGCACTTGCCATCATAGGACTTACAACCCATCAAGTGACTTTACCATTTTATTAGTGGGGATTGGATCTCATCGGGAAGATCTCTCCCCCATCATCGGGCTGACATACTTTTATTATTACGACTATTGAGTACTTTAAAAAATGGGTGGAAGCAATACCCTTAACAACGATGACTGGAGCTCACATAAAAAAGTTTATACTTGAACATATCACATGTCATTTTGAGATTCCATCCAAGATAATTTTAGATAATGGAATGTCATTTAAGAACAAAACTATGAGAGCTTTGACATCTAAGTATAGAATCAAAAACCATTTTGCGACTCCATATTATCTGTAGGCAAACGGGAAAGCTGAAGCCTCAAACAAGACAATGGTGGCTATCTTGAAAAATATGGTCCATGAAAACCACAAATATTGGCATATCCAGCTGCCCCTTGCATTATGGGATTACAGGACTAGCATTCGGATGCCCACTAGGGCAACACTGTTTTCATTAGTATATGGCGCTAAGGGCATTATGCCCTTAGAGTTGGAAATTCCAACGTTGCACATTGCATTAAAAGAGTTTATTGATGATGACATCGCACGACAAACTCACCTAGATCAATTGACACTACTTTATGAACGTCGTGTGAATGCCCTTGAGCATCTTCACGTTTATCAAGAGCAATTAAAATGAGCTTACAATAACAAAGCCCATTAGAGAGACTTTAAAGTTGGGGATCTTGTCATGAAAGAGAACCAAAATAACTCTAATTTACCGCGTGATATGCAAGACAAATTCGTGGCTAATTGGCTAGGACCCTATATCAAATTTGAAAAGATTGGTCTAGGTACCTATCACCTAACGTCTCTAGGGGTGTTGAGGAGCCTGAACCTCTCAATATAATCTATATTAAGGTGTTCTATGCTTGAGAGCATAACAAAAGGCACAAAGGATTCCAAAAACCACTTGGTCATATCAGTTAAAGGCCCCAAGGGTTTGCTTAAAACCACTTGGTCATCCCAAAAGGCCTCAAGGGCTTGCTTAAAACCACTCAATCATCCCAAAAAATCCCCAAGGATTCCTAATAACCACTTGGTCATCCCTAAAAGATCCAAAGGTGCTCATAATCCCTTTGGTCAACTTAAAAGCCCCAAGGATTTTTTGAAAAATCGCTTGGTCAATTTAAAGGCTCCAAGGGTTCTTAAAACTGCTTGGTCAAATCCAAAAGGCTCCAAAGGCATGTACTCACCGTTTGGTCAAATATAAAGGCTTAAAATCCATAAAAATTAAAAAAAATCAATAAAATCCAAAAAAATTGGTAAAGCATAAAATAAAAAAAACATTTGCATTTGCATTTGCATTATGCATTTTCATTTACACATGCATTCATTGCATTGCATATAGGCATTTTGCATCCGTTGTATTCCGTAGTAGGATGGATTGTGTTTGTTAGTCTTACAAATGATGCCATGTTTGTGTTTCAATCACGCACCTCTGCATTTATCATAATCCATCATTCATGTGAGTAATTGTGTTTTTCAACACAACCCATAATGTTGCTATGAAGAATATACTAGGGTTTTTCGGTTATTCAATCATACCTAGAGGTCTTCTAAAGAGTTGATAGAAAGCTTGCTTTGCTTTTGTAGTTGAGGTCTAGTTTGTATAGCCCTTAGCATATCATAATTCTATCACTAATAAACAAATTAAACAATCCTAATAAGGACTAGGGGAAGATGAAAGCCACAAAGTAGGACCAAGTATCCTGAGGTGAAAAGAGTTATTATTTCTTATCCCCTTATGCAGACAATATGGAAAATATTAGTAATTGGCAAAAGGATAGGTTCATTCCTTACCCATAATCCCTTGCTTATAGTAAAATGAGCAATATCCCAGAGTGATATCCCACATCAATCCTCAAGATTGATACCCTAGATCGATATCATATATCGACATCCTAGATTGATATCATAAGATCGATATCCTCAATCGATATACCAGAAACAGTTTCCCCAAAGTAAAATCCCCAAAGGAAGTTTTTGAAGAAAATTATAAAATGTAAATGCCACAAAGGTAAGTCAAATGAAGATAAAATTGTACAAAGAAATTCAAATCAGTATAACATCCCTTGCTCAAGAAAAAATAAAGTACAAAATAAACAATGATTTTTATCACTAAAGTACAAAAATAAACAATGATTTTTATCACTTTATATGAGCAAGTATCCCGAAAAATTAAAGAAAAGAAGGGAGTGAACTTGAATCCATGGAATTGCAAGCACCAATGTACCTTACGCATGATGATATGTCTGATGCATTAACACCTTGTTTATGTACATACCAATGTTTGAATGTGGAAGAGCTAGATTTAGGTGTCCTATATCAGGTCTAGTCCAACTGAAATCTAAACCTAGGATTGGATAAACATTTGTAGACCCCCAATATTAGAAATGGGCTAAAATAATCTTGCCTGACATCGAGGTATGCTTGTGCCTTATCTTAATATATTCATCTGCATACACAGGGATAATGAACAGTTAGGGTATATCCTAGCAAAAGCCTTACATTTCAAAAGTCTAGTTTGGTCAGTATATAACTTTTGATCAGTCAACTAGGGTGTTTGAGTCTCATGGTAAACCTCAAAATTTCCCAAATAGCAACAATCAAATTTTCAAATGCAATCATCAAACATCAACTTCTTTTTTATAAGAGTTTTTTTTATTAGAATTATTTGTATTATATGATTAGATACCGAATGGATGTCAGAAATGATATTTATACGACCACTAATTATATTATACATATTATTTTAATTTACAAAAGCTTATGAACAGAAAACATACATCATTACATCTCACATATGGGTGTATTATCTTTCACAAAGAGATAAAGTGACTAAAATCCATGATTGTTATACATTCTATGGTGTCATCCATTAGATTGTTAAACACATATCACATTCATTCCTTATGTTTTAAGTAATTAAAGCATACATGTTCATTTACATTAGATTACCATCGTGTAAATAATGCATTACATTCATTACACCAGCATATCGTGACATCATCATAAATTAAATTCATACAATAAAACAAAATAAAATATACGTTTAAAAGTAAACATCGCATCCATATGCATCCATCATAAGTAGCACATCTACGCATTTAGATCATTGCATATCATCATCATCATAAATTAAAATAGCTATCTAGTGCATGTCATCCATACATCACATCATATAAACATAACATCAATATGAACATCTGCATCCATGTGCATAAACATAAACATAAAACATATAAATGACAAGTACACATAATGAGCCAAAATGATCAAATATCATATATATATATATAAATGTGTGTCCATAGGAGTACATAGAGGTACATCAAATACCCATAAGCTACATCTGTGTAGGTCCTCGACCTTACACTCAAAATAGTACTACAAAATATTAGTAGATATGTACTATAGAGGGCCTGTACCCCCAGCCTGTGAGTCACCGCTATCCCCCCTGCCATCCTTGTGGCTCTTGTACGAGCTAGCTCCATGTGTGCTAGAGGACCTGTGTGTCCTCTCGATCCTATGGGTCCTATGCCTCAAAATAGTAGAGGACTATCCTATTTCCCTGGTCCTGTATCGGCTCTACTGAGTATTGGAAGCATGTGGATCCTCTGGGACCTACCCATCAATAAACTTGATGTGGTCCTCTAGTTGGTCTATGCAGGCTACCCTACCTGTGTGCCTCTCTTTTCCCTCATCCACGAGGGCCTATAAGCACTAGATCTCTACCATGGGGTCTCAACCACCTAGCAACAATAAATATGGTGTGGTTGGAGATCCCATGATGGCCTAGGAGGATGAAGGATCCCCCCTCTATACCCAGAGCAAATCCCTCTCTATAGTAGTCGCACCCAGTCACGCCTATGGCAGATCACACTCACTGTTGAGATTGCAGACCTGTGTATCTACCGCTTTAGCCCATGTAGTGAGAGCTGTCACCTCAGCCTGGGCCTACTGTAGCTGCCTCTCGCTATGAGACAATTTTACCTATAGAACGATGATAGTGGTATCCCATTGCAACTGCTCGGTCTACAACCTCCCAATTTGACTCTAAATATCAGTAACCTAAGCTATTAGCTACCCCACCTCACTATCAGGAGGTGCCTCACCCTACTATGGTGCCTCCTCTTCAACCTCAACCTATGGAGCCTCCTCTATGATGGCCTCTGTGTCCCATCTGCCCTCGGTTCATTGGCGCATATTGCGCCCATCTAGATCAACCTCTGCCTCGTCATCTATTTGGCCAAGGGGCCTCGATCCCTACCACTATAGTAGGGACCACCAAGTATCATACACTAGGGTGATACCATACCTAGCCATGCCTAACTCTTGGAAGTTTTCGTTCTCATATCCAAGCGGTGTCGGTCGAATCCAGGGCAAATCTCTCTTTAGTACCAAGCATCAGTAGATGGTAGGCATAGCTGAAATATCCTATACAAACCCAAACTAGCAAAGGACACATGAGTAGAATTGGTACTCACAAATATTAGCCTTGCGATCGAGTAACCACTTGTCTTGCCTCACCTTGCGTAGTCGCTCGCCAGCCTCCTTCCATGCAGAGCAATCCATGTACGGATGCCACTCTCTGTAGTCTGACCAGAGCTATGCAAATCTAGTTATGTAATGGTCCATGACCCTAGCATGAGACCTGCTCAAAAACCCCTCCTCCTCATGAGGCCAACATGTCGCATAGTACTGGTGCATGTCAAGAATAGTAGTGATGACGAGCGATAGGTCGGTCGGTCGCTCGATCCTGATATGCTGCCAACCCCAGATCTAAAGTAATAGGCTGCAATTGAGACCAACCTAACTATTGCATGTAGCCTGGTACAATTCCTAGTATAGCTAACATAATAGAGTGCTGCCCTAAGCTAAGAGCAGTGGCTGCTACATGGAGCTCTACGTAATTCTCATAACAATGGCCAGGAGGTTCTAGGGGATCCTCACACCCGAGGAGTCTGGAAGCACAATTTGAATGACCAGATGCATAAAGATGGCCTCTCGAATAGAGAAGATGCCCTTCTCCTACCAATATCCGATGTGGATGCCCCCATGATCAGTCTTGCCTTGGGCATCCTCGTTATGGTCACCAAAGATATCATTAAAAACATCCTCCTTTTTAGTTAAAGGAGTGGAGGTGATGGGCTCCCCATCGATCGGTATCCTAAAGATCTACTAGACGTCCTCCAATGTAATAGTCATTTCACCTATGGGTAGGTGAAATATGTTGGTCCGTGCATCCCAGCACCAGGCCAACGTAGTCATGTACATCGGATCTACCCTGATCGTAGGTATATCAAGCATATAGCCAAGGCCAACCGCACTGAACCACTTCTGCTCCTGGTTAGTGAGTTGTCTACGGAGGATGCAAAGGATATCTGGCTCCTTGGCTCTAGAGGTCAATTTTTGAAAAGAACATTGCATAAGGAAAAAGATAACTAAAAACAACTAAAAATAGCTAAAAAATGACCTAAAAAAGATAAACAAATCTAAAAATTGCTAAAAATACAAAAACATGCAAAAAGTGATCAAAAATTTCAAAACAATTCAAAAATGCATCTCAAAAGTGCAATAAATGACATTAATTACCAAGAAAAATAAAAAAATTGATAAAAAATTGATTTTTTTTTCTAATGTTGGGAACCGTAGGTCAAATATGCAGTCCACGTAACAGTCAAAAAATTGACCATTGGGATTTGAATCCCATCGTGGCTGACAGCTACGGTCTCCAATCTAACAATTGGGAACCGCATCTGCCAGTTGCAGTCTAGGAATGTGACCTTTTATGGATCACTTCCTAGCCTGGCACCCAAGAAAATTAAATCCTAATCTAGCCTAGACTAGTGTGAGGTTCTTTGCCAGTAGTTTAGTGAGGTTAATTGAACTCATTTATTAATGTGGTTCATTTTAAACTGGTAAGGAGTGCAAGGCCTCGGTTTAGAGTTACCTTTCCCGCACCGATGCCTCGACTAGATGAAGACTACGACGGGTCTACCATCGAGATGTGTGTGAGGTAGAAGGTTGTGGTTTCAGCAACACTTCCCATAAAATATGTTTTCTAATATCTTAGAGCTCTCCAGTTGCAATCAATTTCAAGGAATAATAATGCAATTTTCAAATGGGAAAAATTTATATACTTTTTCTAATTTTGTTGGACCGTAGCTAACAATGGCGGTCCCAAAATTAGGGTTTGCCGACCGCAACTCTAAGCTACGGTTCCCAAACTTTGAAATACCAACCGCAGGTCATGCTTGCGATTTGCAACTGACATTAAATGTGCTAAAATCCCACCATGGAAAGGTATTAAATGGTAAATTAATGATTCTTGATGGATCCGAATCTCAATAAGAACAATCAATTTATAAAATTTGGTGATGTTCAAGCACCAAGATCAATTAAAAATTCAAAAAGTCAAAAAAAAAAGATTATTAAACAAGTCAAAAGCCAAATGCACCTCGTATTCAGTTATTTACCCAAACACTTAGCAATTGTAGCGATTGATGCTCCATGCAATCCGATGAGATGAGTAAAAAACCATAAGGACATTTGGGGCATAATTGTCATTGTTGATTTGATATTCTTCTTTTCAATCTCGAAGAAGGCCTTCAAGGCTAGACCGCTCCACAGGAATGAGGCGTTTATGTCATTTCTCCTATGACCTCTTTTCAGCAGATCATCGACAAATTGATTCAACATAAATCTAATTGAACTTCCTGAAATGACCAGAAGTTGACATTTGATCTAACAACATGTAAATAACACAAGTCATTCAGAAACATATGCTTTATTCATTATCAAATTTGTATCGGTTACAAATAGGGAGAGTTTTCCCCTTTTCTTTTCATGAATAAACAATATAGGCCTGATGCCTCCTTCTGATGTCCCTCAGTGTAGGTGGGCTTCGTTGTATGCGGGCCACCACTGGGTTGTTGTTTGTTGGTGTTCCTTTCTTTCAAATCTGTTGCATAACCTGAAAGAAACTTGCAAGAAAGGGTCAATACGTTGGGGGGCTTGCCCTAGTCAGGCCCCATATTTAAGAAGATGAAATGACTATAAAACTGTAACATAAATCCAAATAAAATGTGCAGAAGGTAATTATAGGCTGAAACAAAGCTTACCTCCCAAATTTGGGGTGATTTGGGGCTTGCAGATGTGATTCGCGACCCGGGTTGCGAATTGGGGCCGGATTCGTAGGGCAGGCTACGATTTGAGCTGTGATGCTCTTCTGGTGAAATCTCTCTGGTAGATCGATCCTAAGGCAGCTGGAGTGCCTCTGTGTGCTATCAGAATCCGACTGTGTGCATCGGAGAAGTAGACTGTTCAATGTTGGCTTTCCATTTCAATAGAGTAACTGTACTTTGTTGAATTAGGGAATCAGACTTAATTAGGGGTTTAGGACCCACTATTTATAGGCAAATGCAAGGTGCAGGGGGGTTAGATAGACTAAACCTAGGTTTGGTTCTGACTAGGTTTAGGTTAAGAAATGCTATGTGGCAGCATCTCATTCTAAGTAGGAAATATCCTATCCTCACACATGTGTGAGGAAGGATTAGTGCTAATCCTAATTAAGCCTTAAGCATGTTTAGGGGAGGATTAAAAGAAAACCCTAGGAAACCCTAAATTGGCACATGTGGGAGGATTTGATTAACACTAATTATGAATTAAGAGTTAATTAATCCAATTTTGCCCTAAAAAGGGGCTTAAGTGAAGTCAACATTAAATTAGAATTTGATAATTGACTTTTAATTGATTTTGCCAATTAATACCCCGTGGGGGTGTCAATTGAGTGTAAATGGGCTATGCATCACCTCGGGTTGTCGTCTGAAGGTATCTTGATGCATAAGATGTGGTTTTGTGGACTTATTAGGGTTTTGGACCTGAAAGCCACTTGTGGAAGTCTACACGTTACTATGGCAATCTATGGCGATCTATGCATGACTACACATGACTACAACCATCTATGCATGACTACGCATGTCTACGCATAACTACAATAGTCTACAATAGCCTAGGGATGCCTAGAATCACCTATAGATATGCAAAAATAGCAATGTGTGACTTTTGGGTGTCTACATTTTACCCCTTTTTGTACTATACTATGTGGAACATAGTTTAATACAAAAATATGAAGGGTTTGTGTAGAAGGAAAAGGGATAGAAGGGGAATGGAATCCAATCAAAGGGTATGTAGCCGCTCAAAGCGTGACCATACAAATCAATCGGGTATCCAGGGAAAAGAAGAGAAAGAAATGGAATCTAATCGAAGGTATGTAGCCGCTCGAAGCATGACCATACAACATCAATTGAATGTCCACAGAGGAAGAAGAGAGGAAGGAAAGAAGGAAAAGAGGAAAGAGATAAAAACAATGCTAGTAAGGGAAAATGAATGGTTATGAATGCAATGATGTGATTTTGTTGAGTCCGTATGACATTTACGATGCCATACTAGTTGCTTGAGAACAACAACTTTTGACTGCTTTGCTTTTATGACCAGATCAACGTGGTCCAAAAGTATGATTAGGACAAAAGCCTAACTAAATTTTTGTTGTTGATTGATTGATGAGAACATGGCGACAAGTGTCAAACCATTTGAGCTAGTTTAACATTGGGATTCATCAACTCATGATCATATCATTGTGTCCATGATGTCAGTGAAGTCCATTTCCAAATGTTGCGCTAGGATTGATCAAACGTATCATCCATTGTGTACTCGACGTACATGAATGCTAGATTGACTTCTCCATGGTAACGCGTAACTCTCCTGATGTAACCCATGTCTGTTTGGGATTGAGATTATAATCGTATGATAATATTCAGCAAAAAATTTTGTAGACAAATGCGCTAACCGTGCTTTTGGATTTTTGATGTTGTGGTTGCATGCAAAACTGACTTTGGATATGAATACCCCCTCAAACGAGGAATCAACAATGAGGTGAATGAAGTGTGATGAATGGATGATGCAATGATTGATAAAGATACCAATGCATGATGGATATGATTGCTTAGTACAAAAAGAAAAGAATGGGATCTAGTCAAAGGTATGTAGCCACTCGAAGCGTGACCATACAACATTGACTGGATAGCCAAGAGGGAGAAGAGAAAAGAATGGGATCTAATCAAAGGTATGTAGCCACTCGAAGCATGACCATACAACATTGATTGGATAGCCAAGAAGGAGAAGAGAAAATAATGGGATCTAATCAAAGGTATGTAGCCACTCAAAGCGTGACCATACAACATTGATTGGATAGCCAAGAAGGAGAAGAGAAAATAATGGGATCTAATCAAAGGTATGTAGCCACTCGAAGCATGACCATACAACATTGATTGGATAGCCAAGAAGGAGAAAGAAAAAGAGAGGGAAAAAAGAAATAAAAAGGAATGCTAATAAAATGAAATAGGTGATTGCAAATGCAATGTTGTGTTGTTGTTGTATCTGTATGACATTTACGATGCCATACTAGTTGCTTGAGAATGACAATGGTTGTCGGTTGTGCTTTTGCGACCAGGTCTGCATGGTCGCGGAGTATGACTATGATGAGTTTGTCGATAAAATGCAACGTGTGTGTGCAAGTGGTGTTAAAAGGTAAGTTTTTGAGGCTCCTAGGGTTTTAGAGGGCATTTCCCTACTTTCCTAGGGTTTTGGGGATGTTTTGGTGTGTTCTGATTGAATTCGTTACCTGGGTCATGATTTTGACCTCATTCGTGACCTGGGTCATGATTTTGACCTAACTCATGACCTGGGTCATGAAACGGCAAGTAAGTAGTATTTTAGCCCAAATATGCATGGTGGGGGCTCATTTGGATGATGCACATGTGTGGAAAGCAACTTGGGAGAGCAGTTGATGGCACGCAAGGAGCACGATTAGCGATTGTGAGAGCCAGGATGATGAAGGGACGCAGACCAGCTGGCATCAGATGCGGGGATCCACCGGTAAGTGATCTTTGACTTTGTTTTGTTTGTATTTTATTTTTCTGGGAAAATATGAATGAGGGGGGGAGGTTTTCATCCCGATTTAAAAAAATTGTAACTTTTAATTAAAATTTTGAACACGTAGTGATAGACGGGCCAAATGGGTACCCAAAAGTGCGGTCGGTTTTTCAATTGGATTTGTTTTATCACCAATTTGACCGGGTAATGGGTAGAGTAGGTGTAGAGTTTGACTATCAGTTTGTGAGGTAACGGTGTACTGACATCGATATGTTTTTGCATTTTGTCTGCTAAAGTAGGAAATGGGTATTTGGTTATGTGACTATTTTATTTTTATGACTTCGTTTGATGTGATTTTGGTATTCGATGGTTTGAGGTGTAATGTGTGAATACTAGGACGTTAGATCTGCCATATTAGAGGTAGAATATTTAAAAAATAATGACACTTTCACCGCAGAAGGGCAAAATGGGTGTCCAAAAATGTTAGTTGTTTTGGTAGTTGATTTCATTTGACATGCCTTTGATTTACGTGCCACGGTGTAGATAGTAGTAAACTGAAAATGAGCTATAGGGAGCCCGATGTAGACTGTACTTGATGTCAGTTTGAATTTCCACCACTAAATGGGCAAATGGGTATCTAAAAATGTGACTGTTATTTTTAGATTGCGTGCCTGGATATGTTTTCGGTATTGGTGTTTTTAGGACAGATTTGATTGGTAGATCTGTGTTGATTGGTGCTTTGTTTCTGAATTTTGTTGACACATTTACCATTAAGTGGGCAAATGGGTATCCAAAAATGTGATTTGTTTTTTGTATGTCATATTAATTGATCATGTTTTAGATTGCATGCCATATTAGTTGTATAGTTGAGTTTGTTATTGGTTGTTTGGGCGATCAATGTGTATTGTATGTCGTATGTGTTTGGATTATTGCCATAAAATGACAAAATGGGTATCCAAATATGTGATTGTGTTGTTGATGTGTTTTATCATTTTATTTGTATGTTATTTTGTCTCGAGATGCATGTCAAATTAAATGTTTTTAATTTGTAAATTTTGAGTGATGATGTTATATGTGATTGATTTGTTATGTGGGTTACTGATGGGTGTTGTGTTATGTGTTGAACAGGTGAAGTCGCTTGAACCTCGTCATCGGGTGAGAAAGTTTAAGCAAGGTTTTGAAAAGCTGATGAAGACCGAGGAGGAATTGTAGTGGTTAGATGACATACACTTCCGTGGTGTATGGGAGTGTAAGAGCATCTTTACTAATAGGGCATTTGTGTCTGCCTTATGTGAGCGGTGGGATGCAGACCGAAACACTTTTCATTTTCCTATGGGGGAAATGACCGTGACATTGGAGGATGTGTATCGCATCTATCGATTGCCAATTGAGGGTGTTCCTGTGAGGGCAGCCGAATATGGGAGGAAGGACGAGGTGTTGGAGAGATTCTTTGGGGCTGGGTGGAGAGAGATCGATGCTGCCAAGATGGACTATGAGTGGTTGTGGTGTCAGAAGAAGATATCCGATAGGCAGTGTGTGGCTATGATGATGATATCTACCTATGCTCTGCTTGATAGTTCTGGGTTTTTGTTTACCTAGAACATGTTGGACATAGTTAGTGACCTGGTGGAGCACAAGGTTGTGTTTGCTTGGGCACCTACGCTTTTGGCCCAAGCGTATCGTGAGTTATATGAGGTGGTTCAAGGTAGACGAATGGGATTGAGTGTGATTCCCTTACTGTAGGTATGGGCATGGGAACACATAGCCATTGAGAGGCCCTCTTTGCTACCTCACCCTATTCATGAGGAGGATGAGGAGCTTCCTTATGCCTTGAGATGGAGTACAGAGGTGGAGCAGGGTATGAAGAGGCCTCATGAGGGTGATCCAATTTTGTGGAGGATTAAGTTTAGTGAGTTGACAATAGATGACATTATATGGAGGCCATGGATGGGTGGAGTGAGTTGGAGAGAGGATGATGAGCAGTTACAGGCTATACAATGGGGCAGATGGTTGGTGGGGAGATATACTCGATAGACTGAGTATTTTTAGTTTGATCGAGTACAATGCTAGTTTGGTTTATGATAGGATGTTCCAGGGACTCCTATTAGCTATTTTAGGTGATAGGGAGATAGAGGAGAGCACCCTATTGTACCACCTTGGGTTGGGGAGAGAGACCCTCCTATGGATATCCCAGATATAGGGGATGTAGGGATGACATCAGAGTTTGATGCCTGGTGGGTGCTATAGTCTTGGGAGCCTGGGAGAGGTGTGGTGGATGGGTGGGTAGCACATGTTGTTGGGGCATCTCCACTAGAGAGGAGGATGAGTAGGAGGACTCAGGCTAGGGGAGTGAGTATGACTACTGTTGAGGAGGATGTTCCTCTATGATGGTCATGACATCACATAGGTGCCTCGATGAGCACCCAGGGCATGAGGGTAGAGGAGGTGGATGTGGGTGTAGAGGTTGGGATGGAGTAGACTATTGGAGCATAGGTTGAGGGAGGTGAGGTGGCTGGTATGGGTGGTATCGATGATACCATTGATATTGGGGTATTTGCTGATATAGCACAACAAATTCCTAATGATATTTTGGAGAGGCCAGCTATAGAGGATGTACAGAGGTTGCATGATCAGATTCAATAGTTGGAGGTAGACATGGTGGAGATGAGGGCTGCTATGTCTATGAAGGATCAGGTGATCGATACTCTGACTAGTCAGTTGGTGATCGAGGCCACTAAGAAGATGATGTGCGAGACTACCTTGTTAGTGCATGAGATCCCTCTACCTGATTATGGTAATATCATGGTGTAGTCTGGATCACAATCATAGGTGTGGGTGCCATCACATCAGAGTCAGCATAGTGTGGCTACTATGGGACAGAGAGGTGCTAGGGCTGAGGTTCAGGATCAGCCTACTATGGATCCAGTTTCAAAGTTTAGGGTGGAGTCGAGTCGGGCTACAGGGATGCGAGTGAGCCATGAGGGCCATGGGGAGACTCCTAGTGGGAGCTAGGATAGCTATTACTGATTGTAGCCTATGGGCATTTTGTTTGGATGATATATGATGATGGGCATGATCCCAGGTTGTAGCCTTCGGGAATTTTGTATGGATGATATATATATACTCTGTTGATTTTGGCTATTATATACATGTGTTATTTTGATGGTTTGAATTGTGTTCTTGTTTATGTTTGCATGGATTAGTATAACATAGTTTGTAGATATGTCTGATGAATAGATATACATGTATGACATGGTTTAGATCTATTATCGTATTGTGGTATGAATGGATTGTAGAATAGTGTTATGATTGTATTTCCAATATGACATGATGTGATATTAATTATGATTTTGTAATGAATGTATGTATAGTAATTGTGATATTTATGATTCTATACTGAAATACGTATGGGATGAATGCAATAAATGTAATTTGATATGAAATGCATGTAGGATGGATGCAATACTATAATGTGTATCAAATGTATCTGACATAGATGCATGTATGCATGTATGGACTTACTGAAATGCGCCAAGGAAGCACTTGTATCATTGCATTTACCTGTATGGATGCTATCCATTCCATGATTTCAGGATCGATGGATAATGTAAGGCATGTGTAATAGTTTTGACTAACATAGTTATGACAATCAAATCTCAAACCCTTAGCTATGCAAGTGTTGTGGCAACTTATAACATGATCGGGCTGGTTCAAAGTCTATCTTGGACCTATGTGTGTGAATGTGTAATGTTCATTTATCCATTTTGAGGGAGGTAGGATTAACCCATTGTAGATGCTACCATACTAGCTAGCTCATCCATCCACAATAGTGATTTCTACAGAAGTGAGATGCTAATGTGAGAGATGTGTTGTCACCCGTAAGATTATTCCCATTGGTAGGGTTAGGAGCCTTTTGGTGGAAATTATCCCATAGTGTTATGTTGAACCTAAGGACCAAAGGTGATAAGCATAACATGTGTGATATCAAGAGGTGTTTCCTTTTGTTTTTTGCCCCTGTTCTAGTGTTGACCTATCTGATTGTGGTAGTGCTCTTTTCATTTTTTTTTTTTTTTTGTGGTGCTCTTTTTGTATGGGCGATGAAGTTTGTTTTCTACCCAATCATTTATTTTTGCTTATGCTTGATCCCTTTGTTTATCCCCAGGTCGTATGTTGACCATGCAGGCGATAGGACGAGCAGGGGATACCGTTCGCTAGATGGTGATATCTACTCAAGATGTCCTCTTTCCTAGGCTCAAAATTGTTAATGTGTGACCTGTTGTGAGCGATCCATGAGAGAAGTTGAACCAGCCTAAAAGACCATAAGAAGAATGTACAAGACTCAGTAGCTATGGGTGACACTTGATTGCCTAAACTACAGAGTAGTCAAAATTAAACACGACACCTATGTATACCCTGATCCTAAAAAAGGGGGAATGGACATCCAGGTGGTGATGCTAACAAGTGCATGTATTATTCCTGTTGCAGTGCATTTTGGGAGAGAATGTACAAACATGAATTAAAATTTTAACTATAAAGCATATGGATATGTGCAATGCATGTAACTGTAAATGATGCAAGTGGAGGAATGCAATATTTACAAGAAGAAGGTTATGTTGTTTAGAAAGAGAATTTTAGAAGAACCTATTTACAGATGAGTGAAGTATGTAATGATGATAGAAAATACGATGCTATGATCATGGTTGCCCCAACGTGTGGGGTGTGTGTGTAGTAGATGTATAAGCTTGTGAGTTGTATAAGTGTATGTAATAGTCGTCAAGAAGAAAGAAGATGTAAAAGTGGAATGTATAGGTGGAAGAAGTGAGAAGAAATAGGCTTTGGTGACCAATCAAGGTAAGGGGATCACCAACAACTGGTAATGATAGAAGAGAAGAAATAAATCAACGTATGTAAGAAGTAGAAGAATGAGATAGAAGAAGATGAGTAACTAACACTACTATCGGGAAAAATGGCATAGATCTGGGTGGGAGTGGGATGGTGAAGTGATGACATGGCTAGAGTTGTGGCTAGAGCCATAGTTGGAAATATTATGAATATAATGAGTGGGCGCTATTAGGGTACTATGGGGTGGTAAAGTCCTGGGAGTGATGTGGTATGGAGGACTAACAAGTCGGCTAAATGGAAAAGAATGCTCTGGTGATGGGGTACGCTCATCGTGCAACATGTTGTGCACCAGGGTTTCGAATGATCTGCATTCTTTGATATCACGGCCTGGCTGGTGATGGTAGATGCAAAATTGATTCTCATTATAATTGTGTAGTTTAGGACATGAGGGGTCAGTAGGTCGAATCTCAGGTAGGTCAATAAGACCTTGATGCATGAGATGATGGAACATTTTAGATAGTGGTGTATGTGGAATAGGCATAGGATAGATGTAAGGCTCTGGTGGAGGTGAGCATGGTCTAGGTGAAAGAAGTTCTGGTAATGGAGGCATGGGTCTAGGTTCTAGCATGGGTCGAGTTTGGGGTCAGGGAAGGGATCTACATGGTGGTGAGGATGGATGGGTCATGGAAGACTATCATGGGTGAACGTGGCAATGATAGTGGCTCATCTGCAACTCCAGAGCTTCGATACGGGAGATGAGATGTTGTATCTCATGGTGTGGTGGTGATGGTATTGGGGAAGGGGGTGATCGAGATTCCAAGGTGAATGGAATAGCTCGATGCATGGTAGAAAAAGGATAGGGCTATGATGAGGAAGCAATGAAATGAAATGACTATGATGATTGTAAGATTTGTTGGGGTGGTAAGCCTCATAGTGGTGAAGGTGGTGTTTTGAGGACCGGTGGCATGGGTGATGGCCCTGGGCGATGGCATGAATGGGAGGAGGGCATGTTTTCATGACCAGCTTGAGTAGCTTGGACCGCATGGGCTTATAGAGCTTAGGCATAAGTAGACTCACCATTGGGAAGGGGAGTGGGTAGAAATGTAGGGCAAGGTTGATGAGGTGCGTACTCCCTATTAGGTGGGTGGTAGGATCCTATGGGATGATGGGGATGATTTGTGGGTGAGTAATGATATCTGAGGTCATCAGACGGATGGGAGGATGATCCTTGTGCTTGTGGTTGGGTGGATTCCTCTTTGTCATCGAAAGAGGACATGGTGATCTGGCTATCGCTAGAGTGTGGTGAATAGGATGAGCCTCACTGGTGAGGGGAATGGTGTTGAGGTGAAGTGTGGTGACCTGATCGGGATGAGTGCGAGGAGCGCCTAGCATGAAGGGTGGCTGGTGGTTGGGCGAGATCGACCGATGTAATGGGTTTTTGCTGTGCTGTAGATGGTCCTGCATGGTTGTAGGTGAGGCCATTGTAGTTCTTTCCTACTGATGATGTGAGTCCTACAAAAGGAAAAACAAATACCCCGAGCATAAAAATGGTAGAAAGGTGAAATGTACATGTATAGAGAAATAATAAAGCAAAAATAATAGATTCACATGGTGATGTGCTTGGTGATTTATTTCTAATACTATGTGACACTTGTGATGGTGAATGTGATTATGCATCATGCATTAAATGCATGAAGGTGCAAGATTTTGATGGGTTCAAGATCATTAAAGCCTTCAAGATCGGCTAGATGATATGCTCCTGAACCATATTTGTGTATAACCATAAATGGACCTAACCAGTTTGGAGTGAATTTATCACTGTTGGTGAGGTTGACTTGTGATTTGCTAGTTCTCTTTGAGAACCAAGTCACCAATATTATATTCATATTGATGTACCTTACTATTGTAGGCACGATGAAGGTGATCTTGATATACTCGTGTGTGCTCGATGGCATGGATGCGACGTTCATCGAGGAGTGTTAGTTGATCTAGATGAGCTTGGCGAGCAGTGTCATCATCAATGAAATATTTCATGGATATTCATAAAGAGGGTATCTCCAGCTCAAGGGGCATGATAGCCTCTACCCCATAGACAAGTGAAAAATGTGTTGCCCCAGTGGGAGTATGAATGCTCGTACGATAGGCCCACAAGGCTAGGGGCATTTGGTTATGCCAGTCTCGATGAGATTTCGCTATAGTTTTATGAAGAATAGAGCAGATGGTTTTGTTAGTGGCTTCGACCTAGCCATTTCCTTGAGGGTAATATGGGGTCAAAAAGCTATGATGTATGTGAAATCTATTGCATAGAGCTCGAATAGTTTTTTTTTGAAATATTTCCCATTATCTAAAATAATTTGGGAGGGAATTCCGAAGCGGCATATGATGTGCTCCATGATGAATGTTGTAATTTTGGCTCCTGTAGTTTGGACCAATGGGATGGCTTCGACCCACTTTGTAAAATATTTTATTGCTATAATGATAAATTTATGATTGCTAGAGGATGCAGGTGTAATTTTTCCAATTAGATCCAAGCCCCATTGGGAGAAGGGCCACATGGACTGGATTGGTTGAAGTGCTTGGGATGGTAAATGTGTTAAGTTGGCATGTTGTTGGCATTTGATGCAACGTTTAACATACTCGCAGTAGTCTTGCTCCATTTTAGGCTAGTAGTAGCCCATACGGAGAATGCATTTAGTAATCACCATGCCACTGAAATGGCCACCACAAGTGTCATCATGGGTTTCTTGTACAACCCATTGTGATTCTTGTGGTTCTAGGCAATGCAAGAGTATACCATCATAGCTACGATGGTAAAGGATGTCCCCCAACAAGGTGTAGTGTATCACTCTTTATTTAAAGGTTCGGCATTGAGCATGGGGTAGATCACATGGTAGGAAACCTAGTTTGATGTATTCTTTGATCTGTGAGAACCATGGGTCGTGAGGTTCAATGTTTACCACATATACACCACCATCATCTATGGGGGGTGTGGGTGATATAGCAGATTGTGTAAGCGTATGAATGGTTACAGATGTCATGTTGGACATTGGATTTTGTGGGATAAGGGACCCTAGGGAGGCCATGGTGTCTACAAAATGGTTTGATGAGTGCGGTGCGGCTTCGAGGTAATACCATTCAAACTGGGATAAGAGTTGTTGGGTGATCTTCTTGTATTGTTGGAGAATTGGACAATTGCATAGCCAAAGTTCCTGCACTTGATTGACAATCAAGAGTGAATCACCTATGATGTGAAGGTGCTTGATGTGCATAGTGTGTGCTTGTTTCAGTCCTAATATTAGGGCTTCATACTCTACATTGTTATTGGTACAGGGAAAATCAAGTTTGAATGAAAATGGGAGTGGTTCTCCTTCAGGTGTAAAGAAAACAATACCTGCACCCCCAGCATGGAGACACCTAGACCCATCAAAGAACATAGTGAGGTCAGCCATGAATTCTGGTTCGACGTACTCCTCATCTTCGGTTATGTGAAAGATAGAGTCATCGGGGAGTTGGATGAGTAAGGGTTGATTGTCAGTTATAGGGGCTTCAGCCAGTTGGTCAGCAATGACTTGCCCTTTGATAGACTTTTGAGATACGAATTCTAGGTCGAACTCGGTTAGGAGCATAATCCATTTAGCTGTGCGTGAGTTGTGATAACTCTTGTTCATCATATACCATAGGGGATTGTCTCGGGCGATGACAAAAGTTGTGTGGTTTAACATGTAGTGTCTTAGCTTCTGGGTGGTGAATACTACTGCTAGGCATAGCTTCTCCATGTACCCGTATCTCATTTCATAACTAACTAATGTACGACTGATATAGTAGATAGCTTGCTCTTTGTCGAGAGCATTTTTTTGAGCTAGGAGTGTACCTAGCACAAACTCTATGGCTGAGATGTATAGAGTCAATGGTAATTGTGGATGCGATGGTGACATAACCGATGATGATGTGAGGTAAGTTTTGATAGCATTGAATGTAGCTTGATAGTTTTCATCCCATTTAAAGTGTACTCCTTTTTGTAGGAGATGATTGAATGGTTGGCATTTGTCTGATAATTGTGCTATAAATCTATGAATAGAGGTGATCTTGCCCTGTAAGCTACGTAATTTCTTTAAGGTAGTAGGAGGAGGCATCTCGATGATGGATTTCACCTTGCTAGGATCAACCTCAATGCCTCATTGGGAGACAATGAATCCTAGTATCTTTCCAGATGTAACATCGAACACACACTTTTTTGGATTGAGGCGCACGTTGTGTTCTAGTAGTCGATCAAAAATCTGATGAAGATCTTCGAGATGATCAACACATTTCTTTGATTTGGCTATAAGGTCATCTACATAGTCTTCCACAATTTTGTGCATTAGGTCATGAAATATGTAGGTCATGGCTCATTGATAGGTTGCCCCAACATTTTTAAGGCCAAAGGGCATGACCTTGTAGCAAAAAGTCCCCCAAGGTGTTGTGAAGGAAGTTTTGTGTTGATCTACTGGGTTGATCCTAATTTTATTATATCCAAAAAATCCATCCATGAGGGAAATCATTTCATGACCTACGATGGAGTCAACCAGGGAATCAATGTTGGGTAACGGGAAGTTGTCTTTGGGACAAGCTTTGTTTAGGTCATGAAAGTCTATGTAGACGTGAACATCACCAGATGGTTTAGGGATAGGGACCATGTTGGATACCCACTCGAGATAGTCGATGGGTATTATGAAATCAACATCTAGGAGCTTTTGAAGCTCAGATTTTACTATCAATGTGATAGTCGGATGCATGCATCATAGTTTCTATCTCACTAGTTTGGCATTGGGATCTAGTATAAGATTATGCACTACCACGATAGGGTCAAGTCCCGACATGTCTTTGTAAGACCATGCGAACACTTTTATATACTTGCATAAGAAGTTCATGAAGGTGATACGCTCCTCGGGTGAGAGGTTGGTGGCTAGTTTGAGGATGTGTGGATTTTTTGGATCATCATCGATGTCTACGTCGATCGTGTCTTCGATGAGCATGCGAGATCCATCATACAACTATTCAGGGATAGGGATGAGATTGAAGTCATCGATGGCCTCACTGAACTCGAATTCATCATCTACATAAATGCTCATGTGATGGACTTGAGGGATTTGGTGTAGATGTGGATGAGGAAGGGGTATTTACCATTCGTAAGATATGAGGAGAGAGAAGAAAGTCTCCAGGTGCTGGTATGTGTGAGATGTGTGTGAGATCGATAAATTTTGGGTTTGGGGTATCATCTCGAATCCGCTAGTGGCTGTAATGGAGGGGAGAACGTAAATCTACCTCAACCATGTTAATCGATGTTGTAGGTGAAGTAGGTAGTGTAGAATCAGGTGATGGAGGTTGAATAGGTTGTGCGCATCCAAAAAGACTCAAGGGAGGTCATAGGATGATGGGTGGCGATCGAGGATGAGAGGCTACTCTTTGTAACTATCTATGTATAGGCGGGAATACAAGTAGGCGTATCGATGGTGGATCAGGTGGAACTGGGTCTAGCTCTATTGGTAATGGATCAGGTGGAATCGGGTCCAACTCTATTGGTGGTGTAACCAAGGATAAGGTAGCAAAGTGTTCTGCCAATCTCTGAACATCATAGAACAATGAGGTATCCAATGTGGGAGATTCTTGGAAGAAATCATAGGGGATGGTGATAGTCGATGTGGGTGAAGGCGTGTCTTCTAGCATATCCATGTCAATGTACTCTTCCAAGGTGTGTGTTGGACATGGAGGAGGATGTAAAGAGAGATCTTGGATCTCATCTTCTAATGTGTAGACAATAGTTGAGTGATAACCTAGGCCGATTTTGTCGGTAGGTGATCGGACATGAGGGTTAATGGGTGTACGTAGCCCTTGCTCATAACGACCTAGTCTGAACCCATGCCAATGAAAGTGTTGTAGGTAGTGCAAGGCAAATTGAGGGTTGGCTAGGTGTGTGATTGCATCACCCGAGCTGGATTGTGGTGGTGGAGAAGTTGGTGAGGGGATTGAGGAATCTACTCTCGCATACACAAATTTGGTGTGGTTTTTGGGACTTCCTAGTTGTATGACAGTTCCAATAGTCAATATCGAGGCTGAGGGATGACCAAAATCTTGGGTAGATTGGATAGGGGTGTCACATACATGGGCATCATGCATGTTATAGTCTCCTAAGCCATTGTTCATCATGAATATGGATATGCATGATGTAGCATGCTCTAGCGATTGGGGTGGCATATCCGAATCAGATGATGAAGGAGAAAGTTGGGATTCTCTAATGGTGGTAGCCGAAGGGTGTGGAGGTTGTTTATCCAAGTTGGGTGTTGGCTATTTAGGTTCATGATGTTTGGTTGTTGTGGGTTGAATAGGTTGTTTGTTCTATGTAGGGGATGACATCGGTGCAGGTGCAGGGATGCACAGAGAGGTGAATGTCTTAGGTTTTGGTCGGAAGGGAAGGGGTGGTGTCTACGGTGTAGGAAGGATAGGGGCTTCCATATGCAAGGGTGAGGGAGGTAATGTAGTTGGTTGTGTAATGGGTGGTGATGGTGGTTGCGACACCATGGGTGGAAATTGGAATGGTAGAGGTTGAGAAGGTTGTGGAGGCCATAAGGATGGTGATGGGGAAGGCATAGTATCAGCTTTAGGTCCTCTAGTAGATGATGTTAATGGTGCAGATATCGAGGCTTGTGTTGTCGATGAACATTGGGATGTTGAGGTGAAAATTGGTGAGGATGTCGATGCTCCTACTGACTGGTGGGAAGATACAGGGAATAGTTGGGAAGATGAGAATGAAGGTGCAGGGGGAAGGTCTACGATATTACAAAACTTAAAGGGGTCTCCATCGGTTGGGACACAATGAATGAGTCCATTGTGGATGTACTTGAGGCAATGATGCAATGTGGATGGGACACATTGCATGTCTCTGATCCAAGGGTGACCAAGGAGAATATTGTATTGCATTTCTCCTTGAATGATGTGGAAGAGGATGGGGATCGTACGGATGCCTACGTGAATGGGCAGAACTATGGATCCTATGGTAGGTCTCATGGAACCATCAAAAGCGCGTAGGTCTAGGGAAGGTGTGGTGAAATGTGCTAAAGGGAGGTGTAGGTGATGTAAGGCTACTATTGATATGATACTGATGGATGAGCCCATGTCAATGAGTACCCGCTTGTAGGTAATGTCATTGATATTAGCTTGTATGTGGAGGGGAGGGTCGGCTCCTTCACCAATGAGTTTCGTTATCTCATGGTCATGAAAGCTAATTGATGGTTGAAGGCATCATGGGATGTTCCCTACAAAATTGACAAAAGCATTTGTGTCATGTGTCTCTAAGTCAATGGAACATAGGATGTCATTCAATGCCTCACGATGGGGTTGAGATTGTTGTAAGAGGTCAAATATGGATAACCACGTAGGGGCATTGCGTAGCTGATGGGTTAGACTACCATGGATGGTAATCACATTTTGAGGTGGTGGTGGTACGATGTTAGGCCTTTGTGGTGTTTGTGGGGACATAAACTGGATAGGAGGAGAAACAATAGGTGTTGTCTGGGGTGACGGGTACCGTTGGTTTCTCATAGTAAGGTTGATCATGCCTACTACTCCGCATGATGGAGGATCACGCTGGACATTGTTGACTTGGCGAGGAGGCACTGGAGGATTGTTTGGAGGTCTAGGGGGATTGGGTCCTCTATGATCTGGTAGAGGGTTTTGGAAGATCCCTAGGTTTTGGTTCTATGGGGCTAGCGGGTTTGCTACCTGAATAATGCCCCTATCGATTAGGTCTTGAACTTGTCCATGAAAGGAGTGACATGAATCGATATTATGGCCATGCTACCTATGAAAGGGACAAAAGAACTATTCATTGTAGTCATGATATTTGGGTGCATTTGGATCCAATGGGTGGATGTCGGGTAGAACGAGATGGTTACCCTCATACAATCTATGGAACAGGGCTGGTAATGGTTCAGATAAAGGTGTAAAGTTGTACGGTGGACCCTATGGGTGCATACCACGGTACTACTATGGTCGAGGTGGGGTAGGCATAGTAGCTTGGAGTGGTTGCGGTTGTGGTGTAGTTGAGTGGTGCGGGTCTATTGAAGTGAAATTTGGAGTTGTAGTTGGTTTTGGCTCTCAAATTAATCTTCCTAGATTGCACTTTAATATCTTCAATCACTTTCACTTGTGATATAGCATCTTCAAAAGTATGACTTTGATGAAGTTGGAGGGATGTGGAAATATGTTTGTGGTAGCTCTTGGAAAAGAGAGTCACAAGCTCCGAGGTGGGGAGGCTATGGGTAAGATCATGAATAATCACTCTCCATATAGTGACAAACTCAGTTATGGGTTCATCATCTACCTATCGTAAGGCATAGACATCAAAAAATGTGGTATTTTTCTTGATGTTGATGGAAAAGTGTTCTAAGAAGGAATTGGCCAGTTGTTCAAAGGTGTACAGGCTATGGCGTGGTAGCATGTTGTACCAATCCAAGGCTAGCCCAATGAGGGATAGGGAGAAGGTACGCAACATAAGAGGATTACTACTATGAAGTTGGTAACAGGACGAGCGGTAGTTGCTCACATGTTCTCTGGGATCTTCCTTGCCTCTATACTTGTCAAATTTTGGTATTTCGAAGTGATAGGGATAAGGAGGGATAGGAATGGATGGATGTACTAGCTCATTGCACAATTCATCATAGCAAGGCTTTTGTGGCCCATAGCTAGAAGTGCATAGGTTCAACATTTTGACTTCATCCCATAAGAGTTGAAGTTCAGGTGTCATGGGAGTCGAAGGTTGGGCTATGATAGGCTGACCCTATGGATGCGGTGGATACTGGTATTGTTGTTCTTCATAGTATTATGGGGAATACTATTGTGCTTGATCATGATAAGGTGGGTACTAGGTGACATGTGTTGTAGTGTCTACAGGCACACTAGGTTGTGGGGTAGGCGTCTATTGAGGATAATAGTACTACGACTATGAGGCATATGGTTGTGGCATAGGTACTTGTTGGTTTGGGGCCTACTGTACCGGTTGGACCATAGGTGGTGATGACCAAACTGATGGAGGAGTAAAGAAGCTAGGTGTAGCTAGTGGTAATGTAGGTGTCGGTGCTACTAGTGCTAGAGGTGGTCGAGATGAGGTATCAAAATATGGGATCTATCTTTGCCCTGGAGGGTAGGAAGTAGGGAAGCTAAACTATGTGGAATAGTTTGGTTGAGTAGGTGCATAAGCTACTAGTGTCGGTCCATAGGTAGGATGGATATGGGTAGTTGGGGCCTAAAAAGGCATAGGTGGTGGTATCCTAAAGGTCATCGCAGGCAAAGGTGGCTCCAAGGGTTGGGTGTCATGCACTTTGGATACCTATGAGATAGGCGAGAATGTTACTAAAAATGTGGGATAAGCTATCGAGATAGGAGCTCGGGTTGAGGGGAAAGTGTAAGTGTATACTCCTACTTGGGTTTGCATCTCTTGCTCCTGAAGAGGCTATTGGGAAGTACCCTCCGATATGGTGAAGAATGGCTCTTGGGAAGAGGATGGTTGGTACTCTTGTGAGGAGTATGGGCATGAGGTTTGAGGGAATGCTTATGGTTCTTGCTGGGTAGGGATCTATTGTGTAGTTTGGAAGGATGGAATCTAGCTTCCTACAGTGGATGAGGATGGGTTAGACACCATTCCTATGGTAGGGGTGAATGATGTGACCTCGGGATGGGTACGGTTTAGAAGGGAGGAATCATTCTCAAACAGGGATTGAGATAAATTCTAGAAAAAGGGGTGTGCAAAGGTGGGTGACGTAGGCATGACCTCCTCATCTATGGTGAAGGTTAGAGGAGACTGTCCTGGTGCTATGTAGATTACATGATCACAGAATGTGGTCGAGGGATTAGGTGAGGATGGGGCTGCAAAGAGCGGGTAATCCTCTACGAGTGAAGTAGCAAGAATTTCACTCAAAGTTGATGTCTCATCATGAGGTGTCATGTGTGTGAATGGTACATCAGATTCTATGCATGAATCAGATGTGTCTATGATCTTATCCTTCATGATCGAAGGTGTAAGAGTAGGCTGACTAGAGGAAGGGGGTGGCCATTCCTCCATCGAGCGTGATTGCTCATGCGCTCTACTATGGGTAACCACAGGCATAGTGGCATGTGTGAATGGGTTTTAGGAATAAATCCTGTGTGATGTGGACTTAACCGTGTCTAATGTAAGTGTGAATTAAGTGACATGTCATGTGTAGCAACACAATATGTGGTGTAATGTGTTGAGACCGGTCTGTGATCATGCAAACAATGGTAGACCGGAATCAATTCTAAATGCTGAGAAAATAAAAGTGTTATGTTCATTTTGTGTGTTATAATGTTGATACTCCCTATGTAGAATCATGGGTAATGGAGTGAATACTCTAGAAAATTAGGAATGTCATCAATAACAAACCTCCTACAACACCCAAATATGCACAAGATAGAATGGTACCACAACGTGCGAATGGTGACCTGTATGGAAGGCGCAGTAAAATGGTATCCTAAAGGGGTGGAACTCACTATGCTGAAGTGAGTTCACTAATATCCTCTCACGAGAAGAGGTGGCACTATCTGAGACATGCTAGGCATGGTCAACAACCCCATGCTTTCGCTTCACCCTCGGGCGGGCTTAGTCAAGAATGACAGTTACCAATTCCACAAATTATACAAGCCTTGTGGATGAAGGTGCTAATCCTATCCCACTCTGTAGGTAACCACTGGTGATGAAATCCAGGGCCCAATCACAAGAGTAGGGGATTTTCTGGTGATGAAATCCAGATAACCGCTCCTGTGGGGCTACTAGGTGTCTAGGGGGGTTGAGAGCTGGTGGAGGGTAAAACTCCATCGACACCAGTCTCGAGTGATGGATTGGGGATGAAGTCCAATCTCACCACTTGTTTAAGTACCACGTGAGTGTGTGTGGGTTTGTGTTTCACTATCGATGTATGCAAGATAAGAAACTAGCTACTTGCATTTTCAAAAGAAACTAACCCTAATGCCTTTTCAAAAGAAACTAATCTACTTTTGAAAGCATATAAACAAACAATCCAAGTGTATGGAGTGGAGGGGATTAGAACCCTAATTTGAACTTTTGAATACAAAAATTTCTCTCAAACAAAGGAATAAGGGATTAGGAACCTTAATTTGTTGTTAGAATGAAAAGATATTTCAGAAATGGAATAGGGGATTAGAAACCCTGATTTTCTTGAACATGTATAGTTCTTTCTAACAATGAAAGCTATTAATGAAATGGAATCAACGTAGGCTTGTGCTACATGCAAGATACAAGGACATATGCAAACTTATTTGAGAAATAAATTTTATGAACTTGCTGGAAAGTTGCAGGTCCTAAAAATTTTAGAAACCCTAATGCTTTAACAACTTCGCAATGAAAGCAAGACTACCTTAAGCAATGATCATTACACTAATCTAGTACATTTTTGTATCCAAAACTCGCAACAGAGGTAGAATAAGGGAAAATACCTACATTCTGATGCTAGCAGGGGTTTATTTAGACCCTGAGGAGGTTACCCCAACTGATTTGGGGGTTTTGAAGGTGTTTATGCTCAAATCATGACCCGGGTCATGAATTTGACCTAAATCATAGGGTGGGTCACGAATCAGGTGCAGAGGCTTCAAATCAGAGAGCTGAGGGCCTAGGAGGGGTCCTAGGGCTTTGGGAGGTCTCTGTGAACAACATATTTGGTACCTGTAATACACAAAAATAGAGGATAATGTCAGATTTATAAGGAAACTAAACCTAGCACTATCCGTTGTGGGGGTCCCATCGGGCGTGCCAGAATGAAATGACCAAAAGTTGACATTTGATCTAACAACATGTAAATAACACAAGTCATTCAGAAACATATGCTTTATTCATTATCAAATTTGCATCGGTTACAAATAGGGAGAGTTTTCCCCTTTTCTTTTCATGAATAAACAATATAGGCCTGATGCCTCCTTCTGATGTCCCTCAGTGTAGGTGGGCTTCGTTGTATGCGGGCCACCACTGGGTTGTTGTTTTTTGGTGTTCCTTTCTTTCAAATCTGTTGCATAACCTGAAAGAAACTTGCAAGAAAGGGTCAATACGTTGGGGGGCTTGCCCTAGTCAGGCCCCATATTTAAGAAGATGAAATGACTATAAAACTATAACATAAATCCAAATAAAATGTGCAGAAGGTAATTATAGGCTGAAACAAAGCTTACCTCCCAAATTTGGGGTGATTTGGGGCTTGCAGATGTGATTCACGACCCGGGTTGTGAATTGGGGCCGGATTCGTAGGGCAGGCTACGATTTGAGTTGTGATGCTCTTCTGGTGAAATATCTCTGGTAGATCGATCCTAAGGCAGCTGGAGTGCCTCTGTGTGCTATCAGAATCCGATTGTGTGCATCGGGAAGTAACTGTTCAATGTTGGCTTTCCATTTTAGTAGAGTAACTATACTTTGTTGAATTAGGGAATCAGACTTAATTAGGGGTTTAGGACCCACTATTTATAGGCAAATGCAAGGTGCAGGGGGGGTTAGATAGACTAAACCTAGGTTTGGTTCTGACTAGGGTTAGGTTAAGAAATGCTATGTGGCAACATCTCATTCTAAGTAGGAAATATCCTATCCTCACACATGTGTGAGGAAGGATTAGTGCTAATCCTAATTAAGCCTTAAGCATGTTTAGGGGAGGATTAAAAGAAAACCCTAGGAAACCCTAAATTGGCACATGTGGGAGGATTTTATTAACACTAATTATGAATTAAGAGTTAATTAATCCAATTTTGCCCTAAAAAGGGGCTTAAGTGAAGTCAACATTAAATTAGAATTTGATAATTGACTTTTAATTGATTTTGCCAATTAATACCCCGTGGGGGTGTCAATTGAGTGTAAATGGGCTATGCATCACCTCGGGTTGTCGTCTGAAGGTATCTTGATGCATAAGATGTGGTTTTGTGGACTTATTAGGGTTTTGGACCTGAAAGCCACTTGTGGAAGTCTACACGTTACTATGGCAATCTATGGCGATCTATGCATGACTACACATGACTACAACCATCTATGCATGACTACGCATGTCTACGCATAACTACAATAGTCTACAATAGCCTAGGGATGCCTGGAATCACCTATAGATATGCAAAAATAGCAATGTGTGACTTTTGGGTGTCTACACTTGCATTATTTTGATTCCCTAAGAAGGCTATTGCAGCATGATCGCTCACTGGGATAGGAATGTGCAAATACTATTAAAAGTTGCAATAATAAGCTGAACTAGGCTTAGCCAAGTAATTAAATGCTAAAATATAAGTTTGTTCAAATAATTCATTGTGGTCAAGAGATCTCGTCGCTTTATTCATTATCATTACCCTCATCGACTCTTCGCTTGAGGGGGTAGTCATAATATCATAATAATAATCAAAATCAACAGAAGATCCCTGAAATCGTAGATCCCTTGATCTTGTTAAAATTGCGTTCGTCCTTGCAAATCATTGTCAACAACTATCATAAGCTTACCCATTTTCTTGGAGAAAATAGCATATATGACAGTTAGTTTGTAAGTGTCATCCTTTGGGATTGACAGGTGCAGAATCCTACTTAGCATTGATGTTATCCGAATGTCTGATGACGAGTGCAAACTCTTTCAAATTTAAGCCTTTCACCGAGTTGGAAGTAATGATTCCAAGATGAGCATCCTTTTGTAGGACCTGGGGAATCCAATGTTGATCAGATCAATGATCATCATGGAACCTTTGGCATTGTTTTAGGAGGTCTATTTTTTCTCAGTGTTGTTTTATTTCACAAGGCATCTCAAAAGGGGCATCTATAGACACCTAAAACACGTCATGTTGATGGCGACTACTCATATAGGACATGCTACAAGACCATATGGAATATATTTGATAGACTGTAATATAGAGTAGTGGTTTTAACCACTCAATTTGGGCTCCTTGGCCTAATCAGTCTGAACCAAATTTGAGACCTGTGGTCTAAAGTCTGAACTATAGCTGACATCCATGGTTCACAGTATAGGCTACAACTATCACCTGTGGTCTAAAATGAAGTTCAGTTGGCCTTCATCCGAGCCAAATCGGTTTGAACAATCATTTGTTCTAGAAGAAGGTGGTTAAAGGATGAAAGATTTCAATCCAACTATCCCAACCACCTCTTCTTGATCTTGGCTTCTCCATGAAGCCACCCCTAGCCCTTGGGTAGTCCTATAAGTACCCATTAGAATTAGGGTAAACTATCAAAGAGTGCATTGTATATTAGAGCAATGAAGCCCTGTCATATTGTGGACTCATTTGAGTACACTAAGAGAGCTTAGTTGCCATTTACTTGCCAATTCACCAAGCATCATGTCAATTAGTGCCATGGATGCCCTAAGGAGTTAGAATTCCAAGAAACGCAAATTTAGGCAAATGGAGGCCCAATTATGCAATTCAACTGCCAATCCAATCAGAGAACACCAAGGTGACCCTTGATAATTGAAAGCATGAGATTTCGGAATAAAAACAGTGAGATGCAATAAAAAGACAGAACTGGCTAGATACATGAAATAACACGGATAGAATTAAATTAAAAACAGGAGCACAACCCTTTCACATTAATTCTGTTCGGTTACAATGGCCTGATTCTTATTACAAAGAGTGCACAATGATTTTCTTTCGCATGCCCACATGCAAAATGGACAGGCCGGTGTTGCTGCCGCTGGTTGCCGATGAATCTCTGCTTCTGCTGTTCTTCCTGTATTCAAAGAAACAATAACAACGTTTAATAGCACCTGTTAAATGAAAGTAGAACGTCTGTCTTTAGGAAGCAATGGAAAATGCATGCGAAGGATTATTGAATGTGTGAACGAAATAACTCTATGAAAACCTGCAATTCTCACGGGGAACAGCATACATATTCGAAAACAGCATATGTTATAGAATCATAAACTGTTTTAATCATATTTGAAAATAGCATGTATTCCGAAAGCATAAGACTTAAGCTATGCTTTAATATATTTGAAAGATACATATTTTAAAACATAAACGTGAGCTATTTTAAAACTTCCGCAAACAGCATATATTAAATTAACAAAAACATGTGCGGGATGCCCAAGCGGGCCGCTCCCGTTAAATCTTGATCTCGGCACCAATCCACTGGGAATGGGCCCGAAATCTCAAAGGAAAGAGTTGTCGTCGAATTGATGGATTAACATGATCCAATGTCGGGATTGAAGGTTCAGGTGAACGCAGTCGAGTGTTCAGTGTAACAGCACTTTGTTGCTTTTAAAATGCTTCGTAACCTTTTTTTTTACATTGTATCGAGCCGGTTTTATAGAGGATCCGGCCTCTGAGAGCATTAATGTTTAAACCCTAAATCCGTAAGGGCCGCTCAGATTTGATCCTTATCGGGCCATTACTGGGACATGGCTCGCACTGACATCGGAAGTTATGAGGCGTGGCCTCGGATCGGATATTTTGAAACCGCTTGTTATTCCATTAAAGCTCGCCGTAAAATCCGCCATTTTTCAGAGCCATGGGGTCTCTTTAAAAAGGGGCACGTAGGGGTGCCACGTGGCGGTTATTCATTGGATGTGGTGGCCACGTCAAAGTCCGCCTTTGACTATCGTAAGTCGGCCTTCGTTGCAGGGCGTAAGGTGAGTGCTGTCGCAATATCACGACGGTCGCGATATCGCGACGCGTGATATCGCGACGGTCGCGATATCGCGACGCGCGATTATCGTGACCGTCGCGATATCGCGACGCGCGATATCGCGACCGTCGTGATATCGCGACGCGCGATATCGCGATCGTCGCGATATCGCGACGCGCCATTTCGCGACGTCCAAGGCTGGGCTCCCATTTTGTTAAGGCTTGTTTGCTTTCGAAGATGACTAACATTGCTTTTATTCTTTTTTGACCCTCCGAACTGTTGTGCAAGTGGTCAAGACCACTGTTTGACCTCTAAAGGCTGCCCTGAAAGCTGTGTATGTGCATGCGATCAGTGTTTGTAGTCACTTAATCGAATGGTGCTGTTTTGGTGTCTACAGATGCCCCTTTTTGGGAAGCGCTACGGGTGACGCAGTGCTGAGCAAAAATATACGACCAAAGCACTAATGATTAGGGTTTCTTGGTAACCTAACCAACTTTTAATGCCCCAAGTATGGAAAGGGCATGCATTCTTGAATCCTTGCTTCTGACGAGCTAAGGAATTTGATTTCAAGTGTTAACCTATTTTGGTGAGGTGTGACTTGAGCTTGGACATTGATCAGTCATGATTAGGCAAAGGGCGTAACCTTTTATCCACAGGGGAACCTTGTGTTCATGCTTCGGGAATGCCAAGTATTTGATCAATTTAATGATTGCTTGTTTACTACCCCAAGCAGGAGCGTGATTGTCTTTGTCAATGATTCTTTGAATGCATGTCATTGCCTTGATTGGGTGTGTGCTTGTTGATTGGTGACTAAGTGTGACTACCCCCTCAAGCGACGAATCGATGAGGGAATGACCTTCGTGAGAAAAGCGACGAGTCGCTTGACCCAAGATGACTTAGGTTAGGGTGCCTTTAGATGTTTTTCCATTTGAGCACGTGCAATTTCCCGACATTTGGACCTATTTTTGGTGGGTGTTAACCCTTTTGGTGATGCCATAATGGGGTGAAATCATCAAAAACCCGTCTTCCCGTGGAGCGGTCCAGCTATGATAGCCTTCTTAGGGAAGTAGGAGAATGAGAATTTGAGCCCCGACATCGATTTTCTATGCCAAGAGGTTGAGTGCAAGAGCACTCGTGTCCGGCAATGCTTATTGCTTATGTTTTTGTGTTGCATTTTTGTGATGTTTTTGTTGTTTTGATTTTCTTTCTTTACGTAGATGTCATGATTTTATGCACAATGATTGATGTTGATGGGTGCATGCTACTTGATATGGATGGATGCATATGGTATGATAATTACCAATGTTGTATGTTGATTTAGTTTGATGGATGCATGATGAATGCAAATGCATGTGATATGCAGAAATGAAATGGATGTATGGACTTGGTGATATTTGGTTATGGCACCATAGACTGTTTAGAACTCCATTACTTTGCTATGTACAAATGTGGTGTTTCTTCTTTTTGTATTTTTTGATGGTATTGCAAGGATGAAAAGTAGTGTAATTGGTTTAGAAATGTAGCTAAGGTTTTCTGAGACTCAGACAGTTTTAACTCACTAGCCATGACTGTACTTTATCTTACAAGACTTTTGAACAAGGTATGAATCGGACTTGTTTTTAACCAAGTTATTTCACATCCCTGTGTGTGCAATTGAGTTCATTTATGTGGTATTTGTCAGGATACCGCCAAGTGCCAGATGGGCTTTTAACCGAACCTGTACTGAGGATCACCTAATTAGCTCCACTAACTCCTTTGTTGTATGTAGTTAGATTAATCTGCGATGTCATCCAGGATACCATAAGCTAGCTCATCCACATGCAAACATTGATCTGTACACAAGTTAATGTGATAGATATATCGTCATGCGAGAAGTTTACCGCCGATGACCGATAGGCTATCAACCAAACCAGTATTGAGGCTTGCCTCATGACCTGTCAGAATGTTGAGAGTTCCAGGGATTCAAGGTCAACTCCCTTCTTTTCTTCAATTGTATTGGGATACTTGCTCGTTATAGTGATAATAATCACTGTTTATTTTGATTTATTTTTCTTTTCTCTTGAGCAAGGGATTTGGATATGGAGTGACGATAATCACTATTCTTTGTGCTTTTTGAGATGTGCACTGTAGGGTGTCAAATTTTGAAGTTTTGACATTTTGCAAATTTTTGACATTTTGCAACTTTGGGATTCTTAGGGAATTGGGTAGGGAGGATGCTTGTCCTTTTGCCAACTCTCAAGCATTCTTGGGGTCATTCGCACAGGGGGATGAGCAAGATAACCGTTTCGCTTATGGTAACCTCGGATTATCGTGTAGGTTTCATCCTTCGTTCACACAACTCGGGAATTTTTGATGTGTTTTAATTTGTGTTGGGATGTTACGTAACAAGGTGTATTGCAAGTGTAACTCTACCTTCGTAAAATCTGTTTGACTTGATACATTTCATTGCTAAAGAGCAAAATGATGACTCAATCACGAAAAACTCTTGATACATTAAAAGACCACTGACTCTAGTGTGGTAAAGTGCATGGTGTTTTTGCTGTTTTTGTAAAATGGAACAGTGTGGAACAAGATGGACTAGTAGAACCATGACAGCCTATGGTGCCTTTGACCTGTACGACCATGAATATGCAATGTATGGATGCAATGCTTGGATGCAGCTATGTATTTTTGTATTTTTGATGGATTGATTTTGGTGAATATGAAGATGAATTGCGAGAAGAATTCTCTATTTGATGAATTTGAATATGCCTAGAAATGAGATGCAAATTTTTGTTGTTTTTGGTGATTTTTGTTGTTTTTGAATTTTCATGATTTTTGACCAAGTGATTGTGGAAATCCTTGGAGCGTTTTGGGATTGACCAAGCGATTACAAGAATCCTTGGAGCCTTTGGGATTGACCAAGCGATTGTGATAATCCTTGGAGCATTTTGGGGGATTGACCAAGCGATTGTGATAATCCTTGGAGCATTTGGGTTTGACCAAGCGATTGCGATAATCCTTGGAGCTTTTTGAGATTGACCAAGTGATTGTGATAATCCTTGGAGCATTTTGGGGTTGACCAAGCGATTGCAAGAATCCTTGGAGCCTTTGGGATTGACCAAGCGATTGCAAGAATCCTTGGAGCCTTTGGGATTGACCAAGCGATTGTGATAATCCTTGGAGCATTTTGGTGACCAAGAGATTGCGATAATCCTTGGAGCTTTTGGGGTGACCAAGAGATTACGATAATCCTTGGAGCATTTTGGGGTGACCAAGAGATTGCGATAATCCTTGGAGCTTTTGGTGGATTGACCAAGAGATTGCGATAATCCTTGGAGCTTTTGGGGTGACCAAGAGATTGCGATAATCCTTGGAGCTTTTGGGGTGACCAAGAGATTGTGATAATCCTTGGAGCTTTTGGGCTTGACCAAAGGGTTTATGAACACCTTTGGAGCATTTGGTGTAATCCACTTGCTCTTCAGGGAATAGAGGTACCCCCAGCTTGACAATCTTTGTGCACCGGATCTGGCTCTGTAGGAATTGGCACGAATGGATCGGCCTTATGCACATATAGGAAGACAGTGTCTGCCTTCGACATTGATGGTGCTATGATATCTCTGGGTGGAAGTTGCTCGCGACCTTCCCCAAGGAGTGGGATGGACATGTGATGTCGGTGGGCTGGGTCTATGCGCCACTCATGCCCTAGTATTATGTTTATCATTTGACATGCTTCATCGATATTTATGGGATGTCGATGCTGCCGTATGTGATTGCTTTGAGCTATCTCTGTTTCATCCTCACCTTCGGACAATGTGTATAGCTCATCAGAATCTGGAGATTCTGAGATATGGAGGACTGCATCATCAGGTAGTCCTACAACCAAGGGTTGATCCTCTTCGAAAAGAGCCTCATGTACGTTGGGCCTTGGGAGCTCCAAAATCTTGGTCTCTAGCGACTCTAAGTGCTCCAATGTTTTGCATGTATCGGGAGATTTGAGCTCCTCCTCTTTGGTTTGTTCTTGTTGAGGAACTTGGGGTCCATGGAGGGGTAGCTGAATAGCACCCCCCATGTCTTGGTAGGGCAGTTTATCCAGCTCTTCTCCTTGTTCTGATTCCTCAGAAGCTTCGAACAATGTGTATAGCTCATCAGGATCTGTAGATTCTGAGATATGGAGGACTGCATCATCAGTGAGTACAGTTAGAGGTTGATCCTCTTCGAAAAGAGCCTCATGTAAGTTGGGCCTTGGGAGCTCCAAAATCTTGGTCTCCACCAACTCTAAGTGCTCTAGCTCTTTGCATAGATCGGGAGATTTGAGCTCCTCCGCTTTGATTGGTTCGTGTTGAGAAACCGGGGACCTATGGAGGGGTAGCTGAATAGCACCCCCCATGTCTTGGTAGGGCAGTTCATCCAGCTCTTCTCTTTGCTCTGATTCCTCGGAGGCTTCTTGGTGACTTTCTAAGGGTGGCCCATAAACCCGAGTGGGTTCCCCGAGGAAGGCACCCGTCATTGGTTATAGGATTAGCCTTTTGCTCATGTCTAGGAGGCATTGGGGGTGATGCTTGATAAGGTCGCAGAGACTCGTCTCGCACCCGGGGGTTGTGCTCCTCATACTTTTGTGCTCTTTGGATGCAAGGGGTTGGCGCCTTCTCAGGTAGTTTATAGCGCAACTTATCCGCTTTGCGCTGCATGTATAAGTTTTCTAACTCCTGGCGACCTTGTTCAACCTGCGTTATTTGAGCTTGGCGGACGACTTTTCTGGCGACTGTCGGGTCGATGTGGTCTACCCTATTTTGCTCAAGAGGTTCGGATTTGTGCCTCTCATAATGTTTTGTCTTATGTGTGTGAGGGGTTGGAGTCCTTTCCTGCACAGTGTGTTGGAACAACTCCTCCTTCCGGCGTTGAAGGTGTTCTTCGTTAATATGGTACCGTTTCGCTAACGATTGTTGTTCTCGCTCACGTTGCGTGAGTTGCACCCAATGTGCGAAATGCTTGACGGGCTCTAAGATAGTTGGTCTTGTCGCCTCATGTGTAGAAGGCCTAGATGCCTCTCTGACATATCTATCTTGGTCGTAGTGATCCAAGATCTCTAGAGGCCATCTCTCTCTGATGGGGGTAGCGGCATTTATCTGAGGCGCTGGCCTCAAAGTGTGACCATGATATCTAGCAGGTGCGAAGGCGTATTGCTCCCGCGATGTGTATTGTTTTTGAGGAAGGTAGGAATCTTCCTCATGCTCTCTTTCATAAGTGAGCACGATTTGGCGGACGGAATTGGCTTGGCCTGCCTGAGGAGCCTTGTGCTCCGAATTTGTCCTTGTAGTCCTGACAACCGGAGGGGTTGAAAGAGGGATAGTGTAACCATGTGGTTCCTCTCATCGAACCCTAGGTTGACTCAGCGCTTCATCGCGCGGTGACCGCTCATAACGAGCATCTAAGGTAGCTCTCCTATGGATGTACCCCTCATGGGAGGATGTGTGTTGAGTGCTATGCTGAACAGGAGTGCTCCTAGAAGGGGTACCCCCATAGTCCTTATCTGTTAAGGTGTGGAGGGGACCACCTTGTGTGTCAGGCCGCCAAGGTGGTATGACCAAATCCTTGGGGTTAAAGCGAAGGCGACTAGCGCCCTCCCTTTGTGCACCTTCCACAGCCGTCCGCCCTTGATTGGGCTTGGCTACGGGTGTACACCATTGTGTTGCTTCTCTACTATCTAAGCAGATTTTATCTCGTTTATGATGATTTGTCTTTTTGTGCACACCAAGCAGAAATGAACACACACACATACACAAAACCGTGATTATCTCTTTTACGGATTAAATAGTGTGTCCTAAACTGGTTTAGTGCATTTTGATGTTTTGTTTTGTGTTTGCAATTTTGGAAGAACGTTTAAATGCATAATGTTGGCTCATATGACTCCCATAAATGGTCGCCCCTTCAATATACCATTGTCGGACCGATATACCAACCTCTCTATATACCCGCCCTTACGTGAGGGAGACTATAGGTACGTGAGAGCAGATGGTACGTGGAACATAGGTGGTACGGAAGGGGAATCGCTCTGTTTATGACACCTACCATAGAAGACTTATCCTCGCGTGCATGGGAATCACCCCAAGCAACACTCGGTCAGCTTTCGTCAGGATTTACGTCTAGCAACAGTCGCGATCGAGGTAATGGATGCAATATCTCAAGCCAAAGTGATAATGGAATCCACCTTTGGTCTTGCTCAAGGGTTGGGGTTTTACGACCAACGCCTTGGTTTAAAGTACCACGTGGTGTGTGGGATTCATTTTACTTTGCAAATTTGAAACAAGCAACCGAAAAAGAAATCTTTCCCTATGCCGGACGTATACTACTAAACTGAAAACAACAAGTAGAAAATTGCAAAGAAATTTTCTACCTTAAATCTTTAAAAAAAAAATCCACATAACTACATCTTTAAATAAAGCAAGAAAAATTTTAAAAAAATTCCTCTTACCTTATTTTAATAATTAAAGCAAGATTTAATTATTAAATGAATAATTACGTCTTATCTACATATTTAAATAAAGCAAGAAAAATTAAGAAAAATTTCTTCTACCCTTATTTAAATAAAGCAAGAAAAATTAAAAATCTTCTACCCTTATTTAAATAAAGTATAAAAGAATTTTAAATGCCGTCCAAACTGAAATAACCCGAAGACTTCGCAAAAGAAAATGATATGGACAGAGGCTTAGAACCCTTACCTCCTTTCTCCCCAAATCTGGTTGTCTTCCGATCCTCCGGCTAAAAAGAAGTATCGCGTTAAGCACGAAGACACAACAAGTTTAGATTAGACTTCTGTGATTTATTTAAAAATATGGGAACCGGTCCCACCGTGATCGCCACTGAAAGCATGAGATTTCGGAATAAAAACAGTGAGATGCAATAAAAAGACAGAACTGGCTAGATACATGAAATAACACGGATAGAATTAAATTAAAAACAGGAGCACAGCCCTTTCACATTAATTCTGTTCGGTTACAATGGCCTGATTCTTATTACAAAGAGTGCACAATGATTTTCTTCCGCATGCCCACATGCAAAAATGGACAGGCCGGTGTTGCTGCCGCTGGTTGCCGATGAATCTCTGCTTCTGCTGTTCTTCCTGTACTCAAAGAAACAATAACAACGTTTAATAGCACCTGTTAAATGAAAGTAGAACGTCTGTCTTTAGGAAGCAATGGAAAATGCATGCGAAGGATTATTGAATGTGTGAACGAAATAACTCTATGAAAACCTGCAATTCTCACGGGGAACAACATACATATTCGAAAACAGCATATGTTATAGAATCATAAACTGTTTTAATCATATTTGAAAATAGCATGTATTCCGAAAGCATAAGACTTAAGCTATGCTTTAATATATTTGAAAGATACATATTTTAAAACATAAACGTGAGCTATTTTAAAACTTTCGCAAACAGCATATATTAAATTAACAAAAACATGTGCGGGATGCCCAAGCGGGCCGCTCCCGTTAAATCCTGATCTCGGCACCAATCCACTGGGAATGGGCCCGAAATCTCAAAGGAAAGAGTTGTCGTCGAATTGATGGATTAACATGATCCAATGTCGGGATTGAAGGTTCAGGTGAACGCAGTCGAGTGTTCAGTGTAACAGCACTTTGTTGCTTTTAAAATGCTTCGTAACTTTTTTTTTACATTGTATCGAGCCGGTTTTTATAGAGGATTCGGCCTCTGAGAGCATTAATGTTTAAACCCTAAATCCGTAAGGGCCGCTCAGATTTGATCCTTATCGGGCCATTATGGGACATGGCTCGCACTGACATATCGCAGTTATGAGGCGTGGCCTCGGATCGGATATTTTGAAACCGCTTGTTATTCCATTAAAGCTCACCGTAAAATCCATCGTTTTTCAGAGCCATGGGGTCTCTTTAAAAAGGGGCACGTAGGGGTGCCACGTGGCGATTATTCATTGGATGTGGCGGCCACGTCAAAGTCCGCCTTTGACTATCATAAGTCGGCCTTCGTTGCAGGGCGTAAGGTGAGTGCTGTCGCGATATCGCGACGGTCGCGATATCGCGACCGTCGCGATATCGCGACGCGCGATTTCGCGACGTCCAAGGCTAGGCTCCCCTTTTGTTAAGGCTTGTTTGCTTTCAGATACTTTGCTTTTGATTCTTTTCTGACCCTCCGAACTGCTGTGCAAGTGGCCAAGACCACTGTTTGACCTCTAAAGGCTGCCCTAAAAGCTGTGTATGTGCATGCGATCAGTGTTTGTAGTCACTTAATCAAATGGTGCTTTGGTGCTATATTTGATAGACTCTAATATAGAGTAGTGGTTTTAACCACTCAATTTGGGCTCCTTGGCCTAATCAGTCTGAACCAAAGTTGAGACCTGTGGTCTAAAGTCTGAACTATAGCTGACATCCATGGTTCACAGTATAGGCTACAACTATCACCTGTGGTCTAAAATGAAGTTCAGTTGGCCTTCATCCGAGCCAAATCGGTTTGAACAATCATTTGTTCTAGAAGAAGGTGGTTAAAGGATGAAAGATTTCAATCCAACTATCCCAACCACCTCTTCTTGATCTTGGCTTCTCCATGAAGCCACCCCTAGCCCTTGGGTAGTCCTATAAGTACCCATTAGAATTAGGGTAAACTATCAAAGAGTGCATTGTATATTAGAGCAATGAAGCCCTGTCATATTGTGGACTCATTTGAGTACACTAAGAGAGCTTAGTTGCCATTTACTTGCCAATTCACCAAGCATCATGTCAATTAGTGCCATGGATGCCCTAAGGAGTTAGAATGCCAAGAAACGCAAATTTAGGCAAATGGAGGCCCAATTATGCAATTCAACTGCCAATCCAATCAAAGAACACCAAGGTGACCCTTGATAATCAATTGGAAAAGAAAGATCAAGCCCACATCCCTTGATTTGGAGGGCAAAGCTACTTGATTGCTCGTCACGGATGACACCCGTGGTGTATAGTGCAAACCGCTCGTTTGAGCTACGATTTGCAATAGGTGATGGATATCCTTACTGTTTCTTTTGCTTTGTACTTAATTAGGTCATATTAGGCATTTCAGTAGTTTATTTTATGTTTTAGAGACACTAATCGATTTAATTAGGGTTTTATGCAAGTTCTTTCCATTTAAGCAACTTTGCACTAATCTCTTGTTTCCATGCATCATTTCATGCAATTAGTCTATTAGATAGATAGCAATACTCTTCATTTCTATGTTTCAAGCAATATTTATGAATTTGATATAAGTATAGTATGTTTTGTTCACTTTCTTGATTTCATAGTTGCATATTTATGTTTACTTTCCTCAAAGGGCCTCATCATGAGAGGTTTCCTATGCTATTAATGTTTTTTGTGTTGTTTCTTGATCGTAGGAAAGCAGATTTAAAGGAGATTCAATCATCTAACTCCTTTCTCAACATGAAGAAGAGGGTTAACTCCACCCTAGAGCAGTTCGTGTCACCCCAAATGGCCTAAAACTCACATTCACCCTTGAGAGGGTTTTCATATGCATTTTCTACTGTAATAAGAGTATCAAAATTGTATCCCTAAGAGGGACGTATTTGTAACCTGAATTTTCTTCTTTAACAAAATAAAAGTGTTCTTCTTCTTTTCCATTTGTTGTCACTTTTGCAATGCATTCTTTTGTATCTCTTGTTTCATTTACGCAGTAGGAAGCATAGGTGTGAGGCCATTTTGGTGGTCACAACTGCATGCCCGGTTCCATCACCTGGAGCCTTTGTATTGGTACTAGCAGGGAGATCCTTTGGGGCACAACTCCTCTATACCATTGCATGTACCTGATAGCCACTCCTACGTGATCTACCCTGGAGTCAATGTAAGGGGGATCATCCATATCCTCCTCGGCCCACTGGGTGAGGTCTGACTCACCTCCCACCCCTATTGGGTCCTAAGTCACCTTTGGTACCAATAGTCCCCTAGGATTGGGACTCCTTGTAAGATCCTGTGCTGTCAGAGGACTCAGTCAAATGTGAAGACCTCTAGCTCTCCCTTCTTTGACCTCAGCCACTTGATCCTTTGTATTTTGGCTAGCTCTGTTCTATCCTCCGCCCACCCAGGGTGAAGCCACAATGGCCTCTAGATGATCTTTACCTCCCAAAACTTGCCTATCACCCGCCTCGCTAGTGGTAGATTCCCTACATAGGCTCTCATGGTCCTCTCTAGGGACCTCGGTCACCTGTATGTTGTTGGTCACTCCAAATTGGATAGTGGGCTTGGTAGTGCCTTCAATCTTTGTAACGTGATGTGCTCTCAGCATCATACCTAGAGCAATGTCATACATACCAATCTTGTACGTTGTTTATACACGACGTTGTATAGGCATGCCAACACATATGGGCCCCATACGAATCAAACCCTCTAATAATGCATGTCTACCACTACTCCTGGCATCACCCATGGTAAGTACCGCCTACTAGTATGGCATGTCAGTAGCCCAGCCATAACCCCATAAAGCATGATGGTCAAAGGATCTACCTCGTAGCGGCCTACTAGATCATCGATCGATATGGTGCTCCCTCACACCTGGTAGGTAAACCCTATTGAGAATTATTGTAGTGTGGCTACCTATCCTCGCGCTCCCTAAATTATTGTCCCTTTTAAAGGGTATCCACAAAATCTGCCACATATCCTCTAGTGTGTTGGTGAGCTCTCTAGTGGGTAACAAAAAAGTAGAGGACTCTGGGTACCACCTCTCTGTCAGGGCTATCAACATAGCCCTATCCATCTCAATGCAAGGCATCCTTGCCAGGTGGTCTAGCCCCAAAACCTCTAGCCGAGTTGTCTCCACTGGCCCTAGTGCATCCAGCTCTACCAAAGCCCCTGTCCTCCACTCTCGACTCTCGAGAATACCTAGCTGCGTCCACAAAAAAATAAAATAAAATTAGTTTCATGAATTAAAATTAAAATAAAAAAATAATAATAAAATCCATAATTTCAAATCAAAACACAAAGATTGATCATAATTTTGTAATTCGTACTTTGTAGTTGCTTTTTTTCCCTCTTTTTCCTCTTGTGTTTGTTTTTGCTTTTCCTTTTTTCCTTTATTCCAGTTTTTTGATGAAATCGCACCCTCCATTTTTGGAGGCACGATTTCATGAAATTGTGCTCAATTTTACCTGGGCATAATTTTTTCGTGCTTCGTCTGGAGCGAAATCGTGCCCCAGTCGAGCACAAAAATAATCATCTAAAATGGTAAAATTCCTAGATCCTGCCCTAAAATTTGTGAAAACAAAGGAGAAGGTACATCAAGAGGGAGGAATTTGGTACTTTCCCACTCTTGTGCCCTGGCTTCGCCCCTCACAACCGCTGCTCGATGAACTAGTAACACCATTTATTTTTTTCCCCAAAATCCTCTCTGCCAACACATGGTGAAAACGAATTAAGGTTTTACCCTTTTTCACCCTTTTTAAACCTTGGTTGTTACCCTTGATTTCTCCAATTTTTGTTTTTTCTCTCTCTTTCTTCTTCTGCGTTAGCTCTTTCAATGTTTTTATGAGACATGTCCTCTTCATAAAAACTTGAGGGGACACCCTAGCCTATAGAGGCATTAATGTCCCTAATGACTCGATTTGCATGCAAAACAAGAAAGCATTTGGAATGACACTGTCTTTGCACCACCCATTTCTTCTAAAATGGCCATCCCATTTTTTTGCTTACTGTCTTCTTCTAGTGAGTGTGCCTACATCCTTTCTTTGACACATTTACTTGGCCTTAAATGCATCAAAGAGAGGTCAAAATGTAGACACAAAAAATTGACCCAATTTTAGTGGGCATTATTCCTTAGAGCCTCTAAGAGGTCCTTAATCCTTTCCCTAGGCAAGGGTAAGCATATTTTCCCTTACCTTGCCTTTATTTAGCCTTTTAGCAAAATCGTGCCCAGTTACAACAAGACACAACTTCACAGAAATGATATCGTACCCTGTCGACACGAGGTGCAATTTTGCTAATTTAGGGTTTTAATTTATTAAAACTTGAGTTTAACCTTTTTAGTGTGTTTGATGTCGACTTGTGTTTGTTTTCTCGCTTCTTTTGCCTTGATTTTCATCTATAAAAGGAGGGGTTAATCCCATTTCTAAATATATAGATGCACTCGATATTAGAAATTATTAAGCTCAAAATTCTTATGATTATTTAGTGCTCACATTCTTACTTTTGCTTTGCTTCCTGTTTTATCTATAAGCTAACTTCGAAGTGCAAATTTTGAATTTGATCTTCTACTGCATTGATTTGGATTACTATGTGGTTTGGTGGATTTGTGTTGTAGTTCAAAAGGAAAGAGAGTGTCTGTTTGGATACCTTGATCTCTTCTACCTGCTTCTGCATCGTCCATCAGGTTGTGCGCACTTTGTTTCCTGCATTTATTTACGCTTTGTATTTATCTTTTATTTTTTGTCTCTGAAGCGAAATCGTGCCCTGTCCTAGTGAGGCACAACTTTGTTAACCCTACTTTAGGTTTTTTGCTCACAAAAGTGAGATTGCACCCCATTCCAACGGAGTGCAACTTTGCCTATAGCGTTATCACGCCCGCCATCTACGAGGTGGGATTTTGCCCATGACTAAACTGGGGGTATTCATCAAATTTTTATTGCATGAGTATTTTCTAAATTGCATTTAGGGTATGATAGCATAATATTTTTTCTATTTCTCTGCTGTCGCATTGATGTTTTATGATTAATTCTCCAAAGGCCAATTTTTGCTTTTGTTACCAAAGGTCATCTAAAAGGACCTGGGGACTTGACTATTGCGTCTTCAAGCATTGTTGTACAATGGCCTAAGCAGGCACCCTAATGCTAATCCTATTTTCAAGTATTTCATAAGTTTTCTTGTAGGAAAAAGTATTTATGTTATCATTGGACAAGAAGCAGAAAAAGCTAAGTCAACCATCGATCAAGATAGGTGTTCTAATTATTTTATTGGTTGAAAATATGATATGATTATTGATTCTTAGGCATTTGAAAGTGAAAAGCATATAGTGTGCATCTAGGATTAATGTTGTGCATTTATCTTATGTCCTTGCTTTAATTTTTTTTTGGATAAAACCCTAGGTTAGCAAGAATTCAAGGAAAGAATCATATTAGGCTAGCTCTTGTATTCTTGCATTTTGATTTTTGCATTGTCATTTATCTTTCATAGCATAGATCTATAAAGGCCAAACTTAGGTGATTGCTTGAAACTGAATACATCAAACTATCCTAAAAATCCTAAGGACTTGGAGTGAGTCCTAAAACTATTCCTGGTGAACCCTTCCCCCTAGCATCAAGTGTAGAGAACAACACAACTCCCGCAGTTCACCCTATAAGGCTTTCTACCTTTCATGAATCTAGCCTTTTTGGGAATTGTACATGGTAGGGCAATTTTCCCCATCTATAGTATCATCTACAAATTGTTGATGGGTGATGTCGTCGATGTTATTACTAGCCTTAAATCCACTTGTTAGCCCATATTTGTTATCCTTCTTCAAGTTCCTACCCAAACCTATACCATAATAATGAACAAATATGGTGATAGAGGATTTTCTTGTCTAAGACCTCTCTTGGCTTTAAATGAGGAGTGTTGTGTATCTTATCTATAGATAATACAATAATTATTTATGGTTTCTATGGGCACCCCCAATCTCTATGTCTCATTTTCTTTTATTTTGTCCTTTTACACTTTCTATATAAAATCTGAATGGATGGATTGCTTCTATTCATTTCTTGAAAATATTATGAAATTTGACAATTGAGAGGAGTTATAAATACCAACCTCCAATAGATTACAACACTCCCAATGTTAGCCATTACGAGCAACCATTACATGATGATAATAATGATAAAAGTCATATGATCCCATAGGGTACATACAAAGTCGATTACGATCTCAACTAAATATTAACATTGTCTTTGTATCTTCCCATAATTTGAAAAGGGACCATAGAGAAAGAACCTTATAAATCATCCCCCCTTAATTTTTTCTCTCCTAAACCAAGTCAATCTTGCAATTTGGCAAAAGTCACCTCCAACATGACCTCAAGTTAGGATATTTGTAAGTTGATTTATTGAAGACGCATACACCATCTCAACCATACTCCGTGATTAAAGATAATGATTGTAGTGCATCCAAATATCTATATGCTTACTTTGTTGATGCTCCATTAGATTTCAATAATTTGAATGGTATTTTAATTATCATAAAAAAATAATAACGGGCCCTTTTGAGGAAGGCCCAACTTCTCAAGAACCATCAAAATCCATCAAAGATGCTTTTGAGCCTAATTGGTACCATAATGTTCTATTGTCATAGAAGATATGTACTACACTCAAAATAGTACTACAAAATATCAGTAGATATGTACTACAAAGGGCCTATACCCCCAACCTGTGAGTCACTGCTATCCTTCGTACCATCCCTGTGGCTCCTGTGCAAGCTAGCTCCATGTGTGCTAGAGGACCTATGTGTCCTCTCGGTCCTATGGCTCAAAATAGTAGAGGATTGCCCTGGTCTTGGATTAACTCTACTAAGTACCAAAAGCATGTGGATCCTCTAGGACTTGCCCACCAATTAACCTGATGTGGCCCTCTAGCTGGTCTATGCGGGCTACCCTTCTTGTGTGCCTCTCGTTGCCCTCCTCCATGAGGGCCTATAAGTGTTGGATCTCTTCCATGGGGTCTTGACTACCTAGCAGCAATAAATATGGTGTGGCTAGAGGTCCCATGATGGTCTGGGAGGATGAAGGATCCCCCCTTTGTACCTAGAGCAAATCCCTCTTTGCAGTAGCCACACTCAGTTGTGCCTATACCAAATTATGCTCATTGGTGAGATTGTGGACCTGTGTCTCCACCACTATAGCTCGTATTGTGAGAGTTGTCACCTCATCCTGGGCCTGCTGTAGCTGAATCTCACTATGAGATAGCTTCACCTCCAAAACAACAATAGTGGTATCCCACTGCAACTACTGGGTCTGTAACTTCCCAATATGACTTTGAAGATTAGTAACCTGAGATAGTAGCTACTCCACCTCACTTTCAAGAGGTGCCTCACCCTCCTCTGGTGCCTCCTCCTTGGCCTTAACCTATGGATCCTCCTCTACAATGGCCTCTGCACCCTATCCACCCTCGGTCTGCTGGCACACATCACACCCCTCTAGATCTACCTCTGCCCTGTCGTCTATCCAGTCGAGGGGCCCTGATCCCTGCCACTATAGTAGGGACCACCAAGTATCATATGCTGGGGTGGTCCTAGCCCTAGCCATGCCCAACTATTGGAAGTTATCGACCTCATATCCAAGTGGTGTCGACTGAATCCAGGGAAAATCCCTCTCTAGTACCAGGTATCGGTAGATGGTAGGTAGAGCCAAAATATCCTGTACAAACTCAAACTAGCGAAGGATACATGAGTAGAACTGATACTCATGGATCTCAACCTTATGACCAAGTAACCACCTGTCCCACCTCACCTGGTGTAGCCGCTTTCCAACCTCCTCCCATGCGGGGCAATCCATGTGCGAACACCACTCTATATCATCTGACCAGAGCTATGCAAATATAGTGATGGAATGGTCCACATCCCTAGCATGGGACTTGCTCTGGAACCCCTCCTCATGAGTCCAGCATATCGCATAGCACTGGTGCATGTCAGGAATAGTAGTGATGATGAGTGACAAGTCGGTCGATTACTCGATCTTGTTATGCTACTAGCCCTAAATTTGAAGTAATAGGCTATAGTTAAGATCAACCTAACTCCTATGTGTAGCCTGGTACAAATCTTAGTATAGCTAACATAATAGAGTGCTCCTTAAAGCTAAGAGTAGTGGTTGCTACGTGGAGCTTTGTGGAACTCTCCTGACAATTGCCAAGATGTTCCAGGGGATCCTCACACCCAAGGAGTTTGGAAGCACAATATTGACCAGATGCATAAAGATGGCCTCTCGAATAGAGAAGACATCCTTATCTTGCCAATATCTGATGTGGACGCTCCCATGATCAGTCTTGCCCTGGGCATCCTCGCTACGGTCACTAAAGATATCATAAAAAACATCCTCATTTTTGGTGAAAGGAGTGGAGGTGATGGGCTCCCCATCGATTAGAATCCTGAAGATCTAATAGATGTCCTCCAATGTAACAATCATTTCACCTGTGGGCAGGTGAAATGTGTTGGTCTGCACATCCCAATACTGGGCCAATGCAATCATGTACGTCGGATCTACCTTGATCATAGGTAGATCAAGCACATAGAAAAATCCAACCATACCAAACCACTCCCTCTCTAGATCAGTGAGCTATCTGCGAAGGGTGCAAAGGATATCTGGATCCTTGGATCTAGAGGTCAATTTTTGAAAAGAAATATTGCATAAGGAAAAAGATAACTAAAAACAACTAAAAAAAACTAAAAAATGACCTAAATAAAGACAAACAAATCTAAAAATTGCTAAAAATACAAAAAAATGCAAATAGTGATCAAAAATTTCAAAAATGCATCTCAGAAGTGCAATAAATTGCATTAATTGCCAAGAAAAAAAACGATAAAAATTTGAATTTTTTTTCTAAAGTTGGGAACTGTAGGTCAAATATGCGGTCCACATAATGGTCAAAAAATTGACCATTGGGATTTGAATCCCACCGCGGCTGACAGCTACGGTCCCCAATATGATAATTGGGAACCACATGTGCCAGCTACAGTTTAGGAACGTGACCTTTTATGTATCACTTCCTAGCCTGATACCCAAGAAAATTAAATCCTAATCTAACCTAAACTAGTGTGAGGTTCTTTGCTAGCAGTTTAGTGAGGTTAACTGAACTCATTTCTTAATGTGGTTTGTTTTAAATTGGTAAGGAGTGTGATATCTTGATTTAGAGTTACCTTTCCCGCACCAATGCCTCAGCTGGATGAAGGCTATGATGGGTCTGCCATCAAGATGTGTGTGAGGTAGAAGGTTGTGGTTTCAGCAGTGCTTCACATCAAATATGCTTTCTAACCTCTTAGAGCTCTCTAGTTGCAATCACTTTCAAGGAATAATAATGCAATTTTCAAATGGGGAAAATTTATATACTTTTTCTAATTTCATCGGACCGTAGCTGACCATTGTGATCTCAAAATTAGGGTTTGCCAACCGCATCTCTGAGCCGCGATTCCCAAAATTTGAAATACCAACCACAGTTCGTGCACGCTGTTTGCAACTAGCATTAAATATGCTAAAATCCCACTATGGGAAGGTATTAAATGGTAAATTAATGATTCCTGATGGATCAGAATCTCAATAAGAACAATCAATTTATAAAATTTGGTGATGTTCAAGCACCATGATCAATTAAAAATTCAAAAAGTCAATTTATTAAACAAGTCAAAAGACAAATGCACCTTGTATTCAGTTATTTACCCTAGACACTCGACGATTGTAGCGATTGACGCTCCATGAAATCCAATGAGATGAGTAAATAACCATAAGGACAATTGGAGTAAAATTTTCATTGTTGATTTGATATGATTTTTTTCAATCTCGAAGAAGGCCTTCAAGGCTGGACCGCTCCATGGGAACGAGGTGTTTCATGTCATTTCTCCTATGACCTCTTTTCAAGATATCATCGACAAATTGATTCAACACAAATCTAATTGAACTTGTATCATTTTGATTTCCTAAGAAGGCCATTGCAGCCTAACTGCTCCATGGGATAGGAATGTGCAAATACTATTAACAGTTGCAATCATAAGCTGAACTAGGCTTAGCCAAGTAATTAAATACTAAAATCTAAGTTTGTTCAGATCATTCATTATGGTCACGCGACCTCATCACTTTATTCATTTTCATTACCCTCCTTGACTCATCGCTTGAGGGGGTAGTCATAATATCATAATCATAATCAAAATCAACAGAATATCCCTAAAATCGTAGATCCCTTGATCTTGTCAAAATTACGTTCATCATCATTATCAAAAACTATCATAAGCTTACCCTTTTGCTTGGGGAAAATAGCATATATGATAGTTAGTTTGTAACTCTCATCCTTTCAAATTGACAGACACGAAAGCCTACTTGGCATTGATGCTATCCGAATGTCTGATGACGAGTGCAAAATCTTTCAAATTTAAGCCTTTCATTGAGTTGGAAGCAATGATTCTAGGATGGGCATCGTTTTGCAAGACCTGGTGCATATAATGTTGATCATATCAATGATCATCATGGAACCTTTGAAATCATTTTAGGAGGTCTATTTTTGCTCAGTGTTGTTCGATCTCATAACGCATCTCAAAAGGGGCATTTGTAGACACCTAAAATGTGTCATGTCAATGATGACTACTCATATGGGACATGCTACAAGACCATATGGAAGATCTTGGATAGACTCCAAGATAGAGCAATGGTTTTAACCACTCAATTTGGGCTCCTTGGCCTAATCAGTTTGAACTGCAATTGAGACTTGTGGTCTATAGTCTGAACCATAGGTGACACTCGTGGTTCACAGTCTAGGCCACAACTGTCACCTACGATCTAAACTAAAGTTCAGTTGGCCTTCATCCAAGCCAAATCGGTTTGAATGACCATTTTTTCTAGAAGAAGGCAGTTAAAGGATGGAAGCTTCCAATCCAATAGTCCCAACCACATCTTCTTGATCTTGGCTTCTCCACAAAGCCACCCCTAGCCCTTGGTTAGTCTTATAAATACCCATTAGAATTAGGGTAAACTATCAGAGAGTGCATTGGAGATTAGAGAAGCGAAGCCTTGTCAAATTGTGGACTCATTTGAGTACACTGAGAGAGCCTAGTTGCCATTTACTTTCCAATTAACCAAGCATCATGTCAATTAGTGCCATGGATGCCCTAAGGAGCTAGAATGCCAAGAAACATAAATTTGAGCAAACGAAGGCCCAACTGTGTAATTCAATCACCAATCCAGTCAAAGGACACCAAGGCGACCCTTGATCATCAATTAGACAAGGAAGATCAAGCCCACAACCCTTGATTTGGAGGGCAAAGCTACTTGATTGCTCATTGTGGCTGACACCTATAGTATATAGTGTAGACCGCTCGTTTGAGCTACGGTTTACAATAGGTGATGGATCTCCTTACTGTTTCTTTTGCTTTGTACTTAATTAGGTTAGATTAGGCATTTCAATAGTTTATTTCATATTTTAGAGACACTGACCAGTTTAATTAGGGTTTTATGCGAGTTCTTTCCATTTAAGCAACTTTGCACTAATCTCTTGTTTACATGCATCATTTCATGCAATTAGTCTATTATATAGATAGCGGTACTCTTCATTTATGTTTCAAAAAATATTTATGAATTTGATATAAGTATAGCATGTTTTGTTCATTTTATTGATTTCATAGTTGTTATGGCATATTCATGTTTACTTTCCTCAAAGGGCCTCATCACGAGAGGTTGCCTATGCTATTAATGCTTTTTGTGTTGTTTCTTAACCATAGGAAAGCATATTTAAAGGATATTCAATCATCTAACTCCTTCATCAACGCAAAGAAGAGGGTCAACTCCACCCTAGAGCAGTTTGTGTCACCCCAAATGGCCTAAAACTCACAATCAACCTTGAGAGGTATTTCATATGCATTTCCTACTGTAATAAGAGTATCAAAATGGTATCCCTAAGAGGGACATATTTTTAACATGAATTGGCTTCTTTAATGGAATAAAACTATTCTTCTTATTTCCCATTTGTTGTCAATTTTGCAATGCATTATTTTGTATCTCTTGTTTCGTTTACACAATAGGAAGCATAGGTATGAGGCTATTTTGGTGGTCACAGCTGCATGCCCGGTTCCATCACCTAGAGCCTTTGTATTGGTACTAGCAGGGAGATCCTTTGGGGTATAACTCCTCTATACCATTGCCTATACCCGATAGCCACTCTTGCATGATCTACCCTCGAATCGACATAAGGGGGATAGTCCATATCCTCCTCGGCCAACCTGGTGAGGTTTGGGTCACCTACCACCAGTACTGGGTCCCGAATTACCCTTTGATACCAATAGTACCCTAGGATTGGGACTCCCTATAAGATCCTATGTTGTCAGAGGAATCGATCAAATGTGAAGACCTTTGGCTCTCCTTTCTTCGACCTCAACCACCTGATCCTTCATATCCTGGCTAGATCTGTTCTATCCTCCGCCCACCCAGGGTGAAGCCACTTGGCCTCGAGATGATCTTTACCTCCCAAAGCTTACCTATCACCCACCTTGCTAGTGGTAGATTCCCTACATAGGCCCCCGTGGTCCTCTCTAGGGACCTCAGTCACCTGTATGTTGTTGGTCGCTCTAAAATGGATAGTGGGCTTGGTAGTGCCTTCGATCTCTGTACCACGATGTGCTCCCAACACCATACCTGGAGCAATGTCATACATACCAATCATGTATTCTACTTATATATGATATTGTATAGTCATGCCAACACATATGGGTCCCATACGAATCGAACCCTCTAATCATGCATGCCTGCCACTACTCCTACCATCGCCCATGGTAAGTACCACCTACTGGTTGAAGAACACAAGATTATAATGAGAGGGGGGTGAAAAGTATAAGACCACTTTTTACTTTTTCTTCCAAATCAATATTATGTTGTGTAAAGATAGCAGTATCAATAGCAGTAATCAAAGCAATGCAAAAAAACCATACACAATAGAGACACCACAATTTACGTGGTTCACCCAATGTGGGCTACTCCACGGAGAAAATATTTTACTAAAACTTTCTCAATCAATATTTTTGGGAATCACTTCCAATTACAATGTTTATGAGTCTCTGTCCAAAGGAGATGTTAATCCCCTAATCTCAAGTTCATGGATCTCTTCCACAAAAGAACTATTTCCCCTTCTAATCTAGCTATGTGATCTTCTAGAAGACTCTGTCTCTCTACTACACTAACTTGTGGACCTCTCTCCACTTGAAGACTCCTCACTCAGATCTGTCTTCAACTGTGCTAGTTTTTGGATCTCTATGCACTAAGACTCTATCCTCTATACTATGTCACCTCCAAAGATCTATCAATAGGCTCACACAGAACCTGCTCAATAGGCTCACACAGAACCTGCTTAACAATCTCACATAAAACTTGTCAAATGTTGAATAACAAGCTCACATAGAACTTGTCCAAATCTGCTCTAGCAAGCTCACCAAGAACTTGCCCAAATATGCTCTAGCAAGCTCACCAAGAACTTGCCCAAATATGCTCTAGCAAGCTCATCAATAACTTGTCCAAAAATTGCTCTAGAAATCTCACCAAGAACTTGCCCAAAACTATCCATAAATCTATCCCAACACTATCCTCAAATCTGTCTCAACATTGTCCTTAAATCTATCCCAAAGGCCTTCTCAAAGGATCAATCAATCATGCTCAAGTAGTACTCAAAATGAAATCAACAATGAATGGCAATGTACTCTTCAATGAATGACAACAATGATCCACAATGCTCTCAACTCAAATCAATCTCAAGTCAACTCATAGAAACATAAAGAGAATTGTTAGAGACTCAATATGTTCTAATCTCACTCTCAACTCAACTCAACTCAAATCAACTCATAGAAGCATAAAGAGAATTGTTAGAGACTCAATATGTTCTAAACTCACTCTCAACCCAAATCAATCTCAACTTAACTCATAGAAGCATGAAGAGAATTGTTAGAGACTCAATATGTTCTAAACTCATTATCAACCCAAATCAATCTCAACTCAACTCAAATCAACTCATAGAAGTATAAAGAGAATTGTTAGAGACTCGATATGTTCTAATATCACTCTCAACTCAAATCAACGTCAACTCAATTCAAGTCTTATAGAACCATAAAGAGAATTGTTAGAGACTCAATATCTTGTAATTTTAATCTCAACTCAACATAGAATGATTGAATAGTTTGTTTCATAGAACTTGAACAATCACTTCACACATCTCTTGACTAGGCTCAATCAACTCAACTCAACCAATCACCACAAGGAACAACTCTTTCTCACACAACACTAGTCCAAGTATGTATAAACCAACTCAAATGTTTCCAACAATGCTCAACCATAAATCTCACATAATAATGATACTCATGTTCTTTTCTAACTCAATTTCTTTCACAACCAATGGGCTTCAACAACTATGCTTATAAAAATAAGGTTTAATCTCAACTCTCAAATCAAAAAACCTTGAAGCATTCAATCAACCACTTTTGAAAAGGAAACCACAAACAATCCTTTTCCCTCCAATGATATTTCAGAAATCAACCACCATAAACAATCAATAGGAGAATGTGCCCATACCTTTTATGAAGATGAAAAAAAATAACTCTTTGTAAATCTACCACAATCACAAAATTCTTTTGCCAATCTTTACAAGGGTTAATAGATCACAAAATAATCAACATTACTCCACTTTTCAATAATCATCACCAAGGCCTTTAATTGCACAACTTCCTTATATCTCCTAAAACCACTTGTACCATAAAATAAAATAAATCAAAATATTGCATAACCTTTTCACTCCCAAAACCACTTATACCATAAAATAAAATAAATCAAAATATTGCATACCTTGTCACCTCATGAAATAATTAATCCTCTTGAAAAAGAACAAGGCAAACTTCACTTTTGGAACCCCTTTGCAAAATCAGAAATATCTCTTTACACACACCTTATTTCTCCTTTTAAATAAGTTAGTCAAATAGCCCTCAAAATAATATTTTCGACGATATATAATATGCCCACTTTTCGAAATAAATTGAAACCTTTACATATATATATATATATATATATATATATATATATATATATATATATATATATATATATATATATTTATATATATATATGCCAACCTCCATTAATTGCACATAGGTTGGCCCTCTATTAATTTAAAATTAGACTTTAAACTTTAATATCTTCATCACCGGAGGTCCTTTTTCAATGAAAAAAATTCATCTTGGATTTTAAGAAAAGCTATTTCCACATAAACCCACCATGGTTTTAAATAAAACATTTTATTTTTCCTACCTTGGTTTTCATAAAAACCTTGTATATATCCATGCTTTTCGAAATATCATAGATGATTATCTATGAAGTTCTTTTGCCACCAAAACTCAATGTGAAATCAATGATCCATGTGACATCAATGACAACATAAAATGCCTCAAATTTCCAAAAATATTCCCCTTTGTCATTAATGGCAACACCTCTAATGAAAACACCACAATCACTGTAAAAACCATATCTGAGAATCAAAGCTGCTCTCGCTGACTCAATACTCTCTATAAAGGCTGCTACCCCTAACTCAATACTCTCTTTGGAGGCTGCTCCCACTAACTCAAATCTCTCCCCCTTTGACATCAATGGCAAAAGGGACACCTATGGGGCTAAAATATATGACTCTTAAGCTTAGCCCCCTCACCCATTTCTATTTTTAGGTGATTAATTTTGGGGTGGGAGTACTTTTACTCCCATATCACTTTGTTTCTTTCCTCTATCAACTTCCTTCCATGTTTTTTTGATATCCTTCTCTTGATGAATTACTTGATCTTCTTGTCTAGAACATGTTTGACCTTCTTGCCTTGAACCTGTTTGGAATTGAGTCCTACACCATATTGCAATATGCTTGAAGTTATTGCAATTAAAACACTTGATATTGTAGCCTTTGGTTGGTGCCCATATCCTAAAATTATTCTTAAAATAATTTCCATATCCATTCCTTTCCTGAACCCTGTATTGTGAAGCTCTAAAACCAAAACCATGTTGCTCATTTTCTTTGCACTACAAAGCTTTATGACCAATCTCGTTGCATGAGAAGCAATGTCCCTGAAAACCATACCTTCTTCCCTTGAAGTTTCTTCTAGAAAAATCAAAATTCTTTGATTCATAAACCCTGTAGTGTATAGCCTTGTGTCCAAATCCATTACAAGAAAAAAAATATCCTTGAAAAGCCCTTTGTTCATGCCTTGGTTCCTCGATGTGTCATCTCATCTTCATGTGTCATCTCATCTTCACTATCATTGAAACCATTGCAATACCCTGATATATGATCTCTTTGACCACACACAAAACATTGTTCTCTTTCACCTTCTATTCCTAGGAATAAATGCTCTTCCTTTTCATCATCTGAATTGTCTCTATCACTATGATCTGAGCTATCACTTGCTTCTACAATGTAGTAAGATTTCTTTACCTTACAAAATTTTTTCTTCTTCTCATACCTATTTTTCTTGAATATATCATCTTTGTCATGCTTATTCTTTCCATCTTCTTTTCTTCTGTGACCCTGTTTTTCATCATCACTGATTTCTTTATGTGGACACTTGTATGCATAGTGACCAAGATCATCACACTTGTAGCACCTGACTTTCCTTATATCTCTAAAATTCCTTGAGTCCTTATTCCTTTTGATGAATTTAGCTTCCTTATCATTTTCTAAAACTCTATATGTTTTTGAAACTTTCCTTTTCTCTTTTTCTAAAGCCTTGAATGCAATCTCTTTTATTGGAGCTTGATGCTTACTTACCCTCATCTCATAAGCTATGAGAGTACCTTGCAATTATTCTATTGTTAACTTTTTGATATCCATTGTTTCTTCTATTGTTGAAACCTTTGCATCATATTTCATGGGAAGTGATCTCAAAACCTTTTGAGTAACTTCTGATTCTTTCATCTCAAAACCTAGGCCTCTCATAGTGTTAGTAATCTCATCAACTTGAAGTATGAACTTTGCAATATCTTCAGAATCTTCCATTTTCAATTCCTCAAATATTTTTCTGAGTTTGTAGTTTTTCCAACTTTACCTTGGAATCTCCTTCATAGGTATTCCTCAACTTGGTCCACATCTCATTAGCTGAAGTACATACCATGACCTTTGCAAAATCTATCTCATGTAGCCCACTCAAAATACAATTCATTGCTCTTGCATTGATCTCAACCAATTTCCTGGTAGTCTTATCTTCCTCGGGATCACCTTCAACCTTATACTCTTTTTCAACCATCTTCCATACCTCATATCCTTGTGATATCAAGTAGTTATTCATTCTCATGCTCCAGAAAGCATAATTGTTACCACCAAACAATGGAGCCTTATTTGAAGATAATCCTTTCTGTGAAGCCATTTGTGTTCTTTGTAGAATCTTCCCTCAAGTTGTTAGCCTTTTCGAAGGAACCCGCTTTGATACCAATTGAAGAACACAAGCTTATAATGAGAGGGGGGTGAATAGTATAAGACCACTTTTTACTTTTTCTTCCAAATCAATATTATGTTGTGTAAAGATAACAGTAATAAAAGAAATGCACAAAAACCATACACAATAGAGACACCATAATTTATGTGGTTCACCCAATGTGGGCTACTCCATAGAGAAAATATTTTACTAAAAACTTCTCAATCAATCTCTTTGGGAATCACTCCCAATTAAAATGTTTATGGATCTCTGTCCAAAGGGGATGCTAATACCCTAATATCAAGTTCGTGGATCTCTTCCACAAGAGAACTCTTTACTCTTCTGCTCTGGCTATGTGATCTTCTAGAAGACTATGTCTCTTTGTTGCACTAATTGGTGGACCTCTCTCCACTTGAAGACTCCTCACTCATATCTATCTTCAACTGTGCTGGTTGTTGGATCTCTATCCACTGATACTATATCCTCTGTACTCTATCACCTCCAAAGCTTTATCAATAGGCTCACTAAGAACCTACTCAATAGGCTCACATAGAACCTGCTTAACAAGCTCACATAGAACTTGTACAAATCTACTCTAGAAATATCAACAAGAACTTGCCCAAATCTGCTCTAGCAAGCTCACCAAGAACTTGCCCAAATATGTGCTAGCAATCTCACCAAGAACTTGCCCAAAAATTGCTCTAGCAAGCTCACCAAGAACTTGCCCAAAATTATCCACAAATATGTCCCAACACTGTCCTCAAATTTGTCTCAACACTATCCTCAAATATATCCCAAAGGCCTTCTCAAAGGCTCAATCAATCATGCTCAAGTAGTACTCAAAATGAACTCAACAATGAATGGCAATGTACTCTTCAATGAATGACAACAATGATCCACAATGCTCTCAACTCAAATCAATCTCAAGTCAACTCATAGAAACATAAAGAGAATTGTTAGAGACTCAATATGTTCTAATCTCACTCTCAACTCAACTCAACTCAAATCAAATCATAGAAGCATAAAAAGAATTGTTAGAGACTCAATATGTTCTAAACTCACTCTCAACCCAAATCAATCTCAACTCAACTCATAGAAGCATAAAGAGAATTTTTAGAGACTCAATATGTTCTAAACTCACTCTCAACCCAAATCAATCTCAACTCAACTCATAGAAGCATAAATATAATTGTTAGAGACTCAATATGTTCTAATATCACTCTCAACTCAAATCAACCTCAACTCAATTCAAGTCTTATAGAACCATAAAGAGAATTGTTAGAGACTCAATATGTTCTAACCTTAATCTCAACTCAACATAGAATGATGGAATAGTTTGTTTCATAGAACTTGAACAATCACTTCACACATCACTTGACTAGGCTTAATCAACTCAAATCAACCAATCATCACAAGGAACAACTCTTTCTCACACAACCCTAGTCCAAATATGTATCAACCAACTCAAATGTTTCCAAAAATGCTCAACCACAAATCTCACATAACAATGATACTCATGTTCTTTTGTAACTCAAGTTCTTTCACAACCAATGGGCTTCAACAACTATGCTTATAAAAACAAGGTTTAATCTCAACTCTCAAATCAGAAAACCTTGAAGCATTCAATCAACCACTTTCGAAAAGGAAACCACAAACAATCCTTTTCCCTCCAATGATATTTCAAAAATCAACCACCATAAACAATCAATAGGAGAATGTGACCATACCTTTTATGAAGATGAAAAAAAAAACTCTTTGTAAATCTACCACAATCACAAAATTCTTTTGCCAATCTTCACAAGGGTTAGTAGATCACAAAATAATCAACATTACTCCACTTTTCAATAATCATCACCAAGGCATTTAATTGCACAACTTCCTTATCTCTCTTAAAACAACTTGTACCATAAAATAAAATAAATCAAAACACTGCATAACCTTTTCACTCCCAAAACCACTTAAACCATAAAATAAAATAACTCACAATATTGCATACCTTGTCACCTCATGAAATAATTAATCCTCTTGAAAAAGAACAAGGCAAACTTCACTTTTGGAACCCCTTTGCAAAATCAGAAATATCTCTTTACACACACCTTATTTCTCCTTCTAAATAATTTAGTCAAATATCCCTCGAAATAAGCTTTTTGATGATATATAATATGCCCACTTTCCAAAATAAATTGAAACCTTTACATATATATATGCCAACCTCCATTAATTGCACATAGGTCGGCCCTCCATTAATTTAAAATTAAACTTTAAACTTTAATATATTCATCACCGGAGGTCTTTTTTCAATGAAATAAAATTCCATATTGGCTTTTAAGAAAAACCCTTTCCACATAAGCCCACCATGGTTTTAAATAAAACCTTTTATTTTGCTTGCCTTGGTTTTCATAAAAACCTTGTATATATCCATGCTCTCCGAAATATCATAGATGATTATCTATGAAGTGCTTTTGCCACCAAAACTCAATGTGACATCAATGATCCATGTGAAATCAATGACAACATAAAATACCTCAAATTAACTCAAATTTACAACACGGGTATGGAATGTCAGTAGCCCAGCCACAACCCCACAGAGCATGATGGTCAAAGGATATACCCCGTAGCGGCCCACTAGAGCATCGATCGATATGGTGCTCCCTTGCACCTGCCAGGTAAACCCTTTTGAGAATTGTTGTAGTGTGGCTACATGTCCTCATGCTTCGTAAATTGTTGTCCCTCTGATAGGGGATCCGTAAAATCTACCACATATCCTCTAGTGTGTTGGTGAGCTCTCCTGTGGGTAACCAAAAAGTAGAGGACTTCGGGTACCACCTCTCTGTCAGGGCTATCAACATAGCCATATCCATCTCAATGTGAGGTATCCTCGCTAGGTGGTCTAGCCCCACCACCTCTAGCCAAGCTGTTGCCACTGACCCTAGTGCATCCAGCTCTGCCAAAGCCCCTGCACTCCACTCTCGACTCTCAAGAATACCTAGCTGCATCCATAAACAAATAAAATTAAATCAGTTTCATGAATTAAAATTAAAATATAATAATAATAATAATAAAATCCATAATTTCAAATCAAAACACAAAGATTGATCATAATTTTGTAATTCACATTTTGTAGTTGCTTTTTTTCCCTCTTTTTCCTCGTGTTTGTTTTTCCTTTTCCTTTTTTTATCTTTTCTAGTTTTTTGGTGAAATCGCACCCTCCATTTTGGGAGGCACGATTTCATGAAATCACACTCAATTTTACCCAGGAATGATTTTGTCATGCTTTGTCAGGAGCGAAATCGTGCCCCAGTCAAACACAAAAATCATCACCTAAAATGGTAAAATTTCTAGATCATGCCCTAAAATCTATGAAAAAAAAAGGAGAAGGTACATCAGGAGGGAAGAATTTGGTACTTACCTGCTCTTGTGCCCTGGCTTTGCCCCTCAAAACCACTACTCGATGAACTAGTAACACCATTTATTTTTTTCCCCAAAATCCTTTCTCTGCCAACACATGGTGAAAACAAATTAAGGTTTTACCTTTTTTCACCCTTTTTAAACCTTGGTTGTTACCCTTGATTTCTATAGTTTTTGTTCTTTCTCTCTATTTCTTCTTCTATGTTAGTTCTTTCGATGTTTTTATGAGATATTTCATCTTCATAAAAACTTGAGGGGGCACCCTAGTCTATAGAGGCATTAATGTCCCTAATGCCTCGATTTGCATGTAAAACAAGAAAAGCATTTGGAATGACACTGTCTTTGCACCGCCCCTTTCTTCTAAACTGGCCATCCCATTTTTTTTGTTTGATGTCTTCTTCCAATGAGTGTGCCTACATCCTTTCTTTGATGCATTTACTTGGCATGCATCAAAGAGAGGTCAAAATGCAGACACAAAAAATTGACCCACTTTTAGTGGGCAGTATTCCTTAGAGCCCCTAAGAGGTCCTTAATCCTTGCCCTAGGCAAGGGTAAGCCTCTTTTCCCCTACCTTGCATTTCTTTAGCCTTTTAGCGAAATCGCACCCGGTTACAACAAGGCACAACTTCACAGAAGTAATATCGTACCCCGTCGACACAAGGTGCAATTTTGCTAATTTAGGGCTTTAATTTATTAAAACCTAGGTTTAACCTTTTTAGCATGCTTAATGTCGATTTGTGTTTGTTTTCCCGCTTCTTTTACCTCAATTTTCATCTATAATATGAGGGGTTAATCCCACTTCTAAATATATAGATGCGCTCGATCTTAGAAATAATTAAGCTCAAAATTCTTATGATTATTTAGTGCTCACATTCTTACTTTTGCTCTACTTCCTGTTTCTTCTACAAGCTAACCCCAAAGTGTGAATTTTGGATTTGATATTTTGCTGCATTGATTTGGATTACTGTGTGGTTTGGTGGATTCATGTTGTAGTTTGAAAGGAAAGAGAGTGCCCATTTGGATACCTCGATCTCTTCTACCTGCTTCTGCATCGTCCATCAGGTTGTATGCACTTTGTTTTCTACATTTATTTATGCTCTGCATTTATCTTTTATTTTTTATGTCTCTGAAGCAAAATCGTGCCCTGTCCTAGTGAGGTACAACTTCGCTAACCCTAAATTAGGTTTTTCGCTCACAAAAGTGAGATTGCACCCTATTCTGACAGAGTGCGACTTTGCCTGTAGCGTTATCACGTCTGCCATCTATGAGGTGGGATTTTACCAAGGACTAAATTGAGGGTATCTGTCAGATTCTTATTGTATGAGTATTTTCTAAATTGTATTTAGGGTATGATAGCATAATATGTTTTATGTTTCTCTGTTGTTGCATTGATATTTATGATTAATTCTCCAAAGGGCAATTTTTTATTTTGTTACCAAAGGTCATCTAAAAGGACCTAGGGACTTGACTATTGTGCCTTCAAGCATTGTTTTACAATGGCATAAGCAGGCCCCCTAATGCTAATCCTATTTTCAAGTGTTTCATAAGTTTTCTTACAAGAAAAAGTATTTATGATATCATTGGACAAGAGGCAGAAAAAGCTAAGTCAACCACCGGTCAAGATAAGTGTTCTAATTATTTTATTGGTTGAAAATTTGATCTGATTATTGATTCTTAGGCATATGAAAGTGAAAATCATATAGTGTACATCTAGGATTAATTTTGTGCATTTATCTTATGTCTTTGCTTTATTTTTTTTTGGATAAAACCCTAGGTTAGCAAGAATTCAAAGAAATAATCATATTAGGCTAGCTCTTGTATTCTTGCATTTTGATTTTGCATTGTCCATTATATTTCATAGCATAGATCTAGAAAGTCCAAACTTATGTGATTGCTTGAAACTAAATACATCAAGCTATCCCAAAAATCCTAAGGACTTGAAGCGAGTCCTAAAATTGTTCCTGGTGAACCCTTCCCCCTAGAATCGAGTGTAGAGAACAACACAACCCTGTGATTCACCTCATAAGGCTTTCTACCTTTCACGAATCCAGACTTTTTGGGAATTTTACACAGTAGGGCAATTTACCCCTCTATAGTATCATCTACAAACTGTTGATGGGTGATGTTGTTGATGTTATTACTAGCCTTATTCAAGTTCCTACCCTCTACCATAATAATGAACAAATATGGTGATAGAGGATTTCCTTGTCTAAGACCTCTCTTGGATTTAAATGATGAGTGTTATGTATCTTATCTATATATAATACAATAATTATTTATGGTGTCTATGGGCGCCCCCAATCTCTATGTCTCATTTTCTTTTATTTTGTCCTTTTATACTTTATATATAAAATTTGAATGGATGGATTGCTTCTATTCATTTCTTGAAAATATTATGAAATTTGACAATTGAGAGGAGGTATAAATACCAACCTCCAATATATTACAACACTCCCAATGTTAGACATTACGAGCAACCATTAGATGATGATAATAATCATATGAGCCCATAGGGTAAATACAAAGTCGATTATGATCTCAACTAAAGATTAACACTGTGTTTGGATCTTCCCATAATTTGAAAATGGACCACAGAGAAAGAACCTTATAAATCATCCCCCCTTAATTTTTTCTCTCCTAAACCAAGTCAATCTTACAATTTGGCAAAAGTCACCTCCAAAATGACCTCAAGTTAGGATATTTGTAAGTTGATTTATTGAAGACGCATACACCATCTCAACCATACTCTTTGAGTGGAGATAATTATTGTAGTGCATCCAAATATCAATATTATTACTTTTTTGATGCTCCATTAGATTGAAATAATTTTAATGGTATTTTAATTATCATATAAACATAATAACAGGCCCTTTTGAGGAAGGCCCAACTTCTCAAGAACCATCAAAATCCATCAAAGATGCTTTTGAGCCTAATTGGTACTATAATGTTCTATTGTCATAGAATATAGAGATATGGTAGACTATCGCTTAGAACACCAAGAGATAGATCTCGAACCAAGTCATCAACATCTTAAACCAATCTATATTAAAAATTCTTGTAATACAATAAGATCTCTAGAAGAACAATGAACTTGCATCTAAAGAGTGCCCTTAATGTAGTGTAAAATATACTTGCTCATATTTCAATGATTTACAAGGTGCTTGCATATATCTAAAACATTAGTTTATATCAAATTTTATGTCTAGCTAAGTGTGAGTAAAATAAAGAAGACTCCTCACCAAGGACCAATAAATAAGAGAGTCAAATAACAAAGTGAAGTAGTTAGCCTATAACTTCAATCCAAATGTAAAGGGGATGCAATTCAACTTAACATCCTTCATTTAAGATCATTATGAAAGTTCAAAAGCATACCAAGGTTGAAAAAGATAAATCCCTAAATAAGATAACACAATCTAAATGACTAATATGTAATGAATTAAACTTAAATTTACTATCTCAAATGAGTCCTAAAGTTATAACTTAATCTCCTAAATAATAAAAGCCAAGATCCTAGTTACGAGAATATTTTCAACCTATAACATAATGGGAATAATTTGATCATCATAATATTTAATGTAAACACCATGTTGTGTCTCACATCGTTAAAAACACAACTATGGACTTAGCCAAAAATCATAATATGTGAAACTAAAATTTTTTTCCCTGACCGCTATGCATAGTGATTCATACCTTCGATCACATGGATCAATGTCTAGTTGATAATATATGCAACACAATATGTAACTTTGATACAAAATTGAGATACATTAGGTGATTGGTTTGCTTCCCACATTGGTTCTCAAGTTCTAACAATTACAATATGAAATGGATTAATGATATATTTCTAGTTCTTGACATCAAATGATATGCTATAGTGCTCATGTAGTATAATTGTTATTATTTTTTATTACTTGATATATATATATATATATATATATATATATATATATATATATATATATATATATATATATATATATATATATATATATATATATATATATATATATTGTATTTTCACTCAAAAATATTTTTTTTTTTTAAATAAAGGGGTAAAAATTTATTGATAAAAAGTATGGATTATAGAGTACAATTGAGCTTCCAACCAGGACTCAAATAAACAACCAAACATGCTAAAACCACTAGACTATAATGACACCCGGAAAAGACAACAAGAATAAACCACATTAAGTCTGTACATCCTTGTGGATCAACTCCCACAGGCGTTGAGAGTCCCTAGATGAGAGACTCTCCCAATTATCGATACTCCAAGGATTCAGCAGCTCATAAGCCCTTTTGGCCAGGTAATCAACAACCACATTCCATTCCCTTGGAATGTGCACAAAGGATATAAATTCAAACTCTTCACTCATTCTGAGAATCTAAACGGCTACAGAGGCCAACTGCCAATTAACTTTCTCTACCCTTTTACTATTTAAAATATTAACCACAATTTGAGAGTCAGACTCGTAGATAATCCTGCCAGCTAAGAGAAAACCCCCTCCACAAGGCCTCAAGAATTTCAAGAGCTTCCATAAAATTGTTAGAGTGAACACATTTATAAATGAAAAAGAAAAAACTAACACCACCAGTAGAATCTCTCCCAACATCGCTAATGCCAACATGTCTAGGATTACCCCTGGACGATCCATCAGTATTAATTTTTAAAACTCCTCTAGGGGGTGGCCTCCACCTACCATCTCTCCTAACCTTCTTGTTGAGTTGAGGAACCCTACTAGGGCTAGAAGAGTTCACACCATCCCCAAAGAGACCAAGGGCTTGTTGTACCTTCTCCTCCTTAGAATCCAAAAGAGGGTCCACATCACATTTGTTATGGATTGTTTCCTGAACCATATACAGGATCCTTTGTTAGATATTTTGAACAGCCAAATAACTACCCTAAAATATGCGTCGGTTTTGTTCGAGCCAAATTTTCTAGATGATGCAATAAGGGCCAAAATTCCAAGCCACCCGAAGGAAGGGGGCCTTGGCCGGAGGTCTGCCCAAACTACTCCAAAACTCCACCAGGGATAGCACATGAAAACATGGATGGTTCCAAGCGCTCCACAAACAATGCCAAATGTCTCCGGTAAAGGAGTATTGGAAAAATAAATGAGAAGAGTCATCCTAATTCTTACTGCAAAGGACACAAAAAGAGGGACCCTGAAATTCCCTCTTCCTCACATTATCCCAAGTGAGGCATTTATTACGAGCTACCAACCGGATAAAGAAGTTACATTTTTGCCAGGAAAATTTGTTCCACGCCTTTTTCCACCAAGTGACAGGAAGACTCCCATATTTTTTCTTATCAAGAACCTGATAACCATAGGCTACCGAGTAGGTTCCCTTAGGATCAAGGTTCCAAGCCAGAATATCTTTACCCCTCAATGAAGAACAAGCCCTCCCCATAAGAATAGGAGAAAGCACCTCTCTGTCCTTGGCCAGTACCCCTTGGGGCTATTCTTGAGGATCTTTCCATCTGTACATCTCCATATTTCCAAAATATTAGATTTTTTTAAAGTCCTCCACATGAGACCAGCTTGCTTCCAAGAAAAAAATGCTTAGGGAACGTAACCTAGGATATTGATTCAAGATAGGAGGATGGCCATCCAAAAAATCCTCCCAAAAAAAGAGCATTTGATACTGATTGCAAATCCAAAACAAACCTTGCTTGATTAAATTAGCTCCTCTTTTTAGAGTGTCCCAGATAACTGAACCTTTCCCAAACAAGCTGACTCTAGGGATTTAAGCCTCATAAATACCTCTCAAGTATTTACAAGATAATATTTTAGCCTAAATTTGATCTTGAGAGGTACACCATCTCCAATAAAGTTTTGCAGCCAAAGCCTACCCAAAAAGAGTTGTCTATCGCAACCCAAGGCCTCCCTCTTGCATCGGCCTACATATAGAATCCCACCTAACCAAACTCTATTTATATTGATCAAGTTTTCCAGACCATAAAAACTATCTTGACAAAGCATCCATGTCCTTGATGAAGTGAGAGGGAGCTATTTGTATAAAACATCTATAAATGGGTAAAGCTTGAACAACAAATTTTAAAAGCAACACTCTACTTGCAGTGGATAGCCATCTGAAATTCTAGTGATTCACCTTCCTTCTAAACTTATCAAGCATAGACTGCCAAGAAGATCTAGGTAGAGGATGATATGAAATTGGAATACCAAGATAAATGAAGGGGGGAGTCCCAACCTGGAATATTAGAATGCGAGCAATCCTGTATTGAATAAGAGGAGGGGTATTGAAGAAGAAAATAGAAGACTTGTCCTCATTAATAAACTATTTAGAAGCACCAAGATATATGTCAAGAGACTGTCTAATATTTCCAGCTTCCCTGATAGTGGTAACTCCCAACAAAGTAGTATCATCAACAAATTGAAGGTGGGAAAGAGGTGGCAAACTACTATTCCACTTCCACCCCTAAATGAGACCCAGCATGACTTGAGACTTGAGCAATCTTCCCAACCCTTCCGCCATAATGATAAATAAATAAGGAGATAAAGGATCTCCTTGCCTCAATCCCCTTGAGGCCTCAAATAGCTCTGATGGCTCATTATTAACAAGAATATATAATGAGGAAGAAGAAACACAACTCATCACCCATCTAATCCATTCCTCCTCAAATCCAAAAGCAGCAAGAACTTTATGAAGAAATGACCATTTGACTCGATCATAGGCTTTGGCCATGTCCAACTTAATGAACATAGTTTTCTCCTTAGAATTTTCCATCAAGTGAATAGCTTCTGTAGCAATAACAACCCCATCCAAGATTTGTCGACCAACAACAAACCCTCCTTGCTCCTCAAAGATGATTTTGCTCAACCATATCTTCAGCCTCTCAGCAATAATTTTTGTGATGATCTTATACACAAAATTGTAGAGAGAAATAGGCCTGAACATATCCAAGGAATTTGCTCCCTCTTTTTTGGGTATAAGCACCATAAAGGTAGAATTTAGGGCCCTTAGCATCTGTTTGTTCTTTTGGGACTCATGGACCACCTCCAAAAGATAAAATTTGATTAAATACCAAAAATCTTGATAAAACTCAATCAGGAATCCATCTGGACCTGGGGATTTTCATTTTTTCATCTTGAATACAACATTTTCCAACTCCTCAAGGGAAATTGGACCCATCAAGTGCTCATTCATCTCTCTAGAAACAATCGCTGGAATATAGTTTAGAATAAGATTTTCATTCTCATCATCTGATAGGGAGTCCTCCTTGAAGAGAGAGGAAAAATACCTCTTAGTCTCTTCTAAAATATCCCTGAAAGAAGAGAGCAGGGCACCCTGAGAATTCACAAGAGAGGTAATCAGGTTACCATTACGACGAGCCTTAACTAAGTTATAAAAGAAGGTTGTGTTCCTATCCCCTTCCTGAAGCCAATCTACTCGAGCTTTTTATTTCCAAAAAAATTCTTCCCTCAGTTCCCATTCAGCAAGGTCTTTCGCAGCCTCAGATTCCTCAACAAGAAGCTTCTTCGTGAATCCCTTATCTCTAATATTCCTTGAAGCTTCTTCCATCCTCCTACGAGCTGCCAGATTAGCCAAGGAAAGGTTCCCAAAATTCAGTCTATTCCATCTCTTCAATTTATGTTTTACAAATTAAGGGCTGTAAAAATATTGTATTTCAAGTGAATTTTTATTTTTTAAAACTATGAAGAATATTTAATCTCATGTGAATGTTGATATTTGACATATAACATCATATGGTCTAATTTACATAATTCATTGGATAATAAGATTGAATTTTTTTTTTGTCATTTTTTAATAATTAGTTCAACTAATAGTAATATTATGTAGCGTATTCAAGATGCAGTAGCATTATACATGTGTTATTGATGGCATTATGATGCATCAAGTGTAAATACTAGTTGTTCAAACTAAAAAATAACAAAAAAAAGTGTTTATGGCCATATTTAAACATTTTGAAAATTTGTAGAGATATGAAACATTAGAATTATAAGAGTGTGTTGAATCCAAATAAAGGATATAATCTATGAATATTTGTAAAATATTTCTTGATTAATTACAAGCTCTTTGATATCAAATTTGTAACAAAACAACTTCCATAAATAACAATAACAATAAATCTTAGAAATGCAATAATAGGAAAGCATTTATTGGAACCAAATTTAGATTCCACAACAATAAATTAGAATAGCAAGTAATAATTCTAAATTCCAAAAAACAAATCAATCTAGCCCCTTGGAGAGGGCAAAGTCTCATAAACAATTACCACACAACTCATCTATTTATAGCCTAAACCAATAAGAAAACCCTAAACATAATGCTTAAAGTATAAATAACCTAATTTGGATCCTTAGCTAATAATAAAAGATAGCTAACATGGCTATATTAGAGTAGTTATATAGCTCACCCCCTCAAAAAATTTCATCCTCAAAGCTAGAAGAGACTACAGAATACTCACTAGCTCCCATGTCACATCTTCATCTGGTAAATCCCACCACTTGATGAGGAACTCTTGCACTTAGAAAGACTAAAAATTATGGACCCAAGACTACAATACTGCTTCTAGTTAGAGTCAATTTGCCCCTTTCATCTAATATTGGAATCTCCATATGGGATCATATCTTCTAACTAATCACCTACTTAAGACAAAAAATATGAAAAACAAGATGGATTTTAGAAATAGAAGGAAATTCCAACTAATATGCCACCTCCCTAACATGGTGAACCACCTTGTAAGGATCATAGAATCCAAATCCCTACTTCTAACAAGACTTGTTCTTGAGGTACAATAAGCTCATAAGTCTAGAACCATAAGAAGACCATGTCATCCATCTCAAATTGTCACTCCAAATAGTGCAAATCATGTTATTGCTTCATATGGTTTTGTGCTTGATATAGATTATCCTTGAGGAGCTAGAGAATAATTTGACATTTCCATAATAAATTGTCTACCTAGGCTACCTTGGAGGAGCCTCGAATACAGTCTCCCACATATGGTGGTTTTTGATCATACAATGCTCCAAATGGGTACCTCTTGATGAGAAAATGATAAGAAGTATTATATCACCATTTAGTTAAATGAAGTCATTTAATACAATAATATTGTTTATCTTGGGTGAAACATTTGACATAAGTACTCTAACATGTTTTTATAATATTCATTCAACCATCTTATTGAGGGTGATGAGAAGAGGTCATATTTAATTAAGTAACGATTAAAGTGAACAGTTTCTTATAGAATTTTATGGTGAAAATTAGGTTAGATTACTAACAATAGACTTTGGCATAAGATTCAATTTAAAAACAAAGTCAAGGAACACATTGACTACCTTACTAGTAATGAAAGGGTGTTGCAATGCACAAAAATGAGTATACTTTGAAAAGAAATCCATCACCACAAAAATAACTATTTTGGTCTTCAATTTGGAAAGACCCTCAAAGAAATCCATGAATATGTGCTCCCATTGGAAATATATGATAGGCAAGGGTTATAAGAAGCCTAGAGACTTACTATTTTCCCTATCTCTCTAGCACACCTCATATTTGGACACAAATTGCTTGATATTTGCTTTCATTCCTTTCTAAAAAAAAGTATGCATCACCCGCTGATAAGGTTTTAGAAACATAGAATGCCCTACCAATGGTGAAGCACATAATTCCTGAAGAATACTATTCTTGACCTTGTAAGACAGGGTGATATAGATATGTTCCTTCTTCCCAAGGATCCCATAAACATAAGAGAATAAGGAAATGGGTGGGTTACCAACCTCCACATCATGAATCACATGTATCACCCTAGGATCCTACTTCCATTTCTTATAAAGCTAGGAAATCCATATAGGAAGGGGGTTAGAAACAACATTGATAAGTCTTCATACTTGCAAGAAATAACATTTACCACTACATTCTCCTTTTATTTCTCGTATTAAATGGAAGTCCTACTCTAATAACTTTGTCAACCATTTGTTTCATTTGAGACAAGACAAATATTTTTTCAATTATGGTAAATGAGGTTTTGATTGGATCCTCAAACTGATAATATCCCCCACATTGGGTACCTTCCTAACCCCTACAAGATGCAGAAATACAAACCCTAACTATATGAAACTATCCACCAAATTTTATAAATTGTGTTTCATAGGCTTATCGATTTCCAGTTAGCAAAGGATTCTACCTTGGACTTCTTGGGGACAAGGGCAATGAAATTATTATTCCAATTCTTCAAAACCTTCCTATTTTTTTAGGCTTCCATTATAGCTACTATGACATATATTTTAACTATCTGCCAATTTTTTTGGAATAACCCTTCCTAGAACCCGTTTGGTCCCAGGGCTTTCTCCATTCCAATAGAGAACATTAACTCTTCATTTTCTTCTTCTCTGAAGGGATTGTAGTGATAAATCACTACACCTTTTGAAAGCAGAAGTTTGAGTCACAAACAAGCACATGAATAAAGGCTCAATCATTGAAGGTTAGATTTCATGAGCAATAAAATATAAAAATCAAAAGTTCTAAAGTCACGGATAAAAGACAAGATCAAAAATACTGACCTACGTACAATGGGTAGAAAGTCCCAAAGATGTGAGGATAAGTTTTCCCAAAATATGAAGAAAAACTCTCGAAGAAGATGACACCAATGCCTCAAAATTCAAGTCATTAAAGTGCACATTCTTCGAGGAATATTGTCCTTCTTGCAAAATATATCTTGTATCTCTAAGAAAAGACAACAACAACATGGAGCCAAAAGAGAAGCAGTTTAAAGATCCAAAACATTAGTTAAAGCAATATTTTGTACCTAGGTGATGAGAATCCCCAAAAATGGGTAGATGACAATAAAGGCAGTAGCTTCTCATCTAAGGGGTCAAAATCAATTGACATTCATATCTTCAAATCCAAATAATCCTAAGGGGATAAATAGTTAGACAAGACATGAATTGGTATTTGAAATGGCAATCACCTAGAAATATTTGCATGTGTTTTGGAGGGAAACCCTCACCCTCTAATCTATAAGTAGCAGTAGTTTTATATTTGTAAAGGATTGACAAGTTTGTAATTATATGCATTTATAGGCTTTAATTTCATTTATCTCTATAAAAAATGTGTGGTTCTTGAGTGGCTTATGGGCAATCTCAAACCCTCGCTTTTGGAATAATTTTTGTAAGAGTTTACTTGCATTATATATATACATGGAAGACTATGTCTATTTTTTAGCATTTTCTTGTAGACCCATTGTTGTGTATGTGTATGTGTTTGTGATATTTTTCCTAAATATCAGATTTTACTAAGTGTATGTGTGTGTGAGGGGTTTGCATCTATTTTTAGATTGAGTCACTTACTAGCTTGGCTCTCCTACAAGTCTGTAGACCAAATGAATACATCACTAAGAAGCCCACAAGATTTTTCAAAAAATATCTAAGTGTTGAGAACAAGGCTCAAAACCACAGTCAAATGCAATTCAAAGCTTCCCATCAGGAAGGAGATCGCGACTACGCAATATCAAATTGCTCAAAACCACAATCATTTTGGTCAAAAAGAGGTTAAGTTGCAAAAGGATCATGATCATGAGGTTTTTCTCAAAACCATCAAATGAAGATAAAAGAGCACCTAGCTAAAAGAGAGCATAGTCATGGGATGTCGTATCTCAAAATCATGGACAATGCAATAATTTTTCATCAAAAATGAAAGTTACTCGTGATTGCAAATTTCCTCAAAATTGCAGTCAGCATAGTCAGACTTTGAGTTTTTAGATTTTTTATCGCGATTGCGAGCCAACCCTTCTTAGCTAGTAGTAAAAGGTTGAAGTCATAAAATCATGGATGGTGCTCTCATAATGCTTATAAATGTGAAGAATGACCATGACCGTGAGCAAGCCCAATGTCATAGTCAAAGTGGTCAACATGAGAGAAAAATGATTTTCTATCATGGCCGCAAGCATTCACCCTTGAAGCTAAGATCCCAAAACCATGATTGACATAAGCAAATAAGGAGTTTCTTTTCAAATGACCGATGACCATGAGTTTCCTCAAAATCATGGTCAAAATGGTCAAACTAAGAGAAACCTTATTTTTTATCATGGTCATGAGCTTAGCGCTTGGAGGTAAGAGGTCTCCCAAAACCATGACTACTACATTTAAGGATTTTTATTGTAAGTGACCCACGAACATAAGCAAACTCTCTATCATGGTCAAAATGGTCAATACAGGGCTTTCACGAGAAAGAGTCATGGCCTAAAGCAAGCTCTCTAGCATAGGTCAACATGGTCAACACAATGATTTTAAAAGGCACATTGTGACCACAAGCCAAACCATATTAAGCAAGCGATAGAAGATGGAGGCCCAAAATCGTGATCAAAATGGTCATATATTCCCAAGTTCAAAAATTGGGCATATTTTTGAGACAAGGAAATAAAGCTCAAGTCTCATGATCGCAGGAAAATTGATCTAAGGCATTGAAAGAAAAATCTTGGGCATGATTTTGGGAAGGTCAATGAACTTTGACCAAGGGAAGTGCCAACTCTCATATTTTTAAACTCGATCGCATCTGTTCAAATTGAGATTGATGGACGAGATTCAAACCCTCCAAGAATTCAAATGAAATTAGATTTTTTTACCATGGCCTTGCGATGGATAAAAGAATCAAGTGAAGCATAAGCTACTTTTTTTAGATTTGCTGGTGGAAGGTCAAACGTCAAACTTGAAAAGTGAAGATTTTTGTTCTAAAGAACTTCTACAATTATCTGATTGATAGAGCGGTCTATTGCAAGATCTGTGGTGAAGAACAACTACAAGAACAGAGGATGACTTAGATTGAGTTTTTGCTAACTGATCTCAATTGTTTAAAGAAACATAGCTGGAAGCCATAAACTTCAAGCAAGTTGTAAGAACCAATTGTAGCTAGAATCTAGAAATATCTTTGTAATGCTCGTTTTCATATTCATTGTAAAATTTTATAAATAAAGGTCGAACCCTCACTTTAAGGGCTCAAATTTGATGTGTTTTCTTGCACTACTATTGTAATCCCTTCTAAAAATCAATAAAGAAGCATTACTTGGAATGTTTTCCTCATACTTGCACATCTTCTTCATTTTTTGGTAACAAACTTGTGAATTCATTTCTGATAATGTTGCTAGGTTAGTATATTCTATAGATAGTGGATTTCTTACTTAGGGAAATTGAAATGATTCATATTTAAATGTATGCTTTGAGAAATAAATTCTATTAGTTAGAGTATTATTCTATTCTGTTGATATTAGATTGCTAATACCTTAGATGTTTTGAATGATTCTTAAATATGCAACTGTGCTTAACTTTGAAGATAGCAAACTATGAATGTTGTTAGTTTAATTTGATTTCTCTATACCTGATTTGTAAAGGGTTCTCAGTAGAAGCCTATGTTGTTATCTTTACCCATACACCTATCATTTCATATCTCTCAACCCTTTTGATTTCTATCCCTATCCTTATGTCATTTCAATTGAGCTTTAAGAGAGTCAACATTTAGCAGGTTGACAAGGAACCAACCTACTCTGGAGGTTGGGTTGAAATTTTTTTGACTCATACAATGTTGGTCTTAGGTTGTAACTAGCAGGTTCTTACCTTTGGAAATATTAGGAGATAATAGTTGCAGTACACTCAATGTCAATCCGAGCAACAACAGTTTTTAGCATGCTCGATGGGACCTTTCACATGGTATCATTTTCCATTAATTAAAATCAACTCCAATGACTGATTCTTTTTGGAGGAATCAAGGTTTAATGAATTTCCTTAACATTTTTTAGCAGAGAAAGTAAATTAAATTGGAAAAATATTAAATAAAAGAACCTAGAAACCCTTATTTTCATCATAGATTTCATGATTACTAGGCCATTTGCTAAAAATAGTTAAGAACCACTAAATTTTTTGAGTTATTTTCTAGAAATACTAGGCATATAAGAACACCTTCTCTTGAATTTACCTATGAGGACATCGAATATCCATAGGATTGTTCAGTATCCCTTGAACCAAGCCCATTAAATAACCTCGTCACCATTGCCCAAACTCAATATCCTAATCAAAAAAGGTATCCCAACCGGGATGCTTCAGGCCCTTTAGGACTCCCTCACATAAATGACATTCCTCAAGCAGTGTTGAAGGCTACACCCACATATGATGGTTCTGGTAAAATTCCATATGAACATTATCAAGATGTTTTATTCTTAGTAGCCATTCATAATATCATAAATGAGGATGTTATTATAAGACTTCTAGCCCTATATTTTAGAGGTAAATTACTTTATTGGTTTAGAACCTTAAATGACAATAACATCCATTATTAGGCTGATTTGGCAAGTCATTTTATGGAGGAATTCAATGAATTAGCAGATCCCTTTTCACTTTTAACTCAATTTATTATTTTGCAAATACATTTACAAGAGTTAGTCATTGATTTCAACTTAAGGTTCAATAGAACCTGAAAAAGGATTCCTCTTGAGGTCAGACCAACTACTCCTCTTATATGCATGTATTATATTAGAGCCCTTGGTTCGGACCTAGGTTTACAAACTCAGTAAGAAAGTATAACTACCTTCCCACAAGTTTATTAGGCAGTTATCCATGTAAAAAAAATTGATTTCAGCAGGTAGGCTGCCTCCCAGATATGTCATGTCTTACTACCTTGAAGTTGCTCAATATCTACCTCAGTCAAAGGCATCAACATCTTCCTTTATGGATCCACATCCATTGCCATTCATGCCTCCCTCAATGGCTCTAATTCCTCCCGCTAAAATATCTTCAACCCCAATTTCTTTTCATCCTCTCCCAGCCCAAGGGCCTCAAGAATCGTCTTTCTTACTTCATATTCAAAGCACCTTGAAAATAATTAAAAACAAGGTCAATGCTATGAAGAATATGGAAATAGAGAGGTTTTAGCAAAGAATGTTCCCATATGTAAACATAGATCAAAGGCCTACTACAAGTAGCAATATAGGGCCTAAGAATAATATCAATTATAAATAATAGGAACTAGTTCCTAAAACTAGTGGATATTCTTGGTGCCTAGTGTGTAATGATCCTCATAGTCCAAATACTTGTGTTATGTATCAACATCATGTGCAAGAGGCTATGGAAAAAGTAGAGAGAACCCAAAAGGAGAGATTGAATATGCTTTGGTAGCCTGAAAAAATAATGGTTGACCAAGAATATTTAGAAGTAGTCTTTGTGCTTACGAGATCAGGGAAGAAATCATTACAAGTTGATCCACAAAAAAGAATAAATTTCAAGTTCCTTCTCAAAATAAAAGGGAACAACCTTCACCAACTAATGACATGTTCCTAGCTCCAAAAGCAAATGAAAAGAGTGATCCAACCCCTGGTGAAAAGAAAAAATAGAAGTATATACCAAAGCAATCTGATAAAGAGAAGATGAGGGAACCTACAAGATCAAAAGAAGAAGCCAAAGAGAAACTAAAGTTTCCTTTTTTCACCAAAAGGTCAAAAATTAAGGTAACTCAACAATACAAAAGGAAATTTGGTGAATCAAAAAAGAAATATGAGGCTAATATTTTAGAAAAATCTAACTTCAATATTGTAGATGAATTGAAGAAAACTCCTTCTAAGGCAAGTCTATATGACACACTCTTTATCCCTAGCCAAATAAACTTACTAAAGACTTCTCTAAATAGGAATGCTAAAGAAAAAGATATGTCCACTGTATATGTTAGGATCCCATCCTAATGTTATTTTATAATTCTCATTATTATGTAATGACCCACTTCCAACATGGGGGATCCCATATATAATGTTATTTTGTAACGTACGTGGCATGTTATGCTCCTAGCCAAGTGGGGCCATTTGATGTAACCGTTATCAATTTTGTAACCGAAACTTGGTAGAAGATTCTAGCTTGAGTGGCATTTTGCATGTAAGCCAACTTTTAAGCCTAGGGTTAGAGTTTGCATGAAGTCTTTCTTTAAAAAGCTATGAAGCCATGTACGAATCATATTTTTGCAAGTTAATGAAATATTGAAGGAGGTTTCCCCCTTGAAGAGGCCTGCGACTCTGAGTTATTTGTGATATTGTTTCAATTTTGTAGTTAATTTTTGCATAGTATTATTCTATTATTGCATGTATTTCAGTTATCTTTCATAATTTTGTGTGTGTAAGCTTTATTTCAATAGTAGGTTCCTAATAAGTGGTATCAGAGTGCTTTCCAGGATCGAGTTCTGCTACAACTGAGATGATTTTTGCCATCCATTCTACCTGTTAGGTACAAATTTCCATGTGTTTTTCATTTCTATTTTTCCTTTATTAAAAAATATCCAAAAAAATATAGTTCATTTTTTTTTACCAACAAATCCAGAAAACACAAAAAAAATATAGTTTTTGTTTCAGTAGTTGTGTAGGTTAGAAACCCTGTGCCAGGGGTTTTAAAATAATGTGAAGGAGCTATCGTTATTGACTAAGCTATATAGCCCATAAAGAGTCTAGTTAAGTGAGGGGTGATCATGCTCCAATACCCAGGCCTTAAACAACACTCGCGCATGAAATCAAGCTCCCACGCATCTTAGGTGTATTGGTAGACCATTCTAGGGTTAACAAAATTTTATCTAGTAGGAATATTTTTGGCCTTGTATCATCCATAGTCCATGGGATATAGCATCTCATACGATTACCCTCCCATACTGTTAGAGAATCAGATAGTGTGCTCAAGGGTATGTGTGGAATCCTCCTTGGGTAGTAGCCTGAAATATTGATCCAAGAACTATTGTTCATCACTGCGGTATAACAGAGGGTCTATGAGTGTTACATACACCTTTACCTAGCATACCCTGGTTCTGTTAAACACTTCAACCTACAAAAATACACATATTCCTATTCTGCTAAACCTGCATTCACAATCTCAAAAAGTGAGCATATGGAGGACTTATCTATCACAGAAGAACACACCTTGCATGCATTAGCAGTTAGGACAGAGTTCACAAGTGTCTCTAACAGTCTACAATATTCCAGTACCATTTAGGTCAGTAACAGTAATAGTCAGGTCAGTGGTAGTAATAGTCCAGACAGTGATAGTAATAGTCGAGTCAGTAATAGTAACAATAACAGTCAACTAGAATAGCCATAAAATACAGATGGTCAAGGTCAAAAACAAAATCGTCAATGTCCGTAACTACAATACAGGTGACAGGACAGTGACAGGGTGATCAATTGATAGATCCAAGATAGTTGATCCAGTTTTCCCACTTGTGACCTAGAGCCCAAAAAAAAACCAGGGATATCTATTCACACAAAGCTCATAATAACTCAAAAATTTAGTCGCTAATTCTACACTCTATTCCAGATAAAATTGTCCTTGGCAGCCCTTGGTCAAATTTTGCACCAATTTTTCCAAAATGGCAATTTTTTATTTTTCTTGCTAAGGCCATAACTTTTCAATGGTCAATCAAATTGATCCAAATTTTTGGGAATAGAAGCTACTTGTTATTCTACACCAAATACTCTTAAGGACTCATTGGTGAAATTTTAAGTCCAAGTGAAAGAAATTACCTTGACATCGACTTGCAATCAACCAAGGATCACAAAAAGTCAAGAAATTTAGTATATCTCCTCATTGAGCACTCAGATCAAGTAGCCACCGAAGTGGACCCTATCCTAAAATCAGTGTTGCAACCCATTCCCAAAATTAAATTTTGGACCCTTACTAAAAATAGTAACTCTAGAAATCACACTTCTATTTTTAGTAATTCAGTAAAAAATTTCAAGGCTATCTCAAATGGCAAGTGGCACTCATGGACATCAAAAATAGGTAGAAAAAAGTAATACTTCAGTGTTGGATACCCTACTAAGTGTTGTTACTGGATTACAAAAAACAACTGAACACTTTATGATAAAATTTTAAACTTTTAGAGTTGACCAAGATACCTCCAGAATTTGCCTAGAAGAACACATAATAGATGTTGAATCTAAAATACAAGGTGTTCCTAGCAAGTCTGAGTATCGTCACGGAATTGGAACAGATGACTCTCACCTTCGCTTTGATCGTGATACTCCCTTCAATGTGCCAAAACTAGACTTTCCTAAGTTCAATGGGAAGGATGTTGATTGATGGTTATGTCATGTTGCTCAATTCTTTAGACTCCAAGATGTCCCCATTTATCATCGAGTTCAAATGGCTTCTTTCAATTTAGAATTTGAAGCCTTACAGTGGTACCAATGGTTGTAGGAAACTATTCCTGATCCTTCTTTGGTAGAATTTGAGTCCCAATTACTCAATCGCTTTGTCTCTAGTGAGTATGATGATTTTACAGGACAGTTGACAAAGCTGAAACAAACTTTGACAGTTCGAGATTACCAAATACAATTTGAGATATTGACCAAAAAAACTACAGGATTGAATGAAGGGTTCTTTATGATTTGTTTTGTTAGTGGGTTGTGAGAAGATCTCCAAGATGAGGTCACAATGTTTAAACCACAATCCATGATGCAGGCTATCTAGTTGGCTTGTTTGGCTGAGTCCAAATTTTCAGCCCAGAGGTGTATATCTAAATTTCCATAGGCTAAACCCTCTTTTCTTGCTAGATTCCATAATCAACATGAACAAAAATCTATTGCACCCATTGCTGCACCTAAACGTTTAACCACTGCTGAAATGGATGTGTGACATGCTCAAGGGTTGTGCTTCAATTATGATGAAAAGTTTTCTCACGGGCATAGGTGCACCCAAAATAAATTGTTCCTCATTAATGTTAATGAGCCTGACACCAGCGACCATAGTGATGATGACACTGAATCAGCAGAGGAACCACCTAAACTAGAGGAAGAAAATCCAGATGAATCACAGGCTAAAATTTATGTTCATGCTCTTGCTGTCATTACTACGCCCCAAACCATGAAATTTGTGGGTTATTTCAAGAGCCTATGACTTACCATATTGATTGATTCTAGAAGTACACACAATTTTATTGATCCCCACATAGCCAAGTAGGCAAATTGTTATGTACACACATGTAATTCCTTTAAGGTTATGGTAGCAAATAGTGGGACTTTACCTTACAAGGGAAATATCTTAATGTTAAGATCAATATTGGGGACTATGAAATCAAATAAGATATGTTTGCACTTCAATTAGGAGGATGTGATATTGTGTTGGTATTTCAATGGTTGGGCACATTGGGAGTCATCTCTTGGCACTTTTTTGAGATTTGAATGAAATTTTCACAGAATGGACAGTCTTACACTCTCCATGGCTTAAAATCAGGGTCCTCATAGATTATCAGCTCTAGCTGAATGGAGAAGTTAAAAAAATTATCTCAAGGTATCATAGCTCAGATTTTTGTGATCCAACCGCATCCTTTAGAGGAGGATTCTATTCTTGAAGATTTGCAACTTATTTTGACCAAGCACAACTCTGTTTTTGCTGAGCCAACAAAATTACCACCTCATCTCTCTCATGACCATGCTATCCCCTTGTTACCTGGTAATGCACCACCCAAAATTAGACCATACAGGTATCCTCATGCTCTTAAGTCAAAAATTGAGAATTTAGTATAGGAATTGTTAAAATTCGGTGTCATTCGGCAAATCAACAGTCCTTACTCTTCTCTAGTTTTACTGGTCTGCAAGAAATATGGGTCCTGGCGGTTGTGTATCTATTATCGAGAGCTCAATAAACTCACCATCAAGAATAAGTTTCCTATTTTTATGGTGGATGAATTACTGGATGAACTTCATGGGACTATGTATTTTTCTAAACTTGACCTTCGCTCGGGGTACCATCAAATCCTGATCAAAGAGGAGGATATTCCTAAAACTATATTTCATACTCATAAAGGTCACTATGAGTTTTTGGTAATGCCATTTGGCTTGACTAATACCCCTTCCACCTTCCAGAGCCTCATGAACAACATTTTTCATCCATTCCTTTGAAAATTCATTCTAGTCTTCTTTGATGACATTATGGTGTATAGTCGCTCATGGGAAGAGCATCTTATTCATGTGAATCAAACTCTCCAACTATTGGTACAACATCAACTCTATGCTAAGCATTCCAAGTATTTTTTGGGTTGACAAAAGTAGAATATTTGGGACACATTGTCACTAATGAGGGCATTAAAGTTGATCCCAAGAAGATCCAAGTTGTTCAGGAATGGCCAAAACCTCACACTCTCAAAGGTCTTCGAGGATTTTTAGGACTTATAGGATACTATCATAAATTTATTCACAAATATGGTAAAATTATAGCTTCCCTCACTTCCATGCTAAAGAAGGACTCTTTTACTTGGATAGGACCCGCTGAACAAGCTTTCCAAGAACTGAAGCATGTCATGACCACTACGTTTGTCTTGGCCATGTTGAATTTCTCCAAACCATTTGTTATTGAAAGCAATGCTTCAGGTTGTGGTATTGGGGCAATGTTTATGCAAGAAGGGAGAACCTTAACCTTCACTAGTAAATATCTCTCCAACCATAATTTATGAAAATCCACTTACGCCAAGGATATGATGGTCATTCTGCATGTCCTAACCCATTGGTGACCGTATCTCATTGGGCATCATTTCTCTATTAAAAAAGATCATCAAAATCTCAAATACTTTTTGGAGCAACAGGTTGCCATCCCTGAACAACAAAAATGGGTCTCTAAACTTATGGGCTATTATTATGATATCACCTATAAGAAGGGTAAGGAGAATGTTGTGGCCGATGCTCTCTCTCACCAATTTTAAGCTCTTAGTATGTTGTGTGCCATTTCATTGTTGATCCCCCAATGGATCGATTCTTTATGCCATGAGGTACTTCAAGATTTTGAATTGTAGACTTTGGTGTCTTCTCTATTCATTGAGCCTACTTCATGTCTAGAATACACTTGGGATGGCCAGGATCTGTGTTACCACCAAAGTCCTCACTACGGGAACTTCTCATGACAAAAATGCATGCTACTCCATCTACTGGCCATTCAAGATTTCTCAAAACATATGAACGGATCAAGCGCACTTTTTTTGGAAGGGTATGAAAAAGGATATTCATTATTTTGTGGTAGCTTGTGATACATGTTAGCGGATGAATGGTGAAACAGTGCATTCTTCAGGCACTCTTCAACCCTTGCCCATTATTGACCAAGTTTGGATAGATATTTCTATGGATTTTATTGAAGGCTTACCTAAGTCGGGTGGTAAATCTATTATCTTCGTGGTAGTGGATCGTCTTTCGAAGTATGCTCACTTTTGTCCCCTCTCCCATCCTTACATAGCCTCCACCGTTGCCCAAATTTTCCTTGATTCTATCTTTTACCTTCATGGTCTACCCTCCTCCATCGTGTCCGATCATGATCCAACCTTCACTAGTCACTTATGGCAAGAATTGTTTAAGTTGTAGGGGACTCAACTCAAGATGAGTTCAGCATATCATCCACAAATGAATGGCCAAAAAAATATTGTCAACAAATGTTTGTAAACCTACCTTCATTGCTTTTCCTTCAATCATCCTACGAATTGAGCGAGATGGCTTCCTTTGGTCGAGTGGTGGTACAACACTTCCTATCACACGACCACCAAGGTTACCCCTTTTGAGGCATTTTATGGGCACCCTCCATCGATGTCTTCCTCCTACATTCCAAGTAGCTCCAAGGTCCATGCAATCGACACTACTCTCAGTCAGCATGTTGATGTCCTTCATCAACTGAAGCTAAATTTGGAGGCAGCCTAGAATCAGATGCACCAACAGGCTGATCAACACCTTCGAAGCATAGTTTTGATGTGGGTGATATGGTTTTCCTTCACTTGCAACCGTACAAATAGTTGTCCCTCCAACTTTGTAGATGCTAGAAGCTTGTTGTAAAGTACTATGGGCCCTATCAGGTGTTACAACGGATTGATGCCACAACCTACAAATTGACCCTTCCACCTACATCTAAGCTCCATCATGTTTTTCATGTTTTTGCTCTCAAAAATATGGTGGAAAATTAGGTATAGGTTCAATCTGCACTTCCAAAGTTAGATGAAGAATGTTATATCTTGCTAGAACCCGAACAATTGTTGGATCATCGAACTTGCACTATTCGCAATCGCACCATTACTAAAATCCTTGTTCAATGGTGCGGACTCCAGTCAAAATATGTTATATGGGAATCTCTCCATCAGCTCCAGCACCAGTTTCCTCACCTTCAGCTTTGAGGACAAAGATTTTTGAATGGGAAGGACATGTTAGGATCCCATCCTAATGTTATTTTTTAATTCTCATTATTATGTAATTACCCACTTCCAACATGGGGGATCTCATATATAATGTTATTTTTTAATGTACATGGCATGTTATGCTCCTAGCCAAGTGGGGCAATTTTATGTAACTGTTATCAAGATTGTAACCGACATTTGGTAGAATATTCTAGCTTGAGTGGCATTTTGCATGTAAGCCAAATCTTGAGCCTAGGGTTAGGGTTTGCATGAATTATTTCTTTAAAATGCTATGAAGCCATGTATGAATCATATTTTTGCAAGTTAATGACATATTGAAGGAGGTTTTCCCCTCGAAGTGGCCTACGATTCTGAGTTATTTGTGAGATTTTTTCAATTTCGTAATTACTTTCTGCATAGTATTATTATTTTATTGCATGTATTTCATTTATCTTTTAGTATTTTGTGTGTTTGAGCTTTATTTCAATAGTAAATTTCTAACAGTATACAACTTGGCACATGGACAAGAAAAATGACTCCAACTCAATTAAAGAATAGAGATGGAAGGATGGATTGTTCACAACTATATAATAGATTTAGAAGCTTTGACTACAATTATGCCAAAAGCAATTTGTGAAGAAATAGATGTGGAATACACCTGTTTATGTCTAGGATTATTAAAGTTAGATGGGACACTAGTGAAGACTTTTGGGGTGGTCAAAGATGTTCTTATGAGATTACATAGAGCCCCAAAGGTCACTATAGTCCAAGAAATAATTATAGTGGATCTAGAGCCCTATTTTCCTTGTGCCTTTAAAGAGAATTCCTTATCAAACTAGGAGGATATATATATTTGGATTACTCTTGTATTATGATGCCCCACAAAGAAAAGATATTAAAGATAATTCTAGAGAATCCAATAGCCTATGACATTGAAAAAATTGAAGATGATATGTATAATAACTCTATTTTTGAAGAACTAGAGTTGGTAGAGATACCAGAAGATCTAGAAATAAAGGATGATCTAAATTTGGTGATAATTTACAATTTGTTTGAAACTAGAATGGGTACATACAACATTACTTCTGAAAAGAAGAAGAAAACTCTTGCCACATCCAAACAAATCCTCAGGGAATCTTAAATTTTGACCATGAACTTTGATGGAGTTAGGTGCAATAATGGGGTTGGAGTTGGAGTAGTTTTGAAATCTCCCTTAGAAGGTGTCAAGAGCTTTGCTTACAGGTTGACTTGGTCTTGCACAAACAATGCTGCAAAGTACAAGGCTTTATGTCTAGAATTTATGTAGACTGAGAAAATGGTCATAAAAGTGTTGGATATTTATGGTGATTCAAAGTTAGTAGTAAATCGGGTTACTAAGAAATGTAATAGCAAACATCACTGCTTGTGTAGCACCCTAAAATTGGCACGGTTAAAACCTTAGTAAAAGATAAAAGATAAAAATTTAAATTTTAACCCCAAAACCTCCTGTTACCCGCTTTCCCCATTTTTCATGCCATTTTTAGGATTTGTTTTGACCGTTGGATGATATCATCGTAGATCAGACGAAATCGTCCCCGATCTGACGAATTCGTCTGGAACAGAACGTCCAGACGATTTCGTCCCAAAACCGAATGTTCATAATTAGCTTCTGTTTCAACAGCCTCTCCAACTTGGGCAGAAGCGCATCTGTGTAGTTGGAGATTTCCCTGTTGGAGATCTCCCAGATTGGGATGATCCCCAACCTCCTAGCCTCCCCCTAATCCTATATAAACTAGGATTTTTCTAGTTTATCCCCCTGATTCTGATTCCCCTGAACCCCTTAGCTGATGGATTTAGATCCTTATTCACTAGAGCATCCTCGTACTACTGTCTGTATTCTGCATTTTGCATTTTCTTGCAGGAACCCTACTATTTTTCAGTCGAAGCTAGTTCGGATCATCGCAAACGATTCCAGACTATCTCGGATGATCCTGTCGAGGAGCGTAGATGATTTCGTACAATTGGAGGCGATCCTGACTGTAATCTAGATTGGGGGCAATCCGAGCCCAGAGTTTGCATCTTCTTAACTTTCCTGCATTTTTCCATTATAATTCTGCATTATCTTGGGTTATTATGTTTATGCATCTTGGAGTTCACCTCATCTAGTGTAAATGCACGATAAAATCAAAATACATTGTTAAGTTGATGCATTTCTTCTTTGATTTCTATTTGGATTTATCATTTAGGTAAATTTACCATTACTTCTATCATTTCCCCTGTGTTTTGGTACTCGTATTTTGGTATTTTGTATCTATTTCTGTGATTGCAGGTTTCTGACGAATTCGTCTGATGAATTCGTCAGATCCATGATGATCTCGTCTGATCTCAGATGACCGACTATGATCTGAGATGATTCTGTCTCCTTTCAGATGATTACGTGCAGTTTGAGATGATTCGGACTGCTACAAGACTCAGAACCTTCATCAGACATCCGAAATCAGGTATGATCTGTCCTAATCTGCATATTCTCTGTGTTTAGCACCCATTTCTATTTTTTGTATCCATTTAAATCATTATTGGCATATAGAATAGTTTAGATTCATTTTGGCCAAACCTAGGAATTGAATGATTGAGTATAAAATGAACACATCAAACCCATTCCCAACCTAGGCATGGAAACTGCCACTCAAAAGTTTCCTGGTGAACCCACCATCCATCAAAAATTCACCTTTATACTCCTCCCCCGAGAGGCGGGACCTTCAAAGGGCCTCTCAGTCCGAGGTATTGTCCCATCCTTCTCGCATCCCCCTTCTGGGCGCGGATCCTATAGCCTGAGGGTAAGGATGCAAAAATTTTGGAGCGATACATTTTGGTGAACCCGACGTGAAAACTAAAAACCTTTTGAAAACAATCCAAAAAAAAAAACAAAAAAATAAATGCATTTAGAATCAAAGATTGCATGTCATATTTAGATGGTAGATTATAACAAAAGACGAGCCGTCACCATTAATGTTGAGAATCAATTAGCAGCTATAGAGATTAATTCTTTGCTTAGAGTAGCTCCAACATATAGAGTCCCACCTTTATGGGATGAGCTTAATAGGAGATTGAATCTCATTTCATCTAGAGCAACCGAACTTAGGCAAATCAAGAGGTTTGTCCTAGATAGAATCCTGGATCCCGATCAAGTGACTTTGTATCATGAGCTTCGGAGAGCTTGCCATAGGTGGTTAGCGAATAAAAGAGCCCTTGTGTCTTCTCAGTTGTATACCTTTGAGGAATACCTCGATAATGCAGTTGTAGTACATAAATTTTTGTCTCGTATAGAGGACCAAGAGGTCATTCTTACGGATAGACAAAGATGGAATAGAGTCCCCAGGGCTGTGTTATATCGAGAGTATTGCCATGAGATTTATTTTTACAAGACAGAATCTGAAACAGATAATATCACTATAGCACACTTTATCAAATTCTTGAAAAACCATTTCCAATTTGAAGAAGAGCATTTTATGACTCCTGATGAACTTGATCCTATCAATGACATTCATAAACTCTTTTTAGAAAACTAAGCTATTATTTTATTATTGTTATTTCTTGTATTTAGTGTGTTGTTTGTTGTCTTTATAAGCATAAAATAAAAAAAAAACAAAAAAAACAAAATCATAACAAAAAAATCAAAACATTTTATTTTTAAAGCATTATAGTAGGTATATAATTAAAATATATACCTCCCAGATCTGTTGCAAATATATCAATATATATTTGTTAAAATCTAAGATTTAGACATAATGACTAGACTCAAGAATGGAAAACAAATTGAGGTAGAAGAAGATTGGTTAAGGAAAACAGAAAACAACCCAGATGTCCTTCCTGAAGACCCAATTCAGGAAGAAGGAACTCTAGACCAACAAGAAGAAGAGTATGTTGATGCAAATGAACAAAGAGAAAATGTTAGGGAGGAAGAATCCTCATCTCCTAAAATATCTCCAGAAGGAGCTATTACTTTTGAGAACATGGAACATTTCTGGAAGTTCCTCCATGATAATATGGGCACCCTTAATAGAGCAGTTCATATGGACAAAGATCAAATTAGTGACACTCAAGCAACCCTAGAAGACATATATCACACACGCACTAATCCTTTGTCCTTCGTTGATCAAGAGAGTGATCAAGCTGGACCGTCCAATTTGGACATGGCTACTATAATCCAAAACACGCGACAACAACAGGTTACCCAACTACCTAGAGTGCCTGTTATTAAACCTAGGGTTATTCCCACACAAAAGAAACCTTCATTCACTGCTCTATTTCGCCAAGCTATTGATCAATATACCTCAAATCAACAAAAGCCTAAAACAAAACCAAATGTTAATTTCCAACAATCTGGGATACAACATAATGCTACCACAAATCTTCTTCATAATACTCTTCCTACCAACCATTTGCATAACAACAATATAGCATCTAATCCTTATGTCCCGCCTTCCTACGCTCACAAATCCCATGCTCATGTACCACCGAACCAACATGGTGGGCAAACTGGTAATCTGGAAGCCATGGTGAAACAGTTAGCCTCCCGTATGGACCAAATAGATCCCTACCGTCCCTCGTACAATTATCGAGAGATGTGTAGTCAACCTCTAGATCCTATAGTTGTAGCACAACCATATCCTAAACACTTTCCCATGCCTGTCCTACCTATATACAAAGGAACCGAAGATCCCATAGAGCATCTTCGTATGTTTAGGATAGCATGTCATGATATATCACATGATGACTTGTTATTACTAAAAATGTTCCCAAAAAGTTTAGGAGGGATGGCATTGGAGTGGTATTATCAATTGCCCACTCATTCTTTGAGAAATTTCGAAGAGACCGCTGAGTCTTTTGTGCATCAATTTAGTGCCTATATTGAAAGGCATGTAACCATTAAAGATTTGTACAACCTAAAACAAGACAAAGATGAGTGTTTTGCTGACTTCTTAGCTCGATGGAGGCAGTTGATAGGAAAATTACACTTTGTGTTACCTTATCGGGAAATGTTGGATATTTTTATCAATAATTTACAAGAACAACTATCCTATGAATTATCAATTGCTACCTTGACCACCTTCGATCAAGCTATAGATTTAGCTCGAAGAGTGGAAGATGCTCTCATTAGAAGAGGGCAGCTCAAAAAGAAAGATGATGAGAAAACATCCAGAAATCAATATAAAAATAAACAAGTTGTGGGTGATGGAGTCATTGATAGCAGAAACATTGCCAATGTTAATACTACGAAAACAACAGAGAAGTTCATATTGAAACCTCCTCGATAAACCACCCCGAGAATTTACTAGGTTAAATCAACCTTTATCAACCATTCTCCCGCAACTATTAGCCCGAGGTTTGATTCAATTACCCAATATCCGGGAACCTGATCCAACTATACCCGGATATAGAGCTGATTTACATTGTGATTTCCATAGAGGACCTGGACATGCTACCAACTCTTGTAAATGGTTAAAACATAAAATACAAGATTTAATTGATAACAATGAGATGGAGGTGCAAGCCTTTCAACCTAAACAAAATCCTACTAATAATGCTCAAAAGAACACCCCTCAAAGTCAGAATCAGAATGCCAATCAATCATTGGACATATTTCAACATCCTTTACCAAAGCATGGTAAAGAGGTGGCTAATCAAATTGAACATCATAATGTTCCCCCTCCTACCCGATATGTAGGAGCCATTAGTGGGCATTTACCTATTCACGATCTAGAAATATTTGACACAACTTTATCCATGGTTACGTCCAGACCCCTATATAATATTCAAACACCTGATCTTAGTGATGTAGAATTTGATACTGAAAGTGACATGGAAATCACCTCAAATCAATCGAATAGTTCTGAAAATGAATCAGATCCTATTCAACCCATCACAAATTCCATGGTTTCGGAAGAACCATTTCCTAGAAGAGTTACTACTCGACCCTCTTCTCATCAATTCCTTTCTAATGAACAAGCCATAAACGCTAGACCAAGACCCATTCATCATCCTCAAAATAATATTGTAGGTACCATCGGAGTCGTTACTCGACAACAGGCTCAAAACTCTCAACAGGATCAAACTCAGAACGATGGATCAGCTCCATTTGTTTTGAAAAATCCCAATAAAGGGAATCATATGCCTAATGTTCAACCTAAGCCTCCGTATAATATTAATGAACAATTATCCAATACTACAGCTAGAATTTCCCTTTTGGACCTTTTAAGATCTTCTCCTACCCATAGGGATGAATTAATGCTCACATTAAGCCAAATGATGGTACCACAAAATATTCAGCCTGAAGCCATGACCAATACTATCATAACTCGAGAAGTCGACTGTATTGACTTTCGAGATAGAGATATACCACAACATAGTTTACATAAGGATAACCCCTTATATATTACTGCCCTAATTGGGGATGTAGCCGTTAAACGCGTCTTGATTGATAATGGTTCATCTTTAAACATATGCACTTTTGACTTCTACCAAAGATTTGGCTTTAGAAGTGACGAAATGAAAAGAATGGATATGATCATAAAAGCCTTTAATGACGAAACACAAGAAACATGTGGAGTTATTACTATCCCCTTGCAAGTTGGTCCTAGGACCTTAGACACGACCGTGTTTATTGTCCATTGCCCTGCATCATACAATATACTTTTGGGTCGCCCTTGGATTAACGCAATGCGAGCTGTCCCCTCAACTTTACATCAGTGTGTTAAATTCGAATTTAAAAACCAGCTGGTTACCATTCATGGTGACCCTAGACCCTTTGATATGTGTGCTTTGGCAGAACCGGTTGGAGTTCAATTTTGCCCTGCTCTGTCATCCACACATCCTAATTCTCATCAACCATCTAAGCGTGTGAAACACTCACCCATAACATCACCTAATTTTTCCCCATCAACTACACCTCTACATATAGCTCAACCATCTTCTGAACAAACCACAGTAGGACCTCAAAAAGATCCCAGAACTACAACCAATGCTTCTTGTTTTACCCCTATAACTTCCATACCGATAGACTCATCCATCGATATCCCTATAACATCCCCATCCACTACAGGCATCCTTTCCACATCAGACGATCTAGGAAATGTTCCTTCTACCTCTTATGCTCTTACTGATGAACTCTTACCCGATTTATCTAAAATTCTTATATCAGAAGAAATCAACACTGCCATGCAAGCTTCCCTTATTTTAAATAAACTCCCACCCTCTCCTCGTACCTTGGGCCTCCCACAGCCTATGGGAAGTATTTACCAAGTCGGGAGTTGTGCTTTTATTTATAAGGGATATGATTGGGGAAGAATACCCAGAAACATCAAGACACATTGTGATGGATATGCTCGATGCTATTTTGCTAATGAGTATATTAAAGCTAAACCCATAATGCTTAAATTGGGCTATAAAGGGAAAGGTTTGGGACCTTCCCAAAATGGTATGAAGGAACCTATTGAGGTAGAACCGTGGCCTGCCCGATGCGGTGTGGGCCTATTTCCTAGTAAAGGTCAACCCTTCCCATTTGAGGAGGATGACCATCTTACATGTTATCAAGATTATCTGGATAAACAAGATTCTTTGCGTTCAAAGAATAATCCCTTTACCTGTCATATGCTATCTCTCGCCTACCCTGAGATGATTGTCGAATCCGACGATGAGTTGGAAGGGGATATCTTCCATGATGTCTCCGTTGATGACTTGTTACATAACGAATTTTATTTTGATGGCTCTATACCTAGTATAGCCCAGCTTGAGGCCTCGACTCCTCAAGACGAATTATCCAAGCTAACCTTGGAAGAATTACAAGAATTGGGTGTTTCACCCGCCCCACCTAATTTTGAGAGAGATTTACATATGGAAGTTGAAAACGGTATAAAAATTAACATTGGAACCGAACATAACCCTCACATAATCAATATTGGATCAGAATTAAGTCAAGAAAAACAAGATAAATACATTTCATTTCTTAAAGACTATGAAGATGTCTTTGCTTGGACATATGACGACATGCCAGGTCTGGACCCTTTTGTAGTTATGCATCATCTAGTAGTCCATCCAGATGCTAAACCTGTTAAACAAAAACTTAGAAAAATGCATCCTAAAGTGGCCTTACTAGTCAAAGCAGAACTAGAAAAGCTGTTGAAGGTCATTTTTATACAAGCCATTGATTATGTTGAATGGATCTCAAATGTAGTTCCAGTAACTAAGAAAGAAGCCACTAAAGTTAGGGTTTGTACAGACTTCAGAGATATTAATGTTGCCTGCCCTAAAGATGATTTTCCTCTTCCCAACATGGATCAAATCATTGATTTTACTATTGGGAGCGGAATGATATCCCTAATGGATGGATTTTTTGGTTATAATCAGATCAGGATAGCTCCTGAAGATCAGGCTAAAACAACCTTTATTACCCCTTGGGGAACCTTTTGTTGGAAAGTAATGCCATTTGGTTTAAAGAACGCAGGTGCAACCTATCAACGAGCCATGACTTATATCTTTCACGATATGATGCATGATATTCTACATGATTATGTAGATGATATTATAGCTCGTTCCATCAAAGAAGATGATCATTTAAATGACTTGAGAAAAGTATTTGATCGGTTAAGGGAGTATCTTATCCGATTGAATCCAGCCAAATGTATATTCGGAGTTAAGTCCGATAAATTATTGGGGGTTATCGTTTCTTTACGTGGCATTGAAATTGACCCTCTCAAGATCGCGGCTATCACTGATATGCCCGCACCCACAAATATATCAGAATTACAAAGTTTACAAGGTAAGCTTCAAGCTATTCGCCGCTTCATTGATAAGTTGGCAGATAAAACCGGACCCTTTCTTAAACTTCTTAAGAAAGATGTCTCTTTTCATTGGGACGACAAATGTCAGGAAGCATTTGAACTCCTTAAGCAATATCTTCTTAAACCACCGGTGCTTTCCCCACCTAGATCTGATCGTCCATTTATTTTGTACATTTTTGCTTTCGATTTTGCCTTAGGAGCTATGTTAGCTCAACTTGACGATGAGAAGAAAGAACGTGCTAATTATTACATCAGTAGAACCTTGATCAGTTATGAAACTCGCTATACCATATTAGAGAAGTTATGTCTTGTAGTCGTATTTTCTACACAGAAACTATGACATTATATGCTTAGTCAAAAAACGTATGTTATTGCCAAATTTGACCCTTTGCGATATCTCATGAGTCGACCGTACTTATCTGGTCGCACAACCAAGTGGGTTCTTGCGCTAAGCGAGTTTGAACTCACGTTTATAGGACAAAAGTCTGTTAAAGGTCAAATCATAGCAGATCAATTAGCTGCTGCACCCTTAGAGTCTACCCATCCCCTCATCATTGAGTTTCTCGATGAATGCCTTAAATTAGAGGCAGACCATCCTAAACAATGGTCCCTATACTTTGACGGAGCCCGATGCATGAGTGGGGCTGGCACGGGTATTATTTTAATATCTCTGCAAAAACATCTTATACCTCTGTCCTTTAAATTAACGTTTGCTTGCACTAATAATACTGCTGAATATGAGGCTCTAATCCTTGGATTACGAGCAGCTTTGGCCCTAAAAATTAAAAATTTGTTAGTTTTTGGTGATTCCCAACTTGTCATAAATCAAATCAATGATGTTTATCAGACCAGAGATGATAAATTACGCCCATATAAAACATATGTTTTGCAATTATTATCCTTATTTGATCAAGTTACTTTGGAAGCTATTCCTCGAACTAGCAATCGTGCGGCTGACGCTATGGCTGCAGCTGCATCTCTTTTGCCCTTGGAGTTAGATGATGAATATGCTACCATCATTATTCGTCGACTCCAGGAACCCGCTTCAAGCAAATCATGCTTAGAACCTTTGGATGTGTTTCTAATCAACGAAACTACTCCCGAACCATGGTACACTGATATATTTAATTTTCTGCAAAATGGGACCTTCCCTGATGGTTATACTAGCAACCAGCGTCGATTATTACGTAGACGAGCAAGTCGCTTCGTAATTATTGGTAATACCTTGTATAGGAGATCTTTTGAAGGCATATTATTAAGATGTTTGAATCTAGAAGAATCTAGATCAGCTTTGAGTGAAGCCCATGATGGATCTTGTGGAGGACACTTTAGTGGTAACGCCATTGCTAAGAAGCTCCTTCGGATAGGATATTTTTGGCCTACCATGGAGAATGATGCACATGATTATGTGCGCCATTGCGACAAGTGCCAGAAACATGCTGACCTTGTCCATGCGCCTGCACAAGAGCTACAGGCTATTTCATCTCCTTGGCCCTTTTCAAAATGGGGCTTAGATATCATTGGGAAAATCAACCCTATGTCATCTGATGGACACAAATTTATCATAACCGCTATGGAGTATTTTACAAAATGGGTTGAAGCTATGCCTTTAGCTTCTTGTACTGGAATCCAAGTTTCTAAGTTTATCTTCAATCAAATTATTTGTAGGTTCGGAATTCCTGCAAATCTCATCTCAGATAATGGAACTTGTTTCAAAAATAAAGATGTCAAAAAATTGTGTCAAAAATATAAAATTCAACATCGTTGGTCCACTCCCTATTATCCTCAGGGTAATGGCCAAGCAGAAGCATCTAATAAAACATTAATCAAAATTCTCAAAAGACTGGTCAATAAATCTGGTCGAGATTGGCACATCCAATTATATCCTGCTTTGTGGGCCTATCGCACTAGTGTTCGCACCCCCACTGGAACTTCACCTTTCATTTTGGTTTATGGCGCTGAAGCTGTTTTTCCCTTTGAATTAGAAGTTCCTTCTTTGGCTCTACTACTTCAAGATACTGAAGTAGGGGATGAATATCATGCTGGCAGATTTAGTCAACTAGAACTTTTAGATGAAAAGTGCATCAATGCTTTGGAGCATCTTCGTGCCTACCAAAACAAGCTTAAGAGAGCATATCTCAAGAAAGTTCATCATCGATCCTTAGCGATCGACGACCTTGTTTTAAAAGAAAATAAAAAAAATACTAATGCTACTAAAGACCTTAAAGGTAAATTCGAGCCCAACTGGCTTGGACCGTATATTATTATTGCTAAATTTGGATCGGGAGCATACAAATTATCTACCTTAGATGGTAAAGAACTTAAAGAACCTATGAACATTATGCATCTCAAACGCTACTATGCATAAAATTTGGCCATTTCATCATTGTATATATTTGTTTTGCACATTATTTCTTTTAGTCACTTATATATATATATATAAAAAAAAAAACAATCACATTGTATTTCTTTCAATTCATCAATTAAAATCAAATACAAAAACATCAAAATTGTCAAAATCTTCAAAAACATCTTTTTCATACCTGTCAATTCTTGGAGTTTGCAGTTATATTTTCAATTATTTTGGATAAATGAACATTTATTTGGAATCCCGCACTATCACACTCACATGAATAAATATCTTGATTTTATTTAGTATGATTATTAATCTCTCTTATATCAAAGTCCACATTGGCATTAAATAAAGTTTTGAGCATAGAGAACTGATCTTGTTATTTACTTGAACCAAGTATATCTTTTCACATTAAAATGATTTCATTGCAAATTCAATATGATGCTACATAGTAGACGTGGTTTCTTGAGCGAAAAGTTTCCCCTGCTATCCTATCATGCACATGGTCTAGAATCTTTGAGAATTGACAAAAGGACAAGCTCACCCCTACCCAGAATAAAAATCCCTTGCTCTACAACCAATCCGAGCAAGTATCCCTAGCATAGGAAGAAAAAGAAAAGTCAAAGAAAAATGAGAAAAAGAAAAATATCATTTTGTACCATCGCAACAATATTCCAAGCAAAAATACAAAAAGAGAAAAAAAAGAAAAAAAGAAAAGCAAAAGTGAAACGAAAAAGCAAAATGCAATAAAATCCCTTTCCCTACCCCTTGAAAAGAAAAGAAGGGTGAATGAGCTTGAATCCCTGGAATTCTCAATTATTCGAAAACTGTGAGGTAAGCCCCATAACAGGTGGTTTGTGCCCAACCCGCTTGGCCTTGGGTAATTCCTAGCGTGGTGATATGTCTGTCACATTAGCGACCTTCTTTTGTACAGACCTATGTCGACTTATGGATCAGCTAGCTCTTGATAACCCGACTTACATAGTAGTTCTGGTACGGTTATATGCATATAAATCATGGTTAAGGAACACTCATTTGGTTAAGGCAAATTGCTTGTATCAAATTATCTTGCTCAAAATTGGTGAATGAACAATACAATCGCACACACATTTGTATTTGAGAGATTTTGTATCATTATGATAAATCAAGATCGGTAATGAACTCACATTTGCACATGAGGATCCCTTATAAACCTACATTTGTTTTTGAGATAATTTAAAATATTTTTGTAATTCTTTTTGGAATAATTTTATCCTCTTATTTCAGAATTTTGTTTTGTATAAAAACAATTATATACATTGTTTCACAAAATCGCAAAACGATTTCAAACAACATGTTCATCATATTATTATTTTCTGTTTATCAAAAATCAAAAATCAAAAATCAATCATGCAATAAAACTAAAAATATCAATTTCTTCTTTGGATTTCGCGATGATGGTATAAGTCTATACCTATAAATTCTATGCCTAGCGCAAACCATTGTTCTAATTTTATTTTCCCATCCATTTTAAAAACACATATGGCTTACATCATTATGTTACACAATTGTGCTTCAAAACGAACGAACACTTATTCTATTTCATGTCATTATGTCAAACATTCCATTTTGCAACCATGGTATAATTTCTAAGGAATTATTCAAAAATTTATCACACTTAGGAATTTATGCCTAGCAAAAATCACTTTTTAAATATATTTCATGCATAATTTTGTGAAAAATCTGAAAACAAATCATCACCATCATCATTTTCATCATCACAACACCAAGTCTTAAGACAGTCTCTTAAGCACTCTTTTACTTTTAGCAATATTTCTATACTAGGATTAGCTTGACGACCTAGCGAGCGGTGACTCCATGAAACGGTCTATAACAATGACAATGTCCTTTGAAATTATTGTTAGAAGTCCCTTTTATTTTTCATCAAATCACACCAAAACAACCAATTTATGCACATCAGATTATTTCATTTACAATTTTATGGCATGACATAACATTATAATTTATTTCCAATGACATAATTACATGAATCAACAATTCAAGCATCATACAACAGATACACAAGTCATATCATCAAAAATACAATCTATATATATCATCAATCAATTATGTACATCATCTGGATTGGTATGCCACAATCAAAACCCTGGCATACTCAATCCCCTCAAAAACAAATATATATATACATATATAATAATGCAATCTGCACTCTACAGTAGCTAGCCTCGAGAAGCCCTCGAGCTCTCAGCCTCATCTCCTCCCCCGCCCTGACATGGAGGAGGTGGTCCCATAGAGGTTCGAGGCTGTGTCCTGGGTCCTCGTCGTCGATCGTGAGGATGTCCTCGATGATCCCATCATAACCGGCTCTGCAATGGGGGTTGGCAATGGTATCCTCTGTCCCTCTGGGACCGCCTGATAGTACAACCCCTGGTAGAATGCGGTCTGAGCAATAGACCATGCCAGATCCTGAGTGCTCGCTCCTCCACCCCGAGCTCTGAGCCATGTAGCCTCATCCTGCAGTGTCTGCACCTGAGCCCGAAGGTGGGCAACCTCAGCCTAGAGAGCCACCGTCTCGCTGCTCTCCCCTACCTCAACACCCTTGCCCTTATCAGGCGATGGTGGTCTCTCCCCCTACTACAAAGGGAATCTCTCCTCCCTCTGCCCTGTCTCCTATGGCCTCTATGGAGCCTGACCCATCCATTGGCGTCTCTCCTATGGGGATCATCATTGCTCTCTCCCATCGTGACCCTGCGCTGCCTCAATGGCATCCTGGCATCGCCTCCCCATCCATCGCACAACCGCATGCATCGGACCCTATGCCCTCGTCATCCGAGGAGGGTGGATGCCTACGTACCAAGCATCATAGCCATCTGCAACCCCAGCATCATCACCATCCACTGGCTGGATGGGGGCATCATCCGCATCCTGACTCCAGAATCATTGCATGTCTGGAGCCCCGCTCAATGTAGTACTATCCTGAATAGTCTGGGAGTACTCATAATCCCTGAGAGAAGGGATCCCCTACTGTAGACCGAACTATCATAGTACCCGATCGTAGCGATGGAGCTCTACCTCTCCCCGCTCCATCCTCAGCCAGTAGACTCGCCTGATGCGAGCCAGCTCCTGCCCATCCTCTGCCCACCCGGGGTGCTCTCTCCATGGCCTCCAGGTGATCTGGTCTAGGATGAGGTCATCCAACAACCTCCGAGACATCGACAGATCTATCCACCATTGTGACCCTCTCTGTAGCCACCAATAGTAAACTCGGGGCCTCTCTCGGTCAACCCCTATCAATGGGAGCCCTATCGGCCTCCGCACCGCGATGTGCTCCCAGCACCAAATCTATAGCAACGATGTCAAGACCAGACATCGACCTCCCTTGTATACGACCCCATGTAGGATCCTATACAAGCGACATAGTACAAAGCTACCCCATGTAAACCTATACCCGTGGTCTCTCATGTCACAAACTATGTCTGAGAGCACCCACGGTAGTCTGCACCCGCTCTGGTGGCACAGTAGTAAGCCACCGACCACCCCTGCCAAAACCTGAGTCAGCCTGGATGCCCCAGGCATCTGCCATAGAGACTCGATGTTCACCTCCGCCCTTCTCCAGGGTGAAGCTCGGGTCTCTCAATCAGTCTCATCATCGCCTGGCCCTGATTGGCCGTAGGCGTCATGAGCCATCCCTGTATGGGGATCCTCATGATCCTCCATACGTCCTCTAGTGTGGGAGCCATCTCCCCTATCGGTAGCCAAAAATAGGATGACCTCGGATACCATATCTCTGCTAGGGCTGTCAGAAGCCCTATGTCAGTCGGTACTTGTGGCATCTCTGCCACATGCTGTAGCCCGACCTGTGCTAGTTGGTCACGCTCTGCCTGGTCGAGAGCGGCCAAGTCATCTCTCAACCCATCGTATTTCCATTCTCGGCTCTTTAGTAATCCCCTCTACAAAACAAACAATAAACAACAAAATTTATTAATAACCAATCATTAAAATAAAATTAAAAACATTTTAATCAAGCTTAATTTCTTAACAAGATGATATCGTCCACCATTGGATTATATCGTCCCAAATTGGGCAGCATCGTCCTTTGTTAGGATGAAATCATCTCCGATTTCGCAACTCGTGGATCGCCCCTTGTTGGACGAGATCGCCCCTAGTTCGTCGATTTCGCCCTTAGACGAAATCGACGATCTAGAGACGATTTCGATGAAATAGGGACGATTTCGTCCCGACGTCGTCGACGGCCTAAAAATGGCTGCGATGCCCCAAACAATCAAAATTTAAATCCAAAAATTGCACAAAGCAAAATCAAACCTAATCTATTAGGATTAGATCCTTACCCGTAGCCCACGCCGGACCTCTGTCGCTCTGTGCGCTGTCTCCACCATTTTTTTGTCTGCAGAGCTCTAAAAACCAGTAAAAATGAATAGTAAAAAATGAATTAGGGTTTTCCCTATTTTTCTTAATTTTATTCAAAACCAACAACATTTTAAAATTTTGCTTTTTCGCATTTTTACCTCAAACGTTCGATTTGGGTAAAAACACGGAGGGGGCACCATAGTCAGCATTCGTACGATTCGACGAAGAATCGTCGTCTAAAAAATTGAGTACATTTTTGCTTTCTCGTAAAAATGGGAAAAACTCGTCTTTAACGCATTTTCTTCGAAAAATTCGCTAAAGAGGGGGCAAAATGTAGCACCCTAAAATTGGCACGGTTAAAACCTTAGTAAAAGATAAAAGATAAAAATTTAAATTTTAACCCCAAAACCGCTTGTTACCCGTTTCCCCATTTTTCATGCCATTTTTAGGATTTGTTTTGACCGTTGGATGATATCATCGTAGATCAGATGAAATCATCCCCGATCTGACGAATTCGTCTGGAACAGAACGTCCAGACGATTTCGTCCCAAAACCGAATGTTCATAATTAGCTTCTGTTTCAATAGCCTCTCCAACTTGGGCAGAAGCGCGTCTACGCAGTTGGAGATTTCCCTGTTGGAGATCTCCCAGATTGGGATGATCCCCAACCTCCTAGCCTCCCCCTAATCCTATATAAACTAGGATTTTTCTAGTTTATCCCCCTGATTCTGATTCCCCTGAACCCCTTAGCTGACGGATTTAGATCCTTATTCACTAGAGCATCCTCGTACTACTATCTGTATTCTGCATTTTGCATTTTCTTGCAGGAACCCTATTGTTTTTCAGCTGAAGCTAGTTCGGATCGTCGCAAACGATTCCAGACTATCTCGGACGATCCTGTCGAGGAGCGCAGATGATTTCGTACAATTGGAGGCGATCCTGACTGTAATCTAGATTGGGGGCAATCCGAGCCCAGAGTTTGCATCTTCTTAACTTTCCTGCATTTTTCCATTATAATTCTGCATTATCTTGGGTTATTATGTTTATGCATCTTGGAGTTCACCTCATCTAGTGTAAATGCACGATAAAATCAAAATACATTGTTAAGTTGATGCATTTCTTCTTTGATTTCTATTTGGATTTATCATTTAGGTAAATTTACCATTACTTCTATCATTTCCCCTGTGTTTTGGTACTCGTATTTTGGTATTTTGTATCTGTTTCTATGATTGCAGGTTTTTGACGAATTCGTCTGATGAATTCGTCAGATCCACGATGATCTCGTCTGATCTCAGATGACCGACTATGATCTGAGATGATTTTGTCTCCTTTCAGACGATTACGTGCAGTTTGAGACGATTCAGACTGCTACAAGACTCAGAACCTTCATCAGACATCCGAAATCAGGTATGATCTGTCCTAATCTGCATATTCTCTGTGTTTAGCACCCATTTCTATTTTTTGTATCCATTTAAATCATTATTGGCATATAGAATAGTTTAGATTCATTTTGGCCAAACCTAGGAATTGAATGATTGAGTATAAAACGAACACATCAAACCCATTCCCAACCTAGGCGTGGAAACTGCCACTCAAAAGTTTCCTGGTGAACCCACCATCCATCAAAAATTCACCTTTATACTCCTCCCCCGAGAGGCGGGACCTTCAAAGGGCCTCTCAGTCCGAGGTATTGTCCCATCCTTCTCGCATCCCCCTTCCGGGCGCGGATCCTATAGCCTGAGGGTAAGGATGCAAAAATTTTGGAGCGATACAACTTGAAACATATAGGAATAGAGTATGGGATTTAATGGAATCCTTCGATGCCTTAAACATACATTCTATTCCTAGATGACAAAATTTGTTAGCAGATGCCTTAGTTGTTAGAGGTTTTAATTATACTCCATATTCATACCTTAGTTCAACTAAGAATAAAAGGGTTAAGTTGGTCTTCAAGCCCTTAGTATCAGACAGGTAGATATTTTGGTAGGTATTTGAAAATGATGACCAAAATGTTGATTTTGTAATAAGAGAAGCTAAATGTTTTAACATACAAGAAGAGATAGATCAATAAGTTGAACAAGAAAATATTATAAAATTGAACAATCATATACCTAAGGGTTTTATTATATTAGAAAGTCTCTTTGACAATGAAGATGGAAAGAAATCAAGAACTATGAAAATAGATGATAAAGTTTATAGAGAAGTTGAAATTGAAAAAGGAAAGAACCTCAAGATTGGTATCCAATGCACTCCAGAGGAGATTGAAGAGTTAAAAGCTTTGTGTGTTCAATATCAAAATATTATATCTTGGAATTATGAAGACTTAGAATTCTATGACAAAAATATAATCCAACATACGATCGAGTTAGTTCCTGGGGCCAAACCATTCAGACACAAATAGAGACTAGTGAATCCTAATATTGAATCAATCATGAGACAATAATTTTTTAAGCTGCTAAAATCAAATATTATTTATCTATTTAACATCTACCTAGGTTTCTAATCTAGTGCTAGTAAGAAATAATAATGGTGACATTCACTTATGTGTATATTTTAGAAATCTAAATACATCTCTCAAGGATTATTACCCTTTGCCTCACATAGATCAAATTTTGCAGATTGTTGTAGGGGCTAAAATTTTTTCTCTATTATATGGTTTCTCTAGTTATAACAAATTTTGGGTAAAATATGATGATCAGTATAAGACAAGTTTCACTAAAAAGTGGGGCACTTTGCTTATTAGAGGATGTCATTTAGTTTGTCTAATGTAAGAGCTAATTTCCAGAGTTATGTATTATGCCTTTGGAGAATTGATAAATAAAATTATTCTTATATATTTGGATGACATGACTATGTTTTCTCATAAAAAATAGGAACACCTGAAGCATTTGGAATAGGTCTTTCAAAAGTGTGGATAATTTGGTATATCTCTTAATCCCAATAAGTCAATCTTTGCAGTTCATGAAGGAAAGTTGTTAGGACATGTGGTTTCCAAATAAGGAATATCAATAGATATAGATAGAGTGAAATCTATATTATCTCTCCCTCTTCCTATGAATAAGAAGGCTTTACTATCCTTTTTTGGGTAGATTAATTTTGTAAGAAAATTCATATCTTATTTGCCCAAATTGTAAAGCCTGTTTTTGAGCTCCTCAAGAAAAATGTTGGGTTCAAGTGGACTACAAAGATAAAATAAGCTTTTAAGTTGATTAAGTAGGCTAATTGGTACTACCCCAATTCTGGTAAATGCATATTTTAATAAATATTTTATCCTATATGCCTATCTTGATTATGAAAGCTATGTTATACCGTTGACATAAAAGGATGATGTAGGTGATGAACACCCCATATTCTTCTAGAGTAAGACTCTCCATGAATACCATATAAAGGACAATTTTATTGAGAGGTTGGTATTTGCAATGATGAAGTCACTCAAAAAGTTTAGACAGTACATGGATCAGAGTAAGACTATGGTATATGTAGTGCACCCAGATGTTAGAAATTTCATCCTATAGGGAGAGCTAGATGACAAGAGAGCAGGTTGGATAACTAAAATTCAAGAATATGATGTGGAGATCCATCATATAATGTTGGTAAGAGAAAGATAATTGTTTCAAGAGCTGGCAGTGAATGCAGACAAAGATCACATGGTAGCTTGGTAGTCATCAGAATTACACCAGAAGGAGGATAGTCTTTTAGAAAATTCATATTGGGTAGATCACCTTAAAAATTACTTCCAAACGGGGGTATGCCCTCAAAGTCTGAATGCTTTACAAAGAAGAAGATATAGGTTGTAAGATTTGAAATATATTCTTCTACCTAAAGTAATATACATAAATAACCTTGATGAAGTCATTCTAAGATGTGTTAAAGATGATAAAAAAATAAAATATTCTACATGAATTTCATGAGGGGTTGTCAAGATACCGTTACTCAGGTAGAAAAACTGCAATGAAAATTTGTTGACACCTTTAGAATAGAAAGATATTGTGATAAGTGTCAAAGATATGTGGGAAGGACCAAAAGTGCATCATTGTCACTCAGGCCAATTTAGGTTGAGCAACATTTTCAACTGTAGGGGTTGGACTCCACTGGAATGATAAATTCCAATCCTTTAGTAGGTCATAAGTATATCTTAACTACTACAAATTACTTCACTAGATGGATTGAAGCAATACCCACTAACAAGGTTAATCAAGTTGTTATTGAAATTGTTGAAAGCCTCATTGCAAGGTTTGACATACCTGATGCTTTAGTAAGTGATAATGACCCTTCTTTCATTGGAATAAAACACAGAATTTTCTAGTAGATATGGTATTTACCTAAAGAATTCATCGAATTATTATCCTCAAGGGAACGGTTTAGCAAAACCTACAAACAAGAATTTGCTTAGAATTTTGAATAGATCATTGAAGGAGAATAAAAGGAGTTGGCATCTATTGATAAATAAGGCATTATGGGTAGATAGGATCACTATGAATAAGTCGATTAATACATATCCTTATGCATTGGTCTATGGAAAAGAGGCCATTTTTCCCACTCATCTTTAAATACCTACTCTAAGGTTAGGTAGCCAATATTATTTACTGGATGAAAATCCAGTAGAAGCAAGGCTAATTCAGTTGTTGCATTTGGAAAAGCAAAGGAGCCAAGCCTATGAGCAATTTCAAAAGCATTTAATAGAGACTAATGGGTGGTTTTACAAGAAGACCACATTCAAAAAGTTCAAGGTTGGAGACCTAGTCCTAAGATGGAATGAAGATAAGGCCAAGCTAGAAAATCATCAAAAGTTTGATATATTCTAGGAAGGTCCTTTCACCATCATTACAGTAAAGCAAAGTAATGCATTCCAGTTGCAAGATCAATAAGAGAGAGTGGATCCAATCTCGATCAATGGATACCATCTCAAGCTTTATTATAAGTAGTCTTTTCCCCTTGTATCATATGTATATATTTTATGTAAATATTTTTTAGTGTGTTTTCCTTGTATCATATGAAGAGAAAAGAAGTGTATTGAAGTCATGATCGTGAGTCAACTTTTTACTATAGATAAAATTAGTTCAAAGGCCCTCAAGCAATCAAACATCACAACCATGAAATAGGAGTCTTCCTAGTGTCATGGCCAACTTGGTCAAAAGAAGTTATGTCAAAAAAGAAACCCATGATCGTGATTTTATTGAAATCGTGGTCAGCACGATCAAAAATCTATAAATTTGAAGGTGCCTCATGGCCATGACTTTCCTCAAAATTGTTGTTGCACACTCGAAGTGATCATAAGTTTGAAGTAGCATCATGGGTATGAGCTTCCTCTAGATCATGGTCAGTGTGACAAAAGGGCAATTTTAAAATTCAAAGAAAAGCCATGGTCATGAGCTGCCGCTAAACCTTGCCACCTTGGATGGACAAGAATTAATCTACTAGAAGAACTCATCAATATTGCGATAACTGGATTAATACATGCAAATTAGGAGCACTGAAGAAGTTCAACTACTACATTTATGACATATGACTTTAGTAGGCTAGTTAGCTGAGGTAAGAGGTAACATTTACTCTTTACCAAAGCTTTCAATATTCACAAAGCATGGTGAACCTAGAGAGATTTCAAAGGTTTACAAAGAATTATGCCACCCTTAGAGCATTTTCAAAAAAATTATGTTTAGTTAAGTAGCAATGACCGTATCATCATCAACCAGTAAATCATCCATAGGGATCGAGAACAACAGTAAGAACCTGTTTCAAGATGCAATAGTGAGGAGGCTGATATGATTATGATTTGGAAGAGGAAGGAGCATATGAGTATAGATATTAAGAAAATGGTATTTCAAGGCTTATCATCGTCAATTCCAGGTTATTTTTCCCTACATTATCTTTTATCTTTCTACATTTGCGATATTGTTCACCCTTGCTTTGAGTTAGTGTTTACTATTGCTAAAATTTATGATCGAAATAAAATATTAGTGTTATATTTTGAGGGAAAGACCCTTTTCAGTTAAACTCTAGACTTTTTTCCAATGCTTTTGTTATAGGTATGCAACCCAATGAGAATCCTAAACCCTATAGTCATAAGGAGCTATCCAAGTATTACACTCTGTAGGGTCATTCAGATTGTTGGAATTACTTTAAGACTTGGTTAGCTTCATAGTTGAAAACCATACTGGTAGGCAACACATTACCAAAAACCCTCATTCAGCTCAAGGAATTTTTACACCCAGAGATATGTTTAATGTTGGCAGTGTTAGCAGGCCTGACTACTAATAGGTTATTCTATGAATAGCAAATAGCCACAACATATTGTTCTCAAACCCCATGTTTTATGATATGTCCCTAATAGATAAAGATACCAAGCCAATAATATTTGATTGTCCTACCTTTCTTTGCAATCAAGTTCATGAGTATTTGAGAAAGGTAAAACGGGGTTTTAATATTGCTTCCTTAAGGTACCAGTCCTACTTAGCCTGGTCATTCTTCTATTGTGTTTAGCCTCAAATGCCATGGATAACAGTGATCCCTATGAACCAAGAGGAACATCCTACCTTACTCTATACATGGACCAATGTGCTGACTAAGACTGAGTCCTACAAATTTAAAAGGAAATTTTTGGGGTCAACCCTTAGGATTATCTATGGAGAACTACCTAGATTATCTTTGATGGTAAATAAGGTATTGCAAACCACTCATGCAGTGGAAGGGAATGGTACTGAAGGCACAATAGTCATACTATATGGCTATACTAGGAAGCCCCTTTTGTTGCCATACTTTGTCATAGATCACTTATTTGCTTTAGAATATTATAGACAAACATATTATATCAATTGCACTTTTGGTATAGGGATCAATAAGGACACATGCAGTTATCCTTTCAATATGGAAGATATCACTATAAAAAAAAAGGCCATAATGAGAGGATTTCTATGGCCATGAAAAAATTAGGTTTAAAAGAACTTCCTCACATATGGAGGTATGACCTTGCCAACAAATTTCTTGAAAATTTGAGTTAGATTAATGTAGGCAAGCCTCCAAAATTTGAAAGGACAGAGAGGCCTCATTTTGAAAAGTTTAGGAATAACAAGGAAGATTCAAAATTAGAATGGAATATCATCCAGATGGAGCCCTTGCACCTATGGAGATATTTTTATGACCAAATGGCAGACTATGATCCTAAAAATAAGAAGCAACATGTCCTCAATGAGTCAAAGATTCAATCCCTAAAAAAGAATCACAAGTGGGATGATGCCAAAATATTTGAATGGTGGAGGATGAGGGTTGAAACAAATACCACCAGCTCTAAGCATGGTACGAAGCTAGACAAAGAATTATTTAGCAAGTATGATGAGTTTCACAAATCATGAAAGGCCAATAATGGAAAGATCTTTGCATTAAGCTTTCGTAGCACAACTACAAAAGGTGAAGAAAAAAAGGAGAAGGAAATAGAGAAGGAAGCAGGAGTAGAAAAGGAAATAGAAGCTCAAACTACCCCAACTTCCTCACCTCCTCAAACCCAAAAGGAGGCTAGTATAGAGGTAGCTTCCTCTTCTACAGCTGAAAAGACACAAATTGTATTTGAGCCTACACCAGAGCAGTTACAAACATATACAATAGGGGCAAAAATGATGAAAATTTGGGCTATGTTGTAAAAGGACTAGGAAAGGGTGAGATAGGGCCTACAAAAGTTATTCAAGTGGACAAAAGGCCTAAACATTTGGACCTAGAAGCAAAAGCCATAGAGTAGGACAAATCTAAAGTTAGGGTAAGCCTGACACCCCTTTGATCAAGGTTATTAGTTCAACTGCTCCTAAACCACCACCTTCACTAGCTCAAATAATAGTAGTGTCTCAACCTTAACAAAAGGATACAATTATAGAAGCTAGCCCTTATTTTCACATATTGTTTAAGTAGAAAGCAAATAATTTCAATGGGAGAAGTGAACAAGAAAATAAAATTAGATCAAACATTGCATGTAGCTGAGTAGGCACAACCTAAATATTTAGAGCAACTTGATCCAAAGACCTCAATGCAATAGTCCTTGCCAAAAGACTCAGGTACAATTTCTATCCCTTCTTCTCCTTCTCTTTCTCCTCCTTAGTCCCCAAGTAATCTCCCTTCCCATTATCAACAACAAGTTGATAAAGTTGCATCTCCTCAAGCTCATACATCTCCTCCATCATTTCCCTCACCTTATTTATCACATCCCCCATCCCCCTCATCTCTTACATAGGGAGTATAAATCTCATCTCCTCTAGTCTAGATTTCTTTACCTCCAACATCAACATCTTTCTCTATCATGGTGGGGCAACAAATGTTAATGTCTCCTCCGCCATCTTCCACAATAGCAACACAAATTACATCAACTCCCATAAGTTCATACTCTACTATTATGACCATTTCACCTTCTCCAATCCCATTTTTTACATCTTTGATCATCACTTCCACTTCTCCCACTCACCCTACTGTCACCACATTTAGAAAAATCAATAATATTTTAATTAGTTCTCAATATTGGTGGAACAACAAGATTACCAAGCCTTCTAAGAAATTTGCCCATCCAAAGAAAACAATGGTAGTAGATCCAATTACTCACAAGTGAACAAAGCTTACCATCACCCCTTTAGTCAATAAGCCATAGAAAGATATGATCTTGGAATACTATCAACTAGAAGAGCAAATAATGGATATCACTCAGCTACCCATGGAGGATGAGGTCATAGTTGTTAAAGCCCACCTTGATATTGTTTATCTGCAAGGGGATATCTATAAAGAAAAGTATGAGAAGCTAGAACAAAAAGTGGAAGGATTAAAAACTAATATCAAAGAACAAAAGAATTTGGAGAAGGCTCTAATAAATGAGGTCAAGAAATGGCAGGACAAGTTTCAGGAGGCTGCCAAATATAAGCAGGAAGCTAAAGATGCTCAAGCTCTAAACAAAACCCTTGCTGAGAAATCAATTCACTTCAACAACAACTTCAAGTAGAAAAATCTAGAGCTTCAGGATTCTCCGAGGAAAAAGTAAAGTAGATAAGAAAGGAGATATGAAGTGAGATTTGACAGAAAATATTAGAGTCTCAAACTGTACTCATATTTCTAGAGGATCTTAGTAGAATGATAATAAGGGCTAGAAAATACATTGATGTTGCTCAAGGTGAAGTTCAACCTAAAATACCAAAAGCATAAAGGATTTACAAATTGGTTGAGGTGAGATTCAAAAGTGAAGCAAGAGCTATTTCGAGTAAGCAGTGGTGTTCAATAAGAATGACTACTAAGAATAACCTGAAGAAAATAAATCGATATCAAAAGGGTGGAAATTTTTTGACAAGCTAGAGGCTAGGCTTAACAGGATTGTATAGGCTGAAGATGGAATTGTACAATACAATTCCCCAAGATTTTGGGGTGAAGACTTTCAAGTACTAGGAGCAAAAAAAATTCAAGCTATCTTTACCTCAAATTTGGAAGATGAGTCTGAGGTTGATGGTTAGCCAGAACCTATCCAACAAGATTAGGTGGAACAACTAATCAAAGACTTGACTCAGGTTAAGGATGTTATAGGTGAAATTGCTGACAATAGTCCACATTTATCTTAAGAAAAATGGTTACACCCATCAACAAAATAATGAATATATCAAATCCCTCTCAAGAATCCTAAGATGAGACCTGTAAGGCTTTGGATGACATGATTTAACTTTTGAGTAAGAAATAAGGTAGTGGTGAAGAAGAGGAAGAAGGACATGATGATAATGCGAAAGACAATAATGAGCAAGAAGAAGAAGATGCAGAGGATGAAGTTTAGCCTGAGGAAGAAGAGAAAAAAGAAGAGCCACCTGAGAAGAGGTAGACTAATGATACAAGATCCGAGTAATAGAGGTAAGACTAAATATTGTTTTTAGCATGACTTTGGCTATGATAGGTGCCTATAGTAGTAAAAGAGAAATGAATTATCAAAACATAAGGAAAGCATGAAGTAGACTCCTATAATAACCAGAGACTAAAGTTAAATGTTGAACAAAAGGAGACTTGTATATTGCTTTTGCTTTCGTATGAACCATTATCCTATATAAAATGTATAGAATTCTAAAGGGTGACAATCATAGGGAGGTAACATCAGAGACAAATTTTGAAGTAGACCTTTCTCTTTTGATGTTTTATCTCTCATCCCATCCATTCATTCATTCTCATTTTTTCATGCCATTCATTATCACGTCTTTCATTCGTTCATCTCATCTTCATTCATTTTCATCCCATTCCATTTTTACATTTTCATTCATTTATTGACTCCATCCACCCAATGAATAAGGCTCTAAGTTTTACAAGTTTGCAGGCAAAGTCCCCCAGGAGGCACCAATAAAGTAGACCAAAATGGCTACATCACTAAGAAGCCAACAAGATTTTTTTTTAAATGGTTAAGTTTTGAGAAGAATGCTCAAAACCAATCAAGGGTAGGTCAAATTTTCCCAACAGGAAGGAGATCATAGTCATGTGACACTAGCTTGCTCAAAACCATGGTCATTTTGGTCAAGAGGAGGTTAAGTTGCAAAAGGATCACGACCATGAATTTTTTCTCAAAATCATGATTGAATGAAGATAAAAGAGTGCCTAGTCAAAAGAGAGCACAATCAAGGGGTGTCAATATCTCAAAACTGTGGACAACGTAGTAAATTTTCATCAAAAAATGAAAGTTAGTTGTGATCGTGAATTTCCTCAAAACCACAGTCAGTATGGTCAAACATTGAGTTTTCAAATTTTTGATCATGCTCATGAGCCAGCCCTTCTTAGCCAAAGATAAAAATTTGAAGTCTTAAAATCATGGATGATGCTCTTATAATGCTTATAAGGTGAAGAATGATCATAATCGTGAACAAGCCCAATGTTGTGGTCAAAGTGGTCAACATGAGAGAAAATTGATTTCAAATCACGATCGTGAGAATTCACCCTAGAAGCTAAGGTCTTGAAATTGTGATTGACATAATCAAATAAGGAGTTTCTTTTCAAAGGACCCATGACCACGAGTTTCCTCAAAACATGGTCAAAATGGTCAAACCAAGAGAAACCTAATTTTTTATCATGGCTATGAGCTTAGCGCTTGGAGGTCAAAGGTCTTCCAAAACTATGACTACTATATTTAAGGAGGAGTCTTCTTTTAAGTGACCCATAATCATGAGCAAGCTCTCTACCACAATCAACATGGTCAACATAGGGCTTTCACAGGAAAGAGTCATGACCTAAAGGAGGCTCTCTATCTTAGGTCAACATGATCAACACAATAAATTTTAAAATGTGCATTGCGACCGTGATCCAAACCTTATCAAGCAAGCAATAGAAGATGGAGGTCCAAAACCATGGTCATAATAGTCAAATATCCCCAAGTTCAAAAATAGAGCATGATTTTAAGACAAGGATATAAAGTTGAAGTCCCACAATCATGGGCAAAGTGATCCAAGGCATAAAAAGTAGAAGCTCGGGCATGGTTTTTGGAAGGTCAACAAACTTTGACCAAGGGAAGTGCCAACTCTCATATTTTCAAACTCGATCTCGTTCGTTCAAATCCATATCGACGGATGAGATCCAAACCCTTCAATAATTCAAATGAAATTAGATTTTTTTACCATGACCTCATGACGAAAATAAGAATCAAGTGAAGCATAAGCCTCTTTTTCAGATTTTTTGGTGGAAGATCAAACATCGAACTTGGAATATGAAGCATTTTGTTCTAAAAAGCTTCTAGAATGATTTTATTGATATAACAATATGTTGCAAGATTTGTGGTGATGAACGACTACAAGAACAAGGGACAAATTAGATTGAGTTTTTTCCAGTTGATTTCAACTATTTCAAGAAACATAGCTGGAAGCCATTAACTTCAAACAATTTGCAAGAACCAGTTGCAGCTAGAATCCATAAACATCCTTGTAATGCTCATTTTTCATATTCATTGTAAAATTTTATAAATAGAGGTTAAACCCTCACTTTAAGGGGTTGGATCTAAAGTGTTTGCTTACACTGCTATTGTAATACCTTCTGTAAATAAATAAAGGAACATTACTTGGAATGCTTACCTCATATTTGCACATCTTCTTCATTTTTTGGTAACAAACATGTGAAGTCATTTTTTTTAGTGTTGCTAGGTTAGTCTATTATGTTGATATTGGATTGCTAACTTAGGGTAATTGGAATGATTCATATTCAAATATAAACTTTGAGAATTCATTTTAATTAATCATAGTATTAGTCTATTATGTTGGTATTGGATTGCTAATACCTTAGATGTTTGGAATGATTCTTAAGTATACAACTGTGCTTAAATTTGAAGATAACAAACTGTGAATGATGTTAGTTTTATATGATTTCTCTATACCTGGTCTGTAAAGGGTTCTCAGTAGAAGCCTATATTGTTAGCTTTATCCATCCACCTATCATTTCATATCTCTTAACCCTTCTCATTTGTATGCCTATCCTTATACCATTTCAATTGAGCTTTAAGAATCATCAGCAGGTTGACAAGGAACCAACCTACTTTGGAGGTTGGGTTGAAACAGTTTTGTCTCATCCAATGTTGGGCTTAGGTTGTAACTAGCGGGTGCTCACCTTTGGAAATCTTAGTAGATAATATTTGCAATACACTTGGTGTTAATATAAGCCACAATAGGTACCCACCTTCTTATGCATACATATAATTGGTAAATCTTGTTAGTATTTCACTGTGTCAAGGAGAGAAAGTGTTCATTGCTAGCACATAGTGTTCAGGTCTATTTTTGCATGAATATATTAGTGAAAATCTTGGTGCATTGCCCCCTTTTCTTTTATTTATTGAGTTTGTTTACTTTCTAGAACCCTTTACCTTTTTGAGCAACTAGCATCTTGAAGATTAAATATTAACAAGGAGCCAATCTTGTAAAAACTTTTAGAGTCCCCAGATTGAGCCAAACCTTGTGCTCTCAATTGCAACTTATTGTGTTGCTCCAACATGAGGCACAATTGTTTGAGACGAGGAAAATCGAAGACAACAACATTTTAATGACATGCTTGGTGGGACCCTAGTGACACATCATTAGTCCTAGAATTGCAACAAGGAGTAGGGTCAAAACTTGGTGAGGGTATTGGTTTGTTCCTGCTTGTTAAGCACCTCTTTTTTCACCTGGAAACTTTTCTCAAAAATTAACACTAGAAGAAGTTACTACTAAAGATACCAGATTGAGGTTCAAGTAAAGACCTCTATCTACCTAATTTCTATAAGTAAGAAGTTGCATTCACCTGGTGACTCTACTGCAATCCAAAGGACCCAAAAGATCCAAGCGTATTCACCATGTCATCCAAATCACCCCATGCTTGGGATGAAAAAATCCAGTTGTGACTTCCAAAACCATCAATTGTTTGGGGAAAGCTCCCAAAATCACTATTAGGCATCTTGCTAGAATACATCGGTGAAGGACCATCAACCTCATTGGAGCACTTATAAGAAATGGTCTTCATTTATCAAACACACCATGTCATAGAGCAAGATGTGGCCCTTAGAATGCTAGTGGCCTCATTAAAATGTGAGTCTCAGTATGACTCCCTACCTCTGCACTTTATTGTTATTTGGTACCAATTGGTTACCTTGCTAATGGGAGGGTGTGAAGAAAAGGTGAAAGAAGCAAAAATATAGACCAGTAAGGGAGGGGATCACACCCCTGATCAAACCCAACCAAGAATGTTAGTATCCATACCCCCATAGCCAGATCTAGTAAGTGTTGTCCACCAAACCCCTCCCACCCAGGATAATAACATAAAGGAGCTCCCTTATTGTTATTATCTATCTCTAGACACTCACAACTTGCTTCTAGATAAAAATCATAAATAATCATGCCTATCTCAAATCTAATAGGTATGGTATATGGTAAATTAGCCAACACAATGATCAATAAACCAAGTGATTGATTGGAAGTTGTGATAATGTCTAACAACTAATCTGTTAGAGTTATTATGTTAGTAATTGTACCTATTACCTCATTTGGTCATTAGTTTATTCACCTAGGTTAGTAGTTTACCGATATTTGTTATGTCAGAAGCTTTATTAGCATAGTTGTTAGCATATTTTATTTGTCATCTTGTTGTCAAGGATATTCTCTGAAATATCTTCAATTGCTTGCCATCATTTGTTGTATATAGTATTTTTCTCATTCAATAATTATTATTGTTATGACCCAGAGACAGACCTAAAGACAGACCCAGAGAGAAATTTTTAGAGGCAGATCTATAGGCAGATCCAGAGGCATATTCTTAGGCAGATCCTAAGATAGACCCAGAGGTACACATCCAGATGTACCCTTAGAGCCAGAGCCAGAGCTATGAGCCAAAGCCAGAGCCAAAGACAAAGTAAGAGCCAAAATTCTTTCATTTCTCTTCTTCTTCACTATATTGGGATAGTTATATTATTACCCAAATAATGTAATAAGGGGGATGTTAGAGTTACTATGTTAGTAACTATGATATTACCTCATTTGGTAATTAGTCCTAGGTAGATTAGTTTATTTCTACTAGGTTAGTTTGCTTTCACTATTTACCTAAGTTACTTGCCTTACCGACATTTGTTATGTCGACAGATATTATGGACGACAAGTATTTGTTAGATAGGTTAGTTGTTAGCGATATCCTAGGGCATATTATACTTCGCATCTTTAGGCTATGTTTAGCCTTAGACTTTTGTATTTAAATGCCTACATTATTAATAAATGAATCGCTTACCTCTCATTCCCAATATGGGCAACATGAAAACAAAATGAACACATGGTTGAAGACCTTACAGGATGCCAAAAGGAAGCAATGAGATGACAAAGAAGGGGTGATGAGCTATCCATGATAATTCCTAATGAAATCTCCTGCATGAGCCAGGGAACTCATCCCTCATCAAGACAAACTACCCAAGAACCTCAAAAAATGGCAACTCACATGTTCAAAAAAATGAGCATGTGGGGAAGGTAAAATTTTGGATCTCTATGGTCTAGACACTATAGATTTCAATGAGGGGGATATATGAGAAATTTTTAGCACAAAGAAGATGCCAAAATTTTGCATTGTAAATAAGCGACTATTATGAATAAAGCTAATAAATTTATGGTGACATATAAATAGGGAGGTGGATCTTAGTGTTCTATAAATGCACCAAAAGGCATTAAAAATGGGCACACAAATTAGATGAGTTGCAATATTTTCAAGAAAAATAGAATAAAAAAATAGCAATTAAAAGCTCTCGCACTAAAATCTTACACTCAAGAAAAATGAATAAGATAGCCAAAACTCCATGCATTCCCAGGACATACAAAAAGTAAATTTGACCCACCAATTAAAAGTCTTGACCATATTCAAAATTCAAAGATGTGGCTTGTCCATTGGAAACTTTCACTTTTTAGGGAATTATTTTTGACTTTGTGCTCAATGGATTAAGACACTAGTTTCTGGGTTCCTCATCTTTAGCAAGCTAAATATCCCCTTCGAGTCATCGAAACTATAGTGATAAATCACTACACCTTTTGAAAGAAAAATTTTGAGTCACGAAAATCACATGAAGAAAGGCCCAATCAAAAAATCCTGATCATCAAAGGCCAAATTTTATGAGCAATAAAATGTTATAAAATCGAAAGTTCTTGAGTCATGAATAAAAGGCAATAGCAAAAGTCTTGACATAGGTGCAACAGGTAAAAAGTCCCAAAGATATGAGGATAAGTGGTCCTATGTTTTTGTGATATGTATGTGTATGTGTATATGTATATGATATTTTCCTAAATATAAGATTTTTCTAATTGTATGTGTGTGAGGTGCCTGTGTCTATTTTTGGACTGAGTCACTTAGTAGCTTGGCTCTCCTATGGGACCCATCTTCTTATGCATGCATATAACGAGTAGATGTCGATTGTACTTCATTGTGTCTAGGAGAGGAAGTGATCACCATTGGCACATAGCATTCAATCCTATTTTTGTAGGAAGATCTTAGTGGATCTCTTGGTGCATCATCCCCTTTTCTTTTCTTTGTTGAGTTTGTTTACTTTCTCACATCCTTTTCCTTTGTTGAGCAACTAGCACCTTGAATATCACATCTTAACAAGGAGTCGACCTTGTAAAAAATCTTAGATACCCCTAATTAAACTGAACCCTATGCTCTCAGTTGCGGTCCGCTGTGTCACTCCAATGTGAAGTACAATTTTCTCGGGCAGGGACAATCGGAGATGACAACAGGGCTTATCCAACAACTTGTTATCTTGCATTGTGATCACTTGCGTAATATTGTTCAATAGGTTATTGGAGACCTCCTCCTACTCCTTTCTTTCTTATATCAAGAGGTTATGGAAAAATTAATAGTTTTCATCTCAATCCTCTCCTCCTGAACTATAACCTCTCCTTGATCTAGAGTGTTTTTGTTGATCTTGTTCCTAGTCCAATGGATTAGTGTAGTGACATAAAAAATTTGTTGTTTCTATCTCCTTCCTAAAGCCATAGGGCTTGAGACTTTTACCTTCAATGGTTTTATTTTTCTACTAAACTATTATGGTATCTATAAAGATTCATATTTTCCTCATAAATTTATTCCTCAATGGCCCTCTCCACCTCCATCCTTTCCTTAATGTTATTTAAAATATTCTTTGGGTTGACCTTCTTTTCAAAAATATTTTTAAAAGCTTCGTAATTATAGATATTCAACTCATGCTTAAGTATTTTTATTGTGATAAAGTTGAAACATGCAAATTCCTATTATAGATGTACCCTACCTTTGCTTATTATTTTCTCCTATATATGGGTTTGTTGTCCAAGTTAGTTCAAAATGAAAAAGGTAGTTTTTCTTGGTCCTATCTCTCCCCATTCCTAAAATAAAAAATTATGATCGAATCTAATTCGAGAGCCAATTCTAAGTCTTGATTGGAAGCCCTCCATATACCATTCAAGAAACATCAAAATTCTACCCAGTCTAATATTGAATACCTTGATCCTTCATCCTTTTGTTATTCCAAGTGTAGCTACCCCTCAAATGTAGGTCTATCAAGCTTGTCTCTATCAAAAAATATGCTAGATCTCTTATGGTCTGCATTTAACCAAGAACCCCTCCTTTATTTTTATTTAGGGTTAGTGGGGTATTGAAATCCATGACTACCACTCTTTTTATTTTCTAAGTTTTGACTAATTTATTTGAGTAAATTCCAAATAATTTTTTTTATGCGTGATGGAATTTGGTGCATAGATATTTGTGATGAAGCCTACTTTACTTGTGAGCATGTGCTTGAAGTGGATTGTAATATGATTTTATTTTTTATCAACCAACTCTCCATAAAATATCTCTTGGTTCCAAAGAGTTAGCAAACTTCCCAAATTCCCCTTTGTTAGAGCTCCCAAGAAGTTTCTTTTGCTCTAGCCACATACTTTTCCTAACTTGTTTTTGCCTAATTTGACCTCCTATAACAAGACAATATTAGTACATATATGACCAATATATGACTTTAGCAGTCTATTTTTGGCTAGGTCATGTTAACCCCTCACATTCCAAGATAATAATTTCATTTTTTACCTTTAGCTAGGGGTTTGGATCCTCCTGTAAAGGCATCAACAAGATTACTTTGTTTCCATATGCCACTTCATTTTATGCTTCCTTGGTTCATAAAGTATTTCCTTAGGGTATTCCCCTTACTCATCCAAATCCTCCTATGCCAGCTTGTCTACAAGTGCTCCTCCTCCCTCTCTAAAAAGGATAATCCTCCTCTACCTTGCATTCTACATCTTCTCCTTTATGTTTTGGTTTCTTAGATTTCTTTGAAAAAGTGTCATGGGCCTACTTTAAAATTTCTCTTGTTAAAATTTTTATCTTTTGCATTACTTTTTTCTTCTTCTAGGCCCTCCTAGGGCTCTTGTGTCTTTGGAACTATTTCCTCCTCTTCTACTGTTTCTAAAACCTCTTGTTCTAATTTTTCCAATTCTAGAGCTATATAGTGCATTTTATTTTATATGATTGCCTCCACGGTGAATAAGTCCTCTTGTGATTTCTTCCTCATTGGTCCTTGAGGGTCCTATTTCAATGGTCATTTCTTTCCTATGCAAAAGCTTTCCAAGTTCTTGCATCCATAACAGAGGTGATATCAAAAGGATATGTTTTCATATTCAACCTCCTAATGGTGCTTACCTAGACATGAAATGGAATCTATCAATTTCATAAGGGGTTTATATAGGTCTACCCTCACACGAATGAGAGCAAAAATAACCTAGGATTTATTTACAATTTTTAGGGGCCACCAATATGAATTCCCCCAAATAATTTCCAATATTTTCAATGATCTCCTTTACCCATAATTCTAATGGTAGGTTGAACAACCATACCTACACTAGGACTTTCATAACAACTATTGTATGAGGGTTAAATATTGGCAACCAATGGTGAATGTATAGACCACCACTACCCAAAAACCAGGGCTCTCTTATGTAGATATAATCACAATATTCCTCTTGGGTAAAGGTTACTAAGAAGAAACCCTTTGAAATTAAAATTACCAAAGGTTCCCCTTTCAAAGCCTATTTAATTTCAATCCAACTCTTCAAAACTGCCATACCTGACCATACTCCCATGAAAATGTAGATCAGGCTACTTTGTAAATCTAGCATGTTACCTTGTATAATAGTTTCACTAATTGGAATAGAGGGAACTCCATCATATATTATAAAGGTCTTAGATTTTTGATGAAAATCTATATCCCAAGGTTGATTCTAGCCTAAGACCTTACCATTTCCTTTGAGGGTAATTTTAAATGAGGGTTTAATTTTACCCTCTACCCTTCTAACAGGTTTTCAATCCCATCCACTTAACCGTTGAAACTATGTCCTTTGTTACCCTATGATGTTCCCTCATGCCTATCTCATATTCTATTCGCACTTCTGAAATTGCTTCTAAATTTGTGCCTGTAACTTCTTGTGATCATGCTTCTCCCCTAACACTTGCTCTTACTCTAACCATGCTTCTTTTGATATTCATTATTTTTATATTAATAGTACAAACAATTCATATTTTTAAACCTTATCAAGATATTTTCCATATAGTAATTTGATAGTTTTGAATATGAGACAAGAGAGATATTAGTCTAAAAAGTACTTGAGAATATTATGGTCTATTATGATAATGAAACAAGCCAATAAATAAGGCTTCCATAAAGATGGCTAAATCTCCTTCTCATAACTAGAATAAAAAAATTATTATCAAAGAGATACTTGCTTTCAAAAGCTATATGGTGGTCTTCTCGAATCAAGACTACCCCACTACTTATTCCTGAAGCATCACACTTAATGACAAATGACTTGTAGAAGTTAGAAGTGGCTAAAATAGGGGTGGTGTACATAGTTTATTTCAAGGTATTGAAGGTCTTGGTATTTGAAATCAAACCAAACAAATTCATCCTTCTTTCTGAGAGCCATTAAGGGAACTACAATCTTTCCATTCTTTGTGATAAATTTCTTGTAGTATCTTATAAGACCTAAAAATCCTATAAGATTCTTGAGAGATTTATATAGATACAATCCTGCATGGGCTTAATATTATGGGGGTCCACCTTAAATACTTCATGAGATAAACTATGACCTAAATATTCTACTTTGGATGCCCCAAAAAAATATTTAGACCTTTTGACATATAATTTTTCCTTTTGTAAAATGTGGACTTTTTCAACATGAACCTAATGGGCTATCCAAGACTTATTATAAACTAGGATATCATCAAAGAAAACTAACATAAACTTATGAACAAGAGGATAAAATATAGAATTTATTAGGCTTTGGAAAGTGGAAGGGGCATTAGTAATACCAAAGGGCATGAACAAGAACTCATAATGATCCTCTTGTGTACAAAAGGCTAACTTTAAAATATCCTCTTATATAATCTTAATTTGATGAAATTTAGAATGCAATTCAATATTGGTAGAAAATTTAGCACCATGCAGTTCATCAAGCAAATCATCAATAACTAGAATAGTGAACTTATCTTTGACTATAATCTTGTTGGGGAGGTAGAAATTGGGACACATGTTCCAATAATTATAATTGTGTCAAATCGTGACCAATTAATATGAATAAGAACTAGTGCTAGGATGAATAATATCTTGCTCCAAGATCTCTTGAATGAACTTATATATTTTAGATTTGTAGGTATGGGGATGTCGATAAGAATGTATTCTGTGTGGATGAATTTTTGGGACAATTTGTATGACATGAGCACGAGTATTGGTTTGTGGAAGACTCATGGGTTTATCAAATATTGGAGCACATATATCAACAAGAGACTATATGTGTAGACACCCAATTTTGACACTAACGAAACTAACCCCAAACAAAGACAACAAGCATCATACCAACAATCAAGTGTCACAATCCAAGCACCCCAGACACCAAATCAAGTCATTTATAAAATCACCACAAGCTTACAAAAGTATTGATGGTGCTTTTGTCAAAGTGTGACACTTTTAAAAATCATGCATTTTTGGTCATTTGACAAGTCAAACTAATTATTGATCAAAATAATCAAAATTTACAAAAGCGCTAGTGGATATTTTTTCAGCATGAATAGAATATCTATGGCACAAATTAGAAGCATGCAAATGCCTTCTCCCCACTAACTTCTCTGATCACACATGCTCTAGTTCCGAATCATGACTTGAAAATTCAAATTCGGTCTTATACCCTGATGACATCTTGCATCTAAGTTTCCCTCTCCAATTACCAACCAAAAATATATAAATGTAGCCTTGGGGTGATCATCCCATAAGCAATTCTAAGCTAACAATACTATGTCAAATTATCTTATTCTCCCCTTCTCTCTCATTTGCATTCTCTCATTTTCTCATTTGGAGCATCTTCATCAAGCATTTTGGGTAAGTCAAGCAAGGCAAAATGGGTATTGGGGCAAAAAGATCATCTTGGAGCAATAAGGAGCTCTTGCTAGGCTATACAACTCCTAGATTCTCTTTCTTTCCATTTTTGTTGTTCTCATTCATGCATTTTCGTCTTTCTTTCAATTTCATATTTGCAACCACTAATCTTTTTTCCGTTGCTAATTTTTCATTTCCAACACATATTTTCAATCCTTCTAATGCTTATTTGTGTTTACATTACTTCATTTTGCAGCAAGCTTCTTTCATTTCCTTAATATCTAGTCATTTATAAGCATTCTCTCTTTCATTTTAGCATACTAGTCTTGTTTCTTCTCTCATCCATGCACTATAGTTACTAATATCTCTCATTTGCAATAATTCTATCTTCATTTCATTCAACTTGTTTATATTTACAAGTTTAATTCATATTTTTCTTGCTTTTCATGATCATTTCTATTTCATCTACAAGTTCATATGCTTTTTTTCTTCATCTAATATCATGCTTAGATGTTTACCTCCATGCATTTTAAATAAACTTCTATTTGCATGTTATTTCATGCTCTTTAATATTACACTGACATTGCTACAAATTTGATACAACTTATTTAAATTTCCATTCCATATTGCATGCTTTTTATGCTCCTTATTTTGTATAACCTTGTAGTATCATCTTAAAGGTCTTTTAGCTCCCATTTTAGGCATTTAGACACCTGCATATCTTCATTTGAAGCATAACCAAGCACCCAACTATCATTTCACATTCCATTTGGCCACATCAAATTCCCTTGGCAAATTCTAGGAAATTTAGGAAATATTTCCTATGATTTTGTAAATCCCCAAGTAGCAGACCCTAGGGATTAGGTTTTTGACCCTTTTTCTCTGACTCCAAGTCAACTTGATCCAATTGACCCAAAAATTCATCATAAAACTCAATCAGCCCCTGTAATAGAATAATTTTACCACATCCTTTAGTAATTAGTGCTTTCAACTCTCTAGAAACACACAACTAGCCCCTAACAAAAGCGCTAGAGGCACTTTTGTCAATTTGTAGCGCTTTTGTCACAAAGATATTTGCTTCCATTTCCAAGGTTCATACTCAATTTTGTTTTAAAAAATGGGTTCTAATCATTTGGTAAGATATCCTATCATCTCATAGCAATTATACAGACCCCCAAAAAACTACTTATCTAACTTTTTTGGCTCTAAATATTGCAGGTTACAAAAGCGCCAAACTTCTACAAAAGCTCCAATGACACTTCTATCAACTTGTGGCACTTTTGTTTAGACATTGGGAAAGGTAATACTACCACTTGGCACCTCCTTGCTCACTATTTTATATCATTTCTTGTTTTCTAATCTCTATTTCCTTAATTTGTGTGCTAAAGTCACATCTACTTTAGAAAATTAAGGAATTCATAGGGTAGTTAAAAATTTCTTACAAAACATAAAATACTGAAGGAATAAAAGGTCATAGAGCTGCATTCTAGGTTAAATTTTTCAATGTATCCTCTTCTTGCTTGCTCTTAAAATAAAAATCTCTTTAGCATGGTCTTCATTCAAATCAAAAGGGCATACTAGGGTAGAATTTGATTTCTTGCATTTTGTTTGATTGCATCTAGCATACAATATTAGATGATCTTCCCCTTAAGTGTGCATATATTTTATCTTCTAAAGGCTCGATAAAGAGTCATAATGGAGATCCAAAATCCTTAGGTATTTGTTAAATTAACACATAAAACACCGCACAAGCTTGAACATCAATACTTCTTTTATATTACATGAGGTAGAGCCTACTCGTGTGAAGAGCCAATTCTTCAAGGTCTCCTTTGGAAAGAGGCCTTCTTGTAGAGAAGAAAGGGTCCTAGCAAATATCCTTCATGCATGTGTGAGGTTCCAAATCTACATATTGGTGAGCCCGATGTGAGCCCTCCCTTTGCCTTAACAAGATAAAATTATTCAAAACTTAAACAAGATCATCTAATTTATTTGCATAGTGTAAATCACATTAATCCAAGATAACAAGAACATAATAAAATTGTTAGTCCTACATGGGGAAGGATAATAACCCCATGAGAAAACCATTGTACAAACCTAAGAGGTGAATCTCTCTTGGATAGTATATTATGGTGGGCTAATGGGAGTCATAAGGATTGTTGTTTTCCAATGTGACATAAGGATTTCAAAACATCTCCTCTTCTTTGCTATAAGTATTCTAGAAACAAAACTTTAATAAATTAACTCCCCTCCCTTAAAAAAATTTAAATAATGGGTCAAAAACCCCTTACAATAGCCAAAGCAATGGTTTAGCATCTTCATATTATGAAGTATTTACACATGAACATGAAGACCAAGTAGAAAACCGGTGGCCAAATCATGAACTTAGAGAGGAACATCTTATTGAGAAAGTCAGTTTTAGATCTCTAGATCACATTAGAGATTACATTAGAAGGAAAAAATATATATTCTCAAATGTACTTAGGGAAGAACCTAAATAAGAAAATAGGAAAGAACCTTCTAAACCCTATGAAAGTCCTGGACACTCTAATGGACAATCCACTATTGCATAAATGAATAAAAATCAAAATAACTTTGCTAGTCTTAATGTGGCTATGGCACATCCAACTAATTCCACAACTCCTCCAACCATATCTATAGGTGTACCCATTATGGGTATACCAATTTCAACATCATCTCCTAGTATCACAATACCTATTCCAAATCCCAATTCTACAAATCCCTTCTTATCCCATGACTTAGGGGTTAATTATACCCCTCCATCTACAACATCTAATAAAATTATCCCATTCTTCACAAATTTATATTGTTTATCTCAAGCTCACTCTCAACCCCTTCTAATATTTCCTACTCCACTAAATCCTCCAAGTGATAATTTTCAAAACATCAATGTCAAACTTGAACACCTTGAAAAGAGATACTCTAAGTTTGAAGAGCTTGAGTGCCAAATTGCCTCTCTTCAAGGGTCATCAAAACAAAAATATTCCTTTTATGAGTTCTATAATGAACCATTAGATCCTACAATAGTCAACCATCATCTTCTAAAGAATTTTGAAACTCCTAAGTTTTAAATGTATAGTGGAAAACAATATTTGATTATTCACTTGAGGCTATTTCAAATAGCATGTAGTGACATAAACCATGATGAAAAATTACTTCTTAGGTTATTCCCTAAAATACTTAGTGGATTAGCCTTAGAAATTTATTTTCAAATATCTCTCGTCACTCCATTAAAAGTTTGAAAGAGCTTATTGAAGCCTTTGTCAAACAATTTTCAGATTATATAAAAGAAAATGTCACCATAGTTGACCTATACCAACTCAAACGATCCAAGACTGAAAATTTCTAAGATTAATTATCCAAATGGAAGGCCTTGGTAGGAATAATCCAATATATTCCTCCCCTCATGGAACGTTTACACATCTTTATAATAAACCTTCATGAATAATTATCCTATCCTTTAGAGATGACAAACTTTACCTCTTTTGAAGAGGTCATGGACATGGCCAAAAGAGTAGAAGTCATTCTCATAATGTGAGGGCAACTTAGCTATAAGAAATAATAAGATAAGCCTTCCAATAAGTGACAATACAAAAATAGGCAAATTATAGGGTATGGTGTAATCGATTCCTATCAAAACAACAATGTAAATGCAACCAAAAACACTCCTCAAAAAATAGTAGTACCAAAACAAGATAAGCCTAAGAGACAATTCATGAATACTGGGCAAAGCCAAACTACCATGTTAAAAACACTCCTTGATTAAAAAATTATTAATCTTTTTGTCATTTGGCTATGGGATACTACCAAAGAATTACCCAATTAGTATAAGCATGATGAGCATTATGACTACCACTATGTAGAAGGACACAACCAATAAGTACATCACTTTCAAGAACCTCATTCAAGATCCCATACATGAAGGAAAGATAGTCTTCAATCAAAAAGATACTCCTAATAAAAATTTAGAAATTTTTCAAAATCTGCTACTAGCACATGATCAAAAGGCTTCCAATTTTGGTGTTTAACTCAGGTATGTATGTGCGAATTAAATCAGGTATAATTGTATAAAGGGTTTTGACGGCCAAGATGACAACGGGCGAGAAAGCTTCTGCGGGAGAGCATGGGAACGCCAACAGACTGAACCAAGGGCACAGTAGGGCGAAGGGAGGGCAGTCAGAGATCGGGGGCGCTAAGGAGTCCTCTCCAACCGAAGAGGATGTAGGTCATGACAAGGATCCACCAGACAAATGGGGAGGTGGAACTCAGAAGTCGTACGCTCGAGCAACGGCTTCAGAAACCCTTAGTGGTCTGCTCTCCAAGGAGTTTTTTCCTGTCGGGGACGAGTTGGACATCCCGGCAGAAATTCTTTCAAGCTTTGTGGAATTCAAAAAATTTACCCTCATCGGTAAGTTTATTTGCGGCCGTCTCGACATGGAGACCATTCGCAAGTGGGCGGCAGGTAAATGGCGAACCTCTGGTCACATGGAGTTGGCGTCTTTATCCCGGGGTTTTTTTGCGATTAGACTGAATAACAAGGAGGACTACTGTAAAATCTTGGCTGGTGGTCCCTGGTTCCTAGGTCGCAGAAGTATCTTTCTAAGGAAGTGGGGTATGGACTTCAACCCCGAGACCCAAAATATCAACATTGCTCCAATATGGGTTAGACTCCCGAGTCTCCCCCTCTTCTGTTGGCATGAAAATGTAATCGGAGGAATTGCACGCTCCATTGGTGAGTTGGTTACCATTGACCCTCCCACCAAAGCTCGAACCAGATTTGTTCAAGTTCGGTTCTGCATTCTGGCAGATTTGGAGGCTGACCTTCCATCATCCATCACTCTCCGATCTGGAGATATCATTCTTCACAAGCAAGCCATTGTGTATGAGAACAGACCGACTTTCTGCCCCCTATGCAGTTCTCAAGGGCACCTCCAGTCCAACTGTCCTCTTCAAAATCCAAGGATGAAGAAACGGGATTCCAGCAACCCCTTGGAACACGGTGAAGGTCAGACAAAGCACCCTGCTGCAAAAGGGCATGATTCTCTAGGCCTGTCTAGGGACCATCCCGAATCCTCCCACCCGGTGGAAGCAGTCTCCACCCAAACGGTCTCTGAGCCATGTGGTACAAGCCCTCACCTTGGACCACAAGAGGAGAAGGACCAGTCCCTTCCACCAATCACCGCACAGGCAGATTCACCCAAAATCCTGGACCATAACCACCTCGAGTCCCAAAATGTGCTGGAAGATTACCTACTAGGAAGAAGGGGTGAGCAGTCTGGTAATATCAGCCCTCGTAATACGAGAAGCCGAAAGCAAGGTGTTGATTTTGGTAGCGAAAGGAAGCAAGGTCGTCCCCCAACAAAGACAGGCGGGACAAGGAGACGGCGACAGATGTTGCAAATGGTACTCAACGGTCGCTTTTTCGGGATGATTCGATTCCCGGATGGGTGACTCGTCTGTCCCAAAACCTCCCCTCCAAGCAAGGAAAGGGAGGTAAGAAGAATATCAAACTCTTGAGATGAAAGTCCTCTCATGGAATGTGAGATGGCTTAATGCAATCGCCAAACGGAGATTGGTGGCTGATCTCGTAAAGAGGACGAATTCGTCCATCCTAATTTTGCAAGAGACTAAGACCGATGCTATCTCTTCGCGAGAGCCGCTAAGGTCATTTGGGCTAAGGCAAAATTCCTCTCCAATCTCGCGATGGGAACGGCAGGCGGTCTCCCGATTCTTTGGGATCCGGAGATTTTTGAGGGCAGCCTCCTCTCAACTTCCAACAGGATTATCAATGTTTTGTTTCATTCCAAAGCCATTAACTTTTCTTGGATCCTGTCTAATGTGTATGCCCCAAACTCTATCTCGGAGAGAGCAGAAATGTGGAAGGCTATTTCCCAGATGAGGGAAACATTCTGTAATTTCCCTTGGGTTCTTGGGGGAGATTTCAACTGTCCTCTTCACCCATCTGAAAAGAAAGGAGGATCAGACCACTCTAGCCACAGTCTGGAAGACTTTCGAGATTTTGTTTCTACCAATAACTTGCTTGACATTGACCTCAAGGGGGCATCCTTCACTTGGAGCAACAAGAGGATTGGGAGCAATCTTATTCAAGTCAAGCTTGACAGATTCTTCATATCCCAAGAGGCTATTCCCATACTCGGTGCGGCAACTCTCTCGGCCTTACCAAGGATTGGGTCTGATCACAATCCTATTGTCCTGGAGACGGTTGATGGGCCTGTTTTTAAAACCCCCTTCAGATTTGAGTCCATGTGGATTTCTCACAAGGACTTTAGAGGGTTGGTTACGCACCGGTGGCGATAGAAGGTAGCAGGTTCCGCTTCCAAGAGAGTGGCCTTAAAACTCAAGTTAATCAAAAGGAATTTGAAAACATGGAACAAGGAGGTGTTCGACAACATTTTTGAGTCCAAAAGGTCCATTTTTGCGAACCTAAAATTGGTGGAGAGAATGGATCTCGAAGGTTACACCGATTGCCTCAGGGAGGAGGAAAGGAGGCTCTTGGTGGATTATCATTCTATTCTTGCAAGGGAAGAAACTTTCTGGCGCCAGAAATCTAGGGACCTCCTGGTTGAGAAATGGAGACTCCAATACGAAGTTTTTTCATGCGTCAACTTTGTGGCACAGAGGGGCTAACAAAATTAGGGAAGTGGTGTGCAAGGATGGACGCGTTACCAAGGATATTGAGGAAATCCGAAGTGAAGCGGTTGACTTCTTCCAAGATCTGCTCGGTGTTCCTCCCGACAGTGATCTCCAGGTTCAGAAATCTCTCGTTGGATAACTTCCCGACCAAAGTTCCTCCCGAGGTAAGCTCTAAGCTTTTGGAGCCTTTTTCTATGTCTGAGATTAAAGAAGCTTTGTTCTCCATGCAACCAGACAAGGCCCCTGGGCCTGACGGTTTTCCCCCCATTTTTTTCAAGTTATGTGGGATGTTGTGGGTTCGGATGTATGTGAAGCAATTCAGGAGATTCAAGCCTCCAGATCCATCCATCCAAAACTAAATTCTACCTTTCTTGCTCTCATCCCTAAGTCTTCCGCCTGCAAAAGTTTCTCTGATTATCGTCCCATTAGCTGTGCAATGTTTTTTATAAAATCTTAACCAAGTCCATAGCCAACCGTCTGAGGTCCCTTCTTCCCTCCTTGGTTGGTCCTTCTCGGGGAAGCACCATGAAAGGCAGAAACATTCTCGATGGTGTCATCACCATCCATGAAACCCTCCATTCTGCTCATCGCTCCAAAAATGCTGCTCTTTTCCTCAAGCTGGACATGAATAAAGCTTTTGACAGAGTTGACAGGAGGTTCCTCTATGTTGTCCTCTTCAAGTTCGGTTTTCACCCTCAATGGATTGACCTTGTCAGTAGTTGCATATCCACTCCCTCCTTTTCTGTTCTAATCAACGGATCCCCTACTGGGTATTTCCAAAGTGCCAGAGGCCTCAGACAAGGTGACCCTCTGTCTCCTATTCTATTCATCCTTCTGGCTGAGGTTTTTAGTTGGTCTTTGAAAGAGGCTCTTCGTCAGAATAAGATCTCTGGCATTTTTCCCACCTCCAGAGTCGATCATGTCTCTCATCGACAATTTGTGGATGACACCCTCATCTCCACTGGGGCGTCCGTCACTCAAGCCAAATCCATCAAGCGAATCCTCTCCCGTTATGAAAAGGCTGCCGGACAGAAAGTCAATTACATCAAAAGCAAAATTTATTTTATTAACACTCCTATGCGAAGGCAGCTCCGCATAGCCAGAATTTTGGAATGCACTATTGATTCCCTGCCTGCATCTTATCTGGGTTTGCCTCTGGCTTGTAATGGCCGGGCCAATGGAAGCTTGTGGGACATGATCCTGGAACGTCTTCACAAAAAGCTGAGCACTTGGAAAGGCAAATTCCTGTCGCAAGTTGGGAAAGCCACCCTTACCAAAGCTTGTCTCCAAGGAATCCCAACTTACTTCATGTCCGTGTTCATGTCGCATGTTTCGTCCATTCCAAGATTGAAAAGATTCGGAGGACCTTTCGTGGTCCGGCAATGAAGAAAAATCCGGAATTCCTCTTGTGGCTCGGGATAAGGTTTTCTTGCGAAAGGACCAAGGTGGCATGGGAATGAGGAGATCAAGACTCATGAACACTGCTTTGATCGCTAAGCACGCTTGGAAGATCCTGACTAATGACCCAGCAGAGTGGGTCAAGCTGGTTAAGAGGAAGTATCTTGGATCGAGTTCTCTTTTTGATGTCGGGATTCCTCCTGAAGCGTCTGTCTTTTGGAAATCTGTGCTTCAAGCCCGCTCTCTGATCAACTCTGGTGCTCGCTGGATTTTGGGTGATGGCAACTCCATTCTCTTCCGGAAGGACAGGTGGGTTACTGATGAAGCTCTCGAGTTGAGAGCGGACCTTGCTTGGCTCGAAAGCCGGTGGATCCAAATTCCCAACTCAAGGTTGCATACTTCATTGATCGGAGCTCTCTTCCCCCTTGGTGGAATTTGCCAATCCTGGACGGCTTTAAAAATGAAATGACTTTTTTGTCTAATATTCTTCGGTCTCGTTTTAATTCCATCTGTTAGAAGAGATGACAGAATCATCTGGCATGGCACAGAGGATGGTCTGTTCTCTGTCAAGACTGCCTATGACCTTCTTACTTGCGAGATTGCCATGGATCACCTGGTGGAAAGTGATTTGGAGGAAGGGTATTATTCCTAAAGTTAATTACTTTGCATGGATTGCCTTTCATAATAAAGCCTTAACTATCGACAACCTCCATAAGAGGGGTTTTGCTATTCCCAACAGGTGCTTCTTGTGCTTTGTCGATTGTGAGACGATAGACCACTTATTTTTGCACTCGTCTCTTTTTCCCATTCTGTCCTCAGCACTGTCCTGTCTTCCTTTCAAATCCTTTGGTGCACTCCCCGCTCCCTCAAAGATGCCTTCCACCAATGGCCCAATCCTTTCAAGAATCCTAAACTTCACTTCCTTCTTGAGGCCTCTTTCCACCACTCCATTTGGTAGATTTGGCTAGAGAGAAATTCCAGAGTCTTCGGCAAGGTCCCTAGAGTACCTCCCTGTGTCGCTCAGAGAGCCTTATCCTTCGCCATTGAGAATTCTAAAGTTGTTCCTAGTTCCCGTCCCCGCCTTCCCGGCGAAGCGCCGATCTTCCAAAGTTTGGGCCTTTTCCCTATTCTTGATGGTGTTTCTAAGTCTCGGCGTGGGGATGTTGTTTGGACCAAGCCCCCGTGGGCTGGATTAAATTAAACTTTGACGGTGCGGCCAAAGGCAATCCTGGCCTCGCTGGTTCTGGTGGTGTGGTTAGAGATCATAACAGGAATCTCGTGTTGGCTTATTGTGAAGATTTGGGTGCCCAGACTAATCACTATGTTGAAGCCAGAAGTGTTTTGAAAGGTATCCAGATCCTCTTCGAGGATCCTCGGACTTTGATAGTTGAAGGTGATTCGCTCAATATAGTCAACTATCTGCTAGGCTCTAAAGACCCGTCTTGGAGGGTCTACAACATCATTCTTGAGGCTAGGATGCTCCTCTCTCAACGTGACAGGTGGAAGGCATGCCATATTTTCAGGGAAGGAAATCGTGTGGCAGACCACATGGCCAACAAAGGGCTTGTGACCACGTGTCCTATTGTGTGGCGCTCATGCTTCCCATCTGAGGTGGTGAGTTTGGCCAATGCGGATATCCTCTCATGATGTTCTCCTCGCTTCCGAAGGTCATTCGTTTGGTTTGGTTGTTTTTGCTTTCGATGGTCAATTTCTCTAGCTAGTATTTTTGTTTTCCTTGGTAAAATGTGGTTTGTTTCCAGGATATTCAGACATAAGGGCCCTACTTACAGCCTTCGGGCAATTAGCAGTTTTTGGTTTCTGTCATCAGGTTTATTCCTCCAGCCACAAGGCATGATGCACATTCCAGCCAGGCTGATTTTTTACATAAGGTTTTGGGATCCTCTATAAAAACCCACTGTTAATCTATTAAAATAATTACCATAAAAAAAAAGGCTTCCAATTTTGTAGGCACTATTCACCTGTCAAAACCATCGTATGCAGTAATTAGATAACAAGCCAAAAATCAACCTTCTAAACAACCACCTTTGGTCATCCTTGCAATTCTAAGGTGAATGTTTCTAATAAATCACCTTTAGTCCTTACTCCACCTAAAAGCACCTATATACATGGAAAATTGACTCATCAAAATGAGTCACTTTCCTTAGAATCCCTAAGAAGTCATTCAAAATTGCTTTTGGGCTCATTGTTCCCCTTTGTTTTTGTCTTTTTTCTAGCCTAACCAAATTTGCACCTGGTCCATTATGGAGTGCAAATTCGGCCATTTTGGATTTTTTTTTGTCATAAAAACCCGATTTTTTTGTCAACCTTTTATGATGTCGGCTCTTGCCCAAGGTTAAGCTTTGTTTTTTTTTTTCCTTTTTTCCACCTTTTGAACCCCTCCAATCCTCCTATAAATAGAAGGATTATTTTTCCTCTTTTAGGGCATGATCTTGATCTTAATTTTCATCTTGTGCTTTTGACATCTCTAAGACTTGGTACTTTTGGAATGCTTTTGGTGCTTTACTTTTGGTGTGTTTTGTGATTTTTGTTATCAAATATAAGCAAGTGGAGAAGCCTTGATGACAAATTACCTTCTAGAAGAGGGAGAGGACTTCCACCTTTGATCTTGCTTCCCCCACAGGCTTATCAGGTTGTTTCTTTGCATCTATTAGTTCTAGATCATTAATTTTTGGTGTTAGATTGCATTTTATGCCATTATATTAGATTTAAGTTGTCTTGTACGAATTTGCACCATGCTCCTTACAGGGCACAATTTCGACAAAACCCTTGGTTTCGTCACATTCTTTTCATTTTTGAATTTGTGGTTGATCCGCATAGGGCACGTATTCTATCACAGTGGCTTGGGGGGGAATTTTTATCCCCAAAAACCTAGGTGTCTAATTACATATATGTGTTTCCACTGCATTCATTCTATTAGCACTATGTTTTCACCATTTCATGTTGTCATATCTTGTTTTACTTATTCCCAAAGGTCAACAATCATTTTTACTTTCGAACAATAATCTAAAGGGACCAAGGGAGCTTGACTATTGCACCTCCAAGCTCATTCACATAGCAACCTAAGCAGATCCCCGAACATTGATCAATTTTTTTGAGGTCTGAAGCTGTTTTGCTAGGTTTTCTCCAAATTTGTGGTCAAGATTTTATGGGGTGTGAATACAGTTAATATTAGCCATCGAGTCAAGTAAGTGATATGTTAGGCTACTTGTTGAGTGTTTGCGATCATTTTCCTTTCTAAAATTAAAAGAAAATTGTTAACAAAAGGTAAATTAATCTTAGTCTAAGTGAACATTTCATTCCTAGGCATTGAAAGAAGAAAAACACATAGTTTGTATCTAAGCTAATAATGTTCGTGCATTCTCTTGAACCCTTGTTGAGAAAAAGAAGAATAAAATATTTACTTTCTTGTAAATTAAGTTTAGTCTTCATTAAAATAAAGAATCGTCCTAGGAATAGTTTCTTTTTTTGCTTGCATCATTGTTTGTCTTGCATTATTCTTTAATTATTTATAGCTTAGATCTTAGTAAGGACAAACATAGGTAATTGTTCAAATAAATATATCAAACATTTTTTCCCTGGACTTGGAGCAAGTTCTTAAACCATTCTTAGTGAACCCTTCAATCCCCTAATCCCCCGAGTGTAGAGGAATCAACATACCCCCTCGATCACGTTGGCTCCCAACGGATCCAACTAAGAATCGTACATGGTAGGGTAGTTTCCCCCCTCTACATCTTTAGTGAACCCAACATGAAACATGTCCCTAGTGGCCAAATTAGGAAGCCTTTTTTATTTTGTCCCTTTTGTTTTGGTTTTAAACTATAAACAAGACCATTTAAATTTGTTTATATAGATTAGAAAAATTCAAAGCAAAAATTAAACTTTCTTTTGTGTCCTTTGTTGTTTGTATTTGTCTTTCTCTTAATCCTATGGCCCCAAACCTTAGGAGTAAGTGAAATATGATAGAGCCAAAATAGAATCCTCTATGCCATGAGGATGATCAGGTTGATAGGGAGAATCCTAATCTAGAGGAAGAAGAAGAGGACATAGATACTGGTGAGGAATTTGATCCTATTGAAGGGCCTCATGGTCAATTCACCTTCAAATCATATAATCATTTCTTGAATTTTTATAGGCGAAACAAGCAAGCCTTGGATAAGGCTATGAATGAAGACACCCACTTCGAAGAAGCTAGAGTGTCTCATCATCAAACCAATTCGCCTCTCAACATTCATGTCAATCCTTTGTTTCAATATGAGCATCATGTTAATCTATTTCATAAACCTACATATGCTACTACAATAACCACCAACATTGGAGAAATTTCACAACCTCCTCCAACTAGTAGTGCATTTCACCATAATGTTCAATTTCCTTCTCATTCTTCTAATATCAACATTCCTTTTTCTATTCCACCAAATGTGAACTACATCCCATAGCAAGATACTACACAAAACATCCCATTCCATAACCCATACCATAACAGTGTTAATACCTCCAACATTAACCAAGTTCCCTTTCAACAACCTACCTATAACCCTCCCTTAGGGAATCTAGGGGCATTGCACAACAACAATCCCGACATGCAAAGTTTGACAAGTATAGTGAAACAATTGGCATTAATAATGGATTCACTACAAGTGCCAAGTTTCACCTACAATTATAAGAAAATGTGCAGTCAACCCTTAGATCCCATGGTAGCCGCTAGGCCCTGCCCTAAGCATTTTCTAATGCTGATTTTACTTATTTATAAGGAAATAGAGGACCCAATAGAACATCTAAGGATGTTTAGAAAAACATGACATGATAGTATATATGATGACATGTTGCTAAAAATGTTCCCTAAGAGTCTTGGTGGTATGTCTTTGGAATGGTATTATCAACTACCCCATCATTCTTTGAGAAACTTTGAGGAGACAACTGAGTTATTTGTTCAACAATTTGGAGCTTATGTGGAGAAAGGAGTAACCATTCAAGATTTATATCTCCTAAAACAAGGTAAAGATGAAAGTTTCTCAAAAATTTTATCTCAATGGAGAAGCTTAGTTGGACATTTAAGATACACCTTACCTCGAGAAATGCTAATCATCTTTATTGGTAATTTGCAAGAGCAAATATCATATGAATTAGAAATAGCAATCATTACCTCTTTCAAAAATCAATATATTTGGCAAGAAGAGTAGATAAGGATCTTATAATAAGAGGTCAAATCAAGTTAAGGAAATAAGAAGAAGAAAGGACCACCAAAACCCAATATTAGAACAAACATGTAGTTGGTGCTGGGGTAACGGATAACAGGAAAACCAACAATGTTAATGCAACTAGTACCTTGCCAAAGTTGGTAGTTAGCAAACCTCAAAACCCCCACCAACAAATTTTACGAAACTTGACCAACCTATTGCATTGGTCCTTAAGCAATTTTTAGAAGCTAAGATGATCGAACTACCTCCCATAAGGCAACCTAATACCATGATAGATTGGTATAATTCCGGTCAACATTGTGACTATCATAGAGTGGAGGAGCACATGACGAACTTATGTAAGAGGTTGATACATGTCAATAGATGAGGATCGTTTGTTATGGATGACTCCCAACCTACTCCTAACCACAACCCTCTGACTAATCAACCTCCTACTCAATAGAAAATTATGACTAATCAAGATATGGGGATCTTCTAAAATCCCCTACCCAATCACGGGCAACAAACGACTAATCAAGTTTCATATCATAATGTGCCACCTCCTTACAACAACATGGTTGGTATGATTGCAGCTACTACAAGGCAACAAGCTCAAGCTCAACTGACTCAACATTCTCAGTAAAAGACAATTTCTACATCCAACCAACCCTTTAGACCACCCTTAGTTCTTATGAGTACCCAAAAAAGGAGCACAAGTGTAGAAAAACCAACCTTAGTGTTGAAGCCATGACCAAAAGTCTCTTTCAACATTCAACAATAGGTAAGTAGCACACCGGCCAAGATATCCCTCTTAGAACTTTTACAGGCTTCTCCTATTCATAGTGAAGCCTTGATAAAGCTTCTAAGTCAACAATTTGTCCCAAAAGATCTTTCTCCTAGTAACCTAGCCAATGATGTAGGTACTCTTGGGATACATCACATATCTTTTTATGATGATGAGCTTCCTTCCTCAAATTTGCAAGGGAATTCTCCTCTTTACATCACTGGATATATTGGGGAAAATTTCATCAAGAGGATCTTAGTGGACAATGGTTCCTCCCTCAATATATGCACTTATAATTTCTTCCAAAATTTTGGACTAAAAGAGGAAGATTTGACCAAATCTTATGTCATAATAAAAGCTTTTAACAAGTCCCAAGAGGCTTGTAGCATTTTATCCCTTCCCCTTAGGATAGGACCCAAGATTTTAGACACTTTGTTTTATGTGGCATCTTGCCCCACATCTTTTAATATTCTTCTTGGACGCCCTTGGATTCATGCAATGAGGGGTGTCCCTTCTCTTCATGAATGTTTGGGGCCTAATTCAATTCCATGTAATCAACTCCTAGAAGACCCAAATTCCCCTTTGTTCTCATTAGTATTACACCATATTTGGCTTGGCTTACACCAAAATTATTTTTCTCCATTTTGATTATGCTTGCATTAAAGGGATAGGCATTAAATGAGACTAATTAAGAAATCATTACTTTTAATTTTTGGACCCCTAATCTCCTTGCCAAAAAAATACTTAAGGCAATTACTTAAGAATAGAATTTGATGGCTTACATCAAGTTCTTTTTTTCTCATTTTTTCATATACCTTCATAAAAGGGCATAAAAAATAATTAAAAAATAATTGAGAAATAATTACTCTTTATTTTTTACCCCTAATATCCTTAAAAAAAATTACTTAAGGCATTCCTTAAAAATTGATAGATTTTTATTTTTAAACATGAGAATATCAAACATTCAGACTTTCAAAACCTTCTATGTCTCCTATCAAGCCTTAATTACTATGAGATATGTGACACACTCGATCTTTGATGCCTCCTATAATAGAGGATATGCCCTTGGAAAGGGGTTGAACTCTCTCTCACATTTTCTCTATAGAATTAAACACTTGTCTGTTCTCTAAATATTCATTCAACAACCCCACATTTCCTTGTAAAAATGACAATGTATCAATAAGGTCCATATTCTTTAATTTTTTCCTAGATAGTAAGTGTAGGAATGAACCTTCAAAGCCTGAATTTTAATATTATCAAGGGTCAATTTTGTACATTTTTTTCAATGGGTTATATGGGATTGAAACAACCCTACGCATATTGCATCATGACCACAATGGTATTACAACAACTTGACAATTATGCATATATCGCTTGGTAAGATTCGAACCTTGGTCTCCTTGAAAGTTGAGGAATCTAACCGGTTGAGCTATTGTCATTTATAATTTTTGTTTAATTTATTCATTGTTTTTCACATTATTTTTTCCCCTTATAATCATAAAAATATAAATGAGATGATTAAACTCTCAAAGAATACTTTATTTATTTTTCCTTGTGATAAGTCCTATGCATGCTTATTTTTTCTAAATATTATTGTTCTATTGGATGGTTAGTTCCTCCATTGTAACACTATTATATATTATTAATTACTCTATACATTTGGGTGGTGGCAAATGGTAAAAACTTTTATTTATCACATTAGTGCTTAATGCTTTTAATTTAATGGTTACATATGAACAGATAGACAAACTAAAATAGAATCAATGAGATCATTTTTCTTAATAAATTGGAAATAATCTATTATATATATAGGAGTTGGTTACAACCACACTATTTTTAGCAATTATCAAGTGTAGGGTTCAAACCACAAGGGATGCTCCCAACAAGTATATACCATCTTGTAATTGTTGACTCGACATGAGGGGACCGTTGATCACTCGGGTTTCGTAACATCGTTGTCAATCTGGCATGCACTCAGAGGATTCAAAACAAACTACTACCTTTGCAAATTGGCATGCCCCCAAGGTTTGAACCTAGGTCTCTTCTTGGTAAGTGCTTGGCCAGACAAACAATTACCAATCCACCTAGCCCTTGGGGGCATCTATCATTATTATATTATTATATTAAAATAAATCTATCAATATTATTTTATATAACATGTATATTAATTTGGGAGTGTGAGCTAGGAGGAAGTGTGAGCCAGGAGGAAGTGTAAGTTGAGATTCAACCATGGCAAAAAAGTGGTGAGTTCATCCAGAGTGCATCAATGCTTCAAACCCTTACCATGAATGCATAGAACATTGTTTCCAAAAAATTGTTGAAGCGAAGGAATGCTAGGAAAAAGAAGAAACAATGGTCATTGCGAGCCAAGAGGGAGTGCAAGCCAAGGAGTGCGAGCTAAGAGGAAGTGCAAGCCAAGAGCAAGCCCCATTAGCTAGTATGCAAGTCATTTAAAATCCCTAATGGAAAGTCAAGATGCTCTAGTTGGAAGTATGGCGGCCTAAGTTGGAGATAAGTAGAAGAGCAAATACATGGCAAGTTCAATTCAAGTAGCAGATGTTACACCAGAAGTAAGCATCAAGGATGACATGATTGAGAATTCTTATAAGTAGATGGTTAATATGCAAGTTACATAGATCATGGCCAAGGTTTTTGGAGATTCATAATTGGATCAAGTGGAAGTGGGGATTAAATTCAAATTACTATGTGACTTTTCTTCCTAAAGGTTTTTTCCTCATCATATTTTCTACTTTAAAAGTTAGGGATAAAATAATGGTTGGTGGCCCATGGTTTAGGGGAAGAGATGCACTTTATTTGAGACCATGGAATGAATTTTTTTGTTGATAAAGAAACTATTAAGAATCTTCGAGTTTGGGTTAGGCTTTTTGGACTTCCATATCAACTTATAAATAAAGATGTTTTGAAGAATATTGGAAATACCCTAGGGGACCCATCAAGGAAGGACCAACTACTAAGGAGTGAAAGCATGCTATATATACTTGAATATTTGTTGCTATGGATATTTCAAAACCTTTGCCACAATCCATTAATATTAAATCTGAATCAAGAGAATAGGATAAACAAGTAGATTATGAAAATATCGCATTTCATTGCCATAATTCTTATGAGATTGGACACATGGCAAGAGTTTGCAAAGTGAAAACTATGAAGAAAGAGACAAAATTCTAGCAATGAGATAAACTTCAAGATGAAGCAATGAAATCATACAGTAATAAAGGCAAACAAAGCATATCTATAGTATAAATGAATTAAAGGTGCAAAAGAAGATGTGGAGAGAAATCCTAAAACAAAGACCTCAAAAGAGGTCAAGTTTATTCTAGGTAAATCATCTTCATTTTTCTTAAGTAGTATAAAATCCTCTCCAGGTAATAAAAGTGAAAGGGGTGAAGATGTTATCCTTTGCACTTTAAGGTTTCAAGAGCAACATAATAAAGAAATGAGGATGGAGGAAACCCATAACAATTTAGGTTTTTTAAGGCAAAATAAGAAGATAATTGCTACAGAAGAGCATCCTTGCACTTTAGGGTTTCTAGGGCAACATAAAAAAGATTGTGTTTTTGAGGATATTCCTTGCATTTCAGATCCTTTAGAACAAGCCAAACCTAAAGATGATAAGTCTTACTATGAGCAATGTGAGAAGATTGAAGATATTGATGAAGATGAAAGTATTGTTAGGAATGAAAAAAAAAAGGCCCAAGAAGCAAAAAAAAAAGAGAATAATAACAAAGGGATATTGATATGGGAAAACAAAAGCAAATATCACAAGTGCTAACAAAAAGTGGGGCTAAACCCACAAATAAAATAAAAAATAACAATGAAAATAATATTTTGAAATATTAGGGGAATGAATAAGAACCCTAAAAAAAGGTATTAAGAAATTGTGAGGTTGTTATAGACAAGATATTTATAAATATAGAAGTTGGGCAACAAATATTTTAGCCATTCGCGGTGTTGAATTTCATCTTGACAGAATTTAAATTTCGAAAGGCATCTAATATAAAAGGAGTTGATTATGGAAACTTTAAAAGTTAGAGGAAGATGGAGAATATCTTTGATAGAAAGACAAAGTTGGGCATGCTTTAATTAAATTGTTAGAAATGTAATGAGAGCAATGTAATGTTTTGTTTTTGTAATGGGAGTGGCCCCCAATAGAAGCCACACATAGCTTATTAAAAAAAAAACATGTTTATTAATTTAGTAATCATCAATGTGAAAAAAAATCACAAACCTTCACCTTCATAATCAAGTGACATTACCAACATATTGTTTGTTCATAGTGTTATCTATAAAGACAACCACTTCTTCAAAATCCTTTATATTTCTCAATTCAATTACCACCAACTAATAGATGAATCTTTAAAAAGGATTTTGAGTGCATGTATTATAAAAATATAAAAACTACAAGCTTAAATATTACTATCACTAAGGACATTTTCATGAAGTCTCTTTTAATAAATAAAATAATTTATCTAGATATTTAACTTTTCATATTTTCATGACTATAACATATTTAACTTTTGATATTTTAATAAAAATAGCTTCTATTACTTAAATGAAATTCTATTATGAAAATGAGGGATTGAGGAGGGACGTTTTTCGCAGGACTGCCCAAACTGTCGAACTTGTTTTGGCCATATCTCACTCATCCGGACTCGGATTGAGCTGAAATTTTGAGGGTAGATGCCTGAAAAACCCTAGAACATCTCCACCAATTTTTAGATCATTTGGAGCAACACAGATCCTAGCGCATCCCTATGTGTGAACGAGATTTTTGGCAAGTGGTTGTGCGAGGGTTTCATCTGGGTTGAGTGCAAGCAGCTCCAGAGGTTGGTTTTTAGGGCCTTCGGGCCCTAGCGGCCAATATTTTTGTGGTTTATGCTCAATATTTTAGCAGGATATGTTGCAGGGGATCCAAGATGGGTTAGAAATCTGTCTTTCAACAGATCATGTTGTGAACTTGAGTGACAACGGCTTCCAATTTGTTGCACAAAAGAAAAGTGAAAACCATACCTTTCCACGGCGTCTAGGGCAAGGATTAAAGAGATCACGAAACAAGTTTCAAGCAGTTGATCAAAAAATGGCTCAGATCTCAAGTGAATCTGGTGCTAAGGTGCACCCACAAAATAATTCTACTGTGAAAACCCCTGTCAAGGGTAAGAATTTCGAAGACTCGACCCCAAAAATGAATTTTAGGGATGCCCTCCATGGTGGACAGCCTCAGCCCAATGCTAATATTAATCTTAGGGCTTCCCATAAACCTCTAAGAATGCCTAAGATTGATCCCAGGAAAACGGAGTCAGGATGTCTTAAAGCAGCTGATGGAACTCCTATTGTTAAGCTTGATATGGGTAACATTCAGATTGGCATTGAAGATTTGGAAAAAAGAGGACTAATTTGTCGGTTCGTGGGTTTTCGTCCGAGCCTATCTGCTTTCAAAGTCTGGGCTGCAAAAAGCTGGAAAACTAAAGGTGAGTTACAAATCTCTATTTATCCAAATGGTTATTTTCTTGTTTTATTTGCTAATAATGAAGATAGAGAGAAAACTTTTCAAGGGGGTCCCTGGTTTTTTGGAAGGGTAGGGCTTTTCATGAAGCCCTGGCATACTAAATTTAAAGCCGAAGAAGAGATGCCTTCTATAGCTCCCGTGTGGGTTAGACTCTTTGGCCTCCCTATTGAATTTTGGAATCCTACTATTTTTTCTTCAATTGGAAACTCTTTAGGAACTTTTATGATGACTCGTTGATTGTACTCAAAATTTTGAACATATTATTTATGCTCGGATTTGTGTTTTAATGGATTTTGACAAACCCCTACCTAAAAAGATCACATTACAATTTGGGGAAGACACTTGGGAGCAAGTAGTGGACTATGAGAACATTCCTTTTCGTTGTAGAATTTGCCATGAATATGGTCATTTGGCTAGTGCTTGCCCAAATAAAATTCCTGATCAAAAGAAAGAAGATATAAACTCAACGAGGTTTCCAAATGCCTAAGAAGAAGAACACTCAGAAAAAACCAGTTATGAAGGATCAATCAAAGTCATCTGCTAATATGTTTGAAATCCTTTCCACAAATGATGTCCCAAGTGAGGAAGAGGAAATAATGGAAACAAAAATCTTAGAAACACAATTTAAAGATGAAGGGAAGAACTCAGAGACAAACCAACAAATCAAAGGTTTTCAACAAAAAAAAAAGGGAGAAAATTTACACAAGAAAAACAATCTTTTAAATGTCAAAACTTCAAATAATACAGGTCCCAATATAGACTCTGTTGAACCCTCTAGTAAAATTTTGGTTGTGTACGAGCATTCTTCAAGGTTAGAAGCCATCTCAGATTCAATTGGAGTAAGTCAAGAAACAGGGAAAAAAAAAAAAAGGGGGTTTAAAAAAAAAAGTAGGTCGCAAGACAAAAAACATATCATATGGTAAAGAAGGTGAAAAGCTTGTAGAGGAAGGTAAGATTAATGCCCTTCCCATATTTTTTTACCCCGGTGTTAATGAAGATATACATCACTTGGAATATTAGAGGACTCAAAGGGAGTCTTTCAAAACAAAATGAAATTAGAAGAATGATTCGGATAAATCATCCACATCTTGTTTTCCTTCAAGAAACGAAGATGTCAATGGAGGATATGGACTCAATTGCCGATAAAATTTGGCCAGCTGGAAAAGTGGTTTTCCTCGGTTCCCGGGGGACTTCTGGTGGCATTGCTTGTCTTTGGGACCCAAAAGAGGTAGTTATTCACCATATGGTTGGCAGTTGGGGTCTGTTGGCTATAGCTATTCAAAGTAGACATTCCAACCAAATTATGCTCTGCATTACTGTTTATGCTCCGACTGCTTTGGAGGAAAAAAGAAGACAGTGGAAGGATATAACTCATATTATCTCTCATTTTCCTGAAGCTTGGATCTTGATCGGAGGAGATTTCAATACCATCCTCTCTCTAGATGAGAAAATGGGGGAAATAGAAATTTGGACAAAAGCACTGACCTCATGAGCGAATATATTGCAAACCTCCATCTTGTGGACATCCAACCAGATAATGGCCTTATGACTTGGTCTAATAGAAGGCAAGGCTTAGCTTGTATAATGGAGAGATTGGATAGGTTTTTGCTCTCTGAAAATTTCTTAATCCATGGTCACATTCCTAAAGTGAAGACTCTTAACAATGTTGGTTCGGATCACTGGCCAATCATGGTGGAAATGTGGAAAACCAATGTGAGTTTCTCTCCTTTTCGTTTTCAATTAATGTGGCTCAGAGACAGTTCCTTTAGACCTCGTGTGCAACAATGGTGGAAGGAAGGTAAGCCTAGGCATGGGACTAAGATGTTCTATTTTGCCAAAAGACTGCAATACATTAAATCCAAAATCAAGACTTGGAACTGGAAGGAGTTTGGGGATGTTCATAAAAAAAACATGAAGTTATTGCTCAACTTGAAAATTTGAATAAGAAAATCCGTTTAGATGGCCTCACAGAGAATAGAAGTGCAGATGAAATTAAACTCACAACTCAGTTAGAGGAATGGGAAAAAGAGAAGAACTCTTATGGAAGCAAAAATCTAGAATTCAATGGCTCAAAGAAGGAGATCGAAACACAAATTTCTTCCACAAATCTCTTCTAGCTCGAAGATCTCACAACTTTATTTCTTCCCTGAAATCAGATTCTGGAGATGTTGTCTATACTTGGGATGGCATGAACTCTATTGTTGTCGATTACTTTTCCAATATTTTTGTTGCTACTCCTCTTGACTCAGCTTCTCAACAAAATGTTCTTCAAGCAATCCCTTCTCTTATCACTTCTGAGGAGAACTCTATTTTGACTGCTCCTGTTACTATCAATGAGCTTCAACAAGTAGTTTTTAAAATGCAAAAGGGAAAACCCCGGGTCCTGATGGTTTTCCCATTGAGTTCTACCAAGAGTTCTGGGATATCCTTCATGCTGATTTATTAGAGGTGGTGGAAGAAGCCAGGAAAGCCAAAGAAATTTTGAAGGTTATCAATAAAACTTATATTACTCTTGTTCCAAAAGCTCAAGAGGTTGATCATATCTCAACTTTTAGACCTATTGCTTTATGTAATGTTCTTCTCAAAATCATTACTAAGATCATGGCAGAAAGGTTGAAGCCTCTTTTGCATAAGATTATTTCCCCTGAGCAAGGGGGTTATGTGGAAGGGCGTCAAATAGTAGATGAGATAGTTCTTGCTCAAGGAAGCCATCCATTCCATGGATATGCAAAAATCTCCTTCCATGTTCATTCGGTTAGACTTATCCAAAGCTTATGACAGAGTGGATTGGCACTTCCTTATCAAAGTTTTGAGGCAATTTGGTTTCTCTAAGGATTGGATGGATTGGATTATGGGATGTATCTCTTTATTTTCCTACTTAGTTCTTATCAATGGTAGGCCTTCTCAGTCATTCCCAGCTTCCAGAGGTATTAGGCAAGGTGACCCGCTATCCCCTTATTTATTCATCATTCTTGTTGAATGCTTGGGTAGGACTATAACCAAAAAGAGGGAAAACAAAACCCTTGAGGGAGTTACCATTGCTCATGGAGCTAGACCTATCTCTCATCTTCAATTTGTGGATGACTCTACTCTTTTAGGTAAAGCTACTATTAAGGAAGCTTCTAATATTAAGCAAATCATTAGCTGTTTTTCTAAGGCTACTGGGCAGTTGATCAATGAAGACAAATCTAAAGTTATTTTCTTTCACCTGCTCTGCCAGACAGGAATCCATGGTCTTGGATAAATTAAGATATAAGAAGACCTCCCTTCCGATCACTTATTTAGGTATTCCCATCAATATTCAAAGGCAGAAAAATAAATATTGGAATTGGTTGTTGGACAAAGTCAAGAAGAAAATTGGAAAGTGGACCAACAGGTGGCTTTCTTCTGGGGGTAGAATCACCTTGGTAAAATCAGTCCTTCAAGCTATTCCTATTTATGTATCTTCCGTGTTGAATATCCCAAAGGTTGTTCTTCGAGAACTGGATCAAATCAGTCATCGATTCCTTTGGAGTGGTACTAAGGAGAAAAGAAAATGGGCCTTGGTGAAATGGGACACTTTATGTCTTCCTAAGAATGAAGGGGGGTTAGGATTCCGGTCTTCTATTAATAACAACAAAGCTTTAGCTGCTAAATTATATTGGAGGATGTTGCATAACCCCAATGCTCTTTGGGCCAATAATCTCCGTGCTAAATATGTTGAGAACAAAAGTCCTGAAGACCTTGTTCGCTATCAACTTCCTACCAAAGGTTCTCCCATTTTAGCAGTTCTTAAGACTGGTGAGGATTTGATAAAGAAAATTTTATTTTGGATCATTCATAATGGTCAACAAGCAAATTTTTGGACAGATTCTTGGGATGGTCACAAGCCTTTGATAACTCAGTTTCCCGATTGGAGGCCTTGGATGGAGGAGCTTCACCGAGCTAACTGGATAAAGGTGGCTAATTACTGTCGGTACCATACTGGTAATTCAAAGGTTGGTAGATATTGGATCCCTATTGAGGACTGGCCTATTCAAATCCCAGAAAGGCAAAGACAAGATATCCAAGGCATCCTTCATATGAGATCTCTCTCTTGGTCCCATGAAAAAGATTGTTTTGGTTGGAACAACACTACTAAGGGTGATTATTCAGTTGCTCAAGGTTATTTGACCTTATGCCATAATAATCCCAACCAATCTTCTGACATCTTTTCTCAGTTGTGGGCTCAAAAGCTCTGGCCTAAGGTGAGGTTCTTTACTTGGCTTTTATTGCATCGTAGGGTGCTTACTGGTGAGCAACTTATGAAGCGTGGTTTTCATGGCCCTTTTAGATGTGAAATGTGTGAAGAGAATGTAGAAACTCTCAACCATATTTTTATTGAGTGTACTTTAGCCTCTGAGCTATGGAGGAGAATGGCCACTTTACTTGGCTTACAGTGGTCCAATTTTTTTACTTTTGAACAGACTTTGGAGGGATTGGCCTAAGCAAGAGGGTGTTGATCATTTTATTAGGCAGTTAGTTTGGATGGGTTCTACCATTCTTCTTTGGAATATCTGGAATGAAAGGAACAACCGAATTTTTAATCAAGATAGGAAGGATATTCACTATATTTGGCAAAAGACCATAGCCAACTTAGTTGAATCGGTCCATCAACTCCTTAATCACCCCCAAAACTCCCACCAAAGATGGGATCAAGTGATGCAAAGATTGAAGATTAAATCTTCTAAGGGCAACCAACTTAAAGGGAATGTGAGTATTTGTAAGATGGATAGAACAAGAAATTGGCAACCTCCTCCTAAGGATTTTGGAAAAGTCAATACTGATGGTGCCTCTAGAGGGAACCCTGGAAAAGCCAGTGCGAGAGGAATTGGTAGACTTTCAGATGGCTCCCTGGTTTTTACTTTTGCTGAGAATTTGGGTATTCTTTCCAATAACCTTGCTGAGGGGTATGGTATCCTCGAGAGGCCTTCAAGAGGCTACTAAGGTTGGATGGGAAAAGGTGTTAGTTGAGTCTGACTCTCAACTCATGATTAATCTTTTGAAGACTCCTTCTAAGAATCATAAGGTTGATTGGAGAATAAAAAGAATTATTGAGAAGATTCAATTAATCCAGATGGGATTTTTGAAAGTTGATTACAATCATGTGGTCAGAGATCAAAACAAGAGTGTTGATGCTTTAGCTAATTGGGCTTTGGACAAAGGTGATCTTACTTGTTATGGCCACCCTCCTAGATGGTGGGCTTCACAAATTAGGGAAGCTCTTCTTTCTATCATTTCTTTGGATGGCTCTAGTTCTGAAGGTACCTAGTTTCTTCTTGCTTTATTTTTGCTTCTCTTTGGTTCGCTCAGGTTATTTTAGTTCCCTAGCTCAAACTATTATTTCTTTTGTTTCCTCTGTTGATTCTTGCCTTAAAAGTCTTCTGGTCTAGAAAGGTCATTGTTATGTTCATTTTTTTCTTTTTTCTTTTTGTTTTTTTTGTTTAGTTTTTTAAGGTGTGTGTTCTTTTGTTTTGTTTTGTTTTTGTGTTCTTTGTGTTGTTTTTTGTTGTTCTTGTGTTTTTGTTGTTTTGTGTTTTTTTATGTTTTTTGTTATTGTTCTTGTGTTTTTGTCGTTCTTGTTCTTGTGTTTCTGTTTGTTTGTGTTAATTAGTGTTTTTATGTGTGAGTGTTTTCTATGTTTTTTGTTTTTGTTTATTGTCTGTTGTTGGTTGTTTTTTATTTTTATTTTATTTTTTTAATTTTTTAGGTTTTGGTTGTGTTTATTTTTCATGTTTTTTTTTGTTATGTCTTTGTAGTGTTCTGTTGTTTTTGTCATGTTTGTGTTTTGTTATGTTGTTCTTGTGTTTTTTCTATGTGGTTCGTGTTGTGGTTTTTTTTTTAATCTTATTGTGTGTGTGTTTGGTTGTGCTTTTCTTTTTGACACACTCAAGGAGCATGTTTTTTATTTTATTTTATTATTTTTATTGTTATTTATTTATTTTATTTTTTAAATTGTTTTTGTGTGTTTGTTTGCTCCTTGAGTATGTCAAAGGTGGTAGGCCAGGTTCGAGTCCTGGGCGTTTTTGGCGGAATGGATACCCTTGCCTCCTTGGGTCTTACCCGAAAGTGGCATCCCCTTTGGGATGTTTTCCACAAATAAAAAAAAAAAAACATTATCAAAAATAATATTTAATTGTAGAGACATTAATTTGTTGAGACCAAGATTACAAGGCAACTTCAATTTGAAGTAAAGTGTTGTTGCTTTGACAATAATTTTCAAGAAATAGTTTGCAATAACATGAATCTCCAATGCTAATGTTCTCTTTGCCTTAAAAAAACAAACTTGATATTTCTCTTGATATTTCTCTTTGCCTATGAATTAGTCCCTAGACCTTAAAGCAAACTTTATAAACATTCAACAAATGCATGAGAAATCACAAACAAAGAGATCAATTATAAAAGATTTTTCACAGTTTTAACGTACATAATTGTATGCAATTCAGCTCCTTCTCACATATTTCTAGTAAGAAACTATATCCATGTGAACCTCAAACCATCAAATTTGAAATGCTTCTTCTTGGGTTTATTGTTGAGTTCCATGAACATATATCCTCAACCCTTGATAGCCTTGGAGCAAGATTGTTGGAGCCAAGAAAAGGAATCACACACACATCGTCCAAAACTTGCACATGAACCCATTATAAATGCTTTAAATATTGCACAAGCCACAACCAAACACATCAACAACGACCTCATTCCTCGTCCTTTGACAACTAGTAAGTCTCATCAATCTTTCAACAATAGTAGCATCCATTAACAATTCAATGAACATAAGGTACCATAAATTTAGTGAGAAAAATAGCAACAACTATAGCTTAAATACATCATACTGCCAACAAATGTATGACAAGATGGTCAACGTAACTCAAAGGCTACATTTAATCCAAGGTCATGAAATGGTGGTCACAGTCTTTATAGACTAAATCAGATCAAGGCCTTGAGAAAAGAACCGTACATGCGGATAAGTGGCATTTCGTTCTCAGGATTGGAGATGTGCTATGAATGTTGCAAACATTGATGTGTTGCACTCCATTCAAACTTCAATGTCACAAACAAGATCTCAGTAAGTTCATTATTTACATTCAAATGTTGAAAAAAGTAGACTTAATGGTTTTGTGTTAGTATGCCAATAAGAGATCCCAAATTGCTACTTACATGTATGCAATTAGAATATTTGCTATGGCTTGGCATGGTCTATAAAAGACTGTTAAAAAATGTCAATAAACTTATTTAAAATAAACTAAATAACATTGTAAAATACTCCCATGTATTTGTCAAGATGGTTGTTTTATAAACTACTGCACTGTGTAAAAACTTATGACATTGTTTTTAAACCTTTTAGTTTGGGGCATTTCCTTGTTCAGACTATTCATTCACATTCATTTTGTAAACAGTTATAACTTAAAGGAAAAACCAACCAATACCTAAGAAAAACACTAACAAAAGTCTTTTCGACAAAAAGATATCAATCACAAAGAAGTTGGTTATAAATTTTAACCACAATGGTAACATCAAGCAAAACCACTTAAGGTAAAGAAGCTTGATACATCATGACAATTTCATAATACAGTTAACATGAGAAAAAAGTTGATCACACTTTTGCCTAATTGTGTTGTAGTATTTGATCATATTTCTATTCACTCTTAATTTCAATATTGTACTCTTATGATACTATAGTGTTCTTACTAAGTTAAAACAAGTTATAAACAATCAATCCAAAGGTCCTAATAGTACTTTTGTAATAATATACCTTTGTAATGTCAGAATCACACACCATCAAGCCAAAAGTGGTTCTCATATACATTTATAAAAACAATCATCCTATTTCTCCTTCCCTTCCCTGTTTGCTAGCATTTAGAGGTGCCTTCCAACCATCCCCCTATTGTGTCCCCCTGTTTCCTTATCCATAGCAAAAAAGTGGTTCATGGAACTTAAAAACTTTAATGTCTATATGAAGCTAATGAAGACAAAGATTATCCCCTTCAAAGTTCCCTTTTTGCTAGGATCTAGAGGTGCCTTCTCACCATCCCCTTCTCAATTCCCCTTGATTCCTCATCCCCAACAAGAGTGGTTGGGGAATAAGAAGCTATTGTCACTACCAAGCCAGTGAAGCCTAGCTGAAATTTGAGAATTGAAGGTCATTATGCAACCTAATGGCATTATGCTTAACTACCTTAATGCAATGCCACAAAAAAGTGACTCATTAAACGTCCAACTTTCAAAGCTAAATGAAGCATAGTGAGAATCCTTTAACAAAACCTTATTTACATATTTTCTAGTGTTATAATTTGGTTGATCTAACTAGACAGTAAGTTATAAAAAAAAGCATTTGTCCCAATGTTCAATCATCCATTGCAACACCGAAGCTCTAAAAACTAGATTATAAAATCTTCCCATCATATAAAGGGCATCTACATCATGAAAATGCACCTATTGAGAAAATATTGGGTTTGAAGACTTCGAGCCATGTGGAAGCCCCCCATAAAACTTGACTTATTTTGGCTGATGGTCTAAATTGAGCTTCAACAACAAGGTTGCCAAATTTTGTGTAAAGACAAATGAACACTAGTAAGAAAGATCTCTATCCACAAAAAGACGTCACAACACCATTATGGTTTCAGTGGAAAAGGCTTACACTGGAACCAAGCCTCAATTAGGCTTCATGCTTATATTAAGGATTCTGCAATTCTACCATCTTAAGTCACCATGGGAAAATTAGTTTGAATCTGGTAGTTTCTCAAAATGCTATATGCTGCATAAAACGAATGACATTATAGCCATTGAATACTCTAAAAGAAAGCCCATTCCATTAAACAGAAAAAAGGTATTATTGCAAGTGGGTTCAGCACCCGACAAAGAATGAGCGTCTCAATAACATTCCATACAGATATACATGGCATAATACCCTACAACGCAGACTAAAACATAAACAACTACTCAAAAAATAAAAAATAAAAACAAAAAAAATACACAAACAACATTCAAAGCAACAGACCAAAACAAAACAAAAAGAAAATGTTTAAAAACAACGTTTAATACTTCAACCTCCTTACAAGTGAACTGAACTGTGTACTTCAGAAAGTCTGATTAAGCCTTATACATTCCATCAAATAGTAACACTTTCATATATAGGTCTTGATTTTTCATGAATTGAACAAGGGTTTTTTATATCTTTACTCACTGTTTTCATTGCATGTTTGCAATCATGTAACTCTACATTCTTTGCAATACGCTCGACTTTGCATCTAACATCTGATTGCCTTTATGGATGGGATAAACTATTCCAACAAAACCTGACCTGGATAAAGACTGACTATGCAAATTAAGGGGGAATTTCCTATTTATTAAATTTGATATACCATTGATAGTGGAGATGGCACTTAAGATTCTTTGGATTTATGTTATGATAATTTATTCTAAAAAGGAGGAGATTTCTTTATTTTTTGCATCACTGTTAGCAAGTGTTTTGATTAGAAGGATTTGAAAGTTTGTTTTTTTCAATGTTGGCATCCCGTTACAATTGGTTAAGTTCTCTAATTCTCTAAAAATTAGCCCTGCTTTCTTGAATAAGGATGGGGCTTATATTGCTATTAGCATTGGTTTTTGGGGCTTATATTGCTATTAACATTGGTTTTTTTTTTGCAAGATCAACGTCTAAAATTAAGAGTTTTTAGTAGATTTTGTATAGTTACTTACAATCTTTATCAAAAATTCATATAGCAATGATTTCATATTCCCTTCTTTACACATACATGCCTTCATGCCAGAAACATCCATGCAATAACAAACTAAAAACAAACATATGTTAACTTTATAAATCACCACAAAGAAACAAAGATAAAATATACTTTTTCATATACATAACATAGGCTTAGTACCAAACCCATGTTGATATTCAATGCTTCAGAATTTGCAAACAGATCTGAACGCATGAAAAGGCCTTAGGTCAATAAATTACTTATGAATTTAACTTTATCTTTGGTACCTAGTGCATTATTAATCATGACCCCTAACTACCGTGCAATTGAATCAAACTTGTAACCCTGTATTCATGGATATCGGTCCTCGAACAAAAGCCTAGACTCTTTGGATATGCATGCTTAACCAAAACCCCAAGGCAAGGGCTAGAAAAGGGTGCATTCATATCATCAAAGGCAAACGACTGTTGACGCATATTCTATGAGACCGTCCTAGAATTGAAAATCATCAAAAGCTTAGCAGTGGACAGGGTGAATGCAACTCAAATCAAAATGACAAAGAGCATCCTTTCCTAATGATCTCTCTCCCAGTGAATACAACATCTTGTCTCATTTTCATAAAGATTTTCCAATCCTTCAAGTTCCTTAAACGCAAAGCTAGAACAAACAACAGAAATAACGGCTATTAGCAAAAACCCTTCATGCCTATGTTCTATGCTTGTCAGTAAGAGAACAAGCAACAGCAGAGTATTCCAAAGCTCTGATGAAGATCACATACCTATTATTTGTTCAAAACCAACCACCTCTCTGATTACATTGCATATAGATGCATCTGAGAATCTAGGATTCAAAACCACAGAATTATTGACACCCCTGGGATCAGCTCACCATTTTGGCCAACAACCGCACAGACATTAAAAATAAATAATAATAATAATAAAGCATAAATGATGATGATAATAATAATAGTAATAAAGCATTTGAGAATATGGGACTCAACACCACAAAGTTATTGAAATCCTAATCTACACAGACTAAAAAAAAAAAACCCAACCACAGATTAAAAGTTAGGTGCTGAGCTCACTTCCATTACATTAATGCTTGAAACTGCAAACCTGGAAACATTCTAAACCACTGACCTAATGTAGGCAAGGTGAACCACAAGCAGTTTTGCTCCATTAGACCCAGATATTAGGACAAAGCTTATCAGTATTCAGTGTATAATCAATGTCGCATCAGTCATTTAACAAGTTGCTGTTGGGTTTGTGAGTATAACATTGGAAGTGGGTAGCTTCCCAAGGCCCCTACTTTGGGTTTTTGCTAAGGACTCAAATCCATCAGCATAACTTAATGTGTTCACTCTACATGTTGAACACAATTTTCAATATACATGTATGTGTTGAAGACAAAATGCACAAGACAGGTGTAAACTGAGCGGTACACTAGTAATCTAGTAACTGTTATGCTTGAATACCTAGCATGCTTTATATAGTTTCATGTAGTTTATGTTGATAATTTATTCTATTATAATATTTATATTTTCATACAAACATTTGACTTCTAGATCATGTAGATTCAATTTCATATAAACATTTGTTTTCTGACTCAAGATCCTGTATTTATGAATACTGATTGAAATACTTTTAACAAAAATTGTGAGCTTTCAAAAAGTCAACCCCTCAAGTATTGATAATATATCAAACTTTTGGCCTAAAAGAGTCAAAACTTCCGGATACATTCCAAATTTAATGTAAGACCCAAGAGTGATTGGATTTATTAGACTTACAAAGCCTGATCCTTGCAAAGGCTTTCAAGCACATGGTTTGATGTTCAGATTAAATATTAAGCTGCACAATAGCCATTCTTGCTTCCCCATAAGATATAAAATAACGCCTTTGCAATAGACCCACCTATATGGATGCAGGATGTGGAACTAAAAGTGGTAAACTAAAGTAATTATCAATCAAAGCTAAGCAACCTGTTTGGCCAATGCTGACGGTCCTCAGGGCCTGCTGCACTTGAGAACATTCTGAGCGGTGGCCCCAAACATTTGAAGCATACCACATAGATACACGTGCAGTAATTTTTTCTTAAAGGCAAGTTCTATTTGAATTCATAGGATGCATATACAGAAACATACAGGATAGCAGTTCAAAGCTAAGCCACTTGGTTGGCCAATGCTCACTGGGGCCTCAGGTCCTGCCGCACATTTCAAGCATACCACATACATACACATGCAGTAATTTTTTTCTTAAAGGTAAGTTTTATTTGCATTCGCAGGTATGCATACACACAAACATACAGGATAGAAGTTTCATGTGACCAATGCTTAGCGTCATACATTGTTTGTTGTAAGCATCAAGCTGTAGCAATTGCAAACTCAAGAAACATACAGAGATAATTCAACCTAAATACAGCTAGTAGCTTTAAGTTTATATGTTAAAGAAACACTACTTCAATAGATGGTAGTCTTTAGAACGCAGAGTCATTTATCCTAGTGAAAGCACTTTCAAATTGAGTTCGAGTGCCACTGTAATCTATAGACATCCGAACTCATGAAATCCCAGTCCAATTATCCTCCTCCTAGCTCATTTCGCTGCTAATGGTGCTACCAAAGCATGATATCAAAAATATGATAACCCAAAACTCTCTGTAATTTTGCAAGCAACTCATCAGCTTAGCGTCCCTCTCTTCAGTCTCCATGTCCCGACAGAGTATATCCCCACAACCATAAACCACCGATTTGAGAAGGATATACTGTGGTTCGTCTTCTAGGCCAGGTTATATGAATGAGGCATAACGTTTTCATCCATGTTACATATGTATATGTTCTATGACAATATTCTTTCATCCTTAGTCCTCAATGGGGAAGCCATTCAGAGATCTCAAATGCCACATTGGGATTCATGGCGGGCCAAAACGAGTATAAGAGATCTAGAATGAAGATCAATCAAAGAATTTATCAGTTCTCAGACCCACATACAAATCCTGATATAGCTTCTGTACCCCGACTAATAAAATTTTAAAAACACTGGACAACAACATCATCATCCAATCTTGCAGGGGATAATATCATGGGGCAAAATTGTTGCCCAGCACCACCTTGAAATTCCTTTCCTACAAAACTCAGAGAGGGGATGTGTGCAACTGTCAGATTTGGGTTTGACAGGGATTCCTTTTTACAATCTTGCCTTTCTTAGAAAATTGATCATTATCTTCCTCATAAGACCTCTTGCATGGCAGCATCCCTTTGTCTATGGCACCCTCTGCACAACAAAATATATTTTTTTACAGCCAAATTTGGATGTGGCAATGGCATCGACGATGAGAATGCGTACAATACGACATCGACATGCCTACAGAGGAACAACTAGGAGTTGTACATGGTGGGGGCAGATGGCTCATCCAGAGATGGGAAGAAGACCTTCTAATGGCAAATATAGAGCAATAATGTCAATATAGAGCAACAATGTCAACAAGGAGTGGACGAATTTTAGTAGGCGGGAGGGGGTGCATAGAGTGATGCACATAGCATCACGAACGTCCACTTGAGGAGGTATCAAATCCTCATCTTTTTCTGAATCTTTATTAGACAGATCTTTAATTTCTTCATCAATAGCAACATGGTCTAGTGGGAAGAGAATGGGCTTCTCGCCCATAGACCCTGGTTCGAATCCAAGTGCTGCTACATAATTTTCTTCAGCAATTTCAGCTTCTTCAACAAGAAGAATTTCTTCTTCGACAGATGCCATTTCTTCCAATATGGCAACGTGAATCAACTGAATGTCCGCCAAGAGCGCTTTGGCTCATCAAGAGAGTCTGCCAAGAGCGCTTTGGTTCATCGAGATATTTCTATGGATTCTCTTGACAGGGCAACATGGTGCCTTAAAACGGAAACAGAAACAGGAGCAACCCCCAGAGGATCAAGATGCTCTGATACCATTAATGTGGATCATGAAACACTAGTCGATTTTCATTTAACATGTACACTAGGTGCCCGATTACAAATCATGGTTTGGGCAAAACCATGAGCCCAAAACCATGTGCATATTATATGCTAGTAGTGGCCTACAATTATGCTTGATTATCTAAGATTTTCTAGAATAGTCCTTATCATTCCTCCCCACCATAGGAGCATTGGACTCCAAAACGTTTACAAAATAAGAGGAGAAATAGCTTGAAAAGCACCAAAACAGAAAGCCCAACACCCCGAACGTTGCCGCCGGAATAGTTGGAGCAGGTCCTCGCAAAATGCAAAACAAATGAGGCCATTGGGTTGGGCTCGAAAAGAGCTTTCCAGAAACTATATATACGCCTATATGTGTGACCACATGGCACCTCAATATGCATTAAAAAACAGAAGCTCCCCAAGCAGGAAAAAGAGAAGGAAAATATATTCCTTTTTACAATCTTGCCTTTCTTAGAAAATTGATCATTATCTTCCTCATAAGAGCTCTTGCATGGCAGCATGCATCCCTTTCTCCATCTCTGTATATCTCTCAAAGCCTCTCAAAACTGAAGGGTAAACAAACCCACCCAGCCACTGCCCTAATAACACACATGACCTTCTAGTAGTAAATTCAATCAGCAACATACAAATGACAAGCACCCAAATGGCTTTGATCCTTAAGATATCTGTTGCATAGTATTTCTAGATGACCCAAGATGCAAACTTATATCAAAACTTTGTTTTTTTGGGTCTATTTTGATTCACCAGGTTAATTGAAAAGCTAAAAAAGAATAGGAGAAAGCACCGCAAGAAATAAAAAATCTACAATCAACAAAAATTATAAGCTTTCATAGACCTAAATCTCCTCCAAATGTAACATCTTTGAGATACTATTAACCTGTTTTAGGCCTAAAACTCGCAAGAATAGGATGATACAAGTGAGGAAAAGCCAAAGATGATGCTATGGATGTGTTTAACAATGAGATTAATATAAAATCTGATAAATTAGGACTACTGTGAATACATGCACTAATAAACAAATCCCTTAATACATAATTTAATTTAATTTGATCTATAATTTAATAAGTGCAGCTGTCACATCAAATGGCATTAGCTCAACATATTAGATTCCTCAACTTTCAAGTAGGACACCCAAACGCAAATCTTGCCAAGCGATACATGCATAATAGTCAAGCTGTTGTAATACCACTATATGGCCATGATATAATATGGATGGGACCCATTTCAATACCATATCACCGATTTTAAAAAAAAAAAATTAGTGCAGTTGCCACCTTTTTGACATGATGTTTTCAAATTCCAAATTAAGCAAACTAATACAAGTAGGTCCATTATATTTGGTTTGTATTAATGTGAGAGTTCTTCCAGAGACATGTATACAAGGAGTCTCTTCTGAGATCCAATGCAAGTGCAAGGATCTTATGTTCAGAATACAGACACGCAGACTCACCCACAAGTTTAATCCCAAGGACAAAAGGCAATTCCCTATACATTGAATATACTCGTGGCAAAAATTATGTTCATTCAATCTGGTCTAGATTTTAACCCTCATTCACATGGCATTAAGCTGACAACCCAAAAAAGTATGACTTGCCCTTGAACATGGAAACTGGCATTAAAAAGTTTAATCCGAAGGACAAAAGGCAATTCCCTATACATTGAATATACTCGTGGCAAAAATTATGTTCATTCAATCTGGTCTAGATTTTAACCCTCATTCACATGGCATTAAGCTGACAACCCAAAAAAGTATGGCTTGCCCTTGAACATGGAAACTGCCATTAAAACAAAGCCTGCATATAAACCCACCATTATTCTTATCGCAATGTCAAGAAGCCTTATCCAATGGAAAAGAGCATACTTCTTGCTTATCCACGATTATTTGTGTCTCAGTGTCAAGTAGCCTCAGCCACTAAAGAGAGCATACTTCAGGATTATCCCATAAAAGCATAAGAGATAGGTGTAATGTCCCCTTCTCTGCAGTAGACGGAGCAGAGACCTGTTAGCCTAGTCACAGGGGTCCCCTAGGCTAAACAGTTTGGTTAGGGACTCAGCTTGGCGAGAATCCCAGCATTCAGAGGGTATAATTCTACCATTTGCAAGTGTTGACCTTGGAAAAGGGTTGCTAGGCAAAGTGAAAGGGGACATGTTTTAATGTTAAGTTATAACTTTAAGTTATAAAGTGTTATAACTTAAAATCATAAAGTTATTTGTCTAGGACTTGGGTGACCACTTTAATGACATTAAGAGACATCAATTAAAAATTATAAAATAATGACTTGTGGAAACCTAAAATGGGCGCCCAAACCCTAATTTGATGTTCTCTTTAAATTGGCTTTTTGAGGCTCATTGGTGCATGGAAGAATTTATGTTTTTTGGAGAAGTTTTTCAGGGGTTTTCACCAGAAGATCACAGGGCTTGTTGGGAGTGGATTTCTCAGCAGGATTATCAGTTTCAGATGTGTGAGACCATCTCTAGCTGATCAGGGATTGAATTTCTCATCACAGAGAGATTATCTGAGCTTAACGAAGGCAGACAAGGGTTTGCCAAATTTTGAATTCATCTGGGTTGATGAACTGACCATCTGGGTTATATTGTTTTGGCTATACTTCATCTGGGTCAGTGCCATTTTGATTGATTTTGGAGTGATAGATGCAATACTGGAGCAGGTCGTACAACATATGGGCGCTTAGGGAATCGAGTCATTTGCTCACAGCAGGGAAATATCCCATCAAATCATTCTGGGCAATTTACAAGGCAAGGTCGAACCCTTCAGCAGTCGTACATCTTGCCTGCAGCGACCTCGGGGTGCATGCAACAATTAATTGGGCTTGGATTCACATTTCTGAAGGTTACATTTTGGGTGGCTTCATTTGGAGAGACAACTGCACTTTACGGGGAAGGAATCGGAGTTCCGGTGATCGAGTTACGAGCAAATGAACGTTTCAGCTGTGTAATTTCCAGTTTGTTGTGCAAATATAGACCTGTACTTTCAGGTCAAAAAATTAAATAAATAAATCTCCATCTCCTTACTGCAAATTTATCATTTGTTCAAATGTTTGTTTCCTTATTGCATTATGAATGAAATTCAAGTCAATGCCTCAAACTAAACAAGCAAAACCAATCATTTCATTGCAAAAACAAACAAGCACAAACCAAAATAACTCAGAACCAGCAAGTGGGGGTGTATATTATAGTGGTATCAGAGCCACTTTTCCTGCCAGCCTGTGAGTCATCATTACATGAGTGAAAGAGACAAACGTGCCTACGAAAGAGAAAAGAAAAAAGCAGAGCAAGACAAATTGAATTGGCAGTTTAGATATAAGCAGTGGCCTAAACCACCTCCAAGACAAAGGATTACTGAGATTTTGGGTATATCTGCAGACTCATCTTCATCAGTTGCCATGGGGGACAGAACCAATCAAGATGAAATAGAAAGGAAAATGGTTGATGATATTACACAGACACAACATCAAATGCGGCATAGTTTGGATCAGTTGGTTGGGTTAATGACACAACAGGTACATGGGATTAACATACTGGTGAACAATGCACAGAACCCACAGAATGAACCAACTAACACAGGACAAGGAGCAGGTAATGAGGAGTCGGTGGCCAACAGGGCAGGTACACCTACCAGGATAGAGAGAGTTAGTAGCTCGAGGCCATTCATGCCAATATTTCTACCACGTCCAGAACCAATTGTTCCTCAACCAGTTGAGGAAGAGCCAGAGCCTACAGTGGTAGACCAGTATAGACAGTACAGACAGGAATGGGATGAGCTTGGCCCAGACTTTCAGACCCTTATGTCATTCCGGGACTTTGTGGATACCAGAAACAGACAAACTCCTAGGAATAGGGGAAGGCCTATTCATCATGGACAACAGGGACAACAGGGTCAAGGAGAACTTGTGCAGCATACGCCACATGGACGCCAAGAGATTCAAAAAAAGATTGGAAAAATCCATATTCCTTTCTTTGATGCATCTGGCAAAATGACAGCCAAGGCTTGGGTCCAGAAGATGGACACATATTTGCAGTTGAACCAGATGACTGAAGATGACGCCATCAAATTTTGTACATTGCATTTGGAGGGCGTTGCTCACGATTGGTGGCATCACGGTATGCACACTCTGGGACATGACCGAGTGAATACTTATGTTGAGTTCACAGAGAGACTCCAGCAGAGGTTTGATAAAAAGGAACAGGAGTTGGAGTTCAAGGAGTTAACTCATTTGAGGCAGTGGGGTTCAGTTGACTCCTACATAGCAGAATTCCAGAGACTATCCGTCATGGTTGCAGATATGTCAGAGAGACGGTTAGTAGTCCTGTTCATGGATGGATTGATGGAGCCGTTACGGGGTTGGGTCAAAGCCTTTAACCCAGGCACATTGCACGATGCTATCAAACAGGCTCGAGACATGGAGGTCACAACATCCAGGACTAAAAGCCAGTTCAAAGGTAAGGAAGTCAAAGATTTCAAGAAAGATAGGGACCAAAAACCATTCAAGAAGGAAACTGACCAGCAAAAGGGAACATTTAAAAAACTAGATCCTAATACCCTTCATGAACTCCGAAAGAAGGGGTTATGTTTTACATGCCAAAAGACTTGGTCCCCGGGGCATAAGTGTGAATTTAAGGGGAAGTTGCAGCTGATAGAGTATCATTCAGATGATGATAATAATTCTGGAAATTCTGATCAGCGATCAGAAAGTGAGGACAACGATGGTGACAACCTCCAGAAGAACAAGAAACCACCCAGGATCAAGCAAGAAAGGAGAGTAATACTCTAGCTCACCTCCATAGCGTCCAGGGAGCCCAATATTTGCGGGTACGGGGTGTACTTAAGGGGCAACGTGTGGTGACTTTGATTGATACTGGAGCCACACATAATTTTATCGATGAGGGGTTGGTTGCACGAAGGGGATTGGAGACAGTAGAAGTAGATACATTCAAAGTTATGATCGCAGATGGATTCTCCATTACTTGCACCAGGAAGGTGCCACAGTTGAAGATTGCATTGGGGAATTATGAGGTATGTGATGATTTCTTTGTGGTCAGCACAAAGAATCTAGACGTGGTACTTGGTATTCAGTGGTTGCGTACGTTGGGAGATGTCGTCTTCAACTTCCAGAATATGGAATTGAAGTTTAGATCCGAAGGTCGACAAATAGTGTTGAGAGGGATGACATCGGGAGGAACTCAAGTAGTTTCCTTCAAACGGATGGAGAAGCTTATGAGACATAATCAGATTGAGTGGGCAGCCCACTGTGTTATCCTACCTGCATCTACAGAGGAGAATAAACGAACTTATCATCCAGACATCCAGGCTTTGCTTACCAAACATAGCAAAGTTTTCAGTAACATACCACCAGGGGTACCACCAGACAGAGGGGCTGAGCATATCATCGAGTTGGAGGAAGGTACTAGCCCTATTATCATTACTCCATACCGACACCCGAAGAGATATAAGGATGAGATAGAGAAGACCATCCGTGAGTTGATTGACATGGGGCACATCAGACCAAGCAAGAGCCCATTTGCTTCATCTATGGTTTTAGTAAAGAAAAAATATGGCACTATGCGTATGTGCATTGATTATCGGGCATTGAACAAAAAGATAATAAAAAATCGATACCCGATACCACGCATAGATGAGTTATTAGATGAGTTGCACGGTGCAGTTTATTTCACCAAGATTGATCTGAGATCGGGCTATCATCAGATCCGGATGAGGGAGACAGATGTGGAGAAGACTGCTTTTCGGTGCCACTATGGGCATTTCGAGTTCTTGGTTATGCCATTCGGGCTAACCAACGCACCTGCCACATTTCAGTCCTGCATGAACAAGATTTTTCAGAGGCAGTTGAGGAGATTTGTGTTGGTGTTCTTTGATGACATTCTCATATACAGCCGCACATGGGAGGAGCACCTGAGGCATCTGGATGAGGTGTTGAGTATTCTGGAGGCAGAGTCTCTTTTTGCTAAAGAGACTAAGTGCGAGTTTGGGATGACCGAGTTGTTATACTTAGGTCATATCATCAGTGCTCAGGGAGTGAGGATGGACCCTGAGAAGATACAGGCTATATTGGATTGGCCGCCTCCGACCACCCTTACACAACTCAAGGGTTTTTTGGGTTGTGTGGTTTTTACCGTAGATTTGTCAAAGGATTTTCACAGTTGGCAGCACCTTTGATAGACCTTACTAAAAAGGGAGCGTTCCAGTGGTCAGACAGGGCACAACAGGCGTTTGACAGATTCAAAGAAGTCATGAGCAGCTGTCCAGTATTGGCCATTCTAGACTTCACCAAACCTTTTGAGGTGGAGTGCGATGCGTCAGGTGAAGGTATTGGAGCAGTGTTGATGCAGAACAAACATCCAATAGCCTTTGAGAGCCGGAAACTAAGGGGAGGAGAGACCAGCTATTCGGTGTATGATCGGGAGATGCTAGCCATCATGCATGCGGCTAAGTACAGACAATATTTGGTGGGCCGAAGATTTATTGTTAGAACTGACCACAATAGCCTCAGATACTTTTTGAGTCAGAAGGATCTCAATGACAAACATATGAAGTGGATCAGTAAGATACAGGTCTATGACTTTGACATTGAATTTGTCAAAGGGAAGAAGAATGTGGTGGCAGATGCACTGTCTAGACGCCCCCACTTGTGTTCATTGGCAGAGATTACTGAGGATTGGAGGCCCAAGCTTATAGCAGATTACGCCAAAGATGATTTTGCTCGTCGGATCTTGGAGGGTACACAGGACGATGATAGGTATGTTGTCAGGGATGAGGTGATTTACTATCGGGACAGAATTTGGATCACATCAGATTCCAAGTTCAAGAGACAGATATTCAGACTTCTACATGATACACCTATGGCAGGACACCCTGGCTACTATAAGACCTACAGGAAGATCAGGGAGAGGTTTGCTTGGAGAGGGCTTAAGGATGATATCTTGCAAGTACATCCGAGAGTGTTATGTGTGCCAACAGAACAAATACGAGCATACATTCCCTGCGGGTTTACTTCAGCCACTCCCCATTCCTTCACAGAAGTGGGAGAGCATATCCATGGACTTTGTTACAGGACTTCCCAAGGCGCAGGGGAAGGATTGTTTATATGTGGTGGTAGACAGACTCACGAAGTATGCCCATTTCTTCGCCATCACCACAAGGTTCACAACAACTCAGGTGGCTGAGCTATTTTTCAGGGAGGTATTCAGACTACATGGCTTGCCTAAGACCATTGTCAGTGATCGAGACAGTAAATTCATGAGTCTCTTTTGGCAGGAGCTATTCAGATTGTGTGGGACAGAGCTGACACCGAGCACGAGTTATCATCCTCATACTGACGGACAGACAGAGATTGTCAACAAATGGGTTGAGGGATATTTGAGGAATTACGTGTTAGGACAGCAGAAGGCATGGGTTAGATGGTTGCATTTAGGAGAATATTGTTACAATTCATCCTATCACATGTCGATTAAGATGTCACCGTTTATGGCATTGTACGGGTATGAAGCACCCAACTTCATGGATTTGGTTTTAGGTGACAGTCGGGTTCCCAGGGCCAAGGATTTTCTGCAGGAGACACAGGATATCATGCATTCACTGCAAGAGAACATCAGACAGGCACAGGAGCAGCAAAAGAAATATGTTGATCAGAAGAGGATTGAACGCTCATTTGAGATAGGTGACATGGTTTATCTAAGACTGCAGCCATTCAGGCAGTCATCGCTGAAGAGGAGTGGAGTTGAGAAGCTTAAGCCTCGATTTTATGGCCCATTTAGAGTCTCACAGCGTGTGGGTGAGGTAGCTTATGAGCTGGAGCTACCTGAGAGCAGTAGAGTGCATAATGTGTTCCACGTATCACGCCTCAAGAAGGCATTGGGACACAATGTCACACCCTCGGCAGATTTACCACCTCTGGACGAAGAGGGCAAGTTGGTATTAATTCCAGAGGCAGTAATTGGGCAGAGAGAGCGTACCCTCAGGCGAAGGACTATAAAAGAGTATTTGATCAAATGGAGGAACTTACCTGAGGAAGATGCCACTTGGGAGGGCGATGCTATATTGTAGACTCCAGGATTCCAATTGCTTGAGGACAAGCAATTTTGAGGAGGGGAGATTGTAATGTCCCCTTCTCTGCGAGTAGACAGAGCAGAGACCTGTTAGCCTAGTCACAGGGGTCCCCTAGGCTAAACAGTTTGGTTAGGGACTCAGCTTGGCGAGAATCCCAGCATTCAGAGGGTATAATTCTACCATTTGCAAGTGTTGACCTTGGAAAAGGGTTGCTAGGCAAAGTGAAAGGGGACATGTTTTAATGTTAAGTTATAACTTTAAGTTATAAAGTGTTATAACTTAAAATCATAAAGTTATTTGTCTAGGACTTGGGTGACCACTTTAATGACATTAAGAGACATCAATTAAAAATTATAAAATAATGACTTGTGGAAACCTAAAATGGGCGCCCAAACCCTAATTTGATGTTCTCTTTAAATTGGCTTTTTGAGGCTCATTGGTGCATGGAAGAATTTATGTTTTTTGGAGAAGTTTTTCGGGGGTTTTCACCAGAAGATCACGAGGCTTGTTGGGAGTGGATTTCTCAGCGGGATTATCAGTTTCAGATGTGTGAGACCATCTCTAGCTGATCAGGTATTGAATTTCTCATCACAGAGAGATTATCTGAGCTTAACGAGAGGTGGACAAGGGTTTGCAAAATTTTGAATTCATCTAGGTTGATGAAATGACCATCTGGGTTATATTGTTTTGGCTATACTTCATCTGGGTCAGTGCCATTTTGATTGATTTTGGAGTGATAGATGCAATATTGGAGCAGGTCGTACAACATATGGGCGCTTAGGGAATCGAGTCATTTGCTCACAGCAGGGAAATATCCCATCAAATCATTCTGGGCAATTTACAAGGCAAGGTCGAACCCTTCAGCAGCCGTACATCTTGCCTGCAGCGACCTCGGGGTGCATGCAACAATTAATTGGGCTTGGATTCACATTTCTGAAGGTTACATTTTGGGTGGCTTCATTTGGAGAGACAACTGCACTTTACGGGGAAGGAATCGGAGTTCCGGTGATCGAGTTACGAGCAAATGAACGTTTCAGCTGTGTAATTTCCAGTTTGTTGTGCAAATATAGACCTGTACTTTCAGGTCAGAAAATTAAATAAATAAATCTCCATCTCCTTACTGCAAATTTATCATTTGTTCAAATGTTTGTTTCCTTATTGCATTATGAATGAAATTCAAGTCAATGCCTCAAACTAAACAAGCAAAACCAATCATTTCATTGCAAAAACAAACAAGCACAAACCAAAATAACTCAGAACCAGCAAGTGGGGGTGTATATTATAATAGGTCGGTTGGTAGCGGCCGAGAGCTTTCTGGTGGGCTGTCCCAATTAGATTCCCTAGAGGGCTGAGGGTCTTGTTGACTTTGTCTTTACCCAATGGGCTAGGGATTACAAAGGTTCCCTACGCAACCAAAAAAAATCTCCACTCAATGATAAGGAAACATAGCAGCAATTTATGGGATGTCATACATAATAAAGGGTATCAGCTATCAAGATTACATCAAAGCCACCACACAAATGGACATGAATTGGGTCCAATAGGACCATATATATGTTCATTGTAGGCTATTGCTTCTTCTCTAGAAATTGGGGGCATATCTAAAGTATCTTGGCTATCAAGATTACATAAAGCCACCACAAAAATGGTCAAGTTTTGGCTACAACAACAAAGGACCATATATACATCAATATTACATCAAAGCCACCACACAAACAAACATATATTGGGTCCAATAGGACCATATATATGTTCATTGTAGGCTATTGCTTCTTCTCTAAAAATTGGAGGCATATCTAAAGTATTTTGGCTATCAAGATTACATAAGACCACCACACAAATGGCCAAGTTTTGGCTACAACAACAAAGGACCATATGTATAACCATTGCGATTGTTCGCTAGGGGCCCCTCCATAGTTATTGGGAATTGATAAACATGCCTATAAGGTATACTAGCATTTGCCACATGACATAGAAGATCTTTATCCCAAGAAACTGGTCATTGAAACGCACATTCCAACGACGTAATTGATGCTTGTCACATGATACAGAAGAACCATGTAACATTCTCCCTGTTTCCTTACGAGTCACATGTTTGGAAACACATTTGGGTATGAATTAGATGCTACACATATAGGAAGTACCAGGTTGCTTTCAAGCTTTGGCATTTTTTCCCCTCTCTCTAGAAATGAGATAAATATGCATATCTTCCCCTAATTCTAATATGCCCCCAAGCTTTAGACGGTAGGATAAATCATAAAAGATAGAAGGGAGTGAGCTTATAAACTAGAAAATAAGTTTAGCTTTGTTTGCAGAACATAAATTTGTTCATCCTAAACCTCACATGATCCTTGTAGTGGAGTTCAAGATGACTAGCAACTTTAACCCTTACATTTTCAAAACCATCTTGCCTCAAACTTGTTTTAGCTTTAAGTAAGGTCCTAATTAGGCCAATAGAGGTTTTTTTTATCATGCTTTGTTTTCTTTACATTCAAATGATAAAAACTACCTTGATAAATAAGATTTTATATAAAATTTCTATCAAGAATTGAAAATTTATGTTTGTTAATTGATAATCTTTAAAAAAGGGATATCATCTATAACTTCTGTAGATAATTTCTCTTAAAAGAAATATATGTCAAGAGAAAAGAACAAATATCTTTTTTTTCCAAAGCTATGACTACATAATAGCATTCTTATAAAATTATAGCTGGGAAAAGCACACTTTGTAAATATCATCATTATTCCAAGCACAAGAGAATGGCTATACATTATGGTATATTTTTTATTCAAAAGTATAGAAGGTTAAAAAAAACTCCTTTGTACTTCAAATATTTGTCATTGTTAAAATAAAATTGTCACTGTTAAAATATTAAAAAATATAATGATACCAATCTGCCATTGCATGCGAAAGAAAGAAAGTGACCTATCACGAGAACGAATTTGGATGCCTAGTAGGTATAATGCTTGGGGTGTTGTTTATAAAATAGGCTTTTTCAAGTGCAATAGTGTTGTGAAAAAAAATGTACATGATTAATATCAAAGACTTTTAAAGCAATTTCTAACTCAAAATAAATAAATCAATACAACATATAACATAAAAGAGGGAGGCGTTGCTTTAAATATTATCTCTAGACTCATCTTCTCCAAGTAAAATGTCATGAATGACCACAAGATTGAGTTTCCAAAAATGGGAATCCAATTTCCCAATATTCAACTTAACTTGACATAGGCTCCTTAAAATTAGTATTTTATTGCACAACTCATAACTTTGTACCATGATTGTTGCTAAATTCAATCTTGCAAAATGCCAAGAATGTCTTCCTCGCGGTACAAGTGAAGCCTGATCAAAGCATTAACAAAAACACAAATTTTACATTAGCAGAATCACCTGTATTCATATGCAAAATCCCTAGATAGATCAACCATATAAATCGCATTCCACAACCCTAAGCCATATTCAAATATGTTCATAAAAAGAGTGAGTCAAACACATATTGCATGCTTACTCTTTCTCTCCTAATTTCACTTCGGTCCCACCATATTCGGGAAGAAGAACATGATCACCCTCCTTAAAAGTAACAGGAATGAAGTTTCCTTCCTTGCTACGAGCACCTGGACCGGCTGCTACAACCTTTCCTGAGTTCAACTGCAACAAAAAGTCCAACAGCTCAGACCCAAATCACAAATGAAGACGTAAACAAATACCGACCAGTACATTGACCAAATCCTACCTCCTTGCAAAGCTTAACAAATCTAAACTACCTTAAAATTTAGTCCAGTGTAATTCAAATTCAATCATAACCTACAATATAAGAAGACGCGGTATGGCTAACTTATAGACATCAGTGTATAGTAGTATATTAAAATTTATAAGATTGCATGTGTATATATGCAAAGCACTTGTTTATGTATATGTCTACATTATACATAAGTATACAATCCGTGCAAGTGTATGAATTTATCTATGCATCCTTCAACACTGTGTTGGGTGTGGAAACACATATTTTTTGTTTAATTGATTATATGGGATTGACATAGGTCAGATATAGTTTTTTTTTTTATTATATGAGATTGAGTTGGTAAGTAGTCGTTTATGTGTATGATGTGTATGTAATATGTATACATTATACATAAGTATATAATCCGTGCAAGTGTAAGAATTTATCAATGTGTCCTTCAACACTGTGTTGAGTGTGGAAAAACAGATACCTTTTGTTTAATTGATTATATGGGATTGACATAGGTCAGATATACAAATAGTTTTTTTTAATTGATTATATGATATTAAAATGGGTTCTACCTGTATTAAATCTTTGACAGAATAGTGGGTCCTACCTGTATTACATCTTTGACAGAATAGTGGTATAACTCTATTACATATTAATATCATAGTGGCAATACAAGAACTTGACAATTATGCATGTATCCTTGACAAAATTTGAACATGGTCTCATCCTTTGAAGTCTAGGAATTTAGTCGTTAAGGTGGTGCCATTTGATCATATAAGTACGTAAGCATTTATCTTCGTTTTTAAAACTAGATTTGTCAGATTACACAAAACCCATCTAAGAGAGAGATTTTGTTCTGTGCAGTAAGTTCGCCTGCATTGTCGCAGAACTAACTTCAACACTGAAACAGATGTATTAAAAACGAAGGCGAACAGATTGCAGACCCTATATTCACATATTGATAATTATACTCCCGTAAACACCTAACACTAATAGCCTTACGGAGTAGGGATTTCTCCAGCACGGGCAGCCGTCATCACTAGAATAGAATAAATCCTTCTGTGTAAACCCTAAAACAAAGCCCAACAATTTGTATAAATCAGATTATATATTGCACGCCCACGAACACACAAAGCCCAGCAATTTGTATAAATCAGATTATATATTGCACGCCCACAATACACAACACGTCCTAAGGCTTACTCCGACTCCCTTTTAGCACAAAAACCCCGAACCCTGATTAATGCAATATGCGTATTGTTCTTGGGGATAGAGTTTGGTTACATAGCACCAAAACCCTAAACCCTAAAAATTGAAATATGTAGAGTTTCTTGATGGATGAGGTTTCGTCACACAAAATTGTTTTCAACCGAAGAAAAAATTGGTGGCTGCACACCAAATCAGTGTAACTATGCAAATGAACATCTTTCAAGTTTATGTCAAAACGTTATTAAAGAATACATAAACACCCCATCTATGCATAGTATAGAAAAACCTACCTTGCCAGTGCTTTCTGGAAGCAAAATCCCTCCTGTGGTCTTCGTGGGCGCCACTACTTTCTCAACCAGAATGCGGTTGAAGCAGGGGATCAGTCTCTTCGCCATTGATCTCTGGAAAAAAACCCTAAAAAGAAAAATAACAATCTCTCACTCTTGAAGCTCTTTCTTGTTGTTGTTGAGCTGAGAGTTGCTTATATATTCTTAAGCTGTTAGGGCAAAACCCTTCCCAATGGCTGTAGATGCTTCTGGAAGGGTTTAACATAGTTTTGTACTTGTACGTACTAGTCCGAACCGTTCTAGGTTTTTAAATAATTTCTTCGCATTTAATTTTTTATTTTATTTTATAAAAATATTAAGTTACAAGGTTCCAATTCAAAAGGAATAGGCTTATATATAAGTGATTGGAATGTAGCTAGATATATATATATTGGGTGAGTAGTATTATCTTATATAATTTATGATCTAGTTTACAATAAAAATTATTTTATTTTTGTGAACATTAATTATATTTATTTGCATGTAATTTATTAATCAAATAGTTTGATATGATAATCTTACAATCAAATTTTTATCCAAAATTTAAAATGAATTTGATGTATTCATAAATAAGTATATTATGAGATAATTGTTATTCTGATGAGGGTTTTGGATATTTTTAAAGCTCTGTTATGGCGATGGCAGTGGGGGATCCCTTCTCCCCTAAACCTTTCTTTCGAGATGCAATACAATCGAGATGTCGAGGGTACTTGAGTAAAATTGTTGTCAAGTTTCCTCGTAGGCCTCTAAGAATACCACGTAGAGACTCAAAGAAGAATGTCAATGGATGCATGAAAGCGACAAATGGCTCCCCAATAGTTCAATTGAAAAAGGCAGACCTTCAAACAGGCATAGAGAATATGGAAAGGAAGTTTGATATGCAAATTCATAGGATTTAGACTCCAATTATCAACCTTCAGGAATTAGGCATCTAGGAACTAACGAACTAAGGGAGATTTTCATATTATGCTCTATTCCAATGGTTATTTCTTAGTACTCTTTGAGTGTGAAGAGGATCAAGAACAAGTTTTCTAGGGAGGGTCGAGGTTTTTTGTAAGAGTGGGCTTGTTCATGAAACCCTAGCATACAAAGTTCCAAGCGGAGGAGAAAATATCTTATGTGGGCCCTATGTGGCTTAAGTTATTTGGGCTACCATCTAAATACCATAACTCCATCTCTTTTGCAGCCATTGACAACACTCTAAGAACTTTTATGATGGTGGTTGACAATACTTATAGTTTTGACCAAATGATATATGCTAGAATATGTGTCTTGATGGACCTCAACAAACCTCTTCCAAAAAAGATCACATTACAAACAAAGGATGAAGCCTAGGAGCAAAAAGTTGATTATGAAAATATCTCATTTAGATGTTAGATATACCACGAGTATAGGCACATGGTGAGAGACTATTCATTAAATCACTCAAAGCAAATGAATGTAAAGGAAAAGGTCAAAGGCTTTCAAGAACCTAAAAAGAAATTGCATTCAAAGAAAAAAGCAAGTAGTACAGCTCCAAACAACAAATTTGTTCATTTGACTGATGAAGACTCAATTATAGGAGAAGAACATCAAATGGAGATAGAATTGATGGCAAAGTCAATTCTTCAAGCAAATGCTTGATCCAAATAAGGGAAAAATACACCTCTAGAAATAGATGACAACCAGGTCAATATGCAAATGGACACAAACCTAAACCACAAAGGTCGACAAAGGAAAAATAAACAAGGAGCTAAAAAAGAAGAGAATTATACTCATGAAACACAAGATTTCTCAACCTAAAGTAGGAGGAGATACCTTGACCCCCATTACTAAGGCCTTGGTGGTATACACAAAAGATCATATAGAAGGACCTGCCCAAGATCTGTCTAGTCTATAGCATGAAGAAAACAAAGATGGACACCAATTATAAAGTGGGATGTAAGACTAATCAACACCACCTAGCAAAAGAAGGGGAAACTCTTATCTCTAAGGATAAGGTGACTCCTATCACCAAAATCTTAACCCACCCTTCCTCATGAGACTCCTTTCATGGAATATAAGGGGGAAAAGAGGTAGTCCCCTCAAACACAATGAAATTAAAAAGATGACTTAGAGAATAAGCCAAACCTAGTCTTTCTTCACGAGATTAAGTTATCATTAGAGGATATGGAGATAAAGATCAATAAATTATGGCCCATGGGTCGGGTAGAGTCTCTCATATCTTAAGGAGCATTGGGCGGGCTCTCATGTCTTTGGGATCCAAAAGAATTTGTACTGCATGTGGTTGTCGAAAGTTGGGGCATCCTTGGACTTTAGAGGCAATGGAGGCAAAAGGACTAGCAACTCCTATGTATTAACATATATGCAACCATTGCTATATAGGATAAACTAAGATAGTGGGACTATATCTGACACCTAAAGCTCTAGTTCTCCAATGACCGAATTTTCCTTGGAGGGGATTTTAACACCATTATTTTCTTCGATGAAAATATGGGAGGGATGAGAACACTAGATGTTGTGACTAATTTAATACATGAGCACTTGAGGCATCTCCACCTGATTAATGTCAAGCCAGATAATGGATTAATTACATGGATAAATAGATGACAAGGACCCACATGCATCCTAGAGCACTTGGACAAGTTTGTAATCTCGGATTACCTTCTCTCTCTAGAAATAATTTTGAAATCTCTTATCCTTAATAATGTGGGTTCAAACCACTGGCCTAATTTTCTAGATCTCTGGCAGTCTACTAGGAATTACTCACCTTTTAAATTCCAACTTATGCGGTTCATAGATACTTCCTTTAAGCCATTAGTTTTTCAGTGGTGGAGGTAAGGAAAACCAAGATATAACACCCAGATGTATTGCTTTATGAATAGATTTTAGTTCATCAAAACCATAATTAAAAAATAGATTTGGTAGAAGTTAAGGGATGTGAGGGATAAAAAGGCAGATTTGGCTTTCCAATTAGAACAAGTGAATGCTCAAATTCACTCCTTAGGACTTATAGAGGAGCTTAGAAAATAGGAAATCCAAGTCTCTTCTAAGTTAGTAGAATGGGAAAGGAGGGAGAAGCTCTTATGGAAACAAAAATCCAATATCTAGTGGTTGAAGGAAGGGGATAAAAACTCTACTTTTTCAACAAATCTCTACTAGTCAAACGAGCCTCAAACTTTGTGCCCCCCTAAAGACTAACACTAGCAATCCATTTTACTCTTAGGATGGGATGAAGAAAATAGTCACTGACTACTTCGAGAAAATTTTCTCTATAATCCCTCTCGACAGGAAATTCTAAAAGGAACCCCTTATCTTATTAAGGAAGAGGATATTGAGGTATTAAGTGGTTTTCAAGGTTGAAAAAGAAAAAACACCTAGACTGGATGGCTTTCCCATTGAGTTCTTCCAAGAATTCTAGGACCTACTCAAGGATGATCTACTTGCGGTGGTAGAGGAAGTGCAAGTGAAAAAGTCAAATTTGAAAAAAATCAACAAAACCTACATTGTGCTCATATCTAAGTCCTAAGAGGTGGATCAAATTTCTAGCTTTAGACTGATAGCCCTGTGTAATGTTCTCCTCAAAATAAATATGATGGTGATAACTGAAAGGTTGAAACCCTTCCTCCTTGTGATAATCGTGCTAGAGCAAGGAGTATTTGTGGGAAGGAAATAAATTGTAGATGAAATGGTGCTTGCCCAAGAATCTCGTCACTCCAAGCAGGCACAAAGATCCCCTTCCATGTATGTCTAGTTGGACCTCTCTAAGGCTTATGATAAGGTAGACAAGGATTTTCTCCTATAGGTCTTGAGGAAGTTTGGCTTCTCCTCAGATCGGGTGGTTAGATTAGAGGTATTATTTCCTCAATCTCTTATTTTGTGATGATAAATGATAGTTTGTCTCCTTTGTTTACTACTTCCAGGGGATTATGCTAGGGGAATTCTCTTTCCCCCTATTTGTTCATCATTTTGGCAGGATGTCTAAGTTGTCTTAACTCTAAGGAAAGAAATAACGAATCCATTAAAAGAATTAGATGTGCATCGGTAGCCCCTTCACTCTTCCACTTATAATTTGTAAATGACTTGACCTTGATAGGTTATGCTATTACATCAAAAGCATCCAAATTCAAAAGAATTCTAAACCTCTTTTAGGCATCTGCATGACAACTTTTTTTTTTTTGCTTGATAATAAGGGGTTGTACTCAAGTCCCCCACCCTTGACAAATTACATATCTCTTCTTTAGATCTTGAGAGTTTACAAATAGATATACTTCTCATCTCAATTGAGATGCTATAGCTTAAAACCTACATAATTTTACATAAAATGTTTGATTTTTTTATTTTTTATTTTTTATTTTTTGGATCTTTTCAAATTTTTGTATGAATACAATTAATCCAGAATTTAGCAACTTTCTAGAAATTTTCCTATAGCAACCTTCACAATGCCAAAAATTCACCTCTACTATCTATGCCTTGCATCTTAGTAGAATAATATTTTCAAAACATCGCACTATCATAGTTCACTTTACCAAATATGGATTGCTAGTTTCCTTCCCTAAACACAAGTGCAACCACAACAAGTATAATAAATAGTCTAAAAGAAAACACATTATTATTACAAAATAAAGCAGATAATACCAATGGCAAACATTAAATTAAATCTTAATCATAAATTGATTCAATCAATCAACATTTATTGTCAACTTCAACTAAACTTTCTACTTCCTCTAACCATGGAAAGGAGAAATTAACTTCACGATCCTCAATCAAAACCCCTCTATTGGCTAGCTTATCTACGCATTTGTTTGCTTCCCTTAATATATGTGTAAACCGAATTTCTTAAAACTCTTTAGCAAGATCTTAAATTTCTACAATTATCTCTTGTATGTTCCATGGCGCCTTTGCTTTCCTCAAAATTGCATTAATTACTATGAGAGAATCACCTTTAAATTTTTTGAACCCTTCTAAAGCTGCCCAAGCTTTAGCTTCATTATTTGTCTTAAATCCACTATTGAAAGCATAATGAGACAAAATATCTCCTCTATTATTTCTAATTATTCCTCCTCCTCTTGGTCCTATATTTTCTTTAGATGCTCCATCAAAATTCAATTTAACCCACTCCATATCTGGTGGTTTCCACTTTATATTCTTTGCCTTCTTTTTGTTTCTCTTGTATTCAACATCATAATTCCATTTAGTGACATAACTCCATCTATCAAGGCTTTTTGCTTCTAAATTAGGGACTGAGCGAGTTGATAGGGTTAGTTTGACATCCCTCTATGGCTAAACATATCTTCTTTTTCATTACCTCTAAAATGCTTTCCTTTCCTTTAAATATTCTTATATTTCTTTCTAGCCATATAGTCCAAAGTATTGTATCTTTTGATATATCCCATATTGTCTATAAAGCCTCACTTTTATAAGTGCTCTGCCATTGCTTTAACCAATCTTCAATTATGTTATTCATCACCATGCATTTACCAAACATATTAAGAATCCATTGCCATAGATTTTAAACTATCGAGCAATGTCCCAATAGATGGTCTATACTCTCCTCCTCCTTATTACATAAACACATTGAGAGGGGCCATGAAAACCCCTTTTCATAAGGTTATCCCAGGATAAAATTCTTCTATGACCTACTAGCCAAACAAACATTTTAACTTTAGGAATGCTTGGGCTATGCCAAATATATCTCCACATTCTAGTGACATTATTATTTTGTTGGTGTTGAACATTATATCCACTTCTTGTTGTGTATTCTCCTGAGCTATTCAACTCCTAAATCAATTTATCCTTGGCTCCCCTCGAAATAATCACAGTTGTTATCTTTCTACTCAATTGCCTCCTAACATCAATGTATTGTATACTTGTAAAAAAATATTCTTTCCATTTGTATCTTCCTTCTATCACCATATTTGTCTTGAAGCAATCCCATTTAAGGTTTCAAAATTAGATCTAAATTGAGTGGATTTTTATCACACCAAGCATCCATCCAAACATAACTTTTTTCTACAATTCCCACCACCCATCTTAAACCTTTAATCATAAGATCAAATAGATTTTTTTAAACCATTTCAAAGAGCAGAACCATTTGGTAGAGAGAATGCAATAAATATTATACTTGGGTCATTAAGATCGACATACTTAGAAGAATTCTTGCCCATTGTATTTGCCTCTCTTTGTACAATATCTAGATAAATTTTCCCCTAAGAGCTAAGTTTGCATATGTAAGAACTCTTAAACCAAGTCCTCCCCTAGTTTTATCATCACACAACTTTCGCCATTTCACCAAAGGAAATTTCCTTTTATCATGTAAACCTGACCATAAAAGGATCGCATAATATGGATTAAACTTTTTTCAACTGATTTTGGCTTAGAATACAATGACATATAATATGTTGGAATGGCTTGTAAGACTAGCTTAAATAACTGCACTCTTCCTGCTAATTCTAACCATCTACCTTTCCAAGCTGGAAGTTTATTATGAACTTTATTAATAACTAGATTCCATAAATCTATCCTCATTCTCCCCTCAAATAAAGGTATCCCAAGATAAGTTGTTGGCAAATTTCCCTCCTCCATTTGAAGCAACCTGCAAATGCTTACTTTGATATTAGCAAGAGTGTTAAGGAAGTAAATTTTGGATTTAGTCCTATTAACTTTTTTCCCTGAAGCTCTTTCGTACTCTTTTAAAAAGTTATTCAAATTTTTGGCCTCATTAATCATTGCCCTTCCAAAAAGGGTTGTATCATCTACAAATTATTGATGGGTGATGTTATCAATGTTATTACTAACCTTAAGTCCACTTATAAGTCCATATTTGTAATCCTTATTTAAGTTCCTACTCAAAACTTCTGCCATAATAATGAACAAATAAGGAGATAGAGGATCTCCTTGTCTAAGGCCTCTCTTGACTTTAAAAGATTTTGTCACTAACCCATTGACCAACACTAAATAAGAAACTGTAGAGACACAAACTTTAATCCATCTAACCCATTTCTTTTCGAAATCAAACTTATCTAAAATTGCAAAAAGAAAATCCCATTTAACCCTATCATAGGCTTTACTCATATCAAGTTTTAAGATCATTGCTTTCTCTTTTCTTGAAGCTGGTGAATGTATAACTTCATGAGCTACTATGATTCCATCCAAAATTTGTCTCCCTTTCAGAAATCCTCCTTGCTCTTCTGAAATAATTTTTTCTAACAATGGCCTTAATCTATTCGCCATCACTTTGGATATAATCTTATATGCCATATTACATAGGCTTATGGGTCTAAAATAATCAAATAATTTAGCATCCTTCTTTTTTAGAATTAAGATAAGATATGTTGCATTTATTTTATAAGGTATGAATTGTTTTACCCTAGACTGTTCCACTGCCACCAATAAAGAATCCTTCACTATATCCCAATTATGTTGGTAAAAAGTTGCAGGGAGCCCATCTGGACCTGGGGATTTATCCTTATTAAAAGAGAAAAGAGCTAAATGAACTTCTAAAGTAATAGTCTCCATCAATTTCCTATTGTCTTCGTTCGTTATAACTGAAGGAACATCTTGAAGAAGTTTATCATTAAGAATTGCGGTCTCCTCTGAACCTAAAATATTCTGATAAAACAACTTTACCTCTTTTCTAATTTCACTACGATCTTCAATCCAAAACCCTTTTATTGATTTAATTATACTATTTATGGAGCTTGATCTCTAAACTATAGCCATCCTATGAAAAAGCTTTGTACTTTTATCACCTTCTTTTAAGCAAGTCTGTCTTGATTATAATCTCCGAAATTTATCTTCCTTACTCAAAATATTATTATATTCACTAATCAACTCCCTTTCCTCTGAGATTGGATTATTATCATCATATTTTTGGAATTTTGAAAGTTTATCTTTTAGTTCTTATTTTTTCTCAAAAATATTTCCAAAGGTGTTCTTGTTCCATTATTTTAATCTATATGTCATATCTTTAATTTGGTTTGGAAGAGCATACAACCTACCATTACCTAAAGAATTCCATGTTTGAGCTATCATATCAACAAATTGAGGATGGTCTTCCCACGTATGCTCATATTTAAAATATGATATTTTTTAAATTCACTTGCCACTATTTCAACTCTTATTGGCGTTGATCTGAACCAATCCTTGTTAAGGTATTGATTTTAGCACAAGTTCCTTCATCTTGCCAATGATCTGAGAGAATGCATCTACTTATTTTTTTTGCTATTAGGTTTTGGCCTCTCCTGTTGTTGGTCCAAGTATAGTTGTCTTCTTCAAACTCAACTTTCCATGGATTATTATTTTGAATAAAAGCTGAAAAATATTTCGTACTTTGGGTCATTTCGTAATTCCCCCAAAATTTTCATCCAGCTTGGTTATGGCATTAAAATCTCCAATGATCATGAATCAGGTTTCTTGGTCTTTACTTCTCATAAAGGCTTCAATCTCACTCCAAAATTCTAATCTACTTGACTGATTTGTAGGTCCATAGATATTGATAAGGATGAAATGAATATCTGCAAAGTAGCAAGTGACTAAAGAGTCTATCCAATGCCTAGTTTTATGAATGGTTATGCAAGAGGTTCTAGAAGGATTCTAACGAGTTAGAATTCTCCCTACCACTCCTTCAAAATCTATAGCATCCCATTCATATCTTGCCCATACTGATTTCATAATTTTGAAACTTCTTCTTTTGTTATTTTAGTTTCTTGGATACAAAGAATATCAGGTTTATTACTTAAACATAGGTCCCTAATACACCTCTGCTTTGAGGGGGTATTAGCACCCCTTATATTCCATGAGATGATAATCATGTCTCATTAGGGGCTTTTGGTCCCTCTTGTGTATTACCAATATAATTTTGTTGTTTAGTAAAGAGAAGTTCAACCAACTTAGTCTGTGTTCCTTTCTCTATGTTTGCTCTTGCTTCCCTAGATCTTGCTTGATAATTTAAATGTTTTCCTCTTTTTTCCTTGCCTATATCAGGAGTAGGTCTTATTATTCTATTCTTCAAAATTCTTTCACAATTTTGTTTTTCATCATATTTATCCTCTCCTGGCTCTATATAGAAGCTTTTGACTTTACTGCTCATTTTCTGGTATTTTCTTATTAATGGCAAAGGTATTAACTTCTAAAACTGCATTTTCTTTACCAATTATTTTCTCCTGAATGGTGCATGGTACTTTAAGAGAGTCTTCAAAATATGATGAGACACATTCCTTAGGTTCATCGAGAATGTTCTTCCTTAAATTAGGATCATTCTGAATAGATGGTTCCTTGTTAATATGTTGAAAATGTTGTACTATGTCCTCTAAGTTTTGATCTACTTTTTCTTCACAGGCTAAAGCCTCAAAAGAGTTGTTATTTCTTCCAATATCCTTCCTTATTGGTATTTTATTTTATTTTCTAGATCTATTTTTTGGAAGTTGAAAACCATCTTCATCCATAACCATTTGTAAGTTTCTCTTGCAGTTTTCTACAAATGATTTTGTTGGGCTCTTCTTAGGGTATGATCTCTCAATATGCCCCACCTCATGACATCTTCTACATCTAAAATATATATTTTCATAATCTATAGTTTGGGTCCACATATTATCCCCATACTTAAGAATGATTGATTCTGGTAAAGCTTTACTTATATTAATCATGACCAATATTCGAGCATAAATAGCCAAAATCCATATTTTGTCATATCTAAAATCTCAAGGAATTTTCCTAGAGTGTTTCCTATTGCCTTGAAGCTATCTATTTCATAAAATTCATTGGGTAACCCAAACATCCTAACCCAGACTGGTACTAGGAATAGATTTACATTTTTAGGTGAAAAGCCTTCATACCAACGGGTAAGGAAGAGTCCTGCTCTTCCCATAAACCAAGGACCCCCTTTTAGTATTATTTATCTTTTTTTCCTAAAACAAAAAATGGCTACGAAGAAACCTTTGGGAAGAAATTATAGAATCACTCCTGGAGACTTCCAACTCCTATCAATCCATTTTCTTAAGGTTGAAGCCCCTGGCCAATACCTATTAAATTTACCACAAACTACCTTATCTTGGAGCAACGAGGATCTCTTTGAGGGATGCTCACTAACCTCTACCAGTAGAGATGATTCTAAGAATTTAACTATAAATCGGTCCATGGAAAGGAAACTAAAACTCAAAATCTATTGAAATGTATCTGAATATCCTATAACAATTATAATATTTGATAAAAAAATTATATAATTTTCATGCACAATTTCTAAGATAAAGAAAGGGAAAAAAAACTTAGCTGAAAAATTCTTTGTCTAGATAGAATGTCTTACCTCACTGAAGTCTTAGCCCTTATTTGCTCTTCCCATCATTTGAACCCTAGCTGGCAAATATTTGCAATTTTGTTTTTCGCGATTTGAAAAATCATCACTGCCCTTATTTTGAATGGTTGACTTCATAGGGTCATATCTCCCCCAATATTGCTCATATTTTGCATATGAATTAGCTGAATTAGATAACTCTTCACGAAGATATGACTCCTAAAATATGAGATGTTTTTCAAGAAAAACCCTAATCCTTTGCACTTCACGACCTATGGGACATGAGTTGTTAATTGATGAGGAAGATTCGCCTCAAGAGAATATTAACCACCATAAATTCTAGATAGAATGTCTTGCCTCATTGAATAAATAGCCCTTCATTGCTCTTCCCATCATTCAAACCCTAGCTGGCAAATATTTGCAATTTTGTTTTTTGTGACTTGAAAAATCGTCACTGCCCTTGTTCCGAATGGTTTGCATGACAACTTATGAATGAAAAAAAATCTATGATTATATTCTTTCATTGCACTACTAAATTTGAGATCATGATTCTAAATATTTTGAATTTCAAACGAGATTCTCTTCCATTATCTTATCTAGGAATTCCATTAAAGGTTGTTGAGAAATGTAGCTTGAATAGGAACTTCTTGCACAAGCTTCGGTATGAATGTGCTAGAAGTGGTTCGAGACATTTTGAATTCTATTTTAAAATTCACTTAAATTATTTTCTATTTTTAAGTTCACTTAAGTGATTCTATTTTGTAATTCACTTAAGTGATTCTATTTTGAAATTCACTTAAGTGGTTCTATTTCGTAATTCACTTAAGTGATTCTATTTTGAAATTCACTCAAGTCATTTTTTATTTTAACCATACATCTCAAGATGAGATGAGATATAATCTTAGGGTTAGAGAGATTAGGGTTACCTTTTTTCAAGCATAAAAGGAGAAGGTCAAGAGTTTTTTATACATAAAACGAAGAGAAGGAGAATATATTGCTGAAGGAAAATTGCAAGCTTAGGAGGAGAAGAACAGTGTCTGGCCAAAAAGCCAGCAACTAAGCAGGGTGTCCTGCTATAGCTGTAGCCTCCTTTATTTGTAATATTTTAGGTTCATAAATATATTTAATTTTTGATATTCACACTATTTATTTTTTCAGCCATCTGTGTGACTGTTGCATGTTTGAATAAATTCTTTTTAGATCTGATTTATTATAAAATAATATAGGACAAAGGTTATCTAGGATTGGGAAAATTTACATGGTATCAGAGCTAGATTATGTGATTGAGATCCTCAAGGGTTTATAGTAGTATATCACTATTGGATATTAAAAAAAAACAACAGTTAGAGGGTCTCATATTTTTTGCTTGAAGGACTAAGCTTATTTGCAGGACAATTTTTTATTCATTCATATCAGATCTGAAAATTTGTGCAGTAGATCTCATAGATGGTAGTAGCTAGCCTCAAATTTGAGGGTAGATTGGAAGGTACCTCTAATTTCTTGCCCTGGAAAGTTAGGGTAATGTTATTATTAAAAGAGAATGATCTTTGGAATATTGTCAAAGATGATGTGATTGCTTACAGATCCGCAATAATTGGAAACTCATAAAAATAAGGAAGTGAAGGACAAGTGAATGATCTTATATGTAGTGAAGGATCACCTGATTCCTCACATATTAGAGAAGACTAAGGCAAAGGAGATGTTTAATACCCTGGTTAACCTCTACCAAAATGAGAACATAAACAAGAAGATGATATTGTGAAATAAACTCAGATCTATGGAGATGACCAAATATGACACTATTACCAATTACCTAATGAATATCATGCAGATTCGTGATCAACTGGCAGTAGTTGAGGAGAAGGTTGCAGACACAGAGTTGGTGAACATGGCACTTAATGGTTTCTCAGCTTCATGGGAACCATTTGTCAAAGACATATGTGCTTGTGATCACCTTCCCAACTTTGAGAAACTATGGGATGATTTCATACAAGAGGAGACCTTTAATGGATTCAAAGACCAACAAGAAAGGTGGTGATGATAACCTAGCTCTCTTTGGGTAAAGCAAGAAGAAAAAAGGTAAAAGACACAACAAGGGTAAGGTAAAGAGTGAAGAGTCAACCTCACAGTCAGGGAAGAAGGACTTGAGCAAGATCAGATGCTTCATTTATCATAATCATAACCATTATGCATCAAAGTGTCTAGACAAGAAGGGCAAAGGGAAGCAACAATAGATGCAGATAGTAACTTCTGCAGAAACTTAGATGAGTGAGTTTGCAACCAAATTCGAGAAGGATTTCTCATTGGTCTCTTGTATTTTTACTAGCATGATTCCAATATATGCTTGGTATGTGGAGAGTGGGGCATCTCGACACATGACATCATCCCGACAATATTTTACTAGTCTACAAGAGTAGGACTTAAGGGTTCAGGTTGAGCTTGGTGATGATACCAAATATTGAGTTGAAGGAATTGGTACCATTCCTTTTTGACTCCAATCAAGAAACTCTTTAGACTTTGATGATATTTTATTTTTTCTAGATCCCAGGAAGAACTTGCTTTTAGTTTCGATTATGGAGGATAAGGGTTATGCAATGGATTTCAATAACCAACATGTCCTTATTAGACCAAAATAATCTATCCCAAAAATAGCACAAGTGATAGGGGTTAGAGAAGGCAGTCTATACAGGTTGTAGGGTGAACCTGTTCGAGCCCTAGTTCATAGTAGTAACAACTTGTGTGAGTTGTGGCATAAGAGGATGGGGCACCTGCATCATAGAGCATTGTCTATTATGAGGGAGATAGTGACACATCTTCTAAAGTTTAGCATCAAGTAATAGGGAGTATGCAGAGGGTGCACGCTTGGCAAGAATGCCAAGGTTATTTTCCCAAACAATGAGCATAGGTCTGAGATACTAGATCTAGTACATTCAAATCTTTGTGGACCAATGTCAGTAGCATCAATTTCAGGTAGCATGTACTATGTTTCCCTTATTGATGATTTCTCTCGTAAGACATGGATCTACTTATTAAATACCAAGGATGAAGTCTTTACCAGGTTTCAAGAGTTCACAGCTCTAGTTGAGAACCATACAGAGAAGAAGATCAAGGTCTTGAGATCAGACAATGGGGGTGAATATACCTCTAAAGAGTTTCATGGTTTTTGTAAGTAGGCAGGAATCAAGAGGGAGTTAATTGTTCCATACAACCCACAGCAGAATGGGGTTGTAGAGTGAAAGAATCGATCCATCATAGGGGTTGCTAGGGCCATGATTCTTGACCAGGGCTTATCGATATTTCTTTAGGTAGAAGCATGCAACACAACAGTCTACATCTAGAACAGGTGTCCTCACAGGATCTTGGAGGATAAGACACCAGAAGAGGCATTCAATGGTGTGAAACAAGAGGTGAGTTATTTCCACATCTTTGGATGTCTATTTTATATCCATGTTTTGATAGAGAAAAGGACCAAGTTGGAGCCCTACAATAGGAAGGGTTTATTTATAGGTTATAGTGAGACTTCAAAAGCTTACATGGTTTATATTCTAGAGAAGAGGAAGATAATAGTGAGTAGGGATGTAAATTTTGAGGAGGATGTTGCATCCAAGAAGTCCCATGAGCCTATTCTATTGATAGAGAATGAGGAGTAGGAAGCTCCAAAGGTTGAGCCAGGGTCACCAAAGACACCAATGGTTTCTAGTTTAGGATATCAACCTTTCAGGGAGGAGGTGGAGACGTTAGCCTCTTCCAGTTCTATCAGGAGACCTCGATGGCTTGCACAAATATTAAGGGATTCTCAAGAGTATGTTGAGGCTCCTAGAAGCATGATTAGGGAGAGCAAACCTTCAAGGAAGTTTTCAAACTACATGGCATTGATGAGTAACATCATAAATTCAGAGCCTTCCAATTTTTAGGAGGCAACAGACCAACAGGTTTGGTGGGATGCCATGGTGGAGGAGTATACCTCCATCATAAAGAATGATGTTTGGGACATAGTGCTAAGATCAAAGGGGAATTCAGTTGTGAGTTCTAGGTGTCTCTACAAAATTAAGCATGTTGCATATGACAACATCAAGAAGTTTAAGGTAAGGTTTGTGGTGAGAGTGTTCTCCCAAAAAGAGGGAGTGGACTATGAGGAGACTTTTGATCTAGTCACAAGATACACTTCCATTAGAGTAGTTATATATTTATCTTCGTCTATGGGATGGTGGATTCATCAAATGGATGTGAAGGCAACTTTCCTTACTGGGATCATTGAGGAAGAAGTGTACATAGAGCAACCTCAGGGATTTGAGGTAAAAGGGAAGGGGTCTCATGTTTGTGGGCTGAAGAAAGACTTATATGGACTCAAACAGGCACTGAGAGCATGGTATTCCAGGATAGATGGATACTTCCAAAGTGTGGGCTTTGCCAAAAGTGATGCAGATCCTAATCTATATTACATATTTATTGGTACCGATTTACTCATTTTGGTTCTATATGTAGAAGACTTATTTTTTACAAGTGCAGAGAAGCTCATTGTAGGGTGCAAAGCAGATATGATAGCTGAGTTTGAGATGGAGGACATTGACATGATGCATTACTTCTTGGGTTTGGAGGTTTGACAAAGACTAGAGAAGATATTCCTTAGGCAGGGTAAGTATGTAGTTGATATCCTGAAGAGGTTTCGAATGGAGGACTGCAAACCTATGGCCACACCCATGATCACTAAATTGAAGAAGATGACAACTTCAAATTCAGAATTGGTGGACCCTACATTGTATAGGCATATGATAGAATCCTTTATGTATTTGGTCAACACTCGATCAAATACATATTTTGCAGTGAACACCTTGAGTTAGTTCATGGTGGAGCCAAGACAAGAGTATTGGGTAGCAACAAATCATGTGCTTAGATACTTGAGGAGAATGATGGAGTATGGTCTAAGATATATTGGAGATGGTGAAGTGAGGTTACAGGGGTATACAAAATCAAATTGGGTAGGCAATGTAGCAGACAAGAAGAGCACCTCAGGGTGCTACTTTAGCTTAGGATAAGGCATGATATCCTGTTTTAGTAGGAAACATACTTTTGTGGCACTTAGCTCAATAGAGGTCGAATACATGGCAACCAGTATTGCTAGTTGTGAGGTCGTCTAGCTTTGCAAATTACTTACAGTATTGATTGATCAAGAGTTGGATCCCATGGTGATATACTGTGATAATCAGAGTTGTATCAAACTCTTTGAGAATCTAATATTTCATGATAAGTCCAAACACATAGACATCAAATATCACTTCATACAAGACATGATTCAAAAGGGAGTCATAAAGCTCCATTATATTCCCACATATCAATAGGTGGCTAATATTCTGACCAAGCCCTTAGTGAAAGGGAAGTTTGAAGCATTCAGAGATAAAATTAGATTAGTGCAAAATTCCTTCCTCGCTAAGAGGGAGTGTTGAGAAATATAGCTCAAATAGGAACTTCTTGCACAAGCCTCAGTTTGAACATGCTACAAGTGGTTCCAGATATTTCTAATTCTATTTTGAATTTCACTTAAGTGATTTTCTATTTTTAAGTTCACTTAAGTGATTCTATTTTGTAATTCACTTAAGTGATTCTATTTTGAAATTCACTTAAGTGGTTTTCTATTTTAAAGTTCACTTAAGTGATTCTATTTTGTAATTCACTTAAGTGATTCTATTTTGAAATTCACTTAAGTGATTTTTCTATTTTTAACCTTACATCTCAAGATGAGATGAGATTTAATGTTAGGGTTAGAGAGATTAGGGTTACCTTTTTCAAGGATAAAAGGAGAAGGTCAAGAGTATTTTATACACAAAAAGAAGAGAAGGAGAATAAATTACTGAAGGAAAACTGTAAGCTTAGGAGGATAAGAACAGTGAAATTGCTAGCCAAAAAGGCAACAAGAGAGCAAGGTGTCCTACTATAGCTATAGCCTCCTTTATTTGTAATATTTTAGGTTCAAAAATATGGTTGATTTTTGTTGTTCATGCTATTTATTTTTCCAGCCATCTGTGTGACTATTGCATGTTTGAATAAATTCTTTTCAAATCTGATTTATTCTAAAATAACATAGGACAATAATTATCTAGGGTTGGGAAAATTTACAAACGTGACCAAACAAAAAAGGAAAAATTGGTGGTGGTTGATAGAGAAGATACAAATTAGGGTGAATCATTGGACCACTCGGTGGATTTCCTTTGGAGGTAGGTTCACTTTGGTTAAATTATTTTTACAATCTATTCTCATCTATGTCTTAGTATTATGGATTCCTAAGGATGTATTGAGAAAAATGGACAAGATTAATCAAAGGTTCTTTTAGAGTGGGGCAAAAATAGAGAATAAGTGGGCTCTAGTGAAGTGGAGTAGCTATCTCTTCCCAAAAAAGATGGAGTTTTGGGCCTCTGGTCAGCGATAAAAAAACAACTTAACCTTGGCAAGAAAATCATATTGGCAATTAATTATTTCCCTTAATGAGTGATGGTTGTGGATCTTGAGAGCCAAGTATGTAGAAAAATGAGCTCCATAATTTTTTACTAGATATCAACTTCCTCAACAAGGATCTCTAGTTCTTGGGGTTCTAAGGATCAGGGAGACAATTATCAGATTATAATTGTTCTAGATAGTGGAGAATGACCATAAAGCACATTTTTGGATAGATGCTTAGGATGGTTTACCTCCATTTCTTAGAATGATGAGACCTTATGGAAGAACTCCATAGTCAAGGATGTATAAATATATCACACTACTACAAAAATTGTGTGGAAAGGAATGTAGAAGATAGAGTTTGCATTTTAGTAAGAGACTGGCTAGTCCTAACAATGGAGGCTATTCATCATAACCCGATCGCTATCTTGGTCGAAAGACAAAGATAGGCTAGGATGAGGCTCACATTATAACAATGCATATAATATAGCTCTAGGATAATCTTCCCTCACTTACCATGGGGAGAATCCACTCAATGATGTCTTCAACTAGATTTGGCTACTTTTGACTTGGCCTAAAGTGACTCTTTATCCAACTCCTACTCTACAAGAGGGTTCTTACAAGAGACTAGTTGATAAAACATGGTTTTTTGGTCTAGTCATATGTGAGTTATGCTATGCAAAGAATAAGATCTAGAACCACCTTTAGCCATTCAATTATGAACATTTTTGGCAACCTTTTTAGCTTTAAGACTCCTTCATTTCACTTCCCTTGAGGAGGCATGGAGGACTTGACCTAGGGCGAATGGATTGGATAACTCAATGAAAGAGATGGCCTTGGTTAGCATCTCTATGATGCTCTAGAATATTTAGAAAGAAAGGAATGAAAAATATTTAAAGCAACTCACCATAATGTCCAACATATTTTGGAAAATATTGCAACCAATATTAGGAAACCTACCCAACATATTTTGAAATCCTCTCCACAATATCTCAATAGTGAAACAATATACTCTTCAAACTTCAACTCCCTCTAGATGAATGGATATGTAGACACCCATAGGGTCCTTGCCATACTATTCAGAGGGATAGGGAAGATCAACATTGATGGTGTATCAAGAGGTAGCCTAGTAAGGTTAAGCATGAGAGGCATAGGAAGACTCTCAAATGGTACTCATGCTTTTCTTTTTGTAGAAAAAATTGGTATCCTCTCTAACAATATAGCGAAAGTATGTGCTATCCTTCATGGTCTTTAGAAATTTGCTAAGGTCAACTAGTTTACAGTATAATTAGAATCAAACTCACAAGTAAAAATTAATTGACAAAAGGCACCCACTAAGACCTCCTCTTAGGATTGGAAGTTACAAAGGGTATTTGACAAGATACATGCACTTCAATCTAGATTCTAAATAATTGAGTTTCTTTATGCTCCTTGAGAACAAAATAAGATTGCAGAATGTTGTGGCAAAATGGGCTTTAGATCATTGGGATCTAATTTGTTATGAAGATCCTCCATGATGGTGGATGAAGACAATTAGGAAATATCTCTATTGTATACTCCATATTGATGTTGATATCTATGATTCTTGTATGTAGTGACTTAGAATATAGTCACACATTCCTCTTTCCTTGTATTAGCATAACACACTTAAGACATAGTTGTTGCTCTTCTATAAAATTTTGGACGAAAGTCCTATTTTCTTGGAAGGCACGACAATATAACTTTCTTACATGCCTATAAGTAATACAAAAGCCTTTTTAACAAATAAAAAATAAAAAATAAAAATCAAATGGATGGGCTCAAACAATTAAATACTTTAAAATTAAGAAGAAAATTTGGGCTCAGTTTTTGATGTTATAATATCACATTGTAGTCATGATATAATACTTCAATTCCATATAATTAATTTGAAAAATTACTACTAGTAGTATAATGCGGTAAAAAATAAAAAAGTAGCATATCATCACGTTGTCCCCTTGGGGCAACCAGGATCAGCAAATCTGAAGGTTGAGGAGCGTCGAAGGTTGGAGGCTGAAGGAGCGTGGAAGGCTGAATGATAAATTGATCTTTGGAGTGTCAAGGCTAAAGGAGCATGGAAGGCTAGGTTGGCTGAAGAAGCGTGGAAGGCTAGGCTGGTTGAAGGAGCTAAAGTGAAAGGTTGAGATGTTGGGTGGAAGGTTGAGATGGCTAAAGGAACGTGGAAGACTAATAAGATTGAAGGAGCGTGGAAGGTTGGACCGACTGAAGGAGCTACAATAGAAGGTTGGGATGCTAAGTGGAAGGCTGGGAAGGTTGAAGGAGCATGGAAGGTTGCTTAGGTTGAAGGAGCATGGAAGGTTGGCCTTTATTGGGTGGAAGGCTTGTTTGAGACTAGATTAGCTGAGGGAACCACAATAAAAGGCTGGGTTGCTAAGTGTGATGCAACAATAGGCCAGGTTGTTGGGTGGAAGGTTGGATCAACTAAAACCCCCTATTTTTTCTTTGGTGTGCCCGTGAGTTTGGAACCCACAGGTATTGGGGTGGTTTTCCCCCCTCTTTAGAATAGAAAATGTGTAGAGGATTAGGGTTTTTTTTAAAACATCTCATATTTTAGGAGCTATATATTCACAAAAAGATATCTAATCTAGCTGATTCTTGGACCAACTTGTGCAGAATTTGAATAGCTTTAAAATGAGTGGTCATACACAAGATTCTGAGCAATATTAAGGGAGATTCAACCTTGTGAAGTCAACCATTCGGAACTAGGGCAGTGACAAATTTTCAAGTCGTAAAAAACAAAATTGCAAATATTTGTTAGCTAGGGTCCAAATGATGAGAAGAGCAATGAAGGGCTAGGACTTCAGTGAGGAAGGAAACTAACAATCCAGATTTGGTAAAGTGGACTATGATAGTGCGATATTTTAGAAATATTACTTTACTAAGATGCAAAGCATAGATAGTAGAGGTGAAGTTTTGGTATTGTGAAGGCTACTATAGAAAAATGTCAAGAAAGATGCTAAATTATGGAATAATTGTATTCATACAGAAAATTGAAAAGATCCAGAAAATGAAAATCAAGAATTTAGACATTTTATGTAAAATGTTGTAGGTTTCTAGATATAACATCTCAATTGAGATGATAAGTGTATTTGTTTATTAACTATCAAGTTCTAAATAAGAGAGTTGTAATTTGTCAAGAGTGGGGGACCATAGTATAACCCCTTACTATCCAACAAAAAAAAAATGTGGTAAAAAATACTTAATATCATAATATGGTCACGATAGAATGCATTGTTTTTTTATTTATTTAAAAATTATATAATAGTACAAAAATTGCTATAAATTTCTATATATTATTTTTTAATCGATTTAAAAAATGTATTGTAATATTAAAGTTTTTAATTTTTTTCTAATAAGTTATATCTGGTTTAGTGACCACTTCCATCAAAATACCAAAATATTACAATTGTTGTTAGGTAAATTAAACTATATCCAACACACCTTTTTATAATAGATATTTTTATTTTTTTATCAAATATATTCTTCATCTTCCTTGAAGTGTTAAGCTTCCAAAGTGAGCTCCTTGACATCATTTTCATTAATAGATAAAATCTCACTCAACGAGTTGCCTCTCCTTGACATCATTTTCATTAATAGATAAAATATCACTCAGCTAGTTGCCTTTTAAAATTTGAATTTTATTTAGATGAAAATCAATATCGCAATTGAGTTGGAAGAGCGGTGTAGAGAAGCACTACTAGCATAGGTCAAACGATGATAAAGACACAAAGCAAACTAGAGGGAATCTGTATCAAAGACATGAATATTTAGTTATGGAAAAAGAGAAACAAGCTCATATAGAGTGCATTAATGCTTTAAACCCTCCCATGAATATATTGAACATTATTTTTGAAAAATCACTGAAGTGAAGGAACATCGAGAGAAAGTGTAAGCTAGAAGTGAGTGCAAAATGGGATCGAGTGGGAGTCGAGAGGAAGTGTAAGCTAGGAGAGAGTGCAAACCAGGAGCAAGCCCCACTAGCTATTATGGAAGGGAAATCATATTTAAAAGTCCTAATGGGAAGTTAGGACGCCCTAGCTAGAAGTATGGAGGCCCACGTTGGAGATAAGTGAAACAACAAATACACAAGTTAGCAAGTTTGATCTAGTAGTAGATGTTACACCATAAGTAACTATCAAGGATGAGATAAATGAGCATGGTATAATAGTTTTTAAAAATAGAGGGTTAATATGTAAGTTCCATATATCTTGTTTAGAGTTTTTGGAGATTCAACATTGGATCAAGTGGAAGTGGAAAGTGAATATAAACTACTTTGTGTCTTTACTTTCCAAAGGTTTTTTTCTCATAATTTTTTTTTCGGTTTAGAAATCAAGGATAAAATAATGGGTGATGGCCCATGGTTTAGGGGTAGAGATACCATTTATTTAATACCATGCAATGAAAACTTTTCTATTGAAACAAAGACTATTTAGAAGCTTTCGATGTGGGTAAGGATTTTTAAACTTTCATATCAACTTATCAATAAAGATATATTGAAGATTATTGGAAGTACCTTAGGGGAATTCATCAAGGACTAACTATTAAGGAGAAAAATAATACCATATATACTGGAATATGTGTTGCTATGGATATTTTAACTTCTCTTCCACAATCTATTAAGATTAAATCTAAATCAAGAGAATGAAATCAATAAGTGGATTATGAAAATATCACATTTCGATGCCACAATTGTTACAAGACTCGACACATGGCAGGAGTTTGCAAAATGAAAACTATGAAGAAAGAGATAGAAAATTTTGGTCATGAGATAAACTTCAATACTAGGCAAGGAAATCATACAATAATAGAAGCTAGATAAGATCAAGGATATTTCGCTCCAAAAGAAGAGCAAAGAAAGCCTATCTACAATATCATATGGCTGAGGCCACTATAGCTCACTTGGATCAACCATTAGAAGAAACAAAGAAGGATATAAGGGATGATAAAGTACAATGTGTAAGTTCAAGTTCAAAAGGAATTAAAGGTGCAAAGGAAGATGTGGAGGAAAATCCTAAAACAAAGATGACAAAAGAGGTCAAGTTTATTCTAGGTAAATCACCTTCATTTTCCTCAAATAGTATAGAATCCTCTCTTGGTAATAAAAGTGAAAATGGTGTAGATGTTATCCCTTACACTTTAGGGTTTTAAAAGCAATATAATAAAGAAAAGAGGATAGAGGAAATCTATAATAATTTAGGGTTTTTAGGGTAGAATAAGAAGGTTATTACTATGGAAGAGTGCCCTTGCACTTTAGGGTTTGTAGGAAAACATAAAGAAGAATGTGCTTTTGGGGTTATTCCTTGCGCTTCAAATCCTTTAGATCAAGACTAACCTAAAGAAGATAAGTCTTACTATATCCAATGTGAGAAGATTAAAGAGATTGATGAAGATGAAAGTATTGGTGAGAATGAAAAAAGAGGAAACCCAAGAAGTATAAATAAAGAGAAAGAAACCCAAAGGGATATTGATATGGGAAAACAAAAGGACATATTGCAAGTGTTTATAAGAAGCGAGGCTAATCAAGTGGCATTATCTCAATCAATTAGATTCCTCAACATTTCAAGGAGGATATCCAGGTTCGAATCGTGCCAAATGATACATGGATATATCCAAGCTTTGTTGTAATACCACTATGTGATGATGATGTAATATGGGTGGGGCCTGTTTCAATCCTGTATAATCCATTAAAAAATAGAAGTGGGGCTAAACCCACAAATAAAAGCAAATAATAATAATAATAATAATATCTTAGAATATTAGGGGCATGAACAAGAACCCTAAAAAAGTATTAAGTAATTGTCAGGTTATTATATACAAGATATTTATAGATATAACAACCAACAAATATTTTAACCATTTGCAGTGTTGAATTTCATCTTGACAGAATTTAAATTTTGGAAGGATCTGTATGAGTGAGATTTTATCTCTTAATAAAAATTATGTAAAGGAGTCAACTCCTCAAATGGACAGTTTGAGGAAAACAAAGTTGGATAAGATTTAATTAACTTTTTAGAATGTATTGCAATAATGTAATGTTTTAATTTTGTAATGGGAGTGGCCTCTAATAGAAGCCACACATAGCTTATTTATATATAAAAAATCAATGCCATGGTTGGCAAAATTATTTGCTACTTAATTTCCTTCTCTATATATATGCTCATGTTTCCAAGAGTTTACCTCCAATGAAAAATGTTTATTGTTAGGTCAATTAAACCATATCCAACATACCTTTTTCTCATAGATATTTTTCTTTCTTTTTTCTATCAAATATAATTTAAGTTTTAAGCTTCTACAATTAGGTCCTTGACATCATTTTCATTAACAGATAAAATCTCACTCAACCAATTGCCTTTTAAAATTTGAATTTCACCCAAATGAAAAATTAATACCACGATTGGCTAAATAAACTACCTGATTTCCTTCTCTATAAATATGTTCACATTTCTAAGATATTACCTCTAATAATAGATGATGAATAATAGCATTAATGTTATTTTTTATCTAATACCCACATCCATTTTTATTGACAACATTAACAATAATTTTTGAATCCCCTCAATTGAAATATATTTTCATCCATTTTCAATTACAATTTAAATCCCTATAAAGTGTCTTAGCCTCTGCATAGTTGTTTTTTGAAGTTCCATACGATTCTAAGTAAGTGAGGAGAATTTTGTCTTCATTATTTTAAAAAGCACCACCTCCATTATCTTTTCTTGGATTTCCTTTAGAAGCACCATCAAAATTAATTTTGATAACCTAATTTATGGACATTTCAATTTTACCCTAGTTTGAAGCAAATCCTTTGTTTTGATGTCGTTATCATAGGTGACACTTCCATGTATGTTCAAATCTTGTAACCAAGTTGTTACCACCTTTTTTCCCACATTGACTTCCCATGATGAGCACCATATATGTAAACATTTTGCAAGAGAGGTAAAAGGTAAAGTAGTTTTTAATGTTTGAGGGCCCATAGGCCATATGAGATTTTGCAAGAGAGGCAAAAGGTAAAGGTGAAGAACACAGGCTTATACTGAGAGGGGGGTGAACAGTATAAGATCAACATTTTACTTTTCTTTCCCAAACAATATTATCCAATATTATCAATGGCAATATCAATAGCAATAATCAAAGCAATGCATAAATCATCACACACAAGAGAGACACAAATTTAACGTGGTTCACCCAATGTGGGCTACTCCATGGAGAAAATATTTCTTCTAAATTTTCTCAATAAATCTCTTGGGAATCAATTCCCTATTACAATATTTATGGACCTCTATCCAAAGGAGACACCAATCCCCTATGCTCTGATTTGTGGATCTCTCTCCATAGGAGAACTCTATCCCCTTGCTCTAGTTCATGGATCTCTCTCCATAGGAGAACTCTATCCCCTAGCTCTAGTTTGTGGAACTTGATCCAGGAGAACTCTATCTCCTCAACTAGTTCATGGATCTCTCTCCATAGAAGAACTCTATCTCCTCAACTAGTTCATGGATATCTCTCCATAGGAGAACTCTTTCCCTTCTAGTTCATGGATCTAGGTTATGATCTCTACCCTAGGAGAACTCTATCCTCTATACTCTAGTTGATGAACTTCTAGAAGACTTTAACCCCACTACTCTGGCTTATGGATCTCTCTCCATAGGAGACCTTTGTCCCCACTACACTAGCTGATGGACCTCTATCCACTGGAGACCTCTATCCTCTTTGCTCTATCACCTCCAAATCCTACTCTCAACTCTATCTCAAATATACACCAAACTCTATCCCAAGTCTAGCACAAATATGCTCTAACTCTGCTCACAAATATACACCAAAACTATCCCAAGTCTTCTCTCAAGACTTGCTCAAATCTACCTTCAAGCCTTCTCAAAGACTTGCTCAAATATACCTTCAAGCCTTCTCAAATACTTTCTCAAATCTACCCTCAAGCCTTCTCAAATACTTGCTCAAATCTTCCTCAAGCCTTCTCAAAGACTTGCTCAAATCTACCTTCAATGTTGCTCACAAAACCTACTCAAATAACTCCAAATCTTGCATACAAAACACAACTTAAATCTCTTTCAAAAAGCTTTCTTCACACAGACAAATTCTACTTAGAATTTATTTAACCTCTGGAACATATAGAGAATGATATGCTCTATCAAAAACTCAATATGTTCTTCACACTCACAAATCTTGTACTCAATTAACCAATCTCTATCTCTTGCAAAATCCCTTTCAAATCAAATCAAAATAATGTATAACTTGTTTCACAAAACTGGTCTATCTTTCTTGCAAATTTCCTCTCAAAGATCAATCACACCAATGCACAATTTTCTCTCACAAAATTGATCTCAAACACTTTCACAATTGCTATCAATATCTCTCAAACCAATGTTCAAAAGGTTTCACAATGATGTACTAACTTGTCTTCAACCCTAGCACAAGTAGTTCACAATCTCTAGTACAAATATCTCAATCTCTTTCAACAATGAAACACAAATCCTAACTCAAATATTTTCAACAATGCTTACCAAACAATCCTTTTATCTCCACCTTATATTTCAGAAATATTTACTTCAACAAAACACTTAAATAAGGAATGATGTGCCCATACCTCTTAATTTGCCCTTATGGAGATATGTCTTCAAAAACCTGTCTCACAAACAACTGATTTTTCTAGTGCCACTTCAAGGGTTAGATAGGAAAATACTTTCTCAAACCATCCACATGAATTTCCTTCTCAAAAAGATATGCTCAATTTTATTCCAAACCAATGCTCTATAACTCCCTTGGTTTTCAAAAATAAAGCATTAAATCATGAACCAAGTCCTTCAAATATTAATGCAACTATTACAAGCAATAAAGACACATTTTACACCTTTTATCTCCCTACTTTCATAAAATAATTTCCAAACCACTCAATGACTCATAACATTGATTTACAATATTAAATCAACCATTTACACCTTATCACTCCTACTCTTGCATATATAAAAATAAATTTTTAATGACAACAATATCTTCAAAATATTTGGCAAAAATAAATTATCCTTATACCTCCTATATGCCAAAAACCTTTACACCATAGCACACCCCTCAAACACCAAGAAAAGCAAATATTAATCAACCTTAGCGCATACCTTTTACCAAAAATTAATTTGTTGGCACGGATGAGAATCGACCCTCCAACCTCAACCTCCTAACGTAGTGTGTGACCGCTTGCGCTAGCCAAGCGGTTGAGACCTATCGTGTAGGCCTCCACCTTTGTTCCTTGGTGCATTCATCAAAAAGAATAAAACTCTTCAAAACTGGTGCTAGGGAGAATCAAACCACAAACCTCCACCTTGCAAACGCCTTAGCACGAGTCTAGCCACCGCTAGGCCACCCTGGTGGATGACATCAAGGGATGGATGAAATTCACTTTAATTCATCCTCCTTCTACACTCCGAAATCAATGTTATCCTCTTGTCCTTATTCGCTATCACCACTTGCACGATTGCTCTAATAATCGCATAATCAAAAGCACACACTTTATTTCCAAAGAGCTTAGGGTATTTATATGCTTTCCATGCACATTTTAGACATCGGCCCACCTTTCAAAATTATTTAAAAATAATTCGAATTGTTTTTGGTGCCATGCAATTTTAAACTTAGGTTTTATAATATTTTAAAAAAATATTATATTAAACCTTTTGCCTTGGGTCTTTTTCACCAATGAGGAGTAAACCTTTTGCCTTGGGTCTTTTTCACCAATGAGAAGTAAACATTTTGCCTTGGCAATTAAAATCTCCCTTTCCTTTTTTATTTACCAAATGAAGCCCTTGTTATTTCCAAACTCTCTTAATAATATTTAAATATTATAATTTAAATATTATAATCCTTTTCTTCAAAATTCTCTTTGCTTGCTTTCACAACCATGGAAAATTCCTTTGCATTTATTTTTCACCTTTGACATCAATGACAATCAATGACATCAAACCTTTGACATCAATGACAACACTATACTCAAAATTTCCAACAATCTCCCCCTTTGTCATTGATGGCAACCCTCTCTAAAAATTCCTTTTCCTACCACTGAATTCCAAATCTGCTCCCCCTGAGAAATTGCTCCCCTAATTGAATGCTCTCCCCCTTACTCAAATCTCTTCCCCTTTGACATCAATGGCAAAGGGACTCCTTTGGGGCTAAATATAAGACTCTTAGCTCAGCCCCCTCCCCACCTCCTCTCCTTGAGGTGATTAATTTTGGGGTGGGAGTATCTCTACTCCCAACATACAATGCTCTTTTTCTTTGTCAACCTTCTTTTTCAATATTTTTGTAGCCATACCCTTTTGATCCTTTTGAGTGTCCCTATTCTTGCTTGTCTCTGGAAGTTCTGGAAACTCTGTTCTACACCACTTGGCCTTATGCCCAAGATTATTGCACTTGTAACACTTAATGTTGTAGTTCTTAGAAGGTGCAAATATCTTGAAGTTCCTCCTGGTGAAGCCATACTCATTTCTATCATGAACCCTGTAGTGGATTGCTTTATGACCAAAGTGATTACAAGAGTAGCAATACCCTTGAAAGAAATATCCATATTTGAAAGAGTTGACATTCCTTTTAGTGAGGCCATACTCCTTCTTTCCATGAGTCCTGCAATGCATAGCCTTGTGACCAAACTGATTACATGAAAAACAATGTCCTTTGAAGAAATCTTGTCTTGAACCCTCTGGTCTCTTAGTCCTTTCTTTGCCTTCTCTGTGATGATCCATGTTTCTTGTTTGTGCATTGTTTCCTTTCTTAGTGAAGCTTCTATTCTTCAACTTATCCGCATAAGTCTCACTTTCTTCTTCACTCTCTTCCTCTAAAACTTCCTCTTCTTTTGAGCTTGAGCTTGACCCTTCTTCTTGTTTCCCTTGTCCTTCTTCAAAACCAAGTCCTATTTTGATAGATGAAGATCTTTGTGCATTGATAATCTTATCCAAAGTCTTTGAACTTTTCCCAAACCTGTGTAGCTTGTCCTTAGAATCTTTCACTTCCATCCTTAGTGAAACTACCTCTTGTTCTAGTCTTTCACATTCTAACTCTTTTACCTCTAACTTTTCACTCATGACCTCTTTAAATCTCCTTGCCTTAGCTTTTGAGTTTGTCAGGTCTTGTATAAGATTTTCTTTTTCTTCCTCACATTCTTGAACTTGAGCCCTTAGTCTTGAATTCTGCTTTCTAACCTTTTTCAATTCTCTGAGAGCAACAATAAGTTCTGCTTCTAGATCTACTATGCCTTCCTCTTCATTTTCTGAATATTTCTCTACTTCTTGGTCTTCAAGAGCATCTTCAAACTTTTTGAATTTATCTTCAACAGGAGCATTTTCTTCCTCTTCTATTACCAAAAATAGAATCTCTTCTTCTTCACTATCTGAGAGTATTTCATCATTATCACTTGAAGCCTTGCCTGCCTTGTTAACATAGAAACTCTTCTTGTGCCTTTGAAAGAACTTATTTTCATGCTTGCCTTGACCATACCTATTTTTCTTTTCATGCCTAGATTTTCTTGCTTCCTTTTTCTTATGATCCTATTTCTCTTCACTACTACTACTTCCAACTTCTGGACAATTAGATGCATAGTGACCAAAATTACCACAATTAAAATATTTCACTATTTTCATACCTTTGTGCTTTCTTGAGTCCTTCTTGTTTCTTCTCCCATAGTTAGCTTCTTCATCACTGCTTGACTCACCACTTGATTCTGGTTTCTTATCTTTTGTCTTCTTTGATGCTTTGAAAGCTACCTCTTTCTTGGAGTTGGGATCCTTTACTATTCTCATCTCATAAGCTGTGAGAATTCCATGTAACTCATCCATAGTCAAATTTTCAATATCTCTCATCTCTTCTATAGCTGAAACTTTTCCATCATACCTCATAGGAAGTGACCTTAAAACCTTTTGAGCAACACTGGAGTCTTCAATTTCAAATCCAAGTCCACGCATGGTATTAACAACCTCATCCACATGAAGTAAGTATGTAGCAATGTCTTCCTCATCTTCCATATTTAAATCTTCAAACCTTTTCTTGTGGTTTTGTAGTTTTGCCAACTTGACCTTTTTATCTCCTTCATATGTTTGCTTCAATTTATCCCATATCTCTTTTGTTGATTTGCAGTGCATAACTTTCACAAATTCTACTTCACGTAAACCACTCAAGATTCCATTCATAGCCTTAGCATTATTCACATGCAATAGCTTACCATATTTATCTATGGGAGGATTAGTTGTAGGTGTGAACCCATCCTCAATTGATTGCCATGTCTCATATCCTTGTGCCATCAAGTAAGTCTTCATTCTTATGCTCCAGAAAGCATAATTGTTCCCATCAAACAATGGTGCCTTATTTGATGAAGATCCATTCTGAGATGCCATATGTGTTCCTGTAATATCTTCCTTCAAGCTGTTAGACTCTTTCGAAGGAACCCACTCTGATACCAATTGAAGAACATAGGCTTATACTGAGAGGGGGGTGAACAGTATAAGATCAACTTTTACTTTTCTTTCCCAAACAATATTATCCAATATTATCAATGGCAATATCAATAGCAATAATCAAAGCAATGCACAAATCATCACACACAAGAGAGACACAAATTTAACGTGGTTCACCCAATGTGGGCTACTCCACGGAGAAAATATTTCTTCTAAATTTTCTCAACAAATCTCTTGGGAATCAATTCCCTATTACAATGTTTATGGACCTCTATCCAAAGGAGACACCAATCCCCTATGCTCTGATTTGTGGATCTCTCTCCACAGGAGAACTCTATCCCCTTACTCTGGTTCATGGATCTCTCTCCATAGGAGAACTCTATCCCCTAGCTCTGGTTCATGGAACTTGATCTAGGAGAACTCTATCTCCTCAACTAGTTCATGGATCTCTCTCCACAGAAGAACTCTATCTCCCATGGTTCATGTATCTCTCTCCATAGGAGAACTCTTTCCCCTTTATTCTTGTTCTACCCAATAGGAGAACTCTATCCCCTATTCTATGTTGATGAACTTCTAGAAGACTTATATCCCCACTACTCTAGCTTGTGGATCTCTCTCCATAAGAGACCTATATCCCCACTACACTAGTTGATGGACCTCTATCCACTAGATACCTCTATCCTCTTTGCTCTATCACCTCCAAATCCTACTCTCAAATCTATCTCAAATCTACACCAAAATCTATCCCAATTCTAGCACAAATCTACTCTAACTCTACTCACAAATCTACACCAAAACTATCCCAAGTCTTCTCTCAAGACTTGCTCAAATCTACCTTCAAGCCTTCTCAAATACTTGCTCAAATATACCCTCAAGCCTTCTCAAAGACTTGCTCAAATATACCCTCAAGCCTTCTCAAATACTTGCTCAAATCTTCCCTCAAGCCTTCTCAAAGACTTGCTCAAATCTCCCTTAATTGCTCACAAAACTTACTCAAATAACTCCAAATATTGCATACAAAACACAACTTAAATATCTTTCAAAAATATTTCTTCACACATATAAATTCTACTTAGAATTCTTTTAACCTTAAAATCTTTTTCAAATCAAATCAAAATAATGTATAACAAAACTGGTCTATCTTTCTTGCAAATTTTCTCTCAAAGATCAATCACACTAATGCACAATTTTCTCTCACAAAATTGATCTCAAACACTTTCACAATTGCTATCAATATCTCTCAAACCAATGTTCAAAAGGTTTCACAATGATGTACTAACTTGTCTTCAACCCTAGCACAAGTAGTTCATAATCTCTAGTACAAATGTCTCAATCTCTTTCAACAATGAAAGCACACTTGTTCTCAAACTCTATCCCAAATATCCCAAAAAACAAAAAAAAAAAAGAAAAAAAAAATCCCAAAACTAATATACTATTCTCTAATATACCCCTAAAAAACCTCAAATCCTAACTCAAATATTTTCAACAATGCTTATCAAACAATCCTTTTCTCTCCACCTTATATTTCAGAAATATTTACTCAACAAAACACCTTTAATAAGGAATGATGTGCCCATACCTCTTAATTTGCCCTTATGGAGATATGTCTTCAAAAACCTGTCTCACAAACAACTGATTTTTCTAGTGCCACTTCAAGGGTTAGATAGGAAAATACTTTCTCAAACCATCCACATGAATTTCCTTCTCAAAAAGATATGCTCAATTTTTATTCCAAACCAATGCTCTATAACTCCCTTGGTTTTTCAAAATAAAGCATCAAATCATGAACCAAGTCCTTCAAATATTAATGCCACTATTACAAACAATAAAAACACATTTTACACCTTTTATCTCCCTACTTTCATAAAATAATTTTCAAACCACTTAATAACCCATAACATTGATTTACAAATTTAAATCAACCATTTACACCTTATCACTCCTACTTTTGCATATATAAAAATAAATTTTTAATGACAGCAATATCTTCAAAATATTTGGCAAAAATAAATTATCCTTATACCTCCTATATGCCAAAAACCTTTACACCATAGCACACCCCTCAAACACCAAGCAAAGCAAATATTAATCAACCTTAGCGCATACCTTTTACCAAAAAATTGATTTTCTGGCATGGATGGGAATCAACCTCCGACCTCAACCTCCTAACGCAGTGCTTGACCGCTTGCGCTAGCCAAGCGGTTGAGACCTATCATGTAGGCCTCCACCTTTGTTCCTTGGTGCGTTCACCGAAAATAATAAAAACTCTTCAAAAATTGGTGCTAGGGAGAATCAAACCACAAACCTCCACCTTGCAAACATCTTAGCACGAGTCTAGCCACCGCTAGGCCACCCTGGTGGATGACGTCAAGGGTTGAACAAAATTCACTTTATTTCATCCTCCTTCTATGCTTCGAAATCAACGTTATCCTCTTGTCCTTATTCGTTGTCACCACTTGCACGATTGCTCGAATGATCGCATTATTAAAACACACCTTTATTTCCAAAAAGCTTAGGGTATAAATATGCTTTTCATGCATGTTTTAGACGTCGGCCCACCTTTCAAATTTATTTAAAAATAATTCGAATTGTTTTTGGCGTCATGCAATTTTAAACTTAGGTTTTATAATATTTTTAAAAATATATTATATTAAACCTTTTGCCTTGGGTCTTTTTCACCAATGAGAAGTAAACCTTTTGCCTTGGGTCTTTTTCCACCAATGAGAAGTCTTGTTTTTCCTTTGCATAAAATCTCTCTTTCCTTTTTTATTTACCAAATGAAGCCCTTGTTACTTCCAAATCTCTCTTAATAATATTTAAATATTATAATCCTTTTCTTCAAAATTCTCTTTGCTTGCTTTTACAACCATGGAAAATTCCTTTGCATTTATTGTTTCAACCTTGTGACAATCAACTGACAATCAATGACATCAAACCTTTGACATCAATGACAACACTATACTCAAAATTTCCAACAAAAGGTAAAATGATAAAGTAGTTTTTAATGTCTATGAGGCCATAGGCCATATGAGACCACCCTCATTTCCTTACCCAATATATAGTTATTCCAACCACACTCCGGTTACCAAAGCATGGTGTACAAACCTACACCTTGTAATATTTGAATCTTGAACCTCTATTTAGAGTTCCAAAATCTCCATTTTAAGGTAATTCAGATTGTACCAAACTTAGGCATGATTTCAAGATTTATTTTTAAAATTTCTATTATTCTTGTAGTGATTTCTTACTGCTTATTTGTGCCTAGGGAAAAGCCCCAATTTCAAGCAATCCACACTTTTTATCTTAAAGAGGAAGGAACTGAGATAAGTCTTGATAGTTGAAACTTGTGGGAAAATTGTGTTGAGGGAAAATTTATGTCAAATGAAGTGATAAGGAGATGGAGCAAAAGGGACCTTTTCTCTCAAGTAGTTTTGATATCTGAAGTTTTACAATCCTCGATTAAGCGTCAACAACAAAATTCCTAACCAATCTGTAGGATGACCTTAGATTTTAAAAAAACCAAGGATGCATATAAATTGAAGCTACTACCAATGTCTGGGTCAAGTCAAAAGCACATTGAGATATGATCGAGGTAGGTTAGTCGAGTTAATGCATTGTCGACTAATGAGATAAAGACCACCTACCAGAAGATATCTTGATTAAATGTAATGGCCCTCCTTGGAAAGCCTTATTATTGACATTGATTTATGTATTGATGTGTGGATATCTAATGCAATCTCATTTTATATTACCAATAAGAGTGGTTAGTTACACTTTATGCCTTGATTTCTATTTTTAGAATATAGTATTGCTAATGTATTTGTGGTTGCAGGACTAGGTACTCTCACCAATGGATTAGTATGGGACAACCACCTAAGTTGAAAGAGAATTTGGAAAATGATGGATGAATTGTTCATAGACAACTTAAGGGTAAAAGAATACCCTTTATGTAGATGCATTGCATATATGTTTGATGTTAAGCACACCATTGGGCTATGAGATTACTGTTGGCAAATAAGTCATCATTAGTATGATGGGGATAACACTTTGGTTATCTTAAAAAGCTATTTACTCAAGGACAAAACAAGTGGTTCATATGATTGTATTGCTTTTGGATGCTTTTTGAGATGCAAAATCTTAGTATTTAAAGTAATATGACATTATTAATGCTAGGATTTCAATATCGATGTTAGTGGTTGATATTAACACTTGATATTGAATACCATTTTATCCTATGGCTAATAACATAGGAAATATAAAAAAATGTGTTGATTTATGAATTGAGTAGATGGTTTTTCATTTAAAAAAAAAGCAGATGGTTTTTATAAAGTTAGCTTGATAAACATTATTAGGCTTGTTAATACATTTCTTTCTATAAAAGTAAATCAACTTTAATAAATTAAATTAAAGTAATGACAATCACCTTTGTAATGTTGTATGGTGGGCTACATAAGGCATTCTTGTAATGTCGAGTGGAGACGTTACGATCCACATGAAAGAAGGTTGGCTCCTCTGTTATCTTGGATGGATTCCACCATGCATACATGGCATGGAAATTGCTTTGTGATTGTTGAAAAAACCTTGGAAATGCACAAACCAAAAGGAGGGAGCATAGCCTCGAGGAGCAACATCGTCTAATTGTTCCCAACAAAGGTCCTTGCACTTGTAGGTATAACTTTAATCTAATAAATGTAGATGTTTGTGTTAGAAGTTAGTTAGCTCCATGATTGCTTAAACTTTTTACTTTACACTTGCTTGTTTGAGTTTGCTTTGGTCCTTTGTCTTGCACCCCCCTCCTTAGAAGCTTAGTTTTTCTGCCTCGTCATTATCCTTGGAAGTCGTTTAGGGTTGGTGTAGGTGTGTTGGCTCCTTTTAGATCATCAGTAGTTCCTTATGTGACCTTTGGATGTTAGCTTACTTGAAGCTATGTAAAGTCATTGTGTGAGTGCCTTATTCATTGAGCACTAGTTAGTCTTGCTTCTATTATTGTTGGCCGAGTTGAGATAGATAGTAGTATGTGCCTTTTTGTTAGTGTTTAGGTCTGTAGTATGGTGTTGTGTTAGTTTTGTTAGGCTATGCGTGGCCCTGAGTTAGTTGAGCGTTTGGTGATGCGCTCAGGTGTTTGCTAGTCTAAGTTCTTAGGCGGCGTTGGGCGATGCAGTATTAAGCTCATGTTTAGGTGGTTTTGTCGTACCCTAATTCCTTCTTTGGAGTTGTTGTTGTAGGGGTTTTGGTTGTCTCGCTTGTGTGTGTTGATGGGCACCTTGAAGGTTTTTGTGGTGTTCTAGGCTTTTTTGATTGAGATTTTTTGGTTGATCTTTATTAAATGTTATGCTTTTAATCTAGGGTTTGTTAATGTATTTAATTTGCTCTTCAAATTAGAAGATGAAAGCTTTTATATTTATTTGAGATTAAAAGTTAGAGTTCATTTATTTAAAATACCATTTGTTTAATTAAAATATAAGGATCATATCTATAATGCTCTTTAGCCAAATATTAAAGATCCTTTAGTGTATATCATCCTTATTAAATAAAAGTTTAAAATTAAAGAGAAATTCTATAGGATGTTATTTTAATTAAAATGGTAGAAATTCTATGGCAATATTCTAGTATTTAATAAGATAGTGGATTAGTTCATTAAAATGTTTTGTTGAATGAGGATGTAATTGTTTGAATGAAAATCTAGTGGGATGGTTTTCTTTTACAAAAGAGAAAGGAGCTTTGGTTTTGTTAAATGATATAATGGTTTCCTGAGACTTGAGTGTAGGGAAACCATTATAGAGAGAAGTATGGGATTCTTTTCTTGGTTGTTTGAACAATATTGTGCATGGTTGATTGTATACATATTTAGAGTATGTTAAGTTGCATTGCATTAAGAGTTGTAATGATCCCTAAGTTTTCTTAAAGTACATGGGATATTCCTTCATGAAGAAGATCATGAAAAGAAGGTGGTGCAAAGGCCACTTGGGTGGACTGGCTCTAATGTACTTGGGAATGAAAAGTTGTTATGTAAATGATAATGTTGTTATGTAACATTTAGATATTTTATTTCCGAATTAATAAGGTTTAGGAAGTCTTTATGTGGGTGTATGGAATATTTGGCTTTGAGTAAATGAAAGAATGAAAATGATATTAATCTTATGAGAACACTTAAAATAATATTGGGACTCTTTTGTGAAGTTGTTTGTAAAAAAATATCTCTCTTGGGTTGGTTTGGTGGGTTGTTACAATTGGTATTAAATATTTAGGTCGTAGGACTAGAATCTTCTATGGAGTGCACCTAGGATGATCCTTGAATTGATGTTCTACTTTGGAGAAACTTACTTTACTATGGGCCTTAACATGATCTAGGATAAGTCGAATATTACAAGTTGATTGGAAAAATACTAGAGAGTGAAGTTTCTTATTGGGGATGACACCTTGCAGTGAGGTAAGTGTGACCATGATCATTATCAGGGAATGATAATGTCTATGTTAGTTTATAAGGGAAAGGAAATTAACTAATTGTAAGTATAATTGAGAAAAATTATAACTTACCCAACTCCTTTGCATGGATAGGATATGGCACCTACTTTAAGAGGAGGATCATCTAAGAAAGTAGGGTCAGTTGCACAAGAGGAAACTGTAGCACAACCCCAAAAAAGTTTGGATGAATAATGGACTCCAACAAGAGAACTGGAAAATTAATGGACCCCAGTAAGAAGTTTTGAAGGACAACAAAATCCAAAAAGAAAACCAAAAGGACAATAGGTTCCAATGAAAGGGTGGAGGATCTATCTTCGATAGTTAAGTTACTTTAGGAATATATGGAACAACAATGAAATATGGTAGAAACCATGATCAATAAGGAAACTGGTGATAGGGATTCGAAGGGCAGACAAGAAGAAAATCCTATTAGAAGAATCCATGAAGGCAAGGTTTGAATAGAGGCTGAGCTTGCTAAAGACCTTAAGAATATTGAGGTGACTAAATTTAATGGAAAGGAAGGAGGTGATGCAACAAAGTCATGGTTGAATAAGTTGGAAACCTTCTTTTCCATGAAGAATTACTCTTCTAAAACCCAAACTATGTGGGTTACTCTTCATCTTCAGGATGCAGCCTTAGAATGGTGGAATACATTCAAGGCAGACAAAAATATCCAAGCTATGGATCTTAAATGGGACAATTTCATCAGGGCATTTAAGAAAATACTTCTTTCTAATTAGTTTTATGTAGAGAAGTTTGAGGAATTATCTACACTACAACAAGGTTCACTAATGATAGAGGTATACTATTAGAGATTTGTTAAAATTTTGAAGTATATCCTTGAGTACGAGGTCAATGAACTATAGATCCATAAGTTCATCTTAGAGGTGGATCCTAATCTTAGGATAGTAATTAATTTTATCAAACCCAAAATATTGTAAAAGGCTAATGACTTGGCTAGACAAGAAGAGACCAATATTCAAACTAAAAAGTCTTTTTTCAATTATTCGAGATTGACAGAGGTAGAGAGTTAGGAGCTCAAGAAAATAAAGATTGTAGGGTTTATAAAATAGGATAAGGATCAAAACAAGAAAAGTAAAGGGAACCCAAAGTTTGACACCTAAAACACATCATGTTGAGGAGGCTACTCATATGGACAACTTTTTAGGACATATGACTCATCTTGGACCTTCTCAAGACCTAACAGTGGTTCTAACCACTCAAATAGGGCAATTTAACCCTTTACAACCTAGGCCACTGTCCCCCTAGAGGTTGCCTGACAGTCACTAGACCCAATGACGATCCCCTAGATCAGGTTGCACCTATTGAGGATGGCCTCGCCTGTAACAAACTCGAGCTCCTCGAGCTGAGTAAAACCCGTTACAGGGCAAATGATCTTGAATTGTTACACTCCAGAAGCTTCCAGAAGTGATGCCTAGTCTCCTTGAGCCTAACTGAATCTTGGTCTTGGATTCTCCAACAAGCCAAGAATGAATTTGAGGGAAATCTATAAATTGAAGCATTTCCTTCACCCAAACCCTGATTAATTAACGTAATAAAGTGCTACCATTTTGTGATTAGAGAGCTTAATTTCTCATAAGTGTTAAGGTGTTGCCCACATTTCATCATAAAGTTTATATTCACATCCATGGAGTGCATTGAATATTGAAGGACAAATATCACCACTGTTCATCAATTCATCATGAATTCGAGTCAATTTTCACCTTACGTCATTCTGCAAGAATGCACCAAGAACATCAATCCATTTGATAGACATTTTAGATGTCACCATGCATCGAGCTTAGAGAACGAGTTCACTGTTTAGCGACTGTTGTGCCCTACAACGACCAGTAGGTACAACTACCAGACCCGATGATGGCTAATAGAGCCAGTCACTCTAAGCCATGATGACCTTGTGGTGACTATTGATTTGTTCTATTTTCTCAATTAGATCAATTTTATTAACTTTTAATTCGGTTTCTAACACAGTTTAGCATAATTTCTTTCAATATTTCATGCATTTCTTTACTGTTTTAAACATTTCTTTTCATTTGCATTATCATGAAATGGGCCTCATATTGAGAGGAATTACATTTACTATTGATGCTTTGTAGGTGCTCATGTGTGCAGATCTCAAGTTTCCACAGGAGCAAATCATCTCAAGATTCCTCAATATTGGCATCATCAAGCGGAGGTCGCTAGGAAAACCCTCCATAATCAATTTTGGGGGATTACAAGGATCTTGTGAAGACACCTACCCTTGTGGGATTTCATTTGTAATATTGTATCATTTGGTGAATCCCTAAGAGGGATATTTTGTAACCTCTTGTAAAGACATTTTGCAAATATCAATGAGAAGGGCACTTTTATTTCTCTATATTTTTGTCATTATGGTTACATAATTTGCATTTTCAATTTGATATCATATTACATCTGTAGGTGTTAGATATTTTGTACATCTCACAGTGGTGATCACGTGCGGGACTCTTCCCATAATATCCTAATTTTTTGCTAACTTGCTATTTTCTTATTTTTTTTGGACTTACATGTACCACTGTTCTGAGCTGGCATGGCTCACAATGGCAATCATCCTACCCTCAGATGGCCAACAAAGCCATCGCTCTACCCTTTGATGACCTTAGAGCAGAGTTAGAAAATTAACTTCGCAACATATTCATCGAATGTTGGCTACACCTGTAAGTATCCTTGTGCTGGAATTTACTGCTTTTTATAGGAAAACTTAGATTTCAAGCTTTGGTAGAGAAATTTAAGTAAATTTTCAAATTTTCAAACTCTCCACCTGTGACTGTTTTTGGGAACAACGACCTTTGTTGCTAGCTGCCCCAGGGTACAACAACCCCTCTATTTGATCGTTCTTGTATCTAACGACCTCTTTTGTAGACCATTTTACACAGTGATGACCCTTGATTAATTGATTGTTAGGGTTTTCTTGCATGCTACTTGTCTAGAAGCTAATTTCATTTAGGGTTTGCACTATAAAATTTCAAAAATTAAAATATTTTTATATACATATTTGGAAATTTGAAACGTTCTTTCATTCATTAGAGAATAATCATCATATTGCTTTATATTGCATTTTCCTTTTGCATGAAATAAAATGAACCCATATACACATCACATCTCAAATTTAACATCAACAAGGTGGAATTCACACCCATCCATTGATCAATACTAACAATGGTGGACTTCATCACCACCTTTTTGCCTTGTATTATGGATCTTTGAAACCCATTTTGTTCAAGGCTAGCTCCAAGAACCATCGTAGCTATGGAAATAGCATGCACTCTTCTTTAGAAGGTGTATCATTGACCATGGTGAACTAGATGAGGACTAGTAGGACTTGTGCTCCCTCATTGTATTTGGGCTTCATATCCAAATTTTGGTGGGTTTCACAGCCTAGACTTCATCACCAGGCTAGTGTGTGAGAGTATACAGGTGAAAACCCTTTAAATTGAGTATTACATCAACAATATCAAAAAATCGAACAAGAGAAAGGTAATAAAAACAACAAATCATAACACACAAGCTAGTTTTAGGAAACACGAAGCAAACCTTAAACGAGATAATCATTTGTATACTTTGTTTGTTTTCTTTACTGTTTATGTAATCAAAATAAAATCTTATCATCCGATCTAGGACCAAACCCTAAATTGCTACTTTTTGATTATGCATCCAACAAATAAAAAATCATGCAAATCAAAGCTATAACGAAGAAGTTGTGTTGGTTATATCATTACTTTATTTTGAGTATTTTAAAGCCAAAATTAGGGAGAAATAACACTAAAACAATCATAAAAAGCCCTAGACAACTCCAAAAATCACCAAATTTATTTTTTTGTCTTAGTTAGCCCCTTTTGCACCTCTCACAAAATTTTTGAGGCCTAACTCTGCATTTTATTAAAAAAATTCAAATTGGTCATTTTTCCACGAGCCCTGGTTGGCCAAATATTCCACAAATACAAATTTTGATCTAGAAAATACTTTTTAAAGTCTTAGATCATTGTGATTAGCTCATCACACCAATCACTTTGATATATAACACCCACAACTTTTTTTTTTTAAGTCAATTTTCTTTAGTGTGGGTTTTCCTTCAGTGTTTGCTTAATCAACATATCATGACAACTACGCATAGTTGAGATCAATCACGAGCTGGAGAAGCATATAAATTACAGATAGGTCTTTATGTAGACACCTAAAACATGTCATGTGTAGGGGACTACTCATATGGGTATTCTAATAAATCGTATGAATGATCTTGAACAACTCCAAGGTGAAGCAGTGGTTTTAACCACTCAATTTGGGTAGAGTTGGCATACTCAGACTTAGTCACGACTGACACCCATGGCTAATAGAGCTAGCTGCACCTCAAAGCCGCGTTTAGCACTAAAACTATTTTGAATCTTAGGTAGAGCCAAATTTGGTTACAACGGTTTGGGCAGTAAAAATTCAAATAGTTTTGGGTAGGGAAGCTTCGAGAGTTTTCCTCCCAACTGATCCAACCTCTTGGATCTTGATCTTGGCTTCCCAAGCAAGCCAAGATTAGAGATTAGGAAGGCTATAAGACCCCCTTTCAAATTTGGGAGAAGTTTGGAACAATATTGAGTTGAAACGTAGCGAAGCTTTGCCGAAATGGATAGTGAAGTGACAACCCCTTAAGGAGAGTCAAAATGTTGCCCAATGGTGGAGGGACGAGCATGAATTTGTCAATGGATCTTCTAAAGGACTAAGAAGCATCAATCGTAAAATCAAGCCAATCGAACATAAATCTTATCAAATTCAACTGCCAATCCATCTTGGGACACAAAGGCGACCCTTGATCATCAATTCAATGAAGGGAATCAAATATCTAAGCCCTGATTACAAGAGCAAAGACATTTACATCTCAGCCACGAATAACAGTGCTAGTTATACCTTAGACCTGCAATGAGGGTTTGATCTTTAATTTCTTTTATTTTAGCAGTAGATTTCCATTTCTAGTTATGAAAATAGCTTAATCTAGAATAGATTAACATTATAGCAGACATTTGACCGATCAATTTAGGATTTAGAGGTAGATTTGCTCTCATTTCTTTGCAATTATCAATTTAGACTAGTTTCATGCTTTTAAAGTTCTAAAGGTTAATTGGGCTTCCTAATTGCTAGATTTCATGCTTTCATTACATACTTTATAGTAATTTGGTGATTTCTTGCATATCTTCATAGATTTACATGCTTTCTTGCTGTATTTATCATCAATTTATGCAACTATCTCAAAAGCCTCATCAAGAGAGGCCTCCTTTGTCATTAACCCCTTTCATGTTGTTTCTTGAATGCATGGTTTATAGGACATAATCATTTTAAAGGAATTTAAGGTAGCATATACCTCCAACCAAAGGAGAAGAAGGATATATTTGGCCTTAAGAAGTTTGTGTCCCTTCTGAAAAGTCTATGGATTACACCACCCCCTCGTTTAGAGGGTCTTCAAAATTATATCAATTGTAAAAAAAGTGAGTATCCCTAAGAGGTATGTATATGTAATCTATATTTGACAAAGTCTTAATACAAGGAAACCCTATTCTCTTGTTAAATTCATTGTTGTCTATTCTTTATTGCTTTTATACTCGATTTCAATTGATGCACTAGTTAGGTGTATGTTTTTTAGATCATTACAGATGGCGATCACGATGGAAACCCCACAAATTTTGCAAGAGCTGATGTATTTTTGAAATTTTTTTGTTGCAGGTGTCAGCCATGCTTGATAGCTGTGGCACACAGTCTCTACTGTGCTTGACATCTGCGGCTAGTAGTAGATCGAAAAAGCATACAATAATTAGCTTGTCTCTCCATCAGATGAGGAATCCAGGTAACCCTGATCCTTTGTAATTTTTTAGCTTGTTGTTTTCACTATTGTAGGTAATTAGAAAACTTAGAGAAATAGTAAAGTGAATGAATTTCATGTTGTCTTTCAGCCGCGCCTGACAGTCGTGACTATCTCTATAAGCTGCACCTATCAAACACGTCTAAATTCTTGGCCCGCGGCTCTATCCCACGGCCAACACTCTTACCTGTAGTTCTATCTCATGGCTAACAAAGAATATCTGTTTGTAGAGGTTGCCTGTGGTGGTCCGATCAGAGGCCTAATTAGAGCATTTTACCTGTATTCTCTAAAGCTCATTCAAATAAATTAGGTACATCTTTTTGAATATTTAAACACTTTTATCATTAGGCATATAGGAAAGAGCATTGTATGCTTGGTGTTTCATTTTCCATTTTTTGAAAAGTAGAAAATAAACACACACACACCAAGTAACACTTAAATGCTAGTGAGTTGGAAGTCATATCCAACCACTAGTAGGGTTCAATGATGATGGTAATGATTTCCATCCATTGGCCCAACTGCCTCGAACATTGTACTATTGGCCAATATCGACTCCAAGATCTATCCTAACCATGCAAAATAACATGCATTCCTCTTCAGAGGATTGTATCACTACGCACGGGGTGCTGGGTGAGGATCGGTAGGACCTGTGCTCCCTACCCAAGTGTGGATTTCATCTCAACATTTCAATGGTTTTACATGACCATGACTTTCATTGTTGGTTGTCGAGCTACGAGCATACAGGTGAAAACCCTTAAAATATTTGAGCATTACATCAACAATTTCAAACACGATGAGAGTAGTTTAAGTTTTCAATAAATCTCAAAACACATCAAACTAGTTAGGGTGTTTGAGTCAACTAGCAACACAAGTCAACTAGGATGTTTGAGCCTCATGGAAAACCTCAAAAGTTCCCAAATAGCAACAAATCCCATCAATCAATCAATTATCAATTTATTTTTATAATATTTTATTTATTAAGAGGTGTTCATAACATAGGATAGATACCAAATGGATATCAGTAATGATATTTAACTGGCCACTGATTATGTTGTGCATATCTTTTAATTTACCAAAGCTTATGAATAGAAATAATACATCATTTCATCTCATATATGGATGTCTAATTGATTACTTATTATGATAAAATATATCAATTACATTCATGATTGTTATACATTCTATGGTGTCATCCATTAGATTGTTAAACACATATCACATTCATTCCTTATGTTTTAAGTGATTAAAGCATACAAGTTCATTTACATTAGATCATCATCATGTAAATAATGCATTACATATATTGCATTCATCATATCATAGCATCATAAATTAAATGTATAAAAGTAGAGCAAATTAAACATGCATTTAACATCTAAACATTGCATCCATATGCATACATCATAGTAGTCCATCTACACATTTAGATCACAATATCTAGTCATACATCCATCATCTAGCTAGTGCATGTCATCCATACATCACATCATATAGCATCAGATAAACATAACATATAAGCATTGCATCCATATGTATCTCATAAACATAAAACAAATAAATGTCCACATATAATGGGTCATAAATCCAATGTTAGATCATATATATATGTGTGTCTCAAAAAGTACATAGGTGTGTCCAAAATACTCGTAGACTGCAAATGTGTAGGTCCTCGGACCTTACACTAAAAATGATACAATGTGCCCAATGCATAATCATGACTGACCTGCACCCCCTGTCTATGTGGCTCCTCCATTGCCTCCACCCTCTCGATGAGTTCGCTTGGAGATGGTACTGATGGACCTCTCAAACGTATGAGTCCAGTGGCTAGGCCGAGCCGAGGACTACCTTGTCTCCCATGTTTGAGTCCCCTAAGTCACTGGAGCTCTGGATCTCTCTGTAATCTCACCACCATAGAGTGTGATCTCTCCCTCCAAGAGAGTGATATGGGCCGCATCTAAAATATACTTCTTGATATGAGTCTAAACTAGAGCCTACAGTGTCCTAATCTCTATAGATGAGTCCAATACTACTGGTCCCTGTACAATTGGAGCCATAGGAACATCCTGTGGAGTCGAGGGACCACCTTGCACAATAACTAGCTCCCTCTCTTGAGTCTTGAGGTCTAGCCGAGACTGTAGAAGATCTTTCTCAAGCGTCATCTTCTCTAGAGCTAGAGAGGCACTCTCAATCTACACCAGGTAAAGAGTCCTCTCTTCCTGGTGTTCGTGCCATTGAGTCTATCCCTCTATGAGCTGATACAAAGCTACTCTAAGATATGCTTGTAGAGTGGCAATGGAGGTGTTCCTCCCCAAGATCTACATTTGAGCGGTCCCCAACTGTACCTACAAACTAACTACATGGGCTCTGAGTTGTGATGTCTCATCATCTGGCTCCTCCTCACCCTCCTCCTCTATGGTTGCGCCCTCACCCCATCCAACATCTGTTCGCTAGCAAACTCTTCACCCATGAGGATCTACTACCTCATCTGTCCCAACTGCCTCTGCTCCTATTACTTCGTCCCTAACTCAGCCTAGTAGGATGCCACCTCACCATATCCTGGTAGTCCACCAGGCGTTGTAGTCAATAGTGGTCCCCATGTTTGCCAGTCTTGAATCCTGCCAATCATCATCCTCCTGACCTAGTGGATTCATAGTAGGCCAAGTCAAATCCTTCTCTACATTAAGGTAGCGATAGATAGTAAGCACTAGTGGAATGTCCTGGCAGATCCCAAACTGCCTAGTGATGCACGAGAAGTGGAAGAACTCACGCATGTCAGACTTGCACTCAAGGATCCACCTGTCTCATCTTGTCTACCTCAAATAACTATCAACCTCCCTCCATACAATATAGTTCATGTAAGGTCACCATAGCACATGCCCTGGTCATAGTGTAGTCAATAAATCTAGGTAATATTGCAAATCCCCTGCCCGAGACCTACTCTTGAACCCCTCAGCCTCTCTGGGCTAGTAAGCAACATAGCACTAGGAGGCCTCTGTAATGCTTTTGATCTGTCAAGGAAGTCCTCCAGGGTGGTCAATAGTGATGTGCTGCCATGTCCAAATCTGAAGCAGTAAGTTGTAGGCAACCCCAATGTAGCCTTCCTGAGTGATTCAATATAGTTCATCATAGATATTTGCTAAAAGGGCGCTACCCCATGAGAGAATCAATGGTTGCTCTCTAGTACTCTCAAAAGGTCCTGCATCCTAGATAAGAGGTTCCAAGGGAACCTCACTCAGACATGTATGTATAGGTACATTAGGATTACCTATCGCTTTGTGAAGATGTGAGCCCTATACTAGTGCTCAATGGGTACACCCCCATGGTCAATGTCCTCCAGTGCCTCATCGCCCTGAGCATCGAAGATCCATTGAAACACTACAACCTTTGTTGTGGTAGGTGAAGAGGTGATGGCCTTGCCATCGATAGGGATGTAGAAGATGCAATAGACATCCTCTAAGGTGATCATAATCTCTTTGGTCGATAGGTGGAATGTATTGGTCTATGCATCCCAACGATGGGCCAAAGTGGTCATGTAAGCCTGGTCAGCCTTAATAGTAGGCAAGTGGATGACATAGCCAAGGCCTATAATGGTGAACCAATCCTGATTAGCATCGCTAATATGGTGGAGGAGGTCGCGAAAGAGCTCGAACTCCCTCACTCTAGTAGTCAGTTAAAAGGGCAAATAATAATACATAAAATCAATTAAAAACATCAAAAAATCTTCAAAAATACAAAAACATTCATAAATGCACAAGAAAATTTCAAAAAATCAATTAAATAAGTCAAAAAATAATTTTTTTTTTTTTTTTTTTCTAAAGTTGCTCAACCACGGCTAGGACCCGCGGTCGGTGGCAATGGTCAAATTTCTAACCATTGGGATTTGAATCCCACCATGGCTGACAACAGTGAACCTCAATTTACCAATTGGAAGCCATGTCTGCCACTCACAACAAAGAGAAGCACCCATTTCAAGGTCACTTCCCATACTGAGCAACTCCTTCCCTACCCACTAAGCTAACCTAGACTACTCCTAGATAGGTGAGGTTCTTTACCATAAGTTTAATTTGGTTCATTTAACCCATTTATTAATGAGGTTAATTTTAAGTTGGTAATCAAATGAGGAAGGTTTGCAATGCTACCTTCATGGCACAAACTCAACCACTAGAAGACATCTTTGGTTGGTCAGCCATGGGTATGAGTGTTTGGTTTAGCATCATTTTAGGTCAAATTCTTAATCTCACCTCTCAGATCTCTCTTTGTAGTTGTAGCGAATTGGAAAATGATGATTTTAAAATGACATATTTTTATTTTATATTTCCAATTTCACCCTCGACCGTGCCTGGTAACTGTGGGTGCAAAATTAGGGTTTTTTGATCGCGGGTTAGAGCCATGACTAAGAAATTTATAAAAAATAACTATGGCTGACACCTACGGCTAGCATCCAAACATAGATACCCTCAAAATTTCACCATGAGGAGCTACAAAATGCAAAATAAAAAATAGCTAATGGGCCAAACCCTCAAAATTAAAAAAAAAACAACAATTCACATAATTTAAAATTCAAATACTCCTCATATCTAGTTATTTACCCTATACACTTGGTAGTTGCAACGACTTGCGATCCATGCAATCCGAAAATATGAGTAAATTACCATAAGGTCATTTGGGGTAAATTAGTCATCGCTGAATTGATATGCTTCACTTCAATCTCTAAAAAGGCCACAGTGGTCAGACTGCCCCATAGGAATGAGGATTTATATCAATTCTTCTATGACATTTTTAGCAGATCATCAAACATTATGATTCAACATAAACCTAATTGGAATTGCTATCATCTTGATTCTCCAAGAAGGCCATTACGGTTGAACTAATCCATGGGATAGAGATGTACAATTACTATTAATAGTTGAAATCATGGTTGAATTAGGCCTTGCCAAGTAATCAAAGTACAAAAGCCTTCAATTGTTCAAGATCAGTCATGTTGGTCAAGCGACTCGTCGCTTCATTAAAATACCCTACCCTTATTGACTCGTCGCTTGAGGGGGTAGTCATAATATCAATAATCATAATCAAATTCAATAGGAGATCACTCGATCTTGTCAAATTACGTTTGTCTTACGAATCATTGTCAACAACTATCATAAGCTTACCCTTTGTTAGGGCAAAAAGCAAATATGACAGTTAAGCTAGTAGCTCTCCACCTATCGGTACGATTGTAGCACTAACGCTACCTGATCGCCGTGGAGCTTGCAAATGCTTTGCAAATTTAGCCTTTCCTCAATTGGAAGCAATGATTCTAGGATGCGCATCCTTTTATAGGACTGGGCATCTAATGTTGATCAAATCAATGATCATCATTTGACCTACAACATGGTTTTAGGAGGTCTATTTTTGCTCAACGTTGTTTGTTCTCATAATGCATCCCAAAAGGGGTATTTGTAGACACCTAAAACATGTCATGCGTAGGGGACTACTCATATGGGCATGCTAATAGACCTTATGAATGATCTTGGATAACTCCAAGATGAAGCAGTGGTTTTAACCACTCAATTTGGGTAGAGTTGGCATACTCAGCCTTAGTCGCGACTGACACCCGTGACTAACAAAGCTAGCTACACCTCAGAGTCGCGGTTAGCACTAATACTATTTTGAATCTTGAGCCAAGCCAAATTCGGTTATAATGGTTTGGACAATGAGAATTCAAATGGTTTTGGGTGGAGAATCTTCGAGAGTTTTCCTCCCAATTGATCCAACCTCCTGGATCTTGATCTTGGCTTCCTAAGCAAGCCAATATTAGAGATTAGGAAGGCTATAAGACCCCCCTTCAAATTGGGGAAAATTCTAGAACAATATTGAGTTGAAATGTAGCGAAGCTATGTTGAAATGGACAGTGAAATGTCAACCCCTTGAGGAGAGTTGAAATGCTACCCAATGATGGAGTGATAAGAATGAATCCGTCAATGGAGCTTCCAAAGGACTAAGAAGCATCAATCACAAAATCAAGCCAATCGAACATGAATCTTATCAAATTCAACCGCCAATCCATCTTGGGACACAGAGGCAACCCTTGATCATCAATCCAACAAAGGGAATCAGAGATCTAAGCCCTGATTACAAGAGCAAAGACATTTTCACCTCAACCATGGTTAATAGTGCCAGCTACACCTCAGACCCGTGGTGAGGGTTTGATCTTTAATTTCTTTTGTTTTAGTAGTAGATTTCCATTTCCAGTCATGCAATTAGCTTAATTAGCATATATTAACATTATAACAGACATTTGACCTATCAATTTAGGATTTAGAGGTAGATTTGCTCTCATTTCCTTGCAATTATCAATTTATACTAGTTTCATGCTTTTCAAGTTCTAAAGGTTAATTAGGCTTCCTAATTGCTAGATTTCTTGCTTTCTTTACATGCTTTATAGTAATTTGGTGATTTCTTGCATATATGCATAGATTTACATGATTTCTTGCTTTCTTTATCATAAATTTATGCAACTGTCTTAAAATCCTCATCAAGAGAGGCCTCCTTTGTCATTAACCCCTTTCATGTTGTTTCTTGAACGTAGGGTTTATAGGACTGTTGGTCACGAATCTGCCACAGGAAAGGATTTTTACAATTGCGCCCTAGACCCGGCCAACATTGAAAGGCTGGAAGCAAGAAATGGCTCCCAGACCAATCTCCAGAGTGGGCTGGTTCCCTTCACTATTCTAAACTTGGTGTAAGATAAGGGTTGCTGGAAAGAGATTTAAAAAATTACAGAAAGAAATGGGAAATATGGCCACAGGCCGAAGTTATGGGATCAGAAAATAGCAGCATGAAACTTCAAGTGCAGCAACAGCAAGCAATAAAAGTTACTAACTTAACTTCCGCACGATGCATACAGAAAAACCCTCCAAAATCACATTCCAAGAATTTATACTCTTACGGCAATATTCAAATCCAGTATGCAGAATTTAAATGTAACGACCATGAAGACATACAAATGCTATTAGAAATGCAACATGAACAGAAAGGAAATCACGAATGCAAACGCTTGAAAAATAGAAGCCAATCCTTTATTCCTGCAAATGAACTTCCAGTCTCTAGCAGAGAATTTTCCAACCACACTTTCAAATGAAGCTTACATTGATTTTTATAGAGGGTCGTCCTCTTTGCAGCATTAAACATTTGAAACCGACTTCCTTGTGATCTACAATTATGCATTGGAAATTATGCACACGATCCCCTTAATTGCAGCCTTGGAGACCCACAAAATTGAATGCAATGTACATGTCACCGAAGAACCACCTTCATTAAATTTGTTTTTTTTTAAATATGCATGAAACCATTGACTCAATCCACGAACAGCAGCTTCGAACCAATAAATCCTTCAATTTTGGTGGCTTGGGCGCTTCTTTGACCTTGAATGCATTGGAAATCCTCAAAGTATTTAATTTTGGATTGCATTTAATTCCCGGAACTCACAAAACTGCATTGGGCCACAGCTTAAGCATGCATAATTAATAATAAAAATTAATGTGGCAAAAATGCCAACAAGGACCTAATCATTTTCAAGGCATTGAAGGCAACATATGCCTCCAACCAAAGGAGAAGAAGGCTATCTTTGGACTTAAGTAGTTTGTGTACCTTCTGAAGAGTCTACGGATTACACCACCCTCTCGTTTAGAGGGTCTTCAAAATTGTATCAATTGTATCAAAAATTGAGTATCCCTAAGAGATACATATATGTAATTTGGATTTGACAAATTCTTCATACAAGGAAACCCTATTCTCTTGTTAAACTCATTTTTGTCTATTCTTTACTACTTTTACACTCGAATTAAATTGATTCACTAGTTAGGTGTATGCTTTTTAGGTTGTTACACTTGAACACCCATGTTATAGGCCTAATGATTGCATAATTACTGCACAACACCCTGATAGTCATCGCATTCGCTACAGTCCTAAGGATATCATCATTCCCACACGATGCCCTAATAGTCATTATGAAGGTAATACCTCACCTAGAGGATCAAAACACCAAAGTACTTCTACCACCTGAACTCAAATGGGTTATTCACATGATCAAGTGGATAATTCTGTTAGTCAATGTCGACCTTAGACTACTACCATTCACAATTGATCTAGCGAGGGTCCTAGTAGGGAAGTCCATATTCCCTCTATGTCACAGTCATCACCGCATTGAACTTCCTTCCAAAGCCCACCACTTTAGTTTATGGTCACAATAAAAAGTGGGCCTACACAAAGTTTGCATGCGCTATTAGCCAACATGTCCATGAGCAAGTTAGTACAATAGTTTCCTCAGTATCAAGAAACTCTCATGAAAATATTAGGTTCAATTGAGGTGCAACCCTATGACCCTAATGCTTTCATGAAATTCATGGGGCATATACAAATGTACAAAGATCCTGTTATCACTTTTTAGGACCACAAGATCAAACATGTGTCCACAAATGTACCAAACCCTCCTTTGCACATCATCGCGTGCATAAAAAGGATTCCTTTTAAATGAGTTTTGATCGACATGGGCTCCATGATAAACATTATCACCACAACCACATTGAAGCATTTCAACATCTTGCCTTCACACATTACAACATCCACATTTACCTTACAAGCATTTAATGATGTTGTACCTCCCATAATTGGCACGATAGTCCTCCCCATTTAGGTTGGACAGAATATCGTACCTACATTGTGATATGTTTTGGAGGGTTCAAGACAATACAATTTACTACTTGGAAGGCCATGGATGAGATCCATGGATTGTGTACCATCCATAGTGCACCAACACATTAAATACATTCATTAATGTAAGGTCCATGTGATTCATGTCGGCCCAAACCCTTTTAAGTATTAAAAATAGGTGGATCATCTGCAGGAACCTATATGTCACCTACGCACCTAAACACTAAACCCAATGATTTTATCCAAATTATAGATGCAACCCCGTGGTTCACCATGGAACTACCTCCACCATTGCCTTTACCATCAGATTCTCTTGCCGTTCCTTCTTCATCTTCGATTTATCCAAGCAAGGATAAGTCAACAAAGCCAACCACAAAGATTTTGAAGGCCATCTCAAACATGTCAGTAGAGGACCTGCCCACTCCTAGAAAAAAGGAAGAAACCATGGTGGTTACAGATAAATCAAATCATATCATACCATATTTATTTACCACATTGCAGGTCACAGTTCACTCGATCAATAATGAACTCGAATAATACATAGCAAAAAACGTTACATATATGCCTATCATTGAGTCCATCAAGGATTTAGGTTGACCTCATGTCAAGTCGCCACCCATAGATACCATCCTTAATTCTTCACCTAAATATGGGGGACAAGCAAATCACCCTAGACAAGTGGATGAGACATCCATGACTTGTTCAAAGGCCAATACACCTTCCCATAAGTTTGTGGGAGTGGTTCATGTTATGATAGGGAAAAAGGTTTCTCCAAAGAAATCAACACAACTAGTAGCTCCATTAAACATTGCTTCTACATCAAAAGTGCTACCACCATCGAAACTAGTCACACCTAGTTCATTTCCCATAACATCTCTACAAGATCAAGAAAAAGTGTATTATTTATATCAAAATAGTGGTACTTAAGTTGTTACAGTTGAACACTCCAAAGTGGAACAAAAGCATGAAGTAAATAAAAAATAAGAGAATGTGGATGCACCCACTAAACAAGATCATCAAGAAACATCCACATCATCTCAAATAATAAAGGTTGGTGATTCACATCTACCTAAGGATCCTCTGACACCCATACTCATTGCACCTACATCGTCCATCATTGGTCATCCAGATCCATCAACAACTAGGCAATCATCATCCCCATTAGTCTTGCAACACATTCTAGATTGCCTAGCCAAAGTTGAGACACAAATGGGTCAGCAAAATTATGCTTTGCAACAAATCATGGATCAAATCATAAACATGGAGCTTGAACAACAAGTTGAATATAAAGTTAAACTGCCTTAGCCACAAATGCAAAATGTATCCTTGCAAAATTAGGTGCTAAAGCAACAACACCATTCACCTCGCATTTACATATCTTTGAACGAATCTTTGACATCGATTTTTAATCAACTATGCGAGACAAAAACCATTACTTTGTCAGAGGTTCACCATTTAGATCCAAACCATTCAAAACCCAAGATATATAAAGAGGAGTTATACTGTTTATATCATAGACAAAATGGTTATGATATTCAATCATGCTACAACTTCAAGAACAAAATACAAGACATGATTGATCAAAATCAACTTCAAATAGGCAAACCTCTCACCACTGAGGATCAACAAGTAGGCATAGGGGATGACTCACAACCTATGGCATAAAAAAAAGTAGAGCAACCTAAGTTGGTGACTAAGATACATGTAGTTCAGTCACCTTATCAAAGAGGTTTACCTAATCCACCTTGCTTAAAACACCAACGTCACACTCAGACTCTATTTTTTTTAGAAATTTATATATCAAACGGGTTTTGACAGGTTCCCAAAACCTGTATACAAAAGGCTATCCTCAGCCAAAGTACCAGAGAAGAAGAAAAAGGAACAACCAGAGAGGAACAAAAGGAAAGGCTATCCTCAACCAACACCAAAAACTAAAATTTTAGACAAAGCTGATACATGAACCAAAAAACATCAAACATTGAACAACAACCCTCCAAACTGGAGTGGGCACCCTTAACTATCAGGGTCAGGATTGACCTTGGGTTCCAACATTTAGCGCATCCATATCAACAGTGTTATCCTTGGCAAGGATGTTCTCAATTTTGACAGTCACCTTCCTTAGCTTTTCAGTAGGAGGTTCTTCTGCAGTTTCAATGAAAGACTTCTTGAAAAACCATAAGTTAAGAGCATTACATAAATCAATCAATTGAATGATGCAATTTTTCATAGACTGGATTATATACTTCTACATGTAGTGGTCAGGGTTGTCCTTATCTTCATCATCAGACTCTATGACCAATGACTCTTTCTGTTTAGCTTTGTTATTTAGTTGAATAGAGGACCGCAAGGGTTTTTGTTTAGGTTCAGGCTCACTATCAGGTTCAGGCGAGGCACTTCTTGGTATTTTTCTTAATTCACAAAAACTTTCAATTTTTTTTTGTTTCTTGGTGGATAACCTTGTAGCACAAGAGGATTGAGGCATGGTTTGGGATGAACTTGGTTTTAGAGGACTCTACTATTATTTGAGGCATGGTTTGTGATGAACTTGGTTTTTGGTTTACGGATACTTAGACTCTATTATTTGAGCCCATGTCGACTATTTTTCAAAAGTTACAAGAAGCTAAGGTAATTAATCTACCTAACATATGCCCTTCAGATCCAAACAAGACTAAGCCTAGGGGTTATAGGGAGGATCACTTTTGTCTTTATCACAAACAAAGGGGTCATGACATTAATGATTGCATCGTATTCAAAAATACGGTCTACAATATTATTGATTGGGAGAACCCTCCCATAGATAATTCACCTACTTCATCTCAGTCGACCATAGTTTAGGCCACATCATCCCATCTGCGACCCCAAGATCAGTCGCATCCTCGTAAGCCTAACAAGCCACCTCATCGGTACACCAAATTTTTGATGACTACTTCGAACCTATTTCAAAAACTATATGAGGCACGTGCAATCACATTATCGAAAGTTAAACTAAGAACACCTAAACCTGGGTTACATAATGAAAGCCTCTATTATACCTATCATCATATAAATGGGCACGATATCTGCAACTGTTATTCATTCAAGAATATGGTCGAAGAGATGATAGAATGAAATTAGCTCTGCATAGATGGTTTGCTTGTTTTACCCCATCAGGACTTGGCACCTTATGCCACAACAGGAGGAGTTCGTTTCCATCACTCCTCCTAGCTAGGCCAATCACATTGCAGTAGACAAACTGCACACTGGGGGTCTTCAAGGTGTCACACCTTCCCCATCATCCACATCACAATCGATGAAACAAATTAGGGATTCTAAAGGTATTACACCTTCCCTACTTCCATTAATTATCACACATACTGGGGGTACATAAGGTATCACACCTTCTCCCTAAAATCACAAAAACAATAAAAAGCATCAAAAATTCCAAACAAAATAGAAAACACAAAAATAATACAAAACATTAACACACAAAAAACATTTGTATTTCATCATACCCCATCGTCTACAAAGGATTCTTCTCGCTGACCACCTAAAATTGATGTTCAAGGGTTCAGTAGTTGCATTGCATTAGGCATATTCATACTTTGCACTTGCATTAGGATAAATTGCGTTTACTCCATGACAACATGTTTGTATGTCAATCATGAATCCACACATCCTCATCATTAATATTTCCCTTATGAGAAATTATGTTTTTCAACACAACCTATGAGTTGTTATCAGATGCATACTAGGGTTTTTCGGTCATTCAACTATCCCTAATTATCTTTTTAGATTTTGTAGAAAACTATCTTGGCTTTTAGAAGGTGAGGTCTAGTTTTGATAGTACCTTGTATATCTCAAATCCCAACACAATTTTAAACATTAACAATCCTAGTCTGAACAAGGAAGGATGACACTACAAAGTGATCCTTATCACCTGAAGTGAAAGGTTTCCTTGATCATATTATTATGTGCATGGTATAGAATACTAATAATTGACAAAAGGACAAGCTCCCCCTACCCAAAAAATCCCCTTTCTCTTATACAAAATGAGCAAAATCCCAAAAACAATGTAAAATAAACAATAATTTTCATCACTAAGCCAATCCCTTGCTAAAAAATAAAATAAAAATGTAAAATAAACAGTGGTTATCACCACTATGCATGAGCAAGTATCCCAAACAATCAAAATAAGAGAAGGGGGTAACGAGCTTGAATCCCTGGAATATTTAGTTTTCAAACACCATGGGGTGATCTCCATTACAAAAATGGGTTGAATGAAACCTACCTGGCAATGGAGTAGCCTTACACGTGGTGATATATCTGTCACATCAGCGACCTTCTTTTGTACAGACCAATATCATCTTATGGATGAACTAGCTTTAGGTAACCTGTATTGCCTAGTAGTCTAGTCTAACTGCATTCAAACTTAGGATCATGATGATCATAGGGTGATCCTCATTACAACAATGGGTTGAATGAAACATGCCTGGAAATGAGGTAGTCTTATGACTCATCTAATATATTCACTTTACACACACAGGGATATTGAATATCATGGTCTTCTTAATAGGCTTGTATCATTAAGGAGTCTTGTGTAGTCATTATACAACTTTTGAATCAATCAACTAGGGTATTTGAGTCTCATGAAAAACCTCAAAATTTCCCTATAACAACAAATCATCTCATCAACATACATAATTTTCCTTATGAACTTTTGTTTATTAAGGGGTGTTCATAGAATAGGATAGATACCGGATGAATATCATCAATGATATTTAGATGGCCACTAACTATTTTATGCATACCTTTTAGTTTGCAAAAGCTTATAGGAAAGCCCCTACATTTCACATCAATTTTATCTCACATAGGGATGTATACGTGATTAATTCTAATGATAAGGACTAACATTTTCATTCGTGATTTTTGTACATTTTGTGGTGTATACCATTAGTTTGTTAAACACATATTAGATTCATTTGTTATGTTTTAAGTGATTAAAGCATACAATTACATTTGCATTAGACCATCCATATAAAATTAATGCATATAACACATGTTAGATTTGTCATAATGATAACATGAATTCACATTCATAATCAGATAAACAAATCTAAATCATCCATCTAACATCAAATATCGCATCTATACATACATACATCTATGCATCCATATATCTATCATCTAGGAATCACATCCATCAATGCATCCATAAATTTGGTCATTTAACCACATCTAAAGGTCCAAAATCTCAAAATTGCAAATCACATAAACATTTTTACACATCAACTGGGGCATTATCAGTATCATACTTCCCCAATTACCAATCAAACTATCAAGCAACACAAGACAAATTAAGGTAGCACATCTTCCTAATCAAAAGTCTATTTCAATCCAGTCACCAATCAACCATTTCAACTGCTAGATTTCAAAAGGTTATGCCCTTTATCTCACATTCAATCCATTCATTAATCAATCGCTAGGTTTCAAAAGGTTGCGCCCTTTTCCTGGTATGCATATCATCACAATAAACTGCTAGGTTTCAAAAGGTTGCGCCCTTTGCCTCACATTCAATCAATTTATCAATCAGTCAATAGGTTTCAAAAGGTTGTGCTATTTGCCTCGTATTCAATCAAATCAATCAATCCATTGCTAGGTTTTCAAAAGGTTGCATCCTTTGCTTCACATTCAATCAATTAATCAATCACTTACTAGGTTTCTAAAAGGTTGCGCCCTTTGCCTTACATACAATTAATTCATCAACTCAATTGCTAGGTTACAAAAGGTTGTGTTATTTGCCTCACATTCAATCAAGCATAAAAAATCAACAACTTGGTTTCAAATGTTGTGCCCTTTGCCTTTAATTCAATTTTAAAAAGTTCAAAATATGCCTAGTTTCCTTTGGTCAAATCTCAAAAGCTCCAAAGAAGCCTATACCTTTGGTCAAATCAATCAAGTCATCTTAGTCAAGTGACTCACCGCTTTCTTCATTTTTCATCTTCTAATTGACGTGTCTCTTGAGGGGGTAGTTATAATCACAACAATCGTAATAAAATTCAATAAACAAACACTTAATCATGTTAATTGCATTTGTCCAAAAATCATTGCTAACAACTATCATAAGATTCCCTATTTGCTAGGGAAAAAGCAAAAATGTTAAACCAAACCTTGGTACTCTTGAAACATGATGTTTGTAGACCCCAGTGTCTACTCCATGGATGAAAAGTTTACCAAAATATTAAGCCTACCATTTTTTTGGAGGTAATGATTTGAAGATGTATGCTCTTTTCATGATTGGGGCATTTAACATTGACCAGATCAATGAACATCAATCAACCTACAATGTGATGTTAGGTTATCTATTTTTTCTTAGTGTTGTGCTTTCACACAATGCATCCCAAAAAGGGGTATTTGTAGACACCTAAAACATGTCATGTTGAGGAGGCTACTCATATGGACACCTTTTTAGGCCATATGACTCATCTTGGACCTTCCCAAGACCTAACAATGGTTCTAACCACTCAAACAGGGCAATTTAACCCTTTACAGCCTGGGACATTGTCCCCCCTAGTGGTTGCCTGACTATCACTGGATCCAATAATGGTCCCCTAGATCGGGTTGTGCTTGTCAAGGATGACCTCGCTTGTAACAAACTTGGGCTCCCCGAGTCAAGTAAAACCTGTTATAGGGCAACTGATCTTGAATGGTTACACGCCAGAAGCTTCCAAAAGTGATGCCTGGTCTCCCTAAGCCTAACTGAATCTTGGTCTTGGCTTCTTTAGCAAGCCAAGAATGCAATTGAGGGAAATCTATAAATTGGAGCATTTTCTTCACCCAAACCCTAATTAATTAACGCAATGAAGTGTTGCAATTTTGTGATTAGAGAGCTCAATCTCTCATAAGCGTCAAGGTGCTACCCACATTTTATCATGAATTTTGCATTCACATCCATGGAGTGCATTGGAGCTTGAAGGAAAAATATCACCATTGTTCATCATCAATTCACCACGAATTCGAGTCAATTTTTACCATAAGTCATTTTGCAAGAATGCACCAAGAACGTCAATCCATTTGATAGACATTTTGGATGTTGCTACGTATCAAGCATAGAGAACGAGTTCATTGTTTAGCGATCGCTGTATCCTACAGTGACCCATAGGTGCAGACGTCGAACCCGATGATAGCTAACGGAGCCAACTGTTCTGAGCCATGATGACCTTGTGGTGACTTTTTATTTGCTATGTTTTCTCAATTAGATCAATTTTATTAGCTTTTAATTTAGTTTCTAACACAGTTTAGCATAATTTCTTTCAATATTTCATGCATTTCTTTACTATTTTAAATATTTCTTTTCATTTGCATTATCATGAAATGGGCCTCATCTTGAGAGGCTTTACATTTACTATTGATGCTTTGTAGGTGCTCATGTGTGTAGATCTCAGGTTTCCACAGGAGCAAATCATCTCAAGATTCCTCAATATTGGCATCATCAAGCGGAGGTCGCTAGGAAAACCCTTCATAATCAATTTTTGGGGATTACAAGGATCTTGTGAAGACACCTACCCTTGTGGGATTTCATTTGTAATATTGTATCATTTGGTCAAATCCCTAAGAGGGATATTTTGTAACCTCTTGTAAAGACATTTTGTAAATATCAATGAGAAGGACACTTTTATTTCTCTATATTTTTGTCATTATGGTTACATAATTTGTATTTTCAATTTGATATCATATTACATTTGTAGGTGTTAGATCTTTTGTACATATTATAGGAACCAAGGGTAGTATAAGAATTAATTTTAAAAAAAGGACAATCCCAACCCTCAATCACAGAAATAGAATGATTCAACATAGAAAGAGGGAATACGGGAGAAAAAACAAGAAATATCTTAGGTACCCAAGATAGGTTACTTCATATGTGGGGGTACTCATTATGCCAATAGGTTTCCCCAACATCAAAATTTGAGTAACAGAGTAGAGGAGCAGCCACACCAAATCTATGCCACTACCAAGAGTCAGAACTTGGATGGACAAGCAACACCTATGTTATTGAATGATAAGTTTTTTTGTTTATTTATGGAAAACACCACAATTGGGATGCCACTTTTAGGTAAGTCCCAAGGAGTTAGAGGTATCTATTCCACAAAAATCACCTAGGGATTGCACCTGGCCTTCCCCTTTTGACACACTCAAAGAGCATACCTTAAGCAACAAAAATATGAACAAACAAATACAAAAAACACAAAAACAACAAAAGATAACAAAAAACATAAAACAAACACAAACCAACAAAAAACATAAAAGAAACAAAAAATGCAAAAACAAAACAACAACAAAATACAAAACACACAAAAAAACCATAAAATCAATAAAACAACACACAAACACAAAAAAGAAGACAAAAATACAAAACACAAAGAAACTACAAGAACACAAAAAAATAAAAAACAAAAAAAAACAACACACACACACACACACAAAACTAAAAAGAATGAAAAATAGAATACAAATTTAACCTTTCTAGGCCAAAATGCTTTTTAGGCAAGATTCAATAGAGGAAACATAAGAATAAACTATCTGAGATAGGGAACTAAAATACCTTGACTAAACCGAAAAGAAGCAAAAACAAAGTAAAAAGGAACTAGGTACCTCTAATACTGGAGCCATCCATATAAAGGATAGAAAGAAGAGCTTCCCTTATTTTCAAAGCCCACCATTTGGGAGGGTGGCCATATTAAGTAAGATCACCTTTGTCCAATGCCCAATTAGCTAAATCATAAACACTCCTATTCTATTCTCTAACCATATGATTATGTTCAACTTTCAAAATGCCCATATGGATTAATTGAATCTTCTCAACAATTATTGTTATTCTCCAATCAACCTTATGATTCTTAGGAGTCTTCAACATATTAATCATGACTTGAGAGTCGATTCAACCAAAACCTTTTTCCATCCAATCTTAGTAGCTGCTCAAAGGTCTCTAAGGATACCATACCCCTCGACAAGGTTATTGGAAAGGATACCCAAATTCCTAGAAAAAGTGAAAACCAGGAACCATTTGAAAGTTTAGAAATTCCTCCCACACTAGCTTTTTCAAGGTTTCCCCTAAAGACTCCATCGGTATTGACTTTTCCAAAATCCTTAGGAGGAGGCTATCAATTCCTTGTTCTATCCATATTTTGACTACTCACATTCCCTTTAAGTTGGTTTTTCTTAAAAGAGTTAATATTCAATCTTTGTATCACTTGATCCCATCTTTGATGGGAGTTTTAGGGGTGATTAAGGAGTTGTTGGATTGATTCAACTAAGTTGGAATTGGTATTTTGCTAGGTATAGTGAATGTACTTCCTTTCCTGATTGAAAATCTGGTTATTTCTTTCCTTCTAGATATTCCAAGGTAGAATGGTATAACCCATCCAAACTAACTGCCTAATAAAATGGTCAACACCCTCTTATTTAGGCTAATCCCTCCAAAGTTATTCAAAAGTAAAAAAATGGACCAATGTAAGCCTAGTATGATGGCCATTATCCTCTATAGCTCAAAGGCTAAGGTACACTCAATAAAAATATGGCTAATATTTTCCACATTCTCTCCACACATTTCACATCTAAATAGGCCATGAAAACCACATTTCATAAGTTGCTCACTAGTTAGCTTGCGATGCAACATAATCCAAGTAAAGAACCTCACCTTAGGCCATAGCTTTTCAGCCCACAACTAGGTAAATATGTCATATGATTGGTTGGCATTATTATGGCATAAGGCCAAATAACCTTGAGCAACTACATACTCGCCCTTAGTAGTGTTGTTCCATCCAAAATAGTCTTTATCATGGGACAAAGAGTGATATCTCATATGAAGGATGCTTTGAATATCATTTCTTTACCTTTTTGGCATTTGAATAGGCTAGTCCTCAACATAGATCTAATATCTACAAACCTCTAAATTACCAATATGATACCAATAGTAATTAACTACCTTTATTCAATTAGATAAGTGAAGCTCCTCCATCCAAGGTCTCCAATCAGGAAACTAAGTAATTAAAGGCTGGTGATCATCCCAAGAATTTATCCAAAAATTTACCTATTGATCATTATGAACGATCCAAAACAATTTTTACTTTATCAAATCCTCACCAATATTAAGAACCGCTAAAATGGGAGAACGTTTAGTAGGTAATTAATAGAGAACAAGGTCTTCAGGACTCTTGTTCTCAACATACTTAACATGAAGATTTGGCCCAAAGAGCATTGGGGTTATGCGAAATCCTCCAATATAATTTAGAAGCTAAAGCATTATTGTAATTAAAAGAAGAATGGAATCCTAGCCCCCTTTCATTCTTGGGAAGGCATAAAGTATCCCATTTCACCAAGGCCCATTTTATTTTCTCCTTAGTACCACTCTAGAGGAACCGATGATTGATTTGATCCAATTCTCAAAGAACTGCCTTTGGGACATTCAACACAATAGAAAAATAAATAGATATAGCTTGAAGGACTGGTTTTACCAAGGTAATTCTACCCCCAAATGAAAGCCACATATTGGTCCACTTTCCAATTTTCTTCTTAACTCTGTCCAAAAACCAATTCCAGTCTTTTTTTGTTGTCTTTGAATATTGATAAGAATGCCTAAGTAAGTGATCGAAAGGGAGCTTTTCTTATATATTAATTTATCCAGGACCATGGATTCCTGTTTGGGAGAGCAATGAAAGAAAATGACTTTAGATTTATCTTCATTGATCAATTGCCTAGTAGCATTAGAAAAACAACTAATGATTTGTTTAAGTTTGGAAGCTTCCTTAATTGTAGCTTTACCTAACAAAGTATATTCATAAAAAAATTGAATATAATAGATAGGCCTAGCTCCATGACCAATGGTAACTCTCTCAAGGGTTCTATTTTATTTATTTTTGGTTATAGTCCTACCCAAGTATTCAACAAGAATGATGAATAAATAAGGGGAGAGGGGGTCACCTTTCCTAATACCTCTAGAAGCTGGGAACAATTGTGAAAGCCTACCATTGATAAGAATTGAGTAGGATATTAAAGAGATACACCCCATAATCCAGTCCATCCAATATTGAGAGAAACCAAATTGTCTCAAAACTTGACAAGTGCTAATCCACTCTATCATAAGCTTTGTATAAGTATAAATAAATGAACATAGACGAAGATTTCTGCATTTCCATGCAATGGATGGCTTCTCGAGCAAGAACTATCTCATCCACTATTATATGCCCTTCCACATAACACCCTTATTTAGGAGAAATAATCTTATGCAAAAGAGGCTCCAACCTTTTTACCATGATATTTATATTGATTTTGAGAAGAACATTACATAAATATATAGGTATAAAAGATGAGATATGTTCTACCTCTTGAGCTTTTGGGTAAAGATTTATATAAGTTTCATTGATAATCTTCAAAATTTCTTTGGCTTTCCTAGCCTCTTCCACCACATCTAATAAATTAGCATGAAGGATATCCCAAGACTCTTGGTAGAAATCAATGGGAAAACCATAAGGACCTAGGGTTTCTTTTTATATTTTAAAAATCACCGGTTGAAGCTCATTGTTAGTAACTAAAGTAGTCAAAATAGACTTCTCCTTAGAAGTGATAAGAGTAGGGATCTCTTGAAGAACATTATATTGAGAAGATGATTCAAGAGGTGCATTAACAAATAGATTGGAAAATTAATTGACAACAACAAAGTTCATGCCATCCCAAGTGTAGACAACGTCTCCAGAATATTTTTTGAAGGAAGAAATAAAGTTCTGAGATCTTCGAGCTATAAGAGATTTGTGGAAGAAAAAATTGTGTTTCAATCTCCTTGTTTGAGCCATTGGATCCTAGATTTTTGCTTTCATAAGAGTTATTTTTTTCCTATTCCTTTAACTGAGTTGTGAGTCTAATTTCATATGTACTTCTACTATCTATGGGGTCATCTAAATAAATTTTCTTATTCAAATTTTTTAAGTTGAGCAATAACTTCATGTTTTTTTTGTCGGACATCACCAAACTCCTTCCAGTTCCAAATCTTGATTTTGGATTTAATGTATTACAACCTTGTGGCAAAACAAAACATCTTAGTCCCATACCTTGGTTTACATTCCTTCCACTATTTCTACACTCGGGGTCTGAAGGAATTGTCTCTAAGCCACATTAACTGAAATAAAAAGGCAAGAAACTCACATTGGTTTTTCATATTTCCACCATGAGTGGCCAATGATCCGAACCAACATTGTTATGAGTCTTCACCTTACAAATGTGACCACGAATTAAGAAATTATCAGAGAACAAGAACCTATCCAATATCTCCATGATACATGGTAAGCCTTGTATTCTGTTAGACCAAGTCATAAGGCCATTATCTGGTTGAATGTCCACAAGATGAAGGTTTGCAATATATTTACTCATGAGGTTAGTCCTCCTGTCCAAATTTCTATTTCCCCCCATTTTATCATCTAGAGAGAGGATGGTATTGAAATATCCTTCGATTAAGATCCAAGCTTTAGGAAAATGAGAGATAATATAAGTTATATCCTTTCATTGTCTTCTCTTTTCCTCCAAAGTAGTTGAAGCATAAATAGTTATGTAGAGCATAATTTGGATATAATGTCTAATTTGAATAACTACAACCAAAAGATCCCAACTACCAACCATATGATGAAGAACTACCTATTTTGGGTCCCAAAGGTAAGTAATGCCACCAAAAGTCCCCTAGGAATTGAGGGAAACAACTTTTTTAGCTAGCTATATTTTACTAGCAATTGATTCCATTTCCTTTATTGACATATTTGTTTCCTAAAGGAAAACAAGATGTGGATGGCTTGTCTAATTTCATTTTATTTTGAAAGACTCCATTTGAATTCTATAATATTCCAAGTGATGATATTCATTAATATCGGGGCTAAAGAAGTTGGTAAGGGCATTAATATTACCTTCCTCTACAAGCTTTTCACCTTATTTTACCATATGATACTGATTGGTCTTGCGACCTGCCTTTCGGTTAGAATCCATCTTCATTTTTTTCCCCTATTTATTAACTTACTCTAATTGAAAATAGGATGGCTTCTTTGTTAACTTTTGATGATGTATGATATGGGAGAAAGCAATCACAAGATGTAAATATGTAAAAAAGTAATATAATGTAACTCTGCAATATAACTGAAATGTGCTATTAATGGAAAGTTACAAAAATAGTACAATGCAATGTAATGGAGGAAATAAATAGTCCAAAACTCTAATGGAAACTACATTGTACCTACTCACTACATAGTAGTGATCACACTCTGATATATCTAATATATCTCTTCTTCATCTTGTATGCACACTATGGGCCCTATATATAAGTAGATAGGTTGGTTGGCCCTTACTCTTCCTAACTATCTTTCCTATGACTCATACAAGTGGACTCCTTGTACATTTACGTTATTGCACATTGAAACTTGTGCTTTTATTACTTCTTCCTTAAGTAATCTAAGATAAAATTCTAGTCTAATAATGTATCTAAGGTGGTACATTGACATGTACCTAACTAATGCAATATACTCTAACATTCTAACCTCGAAGAATACGTGTACAAAGCCAAAGTGCTACTAGAAGATTCAACATAGTCTATCTTTGAACCTGTATTATTTAAAGTCTCAAAATTTAAAATATTGTTTTTATTGTGTATATTTCTTCATTTTTTCCTATTTAAAACCTTTGATTTATTGGTTTGTCTCTGAGTCCTTCCTTGCATCTTGAAATTGTGTTCCTAAGATTTCTATCTCCATTATTTCCTCTTCCTCACCTAGGATATCATTTGTAGAAAGAATTTCAAACATATTAGATAGTAATTTTGATTGATCCTTCATAACTGGTTTTTTCTGAGTGTTCTTCTTATTAGGCATTTGGAAACCTGCTAAGTTTGTATCCTCCTTTTGATCTAGAATTTTATTTTTGCAGACACTAGCCAAATTACCATATTCATGGAAAATTTTGCAATGAAAATAAATATTCTCATAGTCCACCACTTGCTCCCAAGTGTCCTCCCCAAATTGTAATGAGATCTTTTCAGGTAGGGGTTTTATTAAAATCCATTAAAACACAAATCCGATCATAAATAATATAGTCAAATTTTTGAGTACAATAAGTAATCATCATAAAAGTTTCCAAAGAGTTTCCAATTGAAGAAAAAATAGTCAGATTCTAGAATTCAACTGGGAGGCCAAAGAGTCTAACCCACATAGGACCTGTAGAAGGCGTATCTTCTTTGGCTTTAAATTTAGTATGCCAAGACTTCATGAAAAGCCTTGCCCTTTTTAAAGAACCAGGGACCCCCTTGAAATATTTTATCTCTATCTTCATTATTAGTCCTTTTTTTTCCAGATCTTCTATGCCAATTTGAATGTTGCCCATATCTAGCTTAACAATCAAAGTTCCATTAACTGATTTAAGACATCATGACTCAATTTTTCTAGGATCAATCTTAGGCATTCTTAGAGGTTTATGGGAAGCCCTAAGATTAATGTTAGCATTAGGCTGAGGTTTTCCACCATGGAGGGCATCCCTAAAATTCATTTTTAGGGTTGAGTCTTTGGAATCCTTACCCTTGAAAGGGGATTCCACAATGGATTTGTCTTGGGGGTGCTCAACACTGGATTCGCTTGAGATCTGAACCATTTTACGATCAGTTGGTTGAAACTTGTTTTGATATTTCTTTAATCCATGCCTTGGATGTCAAGGAATAATATGATTTTCACTTTTATTTTGTGTAGCAAATTGGAAGTAATTTTCAATCAAGTTCACAAAATGAATATTTGTTGAAAGATATATTTATAACCCATATTGGATCCCCTACAATATATCTCACTAAAATCTTGAGCAAAAACCACAAAAATTTTGGCTTCTAGGGCCTAAAGGCCCCAAAAAATAACCTTTGGAGTCATTTTTTCCCAACACAAATGAAACCCTCGCATAGTCGCTTGCTTATTCAAAAAACCCTCATCTAGATACTTATATCAATTGTTGATCAAGTTTTATTGAATGATAAGTTGTTTGACAAGGATGTTAAAGTTTTAATAGATAATGGAGCTACAAATAAATTTTATTTCCACTAGTATTATTTGGGATATGCCAAAAAGATCTGGATTTTTGGCACAAGGGTGGAAAGTCAAGTATGGGTCTAGAAAGATCTACTCAGTGGATCAGTGCTTGCCTACAATTGAGATAACCTTACCCAATGGATCCATAATATAACATTTATATGTAGCTACACTCCATGCTTTTGATATTATCCTAGGGATGGATTAGTTGAAGTCTCATGGAGCCTTAATCAATTTCCAAGAGAGGTGGATGGATTACACCAATAAGGATAAAAAGAGAGTAAGAGTTCAAAGAAGGCAAGGGTAATTTCAAGCCTATATATTATCAACTCTGTATTTGAAAAAAGACATAAAAAGAGGTGGTATGTTGTATGTAGTCAAGATAAATGATAAGACAAACATAAATGTTAGGTATGAGGAAATATTTAAGAAATATCTCATTTTGCATGAATTTAGGGATGTATTTCTAGAAGACCTCTTAGGTATACCACCTTGACATGAATTTGATTTCACCATTGAACTAATACCTAGGGTAGAACCCATTGTAAGGAAACCTTACAAAATGACCCCTATTGAGTTGTAGGAGTTAAAGGTGCAACTTCAAGATTTGTTGGAAAAGGGTTTGATTAAACCTAGTGTGTCACCTTGGGGTGCTCCAATACTATTTATGAAAAAAGGATGGCTCCTTGAGATTGTGCATTAATTACATGATGCTAAATAAAGTAACAATCAAGAATAGATATCCTTTACCAATGATTGATGACCTCTTTGATCAACTAAAGGATGCCACAATATTTTCAAAGATCGAATTGAGATTGGGATATCATTAGTTGAGTATTTGGGAGGAGGATACTCACAAAATAACCTTTAAGACTAGATATGGACACTATGAGTTCATAGTGTTGCCATTTGGGTTGATGAATGCACCATTAACTTCTATGAATATGATGAATAGTGTGTTCAAGAAATATCTAGATTGGTTGGTTTTGGTATGATATATTGATATATTATCACACTAAAGAGGAACATGAACAACATTTAAGGTTAGTGTTAGAGGTGTTGAGAAAAAATCAACTATATGAAAAGTTATCTAAATGTTAGTTCTATACCTCATAAGTTTAGTATTTGGGACATATCATCTTGACAAAAGGAATTATTGTAGATCCTAAGAAAATTGAGGCTATATTAAGTTAGCCTACTTTGGCAAATGTGTTTGAAGTGAGAAGCTTCATGGGGCTCACTAGTTTTTATAGATGAAAGGATTATTCAAAGATTTCCTACTCCATCACCAACCTTTAAAAAAAAAGAAAGGATTTCAAATGGCCAAAGAAATATGAGACCACATTTGAAACCCTGAATAATAAGCTAACTGACATCGATTCTCAAGATACCGGATCCTCTTGGGAATTTTATAGTGTGTACAAATGCTTCCTTAGAAGGTTTGGGTGGGGTGTTGTCCTAGAAAGAGGCTACAATAACATATGAGTCTAGGAAACTCAAGAAGCATGAGTTGAATTATGCTATTCATGACCTAGAGTTGGTGGTATTTATGCATGCACTAAAGATCTAGAGGCACTATTTGTTGGGTAAATATTTTGACCTAAGGACATACCATTAAAGTCTAAGGTATATTTTTATGTAGCCTATACTGAATGCAAAATAGAGAAGATGGATAGAGTTCTTAGCAGAATACAAATTTGGTATTGATTATATCAAAGGGGAAAAAATAAGGCTGCATATGCCTTGAGTAGGATAAGGCACATAAAAACATTAATCCAAAGTCATATAAACTTGATGGACAAAGTCAAATAAATGCAACTACAAGATCAATATTGCATTGAAAATCAGGCTAAAATTGAGGGAACTCTTGAAGAAAGTAAGGATTTCAACATAAAAGATGGATTTTTTTGCTTCAAGTATAGGATTGTTATACCCAAAACTAGTGAATTAAGGAGAATGGTTATGCAAGAGGCAAATAGCTCTCCATATTCTGATCATCTAGGAGGGTAAAAAATGAGAGAAAACATGAAAAAGACCTATTGGGTAGGAATGAAATAAGATATCACTAGTTTTATTGCAAGATGTTTAGAATGCCAAAAGGTTAAGGTAGAACATCGACACCCAGTAGGGAAATTGTACCCACATGATATACCTACATAGAAATGGTAGGTAATATCTATGGATTTTATTATGGGTTTACCTAAGAATAGGTACCAACATGATGTAATTATTGTGGTGGTCAACAATTTGATCAAGGTTGCACATTTTATACTGGGAAACATCAAGGATGATGCATCGATGGTGGAAAATAAGTTTACCTAATATATTTTTAGGTTACATGGTTTTATTGAGGTGATCACATCAGAAAGGGATTCTAGATTTACATCAGAGTTCTGGCAAGCTCTTCACTATATAGTGGAAACTAAGTTGAACATCAGTTTTGCATATCATTGAAAAAATAGATGGAAAAATAGAGAGGGTGGACCAAGTTTTAGAGGACATGCTTCACATGTATTAAGGTCTAACTGGAAAGACTGTTTACATCTAGTTGAATTTACATATAATAATGGAAACATGCATCCTTGGGAATGGTTTCATTTGAAGCCTTGTATGGTAGAAGATGCATAATACCTCTATCATGGGATAATCTAGAGGATTGAACCAAACACTATCAGGGAGATGGAGGAGCAACTCAAAGGAAATCAACAAAGGCTCAAGGAAGTTGTTGATTTCCAGAAGAGCTATGCTGATCTAAAAAGATCACCAAGAGAGTTCTCCATGGGAGATAAACTATTCTTGAGGGTTAGACCCATGAAAAGTTCCATCAAGTCAACTAAGTTGGATCCTCACTATGTTGGGCCTTTTGAGATCATTGATAATATTAATCTAGTAGCCTATAGGCTTGCCTTGCCACCCAACCTATCAAAAATCCATGATACTTTCCACATATCCCTGCTTAGAAAATATGTTGCTAATCCTTCTCATGTTTAGAATATTTCTAAATTGTAGATGGAAGATCCCTTAGCCATTGAGGTGAAACTAGTAAATATTATAGGGTTTTTTTCAAGATATTGAGGAAACGAACCCTAGATTAATGTAAGGTCCTGTGGGACCAATATTCTAAAAATTGTAACTTGGAAAGATGCTGAAGAAATGAGAAAACAATTCACATATTTATTTGAATGAAATATATGTATACTCACTTGGACGAAACACAAACGATTGTGTATAGCCCAAGGGGGAGTATGTAATGGACCTCCTTGGTAGGACTTGTTGGTAATTTTGGGCACTTTGGGTACATTGCCTTTGCTCAAATGTATAAGTTGTCATTGATGTCAAAAGGCATTTTTGTTGATATCAAAAGAGTGTGATGTCAAGAATATCTTGAGAAGCTTCTTTATGTTAAAGGGTTTTTATTAAAACCATGGTGACAAGGCTAAAGGTTTTTCTTAAAACCATTTGGACTCATTAAGGGTTTTTATTAAAACCAAGCTTAACTTAATGCAAAGGTCCATGTTTATTATTAATAATTAAATTAACTCAAACCTTTGTCAAAAGGTCCAAGTTTAATTTATTATTAATAAAATAATAATAATTATTTTAATTATTATTAAAGGGTCTTTCAACCCTTAAGCGACGGAAGAAAAAAGAATTCTTTCGCCGATATGTTGCCATCGTTGGAGGAGCGCCGACGTCAAACAGTTAAGGAAGAATGGCTATATAAGTGGGGATGATTTTCTAAAGTGAGCACCTCCGATTATTATTGATATCTGCGATTTGTGGTTACTCTGTATTTTTTGATTTGCGCTTGGCATCTACGATTTGCACTTGCTCTGTTTCGTTTGATTTGCGCTTGGCGTCTGCGATTTGCACTTGCTCTATTTCGTTCGATTTGCGCTTGGCATCTGCAATTTGCACTTGCTCTATTTCATTCGATTTGCGCTTGGCGTCTACGATTTGCATTTGCTCCTTACCTTTCGAACAACGCTTGGTGTCTTCGAGTTGAGCTTGCTCTGTGTCTTCGAATCTCCGATTGACGTCTTTGAAACCGTGCTTGGCATACTCGGATTTGAGCTTGGGCTGCATCCTTACTTTTTGTGTGACGACAGTGGATTGGCAATTGCTCCTGAACTACGTTTTTCAGACTGTGCTGTGAGATGACTAATGCAAGCATTCAGTGACTTACGTCTTGGACAGCGCTCACCAGTTTGCATGTGGTTTGTGGAAGACGTTTACGTTTTCAAAATTCTTGGCGTCAAAGGAAGATAAAAGAGAGGGCAGCGTTGTAGTATTTCGTTGGGCACTTGTGACCCAACGGCGGTGGCGTTTAAGTGAAAGCGCTAGAAGGCAGAGGTGCCGAGTTCGATTCTCTTCGTTGGATTTTTCTTTTGGTCGCGGTGTGCAAAGGATAGTGGCTGTGAATGCGCGGGAGGTATAAGGTTAAGGTATCATATTTGTTTTGACATTGTTTTATTGATGTTTAATGTTTATATGGAGTAATAAGGTGTAAAGAGGTTTTACTTTGTATATATATTGTACTTTGGTGGTTTTTACTAAGTTGGAGAAATAAGGTGTTATTTTGGATCTTTATTATTGTGTATTATTGTATAGTTGCTAACTCTAATTAGTGGCAAATTGAGAGTTAGTGTTGTGACAGATTTTGAGTTCTCCTTCTTCATCAAAGTAAAGGTATGGGCAACATCTTCCATGTATGTTGTTTATGGTATATTTTCTGAAATTGAGTTTGGAGTGAAAAGGTTGTCTACTAGGTATTCTTTGGTGTGAATCTTATTTTCTGGATATTGAAGATTGTTTATGCATTAAAGTTATTGTTGAATTTTTGGGTGAATGCATAATTCTGGTTGAGGAAGAGGAAGCATTTTTGCAATAGGGTTTATGTTAGTAAGTCTTGCTACTTGCTTTGAGATGATGAAACCCTAGTTGTTGGTGAAAAGAATATAAGTATCATTGTTATATGAGATATTGCATGGTTGGCAATTGTTGGGTTGTGTTTCATATTCTTGAGAAAAGCATACTACATCTATCTTATTCTTTTGAGTTTGAGATTGAGTTGAGATTGAGATTGGGAGTTAAGTATAGAAATATTGTCTCAATTCTTTTATGTTTCTATGGATTTGAGATTGAGATTGGGAGTTAAGTATAGAACATATTGGGTCTCTAACAATTCTCTTTATGTTTCTATGAGATTTGAGATTGAGATTGGGAGTTAAGTATAGAACATATTGAGTCTCTAACAATTCTCTTTATGCTTCTATGAGATTTATGAATCACATTGGGTCTCTAACAATTCTCTTTGTGGGTTCATGCTAAGCAAGTTTTTCTTGGTGAGCTTGCTGAGGTTTTGGACAGGTTCCGATGGGGACTTGTGAGCAGGTTTTGGACAGGTTCCAGTGGGGACTTGTGAGCAGATTTGGACAGGTCCTAGCAGAGGACTTGTGAGCTGAGTTTTTGAGAGTTCTATCAGAGAACTTGAGGACAGAGGTGCTTTGGTTCTTTGAGAAGAACCTGAGGACAGATTTGGCAAGTCTTTGAGAAGGCTTGTGTGCAGAGGATTGATTTGTTCAAAGAGTTGGACAGATCTGACAGACAGAGGAAGACTTGTACTAGACCGACTGACTGTGTTTGGTACAGGTAGCTGAGCTACTGTGGACGTGATCATAGAAGGCAGAGGTCTCTTAGGCTAAGCATTGAGGACAAGAGGTCTTCGATGGAAAGGAGTTCCACGTGTTGGCAAGAGGTAGAGGCAATTGATCTTCTGAGGGATCATTTCCAGAGTAGAGGGGAAGGTATCTCCTTTGAGCAGAGGCTCATAAATTCAGATTGGGGGAAGGTGTCTCCTTTGAGCCGAGGCTCATAAACATTGTAATTGGGAAGGTTTCCCAAAGAACTTTGAGATAACTTTTAGAGAAAAGTTTTGTGGACGTAGCCCATGCATTCTGGGTGAACCACGTTAAAATTGGTGTCACTTTGTGGATGATATTGTGCATTGTTTTGATATTGCTTTGGGTATATTGCTTTACTATTTTGAAGTATAAAGGAATAAGTAAAAAGAGGTCTTATACTGTTCACCCCCCTCTCAAGTATAAGCTTGTGTTCTTCAATTGGTATCAGAGCGGGTGCCTTCGAAAAGTTTAACAACTTGAAGGAAAATCTAGTAAAGAACACAATGGATCATTCAAGTGGCAATGCAAGACCTATTCTTGATGGGTCAGATTTTGGTCTTTGGAGTGCAAGGATGAAGGTTCATCTAATGGCACTTGGGAATGAGGTTTGGGAAGTAATTGAAGATGAGTACACTATTCCTGAACATGGTCCTAATACTAAAGAAGAAAGGCTCCTACATCATAGCAATTCAAAAGCAATGAATGCAATCCTGAAAGGCTTACAGAAAGCAGATCTCACCAAAGTGATTCACTGCAAGACAACTAGTGAAATGTGGAATCAGTTGAAGGTGGTTCATACAGGTGATACAAATGTCAGAAAGGCCAAGTTGAGACACTTCAAAGGTATGTTTGAACAACTCAAGATGAATGATGATGAAAATATTAGTGACTACATGCTTCGTATGGATGAAGTTGTTAACTCCATGAAAGACCTAGGTCTTGAGCTTGCTGAAAATGATGTTTGTGATAAGATTTTAAGATCTCTTCCTAATAGATTTAGTGAAAATATTTCTGCTATTGAGGAAGCTAAAGATTTGGATAAGTTGAAAAAGGATGAGCTCCATAGTATACTTGCAACATTTGAGTTGAGAACTCAAGTGAAGGTTGATGTCAAGAAGGAGGCAACTTTCAAGGCTACCAAGAAATCCAAAGGTAAACAACTTCAAGAGAGTGATGAGTCTTCTAGTGATGAAGAGGCATATTACAACAAGAAAGGCAAGTTCTCTAGAAAGCACAAAAATATGAAAAACGTAAGATGTTTCAATTGTGGAAAGTTTGGTCATTATGCTACTAACTGTATCATTGCCAAGGATGAAAGTGATGATGATAAACAGGACTGTAAGAGCAAGGATTCTGAAAAGCACAAGCATCATAGGAAAAACAAAGATGAGCACAACAATCAAGGAAAGAGGTATTCTCACAAACACAAGAAGAGTTTCTACCTAGACAAAGCAAGTAAGTGTTCTAGTAGTGATAGTGAAAGTTCTTCAAGTGATAATGAAAATGAGATGTTGTTCATATCAAAAAAAGAGGAAGAACCAAAACATAGATTCATTATCATGAAATGTCTTAGGTGTGGAAATTTTGGTCACCTTGAGGATGATTGCACAAATAATGATTTGATTTCTAGTATGTATGAGGATGCTTCAGAAAACTATAAAGAAGATGCATGTATGGTTTTTGAAAAGGGTAGCACCTCTAGTGATAAGAAATCTGAAAAAGGCTTTGATGATTCTAATAGCAAACATATAGAGGAAGGTGAAGTAGATCTTAAAGGTGAACTTATTAGTGCTCTTAGTGCTTTGAAAAAGGAAAGAAAGAAGAATGCTAGACTCAAGGATAAGTTGGATGAATGTTGTATGGAGAGAGATGATCTTATAGAAAGTCTTGACTTCTCTATAGCTAAGACACAAGAACTCAAGGATGAGTTAGAATCTAAGGTTCTTGAGTATAGTGAGTTAGAACAGAAAATGGCTTCTTTGAAAGAGGAAACTAAAGGGTACAAGGATAAGCTTCACAGGTTTCAAGATAGCTCCAAAAAGGTTAAGTCTCTCATCAAAGGTCAAAGAAAGACAACAGATAAAACAGGCCTTGGTTTTGTTAAGCATCACAAGGAACAAGTTGGAGAGTCTAGTAAAAGACTCCAAAAGGAAGAGAGTTCTGATGAGGAAAGTATTTCAGATCATGAGTCCTTGAATGATAGATGCACAGAAATAGAAACCAGAATTCAGAATGAGAAGAAGAAGTTTTCAAAACCTAAGAGGTCAAATAAAGGAAAGTTTCAAGGCAGATGTTTTGCTTGTCACAGGTTTGGTCACATAGCTTCACATTGCATGGCTCAAGTGAAAAAGGTAAATGACAGTTTCAGAGGTGGTAATTTCTTTCAAGGGTATTGCTACTCTTGTCAACAGCTTGGGCACAAGGCAGTTTATTGCAAGGCAAATATCGAGAACAGGTTTGATCAAGTTTGGTCGAACAGTTTGATCAAGTTTGGTCAGAACAGGTTTGGTCAGAATAGGTTTGGTCGTAATAGGTTTGGTCAGAATTGGTGGATTCAAAGAATAGGTATGCCTAAAAGAAATAACATTGTTACTTGTTATAAGTGCAACAATGAAGGTCACACAATTAGACAATGTAGAGCTGAAATTCCAGAATACAGGAACAGGAATAGTGGCATGATCAGGTCCAAGGATCAAGGCATGGATAAAAATAGGGATGAGAACAAGAACAAGAACAGTGACAGGAATAGGAATATGGACAAAGAATTCAAGAGAAGGCCCGACAAGGAAGTTATAGACGCTGATGATGATCGATACCTAATGGGAGTTTTACTCCCACCCCAAAATTAATCACCTCATCAAGAGGTGGGGGAGGGACTAAGCTAAGAGGCTAATTCTTAGTCCCGAGCCCCAAAGGTGGCCCTTTGCCATTGATGACAAAGGGGGAGAGATATGAGTAAGGGGGAGAGCTTCAAAGTGAAGAGGAAAGCTTCAAGTCAGGGGGAGCAAAACTTCAAAGGAAGATTCTCAGTTGTTAGCACAGTTGGTTTCAGTTGGTTTCAGTTTTGGCTCTTGAGAAGTGTTTTCAGTAAAGGTTTGCCATCAATGACAAAGGGGGAGATTGTTGGCAATTTTGGGCACTTTGGGTACATTGCCTTTGCTCAAATGTATAAGTTGTCATTGATGTCAAAAGGCATTTTTGTTGATATCAAAAGAGTGTGATGTCAAGAATATCTTGAGAAGCTTCTTTATGTTAAAGGGTTTTTATTAAAACCATGGTGACAAGGCTAAAGGTTTTTCTTAAAACCATTTGGACTCATTAAGGGTTTTTATTAAAACCAAGCTTAACTTAATGCAAAGGTCCATGTTTATTATTAATAATTAAATTAACTCAAACCTTTGTCAAAGGTCCAAGTTTAATTTATTATTAATAAAATAATAATAATTATTTTAATTATTATTAAAGGGTCTTTCAACCCTTAAGCGACGGAAGAAAAAAGAATTCTTTCGCCGATATGTTGCCATCGTTGGAGGAGCGCCGACGTCAAACAGTTAAGGAAGAATGGCTATATAAGTGGGGATGATTTTCTAAAGTGAGCACCTCCGATTATTATTGATATCTACGATTTGTGGTTACTCTGTATTTTTTGATTTGCGCTTGGCATCTACGATTTGCACTTGCTCTGTTTCGTTTGATTTGTGCTGTCTAGATTTGCACTTGCTCTATTTCGTTCGATTTGTGCTTGCCATCTGCAATTTGCACTTGCTCTATTTCGTTCGATTTGCGCTTGGCGTCTACGATTTGCATTTGCTCCTTACCTTTCGAACAACGCTTGGTGTCTTCGAGTTGAGCTTGCTCTGTGTCTTCGAATCTCCGATTGACGTCTTTGAAACCGTGCTTGGCATACTCGGATTTGAGCTTGGGCTGCATCCTTACTTTTTGTGTGACGGTAGTGGATTGGCAATTGCTCCTGAACTGCATTTTTTCAGACTGTGCTGTGAGATGACTAATGCAAGCATTCAGTGACTTACGTCTTGGACAACGCTCACCAGTTTGCATGTGGTTTGTGGAAGACGTTTACGTTTTCTAGATTCTTGGCGTCAAAGGAAGATAAAAGAGAGGGCAGCACTGTAGTATTTCGTTGGGCACTTGTGACCCAACGACGGTGGCGTTTAAGCGAAAGCGCTAGAAGGCAGAGGTGCCGAGTTCGATTCTCTTCGTTGGATTTTTTCTTTTGGTCACGGTGTGCAAAGGATAGTGGCTGTGAATGCGCGGGAGGTATAAGGTTAAGGTATCATATTTGTTTTGACATTGTTTTATTGATGTTTAATGTTTATATGGAGTAATAAGGTGTAAAGAGGTTTTACTTTGTATATATATTGTACTTTGGTGGTTTTTACTAAGTTGGAGAAATAAGGTGTTATTTTGGATCTTTATTATTGTGTATTATTATATAGTTGCTAACTCTAATTAGTGGCAAATTGAGAGTTAGTGTTGTGACAGATTTTGAGTTCTCCTTCTTCATCAAAGTAAAGGTATGGGCAACATCTTCCATGTATGTTGTTTATGGTATATTTTCTGAAATTGAGTTTGGAGTGAAAAGGTTGTCTACTAGGTATTCTTTGGTGTGAATCTTATTTTCTGGATATTGAAGATTGTTTATGCATTAAAGTTATTGTTGAATTTTTGGGTGAATGCATAATTCTGGTTGAGGAAGAGGAAGCATTTTTGCAATAGGGTTTATGTTAGTAAGTCTTGCTACTTGCTTTGAGATGATGAAACCCTAGTTGTTGGTGAAAAGAATATAAGTATCATTGTTATATGAGATATTGCATGGTTGGCAATTGTTGGGTTGTGTTTCATATTCTTGAGAAAAGCATACTACATCTATCTTATTCTTTTGAGTTTGAGATTGAGTTGAGATTGAGATTGGGAGTTAAGTATAGAACATATTGGGTTTAATTCTCTTTGTTTTATGAGATTTGAATTGAGATTGGAGTTAGTATAGAACATATTGGGTCTCTAACAATTCTCTTTATGTTTCTATGAGATTTGAGATTGAGATTGGGAGTTAAGTATAGAACATATTGAGTCTCTAACAATTCTCTTTATGCTTCTATGAGATTTATGAATCACATTGGGTCTCTAACAATTCTCTTTGTGGGTTCATGCTAAGCAAGTTTTTCTTGGTGAGCTTGCCGAGGTTTTGGACAGGTTCCAGTGGGGACTTGTGAGCAGGTTTTGGACAGGTTCCAGTGGGGACTTGTGAGCAGATTTGGACAGGTCCTAGCAGAGGACTTGTGAGCTGAGTTTTTGAGAGTTCTATCAGAGAACTTGAGGACAGAGGTGCTTTGGTTCTTTGAGAAGAACCTGAGGACAGATTTGGCAAGTCTTTGAGAAGGCTTGTGTGCAGAGGATTGATTTGTTCAAAGAGTTGGACAGATCCGACAGTACAGAGGAAGACTTGTACTAGACCGACCGACCGTGTTTGGTACAGGTAGCCGAGCCGCTGTGGACGTGATCATAGAAGGCAGAGGTCTCTTAGGCTAAGCATTGAGGACAGGAGGTCTTCGGTGGAAAGGAGTTCCACGTGGCCGGGCAAGAGGTAGAGGCAGTTGATCTTCTGAGGGATCATTTCCAGAGCAGAGGGGAAGGTATCTCCTTTGAGCAGAGGCTCATAAATTCAGATTGGGGGAAGGTGTCTCCTTTGAGCCGAGGCTCATAAACATTGTAATTGGGAAGGTTTCCCAAAGAACTTTGAGATAACTTTTAGAGAAAAGTTTTGTGGACGTAGCCTGTGCTTTCGGGTGAACCACGTTAAAATTGGTGTCACTTTGTGGATGATATTGTGCATTGTTTTGATATTGCTTTGGGTATATTGCTTTACTATTTTGAAGTATAAAGGAATAAGTAAAAAGAGGTCTTATACTGTTCACCCCCCCTCTCAGTATAAGCTTGTGTTCTTCAGGACTTATTCTTGATATCAAGTTATGTATTGATGTGTGGATATCTAATGCATAATCTCATTTTATGTTGTCAATAAGAGTGGGTAGTTGCACTTTATGCTTTGATTTATATTCTTGGAATATGGTATTGTTGATGTATTTGTGGTTGTAGGACTAGGTACTCTCACCAATGAATTGGTATGGTACAACTACCTAAGTTGAGATTTTTTTTGAAAAATGATGGATGATTTGTTCATCGACAACTCAAGTGTAAAAGAATACCCTTCATGTAGATGTGTTGCATATATGTTTGATGTTAAGCACACCTTTGGGCTATGAGATTATTATTGGAAAATAAGTCATCCTTAGTATGATGGGGATAATGCTTGGGTTATCTTAAAAAGCCATTTACTCAAGGACAAAATGGGTGGTGCATATAGTTGTATTGCTTTTGGATGGTTTTTAAGATGTAAAATCTTAGTATTAATAGTAATATGACATTATTAATGCTAGGATTTCAATATTGATATTAGTGATTAATATTAACATCCGATATTGAATAAAATTTTGTACTATGACTAATAACATAGGAAATATAATAAAATGTGTTGATTTATGAATTAAGTAGATAGTTTTTCTAAAGTTAGCCTCACAAACATTAATAGGTTTGTTAATATATTTCTTTCTAGAAAATATTTAAATCAACTTTAATAAATTAAATTAAAGTAATGGAAATCATCTTTATAACGTTGTATGGTGGGCTCCATAAGGTGTTCTTGTAATGTCGAGTGGAGATGTTATGATCCACATGAAAGAAGGTTGGCTCCTTCGTTATCTTGGCTAGAATTTGCCATGCATATATGACATGGAAATTGCTTTGTGATAGTTAGAAAAACCTTAGAAGTGCAGAGACCAAAAGGAGGGACTATAGCCTCGAGTAGCAACATTGTCCAATTATTTCCAATAGAGGTACTTGCACTTGTAGGTATAAATTTAATGTAATTTATGTAGATGCTTGCATTGGAAGTTAATTAGATCTATGATTGCTTAAAGTTTTTGCTTTGCACTTGCTTGTTCGAGTTTGCTTTGGGATTTTGTCTTGCACCCCCCCTCTTTAGAAGCTTGGTTTTTTTTCTTTGTGATTGTACTTGGAAGCTATCTAGGACTAGTGCAGGTGTGTTGGCTTCTTTTAGATCATCAAGAGTTCCCTACATGTGAACCTTTGCATGTTAGCTTACATAAAGCTATGGAAAGTCGTTATGTGAGAACCTTTTTCATTAAGCGCTAGTCAATCTTGCTTTCATTGTTGTTGGTTGGGTTGAGATAGATAGTAGCTTGTGCCTTTTTGTTAGTATTTGGGTCTATAGCATGGTATTGTGTCAGTCTAGTTAGGTTGTGTGCGATCTTGAGTTAGTTGAGTGTTTGATGATGCACTCAAGTATTTTCTAGTCTAAGTTCTTAGGTGGTGTTGGGTAGTGTGATGTTAAGCTCATGTTCATGTGGTTTGGTCATACCCTAGTTCCTTGGAGTTGTTGTTGTAGAGGGTTTGGTTGTTTCCCTTGTGTGTGCTGATGGGTACCTTAATGTTTTTATGGCATTTTAGGCTCTGTTGGATAAGAGTTGTTGGTTGATATTTATTAAATGTTATGCTTTAAATCTAGGGTTTATTAATGTATTAAATTTGCTCTTCAAATTAGAAGATGGAAACTTTTATATTTATTTGATATTAAAATTTAAAGTTCATTTATTTAAAATACCATTTGTTTAATTAAAAGATAAGGATCCTATCTATGATGCTCTTTAGCCAAATGCTAAAGATCCTTTAGTGTATGTTGTCCTTCTTAAATAAAAGTTAGTGATCCTTTTATGCATAGTGTCTTTACTTTCCTTTAAAGTTAAAGAGAAATTCTATAGGTTGTTCTTTTAATTAAAATTGTAGAAATTTTATGGCAATATTCTAGTATTTAATAAGACAGTGGATTAGTTAATTAAAATGTTTTATTGAATAGGGATGTAATTGTTTGAATGAAAATCTATTTGAATGATTTTCTTTTACAAAAAAAAGGAGCTTTTATTTTTCTAAATGATATAATGGTTTCCTGAGACTTGAGTAGGTAGGGAAATCATTATAGAGAGAAGTATGGGATTCTCTCCTTGTTTGTTTGAACAATATTGTCCACGGTTGATTGCATCCATATTTAGATAATGTTAAGTTGCACTGCATTAAGAGTTGTCTTGATCCAAAATTTCCTAAAAGTCCCTGGGATATTCCTTCATAAAAAAACATTTTGAAAAGAAGGTGGTGTAGAGGTCACTTGGGCAGATTGTCTCTAATGTACTTGGGAATGAAAAGTTGCTATGTAACATTTAGATACTTTATTCCTGAATTAATAAGTTTTGGGAAGTCTTCATGTGGATGTAAGGAAATTTTGGCTTTGTGTAAATGAAATAATGAAAGGATATTAATCTTATAAGAATGCTAAAAATAATATTGGGATTCTTTTGTGAACCTTACTTATAAAAACAATCTCTCTCTCGGGTTGGTTTGGTGGGTTGTTACGTTAAATGACTCAGACATCCAGTCAAGATAAGTATGATGATGACAGTCTCAGACTTGACAACTATTATGGTCAAAGGGTACTTCATTTAATGTTTAGGTTCCTTAGGAGGAGTAGTTGAGATTTTCAGATCCACCTACAAAAAGTTTTGGAGAGAACATTTCCTTGTTGTAATCTATAAATAATAGTAGTATAGACTGTAATAAGGTTTGGTAAGTTTACATTTGTATCCTCTTATAACATTTTCTTTATTTTATTTTCGTAGAGCAGTTGGCTCTTGAATGACTTGTGGAAAAATTGAACCCCTTATTTTGGCTTAATCTTTGTAATCAATTACTTACACACACACATATAGAGGCTTGTATCAATTTTAGACTATCCATCTGTGGCTCTCTTGTGGATTTATTTCTATGTATATGTGTGACTATAGTTTTTACCTGTTCATGAGTTTTTCTTATGTATGTGTGTGTGGGAGGCCTACGCCAATTTTTGAACTAGCCATTTATAGTTTTCTTGTAGACCCAATTCCTTATGCACATATATGTGGGTGGAGTTCATCTATGCTTAATTATGTTAATAAGAGGAAGCATTCACCATTGGCATATTACGTTTAGACTTGCTATGCAGGGGGATCTTAGCAGATCTTTTTGCACGTCACCATATTTTTCCTTTTGTTGAGCTATTTTACTTTTGTTTCTCTCATCCCTTTTCTCTATAGAGTTCAATTATGTCTTAAAGATCACATCTTAACAAGGGTCCAACCTTGTAAAAACTCTTGGAGTCTCTCGATTCAGCCAATCCTTGTGCTTTTGGCTACGATCCTATTGTGTTTCTCCTCATGAGGTACGATTGTTCTAATTGAGTCAATCAAAGATGTCAATATTTTAATGGCATGCCTAGTGGGACCCTAATAATATATCATTGGTTCCAAAATCATAACAATAAGTTAGGCTCAAACTTAGTGAGGGTCGTTGCCTATTTCCACTTGTTGAAGCACCTCTTTACTCACCTAGTGACTTGGATCTAGAATGAATACTAGAAGAAGCTACTACAAAAGATACTAGATTGAGGATATGGTAAGAGCCTTAGTCTATCTACTTCCAAAAGAAGTCATTCTCACTTGGTGACTCTACGCCAATAGAAGAAACCTAGATGTATGTAGGCAATACTTTCCACCAAAGCTTATATTGCTATATTTCAAAATATGGTCAAATCCTTAGTCAACATTCCCCCAAGCTAGGGAGATTCAAGTCCTTTATGTCTCCCAAGGCCACCTAGTGTATGAAAAAACTCTTAGAGTTTGTACTAACAATATTACTAGAATATACTAGCAAGGGCCCAATTACTCTGCTAGAGCACCTAAAGGAGCTGGTATTTATATACCAAACACATAATATTGTAGAGCAAGATGTGTCTTTGAGGTTGTTAGTGTCATAATTCAAAGGAGAGGCACTCAAAAAATATGAATCTCTTCTTCCTTATTCAATTGAATATGGGATCAACCGACTTCTTTACTCACCAACAATTTCATAATAAAAGTTGAAGAAAAGAAAGTTGAAATAAAAAAGGAACCAATCTTGGAGGAAGAAGTCCCTCCTACCCATCATGTAGAAGAAATCAACCAAATAAGTAACCAACCAATCTTACCAAAATTAAAGGATAACCAATAATTCATGACCTCTAACAAGGAAAACCTATTAGAAAAATTAGTCACAAAAGAAATGGTCGTCTAAACTCAATCAGCTTGGAAAATTGAGGAGATAGGGCCTAAAGCAACAAGATGGGAAATCTCAAAGCAAACCCAATTGAAATTTTTGTCTTCCTCACTTTTATTAGCATATAAGAATACACTATTAAGGGAAAAGGGATCTCAGAGGATGAGTGCTTTAAGGCCTACACTCTACGTATATATGAGTTTTAAATGGTCATTCTATTTTATCCCTGTTGGCAAGAAGGTAGCCAAGTTAAGAAATCTAGTAATCAAAAGCACATGCACCTATGAAGGACAAAATTTCTAATGGATGATTATAGTATGGGATCCAGGCCAAAATAATTTTAAATTTGGAGGCATAAACTAATTGAAATTTGTGTCTCTCTAGAAAATACACACACACATACACACACACACATACATACATACATACATACATACATACATACATACATACATACATACATACATACATACATACATACATAAAAGGAGACACACACATTGAGTTTAGGAAAGGTACTAGGGGGCTATCACAACAATTAAAAGAACCATATCAGGCATATGGTGTTCAATGGATAAAAATTGAAAAGGGTGATAGGTGGATGCCTTTGAGCTAAGACTAAAAAGGAGACTCATCCAATGGTAAACCAAGACACATGAATCAAGGGGTTTTGTTAATCAAGGAAATTCTAGAAGTATTATTCCTAAAGGAAATATAAATTCCAAAAGAAGAATAGAGGCAAAAGTTGCTTCTCTCTACCACAAAACCCCTACAAGTAGCACCATAGCAAGTTATAACCCATGATTCGATATGGTAAATCCAACAATATCTAGTGAGCCCAAGAAAAGGAGCAAAAACATGGCCACCTTGCACAAGCCTACAAAAAAGGGTAGGGTAGGCGTAGGCAATAAAAATTGAGCTACCAAAAAGTATTGAGGATTAGGCCAAAAGGGTCAATGACCCTAATATATCAAAATATGGGATGATATTGGAAAGAGAAGCTTATAAAAGACAAATGGAAGTTGAAAAAAATATTTCATAGTAAAAATATGAAATAGTTGTCTTGCCCAATACCTCCTCTCCCTAGTACACCCATATTAAGAGCTGGTAAAGACATGCACAGGGTAATATGACCCTCACTCCAAAATACTTCTGGGTCCCAAAGGCAAAGCCTTTCGAGTAATTATATCTAGGTATGCTATCCAAAAAATGCTTCATGTACCAAAGGGTTTCATAATGAGTCCATAAATTACAAAAATGTATTATTTAAAAATGAAATACAAATTAGATTGTTGAAACTAGAAACTTGTTAAGGCTGTAAATACCATGTCTAAAATTCTTGTGGAGAATGGTATTTTTACACAAGCTAAAGATGTCCTAAGTATAATAGCTTTCATCTTCAGAGTCCTAAACAACACAAAAATAACAAAAGAGATGATACCCATCATGCATCTGCTTAAGAACAATGTAAAGAAAATATTGCTTGCTCTTAACATCAACAATTTTATTGCTTGATAGATTCATGAGGGACTAATCAAATTTGAAGAAAATTAAGAAACTATGTTTTGTTCATTATTAGTACATCTTAGTCTTTACCAAAATAGCTAGAATTTTGAGCACCTAAATTTTAACAATGGAGATGAACAAGGGGAGGCAAATCCTGTGACTAACTAGATGAAGATCCTGTATAACCATTCCTCTTATTTTATATTTTCAAATAAATTCCTAGTCCCCACAATAGCAACATTCAAGGGAGAGGAGTCTATGAAGATATTGGGAGAAACCATCTATATCCTAAAAACAAAAATAAAAGGAGATTGGTATTTCTTGGAGGAAAAAAATGTAGTTCATATGTTTGTTTTAGGGGAGAAATATTTATCTTGTCAACATATGTGACCAACAATGTGGTATGTATTGACATCTCAAGGCAAGTAGATTTAATAGATTCTACCTATGCAAGTCGATTAAAATAAGCTAGGATTTTACAAAACCCTATCCCAACTAGGAACAATAACCTAAGAGAAAAGAAAAGTGGTTGAGGAGTTAGAAGTAAAGATAAAACAACTAAGGTTAGAGGTTCTAAAAGATACATGGAGGTACGAACCTAACGATAAATTTGTAGCATGTTTAAAAAATGCTCATATATCTAGAAAGTTCAAACATGAATTGAGATCCGATCTAGAAAAATACAGGAGCAAATAGGAAGGGGTTTTACCCTTACTAAAAAAATAACTTTTCCTATAATGGGAGCCTCAAAAGAAAATATAAAAAATTTTATATAAGAAGATAAGAGACTTCAACCCTGCAATAGCAGTTAGAACCTCTGTAAAAAAAAAACTTAAGTTGGAATGGAGCGATAACAAAATCAAAGCATGGTGGAGATTTTGCCAAGAAATTGACCAAATGAGGACACCCTATGGAATCCTGGACCTAGATGAAGCCCAAGTGTTTAGTATGGCTTATGGCCAAGAGCACCTGAAGAAGGCATCAATAAAAAATAAGAATGAAGTAGTAAAGACCAATATTAATCAAAAGAAAGCCATAAGGACTTCACTAGGTCACTTGAGTGAGGAGAAAGAGCAAAAAAATCAAAAGAAGGACCTCTACTAAAGAAACAAAATATGATAATCCAATAGGAATCATCAAAAGAAGAGGAGAGACATGAAGTCCAAGTTCTTAAAGGGGCTCATCATATTCAAGAGTAGAAAGCTAGGCCTAGCGTACAGGTACAGGAAAAATAGGAGCAAGCATTAATGGAAGAGAATTCCATGAAAATATTAGTGACCATATTAGATAAAATAGATAAATCAATGGAAATGATATTAAAAGAAGGGATAGGGCCTCTAATGGATCCTACAACCCTCTTAGAGGAATAATTTTTTTTCCCAAAAGCAATGACCATAGCAAAAAATACCCCAAAAGTGGTCATTATATTAGATAACAATCCAAAAAAGCCTTCCAACCACTCAAGTGACCAAATTCAAAGGACTTCACATCCTCTCGATGCCATTTCCATTTCCTAATCTAAATCCCCTTTTAGAAAATTGCATGATGTACAATCTCAAGGATTGTAGAATTAACACCAAAAAATAGAATGAATAAATCAACAAAAGCAAGCACTATTCTCAAGACTGCAAACCTCTACCCAAAGATATTTCCATTTTGTTCCTCAGTATGAAGTTTTAAAAATCTCTAGAAAGGATACATTAGCGACAAAGCTTGAGGACTAGATGACAGAACATGACTAGCTGATAGCAATAAAAAGTCTTAATCTAAAAGAGATGTAGACTAGAGCTAGGATGCGATTCAGATAGGAAATGGGGAATATAGTTGAACATGATTGTGAGACCCTAAAGTTTAGACTAGAAAAGATGAAGGATGAAAACACTAAGGGGCTTTAAAGCAAAGATAAAATCTCTCCAATGACAAGTAGACATACTAGTTAAACACTTGGAAGATTAGCCTATAGATCCCCTTATAAATACTAAAAGAGAACAAATCGAGGGAATCTTAAGACAATTAATTGAACAAGAGGTGAAATATTATGTGGAAAGGTAGAATATACAAGAGGAAAATGAAAATATTGAACAAAAAAATATAATGGAGTGACGAGAAAAGATTCAAGGCCTAGTTAAGGGAATCACTGCCACCTATTGGGATCACATCATCAATGTGGCTCATCCACTCTACCAAATATTCAAGTTTATTATAGTGGTTGAATTGGAAACACAAGTCAGGCAGGACATTGAATATACCATGGCTAAGATTTTACAAAGCTAGTGGAAGCCAAGATATATCAAGAGAAGCTAGTTCTGATAACTCAATATCAATTGTAAGTCATGGGTATTCTTGACACAAAAGCATCAATGAAAAATATAATGACCCTCATCCATAAGGAGAGAGTTGCACACACGTGAAGCCCAAATATTGTCACTAAACAATGCAATGGTATGGTTCAAGGTTGAAATTGGTGTATTGTTACAAAAGGGGCTCCCTTCCCATTACAATGAAGAAAATGAGATGATGATGGAGCAAGGATATATATAAATCCTCAAAGAATGTGTTAGCTTTTGATGCTTAATACTTAAAGCAAAATAACCACAAGATCTAAAATAAAGTTGTTGTATGAAATATAAGTCAATGGCAATATTCTAAACATATAAAACTCATAAATAACTTCTGCAACAACTCATAAAAGTGCCATTAACAAATGCTCACGAAAATAGTATCTTGATAGAATAAAGATCTCCAATACACCATACTTCCACACACTCTCACTCTACATTGTGTCTCACACACACACACATAGACACATATATAATGGAATGTGACTCTTCATATGGAGTACTCTTGGCCTTCACTCTTCTTGAGACTCTTCACTTTCCTACTCTATGGACTCATGTGCACATGGACTATTATGCACATTTACATTATTAAATACTTTGCACATTCTAATAATACTTGTGCATTTATTACATTGCATAAAGTAAATACTCACACTCTAATCTAGGACACTCTCCTAATCTAAATATGTACCCAAGGTGGTACATTAGCATGTACCAAATAATGTAATATATGCTAACACCCCCTTGTATTACATTATTTGGTTATTGAAGACTTTAGTCTTCAATATAGTCTTCATATTTTATCTTCAATCTATCTCTAGTAAATTTATATCTGGAGTCTTCAAATAAGTATCTTCTTTTGGTTTTGTCTTCACCTTGATTTTGGAACTCATGTTGTCTTTTCTTGTTTTCTTCATTCCACTACTTTTATGTATTCCAAAGTTTTTGATATGATATTCATCCTTGAATTTTTCCAAGTAGCCTTGATGAACAAGAGATCTCATTATCTTACAAGTCATAAGTGGATTAGGATTAATCCATTTTCTTTGCCCTGGTTCTTTGGATGACCTTTCTTCATGTTCTTCAAAAATTTCAAACTTGAATCCATTGTTAATAGATGCTTCAGAAATAAGAACTTGAAAAAGATAATCTAATATGAATATTAATATATTTTCAAATCTTCTATAGTACTTGTCTTTATAGTAGCAAAAAATAGATGAGTGAGATTTTCCTCCATAATATTTACATGGATGGAAATTCCAACAATTTGCTTTCTCATGACCAATCTTATTGCAATAAGTACATCTTGAAAATATCTCCACTTCTTTGTTACTCCTTTTTGAAATTTCAAGTTCATCCATTTTCTTGATCAACTGATATAACCATTTGTGTATAATTGAGGTGATTCTACCTTTGCTTCTTTCATAAGTCTGTAAGAAATCTTTTTGACCAACATCTGCTACTTTTTGAGAATAATTTTTGAGTTTACTCTCAATATTTCCATTAGTATAATTGTCATCAATTTCTTCTATCATATTGTTAGAAGATGTCTTTATAGAATCTACTCTTGTTAAACTATCAATTTGTGATTCCTCAAGAGTCTTTCTAAGCCATATTGGTTCTTCTCTTCTAATCACACTTTTCATATTGTTATTATCTCTTGAATCAAGTATATCTCTAAACCATTTTGATTCCTTGAATCCTGTATACTTAATAAGTTCTTCCATAGTTCTTCTAAAGTAGACTTCCTTGTAACTCCCTAGTCTCAAAAATGAAAGATAACTTTGATAAAAAATTTCAAATCTCTAAACCTTTGAGGTTGACTACCTTATGTCTCCCTAGTTTTGAATGTATTGTCTCACCTTGATAAAACCTTTTCAACTTCTAAATTTTAAGTTGAATTTGAGTATATGATCAAATACTAACTTTCAATTCTTCAAATCATGTAGTATACCTTGTATTTCCTAATGTTTGGATAATGATCAAACAATAGTTTTGACAAAGGTTTCAATTCTTCAAATCTCTAGGTTGAATTCCTTTTATCTCCCAAATTTCAAAAATATAATTTCTCAATTCTAAATTTCACAAACCTATGTTGGTGTTGAATTCCTTATAACTCCCCAATTAGAAATTTAGAAATTCTATAAAAGATATTTGCAAGTTTTGTATTCCTAATTTGATGTAGGAAACCTTATTTCTCCAAAATTATCAATTTGCAAATATTTCAAATTATTTTACAATCTCAAATAATCCAATTACAAAACTTCAAATTAATTTCTCAAATTTTCAAATCAACTTTTCAAATTCTCATAAAACTTTTCAAATAGAAATAATGTCTCTAAGGTTTTAAATTTCACTTCTATACCTTATCTCTCCAATAATCAAGCAAATAGATTAATTTCTCTTCAACCTTAGAAAATAATAATATTACCCAACCTTATAACTCCTAAATTGGGAAAATAATCAAATTGTAAATAAATTGCTTTACCTCCAAACTTGAGGTGTGAAATATTTGGTCAAAAATGTTTGAACTTCCCTTGAATGGAGCTCTTCCATGAAATATCACTCCTCTATCGCACGTATGGTGCTTCTATCCACTCTACCATACTCAGACTCGATGCTACATGAATATGAATGAATTTGCTACACTCTGCTCTATGCTAGATGGTCAACAAAGTTGAGTTCAAACTTTGTATGGCACTCTTCTTCAACGAACAATCCATATTGCTCTTTAATGGTAAAATCATATTTTGAATTCTTATTATTACTTCACACTGCTCATGTATTAATATATGCCTTAAATATTTTGATTCTTCCCAAGGTGATTGGTGTTCTATTTTTGAGATACCAAGTGACAAATAATGTCTCCACCTCTTCAAATGAGTGCTTGATTCCTCCTACGTGCTTCTTCACTGTGTAATGCTCAGTAATGAGCAATATGAACATTTTGAAAATATTATGACATCCTAGACATTTCATACACCACGTGGCATCATCAAACTTGCAACCTCAACGTACACTTGTGCGGTGTGATCTCTTGGTGCTTGATTCACCCCAATTCACCCTTATTAAATGTTCCAACTTCTCCATTCTCACCCTTTAATGTCCAATGAATGTATTTTCTGCTACCTATTCGTATACCATACTTGTCCTCCTTGGATGGTGCTTATTTAAGGTCTCAATGCTCTGGTCCTCCACCTCAAACTAGTGATACAACTTCGATGGCTCTATCTTGGTGAATATTTCACCTCTTTGGAGGTTGTTCAAAGATTTCCATGGTAGATATTTCTCCTCTACGTTCGATGGCGTTGATGACTTGAGCTTCGCCCTAAGTTACTCTTCCTTCAATACAATGGTACCTCCACTTGTGCTTGGTGGTTCTACCAATCCTTTGGTGACTTTTCTTCACCAATATTTTTTACAATTTTTAGTGCTCCTCTTGGTGTCTTTAAACACCTTAAATATACCTTATCTTTAATCACTATTCGACATTCTTTTATTTAATAGAGATTATAAAAAATCTGCACTTATTTTGATTATAAAAACAACATATGTTACTTCTTCTTATCACTATATTTCAAGCAAAATTTAACTCCACTTTATGCTATTGTATTTTGTAGGTTCAAATATGACAATAGTGTCTTCTTATTTAGCTTGGAGACACTCAAATTCAACTTTCTTTCTAAAGGCTTTAAAACTTGAATATGTAGCTAATAAAACACTTTCTTTAATGCTTTAATAAAACACTTTTATAGCTACCTTTTTGCTCACCAAGCTTGCTGCCCAAAATGGTGAAATCACAACTCCTTTGCTTCTTGAAATTGCTGCCCAATATCCTGCAATATTGTTGTCCAAAAATATTTTGATTTGCAGCTATTTTCTTCTCAGATTATGTAGACACCTAAAAAATATCATGTTTAGGAGACTACTCATATGGGCACATTTGTAGACCATACAAATGAGATTGGATATTTCCAAGACTAAGAAGTGATTCTAATCACTCATTTTAGGTAGTTTAGGCCTATATAGCCTTAGTCGTTGACGACATCAGCGACTAAGGGTAGCCTATCCCTAGCTGCACTGAGTGAGAGTGGCTAGCCCTGTAACAAACTCGACCTTATTGAGCCAAGCAAAATCAGTTGCAATAACCCAATTACAATGATTTTGGAGCAATTTTGGGCTGTGAAGCTTCCAGAAGGTTCCTACCAACTGCTCAAGCCAAATAATTCTTGATCTTGGCTTTCTTGAGAAGCCAAGATTGGGATTTGAGGAAGCCTATGTATAGACCCCCTAAAGAGACATAATGATCATAAATTGAATACAACGAAGCCCTACCAAATTGTAGAGCCATTTCACATCACTTGAGAAGTAGTGAGATGCTGCCCAATTACAATTTGACACCTGCATTTGCAACAATGGAGCTTCCAATAGCTTGAGGAGCAAGCTTGCCATTCCACATCAATCCATCACAAATTCAAGAGATTTCAATCAAAAGTATATGTTTAGACACACCGACGACCCTTGATCATCAATTTAATAGAGAAATTATGCATCTTTAAGCCTGATTTCAAGAGCATAACACTTTTTGCATGGTCACTATTTTCAACAGTGGCCCACAGGCTTAGCTACTGAATTCAATAGTGGCTAGTAGAGCCAGATGCTATGAGCGATAGCGACTAGGGTTTGACATGCAAAATCCTTTTATTTAGCCATAAATTTATATTTATTATCATGCATTTAGCTTAACTTAACATAGATTAATCATATCTCATGCATTTCCATGGTTTATCCGTAGTTTCATAGGCATATTTGCTTTAATTTGTGCATTTCATGCTTTTCTTTACATGCTTTCATATATTAGGTCCCTTTATGCTTAATTTGCAAGATTACATGCATCTTTAGGTTCCTTTATATGTTTCAAGATTTGCTTCATGCTTTATTGTCAACCTTTTAGGCAACTTTATGCATCTTTATGTATGTTCATGCATTCTTTACATATTTTCTCTATTTCATGCACTTTCTTGGAAATCAGCCTCATCATGAGAGGTTTCATGTGCTACTAATGTGCTTTGTTGTTTCTTTACATGCAGGTAACATATCTCTCAAAGATAAAGCATATTTCAAGACTCTTCCTCTTGATATTGGAGGAGGCATCCTAGTAAGCCCTCAAGCAAATTGATGTTAAAGAGAAGACCATTCAAGTGCATATTTCTCCATTGAGGGGCATCAACTATTGTAACATTTGTATCAATTTGAGTTACTCCCTAAGATGAAGAGATTGTAATCGAGCTTCATCATTTTTAATAAAATATCACCTCCATTTCTTGATTATATTTTATTTGTGCAAATGATTACTTGATTTCCTTTATCAAATTGTTATATGCTTGCAATAGTGTAGATGCATGGTTTTTACCTTTATACAAGTGGCGATCACGATCGGACCGACCCTATTTTTGTGCTACTAACTTGTGTTTTTATGTTTTTCCTATTGCAAGCTCAGTCACGTTGAGCGATATCGGCTAGCAGTCCTAGCTACGAATGACGTCAACGACTAGCATCCTAGCCGCTCTGATCAATAGTGGTAAGAAGAAAACATAGATAAAAATAATCAATAGCCTATTTATCCATCAGATGAGGATTCCATGGTAAGCGGTCTTCTCTACATTTTATATATTCTATTTGTATTTTGTCTGTCTGAGTGCAAATTACAGATTAATTAGAAAACATAGCAAAATTTTAAGGGCAAATTTGTGAAAATTTCATGTTTATTGCTAGCCACTTTTAGGAACAATGACCTATGCTGTTAGTCACCCTAAAATACCGTAGCTAGGTTTTTTGACTGCTACTCTGTATAGTAGTCGATTCGGTTGCCTGCTATACATAGTAGTAGCTCCTATTTAGACTATGTGTTAGGGTTTTCTTGTTTGAGGCCTGATAAAAGACCAATATCATGTTAATTTTGCATTAGAAATTCTAAATTTTAAAGAGCATTTAGTCTTGCATTTTTATAAAAATGAAACACTATTTTCTAGGCATGTAGAGAAAAATCATGAATGCTTCTTGATGCATATTTCCTTAATGTAAAATTAAAAGGAACACACACACACCACGATCTAAATTAAACATAAGTGGTGTTGGGATTTCACATCCAACCCATTGATCAAGACCAACGGTGGAAGTTATTACCACTCGGTTGGCTTATCTGACAATGTATCATTGAGACCCGTCTGTGGCCAAGGTCGACTCAAGATCTATCCTATCCACAGAAAATCACACACACTCCTCTTTTGAGGGTGTATATATGTCTGTGGTGTGTTGTATGAGGGTTGGTAGTACCTATTCTAACTCGACGAGTATGGATTTCATCCCCATATTTTGGCATGTGTGAGTATATAGGTGAAAACCTTTGAACAAATTGAGTATAACATCAACTTTTGAAAAACATGATAAGAGTTAGATTATACTATCAACAAATAAAAACACACAAAATAGTTTTAGGGATCACAAAGAAAATTTAAAAGAGATAATCATATTGTATACTTTGTTTGCCTTAAAACTTACATATGAGATAATTCATAAGCTATGGTGAATACACGGGGTCACCGCCCTTGGTCCATGACCAAGGCAGAAATCGATGCCCCAACCAACACATAAAACAATGAAGTTGAACCTCCCACATAGAATGCTCTTGAATGACATTCAACTAGCATTAGAGGTGATAACTCAACTCATGGGGGTTCTCATCAGAACACCCCAATTAGAGGATAAAATACAAGATCCTTGTGTGATAAAAATAAGGGTGGTTCAAGACCCCCATTATCACAAGATAGACATAGACAAGATCTACCCAATGAGGGGCAAGATGAAAGGGCTGTGTCAGATCATAGACCCACAAAGACTCCAAACCACACTAAACCTTGGAGGTTTGTGATAGATCTCAATACTATTGGGGTAAATGGTACGCATCCTAACCAACCTTGGAGAACTAGTCAACTCAATGGACTAGATCAAGTTCTAGGAAGATTAGGGTATAGAACCTCTACTGCTCACTCTCATTCTGAGAGTACACATAGTTAGGATAGAGAGAAATACCTATGCCCAGGGGGAATGTTTAAAACACTCCTGTAGCACACACGTCCCATCCACACATGCGGGCATAGAACAAAGGCCTCAACACAACACCAATGCAATCTTTACAAAAAAAGACAAGAGTGTAGCAGACCAATCCATTGGATCTCATACCCATAAGGATCCTCACACGAAATTACAAATTCAAAGACCCTACACAATCAATTGCATAGATTGAGCACATAGAATTTGTTCAATATAGAGATAACAGATACTCCAAGATCAATTGAAGGATTTGCATGAAGAATGTGAGCAACTCGAACAAGAGGACACACAACAATAAATGTTGCTTTGGAAATGTTTATATGAGCACCACCTACGGGAGCAACACATACTCAATAATGAGTGTGAAGAGAGAGAGGAAAGGTTAGCTAGGGCTAACCTACCTCCCATTAGTGAATATAGAGAGCAGTGTAATAATAGACATGTTGTATCGTATCTAGAGCTATGCCCTAGGCAAGTTGAGCACTATTGACAATTTTGTCACATTGCACAAGGGGTAGAAAAAAATCAAAAAATTCCAAAATTTTGTATAGTCCTTCTTTTTGCAAGAGTATCTCTTTTTGTTTGTAAGGGTTGTAGCAATTTTTGCCTTTCAATGCCATCCCCTTGTACACAGAATGAAGAAGGAAAAGCTTCACTGCCAAACAGGCCAAAGAAGATAGCTTTGGAGCCAAAATGAAAAGCTATCGCGATATCGCGACGTGTTGCGTTTTTGCAATGCAAGAAGAGGAACCAAGCTAAAGGCATAAAGCTGTCGTGATATCACGACATGTCACATTTTTGCAGCCAACAACGAGGAGAAAGCACCGAAGAAAAATTTATTGTGATATCGCGACATGTCGCAAAATTGCGGCCGACAGCGATGAAAGAGCGCAACAAAGAAAACGGTCGCGATATCGCGACGTGTTGCGTTTTCATGATGCAAGAAGAAGAACCAAGCTGAAGGCATAAAGCTGTCACGATAACGCGACATGTCACATTTTTGTGGCCTGGAAGCCAAAAGATGAGCCAGAACAAAAGGTGTCGCGATATCGTGACATGTCGCATTTTTGCGGCTCAAAGCGAGAAGAAGTGCCAAAAGGAAAAACCATCGTGATATCACGACATGTCACAAAATCATGGCCAAAGTCAAGGAGAAAGCGCCAAGAGAGAAAAGCGTCGTGATATCGTGACATGTCGCATTTTTGCGACTTGAAGCAACAAAAGAAGATAAAGGCATAGACATGTCATGATATCGCGACATGTCATATTTTTGTGATGCAACAAGAAGAATCAAGCTGAAGGCGAGGAAATGTCATGATATCACGACATGTTGCTTTTTCGCAATGGGCATGCACTTCAAGCTGGGTGTTTGCTCGAGACAATAAAGTGCCTCGTAAATGCATTTTTTCTTGCCCAATAAGCTCACTGTTCTTTTTTGGCAACTGGAAGCGAAGTGTCAGTCCCTAAAGGAGAAGTTTGGCGAGCATGGTGGCCACTCGAGCATTGCACCAAGGAGACTCAGGTAGTTCATTAATGCGTATTTCCATGATTGAACTGGTCACAGTTACCAGTCCTGGTAATGGATTTGAAAGCTCAGTATCGAGGGCCATGAGGAGTCGACTTCTCAGATCTCAAGAACATACTTTGCCATTTTGTGTAATTATGATTCAGAGGCTCGGGTCCTCTATAAAAACCCAAGTATTGTAATGTAAAAGGGGGGGAAATTTTTGCTAAAAAGTTTCTATAACTTGATGTCCTGCGTTTAATACTAAAGACTTTTGTGCTCTATTTCTCTCTTTTATGCTGCCTTCTGTGCTTAATTCTTGTCTTTTCTCATTCGCATACTGAGACTCTGAATCCTGAATTCGGTGTGCGATCGAGGACCGAACCCCTAAAATTTGCCCTGAAGGATACATAGGAGAGGAAAAACATCTTGTCGCTTTCCTTTATGCTGCCTGGTGGATCGAGGTTTCTGTTATTCCCTTATCTCAATCGTTGTTACTCTGAACCCTGAATTCCAGCGAGAGAGAAAGGAGAACCTTGTGAACCTGTCCAGAGGATACATAGGAAGTTTGACATTTCATTTCTTTCATGTTTTTCTTGGTATTTCTTACTGCTATTCGAGTTGTTAGTGAGTAATCGTGCTTCCTGTTCTCTCCCACCTTAAATCATCATCTCTAACCATTACCCCTTTTTATTTCTTTTCCTAACCCTTGCTCTGTTTATTTCTTTCTTGCCCTCTTGTCTTAAACCCCAAAAGGAGATTAGTATAGGAGCTGACATTTATCCAGAGATCGACACGAGGGGCATCTCTTCCCCTCGGCCTTTCAATGTTGGTCACAGGTCCAGGGTGCGCAAACCCATCGAAAGTCCTTTCCTATGTGGATTTGATGACCAACGTTTCTGGCATGCCCGATGGGACAGACTGTGTATATCTTAGAAAGATCTGTAACCAGTCAAGGTCCCATATTTTAACACACAATCCCATTTCACTGAGGCCACTAGTTCTAACCAGTTCTCGATGTGACCCGATCAGTCTCACCTGACTAGTGGTAGTGAGGACCGATGCTCTCATTACTGAAAGACTAATAGCATCTGGCGACTCTATTCAACCCAAAAATCTAAGTCGTAAAGACCAATACCCAAATCTGTGCCTTCATGACACAAATCCCTGTGTTTTAAGGAAGCCTGAGTTTGGTGAACCTTTGGCTTGCCTTCATCTGGAAAAATCACTTGGCAACTCCGTTGAGCTGAAGATCCAGATTTCTGATCATAGGCACCTTTAAAAAAAAAAAAAAAAGCTGAAAGAAGATATTCCAGAGGAATCAAGGTTCGGTGAGCAGCCTTGACCTTACAAGTGAAGAAAAGTATACTCACCTAGACAAAAACAACAATAACAATAGCAAATGCAGCAGCAACTGCCACCTAGGACGTTCCCATCATGGGATTCTTTGTCACCACTAAATTTAGCGGGACAAGGGCAAGTACCGCCTGTTGCAACAAAGAACATCCCAACGTTCGACGAAATTGGGAAGACTACTCTGGAGCACATCAAGGACATAATATCTTGGGCGGTGATCTACGACATCATAGAGGAACAAGTGATGGTAAAGCTTCTGGTTCTGTCCCTTAGAGGAAAGCTCCTCTACTGTTATAGATTTCTATCGCCCGATGCTATTACAGGATGGGACCAGTTAGCCGGGTAGTTGATGGGAAAATTCAATGAATCCTATGATCCTATCTCTCTTCTACATCAGTTCACTTCAATATAGAGACACCCATAAGAGGAGATCATAGACTTCAATGTTAGGTTCGCTCGAACCTGGTAGAGGGTACTAGTTGGATTTTGGCCAACCGACAAAGCTGCAGCATATTATTTCCTTTGGGCTTTCAACCCTGATATCAGTATCATGGTAAGATATTCTAATGTCAATACTTTTCCCCAGTTGTATGAGTTAGCCAAGAAGGCAAAAATGGATTTGATAGCTGTAGGCAAGCTTTCCCCAAGGATGCTAATGCCCATACTTCCTGAGTTTCCTCAATCCTAGTATGCAAGCGTAGCCACTTCGCAGATCTCTGCAACCTTTACAATCCTGATCTCACCTTGGAACCCAAACTCTATTGTGTCTTAATTCACCACTCCACAAATCCATTTTCCCACATTTTCCACTTTTTAGCCCACTGTTACTTCGGCATTCCCTGTACCATCAACACCACCTCAACATCCCGCCCTGCCTCTAATACCGACCATGGCTTCATTGCCACTCGTTCCAAAAGCCGATGATATACAAGCTAAGATTCTACAAGAGTTGCAGTCTCTGAACTCCATAGTTCAAACGTTGTCCAACGACATGACCATTGTAAAGGAGAAGCAAGCGCAACAAGAATTTCTAAGAAGGTCTTATCCTACGCCTGCACTTACCAAAGACCAAGCAGTCCAACAAGGGGAGGCTTCGACAAGAAATGCTGTGATGGATGAAGCTCCGAGCGCTCCCAAGTGTGTATATTGGTGCCCCAAATGCAACGATTCACATGAAGAGAATACCTACATGCTGCACCAACACTATGAACAAACGTTGGCAAGCAGTAGTCATTGCGGTCAAGTCAATGTCATCGAGCAAATGAGTCAGAACCTGGTGATTGGCGAAGAGGAGCTGATTGAGGTGTTGTCCAGAGGAGGAAAGGAGGCAGTTGAAGTGAACACTACTCAGATGGCTCCCTTAAAAGTACATGCTAGACCCGAGAAGGGACAACCATATTCTTCAGCCCCATCACCCCAACCAATATTTTCTACTCCTATCTATCTTGCATAGTATTCATCATGGCAGATTCCTCATACTGAGCAGAGGCTTGAGATGCAGTCGTTTGGAGCTCGAGAGGTGGGTTTCATCCAAGTCCAACAATGGGAATGTGCAAGCCATGATCCACCAATGAACAATATGGTTGCTTGCAGTCTCCATCAAGAGATGGGCCAAGGAGAGGAGCAGTCTCAAGAAACTAAACCGAAGGAGACCCTAGAAGATTACTCTATGCCGGAGAAGCCTTGTTACTCCATCAGGAGGATGGAAGAACCTGTACCCAGCCCATAGTTAATAAATTTTTTAGTATGTTGGTATTAGTTCCAGCCCTCACCACACCCAGTACCCCAAGAGGTGCCTCATGCGGTGAACTTCTTCACCACATCTTGCATCAGTAGTGCGGGTACTGGTAGGAACAACCACTTGCTACATTGCTTCTTGTTCAAAGCATGGAGAACTTCAGAAAGAGGCCAACCAGATTTCAAATATCAACTGAAGTTCAACCTGATCTGGTTCGGACACTGTAGATTCACTGGATAGGCACCCGAAGTTGAGCTGGTGGTGGCGGTATGTCTGTCATGCCGCAAATTTTGTATAAATTGTAAATAGCTCAGCTAGTAAATAAGTGCCAAAAGCACTAAGTGTTACTTGGGAGCTTAGGCACAAAAAAAAAAAAAAATGCTGTCAGTGGATGGTCAGAGAAGAAGACAATGGATAAAAGCCTGACTCTATTACCCAATGGATAAAGGCCTAGGATCTCTACATTTAGACAAGGTAAATGCCCCGCTAGCCGCAAAGAATGTTGACAATTTTGTCACATTGCACAAGGGGTAGAAAAAAATCAAAAAATTCTAAAATTTTGTATAGTCCTTCCTTTTGCAAGAGTATCTCTTTTTGTTTGTAAGGGTTGCAACAATTTTTGCCTTTCCATGCCATCCCCTTGTACACAGAATGAAGAAGGAAAAGCTTCGCTGCCAAACAGGCCAAAGAAGATAGCTTTGGAGCCAAAATGAAAAGCTATCGCGATATCATGACGTGTTGCATTTTCACGATGCAAGAAGAGGAACCAAGTTGAAGGCATAAAGCTGTCGTGATATCGTGACATGTCGCGTTTTCACGGTTGACAGTGAGGAGAAAGCATCAAACGAAAAGTTGTCGCGATATTGCGACATGTCGCAAAATCACAGTCGACAACGAGGAAAGAGCGCAGAAAAGAAAATGGTCGCAATATCACGACGTGTTGCATTTTCACAATGCAAGAAGAAGAACCAAGCTGAAGGCATAAAGGTGTCGCGATAACGCGACATGTCGCATTTTCATGGCTTGAAAGCCAGAATATGAGCCAGAACAAAATGTGGCGCGATATCGTGACATGTCACATTTTTGCGGCTCAAAGCGAGAAGAAGTGCTAGAAGGAAAAACCGTCGCGATATCGTGACATGTCGCAAAATTGTAGCCAAAGTCAAGGAGAAAGCGCAAAGAGAGAAAAGCATCGTGATATCGCGACATGTTGTGTTTTTGCGACTTGAAGCAACAAAATAAGATAAAGGCATAGACATGTCACGATATCGCGACATGTCATATTTTTGCGATGCAACAAGAAGAATCAAGCTGAAGGCGAGGAAATGTTGCGATATCGTGACATGTTGATTTTTCATGATGGGCACGTGCTTCAAGCCCGGTGTTTTCCTGAGACAATCAAGTGCCTTGTAAATGCATTTTTTCTTGCCCAATAAGCTCGCTGTTCTTTTTTGGCAACTGGAAGTGAAGTGTCAGTCCCTGAAGGAGAAGTTCGGCGGGCATGGCGGCCACTTGAGCATTGCACCAAGGAGACTCAAGCGGTTCATTAATGTGTATTTCCGTGATTGACCTGGTCACAGTTAACAGTCTTGGTAATGGATTTGAAAGTTTAGTCTCGAGGGCCGTGAGGAGTCGACTTCTCAGATCTCAAGAACATACTTCGTCATTTTGTGTAATTATGATTCAGAGGCTCAGGTCCTCTATAAAAACCCACATATTGTAATGTAAAAGGGGGGGGAACTTTCTGCTAGAAAGCTACTATAACTTGATGTCCTACATTTAATACTAAAGACTTTTGTGCTCTATTTCTCTCTTTTATGCTGCCTTCTGTGCTTAATTCTTTTGTATTTTCTCATTTGCATACTAAGACTCTGAATCCTGAATCCGGTGTGTGATCGGGGACCGAACCCCTAAAATTTTCCCTAAAGGATACATAGGAGAGGAAAAACATCTTGTTGCTTTCCTTTATGCTTTGCCTGGTGGATCGAGGTTTCTGTTATTCCCTTATCTCAATCGCTGTTACTCTGAACCCTGAATTCCAGCGAGAGAGAAAGAAGAACCCTACAAACCCGTCCAGAGGATACATAGGAAGTTTGGCATTTCATTTTTTTGTATTGTTCTTGGTATTTCTTGCTGCTATTTGAGTTGTTAGTGAGTAATCGTGCTTCCTATTCTCTCCCACCTTAAATCATCACCTCTAACCCTTACCCATTTTTATTTCTTTTCCTAACCCTTGCTCTGTTTATTTCTTTCCTGCACTCTTGTCTTAAATCCCAAAATTAGATTAGTATAGGAGCTGGCCTTTCTCTAGAGATTGACACGAGGGGCATCTCTTCCCCTTGGCCTTTCAATGTTGGTTGTAGGTCCAGGGTGTGCAAACCCATCGAAAGTCCTTTCTTGTGCGGATTTGATGACCAACAAGCACCATAGTATCATACTTCCCAACACACTCCAAGGCAATAATAACATCAAACGCTAGACCAACCTAGGCATAGTCAATATAAGGGATCAGAAAGAGATGAAAAAAATCAATAATATCTTGAACCCTCTTCTATAGATGTGGATGATGAGCACAATCATCCATCTCAATCTTAGAGAAATTTACCTTCACTTGCACCACAAAGGTCACTTAGAGAAGAGGAAATTGTATCCTCTCAAGCGTACAAAGTCCTTGCTGAGAAAATCAAAGCTATTGAGAAATAGGGGATAACTTATCAAAATCCTACCCTAAACAAGATTCATAATCAGCCTCTATGTCCCTCAATCCCCAGTTCGACATATCTTGAACATTTTGAGATGCCAAAGTTGGACAAGTTTCAAGGTGATAATGATGCACAAGAACATGTGACCAGTTTCATGAATATGTGCTTTTAAATTCAGAATAATGATGCTTAATTGTTAAGGACTTTCATGATAACCCTTTTAGGCCCAACCCTAAAATGGTACAATCAGTCGAAGAGGCATAACATCACCAAATTTGAACAGTTGATGAATGCTTTTATTTAATTCTTCTCATTTGGCATCAAGAAGAAGATCAATATGTTCGATCTAGTTGCTTTAAGGCAATACGATGATGATTCAGTCACATACTATGACAATAGATGGAGAAAATTAATGGCCAAACTTCCATTCTCCATCCCAACTATAGAATTAACATGAATTTTTACTAAGAGCTGCACAAAGCACATTTTGCTATTGCTACAACTACAGTAGTATCAAACATTCTAAGAGGCTTTGATGCAAGCCAAAGTCATTAAGGATATCAATTTGTAAGAAGGATAATTGAAAATTTGGACTAAAAAATACTGGAACAATAAGAACACGAGGAATCAAAATCATCAGGCCAAGCCTACGCATGTTAATCAAGTCATGTTGAACCTTCCAAAGGGGGACAAAAACCAAAAATTGCAAAATTATTAGGCACAACCACCCCTTGCATAGTAAAATCAGTGCAATAAGAAGTAGGGCAAAGATAAGGAATGTCATCCACCTCACCAATTTATGCCATTATCTAAGATTTTGGCATCAATATTCAATCAATTATATGAAGCTAAGGTGCTTTGATTTCTTGAAGTACAGCTGCTGGATCCTAACTGTATTAAACCCAAAGGGTTTAAAGAAGATCATTATTGCCCATACCATCAACAAAAGGGGTACGCCATCAAAGTGTACCATGTCTTTAAACACATGGTGCATAATATGATTTATAAGGATCAGTTGTGGATAGACAACCCCTTGGCACTAGATAACCAAAATATGTGAATCTTCAAAGATCCCTTACCAAATAATGAGCTGTTGAGGAACAATGTCGGATAAGTCAACCAAGTATAGATTGATCCACCTACTCAAGGATTTTTTGGTATGGTTAATGTGGTCATTAGAAATAGGAGGCATAACCAACCAGAACCTCCTATAGTTCCCATTCGAATCCAAGCTATGCCTCAATAGAGGCTAGCACATAACCCATTGCTAGGCCCACCAATAAGATCGGTGGTAACAATTAGGAATAGAATAATTCAAAGTATATAGATAGCCTTGATGAAATTATCAATATATGAGATCATACAACAATATCCTAGGCACAGGGAGACGCTTATGGAAATTTTAAGAGCCATTGAAGTTCAACCCTAAGATCCTGAAGCTTTCACTAACTACGTGGGGCATGTGCAGTAGTGTCAGGAACCTGTGATTCAATTCTACAATCATTAAATAAAAATGGTATCCACTAATATAACGGACCCACCATTTCATATCATAGAGTGTGTGAATTAAACTCTCTTCAAATAGGTTTTTATTGACATAGGATCGTCAATCAATATAATAACCACAAAGGCCTTAGGACACCTAAACTTACCTAAGTCACATATTGTACCTTCAATGTTTACGCTACAAGCTTTCAATGATACGTTGTGCTCGACAATAAGTACAATAGTCCTTCCTATTAAGGTTGGGCTAAAAACCATCCCGACGATGTGCTATTTTCTAGAGGGTGCTATGCAATACAACACTCTCCTAGGTCATCCATAGATAATGGAAATGCATTGCATCCCCTTGATTTTGCACTAATGCATCAAGTATGTGCACAAGAGACAAGTACATGTGGTATCATCAAATGAAGAATCATTTAAATATGTCAATCAAGTTGATTTGTTGAGAGAATTCATCCTCCCATCTACTCACTTGGATATTAGACCTATGTCTCCTATCAGACATCTAGTGGGTAAGTTAAATTCAGTGTGCATCGATCCTTCTACGTCGGCATTGCAAACAACCCCTAGTACAATGGTTGCTTTAGAAAAGCCTACAACATTAACAAAGTTAAAGAATGATCAAAAGATAAAGGTAGTGTTAGGTGAAAAGGAACCTAGGATAATCCCCAACATAGCAATTGCTGATATTCCAAATCCTATGGAGGAGTAAAAATTGCAAAATATAGTCGAGGAGGTACCTCAGCCTGCCTCACTTGTTTCATCAACCACATCATCTGTAGAATACCTGAATACCTAGTCAACCCCGAGTTAGCTAAATACCTAGTGCAAAATGTAACTTTTACATCAATCATAAAATCTACACAAGATATGGGTAGGCCTCAAGCTCATCACTTTCCTATTGGGATGGTGGTACCACTGGGGATGCCACCCAATCAGATAAATTTCATCTATGGGGGTTTGGATTGACTCATAGATCGCTTGCCCATGGAAGAAGATGATGATGAACCTTTTGTCATAAATATTCATTATCTATCAAACTCAGAGTATACCCATAGGTATTTTGATCATTACCATTGGCATGGTTACGAACTGGGTTTATTTGAGCAAGGGTATCGAACTTCATATCAACTACAATACGATAGATTCGGTCTAGGTTATCACATTAGAGGTCAGGATGAATTATTAACTATATGTCTAGATATCCTGAACCTTAGCCTTGGGTATGATATTGATTGGAATCCCTATCATCCAAACCCTTTGCACTCACAAAGGGGTAATTGGCATGTGACCATGGTTACAGAAGAACCACCTTTGGTTTATCATCTAGGTCTCTCCTTAGAAAGGTTCGAATCATAATTCATTTTTGAGGAGGAAAATATAGAATACAATTTTGAATATGATGAGAGCGAGTATGTCAGTGATGATGATGAGTACGAAGATGAGATTGAGTTGGATTACCTAGGCCCTCAACATTTATATCATCTTTTACCCCATGTAGACTTGGAGGAAACATATCATACAATTTTCCTAGGTCCTCTAGTCTATAGGCGACCAGTGAACTTGGATGATATCTATCACATGGTCTTCCCTGATCCTCTAATCATGAGGCAAGTGTGTCCCCAAGATGATCCAATTGTTATGTCTATTCCCAGAGCAGACCTAGTCATCCCAATACCGCTTGAGCCACATCTAGAGCAGGGAGAGCAACCTGAATATAGTGAGTTTCATCCATGTGGTCTTGGAGATTTCTTCCATTCCATCAACATAGTCTCCATCGATCTGAACACTCCACTACATAATCCATATGACCCTTCAAAGCCTTTGCACCTCAATCTTGAGGCCATTGATTTTGACCACATCAATTCACCCTTAGAGCTTGAATATTTCTTCCCTAATGAAGAAATGTTACAATTATTCCATTTTTACCAGGATGTGCATATGATGTCTATCATGTTGAGGTCGATCCTGATTTGGTGGAACCTTTAAACCCATAATATGATATCTATTTGATCCCTATACCTCACTATATTGAGGAGGGATCACATATGTCAATAGAGGAAACCTTCAAATTGGATATCAACGATGATCCCACTAGTCCAAAGAAGGTTAAATTAGGAGAGAGCTTATCTCCTAAGGAGCATTCTAGCCTCATTCCTCTATTGAAAGAGAGACCTGATATATTTTCTTGAACCTATAAGGACATGCCATACCTGGATCCAAAATTTGTTACTCATAACCTTTCATTGGACCCTACCAAGAAATCGATCAAGCAAAAACTCAAGAAGATGCATCCAACCATCGCCTTGATGGTTAAATATGAACTGCAAAATTTTTTGGATGTAGAGTTCATAATTCCCATCGACTATCCATAATGGGTATCAAACATGGTACCCGTAGGAAAACCTGATGGAAGAATCTGCATATGCATGGATTTCAAGGACCTCAATAAGGTAACACCCAAGGATTCATTTTTGTTGCCTAATATCGATGCTCTTGTAGATGCAACTGAAGGTCATAAAATAATTTCTCTCATGGATGGTTTTTTTGGTTACAACCAGATTCAAATTAAACCTAAAGATCAACACAAAACTACTTTTACCACTCCATGGGGAATATTTTGCTATAAAGTTATGCCATTTGGCCTTAAAAATGTTGGTGCCACATATCAGTGGGCTATGACATACATTTTTCATGACTATATGCATAAAATATTAGAATATTATATCGATGGCTTACTGGCTAAGTCATTACTGCGTGAAGAGCACATCAAGGTCCTAAGGAAATTCTTCGATTTCTTGATAGAGCACAATGTCAGTTTGAACCCTAAGAAATGTGTCTTTGGCATAACTTTAGGTAAAATCTTAGGATTCATCATTTCTAAATGAGGGATAAAATTTGATCTAGTGAAGGTCAAGGCTATATTATAAATGGGCCCTTCTACAAACATCAAAGAATTAAGAAGCCTACAGGGCAAGGTAGCATCCATAAAGTGCTCCAACACACAGTTATCGGATAAATGTTGACCTATGAATCGATTGCTACACAAGGGGGTCCCATTTAACTGGGATGAAGACTATCAAAAAGCCTTCACCGAGATCAAAAAATACTTGGCATCATCACCAGTATTAGCTCCACTGAGACCATATGTGCCATTTTTGCTATATATATCTACCACATACTTTGCACTGGGAACCATGCTAGCCTAGAAGAATGTGTAAGATAAAGAGTAGGCGATATACTACATCAGTCGAACCCTAGTTAGTTATGAGCTATGATATGCATACGTAGAAAAGCTATGCTTAGTAGTGGTTTTTGCAACTAAGAAGTTGTGCCACTACATGCTGAGTCATACGACGTATGTTATATTGAAACAAAATCCTTTGCAGTACATAATGAGCAAGACATATCATAACACACATACCATAAAGTAGGAACCACTATTCTCCATAAGGTTATTTCCCAATATGCATTCATGCAAGTCAAATTGGAGTAGGAACACGTCATCTAGTTACTTGAAGTTATTGATTATCAAGATTGGTTATCACAATTACATGATTTCCTTAAGTTTGGAGTAATCTCATAGGGATTATCGCGTGCCACAAAAAGATCATTTAAACAAAAAGTGACTAGATATGTCCTGCTAAGAGACATCCTATATCATTGTAGCTATGATGGAATTATCCTTCATTGCCTTGAGCCCCAAGAATAAGCTTGGGTGAATTTACAAGCTCATGACGGTACATGCGGTGGCCATTTTAACGGAATGGCCATTATCAAGCGCATCCTTCGAATGGGTTACTATTGGACCACTATGGAGAAGGATTGCATAATGTATATCAGGAAGTGTGTTAAATATCAATACCATGCTAATCTTACGCACCTATTATCGTAGCCCTTACAACCCATCCAAGTGGCTTGGCCATTTTATCAGTGGGGTTTGGATCTAATTGGTAAGATCTCTCCCTCATATTTGGGATGACACACATTTATCATAATGACCACTAAGTATTTCACCAAATGGGTGGAGGCAATCCCTTTAAATACAATGATAGGAGCACGTATTATGGAGTTCATACTCCATAATATAATGTGTCATTTTGGAATACCATCCAAAATAATATCGGATAATGGAACTTCATTCAAAAACAAAATTGTAAAGGCTTTAACACCTAAGTATAATATTCAACACAATTTAGTAACTCCATATTATCCGCAAGCAAATGGGTAAGTTGAGACCTTGAACAAAATAGTGGTAGCAATCTTAAAGAAGACTGTTCAATAAAATCATAAATATTGGCATATTCAGCTGCCTCTTGCATTATGGCTTTACAAAACTAGTATACGAATGCCTACTAGTGCAACACCATTCTCACTAGTATATGGCACTGAGGCCATCATGCCCTTGGAATTGTAAATTCTAAAATTGTGCATTGTATTGAAAGAGTTCATTGATGATGACACTGCACAACAAGCTCACCTAGATCAATTGATGTTTCTTGATGAACATCACGTGAATGCTCTTGAGCATCTTCGAGTTTACCAAGATCGGCTAAAACAAACTTACAATAATAAAGTCCACCTGAGAGACTTTAAAGTTGGGGATATTGTGCTAAAAGAGAACCAACAGAACTCAAACCTTCTGCCGCATCTGCGAGACAAATTTACGGCCAACTAGTGAGGTCCATTCTTCATTTTAGAGAAGATTGGATTTGGTACTTATCGTCTAACATCGCTAGAATGTGTTGAAGAGCCTAAACCTCTCAAAATTCTTCATCTAAAGGTGTTTCATACATAAAAATAAAAAATCCAAAAACATTTGAAAAACACTCAAAATTCAAAAACAATTTAAAACACCAAAAATCCAAACAAATCAAAAAGCAATAAAACTTAAAAATATTGCAAAACATCAAAAATAAAAAAACATTTACATTTGGTATTGCATCTTCATTTTGCATATGCATTCATTTAATTGCATTGCATTAGGCATTTTCATCCATTGCACTTGCATTAGGATAAGTTGTGTTTACAATCTGACAAATGACACCATGTATGTATGCCAATCATGCATCCTTACATCATCATCATCCATCACCCCTATGAGTAATTGTGTTTTTCAACACAACCCTTCTTGTTGCTATAAGGAATATACTAGGGTTTTTTGGTCATTCAGCCATACCTAGTGATATTCTTAGATTCTATAGAAAGCTATCTTCACTTTTGGAGATGAGATCTAGTTTTGATAGCACCTAGCATATATCAAAATCCCATCACATTTTAAAACATTAACAATCCTAGTTTGAACAAGGAAATATGAACACTACAAAGTGGTCCTGGTCACCTTAAGCAAACGGTTTTTACTTGCTCATATTGTGATACGCATGGTCTAGGATGCTGATCATTGAAAAAAGGACAAGCTCCCCCCTACACAAATAAATCCCTTGCTTTCATACAAAATAAGCAAATTTCCAAATCAAATCAAAGCAAAATAAATAGCGATTATCATCACTAAGCATGAGAAAGTATCCCAAAAAATGAAAAGAAAATAAGGGCATGAAGAACTTGAATCCCTCGAATGGTCAATATTCGAAGCCATTGAGTGATTCCCATTACAACAATGGGCTGAATGAATCTCGCCTGGAAATGGGGTAGTTCTAAGCAATTTACAAATGAGCTAGCTTTAGGTGGCTTGTATTACCTAGTAGTTTATCCAACTACATCCAAAATTAGGATCATGATGAACATTTGGTGACCTCATTACAACAATGGGCTAAATGAATCCTACCTAGCAATGAGGTAGTCTTATGTCTCATCTAATATATTAATTTACAAATATAGGGATAATGAATATCTTGGTCATCATAACAAAATATTTTATCTTTCAGGAGTCCTGTATAGTCATTATACAACTTTTGATTAATCACCTAGGGTGTTTGAGTCTCATGGCAAACCTCAAAAATCCCTTATAGCAACAAATAATCTCATCAAATAATCAAGCATATTTTTCCTTATGAAGTTTTATTTATTAAGGGGTGTTCATGAAATAGGATAGATACCATATGGATATCAACAATGATATATATATGGCCACTGATTATTCTATGCACATATTTTAATTTACAAAAATATTATAGAGAAAAAACATACATCTCACATCATATCATGTCATATACGGATGCCTAAATGACTAATTCTTCTGATAAGAGTTACCATTTACATTCATGAATTCTATACATTCAATGGTGTTGCCCATTAGTTTGTAACACATTATATTTGTTCCTTATGTTTTAAGTGATTAAAGCATACATGTTCATTTGCATTCAATCATCCTCATATAATTAATGCATTTACCATACATCATTGCATCCATATATATGCATACATAGTAGTGTGCCTACACATTTAGATCATAGCATCTAAGCATACATCTATCATCTAGCTAGTGCATGTCATTAGTACATTGCATACATCTAGTGTAACGACATCATCATATAAGCATTACATCCATTAATGCATACATGAAAATAAATCAAAATTAACAAAAAAATCAAATAACAACCAAAATTTTCAGTGTGCCTCGTATCTAGTTACTTACTCTAAACACTTGGCGGTTGGAGTGACTTGTGCTCCATGCAATAGGACAAGATGAGTATATTACCATAAAGCCATTTAAACCAAATTATTCATCGTTGCATCAAAATGTTTTCACTTCAATATCAAAGAAGGCCATGGAGGCTGAACTGCTCCATGGGAACGAGGTATTCATTTTCTTTCTTCTATGAAATTTCATTAGATCATCGAACATAGTGATTCATCCCAAGCTTAAATGGAATTGCTATCATCTTGATTCCCTAATAAGGCCATTATGTCTGGACTATCCCATGGGATAGAGATGTACAATTACTTTTAACAGTTGAATCACAACTATAATAGGACCTACCTTACAATAAATGTAATAATATTGAATCATCCAAATTATTCATCATGATCAAGCGACTCGTCACTTTCATCACTTGTCCTTTCCTCATTGACTCATCACTTGAGGGGGTAGTCATAATAACATTCATAATCAAAATCAACAATTGAACACTCAATCATGTAAATTGCGTTCATCTTACGAATCATTGCTAACAACTATCACAAGCTTACCCTTCTACTGGGAAAAAGCAAACATAATGAACTAAAGATTTGGCAATATATTCTTCGATCATTTTTGGTCAAAATAATCTATATTGATTTCATGCAGATCATGTTCAAATATTTACTCAATCTAAGCCTTTCATTTCATTTGAAGCAATGATTCTAAGAAGCACACCCTTTCTGTGATTGGGGCATCTAGCATTGACAAGATCAATGAACATTAGCAAACCTAAAATATGGATTTAGGTGGTCTATTTTTGATCAACATCATATTTTTCCACAATGCATCCTAAAAGGGGCATCTGTAGACACCTAAAACACGTCATGTTTAGAATATTACTTATATGGGCACTTTTGCAAACCATATGAATGGGCTTGGAACTTTCCAAGACTAAGCAATGATTCTAATCACTCATTTTAGGTAGTTTATGCGTATACAACCTTAGTTATTGACAACATCAGCTGCTAAGATACTAGTCGTTGATTATCAGAGCGGCTAAGGGCATCCTATCTCTAGTCGTTCTAAGCAAGAGCGACTAGCCCTATAACAAACTCGACTTTTTTAAGTCGAGCAAAATTAGTTGCAAAAACCCAAATTACAATGGTTTTGGAGAGGTTTTGGGTTGCAAAGCTTCCAGAGGGTTCCTCCCAACTTCTCAAGCCAACTAATTCTTGATCTTGGATTCCTTGAGAAGCCAAGATTGGGATTTGGGCAAGTCTATATATAGACCCCCCAAAGAGGCATAATGATCATGAATTGAATACATCAAAGCCCTACCAAATTATAGAGCCATTTTACATCACTTGAGAAGTAATGAGATGCTGCCCAATTACAGTTTGACACCTACATTTGCAACAATGGAGCTTCCAAAATCTTGAGGAGCAAGCTTGCCATTCCACATAAATCCATCGCAAATTCAAGATATTTCAATTGCAAATTTATGTTTAGACACACCAGCAATCCTTGATCATAAATTCAACAAAGGAATTATGCATCATCAAGCCTGATTTCAAGAGCATAACACTTTTGTCGTGGCCATTGTTTTCAACAATGGTCTGCAGGCTTAGTTGCTGGATTCAACAGTGACTAGCAGAGCTAGTTGCTATGAGAGATAGCAGCCAGGGTTTGACATGTGAAATATTTCAATTTAGCCATAGATTTACATTTCTTAGCATGCATTTAGCTTAAATTAGCATAGATTAATAATATTTCATGCATTTCCATACTTTATCTACAGTTTCATAGGTATACTTGCTTTCATTTGTGCATTTCATGCTTTCCTTTACATGCTTTCATATATTAGGTCCCTTTTTGCTTAATTTGCAAGATTACATGCATATTTAGCTTCCTTTATATGTTTCAAGCTTTGCTTCATATTTTATTGTCAACCTTTTAGGTAACTTTATGCATATTTATGTATGTTCATGCATTCTTTACATATTTTCTCTATTTCATGCATTTTATTGGAAACCAACCTCATCACGAGAGGTTCCATGTGCTACAAATGTGCTTTGTTTTTTCTTTACAAGTAGGTAATATAACTCTCAAAGACAAATCATCTTTCAAGACTCTTCCTCTTGACATTGGAGAAGGAGGCATCATAGTAAGCCCTCAAGAAAATTGGTGTTAAAGAGAAGACCATTAAAGTGCATCTTTCCCTGTTGAGGGACCTCAAATATTGTAACATTTGTATCAATTTGAGTTACTCCCTAAAATGGAGAGATTGTAATCGAGCTTCATCATTTTTAATAAAATATCACCCTCATTTCTTGAATATCTTTTATTTGTGCAAATGATTACTTGATTTCCTTTGTCAAATTGTTATATGCTTGCAATAGTGTAGATGCATGGTTTTTACCTTTATACAAATTGCTTCCCTCAAAATTCTAAATTTTTTTAGCTAATTTTCTTCTCCAAATGCTATCCAATATTTATGGAATTTACAACCTTGAATGCTGCCCAAAATGTTATCTTCTCGTTGTCCAAAATTCTCTAATTTTGTAGCTATAAATGCAGTCCAAAAATTCTTCAAATGCTGCTTTGAAATTCTGACTTCTTCTCCTCTATCTTGTTGTCCTGAAACTCTTCAAATTATGCCTTTAAAAACTGCAATCTCCTCCTTCACAAATCAACCTTCAAAATCTTAATGGCTATCTTCAAACTTCTCAATTTGATGGCCTCTTCTATCCTCTTTCTCCTCCTTAGCTCTCACTAAATTTTGTCTTCGAATTTGACCTCTTTGCTAGCCTCTTCTTCAAGAATATAAATGTCTTGAAGTCTTCAAAAAATACTTTCTCAAATTTGGCAAACTTCTTGCCAAAAAAATTCTCCTTAAATCAGTTTCACAAATACTTTTGGGCTTGTTGTTAAATGACATTAATTTTCCCAATTTTGATGTGATTACCTCTTTTTAGGAGTTTCTTCTTCTTGTAATCTTCTTCCTCAAATTTTCTTCAAATCTTCTCCAATGGCAACTTCTTCAACTTTCTCAATAGGGCTTTTGTAGCCTTCTTCTTACTCCCAAATTTGCTTGAAACATCTTCTCTTGGATTTCCAAATTCTTCAATCTTCTATCTCCTTTCTCAAATCTACAATGGGGACCTCTTCTCTCAAGTCTCCTCTTTCTTCAGTATTCAATAGGACTTCTCTATCCTCTTTCTCTCTTCTCAATATTTAATCTACTATGAGGACCTATTTATTCGGTCTCCTCAATCTTTAATCTGCAATATTCAATATTCAATGGGGACCTCTTTCTTGGACCTCCTTAATCTTCAAGGTCTATTCTTTTGATGCAATTCAAAACTTATCCTTGCACGAGGAAAGCACATAGAATTTCAGGTAATCGAAGGTTAAATTCTTCTCTATTTGTTGTAGGAAGCTTCTAAAATTCTGACAACTAATTTTCTACAACAAAAACTTAAACAAAAATAATCAAATACATCCAAATATCTAGAATTTTGAAATCAATAAACTTCACTAGTTCTTCAAACTAGTGAAAATAAATCTATGCTATCCTAGTCTTCACAAGTTTTCTTGCAACCATGTGGAAAGAATCTAGCCAAATAGCAACAATTAAATTTTACAAATGAAATATCCCTATATCCTATCGATCTCACTTGTGAATCTGATACCATTGTTAGCTTTTTATGCTTAATACTTAAAGCAAAATAACCACAAGATCTAAAATAAAGTTGTATGAAATATAAGTCAATGGTAATATTCTAAACATGTAAAACTCATAAATAACTTTTGCAATAACTCATAAAAGTGCCATTAACAAATGTTCATGAAAATAGTATCTTAATAGAATAAATATCTCCAATACACTATACTTCCACACATTCTCAATCTACATTGTGTCTCACACATACACACACATAGACACATATATAATGAAATGCAAATCTTCATATAAAGTACTCTTGACCTTAAATCTTCTTGAGACTCTTAACTTTCCTACTCTATGGACTCATGTGCACATGGACTATTATGCACATTTACATTATTAAATACTTTGCACATTCTAATATTATTTGTGCATTTATTACATTGAATAAAGTAAATACTCACACTCTAATCTAGAACACTCTCCTAATCTAAAGATATAACCAAGGTGGTACATTAGCATATACCAAATAATGTAATATACACTAAAAATGCAAGGAAATTAGTTTGACCCTAGAAAAATGGTCAAAATCACCAGAACCAGAAGACATCATGTAGACAATTGAGACATTCCTTGATCTTAGAACTCAAGCATATCAAGGTAATGCAAAGACTAAAATCCTCCTAATAAGGAATAAAATCAAAATAAAAGCTACACATAATCATTTTAAAGCAATTCAATTCCCATATAAAGAATAATGGGTAATAGTGAGGCAGGTGTTGGAGAAGCTTCTTGCCTTGTAATCTTATTTTATTAAATTTTCCTTTAGTTTTTTTGTGTTTTCTTTTGTAGGAATCATAGATTTTTGAATTTGAGCTCAAGGATAAAGGAAATTTTGAGGTCTCCTTCTGCCAAAACTATAACGATTTCTCACTACTCATTTGTGCTTAAGAAAAATCCTAATCATAAGCAATCAAGATTTTTATCTTGAAGAGGGAGTTGAGATAACCATTGATAGTCAGAATTTGTGGGAATTGTATTAAGAGAAAAGTTTTGACAGATTAAGTGATAAGGAGATAGAGCCAAAGTGACCTTTTCTCTCAAAGTATTTTCGATATCAAAAGCTTTGCAATCCTTGATTAAGCGACAACAACAAAATTATCGATCAACTTGTAGGATGATATTGGATTTAAAAAAAACCAAGGATACACCTAAAATTTAAGCTGCTACCAATGCTTGGGTCAAGTCAAAAGCACGTTGATATATGACAAAGGTAGGTGAGTTGAGTTAATGCATTCTTGACTAAGGAGATAAATACCACCTACCAAAAGATATTGATTAAATGACTCAAACATTCATTCAAGACAAATATGGTGATGATAGTCTCATACCTGACAACTATTAGGGTCAAAGGTTACTTCATTTAATGTTCAGGTTTGCTAGGTGTAGTTGAGACTGTCAAATCCACCTAAAAATAATTTTGAAGGGAAATTTTCCCTATTGTAATCTATAAATAGTAGTAATATAGATTAAAAAATGGATCAACAAATTTGTATTTTTTTCCTCTTGTAAGATTTCCTTTCATTTATTTCTCTAGAGTAGTTGGCTCTTGAGCAACTTGTGGGTAAATCAAACCCTCACTTTTGGCATAATATTTGTAAACAATTGCTTGCACACACACACACACATATTAGATATAGGCCTATGTAAATTTTTGAACTAGCCATCTGTAGCTCTCCTAGGGACCCATTTTTGTGTGTATGTGTATGTCTGTAGTTTTTACTTGTTTATGAGTTTTTCTTATGTATGTGTGCATGAGAGACTTGTGTTAATTTTTGGACTAGCCATTTGTGGCTCTACTATAAACTTATTTCCTTATGTGCATATACATGGGTGGAGTTCATCTATGCTTAACTGTGTTGAGGAGAGGAAGCGTTCGCTATTGACACATAGCATTTAGGCCTACCATACAAGGGGTCTTAGTGGATTTTTTGGTGCATTGTCACCTTTTCCTTTTGTTTATCTCATAACTTTTCCATTGTAGAGTTCAATTGTGCTTTAAAGATCACATCTTAACAAGGAGAAAACTTTGTAAAAAATCTCAAAGGTCCTAGATTGAGTTGATCCCCATGATCTCGACTGTAACCCTAATATGTCACTCCTCGTGAGGCATGATTTCTATGATCGATACAATCATATGTTAGGCTAGGCTATAGTGTATTATTACATTATATTTTAATTCTTTTCCTAGCTATTATTCTTGCTAACAAATAATCTATTGTTAGCCTAGAATATTAGTTGTTAGTCAATTCTCTAATGTCAGTGCAACTGATAGAATTTGTTAGCTGATGCATCTTATTATTACAGGCTATTCTAAGTCTACATTATTTGTATAAATTCACATTTGTATGAATGAAAAGCTAATGATTTTCCTACATTAGTATCTGAATGATTATGTCTCAATCTTATGGAGATTTGGACCAACCTAATATTTTTTATCGTTTCAGTTAGAAAGGCATTTTTGGCATGAGCATGAAGCCTTCCAATATGTAAAACTTGAAAAAAAGTCTCAACCTGATGCAGGTAGAACGTATAGATCGTGCTTTGTAGAAGAGAATGGCCCACACACAGAGCTGCCATTTGACCAAATATCACGCAACAATTGAATCTCCATGCATCGATAATTGAGTGGTAAATTAATCTCCTTAGCCCCATCAGTTGCATCAAACTAGATTAAAAAATATATATTGTTGTTTAAAGGTGAAGAAAAATCTATCAACGCCCATTTAGTGTAGATCACGTTCTCATATTTTCAATTGATTTTGTTGTAGATCATCGAAGGGAGTGGTATCAACCAATATTCCACAACAAGAAAAATACACAAATATCCTCACTAATCAACACCTAGATGCAAATGATTAGAGCTCACAGGCATCAAATCCCGCACAAACGAAAGAGGAAAAAAATTTCATCTCCAAAGTTTTTAATCGTCCAAAATAAATCTTTCAAAGCATCAACCAATAACAAATCACGTTTGTGTTTGGTCCATGTATCAGTAGAGAAGTGGATTTGAGGCTAAATTGATGGTTTAAATATAAGATCGTATTCTTTTAATCCCTATGAGTTGGCCAGCCCAATCGTTCACAACATCGACACTAAGCCACTTGGCTTCCTTGAGTTCTGCGATTCAAATCCTAACAATGTTTTTTAACAAAGGAGTGATTTTTGGTTTGTTTGCTCTAGTGGATTTAATCCCACATATATCTAGCAAAAACACCATGGAAGATTTAATAGTACCAACACACACTATGATAGTCGACGTGTTGTGCACTATGAAGCCTGCAAAAGGCTTATGTTGACTTTCATCGAACTCCATGCCTGTTGACCACGCTCATGCATTGTGTTTGCTAGTTTGACTTACCGTTTACCTCAAAATTCATTCCCACCTCTGATGTTTGTGTCGATTGATTAGAGGTACATATTTTTTGATTTAAAATAGTTTTTGCATTTTTTTAGAACTATTTTTTATTTATTTTAACTAGTTAATTAATTATTTAATTCAATATTATTTAATTAATTAGTTAATTATTAATTAAAATAATTTAAATTATTTAGCTTTATAATTTCTTAAAACAATGCATTTATTTTTATAAATCAAACCTCTCAACAAAGGTAAAATCAAAACAAACACAAAATTCAAAGGGCAACAAAGTTATTTGCAAAACAAAAATCAAATCACCTTGAACTGATTTTTTGCAAACATTGAGACAAAACAAATTCTCAAGAGGGCTACAAACTTGGCACAAAACCTTGTTATTTTTTGCAAAACAAAAACATAAAATTTTGTTGTTTTTTGCAAATCAAACTCAAAACAAGGGCAAATCAAAAGTAGTGAATACCATTTTTTTGCAAATAAAAAATTACTATAATTTTTTTTGTAAAAAGGTGCATTTTCGGTTGAATCTGACACCTAATTGACATTGTAAAAGGTGCATTTTCAGTTGAATCCAACACCTTCCAAAAATATAAATTTGTGGGCATGATAAAAGTTGTAAAATGCATTTAATATTCTGTTTTATGCATTAACATATATGTGTTGTAGCAGCAAAGACCCCAAATTTATACCTATTTTTTATGTAATTTATTACACAAATTAGCGTTTGGTATTTATGGTACCTTTGGCCCACACTTATAGGTGATGTTATCGTGCTTTGGGCTACTATATCTAATGCCTAATATAGCTGCAAAAATGACATATGAGCTATTGTTATCTATAAATTGTTGGGGAGAAATAAGGAAAGCCAATTTTTTGATATTCACTCCATTATTACCCCATTCACTTCTATTGCTTGGTGTAAATCCTCCAACTAAAAATTCTTCCAAGTATTTAAGGGACTTGGCACCCTACATATGCGAAAGGTTTTTTAAGCAGGTGTCAACAATAAAAGTGAATCCCTTTTAGTATTGCTTATGTTCCACAAATCCATCTATATAAAATACCTTTGAGTCTACCTCATGTATGTTCGCATATATAGAAGGGACAAGATTATTCCACATACCAACGGGTATCTTTGGAAAAATAGGTATATGCAATAGATGTGGTCTATCGGTCTAGCGGTATAAATAAAGCGGGGCTATTTAGTGTTATAAGGAACCTTCATAATTGTCATTGTAAAAGCATACTTGTTAGATTCACAGCTACTCAAAGGTCCAAATTTTGCTCCATGAAAAACAAAGATGAGAGAAATACTACAAGTTGAAAATATGTGGGATGTTGTGACTAGAAAAGTTAAATGCCCAGCTACAATAGATGATAAACAAGAAGCATATGATGATGCTGATGCAAGAGCATTGATGATCATAATTCTTACCACTATTGATGAAGTTCAACCACACATTTGTGAAAAGGAGCACACAAAATATGCATGGGATACATTATCCACAATATATGAGGGAAGGAATCAAGCCACGATCCTTAACCTTCAATCCCAACTTCACACTCTTAGCATGAAAAATGGAGAAAGTGTAGAAGTGTTTCTTTGCAGAGTTGTAGAACTAAGAGCCAATATGCATGCAATGGGTGAGAAAGTAGAATATAAGCTCTTAACCACATTATTTTGAGAGCTTTTCCATATTATTTTAGAATGAAGGTCATTTCCCTTCAAGTTTCTATTAGACAAGTCTCTTTTGAAAAGTTAGTTAATTTACCTCAACAACACGAAGCAAATAACAATCAAAGAGATGAAGTGTCCAAAAATGCATTTTTTACTAAGAAATTTGGTGCTAAAAAAAGAGTCTAATTTTAGAAAGGATATTCCTCAAAGGGTTCAAACACCAATTCCACACAAAAGACACCTAAAAAATAGAAGAGGTACTACCATATTTGTGATATGGATAATCATGACACCAACAAGTGTTGATTCAAAAAAAATGAAAAGAACAAGCAACCACAATAGAAGAAGGGCACCCACGTGTTGTAGGTGAGTTGGAGAGGGTAGGTCAATCCTCCAAGGGAGGTCCCTAGTTCGAATATCCACCCTACCAAATGAACATTGGGTACCCAAAATCTAGTTGATTATGCTAGTGCAATCAGGGCTAGGGGTGACTTTTGGGTGATTTTGACGGTGTAGAACCCCTTGGTTGTGGTTTCTCAAACCAAGGCAGCCCTGCAAGAGGTTTTTCGCTAAATTCAAAAAAAATAGAAGGGCCAAATAAACCACGTAGAAGAAATAGACAAAAAAAGGGAAATGTTGTTATTGAAGAATCATATTTAGATTTTGAGAGGGCACACAAGGTGCTCATGAGTCAAACAAATCCTAAACAAAAAGATAATGTTTGGTATATTGATTTTTGTGCCAGAAAATACATGACTGGTGATAAAAGGTGGTTTGACTCATTTGAGGCAAAAGAAGGCAAACTGGTAACAATTTTCGATGATAAGACCTATCAAGTCCAAGGAGAAGGTAATGTTTTAGTAACTCTTCCTGATGGAAAATGACAAATTGAGAAGGTACTATATGTACCAAGATTGACTAACAACTTGTTGTCTGTGCCTCAAATTATGGATAAATATATGATGGTTGACTTCAAAGTCGTTAATGGACAAAAGCATTGTTGAATTACCAATAAGCGTAAACATATCACAACGACTTCCTACAAACATGGTTTATTTGTATTAGATGCTATATATACTTCTCATGTTGTCATGGCTACCAAATCAAAATAAAATACTTCCTTATGGCACAAATGGTATGGGCATCTAAGTTCAAGCTATCTACTCAAATTGAGTAAGCATGAGATGTTGTTAGGTATGCCAAACCTTTCCCATACTTTGCCTATTTTCTCGGATTGCTTAGTAAGAAAGCAACACCGAGTACCATTTGAATTGAGCTCTTCAAGAGCCAAACAACCATTGGAGTTGGTGCACATCGATATATGCAAACCAATACCAAACAGTTGTGGTGGAAAGACGTCCTTTCAATTATTTGTTGATGATTACTCACAAAATATGTGGGTTTTCTTTCTATAGCTGAAGTTAGATGCATTCTCCTATTTTCAACAGTTTTAGAATCTTGTTAAGAAAGAGTCAGGATGTTCAATAACGACCCTCCACTCAGATCGAGGAGGGAATTTACCTCCAATGAGTTTTTAAAATATCTCACTAAACATGGGATAAAAATATAGCTTACTACAACCTATACCCCTAAGCAAAATGGAGTTTTTGAAAGGAGGAATCATTCCATCATGGAGATGGTTCAATGTATGCTCATAGGTGCACATCTTGGGAAATAATATTGGGTAGAAGTTGTCACTACTATAGTGTATCTCTTGAATTGAGCACCAAAAAAAGATCTTCAAGGAGTCACACCATAAGAAGCATGGAGTGGAAGAAAGCCCTCCATTTCTCATCTAAGAATATTTGGGTGCAAAGCCTTCATGCACATTCCAAAGAAGAAAATACATAAGTTAGATGAGAAAAATTTACAATGTATCTTTATTGGTTATGATGAAGAATCCAAGGGGTATCGATTGATTGACCCTAAAACCAAGAAGATTCATATAAGTAGATATGTGGTATTCAATGAAACTCCTAAGTTGGATATACTAGAAACTAGAAAAGACACATATCTTGCTATATACCTGTATTTTGAGGAGCCTACAACAAGGGCTCCCCCAAAATATAAGAAAACTCCAAAATGGTATACTAGCACTATGAAAGATGCAAAATTGGATGCACCACCTAATATCACTTCATATCAGACACATACTCGAAGTATGTCTCATCAAGAAAGAGAAAAAGTCAAAGATGCAAATGATGAAGAAGAAGAGATGAGTGAATCAAAATACTACAATTTTATGACTATAGTTGTAGAGCATGAACCAAATTCAGTGCAAGAAGCCCTTAGTGTGCCTCAATGGAAGGTAACTATGGATGCATAAAATATGTCTCTTATAAAGAAAAAAAAATGGGAGTTAGTTGATCTGCCTATAGGTAAGAAACCTATTGGTTACAAATAGGTATGCAAAGTCAAGTATAAGGTATATTGAACTATTGATAAGCATAAATCCCACCTTGTTGCAAAGGGCTATGCTAAAAAATAAGGCATATACTATGAAGAGACATTCACACCAACTGCAAAAATGACAACCATTTGTGTACTCTATGCAATGGTAGCACAGTTCATATGGAAGCTTCATCAGATGGATGTGAAGAGTGTTTTCTTAAATGGTGATTTAAAATAAGAACTGTACATGAATCAACCTAAAGGATTTATTGTACAAGGATAAGAACAAAAATTTTACAAATTGATCAAGTCCTTGTATGGGTTGAAACAAGCTCCGAGAGCTTGGTACATAAATATTGATAATCACCTTCTATAGCATGGTTTCAAGAGAAGTCCATCAGATGCCAATATCTATTTCAAGAAAGGTGGTTCTAAAATAGTGATCCTTGTACTCTATGTTGATGATCTGATCATCACTGACATTTTAGAAGAGATGATTGCAGTAGTGAAGGGTGACTTGAAAAAGTCATTTGAAATGATAGATCTAGAACTTTTCTATTATTGTCTTGGTTTGGAAGTTGTGCAAAAAAATAACCACATCAGGGTTACACAACTGAAGTATGCCAAGGCATTAATTGAAAAATATTGAATGACAGATTGTAAGCCCAAAGCAACTCCAATGGAAACAGGGTTACAACTATCTCAATACAACAAATATCCTTAGGTAGATGGAAATCTCTATCAACAATTGATTGGGAGTCTCATATATCTGATAAATACCAGGTCAGATATCAGATTTATTATAAGCTATATTTTGAGGTTCATGTAGGAAACTAAGGTTAGTCATTGGAAGGCAATAAAGCGAGTTCTTCACTATGTTTGAGGTACATTAGAATATGGCTTGGATTACAAGAAGAATGATAAGTTCTTCTTGCAAGGATACACAAACTCGAATTATGCTGGATCCATCGATGATAGAAAATAAATATCAGGCTACATATTTCATCTTGGATCTGGTCCCCTCTCTTGGCACAACAAGAAGCAACAAGTTGTTGCACTATCATCTACATAGGTAGAATATCATGTAGCACAAGGAGTAATGTGTGAATCGATATGGTTACATCACATTCTTTCAATTAGAGGTCTTCCAAAGAATCTTCCAATCCACTTGAATTGTGATAACCAAGGTGTTTTAAAACTTGTCAAGAATCCAGTGTTCTATGAACACACCAAGCATATTGACACACAATGTCACTATATTCGAGATGAAATTCTAAAGCACAAGATTCAACTCCAGTACATTTCCATCGATGAACAGGTTGCAAATATTTTCACTAAGGCACTTGCACGTGTCAAATTTGAGTTGTTTTGCAACTCTCTATGTACATCAAATAATGTAATAAGGGGGGATGTTAGGCTAGGCTATAGTATATTATTACATTATATTTTAATTCTTTTCCTAGCTATTATTCTTGCTAATGGATAATCTATTGTTATCCTAGAATATTAGTTGTTAGTCAGTTCACTAATGTTAGCGTAGGTGATAGAATTTGTTAGCTAATGCATCTTATTGTTACATGATATTCTAAGCCTATCTTATTTGTATAAATTCACATTTGTATGAATGAAAAGCTAACGATTTTCCTACATCATAGATGACAATAATTCCTTTCAAGCCATAAATTCCAAAAAATAATGGTAAAACCAACCCTCCATTGAATATATAGTACTTTAGCTTTGAAATAATTAGTCTAACATTTCATCAACTCTTTCAATATTGATAGAGATACCCAATATATTTTGCATATTTAAAAAAAAAGTAACCCCAAATGGTATGAGCAAAGAGACAATGAATAAATAAATTGTCTAATATTTCTAAATCCTTCTCATATAAGGTACATTTGAAAATTCCATGATATCCTCTTCCTTGTAGACTCTCTCCTATAATAATATTACATTGAAATACTAACCAAAGGAATGCTTTAGGGAGAGCCTCTAGTGACCAAACATTATTCCAAGGAAAATATTTGGAAGAAGGAAATTTTGATTGCTCTAAATCTCATATTCCAACTTGACCGAGTATCCACCATCATTTGATAAATTCTAAACCAATTTATCCTTTCGTTCAAAAATTAGTAAAAAAACTCTTGAAGCATTTTTTGAAATTCATGTGCAATTTGTTTGAGTTCCTCTCCTTAAAATTGGTTACTAATAGAAATCCATGATCAAGAGTTGTTGCTCATATTGATCTAATATTTGACCTTTATGTGATTTCAATTCACATACTACATTTTTAGCATAAAAATATTTACAATATATAGAGAGATCTGAACAGATTTCAACCAACTTTGGAGCTCTCTCTTGATTCACGAAAATAGTATAAAACTATTTTGAGACTAATTCTAACCTCTACCTTTAATCTCACTCAACAACAAAGATGCCAACTTAATCTCACTAAACAAAAAAGATGCGTTCAAACTTAGATATTAAGTTCAACATTCTTCCCCTTAAAGTTGAGAGGGCTGGCAAGAGAATCTCTCAGCTTTATATATTAAGCTTTAGCAACTCCTTTGGTGAATATATCTGCTATGTTTTCCAAAGTACTGCAATGTCGTAGCTCAACCACATATTTCTCCACCATGTATTGAATGAAGTGAAACTTCATATCAAAGTGCTTTGACCTGATGTGGTGGATAGGATTATGTGCCAATTGGATGGAACTCATATTTTCATAGTACAATCTTGTAGGACCACTTTGTCTCTCTCCTATTTCTTCAAGAACTTTTCTCAACCATAAAGCTTGGGTACTAGCATTTGTTATTGCTATGTACTCAGCTTCAGTAGATGATAATGCTACAATAATCTGATTTTTGGAACTCCATGTAATTAGTCCTGACCCAAGACTAAAATAATTCCCTGAAGTAGATTTTATATCATCTATATTGCTACACCATTAACTATCACTAAAGCCAACTAATTTTATAGAATTACATTTGTTGTAATGGATCCCAAAATCCAATGTACCCTTTACATATCTCAAAATTCTCTTAGTTGCTTGTAAATGAAGTTTAGATGGATCAACCATATACCTTGAAACAAGAGAAACAACATATTGTATATCTGACCTTATGTTGGTGAGGAACATTAGACTCCAAACCATGTGTGGTCATGTCAAATTTTGGTGCTCCATCATCTTTACTCAATTGGATCCCATGATCCGTTGGAGTTGCAACAGACTTGCATTGCTCCATAGAAATTTTTTTGATCATATCTTGAGCATATTTATGTTGATATATGAAGATCCCTTTACTTGTTTGATGCACCTCCATTCCTAGGAAGTAATGCATTAAACCTAGAACTTTCATTTTAAATTCTTTTTGTAACCACCAAAAAGGCTCACACCTAATGTATCCTATTGCAAAAATTGATAAAAAAAAATACAAAATGCATACAAGAACAAGAAATTGATAATGGAATGGTCAATAAAAGATGCTTTATTCCATTATATTTCAATTCCAAACTCAAATTACAAGTATATCCCCCTTAGGGATAATCATCTTGATACAATTATTATAATAGGAGATATTTTTATTTCCCTCTCAAGGGTAGGTGTGATTTCAAAGTGCCCTTCAGGATGACACGAACTGCTCTAGGGTGGAGTAGACCTTCTTCTCTGTGGTGATGAAAGAAATGAATGATTGTAGATTCTTTAAAACCTATTTCCTAAGATCAAGAAACAACACAAGAATGTCAAAAGCATAGGAAGCCTCTCATGATGAGGCCCTTTAAATACAAATAGCATGAGAATAACATAATGAAATGAAATCAAGAAAATGCATAAACTATGCTAAAAATATGCAAATCCTATCAATATTGATGGAAATATATGAACAAGAAATGCAACTATCAATCTATGGAATCAATTACTTGAAATTAAACAATATAACATGAAAAGAAGCCATTAATGTCTAAACTACCATAATGAAAACAAGTTAGTAAAAACACTAATTATGTCGTTCAGAAATCTCTAAATTCCTAACTAAACCATTAAAATGCTAAATGTGATCTAATTAAGCATACTGGAAGTAAAATAGTAAGGAGAAGTCACATCTGTTGAAAATTGTAGCTCTGATGAGTGGTCTACACTGTAAACCGCGGTTGAAAGCCGTGGTGAGCAACCAAGTGGTTTTCCCTCCAAATTCAAGGGCTGTGGGCTTGACCTCCTTGTCCAATTGATGTTCAAGGGTCACCTTCGATGTCCTCTAACAAGTTTGGCGGTTGAATCATTGAATAGGGTCTTCGTTTACCCGAATTAGTGTTTCTTGGGTCTCCTAGGTCCTTAGGGCATCCATGGCCTAATTCATCATGATGTTTGAAAAATTGACAATGGGTATGAAAACAAGGCTCTCTCTATGCACTCAATTGAGTCCACAATTCAACAAGGCTTCGCTGCTTTGATCTCCAAATGCACTCTCTCTTAGTATTTCGATAGCGCTTCGCTATCAAAATGCTCTATATGCCCTCTCCCATTTGAAGGGGTACTTATAGGATGTCCTAGGGCTAGGGGTGGCTTCATGGAGAAGCCAATATCAAGAAGGGGTGGTTAGGACAATTGGATTGGAAGCTTCCGTCCTCTAACCACCTTATTCTAGAACAAATTATTAGAAAATGAAGAGACAAAGATTAGGATGCAAAATAAATATTCACCTTAGCATTGAAATGTATAGTGCTTAAATACAATTGAATTAGGCTAAGAATAGCCTAGTAGGAAATTGCCTAGTAAAGTTAGCTAACAGCTAACGTATATTACACTAACAACTAACCTAATCAACTAACATAGTATAATTGACTACTGTGACTAACTAGGTAACTAGTAAAAGAAATTTACTAGTGGTAAAAAGTAACAAGATACTTTTTACCATGAGGTAAATTATATCTACCTAGGTGAAACTTACAAATTACCTAAATGAGGTAATAATCATAGTTACTAACATAGTAACTCTAACATCCCCCCTTATTACATTATTTGGGTAATACATACATATCCCTCTATACAAAAATATTTGAGTAAAGTATATAACTTCCCAAATACAGTGTAAGAAAATATCGATCTGCTGCTTCTTGCTCTGTCACAGTACTCTAGCTGCTCCTAAGCAAAAAGTGGGTCCTTCATCACTTTTTATTCACATCAATGAATGTCCTTATAGTAATCTCATCATCCAACTAAATTGCATGGGTAACTAGCCACTGCAATTGCTAGGTGTAGTAGAATGGATCACTTCATACGAGGTTCATTCAGTTTACAATATGAGTTTGCAAAAGATAAGGTAGCTAAGGTTTCGGTCGTTGTCAAAAATGTACCCTTATAAGTTTCCCCCTTCTCATTGTAAAACATGTTGTAATTAATTTCTAAAAGAAGTATGACTAAGGCGTCAGTCACTGTAAAAAATTCACCCTTATAAGTCTTCTTCCCTTTTTACAAAATTTTTTGAAGAAAAGAAATGTATATCCCCCCTTAATTGCAAAAAGGTGTGTAACTCAAGAGTGTTGTGAAGGATTTTACAAATATTGCCTCCTAGGCAATTTTACACCACAAAATTCCCTCCTTTTGTTACAAGTACTTCAAACATTGAGAGTTTGCTATTTATGAAGCCTAAAAGAGGTACAATCACCCCTTATTGCAAGTACTTCAAACAAAAACTTATGCTATTTATGAAGCCTAAAAAAGAGAGAGAGGAAAATGGTGCTTTGCCCAAGGTGACATATGTGTTTTCCCTCTACAATACTATTTTAGCAATGAGCACTCTGTGTGCTCTCTTTGAACCAGAATCAAAATCAGAATGAGAATGAGACACTTCACTAGAAACATGGCTTCTATGATGTGCCTTTGCCATTTTAGTTTTGCTTGTTTTGAAACCAACACTGAATGGTGTCTTGGTTGTCATTTTTACAAGTTGTGCAAAACTATGTTTTCTAGGAAATTTTATCAAAAAAGTTCACCAAATCATCCTTCCTTATTTCAAGTACTTCAAGCATGGTTGCTATTATGAAGTATAAAAGAAAAGATATAATTTTATGATGATTTATGCTTTTCTGATTGCCTTTACAAGTTTTATCTCCCTCTTGTCAAAATCTGTGTTTGAAGGAAGAAAGGAATTATCCCCCCTTAGTACAAAAGAATTGCTACTTTCAAGGTTCCTTTAAAAAACTTGTTCTTTCTTTCACTCTCAAGAGGTATTTAATGGCACCTGCCTGAAAACTCTCTTTGAAGAGAGATAATCAGTTGGAGGAAATTAAGCCAAAAAAATAAGAGATGAAATATAATTCACTCAAAAAGATATTTAATGGCACCTGCCTGAAACTCCCTTTGAAGAGGAATAATCAGTTTGAGGAAATTAAGCCAAACAAATAAGAGTGAATTAGGGGATTTGTTGATTTAGGAGAGAATATCAAGTGAAATTGGCTTTAAATCTGTGCATGGATTTACACAAATTTATGAAATTTTGGGGTATGGAGTGTTCTTGATTCTATGACTTATAATTGCAAAAAAAATAATGCAATAATCAAACAAGAATGCCCTAAAAATTCTTATCACCTAGGTGTCGGATGCAATCAAAATGCACCTAATTTTCCAATGAAGGTGTTGAGTAAAATAAAAAATATACCTTTTAATATTTGCAACAAAATATGAATGTGTTGTGCAAAAAATTGATATGTGTTTGTCTCCTTGTCTTACAATTTTGTAAATAATGTGACAATAAAAAATTGCCTATATTTTCTAATTTTGTAAAATAAACAATTTTGATTTGTTTTAAGTGCTCCTCACTTTTGTGTTACAAATTTATAAAAGAAATACAATTTCTTTTCTTTCCCCCCTTTGTTTTGCAAATTTAACAAATAGCACTCCTTTCAAGACAAGTCGACACACGACCCGCGTTTGAAAGGCTTCCAACTAGTCGACACACGACTTAGTTTTTGTGGACCCAAGGCTTCAAATGCTTCTCAATTTTACAAAAATAATGTGCAATGTTATGTCTTATATCCCCTCTTGGAGAAAAAAATGCACACTTTGTCTTTGAATCTTACAAAAAAGTTGAGTCTCCTTGTTTTCTAAATTTGCAATAAAGAATCAAATGTTTTTGATTTTGTCCTCTTTCAAGTTTGCAAATTTAACAAGTTTGAGAAGAAGTTTAGGTTTCCAAATTTGCAAAAAAAATGCAAAATTTTATGTCACCTTGTATTCCAACTTTGCATGAAAGAATCAAATTTCTTGATTTTATCCCTCATTGAGTGTGCAAAATTAACAAGGTTTGAAAGGTATTTGAGGTTCCCTAATTTGCAAGAAAAAGGTGCTCTTCTATGTCTTAGATCCCTTTTTGTGAGAAAACAAAAGCACTCAAATTTTTAGTGTTGCAAAAAAAATAGGGCCCTTCCTTTTCTTTTAATTTAATTTGCAAAATTTAAAAATGAATTTAATCATATAAATCTTATTAATAATAAAAAATAAACTAATGTTGATTGGTAAAAATAAACATAAGTCATATTTTAAATTATTGATAAAAATATATATAAATAATAATTTTAAAAAACAACAAATTAATTAAAAAAATAATAAAGCATTTTACCTTTGATTTTTATTGCGCCACTTTGTAAAAAAAATTTACCCCCGATGGGAGTCGAACTCCCGACCTCCTATCGGGAAATTCCTTATCTCCGGCTCCCCTTACCGGTCGGGCTAGCTAGCTCGAAGAGAATGAGAGGGGGCCTGCCTTCATATTGAAGGTTATTTTTGCCCCTTAGCAGAAATTTTGAAGCATTTAAAAGGCTTGGGACTTATTATCTCACATCTGTCCTGTGGATAGATGTTTGCTGTTTAAAACAGCAAATGTGCCCCCATGGAAGTGATTACCTTCGAGAAATCAGTGTGTTCGGGCTTCCTTTTGTTGCCATCCATGTCGCGTGGTAGGAGGGTTCCACATCTATCGATGGCACGTGGCTAGTCTGCCACATGTCGTATCTAAGGTCTTTTCTAGGTGACGCATGGTTGTCCACCACGTGTCACCCAGTATCCGGTCCATGTGTCATGGTCCAGTCAATGTCTATCCATGTCAGCAATATGTCAGTTTCTAGTTAGTTGGTCTACCACGTAGGTCGATTCAGATTGGTCTAGGAAGACGGGTCGATGTGGGCCGTCGATCATCAAAGATCGAAGGGTGCTCCTACCCTCATAGATCTCAATTTTTGGATGTCACCCACTGGTCACCAGATATCAGAGGGCGCCTGCTGCCTACCATTGAGCAGTTGGTGGTCGACCATCAGATGAGGGTGCTCCACCATAAATTATCAATTGACGGTTGCTGGTCGAGCCTAGTTCGACCAGTCATCAGTCCCACGGGAGGGCGCTCCTACCCTCCTTAGTGGGCTGATCATCGTACCACCTGAATTTGGGCACAAAAAATCCTTTCTAGTTGTCGATCAGGTGGTGGGTGGGAGTTGTCCGATCTATGGAAAGTGTCGAGTCTGCCTTGGCCTTTGTGCCAAGTGTCAGGTCTGATAGTAAGATGCTTCAGTTCTACAAGGTTACGGGTCTAGCTCCTACGCCAGCCAGGTCAAAATAGCTTCAACCCTTGGGAATCATGCAAATAGAATAGGATGTCATGTCTATCTTGTCCAGATGCCTCAGGTTCATAGGTACCAGGTGGAATGAGCCTCGCTCGTATTGTCCACCATGGCTCTGATGCCAATGTTAGAAAATAAAGAGACAAAGATTAGGATGCGAAATAATCATTAACCTTAGCATTGAAACGTATAGTGCTTAAATACAATTGAATTAGGCTAAGAATAGCCTAGTAGAAAATTGCCCAATAAATTTACCTAACAGCTAATGTATATTATGCTAACAACTAACCTAATCAACCAACGTAGTATAATTGAATACTGTGACTAACTAGGTAACTAGTAAAAGAAATTTACTAGTGGTAAAAAGTAACAAGATACTTTTTACCATGAGGTAAATTATATCTACCTAGGTGAAACTTACAAATTATCTAAATGAGGTAATAATCATAGTTACTAACATAGTAACTCTAACACAAATGGCCATTCAAATTGATTTGAATCGAATGAAGGCCAACTGAACTTCAGTTAAGACCACAGGTTACAGTTGTGGTCCAAACTATAAACCACAGGCCTTAACTATAGTTCAAACTATAGACCGCATGTCTGGTCTGTAGTTCAAACTGATTAGGCCAAGGAGCCCAACTTGAGTGGTTAGAACCATTGCTCTATCTTGGAGTCTATCCAAGATCTTCCATATGGTCTTGTAGCATGGCCATATGAGTAGTCGTCATCAATATGACACGTTTTAGGTGTCTACAAATTCCCCTTTTGATATGCGTTGTGAGATCGAAAAACGCTGAGAAAAAATAGACCTCCTAAAATGATGTCGAAGGTTCTATGATGATCATTAGTTAGATCAACATTAGATGTCCCATGTCCTACAAAAGGACGCGCATCCTTGAATCATTGATTCCAACTCTTTGGAGGCTTAAACTTGAAAGAGTTTGCACTTGTCATCAAACATTCAAGTAGCTTTGCCACTACAATAGGAGTTAGGACTATATAATCAAAAGGATGAGAGTTACAAATAAATTATCATATTTGGTATTTTCCCCAAGAAAAGGGGTAAGCTTATGATAGTTGTTGACAATGATTAGCAAGGACGAACACAATTTTGACAAGATCAAGGGATCTATAATCTACGAGATATTCTGCTGATTTTGATTATGATTTGATATTATGACTACCCCCTCAAGCGATGAGTCGATGAGGGTGATGACAATGTATGAAGTGACAAGGTCACTTGACAAAAATGAATGATCTGAACAAATTTAGATTTGAGCATTTTGAATTACTTGGCTAAGCCTAGTTTAGCTTATGATTCCAACTGTTAATAGTAATTGCACATTCCTATCCCATGGAGTAGTTGGGCTAAAATAGCCTTCTTCAGAAATCAAAATGATACAATTCCAATTAGATTTGTGTTGAATCACATTATCGATGATTTGTTGAAAATATGTCATAGGAGAAATGACATGAAATGCCTCATTCCCATGGGGCAGTCCGACCTTGAAGGCCTTCTTCAAGATTGAGAAGAAACATATCAAATCAATGATGATAATTTTGCCCCAAATGTCCTTATGGTTATTTACTCATCTTTTCGGATTGCATGGATCGCAAGTCGCTGCAAACACTAAGTATGTAGAGTAAATGAATGAATACGAGGTGCATTTGGATTTTAATTTTTTGATTTTCTTGTTAATTTTTATTTATTGATCAATTTTGGTGCTTTGAACATCACCAAATTTGCAATATTGATTGCTATTTTTGAAATTTAATTATTTAGGAGTCATTAATTTGTAATTTTAGACCTTCCCACAGTGGCGTTTGAGTGCATTTAATGTTGGTTGCAAACAACGGTTACGGTCTATGGTTGAAAATTTCCAATTTGGGAACCGCAAGTCGGGGCTCCAGTCCATCAAAATTAGGGGAAACTATAAATAGTTTTCCCACTTTGAAAATTTCATTATTCTCATTCAAATAACTACATTTTAGAGAGCTCTAAGAGGTGAGAGACATTCCTTAATCTGGAATGCTGCCAAACTTGACCTCAAATTTCACTCGTACCCTGATGGTGGACCTGGGACAACCATCCACTAGAAGAGGCCGCAATGTAGGCAAGGTAACTCAAAACCAAGTCCTCACACTCATTACCAACTAAAAAAAATAAACCACATTAAGTAATGGGTTAATGAACTTCACTAAATTGTTGGCAACGAACCTCACCGTAGACTAGGCTAGGTTAGATTTTCATTTTTTTTGGCTAGCTAGGCTAGGAAGGGACCCAAAATGGGTCTCATTCCTAGACCATAGCTGGCACCTATGGATCCTAATTTTTAGATTTGGAACCGCAGCTATCAGCTGCAGTTAGAATTTAAATTTTCAATGGTCAAATTTGATCACAGTCAGACCATAAGGTTGACCCGCGATTCGATGACTTTGAATTTTTTTTCAAATTTTCTCACTTTTCTAAGGTTTTATGGCAATTAATGCTATTTATTGCATGTCTGAGATGCCTTTTGAATTTTCTTGATGTTTTTGACGTTTTTAGAGTAATTTTTTAATATATTTTTGCTTGTTTTTAGTTAGATTTTTCTCTTATGCATTGTTTATTTCTAGACATTGACTTCTAGGGCCCGAGAGCTAGATATACTTCACACTCTTTGCAGATAACTTACTATAGGGGAGTGGGAGTGATTCAGAGTCATTGGCTTTGACTATGTTTTGGATATATCCATGAATAGGGTAAATACACCATATATGACCATGTTGGCTCGAAACTGGAATGCCCGGACCAACACATTTCATCTATCGATGAGTGAAATGACCATCACCTTAGAGGACGTCTATCGGATCTTTAGGATCCCTATTGATGGTGAGGCCATCACCTCCTCTTCCTATCAGAGGAAGAAGGTTGTTTGTGATGCTATATTTGGCGATCGGAGCAACGAGGCCCAATGGTAGATGGATCACGAAGGTGTACACATTGGCTACTGGTAGGGGGAGTGCATCTTCTCTATCAGAGAGGTAGTCTTCATGCACCTAGTCATGCAGATAGTCCTTCCAGACTCCTCAGGCATGAGGATCCCCTAGAACCTTCTTTCTAGCATTAGGAGGGTTGTTCAGAGCACCATCCATCAACCACTGCTCCTAGCCTAGGGGAGCACTTTATTATGCCAGCTCTACTGGGAGCTATATCAGGTGACTTGCAGAATCCAGGTAGGCATCAACTACAACCTACTACTATAGATCTGGGGTTGGTAGCATATCTACATTGAGCATCCTACAGAGCTGCCACTTGAGATTGAATTAATTGACGATGAGCACCAATGCTATGTAGCTTGCTGGCCCTATGAGGAGGAGGGGTTTCAAAGTAGGTCCCATGCAAGGGATATCAAGCATTACCTTAGTAGATTCATGGGATTGAGGCCCGATGATATAGAGTGGCACCCATACATGGGGTGCCCTGCATGGCTAGAGGTTGACGAGCGGCTATGTTAGGCTCATCGGGACAGGTGGCTCCTAGGCCGCAAGGATGAGATCAAGGAGTACCATTTTTACTCTCATGTCTTGTGATAGTTTGGCTTAGTTTAGGATATACCAGAGCTTTCGATCATATATAGGTGGTTGGCTCTAGAGATAGGTTTGTAGTGGATACAACCGAAAAAACTTGGGGATGCGATTGATGGTTTCTAGGAGTCAGGGGTTTCTATGGCTGGGACTACTCCTGCATATGATGCTTGGTGGTTGCTACGATAGTGGCAAGGATCTGGGCCCCTTTATTAGGTTGATTATGAGGCTGAGGCTGATCCACAAGGGCGTAATGTGTGCCCACAGACTAAGGGTGGCTGGGGGGTAGAGGTTGTAGTAGGAGATGCACCCCCTACGAAGATCGAGGAGGAGGCACTGGATGAGGGTGAGGTGCCTCCAAATAGTGAGGTAGGCCAGCTGCTAGCCTAGGTAGTAGATCTATAGAGCCAGGTTGGGCGGTTCCACACTTAGATGCTATAGAGGGACACTAGCATCACCATGTTAGAGGTGAAGCTAGCTCATAGCGAGAGACAACGATAGAAGATCTAGGAGGAGCTCATAGGTGCCATGGCTCGTGCCACAATAGTAGAGGGTCAGATTCAAGAGCTGACTAGCTCACTATAGGTATTAGAGGCATAGTGAGCTACGGCTATAGTAGAGAGGGACTTGGCTCAGTCCCAGGATCATAGAGGAGACCCCTCCTCATCTCAGGCTATCATAGCACCACCAGTAGCACCATCAACTATACTACCAAGAGGTGGTGATCCCATGGTAGATATTAGGTGGCTCACTTCCCTTGTAGAGGAGGGAAATGACCTTTGCGATGTGAGGGCAGCTCACATCTCCTAGCTAGAGGGCTTTATTAGATTACGAGGCTTGTAGGTGCTAGAGGATAGACATGCTACGAGGTCTCAGAGGACCAGGTCCAGGACTACAAGACAGTCCATAGCGAGCTCCAGCTAGTGGATTCATAGGACAAAGAGGACACATAGGTCCTCTAGCACACATGGAGGTAGCTCCCATACTAGGGCCAGGGAGACAGGTGTGACCTCTAGTCATAGGTATAGCCACATAGACATACCAGTATCCCGTGTGCTAGGCCTCTTTGGGTTAGGTGGCACAAAGGGCCCTTAATAGGGAACACAACAGGCACCAGAGCTAACTGTAGAGCAGGCTCCAGAGCACAGGGTTGAGGGAGGCGATGAGAGCTCTAGTTCAGGGGGAGCAAGCCAGAGCTAGGGCTCTACTAGATCTAGGCTACATTTTTGCATATGTATCATTTTTTTGGTGTAAGGTCTAGGACCTACACGATTGTAGCCTACGGGAATTTTGTACTCTTGATGTACTCTGTTGAACACAACACACACACACACACACACACACACACACACACACACACATATATATATATGAGATTGATCATTTATGAATCATTATGTGTACTTGTGTATGTTTAATTTTCTATTTATGTTATGCACATGGATGCAATGCTTATGTTAATTTGATGCTATATGATGTGATGTATGGATGACATGCACTAGATAGCTATTTAATTTATGATGATGATGAGCGATATATGATGATAGATGCATATGAATGCAATATTTACTTAAATACATATTTGATTTTGCTTTATTACATGCATTTAATTTATGATGATGTCACGATATGTTAATGCAATGTATGTAGTGCATTATTTACATGATGGTAATCTAATGTAAATGAACCTGTATGCTTTAATCACTTTAAAACATAAGGAATGAATACAATTATGTTTATCAATCTAATGGACGACACCACAAAATGTCTAAAAATCATGAATGTAATTGAAAATCCTTAAGATAAGAATTTGATCAATTAATCACCCATATATGAAATGCAATGGTATGCGATGTTATGATGCGAATGATATAATGTGTCATTCTATTTTCCTTTGCAAATTTGAAAAATATGCACAATATAGTCAGTGGTCGTCTAAATATTATTTCTAATATCCATCCAGTATCTATCCTATATCTTGATTATGCTTTATATGATGATGTATCATGGACTCGATACTTTGCAGTTTGATGATTTTATATGGTTTGTGATAGTTGGTATTTTGTTGCTATTAGAGAAATTTTTGAGGTTTTCCATGAGACTCAAACACCCTAGTAGACTCATCAAAAGTTGTATACTAACCACACTAGACTTCTGAAGTGCGAGGCTTTTGCTAGGATAGGCCCTAACTGTTCATTATCCTTGTGTGTGCACATGAATATATTAAGATAAGACACGAGCATTCCTCGATGTCAGGCGGGATTCTTTCAGCCCATTGCTAAGATAGGGGTTCCAAAAATGTCTTATCCAATCCCAAGTTTAGATTTTAGTTGGACTAAGCCACTAGGCAATGCAGGACACCTGAAGCTAGCTCTTCCACATTCAAACATTGGTCTGCCCATGAGCGAGATGCAAGTGTATCAGACATATCGTCATGCATAAGGTACAATAGTGCCAAAAATTCTAAGGATTCAGGCTCATTCCTTTCTATCCTTCAATTTTTGAGATACTTGCTCATATGTGGTGAAGCAAGGGAGTCGATTCCATCTTCATTCTAAACTATCTCTGGATCTTCATTTGATCTCTCTTTGAACTGGATTTATGATCTTCATTTGATCTCCACTCAAAATTTTGATTTATGATCTTCATTTGATCTTCACTTTGAACTTGATTTGAGCCTATTTTATGATCTTCATTTGATCTTCACTTTTTGGCATTCACATGTGATAATTTTCTTCAGAAAATTTCCTTTTGGGGATTTACTTGGGAAAACTATTTCTGGTATATCGATTGAGGATATCGATCTTATGATATCAATATGGGATATCAATCTGGGAAGTCGATCTATGATATCGATCTAGGGTATCAATCTTGAGGATTGATGTGGGATATCACTCTGGGATATTGCTCATTTTATCGTAAGCAAGGGATTCTGAATAGGGAACTAACCTATCCTTTTGCCAACTGCCAAAATTTCCCATACCGTCCGCACAGAGGGATAAGCAAGAATAACTCTTTTCACCTCAGGATACCCGATCTTGCTTCATGACTTTCATCTTCCCCTAGTCCTTGTTAGGATTGTTTAATTTGTTGATTAGTGATAGGATTCTGATATGCTAAGGGCTATACTAACTGAACCTTAGCTACAAAAGCAAAGAAAGCTTTCTACCAACTCTTGATAAGACCTCTAGGTATGGTTGAATGACCGAAAAACCCTAGTATATCTCCATAGCAACAAAATAGGTTGTGTTGAAAAACACAATTACTCACATGAATGATGGATCATGATAAATGCAGAGATGCATGATTTAGACACAAACATGGTGTCATTTGTAAGACTGACAAACATAATCCCTTCTATTACGGAATGCAACGGATGACGAATGCCTATATGCAATGCAATAATGCAGTGGATGCATGAGTGAATGCAAAATTCAAATGCAAATGCAAATGTTTTTGTATTTTATGCTTTACCAATTTTTTTTGGATTTTATTGATTTTATAATTTTTATGATTTTTGAGCCTCATATCTGACCAAACAATGAGTACATGCCTCTAGAGCCTTTAGGAGTGACCAAACGACGTAGAAATGCCGTTGGAGCCTTTAGATTGACCAAGCGATCTTTCAACAAAATCCTTGGAGCCTTTTAGGATGACTGAGCAATTTTACGCAAACCCTCGGAGCCTTTTGGGTTTGACCAAAGGGCTTATAGATGCCTTTGGAGCTTTTTATTGACCAAACTACTTATGAGAGTGTTTGGAGCCTTTTAGGATGACCGAGCGGTTTTGAACCAACCCTCGGAGCCTTTTACTATGCTCTCAAGCATAAAACACCTTAATATGGATGATGTTGAGAGGTTCAGGCTCTTCAAAACCTCCTAGTGACGTTAGGTGATAGGTACCTAGACCAATATTTTTAGATATGATGTAGGGTCCTAGCCAATTAGCCATGAATTTGTCTCGCATATCTGGTAGCAAATTAGAGTTATGTTGGTTCTCTTTCAAGACAAGATCCCCAACTTCAAAGTCTCTCTGGTGGACTTTGATATTGTAAGCTCATTTTAGTCACTCCTGATAAATGCGGAGATGCTCCAGGGCATTCACGTGATGTTCATCAAGCAGCGTCAGTTGATCTAGTCGAGCTTGTCATGCGGTGTCATCATCGATGAACTCTTTCAATGTGATGCGCAGCATTGGAATTTCCAATTCCAAGGGCATAATGGCCTCAGTACCATATACTAGTGAGAACGGTGTTGCCCTAGTGGGCATCCGAATACTAGTCCTGTAAGCCCATAATGCAAGGGGTAGCTGGATATGCCAGTCTTTGTGGTTTTCTTGGACCATATTTTTCAAGATGGCCACCACTGTCTTATTTGAAGCTTCAGCCTACCCGTTTTCTTACGGATAGTATGGAGTCACAAAACTGTGTTTGATTCTATATTTAGATGTCAAAGCTCTCATAGTTTTGTTCTTGAAGGACGTTCCATTATCCAATATTATTTTGGATGGAATCCCAAAATGACTTATGATATGCTCTAGTATAAACTCTGCTATACGAGCTCCAGTTGTCATTGTTAAGGGTATTTCTTCCACCCACTTTGTAAAATACTCAGTAGCCATGATTATAAATGTATGTCGACCCGATGACGGAGGAGAGATCTTGCCTATAAGATCTAGTCCCCACTGAGAAAATGGCCAAGCCGCTTGGATGGGCTGTAAGGCCTGCGATGGCAAGTGCATAAGATTAGCATGATGTTGACATTTGATGCATTTCTTGATATACACATTGCACTCCTTCTCCATAGTGGGCCAATAGTAGCCCATTTGAAGGATGCACTTGATGATGGCCATGCCATTGAAATGGCCATCGCACGTACCATCATGAGCCTACAAAATTTCCCATGATGCCTCTTGGGGCTCTAAGCAATGAAGGAGAACTCCATCGTAACCTCGTTGGTACAAGATATCTCCTATTAAGACATATTTAGCCACTTTCTATTTAAATGTGCATTTTACGGCATGCGGTAATCCCTCTGGGATTATACCAAGCTTCAGGAAGTCATGGATTTGTGACATCCAGTTTTGATAAGCCTCAGCTTTGACTACTAAGATGACTTGCTCCCCTTATGTATTTACTTTTGCAAATGTAGACTGGGAAATAACCTTATGGTGAATGGTGGTACCACTCCCCATCGGACTCTAAGAGGTTAATGACCCCTAGGGTGCCTTCTTTAGAAAGTCTTCATCTCTGCAGAACCATTCGGCTTTTGGTTCTATGTGATCATGTTGACTGAAATTCTATTATCAAAGGCTTCACGTTTTGCAGCCGGGTGTGAAAGCATTTTAACATGAATGGTAGTGAAATCAGCAGATGGATTTTGAGGGATTAAGGATCCCAAAGAAGCCATGGTGTCTACAAACCTATTTGATGATCGAGGGATTGCCTCGATGTCATACCATTCCAATTTAGCCAGATATATTGCAACAAGATCCTTGTAAGCTTTCAATACGGGACATCAACATTGGAAGAGCCCCTTAACTTGATTTACTATGAGCAAGGAGTCACCAAATATGTTTAATATTTTAATATTCATGGCGATGGCTGTGTGGAGGCCCAATAGTAGGGCTTCGTACTCAGCATTGTTGTTGGTGCATGGAAAGTCTAGTTTAAATGACAAGGGCATAGGAGCTCCTTATAGCATGAAAAATACTATTCTTGCACCACCCCCTTGCTCGCACTTTGAACCATCGAAGAATAGAGTCATATCAACATTGTTCTCTGGTTCTTCGAGTTTGGGAGCTTCAGATATGACGAAGACTACATCATCCGGAAGCTCTATGGTCAGAGGCCTACTGTTTGATAGTGGTGCCTCGACTAATTGATCCGCTATGACTTGTCCCTTAATGGACTTCTAGCTTATGAATTCTAGATCAAATTCTATCAGTAGCATGATCCACTTCACAGTACACGTATTATGATACGTCTTACTCATCATGTACTACAAAGGATTTTGTTTGGATATAACATATGTCGTATGACTTAACATATAGTGTCATAATTTCTTTGTAGTGAACACTACTGCTAAACATAATTTTTCCACATATGCATACCCGAGCTCATAGCTCACCAAGGTTTGACTAATATAATATATGGCCTGTTCTTTGCCTTGCACATTCTTTTGGGCTAACATGGTTCCCAGTGCAAAGTCAGTTGTCGATATATATAGTAGAAAAGGTACCTCTGGCCTTGGTGGAGCTAGCACTGGTGGCGTCGCTAGGTATTGCTTTATTTTAGTGAAGGCTGCTTGACAGTCCTCATCCCAGTTGAATGGGACCCCCTTATGTAGCAGTCGATTCATGGGTTGACATTTATCCGATAATTGAGTGATGAATCACTTTATCGATGCTACCTTGCCCTGAAGGCTCCTTAACTCTTTAATATTGGTGGGAGGATGCATTTCCAAGATAGCCTTGACCTTCGTTGGGTCAACTTCGATGCCTCATTTAGAGATGATGAATCCTAGTAGTTTTCTAGAAGTTACGCCAAATACGCACTTCTTAGGATTCAACCTGACATTGTGCTCTATCAGGCGATCGAAGACCTTCCTTAAGACCTCTGCATGCTCTTCTCACAACAATGACTTGGCCAACAAGTCATCGATATAATATTCTAGAATTTTGTGCATATAGTCATGAAAAATGTATGTCATGGCCCGTTGATATGTGGCACCAACATTTTTGAGGCCAAATGGCATAACTTTATAGAAAAATTTTCCCCATGGCGTTATAAACATGGTTTTATGTTGGTCTTCGGGTTTAATCTAAATTTGATTATAACCAGAAAAACCATCCATTAAGGAGAGCATTTCATGACCTATAGTTGCATCTACGAGAGCATCAATATTGGGCAACAAAAATGAATATTTGGGTGTTGCCTTATTTAGGTCTCTAAAATCCGTGCAAATACGGATTCTTCCATCGAGTTTTCCCATGGGTACCATATTGGACACCCATTCTAGATAGTTGATGGAGATTACAAATTCTACATCCAACAACTTTTGTAGCTCATATTTCACCATTAAGGCTACTGTTGGATGCATCTTTCTAAGCTTTTGCTTGAACGACTTCTTCATCAGATCTAGCGAAAGGTTATGCGTAACCAATTTTGGGTCTAGACCTAGCATATCCTTATATGTCCAAGCAAACAGATTTGATCTCTCTTTTAGTAGAGGGATGAGGGTGGCCCACTCATCTGGAGTGAGACTCTCTCCAAATTTAACCTTCTTTACATTGGTGGGATCATTACTGATATCCACCTCAAAGGTTTCCTCTACTGACATATGTGATCCCTCCTCAAGCTGATGAGGCGTAGGAATCAAATGGATGTCATCAACCGGGTTGATAGGTTCCACATTGGAAGTATTTTTGGCATGATAGACATCGTATGCACAGCCTGGCACAAAATGAAATGGTTGTAACATTTCTTCATTGGGGAAGAAATCTTCAAGCTCAACGGGTGAATCAGTGATCCCAATCGATAGCATCTTTGTTAAGATACAACGGTTTGGATGGATCTGTTGGATTACGGAGTGGAGTGGTCAAATCAATGGAGACCATGTTTATGGAATGGAATTGATCTCCAGGACCACATGGACCAACTTCTACATAATAAATGTAGTCCTCATACCCACGATCTGGCTCTAATGGCACAAGCACAAAGGGGTCTTCTCTGTGAGGACTATGGACAACTGGATCCTCTCTATGCATTGACTGCAAAATAGGATCATTTGGCTCATGGAGCTCCATGTAGGTCGGTGGAAGGGGATTAACCAACCAATAAATTTGATCCAGGTTTAAGTGTCTTGCTCTCAAATGAGGACCAACATGTAACTGATGATAGACCTCATCTATGTCGATGGGTTGATGATGGTAACGTAAATAAGGAGGACCAAGGTAGGCCCTCTCTAACTCATCTTCTTCGTCATTGTCAGAAAACCAAAATCCATCATTCGCTCCTACTCCTGTGGGGTGCTCTGGAAAGTGCGGCCCCATGAATCTGACTTCTTGATTGCTGTCATCACTATCTAGAAAAACCAGATAATTATACCGCAAGTGTGACATCACCAAGAAATCTAGCTCTACTTCTTCCCTCAAATGATCAATGTTGGGAAGGATCTCTTTGGTAACATGTATCGACTCTGTAGGCAGTAGGTGATGCACATACAAAGGCATTAAATAGCCCCCCTCAACTTCCTCCTCAGATTGATCATTGTTTGAGGATTCACTATCGGCATCATAACTTGGTCCACTTATCTCGGAGGTGGACTCCTCTCCATCATCATTGTAAAGATCTCCTGACTCGAGATCACCTAAAACTATGGGGTTATTCCCCTCCACACCTGTGTCATCAGCTGCACTATGGATTTGATGACCCAAGTTGCCTCTAGGGTTTTGATATGTATCAGTCTGCTCTAGGAACCCTTCATGATGTTCTTCAAGTGGCTCAGCAGTGACGATAGATACCATCGGGTTAGTCCTCCAAAAGATGGAAAGATTAGGATGATATGGGTTGAAGTCCACATCATCCCCTAGACTCAGGTACAAGCGATCTAAGGATGCTACAATCAAGTCATCTTGTCCTTGTATCTATAACCCCAATCCAAACCTATCAGTTGCTAGCTGATAACGTGGCTCGAATGAAGTTCTACACCCTTGTTCAAACAGACCAAGTTCGTACCCATGCTAGTGATACAACTTGAAAATATGCATGGAGTACTCTAGGTTGGATAAATAATGAACATTTATAGTGAAAGGTTCGTCACTATCTTCATCCATGGGCTCTCACGTTGGAAGTTGATCTAGCCCAGCGTAGATGAAGTTAGTCTGATTAGGTGGCTCTCCCAATGGAACCACAAATCCAACCGAATAACGATGAGCGGATGGTCGACCCATATCTTTTGCAATATCTAGATTAGGTCTAAAGGTTACATTTTGCATAATATACTCACCTAATATGGTGTTGGTGAGATGTACTATCACCCGTGGTGCGGATGAACCTAATGAAAATGCAGGTGAGGCAGGCTGAGGTACCTCCTCGACTATGTCTTGGGCTTCCTCCACTTCCATGGGGATGGGAACCTCCTTAGTGACTAGTTTAGGCTTTTGCTTCTATTTTTCACCCATATTCACCTTTAACTTCCTATCATCTCAAAGCATCATTGATGTAGTCAGTTTCAGTGAAGTAGTAGTAGTGCACTCAGATATGTGTGACATATATATCGATGGTTGAGCATGTACTATTGGTTTACCTCCTAGATTTTTAATCGATGACATGGGTCGGATGTCCAAGTGCGTTGATGGGAGTATGAAACCCCCAGGCTTGCTTTATTTTAGTGAATGCTACTTGAGAGTCCTTGTCCTAGTTGAATGGGGCCTCATTATGTAGTAGTCAATTTATGGATCAACATTTATCTGATAACTGAGCGATGAATCACTTTATCGATGCTACCTTGCCTTGAAGGCTCCTTAACTCTTTAATATTGGTAGGAGGATGCATTTCTAAGATAGCCTTGACCTTTGCTGGATCAACTTTGATGTCCCATTTAGAGATGATGAATCCTAGTAGTTTTTAGTGAAGGCCGCTTGACAATCCTCATCCCAGTTGAATGGGACCCCCTTATGTAGCAGTCGATTCATGGGTTGACATTTATTTGATAACTGAGCGATGAATCGCTTTATCAATGCTACCTTGATCTGAAGGCTCCTTAACTCTTTAATATTGGTAGGAGGATGCATTTCCAAGATAGCCTTGACCTTCGTTGGGTCAACTTTGATGCCCCATTTAGAGATGATGAGTCCTAGTATTTTTTTAGAAGTTACACCAAATACGCACTTCTTAGGATTCAGCCTGACATTGTGCTCTATCAGGAAATCAAAGACCTTCCTTAAGACCTCTACATGCTCTTCTCACAACAATGACTTGACCAACAAGTCATCGATATAATATTCTAGAATTTTGTGCATATAGTCATGAAAAATGTATGTCATGGTCCGCTGATATGTGGCACCAGCATTTTTGAGGCCGAATGACATAACTTTATAGAAAAATTTTCCCCATGATGTTATAAACATGGTTTTATGTTGGTCTTCAAGTTTAATATGAATTTGATTATAACTAGAAAAACCGTCCATTAAGGAGAGCATTTCATGCCCTGCAGTTGCATCTACGAGAACATCAATATTGGGCAACGAAAATGAATCTTTGAGTGTTGCCTTATTTAGGTCTCTAAAATCTATGCAAATACGAATTCTTCCATCGGGTTTTCCCATGGGTACCATATTGGACACCCATTCTAGATAGTTAATGGAGATTACAAATTCTACATCCAACAACTTTTATAGCTCATATTTCACCATTAAGGCTACTATCGAATGCATCTTTCTAATATTTTGCTTGATTGATTTCTTCATCAAATCTAGCGAAATGTTATACGTAACCAATTTTAGGTCTAGACCTGAAATATCCTTATACGTCCAAGCAAACAGATTTGGTCTCTCTTTTAGTAGAGGGATGAGGGTGGCCCGCTCATCTAGAGTGAGACTCTATCTAAATTTAACCTTCTTTGTATTGGTGGGATCATTATTGATATCCACCTCAAAAGTTTACTCTACTAACAGATGCGATCCCTCCTCAAGCTGATGAGGCATGGGAATCAAATGGATATCATCAACCAGGTTGATAGGTTCCGTGTTGGAAGCATTTTTGGTATGATAGACATCATATGCACAACCTAGTGCAAAATGAAATGGTTGTAACATTTCTTCGTTGGGGAAGAAATCTTTAGGCTCAATGGGTGAATCAACACGATCCCAATCGATAGCATCTTTTTTAATATACAACGATTTGGACGGATCTGCTCGATTGTAGAGTGGAGTGGTCAAATCAATGGAGACCATGTTTATGGAATGCAATTGATCTCTAGGACCACATGGAAAAAATTATACATAATAAATGTAGTCCTCATACCCACGATCTAGCTCTAATGGCATAGGCACAAAGGGGTCTTCTTTGTGAGGACTATGGACAACTAGATCCTCTCTATGCATTGACTGCAAAATAGGATCATTTGGCTCACGGAGCTCCATGTAGGTCGGTAGAAAGGGATAAACCAATCAATAAATTTGATCCAGGTTTAAGCGTCTTGCTCTCAAATAAGGACCGACATGTAACTGATGATAGACCTCATCTATGTCAATGGGTTGATGACGGTAACGTAAATAAGGAGGACCAAGTTAGGCCATCTCTAAATCATATTCTTCATCACTGTCAGACAACCAAAATCCATCATTCGCTCCTAATCCTATGGGGTGCTATGGAATGTGTGGACCCATGAATCTGACTTCTTGATTACTATCATCACTATCTAGAAAAATTGGATAATTATACCGAAAGTGTGACATCACCAATAAATCTATCTCTACTTCTTCCTACGAATGATAAATATTGGGAAGGATCTCTTTGGTAACATGTAACAACTCTATAGGCAACATGTGATGCACATACAAAGGCCTTAAATAGACCTCCTAAGCTTCCTCCTCATATTAATCATTGTTTGAGGATTCATTGTCAACATCATAACTTGGTCCACTTATCTCGAAGGTGGACTCCTCTCCATAATTGTTGTGAAGATCTCCTAACTTGAGATCACCTAGAACTATGGGGTTATACCCATGCACAGTTGTGTCATCGGCTACACTATGGATTTGATGACCCAGGTTGCCTCTAGGGTTTTGATCTATATCAGTATGCTCTAGAAACTCTTCATGATGTTCTGCAAGTGGCTCAGCAGTGACGACAGATACCATCGGGTTAGTCTTCCAAAATATGGAAATATTAGGATGATATGGGTTGAAGTCCACATTTTCCCCTAGAATTAGGTACAAGTGATCTAAGAATGTTGCAAGTAAGTCATCTTGTCCTTGCATCTATAACTCCAATCCAAACCTATCAGTTACTAGCTGATAACATGGCTTGAACGAAATTCTACGCCCTTGTTCAAATAGACCAAGTTTGTACCCATGCCAGTGATACAACTCAAAAATACGCATGGAGTACTCTAGGTTGGATAAATAACGAACATTTATAGTGAAAGGCTCATCACTATCTTCATCCATGGGCTCTCACGTTGGAAGTTGATCTAGCCCCGTGTAGATGAAGTTAGTTTGATTAGGTGGCTCTCCAAATGGAACCACCAATCCAATCAGATAACGATGAGTGGACGGTCGGACCATATCTTGTGTAGTCTCCAGAAAAGGTCTAAAGGTTACATTCTACACAATATACTAGCCTAATATGGTGTTGGCGAGATGTATAGTGACCCACAATGTGGATGACCCTATTGATGATGCAGGTGAGGTAGGCTGAGGTACCTCCTCGACTATGTCTTGGGCTTCCTCCACTTCCATGGGGATGGGAGCCTCCTTAGCGACTGGTTCAAGCATTTTATTCTTCTCTTTTTCACCCATATTTACCTTTAACTTCATGTCATATCGAAGCATCACTAATGTAGTCAGTTTTAGCGAAGTAGTAGTAGTGCGCTCAGATCTGTGTGACACAAATATTGAGGGTTGAGCACATACTATTGGTTTTCCTCCTAGATTTTTAATTTGTGATGCAGTTCAGATGTCCAGGTGCATTTATGGGAGTATGAAATCCCTAGATAAATCTGCTAAGTTCATGCACTTAAAAGGTTCTTCATCTGATGACACTATGTGAACCCATCCCTCATGCAGATATTTTACACATTGGTGTAATATAGAGGGAACACAATGCATTTCACGAATCCAAGGCCTCTCGAGTAGGATGTTGTATTGCATGGCCCCCTCAATCACATGACACATCACAAATATGGTCTTTAGGGCTACCTACACTGATAGGAAAATTGTGCCAACTATCGAGCATAGGGAATCATTAAACACTCTTAACATGAAGGTGGTGGGCACAATGTGTGATTTTGGTAGCTTCAAATGATTCAATGCCTTGGTCGTTATTATGTTGATCAATGAACTAGTGTCGATCAAGACCCTCTTAAATGGTATGTCATTAACACATGCAATGATATGCAATGGTGGTTCAGTCGTATCTGTAGGAACCATCTTAATTTCATGATCATAAAACTGGATCATGGGCTCCTGACACTGCTGTACATGTCCCATGAAATTGGTAAATGCCTACGCATCTTGAGAATATACTTTGATGGACCTTAGAATTTCCATAAGAGTCTCCCTATGCCTAGGAGACTATTGTATCAGTTCATATATAGACAACTTTACAGGAGTTGTCTGTAGGTTATGGACTAACTTGCTTTGTATGATCACCATCGATCTCGTTGGTGGGCCTAGAATATTCTGTGTCGACCGTTGATTCAACATGGCTTGTATTCTTATGGGAGCACACGATTGATTCAACTGCTCATATCTCCCATGTCTTGTAACAACATTCACCATGCCTATGAACCCTTGGGTAGGCAATTCGATGCACACTTTGTTGACCTAGCCAACGTTGTTACGCAGTGCCTCATGGTTTGGTAGCAAATTTTTATAAATCCCCATGTTCTAGTTGTTAGGTGCCTGTGGATTACTTGGTATTACAAGCTCATACTTTTCAATCATGTTTTGCACAATATGCTTGAAGGACCAATATACCTCGATGTCATGGCCCTTCACTCGGTGGTAGATGCAAAACAATTTGTCTTGATATCCCTTTGACTTGGGTTGATTCGGATCAACTAGCTTAACCTCAGGCAATCTGATCACCTTAGCCTCACATAAATGGTGGAATATTGAAGTCAATGATTCCGTTAGAGGTGTGAATTGGTGAGGCAAGAATTGTTCTTTGTTTTTACCCTTGTAGTTGTTATTGCACTTTTCATATTATACAGGAGGAGGTTGGGCCTGATAATTTTTGCTTTTGCTACCCTTTATCCTCTCTCTAGAGGTTTAACACTACCTGGTTGACATGTGCCTGCTTGCCCTTTTGCTTCGTGGAGATTTTGTTAGGTCCCTATTTCCTCTCCTTAAGCTACAAATTGCCTTCCTACAACTTGATGTATTCAATCACCTTGGCTTATGCCAAAGCCTCCTCGAATGTTGGATACTGTTGTAGTTGCAACAGTAGCAAGATGTGCTTGGCACAACTCTTGGCAAAAATTTAGGTTAATTTCATAGCAGGAATAGGGAATGGTAGCTTCGCCATCAATCTTCTTTACCTCTTTCCATATTGTTCAATTGGCTCGTCATCGCGCTAAGCTAGGACAACTAAGTCAGAAAGGTTAGCCTATTTCTTGATGCCAAAAGAAAAGCATTCAAGAAAAGCGTCAGCCAATTGCTCAAAACTAGTAATGCTATGCCTCTTTTGCTGATTGAACCACTCTTGGGCTAGGCCTGAAAGGATCGTAACAAATGTGTGCAAAATCAAGGTATTATTACTAGCAATTTGGAAACAAGCATCCAAAAATCTCGTGACATGCTCCTATGCATCTTCGTCACCTTTAAATTTTTCTAACCTAGGCATAACAAAATGCTCAGGGTATGCTAGAGTAGGTATCGAGGGGTCCAAAGGCTCATTATGAATCTTTATTAATGTCAAATTTTGAAGTGTCGCACCTTGCCTTTCAATCACTTTTACCTTCTTAGCTAGGGCTTTATAAACCTCTGAGGATAATAAGTCCTCCTCCAAAAGATGATGCAAGGGTGGTCTCGAAGGTACATTATTCCTCTATCGATGTGGAGGTCGTTGCTTCTCCTCCTCCTCGACTAGGGATTCTTCAAGATATTCTTAATTGTTTCTCTCTCCCTCTTCTTCCTCATATTTTTGTTCCCCCTCATGTTCGAATTGTGGTGGCCATTCTCTTTGTTGGGCACTAATATGAGTATGAGCATCTCTGCGCTCCTACTGCACATCGACTTGTGAAAAAGAATTTCTTTGATTGCACTCTCTATTCTAGACACGAGTATATAGACCAGCCCTGGCTAGCTTATCCTCCTACTCTACACACTCCTTTTGGGCAAGGATGCATTCTTCCTATAGGTGCTTCTCGTATAGTCTTTTTCTGATGAGCCTCTACGATTGAAGATTCTCTTCTTCAATCCATTGCATTTCTAGGCGAGCATCCTCTAATTGATCTTGGAGGAGCTGTCACCGCTACTTAGATACCAGTCTGTGTGATCTATCAAGGTCATTGGCCATGATAGTCCTCTAGTATGCATGCTTTGTGTGAGCGACATTATGGGTTCTATACCCATATGACCGATTTGTGATGATTTTGCCCTTGTATGTAAAGACGACATGGGCATCCTACTATGCTCTGTGCTCTATGCCACCATGCATAGATGGTGGATGTGTCACATGAGGGTGCTTATAATCCTCTCCATGTTCTATAGCAGTCCTAATAGAACCTCCACTATGCTCACTCAAAGCATAGGTGGGTGGAGCCAAATACTTATAGCCTAGCTACTCAAGGATGCTACCTAATCCATCTAACTATCTGGATCTCCACCGCTTATGCGGTGGTGTGCCATTGGATCCCACCTTAGCCATATCAATAGTGATATTTTGATGTTGACCACGTGTGGGAGTCTGCATAGGCCTATGCTCAACGACGGCCCTATCTTCCTACCCATGAATGGGTGGGTCTCAATACACATGAGGGTGGATGTGTCACATCCACCATGCATAAATGGTGCTCTATGCCACCATGCATAGATTGTGGATGTGTCACATGAGGGTGCTTATAAGCCTCTCCATGTTCTCTAGCAGTCCTAATAGAACCTCCACTATGCTCACTCAAAGCACGGGTGGGTGGAGCCAAAGACTTATAGCCTAGCTACTCAAGGATGCTACCTAATCCATCTAACTATCTGGATCTCCATCGCTCATGCGGTGGTGTGCCATTGGCTCCCACCTTAGCCATATCAATAGTGATATTTTGATGTTCACCATGTGTGGGAGTCTACATAGGCCTATGCTCAGCGACGACCCTATCTGCCTACCCCTGAATGGGTGGGTATCAATCATGTTTGTACTTTTAAGGTGGAGACACAAATCCTCCTACAGACCTATGACGTAGGGATACCAACTTGGATCCCTATATAACATACTCTTTAGCCGATCCTATGGATGCATGTGCAATGTGATCCTGGTAATGGCTTCTGAGTGTAACTCCCTCATGCTAAGAGGCTCCATGCTCTATTCTGCATCTAGAAGAATGCACAAAAGCTCCTCTATTGGGGGTATGCTCAATAGGTTCTCCCCTTGTCAAATTATTTCCTCTAATGGTCTTAGAACGATGTTCAGGGAGTGCATGTGGGTGAGGGTTCAACATGTGCTGATGTGAATCTTTTGGGGCTTGGTCATGGGCTTTAGGCTTGTGCCTTTGTCGACCACCCAATGTCTCCACTATGGTGCACCTAATGTCTAGATTTATTCTTTATTAAGCAAACAAGGTATACAATGATGTTTATCTTGTATTAATTTTTTTAAAAGTGAGCCCTAGACTGTTTGATGTTGTTTCAATGATTTTTTGTATTAGTATAGAACTCCTTATTATATTTTGAAAAGTGTTGAATGATATTCTTAGTTTAAATTGGCTTTCACCTATATGATTACATCTCGACAACCTGGATGTGAATTCCAAGTCACGTAAATCCCCCGTGTGTGGTGATGAAAGTCCACACCCGGACAAAGAGCACAGGTCCTCCCATATCCTCACCCATTTTCTCCTAGTCAGCATTATACCCTTTGAAGAGAATACATATAAAATTTCTAGGGTACAAAAGGTTCTTGGATCTGGTATTGATCTAGTAACAAAGGATGTGTAGGATTTGGGCCAACGGATAGAAATTATGCCCACCATCATTGAACCCTACTAGTGGTTGGATGTCAAGCCCAACTCACTAGCGTTTAAGTGAGACGTGGTGTGTGTGGTTCATTTTATTGTACATAAAAGAAATGCATCATATAGCACTCATGCTCATTTTCTATATGCTATGCAAATGAAAGAACGTTTCAAATTTAGAAAATGCAAGCTATTCTAGATGCTCTTTTAGACAATGCATATTACGATGACAATGGCCACTACTTGGGCCTCACACATGCACACCAAACAAACAAATTTTAAAAAGCACATTGGATTCTAGGGTGGATTGCAATCAAAGATCCGATGTTCCTAGCAATGCCTTTCTACAAATGTAGACTTGAAATGAACTAGGACATGATTGATTTCTCTTTTTTAGTTTGATTTTCCAGTTACATTAAAAAACAAGCATTCTGTAAAAACACAGAGAAGTAGAAAGAAATAGAGAGTGGAAAATAGGGCCTACCTTAGGTCTTGAGTTGGTTTGCACTCTGCTTTTTGCTATTTGTGTTTTCAGGTGTAAACCATAGGTCTAGTTTGCAGTTCATATTGTAAACCACGTGTTGTACCTATGGTTCAGTTGTTGGCCCAAAAATGATAGCTACGGTATGTACCTGCAATTTCAAAAATCAAGAAACAACAGTTAGATCACATGAATTATGGAGTTTCGCCATGATTGCCTTTTGTAACCACCAAAAAGGCTCACACCTAATGTATCCTATTGCAAGAATTGATAAACAAAATACAAAATGCATACAAGAACAAGAAATTGATAATGAAATGATCAATAAAAGACACTTTATTCCATTATATTTCAATGTCAAACTCAAATTACAAGTACGTCCCTCTTAGGTATAATCATCTTGATACAATTGTTACAATAGGAGGTATTTTTATTTCCCTCTCAAGGGTAGGTGTGATTTCAAAGTGCCCTTCAGGATGACACAAACTGCTCGGAGTAGATCCTCTTCTTCATGGTGAGGAAGGAAATGAATGATTGTAGCTCCTTTAAAACCCATTTCCTATGATCAAGAAACAACACAAGAATATCAAAATCATAGGAAGCCTCTCATGATGAGGCCCTTTAAAGACAAATAGCATGAGAATAACATAATGATATGAAATTAAGAAAATGCATAAAATATGCTAAACATAGGCAAATCCTATCAAGATTGATGGAAATATATGAACAAGAAATGCAACTATAAATCTATGGAATCGATTACTTGAAATGAAGCAATATAGCATGAAAAGAAGCCATTAATGTCTAAACTACCATAATGAAAACAAGTTAGTAAAATCACTAATTATGCTGGTCAAAAGTCTCTAAATTTCTAACTAAACCATTAAAATTCTAAATGTGATCTAATTAAGCATACTGGAAATAAAACAGTAAGGAAAAGTCACCTCTATTGCAAACCATAGCTCTGATGAGCGGTCTACAATGTAAACCGCGACTGAAAGCCGTAGTGAGCAACCAAGTGGTTTGCCCTATAAATTCAAGGGCTATGGGATTGAACTCCTTGTCCAATTGATGTTCAAGGGTTGCCTTCGGTGTCCTCTAACATGTTTAACGATTGAATCATTGAATAGGACCTCTTTTTTTTTGAATTAGCGTTTCTTGGCTCTCCTAGGTCCTTAGGGCATCCATGGCCTAATTTGTCATGATGTTTGACAAATTGACAATGGGGATGGCAAAAAGGCTCTCTCTATGCACTCAATTGAGTCCACAATTCAATAGGTCTTCGCTATTTTGATCTCCAAATGCACTCTCTCTCAGTATTTCAACATCACTTCACTATCAAAATACTTTATATGCTCTCTCTCATTTGAAGGGGTACTTATAGGATGTCCTAGGTCTAGGGGTGGCTTCATGGAGAAGCCAAGATCAAGAAGGGGTGGTTAGGATAGTTGGATTGGAAGCTTACATCCTCTAACCACCTTCTTCTAGAAAAAATGGCCATCAAACCGATTTGGCTCGGATGAAGGCCAACTAAACTTTAGTTAAGACCGTAGGTTACAACTGCGATCCAAATTGTAAACCGTAGGACTTAACTATGGTTCAGACTGTAGACCGTAGGTCTGGGCTGTGGTTCAGACTGATTATGCCAAGGATACCAACTTGAGTGGTTAGAACCACTACTCTATCTTGGAGTCTGTCCAAGATCTTCCATATGGTCTTGTAGCATGTCCATATGAGTAGTCACCATCAACATGACGTGTTTTAGATGTCTACACTTTCATCATGCAGTGTTTGAACTCCTCATTCATCTTAGCACTACTACCCATGAGTATTAGATCATCCACATATAAGCATACAATAAGAATGTCTTTACCTTGTTTCATGTAGTAGAGAGTAGGTTCACTTTTGCTCCGAGTGAATCCATACTTTTGAAAGTAGCCATCAATGCATGAGTACCATGCCCTTGGTGCTTGCTTGAGGCCATACAATGTTTTCTTTAGTTTGTAGACAAAGTTCTCCCTACCTTGTTCTTCAATTACTTGAGTTTGTTGCACAAAAACCTCTTCATTCAAGTACCCATTGAGAAAGGAACTCTTTACATCCATGTGCTGAATTTTCCACCCTTTGTGGGCAGCCAAAGAAAGTACTAGTCTGATGGTCTCCTATCTAGCAACAGGAGCAAAGGTCTCCTCATAGTCAATACCATACTTCTGAGTAAATCCTTTTGCAACTAGCCTTGCCTTGTGTCTTTCAATGCTTCCATTAGCATTGAATTTGGTCTTGTATACCCATTTGCATCCAACACATTTCTTGCCTTTAGGAAGCTTCACTAGCTCCCAAGTATCATTCTTTTTTATAGATGTCATTTTCTATTTCATGGCTTGTTGCCATACATCAAAATTACATGCTTTTTCATAACTATATGGTTCTAGCTCAACACTAGTCATTAAAGCATAATTTACAACATCTCCCTTAGGCTTTTGGGAGTCATCATCACCATACATATGCATATTTTCAAGTCTTTTCAAAACTGCATTCATTTCACTAGCTTGACTTCTAGTGTATCTTTTCTAGAAATTCTTATCCAACATTTGAAAAGATGGATGGTGCTGAAGTGTTCTTTTACCTCTTGATAAAGAATAAATATCCATTGGTGAAGAACTTACTAATATTTGTGGAGAAGGACTTGGAGTAGCATCTATTGTACTTTAAGTAGTACTCATACTTGGGCTTGGAGGACTTCCTTTTTTGTTTTTGGGATGCACTTGCTGCACTTGAGAGGAACTTGCATCATGAGATCCATCATAAACAAAAAGTTTTTGATGACCCCATTCTACCCCTTCATAAAAAATTACCTCCTTTGAGAGTACAATTTTATGTGTTTTGGGATTGTAGAGCCTATATGCTTTGGAAGACTCACAATATCCAAAAAAAATATATGCTTGACTATTGGGGTCAAGTTTATTTCTTTGCTCATCAGGAATGTGGGCATATGCAAGACAACTTTACATTTGGTTTTTTTCCATACCATCCTTCATAAGGAGTAATCCCATAAAAACTAGAAGTAGGACTCCTATTCAAAATTTAAACACTAGTTCTAAAAACATCAGCCCAATACATGTTACTTAGATGCTTAGTTTGTAGCATTGATCTAGCCATTTCTACTATAGTGTGGTTCTTTATTTTAGCCACACCATTTTGTTGTGGAGTGTAGGCAGTTGTGAATTGCCTTTTTATTCCACAATATTTACAATATTTTAGAAATTCGTTTGAATAATACTCCCCCCTCTATCAGTCCTTAGAATTTTTACAACAAACTCACTTTGATTCTCTATATTATTTTTGAAATATATGAAACAATCAAAAAATTCATCTTTAGTTAAAAAAAAATAAATCCAACACATCCTAGAGAAATCATCAATAAAAGTGAGAAAGTAAGAATTGTTACCAATTTTGGTTTGCATTGGACCACAAATGTTCGAATGCACCAATTGTAGTGGATGGATTGCTCTCCATGCTTGTCCCTTTGGGAACTTTGATCGTGAGTGCTTTTACAAAGCACATCCTTCACACACCTCATTGTGTTCTTCAAATCTTAGAATTCCACTCACCATAGCTTGAGAAGTCAACAATTTCAATCTTGCAAAATTAAGATGACCAAATCTCAAGTGCCAAAGCACACTTGGATTAGCAATAGCTACACTAGCAAGTTGAGCACTTCCTTGTTCCAAAAACTTAAGAGGAAATAACCTATTTTTTATCATAGGTACTTGTGTAATAACTCTATTACAATTGTTTTGATCAAAAATGACACATTTTCCTTCATCAAAAACAAGCCTATAGTTCTTCTCCATCATTTGTCCAACACTAAGAAAATTATGCTGGAGTTTGGGGGTGTAATAGATGTCATTTACCTTCTTGGTGCCTTCTTGTGTTGGAACCTCCATGGATCCAATACCTTCAACTTGTAGTGCCTTGTCATATCCCAATTTGATCTTTGATTTGTAGGAGGAATCCATTGTAGCAAAGAGCTCCTCTTTGCCACTCATGTGATTGGAACAACTAGTATCAAAAATCCAAGTTTCATTAAGATTTTGATCTGATTTTCCATAGGTGAGGAACAAATTTGAAGAATCTCATTCCTCTTCTCCATAGTTTCCATATTGACCTCTCCCATATTGAGAAGTCTTGGACCAACAGTCTCTAGAAAAGTGACCAACCTTACCACAATTGTAACAAGATTTCTTTTATTTGTCACCTCCTCTTCCTTGATTTACACCTCTTCCTTGATTGCCATATTTTGAGCTACTTATTCCTTTAAATCTCCTTTGTCCTCTTCCTTGGCCTCTTCCTTGACCTCTTCCTTGTCCTCTTCCTTGTCCTCTTCCTTCACCCTCCTTGTATGAGAAAGCTTTGTCATCACCTCCATAGCTTGTTGATGTAGAACCCTGTAATATTTCTTCATGAGACATTAAAGAACCAATTAGAGCATCAAAAGATAGAGTAGAAAAATATTTAGGCTCTTCAATTATGATAGCTATATGGTTCCATTTATGAAGAAGTGTTCTAAAAAATTTCTTCACCACAACTTTAGTTTTAATGTCTTCTCCAAGGGTTTGCATTTTTTTTACAATAGATTTCACTCTAATACAATAATCACCAACATTTTCATCATTTTGCATTTTTAGATTTTCAAAATCCCTCTTCAAGGTTTGAAGCCTCACTTGCTTCACCTGATCACTACCTTGATAACTATCCTTCAAAGATTTCCATGCTTCTTGGGCTGATAAACAAGATGCAATCCTTGGAAAAATGCTCTTCTCCAAGGCAACTTGAAGATGATAGAGGGCAGAAGAATTTCTCTTTTGTGCAACCTTCTTGGTAGTCCTATCAGTTGCACTCAAGGTTGTCCAATTCTGAGGTTCATTGTAGCCTTCCTTGACTATATCCCATAGTCCTTTTCCAATGAGTAAGGTACTCATCTTGATGGACCAATACTCATAATCTAGCCCATTGAACTTAGGAATGGGCAGATTGTTATTAGATGCCATTGCTCACTTTGTATTCAACAAGACTGAGATAAATTTAATGTAAAATGACTAACACTAAACACCTCTATCTTTTTACACTTCTCTTTACTCTCTATTTTCACAACATATACTTCTTTACAGCTCCAAATTACAAAGAAACTTACTCAATATAATACTGTATATGTTTTAAGTGAATAAAATAAGTTGAAACTAAGAGTCGTACACAATAGTGTTACCACATCTTGAGCTCACTGTTCCAAACTGTAGCTCTCAACAGTGACTTACTGCAACTAAAGGTTGAATGCAATAGAATGTTCTGATAGTAGATCATGAGATTTCACAGGCTCCAAATCATTAGCTTGGCAGACAAACCTCCTTCAACACGTATGTGGGCTTACTCATGCTTCACCTTGGATAGGCAATGAATTGTATTTTCCTACACGCAGTGTGATATCTCTCCATAACTCAGAGCTCATCCAGATCTCCAATGACAAATTATAGGTAACATATTACACCAATAGGTCATCTATAGTAAAAATATCTCTACACAGTGTCCTTTCTCAGCACAACATCATACGCACGTTGCACAACATCCTTTTTGGTAGAGAACAACATTTTTCTCCTCTTCACGATGCAAATTACAAGTCATGATAGACGTTCTCCTCACTGTACTCTAGGATTTCTTCTTTCGATTTTGTTTTTTCTTTTGTACCAACATCGTGTTCTTCTCACCTGATGTCTCAAATGCACAAAAACCACGTTGAACGTCTACTATCGTTCACCTCCAAGTATCTCATCATGCTTTCTCAATGCAGACAAGAGCCACATCACCTGAATAAAGAACTTGGTATGCTTTCAATTACCTCCACTACACGATCTTAATTTTTTTTTCATTTCTCCTGTGCATAGCATGAAGCGTCTTCTTGTGCGATCGATCACACAATCTAATTGCATCCAATCATGTCATCGTGTCTTCAATTCCTCCTCACGACTTCACGACCTCCTCTCACATCACATGGCCAAAACACCAACAACAACTTTCAATACTAGCCTCTAGTGAATAATAGGCTTTCCTTACACAAACAAAAAGTAAACAATGGCTTGCATCATTGCGTCATCACCAATTACCCTTGGGCTTATTACAATCTAAGCTTATTAAGTATCAAACAAACCTAAGCACCATTATCAATCACACTTTTCAATTATCATTTTTTTTAAATGAAGTCGCCACTAATCCGCGACCTACGCAGCATTCCCGACATGAGAACATTTTTTTTCTTTAATGTGATTTTAAATCTCCACCAATTATGTTGTTTTCATAGGCCGCCTATTTATATTGTAGCAACGCTGTGTAGCCTACAATCCGCCTTGGTGCCTTAGCGTTATCAATGCACACAACAGACGTCTCCAACGCAACACAGTCAGCATATACTCAATATCATGAACCTTGTCATGCAGCGATTACTCAACGTCCACCACTCTCCTTTATGAGATTGCTAACAAAATACACCACGTATTTTAGCACATCAAATTTATTCTGAAGATATTGTATCACTCTTCGATCGAGATGCCTAACTCAGGGATAATAGTAGTACAGTAACAATCACGTCGCTTTTCAAATCAACGCATCCTTCTCACACAACAGGTATTCAACACATGAGCACAATGTCTCATGCAGATCTGAACTCACAACATGATGGGCAGATCTTTTATCTCACCTTCCCTGATGCTCTGATACCAAATATGATTTCAATTCACATACTACATTTCTAGCATAAAAATGTTTACAATATATAGAGAGATCAGAACAGATTTTAGCCAAGTTTGGAGCTCTCTCTTGATTCACAAAAATAGTATAAACCTATTTTGAGACTAAGTCTAACCTCTACCTTTAATCTCACTCAACAAAAAAGATGCCAACTTAATCTCACTAAACAACAAAGATGCGTTCACACTTAATTAGATATTAAGTTCAACACTTTATACCTTTACAAGCTAATCATGTTTGAGACAATGGTTATCATTTTGAATCAAAGATAAGAGGATAAGGCTTCAACCAAACATCAAACCAAAATTTTGTATAATTCCCCTTATTGACTAACCATCTAATATATTTCTTGATCAATTGCAAACTATTTGATATGAAGTTCTATGTTGGCAATCCTTTAGGTAGGGTTATTTTTCTAAATAATTTCATTGTATCAAGAGAACCTATATATTTTTGAAGTAACATTTTTATCCAATTCTTTTCTTGATATCTAAATAATCTCCACCCAAGTTTTGCCCCTAAGGTCAAACTCATAAGCCTACAATTCTGCAAGCTTGCTCCTCCAATATTCTTTCCTATGCAAACCCTATCTCACTTACAAAGAGAAAACCTGAATTTTTCCTCGTATCATTTCCAAAGTAAATCTCCTTAAATTTGATCATTTTTTGATGCAACACCTCTTGGTAATCTTGAAAGTGAACTCATATAAATAGGAATGGATTGCAATCTAGTCTTATGTGTTGTAGACTTCTTGCCATGGTTAAGATCTTACATTTACAACCTACCAAACAAGCTTTCATTCTATCCAAACAAGAGATCTAAAGCTCATTTTTTATTTCCTTTATGAGACAAAGGAATACCCAAGTAGGTTGATGGAATTTTTTCTTTTTTAAACTCTAAAATATTCACCATAATTAATTATGAACCTAGGGCAATGTTAATAAAAAAAATCCTAGATTTTTTAGTACTAACCAATTATTTGTAGTATTAACAAATTATATAGTAGCCTTCTCATTGATTTAAACTTCATGGACTCATCGACCGAGGGATGGCCCAAAAGAAAAGTATCATAAACAAATTGGAGATGAGATTACAAGGACTATTTTTATAACTTGAATACCTCTAATTTTTTCTTCCATTTTTTTATTTGGGAAAGATCCCCCTAATGCCTCCATAAGTACAATGAATAGATAAGGAGATAATTAATCACCTTGACAAAGTCGACAAGATGACTTAAAGTAACTAGTAGGAAAACCATTAATCAAAATAAAATATATCACACCAACTATAGTCAAAACCAAAATTTTTGAGAATATCAGGTAGATAACTCCATGAAAGCCTATCATATGATTTTTTCATATCTAATTTCATAAAAATACCTAGTTTTTTCTTGGAATAAAGATAATGCATGACCTCCTATGCAATGATTACACCATGAGTAATTTGTTTACCACAAAAAAACTATTTTTTTCCTCTAAGATAACACGATCTAGAATACCTTTCATCCTGTTTACCATAATTTTTAAAATAATTTTATAAATCATATCACAAAGGCTTATTAGATTAAATTTATTAAAATATTTTATCTCACCTTTTTTTGGGAACCAATGTAATAAAAGTGACAAGATCTCACTTATTGTAAACTTCCTTTTCTTGGCCTCTTCAATCACAACCAACATATTATTGTTCAATAAATCCCAAATTTTTTGAAAGAAAATTGTAGAAAATTCATTAGGGCCAGGTGCCTTGTTAGGATGAAAAGAGAAAACTACTTCATGTAGCTCCTCCATAGATATTTTCTTCATCAAGCTTTCATTTTGTCCCTCTGTGATAATTGAGGAATATTTTATAAAAGCTTATATTATGCCTCCTTATTTTTAAATGAGTTTACACAGGTTTTTATGAGGGATCTTGGTCCCCTCATACTAAGTGGATTTTGAACCTTGGACTTCTCAAATAGAGGCCAAAGCCCTTACCACTACAATAAGCTTATGACTATTTTTTACCTCCTTATTTTACCTAGTATTTGATAATGTCTTCTTCCTCAATATTTCTTCCATATATAGTTAAAATATTTTTTATGTGACAAAAAAAAAAAATTATTTTTGTTGTAGCTTAATTTTTTTTTGTATATCTCCTTCCTTGAGCCTTTTCTCTTAAGATTTGAAACCAATATGACTCCTTTTTCAATGCATTATGATAATAAAAAAATAATAATTTTTCTATCACATAAGAAACCTAGTCCATTCCATTGATTTCTACATTCTTGTATGTTTTTGTACTTGAATTCAATTTCCTTCTTTTATTTAAAAATATTACCAACAAATTTGGCATTCCAAATATTCATTTGTTGCTTTAAATATTTTATCTTTTGAACAAGTGTGCACATATATGATCCTTCAAAAATTGCTTCATCCACCATAATATAACCATATCAAAGAAATCAAGGTCTTTGAGCCACACATATTAGAAGAAAAATGGCTTTGGATACCCTATATTGCATAAAGTATAAGTCAAATTAATGGCTTTATGATCTGATCCTACTCACATTAAATTATCTAAATAGATTGTATACTCTGTTTGTAACCATGTGTTGGATAACAAGATTTTATCCAATATTTCTACTATATTATTTTACCCAATGCATATATTATCCCATGTATACTAATAATTGAAGGACTAACATCCCAAAGGCCATTTGAATTGGTAAATAAAGCAAAACATTGCATTGATTTAGACCATCTTAGAATACCACAATTTTTTTCCAAATGAGATAGAACCATGTTGAATTCACCCCCAATAACCATAAATCACAATTATGAATCATCATTTTGTTTGACAAAAATATGCTAATGTCCTTCCAACATATTTTGTGGGGAGTAACTATAGTTGGAGCATATACATTTATGATCCCAAATATGTTGTTTTCTTCTTTCCTGCAAAATAGTCTAGCAACCCAATTAATTTTTGCTTCTAAAAATTATTCATTCCATTTACGTTTGTCCAATATTATTGCAACACATCCTAGAGTTTCTATAGAAGAAACTAGTAGACAATTACCCATCTTCCAATTTTTTTTAAAAGCATCCTTACATTCCTCACTACTTGATTTTATTTCTTGTACTAAAATAAAATCAATACTATAACAACATATTAATTCCTTAATAACAAATTTTCTAGGGGTCTTATTCATACCCCTAATATTTTGTGATATCATTTTCATCATTTTTTATTCATATTAGTGGGGTCAACCCCGTTTCTTATTAACACCTATGATATTTATATTTGGCTTCCCAAATAGATATCCTATTGACACCAATTTGTTTTAGGTTATTTGCATGTGCAATAACATATAGTGGGATGACTTATTAGAGAATTTTATGGCATGGTAGCTTGTTTGGAACATTTGCGACATAGTAGCTTCACCAAGAAGGTTGTTGCAATCGTTAAATAACAATATGTTTGGATATTGAAAGCGAATAGTAAAAGTAAAAGTGTCATGGTCATGGTAAATTGTCTTTGTCACAAGAAGAGATGTTGTAAATAATAAAATCTCTAGAAATTCAAGATAGTCAAAGGTACTTTTGGAAGTATTATGTAATTATAGGAAAAGTCCAAAAGAGAAATCAAAAGTACTTTTGAAAGTATTATGTAATTATAGGAAAATTCCAAAAGAGAAATCAAAAGTACTTTTGAAAGTATTATGTAATTATAGGGAAATAACTAAAGGAAAATCAAAAGTACTTTTAGAAGTATTATGTAATTATAGGAAAATCCCAAAAGGAAAATATCTAGAAACATGTGATATTTGGACTATCTCATGTAATTATAAATTATCTTAGAAAAAGTCCAAGAAAGATATCTCAAATATCTTGATATTATTGAAAGAGTCCAAAAAGGAGATCTCTAGAAAGTGTTGTCATGTGTCCATCTAGAGTTATCCATGAATGCTCCCATGGACCTACAAATAGGGGAGAGACTTCTCATGGGAGGCAAGTCAAGCAAACTCAAGCCAAGTCAAGTTGATTTAAGCAAGTGTGAGCTCAAGAAAGTAATAGAGAGTCTAGGGTGTGAGTGAGAGCTAGCAAGCCAAGCTAGCTAAGAAAGAGTGTCTCTTTATCCAAGGTGTGTCCAAGATTATTACTATTTTTTATGATGTGCTAATGTTTTATTATGCATGAGAGTTGTATGATAACATACCATCACTAGATTAAGACTGTACATCTTGTAGACACCAAATTACAACCACTAATCCTCCATCCTAACCATTCCACCACCCACTTGTCCATGAGAGTTGTATGATGTTTGGTTATTCTTCTTGATCCTTGGTTAAAGAATGGCACCAATGCTTGTAAATTTGTTCTTCTAAAGGACCTAGTAGAAAGTCTTGCACTCAGATTTTTGGGTTCTTCATTATCAATGGTGTAGACACCAAATTACAGCCACTAATCCTCCATCCTAACCATTCCACCACCCACTTGTCCACCATACACCTTTCCCACCAATTATTTGGCCCAATTCCACCTTTCTTGCCATTTCCTAACCCAATTGGGATTATTTTAATATTATTTTATATTTAATATAATATTTTATATTATATTATAATATATTTATTATAAAATATATATTTATAAACTCAATTAACCACAATCGTCCGATCCAATCTAATCCCCACCGTCCATATTCATTAATCCATGCCACATCTAAAAAGTAATCTCAACCTTAGGATCTAATTTAATCTTAGCCACACGATCAAAAGTGTAAGGCTAAAACCCTAAGAAAACCCTAGGTTGGATTATAAATAAGGGCATTTGCAAATGCTCAAACCTTGGAACCCTGATATTAGAATTTGCATCTTGAAGAGATCATTGGCGAAGCCCTAGTGAAGCAGAAAGAGATAGAGCCCTGAAAATCCAAAGCCCTAGCTAGCCAATAGGACTTCTGTTATTCCAGCCATCCCCCATATCCATCCTTTCCACCTCACCATCCTCCATTGCCATCATCGCCACTTTTGCCCATCCGTCGCATTCGTCGCATCCCCCATGATCTGCTTCTGCAGATTTTATCCTCACCGTAGGCGCTCTCCCGAGCTTGCGAAGCTCGCTGTAGAGCTTGCCAAGCACATGCCTATACCTGCTGCATTGCAGGCTCACTCCAGAGCCTACGAAGCTCACACCAGAGTCTGAGCAAGTGCGCATTTGAGCCTGCTGCAACCATAGAAACATGAATCAGAGCCTACTGCATCACGCCATCTGCTATCAAAACTGCAACAACGAAATGAGGAATCATCACAAGCAAGGTATATCTTTATTGGTTTTATTTTGTTACATGATTTGTATATTTCGCATGCCATTTGATCCATTTTTAGTTAGGGTTTACTGATGTCTGAGGGTCTCACACTATGGAGCCCTCACAGGTGTTATTAATCCCTTTCTCTATTTTTGTGTATGCAGATCTACAGATTCTACATATTGTTGAATGATTGTTGAAGTTGGAGTGGTCCGGCATTGGATACCTGAAGCCCACTCATTCCATTGGAAGCGAGGACACACTATCTGAAGACACTTCATTATTGTAGCTAGGGTTTTGGAGAACCCTAGCATATTGTAAATATTTGTATCAAATACTCACTGAGTACAGATTGTATCAAAAGGAGTTTATTGGCTCCCCCCACTTATTGAATAAATCTATCTATTTTGTGCAATCTTGTGTTTACTTGGGTTATTTGATTTCTTTATTATGGTTTAAGTGTCATGTTTTCGTCTTCACAAATGGCGATCATGGTGGGACCCCACAAGGGTTTCATTATTTAATAGATCTACCTTGCTAACTTAATTTTATTTTTGTTTGTTACAAGAATTTTTAGAAGCGTAGAGGTCATCGATTTCATCGCTAGGGTTTCTGAAGTAGTCTGCAACACCTTTAGAGATTACGTAGGCGTTCGACAGCATCTATAGAGTATGCAGGCATTCAACAACATTCGTAGAGCATTTAGAAGCGTCTGCAGATAACTATAGGCACTCTACTATGCCTACACAGGTGCCCAACCACACTTGGCATTAATTTGGAGTAGAGCTAAGGCTTCCAAGTAGGTCCCATAACCCTGGTTTACCATTTAGCAATTTACGTATTCTGTATTCTGCTACTATTTTTCACTATTTTTGGGTTATAAAAAGAACTTAACACTAAGTAATCTGGGAAAGAATCCTTAGCAAATTACATTTAGGGTTTGTGTGTGTTTAGTTACACAAAATTCATTTCTTGTTCTAAAGTTGTAGATCTAGGTGATTGTTTGCATTTGGAGTGCATATGAAACAAAAAAGCATCCTAGATTTTGCATTTTAGAGTTAAAGATCACTTTAATTTTGCATATCTAAATAGGAACAACATCTTGATGCATAAAGTAATCCTGCCCTAGGCTGGCCCCTTTGGCAGAGAGGTGGACGAACCCTCCGGTTGCTCTTGTGATTTTAATCACTTGTAGGCAAGGGATTTTAAGGGTGTACTCTACGCTCTTTAGGTGAAATTTGCATCTTTGTGTTGGCTTCTGATTTAGATTAGTAAATTTAGTAATATTTAATATTGTTTGCACACCATAGAGAATAAGAGATCTAATAAAATTAATCACACACACTTGCACGGTTCACATTTTTAACAGTAGTGGTTGGATTTCATCACCAGCCATTGCTTGAGATTTGGTGACGGTGGCAGTGATTTCCATCCACCAATATCTACCCTAGAAACCATAGGACTACCCCCGAGCAAACTTGTTGGAGGTCATTACCAACAAGAATCTCGTTGCCCTGGCTAGCCTTAGTTTTTACCTTTGTTTTATTTAAACAAGATTAAGTTACATCAAAACACACAAGCCAAAAATTCTAAAAAGAATCTCACATTAACGAGAGAAAATAATTAATGAACAAGGTAAGCCACACACGGTGAAACCTAGGATTGATTGTTTTCTTTACTTTAAATTTTGAAAAAGTTTTTAGTTTGTGTGATTTAGATTAAACTTTGAATATTTGGTTTAATTACTTTATGGTGCTAACGAGACAACAAAAGAAAGTAATAAATCAAAGTAGTTTAATGGAAAACATTTCCCATGATCCCGCTACTTCGGTAGCCCCATCCAGTATGGTTTAGACTACTTTTTCTGGATCATCATATCCATCCCTACCTCAAGTAGGAACCCTTCCACACAATGTGGAAACAACCACCACCCACATAGACATGGACAAAGTGAGGGCCATCTACAAGTCCTCCAACTATGTCTTAGAACCCCTTAGCCAAGAGGGATTTGAAGAACCCGAATTGGCTACCGCCCACCTTACCCAAGGATATCATAATTCAGGTTACGAATATGGTATACCTTCTTCCATGAGCCAACCACAACAAAGCCCAAGTGTTCCAAACACTTACCTCACATCCACCTATTCCAACCCATTGTATGAGGAGTATGTCAATGTTGCCTCACAAATCCCTAACCACCAAGTTGTCACATCAAATGCAACTTGCACCATACCCATGTCCTCTCATCCATCATCATCCACCCCTCCATCATCTCACTTAGCCACCATACCCATGTCTTCTCATCCATCATCATCCACCTTCCCATCATCTCATCCAACCACAACCCCATCCTTTGATACATGGTCAAATCAGGAACTTATGGACACATTAGGGCTCATAAATAGGTTGCTTTCACAATGAACAAAAGGAAAACAACCGGTTAACACATACCCTATGACCCAAGTAGTTCCAAATCAACCTCCACTCACCAATCAAAATCTAGCATGGGTTCCCCAACCTTCCATAGTGTCCATCCCTAATCCACCATCAATCCACACATCAACCACACCAATTACTATTGCCACCAACCAACCACACAACTCATTCTTCCATCAACATCCTCATCAATCATCCCCATCCCTCAACCATCAATATTCACCACACACCCATCCCAATGCATTTCACAATACCATGTTGGTCACACCCCAACATCTACCATCCAACCCATCAACCAACCACCACACAATCCAAGGTCCTCACATTCAAGCAGAAGATCCTAGATTCCAGGCAATACAAAAGCAAATTGATCAATTGATGCAAAATTCACCAGGAATAATGAGCCAAAAGCTCACATTAAGCCAACTGATCCATCAACCAATCCACCCTTCGGTACCATCACCACCGTATTCGACATATTTTACGGTACCAAAATTTGACAAGTTCAGGGGAACCGAGGATCCTAAGGAGCATGTGAGTTCATTTGTCCATGTATGTTTTTGGATTAGCGATGATAATGCTCTTATGCTCCGAACATTTCCTCAAACATTAGGGGGAGATGCCATTGAATGGTACAATCAATTGCCTACACATAGTATTTATACTTTTGATCAATTGATAGATCTATTCTTGGAATGCTTCACCCTTAATATTAGAAAGAAGGTGTCCTTATCAGATATATATTATTTGAAACAATGGGATGAGGAACCTATCTATGATTTTGGAAACCGTTGGAGGGCAGTCATAACCAAGTTGCCATTCTCCCTCCCAATGGAAGAAATTATCAAAATTTTTACCAAGAGTTGCTTAAAACCCATCTCTTGGATGCTACAACTCAATACTTATAGAACATTTGAGGAGGCTTTAGCATAGGCTAGTGTCATTGAGGAGATAAAAATCCAAGAGGGTGTCATTAAGCCTAAGAAGAAAGAGTGGCAAAATAGGGGCCAATACCAAAATAATCAAACTAGCCAAACCAAATCAACACAAGCCTCAATGGCTAACACAACTAATCAAGTCAATCAAGTGGTCATGAGCCAGCCCGTAATGGCTCAAAAACTAGTGCAACAACAAATTGCCTATCATGCGGTCCCATCAGTAACCCAAGCACCAATGGTACAAAACACAATGCCAACTATGGAACAACCTACCCGCCGCCAATTCAATCGGCCCCAACGTCAATACACTCCTTTAGCGGAATCATATTCATCCATATTTCAAAGGTTGTATGAGACCAATAAATTAGCCTTGCCAGAAATTAGGCCCGATGATCCCACCAAAAGGCCTAAAAATTATAGAGAGCACTTGTTTTGCCCATACCATTGGCAAAATGGGCATGATATCAATTCCTGCCATATGTTCAAAAATATAGTGCAAGACCTCATAGACCTAGGGGCCATTAACGTGGATAACCCCTTAGCTCCACAAAATCAAAATTTGGGCATATATCAGACACCTCTACCTAACCATGGGGAGGTCCAACATAATGTAGGAGGTAACAATCAACAACCACCTCCTAATCAAGTAAATCATGTCCAACAATACCAAAACTTTGTAGGAGCAGTCCATGTGGTCACTAGAGGGCAAAGGCAAAATCAAAAAAATCCTCAACAACCTTCAAACCCACCTCCCATCCAAACATCACCAAATCCATCTCCGCCAATAAATCTATCCAATCCATCCAATCAGCCCATCCTTCATCCAATAAGGCCAATGGTAACTTTAACCAATCGATTAACCACTAGTTTGAAAATGGCATCAACCAAACTTTTTGTGTATGAGCTTATCCAACAATCCCCTAGGCATAGAGAAGCTTTAATGGAAATACTCAAGTCAATTGAGTTAGAATCCCAAGACTCTAATGCCTTCAACAACTTTGTAGGGAGTGTTAGAACGTGCATGGAGCCATCAATTACCTTTTATGACTTTGAGGTAAAATCAATGAATTCAGAATCAGTAGACCCTCCATTGCACATAATGGCCCTAATAGATAGAAATCCATTCAAAAGAGTCCTAATTGATACCAGCTCGTCAATCAATATCATTACTACCGCTGCCCTTATCCACCTCAAATTACCTCCATCCCACATTTCCAAATCATCATTCACCCTCAAAGCATTTAACGATGCTTTGTGTACCATAGTTGGCACTATTGTTTTACCTATAGAAGTAGGGGCTAGAATGTTGCACACCATGTTTCACATCTTGGAAGGAGCCATGGCATATAATATACTCCTTGGTAGACCTTGGATGAGGGAAATGAAATGTGTTCCTTCAATTCTCCACCAATGCTTGAAATATGTTCATGATGGACAAGTCCATTGCATCCTTGCGGATGTCGAACCTTTTAAGTATTGTAATTTCATTTCAAATCCTTATGAATCCATGTTACCTTCCACCCATTTATTCTTGGCACCATCATCGAATCCATCCACATCATCTCTTAATCCACCTTCTTCCAATCCATCTACATCCTCTTCTAAAGCTCCCATCATAGAGGAGCTACCCATCACATCACCTCCTCAAACATCCATTTCTTCTTGTACATGTGGTCACAGTCAGTCTACTATTAGCACATCGTACATCACATCTATCCCTTCTTCTACAACCACTTCTTCTATTTCATCATTACCCCATCCTCCATATTCTAATTCCACACCGCCATCCAATCCCACTCCATCGGCCGATGTTTCACAAGTCGAACTCTCAGATTGTGACATATTTAATTCACCACCACCCATAACCAATCCAGAGCCATCTGAATCCCCACCATCAACCATGCCAGCCCAAGTCAAAGTCCACATCACCAATCCTGGTATAGGTGAATATGTGGTCCAAGACGTCACCATCACACCCCTAGCCATTCCAATAGCCAAATATTTTGGACATCCCCGAGACCGTTCTTTATCCATAGGTGCTATTTACGACATGAGTGCAGCTCCAAATAGCATTAACTTTGTTTATGGAGGGTTGGATTGCTCAACTGGGGCAAACCCACCCGAAGAACCACAAGAGCCTAGGCATGCCAATATACCTAACATAGAGGATTTTCCCGCTTGCTACTTTAACATGTTCAATTGGCAAGGTCAAGGTCTAGGTTCCCATGAGCAAGGGATGCATGATATTTTAGAGGTCCCATATAGAGGCGCCCATGATCATTCCGGTTTAGGCTATACCCCATTGTCTTCCACCTCTTCTCTTGAGCAAGCCTTTAAAAATCTTAGCCTCAATGATGAAGATCACCCCATCCACCCATTACCCTCAACATCTTCTCTTGAACAAGCCCTTCAAGAACTTCGCATCGACGAAGTAAACGAGGATGACCCCATCAACTTCTCATATCCTATATTTGATTCCGATGATGAAAGTTATGAAGAATTTGAAGTCATGTCAAATCTTTCGATGATTCTGAAGAGGAGTCACATCCCATTGTCCCCATCACCCAACAGGAAGAGTTTTACCTCCGAATGTTCCCCATCCATCATCCCATATTCCACCTACTTCTTCCACAAGAACAAGCGGACCCACCTGGTAATCCACCTTGAGCCCCACACATAAGCCAAGAAATGTAACATATGTACATATTTCAAAAAAAAACACATAAAATAAAAAAAAAATCACATAGGCATGCACACATTGCATACATTCCATTTACATTTAAGCATTTGACATGCATCTTCACTTTTTGCATTCATACATTGTTTCATTCGCATACATTAAATCATACATATTCCATTGCATTATACAATTTCCATTTGCATATCAATACTCCATTGCATTAGGCATATACATTTGCATCCATCCCATCCTATGTTCAAAGATCTGACATAGTAATGATGATATGGCCATAAACAAAAAGTCAAGTTATAAAAATTGGGGGTACCTAGTTTGAAGAAATCATGCAACCCTTGCAAAATTCATATGTCAACAATACCATATGCCAAAATCACAAAGCCTAGATTTTTAGTCACTCAACCATTACTAGTGTAGCAAGCAACCTCCAAATGGATGTCTGATTTTCTTTAGGACCAAAACACAATTTATACACTAAGAAAGTCTTGAGCATTGTCGATCGATCACAAAATAGTCTTGAACCAATCACATTCTATCACATCTTAAAAACATTATGAGATAGGGGGGCTAGTACCATCCTTGGGTAGTACCTCGAGGTGAAAAGGAGATATCCCTCGCTTGTCCCATCATGCAACATAGTCCAAAAAATAGTGGTTTTCACCACTACCAACAATACTCCAAACATAAACATAAAAACATAGAGTAGTAAGGATAGGGTCAAAATTCTCATCACACCTCGGTTGAGAATCTGATTCCCCAAAGCTCTATACAAAACTAACAAATAAGATCCCAAATACCCTTGATCCCTAAAGTCATAAGGATTCATACTACGTATCCCTGACCAGGATGGGTAGTCATCCCCAAGGCCTAAAATATCAATCCCATAGGACTATGGAGTGAATCTCCACCGGGGCTATAGATGCTTGACTGGCAGTGGAGTAAGCTCATGCGAGGTGACATGTCTCTCCTCCAAAAAGGGAGACCTCTGAACGCACATAAGGACAGGCTAGCCTCGGGTCATCTCCATAATAGGTCATGCCTAATTTACTCATAATGGGTTAATGAACTTCACATGCACACACATTGGTGCTTGATTGGATAGGGTCATTGTCATACTCAAGACTTGGTAATTGAACCTCACTTGCACACACATCTGGTCCTAAAGAAAGTTAGACAACTTAGTGAGTTTGGTTGATGACACTAGTATGTTTGAGTCTTTGAAAACCATTTAGTATTTCATATCAACATCCATATCTTCTTCCATATCAACATCCATATCTTCTTCCATATCAACATCCATGTCTTCTTCCATATATGCTTCCATATCAACATCCATGTCTTCATTAAAAGTCAAGTTGCAAAAATGCCAACAAATTTGGTACCCCCGATTGCCAAACAATGGACAACAAAAATGGCCAATAAAATTTCTGAACTATAAAAAGATCATTCGAACACTATGCATTCCTTTCATATAGTTCAAATTCATTATACATTTACTTGCATTAATCATCCATAACACATGTCATTTAGCTTGCATTAATCATCCATATAGGCATTATGCATACACATCATGATTAGCCTACATTAAGCATCCATAAAACATTCAACACAAATTGCATAAAACATAAAAGCATTCACACAAAAGATGACACAAATATATAAAAGGCCATGTATATATATATATATATATATATATATATATATATATATATATATATATATATATAAATCACATATACAATGAATGCCAAAAAGGCTACAAGGGAGCACCAAGGCTCATATACAAAATAGTGCATCTAAGCACTACGCTAATGTCCATGAGAGGACCCCTGAGACCTAGTAGGAGCCCTCGGCCTAGTACTCTACCTAGACTCAGTATGCCTAGATGACTCAGCTATAGAAGAGGAAGGAGGATCCGACAATGTAATATGGTTTTGCATACACACATCCTCCAAGGAATGTGCATATGCCTCACTAGCCCACAGATATCATAAGTCCATCTGATGTCGATGCTCCTTCTCCAACATCTCTTCCTAAAGCCGTGTGACCATAGCCTGATCACTAGCCACAACTCACCCACTTTGCCTCCAACCGAGCTATAGTAGCCAATGACTCCCTATGAGTCTCGAGCATAACCTTGCACTCCTCACAAAGCTGCTCCAACTCTACCCATAACCTAGCCACCTCAGAGATCTCACCCATCCCCTCATCATCCTCCCTCTCATCATCTACCAACCCCATATCTGGAGTCTACTGAGCCGATCCCCTTGACCATCTCCGACCCATCGATCATTGAGCCCTCATCCTCTTTAGAGTCACCCCCGACCCCATAGCTGCCGCCTCATCACCCAAAATATTTGGTACCCATACTAGTTGGGCACCAAACCACTCCACATACTCTAAGTCACCCTAACATCATCTACATTAAGGACCTCCATCTCCTCATCATCCTCAATCACCACTCACCATGGCTCTGCACATGGCAACATCCCCTCATCTCTCGATGTCGATACAACATCGCTCATACACACACCAGGTAATCAAATTCCTCAACACCCATGAGTACTAGAAGTACTCCACCTCCTCATCCCTTCACCCAACCAACCATCAAGCCTACCTCACCCAACGTAGCTACTCCCCATCACCATCCCATCGGGCTCCATGCCATGGCCTCCAGGTCACATCCACCCAAGTCAACCTCGACCACATATCCTAATACCATTGGCTGGTATGCACCTCTCAACTCGGCTGAACCTCCTCTACCACTACCCATCGCCTAGCATAAGGCTCCCCCATCTACCATGACTCACATGGCAACCCCTCAGGCTGAGCCATAGCAAAATGCTCCCAAGCCCAACACTGTAGGAGGAAGCTGCATCCAATCCCCTTCCTCTCCCTCTGAATCACCTCATATAGCTCCCGGTATAACTGCGCCAATAAGGTAGGCGCCCATGCATACTCTCGAGGATCCATCAATAGATCACTCACCAATCCCAATAGGTTCCAAGGGAACCTACAACCAGTGCTATTAGGTAGCACTATGTTCGCTAACACGAACATGATCAAGGCTGGGAGTGCATCCAACTCCTTCACCTTGTACATGCTCAAATAGCATATACCCCCATCTCCCATCCAGACCTCCCACCATCGGTCCCCAAACATCCGCTCCATCTCCACCTTCTTATCATGACCAACTACCACCCTCTCCCCTTCTACTGGCACCTTGAGAATATGGTATACATCCTCAAGCATAACAGTAGCCTCCCTAGTCGGTAGCTAGAATGTCCCCCTATCAGGGTCCCATATCTCTATCAATGATGAGAGATATCCCTCATTGGCCCTCACCACATCAAGCCTAGCCACACCCTCCAGGCCCACCTTCCCCAACAACTCCCAATCATCAATCGTCAACTTCTTCCTCATCCCAGGAATGAGAGGAGAAAATCGATGTCGAAGCTCTATGTCCCTCAACTACAACAACAAACAATTTCATTAATACTATTACAAAAAAAAAATAACAAAAAAATGCACAAGAGATAAAGTGTTTTTAAACATTACTAGGGCAAATGGTGCCTCAGCTCCGCCAGCAACATTTGATCCCTCCGCCACCATAGCTTTCGCACAAATTCTCACTAGCCTCACTAAGCTCACACACCCACTCCACTCCTCAGACGCAGCTTCTCAAAGTCAGAAATGCACAAGTGAGCCTCATGATTCACTCAGAAAGCTATTTATAGCTTTCCCTAGTGCATTCAGGCATAGGTCTATGCCTACAAATTTGTAGGCTCGCCTGGGTGCCTACGGGTGCACCCAGGTGCATCTGCATGCCTGCGGGACACCACAGGCACAGCCGTGCGCCTGGCAACAAAATGGCACAAAGACAAAATCAATCAAAATGGTAGCTTACCTCCTCCAAATTTCACCAAATTTCATCCACACATCATGCACATCCTAAAATCAGGTTTTGTAAAAACAAAAATCATTTTGCAAGCATAATTTTCAAGAATAAACCAAATCTTCAAAATACGCTAATTGAGGCACAAAATGTAGCAAAACAATCCAAATTTTCACAAAACTCACATCTGATCATTCTGCATTATATTCTTCATCATCACATACAATTGTACAAAAATTAGAGTTAAACGAACCTCGTATCTAGTAGGTTATTCTATAAACTTGGCGATTGCAATGATGGTCATCCATGCAATTCGGTAAGATGAATAATATACAATAAGGACACTTGACAATGATCATCATCCATTATCACATCATCAAAGATCACAATCACATTTGGCACCTCACATTTTGAGTACAACTTTACCAAGAACAATTTGCTCAAAGGCGATCATTGATGCCCTTTTTCGTGGGGCATGAAAACACGGATAATCAAAATCACAAACACTCATTCATTTGACAATAGTCACCATACAGGACATATCGGTAGGTTGATTAGTTCCATTATGGAATTGGCGAAGAAATTTCCACAATCACTACCCCACCCCTACGTTGACTTAGTCATCATGCATCTTCATAAATTGCATACTCAATGACGCCATTACGACATCTTATTCAACAACATCGAATCATCCCAAAGTTTGGGGTAACCATAATTTGATTATGATTTCCCATGATAGGATACATCTTAAAATCACATGGTATTATACACCAACCCTTTCCCACCATTGGGGCATAAATGATATCACATTTTACATCATTCATATCATCCACAATCACATGGTATTATACACCAACCCATTTCCCACCGTTGGGGCATAAACAGTATCACATTTTACATCATTCATATCATCCACAATCACATGGTATTATACACCAACCCATTTCCCACCATTGGGACATAAATGGTATCACATTTTACATCATTCATATCATCCACAATCACATGGTATTATACACCAACCCCTTTCCCACCGTTGGGGCATAAACGATATCACATTTTACATCATTCATATCATCCACAATCACATGGTATTATACACAACCCCTTTCCCACCTTTGGAGCATAAACGGTATCACATTTTACATCATTCATATCATCCACAATCACATGGTATTATACACCAACCCCTTTCCCACCGTTGGGGCATAAACGGTATCACATTTTACATCATTCATATCATTCACAATCATATTGCATTTCACATCATTCATATCATTCACAATCATATTGCATTTCACACCATTCATTCATTATTAGCACAAATATTTTCAATTGGCTTGTGAGATACATTCGTAACTCATTCGCCAATTGAGGGGGTAAGCTACAAAAATTCAAAAAATTCTTTATTCTTTTGTCTTCAACATCAGTGCTCAAATCCAACGATAGAGAGAAGCTGCTTCTGTGCCCATAGCCCAAACAGGTGTCTCGTATTTTTGCACCATATTGTGTTTCACGCAACATGGTACAAAAAGGGGCATCTATAGACACCAAATTATAGCCACTAATCCTCCATCCTAACCATTCCACCACCCACTTGTCCACCATACACATTTCCCACCAATTATTTGGCCCAATTCCACCTTTACCATTTCCCGCCATTTCCTAACCCAATTGGGATTATTTTAATATTATTTTATATTTAATATAATATTTTATATTATATTATAATATATTTATTATAAAATATATATTTATAAACTCAATTAACCATAGTCGTCCGATCCAATCTAATCCCCACCGTCCATCTTCATTAATCCATGCCACATCTAAAAAGTAATCTCAACCTTAGGATCTAATTTAATCTTAGCCACACGATCAAAAGTGTAAGGCTAAAACCCTAAGAAAATCCTAGGTTGGATTATAAATAAGGGCATTTGCAAATGCTCAAACCCTGGAACCATGATATTAGAATTTGCATCTTGAAGAGATCATTGGTGAAGCCCTAGTGAAGCAGAAAGAGATAGAGCCCTAAAAATCCAAAGCCCTAGCTAGCCAATAGGACTTATGTTGTTCCAACCATCCCCCATATCCATCCTTTCCACCTTGCCATCCTCCATTGCCATCACCGCCACTTTCGCCCATCCATCGCATTCATCGCATCCCCTAGATCTACTTTTGCAGATTTTATCCTCACCATAGGCGCTCTCCCGAGCTTGCAAAGCTCATTGTAGAGCTTACCAAGTGCATGCTTGAGCCTACTAAATTGAAGGCTCACTCCAGAGCCTACGAAGCTTTGCAAGCTCTCTCGAGCTTGCAAAGTTCATTGTAGAGCTTACCAAGTGCATGCTTGTGCCTACTAAATTGAAGGCTCACTCCAGAGCCTACGAAGCTCACACCAAAGCCGACCAAGTGCACGTTTTGTTAGAGTAATATTCCATTCTTTGGGATATTTACCCTTTTACTCCACTACGTAAAATAGGTAGTATATTGCATTATACTACATAGGTTATTACATTTATTTTTTACTAATTACCATGTAGATATTTACTGTTTCAAATATCTAATGGTAAACTAGGTTAATTCCTAAATATCCTAGGTTATCAATTCTAAACCTAACTCTCTACCTTTTATGGCGTGTTAGTTAGCATAGATGTAGGAGTAGTTATTATTCCTATTTTGTACTCTACTTAAACTATAGCTTCATTTGCTATAATGTTAATATATTTTATTTCTCAAATCATTGCGCTTACCTAATCATCATTGGCATCAGAGCCAGAGGGAGCAAGAGGGAGAAAGAGCATCGGGATACCTTAGTTTTTCTAGAGAAGGCAAAGGCACACCTTCGTTTCATTGGAGAAGGCAAAGGCAATCATTGGTGACTTTAATTAAAAAAAATTGTTCCTATAGTTTGATCCTTTGTTTTGATTAATAAAATTACCCAGAGGCAGAGGAGGTGGGATATTCTCAATTTTTTGGGCCACCTCACCCCACCTTGACAGGCGTTGAGACCTGCAGGATAGGGTCAAGGGAGGGCCCACAAGAGCTTGATCAGGAAGGTCCAACTCCTTGTCCAATCCTAGGGCCTGAGGGACTGCCTGTAGGTCAGCCTACAGGTCCACATATTTGATAGTAGGTGGCTATCATAACTATCAGACCCACCTTGATCGAAGGGCAGGTGGCTCTCCTAAAAATCAGTGATCAGGATCTGAGAGGGCAGGTGGCCCTTTGATCCTTGGTGACCAGCAGATGGGGCCTTCAAGACGGTGCCACCCCAATCGAAGTGCAGGTGTGCCCTCATCGACACCTATAATTGGTGACGTTGATAGGAGGGTAGGCATGCCCTCCCAGGTTGCTGACCCCTCCACGAGGGCTGGAGCACCCTCGAGAGACCATCAATCGATAGGACGTGGCCTACATCAATGACAAAAAATTGAGGGCAAGTGCACCCTCCTTATCTAGTGCCTAGACTACCGACCACCTGACAGCCTAATAGGGGCTAATAGCCTGTCAGGACTGCCACCTGAACCCTGACAACAGATTGATGTTGACTTTGAGGTCGCACAGATCCTGAAGGTGACGATGCAACCAGTAAAAGAGGGTAGGAGCACCCTTTGCCGACACCAACATGTACTCACACTGCACTCTAACACGTGGACCAACCAAGATGCTGACCAACCAGGACAGGGATCGATATGTCGCGAACATCCATTGGAAGAAAATAGGACAGAACATGTGGGCGATACGTGGTAGACAACCACGTATCACCCGACCAAACTGGGACATGACACATGGTGGTTTGATAGCTATGCCACTTGAAAATGACAAAAAGGAGGACGAGGAGGTCTGACTGCCCATAGGAAGTCAACCAAGTAAGGGATTCAAAGCCCTTTTATGCCCCACAATACTCCTCGCATGGGTGATGTGGGATAAATCCCACATTTTTTTCCCCACTCGCACGAGGGAAGAAGGGAAAATGATTTTATTCCCTTCCCTACGTCGGGCCCTCTAGCCCGACCGGTTGATCGGGCCGGGCTAAGGCCATAGGCGGGGAGTCACAGGATTGACTCCCATCACGTATTAAAAGGCTTTTTTTTTGCCTTAATACCATGCCAAGAGGCGCATATTTTTTAAAGGTAAATTATTTTTTCTTTTGTGTTTTTTTAATTATTATTTTTAAGTATTTTTTTAATAATTTAATATTTCTTAGCTTAAAATCATTTTTTTTATATTAAAGTGATTTTTACAAGAATTTTTTTATTATTAATTAAATTTTGCTTAAAGTAATTAAATTAATGCACTAAATATTGAAAGGATCTATTCTTTTTTGCAACTTTCAAATTCAAAGGTGCTTGTGTTTTCTCACAAAATGGAGATATGAGACATAGCAAGAGCACATTTTTTGTTGCAAATTAGAAAACTCTTCTCAAACCTTGTTAATTAAGCATACAAAAGAGAGGATCAAACTTGAATTCTTTCTTGCAAATTGGAAAACAAGGAAACTTTAAAACTTGCAAAACATCAATATTGAAAGTGTGCATTTGTTTTCTCAAAAGGGGGATGTAAGACATAAAATTGCACATATTTGTTTTGCAAACTTGAGAAGAACTTGAAATCTTGGGTCCATCAAAACCAAGTCATTTGTCAACTGTTATGGAAGCCTTTTAAAAGTGGGTCATGTGTTGACTTATCTTGAAAGGAGTGCTATTTGTTAAATTTGCAAAACAAAATGGGAAAACAAGAAATTGTATTTCTTTTGCAAATTTGTAACACAAAAGTGAGGAGCACTTTAAAAAAAATCAAAACTTGTTTATTTTGCAAAATCAGAAAAGAAAGGCAATTGTTTATTGTCATATTATTTGCAAAATTATAAAACTAGGAGGAGACAAAATATCAATTTTTTGCACAACACAAATCCACATTTTGTTGCAAAAAAAAATTAAAAGGTGCATTTTCGATTTTACTCAACATCTTCAGTGGCAAATTAGGTGCATTTTCGATTGCATCCGACACCTAAGTGATAAGAATTTTGAGGGTATTCTTGTTTGATTATTGCATTATTTCTTTTTGCAATTATAAGCCATAGAATCAAGATCACTCCATACCTCAAAATTTCACAAATTTGTGTAAATCCTTGCACATATTTAAAGGCATTTTCATTTGATATTCTCTCCTAAAACCAAAACCTCTAATTCACTCTTATTTGTTTGGCTTAATTTCCTCAAACTGATTAACCTTATTCAATAATATTTTTAGGTAGGTGCCATTAAATATCTTTTTGAGTGAATTATATTTCATGTCTTATTTGTTTGGCTTAATTTCCTCCAATTGGTTATCTCTCTTCAAGAGAATTTTTAGGTAGGTGCCATTAAATATCACTTAAGAGTGAAAGAAAGATCATATTTTTTTTTATAGTTATAAGTGTTTGTATTTATAGCGGGTTTTAACAAGGATCCCAAAACCTGATTACATAAGCAATGGGCCTAGGGCATCAATCCCTTGAAACTGAACACCAAAACGGAAATCCCGCCCAGCGGTAACAGTAAGCATGAAACAATCCCTCTTAGCGGGAAACAAACAAAAATAAAGAAAGTAGTTTTGGAGATCCCGCCCAGCAAGGAGTAGCCAAAAACCACCATCGAGAAGATCTCGCCCAGCAGGAAGCATAGAAAAACCGTTACAATAAAATCCCGCCTCGCGGGAAGCAGTCAAAACCACCACAAACAGTCCCGCCTAGCGGGAAGCAACAGGAAAATCCGGCCATCCGGGAAACCAGTAGAAAAGAAAGGATCCCGCCTCGTGGGAAAATCGACGGATTTGGCGGATCCCGCCCTATGGAGAAACCATCCCACCCACCAGGAAAACATTCAGTTCAATGAGATCCATCTTGTAGGAAGCCGACAGCCAGCACAGAGAGGATCCAGCCCATCAGGAAGTGACCAGAGAGTTGCACCACAAGGAACCCACCTCGGGGAAAACAGAAGAGGATCCCAGCAGCAGGGACCAAGAATCCCGTTCAAGCACAGAGCCCGCCGAGGATTCACAAGAAAAAGGGGGAAGCTGTCCAAACCCTAAACCGTCACCTCCATCGCACCGAGAAATGCAGGGGACCAGATCCACATGAATAACCTGCAAAAAACCCCAGGGGGAAGCCTAAGGGAAAAAGGGAAGGGATCCCCAACCAAACAGGGATCCCTAGGAAGCACCAGTCCGAAAAAACAACCAAGGAAACCCTAGCCGATCGGGAGGGGCGCAGATAGTGGAGAAGGATCTCCCCCCAGGAGATCATCTGCAAACAACCACTCCCCGGGAGGGATGACCTAGGTTGAGCCAGAGACTGGGCAGGAACCAGGAGCCATGGGAGGGGGAGCAGGGGAGTCCCTCCCCACTCTCACTCTCCGATTATTTTCGAAAGAAAGATCATATTAGTACATATTGTAGGACCTCTATCATGGAAACTATCAATAAATACTTAAGTGAAACACAATTACTAAAGGGTCCTAACTATTCAACATGGAAAAATAAGATGAAAAACAAAGGCACAACACAGAAGCAAAACAAAGGCAATATTTCTAGTGAAGTGTCTAGTTTCGATTCTAATTCTGGTTCAGAAAAAGCACACAGAGTGCTTATTGCTAAGACAATATTGTAGAGGGAAAACACATTTGTCACCTTGAGCAAAACACCATTTCCTCTCTCTTTTTTAGGCTTCATAAATAGCATAAGTTTTTGTTTGAATTACTTGTAATAAAGGGGTGTTTGTACCTCTTTTAGGCTTCATAAAATAGCAAACTCTCATTGTTTGAAGTTCTTGTAACAAAAAGAGGAAATTTTCTGGTGTAAAATTTCCTAGGAGGAAATATTTGTAAAATCTTTCACAAAGCTTCTTAAGTTGCACATATTTTGCAATTAATGGGGGATATACTTTCTTTTCTTCACAATTTTTTGTAAAAATATAAGAAGACTTATAAGGGTGCATTTTCGGTAGCAACCGACACCTTAGTCATACTTCTTTCAAAAATTAATTACAACATGTTTTGCAACAAGAAGGGGGGAACTCATATGGGTGCATTTTCGGCAGTGACTGACACCTTAGCTACCTTATCTTTTAAAAACTCATATTGTAAATGAATGAACCTCGTATGAAGTGATCTATTCTACTACACCTAGCGATTGTAGTGGATGGTTACCCATGCAATTCGGTTGGATGATGTGATTACTATAAGGACATTCATTGGTGTGAAGACAAAGTGAGGAATGACCCACTTTTTACTTAGAAGCAGCCAGAGTACTGTGACATAGCAAGAACCAGCAGATCAACATTTTCTTCCACTATATTGGGGCAGTTATATACTTTACCCAAAATATTGTTGTATAGGAGGATAGGTATACATTACCCAAATAATGTAATAATGGGGGATGTTAGAGTAATATTCCATTCTTTGGGATATTTACCCTTTTACTCCACTAGGTAAAATAGGTAGTATATTGCATTATACTACATAGGTTATTACATTTACTTTTTACTAATTACCATGTAGATATTTACTGTTTCAAATATCTAATGGTAAACTAGGTTAATTCCTAAATATCCTAGGTTATCAATTCTAAACCTAACACTCTACCTTCTATGGCGTGTTAGTTAGCATAGATGCAGGAGTAGTTGTTATTATTCCTATTTTGTACTCTACTTAAACTATAGCTTCATTTGCTATAATGTTAATATATTTTATTTCTCAAATCATTGTGCTTACCTAATTATCATGTTTGAGCCTGCTGCAACCATAAAAACATGAATAAGAGCTTGATGCATAATGCCATCTACTGCCAAACTACAAAAACAAAACAAGGAATCATCATAAGCAAGGTATATCTTTATTGGTTTTATTATATTACATGATTTGTGAATTTTGCATGCCATTTGATCTATTTTTAGTTAGGATTTACTGATGTCTGAGGGTCTCACACTATGGAGCCCTCACAGGTGTTATTAATCTCTTTCTCTATTTTTGTGTATGCAGATCTGCAGATTCTACATATTTTTGAATGACTATTGAAGCTGGAGTGGTCCAACATCGGATACCTGAAGCCCACTTATTCCATTAGAAGCGAGGAAACATTATTTGAAGACACTTCATTGTTGTAGCTAGGGTTTCATAGAATCCTAGCATATTGTAAATATTTGTATCAAAGGCTCACTGAGTACCAATTATATCAAAAGGAGTTTATTAGTTCCCCCCCATTTATTGAATAAATTTATCTGTTTGTGCAATCTTGTGTTTCCTTGAGTTATTTGATTTCTTTATTATTTTAAGTGTCGTGTTTTCATCTTCACACATCTATCAAAATAACCATAGTAAAAGGAGGGCTTAGGGAAATTTTGCAAGCATGCTATAGTTTGAAAATACCTTTGATTTTATTTCTCTTCATTCATGTTTTGATGACCTTCCTCTCCTTTTTCCATCCCCACCAAAATTTCTATCTTCATCCATCTCTTCTATTTTTTCATATTATTCATAATGAGACTTATCTTCTAAGGACTTATGTTGCCCTAAAAAATATGAAATACAAATAATAGCCTCATAAACACTTTCCTCTTTATGTTGCCCTAAAAACCCTAAAGTGCAAGGATGATCCTCTATAGTAATTAATTTCTTATGATATTCAAGAAATCCAAAAATTCCATGGATATCCTCCATATGAATTTCTTTATTATGTTGATCTTGAAATCCTAAAGTGCAATGGATATGCTTTATACTATGCAAGGAGAATATTTTATGTTACTTGAGGAAAATAAAAATGATTTACTTGGATTAACCTTGACCTCCTTCACCTTCCCTTTAAAAAAAAATTTCCCATCTTCCTTCACACCTTGATTTACTAGCCAAACAAGCATTTTAACTTTAGGAATGCTCGGGCTATCCCAAATATCTCTCCATATTATTTCAATATTCCTATTTTGATGGTGTTTTATATTATATCCACTTCTTATTGTGTATTCTCCTAAGTTATTCAAATCCCAAATCAACTTATCCTTGGCTCTGCTCAAAATAATCGCTATTATTATCTTTCTACTCAATTGTCTCCTAACATCAACGTCTTGTATACTTGTAAAAAAATATTCTTTCCATTTGTATCTTCCTTCTTTATCCTTGTACAAAATGTTTGAAACCCTATTACCATATTTATATTGAAGTGATCTCATCCATGGTTTCAAAATTGGATCTATATTGAGTGTTTTTTTATCATACCAAGTGTCTATCCAAATATATTTTTTTCTCCAGTTCCCACTACCTATCTTAAACCTTTAAGCACTATATCAATTGATTTTTTAAAAACATTCCATAGTGTAGAACAATTTTATAGAGATAATTCAGTAAATATTAAGCTTGGTTCATTGGGATTAACATACTTACTTAAAAGAATTCTTTCCCATTGTCTTTGACTCTCTTTGTACAATGTCCAAGTTACTTTTACCCTAAGAGCAAATTTTGCATCCGTAAGAACTCTTGAACCAAGACCTCCCCTAGTTTTATCATCAATTTTAAAGCATGGGTTTTTTATGAGGGATCATTATCCCCTCATACTAAGTGGGGTTTGAACCTTGGACCTCCCCTAAGAGAAGCCAAAGCCCTTACCACTGTAGTAAGCTTAGAACTAATTCCAATTAATCATTAATGTTTATCTTAGTTGATATTAAATGACATGAGCTCAATTGGTTAAATATTATGAATTTCAAGGAGTATACCTTGGTTCATATGTTGTTAGGTGATACATGCATAATTTCCAAGCTATTGTAATACCACTATATGCCATGACATAGTACGAGTAGGACCCGTTTCAATTCCATATAACCAATTAAAAATTACCTTAGTTAATAAACAAAAGAGACATGCAAGGGGTGAAAAATGCTTAGTTTCAAAGGTTTTCCTTTTATATACGTGAGGAAAATAAAAAAATCAAAGTATTATCATGAAAAAATTATATATCAAGGAAGAAAAGTGATAGGGGAAGCTTTAATTCAAAGTAAAGATAGTCTAGTCAAGGGAAGTATTATTTGTTGAGCAAGAAGAAAAGGAAGAATGAATCTATGGTAATCCATATTGAGGCAATACATGTTTCTTCATAAGTGATTATGAAAGATGATATGATCATGCATATTATAATAATTTTTAAAAATAGAGGGTTAATATATAAATTCAATAGATACTAGCAATAGTTTTCAAATATTCAAAAGTGGATCAAAAGGAAGTGGTGATTGAGTTTAGATTATTCAATGATTGTCACTTTGAAAGGATATTTCTCATCATCTTCTTAAGTTCAAACTAATAAGCAGAAACTTATAGTTTATGGAGAGGATTAGCTTGTATTTAAGACCATTGGTGAAATAAAATTATATAAATATGAAAACTTCTAAAATGATTCCAATATGGTTTAGGTTTTCTTATATTTTTATATCAAATTATTAATAAGGAAGTTTTGAAAAATATTGACAATAATCTAAGGGATTTTACCTGGGCATTTTCAATTCAAAAATATAAGTGTTGCCTCCAAGTTCATTTTTTTAAAAAAGGTCAATTACTTTATTGAGAAAAAAAATTATATTTTATAGTTTTATAGAGTTTAAACCATAGAATATTTTTTTTGCATTATATTTTATTTATATGATTGAGTGTATTTTTTATTTAGGAGTTAAAAAGGAAGTCGAAAGGTTATAAGGCAGATAAAATTTGTTATGCAAACAATAAAGCACATCATCATTTCTTTATTGCCTTAAAATTCATTTTTTAAGAAAGGTTGAATACTTTCTTGAGAAACAAAAATATATTCTATACTTCTATAAAGTTTAAACTATAAAATAATATTTTTGCATTAAAAATATTTTATACAATTGAGTGTATATTTGATTTAGGAGTTAAAAGGAAGTTGAAATGTTATAAGGTAGTTAAACACTTTTATGCAAACATTAAAGCACATTATCATTTTTTGATTAAAGGAGTTATAAGGTAGTTAAGAGTTTATTTTCTATTGAGTTATTAAAATTTGATTAAAGGAGTTGAGAAAAGTTTTACATTTGAATCTTGGAAACCATATTAAACAAGGAGTTATAAAAAAAATTCAAAATGACTACTTCTATACTATTTCTCTCAGAGTCACAAAAATTAAAAGGTCCTAACTTCATTCCTTGGAAAAACAAAATGACTAATCATATGGTAGAAAGACTCTCGGACATTTTGTAAAGTTATGAAACACATCTCAAAGAACCAATTGCATAAATTGATTTTGATGAAAAAGATAACAAGGCCAAGTTAATCATTCTATTAGGCATAACAGATGAAATTCAGTCACATATTAATGAAATTAATACCTCAAGAGAGGCTTGGGCTATTCTATTCACAATATTTGAAAGTAGAAACCAAGAAACCATTCATGCCTTACGGTATCAATTATACACATTACAAATGCAATATGATGAAAATTTAGAACATGTTCTCCGAAAGATAGCAAAATTAAAGGAAAAGTTAAATACTTTGGGAGAAAGGATAGATGATAATTTGTTAAATTTAATTGTACTATGTGCACTACCTGATTCATATAATGTTTTGGTTACTTCTTTACTATTTTCAAACCATAGAGTATCTTTTGAAGAGTTTATCAATATTCTAAAATAAAATGATCTAGAAATACAACTTAGAGATGATACTTCAAATAATGCTCTCATCTATAGGAGAAGATATCAAGGAAATATGAGAGTTTTCATCTTCTTCACAAAAATAAACTAAATGGAGGAGAAGATATTGCCACATATGTGAAAAATAAGGAATCATGATACTAGATTCTACATATGTGATGCTTTAAAAAATGGAATCAACCATGAAATTTATCTCAAACAAGACCACACATCAATCAGTATATTCAAATAATCTATCCAGAACAAATCAAGGATATAGAACAAATTCTCCATCACAAGGGCATGTGACATTGGAAGAGTCTGAATCAGATCATGAGGATGAATCAAAAACAGCCTATAAAGTGTTAATGACACATAAAAAGGACAAAATCAAGGATAATAATTGGTACATAGACTCTAGAGCCAATAATCATATGCCAAAAAAAATACACCAGTTTTATACTTTTCAAAAAATAGAAGGTTGGCCAGTGACAATGAAAGACAATATAAGGTATCACATAAAAGGAATAGAAATTGTTTCCTTCATGCTTCCTTTAAAATAATGATCCATTGTCAATGTGCTATAGGTTCTCAGATTGACTAATAACTTACTTTTTGTTGCTCAAATCATGGATAGAGAACTTTTTATTGATTTTTAAATAGTTGACATATATAAAATATGCTTTATCTCAAGAAAAATAAAATTAGAAAGTACTACATCATACAAAAATGGATTATTTGCCTTAGATTTTGTTACACCTCCACCCCTATTTCGAGACGTACAAATATCATCTCAAAATCTAATAAAAGGAGATAGAGCTCTAATGTCCAAAAAATCAAAAAATAAAATGATGAATCTAAATAATTCAGAGAAAACAACAGAGAAATAAAGTGAGGGTCTAATGCTTGATACATAGAAAAATGACGAATATACAATACTTAAAACTTGGATACAAGTTATTGCAAAAATAATTGATGGTCCAAAAAAATTACAATCAATCTTTGAAGAAGCTAATATTGATATTGTCACTACACTTAAGACTTGTCTAAGTCTTCATCTTGACAGAGCAGTTGAAAAAAAGGAAAAATTTGTTACACTTCCTATTGATGTAGTCAAAATCATATATGTGTCACTTCTCACACTTGATATATATAAAGAAAATAATACAAATCAAGAGGAAATAATTGCATGAACCAAGGGTTTTATGAGGAAAAACTACTCTGCTAGGTTTTGATGAAGAAAAACTGCTCCGCGAGGATGGCAGCAGCTTTCAGAGGAGGTCTAAAAAATTGGAGGAATGTCGTGATCGCATCGGGTCCGACATAGAGAGTGCATGCTCGTGATGTTTTTTCATCTAAAAATGACTGGAAGGAACAAGATTTTCCAATGCATGTCAGGAACCACTTATTAAATAACAATGGATGTTTGGAACGATGTGAAGCCAGGCCAATTCTAGTGGTTCAACCAGACTTGGTGGTGAAATATGTGGAGTATCTAACCAAACATGCTCTTATTGGCAACTTTTTGGGCATTCGAATTTCTCTCCCCTTTATGGAGGCTTGGGTTAGGAAAACTTGGAATCCTAAAGGCAATGTGAAGGTGATGTTGAGTGCGAACAACTATTTTATGATGGTTTTATCTTGTATTGCAGATCGTAATAAAGCATTTGAAAGGGGTCCTTATTTCTATAACCAAGTGGGACTTTTTCTTAAACACTGGCATGTGGGTTTCAACCCATCATAGAAGCAGCCATCATGGGTTCCAGTATGGGTGCAACTTCCATGGCTCTTGTTGAAATTCTGGAGAACTGATATCTTGCATAAGATTGCCCTTCTTTTTGGGAATCCAATTGGACCGTCACAATAGACAATGGATAAAAAGGTAATCTTTGTTGCTAGTATTTGTGTTAAAATTGACTTAAATAATACTATTCTAGATTCTATTGAAATATAATTTGGATCAACTACATGGGTTCAAAAACTTGACTATGAAGCTCTTCCATTTAGTTGTCATACTTTCCATGAATATGGCCACCTGCAAAGAAAATGCCCTAAGTTTATCTCGCCTGTGGCTTCAAATCCTGGGCCCTATCGATCTAGACAAAGTTTGGATAAAGGAAAAGCCCCAATAAAGGAATGGGAATGGGATAAGGAAGGTTTTAAAAGCCCAAAACAGAGGACGAAGAGCAAAAAAAGACCTTAAGGATAGCCAGCCAGATGCTCTACTAAACCATTTTGAAATATTAGATGATCTTGATCAGTGCATGGAGATACCTGAAACGTCGCTACCTAATGCAAATATAACAAGGCCAAATCAGATGTCTCTTCTTGAGGGGGAACTTAAGGAATCAGATATAGGGGGTTTAAATGAAGAACAAAGGGCTTTGGATCTGAGTATAGGGGACATGGTTGGATCTAGCCCTATAAGGGAAACTATTTTGTAAAGTGGTATAGATTTAGTTATTCCCTCTCCTACTCAGGCACTGATGTAGTCATCCTTGGACTGCAAAACTCCTACGGTGTTGGGATTGTAGTAGAAAATAATTTAAAAAAGTTTTTTGGAGAAGAATATGAAGGTGGGTCGAAAGAAGGACCAGGATAAAATTAAATTAATGAGGGATACTTTGGTGGAGTCAGTCTTGGTGAGAACATTGGACTCCCATTTTTATAACCCCAAAAAATTATTATCCTCTCATGGAATGTAAGGGGGTTGAACAACATCCCTAGACAAAAATTTGTTCATGATTTGGTTCATGTGCATTCTCCGGATGTGGTGTTTATTCAAGAGACTAAATTGGCTATTGATAGTATGTTCAATATTACTCCCAAGTTGTGGAGAATGGGAAAATGCTAGTGTATTGGTGCATGTGGATATGTTGGTGGCGTCGCTTGTTTATGGGATCTAGTTAAGATATCCCCTCTTACTTGGATTTCCAGCAGATGGTCTATTTCGATGGTCGAACATGATAATGAATCTAGTGAAACCATCCTACTTACAAATGTGTATGCTCCTATTGATTACAATGGTAAAGTGAATTTGTGAGAGCACATTTTCTTTGTGATAAGTTTGGTTCCCATGTATCCATAGATTTTGGCTGGAGACTTCAACTCTATCACTTGTTTGGAGGAGAAACATGGTGGGGTGGACCGTCTCAAGCCTTTTTCTTCTATCTTCAGTGCTCATATCTAGGCCCTAAACTTGGTTGACATCAAGCCAGATAATGGGATATTTACTTGGCACAATAGAATGTGTGGGGAAGCTTCCATATTAGAGAGACTAGATAGGTTTTTGATATCTAGTTATTGGATGGGTAATAACAAAAGTGCTAGTTTTGTGATTCTGGAGGGTAGGGGATATGATCATTGGCCTATCAAACTCTCTGCTTTGGATTTAGGGCTAAAAAATAATCCCTCCTTTAAGTTTCAACTTATGTGGCTTCGTGATCCTAAGCTTCATGATTTCATGCAAGGCTGGTGGACCACTAGCAAACCTCCTCATGGCACCACTATGTATTCCTTTATGAAGCGACTACAATTTGTAAAACATAAATTGAAGAGATGGAATAGACTAAATTTTGGGAACCTTTGCTTGGCTAAGCTGGCAGTTCTTAGGAGGATGGAAGAAGCTTCAAGGAAGATTAGAGATCAGGGATAATGTGAGTAAGAGGGGATTTCAGGGTCCCTCTTTTTGTGTCCTTTGTAGGAAGAATAAGGATGACTCTTCTCATTTATTTTTCCAATGGTCCTTTGCCAAAGACATTTGGCACCGTTGGTGGAGCACTTGGAACCATCCATATTTTCATGTGTTTTCCCTGGTGGAGTTTTGGAGTAGTATGGGCAGACCTCCGGTCAAGACCCCCTTCCTTTGGGTGGCTTGGAATTTGGGCCCTTCTTGCATCATCTGGAAAATTTGGCTTGAATGGAACTAGTGCATATTTCAGGGTAGTTATTTGGTTGTTCAACAGATCTGGAAAAGGATCCTATATATGGTTCAGGAAACCATCCATAGCAAATATGATGTGGACCCTATTTTGGATTCTATGAAGGAGAAGGTTAGGAGATATGGTAGGTGGAGGCCACCCCCTAGAGGATTTTTTAAAATTAATACTAATGGATCATCTAGGGGTAATACTGGACATGCTGGAATTGGCGGTGTTGGGAGAGATTCTACTGGTGGTGTCAGATTTTTCTTTTCCATTTATAAAGGTGTTCACTCCAAAAATTTTATGAAAGCTCTTGCAATTATTGAGGCCTTGCGGAGGGGGTTTTCTCTTGGATGGCATAGGATTATCTGCAAGTCTAACTCTCAAATTGTGGTTAATATTTTAAACAATAAAAGCATGGAGGAAGTTAATTGGCAATTGGCCTCTGTAGCCATTTAGATTCTTAGAATGATTGAAGAGTTCAAATTTATATCCTTTGTGCACATTCCAAGGGAATGGAATGTGGTTGTTGATTACCTAGCCAAAAGGGCTTCTGAGCTACTGGATCCTTGGAGTATCGATAATTAGGAGTGTCTCTCATCTGGGGACTCTCAACGCCTGTGGGAGTTGATCCACAAGGATGTACAGACTTAATGTGGTGTGTTCTTATTGTATTTTTTGGGTGTTATTCTAGTCTAGTGGTTTTATCTTGTTTGGTTGTTTATTTGAGTCATGGTTGGAAGCTCAGTTGTACTCTGTAATCCAGAATTTTTATCAATAAATTTTTACCCCTTTATTTAAAAAAATAGGAAATAATTGCACAAACTAAGCTCTTTATGAAATTGTTATGTGCGACATAGATGATCTTATTATACAAAATAATTTTTTTATACATAGAATTTGATGAAAAATAGCATGTGTGATACAAGTCTTCTAATCATAAAGAAATAAATTTCTTGTAATACAAGCAATATTCAAACAAAAGAATTCAGTTGTGACACTAATAACTTGTAGGTTGTTCAAGATGACAATAAAAGTACAGAAAGAAGTTATAAAAAAAAAACTCTATAGATTGATGATAGATTTTGTGATATAACAAGAATTGAATATATTGGTATAAATAGGAATGAACAAGTAGAAAGCAAAAACTTACAAATTGACCTCCCAACACAATATTTCCCTAAAAACAATTGTTGATATTGTGTTACAAGCATACATTTGAAAAATGCTAGAATATTTCTCAAAACAACTACACAAATATCCAATTGAATTATGGATGGATGGATATGATGGAGTGGAATCAAATCAAATAATTTCTTTATGGATATTATAAAAGAAATTTGAATTTTTGGCTAATACATAAATAATTCAAAAAGATGATACAAAGAGCACAAATATCACGGTCCTTATCTTCATATACAAAGGAGTACTTATTCCATTATTTGCTCTCTCAAGTAATGCGATAAGGGGGGATGTTAGGTTATAATTTCATAAATATTCATAATATTCCATATTGTTGTATATCCTTCAATGTATTTTTTCTCCATCTTGTTACTTTAAATTTTGGGATTGTATTTGGTTAAAACTACTTGTTATACCATTACTTTAATGGTCTATACAATATTCTTCTTTAGGAACATCATGTAAACATTATATATATATATCATTGTATCTATGGAGAATATGAGATGAACAAAATACCAGGTTCTCTCTTTTACCAATACACTTAGAGAGGGTGAAATCTATTATATGATCCAAATGTGATGGAAGTTAAAAGAACAAATAACGATTTAACAATACATCACTTCCTATTTATAGTCTAATAAAGTAACAAAACCTAATCTTAATGCTCAAGTGTTGACTACCCTATCTTAATGGCCCAATACAATTTAAAATAAAGATAGTCAACATGGCTACATATGAGTTGTTATATGGTCCCTCTGATATAAGTCAACAAGTTGGAACAGCATTTTTATTTTATATGTTTTTAACATATTCACTTATATTTTTTTTATGAATATAAAAAATATAAATCTATATGATCCTTTGATTTTGAATGAGGAAGGAAAATGGAAGTAAATTTTTCCATAAACTAAAGATGTGTAATCTAGGTTTCAATAAAGTACAAAATAAAATACCACATTACAATAAAACTCACACATAAGAGAGATCAAGAGTATTGGTTAATTTGTCCAAAAATAAAGAAAATGGAAATATTCAAAGACAAGATGAGGGATAATTTCCTCTTCTTGAAATATGATGGATGGGACCAAAATCCTCTCTATTAAAGGAGGGATGATTCAAATGGATAGAAAATGAATTTAAAATGAAAAAGAAGAAAACCAATAGATTTGAAATGAAAATGGTTATAGAAACCAATAAATAGAGTTATTTTATCAAATGACATGATCTTAACTATTTAAATACCTCAATTTTCAAGGAGGAGACCCAAGTTTGAATCTTCAAAAGTGATACATGCATAATTTCCAAGAGTACTATTGTAATACCACTATATATCATGTTGTAATACAATTAGGGTCCATTTCAATCCTATATAACCAATTTAAAAATAAGTACATTGATTTTATATTTGACATTGAAATTTATTATTTTTAAGTGATTTTGATTTGCAAGACTAATGTTAAATATTATATTTAACCCATGCATTGATTGTTTATTGTGAATCACTAACATTTAGGTCATCAATATTTTGAAATAGAGATAGTTATGAGCTACTTAATACTTGCAATCACATCATATCAAGTCATAAAAATCATTATTTGTGTGAGAAATATTAAAGAACACTACTAAGGCATTAATAATATTGCATTGAAAATTATAAGACTATTATTATTTATGGAGTACAATTTTGCTCTATAAGTTGGATTACCCATGGATTTTTACCTCACAATAAAGGTTTCTCATAGAAAGCAAATCTTGTTACCTTATCTATTTTATTAATGCTCTATTTTCTCTTGATGTTCATGTAGTTATTACTGTGGTGATGTGATGTTTTTTTATTGGCGTATACTAGAGGAATTGGTAACTCATCATATTTTATCATCGCCTCATAGAGGATTTGAATCCTGATATTTTTTGTCACTATAACCTCCAATTGCATTGGGTAAACTTTTTAACATAGTTGATGACGCTGGAACGATACGCTCTTTGGTACTACGGGGCTCGAGGATTCAAACCAGGGTCTCCACACTCTCATAGGAGTAATTTGACCAACTGACCTAGCCCTTGAACCTCTATGGTGATATGATGTTGTGATGTTATTGTCATTAATATTTATTTCGTATTATTAATTTAAATTTAAGTATTATAAGTTCTATGCGATCCTATAATTGATCATGATTAATTTTGAGATGGTATCAAAGAGGAAATGAAATTTCTTTTTCCCACTATAATATTGCAAGACGCCTTAACAACTATAGTAACCTAATATTTAACTTCAAAGAGCCATATTTTGAAGCTAAGATCTATTGAGTGTCAAAATTCAATTTGGAGATTCTTTTTATCTTTTTGTTTTAGATGTGTCAACCCTAAGGGGATATTGTAGGTGATTGATACTTTATGAGAAAATGATTGAATTTTGGAGTTTTTTTTATTGTTTTATATATTTTTTGGTTGCATATACAAGTAGGTTCAAGATGCTTATGACTCAAATTTTGATGCATAGAATAGTTGTACAAGGGAGAAATTGTATATAAAACAAGTTTGAGATTGGATCCATAAAATGCACAAGAGAAATTTTTAAAATTTAAGAACAAGTATAAAATATATAAAAAAATTAAAAGGGATATCAATTTTATATTTATGTTGTTCTTTCCATTTTGGATTCCAAAAATGTAATTAAAATGTAATAAAAGGAAGAGTAATTGGAATGGAATTGTTCATATTTTAAGGAAACATTTCTATTTTAAGATATATGTGTACCTCTAGAACATCCATTTAGGTTATGAGCTAGAGTTTAAGTGTTCAATATCACATAGAAATAGAATTAGATGTTATTTATCACATTCTACATTTCAACATTATCATTGTCTCAAGAATAAATTCTAATTCTAATTTTTTATAGAATTTTAAACTTAGATAGTGTTTACAAATTTTTTTTTTTTGGTTAGTAGATTAAAAAAGGGTTTTTATAGAGGATCCCAAAACCTTATGTACAAAATCAGCCTTGCATCATGCCTCCTGGCTTTATGTATAAGCCTATTCCAGAAAACGTAACCCCTAAAAAAACCTGATTACATAAGCAATGGGCCTAGGGCATCAATCCCTTGAAACCGAACACCAAAACAGAAATCCCGCCTAGCGGTAACAGTAAGCAAGAAACAATCCCTGTCAGCTGGAAACAGACAAATAAGAAAGAAAGTAGTTTTGGAGATCCCACCCAGCGGGGAGTAGCCAAAAACCACCATCGAGAAGATCCCGCCTAGCAGGAAGCAAAGAAAAACCATTACAATAAAATCCCACCTCGCGGGAAGTAGTCAAAACCACCACAAACAGTCCCTCCTAGCGGGAAGCAACAAGGAAATCCCGCCATCCAGGAAACCAACAAAAAAGAAAGGATCCCACCTTGCGGGAAAACCGGCAGATTTGGCGGATCCCGCCTTGTGGAGAAACCATCCCGCCCACCGGGAAAACATTTCGTTCAGCGAGAGCCATCCTACAGGAAGCCGACAGCCAGCACAGAGAGGATCCAGCCCATCAAGAAGTGACCAAAGATTTGCACCACAAAGAACCCGCCCCGAGAAAATAGAAGAGGATCCCAGCAGCAGGGACCAAGAATCCCGTCCAAGCACAGAGCCCACCGAGGATTCACAAGAAAAAGGGGGAAGCTGTCCAAACCCTAAACCATCACCTCCACCGCACCGAGAAACGCAGGTGACCAGATCCATGCGAATAACCTGCAAAAAACCCCAGGGGGAAGCCTGAGGGAAAAAGGGAAGGGATCCCCAACCAAACAGGGATCCTTGGGAAGCACCAGTCCGAAAAAAAAACCAAGGAAACCCTAGCCGACCGGGAGGGGCATAGATAGTGGAGAAGGATCTCCCCTAGGAGATCATCTGCAAACAACCACTCCCCGGGAGGGATGACCTGGGTTGAGCCAGGAACTGGGCAGGAACCAGGAGCCATGGGAGGGGAGCAGGGGAGGGACCAAAGCCCTCCCCTCTCTACTTTCTTCCCTCACCCTCCAGAAACTGGTGTTTACAAAATTTTAAGTAATTAGTATGATTTTTATAACTTAAAATAAAAATTATAGAGGTATATTTATTTATGAAAGTTTATAAGGTTGTAAAGAACCTATCCAAATGTATACAAAAACCTGCAAAATTTAAAATTTGACCACTATTCCTTTATTTAAAATTTTTAATTTATTATATATGGAAAACCTATGTTTCTAGGTCTAAGTCTCATATAGTTACAACAATCTAAGATAAGTTAAAATAAAAATCATAAAATCATGATGAAATTGAAAATGCCATTTCATGCTTAAATTTTTTTTAGAATGGATTATTGTTGCCATAATTAGCATGACATTTTCAAAAAATTTAGAATTTATTAAAAATTCATCATTAAAGGTCTGAGAAAACATTTAAATAGGTTTGTATGTATCACATTATACTTTTTAACATTGGCATCCTCTCAATATCCTTCTTAAGGATAAATTTTTAAAGAATTTTATATCCATAAGATGTTTACAAAATTTTGTAACTAATAAACTTCTTTAACTTAATAATTAGGAATTATCCAATCTCAAATGCCCAATAATTTTAGGAAATTTTCTCAAAAGTGATGAGTTTCACATTGTATATGAAGCTTCAAAACCCATGGGTAAACCTTGACATTTAAAGAGCGAGAGAGAGTGAACCTTACCTTTTCTTGATTCAAATATTTGTGGCAAAGCAAGAAGCAAGTGTGATCAAGAAGTGATTGCAAGCAACAAGTGAATATGAGCAAGGAGCAAGCCTCAACCTTTCTTATGTCATATATTTAGTAATTTTAAAAAATAGATGATTCTTATAACAAAAATCTAGGTAGCATGGAAGGAAAGTCATTTATGAAATCCTTAACTAGAAGCATGGATTCCTTAGTTGGGGACAAGAGGAAGAGTTACTCTATGATAGTCCCTATCCATGTATCAAATGATAGACCAAAAGTTATTATTAATATGATATAATATACCATAGTTTAATGGTTCTTAAAATTAGAGGGTTAGTATCTAAGTTCCACAAATACAGACTAGGTTTTCTAGAGATTCAAAATTGGATCAAGTGGAAGTAGGGATTGAATTTAAATTACTCCATGACATTTCTTCCAAAAGGGAATTTCCTCATCATATTATTGATTTTGGAAATAAGGGAAAAAATAGTGGGTGGTGGACATGGTTTAGGGGGATAGATGACCTACATTCAAGATAATAGGATAAGAATATTTTATGGAGATAGAAACTACTTTTTTTTGGCTGGATAATAAGGGGTTGTGCTAGGGTCCCCCACCCTTGAAAAATTACAACTTTCTTCTCTAGAGCTTGAGAAAAAACAAATAGATACACTTATCATCTCAATTAAGATGCTATAGCTAGAAACCTACATCATTTTACATAAAATGTTTGAATTCTTGATTTTCATTTTCTGGATCTTTTCAATTTTTTGTACGAATACAAATATTCTAGAATTCAGCATCCTTCTTTACATTTTTCTATAGCAGCCTTCACAATACCAAAAATTCACCTCTACTATTTATGCATTGCATAGTAGTAGATTAATATTTCCATAACATTGCACTATCATAGTCTGCTTTACCAAATATGGATTATGGATTGCTAGTTTCCTTTCTAAAACACAAGTGCAACCAAAAAAATTATAACAAATAGTTAATATGAAAACACATTATTGTTATAAAATAAAGTAGATATTACCAATGGAAAACATTAAAGTAAATATTAATCAATTTTTAAATCAGGTAGTCAATATTTTCTTGTCAACTTCAGCTAAACTTACTACTTACTCTAACCATGAGAAGGAAAATTTTACTTCATGATCCTCAATAAAAACCCCTCTATTGACTAGCCTATTTGCACATTTTTTTCCTTCCCTTAATGTATGTGTAAACCTGATTTCTTCAAACTCTTTAGCAAGATATTGAATTTCCACAATTATCTCTTGTATGTTCCATGGAGCCTTTCCTTTCCTCAAAATCACATTTATTACTATGAGAGAATCACTTTCCATCCATACTATGTTCCATTTCATTTTTTTGCATATTTTTAAACCTTCTAAAGCCGCACAAGCTTCAACTTCATTATTTGTCTTAAATCCACTATTAAAAGCATAATGAGACAAAATATCTCCTTTATTATTTCTAATTATTCCTCCTCCTCCTGGTGGTCCTAGATTTCATTTAGATGCTCCATCAAAATTCAATTTAACCAACTCCACATCTAGTGATTTCTACTTTATATTCTTTACTTTCTTTTTGCTTCTTTTGTACCCAACATCATAATTCCATTTAATCACTTGACTCCATCTATCAAGGCTCTCTGATTCCATATTAGAGACTGGGTGAATTTATAGGGTTGGTTTAGACTCCTTTGTGGCTAAACATATCTTCCTTTTCATTACCTCTAAACTACTTTCCTTTCCTTTAAATATTATTTTATTCCTTTCTAGCCATACAATCCAAAGTATTGTATATTTTGATATATCCCATATTGTTTGTAAAGCCTCACTTTTAAAAGTGCTTTGCCATTGTTTTAACCAATATTCAATTCTATTATTCATCACTATGCATTTATGAAACATATTAAGAATCTATCTCCATAGTTTCTAGACTATTGAGAAATATCCCAAGAGATGGTCTATACTCTCCTCCTTTTTAAAAAAAATACATTGAGAGGGACCATGAAAACCCCTTTTCATAATGTTATCCTAGGATAAAATTCTTCTATGACATACTAGAAAAACAAAAATTTTGACTTTAGGAATTCTTAGGATATCCCAAATATATCTCTATATTCTAGTGATATTACTATTTTATTGGTGCTTTACATTATATCCACTTCTTGTGTATTCTCTTGAGCTATTCAACTCCCAAATCAATTTATCCTTGGCTCCCCTCAGAATAATTATAGTTTTTATCTTTCTACTCAATTGCCTCCTAGCATCAATGTCTTGTATACTTGTAAAAAAATCTTCTTTCCATTTGTATATTCCTTCATGATCCTTGTACAAAATGTTTGAAACCCTATCAACATATTTGTCTTGAAGTAATCTCATCCAAGATTTTCAAAATTGGATCTAAATTGAGTGGTTTTTTATCACACCAAGTATCCATCCAAATGTTTTCTCTAGTTCCCACCACCCATATTAAACCTTTAACCATTAGATCAATAGATTTTTATTTTATTTTAACCATTCCAAAGAGCAAAATCATTTGGTAGGGAGAATTTAGTAAATATTAAACTTGGGTCACTAGGCTCAACATACTTACTTAGAAGAATTCTTACCCATTGTCTTTGACTCTCTTTGTACAATCTCCAAATTACTTTACCTTGATATGTAAGAACTCTTAAACCAAGACCTCCCCTAGTTTTATCATCACACACATTGCTCTATTTCATCAGAGGAAATTTTCTTTTATCATGTAAACCTAACCATAAAAATGATTGCATAATATAGATGATTTTTTTCAACTAATTTTGGCATAGTATACAATGACATATAATATGTTGGAATGACCTGTACGACTCAATTAACTGCACTCTTCCTGTCGACAATAACCATCTACCTTTCCAAGCTAGTAGTTTATTCTGAACTTTACTAATAACTAGATTTCATAATTCTATCCTCATTCTCCCCTCAAATAAAGGCATCCCTAGATAATTTGTTGGTAAATTTACCTCCTCCATTTGAAGTAACCTATAAATTCTTGCTTTGATATTGTCCTATTAAATTTTTTCCCTGATGCTATTTCTTATTCCTACAAAAATTTATTCAAATATCTGACATCATTTATCCTTGCCCTTCCGAAAAAAATTGTATCATCTACAAACTGTTGATGGGTGATGTTGTTGATGTTATTACTAACCTTAAGTCCACTTATAAGCCCATATTTGCAAGCCTTATTTAAGTTCCTACTCAAAACATCTACCATAATAATTAGCAAATAAGGAGATAGAGGATCTCTTATTCTAAGGCCTCTCTTGGCTTTAAAAAAATTTGTTACTAACCCATTGAAAAACACTAAATAAGAAACTGTAGAGACACAAGCTTTAATCCATCTAACCCATTTCTTCCCAAATCCAAACTTTTCTAAAATTGTAAAAAGAAAATCCCATTTAACCCTGTCATAGACTTTACTATATCAAGTTTTAAGATCATTACTTTCTCTTTTCTTGAAGCTGCCTAATGTATAACTTCATGAGCTACTTTGATCCCATCCATAATTTGTCTCCCTTTCACAAATCCTCTTTGCTTTTTAGAAATAGTGAAGATAGAAACTATTAAAAGGTTTCCAGTGTGGATTAAGCTTTGTGGACTTCCATATTGGCTTATCATTTAGTCATACTTTAGGGGATTTAATCTAGGAGGAACCAACTACTAAGGAGGAAAATCATATTGTATAGATCCATATATGTGGTCATGGATATTTTAAAACCTTTATAATAATCCACTAAGATAAAATTTAAATCAAGAGAATGGGTTCAATAAGTGGATTATGATATCATAAATGTTATGAGACTACATACATGGCAAGATATTGCAAAGTGAAAACAACAAAGAAAGAGATAGAAAATTTTGGTCATGAGATAAACTTCAAATATGGAGCAATGAGAGAATAATGAGATCATATTGTAGTAGACATTGGATTAGATCAATGATTTTCCACTCCCAAAAAAGTGGTAAAGAAAGATACTCCATATCTTCAGATGACAAGGTCCATCATGATTCACTCAGATCAACCATTAAAAGAAATAAAGAAGGATACAAGGGATAAGGAAGTACACTATACAATTTCAAATTAAGAAGGAATTAAAGGTATGAAGAAAGACATCGAGGCAAATTTTAAAACAAATAAAGTAGAAAACATCAAGTGTTATCCAAGTAAATCTTCTTCAAGTGTAATGGAGGTATGTCAATCTTGATATTGTCATCCAATAAAGATATTTATAAGAGAATTCTGAAGACAAAATATATGAAGCTAAAGATCTTATTGGTTTATATTTTGTATACAATTTACAATTTTAAATCAACAATGAAGATGAAATTAGAAAGGGTTCAAATAAATTTTCAAAAGTATATGCTAAGCTTAATTCCAATAGGATTTCTCACATAGAGATCAAATTAGATGTTATTTATCATATTCTACATTTTAACATTATCATTCTGTCAAGATTAAACTTAGAATCTAATATTTGATAGAATTTTAAATTCAGATAGTGTTTAAAAAAATAGTAACAAGACTTTTCTAACTTCAAATAAAATTTGTGGAGTTATATCCATTGATGAAATTTAAAGGGGTTGTGAAGAATCTATCCAAATTTATATCAACACCTGCAAATTTAAAATTTGACCAATGTTCCTTTATTTAAAATTTCTAATTTCTTAGTTAATATATGGAAAATTATAATTTCTATGTCTAACTCTCATATAGTTACAATAATCCAAGATAAGCTAAGAGAGAAATTCTAAAATCATGATAAAACTGGAAATGCCATTTTGTGCTCAAATATTTTTTAAGAATGGATTGGTGTTTCCATAATTAACATGATGTTTTTATTTTTTACAAAAATTTTAAAAATACATCACTAATGGTGTAAGAAAATATTTAAATAGTTTTTGTATCTTACATTCTACTTTGCAATGTTAACATTTTCTCAAGATCCTTCTTAAGGATGAACTTTTTAAATAATTTTGAATTCATAATATATTTATAGAATTTTGTAACTAATAAAATTTTCTAACTTTAATAATTAATATTTCTCCAATCTCAAATGCTTAAAGGGTTTATAACTGTAGACACCAAAATCCAGCCACTTGTAAGTCATCTATACCTTCCTGTCAGCCACGTGTCAGTCATCCATCCTTCCCGCCATTATTTGGCCCAAATCCACACCTTCCCGCCATTATTTGGCCCAAATCCACACCTTCCCGCCATTATTTGGCCCAATTTCACCTTTCCCGCCATTTTTCATCCCCAAATTTATTTAAATTATTATTTATATATATATTTTAATATTTTAATATATATATATAAATATAGTTTAAGTGATTTAATCTAAGCCGTCCATCCTTCATTTAATCTCATCCGTCCATCCATCTTAATCCGTTTCACAACCTAGATTTATTCTCTACCCTTGGATCCACTTTAATCTTAGCCACACATTCAAAGTGTCGTTAAAACCCTAAAGTGTGCCCTAAGAGTGGATTATAAATTGAGTCACCTTGATGGCTCAAACCCTATCTTCTTCTCCTATCTTTGCTATCTTTGCTATCTTTTGGACCTATCTCTTCTATTTCATCTATCTCTTCAGCTATCCATCGCCGCATCCTTTTCGCCGCATCCATCGTCGCATCCGTCGCCAACTTCGCCGCCATCCCTTCTGCAGCATTCTACAGAATCCCCCATTCTTGTCGCAAGTGCCCGCGGGCGTTACCAAGTGCCCACGGGCAGTTTACCCGCAGCCACGTACTTAGACCGGCGTCTCGAAACCCTGATCCGTAAGCACGCGGGCGTTCAGCGAGTGCACCAGGGCGCCTTCTCGCAGCCGATTTGATGGCCACATTACTTCCGTGTGCCGCCTCGGTCTAGCCGCGTTAACAGAGAACAGGTATAAATCAGCTTAAAGCAAGTAACTTCTTTTCTTTTATTAATCCGTTGTTGAACTCCTGCATTCTATTTTTCTAGGGTTTTAAATTGTTTCTGAGGGCTCACACAGTGGAGCCCTCTTATTAATTTCTAACTCCTTGATAGTGTTAATGTGTGCAGGATTTTAATGGCAGATCTGGTGTGTTGATAGCAGCTGTTTAAGCCGGGAGTGGTCCGAGCTACAGGATACAACAAAGCCCACTCACTCTGTTGGGGTTAAGGATATATTCTTCGAAGACGCCACCACATTGTGCCGCCTAGGGTTTCGGAGAACCCTAGCACAAACTGTAATTTTTGTATCACAAAAAGGGTTACAGTGCCCCGTTGTACTCAAAAGGAGTTTTTAAACTCCATTGATTAATAAAAATCGTTTGTTTTGTACAACTGTGTTCTGTATTACTTTTTATCGTGATTTCTTTATCTTTTGTTTGGCGTTGTATCTTTAATCTACAAATGGCGATCACGGTGGGACCCCCTAGGGTTTCATGTTTTTAATACTTGCTTTACTGATCTATTCTTGTTTTCTGTTTTATTTTGCAGGTTCCGAAAATCGTGAAATTCGTTGTTCCAGCGAACTAGGGTTTCTGAGGAGTTTGCAGAAAATGCAGCAGACGCAGAGCGGCGTCTGGAAGTCCAATCCGAAACGCAGAGGTGCGTTTCAACCTGTGCAGACTCCCTTGGGCGTTTGAAGGCAGTTTTACAGAAAAAGCGTAGGCTTCCAAGTAAGTGCTGTACTTTTTACGTTTTTGGTTTTTCTGTCGTATTCTGTTTCTTTTTCAGATCATTGCTTTAAAATGAACAAAAACTAAGTAATCTGGAAAAGAACAGTTATTTTTAGTTACATTTTTTTTTGCATTGCATTATTGGTTGTTGCTTGCATAAAAAAAAAAATTGCATACCTAGCTGCATATTAGAATAGCTACGAATTATCTGTTTTAGTTATCTAAGTAGGACTATTGATTGGATGTCAATAGTACTCCTGCCATTGGGTGATTCCAGGCAGAGAAGTGGACGAACCTTCCGGTTGCTCCTTTGATATCTGATATCATTGGTAGGCAGGGGGTTTTAAACGGTGTACTCCACTTCTTCAGAGGAAATGGCATGTTTTCAGTAGCCTCTTGCTTAGATCATTAGAACTTTTGATTTATAGCTTTGTATGTATACATTAGACAACTAAAACACTTAAAATAAAATTCACTGCATTTCATATTGCATTTAAAACAAGAATATCCTGGATTTCATCACTAGGTATTGCTTGAAGTTTAGTGACGGTGGAATTCATCTCCATCCATTAAACTTCTCGCCTTAGACACCATAGGTCACCCCCGAGCAAACTTGCTCGGATTTCATCACCGATAAGAATCTCGTTGTCCGTTCCTAGCCATAGTTTTTACCTTTTTTGTGAATAATTCAAGATTAGATCACATGCAAAACTCATAAACCGGACACTTAAAATTTACTACTGATTAAGATCAGAAAATAATTAATTAACCGCAGGTAAGACACATTGGTTGAAACCTAGGTTGTGACTCGTTTTCTGATAATTTCTTTAGTGTAAATTTATCATTCAAGTTTTGCATTCTTCTTTTCTGAATTTGTTTAGATTTATTGCTTCATGGTCTTAACAAGGAATCAATCTAAAATGTTAAATCTAAATAATCAAATGGGTAATTCACAGAACATCCCCACCACCAACATGGCCACTTATCCTAGTGAATTTCAGGCAGGTTCGCTTGCTGTGTCTTTCACGTCCTTCTACCGTCTATCGCATGGCCATGCCCATGGAGGAAGACAATTCCCGTCATATTACCCACATTGATATGGCCCAAGTGCAAACTCACTTAAGAGATGGCATTGGCTATGTCCTTGAGCCAATCCAAGATTCCCCTATGCAAGATTCTATTTTTCAACAGGATATTGCATCAACCATACCCGCCGGTTTCACTCAGTGTCTACACTAACCCTTTTTTTGAGGCTAATGTTGTATCCGTTCAGCCGGCTTCATCTCCAACATCTTCCCGGATGCTCAATTGTCCTCCTTTGGAGACAAATGTAGTGTCTTCCCGACCACTTTCTCCTCCATTTACCCGGTTGTACACCAATTCTCTCTATGAGGCCGGTGGAACCTCCTCTAGCCATGACCAATTTCAACACTCTTCTTCCCAAACCATTTATGGTTTCACCCTACCCGGGGCATAGTCTACTGTTTCTTCCCAGGTACCGCCTACTTCAGCCACCTTCATTGCCCCTGCTATGCAGTCTTCTGTGACTACCATGGCATCCTGCCCTCCACCTTCATCCAATCATCCCACCTCCCTTGGGTTAGAGATTAATAAGGTTAGGGAGTACCTCGACAAGTTGCTTCAGCAACAACAAGCAACAAAATGCCCAACCACCTGTCGTAGTAAATCTTACACCCCAACCAATTTCTACCCAGCCAACTTTTCTTAGCTCGAGCCCCACCTGGGTACCCCAATCTTCGGTGGTGTCCATTCCTACCCCACCTTTCTCCCAACCCAGTCCAGTTCATCATCCACCCCAATCACCTTCTTTTCGGTATCATCCATACCAACAACTCCGTCCATTCCACACCGCCTAATCCAGGCAATTTCATCCCATCTCATCATTTTTCCACTCCTCCATTGCATCATCATAATCATCAAACGAATCAAAATTTTCATGAAGATTCTCGACTCCATGCTATGCAACAACAGATTGACAACCTTATGCTCAACATGCCCGGCTCATCTAGTCGAAACCTACGCTAAGGTCGTTGATCAATCAACCAATTCATCCTTCGGTACCTTCACCGCCATATCCGATCGATTTCACATTACCGAAGTTTGACAAATTTCGAGGAACCGAGGATCCTCATGAACATGTGAGCTCATTCATGCATGCCTCGCTTTAGAATCCAAAATAATGACGCTCTTATGCTCATAACTTTTCCTCAGACATTAGGGGGAGATGTTGTACAATGGTACAATCATTTACCTCACCATAGCATTTATGCTTACGAGCAATTGATTAATCTGTTTTTAGAACGATTCTCCCTAAATGTACAAAGGAAAGTCTCATTGTCCGACTTATACAAGCTCAAGCAACATGACGATGAGACTGTTTATGACTTTGGAAACCGTTGGAGGGCTATCATTAATAAATTGCCATTCTCCCTACCAATGGAGGAGTTAACCAAAATGTTCACCCATAGTTGTCTAAAACCTATCTCTTGGTTACTCCAATTACAACAATACAGGACTTTTGAAGAGGCTTTGGCCCAAGCAAGTATCATAGAAGACATTAAAGTCCAAGAGGGTGTTTTAAAACCCCGTAGAAAAGAATGGCAACAAAAGGGCCAACAACGAAATAATAATTATGGCCAAAACAAACAAACACAAGCTAGTACAACCTCAAATGTTAACCAAGTTAATCAAGTGGTGACGAGCCAGCCCGTAATGGCTCAACAACAACAAGTAATGCAAAGTCAACCGCAACCAATTGCTTATCATGCGGTACCCGCCCCTCCTCAACCAACTCACAATACTGAGCCAACCATGGAAACTCGACCTTGGCAAAACAATCGTCCCAAGCGACAATTCACACCTTTAGATGAACCATATGCGGTCATATTCAACAAGTTATATAGCACAAATCAGTTAACTTTACCTGAGTTTAAACCTTTAGAACCATCTAGAAGGGGGAAGTATTACAAGGAGTACCTATTTTGTCCTTATCATAGGCAAAATGGGCACGATATCAATAATTGTACAGATTTCAAACATGTGATCCAAGATCTTATTGAGATTGGAGCCATTAAATTGGATAGCCCCTTAGCCCAACAAAATCAAAATCTTGGTGTATTTCAAACACCCCTTCCACATCGGGAGGAAGCTCCAACAACTTCAGGGGGAGTAACTCAGGTAACTCCTCCTAATCAAGTCAACCATGTACAACAATACCAAGGTTTTGTGGGTACTATTAACGTAGTAACCCGGGGTCAAAGGGCGAACCAACCAAATCAGGCCGAACCACGACCCACCTGTACAAACCCCCACCCACCTCAGGTAACAAGTGACCCAACGACGTGCTAGTACTTCTCAACAACCGCTAAATCATTCTACTCAACGCCAACGACCCATCATGTCATTGAGTAGCCGGTTAACTACCAGATTAAAAATGGCTTCTGCCAAGTTATCGATCTATGACCTCATTCAACAATCTCCCCCGCATAGAGAGGCATTAATGGAAATATTAAAGTCAATCGAGCTTCAAACTCAAGATACTAATGCCTTCAACAACTTTGTGGGGAGTATTCAAACATGCATGGAGCCCTCCATCACTTTCTATGATTTTGAAATCAAACCTATGTCAACATAAAGTATAGATCCTCCACTACATATCATGGCCAAGATCGATAACAAGCCATTCAAGAGAGTCTTAATTGACACCGGTTCCTCAATCAATATCATTACAACATCGGCGTTGAGTCATCTAAAGCCATCGCCATCCCTTATCACAAAGTCGACTTTTACTCTTAAAGCATTCAATGATGCTTTATCTTCCACGGTTGGCACGGTTATCTTGCCCATTGAGGTAGGGGCCCAAACTTTGCATACCTTGTTTCACATCTTGGAAGGGTCCATGGCATACAATGTATTGCTTGGACGGCCTTGGCTTAGGGAGATGAGATGTGTCCCTTCTATACTGCATCAATGTCTGAAGTATGTATATGAGGGACAGGTTCATTGTGTACCCGCCGACATTGAACCCTTCAAACATTGCAACTATGTCTCAAATCCTTATGAGATTGTGTTGCCATCCACTCATCTTTTCTTGACCCCATCTACTTCTTCTATACCATCTTCTTCTAAAGCTCCCATTCCCGAGGAGCTACCCATCATATCGCAACCATCTTCCTCTTCCGCTATTCCATCTCATTCACCACTTTCTTCATCTCCTAATCTTCCTTCTTCTTCATCGGTGACCACATGCACATGTGGCCATGACCAATCATCTCTTTCCACGTCATTACCCCATTCTTCTACACCTTCTTCAACATCACCTATTATTCCTCCATCTTCCCAACCATCACCAGCCGATGTTTCACAAGTTAGTGAAGCATCAACCCAACCAAATCCTTCCAATTCTTCTATCCCACATTCTTCTATTCCATCATCTAGTCCATCTCCCTCCCAAGTCAAGGTCCATCTCACCGATGCAGGTATTGGTGAGTATGCCATCCAAGATGTCCACATCACACCGTTCAATGTGCAAACAGTTAAAGATTTTGGTCGTCCACATGACCAACATTTATCCATTGGATCGGTTTATAACATGGGTTCTATGCCAAATTCCATTAATTTTGTATATGGGGGAATAGAGTCATCTTCTAGTCCTACCACCATACTAGAACCTAAGCATCCAGTCCTTGCCAATATCGAAAGGATGGAGGGTTTTCCCTCTCGCTATTTCCACAGACATAATTGGCAGCAATTTGGCCTAGGTCGATACGAGCAAGGAGTAACTGAACGCATCGATATGCCATATCGTAGACCCACTGAGCGTTTTGGTCTGGGCTACCAACCACTTCCATCCCTTTCTTCTTTTGAACGAGCTTTTCAAAGCATTAATCTTAATTCAGAAGAAGAAATCCTCCACCCCGACGAATCCGAAGATGAAGCCTATGAAGAATTTGACGTCATGTCAAATGGTGATGAATCTAAAGAAGAGTCGGCGCCCATTGTTCCCCTCATTGAACAAGACGAGTTTTATCTCCAATTGTTCCCTCTCCAAGAGGCCATCTTTCGCTTGCTTCTTCCACAAGAACGAGGTGAACCACCCCCTCCGCCACATCCATAAGCCATAATCCAAACCTGTATTATATGTATATACTAAAATAGTGGTTTTCACCACTACAAAAAAAAAAAAAAACTCAAAAAAAAAAAAAAAAACTCAAAAACTATGTTGTTTTGCATCTCAAGTCTTCCGAGGTCTTCACCGGTTTTCCCTTCCATTCCGCCCATCCTTTCTTCCATAAGTCGACAATGAATTTCGAAGACTTATTCACCCCGCTCCATAATCCATATGATCCGGATAAGCCTAAGAAATGTGTCTTTGGTGTTACCTCGTGCAAACTCCTAGGTTTTATTATCTCTAAACGAGGTATTGAGGTGGACCCAAACAAGGTCAAAGCCATTATGGAAATGTGTCCCCCAACTAATTTGAAGGAGTTGCGTAGTTTACAAGGAAAGATTAATTCAATCCGTCGCTTTATTGCACAACTTTTTGATAAATGTAGGCCATTTTGCCACCTACTACAAAAGGGGGTACAATTTTCATGGATAGATGAGTGTCAGAAAGCCTTTGATGACATCAAGAAGTACTTAGCGTCTCCGCCAGTCTTAGCTCCGCCTCGTCGAGATCCCTTCCTTGCGAATTTCTTTGCAGGAATTTATCGATGATGATACTGCTAGACAAGCACGTCTTGATCAACTCACACTCATAGATGAAAAACGAATCAATGCTTTAGAGCATTTGCGAGTTTATCAAGACCGATTGAAACGTGCTTACAATGCCAAAGTTCATCTAAGAGAATTTCAAGTAGGGGATCTTGTCCTTAAAGAGAATCAACAAAACACCAATGCATTGCCGCATCTTCGAGATAAATTCGCGGCTAATTGGTTAGGTCCATATATGGTCACCGAAAGAGTGGGTAATGGAACTTATAGACTTGCCAGTTTAGAGGGAGAGGAAGAACCCGAACCACTTAATGTTATACACTTGAGGGCATTCTACGCATAGTTTGAATTTTATATGTACATATATACATGGCTTGTACAACAAAAAAAAAAAAAAAAACAAATAAAATAAAAAGAATTTGCATTTCATTGTTAGTTGCATACATCTCATTCAAAAACATTGCATTTCATGTGCATACATCTCATTGAAAACCATAACATTTCATTTTCAGCCATAGTTGCATATCATGTTAGAGACCATTCTATCTTTTGGATATAAAATTTGGTCAAGCAAAAGTCATGTTGCCTTAATCAGGGGCACCTTCATAAAATCCATCAAACCGAATTGTCATTCGTACACCCATTTTCCATTTGCACATATTTACATTGCCAAAATGTTTTCAATCACTCAACCATTCCTAGTGTTTTAAGCAAACTTTGAAATGCATGTCAAAGTTCTCTAGGGCCATATCACAAATTACACTAAATAAAATCTTGAGTATTGGGAAATGATTTCAAAAGCGGTCTTGAACCTATCACATTTTCACATCTTAAAAACATCTTGTGTCAAAGAGAGATAACACCATCCTTGGGTTGTGCCTTGAAGTGAAAAGGGTAATCCTCGTTTGTCCTATCATGCAAACATAGTCCATAAAACAGTGGTTCTTACCACTATCACAAGCAATCACAAAATATAAATATAAACAGAGTAGTAAGGATAGGGTAAAATTCTCATCATACTTCGGTTGAGAATCCGATTCCCCAAAGCTCTAAGGAAATGAACATTTTTCACACACCACCGATCCCAAATAAGTTGTAAGGATCGTACTACTTGTCCAATCGTGATGGATAGGTAGTCATCCCCAAGGCTTACAAAGGTCAAAAACAACATGGACTATGGAGTTAACCTTCACCGGGGCTATAGACGCTTGACTCGGCAAAGTGGAGTATACTCATTGCGTGGCGACATGTCTCTCCTCAAAAAGAGACCTCTGAATGCTCATACGGACAAACTAGCTTCGGGGTCTTCTCCATAACAGGGTTACCTAATTTATGCAAGATGAGGTTAATGAACACACTTGCACACACACAGGTTTTTGATTGCCTAGAGTCACTACCATGCTTCGGATTTGGTTAATGAACTCGCATGCACACACATTTGGTCCTAGTTGAATTAGGCAGTATTAGTAAGTTTGTTTGATACCACTAGCATGTTTGAGTCTTTGTAAAACAGTCTTCCATATTCTCCTCCATATCACCCTCCATATCTTCTTCCATATTCATGTCATTCCATACGTCATCCATTCACAAGCCACCAAGTTCGGTGCCCCCGATTAAACAATTATGATAACAGCTGGCTAAATCTAACTATCTAAAAATATGAGTGCTTCTTAGTGCATATTTCATTTACTTAGTCTTGCATATCATTTACTTAGTCTTGCATTAATCATCCATAGATTTGTATGTTATATACTTAGTCTCGCATTAATCATCTATAAGTTTGCATTCCATTCCATCACATATGCATCAAAAACATTAAAACATATAAAAACATGCATCACAAAAACATAGGCATTCACACAAAAGAGAGTAAAACACCAAATAAATAAAAGCCATGTATATATATATATGTATAAAGGACAAACTGTACAAGGAATGCCAAAAGGCTACAATATACAATAGAGCACCAAGGCTCATAAAGAGTGCATCTAAGCACTAAGCTAACCATCAAAAGAGGACCCCCGAGACCTAGTAGGAGCCCTAGACCTAGTGGTGTGTCTAGACTCACTACGCCTAGAGACAGAAGAGGATGGAGGATCGGGCAACACAATGTGATGCCTAAACAATGTGTCCTCCGGAGCCTCAATGTAACGAGTCCTCGACCTAAACCTAGCTATGTCTATCCCGTGCCGTCGCTCCCGCTCCGCTAGCTCGCTCGGAGTCTCGTCACCCTGTCATCCCGGGGCACCCTGGTCGCTCTATCCAAGTCCGCCTCGTAGCCGGGCCATCCTCTCCTCCCGAGCAGCCTACCGGGCATCCCGCTCCATTGCCTACTGCTCCAGTCGAGCTATCCTCTCGTCCCGGTCAGCTAACATAGCATCGCGCTCTGCTATCTGCTGCTACAGCTGTGCCAGCTCGTCCTCGTGCCCGCTAGGGGGTACCTCCCTAGCCTCTCCTACGGCCTCTCCTAGGCCCTCTCCGCCATCCCCCCGCTCTCCGTCCGGATCTCCCTCCAGTCATCCCCAAACACCTTGGCCATCTCCGTGGCCCTATCTCGTCCAACCTCCACCCCCCCCTCCACGGGCACCTTGGAGGAGCGTACATCCTCAAGCTCACGTCATCTCTCCAGAGCCAGAACGTCCCCCGATCTGGATCCCACCTCTCGGCCAAAGCCGAGAGGTACCCCTCATCCGCCCGAACTACCTCCAATCGGGCTGCCTCCGCTAGCCCCACTGCCTCCAATATCTCCCAGTCTGCCTGGGACAATGACCTCCTCATCCCCAAAATGATAGGGGAGAATCGGTGTCGTGCCTCTAACACCCTAAGCTGCAAAACAACAAAACAAAAATTTGTTACAAATTTTTCAAAAAAAAAAAAAAAAAAAAAAAAAAAATAAAAAAAAAAAAAAACCCCCCCCACAAATGAGCGAAATTCTTGCTGAAATTGTTTAAATAGCTGGTTTTGGTGCCCTAAAATGTAGTGGGGCATTTCATGGCACATTTAGACAAATTCCTGTGTTTGTAGAGCACCTAAACACCAGCGGGCATCTCTGCCAACCACAAATGCAGACCGGCGTTTGGTGTCAGTATTGAATAAAGGAACAAAACTTGCAAAATTGAAGCTTACCTCCTCCAAATTTCATCAAATTCAATTCATCCATTCTTCTTATCATAATAAAACATTTTGTGAAGGTTACAACAGTTTTGGACACAAATTTTGTCATTTCTCTCAAAAAGCGCATCATTCATCATTGTTTTACAAATTGGGCTAAAAATATTCAAAACCTTCACAAAATTAACCACATTCATCAATTCTTCTGATCTATCGTCAATTTCATTCATTCTTCTTTCATCATGCATATTTTTGCCAAATCAAATTAAAGTAAACCTCGTATCTAGTGGTATATTCTATCACCTTGGCGATTGCAGCGATTTGAATCCATGCAATTCGATAAGAGGATTAAACCACCATAAGGACACTTACCATTTATCATCATCAATTATTTCATTGTTTGAAAATTGGAAATCAATTTTGGGTATTCTACTTTTCAAGTGACCTCATACCAAGATTAATTTGCTCAACAATTGTCATTGATGGCCTAGTTCATGGGGCCTTAAACATGGACAATCTTTAATATCATCATTATTTTGAGTCTTGCTAGAGATTGAGGCTACCTAGGTTGATTGGTTTCGACCCGAGGAATTATCCATACAGTCACTAGGAGCATCTCTAAGTTCTGGACTCTTTTCATGCATCTTTCATCTCTCCATATCAATGGCGCCAACAAGGCAATTTCATCAACAATATGGATTCACACACAGGAGTTGGGGCATCCGTTATCAATTTCTAATTTTCCTATAGTGGAATTCATCTTACATGATCATGGAATTTACAATTTGGCAAAAATCCCTTTATAACCGTTGGGGCAGAAAACGGTCCATCTTTCACATCACTCATATCGTCTTCAATCATATTCTTTTCTGGTTTGTACACCAACCCCTTTTCTGTTGGGACATAAACAGATGGTTCATACACCAACCCCTTTTTTTTCACCGTTGGGGCAAAAACGGTTCATTTTCTTCCAAATTTCTTCCAATTGGCTTGTGAGAACCATTCTCGCTCGCCAATTGAGGGGGTAAGCTGATAAAATTTTAAATATTCTTTTATTCTTTGGTCTTCAAAGTTGTGCTTTAGTCTTGAGAGAGAGTTGCGTCTGATCCAACTTTTCGAGTGTCTTAAGTTTTTGTGCTTGCATTGTGTCTTCACACAAAGCGACTCAAAAGGGGCATCTCGTAGACACCAAAATCCAACCACTTGCAAGTCATCTATACCTTCCTGTCAGCCACGTGTCAGTCATCCATCCTTCCCGCCATTATTTGGCCCAAATCCACATCTTCCCGCCATTATTTGGCCCAAATCCACACCTTCCCGCCATTATTTGGCCCAATTTCACCTTTCCCGCCATTTTTCATCCCCAAATTTATTTAAATTATTATTTATATATATTATTTTAATATTTTAATATATATATAAATATAGTTTAAGTGATTTAATCTAAGCCGTCCATCCTTCATTTAATCTCATCCGTCCATCCATCTTAATCCGTTTCACAACCTAGATTTATTCTCTACCCTTGGATCCACTTTAATCTTAGCCACACATTCAAAGTGTCGTTAAAACCCTAAAGTGTGCCCTAAGAGTGGATTATAAATTGAGTCACTTTGATGGCTCAAACCCTATCTTCTTCTCCTATCTTTGCTATCTTTGCTATCTTTTGGACCTATCTCTTCTATTTCATCTATCTCTTCAGCTATCCATCGCCGCATCCTTTTCGCCGCATCCATCGCCGCATCCATCGCCGCATCCGTCGCCAACTTCGCCGCCATCCCTTCTGCAGCATTCTGCAGAATCCCCCATTCTTGTCGCAAGTGCCCGCGGGCGTTTACCAAGTGCCCACGGGCGTTTACCTGCAGCCACAGACTTAGACCGACGTCTGAAACCTTGATCCAGAAGCACGCGGGCGTTCAGCGAGTGCACCAGGGCGCCTTCTGTAGCCGATTTGATAGCCACATTACTTCCAGGTGCCGCCTGGTCTAGCCGCGTTAACAGAGAACAGGTATAAATCAGTTTAAAGCAAGTAACTTCTTTTCTTTTATTAATCTGTTGTTGAACTCCTGCATTCTATTTTTCTAGGGTTTTAAATTGTTTCTGAGGGCTCACACAGTGGAGCCCTCTTATTAATTTCTAACTCCTTGATAGTGTTAATGTGTGCAGGATTTTAATGGCAGATCTGGTGTGTTGATAGCAGCTGTTTAAGCTGGAGTGGTCCGAGCTACAGGATACAACAAAGCCCACTCACTCTGTTGGGGTTAAAGATATATTCTTCGGAGACGCCACCCATTGTGCCAGCTAGGGTTTCGGAGAACCCTAGCACAAACTGTAATTTTTGTATCACAAAAAGGGTTACAGGCCCTGTTGTACTCAAAAGGAGTTTTTAAACTCCGTTGATTAATAAAAATCGTTTGTTTTGTACAACTGTGTTCTGTCTTAATTTTTATCGTGATTTCTTTATCTTTTGTTTGGCGTTGTATTTTTAATCTACAATAACTATTGGTTAGAAGCCATGAGTTTCACATCATAGACCAAATTTTTAGTCCCATGGGTGAACCTTGATATTTATAGTGAGAGAAAATGTGAGGGAACCTTGCTTTTTTTAAATATTTTGAGCAAACCAAGGAGCTATTATGAGAAAGGAATGAGTGTGAGTAAGAAGCAAGCTTCAACTTTTCTTGTATAAAATATTTGGATAGTTTTTAACTAAAGGATTCTTGTGAGGAAAAGCTAGGTAGCATGGAAGCAAAATTTATTTCTGATTTTTCTAACTAGAAGTATGGATTCCTTATTTAGGGACAAAAATAAGAGTTGGTCTTTGATAATTCTTATCCATGCAATAAATGTTAGACCAAAAGTGGTTATCAAGTATAAGATAATATACCATGACATAATGGTTCTTAAAAGTAGAGGGTGAATATATAAGTTTCAAAAATACTACCTCAAATTTTTAGATTTTCAAAACTGGATCAAGTGGAAGTAGGGATTGAATTCAAATTACTCCATGTCAATTCTTCCAAAAGTATTTTTCCTCATCATATTCTCCAGTTAAAAATAAGGGAAAAAATAATGGGTGGTGGACATGGTTTAGGGAGAGAGATGAACTATGTTTAAGACCATAGTGTAATAATATTTTTGTGGAGATAGAAGCTATTAAAAGGCTTCTAGTATGGATTAATATTTTTGGACTTCCATATTAGCTTATCAATAATGAGGTTTTGAATAATAATGGCCATAGTCTAGGGGATCTCATCTAGGTGGGACAAACCATTGAGAAGCAAAAGCATGTTGTATAAATGTGTTGCCATGGATATTCTAAAAACTTTATCACAATACACTAAATTTAATTTTGAATCAAGAGAATGGTATGAGTAAGTGGATTATGAAACATTATTTCCTAATATCACAAACATTATGAGACTAGAGACATTGCAAGAGATTGCAAAGTGAAAATAATGATGAAAAAAATGGTCATGAGACAAACATAAAAAATGAATCAAGGAGATCATATTGTAATAGAAGTTGGATTAGATCAAGGATTTTCTAATTCCAAAAAGTGGTAAAGAAAGATCCTCCATATATTTAGATGGCAAATTCCATCACAATTCATTTAGATCTACCATTTGAAGAAACAAAGGATATAAGGGATGAGGAAGTATGCTATACAAATTCAAATTCAAAAGGTATTAAAAGTGCAAAGAAATATGTGGAGGAAAATTTTAATAAAGAAGGTGGAAGACATCAAGTGTAATCTAGGTAAATCATCTTTTATTTTCTCAATCAATATAGAATCCTTTCCTTGAAATCAAAGTGAAAGGAGTGTAGAGTTAATCCCTTGCATTCTAGGGTTTCAAGTGCAACATAATAAAGAAAGAAATATTGAGCATTTACATAAAAATTTAAGGCTTTCAAAGCATCATAAGAAAGTAAGTAGTATGGAGGGTGACCCTTGCACTTTAAGGTTTCTATGGAAACATAAAGAAGATATTGTTGAGGTAATTCCTTGCACTTCATAATTTCCAATATAGAATAACCTATATATATTAAGTCTCATTAAGTACAATTTAGAAAAATTTAGAGATTGATGAAGATGAGAGTGGTGGTGGGAATGGAATACTCTTAAAGAAAGAACAAAAAGAATAGAAAATTGATGTAGAATCTGTGGGAAGTAAAACATCCAAATATTCAGCACAACTAAGAATTTTTGGCAAGCACTATAGACCCAAGGTTCAAACCACTTGAAAAGGGCAACAATACCATAAACACATACCTTTTCTTAAAATGCTCCTCACCTCCTCTATAGCACTTAGAGAATAGGCTGAATATTGTCCCATAATGTAATAATGACCAATAATAAATCTAGGCTCAACACTCTCCACTCTACCCCAACAAACACACCACAAAGTCCCCTTCTAGAAGCATAAAACAACTCCTCAGGCTGACCCTGACAACTGACATAAATGAGGATTTGAATCATTTGCCAGAGGAGTTGAGTCTGTAAAATTGAGGCATCCAACCAAGACAAAAAACTCCCCAGGGGTATTCTTGAAGCCACCATAAAAACCAAAGTGGTTTAAGCAGCATCTGATTGTAATCCAAAGTTACTAACCTTGGAATATTTTGAAGGAGGGTCTCAAACGTGTGATGGTTGCAAACAAGACTAGGTCCAAGCAGCTCTTCAAAGAAATTAAAAACCTTATTTTTTATTTCATAAATCTTCGTAGTTACTTCCCCATTTTTTTTGATGAGCTCCTTTATTTTGTTGCATCCTCTGTGTCTTATGGTGGTGGCATGAAATAATTTTGTATTAGAATCTCCTTCTTTGAGCCATGTGACCCGAGATTTTTATTTCCAAAAGACTTCATTTTTTAGGATGTTATGAAGGAGAGTCTTCTTTGTGTCTTGAAGGGTGGTATTAGGATATCCATGATGCATTGAGAGCTTGATGTTGGTGATTTGATATTGGATTTGATGTTTTTTGTGAAAGATATTCTCGAAGATCTCTATGTTCCATTGTTTTAGATTGATTTTCACATACCGAAGCTTTTTTCTCACCTAGGAAGCTTGAGATCCAAAAAACTTACGAGACCACCATAGGAAGATCAAATATTTGAGGTTTGAATATTGAAGCCAAATAGATTCAAATTTGAATGGTGAATTGAAGGGAGAAACCTAGAATATGCAATCCAAAAATAAGGGATTATGGTCAGAACCAATTCTGGGCAACAAGCATAGGATAACATCACTAAATTTGGGAATGGCATTGGTGGAGATAAGAAACTGATCAAGGTGAATTAGGATAAGTTGGTTCCCTTTCCTATAGTTTCTCTAGGTGAATCTTTCCCCCCTTAGGTTGATATCCATGAGTTCATTATTATCAACAAAGAAAGAGAGATTGACATCTAGGCAGCAGATGTCACTCAAACACTATGGATGACCCAAAACAAGAAGGAAAGTTCAACACACAAACAAGAGGGCTAGGCACCAAACTTGAAATTGTTAGGAAATTCTTTAGATTTATACCAAACACAAGTGACAAAGATTTACATGGAAATATGCAATGTGCAGGAAAAACCACGGGGTAATGGCAACTTCTTCTTTTTTTATTTTCTATAAGCTTTACATCCACGTTTCTCAATATTTTCACACCCACACATATGCAAGGGATCAAGTCCCTTTTATAGAGAATACAAGGAAGGCCCCAACCATTCATTTCCTCTCCTCGAGGAGACCTCCACAAAACTATTCATCTTCATATGGAAACAAAATGGTTCAGCCTCCATAAATTATCATCTACCTAGACATCCACTCCTTTGACGTCTACTTGGCTTGATGTCTGCTTGGTTTAATGTCTGGTCTAGACGTCTACTTGGTCAGATGTTGGGCCTAGACATCTAGTTGACCAAACATTAGGCCTAGACGTCTACCAACCTAGACATTGGTCAGACATCATGCCTAGACGTCTACCAGCCTAGATGTCTAGTTGGTCAGAAATCAGTCCTAGATGTCTAGCAACCTAGACATTTGGAAACCCAGACATCTAGCCTAGACATCTAGTAGCCTAGACATCTGGTAATCCAGACGTCAGGCCTATATGTCTAGCATATTATACATCTAGCCTGCTGTCTAGATGTATAATAGGTCAAACATCTGGCCTGCTTTGGACTACTATAGTCCTCTTTCTTGGCTACATGTACTACATAGTGACTTCACTTCCTAACATTCTCCCACTTGAATTCAATATTCATGAATTCTTCTACAAAATATCTTCATCCAGTGTCAATTACCCAATGCTACCCTTGTTACTTTTTTAGCAAACCCAGATAAGTTCTGCACCATTCAAAATTCTCTACCTTGATTGGCTTTGTAAGCATATCTGCAGGATTCACTTCAGTGTCGATTTTTTGCAACAGGATCCTACCTTCTTACACCACATTTCTAATAAAGTGGTACTTGACATAAATGTGTTTCGTGTGATCATGAAATATTGGATTATTCACTAGCTGAATAACACTCTGGATATCATAATGCAGCATAATTTTCTCCTGCATTACCTTGAAGTCATCCAACAATCGCTCTAGCCAAATTACCTCTTTGTTAGCGTGAGTCACTACAATATATTCTATTTCAGTGGTTGATAAAGCCATAACAAACTGTAACTTAGAAGCCCAACATGATTCACTTCAGTGTCAAATTTTTGCAATAGGATCCTACCTTCTTACACCACATTTCTAATAAAGTGGTACTTGACATCAATGTGTTTCGTGTGATCATGAAATGTTGGATTATTCACTAGCTGAATAGCACTCTGGATATCATAATACAGTGTAATTTTCTCCTGCATTACCTTGAAGTCACCCAAAAATCGCTCTAGCCAAATTACCTCTTTTTTGGCTTGAGTCACTACAATATATTCTGTTTTAGTGGTTGATAAAGCCATAACAAACTGCAACTTAGAAGCCCAAGTCACTGCTCCACCAGCAAGAGTAAAGGTATATCTTGTAGTGGACTTTCTCCCATATCTATCTCCACCATAATTAGAATCCACAAAACTTGTAACTTGCAAATATATCGATCCAAAGTAAATGACAACATTTGAAGTGGCTCTTAAATATTTGAATATCCACTTCACCGCATTCCAATGCTCCTTACTAAGATTTTCCATGTACCGATTGACTACTCCCACTGCTTGGGAAATATCTAGTCTAGTGCTCACCATGGCATACATGAGGCTTCCTACTACTGATGAATATGGTACATGAGACATGCTTGTCTTCTATGCTTCTATTCTAGGACACTCATTGAAAGACAACTTTAAGTGTGGAAGAAGTGGGGTACAAATTGGTTTGGCATTCTGCATATTGAAGTGCTGCAAAATATTTTCCACATATGACTTTTGACTTAACCATATCTTTCTTCCTTTTTTGTCCCTATGTATCTTCATCCCTAAAATTTTGTTTGCTCCTCCTAAATCCTTCATTTCAAATTTCCTAGTCAACTAAGCCTTAATATCAATGATTTTCTTCATGTTGGGGCTTGCAACCAACATGTCATCAACATACAACAACAAAATAATAAAAATGTCATCATCAAACCTCTTATAGTATGCACAATGGTCAGCTTCACTCCTAATGAAACCTTGGCTTTTCATGAAGGTGTCAAATTTCTTGTACCACATCCATAGCACCTGTTTTAACCCATATAGTGATTTCTTCAGTCTACAAACCAAATTCTCTTTACCTCTTTCTTCATAGCCCTCAGGCTTATCCATATATATCTCTTCCTCAATATCACCATATAAGAAAGTAGTATTTACATCAAGCTACTCTAGTTCAAAATCCTCTATGACTACAAGTGCAAGTAGAACTCTAATAGTAGTCATCTTCACAACTGGAGAGAAATTTCATTAAATTCAACACAACTTCTGCACATAGCCCTTTGCCACCAAGAGAGCTTTATAGCATTCCAACAACCCATAACTATTATTCTTCACTTTGTACACCCACTTGTTTCCAATAGTCTTTCTTCCAGGTGGGAGATCCATAAGTTCCCAAGTTTTATTCTTTTTAGTGCCTCAATTTCCTCCTCCATGGACTTCCTCCACTTTCCTATATTTTTAGACTCTCTAGCTTTTTGAAATGAACTAGGTTCACCATCATCAGTTAACAAAGCAAAAGAGGGCTGATACACATGAGAATACCTTTCTAGACACTTTTGTGGACGTGTAGATCTTCTAACCCAATGGTCAGTTGATTGTGGCTCTTGGTCTTGTGACCGTTGTGACTACTCTACCTGTTGTTCTACTTATTGTTTTGCATGCTGATCAAAAACGTCAGTATGTTGATTTTCATAGTCATATTCACTCAATTCTACTTCAATAGGTACACCATTAGAATTTTATTGTACCTCCTTCCTTTGCATGGATTTTCATCAACAATTACATCCTGAATAATAATTACCTTGTGGGCAGTAGGATCCTACAGTCTATACCCCTTCACTATATCTCTATAGCTGAGAAAAACACATTTATTGACTTTGGTTCAAGCTTGGACCTTTTTTCTTTGGGTACATGGGAAAACGCATCACAGCCAAAGGTAAACATATGATATTAATCAATTTTCTTACAACACCAAACCTCCTCTAGAATCTGACCATCCAATGCAACTATAGGTGACTTGTTAATAAGATAAAAATTTGTATTAATAGCCTCCGCCCATAACTTTTTCTCCAACATGGTTGTGCTAAGAATGCTTCTTGAACATTCCATTATTGTGCAATTTATCCACTTAGCCACACCATTTTTTTGTGGAGTGTATGGTACAGTCTTCTGGTGCTTAATACCTTCCTACATACAAAATTTATTAAATTCCATGGAGCAATATTCACCCCCATTATCTGACCTGAGACATAAAATTGACTTGCCCAAACTCTTTTCTATCCGTGCTTTGAACTCCTTAAATTTTTGCAAAACTTTCAACTTCTTTCTCTGAAAGTAAACCCACACTCTCCTAGAATAATCATCTATAAAATTCAGAAAATAGATGGTGTCATTCAAGGACTAAGTGGGGACAGTTCCAAATATATTTGAATGTATAAGTTGCAAAAAATTAAAACTCTTGTCAAGACTTGCAGTAAACTGAACCCTCTTCTTTTTACCAAAAATATAGTGCTCACATAAATCTAAATTACAAGACTTAATCCCAAAAAGTATACCTCTATCATGCATAATTTTCAAGCCTTTTCATTCATATGGCCTAGGCGTTGATGTTATAGCATTACTGGATCCTAAACAGAAGTTGTTGCTGCTACATGGTTTTTCATCATATCATCGCATAAATGGTATAAAGTCCCATAATATTATCCCTTTGCTACTACAAGAGCTCCTCTGGTAATCTTGTAGTAGTTGTTATAGAAGGTGATAGAATACCCTAGCTTATCCATCATTTTTCTTGAGAGTAAATTCTTCCTCAAATTGGGCACATGTCGCACATCACATAACATCCTTTCTCTACCATCATCTAGCCTGATCCTTATATCCCCTCTTTCCACAATTTCTAAAGGATGATCATCACCCAAATAGACATTTCCACCACAATATGGTTGATATTTGTCAAACTAGTCTCTATGGGGAGACGTGGAAGGATGAACCTAAGTCCAAAAACTAGGTATATAAAATTGATTTTTTGTTACTGATACAAAAGGCCTTGCATGTTGTCGTCTCTCCTAAATCTACTACAATGGTCTTAGTTTATGGTTGATTTTACTTTTTACCATTCTTTAATTGCCAATAGTCCTTCTTGGAGTGTCCTAGCTTCCCACAATGCCAACACTTCCCTTTCTGCTTACGTCCTTTAGACTTAAAACTTGATTGTTTTCTACCTTGTTTAATCCCCTCGAAGGATCGAACTCTTGCATATAGGGCTTCATTGGTCGAGGGTTCCAGAGATTTTTTTCACTTCAACTCTTTTGCCAACAAAGTGGCTACCACATCATCAAATTTGAGAGTTCTTGATGATGAATTACTGATGGTCATCACCATATGATCCCAAGTGTCCGAGAGGGAAAAAATTAGGATGATAGCTCTATATTCATCCTTCATATTCACATTAACTAAAACTAGTTGACTGATTAGAGTATTAAACTCATTCAAATGATCTACTACGGATTAACTTTCCTTCATCCTCAAGCTATAAAGCTGCTTTTTTAGAAAAATCGTATTTGTTGCTAATTTTATTTCATACAACTTTTCAAGATTTTTCCAAAGGGATTCCATGATATTCTCTTCAGCTACATTGAACAAGACGGAGTCCACTAGGCAGAGACATTGTAGAAACCACCTTCCTATCAAGCACTACCCACTCCTCATCTTTCATACTGCTCGGTTTACTCATGATCCCTTCCAAGGCTTGAGCTTGGTCATTCTAAACCAGCAAATCCTCCACCTTCATCTTCCATAGAGCAAAGTTACTGCCATCAAATTTCTCAATTTTGAACTTGGTTACACCTTTTGTCATTGTTGCAGCTCCCACTTGTATGAAACCTTAACTCTGATACCAGTTATTAGAAAAGTCTTTAGATTTATACCTGCAAGAGGAAGCACAATAACAAAAATATAGAACACAAAAAATAGCAACACAAGTGACACAAACATTTACGTGGAAACCTACAACATGCAGGAAAAACCATGGGGCAATGGCAACTTCTTTTATTATTTCAAAAAACTTTACATTCATGTTTCTCAACATTTTCACACCCACACATATGCAAAGGGATCAAGTCCCTTTTATAGAGCAGACAAGGAAGGCCCCAACTATTTGTTTCCTCTCCCAGATGAGACCTCTATAAAAATTTGTGTCTTCATATGGAACTAAAATGGTTCATCTTCCGTAAACTATCATCTACCTAAACGTCCACTGCTTTGACGTCTACTTGGTTTAACATCTACTTGGTTTGATGTCTGGCCTAGATTTCTACTTGGTCATATGTTAGGCCTAGACATCTACCAACCTTGATGTCTATTTGGTCAGACGCCAGGCCTAGACATCTACCAGCTTAGACATCTAGTTGGTCAGACGTCTACCATCCTAGATGTCTAGTTGGTAAGATGTCAGGCCTAGACTTCTAGCAACCTAGACGTCTGGCAACCCAGATGTCTAGCCTAGATGTATAGTAGGTTAGACATCTAGCTTGATGTATATACATCTAATCCAAACATCTAGCAGGTCAGACGTTTGGCTTGCTTTGGACTATTGTAGTCCTCTTTCCTAGCTACTTGTATTGCATAGTGATTTCACTTACTAACAAAATTATGGTTGAAGAGCTACCACACAAACCAAATTTCAAAATATCTAGGGCACAAACCATAAGAGTTAAGGTACCACTAATGATCCAAAACTAACCCATAAACAAGGAGTAAATGTCATGGGTGCCCAACAAGCCATATCCAACTCCTACTTTGAAGCACCTTTAGAAGGTCTAAAGCCAACTCCCATACCACACCAAAAACCATTAATCTCAGCCATTGTCATCACTAACCAATATTTGAAGGTAAGGAGGGAAATTTGTAATCCAAATTATTAGCTCCTATCGTTGGATGCCTAAATTAGTCATTAGGTCTGCCATAGAATTGCCTTCATAGAGGATATGTTGAACCTACACTTCCTCTCTAGAGCTAAGAATTATTTTAGCTTCAGAGATCATATTGTCCACTGACCAGTTTGGAGAGGAGGAGGAGCCCAATAGATTGATAGTGTTCAGTGAATCACATTCAACTACAAGTTTTTGGAATCCCAAGTTTTCAATCAGGATGAGACCTTGTAAAGCAGCTCTCACTTCAGTCAACTATGATATTTGAAATAAAATATTCTCATCAAAGGCACCAATATGGATCCTCCTATAATTTTTTATTACCCCACAAGCTCTTGTCAGGCCCAAGTTTTCTTTCGATGCCCCATAAAATTTGAGCTTAACCCACCTAGTTGGGGGCGGGATCCACTTCATCGAGGATATCTACCTTTGTTGAGGAGTATTCACTGGCACCTATGAAATAGGAAAACTGATCTTGAGCTCCAACCTAGCTTCACTTCCTCTTATTGACTCTAGACCCGAAAATCCTGAAATGATATTCTCTATAAAACTATCAACAATTCTTGAACAAACTAAATTTGGATCTCTCTTCTTATTCCTAAAGGCCCTCTGGTTTCATTCCCACCAAATGCCCCAGAAGGCATGTGGGAGAAGAAATTTCCAAATCTAGGTTAGTTTTGGGGACCTGAAGGGGGAGGCCCACTAAGAACATAAATCCGTAATAGACCAAGGGAAAACCCATTGGACACCCAAGGAACAAGAAAGCAAACTCCACACTGTTCTAGAAAATTGACATTGAGTAAACAAATGAGAAGTCATTTCTTTCGCAGCCTCGCAAAGATAGCATCTATTGACCAGGATCATTCCTCTCTTGCATAAATTTTCTATAGTCAGAAATTTATTTTGAATGGCCAGCTAGAAGAGAATGTTCACTTTAGGAGTTAAGTGTTTAAACCAAATCTTATAGGGAGGGAGCCAGAGAGGAGATTGAGCATCAAGGATATTATACATAGATTTGACCAAAAAGGAACCATTGCTCTCCTTTTTCCAAATCAGATGATCCCCCACATCTTGAGATTTCAAAACTTGCAACCTTAGTATATTTTTAATAGCATCCCAAGTGGCCATATCATCACTGCTATAGTTAGAAGGAGGAATCAACTTCCAAGAGTTTTGACCCTATGATCTATCTATGAAGTCAACTACCACATACCACCGTAGTCTCCTAGTAAAACCTTTCGCTGAAGAAAGGCAAGAATCTTGTATTAAAGGAAAGTCAAGAAGCCAAGTGTCCTTCCAAAAGCTAATAGATCTCCCATTACCCAAAATCCATCTAGAGCCTTTAACGAGAGCATCTCTAGAGCTTCGAAGGCTGCACAAAAAATTGAGCCTTTCTCAAGGAGAGGATCAACACGAAAGCACCCAGATTGAGAAAGATATTTTGCTTCCACAATATTAATCCACTCTAGGTTCTCCTTATTCATGAGTTTCCAACCTTATTTCATGACAAGCACCTCATTCATCATTCGAAGGTTTCTGAGACCCAACACCCCACATTCTTTTCTAGAGCATACTTGGTTCCAAGACACTAAATGAAACTTTCTCTAATCACCCACACCAGCCCAGAGGAAATTCTTTTGGATTCATTCTAACTTTAGCAAGACTTTTACTAGAAGCTTGAATATTGACATAAAATATATAGGAATGCTTTGAAGAACTAACTTCACCAACATCAACTTACCCGCTTGACTTAATAAGGCACCTTTATAACTAGTCAGTTTCCTTTACATTCTTTCCACCACCGGGTCCTACAGCTTATCTTGAATTTTACCAACAAAGAGAGGTAAACCCAAATATTTAGCAAGAAAATTTCAAATACCACAACTGATAATCCCAGCTTTTTTTTTTTTTCAGGAAGGTGGTGTATTTAGAAAACAGATCAAGCTCTGAATAATTTATTCTTTGCCTAGATGCTTTCTCAAATTTTTTTATCTTTCTAGCTTGGAACACTGAAGCGACCAAGGACAAAAGGATGTTATCTGCAAGTTGATGATGGGTGATCAGATTCACTGGAATAGCAGGCTTAAGGTCTTCAAACGAGGGATCCACTAGAAAGGACCTACCAAACATCTACGCCATCAAGATGAAAAGAAAGGGAGACAGAGGGTCTCCTTGGTGAAGACCTCTGGAGCTTAGAAAGTACCTTTTTGGATACCCATTCACAAGCATCAAAAACTTGGCATAAGAGTAGCAAGTCTTGATGAGAGTGATCCACTTCTCGTTGAAGCCAAATTTCAACAAAACCTCCACCAGAATTCCCAAGAAATTTTGTCATAGGCCTTGTTCATATCCATTTTTAGGAAGATCCTAGGACTACCATTATCCTAAATGGAATGGATGATTTCATGTACTGCTAAAATCCCATCCAAAATTTGCCTTCCAGCTACAAACCCACTTTGAGTTTTGTCAATGAACAGAGGTAGCAACGACTTTAGCCTATTAGCCAATGATTTTTATAGGATTTTATAGATTGTATTACATAGGCTTATCGAACAAAAAACATTAAAATATATGGCACCTATAGATTTGGGAATTAAAGCAAGAAAACTAGATTTCACCCCCTATGGGATCCAATTTGTGCTTTGGACATTTCTCATTACCTCGCAAACGTCAGTTCTGACCACATGCCAAAATTATGAAATATAGAGGAGGGAAGTTGTTCGGACCTAAAGCTTTCAATACCCCATTCCAAAGGTGGCAGTTCTAATCTCATAATTTTATAATGGGGCTTATAAATTTTGGTTCATCTCTTTTGAAACTAAACTAGGAATAGAATTTAGTATAAAAGCTTCTACTTCTCTATCTCTAACGCTTCAAGAGCCCAACAAGGAATTGAAAAATGGATTGCTTTAGATCTAATTTCAAGGATATCCCCAGATTGAGATCCATCCTCTCTAGAAATGGCATAAATTATGTTGAACTTCTATGCTTTAGCATGGAGGAGTGGAAATATTTAGTATTTCAGTCACCTTCTATCAGCCACAAAATCCTGGATTTCTATTTCCACAAAATTTCCTCTCTAGCTAATATATTATGAAAATCGGATAAAAGTTCTTTCTCTTTTCTCCTAATACCCTCTGAAAATTTGACTAATTCAATTTCTTCATCCACTTATTTCAGCTTATTACTGACCTCTGCTTTGGCTTTAAAAACGTCACCAAAGACCTCTTTGTTCCAAATCTTCAACCTATTTTTGACCAATTTAAGCTTGTTTGCCACTTTTACCATTCCCAGACCTGGAACCTGCTCAGACCACCACTCTAAAATTCTTTCCTCTAGATCTAGATGTAAGCACCACATTGCTTCAAACCGAAAGGGCCTAGGAAAAACATTAGACTATTGATAAGATTTGAACCAAACGGGATTGTGATCTGAACCTACCTTGGGCAACAAGCTTAGAGAAGCATCCCCAAAAAAATATAAGCCTTGTTTAGAAAAAAACACTTTATCAAGCTTGAATAGGATGATATTTTCTCCAAGCCACATGTTACTCCAAGTAAACCTTGACCCTTTCAAATCCAAATCCATTAATTCACACCTACTCACAAAATCTGCAAAATCATCCATGCTTTTAGAACATGGGTATAAACCACCTAATTTTTTAGAGGGGTATAGAGGGTAGTTAAATTCCCCCGCTAATAACCATACCTTGTCCTTGAAAAACTCCCTCATTTCAATCAGATAAGACCAAATAATATTCCTACTAGGACTTGAGTTTGGGGCATACACATTAGGCATTACCCATATTTGGTTAGAGAATTTACAAAAATATAACATATTAATGACTCTCTCAGATGAAGAAATGACATGACCATCCACTTTTGAAAGATCCCCAAAACAAATAAGACCCCCTACAGAGCCATTTTTCAGGCTGGCAACAAAACCTACATTACTCCAAATAGAAGACTTAACCAAATCCAAATTACCTGCCTCAATTTTAGATTCTTGGATAAAAATAATAGTTGGATTCAAATATTTTCTAACAATGGAGATAATATGATGCTTAGAGGGACCATTTAGCCCTTTGATATTCCATGAGGGACCATTGAGCCCTCTGATATTCCATGAGGGACCATTGAGCCCTCTGATATTCCATGAAAGGAATTTCATTTACAAAGGCTACCATTCTTAATATCATTCAGACGTTGGCCAAAGGATCTGAAGGATTCAAGTTTTAGTTGCTTATTTCCTACTACTTTAGAACTCTCCACCTTCAAATGAGATTGGACCCCATTCTTAGTCTCCACTTCCACTTATTTTTTTATGCTAAGTATTAGAGGGTCTTCCTACTTTCCTCTTAATCCTAGTATCAATATGGTTCTTACGAAAACTCCTAGTTTTTGGTCCCAAAGAGCCTTTTTCCATAACCCTAGGGGGAGTGGATAGGACATCTTTGTTGGGATATTTTTGAAGAGAAACATCCAGACCTAGCCCCTCAAAAGAATTAAACAAAAAAATATCTCTTACCTCTGCCAATGAGGGACTACCATGCCTACCAGCCTTCCATCAAGGAGAATAAAAGGGGGTCTCTTTTATTTCATTTGGGACTGTTTCCTAAACTAGATCAACACTAGTCTCCACAGGGCTAGGAGTAGCCTTCATCTCCTTCTTAATCATCTCAGCACCTTCCTTCTCAGTACTATGGGTTGGAACCAGCTCCTCCAGAGCTGGGTGAGGGGCTAAAAGAGGAATTTCAGGGTCAGGACCACTTTTTTTGAAACCCAGATCTCTTTTCCTTTCGTAGATTTTTCTTTTTCCCTTTTTTCTTATTATTATCCAATTATCCCTTCTGACGATGCATAGAGCACTTATCAGATCCATGACCAAAATTTCCATAACTCTGGAATTGCCCTGGCCTATTCTCATATTTTATCTTTTGCACCCAAGTTTCTTCCTCTAAATTGAGCTCAATAAAGTTAGGAAGGTCTGCTTCTAGATTAGCCATAACACACAAACTCACAAAAATCATGTAGGTCTTAGCCAATGTCACCACATCAATGGATGTCAAATCTCCAATGTCTTTTGAAATACCCCTGAGAACATCATGATGCCAGAAATGCATGGGTACACCTGGGAGCCTAACCCATAAAGGTGCAAGGTCTATCTTATGATGAAATGGGTTGAATTCAGTACCCTATATACGAAGAAAAAAATCCCTAAGTCCATAGAACTAGGGACCACCTTCTAAGATCCGCCTTGAATATTTAGTGTAGGTAAACTTAATAAATAAAAAATATCTTGGCAAGGCCACAATATCCAAGGATCCCAGAGGTCACCATTTTTCCAGAGTCCATTTTTGAAATGAATCCATATCTAGACGAGGGCCTTTAAATTTCCTAACTAATGCCATAATTTTAGCGTAATATATTGTGTGGCCACCATTGTCCTTGTTGGCTTGATAACAAGATTTGCGATAGATGTCACAATCTGAGGGACCCTTTCCCACCTCCACCTGGGACCCTCCTATCCTAGGGTCCCAATACTCATGTTCCATAGGGACCTTTAGCTCAAAAAATATCTTTGTATTAGGTTTTTCCCAAACCACCACCGGGTATTCGACTTGTTGGCTACCATCCAACCCCTCCAGTAGCCTGCTACCCTAATCTTCCACATTCCTGCTCTTACCACCAAAATAATTATGTACAAGTTTGTTCAAAAATAAATAAATTTAAGGGGTAAATGAAAATGTAGAATGCCAAATAAATTTATAACATATTTAAAACAAAATATAAAATTAAATTCAAGCTCAATAATTTACAAGAGAGTAGAAATCAATAGAATAGACCAAGATAGTTATGTGTGATAAAGACAATTACTTTTTTATTATCATAATGTATTGAAAAAGGAAGAGTCATATTGATACCAAAAATCTAGAGACAGATAGATTAACAAAAAGGACAAATACCAATTTATTTATGTTATAGCCAAAATAGATTTTTCTTTTCATTGAATAAAAAATATTTCATTTCCAGCTAGAAGAATATATTAGGAAGGAAGCAATTAATTCTTTCAAAGATATTCTATCAAATTATAGGAAATATAAGGAGGCTCAAGGTAATATTTTGCAATTTAATCCATCAATTATCACACATGAATAGAGAGGAGCTACAGTTTTCTCTTGCTACCATAACAAGGCACTTGACCCCAATGAAATTCCTACAATTTTTTTCAAAAAAATAGTATTTGTTAAAGAGTGTGTTATAGTACTTAGGAATAGGCATATGTGGATATGATATTATATTGTACAAGGGTTAGAATGGCCACACATAATCCAAGGTTGATTATATTATTATATTATATTATAATAATGAGTGGGATGAGGGTTTAGTAGTCGACTCCCCAAAGTAGAATTAGAATAAGGGTATATAAAGAAGAAATATTATCATTGTAATCATCATGGAGATCATCATATGAAGTATTACTTGTAATCATATTTTCTCATGCAATGGCTTATGAGACTTTGCCCTCTCTAAGTGGCGATATCATCTTGGGATATCTTGTGGAGTTTTCATTCCTTAAGAAGTATTATTGTTATTGCCCTACCCTAAGAGCATTATCTATCTATGTCTCATTATATGGATTATCTTTGTGGAATATTATTTGTGGGTGAATGATTTGATATTTTTGCATATCAATAAATGACTTTTGTCAATGAGATTAAAGTTTCATAACAAGTGGTATCAGAGCAATGGTTCTAGAAAAGTGGGGTTTGTGTTTTTGATGGATTATTAAATTAGGGCAATTTCTTTCTAGAAAAATGTCTCAATTTTTAGGAGTCATATCTCTATGAAATTTTATGCAATTTAGATGATTCTTGGACCATTTTTTGTGGGTTTTTTAAAGATTTAAAATGAGTGGTCATATAAAGGAAACCTAGTATTGGGAGAGATATGACCTTATGAAGTCATCCATTTAGAACAAGGGCAGTGTTAGGGAAAAAATTTCTAGAAAGTTATCTCATATTTTAGGAGTTATATCTCTTTAAAATTTTATTTTATTTATATGATTCTTAGATTATTTTATGCATAATTTGAAGAGCTTTAAAATGACTAGTCATATGAAGAAATACAAGTAGTATTGAGTGAGATAGACCCTATGAAGTTAGCCATCTGGAACAAGGGCAATGGCAATTTTCCAAATTACATTATTTTTCCAAAAAAATAAAATTTGAGATATTTGTCAGTTGGGGTAAGCAAATCATCTACTTTTTTGGGGGGTATAATTGTTTATGTGGAATTTTAACTTCAAAATCAATAAGGAGATATATATTTTTATGAAACCCTAGTTTTCATTATCTTTATCTTGGGGCATGAACTTATGGAGCTACAAAAAAAATTGGAGAGGATGATATTGATGTTAGAGAATGGTGGAAAAATTTTAGGTCTCTATATCTTAATATTACTTTTTGGAAATTATTTTTTAGCAGAATATTTCAAGAGGAATATTATTCTTGGTGGGTAAATTTTGTAAATGAAAGGAATGATGTATACACTTAGGACGAAATGGAGCATATGCATTCTTGATTCAATGGAACCCATATAAAAAATAGCTAGTTTCAAGGTCCCCATCAAGGGATATGAAGAACAAATAAATATGCTTTAGAAAGAACAAGAAATAAAAAAAGAGAGCTAGAATTTTCAAGAAATAGAATGAAGACTATGAAAAAGAAATAAAATTACTCAAGGAGAAGAGGAAAATTTTAAGGAATATAGTGAGAATAATGTAAAAGCCACATCTCTGGATTTATAAAAGCAATAGAATAATCAAAAAGATCTAAATTCATCTAAAAATTTTATTTTACAGGTTCATGGATGTTTTCAAAAGAAAAAGGTTATTATTTACATTGTCCTAGTAGTAGATATAATTTTATTAATATTTATTTAGCTAATAGGTTGTAGGTTCAAGCGACAAAATAAAGGATGTACATATTATGGGTGAGAATGTTCAATTTTTTGAAGATTTGAAGCTAACCATGGATAAATATATTTTATATCTATATTTTCATGCTATTGAGATGGATGGTGTGCATATTGTTCTAGGTTATCCCTTGTTGGATTCTTTGGGTACTATTAACATTGATATGCAAAGGAATTTTATGAATTTATGGTATAGAAAAAAGAAGATAACACTATAGGATATTTACCAACTCAAGGAGCAAGGATATGAGGAGAAGCAAGAAGAAATTGTAGTAGGGGAACAAGTTAAGGAACCAACAAAAGAATCAAAAGTCAAATTTACAGTAGTAGCAACAATAGAGTCCATGGAAGTAGCAACAACAAATTCCAAGGAAGCTTTGTTAGAAGCACACAAGGATGCACCAAAAGAAGGGATCAAGAGAGAAGAGCATGAGGAAGAATTTAAACAAAATATTGAAGAATCAAAAGAAACAAAATGTTAGGTTAAGGTTGCAGCATATCGCCACCTACACCACCCTAAGCGACAAAAATCTTGGAGGTATGGATTAGGGAATCAATATTATGGATATACATGGAGTCAAAAAGGCATCAAATATAAAAAATTTGGTAGAAAAAGCATAATGATTCTGGATTTCAAAGTGGTGCAATAGCATTAGGGAACAATAGGACCAATCATTCAAAATATCATAGTAGAGAAGTATAAGCATGGATCCAATAGCAAAATTATGGATATTCAAGTGGCACAATGGTAGTTTGGCATCATTGAAGACCACCATCAATCAATATTTTACTTGGATGGATGGATGATCAAATTGGTACCAGTTGTCAGCATTGCTTAGAATATCATATTATTTAGTTTATTCTCATGTGTCGAGGACAAAAAATTTGTAAGGAGGGCGTAATGTTATGGTACCTAGGAATAGGTATATGAGGATATGATATTATATTGTATAAGGGTTGGCATGGACCACACATAACCCAAGGTTGATTATATTATTATTTTATATTATAATAATGAGTGGGATGAGGGTTTAGTAGTCGGATCCCCAAACTAGAACTATAAGAAGGGTATATAGAGAAGACATATTACCATTGTAATCATCATGGAGATCATCAAATGAAGTATTATTTGTAATTGTCTTTTCCCACAAAGTGGATTATGAGACATTGCCCTCTCTAAGTGGCACTCTAATTTTATATCTTGTAGAGTTTTCCTTTCGTAAGGCGTATTATTGGTGTTTCCCTACCTTAAGGTTATTATCTATCTTTGTCTCATTGTGTGGATTATCTTTGTGGAATAGTATTTGTAGATGAATGATTTGATATTTTTGTATATTGATGACTAATTTTTGTTAATAAGAACAAATTTTCATAATAAAATGATATGTTGGTTATGGTTGAGGAGGCTAGGAAAATTAAGGATACAATAAGTGATATCAATGACACCTTTATTGAATTGGTTCCAAGAAAGAAAAGAAAGTATTGTGATAATTTTTCATCTAAAAAGCCTTTGTAATATTATTTATAAGATGATTTTAAAAATTATGGCAAATAGATTGAAAAACATTTTAGGAATTATTACTATCATAGTTACCATGATTGTAAGTTGAATTGGTTATAACCACTCAACACAAGGTCCATGAGTCTAGGTAGTTGTTTGTTATGCTATACTGGGTAAGGCAATTATGTATAAATATTCCAAACCAATAATGTAAAGCATAAAAGTAATTGTATTAGTGGTATTAGAGTAGGATTCAATGTCTCTGTAAGGAAAAGCACTAGATCTTCCTCTAGCTTCCACACAGAGGAGCTCCAAAGCACTCTATTAGTAGCTATGTTTGCTTGTCAAGGTGCATATGCAAGAACAAACATGAGCATATATTTCAAGTGCACACAATTCCCCATTAAGGAATCTATAACTCAAGAAACCACCATACAATAACGACAACAAAAGTATTGTTCAAAAAAACTTGGCTCTTCTTGAATAAATAGCCAAGACCAACAAGGTAGTAAAGTAGAATGTGGTTTAACCATCAAAATAAATAGGCAGTTGTATACACCTCACGGGCTCACCAGCACCTACAAAAGTCACTCATCGCTCCACCTCTTCAACTTGAGACCACTCAACCACCTGCTTCGTTTGCTTGTGCTCCTTTAGAGTCTTCACTATAGACCATTTCAAATCTTATGAAAATCTATAGCTATCACACCTATTCAACCAGCATGTCCTTGGCAACGTGGCTCTTCTCCACCAAATATCCCTTAGTGGAACTAGAAAAAAATTTCACCACCTCTTTGACATGTTCTAGCCTCTCCATATCACAGTTCTCTAAACCTTGTCAAATATTTTCTCATGACACAAGGAGCCCTTCTTTCTTGTAATTTAAAGAGATAAATTGAAATATGTAGGAATGAAGATTGTGTATAGGACCAAATAAATCACCACAGTGAATTTCACATTCAAAGCCTACACATCTAGTGTGTTCTCTACAAAGGGATTGGAATATCATGACCTATGCACACAAATAATCTATACAAGACATGTGGACAACCTTGGACTTTGTGGCAACTTCAACAACCTTGATATCAACAAGGCAAATCAACACATGAAGGAGATCCCTATGGACAAGTCACTGAACATAGTCACCATCATCATCAACAAAGAGAGCAAACTATTTTCACTCTAATGTGGATGTCCCAAATATAGGCAATAACAGAGTGCTCTTTGTTAGGCTTTGAAGCTAATTTCAAAAATTCTAGGAGACTTTAATTTAAATTAAAATATACACAAATTTTCTTAAACACCACCAACTTATAGGCATGGTTCACAAAGCGCAAAAAAACAAAAGAATTAAAAATATCTACTGCTTAAGAAGAGGTCGATCCAATTAAGTTCGAGCTTACCATCAAGATCGGGGCACTGCATAAAATATTGTTCAATGATTTAGTGTTAGAATCTAGTCATATGGAGCTCTAGAGGATGAAACTCATGTCTCTAGTTATTTCTTTTCATTGGTTGCAGGCAAAAAAAAAGGAAATTCATAAAATATTTTAAAGCACTAAAATATTTTGAGAATATTTCTTGGATATTTTGGTTGGAGGAATCCCCTCTACCTATTTTTAGCCTAATGAGACACTATTGATTTCTTACAATTTGAGGCATTAATCAATTTATGAGTAGAGGGTTATATAAACTCAAAAAGAATTCTTTTGAGGCTAAACTACTAGAATTGAAACTTGCTAGTTTTATAAAAATTTAACATGGCTAGTGGTGCACCAAAGTTCCTATTTCCAAATTCGTAGGTATTACAAGGGAATAACTACTCTACTCAAAAAAATAAACTCACAACTCAACTTGAGTTTGAGAAAGTGTGGGAAGTTGTAAATGGGTCCATTACCAATCATAATACAAATGATGAAGAACAAATAAAATTTGACAAAGAATATACAATGGCTTGGTTGGTCATCATGTTTGGTATCTTTGATGAATTTCAACCATACATTCATAACTCATCAATAGACAAATATGCATGGTACAAACTCTAGATAATATTTCAGGTAAATAACAAGAACCAAAACTTATTTCTTCAAATCCAAATTCATTGTGTAAAAGTTAAGAATGGAGAGAAACTCAAATCATTCTTGAGGTGAGTTGCAAAACGACATGCACCACTTCAAGATTTGGGAGAAATAGTATCTAATGATACACTTGTTCCCGTTATTTTGAGATCTCTTCCTTCATAGTATAATGTGTTTATGACAACTTTGAATGTCATTGAGCAAACACCAACATTTAAAAATTTGGTGAATCTACTTCAAAAAGTAGAGGTATCTCACACATTTCAAGATTTTTCTTTGAATACAATTGATGATTGCTATCCCAAAATTTGGGTGACCCAAGTGCCTTGAGTTGCTCATTAAACTCATTCATCATCCCAAGCTCTTTCTTCAACATGTTCAAAATCTTGGTGCCTTCACAGTACAAATGTGTCAGGTATAGAACCTGTTGTATCATAACTTCATACTGCTCCCTCTCATATCTCTGACAATCATGGGGACCGACGCTGTGATTGCTCAACATTATTTGCAAAGTAGCTGCTTGTGGGCTCATATTTTGTATGATCCCCTTATTTTTTCTGAGCTCAGCTTTTACTGCCATCAAAATTTCAATGTTGCTTTCTACTGTTAATGCAAAAGGAGAAATAATCTCCAAGGCAACTTCCTTTGCTTTCCTCAAATGGATGAGCCTGATACTCCTCAAATTGTTATTTGAAATGATAGACATGCACACATTTTTTTCTCTTTCTACAGTTCTTAGAGAAGGCAATTAAACTCATTCTCTTGCTACTACATTTTCAACTTGGACTCCTCATTGCATTGCTCCAGCTTGCTATTCAATTCCTGCAACTCATTCTTGAGTTTAGCAATCTCATCCTCCTTTTGCTGTAGTAGCTCGGGTGAGGGAGCTTTGTTTAATGTCTCGCTCAACATCTTATTTCTACTCTCGAGAGTTTTCATTTCTCGTTGTACCCAAAGTTCTCCACCCTTTTCTCCATTGTTTTCATCTTCTTTTCAATATTTTTTACTTTGAGATACAGAGTATCAGATCTCACATGTGATGCTTTCAACACTTCAATAGAGGGAATATCATCAATGTGCCTGGTGAGGCACTCAAATTCCTAGTCATCATTCTTCATATCCACTTTTGCCTTCTTGACTTTGGGCTTGGCAATCACTTTGTGTTGTCTTCCCTCAATTAGGTCAAGCTCATGCAAAACCATCATAGTAGCCTCTTCCTGACTTTGGTGCTCCTGCTGAAGCTACTCCTTTACCCATTTCTTATGATTATCTCTTGCCATGCACACGACCTTGAAAATTTTTGGTTCTTCTTCTTCCACCTCTTGAGATGGAAGTGGAAAAGATATTACAGAGGATAATGGGGAAACCAAAAGCATTACCAACGCCTATTCTTGGTTTGTGTTGGTTGACTAGCTTATGGATTTGGTGATGACTGACACTGATGAAGAGGGAAATTTTTGGGGAAATACTCGAGAAGGAGGTGGAGGGGTGATAGAGAGTGTGGGAATAACTGATGAATTGGAAAAGGATACAGGGATGGGGACTTTCGATGAACTGGGAGGAAGATCAGATGATGGATCGATGAATGGAGAAGGTGATGATGAAGACCCAAGGAAATATTTCTTTGCTACTGGTCTTGTGGTCAGTAATCCTTTAGATGATGGGGAAAAATCATTGAAAAGGGGAGGATGATTCAGTGTATTGCTAGAAATATCTTGCTTTGGAGAAGGGGTATTGAGTTGTACCTATAACAAAAGTTGCTCTTCTTCAGGTTCTGCAATCTTTAGACTTGCCTTAGAATGATGTGTTGGCATTCTCGACTTCTTCACTTGCACCACTTTGGATTGCAGTCATTGATGCTTGTGCCCTAGCTCTAGCTCTTTTGAAATGATCAGGCTTGAGTGGGTCCTTTTCTTTCCACTCTATACTGATCTCTGAGGAGAAGACCTAGATGAGTGACCAGTCTCTTGAAGGTTTTTATTTGACCTTGTTCTCCTACTACTTTACGGCTTCTGGGAGGAAGAGACTTCTAGTTTCGCTTGTGCTCCATGGGCTTCATTACCGGATTCTTCTTGAGAATTTGGGTCCTTCTAGTTCCTGATCTCCTTCCTGATCATCATTGCTTCCTCCGACTATAGGCTCCACAGGATCAGATTTCTTTATCACTTTCAAGCAGATATTATCATCCTTTCTCTCTCACCATTGATCAATGTTAGCCATAAACTCTGTATGAAACTTAACATCTGCCACTCTCGAGAGAATTTCTCTGAGATCATCCTTTTCACATTTCATTATCCACCACTGCTCCACCTTTTCCTCATCACCCCAACCCTTTAGCTACTCAACTCATTCAAAGAAGGTAGCTGCTATTCTCTGATTAGGGTTCCTTTCGAGGTCAAACACCCTATTGTATGGATATGAGGACCTCCATGGTGGGCGCTTATGAAATTCAAACTTGGTAAATGGAACCAGTCGATCATCCGAGAGATTTTTGAATCACACAACATCTAGATTTGCCTCATTATCTTGATGCTCAAATGGTCGGGGTTTAACATTGTTGGCAACTTTCTTTTTGATAACACCATCAAGATCATAATGCCACCGAGGAGGCATCACTTCAAGACCTAGAGCATGCAACTTATTATCCAATTTCAGATATGTAGCTTGGTCTCTGAAGGGATTGTTGATGGGATTATACACTATAAGGAACTGAAAGATTATCTTCTTCTTCACTCCTTGACCATGCTTATCTTCTACTACGATGGCTTACCTATAGACCTCAAGCCCAAATATCCAGTCTATAACATAATAAGGGAGGAGAAAAGGGAAACTAGAGAAGCCATACAATCTTATGCATGTTCCCTCTGCTAGGAAATACCAATCCCCTACTTCAAGGAATTTTGTTCTTAAAAACTGGATAGCTCTTTTAGATAGACGAGGGTAACTACCATAAACATAGGCTAAAGCCGGACCAAGGAAGATTTTATTAAAATCTAGATAGGACTAACTCTTCCTAAGGGACTGCGTCCATTCCACAACTAGGTGGGGATCAGCCTCAGCAATTTGCACTGAATGTGCTGCTCTGGGCATAAAGAAAAGAAACAACCAGGCCAAATAAGAGGGGAAATGGAATTTCATACTTTGCTTAGACTGGTATTCTACCAATTTCTTCCTCATGTTCTTGGCCAAAAATTTAGCCCAATCTAGCTTTATTGACCTGTTAGCCCTTAATACAACATGCGCCAAAACTATCTTCTCCAGAAGGACTAATTTATCTATTTCAGCGCCATGCACCGTAGCTATCATGCTCAGAACTGGTTGAACATCTTCTTTGAATTGTGCTAACTACTAGGTCCTATCTAAATAATCTTTAGGTAAGCTTCTCAGGTTTAAGACTTCCTTCATCCAAGTTTTTGGACCCTCCTCTACAAGCTTTTCTCTTTGGGACTTCTCCTTGATAACTCTGAGATGTTTAATAGATACATCTTCGAGAGAGGGTTCTGGAGCCATGAAAGCCTTTCTTATATTCTGAGTAGTTATCTAAAATAGAGGGTGTCCATCTTGCCCTCTGACTATCCCCATGCTTGCATCATAGAATTTGGCTACAACGTCCACCAACTCGGGATAAGGGTGCACAACAATTGGCAAGAACATCACCAATTGTGTATTCCATGGTGCTGCTCCAATGACACTAGAATTTATGGCCTTTGCTTTTTGCTTTGCTCCCATTCAAGACAGCTTTGCTTTGGCCTTCAAAGTGATGCATGTGTCCATAATTCCCTCAAATGAGTCTTCTAGTCTCTTTTTTGGCTTTGCCTTGGTCATTTTGCATAGCTCTATTCTTACTCACAAGAATTCAAAACTCTCAGAGCCTACCAACCTTCTTCTTAGAGGGCATGAACAACACTTAGTAGCCACTGCATCATCATGGAGATTCTATCATCATTACCCTTTTATAGCATTAGAATGAAGGATCTATGGGATTGGCGATTGAGGTTGCTGCAATGAATCCCACTCTCTTTGAGGTAAATCTAGTTAAGGTGCAGAGTCTTGTCAGATTTCCTTCACCAACTTTCCTTGGATTGTGGACCTTGGGCCAATGAAATGATTCAGGTGGGCACAATCCCTTTTGAAAATAGTTGAATTGCTATTTTCCTAGGTCGATCTTGCTTCAGCCTTGATTCTTCTTTAATTTATTACACATGCTTAAATTCACCTGAAGAGTGTGCTCCCATCACCTTTTCATAAATGCTCCTCCTTGACAGATGATAACTGGATGACCATGCCCTTTTCTGGTCGTTATGCACATTAGGGCCACTTGATGTACGTGCCCATGATCTTCCTCCTTGATTTTATCAGGATGGAGCATCAACCATTTGTACTCATGCAATTATGTTTGTTGGGAACTCTTTCCAACTTGATGATCACTTCTTCTGATGAACCAAGGAGTTGATAGTTGTAGGCCATAATTCCTTTTTCTTCTTCCTAAACGAGTGACATTTTAGGTTTTGCTTTTTATTCCTATCAAACCCATTTATCTGTCTTTGCTTAAGATGGGGGTTTAGGGTTCTTTACTCAAATAGAATCTTCTCATTTTCCCATCCACTTTTGAACTTAAAAATGATTCCTGAAGAAACTTCTTAGAGCACCTGAAAAACTTAGGACTATATATTATACAACATAAAGGCAAAATACAAACCGCTTATGTACAAGAAAAAAAAGGTTTGTACATACATATACAACTATCTCATGCAACTCAATCATAGTGCTTTAGGTGTTTCACATTCACTGGTATTGGCATCATTTTACCCTCCAAATTCCATAATTTATATTCATTTGAATTTTTACATTCCTCTATGAGATACAACCTGGTCTAGAATTAATCAAACTTATCATGAGCTCTTGGTTTGGCCAGATTTGCATCCCATTTAAGTAAAATATCTCCTTTGAAAAATTATTTTGGTTTAGCTTTCTTATCAAACCATTTCTTGACCAAACTCTAATGTTGAGTTGTATTATCAAATGCCTTTTCTTGAGCCTCTTCCAGTTGCATTAGTTGTGCTAGCCTCCTTTCAATCAGTGGGAACTCTTCATCATCTATTTGTTGTAGGAGCTTCAATGTTGGGAGTTCAAGATTAATAGGAAGGACAACCTCTTTGCCATATACCAGAGAGTAAGGGGATGTTCTCAGGGACTTATTTGGGGTTATCCTATCTACCCATAATGCTTGATTTAGTAAAAGGTGCCAACTTTTGGGATTGTACTCAATGCTTCTTTTAATAATTCTCAATAGGTTCTTGTTTGAGTATTCTACCAAGCCATTACCTTGAGGATAGTAGTTTGAAGTTGCATTCCAGTATATCCCATATCTCCTAGAAAAGTCCATTGTCTTGGCTCCTATAAAATAAGAGCCATTATCTGAGATAATAGTAGTTGGGACTCCAAATCTGGTAATCAATATTTCTAGGAAGTCAATGATTATTTATTGATCAACTTGTTTGGTTGCTTCTGCTTCAGTCCACTTAGTGAAGTAGTCTATTGTTGTAAGAATATATTTGTGATCGGATGATGAATTTGGGTTTATAACACCAATAAATTCTAGCCCCCATTGTTGAAAAGGCTCTTCTACTACTATCGGCTTTAAAGGCATGGCATAGTGCTTTTCCTTTCCAGTAAATCTTTGACACTTGTCACATTTTCTAACCAACTTGAATGCATCTAAGAATATGGAAGGCCAATAAAATCCTACCCTCAATATTTTAGTTACTGTGGTTTGTGCTGAATAATGGCCCCCTGAGAATCCAAAGTGAAATTCTTCTAGTAAACCCCTTGCCTTTTCTTGTGATATGCAACGCAACAACACACCATCAATTTTTTTGATAGAGAGTGTCATTGACCAATACATATTTTCTAGCTTGCATCTTATACCTACATCTTTGTGCTATTGTCAATCCTTCCAGACACTTGCCATAGTGAAAGTAGGATATCAAATGGATGATCCATGAGTCAGATGATATTTCTTTCTGTATTGATTCCAGATTTTCCATTGCTTCTATAGATAAGTTGGAATCTGTGACTGTTGCTTCTACCAAATGTTGACAAAGTGCTCATCCCCTGATTAGCTTTGTTGGTCAAATTTCCACATCAAATTCTTGAATTTTTGTTGTCCAACCAGCCCTTCGATCACCCCATTCTCCTTGGATCACAAAATTCCTAACATCTGGGTGTACTACATATACTACTATTTTGCTTTGAGAGACAAAATATCTAAACTTCTTGAGAGATTTCATAACAACATATACTTGTCTTTCTATAAAGTTGTATCTTTCTTCATGATCATGTAGATTTTGGCTAAGAAAAGCAATTGGTCTCTCATCACCATCATCTCCCTTATGCATCAACACTATTGCATAACTTTCTTCTGCTCCAAAGGCATATAGAATGAAATCTTTAGAATAATCTGGGTTGATGAGAATCGGAGCCCATGAAATTGCTTCCTTAATATTCCTAAAAGCATATTTTCGATCATCCATCCATTTGAATTCAACATTGTTCTTCAGCATTTGTGTCAAAGGCTTGACTATTTGTGCGAAATCAGACACAAATTTTTGCACAAAGTTGATCTATCCAAAGAAATACTGAAGTGACTTCTTGTTCATGGGTATTGGCAATTCTAAAATAGCATTGACCCTATCTGGGTCTATAGCAAGCCCTACTTTTGACACAACATGTCCCAAAATTTTACCTTCTTGTACCGCAAAGATTGATTTTCTTGGGTTTAATGATATTCTGAATTCTTTGCATTTCTCAAAGATTTGTTGAAGATGTTTCACATGATCCTGCCTTCTATGAGAAAAAACAGTCATGTCATCTAAATAGATAACAATTACTTTATTGACCAATTCACCAAATGCTAGGTCCATTGCTCTTTGAAAAGTTGCACCAGCATTAGATAAGCCAAATGGCATCCTTTGATATGCAAATGTTCCCCATTTAGTAGTGAATGTTGTCTTATGTTGATCTTCATCTTTGACCCAAACTTGATTGAATCCTGAAAAGTCATCCAACAATGAGAACCGCTCTGCTCCTGCCACTGTATGCAATATCTGATCTATTTGTGGTAGAGGATAGTGGTCCTTCAAAGAGACTTTATTTAGGTTGTGGAAATCCACACAAAGCCTGATATCTCCATTCTTCTTTTTGACTGGAACCAAGTTAGCTACCCAAGTAGAATGCTTTATAGGATATATTATCTTGGCATTCAATAGCTTTAGTAATTCTTGTTTCATTAGAGCTTCTATTTTTGGGTTGATGGGTCTTTGTTTCTATCGAAAGGGCTTTGCATCAGGTTCTAGTTCAATAGTATGTTGGATTACATCCTTACTATATACTTTGAGGTCATCATATGTCCATGCAATAATATCATCATATTTTTTACACAATTCCTGAATCTGGTGAACTTCCTCATCTGAGCAATCCACTCCTATCTTCAGCCCCTTTCCTTCTGAGATTTTAACTTCCTTATATCCTTCATAGTCAACCTTCATTTTAAGACCTTTTTATCGATCATTGTTGTCAAAGAGGCTTTCCAAGGTGATCAGTCCTTTTGAATTATGGTTGTTTTTTAGCTGAATGAATCCTTCCTCTTCAGCTTCAGAGGAACCATCAACTGAAAAATTCATTTTATGGATAATAAATTCCATTATATGTTCATCACTTTCAAATACTTGGTATAAAGTGTCCTTATCAGGGACAAATGCCCTATAGACCATCCTGATTGATTTTTCTTTGTGAATGGTATTCGATGTCGGGCAGAAGTTTGCTCCTTTAGAAGTCAAGATATTAGCATGTTTATTGTGGTCCTGGGGAATTGACTTAATGTTCAATACTTCAAATGACTCTAATAGGTCTCATACCCTATTTTTGTAGGCTTTTAAGTAGTGCTTCTTACTAATACATTTTTTAGTGATCTGATTGATCACTAATTCAGAATATCCATATATTTGGAGTTGCTTGATGCCCAACTTTTTTACCTTTTTTAGTCCCAAATAGAGGGCTTCATATTCTACTGCATTATTAGTGCAACTCCATGTTAATCTATATGAGAAAACCTTTTGGATTCCTTTAGGGGAAATCAAGACTATTCCGGCTCCTGCACCATTTTTGCATCTTGCTCCATCAAAATATAACTTCCACAATTGATGAGATGGAGGCTGAGATTGTGCATGTGCTTCCAATATTTTCACTTCTAGTATTTCAATGGTGTAAGTACCAACCCTTGTTTCCATTATTGCATTGATATTTTTCATGGAAAATTGATCTTCTGTTTGCAGTCCTTCCAGAATTTCTTCTATGTCACCTCCTTCCTCAATGATGACATTTACCATGGCTGCTTGTTGGTCCACCTCCTCTATTCTTTCTATATGAAAGGGAGAGGGTTTTTTGACTGGATTTTCACCCTTCTTCCTTTACACGGAATTTCCATATGAGAGTAGTCAAGAGAAAGGTATCCCCCCAACTTGGTAGTAAATTCCCTAGAAAGGCACATTCTAAAGTATGGCTCCAAGTCAACTACCACAATTTCTTGTATGACAGTAACCTGAGGTAATCTATGAAGAATGATAGGTACATCCTTGATCACCCCTATAGTTTTTATTGGGGTACCATCCAACTGCAACACCCCAGGATAGCTTCTAGTGTATTCCATTCCCATGACATCACACACTGCCTTAGGCATGACTGTGGTAGCTGCTCCTGAATCTATCATGCAATTGTGCACAACCCATCCTTCCATTTCCAAAGAAAGGTAGAATGGTGAAGGTCTATTTTTTTCCTCCCCCATAACAAAACTATTTTGAACCAGATTCTGTTCTGGTTGGATTTTGCTTTGGCTTTTGATCATTTTTAGGGAAGCTTGGAGTAGGTCGATCTGTCTAGGGATGAGTAAAGCATCATACATACTAGCCTTTGAGGGGGTTTTCTTTAATTCTTCTATGATATTGAAGGTGGGAATTTTGGATTGCCTGTATTTCTCTTTTGAAGGGGGCTCGAACTTGCTTCTATACTCATGAGTGGCTTCAATCTATTGATGCTTTGTCAGGGATGGATATTTAAGCTTATCTCTAGCCTCAGTTTGAATCTCTATTGCTTTTGACTGGGATGCACTAGGCTTGGGATCTTCCTTTTCTAGATGTGGAGGTTTTTCAAGGGGAACCTTTTGAGGAGCATCATCTTCAGCTTTCTTTTCTACTAAGTCATCAGTAACCACTTTCTTGAGGTTGAGTTCCTCAGGATTTACTTGAAGCAGTTTTTTCTCGGATCTCATCAAGACCGAGACTTGTTCTACTGATGGCGCCATAAAATTATGTTCATTGGTTCCAATCATATTGATTTATCCCTTTTGAATTCTTTTTTCTCTCTCAACAACCATTCTTTGCATGTAATGTTGATGCATCATACAGGTATTTTCCCCATGAGGATCATTACAGGTAGAACACCAATAGTCTGAATCAGACAGAGAAGATGAAGGTTCACCTCCATCATTAGTGAGAACCGCATTAGTTTTCTCTCGGTGGCCTATTAGCAAGAACAGATTGATATTTTGTGACATATGGGAATCTTCTTGGTTGGAAGTTCCTTTCAACCTCCCTCCTTTTCATCATAGTGACCTCGTTGGATAGATTTTTCATAAAGTCCTACAGCTCATGCAAGGTGGCCGCTTGTGAATCCAGGGTTGGTAATGCGGGTACTATAGGTGGAGCAGGTATTATAGGAGGTGTAGGCAGTATTGGTACTACAGGTGTGCTGGGCCATTGAGAGAAACCCATGGGAGGTGATAATGTTGCATAAGTAGGCACCGGGACAGTCGGGTGTGGTTGACCATTAGGGAACTCTGAGAAAATAGGCATCACGGGCTTGGGAGGCAATCTGCCTATAGCAATAAGGATTTTTTTTGCTTTTGCAGCTTCTTGAAAGATCTAGGGAAAAGCAAGGATATTTGACTATCTTATCATTAGTCCCAAATCTGAACTAAATGCTCTTAAATAATAATAGACAGCTTGCTCGTGGGTTGGTCTAAGGCCATCAGGGACTCTCTACTAGGTATGACTAAACCTGATATTGAAATCCATAATATCTTCCTAAGGATGTCTTTGTATCACTGTGAACTAGGTGAGCAGAGAAAAGGGACCTGCTTGCTCATTAAATTCCTCTATTAATTTGGATTCCAGAGCATTCCAAGAGTTTATACTTCCACTGGGTAGAGTTCTATACCAATAAAGCAATTTTCCTTTTAGAGAAATGACCAATAACTTGACCATCATGTTGATTGTGGAGCCTGATTAATTTGGAGGCCTTGTTTTCAGTCACACTTGGACCCACAATGCGAAAGAGGGGGGTGTAGGGGGGGCATTATCCCCCCTACTAGTGTCCGCAAGGGGGTCTAGGGGGTTTCGGGGGCAGCGTCCCCAAAGCCAAAAATAGATGTTTTTTCCTCTATGTAAATATGGACCGTTTGATATTAGGTCATAGATCGAACGATAGATTTTAGGTGGGTTTTTGCCCTAAAATTGTAATGCACTTTTATAAGAGGATGTTGTATGGCGGTTGATTGTAATGTTCGATGCGCAACTGTGTAGAGGATTTTTTGGACGAAATAAAAGGTATGGTTATTTTCTCTATGGGCGTAGCCCATATTGGGTGAACCACATAAATCTGTGTCTATTGTGTATTGCATTATTTCTTCTGTGTTTTATTTTCATATTTTATTGCTCGTGTTTTATTATTTAGTCCCAAAAACTAGTATCAGAGCTTAAGGTTTGAAAAATGCACTTGAAAGGAGGGTTTCTAGTTTGAGAGGATAGAAGAAAGCAAATTTAGGGTTGAGAAGTTTAATGGCCAAAATTAACAGCTATGGAAAATGCAAATGGAGGATTATCTTTATCAGAAAGATCTTTACCTACCATTAGGCAGAATAGCAAAGAAGTCATCGATGAAAACAGATGAAGAATGGCAAATTCTGGATAAAAAGGCACTAAAAACAATACGGCTATGCCTGGCATCGTCGATGGCCTTCAATATTTCAAAGGAAATGACAACGAAGGGTTTAATGAAAGCGTTGGCTAAACTGTATGAAAAACCCTCAGCTTCGAACAAGGTATTTCTTATGAAACGTTTATTTAATATGCAGATGTCAGAAGGTGGGTCTGTTACTAATCATAGAAATGATTTTAACACAGTTGCAAATCAATTAAGCTCTGTAGGAGTAAACTTTGATGATGAGGTTAGGGCTCTCCTGATTTTGTGCTCATTGCCAAAAAGCTAGAATGGCTTGATAATGGTTGTGAGTAATTCTATCTCTAGTTTAAATGCTTTAAAGTTTGATGATGTTATTGGTGTTATCCTTAGCAATGAAATTTGATGAAAAAGCACAGGTGAAACATCAAGTAATGCTTTGACTATAGAGAACAAGGGGAGACAAAGAGAGAGGAAAAATCCCAAGGAATCATGGAAAATAAAATAAAGGTAGGTCCAAATCCAAAGGGAAGCATTTGAAATTTTGGCATTGCGGGAAGAAATGACACCTGAAAAGAGACTGTTGGACTCAAAAAGAAAAATAGGGAGAAGAAAAATAGGGTAATCAGAAAGCAAACATAGCAGGTGATGTATTGCAAGATGCCTTAATCCTTTCACAAGATAATATTAATTATTGTTGGGTATTAGACTCTGGTGCATCATATCATGCCACACCCCATAGGAAATATTTTCTAGATTATGTTCAAGGTGATTTTGGACAGGTCTATTTGGGTGATGATAGACCATGTAAAATCGTTGGAAAGGGTAACATACAGATAAATTTACAGGATGGAAACCAATGGTTTTTGAAAGAGGTAAGGCATATTCCTGATTTAAGAAGAAACCTAATTTCCACAGGGCAGTTGGACTATGAAGTATGTATAGTTACATTCTCAGCAAATTTATGGAAGGTTGCTAAAGGATCATTGTTATTAGCAAAAGGAAATAAAGAAGGTACGTTGTATGTATGTACTGGTAATACTAATCTTTCTATTGTTTTAGCTTCTATAGGAGTGGATACAGCTTCGTGGCATCATAGGCTTGGGCACATGAGTGCGAAGGGGATGCAGATTCTCCAGTCAAGGAATTTGTTGCGAGGTTTAAAACAGGTTGATTTAGATTTTTGTGAGCACTACGTTTATGGAAAACAGAAAAGAGTCAAATTTCTCAAAGTTGGAAAAGAAAAGAAGAGTGAAAAGCTAGAGCTTGTACATACAAATGTATGGGTACTAGCTCAGGTATCATCTCTTGGTGGCTCTTATTATTATGTTATGTTTATTGATGATGCAACTAGAAAAACTTGGGTTTATTGTATTCGAAAGAAATCGGATGTCTTTGATACCTCTAAGAAATGGAAAGATTTGGTTGAGAATGAGACAAGAAATAAGCTGAAGTGTCTCAGATCTGATAATGGATGTGAGTACTGCAGTAAAGAGTTTAACAGTCATTGTTCATACCATGGGATTCGTAGAGTGAAGATGGTTCCAGGAACTCCACAAGAAAATGGTGTGTCATAAAGGATGAACGAAACTATCATGGAACGTGCTAGGTGTATGAGATTACATGCAGGATAGCCCTTACAGTTTTGGGCAGATGTTGTGGATACTACAGTTTATTTAATAAATAAAGGGCCTTCAAGTTCTCTAGATGGTGGGATTCCATAAGAGGCAAGGACAGGTAAGTCTATTAACTACTCATTTATGAAGACTTTCGGTTGTGAAGCATTCATGCATATTAGTAAATAAAATAGAACTAAATTTGAGGCAAAAACCAAGAAGTTTTTTTCATTGGATATGGAGTTAATGATTTTGGTTATCACTTTTGGGATTATGCAAATCACAAAATCGTTACAAGTAGAGATGTAATATTCAATGATAAGATCATGTATAAGGATCAGTTCCAGGAAAAAGCAAACTCAGAATACACATTGCTTGATGAAATTGAAACTTCAAAGGTGCTATAAAATCAACAACAGTAGCAGCAAGCAACTCAAACTCCTACAATTGTTGTTAAAAAATCTACTAGGATAAGTAGACCTCTTGTACATTACTCTCCTTCATTATATTATGTATTATTGTCTGGATTTGGTGAACTAGAGACATGAAGAAGCAATGTAGGTAGAAACCAAGAAGAAATGGGAGCAAGGCATGAAAGAGGAGATGGACTCCTTGATAAATAATCAAACTTGGAATTTGGTTCAGTTGTCTGCAGGAAAAAGAGCATTACAGAATAAATGGGTTTATAGGGTGAAAGAAGATGGAGGAAAAAAGAGGTATATGGCTAGACTGGTTGTAAAGGGATTTGCATAGAAGAAATGTATTGATTATGATGAAAAAAAAATTCTTCTTGTTAAAATGACTTCAATTAGAACTGTTTTAAGCTTAGTGGTTGTAGAGGATTTACATCTTGAACAGTTAGATGTAAAAACAGCTTTTCTCCATGGAGATTTGGAGGAAGAGATTTATATGCAGTAGCCACAAGGGTATGAGGTCAAAGGAAAGGAGGAGCTAGTATGCAGGTTAAAAAAGAGCCTGTATGGCCTGAAGCAAGATCCAGGGTAGTGGTATATGAAATTTGATAGGTTTATGTCATATCAAGGTTATAGTAGATGTTATTCTGACCACTGTGTTTATTTTAAGAGATTGGATAATGGTAACTATATTATCCTATTATTGTATGTAGATGACATGCTTGTTGTAGGGTCTAACATGCAAGATATAATTGTACTCAAAATAAAATTGGCAGAGTTATTTGAAATGAAGGATTTGGGTGCTGCAAAGCAAATCCTTTGTATGAGAATAACAAGAGACAATAAAAATCGTAAATTAACATTGTCTCAGAGTGAGTACATTGAGAAGGTGTTGGAAAGATTCAGTATGCTGGATGCAAAACCTGTTAGCACAACTTTGGAAAATAATTTCAAAATTACCGAAGAGATGTGTCCTAAGACACAGGAGGAGATAAACTACATGTCCAAGGTTCCTTATTCATCAGCAATTGGCAGTTTGATGTATGTGATGGTGTGCACAAGGTCATATATAGCACATGCAATGGGAGTTGTGAGTAGGTTTATGAGCAACCAAGGAAGAAGTCATTGGGAGGCAGTGAAGTGGATTCTCAGGTATTTAAGAGGTACTGTCACTCAAGCATTATGCTTTGGATGTTCTAATACTGCTTTACAAAGATATGTCGATTCAGATATGGCAGGTGACATAGACATCAAGAGAAGTACCACATGGAAGGTTTTATGTAGGTGGAACTGTAGTAAGATGGATTTCAAAATTATAGAAGGTTGTTGCACTATCAACAACAGAAGCATAATATAATGTTGTTACAGAGGCTAGTAATGAGATGATTTGATTACAAAGGTTTATGGAGGAGTTGGAAAAGAAGCGAGAGAATAGCATATTATATAGTGACAGTCATAGTGTCATTCATCTTGCAAAGAATTCAGTTTTCCATTCCAGGACTAAACACATACATACCAAATACCATTTCATACACTCAGTGTTGGAAGATGGACAGTTAAAACTGGAGAAGCTACACACTAGCCAGAATCCTGCAGATATGTTCACAAAGGCGAGAACAAGGAGAAACTGAGTTCTTGCTCAGTTTCAGTTGGTCTTCAAGCATGACAGTAAAGGTGAGAAAATTTCCAAGCCCAAAGTTGAAGCATAGTCCAGCAAGTGCAATAGCGGTGGAGTTACTATGATTAGTCTCCAAGTGGGAGATTGTTGATTGTGGAGCCTGATTAATTCGGAGGCCTCATTTTCAACCGCACTTGGAACCACAACGCGAAAGAGGGGGGATGTAGGGGGCATTAGCCTCACCTACTAATGTCCGCTAGGGGGGTCCAGGGGGTCGAACACTAGTAGGGGGGTGTAGGGGCATTAGTCCCCCTAAGAGATGTTTTTTTCTCTATGTAAATCTAGACCGTTTGATATTAGGTCATAGATCGAACGATAGATTTTAGGTGGATTTTTACCCTAAAATTGTAATGCTCTTTTATAAGATGATGTTGTATGGCGATCGATTGTAATGTTCGGTGTGGGCTGTGTAGAGAAGGATTTTTTGGACAGAATAAAAATCTTGGTTATTTTCTCCGTGGACATAGCCCATATTGGGTGAACCACGTAAATCTGTGTCTATTGTGTATTGCATTATTTCTTTTGTGTTTTATTTATGCATTTTATTGCTCGTGTTTTATTATTTAATCCTAACACATCACGTCCTCTTCTTGAATATTATGCACAACAGCCAATGATGCTACATCTTGGACATGTTTATATGTTGTTTTTCTCGTACCATCATAGGTTGGAAGGGCTTTTAAGGTTGCTTGTGGGATAGCATGTTGATCAGCCAGGTTAAGAGGTCTTGTATGATTCCAGTTAGGAACTCCTGTGTTTTGATTTTGTGCCATTGATGTTTGATGCGAAGTGGGTATTTGAGGTATGGGTACCAACTGTGTATCAATTTTAGTTGGCTTTAGTTCTTCAGCGAGAACAGAGGCCTAAATAATGAGTTCAGGTCACTATTTTCTAGAGGATAATTTCCATAACTCAACTGGTTCTGAGTTATTAGCCCTTTGTCTTGTAATCCTGAAAACTACAGGGTTGATATGGCTTTCTGGGTCTGTCTTTAGATTAAGTCGCCAAGAAAAAAGGAAGTCTAGATAAAACAAGGTATGACATGTCCCTTATAGTTATCCAGATTTGTGGGAGGGCATCCCATCGGGCGTGCCAAAAATTGTTGGTCGAAAGTTTGTCTAATGGTAAGGATTGTGCGCCCACAGACCTCAATCAACTTTGAATGGCCCCAAAATCAAATATCCCAAGATCAATCTCTGGAGAAGTTTGGCTCCTTGTAGGTCCTAACTAAATGTTCAAGCAAAGGGAAAGAGGAGAAGCTAAAGAAAACATAGAGCTAGAACACAAAGTGGTGCAGATCCAATCACATCAAGATACATGCTTGATAAGCCTGAAACATAAACAACATTCATGGACTACCTAACAAACCAACCACTATTTTCATTAATCAATTACACACCTTACTCTACCAAGAATTCCAAAATTAAGGAACTAGTAGCATAAAATCCAAATAGCATAATTAAAGCTTGTTCATTCACTTAACCAGATCAAAAATAATTAGCAAAGCAAAATAATACATAAATGAAAACAATTGAAGGCTAGAAAATAATCCACTTGTATTGTTGTGTGCCTCAAGTTGTACATGGAGGTTGTAATGACTGGAGAGCTGACACTTAAAATATGCATTACAATCATGTATATATAGCCCCTTTCAAGAGCAGGATTTTTGAAAGCTTAATTCTTCATTAATGGTGGATTTGGATGTCAGTATTCAACTTGTTTGAGTGATTTCTTCCACAACTGCTCTGACACAGATGAAACATTTTTTACTATGTCCGAACGGAAACTACTGACACACCATGTCTGGACCTTCCTGCTAACTAATGCTATCGATGACGTCATTGCTTCTAAATACTTCTGGATGATCCGAAGTATCCGCTCTACATCAATTCCCTAGCTGTCGTCTTATGTACTTATTTGGATCAATCATTAAATTCACCCATCTGCTGCATCCTTGGATTCAACGATCAAATCAGCTTGGTGGGAGGAGAAGATTTGAATTTGAATGACTCTCTTCATGTTTAGGTCTTCACGCATTTATTGTCGAATGGGACAGAGCTTTGAATTGGGTGCACACTTGGGTTCGCCTTCCTACCTAAACCTTGATTCTAGGACGAGGAAATGGGAACCCTTGCACATCTTACTCTTTTCGCACCTTCAACCTTTACCGTGGTCGAGCGAACCTTGGACGGGGCTTTGGGTCTGCTTTTTCCTGATTCTGCCTCCCAGTTTTCCGTCTCTATGATTCAATCACCTAGGCGACAACTTGGGATTCTTTTTCCTTTTATATCCTCCTGATCGCTTGTCCAGTTCTTTTCCTTTAGACGGGATTTTGGGAATGCTTATGATGAGAGTCACAACCCGTTCTTCCATCGCAGATATTTCCAATTTATCATCTTCCTAGCCGGAGTTTGGGACCATGAAGGACCTAGATGCAACCCACTTTTCTGTTTGACCTTTCTCTTGGCTACCCTTTTGGAATAACCCCACATTTCTTTTCTTTTCTTTCTTCCTTGAACAAAAAAATGGGTGTAGAAAAACTACCCACACAAGTATACTTTGAACCCTTCAACTCAACATCCAATAGCTCATTATCATTCACAAAATCTGCAAACTCTTCCATGCTTTTTGAGATTGGGGAGTTTCCTTATTTTTTATCCCAAAAAACGGAGGGGAATTAAAATCCCCTGCTAGGCACCAAACTTCTTGAGCAAAAATCTTTCTTATGGAACTTAGAGTTTACTTTCTTTGTTCATAAGAGAATATTAATAATCCTATCCGAGGAAGAAATTATAGAGCCCTCAAACTTGTTGGTATCCCAAAGACAAAGGAGTCCCCTAGAGGAACCATTGGTTGGGCTTGCAACAAAATGGGCTTCTTTCCAAATTATTCTTCTAACAACTTCTATTTCCTACCATCCAACTTGGTTTCTTGCAAGAAAAAAATATCAGGTAAAATTTCTTTACGCAAGGAAGCGACCACTCATTTAGAAAGCCCATTTAGGCCCCTAACATTCCAAGAGAGGCACTTCATTTACAAGATTTGGAATTAGATTTCTTTCTCCTAGACACCCTAGGTTACTCTGACAGAAAGATTCCAGTTTTAGTTGTCTTACTCCTACAACCTTCCCTTTTTCAAGTTTGAGCATAGCTTGAGATCCATTCGCGATCTCAGAATGTGTTTCCCTCTTCCTCACAGACTAATTAGGAGGGCTTTCCTAACTTCTTCTCAACACCCACATCCACATTGCCCTTCCTTTGTCTCCAAGTTTTAGGACCCAAAGAACCTTTCTCTAGATAGGTCTTTAGGGAGCTAATTGGAGACCCTGCCTTAGGGGTTGCCAACTGAATCATAGGCTCCTCAAGAGCATTACTAATACAAAGCCCATCAAAAAAATTATGAAGAAGAGCCTTTGAAACAATGGTTTCAGAAATGATATTCTGATTGACATACCTCAGTAACACCAAACTTCAAGGCTACGTTCTTCTCCTTAGACGCCTTCTCAATCACCACCAGGTTGGCTAGGGTCAATTCTGAGGGTTGTGAAATCTCCTCCACCAAAGCCTTCAGCTTTTGAACCTCATCCATCTAGTGTTGAGCTTCTCCTTCCCCCACCTTTGAGGTATTACCACCCAAATCCTTCGAGGGGACTCGGCCCGAATTCTCCTTCTGAATCCATTATGTTCTTGCAAGTCTCTTTTCCTTCTATGGTTTTGCCTCGAGGGGACATGGGTCCACCTTGTGACCCAATTTTCTACAGCCAGAGCACTGGGTCAACCTATTTTCGTAAACAATGGGTTGGTCCTAAGTACCCAGGAATGAGATAAGCTTGATAGAAGAGGGAAGATATGCCTCTGAATCTGCCATGACACACATTCTTGCATACACCATTCTTGATTTGGTGCTAGTTATCGAATCGATAAGGAGATCCCCCACAGCCTTGGCCACACCTCTCAACACATCTTCATGCCAAAGATAGTAAGGGAGGGCAGGGAGACAAACCCACAAAGGCACAAAGTTAACCCTTTGTGTATGAGGATTGAAATCAGGTTCCAACTTCCACAAAAACAAACCTCTTTTGCCATAGAACCAGGGGCCTCCCCTTAGGATACGGTTTGCATCTTCCATGCAATTTAATCTAATATAAAAAAAGGCTTTAGGGACCGCTACAATTTCCATGGAGCCCAAAGGTTTCCACTTCGCTAGCACCCATTTTCGAATTGAATCCAGGTTTGGCCTCACCCCTTGGAACTTTCCCACAAGGTCACAACCGCCATCACCCATGGTGAACTTAACCAGTTCACTCGAGATGTTATTGGCATTTCCCATAGGGAATATATTGCATATAGGTTTTGAGAATGTCACCCTCGCACCTTTAGACGTCACCGCAGCATACGAAATACCAAGGCTTTAGTTTTTAGGGGAAAACTATAGGCCATGAGAAAGAAACCCAACCTCCAACTTACTATTTGACGACCCATGGCTTCCCGAAAGACCCATGAAGCCAAAACTTGGGCCTTCTACAGACATACCATCTAGCCGACCTAGAATTGCCACCTCCACATCTTCCGAGAGCTCCCATCGCCCTTTTGCAAATGCGCGTAAACGAGATTCAAAGTCTCCCACTCCCACCCTTTCTCACCCTGATCGCTACCATTCAAATTCTAGCTCTCGCTCCTCCATTAAACCCTTGTACCTCTAATCCATGCACCTTTGACAATTATTGCAACATTATTAATTAACCCTCTAGAGTTGTCGTCACTTGGCTTCAAACCCTCGAAAGCCATCGTCGTCGAACTTAGTTGTGAATTAAAAATCGTCCAAAGCCACCACCGCCTAACTTCAAACCCTCCAAAGCCACTACCACTTGACTCAACTATGAATTAAAAACCCTCCAAAGCCACTACCACCACCTCGCTTCAAACCTTTGAAAGTAATGTTGGTATTTGTCTTGGTGAAATTCAAAATTTAGAAGGCAACTAAGATTTTCTCTCTTAATGAAAAAGATATCAAGGAGTTGATTTCAAAAACATACTTGTTTGAGAAAAATGAAGAATATCTTTGTTAAGAAGACAAGTTGGATAGGGTTTAATTGACCCAACAATAATGTAATGTTTTGTTATTTTGATGAGTGGCTCCAAATAGAAACAGCAGTTTATTAAAAACAAAAAATCTCCAAGATATTTCTATGCTTTGTAAAGAATCTATCCAAGCTCATACTAAGTCTTATAGATTTAAATTTTGGTTATTGTGTCTCTAATTGTAATTTTTACATTCTTAACTAATATATGGAAAACCTAAGTTTTTGGCTCTTACTCTTAAAGAGTTGCTATACATGTATTAATAAACAATTTATAATTGAATTAAAACTAAAATACTTGTACAATTGAGATTATCACTTCTCACTATATGTTGCCCTATTCGCTCCTTTGGAAAACAAAATTTAATTGGTATAAAACTAAAGACTCACTTGTCTACCTAATTGTAACACACACTCCTCACTATGTGCTATCTTATCCCTCCAACAATCCCACAAACATGTAATTCCAAAATTCGGTATGTGTCAGGTTCTAACGATATCATGAATGTTGAATTGCAAAATGTATAGGTATAATTCTTTTATATATATATATATATGAATTTATTTAATATTAATATTAGTCTTAGGGATTCTGAAAATTACGAGAATATTATGTTAAAAATTTAAAAATCATAATAGGTGGGCTATAAGTTTATGTTCATGACAAATGGACACAACCATTACAACCCAATGTTTGTGACACAGACATGACCGTTACAACCCACTCCCAAGCTATCATTGTAGACACGTCTCAACATAATTATTATGGTCCTGAGTGAAGGTAAAGCTAGCATATTATTTTTTTAATGGAGTTTTAATCTTTAAAATGTTTTCTCCATTAATCTTTGTGTATGTATGACTGCATAGACTGTTTCCATTTCCTTATTGTGATTTTAATTTCTCTAAGTTACTTGAATAATTCTTTTGTCAAACCATTTAAAATTCACATTTTGAGAGCAAATCAGCTTAACTTTTGTAAAGCAACATAAATACAAGTCAATAATCGCCGATGACCAAATGTGTTTACAGAATGGACAAAACCATAAACCACTTCAGGAGAGATCATCATGAGAAGATTGAGAACATTTTGTGATCCACTCCCATGGGTTGGTCTTCAAAAATATATAATGATCAGAGTTGTGACCATTTTTTAAGTTTCTCAAATAAAAAAGTATAGTACCATCAATAAGATTTTATCAATGCTGCTATAATTTAACACTTGAAATTCTTGTAATTTCCTGAACACTGCTTTGGCAATAGACAAAAAGAAGTCTTATCAATACAAGCCAAAATAATAGCGTGCAATTAAATTGAAGATCAGAAAAAGTAACACAAAATTATACTATGACAAAAATTACCATGCAAGACCTTGAAATTATAAATGCATAAGAGAGGTATGTGCAAGAGAAAGACCTATTTATATAGAATATATGACAAGTTCTAGCCCTTCTTAAAGTCTATTATGGGATAAGTTTTTGATGGATATATTATCTATATCAACATAGTATATCTTCTTCAACTTATCTTTCTCGCAGTTGCAATTTCTACATAATGGTTTTAAAATTATGTGAAGACTACGGTGGATAAAGTATTGAAAACATGCTTTATGTCTAATAATTATTTCCATCACATAATATTCTATCAAAATGGAATTGGCATTACATATTTTCTTCTTATTATTTACATTGATGTATTCAAATCATGTAACTAAACAACAATGTTAAGCTCAAACAGTTGAGATCATACCTTTTGCCAAAACAACTTCAGAATGGCCAATTTGTATCCAGTTCGTTTGTTTGCCTTGATTAATATTTTTTGGGGTTCTGAACATCTATTCAACTTTATTATAACAAATTAAAATCAATACACATTGGCAAAACTTCACGCATGTTTTTAATGTTTTATTTTTTGGTTATAGAGGGGAATCAGTAACTTCCCATCATTGTACCCACCGGTCTCGTGTTCAACTCTGGATGCTGCCACTGTAACCCCCACCACTCTCAGATAACACTTTTCTTGAAAGTTACAAGAACTATTATGCAAGTTGTCTTGCCTATGAAAAATTAGACCAGGCATAGATGTACACAACAAGGATCATAAAAATGCACAGGAGAATATCCACATAAAGCTATTAACAATGTCATAAGTCCCTTCAGGCCATGATAGCAACAAATAATTGTGGGCTGTGGGTAGCAATGGTAATGCCTTCAGGTTACAAGAGGGAAGTACAGTCAAAGAGTGCATTAAAACATGCTTGACAACAAGTGCTGCAAGATAACATATAAGGCAGGCAGCAATGCATGCAATGGCATCCCTACACAGGGCTACAGGTGCCAGAACGCTTAAAAGAAGTCAGACCAGTGAGGCTACAGAGTAGTATTATGGATGATGCAACAGCCTTGCTAGTACAAGATAGGATTTGACCATTGAACAAGTGAAAAAGTAATAAAAATGCGTAACATATCTGAGTAAATAATATTTGATTAACAACGTATATACATCATTAATAAACTCTCATTCTTTGAGGTCAATAAATGTCAAAGCAGATAATACAATGTTTAACAAGCTAGTATATCCCTCCCAACTCAGAAAGTTTGATTCGATTTATAGACAACTTTATCTATAAAGAGAGCACATGTGAGAATTGACGAATTTGGAGGAGGTAGGAAAGAAATTATTTACTGATCAATAATTCACTAAACACTGCCGCTTTTGTCAGAATCTTTTCAAAAAATCAATGACTTCTGCAAATAATAGTAGATAGTACCTAAATATGAAATTCATATTGCAAATCATCAGCCCTTAAAAAATGTATATGACAACCAAAGATGCAGTTCAATAGTAAAGTTGAAATGCACCAAAAAAATTTGATCCACTAGCAGACACATTAAAACTACATACATTGATCAAATGGCATTAGCTCAACTCGTTAAATTCCTCAACTTTCAAGGAGACCTAGGTTTGAATCTTGCCAAGTGATATATGCATAATTGCCAAGCTATTATAATACCACTATGTGGTCACGATTTAATATAGACGAGGCCCATTTCAATCCCATATAACAGATTTTAAAAAGTTTAAAGAAAAAAAAAAACTATACCATTGACCGGAGTAAACACGAGGACAGTCATAGAGTTGTTACAAAGTGACATCAGAATTTAGAAATAATTTACCTGTGTAAAAAACCAGTATCAAGATTCGTATTTAGACAAAAGTATATTCATTGGGTATAAGTTCTCTCTGATTGCAAATCGAAAATGCAAGCAGGTATGAGATTTTGCACATTTTGCCCCTGATAATCATTTTTCACTGGCATGTAACCATGCATGCAAATATTAGGGTTCCCCGCTGCTATTGGGATAAAATCACATCTTTATAGATAGTCATTGTTTGGTCTCTAGAATTGTCCAGAAGCAAGTCCAGCAACAAATATTCACGAAGCAAACACAACCCATGCTGGTAAAAATATTAACATGTATTGGCAAAGTAATATCCTGTCTACAAGCAAAGAATCTCTTCAAAGTTTCTGCAGATTGCAAGTTGCTCCTAACAGGTTAAATTTTCTTCATGCAACACTAAGCTATCCACTCATATAATACCAGAACCATGTAACATAAAACAAAGACTTTGAACACTTATCCCTCTGCTCCTATAGTTGAAACTGTTCATCAATAAACACATTGAAACATCCAGTTGGCATACAGACAGCCTCATCTTCAGAGTTATTACATGGTATATATGGCTTTTGTCGCATGTCTGGGGAGCTCTCATTACTTAGTACGTATGCAGAAGTCCCACCAGATAAACAGGATTTCTTTGTTTGTTTGTTTGTGTACTCACCATCTACATTTTCATCTACAAATATTTGGAAGTTGTTAACCAACGGAACAGAAGAATCATGTTTCTCTGAAGTGCTGGACAAAGGATGTCCCTGATTCAAACTTTGGTCTTCTGTATCTTGACCAGCAAATATCCAAGAACCTTTAAGTGGTTGCTTCATTGTCCCATCCTTTGGTTGCCGACAACTCCTTTTTGTATTGTCAAAGGGTAAAGACTTGCAAAACATAGCATTTATTTCTGACATGGCTTCTTTTGTATTGATAGTAGGATCAACCAGACCATGATGGCAAGCATCCTCTACTTCAGTATCTACAATAGCAGAATCTACAATTTTTCTTATGATGATCGTGTCCTCATTAGGTGATTTGGCAGACAAATTTACAATTGGAGAGAACTGTCCATCTTGGAAAACTTCAAGTTGTGGAAATAAGGGTTCCTTGTTCTCAAATTTTTTGGACTTGTTTAATGTCTTCTGCATCCTTTGAGAACTTTCATCCAGTGATAGCTGCAACTCCTGTAGAGGCATAGGAACTCCAGATGGATTCAATGTTCCTGTAAGTCCTTTTACTGAATCATTTATAAGCTTTCCATCTACAAATACATCTAGATCTTTGGTATATGCAAGACAAGAAGAATGTGTCTTTTGTGCGCTCCTTCCAATATGTCGCTGCTTCAATCCCTGTTCCTGCAAGTCCTCATCAACAAATATCTGAAAGTTTTCAACAGGCTGCTTGGTGGTTTCTGCTCTAGGTGGCCGCTTTCTATTTCTTGGCTTATCAAATTGTAGTGGTTTCAAAAACATACTATTTATTTCTTCCATGGCTGCTTTTGTATTAACAGTTGGATCAACAAGACCATGATGGGAAGCAGCCTCGAATGCTCTACTATCACCAATAATAGCAGAATCTACAAATTTGCGTATGACAATTGTGTCTTCGCTACAAGATTTTGAATGCATACTTATTTCTTCAATGTGTCCTTTCTGTCTAGGACTATTTTTTCCCTTTGAGCTGTTCCCCTTACTGTTACAAGTTTTCTCTGATACAGCTACTCCCTTGTGAAAAAAACCTAGGGGTACAGATGAAAATCCCTGGTCTTTGCCTGTATTGCTTTGCACAAATGACATATTTTGCCCCACTTTAAAAATATCATCATCAAAGATTTGCAAGCCTTCAACAGGCACAAGATTCTTAGATGAATTGGCTTCACTATATGAATTGTAGATGAGATTTTCATCGACAAGTACCTTAAAGTCTTTTGCCAATGGAACAATAGGGGTTTCTCTCTCAGAAGTCTTGGACACAAGGCATCTCTGCACTGAACCCAATTCTTTCAAATCTTTATCATCTAATGCCTGAATATTTTTAACAAGTTGTTTATGTGTTTGCATCTTCTGTAATTGATTTACAGATTTTGATTTCTCAAAATTCAATGGCTTCCCAAACATATCATTTATGTCTGACATCACTTCCTTTGTAATCACAGTAGGTTCTATTAACCCATGATGGTAAGAGTCCTCTACTTCATTAGTATCACCAACAATAGTGGAATCTACAAATTTGCAGATAATGACTGTATCTTCTGTGCAGGTCCTAGAAGGCAAAATGGCTATAAAATCAGAACCTTCACCCAAAGTTTTGTGATGTTTTATCTGCTCTGGTGCTCCACAATCTTTATTCTGATCTCTGTCTTCTATCTGAGATAATTCTTGAAAATCTTCAACCAGAATAGAGGCAGCACTTTTGTCTTTACAAGTCTGCTCTTGGCTGCTTTTAATACTGTCATCTGCCAATACCTCAAACCCTTTGACAGGAACCAACTCTGATCTATTGTCAGATGGGACATAAGAATCATTTTCTTCTGCAGAAGCCAAATCTCCAGATTTGTTATCATCTAGAACAGTAGAATTATTTCCTTCTATACTAAGCTGTTCATTCAAAGCTTGGTCTTTCAAGCTTTCATCAGGCAATATATAAAAGTTTTCAACAGCAGGTTTACTGCCATTGATTCCTCGCAATGGATTCTTCTTCATTGATTCATCAATCTGATTTATGCCTGCATTAGCTTTTTTTATGTACTTAGTCGGATTCCCATTACCATAGCATCTTGTGGCATCTATTTGAACACCCCCAGATTCTAGATTTTTCTTTAAGCTGACAGTATCTTGAGAGGAGGAATTAGAAACCAGACCAGGTGCCGAATTGATCACTGTTCCAAATCGTCTTATATTGCTTTTTCCTTCTATATTTACTTTTCCTTTGATTGATTGTCCATCATCCACAGACAGTCGATTTCCTTTGCTAAACAAATCTCCATTTCTCACAACCGATTTATCACAAGTTTGACCATCAGCAGTGGATTTCACTGAATATATAACAGTGGATGCACCTTTTGGATGACTCTCTGATTCATTTCCACCACCTGTCAAAGTAGAAAACTTTATGAATATTCAACATAAGAAAGCAGAAAATGGAACAAATGCCATTAGCTCAAGCAGTTATATTCCTCAACTTTCAAGGAGGATACCAAGGCTCGAATCTTGCCAAAAGACACATGCATAATTGCCAAGCTGTTGTAATACCACTTTGCGTTCATGATGTAATACGGGTGGGGCCCGTTTCAATCCCATATTAACCCATTCAAAAAAAAACAGCAGCAAATGGGACTACATTGTCAAAACTCCTCAAGGGATGAATACTAACTCAAAGATGAACAACAAAGCAAAGCAAAGGAAACCCACCCTTAATACCCAGTTCTATATGGCTTACAAATTCATTGTGTTGACTGCCCTTTGAATTAATGTCTTCAGATGGCAACATTGTACCTGCTTGTCTAGGCTATTCCAAGATCAAATAAAAACAAGAGATCAAAACAGGCCCATTGCTCCAAATGTAATGATGACATAAGATGTCAAACAATATTCTTACTTTCAGTTTTCTTCTATTTCGATGAGCCAACCGCTGAAGAAAGCTATCATAGGATTGCTGTAGGCTTTCCGCAGGTTCTGCAAGCCTATGTGTGTCAAATTAAATCAGAACCTCAATAGATATACCAAACAAGAAATAACAAAACTATACTTTATATTCTTAATAAAGAATGGGCTTTAAGTTATTGTTAATAGCTGGAGCTAACTGCTTATACTTTTTAAAACACATTTTAATCAAAAAAAACAAGGATGCATATATAAAGATCTTAATTCCTACATTATTGAAATGGATCGTAACCTCATCTGAAAAGGGTAGTAATTTGCCAACTATGATGGAATTTGTTTCCACAGGTTCAATGTTTCATCAAGTATTAGATATGCCACGACATGGGTCGATGTTTTCAAGACTAGTGGAGACACTAAAATTTCAGGAGACAGCACAGGGGACATCAACCAAAATGAATATACAAATAATCACTTTACATAGGAAAATCTGTTAAATTTTTAGTTATAACAAACCATGTATCCATGACAAAATTTAAAAACATAAAAAAATTAAGCACTCATAATGCACAGTTTGCATATCGTTTATGACAGAAAAGTATTCATAAATCCAAATTTACTGATTTCTAAAACAAATCATATTTTAGATTTATTTGAAATCTGCATTTCTCAACTACAATAATTCAAGAATATTTCATATACATAAATAAGAATTTATTCTCTAAAATAATTGTATACCATATATCACCAACAAATCTGATTTCAACTTTAGAATAACAAAAGATCGAGTAAAATTTTAGAATTAATACTAAAAAAAAAAAAAAATTTAGCCCTGTTATAGAAGGAAAATAAGACAAAATCTGACCATTGATTTTAACACTGACTAGGGACTTAGGGTAACTATAGACAATATTCTTAAGTGTTTCCTTCAGATCCTCTTTGTTTCTGCTAAGCCAAAAAATAAACACAAACTGCTGCAGACAAATTGACTAATCTATCACATGCAAAGCTGCTGTGTTGATTGATGAATAGTCATCATATTGCAGAGAGAAAAATTACATCTTGCCTGACAAAAGCATTTTAGGATTTCAAAGTTATAGACAATATTGATTTGTGATGATGTGGTAACATTTTTATGATTTTCAAATGTTTGACAACATGCTAATCCTTTTCTGTTATCTGGATGAAATGCAAATGATAGTGAAAAAAAATCGAGGGTGCCTTGCGTACAAGAACATTCTAGGTCCTAGAAAGAATAGATTTTGGTTTAATTCTTACCAGTCATTCCTTCAACTCAAACTTAATATGAAGTATATTTGGAACTGAGATATTTTGTGCTCTTTTCATTCGAGATTGATAGAAATTTGAAGCCTTAAAGAGGGGAGTTTGTAAAAATTTCATGTTTCAACATTTTTTTTTTTTAAATAGTTGAAGCTGACAAGCTGTCTCTCAACCCTTCAAAGTTGGAAAGAGCCGGGAGCTAAGTGTTGGACCAGCAGAGTGCTGGAAAAATTGTATTGATAAAAAATGTGTATATGTACAATGAAGATGTAGGAGGTTGGTTTTGATAACTAGCTATCAGCCACCTATTTGGGTACAACTCCTAAATACTTAACCCTAACTATATTACATGATGTAATAAATTCCTAACATTCCCCCCTCTTATTATATCATACTTCAAACAAGGGCAGGAACCTCTAATAACTGGAATGGAACAAACACAACAGCCCATATCAACCAACACGTGGTGAACTCGAACATACACATAACACATACAATAGTTCATGATTTACATCATCATGAAAAGGGACAAATGCAACTGCTCACCTCAATGGGACTGGCCACATTGGATTCAACCAAGGATAGGGACAAACACGACTATTCATGATTGTACTTCATAAGTGGATAGGGACAAACACACTATCCATCTTTGCAATTGCAAATAGGGACACACTCATCTCTCTATAAACCTCTGTGATTAGTGACAAACTCAACCAATCACAGGTACAAAACTTCTCTTGCCTTTCCCCTTTCCCCAACACTTTTTGGGATCTTTATCGACGAGCTTGACACTTTTATGAAGGAGAACACTCACCCAGAGGATGGTTGCCTTCTTCGTTATGTGCTGAATTCTATTCTCCTCTTTGCTGATGATGTTGTTCTTTTGGCCTCATCTCTTGAGGGGCTTCAGCATCATCTGGACACTCTTGCCGCTTTTTGTGACTCGAGACAGTTGAAGATGAATCTTTCTAAGACCAAGGTTATGGTATTCAATACTACCAAAGAGGCCCTATCCCATCTCCACTTCTTTTTCCAAGGTCGGGAGGTCGAGATCACCACCTCTTATGTGTACTTGGGGGTTCTTTTCACCGATCCCACTTTTGGTATGAAACCCACCGCCCAAGCCTAGGTGTGTAAGGGGTATGCAACTCTATATTTGCTAGAGAGGAATTCTTTCAAAGCACATTTTTAAGATATACCTGTGAAGATGAGGATATTTGATGCCTTGGTCAAGCCAACTATTACTTATGAGTCAGTGGTTTGGGGTCTTAGTCTTGGCCCAACTAAGTGGTCACGGGTTGAACGAGTCCAAACACTCTATCTTCGACGATTCATTCGTTGCAAGGGCACAGTCCCCCGCTCTATTATTTTGGCAGAGTTTGGGGCTTCTCCTCTCCAACTTGAGATTATCTTCTTGATTATCGGTTATCTTCACAGGATCCGTAATTAGGAGATACCCCTGCAAGTTGCAAGCGGTACCCTTACCTCGCCCTTTGCTCCTCAATGGAACTCTCTCCGAGTTCTCGGGGAGGCTGGAGGAGCTGGTATTTTCAGGTTTCTGCCCTCCTGGCCAGCATTCAGATACGGATGGACAGGCTCCCCCTTATTCTTTGGGTGTTCTCCCCCCCTCTCGGCTTAGTAAGGAGAAGATGCTTCACGAGATCCGGAAGGATGTTAGTCTCCAATACACCAGATGCACATGGATCTTTCCTGTTGCCCCTTCTTCCCCCAAGTTGTCTTTCTACCATGAGCACTTCCTACAATACAGGAGGGCAGAATAGTTCCTCCACAATACCTTCAACAGCACATAATGCATAGTCTTCGGATCACTATTGGGCAACTCAGGGTGTGTTCTCAACAACTCCGGATTGAGTCAAACCACCATCTTCCGACGGAGGAGCGAATTTGCTTGTTTTGCTCATTGGATGAAGTTGAAACCCTTCATCACTTTATCTTTTGATGTCCCATTTATTATGAGATCTGGAGCAGATTCCACTGCCTTTTCAAGGACAACTCTCAATCTGTTTCTACCTTCTTCAGAAACCCAGACTAGCGGTGTCTTGCACTCTTTCTTAGGTAGATAACTCAGCTTCGACGACATAAAAGTTCTCCTCCATATGGATCTCAACCTCCTCAACATCGGCTCACCACAACATACTTCACCTGCTCTAATAGCTCAGGTGACTCCGAACAGAAACGCCCCACATCATCCAGTTCGAACAGGAGCAGGGTCACTAGACAGCGCACCCAAAGCTTGTCAGGGTTCTGAACGAACGATGGACAGAGACATATCATGGACTTCTTCAACTCCGATACTTCGACCTCGACTGTTAGGAGAGATTAGTTTTTGAAGGGTTCTTAGAGTTTGCTTGTAATGTACCCCCCCTACTCTGATATTTTTAATATTTGGGACACTATACTATTTCTTAAAATCAAAAAATACAACTCCAGGAAACAGGAAATAACTAGCAATTTTATTTTTCAAATTTCTTTCAAAATAGGGTTCAGATTACAATATTTTAAAAATATAATCTTTCCACAAAATGTCTGCAAACCCTTGAAATATACTAAATCAGCAAACATAGAAAGATACCTCTGAATACTGATGAAGCTCCAAGTGTGAATCCTGTGTGAATTCACCAACAGAGAACTGGGGTTTCGTCCAACTCCAAAAATCTGAGGGGTTTCGTCCTCAGCCACACCGTTGGGGTTTTCGTCCCTTCGGAGAAGAAGTCTCAGCCACTGGCCTCAAACTCTAGAGAAAATAACTAAAATCCAGAATGACATGAAATGAGACCAAGCCACCAAATAAATAGACTCCTCCACAACAAACTCCCTTTGCACGCTCAATGTGGGATAAATCATGAAACATAACTCTTTTTTAAGTCCCACATCCCCTTTTAATAAAATAAGGTTTTAAACTATATAAAGTATTTAAATAATTTTGTTTTATATAATTAAACCTTCGCACATTAAAAACTTGGCCTTTTGATTATCCGATCCGCAAACTAAGGATAGATACGGACACCTATTTCGGTGAAGAATATCACTGCACCGTCCGTTTTGCCCGAAACCCTAAAAACTAACTTACTAAAAATAGTAAGTCAAGGCTCTGTCCATCCGATTCAACATCTGAGAGTGGATTCAAATACCCATTTCGCTCAATTATCCACTCCTAGAACTCTTGTTAGGCTCCCCTGCAATCTGCCCTAGCCTACGGGAACCCGTGAGTAGGCTAAACCATTGCATCTAACTAACTACTCAAAAAGGGGACATTACAGTCCGCCCTTCCCAAAGATTGCTTGTCCTCAAGCAATGCTCATGAATATCCCAATCAACTGAAAATTCCTGGTTGTCGTCAATGAAAATTCCAGGATCCCAAACAAACCTGATGAATGTCCCATGACAGTGACACAACCACCAACTGCCACCACAAGAACTGACAAAGCTGGTAACCCCTGTCATCCATCTGAATCTGCTAAAGTTGACAACTCTCCCAGACTCCGTCACTAAACTAAAAAATGATCCATCGTTGAAATCAAGTAGATTCCCGGGATCCCAAACCAGTATCATGTCAACATCACCATGCTGACGATGCGTCACTCTGATCATAACTATAGAGTCCATGTGCCTCGGCTGAACTAGCCTCACCAATAACTCGGTAATGAATCCATCATAACCATCCAAGTTGCAATCCCTGTGAGAACCGGAATTTGAAACATGAAAATTCCCCTGCCATGGCACCACTGTACAGTCGACATCTGTAATCTCTCCTGGATCCCATATCCATATTCTATCACCAGTCTTGCTCCTTGGGCCAACGAGTGTCTTCCACTCCCTCATAGACACTCCTAGATAACCAGGACCAATAGGGAATCTGACATTCCCACTACCTGAAGAATACCGTTGGGCTAACCTGCACATAGGTGGAATACTGTTCGGCCACAATACCTTTCTTGCATAAAATCCACTGCTATCTCTGCAAAAATCCAATTTTCCTTCTGACGAAGGGGGTAACCCATACCCAAGTGAAGCATGAAGTCTATCAAAACAGTCTTCCGGCTCACTACTATGCATCATCAAAAACATGGTCCACTCATCTATAAGAGGGTTGAAATCAAAATGATGTACATACCTCACAATACCGTCCATATGAACTTCACCAACTAAAACCCTGTGAAGCTCTGAACAATCCTCTTCCTCTTTTAGTTCTTGGAAGGCCTTATCTGCAAACTGTAAGGCTTGATCCTTGTCGGATAGCAACCTCAAATAATCAGATTTTATCACCTCTAATGCCTTCTTGATAGCCTGCAAATTGGTAGCAATAGCTCCAACTGTCAACTTTTGTCTCTCCCCAAGTTGGGCTGCCTGAAAGAGGCACTCGACAAACTCGTGTGTCCTATCCAAGTGAGTTAATGTCTGAACAATCTGCTCCTCTATGACCTGTAATTGGTCCTTCCAACCTTGCAATGGATTGGAATCAGCATCACACAACAAACTTTCAGATTTGCTATCCCACGCACAATGATCAAAATCAGCCTCCTTCACAATACTGCACTCCCCAATTACATGCTCCGAAGTTGTGACAGACCTGTCCTCATCCTCAAAATCAACAACTGCATGAATACTATCATTTATTGCTGATTTGACAATATCAAAATCAGCATGCTCACCATATTTTTGATGACCAATGCATAATTCTCCATTCGTCGAAGCACAAGATGAATTAACTTCATCTTCATTATTTTTGTCCTTCTGTTCTTCCCTGCAAGTTTCTTGACTAGAAGGCATGATCATAATCTGATTTTTACTCATCTCATCGACTAGGTCAATCTCATGCTCAAGTGGAAATTCATCAACAGTCGCATCTTCTTCTAAATCTGCCATAGTCTCCAACTCCTCGGAGAAATCACCATCCAACAATCTGTTAATTCTTTCCATTTCGGTTTTCAGTGAAGAATCCTCTTCATTCATAATCATTTCTTCATCAAATATGGGATCTACGGACACTTCATTATGAAAGATGCCATCATGCATTAATGAAATGATGATAGGAATATCACAAGATTCATCATACCTTATATTAAAGATTTCACAATCCACACTAGATTGTTCTAAGTGCATATCCAAAACTGTTGTGTTGTCTTCCTCATCATCACCAACATCATTTTGGTTCCCTGTTATGAATGATTCCTGATATGAAGCATCTTTCCCAAACTCAAGATTTCAACTTTACTGCTGTCCTCTTCTGCACTTGGCTGCCTTAATTCATTCTCTTTATCGTCTTCGCAATTGTGACCAAGTGACCATTCCCTTTTGCAAGTGAAACATCGCCCTTCTCTCCTCAACTGATTTTTGCTTCTATGAGGAAGTCCTGTAACCTGCAGATCACTCGGTTTCCTTTCCTTTCCTGTTAACTGTTGTTTACCCTTGTCAATCTTCTTTGGGACAGCAAACTCAACTTTATTAGCCGCAATATTAGCTGCAATTTTAGGATCTTGTAAAGTATTTTGTTCAACTCCAACTTTCTTCGGCAACTTTATGAATGAAAAATCAACCTTATCCTGAGGAAAAACTGAAGGTAGAGAAATTTGCATCATTGCAGTTAATTGACTGATGGATTTTTGTATCTCACTCTGAGTCCTATCCCAATCACGTTGTCTCCTAGACCAATCATTATAAGACTCCATGAATCTGAAATTTAATTAGGCTTAATCAATGCGGGTCTAAATAATTTCAATTGATGCAAGAACGGTTGTATTTCTTGAAGTCGTGATTATTTATCTCTGCCATTCCCCCGCAATACAAAAACTGATAGAAATTTCCTTTCAACGTTCCACAACCAAAAACCCCAGAAACCACAATCTTAACTCACACAATACTGAAATCATTTCTGAAATTTTCAGCAAACCCTGAACAGGCTAGCAAGAAAAACCAGCTCTGATACCACTGTAATGTCCCCCCCTACTCTAATATTTTTAACATTTAGGACACTATATTGTTTCTTAAAATTAAAAAATACAACTCCAGAAAACAGGAAATAACTAGCAATTTTATTTTTCAAATTTCTTTTAAAATATGGTTCAGATTACAATATTTTAAAAATATAATCTTTCCACAATATGTTTGCAAACCCTTGAAATATACTAAATCAACAAACATGGAAAGATACCTCTGAAGACTGATGAAGCTCCAAGTGTGAATCCTGTGTGAATTCACCAACAGAGAACTAGGGTTTCGTCCAGCTCCAAAAATCTGAGGGGTTTCGTCCTCAGCCACACCGTTGGGGTTTCCGTCCCTTCGGAGAAGAAGTCTCAGCCACTGGCCTCAAACTCTAGAGAAAATAACTAAAATCCAAAATGACATGAAATGAAACCAAGCCACCGAATAAATAGACTCCTCCACAACAAACTCCCTTTGCACGCTCAATGTGGGATAAATCATGAAACATAACTATTTTTTAAGTCCCACGTCCCCTTTTAATAAAATAAGGTTTTAAACTATATAAAGTATTTAAATAATTTTACTTTATATAATTAAACCTTCGCACATTAAAAACTTGGCCTTCTGATTATCCGATCCGCAAATTGAGGATAGATACGGACACCCATTTCGGTGAAGAATATCACTGCACCGATCCGTTTTGCCCGAAACCCTAAAAAGTAACTTACTAAAAATAGTAAGTCAAGGCTATGTCTATCCGATTCAACATCTGAGAGTGGATTCGAATACCCATTTCACTCAATTATCCGCTCCCAAAACTCCAGTTAGGCTCCCCTGCAATCTGCCCTAGCCTACGGGAACCCGTGAGTAGGCTAAACCACTGCATCTAACTAACTGCTCAGAAAGGGGGCATTACATTGCCCCTCCTGGGTTGCTCCCTTCCCCCTCCTCTCTCTCCGTTCTTCTTGGCGTGTACTCTCTTTCAGACTACAGCCCTCCCCCCCTCTGGTCCCCCTTTTTTTTCTCCTTTTCTCTTTGGCCAAGTTGTCGGGTTTTGTCTTGTATTTATCTCAGCTCTTTTCTTTGTTGGGCTTTTTTTTAGCCCGCTAGCTGTCAGTCATTATTGTCCTTCTTATAGTCCCTTGGGTCTTATTTTGGCCCACCGAGAACATTAATAATATTTCATTTCATTTCTTGTGAACAAGGACACACACAACCATTCACAAGATCATATGCAAATAGGGGCACACTCTACTATCCGCAAAACAAGGGGTCTCCACTTCTCTCAAATGAAGCATTATCTCCAATAAACAATGCACTCTAATTCGATCTTCAAAATGGATCACAATCGGGTCAACCATATGACCCCTCCTCAAACTAAACAAATTTTTGGATCATGTGGCCTTCAAAACCCTTAACATTTGTTTTCAATAGGAAAGTTGCATTGGACTCAAAAAATGCTTTTCACCGAGTATAAAAATGCCTATACTCCACAACAAGATAGTAGGCAAAATAGTTAATTTTGTCTTTATCCAAATCTTCAAAACTTGTAAATTTAGTACAAAAATTTTTAAATTTGGTTTTAACCAATCAATCTTTCAGCACAATATTGGGTCCATCAATCAACAATCAAAGTGTCCACATCAGCCAAGTAAAGTGACTTAACAAGTCTAGATGGTTTATAAGCTCCAATTAATTCTTCCCACGACAAATGTGGGATATAGGAGTTTTGCTTTCAAAAAGAAAAAAAATCCACGAATGACGACACCATCACATTAACATTGAATTTCACGAATCACCAAATGGCATGTCATTGCACAAGTGCAAACGACACAGACTATACGACAAACACCAACGTTGACGTCCACATACATCAAAATCTTTTAACAAGCACTCATAATATAAACATCACAAAATTAATTATCCCGTCTTATGTTGGATATATAGTCTTTGCCTCCAATGCTTCCTCATGTATACACATAGCTGCTCAACGCATCAATCAAAAAAAGATTATTGTTGTTGTTCAATCGAACGGCTCTGCTTCTCCGACCATTAGGGTTTTGAAATATATTGTCTTCCTCCAATCGGCTATTTGAAAACACTTTATCTACAAAGTAACTCTCCACATGCATGCAATCAAATAGTCATCAAACAACATCATAGCAAGCAATACTTCTTTGTCATTGAAAACTTCGAATGATTTGACAATGAGCCTATTTCTTGACTTGAACAAATGCCAAAAAATGTTTGCGTGTAGACAACTTGAAGCCATTTTCTGCTTATGTCCAATTGCCAATTCGACTAAGGTTCAGGATGCTTTTTGCATGTAGGAACTGTTGCCACATTTTGCACGGGGTGCCATGTTTTCATTTTTTGTAAGTATGTTGTTCTCCCTTTCCTCCTCCTCCTTTCCCTTTCTCCACTATCCCGTTTCTCCCCTTCGCTCAGTTTCATTTCCCCTTTTTTCCCCTAATACTTTCTTCGGTCAAATTCCCAAAACAGAGCAAAAGGTCTTGTTGGTCACGAATCCGCCACGAGGAAAGGATTTGTTGTTATTGCGCCCTGGACCCGCGGACCAACATTGAAAGGCCGGAAGGAAGGGATGCCTTCAGAGCCAATCTCCGGAGAAGCCGGCTCCTTTCGGGGGTTAGTAAGATGAGAGTGCAGGAAAGAGATAAAGGAACGGAAAGAATATACAAATGAGAGTGGAGTTGGGTGGGGGGAACTAACAGTACGGGAACACACTAATTACCGCTACTTACTGCATTATAAACACAAAGCATGACCAGGAACTGCAAAAACTACGCGTACTTCCGATACTCAGGCAGTGTATGCACAGCTTCAATGATCCCCTAGCAAACATTCCCTACAAGGAACTAACAGCATGGCAATGCATCAATCACCAGATATGTACACTGACAAGAGTAGAAAGCAAACTAGAGATATCAGAACCAGGTATATGTGTTTATGTAGAGAATTTAACCGCACAGCTCCAATGGCTCCCTAACAGACATTCCCTACAAGGAACTAACAGTACGGGATCGCATCAGTCACCAGATACGGGCCAGCAACAAAACACATAACTGATGGAACTGCTACCACATCTATTATATGAAAATTAAAAGTACAGAAATAATGCTAAAGGCGCCTGATCATCAAATGCTGAAATGAATCAACAAGCCATGACACAGAATCGCGTAAAGCATAAGCATAAAGAAATAAAAGCGGCAGAACAGAACCAGGTATACAGATTGTATTTATAAGCAGAAGCACGGTTACAATGGGCACAGTGGTTCCCTAACAAACATTCCCCTTCCACCACTTTACAATGAAAACGTGGTGGGTTTTTATAGCCCAAAGTTCCCCCCATTACATTAATGGGCACAAAGTCCCAGTCAAACATTAGCTGACAAAAGCAGCCGTGGAACTGTTGATGCTGACATCTGTCAGGCTGGACTGTACTCTCGGCTTGGTCTCCCTGAAGGTTGAACAGCCACATGGCAGCGCGTTGGGTAGAACTTTATATTGACAAGAATGCGGGTAGCTGAGGCAGGTGGAAACTCACGTCAGCATTAAATGAGGCAGCTGGCATAAGTAGTGCGGCCCATGCTTGTCCTTTTGCTCGGCATGTCTTGGCTCGGATCCCAAAGTTGGACACTTGTCGGATGATGTTGCTTGACACATGTCTGCCTTGAAAGGCAGTCTATCCAACTTCGCCCGGGATTAGAGCGCAATCGGGTAACACAGGTGAAAAACAGCGCAGTCGGGTAGCACTATTTCCCTACTGCGCACCGGTCAAAGGGCGCAGTCCGACTTCGCTGCGAAGTCGGGTTGCGCACCGGCACTTGCTGATTCTCACCGCCGTTCGGACTTCGCTCCAGCACTTAGTCGTTTTTCTGCCAGCCTTCTACAAGGTGCGCCCAGAAAGAGGGGCGAAGTACGCACTTCGCACCAAAACTGGGCGAAGTGCGAACTTCGCACCAAAGCTGGGCGAAGTGCGAACTTCGCACCAAAACTGGGCGAAGTACGCACTTCGCACCAAAATTGGGCGAAGTGCGCACTTCGCACAAAAAACTGGGTTTCCTGGTTCAGCTTCCCGGGGCCATAACTTTTGATCCGCTGACCCGATCGCCTATTATAATATATCGTTGGAAAGCTTGCGAGAAGATCTGCAATAATAAAATATCTAGGGCTCATTTTGTCCATTTTATCGCCCCTGTTTATGGCCCGCAAAATCCCGAACACCTCAGCATGCCCTAACACTTAGCCATTTTTCAGGGCAACTGCTGTCAATTTTGAGAAGAATGAGAATGTAGGGAAGAGAGAGAAAGGGGGAGAAGGAAGAGCAGCTCTCTTACAAAAATTGAAAACATTGCACCCCGTGCAAAATGTGACAACAGGTCCCTGAAAATTTCTAAGTCTAAGAGCGCAACCCGACTTCACAGCGAAGTCGGGGTGCACCCTTAAGTTCGAGCGCACTCGGGAATGCGAAGTGCGGAAGAGGACCGAAAAGGACCGAAATTTGGCTAAGTACAGGAGCGCAACCCGACTTCGCAGCGAAGTCGGGGTGCGCTCTCTTCCTGTGCGCACCTGGGAAGCAGCGGATCCCGAAAATCGGCTAAGTGCCAGAGCGCAACCCGACTTCGCAGCGAAGTCGGGCTGCGCCCTCATTCCTGTGCGCAGTCTGAACAACAAGCAAAACTGGCTAAGTGTGGAGTGCGCAACCCGACTTCGCAGCGAAGTCGGGCTGCGCCCTCTAACTTGTGCGCACTTGGGCAAGATGTTTCAAGCAGCCCAAAAACTGTCTAAGGCACGGAGGCCTCCCCAACTGCGCTGTTCCCCACTTGCGCTGTCTAATTGCGCTCTGATCCCGGGCGAAGTCGGACATAAAAGAGAGACTGCCTTTCAAGGCAAATGCGTCCCCCATCAGAATTTGACAAGTGTCCAGCCTCGGGATTCGAGCCGAAGATGTGACAGGAAAAGGACAGGCGTGGGCCAAATTATCTACCGCAACTACCCTCATTTAAGCTGACTCAAAGTTCCATCTACCGCAGCTACCCGCATTCAAGCTGACTCAAAGTTTCATCAACCGCACTGCCACGTAGCTGCCAAGTTTTCAGGTGGACCTTGCTGCAAGTACAGTCCCTGTCTGCAGGAGTCAACATCAGCAGCTCTTTTGCCGCTTTTGTCAGCTTTGTCAGCTATTGTCGGGTCTGGGATTTTGTGCCCAGAGTTGTAATCGGGGGGAAATTGCGCTATAAATAGCTGCACCACATCATTGTAAAGGGTGGAAGGGGGATATCCTGCTAGGGAACCATTGTAGCTGTATGTTTGCTTTTGAATACAAGATACACTTGGCTCTATTGACTGTTCTTGTTCTTTATGCTGCCTTTACTTAGCATTTATGCCTCATGTTGCTTATTTTATTGCTTCTTGTTATTACGCTATCTGGATATCGGTATTTGATGATTAAGTATTCCTGGAATGCATAGTTAGAGGATACATAGGATGTATGACAGTTGTAGTTTATGTAATGTATTTTGTATTTAATTGTTGTTAGTAGTGGTGATTGATTGTTGTCGTCTCTGCTTATCCTCCCCACCCAACGCAAATCATATTTGTATCTCTTTCCGCATTTTTAATTTCTTTCCTGCACTCTGAGCTTAAAACCATCCGAGAAAACACATAGGAAGCCGGCCTTCTCCGGAGATTGGCACGGAAGGCATTCCTTCCTTCCGGCCTTTCAATCTGGTGGGCGAATCTAGGGCGCATTTCACTAAATCCTTTCCTAGTGGCAGATTCGTAACCAACAGTTTCTCTGGCACGCCCGGTGGGACACAAAAGTTTCCCACCCAAAACAGAATCGAAGCATCGGTGTTCGCTTCATTGCTATTAAAATCAGAACACCTGGCGACTCTGCAAGTACCTGAATATTCTCTGAGTCCGTGAGACCGGTCCAAGCGCCTTCATGCATACAAGAAGGTGGAGAGCAAGGAATCCGAGAAACCAGCCTGATCTCTACGAAATTGACATCAACGCTCCGGGAGAGCGTGTAAAGCTGGCCGACTACCAAGCTCGCATAGACGAATCCGAAACCGAGATCGAAGAGGCCGAAGTTGAAGAGCAACCTACATCTTCGGACGGCACCGATACCGAGTACACGACCGGAGGGGAAGAAGAAATGGCTGCTCAGCAAAATGATGACGACCTCTTCCCGGCGGTCGACTCCACGGGGCCCTTGGCCCTAGTCGGACAAGAGGTTGTACCCCCCGCTGCCCTGAAGGCCATCCCTACTTATGATGGCTACGGCAAAACGGCGTATGAACACATCCAGGACATTCTGGCCTTGGCTGCGCTACACTCTATTACTGATGAGAGTGTCAAGACCCGTCTACTGGCTCTTTCCCTAAGGGGGAAGCTTCTCTATTGGTGGAGATCTTTGCCAGAAGGATCTATCACGGGGTGGCCTCAGCTGGCAGGCAGGCTTGTAAAAGGATGCAACGAGTCTGCCGATCCCTCTTCGCTGTTGCATCAGTTCCAAAGTATCCAACGACACCCACAAGAGGAGGTATCAGACTTCAACATAAGGTTTGCGAGGTCTTGGAAAAGAGTACCTCGCGAACTGCGACCTTCGACAGGTCAAGCTGCACACTACTACTTGAGGTCTTTCAACTCTGATATCTGCCTACTTCTGAAGATAGCCCGAGTCGATTCCTTCCCTGCCCTATACGAAGCTGCCCAACAAGCAGAATTAGATATAATCTCCATAGGCAGACTCCCGCATAGAGTGCAGCCCCCTATTTATCCTGATTTTCCTCAGTCCCAGTACCCATCGGCCTCTGGTGTGATGCCTTCATCTTCAAGTCAGCACCCCCAGCAGCCATGGAATCCGACACCAGTTATAAACCCCTACGGCCCGCCTCAAATTCATTATCCTAACCCACCACCTCCGCCTCCGCAGTATCCCGCACTCCCAGCTCCCCCTCAGTACGCGGCGTATTCTGCACCCCCGCCATTGGCTGCATTACCTCCGCCGGCCCGGTTGGCACCTGCAGACAATGATATTCAAAATAAAATCCTCCAAGAGGTACGGGCTCTGGCCTCTGGGTATCATACCATGTCTAACGACATGACGATAATGAAGAAGAAGCAAGCCCAGATGGAGTTCCTTCCAAGGAGACCGTATCCTCCTCCGGCGCTAACGAAAGATCAAGCCGCACAAGCTCAAAGGCACCCCCCTGCAAGGAATGCTGCCAATGAGGATCAACCTGGCACTTCTAACCAAGTTAACTGGTGCTCTACGTGCAACGATCCACATTCAGAAGAAGGGTGCACGTTGCATCAGCATTATCTCCAGACCATGGCGGGCAGCGCCATAGAGGATGAATTATACATGATCCTGGACGATGAAGGCAACTTTGCCGTCCCAGAAGAAGATCCTGCGTTGCTCCTGACCAAGGAAGGCAGAAAGCCCGTTGAAGCTGCCGCGGCCCAAGCAAAGCCATTAAAGGTATACGCCAGAAGAGAAAAGGCGCAACCTGCTGGGCTACCACCTGACAAGTCACTGTGGCCTCCTGCAGCCAAAGAAAAGTTTCTTGCGCTCAAGGCTCCCGCGGTGAAAGCCCCCGCAGCTCAGTCTCCAGCCGAAACAAAAGAACAAGCTCAGGAGAAGCTGAGATATCCGTCGCTGACAAAGAGACAGAGAGTCGAAGCCACGCAGCAATACCGGACTAAGTATGAGCCTGCGAAAGAAATAGAGGGAGCCAACACTTCAACCTACAGCATAGTTGACGAGCTAAAGAGGACCCCTGCGAAGATAAGTATGTACGAGGCTCTTCTGCTCCCGGGGCAAGTTGATCTGCTGCAGGAATCTTTGAAAAATATAAAAGACGGGAAGCCGACGCAACCTGCTGTGTTAGCTCAACCCCTGACAGTCTCTGCCATCGGGAAAAACAGGCCACCTCCTTTCTATCTGTCATTACGGATGGAAGGCTATATAGTACACAACTGCATGGTGGATTCTGGTGCCTCCACGACTGTCATGCCGAGAGCCGTCTACGATGAGATCGGTATGGAGTATACAAGGAGCAGCCAAGGTGTGCTGCAGCTAGACGGCACCCCTGTCAAGACAGTTGGTGTCATCAAGGATATCCCGATCCGACTGCATAAAGCCCTCGACATAGTGGTCATACAGGAAGTCGTTGTGGTCGACTTGGAACCCTACTTCGGCATGTGCCTCTCCAGGGAGTTCACTGCAAAGCTGGGTGGGTATCTGTCTCTGGATTACTCACATATGGAAGTGCCCTTCAAAGGAAGGAGACTGAAGATCTACAATGAAAAGCCTTCCACATTTCTAGTAGAGAAGATACCCGGAGAAGAGCCACAAAACGGCATGGTTCAGCTGACAGCTGAAGAACTGGTGGTGGTGGACATGACGGAAGAGGCCCTTGAGCTGTTACAAGTGGAGGATGAGTTCTCCTTGCTTGGACTTCAACGCCATGATTGAGACTGAGCAAGGTTGTTACTCCGTCACCCAGCCTGAAAGACTTGACCAGTCAGCAAGGAAAGAGGTAGGACCCGCACCAGAAAAGCTATGGAAGCTGTTCTTTGATGGCGCCCGATGCAAAAATGGCGCCGGTGCAGGGGTACTCCTGGTTTCCCCGTCCGGGATCCAGAAGGACTACACTTACAGGCTGGCTTGGAGCTGTACTAATAACGCGGCGGAGTATGAAGCCCTGTGCTTGGGTTTGAGAAAAGCAGAGAGACTGGGGGTGAAACATTTGCAGATCTTTGGCGACTCAGAGCTGGTGTGCAACCAGATTACGAATAAGTGCGCCTCCAAGAAGCATTACCTCAAGGCGTATCGTAACCGTGTCTGGGACCTGATGGAGTCATTCGACTCGTTGAATGTCAAAGCCATATCACGTGAGAAGAATAAACACGCTGACATTCTGGCGTCTGTTGGAGCCAGGTACGTTTCGGCTGATGACACTGTCCAGAAGCCGAAGTCGGTTCGTACCATCTACAGGCCTTCTGTGCCTGATAAAGACACCCATTGGCAGGTGTTTGATTGTGACGAGGATATCGTCACTTTTTTTATTAATGAAGCATGTACTATAGAAGGTAGAGACCCTGATGACGAGCAGTACGAGGGGTTGATACAATTGAAGAACAATCATGTCCCGAAAGGACTGATTACCTTAGAGAGTCTCTTTGACCAGAATGATAGGGCAATATCCCACAGGATCAAAGTAGACCCCAAGCAGTACGTAGACCTGGAGCTAGAACCTGGAAAAACAATCAAGGTCGGGACGGACTGCACTGAAGAGGAACTGGAGCAGATCAGATCATTATGCAGAGAGTTCCCTGATATCGTGGCCTAGTGCTACCAGGACTTGAAGGGGTATGACAGAGAGATGATCCAACATACCATAGAGCTGGAAGATAATGCAAAACCTTTCCGGCAGAAGCAAAGGGCAGTAAACCCGAAAATTGAAGCAATGATGAAAGCTGAGCTCTTAAAGATGTTGGAGGCCAAAATCATCTACCCCATCAAGCACTCATCTTGGGTAGCGAATCTGGTTCCTGTGAGGAAAAAGAATGGAGACATCCGCCTCTGCGTGGATTTCAGAAACCTTAATCAAGCCTCGTTGAAGGACCATTACCCGCTTCCCCAAATCGATCAGATCCTCCACATAGTTGTTGGAGCACAGAGGTTCTCTCTCTTGGACGGATTCTCTGGATACAACCAGATATGGGTAAAGGACGAAGATCAGCACAAGACAGCGTTCACCACCAAATGGGGAACGTTTGCATATCAGCGCATGCCCTTCGGCCTGTCTAATGTCGGCGCTACGTTTCAAAGAGCCATGGACTTGGCCTTCCGAGAGCTGCTCAACAAGGTCATTGTCATCTACTTGGATGATATGACTGTATTCTCTCACAGGAGAGAGGACCATGCTTCCCACTTGCGGCAAATATTTGAGAGATGTCGTGAATTCGGCATTTCCATCAACCCGAAGAAGTCAGTCTTCGCGGTAAAAGAAGGTAAGCTGCTAGGGCATGTCATTTCTGAGAAAGGCCTTGCAGTGGATCCTGACAGAGCAGAAGCCCTTCTCCGCTTACCCATCCCAGTCGACAAGAAGGGGTTACAGTCATTCTTCGGCCAAATCAACTTCGTGAGGAAGTTCATACCGGACTTCGCACAAGTAATTAAGCCCATGGCCGAACTGTTAAAAAAGAATGCCGAATTCTTGTGGACTGACGAAAGAAAGCAGGCCTTCGAGGAGATCAAGGCTAGAATTGCGCAAGCTCCGGTGTTGATTAATCCAGACTATTCCAAGGATTTCATCCTGTACGCGGTGGGAGAACCCGAGAGTTACGCCGCAGTCCTGACTCAGAAGGGAGATGATGGCGAAGAACGCCCCATAGCGTTCTTAAGCCAGGTGATTCAGCCGCATGAAGAAAAGTACAATTTTATTGAGCGGTAGGTTCACGCAGTCATGAAATCCCTCAGGAAGTTCAGGCACTTCGTCTCCCAGAGCCGGATAACTGTCTTCGTGATACACCCGGACGTCAGGAATTTCATCATACAAGGGGAGCCAGGTCACAAGAGGGCAGGATGGATAGCCAAAATCCAAGAATTTGACATCGAGGTACGGCCAACAAAGCTGATCAGAGGCCGAGCCTTGTGCCAAGAGCTAGCCCGAAGCGCTGCAGCTAAAATCTCTGCCTGCAAGTGGGAAGATCCGATAGCAGAAACTAACCTAGCCAACTCCTTATCAGAGGAAAGTGATTGGACAAATGACCTGGTGCGGTATTTTAGCACCGGGAGATGTCCAGATCACCTCAATGCCTCACAAAGAAGGAGGTTTAGGCTAAACGCCTTGAGATACGTACTTCGCCCCGAGGGGCTTTATTTTAAAAACATTGACGGCATCCTGTTGCGATGCGTCAGAGAAACAGATAAACCGAGGGTCCTCGGAGAATTCCACTCCGGGATGCCTGGGGGACATCATTCTGGGAGGCCTACGGCCTTAAAAATTATCAGAGCTGGGTACTATTGGCCCACTCTCTTCACAGACGCACATGCGGTCTGTGTTAAATGTGATAAATGCCAGAGGTTCGCTGGCAGGAACAGAAAAGCACCCTTGCCCCTCCAGCCAATTCAAGCCGAGACTCCGTTTCAGCAGTGGGGTCTAGACTTCATCGGGGCCATCACGCCTAACTCTGCAGCGGGACACAAGTTTATCCTTACAGCCACCGATTATTTCACTCGGTGGGCAGAGGCGATCCCCACTAAGCATGCGGACCAAGAAACGGTCATTGGGTTCCTCGAGAGCCTCATCACCCGTTTCGGGGTCCCGGAGGCAATAGTGACAGACAATGGTCCGGGGTTCTCAGGCGCTGTACTCATGGAGTACACCAGCAAATACGGCATCTATCACAAGATGTCCTCGAACTACTACCCGGAAGGGAATGGCTTGGCTGAGTCCACCAACAAGAATCTACTGAAGATTGTTAAAAAAACGGTAGAGAAAAACAAGAGGACATGGCACCTACTCCTGAATCGGGCGTTGTGGGCGGATCGCATATCGTTCAAGAAGTCTATCAAGACATCCCCCTACGCGCTCGTGTACGGCAAGGAGGCAGTTCTACCTACCCACATAGAGATACCCGCACTCTGGATGCTAGATGAAGAAAAAGGCAACGGGGATCCAGTGGACGCCAGACTTTGCCAACTACTGCGGTTAGAAGAAGAAAGGGAAAAGGCATACCAGGCCTTTACTAAACATGCCGAGGCGACCCAAGGCTGGTTTGCGAAAGGCACCACCGCCCGAGTTTTCAAAATCGGGGACCTAGTGTTGAAGTGGGACTCACTGAAAGCAAAGTCGGGCAACCATGGTAAATTTGATGCCCTCTGGGAAGGTCCCTATCAGATTGCTCGGGTAAATCAATTTAATGCATTCGTGCTTCGGGACATGGCGGGACAGCTTCTCCCCATTCCTGTCAACGGGTTCCACCTGAAGATTTACCACCACTGAAGGCACCCAAGGGGTCCTTCCTTGTACATATTCCTTTTCTGCATTTTAGTTTATGACAGAATGTATATATTTATTTCAGCATTCAGCTTTTAGTTTTCAGAGCCTAAGTGAAGCCTAGAGCAAACCCCGACTTCGCAGCGAAGTCGGGCATCGCTCCTTGAATAGTGCGACATCGGGAGTTTGAGAGAAGGCAGCTGACAAAAAAGCCAAAAAATGACTAAGTGCTGGGTGCGCAACCCGACTTCGCAACGAAGTCGGACTGCGCACCGTCTTGGGAGCGCAGTCGGGCAGCGCAGAGCGAAAATCAGCTAAGTGTTGAAGTCGGCGAACATGCGCAACGTTTGGACGCAACGGGCAAGGAAAATCAGCTAAGTGTTGAAGTCAGACTGCGCAACAAATTCTGGGCGAAGTCGGAGTGCGCACATTTTTTGGGCGAAGTCCGAGTGCGCCCTCAATTTCGGGCGCACCTTGAATGACTTGTCGCGGGAAACGAGGGACATAATGGCAAAATATTTCTAAGTATGGGCCCAGGCTGCGCGGTAAGGCATAGTGCAAAGTTGGGTTGCGTCCCTCCTTAAAACCCTGGGCCAAAAATCTCCCTCGAAGTGTGTGCCCAGGCGGCGGCCGTGACGTCATTGGAAGCACGAGGTCCGAAAAATTTTTAAAAATAATGATTGCGCGTCTTTCAAAGCGGATGTCATTAAAAAAGCAGGCGCATTAGGACCAACCGCCAACAAGGTACGCCTTCCAAAGAAAAAGCCCACGCACGGCCGCCAAAGAATAATAGCGCTTCCACCTACTTCGGGCAAATCACCTTAACCCCCTCCCTTGCGCCATTAATGTTGCATTCTTTTCCTAGAAAAGGAGCCCTGGCATACTCAGAACATCCAAATTGTCAAGCCAAGTCTGAGCTGCAAGGCGCAGAATTGAAGAATTAGTAGCCAGAATCCCCGTCTCTGCCACCTCGTGCAGGAAAGAGAGAATGGACAAGGGAAAAGCGCCAATGCAGGCGCAGTCCAGCGACGAGAGCACGAAGCTGAAGAGCATACAAAATCCAGCGCTCATGAGAGCGAAGCGCCGCGGGAGCGAACAAGGAGAACCAGGTCGAAGAGAAGCCAAGGGCAAGCTCCATCGCCTGGCCGGGTATAGGGACGGCGAGTACTCTATCAGCCTCACCAAGCTGCGGCCAAATATAGCGAAGTGGGCTGACAAAGTTTCACCCTCGCACCATGTCGGGGCTGCATACAAATCGAACCTGTACTGGTTCTTGTGCCCTCCTGTCCACCAGTGCCCGGAGCTGGTTGAGTCCATTGTGACATACTACAAACCAGCTACCCGGCAAGTCTGCGACAACCAAGGAAGGGTGTTGTTCACCCTCTTCAGGGAGAGCGTCCAGCCAGCCTTCACCCCGGGGCTTCAGTACGACCCCAACGCCATTGTCAGGAGAATTAACCTGGACGAGCAGGCGGGCAGATTCGCTCAGACCAGAAGGATGAGAGAGTTTCTCGACTCAGAGCTGAAAACCCCGCTACCAGCCGGACAGTGGCCGACAGGCCCTATACCCCTGGACAGGTTCGAAAATAAGTACATATATATCATCCTGGCATGGGTACTCGGCTGCGACACTGATAGAATGGTGCGCCCGTACCAGCTGGCGCTCGCAGAATGCATCTTGCATGGGGAGTTTTATGACTCCACTGCACAAAGGAGCGGAAGGCGCCCTATTTTCTTTGACTGGGCAGATTGGGTGGCGTACGCCATACATTCGAACCTGGTCAGGTTGCAGCAAAAGCAGACAACAGAGTTTCGACTCTGCTCGTTCCTCACATGGTTGTGCCTGTACCACACGCACTACCGGATTAAAGTGCCTGACCTAAAGAAGGTGAATGAGAAGGGAGAACCGCTGCCTGTGTACGAGTGGACAGAAGCCCTATACAGGAGAGGGTCGTACTACGAGTTCAACTTCAAATTTCTAGGTATGACCTTGGCGCTGTTCAACGGCAAGGGATCTCGCCCACCACTGGCCATGACGAACTATTTGAGGAAGTACAAGTGCGGGGATACCTTCCGGTTGACGCAGGGCATTGTGATCAGAATCTACGGATTCAAGGGGAAGCCATTCCTGCTGCCCTATTTTTGCACTGAGCATCAGTTCGGTATGGAGATATCGCGCCAGATGGACTATGTCGAGGAGGAATTCGGCCAGGGAAAGAAGAGAGGTCATATTTTCCAGTATCCTATTACCTGGGCGAACATCCAAGTGCACGAGATTGGGCAGCATGTCTACCTCGAACAAGAACTCCTCATCATGGGCCTGATACAGCTACCTCAGCGCTGGAAATACGACCCGATTGGGGTCAGGGGAAAGTTCGTACATATCTGCCCCCGAGCGGAGATCATGGAGGAAAGGTGCAATAAAACAGGTGCAGACCTGGAATGGCACATTGAGCGGATGCAATCATGGCCGCCATGGCATGATTTTTACTGCGAAGAAGTGGCGTATGACCCGGAGCGCAATCCGGACCACCGGTTAGACTCGACAGGCTTCAAGAAATTCCTCTCAAAGGTGGCGCCCCTCGGCTGGCAAAAGGACAAAATTATTGAATGCTTGGAAAATGAGGTGTCGCACGCAACACGATAAGTCTAACCGGAAGACATTGGCCGTAGATGATGAATTTTCGGCCTTATATGATCAATACGCCGACAAATGGGAGCCGTTCGCATTTCGAGATTGCGTCCCCCTAGGCGCCAGAAAAAGATATAAAAGGAAGCCCCCGTCCCAGCAATTGCCTACTCAAGGGACTTCCAGCGCAACACCAACAAGCAGCCAGGTGGGCCCAATGTTGCCTCCAGCCCCTGAAGCGTTACCTCAAAGGGTACAAGAGCCAGAAAAGTCAACTCCTGAGGTGGCCCCCCAAAAGGAAAAGGCGCCAGAAGAGTCAACTGGTGGAACGGCCGCGACAAGCATTCTTCCATCAAAACCCAGGTACAAGTTTACCGTGGGAACATCGCTGCCTGCCGCCCCAACCTCCTCTGCCTCCTTCGAACCAGCTGCAGCTCCAGAAGAAAAGAAGAGGAAGAGGAGCGAAAAGGCCAAGCGGCCTAAGGAGTCTGCGCAGCAAACGGCCGCAGCACGGACAGTGACGGCCGCACCGGAAATTATCTCATTGGACAGCCCTGGGAAAGAAGCAGAAGTTTGGGCTGCAGGCGTCCTTCAATCAGCGGCTCAGGCGGAGCCCGCAGGTACGTCCTCTTCCCCGGTTCCCCAGATCCCAGTTGGCCCTGCCGTAACACCGTCCCCCACTGTATCAGGGCAAGCCCTAGTTGCATCTTCCTTGTCTCAAATCTCCCAACCCTTCCACAGTCCCCATTCTTTCGAGCAGTTTGCCCAAGACCCCAACGTTTTCCAAACCCTGAGTCAAACCCTAGACCCCTCGCCTGCGGCCAGTGCCAAAGTCGTGCCTACATTGCCGCGCCGCTCACCTCCATTGCTCAAAACCCCGCCTTCACCTTCCACTCAGCCGCTCGCTTCCCCTAGGACCCGGTCGCCCTTGAAAGCGACCACGCCTTCTGGAATATCTCCTGCTTCATTGTTTGCAGGAAGAATGCCGCAGCAAGATTTAGTCTCGGCGTATCCGATGCTGGCGGAGCTTGACTTCATGGGAGAACAGCTGCAGATTACGGATGATCAGCCTCGCAGCGAAAGCCGTAGGGTGTTCCGCCTCTTTCCTCCAGGGCGTCAAACGAAGAAGAGCCGAGGAGATAGCTGCCCCGGTGAAGCGCACCAAGTTCGACTTGGACAGGAGAGTGCTGCGAACTGAGAAGTTGATCCCGAAAGTGAAGAAGCCTCTCCGGGAAATGACCGAGGCTGACTATGAACACCGGGTCAAGGAGAAGAACTTTGACGATATAAACGAAGAATACGAAATCAACGGTATTCGTCGCAGAACTGACAATCTCCTTGTCAAGCGACTCGAGAATCAGGAGACGTTGTTTCGGCTTCAAAATGACTCAAGGCAGCTGGAGGAAGATCTGGCTAAGGCCACCACGCGGCTGGAGTCTGCCCAGCAGGAGATCAATGACCTGAAAGCACAGCTCGCCGCCTCTCAGCAGGAGGCTACAGCACAAAGGACGGCCGAACAGCTGTCAGAAGAGAAGAAGGCAGCATTGGAGCATGTCTCTCAGCTGCAGGATTCGTTAAGGCAGGCCCAATCTCAGCTCAAGGAGAAGACGTCCCAGACGGCGGCCTTTTCGAAAAACAAGGTCAAAGAGATGCGGGCTGGTTTGCTGCAGGGATGCAGGGCTAACGTTGTCAGGTCCATATCCGTCCTGGATTTCGCATCCAGGATCCAAGAAGTATCTACCCAGGGAAAGCCTGTGGTAGAGGAGGCCGAACACCAAGCGAAGCAGTGGCTGGACTTGGCAATGAAAATTGAAGAGTTCGCGCGCAAAGGCCTCCGATTTCCCCCAATGTCCCGAATTGCCCTAGATTGGGCAGATGCAAGGGTAACCTTGCACAATTATTTTGAAAAAACTGAAAAAACAAGGGCCGCCAGGAAAATGCTGGACGCATTGAACCACGAAATGAACATTTGCCTGGCCCCCTTCAACGCTCTTTCTGAGCTCGGATGCCCGAGCTTCGTCAAGGATGGGGAGTTTCTGCCCCTTGAACAGGTGAAGCTGAATTGGCTGTCTTTTGAGGCAGATACGTCGAAAATTGACAGCTGGGCCGAGCCAGTCCAGGAAGCACAGGTCACTCAGATGGTGTCGAGATATTGCAAGATCAACACCTCCCTTCAGGAGTTGGGAGAGAGATATAACACCATCGACGTGCACACGGTTGCAGCATTCAAAGCAGCGGCGAGGGATGTCAGCGATTTAGGGCCCTTTCAAGCAACAGCACAGGACCAGGCCAAGGCTGCGTACAATCATGTCCGTGAGCGAGAGGGTGACAGTGGTGATCATTCGGATTCAGAAAGAGGAGGAGAAACAGAAGAAGAAGCGCCGAAAGTGAATCCGAAGAAGAGCAGTTACCCAAGAAAGGGGCGTCAGAGCAGCGGAATGCGGGGGAAGGGAGTTCCTCTGCGCCCAAAGGATGAAGGCCTGGTTCTTTGCGTCGAGGCGAGCTCGACACCCCGCGAGCCGCCAGGAATGTTGCCACATTTTGCACGGGGTGCCATGTTTTCATTTTTTGTAAGTATGTTGCTCTCCCTTCCCTCCTCCTCCTTTCCCTTTCTCCACTATCCCCTTTCTCCCCTTCTGTCAGTTTCATTTCCCCTTTTTCCCCTCGTACTTTCTTCGGTCAAATTCCCAAAACAGAGCAAAAGGTCCTTGAAAATTTCTAAGTCTAAGAGCGCAACCCGACTTCGCAGCGAAGTCGGGGTGCGCCCTTAAGTTCGAGCGCACTCGGGAATGCGAAGTGCGGAAGAGGACCGAAAAGGACCGAAATTTGGCTAAGTACAGGAGCGCAACCCGACTTCGCAGCGAAGTCGGGGTGCGCTCTCTTTCCTGTGCGCACCTGGGAAGCAGCGGATCCCGAAAATCGGCTAAGTGCCAGAGCGCAACCCGACTTCGCAGCGAAGTCGGGCTGCGCCCTCATTCCTGTGCGCAGTCTGAACAACAAGCAAAACTGGCTAAGTGTGGAGTGCGCAACCCGACTTCGCAGCGAAGTCGGGCTGCGCCCTCTGACTTGTGCGCACTTGGGCAAGATGTTTCAAGCAGCCCAAAAACGGTCTAAGGCACGGAGGCCTCCCCAACTGCGTTTTTCCCCACTTGCGCTGTCTAATTGCGCTCTGATCTCGGGCGAAGTCGGACATAAAAGAGACGCGCCTTTCAAGGCAAATGCGTCCCTCATCAGAATTTGACAAGTGTCCAGCCTCGGGATTCGAGCCGAAGATGTGACAGGAAAAGGACAGGCGTGGGCCAAATTATCTACCGCAGCTACCCTCATTTAAGCTGACTCAAAGTTCCATCTACCGCAGCTACCCGCATTCAAGCTGACTCAAAGTTTCATCAACCGCACTGCCACGTAGCTGCCAAGTTTTCAGGTGGACCTTGCTGCAAGTACAGTCCCTGTCTGCAGGAGTCAACATCAGCAGCTCTTTTGCCGCTTTTGTCAGCTTTGTCAGCTATTGTCGGGTCTGGGATTTTGTGCCCAGAGTTGTAATCGGGGGGAAATTGCGCTATAAATAGCTGCACCACATCATTGTAAAGGGTGGAAGGGGGATATCCTGCTAGGGAACCATTGTAGCTGTACGTTTGCTTTTGAATGCAAGATACACTTGGCTCTATTGACTGTTATCGTTCTTTATGCTGCCTTTACTTAGCATTTCTGCCTCATGTTGCTTATTTTATTGCTTCTTGTTATTCTGCTATCTGGATATCGGTATTTGATGATTAAGTATTCCTGGAATGCATAGTTAGAGGATACATAGGATGTATGACAGTTGTAGTTTTTGTAATGTATTATGTATTTAATTGTTGTTAGTAGTGGTGATTGATTGTTGTCGTGCTGCTTATCCTCCCCACCCAACGCAAATCATATTTGTATCTCTTTCCGCATTTTTAATTTCTTTCCTGCACTCTGAGCTTAAAACCATCCGAGAAAACACATAGGAAGCCGGCCTTCTCCGGAGATTGGCACGGAAGGCATTCCTTCCTTCCGGCCTTTCAATCTGGTGGGCGAATCTAGGGCGCATTTCACTAAATCCTTTCCTAGTGGCAGATTCGTAACCAACAGGAACTGGAGCAAAAACATTCTACTTCATTTTTCTATGTTTGCAATTTCCATGGCAACTCCATACATTGTTTTCTCCAGCAGCATAGCAATCAAATTTTGCATGCAACTATGGCTTCTAACTAATGCATCTTCGTGTCATAATGTAAAAGATCCAAGCTTCAACAATGTTTACCAATTTAATGGGTGTTTGTATTTGGGCAGCACCTCTAAGATAACTCAACAACCCTTCATCTTGATGTGCAACATTCTCCTCACATTAGCTTGCATCCATACATTGTGCCTTGTCCCTTCAACATTGATCACAATTGATCGGATGGATCCAAAACTCATTCTACCTATAGCAACAGTAGTTACATTTTCCTTTACAAACAACTCCATCATGTTTGCATGGCGTCACATCTCCACCGAAATCGGATTTTATATGTATGAGTGTTTGGACAACATCTCCATGCTTAGCATATCTACCTCACCTACAATATCTTTACTTATGTCAAGATTGTTAGTTCAACGCCTTTAACATGCACACAATGTCTGAGATCAATCATCAAGCTCGCCAAGATTGAAGCTACAACTTTGCATGGCATTCATTCTTTACAACAGCCTTTGAACACAAGATAGCCCTCGCAACATTATAGCCTTGGACGATAGTGTTAGACAAGACAACAGTCTTGGATGGCTTAGGTTCTTCAAACGACCCATATTGAATGACCTTTACACGAAATGGCTTACAACTTCATGTTAAATGGCCCCATATTGGGACGGCATGATCAACTCTTCTGTCAGATGACCAATTTATCTCCACCTTAGACGACTTCAACTCATGAATCAAACTTCTCTAGACAACCTGTTACGTCTCAGTCTTTGTTTTCCTTGTAGTAGCACCTCCATCAATTGGGCTCTTGAATGTTTGATAGTACCTTTCTTATCCCATGCGTGTTGGCTTTCTTCGGCATGCACTTTACTTAGACATTTGCTTCATTCATCTCCAATAAATGGCCTTTTCTTTTGCCTTGTTCTTCATTTGATGACATGATCTTGTTAGCACTCTTAAATTTCTTAGTCAACAGGTCATATCATTTTTCCTTGCTAGATGGACTTTTTAGACAAAATGGCTATGCTACATTTATTTTCCTCAAACACAAATTCTCTCTCGTTTTCTTTACAAAAATGTTTTTCTTCTTGTTCTTCCTAACGACCTTGTACACCAAGCATTCTTGGTCTCAGATGACCAGAGTCTACAAAACAAATATATAACAACAAACTTCTAAACATGCACCTTTAACAGCATTGTTTCTGTTCAAAAAATTGCCCAGTTGAATAGTTTCATTGGAGTTTTTGCAATGCCCAACAATGTTTTGGACCTTAGCTCCCAAGAATGATCAGGAACCGATCTTCATGTTGCCCTTCATAATGAATTTTTTCTTTCGCACGCTCCAAGAACAATGTCAACTCTAATACCTTATGTTGGACCAACAAGTTGCTAGACAAATTGTATTGATCAAAAATGTTTATATGCACAATGAAGATATAGGTGGTTGGTTTCGATAACTATCAACCACCTATTCGGGTACAGCTCCATCCTTAACCCTAACTATATGACATGATATAATAAATTCCTAACACTGGTCATATAGAATCCTGGGAACTAGACTCCACCTCCTTTTCTTAATTCCCTCACATTTCATATTCTTTATTATCCTTGGCAGATGTAATAGATTACTCGCATTGGCAAAAGGTTCATCAGACATCCTACGCATAGTCTGTAGGAATGATTTTTTCTATTTCAAGGGCAATTGGTGTTGTCATTTGCATTATGTTTTCTTGCACTTCCTTTGTTTTCTTGCCCACTAACTGGTTATGCTTTGCAGATTTTCATGTGGATGAACGGAATACCTGCCTTCCTTGTTACCCAATCACAATAATTAGTTGAGGCTTCACTCATGTTTTGGTGTAGCAAAAAATTCACCCTTATTTGTATGGTTTCAGAAACATCTCTTTGGGATTCAAACTGTCCCATTTTTTTCATTCGACTATTTGAAAGTCAAACTGATAATTTAAATTCTATTTGTCAAGGTTTGTCAATTTCCGTTCGAAAGGTGCGTACCAGAATTGCAGATATAATAAATATAATATACCTCTCACAATTTTGTTGTACCATTATATCTAGCATTTTATATTATACATTTTGTATACTAAATTCTGATTTTTCCATATTGTTCTGACATTTAAACCTGACCTTGGAAAGTTAGGTTGATTTGAATCGATATATTATAAATGCAAATGTTGAGCTCCTATTTTCCCTAAACAAGTCCCTGGAAGGTGTTCAAAATACGATGATTTTTGAACGTCAATTCCAAGAATCAACAAGGAGAACCTCCACCATACTTAGCCAGCCATCTCAAGAAATAAAGGAGGAAATTGCCTAAATGATCCTTTGATAAACTTAATTTTAATGGTGCTTTGAAAATCATACTAACATTGAAGATAGAGAAGGCATAAATTAATATAGTGAAGGTCCTAATTTGCTACATATGCATTTAATTTTGATATTTTTGCATGCAACATAGCAAAGTTGATAACATTGCATCTTAAATTGACACTGGTTTTATGAATGAATGTTGAAGAATGTAAATGGAAGGTGATTCACAAGTCCAATCTCTTCGACTGTTAACACTCAAACTCGCTTCAGAAGACAAAAAATTTAAGCTAAACTACAAAGTATGTCGTTCACAATTTATGAAAATTAATTTTAGACAAATCATACATAAGATAGCAATGAAGTAGAGAACATGTTATCAAAGATTGGGAATGGCGATTGTCGTTACTTATTGTCGCAAACAGCATTTTGTTCTAAGTGTCATAGTGATGAATTAGAACATTACTAATGCTTTTACATGTCGCCTCTCTATAGTTTGAATTAAATACTTGACAAGGCTTTTGCCTGGCAAACTATGTTCAAACTGATAAAAAGGCTACAATTGACTATGAACAAAATCCCTTTTAAAAATCCATAATCATATTATCAAAGGCTTCAATATGACATCATAAGGACATTGAATATAAAAGGAAACATCTTTTAGAAGAATTTCCAAACAAAGTTCCTGGATACATAATTCCCAATGGAACTACACGTCATATGCTTTCCAACAATATTTAACATGCTTATATTTGATCAGAACCTCTAAAATGACAAATTTATACTTTTACTGATCTCTTCTTCTGATTGAGTTAGTCTAGTGATGTCACTGACCTGTAAATTACATCAGCATTAATAAATAAGTTTAAAAATATAGTAATTTATGACATTGAATTTATGTTGAACACGGAAATCGGCAAGTGCAATTTGTGCCCGTGACAACAGTTCAACAAATGGATGAGGTGGTTCTCATTCTCCCCAACCTTTGGATCTTGGGCCAGTTCCTTTCTAACTAAGCTGAAAAACAATGAAAGAAACTAATCTAAAATGCAGAAAACAAATCTGATCTACTTTGTATAAGAGAAAAGGGTGCAAGAGAAAAGAAATGTAAAATACAGCCAAAGCCGTAGCAAGATTCAACTTTGGTGCGATTGGTGATTTCAGCAATTACTAAATAACTGCAGCGTGTAAGATCTTCGAATAACCTACAATATCAACCAAAGAGAAGGACTAACAAGGAAAAGGAGGGCCAAGCCAGTGATTCACACATTCACAAACAAAAGGTTAAAGACAATTCAATTGGAACGCCACACACAACTCTTTAGTGATTTTGCAATAGTGGATGTTTCTATACTAATCTTACTCCGAAGCGTAGCTCTAGTATACTTGAAGGCCAAAAGACCTTTGCAATGAGTATGAAACTCTTACTTATACTTGAAAATATGAAGACTAATCTAATCTTGGACTTGCAGTTCTGCCTCTTAACTGCAGTTCGAAGTTGCATGCAATTTTGCCATCCTTATCCATTTGCCAAAAATAGGCACAAAGTGAAATGCATGGATTGCGAGCAGGTTGCTCCACCGAGCAAGGCACTTGTGTTAGGAGGTGAAGTCAATATACAGATCTCTGATGTTCTTCAACAAAGTGGTGCATGGTGGTGCAGCTTATAGTGATCCTTTCTCACGTACGATTTGCATGCGTCAGGCGCACCGAGGGGGGTAGTAGGGGGGAACCGGCCGCAAAGCCCCCGAGGCAAAACAAACGACCGTACAATCATACGATGCAGGACCCTTGCAATTAATAGAAGTGGCAATTAATTAAGCGCGGTTATTAATTAACGCATTTTGGATGTATCTCAACTTTTTTGGAATCTTCTCTTGTTTTCCTATAAAAGGGAATGACCCCTTGTATTTGTATATATAGAAAAAAGGGTGCGAATGTGAAATAGTTCATTAAGATTATAGTTTCCATCGGCCCGTGGTTTTACCTGCACTCAGCAAGGTTTCCACGTAAATCTTGTGTATTGTTTTAATGTTGTTTTTAGCTTGCTTGCTTTTAATTTTCTAACAACTTGGAGAGCAAGGTGCTGCAGGAGAGGGGTGCTTCGTCGAGCAAGGCGCTCTGGAAGAGGGGTGCTTTGGGAGCAAGGCATTCTTGAGGAAAACATTTATTGCTTGGATGTTTGATGTGCTCGGAGCGAAGCATGTCTTAAGTCTCGACCTGGTCTCTTCACATCCATAATCTCATTTCACATGACCAAACTTGGTTTGGAAGCGATGGCAATAGTTAGCTATGACAAAACTTGTTCTGGAAGCGATGGTGCTTAAGAAAATAACTGGCTGAAAATACAACAGACTTATATATATCAAGCGAAACAAATATCGAAGGCATGTTCAAGGGGGCAACCTCCTTGGAAGTAGAGCTCCGATACAATTTTAGAAAAATATGAGATATATTCTACTCCAAACCCATGTCCTTACATACACTCTTATATACCCCAACCCTAATGCTTAAGGATCGAACCGCGTGAAAGAGGGGAGTCAAGCTACTAATTCCTACTTATAATAAAGGTTACATCATAATGGACCCATACACAGTAGGTGGTCAAGGTGTAAACATACACCAACACTAGACAAGTACATAACAATAGTTGTGTTTGGTTAGGGTTCTAACATGTCCTTCCTCTTCAAGAAGCTTTGTCCTTAAAGCTTGAGGTGAGGAAACTATTGTTGTAGCTAATGAAGCGGCTCCCAGGTGGCATCTTCTTACTGCAATCCATATCACTATACTAGAACATCAATGAGAGTGCAGGTGCAAAGTGTGCGTGTATATTGGTCCATAATAATTGCAGGTTCTTAGATGATTGAGCCTTCCTCATCCAACCGAGGTAGTGTTGATTGAACTTGTATACGGGTGCCAAGGGCCTTCTTTAAAGATGAGACATAGAAAACTAGATGTATAGTGGAAGAAGGCAACAATTCTATCATGCAGGCCATGCGACCAATTTGCTAGAGCAGTTTATACGGTCCATAGAATTTTGGTGCAATATTTTGACTACCACAAACTTTCAATGGTGATTCATTATAGGGTTGCAAGAATAGGAAAACCATGTCCTTGATTTTAAAACTATGCTCATAACGGTGTTGATTTGCTTGTTATCGCATACGGTTTTGTGCCATGGCCAAATTATCTTTGGGATGTTGGAGTACTTGTGCAGGCTCCACGAACGTGGAATCCATTGCTTGAACCTTAAAGCCACCTAGAATGTATGACGGTGTCCATAAACTACTTCATATGATGTCATCTTCGTGGAGTGATAGGAAGTGTTATACCATCACTCAACCAAAAGAAGCCATTTGACCCAATGAGTCAATTGTTCAAATGCAAATCAACGGAGATAAGTTTCCAAGCACTTATTGACAATTTCAATTTTCCCATCCATCTGAGGATGGTATGCTGAACTCATCTAGAGTTGTGTCATGCAGCTTAAACTCCTACCAAAAATGACTAGTCAATGTTAGGTCACGATCGAATACGATGGACTAGGGCCATGAAGGCATAAAATGGAGTCAAGGAATATTAGGGCAACAGTTGAGGCCTTGTAAGGGTGGGTTAGAGGACAGAAATGAGCATACTTAGAGAGAGACGATCCAACACCACAAGAATTACTTTACCTCTAGACTTTGGGAGCCCTTCAATAAAATCCATAGAAGTGTTCGTCTAAATGGTCTCTGAAATAGGAAGAGGTTAGAGTGTGCCCGGTGTGCAAATAGTTTCACCCTTAACATGTTGACAAGTGTCACATTCTGCAACAAAGGTCTTGATATCCATTTTCATCCCTGCCCAAAAAAATGTGTGTTTAGCCCGTTCATGTTTTTAAAAAGCTTGAATGTCTTGCCAATTGCAGAAGCATGAATTTATTGTAGTATAGACTTGCAAAGTGCCAAATTTTCAAGGATAACAAGGCGACCTTGGTACTACAAATGTTGTCTGCATGTATATCTTGGGTGAGAGTCAAGATCAGTTTGAAGTTGCTGAATTAAGGATTGCAAGGTGGAATCTTGGGTCACTTCTTTCTAAAGTTGGTGGGTTCATTGAGGAAGTGGAGCAGAAATGGCACATATCATACCTAATCCTCATATTGCTGGGATGGTGCATCAGCAACTACATTTTTCTTGCCCTTCTTATAAATGATTTCAAACTCATACCCCAACAATTTGGTAACCCATTTTTGTTGTTTGAGTGTTAATATACGCAGCTCAAGAAAGTACTTAAGGCTATGGTAGTCTGTTGTGATGGAAAAATGTCGCCCAATAAGATAAGGCCTCCATTAGTTGACAGCATGTAAGATCGCCATCATCTCCTTCTCATAAGTTGATTTTCCCAAGTTTTTGCCTAATAGTGCCTTAGTAATGAAGTCCAATGATCACCCTTCTTGCATAAGCACTATACCAATTCCACTTTCGAAGGCATCACTTTCAACCACAAATGGCTTGGAGAAATTAGTCATAGCCAACACGGGAGTAGACAACATAGCTTGTTTGAGTCGCAAAAAAACATGTTCAATGGGTTATGACCATAGAAATGAGTTCTTCTGCAACATAGTCGTTTGTTACAAGGTGAAATCAATATCCAGATCTCCAATGTTCTTCAATTCCAAACCATAGATATTAGCAGCGAGGTGTATGGTGGTGCAGTTCCAAATCCATCCCCATGCGTTGTTCATATGCGCTGAGTGCGCCGAGCGCGTCGAGGGGGTTGCAAGGGGGAACCTGGCCAGTTTCCTCGTGCTTGAGGGCGACCCGAATTTTTTGGACGTCTGGTCAACCGTACGTTGTGAGAGGCAACGAACAGTTCTTGAAAGAGGAAGCGTACAATTTTTTGGAAGAAGAAGAGAACAGTTTTTGGAAGAGGAAGTGAATAGTTTTTTAAAGTCTTCCTTTTTCGAAAAGGAAACAAACAGTTTTTTGTTTTTCTATAAAAGGGAAATGAGCCCTTGCATGTAAAAGTTGATTGAATGTAAAAAAGTTTGTCGAAATCAATAAAAGATCGAAGCTGCCATTACCCCGTGGTTTTTCTTGCACATTGCAGGTTTTCCACGTAAAATCTGTGTTATTGTTTTCTACGTTATTGTGTTTTCTTCTTGCACGTAATTTGATATTTTTCTAACATCTGGTATCAGAGCCTAGGGTTTTGTGCGAGTGGGAGCTGCAATAATGACTAGAGGTGTAACCAAGTTTGAGATTGAAAAGCTTGATGGCAAGAACTTCGCCCTATGGAAGATGAAGGTGGAGGATTTGCTAGTTCAAAACAACCAAGCCCTAGCCTTGAAAGGTGTCACGAACCAAGCAGCATGAAAGATGAGGAGTGGGCAACGTTGGACAGGAAAGCGGTTTCTACAATCCGTCTATGCCTAGAAAACTTCGTCTTGTTCAATGTTGTTGAAGAAAAGATTGTGGAAGCCCGTTGGAAGAAGCTTGAAAAGTTGTATGAGACGAAATCTGCAACAAATAAGGTTTTTTTTTTAAAAACAGCTTTATAGCCTAAGGATGAAGGAGGGTTCATCTGTGTCAGATCACTTGAATGAGTTTAATACCCTTATCAATAAACTGGTTTCACTTAATGTGAAGATGGAGGATGAGGACAGAGCTATCACCCTACTTTGTTCGCTCCCAGATACTTGGGATCATTTGGTGATGGCCATCAGCAATGCATCATCAAGAACTCTAAAATTTGATGATGTCGTAGCCGCTTTGTTGGTGGAAGAGTTGAAGCAAAAAACGTCTCTATAACCCTCAACCAGTGAAACCCTAGTTGTGAGAGGTCAATCTTTCGAGAGGAGTCAACAAGGTAGATCACAATCCAAATCTAAGTCTAAAGGATGCAAGCTAAAAGGGAAGTGTTGGCATTGTGGGAATCCAGGGCACTCAAAGAAGGACTGTTGGTAACTAAATAAGGAAACAAATGGTGAAAAGCAATTTCAGCCATCACCTGAGGCCAGTACAGTAAATTACGAGAGACGGAAACATGTGAGGCTTTCTGTATCAACAACAGCAGATTTATTTTATATAACTGGTTTTTGGACTCGAGTGCATCTTTCCACATGTCTCCTCACAAAGACTGGTTTGACAAACATCAGCCATATAGTGGTGGGATGGTCTACTTGGGTGATGATCACCATTTAGAAATTGTGGGAAGAGGGAACATAAGGATCATGTTAGACGATGGTAGAGAAAGGATGTTATGTGATGTACGACATGTGCCTAATTTGCGGAAGAATTTGCTCTCAATCAAGATGATGGATAAGATTGGGTATTCTATCACTTTCAGTAACAACTACTGCAAAATTACCAGAGGAGCCCTTGTAGTAGCAAAAGGAGAATCTTATGGAACCCTATATCGTTTATGTGGTAATACGGTGACAAACCATGCTGCAGCAACAACTTCAAGTCAATATGCAATAATGTTCTGGCATCAACGCCTAGGACATATAAGTGAAAAAGGTTTGAAAATTCTGCATGACCGAGGTATGCTTTCTGGGATTAAGTTTTGTAATTTAGACTTGTGTGAGCACTGTATTTTTGGCAAACAAAAGATGTTTTGGTTTACTGCAAGCCCTGGTAAGAGTTCTGATTTTCTGCAACTTATACATTCTGATATATTTGGACCAGTATATAAAATTCTTGTATATCGACTTCAAGTGGGAGAAAGTTTGGAGGTGAAGTCAATATCCAGATCTCCAATGTTCTTCAGCAGCAAGGTGTATGGTGGTGCAGTTCCAGATCCATCCCCATGTGTTGTTCATATGCGCCGAGCGGGATTCGAGGGCTCCACCATCGGCTCGAATTTTTTGGGCGTCCATACAACTGTATGTTGTGAGAGGCAACGAACAGTTTTCTGGAAACAAACAATTTTTGGAAGAGAAAGCGAACAGTTTTTTGGAATTGGAAGCGAACAATTTTTGGAAGAGGAAGCGAACAGTTTTTTGGAGTCTTCCTTTTTTGGAAAGGAAACAAACAATTTTTTGTTTTTCTATAAAAGGGAAATGACCCCTTGCATGTAAAATTTGATTGAATGTAAAAAGTTTGCCGAGATCAATAAAATATTGAAGCTGCCATTGCCCCGTGTTTTTTCCTGCACATTGCAGGTTTTCCACGTAAAATCTGTGTTATTGTTTTTTTGCGTTATTGTGTTTTATGCTTGCACGTAATTTGAAATTTTTCTAACATCGTTAAAGGAGATGTAATCTTTCCATAATCACGGATAAATTTTTTATAATAGCCAATGAGGCCTAGGAAACCCCGAAGACTTTTCAGTGTGTGTGGTTTGGGCCATTCTTGCATGGTAGTAATTTTTTTAGGATCCACCTTGACCCCTTCCCCTGAAACTATATAGCCTACGTATTCCACATCCTGCATCCCAAAAGAACACTTGGATCATTTGGCATGTAGTTGATTATCAGCCAAGAGTTGTAGGGTCTGACCTAAATGTTGCAAATGTCCCACCCATGTACAACTATAAATCAAAATATCGTTGAAAAAGACAAATAAATTTAAGCAAAAAAGGTCAAAATATTGCATTCATGAGACTCTAAAAGGTGGATGATGTATTGGTAAGACTTAATAGCATGACAAGGAATTCATAATGGCCTTTGTGAGTGCAGAATGATGTCTCTGGAATATCATCTTCCCACAATCTAATATGATGATAGTCTGAATGAAGATCCAACTTTGAGAAGAAGCGAGCAACATGGAGTTCATCGAATAGCTCATCAATTACAGGAATGGGGAATTTGTCCTTGATGGTAATTTTGTTAAGTTCTTGGAAATCCACACATAACCGCGAAGACCTATCTTTCTTACGAATCAAAAGTACTAGGGAAAAATATGGGTTGACAAAATGACCCCTACTGCTAATAACTCTTACACCATCTTGTCAAGTTTTGTCTTTTGCACATATAGGTACCAGTAGGTACGAATGTCCAGCGGTAGGCTTCACAGGACAAGCTCGACAACATGATCGTGGGTGCATCATGGTGGTAACCCTTGTGGTTCAACAAATTTGGGTGCATGTTTATCCACAATTTCCTGAAATTCAGTTGGCTTAACTGTAGCATTGGTATTTAGGGCCTATAGTGCAAACAGGTGTGCCACCACCCCTTAAGATGATTTCTTCATAAGTTTTTCCATTCGATGTGAGCTAATGAGTTGGGTAGGACTTGTTGTGATCCCACGAAGAGTGTATTGCTTCCCATGTTCGACGAATTGCATCCATAGCTTAAAAAAAGTCTCATACTATCAGGCCCAAGGTACAAAGCCATTGAGTTCCCAACACAATGTCACAACCCCCCAAAGGAAGGGAAAACATGTCCACCCTGAGGTTGTAGTCGCCCATCATCACCTTTACATTTTTGCATTATCCTTTGCATGGTAGAATACCCCCGCAATGATGACTTCAAATGAATTGCAAGAGTAGATGTAACATTATGCTTTTTTAGCTACCCAAGGATCAATAAAATTGTGGGTGCTACCAGAACCAATGAGGATTATGAGTAGTTAGCCCTTGAAATGCCCTACCACTTTCATGGTCTAAGGAGTAGAAATTCCAACTAATGCATGTATTGAAATTTTAGGTGGTTGGTCCTCTATCGGTTCAAACTCTTCAAGTTGATCTTCTTCTCTATGGTCCTTCCCTTCATCATGTGGTTCCCTAGTGGAAGGTTCGCCCACATCGAGTAAATATAGTTTTTGTTGTACACACTTGTGGCCCGGAGAATATTTATCATCACAATTGTAACATTGTCATGGCTCCATTTCTTCTCAAGAGAGACATTTGATTTGGGGTGGTTTGTATCCTGAGTTTGATGTTGTCTAGGATGGAAACAGGATTCGAGCTTGTGGCAATTAAAAAATACATCTTTGAGCTACGAATTTATCTTTAGCAAGACTAGCCAATCCTACAGTTGCCATCATGTTGTTTGGCTTGAATATTTTCACTTCAACACAAATATCTTCCTTTAATCTACTAATGAAACAACTTTGGAAAAACTCGACACTCAATCCCCTAGTGTGATTTGTCAACTTTTCAAACCATCTGGTAATCATGAAAAAATGTCATCTCTCTTAACTTGGTGAGGGCTCCAATGAAATCTTCATACTCGTTGGGTCCAAAACAAGTGAGTAAATTCAGCCCAAGTGAGTTGTGGATGCAGATTCTCTAACCATTGGTACGATTGAACTGCTTCATGTTATAGGTTGAAAGATGCAAATGGGAGCCTTTGATTATGGGGAGTGTCATGAAAAGAAAAATATTGTTCGGCCCGATACAATCAATTGGTTGGGTCCTCTCCATAAAATTTTGGAAAGTCTAGCTTGGGCATTCTCTGGATTGTATTTAGAGGCAAGGTATTCCATGCTCTGCCCTCGAAACTACCATCTTGATGCCCTAGTGATTGTCCTACCTGTTGGCCACGGATCTGCCACCTAGGAAGGACTTGGTGTGTCAATGCGCCCTAGACCCGCAGACCAACATTGAAAGGCCGGGAGGAAGGGATGCCCCCGTGCCGATCTCCGAAGAAGGCCGGCTCCTTTCCTAACCTACTTGGGGGTTTTTAGATAAGAGTGCAGGAAAGAGATTAAAAAGGGGGTAAAGGGAACTGGAAAGAGATTGAAAAAGATAAGGGAACAGGAAAGAGATGTAAATACCATGCGTTTCGGGTGGGGGGAGAACAAGCAGCATGATCGCAAATTTGCATCCGAACCAACAACAATTAAAACAAAGCATGTAACAGAAATTGCAACTGCGATTCTATCCTATGTATCCTTCTGTTTTGTATTCCAGATCCAAATAATCACCAATGCTCAAATCCAGGATTCATAATTCAAACAGACAGAAATATAAATGGACATGAAGCAAAAATACTAGCAGAAGGCAGCATAAAAGACAGAGACAAGAAGCAGAGCCAAGGATGCTTTGAATTAATTAGAAGTTGGTCCGTCACAGCAGAGTCCTCTAGCAATATGTTCCCCCTCCACCCTTGTACAATCTATCAGTTCACGCTCATCTGTCCGGTACCCTGGCGGCACACCTTCCGTCACATCTTTGACTCGAATCTCGAGGCTGGACACCTGTCAGCATCTGATGGAGGGGGAAGAAATCGTCTTTAAGCTCAGCCTTTGTATGAGCGCAGTCGGGCGGATGAGCGCAATTGGGAAGGCCTCCGTGCCTTAGAAAATTTTTGGGCAGGTTTCAACATTCTTTGCCCGAGTGCGCACAGGTCAGTGAGCGAAGCCCGACTTCGCTGCGAAGTCGGGCAGCTCAACACTTAGTCGTTTTTCTGGAGATACCATGATGGGCTGCCCAACTGCGCTCTTCTTCCAGGGCGCAGCCCGACTTTGCTGCGAAGTCGGGTTGCGCACCCAACACTTAGTCGTTTTCTTCAAGTGAGCTGCCCAATTGCGCACGAATTTGAGGGCGCAGCCCGACTTCGCTGCGAAGTCGGGTTGCGCACCCAACACTTAGACTTTTTTGGGATGTCCTTCACTGACAATGCCCAGGTGCGCACAAAACTGAGAGCGCAACCCGACTTCGCAGCGAAGTCGAGGTTCGCTCAATACTTAGTCAAATTTTGGGCTCAACTCTCTGCACGTCAACTCCCCAAGTGCGCACAAAATTAAGGGCGCAGCAACACTAACACTTAGAAAATTTTGGGCCTTTGGCTTAGCGCAGTCGGGAGGATGAGCGCAGTCGGGCAGGGCCCGACACTTAGAATATTTTCTGGCCTGAAATTGCGCTTCTTGGTCCTGCTTCCCGGGGCCATAACTTTTGATCCGCTGACCCGATCGCCTATTATAATATATCGTCGGAAAGCTAAGGAAAATATCTGCAATGATAAAATATCCAAAGCTTATTTCATCCATTTTATCACCCCCGTTTATGGCCCGCGAAAACCCGAACACCTCCGCATGCTCTTTGCCGCTTTAAAGCTCCATACTTAGGCCAAAGTTTATCAAAAAATTTAATGTGGCAAAATTGCCAACACTACCAAAATGTCATATTTTGCATTTAGGCCTATTAAACGACTCCCAAGGTCGTCCATTTTATGCAATTTGGATAATTTGGATAATGCCTAAAGAATTTGTGACCAAAGGTTTTCAATTTGTTTCACCCGGTTGCCTGACCACTAACTCTTGAGTAGCTCCAGTACCGCCAACTATTTTGTCACTTTAGGGTCTCCAAATAAATTTATCAGAGTTGTATGTCAAAATGATCGTCTCAAAGAGAAGATCGAAATGGACTATACTACAATATGATGAATTTTGGATTTTTTTCTAACTGGTTAAATGATTGCTCTGAAATGGACTATTGACAATTGATTGCTCTGACTACCAAACTGCTTATTCTTTGCACTGTCAAACTGACAACTGACTACTCTAACTATCAACTATATATCCTTTGTACTATCAAACTGTATATTCTTTGTATTGTCAAATTGTATATTCTTTGTACTATCACACTAGATATTCTTTGCATTGTTATTCTTTGTACTATCACACTAGATATTCTTTGCATTGTGAGACTGTGATTGGAGTAGTCTCTTCTATAGTATGCTCAAATCTGGTTTTGGTTTTGACTGGGAAAGGACTTGAAACAAGGTTTCAATAGGGATAACTTAATTCAAGGTGTGTCTAATTTTGTGGGCTCTATAAGATACAATCTCAATCGTGATTAGTGGTTCCCAATATTTCAAAGCTCTAACTACGGAGGGTTCCACCATACCCATACCCACACTATCCGTTTCCAAGGGTACTGTGAGAGTAACTTCTTGAGGCTAACTGCTTGCTGATGCACCACAAAATTCAAACGATCAATATCTTCCTCTGCATGAAGGCTTCTCCTATTCCAAGGGGGTCTTCCTATATACCCGACGGTACGTGGGATGTCGCAACCTTATACAAGTGTTATCTAAGGCCTTGGTATTGGAATTTGAGCACCCCTCACTTCACTAGACACTTTATGGGCAATCTAGCTTGGCCAAAAACGACAACTCCTCCATTATATTTTAAAACCCCCAACACAAGGTTTCTAACCTAATCCACTAAAAACAAAAGAAAAAAAATGTGTTTTTTTAGAATGAAAAAAAAAAAATACAAAATACAAAAAAGTAGAGAAGGACAAGCACTATTGTTATTGTTGCAAAACATAGCCCGAGAAAGAGCTCTGATACCACTTGTTAGGAATCTTCAAATAAAAATAAGCATAAACGCAACAACAATGTAGGAATTAATGGAAATGCTTATAACTAAATGATCATGAAAATGAAATAACAAAAGTGCTTAAGAAAATAACTGATTGGAAATACAACAAACTTGTATTAATCAAGCAAAACAAATATTGCAGGCCTATTTGAGGGAGCAACCTCCCTTAAAGTAGAGCTTGAATTACAATTCGAGAAAAGTATGAGATACTTCTACTCCAAACCCATGTCCTTATATAGACTCTTATTTACTCTAACCCTAATGCTCAAGGGTCGGACCACATGCAAGAGGAGACCTGAGCTACTAATTCCTACTTAAAATAAAAGTAAAGGTTACATCATAAAGGGCCCATACACACTAGGCACCCAAGGTGCAATAAGTACATAACAATGGTTGTGTTAGAAGAGGTTCCTACCGCACTCTTTAAGGTAAGAGAAATGTCCCTTAACACGTTCAATCTCTTTGCCATTTTCATCCCAAAGAAATTACACTTCTTTTGGCTTGATGTTTGAGACTTCAACTCCGTTATCTTTGCCTTTGCCTCTACACATGATTGCTTGAGCTACGCAATTTCTTTATTTTTCTACTCTTCTAGCTCTTCAGTAATGGTTTTCAACTATTTTATCTGCTCTTGCAAAACACGTTCATTTTCTTCTTGCCTCTATCTTATTTAATTTTGTTCTTCTGCCAACTCTTGCATGGTAGCAATTTGTTGTTTCGGTTGTTCTTCCCTCGCCTTCAGCTGTTCTCTCAAAACCTGAATCTGTTGTTCTGCTTCCTACCTCCCATGATTCCTCTCAGTTTCTAGTTGCTTTTCAATTTCTTCTCTCTTGTTCAAGCAATTGCACTTCTTCCTCCTAGTACCACTTTTCTTGCTTTGTTGGTTGTTTGACTTCTATCTTTGTTATAGTTTTCTGCAATTGATCTTGCAATTGAGCTACTACTTCTTGCTTGTGTTCAATGGCCATCTGTAGCTTGCGAACTTCTTCAATTTTCTCTTAGGCCTGCCCCTTATAACGCTTAGCTTCCCAATCTTCCTGCAACAGTCTAACCTTTAAGATATCTAGTATGTCCACGACTAAGATCTGATCTAAGTTCGAGCACCTAATAGGTGTTTCTGATCTAGGATAATGTGACGAAGCATCAAGGTTTAAGTCAATAGGTAGAGAAGTTGTGGTGTAAATGAATGAGGAAGGTAGTGAGGTTGAGGTGGAAGGACAAACAACTTGTTTAATTTGTGTGAAAACTTGTTCCATGCTAACACTAGTGGCAGTTACTGTAGATTTAGGAAAAACAAGCTTTTTTTCTATGATACTTTTGGCTTGGAGGGTGATGGTCGTACAACTAATGCAAGTCTATGTGGAGAGGCATTGGGTCTATGTGCTTCAATTGTGGGAATGGTTGTGTTTAATGATGGTGGATGGAGCACAACAAAAGATGTAAGGGGAATATTGGATCATAATCTTTTAGGTTTCATAACTCCATGCTATGACATCATTGTACTTGGCACATAATTCTTTGAATAGGAGCTTTTCCTAGTTTGTGCAATCTTTCCCGAGCAAGAGGGACTTCCCTTCACTAATCTCAATTGGTTGGCAATCTAACATCTTCACTTTGAGACTAGACTTTCTCACATTGTCAACTGGAATAAACAAACTCTCAAGTGTGATCAGACCTTTCGGTAGCTAGTTGGTCTTCAATTGAATGATTCCATCTTTGATAGTTATCGTATTCATTCGTGTTCTCCACATGTTGAGCCTCTCGAATCAAGAAATAAACAATTTGTTCATCATTATTGAATACCTGACAGTGATTTGAGTTGTCCGGCACTGGTGGATTGCATACCATCTCCAATTCCCTAGGCTTGGTCCATATGTGGCAGCCAAAAATCCCTACACTAGCACCATTATGAGTCCTTGCTCCATCAAAACATGACCCAAGGTTGTTCTCTACTATGTATATGCCTCTTAGTCAATGTCGGTAATTGTTTTGGCTCTTAAAAAACCAAGCAATTACCCATTTTCGTCTCTTCGAACAACTCTTCATCGTTCCCTTCAACAATTTCTTTAATCATGTTGATGATCATATCTCGTTTTGGAGACTAGCTCTCCTTTGTCAAATTCCTTATCCACGAATTCAAGCAACTTGTTCCAATTCACTGTCTCACCATCCTCCAGCAACAAATAGTTACAAGGGGCCTCATTCTCAATCTTGATTATTTTGCCATTGCTTGGCACTTTCATAAATGTATAATCCATAGCTAGGTACCCGCTACCTGACAGTTTCCACATCCATTCCCTTGACATGAGCATACCAAAGTAAGGACACAGGTCTACCACTTCCACTTTTTGTACCACCGCTAGTTTAGGGTGTCGAGCTACTGTCATGACTAAATATTTCAAGGTTCCTACGACATTCACCTTGGTGCCATCCATTTGAATGGGTGCTCTTGTGATATTGGTATTCATTAGACCCATCTCGTTGCAAACTGCTCTTGGCATTACCGTCACAGCAACTCTTGAGTCAACTATGTAGCTACAAAGGTACTCTTTGATTTTCAAGGTAATGTAGAAGGGTAACAACTTCATGTCTTGGGCTTGGGGGTATTAATAACATCTACATCACTTACTAGTTTGTCTGTTGGATCTCTTGCCATGGGGTTTTGTTCGTCGACAATTGTTGCTTGAGTTAGGGTTTATATTGCTTGTGCGGCTCTAGCCATGAAATAGGTCCTTTCTTCCTCTTTTAGAGCTTCTTGCAACAAATCTCTTTGACCAGGTAGTGAAAGGGCTTCCAGCATGCTTACTTTAGCAAGAATCTTCCTCAATTCATTGGTAATGTTAAATATCGATTCTAATTTGCCATCTTTAGCCATGTATTTTACATGCATGAATCACCTATACTACTTTGCTATAGTCACCCTTCCCTCACTTGTTAGTGAGGTGTACCATGTATTCCTCTCAGTTGCCATATTCAACTCTTATATTGCCTTTCCTTTGTCTGCTTGAGCCCTATTTGTAGCCCCTTCAGGTCCTCCACTCTTGGATGCCTTGTTCTATGGTACTGCAACATTTGGTTGAGAAGGTCGTCCTCCCTCTTTCCCCTGTTGTGTTGATGACGTTGGGTCCTGACCTGGAATCTACACCAACATTTGACCTCTCTTCAAGACCATGGTTCCTAGACTTGTTTTGGCACCTACATTGGATTGTGGGGGTTGAGGGGAAGGTCTGATTCTAGATAAATACTCGGTATCTCTCCTCTTGTTGTGTGAGACCTCATCCTGTTGTTGATTCATCAATAAGGCTTGCTCCTCAAAAGGGCAGAATTCGTCTTTGAATGTCACGAAATTCACTAGTACAACATTATTCGTGTTCAGGACCATATACATCAGAGGTAGACCTATGACTTCCTGATTTGTCCATTGTTCGTTAGTGGCTTGCTAATTGGTTCATTGTTGGTTAACAGCTTGTTGATTTGTCATGAATGGATCAACCCTAAAGGATGCATTTGTTGTCGCTTGACCAACCATTGCAATATGTTGGTTTGGGCACTGCTTGCAACAACACACTCAACTCGGTTAAGTCCAATGTTGCAGGTGAAATACCACAAGGAATTAATCTCTAGATCGATGTTTACCATGTTATTTTGCAATTGATTTACCACTGACCCACTTGCTCATTGAGGTACTTGGTCCTTGGTCTGATGTTGCCACCCTCCTACCTGCCTTTGACTAATCATCATTTTGTTGCTCAAGTCCCTGACCACAACTTTTGGTTCATTTAGATCATTCATTATATTCGATACTCCTCCAACTTGTGATTGACCTTGAGTTTGGTAAGCAAGATTAGAGGTAGGTGCAAGCAATGCCAAAGTCTGATTTGGCTAAACAATGGAACTTGGAATGTATTGGCATGGGTACGTGACAGTGCATAGGGTGTTTGATTGAGTTGGAATCAAGGGTGTTAGAGGAAAACAATGGTCTGAGGCTGTTGGTAAGCTTGTAGATATGGAAAAATGGGAATGGAAGATAACTGAGGTGACAAGTACTAGGCCTAGGGAGAAGCACTTGGAATCAGATGTGTGGCATAAGTCATGGGGGAGAGTTGGTGGTAACTTACCTACTTGGACGAGAATCTCCTCAACACAGGCAGCTTCTCCAAATGTCGTAGCAAAAGTGAATAGATTCTTATTGCGCACCATCATGGTTGGATTCGTATTCTGCACTATCATAGCTAAGTCCAAATGTAAGGTTGTTACATAATAAACTAAGGATCCTTCATCCAACAGTAATTTTGAATGGTATTAGGTGAACGGTGCAAAGGAATTTCCTGTTAAAATCATGAATGCTCTCATTTGGATACCTTAACATGTTCACCTGACCGAATATCCGTTGGATGGACAACCAATACGCTTTATGAATGGTTCTAAAATCAAGGCCCAATTCACTATTGATTGAGGGGTCCTTGAAAATTCCAATCAAGGAGATACTACTAAGGTCTCGGCTATACTGCATCGGGTAGGGTTGTTGCCCTTGGCTATACTGCATAGGTTGGTTTAAGCCATAAGGAGCTATCACCTATCCTTATGGTGCTTGGACGTTAGCGGTCCTCCATACACCTACAATGGAAGGTTATGCAATGTTTGAAAATTCTGCCCAACGGGTACAAATTTTTGGGTTGTTGCTACAAACATTGAGTGAATTGTTGCGGTGCATTCTGCAAGAATTGTTGTTGGTTTTGAACAATCTATTGTGGTTGGAACTGTTAGAGAGGAGCAATTTGTAGGGGTTGGCCCATTTGTATTTGCGGGTTCTGAGTAGCATTAGGATTTTGAATCATTTGTTGGAGCTACATCAATGGATTCAGCTATACACTCTAAGCCACTTGTTGCAAATTCTTCACCACTTGTGTATTCTGAGGCACTTATGATGGCAAATTATGGGCCACCAATTGTTGTTGATCCTATGCAATTTGTTGCAATAGATTTGTACAGCCTGTTGCACTAGATTTGTATAGCCTGCTGCAATAGATTATGCACAACCTGTTGATGTAGGTTCTAAACAGCCTATTGTTGCAAGTTTTATATCACTTGTTATATTTGTATAGCAATCACCTGTTGCAGATGTGACAATGCAGATCTTTGAGAGCTTTGAGGCATATATTGTATCTACCCTCTAGGGGCTTATTGGTTTTGCCCAACCGATGTTCGTTGACCTTGCAACAACTGAGGATTTTGGGATTGTTGTAATGCTTGTTGTGTGATATGTGGCCCTTATTGTTGAAATTGAGAACTTTGGGAACTAGGCGACTGATTGGATAAAGCTTGCTACCCTTGTGTCATTTGTTGAGACATCGGTGTTTGTTGAAACAGTTGCACCACTTGATGTCGTGGACCACTTATGGTAGGTGTGCCCAAGAAACCAAGAGGAAGGCCAAGCTAAGTAGTTTTGACTGCCTTCATATCTAGTGGCAAGTTCTGTGACCCACTTCTTTGTCCTATGTGGGGATAGGGTTGCAGTTGTTCCACAACAAGATTGGGATTTTGCTACTATAGAATAGCTTCTATTGGCATCATGTCCAACACTAATGTTGTTTTCTCCCCCTCTAAGTCTAATTAACGTCCTCAATCTTTGGTTCCTCCAAGGGGTGATTAGAGTCTTGCATCCAAATGGTTGTACCTGCCTTCAAGTTCTTATGGTAAGCAAGCAGTTTGACATAATCATTCTCTTTCCTCATTAAATGTGAATTGAATCTTGTATTCATAAACAAATCCAAGGAGAAGACTGCGAAACTTGCACCAAAAAGCGAAAAACCGATGCAGTTGGTGGGATGAGTTCATGATCTACAAGCAAGGTGCTCGACAAGCGAGGCCACCAACAAGAGGGGTGCTCTAAAAGCGAGGTGCTCGATGAGTAGGACACAATGAAAATGGGGGCACTCTACATTTTCTTGTGGGTCTCACTTTTGCTTACTCCCCTGCCTTCATTGTTTGCCACTTTCAGTCTTTCTTGAGAAACGAAAAAATTTCAATTAAAATTTGAGCACAATTCTTGATTAGAAAGCAAAAAACAAAGTTGCCATTGCATGAAAATTACAAGGTATGAAATCTGAAATGGAAAACAGCTCATAAATTTTGATACAAAAAAGATTGGTGGGTTTCATGCACGTCAACAAAGCACGCAAACTTTTTTTACAAATATGAAAAATATGTGTTTACTTCAAAGCTGCAAAATACATGCAAGTGAGTTAAGATAGATTTTGTGTTGAAATTGTACTCATGTATCCTACCAAGCGTACCAAAACTCCTAAACACGAAAATCGACAAGTCTAATTTGATCCCATGACCACAGTTCAACAAATGGATGGAGAAGGTTTCATTCTCCCCAACCTCCAAATCTTGGGTCGGTTCCTTTCTAACTAAGCTAAAAATCAATGAAAAAAACTAATCTAAAATGCAGAAAACAAATCCAATGTACTTTGTGTAAGAGAAAAGAGTGCAAGAGAAAAGAAATGTAAAACAAGGCCCAAGACATAGCAAGGTTCAACTTTGGTGTGATTGGCAATATCAGCAATGACCGAATAATTAACGTGTAGGATCTTCAAATAACCTGCAATACCAACCAAAGAGGACTAACAAGGAAAAGGAGGGCAGAACCACTGATTCCCCACAGAGCCAAGGAAAAGGTCAAAGATAGTTGAATTGGAATGATATACACAACTCTTTATTGATTTTGCGATTTTGGATGTTTCTATACAATCTTACTCCAAAGAGTAGTTCTAGTATGCTTGAAGACCAAAAGACCTTTACAATGAGTATGAAACTCTTAGTTATACTTGAAAGTAAGAAGACTAATGTAATCTTGGACTTGCAGTTCTACCTCTAAACTGCATTTCAAAATTATATGCAATTTTGTCATCCTTTTTCATTTGCCAATAATAGACACAAAGCGAGGCACACAAACTGAGAGTGGGGTGCTCCGACGAGCAAGGCACTCTGCCAAGCAAGATGCTCTGAGAGCAAGGCACTCTGGAAAGGAAGCATTCTAGACGAAAAAGTGTATTGCTTGGGAGCGTGATGTTCCCAAAGAGAAGCATGTCTGAAGTCTCGACCTAGTCTCTTCACATCCTTCATCTCGTTTCATGTGATATAACTTGTTCTAGAAGCAATGGTAGTAGTCAGCTGCTACAATTCATTTATATGCAATTTGAATATTCTCCTCTCTTAATATCAACAAGAACAGTAAAGACAAAAGAGATCTTAATTGGGAAGGATGTGTAGGCGTAAACAAGGCAATGTTACATGAACAAGTTTATAAATTTTCTTTGACAAATAATTAAATACTACTGACTACTAACATGAACAGATCAAGTTGTCACATTAGCAAAGCGAGCTTTGAGTGGTATTGGACTATTTTAAGGGAATAAATTAAAGTATATTTGACTTTTTTTGACTAGTTCGACTATCATAAATGTTATTTCATGAATATTCTAAACTAGTTGACTTTGTAAATGCTATGAATGACTTGTGATTGTATTTAATGTTATTGGCTAAAAAAATATAGAAGTTGACTATAATGGGTGTTATTAATCTAGTGTTTTGTTGTTATGAGTCATGGTATATTGTCTATAATGACAATATTTCAGGGTTAAGCTCTGATTCAAAAGCATGTAATGATCAAATCTTTCAGGCTAATCCCAATTCTAAAATTGAATGTCATAGTGAAGTGCTTCAAGGTTAAACCTTGATTTAAAATTGGGCTATAATGATGGAACCATATGGGGTTAAACTCTTATTTAAGTTGTTTATGACCCACACTCAACTTGGTCTGGTTTTTGGGCCTTTTCTTTGCTGCGAGACTTTATTTTCTTTGTTGATTTTGTATTTGTTGCAGCTCTTTTGTATAATCTCATGCTTGTTGAATATTTTCAACTTAAATAGCCATTCATGTTGTAAGAGATTTCAAGTGGGAAGCAAATCAACATTGTTTATGCAAGAAAAAATTACCAATAGAAAAACCATCTAGGAGCCACAATTAATTCTCTTACCTTTGGCCATTTTTCTTTGCCTTTTTTACTTGATCCAACCTGATTTAGCCTTTGATTTAGCCTGATCTTGCCTCGATCTAGCTTTTGTCTAGCCCAATCTAGTCTGATCTAGTTCCAATACAGCCCAATCTCTCTATTTTCCCATCATTTCCCCTTTACCAAATTTTTGCCCTTTTGCCCGTCTTTACCCTTTTTTGCCACATTCTAGGCACTCATTATTGATAGATCAAGTTGATCAACTCATTAAGACTTGTGCAACTTCTACAAGTTTTATAACTTGCAAATCACATTGCTTGTGTCAAATCTTGAGATTTTAGCCATTTTCCCCTACTATTTTACCCTCTTTTGCTGCATTCTAGTCACATATTATTGGTAGAACAAATTAACTCAATAAGGCATGTGTGACTTGCATGAGTTTGATAACTTGCAAATCACATCCCTTGAAGTCAAATCCTGAGTCATTTAAATATCTTAATCACATCATCCATTTTGCTTCTCAACAAGAGCCTTAAAATTCCACAAACTAATCACACACTTAAACCTTATGCTCCAAATCATCAATTTTTGTTTTACTAATATTGAATAGAAGATAATACATGCTTTGTACCTTTCAAATAGGAATTGGGATTGAACACATCTAATAATTACTGCGCTAAAGTAAGATAATGGGCCCACCAGACGGAAGATCTCTAACCATATTTAGTTCCAAAATTAAATTTAGATCATTGTAATCCATATATACAAGACTTTCATGCCACAATTACTGGGATCATCAATGTATGTAACAAGTATATGCACAGCCTATAGATCATATCTTATAAAAAACAATAAGATCTAACATCAAGAAATCCAATAATCTGGATTCTAAAATTACTCTAACCATGGATGTTTTGTTATAAAGCTCAACTTCCTTACTTTACTTTGTGATTTAAGAAGAACAGAGAGGGTTGAAGTTAAGTCCTAGAACAAACCGCTACTACTCTTTACTCTTAAACAGCATCATTGCCATATGAATCTTATCTTCACTGTTATTGATGTGAAGAGAAAGAAAACGCCAGCATGATAAGCGATATGATGTGCAGCAAAATTCAACAACTTGATGATGCCTACTAAGATAAAATGCAATCAAAGCAAGAGGAATAAGAGCATTCTACTCAAATTTACATGATTGTTGTTGCTTGATATGGAGACAACTCAATTGACATACTTCCTCTTGAAGCAACCCTTAACATGATGTCCAAATATAGCAAAGAAGGAATAAATGTTTGTTGGGTTTTTTGCTTAAATGCTTTTGACCTTGTTTCCGAATTCTAGGTCACTTTTGCATCACAGGTTTTTAGGACATGTCCTGGTCACAAACACATGATCTTGAAATGCAATTTGCTTAAGCTGGTCATAGCATGTCGGTTCTTGCTTTTCCAAAAAATCATTAGCATTATTAGACGTATTTCTTTGAAGACTCGGGTTCGATCTAGGCTGGTGCATTCCCTGCAAATATGTGGCTCGAAATGTGTTTCAAAAATGAGACAAGGTTGAGTTTGATTCCTGGGTGAATTTTGACAAAAGATAATCCTCTCATGTCATTGGCTTTCTCAATCGAAGGGAACCATAGATCAAAAGGGCACCTATCAATAAGCTATGTGCCGCTCCAATTTAATGGGATGCGCTTTAGTTGATGCTCAGATTTTCAATCCCATGATCGCTGCTTCAATTCTCCAGTGTAACCTTGCCTGCTTAGGGGCTGTTGTTACTAAGTTTTGCCCAAAATAAATACCATTTTTATTTTTTGGTTTTTGGTTTGAATACTTCACCGGTTGATAATCAATGTTAATGTTTAATTCTTTATTAAGGCAAGAAAAAACATTGAATATTGATAAGTAATCAGCAAAGCATTCAAAATCTAAATAATGATGTCATTCTTCTTTACCTTATGATCCCATCCAAAAAATTGCATCTTCAAAGAACTTATCTGCCAAATATACATAGAAACATCAGATTCAAGTTTTGAACGGGCCAATACAACCTTCAATTGTGAAACTTTACTCGATGCAACATTTGAAGATAGATCTGATAAGGTAGCCCATTCCTGTTTTGTCATAGTGGCACATTTTGTTTTGAATCCCGTTAGAAATAGGTGGCTAAAGAACGACACATGATTCCTCCTCTTCTTGTTAACATGATCACTATTAGTATTTCTTATATATATAGAAGCTTTCCTATTGACAAGTGATGCAATGGCTGCAGAATTAAATAATCTTAATTTTGACATTTTTTATGGTTGACAGTTTGAGGGATGAATAAGCTCTTTCTTGGTTGATGGTTGGTAGAGTCTATAATGAGAACCAACAAAAAAGACCCCTCAAACAGCTGAAAAGCCAAATCTAACTACATCAACAAACGAATTACTTTCAAATAAAACTGGCCCAATACAAATATATTCAATTCTTTTAAGCTCGTTTAAATTTTCCTCCCACATCAAAAGTTAGAAGGAAAGACCAATTTATCTCCAATCACAATGGTTTCTATAAACTCAAATGCTGAATACCTTAAAACTTTGTAACCACAACCAATTATTGTGAAATTTGACTCTGTGGGTTTTTTTCAAAACTCTTAAGAACACATTTTAAATCAACCAATTAAGTTATATCTTATGAGCCATATTTTACATTTGAATATATAAAAAACTTTGCAAATTAAAAAAGAAGAAGAAGCAAGAATGAATCGAACCGAACTGGCTCAGTCCGGTTCAGACTCCATTTCCAGGTTCGGACAAACCTGGTAACTATGCAGTTTCCATGTATAATATGTAAGTGTATTGCAGTGTGTTGCATAATATATTTGTTTAAATGACTAGAATACTCCCACATTCTACATTTTGGCACCATTACCCAAATGGATTTGGGTCCAAGTTGATGACATGCATGTAGGAAAATTGAGATAAGCATCTCCCTCTAGTAGGTAGACAACAGCTTTAATAGGCTGATAGGTACAAGCACAAAGGTCAAAGAGGATTGCAAAAGAACACTCAGCCAAAGAATGGCCAACAAGAAAACATGCATAGAATACAATAAAAGTAGGTAAACCATGCCAAGTGATGCACCCCTTCCTTGGAAGAAGTGTAAAATGGAATCTTTCTACACGACCCCTCAAAATGAGGGAAGTGAAGTTTCATCTTCTTTGAGATAGTCGTTGGAAGTAAGAGCAATCAAGCAATGCACTTCCCTCTTTAAAAGGGGGAAATGAGAGTTGTACATACCCCTATTTGAACATAAAGAGTATGTTAATGCCCAATGATGAACCACCTTTCCACGATGACTTCAGTGATGATTAGACAAGGTGCTCTAACATCAAATAGATATGTAGTCTTATCCACCTTCTTTCGACCGCTTTAATCCACTTTCATCAATCATGATGGCATCTTACTTAGTTCCATTTGCTCCTTTTGTCCCATTATAGCTTTAGTATCCCTCTATGCTACTTCAGCTCTTCTCTCTCCAGAGATGAAACCACTCTTGATAGCTCTAATTGTCAAGCAATACATCTTGTTGTGAGGTGGCAATTCTATCCTGACAAGGTTCAGTCCCATTTTAATTGGAATCCCTGCCCTCTACAAGATAGTCTTGCCACTCCTTATCAAACTTTTTTGTATGCTAGATACCTTTCTTGGCAAATATTGGTCTCCTTCACCCTCCATCCCTCCTAACTCTATAAATAGAAGTCATTTCTTTGTAGAAACCACCCCTCACATTCTAGATTCTCACATATGTTGTGAAAATTGTCCCACCATTAAGGTCCACTTGGCATTCCTTTCCCTATAGTCATTATGTCAAATTCTTGTCTCTCTTTTATCTTTGTTTTAGGATTGCATGACTATATAGTGTCAAATTTCACATTACTTTCCAAAAACAAACAAAAACATAGCATTCACAAGTCTTATGCAAAAGAATAGAGAAGCAAAATAAAGGAGAAATAGATGAAAGAAAGAAAAGTGGGGTGCCCACGAGCACCCAACAATAGATCACATTGGCTTCACACCGATACAATAGATTGGTTGGTTGACGGGTATTTACACCAAATCCTCAATGTTGATAATTACATCACCCAAGCCGATATAACATAAAGGCTTTGTATTTAATTACAAGTTACAAGGTTATTCATGATAGTAATTTAACTAATGCCACTAGGACTAGATACATCAAATTATAGCGAAGTGCATTACATAATGATTGCCCATAAGCTTACATCATTCGCTGTTGGCCTTGGCTAATAAGGTCAAATTACCCAATTCCAACACCCCCCATAATCTAAATTGGGGACCAAGGAGAGAAGACATTAGAGATGATAACATCTACCCCCCATAATGAATGCTCAGATGGGCCAACAAATGGCTGAACCTCCCTCACCATTTGGAAGATTACAGTGTGCTCTGAAGGGATGGAATCATCAAAATTTTCTATATCAACTAGAAGACTGCCATTTCCACCCTCAGAATGGGTTGGACTCATCTAAATCTCCCATCACAAGAGCGATATAGATCTTGAAGATAATAATAAAGAGAGACATCCTCACACCTACAGCAAGTCCTTGAACAAATACAAGGGAGCAAAGAGATCGAAAAGCCATGTAGTTTGAAAAAAAAAAGGCTCAAACACTTCTATATGCAAAAGTTATGGCCTCCGAAATGTTTGCCCTATTAGCAACAAAAATAGTGAGAAATTAGATCCTTCAAACCTTAGAAAATAATTGGCAAACCAGAAGCTACCATGTGTCACAAACTTATGGGGTATCTCCACCACACCAATCAGCCATTGTGGAAATTAAGCTATAATTTTGGTTGCCACTTGTCATGATCTGATTGGTTCTTTTCTCACATATATAAAAAATCTATCTACATTGCAACTAGGATCCACGTTGGTTACCAAGTCATCATCAACTAACACGTCATCGTTGCTTCCAATGAAGAAATAAAAGGATGAGATTCAAACCTTGGTTGGCCTCAAGAAGAAATTCTTAGTCTAGTTGAGGCAACCAAGCCCCCAAAGGGCCTATCAAGAATAGAATGCACCCCTACCCCAAGGGATAAAGATAGGGAACAATATGTAAAGGAAACACAAGCCAAAAATTTTCCTTCAGAAAGTGTCGTGCCTAAGACTTGAACTCCATACCTCCAACAACAGGAAGCCTTAAAGACAGCATGCCAACTAACAAGGCCAACAACCCATGCAAGAAGGAGATGTGCCTCCCTCCTCGAATAAAAACTTGCATTTGTTCCACCCCAAAAGAGATTATGCCAACACAGGTCAAACCTTGGACCTATTAAGCCGAAATCTTAAACAACATCATGTTGTCTAGCAAGCCATCTATGACAAACCCAAGAAGAGACGAGACCCCTTCTTGAAGAATCTCTTGCCAAAAAGAGTGAGCCAAAAAAAATGCTCAAAAAAAGTGATGTCAATGAGGTTCAAGCTTCCACCATTTACCCTCCCAACCTTGACATTAGTAGGCTATCCACAGAAATGCTCCAAGCTAATGGACAAGGGAATGCCTTGCTCCTTGGAGACAAGGCCATCCTCCATACTCAATATACGCATAAGGATCAAAGCAATGCAAAGTAAGAAGACGACATATGGTGATTTGAACTTGTGTCGTATGTCCTTTAAGTAAGAAGACGACATACTATGTCGTATAATCCTTGATTATGAACAAGAAAGGACACAAACATCTTGTTCAGCCAGTGAGAAAAAAATAAAGTTAGAAATTTAACTAGCAACCTTCAAAGATACATGCCAATGTTTTAGCCACTACAACACATACCATTGGTGGGAAAGGAGAAGAAACCATGTCTTGATGAGCAAATGGAACACAAATTAGAGAAGAAAACAAAGGAGAATGGGCTCAAACCCATGACCTTCAAAACTATATCAATTTTAAAAATAGCACACTGACCAAAGAAGCAAAGAAACTTGGATGACTAAGATCATTGGGCCTTGAAGACAAACCTCAACCTACCCTAGCCCCTTAAAAATGTGCATCTTTCTTTAAAAGAAGTGTCATTGGCAAGATTTAAACCAACAATGTCTCAAATAAAAGCTTAAGTCACATTGACTAGCTAATGACACCAATCGCCTGTGTGGAAAAAATGAATTGTATTCCACAAGGACGCCTTCAAATACAAGGCATTTTGCAAGAGAAAAAGAATGACAAGGAAGGGAATGAATCCCAAAAACTTCCTCTCCACAATACAAAAATGTTGTCTACTAACCATAACAGACGCTCATGTTGTAACGTCTTGGACTACATACCTTTAATCTCAATGTTGCCCGAATGAAGCGTGAGAGAGAAGAGAGTTTGGCATGCAAAAATTAAAGAGAAATGGCATAGAAAGAATTTTAAAAATTCAAATTTTCCCTCCAATTCGCAAAGAAGAATTTTCTTCAAAAAAAACACCTCGTAAAACACAAAAAAACTTTTCTTTGATCCAAGAAAAAGTAGTCGCTTTAAAAATAATTTCTCTACATGACCAAGTGATGCCACTCTATACATGCTCAAATACCATGTCAGATTTCACAATACTGTCTAAAAACGAACAAAAGCATTGCATTCACCACAAGTCTTATGCAAAAGAATAGAGAAGCAAAATAAAGGAGCAACAAACAAAATAGACGGAAGAAAGAAGAGTGGGGTACCCAAGGGCACACAACAATAGATCACATTGATACAATGGATCGATTGGTTGAAGAGTATTTATACCAAACCCTCAACATTAATAATTACATCACCGAAGCCAACATAACATAAAGGCCTTGGGGTGAAATACAAGTCACAAAGTTAACCATGATAGTGATCTAACCAATGCCACTGGGGCTAGATACATCAAATCATAGCAAAGTACATTACATAGTGATTGCCTGTAGGCATCATCCACTGTCCGCCTTGGCCAATAAGGTCAAATTACCCATATTCCAGCATGTAGAGGATCAATTCGGATGGTCTTCCCTACTATACAACACTTAGCCTCACAATCTCCACATCCCCCTTTCCTATTTTCCACTTTCACTATGTGGATAGGGAGGTAATGTTTCCAAATTCAACAAAGAAGCAATAAAGATTGAGATTTCAGTATGAGTGTTGCTTCCTAAAATTTTGAGGGCACCATCATACTCATTGCGTAAGCCCTGCCAACAAGAAATGGAAGTGGGTTTGCATTGTCTTTCTTTTAATTTATCTTGCTTTTCTTTCTTAATTTGCATGTTTCCTTTCATTAGATGCATCCAAACTAGTTTTCCCTTTCATTTATCTTGCATGTGTAGGTAGATTCCATTTCTAGTTTTTCATCTAAGTTATAGTCTTTCCTTATTGGCACATATGCATCTTGTCGCCTGACTCTCGCTTTTAGCTTCATGCAATTGGGTAGTCATTTTGATCATTTTGTCACCAACTCATTGACTCACTTGCAGCAATACCATCTTTTCTCCATGCAAGTTAATTTTGGGTAAGCTAATGTACCTAATTTGCTAATCTACAATGTCTAACTTGCATTGATTCTACTGACCTACAATTTCTTTAATATTAGTTGTAGATTTTGCTTTCATACACGCTTAATCAACAATTTACCTTATAAAGAGGTTAATTAACTTCAAATTTTCTAATTTCTACAACTAACCTGCAATCTGCATTTGCTTTCTTATTACTTCATTTTAATAGTGTAGAAATTTTGTTGGTATTTGTTTAATGAAACAAAGTCCTCTCTTATTGATTGCTTGTCTTCCCCCTCTTCTCCTTCTCAACTCATTCTTATTGGCACCCTTTTTGGCTTTGTTTTTCTTCCCAACACAATATCATGCTACTTTATACTCTATGAGAAGTCAAACTGGATGCAAGTAGGGTTGTTTGAAAAGACACCCTCATGTGGATATGCCTTTTGACCTCTTTATAGGCCAAACCCCAAATAGAGGTCCCTCTACCTTGGATGTTGCCTATCTCAATCCTCATGCTAATGCACTGCATCGCAGGACAACGGTAGATGAATTCAAGGCTTGAAAGAATTGCACCTACATGGATTGTCGTCCTATCTCTAAGTCATGTCATTCTTCTAGTCATCCCCGTTTGGGTTACTTATTTGTTTTGACTTTGCTAAAACGCCAAAATCCCAGGTACTATGTTCTTGTCCTACATATAGTCCCTCTTTTTCAAGTACTAGCAAACAAATGTGCATATCTAGTCCAACAAAAGGTGTCCCTTCCTTCCCTTGGGCTCTACTATCCTCGAAGAACAAAGGAAGTTCATGTACAAGATTGTCATTAAACAAGCTAATCTCATTCCCAACCCTAACAATCCCATCTCTACCCAAAATATAGATCTCAACATTTACAAGAATCATTTGCCTAATCAAGCTCAACTTGCACAATCAATACCCTGTCACTGTTCCTATGAACATGAGTTCCAATTTTGATATTACTTCTCAAATTGGTCACCCTAATAAAATTAAGGTCATCAACTCCATCAAGGCATATGAAGAGGAGGAGGTGGATGTCACTACTTGGAGTCAATCTTAGGAAGACACAAAACATTTCTTATATACTTGAGGATCAACTCCTCTCATTTGAGCTTGCTTTGCCTAATGAAAAATCAACTCCATTAAAAGCGGCCAATCCATCTCAAAGGGGAAACCTAGAACAACACCCGAATTGACTAAAGACTATTCTATAGTTGAAGACCTAATATACACCTCTCATCTTCCTTTCATAGATTTGTTTGGAACTCCTACTCACCTTTCTACTTTCTTTGAAGTCTTAGGTCATAATATTTGGCTAATGTCTCTCCCCCTACAAAAGCTTAGACTAACCACGTGGATTAGGATCCCCATCAGCTTGACACTACCGTCAACTTTTTTCTTTGAATTTTGTGATCTCCTTAACAATGCAAAAGTGCTTCAAAAGGAGATCCTACTCTCTATATCAATGTTTGGGTGCATGAGAAGAATCTTTGTTAAGAGAGATTTAATAAATGAAAGTAACTCAATCAGCCTTCTTCCATTTTCCTTCATCTAACAACTTGGCTATGCAAAGGACAATTGCCACCCAACCCAAAATACCATCCAAGATTATGACAATGTTTCAACCACTTGTGTGGGCACAACCATCCTCCCATCTAGTTAGATCCAAAGACTCTAGCAATGGAGTTTTTAGTTGTTGACAACAACACAACCTATAACATGATCCTTGGCAAACCCTAAATTCATTGAATGAAGGCCATTACCCCTACTTTGTTCCAAAATATCATTTTTTTGCATTTTGGGACTGTTTATGTGCCAAAAACAAATCCAAATCCTACCTCTAGGTATTGTCACCAATAAGTCACCCCTCATTATGTCTTGCCCTATGCTAAGTTTCAAGGAACTTCCAAGCAACCTAAATTGGACTAGTCGGATATTGATCCTTTGATTTCTTAGCCTCAATCAAATCCCAAAGCCTAAGCCTTTGTTGCATCACCTTTTGCCTAAACAAAAATTGTTAAGATCTTTCAGCAAGACAAATCTTTAACTATCCCTTTTATGTCCAATGAAACTAAATTATACCAAGAGGGCTGTCTTGGTAAAATACACAAGCACCTTCTTCTTCATTAATCTAAACCCAATTCTTTTGACATCCACATAGTGAAGATCCACAAGGTTGATGACTCGTTAGATAAGACTTTCACACCTTCCAATTCCAACGACGATGAAACCAAGAGACATGTCCCTCCTAATTGTTGGATTTTGCACCTTGATGGTGCCAATTGCCTACTGGGAGAAAGAGCAAGAGTGGCCTCACCCAATGGAACAATTATTACCTTTGCATGTTGCATAAACTTTAACTGCACCAACAATGTAGTTGAGTGTGAAGCTTTGATCCTTTAGTTACTCCTTACCAAGCATGTGCAAATCTCATAACCTTATGGCCTTTGGTGACTCAGTTTATCATTAGCCAGTTTTTAGGCAAGTAACAAAATCTTTTTGAGACTCTCAACTCATATAATCAAGCCATTGAAAAACATAGTAAAGCATTTGACTACTTCTCTTTGGAGTTAATTCCAAGAGAAGAAAACCAAAATGTTGATTTAGTTGCAACCTCAATAGCATATTTTTGTCCTAATAGGGTCATCATTGACCAAGAATTCACCATTGGGCCCCTCTTGTTACTCTAGCCTATGGATCTTCAACTATTCTTTTCTATGTTGAAAGGGAACACAAAACCATTTGTTTAGACTGACTCAAAATTAAAGGATCTTGAAGTTTATCCTTGCCCTTAATAGCTTAACCCAAGAGTATCATTGTAGGGTTCTTCATTTCATCCCTCATCTAGATGATTACTTTACGAAAGACTTCTTCTTTGATAATCTTTCAAATGGTCTTGACATTCGTCCCATGCTTCCCAAATTTGAAGAATGGAATCCTTCATTAGAGAAGGACACTATCAACCTTGACATTGGTTCCCCTTAACAGCATTGCATCCGTAAAGTGGGGGCATTTTTTACTATTGAAGAATGAAAAAATTATTATTGATTGCTCTCTAAGTCTAAAGATAGACTTGTCATCATTTGGGATTAATCTAACATGTTGGGCATAGACCCTTCATTTGTAGTACACAACGTAGTGACTAAGCTAGGGGTTAGGTTGCTTAAGTTGACTAAGCAAAAGGCTCGTATGAAGCCTACCATTGCCCTCCTAATCAAGGAGAAGTTGAAGAAAGTCCTCCAAATTGGATTCATCCAAAAATAATTACTCCAACTAGACATGTAACATTGTCCTTGCAGTAAAGAAGAAAAGTAAGATTTGTATCTATATCAACCTCAAGGACATTAACTAGGCCTATCCACGAACAGTTGTTCCCTGCCCAATATCATTATCATCATTGTCTTAACTATAGCATGTGGGATATTGTCCTTGAGAGATGGCCTTTTTGGCTATAATTAGATTTCCATATTTGTAGAAGTACAAAATAAGACTGCCCTTACTACTCCTTGGAGTACCTTTTGCTATGTCATCATACCCTTTAGCCTTAAAAACATCAACGCTACCTATCAGCATCCCATAACACACATACTTCATAATCTTATCCAACAAATTGCAAAGGTGTACGTTGACGACTTGTTGGAAAAGTCCAAGTTGCATACTTGTCATGGTAGATATCTCAAGATTCTCTTCCTTTACCTTCACAAATTCAAAATCAAGCTTAACCCCAGAAGTGTGACTTTGGCATTACCATTGACAAGTTGCTTGGGTTCACAATCTAAAAGAGGCATAGACATTCATCTCTTGAAAATCAAAGCCATTATCAACATGCAACTTCCAAAAAAATCTCACAAGATCAGGTCCTTTCTTAGGGAGTGTTCAAGTCACTCAAAGATATATCATTGAATGTGTAGATGTGCCACATTATATCGTTGAGCTCTTGAAGAAGGATAACTCCTTTGAGTGAACCCAAAAATGCCAAAAACATTTGAGGCCATTAAGAATTTTTTTAACTTCATATCTACCCTTGTGCCTTTTGTCAATGACAAGCCCCTAATCCTTTACTTGAGAGCGACAAGCATTTATGTTGCTTGCATGTTGGCCTAATAAGATGACACAAAGAAGGAAAGGGTTGTCTATTTCATCAGTAGCACTTTCCAAAGGTACAAACAAAATTATGACCAGTCTAAGAAATAATGTTTGGCCCTAGCTTTTACTTCCAAGCAAAAGCAACATTACACACCAAACAAAACCAATCTCGTGACCTCACTTAACTAACCTCCCTCGACCCCTCACACAAGATGTTAGATCACTCTTTTGAGTAATTTTGAGCTCATTTACATCAAGCAAAAGTTCATCAAGGGCCATGTTATCGTTGATTGACTAGCTCATCTCCTTGTCCAAACGAAGCTAATAAACAATGACTTTCCCAACAAAAGTGTCCTTGACAATTCCTATTCCATTTCCTAGACGACTTTGTCCTCTAACATTGTCAAAAACTTTCTCCACCAAACCTACCTTGTTGATACCTCTTCCCAACATAAAAAGAGGATTTGTGTTTTGGCTTCCAAATACATCATCTTGGAAGATGTCCCCTATCACCGGTCCTTTAATAGGATGCACATGCATTGCATCAATGAGGCCATGTCTCATATCATCTTTGATAGGTTCAGAGTGATAATGGCACCTATGGTAGTCATCCCATCACACATAAAATTCTGACCAATTCTTGAGAAAGATACCATCGAGTCTATTCATAGGCGTGCTTGGTGTCAATTTCACTCAAACTTTGTACACACACATCCACATGAGTTGCAACACATTGTGAACCTAGGTTCATTTTCTACGTGAGGTTTTGAACTTATTGGAAATATCATCCCTACCTCTTCCAATGGCCATCACTTAAACATCACTGCCAAAAAATACATCGCTAAATGGAGAGAGGCCATACATTTGACAACTATTGACCAACAAGCAATCCACAACTAAAAGCTCCCGAGCATATTCAGCACCATCGGATCACACATGCACCCCATAGCTAAGGATGCCCACATTGCCAAGAAGAGCCAACAAAGAAACCTTTTATGCCATGTAGTCAATTCTACCACATATGCAATACATCATCCTAGCAATAATTATTATGAATTTTGCAAACATTACCCTGGAATTAGCTTAGGATTGACAATCACACCCCCCGTAGGTATATTACCCATAGATGAATGCACATTTATCAAAATAATGCCTTTTAAATATAAATATGGACTCTGAGACTATATAGCATTTTAATAGATAAAAGATAGAAAGATAGCAATAAAAAAGAATGTTAAAAATGTTAAATTTTGTTGATGGTGTAACAATATTGAAAGATATGAATGTTTATGTTCGATTTAGGCCCAAAACCCCTATAAAGTGTCTTCAAATGCAAGTAACAAGTTCTCATAATCCAAACTGCATTGGTTTAGCTCTACTTTATAGCTTGTAGGTTATTTTACCATGATTTTTAAGTTATTACTCATAATTGAGTGTTGTTTGATGCATTACAAAGTACTTAACTAGCACATCCTTTTATGGACGAGTGCATATTTGGGATAAGTACCTTTGCCCGATGTAAATACATCCCTAACACTTCACACCCATGGGTACAAGTCCTTCCTTCTTAAGGAGACGCATCCCCTTCATTTTCCAATCAAGCCATGCTTTTCTTAGCCACAGGATTTTCCAGTGTAGTTCTTACTATTCATGTTGCTAACATAGATGCGCATAAGCTTCATTGTCTTAACTAAAACTATTCAGCCACTACATAATATCTTATAAAAATGGTAAATAATCTTGTATGATTTGTAACTTACTTTTCTTTTTTAGTTTTTTAACTTCCTTGTAAAGCCAAACCCTTTCTCTTAGGATTCAAGAGGACCACATGTCCCCTTTTTGCATACCTACATTTCTCATCCCTCATAAAGGACTTGATGGAAAACCAATTATTAATGGGCAATCATGGTTCTTGTATGGTTTTTTTTCTTTCAAAACTATAGATTCCAATGAAGAGAACATCTTCATGAGTGATAGAGCGCACCATGTTGAAGGGGTTTGCGAAGGATTAGGGCAATTTTTTTTTGAAAAACGTCTCATCTTTTAGGAGCCATATCTTCGCGAAGGGTTGTCCGATTCAGCTGATTCTTGGACCACTTTGTGCGGAATTTGAAGAGCTTTAAAATGAGTGGTCATATGAAGGAATCCGAGCAATATTGAGGGAGATACGACCCTGTGAAGTCAGCCATCCGGAACAAGGGCAGTGACGATTTTTCAAGTCGCGAAAAACGAAATTACAAATATCTGTCAGCCAGGGTTCGGATGATGGGAGGAGCAATGGAGGGCTAGGGCTTCAGTGAGGCAAGACATTCTGTCTGGGCATAGAATTTTTCAGCTAAGTTTCTTTTTCCCTTCTTTATCTTAGAAATTTTGCTTGCAAATTATTATAAGTTTTTTTATCAAATATTATATTCGCTATAGGATATTCTGGTAAATTTCAGTAGATTTTGAGTTTTAGTTTCCTTCCCATGGACCGATTTATAGCTAAATCCTTAGAATCATCTCTAGTAGTAGAGGTTAGTGAGAAAACCACAGAGGATCGATCCTTGTTGCTCAAAGATAGGGCAGTTTTTGGTAAATTTAATGGGTATTGGCCAAGGGCTTCAGCCTTGAGAAAATGGATTGATAGGAGTTGGAAGTCTCCAGGAGTGATTCTATCCTTTCTTCCCAAAGGTTTCTTCCTAGCCATTTTTTGTTCTAGGGAAGAAAGAGATAGAATCCTAAAAGGGGGTCCTTGGTTTATGGGAAGAGCAAGACTCTTCCTTACCCACTGGTATGAAGGCTTTTCACCTGAAAATGTAAATCTATCCCTAGTACCAATCTAGGTTAGGATGTATGGGTTGCCCATTGAATTTTGGGAAATGGATACCTTCAAGGCAATAGGCAACACTCTAGGAGAATTCCTTGAGATTTCAGAAACTACAAAAGATGGATTCTTGGCTATTTATGCTCGGATATTGGTCATGATTGATATAAGTAAACCTTTACCAGAATCAATCATTCTTAAGTATGGGGATAAGATGTGGACCCAAACCATAGATTATGAAAACATATCTTTTAGATGTAGAAGATGTCATGAGGTGGGGCATATTGAGAGATCATGCCCTAAGAAGAGTCCAACAGAATCATATGTAGAAAACTGCAATAGAAACTTACAAATGGATATGGATGAGGATGGTTTTCAACTTCCAAAAAATAGAAATAGACAAATGAAAGCAAATAAACAGTGGAGACCAGTAAGGAAGGATATTGGAAGAAATACCAACTCTTTTGAGGCTTTAGCCTATGAAGAAAAAGTAGATCAAAGCTTAGAGGACACAGTACAACAGGTTCAAAATATTAACAAGGAACCATCTATTCAATATGATCTTGATTTAGGGACGAACATTCTCGATGAACCTAAGGAATGTGTCAAATCAGATTTTGAAGACTCTCTTGAAGTACCATGCACCATTCAAGAGAAAAAAATTGGTAAAGAAAATGTAGTGTTAGATGTTAATACATCTACCATTAATAAGGAAATACCAAAAAATGAGCAAGACAAGTCAAAAGCTTCCATAGTAGAGCCAGGAGAGGATAAATCTGAGGAAAAAGAAAGTTGTGAAAGAATATTGAGGAATAGAATAATAAGACCTACTCCTGATACAAGCAAGGCAAAAAGAGGAAAACCCTCAAATTATCAAGCGAGATCCAAGGAAGCAAGAGCAAACATAGAGAAAGGAACACAAACTAAGTTGGTTGAACTTCTCTTTACCAAACAACAAAATGATATTGGTAATTCGCAGGCGGGGCCAATAGCCCCTAATGAGACATGATTACCATCTCATGGAATATAAGGGGTGCTAATGCCCCCTCAAAGCAGAGGTGTATCAAGGACCTTTGTTTAAGTAATAAGCCTGATATCCTTTGTATCCAAGAAACTAAAATGACAAAAGAAGAAGTTTCCAAAACTATGAAAGCAGTATGGGCGAGATGTGAATGGGATGCTATAGATTCTGAAGGAGCAACAAGGGGAATTCTAACTTGTTGGAATCCTATTAGAACCTCCTATGTAACCATTCATAAAACTAGGCATTGGATAGCCTCTTTAGTCACATGCTACTTTGCAGATATTCATTTCATCCTTATCAATGTCTATGGACCTACAACTCAGTCAGGCAGATTAGAAGTTTGGAGTGGGATTGAAGCCTTTATGAGAAGTAAAGACCAAGAAACCCGATTCATGATCATAGGAGATTTTAATGCCATAACCAAGTTAGATGAAAAATTTGGGGAATTAGGAAACTAACCCAAAGTATGAGAGATTTCTCAGCTTTTATTCAAAACAATAATCTATGGGAGGTTGAGTTTGAAGAAGACAACTATACATGGACCAACAACAAGAGAGGCCAGAACCTAATAGCAAAAAAATTAGATAGATGCATTCTCTCAGATCATTGGCTAGATGAAGGGACTTGTGCTAAAATTAATACCTTGACAAGGATTGGTTCAGATCACTGGCCAATAAAAGTTAAAATGGTGGTAAGTGAATTCAAAAAAATATCATATTTTAAATATGAGCAGATGTGGGAAGACCATCCTCAATTTGTTGATATGATAGCACAAACATGGAATTCTTCAAGAAACGATGGGTTGTATACACTTCCAAAACAAATTAAATCAATGACATCTAGATTAAAAGAATGGAACAAGAACACTTTTGGAAACATTTTTGAGAAGAAAGAAGAACTAAAAGATAAACTTTCAAAATTCCAAAAAGGTGATCATAATAATCCAAGCTCGGAGGAAAGGGAGTTACTTAGTGAATATCATAATATTTTGAGTAAGGAAGAGAAATTTTGGAGATTAAAATCAAGACAGACTTGGTTAAAAGGAGATAAAAACACAAAGTTTTTTCATAGGATGGCAATAGTACAGAGATCAGCATCCAGAATTAGTAGAATTAAATCAGTAGAAGGGGTTTGGATTGAAGACCAAAGTGAAATCAGAAAGGAGGCAAGGTCTTTTTATCATAATATTCTAGGATCAGAGGAGTTTGAAGTTCTTAATGATAAACTTCTACAAGAAGTTCCTTCAATTATAACAGATGAAGACAATAGGAAACTGATGGAGCCTATTACTCTGGAAGAAGTTCATCTAGCTCTTTTCTCTTTTAATAAGGATAAATCCCCAGGTCCAGATGGGCTCTCTACAACATTCTATCAACATAATTGGGATATAGTGAAGGATTCTTTATTGGTGGCAGTGGAACAATCTAGGGTAAAACAATACATACCTTATAAAATAAATGCAACATATCTTACCCTGATTCCAAAAAAGAAGGATGCAGAATTGTTTGATTCATTTAGACCCATAAGCCTATGTAATATGGCATATAAGATTATTTCCAAAGTGATGGTGAATCGGTTAAGACCATTGTTAGACAAAATTATTTCAGAAGAGCAAGGAGGATTTGTGAAAGGGAGACAGATTCTGGATGGGATCATAGTAGCTCATGAAGTTATGCATTCAGCAGCTTCAAGAAAAGAGAAAGCAATGATCTTAAAACTTGATATGAGTAAGGCCTATGATAGGGTTAAATGGGATTTTCTTTTTGTAGTATTAGAAAAGTTTGGATTTGGGAAGAAATGGGTCAGATGGATTAAAGCTTGTGTCTCTACAGTTTCATATTCAATGTTGGTCAATGGGTTAGTAACAGAATCATTTAAAGCCAAGAGAGGTCTTAGACAAGGAGATCCTCTATCACCATATTTGTTCATTATTATGGCAGAGGTTTTGGGTAGGAACTTGAAGAAGGCTTACAAAGATGGGCTTATAAGTGGACTTAAGGCTAGTAATAACATCGACAACATCACCCATCAACAATTTGTAGATGATACAACCCTTTTTGGGAGGGCAAGGATAAACGAGGCCAAAGCTTTGAATAACTTATTAAAGGAATATGAAAGAGCATCAAGGCAAAAAGTTAATAGGACAAAATCCAAAATTTACTTCCTAAACACCCCAACTAAAATCAAAGCAAGGATATGCAAGTTACTTCAAATGGAGGAGGCAAATTTGCCAACAACTTATCTAGGGATGCCCTTATTTGAGGGGAGAATGAGGATAGAATTATGGAATCCAATTATAAGTAAAGTTCAGAATAAACTACCAGCATGGAAAGGTAGATGGTTATCATTAGCAGGAAGAGTGCAGCTAATTAAATCAGTCTTACAGGCCATTCCAACATATTATATGTCCTTGTATACTATGCCAAAATCGATAGAAAAAAGTTTAATCTTTATTATGCGGTCATTTTGGTAAATAATAAAAGTCAAATTAATGATAAAAGAATTTCCTTTGGTGAAATGGAGCAAGGTGTGTGATGATAAAACTAGGGGAGGTCTCGGTTTAAGAGTTCTTACGGATGCAAACTTAGCTCTTAGGGGAAAAGTAATTTGGAGATTGTACAAAGAGAGTCAAAGACAATGGGCAAGAATTCTTCTAAGTATGTTGAGCCCAATGACCCAAGCTTAATATTTACTGCATTCTCTCTACCAAATGGTTTTGCACTATGGAACGGTTTAAAAAAATCAATTGATCTAGTGATTAAAGGTTTAAGATGGGTGGTGGGAACTGGAGAAAAAAATTCTATTTGGATGGATACTTGGTGTGATAAAAAACCACTCAATCTAGATCCAATTTTGAAACCATGGATGAGATTACTTCAAGACAAATATGGTGATAGGGTTTCAAACATTTTGTACAAGGATCAAGAAGGAAGATACAAATGGAAAGAAGATTTTTTTACAAGTATACAAGACATTGATGCTAGGAGGCAATTGAGTAGAAAGATAACAACAATGATTATTTCAAGGGGAGCCAAGGATAAGTTGATTTGGGAGTTGAATAGCTCAAGAGAATACACAACAAGAAGTGGATATAATATAAAGCACCATCAAAATAGGAATATCACAAGAATATGGAGAGATATTTGGGATAGCCCAAGCATTCCTAAAGTCAAAATGTTTGTTTGGCTAGTAGGTCATAGAAGAATTTTATCCTGGGATAACCTTATGAAAAGGGGTTTTCATGGCCCCTCAAAATGTGTTCTTTGTAAAATGGAGGAGGAGAGTATAGACCATCTCTTGGGACATTGCTCAATAGTCTAGAAACTATGGCAATGGATTCTTAATATGTTTGGTAAATGCATGGTGATGAATGGCAGAATTGAAGAATGGTTAAAGCAATGGCAGAGCACTTTTAAAAGTGAGGCTTTACAAACAATTTGGGATATATCAAAAGATACAATACTTTGGACTGTTTGGCTAGAAAGGAATAGAAGAATATTTAAAGGAAAGGAAAGCAATTTAGAGGTAATGAAAAGGAATATTTGTTTAGCCATAGAGGAGTCTAAACCAACCCTATCAACTCACCCAATCCCTAATCTGGAAGCAGAGAGCCTTGATAGATGGAGTCAAGTCATCAAATGGAATTATGATGTTGGGGATAGGAGAAACAAAAAGAAGGCAAAGAATATAAAGTGGAAACCACCAGATGTGGAGTTGGTCAAATTGAATTTTGATGGAGCATCTAAAGGAAATCCAAGACCAACAGGAGGAGGAGGAATAATTAGAAATAATAGAGGAGAGATTTTGTCTCATTACGCTTTCAATAGTGGATTTAAGACAAATAATGAAGTTGAAGCTTGGGCGGCTTTGGAAGGGTTAAAAATATGCAAACAAATGAAATGGAACAAAGTATGGATGGAAGGTGATTCACTCATAGTAATAAATGCAATTTTGAGGAAAGCAAAGGCTCCATGGAACATACAAGAGATAATTGTGGAAATTCAAGACCTTGCTATAGAGTTTGAAGAAATCAGGTTTACACATACATTAAGGGAAGGAAACAAATGTGCAGATAGGCTAGCCAATAGAGGGGTTTTAATTGAGGATCGTGAAGTTAAATTCTCTTTTCCTTGGTTAGAGGAAGTAGTAAGTTTAGCTGAAGTTGACAAGAAAATGTTGATTGCCTGAATCAAATAATGATTAAGATTTACTTTAATGTTTTCCATTGGTAATATCTGCTTTATTTTATAACATTAATGTGCTTTCATATATACTATTTATTACAATTTTTGTGGTTGCACTTGTGCTTCAGGAAGGAAACTAGCAATCCAGATCTGGTAAAGCGGGCTATGATAGTGCGATGTTTTGGAAATATTACTCTACTAAGATGCAATGCATAGATAGTAGAGGTGAAGTTTTGGTATTGTGAAGGCTGTTGTAGGAAAATGTCAAGAAGGATGCTGAATTCTGGAATATTTGTATTCACACAAAAAATTGAAAAAGTTCCAGAAAATGAAAATCAAGAATTCAGACATTTTATGTAAAATGATGTAGGTTTCTAGCTATAGCAACTCAATTGAGATGAGAATTGAATCTGTTTGTAAACTCTCATGCTCTAAAGAAGAGAGTTGTGATTTGTCAAGGGTGGGGGACCCGAGTACAACCCCTTGTTCTCCAACAAAAAAAAAGTTCTTGTATGGTATTTTTCAGCATATAATAGGTTACCATTTGTCCAAACTTCACAGTCCAATAAAACCATAACAGCAATATATCTACTCTAAACTTAGCATAGAATAAGCCTTTGAATGCCCATTACATTATTCTTTGTCTAGTCCAAAGAACACAAAAACAAATTCATATTAACTAAAACACTCGTCGCTGGGCTTGGCAACACCAAAATGACATAAAAGATTCGATATCTCACTGTTGTGCTGATTTTAATGTGATATGAATTACAGAGAAGAAAAAAATATGTTTTTTGGGGAGTTCCAATACATTTCTGTTGTGAAACAGAATTGATCAAATATAGCCATTAGGCTACAGTCTTAGATTCAAAAGGATTTGGGTTTCCATTCCAGATCACTCCTCATATGTCTCAAGGTGTCAATGTTGCCTCCATGGCATGTAGCATTCCAATTAGGGCAATATTCCTGCCGGCATCCACAGCAGAGTTTCCAGTAGCTAGGGCCGCAAGCAGTGCTTCCACATAGCAGCAAAGGCCATCACAGTACAACTCTGTCCTCAACACTTGACCACATATGACAGTTCTAGGCTCAACCACACCCAACATCCCATGTTCAATGCAGCTTCAAGGTGTTTTCTAAAATTTTAAATAGTTTTTAGTTTCTTAGGAAACAAAAATAAAACATAGTAAGGATTATTATTCTTTTAAATTTGTTCATAACAAATACTTTAAAATAAAAATAAAAACAAATAAATGTTTAGCTACTAAGAAGTTCAATTTTCATTCCTTTCAAATTTCAAGTTATTTTATTAAATTTAATTTATTTACTTCTATATACTAAATAATTTTTTTAATTTTTTTTTTTTTTATGTCAAAATTTATCCAGCATATTTTTATATTTCAAATTTCATTCGAACTTGAAGCTTGACAAAGTTGATTTCGAACGTGAACCTTGTGGCTGTGCATTTATGTAACGTTTTAGGTCTCATAAATCTCTATTTACCTTGACCAAAACGAGTCCCATGTTCCATAACAAACAACATATTTAGATTGACAATTTCCTTGTCATCTTGGCCATGAAAGTAAGGACAAAAAGACGCTTAACAAATCAAGGATATGGAGGCATTTGTCAAGATGAATTTCAGCATCTGAAGATGGTTTTAGATACAAGTAACTATGCACTCCAAGAGGTTTCCAAACTTAAACTTTTATATGTGCAACAGTTGTTTAACAATATCTCAAAAAAAAAAAACAGTTGTTTAACAAGTGCCACATATTCTAAAGCAATCGCAAAGCCTTGGCTATACAAAAGATGCAAAATGAAAAACACTCCCAAAAGGATACAACTGAACTAATCAACATTCCTGATAGGTTGAATACTTGTTTGTAGAGATGCCCTTTTTGCTACACATGACAATATGAAAATTACTCATCCCTCTAAAATTAAGTGCCTACCTTACAAAATATAAGACTTCTCTGGGTCAAATGGCATGAGTTATATGTACAATTATCAAAAATATTGTTGTAATACCACTATGTGGTTATAATAAATTACTGGGATGACCATTTCAATCAACCAATTAAAAAATAAATAAATAAATAACTTTTCTGGGCTCTGACCCATCTACATTTAATTTTTAAAGTCCATAAAAATGAGACATGGATGAGGTGGATGGCTCCTAATCTATAGGAGAACAAAACAAGCAGGAGAGCAAGCATGTCTCAATGGCTTCCAAAAAAATTGGGTAATCATTAAATTTAAATTGTCAAACCTGATTCCAATAGAGGGAATAAATTAAAATCAAATTAATTTGAGCATGGAAAAGGCAAAGGGTTCATCAAATGGTAGAACTTTAACTGGTTAAAGAAATGACTTTTAAAGTATAGATCAAGGGTCAAGTCTTGTCAAATAATATATAGATTGTTAAAATGTAGTATAACATAGTGAAATAAACAAAAAAAACAAAGCGTAAGGGCTACAAACCTCTGGATGCCCATCTTGTACATGGCTTCGGCTTGTGAATATTTCTTGAGTTTCTCGTAATGCAGAGCATAGGCTTGGTAATAAAGCGCATGCTTCACTCCAATCTTACTTCTTTCCATAACAGATAGAACTTCTCCCCGATTTGGATTCGGCACATATTCCAGCTGTATCTCAACTCATACATACAATAAATTAAAATCTTACCCTGCCTATTTTGTTAAAATAATGTCATGACCTTCGTTTTAGATGAATATTACCAGTTGAATCCAGAGTTGTAGGTATCTCAAGTCATTTCTGTAACGTTTGTCGTTGAGGAAACTCTGCGTGCATTTCTCCAGAAAACGGGGTAATTTCTGGCTGGCGATTTCGGGAGAAAGAAGCTCTTTCATCTTCTTGACGCCTCTGTTACAAATATAATTAATGTGTGTATAACAATGTCAAGGGCGGGTTAAGGAACAAATGAAGTGATGTGCATTTATATATATATATACTTACTGAAGCCAAGGGAGGAGAGGATCGTTGCCAACATAATTCTTGGTTGCTCTGACTACCGATGCCAACAATTCTTTCTCGCTCTCGCTCTCCATTGGATTGGTTCGACCTCCGCTGCACTCGGCTTCCCTCAGTTCTGCTTCTGGGTTTTATCATTTTCCAACTACGAACCAAGGGCGGGAAGCTTTTACAAACTTAAAATTAAATTTTATTAGTACTTTCGATGGAACAGGCTTCCACAGCTTAACAAATGTCTCGGGTGTTTTTTTATTGGACAATTTACACTTGCACACGGTACATAAGATTTTGAGGATTGAATCCTAAGACGTTATAAATGTCTTGTTTTCCGTAAAATATTGACCAGGGAATGTTGTGTTGTTATTGTGACTCCTAACCACTCTTCATAAATATATAATTACTATTTAGTCTGGAGTTTTGAACATAGGTTTGAATTTTGGAGGGATTAGGGTTATACACCATGTTTTAATATATTATAGGAAACAACATTTTTCACAAGAATCTTTTCATGTATAAGGTGAATTAATAACCCAAGCATCTATAAGAAAAAACAAGATTGACTAGCGCACATTCTAAATATTTTTTCTAAGCGTCTCTAAAGGACCCAATAAATACTTTTAGTGCCACAAATTCTATGTCTTTCCTATGAATATCGACCAAAGATTTTGATTACATAATATACTATAAATTTACCTTTTTGAAATAGAACAATAGGCTTTGAGGACTATCATGCATAATTTGGTCCCAATATTATAATAGGTCCTTGAATTGACATCAACAAATGCAAAAAGCTCAAAAAATGTACGATTTGAAAGACTCATTGTTTTGGATGGAACAACACTACTAAGGAGTGCTTACTGGGGAGCATCTTATGAAGCGTGGTTTTCATGGCCCTTTTAGATGTGAAATGTGTGAAGAGAATGTGGAAACTCTCAACCATATTTTTATTGAGTGTACTTTAGCCTCTAAGCTTTGGAGGGGAATGGCCACTTTACTTGGCTTATAGTGGTCCAATTTTTTTACTTTTGAACAAATTTGGAGGGATTGGCCTAATCAAGAGGGTGTTGATAATTTTATTAGGCAGTTAGTTTGGATGGGTTCTACCATTCTTCTTTGGAATATCTGGAATGAAAGGAACAACCGAATTTTTAATCAAGAAAGGAAGGATATTCGCTATATCTGGAAAAAGACCTTTGCCAACTTAGTTGAATCAATCCATCAACTCCTTAATCACCCCTAAAACTCCCACCAAATATGGGATCAAGTGATGCAAAGATTGAAGATTAACTCTTTAAGAGCAACCAGCTTAAAGGGAATGTGAGTAATTGCAAGATGGATAGAACAAGGAATTGGCAACCTCAGGATTTTGGAAAAATCAATACTGATGGACCTTATAGAGGGAACCTTGGAAAAGCTAGTGCGGGAGGAATTGGTAGACTTTCATATGGCTCCCTGGTTTTTACTTTTGCAGAGAATTTGGGTATTCTATCCAATAACCTTGTTGAGGGTATGGTATCCTTAGACGCCTTCAAGAAGCTACTAAGGTTGGATGGAAAAAGGTACTAGTTGAGTTTGACTTTCAACTCATGATTAATCTTTTGAAGACTCCTAAGAATCATAAGGTTGATTGGAGAATAAAAAGAATTATTGAGAAGATTCAGTTAATCCAGATGGGATTTTTGAAAGTTGATTACAATCATGTGGCCAGAGATCAGAACAAGAGTGTTGATGCTTTAGCTAATTGGGCTTTGTCCAAAGGTGATCTTACTTGCTACGGCCACCCTCCTAGATGGCGAGCTTCACAAATAAAGGGAGCTCTTTTTTCTATCATTTCTATTAGTTTCTTCTTGCTTTATTTTTGCTTCTCTTTGGTTCGGTCAGGGTATTTTAGTTCCCTAGCTCAAACTAATATTTCTTTTGTTTCCTCTGTTGATTCTTGCCTTAATAGTCTTTTGGTCTAGAAAGGTCATTGTTGTGTTCTATTTTTTTCTTTTTTCTTTTCTATTTATGTGTGTGTATTTTTTTTGTTTTTTTTTTTATGTTTTTGTTGTTTTGTGTTTTTTGTTGTTGTTCTTGTGCTTGTGCTTCTGTATGTTTGTGTTAATTGGTGTTGTTGTGTTTTGGTGTGTGAGTGTTTTCTATGTTTTTATTTTTCTTTGTTGTCTGTTGTTGGTTGTTTTTTTATTTTATTTTATTGATTTTTATTATTTTTTAGGTTTTGGTTGTTTTTATTTTTCATGTTTTTGTTGGTTGTGTCTTTGTAGCGTTCTATTATTTTTTGTTATGTTGTTCTTGTGTTTTTTATGTGTGGTTTGTGTTGTTTTTTTATCTTATTGTGTGTGTGTTTGGTTGTGCTTTATCTTTTTGACACACTCAAGGAGCAGGTTTTTTTATTTTTTGTTTTTTTAATCTTTTTGTGTGTTTGTGTTTGTGTGTTTTTGTTTTTTGTTGTTTCAAGTTTGCTCCTTGAGTATGTCAAATGTGGTAGGCCAGGTGCGAGCCCTGGGCGATTTTGGCGAAAGAGATACCCCTGCCTCCTTGGGTCTTACCCGAAAGTGGTATCCCTTGTGGGATTTTTTCCACAAAAAAAAAGACTCAAAATGCTTGTAGATGCAAAAGTTATAACCTCTCAAAGATTTGTCCTAATAAAGATAAAAAAAAATCAACCTCGTAATCATTAGGACTCTTGTGTCCAACCATGATTTTCCACTTGGTGCCACTGATTTTGTATCACCTATTTGCCAATAGACATTTGGTATCACCTATTTGCCAATAGACATTTGGAATAAAGTTGGATTTGACACATGCTAGAATTTGATTGGCTAATATGGTGTAAGTATGTAAAAAATGGTGTTTTGTAGTGTAAATAAGGCCATGTCAACTAGGGATTTTCACCATTGTTCTGATTGTGCCAATGAACTTGAGGGAACTCTAACTTGGGTCTATAGCATGCAAAGACTTTCATGTTAGTCAAGGCACAAATGTATGATATGAGATGTAAAAAGGACTTCCTTTCAGATGAAAGGAAAAAGGCCATAGCCCCCAAGCTCAAATTGCTACAAATTTGCTTCTAGTGTCAAATTCAAACATAAGACCTATTGTTTGGAAGGTAATATACATATTCACCATGACTATCAAAGTAATAGGTAATATTGTATCAAAGTTATTGGAACTTTTGTAGATAGAGTCATCCAACCGGACCAAAGTAGAGACAATCAATAAAAAATTAAGGGTGTGCATTTTGAACATGATACCTTCTTCACCCAATGATCAAGTTAGTTGTTCATTGACCAAAATGTTGTACCTTCATATTAGGTACAAGATAATGAAAAAAAAATGGCAATTATGGTTGTTTCACAATAAGAATGTAAAATGGATGGGTGGCAAATCAATCCTACGAGGAAGAAGAACAAACTTTGAGTGCACCTTTCTAGCCACTTTGGTGTTGCCTCTGAACTAATGTAAGTGCATGTCCTCTCCTTGGAGAAAGCCATTACAATTATCACCAAATAAGTACACAAACATTTTAAATTTTAATTTTGTGCATGTAGAATTAAAACCATAGGTAGAGCAAGTGAGAAGGATTGTCTTTCTTCCTCCTACCTAAGGGGTCATTGCTTCTATTTGAGAAGAAGGGACACATTTCAGTCTTTTATTTTGTATAAATGAACAACTCCCATGTAAATATAAATACATTGGTCCCCAAACAATTACCTCTTTCAAAAAATAATCGTCATATTAACTATTTAACCCCATTTAAATCTTTATGATAAGGATCAAAAGTACCCTAGTGATATCAAAGTATAATTTAGATAAGATACAACTTCTCCAAGATGCCTGAAAAAATGAATGGAGGATCTCCCCTTTGCCATCCACTCATGTAAAGGAGTTGGAGAGCAAGTGGGTAGTTAAAACTCTCCAGTTGTAATCGAGAGGCCCAGGTTCAAATATCTCCCCTCACATGTTGCAGATATGCTATGTAAAGGTTATATCGTGACGACATAATAATATTTACCCCTTTAAAAAAAAATCTCCCCTTTGCCTCTGTAGACATGAAAAATTGACCCATCAAAATGAGTCAATTCTTCCTTAGACCCGTAGCTAGCCACCCAAACTTGGTAAGTGCAGATTTGGGACCCTTTTGCCTTCCCCCTTTGCCTTGTTTCCTTAGCTTTACCAAATTTGTGTCTAGTCTATACGGGTTGCAAATTTAGCTTGCCAGATTTGCACCCTGTAATGACGGGGCACAAATTTGACGTTCTAGTGGTTTTTTACACTAAAACCCCTCCCCTTATCATCTCATTTTGGGGTTGGCCCTTGCTCGCGATGAAATTTTATTTTCCCACTCGTTTTGCCCTCCAAAAATCTTATAAATAAGGGTTTGGAATCCTCAAGATTACCCCAACGATTTTCTAAGGAAATTCTAATTGTTGACTCACTCATTTGCTCATGTTATTAAGTGATCTTCTATTGCAAGTTGTTTTATTATTTTGTGCTTTGGTGATTGTTGTCCTTGGTGATTGAGTGGAGGAGTCTTGACGATTGGATAGATCAACCTTCTTGGAGTGCTTCTTCCACCTCTTCATTGCTTCTTGCTTTCTCCATCAGTTCATCAAGTTTTGCATTTATATTAGTTTGCTTCGCAAGTCTGTTTTCACTATTTTATGTTCTATTTTTTGTTGTTTTGAGGCCCAAAAAGGGCATCTGAACCAAATTTGTGCCTCGCCCATATAAGGTACGAATTTGGTAAGCCAAATTCATGCTCCCTATTTATAGGGTATGAATTTCATATATTAGGGCTTGGGGGAAAGTTTTGCACCCCAAAACCCTAATTTACATTGTGCATTTTTAATATTATATTGTGTCTACCCTGTTTGTATTTCATTTTACTATTACATACTTGTTTTGCTCTATCTATGCATGTTCCAAAGGTCACAGATCAATTTTGCTTTTTAATGGTCATCTAAAAGGACTAAGGCAACTTGATTGTTGTGCCTCCAAGCTTAGTCTTATAGCGGCTTAAGTAGACCCCCAAACGTTGATCAAATTTTCTATGGTTTGTGGAGTTACTTTGCAGGTTTGAAACCATTGGATGTTCTGGACACAAGATAAAGCTTGAATCAACCATCGGATCAGATAAGTGCCCTAATAGATCTTTAGGTTTTTTGGTGCTTGCTTTCTATTCATTTTTTCTCAAAACCTAGATCATAAGTAAAGAAAAACATTTGATTGAATTTCTAGGCATTTGAAAGAATAAAAGCATATAGTGTGCATCTAGGGTTTTAATCTTGTTTATGCATCTCCCTTGGACCCTTGCTCAAAGGATTTATTTCGCAATCCTAGGGTTAGACATCATTGAATTACATAATCATACTAGGGTTAGTTCTTGTCTTCTTGCATCTTGTGTGTCTTGCATTGTTCTTTCATTTTCATAGTTTAGTTTAGAAAGGCCAAACAATAGGTGTATGCTTAATTGACACATCAAACACTTCCACCTCAAACTTGAAGCGAGTTCTAAAACTATTTTTTGTGAACCCATCCTTTAATTTCTTTGAGTGTAGAGAATATAATACACCCTCATGGTTCACCTTGGCTCCTAGTGGATCCAGCCAAGAATTGTATGCGACAAGGTAGTTTTCTCCCGCTACATCTTTGGTGAACCTGGCATGAAAATATGTCTATGTGGCCAAGATAGGAAACCTATTCCTTTGTGTCTTCTTGAAAATTTTAAGTAAGACCACTATTTATGTTTGTTTAGATCAAAAAAATATCAAAAAAAGCTTAAGAATCTTCTTGTGTGTATTTCCTTAGTTTTATTCTCTATCCTTTCACTTTTTCTAATGGCTCCATTTCTTAGAATTCAGGGAAGGCATCTATAATATGATCAAATTCCTCAAGAAGATGATCAGGTTGATAGAGAGAATCCTAACCTTGATGTAGAAGAGCAAGAACATGTTGAAATTGATACTAACTATGATCCCTTTGAGGGGCCTAATGGTGGCTTCACTTTTATATCAGTTGATCATTTATGGGGTTTCATAAAACACCATAGAGAGACTTTATCTAGAGTTATGGATGAGGAGGCCCAACTCGAAAGAGGTGAAGTACCTCCTCCTTCTACTGTCTCTTCTAGGAATGTTGATAACAACCCCTTATTTGAATCCTTACATCATATTAATCATTTTCATCAACCAACACATGCTACTACTATGACCACCTCTCAAATATTTGTCCTAATAAAGATAAAATAATTTAAAAATCAACCTCGTAATCATTAGGACTCTTGTGTCCAACCATAATTTTCCACTTGGTGCCACTAATTTTGTACCACCTATTTGCCATTAAATATTTGGAATAAATACGGATTTGACACATGCTAGAATTTGATAGGTTAATATGGTGTAAGTATGTAAAAAATGGTGTTTTGTAGTGTAAATAAGGCCATGTCAACTATGGATTTTCACCATTATTCTGATTGTGTCAATGAACTTGAGGGGACTCTAACTTGGGTCTATAGCATGCAAAGACTTTCATGCTAGTCAAGGCATAAATGTATGATATGAGACGTAAAAAGAACTTCCTTTTAGATGAAAGGAAAAAGGCCATAGCCCCCAAGCTCAAATTGCTACAAATTTACCTCTAGTGCCAAATTCAAACACAAGACCTATTGTTTCGAAGGTAAGCTACGTATTCACCATGACTAGCAAGGCAATAGGTAACATTGTATCAAATTTGTTGGTACTTCTGTAGATAGATTCATCCAACAAGACCAAAGTAGAGATGATCAATAAAAATTAAGGGTGTGTGTTTTGAACATGATACCTTCTTCACCCAATGATCAAGCTAGTTGTTCATTGACCAAAATGTTGTACCTTCATATTAGGTAGAAGATAAAAAAAAAGGAATGATAATTATGGTTGTTCTGCAATAAGAATGTAAAATGGATGGGTGGCGAATCAATCCTGCGAGGAAGAAGAACAAACTTTGAGTGCACCTTTCTAGCCACTTTGGTGTTTCCTCTGAACTAATGCAAGTGCATGTCCTCTCCTTGGAGAAGGCCATTACATTTATCACCAAATAAGTACACAAACATTTTAAATTTGATTTTGTGCATGTAGAATTCAAAGCATAGGCATAACAAGTGAGAAGGGTTGTCTTTCTTCCTCCTACCTAAGGGGTCATTGCTCCTATTTGAGAATAAGGGACACATTTCAACCTTTTATTTTGTAGAAATGAACAACACCCATGTAAAGATAAATACATTTGTCCCCAAACAATTACCTCTTTCAAAAAATAATTGTCATATTAACTATTGAACCCCATTTAAATCTTTATGATAAGGATCAAAAGTACCCTAGTGATAGCAAAGTATAATTTAGATGAGACACAACTTCTCCAAGATGCTTGAAAAAATGAATGGAGGATCATGGAATAAGATCTCCCCTTTGCCTCTGTAGACATTAAAAATTGACCCATCAAAATGAGTCAATTCTTCCTTAGACCCTTAGCTAGCCACCCAAACTTGGTAAGTGCAAATTTGGGGTCCTTTTGTCTTCCCCCTTTTCCTTATTTCCTTAGCTTTACCAAATTTGTGTCTAGTCTATACAAGGTGCAAATTTGGCTTTTCAGATTCGCACCTTGTAATAATGGGGCATAAATTTGATGTTCTAGGGGTTTTTTCTCACTACAACCCCTCCCCTTATCAGCACGTGTTGGGGTCGACCCTTGCCTGTGATGAAATTTTATTTCCCACTAGTTTTTCCCTCCAAACCTCTTATAAATAAGGGTTCGGATTCCCTAAGATTACCCCAATGATTTTATAAGGAGATTCTAACTATTGACTCACTCATTTGCTCATGCTATTAAGTGTTCTTCTACTACAAGTTGTTGTTTTGTTGTTTTGTTGTTTTGTGCTTTGGTGATTTTTGCCCTTAGGGATTGAGTGGGGGAGTCTTGGCGATTTTATAGATCAACCTTCTTGGAGTGCTTCTTCCACCTCTTCATTGATTCTTGCTTTCTCCATTAGTTCATTAGGTTTTGTATTTCCATTAGTTTTCTTCACATGTCTGTTTTCACATTTTATGCTATATTGTTTGTTGTTTTGATGCCCAAGTAGGGCATATGAACCAAATTTATGCCTTGCTCATATAAGAAACAAATTTTATAAGCCAGATTCACACTCCCTACTTATAGGGCACGAATTTTGTAAATTATGGTTTGGGGGCAAGTTTTGCACCCCAAAAGCCTAATTTGCATTGTGCATTTTTAACATTCTATTATGTCTACCCTGTATGCATTTCATTTTACTATTACATATATGTTTCACTCTGTTTGTGCATGTTCCAAAGGTCAAAGATAAATTTTGCTTTTGAATGATCATCTAAAATGACTAAGGAAGCTTGACTGTTGCATCTCCAAGCTTAGTCTTATAACAACCTAGTAGGCCCCCAAAATTTGATCAAATTTTATAGGGTTTGTGGAGTTACTTTGTAGGTTTGAAACCATTGGATATTCTGGACACAAGATAAATCTTAGATCAATCGTCGAATCATATAAGTACCCTAATAGATCTTTAGGTCATTTGGTGTTTGCTTTCTATTCATTTTTTCTCAAAATCTAGATCATAAGTAAAGAAAAACATTCGATCAAATTTCTAGGTATTTGAAAGAATAAAATCATATAGTGTGCATCTAGGATTTAATCTTGTTTATGCATCTCCCTTGGACCCTTTTATCAAAGGATTTATTTTACAATCCTAGGGTTAAACATCATTGAATAACGTAATCATACTAGGGTTAGTTCTTGTCTTCTTGCATCTTGTGTGTCGTGCATTATTCTTTCCTTTTCATAGTTTAGTTTAGAAAGGCCAAACAATAGGTGTATGCTTAATTAACAGATAAAATACTTCCACCTCATACTTGAAGCGAGTCCTAAAACAATTCCTGGTGAACCCATCCTTTCATTTCCTCGAGTGTAGAGAATATAATACACCCTCACAGTTCACCTCGGCTCCTAGTGGATCCAACCGAGAATTATATGCGACATGGTAGTTTTCTCCTGCTACATCTTTGGTAAACCTGACATGAAAACATATCTTAGAAGTTAGTGAAGGCATCTAGAATTTGGCATGGGTGACTTATTTAAGTCCACTTGCTATTTTAATACCCCTGACTTATTTTCCATACTCCCATTGATTAATCTCTCTATTGCTTCAACTATTATGATAAATAGGTATGGAAAAAGAGGGCAACCTTGTCTCAAACATCTAGAGGTTTTAAAGAAGGTTGTAGGTTCTTCATTAACTATGGCAGCTATCCAGGGGTTGTTAACACAGTCCAATATCCAATTTATCAATTGTATAGGAAATCCAAATTTGATAAGAACCTTTTATAAAAATTGGATGTCTACTTCATCAAAGGCATTGGATATATCTAGTTTAATTACCAGTCTTTTATTATTTGCCTTTGTACATGATTGTAGTGTAGAAAACGAAGATGCACCGTCTAATGAAAGTGTAACTAGAAAGTGAGAGTAAAAGCATGCATATTGCGATAAATAAAAATATTCTTTTAAATACAAATAGCCCTATCAAAGGGGCTTCTCAAATAATAGTATCTTTTAGAGTGAAATCCAAAGGGAGATTTCTCTTTTTTACAACATGCTAAAGGGGTGCAATCTTTATCCATGCCACAATCAGGTAATGGGTGGGTTTTGAATGTGTGTGTGGACCACCCAGGTGCTTGACCAGTTGGTACAAACTTGCAAACATGTAAACCAACAAATATTATAAGCATCTGAATGGCCTCCCTTATACAAGGCCCTTGTTAAAGTAAAAGATAACAAATCATTTCAAAGAACATGTAAATGCTTGTAAAACCCCAAAGAAAGTTCACAAAACTGCTTTAAGTGCTTACAAAATCAAGAAACAAAGTGTCTTGTGACTTCATTTACCTTTTGGTTGTCTGGATGCTCTATTTGGATTTTTTTTACCAAAAGTCTCAAATGGTTGGCGGGTGCAGATGGCTCAGACGGTTGGGATTTTGCAAAAGTCTTAGATGGTTGGTACTATACAAAAGTCTTAGACAATTGGAGTTAGATGGCCTAAGGGGCAAGGTGCCCCTATTGGGATGTGTAGGTGGTCCTTGGGACCATTTTGATGCAAAGTGGTGTTGTAGGAAGTTTATTGGTTCATGCATGGTTGGCTATCAAAGAGTTGGCTAAATCCTTTAAGCATCCTCCATGGTTGCCATTGTTGGGCTCTCCAAGAGGTAAAGTGGTGGTAGGTGACTCTTCAAAGGCAATAATGTGGTCTAGTGTTTTGATAGTATAACAACTCTTCAACCTCTTATCTTGTAAATTATGTAATTGGAGGAGGATTTATAAGAATTTGGAGGGGGTAAGGGTAGGTTGCATGGGGTGATGTGTCAGTGAGGTGGTAGGTGCAAGGGCCTAGGTAGATCTAGAGGATTCCACTTGGTGGAATGTGGAACCTCTATATTGAATGCCTTTGGGTGGAGTGATCTCTCACCCACCCAAGTGGTATTAATTACCCCAGGGGTGATGAGATGGGTATGGGGGTTTGTGTGCTTTGGGGGTTGCACTTGGGAATTTTAAATTGCCTTAAAATATGAGGTGGAGGGTGTGGAGGGCATGTGGGATTTATGAGGGAGGTTGACCTTGGGGTGCATGACAATTTTAAATTCATAAAATTGCATGGGGAAGTGTAGGAGGATGTAGGAAAATTTAGGAATTAAATGAGGGGGAATTCCCATGGGATTTCTTAGGTATTGTGAGGAATTTTAAATTCCTAGAAAAGAGATAGGGAGGATGTAGGGAGATATGGGGAGACTTTCCAAGAGATTCATAGGGATTATGGAAGATTGGGATTTGACTTGTATTTTAAAATAATTTTTGCATTCCCCTTGGGATTGGGTTATGGGTTAGAAAGGTGATTAGTACCTAATGGGGAGCTTAATGGAGGGATTAGTGGATAATATGGATTATGGGAATTTGGATGGAAGAGGGGGAAGTAAATGAGGGAAAATCAGGGGGGAAAGAAAATTAGAGGAAAATAAAAACTTTAGGGAAACCTTAGAAGAAATTTAGGGAAAATTTGGAGGAAATAAATAGAATTAAAAAGGCTAGGGAATTTTAGAGGAAATTAGGGAAAATTGGACAAATTAGATAGAAAAAGAGCAATTTGGAGGAATTTGAGCAAAATTTGGAGTTTTGGGGCAATTTGGGAATTTTGGTAAATTTGTGCAATTTTGATTGCAAATGACTAAAATTTGATGTCTATAGATGCCTCTTTTTGTATCGTGTTGCGTGAAACACAATGCATTAAAAAATAAGAGACACATGGTCCATTGAATGCAAGTCTTTTGCTTGTTGCCCCAACAAAAAGGTGAATAATTTTAAAAAAATTAGGGTTTTGCCTACCCCCTCAAGCGATGAATGGTTGGAAGATGAAACAAATGACAATAATGAACTGATTGACAAAAATATGGTTGATGAAGATGCAGGTAACGAGATATGGCCTTTGGACTGGTGAGTACTACTATGTGCCTATGTGTCGATGTGACTATTATTGTGTGATAAATATAATAAGATAAATGTTGGTATACAAGTTTGATCATTGTTCAAAAAGGGCATAGCTACATGCCAATATGCATAATGTTAATTGTTTAATCAGGGGCATCAACCACGATAGTACTAGCCTTATTGCGAGATAAACGGTAATACGAGACACAAAATGTGGATGAAATGGATGAGCAGGTGAAATGAGTTTAAGCAAATATGGATGAGACCACTTTTCAATTTGAATGTCCTAGAGATGAAGAATATAAATGTGCTTTCAAGAGACTTAAGCATCCTAGTGACCTCAATCAAAATAATCTAGTAATAAAATAATCCCTTGAAGATACTAAGATTGCCCTAAGGAGTCAAGTCTCTCAAGAACCAAATGTGTGTGTTGTGAATGTTCATTGTCAATATTGATGGAGGTTAGACTAATCACTTGTAGCTTACATCAATTAGCTAGCTCACCCACGAGCGTACATAGGTCTATACAAAACAAGGTCACTAATGTGATAAACATATCACCATACAAAGGGTTTACTCCATTGCTAGTCAAGCGTCTATAGCCTCGATGGAGATAACCCTATAACCCTTCAATGTTTCTCCACTACTAGCCAAGCATCTATAGCCTCGATGGAGATGTCTCAGATGGCCTACGATCCATGATGAATGATAAGATGATTTTTGTGTTAGTGCTTTGTGCTATATTTTTTAGATTTTTTTTTATTTTGCACAATGGATCTTTGGGCTCGGATTATGCATGATAGGGTCAATAGAGGAAATCGTTTGCTTTATGGTGATAACGACTCATAAGTTCATCTTTCCTATGCACCAAAATGTAATTATTATGTGATACATGTGCATGGTCCAAGAGAGAGTGAGAGTTAACCAGGAATGATCGATAGCTCTCAAGGATTGGCTGATATTCAATAGAGGTTGATTGAGACACTAGGAATGGCTAAGTGATGGAAAGAACCTAGAGATTATTAGAACCATAGACTTTGAAAGAGATAAGGTATCTTATGGATGGTATTATAGGTTGTATGCAATGATGGTGGTGGGTGACTATGGATGGGATTTGTGCATAAAAGTGACTAACACATGAAAGAGGAGGACAAATATGATCATGAAGATGCCCTTGATTAAGACAATGAAGTCAAGAAAAATGGCACAAACAAAAATGATATGAACAATGATCAAAATTGCGTTGAGGTCAAAAATTAGAGCGCAAAAAAATGCAATGGTGTGGTGTTGAGGCAAAAAGGTGAAAAATGATAAAGAACGAAAAAGAAGAGAGAAGAAAGTGAAAAAAGAAACAAGGAATGAAAGCGAAAGGAGAGAAGGGAGAAGAGAAGAGGAGAGGGGAGAAAGCACGTTAATCCATGGTATGTAACCACTCGAAGCATGACAATGGAACCTAAAAACTCCATTGTTATAGATTTGTACCCATGCATAAAGCATACACCTAACTAATGCATCAATTACTATCAAAAATTAAAGCAAGAAAAATTGACAATAATAAATTCAACAATAAATGGGGTTTTATTTTATTAAACTTTGCCAAATTCGATTACATATACATCCCTCTTAGGGATACTCAATGTTGATACAATCAATACAGTTTTGAAAACCCTCTAAATGAGGGGGTGGTGTAATCCACAGACTTTCCAATAGGACACGAACTTCTCAAGATCAATGGTGACCTTCTCCATGATTAGAGGCATATGCTACCTTGAATGCCTTGCAAATGGATGGATCCTGTAAACCTTGCATTCACGAAACAAAACAAAATGATTAAAAGTAAATATGACCTCTCTTGAAGAGGGTTTTGGAGGAATATTGCATAAAAAATGCTAAAGAAATAAAATGAAGCATGTAATCTATGAAACTATGCAATAAATCATTAAATTATAGTAAAGCATGTAAAGAAGCATGAATCTAGCTGAGAAACATCCTAACTAGCCATTAGAAACTTGAATTGCATGAAATGAGCATAAACTAGTCTAGAATTGACAAATGCTAAGAAATAAAGGAAGTCTACCCTAAATCTCTAATTCTAACCATACAAATGCATCAAAGAAGATTAATCTATGGTTAATCTATCAATATGAAAGCATAAAACTAGTAAATCTATGGCTAAAACAGGGAAAAATAGAGATCAAACCCTCCTCAGTCTGAGGAGCAGTTGGCACTATTAGCCATGGCTAACAGTCGCGACTGAGGTGAAAACCTTTTTGCTCTCCAAATTTGGGCTTGGATCTCCAATTCTCCTTATTGAATTGATGGTCAAGGGTCGCCTTAATGTCCTCTATTGGATTTGGTGGTTGAATTGTCTGAATTCACGATGGGAGAGGCTCGATTGTGAGATTGTGCTTCCTAGTCCTTAGGAAGCTCCATTGAAGGGTTCATGCTTGTCACTCCACAATTGGGCAACATTTCGACTCTCCTCAAGGGGTTATCAATTTGCTATCCATTTTGGCAGAGCTTCGCTAAGTTCAAATGCAAACTTTCTCCAGACTTCTCCCCAATTTGGAGGGGGGTCTTATAGCACATTGAAGGCCTTGCTCTAGCTTCATGGAGAAGCCAAGAACAAGAAACCTATAGTTGGATCAGTTGGAGGGAACCTTCTCGATGCTTCCCCACCCAAAACCATTTGAATCTTCATTGCCCAAGCCGTTGCAACTGAATTTGGCTTGACTCAAGATTCAAAATAGTTTTTATGCTAGTCGTGGCTCTAAGGCACGACCAACTCTGTTAGTCATGGGTCTTAGTCGTGGCTAAGGCTGAGTTAGCCAACTCTGCCCAAATTGAGTGGTTAAAACCACTGCTTCACCTTGGATCTATCCAAGATCATTCATATGGTCTGTTTGCATGTCCCATATGAGTAGTCGCCTCAACATGACATGTTTTAGGTGTCTACAGAATGCGATGTGAGAAAAGAGGACAAGGAAAGGAGAGATAGAATAGATGTGCATGGAATGAGAATCGAATGCTATGCAGTTGTGGTGTGATGTGTTATGGTTGTGAATGAGGTGGTTGATGGATGCAAAGTGGATTGATTGGACACTTGAGAAGGAGATGTAATATTACCTTGAATCATGACCAATGTGAGATTTCCTAGTGATGGAAGCCATGAAAATATTTGAATCTTGTCATTGATAGATTTATGAGCACATTGAAACAACTATGCTAATCTAACAACTAAACTACTGAGCTATGGGTGTTGGTGCTAATATGATCAAAGTCACAGTGCTAGTGTGACCAAAAGCCATAGTGTTAAAGCAAGAAAAGTTGTTGTGCTAAAACCATGCTATGATTGAGGGTGCTAATTAAGGCGAATGATAGTCTCCAATAGGATACACATAGCTTCCAAAAATGGGTATTTAGGTATGATAAAAATTCAATATAATGTTGATTTGTATCATCCAATGCAAGTGATGAGGTGGTTTGTGATGCAAAAATGATAAGTGATAAGGGGTGGATGGGCATGATTGGTGTGGATGATTTTGATTGGTGGTTATGTGTGACATGCAAATAGACACAAACTAGTTGTGGGTTTAGACCATAAGTGTAGGAAGGCAAGATAGCATTGATAAAGATGAATTTGGAAATGGTTTTGGAGATTGGGATGGTGGTTTAGAAGGTTTTTTGAGAGGTAGGGATGACCTGTGCAAACAAAAACCTACATTCAATTAATAAAAAAAACAAACAATAATTTGTTTTATTTTTATTTTTTTGAAGTTTTTGTATTGTTTTGCATTATTTTTATGGTTTTTGGTATTTTGTAAATTATTTTTTGTGATTTTTGAAGAGCTTTGTAATGTTTTTGGAGTTTTTGTTTGTTTGTTTTTTTGGAATGTATGGGGGCGGTTTTGAAACGTGTGAGCTAAAATGGGAGAAGGTTATACTGCTAGAAGGATTAAGTCCTCCTGATCAAGCAAGTCTTGCACTAAATGTTTGAACTATCGATAATCTTTGATATAATGACCCAGTTGATGGTGGAAAATGCAATAATTATTACCATTATAAGATTTTGGATTGGATCAATGAGGATCTGTAGGATGGATGACAAGTAGGGAAATTAGGATTGTACCATGCAAATTTTGAAAGATAGTTGACATTGGCTCTGATACGGGCATCCAAGTGCAAGATGAATGAGGGGGATGAGGTCAATGAGAAAGTTTATGAGAAGGTTGAGCTAGAAGCAAAGTGGAGGAAGATGGCATATAGGACAATTACGGAGGGACTAGAGAGATGTATTGGTGACTTAGGTGTATCTCAATGTTTGTGAGTCAATCCAAGATGTGATGTAGAACAGATGAAGGTAGAGTTGGAGGGGTGCCTTAACAACTCAACTTGTGTTCAATGTTTGTGAGTCAGTCCAAGATGTGTTGGAGGTAAGGTGACAGTGGAGTTGGAAGTGGAGGGGTGTGATATATTAGCTAAGGTGGTGGATATGGAGGCAAAAAAGGAGGGACTTTGGTTGATATCGCTATTACAGGGGGTGAAGTGCTTGAAGGGGACAATTTAAGAGGTAGTAATATAGAATAATAGAAAGAATAGGCAATTTTGGAAGAAGGGGGGGAGTTGGAAGCAGAGATGGTGAAGAGGGTGTTGGAAAAAGTGATGGAAGAGATGGTGTTGGAAGAAGAGGTGGGAGACACCCTATTGGTTAAGATAAGGATGATTGGGATTTTGAAGATGTTGGGTTTGGATTGGGCAGTGATATGACTATTTTAGTTGGTTGAGGGAGAATGAGATTAACTCTTTCCAATGAGGGGGCTCAATAGGTAGCTCAGAGAGTACCACACTCGAGGTAGGGTAGGGACTGATGGAAGATACGAAAGGAGATGATGGCTAAGGGAGGGCTTGCTCTTGGTGAGGGGGGCTATTTATGCAAGGTGGAAGGTGAAGTTGAGGTAAATATGGATGTGGTGAGTTAGGTGGAGGAGAAGGATCAATAAAATGGATATTCAAGGCATCAATATGAATGGGGGTGACATGAGGATGCACAAGTAGGCTACGTGGTGTGGTGGGGGAGGCTCCTTCAAAGAAGTTGAAGGAACTATGAGTGGGTGTGAAGGTTAGTTGTTAGATGAGGTGTAAAAGGAAAGGGGATGGATGGTGGTGGCTTAGAAAGTCATCTAGTGAAGGCTAAGGGGGTGGAGGATCAAGAGGTTCATCATCACTATCTTCCTCAAAGTCAAAAGTGTTGCATGGTAAATAAATTTCAAGGGGGTTGACTGAGTGATGTGGGGAGGGTGAGCATGGTGGCGTAGATTACAAGGGAAAGGGGTCTAGATGGAGTAGTTGGGGAGGGTTAGGTGATCGTAGGCAGAGGATTAGTTGGAGTGGATTACATAGAAGATGAAGATGATGGATAAGGCGATTCGGTAGTCTATGCTATGGTAGATGGAGGAGGGGGAAGGGAGATTGGTTGGTTGAAAGTCATGTGGATAGTGCACTATTCTAGGGATAGAGACTCTTGTGGTATAGTCGAGGGGGTGTATGAAGCATGAGTAGAGAGTTCATGACTTATCATACCCACAAAACCTTGAAGAGAGAGGACATTGTTGGTGTGATTAAGTTGATGTGGCCTAGTTGTAGGATTTAGGGTCATATTAGTTGGTTGTGTTGTCCCATATTATAGGAATAGAGCTTGCTCATTTCTAAGCTTTTGGTGAGCTAGGGTTGAAGGGTGTTCAATGAAAATGGTCCCTTAGTCAATCATATCATATACAAGGTTCTGGAATGATTGACAATGATTGATGTAATGACCACATTGATGATGTAAGACATAAAAATTGCTCGACATTAGGCCCTAGAGATGTGCGTTCATGTGAATTGTATGGCCCTATGCTAGGTAAGGAGAGTTCCTACCCCTCAAGAAGTTTCCAAAATATGGTGGACAAGGGCGACAAAAGAGGTGTGAAGTGATGCTAGGGTCGAGGATAAATGTGTAAGGAGTGTGAAGTGGGTTGGTTATGCTATTTATCTAATGGTGGGTGGGCCTAGGATGTTGGAAGTGGAGGTATAAATGAAGGTTGGGGTGAAGGTAGGTAGTTTTGCTACTGTTGATGTGGATGATATGTAGGCAGAGGTTGATCGTAAGTGGGAGGTGATTGATTATAAGTATGTGGTGGAGGAACTTGATAGATTGATGGTTGAGTATAAGTGGGTGGTGGTTAATGATAAATTGGAGGAGGTTGATGACATTGCAAGGTTGATTGATGATATTAAGGGGATGGCTAAGGATACGAGTGGGATCAATATGAATTGGTGGGAGATGCTTGGGAGGCTTGGGGTAGATCTTGAGGCATATAATAAGATGTGGTGGGGGTGTTGATGGGAGTATAGCAGGGGTGGCAAGTTGATTGGTGATAATATGGAGTGGATGGTTTTTATTGATTAGGTGTATGTGGGTATTGATGAGTTGGTGGTGGTTGATATGGAGGGGTTTGATGATATGCATGCAAAGGTTGATATTGTGTACGTGGTGGTTGATTATAGGTGGGTAGAGGTTGATTGTAAGTGGGTGATGGTTGAGGATAAGTGGGGGGAGTTTGATGATATGTAGGGGTTGATGGTTGGTGATATATGGGCAAAGTTTGGTATTGCATGAGAGGGGGTTGATGGTGGGAAAAATGAGGTTGCAAATATGGGTGAGGTGGCTACTGGTATTGGGCAAAATGATCCATGGAGATGATAATTATGTGTGTATGGAATGGATGTGAAAGGATGAGGTTTGGCATGATTTTAAAAAACAAAGTCACTATATAATTAAAGTTGATAAATGCACAAAAAAAACAAACAAACAATCAATTTTTATTTTGAGTTTTTATGGTTGTTTTTTTATGTTTGAATATTTTTGTGATGTTTTGGGATGGCTTTGTGAATTACTGGGATGGTTTGAGGTGGTTGTGGAAATTTGTGGCCAAAAGGTAGAAAATGGTTTTGAAAGTGGTTTTGGTTTTGTGTTTTATTATTTTTTTTGAAAGTTTTGTTTTGTGTGTTTTATGTTCCTATACCTAAGAACTACATAAGTCGGTGGTGGAGTGAATCTAAGAGGGTGTATCTATATGCACCCCCCTTTCAAGGGATGATACATGAATGGATGATACTACTTCCTAGGATGGAGGATAGGTGATAGGTATCCTATGGGAACAAAAAGTACCTCTCGAAAGAGGTTGCACTGTCTAAGTCTTGCTACCGATATTACAAAACTATTTTAAGTGTTTACAAAATCAAGAAATAATTTTGTGCCTTCATTTACCTACTGGTTATCTGGATGCTCTGTTTGGGATTTTTTTGGTAAAAAGTCTCAAATGGTTGGGACTATGCAAAAGTATCAAACGGTTGGGACTATGCAGAAGTCTTAGATGATTGGATTTAGATGGCTTGAGGGGCAAGGTGCCCCTACTGGGAGGTGCAGGTGGTCCTTGGGAACCTTATAATGCAGGTGGTGTTGCAGGAAGTCAGCTAGTTGGTGCACGGTTGGTTGTCAAAGTGTTGGCTAACCCTTCAAACATCGTCCATGGCTACCATTGTTGGGCTCTCCAAGAGGTAAGGTGGTGGCAAGTGACTCTTCAAAGGTAGCAAGGTGGTCTGGTGCAATTTTGACAACATAACAACTCTTCAACCTCTTCTATTACAAATGATGGAAATGGGAGGGGGAATTTATAAAAATTTGGAGGGGGAAGGGAAGGTGGCATGGGGGTGATGTGGAGGGGATGTGGCAGTGAGGTGGAAAGTGCAAGGGCCTAGGTAGATATGGAGGATTCCACTTGGTGGAATGCGCAACCTCCACATTGAATGCCCTTGGATAGAGTGAAATCTCACCCACCTAAGTGACATTAATTACCGAATGGGTGATGAGATAGGTATGGGGGTTTGTGTGCTTTGGAGGTTGCACTTGGGAAGTTTAAATTGCCTTAAAATGTGAGGTGGAGGGTGTGGAGGATAGGTGGTATTAATGAGGGAGGTAGACCTTGGGGTACATGACAATTTTAAATTCATAAAATTACATGGGAAAGTGTAGGAGGATGTAGGAGAATTTAGAAATTAAATGAGGGGGGAATTCCCATGGGATTTCTTAGGGATTGTGAGGAATTTTAAATTTTTAGAAAATGGAGAGAGAGGATGTAGGGAATTTTGGGGAGACTTTCTAGGATATTTCCTAAAGATTGTGAGGAATTTGCCTTGGATTTTGGGGATTAGATTTGAATTTAAAATTCCTTTTGTCTTCCCCTTGGGAATGGATTGTGGATTAGGAAGGTGATTAGGACCTAATGGGGGCTTATTGGAGGGTTAGGTAAAAAGGGAAGGTTATGAGGAATTCAATGTGGATTTGAATGAATTAAGGAGGCCTAACGATTGTTTAGAAGACTTAAATGAAGTAGAAAAAATTTAGAAGAATTAAAAGAGATTAGGGGGACTTTAGAAGAATTTTAGAAATTAGGGGGAAAAGGGGAAATTAGAAGAAAATAAAAGACCAAGGGAGACCTTAAAATAACTTAAATACCTTAGAAGAATTAAAAGAAATGGATGAAATTGGCATAGTATTAGAGAAGCTTAGAGGGAATTTAGAAGGAAATTAGAGGGGAATTGAGAGGAAATTGCTAGGAATTACGGAAATTTGGACAAATTAGATAGGAAATATGTAATTTGGAGGAATTTGAGTGATTTTGTGGCAAACTAGGGGCTTTGGCAAGTTTGTGCAATTTTGCTTGCAAATGACTAAAATTTGGTGTCTACATGTAGAGCTTCATGCACCATGATAATATTATCATATAGTTTCTTCCCTGGAATGAAAACACCTTTCTCCTAAGCTATTATGGTGTTGATCTTCCTCTTGATTCTGTTTGCTAGGATTTTAGTCATGTTTTTTTATGAAGAGTTGCAAAGAGAAATTGGTCTAAATCTAGCAAAGGAATTAGCATTTTTTCTTTAGGAATTAGTACTATTAAGGAAGATTTTATAGCAATAGAGAGTTTACCTTGAGTTATGATTTGCTCTATCATCGTGAGAAGTTTTGTTCCTATTATGTGAAGGAACTACTAATAAAAATTATTAGTAACTTTGTTTAGACCTAGAGCCTTGTCTTTCTCTAAAAAGTGGATGACTTCTTATAGTTCCTCCATCTTAGCCTCCTTAGCCAATTCTATCATGTACTTATTTTTAAGAAGAGTAGGAATATTTTGGAGGATAATTTCTTCAGCTTGTCCATACCTTAAGGCTCTGGTGAGAAGTTTAGAGAAATACCCAAGTGCTATCTCCTTGATATGGCCCTAATGAGTGTAATTGACTTCTTCATGTTGAATTTCCTTAATTATGTTCCTTTGATAGTGTTTCATTATCTTGAGGTGGAAGTATTTTGTATTTTTTCTCCTTTCTACAACCAAATCATTATGGATCAAAGACACCAATGTGCTTTTTCTATCTAATGCACTTTCTCTAGCTCTTGATATAATTGTCTTCTTTGTTCTTCTTGGAGTATCATGGGAGGCTACTCTCCAATTTCATTTTCTAACTTCTCCATTTATAGCATGAGTTCCTCCTTTTTTGTTATTGTTCAATTTTTCTTTGAAATCCATTTCCATATGGCCTGCTTGAGGTTTGAAATTTTTGTTTTCCAAACCACCTGTGGGTTGGTTGAGGGGATACTCTTATTCTAGATTTCTTCCATTACTATGCTAAGATCTTCCTCATTGTTTGATCTTATTGATCAACAATGAGTGCCAATTTGAGAAGTTAAAAGTCACAAAGGTTCTCCAAACTTGTGTGCACAATCAATTTTCTAGATCTACGATGGGCGTTGATTTCTAGAGAAAATTATTTTATAAAGGTAGTGAAGTAACACGAACTATAGATTTTCCATATCTATAATAAGCACTAATTATACAAGGAAAAGTTTCATTCAAGTTTTGATGTCATGCAAGTTGTAAAATATTATAAATTAATGATGGACATTGTTTTGAAAAGTTAAAAGCCATAAAGTCCTAAAAACTATGCGGTCCACCAATTTAGGTTGATCTACGATGGGTATTAATTCTAGAGAAGAATAATGAAAGGAAGTAACAAAAGTGTGCAAGCCATTGATCTTGTTTGATTAGATGATGAGCATTGATATTAGGAAAGAGAACCTCCAGAGCTTCATGAACCATCGATTATCCATCCAATGACCTACATTGTTTTAAAAACCAAACAATGAAATTATAAAAATCATGCCATTGGTTAAAGCATGAGAAATGTGGCAAACACTTTGGTGACCTGTATTAAAGTAGTTGTCCCATCAAGACCTGCATCCAAAGAAGATCCACCATCGATATTGGGTAGAAATAAAATCCAATAGTCTATAGAGAATTGAGAAAGATGTTAAGACATTTATATCATGAAATTTCATAAGTCATCAAATTTGGATGATCAATGACTCACACTATTTTAAGAACCAGACAACAAAATTGTTAAGAAAAATCCTATTAATGGATTTTATCAAAGACACATGGTAGGCACATCAATAGTTTGTAAGAATTCAAGTTCAATCTCACATCTAAAAAGGTTTGTCATAGATCATGGATAGGTGATAAATATAATGGACCTCCAGATATTGGGAAGAATATTGAAAAATCTAGATTGTAAAGTCTCATGGATCATCCAATCTCAGTGATTGATGACCTCCATCATCTTTAAATATTCATTAAAGAAGTAATTAAAGATTCATAAATGAAGTAAAAATCAACCCTACCATTAGTTGAAGCATAGCGAAAGCAATGACCATAAACTAATTCTTTCAAATCTAATTGAGGTCATAATGATTGTCCCTATGGTTATCGCACACAATATTCCTATTCCACATTCAAAAGAAACCAATAAAGATACTATACCAAGATTGATCTAATGACTTATGGGTAATGGAGGACCACTCATATATTGAAGCACCAAAAGTTGCATCAACCATCCAATCTAGATGGTCTATGGTCAAGGGGAAATGTGCAAAAAAGAAGAAGATTGGGAGAAGCTCTGATAGTCATCTGATTAAAGGAGAACAAACCAATCTAATAAAAGTGGTAATGTTGTCTTGAATTGCATCATTGACCTTTTACCTTCCACAATAAGAAACTTCCATGACAAGTACCTTTATTATAGGTAACATCTATCTGTGATATCCCAAATAAAATAGCTGAGTTTATAAAGGCAATAGTTGTAGAAAAGCCTCAATTCCACCTACCTAGACCACTTGGACATGATATTATAGGGAAAGTGGTTTGCATATTAAAGGTGATAGAGAAGGAATACATAGTTCTAAAGACCTTGATTCTAGCAACATTGATTGCAATTGGATCCCACACTCTGTTTTGGGAAAATTAATAGTAAAAGTAGTTGGTAATAGTGACAAAGGCTCCAAATATAGAGATCTCAAACCCTTCGACATTGATGGCTCTAGATCTAGAGACTTTAAGACCATTAGCATTGAATGCAGACCCATATCTCATTCGATCTTAAAGGGGAAAATTTGGTTGCTCGTAAATGTTTTAAGGCAATAAACCCTAATTCTTGCATATAAATAATGGTTTCATCTTCATTGAAAGACATTGGAATTTGTTTATTTGTGCCTAATATTTGGCATTGTGCATATTTTATTTCACTTTTATTTTACGTAATAGTCTAGGCATAAACCTTGAGTCTTTTTTTAATAACATTCACGCCTATTTTGATCTAGCATATTTGTAAATGAAACACAATGATATATATATGAAGTTATGGCTAATTTAGCTCTACACTATTCCTTATATACATCTCTTATGTGTGAATGCTTTATGTTAGATTAAAATTGTGTTCATTTCTCTAGTTATTAATGAGTGATGCATGTGTTCATTTTATTCCAATAATATATAGAGTATTCTTTTGATCTTGGTGCATTGCCCCCATTAGTTTAGGATTTTATTTTTTGTATATCTCTCCCTTTCTATTTGGTTTATATAAGTAGTTAGGAAATGTAGACACTTAAAATGTGTCATGTTTAGGATACTACTCATATGGGCACATCCGTAGACCATATGACCAATCTTGGACCTTTCCAAGAGCAAGTAGTGGTACTAACCACTCAAAAGGGGTTGTTATAGCCTATTTAGGCTTGGCCGCTATCGACTAGAGCCACTGCCAATCCTAGACACTCAAGCTGAGAGCAGCCACAACTAGCCACTACTAATGACAACAACTAGGACTAAAATATGAACTACCATGATGGATTACCCAAATCATGAGAAATAATGGTATTTTGCATGCATTTCAAAGGGATATCTACGAGGAACTCCCAAAATTCCTCCTAACTGCCCCTTCCATGCCAATACAAGACTGAACTATCCCTCTAGGATAATCAGTTGGCATGTAGATCTAGATCTTGGCTTCCCCAAGAAGCCAAGCCCTAGATCTGGATATGAAACTAGGATGGCTACATATGCAGACTTCCAGAAAGGTAAAAGGAGAGACGGAGAGTTCAAATTATGTGCAACAAAGCTCTATTGAAATGAAGAGCAAATCTATGCCCCTTTGAGGAGCATTGGAGCACCGTCTAGCTGAGCCATGTCCATGCATTAGTATTCAGATCCATCATTCCCAATCGCCAATCAGTGTAGGAGACATAATAGGTGACCCTTGAACATAAATTTGAGCAAGGGATCAACTTCCATAGCCCATAAGGCCTGAGGTAACCTTTAAATTAGAGGTTGTTGTATTTGACAACGACCCATAGTCATAGTCAGGTTTTAAAATGGTCGATTCCTTTGTTCTAAGCAATAAATATTTATTTATCATTATTTCATTTACATGGTTTTAGCATAGATCTGAATATTTCATTGCACTTAGATTAATATTTTTTATTTTTATATGCATATTGCTTACATCTGCTATATTTCAATGCACATTATGCTTATTTATCCTGGATTATTGTATTTTCTAACAAAATGCCTCATATGGAGAGGCTACCTATTCTACTAAGTGTGCTTTGTTGTTTCCATGCATGCAGATACAGGTTCATAGGAACAAGTCAAAGTATCCAGAGCACGAGATCCCTCCAGGACGAGATCAGGAGAAGGAGGCATTTGTAAGTCCTCGGACAAGTTTGTGTGCAAAATCAGGAAGCTTGCAAAAGTGCACCACCCCTTTATGAGGGGAAATTTTATTCACCATTGTTTCACTTGTAATTCATTGTATCAAAATGGGTATCCCTCAGAGGGACCGACATGTAATTAGGTTTCAATATAAATAAAAGGATCTTTCTTTGTTATTTCCATGTTATATGCATTTCATGGTCTTTCATTTTATTTCAGTATAATATTACAAGTAGAGTAGAGGTGCATGCTTCTCGGGGTTGCACAAATGGCGATCATGATGGGATCCCCACCAGGTTTTTGTTTTTGGTCTTTTCACTAATGTTTTAGGTATTTTTTTGTGTGCAGGTTTGGCTGCTCTGATTAATAGTGGCCAGAAGATCTTAGTTGTTGTAGCTATCAACGACTAGTAGATCTTAGCTATTGTAGCTGTCAATAGCCAACTTAGCTACTATAGTTGTTAGCGGCCAGCAGATCTTAGCTACTGTAGCTATCAGGGGCCAGTAGTAGCCGCTCTAGTCAATAGCGGCCAGCAGCCAAGTGCAGTAGAAGGCAAAAATTCCATAATCAGAGTGGGATTTGAGGTTGGTTTCATCCTCTATTTTCTCTGTGTTTTCTATCTGCAACTTTCTTCCAAAAAAAACAAGAAAAATCGTAGTTTAATTAGGAAAAATGGATAAAATGAAAAGAAAACTACATTGTACATTTTTTAGATTTCTTTAGTTTCCTTTAGGCACTGCTAGGAATAACGGGTCTCTGCTTGTAAGGTCTACCCTAGTTTTCAACGTGCTAGGCCTTTGTGTGTTAATTTAATTGCATGCAACCCAACCAATGGCTATTAATTCATAAAATAGAATTCATTCTTTAAAGAGCATATAAGTTGAATACATGCATCTTTCTGAAATGAAATGTCTTTTATCTTAGGCATATAGGAAATATCATGTTTTCTTGGTGATGCATTTTGTTTACATGCAAGGTTAAAAGGAATCCCACACACTTGCACATATCACAATAACATTGGTAAGGTTGGATTTCATCACCGACCCCCAATTCAGATCGGTGATGTTGGACTTCACCTCCTTCCATCAGCTTACCCCATAGATATCCTTAGACAGAATAATAAAATCCTTAAGTTGGTATAGGTCACTTGTGTTCAAGTTGTATCCCACTATTGGAATGATTATTGAATCAGAGTGGAAGAGCTAGGTGAACCCTCCACTGGGATTTAAGCAGTGTACCCTAGAATCTTTTGAGAAATCATGCTTGGCAGTAGTGTTCCTAGTCACCACTTTGGGTGAGTTCCCTCATTCTAAGTCCAAAAAATGAACAAGAAAGCAAAGGCAACAACAAATATGAACACACAAAACAAGTTCTTAGGACACACATTTCTTTATTGCTTTGTGTGTTTCTAATGGATCGAGAATTATGCAAATCAAAGCTATAACGAAAAAGTTATTTTGGTTTTATGATTACTCTATTTTTGAAGTCAAAAATAGGGAAAAACTGCACTAAAACAGTCATAAAATGGTCTAGACAACTCCAAAAATTGCTAAATTTGTTTTGTTGTCTTAGTTATCCCCTTGCACATATCTCCCAAAAATTTTGAGTCCTAACTCTTCATGGTTCACAATTTCCTAAAAATTCCTGAAAGTGGGCATTTCCCCACAAGCCCCGGTTGGCCAATTATTTTAAAAATAAAAAATTTTGACCTAGAAGTCACTTTTTGGAGTCATAGCCCATTATGATCAGCTCGTCACACTGATCATTTTGGTATATGATACTTACATTTTTTTTGAAAGCCATTTTTTTTTTCAAATGGTCGGGGGATCTCCCATGGTGAGCAAGACCTCCAATCTAGAGAGGGAATCAGGTTCCGTGACCATTGAACATATCCAAATTAGTCTAGAGTACATGTCCATCCTTGAATGGCATCTCAGGTCTTATCATAACATCAATATCATCCATAGGAAGCCAAACCTTTAAGATATCCCTATTAGGGAGGCACCAACAAATCCTCCCATAAACCTTCCTGATTGGAACACCTTGATAGAATTCTATATGAGGAACAATATGCCCATTAAGGGGCCTAGTAGGTCAATGCCACAATCTCACATCCTAGCTTGCTCTATACATCAATCGAAATATGAAAATGAGAGCACACCATGGCCTAGCCTAGATGAACAAACCACCTCGTTTGATCGAGAAAGTCATCCCCCTACTCCTCACAGAGAGCATTCTGCATATACACATTGTGCTTCTATGCAGTATGAATGTACAAAGATTATATCTAATATTGAATATGCATCATTCCTCATAGATGAGGAGGAGGACCCAAGTCATATTCCTACTCCTCATGAAGAGTATGTGGAGCAGCCATGTTGCACATCTACATCGTTAGACTATACAAAGCCTACTCATAAACTAGAGTATCAAGTCAATGTAACCTTTCAGGAGCATGGAAACAAGTGGTAGATCCTACTAGGGGGAAAGACATGATAAAACCATTCGTATTTCCAATACGAGGGTACATATCCCCCATGCAATCGAATAATGGGATCATACACATCAGGCACTGAGGCCACAACTTAATCAAAAACAACATACAGATCAACTCAAGTTGGATCAACAATAATTAACTTAACAAGGGGTGGACTCGCAACGATCACACCTACAAAGGTTGTATCAAAGAAAGATACAAGAACAACAAAGAATACAATAATAGCAAGTGTAAAATGCATTACATAAAGTGGTGCTTACGACTAGCACCCAGAGGATGCAACAACGCATAAGACGTCTGGTACAATCTCAAAATTTACCCCTTTGGCCATGCCAAAATCACATTCAACATCAAAGGCCATTATCTGGTTATCATCAAGAACCTCATACTCCTCAACAGTACCAAGATCAATACGATGAGGAATTATATGAAGAGTCCCAATGGGAACATCAGGAAGAAGTAGATATTTACCATGCATCCATTTATGATGAGGTACCTAATGACTACACTTATCGTCAACCTCAAAATCAAAAGCGACCCCCTTTGCCTAATCAAGGGTAACAAAAGGAAGATCATATCATGTTGTCAGGGTCGTACAAAGCACTTGTTGATCGAATAAATTCATTCAAAAAACAAAATCAAAGGTCTGTTTATCAAAAACCTACACTAAAGTAGCTTAGGAATCAACCTTTGCATCCATCAGTGTCATCATCGACATATCCATCGAATTTCAAGATGCCTCAACTTGAAAATTCAAATATAACGAAGATGCACAAGAGCAAGTGACAATATTCATCAATATGTGCTTCCATTTTCAAGACAATGACCCCTTGATGTTGAGAATATTTCTTACAACACTAGCTAGAGATGCTTTAGAATGGTATAATCACCTACCACACCATAGCATATACACCTTTGAGCAATTAGTCGATGCATTCCTACAATGTTTTGCCTCTAGTGCTAAGAAAACAATAAACTTGACTGACTTGGCCAACCTTCATCAACTTGACAATGAGCCAATTAGTGAGTATGGAAATAAGTGGAGGAAGGTGATGTCAAAACTACCTTTCACCCTACCCACAACAGAGCTCATTCGAATATTTACAAGAAGTTGTTCAAAACAAATATTGCTTCTCTTACAATTGTAGCAATATCAAACATTTGAGGAGGCCTTAGAACAGGCTAAGTTCATTGAGGCAATCAAGATCGAGGAAGGTGATATTCAACTCCACAAAAAGGAATGGATAAACAAGAATATTATAGGTGGAAACACGCAATAAAATATAGCCCCAGTCAATCAAGTTGTTTTGAGTATCCCTAAAACCTCAAACCAGGTAGCACCACCTCTACCAGTATGACATAATTACCAAGACCGACCTCCTCTAGCCTAAAATTATATGCAACAAAATCAGATACAGGGCCAACAATGTCAGCCACAATGACAATATACTGATTGTCGAGAGACATTACCATCGCTCTTTGATCGATTATATAAGGCACGAAGAATCAATCTTCCAGAGATCCATCCATGGAAGCCTAACAAGCGTAGATCAAAGGAACATAGAGAAAATCTAATTGTGTGTACCATCGACAAAGGGGTCATGATATTCAGACATGTCATCCCTTTAGAGATTTAGTGCAGGATATGATCGAGAGGCAAGAGCTTCAGATACAAGTCTTACAAGACCCCTTGCCTACACACAAAGCAAACATAGCACCCAACAATCAAGTTGAGCATGTCAATGAGGTGCACATAGCCTCACCTGATGAGGGTTTTATTAGTATGATCAATACTACAATAGGAAGCAAAATATACCTTGATCAACCCAACATACCAAAAAATTCAACTAAAGATAATAATCTATCATGGTCCACACCAATAATAAATTCAATTCACTTACAAAAGGACCCTGTGATTACCTTTTGCAGATAGGAGATTAAGCCAATCTCTACAAATGAACCCGATCCTCCGCTACACATAATAGCAAGCATCGATTAAATTATGTATAAGAGAGTCTTGATTGATACTGGATCAGATATCAACATCATCACGACTGCAACTTTGAAGTATTTAAATTTGTCACCTTCACACATTAAGGACTCAACATTCACATTGAGAGCCTTCAATGATGCCACTTCCCCAATAATTGGCATAGTAATCCTACCTATACAGGTTGGGATAAATACGATACCTACATTGTGCCATATCTTGGGGGGTGAGAGGTAGTATACCATATTGCTATGCAGACCATGGATGAGGGATATAGAATGTGTGCCTTCCATAGTGCACCAAAATCTAAAATTCATACACCAAGGACAAGTGCATGTGGGCCCCCATGATCTAGAGCCATTAAAGTATTACGAGTTCGATGAGCCACAAGAAACTCTGGTGGTATGCAAGCCTCCAAAAATTCAGTCAGATAAAATCACCAAACATTCAACTGAGGTTTGCATCAAGAAGTCACTACATTTTCCCATAACCAAAAATCATGGTATCATATTACTTGATGAGGAGAAGAAAATATCAGTTAACATGACTAAAGTGCATTCAACTAACCCAAAAGCTAAAGTTCCTTCTCAAGAGTTCGTGGCAATGGATAACATTAAGTCAGAAGACCAAGTGACTCTAAGGCAAATAAAACAAGATATGGTGCAATCAAACGTTGCTGTCTTATTAAAGGGGTCAAAACCATTAGCATTAGTCACCCCTGGCTCACATCTCATGGAGCATCCTCAAGAATGAGAATATGTGTTTCCCCATATCAGACTGGGGGCACCAAAGTTAACACAAGTCAACACCACAAAGTGAAACAAAAACATGATATGAGTCACAAACATGAGCATGTGGACACCACTATCAAAGTGGATCATCATGAAGCCTCCACATCAACTCAAATAAAGTATATGGGTGATTTACAGTTACTTGATGGATCTTTAGCACCCACTCTTTCACCTCCTTTAGTAGAAAATGGTATTTTAAACCAATCACTAGAAATACACATGGGAGCCTTATTAGTATTGGAGCATATGCAAAATCACCTCTATAATATAGAGGTACAAATGGAGCAACAAAATGAGGTGTTGCACTTTATCATGAACAGCTTGAGAACCTAGAATTGCAGAAGCAACCCTCATATGAGGTCAAACTATATCCTAAGCAACAACAAGAAAAGCTTCAACCAGAGCTAGCACCAAATCGACCGCCTCAACAACATGGCAAGCATCCCTCATTGCCTGAGCATGTGATATAAGTTTTCAATTGATTATGTGTTGTAAATGCTATCAGATTACCTAAGGTTCGCCAGTTGAATCCAAATCATCCAAAACCCCAAGGGTATGAGGAAGAGTTGTATTGTCTATATCATAGACAAAATGGTCATGATATTCAATCATGTGAAAGATTTCGAGCTATAGTATATAACATGCTTGAAAAGAAGCAGCTTAGGGTTGTCAATCAACAGATGGCCTTAGGATACAATCCATCCCTTGCATCCAAAATGCAATGGGAGCCCCCTAGGAAAGCAAGTGATATACCTAGGGCTCAACCTGATCCTCAAACCAGGCCAATATGTGCTGCATGCTCAAAGCATATGCAATGCATCTGGACTCCTTTAAATGAGACCATGTTAGACATATTTCAAAATTTGCAAGAAGCTAAGGTCATCACCTTACCAGACATCAATCCTTTAAACCCAAATAGAGCTAAAACTAAGGGTTATAGAGAGGACCATTACTGTCTCTATCATCGAATAGAGGGCCATGGCATTCACAATTATTATGAATTCAAGAATGTGGTTCAAGATCTCATAGATAGTGGGGCTTTTCCCATAAATGGTTCATCCACAGAACCCTAGCCTACCAAAATAGAGGCTACATCATCCCATTTGAGACCCCAAGATCAATCACAGTCTCGTAGGCTTAACAAGCCACCTCAACGAGTGGTCACATTTGAAATGACTACTGCAACTTTATTTCAAAAGTTGTACAAGGCAAATGCTTTTGTGTTGCCCGAGGTTAAGCAAAGAGATCCCAAACATGGGTCCATCGATGAAAGCCTTTTTTTATACAGGGGCATGACATCTACAACTGTCAGTCATTCCGAAAGGTGGTCCAATACCTATTAGAACGAAATGAGCTCCGTGAATATGGTTCACTCATTTCTCCCCACCAAGACAAGGGCATCCTATAGAAGTCCATGCTCCAATTGGAAGAGCTAATTTCTATCACTCTTCCTAAGCAATATGACTACATTACAGTAGGCAACATGCATAATGGGGTACCTAAGGTGTCATACCTTCTCCCTATAAAACCAGCAAAATATAAAAAATATTCATAAATTTCAAAATCACAAAAACAATAGAAAACCGTAAAAACAAAAGGCTCTAAAGGCATCTTAAAGCCCTTTGGTCAAATCACAAAAATCTCCAAAGGCATCATAAGCTCTTTGGTCAAATTACAAAAAGCTCCAAAGGCATCATAAGCTCTTTGGTCAAATCATAAAAGGCTCCAAAGGCATCATAAGCCCTTTGGTCAAATCACAAAAAACTCCAAAGGTATCATAAGCCCTTTGGTCGACTCACAAAAATCCCCAAAGGCACCATAAGTACTTTGGTCAAAAGCAAAACATAAAAGCCACAAAAATAGCTTAAAGTCAAAAGTTCAAAAACATTCAGAATAATCAAAACTCAAAAACAATTGAAAGCATTAAAAAATACAAGAACATTTGCATTTTGCATTTCCATTCATATAGTTGCATTGCATTAGGCATTTGCATCCATTACATTTGTATTAGATACCACATTTGTACATAAATCATGCATCTTCAAAATCCATCATCATCCATAACCCATGTGTGTAACTGTGTTTTTCAGCACAACCCCCTCATGTTGCAATAAGGAATATACTAGGGTTTTTTGATCACTCAACCATACCTAGTGGTTTTATCAAACTTTGTAGAAAGTTATATTAGCTCTTGATAGGTGAAGTTTAGTTTTGATAGCACCTGGTATATCTTATAATACTATCACCAATCAAAACATTAAAATCCTAGTTGAAACAAGGGAAATATGAACACTACGAATCGATATTAGGTATCCTAAGGTGAAAATTTTATCTTGCTCATCCCCCTGTGCGACCGGTTTGGAAATGTTGAGAATTGGCAAAAGGACAAGTTCACCCCTACCCAAAGAAATCCCTTACTTTAATCAAAACAAGCAAACATCCTGAAACAAAGCAAATATCAAAAACAAAATATACAGTGATTAACATCACTACATAAATCCCTTGCTCAAAAGAAATTCAAAAGCAAAATAAATAGTGATTATCATCACTACATAAATCCCTTGCTCAAAATAAAAATAAAAATTCAAAATAAACAATGGTTTTCATCACTAAGCATGAGCAAGTATCCCAAATAAATATGAAGAAAATAATGGAGTATTGAACTTGAATCCCTAGAATTCTCAGCATGAATGAGCCTTACGCATGACGATGTCTGTCGCATTAGCATCTCACTTTTGTACAGACCAATGTTTACATGTGGAAGAGCTAGCTTTAGGTGTCCTATACCGCCTAGTGGTTTAATCCAACTGAGTCCAACTTAGGATCAAGGTAAACATTTGAGGATTCCTAATACAAAAATGGGCTGAAAGAATCTTGCCTGGCATTGGGGTATGCTTATGTTTTATCTAATATATTCATTTGCACACATAGGGATAAGGAGTATATAGATCTTCATAACAAGAAATTTATCCTTTAGAAGCGTTGTATGGTCAGTATACAACTTTTTATCGAGTAACTAGGGTTTTTGAGTCTCATGGAAAACCTCAAAAATCCCCTCATAGCAACAAATCATTCCATCAATCAAATCATCAACTTTTTTTATGGGGTTTTGTTCATTAAAGGGTGCTCATGAAATAGGATAGATACCGGATGAATGTCAGCAATGACATTTAGACGACCACTGACTATTTTGTACATTTATTTTAATTTATAGAAGCTTATAGAGAAAACACATACATATCACATCATCTCATCTTATATATTGGATGCTTAAATAATTAATTCTTATGCTAAGAGTTATTATTTACATTCATGATTGTTATACATTATGTGGTGTCGCCCATTAGATTGTTAAAATCATATCATATTAATTCATTATGTTTTAAATAATTAAAGCATATACGTTCATTTACATTAGATCATCATCATGTAATTAATGCATCACCTGACATATATCATCTATCACATCATAGCACATAGATTATATGCATTAAACACCAATCATTGTATCCACATATACATACATAATAGTCCATCTATACAGATAGAACATGACATCTAATAACACATCTATCACCTAGCTAGCACATGTCATTAGTACATTGCATACATATAGCATAATCAAATCATTATCTAGGCATACATTCATTAATGCATCCATAACATAAAATCAAAACAAAAATATTGGCTAAAAATCAACTAGGGCATTATTGATATCATACCTCCCCTAATCAATAATCAAACAGTTAAGCAATCAATCCAAAACACTCCAAAGATATCCACAAGCCCTTTGGTCACCTTACAAAATGCCCCAAAGGCATCACAAGCCCTTTGGTCACCTCACAAAATACCCCAAAGGCATCTCAGGCACTCTAGTCACCTCACAAAATGCCCCAAAGGCAACATAAGCCCTTTGGTCAACTCACAAAATGTCCCAAAGGCATCACAAACCCTTTGGTCAAAAAAAAAAAGCCCCAAAGGTAGCATAAACCCTTTGGTCAACTCACAAAAAGCCCCAAAGGTGTCACAAGCCCTTTGGTCAAAAACAAAAGCCCCAAAGGTAGCATAAACCCTTTGGTCAACTCACAAAAATCCCCAAAGGCATCACAAGCCCTTAGGTCAACTCACAAAAATTCCCAAAGGCGTCACAAGCCCTTTGGTCAAAAACGAAAAGCCCCGAAGGTAGCATAAATTCTTTGGTCAACTCACAAAAAGCCCCAAAGGCATCACAAGCCCTTTGGTCAACTCACAAAAAGCCCCAAAGGCATCACAAGCCCTTTGGTCAATTCACAAAAGGCCCCAAAGGTGTCACAAGCCCTTTGGTCAATTCACAAAAGGCCCCAAAGGTAGCATAAGCCCTTTGGTTAGCTCACAAAAGGCTCCAAAGGTATCCATAAACCCTTTGGTCACCCAAAAAGTTCCAAAGGTATCCATAAACCCTTTGGTCACCCAAAATGTTCCAAAGATATACATAAACCCTTTGGTCAACCAAAAAATCCCCAAAGGTATCCATAAACCCTTTGGTCAACCCAAAATGGTCCAAATGTATCCATAAACCCTTTTGTTAGCAATATTTCATTAGTAGACATAACATATTAAGCATGGGTAAAATAGCGCATTGTTAAGCGCTCTCCAATTTGGTGGTTTCTTCAACCACCTAGGTGGTTCGTTAACCACTTACAACCACCTTGTAATCTATTTAAACCCATCATCAATATCAATCAAATCTACTGCACGTTTTATTACATGGTATCAAAGCCAAGGAGGAAGAAGGATGTTTCATTATTTTATTATAGGCACATTTCTCGAGGAAGATGCAAACACGAGATATTTCATTGCTTTTATTATAGGCACGTTTCTTTAGGATCGAGGATGATGCAAACATAAGACCTGAGAATGATTTTGATGTGGAACCACTAATGTGGATCATGGCTGACATGGACCAGACACTGACACTGACGTGGAATAGACACCTAATGCTGACGTGGACCAGATACAGTCACTGATGTGGACTGGATACTAGATGCTGATGTAGATTGGACACATGGTAGAGAGAGGATGACATGGACCAAACACTGGATGTTGATGTGGATTGGACAGGGGCGCTGATGTAGACTAAAATAGGACACATGGCAATGGTTCATTGGTTTGGACGGGCTGACGAGGACCATCGAGGCAAAAGGTCGAGGAGGGGGTGACCGTCCAAAGGTAGTCACCTTCAAAGGTGGCCCTCCCACCTTTTCAATAGGCTTTGAAGCCTTTGCGGGGTGCATGTGGGATAATCCCACTGTGTTTTTTTAAAAACATGCATCTCCCATGTGCTACAATGGGAAGTTGTTGCCCCCTCATTACCAGTTGCCTTGGTAGCGCAGTTGGCTCCAGTCGCTGGTTGTTATAGAGGAGGACTGTGGTTTGAATCCCACGAAGGGATTCCAAACAACATTTTTTTGCCACCCACAAATTATTTTGATGCCTCACAAGCACGGTGATGCCCAATGGCCTATTTTTTATGCCCGCCTATTTTTTGACACCCTGTGAACGTCGATTGATGCCCACAAAAAATTGATGCCCACCAAAATTGATGCCCTTGACGCCCAAGCAAGAATTTGACGACAACAATAAATTTTGACATTTTTTTGTCAATTTTTTTGGCAATTTTTTGTAATATTTTGCCTAACAATTTTTTTTGGGGTCAATTGTTTTTACCACCGATCCACGAAGAAGAACATTATGGAAAGATAAGATGTTTTTTTGGATTTTTAAAGGCTCCACATTTTTTTTCTACTTGTTTATTTTGCACCAAAAAGGGGGGATCCTCAGCATTTCTTTTTGCAAAATTCTAAGATAAAGGGGGGAATACAATTGTAAAAAAAAAATGGTATTGTAATAGGTGCATTTTTTGTGGAAATCGACACCTAAGGTAGTTAAAATTATGGGCATTTATGGTTGTTTTTTGCATTTAAATTCCTTATTTTCTTGCATTAACAATCATACAATAAAGCAAAATAAAAGACTAGGTCTAACAGGTATAAAGGGAGACAAATTGGTGACATAAGGAACCTTCACAATGGCCACTATTCACAAATATCTTTCAGATTCACAATTGCTGAAAGGTTCTAACTTCGTACCCTGGAAGATAAAGATGCATGCCATTATTTAGGTGGAAGATTTATGGGATGTAGTGACTGGTACTACAAAACACTCTCAAATAGCAGGAACAAATCAATAAGCTATTGATAAAAAGGACAAAAGAGGTCTCATGTTTATCCTGCTTGCTACTACATATGAGGTCCAACCTCGTATCTGTGATGCCAAAACCAATAAGGAAGCTTGGGATGCTTTAATTACTATTTATGAAGGGAAAAATCAATCCACTATTCTACACCTTCAAACTCAACTACATACCCTCAGTATGACCTCTGGTGAAATAGTGGACCTTTTCTTATGCAGAGTGGTGAAATTGAAAGCCAAGTTGAATGCTATGGGACAACCAGTGGATGATCCTATCGTGACCTCTATCATCTTGAGAGCATTACCATAATCCTACAATATGTTAATAACCTCTCTTAATGTATCTGGTAGACAAGTAACTTTTTTTGAGTTGGTAAATTTTCTCCAAACTAAGGAGGCCAATCAATTTCATAAATATGAAGTACCAGATAATGCTCTCTACACCAAGCAAGGGGGTAAGAAACAAGGACGATTTCAAAAAGGAGGATCTTCCTCAAAAGGAAAAGGGAAACAACATCAGCAGAAGGACTCACAATATTGCAATATTTGTGATATGAATAACCATGACACCAACAGGTGTTGGTTTAAGAACAAGCAACAAAATGACCAAGATCATAAGAAGAAGGGCAAAGGAAAATACAAACCACATAAAAATAATAAGCAATCCAAGGGGCATGTTGCTTATACTGAATCAAATTCAGACTTAGATTCTATAGAATTAGACTCGGACTCAGAATCTGAGTGAGCACACAAGGTGCTCATGACTCATACTTCATATCTGTAGATAGATGTTATATGGTATATTGATTCTGGTGCTAGTAAGCACATGACTGACGATAAATCATGGTTTGAGACTTTTGATGAGAAAGAAGGTAAGTCGGTCACAATTGTTGACAATCAAGTCTACCAAGTGAAGGGTGAAGGTGATGTTTCTGTCACTCTTCCATATGGTAAATGTCAGATTGAAAAGGTACTCTATGTCCCTGGATTAGCTAATAATCTATTGTCTATACCTTAGATGTTGGATCGAAATATGAAGGTTTTTTTTTGTGTTGCCAAAGGACAAAAAAGATGTTTTTAACCAACAAAGGAAAACATATTGCAATCGGATCATACAAGCATGGCTTCATTTTAGATGTTGTTTCAACGCCTCATATTGCCCTGGAAGCAACTACTAAGGAGGCTACATCTCTATGGCACAAGAGATATGGGCAGCTAAGTTCTGGATATTTGCACGAATTGAGCAAATATGAGATGGTGAGAGGACTTCCCAACCTTTCATCCACACTGTCAGTTTGCTTAGATTGCTTAGTAGGGAAGCAACACCAAGTACCATTTGAAGTTAGCTCTTCACAAGCTAAGAAGCCTTTGGAGTTGGTACACATCGATATGTGTGGTCCTATGCCAACTAGCTATGGTGGAAAGAGGTATTTTTAATTATTTGTGGATGATCACTCCCGAAATATGTGGGTTTTCTTCCTTCAATTGAAGTGAGAGACAATTTTTTACTTTCAACAGTTGAAGAAGCTAGTTGAGAAGGAGTCAGGATGTTTTATCAAAATCCTCCGCTCAAATCGAGGGGGAATATACATCCAAGGAATTTTCATCATTTTTGAATGAACATGGTATTAAGCGACATCTGACTACTGCTTATACTCCACAGTAAAATGGAGTTGCTGAAAGGAGGAATCGTTCCATTATGGAAATGGTTCAATGTATGCTTGCAGGGGCACACCTTGAGCATGAGTATTAGGAAGAAGCAGTTAACACAACATCATACCTCCTAAATAGAGCACCCACAAGAGCTCTATAGGGTAAAACTCCACAAGAAACATGGAGTGGTAAGAAGCCCTCCATTTCTCATCTAAGGGTTTTTGGATGTAAGGCATTCATGCACATACCTAAACAGAAAAGAAAAAGTTAGATGAGAAGACCCTGAAATGTATCTTTCTTGGTTATGATGAATATTCAAAGGGATATCGAGTGATAGATCCTATGACCAAGAAGACACATATAAGTAGAGATGTGGTATTTGATGAAGCTTTCACATCAAATAACACTTCTACAGCTGTATACCTTGAGGAAGATGAGCCTAAGATAGAGACTCAAACAAGATTCCAAAATGGTATACTAGTACATTGAGAGATTCCAAGTTGACATCACTTCCAGATCTAACTCTAGATCGACCTTATACTTGTAGTATGATTTAGCAGAAGAGAGCAAAGGCATCACATTTAGAGGTTGACGACCTTTGCCAACAACTTGATGAACTATTTGTAGATGCAGAGGAAGATAGGGAAAAATATATGGAATATGGGAGGGTTTATATGATAGAATTGGATGAAAATGAACCCACAACAGTTTAGGATGCACTTAGTGAGCCTCAATGGAAGGCTGCTATGGAAGCAGAACATACCTCTTTCATGAAAAATCATACATGGAAGCTAGTCAATCTACCTTCAGGAAAGAAGTCCATTGGCTACAAATGGGTATTCAAAGTGAGGTATAAGGCATATGGTACTATTGATAAACATAAAGCCCGTCTTGTTTCCAAGGGCTATGCTCAGAAAGAAGGCATATATTATGAAGATACTTTTTCCCGTACTGCAAAAATGACTACCATTCGAGTACTTTGTGCCATGGCAGCTCAGTTTGGGTGGAAGTTACATCAGATGGATGTAAAAAGTGCTTTCTTGAATGGTGACCTACAAGAAGAAGTGTACATGATCCAACCGGAAGGATTTGTTGTTGAAGGGCAAGAACATAAAGTTTGTAAGTTGATAAAATCCATGTATGGACTAAAACCAGCTCCACGAGATTGGTATATCAAAATAGATAGTCACCTAGTGCAACATGGTTTCCAAAGAAGTCCTTCCGATGCAAAATTCTATATCAAGAAAATTGGTTCTGACATAGTGATTTTGGTGCCATATGTAGATGATATGATCATAACAGGGAGCTCAGAGAGTATAATTGATGCATTAAAATATGATTTGAAATAATCTTTTGAAATGATAGATCTAGTACTTCTTCACTATTGTCTTGGTTTGGAAGTGACTTAGAAGAAGCATCATATCAGAGTCACACAAAAGAAGTATGCCAAGACATTTATTGATAAATATCGCATGATAGATTGTAATTCTAAGGCAACTCCAATGGAGTCTGGACTCAAGCTATCTCGATATGATCAATCACCATAGGTAGATGGCACTCTCTATCATCAACTGATTGGGAGTCTCATATATCTGACCAATACTAGGCCAGATATCAGTTTTTTTGTAGGTTATCTTTCAAGGTTCATGCAGGAACCAAAGGTGAGTCATTGGAAAGTAGTAAAGAGAGTTCTTCATTATGTTTGTGGTACTACAGATTTTGGCTTGGAGTACAAAAAGAATAGCAAATTCTATCTACAAGGATACACAGACTTAGACTATGTTGGATCCATTGATGATCAAAAGTCAACTTCTAGATACATTTTTCATCTTGGATCTGGTCTTGTCTCTTGGTATAGTAAGAAGCAATAGGTAGTTGCTATATCCTCTATAGAGATATAATATCGTGAAGCCAGTGGAGTAGTCTACGATATAATATGGTTAAGTCTCATTCTTACAAACACGGGCCTTCCAAAGAACCTTCCACTACATTTGTTTTGCGACAATCAAGGTGTTATGAATCTTATCAAGAATCCAAATTTTCATGATCGCACAAAAAACATCAACACTCGATGTCATTTCATTTGCAATGAAGTTCCAAAGCACCACATACAGCTCCAGTACATTCCCATTGATCAACAAGTTGCATACATTTTCACTAAGGCACTTGCACGTGTCAAATTTGAATTATTTTGCAATACTCTCTGTACTTGCCAATAATGTAATAAGGGGGGATGTTAGCAATATTTCATTATTAGGCATAGCATATTGGGCATGGGTAAAATAGCACTTTGTTAAGCGCTCTCCAATTTGGTGGTTTCTTCAACCACCTAGGTGGTTCGTTAACCACTTACAACCACCTTGTAATCTATTTAAACCCATCATCAATATCAATCAAATCTATTGCACATTTTATTACACCTTTGGTCACCCAAAATGTTCCAAAGGTATCCATAAACCCTTTGGTCAACACAAAAATCCCTAAAGGTATCATAAATTCTTTGGTCAACCCAAAACATTCCAAAGGTAGCCATAAACCCTTTGGTCAACTCAAAAGACCCCAAAGGTATCCATAAACTCTTTGGTCAACCAAAAAGCCCCAAAGGTATCCATCAACCCTTTGGTCATCCAAAATGTCCTAATGGAATCTGCTAACCCCATTGGTCATAATAACATGTTAATCCAAATAAATAATTAAATGCTTAATCATTGCTAAGTGCATTCGTTCAAGAATCATTGCCGAAGACAATCATGCACTCCCTTGCTTAGGACAAATAAATAAAAGATCACTAGTAAATTCAAGCAAGCTAGGTAGCTAGTCTCCTAATTGCCACCAAGGCTAGGATTAGAATTAAGATTATCTCCTAATTGCTACCAAGGCTAGGATTAGACTTCAACTTATATCCTAATTACCACCAAGTCTAGGATTAGACTTAAGATTATCTCCTAATTGCCACCAAGACTAGGATTAGACTTAAGCTTATCTCCTAATCATTGCTAAGGCTAGGATTAGACTTAAGATTATCTCCTAATTGCCACCAAGGCTAGGATTAGACTTAAGCTTGTCTCCTAATTAGACTTAAGCTTATCTCCTAATCACCACCAAGGCTAGGATTAGACTGAAGCTTATCTCCTAATTGTCGCCAAGGCTAGGATTATAATTAAGCTTATCTCCTAATTAGACTTAAGCTTGTCTCCTAATTACCGCCAAGGTTATGATTAGACTTAAGCTTATCTCCTAATTTCTGCCAAGGCTAGGATTTGACATAAGCTTGTCTCCTAATTGCCACAAAGGCTAGGATTTGACTTAAGCTTACCAAAATCAAGTTCTTCAACTCATCGAAGGTAATGATTCAATGATGTGTGCTCTTCCATGATTGGGGTATCTAACATTGAAAAAATCACCAAGCAACCCTCTAAAGAGGTCCAAATAATTCATCTTGGTCAAGCAACTTGTTGCTTTATTAATTTTCCTTTCCTCATCAACTCGTCAGTTGAGGGGGTAGTCAAAATTTTCAAACAATCATAATCAAAATCAACAAAATATCAATCGATCATGTCAAATCACGTTCGTCTTACGAATCATTTCCAACAACTATCATAAGCTTACCCTTGGCTGGGGCAAAAAACAAACATGATAGTTTATTTTGTAGCTCTCTTCCTTTTCGATCTATAGTAGTACTAAAGCTACCCGATCGCTTGATGAATGAGTGTAAAATTCCACAAATTTAAGCCTTCCACCCTATTGGAAGCAATGATTCTAGGATGTGTGCCTCCTGCATGACTGGGGTATCCAATGTTGATCAGATCAATGATCATCACACAACCTACAATGTGATCCTAGGTGGTCTATTTTTGCTCTATGCTATGTTTTCCCATATTGCATCCCAAAAAGGGGCATTTATAGACACCTAAAACATGTCATGTTTAGGAGACTACTCATATGGGCACATCCACAGACCATATGACCAATCTTAGACCTTTCCAAGAGCAAGCAGTGGTCCTAACCACTCAAAAGGGGCAATTTTAGTCCATTTAGGCTTGGTCGCTATTGACCATAGCAACCGCTAATACTCGCCGCTCAAGCTGAGAGCGGCCACATCTAGCCACTGCTGATGATAATGGCTAGCACTAAAATATGAACTACCTTGAGGGATTTCCCAAATCACGAGAAATAATGATAGTTTGCATGTATTTCAAAGGGATATCTACGAGGAACTCCTAGAGTTCCTCCTAACTACCCATTCCATGCCAATCCAATACTAAACTATCCCTCTGGGATAGTCAGTTGGCATGCAGATCTAGAGCTTGGCTTCCCCAAGAAGCCAAACCCTAGATCTGGACCTGAAACCAGGAAGGCTACATATGCAAACTTCCAAGAAGGCAAAAGGAGAGACAAAGAGTTCAAATTGTGTGTAGTGAAGCCCTATTGAAATGGAGAGCAAATCTATGCCCCTTTGAGGAGCATTGGAGCACCGTCCGATTGAGACACATCCATGCATAAGTATTCATATCCATCATTCCCAATCACCAATCACTGTAGGAGACACAACAAGTGACCCTTAAACATAAATTTGAGCAAGGGATCGATTTCCACAATCCATAAGACCTAAAGTAACCTTTAAGTCAGAGATCGTTGTCTTTGACAGTATCCCATAGTCATAGCCAGGTTTTAAAATGGTCGATTCCTTTGTTCTAAGTAATAGATATTTATTTATCATTATTTAATTTACATGGATTTAGCATAGATCTGAATATTTCATTGCATTTAGATTAATATTTCTGATTTTTATATGCATATTGCTTACATATACTATATTTCAATGCACATTATGCTTATTTATCTAGATTATCGTATTTGCTAACAAAAGGCCTCATCTTGGGAGGCTTCCCATTCTACTAAGTGTGCTCTATTTTTTCCATGCATGTAGATATAGGTTCACAGGACCAAGTCAAAGTATCCAGGGCACGAGATCCATATAGGACGAGATTAGGAGAAGTAGGCATCTGTAAGTCCTCAGATAAGTTTGTGTGCAGAATCGAAAAGCCTATGAAAGTGCACCACCCCTTTGCGAGGGGACATTTTATTCACCATTGTTTCACTTGTAATTCATTGTATCGAAATGGGTATCCCTTAGAGGGACCGACATGTAACCGAGTTTCAATATAAATAAAATGTTATTTCTTTGTTATTTTTGTGTTATATACATTTCATGGTCTTTCATTTCATTTCAGTATAATATTACAAGTAGAGTAGAGGTGCGTGCTTCCCGGGGTCGCACAGGAAATAGTGCGTTAAAGATCAACCAAGGAGTTGGTCTTGGTAAAATCCTAGAAGTTGCCTTGTGAGTTGCATCCCACACTCAGAGCTTCTCTCTATGTTACTCTATGTAAGGCATGAGTGTCAGATGCATCCAACTACTACAAAATATGACCACAATATTTTGAGATGATAATAGTTTGTCTAGCATACTTGATGGGATGAATCCAAGATGCACCCCATGAATTTGATTGAACCTAATTCTACAAAGAATTAGCCATTGTGCATAATAATAGTTTGTCTAGCATGCCCGATGGGACGAATATGAAGCATTCACCCTATGAATTTGATTTATCCTAATTGGGATTTTGGTGAAGATCTCTATATTTTTACTTATTGAAACATAAGAACATTCACCTAGTGGATCCATTTGTGAAGACAAAAACACGACACTTAAAAAATAAAGAAATCAAATGACCCAAATAAACACAAGATTGCACAAAATAGATAGATTTATTCAATAAGCGAAGGGAGCCAATAAACTCCTTTTGATACAGTTTGTATTGAGTGAGTATTTGATACAAAGGTTTACAAAACACTAGGGTTCTCTGAAACCCTAGCTACAACAATGAAGTGTCTTCAGATAGTGTGTTCTCACTTCCAACGAAATGAGTGGGCTTTAGGTATCCGATGTCGAACCACTCCAGCTTCAACAGTCGTTCAAAAATATGTAGAATTTGTAGATCTGTATACACAAAAATAGAGAAAGGGATTAATAACATCCGTGAGGGCTCCACAGTGTCAGACCCTCAGAAATCAGTAAACCCTAACTAAAAATAGATCAAATGGCATGCAAAATCTACAAATCATGTAACAAAATAAAACCAATAAAGATATACCTTGCTTGTGATGATGCCTCATTTTGTTGTTGCAATTTTGACAGTAGATGGTGTCATGCAGCAGGCTCTGATTCATGTTTTTGTGGTTGCAACAGGCTTGAACGTGCACTTGGCTGGCTTTGATGTAAGCTTCGTAGGCTCTAGAGCAAGCTTGCAATGTAGCAGGCATAGGCATGTGCTTGTCAAGCTCTACAGTGAGCTTTGTAAGCTCAGAAGAGTGGATATGGTGAGGATAAAATCTACAAAAGTAGATCTGGGAGATGCGACGAATGCGACAGATGGGCGAAAGTGGCAGCGATGACAATGGAGGATGGCATGATGGAAAGGATGGATATGAGGGATAGCTAGAACAATAGAAGTCCTATTGGCTAGCTAGGGTTTTGGATTTTTAGGGCTCTATCTCTTTTTGCTTCGCTAGGGCTTTGCCAATGATCTCTTCAAGATGTAAATTCTAATATCAGGGTTCCAAGGTTTGAGCATTTGCAAATACCCTTACTTATAATCCAACCTTAGGGTTTCTTAGGGATTTAGGTCAAAACTTTAGATCATGTGGCTAGGATTAAATCACATCCTAGGGCTAAGATTGTACTTTAGGTGTGGCATGGATTAATGAAGATGGACGGTGAATATTAGATTGGATCGGACGACTGTGGTTAATTGGGTTTATAAATACATGTTTTATAATAAATATATTATAATATAATATAAAATATTATATTAAATATAAAATAATATTAAAATAAGCCCAATTGGGTTAGGAAATGGCGGGAAAGGTGGAATTGGGCCAAATAATTGGTGGGAAAGGTGGAATTGGACCAAATAATTGGTGGGAAAGGTGGAATTGGGATTTTTGAAGGTGGGAAAGGTGGAATTGGGCTTTTTGAAGGTGGGAAAGGTGGAATTGGGCCAAATAATTGGTGGGAAAGGTGTATGGTGGACAAGTGGATGGTGGAATGGTTAGGATGGAGGATTAGTGGTTGTAATTTGGTGTCTACACCATTGACAATGAAGAACCCAAAAATCCAAGACTTTCTACTAGGTCATTTAGAAGAAAAAAATTACAAGCATTGGTGCCACCCTTTAACTAAGGATCAAGAAGAATAACCAAACATCAAAATATGGTTGCACAAAAATATCAACTTCCAAGAAGGTACCTAGCTTGGAATGATAGAGGTCCATTGCAACCACCTATTACTCCTACAACATGGGACTTGATCCTACCCTCAACACTTAAGTTGCTATTTTTCTTCATTAGTAAATATGCAACCACATATACAGAGCATCTGCATCACATGGTGAACCTATGCGCGATGCATAATATTAAGGAATAGAACATGGCCCTTAGTTTGTTAATGATATATTTAAGATAAAAGACATAAAATATAGTATATATGCCTTTCCCCACATTCAATTAGAAGCCGAGATCAAATCATAGACCTATTGGTTGATAGATTCAAAGAAAATACAAATGGTGTATCTCTCCTAAAGTAGATGATTATCAAGAGAGCATCGATGGAGGCAATGGATGATTTCAAGACCTAGTTTCACGAAACCTAGTACAAAATTCTTGATGGAATCTACCCTCTTCCAAGTATGATATTTATTTATTATTTAAAAGCTATTAATTCATAAATAGCCATGATGATCAAGTCTAGAGGAGGTAACTCTTTACCAATGGCCCATGGGATAGCCATTAAAGCCAAAAATAATTTAATCCAGATAGGAAGACTAGATCCTAGACCCCTTATGCCTCTATTTCCAAACATTTAACCTTGTTATCAACCACCTCTAGTAGTCTAACCTACTACCTTCTACCCTACTCCTTCAATAAACCTAGTAAAGGCTCAAACCTATCTCCTGGCTCCAGAATACCCCTCTATAAGTATTTACTCTTCCACTAAGATAGATGAGATGAAAAGCTTGATAAGGACAATCTCTAACAAGGTTATAGTCTTTAAAAGGTAACATAATGCATAGAGGTTTAAATATCAAAATAATATAAGACCTCCCTTCAAACAAAATAGCAAATGTTATAAACTTTTTTCAAATGGCCAAGGGTATCAAGGATACCATTTCCAACCTAATAGAAGTCCACACATCTTTAAAGATCTAATTAGCAAATAGTACCTATACAAATCCCATTGCAAAAAATTTCCCTTTCCTCTATTAGGGATATAGTCACCATGCAAACAACTACATGGAAGATCCCAATTCATGGTATTAGCCCTACCCTAATGCCTATCATCCCAATGCTTATCCTAAAAGTAATCCACCATAGACCATAGCAGTACTAATTGGAGTTGTTCTTATTTAACTACCTTCTAAATGCCTAGGGGCTGATTTGCAAGTGCAAAGTTGACCCTCTCATGACCAATCACAAAGCTCTCTTCTAAGAATAAGATCCATCCATCCCGAGCAAACCTTGATAACTTGGGATGAAGAGGAGGTGTATGATGTGTAGACACTAAAATCTGGTCAATCTGATTAGATTACCAAGACAAATTCTAATAGACACCACATGAACCCCTTGGGCAACCCTTAGAGGTTTAATAGTGGTCCTAACCACTCTTGTAAGGCTCTACCCCACTTGTAGGAGCTTTTGAACCACATAGGCATGACCGTACAACCCTGGGACGATCATAATTTGTGGTCGTCCTACCTAGGGATGGTGGTAAAGCAGCCATACCTGGGTGGGATGACCACAAGGTTTGACTCCCAAAAAGTCAAAATTAGGATAAATGGCATCCATAAACTGCCATTATCCCACCTTATGCAAGGTCATAGGACACAAAATCCTTATGACATGCTATAGAATGGGGGCCAAAATGGGAGATTCTCTTCCCCCTCTAGTGCATGCTTAGTTTTAGACAAGTGGTACCTCCTGCCATGCATGCCCTCGCATGCCCATTTCCCCAAAGGCCTCCTTTGGCTATAAAGTGGATTCATTTTCCACACAAATGATAGAGAGGAGTTTTGAGATATAACAACGGAGTTCTACCAAGATTTCCTCTCACACTTTTGTGTCTTTTTCCTTTATAATATCTACCTAGCGAAAGAGGTTTGCGAGTGATCTAGGAGGTGTAATCTAATCATAAAATTGAATCATCTGAATTTGAATTTGTATTAATGTCCATTGATGACCAAAATAGGTCAATAGGACTATAAAGTAAGACATATAAAAAGAAATGGGAGTGCCTAATGCAACTCTAGAGAAAATAAAGTAAGAAAAATAGTAAACATGATGACATATGATATACAAGATCTGTGGATCAAGGATTACTCCCAACATTTAAGGCTAAAGAGAAGTGAGTGATATAAGAGTTGGATGTTGTCGTAGATGTTCTTTGTTGAAGTCGATGACAAGGTGATCTTGTTGTATCTCTGTGACCACCCTGGTGCTTCCTGGTCATGGTATCTGGAGACTGGAAGAATGAGGTGATAAGTTGGGATCCTATTATATTTTGCAAACTGTTACTAAGTAGTTCTTTCCTGAGATTGGATAATTCCTAGATGAAAAGGGAAATGCATCTATGATCTTCATAATTAACCCAATATTTTAGTGTATGGGTGTCTCTGAATAAGCAATAATATCTACCTCATATCTCGTAGTAAAAAAGATAGGTAAAAATGAAATGCTCCTTGGATTCCACATCAAGACTGCACAATCTACAAATATACTGATCTCTAGGGAGGTGATGATCTGTCTCAATACGTAGCTGGTGGGAGAAAACTCGTAGTTGAGCTAGAGGAAACATGATATTTTATATTTGAGTGAATTTCATCATCAAATTTGATGACAACACTATTGAGGGGGTCCCTAACCAATTCAAAGAGGAAGTGGTGGTAAAATAAGGATAAAATTGGTGGTCGTCCCACCACATGACATTCCCCATTCTATGACAATCACCATCGTATCTGCAAGGTATTGTAAAATATCTATGCATTATTTCTTTACTATTCTTTTTAGGTATATTATAGGATAGCATGTGAGTCTCTTGTCCAAATTGCACATATTTTGGAGTCATATTGAGCGAGATATTGCATTTTTAGTGTTTTGTAGGCTTTCGGGGACCATTTGAATATGCACATAAAAATGTTATTGATTTTACAAATCTTACCATATGGGTTCTCCTAAAATCATATTTTATGTATAATTTCCAATTTTCATGTGTTTTGGATATTCTTAGGGCTAGAAATTGTTTATTTTGGGTTTTGTAGGTTTGAAAAGCGCACTATAAATACGCCATGTCATCGAATGCAATTTATATTCTATTTTTAGTTAAATATTTCCAAAACCATATATTTTACATACCTCTAAAATTTTGAGTCATTTGGAGTTATTTTAGATAGGTGTCTTGCATATTCTTTAGTCTTTTAGTGCCTATGGGGTTTGCATATTTTCAATATGCACACTTGCTATTCAATTAATATGGTTTCCTTGTGTGTATGTGTAGGTCATACAACATACAAGTAAGGAGCACAAGATCATAGAACAAAGTGGAAACATCGTAGGCCCACCCACTTTGATTGTGGGTACGAGGAAGAACATTGGAAGTGCATGCGAGTTACTTTGAGGATTCGATCCTTGGGCACCAATTTGTAAAAATTGTATCAATATAGAGCCCTCAAGGGGAAATATATGTAACCATGGCTTTGATCCATCAAATTAATAAGAAATAAGCTCCATTCATTTCATTTCTTGTGTTTTGGTCATATTTCCATGTTTACTTGCATGCTTCCATTTTGACGCTTATAAGCCATTAGAGATAGATGCATATTGTTCTTCATAATTAGGTGCACTATTTTTCCCCTACTTCAGTGGTTATCATGGTGGGACCCTATACCTATTGATTTTCTAAAGGTTTAACCTCATTTTTTGCTTGGTTTCTATTGCAGGTACTGGTCGTTCTGGCCTGAAACGACCTCTAAAATGCTCCTTGTGCCACCCTAGGATGACCACACAACCATCCCACCTCGGTATTACCATCAAAATAGCAGCCATACCAACCTGGTATGGCCACAAAATAGAGCCTTTTCTACTCAGATGCCAAAAATAGCAGGTTCCCCTAGTAATAAGGTAGGTGCCTAAACTTTTGGTTTTCTATTACACAGTCAAAAATTGCTGAAATTTGATTTTTCTCGTATGCTTTGTTTAATAGAAAGGTAGAGAGATAGTTTCATTTTCTTACAAATGCAAAAATAGCAAAGAAAAAAAAGAAAAATAAAAAATAAGTTAAGTAATGATGCCCTTGTATGGTTTGTTTGCATGTAGGCTACCTAATGGGTAGACCATCATTTAGGGTTTGCATATTGTAGGTTTCCTTTTAGCTAGCTTTGTGAAAGTAAAACGTTCCTTTTTTCTTGCATTTAGTGAATGATCATCAAATGCTTCATTGTTTACTTTATTTTGGCTTAAAAAGAACCACACACACCATGATTCACTTAAACACTAGTGAGGTGGATTTCATCACCATCCACTAGTAGAGTTCAACGAGGTGGCTTTCATCTCCACCCGTTGTCTCAAATTCCACAAACCTTATTCTTTGCCAAGGCTGATTCCAAGACCCATCATAGCCTATGGGTTATATCACGTATATCTCTTTAGAGAGGTATATAACATACAAACTACGGGTGAACTGGATGAGGAACTAGTAGGACCTATGCTCCTTGACCATGTGTGGACTTCATCACCACACATTATAGGTTGGATTACGTAATCGTGACTTTCATTTCCGGTTGTCGAGCTACAAGTATACAGGTGAAATCCAATTAAGCACAATATTATCATCCAATGAAATTCAAAAATGTGACATAGGGTTGTATTTACAAACAACACATCTAAAACACACAAAACAGTTTAGGATTCACATCTTGAGTGTTTCTTTTCTTGTGTGCTATTTCATTAAAAATTTGTAAAGGAGATAATCATATAGGGTTTGGTAGAGAGTAATAATGGTGTGCACTTGCAACCAAGCCCAATCATGGGTGAAAGCTACAGAGAGTGGACTAGGAGACATGAGTCATTTTTGCTTTAACCCCAGGGATTTGGTCATACCTCCCTGGCGAGCCTCTACTCACCCAAGTTCCAAAATAGTGGGGCGTGAACCACACCTATAAGGGAGTCCTATGCAGGACACCCCTATGGGTGATGGACCTTACATGAGAGAGTGTTCCTGGTATATAGACACATCGTATGCCTTCTTTGATGAAAGACAATAATACATTGAGGTGCAAGTAGATAGAGTGGTGCCACGCATCTGCATGCCTGATAAGTTTGACATGCCTATTCATGGGCTAGAGCATGACTTCACACATTGGGTAGAGTAGGTTGATCATACCTTACATCTACATCGCCTTGATAGGATCCAACAACTTAGGCAACTGAATGAGTATGATACTCATTGATGCGTTGTCGTTAAGCACATCATTAAATCTCAAAGATCTTATCAATCCGGGGTGGTGTCCAAGGCTATCTACGATAGAAGGCTAGGGCAGAGTACAATTCAGGCATTCAAATTTCAATAATTTATTGGTGAAGTAGATTTTGGTTTAGCCTTTTGGTGTCACACTAAACCTAGTTTGCAGAATGGAAACTGAAATAAATTACAGGAATTGAAAACTAAATCTAAATTGCAAAATTTAACAATTAACTACAATTGCATGAATTGAAATTGCTAAATTGAAATCTAATCTACTTTTGCAGAATTGAAATCTAGTTACTCTTGCATAATTGAAATGATGCTTGTAAATGAAACTTATTCTAAAACACCTGTCAATGCCCTGCCACAAAAGGTCATCAAGCTTCACTACAGGAATTGACAACAAAATGAAATATGCTGAAAATGGAAAGTTGCTAAAATAGAAAGCAGGGAAAACATGGAAAGCAAAGGAAAAATGCTTAATATAATTTGTCAGCTAACATACACACAAATGTTGTACACAAAAATAATAGAAAACATAAATCACATAATTCAAAATAAAAAAAAGAAAATGAAATCTAGCAAGCAATCTATTAATTTTGCTGCAGCAAAATTATAGATTAAAACCTACCATAAAATCCCTCCTTCTAGATCTAAAAGTAGGCCCATACTTCCTAATCTAGAAGGAGGTGAAAAGCACTCCTTAACTAATTAACTCTCAGAACAGAAAATGATAAAATAGTTGCACTTTTATTGATGACAAAACATGTTAAAAACTGTTATAGAAAATTGTTGTACAGTCCTAATTGCTACTATTGAAAACTCTCCTCTATTCTAATTCCTAACTGCCCAAACAAGGAGGGAGATATGTTATTTATATAAATATTTACAATATATCCCATGCTCAAATCAGCCTATGTGCTGCTCTACAGTGATTTGCCAATAATTCTGGATCTGAAATAAATGCAAATCTGGACAGTTTGTGTTGCAGTAGTAGTCATTGGCCCTTAGAAAGCATCTTCAGTGGTGGGAGTACATGGGAGAAGTCTAGAAATATCTCACACATCTTTCTTCACTTCAAAATATGCCATTTCTATCTTGCAAACAACTTCCTATTATGCTGCAATTATTTCTATGTTTATCTTAGAATAGGATCAAAATTGATATTTTCCATGAATGGTGGCTTTGGACAACAAGGATGGCAAAATCAGATGGGAGATATTTTACCTTAACCTTCTCAACATTTTTTTCATTTTTCCACCATCAAAAATAGTCAAAAATTCAAAAAGCACTTTTCTGTTCTCATTCCGAAGATAAGTGGCTCATTCCAAAGAGACTGTATTTCTCATTCCGAATATGTCTTGTTCATTTTGAAGATCTTCAGAATGAACAAATATGTGCTCTTCAAATGATTTTAGCTGCATTTCTTAGGTGGATTAGCCCTCAGGATCAGATTGCAATAGCTTTCATTCCTCTCAATGTGTGAATTCCATGCCTTGCCATTCATTGATAGCTTGCTGGAATTTATATGGTAAATTATTGCATTTTCCAGTTTTGCTGCATAGTTGTATAATATTGGCATTTCTTGAAAATTCAAACAAATTAGAACATGGAAAAATTATTCAAATATCAACATGAAGGAGTACATCAAGTTGCTACTGAATTTATACATTTCATTCACCAAGTAACCATGTTGAAATAGTGCAATAGTGTTGCACAATTGCCCCTACTCTGTTATACCCTGTTGCTGCCTATTTAGACCATGTGGGAATACTTCTAAATAGGTTAGATGTCTTCTGTAGTCCTTCTGAACTCATTCCATCCATATCCTCATGCTTTGCTTGACAACTTCAAGGTGTTCCTATAAAGTGACAGCTTGCTGATTTTTATATGGCTGTTTTTTTTTTAGATTTTCAGATTTATGACAGTCCTAAAATTTTAGCTTCAGTGTGGATTTGAAATAAGTTGAAGGGCAAGAATACATTCAAAAACCATTTAGAAGTTAATGGATATCAGCATACCACATTTGGTTAATTGAAATGCATGTTCTTACTTGCTACTTAATCAAGCAAAATAAATCACAAAATGCTGAAAATAGTCAAAAACAGAGATATAGTATTCCTAACATAAAATCATGCAAACACTTAACAAATAGTATATTTTAGTCAACTATTTGGCAATTAAATTATCATATGGTAGTCAAACATTGTGTAATAATGAGGCACTTTTGGGCCTCATCACTCGTCACCTAGGGTGAGAAAACTCCACCCTTCCCTTACTCATTCATGAAGGCATGAGGAAATCCTTAATTATCCTTAAGAGTAGTATACCACACACACGCGATGTGCCTCTATGCCTACTGAGTACAATGAGCATATGCTCAGGCTCAAACCTCAAGTTAATGCGACTACCCTTGATTGAGGGAAGTGTGCAATGAATATGGCAGATTATCTTGAATGAGGTCAGCCTTAGGGAAAGAATCCTAGGCCTCCTAGGCCTCACATAGTGGAAAAAATAAATCAAGTGGTTGCAAGATACACGAAATGCCAAGCGTAATTCAAGCAGCTTCGATGAGACAAAGAGCAACTAGATTGCTTGCATCAACTTGAGAAAGAAAGAATCGAACGACAGACCAACGAGCTATTCTAAAAAAATTTACGTGAGAGGGTCCCTACCCCTAGGACATATAGATAGGAAGTCCACCTAAGGAAAACCATGCTCATTCGAGATAGGTATCCTAGGCCTTATCCAATGTTACCTCTGTGACCTCCTATGCCAGATCAGGACTTGCCTCCCAAGACAAACTTAAGGTGCTCACAATAGGCAGCTACCCCTCTTTATAGATTGGCTTGAGATATACCTTATGGGGCTTACATTGAGAATGAGCCAAAAGTAGAATATTTAGAAATACCTTACCAAGGTATGGGGGTGACATGCCACCACCTCGAAATAGGCCTGAGGACCCTCACCCTCCATTGCAAGATAAGAGCAAAGAAGAGGAGATCAAATCCTCTGATGCATATAAGGTACTACTAGAGCACCTAGAGTCACTAGAGAATAAGAACTTTGGGTCTGGATATCAAAATCCCACTTTGTGCCAGCTACACAACCAACCCCTTCATCCTTTGGTGCCTACCCCTCCCTATCTAGAGCAATTTAAAATGCCTCAGTTGGCTACATTTAAGGGAGAGTAATATGTGCAGGAGCATGTTACCAAATTCTTGAGTCAATGCTTTGGCATCTAGGACAATGATGCTTTAATTTTGTACATATTCGTGACTACCCTCTCTGGACCAACCATAGAGTGGTTTACCCAACTCCCAAAGCATAACATCCATAATTTGGATCAACTTGTAGACACGTTCCTAGAATGCTTTGCCTTCAACACCAAGAGGAAGGCGACGTTGGTTGATGTCACTGGGTTGAAATAATATGATGATGAGTCAATAGCAAATTATGGTAATAGGTGGTGAGCATTGCTTGCTAAGCTATCTTATCTACTCCCCATGTCGGAGTTGACTCAGATGTTTGCTAAGAGCTGCCTAAAGCTGATCTCCTTGCTGTTGCAGCTGAAACAATATCTGACTCTTGAAGATGCTCTAGCACAAGTTAGAACAATTGAAGACATCAAGATTCAAGAGGGAGATATTGTGAAGCCTCGTAATGAGTGGAACAAGAATGCTAAGAATACCCCAGTGCAACATAAGCCAACAATAGTTAATCAGGTTGCCATAGCATCCCAGGGCCAGCACAACCCATGCCGCCTCAAATGCCCAATTATCAGGCCACACCTGGGAACTATAACAAGGATAACCATAATTGTCAAGGGTAAAATCAAAAACATCGTACCAAGTGACAATTCACACCCATTGCAGAGTCTATGGACTCTTTGTTTGAGCACCCCTTAGCGGCTAACTCGATCAATCTGCTTGAGAGTCAATTTGTTGACCCAAATGCACCAAAACCCAAAGGGTACTGAGAAGACCTATATTGTAAGTTTCATTGGTAAAATGGGCATGACATGCAGATGTGCTATAAGTTCAAGCATTTGGTGCAAGACATGATCGATAGGAATACCCTTGAGGTAGACAACCCTATCATGAGAAACAACCAATAGATGGAGGTGTTTAAAGACCCCTTGCCTGCCTATGCGGAGCAGGCCAAGCCAGTGCCCTAGGTAAATGAGGTTCATCATGCCCCCCTAAGCAAGGGTATGTCAGCATGATCAACATTGTAATGAGGAATATGCACTACCCAAGTCCAATCACACCACCTACAACTCAAAGTGATGTTCCTTCAATGTCGTAGCGTTTACCACCTCCTATGCCGAGCCTCCAAACTAGGCCCGTGGTCACAATTAAGAGCAAGCTTGCTCAAAGCTTGAGAATGACATATACCTGATTCTCCATCTATGAGCTCATTCAACAATCACCACCTCATAGAAGCTTTAATGAAGATCCTTAAGGCGATAAAGATTCAGCCCTAGGAGTCTAACTCCTTCAATAATTTTGTGGTGCATGTGTGATAATGCACGAAACTAATGATTACCTTTCGAGAAGATGAGCTTAAACCAATACCAAATGATATGGTGGATCCTCCCTTGCACATCATTGCATGTGTAAATGGAACACTGTATAAGAGAGTGTTGATAAATACTAGGTCTTCTAAAGCCGAATGCGGAGTGACGGCGTGCCAGATATGATGCAAACAAAATGGATGCAATATAGATGCTAAGTCCTACGAGTGCGAGAAGCAATGCATGAAGGAAATGACATATAAATGATATGTAAGCAAAATTAAGCAAGGCAAATTTTATTAATGTTTGCTTTCAATCCAATTACAATACGTCCCCATTCTAGGTCTCAAAACGTTTGATACAGTTTGTTACATCAATGGATGGTACACTTCCAGTGTCTTTTGCATGCCCACATTCAAAATGGGCAGGCCAAAGGTTGCCGCTGCTTGTGTCTATGTGTTCATCATTACTTGATACCCCTTTGGTGTTCCTGGCAGTGGGATCCTATGCTCAAAAAAATAGCAAATAGTTAATAACATATGCGGATATAGGAAAACATGTAATCCCCAAGGCCTCTGGCTAGTTGATGTATAAAAGAATGAAATGATGGTCAAAACATGTCATAATGAACCCAAAATTTGATAGAAGCATCCAGACATCATCAGGGACCAATTGCAAAAAGAACAGTCAAGAAATCATGCATGGATTTCTAATCGCTCTAGGGTGGGACGATTAGGACTATCACAAAACGTGCAAGAGCGACCTTGCAAATTTCCTACCCAGAGGCCTCCAAAAATCTTGCAAACTTGGGGTTTAGGCTAGAAGGGGCATTTTGAGACGACCCAGAAGGTCAAATTTTTCCCATATTATCCTGTATCCGAAGGCACTCCATTGCTCCAAATGCTCCAACTCTATTCCTTTTTTGGAGTGAGGAGGCTCACCTTTTTATAGACCTTAGGGTCTCCTTTGCATGCGCATGCGAGGGCGCCACTTGACTCACTATACCCTTTTAGGGGAGAGAAGATTCCTCCCTAATTTAGGGCCTCCATGATCAAGGCATGCTTGAATAAAGTCCCTCTCTCTAATTTGAAACCGTTCCTCGCAATTGCATGCCTTGAAGGCAAAGTTGGGTGGTGGATCTGGGCTGCCATTTGTCAAGGCTTGACTTTTTGCCAGTCAAACCTGCTAATCATCCCACCCTGGAGCGATTGCTGCTAATCATCCCGGGGTGGGGCGAATAGGATTCTAATCATCCCAGGGTGGGATGAATAGGGAGCAAAGTGCTTAAAAGGTGCCAAATTGACCTTTGACCTTCCAAAACTAATTTAGGAGTGGTTAGGACCACTGTTTAACCTCTAGAGGCTGCCCTAGGGGGTATGTATGCCAATTCGGTCAGTTCTTGTAGTCACATAATCGAATTGGTGTTGTTTTGGTGTCTACAAATATATACTGGGTCTTCTAGCAACATCATCACTATAACAGCTCTTAAGCATTTGAAGCTCCCAATATCCCATATTGTCACATCTACCTACACCCTTTGAGCATTCAATGATGCCATATGCTTAACAGTCAGCACAATAGTCACACCCATTTAGCTAGGGCAAAAGACCATACCGATATTGTGCCACATCTTGGAGGGAGAGATGGCATAAAATATTTTGTTGGGTAGACCTTGGATCAGATACATGAAGTGTGTCCCTTTCATTGCTCACTAGTGCTTGAAATACACTTATGAAGGGTAAGTTCATGTCATCCTCGTAGACCTAGAACTCTTCAAGTACTACAACATGGTGTCGTAGATCCCCGAGTCTACCTTACCATCCACCCACCTGGATTTTCAATCGAATGAATCCAACCAAGGTCTGACTCTATCACCATCACCTTCATTCAATCTATTATCATCTCATGCCATACCATCCTCATCTTCAGCATCCCCATATGTGCCTTCATCATCAATGAATCCTCTACCAAGAGACATGGGGAAGAGGCCTATTGATGATATCCCTTCGACCATATCCACTGTTGGTCCAAAATCTGCCACAGGAAAGGATTTTATAAATGCACCCTAGACCTGGCCAACATTGAAAGGCTGGAAGCAAGAAATGGCTCCCAGACCAATCTCCAGAGTGGGCTGGTTCCCTTTACTAATCTAAATTTCTGTTTGAAGATAAGGGTTGCTGGAAAGAAATTAAAAGTTGCAGAAAGAAATGGAAATATGGCCGCAGGCCGGAGTTATGGGATCGGAAGAACAACAACGAGAAAACTTAAAGTGCAGCAACGACAAGCAACGAGAAGATAATGACTCAACTCTCACACAATCGTATGCAGAAAATCTCTCCAAGATTACACTCCAGGAATCATATCCTTACAAGCAAGATTCAAATCCAATATGCAGAATTTGAATGTAACAGCACTCAAGGAATATAAATTCGATTAGAAATGCAAAAGAACAGAAAAGACAATCACCCAAACAACTGCTTGAAAAATCCGAAGCCAATACTTTATTCTCGCAAATGCACTTCCAGTTTTTAGCAAAACTTCCAACCTTTCGAAATGCGAATTACATTGGTTTTTATAGAGGTCCGTCCTCTTTGCAGCATTAAATATTTTAAACCGACCTTCTTGAGATCTACAATTATGCGAAGGAAACGAGGAACATGATCCCCTTAATTGCAGTCTCGAAGAAATAAAAATTAAATGCAATGAGATAATCGCGGGCACCTTCATTAAATTCATTTTTTAAACATGTGCATGCAATTGTTAAATCAATCCACGAACAGCAACTTCGAACCAATAAACCCTTTAATTTTGGTGGCCTGGGCACTCTTCGACCTTAACCGCATCGGAAATCCACAAAGCATTTAATTCGGGGCAGCATTTAATCATCGAAACCCAAAAAAACCTTCTCGGCCGTTCATACTTGTGTTTTGGCGGGAAACTGCGCAGGTCGCGAAAACGCGACGGGTCGCGAAATCGCGACATATTATAATGCCGTACGCTTTGACCACCTTTGACCCGCGAAAATGGCACATGTAGCGATATCGCTACATCTCCGGCTTCCTCTTCTCCATCGCAAGCTTGCCCGCGAAACGGAACATGTAGCGATTTCGCTACATGTTTCCGTCGTTGGCTCCTCCCTGCGCTCTGCCCCGTGAAAACGGAACATGTAGCGATTTCGCTACATGTTTCTTCTCTCCGTACCAATCGCCATTTTTCGTCGCGATTCGCTGACATGTCAGCGACGCGCTGCAAGTTTTCAACTTTGCCTTTGAAGCCGCTAGTGTCGCGATTCGCTGACATGTCAGCGACGCGCTGCAAGTTTTCGACTTAATGCCTTTGAAGCCGACCGACCCGCGATTCCGGAACACGTCGCGATATCGCGACGGTTCCGCCCAACCTGCCTGCGTTGACTGCGTTGACCGCGATTCTGCAACATGTCAGCGCGTCGCTGCAGTTTTTTGACTTAACCATTTTTTGCTCAATTTTTCTCCTTTTTTCGCCCAAGCTGCATCAAAGCTGATATCAAAGGTCAGATTTCCAACAATACACTAATGCATTAATCAATGAGAATCAATGTGGCAAAAATGCCAACATTCTTGGCGGCTCGCGGGGTATACAGCTCGCTGTATGCAAGAATCCAGGCCTTAGTCCATTGGGCACAGAGTCATATTGGAACTGTAAACTAGCTGCGGTGAAACATGTCAGGGGACTGCTGCAAAACTTCTTCTGCTGCTGAAAACTAGAACCGGAAGAACCTGCATAGAAGCGGTTATAAACTGAAGAAATGGAATGTGATGGTGGAGTGAGCTCCTGCGATTGCGCAAGCGGTGACTGCAATGGAGTGATGTGGAAGTAAGCAAGTGATGAGATAGACATAACAACATCATGTTGATACACTACCAGCGGCAATAGATGGAATGAACGAATGGATGGAACAGAAGTGGAAGTTTTGAAGCGTGAAATGAAAATGAACTAAGCTGGAAAATAAATGCTTTTTAAAACAAAAACAAACTGAGAAGAAAGGGATAAGAAGAAACGGGAAAAATAGAAAAGGGGAGAAGAAACAACAGCCGTGGCTTATTTTGTAACTACAGAAGAAAAAGAAGTAAAAGAAGGAAGATGAAGAAGGGAAAGGAAAGAAAAAGGGAAGGGAAAAGAAGAATTCTTTGGAAGCCACAAACTTCCGGGAAAGGAAGGACAAAAGGGAAACAAACACCTACAGCCCACAAGCAACAAGAGCCAAGGTGACAACAAAAGGCAACACATATATACATACTCTTTTCTTCTTCTTCACTTCCTCTTTTTTTTTTTTATACTATATACATAAGTTTACGACATGATTGGCATGTCGCCACCACAAACCCGATCTCAGGAGTTATCCTGTAAATCTGCAATGTCCCGCCCAGATTTGGTCATACTTGAGTCGGTCCCTGAAATTGGGCTGGCTTCTTCCTGTAGTTCTCCCTTCGACAGGTGGCGGTGTCATGATTCAAGAAGTTGACTATCTGCTCATTATCTTCAACGACTTGCCCAAAAGACTTGCATAATGTTGCTCCTGCCTCATCTTTGGATTTAACCCCATCAAAATATAGCTGCCATAAATGATCTGTGACAACATTCTGATCAGCTTGATTAGGCAATTCCTGCTTCATGTCACTCTCAGGCTTTTGGATGGCATAACAGCCGATTTCAGTTTCTAGCATGGCATTAAAATTAAGCATAGAAAACTGATCATCCAACTGAAGATTATTTAAAACTTCATTCGACAAAACAGAGTCTTCAGAATCGTCAGTAAGCATGTAAACAGATCGCACTTCCTTTTCTCGTTTCTTCCAACTTTTCAATGTGAAAAGAAGAAGGCTTTTCATTTTGAATCCTGAGACGCCTACCCTTGACGGGAATTTCTAAATGGGAATAATCTAGTGCCAAATAACCCCCTAACTTGGCGGTAAACTCCCTAGATAAACACATACTAAAGTAGGGCTCTAAATCAACCACAACAATTTCTTGGATAACAGTAACTTGGGGCATTGTATGCAGAGTAATTGGAACATCCTTAATCACACCCACTGTTTTTACAGGCGTACCATCCAATTGCAGAACTCCAGGACTACTCCGTGTGTACTCCATTCCCATTGCTTCACAGACTCCCTTGGGCATTACTGTTGTGGCAGCACCAGAGTCGATCATACAATTATGAACAATCCAACCCTCTATGTGCAATGACAAATAAAATGGAGGTGGCCTATTTTTTCCAGTAGCAGAGGTGGTTAAAGTTTGTGCATATACTGTCTGGGTAGGACCTTTTTCATTATCCTTGACAGATTTTAATGATTCCTGTAATAAGTCTACTTGGCCTGGCAACTGCAAAGCATCATAGAGGCTTACCTTAGCAGGGGTCTTTTTAAGATCATCAACAATGTTGTATGAAACTGCAGCAGAATTTTTCATCTCAGCAGGTTGCTCAAATCTGGTCCTGTACTGTTGTGTAGCTTCCACTCTTAACCTCTTGGTCAGTGATGGATACTTCAATTTTTCACGTGCCTGCTCCTCTGCTTCTGACCTTACTGGTGCAGCTGCTGCCTTTTCTTGAACTCTGTTAAAAGTTGGATCTTTGGGCAAAGGCTTTGGAGCTAGCACAGGAGCTTTCACTGGCCTTTTCACTTCAGCCGGTACTCTTAACGGCTCTAAGTCAGCAGGATCAACATTCATAGGCTTCTTTCCAGTCCTTGTTAGAACTGAAACTTGATCTTCCACTACGAGTCATCAAATTATAACCAGCTTCTGAGATCATATTAACATGGTCACCTGAGGAGCTGGCCGCCAAGGTCTGCACATAATTTAAGTGAACCATACATGTATCCTCTCCGTGAGGATCATTACAAGTCGAGCACCAATATACTCCATCTGCATGGGCTGCATCTTCATTTGCTAGAACAGCTAAGCCCTTTTCAGGTGCTTTGCTTGTGGAGGTAGCTTGATCTCTAGTAATTTGAGGAGGTTGAAATCTCCTTGGTTGGAAATCTCTCTCAGCCTGCTTCCTCTCAATGAGTGTGATCTTATTTCCCATGGCTCTAATGGCAGAATTTGCAGACTTAACCTCTTGCAATAATGTTGTATATGGATCAGGGTTTGCAGGTGCAAGAGGTGTTGGTAAGGGCAAAGGAGCTGGTGGTGCTTGGCAAAGCTGGAAATGCGGTGGAAACGGGAGATGGTTGAATGCTTGGGTGCAGGGAGCGGTAAAGGAGTTAAAGCAGGCAATTGAGGAGCTGGAACAGTTGCAACCTGAGGTGCTTTAGAACTCCATGATGGTGTAGGATACATAGCTGGCATGGGGTGTGGTTGTGAACCATATAAATATTGAGGCAAATCTGGAATAAGAGGCATAGTTACCTTTGGAGGCAGTCTTCCTACGACAACCGGATCGGCTTACGCTTTAATTGCTTGTTCAAAGATTTTTGGAAACGTTACCACATTAGGCTGTCGAACCGCCCGACCGATATCCGAGTGAAACGCTCCGAGGTAGTACATCGCGACTAATTCATCGACAGGTCGAATACCATCAGGAATCCTTTGCCAAGTTCTGGTAAACCGGACATTAAAATCAGGTATCTCTTCTTGTGGATGTCTCTGTATGACAGTAAACTGATTTAACAATGAGAAAGGGTCAGCCTGTTCATGAAAATGTTTCACCAGCAAATCACCAAACTGATCCCATGATGTTATGGTGCCGGGAGGCAGAGTTATGTACCAAAACAACAGTTTACCTCTCAAAGAACACACTAACAATTTGATCATTACATCTTCATCGGTAATGTCATGGATAGCGGCCAGAGAAGCCACATCATTTATGTGCTCATAGGCTGTTTTACCGAGTACCATCGTAAGTGGGCAAAGCCTTCGGTGCGCCTGTGGTACTGGATTCTGAGCCTGCAGATTCAAGGCTCCAGTGCTGTTCCATGCCAAGAATTTTTTGGGTGGAGGAAATTGTGCCATTGGTGGAACTTGTAGGGGTGCAACACTAGCAACAATACTGGGTATTTGTACAGCAGAAGATGGAAGGGACGAGGAAACTAATCTAGAATGCTCACCACTTCTCGAACTATCAAGCTCAAAAAACTGAACAAGATCGCCAAATTTCTTTGACTGTGATCTTGTGATCATGAATAATTTCTGAGTTCAACAAAGTCACCAAATAACAGGCATCCACGATCAAAAATCCGGATCTTCAACTCAACAAAGTCGCCAGATGAACTTACAAATCTCCGCTATGAGGCCAAGACAGCTCATCAAAACTTGAGACCTCCGGGTGTTAAAACAAATGTGGATTTTTGTGAGACAAAAGAAGTCTGTCCCACCGGGCGTGCCAAAAATTGTTGGTCCAAAATCTGCCACAGGAAAGGATTTTATAAATGCACCCTAGACCTGGCCAACATTGAAAGGCTGGAAGCAAGAAATGGCTCCCAGACCAATCTCCAGAGTGGGCTGGTTCCCTTTACTAATCTAAATTTTTGTTTGAAGATAAGGGTTTCTGGAAAGAAATTAAAAGTTGCAGAAAGAAATGGAAATATGGCCGCAGGCCGGAGTTATGGGATCGGAAGAACAACAACAGAAAACTTAAAGTGCAGCAACGAGCAAGCAACAGAATATAATGACTCAACTCTCACACAACTGTATGCAGAAAATCTCTCCAAGATTACACTCCAGGAATCATATCCTTACAAGCAAGATTCAAATCCAATATGCAGAATTTGAATGTAACGACACTTAAGGAATATAAATTCGATTAGAAATGCAAAAGGAACATAAAAGACAATCACCCAAACAACTGCTTGAAAAATCGAAGCCAATACTTTATTCTCGCAAATGCACTTCCAGTTTTTAGCAAAACTTCCAACCTTTCGAAATGCGAATTACATTGGTTTTTATAGAGGTCCGTCCTCTTTGCAGCATTAAATATTTTAAACCGACCTTCTTGAGATCTACAATTATGCGAAGGAAACGAGGAACATGATCCCCTTAATTGCAGTCTCGAAGAAATAAAAATTAAATGCAATGAGATAATCGCGGGCACCTTCATTAAATTCGTTTTTTAAACATGTGCATGCAATTGTTAAATCAATCCACGAACAACAACTTCGAACCAATAAACCCTTTAATTTTGGTGGCCTGGGCACTCTTCGACCTTAACCGCATCGGAAATCCACAAAGCATTTAATTCGGGGCAGCATTTAATCATCGAAACCCAAAAAAACCTTCTCGGCCGTTCATACTTGTGTTTTGGCGGGAAACTGCGCAGGTCGCGAAAACGCGACGGGTCGCGAAAACGCGACGGGTCACGAAATCGCGACATATTATAATGCCGTACGCTTTGACCACCTTTGACCCACGAAAATGGCACCTGTAGCGATATCGCTACGTCTCCGGCTTCCTCTTCTCCATCGCAAGCTTGCTCCGCGAAAACGGAACATGTAGCGATTTCGCTACATGTTTCCGTCGTTGGCTCCTCCCTGCGCTCTGCCCCGCGAAAACGGAACATGTAGCGATTTCGCTACATGTTTCTTCTCTCCGTACCAATCGCCATTTTCCATCGCGATTCGCTGACATGTCAGCGACGCGCTGCAAGTTTTCAACTTCGTGCCTTTGAAGCCGCCAGTGTCGCGATTCGCTGACATGTCAGCGACGCGCTGCAAGTTTTCGACTTAATGCCTTTGAAGCCGCCCGACCCGCGATTCCGGAACACGTCGCGATATCGCGACGGTTCCGCCCAACTGCCTGCGTTGACTGCGTTGACCGCGATTCTGCAACATGTCAGTGCGTCGCTGCAGTTTTTTGACTTAACCATTTTTTGCTCAATTTTTCTCCTTTTTTCGCCCAAGCTGCATCAAAGCTGATATCAAAGGTCAGATTTCCAACAATACACTAATGCATTAATCAATGAGAATCAATGTGGCAAAAATGCCAACACCACCATATCCACAAGCAAGAATCCTAGCTCGGTGAATGAGGAGATATCTCATGAGGTAAACATTGAATCAATTCAAGCCTAACCCTCGTCTCCTCCTTCTTCGTAGCCACAGGTCACTATGCATCTAGCTTCTACTAGTTTAGGAGAGTACATGGTTAGGAATGTCACAACCACTCCTACCATCAAGTCAATGACAGATATGGGTCGACCTCATATTTCCATAGGCACTATCGTACCTCTTGGTCTTCCATCTAATAAAATGAATTTCATCTATGGGGGTCTCAACTATGGCATTGAGGCTTATAAAAAATAGGAAGAGGACGAAGAGCCCTTTTTTGAGGACATCAACTACATGTCCAACCCTGACTTTGCCATGAAGTATCTTCATTTTCATAATTGGCATGGTTATGGGTTGGGCTTGTATGAGCAAGACACCCGAGTTCCTTAACATTCATAGTATCAAATTATTTACAAGTCTAGTTTGGGACACAATAAGCCTGTGACCCTAGATGTCCTCACAAATAGCTTAGAGCACATGACTCTAAACTTTAGGGATGAGCTTGCATGAGATCCTTATGCCAACCCCAATCATGTCTACTCACTAAGGGACTACTTCCTTGCACCCTTAGGGGATGACAAACCACCTCATGATGTCATCTTATAAGAGAGGTGAAGGTTTGCACACCCTTCCCCATGATAGTGAGGAAGAAGATCCAGGGTCTCCTTATGAGTGGACATCCAATGAAGAGTCAGATTATGAAGTCATGCCAATTGACTCTGCTAGCTCTGATGGAGAATACACGTGGATTGTCCCTATGAATGATAAAGATAAGTTCTATTTGCACATGTTCCCATTACATGATCCCATATGGTGACAACTTCTACCTTTAGAGGAGCAACCTCGCTCGTAGCCTCACCGACCGCCTCTGGTCATTTAGCCTTTGTCGTAATAACCTCCTTAGGTCTTACAACATCTCGATGTTGATAGACACCATCAACCACCTAGGGGAAATCCATCCATAAACATGATTTCCATAGACCTGTTTGAGCCCTTGCGAGATTCGAATAACCCATTGAAGCCATTGCACCTCTACTTGGGGGTAATTGACTTATATTGGGAAGATTCTTCCCCATCACATTTTGAGTACTGGCCTTGCGATGAGATGCTGTAGCCATTTTATTTCTCTCCAAGGCCTACTCATGATGTCTTCCATGTTGAGGAGGAACATGAGGTTCCCATGGATGACCTAAAACCAGCAAATGACATTCACTTGATCCCTACTCCCTACTAGTTGGAGGAGAGGTTGCATATGTCAATCGAGCCAATGATTGACAAAGATATAAGCTCAGATCTCAAGAATACTCAATGTATCAAGTTAGGGGAAAGCCTATACCCTAAAGAGGAATATGATTACATAGCCCTTCTGTAGCACCCTAAAATTGGCGCAGTAAACCTTAGAAAATAATTAAAATTACCTTAGTAAATAATTCAAATTCAAATTTCAACCCCAAAACCGCTCCAAAACCACCTGCTACATGTTTCCTCATTTTTTATGCCATTTTTAGGATTTGTTTTGTCCGTTGGATGATATCGTCGCCGATTAGATGATATCACCTCAGATCGGACAAATTTTTTTGGAGCAGAACGTCTAGATGATTTCATCCCAAAATTGATTTTTCATAATTAGCTTCTATTTCAACGATGTCTCTAACCGAGGCAAAAGCGTGTCTGCACGGTTAGAGACTTCCCCCGATGGAGATCTCCCAAATTGGGATGATCCCCAACCTCCTAACATCCTTCCTATGCCTATTTAATCTTAGGCCCTCCCCTTGACATTCCCCTGGCTGAAATTTCCTGTAACACGAGTTCTATTTGCATTAGACCATCTTAAATCACCATTTGCCTTCATATTTTTCCAAGTTTGTTTGCATGAACTTCATCATTTTTTAGCTGGAGCAAGCTCAGATCATCACAGATGATCTTGTACAATCTTGAACGATCATGTCCCAATTCGAGACGATTTCAACTGTAGTCAACATTGGGGGCAATCGGTGCCCAGAGTTTGCACTTTTCCCTTTTCGTCTGCTATTTCATTCTGCATTTAGATCAGTTTATTGTTATTTTCTGCTATTTTGCATCTTGGAGTTCACCCATGTAGCTTAAATACATAATAAAATCATGATTAGCTATTAAAGCATGATAATTTACTTGCATTTCTATTTGCAATTATCATCTTAACATCTTTATCGCCATTTTACACCATTTCCCTCTGTCATCATAGCTGCATTTTCTATATTCTGTGTCTATTTCTCTGATTGCAGGTCTCTAACGAATTCATCTGACGAATTCACCAAATCTCAGACGATCCTGTCATATCAGAGACGATCCTGTCAAATTCTAGACAATCTGGACTGCTTCAAAAATTAGAACCTCTATCAGACATCCGGAATCAGGTATGGTTTTTCTCACTTAGCTTGTTCTCTGTATTTTTTGTTTAATTCTATTTTATGTATTCATTTAAATTTGCATTTCCTAATAGAACAGTTTAGATTCATTTGGCCAAACCGAAGATTTGAATGATTAAAGCTAAAACTGAACACATCAAACACATTCCCAACCTAGGCATGGAGACTGCCACTAAACGTTTCCTGGTGAACCCCACCATCCGTCGAAAAATTACCTTAATACTCCTCCCTCGAGAGGTGGGACCTTCAAAGGGCCTTTCAGTCTAAGGTATTGTCCCATCCTTTTCCCATACCCCTTCCAGGTGTGGATCCTATAGCCTGAAGGTAAGGGTGCGAAAAATTTGGAGCGATACATTTTGGTGAACCCGACGTGAAACTAAAACCTTTTGAAAAAAAAACAAAAAAAAAAACGTAGATGCATTTAAAATCATTAAAAAACTACTAAGTTGCATATCATGTTTAGATGGTAGCTCCTAAGAAAAGACTAGCTATCACTATAAATCTTGAAAACCAATTAGCAGCCATAGAAATTAATTCTGTGCTTAGTGTGCCTGAAACAAATAGAAACCAACTTTTGTGGGACGAACTTAATAGGAGATTAGATCTCATTTCATCTAGAGCAACTGAACTTAGGCAAATCAAGAGGTTTGTCCTAGATAGAATCTTGGATCCCAATCAACTCATTTTTTATCATGAACTTCAGAGAGCTTGCCATAGGTGGTTAGCAGATAGAAGAGCCCTTGTGTCTTCTGAGTTGTATACCTTTTAGGAATTCCTTGAGAATGCAGCCATAGTGCACCAATTCCTAGGTCGTATAGAGGACCAAGAAGCTATTCTTATGGATAGGAAAAGATGGAATAGAGTTCCTAGAGCTATGTTATATCGAGAGTATTGCCACGAACTTTATTTCTACCAACCAGAGTCTAAGACAGATAATATCACTATAGCACTTTTTTTCAAATTCTCGAAATAAAATTTTCAATTTGAAGAACATTTCATGACTCCTGAAGAACTTGAGCCCGTTAATGATATTTATAAATTGTTTATAGAAAACTAGATCATGGCTTTCATTATTATTATTTCTTGCATTTAGTGTGCTGTTTGTTATCTTTATAATATTGTTATAAAAAAAACAAGAAAAACCAAAAACATAACAAAACCAAAACATTTTTTTTTGATAGGTAACAGTATATTTACAGTGGGTTTTTTAAATAGGATCCCAAAACCTTAATTACAGTAGTAGCCGAAGCAATGAAAAAGAAAACATAAATAACGTCCCCACCTCGGGGCCTTGGAAACTACAGAAAACAAAACGCTCCCAAAAATTTTTTGCAACCGAGATTCTCCAAAAAGAACAACCCCAAAAACAAGACACATTGAAACGGTGAATGCCAGGGGCCTAGCTAACTGGGCCCTGAGCCGTCCTCGGCCCTGGAACCCCTGGGTGATCTCATCGTCATGGCCAGCGAATTTGCTAAAAAATGGCATGAATTTCTTAGCATTGGAGAATAAGCGATCAGGATCGCTCAATTCAAGGAAAGGGGGCTCCAGAAAGACAACTTTGGACGCCATGGGGGACGAGCTGGAAAGGTGGGGACAAAGGGGGCAGAGAGTGCCAGACCGGGGAAGAAAGAATAGGGGAAGGAGAATGCGACAGCGAGATGGGACAGGGAGGGGAATATAAAGGCCATGCGGGGGCTTGAGAAGGGGGAGCGCCGCCAGCTTTGGAAAGTAGCACACACGGCTAGGATCGACACGACGGGGAGGGGGCGCACCAGGATACTGACACGCGAGGATGGGAAAGGCCCACTGCCAAAGCACCAGTTGGCAGACGCTGAGCAGAGGAACGTTGAGAGAGGGCCGTGCTAGACTTGACCTTGATTGTTTTGGCATGGCATGGGAATCAGGCGACACAGAGATCAAAGCAGGAATGACGGGGAGGTCCGCCATGCACAAAAGAAAGGGGGCTACCAGGGCTGACAGTTGGCCAGTGCAAGCAGCTGCCAAGGCAAGGGGCGCGGGCCGCCGTGAGGAGGGCCGGGGTGATACTCTCATGAACTGGGTGGCGAGCCGACGGGTTGACACGGGGGTGAGAAGCACTGGTCAGCGGATGCACACGCCGAGGGGACTTCGTCGCCCTGCCACGGGGAAGACTAGACGCCCGAGAAAACATCATGGTCGGGATGGTCCTACATCGCAATTTGGACTAGGCCTGCAGGGAAGTGCGAGGTCCAGGTGGTGAGTTCTCCAATGGTAATGCCTAGATTTTCCATGAAGTCAGCAGCCCTATTGCCTTCTCTGAGAACATGCTGGAAGGTGTGATCGGGGAAGCCCTGGAGAAGGAAGAGGGCCTCTCGGATGGAATTTTGGAATCGCCAAGAATAGGACTCGGGCTTGCTGGCGCCTCTGATGATGACTTGGGAATCGCCTTCAATAATAATTTTTGGGGAGGAGCCCCTGAGAGCCGACAGGCCACTGAGCAGGCCGGAAGCTTCGACAAAGTTGTTAGTTTGCCTGCCCAGCGGAACCGCGAAGGCAGTGACCAGATTCTTGGAACCATCTCTAATAACCCCGCCAGCCCCAGAGGGCCCGGGGTTGCCTTTGGAGGCACCATCAAAATTAAGCTTGAGCCACCGGGGGGAGTCCACCTGATCAGGGATCGATGGGAGGGGGTGGGAGGGGAAGCAGGGGGGGAGATCTGGAAGCCAAGGGAGGAGAGAAGGGAGGCTTCGCTCAACCGCCTGGGTACCGTAGAAAGGGGAATGAAACGAGAATTCTTGGAGGTAAAGGAGACTGCTTTGGTCGCTACCCACTGGGGGGAGCAGGCCGAGGAGGAAAAGGCTCGCCTGTTACGCTCAAGCCAAAATTTTCAGAGCAAGTGGGGAAGGCAGGCCTTCTAGAGGAAGCGGAGAAAGGGATGGGCAAAGGGGGTGGGCCACTGAGACAGGAGGTCAAAAATGGAATTGGGGGCCGCCCACTGAACGAAGAAGTGGGAGAGGATAAGGCCCAGAACTTCGGATGAGAAGGCACAGTTTAAGAAAAGGTGGTTGGTTGACTCCCAAGTGGCACGACAGAGGAAGCATATGTTGGGGATTTGGAAGCCTCGCTTGATCAGATTATCGATCGTGAGGATTTTGTTTTGGACGGCCACCCACATGAAATGGCTAATTTTGGGGATCAATTTCTTGGCCCAGACCATCTGGGTCGGGAAGGTGGTCGCTCCTGGGGTTCTCTGAATATGGTAAGCAGACTTGACTGAAAAAATGCTGCTGGGAGAGCCATGCCACACGCATCTATCGCTGTCTCCAAAAGAAGGGATGACTGTTGCACTAAGGATGCACTGAAGTCTGGCAGCTTGAAGCGAGAACTTGGGGTTCAGGATGGGTTTCCAGGTGATCCGCCCCTGACGCTGAGTCATGTAGTCAGACACTCTAGGCCCACGGGCTGCTAGCCTAGGTTTGAGAATAAGGAGTTCTCTGTCCGAGCTCAGGGCTTTGTCGAGAATCCATCTGTCCTCCCAAAAGTCAATCTTGGCACTGTCTCCAAGAATCCATCTTGTCCCTTGCTAAACAATATCTTTGGTGGAGAGCAGGGCCTTCCAAAAGGCAAAATCGTCGCGGGGCTGGGTATCCCCGAGGAAGGGGTGACTGTGGCAGTACTTCCTACGCACAATGCAAACCCATTCATCAGGGGTATTAGTATGAACCTTCCAGGCATGTTTGGACAGAAGGGCCTTATTCATGGGCACCACCAGTCTGAGCCCGATCCCTCCCTCATATTTGGGGCGACAGACCAGGGACCAGGAGACCAGGGGAATCCTTTTCTTGTCATCGCCTCCCAACAAAAGAAATCATTTTTGAATTTTCTCAATGAGAGTAGCAATGGAGGCCGGGATTTTGAAGATCGACATGAAGTATATCAGAATGCTTTGGAGTACAGACGCCAAGAGAGTGGCTCTGCCGGCCTGAGAGAGAAAGTGGCCTTTCCAGGGGGCGAGTTTTCTTTGAATCTGCTCAATCACCCCATTCTGTAGCACCTTAGAAGACGCCCTTATGAACAGTGGAAGCTCGAGGTAGGAGGAAGGGAGGGAGCCGGGGGAGCAGCCTAGGATCCGCCCGATTTTGATTTGCCTAGCCACGGGGGTGTTGATGAAGTAAATCTTGCTTTTTCGTAGGTTGATTTTCTGCCCAGCTGCCTCCTCATACAGAGTAAGGATGCTCTTGAGGGCCTTGGCTTGAGGGATCGAGGCCGAGGAGGCAAGAATGGTGTCGTCCACAAACTGTTGATGGGACACGGGGGGGAGGTCCTGCGTCGGCTTGATGCCCGAGATGAGACCGCGAGAAACAACATTCAAAATGGTTCGACCCAGGGCCTCGGCTAGGATAATGAAGAGAATCGGGGATAGGGGATCACCTTGGCGGAGACCTCTGGAACTGGGGAAGAACCCGGTCGGGGACCCATTGACAAGGATTGAGAACCAGGGGGAGGACACACACTTGTTGATGAGATGGACCCAGGAGGGGTGAAACCCAAATTTGAGGAGGACCTTGGACAGGAAGCTCCAATCGACCCTGTCAAAAGCCTTGTTCATATCGAGCTTGAGCAGGAAATGGGCCTTTCTAGATATGAGGGCTGAGTGGATGGCCTCATGCATGATTATGACCCCGTCTGTAATCAGCCTACCTTTGACGGAGCTTCCCTAGCAGGGGGAAATGATTAGGGGAAGAATGTCTTTGAGGCGGGTTGTCATGGATTTAGTCAAGATTTTATAGAGGACATTGCATAAGCTGATGGGGTGGAAGTCTGACAGTGATCTTGCTGCCTGAGTCTTCGAGATCAGGGCTATGAAGGTGGTTTTGATGCCTCTGGGGATGGATCTAGCAAACTACAGGTCCTAGATGGTAGCGCACACATCATGGCCCACGATGTCCCAGAAAGACTAGAAGAAGCGAGGAGGAAACCCGTCCGGGCCCGGGGCCGCTTCAGCCTTCATGGAAAAGGTGGCAGCGTGGATCTCTGAGTCAGACAGGGCCTGAACTAGCTTTGCATTAGCCATGGCCGGGATGGACTTCGGGATGTGATCTAGAAGGGATTCGGTCGCCTCTGAGGACATAAGAGGTTCATCGCCCAGGAGCTCTTGGAAGAAGTGGACTACCTCGGCTTGGATGTCCTCTTCCTTGTTGATGATACTACCATTGCTGTCAACCAACTCGACAATTCTGTTGGAACCCCTGTTTCGAAGGGTCGATGCATGAAAGAACTTGGTGTTTGCATCGCCATCTTGGATCCATAGAGCACGCGACTTCTACCTCCAAAAGGTTTCTTCCCTGGCTAGGATATTGTGGTACTCGCTGAGGGTGGTGCGTTCCTCTTCCCTGAGTCCGGGCTCATGAGAGCCATCTTGGAATCTGGACTCAATCTCTTCAAGTTTATTTTTGATAGCCTCCTTGCTTTCAAAGATGTTACCGAACACCTCTTTGTTCCAAGTCTTGAGGTGCTCCTTGAGGCATCTCAGCTTGTGGAAGACTTGTTTGACGGGGCGGCCAGGGACAGGGGGAGCCCACCAGTGACGGACCTGGGCCCGGAGGTCGGGGTGGTGAAGCCACATGGACTCAAACCGAAAGGGTCTCTTGGGGGGGCGATGATCAGTCTCGAGGAGGAGGGGGCTGTGATCGGACCCAATTTTGGGGAGGGCCAGGAGGGAGGCGTCGGCAAAAATGGGGAGGGCTTCCTTAGACAAGAACACTCTATCCAACCTTACCTGGATGTGGTTGGGTCCCGCTCTCTTGTTAGACCACATGAACCGGGCTCCCTTCAAGTTGACATCCATGAGCTCTTTGTGGGCGGTAAAGGCCCCAAAGTCATCCATGCTTTTGGTTCTGACCTCCGAGCCCCCACATTTGTCAGAGGAAAATAGGGGGCTGTTGAAATCCCCAGACAAGATCCAGGGCAGGGGAGCGAAGGCTTCTCTCATCAAACTGATTTCCTGCCAAAGCCTTGCTTTCTCAACAGGACTGTTGGGAGTGTAGACGTTGGACAGGATCCACGATCGCTTTGAGTTGAGGCAGTGGACCAGAATGTTCATAATCCTGGGCGATGAAGAAATGAGCCTTCCCTCATAATATCGAGGGTCCCACATGCATATGAGCCCCCCGACAGAGCCAGCCGCGGGGGTGGAGAGAAGTTCACAGTTGCGCCAGGTAGCATGGGCTATTCTCTGGGCAGCGACATCATCTATCTTGGTCTCTTGGAGGAGGATGAAGGACGGGCGGTGGTCCCTATGGAGTTGATCGAGGATCCTTTTCTTGGGGACCCCATTGAGTCCCCTGATGTTCCAGGAGATAAGCTTCATTTGGCACCCTTGGGGGGTCGCCTGCCCCCCTTTCCATCCTGGGCGGGGGTTTGGATCGGGCATCGTCCGCCTTGCGAAAGCTCATGCCAATGTCAGGTAGCGTAGTCTAGGAACCGTTAGCAATGTCGTCCTCAGTGAACCTTGACCGTTGTTCATACAGGGTGGGCCGCCCTCATTTAAATTTGTTGCCAAAATCTATGGCAAAGGACCTACTCCGAGTCATTTTGGGGCTGACTTCGTCGGACTCGGATGGAGAGCTGCCTTCGGTCTCATCATTAGATCGCTCAGACCCACACACCAAGGGGGTAGGTTCCGGGAAGGATGCCTAGGGGGCCGGGGTCAGAAGGGGTTGGGGGGGGAGGATTGGGTCCCGGTAGTAGTCGGGGCTTGAGGGGCTAGAATGGGATGCGGGAGGGGATCTAGGATCGGGTCCTCGGAGGGGTCACTGGGATTGGGAATCTGGGAAGGGGCACCCTCCGAACTAGGCTCGAGGGCCTGGGGGCCCGAAGGGGAAACCTCCTTGAGGGGAGCACTAGGGTTGGGACGAGATGGGTCCTGGGAAGGGGCCCGACCAGAGCTGGGTGGGGGTTTGGGATTAGGGCCTTCCGCCTTCTTGGAAGTCGGGCATTGGTGAGGGAGGTGGCCTTGAGAGCTGCAGGAGGTGCAGAAAGCAGGTTTATTTTCGTAAATAAGGGTTTGGCACCAGAAGAAGGATCCAGAAGAGATGGTCATCGAGGAGGGGAGATCAGATTCGAGGTTGGCGTTGGCATAGAACCTGGCATGCACCATGCGAGAGCCAGCCTTGGTCACAAGATCAAAGGCCACCAAGTCTCCAACTGACTGGGCGATGAGCTTTAGAATGTATTCTCGCCATAGATGGAAGGGGAGGTCCGGGAGGCGAACCCAAATCGGGGCAAAGTTGATGCTTTGGGAGCTGGGGTGAAAATCTACACCATAACACCTGAGAAAAAGGCTCTTGTGACCCAAGAACCAGGGCCCACCTGACAGGATCTTCTCAGCATCCTTGTTGTTGTTGAGTTTGATAATGAAAAAGCCTTTGGATAGAGCAACCAGCTGGATATGTCCGGAGACCTTCCATTTGGTGGCCGCCCAATTACGGATCGTCTCCAAGTCTGGGTGCCCGCCCAGGAACTTCCCAACCAAGGAGGACGAAGAATCAGAAACCAGGGTTGTGTAAACCTCCTCCTGGATGGAAATGTGTGTGCCTTGGAGGGAAAGCCCAACACCCAGGGCCCGAGCAGGGGTCCTGGAGCCCGCCAAAACCTGTTGGTAGGAGGGTTTATGTCCTCCCGGGGCCCGCCCTAGCCCCGGATCGGGGATTGCCTTCCCAAGGCCATCCGACGTGACAAGGCCAGGCAGGGGGCGCGGGCCCAGAATCTTGACCCCACCAAACCCACCGCACAGCTCGAAACCCCCGTCCGACCTCACCATGGATCCGCCTGGACCAGGCCCGGGCCTAGACGAACTTGAACCCCCTGGATCCGGGCCCGCCCAGGAACCTGTGCTCTGCTTTGGATCCGATCCCAACCCATCATCCACTTCTGCTCCAACCTGCGCTCCAGCTGCCACTCCTGCTGTCGCTCCCGCCATCCTTTTTGGTGTCAGTTTCTCCAAAAATTTTTATTTTAAATACTATAGTAGGTATATAATTAAAATATATACCTCTTAAGCTTGTTGCTATATATATATATATATATATATATATATATATATATATATATATTTGGTGAAATCTAAGTTTAAACACAATGACTAGACTTAGGAATGGTAAACAAACTAAAGAAGAAGAAGAAGATTGGTTAGGAAAGAAAACAAAAAAATCAAATGCCTTTCCTGAGGATCCAATTCCAGAAGGAGAAACTCTAGAACAACCAGAAGATGAGATGGTTTTAGATGAACAAGAAGAAAATGTTAAAGAGGAAGGATCCTCATCCCCTAGAATGGCTCCAGATCTGAAACTGTTACTTTTGATAACTTAGATCATTTTTGGAAATTCTTCAGTAATAATATTGGTGCTCTTAATATGGCAGTTCGTATTGATAGAGGCCAAATTAGTGACACTCAAGAAGCCATGGAAGATATGTTTAACATACACACTAATCCTTTGTCTTTTGTCGATCAAGAAAGTGATAAAGCTGGACCATCCAATATAGATATGGTTACTATGATTCAGAACATGCAAAAACAACGAGTTACCCAACCCCCTAAGGAACCTCGTTATTGAGCCTAAAATCATTCCTACACAAAAGAGACCTTCATTCACTGCTTTATTTCACCAAACTATTGATCAATATGCTTCAAATCGACAAAAACCTAAAATGAAGCCAAACACCAATTTTCAACAATCTGGGATACAACATAATACAACTTCAAAACTTCTTCATAACACCCTTCCTACCAACAATTTACACAATAGTAATTTAGCATCTAATCTTCATGTCCCTCCATCATATGCTCACAAATCCCATATTAATGCCCTATCGAACCAATATGGTGGGCAAACCAGTAATCTAGAAGCCATGGTGAAACAGTTAGCTTCCCGCATGGACCAGATAGATCCCTACCATCCCTCGTATAATTATCGAGAGATGTGTAGTCAACCTTTGGATCCCATAGTTGTAGCATAGCCATACCCTAAGCACTTTCCCATGCCCGTCCTGCCTATATATAAAGGAATTGAAGATCCCATAGAGCATCTTCACATGTTTAGGATAACATGTCATGATATATCACATGATGACTTGCTATTACTAAAAATGTTCTCAAAAAGTTTAGGAGGAATGGCATTAGAGTGGTACTATCAATTGCCCACTCATTCTTTGAGGAATTTTGAAGAAATAGCTGAATCTTTTGTTCATCAATTTAGTGCCTATATCGAGAGACACGTGACCATTAAAGATTTATACAACTTAAAACAAGACAAAGATGAATGTTTTGCTGATTTCTTAGCTAGATGGAGGCAATTGATAGGAAAACTGCACTTTGTGCTACCTTATAGGGAAATGTTGGACATTTTTATTAATAATTTGCAAGAACAACTATCCTATGAATTATCAACTACTACCTTGACCACCTTCGATCAAGCTATAGACTTAGCTCGAAGGGTGGAAGATGCTCTCATTAGAAGAGGTCAACTCAAAAAGAAAGATGATGAGAAAACATCCAGAAATCAATATAAAAACAAACAAGTTGTGGGTGACGGAGTCACTGATAGTAGAAACATTGCTAATGTTAATACTACAAAAACAACGAAGAAGTTTATATTAAAACCTCCTGATAAACCACCTCGAGAGTTTACTAGATTGAATCAACCATTATCAACTATTCTACCCCAATTACTCGAAAGAGGTTTGATTCAATTACCAGCTATCCGAGAACCTGATCCAACTATACCCAGATACAAAGCTGATTTACAGTGTGATTTTCATAGAGGACCTGGACATGCTACAAACTCTTGTAAAATATTGAAACATAAAATACAAGACTTGATTGATAATAATGAAATGGAGGTGCAAGCCTTTCAACCTAAAAAAAATCCTCCTAATAATGCTCAAAAGAACATTCCCTAAAATTAGAATAAAAATGCCAATCAATCATTAGATATATTTCAACATCCTTTACCAAAACATGGTAAAGAGGTGGCCAATCAAATTGAACATCATAATGTTCCCCCTCCTACCCGATATGTAGGGACTATTAGCAAACAATTATCTGTTTAGGATCCTCAAATATTTGGCACAACTTTCTCCATGGTTACGTCCAAAACCCTATATAATACTCAAACATTGGATCCTAGTGATGTAGAATCGGATACTAAAAGCGAAATAGACATCACCTCAAACCAATCGAATAGTTTTGAAAATGAATTAGATCCGATTCAACCTACCACAGATGCTATGGTTCTGGAAGAACCATTTCCTAGAAGAGTTACTACTCGAACCTCTTCTAATCAGTTCCTTCCTAATGAACAAGCCATAAACGCTAGATCGAGACCAATTCAACGTCTTCAATATAACATTGTAGGTACCATCGGAGTTGTTACCAGACAACAGGCTCAAAACTCTCAACAGGATCAAACTCAGAATGATGGATCAGCTCCATTTATTTTGAAAAATCCTAATAAAGGGAATCATATGTCTAATGTTCAACCTAAACCTCCTTACAATATTAATGAACAATTATCCAATACTACAACCATAATTTCCCTATTGGACTTGTTAAGATCTTCTCCTACCCATAGGGATGAATTAATGCTCACATTAAGCCAAATGATGGTACCTCAAAATATTCAACCTGAAGCCATGTCCAATACTATCATCACTCGAGAAGTCGATTGTATTGACTTTCGAGATAAAGATATCCCACAACATAGTTTACATAAGGATAACCCCTTATATATTACTGCCCTAATTGGAGATGTAGCAGTCAAAAGGGTCTTGATTGATAATGGTTCATCTCTAAACATTTGCACTTTTGACTTCTACCAAATATTTGGGTTTAGAAGTGATGAAATGAAGAAAACTGACATGATCATAAAAGCTTTCAATGACGAAACACAAGAAACATGTGGAGTTATCACCATCCCATTGCAAGTTGGTCCGAGAACCTTAGACACGACCATGTTTATTGTACATTGCCCCACATCATACAATATACTCTTGGGTCGTCCTTGGATCAATGCAATGCGGGCTGTCCCATCAACTTTACACCAATGTGTTAAATTCAAATTTAAAAATCAGTTGGTCACTATCCATGGTGACCCTAGACCCTTTGATATGTGTGCTTTGGTAGAACCTGTTGGAATTCAATTTTGCCCTGCTCTGTCATCCACACATCCTAATTCTTATTTTTCATCTAAACATGTGAAACACACACCCATAACTTCATCTATTTCTCCCCCATTAATTTCACCCTCATATATAGCTCAACAATCTTCTAAACAAACCACACTAGAACCTCAAAAAGATCTTAAATCCACAACCAATCCTTCATGTTCCATCCCTATAATTTCAAAACCTATAGACCCATTTATTAACACCTCCACATTCTCTACATCTATCATACCTTCCACATCTAAAGATATAGGAAATTTTCCTTCTACCTCTTATGCTCTCACTGATGAACTCTTACCTGATTTATCTAAAATTCTTATATCAGAAAAAACAAATGCTTCTATGCAAGATTCCATTATCTTAAGTAATTTGTCGCCTTCTCCTCGTACCTTGGGCCTCCCAAAACCTATGGGAAGTATCTACCAAGTCGGGAGTTGTGCTTTTGTTTATAAAGGACATGATTGGGGAAGAATACCTCGAAACATCAAGACACATTGTGATGGATATGCTCGATGCTATTTTGCTAATGAATATATTAAAGCTAAACCCATAATGCTTAAATTGGGCTATAAAGGGAAAGGTTTGGGACCTTTCCAAAATGGTATGAAAGAACCCTTTGAGGTAGAACCATGGCCCGCCCGATGTGGTGTGGGCCTATTTCCTATTAAGGGTCAACCCTTCCATTTTGAAGATGATGATCAACTCATATGTTATCAAGATTATCTAGATAAACAAGATTCTTTGTATCCCAAGAATAATTCTTCTACCTGCAATATGCTATCCATAGCCTACCCTGAAATGATTGCTGCATCCGATGATGAGTTGGAAGGAGATATTTTCCATGATGTCTCCGTGAAAGAGATGTTACACAATGGTTTTTATTTTGATGGTTCTATACCTACTATAGCCCAGCTTGAGGCCACGAATCCTTAAGATGAATTATCCAAGTTAACCTTAAAGGAATTACAAGAATTGGGCGTTTCACCCGCCCCACCTAATTTTGAAAGAGATCTACACATGGAAGTAGAAAACGTCATTAAGATTAACATTGGACCTGAGGATAATCCTCACATCATCAGTATTGGATCAAAATTAAGTCAAGAAAAACAAGAGCAATACATTGCATTCCTTAAAGAATATGAAGATGTCTTCGCTTGGACATATGAAGATATGCTAGGTTTAGACCCTTCTGTAGTCATGTATCACCTAATAGTCCATCCAGATGCTAAACCTGTTAAACAGAAACTTAGAAAAATGCATCCCAAAGTGGCCTTGCTAGTCAAAGGGGAGTTAGAAAAACTCTTGAATGTTATTTTTATACAAGCTATTGATTATGTTGAATGGATCTCTAATGTAGTTCCAGTCACCAAGAAAGAAGATACCAAAGTTAGGGTTTGCACAGACTTTAGAAATATTAACGCTGCATGCCCTAAAGATGATTTTCCTCTTCCAAACATGGATCAAATCATTGATTTTACTGTTGAGAGTGGAATGATGTCCCTAATGGACGGATTTTTTGATTATAATCAGATCAGGATAGCTCCTGAAGATCAGGCTAAAAAAGCCTTTATTACCCCTTGGGGTACCTTTTGTTGGAAAGTGATGCCATTTGGTTTAAAGAATGCGGGTGCAACATATCAACGAGCCATGACTTATATATTTCATGATATGATGCATGATATCCTACATGATTATGTAGATGATATTATAACTCGCTCTATTAATGAAGATGATCATTTAGATGATTTGAGAAAAGTATTTAATCGGTTAAGAGAATATCTTATTCGATTAAATCCAACCAAATGTATATTTAGAGTCAAGTCCGATAAACTATTAGGGGTTTTAGTTTCTTTATGTGGTATCGAAATCAACCCTCTCAAGATTGTGGCTATCACTGATATGCTTGCACCTACCAATATATTTGAGTTACGAAGTTTACAAGGTAAGCTTCAAGCTATTCGTCGCTTCATCGATAAGCTGGTGGAAAAAACTAGCCCCTTTCTTAAGCTTCTTAAGAAGGATGTCCCTTTTAATTGGGACAACGAATGTAAGGAAGCTTTTGAACTTCTCAAACAATACCTCCTTAACCCACCTGTGCTTTCACTGCCTAGACCTGATCGCCTATTTATCCTGTATATTTCAGCTTTAGATTTTGCTTTAGGAGCTATGTTAGCTCAACTTGATGATGAGAAAAGAGAATGTGCTAATTATTATATTAGCCAAACTTTAATTAGTTATGAAACTCGCTACACAGCATTAGAAAAACTATGTCTAGCAGTCGTATTTTCTACGCAAAAATTATGCCATTATATGATCAGTCAGAAAACATATGTCATTGCTAAATATGATCCCTTGCGATATCTCATGAGTCGACCTTATTTATTGGGTCGTACAACAAAGTGGGTTCTTGCTCTAAGCGAGTTTAAACTCACATTCATAGGACAAAAGTCTGTAAATCATAGTAGATCAATTAGCTGCTGCACCCTTAGAGTCTACCCATCCCCTCATCATTGAGTTTCCTGATGAATGCCTTCAATTAGAGGTAGACCATGTTGAACAATGGTCCTTATACTTTGATGGAGCCCGATGCATGAGTGGGGCTGGTGTGGGTATTATTTTAATATCTCTGCAAAAACATCTTATACCTTTGTCCTTCAAATTAACATTTGCTTGCACCAATAACACTGCCGAATATGAAGCTCTAATCCTTGGATTACTAGCTACCTTGGCGCTAAAAATTAAACATCTACTAGTTTTTGGTGATTCTCAACTTGTCATAAATCAAATCAATGAAGTTTATCAGACCAAAGATGATAAATTATGCCCATATAAAGCATATGTTTTATAATTAATATCTCTATTTGATCAAGTTACCTTGGAAGCTATTCCTCGAACTAGCAACCGTGCAGCTGACGCTATGGCCGCAACTGCCTCTCTTCTACCCTTGGAGTTAGATGACGAATATGGCACCATAATTATTCATCGACACTAGGAACCCGCTTCAAATAAGTCATGCTTAGAACCTTTGGATGTGTTTCTAATCAATGAAACTACTCTTGAACCTTGGTATACGAATATATTTGATTTTCTTCACAATGGGACTTTCCCTGCTAGTTCTAATAGGAACCAGCGTCGGTTATTACGTAGACAAGCAAGTCAATTTGTAATAATTGGCAATACTTTATATAGGAGATCTTTTGAAGGTATCCTATTGAGATGTTTGAATCTAGAAGAATCCAAATCAGCTTTGAGTGAAGCCCATGATGGATCTTGTGGAGGACACTTCAGTGGTAGTGTCATTGTTAAAAAGCTCCCTAGGATAGGCTACTTTTGGCCTACCATGGAAACTTATGCACATGATTATGTCCGCCATTGCGATAAGTGCCAGAAACATGTTGACCTTGTCCATGCCCCTACACAAGAACTGCAGGCTATTTCATCTCCTTGGCCCTTTTCAAAATGGGGCTTAGACATTATTGGAAAAATTAATCCTATGTCATCTGATGGACACAAATTCATCATAATCGCCACTGAGTATTTTACGAAGTGGGTTGAAGCTATGCCTTTAGCTTCATGCACTGGAACACAAGTCTCTAAATTTATTTTTAATCAAATCATTTGTAGGTTTAGAATTCCTGCAAATCTCATCTCAGACAATGGAACTTGTTTAAAAAATAAATATGTTAAGAAATTATGCCAAAAATATAAGATTCAACATCGTTGGTCCACTCCCTATTATCCTCAGGGTAATGGCCAAGCAGAAGCATCCAATAAAACATTAATTAAAATCCTCAAAAGATTGGTCAATAAATCTGGCCGCGATTGACACATTCAATTATATCTAGCTTTGTGGGCATATCGCACTAGTGTGCATACTCCCATGGGTACTTCACCTTTTGTTTTGGTTTATGGTGCTGAAGCTGTTTTTCCTTTTGAATTAGAAGTTCCTTCTTTGGCTCTACTACTTCAAGATACCGAAGTAGGAGATGAATATCGAGCTGGAAGACTCAGTCAATTGGAACTCCTAGATGAAAAGTGCATCAATGCTTTGGAGCATCTTCGTGCCTACCAAAACAAGCTTAAAAGATCATATGCTAAGAAAGTTCGTCATCGATCCTTTGAGGTCGACGACCTTGTTTTAAAAGAAAATAAAAAAATTCTAATTCAACTAAAGACCTTAAAGGTAAATTTGAGCCCAATTGGCTTGGACCATATATTATCACTACTAAATTTGAATCGGGAGCATACAAATTAGCTACCTTAGATGGTAAAGATTTAAAATAACCTATGAATATTATGCATCTTAAGCGATATTATGCATAAAATTTGGTCATTTCATCATTTGTATATATTTTGCATGTTGTCTCATTTTAAAAATGTATAAAACTGTTTAAACAAAAACAAACAACAATATTATTGACTCTTTCGAAACCAAAAAAAAAAAAATATATAGAGAAGAAAGAGAGAGTCAAAACTATCAAACTCCTCAAAAATATTTTTTGTATATATTTCTTCTTAAAATATTGTAGTTATATTTTCAAATTATTTTGGATAAATTAGCATTTATTTGGAATCTCTCACTTTTGCAAACACAAAAATAAATATCTTGATTTTATCTGGCATGATTACTAATCTCTCTTATATCAAAATCCATAAAATTCAATTAAATAAAGTTTGAGCACAGAGAATTGATCTTGTTATTTACTTAAACCAAGCATATCCTTTCATAATAAATTGATTATATTTGTAATGTCCATGCTAGGCTACATTGTAGAAGTGGTTTCTTGAGCGAAAAGTTTCCCCTGCTATCCTATCATGCACATGGTCTAGAATATTTGAGAATTGACAAAAGGACAAGCTCACCCCTACCCAGAATAAAAATACCTTGCTCTATAGCTAATCCGAGCAAGTATCCCTAGAATAGGAAGCAAAAGAAAAAGAAAAATCAAGCAAAATCATGAGAAAAAGAAGCATTATTTCAGAATCATTTTGTACTCTCTTAGCACTATTTCAACATTATCTCAAATATCAAAGCAAAATACAAAAAAAAAGAAAAGAAAAAGAAAGCGAAACAAGCAAAAGCAAAAGCAATAAAATCCCTTTCCCTACCCATTGAAAATAAAAGAAGGGTTGATGAGCTTGAATCCCTAGAATTCTCAATTATTCGAAAACTGTGAGGTAAGCCTCATAACAGGTGGTTTGTGCCCAACCCGCATGGCCTTGGGTAACTCCTAGTGTGGTGATATGTCTGTCACATTAGCGACCTTCTTTTGTACAGACCTATGTCTGCTTATGGATTAGCTAGCTCCTGATAACCTGACTTACATGGTAGTCTGGTACGGTTATATGCATCTAAATCATGGTTAATGAACACTTATTTGGTTAAGGCAAATCACTTGTATCAAATTATCTTGCTCAAAACTGGTAAATGAACAATACAATCGCACACACATTTGTATTTGAGAGATTTTGTATCATTATGATAAATCAAGATCGGTAATGAATTCACATTTGCACATGAGGATTCTTTATAAATCTACATTTCTCTTTGAGATAATTTAAAATATTTCTATAACTCTTTTCAGAATAATTTTATCCTTTTATTTCAGAATTTTTGTTTTGTATCAAAGCAATTACATACATCTTCTCACAAAATCTCATAAATAATTTCAAACAAACTTTTCATATTATTATTTTTCTGTTTATCACAGATCAAAAATGCATCTTGCAATAAAACTATTATTTTCTTCTTTGGATTTCGCGATGATGGTATAAGTTTATACCTAAATATTCTATGCCTAGCGCAAACCATTGTACTAATTTTATTTTCCATTTATTTAAAATCATAAACATATGACTTAAATCATTATGTTACACAATTATGTTTTAAAACAACGCACATTGTTATTATTTCATGTTATTATGTCAAACTTCAATTTTGCAATGATGGTATAATTCCTAGGGAATTATTCAAAAATTTTATCACACTTAGGAATTTATGCCTAGCAAAAATCAAATTTAAAAAAAATATATTTCATGCATAATATTTTTATGGAAATCTGAAAACAAATCACCATCATCATCATCATTTGCATCATCACAACAAAGTCTTAAGATAGTCTCTTAAGCACTCTTTTACTTTTAGCAATATTTCTATACCAGGATTAGCTTGACGACCTAGCGAGTGACGACTCCATGAAATGGTCTATAATAGAGACAATGTCCTTTGAAATTATTGTTAAAAGTCCCATTTTATTTTTTATCAAATCACATCACAACAACCAATTTGTTTACATCAGATTATTTCATTTAAATTTTAAAAGCATGACATTCAAACCATAATATTTCCAAATGACATAATTACATGAATCATCAAATCAATCACATCAAAACATTAAAGCATCATAAAAACACATAAGACAAGTCATATGATCAAAAATATCTCATCTATATATATATCAACAATATATACATCATCTCAAAATTGGATTGGTATGCCACAATCTGTACCTCGGCATACTCCATCCTCTATCAAAAATAATAAACACTATGTATCAATATGTGCAGTGTAGTCTGTAGCAGCTAGCCTCGATAACCCCTTGAGCTCTCAACCTCATCTCCTCCCTTGCCCTGAGGTGGACGAGGTGGCCCAATCATAGTTCGTGTGGTGCTATGAGTCCTGGACTCTGATCGTGATGATGTCCTTGATGACCTCATCACGACAGGCTCTGCAATATGGGTTGACAGTGGTAACCTCTGCCCCTCTGGTACCATATGGTGGTATAGCATCTGATAGAATGTGATCTGGGCAATAGCCCATGCTAGGTCTCGAGTGCTCGCCCCTCCGCTCTGTGCTCTGAGGCATGCGACCTCATATCTGAGCTGTGTTGCCTCCTTTCGATGTCGTGTAGCCTCATATTGCAAGGACTGCACCTGAGCCTAGATACGAACAGTCTCTGCCTAAAGAGTAGCCATATTTCTACTCTCTCCTACCTCAACACCCTTGCCCTTATCGAGCGATGGTGGCCTCTCTCTTCATGGAGAAGGGGGTCTCTCCTCCCTCATCTCTCGTTGTCGTGGCCTCTGCTGAGCCTGTGGCCTCCTCTGATCTCTCCTGTTGTGACCTTGTGCCGCCTTAATGGCCACCTAGCGCTGCCTCCCCATCTGATGCACAACTACGTGAATCAGACCCTGAGCCCTTATCATCCGAGGAGGGTAGATGCCTACATACCAGGCATCGTAGCTGTCAGCAACCCCTGCGTCATCCCCATCCACTGGCTGAATGGGGGCATCGTCTGCATCCTCACTCCAAAAGTGCTACATATCTGGAGCCCCACTGACTATAATGTTATCCTAGAAGGTCTAGGAAAACTCGTAGTCTCTAAGAGATGGGATCCCCTACTGTAGATCGAATTGCCTCAAAACTTGGTCGTAGCGGTGGAGCTCCACCTCTCCCCTCTCCATCCTCAGCCAAAAGGTTCGCCTAATGCGATCCAGCTCCTGTCCATCCTTGGCCCACCTTGGATGATCTCTCCAAGGCCTCTAAGTGATCTGGTCAGAGACAAGGTCATCAAGTAGTCTTCGAGACATTGGCAGATCTATCTGCCACTGTGACCCTCTTCAGAGTCACCAGTAGAAAACTCGGGGCCTCTCTCCGTCAATCCCTATCAATGGGAGCCCTATCGACCTTCGCACTATGATGTGCTCCTAGCACCAAACTTGTAGTAGTGATGTCATGACCAGACATCGGCCGCCCTTGTATACGACCCCATGTAGGATCCTATACAATCGGCATAGTACAAAGCTCCCCCAAGCAAACCTATACCCGTGGTCTCTCATGTCGCAGACCACATATGTCAGTAGCCATGGTACTCTGCATCCACTCTGATGGCATAGCAGTAGACCACCTACCACCCTAGCCAAAACCTGTGTTAGTCTAGATGCCCCAAGCATCTGGCGTAGCGACTCGATGTTCACTTTGCCCTTCTTCAGGGCGAAGCTCGGATCTCCGCACAGTCGTATCATCGTGTGGCCCTGATTGGCCGTGGGAGTTATTAGTCGTCCTTGTATGGGGATCCTCAAAATCCTCCATACATCCTCCAATGTGGGAGTCATCTCCCCTGTCGGTAATAGAAAACAAGAAGAACCTGGATACCACCTCTCTGCTAGGGCTGTTAATAGCCCCATATTAGAAACCTGTGGCATATCTGCTACATGCTGCAAGCCAACTTGAGCCAACTAATCTTGCTCTGCTTGAGATAGAGCGGCCAAGTCATCCCTCAGCCCATCGTACTTCCATTCTTGACTCTTTAGTAATCCTCTCTGCAACATAAACAACAAAACAATAAAAATCATTAATAACACAGTGATTAAAAATGCAAGTAAAATAAGTTCAATTTCATACAAATGATGATATCGTCCACTATTGGACGATATCGTCCAAAATTTGAGCAAATTCATCTTCAATTTCACAAGAGGGAATCGTCCCTTAGTGTATGAAATCGTCCCCATATCACCGATTTTGCCTTTGGATGAAATCGGTGATATCGAGATGATTTTGACGAAATTGAGACGATTTCAACGAAATTGAGACGATTTCATCCCGACGACGTCGACGGCCCAAAAACGGTCGTGATGCTCAAAAATCATTCAAAATTAATCTAAAAAGCATGAAATTAAAAAAAAAAAAGCCTTCTAAACTAATTTTGGACCCTTACCCGTAGCCCACGTCGGACCTCTGTCGATCTGTGCACTGTCTCGACCATCTTGTCTGCAGAGCTCTAGAAACCAGGAAAATGAACAGTAAAAATGAATTAGGGTTTTTCCCTATTTTTCTTAATTTTATTCAAAAAACAATTAAAAACATTTTAAAATTTTGCTTTTCCGCGTTTTTACCTCAAACGTTCGATTTGGGTAAAAACACGGAGGGGGCACCATAGTTAGCTGTTGTATGATTCGACCTAGAATCGTTGCCTAAAAATGGGAATAAATTTTTGCTTTCTCATAGATCGAGAAGAACTCATATTTAACTCATTTTCTTTAGAAAATTCGCTAAAGAGGGGGTAAAATGTAGCACCCTAAAATTGGCGCAGTAAACCTTAGCAAATAATTAAAATTACCTTAGTAAATAATTCAAATTCAAATTTCAACCCCAAAACCGCTCCAAAACCGCCTGCTACCCATTTCCTTGTTTTTTGCACCATTTTTAGGATTTGTTTTGTTCGTTGGATGATATCGTCGTCGATTAGACGATATCGCCTCAGATCGGACGAATTCATCTGGAGCAGAACGTCTAGATGATTTCGTCCCAAAATTGATTTTTCATAATTAGCTTCTATTTCAACGATGTCTCTAACCGGGGCAAAAGCGTGTCTACGCGGTTAGAGACTTCCCCCAATGGATATCTCCCAAATTGGGATGATCCCCAACCTCCTAACATCCTTCCTATGCCTATTTAATCTTAGGCCCTCCCCTTGACATTCCCCTGGCTAAAATTTCCTGTAACACGAGTTCTATTTGCATTAGACCATCTTAAATCACCATTTGCCTTCGTATTTTTTCAAGTTTGTTTGCAGGAACTTCATCATTTTTTAGCCGAAGCAAGCTCAGATCGTCGCAGACGATCTTGTACAATCTCGAACGATCACGCCCCAATTCGAGATGATTTCGACTGCAGTCAACATTGGGGGCAATCAATACCCAGAGTTTGCACTTTTCCCTTTTTGTCTGTTGTTTCATTCTACATTTAGATCAGTTTATTGTTATTTTTTGCTATTCTGCATCTTGGAGTTCACCCATGTAGCTTAAATACATAATAAAATCATGATTAGCTATTAAAGCATGATAATTTACTTGCATTTCTATTTGCAATTATCATCTTAACATCTTTATCGCCATTTTACACCATTTCCCTCTGTCATCATAGCTACATTTTTTGTATTCTGTGTCTATTTCTCTGATTACAGGTCTCTGACAAATTCGTCTGACGAATTCGCCAGATCTCAGATGATCCTGTCAGATCGGAGATGATCTTGTCAAATTCCAGACAATCTGGACTGCTTCAAAAATCAGAACCTCCATCAGACATCCGAAATCAGGTATGGTTTTTCTCACTTAGCTTGTTCTCTGTATTTTTTGTTTAATTATGTTTTTCGTATTCATTTAAATCTGCATTTCCTAATAGAATAGTTTAGATTCATTTGGCCAAACCTAGGATTTGAATGATTAAAGCTAAAACTGAACACATCAAACACATTCCCAACCTAGGCGTGGAGACTGCCACTAAACGTTTTTTGGTGAACCCCACCATCCATCAAAAAATCACCTTAATACTCCTCCCCCAAGAGGCGGGACCTTCAAAGGGCCTCTCAGTCCGAGGTATTGTCCCATCCTTTTTCCATCCCCATTTTGGGTGTGGATCCTAGAGCCTGAAGGTAAGGGTGCGAAAAATTTGGAGTGATACACCTTCTCACAGAGAAGAAGGAGGCTTTTGCATGGTCCTACAAAGACATATCGAGATTGGATCCAAATCTAGTCATGCACAATCTGACGCTTGACCCCAAGGCCAAGCCGGTTAAGCAAAAGCTAAGAAAAATGCATTCTAAAATAGCCTTAATGGTCAAATATGAGCTATATAAGCTGTTGGATGCCAGTTTGTCATTTTTGTAGACTATCTGCCATGGTTGTCCAACATGGTTCCCGTCAAGATGACTAACAGGAGGATTCACATTTGCATCGACTTTCGAGACTTGAACAAAGTGAGTCCTAAGGATGATTTTCCTTTGCCAAGCATCGATGCCTTGGTAGACATCACAGTGGGCCACAAAATGTTATCCATCATGGATGGTTTCTCTAGGTACAATTAGATTTGTATCAATCCGAAAGACCAAATCAAAATGGCATTCATAATACCTTGGGGAACATTTTGCTATAAGATCATGCCTTTCGGTCTTAAAAATATCGACGCTACCTACGAGCATGCCATGACATACATCTTCCACGATTACATGCATAAGATTTTGGAAGATTACATGGATGACTTATTGGCCAAAACCTTATTACACCATGAGTATCTCGATGTCTTACGCAAAGTTCTTTATCACCTTATTGAGCATAACATGAGACTAAACCCCAAGAAGTGTGTCTTTAGCATCACATATGGAAAGCTCTTGGGATTTATAGTCTCTAAACAAGGCATTGAATTAGACTCCAACAAGGTCAAGGTAATCCTCGATATGCCTCCTCCAACTACCATAAAGCAACTTCAAAGTTTGTAGGGTAAGGTCGCGTCCATAAAATGCTTCATAGCAAAATTATCGAACAAATATCGATCCATGAACAAGTTATTGCACAAGGGGTCACATTGCATTGGGATGATGAATGTCAAGCTGCCTTTGATGCAATCAAGAAATAACTAGCTTCGCCACCAGTATTGGATCTGCCTAGACTAGGAGTGTCATTCCACTTATACATATTAGCCAGTAAGATTGCATTGGGTGCCATGTTAGCCTAGAACAATGAATTGAATAAGGAACATGCTACTTACCATCTTAGCTGCACCTTGGTCAGCTATAAAATCAAGTACGCATACATTGAGAAGTTATGCCTAGCGGTGGTTTTTGCCACCAAGAAGCCTTGCCATGCTTAGTCATACCACGTATGTTGTATCAAAAGAGAATCCATTATGATACATGATGAATCATACTTATCACAATAGTCGCACAACGAAATGGATCATGTTGTTGATAGAGTTTGATCTAGAGTTTTTGTAGACACAAAAATCTAGCACCCTTTAGTTCATATTCACCACCTCACCATCAAATCCTACATAATAAAGATATATGCCTAAGTTCTAATGTAGGGATATAAAATATTGCACATCATTATACTTTCCTAATTTATTTAATTAGGAAAATCACCCTAAGATACCCTGTCTACCCATTGGACATGTGTCTTGGACACTTCATCCAACATCCATGCCACATCTTACCCACTCCTGTCCCCTTTGTCCTTACACATAAGATAGATTCCCAACACCCATGCCACAACTCCTTTGTTGTTATCCCCTTGTCCCTTCACATAAAACAACATCCCACATCCCACTCCACTTGGAGCCACATCACACCAGTTAAGTGATCCACACTGAGTGACTCATTATAACTGCCCCTTCCACCTGGCAGTCTAGATTTTCCACTTGGCAAGTCAGGCTTGCCACCTCACATTTCTCTCCAAATCCCTAGGCAGCCTATAAAGACACCATCAATCCACCCAATAAATGGAGTTGAATCTGCATACCGACAAGCTGCCAAAATAGATCTAGACCCAATGAGAAATTGAGGGTGCAAGCCTGACTCTGACCTTTGGCTCAAATTCTGAGGCAATATATTATTCAGCCAAAACCACCCATCCATGATTCCATAGTCAAAAATGTGCATCCATGATTTCACAATCGCAGGTCCATGCTTCCGTAGTTCCACAGTCTCAAGAACAAAAATAGGTTTCATCGACAGAGATTAGCGATTTGAGTATTAAGCAAGGCTTGGTTTGTTAATTGTTTTGTGCTATCTGCTTTTCATCCATATCAGTAATAGGTTTATGTGTAGCATTAGGTTTATCGCTTGAATATATGGGTTATACTAATACCCCTTTGCTGGTTTGCATGTGTGCAGGTAACAGGTATCTAAAGAGCTATTGAAGCTAGGAGTGGCCCATCATTGGATACTCAAGCCCACTCACCAATTGGATTGGAGCAAAAGAAGACCAAAGACACCACAAATAATCTGATTAGCCAAAGATATTTTTACCCTCTTTATGCCCATTGTATCATGTGAAAGCAAGCATTCACTTATTGTAATCATACCCCTATGCACTTGGGGAAAATCACTTGTAAAAAGGAGACTAAGGCTCCAATAAGATTCAATACAAAATCCTTTAATTTTGCAATTGCTTGTCTTTCATTATTTTATTTGCAAGGTGTTGTCTTATTTTACTTACAAAATGGCAATCACGGTGGGACCTCCCAAGGGTTTCATTTTGTTTTGCATTGCTTCATTTTTATCTTACTAATCTCTGTTTGCATGTACAGGTGCTAATGATTTGAAACGCGTGAGAATTCAATCTCGGGTTGGCAAATATAGATTGTGCTTAACCTTTCACTGTGAAACCATGCATCCGAGGTTTCTAATTTGTGAAATCATGAATTCATGTTTTCTAATTTGAGGAAACGTGCATTCGTGATTGCTGCACTATTGAAATGCGGATCGACGGTTGAAAGCAGGAAGGAGCAACAAAAGGAACACAGGTATGTACCCTGTGTCATATTTTTAATTTCTCCTTTAGTTCTGGATTTAGGTTGCATTTAAGTAGATTAAGGGTTTTAGTTTTGTATGCCAATGCTTGCATTTAGGTCTTAGGATAGAAAAATCTACTTAAATATTACATTCATAAACACAATAACAAAGAAAAATAAACAAGAATATGCATATGCATAGTAGGGAATAATCATATTGCATGTACCAAGTTAGAAATAACCTAGGTATTTATTTTTCAGGGTTTGGGCTTGTATTCAACTTTTGTTCTATTGACAAAAAGGACCTGCGCACCTGCGGTTGGGATCTCCCAAATGCACATGTGCTGTTGGCAAATCGCGTATCCCTAATTTACCAGAACTAACCGCCCACCCACGGTTAGCCCTGTTAAATAGAATTGGGCTGAGTCTTACCTGGATTTATAATTTTACCCCTGATATGATTTTATCTACTACTCTATGTCTTTCCTGCTTTCTGCATTAGGCATAAAAATAGAATTGCATGTTAGATTTGCATCACACAATAGAAAACAAAACCTTCACACACACACACACACACATATAATTAAAACATTGGTCTGGTTAGATTTCATCACCAACCCCCAATTCAGATTGATGATGTTGGAATTCATATCCTTCCACCGACTTGCCCCTTAGATCATCCATATATAGGATAAAAGTGCTCTTTAAGCTGGTATAAGTCATTGGTATTCATGTTGTCTCCCACTATTGGAACGATTGTTGAATCAAAGTGGAAGACCTAGGCGAACCCCCCACTGGGATTTAAGCGGTGTACCCTAGCCTATTTTGAGAAATCACACTTGGTGCTAGTGTTCTTAATCACCATATTCATTGAGTTCTATTATTCTATTCCAAAAAGAACAAAATCTCTTCAAAAACTTCAAAAAAAAACACACCTGAAAAAAAAAATTCAATTTTTTTTTAGTGTAAACTAGGGTCAAACACTTTGTATGTTTATTTGCTTGGCATGTTGTATTGCATTGTACTTTCTTTTTCATTCACATAGATAGCATATTAGCGTATGGTAGTGACTCGTAATCAAGCTAAGAAATTAGTGTCAAGCCAAAGTCAGTGATCATCCCCTATGGCCTCTCAGTCTGGCAATGTCCCTCACACTTCGATGGTGGGACAAGTATATGTACCCCTTTCTATGTCCCCGAGTCTTGATATAGGGCCTTCTAGTAATGCCCCCAACATGGACATAGACATTATGCATAGAACTACTCGCACAGCTATACCTGAGACACCTAGGAGTGAATCTCCTACAACAGTATGCAGTTAGGTCACCATGATAGATATGGACACTATTAGAATGTACTTGAATGCAACTGGAATGGTATTCCCATCATTACCACAACTTTCCATCCCATCATGTGTTGTACCCTCATCACAACAAGAATCCATATTCGCCTATCCACAACAGTCACAATAGATTTTCACCAATCCTCTCTTTGAGTTGGCTACTATAGCATTAGCCAATCAACCATTGTCATCCAACCAAATTCCCCCCACATTATCACAACAAATGACCATTACCACTAATCCCTTGTATGAAATAATTCCTATTGTTTCGCAATCCCCAACATTCATTCCTCCATCCACACTTGTAGGACATACATTTCATACTATTCCACAGTCAGTGGTGATACCCTTTGCTAATTACCCCCCATCTACCTCCACTACCATGGTTGTTCCACAACCAACTCAGTCCACCACATCATAGGTAGCAGTCCCTATGTCAAATGCAATTACAATGCAATAGGATTTCTTCCAATTGTAGTAAATGATTTTAAATAATGCTAACCATAGCATGAACCCTGACCCTAACCAACATTTGAAAGGAATTGAGCAAAATATTCCACCTACATCTCATCAACCTAATGCCTTTATCCAAGATCCATCTTGGGTAATGCATCCTCCCTCTACCACTGTGGTTCACAATCAACCATTTCACCCATATGCTAATGCAGTAGGTTAGCATAATATCATACCTTGATCACCCCATCCATATCATAACATCCCTCACACATTTTTTCCAAACATGTCTTATCATCCCCAACCTACATACAATCCACCCCATTACCAGCAACATCAAGTACATTCGAGTGTCAGTCCTGTAGATGATACTAGATACCAATTTTTATAGATTCAGATTGATAGTCTTGCCATTAAAACCCTGGGCTTGCAATACCAAAAGCCAACTTTAAGGCAACTACTCAATCACCCTATTCACGCTTCGGTACTAGATCTGCCATATCCACATGATTTCCAAATATTGAAGCTTAAATTTAAAGGAGAAGAGGATCCTTGTGAGCATGTAACAAGATTTGTGAATGCATGCTTCAAAATCAAAAGCAACGATGCATTGCTATTATATACATTTCCTCAAACATTAGGGGGGAAGCCCAAGATTGGTATAACCATCTCCTGCATCAAAGTATTTTTACCTTTGAACAACTAGCGGACCAGTTCCTGGAAAGATTCACTCTAAATATTAGAAAATAAACAACATTGATTGATTTGATTTACCTAAAACAATATGACGATGAATCAGTCTATGAATTTGGCAATAGATGAATATCAGTCATGATCAAGTTACCATTTTCACTCCATATACTAGAGATAATATGAATTTTCATGAAGAGTTTTGGTAGACCCATCTCTTCATTGCTACAACTACAACAATATAGAACATTCGATGAGGCACTCACCCAAGCAAAACTGATTGAAGAAATCAAAATTCAAGAAGGCGAGATTAATCCTAAGAAGAAAGAGTGAAATAATAAGAATCAAAAGGGGAATAACCACGATCAGTCCAAGACTGCATAGGTTAATCAGATAGTTTTGAGCCAACCACAGTCAAATCAACAGGCTCAAACACAAATCCAACAACCCCAACAACAACAAAAACCATGCCAACCGAATTATCAAGCAGTTCCACCCCCATAGCAAGCACAAAATCAGACAGAACCTGCGAAAAGGCAACATCATTTTAAGCCAAAAAGAAATTACATGCCAGTACAAGAGCCATATTCATTAGTATTTCAGAAGTTGTATGCAGTAAATTTTTTTAATTTACCGAAAATGAAACCTGATGATCCTAACAAACCAAATACAAAAGGTTACAAAGAACACCTCTTTTGCATCTATCATAGACAAAGAGGACATGATATTGAAGGTTGTCATGGATTTAAAGGAATTGTGCAAGATTTATTGGAAATGGGTACAATCAAAATTGACAACCCACTAGCCCAAAATAACCAAAACCTAGGTATATATTAGACACCTTTGCCACATCGAGAGGCAAATCAATAACTGATGGGAGCATCAACTTCTATAGTTCCTCCCAATAAGGTTAATTATGTGTCTCAACTACCACAAGGTTTTGTAGGGGCTATCAGTATAGTTACCCATGGACAAAGGCAAGCTAATCACACAACCCAAGCTCTGGCAGCATCACCAACTAATGTGCCCATACAACTTGGATCGAGTGGGCCACCGCCACCGTTCCACAACCGCCTTGTTGTTACATTGAACAATCGATTACCACAGAGTTTGAAGATGGCTTCAAAAAAATTGTCAATTTATGAACTAATACAACAATCAACACCTCACAGGGAAGCATTGATGGAAATTTTAAAGTCTATTCAAGTACAATCAGAAGACCCCAATGCATTCAATTCCTTTGTGGGTAGTGTGCAAAAGTGCATGGAACCCTCGATAGTATTCTATGACTTCGAGGAAAAATAAATATCAGTAGATTTGTCTGATCTGCCATTGCACATAGTAGCTCACATTAACAGGAAACCTTTCAAGAGAGTGCTTATTGATACATGTTCTTCAATAAACCTCATTACCACACCTACCATAATGAAGCTCAATGTCCCATCATCTTACATCACAACATCCACATTCACTCTTAGGGCCTTTAATGACGCTTTGTGCTCAACTGTAGGGAATGTTGTTCTTCCCGTCATCGTGGGGGTAAAAACAATACATGTTCTCTTTCACATCTTAGAAGGGGAAATGCAATATAACATACTTCTTGGACGCCCTTGGATTAGGGAAATGAAATGTGTGACTTCAACATTACATCAATGCTTAAAATATGTGCATGAAGGTAAGGTACATTGCATACCAGCTGACACTGAACCTTTCAAATACTGCAACTTTATTTCAAATCCTTATGAGCCTTTATCTAACCATCCAACCACTAGTCATTAGGACCATTCCATCAACCACCACATCATCAAAAGCACCCATTCTAGAAGAGTTGCCTACAGTTGATCCAAATTTCACATCTAAAAGCATTAGCTCAGCGCATCCTTTGAACACCGCATTTCATTTTCAAATTACACCCACTCATCCTACTAATCAATTGCCAGATCCATCTAGTACACTTCCATATTCAAAGCCACCATTCACATTCAAAGCATAACCCACATCATTAGCCACTACTTCACAGTCATTAGAACCCGTAGTCTCACAAATAGGGCCACCTATTAGAGATAATCCAATGTTGCCAGTAGAGCCAAGAGCTAAGGCTTGAGAACCCTCTTCATCCACCAAGCCATTAGCCACACAACCATCTAAAGTTGTAGTACATCTCGCCAATCCAAGTATTGGTGAGTGCATTATTGAAAGTGTCATAGTTACACCACCTATCGAGTCAGTCAAAGATTATGGTCACCCTCACGACCCACCTTTATCTATTGGTGATATATATAGAATGGGTTCTCAAAAAAATGCAATCAATTTCATATATGGAGGGATGGATTCTTCATCGGACCCATCTCCTCAAAATGACAACTCTTTACAAGAGTTTAATGAAAACATTGATTATCTATCAAACCCAAGTTTCCCAGTCAGATATTTTTGAATGGTTAATTGGCAAGGATATGGACTTTGAAGACATGAAAAAGGTCCTCACCATAATATTGAACTAGAATATAGAGATCCAAGTGATCGCTCCGGTCTAGGCTATAAACCTTCCATCGCAAGCTCTTTGCTTAATCAAGCTTTCCAAGAACTTGACATAGAATGCAAACAAGAGGAGGAAAAGAGTGATGATGAGGATGAACCTAATGACGAGGATGAATATAATGATGAGGATGAACAACTAGAAAGTAGATACCAAATCTACAATTTTTATCCTCAAGAGAAAGCTTTACAATGAGAGGCAGATTATGAAGATCCTAATGTGATAGCATACCTTAGGCAAAGACCTTGAGCCACTAATTCTAGGACCTCATACAAATGCTAATGGATTCTAGATGAGTGATAGTGATGATGATGAAACTGAAATGATTTTTATCAACCATGCTCGTGAGATACAAGCCAGGAGAATGCTTCAAGATGAAGCATGTCCTAAATGGTTTAATCAAGAAGAAGAAGAACCTCAAGAAGAGATAATATATGGAGAAACCATGCAGAAGGATAACTGGTATCAACAAAAGTTTCAAATAGACCGCACACTTTTTTGGCTAAACAAAGAGCATGAGGGTCCTAACCTAGAACCTCCTCCATCACATTGGCAAAGCATACATCAAAACCAATCACACACATTAGTTCAGTTGTAACCTAGAGAATACGAGTCATCAATTCTTGAATCACAACCACCTCATTTCCATCAAGTCGACATGATTTATGTTGATTTTCTCACCCCACTCCGTAATCCATATAATGAGACAAAACCGATCTATATCAACACCAGTCTCATAGCCATGGATAGGATTTCATCCTCGCCATCCACTGCTGACTTCATCCTATCCGAAGAGTTGTTGCATGCTTCAAACGCTTATATTCCGCAACAACCTTCATCATCAAACAATTTAGTTTTTCAAACTGAGATAAAGGGGGACACCCCGAACACATTTGAAAATATGGTAGATGATATCCACCTCATCCCAACTTCGCATCAGCTAGAAGAAGGTTCTCACATGCTAATAAAAGATTCTATAGATGTGAACCTTAGTGAAGACGTGGATAATCCCCAGATTGTCAAAATAGCAAAAGAATTATCCGCAAAAGAAAAAGAAAGCATCATAAATAATAAGTGAATGCTTGCTTTCACATGATACAATGGACACAAAGAGAGGAAACACCCCTTTGGCTAATCAGATTATTGGTGGTGTCTTTGGTCTTCTTTCGCTCCAATCCAATTGGTGAGTGGGCTTGAGTATCCAATGATGGGCCACTCCTAGCTTCAATAGCTCTTCAGATACCTGTTACCTGCACACATGCAAACCAACAAAGGGGGATTAGTAGCACCCGTATATTCAAGAGATAAACCTAAGGCTACACATAAACCTATTACTGATATGGATGAAAAGTAGATAGCACAAAATAATTAAAAAACCAAGCCTTGCTTAGTACTCAAATCACTAATCTCTATCGATGAAACCCGTTTTTATTCTTGGGACTGTGAAACCATGGAAGCGCAGTTGTGGGATAGAAACTATAGACCTGCAGTTGTAAAATCATGGATGCATATTTTTGACTATGGAACTGTAGATGGGCAGTTTCGATTGAATAATAGATTACCTCAAAATTCGAGCCAATGATCAGAGTTAGGCTTTCGCCCTTAATTTCTTGTTGGGTCTAGATCTCTTTTGGTAGCTTGTCGGTATGCAGATTCAACTCCCTTTTTTTGGTGGATTGATGGTGTCTTTATAGGTTTCCTGGGTCTTTGGAGGGAAATGTGAGGCGGTAAGCATGACTTGCCAAGTGGTAAATCTTGACTGCCAGGTGGAAGGGGCAGTTACAGTGAGTCACTTAGTGTGGCTCACTTAACCCATCATAGATGGACGGGCAGTTTTTGAACTTCCAGGTGGAAGGGGCGGTTATAGTGAGTCACTCAGTATGGCTCAGTGTGGAACCATGGATGGGAGGTTTTGGCTGAATAATAGATTACCTTAAAATTTGATCCAACGGTCAGAGTCAGGCTTGCATCCTCAAATTCTTGTTGGTTCTAGATCTATTTTGGCAACCTATCGGTATGCAAATTCAACTCCCTTTTTTTGGTGGATTGATGGTGTCTTTATAGGCTGCCTGGGGTTTTGGAGGGAAATGTGAGGTGGCAAGCTTGAATTACCAAGTGGCAAATCTGGACTGCCAAGTGGAAGGGGCAGTTATAGTGAGGCACTCAGTATGGATCACTTAACTGGGGTGATGTGGCTCCAAGTGGAGTGGGATGTGGGATGCTATTTTATGTGAAGGGACAAGGGGACAACAACAAAGGAGTTGTGGCATGGGTGTTGGGAATCTGTCTCATGTGCAAGGACAAAGGGGACAGGAGTGGGTAAGATGTGGCATGGATGTTGGATGAAGTATCCAGGACACATGTCCAATGGGTTGACAGGGTATCCTAGGATGATTTTCCTAATTAAATAAATCAGGAAAGTATAATGATATGCATGATTTTATATCCCTAAGTTAGAACTTAGGCATATATATTTATTATGCAAGATTTGATGGTGAGGTGGTGAATGTGAACTAAAGGATGCTAGATTTTGGTGTCTACAGTTGCCCCTTTTTATACTGCGTTGTGTACAACACAATGCGGTGCAAAAACTAATGACATCTAACTTTATTGGACGAATGGGTTCACTTCTCTTTGACATACAAAATGAATGAATTTAAATTTTTTGATTTGTTTGCTTACCCCCTCAATTGACGATTGGGTAAAGGTTGACACCCATAAGTCAATTGATGAAATATGGATGTTGAAAGTGGGTTGAAATTGAATGATTTTGATATTGTTAATAAAATTTGTCTTGATTTTTTTGTGCCCCAAGCTTGGGATTTTTTGTGTTCTTGCAATTTTGCTTTTGGTTTCATTAATGTGTAGAATACATGGTAAAAATCTGACCACTCTTTGAGTTTTCATCCACTATGACTTTAGAAATTCCTTCCAAATGATGGGTTAAGGAACCAGTCGTCAAGGATTTGATGCTCTAGCGTTTTATACCAAAAGCAAAATCATTATCCATATCACCATCCACATACCATTTATACATACCACATACATCACTACAAAGAATAATCAAGTGGGAACCCCCAATTGCAAATATGAATGAGTAAAGGTCAACTACTCTGAGCTAAATAAGATTACATGAGCACCATGCATACCTTCATTCAGTTACATAACTATAAATAAAGATGCATTTACATGTTCACTTGCATTCATTATCATAGCATTAACATAGAAATATAAGATTGCATAATATAAACATTGCAAAAAACATAAACAGGAAGAATACATATACAAATAACGCATGTGGATACCGAAATAAAATGCCATGTATATATATATATATATATATATATATATATAAATATGAAAGTCTATAAAATACAAAATACTCGAAGGCAGTATACATCGGAGCACTAAGGCTCATACTAAGCTAAAATATATAAAAAACAAAAATAAGGCAAATACAACATCTAGCTAGTGCCAGTAGGATCCCTTTGCGGACCCTGCATTGTAGAATCCCCATGAGAGCTAGAAGTATGATGAGTCCTATGACTCGTCTCAGTACCTTGGGTAGCAGTGGTAGTAGATGATGAATGAGGAATAGGTAAAGGAATCTGACACTCATGAAGAATGTTCTCCAACATCCTGATGTAGATAGCCTGCTTACGCAAGTTTCTCAAATGAGCACCCTGGCGAGTGACCCTCTGAGAAATATTTTCTCATAGAGAAGCAATAGTCAGAGCCAAATCATCACCTCCAACACCTAACTGCAACTGAGAAAGCTCATCCTATAAATAGGTAATCTCACCATCGAGTCTGGTGATCTCTACATCCTTAGCAGCCACAACAGTGCTACTAGGTCCAACCCGTAGCCCATCCATCTCAGCTTGAAGATGAGTCACCTCACCCTGATACCATGCTAACTCAGCCTTCACTTGACCCATCTCCAAATCTAGGCTATCTCGCTCAACCTGGAGAATCCCCCACTCCTCCTTGAACTGTCGAGGAGGTAAACCCTCATCATCATCACCACCACCCTTCCCAGGTGGCTAAACGTTCATGCCCGTGTCAGCTCTCGAAGAGCTACCATGCTGACGCTTCATCGACCAAGGAACCCATCCACCCACATCAACATCATCATCGCTACCATCATCATCTACAACGATGTTAAGAGTCCACAAAGGCTAACTCGTAAACCAAGCGTCATACTAAATAGTCATGCCAAAATCATCCAAGTCAAGCACCTCCAAGTCTGAGTCGTTAGTAGGATCATCGACTTATCAGAAATCAAGAGCAATAGGCAACCCCAAATCATCACCCTGTCACTTGTACGTAACAGGTGCATCCAAAACATCTTGAACAAGACCAAACTATCATAGTACATGAGAGAACTAGATAAACTCCATGTCCCTCAAATGGGTGCCAACAACCCATCATCCCCGCCTAATGCGACGAAGCTCTGCTGCATCCATCGCCTAATACAAACCCCTCCAACGCTGCCAACACATCAGGTCCCTAGTCAGAGAACTCAAGATATCTCTAAACTTCGATGCACTCATAGTAGATCGACTGACCTCCTCACTAAGTAACCACTTGTATGCCTGGGGAGAGGTGGCATCCATACCACAAGGCAAACCAACATGATGACCAATGATAACATGCTTCCAACACCAAATATAGAGCATAAAACTATAGCCCAAGCCCCTATGCCCGTGCATCTTCACCTTATAGAGCTCGCTATAAACCTCGTAGAGAAGAGCAGGAGCCCAGGATAACCGATGAGGATCAGCTATCAAGTCAAGAATAACATACACCTGGTTCCACGGGATCCTCGATCCCATGGAATTGGGCAACAAGATGTTGCTCAAAATGTATATCATGAAGGTAGGCAATGCACCCAAGCTTCCAGCAGTAAAAATATCCAAATACGCAATGCCACCCCTCTGCAATCAATGTACCAGATCTCTCCAAACAGAGGGAAAAGGGCCTCCTTGTCAAGGCCAACACGAATGGTAGGACCCTCGATAGGGATGCGAAAGATACAGTAGGTATCCTCAAGAGTGATAGTCAGCTCCCTTGTTGGGAGCTAAAATGTACCTCTGTCTAGATCCCAACGCTCAACAAGTGCCAAAAGGAGATCCTCATAAGCTCGGACGATGCCTAACCGCCTGCAACCATCTAAACCAATGGTCTGAAGTAGAGTCCAATCATCATCAAAAAGTGCTTTCTGCACTTTTTGAATGGTCCTCGACCACCTATTTCGAGCATCAAGAAGCTTAACCTAAAAAGAAAACATATAAAAAAATGAAATTTAGCACAACATGCTAAAAATAAAGCAAAAAATGAAATTTTTTTACCTACCCTAGGTAATAAAAGCAAAAAATGAAAATTTTTTACCTACCCTAGGTAATAAAAGCAAAAATGAAATGTTTTTACCTATACATGGTAATAAACAAAAAAAAAGAAAAAAATTTATCTACCCTAGGTAATAAAAGCAAAAACGAAAAACTTTTACCTAAGCATGGTAATAAACAATTTTTTTTTTTTTTTTACCTACCCTAGGTAATAAAAGCAAAAACGATTTTTTTTTTACCTACCCTAGGTAACAAAAACAAAAATGAAAAATTTCTACCTACCAAAAAAAAAAAAAAAAAAAAAACAAGTTCATTGCCAGCCCCGCTTAATGAGCAAACAATTATAATTTACCAGCCCTGCTTAGTTTTCAAACAAGAAAAAAAAATGCAAAACAAAAAAATAAAAATAAATAATAAAGGCCAAATTGCCTACCTCTGCAAAACGGCTGCCAACTTCCGCTCCAGCCGAGCCACCACCATCGCTCCCCTCGCAAACCTCCATCTCACTCATCACTTCAACCAATTAACCAATGACAACTGGTAGAATGATTTTGAAAATGATAGCAACCTATAAATAGCCGCTTTTAGCGGCAAAAAATGCGTGCCCACATTTTCCCCAACGGTGAAAGATACGCACCCACGTTTTTCGCAGAGCACGAAAACGCAAACCCACGTTTTGAGGTGCAAAAACACAAAAATGCAGTTTCATAAAGGAAAATGCAAATTCATGTTTTTCGTAAAAATAACCGCAAGTCAGCGGTTTCAAAAAAAAAAATTACAATCCACCTAATCATATGGAGTGAAAATCGTATCTAGTGGATTATCCTATACACCTAGTGGTTGCAGCGACTGGCAATCCATGCAATCCGGTTGGATGGGTAAATCACCATAAGGAAGCTCATTCAAAAAAAAAAAATCACAAGCAACAATGAATCAAGACGATAGGCCCCTAAATCTATGAGCTTAAATGTGTTCAAAAACAAATTTGCAAGGTAATCCTACAAAACCTTCCGTTAGGTCAAAAGCGGGACAACAAACAACAATTTGGTAAAATCAAAAAATGCTAGAGCATCAAATCCTCGACGACTAGTTCCTTAACCCATCATTTGGAAGGAATTGCTAAAGTCATAGTGGATGAAAACTCAAAGAGTGGTAAGATTTTTACCATTTATTCTACACATTAATGAAACCAAAAGCAAAATTGTAAGAACACAAATAATCCCAAGCTTGGGGCATAAAAAAATCAATACAAAATTCATTAACAATATCAACATCATTTGATTGCAACCCACTTTCAACATCCGTATTTTGTCAATTGAATTATGGGTGTCAAACTTTACCCAATCGTCAATTGAGGGGGTAAGCAAACAAATCAAAAATTTTAAATTCATTCATTCAGTATGTCAAAGAGAAGTGAACCCATTCATCCAATAAAGATATATGTCATTAGTTTTTGCACTGCATTGTGTTGTACATAACGCAGTACAAAAAGGGGCAACTGTAGACACCAAAATCTAGCACCCTTTAGTTCACATTCACCACTTCACCATCAAATCCTGCATAATAAAGATATATGCCTAAGTTCTAACTTAGGGATATAAAATCCTGCACATCATTATACTTTCCTAATTTATTTAATTAGGAAAATCACCCTAGGATACCCTATCTACCCATTGGACATGTGTCCTGGACACTTCATCCAACATCCATGCCACATCTTACCCACTCCTATCTCTTTTTTCCTTGCACATGAGATAGATTTCCAACACCCATGCCACAACTCCTTTGTTGTTGTCCCCTTGTCCCTTCACATAAAACACCATCCCACATCCCACTCCACTTGGAGCCACATCACCCCAATTAAGTGAGCCACACCGAGTGACTCACTATAACTGCCCCTTCCACCTGGCAGTCTAGATTTGCCACTTGGCAAGTCAGGCTTATCGCCTCACATTTCCCTCCAAAGTCCCAGGTAGCCTATAAAGACACCATCAATCCACCAAACAAAGGGAGCTGAATCTGCATACCGATAGGCTATCGAAATAGATCGACCCAATGAGAAATTAAGGGCACAAGCCTGACTCTGACCGTTGGCTCAAATTATGAGGCAATCTATTATTCATCCGAAACCACCCATCTGTATTTCCACAGTAAAAAATGTGCATTCACGGTTTCACAACCGCAGGTCCGTGGTTTCCAGCCCACAATCGCGCTTTCGTGGTTCCACAGTCTCGAGAACAAAAACGGGTTTCATCGATAGAGATTAGCGATTTGAGTATCAAGCAAGGCTTGGTTAATTAATTTGTGCTATCTACTTTTCATCCATATTAGTAATAGGTTTATGTGTAGCCTTAGGTTTATCGCTTGAATATATGAGTGCTACTAGTCCCCCTTTGCTGATTTGCATGTGTGCAGGTAACAGGTATCTGAAGAGCTATTGAAGATAGGAGTGGCCCATCATTGTATACTCAAGCCCACTCACCAATTGGATTGGAACGAAATAAGACCAAAGACACCACCAATAATATGATTAGCCAAAGGGGTTTTCCCCCTCTTTGTGCCCATTGTATCATGTAAAAGCAAGCATTCGCTTATTGTAATCATACCCTTATGTACTTGGGGCTAATCACTTGTAAAAAGGAGACTATGGCTCCAATAAGATTCAATACAAAATCCTTTAATTCTGTAATTGCTTGTTTTTCATTATTTTATTTGCAAGGTGTTGTCTTCTTTTGCTTACAATTTTGTTGGAGCCAAATTTGACTCAACTTTGAAACCCCCAAATTTAAATTTTTGGTTTCAATCAAAATGTCATAATACTGGTCACTTCCTCGGTTGGTGTGAGTAACTTGGTGGTTCATTGGTTGGTTTGATGAAGTCTAACCTGAGTTGTTGATAATGTGTGCATATTTTTATTACTCTAAAATCTCAAGGGTGGATAGGGGAAATTTTATTAATTAGATTCTCAAAACCTAGCTTCGATATCCTTAAGATAAAATCTCCCTTAAGCTCATAATAAAATGATAAATCTTTAAGTTCTAAGGTGTGCTAAAATTAGGAGAATAATTCAACACCGTGGTCTAGCATCCAAAAGTTTTGAATCTAAAAACAAAGAGCTTAATTAAAATCCCAAAGACATGCACCCCATTTAACTAAAAAATGAGCACCTTAGATTTAATCCAAGGGTCGCGCTTGATTCAGATGTAATTGGACGGTTGCACTCTGATAAGTCAAGAGAAGTTTAATAAAATGAAATCAATAAGGTTATAACCTAAGGTTGTTTTTAATTAAAATTGAGCAAACTCTCATTGATCTAATGCTAGCGCTTTGTCAAGAAGTAATCCAATGAACACACTTTCGTGATAAAGTCTGAGGGTTAAGTCAAAGACCAATAATAAATAAAAGGATTAAAACCATGCTGCTTTCATAGATTTGGACGGACGCGCTTGATTTTAAAATGATCCAATGGCTACGCATCCTCCAAAGAGTCAAAACTTTAAAGAAGTTAGCATGGGTCAAACTTTGAGTTAAACCATGAGCAATTTCGACGGATCGATCGATAGCACTCAATCAATTCAAAATCAATGGTTGCACTTGTTTCAATTAAATCACACATTAAAATCAACATTAAGGGTACACACCCCCTTTGGATTAATCATCGAGCTAATTAAAAAGATCAAATGACAGTGCTCGATCGAGATCTGATCTAACGGTGGCGCGCTCACAAAAGATGCATTAAAAAGTTTAAAGTCCTAAAAGATTAATTAAGTTGGTTAAAATGAATTAATAAGGGTCTAATACGTTGAATAATCACTCCCTTTTGGCTTAATCAAAATTAAAATCGTGCATCCTTTGGTAATTAACCCATAGGTTGACCAAGATCTACGGCTGCACCAACATCAACCGAGATCTGACAATTGCGTCGAAACAAAGAAACAGTAAAATACTGGGTAAGACAAAGGTAAAGTGAAAACTAATTATGTAATTAGCAAGGGTATAATACGTTGAATAATCATTCCCCCTTTCAGCTTAATCATGATTAATCAAAATCAAAGGGTTTTTGTTTTTGGCTATATAGTATGCACCTTGCAGGAGATCTGACGGCGGTGCCCAAACAAGCCCAAAGATCAATGGATGAGAGGATCTGTGACGATGGCAAAAGGTCATAGGTAAAATGAAAGTGTTAAATAAAATATAGATCTGACGGTGGCACTCATCTCCACTCAGATCCAATGGTGCACATAGGTAAAGATGATTGGAGGTTAGTCTAAACAGGTTCCTTTCAAGCAAATGATTAATTAATTGAAGGTACGTGTGATTTTCCCCTTTAATAAAACTGTGTGTATATATGAAATAATCCAACGGTAGCACTTTCATCATGATATAATCTAACGACGGTTGCTTAGAAAAGTAAAATGAGTTCTATGCTGCATAAAGGATTTATAAAATAAGGTTAAGGTTGTAATCCCTAGGTTAGAGTTGATTAACCACGATTCAATTAGGATTAATATACCGCATTATTCGATATACAAACCAATGAAGGTATAGTATTTAAGCCTAATTATGTTTTATAAATATCCAAACCAAAGGTTATAAGAAAACCAAGAAAGTGACAAAAAGCAGACTTATTGAACAATAGTACATCATCAGTAAAAATAAAATCACCATTGACCAACGTCTTCAAAGTTTTAGAAACTAAACTCTTGCAGGCTTGAGGATACCAGAAGCAGCCATGATGGAACCTGTAAAATATCACGAACCAACAAAATCGACGAAATCATTTGTAAGAAATATTTGACAGACTAAGCTTCTAGATAAGGAGCATCGCTTCACATAAATGCCCTCAACATATATAAAGGTTGAAATCAAAGAGGTGACTTGTTCACAATAATGTATGCCAAAAGATGTAATGAAGATCAATAACCAAAGACGAAGTGAAAACAATACGTATAAACGTCGTGAATCCAGAAGGATACCCAAGGAAGGAAATATTCGAGTAAATCAGAGTAAATCCCCTAGAAAATACCTTGGTAAGGATAAATTAAACCAAATGAAAGATAAATCCTGATGCTCAAGCCTTCAACTAGATCATGTATATCTCATGGGAATAATAGTGTACCACAAAAATAAAACTACAAAGCATAGTCACAACTTATAAATAAGAGATAGTAAGGGAGAGCTAAAAAACATCGACAAAGTGAAACTATGGAGTACAAAGAATATAAATATATTCGGTTTATGTTTTGCAAATACTTAAGATGATGAAAGTGCATTAAGGAAAGGACATGGTTTCAACTTATAGAAAGCCATTCAATCCGCACTTCGATAGAATATAGTTACGAAGGAAACACTTCGACGAAGTAGAGTTATGGGAGCAACTTATAAATGCTTCTAGATCTTGTTTTCCATTCCCACCTTCTTCCTACTTACCACTACCTCCCTCCTTCTAGGCTTTCTTCCTTAACCATCATGACATTTATCCCCACATTGTGCCATCTCACCCCCTTCCATTGTGTTGAGCCACCCCCTTTCCTCTTTTATCCATTTACTCTATCACGTGATCAGTGCAACTCCATCCGTTTGCCACTGGTACACCACCCCTTGCCTTCACCATCATGTCGGGTCCCCCTCTGTTCCTCATCTATAATTCATGATGGTAGCTTGGTCAATCCTTAATAGCAAATCATAGTGACCAGGACAAGTAGAACAAAAAGAAAAAATATAGTACTAAATCCTTAGTTTCTAGGGCCAACCAGAGAGAGCAAAAAGGCCAAATTAATCAGCAAAGAGCTCCCTTCAGTCCATAATAGAACCTTAATAGTAAGTTCAGAGCCGCACCAACTGGAAAACATATAGAATAGGTTCAATCAGATGCTGACAAGTGTAAGGCCAAATATAAACCAGAAATAATAGAATCAAGAACTAGAGGCTATAAGAAGAAGTTGTGGACAAATTTTGCATCAAGAAATTAGAGAATAGCATTTTTGCTAAGAGGTATACTTGAGTGCCCTGTTAGTTGTGTTGTTGTATCCCATTCTGTGTCTATTTTCCTTTCTCATTTCTTATTCTTCCCTTTGCTTTGTAGGATTGTGATAGGAAAGTGCTCAAGAAGCTGAGATCATTTCCTACCTTTTTGAGCCTAGGATTTAGAGACTCTACTGTTACCAGATTGGAACAAGGAGAGTTGGAGAGACCTGTTACATTATTTGAACATAGTCCTCTTCATTGTATTGATGTATTTCTTTGAGAAAAATAGAGTTAAAAGGCATTCCGCCCACTCTGCATGTAATATTTTATGAAATCAATACAATTTTGAGTTTTATTCTTATCATATCTTTGTCTCAGTACTGTGTGTCACTGTGTAATGGGTTACATTATTTGAACACATTATATACATTTCTTTCATTGGTTAACTCTTGATTTTATTGTGATATTTGAATGAGATTAAGAACGCCAATTTTCCTTCTTCCCTTCTTTCTGTTTCATATTAAAATTGTTGTTAAATTGCTATAACACCCCAATGAATCTAGGCATCGATCTGCATAAGGCATAACAATTGGTTGTTTTCATGCTTGGTCATTTTAAAAGTACTTACTAATAGCTTAATATAAATATGGAGCGTGTAATTAGAAGTTCAATCAAAGAATTACCGTTGGGGTTTCCTTACCCATTCTTGTAGTCTTCTTTAGCAATATTTGTGTTTAGCAGAACAAGAGGCAGGTTGACCAGAGCATGTAATAGCTCGTTGGTTTCAAACGGATTCTTATAGCATGATAGTCGAAATCCTACGGATGCAAGAATCGGTTCCAACAGTTTTTTGGCGCCGTTTCCGGGGAGAATTTTTACATTCTAAGCCTAGATTTTATGACATTATTTTTTAATCAACGGGTGGCCAGTTAGAATAAAGAACGTTTGTTTTAAATTTTTACATTTTCTACGTTCTTTATTACCCATGTTTTTCAATCTTATTTTCTTTACGTTTCTTGATCTTCTTGAATTTTTTTTTTCTTGAAATTTTGGTTTCTTGATTTTCTTGAATTATCCCAAGAAGTGACTCCTGTGAGGATGAGTGATAATATCAAGCATTCTTGATAAAAGCATACGTTGTTCTTTCTGCACCCCGGTGTTGGCGACTCTGCTGGATGAACCCAGAAGAAAAAAATAAAAAGGAGAGAACAGAATGTGTTGGCTAACACCAGGAGAAGTGGTAAGGAGCTATTTCTAGAACTTGAGAATCTAGAGGTATTTATACATACCTAGAAAACTCCACTTTTTAAGAATACTGTTTATAGTAGTAGATTAAATTCTAGCGGTAAAAGGTACGTAAAGAAAATTCAGAATACTATTACTACTGATATCACTGTAGAATATGATTTAAATTTTGTTGTAGATAGAAATTTGAATTTTGTTGTAGAAGATACACGTAATAATAATTCAAAGGTAGATAATCCATCAATTTACATTCAAGCTGCCCAGACCCATACCATTGTAGGTACTACAGTTGTGAAATTGAATTCTATAGTAGCAATGGCCCAGGTTAATGTTCATTTATGGAGAACTAACAGATATAGGCCTTTTGCATTACCAATAAATTTAAATGCCTTACCCAATAAAGCTCACAAATACCTCCCTAAGTTTTTAGGAAACAGTGCAGTAACTGGAGAGGATCATATCAAAAGTTTCTTATATGCAATGGATAGTTTGGAAGTTGAACATGAAGATGTAGTATTAAGAATTTTTCTACAGACTTTAGAAAAAGATGCCAGAGAATGGTTTAATTCCCTTCCTAACAATGATATCCCAGACTTCACCAAAATGGAAGAGGTGTTCCTAAAGAAGTATGGTGAAATGAAAAATGAACAATCATTGTTAACTGAGCTAGCCACTATGAAGAAGAAAGAAAATGAAGTTGTTAGTGATTTTAACACAAGATTTTCAAAGACTAGGAACAAAATCCCTGCCAACCTCAGGCCTAGTGATATTCGATCTATTTGTTTTTATAAGAATGCTTTTCAAGGAGAGTTTAACTATGAATTAAGGCAAGAACAAGCCACTACCATTGATGGTTGTATGGAAAAAGCAATGGATATAGAAAGAAATATGCTTGACAGTGGTAAGATGAAGCCTTATTCTTTAGAGGTTAACATGCCTGAGAGAAAACCTAAGAGAGTGGATTTTGATATACAAAGAAGAACTGAAATTGATCCTGTGGAGAAGTTGACTAGTCAGATGATAGAAATGTTCAACAACATGAGTAACAGGTTAGAAAGAATTAAAAGAAATGGAAGTAACGGTGAATCTTCATAGATAGAATGATCTCACATTGACAACCATCCTCCCTTAAAGAAAAATTTCAATAGGAATTGGGGGAATAACAATGGTTTTGAAGAAGGAAATAGGAATAGAGGTAATGGAAACAATAACTAGAAAAATAAATATTCTGATAGGGATCAGAACAATATTCCTAACCCTATACCATATGCTAATGTAGCAGAAGGGTTTCCCTATTTTTGCTCTACTTGTGATGCACCCCATAACCCTGATGCATGTGGAATTCACCTAAGTGATCAGCGTAATGTAGACATGCATGCAGAATCAGAAGAAGATATAAGAATCAATGCATGTTGGTCCGTTGAAGATGAATCCAGAGAAAGGTTTTTTGAAGAAGACATGGATAAATATGCTTCAAATCATCATCCTCAAATCTTAGTAACCGAAAGAACTAAAATCTTGCAAAAATCACATGAGTCAAGATATGATAAGATGAAGCAAGGGAAGTTGATCCCCACTGCTCAAGAGGTTGAAGAATTAGAGGCAACCCATGTTTTAAATTTAAGGAATAGAACAATCCCTAAAAATATGGAGAAAGCATCTACAAGTGAAACAAGAAAATAAACTTTCACCAATAAAGATATCAGTAAAGAGAAAACTGATAAGAACCCTAACAAGATTACTCCTGAAGTAATAGAATCAGTGGAAGAGATTCCCAAAGAAGAAAGTAATAAACCATTGGATATAAAGAAGATAGAATTTGATGTTGGGTCAGAACTCAATAAGCAAAAGGTTAATATCACATTTGGAGAACTTATGAAAGTTCAATAGTACAGAGAACAAGTCTGTAGAGCATTTGGATTAGTAGAACTAAAAGAAGACCCAACTTGCCATGCTGCTAGACAAAATCAACATGATACAAGATCACCATCCTCTTTCAGACCCTTCTATGTGTCATTAAGATATAATTAAGATGAAGGGGAAAGATATGTGATTCATAATTGCATGCTAGACAATGGAGCTTCACATAATATCATGCCTAAGCTAATAGCTGACCAAATGGGATTAATCTGTACTAGAGATTCTACCCCTATTTTTGTAATGGACAGTAGACAAATTCCCTGTGTAGGGGTGATAACTGGATTATTAGTTTACCTAGACCAACACCCTAAAAAGGGCATTGTCATGGATGTCGCAGTAGTTGATGTTGACCCATTTTTCTCATTATTACTCAGTAGACATTGGGAAGAACAACTAGGAGGTTCGATTCAACTGGACTGGTCCTATGCTACAATCCCAATATCAGATAAAGAGAATATAATTTTGAGAAGGGAACCATTCAAAAAACACTCCATAGAGTTAATTCAAATAGATGAAACCATGATTAACTTAGTAAACTCTATGGAAGAAAAAGGGATGGGAGTTTATTCAATATGGCACAACCCATTCCTGGTGGAAGTACTAGAAGCAAAGAACATGGATCCAAAAGATATAAAAATAATATATGAGGAATCATATAGAGTTTTGACTCAAGAAATGTGGACCATGTCTTTTTATGGAGCTAAATCCCAATCTGGAGCAGGTGTAGGTGTAAATTTGACTGATATTAAAGGAAACTACCTTAGTATTCCTTACAGATTGCAATTTCCTTGCACAAACAATGTAGCTGAGTATGAAGCTTTACTACTAGGGCTAAGGAAAGCAAAAGATCTAGGCATTAACTACTTAACTGTAATAGGGGATGCAGAGCTTATTATACTACAGATCAAAGGTAAATATCAGACTAAACATCCTAGGCTTAAGCAATATAGAAATGCAGTATTGGAAGAAATTGATAAATTTTTGGCTTTCAATATCTCATATATTCCTAGAGAACAAAATCATGTTGTAGATATTTTAGCTATGAATGCCTTAAGTCTAGATCACCCAGAGATAACTACATAATATATGGATAGATTCCCAACTATTTTAGTTTATAAACCTTCTGTGCCAGATAACATAGTATATCTACAGGTCTTTCAAGATGACATAGATATTAAAAATTTTATGACTCTACAAAATCAGTATGCAGATGTAATCTGTGATGAAAAATATGAAGAAGAGCTAAAAGACCAAATAGGTGAGCCAGTAGAAGTAATCCAGTTGAAGACTAATAAGATACCCAAAGGATTAGTTTCTCTAGAAAGTCTATTTGATGATTTTGACAAAGCCTATAAACCTTTACGCAGAGAAGTAATATATGAAGATATTAACATTGGTTCAATGAAAGAGCCCAGAATAGTGAAAGTAGACATGGCTTTACCTGCTAAAGAAAAGGTTGGATATATCAGTTTCTTGAAAAAGAACAAAGAACATTTTGCCTGGACTTATGAAGATCTTAAAACATTCAAAATAGATGTAATGACACACATAATACCCCTGAAAGAAGATTCCAAACCATTCATACAGAAACAAAGGAAATACAATCCAACTCTGCACCCAATAATGCAAAAGGAGGTACAAAAGTTACTGGATTCCAAAATAATTAGAAAGGTAAGATTTTCTTCCTGGATATCCAATTTAGTACCAGTCAAAAAAAAGAATGGGGATATTAGACTCTATGTAGATTTTAGAAATTTAAATAAGAGTTCATTAAAAGACAATTACCCATTACCCAACATGGAACAATTATTGCAAGCAGTAGTTGGCTCAACAAGATTGTCTCTGTTAGATGGATTTTTAGGGTACAATCAAATTCAGATAAATCCAGAAGATAGACATAAGGCAACATTCACTACACCCTGGGGCACATTTGAATATTTAAGAATGCCTTTCGGACTAATGAATGCAGGTGCTACTTTTCAAAGAGCAATGGACTTTGCCTTTAAAGGATTAATGTTCAAAATTGTAGTTGTATACCTAGATGATATCACAATATTTTCTAAAAATCTAGAAGACCATCTAGAACATTTAACTGCAGTTTTTGCTCGGTGCAAAGAATTTGGAATTTCTTTGAATCCCAAGAAATGCATATTTGGGACTACACAAGGAAATCCATTAGGACATATAGTTTCAAAAAAAGGAATAAGCATTGATCCAGACAGAATTGAAGCCATTTCCAAAATTCCCCCTCCTAGAAATTTAAAAGGAGTTAGGTCATTCTTTGGCAAGATAAATTTCATTAGAATATTTGTCCCAAATTTTGTAGAGATGACCAAACCTATAAATGACATGGTTAAGAAAACTAGAGAAATAAAATGGACAGTGGAAAATATGGAAGCATTTAACAAAATCAAAGAAGCCATATCAACCACTCCAGCTCTAAGTTGCCCAGATTATGCCAAATATTTTAACATCTATTCTTATGCATCTGAACATTCTATAGCTGCAGTTATTTCATAGAAAGATGATGAAAATAATGAAAGGCCAATAGCCTTCATGAGCTCAGGACTAAAAGGAGCACATATTAAATACACCTTGCTAGAAAAACATGCTTATGCAGTCATACAATATTTAGAACACTTCAAAGGTATATTTGGCTCGAATAAGGTTTATTGTTGTATTCCTTTTATAGAAATAAAGGATATTTTTTCCCAATCAGAGCCATTAGGAAGACCAACAAGGTGGATGGTAAAGCTTCTGCAATATGATGCTGAATTCAAAATAGTTAAAACTGTCAAAGGGCAGGGTTTAGCAAAATTGTTGGCCAAAAAAGAAGAAAAATTTGAAAATGTTATCACAATAGATGAGGCATATGATGTCAGAAGAATCAATAATACTGAATGCAAATGGTATGAAGAAATATTGTCATACTTACAAACTCTGTCATTCCCTAAAGACATGTCAACAAATAGAATGAGGTCAGTTAAACTTCAAGCTCAAAAATATTACATACAAGATGGTGTGCTATACTAGAAACACCCTGATGGAATATTATTAGTCTGTTTATATGAAAGTGAAGTCCCAAAAATAATTAATGAATTTCATGATGGTTTCTGTGGAGGACATTTTGCTCCAAGAGCTACAACTAATAAAATAATGAGAGCAGGATATTATTGGCCTTCCATTTTTAAATATGTATATAAATATGTTAGGAACTATCATAACTGCCAAGTTTTTACAGGAAAGAAGCATTTGGAAGCCATGCCCCTCAAGCCAGTAATCATTGAGGCACCATTCACACAATGGGGTATTGACCTAATTGGAGAAATCAAGCCTAATTCATCTGGCCAACACAAGTGGATCATAACCGCCACAGATTACTTCACCAAGTGGGTAGAAGCTGCACCCCTGAGGACATCCACTACTGCCACAGTCATCAAATTCTTAGAAGAAAACATTCTGACCAGGTTTGGGGTTCCTCAAAAGCTAGTTACAGATAATGCACAATATTTTGTTTCATATGAAATGGTAGAATTTTGTGTTGAATATGGAATTGAATTATCCCATTTTGCCAATTATTACCCCCAAGGAAATGGCCTAGCTGAGTCATCAAATAAGAATGTAATAACAAGAATAAACAGGTCACTAGGCAAGAATAAAAGGGGATGGGACAGTCAACTTAAATTTGCTTTATGGCCTGATAGGTTATCTATTAAAAGAAACACAAGAAGAACCCCCTATGAGATGGTTTATGGAGAGAAAGCCCTATTACCTCCAAAAATAGAAAAATTGGCACTTTCCCTCTTATTGCAAGACCATGAAAACCCCAACCCCATACAGAGAAGGCTTGACCAAATTGTCCTATTAGAAGAACAAAGAAGAGAGACCCTTAATAGAATAATGGAACAAACTCAGAAAACCATGAAATTGTTTAATAAGAAAGCCAAGGGTACTCCTTTTTCTCAAGGAGATATAGTCATCTATTGGGATCCTAAAAATGATAAACATGGTGAAAAAGGTAAATTTGAACCCAAATGGATTGGTCCATACCAAATAGCTCATGTTATCAGTCAGAATACATACAAGTTGCAGACCTTGCAGGGTGAAATTATGGCTATTCCCATTAATGGCCAACATCTCAAAATGTACAATCCCTGTTGAAGGTGAATAAAAAAATGTTAAAAAAAAAATGAAAAGAACAAAAACCCAAAAACAGAGTGTTTCACTTTTTAGCTTTTCTTTTCTTGTTTAGTTTAATGTTGAGTTTACTGTACACATGATATTCTTAGTTTTATGAGTATACATTACTGTTGATTCCACAAAAAATGATAAGGAAAAAAGGGATTTATTTTAGACTTTGATGAGGTTTACAATTTTCAAAATATGAATGTTTATGCAATAGTTGTTTGATATGAGATAAAACAGAAGGAAAACAAAGCTGATTGAAACATCATGTCAAAAGCCTCACATTACAAATGATACTTAAGGTGACTTCAAAGGTCCAAAGAATCGAGTTATCTTTGAGAGGGTAGTTGAGCCAAAAATCATTACACTCATATTTTATAGCCAGAAACTAATCCTCAACTCAGGCATACTTATTGCACAATTTGCTTATATATCCAAGTACTTCTCTCACGAGAAAGAAAAATAAAAAACAAAGTAAAATTGAGTCACTGCCTGAGATATCTTGGAAAACCTCTACCGGGGCTATAGATGCTTGACTGGCAGTAGGGTAAAACCAAGATGGGATTAGAAGCAACTCCACCGGGGCTATAGACGCCTGATTGGCAGTGGAGCCCTATAGAATGGTGAAAATTTTAAAAGAGTGAAATCACATATTAGGCTTGACTATTTTTCTCAGATATGGCAAAGTTCTGAAATATTTAGAAATAAAAAAGAATGCACAAACACACACATGGGCATAAACATGATGAAGTAAAATATTTTGAAAATTTTTTGTGTAATCATATCTTATGACTTAGCTAAAACAAGCATTACAATATGTCAAAATAAAACTCATCTATTTTCTAAAAATTTGATCCTAATTTCCAAATTGAATAAAAGGAATTACAGTATTCAAATACTCTATTTGCTTTGATATCATGTTGTTCATACAGTTTTTCAGTATATAAAAAAAAAAGTTTTCTTTTACGTATTTCAAGCTTTACTTAGAAGTCAAAATTTTTGATTTTTGTTCAATTTTTTTGCAAATAAAACCAGGATATTCTGTGGTTCTCAAGTGCCTCATGTTTTCAACACCTTGTCCCAGTCAGAGCCTATGTTGGAGCCAAATTTGACTCAACTTTGAAACCCCTAAATTTAAATTTTTGGTTTCAATCAAAATGATAATAATACTGGTTACTTCTTCAATTGGTGTGAAGTATCTTAAATTTTTCATTTGTTGATTTGATAAAGTCTAACCTTGGTTGTTAATAATGTGTGTCCTATTTTTATTACTCAATTGAATCTCAAATAAAGGATATGGCAGATTATTATTAATCAAATGTTTAAAATCCTAGCTCCGAACCTTAAGTATAAAAAAAATCTCCCTTAAGCTCATAATCAAATGATAAATCTTTAAGTTCTAAGGTGTGCTAAAATTAGGAGAATAATTCAACACCGTGGTCTAGCATCCGAAAGTTTTGAATCTAAAAATGAAGAGCTTAATTAAAATCCCAAAGACATGCACCCCATTTAACTAACAAACGAGCACCTTAGATTTAATCCAAGGGTCGCGCTTGATCCAGATGTAATCGGACGGTTGCGCTCCGATAAGTCAAGAGAAGGTTAAGAAAATGAAATCAATAAGGTTATAACCTAAGGTTATTTTTAATTAAAATCGAGCAAACTCTCATTGATCTAACGACAATGCTTCGTCAAGAAGTAATCCAATGAACGCGCTTTCACGATAAAGTCTGAGGGTTAAGTCAAAGACCAATAATAAATAAAAGGATTAAAACCATGTTGCTTTCATAGATCTGGATGGATGCACTTGATTTTAAAATGATCCAATGGTTGTGCGTCCTCCAAAGAGTCAAAACTTTAAAGAAGTCAGCATGGGTCAAACTTTGAGTTAAACCATGAGCAATTCCGATGGATCGACCGACAATGCTCAATCAATTTCAAAATCAATGGTTGCACTTGTTTCAATTAAATCGCACATTAAAATCAACATTAAGGGTACGCACCCCCTTTGGATTAATCATCGAGCTAATTAAAAATATCGAACAACAATGCTCGATCGAGATCTGATCTAACGGTGGTGCACTCACAAAAGATGCATTAAAAAGTTTAAAGTCCTGAAATATTAATTAAGCTGGTTAAAATGAATTAATAAGGGTCTAATACATTGGATAATCACCCCCTTTTGGCTTAATCAAAATTAAAATCGTGCATCCTTTGGTAACTAACCCACAGGTTGACCAAGATCTACGGTTGCGCCAACATCAACCCAGATCTGACGGTCGTGCCGAAACGAAGAAACAGTAAAATACTGGGTAAGACAAAGGTAAAGTGAAAACTAATTATGTAATTAGCGAGGGTATAATACATTGAATAATCATTCCCCCTTTTGGCTTAATCATGATTAATCAAAATCAAAGGGTTTTTTTTTTGGCTATATAGTATGCACCTTGCAGGAGATCTGACGGTGGCACCCAAACAAGACCAAATATCAATGGATGCGAAGGTCTATGATGGAAGCAAAGGTCAAAAGCAAAAAAAAGTGTTAAATAAAATATATATCTGATGGTGGCACTCATCTCCGCTTAGATCCAATGGTGTGCATAGGTAAAGATGATCAGAGGTTAGTCTAAATAGGTTCCTTTCAAGCAAATGATTAATTAATTGAAGGTACGAGTGATTTCCCCATTTAATAAAATTGTGTGTATATATGAAATAATCCAACGGTGGCATTTTCATCGTGATATAATCTAACAATGGTCACTTAGAAAAGTAAAATGAGTTCTATGCTACATAAAGGATTTATAAAACAAGGTTAAGGTTGTAATCCCCAGGTTAGAGTTGATTAACCACGATTCAATTAGGATTAATATAGTCATTATTCGATATACAAACCAATGAAGGTATAGTCTTTAAGCCTAATTATGTTTTATAAATTATATCCAAACCAAAGGTTATAAGAAACCCAAGAAAGCAATAGAAAATAGACTGATCGAATGATAATACATCATCAATAAAAATAAAATCACCATTGACCAACGTCTTCAAAGTTTTAGAAAATAAACTCTTGCAAGCTTGAGAATACCAGAAGCAGCCGTGATGGAACCTGTAAAAGATCACGAACTAGCAAAATTGGCGAAATAATCCGTAAGAAAGATTAGATAGACTAAGCTTCTAGAGAAGGACCATCGCTTCACATAAACACCCTCAACATATATCGAGGTAGAAATAAAAGAGGTGAATTGTTCACAACAAGGTACATTGAAAGACGTAATGAAGATCAATAACCAAAGATAAAGTCAAAACAATACGCATAAACATCGTGAATCCAGAAGGATACCCAAGGAAGGAAAGATTCGATCAAATCAGAGTAAATCCCTTGGATAGTACCTTGGTGAGAACAAATTAGACCAAATGAAAGATAAATCCTGATGCTCAAGCCTACAACCAGATCATGTATATCTCATGGGAATAATAGTGTACCACAAAAATAAAACTACAAAGCATAGTCACAACTTATAAATAAGAGATAGTAAGGGAGAGCTAAAATGCATTGGCAAAGTGAAAGTATGGAGTACAAAGAATATAAATATAATTAGTTTTTGTTCTACAAATACTTAAGATGACGAAATTGCATGAAGGAAAGGGCATGGTTTCAACTTATAGAAATCCATTCAATTCGCGCTTCGCCGAAATATAGTTATGAGGCAAACACTCCAATGGAGTATAGTTACAGGAGCAACTTATAGATGCTTCCAGATCTTGTTTTCCATTCCCACATTATTCCTACTTACCATTGCATCCCTCCTAGGCTTTATTACTTAACCATCATGACATTTATCCCCACATTGTGCCATATCACCCCCTTCCATTGTGTTGAGCCACCCCCTTTCCTCTTTTCTCCCTTCACTCTATCATGTGATCAGTGCAACTCCATTCGTTTGCCACTAGCACGACACCCCTTGCTTTCACCATCATGTTGAGTCCCCCTTCATTCCTCATCTAGAATTCATAATGGTAGCCTGGTCAATCCTTAATAGCAGATCATAGTGACCAGGACAAGAAGAATAAAAATGAAAAATATAGTACTGAATCCTTAGTTTCTAGGGCCAACCAAAGAGAGCAAAAATGCCAAATTAATCACCAAAGAGCTCCATTCAGTCTAGAAAAGAACCTTAATAGTCAATTCAGAGCCGCACCGCACTGGACAACATATAGAATAGATTAAATCAGATGCTGACAAGTGTAAGGCCAGAGATGAACCAGAAATAATAGAATCAAGAACCAAAGGCTATAAGAAGAAGCAACTGTGGACAGATTCTGCATCAAGCAATTAGAGAATAACATTTTTTCTAAGATGTATACTTGAGTGCCTTGTTAGTTGGGCTATTGTATCCCATTCTATGTCTATTTTCCTTTCTCATTTCTTATTCTTCCCTTTCCTTTATAGGTTTGTGATAGGAAAATGCTCAAGAAGCCGAGATCATTTCCTACCTTTTTGAGCCTAGGATTCAGAGACTCTATTGTTACAAAATTGGAACAAGGAGAGTTTGAGAGACCTGTTATATTATTTGATCAGAGTCCTCTTCATTGTATTGATGTATTTATTTGAGAGAAACAAAGTTAAAAGGCATTTCGCCCACTCTGCATCTAATATTTTATGAAATCAATACAATTCTGAGTTTTATTCCTATCATATCTTTGTCTCAGTACTGTGTGTCACTGTGTAATGGGTTATATTATTTGAACACATTATATACGTTTCTTTCATTGGTTAACTCTTGATTTTATTGCGATATTCGAATGAGATTAAGAACATCAATTTTCCTTCTCCCCTTCTTTCTGTTTCATATTAAATTTTTTGTTAAATTGCTATAACAACCCAATGAATCTAGGCACCGGTCTACATAAGGCATAACAAATGGTTGTTTTCATGCTTGGTCATTTTAATACATATAATATAATATAAATCTGGAGCGTGTAATTAGAGATTTAGCCATATAATTACTGCTAGGGTTTCCTTATCCGTTCTGTAGTTTTCTTTAGCAATATTTGTGTTCAACAAAATAATGAGGTAGGTTAACCAGAGCCTATAATAGCTCATTGGTTTCAAATGGATTTTTGTAGCATCACAGTCGAAATCCTATGGATGCGAGAATCAGTTCCAACAATTTTATTGAATAAAAATCAATTAAGGGTTAGGTCATCGCCGATCAACTCTCAAAGGCTCCCCTCTAGGATGATCAACCTCTTAGCATGGAGCTTCCCAATGATGGAGTCTTCCAAATATCAGAATCACCTGATTCTGACGAACCTGAGTCACAGGCTGAGATGACTCTATTCTTCAATGGCTCCAAGTGCGAGTAAGGGGGTGGCATAGGGATCATGTTTTTCACACCTCAAGGGGCCCCTATACCCCTGTCGTTCAAACTTGATTTCCCATGCACTAACAACAATTTCGAGTACAAATATTTGCTCATAGGTCTTCAAACGACTGTTGCCATGAAAATAACCAAGCTCTAAATTTTTGGCAACTCCTTGCTTATCGTAAAATAGGTCAAAGGCATTTTCTAGTGCAAGTGCCTAGTTTTGAAATCCTATAAAGCCCTTGTGGATAAACTCTTGGTAAAGTTCAAATGGTATGACATTGAGGAACTCCCTCGATTATCTAATCATTTTGTGGATACAATGGCCTCCCTCAGGTCATTGATCTTGCAGAAGCCTACTGATGAGATGACAACCATTTAGGTAAAAAAACTATTGTAATCCATGGTTGAGCGTGAGCACACCCCGTCAATGCCAATAGTCCACTTGATTTAGATTGAACCTCATCAAGACAAGTTATCACCAATTCATGAGTGCTTGAATCATGTTGATTTGGGGACTTTGTTCCCTCAAATCCCTTTTGATAGTAGTACAATGCTATTCTTATACATTCTTTCCCAATCAAAATTCACTCAGGAGTAACTTCAAGAGGGAAATGCAATTCATATAATCAAGGCTTCCTCACAACAGGATTGGTCTACCCAAATCAGAGAAACCTAAAGCTTGGTACTATCCCTCCTGGGTTGTCGCATGCTACCAAAAAGACATTTAAATGAAAGTCAACAAAGCATGTCTTGCTAGGAGATATTTTGTATCATCGAAGCTACGAAGGGATCCTCCTTCGCTTCTTGGAGCATAAAGAGTCAGTTTGGGCAATGGCCCAAGCACACAATGATACGTGTAGTGGCCATTTTAATGACATGGCCATCGCTAAGCGCATTCTTCACATGGGCTACTATTATCCAATGTTAGAGCGAGATTGTTGCACGTATGTTAAGAAGTGTGTAAAGCGTCAACACCATGCTAACTTGACACACATACCTTCTCAAGCATTACAACCGATTCAATCGGCTTGGCCATTCTCGTAATGGGGGTTGGATTTAATTGGGAAAATCTCACCTGCATCCTCGGGCCATAACATGTTTATCATTACGTCTACCGAGTATTTCAAAAAATGTGTGGAAGAAATTTCTCTTACCACTATGACAGGACCCCGCATAGTGGAGTTCATATTGCACAATATCATTTTTCATTTTGGTATTCCATCCAAGATCATTTCCGATAATGGGACATCGTTCAAGAATAAAGATGTGTGTGCTTTGATAGTAATGTATAATATCCAACACAAATTTTTGACACCCTAATATCCATAAGCAAATGGGAAAGTAGAGGCATCGAACAAAATATTGATTGTCATTCTAAAGAAAATAGTTAAAGAGAATCACACCAATTGGCACATGCAAATATCCCTTGGTCTATGGGCCTATCGCACTAGCATTTGGATGCCCATTGGGGCCACTCCATTTTTTCTAGTGTATGGAGCCAAGGTGATCATACCTCTAGAGCTAGAAATCCCATCGCTATGCATATCCATGCAGGAGTTCATCGACGATGACACCGCATAGTAGGCTTACCTAGATCAACTTACGTTGCTTGATGAATGTCGTGTCAATGCTCTTGAGAACCTATGCATTTATAAAGAGTGACTTAAGAGAGCCTACAATATGAAATTCCATCCTAGAGAATTTTAAGTTGGTGACCTCATTTTGAAAGAGAACCAACAAAATTCTAATTTGCTACCCCATCCGTGGGATAAGTTTACGATAAACTGGTTAGATCCTTTTGTTATCACTAGTCAGATCAAACTTGAAACTTATCACCTAGTCTCCCTTGAAGTAATCAAGGATCTTAAACCCTTGAACATCCTTCATATGTGGCCTTTCCATGCCTAGAGTGTTATGGCCCACCCCAAAATGCTCCAAGGGTATCTACAACCCTCTTGGTTAACCCAAAACACTCCTAAGTGGTCTATGACCATCTAGGTCACCCCAAAATACTCCAAGGGTGTCTAAAACCCGCTTGGTCAACCGAAAATGCTTGTAGGTAGTCTATGACCATCTAGGTCATCGTAAAATGCTCCAAGGGTGTCTAAAATCCACTTAGTAAAACCAAAATACTCCTAGGTAGTCTATGATTATCTAGGTCACCCCAAAATGCTCCAAGGGTGTCTACAACCCACTTGGTCAACCCAAAACACTCCTAGGTGGTCTATGATCATCTAGGTCACTCCAAAATGCTCCAAGGATGTCTACAACCCGCTTTGTCAACCCAAAATGCTCCTAGGTAATCTATGACCATCTAGGTCACCCCAAAATGCTCCAAGGGTGTCTACAACCCCCATGGTCAACCTAAAATGCTCCTAGGTGGTCTATGACCATCTAGGTCACCCTAAAATGCTCCAACAGTGTCTACAACCCACTTGGTCAACCCAAAATTCTCCTAGTCAATCTATGACCATCTAGGTCATCCCAAAATGCTCCAAAGGTATCTACAACCTGCTTGGTCAACCCAAAATGCTCCTAGGTGGTCTATGACCATCTAGGTCACCCCAAAATACTCCAAGGGTGTCTACAACCCACTTGGTCAACCAAAAATTCTCTAAGGAAGTCTATGACCATCTAGGTCACCCCAAAATGCTCCAAGAGTACTACATACCACTTGGTCAACCCAAAATCCTCCTAGGTGGTCTACGACTATCTAGGTCACCCCAAAATGCTCCAAGGGTTTCTACAACCCACTTAATCAACCCAAAATGCTCCTAGGTAGTCTATGATCGTCTAGGACACCCCAAAATGATTCAAATGTGTCTACAACATGCTTGGTCAACCCAAAATGCTAACCATATAGGCCACCCCAAAATGTGCCACCCCAAAATGCTCCAAGGATATCTACATACCGCTTGATCAACCCAAAATCCTCCTAGGTGGTCTACCACTGTCTAGGTCACCCTAAAATGCTCCAAGGGTATCTCCAAACCGCTTGGTCAACCCAAAATGCTCCTAGGTAGTCTATGACTTTCTATGTCACCCAAAAATGCTCCAAGGGTATCTACATACTGCTTGGTCAACCCAAAACCCTCCTAGGTGGTCTATGATCATCTAGGTCATCCAAAAATACCCCAAGGGTATCTCCAAATAGCTTGGTCAACACAAATGCTCCTAGGTGGTCTATGATCATCTATGTCACCCCAAAATACTCCAAGGGTGACTAAAACCCACTTGGTCAACCCAAAATGCTCCTAGGCAGTCTATGACCATCTAGGTCACTCCAAAATGCTCCAAGGGTGTCTACAACCTGCTTGGTCAACCCAAAATGCTCCTAGGTGGTCTAGGACCATCTATATCACTCCAAAATACTCTAAGAGTATCTACAACCTACTTGGTCAACCCAAAATTCTCCTAGGCAATCTATGACCATCTAGGTCACCCCAAAATGCTCCAAGGGTGTTGGTAAACCCAAAACACTCCTAGGTAGTCTATGACCATCTAGGTCACCCCAAAATACTCCAAGGGTGTCTACAACCTGCTTGGTCAACCCAAAATGCTCCTAGGTGGTCTATGATCATCTAGGTCGCTCCAAGGGTATCTACATACCACTTGGTCAACCCGAAGTGCTCCTAGGTGGTCTATGACCTTCTAGGTCACCCAAAAAATCCCCAAAGGCATCCATAAGCCCTTTGGTCACCCCAAAGGCATCCATAAGCTCTTTGGTCACCCCAAATTCCCCAAATACCCCCTAATAAGCCCGTTGGTCACATGTACATATATATATATATATATATATATATATATATATATATAATTCAAAAACATCATCAAAACTGTAGCACCCTAAAATTGGCATAGTAAAATTGTAATAATTACATTCACCTTAGTAAATAATTTAAAATTCAAATTTTAACCTCCCAAACCGCCCGTTAACCGTCGGGTAATCCGTTTCCCCCTTTTTCGTGCCATTTTTAGAGGTTGTTTTGACCGTTTGACGATATCGTCGCCGATCAGACGATATCGCCCCGGATCTGACGATTTCGTCCGGGCTAGGACGTCCAGACGATCTTGTCGCAAAACTGATTTTGCACAATTAGCTTCTGTTCCAACGGGCCTCTAATCCGGGCAGAAGCGTGTCTGCGCCGTTAGAGACCCTCCCCCATTGGAGATCTCCCAAATAGGGATGATCTCCAACCTCCTAACTACTCCCCTAAGCCTATTTAATCCTTAGGACCTTCCCTTCCCAACCCCTGGCTGAAATTCTCTATAACTTGATTTTACATGCATTAGAATCATCCTAGAACATCCTATTTTTCATTTGTTATTTTGAAGTTTTCTTGTAGGGACCTCATTGATTTTTAGCCGGAGCAAGCTCGGATCGTCGCAGACGATCTCGTTCAAATCTCGGATGATCCTATCAGAATTCGAGACGATTTCATTACTTCTAGATGATTTCGACTGCAATCTACATTGGAGGCAATCGATTGCTCGAGTTTGCGCTTTCTATCATTCTTTTTGCTGTTTTATTCTACATTTTAGTTAGTTTATCCTTATTTCTTACTATTTTGCATTTGGAGTTCACCCATTTAGCTTAACTTGCATGCTAAGATCATAATTTATCATTAGAATATCATAATTTGTTTGAATTTCTATTCATAATTATTTTTTTAGTATTCATACTTGTCATTTTGTGTTGTTTCCCCCTATTAGCATAGTAGTATTCTCTGTATTTTGCATCTATTCTTCTGTTTGCAGGTCTCTGATGAATTCGTCAGATCTCAGATGATCTTGTCTGATCTCAGACGATTCTGTCGAATTCCAGATGATCCTGACTGCTTCAAACATCAGAATCTCCATCAGACATCCGGATCAGGTATTCTTCTTATTCTTCTATAATTTCTCTATTTTTTGTCTTTAAATCTATTTTTTGTACTCATTAAATTTGCATTTTCATATAGATTAATTTAGATTCATTTGGCCAAACCTAGGATATGAATGCTTAAGGCTAAAAACGAACACATAAAAACACATTCCAAACCTAGGCGTGGAAACTGCCATTAAATGTTTCCTGGTGAACCCACCATCCATCAAAAAATCATCAAAATACACCTCCCTTGAGAGGCGGGACCTTCGCAAAGTCCTCTCAGTTCGAGGTACCACGACATCCTTTTCCCATCCTCCTTTCGGGCACGGATCCTATAGCCTGAAGGTAAGGATGCGAAAAATTTGGAGCGATACATTTTGGTGAACCCGACGTGAATGCATCATAACCTTTTGAAAAAAAAAACAAAAACAAAACAAAATATATAGAACAACTAAAACATAGATGCATTTTAAAACATTTAAAGTTTAAAATCATGTTTAGATGGTAGCTCCTAAGAAAAGATTAGCAGTTACTATAAATGTAGAAAACCAATTGGCAGCCATAGAAGTCAATTCTATGCTTAATGTGCCTGAAACAAGTAGAAATCAATTCTTGTGGAACGAACTTGATAGAAGACTTAGTCTCATCTCATCTAGGTCCACACAACTTAAGCAAATCAAGAGGCTAGTCCTAGATAGAATCCTGGATCCTCATCAACTAGTTTTTTATCATGAACTTTAGAGAGCTTGCCATAGATGGTTAGCTTATAGGAGAGCTCTAGTATCTTCAGAATTGTTCACCTTCGAGGAATACCTCGAGAACGCAGCCATTGTACACCAGTTCCTAGGTTGTGTAGAAGACCAAGAGGTTGTTCTTACAGATAGGGAAAGATGGAATAGAGTTCCACGAGCTGTGTTATATCGAGAGTATTGCCATGAGCTTTACTTTTATCAACCAAAGATCTGAGACAGATAATATCACTATAGCTCTTTTCATCAAATTTTTAAAAGAAAACTTTCAATTTGAAGAAGAACACTTCATGACTCCTGAACAACTCGAGCCTATTAATGATATTTATAAATTATTTATAGAAAACTAGATTATTACTTTCAGTCTTATTTCTTGCATTTATTGTGTTGATTGTCTTTACTATATTATTTCAAAAACAAAGAAAAACTAAAAATTAAAAAAACTAAAAAAACTAAAAAACATAGCAAAAACTTAAACATTTCATTTCAAATATTGTAGTAGGTATATAATAAATATATACCTCTTAATTTTGTTGCATATATAAAAAAAAAAAAAATATATATATATATATATATATATATATATATATATATATATATTTGCTGAAATCAAAATTTAGCACCATGCCTAAACTTAGGAATGGTAAAGAAACTTTAGGAGAAGAAGAAGATTGGTTACAAGATACAACTAGAGACCCAAATGTCCTTCCTGGAGATCCAATTCCGGAAGGAAAAACTCTAGATCAATCAGAAGATGACCTAGGTGAAGATAAGGAACAAGAAGGAAGTGTTAAAGAGGATGGATCCTCATCCCCTAGAGTAGCTCCAAATGGAACTATTGCTTTTGACAACATAGATCATTTCAAGAAATTTCTTGATGATAACATTGATGCCCTTAATGTGGCAGTTCGTATTGATAAAGGGCAAATTAGTGACACTCAGGCAGCCTTGGAACATATGTATGATGTGCGCATTAATCCCTTGTCTTTCATTGATCAAGAAAGTGACAAGGCTGGGCCATCCAATACAGACATGGTCACTATGATGCAAAACATGTCAAAACAACAGGTTACCCAACCTCCTAAGGAACCTGTTATTCAACCTAAAATCATTCCCACACAAAAGAAACCTTCCTTCACTACTTTATTCCGCCAAACTATTGAGCAATATGCTTCAAGTAAACAAAAACCTAAAACGAAGCCAAACACCAATTTTCAACAATCTGGAATACAACATAATACAACTTCAAAATTCCTTCATAATACTTTTCCTACCAATAATTTACACAATAGTAACATGGCATCTAATCTTCATGTTCCTCCATCATATGCCCATAAAACCCATGTCAATGCCCTACCAAACCAATATGGGGGGCAAACTAGTAATCTGGAAGCCATGGTGAAACAATTAGCTTCACGTATGGACCGGATAGATCCCTACCGTCCCTCGTATAATTATCGAGAGATATGTAGTCAACCTTTGGATCCCATAGTTGTAGCTCAACCATACCCTAAGCATTTTCCCATGCCCATCCTGCCTATATATAAAGGAACCGAAGATCCCATAGAGCATCTTCGCATGTTTAGGATAGCATGTCATGACATATCGCATGATGACTTGCTATTATTAAAAATGTTCCCAAAAAGTTTAGGTGGAATGGCATTAGAGTGGTACTATCAATTGCCCACTCATTCTTTGAGAAACTTCGAAGAAACAATTGAATCATTTGTCCATCAATTTAGTGCCTACATCGAGAGGCATGTAACTATTAAAGATTTATACAATTTAAAACAAGACAAGGATGAATGTTTTGCCGATTTCTTAGCTAGATGGAGGCAATTGATAGGAAAACTGCACTTTGTGCTACCTTATAGGGAAATGTTGGACATTTTTATCAATAATTTACAAGAACAAATATCTTATGAGCTATCAATCGCTACTTTAACTACCTTCGATCAAGCTATAGATTTAGCTCGAAGAGTAGAAGATGCCCTCATTAGGAGAGGCCAACTTAGGAAGAAGGATGATGAGAAAACATCCAGAAATCAATATAAAAACAAACAAGTTGTCGGTGATGGAGTCACTGACAGTAGAAATGTTGCTAATATCAATGCAACGAAGACAACAGAAAAATTTATATTGAAACCTCCTGACAAGCCTCCTCGAGAATTCACTAGATTAAACCAACCCTTATCAACTATTTTACCTCAATTACTCGAAAGAGGTTTGATCCAATTACCAGCTATCCGGGAACCTGATCCAACTATACCCGGATACAGAGTTGACTTACACTGTGATTTCCATAGAGGACCTGGACATTCTACCAACGCTTGTAAAAGGTTGAAACATAAAATACAAGATTTGATTGACAATAATGAAATGGAAGTGCAAGCCTTCCAACCTAAACAAAACCCTCCTAATAATACTCAAAAGACCGTTCCCCAAAATCAAAATCAAAATGCCAATCAAACTTTAGACATATTTCAACACCCTTTACCAAGACATGGTAAAGAGGTAGCCAATCAAATCGAACATCATAATGTTCCCCCTCCTACCCGATATGTAGGAACCATTAGCGAACAATTACCTATTCAGGATCCTCAAATATTTGACACAACCTTATCCCTGGTTACGACCAGGCCCTTACATAATTTTCAAACTTTTGATTCTAGTGATATAGAATCAGATAGTGAAAGTGAACTAGACATTACTTCAAACCAATCGAATAGTTCTGAAAATGAATCAGATCCTATTCAACCCATCACAGATGCTATGGTTCCAGAAGAACCATTTCCTAGAAGAGTTACTACTCGACCTTCTTCTAATATATTCCTTTCTAATGAACAAGCCATCAATGCTCAACCGAGACCAGTTCAACGTCTTCATTATAACATTGTAGGTACCATTGGAGTCGTTACCCGACAACAAGCTCAAAATTCTCAACAAGAACCAAACCAGAACGATGGATCGGCTCCATTCATTTTGAAAAACCCCAATAAAGGGAATCATGCTCCTAATGTTCAACCTAAACCCCCTTACAATATTAATGAGCAATTGTCCAATACTACGGCCAGAATTTCCCTTTTGGATTTATTAAGATCCTCTCCCACCCATAGGGATGAGTTGATGCTTACATTAAGCCAAATGATGGTACCTCAAAACATTCAACTCTGAAGCTATGGCCAATACTATCATCACTCGAGAGATTGATTGTATTGACTTTCGAGATAAAGATATCCCACAACACAGTTTACATAAGGATAATCCCTTATACATTACTGCTCTAATTGGAGATGTAGCTGTCAAACGAGTCTTGATTGATAATGGCTCATCTCTAAACATTTGCACTTTTGACTTCTACCAACGATTTGGCTTTAGAAGTGATGAAATGAAGAAAACTGATATGATTATCAAAGCTTTTAATGACGAAACACAAGAAACGTGTGGAGTTATTACCCTCCCATTGCAAGTTGGTCCTAGAACCCTAGAAACAACCGTGTTTATTGTACATTGCCCAGCATCGTACAATATACTTTTGGGTCACCCTTGGATCAATGCCATGCGAGCGGTCCCATCAACCTTACACCAATGTGTTAAATTTGAGTTTAAAAATCAGTTGGTCACTATCCATGGTGACCCTAGACCCTTTGATATGTGTGCTTTGGCAGAACCCGTTGGAGTGCAATTTTGCCCTGCTTCGTCATCCACACATCCTAGTTCTTATTTTTCATCTAAAACTGTGAAACACACACCCATAACTTCACCTATTTCCCCTCCATTAATTTCATCCTCCTATATAGATCAACAACCCTCTAAACAAATCACTCTAGAACCTCAAAAAGATCTTAAATCTACAACCAATCCTTCAAGTTCTATCCCTATAAATTCAAAACCTATAGACACAACTATCATACCTTCCACATCTCAAGATATAGGTAATAAGCCTTCTACATCTTATGCCCTTTTCGATGAACTTTTACCAGATTTATCCACAACCTTAATATCAGAAAAAACAAATGCTTTCATGCAAGATTCAATTCTTTTAAATAACTTACCGCCATCTCCTCGTACTTTGGGCCTCCCACAACCTATGGGAAGTACTTACCAAGTCGGGAGTTGTGCCTTCATTTATAAAGGATATGACTGGGGAAGAATCCCTCGAAATATCAAAACTCATCATGAGGGATACGCTCGGTGTTATTTTACCAATGATTATATTAAAGCTAAACCCATGATGCTTAAAATGGGATATAAAGGGAAAGGCTTGGGACCTTTCCAAAATGGCATGAAAGAACCTTTCGAGGTAGAACCGTGGCCTGCTCGCTGTGGTGTGGGCCTATTTCCTAGTAAGGGTCAACCCTTTCCTTTTGAAGATGATGATCAACTCATATGTTATCAAGATTATTTGGATAGGCATGTTGATTTGCCTCTTAAAAATCAGTCGTTTTCATGCAACATGCTATCCATAGCTTACCCTGAAATGATTGTTGACCCCGATGAAGAGTTGGAAGGAGATATCTTCCATGATGTCTCTATTGAAGAGATGTTACACAATGGATTTTATTTTGATGGTTCTATACCAACTATAGCCCAACTTGAGGCCACTAATCCTCAAGATGAATTATCTAAATTAACCTTACAAGAATTACAAGAATTGGGTGTTTCACCCGCCCCACCTAATTTTGAAAGAGATCTACACATGGAGGTAGAAAACGTCATTAAAATTAATATTGGAACCGAGGATAATCCTCACATAATCAATATTGGATCAGAATTAAGTCAAGAAAAACAAGAACAATACATTGCATTCCTTAAAGAGTATGAAGATGTCTTCGCTTGGACATATGAAGATATGCCAGGTCTAGACCCTTTCGTAGTCATGCATCATCTAGTGGTCCATCCGGATGCTAAACCTGTTAAACAAAAACTTAGAAAAATGCATCCCAAAGTGGCTCTCTAGTCAAAGGGGAGTTAGAAAACTCTAATGTTATCTTTATACAAGCTATTGATTATGCTAATGGATCTCAAATGTAGTTCCAATCACCAAGAAAGAAGCTACCAAAGTTAGGTTGTTTAAATTTTAGAATATTACCATGCCCTAAAATCTTTCCTCTTCCACATGAAATTTGACTTCAACCAAAACCAAATTAATGAAGTTATCAAACTGAGATGATAAACTGGCCCATATAAGGCCTATGTTTTACAATTAATGTCTCTATTTGATCAAGTTACCTTGGAAGCTATTCCTCGAACTAGCAACCGTGCAGCTGATGCTATGGCCGCAGCTACATCTCTCCTACCCTTGGAGTTAGATGACGAATATGCCACTATCATTATTCGTCGACTCCAGGAACCCGCTTCAAATAAGTCATGCTTAGAGCCTTTGGATGTGTTTCTAATCAATGAAACTACTCCTGAACCTTGGTATACAGACATATTTGATTTTCTCCAAAATGGGACTTTCCCTGCCAATTCTAATAGAAACCAACATCGGTTATTACGTCGACGAGCAAGTCGATTTGTAATAATTGGCAATACTTTATATAGGAGATCTTTTGAAGGTATCCTATTAAGATGTTTAAACTTAGAAGAGTCTAAATCAGCCTTGAGTGAAGCCCACGATGGATCTTGTGGAGGACACTTTAGTGGTAGTGTCATTGCTAAAAAGCTCCTTCGGATAGGATACTTTTGGCCTACCATGGAAACGGATGCACATGAGTATGTGCGCCATTGTGACAAGTGCCAAAAACATGCTGACCTTGTCCATGCGCCTGCACAAGAGCTACAGGCTATTTCATCTCCTTGGCCCTTTTCCAAATGGGGTTTAGATATTATTGGCAAAATCAATCCTGTGTCATCTGATGGACACAAGTTCATCATAACCGCCACTGAGTATTTCATGAAGTGGGTTGAAGCTATGCCTTTAGCTTCTTGCACTGGCACACAAGTCTCTAAATTTATTTTTAATCAAATCATTTGTAGGTTCAGAATTCCTGCAAATCTCATCTCCGACAATGGAACTTGTTTCAAAAATAAAGATGTTAAAAAATTATGCCAAAAATATAAGATTCAACATCGCTGGTCCACTCCCTATTATCCTCAGGGTAATGGTCAAGCAGAAGCATCTAACAAAACCTTAATCAAAATTCTCAAAATATTGGTCAATAAAACTGGCCGTGACTGGCACATTCAATTATATCCAGCCTTGTGGGCCTATCGAACTAGTGTTCGAACCCCCACTGGAACTTCACCATTTGTTTTGGTTTACGGTGCTGAAGCAGTTTTTCCATTTGAATTGGAAGTTCCTTCTTTGGCTCTGCTACTTCAAGATACCGAAGTAGGAGATGAATATCATGCCTGGCAGACTCGATCAACTGGAACTCCTAGATGAAAAATGCATCAATGCTTTGGAGCATCTCCGTGCTTACCAAAACAAGCTTAAAAGATCATATGCTAAAAAAGTTCGTCATCGATCCTTTGAGATCGGCGACCTTGTTTTAAAAGAAAATCAAAAAAATACAAATGCAACTAAGGACCTTAAAGGTAAATTTGAGCCCAACTGGCTTGGACCATACATTATTACTGCTAAATTTGAATCAGGAGCATACAAATTATCTACCTTAGATGGTAAAGAACTTAAAGAACCCATGAATATTTTGCATCTTAAACGTTACTATGCATAAATTTGGTCATTTCATCCTTGTATATATTTGTTTAAAATATTTCAAAATCACTATCTTGTATTTCTTTCAAATTTATAAAATCCAAAAACACCAAAAACATTCATAATCATCAAAATCTTCAAAACTATTTGTTGCATTTATTTATGGCACTTGTTAAATTTTTTGCTCAAAAACAAAAATAAAACCAAAAAACAAAATAAAGAATAAAAATAAAAACAGCAATATGCTTGACTCTTTCGAAACCAAAACAATATAAAGAAGAAAGAGAGAGTCAACATTCTCAAAACTTCTCAAAAGTGTTTATATATATTTTCTTACAATTATTGCAGTTATATGTTTCAAATTATTTTGGATAAATTAGCATTTATTTGGAATCCCTCACTTGCACACTCACAACAATAAATATCTTGATTTTATCTGGCATGATTACTAATCTCTCTTATATCAAAGTCCACAAAATTCAATTAAATAAAGTTTGAGCATAGAGAATTGATCTTGTTATTTACTTAAACCAAGCACATCTTTTCACAATAAAATGATTATATTTGTAATTTCCATGTTTTGCTACATAGTAGAAGTGATTTCTTGAGCGAAAAGTTTCCCCTGCTATCCTATCATGCACATGGTCTAGAATCTTTGAGAATTGGCAAAAGGACAAGCTCACCCCTACCCGAATAAAAATCCCTTGCTCTACAGACTAATCCGAGCAAGTATCCCTAGCAAAGAAAAAGAAAAGAAAAGTTCAAGAAAAAGAGAAAAGAAAAATGTTCTTTTATATCATTACAACAATATTTCAAGCACTATCTCAAAAATCAAGCAAAAAAAATACAAAAAGAAAAAGAAGCAAAGTTCAAAAGAAAGCAGAAAGCAAAAAGCAATAAAATCCCTTTCCCTACCCTTTGAAAAGAAAAGAAGGGTTGATGAGCTTGAATCCCTGGAATTCTCAATTATTCGAAAACTGTGAGGTAAGCCCCATAACAGGTGGTTTGTGCCCAACCTCGCTTGGCCTTGGGTAACTCCTAGCGTGGTGATATGTCCGTCACATTAGCGACCTTCTTTTGTATAGACCTATGTCTGCTTATGGATTAGCTAGCTCTTGATAATCCGACCTACATAGTAGTCTAGTATGGTTATATGCATCTACATCATGGTTAATGAACACTTATTTGGTTTCTTCAAATCACTTGTATCATATTATCTTGCTCAAAACTGGTAAATGCACAAAGCAATTGCACACACATTTGTATTTGAGAGATTTTGTGTATCATTATGATAAATCAAGATCGGAAATGAATTCACATATGCACATGGGATTCCTTATAAATCTAACTTTTGTCTTCAAAATACTTTGAAATATTATTTTTGCAACTTGTTTGGAATAAATCAAGTACAGTTGTTTACCATAAAGACAACTATATAATAGAAAAATCAAAAATTTCTTTCAAAAATATACAATCAAAACATATATATCTGGTTGACTTTCGTGACGATGGTATAGTTCCAAAACCAAAATTGGAATTTTATGCCTAGCGCAAGTCCTCATTTTCATATTTTTTGTTTATTAAAAAATCAACCATGCAATAAAACTATCTTTTCTTTGGATTTTCGCGATGATGGTATAAGTCTATACCTACATATTCTATGCCTAGCGCAAACCATTGTAACAATTTTTATTCCCCATTTATTAAAAATCATGAAAACCATATGACTTAATTCATTATGTTACACAAATTATGCTTTTAAAAAGCAAACACATTTTCATTATTTCATGTCATTATGTCAACCTTCAATTTTGCAATGATGGTATAATTCCTAAAGAATTATCCAAAAATTTTATCACACTTAGGAATTTATGCCTAGCAAAAATCATTTTAACATTATTTCATGCATACTATTTTTATGAAAATCTGAAAAACAAACCATCATCACCATCATTTTCACCATTGCACCAAAGTCTTAAGACAGTCTCTTAAGCACTCTTTTACTTTTAACAATATTTCTATCCTGGGATTAGCTTGACGACCGAGTGAGCAGCGACTCCATGAAATGGTCTATAATAGCGACAATGTCCTTTGAAATTATTGTTAGAAGTCTCTTTTTATTTTTTATCACATCACATCACAAACAATCAATTTGTTACATCAGATTATTTCATTTAAAATATTACAGCATGACATCAAAATTATAAATTTTCAAAATGACATAATTTCATGAATCCTCAATCCAATTATCAAATCAATCAATCAAACATAAAAGCATCATAAACATACACATAACACAAGTCATATGATCAAAAACATATCATATATATATCAACAATATATATACATCATCAAAACTGGATTGGTATGCCACAATCTGTACCTCGGCATACTCAATCCTCTATCAACAAAATAATAATAATACAATGTCAATCTGTACAAAGTTGTGCAGCCCTCTAGCCTCGAGAGCCCCTCGAGCTCTCCGCCTCATCTCCTCCCCCGCCCTGAGGTGGACGAGGTGGCCCCATCGCAGTCTGAGTAGTCCTAGTCCTCGATCGAGACGAGGTCCTCGATGACCCGATCCTGATCGGATCTACGATGTTGGTTGGCAGGGGTAGTCTATCCGCCTCGGCACCAGCTGATAGTACAATGTCTGGTAGAAAGTAAGTTGGGCGATAGCCCGTGTCAGCTCCCCGATGCTCGCCCCTCCGCCCCATGCCCTGAGGCGTGCAATCTCGTCTTGCAGCTGTGCCACCTCAGCTCGGTGGCGTGCAGCCTCATCCTGTAGAGTCTGCACCTATGCTTGGAGATGATCTCTCTCTGCTCGGAGAGTAGCCGTCTCGCTACTCTCCCCTGTGTCAATGCCCTTGCCCTTATCGGGCGATGGTGGCCTCTCCCTCTGTGGAGATGGGGGTCTCGCCTCCCTCCTCTCCCTCTGTCGTGGCCTCTCCTGTGCCTGTGGCCTCCTCGGCTCTCTCTCGTCGTGACCCTGGGCCGCCTCCATAGCTGCCTGGCACCGCCTCCCTATCCGACGCACAACCGCATGTATCGGACCCTATGCCCTCGTCATCCGAGGAGGGCGGATGCCTGCGTACCAGGCATCGTAGCCATCGGCTACCCCTACGTCATCCCCATCCACTGGCTGGATGGGGGCATCATCCGTGTCCTGACTCCAGAACCGCTGCATGTCTGGAGCCCCGCTAACTATGGTGTTATCCCGGACAGTCCGAGAAAACTCATAATCCCTCGAGAGATGGGATCCCTCGCTGTAGACCGAACTACCTCAAAACTCGGTCATAGCGGTGGAGCTCCACCTCTCCCCTCTCCATCCGTAGCCAGCAAACTCGCCTGACGCGAGCCAACTCCTGTCCATCCTCGGCCCACCCTGGATGCTCCCTCCATGGCCTCCAGGTGATCTGGTCCGGGACTAAGTCATCCAATAGCCTCCGGGACATCGGAAGGTCGATCCGTCGCTGTGACCCTCTTCGGAGCCACCAGTAGAAGACTCGGGGCCTCTCCCCGTCTACCCCTATCAGAGGAAGCCCTATCGGCCTCCGCACTGCAATGTGCTCCCAGCACCAAACCTATAGGAGCGATGTCATCACCAGACATCGGCCGCCCTTGTACACGACCCCATACAGGATCCTGTACAATCGGCATAGTACAAAACTGCCCCAAGAGAACCTGTAGCCGTGGTCCCGCATGTCGTAGATCACATCTGCCAGCATCCACGGCACCCTGCACCCACTCTGGTGGCACAGCAAAAGTCCACCAACTACTCCAGCTAGCACCCATGTGAGTCTAGATGCCCCAGGCATCTGGCGTAGTGCCTCGATATTAACTTCGCCCTTCTCCAGGGCGAAGCTCGGGTCACCACACAATCGTCCCATAGCGTGGCCCTGATTGGCCGTAGGAGTGATCAATCGTCCTTGTATGGGGATTCTTAGAATCCTCCATACATCCTCTAGAGTGGGAGTCATCTCCCCTGTCGGTAGCCAAAAACATGAGGAACCCGGATACCATCTCTCTGCTAGGGCTGTTAGTAGCCCCATATCTGTGGACACCTGTGGCATCTCTGCCACATGCTGCAAGCCGGCCTGTGCCAGCTGATCTCGCTCTGCCTGTGTGAGAGCGGCCAAGTCATCCCTCAAACCTCCATACTTCCATTCCCTGCTCTTTAGCAAACCTCTCTGCAAACATAAACAACAAAACAACAAACAATCATTAATAAACAATTCAAGTAATTAATAATGCAAGTTAAAGTTCAATTTTATGCAATTGATGATATCGCCCACTATTGGACGATATCGTCCCAAATTTGAGCAGAATCGTCTCCGATTTTGCAAGCCGAAATCGTCTCTAATTTGATGAAATCGTCCCCCTTTCGCCGATTTCGCCCTTGGACGAAATTGACGAAATTGAGACGATTTCATCTCGACGACGTCGACGGCCCAAAAATGGCCGCGATGCTCAAAATTCATCTAAAATCTACCTAAAAAGCATGTAAAATCAAATTAAAGCATTCTAGTTAAGTCTAGACTCTTACCCGTAGACCGCGTCGGACCTCTGTTGATCTGTGCGTCGTCTCCACCATTTTTGCTTTAGAGCTCTAAAAACTAGAAAATGAACAGTAAAAATGAATTAGGGTTTTACCCTATTTTTCTTAATTTTATTCAAAAATAATTTTTGCTTTTTCGCGTTTTTACCTCAAACGTTCGATTTGGGTAAAAACACGGAGGGGGCACCATAGTAAGTTGTCGTACGATTCGACCAAGAATCGTCGCCTAAAAATGGGAATAATTTTTGCTTTCTCGTAGATCGAGAAGAACTCATCTTTAACACATTTTCTTCAAAAAATTCGCTAAAGAGGGGGCAAAATGTAGCACCCTAAAATTGGCGCAGTAAAATTTTAATAATTACATTCACCTTAGTAAATAATTTAAAATTCAAATTTTAACCTCCCAAACCGCCCGTTAACCGTCGGGTAATCCGTTTCCCCCTTTTTCGTGCCATTTTTAGAGGTTGTTTTGACCGTTTGACGATATCGTCGTCGATCAGACGATATCGCCCCAGATCTGACGATTTCGTCGCAGGCTAGGACGTCCAGACGATCTTGTCGCAAAACTGATTGTTCATAATTAGCTTCTGTTCCAACGAGCCTCTAATCCGGGCATAAGCGTGTCTGCGCCGTTAGGGACCCTCCCCGTTGGAGATCTCCCAAATAGGGATGATCTCCAACCTCCTAACTACTCCCCTAAGCCTATTTAATCCTTAGGACCTTCCCTTCCCAACCCCTGGCTGAAATTCTATGTAACTTGACTTTACATGCATTAGAATACTTAGAACCATTATTTTGCATTTGTCTATTATCAAGTTTTGTTGTAGGTACCTCATTGATTTTTAGCCGGAGCAAGCACACCATCGTCACGAGATGATCTCGTTCAGATCTCGGAGGTGATCCTGTCGAATTCGAGACGATTTCATTACCTTGCGAGACGATCTCGACCGCAATCTGCATTGGGGGCAATCGGTGCCCAGAGTTTGCACTTTCTCTTATTCTTTTTGCTGTTTTATTCTGCATTTTAGTTAGTTTATCCTTATTGCTTATGCTATTTTGCATTTGGAGTTCACCCATATAGCTTAACTTGCATGATAAGATCATAATTTATCATTAGAACATCATAATTTGTTTGAATTTCTGTTCATAATTATTTTTTAGTATTCATACTATCATTTTGTGTTGTTTCCCCCTGTTAGCATAGTAGTATTCTTTGTATTTTGCATCTGTTCTTCTGTTTGCAGGTCTCTGATGAATTCGTCTGACGAATTCGTCAGATCTCAGATGATCTTGTCTGATCTCAGATGATTCTGTCGAATTCCAGATGATCCTGACTGCTTCAAACATCAGAATCTCCATCAGACATCCGGATCAGGTATTCTTCTTATTATTTCTATAATTTCTCTATTTTTTTGTCTTTAAATTTGTTCTCTTGTATTCATTAAATCTGCATTTTCATATAGATTAATTTAGATTCATTTGGCCAAACCTAGGATATGAATGCTTAAGGCTAAAAACGAACACATAAAAACACATTCCAAACCTAGGCGTGGAAACTGCCATTAAATGTTTCCTGGTGAACCCACCATCCATCGAAAAATCATCAAAATACACCTCCCTTGAGAGGCGGGACCTTCGCAAAGTCCTCTCAGTCCGAGGTACCGCGACATCCTTTTCCCATCCTCCTTCCGGGCACGGATCCTATAGCCTGAAGGTAAGGATGCAAAAAATTTGGAGCGATACAAAAACATAAAAAATACAAAAATATTGCATTACATCAAATTGCATATCATTGATCACCTACATTAGGCATACTCATCATTGCACTTTACATTTTAGTGTTGCTCATACATGTCTAGCACTAAGATTGTACACTAGTCATCATTCAAACGATGTTGCTCAAGACATCATTCACATCATCTCATATTTACCTTATCATTTCCACCTACATTTATCATTTTTCATATTTGTGTCCATTCCTTTCACATAGCCATTCGTTATAGAATTTCGTTAGGGTTTTCAGTCACTCAGCCATCTCTAGTTTTCTTTTCAAATTTTGTAGAAAGCTATCCTAAAGATTGTACCTTGTATACATCAAAATTCTATCATATTTTCATACTAATAAATCCAAGTTTTGCATAAGGAAATATGAAACCTATGAAGTGGTATAGGTTACCTTAAGTGAAAATTCTATCTTGCTGATCCCCCTGTGTGGATGGTTCAAGAATGCTAAGAATTGACATAAGGACAAGCTCCTCCTTACCCAATTCCCAAAAATAAACAGTGGTTTCCACCACTATCAATAAGCAAAATCCCACAAAAGTAAAAATAAAAAGAAAAATAAATAGTGGTTAACACCACTCCCCAAATCCCTTGCTCAAAGAAAATAAAATACAAAATAAACAGTGATTATTATCACTAAGTATGAGCAAATATCCTTAAAATCAAATACAAGAAAAGAACGAAGTATTAAACTTGAGTCCTTGGAATTATTAGCATTTGATAAACCATTAGGTGATCCTCATTACAACTTTTGGTGGTATCAAGCCTTCCTGGAAATGGCGGTATACTTACGCATGATGATATGTTTATCACATTAGCTTTTGCATGTGTGTAGACCAATGTTTGCATGTGGATGAGCTAGCTTTTGGTAGCCTATACTACATAGTAGTCTAATAAAACTAAGTACAAAACCTAGGATCATGCTACCCATAGGGTGATCTTTAGTAGAGATGGACCGAGTCAATCGTGTTTGGCATTGGGGCAACCTTATGATTATCTCAAAATAAAATCACTTGCACACACAAGAATATTGAGTATCTGGGTCATCCTAGCTGATTCGTACCTTGTCAAAAAGTCTTGCATGGTTAGTATACAACTTTTGATCAGTTGAATAGAGTGTTTGAGTCTCATGAAAACATCATAGATATTCTATAACATTCATTTCATTCATTCCATTATTACCACATTCTATTTCATAACATTATTCACAAATACATTACATAGTCTCATGACAACATTACACATGAATTGATGAATTCTATATAGTCTATGGTGCTAACATAGTATGTCCTATACTATACATTTCATCATCTAGATCAATACATCATCCATTTCATCATACATCCATGCATGTACAAAAAATCATCACATTACAACATATGCATACATGATAGACATCCATCATCATATCATAAAGCAAATAAATACATTGCATACATCTCATAAAGCAATAAACACATGATGATAACACAAAAAAGTTTATATATATATACATGTATCTGTATGGGATAAAAAGATACATCATACTACCCATAGACTACAATAAAGTGAGTCCTCAGACTTCACACTGCCAAAAAGCCAAAAATATAAAAAGAGCCATCAGAGTCTTAATGACCATGGTCATGCAGGATCGGTACTACGACTCTCACTCCCGCCCTTGGGTCAAGCTCAATAAGAGCTCCCAGACCTACTACCCCCTGACCTATCCATCCTCTGTGCAGAGCTAGGTGTCCCCATCCTAGCCAAAGACTATCTAGTACCACTTTGCCGACTTTGGTGTGATCCACTAGCATATGGATGGGCTAGTATGCGCCCCCTAAGGCACACTATCTCATCCTCCAACTCATTAGTAAAAGCTTGATCCTATCGATATCTGACCTAGTATATCTCCACTAAGACCTAGAGTTGTACCACATCCTATCATAGCTTAGCTATCTCCACATTGCTAGGTCCCTCCTGCCTAGGGCTTTGAGATCACAACTATAGCCATAAAGCTGCTATCTCTATGTAATCATCCTATACCTATGTATGAAGGAGATTTCTATCCTACCTAATCCTGACCAACTCATATCGTAGCTCAACCTCTGTGTCATCCTGTGCCACCTATTACACTTGCATCCCCTGATCCCCAGTGTCATCATCCCTAAGATCACTTTGATATCCCAAGTCCAAGAGGTCTACCTACTCATCTGCCATGTGACAAAGCCTATGCTACTCACCTACCTCGATCTGGTCCTCATTAGGAGCCTCCTGATGAGCCTCCTCTGTCACCCTTACTGCACCACCCCCTAGTGGCCCCTTTCCTCACCATTGGTGCATCACCCACCAAGAGTCATACTTCTTTGTAATCTCAACATCATCCAAATCCAAAATGTCTACTATAGGATCCAAATCCCTTCCAACTACCTCCACCATTGGCCACATTAGTGTCCTCTCATCCCCATGGTGCCGTTAAACCACTGGCTCATGGGGTAACCCCTATCACAGCCCAAACTATCGCATAACCTGAGCATACAGAAAGAACTCCCACTATATCCTATGTCAGCCAACCAACCATCGCCCTTGCCTCACCCTATGGAGCTATACCTCAGCCTCAACCCATGTTGGGCAATCCCTATAGGGTCTCTAGAGTACATCTATTACTCTAAGTCCTACAAAATATTGGGTATAATGACCCATGTCACATGCCCAACATTGAATATGTCCTACCTCCTGAGCCCACTACCATAGGATCCCATAGCCAATCTCTCAGTATTCTAGCTATGCCACATTGTCCATGGGAGTCCCTACAGCCTATCAAAATTATAGTAAAAAATTGTATTCCAAGCCCTTCTACCCATTGGAGTGGATCTCGTATAGATCATCATACAACTATGCCAAGAGTGTCATCCCTCATGCCATCACTAGTGGCTGCTCCATAGTGCACCCTACTAGAGTAAACACTAGCTCCAAAAGGTTCTAGGGAAACCTGGCACCCAATGAGTCTGGTAGTAGCATATTAGAGATTAGTATCATCAATAGAATGTGCCTCATGCCTAGTAACATGACCTCATACCAATACACCACTAGTATGCCTCCACTGGTAGAATCCCCTATTACCTCCTCCATGGCCCTACCAAAGTATCTCTCCATGACTGCCTCTCTTTGATTGGGTGAGTAGACACAATCGACCATCCCTCTATCAGAATGTGTAATATTCAGTAGACATCCTCCACCATCACCGTCATCTACCCGATCGATAGGTGAAAGGTGTTGGTGCGTGAGTCCCATAGATTAATAAGAGCTATCAAGTAAGTGTGGTCACCCACCATAGGCTCTAACCATGTCACCTGCTTGAGGCCAATGGCATCAAGCCACTCCCAGTCGACATTAGTCAATAAGTCTCTCATGGTATCAAAGAGGGTCAAAACTCAACATCGATTCTTCACCACTTGGAAAAGACAAGTTGTTCAATACCAAGCTCAAAATAGGCTTCAAAATGCCTCAAAAACACTCAAAAAAGGGCCATTTTTTAGGCCAGTTTGTGGTCATCGCACCCAGGGATGGCCCCCAAATTGGGTAAAATTGGGCCTTCCAGGCCACCAAAAATAGTCAAATAATGGCAAAATAAAGCAAAATAAAGTAAGAAAATTACATAAAAACACAAAAACAAGTATAAAATATTGTAGGGCATCCCTAATTAGGTTTAATTACTGAGGATTTAGTGTGCTCTACCAAAAAGCAAAAACAAGCAATAATTCCACATTTAATCTTAAGCATAGTGCAGTAAGATTCAATTCTTACCTATCTTGCACCGGCTCCATCGTTGGATGAGTCTGCACGCTAGCTCATGGTGACTATAGGATGATTTCAATAGTGCTCTGCTACTTAGAATATTTCTTCTCCTTCTCACCACTCAAGCTGCAAAGTTCCAAATGCAAGAATGAGCCCAAATGACCTATTGTTGGCTTAAATAACCCTCTCAGGGCCATGACCATCCCAAGGTGGAATGAGTGCATATTTTGTTGACCGTCCCACCTTGGGATAGCCATAAAATATACCACCATCCCATCCTAGGATGGCCACAAAAAAATTACACAAATTAGCTTAAAATGCACCAAAAAGGGTCCAAAACCCACCAAAAATAGCTCAAATTTGGTCAAAATTCAATTGGCAATAAAGAGAACCTAAATTGCTGATGTATAAAATTCCTTGCTTTAATTTCTAAGAAGGCCATTGTGGTTGGATCACCCCATGGGAATAAATTTTGACCCCTTTCTTCCATGAAACATCAACAAAGTCACCAAAATCCTCTAAAAAATGCTCCAATTTTTAATGAGTAAAGTCGGAGGAAACCCTATCCAAGTCATATGGGTCAAGAAAATCATCGCTTTTATCACTTGTCATTACCTCAACATCTCATATCTTTATTAGAAACTGAATCATTAGTTTGCTCTTCATATTCTTGGAAAATATATAAGAATTACATAAACTCCGTTGAGGCAGTTTGAATCAAGTTGGGTGGTTCATAAACTGAATAAAGAAAACTACGTACCACTCCTATAATGTTGTTAACTTAATTAATGTAATATAAGATATGCTAAATATTCTAACATCCCCCCTTATTACATTGATGTTGACTACACATAGCATTGCGGAACAATTCAAATTTGACTCGAGCAAGCGCTTTGGTGAAGATGTCCGCTATTTGCTCATTTGTGGGAATGTAGTGGAGCTGGATATGATGCTTTGGAATATCATATCGAATGAAATGACACCTAGTGTCAATGTGTTTGGTGCGATCATGAAAGATATGATTCTTGAAAATATTCATAACACCTTGATTGTTGCAAAATAAATGTAAAGGAAGTTTCTTTGGAAGGCCCATATTTGTGAGGATGCGACGTAACCATATGATCTCGCAGACTGCTCCACTAGCTGCTCGATATTCTGCCTCAGTAGAAGAAATAGCATCTATGGATCCAGCATAATCATCTATGGAGCATGGATCATAACCATAACTTAACCTACAGTTGATTTTTGATCATCTATGGATCTAGCATAATCAGAGTCCGTGTACCCTTGAAGATAGAACTTGTTGTTCTTTTTGTATTCTAGGCCGATATATGTTGTACCACGGACATAGTGAAGAACTCTTTTTGCTACTTTCTAGTGGCTAACTTTAGGATCTTGCATGAATCATGAAAGATAAACCACATCAAAACTAAGATCTGGCCTGGTGTTTGTGAGATAGATGAGACTCCCAATCAGCTGACGATAGAGAGTACTATCTATTTTAGGAGATTCATCGAATTGGGATAGCTTAAGTCTTGCTTCCATTGGTGTGGCTTTGGGCTTGCAGTCAGTCATTCGATACTTATCAATTAGAATATTGGCATATTTCTTTTGAGTAACTTGTATGCAATGCTTGTATTGAGTTACTTCTAGACCAAGACAATAGTGGAGAAGTCCAAGATCTGTCATTTCAAAAGAGGTATTGAGATCTTTCTTTATTGTTTTGATCATACTCTCTAAACTGCCTGTTATGATCAGATCATCCACATATAGTACTAGAATTACTATGTTAGAACCATTGTTCTTGATATATAGATTAGGATCTGCAGGACTTCTTCTAAACCCATGTTGCACTAGGTGACTATCAATTTTGATATACCAAGCTCGAGGAGCTTGTTTAAGTCCATATAGAGATTTGATCAGCTTACAAACTTTCTATTCTTGCCCTTGAACTACAAAACCTTTAGGTTGAGTCATATAGACTTCTTCTTGTAGGTCACCATTTAAGAAAGCACTCTTTACATCCATCTGATGTAGCTGCCAACCAAATTGAGCTGCCATTGCACATAGAACTCGAATAGTGGTCATTTTAGCAGTAGGAGCAAATGTCTCTTCATAGTCTATGCCTTCTCTTTGTGCATAGCCATTTGCAACAATCCGGGCTTTATATTTATCTATTGCACCATTTGCCTTATATTTGATCTTGAATACCCATTTGCAACCAATGGGTTTCTTTCCTGAAGGCAAATTCACTAACTTCCAAGTTTGATTTTTCATTAGAGATGTATGTTCTTCATCCATAGCAGTTTTCCATTGATCTTTACTGAGTGCATCTGAGACTGATGTGGGTTCTTTTTCATCTAGTATTGTTAGATAGACTTTTTCATCTTCCATATCTATATCCTCATCTTCTTCTACATTCATAGATAAATCATCAAAATGTTGACAAAGGTCATCAACATCTGTTACTGATGTTGCATCATCTGCTCTTTTGTGTTGAGTCATACTGTGAGTAGCGGGTCGATCTAGAGTTAGATCTGGAAGTGATGTCAATTTTGAATCTTGCAATGTACTAGTATACCATTTAGGAACCTTCTTCTGAGGAGGTGTTGCTTCTTTCTTAGGTTCATCTTCCTTAAGGTATACAAGTGTGTTATTTGATGTGAAAGTTTCATAAAATACTACATCTCTCGTTGATGTGTGTTTTCTTGGTTATAGGATCAATCAACCAATATCCTTTTGAATACTCATCATAACCAAGAAATATACATTTTTGAGTTTTCTCATCTAGTTTCCTTCTTTCTCGTTTAGGAATATGCATAAAATCTTGGCATCCAAAAACTTTTAGATGAGAAATTGAGGGTTTCTTACCACTCCAGGCTTCTTGTGGAGTTTTTCCTTGTAGAGCCCTTGTAGGTGCTCTATTTAGTAGGTAAGATGTTATGTTTACTACTTCTTACCAGTATCATTTTTCTAAGTTTGATCCTTTTAACATACACCGACTCATTTCTATTATGGAGCGATTTTTTCTTTTTGCAACTCCATTTTGCTGTGGTGTATATGCTGTAGTGAGTTGTCTCTTGATCCCATGTTTTTCCAAAAATGCTAAAAATTCCTTGGAAGTGTATTCCCCCCCTCGATCTGAGCGAAGGGTTTTGATGGAACAACTTGTTTCATTCTCAACTTGTCTCTTGAACTGACGAAAGTAGAGAAGAGCTTCGACTTGAGTGCAAGGAAGGAGACCCATATTTTGCGGGAGTAGTCATCAACAAATAGCTGAAAATACCTCTTTCCACCATGACTGGTTGGGAAAGGATAGCACGGATCTGTGTGGATTAACTCCAAGGGTTTCTTAGAGTGAGAAGAAATTGTCTCAAATGGAACTCGATGTTGTTTCCCTGCTAGACAATCTGATCACACTTGGAGAATGGATGAAAGCTGAGGAAGCCCTTTGACCATGTCATATTTTCTTAATTCGAGTAAATACTCGAAACTGAGGTGCCCGTATCTTTTATGCCATAAGGAAGTAGCTTCTGTTGTAGTGGCAATGAGGGCAGTATGGGATGTAGAAACTGTATCCAAGATGAATAATCCATGTTTGTAGGAGCCAGTGGCAATGTTGTGACCTTGGTGATTGATGAAACATCTCTTTTTTATTTTTTCAACTTGAAAAACAACATCCATATTTCTATCTAGCATCTGTGGAACAGATAATAGATTGTTGGCAAGGCTAGGAACATAGAGAACTTTCTCTATGGCACAATCACCATCAGGGAGTGTGACTACAACATCCCCTTCACCTTGTACTTGATAGACCTGATTGTCTGCAATAGTGACAGGTTTGCCTTCTCTTGCGTGAAAGGTTTGAAACCAGGACTTGTTCCTAGTCATATGTTTGCTTGCTCCAGAATCAATATACCATACAACATCGGATTTGGAAGAGGTAGTATGGGTCATGAGCACCTTGTGTGCTCTTTCGAAGTCATTATCTGAAGATGAATTCGAATCATATGAATGGGAATCTGCATAAGCAACATGACCCTTTTGTTGTTTGTGATGCTGGGGATATTTTTGCTTCCCCTTGCCTTTCTTATTTTGTGAGGGATCATTCTATTGTTTGTTTTTGAACCAACACCTGTTGGTATCATGATTTTTCATATCACAGATCTTGCAATATTTATCTCGCTGGAGATTGGGCTTGCCTTTGCCTTTGGAAGAAGACCCTCCCTTCTGCAACTGTCCTTGCTTGTGACCCTTTTGATGGGTGGAAAGAGCAGTGGCAGGTTCCTCATATTTCTGTACTTGATTGGCTTCTTCAATTTGAAGCAAATTAACCAATTCAACAAAAGTTAATTTTCTACCAGAAACATTGAGTGAAGTGATAAAACTTTTGTAATATGGTGGGAGTGCCCTCAAAATAATAGATGTCAAAAGATCATCATCTATGGGTTTTCCCATAGTATTGAGTTTAGCTTTCAATTTTGCCACTTTGCAGAGAAACAATTCAACAGTTTCCCCTGAATTCATATTGAGATTGTGAAGCTGGGTTTGTAGGTGAAGGATAGTGGAATTATTCTTTCCTTCATACACAGTAATCAATGCTGCCCAAGCATATTTACTGGTCGTGGCATCACAAATATGAGGTTGAACCTCATATGTTATGGCAAGTAACAAAAACATACGACCTTTCCTGTCCTGATCATCAAATGTATCTTGATCTGTCCCTGCTGTGGTGGGACGAGAGGTAGTGCCACTGACGACATACCATAATTTTTCGACTTGAAGAATGGCTTTCATTTTATGCTTCCATGGCACAAAATTGGTGCCTTTGAGCAATTGGGCATCTGAAAGATACTTGTGCACTGTAGCCATTGTTTAGGGTTCCTTATAGCGCCAAATGGTCCCCTTTTCGATATATCGTTGCCAGGCCAGTTATACTTGAACTGAATCAAAACAATACCCACCCTTACATGAGGGAGACTATAGGTATTATGAAGATTAGAACGGTACGTGGAACATAGGTAGTACTGAAAAGGATTGCTTTGTTGATGGCACCTACCTTAGAAAGACAGGAATCCGCATGCGTGGGGCGTAACTTCCCCTAAACACTTTGGAGTCCAAGACTTTCATAAAGATTTACACCTAAACACAATAGTAATGGGGGTAAAAAATTCACTCAAAGAGATGTTAATGACACCTGCCTGAGAATCTTTGGAAGAAGAATAATCAGTTGGAGGTAATTAAGTCAAAAAACAAAACTAGGAGAAAATTAGTGTTGGTGAGAGAACATCGAGTAGATGATCAATGAAGATCCTCGTGCAAAGAGATAATCGCTTTTGGAGAACTCGTGCAACATGTGCTGAGAGAAGTAGTGGATGATTTGATGTAGATGATTTTTAATTGCAAAAAAAAAATGCAATAATCAAACAAGCATGCTCACAAAATGCTTCTCACATAGGTGTCGGGTTCAACCGAAAATGCACCCAAATTTGACAAAAGAAGGTGTCAAGTAAAATCGAAAATGCACCTTTGAGTTGCTATCTAAGTCTTTTTCTGAGGGTTTGAAAAATTTGAATTCCCCCCTCTATCTTGTAAGAAGTGAGGGCAAAATAGAGTATAATGCCTTTGAACAATTGCTTTTGAAAGAAAAAATAAGCAATTTACATGTCTTAAAAGCAATGACAACAAAAAAATGTGTCACCAAAACTTCTTGGGGCATCAAAATGCCCGACGAGGCGTCAACAAGACCCTCGGGGCATCAAAATGCCCTCCTTGGGCATCATCGGGCCCTCGAGGCGTCAACAAGATCTGCAGGGCATCAAAATGTCCTCCTCGGGCGTCATCTTGTCAGCAACTGTAGCAATTCGAAGGGGTTTGAAACCCCAACCTCCCCATGGCAAAATACTTAAGCACTCATGATCAGAACCATCGTGGCCACTGTGGTGCATGTGTTTTCATGGCACAGTGACGTTTTTGTGTTTGACCTCCACGCACAACAATGTCAATGGAAAATAACACGTGCACTTTTGTAAAAAAAATTAAATGAAATTTACCAATGTCCTGCACTGCTCCTACATTTGAAAACAGAAGACAGACAAGAAATCTGGGTCCTTGGGCATGTCCACCATGCGGATGATGCGTTATTTCGTGTCGAAGTTGAAAAAGTCGTCTGGGTCCTTGGGCATGTCCACCATGCGGATGATGCGCTCTTTCACGTCGGAGTTGAAAATGCCAATTGCTGTAAAACTGCCAACTGTTGCAATGGTGTGTACTTGATGTGCATCACGTCATTGCTCTGTTGCGACACATTCTTTGGCTGCGCCGCACTTAGCCACACGCACAGACCGTCTAGTTTGAAAACCACCAACTGCTGCAAAATCACCAACTGCTGGCCCCTTCCCGTCTGGTTTTCTCTCGATGTCTCAATTGAAAAAAAAACATCTCGAACATAAACACGGGTCCAATCATGCTGCAAATATCGAACAACAATATTTTTGCCTATGCGCTAGAGTTCGAATTGCAGTCTTCAGCGTCAATGGCTCCTTGAAGAATGCATCGTCTGGTAATGGAGTGCTTGAATAGCACATTGCCCATAACCAAAAAAAAATTCACATTGCCCAAAAATCATTCAATGCTCTGATGCCATATTAGAAATTGAATCATTAGTTTGCTCTTCATATTCCTGGAAAATATATAAGAATTACATAAACTTCGTTGAGGCAGTTTGAATCAAGTTGGGTGGTTCATAAACTGAATAAAGAAAACTACGTACCACTCCTATAATGCTGTTAACTTAATTAATGTAATATAAGATATGCTAAATATTCTAACACTCTTGAGGGGGTAGTCATACTTAACAAATTCATAATCAAAATCAACAATCACACACTCAATCATGCAAATTACATTCGTTCAATGAATCATTGACAAAGATAATCATGCTCCTGCTTGGGGCAGAAAACAAGCAAAAATTAAAAAAATAGTTTGAATTATAGAATCATGAAAAATTGGGTTTTGTCACTTCATGAATGAATAATTTCCAATATCAAGTAAACCAGCCATGAAAGGTTGTACTTGAAGCAAGTTCCTTAGCTCGTCAGAAGCAAGGATTCAAGAACACATGCTCTTTCCATGATTGAGGTATTCAAAGTTGGTTAGGTTGTTGAATAACCCTAATAACTTAGTATTTTAGTCATATATTTTTGCTTAGCACTATGTTGCACACAACGCATATAAAAAAGGGGCATCTGTAGACACTAAAATCTGGTCAATCCGATTAGATTACCAAGACAAAGTCTAATTGACACCATATGGCCCCCTTGGGCAACCCTCAAAGGTTTAATAGTGGTCCTAACCACTCTTTGAAGGCTCTAACCCACTTTTGGGAGCTTTTGGGCCACATAGGCATGATCGTCCCACCCTAGAATGGTCATAATTTGTGGCCATCCCACCCAAGACGGTGGCAAAGTGGCTGTCCCTAGGTGGGATGGCCACAAGGTTTGACTCCAAAAAAGTCAAAATTAGGACAAATGGAACCCATAAACTGCCATTATCCTACCTATTTGAGCATGAAATATCAGAGGGCACATAATCCTTATGACATGTTGCAGATTGGAGGCCAAAATAGGAGATTCTCTTCCCCCTCCAGTGCATGCTTGATTTTAGACAAGTGGCACCTCCTGCCATGCATGTCCTTGCATGCCCATTTGTACAAAGGCCTTATTTGGCTATAAAGTGGATCTATTTTCCACACAAATTATAGAGAGGATTTTTTATACATAGCAACAGAGTGCTACCAATATTTCCCCTCACCCTTTTGTGCCTTTTTCCCTCAGAATCTCTACCTAGCAAAGGAGGTTTGCAAGTGATCAAGGAGGCATAATATGATCACAAAATTGAATCATATGAGTGAATTTCATCACCAAATTTTATGAAAACACTATTGAGGAGGTCCCTAACGAATTCACAAAGGAATTGGTGGTAAAATAAGGGTAAAATTGGTGGCCATCCCACCCCAGAATGGTCCCCTTTCTATGATAGTCACCACCATCCCTGCAAGGGACTGTGATATATCTATGCATTATTTATTTACTATTATTTTTAGGCATATTATAGGGTAGCATATGAGTCTCTTGTCCAAATTTCATGCATTTTGGAGTCATATTGAGTGAGATATTGCATTTTTAGTGTTTTGTAGGCTTTCGGGGACCATCTGAAGATGCACATGAAAATGTTACTAATTTTGCAAATATGACCATATGGGTTTTACTAAAATCATATTTTATATATACTTTCCAATTTTCATGTATTTTGGATATGCTTAGGGCTGGAAATTGCTTATTTTAGGTTTTACAGGTTTGAAGAGTGCACTGCAAATACGCCATGTCATCAGATACAATTTCTGTTCTATTTTTGGTGATATCTTCCCAAATCCATCTATTTTACATACCTCTAAAATTTTGAGTCATTTGGAGTTATTTTAGATAGGCAGCTTGCATATTCATGTTTTTTAGTCTTTTAGTGCATATGGGGTTTGCATATTTTCAATATACACACTTGCTATTCAATGAATTTGGTTTCCTTGTGTGCAAGTGCAAGTCATAAATAATACAAGGAAGGAGCATAATATCATAGAACAAAGTAACAGTATCGTAGGCCCACCCACTTTGATTGTGGATACGAGGAAGAACATTGGAAGTGCATGCGAGTTACTTTGAGGATTCGATCCTTGGGAACCAATTTGTAACAATTGTATCAGTCTAGAGCCCTTAAGGGGATATCTATATAACTATGGCTTTGATCCATAAAATTAATAAGAAAGAAGCTTTGTTCATTTTTTTTTCTAAGTTGAGTTTTATATACAAATTGGGTTTTTTAAGAGGATCCCAAAACCTTATAACAAAAAGGGTCGTAGCACCGATATTTTAGGCAATGCCTTAGTACATGGAAATAAACATAAAACAAAAGGAAAATATCTAGAAAAAACCCTTAATCTAGTAGAAAGATAATATTCTAGTACCAACTAGTGAGATCCACTTCGCCAAAACACCATCCTCTCGATGCAGTCAGTTTGGGATCCTCCCGGGGGTGGATACAGTGCACCTGCCCAAAATTGAGTAGGGAGAGCAGGAAGGCCAAGAATAGCCTAAAACTAGATATCCTACTAAAAACTAGAAGCAAGAATTTTTGGAAAATTGGAGAGGATCCTCGCCTAGGGATGACCCGGGATGCACCCTAGGGTGTAGCAAAGTAGCAAGCAACCGCGCGAGCAAAGTATCAAGCAGCAATGAGATATAGTTCAGGGCACAACAACGATATAACCTAGAAAATGGTATCAGGATCCTCAAAGAAAAAAATGGGAAGCCTCCACTTGATCTTGTAAAGTGGAACAACACTACTAGGGATATCTACAGGCCAAGATATCCCCGTGCATAGCAAGGTGAAATACGAGGAAGCCGAAAGGATCCAGGGACAATAGCAACAGGCACAAAGAGAGGATCCCCGGAAGCCAAAATTGAAGGAGGAAGGAGAAATAACAATTGCAAATGCACTGTTATCTAGCTCCATACCAAATAAAACAAAATATAGCCCCCACCACTCCATCAGGAAGGCCTAGGAACCACCATCCTCGCTCACAAACAGATCCAGAGAACTGGAACTAGGAATGGGAACCACTTAGATTTACGAGGAGGGTCACCCCTAAGGCCAAGAACATGCTCTGAGAGTCCAAAAAGAAGCAAGAATAGAAGGCAGAAGCCCTAAAACAAGAACTAAAATGAAAAACCTAAGGATCCCAGGCAGGAAGTGACAACAAGCACAAAGATGGGATCCTAGGAAGCCTAACTTGCGGGAACTAGGGCCTGCATGCACTGATCATAGATACCCTCCCCAAGATAGAGACATGCAGTAGAAACCTTAAGAAACCTAGAAGAAGGGACCAAGAACCCCCATCCTTGCTCATGAACAACTTCAAGAAACTGGTATTGGAACTGGGAACAACCCAGGCAGAGGAATAGGCCCACCTCCAAGGCCAACCAATGCCATGGGTGTCCACCAAAATGCAGATCTAGTAAGAATAAGCCTTCGAATAGGAAACCAAAAAGGGCCCTACCCAAAGGGACGGGACCAACAGCAACCAAAGGCATCCTAGAGAGGAGTCATTGGCAAAAGAGGAAACTGGCCCCCCTAGACCAACCTTGAAGTAGTGAGGACCTCACAGGATGCACCAGGAAGTAGTCAAAAACCCAACCTACCACCACCACCGATCGAGGAGGCCCTAGGAATCGGATCCAAGAAAAAAAATATAAAAAACCCCAGGGAAAATCCTGAGGGAGATCAAGGAAGGGATCCTAAAAATATGCAGGAAACCCTAGAAGAACCCTGGGATGCACCAGACCATGGGATCAAGTAGGTAAACCTTGAAACTACTAGGAAAGGAGCAAAAAGTGGAGAAGGATCTTCACCTAAGGAGATCATATGCTACAAATAATTCCCAGAGTGGGATGACCTAGGATGAGCTAGGGACTGGGAAAGAACCAGGGGAGGAAGAGTAGGGAGAGGGAGCAGGACCCTTCCCCTCTCCCACCCGAAGCTCTGTTCATTTGATTTCTTGTGTTTAGTTCATATTTTTACATTTACTTGCATGATTCCATTTTGATGCTCATAAGCCATTAGGGATAGATGCATATTGTTATTTATCATTAGGTGCATTTTTTAACCCTAATTCATGATGTATCCAATAAAATAAATACTTCAACACTTGGTCAACCACAAGTCCAATTTGACTACATGACAAGGGCCAAAAGGAAAGCGATAGAGGAGCAAGGAAAATTTAATCAAGTGGGTTTCAATTCCTAAAATAGACCAGTCGATCCTAGAAAATGAATTCCTCATATGCCCACCCCTAATCACAATGTGTAAAACATCCTAGAGTCTACTAAGAGTGTCCTTGAAGTTCCAAGGCAATCCACACTAATTCCAAAATTGGTTAGAGCTCTTAAACCTTCTACAAATGGTCCAAACCTTAAGGAGTACTAAGCACAACACAAATGGTCCAATTTGTTGTATCATATTTTTTTTCTTTCAATTGGTTATATGGGATTGAAATGGACCCATCCATATTACATCATCACCACATAGTGGTATTACAATAAATCTTGGGTATTATCCATGTATCACTTGGCAATATTTGAACCTGGATCTCCTCCTTGAGCGTTGAGGAATCTAACCAATTGAGCTAATACCATTTGATAATTTGTTGTATCATTTAATATGGTAGACCATTTAAAGAAATCTACTATGGTCATGCCTCTTTGAGTTTTCCTATTAATACCTAAATAAATGAACCACTTGGAGGAGGCTCTAAAGAGACAAAAGGCACTGGGCAAGTAGAAGTCACCTATAGTTCTTAAAATATCTAGTCCTAAGGTAAACCAAGACAAACCTAACCCATTCTACCTAACCCTAATATATGGTGATAAGTTGATTCATAATGTATCGCTCCAAATTTTTTGTATTCTTACCTTCAGGCTATAGGATCCATGCCCAGAAGGGGGATGCGAGAAGGATGGGACAATACCTCGGACTGAGAGGCCCTTTGAAGGTCGCACCTCTTGGGGGAGGGGTATAAGGGTGAATTTTCGATGGATGGTGGGTTCACCAGGAAAGTTTGAGTGGCAGTTTCTATGCCTAGGTTGAGAATGGGTTTGATGTGTTCATTTTGTATTTTAATCATTCATATCCTAGGTTTGGCCAAGATGAATCTAAGCTATTCTATATGCCAATGCTGATTTATATGGATACAAAAAACATGAATAAGTGCTAAACACAGAAAGTGTGCTAAATAAGACAGAATGTACCTGATTCTAGATGTCTGATGAAGATTCTGAGGTTTGTAGAAGTCCAGATCATCTCAAATCTTACATAATCATATGCAATTGCATAGAATCATCTCAGATCACAGTCGGTCATATGAGATCAGACGAGATCGTCATTGACCTGGCAAATTCATAAAAAACCTACAATCACAGAAATAGATACCAAAGACCAAAAATGCAACTATAAAAGAAAGGGGGAATGATAGAAATAATAGCAAACCTGCCTAAATGATAGATCCAGATAACGATTAAAGGAAATGCATTAATTTAATAATTTATTTTAACTTTATCATGCATCTATGCTAAATGAGGTGAACTCCAAAATGCAAAAATAGAATAAACTAAGTTAATGCATAAGGAAATGAAGAGATAAGATAATAGAAGGAAAAATTTGGGCTCTGATTGCCCCCAATATGGACTGCAATCGAGATCACCTCCAATCGTACGAGATCATCATCGATCTACGACAAGATCGTCCGAAATCGTCTGGAATCGCCAGCGACTATCCGAGCTTGCTCCAGCTAAAAAATAGTAAAATTCCTGTAAGAAAACTTGAAATACACAATGCAAACGATGGTGTGAAGGTGTTCTAATGCACGAAAAGCTAAAGTTACAGGGAAAATCAGCCAAGGGGAAGTCAAGACAAATCCTAAGTTTATATAGGATTTAGGGAGAGGTTAGGAGGTTTAAGATCACCCTAATTTGGGAGATCTCCAATAGGGAAGACTCTAACCACGCAGACACGCTTTTTGCCCAAGTTAGAGAAGTTGTTGAAACAAAAACTAATTATGAAAATTTGGTTTTGGGATGAAATCGTCTGGATGTTCTATTCCAGATGAATTCATCCGATCTGGGATGATTTCATCTGATCGTCGACGATATCGTCCAATGGTCAAAACAACTCCTAAAAATGGCATGAAAAACAAGGGGAGCGGATAATGGGCATTTTTGGGGTTAAAATTCAAATTTTATCTTTTTACTAAGGTTTAACTGCATCAATTTTAGGGTGCTACATTTTGCCCCCTCTTTAGCAAATTTTTTGAAGAAAATGCATTAAAGATGAGTTCTTCCTGTTTTACGAGAAAGCAAAAATTTACTCAATTTTTTAGACGACGATTCTAGGTCGAATCGTACGACTGCTTGCTATGGTGCCCCCTCCGTGTTTTTACCCAAATCAAATGTTTGAGGTAAAAGTGCGAAAAAGGAAAATTTAAAAAAAATGTTGTCGGTTTTTTAAAATAAAATTAAGAAAAATAAGGTAAAACCCTAATTCATTTTTACTATTCATTTTCACTGTTTTTAGAGCTCTGCAAAAAAAATGGTCGAAACAGCGCACAGATCAACAGAGGTCTGGTGCAGGCTATGGGTAAGGATCTAAAATTAGTGAATTATGTTTTTAATTTGATTTGTGTAATTTGCAATTTAAATTTTGATTTTTTTGGGGCATCGCGGCCATTTTTAGGCCATCGACAACGTCGGGATGAAATCGTCCCAATTTCATCAAAATCATCCCTAGATCGTCGATTTCGTCTGAGGGTGAAATCGGCAAAATAGGGGCGATCCCGTCCAACAAGGGGCGATCCCCAAGTTGAGAAATTAGAGACGATTTTGTCCTACAAAGGACGATTTGACCCAATTTAGGATGATATCATCCAATGGTGGACGATATCATCATTTTTATGAAATTAAGCTTGTTTGAATTGCATTTAATTGATTGTAATAATTGTTTTATTAATGAATTTTGTTTTTTTATTGTTTATTTTGTAGAGGGGATTACTAAAGAGTTAGGAGTGGAAATATGGGGGGCTAAGGGATGACGTGGCCATGCTCAATCAGGCAGAGCGAGACCAACTGGCATATGTCGGACTGTAGCATGTGGTAGAGATGCCACAAATACGGACAGACATGGGGCTACTGACAGCCCTAGCAGAGAGGTGGTATCCGAGGTCGTCCTACTTTCGGTTATCGACAGGGGAGATGGCTCCCACTTTAGAGGATGTATGGAGGATCTTGAGGATCCCCATACAAGGACGATTTATGACTCCTATGACCAATCAGGGCTAGGCTATGATGAGGCTGTGCGAAGACCCGAGATTCACCCTGGAGAAGGGTGGAGTGAACATCGAGTCTCTAAGGCAGATGCCTAGGGCATCTAGGTTGACTCAAGTTTTGGCAAGGGTGGTGGGTGGCCTACTGCTGTGCCACAAGAGCGGGTGTAGATTACCATGGCTCATGTCAGATGTGGTCTACGACATGAGAGACCACGGGTACAGATTTGCATGGGGCAGCTTTGTACTATTTCATTTGTATAGGATTCTACACAGGGTCGTATACAAGGGAGGCCGATGTCTAGTTTTGACATCGCTACTATAGGTGTGGTGCTGGGAGAACATCGCAGTGTGGAGGCCGGTAGGACTCCCACTGATAGGGGTTTATCAGGAGAGACCTCAGGTTTTCTATTGGTGGCTTCAGAGAGGGTCACAATGGTAGATAGATCTGCCGATGTCTTGGAGGTTACTAGATGACCTCATCCTAGACCAGATCACCTAGAGGCCATGGAGAGAGCATCCAGGGTGGGGAGAGGATGGACAGGAGTTGGCTCACATCAGGTGAGTTTGTTGGCTGAGGATGGAGCGAGGAGAGGTAGAGCTCCACCGCTACGACCAAGTTTTGTGATAGTTCAGTCTACAGTAGGGGATCCCATCTCTTAAGGACTATGAGTACTCCCAGAATAAATGGGATAATACCACACTGAGTGGGGCTTCGAATATGCAATGATTTTGGAGCTAGGATGCGGATGATGCCCCCATCCAACCAGTGGATGGGGACAACGCTGGGGTCACCGATGGATACGATGCTTGGTACGCAGGCATCCACCCTCCTTGGATGACGAGGGCACAGGGTCCAATGCATGTGGTTGTGCGACGGATGGGGAGGCAGCACCAGGCTGCCATTGAGGCAACATAGGGTCGTAGAGGGAGAGAGCAACGATGGTCTCCGTAGGAGAGACACCAGAGGATGCCACAGGATCCGTAGAGACCACAGTGGACAGGGAGGAGGGAGGAGGGATTCCTTTCTCAGCAGGGGGAGAGGCCACCATCACCCGATAAGGGCAAGGGTGTCAAGGTAGGGGAGAGCAGTGAGATGGCGGCTCTCCGGGCTGAGAACACCCACCTACGAGCTCAGGTGTAGACTCTACAGGATGAGGCTACATGGCTTAGGGCTCGGAGTAGAGGGGTGAGCATGCAAGAGTTGGCATGGTCTATGGATTAGACCATGTTCTATCAAGGAGTATACTTCCAGCTGGTTCCAGAGGGCCAGAGGTTATAGCTACCAGCCGACATTGCGGAGCCGATCAGGATGGGATCATCGAGGACATCCTCACGATCGATGGTAAGGACCCGTGACACAGGGCGGACCTCTATGGGACCACCTCCTCCACCTCAGGGTGGGAGAGGAGATGAGGCAGAGAGCTCGAGGGCTTCTCGAGACTAGCCGCTCACTGCACAGAGATTGTATATATTATTATTATTTTTTTGAGAGGATTGAGTATGCCAGGGTATAGATTGTGGCATACCAATCTAGTTTTGATATGATGTACATAATTTGTTGATATATATATGGTCTTTTTGATGATATGACTTGTGTATATGTTGTATGATGCTTTAATTTTGGATTGTTGATTGGTGGGTTATTCATGTAATTATGTCATTTGGAAATAGCATAATTTTGTGTTATGCTGTAGAATTTAAATGAAATAATCTGATGTAAACAAATTGGTTGTTTTGGTGTAATTTTATGAAAATAAAGAGACTTCTAACAATAATTTCAAAGGACATTGTCACTGTTATAGACCATTTCATGGAGTTATCGCTCGCTAGGTCATCAAGCTAATCCCTGTATAGAAATATTGCTAAAAGTAAAAGAATGCTTAAGAGACTGTCTTAAGGCTTTGTGTTGTGATGATGAAAAATGATGATGGTGATGATTTGTTTTCAGATTTTCATAAAAATATTATGCATGAAATATATTTAAAAAAAAAAAAAGATTTTTGCTAGGCATAAATTCCTAAGTGTGATAAAATTTTGAACAATTCCTTAGAAATTATACCATGGTTGCAAAATGGAATGTTGACATAATGAAATGAAATAGAAAAATGTGTTCGTTCTTTTTAAAGCACAATTGTGTAACATAATGATGCAAGCCATATGTTTTTATGAATTAAGATGAATGGGAAATAAAGTGAGAACAATAATTTGTGCTAGGCATAGAATTATAGGTATAGACTTATACCATCATCGTGAAATCCAAAAAGGAAATTGATATAATAGTTTTATTGCATGATTGTTTTTTTGATTTTGAGATAAACAGAAAATAATAATATATAAGCGTGAATTTATTTACTAGGTTTTTGAAGATGTTGTTAAAGAAAATTTTGGATTTTGGAAAGAAATATATTTAATTGTTTTTATACTAAGCAAATGTTCTTAAATAAGAAGATGAAATGATTCGAAAAGAATTGCAGAGATATTTTAAATTATCTCAAAGACAAAATGTAGATTTATAAGGAAACCTCATGTGCAAATGTGAGTTCATTATCGATCTTGATTTATCATAATAATATAAAATATCTCAAATACAAATGTGTGTGCAATTGTATTGTTCATTCACCAATTTTGAGCAAGATAATTTGATACAAGTAATTTGAATTAACCAAAGCAGACATAGGTCTATACAAAAGAAGGTCGCTAATGTGACAGACATATCACCAAGCTAGGGATTACCCAAGGCCAAGCGGGTTGGGCACAAACCGCATGTTATGGGGCTTACCTCATAATTTTCGAATAATTGAGAATTCTAGGGATTCAAGCTCATTCACCCTTCTTTTCTTTTTCAAGGGGTAGGGAAAGGGATTTTATTGCTTTTTGCTTTTTCTTTTTCTTTTTCTCTTCTTTCTCTTTTTTTTTTTTGTATTTTTGCGTGGAACTGAGATAATGCTGAAATATTGCTGCGATGGTACAAAATAATATTTTTCTTTTTCTCATTTTCTTTGACTTTTCTTTTCATTCCTATACTAGGGATACTTGCTCGGATTGGCTATAGAGCAAGGTATTTTTATTCTGGGCAGGGGTGAGCTTGTCCTTTTGTCAATTCTCAAAGATTCTAGACCATGTGCATGATAGGATAGCAGGGGAAACTTTTCGCTCAAGAAACCACTTCTACTATGTAGCATCATATCGAATTTGCAATGAAATCATTTTAATGTGAAAAGATATGCTTGGTTCAAGTAAATAACAAGATCAGTTCTCTATGCTCAAAACTTTATTTAATTCAACTGTGGGCTTTTGATATAAGAGAGATTAATAATCATACCAAATAAAATCAAGATATTTATTCATGTGAGTGTGAAAGTGCGGGATTCCAAATAAATGCTAATTTTATCCAAAATAACTGAAAATATAACTGCAATACTTCAAGAATTGACAAGTACGAAAATAAAATATGTTTTTGAAGATTTTGATGTTTTTATATTTTGATTTTGATTGATGAATTGAGAAGATACAGAATGTGATTGTTTTTTTTGATTTTTTTTATATGAATGACTAAAATGAAACAACATGCAAAATAAAAATATATACAATGATGAAATGACCAGATTTATGCATAATAGCGTTTAAGATGCATAATTTTCATAGGTTCTTTAAGATCTTTACCATCTAAGGTAGCTAATATGTATGCTCCCGAGCCAAATTTAGTAGTGATGATATATGGTCCAAGCCAATTAGGTTCAAATTTACCTTTAAGATCTTTAGTTGCATTAGTATTTTTTTTATTTTATTTTAAGACAAGGTCGTCGATCTCAAAGGATCGATGATGAAATTTCTTGAGGTATGCTCGCTTGAGCTTGTTTTGGTAGGCACAAAGATGTTCCAAAGCATTGATGCACTTCTCATCTAGGAGTTCCAGCTGACTAAATCTGCTAGCATGATATTCATCTCCTACTTAAGTATCTTGAAGTAGCAGAGCCAAAGAAGGAACTTCTAATTCAAAGGGAAAAACTGCTTCAGCGCCATAAACCAAAACAAAAGGTGAAGTGCCCGTGGGAGTATGAACACTAGTTCGATGAGCCCACAAAGCAGGATATAATTGGATGTGCCAATCTCGGCCAGATTTATTGACCAGTATTTTGAGTATTTTGATTAATATTTTATTAGATGCTTCTGCTTGGCCATTACCCTGAGGATAATAGGGAGTGGACCAACGATGTTGAATTTTATATTTTTGACATAATTTTTTGACATCTTTATTTTTGAAACAAGTTCCATTATCTGAGATGAGATTTGCAGGAATTCCAAACCTACAAATAATTTGATTAAAAATAAACTTGGAAACTTGGGTTCTAGTGCAAGAAGCTAAGGGCATAGCTTCAACCCACTTCGTGAAATACTCGATGGCGGTTATGATGAATTTGTGTCCATCAGATGACACAGGGTTGATTTTTCCAATGATGTCTAAGCCCCATTTTGAAAAGGGCCAAGGAGATGAAATAGCCTGTAGCTCTTGTGCAAGCGCATGGACAAGGTCAACGTGTTTCTGGCACTTTTTGCAATGGCACACGTAATCATGTGCATCATTTTCCATAGTAGGCCAAAAATAGTAGGCCAAAAATATCCTATCCTAAGGAGTTTCTTAGCAATGGTGCTACCACTAAAATGTCCCCCACAAGATCCATCGTGGGCTTCACTCAAAGCTGATCTAGATTCTTCTAGATTCAAACATCTCAATAGGATGCCTTCAAAAGATCTCCTATACAATGTATTGCCAATAATTACGAAGTGACTTGCTCGTCTACGTAATAACCGGCGTTGGTTGCTATTACAACCTTCAGGGAAGGTCCCATTTTGAAGAAAATTAAATATATCAATGTACCAAGGTTCAGGAGTAGTTTCGTTGATTAGAAACACATCCAAAGGTTCTAAGCATGATTTATTTGAATCGGGTTCCTGGAGTCGATGAATAATGATGGTAGCATATTCGTCATCTAACTCCAAGGGCAAAAGAGATGTAGCTACAGCCATAGCGTTAGCCGCACGATTGCTAGTTCGAGGAATAGCTTCCAAGGTAACTTGATCAAATAAAGATAATAATTGTAATACATATGCTTTATATGGAAATAATTTATCATCTCTAGTCTGATAAACATCATTGATTTGATTTATGACAAGTTGAGAATCACCGAAAACCAATAAATTTTTAATTTTTAGTGCCAAGGCAGCTCGTAATCCAAGGATTAGAGCCTCATACTTAGTAGTGTTATTAGTACAAGCAAACGTTAATTTAAAGGATAGAGGTATAAGATGTTTTTGGGGAGATATTAAAATAATACCTGCACCAACCCCACTCATGCATCGGGCTCCGTCAAAGTATAGGGACCATTGCTCTGGATGGTTTGCCTCTAATTTAAGGCATTCATCAAGAAACTCAATGATGAGGGGATGGGTAGACTCTAAGGGTGCAACAACTAATTGATCTGCTATGATTTGACCCTTAACAGACTTCTATCCTATAAATGTGAGTTCAAACTCACTTAGCGCAAGAACCCACTTTGTTGTACGACCAGATAAGTATGGTCGACTCATGAGATACCGCAAAGGATCGAATTTAGAAATAACATACATTTTTTGACTGAGCATATAATGGCGTAGTTTCTATGTAGAAAATATGACTGCTAGACATAACTTCTCTAATGTTGTGTAGCGGGTTTCATAACTGATTAAGGTTCAACTAATGTAATAATTAGCACGCTCTCTTTTCTCATTGTCAAGTTGAGCTAACATAGCTCCTAAGGCAAAATCTGAAGCAAAAATATACAAGATAAATGGGCGATCAGATCTAGGTGGTGAAAGCACAGGTGGGTTAAGGAGATATTGTTTGAGGAGTTCAAATGCTTCCTGACATTCGTCGTCCCAATGAAAAGAGACATATTTCTTAAGAAGCTTAAGAAAGGGTCCTATTTTGTCTACCAACTTATCGATGAAGCGACGAATAGCTTGAAGCTTGCCTTGTAGACTCCATAATTTAGATATATTTGTGGGTGCGGGCATATCAGTGATAGCCACGATCTTGAGAGGGTCAATTTCAATGCCACGTAAAGAAACTATAACCCCCAATAATTTATCAGACTTAACTTCGAATATACATTTGGCTGGATTTAGTCGGATAAGATATTCCCTTAACCGATCAAATACTTTTCTCAAGTCATCTAAATGATCATCTTCTTTGATGGAACAAGCTATAATATCATCTACATAATCATGTAGAATATCATGCATCATATCATGAAAGATATAAGTCATGGCTCGTTGATATGTTGCACCTGCATTCTTCAAACCGAATGGCATCACTTTCCAACAAAAGGTCCCCCAAGGGGTAATAAAGGTTATTTTAGCCTGATCTTCAGGAGCTATCCTGATCTGATTATAACTAGAAAATCCATCCATCAAGGATATCATTCCACTCCCAGCAGTAAAATCAATGATCTGATCCATGTTGGGAAGAGGAAAATCATCTTTAGGGCATGCAACATTAATATCTCTAAAGTCTATGCAAACCCTAACTTTGGTAGCTTCTTTCTTAGTTACTGGAACTACATTCGAGATCCATTCAACATAATCAATGGCTTGTATAAAAATAACCTTCAAGAGTTTTTCTAATTCCCCTTTGACTAGTAAGGCCACTTTAGGATGCATTTTTCTAAGTTTTTGTTTAACAGGTTTAGCATCCGGATGGACTACTAGGTGATGCATAACTACGTAAGGGTCTAATCCCTGGCATATCTTCATATGTCCAAGCAAAGACATCTTCATATTCCTTAAGAAATGCAATGTATTTATCCTGTTTGTCTTGACTCAATTCTGATCCAATGTTGATTATGTGAGGATTATCTTTGGTTCCAATGTTAATTTTTATGACATTCTCTACTTCCATGTGTAGATCTCTCTCAAAATTAGGTGGGGCGGGTGAAACGCCTAATTCTTGTAATTCTTCCAAGGTTAGTTTGGATAATTCGTCTTGAGGAGTCGTGGCCTCAAGCTGGGCTATACTAGGTATAGATCCATCAAAATAAAATTCATGATGTAATAATTCCTCAACGGAGACATCATGGAAGATATCTCCCTCCAACTCATCATCGGATTCGACGATCATCTCAGGGTAGGCTATAGATAGCATATTACATGTAAATGGTTTATTCATTAAACACAAGGCATCACGTTTATCCAAATAATCTTGGTAACATATGAGATGGTCATCATCCTTAAATGGGAAGGGCTGACCTTTACTAGGAAATAGGCCCACACCACATGAGGCAGGCCATGGTTCTACCTCAAAGGGTTATTTCATACCATTCTAGAAAGGTCCCAAACCTTTCCCTTTATATCCCAATTTAAGCATTATAGGCTTAGCTTTAATATACTCATTAGTAAAATAACATCGAGCATATCCATCATAATGAGCCTTGATGTTTCTGGGTATTCTACCCAGTCATATCCCTTATAAATAAAAGCACAACTCCCAACTTGGTAAATACTTCCCATAGGCTATGGGAGGCCCAAGGTACGAGGAGAGGGTGGAAAATTATTTAAAATAAGGGAATCTTGCATAGCAACATTTGTTTTTTCTGATATAAGAATTTTAGATAAATCGGGTAAGAGCTCATCAGTAAGAGCGTAAGAGGTAGAAGGAACATTTCCTACATCTTTGAATGCAAAAAATATGCCTCTGGTAGGTGTAGATGTTGTAGAGATGTCGATGGATGGGTCTATAGGTATGGAAGTTATAGGAGTAAAACAAGAAGCATTGGTTGTGGGTTTAGGATCTTTTTGAGGTCCTAATGTGGTTTGTTTAGAATATGGTTGAACTATATGTAGAGGTGGAGTTGATGGAGAAAAAGTAGATGATGTTATGGGTGTGTGTTTCACATGTTTAGATGGATGATGAGAATTAGGATGTGTGGATGATAGAGTAGGGCAAAATTGAACTCCAACAAGTTCTGCCAAAGCACACATATCAAAGGGTCTAGGATCACCATGAATGGTAACCAACTAATTTTTAAATTCGAATTTAACACACTGATGTAAAGTTGAGGGAAAAGCTTGCATCACATTGATCCAAGGGTGACCCAAGAGTATATTGTACGATGCAAGGCAATGTACAATAAACACGATCGTGTCTAAGGTTCTTGGACCAACTTGCAATGGGATAGTAATAACTCCACACATTTCTTGTGTTTCATCATTGAAGGCTTTTATGATCATATCAGTTCTTTTCATTTCGTCACTTCTAAACCCAAATATTTGGTAGAAGTCAAAAGTGCAAATGTTTAAAGATGAACCATTATCAATCAAGACTCGTTTAACTGCTACATCTCCAATTAGGGCAATAATATATAAGGGGTTATCCTTATGTAAACTATGTTGTGGTATATCTCTATCCCGGAAGTCAATACAATCAACTTCACAAGTTATTATAGTATTGGCCATGGCTTCAGGTTGAATATTTTGTGGTACCATAATTTGGCTTAATGTGAGCATTAATTCATCCCTATGTGTAGGAGAAGATCTTAAAAGGTCCAAAAGGGAAATTCTAGCTGTAGTATTTGATAATTGTTCATTAATATTATAAGGAGGTTTAGGTTGAACGTTAGGTGCATGATTCCCTTTATTAGGAACTTTCAAAACAAATGGAGCTGATCCATCGTTCTGAGTTTGATCTTGTTGAGAATTTTGAGCCTGTTGTCTAGTAACAACTTCGATGGTACCTACAATATTATTTTGTGGATGATGAATGGGTCTTGGTCTAGCGTTTATGGCTTGTTCATTAGAAAGTAATTGGTGAGACGATGGTCGAGTAGTGACTCTTCTTGGAAATGGTTCTTCTGGAACCATAGAACTTGTGATAGGTTGAATAGGATCTGATTCATCTTCAGAGCTATTCGATTGATTTGAGGTGATTTCCATGTCACTTTTAGTCTCATATTCTGTATCACTAAGATCGAGTGTCCGAATATTACATAGAGGTCTGGTCGTAACCATGGATAAAGTTGTGTCAAATATTTCCAAATCATGAGTAGGTAAATGCCCACTAATAGTTCCTACATATCGGGTAGGAGGGGGAACATTATGATGTTCAATTTGATTAGCCACTTCTTTACCATGCTTTGGTAAAGGATGTTGAAATATGTCCAATGATTGATTGGCATTCTGATTCTGATTTTGGGGGATGTTCTTTTGAGCATTATTAGGAGGATTTTGTTTAGGTTGAAAGGCTTGCACCTCCATCTCATTGTTGTCAATTAAGTCTTGTATTTTATGTTTTAATATTTTACAAGAGTTGGTAGCGTGTCCAGGTCCTCTATGGAAATCACAGTGTAAATCAACTCTATATCCGGGTATAGTTGGATCAGGTTCTCGAATATTTGGTAATTGGATCAAACCTCGTGCTAATAATTATGGGAGAATGGTTGATAGAGGTTGATTTAACCTAGTAAATTCTCGAGGTGGTTTATCAAGAGGTTTCAGTATAAACTTCTCCGTTGTTTTCATAGTATTAACATTAGCAATGTTTCTGCTATCAGTGACTCCATCACCCACAACTTGTTTATTCTTATATTGATTTCTGGATGTTTTCTCATCATCTTTATTTTTAAGTTGACCTCTCCTAATGAGAGCATCTTCCACTCTTCGAGCTAAGTCTATAGCTTGATCGAAGGTGGTCAAGGTAGTAGTTGATAACTCATAGGATAGTTGTTCTTGTAAATTATTGATAAAGATATCCAACATTTCTCGATAAGGTAACACAAAGTGTAATTTTCCTATCAACTGTCTCCACCGAGCTAGGAAATCAGCAAAACATTCATCTTTGTCTTGTTTTAAGTTGTACAAATCTTTAATGGTTACATGCATTTCGATGTAGGCACTAAATTGATGAACAAAAGACTCGACTGTTTCTTCGAAATTCCTCAAAGAATGAGTGGGTAATTGATAATACCACTCTAATGCCATTCCTCCTAAACTTTTCGAGAACATTTTTAGTAATAACAAGTCATCATGTGATATATCATGACATGCTATCCTAAACATACGAATATGCTCTATGGGATCTTTGGTTCCTTTGTATATAGGTAGGACAAGCATAGGAAAGTGTTTAGGATATGGCTGTGCTACAACTATAGGATCTAAAGGCTGACTACACATCTCTCGATAATTGTACGAGGGATGGTAGGGATCTATCTGGTCCATGTGGGAGACTAACTGTTTCACCATGGCTTCCAGATTACTATTTTGTCCACCATATTGGTTTGGTGGTATGTGAGCGTATGATGGCGTGACGTAAGGATTAGATGCTATATTGCTATTATGCAAATGGTTGGTAGGGAGAGTATTATGAAGAAGATTTGTAGTAGCATTATGTTGTATCCCAGATTGTTGGAAATTGGTGTTTGGTTTTGTTTTGGGATTTTGTTGATTTGAGGTATGTTGATCAATAGCTTGGCAAAATAGAGCAATGAATGAAGGTTTCTTTTGTGTGGGAATAACTCTAGGCTTGGTAATAGGCACTCTAGGTGGTTGGGTAACCTGTTGTTGTTGCATGTTCTGGATTATAGCGGCCATATCCAAATTGGATGGTCTAGCTTGATCACTTTCTTGATCAACAAAGGACAAGGGATTAGTGCGTGTGTGATATATTTCTTCTAGGGTTGCTTGAGTGTCACTAATTTTATCCTTGTCCATATGGACTACTCTATTAAGAGCGCCAATATTAGTATTGAGGAACTTCCAGAAATGTTCCATGTTCTCAAAAGTAACAGCTCCTCCCGGAGACATTTTAGGGGATGAGGATCCTTCCTCTCTAATAGTTTCTCTTTGTTCATTTCCTTCAACAAACTCTTCTTCTTGTTGGTCTAGGGTTCCTTCTTCCTGAATTGGGTCTTCAAGAAGGACATCTAGTTTATTTAATGGTTTTCCTAACCAATATTCTTCTACTTCAGTCTATTTTCCATTCCTAAGTCTAGTCATTATGCTTAAACTTAGATTTTAGCAAATATATATATTTGTGACAAGTTTGGGAGGTATATATTTTAATCATATACCTACTATAATACTTAAAAGAAAACATTTTAATTTTTGTTATATTTTTGTTTTGTTTTTGTTTTTATGATAATATTATAAAGACAACAAACAACATACTAAATGCAAGAAATAATAATAATAAAATAATGGCTTAGTTTTCTATAAATAGTTTATGGATGTCATTGATGGGATCAAGTTCATCAGAGTCATGAAATGCTCCTCTTCAAATTGGAAATGGTTTTTCAAGAATTTGACAAAGTGTGCTATGGTGATATTATCTGTTTCAGATTCTAACCTGTAGAAATATAGTTCATGGCAATACTCTCGATATAACACAACTCTAGGAACTCTATTCCATATCTTTCTATCCGTAAGAATGACCTCTTGATCCTCTATATGAGATAGAAATTTATGTACTACAACTACATTGTCGAGGTATTCCTCAAAGGTGTACAACTCGGAAGACACAAGTGCTCTTTTATTTGCTAACCACCTATGGCAAGCTCTCTGAAGTTCATGATATAAGGTTACTTGATCAGGATCCAAGATTCTATCTAGGACAAACCTCTTGATTTGCCTAAGTTCGGTTGATCTAGATTCAATGATACTCAATCTCCTATCAAGTTCGTCCCACAAAGGTTGAACCCTATTTGTTTGAGGTACTCTAAGCACAAAAGTAATCTCTATGGCTATTAATTGATTTTCAACATTAATGGTGATAGCTCATATTTTATTATAATCTACCATCTAAATATGATATGCAATCTTAATTGTTTGTTTGATGATTCTAAATGCATTTTTTTTTTTTGGATTGTTTTCAAAAGGTTTTAGTTTTCACGTCGGGTTCACCAAAATGTATCGCTCCAAATTTTTTGCATCCTTACCTTCAGGCTATAGGATCCATGCCCGGAAGGGGGATGCGAGAAGGATGGGACAATACCTCGGACTGAGAGGCCCTTTGAAGGTCATGCCTCTTGGGGGAGGGGTATAAGGGTGAATTTTTGATGGATGGTGGGTTCACCAGGAAACTTTGAGTGGTAGTTTCCATGCCTAGGTTGAGAATGGGTTTGATGTGTTCATTTTGTATTTTAATCATTCATATCCTAGGTTTGGCCAAGATGAATCTAAGCTATTCTATATGCCAATGCTGATTTATATGGATACATAAAACATGAATAAGTGCTAAACATAGAAAGTGTGCTAAATAAGATAGAATGTACCTAATTTTGGATGTCTGATGAAGATTCTGAGGTTTGTAGAAGTCTAGATCATCTCAAATCTTACATAATCATCTGCAATTGCACATAATCATCTCAAATCATAGTCGATCGTCTGAGATCAGATGAGATCGTCATCGACTTGACGAATTCGTCAAACAAATTCATCAGAAACCTACAATCATAGAAATAGATACCAAAGACCAAAAATGCAACTGCAAAAGCAAGGGGAAATGATAGAAATAATAGTAAACCCACCTAAATGATAGATCCAGATAATGATTAAAGGAAATGCATTAATTTAATAATTTATTTTAACTTTATCATGCATCTATGCTAAATGAGGTGAACTCCAAAATGTAGAAATAGAATAAACTAAGTTAATGCATAAGGAAATGAAGAGAGAAGATAAAATAATGCAAACTTTAGGATTTGATTGCCCCCAATCTGGACTACAGTCGAGATCACCTCCAATCGTACGAGATCATCGCCGATCTGCGACAGGATCGTCCGAAATCGTCTGGAATCACCAATGATGATCCGAGCTTGCTCCAGCTAAAAAATAGTAAAATTCCTGCAAGAAAACTTGAAATACATAATGCAAACGATGGTGTGAAGGTGTTCTAATGCAGGAAAAGCTAAAGTTACAGGGAAAATCAGCCAAGGGGAAGTCAAGAAAAATCCTAAGTTTATATAGGATTTAGGGAGAGGTTAGGAGGTTGGAGATCACCCCAATTTGGGAGATCTCCAATGGGGGAGACTCTAACCATGCAGACACGCTTTCTGCCCAAGTTAGAGAAGCTTTTGAAATAGAAACTAATTATGAAAATTTGGTTTTGGGACGAAATCGTCTGGATGTTTTGTTCCAGATGAATTCGTCCGATCTGGGATGATTTCGTCTGATCATCGATGATATCATGCAATGGTCAAAACAACTCCTAAAAATGGCACCAAAAATAAGGGGAGCGGGTAATGGGTGGTTTTGGGATTAAAATTAAAATTTTATCTTTTTACTAAGGTTTAATTGTGCCAATTTTAGGGTGCTCCACATAATTGCATGGTAGATTTTGGATCAAGTACTTTTATCATGCCTAGAAAATTGGTATATGCATTAGGGATAGCATATGAACCTATCAATAAAGGGGCATTTTAACTATATGGAACTCTTATTTAGATCTTTGGCATGGTAAGGAACCTTCCCCTCATGCTGCATGCATGCATGAACCTCATAGTACATTAGGATATAACCATGATTGAACTCCTAGCTACTTTAGGTATTTGTTTGTCAAGGGATTTAACTACTAAAATAGGAGGCTTTTTATCTCTAGGTTGGACACACATGTTACTTAGGACCAAATATGAGAATAAGTTGAATATCCCATCAAAATCTCTCCATATCCATCTTGTGGAACATGTGCCTTTGATCAAGCTAGACATTGATCAAACCTATATTATAGAGGGAGGGTGGTCTGAATCAGACTAATCTATAGACAAATCCAATTCTCTTATTTCTTGATGATTAGATGGACCAATGGGCATCTAAAATATGGGATTTAGATCCTTCTGATATCTTCAAGAAGATAGATATGAGGACCTATTTGAATCAAAATGATAAACCCTATATCCTTGAGATTATGAAGACTAAAAAAGACTCAATTGAAACATGAATGTTATACTTTGATGGTGTTAAAATCAAAATAAGAGTTGGTGTTAGTGTCTATTTGATTTTACCTAGGAGAGGAAAGATGATGCAATCCTATTGATTGCAGTTCAATTATCTAAACAATACTATCAATTATGAGGCCTTGGTACATGACCTCTAAATTGTAGAGAAGAAATACATCAAGCTATTGCAAGTTTTTGGTGACACCGAGCTAGTGATAAAATAAGTAAGATATCAATGCCTAGCCAATAATAGATTTATGAGATCTTATAAGCATTAAGTCTAGAATTTGATTGAAGATTTTGATTTCATTAACTTCAAAGTCCTCCTAAGGAATCAAAATATAGATTTTGACCGAATGGTAGTTATTAGATCATAGTTCTATCTTATGAGTGATCTAATACAAAATTTTCAACATGTTAAGTTAGTAATGAAGCCAACCATTCCCAAAAATGATGTATATTGGTAAGTGTTTGATAGTGATAAATATATTGTTCATTTCATTCAATTGAAAATTAAATTCATAGAGGATCTAAGCCCCAATATCAAGGAAGCATATGAAGATTAAATCATACAATTGAAATCCAACAAGTTTCCCAAGGGGTAGTTACGTTGGAGTCCTTGTTTAATCCAGATGATGGATTCAAAGGTGAGAAGGGGATGACTATTGATAAAGAGGACTATCAAGAGATAGAGGTTGCCCTAGGATGAATGTTTAAGATAGACAATGTGTCTACCCAGGTGGAAAATGAATCTTTATTCACCTATGCCAAAAGTATGATGGAGTGATAGCATCCAACTATAAAGACCTAAAAGGGTACAACAAAGATATCATCTAAAATTCAATAGAACTAGCCCCCAAAACAAAACCTATGAGGCAAAAGTATAAGCATATCAACCCAAATTTTGAGCCTCTTATGAAAAAGGAGTTGTCTAAATTTATTGATTCAAGGATTATATATCCCCTCAAGCACACCACATGGGTCTCCAATTTGGTACCTATGAGGAAGAAGAATAGATAAATCAATCTCTATGTTGATTTTAGGGACCTGAATAGGGCTTCATTGAAATATCATTACCCCTTACCTTCAATGGACTAAATCCTTCAGATTGTAGCCTGTTCATAGAGATTCTCAGTACTGGATATATTCTCTAGCTACAATCCAGTAAGGATGAAGGATGAGGATCAATATAAGACAACCTTCACCACCAAATGAGGAACCTTTGCATATCAATGAATACCTTTTGGCTTGTCAAATGCTAGTGTAAAATTTCAAAGGTCCATGGACATCACCTTCAAGAACCTAATTAGTGAAATAGTCCTAGTCTATTTAGAGGACTTGACTATCTTCTCCAAGTGAAAGAAAAATAACTTTATACACTTGAATAAAGTTTTCAAGTGCTGTCAAAAGTTTGGTATGTGCCTAAATCCTAACAAGTACATATTTTATGTGCCTCAAGGAAGGCTACTAGGCCATATTCTATCGAAAGAAGGTGTTGCCATCGATCATGATATATTTGAGGCCATTGCCAACCTCTCACTACCCCAACATAGGAATGCCCTCCAATATTTCTTTGGATAAATAAACTTTAATAGGAGGTTTATATCATAATTTGCAGTAATTTTTAGGCTCATGATGTTTCTACTAAATAAATATCAACCATTCAAGTGGATATAGGAAGGGAAGAAGGCTTTTTAAGAGATAAAGGTCATAACAGAAGCTTTGGTGCTAGTGAACCCAAATTTGTTGGCAATTTTGGGTACTTTGGGTACATTACCTTTGCTCAAGTGTATAAGTTGTCATTGATGTCAAGAAGCTCTTAAAGGAATTTGATTTGATGTCAAATAATTTGTTTTGATGAAGGTTACGACATGACAGTTTCAAAGGTCTTTTGCAAACCCCAAGTTGGAAGGTTTAAATATTACAGGTGGATGCATTGGTTTAATGCATTTGGGTCCAGGAGGAAGTATTTATTTAAATAATTAAAAACCTTGTTAAGGTTCCATTTAATTATTTTTAAATAAATAAATTATTATTTGCAATGGGTTCTCCTAATCCATGGCGCAAATGTTTTAACATTGTGGGTGCTAGCCAAGACCTCCGCCGACGTGTTAAACTCCTCGTCGACGTCAAAGAGCTTATGGTAAATTGCATATAAATCTCCCTTGACAAAAACAAAGATTGATCCCATTTGAATTTCGAAAGGAGTTGCTCACTGTAAATTTGTCTATGTCTTCATTGATTTTTATGGATCCGTTGTTCGTTTGTCTGCACTCGTCATTTGTCGAATTCATCGTAAAGTTTATTGTCGTCATGTCGTGACAGAGGAAAGGAAGGGAATGTGGTTTCATTTTATCCCTGTGCAGAAGGATCAAGGTTAACAGCGTGAGGTTTAAACCTCATCGGGTGCCTTTGGCGCACCGGTAGCGGCTAGGCTGTTGGCACGCTACCCGAATGGGGGGTTCCGCATTTGAATATCGTGAAAGGGTTTTTCGTCGTGAAGTGGATGCAGCGGGTGGTGTTAGAATTCATGCACAAATTTCTCCATTGTGATTTTTGATGTTGGCTAAGGAATTTTTGAAATTAATTTTTGCTAAGTGTTTTTGCGGATGAAGTTTGTTAGAGGGAAAAATAGCTTAGGAGTTATAAGGAGTGTAAAGCTTGTTTGTTTTTTGATAAAATATTCTTTTTGAAGATGTTGTTGAAATTTCTTATTGCATTCTTATGAGAGATAAATTTTATTTGTGATAAGACTATAAGGGAGAAATAAGGTGTATAAGGGTTAAATATTTCTTGTAATGTTGAGAGTGCTTTTTGTTGATTATGGTAATGAAAGCATGATGGTTTAAGGTTAAAATTGCTTCTTGTGTGAAGTTGTGAAACCTTAAGTGGGTAGATTTGAGATTGACATTTGCTTTCATTAAATTGGTAATAATCAAGCTATTATTTACTTGGTTAAAGTGTTGGGCTTACTCCTTTGTTGATGATTTGAAAATTTGTGTGTGCTCTTGTTGATTTGAGTTGGTGGATGCTTTTTGTTCAAACAATATTGGAGAGAAAAGGAGTTCTACATGTTTCCTTTTCTAATGTTGATTGTGAAATGCTTCAAGGTTCTGTTTTAAGCTAAATGGTGTTGATTGAACCTTGTTTGATGAGCATTGTTGTTGAAGCCCTAATTGATGGTGAAAAGAACATGAGTATCATTGTTATGTGATTCTTTGCATAGTTGGCAATTGTTGGAGTTTTCATGTTCTTGAAAGAAAGCATTCTATCCTATCCATTTCAGATATTGAGTTGAGTTTTCAGATTTGAGATTGAGTTTGAGTTGAGTTTTCAGATTTGAGATTGAGTTTGAGTTGAGTTTTTAGATTTGAGATTGAGTTTGAGCTGAGTTGATTTGAGTTGAGTTTTGAGATTGGGAGTTGAGTATAGAACATATTGAGTCTCTAACAATTCTCTTTATGCTTCTATGAGTTTGACAAATCACATTGGGTCTCTAATAATTCACCTTGTGATTTCCTACTAAGAAAGTTTTTCTTGGTGAGTTTGCTGAGGTTTTGGACAGGTTCCGATGGGGACTTGTGAGCAAGTTTTGGACAGGTTCCGGTGGGGACTTGTGAGCAGGTTTTAGACAAGTTTCGGTGGGGACTTGTGAGTAGGTTTTGGATAGGTTCCGGTGGGGACTTGTGAGCAGTTTTGGATAGGTTCCGGTGGGGACTTGTGAGCAGGTTTTGGACAGGTTCTGGTGGGGACTTATGAGTAGTTTTGGACAGGTTTCGGTAGGGACTTGTGAGCAGATTTGGACAGGTCCTAGCATAGGACTTGTGAGATGAGTTTTGATAGTTCTATCAGATAACTTGAGGATAGAGGAGCACTGGTTCTTTGAGAAGAACCTGAGGATAGATATGGCAAGTCTTTGAGAAGGTTTGTGTGTAGAGGATTGATTTGTTCAAGTGTTGGACAGATCTGATAGATAGAGGAAGACTTGTACTAGACTCGACCGATCGTGTTTGGTATAGGTTGCTGAGCCGTCGTGGACGTGATCATAGAAGGCAGAGGTCTCTTAGGCTAAGCATTAAGGACAAGAGGTCTTCGATGGAAAGGAGTTCCACGTGCTAGCAAGAGGTAGAGGCAGTTGATATTCTGAGGGATCATTTCCAGAGTAGAGGGGAAGGTATCTCCTTTAAGCAGAGGCTCATAAATTTAGATAGAGGGGAAGGTATCTCCTTTGAGCAAAGGCTCATAAATTCTGATTAGGGGAAGGTATCTCCTTTGGGCCGAGGCTCATAAACATTGTAATTGGGAAGGATTCCCAAAGAACTTTGAGATAACATTTAGAGAAAAGTTTTGTGGACGTAGCCCAACCATTCTAGGTGAACCACGTTAAAATTGGTGTCACTTTATGGATGATATTGTGAATTGCTTTGATATTTCTTTGGGTATATTGCTTTACTATTTTGAAGTAAAAAGGAAAAAGTAAAAAGAGGTCTTATACTGTTCACCCCTCCCCTCTCAGTATAAGCTTGTGTTCTTCAAAATTTTGATAAGAATTTCATCCTCTATGTATATAGGGGTGAATTCAGTATCACAACCCTACTTACTAAAAAATATGATGATCAATAAGAGCACCCAATTGTATTCTTTAGTCAAAATTTTAAGGGCTATGAGGAGAGATACAACTTTATTGAAAAAAAAGTGTATGCCCTAATTAGAGGCTTGAATAAATTCAAACACCTAGTCTTTAATAATAAAATAATTACTCATGTTGTCCACTCCAGCATAAAGGAATATATAATAGGTGAAGAAATCAATGGAAAGAGGGTTTTGGATCACCAAGATCCTAGAGTATGATATAGATATCAAGGTTAAAAAGTTGATTAAAGGAAGAGCCATGTGCCAAAGACTACCCGAAGACATTACCAAAGAGGAAGATGACAAAGACCTATGATTGGATGGAGAGGTGTTGGACTAGATGGATAAGAGGATCAAATACATGTAGAAAAATCAATACCCATATGATCTAAATAGAGCTCAAAGGAGAGCATTGAAATTTTAGATTTTTCATTATATTCTAATTGAAGATGTTTTATCCCTAAGGAGCTTTGATGGCATCCTCTTGAGGTGTGTTAGAATGGATCAAAATCAACCTCTACTTCAAGAATTCCATTAAGGATTATCGGGGGGTATTTTTTAGCTCAAATTATTGCTACAAAAATTGTGAATATTGGATCTTATTGGCCCATGATATTTTCAAATGCCCACCAGTGGGGCCTTTTTTGGGTTTTTATTGGTTTTGTTTCTTTGTGGTTGTTGGTTTCACTTTGTAGCTATGTTTGGGCCTCTAATGTAAAAGGTTTGGGGGTCCTTTCAAACCCATTTTTTCTCTATCTAATAAAAAAAATGCCCACCAATGGGTGAGAAAATGTGACAAGTGCAATTTATTCATAGGGAGGAAGAAGAATGCACCCATTCATTTGAAACCCATAACAATAGATGATCCTTTTTTCCAATATGTATTGGATTTCATTGGAATGATTAATCCACCATAAATTAAGGATCACAAATGGATTATCATTGCCACCAATTGTTTTACTAGGTGGACAGAGGTAGTCCCACCAAAGAAAGCCATTGAATGGGTAATCATAAATTTCCTAGAAGAAATCATAACTAGGTTTGGAATTCCAAACACGTCTATCATAGATAATAAGAAAGTAGTCATTGGGGCCAAAAATAATTAGTTCACCCTCCAATATGGCATATATCTAAAGGCTTCCTAAAACTATTATCCTCAAGGGAATGGTTTAGAAGAATCGACCAACAAGAACTTGATGAGGATTCTAAAGAGAATTGGCTTAGATAATCAGAGATAGTGGTACCTCCATATCATAAAAGCCTTTTAGGCAAATAAGATTACTATAAATAAGGCTACAAGATGTTTGCCTTACAACTTTGTCTATGGCAAGGAGGCAATACTACTCATCTTCATGGAAATTTTGGCACTTCAATGGCTTCATCTACTGGAACTCCAAGATAATGATGCCATGACCATAAGGATGGGTAAACTATTCAAACTTGAAGAACAAAGATAAACAATAAAATAAAAACTTCTAAAGCACTAGAGAGTGGTTAAGATATTATTTGCTAAAAGAGCAACTCCTCAAAGCTTCAAGGTTGGTGACTAGGTGCTCAAATGTGTTGAAGATAAAAGTAAACCAGGGAACCATACTAAATTTTATTCTCTTTAGGGTGACCTCTACATAATAACTACTCGTAATATGGAGAATTAATTTGAGCATGCAAAACTTAATGGCTATGCATTTCCAATCCCAATTAATGAGATCTACTTAAAGATATACCCTTAAAATTTTATGTAAAAAACCTTATTTATATGCATTACGATTAACAATTATGTTTTATTTTATTTTTACAATGAGTTTCATATTTAGGTTCTTGATCCACATAATTAATTGAAAGCACTCCTTGGTTCACGAGATCGTGGAGGTTGTAAGAAGATATAGAGATGTGAAGTCATATGAGTAATTGACACCATTGAAAAGAGATAAGCTGGTCAATATCAATAGATCGTGCAATTTCGAGGATGCCAAGAGAAGAATTTTCTTCCCAATTAGTGGCTATAATTTTGCACCATATATGAAGACACATGGTGGGTGCACACTCAATAAAGAGATATAAGAGAAATATCCAAGGCCAAAACAGTGTGGGCCATTCAATTGGATCATCAATGAGCAATGTTTCTTTTTAAAAATTGAACATGGATAACTCTTCAAATTATTGGCAAACCTTAGATCATTAGAAGTGAAGGGCTCATAATCATTCAATCCATAGGGTTCTCTCTCTTGAGTAAGCCAAATTTTTTTGGATAACTTTTTAGAGGGGATTGTCCTTGTCATTGATAATGCTATGTGGTGAGCCCACTCAATCAAGAATCACCAAAAGAGGCTCAAGGAAAAAATAGCATAAATTATTTGAATGAATCACCAATGGATAATGTTATTGTTATCATATCTAATTTTTCAAGGAGTGGCATAGTAGGACAACAAACAAGAACATAGAGTTTGGCTCAATCAAGGGCCTCTAAGAGATTTTACAAGGTTGTCTCCTTATTAAGATGTGATCTTTTAGGTTCACTTGAACTCAAAAAAGGGGAAAATGGGGGTGCAAAGACATAAAAGGAAAATAAATCAACAAAATAAAAAGGTGGAAATGCACCAAAAGACCCACTAAGATCTTCCTACAAAAACAAGCCTAAATGCTATTGTTCCATCGATGCAAATTTCCTCTCCTCAAAAAAGTTAAGCACATATGAGAGACATCAACATAGGTATGTATAAAGAGGTAGGTCCCACAAGAGATCCATATATGTCTAGTTCAAAAATAGATGTAGGCCCCTCATGCACACATACATCTATAAAAGCTAAAATAGGTAAAATATTATAGACACACATGTACACATAGAAACAGGTCCGCAAGGAGCCATAGATGGCTAAACCAAAACATTGATGTAGGCTTTCATATATTTATATTGTGCTAGAAGTGAGGGTTTGAAATTGCCCACAAGCCACTCAGGCGTAAACTATATTTTACAAAAATAAATGAAAGGAAATCCTACAAGAGGATACAATTGTAAACTTGTTGATCCTTTGCATGGTCTAAACTACAACTATTTATAGATTACAATAGGGAAATTTTCCTCCAAAACTTGTAGGATTATTTGATCTTTTGGATACATTTTTATAGTAATTCTAAACATTGAGTGGTAGTGCCTTTGACCATTGTTATTTTTAGTCTGTAATTGTCATGGTTGTATGTCCTATTCCTTTGTATTTAACAACTTACCTACTTTTTCCTGACTTGCTGAGCCAAAGATTTCCTAGAAGATAACATATATTTTCTTAATAATGGTGCATTATCTTACATCATTTATTTCCAAAATTTGTGCACTATTACCTACCTCCTCCTCCTTAGTATTAATGCGTTCATTTGTCTTTGGAGTCACCCACCTCTTTGAAACTTTAGGATTTTTATTCCTGTTATTGGGGAATTTTATTCTCATCATCAAGACTTTTACCTCCCCCTTACCTTCAAGACTTTTACGAATTATGATATGTCATTTCATCAAAAATTTTTATCAAATTTTTTCTCTTTGTCGAGTTTTATCAAATTTTTTGATAATTCCTTGTTTATACCTTCTACTTCAACTTTTATACTAACTCTTTGTTTGTTGATTAAGTAATTTTCATTTGATTCTTCTAAGGTAAGGTTATTTTGGAATTCCATGTGATGTGAACTATTGATGATGACATCTAGTTTGTTGAAATCTTATCAATATATTTCCATACTGATAATTATGCTACCATCTTGACTTGCTCCACCTATTGTATAAGAGATTGGAACCAAGAAGCCTTAACTTATTAGCATTTTGTTGAATGTAGGAAATTAGGTGTCTCATGAGGTCTCTTGATGCCAAGCCTTTCACAAGTCCTTACTTTATTTTCCTTTGACCATCCCTTACTTTCAAATGTTACTCTAAATGTTTGACGGAGAGTTGAGACATGAGGGGCCCGAAGACATGATCCCAAATATAATTCAATGAGAATAAATTCTATTGGTTCATTGCTAATCACCATTTGGGATCAAATTTTTACCATTGATGGGCTCCCTTTGTTTTAGTTTTGTAGACACCTAAATCGTGTCATTCTTAGGGGATCTACTTACATAGACACACTCATAAGATCATAAGACAAAATATTTGACTTTCCAAGCATCAACAGTGGTTCTCACCACTCATTTGGGGCCTTTTCAAGCCATCCAAACTTGGTCGCTCAAGCCAAGAGCAACCAGATTCTAATCGCTCAAGTCTAGAGTGGCCAGACCTAGCTGTTGTAGATGACAACGGCCAGATCGTAGCCACTGTAGATGACAATGGCTAGATCATAGCCATTGCAAATGACAATGACTAAGCCATAAGAAGTAGTTTGTCAACAAATAGGCCCAATATCAGGTGAAAGTGGTAGTCTGCATGCAATAAAGGTGAGCGGGAGTGACTTTGCATTCCTTTTCATGACTAGTTCACATAGGAGATTTGAGTTTGCATTTAGACTTAAGTTAACTGACCTCCAAGCATAAACAAATGACAAAAGCTTCTCATGCTAATGAACAGTTTCCATATAGATAATAGATAAGAGCTTCTCATGCTAACTTGCACTACGCATGAGAAATTCATTTCTAGGGCTTGGACATAGACCTAAGGTTTCACACTATAAAATGTGCAAGCCTAAGAGCACCAGGGGATATAGAGAGCCTTATCATATCTAGATATCCTTTAATATTTTATCATACAAAGAATAGAGACCCAAATCACATACAGGAGATCATTTCAGAGAGAGAGTTCTCTTTGAGATCATGTGTATGGTGAAGCTTTGACAAATCAAAGGGTATAACACCTACTTTCTTCAACATCAGATCATAGTCTTTGACCCATAGCTTTGGGGCAAGGAGAGCAAGATTTTTTTTAGTGGCTGCTATCTTGGACAATGGCCTGCAGGCTTGGATTAGATAGACATAGCATATTTTATCTTGTTTTCTTATATCATTAGCATAGATTTACTTGATTCCATGGTATTATTTTATCATATTTCTATTACATTCTTTGATTACTAACAACCTCATATGGGGAGGCAATCTCGGAAACCTAAAAGTGTGTTGTTGTTTCATTACTTGTAGGGCCACAGGTACATTGGAAAAAGGTTACAATATACGAGAGCAAAAGGGACCCCTCTAGGAGACATACCTGGAGATGGAGGCATCTATAAGCCCTCATACATTTCTGTGTATGAAATCGAGAAGATTTTATAAGCGCACCACCTCTTCGCAAAAGGGGCACTCCTTGCCCACTTGTAATTTATAGTATAAAAATGGGTATCCCTAAGAGGGACCGACATGTAATCGAGATTAAATATCAATAAAGAGATCTGTATTTTGTTATTTTGTGTTATATGCTTTTTCCTCTTGTCTTTCCATTTTATCTTTGGTATTTTAAATAGCATTGCAAGTAGGGTTTTAGAAAAGGGACCGGTGTGTGCATTCTCAAGGTCGCTATAGATGGTGATCACGGTGGGAGGACCACTAATTTTTTATTTTTTTCTAGAATACTAACTCAATTATGTGTGCAGGTCTAGTCGCTTTGAGCTACAATGGCCAAAAACTAGCTGCTCTGAGCTAGAGCGACCGAAAAATAGCCGCTCTGAGCTACAACGGCCAAGAACCAGTCACTCTGGTAAAAAACGACCAAGATTGGTGTGCAACAGAGGTCAAAACATTGGCTCTCTGAGCTGGATCAAAGGTTGGTATAGCTTTTATGATGTTTTACAACTTTCTATTTACTTCTGTGTGTTCAAAATAGAGAAATTAAAGCACATTTATGTTTGGAAATTGAAAGAATAAAGAAGAAAGATTTAAGCATTTCGCATATCTTAGATCTTCTTTTAAAATTTTTGCTAGGCATTTCTAGGAACAACGACTTATACCTAAATATTTTGCCCTAGAATCCAACATGCTAGACATTGTATGTTGTTTGCTTGCTTTGAGGCCCTACTAGAGGCCATAGTTGCACGAGATAAAGTGTGCTCATACAAATCATAGTAGTTCATGCATCTTTCTGAATATTGAAACCTATTTTTGCACTTAGGCATATAGGAAAGACTCATTGCTACTGTATGATGCACTTTATGTTACACAAGCTTAAAATGAACACCACACATGCATGTCTCATTTAAAAATTGGAGAGTTGGATTTCATCACCAACCTTCAATTCAATCCAGTGACATTGGAATTCATCTCCTTCCACTAGTTTACCCCCTAGATCTTCCTAGAAATAGATTGGGAAACTTACTTATAGTGACACTAAGTTACTTATGTTCAAACTGTCTCCAACTATTGGAACAATCATTGGTTCAGAGTGGAGGAGCTAGGTGAACCCCCCATTGGGTCTTCAACAATGTACCCTAGATTCTTTTGAGAAAATCATGTTTAGAATGGGTGTACTTGATTGTCACTATTGACGAGTCTTCTCATTCTTAATACAAGAACAAGAGAAAAGAAATCAAGAGAACAACACATCAAAACACATCAAATAGTTTAGGGCACACTAAAATTGGTAATCAAGATAAATATTTGTTTGGAATTATGTGGTCATTCCTAAATTGTAGACTCAAAATATCAAGTCATAAAACAACATGGTAAAAATAAGAAGTAAACACCCTTGGTCTGATGTTGAGGGAGAGACAGAAGCAACTCATATCCATAGGCAGAGTCATAGTAATGTTGAACGACCTACCTATAAGATCGTGAGACGTAGCTCCACGATCCTAAATGGTGATAACTCAACTCTTGGGGGGTCTGCTTGAGAAACCCCAAGTAAGGAACCACATCATGGAACAAAGTCACATAAAAAAAATGAGGCTTCATGACCATCCTCATCAAGGAGACATGAGGAGACCTCAAGGGCATCCTCTAAACACACAAAAACATCTCAAAGACACAAGGAAAATTCAAGGGCTTCCTCCTCACATGGACATAAAGAAGGTTATAAGACTCATTCTTCACATAGGGATGACGAGATTGCCACATCTCCATCCACATGGAGAAAACATGTCACCACCAAGCCCTCTTCATCAAGAAGGCAAACAAGAATTGCAACACCTCAAGACTCACAAGAAACATATGAAATAGGTCTACCTATTGAAGGGTAGGAAACTAGAGCTACATCTAGTCATGGGAATCATATAGAAGAAACCCTTCACACAAAAGGAAATATTCCCGTAGACTATGACCTCATAGGAGTAAATGACACCCCACGAGACCAGCCATGGATAATGAGACAACTAGACAGGTTGGATCAATTTCCTACTCAACCAACCCAAAGAATTGTAGCTACTGAGAACTCTACAATTGGAAGCACATGAAATGTGACTTCTAAACATACCTCCCAATCTAGGGGTACCTCAAAGAGACCCCGTAGAAGATGAATGGAGTCTGATCATAGGGATATTCAATAGTACACTAAAAAATTTACATTAACTAGTGTAGCACCCCAAAATTGGCATAGTTAAACCTTAGTAAAAAGATAAAAATTTGAATTTTAACCCCAAACCGCCCGTTAACCGCCCGTTACCCGCTTTCCTTGTTTTTCGTGCCATTTTTAGGATTTGTTTTGACCGTTGGACGATATCGTCGCAGATTAGATGAAATCGTCCCAGATCTGATGAATTCGTCTGGAATAGAACGTCCAGACGATTTCGTCCCAAAACCAAATTTTCATAATTAGCTTCTGTTTCAACAGCTTCTCTAACCTGGGTAGAAAGCGTGTCTGCGCAGTTAGAGTCTCCCCCGTTGGAGATCTCCCAAATTGGGATGATCTCCAACCTCCTAACCTCTCCCTAATCCTATATAAACTGGGATTTTCTTAGTTTATCCCCCTGAACCCCCTAGCTGATGGATTTCCCTACAAATTTAGTTCCTTGTGCCTTAGAACACCTTCATACTTTTGTTTGCATTGCATATTTCAAGTTTTCTTGCAGGAATCTTACTGTTCTTCAGCTGGAGCAAGCTTGGATCATCGCAGGCGATTCCAGACGATTTCGGACGATCCTATCGTAGATCGACGATGATCTCGTACGATTGGAGGCGATCTCGACTCGTAGTCCAGATTGGGGGCAATCAGAGCCCAGAGTTTGCATTTCCTTATTGTTTTTCTGCATTTCTTTGTGCATTATCTTAGTTATTATATTTATGCATCTTGGAGTTCACCTCATTTAATATAAATGCATGATAAAGTCAAAATAAATTGTCAAATTGATGCATTTCCTTTTAATTGCTATCTGGATCTATCATTTAGGCAAATTTACTATTATTTCTATCATTTCCCCTTGCTTTTGCAGTTGCATTTTTGGTATTTTGTATCTATTTTTGTGATTGCAGGTTTCTGATGAATTCGTCTGACGAATTCGTCAGATCGACGATGATCTCGTCTGATCTCAGATGACCGACTGAGATCTGAGATGATTCTGTGCAATTCCAGATGATTACGTATGATTTGAGATGATTTGGACTTCTACAAACCTCATAATCTTCATCAAACATCCGAAATCAGGTATGTTCTATCCTATTTAGCATATTCTCTGTGTTTAGCATTTATTCATGTTTTTTGTATCCATAAAAATCAGCATTGGCATATAGAATAGTTTAGATTCATCTTGGCCAAACCTAGGAATTGAATGATTAAAGCACAAAATGAACACATCAAACCTACTATCAACCTAGGCATGGAAACTGCCACTCAAAAGTTTCCTGGTGAACCCACCATCCATCAAAAATTCACCCTTATACCCCTCCCCCGAGAGGCGGGACCTTCAAAGGGCCTCTCGGTCCGAGGTATTGTCCCATCCTTCTCGCATCCCCCTTTCGGGCATGGATCCTATAGCCTCGAAGGTAAGGATGCAAAAAATTTGGAGCGATACATTTTGGTGAACCCGACGTGAAAACTAAAAAACCTTTTGAAAACAATCCAAAAAAAAAAACAAAACATAAATGCATTTAGAATCAAAGATTGCATATCATATTTAGATGGTAGATTATAATAAAAGACGAGTTGTCACCATTAATGTTGAGAATCAATTAGCAGCTATAGAGATTACTTCTGTACTTAGAGTACCTCAAACAAATAGGGTTCAACCTTTATGGGATGAACTTAATAGGAGATTGAATATCATTGAGTCTAGATCAACCGAACTTAGGCAAATCAAGAGGTTTGTCCTAGATAGAATCCTGGATCCCGATCAAGTGACCTTGTATCATGAGCTTCAGAGAGCTTGCCATAGGTGGTTAGCAGATAAAAGAGCCCTTGTGTCTTCTGAATTGTACACCTTTGAGGAATACCTCGACAATGCAGTTGTAGTACATAAATTTCTATCTCGTATAGAGGATCAAGAGGTCGTCCTTACGGATAGAAAGAGATGGAATAGAGTTCCTAGAGCTGTGTTATATCGAGAGTATTGCCATGAGCTCTATTTTTACAAGACAGAGTCAGAAGTAGATAACATCACCATAGCACACTTTGTTAAGTTCCTGAAAAACCATTTCCAATTTGAAGAGGAGCATTTCATGACTCCCGATGAACTTGATCCTATCAATGACATCTATAAACTATTTATAGAAAACTAAGCCATTCTTTTATTATTATTATTTCTTGCATTTAGTGTGTTGTTTGTTGTCTTTATAATCATAAAAACAAAAAAAAATATAAAAATAAAAACAAAACAAAATCATAACAAAAATCAAAACATTTTCTTTTAAGTATTATAGTAGGTATATAATTAAAATATATACCTCCCAAATTTGTTGCAAATATATTAATATATATTTGCTAAAATCTAAATTTAAACATAATGACTAGACTCAGGAATGGAAAACAGATCGAAGTAGAAGAAGATTGGTTAGGAAGACCAAGTAAATAAACCAGATGTCCTTCCTGAAGACCCAATTCAGGAAGAAGGAACCCTAGACCAACAAGAAGAAGAGTTTGTTGACGCAAATGAACAAAGAGAAATTGTTAGAGAGGAAGGATCCTCATCTCCTAAAATATCTCCGGAAGGAGCTATTACTTTTGAGAACATGGAACATTTCTGGAAGTTCCTCAATACTAATATTGGCACTCTTAATAGAGCAGTCCATATGGACAAGGATCAAATTAGTGACACTCAAGCAACCCTAGAAGACATATATCACACACGCACTAATCCCTTGTCCTTCGTTGATCAAGAAAGTGATCAAGCTGGACCATCCAATTTGGATATGGCCGCTATAATCCAGAACATGCAACAACAACAGGTTACCCAACCATCTAGAGTGCCTGTTACCAAGCCTAGGGTTATTCCCACACAAAAGAAACCATCATTCACTGCTCTATTTCGCCAAGTTATTGATCAACATACCTCAAATCAACAAAAGCCTAAAACAAAACCAAACACCAATTTCCAACAATCTGGGGTACAACATAATGCTACAACAAATCTTCTTCATAATACTCTTCCTACCAACCATTTGCATAACAACAATATAGCATCTAATCCTTATGTCACGCCATCCTACGCTCACAAATCCCATACTCATGTACCACCAAACCAATATGGTGGACAAACTAGTAATCTGGAAGCCATGGTGAAACAATTAGTCTCCCGCATGGACCAGATAGATCCCTACCATCCCTCGTACAATTATCGAGAGATGTGTAGTCAGCCTCTAGATCCTATAGTTGTAGCACAACCATATCCTAAACACTTTCCTATGCCTGTCCTACCTATATACAAAGGAACCGAAGATCCCATAGAGCATCTTCGTATGTTTAGGATAGCGTGTCATGATATATCACATGATGATTTGTTATTACTAAAAATGTTCCCAAAAAGTTTAGGAGGGATGGCATTAGAATGGTATTATCAACTACCCACTCATTCTTTGAGAAATTTCGAAGAGACAATCGAGTCTTTTGTGCATCAATTTAGTGCCTACATTGAAAGGCATGTAACCATTAAAGATTTGTACAACCTAAAACAAGACAAAGATGAATGTTTTGCTGATTTCCTAGCTCGATGGAGACAGTTGATAGGAAAATTGCACTTTGTGTTACCTTATCGGGAAATGCTGGATATCTTTATCAATAATTTACAAGAACAACTATCCTATGAGTTATCAATCGCTACCTTGACCACCTTCGATCAAGCTATAGATTTAGCTCGAAGAGTGGAAGATGCTCTTGTTAGGAGAGGTCAACTTAAAAAGAAAGATGATGAGAAAACATCCAGAAATCAATATAAAAATAAACAAGTTGTGGGCGATGGAGTCACTGATAGTAGAAATATCGCTACTGTTAATGTTGCAAAAACAACAGAGAAATTTATACCGAAACCTCCCGATAAACCACCCCAAGAATTTACTAGGTTAAATCAACCTTTATCAACCATTCTCCCGCAATTACTAGCACGAGGATTGATCCAATTACCAAATATCCGGGAACCTGATCCAACTATACCCGGATACAGAGCTGATTTACACTGTGATTTCCATAGAGGACCTGGACACGCTACCAACTCTTGTAAAATATTAAAACATAAAATACAAGACCTGATTGATAACAATGAGATGGAGGTGCAAGCCTTTCAACCTAAACAAAATCCTCCTAATAATGCTCAAAAGAACATCCCCCAAAATCAGAATCAGAATGCCAATCAATCATTGGACATATTTCAACATCCTTTACCAAAGCATGGTAAAGAGGTGGCTAATCAAATTGAGCATCATAATGTTCCCCCTCCTACTCGATATGTAGGAACTATTAGTGGACATTTACCTGTTCATGATCCGCAAATCTTTGACACAACTTTATCCATGGTTACGGCCAGACCTCTACATAATATTCGGACACCTGATCTTAGTGATACCGAATATGAGACTGAAAGTGACATGGAAATCACCTCAAATCAATCGAATAGTTCTGAAGATGAATCAGATCCTATTCAACCTATCACAAGTTCTATGATTCCAGAAGAACCATTTCCAAGAAGAGTCACTACTCGACCATCTTCTCACCAATTACTTTCTAATGAACAAGCCATAAACGCTAGACCAAGACCCATTCATCATCCACAAAATAATATTGTAGGTACCATCGGAGTTGTTACTCGACAACAAGCTCAAAATTCTCAACAAGATCAAACTCAGAACGATGGATCAGCTCCATTTGTTTTGAAAAATCCCAATAAAGGGAATCATGCGCCTAATGTTCAACCTAAACCTCCTTATAATATTAATGAACAATTATCAAATACTACAGCTAGAATTTCCCTTTTGGACCTTTTAAGATCTTCTCCTACCCATAGGGATGAATTAATGCTCACATTAAGCCAAATGATGGTACCACAAAATATTCAACCTGAAGCCATGTCCAATACTATCATAACTCGAGAAGTCGATTGTATTGACTTTCGAGATAGAGATATACCACAACATAGTTTACATAAGGATAACCCCTTATATATTACTACCCTAATTGGAGATGTAGCAGTTAAACGAGTCTTGATTGATAATGGTTCATCTTTAAACATATGCACTTTTGACTTCTACCAAATATTTGGGTTTAGAAGTGATGAAATGAAAAGAACTGATATGATTATAAAAGCCTTCAATGACGAAACACAAGAAACATGTGGAGTTATTACTATCCCATTGCAAGTTGGTCCTAGAACCTTAGACACGACCGTGTTTATTGTACATTGCCCTGCATCATACAATATACTCTTGGGTCACCCTTGGATCAACGCGATGCGAGCTGTTCCCTCAACTTTACATCAGTGTGTTAAATTCGAATTTAAAAATCAGCTTGGTTACCATTCATGGTGATCCTAGACCCTTTGATATGTGTGCTTTGGCAGAACCTGTTGGAGTTCAATTTTGCCTTGCTTTGTCATCCACACATCCTAATTCTAATCATCCACCTAAACGTGTGAAACACACACTCATAACATCATCTAATTTTTCCCCACCAACTACACCTCTACATATAGTTCAACCATCTTCCGAACAAACCACATTAGGACCTCAAAAAGATCCTAAACCCACAACCAATGCTTCTTGTTTTACTCCTATAACTTCCATACCTTTAGACCCATCCATCGACATCTCTACAACGTCTACGCCTATCAAAGGCATGTTTCCCGCATCCAAAAACATAGGAAATGATCCTTCTACCTCTTACGCTCTTACTGACGAGCTCTTACCCGATTTATCTAAAATTCTTGTATCATAGAAAACAAACGTTGCTATGCAAGATTCCCATATTTTAAATAAATTGCCACCCTCTCCTCGTACCTTGGGCCTCCCACAGCCTATGGGAAGTATCTACCAAGTCGGGAGTTGTGCTTTTATTTATAAGGGATATGACTGGGGAAGAATACCTAGAAACATCAAGACTCATTATGATGGGTATGCTCGCTGTTATTTTGCTAATGAGTATATTAAAGCTAAGCCTATAATGCTTAAATTGGGATATAAAGGGAAAGGTTTGGGACCTTCCCAAAATGGTATGAAAGAACCTTTTGAGGTAGAACCATGGCCTGCCCGATGTGGTGTGGGCCTATTTCCTAGTAAAGGTCAGCCCTTCCCATTCGAGGATGATGACCATCTCATATGTTACCAAGATTATTTGGATAAACGCGATGCTTTGCATTTAAGGGATAATCCATTTACATGCAATATGCTATCCATAGCTTACCCTGAGATGATTGTTGAATTCGACGATGAGTTGGAGGGGGATATCTTCCATGATGTCTCCATTGAGGAATTGTTACATAACGGATTTTATTTCGATGGCTCTATACCTAGTATAGCCCAACTTGAGGCCACGACTCCTCAAGACGAATTATCCAAGCTAACCTTGGAAGAATTACAAGAATTAGGCGTTTCACCCGCCCCATCTAATTTTGAGAGAGATCTACATATGGAAGTTGAAAACGTTATAAAAATTAACATTGGAACCGAAGATAACCCTCACATAATCAACATTGGATCAGAATTGAGTCAAGAAAAACAAGATAAATACATTTCATTCCTTAAAAAATATGAAGACGTTTTTGCTTGGACATATGAAGATATGCCAGGATTAGACCCTTCTGTAGTTATGCATCACCTAGTAGTCCATCCGGATGCTAAACCTGTTAAACAAAAACTTAGAAAAATGCATCCTAAAGTGGCCTTACTAGTCAAAGGAGAATTAGAAAAACTCTTGAAGGTTATTTTTATACAAGCCATTGATTATGCTGAATGGATCTCAAATGTAGTTCCAAGTAACTAAGAAAGAAGCTACCAAAGTTAGGGTTTGCACAGACTTTAGAGATATTAATGTTGCATGCCCTAAAGATGATTTTCCTCTTCCCAACATGGATCAGATCATTGATTTTACTGCTGGGAGTGGAATGATATCCCTAATGGATGGATTCTCTGGTTATAATCAGATCAGGATAGCTCCTGAAGATCAGGCTAAAACAACCTTTATTACCCCTTGGGGAACCTTTTGTTGGAAAGTGATGCCATTCGGTTTAAAGAATGCAGGTGCAACATATCAACGAGCCATGACTTATATCTTTCACGATATGATGCATGATATTCTACATGATTATGTAGATGATATTATAGCTCGTTCCATCAAAGAAGATGATCATTTAGATGACTTGAGAAAAGTATTTGATCGGTTAAGGGAATATCTTATCCGACTAAATCCAACCAAATGTATATTCGGAGTTAAGTCCGGTAAATTATTGGGGGTTATCGTTTCTTTACGTGGCATTGAAATTGACCCTCTCAAGATCACGGCTATCACTGATATGCCCGCACCCACAAATATATCTGAATTACGAAGTCTACAAGGTAAGCTTCAAGCTATTCGCCGCTTCATCGATAAGTTGGCGGACAAAACCGGACCCTTTCTTAAGCTTCTTAAGAAAGATGTCTCTTTTCATTGGGATGACGAATGTCAGGAAGCATTTGAACTCCTCAAACAATATCTCCTTAAACCACCGGTGCTTTCCCCACCTAGATCTGATCATCCATTTATCTTGTACATTTCTGCTTCAGATTTTGCCTTAGGAGCTATGTTAGCTCAACTTGACGATGAGAAGAAAGAACATGCTAATTATTACATCAGCAGAACCTTAATCAGTTATGAAACTCGTTATACGATATTAGAGAAGTTATGTCTCATAGTCATATTTTCTACACAGAAACTATGCCATTATATGCTCAGTCAAAAAACGTATGTTATTGCTAAATTCGATCCTTTGCGGTATCTCATGAGTCGACCGTACTTATCTGGTCGCACAACCAAGTGGGTTCTTGCGCTAAGCGAGTTTGAACTCACGTTTATAGGACAAAAGTCTGTTAAAGGTCAAATCATAGCAGATCAATTAGTCGATGCACCCTTAGAGTCTACCCATCCCCTCATCATTGAGTTTCCTGATGAATGCCTTAAATTAGAGGTAGACCATCCTGAGCAATGGTCCCTATACTTTGACGGAGCCCGATGCATGAGTGGGGCTGGTGCAAGTATTATTTTAATATCTCCGTAGAAACATCTTATACCTCTGTCCTTCAAACTAACATTTGCTTGCACTAATAATACTGCTGAATATGAGGCTCTAATCCTTGGATTACGAGCTGCCTTGGCACTGAAAATTAAAAATTTATTGGTTTTCGATGATTCTCAACTTGTCATAAATCAAATCAATGATGTTTATCAGACCAGAGATGATAAATTATGCCCATATAAAACATATGTCTTACAATTATTATCTTTATTTGATCAAGTTACCTTGGAAGCTATTCCTCGAACTAGCAACCGTGTGGCTGACGCTATGGCTGCAGCTGCATCTCTTTTGCCCTTGGAGTTAGATGATGAATATGCTACCATCATTATTCGTCGACTCCAGGAACCCACTTCAAGCAAATCATGCTTAGAACCTTTGGATGTGTTTCTAATCAACGAAACTACTCCTGAACCATGGTACACTGATATATTTAATTTTTTGCAAAATGGGACCTTCCTTGAAGGTTGTAATAGCAACCAACATCGGTTATTACGTAGACGAGCAAGTCGCTTCATAATTATTGGTAATACCTTGTATAGGAGATATTTTGAAGGCATCTTACTGAGATGTTTGAATCTAGAAGAATCTAGATCAGCTTTGAGTGAAGCCCACAATGGATCTTGTGGGGGCATTTTAGTGGTAGCGCCATTGCTAAGAAGCTCCTTAGGATAGGATATTTTTGGCCTACCATGGAGAATGATGCACATGATTATGTGCGCCATTGCGACAAGTGCCAGAAACACGCTGACCTTGTCCATGCGCCTGCACAAGAACTACAGGCTATTTCATCTCCTTGGCCCTTTTCAAAATGGGGCTTAGACATCATTGGAAAAATCAACCCTGTGTCATCTGATGGACACAAATTCATCATAACCGCCACTGAGTATTTCACGAAATGGGTTGAAGCTATGCCCTTAGCTTCTTGCACTGGAACCCAAGTTTCCAAGTTTATTTTTAATCAAATTATTTGTAGGTTCGGAATTCCTGCAAATCTCATCTCAGATAATGGAACTTGTTTCAAAAATAAAGATGTCAAAAAATTATGTCAAAAATATAAAATTCAACATCGTTGGTCCACTCCCTATTATCCTCAGGGTAATGGCCAAGCGGAAGCATCTAATAAAACATTAATCAAAATCCTCAAAATACTGGTCAATAAATCTGGTCGAGATTGGCACATCCAATTATATCCTACTTTGTGGGCCTATCGAACTAGCGTTCGCACCCCCATTGGTACTTCACCTTTTGTTTTGGTCTATGGCGCTGAAGCTATTTTTCCCTTTGAATTAGAAGTTCCTTCTTTAGCTCTACTACTTCAAGATACTGAAGTAGGAGATGAATATCATGTCAGCAGATTTAGTCAGCTGGAACTCCTAGATGAAAAGCGCATCAATGCTTTGGAGCATCTTCGTGCCTACCAAAACAAGCTTAAGAGAGCATACCTCAAGAAAGTTCATCATCGATCCTTTGAGATCGGCGACCTTGTCTTAAAAGAAAATCAAAAAATAACTAATGCAACTAAAGACCTTAAAGGTAAATTTGAGCCCAACTGGCTTGGACCATATGTCATCACTGCTAAATTTGGATCGGGAGCATATCGATTAGCTACCTTAGATGGTAAAGATCTTAAAGAACCTATGAACATTATGCATCTTAAGCGTTATTATGCATAACATTTGGTCATTTTCATCATTTGTATATATTGTGTATTTTGCATATTGTTTCCTTTTAGTCATTTATATAAAATTTCAAAAAATAGTAATAGTATTTCTTCTTTCAATTCATCAATCAAAATCAAAATATAAAAACATCAAAATCCTCAAAATCTTCAAAAACATCTTTTATTTTCGTACCTATCAATTCTTGAAGTATTGCAGTTATATTTTCAATTATTTTGGATAAATTAGCATTTATTTGGAATCCCGCACTTTCACACTCACATGCATAAATATCTTGCTTCTATTTGGTATGATTATTAATCTCTCTTATATCAAAGTCCACATTTGAATTAAATAAAGTTTTGAGCATAGAGAATTGATCTTGTTATTTACTTGAACCAAGCATATCTTTTCACATTAAAATGATTTCATTGCAAATTCAATATGATGCTACATAGTAGAAGTGGTTTCTTGAGCGAAAAGTTTCCCTTGCTATCCTATCATGCACATGGTCTAGAATCTTTGAGAATTGACAAAAGGACAAGCTCACCCCTACCCAAAATAAAAATCCCTTGCTCTACAGCCAATCCGAGCAAGTATCCCTAGCATAGAAAAAAAAAAAATTCAAAGAAAATGAGAAAAAGAAAAATATTATTTTGTACCATCGCAGCAATATTTCAGCATTATCTCAATTCCAAGCAAAAATACAAAAAAAAGAAAAAAGAAAAAGAAAAAGCAAAAAGCAATAAAATCCCTTTCCCTACCCCTTGAAAAGAAAAGAAGGGTGAATGAGCTTGAATCCCTGGAATTCTCAATTATTCAAAAACTGTGAGGTAAGCCCCATAACAAGTGGTTTGTGCCCAACCCGCTTGGCCTTGGGTAATTCCTAGCGTGGTGATATGTCTGTCACATTAGCGACCTTCTTTTGTACAGACCTATGTCGGCTTATGGATTAGCTAGCTCTTGATAACCCGACTTACATAGTAGTCTGGTACGGTTACATGCATATAAATCATGGTCAAGGAACACTCATTTGGTTAAGTCAAATTACTTGTATCAAATTTTCTTGCTCAAAATTGGTGAATGAACAATACAATTGCACACACATTTGTATTTGAGAGATTCTGTATCATTATGATAAAGCAAGATCGGTAATGAACTCACATTTGCACATGAGGGTTCCTTATAAATCTATATTTGTCTTTGAGATAATGTAAAATATTTCTGCAACTTTTTTTGGAATAATTTTATCTTCTTATTTCAGAACATCTGTTTTGTATAAAAACAATTACATACATTGTTTTCAAAAATCACAAAATGCTTTCAAACAACATATGACACAAATATAATCAATAAAGTCATGTTCATATTATTATTTTCTGTTTATCAAAAGTCAAAAATCAATCATGCAATAAAACTAAAATATCAATTTCTTCTTTGGATTTCGCGATGATGGTATAAGTCTATACCTATAATTCTATGCCTAGCGCAAACCATTGTTCTAATTTTATTTCCCATTTATTTTAAAAAATTCATAAAAACATATGACTTACATCATTATGTTACACAATTGAGCTTTAAAATGAACGAACACTTATTCTATTTCATGTCATTATGTCAACATTCAATTTTGCAATGATGGTATAGTTCCTAGGGACTTATTCAAAAATTTTATCACACTTAGGAATTTATGCCTAGCAAAATCATATTTCTTTAATATGTCATGCATAATATTTTTTATGAAAATCTGAAAACAAATCATCACCATCATCACTTCCATCATCACAACACAAAGTCTTAAGACAGTCTCTTAAGCACTCTTTTACTTTTAACAATATTTCTATCCTGGGATTAGCTTGACGACCTAGTGAGCGGCGACTCCATGAAATGGTCTATACCAACGACAATGTCCTTTGAAATTATTGTTAGAAGTCCCTTTTATTTTTTCATCAAAACACACCACAAAACAACCAATTTATTTACATCAAATTATTTCATTTACAATTTTATAGCATGGCATAAATATTTTCTTTCCAACGATATAATTACATAAATAATCAATCACAAAATTCAAAATTAAAGCATCATACAACATATACACAAGTCATATCATCAAAAAGATAATCTATATATATCAATCAATTATGTACATCATCCGGATTGGTATGCCACAATCAAAACCCTGGCATACTCAATCCCCTCAAAAAGTAATAATAATACAATCCCTCGCTGCCTACGTCTCCACCATTTTTGTCTACAGCTCTAAAAAAAAATGAATAGTAAAAATGAATTAGGGTTTACCCTATTTTTCTTAATTTTATTTAAAAACAACATTTTTTTTAATTTTGCTTTTTCGTGCTTTTACCTCAAACGTTCGATTTGGGTAAAAACACGGAGGGGGCACCATAGTAAGCAGTCGTACGATTCGACCTAGAATCGTCGTCTAAAAAATTGAGTACATTTTTGCTTTCTCGTAAAACGGGAAGAACTCGTCTTTAACGCATTTTCTTCAAAAAATTCGCTAAAGAGGGGGCAAAATGTAGCACCCTAAAATTGGCATAGTTAAACCTTAGTAAAAAGATAAAAATTTGAATTTTAACCCCAAACCCCCCTTTAACCGCCCGTTACCCGCTTTCCTTGTTTTTCATGCCATTTTTAGGATTTGTTTTGACCATTGGACGATATCGTCGAAGATCAGACGAAATCATCCCAGATCTGACGAATTCGTCTGGAATAGAACGTCCAGACGATTTCGTCCCAAAACCAAATTTTCATAATTAGCTTATGTTTCAACAGCTTCTCTAACCTGGGCAAAAAGCGTGTCTATGTAGTTAGAGTCTCCCCCATTGGAGATCTCCCAAATTGGGATGATCTCCAACCTCCTAACCTCTCCCTAATCCTATATAAACTGGGATTTTCTTAGTTTATCCCCCGAACCCCCTAGCCGATGGATTTCCCTACAAATTTAGTTCCTTATGCATTAGAGCACCTTCATACTTTTGTTTGCATTGCATATTTCATGTTTTCTTGCAGGAATTTTACTGTTCTTCAGCCGGAGCAAGCTTGGATCATCGCAGGCGATTCCAGATGATTTCGGACGATCTTGTCGCAGATCGACGATGATCTCGTACGATTGGAGGTGATCTCGACTGTAGTCCAGATTGGGGGCAATCAGAGCCTAGAGTTTGCATTTTCTTATTGTTTTTCTTTTCTATTTCTTTATGCATTATCTTAGTTATTATATTTATGCATCTTGGAGTTCACCTCATTTAATATAGATGCATGATAAAGTCAAAATAAATTGTCAAATTGATGCATTTCCTTTTAATTGCTATCTGGATTTATCATTTAGGCAAATTTACTATTATTTCTATCATTTCCCCTTGCTTTTGCAGATTGCATTTTTGGTATTTTGTATCTATTTCTGTGATTGCAGGTTTTTGATGAATTCATCCGATGAATTCGTCGGATCGATGATGATCTCGTCTGATCTCAGATGACCGACTGAGATCTGAGATGATTCTATGCAATTTCAGATGATTACGTATGATTCGAGATGATTTGGACTTCTACAAACCTCAGAATCTTCATTCAGACATCCGAAATCAGGTATGTTCTATCCTATTTAGCATATTCTCTATGTTTAGCATTTATTCATGTTTTTTGTATCCATAAAAATCAGCATTGGCATATAGAATAGTTTAGATTCATCTTGGCCAAACCTAGGAATTGAATGATTAAAGCACAAAATGAACACATCAAACCTATTATCAACCTAGGCATGGAAACTGCCACTCAAAAGTTTCCTGGTGAACCCACCATCCATCAAAAATTCACCCTTATACCCCTCCCCCGAGAGGCGGGACCTTCAAAGGGCCTCTCAGTCTGAGGTATTGTCCCATCCTTCTCGCATCCCCCTTTCGGGCGCGGATCCTATAGCCTGAAGGTAAGGATGCAAAAAATTTGGAGCGATACAACTAGCAAGAGTACAGATACAACAAAAACCTCCTTGAGGAATCTACGAGTCAAGACTACAAGAACAGAGTCAGATAAACATGAGTCTTCTACAAAAACACAAACTGACCGAATGAGGTGGTTAGAAAATGCATTACGCAAAGAGCGAGAGTTAGTGGAAGCTCTCAAACAAGAGAAACAAAGAGAAAGACTCTTGCGCCAACATGAGCAGCGTTTAAGAGAGCAATATGAGCAGCTAGCTCTTAACAATTTATAGATAAATGGTGGTGACCACCAAAGAACAAGACACACTGACTCACCTAAGGAAAGGCACACTAGACAAGATATCCCACAATGAAACCCCCCACCAAATCATGAACAAAATCCAACTAATGGGGGGAGGGCAAACATAACAAACCAAGATCACAATCCTGAGTCCCCTCGTAGGAGGGAGGAAAATGGAACAAATCAAATGGATAGAGAGTTACCTCCATTGCCAATGTGAATAGGCTTGCACGAGGAGGAAATCCATGCATCAAAGGCATTTCAAGAGCTTGCTAAAAAGATGAAAACCTTTGAGAAACAAGAGGCAGCTGGGAACTCACCAACATTGAGCAAGATACACAATCAACCATTGTGCCCATCAATCCCTAGCCCTCCATATCCTAAGCACTTTGAGATGCCTAGGTTAGAGAAGTTTAAAGGTGAAGAGGATGCACAAGAGCATGTCACCAATTTTATCAATGCTTGTTTTCATCTTGAAGACAATGACGCTCTCATGCTAAGAACATTCATAATGACATTTTTAGGTGTTGCCACTCAATGGTTCAACCAACTACCTAAGCATAGCATAACCAACTTTGAACAACTAGTAAACGCATTCTTGAAGCATTTCTCCTTTGGTGCTAAGAAGAAGGTGAACCTTTCAGACCTGGCAAACCTGAAATAGTATGATGATGAGCCAGTAATGGATTATGGGAATAGATGGAGAAAAATCATGGCAAAATTATCATTCTCCATTCCCACAGAAGAGATCATTCGTATGTTTACCAAAATTTGTTCTAAACATATCTCCCTCTTGCTACAACTCCAATAGTATCCTTCATTTGAGGAAGCTTTGGCACAGGCCAAGCTCATCGAAGAGATAAAAGTAGATGAGGGAACCATTAAGCTCCGAAACAAAAAGGAGTGGAACAAGAATGGTAAGAATGACAAGTACAAGTAGAAGCAGGGTAACCCTAATCCAGTCAATCAAGTCGTATTGGCTACACCCAAGGATGGGGGTGCACAACAACCATAGAACTATCAAGCACATCCCCCACCAGCCAACTACGACCAAAAGAACAATCAAGGAAGAAATCGAGAATGCAAGCCACCTCATTATTTCATGCCTCTGACAGAATCAATGCAATCAATATTTAATCAGTTGAGCGAGGCCAGGAGGATCAGATTTCTTGATATACCTCTTGTAGATCCCAACCATCCTAAGCCAAAAGGATATAGGGAAGATCAATTTTATCCTTATCACAGGATACCGGGGCATGACATTGAGGCTTGCATCGGGTTTAAGCATCAAGTGCAAAACATGATTGAGGTGGGAGAGCTCAAAGTTGACAACCCACTAGCTCTCGATAATAGAGACATGGGCATATACAGAAACCCATTGCCCAATCATGAAGCCCCTCGAGAGCAAGGGGCCCAAGTCAATCAGGTTCGAGCTGACATACCTACCCATGGATGCATTGGGATGGTTGAGATCATTAACATAGCAACAAGGACTAGGCGGTATGGTCAACCGCAACCACCTGCAGCTCCCATGAACATCCCAACCACTCCTAGGCAAAGGCAAGACAACCTTCCAGGTCCACCAATGAGACCTGTGGTAACTATTCGGAGTAGATTGGAGCAAAACCTACAGATGACTCCAGCTAAGTTATCCATCTATGAGCTCATACAATAGTCCCCAAAGCATAGGGAGACTCTAATGGAGATTTTAAGAACAATTGAGCTTCAACCGCAAGATGCGAATGCATTCACTCACTTTGTGGGACAAGTGCAAGAATGCCAGGAACCTGTAATCCGATTCTATGATCATGAGATTAAGACAGTTTCTGTTACCTTACCAGACCCTCCGCTAAACATTGTAGCGGCCATCAATAACTTACCTTTCAAGAGGGTTTTGGTCGATATAGGTTCATCGATAAACATCATCACAACAACTGCAATAGAGCACCTCAAGATACCCAAGACCAATATCATTCCAGGAACTTACACATTGAGAGCTTTTAATGATGCTTTATGCAATACTATGGGAACGATAGTCCTACCCATCAAGGTGGGGCACAAGACCATCCCCATGATGTGTCATGTCTTGGAAGGTGCTATGCAGTACAACATCCTCTTAGGGCACCCTTGGATAAGGGCCATGAAGTGTGTGCCTTCGATCTTGCACCAGTGTGTCAAGTATGTGCATGAAAGCAAAGTCTATGTGGTTCTGGCTGATGAAGAGCCTTTTAAATACGTTAATCAGGTGGATATTCTGGGAGAATTCATGATCCCTTCTACTCACCTATACGTGGCACCTTCATCCCCAACCACACAAGTGGATAACAAAGACAAAGGGGTAAGAAAAGACCCATGCACATCAACACCTCCTGGTGCACTCAAGATAGTCAATGCTTCTAAAGTACCATCAATGTCAAAACCAAAAGACAATCAGAAGCTAAAGGCCCCCTTAGTTAAGGAAGAGAGGCCCAAAGAAGTGCCAACTATAGCCATTGCTGAAATGCCAAGTCCTATGGAAGAGGAAGATCCTCAAGATCAAGATGAAGATAGTGATTATCACCCTGCTTCACCAGTATCATCCGTGGGGTCATCCACATCGCATGCATCAATACACTTGGCAAGTACAGGCATAGGGGAATACCTTGTGTAGAACATCACCTTTACGCCTATCATTGAGTCTGCATAGGACATAGGGAGGCCTAAAGACTTGAGGCCGCCAGTAGGAATAGTGGTTCCACTTGGAATCCCTCCCAACCAAACCAATTTTGTCTATGTCGGCCTGGACTATGCTCATAAGTCTTCAGATATAGAAGGAGATGGTGATGAATTATTCATAGTCAATGTTCATTACCTCTCTAATCCTGAGTTTGCTCTAAGCTACTTTGAGCATTGCCATTGGCATGGCTATGGCCTTGGCGTATATGAGCAGGGGTGCAGGAGGCCTTACGAGCCACTATATCAGCTTCCTTTCGATAGATTTGGCTTAGGCTATTATAGCGGAGGTCGAGATGACTCGCTTGTAGTGGCATTGGAAATATTAAGCATAGGGTTGGGAGAAGACATTGATTTCATTCCTTATCACCCCCTAAGAATAGCAAACTTGAGCAATAGACAAGTGGCCACGGTAAACATACCACCTCCAAAAACTTATCATCCAAACACCTCAATTGATTCCACCCCAATAGGGTACAACTCATGGGATGAGGAGAATGGATATGAAGCAAGTGATGATGAGGCGCAACTTGGCTTAGCCTATCAAGGGCCTCGCTATTTACAAAGGTTCACATGGTCCATCCATGATGAGATTGAATATACATCAGATGAAAGTGACTATGAATCAGAAGACTCAATAGAAAGAGCTTACTTAGGCTTAAGCCATCAACCCCTGACTTTGGGGCAAGAGACAAATGCAAATGGGTTCTTCATAAGTGATGAAGAATATGAAGATGAAATAGAGATGGCCTACTTAGGGCCAAGACATGAGCCCCTTGTCTTAGGGCCGCATACCAATGCTAATGATTTCTGGATAAGTGATGATGACTTTGAGGATGAGATCGAGATGGCTTATCTTGGACCTCACCACTTGTGGTAAGTCAATGAGCTAGTAGAGAGAGAGGTGGCACTTCATGCCATAGACCCTCAACTCCAATTTTTGGGGAGACCTATTGACCTAGCTGCCATTCATCGGATGGTTAATCCCCCTCTACCTACATTTAGAGAGCAGTTAGAGCCCAATGATCCTATTGTCCGCCCTACTCATGGGCCAGATCCAAAAATTCCCATTCCTCCAGAACCTCATCATGAGTATGGAAGGGAAACCCCTGAGACAAGATTGCACCCATGTGGTCCTAGAGATTTCATCCCATCCATCAACATGATCTCCATCGATTTGACCACTCCACTTCATAATCCATAGTAGATCCTACCAAATCATTGCATCTTGATATAGATGCTATTGATTGGGATCATGCTAGTTCACCCATAGAGCCAGAAGACCTCTTCCCCAATGAAGAGATGTTACAACCATTCCATTTTGCATCAGGTTGTGCGTATGATATCTTCCATGTTGGTTTGGAACCTGAGTCAATAGGTCCTATGAATCCCACTGATGACATTCATTTGATACCCATGCCTCATCAGCTAGAGGATGGGTCACATATGGCTATAGAAGCAACTTTCGAGGTGGACATCAGTGATGATCCTACCCAACCAAGGAAAGTCAAGTTCGGAGAAAGTCTATCTCCATAGGAACAAGCCATCTTGATTCCTCTCCTCAAGGAGAGGCCAAATATTTTTGCTTGGACTTACAAAGACATGCCAGGGATAGATCCAAAGTTAGTCATTCACAACCTTTCATTGGATCCCATGAAGAAGCCAATCAAGCAAAAATTGAGGAAAATGCATCCAACCATCGCTTTGATGGTAAAGAACGAATTGCAAAAACTATTGGATGCAGTATTCATAGTTCCTATCGACTACCCTGAGTGGGTGTCAAACATGGTACCCATAGGGAAACCTGATGGAAGAGTCCGTATCTGCATGGATTTTAGAGATTTGAATAGGGCAACACCAAAGGATTCATTCTCATTGCCAAACATAGATGCTCTTGTAGATGCAACCGTAGGTCATGAAATGCTCTCCCTAATGGATGGTTTTTCTGGATACAACCAAATCTAGATTAAGCCCGAAGATCAACATAAAACTACTTTCATTACTCCATGGGGAACATTCTATTACAAAGTGATGCCATTCGGTCTCAAAAATGTTGGTGCCACATATCAGTGGGCCATGACATACATATTCCATGACTATATGCATAAGATCTTGGAAGATTACATGGATGACTTACTAGCCAAGTCCCTATTGCGGCAAGAGCATGCCGAAGTCCTTAGACAAGTCTTCGATCACCTCATAGAACACAATGTCCGATTGAATCCTAAGAAGTGCGTATTTGGCATAACTTCTGGCAAGCTTTTGGGATTCATCATATCCAAGAGAGGCATCGAAGTAGATCCTGCAAAGGTAAAGGCTATACTAGAAATGGCCGCCCCTACCAACATTAGGGAGTTGAGGAGCCTACAAGGCAAGATAGCATCCATCAAAAGATTCATCGTGCAATTATCAGACAAATGCAGACCTATGAATAGGTTGCTACGCAAGGAAGTCCCCTTTCATTGGGATGAAGAATGCCATCAAGCCTTTGCAGAGATCAAAACTTATCTAGCAACGCCGCTAGTATTGGCTCCACCAAGGCCGGACATACCATTTTTACTATATATATCGGCTACTGATTTTGCATTGGGCACCATGTTAGCCCAAAAGAATGCACAAGATAAAGAGCAAGCCATATATTACATTAGTCGCACCTTGGTGAGCTATGAGCTAGGATATGCGTATGTCAAAAAATTGTGTTTAGCAATGGTCTTTGCAACTCGAAAGTTGTGACACTACATGTTGAGCCATACGACCTACGTCATATCAAAACAAAATCCTTTGTAGTACATGATGAGCAAGACATATCACAATACACGTACCACAAAGTGGATCATGCTATTGATAGAATTTGATCTAGAGTTCATAAGCCAAAATTCCATCAAGGGACAAGTCATAGCAGATCAATTAGCAGAGGTGCCTCTTCAGGATAACAAGCCTCTCACCATAGAGTTGCCTGATGATGCGGTCTTTGCATTATCAGATCCGCCAGAACTCGAAGAACCTAAGAGAGAAAAATACATGTCATTGTTCTTCGATGGTTCGAAGTGTGAACAAGGAGGCAGAGTAGGGATTGTCTTTATCACATCGTAGGGTGCTCCATTGCCCTTATCATTCAAACTAGACTTCCCATGCACAAACAACAATACAAAATATGAAGCATTGATCCTGGGACTCCAAACAGCCATAGCAATGGGCATTAAAATATTGAATATCTTTGGTGACTCCTTGCTCATAGTAAACCAGGTCAAAGGACTCTTCCAATGCAGGTGCCCACTCCTGAAGACTTACAAGGAACTTGTTGACAATTACTTAGCCCGACTGGAATGGTACGACATCGAGGCAATCCCTCATACATCAAATAGATTTGTAGACACTATGGCCTCTTTGGGATCCTTAATCCCTCAGAATCCATCTACTGATTTTACAACCATTCATGTGAAAGTGCTTTCGCACTCAACAATACGTCATGAAGCTTTTGACAATCAAGAATCAGTCAACATGATCAACATCGAACCAAATCAAGATTGGTCCTTCATAGCCAGAGGTTTCTTGCAAATAACACCTTGGGGGTCATTGATCTCCCAAGGACCCATAGAGTGTGGTGCGACCATATACCATAGAGTTGTTCCTCAATCCATGTTCACTACCTCGAAAATGTAGGAAGAGCAAGTTGTCTATTCTATAGAGGTTGTGGCCTATCAGGATTGGCTTTCCCAACTACGGGACTTCCTGAAGCTCGGAATAATACCTCAAGGTTTGTCACATACTAAAAGGTGAACATTTAAATAGAGAGCAACAAGATACATTTTTCTAGGAGAAATCCTCTACAGATGAGGATATGATGGAGTATTGCTCCATTGTCTTGAGCCCTAGGAAACATCTTGGGTAGTTTCACAAGCTCACGATGGAACATGTGGAGGCCATTTCAGTGGCATGGCCATTGTTAAGCGCATCTTGAGAATGGGTTACTATTGGCCCACAATGGAAAAGGACTACTGCGAGTATGTCAAGAAATGTAGTAAGTGCCAACATCATGCAAATCTAACGCACTTACCATCGCAAGCTTTGCAGCCCATCCAGGAAGCATGGCCATTTTCGCAATGGGGACTAGACTTGATTGGGAAGATCTCACCCCCATCCTCAGGCCGACATACATTCATCATAACGGCCATAGAATACTTCACTAAATGGGTAGAAGCGATCCCCTTAACATCAACAACTGGACCAAGGATTGCGGAGTTTATACTCCACAATATCATAAGTCATTTTGGGGTCCCTTCTAAGGTAATATCGGATAATGGGCCATATTTTAAGAACAAAAATGTGCATGCTTTAATGAAAAAATATCATATTCAGCATAGTTTTTCAACGCCTTATTATCCACAAGCAAACGGGCAAGCAGAAGCCTCAAACAAAATAATAGTCTCCATTTTGAGGAAGACAGTGCAAGAAAATCACAAGGATTGGCACATGCAATTACCTCTTGCACTATGGGCATACAGGACTAGTATACGGATGCCCACTGGGGCAACACCATTTTCACTAGTATATGGCACTGAAGCCATCATGCCTCTAGAGTTGGAAATCCTGACTCTACGCATAGCATTAAAAGACTTCATAGATGATGAAGTTGCACGGCAAGGCCACCTTGATCAATTGATGCTTCTTGATGAACGTCGAGTCAATGCTTTAGAGCATCTCCATGTTTACCAAGATCACCTTGCATGAGCTTACAATAGTAAAGTCCACCTAAGGGAATTCAAGGTTGGAGATCTAGTGCTCAAAGAAAACTAGCAGAATTCAAATCTGTCATCGCATCTACGAGATAAGTTCATGATAAACTGGATAGGTCCATACATGATTTCATAGAGAGTTGGGCCTGGAGCATATCGCCTTATATCATTAGATGGTGTTGAAGAGCCTGAACCTCTCAATATCATTCACTTAAAGGCATTTTACACATAAAAACACAAAAACATTCAAATATTTCATAAAACACAAAAACATTCAAATATTTCAAAAATAAAAAACATTCAAATATGTCAAAAACACAAACAAATCATAAAAGCATAAAATTTCAAAAATACAATCAAAGGCTCCAAGGGTAATTCATACCTTGGTCAAACAATCAAATCAAAGGCTCCAAGGGTAATTCATCTTGGTCAAAAATCATACAAAACTCCAAGTAATTCATACTTGTCAAAAAAAAGGCTCCAAGGGTAATTCATACCACTTGGTCAAACATCAATTCAAAAGGCTCCAAGGGTAATTCACACTTGGTCAAAATCAAAAGGCTCTCAAGGGTAATTCAAACCACTTGGTCAAACATCAAATCAAAAGGCTCCAAGGGTAATTCATACCGCTTGGTCAAAAATCAAATCAAAAAGGGCTCCAAGGGTAATTCATACCGCTTGGTCAAAATCAATAACAAAAGCCCCAAAGGCATCATTAGCCCTTTGGTCAAATTAATCAAAAATACAAAAACAACATAAAATCAAAAATACAAAAACAATTGCACTTCACATTTTGCATCCACATCATTGCATTGCATTTTCACATACATTACAAGATATGTCATGAGAGTCTTAAAAGTGATACCATAGTTTGTCGCACAAGTCATTCATATCCATACCTCCATCCACATGTGTGTAATTGTGTTTTTCAACACAACCATTATTTGTTGCTATACATAATATACTAAGGCTTTTCGGTTAGTCAACCAAATCTAGTAATCTTATCAAATTTTGAGGAAAACAACTTTGATTAGTAGAAAATAAGGCCTAGCTATGATAAAGCCTTGGATATTCAAGATCTCATCACTAATTGAAACACTAAAATCCTAGCTGGTACAAGGAAAAGATGAAAGTTGCAAAGTGGTCTAGGTTACCTTAAGTGAAAAGGATTATCCTTGCTTATCCCCCTATGCAACCGGTTTAAAGGTGTTGAGAATTGGCAAAAGGACAAGCTTTACCCTATCAAAATCCCTTGCTTAAATCAAAATAAGAAAAATCCCAAAGCAAAGTACATATTCAAAAGGCCAAGCATACAGTCCAGATTTCAAAGCAAAAATCTGATACACAAATCATATATTCAAAATACAAAAAAAGCAAGCTCAAGAAAAAATCAATAAAAATAAACAATGATTTTCATCACTCAGAATGAGCAAAATAAACAGTGATTATCATCACTACAAAAAAATCCTCGCTCAAAGAAAAAATCAATAAAAATAAATAGTGATTTTCATCACTACATATGAGCAAAAATCCAAAGCCAAAAAGCCAAAAAGAAGGGAATAAAGCTTGAATCCCTGGAATTCTCAGCATTGTACAAAACTGGAAGGAGAAATCCTTACGCATGATGATATGTCTATTACAATTGCTTCATGCATTTGTGTAGACCAATGTTTGAATGTGGATGAGCTAGCTTAGGTAACCAAATATTGCCTAGTGGTATAGTCCAACTAAGTCCAACATAAGGATGAGATGAACACTTGAGAATCCCTGATCTTAGCAATGGGCTGAAAGAATCCCTCTTGACATCGGAGGAAATGCTTGAGTTCTAACTCAAAATATACAATCACATGCACACACAGAGATCATGAAAAACTAGGTCCATGGTAAAAGCATTACTTTTCAAAAGTCTAAGTGGTAAGTAGACAACTGTTGATAGGGGAACTAGAGTGTTTGAATCTCCGAAAAGCCCCAAAAATTTTTACATAGCAACAAATCATAACATCATTCACACCATCATATTCTTTATAAGATTCTATAAATTAGGGGGTATCAACATAGTAGGACAGATACCGCATATATATTAGAAATAGTATATAGACGGCCACTGACTACTTTATATATTTTAATTTACAGAAACTTATTAAGAAAATACATTACACACCATTACATCTCATATATGAATACTTAATCAATTCTTATGATAGAAGTGATTATTTAAATTCATGATTATTTTTAAACTTTCTGTGGTATCACCCATTAAGATTGTCAATGTCATATGCATTCCGTATGTTTTAAGTGATTAGAGCATACAGGTTCATTTATACCATTCCATCACATAAGTTAGATGCATATAATTAAAGCAAAAATTAAACATGCATTTAACAATAACATTTGCATCCATGAAAACAAGTCATTAATCATCCATAAACCACATCATAAAACATATAGGCAATATCCATTTGCATACCATAAATTCATCATTCATCATCAAAATACATTGCATCATATCATCAAATCATATAAGCATCTACACATCCATCTAAGCATCTTCAAATATCATCTATCATCTAACATATCCATCAAATCATCATAATATCATCATCGCATCATATCATAAAATAAAATAACAACAAAAACATAAGCAATAAACGATACACATAATGAGTCATAAAAGGCAAATCTATCATAAAAATATGTGTGTCAAGTCCAATGGATATACAAAAATGCCCATGGGCTATAGTCATGTAGGTCAGTCGACCTCAAAAATGGATCAAGAACCAAGTAGAACATCAATCAAGTGTCGGGCCTGAGCCCCCTGCGCCATCTCCTCCAGTGCCACCTCCCCCTATGGTGGTGTCACGAGTCGAGTGATGTGAGCCTGTAGGTCTCTCTATCCGAGATCGGGTCTACTAGCTAGGATGGGTGGAAGACTACCCCGAGGTAGAGCACCCACTGACCTACGAACCACCTACACCTGTTGGATCCTTAGGGACAATCCCATGCCTCCTGAGCTGCATCTGAAGGAGGGTAACATGATCCATAAGACCCTAGATCCGAGCCTCATGCTCATCCAACAAGGACTGAAGCCATCCCACCTCTACCCCTGAGCCTACCACTGGAACCTCCTATGGTGTAGAAGTAGGAACAACAAACTGCATCCTGACATCGCCACCCCCAATAGTAGCCTATAGAGCTTGTATCTATGTTGTGAGCTGCTCAATCATAGCATCTCACCGTTGTACCTAGATCTTAGTAGCCTGGAGCTCAGCCTCGACCTCGTGCAACTATGCTCTCAGAGGAGAGTCTCTCTCCTCAAGCTCTAACTCCTCCTCCTCAGGAACATCAGGATCCTCTACTACCACCTACTCTATCGGTTGGCCCCATACCTCGGTCCTGGCTTGAACCCTACATCCTACTAGATCTGTGCCATCACCCCCACCATCATCCTTGCACCCTAGACTATCGATGCCATGCCACATCTGATCACCCCACCACTGAGAGTAGGCCTCTGTAACTCCCCCAACCACTATAGGGTCTACAACTAGGGCATCCTCCTCATATACAAGCTCTGTGACCTATCATGGAGGTAGGTCCCTCTCTGCTGTGAGGTGCCTATACAAGAATGGTACCAAGGGCACATCCTACTGCAATCCATACTGACGAAGAACCCGAGAGTAGAAGAAATACTCCTAGATGGCAATCTTACGGCCAATGAGCCATCGCTCGCATCATGTCCTAGCAGTAAAACTAGTTGGATCATCCCAAACCGGACACTCATAGTACGGCCACCACATGACATCTTCGACCAATAGTCTGGTAAAAGCATCAGTATAGTGGGACAGCTCCCTACAAAAGTGTGGCTCTTACGCTCCTCATGCTCTCGAGCCCATCTGGTAGCATAGCACTATGTCCGAGCCTCAATAGATGTAATCTCAGCTAGGAGCCCCTTAGGGTGATCTACCTTAATGTGCTCCCATCCCCAAACCTATAAGAGCAAACTACAAGCAATGTTGATGCATCCCCATCGATGGATGTGGTACAACTCATCATAGCACTGAGCCAATAGTGATCTACCCCATGCATAGATGATAGGCTCCTCGCTATCCAATAGGTCCTGCACCATCGCCAAGAGGTTCCAAGGGAACCTCAAACCCAAGCAATCTAGGACAAGAACATTGTTGATCACCATCAGCAACATGACATGTCTCACTATGAAAACCTGAGCATCATACCAAGTCTTGATAGATACTCCCCTAGACCCAGTCTCCCAGAGGGCCTATGTAGAGCGTGCTCCAAACACCCGAGCATAGACAACCACCTGATCAGTAGTGGTCGATGAAACAATGGGCACCCCATCGAACGGGATCCAAAAAATCTTGTAAACGTCCTTCGGCATGATAGTCATCTCGTCGGGTGGAAGATGGAAGGTGTTGGTCTATGGGTCCCAACGATGGGCTAAGGCCGTAAGATATGCCTGATCGGCCATAATGTGGGGCAACCTGATAATGTACTATAGCCCACGGGCCTTAAACCACTCCCAGTCAGTGTCATCAAATCTAGGAAGCAAGTCAAGCAGGAGCTTCGGGTCCCGAGCCCAAGCAGTGAGGATCTAAACAAAGCAGAAGAAAAACAAAACATAACTACAATGCATCTAAGGCATAATTCACAATAAACATGAAAATGGTGCAAAAGAGTATGAGTTACTCTAAATCTAAGCAAGAAAAGAATAAATTGCACCTAAGCAAAGCAAAAATTCAAAAAAAATCATAAAAATCAATACATAAAATGCAAAAACAAGGCTTAAGCTTTAGCCGTTGTCGCCTACAATGGTCGAAACCTGGCCACTGGAGGCAACAGCGGCCAAGGCCCAATGGTCAAATTTTTGACCATTGGGATTCAAGCTTGGCCGCTCTGAGGACAACGGCTCAGACGGCCGCTCTGAGCGACAACGGCCAAGGGGCGGCACGGCAAACCCATGAACCCTTGGCCAAAAAATCAAAAAATTACAATTTTGACAAGATAGCTTCAACAAAACAACAAAAGGGAGGGAAAGCAAACAAATTGGAAAACAAATCCCCTACCCAAGCATCAAAACTAAGCTAAGTTTGAGAATGCCCAAAATGGCGGAATAGGGGAATAATGGAAAATTTTCAAAAACCCTAGGCTAAAGCCACTGACAGATTGCAAAATTGGGGACCAACCCACCATGGCAAAAAGGAACCTAAGCCTAGTTACGGAGTTTGTTCATTGCCAGCAGGTTTAGTGATGTTCATTTTTCTCATTTCTTAGTGGAGTTCAATTTTACTTAAGCAAAGAAAAGAGAGCTAGGGTTTTGAAGAGAGATACCCGAGAAGCTCTGGCTCCTCCAATAGCTGATGTCTCACCTCGTGCAGCCATGTCCTCAGCACCAACAAGTTTCAAAGTCACAACCATCGCCGTTGCACCAGAGCTCTGAAAATAGAATCTTCAATAGTGAAAATGATAGGTCAAAACCCTAGAATTGCAAATTTTATATTTCCTTAATTATGCCTTGGTCGCTACTGATGTCAGCGGCCCGAGCTTCTTGGCCGCTCAAGGCGACAGCGACCATAGGCAGGAAATCAGAAGCCGCTAGACCTGACAACGGCCAAGCTCATAGATCAAAGTAAAGTAGTTCCTTCAATGAGGGAATAACAAAAACAACAAATAATCACACTTTGATGGTTTAGGATCATCAGAATGTTCAAAATAACAAAAAAATCACATAAAATCACAATCTCAAGTAGGCCTCGTATCCAGTTACCTACTCTATCCACTCGGTGATTGCAACGATTTGCACTCCATGTATTTTGGTGAGATGAGTAGGCAACCATAAGGCCACTTGGGGCAAAAGCAACTCATTTTGGAATTACGATATGTCACCCTTCAAACCCGAAGAAGATCAAGATGGTCGGACTGCTCCACGGGTGCGAAGGGGTCATTCTAATTCCCCTATGACATCAAAAACATTAAGTCAAAGTGATACAATCTAGGCATGAACAGAATCACTCATCCTAACTCCCTAAGAAGGCTATTGATAGCCGGACCGCTCCTCGGGATAGGGATGGATGATTATCATAAGCAATTGGAGTCACACTTGGATGTGGGATTGCCCATTAAAAGCAGCAAATGCTAGAAAGGAACCAGATTAGTCATATTGGTCAAGCGACTTGTCGCTTCAATCATTGTCATTTCTTCACCAATTCATTGTGTGAAGAGGTAGTTCAAAACTTCAACATAATCATAATCAAAATCAACAAAATATCACTTGATCATAGCAAAATCATGTTCGTCCTTTGAATCATTGCATACAACAATCACAAATTTCCCTTGTTTTCTGGGAACGTAAGCAGACATGACATCTTCAATTGTAGCTCTCCTACCGGTCGAAATTGTTGTAGCAGTTGAAGCTACCCGATTGAGTTTGAGGAATGAGTGCAATTTAACATGCAAAAGCCACTGAGCTAAGTCCTCCGAACATTGAGGCAATGATTCAAGGGATGCGCGCCATCTTGCATGATTGGGCCATCCGGCGTTGATCAGACCATTGATCACCATACACCCTACAAACGGATCAGTCTACATTTTTGCTCAGCGTTGTGTTTTCCACACAGCGCATCGCAAAAAGGGGCATCTGTAGACACCTAAATCATGTCATGCTTAGGGGAGCTACTTACATAGACACACTCATAAGATCATAAGACATAATATTGGACTTTCCAAGCATCAACAGTGGTTCTCACCACTCATTTGGGGCCTTTTCAAGCCATCCAAGCTTGGCCGCTCAAGCCAAGAGTGACCAGATTCTAGCCGCTCAAGCCTAGAGCGGCCAGACCTAGCCACTGCAGATGATAGCGGCCAGATCATAGCCACTGTAGATGACAGCGGCTAAGCCATAAGAAGTGGTTTATCGACAAACAGGCCCAATCTCGGGTGGAAGTGGCAGTCTGCATGCAATAAAGGTGAGCGGGAGTGACTTTGCATTCCTTTTCATGACCAGTTCACATAGGAGACTTGAGTTTGCATTTAGACTTAAGTTAACCGACCTCCAAGCATAAACAAAGGACAAAATCTTCTCATGCTAATGACCAGTTCGCATAGAAGACTCAAGTGGGCAGTTAGATTTCAGTTAACTGGCCTTCAAATATAGACAATGGACAAGAGCTTCTCATGCTAACTTGCACTACGCATGAGAAATTCATTTCTAGGGCTTGGACATAGACCTAGGGTTTCACACTATAAAAGGTGCAAGCCTAAGAGCACCAAGATATAGAGAGCCTTATCATATCCAGAGATCCTTTAATATTTTATCATACAGAGAATAGAGACCCGAATCACATACAGGAGATCATTTCAGAGAGAGAGTTCTCTTTGAGATCACGTGTGTGGTGGAGCTTTGACAAATCAAAGGGCATAACACCTACTTTCTTCAACATCAGATCATAGTCTTTGACCCATAGCTTTGGGGCAAGGAGAGCAAGGTTTTCTTTAGCGGTCGTTGTCTTGGACAGTGGCCCGTAGGCTTGGCTTAGATAGACATAGCATCTTTTATCTTGTTTTCTTATATCATTAGCATAGATTTACTTGATTCCATGGTATTGTTTTATCATATTTCTATTACATTCTTTGATTACTAACAACCTCATCCGGGGAGGCAATCTCGGACACCTAAAAGTGTGTTGTTGTTTCATTGCTTGCAGGGCCACAGGTACATCGGACGAAGGTTACAACATACGAGAGCAAAAGGGATCCCTCTAGGAGACAACCCTAGAGAAGGAGGCATCTGTAAGCCCTCATACATTTCCATGTGTGGAATCGAGAAGCTTTTATAAGCGCACCACCTCTTCACGGAAGGGGCACTCCTTGCCCACTTGTAATTTATAGTATCAAAATGGGTATCCCTAAGAGGGACCGACATGTAACCGAGCTTCAATATCAATAAAGAGATCCGTATTTTGTTATTTCATGTTATATGCTTTTTCCTCTTGTCTTTCCATTTTATCTTTGGTATTTTAAATAAGCATTGCAAGTAGGGTTTTAGAAAAGGGACCGGTGCATGCGTTCTCGGGGTCGCTACAAGTTTTCACTAAAAAGGTTTACTAGCCACCGTTCATGATAAAATCTAATTTAGGTATCATCAAAAGAGCTAGGTTAAATCATTGAGGACCATTATCTTGTAATGGTCTAATGATCAATTTTTTCATATAGTGTAGTGAGATATTTATTCGATGATATTTGACATGGAATTTTCTAAAAGTTGGTATGGTCTCAATCCCTTTGTCTATGCTTTAGGTATTACACCATCTTTGGGGTGCATTTCAATAAAATCGCAGTGATTTACCACTATCATTTTTGAAGAAATAAATATGGATAGCTCTCTGAGACCATGATAGTTGTTATATCATTGAGAAAGGACACATGGTGGGCTCATGCTTTATCAAAAGTTTCCAAAGGAAAGGATCAGAGCTAAAATAGTGTGAGTTTTCTGATTAAATCATAAATGGGCAGTGCTACTCATTAAATCAATAAATATGAATAGGCCTTTGATATTTCAATAGTCGGTAGATAATCAAAGAAAAATTATTTGCAACATGTTTGATCCATGAGGTTCTCTCTTGTACACTTAAATTTTATGAAGAGATTTTTAGGGCATTATCTCATGTTATTGATGGTAACACATGTTGGGAGCATGTTGAATCAAGGATTATCAATGAAAAGTATAGGGCTAGGTTAGCATGGGTCACCTAATGAAATCATTAAGGACACATGACTGGCTTATGCTAAATCAAGAGCCATCAAAGAAAAATTCAAGGTTTAAATAACATAATTCATCTGATCAAATCAAATCAATGGGAAATATTGGTTGCCAAGGCAAAAAATGAAGGGGCTTCTCAAACCACTATAACCACCTGTTTATCCCATAAATGAGAACCATAGACCATCCAATCCATGAAAAATGTAGTTGCCTTCTTCTATTAGTATTAAAAATAACATTATTTTTTAGTTGTTTTATAGCAAGTTTCATTCTAGGCACACGATTCATAACATTGACCAGGAGCATTCATTGGTGCGCATGATCGTAAATATGTCAATATTTGTAGAAATGTGAAGTCATAGACGTAATTAGTGCTATTGTAAGATGATAAATATCAATGGGCCATGTGACTATAAGAAAATTGTCAAGAAATACATTGCTATTGGCTGATACCAAAACACATAAAAAGAGCATCAATAGTTTGCAAGAATTCAAATTTAGATTTCACATCAAAAAAGGTTTATCATAGATCATGGAAAAGTGGAAAATCCAATGACTCTTAAAATATCGAAAAGAATGTTAAAACATATATATCACAAAGTCTCATAGACCATTTGATCTTAGTGATTGATGACTTATTCCATCTTTAAGAATTCATAAAAGAAGTAAAAAGTAACCCTATCATTGGTTGAAGTATAGCAAAGTCACTATTTGTAGACCAATTCTTCCACATATTATTGAGCTCACAATGATTGCCCATGTGGCTGCTACAAGCAATCTCCTTAGTCCACATCCAGAAGAAACTAATGATAGGATATCGAGCCAAGACTCATCCAATGACTCACAAGAAATGGTGGACCACTTAGATATTGAAGCACCAAAAGTTATGTCAATCATCCAATCTAGATGGTTTATGGCCAATAAAATGTGTAAACAAGGAGAAAATTGGGAGAAGCTCTACCAACCGTCTGACTGAAGTAGAACAATTTAATTTTATTAAAAAGACAATATTATCTCAAATTGCATCCCTAACCTTATGCCTTTCTTAATAAGGAACCTCCATGACAATTAAGTACCTTTACTATAGGTAACATCTATACATAATCTCATAGAGAAAGTAGTCGAGTTCATAAAGGTAAAATTACAAAAAATCCCCAAGTCCATCGACTTGTGCCACTTGGACATGGAATTCTAGAAAAAATGGCTAGCATATTAAAGGCAATAGCCATGGAAGCTCTAATTTTAGATACCTTGAGTCCAACGACATTAATTAAAAATGGATATTGTGCTCTATTTTGGGAGAATTTCTAGTAAAAGTAGTTGGTATTAGCGACAAAGGCTCCAAATATAGAGGTATTGAACCCTTAGACATTAATGGATCTAGATACAGAGACCTCAAGCCCATTAGCATTGAATGTAGACCCATCCCTCACTCAATCTTAGAGGGAAAATTTTGATTATTTGTATAGTTTTAAGACAAGAAACCCTAGTTTTTCCTTATAAATAGTGGTTTCATCTTCATTAAAAGGCATTGAAAATTATTGGGATAACCTTATGAAAAGAGGTTTTCATGGTCCCTCTAAATCTGTTTTATGTAATAAGGAGGAGGAGAGTATTGACCATCTCTTGGGACATTGCTCAATTATCTGGAATCTATGGCAATGGATTCTTAATATGTTTGGTAAATGCATGGTGATGAATAGTAGAATTGAATATTGGTTAAAGCAATGGCAAAGCACTTATAAAAGTGAGTCTTTACAGACAATATGGGATATATCAAAATATACAATACTCTGGACTATATGTCTAGAAAGGAATAGAAGAATATTTAAAGGAAAGAAAATCAGTTTAGAGGTAATGAAAAAGAAGATATGTTTAGCCATAGAGGAGTCTAAACCAACCCTATCAACTCACCCAATACCTAATTTGGAAGTAGAGAGTCTTGATAGATGGATTCAAGTCATTAAATGGAATTATGATGTTGGGTACAAGAGAATAAAAAATAAGGTAATGAATATAAAGTGGAAACCACTAGATGTGTTGTGGGTTAAGTTGAATTTTGATGAAGGATATAAAGGAAACCCTGAACTAGCTGGAGGAGGAGGAATAATTAGAAATAATAGATGAGAGATTTTGTCTCATTATGCTTTCAATTGTTGATTTAAGACAAATAATGAAGATGAAGCTTAGGCAACTTTAGAAGGGTTAAAAAAATGTAAACAAATGAAATGGAATAGAGTTTGGATGGAAGGTGATTCTCTCATAGTAATAAATGCAATTTTGAGAAAAGCGAAGGCTCCATGGAACATACAAGAGATAATTGTGGTTTCAAGATATTTCTAAAGAGTTTGAAGAAATCAGGTTTACACATATATTAAGGGAAGGAAACAAATGTACAAATAAGCTAGCCAATAGAGGGGTTTTGTTTGAAAATTGTGAAGTTAACATCTCCTTTCTATGGTTAGAGGAAGTAGAAAGTTTAGTTGAAGCTGAAAAAAATGTTGATTACCTAAATCAATTAATGATTAATATTTACTTTAATATTTTCCATTGGTAATATCTATTTTATTTTGTAAAAATAATGTGTATTCATTTATATTATTTATTATAATTTTTGTGGTTGCACTTGTGTTTCAAGAAGGAAACTAACAATCCAGATTTGTTAAAGCAGACTATGTTAGTGCGATGTTTTGGAAACATTACTCTCCTAAGATGAAAGGCATAGATAGTAGAGGTGAAGTTTTGGCATTGTGAATGCTGCTATAGGAAAATTTCAAGAAAGATGCTAAATTATGGAGTAATTGTATTCATACAGATATTTGAAAAGATCCAATAAATGAAAATCAAGAATTTAGACATTTCATGTAAAATTATGTAGGTTCTAACTATAGCATCTCAATTGAGATGAGAAGTGTATCTATTTGTAAACTCTCAAGCTCTAAAGAAGAGAGATGTAATTTTTTAAGGGTGGGGGACCCGAGTATAACCCATTTTATAAAGCAAAAAAAAAGGCATTGAGAATTTCTTACTCATGCCTAATATCTGGTCTTGTGTGTATTTTATTTCACTTTTATTCTATGTATTAGGACGAGGTCAAACATTGAGTTATTTTATAATAGCACTCAAACCTCTTTTGATATATCTTCTCTATAAATGAAAGACAATGATATCTATGTGAAGTTGTGGCTAATTTTGTTATGTCCTATTTATTATGTGTGTCTCTTGTGTGTGAATGCTTTATGTTAGATTAAAATTGTGTTCATTTATCTAATTATTAATGAATAATGCGTGTGTTTATTTTATTCCAATAATACATAGAGGATTATTTTGATCTTGGCATATAACAGTTGTTAGATTAGAGTTTTAATATACGTATTTCTCTCCCTTTTCCTTTGGTATATGCAAGTAGTTAGAAAAAAGTGTGTTGAAGATTAAATAAAAAAGGAGTCAACCTTGGTAATATTTTAAAATCTGCCATGTGAGTTGCATCACACCTTCACAAATCTTCTCATTGTGTCACTATATGTGAGGCACAAGTGTCAAATGCATTTGGCTACTATAACAGATGAATGTGACATTTTGAGATGACAATGCAATGGTCACCATAAAGAATATCAATGTTAATGCCACTAACCATGGCCATGCTGGGAAGGTGGATGCTAATGTTTAGATAATTGACCATGCACATGATGGGGAGGGAAATATTTATGTTTAGATGATTGTTGGCTATATGCATTATGTGTAGGAGGCTATTTATATTTTGCATGAGGTGATAGTTAGTGTTGATGTGATAAAGGATTATATTTCCAGTGAGACCCCTTATTATCCCACACCACCAAATGGATATAGGATGTATGAGGATGTCACTCTCTGGGTGGACCTTATCACTTAATCCCATTAGGTACTTGTAGATGATGTGATTGATATGTTTTACTCACATCCTACCAAATAGAAAAAGGTGCATCCATAGTATGATGACACATACTTGTATGACTTTAGGGGATGAATTTGATGTGTAGTTTCAATATAGCATTGGAATCAAGTTCAAATTATTTATATAAGTTTTTAAATTTTGCTTTAAAAATAATTTATTCATGAATGTATGTAACACTTTATATTATTTTTTAATGTATAAATTTTGGATATATTATAATTAGGTGGACCTTAACACCTATTGAGATCATGTCCTAGGCATATGTTATATGTCAACTCCCATGAGTAGGTACTTAATGCAAGTAATGATTCATCCACTCATTCTCCTCCTAATATTCATGTTTTATGGAGAAAGAATGGGGTGGATTTGATTCCATAATTGACAATATTTTTTAGTCCTATGGAAGACTACACATAGAGCTCACCAAGGCAAATCCAAACTCTAAAGACATGAAGGAGGTACAAATTATACCATTGAGTTATACATTATAGTTTAAAAGTTATTTTAAAAATAAATTAAAAATATTAACATCCACAGGGCCATATTCCATATGGGATAATCCTCATGGAGGATGTTGTTTATTTAATATGTGTTTATCCACCCATAATCTGCTTAGTGGAGCATAGTGTACAACCCTTTAACTTTTGGATTCAAACCTTGGACCTCCTATGTGTTTATCTAACTTATTATATACTTTAAAATATAATGAATATAGGTGGATGATGTGATGGAGGTTAAATATTTGACATAGGTTCCTCCATCTACTATACTCACATTATTGACTTTGACAATGTTTAAATTACATTTATATATACCTAATTTTAATTTTTATTTACCAATATAATTTCTACTTGATCTCATTATTATTGCATATGCATGTAGGTGGATGAGGCAACAAATATTAACATATTATCACAAGCTTCAACTATGCAATTATCCTTGTTGACATCAATAAGATATATGAACATCATTTTAGATTTTAGCTTGTTGAATTGTTTGTATTGATTTATATTTTTATAATATTTCACATGTTAGATTAATTTATATATTATATGCTTTTACACTATGCAAGTAATTCCAAGCAATCTATGCATACCTAGTTGGACAAGATGTATAGATAATGTGTATTTTTACTTATATTTTATATACATAACATTGTAGACTTGTCACTAAAGATGATCATGACATATCATTTTTAAAAAATATATTTTCATGTATTGATTTAGTTGATGTACACACATTTTAGACATGTTATATATAATATATATATTTTATATATTCATGTATATTTTATACTTCCATATTTAAAATTTGTCTAGTTAAATACACTAGATTATTACTATGAAATTCTATTTATAATTTTATGAGTTAGATCTATGACTTAGATGCATTAAATGTTTCTTAGGTTTAAATGCGTCCATAGTAAGTTAGATTTTTTTTGTTGTTGTTGGAGAATAAAGGGTTGTACTAGGGTCCCCCACCCTTGACAAATCACAACTCTCTTCTTTAGGGCTTGAGAGTTTACAAACAAATACAATTCTTATCTCAATTACGTTTGAATTATTGATTTTCACTTTTTGAATTTTCAATTTTCTTTGCAAAGTTGCTATCTTATTATACTTATACATATTGTGGATTTGTACACACTATAAATAATTAGAGTTTTATCACAATTTAAACCCAAGGCATAGAAAAAATGATACTCCAAACAATATATTTTTATTTAACAAGATAATAAGATAAAAACCCTATGTACCAAATTCCATTATCTCAACCAATTAAATTCCTCAACTTTCAAGGAGGTTAAGCTCGAGTCTTGCCAAGCAAAACATCCATAATATCAAAGTTGTTGTAATACCACTATTTTGTCAATGATGTAATACATATGGACCCCATTTCAATCATATATAAACTATTTAAAAAAATGTAAAAATAATGTGCAAAGAGACATATTTTTCATTTATATTACAAATTAATAGGATATTCAAAAGAGTTGCATGTAATAATATCTTGCTATGTTACTTAATGAATTTGGTACTAACCATTGTGCTTCACATAAGGGAAGGAAGAATATAATAAAAATGAGACTATACATACTCAAAATAATTATTCATGGACATGAGGACATGGAAAATCAATATGCTATTAAGATCCTAGTATGTGTCAATGACTTTTAACACATTTACAAGCACAAATACTTGAAAAATAGAATAAAAATATGGACATGGGAAAACATGATATAAATTATCCACATACCTAATTTTTGCATACATGGCGATTTAATTGAAAAAATATTTCATATAAAATGAGTGAAAAATGATTAAATGGCATGAGCTCAACTAGTTAAATTCCTTAGTTATAAGCTTATGGCAATGGAAAGGGATTTAGCCTCTCTTTGAGAGGTCCAAGTTTCAAAACCCAATTAGTATGAGGGGACCGGGACCCCTCATAAAAATCTTTGTAAACTCATTAAAAAAACTAGTTAAATTCCTCAACTTTTAAGGAGACCTAGGTTCAAATCATGTTAGGCTGTACATGCATAATTTTCAAGTTTTTGTATAACACTAGGTGGTCATGATGTAGTACGAGTGGGACTCAATTCAATTCCATATAACTGATTACAAAATATATATGAATGAAAAATGAAATCTAGTTTTATCATTGAGATAATATTTTTCATGAATAATCTATAGTGGTATGTCTTCAAATAGAGCTTTAGCTCTCAAAAAAAGTTTTAATATCTAGTCTCATTAGTACACATTTTGTTAAATAAATTGATTTTAAGTATTAGAATTAAAATAACCATAGTGCCTTGACACTACCTTGGAATTCAAAATTTTGGAAGAGTACAAAATAGTGAAATCAAGGAGCTAATGCCTTCCACAACTCCCCAAAATTTGACTAAGTCTAGCTCAAGTGTTGATTGGTTCAAGAGTGATTCACTTGTAAAGTGACTTAATTGTTTCATAGGGAGCAAAGCACTCAAGTTCAATAAACAATTTACTAGTAAAGTTGAGTGATTTACTCACTTCTTCGAGTGAATCACTTGCTAACTAGAGGAGGGGTAAAGGTAAAGGCATGGATCCCAAGAAGAATATTTTGAGAGCAACATTTTGGCATGTAGTGGCACACTAACTAATTTTGGAAGTCTTCTAAGTCTATTAGAGAAAGCTATGTAACATTTATAGGTGCATTATTTTGCTAAATATAACCCTAAATATTTACTCTTACTAGGAGTAATAGTTTCTCACCCTAGGTAACATAAGGGTAATTTCATACTATATATGGAAGCCATGGGGTCCATTGTAAGCACCTTTTGGTCATGAAAATTCAGAGCTACACTCTATAAAATCCATATTATGCAACACTTTGTATATCATGAAATTGGTGAGAAATTGGCAAGTCCTTAGCATTCCATTAGTGGTATCTCTCTCCTTGTTTTCTAAGTGTGTAGTTATTGAGACATAGCTCTTTTACCTATATTTTCATTTTCTTAGTAATTGCATACTTATTGAATGGGAAACATTTTTGTTATTTAAATTCTTATGTATTGATTGATCACATACACTTTCGTGCTACAATTATGTCTATATTCTATTTGAATCCCTCACACCCTTAATATTTTCATGCATTTTTATTTTTTACTTTACTTTTAATACAATTAGTGTAGGTTAACATAGAAAAATGAATGAGGATAGTAGGGAGCAAACCTCAATCTAGAGATTTGAAGGAAGCATTTGTCCTCCCTTCCAAATTTGTTGAAATAGAATTGGGGTACATTATTAAATTATAAGTTAAGTCAATTATTGATTCAACATAGTTTCTATAATTCCCTATGGGATGGACCATCACCCCACATAAATAATTCATTTAAATTAACACACCATGCACCATTCAACATAGTATATGGTATGTCCTATGGGGTAAACCATTGTCCCACATAAAACATTTCTTTAATACCCACCACACACCATTCAACATAGTTTTTGGTACACTACATGGGATCAACCCTCACCCCACATAAATTTTACTAAAATACCTATTAAATGCTATACAACATAGTTTATGGTATGCTTAGTGTGACACACCTTCATTATTCATCCCTTATTTACCTTTTTAACCCAAAATTTTATCGAATTTCTTTAGTTTTGCACAAATTTACACTCATCATGAATGAAGCGATTGGCTAAGAATTGATTTTTTTTGGCCAAGTTTTTACATAGGTAACAATTCATTGTGTTCAAGTCAACTGCTTGAATTTTTTTTTAAGTCCATTCTAGGGAGTGATTTGCTTTATTTTGCAAGCAATTCACTCTAAATATGTCATTTTTACATAAATTAAATACAAAGTAATTCATCGAGGCTAGGGAATTGATTTATCAATATTGATCTCAAACTACCCTTGATATTCACATTATTTTCGTTCTTCGTGTTTGATTTTTAGATATGCTTTGTAATGGTGAACCCATTACAAACTTAATATTTTTTATATTTTCATGAAGCAATGTACCAAAATAACATCATACCTCAAATTTGATTGCAATTTTGCATTTTTCATAGGTAAGAAGAATTTAGGGTAGGTTTTAAAATTTTTTGCCAAGGATCAAATCAACAAGTTAGTAGCTCCAAAATAGTTTTTTTTCTTCAAGATAAATTTGGAAAATGATTTGCTAACAAATACAAGTTTCTTCCTAATTTCTCCCTAGAGAGCGATTCGATCAAAGCAATTTGCTTTATCCCCTACTCCACAAAAGTTTAAATTTTTTTAAATTTGATGGGAAATCACATAAATTTCTTAGCAAATCATCTAAATTTACAAGCAAAATACTCTAGTTTGTAGGCAAATCACTTTGTAGACAATTTTCAAAATTTTGAAATTTTGACCTTGAAACTCTATTTGTGCATGTACATAAGCATAGGCTTATGAATACACACTCAAGGACACAAAGATAAAGAAAAAGACATCAATATATGGAAATAGTCACATACTATCAAAGGAACGCCAAAAGAAAAAGGAAAGAACAAACCACTGCATAGTTATATAAGATGACAAAAGTGAGGAAATTTCACCATTTAATATTGTTTCCTAAAAAAGGCAAAAGTTCAATGGCAAAACCTATCAATAAAAATACCACATACTAAGAAATTTGTTTCTTAGGCTATTAAATGAGAAATATGTCCACCGTAGCTAATCAAACTATTAGGAACCTTCATATAAAAACAAGCATAACCATAATAAAAATGTAAGAATTAATAGAAATGCTTATAAACTAAATGACCAAGAAAATAAAAATAACATAAGTGCTCAAGAAAATAACGGGATGGAAATAGAACAAACAAATATTAATTAAGTATAATAGATATTGTAGGCCTCTTTGATGGGGCAACCTCCTTGGAAGTAGAGCTCTAATGCAAATTGATTAAAATATGAGATACATTCTACTCCAAACCAATGTACTTATATAGAATCTTATTTACCTTAACCCTAATGCTTAAGGGTTAGACCAAACGAAATAGGGGACCCAAGATACTAAATCCTACATATAATAAAAGTAAATGTTACATCATAATGGGCCCATACACACTAGGAACCCAAGGTGCAACATACACCAACACTAGATAAGTATATAATAATGGTTGTGTTTGTATAGGGTCCTAACATACCCCCCCTTCAAGAACCTTTCTGCTCAAATATTAAGTGAATTAAATGATGTTGTAGTTACTCCCAAGTGGTATCTTTTATCTACAATCCATGCCAACGTACTAGAACATCAATGAGAGTGTGGTTGTAAAGTGTGCATGTATACCAATCCAAAAATACTCATGGGTTCTAAGATGATTGGTCCTTCCTCATCCAACTTGGGTAGTGTGAATTGAATCTATATATGATTGCCAAGGACCTTATTTAAAGATAAGACATCAAAAATTGGATGTATTGTATAAGAAGATAGTAATTATGGCTTGTAGGCCATGGGGCCAAATTGCTGGAACACTTTACATGGTACAAAAAATATTGGTGCTAGCTTTTGAATACCATAGAGTTTTAGTGATGACTATTTTAAGGGTTATATGAATAGGAAAACCATATCCTCGATGTTAAAACTATGCTCAAAATGGTGTTGATCTACTTGCTATCTCATATGGTTCTATGCCATGGCCAAATTATCTTTGAGGTATTCGAGTAGTTGTGCATGCTTCATGAGAGTGGAATCCACTATTTAAACCTTGGAACTACATGAAATATATAACAAAAGTGATGATGGAGGATGTTTGTAAACTACTTCATATGGTGTCATCTTAGTGGAGTGATAAGAAGTATTATACCACCACTCAGCTAGAGGAATCCAATTGACCCAATGAGTCTTTTGCTTAGATGTAAAGCAAAAAAGATAAATTTCTAATCACTTGTTGAAAATTTCAATTTTACCATAGGTATAGGCGTGGTATGCCAAAATAATATTGAGCTATGTGCCTTGTAGCTTGAACAATTCTTACCAAAATTTACTAGTAAATATGGGATCATGATCATATTTGATGGATTAAAGTATGCCATAATGATAAAAATGAAATAAAGAAATACTTGGGTAATTGTTCAAGCCTTGGAAAGGTGGGCTATAGGACATAAATGCGCATACTTAGAGAGAAGGTCCACCACCACTAGAATGACTATTTTACCTCTATAATTTAGAATTCCTTCTATAAAATTCATAGCAATATTCCTCCAAATGGTCTCTAGAATTGGAAGAGGTTAGAATATGTCTGATGTGTAAATAGTTTCACCCTTAATGCATTGACAAATGTAACATTCTAAAACAAAGGTTCAGATATCCCTTTTCATCCCTACCCATAAAAATACGTGTTTAACTTGTTCATATGTTTTTAGGAAGCCTGAATGTCCTACAATTGGAGAAGCATAAATTTCCTATAGTATAGACTCATGGAGTGGCAAATTTCTAGGGATAACAAGGTGACCTGATATTAAAGATATTATCCATCCCATGTAGATTGTGGATGAGATTCAAAATAAGTTTGAAGTTTCTAAATTAATGATTGTAAGGTAGAATCTTAGTTCACTTCTCTTTGAAGTTGGTGGGCCCATTGAGAAAGTGGAGTAGAGATGGCACATATCATACCTTGATCCTCATATTAATGGGATAGTGCATTGATGACTAAATTTTCCTTGCCATTCTTACAAATTATTTCATAGTCATACCATAGTATTTTGGTAACCCATTTTGTTTTTTGGGTATAGTTACACTATAGACATAAAAAATTGACCCATCAAAATGAGTCAATTCTTCCTTAAATCCTTAGCTAGCCACCCAAACTTGCTAACTGTAAATTTGGGGCCCTTTTGCCTCCCCCATTTGCCTTGTTTCCTTAGCTTTACCAAATTCATGCTTGGTCTAAATGGGGCCTGAATTTGACTTTCCATATTCATGCCCTGTAATGACAAGGTACGAATTTGCATTCTAGGGGTTTTTCTCACTAAAACCCCTCCCCTTGTCGACCCGTTTTAGGGTCAAACTTTTTCCACGGTGAAAATTTATTTTCCTACCTATTTTCCCTCAAAAAATCTTATAAATAAGGGTTGGATTCCCTAAGGTTTCATAATTATTTCTAAAGATATTCTAATTATTTACTCACTCATTTGCTCATGCTATCAAGTGTTCTTTTGCTACAAGTTAATTTTTTGTTGTTTTATGCTTTGGTGATTGCTATCCTTGGGGATTGAGTGGAGGAGTATTTATGATTGGATAGATAAAAATTATTGGAGTGCTTATTCCACTTATTCATTGCTCCTTTATTTCTCCATCAACTCATTAGGTTCTCCATTTACTTTAGTTTGCTTTGCAAGTCTATTTTTGTTGTTTTATGCTTTGTTTTTCATTGTTTTGAGGCCTGAAAAGGGAATCTGAACCAAATTCATGCCCAACCCATACAAGGCATGAATTTTGTAAGATATATTCATGATACCTATTTAAATGGTATGAATTTGGTAAATTAGGGCTTGGCAGCAAGTTTCACACCCTAAAACCCTAATTTGCATTATTTATTTTTAACATTTTGTTGTGTCCATCCTGTTTGCATTTCATTTTACTATTACATATCTATTTCACTTTATTTGTACATTTTACAAATTTCAAAGATTAATTTTGTTTTAGAATGGTCATTTAAAAGGACCAAGGGCACTTGACTACTACACCTCCAAGCCTAGTATTATAGCAGCCTAAGTAGGCTCCCAAATGTTGATCAAATTTTCTAGGGTTTGTGGAGTTATTTTGTAGGTTTGGAACCATTGGATATTTTGGATGCAATATAAATATTGGATCAATTAATATATCATATAATAGCCCTAATAGATCTTTAGGTTGTTTAGTATTTTCTTTTTATTATTTTTTCCTCAAAACCTATATCACAAGTAAAGAAAAATATTTGATTGAATATCTAGGTATTTGAAAGAATAAAAGCATATAGTGTGCATCTAAGGTTTTAATATTGTTTGTGCATATCCCTTGGACCCTTTCTCAAAGGCTATATTTTGTAATATTTTTTTTTGAAAAACTTATATTAAAACAAATATCATTTACAAGTTGGGATGATACTTCTCCCAACCTTAGCCAAAGAGAACACATGTTTACAATAGTAAAAGAAGATTTGCATTAGAGCCAAATATCCTAAACCATATATATATATAATGGTTATTAACCTATTTACAACTGTAAAAGAAGATCTACATTGGAGCCAAATCTCCTAAACCATATTTCTACAATGGTTGTCCAAATTAGCTAAACACTGGATTTGCTCACCAACTTGCCTAATCATCTCATCCTCAATAGCTATGTCACTGTGCCACTAAACCCCTATATCCTTCTCATTACCCATATTAGCTAGTAAGTCTACCAATTTATTTAGATCTATACTCACATAAAATGGAATCACATCATCTAATTCCCTCCATAATTCCTTAATTTGAGTGACAAGAATCCTCAACCTCCATGTCTTCAAAGCAAAGTTCCTCATGCAATCCAAAGCTCCTACCATTATTTGAGAATATGATTATAGGATTATCCTCCTATAACCTTGTTTTACTACCCAAATAGAATATTATGTGATAGCTAATGCTTCTACTTTATTGTTTGTGGCCCTTCCTAGGCCTTGCAGTTCCCAATAGAGCATTGTCCCAACATGATTCCTGCAAACCACTCCAATTCTAGCTCTACCCGGATTACCTTTTGTAGCTCCATCAGTATTAATTTTAATCCAATATTTTGGGGGTGGTTTCCAACTAGCTCTATCCTACCCCTCTTGCACTTCAAATTCCTTCTCCATTGTCCCTATAACAGCTTGAGTTTCCTCTTTAGCATGCACTACCACAATTTTTGTGACTTTGCTCCAAATGACTTGCCAAAATCCATCTAAAGATGAAAATGTTTCTTTAAATTTTTTGATATTTCTCTCCAACCACACTTGCCACAAAATGAAGTTTAATCCAAGATCTTAAATGGTACAAAGAGCTTTAGATTTAAATATACCCTCTTCCATATTTCCTAAATATTAGTTCGGTTCAAATCACCATTAACACAAATTTTATAAGATAAAAACCATATCTCTCAGATTTTGCATGTGAATGGACACTCAAACATCAAGTGGTTAGATGTTTCCTCACTCTTGTAGCATAAAACACATTGATATGGACCAATGATTCTCCTATGTTTGAGATTATCAAAAGTAAGAATTCCATTATGCATGAACTTCTAGGCAAAAAAGTTTACTTTTGGCCAACACTTGGGCTGCCAAATATTTCTCCAATTCTCAACCTGATATGCATTAGGAGGAGGCTCTGGAAGGATCTTATCATATCCATCCATCACTATGTAGACACCAAGGCTCCTGTAGAATAAAGCTCATTCATCCTCCTCATATCTACCTGTAATAAATCATTTTGCCAATATTTTAGTCATGATGGGTGTCAATTTCGGAGGGATTGAAATTGGCCACTCATCCAACTTCTTAAACTACTTAAAATTATAATCCCCCAACTGACTAGTGTTGAAATAAATTTCAATTTGGACCCAAAACCTAGTTTCCATGGCTATTTTTATTGGTTGTAGTTCTCAAAATTCAACAATGATAGGTGGCTATTGATCGAATGAATTTTTCCAAAATTATGCCTTTTCCTCTCTCCCCACTTTCCAAAATAATCCATATTTCATTACCTAAGATCCTAATTTTAGAGCTTGTCACACTAAGGACCCATTACCATCCAAAGGGAAATGACCCACCTCATTTGGGTTTACCTATCCCAATTATTTACTAGTTAAAACTCTATGAATAAAGAAGTTTGTTGGGAAATCCACCTCCAGTAAAGATTTCCAGCCAAAGCTTTATTATTTAACTTTGATCTCCTCAGTCCCAAAAATCCTTTTACCTTGGGTTGTATTACTTTATCCCAACCTAATAAGACCCATTTCCTCTCTCCTTTTATTCCTTCCCATAAAAATTTTCTACCCATCTTGTCCATCTCTTTCCAGATGGTATGTGGGGCAACAAGGATAGAAAATTTATAAATTGGAATAGCTTGAATGACTGATTGCAAAAATATTAATCTACCCCCATAAATTAACCATTTGTGAGACCAATGGTTGATTCTTTCTTTGATACAATCCAAAATATTCCTCTAGATATCTATTTTTAGTTTTTAAAAATGCAAAGGGACCCCCAAGTATACCATTGGGAGAGAAGTCCTCGTGAATCCCAAGATCTCTAAATTTTTTTCCTGAAGCATTTGATCAAGAATGAAAAATATCACTTTGGATTTTTTTATCATTTATGACTTGGTTTGTGGCCCTAAGGTAGACATTAAGTGTATCTCTAATCATTTTTGCTTCCCTAAAATTAGCCACTCGCACCAATCCTGTGTTATCCACAAAATTGTAGATGATTCAAAACTTCCTCACCCACCTTGTTGTCTTCTCATCAAGATGAGTCTACCCAAACTTTCAACTAATATGAGAAAAAACTAGGGGAAACAAGGATCTCCTTTATGAAGGCCTTGAGTAGCTCCAAACGGTTACGAGTGAAGACCCTTGATTAACATTGAGTATGTCGGAGTAGAAACATAGCTCATGACCCATTCTATCCAATATTGAGAGAAACCAAAGGCTACCATCATATTTGAAAATAATCTCCACTCCACCCTATCATAAGCCTTTGACATATCCAATTTTATGAACATTCTCCTATTACAATATTTTTGCATTGAATGGATCGCCTCCTGAGCTAGAACCACACCATCCAAGATATGTCTACCCTCTACAAAACCCCCTTGCTTTGAGGAGATAATGCTATGTATAAAAGGTTTTAGCTACTCAACCATTACATTTATGATTATTTTATATATGACATTGCATAAGGCAATAGGTCTATAATCTAAAATATGCATCCCCTCCTCCCATTTTATAATTGATGCAATTAAAGTATGATTTAATGCTTTAAGCATTATTTTACTATATTTGGAATCCTCTATAATAACCATTACATCTTCCTCCAAGTTGTCCAAGAAGGCCTAAAAAACTCAATTGGAAAGCCATCTGGACTTGGAGTTTTTTCGGTGCTCATTCCAAAGACTACTTTCTTCAGTTCCTCTCTATTAATGGGTTTAAGTAGGGCCTAATTTTCTTCTTCAAAGATAACAGAGGGTATGACAACAAGAAATTCTTTTGAGACTCTTCATATTGTACCATACTTTCCTTAAATAGTTTAGAAAAATAATCTATTGAATGAAAATGCATACCTGGAATTGTATCAAAGGAGTTTCCATTTTCATCTTGAAGAGCTTCCATGTTATTTATCTATATTCTAGCACAGGTAGCTTGATGGAAAAATTTGGTATTTTTATCACCTTCTAATAACCAAGTGGTTCTTACTCTCTATTTTGAGTAGATCTCCTCTTGGATTTCAATGTCCTTAACCACTTTACGCAATGTATCTTCCTCTTATTTGAGTTGCTCTATAATTTTTACTTCTCTAAAATATTTTTGAACCTCATCCCATATGGCCACCAATGGAGGTATTTGGACCTGGAAGTCTATCTTGTTATCTTACCTCCATTGTTTTAGTTGATCATTGACATAATGAAGCTGCTTGTAGAATCTAAACATTGTTGTCCCATATGTTGGGCGGCCTTCTTCCCACCACTGTGGAATTTTCTTTTGAAGTTCCTCTTTTTATAACCAAAATTTTTCAAATTTGAATGGTTTGTGATGCTACACTATCTTGATCCCCCCTTCCAACAAAATGGGAAAGTGATCTAAAACTGGATCCTCAAAAATCTAAAATTTTATATTCCATTTCACAAATGCCTCCTTTGAAACCAAAACAATATCTAACTTCACATTTTTGTAATCTTAGGGTTAGACATCATTGATTTATAGAATCATACTAGGGTTAGTTCTTGTCTTCTCAGATATTATGTGTCTTGTATTATTATTTTCTTTTCATAGTTTAGTTTAGAATGGCCAAAAAATAGGTGTATTCTTAATTGATACATTAAGAACTTCCACCCTAGACTTGGAGCAAATCCTAAAATAGTTCCTGGTGAACCCATCATTTCATATCCTCAAGTGTAGAGAATATAAAACACCCTTGTGGTTCACCTCGACTCCCAACAGATCTAGCTGAGAATCGTACGCAATAGGGCAATTTTCCCCCTCTACATCTTTGGTGAACCCAACATGAAAACATGTCTTAGTGGCCAAGATAAGAAGCTTATTCCTTTATGTCTTCTTGAAAACTTTAAACAAGACCACTAATTCTATTTGTTTATATCAGAAAACATCTAAAAACATCTTAATTTTTTTTGTGTATTTTCCTTAGTTTTTAGTTCTCCTCATTTTCCACTCTATCCTTTCTCTCTCCTAATGACTCCCAACCTTAGGAGTGGATGAAGGATTTCAGAGTCTGATGAGATTTTTAAGGAAAATAATCAAATTGATAGAGAAAATCATAATCTAGAAGAGGAAGAAAATGAAGAAGCTGGGAATGATCTTGATCCTACTAAGGGGCCCAATGAGAAACTTATTTTTAAATCATTTGAACATGTCCAAAATTTCTACAAGCATCATAAATAACTTGGATAAAGCTATGGAAGAGGAAGCCCAACTCAAGGAAGTGGGAACATATCATCATCAAACCATTTCACCTCAAGATATTCATAACAACCCCTTGATCAAATCTTTGCATCATGATAATATTGTTCGCAACCCAACATATGCTACTACTATAACCACTAACGTTGGAAGAATTCCACAAGTTTCTCCAACTAGTAGTACATCTCAAGATTATGTCAAATTTCCTCCTCAATCGGCTAATCTCAATATTTGTGCTTTTGCCTCACCAAATATTAGTTATCTTTTCCATCAACATACCACATATCATAACCCATACAATAATAGTGTCAATACCTCCAACATAAGTCAAGTTCCCTTTCAAAAACCTACCTATACCCCTCCCCTAGGGAATATAAGGGTATTGCATGACAACAATCCTGAAGTAGAGAGTTTAACAAATATGGTAAAACAATTAGTTTCAAGAGTGGATAAGATTTAGCCGCCTAGTTTCACCTACAACTACAAATAAATGTTCAAAACCTTAGACCCTATAATTACCTCTAGGCCCTACCCTAAGCATTTTTTAATGCCGATTTTGCTTATCTATAAGGGAACAAAATATCTAATTGAGCATTTGAGAATGTTTAGGAAAACATGCCATGATATCATATGTGATGACATGTTACTAAAAATTTGCCCTAAGAGCCTTGGTGTTATGGTATTAGAGTGGTATTATCAATTGCGTAATCATTCTTTGAGTAATTTTGAAGAGACAACTAAAATGTTTATCCAAAAATTTGGTGCTTATGTTGAAAATACTGACTATGAAAGATATCTATATGTTGAAATAAAGTAAAGATGAAATATTTTCAAAATTTTTATCTGATTGGAAGATTCTATAGCATAGGGGAGAGTATTACTAGAAGGAAAGGTGATTTGGTAGGTTTAGAGATGAATCCCAAGGTTTTGTAACAACTTTTTACCAAATCGTACAAGTGTATGATTTTCCTTGTACATTTTGCAAAAGACTCAAAACTACTTGTACGATCACCAAATCATACATTTGTATGATCCAAATCATACAAAAATATAGAAGGTATGATTTGCCACTTAGTCACTTTGTTGGAAGTCATTTTGGGATGCAAACTCAATAGTTTTGTAATCGATTTCTCCAAAACCCTAGTTTTTCTTAATTGGCAAGTTCCAACTATGCAATTGCACTACCAAATTGGGTAATTGATCAGTTGTACAATTTGGTGGTCTAGATGTATGGTTTCACAAAACCCTTGCTGAATTCCTCATAGATTTACCAATTTGCACACCTTTCTTCTCCATGAAAGATTTGGGTTATCTTTCTAGTGCAATTACCAACATTGTTTTATAACATGCAAACCCTAATTCATTGCCATTGAATTATTATCATCACCAACATTTATAGAAATCATACAACAACATAATGATGTTTTTTTACAACAATAATAATATGCAAGATCAATTCCTCAGCATTCTCCAGGGTTAAGAGTTCATAATTAGTATAATTCCATTGCCACAATGTCCATATTTCACACCATTCTGGCCATACTTGAACTAAACACACAATCACAACAAAATTCACAATAACTCACAACTATAATGTTGCTTTCATTACTATGGCTGAATATGTTTGTACAATTATCAATGAACAATCACAATGAACAACCAAGAACAACTATGTTCTACAAGTAATAACATTGAACTATCAAGAACTATGAATTATCAATCAATGATGAAAAACCATAAAAAATGAATGGGAGGGTCCTTATAATTCTTTCCTAGGCCATTCCAAAGTGATTCATGAGACAAAAACCATTTACAACTTCCATCCCCGTAAACAATCAACTTGCATTAAGGTCTTCCTAAATCTAATTTGATTATTATCAAATTAAACTTAAATGCACATTTCATATAATTTCACTTAATTTATAATTGCACATTTACAAATTTGTACAATTACACCCAATTATACATTTTATATCTTCTCATTTGTACAATTAAACAAAATCCTACAGGTGTATGTTTTGATAAATTGTACAATTAGCAAAATTTAACAACTAGAAAAAATATGCAAATCCTATTTTCACTTCTTCTTCTGGAAGGTGGATTTTCCGTCTACATCTACCCTCCCATTTACATCAGTCGGTGTCCTCACTGACTTAATATTTCTAGTCTTGGATAATGGATCTTGTAGAAAATCATCAAGCTGTATCAAAAAGCGACACATTCATCTCACAATTTGGTCACATAGTTGATGAGTTCTAGAGCCTTCAACCCATATTTGTTGGATTTCTTAGCCAAGAGTTAAACTAACTCCTCTCACTCTGATGCTCCTTACATATTTTTTTCATCAATTTTACTTCCATCTGAGTTGCTACGACTAAATCCTCATTATTCTTTGTAATGATCTTAAGATTCTGATGTATGTAAGCTTCACAAGCTAAAATATACTTATCCTTAGCCTAAAGCTAAGCCTTATGATCCATGATCATATCATTATAGTGCTTGGAATCCATTTACATCTCCTCAAATTTGTGATATTTTTATTGCAATTGTTCCTTGACTACCTTCAATTGGTCCTCCTGTTTGGGCAACTATTCTTATTGTGCTACCAGTTATTCTTCTAATAGCTTCATGTGCTCTTCCACTTGCTGGATCACAAGATACTTTTCTTGCTCCTGTGATCATAGCTTATACTCATAAGCAATCTTAATGTCATTACATTCATCTTATATCTTTTTCAAGCTTTTCTCAACCTTAGTCTTGCTGTACTCTATTTCTTCTTCAATCACAACCATATCTTTTTGAGTAGCCTCCACTTCTTCCTTTTGTGCTTCCTTGGCCTGATAAATTTGTTCAAGGCCCAAGCTTAGCCACTCGATACAATGTGTTAGGAAATTCAATTTCTATAGGCTGAAGACTAAATCTGAAGGTTCACTTCAAAATTTTGTATTTGAATTATTCAATGGACAACTCTGACACATTGCCTGATCCAAATACACTCATGGATATACCCTATAATTGGTCTTCACTCCGTCTGGTAAATCTACAATTCCCAACATTGTTGTTACCTTTCCCATTAATAACTACCATGGGTGTTGTGCATGAATTCGGGCTATCTATCTTGTATGCTCTTCACTACACACCCACTCCATGACCTTCTCCAATTTAGAAAAGTTTTTCTCCCTCCACTAATTTAGTTGTCCAACACCACCAATAACAAATTGTAACTTGGTACTAGTAAATATCTAGCTAACTTGTTGGAAGTAGTTCTCCACCTTGTATTGCTCCAAATTTTTCACACCCTTACCTTCAGGCTATAGGATCTGTGCCTGGAAGGGGGATGTGAAAAGGATGGCATGGTACCTCGGACTGAGAGGCCTTACGAAGGTCCCGCCTCTCGGGGGAGGTGTATTATGGTGATTTTTTGATGGATGGTGGGGTTCACTAGGAAACGTTTAGTGGCAGTTTCCACGCCTAGGTTGGAAATGTGTTTGATGTGTTTAATTTTAGATTTAATAATCCAAGTCCTAGGTTTGGCCAAATGAATCTAAATTTCTCTATATGAAGATGCAGATTAAATGAATACAAAAGAACAAATTAGGACAAAAAATAGAGAAAGTAAGTAAGATTAAAAAGTCATACCTGATCCGGATGTATGATAAAGATTCAGATTTTTGAAGCAGTCAGGATCATCTCTAATTTGACAGGATCATCTACTATCAGACAAGATCATTTGAGATTTGACAAATTCGTCGGACAAATTCGTTAGAGACCTACAATCAGAGAAGTAGACACAAAATGCAAAAAATGCAACTATTCTAACAAAGGGCAATGATGTAGAATAATAGCAATAACATTAAAATGATGATAATGAACAAAATATGAGTGCACTACAATGATTTGATGACAATTGGTGACTTAATTATGCATTTAAAGCTACATGGGTGAACTCCAAAATGCAATGTAATAAGAAATAAACTTAGATTTAACTAAATGCAGAACAATGTATAAAATAAAAGGATGAAGAAACACAAACTCTGGGCACTGATTGCCCCCAATGTGGACTGTAGTAGAAATCGTCTCAAATTGGGTCGAGATCGTTCGAGATTGTACGAGATCGTCTGAGACGAACTGAGCTTGCTCCGTATGAAAAACAATGAAGTTCCTGCAAACAAATTTGAAAAAATGCAAATGCAAACAGTGTTTTAAGGTGGTTTAGTGCATGTAGAATTCAAGTTGCAGGGAATTTCAGGTAGGGGGATGCTAAGGGGAGGGCCTAGGATTAAATAGGCTTAGGAGGTTGGAGATCATCCCTATTTGGGAGATCTCCAATGGGGAGGGTCTCTAACGACGTAGACATGCTTCTGCCCGGATTAGAGACGCCGTTGAAATAGAAGCTAATTATGAAAAATTAGTTTAGGGACAAGATTGTCTGGACATCCTAGCCCAGAAGAAATCGTTTGATCTGAGGCGATATCGTCTGATCGGCGACGATATCATTAAACAGTCAAAACAAACTCTAAAAATGGTGCGAGAAATGAGGAAACGGATTAAGCGGTAGTTTGGGAGCGATTTTGGAGGTTAAAATTTGAATTTGAATTATTTACTAGAGTAATTATAATTATTAAGGTTTTACTATGCCAATTTTAGGGTGCTACATTTTGCCCCCTCTTTAGCAAATTTTTTAAAGAAAATGCGTTAAAGATGAGTTCTTATCGATCTACGAGAAAGCAAAAATTATTCCCATTTTTAGGTGACGATTCTTGGTCGAATCGTACGACAGCTTACTATGGTGCCCCCTCCGTGTTTTTACCCAAATCGAACATTTGAGGTAAAAACATGAAAAAGCAAAATTTTAAAATGTTTTTAATTGTGTTTTGAATAAAATTAAGAAAAATAGGGTAAAACCCTAATTTATTGTTACTTCAAATGATAGACAGATAGGACAGACAGGAGCTGGCTTGCATTAAGCGAACCTGCTGGCTGAGGATGGAGAGGGGAGAGGTGGAGCTCCATCTCTACGATTGAGTTTTGCGATAGTTTGGTCTACAATAGGGGATCCCATCTCTCAAGGATTATGAGTTTTCTTGGACTGTCTGGGATAACACTACGATCAACAGGGCTCCAGCTTTGCAGCGCTACTGGAGTCAGGACGCAGATGATGCTCCCATTTAGCTAGTGGATGGGGATGACATAGGGGTAGCCGATGGCTATGATGCCTGGTATGCAGGCATCCACCCTCCTCGAATGACGAGGGCTTAGGGTCCGATTCATGCAGTTGTGCATCAAATGGGGAGGCGGTGCCAGGCGGCTATGGAGGCAGCATAGGGTCATGACGGGAGAGAGCAGAGGAGGCCACAGGCTCAGCAGAGGCTACGGTAGTGGGAGAGGAGGGAGGAGAGACCCCATTCTCCATAGAGAGAGAGGCCACCATCACCCGATAAGGGCAAGGGTGTTGACACTGGAGAGAGCAGCGAGACAGTGACTCTATAAGCTAAGGTTTCCCGCCTGCGAGCTCAGGTGCAGACATTGCAGGATGAGGCTACATGGCTTAGAGCTTGGGGTGGAGGAGTGAGCACTCAAGATTTAACACGTGCTATTGCCCAGATTACATTCTATCAGGCTCTATACTACCAAGCGGTGCCAACAGAGCAAAGGGTGCCATTACCAGCTCATATTGCAGAGCCTGTCGTGATGGGGTCATCTAGGACTCATGGCACCACATGAACTATGATGGGACCACCTACTCCACCTCAGGGCAAGGGAGGAGATGAGGCTGAGAGCTTGAGGGGTTCTCGAGACACTGCATAGAGGATATATGATTGAGAGGATTGAGTATGCCAAGATGTAGATTGTGGCATACCAATCTATTTTTGATATGATGTACATATATTTGATATATATATATAGATGAGATATTTTTTGATCATATGACTTGTCTTATGTATTTTTATGATGCTTTTAATGTTTTGATTGATTGATTTGATGATTCATGTAATTACGTCGTTGGAAATATTATGGTTGAAATGTCATGCTTGAAAAATTTAAATGAAATAATCTGATAGAACAAATTGGTTGTTTGTGATGTGATGATTTGATAAAAAAATAAAAGGGACTTTTAACAATAATTTTAAAGGACATTATCGCTATTATAGACCATTTCATGGAGTCGTCGCTCACTTGGTCATCAAGCTAATCCCGGTATAGAAATATTGCTAAAAGTAAAAGAGTGCTTAAGAGACTGTCTTAAGACTTTGGTGCAATGGTGAAAATGATGATGATGATGGTTTGTTTTTAGATTTTCATAAAAATAGTATGCATGAAATAATGTTAAAATGATTTTTGCTAGGCATAAATTCCTAAGTGTGATAAAATTTTTGGATAATTCCCTAGGAATTATACCATCATTGCAAAATTGAAGGTTGACATAATGACATAAAATAGTGATAATGTGCATGCTTTTAAAGCATAATTGTGTAACATAATGATTTAAGTCATATGGTTTTCATGATTTTTAAATAAATGGGGAATAAAAATTGGTACAATGGTTTGCGCTAGGCATAGAATATGTAGGTATAAACTTATACCATCATCGCGAAATCCAAAAAGAGATAGTTTTATTGCATGGTTGATTTTTTAATAAACAGAAAAGATGAAGAGGAAGACTTGCGCTAGGCATAAAATTCTAATTTTGATTTTGGAACTATACCGTCATCGCGAAAGTCGACAATATATATATATATATATATATATATATATATATATATATATATATATATATATATATATATATGTGTTTTGATTGTATGGTTTTAAAAAAAAAAAAAATTTGATTTTTTCTAATATGTATGTAGTTGTATTTATACTAAAAAACTATACTTTAAAGAAGAAAATGAATTTATTTCGAACAATTTGCAAAAAATATTTCAAAGTATCTTAAAGACAAAAGTTAGATTTATAAGGAATCCCATGTGCATATGTGAATTCATTTCCAATCTTGATTTATCATAATGATACACAAAATCTCTCAAATACAAAATGTGTGTGCAATTGCTATGTTCGTTTACCAGTTTTGAGCAAGATAATATGATACAAGTGATTTGAATGAACCAAATAAGTGTTCATTAACCATGATGTAGATGCATATAACCATACCAGACTACTATGTAAGTCGGATTATCAAGAGCTAGCTAATCCATAAGCAGACATAGGTCTGTACAAAAGAAGGTCGCTAATGTGACAGACATATTGCCACGCTAAGAGTTACCCAAGGCCAAGCAGGTTGGGCACAAACCACCTGTTATGGGGCTTACCTCACAGTTTTCGAATAATTGAGAATTCTAGGGATTCAAGCTCATCAACCCTTCTTTTCTTTTCAAAGGGTAGGGAAAGGGATTTTATTGCTTTTGCTTTTGCTTTCATTTCTTTTCTTTTTGTATTTTTGCTTGATAATGCTTGGAACATTGCTGTAATGATATAAAATAACATTTTTCTTTTTCTCTTTTTCTTGAACTTTGCTTTTTCTTTTTGTTCTATGCTAAGGATACTTGCTCGGATTAGCTGTAGAGCAAAGGATTTTTATTTTGGGTAGGGGTGAGCTTGTCCTTTTGCCAATTCTCAAAGATTCTAGACCATGTGCATGATAGGATAGCAGGGAAAATTTTTTGCTCAAGAAACCACTTCTACTATGTAGCATAGCATGGAAATTACAAATATAATCATTTTATTGTGAAAAGATGTGCTTGGTTTAAGTAAATAACAAGATCAATTCTCTATGCTCAAACTTTATTTAATTGAATTTTGTGAACTTTGATATAAGAGAGATTAGTAATCATGCCAGATAAAATCAAGATATTTATTTTGTGTTTGTGAAAGTGAGGGATTCCAAATAAATGCTAATTTATCCAAAATAATTTGAAACATATAACTGCAATATTTGTAAGAAGATATATATAAATACTTTTTGAGAAGTTTTGAGAATTTTGACTCTCTCTTTCTTCTTTATGTTGTTTTGGTTTCGAAAGAGTCAAGAATATTGCTGTTTTTTTATTTTTATCATTATTATTATTATTTTTTTTTGTTTTTGAAAGAATTAACAAGGGCCATAAATAAATACAACAAATAGTTTTGAATATTTTGATGATTATGAATGTTTTTGGTGTTTTTTTTTTTGAATTTATAAATTGAAAGAAATACAAGATAGTGATTTTTGAAATATTTTAAACAAATATATACAAGGATGAAGTGACCAAATTTATACATAGTAACGTTTAAGATGCAAAATATTCATGGGTTCTTTAAGTTCTTTACCATCTAAGGTAGATAATTTGTATGCTCCCGATTCAAATTTAGCAGTGATAATGTATGGTCCAAGCCAGTTGGGCTCAAATTTACTTTTAAGGTCCTTAGTTGCATTAGTATTTTTTTGAAGATTTTGAGGATTTTGATTTTTTTGTATTTTGATTTTAATTTATGAATTGAAATTGGTGGTATATACAAGATGATCTATATATACTATTGTATCGCTCCAAATTTTTCACACCCTTACCTTCAGGCTATAGGATCCGTGCCCAGAAGGAGGATGGGAAAAGGATGGTGCGGTACCTCGGACTGAGAGGACTTTGCGAAGGTCCCGCCTCTCAAGGGAGGTGTATTTTGATGATTTTTCGACGGATGGTGGGTTCACCAGGAAACATTTAATGGCAGTTTCCACGCCTAGGTTTGGAATGTGTTTTGATGTGTTCGTTTTTAACCTTAAGCATTCATATCCTAGGTTTGGCCAAATGATTCTAAATTAATCTAAATGAAAGTGCAGATTTAATGAATACAGGAAACAGATTTAAAGACAGAAAACAGAGAAATTACTGAACATTAAAAGCAGAATACCTGATCCGGATGTCTGATGAAGATTCTGGTGTTTGAAGCAGTCAGGATCGTCTGGAATTCGATAGAATCATCTGAGATCAGACAAGATCATCTGAGATCTGATGAATTCATCGACAATCATTAGAGACACAAAGAAAAACAGATGCAAAATACAAAGAATACAACAATGATAACAGAGGAAAATGACATAAAATAACAGCAGTGTTATCAAACTGAAACTTAGGCATAGAAACAGAAATAAATCATGCTAATTAGATGATAATTAGGATTTAATTATGCACTTAATCTAAATGGGTGAACTCCAAATGCAAAATAGTATAAAATACTGAATAAATTATCTAATTTGTAGAAGAAAACAACAGAGAAAAGGTTGAGAAATGCAAACTTCAGGCACTGATTGCCTCAATGTGGACTGCAGTCAAGATCGTCTCGTATCAGTACGAAATCGTCTCGCATTTGACAAGATCGCCTCCGATCTGAACAGGTTCGTCGACGACGATGTATGCTTGCTCCGACTGAAAAATAAGGTGGTACCTGCAACAAAATTGATAAAGAACCAATGCAAAATAGAGTTTGAGATGTTTTAACGTGTAGACAGTCAGTTTACAGGGAATTTCAGCCAGGGGGGTGCTAAGGGGATAGCTTAGGATTAAATAGGCTTAGGGGAGTAGTTAGGAGGTTGGAGATCATCCCAATTTGGGAGATCTCCAACGGGGGAGGGTCCCTAACGGCGCAGACACGCTTCTACCCGGATTGGAGACCCGTTGGAACAGAAGCTAATTTTGCAAAATTAGTTTTGCGACAAGATCGTCTGGACGTCCTAGCCCAGACGAAATCGTCAGATCTGGGGCGATATCGTCTGATCGGCGACGATATCGTCAAACGGTCAAAACAACCTCTAAAATTGGCATGGAAAAGGGGGAAACGGATTACCCGACGGTTAACGGGCGGTTTGGGAGGTTAAATTTGAATTTAAATTATTTACTAAGGTGAATGTAATTATTATAATTTTACTGTGCCAATTTTAGGGTGCTACATTTTGCCCCCTCTTTAGCGAATTTTTCGAAGAAAATGCGTTAAAGATGAGTTCTTCTCGATCTACGAGAAAGCAAAAATTATTCCCATTTTTAGGCGACGATTCTTGGTCGAATCGTACGACAACTTACTATGGTGCCCCCTCCGTGTTTTTACCCAAATCGAACGTTTGAGGTAAAAACGCGGAAAAGCAAAAATTATTTTTGAATAAAATTAAGAAAAATAGGGTAAAACCCTAATTCATTTTTACTGTTCATTTTCTGGTTTTTTAGAGCTCTGAAGCAAAAATGGTGGAGACGACGCACAGATCAACAGAGGTCCGGCGCGGTCTACGGGTAAGAGTCTAGACTTAACTAGAATGCTTTAATTTGAATTTACATGCTTTGTAGGTAATTTTTAGGTGAATTTTGAGCATCGCGGCCGTTTTTGGGCCGTCGACGTCGTCGGGACGAAATCGTCCCGATTTCGACGAAATCGTCTCAATTTCGTCAATTTCGCCCAAGGGCGAAATCGGCGAAAGGGGGACGATTTCGTCAAATTAGAGACGATTTCGACTTGCGAAATCGGAGACGATTCTGCTCAAATTTGGGACGATATCGTCCAATAGTGGGCGATATCATCAATTGCATAAAATTGAACTTTTAACTTGCATTATTAATTACTTGAATTGTTTATTAATGATTGTTTGTTGTTTTGTTGTTTATGTTTGCAGAGAGGTTTACTAAAGAGCAGGGAATGGAAGTATGGAGGGTTGAGAGATGACTTGGCCGCTCTCACACAGGCAGAGCGAGATCAGCTGGCACAGGCCGGCTTGCAGCATGTGGCAGAGATGCCACAGGTATCCACAGATATGGGGCTACTGACGGCCCTAGCAGAGAGGTGGTATCCGGGTTCTTCATGTTTTCGGCTACCGACAGGGGAGATGACTCCCACTCTAGAGGATGTATGGAGGATTCTAAGAATCCCCATACAAGGACGATTGATCACTCCTACGGCCAATCAGGGCCACGCTATGGGACGACTGTGTGGTGACCCGAGCTTCACCCTGGAGAAGGGCGGAGTTAACATCGAGGCACTACGCCAGATGCCTGGGGCATCTAGACTCACACGGGTGCTAGCTGGAGTGGTTGGTGGACTTTTGCTGTGCCACCAGAGCGGGTGCAGGGTGTCGTGGATGCTCGTAGATGTGATCTACGATATGCGGGACCACGGGTACAGGTTCTCTTGGGGCAGTTTTGTATTATGCCGGTTGTACAGGATCCTATATGGGGTCATGTACAAGGGCGGCCGATGTCTGGTGATGACATCGCTCCTACAGGTTTGGTGTTGGGAGCACATTGTAGTGCGGAGGCCGGTAGGGCTTCCTCTGATAAGGGTTGACGGGGAGAGGCCCCGAGTCTTCTACTGGTGGCTCCGAAGAGGGTCACAGCGATGGATCGACCTGCCTATGTCCCGGAGGCTACTGGATGACTTAGTCCCGGATCAGATCACCTGGAGGCCATGGAGGGAGCATCCAGGGTGGGCCGAGGATGGACAGGAGTTGGCTCACGTCAGGCGAGTCTGCTGGCTATGGATGGAGAGAGGAGAGGTGGAGCTCCACCGCTATGACCGAGTTTTGAGACAGTTCGATCTGCAGCAGGGGATCCCATCTCTGAGGGATTACGAGTTTTCTTAGACTGTCCGGGATAACACCATAGTTAGCGGGGTGCCAGACATGCAGCGGTTCTGGAGCCAGGACGCAGACGATGCCCCCATCCAGCCAGTGGATGGTGATGACGCAGGGGTAGCCGATGGCTACGATGCCTGGTACGTAGGCATCCGCCCTCCTCGGATGATGAGGGCATAGGGTCCGATTCATGTGGTTGTGCATCGGATAGGGAGGCGGTGCTAGGCAGTGATGGAGGTAGCCCAGGGTCACGATGGGAGAGAGGCGAGGAGGCCACAGGCACAGGAGAGGCCACGACAGAGGGAGAGGAGGGAGGCGAGACCCCCATCTCCATAGAGGCCACCATCACTCGATAAGGGCAAGGGCGTAGACACAGGAGAGAGTAGCGAGATGGCTACTCTTTGGGCGAAGAGAGATCATCTCCAGGCATAGGTGCAGACTCTACAGGATGAGGCTGCATGCCATCGAGCTGAGGTGTCACAGCTACGGGACGAGATTGCACGCCTCAGGGCACGGGGCGGAGGGGCGAGCTCTAGGGAGCTGACACGGGCTATTGCCCAACTCACTTTCTACCAGACATTGTACTACCAGTTGGTGCCAGAGGTGGATAGACTACCCCTGCCAGCCAACATTACAGATCCGATCAGGATCGGGTCGTCGAGGACCACGTCCCGGTCGAGGACTAGGACTACTCAGACTGCGATGGGGCCACCTCGTCCACCTCAGGGCGGGGGAGGAGATGAGGCAGAGAGCTCGAGGGGCTCTCGAGGCTAGAGAGTTGCATAGCTTTGTATTATTATTTTTTTGTTGATAGAGGATTGAGTATGCCGAGGTACAGATTGTGGCATACCAATCCAGTTTTGATGATGTACATATATGTTGTTGATATATATATGATATGAGATATGTTTTTGATCACATGACTTGTATAATGGTATGATGCTTATGATGCTTTTTTTGATTGATTGATTGATTTGATAATTCATGTAATTATGTCGTTGGAAATATTATAATTTGAATGTCATGCTTGTAAGATTTTAAATGAAATAATCTGAAGTAACAAATTGGTTGTTTGTGATGTGATGATAAAAATAAAAAGAGACTTCTAACAATAATTTCAAAGGACATTGTCGCTATTATAGACCATTTCATGGAGTCGCTGCTCACTCGGTCGTCAAGCTAATCCCAGTATAGAAATATGGTTAAAAGTAAAAGAGTGCTTAAGAGACTGTCTTAAGACTTTGGTGCAATGATGAAAATGAAGGTGATGATGATTTTGTTTTTCAGATTTCCATGAAAATATTATGCATGAAATATTTTAAAATGACTTTTGCTAGGCATAAATTCCTAAGTGTGATAAATTTTTTGGATAATTCCCTAGGAATTATACCATCATTGCAAAAGTGAAGTTTGACATGATGACATGAAATAGAATAGGTGTTTGTTTGTTTTAAAGCATAATTGTGTAACATAATGATTTAAGTCATATGTTTTTATGATTTTAAATAAATGGGGAATAAAAATTGGTACAATGGTTTGCGCTAGGCATAGAATATGTAGGTATAGACTTATACCATCATCGCGAAAATCCAAAAAAGAGATAGATTGTTTTATTGCATGGTTGATTTGTATTGATGAACATAAAATATGAAGAGGAGGACTTGCGCTAGGCATAAGACTCCCATTTAAGTTCTGGAACTATACCATCGTCGCGAAAGTCAACCAGATATATATGTTTTGATTGGATATTTTGAAAGAAATTTTTTGATTTTTCTATTATATAGTTGTCTTTATGGTAAACAACTGTACTTGATTTATTTCAAACAAGTTGCAAAAATAATATTTCAAAGTATTTTGAAGACAAAAGTTAGATTTATAAGGAATCCCATGTGCATATGTGAATTCATTTCCAATCTTGATTTATCATAATGATACACAAAATCTCTCAAATACAAATGTGTGTGCAATTGCTTTGTGCATTTACCGGTTTTTGAGCAAGATAATATGATACAAGTGATTTGAAGAAACCAAATAAGTGTTCATTAACCATGATGTAGATGCATATAACCATACTAGACTACTATGTAGGTCGGATTATCAAGAGCTAGCTAATCCATAAGCGAGACATAGGTCTGTACAAAAGAAGGTCGCTAATGTGACGGACATATCACCACGCTAGGAGTTACCCAAGGCCAAGCGGGTTGGGCACAAACCACCTGTTATGGGGCTTACCTCACAGTTTTCGAATAATTGAGAATTCCAGGGATTCAAGCTCATCAACCCTTCTTTTCTTTTCAAAGGGTAGGGAAAGGGATTTTATTGCTTTCTTGCTTTCTTTTGAACTTTGCTTATTTTTCTTTTTGTATTTCTTTTGTATTCTTTTGTATAATGCTTGGAACATTGTTGTAATGATATAAAAGAACATTTTTCTTTTCTCTTTTTCTTGAACTTTTGTTTTCTCTTTTTCTTTGCTAGGGATACTTGCTCGGATTAGCTGTAGAGCAAGGGATTTTTATTCTGGGTAGGGGTGAGCTTGTCCTTTTGCCAATTCTCAAAGATTCTAGACCATGTGCATGATAGGATAGCAGGGGAAACTTTTCGCTCAAGAAACCACTTCTACTATGTAGCAAAGCATAGAAATTACAAATATAATCATTTTATTGTGAAAAGATGTGCTTGGTTTAAGTAAATAACAAGATCAATTCTCTATGCTCAAACTTTATTTAATTGAATTTTGTGAACTTTGATATAAGAGAGATTAGTAATCATGCCAGATAAAATCAAGAGATTTATTTTTGTGAGTGTGCAAGTGAGGGATTCCAAATAAATGCTAATTTATCCAAAATAATTTGAAACATATAACTGCAACATTTGTAAGAAAATATATATAAACACTTTTGAGAAGTTTTGAGAATACTGACTCTCTCTTTCTTCATTATATTGTTTTAGTTCCGAAAGAGTCAAGCATATTATTGTTTTTATATTTTTATCATTATTTTGATGTTTGGTTTTATTTTTGTTTTTGAGCAAAAAATTTAACAAGTGCCATAAATAAATGCAATAAATAGTTTTGAAGATTTTTGATGATTATGAATATTTTTGATGTTTTTGGATTTTTATAAATTTGAAAGAAATATAAGATAAAAATTTTGAGAATATTTTAAACAATTATATACAAGGATGAAATGACCAAATTTATGCATAGTAACGTTTAAGATGCAAAATATTCATGGGTTCTTTAAGTTCTTTACCATCTAAGGTAGATAATTTGTATGCTCCTGATTCAAATTTAGCAGTAATAATGTATGGTCCGAGCCAGTTGGGCTCAAATTTACCTTTAAGGTCCTTAGTTGCATTTGTATTTTTTTTATTTTCTTTTAAAACAAGGTCGCCGATCTCAAAGGATCGATGACGAACTTTCTTAGCATATGATCTTTTAAGCTTGTTTTGGTAAGCACGGAGATGTTCCAAAGCATTGATGCATTTTTCATCTAGGAGTTCCAGCTGATTGAGTCTGCCAGCTCGATATTCATCTCCTACTTCGGTATCTTGAAGTAGCAGAGCCAAAGAAGGAACTTCCAATTCAAATGGAAAAACTGCTTCAGCACCATATACCAAAACAAATGGTGAAGTTCCAGTGGGGGTTCGAACACTAGTTCGATAGGCCCACAAGGCTGGGTATAATTGAATGTGCCAGTCACGACCAGTTTTATTGACTAATATTTTGAGAATTTTGATTAAGGTTTTGTTAGATGCTTCTGCTTGACCATTACCCTGAGGATAATAGGGAGTGGACCAGCGATGTTGAATCTTATATTTTTGGCATAATTTTTTAACATCTTTATTTTTGAAACAAGTTCCATTGTCAGAGATGAGATTTGCAAGAATTCCGAACCTACAAATGATTTGATTAAAAATAAATTTAGAGACTTGTGTGCCAGTGCAGGAAGCTAAAGGCATAGCTTCGACCCACTTCATGAAATACTCAGTGGCGGTTATGATGAACTTGTGTCCATCAGATGACATAGGATTGATTTTGCCAATAATGTCTAAACCCCATTTAGAAAAGGGCCATGGAGATGAAATAGCCTGCAGCTCTTGTGCAGGCGCATGGACAAGGTCAGCATGTTTTTGGCACTTGTCGCAATGGTGCACATACTCATGTGCATCCGTTTCCATGGTAGGCCAAAAGTATCCTATCCGAAGGAGCTTTTTAGCAATAACACTACCACTAAAGTGTCCTCCACAAGATCCATCGTGGGCTTCACTCAAGGCTGATTTAGACTCTTCTAAGTTTAAACATCTTAATAGGATACCTTCAAAAGATCTCCTATATAAAGTATTGCCAATTATTACAAATCGACTTGCTCGTCGACGTAATAACCGACGTTGGTTTCTATTAGAATTGGCAGGGAAAGTCCCATTTTGGAGAAAATCAAATATGTCCGTATACCAAGGTTCGGGAGTAGTTTCATTGATTAGAAACACATCCAAAGGCTCTAAGCATGACTTATTTGAAGCGGGTTCCTGGAGTCGATGAATAATGATAGTGGCATATTCGTCATCTAACTCCAAGGGCAGGAGAGATGCAGTCGCGGCCATAGCATCAGTTTGCACGGTTGCTAGTTCGAGGAATAGCTTCCAAGGTAACTTGATCAAATAAAGACATTAATTGTAAAACATAGGCCTTATATGGGCGCAGTTTATCATCTCGAGTTTGATAAACTTCATTAATTTGGTTTATAACCAGTTGAGAATCACCAAAAACTAAAAGATGTTTAATTTTTAGCGCTAGGGCAGCTCGTAATCCAAGGATTAGAGCTTCATACTCAACGAGTATTGTTGGTGCAAGCAAATGTCAATTTGAAGGACAGAGGAATAAGATGTTTTTGTGGGGATATTAAAATAATACCCGCACCAGCCCCACTCATGCATCGGGCTCCGTCAAAGTATAAGGACCATTGTTCAGTATGGTCGGCCTCTAATTGAAGGCATTCATCAGGAAATTCGATGATGAGGGGATGGGTAGATTCTAAGGGTGCAGCAGCTAATTGATCTGCTATGATTTGACCCTTAACAGACTTCTGTCCTATGAATGTGAGATCAAACTCGCTTAGAGCAAGAACCCACTTGGCTGTGCGACCCGATAAATAAGGTCGACTCATGAGATACCTCAAGGGATCGTATTTGGCAATGACATAAGTTTTTTGACTAAGCATATAATGTCATAATTTTTGCGTAGCAAACATGACTGCTAGACATAGTTTTTCTAACGCTGTATAGCGGGTTTCATAACTGATGAAGGTTCGGCTAATGTAATAATTAGCACGTTCTCTCTTTTCATCATCAAGCTGAGCTAACATAGCTCCTAAGGCAGAATCTGAAGCGGAAATATATAGGAGAAATGGGCGATCAGATTTAGGTGGTGAAAGCACAGGTGGATTAAGGAGGTATTGTTTGAGAAGTTCAAAAGCTTCTCTACATTCGGTGTCCCAATTAAAAGGGACATCCTTCTTAAGGAGTTTAAGAAAGGGACCAGTTTTATCCGCCAGCTTATCGATGAAGCGACGGATGGCTTGAAGTTTACCTTGTAAACTTCGTAACTCAGATATATTAGTAGGTGCGGGCATATCAGTGATGGCCGCAATCTTGAGAGGGTCGATTTCAATACCACGTAAAGAAACTAAAACCCCTAATAGCTTGCCGGATTTAACTCCGAATATGCATTTTGTTGGATTTAATCGAATAAGATATTCTCGTAATCGATTAAAAACTTTTCTCAAATCATCTAAATGATTATCTTCAATAATAGAGCGAGCTATGATATCATCTACATAATCATGTAGGATATCATGCATCATATCATGAAAAATGTAGGTCATAGCTCGTTGATAAGTTGCACCTGCGTTCTTTAAGCCAAATGGCATCACTTTCCAACAAAAGGTACCCCAGGGGGTAATAAAGGCTGTTTTAGCCTGATCTTCAGGAGCTATCCTGATCTGATTATAACCGGAGAATCCATCCATTAAGGACATCATCCCACTCCCGATAGTAAAGTCAATGATTTGATCCATGTTTGGAAGAGGAAAGTCATCTTTAGGGCATGCAGCGTTAATATCTCTAAAATCTGTGCAAACCCTAACTTTGGTAGCTTCTTTCTTGGTGATTGGAACTACATTTGAGATCCATTCAGCATAATCAATAGCTTGTATAAAGATAACATTCAGGAGTTTTTCTAACTCCCCTTTGACTAGCAGAGCCACTTTGGGATGCATTTTTCTAAGTTTTTGTTTAACTGGTTTAGCATCCGGATGGACCACTAGATGATGCATGACTACGGAAGGGTCTAGACACTGGCATATCTTCATATGTCCAAGCGAAGACATCTTCATACTCTTTAAGAAATGCAATGTATTGTTCTTGTTTTTCTTGACTTAATTCTGATCCAATATTGATTATGTGAGGATTGTCCTCAGTTCCAATATTAATTTTAATGACGTTTTCTACCTCCATGTGTAGATCTCTTTCAAAATTAGGTGGGGCGGGTGAAACGCCCAATTCTTGTAATTCTTGTAAGGTTAATTTAGATAATTCATCTTGAGGATTAGTGGCCTCAAGTTGGGCTATAGTTGGTATAGAACCATCAAAATAAAATCCATTGTGTAACATCTCTTCAACAGAGACATCATGGAAGATATCTCCTTCCAACTCTTCATCGGGGTCAACAATCATTTCGGGGTAAGCTATGGATAGCATGTTACATGAAAACGACTGATTTTTAAGAGGCAAATGAACATGCCTATCCAAATAATCTTGATAGCATATGAGATGATCATCATCTTCAAAAGGAAAGGGTTGACCCTTACTAGGAAATAGGCCCACACCACAGCGGGCAGGCCACGGTTCTACCTCGAAAGGTTCTTTCATGCCATTTTGGAAAGGTCCCAAGCCTTTCCCTTTATATCCCATTTTAAGCATCATGGGTTTAGCTTTACCATATTCATTGGTAAAATAACACCGAGCATATCCTTCATGATGAGTTTTGATATTTCGAGGGATTCTTCCCCAGTCATATCCTTTATAAATGAAGGCACAACTCCCGACTTGGTAAGTACTTCCCATAGGTTGTGGGAGGCCCAAAGTACGGGGAGATGGCGGTAAGTTATTTAAAAGAATTGAATCTTGCATGAAAGCATTTGTTTTTTCTGATATTAAGGTTGTGGATAAATCTGGTAAAAGTTCATCAGAAAGGGCATAAGATGTAGAAGGCTCATTACCTATATCTTTAGATGTGGAAGGTATGATAGTTGTTTCTATAAGATTTGAATTTATAGGGGTAGAACTTGAAGGATTGGTTGTAGATTTAAGATCTTTTTGAGGTTCTAAAATGATTTGTTTAGAGGGTTGTTGGTCTATATAGGAGGATGAAATTAATGGAGGGGAAATAGGTGAAGTTATGGGTGTATGTTTCACAGTTTTAGATGAAAAATAAGAACTAGGATGTGTGGATGACAGAGCGAGGGCAAAATTGCACTCCAACGGGTTCTGCCAAAGCACACATATCAAAAGGTCTAGGGTCACCATGGATAGTGACCAACTGATTTTTAAACTCAAATTTAACACATTGGTGTAAGGTTGATGGGACCGCTCGCATGGCGTTGATCCAAGGGTGACCCAAAAGTATATTGTACGATGCTGGGCAATGTACAATAAACACGGTTGTTTCTAGGGTTCTAGGACCAACTTGCAATGGGAGGGTAATAACTCCACACGTTTCTTGTGTTTCGTCATTAAAAGCTTTGATAATCATATCAGTTTTCTTCATTTCATCACTTCTAAAGCCAAATCGTTGGTAGAAGTCAAAAGTGCAAATGTTTAGAGATGAGCCATTATCAATCAAGACTCGTTTGATAGCTACATCTCCAATTAGAGCAGTAATGTATAAGGGATTATCCTTATGTAAACTGTGTTGTGGGATATCTTTATCCCGGAAGTCAATACAATCAATCTCTCGAGTGATGATAGTATTGGCCATAGCTTCGGGTTGAATGTTTTGAGGTACCATCATTTGGCTCAATGTAAGCATCAACTCATCCCTATGGGTGGGAGAGGATCTTAATAAATCTAAGAGGGAAATTCTGGCCGTAGTATTGGACAATTGCTCATTAATATTGTAAGGGGGTTTAGGTTGAACAGTAGGAGCATGATTCCCTTTATTGGGGTTTTTCAAAACAAATGGAGCCGATCCATCGTTCTGGTTTGGTTCTTGTTGGGAATTTTGAGCTTGTTGTCGGGTGACGACTCCAATGGTACCTACAATGTTATAATGAAGACGCTGAACTGGTCTCGGTTGAGCATTGATGGCTTGTTCATTAGAAAGGAATATATTAGAAGAAGGTCGAGTAGTGACTCTTCTAGGAAATGGTTCTTCTGGAACCATAGCATCTGTGATGGGTTGAATAGGATCTGATTCATTTTCAGAACTATTCGATTGGTTTGAAGTAATGTCTAGTTCACTTTCACTATCTGATTCTATATCACTAGAATCAGAAGTTTGAAAATTATGTAAGGGCCTGGTCGTAACCAGGGATAAGGTTGTGTCAAATATTTGAGGATCCTGAACAGGTAATTGTCCGCTAATGGTTCCTACATATCGGGTAGGAGGGGGAACATTATGATGTTCGATTTGATTGGCTACCTCTTTACCATGTCGTGGTAAAGGGTGTTGAAATATGTCTAGAGTTTGATTGGCATTTTGATTTTGATTTTGGGGAACGGTCTTTTGAGTATTATTAGGAGGGTTTTGTTTAGGTTGGAAGGCTTGCACTTCCATTTCATTATTGTCAATCAAATCCTGTATTTTATGTTTCAACCTTTTACAAGCGTTGGTAGAATGTCCAGGTCCTCTATGGAAATCACAGTGCAAGTCAGCTCTGTATCCGGGTATAGTTGGATCAGGTTCCCGGATAGCTGGTAATTGGATCAAACCTCTTTCGAGTAATTGAGGTAAAATAGTTGATAAGGGTTGGTTTAATCTAGTGAATTCTCGAGGAGGCTTATCAGGAGGTTTCAATATAAATTTTTCTGTTGTCTTCGTTGCATTGATATTAGCAACATTCTTGCTGTCAGTGACTCCATCACCGACAACTTGTTTGTTTTTATATTGATTTCTGGATGTTTTCTCATCATCCTTCTTCCTAAGTTGGCCTCTCCTAATGAGGGCATCTTCTACTCTTCGAGCTAAATCTATAGCTTGGTCGAAGGTAGTTAAGGTAGCAATCGATAGCTCATAAGATATCTGTTCTTGTAAATTGTTGATGAAAATGTCCAACATTTCCCTATAAGGTAGCACAAAGTGCAGTTTTCCTATCAATTGCCTCCATCTAGCTAAGAAATCGGCAAAACATTCATCTTTGTCTTGTTTTAAATTGTATAAATCTTTAATAGTTACATGCCTCTCGATGTAGGCACTAAATTGATGGACAAATGATTCCACTGTTTCTTCGAAGTTTCTCAAAGAATGAGTGGGCAATTGATAGTACCACTCTAATGCCATTCCACCTAAACTTTTTGGGAACATTTTTAGTAATAGCAAGTCATCATGCGATATATCATGACATGCTATCCTAAACATGCGAAGATGCTCTATGGGATCTTCGGTTCCTTTATATATAGGCGGGATGGGCATGGGAAAATGCTTAGGGTATGGTTGAGCTACAACTATGGGATCCAAAGGTTGACTACATATCTCTCGATAATTATACGAGGGACGGTAGGGATCTATCTGGTCCATACGCGAAGCTAACTGTTTCACCATGGCTTCCAGATTACTAGTTTGCCCCCCATATTGGTTCGGTAGGGCATTGACATGGGTTTTATGGGCATAGGATGGAGGAACATGAAGATTAGATGCCATGTTACTGTTGTGTAAAGTATTGGTAGGAAAAGTATTATGAAGGAATTTTGAAGTTGTATTATGATGTATTTCAGATTGTTGAAAATTTGTATTTGGCTTCGTTTTAGGTTTTTGTTTACTTGAAGCATATTGCTCAATAGTTTGGCGGAATAAAGTAGTGAAGGAAGGTTTCTTTTGTGTGGGAATGATTTTGGGTTGAATAACAGGTTCCTTAGGAGGTTGGATAGCCTGTTGTTTTGACATGTTTTGAATCATAGTGACCATATCCGTATTGGATGGTCCAGCCTTATCACTTTCTTGATCAATGAAAGATAAGGGATTAATGCGCACATCATACATATGTTCCAAAGCTGCCTGAGTGTCACTAACTTGCCCTTTATCAATACGAATTGCCACATTAAGGTCATCAATGTTATCACTGAGAAATTTCTTGAAATGATCTATGTTGTCAAAGGCAATAGTTCCATTTGGAGCTATTCTAGGGGATGAGGATCCATCCTCTTTAACACTTCCTTCTTGTTCCTTATCTTCACCTAGGTCATGTTCTGATGGAGCTAGAGTTTTTCCTTCCGAAGTTGGATCTTCAGGAAGGACATTTGGGTTTCCAGTTGTATCTTGTAACCAATCTTCTTCTTCTCCTAAAGTTTCTTTACCATTCCTAAGTTTAGGCATGGTGCTAAGTTTTGATTTTCAGCAAATATATATATATATATATATATATATATGCAACAAATTAAGAGGTATATATTTACTATATACCTACTACAATATTTGAAATGAAATATTTAAGTTTTTGCTATGTTTTTTTTTTTAGTTTTTCTTTGTTTTTTGAAATAATATAATAAAGACAGCAAATAACACAATAAATGCAAGAAATAATACTGAAGTAATAATCTAGTTTTCTATAAACAATTTATAAATATCATTAATAGGCTCGAGTTGTTCAGGAGTCATGAAGTGTTCTTCTTCAAATTGAAAGTTTTCTTTTAAAAATTTGATGAAAAGAGCTATAGTGATATTGTCTGTTTCAGATGCTGGTTGATAAAAGTAAAGCTCATGGCAATACTCTCGATATAGCACAGCTCGCGGAACTCTATTCCATATTTCCCTATCTGTAAGAACAACCTCTTGGTCTTCTACACAACCTAGGAACTGGTGCACAATGGCTGCGTTCTCGAGGTATTCCTCGAAGGTGAACAATTATGAAGATACTAGAGCTCTCCTATAAGCTAACCATCTATGGCAGGCTCTCTGAAGTTCATGATAAAAAACTAGTTGATGAGGATCCAGGATTCTATCTAGGACTAGCCTCTTGATTTGCTTAAGTTGTGTGGACCTAGATGAGATGAGACTAAGTCTTCTATCAAGTTCGTTCCACAGGAATTGATTTCTACTTGTCTCAGGCACATTAAGCATAGAATTGATTTCTACGGCTGCTAATTGGTTTTCTACATTTATAGTAACTGCTAACCTTTTCTTAGGAGCTACCATCTAAACATGATTTTAAACTTTAAATGTTTTTAAAATGCATCTATGTTTTAGTTGTTCTATATATGTTTTTGTTTTGTTTTTGTTTTTGTTTTCAAAAGGTTATGATGCATTCACGTCGGGTTCACCAAAATGTATCGCTCCAAATTTTTCACACCCTTACCTTCAGGCTATAGGATCCATGCCCGGAAGGAGGATGGGAAAAGGATGGTGCGGTACCTCGGACTGAGAGGACTTTGCGAAGGTCCCGCCTCTCAAGGGAGGTGTATTTTGATGATTTTTCGACGGATGGTGGGTTCACCAGGAAACATTTAATGGCAGTTTCCACGCCTAGGTTTGGAATGTGTTTTGATGTGTTCATTTTTAACCTTAAGCATTCATATCCTAGGTTTGGCCAAATGATTCTAAATTAATCTAAATGAAAGTGCAGATTTAATGAATACAGGAAATAGATTTAAAGACAAAAAACAGAGAAATTACTGAACATTAAAAGCAGAATACCTGATCCGGATGTCTGATGAAGATTCTGGTGTTTGAAGCAGTCAGGATCATCTGGAATTCGACAGAATCGTCTGAGATCAGACAAGATCATCTGAGATCTGACGAATTCATCAGAAACCTGCAAACAGAAAAATAGATGCAAAATACAAAGAATACAACAATGATAACAGAGGAAAATGACATAAAATAACAACAGTGTTATCAAACTGAAACTTAGGCACAGAAACAGAAATAAATCATGCTAATTAGATGATAATTAGGATTTAATTATGCACTTAATCTAAATGGGTGAACTCCAAATGCAAAATAGTATAAAATACTGAATAAATTATCTAATTTGTAGAAGAAAACAACAGAGAAAAGGTTGAGAAATGCAAACTTCAGGCACTGATTGCCTCAATGTGGACTGCAGTCAAGATCGTCTCGTATCAGTATGAAATCATCTCGCATTTGACAAGATCACCTCCGATCTGAACAGGTTCATCGACGACGATGTATGCTTGCTCCGGCTAAAAAATAAGGTGGTACCTGCAACAAAATTGATAAAGAACCAATGCAAAATAGAGTTTGAGATGTTTTAACGTGTAGACAGTCAGTTTACAGGGAATTTCAGCCAGGGGGGTGCTAAGGGGATAGCTTAGGATTAAATAGGCTTAGGGGAGTAGTTAGGAGGTTGGAGATCATCCCAATTTGGGAGATCTCCAACGGGGGAGGGTCCCTAACGGCGCAGACACGCTTCTGCCCGGATTGGAGACCCGTTGGAACAGAAGCTAATTTTGCAAAATTAGTTTTGTGACAAGATCGTCTGGACGTCCTAGCCCAGACGAAATCGTCAGATCTAGGGCGATATCGTCTGATCGGCGACGATATCGTCAAACGGTCAAAACAACCTCTAAAATTGGCACGAAAAAGGGGGAAACGGATTACCCGACGGTTAACGGGCGGTTTGGGAGGTTAAATTTGAATTTAAATTATTTACTAAGGTGAATGTAATTATTATAATTTTACTGCGCCAATTTTAGGGTGCTACAACTATACAAGGTTATTTGAGTATAGCATGTCTACGGTTGCTTCAAAATCAAAGGAGGTTTTGAAGGATAATCTGGTTGTGTTGAAGGTAAGAACAAAAGGTGATGAATAAAAGGTAGTGATAACAAAAGCTTTGTTATAATGTAGAATAATGTAGCAAAAGATTTTACTTTTATATATGTAAAATTGATCATGTTACAAAATAAAATGTAAGAGGGATAAGAAGGTTCTTCATTCTTATCACTATCTTCCCAGTCTTGATAAGATGGAGGGAGCATATATAAAATATATGCATGGGTGTTATTTGGCAAACAAGGATGATCATATATGAATGAAGAAAAGTGATGGATAAAAAATAATTGTGACAATGGAGAATGTATAGAACTTGATGTTTCAACCGTTAAATATTCTTCAAATGGTTTTGGGTCACCCTGTATGGTAACAATTTTATTTGCAAGTTCAAACTTCAAACATTGGTGAAGAGTGGAAGGGACAACCCTCATCATATGAATCCAAGGACTTCTGAGAAGTAGGTTGTAAGGTGAAGGGCAATATGCTACATAAAACAAAGTATCCAGAATATTGGGTCCAATATTAAGGGGAAAAATTATAGTACCTTGAGCTTCTTGAATTTCATTGTTAAAAGATTTTATAATAACATTTGATTCATTAAGATCTTCTTCCTTTGTTTTGAGTTTTTGGAATAATTGATAAGTGCATAAATTAAAAGAGGAGTCATTATCTACCATGATAGTTCTAACAAGTGTTTCTTTACTAGATCCGATAATGTAAATATAGGAGTCTTCTTGTGGAGTAGAGGAAGGAATTTCCTCATCATAGAATGAAATATGGTTAACCTCAAGAGGGTTTACACCATTAATTATGTTCTTAGAGAAAATGTGATGAGGAACAAATTGTTGGCTAGGTATTTTGAACAAAATTTCCTTGTGATAAATTTGTAATACTTCTAAAAGGGATATCTTTGCTTGAGGATTAATCACTTGTTGTTGGCTATCAAAGTGGAATTCAAATTGAGATTTTGATTCTAAGTATGAGCTTTCTATGCTTACATTCCATTTTGGATCATTCTCTAGAGCTAAAGATATTTTTGAAGGTTGGTCAAATGAGGAATCCATCTCTTGAATATCAGATTGGGTTGATTGAACTTGAGGTTGCTCATTTGTAGTTTTTATTACAATATTAGTAATATCATCATGATGGGACACATTAACATGCAATATTTGATTGGTTTCCTATTGTTGATAATTGAATAGGGGTTCTTGGGAGATCTCCATGTCTTGATTGATTATTGGTATTTGTTGTGTAGGAGTTTGATTGTTTACTAGAGATTTATAATCAGTTGTAGATTGTAATTCTTTTATATTAAAAATATCCTCATCAATCAAATCTTGAATTGCACATCTTAAATATTTACATTTTTGTGTCATATGTCCATCCACTCTATGATATTCACAATATAGCTTAGGTTTAAACCAATTTACTGTGGTATCAAGTTGTATTATGGAAGGGAGTTCAATCTTATTTGTATCAAGTAAATGCTTGAGAATTATATCCATTGGTTGATTGAGCTTAGTAAATTTACGTGATGAAGGTTTTTGAGAGGTTTTTGATACGTGCCTTAGGAATTCAGTCATAAAAGGGCCTAATGGTTTCTCACCTCTACTTTCTTTATTATGGGTAGAATGATGACAAGAAGATTGCGAAGTATGAGGTGAGTGCATGGTAGAATTGGAAGAATAAGTATTTTCTTGTTGAAATGAATGTGTTGTATTGAAAGAAGAATATTGAAATGGTGGAGGAGGATTGTATGTGGATCGATAGATATAATATGGATATATGGGAGAATAGATAATATCGTTATGAAGAGGATTGGCAAAGGGATTGTCCTGTTGGGGTAAGGATGAAAAATGAAAAAAGTGTGATGGAGGTGGTGTTGAATAGGGATGAGGTTGGTCATAATCAACAAATGTATTTGGCTAAATTCTTCCAACATTACTGATGGTCTCATATTGATTTGAGTAAAAACTCATGGTTTCTTTAGTACTTCTAAAAGTAATATTTAATATCTACTATTTATAATTGAATCTAAAACATATAAACTTGAAATGATGATTTTGTTATATTTTTTTCTTGTATACATATATATTTATATATTATTTTTTGTTTTCGTTTTCAAAAGGTTTTTAGTTTTCACGTCGGGTTCACCAAAATGTATCGCTCCAAATTTTTCACACCCTTACCTTCAGGCTATAGGATCCGTGCCCGGAAGGGGGATGTGAAAAGTATGGCGCGATACCTCGGACTAAGAGGCCTTACGAAGGTCCCGCCTCTTGGGGGAGGTGTATTATGGTGATTTTTCGACGGATGGTGGGGTTCACTAGGAAACGTTTAGTGGCAGTTTCCATGCCTAGGTTGGGAATGTGTTTGATGTGTTCAGTTTTAGCTTTAATCATCCAAGTCCTAGGTTTGGCCAAATGAATCTAAATTGCTCTATATGAAGATGCAGATTAAATGAATATAGAAGAACAAATTAGGATAGAAAACAGAGAAAGTAAGTAAGATTAAAAAGTCATACCTGATCCGGATGTCTGATGAATATTTTGATTTTTGAAACAGTCAGGATTGCCTCTGATTTGATAGGATCGTCTGCTATCAGACAAGATTGTCTAATATTTGACGAATTCGTCAGACAAATTCGTCAAAGACCTACAATCAAAGAAGTAGACACAAAATGCAAAAAATGCAACTATTCTAATAGAGGGCAATGATGTAGAATAACAACAATAACATTAAAATGATGATAATGAACAAAATATGAGTGCACTACAATGATTTTATGACAATTGGTGACTTAATTATGCATTTAAAGCTACATGGGTGAACTCCAAAATGCAATGTAATAAGAAATAAACTTAGATTTAACTGAATGCAGAACAATGTATAAAATAAAAGGATGAAGAAACATAAACTCTGGGCATTGATTGCCCCCAATGTGGAGGTTAGGAGGTTGGAGATCATACCTATTTGGGAGATCTCTAATGGGGAGGGTCTCTAACGGCACAAACACACTTCTGCCTGGATTAGAGACGTCGTTGGAACATAAGCTAATTGTGAAAAATTAGTTTAGGGACAAGATCGTCTGAACGTCCTAGCCCAGACAAAATCATTCGATCTGAGGCGATATCGTCTGATCGACGATGATATCATTAAACGATAAAAAAAACTCTAAAAAGGGCACAAGAAATGAGGAAATGGATTAAGTGACGGTTTGGGAGCAGTTTTGAGGTTAAAATTTGAATTTGAATTATTTACTAGAGTAATTGTAATTATTAAGGTTTTACTGCGCCAATTTTAGGGTGCTACACACCTATCCATCTATTTTTTTACCATAATTCCCTAGAATACCAAATTGAGGTACTTTAAGCAAAAATATTGTACAAATCCTCGCATATCTTTCTTATAGTGGGATTTGTTCCTCCTCTTCCTCTTGTGGAACTAAACTTCCTCCAATATTTTTGATTGTACCCATTGCATTCCATTCCTGTAGTGACATATGAGCTATAGTCTAATACATATCTTCTTCTTTGGAAGGTCTGACCTCTTCCACATTGATAATATCCTTGAGAAGTTGCTACTCTACCATAGGTTCATAGACTTCCTCTTATGGTTTAGGCAAGTTCTCCTATTGGATTTTTGCCAACCCTTCAACCTATGGATTCGAGTGCACTTCCATTTCTATTATGACTATCAAAATTAGATCAAACTATTCTTATGATGGCTATGTATTCTCTTGCTCCAACTAACTATTGCTTCCTTTCTTCACTATATTTATATAAAGCTTCTTATTTTTCTTAGCTTCGTCTGGTGGAGCTACAATCACTATTTTGCTTTTATTTTTTGTGGTATCATTGTTCTTTCCTGCTAATATTTAGATGAATCTAAAAAATCAAAATAAGTATTCTAAAGTAGTATAGGTTAACCAATTTTTTCTCCTATCTGTCCTGTGCTACATGGCACACTGATATCTATAAAATCCAAGTCCTCAAAATTCAAGTGCATCTTGCCTAGATTGTCTAGCATAGACTCGGGTTGCTCCTTTTACACAAGATTCTTATCCATCATCTATCTCTCCCATTGACTATGTGTCCTAATCCACACTGGACTGGATGTTGGTGTGATTGCCTCCTCTACTTGAGACAGTGGCTGCTCTTGCAACCTTTGTTCAAGTGCCTACTACTCCAAGGTGGGTTTAAGCTATCTTCATATCTTCCTTCAAGGATGAAATTCTCATTGGATGAAGTCTCCCCTCTATCAATCATGGGAGGTTTTGGTTTCCTAGTTGCCTACTTTGATTGAGATTTCTTTAGAGTCACTTTTTGAAGAGGCATAGTCTTCACCCATCATAATTTAGTAGGTTGATTTGGTGGCAATTTACGAGGTGGTGTCAAGCCTAGAAAGTGAATGTCTATTTGGGAAACTGCATCTAATATAAGAGCAATAGCATGAAAGGTCATGACAAAGGTCTTTTTCCATCTAGCCAATAGCTTCTAAATTCATTGTTCCAAATAGGTTCCTAAATCATATTGAACTTTATGGGTGATACCCTCCACATACTATGCCATCTAGATAGACATCTCAAAATATCATGATTCTCCTGATAAGAGAGCCATAACTATATTCATTGCACATGCAAGTTAATCTATATTCAACTAGCTCTGCTTGATTCCATGACTTTTAGGACAAAATATTAGCTATTTCTAGAGACTTAACATCTGTGAGTATAGTAATCAACCCGTGGGCCTCAATTTGGTCCACCATTCAAAAAAAAAAGTAAGTCATTTCTTAGGTAATATGAATGTTCTTAAAAATACCGTAGGTGAGAATTCCATGTTAATATGTTGTTTTTTCACCCATACATAGGTGTGATTCTCACTAGGTTTGTACTATTGTATGATCTGCAACAAGTATTTATTATAGAATACTTTATCTTGAGATGGGATCTGTGTTAATATACTAACCCTGGCTTTAGTCAATGCTGCTCTTAATGGATGCCTTTTGTCATATTTTTCCACCACTTCCAACAAAAATTAGTTGTTGGTTATCCAAAAGTGATATCCTTGATATCCACTTGTTCTTCTTCCTCTTCACTAAGTAGTTCATACAACTCTTCTGGGATAGTCACCCGATGAACCTCATTATGAAGTTCCCATCGATGTGCCCTTGGTGGTTCCATATATTTTCTCCAAAATAACAATAGTGCTCTTCCTCTACCACCATGCTAGTATCTATGACCTCTCCATGACCTATACACTCTCCCTCTCCAAGGATGATAGCCACATATCCCATTTGGCTAAAACTCTCACCCTTGACCTTGTACTGGGTAAATCTTGATAGTTCACGTAGGTCATGAATCTCTCTGGTGTAATGGTCTGGTGATACTTCCACCTTGGTGGCTACAATACTTTCTAAATGAGCTTAGAATTCTTGCATGGAGTTCATTCTTCTCCCATGGTTGATTTGAAACCACTTTTGCACAATTTGTATTCAAATTGACAATTCAAGACCAACTAAACACAAATGACTCCAAAATTTGTACAATTGCACCTAAAATGTATAGATACCTCTAGAAATTATACAGTGCTACTCAAAAACATACATGTATGCTTTAAAAATCATACAACTCCCTCTAATTCGTATAGTTCTACCTAAAATTGTATAATTGCACTCGATTTTGTACTTCACAAAAATGTACAATCTGAGCTTCAAATCATACAATTCCACCTAAAATCTATACAATAAGCTCCAAATCGTACAAGGATACATTAATTTCATACAATTGCATTAGAATCCATACAATTGCATCAAAATCCATACAATTACATCAAAATTACACAAATTAGGTCCTAACTGGTCCTAAAATCGTACAATCTCTCCCAAAATTGTACAATTTCACCTCAAAATCATACAAATGGCTTTTTAGTCCTTATTTAAAAATTTATGTTTTTGTCTAATTTGCATGATTCTTTGGCACCCTTCTACCGTTGATGTGCATTTTCTCCTATCTGATGCAATTTCAATGCACTTATGCAAATTTCCTCTCTGAATGGTGCAATTTCTCAATAGTAGGAATTCCTGTGGTAGTATGAAAATCCAATGTATGATCCTATTTTTAATTTTTTTCCACATACAAGGACTAAATTATCTTTTCTTTTCCTCCAGTTGACTTTTCATGCACTAGGGTTTGCAACTTTTCCCTCCATTTTACTTGTTCTAAAAAACTCAAACCCTAACAACAATTTTCTCTACTTGGGGTTTCCTATGGTGCCCTTACACTTCAAACCCTTGCTACCTTAGCATGATTTTCACCTATAACACAATTTTTGCAAACAATTCTAGATTTTCAAAGTGAAAACCCTAACTTTTATCATGTTTTACCACTTTTGACTAGCTTTTTCAAAAATAAGTAGATTTTATGGTGCAAATTCATGATTGGTCAATGAAAGTTAGTTAGTTAGTGATTTTTGCATACCCATGTGGAAGAAAAATCATCAATTGCACACTACTTACTCCCAAATTATCTGAAATTCCCTGTTGCTAGCATATGATTTGCTACATTGGTGAAATAATTTTACATGATGTTTGTTTTTTAAGCCCTAATGTCCTCTTGCATGAAATTCCACCAAAGTTTGACTCACTTTAGAGGAGTAGATTATCTTGTCCTATGAAAATGAAGTTCAAAGGATCCTTAGTATGTCAATGTCAAGACAAATGATTCAATATGTTAGTTGGCTAATACATGTTGTGAAGTGATATGCTTTGGAGGAATGTTATAACGAAAATTGAATGTTCTTTAATTTGGTTTGAGAAGGATCTTAGATTGTATAAGATGAATCTTAAATATTTTTATATCATATTGCATTCTAGAATGAAACTATTATGTAGAAGTGAATAAGTTTATTTGAATCTAAAAGTAGCTATAAATGATCCTTAGAATAAAGATAATGTGTTTTAAATTAAGGGTAAAAGATTATTATGATTATTTATAATTAAATGGTTACAAAATTATCCATCTTAGAGAAATATTGAATTGATCTATTATTTATACTTACAACTGATTGGTTCATTTTGAAATAAAATATTGTGGTTGTTTAAATGATGAGTAGATTGAGGCCATTGCTAAAATATGAATGGCATCCTTGTATATTTTAATCATGTAGTTGTCTAGATATTAGAATAACTAGATATTTGTATATGATTATCTTAGGAGATATGTATGGATAGTTTATGCATGTTGAATCTAAATGCTTATTGTGAAAAGAGAGAATCTATTATTTTATATAGAATGAATGAAGGTTTTTGGGACATGGCGCTCGATCACAGAAAAAGGAACTTATGGGGGTTCCACAATTATTCCTTTGTAAGAATTCGCTCAAAGAGAGGACTCTTAGGTGTTAGAAGGAATGGGATTAATGAGAAGGAATTATGGGGTTCCTTCAATTTTGTAAAAAGGGATATACAAAAGGGCAATAACATAAGAAATGTATAGATTCTTATACAATGGATTAAGATTATGATAAAATGAATAATGGATTCCTTTTTGTAGAATGACTAATAGAATTGCAATGGAAATAAATATGGACATTTTAAGGTTGGGTTTTCTCTCAAAAATGGTTCCTAGGATACATGATGTGTCTTTTGTGTATCTTTTATTGAAATTGTTTTGGAGTTATTATTAGCACTCATTTATCTATTGTTATAAATTGTACATATAAAAGAAATAGAATTATTTATGTTGTTTTACTTTCCTCTATTTTTACAATGGAATATGATATATGCAAATATGGTTTCTAATTTGAAATGTATAAATTTTAAAAAGGTTAAAATGTATCTCTCAAATTTACCCTAGGTTTGGGTATTCATCCTTAAGAGGTACTTATCTATAGATTTCTAAATTATTTAAACTCATAAGGTTAGGACCAGGACTAAGGGATATGTGATGTGACAATCCCTTAGGGTTACAATGGGCACTTTAGTAACAAGTCACTAAGGTGTGCTCTAAAATAGGACATGCTAAGAATTCCATTGTAACTAAATCCTAGTGATGGATTCTCCAACAGATAGTGAGATACCCATGTGAGAAATATGTCATGCAAATGATAATCATAAGGATCCAAATGACCATGGAGGAATTCCTATGGGAAAAGTTATTTGGTATGGAAGACATTGGAAACCCTTATTTATTGATGGGTGACCTAATAGATGATGCTGCATAGGTTACAATCACCTCTATTAAATTATCTAGAAGGTAGTTTAATAGTGCACATAGTTTTATACTAAATAAATTGTATGTAAAACCATAAGAATCTTGCACCTATATACTAGTAAGGAATGACACACTAATGAGAAAATTTGTGTCCCTTTTTTGAAACAAGCGAGAGGGTTAACCCTATGCTATGGTCAAATGGTCCTTAAAAGGAGGGAAAGGAAATGGGGTGACCACTCAAAAGGCATCCTTTAAGTTGTATGGGTAGTATACAAGGAAAACCCTAAAACTGCTATGGGAGCGTTGGCCACTCCTATCCACCAAAGGGATGTTGCAACATCTAGAAAACTCAAAATGTGAAGGAAGATTTTTTAGAATTTATCTAGATTATTTATATAGTTTTGATCCTTTAAAAAAATTTGGGGTTAGGTTGTAAGGTTATTACAGTTGGTATCAGAGCATGATTATAGGTCTGTAAGCTTTCCTATGATAAAATCTAGGTTATAGGAAAGAACCTAGCCATGACTTGATTTGATGTGTGACTTAGGAAGAACAAAATATTCCTATGGGTATGGTGGGTTTGAAGGAATAAACCAAACCATTAGTCAAGGACTGATTTTTACTCTTAGTAAAACACCTTACATAAAGTAAGTCTGATAGGTGATACTCTTGAATGATTGATTATGATAGTTATTATTTTTGTTTGAAAGATAAAACAAAAAAATTAAAATATGAAATATGAGATAATACCTAATAAGAGTTACTAGTGCGATCAGGGAGAATGGTGCTAACATCATGTAGAGGTAGAGTTAGAGGTAGAGGAAGACCCCCTCTACAACCACCATCGATTGAAGCAAATAATACTATGATAGGATCTAATGATAAGGATGGGGTAAATCCAAATCCAAAAATAATAAATCTCACAATGGTTGTGTCTCATTTGCAAGAGCAATTAGAGAAAAAAAAATAAATGTTAGTGTTGTGGGTATTTCATGCTTACCTTTTTTAAAATATGTCACGTCGTAGAGATCCCAGGAATCATAAATAGTTTGTAGACTCTGGAGGATCTACCTCTTTAACCCTAGAATAAATTATCTATAGGACTCTATATAGACCAAATCAGGTAAGGAAACCCTAGACAATGGGTTAGGATATTTTCCATTATGAAACTATAACCCATATACTACCAGATTTGATGATATTATGTTTGTTTTTGTTCCTTTTAATCAAACCAAGCATTATTAAAATAATTAAGACTAGATCGGTTCCATATCCATTGGGTAGATGTAGTAGATTAATAACTTTTATGAACAAATAAAAGAATAGGAAAGAAGAGCTAGTTTACCCACATTTATTCAAAGGATGTAATTAATGATAATGATTAAACTAGCGAGGGAAAGAGTCATTCACACATTCAAATTACTACAACATGCAAATAAGAAAGACACATAAACCATGAACACAAGAAATACCAGGAATAGAGTTGGAGTTTGTATTCATATAAAATGATTTACATATGAAAATCCTAGTAGAATTCTTAGGTCTTATATGATAGTAATTACAAGGGCACCCTCATTTGAATATCGTAACAAGGGACTGTTTCTCTCCTTCCTGATTGCAGTGATGTGAGAGTCTCCAACTTTGGCACATCCATATGAAATAATATTTGTAGATAAAGCTTCCTGGGTAATCCCTAGAAAATGGCAAAGGAAAAGACAAGGTGAGATACGAAGGGATAAAACACACAAAAGGAAATATGACTAAATTTTAGACACAACTATACCTGGACTCCAATTTGCTCTCTAAGATTTGATGAATAGTTTTTTTGTAGCACTCCTCTATGTATAGTACCATGAGGAGATCAGGCTATGTTGTAACAAATTTTCCATTAGCCCTATATCTGGCTTGATATTCTATCATGTACAAAATCATGGCAAGGAAAAAAAAGGGACAAGTGACCCACACCATTCTTCTTATAGCTTCTCCTTCTACATGCTAACCTCCCCACCACCTTAAGAAGGTCTATCTAGCATGCCTTGATCAGTTATATCCTTGATTGTACTGGGCCCCACTATGTCTTGGTTATATCTGGGTGCATCCCCTTGTGGGCCCTTTATCACTCCTACTCCATCTCCACGACTATGTAAATTATAGTCAATATAGACCCATGCCTCATTGTGAAAGGTCAGGATGAATGTTAGCAAGTTGACATCTTGGGTGAACTATTCAACCACTCCTTAGACCATTCCATGATGTTCTAAAAAAATACACATAAGTGGTCTACCATTTCGATCAGAGAAGTGAATTGCTTTGTCATCTTGATATTTTGACCAAAGTTAAATTCTTGTATTTTATTAAAGATAAAGTCTTTAATATTGGGTTCTTGGAAAAACTCCTCCAACGTAAACCCATAGTCATTGAGTTCATTTTCTATTTCTTCCTTGGTGCTTACTATTTCTTGGTCCCACTAGAGCCAGTTTGATTTGTTCTATAGATAAATGAAGACCTTTGCATATTCTTCTACAAAGAAATAGATGGATCCATCTCCCAAAGTCACCATCCCTGCACTGATATCTACATAATTTTCCTTAAATTTTTGGAATACATGGTATATGATATTTACTCTCTGATTACCTTGCTAGAACAAGTTCTTTAAAATAATAGTAGTATGTCTGGTGGCATAGATATTATAAAATATTGTTTTTATATCAGCCATACTCCCTTGTATATTATCTTTTATCTCCTACTTAAATTATTAAATGGTATCAAAGTGATCACTAGATTGCGTGGCAATACTCTGAGAGGAGGTCAGTATTTGTTTTAGCTGGTCTATCTTAGCTTGCAATTGTTGCAATTTCTATTGTAATTGCTCTATCTCTGTTGCCTTGGTATTTAAAACTACAACCTCCTTTTCTATGGTTGATACCACTTGTACTTGGGAGGATACGTGTGATTTCATCATATCAACTAGACCAACTTTAGCCATCATCACTCCCTTATCAAAATTGATTGTGGATTCCTTTAGACTTGGTGGTAGGGGGATGACAAATGTGGTGGTAGACACAACACATGTTTCTTGTCTTATCATCTCCTTGGCCCTGCTTACTCCTTTACTAGGAGATCTTTGTTCCTCCATGTATTGTATATGATATTATTCATTGATGGTAAATTGGATCACTTCCCTCACCCTTGAAAATGTGAAATTTTTTATGTTTATGATAGAGGATTTGGTCCTATCCCTATTTCGGGTGGGAGACTATGAGGGACTTTTTGCTTGAATTTCATACTCCTTGAGTATGCTTGATAGTCCCTCTACTTCCTATATTTTCTTCAAAGTCTTAGGAGAAATTGGATGTTCTTTCTTATTAATCACTAGGGTGGTGTAGAATAGAGAGGATTGGTCAACTGCCTGATTAGTCTAGCTGGATGAAGATATCAACACCTAGGAAAAATATGCTAGACTTCACACTTGACCTGATGATTGAGTTATAAGCTCTTTTTATTTTGATGTAGCAGTGGGGGAACTGGAAGACATAGGGAGCTTTGTCTACTCTTGCTGGACTGCATCTAGTATTTTCATCATGACTTCAAATAAATTTAAATCTTGGTGAATGATTTGGAGGGTGGGGTCATGAAATTATTCTAGAGGAGTAACAAGACTAGAGAGTCCACCTTATCAACTAATAACTCTCTATCTAACCTTAAGTCAAAGCTATAATCCCCAACTACTTCTAATTTGTTGTGAGGTCTCTTATCCATCTTCCACACTAAATATAATGATCAGATCTACCTGAGATACTTTTATATTTTATCCTCAAATTCATCCTTCCTGTGTGTAACCTACAAGAAATAAATTTTGATAGAGATAGAATGCATATGATGGCCTTAAGGATGATAAGGACTCCAGGTGATTTATCAAAAAAAGTATGTATCCATATTCTAGATAGCTTAAAGTAAAGATAAGTGGCCTAGATATGTATAGGGGCCCATTGTGTAGGGTATCGACAACCATGGAACTCCTCCCTTCTTCCTTATAGACCAGATTTTCACCTCCTCTACTATCTTCTTGGTTATATCTAGGATGGCTATGGACGTTGGGCAATGTTTGGGCAATACTTTTAGTGGTAGCTTAGACTCGTACAATTTAATGTAATAATATTCTTCTATATAGAAGAAGTCTCCTACTTTTGCTTCATGTAGGAACATCCTCACCCTGGTCCCAAATCTATTAAGATCCTCTCCAAATAGGTGAGAATGGATTAATATAAGGACATTCTTGAAGAAAGCTGCATAACTCAAGCATCCCACCTGTACACATAGTAATCTATCTTGGATTATGGTGGCATAGACTTCCCCTATCCAAGTGATCAAAGACTGCTCCAATTGGCCTAAAATCAAGTGAATAAATAATGAGTAGTAGGATAAAGGGAGGAGTTGCTCTATATCTACCAGCATGGCTTCCTGTAACTCTATCAATTCTTTGTTCATGTTGTCACTAATGACCTCTTCCCATAGATACATAGGCATCTTATCTATTTTGTTGCACTAAAGTATTAGGAACATGACCTCTTTTGTAATATGCTCCAAGTATTTTGTGCCTAGCACCAGGTTGATCATATCTACATAATCCTGTGCCCAAGGGCAGAGAATGAACTTACGTATGGGAAAACTAGGAGGTATACACTTATTTCTCTTCAAGAGCATGTTTGAAAAGGGATTTTGAGCATGAAATTGGACTGAAGAGCCAACATATAGAAGTCCAATGATCACAAGCTTGTGGAGAGACTAAATACCCTTCATGATTCTATCAACTATCAACCTAAACACCGTCCGGTTTGTATTATCCCTAATAGTCCTATTCTTGGGGTCATATGCTACCACCAACCATGCTAGGAGGTGAAGAACACAAGCTTATACTAAGAGGGGGGGTGAACAGTATAAGATACAACTTTTTACTTTTCTTTCCAAAGCAGTATTATCCAATGTTATCAATTGCAATAATGAAACAATACACAGATCATCACACACATAAGAGACACAAATTTAACGTGGTTCACCCAATGTGGGCTACGTCCACGGAGAAAATATTTCTTATAAATTTTCTCAAAAAATCTCTTGGGAACCAATTCCCTATTACAATGTTTATGGGCACCAACCCAAAGGAGACACCAATCCCCTATGCTCAAGTTTGTGGACCACTATCCATAGGAGACACCAATCCCCTTTACTTTGGTTTGTGGACCTCTATCCATAGGAGACACCAATCCCCTTTGCTCTGGTTTGTGGACCTCTATCCACAAGAGACCTCAATCCCCTCTGCTCTAATATGCTCCAAGCCTTTACACAAGGCTTGCTCAAATCTACTCCAAAACCTACTCTCAACTCTATTCAAATTTACCCCAAGATTTCTCATAAAGCTTGCTCAAATCTGCTCACCAAACCTACTCAAATATGCTCACTATCACTGCTCAAACCTGCTCATAAATCCTACTCAATCTAGCTCACAAAACCTACTCAAATAATTACTCAAACTTGCTCATAAAGCTGCTTCAAACCTATCAGACAAGGCTTGCCAAATAAAATCTCAAATTATTGCTCAAACCTGCTCATAAAACTTAGTCACTCACAAAACCGCAAATCTTCTCCGGGGCAAACCACAAACCAACTCTCAAATCTCTCTAGCTCACAAAACCTGCTCAAATATGCTCTAAGCCTACTCACAAGGCTTGCTCAAATATGCTTCACCAAACCTACTCAAATCATTGCTCAAACCTGCTCATAAAACTTGCTCAATCCAGCTCACAAAACCTGCTCAAATCTGCTCCAAGCCTACTCACAAGGCTTGCTCAAACCAGCTCACAAAACCTGCTCAAATCTACTCCAAACCTTCTCACAAGGTTTTCTCAAATCTGCTCATAGAAATTGCTTAAATATTCCCAATTCTTGCATACAAACAATTTCATATATATTTCCCAAGTGCTTTCTTTGACTAAAGTAATTCAGACATATTCTACCCAGAATTATTTTTCTTCATGAACATATAGAGAATGATATGCATTACAAACAATCAATATGTTCTTCTCACATTCATTAAGTCTATCGCTTTCACATGTCTCACATTTATTTTCATTCACAAGATAGCTCTAGTCTAGCACTTGATAATTGACCTTCTTATGTACTCCCAAAACCAATCAAACTAATGCACAAGTTTGCTTCACAAAACTGGTCTATAACCCTTGCAAATTTGCTCTCAATATTAATCACAATAATGCACAAATTTGCTTCACAAAACTGGTCTATAACCCTTGCACATTTCCACTTCAATTTCACTCAAAGCAATGCACAATTATGTTCTCAAACACTTGCACTTTTATTCCCAATATCATTCAATACTCATGCACAACTTGTTCTCAAACCCTAGCTCATATATTTCCAATTTCAATCAAGGCAATGCACAAATACTATCAACTTCAATCAATCACTAATGCACATCAAATCAATCCTTATATCTCCACCATATGATATCAAAAATATTTTCCTTAAACAAAACCACCTTGAGAAAGGAATCAAATCACCATACCTCTAAGGTTGCCTTGATGATAATCTTCTATGTGTATTGACTTCTCAAAACCTGTCTTAAAATAATTTCCCTTTCTTTTGCCACTTCAAAAATAGGTTAGCAAATATCCTTTTCAAATCATCCACATTAAAACCCTTCTCAAAATATGTGCACAATAAGGCTTGAAAATAATACTTTATAACTTCTTTTAGTCTCACAAAATAAAGCTTGTAATCATGACTAAACCCTCAAATTTCCTTTTCTAAGATGTGCCAAAAATACAAACAATAATAGTCACAAATACACCTTATTTCTCCTTTCTAGAACATGCAAAATTACAGATCACAATAATCATAAACACACCTTATCTCTCCTCTCTAAAGATGCAAGGTCACAACTTTCAAATAATACCCAAATCACCTTATGTCTATTTACCTCATGCAAACATTACAATATTAAATAATAATCCTTATTACACCTTATGACTCCCTTTAAATCAAATTCAATACAAAGTATTTTACCCCCTTTATATTCAACACGCACAATGAACGATTTCCCTTTAATCAAAAAATTTTAATCAAAAATTTATTCATACCTTTCACCAAGCGCATGATTTTCCTTTCTAGCCACCAAGCGCACGATTTTCCTTTCTCACCTTGCAAAAACAACGCTCGCCGAATTTGACCCTACGACCTCCTACCTCACGGTGCCCTAGCGCTAGCTAGGCATCCAGTTGGGCTACCCTAGTGGGTAGTCACCTCCACGTAGCACAATGACTTGATGGTCTTCCCCTTTCGATCAAAATATTTTCTCCTTGCTACCAAGCAAAACAAGACCCATCGAATTTGACCCTGTGACCTCCTTGTTCCTAGTGCCTTAGTGCTAGCTCAATGACCAACTAGGCTAGCCACCTAGTTGAGATAAACACTACAACACTTCACCTTTATACTCAGATCACTATTTCACCAAAAATCGTGTCCTCTTCCTTTTGCAATTTGCCAATTTTAGCGCATGAGGAGAAATCAAATATTTCACTCAAAACCATAGTCTGCCAATCGATTTTGGTGGTGTATTTATATCTTTTAGCCTTCCTCTTCAACGACGTCGGTGCACATGGGTTTTTCAAATTTCCTTTGCTCTAAATTATTTTTGGTGCCTTGTCTTTTTAAACCTTCTTGATATTATAATAATTTAAATCTAAATATTTAAATATTATAACTTTTGCCTTAAAAACTTTGTCCTCCATTTAAAACTTTTGCTTCAAGCATTTACAAATATTTTCATTATAATATTTAAATATTATAATTATTTTCTTTTAAACCTTGGCCTTGTCTTCTCTTTTAAACCTTTATTTTTCTTTTAAACCTTTGGCTTGCCTTCTCTTTTAACCCTTGGCCTTCTCATTTAATTATTTAAACCTTACCTTCTATTTTAAACCTTTGGCCCAATCCACTTTGTTCCAAGTAACTCTTAAACCTCTTTGTTCTTCTTTATAATATTTAAAATAAATATTATAAACCTTTTCTTTACAACAATTTTCCTTGCTTTTAGATATACCTTGCCTTGAAGAATATTTTTGCCTTGAATACCATGCAACCTTTTGACATCAATCCTTTGACATCAATGACAACTCTTGACATCAATCCTTTGACATCAATGACAACTCAATATGCTCAATATTTTCAACAAGAGGTCTAAGGAGTGGTAGAATCTAGGGAAAGTTAATTTACCAAGGTTGGTAGCCCATTTGTTGCATATAGGGCTCGGGTCACCACTATCCCTCTATGCCCTCATGAATAGACCCCTCAGTAGAGTAGGGTGACACTGGTTATCCTCCTCTATTGGATCAAAATTGTATATTATTACATTCTCTACCTCCCACTATTGATCCAACATGATGTATCTATTTGAATTAGGTTGGTCCATTAGTGCCTTTGGATCCTTGGACCTCCTTGTCCTCTTAACCACCGACCACCGGCCAAGCCCCTATCAAAATTTTTATTCGGGCCTTCACATCTTTTATCCTAGTTGTAGCTCCGCTTGTTGAAGCCATCAGGTCGAGAAGTTGTGAACATGGGGTGTTCTTTGCACACCAGTATTCTATAAACTGCTCACCAAATCAATTTACCTCTTCGACTGGTACTTGGGATGCACTCTACATGCACCTATTAAATCCACTTCATGTTGATGTTGCAAGGGAGGTTTACCACCTTATTTTTAAAAGGGCCACATTAATGGTATGAGGTGGAGCACTGATTCACTATTGGTTGATGGGGCCTTACTCATCATGCCATCAGGTCCAGGTGCATGAATTAATTCTCTGTTGGGTGCTGATTGGATGCCCTTTTGATATGCTTGGTTAGATATCTACTAGGTGAAATCAAGGCTGCCCATGTATCTATTTCTCATTGGTTTGGATGGGGCATGCTTGTGTGAGGTGCATGAATTCAAGAAGGGGCACACAAAAATCATGCACCTCTAATTTATCTGCATGCTTTATTAAAAGTAGTTGCATGAATCAGAGCAGGATGATCAAAGTTTGTGCACCTTTAAAAATTTCATGAGATCCATAGGGAGTGGAGTGCATGGCACAAAAGTAGGGTGCGTGGCTTCGCATACCCTTTAAAATTTCATGTATGCTCCATTAGAAGTGGGGCACATGACACAAAAGCAATGCGTACGACTTCATGTGCCATTTGAACTTTCATGCACTCCACTAGAGGTGGGGTGCATAACACAAAAGTGACATGCGCAACTTTGTGTGCCCCTTTGAATTCTTCATGCACTCTACCCAGAGCAAGGTGCATGAACTAAAAGTGAGGCATGCGACTTGCACATCCCTTAGAAATTTTGTGCACTCTACCCAAAATGGAGTGCATGAAATAAAATCATGGGGCACGCAACCACGTATCCCTTGAAATCTTCGTGCGCTCCACCCAAAATAGAGTGCATGGAGCAAAAGCAAGGAGTGCATGACTTTGTGTGCCCCTCAATATCTTCATGCACTCCACCCATAAGTGGGTGTATAGAATCAAAAATGGGGCATGTGAACTCACAAAAAGGGTACATGACTTGCACGCCCCCTTAGGACCTTTATGCGCTATGCCCAAACAAAGTGCATAAAAAAACAATGGGGTGTGTGGCTTCATGTGCCCCTTAAGATCTTTGTGCTCTCCAATAGAGGTGGGGTGCATGACTCAAAAACTTGGAGTGCTTAAACTAAAATTTTGAGTGCTTCACTAGGGTTAAAAAGAAAAGACTCAAATTTGAAAATTAAACCAAGGGTGAAAAAAGTAGAATTGTTTGCAAGGCCAACACCAGCTCTAAATGGGATAGGGAAATGAATGGTAGGACTTCATGAATTGACCTGATAACTCTAGAATATTTGGGTTTATTGGGAATGACCAAAACAAAGAAAAATATAAAAAATGCAACAACAACCTAGTATAAATAGATATTTATAGTTACAAGCAACACCACATAGACACAATTTTTTTTTTAACCTCCATTTCCCTCGTATAGAGGGAAAAATAATTTTAGGTGCTGGCCATTCACAGGTATAGCCATATCTTCTCCATCTAGGTCCTGCAACCTGTAAGTGTGCTAGCCAATCACTTTGGAAATCTGGCATGGGCCTAGCCACTTCAACTCAAACTTACCTTTTTCCCTTGGCTTATCATTTTTTGGATCCCAGTAGAGCACTACTTCCCCTATTGAAAAGGATTCACCCCTTGCTTTATTATTGAATGATTGAGCTATTTTCTCTACTTGGGTAATTATCTTAGTAACTGCCTCTCTTCTATCTTCTTCCAACTACATGATATGATCCATCCTTCTCTGCAAGGCATCAGGATTTTCATGGTCCTAGAGGAACAAGGAGAGAGTTGCTCATTCCAACTAAGGTGGTAGGAGTGCACTTTCACCGTAAACTAGATCGTATGGTGATTTACTTGTAGCCCATTTGACTGACAATTTGTCTACCCATAAAGCATATTTCAACTCATTGTCCCAGCTCCTTTTGTTCTTTTCTAGTGACCTCTTGACTTGGGTAATGATGTTTTTGTTTGAGGATTCTACTAGCCTATTTCCTTAGGGGTAGTAATTTTTAGAGTGGGCTAGCTCTATACTATACTTGGCACAAAAGTCAATCATCTTGAAGGAGGTAAAATATTTGGCATTATCTATGACAAATTTCCTAGGCACCTTGAACCTGGTCAAAATGTTCTCTTCTAGGAAACTGATAATAGCTCCTATCGTTGATCTCCTGAGAGGGGCTACCTCAACCCACTTGGTAAGGTAATATGTAGTTGTGATTATCCATTTATGACCACCTAAATATTTTGGGTTAATTTATCCTATCAGGTCTATTCCCCACTGTGTAAATGGAGCCTCTATAATGATAGGTTTCAGTGGCATTGTAGGAAGACTTTTCTTACCTTGTGAAAACTTGATAGTTATAATAGCCTATGACAAATTGGTAGACATCCTTGAACATCAAATGCCAATAATAACCTACCATCATAATAGTGTTAGCTGTTGCCTTCAAAGAAAAATGGCCACCACAAAATCTTATGTGAAATTATTTGATGATCTTGGGAACTTCCTTCTCTAACAGGCATAGGAGCAATACTCCACTTGGATGTCTCCATTAAATATGATTCTCTTGGAGATAATATATTTGGACCTATTGCTTTATGCTCCTAATTATGCTTTGGGATATTCCTGGAAATAAGGATAGGATTTTTAGATAGAACATAATATCTTTGTACCAACTACACTCCTAGTCTTTTGTGGGTCTATTTTGTTGTAAGTCTTCTGCCATGATAGTGTTATCCATATCTTCTCCTCCTTTTCTAGCCAAATATTTTGCTAGCCCTTGTCCTTTGATCACTTTGATTATTTTGAACTCCACATCGTATTGCAATAGTTTGACCATCCATCTTGTTGAACTTCCCATGGGTTCTGGTTGAGTGAGAACATCTTTCACAACCATATAGGGGATGCAAGAAAACACCTTACTAGAACCAAAAATGCTTTTAAAATGATCTAAAGCCTATATCAAGGCAAAAGCCTATTTTTCAATGAGATTATATCTCAAATGGACCCCCTTCATCCCAAAGATCATGAATGCTATGGGTTTTTCATTTCCTTATTCATCCTTCTGTGAAAGCATTGCAACTATGGTGTGTTCTGAGGTGAAAGAATAAATGTTAAAATTTTTTGAATGATCTGGATAAGTCAACACAGGTGCAGTGGTAATAGCCTCTTTGATCCACTGGAAAGCCTCCATGTTTTCCTTGTTCCATATTATATTTGCACATTTCTTTATCATATCATTAATAGGTTTGGCAATCTTAGCAAAGTTCGAAATAAATCTCCTAATGAAGTTTATCTTGCCAAAGAAGGACCTAACTCCTTTAATATTTTTAGGGGGTGGAATTTTTGCAATAGCCTCTATCCTCTGAGGATCTATACTTATCCCTTATTTGGAGACTACATGTCCTAACAAATTGCCATGAGTGGCCCCAAATAAGCATTTTTTGGATTCAACGATATCCCATACTCCTTGCATCTCTCAAAAACTTGGGATAGATGAGAAAAGTGATCAGCTGGATTTTTTGAAAAGATTGTGATGTCATCCAGGTACACCACCATGATCTTGAACATTATCCCTTTAAAATAAAAATCCATGGCCCTTTGAAAAGTGGCACCAACATTCATTAACCCAAAAGGCATTCTTTGGTATTTAAATGTTCCCCATGGTGTGGTAAATGTAATTTTATATCGATCTTCTAGGATTGACTAGGATTTGATTATACCCTGAGAAGCCATCCAATAAGGATATTCTGGTTGACCCCACCACTACCTGTAAAAGTTATTCCATATTAGGGAGGGGGTAGTTATCCTTGAGGGAATTTTTTTAGGTTTCTAAAGTCGATGCACAACCTGATTTCTCCATTCTTCTTCTTGACAGGGACTAGATTAGCTATCCAAGATGAGAACCTCACTTTCTTGATTATTTTTGCATTCAATAATTTTTGCACTTCTTTTTGCATCACTGGATGCAAGGTGGGGTTAAATTTTCTTTGTTTCTTCCTGAAAGGTTTAGTGCCTTCCTATAAGGGGATAATATGGGTCATGACTTCAGTGTTGAAGATCCTCAAGTCCTCATAACTCTAGGTAAAACTATTATTCTTCCTCAGGTATTGGATATACTACTTATTTTCTTTACCAGATAATGACCTATCTATCCTCACCATTCTCGGCTCTCGTGTTGTCCTTATGTAGACTTATTCAGCTTCTGACTCTTGAAATGGAGGCCTGTGTACCTTATCAAAATCATAAAAAAGGTGTTCTAAAGATACAAAAACCCTAGGAATATTATTGATCTGTAGCTTTATAACTTCTATAGGCTCCCCTATAATACGTTACAACTTGTTCTCATCTTCTTCATCACAAATTATGTCAACAAAATAATTCTATAGTCATAAAATCTCTGATATCAAAATCATCTTGAAAAACTTGCAAGTATACCATGTTGTCTAGAATTAAAGGATGATACACATAAATGGTGGGTAACCTATCCATATACTTAGTGTCAATATCGAGACTATCCACTTTGGATGCATTTACAACTAATATATTAGTAATATGGTTCTTCTCCCTAGGGATATAAGACAAGTTAAAATCTAGGAATCTATCTATTTTGTCTTGCATTGCTTGATTATACTGCTTCAACTTGGGGTGCTTAGTCTGGTACTTTATTTTTATTTATTGTATGATGAGCTTAGCATCTCCACTAATGGTGAGGTAGTTTATACCAAGTTCTTTAGCTTTTATCAACCCAAGCAACAATGTCTCATACTCGACCACATTGTTAGTGTAGGGAAACTCTAGGTGGTAAGGTATGCCCAAATAATTACCTTTTATATCAGTCAGGTTTATCCTAGCACCAACTCTAGTTTGTGATTTAGCCCCATCAAAAGTCATTGTCCACATTTTGGTAGTCAAAATCCTATCTGATTTTGCATCTACCTTCACCTTCACTTTGGGGTCCATGTTTTCTACATTGGGGACATCTTTGAGAAAAGGTGTATGCCATATGGAATAAATGCCTAGTTCCTTCTCCTCCATTGAATTGACTAGATTAATTATCATATTATTAGACCTTTTCAACTCAACAGAGTGCTTATTAAAAGGTTCCCTTCTTAGGGTGGCATGCTCTTTAGCTAAGAGGGGTATAGTGGTGTAGGACCAATCCAACTAGATTGACCCACCTAGCTACTCTGCCTAGTGTCTAGACAATAGCAAGGAAAATAAAGGGTCAACATCCACTACAACCACATCCATTATGATGCCTTTCTTAGGATACTAATCCAGGAAGACCAATAGGCCTATGATTATTCCCACACAAGGTACTTGCCAAATATCCATAATCGAGATGAGGGAGAATCTTTGGTGCACATCAATCCTAATTTATCCGCTACTTGTTTGGGCATGATGTTATGGGATACCCCACTATCAAGCATGCAATTATATATCATGAAATGATCTCCATAGTCTGAGGTATAGAGAAGGGATATATAAAAAGGCCTAATTGAGGAAGGGTTCCTGCCTGAAGGATTGGAAGGTGACATGCTGAGAACATGGTTGTCACATGGTTCAATTAATCCAAAGGTCCTTACACACTTGTTCTCTATATTTGGGTACTATCATCAACTCCCCAAAGGTTATGTTTATTTTCTATTTGGAAAGCTCAAGGTCGACATAAAAATCTACCTTCTTACTTTCTATGACCTTGCTAGCCTCTTGTTTCCTTTTTGTCTTGCTCACTGGTTCCACGGTTTTGGGCGTTACGGATTGATGAACAATGTTATATTTCTTTGGGTTATGTTGAACTTTACCCTCTAATGCATTCTTTCTATCAACTCTATTTGACATGGTCCTATTTTTGAGGTTGGTGGTGTGAACCCTTTCTAATGCTTGTGTTTCTTCTAGTGTCAGATTTCCTTATTTCACTTGCTCGAGGTGGCTATCCTGTGGCCTCTTTAAAAATATTACACTATCAAGGGTGAGGACTATGGGATTATTCTCATAACTGGGAGAATCATATACTTCTAACTCAATTCTTGACCCTTTGACTACTTCATCCCAAGTCCAGTAGGCGTTCACCCTTATCTCTTCATCTGATTCTTCTTCAAGGTTAATATTTGAGTGTAGATTGAGATATACCCCACAGAAAGGTAGTTTCTAATTCTTGGAAAGTACCTATAGTATCCACAGTGAGATCGTTGAACCACTCTCTCACATATTTATCCAAGGTTTGAAAGAATAACTTGAGAACAACATCCTCTTATTCTACTTCCAAACTATCCATGGCATACATAAAGTCCTTGATGTGGTCTTCCCCGGTCACAATGTTATCCCCCAGGAATTTGGGTAGATATTTATGGGCTTTGAGGGGCAATGGGATCAGGACATGTGGTAACATAAAAGGTCTATACCTATTTGTGCACAAGTTCTTCAAAGGAGGGTTGGCCATTTATGTAGCTGGGTTCCCTAGTATTGATAAGATAATAGATAGAACAATACTTGCTAGGAAGATTTTAAAAAAGAAAAGAAGTACTATTATCATTATAATTATCTAAAGAAAAAAGAAGTGTAGGTTCATTTTCACTTTTACGTGATCAAAAAAGTACCTATGGGTTCAAAATTTTTGGGAAGAGCTCCTTTCTGCTTTGTCTTGTAGCCACCATAACAATTTATTTTTCTTGATTGTGGGTTCTTCATAGTTTCCAACATAGTGTGCAAAAAAATTAGAGATGCTATCTGGTTAAGTTTTCTCAGCCCACTAATCCTACAACTCATAGGGAATAACCAAGAAGACTTTGAAAATATTAAATGTAAGGTTAGTCCCCAACAACGGTGCCAAAAAATACTATGGGGATTTCCTGCTTACCTCTTTTAAAATATGTCACATCACGGGGATCCTAGAAATCACAACTAGTTTGTAGACTCTGGTGAATCTACCTCTTTGACCCAAGAATAGATTATCTACAGGACTCTAGATAGACCAGGTCAGGTAAGGAAACCCCAAACAATGGGTTTGAATATTTTCCATTATGATGCTATAACCCATATCTTACCAAATTTGATGATATTATATTAGTTTTTGTTCTTTTTGACCAAACCAAGAAGTATTAAAACCATTAAGACCAGATCGGTGCCATGTCCATTGGGTAGTCATAACAGATTAATAACTTTCATGAAAAAAATAACAAGAAAGAAGAACTAGTTCACCCACATTTATTCAAATGATGTAATTAATGAGAATGATTAAAATAGTGAGGGAAAGCATCATTCACACATTCAGATTACTACAATATGCAAATAAGTAAGACACATAAACCATGAACACAGGAAATGTCTGGAATAGAGTTTGAGTTTGTATTCATATAAAATGATTTACATATCAAAATCTTGATAGAATGCTCAGGTCTTATATGAAAATTATTACAAGGGTACCCCCATTCAAATATTATAAAAAGTAGCTATTTCTCTCCATATTGATTGCCGTGATGTGAGAGTCTCCAACTCTAGTGCATCCACAAGAAATAATCTCAACAGACAAAGCTTCTTAGACAATCCCTAGAAAATGGTAGAGGAAAAGGCAAGGTGAGAGATGAAGGGATAAATGTTGGAAATTTGAGTTAATTTGAGGCATTTTATGTTGTCATTGATGTCACATAGATCACATTTGGTTTTGGTGGCCAAAATATTTCATAAATAAGCATTTATGATATTTTGGAAAGCATGGCTATTTATAGGGTTTTATGAAAACCAAGGCAGACAAAATAAAAGGTTTTATTTAAAACCATGGTGGGATTATGTGGAAAGGGTTTATCTTAAAAACTAAGGTGGAATTTTTTTCATCGAAAAAGGACGTCCGGTGATGAAGATATTAAAGTTTAAAGTTTAAGTTTAAATTAATGGAAGACCGACCTATGTGCAATTAATGGAGGTTGGCATATATATATATATATATGTAAAGGTTTCAATTTATTTCGGATATGTGGCATATTATATATCATAAGAAAGCTTATTTCAAGGGCTATTTGACTAACTTATTTAGAAGGAGAAATAAGATATGTGTAAAGAGATATTTATGATTTTGCAAAGGGCTTCCAAAAGTGAAGTTTACCTTGTTCTTTTTCAAGAGGATAAATTATTTCATGAGGTGACAAGGTATGCAATATTGTGATTTATTTTATTTTATGGTATAAGTGGTTTTGGGAGTGAAAAGGTTATACAATGTTTTGATTTATTTTATTTTATGGTACAAGTGGTTTTAGGAGAGATAAGGAAGTTGTGCGAGTAAAGGCCTTGGTGATGATTATTAAAAAGTGGAATGTTGATTATTTTGTGATCTACTAACCCTTGTGAATATTGGAAAAATAATTTTGTGATTGTGGTAGATTTACAAAAAGGTTCTTTCATCTTCATAAAAAGTATGGGCACATTCTTCTATTTATTGTTTATGGTGGTTGATTTCTGAAATATCATTGGAGGGAAAAGGATTGTTTGTGGTTTCCTTTTTGAAAGTGGTTGGTTGATTTCTTCAAGGTTTTTTGAATTGAGAGTTGTGTTTAAACCTTGTGTTATAAGCATAGTGGTTGAAGCTCATTGGTTGTAAAAGAACTTAAGTTAGAAAAGAACATGAGTATCATTGTTATGTGAGATTTGTGGTTGAGCATTGTTGGAAATATTTGAGTTGGTTGATGCATACTTGGACTAGGGTTTGTGAAGAAGAGTTGTCCCTTGTGGTTATTAGTTGAGATTGATTTTAGAACATATTGAGTCTCTAACAATTCTCTTTATGGTTCTACAAGACTGAGATTAAGATTAGAACATATTGAGTCTCTAAAAATTCTCTTTATGCTTCCATGAGTTGAGTTGAGTTGAGAGCATTGTGGATCATTGTTGTTATTCATTGAAGAGTGCATTGCCATTCATTGTTGAGTTCATCTTTGAGCCTTGAATTGATATATTTGTGGATGATTTTTGAGTACTACTTGAGCATGATTGGTTGAGACTTTGAGAAGACTTTTGGGATAGATTTGTGGAAGTTTTGTGCATGATTGATTGAGATTTTGAGAAGGCCTTTGGGACAAAGTTGAGGTTAGTGTTGGGAAAAATTTGTGGATGGTTTTGGGAAAGTTTTTGGTGAGCTTGTTGGAGCATATTTGGGCAAGTTCTTAGTGAGCTTGCTAGAGAAGATTTGGGCAAGTTCTTGGTGAGCTTGCTAGAGAAGATTTGGGTAAGTTCTTGGTGAGCTTGCTAGAGCAGATTTGGACAAGTTCTTAGTGAGCTTGCTAGCACAGATTTAAAAACTTCTATGTGAGCTTGTTAATCAGGTTCTGTGTGAGCCTATTTAGCAGGTTCTTAGTGAGCCTATTGATAGAGATTTGGAGGTGATAGAGTATAGAGTACAAAGTATCAATGGACAAAGATCTAGTAGCCAACACAGTTGAAGATAAATTTGAGTGAGGAGTCTTCAAGTGGAGAGAGGTCCACCAGTCAGTGTAGCAAAGAGACAGAATCTTTTAGAAGATCATATAGCTAGAGCAGAAGGGGAAAGAGTTCTCTTGTGGAAGAGATCCATGGATTTGAGATTAGGGGATCAACATCTCCTTTGGACAAAGATCCATAAACATTGTAATTGGGAGTGATTCCCAAAGATATTGATTGAGAAAGTTTTAGTAAAATATTTTCTCCATGGAGTACCTCACATTGGGGGAACCACATTAAATATTGTGTCTCAATTGTGTGTGGTGACTTGTACTCTTGCTTACTACTGCTATCTAAGTTATTAATGCACACTGCTATATTTGGTTATTACAATTAAGGATATTAATTGATATTGGTTTGGAAAGAAAGTAAAAAGTGGTCTTATACTGTTCACCCCCCTCTTAGTATAAGCTTGTGTTCTTCAATAAAACACACACAAAAAAAGAAATACGACTAAATTTTAGACATAGCTATACCTGGAATCCAATTTGCTCTCTAAGGTTTGATGATTTTTTTTGCTATAGTGCTCCTCTATGTATAGTTTCAGGAGGATATTGGGCTATGTTGTAATGGATTTTTCATAAAACCTACATTTGGCCTGATGTTTTTTCATGTATAAAATCATGGCAAGGACAAAAAAATGGATAGGTGGCCCACACCATTCTTCTTATAGATGCTCCTTCTATGTGCTAACCTCCCCACCACCTTGAGAAGATGGCTCTAGTGTACCTTGATCAATTACATCCTTGGCTGTGTTGGACCCCACTCCATATTGGTCATCATTGGGTGCATCCCCTTATGGATCCTTTATCACTCCTACTCCATCTCTAGGATTTTGTAAATTATGGTCAATATAGACCCATGCCTCATCGTGAAAGATCACAAAAAATATTAGCAAGTTGACATCTTGGGTGATACTATTCACCCGCTCCTTAGACCATTCCATGGTGTTCTTAGAAAATACACATAAGTGGTCTACTATTTTGACCAGAGAAGTGAACTGCTTTGTCATCTTGAAATTTTAACCGAAGTCAAAATCTTGTATTTTATTAAAGATAAAGTCTTTAATATTGGGTGCTTGGAAGAAACTCCTCCAATGTAAACCCACAGTCATTGAGTTTATTTTTTATTTCTTCCTCGGTGCTTACCATTTATTGGTCCCACCAGAGCTAGTTTGATCTATTCTATAGATAAATTAGACCATTGTGTATTCTTTTACAAAGAAACATATGGATCCATATCCCAAAGTTACCATCCCTACATTGATATCTACATAATTTTCCTTAAAGTTTTGGTATATAGGGTATATCAGATTTACTCTCTAATTAGCTTACTAAAATAGGTTATTTAAAATACCAGTAGTATGTCTAGTGGCATAGATATTATAAAATATTGTTATTAGATCAACCATACTCTCCTGTATCGTATCTTACATCTCCTACTTAAATTCTTCAATGGTAACAAAGTGATCATTGGCTTGCATGCAAATACTCTGAGAGGAGGTCGACGTTTGTTTTAGCTGGTCTATCTTAGCTTGCAATTACTACATTTTCTATTGTAATTGCTCTACCTCTGCCACCTTGGTATTTAAAACTGCAACCTCATTTTCTACAGTTGCTACCACTTGTACTTGGGAGGCTACATGTGTTTTCATCATATCAACCAAACCAACTTTATCCATCATAACTTCCTTATCAAAATCGATCATGGCTTTCTTTAGAATTGGTGGTAGGGGTGTGGCAAACATGGTGGTAGACACATCACATGTTTCTTGTCTTATCATCTCCCTGACCCTACTTACTCATTTACTAGGAGATCTCTATTCCTCCATGTCTTGTATCTGATCTTCTTCATCGGTGGTAAATTAGATTGCTTTCCTCATCTCGGATAGTGTGAAATTTTTTATGTTTGGGATTGAGGATTAGGTCCTGGAACTATTTCGGGTGGGATACTGTGAGGGGATTTTTTCTTGAATTTCATACTCCCAAAGTATGCTTGATAGTCCCCTTGTTTCTTGTATTTTATTTAGGGCCATGGGAGGAATTGTATGTTCTTTCTTATTAATCACCAGGGTGGCAAAGAATAGAGAGGATTGGCTAGATGCTAGATCAGTCTAGCTGGATGGAGACATCAATACCTGAGTAAAAGATGCTAGAATTTACACCTAACCCGATGAGTGAGTTACCAACTCTTTTCCTTTTTATGTAGCAGTGGGGAACTGGAAGATGTAGGGAGATTTACCTACTCTTGTTGGGATGCATCTACTATTTTCATCATGACTTCAAATAAATTTGAATCTTGGTGAACAATCTAGAGGGTGGGGTCATAAATTTTTTTTGGAGGAGCGACAGGGACTAGAGGGACCACCTTATCAACTGAAAACTCTCTATGCAGCCTTAAGTTAGAACTGTAATCCCCCACTACTTCTAATTTACTGTGAGGTTTTTTATCCATATTCCACACTAAATATAATGATAAACCGTACCTGAGAGCCTTCTGCATTTCATCCTCAAAGTCATTATTCCTGTGTATAACCTGCAAGAGAGAAATTTTAGTAGAGATAAAATGCCTATGATGGCCTTCAAGATTGTAAGACCTCTAAGTGATTTCTTGAAAATAGTATGTATCCATATTTTAGATAGCTCAAAGCAAAGAGAAGTGGCCTAGATATTTAGAGGGTCCTATTGTGTAGGATATTGACAACCATGGAACTCCTCCCTTCTTCATTATAGAACATATTTTCACCTCCTCTACTATCTGCCTAGTTATATCCATGATGGCTATGGATGTTGGACAATGTTTGGGCAATGATTTTGGTGGCAGCTTAGACCCGTATAGTCTAATGTAAAAATCTTTTTCTCTATAGAAGAAGTCTCTTACTTTTGCTTCATGCAGGAGCATCCTCACCCTGGTTCCAAATATGTTAGGCTCCTCTCCACATAGGTGAGCATGGATTATTAGAAAGACATTCTCAAAGAAAGCCACATAGCTCAAGCATCCCTCTTGTACACAATAATCTCTCCTATATTATGGTGGTACAAACTCCCCCTATCCGAGTGATCAAAGACTGCTCCAGTTGGCCTAAAAACAAGTGACTAAAAATGAGTAGTAGGAGAAAGGGGGGAGTTGCTCTTTATCTACCAGTATGTTTTCCTGCAACTCTATCAATTCTTTGTTCATGTTGTCACTGATGACCTCTTCCCATAGATACATAGGTCTCTTATCCTTTTTGTTGTGCTGAAGTATTAGGAATAGGATATGTTTTGTAATATGCTCCAAGTCTTTCATTCCCAGCACTAGGTTGATCATATCCACATAATACTATGCCCAGGGATAGAGAATGAACTTACATATGAGAAAATTGAGAGGTATACGCTTATTTCTCTTTAGGAGCATGTTCGAGAAGGATATTTTGAGCATGAAATTGGACTAGAGAGCTAATGTATGGAAGTCCAATGATTGTGAGGCTATGGAGAGCCCGAATACCCTTCTTATTCTATAAAATCTCAACCTAAACACAACCTAGTTTATGTTATCCCTGATAGTTCTATTCTTGGGGTCATACGCTACCACAAACCATGCTAGGAGGTATAACAAGTGGTAGACTATAGGGAAAGTTAATTTTCCAAGGTTTGTATCCTATTTGTTACATACAATGCTTGGGTCACCACTATCCCTTTGTGCCCTCATGAATAGAACCCTCAATAGAGTAGGGTGACATTGGTTATCCTCATCTATTGGACCAAAACTGTATATTGTTACATTCTCTACCTCCCATTATTGATATGATGTGATGTCTCTATTTGAATTAGGCTAGTCGATTAGTGCCTTTGGATCCTTGGTCCTCCCTATTATATTAACCACTGACCAAGCCCCTATCATTTTTTTATTTGGCCCTTCACATTTATTATCCCGATTGCAACTATGATTTTTGTAGCCATCAGGTCAAGCAATTATGAATAGGGGTGTTTTTCATGAACCAACATTTTGTCAACTACTCACCAACTCAATTTACCTCTTTGACTAGTACTCAGAATGCACTTTGCATGCACCTATTTTATCCATTTCATGTTGATATTGTGAGGAAATATCACCACATTCTTTTTAAAAGGGTTGCATTAATAGTATTAGGTGGATTGCTACTTCACTATTGATCAAGGGGGATTTATTCATCATGCCATCAGGGCAGGGTTCCTGAATTAATTCTCCGTTGGGTATTTATCGAATGCCTTCATGATATGTGTGGTTGGATCTCTATAAGGTGGAATCAAGGCCATCCATGTATCTATTTCTCATTGGTTCAGGTGGGACATTCTTGTGTGAGGAACATGACTTTAAGAAGGGGTGCGTTAAATTTGTGCACCTTTAATTCACTTGTACACTTTATTAAAAGTGGTCACACAACTCAAAGCAGGGTGCTCAAAGTTTATGCGCTCTTAAAACTTTTGTGTGCTCCATAGAGAGTGGAGCACACAATACAAAATTAGGGAATATATATTCGCATACCCTTTGGAATTTGGTGCACTCTATTGGAAGTGGAGTGCACGACACAAAAGTAGGGCGTGTAGCTTCATGCACTCTTTGAAATTTTATGTACTCCATACAAAATGGAGTGCACAAAATAAAAATGGAGTGCTCTACCAGGTGGAATCAAGGTCACCCATGTATCTATTTGTCAATGATTCAGGTGGGGCATGCTTGTGTGAGGCACACAAATTTAAGAAGGGATGCATTAAATCCGTGCACCTTTAATTCACCTGTGCACTTTATTAAAAGTGGTCACATGACTCAAAGTAGGGTTCTCAAAGTTTATGTGCTCTTAAGACTTTTGTACAATCCATAGGGAGTGGAGAACACAATACAAAAGTAGGGCACATAGCTTTGCATGCCCTTTGGACTTTTGTGTTCTCCATTGGAAGTGGAGTGCATGACACAAAAGTAGGGCACACAACTTCATGCACCCTTCAAACTTTTATGCACTCCACACAAAATGGAGTGCACAAAATAAAAATAGAGTTCATGGCTTTTGCACACCCCTTGAGACTTTTGTGCACTTTTCCCAAAGTGAAGTGCATGACCCAAAAGTGGGGCACATGACTTGTGTGCCCCTTAGAACTTTCATGCACTCTACCAAAAATGGAGCACATAGAATAAAAATAGGGTGTGCGACCTGCATGCCCCTTAGAAATTTCATGCACTGTATCCAAAATGGAGTGCACGAAACAAAAGTAGGGCACACGACTTGCATGCCCCTTATAACTTTTGTGCATTCCACACAAAATAGAGCAGATAGAAAAAAAATGTTGTGCACAACCTGCACGTCCCTTAGAGATTTCATGCACTTTTCCCAAAATGAAGTGCATGGAACAAAAAATGGAGTGCATGACTTGCACACCCCCTAAGGACCTTTGTGTGCTCTACCCAAATAGAGTGCATGAAACAAAAATGGGGTGCACATCTTTGTGCACCCCTTAAGATATTTGTGCGCTCCACTAGAGGTGGAGTGCATGACTAAAAAAATTAGAGTGCTTAACTAAAATTTTGAGCACTCCACTCGGGTCAAGGAAAAAGACTCAAATTCAAAAAATAAAATAAAATTAAAGGTAACAAAGGTAGAATTTTTTACAAGGCCAATAATTAGAAACATTAGTCAATTAGAATTCATAGAATAGAAATTTTGAAGCACGAAAAGAGAGAACTCTAGTACTAACGAAGCATGAGGCTAGAACTCAAATTGAATTAGAGTTGGCTAAAGACTTAAAGAATGTTAAAGTGTCTAAGTTCAATGGTAAAGTAGGTGGAGATGTAGCCGAAGCATGGCTGACTAAGTTAGAGTTATATTTTACCATAAAGAACTATTCATCGATGACTAAGACTATTTGGGCTACCCTACATCTCTAGGAAACAGGGTTGGATTGGTGGGAAACCTTTAGAAAATGGTAAAAGATAGAGGCAATAAATCTAACCTAGGAAGGTTTTGTGGAAGCTTTTTAAAAAAGGTTTCTTATAGAACAATTATGTGGAAAATTTTGAAGAGTTTACCACACTTGTCCAAGGGATAAAGATAGTAGAAATCTATTTTCAATAATTTATCAAATTACTTAAGTATGTGCCTACCTATGAGACAAATGAAAATATGAAGGTGCACAAGTTTATTCTAGGATTAGACCCTAGAATAAGATCAGTTGTTAATATAAATAAACCAAAAGTGATACAAAAGGCCTATGATATGGCTCATCAAGCAAAAAAAACTTGTTAGATGAATATCACCAGTATTTGAGGAAGAGAAATAGTGTAGGTTTTATGCATTGGGATATATAGAAAAATAAGAAAAGCAAAAATAACCCATGTTATGAAAAGAAGAATGATAGGAAGCAAGGGGAAAACAAAAAGAAATTCCAAAAAAGGAACAATAACAATAGTGCCTCTCGACCACAAAGACAACCTAACATTGGGCCATTAGATAAACCTAAGGAACAAAATAAAAATAGACACCCTAGGCCTAAGATTGGTTGCTATGACTTTATAGGTCCACATTATACCAATAATTATCCACATAAAATTGAAATCAGTAAACGACTTGAAGAGCCAAACCATAAAATCTATGTGGTCACTAGTAGTCAGAATCTAGATGGACAAGCTACCCCACTACTTCTAAAAGGTATGATATTTAATAAGAATGTTAAGATTTTGATAGATAGCGGAGCAATAGATAGCTTCATTTCATCTAGTTTAGTCAGGGATATACTAAAAAGATCAAGATTCTTGGTAGAAGGGTGGAAAGTAGAGTATGGTTCTGGATAAACCTACTCCATGGATCAATGTTATCCCAATGTACAAGTCATCTTACCCAATGATTCCATAGAATGGCACCTATATGTAGCTCCTCTCCATGCCTTTGATGTTATTTTAGGGATGGATTGGTTGAAAGCCCATGAGGTTGTAATCAATTTCCATGAAAGATGGATTGATTACACTGATAGTGATAAACAAAGAAGATGAATTGTCAGTGAACAAGGTTCTTTTCGACCTCAATTACTATCAACAATGCAACTAAAGAAGACCATGAGAAAAGGTGGATTGATTTTTGTGGTCAAGTTTAATGAAGTAGAGACAAATAAAAAGGAAGAGGTGTTTGGTAAACACCCAATATTGCAAGAATATAAGGATGTGTTTCCTAAAGATTTGCCTGGATTACCACCAAAAAGAGAATTTGACTTCACTATAGAATTGATGCCCAAAACTAAGCCAATACTTAGAACCCCATATAGGATGAATCCTATAGAGATGTAAGATTTGAAGGTACAACTCCAAGGGTTGTTAGAAAAAGGGTTGATAAAACCCAGTGTGTCACCTTGGGGTGCACCAGTTCTCTTTGTAAAGAAGAAGGATGGATCACTGAGATTATGTATCGACTATAGAATGTTGAATAAAGTGACCATCAAGAATAGATATCCCTTACCTATAATAGAGGATTTATTTGACCAATTGAAAGGGGCAACCATATTCTCCAAAATTGACTTAAAATCAAGATATCATCAGTTGAGAATTCATGAGGAAGATACTCATAAAACTACCTTCAAGACTCGATATGGGCACTATGAATTCATAGTGCTACCATTTGGGTTGTCTAATGCACCAACAACCTTCATGAATCTGATGAACAATGTGTTCAGAAGACAGTTAGATCAGTTTGTTTTGATCTTTTTAGATGACATTCTGATATATTCCAAGAACAAGGAAGAGCATGATAAGCACATAAGGATAGTACTTGAGTTGTTAAGGGAAAACCAACTTTATGGTAACCTCTCAAAATGTGACTTTTATGTCCCTAAGGTACAATATATTGGGCATATTATTTTTGTTGATGGAATAGTAGTAGACCCAAAGAAGATAGAGGCCATTGTGAGTTGGCCACGACCCACCAATGTGACTAAAGTATGGAGTTTTATGGGTATCATAGGCTACTATAGATGCTTTGTGAAATATTACTCTAAGATTACCTACCCGATAACCAATATTCAAAGGAAGGGAAAGAAATTTAAATGGATAGATAAGTGTGAGGTAGCTTTTGAGTTATTAAAATAGAAACTCACTACCGCACCCATTCTAAAAATTCTAGACCCATAAGGAAATTTCTCAGTATGCACAGATGCATCATTGGAAGGATTAGGAGGAGTCCTATCCCAAGAGGAATTAGTGGTAGCATATGAGTCAAGGAAACTCAAGAAACATGAAGTAAATTATGCTACACATGACTTGGAACTAGCAGTAGTGGTGCATGCCCTTAAGATGTGGTGACACTATCTACTAGGTAAACCATTTGAGCTTAGAACCGATCATCAAAGTTTGAAGTATATCTTCACTCAACCATTATTGAATGCAAGATAGAGATGATGGATCAAGTTCCTAGCAGAATATGACTTTGGTATAGAATATATCAAAGGTAAAGAGAATAAAGTTGTAGATACCTTGAGCAGATGAAGGCATATAGCTGCTATAACTCATAGCCATGTAGACTTGATGGACCAAGTTAGAGAGATGCAAACCCAGGATCAATTTTGCAATGATATTCAAGTAATATTGAAAGATACATCTAAAGAAAATAAATGATTATAACATTAAGGATGGACTCTTATGCTTTAAAGATAGGGTTGTCATACCAAAAAATGGGTGATTTAAGGAAATTGATTATGCAAGAGGCACATAAATCTCCTTACTTTGCTCATCCTAGAGGGGTCAAAATGAGGGAAAATATGAAAAATACCTTCTATTGGATAGGGATGAAGGACATAAATGAATTTATCGCTAGATGTATGGAATGTTAGAAGGTGAAGGTTGAACATCGACATCCAATAGGATTTTTATACCCACATGATATACCTATTTAGAAATGGTAGGTAATATCCATGGACTTTATTATGGGATTTCCTAAGAATAGATTCCAACATGATGCAATCCTTGTTGTAGTGGATAAATTGACCAAGGTTGCACACTTCATTCCAGGAAGTACAAAGGATGATGTAGTTGTGGTGGCTAACAGATTTTCCAAGGAAATATTTAGGTTACATGGATTCCTTGAAGTAATTATATCTGATAGAGATTCTAGATTCACATCTACATTTTGGCAAGCCCTACATCAGGCTATAGGCATAAAATTAAATATTAGTTCTACCTACCATCCAAAGATCGATGGCCAGATTGAGAGAGTCAACTAGGTTTTGGAAGACATGCTTCGCATGTATTGCATGGATCAAAAATCTAAATGGGAAGATTTTTTGCACCTGGTTGAATTTACCTATAACAATGGTCATCATGCTTCTTTGGGAATGGCTCCATTCGAAGTGTTATATGGTAGAAGATGTCAAACACCTCTCTCATGGGATAATCTAGAAGATCAGATTACCATAAAATTGAACATGGTTTGAGAGATGGAGGAATAACTAAAGATGATTAGATCAAGGTTAAAGGAAGCCTCTGATTGTCAAAAGAGTTATGTCGATAGAAAGTGCACACCTAGAGAATTCTCTTCAGGAGATAGAGTATTTCTTAGAGTAAAACCCATGAAGAGCACCATCAAATCAACCAAGTTGGATCCTAGATATGTTGGACCCTTTGAGATCATCAAGAAGATAAGTCCAGTTGCCTATCATCTCACCTTGCCACCCAACCTATCCAAGATCCATGATACTTTTCATGTATCCTTACTTAGGAAGTATGTAGCTGATCCTGACCATGTATGGAATTTGTCTAACTTGTAGATAAATGACCCTACAATGATTGAAGTGCAACCAGTAAATATTCTGGAGTTTCATTCCAAAAATATGAGGAACCAAACTCTAGAACAATGTAAAGTCCAATGGGACTGGTACTCAAAAAAGAATGCTACTTGGGAAAAAGTAGCTGATATGCAAAAATATTTTCCATATTTATTTGAATGAATAAAATGTAATTTTGGTTTTACTTTGGGATACTAGTGAAACACAATAAACCGTGTTTAGTCCAAGGGGGGTAGTATGTCATGACCCTCCCTTGGTAAAATTTTTCATATAACAGGCTTATAAATTTATATATATTACTTCAAATAAAAAATATTTATATTTTATTATGATTGGTGGTGTTAGATTATTGTATAATACTAATGGATTTGTAGGTTTCACAGGAATAATTTTTCTCTTGAATGAACAAAGAAACGATGGTAAAGATAGCCAAATCGTTTGACATATGAAATTCACCATTAGACCTAATTCACAATTGTGCACTTTGCATTTAGATTGAATTGTGGAATTTTGAGTTGACACAACACCATAGGTGGAATTCATGTCTAGCAATCATTTTAAACTATAGATGCCATCGATATTATTTATTTCACCTTGTGTATAGCACACAAACTAGGACTACGTCCATATGAAATTACCTTGCAAACTAAAGTGTAATATTATTATTATGCTAGTATCTTTTGTATAGATGTCCTGAGAAATGGTTGACTCACTTTAGAGAAGTAGTTTACCTTGTCCTACATTAATGAAATTTGTAGGGATCCTTAGTTAATGCCAAGAAAAATAATTCAATATGTTAGTTGGCTAAGAAATACTATGAAATGATATGCTTTGGAGGAATGTTATAATGAAAATTGAATGTTCTTTAAGTTGGTTTAGGAAGGATATTAGATTATATAATATGTATCTTAAATTTTTTTAGATCATATTGTATTTTGGAAAGAAACTATTCTATGGAAGTGAGGAAATTTATTTGAATCTAAAATAGCTAGAAATTATCCTTAGAATACATATAATGTGTTTTAAATTAAGGGTAAAAGATTATTATGATTATTTATAAATTAGATAGTTACAAAATTATCCATCTTAGAGAGTTCATTTTGAAATAAAATATTGTGGTTGTTTAAATGATGAGTAGATTGAAAAGAAAGTTGGAATCATGCTTATTTTAGATAATTAGAAAAATATGGTGTTATCCTCTAGGTGTATCCATGTTCACTTTTTTGGAAACTAGATTGAGGCTATTGTTAAAATATGAATGACATCCTTGTATATTTTAATCATGTAGTTGTCTAGATATTAGAATAACTATATATTTGTATATTATTAAATTAGGAGATATGTATGGATAGTTTATGCATGTTGAATCTAAATGCTTATTCTGAAAAGAAAGAATCTATTATTTTATATAGAATGAATGGAGGTTTTTGGGGCATGGGATCCAATCAAAGAAAAAGGAACTTATGGGGGTTCCACAATTATTCCTTTGTAAGAATTCACTAAAAGAGAGGAATCTTGGGTGTTAGTATATTAAAAAAAAAGGAATAGGGTTAGTTAGAGGGAATTATGGGGTTCCCTCACTTTTGTAAAAAAAGATATACAAAAGGAAAAAAACATAAAAAATGTGTAGATTCTTATGCAATGGATTAAGATTATGATAAAATGAATAATGGATTGATTTTTGTAGAATGGTTAATAGACTTTCAATGAAAATAAAGATGGACATTTTAAGGCTGGGTTTTTTCTCGAAAAGGGTTCTTAGGATACATGATGTGTCTTTTGTGTATATTTTATTAAACTTGTTGTGGAGTTATTATAAGCACTGATTGATCTATTGTTATGAATTGTACATATAAAAGAAATAAAATTACTCATGTTGTTTTACTTTCCTCTATTTTTGCAATAGAATATGATATATGCAAATATGGTTTCTAATATAAAATAGATAAATTTAATAAAGGTTAAAATGTATCTCTCAAATTTACCCTAGGGTTGGGTATTCATATTTAAGAGATACTTATCTATAGATTACCAACTTATTTAAACCCATAATGTTAGGACCAAGACTAAGGGAGACATGATGTGACAATCCCTTAAGGTTACAATGGGAACTTTAGTAACAGATCACTAAGGTGTGCTCTAAAATAGGACATGCTAAGAATTCCATTGTAACTAAATCCTAGTGATGGATTCTCCAACAGATAGTGAGATACCCATGTTAGAAAGATGTCATGCAAATTATAGTCATAGGGACCTGAATGACCATGGAGTAATTCCTATGGGAAAATTCATTTGGTGTGGAAGACATTGGAAACCTTGATTTAATGATGGGTGATCTAATGGATGATACCGCATAGGTGACAATCACCTCTATTAAATTATCTAGAAGGTAGTTTAATAATGCACATAGTTTTATACTAAATTATTTGTGTATAAAACTATAAGAATCTTACACTTTTTATACTAGTAAGGAATGGTAGACACTAGTTAGGGAATTTATGTCCCTTTTCTCAAATGAGCGAGAAAGGGTTAACCCTTTGCTATGGTCAAATAGTCCTTCAAAGGAGGGAAAGGAAATGGGGTGACCACTCAAAAGACATCCTTTAATCTGTATGGATAGTGTAAAAGGTAAAACCTAGAACTGCTATGGGATATTTGGTGACTCTTGTCCACCTGAGGATGTTGCAACATCTAGAAAACTCGAAATGTGAAGGAAGCTTCTTTGGAATTTATCTAAATTATTTATATAGTTTTGAATATTTTAAAAAAATTTGGGTTAGGTTTTAGGGTTATTACAAGGGGGCTATGAATAGCATCATTCCTAGATTTCACAAGTCTTTTGATTTGTAGTCTTATATATTTGGTATCATATTAAATTTTGTTGTCATGTTTGGTTCATGTGTTTACTAATCCCACTAATATGTAGAATGGGAATTGTAATCTTTGGTGCATCACCACCTATAGCTTAGGCTAGCTAGGCTAGTTAGGTTTACCTTTATGCTATTTTATTTTTAGTTTTTTATTGATTTTTTCTATTTGTTCTTTTTCCTAACAAGAACCCTATTAATCTAAGATATCATAGGAGGAAGGAAAGTGTGTTGAAGATCACATCTAGACAAGGATCTAGCCTTGGTAAAAAAAAAATTGGTTGTCATCTGAAGGAGCCACATCCCATGCTCCATGGAATTATTATAAATGCAACCCAAGTGATGTGTAGACACTGGATGCACTTGAAGAAAATTGTATCCTCGGGTGGTCGCAATTCCTGGCATGTAGGAATTAAATTTGGTCCCCAACAACTACATAAGACATCTAAGGAAATATCAGGCTATTAAAATTAGTGTATAAGTTGACTAAATATAACATTAAATACCTTTGTAGAAATAATTCTAAGGTAGAGGTTGCAAAAGAGCACATGTGAAAATATTTAATAAATTTGGAGTATGAAAAATGAAGAAATATAAGGATAGAACATTGAGTCTAAAATACCTCAACAAGAAAGGAGTGCAAGTATTCTTGACCCAACCAAGAAAATTTTAAAAATATTTTAAAATGATAAAGAATGCATGATGTAGACACTAAAATGTGGTTAATCCGATTAAGCACCCACAAACAATGATCAAATTGGCATCATATGGCCCCTTGGGCAGCCCTCAGGAGGCTCACAGTGGTTCTAGCCACTCTGGAAAGGTTTTTGGAGGCTACCGGCCCAATTTTGGGAGGTTTTGGCCCAAAATTCACCACCGTCCCACCCTGGGATGGTGGTAGATTCCCACCATCCCACCCTGGGATGGTGGTGAGCCATCATCCCAGGGTGGGACGGTGAGCAAGTTTGACCCAGAAAAAGTCAAATCTGGGCCAAATGGCACCCAAAACTGCCATTTAGCATGCCATATGGAGCATGCGGGTCAGAGGGCACTGAAGCCTTATGACACACTTCTTAATGGAGGCCCAAAATGGAGATTCTCTTCCCCATCCATTGCATGCCTCCCTTTTGACAAGTGGCACCTCTTGCCATGCATGCCCTTGCATGCCTTTTTGCACATGAGCCCCTTTGGGCTATAAAATGGATTCAATATCCACACAAAAACATGGAGAGGAGTTCTAGGATATGCAATGGAGTGCTGCCAATATTTCCCCTCACCTTATTGCACCTTTTTGCCCTCGAAATCTCCCTTTTGCCAAGGAGGTTACCGGGTGACTTCAAGAAGGTAATCCGAGCATAACTTTTCCATCCGGGTGAATTTCTTCACCAAATTCGATGAAAACACACCTTATATTGTTTAGGAACATCTTCTAGTGATTTTGGTAGCAAAAAGTGGCCAGAATTGGTGGGTATCCCCTCCTAGGGTGCCCCCAAATAGTTGCAGTCACCACCGTCCCCCTGGGATGAGGGTAAATTATTACACAATTTCACTACTTTTTTTAATTATTATTTTTCTATATTATCCCATGATGCTACAGTTCAAATTTCAGGTGATTTGGAGTTAAATTGACAAAGTTATAGCATTTTTAAGTTTTTGCAGGCTCGTAGGGCCCATCCGGGCACCCCAATTTGATGCAGGTGGATCTGGGCCCCAATTTGAAAATATAATCATATGGGTTGTCTTGAAATGTCAATTTATGCATACTTTCCAAATTTCATGAGTTTTGGATATGTTTAGGTTCAGGATTTGCTTGTCTTCTTCTTCGTAGGTTGTAGGCGAGAAAAAAAAAGGGGGGGGGTTATAGAATTATATTTATTTTTTTTTTTGGAAATATCAAAAAAAAAAAATATAAAAAAAAAAAAAAAAAAATTTTCATTTGGACATGTTTTGATATATTTTTAATATATGCGCTATTTTACCCCTATGGGGATTGCATGTTTTCCACCATACACCCTTGCTATTTGACCCCTTTGGCTTCCTTGTGTGTAGGTGCAGGTTATTAGAAGGCATTGGGAAGGAATATAAGACATCAGATATTGAAGATACAAGCAGCGATGGCATTGGCCCGCCCACCTCGATTGTGGGTACGCGGAGAAACATTGGATGTGCACCTTGATTCCGTGAAAGAATTGGTCTTTGGGCACCCAATATTGTAACAATTGTATCAAATTTTGAGACCTCAAGGGGACTTCTATGTAACCTTGGATCTGATCCAACAAATTAATGAGAAGAAGCTTGCTTTACTTCATTTCCTTCTGTTTGGTATTCTTTCATTTTCACATGCATGCTTCCTTTTTGATGCTCATGAGCGATATGGGATAGATACACATATTTTTTTACATAATTTGGTGCACCAATTTTCCCTAATTCAGTGGTGATCATGGTGGGACCCTTGTCCCTTTTTATTTGGGTGAAAATTTGACCTCATTCTTGCATTTTTGCCCTTTTTGTGTTGCAGGTGCTCCCCTCCCCACCCTGGAACGGTGGCAGAGGCTTTATCTAGCACACCCTAGGATGGTGGCTTCACCATACCACCCTAGGATGGTGGTGAGGCTTCTAATCACCCCACCCTAGAGCGGTGGTGAAACAGAGAGATTTCTGCCCAAAAATTCAGAATTTGGAGAGCTCAAAATGGACAAAGTAAGTGCCTAAACCCTCTAATTTTTTGCTACATTTATAGAGACTACAAAATTTAGTTTTCTTGCTTCACTTGTTTGCATAGAAAGGTTAAAAGTTACATTTTTGCTTTTCTTATAACATCAAATAGCAAAAGGAAGAAGAAAAATCAAAAAGAACTTGTAGTAGCAATGCATCTGTTTGGTTTGATTGCTTGTGGCTTACCCAATGGGTAAGTTAGCATTTAGGATTTGCATTCATAAGTCACATTTGTAGGTTCTTTATCCTAATTTTCTGAAAGTAAAATGCACTTATTTGCATGCATTTAGTGAATGATCATTGATTGCTTCTTTGCTTACTTTCTTGGATAATAAAGAACCACACACACCACGATTCATATAAACGCTAGTGAGGTGGACTTCATTACCATCCACTAGTAGAGTGCAAGTGATGGTGGGTTTCATCTCCATCCACTTGGCTCAAATCCCATGAACCTGATCCATATTGCCAAGGCCGGTTCCAAGATCCATCATAGCCCATGGGTTATAGCATGCATCACCCTTCGGGGAGGTGTATCGTAGACTACGGGTGAACTGGGTGAGGAACTGGTAGGACCTGTGCTCCCTGGCCATGTGTGGACCTCATCACCACACATTATAGGTGGGATAACACAACCTAGAGTTCATAGCTAGGTTGTCGAGCTATGAGTATATAGGTGAAATCCAATTGAACATGAGATTACAATCCAACAATATTTCAAACACGTGACACGAGGTCATTCTTTACAAAACAACACATCTAAAACACACAAAACAGTTTAGGGATTCACACTTAAAACTTAAAAGAGATAATCATCTATCTTATTGAGTGTTTCTTTCTTGTATACTATTTCATTAAGAATTTGTAAAGAAGATAATCACTTGGGGTACTAATAGAGGAGCGCAATGGTGCGCACCCGCAGCCAAGCCCAAACATGGGTGGAAGCTATGGAGAGTGGATTAGGAGACATGAATCATCTCCGATATAGCCCTAGGGACTTGGTTATACCTCCCTAGTGAGCCTCCACTCCACCTAGCCCCAAGACAATAGGGCATGAGCCTCATCTAAAGGGATCCTCTCTAGGACACCCCGAGGGATGATGAGCATTACTTGGGAGAGTGTTCCCGATATGTAGATATTTCATAGGCCTTCCTTGGTGAAAGGCAACTATGCATTGAGGCGCTAATAGATAGAGTGGTGCCATGCATCCATGTACCCATCAAGGCTAACATGCCTAAGCAGAGGTAGGAGTATGACTTCACACACTAGTCGGAGCAAGTCGACATGACTCTACCTCCATACCACCTTGATAGGATACAACAGCTCATGCAGCCCGATGGGAATGACACTCATCGATCGAGGTGAGCCAATTCTGCCCTACCTTTCCTCATTCAAGAGGGAAGACATGAGGAGATCCTAAAATTTCCTCAAGAACAATATTCTATGCATGCCCGATGTGCCTCTATGCCAACTGAGTATAATGAACACATGTTCCAGCCGAGCCTCAAGTCAATGTGGTGAACCTCGAGAGAGGCAAGCGCCCTATGGAGAACACAGAGTACCTTGGACAAGGTCGACCCTAGGGTGAGACTCCTAGGCCCCCTAGGCCTCACACTATGGATCAAATTAGGCAAGTGGTTGTGAGATATACAGAATGCCAAGCTCAGTTCAAGTAGCTTCGATGGGATAAAGAGCAACTAGACCGCTTGCACCAGCTTGAGAAAGAAAGGATCGAATGACAGACCAATGAGCTATTCTAGAAGACTTTGAGAGAGAGGGTCCCTACCCCTAAGACACATAGGTAGGAAGTCCATCCGAGGCAACCCATGCTCATTCGAGAGAGGTCCTCGAGACCTTATCAAATGTTGCTTCCATGACCTCCTAGGCCAGATCGGGAGATGCCTCCCAGGCCAAACATAGGGCGCCCACTATGGGTAGATACCCCCATTTATAGACCAGCTCGAGAGATGCCTTACGGGGCCTATACTGAGCATGAGCCAGAAGTAGAGTATGTTGAGATGCCTTACCGAGGTAGGGGGTGACTTACCACCACCTCACCCTAGGTTGGAGGATCCTAGACCTCCACCACAAGATGTGAACAAAGATGAGGAGATCAAGTCCTCAAGCCCTTATAAAGCATTGTTAGAATGCTTGGAGTCAGTAGAGAACAAGACCTCTGGGTCGAGATCTCAAAAGCCCACTATGCATCAATTGCATAGTCAACCCATCCATCCATCAGTACCTATGCCTCCCTATCCAGAGCAATTTAAGTTGCCTCAGTTGGCTACCTTTAAGGGAGAAGAGGATGTGCAAGAACATGTCACTAGGTTCTTAGGTCAATGCTTTGGCATTCATGATGATGATGCTTTGCTTTTGAGGACATTTGTGACTACCCTCATCGGCCCTACCTCCGAGTGGTTTTACCAACTCCCTAAGCATAGCATCCATAATTTGGACCAACTTGCGGATGCATTCCTAGAATGCTTTGCCTTCAATACCAAGAGGAAGGCAACGTTGGCCGATGTAGCTAGGTTGAAATAATATGATGATGAGTCAATAACAAATTATGGCAATAGATGGTGAACCTTGCTCGCCAAGCTACCTTATCTTCTCCCCATGTCGGAGTTGACTCAGATGTTCTCCAAAAGTTGCTTGAAGCCAATCTCCTTGTTGCTGTAGTTGCAACAATACCCCACTCTTGAAGATGCCTTAGCACAGGCTAGGATCATCGAAGAAATCAAGATTCAAGAGGGTGAGATTGTGAAGCCTCGCAAGAAGGAATGGAACAAGAATGCTAAGAACACCCCAGTGCAACCTAAGTCAGTAGTAGTAAATCAGGTTGCCATTAGTGTCCCGGGGCCAGCGCCAACCGTGCCACCTCAAAAGCCTAATTATCAAGCCACCCCTGGGAACTATGCCAAGGATAACCAGAATGGTCAAGGGAAAAATCAACAACGTCACCCCAAGCGACAATTCATACCCATTGTAGAGTCTATGGACTCAATGTTTGATCACCTCTTGGTGGCCAATGCGATCCATCTACCTGATAGTCGACCTATCGACCCTAATGCACCTAAGCCCAAAGGATACAGAGAAGACCTATATTGCAAGTTTCATAGGCAAAATGGGCATGATGTGCAAATGTGCTATAAATTCAAACACTTGGTGCAAGACCTAATTGATAGGAATGCCCTCCAGGTAGATAACCCTATCGCACCAAACAACCAATAGATGGAGGTCTTCAAGGACCCCTTGCCTGCCCACATAGAGCAGGCCAAACCAGTGCCCCAGGTGAATGAGGTTCACCATGCCCCTCCTAAGCAAGGATATGTTGGCATGGTCAGTATTGTGACAAGAAATAGGTGGTATCCAAGTCCAGCCACACCACCTATGGCTCAGAGTGATGTCCCTTCGACATCGTAGCCTATACCACCTCCTAGACCGAGCCTCCCACCTAGGCCTGTAGTCACCATTAAGAGTAAGCTCGCTCAGAGCTTAAGAACAACATCTGCCCGACTCTCCATCTATGAGCTCATCCAACAATCACAACCTCATAGAGAAGCCTTGATGGAGATCCTTAAGGCAATTGAGCTTCAGCCCTAAGAGTCTAACTCCTTCAACAACTTTGTGGGGCATGTGCGGCAATGCATGAAATCGATGATTACTTTTTGAGAAGATGAACTTAAATCGGTTCCACATGATATGGTGGATCCCCCTTTACACATTGTCGCACGTGTGAATGGGACACCATACAAGAGAGTCTTGATAGATACTGGGTCTTCGAGCAACATCATAACTACAATAGCTCTAAAGCACCTGAAGCTCCCAACATCTCATATTGTCACATCTACCTACACCCTCCGAGCATTCAATGATGCCATATGCTCAATGGTTGGTACAATCATCCTACCTATTCAAGTAGGAGAAAATATCATCTCGATGATGTGCCACATCCTGGAGGGTGAGATGGCATACAACATTTTGTTAGGAAGACCATGGATCAGGGACATGAAGTGTGTCCCTTCCATCGCTCACCAATGCCTCAAGTACACTCATGAAGGGCAAGTTCATGTCATCCCCATGGACCTAGAGCCCTTCAAGTACTACAACATGGTGCAGCAGTTACCCGAGTCGACCTTGCCATCGATACATCTAGATTTTCAACCGAATAAATCTAGCCGAGGTTTGACCCCACCGCTACCGCATACCATGCCCTCCTCATCATCGGCTCCACCCTAGATGCCTAATACACCAGTGGATCCTTTGCCTAGGAACCCAGAGAAGTGGCCCATTGAGGAGGACCAACCGATCATATCCACTATCTCTACAGAGGAGATACTTAGCCCGGATGATGAAGAGACACCACACGAGGCAAACGATGAGCCGGATCAAGTCTCACTCTCATCCCTCTTCTATCCGTAGCCCTAGGTTATAGTACATCTAGCTTCTACCAGATTGGGAGAATACATGGTTAGGAATGTTACCACTACTCCTACTTTAGAGTCGATGCAAGACATGGGTAGACCCCATCTTCCCATAGGCACTATCGTACCTCTTGGTATTCCCCCTAATCAAATAAATTTTGTCTATGGGGGCCTTGACTATGGCATCAAACCTTACCAACAGTAGGAGGAAGATGAGGAACCTTTTGGAGAAGATATTAACTACTTGTCTAACCCTAACTTCACCCTGAAGTACCTTGACCTATGCAACTGGCATGGTTATGGGTTAGGCCTGTATGAGCAAGGCACCAGAATCCCTTGTCAACCACAATATCAAATGCCCTATGACAAGTTAGGAGTGGGATGCAACAATCCCTTGCCTCTAGATGTCCTCTTAGATAGCCTAAATCACTTGAATATAAGCTACGAGGGTGGGTTGGCCCAAGACCCTTATGCCAATCCCAATACAGTCTACTCCCTAGGGGATTACTTTCCATGGCTAGATGGGAACCCCATGATCCCCAGTGACATTCCCCCACATTTTGAGAGAGGGGAAGGTTCATGGAGTTGTCCCCATGTCTATGATGAGTCAGATCAAGGCACCTCATATGAATGGACCTCAGAGGATGAGTCGGGTTATGAGGTAGCACCATATGACCCTTTTGAGTCGGATAGTGATCATTCACAAATTGTCCCCATTAATGACCAATAGGAAGGCCTCATACATCTGTTCCCTTTCCCTGATCCTATCTAGTGGTAGCTCCTTCCTCCTGAAGAGCTGGTTCACCCGTAGGAAGCTAGACCTCCTAGGGGGGAGCAGTTAATTTACTTGAGCAGTTGGGTCCTCGTGAGCCTGAGGCACTACGAGATGAGAATGAAGGAATCCTCATCCATGATGATGATTATGAGGAATTAGCATATATGGGACCACACCTACCTGATCACCCGATCCCAAGGGGTAACAATGAGGTTCCCATATATGACAGTGACTATGAGGATGAAACAGAGAGGGCATACCTTGGTCCTCATTACTTGCATCATCATCATGAGCCCATCGACATAGATGAAGTCTATCATCAGTTGCATGTTGGCCCATGCTTGAGGGCAAGGCCTATCAATTTAGGCTAGATTCACCATGAGGTCTTCCCTGACCCACCCACACACATGGAGCTCCTTGAGCCTAATGATCCCATCCTATAATCTATTCCCAGATAGGATCCGAAGATCCCCATTCCCCCAGAACCACATCTAGGGGTGAGAGATGATATCAATACATAGTCACATGCACGTGGTCCTAGAGAGCAGACACATTTCATCAATATGATCTCCATTTATTTGACCACACCACTTCACAACCCAACCGATCCTTCCAAGCCATGCCATCTAGATCTAGATGCTATTGACTAGGATCACGTTGATTCACCCCCATCACCCTCTGAGTATTGGGCTTGCGATGGGTTGTTTCACTTTTCCACTAGCCCAACTCATGATGTCTTCCATGCTGAGGAGGGACCTAAAGTTCCCATCAAGGATTTAAATCTAGCTGATGACATCCATTTGATCCCTACTCCCCATCAGTTGGAGGAGGGGTCTCATATGTCAATCGAGCCTACGGTTGACAAAGATATCGGCTCAGATCCTAAAAACCCACAATGTATCAAGCTAGGGGAAAGCCTATCCCCCAAAGAGCAAGCCGATTATATAGCCCTTCTCACAAAGAAGAAGGCAACTTTTGCATGGTCTTACAAAGACATGTCGGGACTAGATCCAAATATGGTCACCCATAATCTAACGCTTGACCCCAAAGTCAAACCTATCAAGCAAAAGTTGAGAAAGATGCACCCAACAGTGGCCTTGATGGTCAAATATGAGCTACAAAAACTATTGGATGCCAAGTTTGTCATTTCTATAGACTATCCACCATGGTTGTCCAACATGGTCCCCATCAAGAAGCCTGATGGGAGGATTCACATTTGCACCGATTTTTGAGACCTAAACAAAGTGAGTCCTAAGGATGATTTTCCTTTGCCAAGCATAGATGCCTTGGTAGATGCCACCATAGGACATGAAATGCTCTCCCTTATGGATGGCTTCTCTGGGTATAATCAGATTCGTATCAACCCTGAAGACCAGCTCAAAATGGTGTTCACAATGCCTTGGGGAACATTTTGTTACAAGGTCATGCCATTTGGCCTTAAGAATGTCGGTGCCACCTACCAGCGTGCCATGACATATATCTTCCATGACTACATGCACAAAATTTTGGAAGATTACATGGATGACTTATTGGCTAAATCTCTATTACGTCATGAGCACCTAGATGTCTTGTGCAAAGTCCTCGATCGCCTTATTGAACATAATGTGAGACTGAACCCCAAGAAGTGCATCTTTGGCATCACATCTGGAAAGCTCTTGGGATTTATAGTTTCCAAATGAGGCATCGAAGTGGACCCTAACAAAGTCAAGGCAATCCTTGAAATGCCTCCCCGACTACCATCAAGCAGCTTCGTAGCTTGCAGGGGAGGATTGCATCCATCAAATGCTTTATAGCACAATTGTCGGACAAGTGTAGACCCATGAACAAACTTTTGCACAAGGGGGTCACATTCCACTAGGACGATGAGTGTCAGGATGCCTTTGATGCAATTAAACAATACCTGGCTTCGCCGCTAGTGTTAGCTCCACCTAGACCAGGGGTGTCATTTCGATTATATATCTCAGCTACTGAGATTGCATTGGGTGCCATGTTAGCCCAAAACAATGAATTTCACAAGGAACAGGCCACATACTATCTCAGTCGCACCCTGGTGAGCTATGAGATCAAGTACGCATACATTGAAAAGTTATGTCTAGCGGTGGTTTTTGCTACCAAGAAGCTACGACACTATATGCTCAGCCACACTACGTATGTTGTATCTAAAGAGAATCCATTGTGATACATGATGAGTCATACTTATCATAGTAGTCGCATGGACAAAATGGATCATGTTGTTGATAGAATTTGACCTAGAATTCATAGGACAAAAGTCAATCAAAGGTCAGGTCATTGTTGATCAACTTGCAGAGGCTCCTCTCCAGGAGGATCAACCTCTTAGCATGGAGCTTCCCGATGATGGAGTCTTCCAAATATCAGAATCGCCTGATTTTGATGAGCCTGAGTCATAGGCGGATATGACTCTTTTCTTCGATGGCTCCAAATGCGAGCAAGGGGGTGGCATAGGGATCATGTTTTTCACACCGCATGGGGCTCCCATACCCCTATCATTTAAACTCGATTTCCCCTGCACCAACAATAATGTCGAGTATGAAGCCTTGCTCATAGGGCTTAAAATGGCTATCACCATGAAAATCACCAAGCTCAACATTTTTGGTGACTCCTTGCTCATTGTCAACCAGGTCAAGGGAATCTTCCAATGCAAGTGCCCAGTTTTGCAAGCCTACAAAGCCCTTGTGGACAAATCCCTAGAAAAATTTGAATGGTATGACATCGAGGCACTCCCTCGATCATCTAATCATTTTGTGGATACAATGGCCTCTTTAGGATCCTTGATTCCACAAGACCCCATAGGGGAGATGACAACCATTCAAGTCAAGATGCTATCGCAATCAGTGGTTGAGCGTGAGAGCACTCAAGCCATGCCAGAAGTCCACTTGATTCAAATAGAACCTCATCAAGAGAGATTCTCACACATTCATGAGTGCTTGAATCATGCCGCTTGGGGGACTCTATTCCCCCAAACCCCTTTTGATAGTAACACAATGCTATTCTTACAAGTTCTATCCCAATCTGCATTTGCTCGGGATGAACTTCATGAGGGATAGGCAATTCATGCAATCGAGGCTTCCACATAGCAAGACTGGTCCACACCAATTAGAGAGTACCTAAAGCTTGGTAACCTCCCTCTTGGATTATCACACACTACCAAAAGGACATTTAAATGGAAGGCAGCAAATTTTGTCTTGTTAGGAGACATCCTATACCGTCGGAGCTATGAAGGAATCCTCCTTCATTGCTTAGAGTATCAAGAATCGACTTGGGCAATGGCCCAAGCACACGATGGTACTTGTGGTGGCCATTTTAGTGGCATGGCCATCGCAAAGTGCATTCTTCGCATGGGCTATTATTGGCCAACTTTAGAGTGAGATTGTTGTGCATATGTGAGGAAGTGCATGAAATGTCAACACCATGCTAACTTGACACATGTACCTTCCTAGGCCTTACAACCGATCCAATCGGCTTGGCCATTTTCGCAATGGGGGTTGGATTTAATTAGGAAAATCTCCCCTGCATCCTCGAGCCATCACACATTTATCATCACGGCTACCGAGTATTTTACAAAGTGGGTGGAAGCAATCCCCCTTACCACTACGATAGGACCCCGCATAGCGGAGTTCATATTGCATAATATCATTTGTCATTTTGGTATTCCATCCAAGATCATTTCGGATAATGGGACATCATTCAAGAATAAATATGTGCATGCTTTGATAACAAAGTATAATATCCAACACAACTTTTTGACACCTTATTATCCATAAGCAAATGGGCAAGCAGAAGCATCAAACAAAACATTAATTGCCATATTGAAGAAAATAGTCAAAGAGAATCATACCGATTGGCACACGCAAATGCCGCTTGCCCTTTGGGCTTACCGCACTAGCATTCGGATGCCCACTAGGGCAACTCCATTTTCACTAGTGTATGGTGCTGAGGCAGTCATGCCTCTAGAGTTAGAAATCCCATCACTGCGCATATCCATGCAGGAGTTTATTGATGATGATACTGCATGACAAGCTCACCTAGATCAACTTATGTTGTTGGATGAGCATCGCATTAATGCGCTTGAGCATCTACGTGTGTATCAAGAGTGGCTCAAAAGAGCCTACAATATGAAAGTCCATCTCAGAGACTTTCAGGTTGGTGATCTCGTCCTAAAAGAGAACCAACAGAATTCTAGCTTGCCGCCCCACCTACGGGACAAATTTATGGTAAACTGGTTAGGTCCCTTTGTCATCACTAGTCAAATAGGGCCTGGAACTTATCGCCTAGCTTCACTTGAAGGTGTCGAGGATCCTGAACCCTTGAACATCCTTCACTTGTGGCCATTTCATGCTTAGAGAGCACCCAAAAGGCTCCTAGTGGGTTCTCACCATCTAGGTCAAGTAAAAATGCTCCTAGACTATCTACGATCATCTAGGTCAACCCTAAAAGCCCCAAAGGCATCCATAAGCCCTTTGGTCATAGCCAAATACCCCTAGGCAGTCATAGACACTTTTTAAGTGCCATCACATCTAGGTCACCCAAAAGGCTCCTAGCAAGTTCTCACCATCTAGGTCAAGTAAAAATCTCCTAGACTATCTACGATCATCTAGGTCAACCCTAAAAGCCCCAAAGGCATCCATAAGCCCTTTGGTCATAGCCAAATACCCCTAGGCAATCATAGACACTTTTTAAGTGTCGTCACACATCTAGGTCACCCAAAAGGCTCCTAGCAGGTTCTCACCATCTAGGTCAAGTAAAAATGCTCCTAGACTATCTACGATCATCTAGGTCAACCCTAAAAGCCCCAAAGGCATCCATAAGCCCTTTGGTCATAGCCAAATGCCCCTAGGTAGTCATAGACACTTTTTAAGTGTCATCACATGTCTAGGTCACCCAAAAGGCTCCTAGCAGGTTCTCACCATCTAGGTCAAGTAAAAATGCTCCTAGACTATCTACGATCATCTAGGTCAACCCTAAAATCCCCAAAGGCATCCATAAGCCCTTTGGTCATAGCCAAATGCCCCTAGGTAATCGTAGACACTTTTTAAGTGTCATCACACATCTAGGTCACCCAAAAGGCTCCTAGCAGGTTCTCACCATCTAGGTCAAGTAAAAATGCTCCTAGACTATCTACGATCATCTAGGTCAACCCTAAAAGCCCCAAAGGCATCCATAAGCCCTTTGGTCATAGCCAAATACCCCTAGGCAGTCATAGACACTTTTTAAGTGTCATCACACGTCTAGGTCACCCAAAAGGCTCCTAGCAGGTTCTCACCATCTAGGTCAAGTAAAAATGCTCCTAGACTATCTACGATCATCTAGGTCAACCCTAAAAGCCCCAAAGGCATCCATAAGCCCTTTGGTCATAGCCAAATACCCCTAGGTAGTCATAGACACTTTTTAAGTGTCATCACACATCTAGGTCACCCAAAAGGCTCCTAGCGGGTTCTCACCATCTAGGTCAAGTAAAAATGCTCCTAGACTATCTACGATCATCTAGGTCAACCCTAAAAGCCCCAAAGGCATCCATAAGCCCTTTGGTCATAGCCAAATACCCCTAGGTAGTCATAGACACTTTTTAAGTGTCACACATCTAGGTCACCCAAAAGGCTCCTAGCGGGTTCTCACCATCTAGGTCAAGTAAAAATGCTCCTAGACTATCTACGATCATCTAGGTCAACCCTAAAAGCCCCAAAGGCATCCATAAGCCCTTTGGTCATAGCCAAATACCCCTAGGTAGTCATAGACACTTTTTAAGTGTCATCACACATCTAGGTCACCCAAAAGGCTCCTAGCAGGTTCTCACCATCTAGGTCAAGTAAAAATGCTCCTAGACTATCTACGATCATCTAGGTCAACCCTAAAAGCCCCAAAGGCATCCATAAGCCCTTTGGTCATAGCCAAATGCCCCTAGGTAGTCGTAGACACTTTTTAAGTGTCATCACACATCTAGGTCACCCAAAAGGCTCCTAGCAGGTTCTCACCATCTAGGTCAAATAAAAATGCTCCTAGACTATCTACGATCATCTAGGTCAAACCTAAAAGCCCCAAAGGCATCCATAAGCCCTTTGGTCCCCCCAAATGCCCCAATGGCCCCCAAATAAGCCCATTGGTCACATGTGTATACATATCAATCAAAAATTCAAAAAACATCATCAAAATTTCAAAAATTCAAAAATATTGCATCACATCACATTGCATCCCATTGCATTTTATCATCGCTTGCATTTAGGCATATTCATCATTAGCACTTTACATTTTAGAGTTGCTCATACATGTCTAGCACCATGATGGTACACTACTTACCACTCAAAATCAATGTTGTGAAAGTACTCATAGTTCAATGCCACAATTATCATTTTCACCCACATTTTTCACATTTCCATAGTCATGTCTATTCCCTTCACTTAGCCATTTGTTTTAGAATGTCAGTAGGGTTTTCGGTCACTCAACCATATCTAGTCTCTACTCAGATTTTGTAGAAGGCTAGCTTGATTTTTAGGAGGTAGAGTCTTGCATTGATTATGCCTTGTGTACATCATATCCCAAACACAATTAATCATTAACAATCCAAGTTTTGCACAAAGACAGATGAAATCCATGAAGTGGTCTAGGTTACCTTAAGCGAAAAGGTCATCCTGCTCATCCCCCTATGTGAATGGTTCAAGAATGTTGAGAGTTGGCAAAAGGACAAGTTCTCCCCTACCCAATTCCCCCACAACAATAAGTGGTTTTCCCCATTTTTGTCATCAAAATCCCACATTGTCACATGTTTGCAATAGTCTAAATTTGCAAACCCCCACAAAGAAAAATTCAAAATACAAAAATACAAAAATCAAAAAGTGCACACATCAAAAAGCACAAGAAACAGGTGATCCCCATCACTCAAAATTCAAATCCCTTGCTCAAGAGAAAAAGAAAAAACTCAAAATAAATAGTGATTATTATCACTAAAAAGAGAAAAATAAATAATGATTCTTATCACTTCATATGAGAGCAAGTATCCCAATACAAATTCAAGAAAGTAGGGAGTCGAACTTGAATCCCTAGAACTCTCAGCATTTGGAAAACCATCAGGTGATCCTCATTACGGGTTTGGTGGATAGCCTATCCGTCAATGGTGGTAGCCTCCCGCATGATGATATGTCTGCCATATTAGCTTTTGGGCATATGTGTAGACCAATGTTTGCATGTGGATGAGCTAGCTTTGGTAACCTAGATTGCCTAGTGGTCTAGTCATACTTAGTACAAAACCTAGGATGGTGGCATTCATTTGGTGATCCTCAGTACAGGTTTGGTTGAGAGCCTACTTGGCACTGGTGGTATCCTTATGCATCTCACAGGAATGAACTCACTTGCACACATAGGGATATGAAGTACCTTGGTCATCCTAGCAGATTCATACCTTGTCAAAAAGTCTTGCATGGTTAGTATACAACTTTTGATGAGTTGACTAGAGTGTTTGAGTCTCATGAAAACCTAATGGGCATTCCCTAAATAACATGTCATTCATATCACTTCACCACATTCATTTCAATTACATTATTCACAAATCCATTATATAAGTCTCATGACAACATTACATATGAGTTGGTGCAAAATACATCATCTATGGTGCTAGCATAATATGGCATATAGTCTACACATTTTATCCGCTAAATCAATAAATCATCCATCTCACTATACATCCATGCATGTACAAAATAAAATCAAATCAAAATCACAAAATATGCATACATAGGCATTCATCATCATTGCATAAATCAAATTGCATACATTTCATAAAACAATAAACACATGATGATAAACCACATAAAAAGCTCATATATATATATATATGTGTATATGTATGGGACAAAAAGATACATCATGTTGCCCATAGGCTACAATAAAGTGAGTCCTCAGACTTCACACTGCTAAAGCATCCAAAAACACAAAAAGAGTCACGCGAGCCACTACCATGGTCACGCAGGACCGGTACTACGACTCGCACTCCCACCTATCGGAGTCCTCTATGAACTCCCATACCTACTACCACCTACCCTATCAGCTCTCCACCTAGACCCTGGTGCCTCCAGCCTAGAGGAAGACTACCCTATCCTACTATGGTGACTCTGGTATGACCCACTAGCACCTGCATCATCCCGTAGATGCCCACCAAGGTGCACTACCTCAGTCTCCAGCTCATCCGCATAAGCCTACCCCCATCGACACCATGCCTAGTAAGTCTCCACCATAGAATGGAGTCATGTCACCTCTACCTATAGCCTAGTCACCTCCCCACTACTGGAATCCTCCCATGTAGGGCTTCGAGATCACAACTATGCCCGAAGAGATGCTATCTCAGCCTGAGCCACCTATACCTTCAGCTTGCTATGCTAGCTCACCTATACATCATGCACCTATGTCCATAGGAGATCTCTCTCCTACCTCACCCTGAGTAGCTCATATCATAGCTCTACCTCTATATCCCCTGGTACCATCGATGGTGCCTACACCTCCTCATCCCCAACATCATCATCCCCCAAGTCACCTCGATCTCCTAAGTCCAGGAGATCCGCATGCTCCCCTACCATGTGTCCCTACCAATCACCTACCTCACCCTGGTCCTCACCAGAAACCTCCTGATGTGCCTCCCTAGCTGCACCCCTCCCTAGTGGCCCCTCTCCATGCCATTGGCCTATCACCCACCAAGCGTCATACTCCATTGTAGTCCCGACATCATCCACATCTAGAATGTCTACTACAAGATCCATATCCCATGCCACTACCTCTACCATCGGCCATGCCAATGTCCTCTCATCCCCATGATGTTGATAAGGCACCGACTCACTAGGCACCCCTAGTGTAGCCCAAACTATCGCATCACCCAAGCAAAAGGGAAGTACTCCCACTCTGTGCCATGTCATCCAACCAGCCATCTACCTCACCGCACCCTACAGAGCTATACAATAGCATCTGCCCACTCTGGGCAATCTCTGTATGGTCTCTAGAACACCTGGCCTACCCTGAGTCATGAGAATAGATCTGCATAGTGACCCACATCACCTATGAATCATTGAATCTATCCCCTCTCCTGAGCCCTCTACCATAGGATGCCATATCCTATCTCCCTATCTGCCAGTTGTGCCCGAGTCATCCATGGTAGCCCATGTGGTCACCCCATAACTATGTGCTACCATCCCCAACACTACAAAAAAAGCTACACCCAACACCCTTCCACCGATAATAGAATCTCGTACAACTCATCATAGAGTTGTGCCAATAGTGTAGTACCCCATGCCATCACTAGTGGCTCCGCCATAGTACACCTCACCAACGCAAACACTATCTCCACTAGGTTCCATGGGAACCTCACTCTAGAAGAATCAGGTAGTAGCATATTGGAGATGAGCATCATGAGTAGTGTATGCCTCACCCCCAATACCTTCACCTCATGCCAAAATCCTACTAGCATACCCCCTTCAAGCAGTCCAGCTCTACCATCTCTAGATCATAACTGAAGTACCTCTCGAGCACTACCTGTCTCTGGTCTCGTGGTGTCATGCGGATCGACCGCCCTTCTATCAAAATCTGAATAATCTGATAGATGTCCTCAAGCGTCACCATCATCTCCCCAGTGGGTAGGTGGAAGGTATTGGTGCATGGATCCCATAGATCAATCAGGGTAGTCAGATATGCATGGTCTCCTATAACAACCTCTAACCGAGTCACCTGCTTGAGGCCGATGGCATCCAACCACTCCCAGTCCTCTATGGTCAAGGCATCCCTCATGGAATCAAAGAGATTAGGTACTCGATACTGACTCCTCACCACCTGACAGGGATAAGCAACTCAATAATACACCACCAAAATGGCCTCGCATGGCCCCAAAAACATTCAAAAGAAAAGACTCAAAATGGCCCCTCTTTGAGGCCGGTTTGTGGCCATTCCCCTAGGAATGGCCCCCAACCCTATGGCCAGCCCATCAAGGGATGGCCTATGACCAGCCCACACTAGCCATCCCACCTAGGGATGACTCCAAAAAATTGGGCTCAAAAAGGCCTTTCAGGCCATCAAAAATAGCAAAAACAATGCAAAATTGGACCTATAAAATGCAATCTAATTGCACAAAAACATGGGTAAAACATAAAATTTGGTACATATCTCATAAATTAGGTTTAATTACCTACAATATAGTGTGATATGCTTCCAAGTCAAAAACATACCATAAAAGCAAAAAAATCAACTCCTAACACTAGGAAAATGCAATAAGAGAGACTTGGCATACCTGTCTCGCACCGGCTCCTCCACTGGCTGAGTCCACCCACTGACTCATGGTGAATGTGGGATGAATTTGATAGTGCTCCACTACTCATAATCACTCTCCTACTCCTCACCTCTCAAACTGCCAAAGAAAGCATGCACAAATGAGCCTAACCTTCATATTTTGGGTTTATATAAAGATGCAGGGGTCACCACCATCCCAGGGTGGGATGAGCACACATTTGGCTGACCATGCCACCCTAGGATGGTGGTAGAACATGCCCTCATCCCACCCTAGGATGGTGGTAGCAAAAATAGGCCAAAACAACCCAAAATGACCCAAAATAGGTCCAAAACTGCACCAAAACAACTCAAATTGGGTCCAAATTTCACATAGATCAAAATGCAACCATGAGGATCCTAGGAGGGATGGAAAAGTTGTTAATTCATGCCCTAAGAAGGCCATTGTGGCTGGACCACCCCTCGGGCATGCAATTTTCAGCTCCTTTCCTCCAGGAAAACTCAACAAAGTCACCAAAATCCTCTCCAAATTGCCCTATTTTTCAAGGGACAAAACTGAAGGTAAGCATAACACAAGTCAATTGGGTCAAGTGACTCATCACTTTTCTCACTGGTCATTCCCTCATCGACTCATCACTTGAGGGGGTAGTCATACTCAGTCCAAATCAGCAAGCACACACTCAATTATGCGAATTGCGTTCGTTCAACGAATCTTCGATAAAGACAATCATGCTCCTACTTGGGGCAGCAAACAAGCACACAATATCACATCATAACGCTTGAAATTACTGGCATCATGAATTCATGGGCCTTAGCCTTTCATGATAGACAATTTTCAAGCATAGGCATGCTCATTTAACGAGTCAGAAACAAGGATTCAAGAACACACGCCCTTTTCATGATTGGGGCATCTAAAGTTGGTTAGGTTATCGAGTAACCTTAATCATTCAACATTTTGGTCATCTATTTTTGCTCAGAACTATGCTGCACACAATGCATCTCAAAAAGGGGCATCTGTAGACACTAAAATGTGGTTAATCCGATTAAGCACCCACAAACAATGATCAAATTGACATCATATGGCCCCTTGGGCAGCCCTCAGGAGGCTCACAGTGGTTCTAGCCACTCCAAAAAGGTTTTTGGAGGCTACCGGCCCAATTTTGGGAGGTTTTGGCCCAAAATTCACCACCATCCCACCCTAGGATGGTGGTAGATTCCCACCATCCCACCCTGGGATGGTGGTGAGCCATCATCCCAGGGTGGGACGATGAGCAAGTTTGACCCAAAAAAGTCAAATCTGGGACATTTGGCACCCAAAAACTGCCATTTAGCATGCCATATGGAGCATGCGGGTCAGAGGGCACTGAATCCTTATGACACACTTCTTAATGGAGGCCCAAAATGGATATTCTCTTCCCCATCCAGTGCATGCCTCCATTTTGACAAGTGGCACCTCCTGCCATGCATGCCCTTGCATGCCTTTTTGCACATGAGCCCCTTTGGGCTATAAAATGGATTCAATATCCACACAAAAATATAGATAGGAGTTCTAGGATATGCAATGGAGTGCTGCCGAGATTTCCCCTCAACTTATTGCACCTTTTTGCCCTCGAAATCTCTCTTTTGCCAAGGAGGTTACCGGGTGACTTCAAGAAGGTAATCCGAGCATAACTTTTCCATCCGGGTGAATTTCTTCACAAAATTCGATGAAAACACACCTTATATTGTTTAGGAACATATTCTAGTGATTTTGGTAGCAAAAAGTGGCTGGAATTGGTGGGTATCCCCTCCCAGGGTGCCCCCCAAATAGTTGTAGTCACCACCGTCCCCCTGGGATGAGGGTAAATTCTTAAACAATTTCATTACTATTTTTAATTATTATTTTTCTATATTATCCCATTATTCTACAGTTCAAATTTCAGGTGATTTGGAGTTAAATTGACAAAGTTATAGCATTTTTAAGTTTTTGCAGGCTCGTAGGGCCCATCCAGGCACCCCAATTTTATGCAGGTGGATCTGGGCCCCAATTTGAAAATATAATCATATGGGTTGTCTTGAAATGTCAATTTATGCATACTATCCAAATTTCATGAGTTTTGGATATGTTTAGGTTCGGGATTTGCTTGTCTTCTTCTTCATAGGTTGTAGGCGGGCGACGCAAAATCGAGGGGTCTACAGATGCAATTTCTGATATATTTTTGGTGATATCCTCTCAAAACATCCTCTTTAACATCTCTACAAATTTTCAAGTCATTTGGACATGTTTTGATATATTTTTAATATATGCGCTATTTTGCCCCTATGGGGATTGCATGTTTTCCACCATACACCCTTGCTATTTGACCCCTTTGGCTTCCTTGTGTGTAGGTGCAGGTTCTTAGAAGGCATTGGGAAGGAATATCAGACATCAGATATTGAAGATACAAGCAGCGGTGGCATTGGCCCGCCCACCTCGATTGTGGGTACGCGGAGAAACATTGGATGTGCACCTTGATTCCGTGAAAGACTTGGTCTTTGGGCACCCAATATTGTAAAAATTGTATCACATTTTGAGCCCTCAAGGGGACTGCTGTGTAACCTTGGATCTGATCCAACAAATTAATGAGAAGAAACTTGCTTTACTTCATTTCCTTTTGTTTGGTATTCTTTCCTTTTCACATGCATGCTTCCTTTTTGATGCTCATGAGCGAGATGGGGTAGATACACATATTGTTTTACATAATTTGGTGCACCATTTTTCCCTACTTCACATGGTGTTTAAAATATAAGTGACTACAAAAGAATATTTTAATGATGTCATGGAATGAAATAAGATGCATAACATTCTTGTAGATAGAAGTGTTTTGATAGAAATAGTTGATAAGTTACATAAAGAGTTTAATTAATTGGTAGAAAAGGCTTGGCCTATGTATTTAATGCACAATATATTATTAATTATCCTACAAACTCAATATGAAGTAGCCTATATGGAAATGAAGATATACAAGCCATATTGAAAACAATTATTGGAATTGCAAAGAATAAAAAAAAAATAGAATGTAATAAAGTCATAGTTGATTATTTAGGAAGATATGTCAATCCTTTGCTATGGACATCCCAAGAAGGGATAAGAAACAAAAATGTAGAATAGGCTATTAAATATTATACCAAATTTATTGATAAATTTCTCAACCAAATCAACAAGATGAATAGTCATTTCAAGGGTTATGGCATTAAGATAAATTTAAAGTAAAAAAAAGTGGTAGAAAATACCAATGAGGCTGTTCTTGTGAATTTTGATAAATAATAAAAGATATATTCTTGGGATTTAAATAATACAATGAACAAATTTTTTAAAAAATGTAGTACTTTATCAATTAGGATCCAAATCCCAAAATTGCTGAATGTTTTAAATATAAGTAATGAGCATGTTGAAGATGAAAAAGTAAAGGGTTGATGCAATCATGCTTACCATGAAAAAACCATATTTATATTTCCTCATTGATGAACTAAATTTTTGGTAAAAATATCATTATAAGGATTCCAAAGGCAATGAAGTTGATAGATTCACTTTTAAGTGAGATCATGGCCTATCAACTTCCCCTTGTTGGAAAAAAGAACTTGATAATTTGTTGTGTTTGCCTTATATACCTTGAGTATCCCAATTAACTTTTATCAAGGAAAATTTGTAATTAGTTAGTTTCAATAACTAAATAGTTAGAAGGAATGAGTTGTGAAGTAGTATTAGTTGGTTACTATTCGTAACCAAATAAATTTGTATTTAAATAATGAATAAAAGAAATAAGAATTCTAGCTCTATTTTTGTAAAGCATTATATATTGAGAAACATATATTTATGTATAATTATTGAAGGGCTAATATAATCATCTTCAAATTATCTGAGATATTTTATGATGGTGTTTACTTGATTTAAAATTCACTTTTTTCTATTGAGAGGATGTCATTTCTATACTAGATGTGCAAGAGATATTTCATTTTAATTATTGCTTTAATTTAAATGGTTTCCTATGGATCCATAAGGTTAAGTGATAAATCACTAAAATGTCATTCATTTATTTGTTCATTGCATGCATATGTATCTTAGTATATATACAAAAAATTAAAACACACTTCTAGAAAAGGATTCACCCTTCCATAAATTTGTGGATAACTAATCTATTGTATTATCTTCAAGTTTAGTCTATAGTTTAAACAAATCAAAATTTAGGTGAAAAAGTAACTTAGATTTTTAGCAAGAACAATTCATCAACTTGGTAAGAGGATTATAAAAATATCTTCATGGTAAATGGTCTAGGTGGTCCATTGGAGGTTAGAGAGAAAAAAATTTAAGGACCAAGTAAATTTCATCATAGAGCCCTCTAAATTTTAATTATATTCACCTAAAGTAATAGATGAAATCTAAACCATATTAATTCTAGTAGAAGAGACTAGTCAAGTTTAGAGAAAGTAAAAGTTTAGCAAGTTTCATGGGGGATATTTTGAAGGAGTTTTTGTTGGGCATGTATTTTCATTTACACCTACTCCACCTTCTCAACAAACAACATTTTAGTATAGAGCCCCACAACAAAATCAAAATAGGTTAGCTTAGAGTGTATAGAACATGGGACCTCAAATTAGATGCTCTATATGTGGAGAACAACACTTTTCCATGGGACATATTCAATGTAATCAAAAAGTAGGAAAAGGAACAATTCATAAGTAGTTAGAACCCATAGGAAGTAATGCTCCTTGTCAACATAGAGTGTATAAATTCATGGATGATCACCAAACAAAACATCAAGCCCTAATGATAGAATATTTACATAATAAATTGAGAGATAATGTGATTATGTTAATTGATCCTAGAGCTTTCTTCTATATATTTCATTAATTCTAATTAATTAGAAAATTATAGTTTGGTAAAGATAGAGATAAATGACACTTTACATGTAGAGATGGCTTCAAGCATCATTCAAGCTATCAGAAGTATGGTGAAATAATGTGAAGTCAGTTTTAGAGATTAGACCACATACCTAGATCTCTTGATGAATCCCTTGGGATTCTATGACATTATTATTGGCATAAGTTACTTGGCTATTCATTGAACAAAACTTGATTTATATGCTAAAAGTGTAGAATGTGTATGTGACAAAGGAAAACAAGTATAGATAAATGGTGTGGCTCGTTCAATGTATTTATGAATGGTTTTATCTATGAAACTGAATAAATATTTTAGAAATACAATTTAATTTTTTGTTTTAATGATTCATGATGATCAAAGTAGTAAGAATAAAATATCCATAGATTCACATCTTGTTCTCAATTAATTTAGAGATGTTTTTCTAGACAAATTATCAGGGTGACCCCATAAAAGAACTTGAATTTTATATTGAGATAATTCCTAGAGTAGAACCTATATCTAAGGAACCTTATATAATGATAATTATGAATTATAAAAGCTAAAAAAACAACTGTCTCTATAAAGGCTTAAATTGTCCAAGTGTATTACCTTGGGGAGCATTGATGATATTTATGAAAAAGAAATATGGATCCTTGAGGCTATGCATTGATTATAAATATATAAATAAAACCATAGTTAAGAACAAATATCATTTACCTTGTATTTATGATTTATTTTAATAAATGCAAGAGGTATTGCTCTTTTCAAATATCGACTAAATGTCAGACTATAATCAATTATTCATTAGAGATGTTAATATTCTTAAAACAAGCTTATAAATGCTTACTCTGTCCAAGTATTACTAACTATATGTGTTTAAAAATGTGATGATAATTAAAAATATCAATAGCATTTTCATTGACTTTAGTCACATGTTGACTTGGTGCATGATAGGGGCATCACAAGCCTAGATAATAAAGGATGAAGAGAGTGAAAATATTACTTCTTATGAGCATACACATTAATATTTTGGTTTGTTTATACAATCTAGCATATCATGAATGTAGTGTAGGATTAATTATATTTATATAATTTCTTTGATCAATATCTTGGAACCAAATCAACCATTATGTCTCTAGTCAATGATTTAATCTCCCCTTGAAAGTAGTGTTTATATATCTTATATAAGTGATAGATTATATTTGTATTCTCTATTTATATTTAATTTATAAATCTATATAAATAACACATCTAAATAAAGTAGAATACCCTTTGGGGTCCTATAGGAAAAAATGTTATGTCATTAAGTTATATTACTATCCCACCCAGTCCCATCATCACAAGATTTAATAATGAAGGTTACATCCACCTACCTCTTCACATATAAATACTTCCCATATTCTCATTGGTACTAATATTTTGTATCACTAGAAAGAAGCAACCTCTCACAACATATGGGAGATACATTAACATTTTACAACCTTATTTTTCTCTTAATTGGCACATTGTCATCAACATATCAATTACATAGATTCCATCCATCAAAATATCCCAGTTTGGTATCTTCAATTATCATAGTGGGTCTTGTCAATGCATGAAAGAGACTAGGAGTGATCTACATTCATTCCTCATGCTCACATACTTCAAAGTTACTTCTTTCAAATAAAATATTCATCATACTCAACATGCATTGGAGCTTAGTTGTACATCCAAATAAATTCTCAAGCAAATATCCCTTCCCCAATACTTCAATTTTAGTGATAGAATGAACCTTCCTTAAACTCTACAATACTTATTCCAAATGAACACTACTTCCATAATTTATTGAGAGGTATCATTATGTATAATTAATATCTAAATTAATTCTTGCACTAATTATCAATTCCACCTCACCTTCATTCTCCTCTTCAACTTCTTCAAAAAGTAAGAAATAATCAAAGAAATGTCTTAATACTAGATAGAAAATTTTCATTGTATGCACATAATTAAAATCTAATCAAATACATAAATAAAATAGATCTATGCCACAATTTAATTCCATGAAATCCATTGAAAATCACTAGTGTAAAATGAATGTGGTCAATTAATATCATAAATTCAATGGAACATAAGCTTTGAATAAAATATCCACCATAAATTTGATGCATCCTAAACTTACATTTATCAAACCATGTAAAGAATATTAGTAAAAGAAAACATAAATACTATATGGGGAAACATTCTTGTAGAGTAAGCATTCACACAATTTATTACAATAAATAGAGTAAACTAATCCCGTCTAAACTGACTTCACTTATCACATCAAAAAGGTAGGGTAGATAAAGATATTGCTAACCAAAAGAATTACCCAATATAAGGCAATAAAAGGATTTAAATACCCTTGAATTGGTGGTAACATTTTATTATGACATATTTCACCACTATAAATTGAATAATTTATCCTCTCTTAATCATGTCTTCTTCCCCTAATAAAATGACATTGTGCCTTAATACAGACTGGGATCCTTCATATTTTTCATTTCTTCATTTTGTATGAACTTTACCACTATAAATTGAATATTTACTTCTCTCTTAAGAATGTCTTCTCACCCAATAAAAATTACATGGTTCCTTAATACAAATAATAATATTTCTCTTTTTTTCCACTTGGAGCATTCTCATTCATCTCATAATGGCCTACCCAACCCCTATCATTGTCAAAATTACATGGTTCCTTAATACAAATAATAATCCTTCTCTTTTTTTTCCACTTAGAGTATTCTCATTCACCTCACAATGGCCTACCCAACCCATATATTTGTCCTAATATCAATAACAAAAAATATTTCACACTTTTATATGGTTATATCATCTTTGAAGCAAGGATGTACTCTATCCTACAAGAACTACCATCCAATACTTCACCAATCCAAGTTATCTATACAAAGTACCACATATATTTTAATACCATACCCACTTTATGGATCCTCCTTAAACTCACAAATAGATAAGTCTTGATTTTATATTGTGTTGCTCTCAAGAAAAATATATTTTAATACCATACCCACTTTATGGATCCTCATCAAAATCACAAATAGTAAGTCTTGATTTTATATTGTGTTGCTCTCAAGAAAAAAATTGGCACATTGCATGATAATTTTTATTTACAATTATTGATGCATTGACTCTCATAACAATGTGAGAAATGTTTAAGACACCTATAATTTATAATCTATGTGATGTATGGTTACAATAGTCGGGTTTATATTTTTTTTCAATTGGTTATATGGGATTAAAATGGGCCCCACCCATATTACATCATCACCATATAGTGGTATTACAACAAAGCTTGGATATTATCCATGTATTGCTTGGTAATATTTGAACCTTGGTCTCCTCTTTAAATATTGAGGAATCTAATTGGTTGAGCTAATTCCACTTAATTAAAATTTAAGTTTACATGGGTTTTTATGAGGGGTCCCAATCCCCTCATTACTGAGCAGGGTTTGAACTTGGGTCTCTTGAATGTAAACCCAAGAAATTTTACCACTATGGTATAAAGCCCTTACCACTACAGTAAGCTTGCAGCCAATAGTTGGGTTTATATTAATAATGATATTTTATATGATTATTTTATATATGTTAATACATCATTGGACTAAAAAATGAATTATTGTGTTAACAAATATTATATTCTTAAAAACAATTAAATATTTACCATTGGTGTTGGAAATTTTGAGTATAGTGTGTTGTCATTGATATCAAAGGATTGATGTCATAGGTTGATGTCAAAATAGAAGATGTCATTGGTTGTCATTAACATCAAGGAAAATATTATAATATTTATTATTATAATATTGGTTGAGAAAAGCATTATAATATCTATTTTTGAATATTATAATAAAGGACAAAAGGCTTAAGAGTTTGGTGGAACAATGGTTTAAAAATGAAGGCAAGATATTAATATTATTGAAGGTAATAATATTAAATGTGAAGGCAAAGTTTAAAGGATTAATATTATAATATATTTATTATAATATAAAGATTTCAGGTTGTTATAATATTTGAAAGCCAAGTAATTGAAGGTAAATTCGAATTAATTTTGAATTAAATTCGAATTAAGGAAGCCGACATCGTATGGGGTGGAAAAGGACAAGGTGGCACCAATGTTGAATTAAGACCAAGTTAAAACATATAAATACCCATGCCTAAAGTCATTTGCAAGGGTGTGAGGAAATTCGTGCATGCATTAACTTGATATTTGATTTGTTACTCACGGTAGAGAAGGAAAGGAAGTGACAACTTAGTTTTCTACAGCGAACGGTGGAGGGTTAAGTTTGGTTTGGTGCACATCAAATCCCATATAGCCAGCTAAACCAGTTTGTGGGTGGGCCGACACAAAGGCGTAGTGAGGAGGAGATTTTATGATCGAAACCCATCATGGATGTTTTGTTTTGTTTAGCTAAGTTCATGATAGGAGAAAATAAAAGGTGATTGGCGTCTTTGTGGTCTCATGGGCAGAATTAGTGCAGCCGGTCATGGCCCCTTGGTTGGGCACCTTGCTCTCATCAGATGAGAAGTTCGAATCACATTGAGGACCGAATAAAAGAGGTATTTAATTTTTAATTATAATTTAATTTCATGGGAGTTATAAGGTTGAGTTGTTATTTAATTTTTGCTCATTTGATATAGGAGAAATAAGGTGTGAAAAGGGTCTTTTTTATTGAAATTTAAAATCTGAAATAAGGTGTGAAAAGGGTCTTTTGGTATTGAAATTTAAAATCTGTTTAGAAGGAGAAATAAGGTGTGATATAGATTCTTTCATTGTATGAGTTGATTGTGTGTGTTTTAAGATTACGATTTATAAGGTGTTTTATGGTTTAATTATTGTGTGTATTTTTGCATGGTGAAGGAAAATTTAAAGGTTTTTGTTCTTTAGTTGAAAACCTTGTTTTGAGAAAATAAAAGGAGTATAGAGCAATATTTTTGTCCACAATTTTGAGGGAAGGTTTTTATGATTATTTTGAAAAGAATATTGGGTAACCTCTTGAAGTGGCAAAAAGGAAATTATTTTGGAACAATTTTTGAGGGCACATTTTCATCAAAGCAAGTTAAGAGGTATGTTGACATTATTCCTTCTCTAAGGTGGTTGGTTGAGCAAATATTTCAAAATTATAAGGTGGAGATAAAAGGGTTGATTAGTATGTATTGTTGGAAATATTTGAACTAGGGTTTGAGAACAAATTGTGCATCATTGATTAGTAAAATTAAAAACACTTAAGTTAGGGTTTTTGAGAACAAATTGTGCATCATTGATTAGTAAAATTAAAAACACTTGAGTTAGGGTTTTTGAGAACAAATTGAGCATTCATTGTTTGAATGAATTTGTGAAAATTTTGAGCATTTATTTGAGTGATATTGAAAATAACATATTGTGAAATTATATTGCATATCATTTCCTATTTTTTCTTGAACAAGAATTCTAGGTAGAATATGTTTGAAGTATTATGATCAAGCAAGTGTTATAAGCGGTTTTGAGCATGTGTTATGAGCAGTTTTGAGCATGTGTTATGAGCATTTTTGAGCATGTGTTATGAGCAATTTTAAGCATGTGTTATGAGTTGTTTTGAGTATGTGTTATGAGTAGTTTTGAGTATGTGTTATGAACAGTTATGAGCATATGGTAGAGAAGAATTGAGAGGAGATAGTGAGTAGACTAGAGCAGGTTTGAGGTAGTCTTGTGAGCAGTTTTAAGGCAGTATTGTGAGCAAGTTTGAGGCAGACTTGTGAGCAGGTATGAGACACATCAGTACAAGTATTTGAGCAAATTTAATCATATTAAAGAATAAATTTTATTAGAGTAGTAATCAAATTTGATCAAAGTTGAGCAGAGCTAAGAATAGGCTTTGGAAGCCAACTAACATAAAGGGGATAGAGTTCTCCTATGGAGAGAGATCCACAAAATAGAGCAAAGGGGATAGAGTTTTCCTATGGATAGATATCCACAAACTAGAGTAGAGGGGATAGAATTCTCCTGTGGAGAGAGATAAATAAACCAGAGCATTGGGGATTGAGATCTCCTTTGGATAGAGATCCATAAACATTGTAAAAGGATATTGGTTCCCAAGAGATTTTTTGAGGAAATTTATAAGAAATATTTTCTCCATGGATGTAACCCACATTGGGTGAACCACGTTAAATCATGTTTCTCATGTGTGTGATGATGTGTACATTATTTATTGCTTTGATATTATTACTATAATCATTTGGATTCAAAAGTAAAAAGTTTTATCTTATATTGTTCACCCCCCTATCAGTATAAGCTTATATTCTTCAATTGGTATCAGAGTGAGTTCCTTCATGAAAAGCCTAAGATTTTGAAGGAAGATACTACAAGAACATATATAACCACATAAAATGGAGAAGAAGCCATGATTTGTTGAGCAAGGTGCAGCAAAAGAATTGCAAAAGTATTGTCATTGTTGTCAACACAGATAGATTGATGCAGTTGATGCAGTTCGAGAGGTCACGGATCAAGTGCAGAGAATTTCAAGACAAACAGAGGTGACCCAGATTCAGAAATTGGCAGAAAGAGACAAGGAAGAAAACTGTCGCGATATCGCGACATGTTTTCTGTCGCGATTTCGCGACAAAAAGTAGGAGAGAGAAAATGCACGCCAAAATGTCGCGATTTCGTGACATGTCGAGTTTTCACTGAGGAGAGAGAAAATGTGTCGCGATATCGCGACAAAACGAAGAGAGAGAAAATGCAAGGAAGATTGTCGCGATTTCGCGACATTGCCGAGGAGAGAGAAAGTGCATGCCAATTTGTCGCGATATCGCGAGGAGAGAGAAAGTGAAAGGTAAACTGTCGCGATTTCACGACATGCTGGCAGAGAGGGAAGCAAGGTGAAAAGATGTCACGATTTCGTGACATAAATGGAGGAAAGGAGCTAGCAACGAAAAGTGTCACGATATCGCGACACGTCGGGTTTTCGCGACCCGAAGAGGAGAGAGAATGCTCAGAACAAAGGTGTAGCGATATCGCTACATGTTGAAATGAATGGAAACAAAGGTGTAGCGATATCGCTGCATGATGAAAATACATGGCACAAAGGTGTAGCGATTTCGCTACAATTAGGAAGTGCAGAAAACAAAGATGTAGCGATTTCGCTACAAGTGAAAAGACACAAACAAGAAGATGTAGCGATTTCGCTGCATGACAAAATGTATAAAAACAAAGGTGTAGCGATTTCGCTACCATTCAAAGTTGCAAAAATTAAAGATGTAACAAGTCAAAAGCACAAGGCACAAAGTTGTAGCGATTTCGCTACTGCACGAAACAAAGAGTGTACGAAAGCAGTGAACGTCGCGATTTCATGACATGTTCCATTTTCGCTGTTGCTGGCAAAGGAGAGTGTACGGAAGCCAGAAGCGTCATGATTTCACGACAAGAAGGATGATGATGTCAAGGCCAAAAGTGTCACGATATCCTGACAAGATGGAAAGCTTCCAAGAGCCAAACGTCACATTTCATGACATGCTTAAGGATGACGTCAGCAAATGTTGAAAGTGTCGCGATATCGCGACAAGATGCAGGGAAAGCTTCCAAGAGCCAAAACGGTCATGATTTCACGACATGCTTAAGGATGACGTCAGCAAAAGTTCTAAGTGTCATGATATCGTGACATGAACGAAGGAAAGCTTTCAAAGCCAAAATGGTCACGATTTCATGACAACAAGGGCATGAAGTGTGTGGCTTCAAAAAGTGTCACGATATCACGACAGGTAACAGTCTGGAAGGTAAAACTCGTAGGAGCATGCAAGGTGACACGTGTCAAAAAGCGACAGAAAATCATGCAAAATAAAAAGTAATCGATGTCCGATCAAGCTACAAATTGACAGTGTCGATCATGCACTAGAACAGTTGTATACTCTTGATTGAAAAAGCATTCGATGCATCAAATATGGAGTTTCAAAAGTATTCAAAAGTCTATTCAAGAAATTGAACATAATATGGAGAATCAAAAGCTTTCTAAAAGACGTATTGGTTTCAAAAAGTTGATAAAAAATAGCCTATTGCATGGATTCAAAACTGGTTTCAAACAAGTGCATGGAACCAAAATATTGCATGGATTCGAACAGTCAGAGTATGTGATTCGATTGCATGCAGGATTGAAAGGTTATAAAAGAATAATCGTACAGAGAAGATGTTGTCGTTGTTAGAGAGAAATTGTTGTAAAAGGAGGGTTAGAAAAGAATCAAGAGAAAAATAAGCAGAGCCGTGAGAGTGTGTAGAGTTGGGTTAATTGCAGACCGATCAGTGGTCGTGGCATGAAGTGAAGACATTTTTATGTCATTCTAAATTGATCAGAATTGCAGTCCAAGTTGGTGCTTGGTACTAGGAGTTGGTGCTCCATCTGTTGCAGTAGAAAATTACAGGGGTTGGTGCTCCTTCCAGTTGATGCTGGTAAAGTATTTGTAAAATTGATATTTTGCAAAGACTGGATTTGGATTGGAGTCCAAGCAGTCATTTTTGAGGAGTAGCCAAATTGGTGAACCTCGGTATATTGAGTGTTGTGGTGTGCTCTCTTGTTCAAGTTGTTTTTCACTTGTCAAGTTCTCTTTATTTCATATTAAATGTCGTAGATATAAAAATTAATAGCTACACTGATTCACCCCCCTCTCAGTGTCATTGTGTAATCATCAATTGGTATCAGAGCAAGGTTCCTTGTACAAGCTTAATCAGCTAAGGAGATCTTGGAAGAAACAATGGCAGGTGGTGAAGGATTTTCATCCAACAAAGCTCCCTTATTTGATGGAACAAATTACACCTTCTGGAAACTCATAATGCAAACATATCTGAGTGCATTGGGATACGATATTTGGGATTCTGTAGATAGTGGATACACAAGGACCCACTACCCCTCCAACAGATACCGCCGAGAAAAAGAAATTTGAAAACAACTCCAAAGCTAAGAATGCCATAATGTGTGGGCTTGTTGACAAGTGAACCGATAAGAGTCATGAGTTGTAAATCAGCAAAAGACATGTGGGATAAATCGAAGAGCATCCATGAAGGAGACAAGAAGATTAAGGAAGCAAAACCGCAAACTCATCGAGCACAGTTCAAGCACTCGCAAATGAATGAAGATGAAAACATAGAGACTTATATGCTGAGAGTCAACGAAATTATTAATGCAATCGGAGGACTCGGTGAAGAAATTGATGATGCAGTTGTTGTGAAAAAGGTTCTCATAACACTTCACAAAAGATTTAACTCCAAAGTCTCTCGCAATAGAAGAGGCAAAAGATCTAAACAACTTCAAGCATGGATGAGTTGCATGGTTCCCCGACAAAGATATGAAATGAGAATAGGACAAACCAAGTCTACAGACAGAGAAGCAACTTTTAAAGCACACAAGAATGTAAAAGCAGAACATGAATCTGAGGATGAAGGAACACTGGATGAAACAGAAGCCAATTTTGTTCGAAAACTCACAAAAGGAAAAGGAAAATATAGAGGGAAGCTACCTTTTAAATGCTTCAATTGTGGAGGAGTCGGTCATTTTGCAGCCAAATGTCCAATGCAGGAGAGAACCAAAAATGGTGAAGGTTCACACCAAGAAAAAAGTGACTGGAAGAAGAAACAAAATTTCAGAAAGAACAACTTCAAGAAGAAAAGCTTCATAACCAAGAATGTCAGCAGTTCTGAAGAAAGCACAGATGAGGAGTCTCAAGAAGAAGGAGGTGAAGCTCTGTTCATGGCACTTGAAGAAGAAAGAACAGAGGAAAATCAGGAAGGTGATGAAAATTCCAAGGATGAAGCTGAAGTGTATTTGGAAGGAGAATTGGTTGCTGCACTTGAAGAGTTGAGTGCAGAAAGGAAGAAGAATAAAAATTTTTCAAAGAAATTAGAGAATACCACAGACATAATAAACAATCTGAAAATACAGACAGAGGAATTCAAGAAAATGTCTCAAGTTCTTGATGAACAATTAACTGTAAAGACAGTTGAATGCAACAAGCTAGAGGAAGACATTGTTAAGTTAAGGATGCAGTTAGAGGAGATGAATAGAAAATTGAACTGTTTTCATAAGTTTGAAGAAAGTACTGTAAAGTCTGGATAAAATGTTAAATAACCAAAGGCCTTCTGGCATCAAATTTGGTTTAGGCTTTGATGAAGGAGAATCTTCAAAGGATTCAAAGAACTTGAATATAGAACCCATAAAGAAAGAAGAAAAGATCAGGGTTGAACCAGAAAAACCAAATCATGCAAAAGAAAACAATAATGCCAGATTCAAGAAGAATACCGACAAAGATGGATTCACAAAAGTCACACATCCAAGGAGGAGAAGAGTCATGGCTCCTACTTCAAACTGGCAAAGACCGGCACCCAGGTTTAATCATGCATTTTCTGGTTATTGTTTTAAATGCAATGCTTATGGCCATAAGATTTCAGATTGCAGGCATAATGTATCTCAAAGGAATTTTACCAGTAGAAATGTTTTTTCTCCTTTAATGAATTATGCAGTTGAATGTTATAATTGTCATAATTTTGGACATATTGCTAGAAACTCGTAAGCACTTTTGCATCAAATAATTATCGTGGTAGAAAATCTCAGCCAAGTGGGTTGAAACAAAACCAGAAATTTCCTGAAAAATAGGCACATGCTAATGAAAGGACAAAGGCAAAACAAGTAGCAAAATCTGCTATCAAACCATAATGGAAAGAAAAGGAATCTTTGATTGTCCAGACTGCTTTTAAAGCTCGGAACAAATCAGCACCTTGGATACTTGACAGTTGGTTGTTCCAACCACATGACAGTGACAAGCAAAAGTTTGAGAATTTACAGAATTATGAAGGTGGTTCCGTGAAATTTGGAAATAATGATGGAGCAAAGATTGTTGGAAAGGGATCAACCAAGATCAGTGATGGCAATATAAAATCAAAAGAAGTCTTGTTTGTAATTGGCCCGAAGCATAACTTGCTAAGTGTAAGTCAAATATGTGACAGAGGTCATGATGTAATCTTCAAGAAGGAGGGTCGTGAAGTAAGAAAGACAAAAAATGGAAAGTTAATAGCCACCGGACCGAGAACTTCCGGAAATCAGATACACTTTCGAAACCGTAGAAGGAACATGCTTGATTGGACAGAAGATGAAAACCGGCTATGGCACAAGAGGCTTGGGCATATTAGTTTTGACAATCCGGCAAAAATCAGTTCAAAAAGAGCAATTAGAGATATACCAAACATTGGCAAACCCGTAAATAGCATCTCGTGAGTCATGCCAAAAGGGAAAACAAACCAGAGCCACTTTCAAAGCAAAAGAATACTTCACTAGCAAGCCATTAGAACTAATTCACACCGATCTATGTGGACCCATGAGAACCGAAAGCATAAATGGACACAAATATTTTATGCCGTGTATAGATGACTACTCAAGAATGACATGGGTACTATTTCTGAAACTCAAGTCAGAAGCCTTTGAGATGTTTAAAACCTTCAAAAATCTTGTTGAGAATCAATCAGAAAAAGAATTAAATGCCTAAGATCAGACAGGGGAGGAGAGTTTATCTCCGAAGAATTTGTAGAATACTGTCAAAAACATGGGATAAGAAGACAGTTTTCAGCAGCTAGGACACCTCAACAGAATGGTGTTGTAGAAAGGAAGAATAGAACAGTGCAGGAAATGGCAAGGACAATGCTGGCAGAAAACAAAATAGCTGACAGATTTTGGAAAGAGGCAGTCCATACTGCAGTTTACATTCAAAACAGGTGCATGCTGAGACCACATGAAAGCAAAACACCTTATGAGTTGTGGTTTGGCAGAAAGGCAACAACAAGACATTTCAAAGTATTTGGAAGCAAGTGCTACATAAAACGGATTGAAGATAACCTCGGTAAATTTGAAGATAGAGCCGATGAAGGTATCTTTCTTGGTTACTCAACAAAAAGCAAGGCCTACACATGTTACAACAAGAGGTTGAAGAAAATTGTTGAAAGTGCTGATGTGAAAGTTGATGAAGGTAGAGAACAAGAAACTACTTATCAAGAAAACTACCCTATGTATGAAGAAGTCATTGAAGGTGATGATGAAAAAGAAACAGAGAAGAATCAGAAAATTGATCCAGATGGTGTAAAAACTGAATCTGAAGAAGAAGAAAACAGGAAATTTAAAACAGGCAACTGGCATAAAAATCATCCAAGTGAACAGATTATTGGGGATCCCACAGATGGTATTCAGACAAGAAGAACAGCAGTGAGGAACTATTCTCTGGTTATCTAGTATTGAACCTAAAAATGTTGTCGAAGCAAGCACTGATGAAAGTTGGATGAAGGCAATCAATGAAGAACTAGATCAGATAGAGAAAAACAATACCTGGGAATTAGTACCTAGACCAACAAATAAAAACATAATTGGCACTAAATGGGTTTTTAGAAATAAATTGAATGAAGATGGGCAAGGTTGTCGTAAATAAGGCAAGATTGGTATGTAAAGGCTATGCTCAAAGTTGAAGGCATTGATTTTGAAGAAACTTTTGCACCGGTAGCCGTACTAGAGGCAATCAGAATGTTTCTGGCATTAGCAGCTCATAAAAACTTCAAAGTATATCAAATGGATGTAAAATCAGCATTTTTGAATGGAAAACTGGAAGAAGAGGTTTACATTGAACAACCAGATGGCTTCCAACTTGGTGACAATCCAGATTTTGTTTGCAGGTTAAAGAAAGCTTTATATGGATTAAAACAGGCACCCAGAGCATGGTATGCAAGGTTGGATAATTATCTAATTAAACAAGGGTTTAAGAAAGGTTTGGTGGATAGCAACTTATATGTCAAAACAGAGAAGGGTCATCTTATTGTTCTTGTTGTTTATGTAGATGACATAATATTTGGCAGCAGAATGGATGAATACTGCAAAGACATATCAATTAAAATGAAAAAAGAATTTGAGATGTCAATGATTGGTGAACTTTCTTATTTCTTAGGACCGCAGGTCAATCAAAATGAAAAAGGCATTTTTATTTCTCAAGTTAAATATGTAAAAGAAATGCTGAAAAAGTTCACAATGGAAGACAAGAAACCGGTCAAGGACTCCCATGACAACAAGGCCGCAAGTTGAGCAAGGATGATAAATCCCCGGATGTAGATCAAACAATGTACAGTGTCTATGATTGGAAGCCTCGCTGTATTTAACGTACCACTAGACCAGATATATTACAAGCAAGATGTATGGTTGCAAGATTTCAGAGCCAGTCCCAAAGAAACTCATGTAACAGCTGTAAAGAGGATCTTCGGATATCTCAAGGGCACTATGGATTATGGGTTGTGGTACCCAAAAGGTAAAGATTTCACTTTGATTGCATATTCTGATGCAGATTGGGCAGGATGTATTGATGACAGAAAGAGCACAAGTGGAGGAGCATTTTATCTTGGAGACAGGTTGGTAGCATGGCACAGCAAGAAACAAGAATCAGTATCTCTATCCACTGCAGAGGCAGAATACATTGCAGCAACAACATGTCGTACTCAGATATTATGGATGAGACAAACGTTGAAAGATCTTGGTATTCATTTCAAAGAGCCAATTTCAATTAAATGTGATAACACTAGTGCTATCAACATATCCAAGAATCCAAGGAATGCATTCAAGAACCAAACATATTGCAATCCGATATCATTTCTTGAAGGATAAAGTTGCGTAAGGAGAGGTTAAATTGGATTTTGTTCCAACTACAGAGCAAGTAGCCGATATATTCACAAAACCTTTGCCAAAGGAAGTATTTGAATACCTTCGGAAGAAGTTGGGAGTAGTCACACCACCCAAGCACTGACTAGCTATGGGAAACACATTCTCATGGGGAGCATTCAAACTTTTTAAGTCTGAGAATGTTGTGCATAGACTCGTGGGGAGTCTACAGCAGCCCTTTGGTATTATTGGCAAAGGGGGAGAAGAAATTAAGCAAGGTTGCAGTATGTTGCCAACAATTCCAAAGGGGGAGATTGTTGAGCAAGGTGCAGCAAAAGAATTGCAAAAGTATTGTCATTGTTGTCAACACAGCATGCATTGATGCAGCTTGATGCAGCTCGGAGGTCACCGGATCAAGTGCAGTGAATTTCAAGACAAACAGAGGTGACCCGTATTCAGAAATTGGCAGAAAGAGACAAGGAAGAAAACTGTCGCGATATCGCGACATGTTTTCTGTCGCGATTTCGCGACAAAAAGTAGGAGAGAGAAAATGCACGCCAAAATGTCGCGATTTCGCATGACATGTCGAGTTTTCGCTGAGGAGAGAGAAAATGTGTCGCGATATCGCGACAAAAGAAGAGAGAGAAAATGCAAGGAAGATTGTCGCGATTTCGCGACATTGCCGAGGAGAGAGAAAGTGCATGCCAATTTGTCGCGATATCGTGACATGGCAGAGGAGAGAGAAAGTGAAAGGTAAACTGTCACGATTTCACGACATGTTGGCAGAGAGGGAAGCAAGGTGAAAAGATGTCGCGATTTCGTGACATAAATGGAGGAAAGGAGCTAGCAACGAAAAGTGTCGCGATATCGCGACACGTCGGGTTTTCGCGACCCGAAGAGGAGAGAGAATGCTCAAGAACAAAGGTGTAGCGATATCGCTACATGTTGAAATGAATGGAAACAAAGGTGTAGCGATATCGCCGCATGATGAAAATACATGGCACAAAGGTGTAGCGATTTCGCTACAATTAGGAAGTGGCAAAACAAAGATGTAGCAATTTCGCTACAAGTGAAAAGACACAAACAAGAAGATGTAGCGATTTTGCTACCATTCAAAGTTGCAAAAATTAAAGATGTAACAAGTCAAAAGCACAAGGCACAAAGTTGTAGCGATTTCGCTACTGCACGAAACAAAGAGTGTACGAAAGCAGTGAACGTCGCGATTTCACGACATGTTCCATTTTCGCATGGCAAAGGAGAGTGTACGGAAGCTAAAGCGTCACGATTTCATGACAAGAAGGATGATGTCAAAGAAAGTGTCACGATATCGACAAGATGGGAAGCTTCCAAGAGCCAAACGTCACGATTTCTGACATGCTTAAGGATGACGCAAATGTTGAAAGTGTCGCGATATCGCGACAAGATGTAGGGAAAGCTTCCAAGAGCCAAAACGGTCATGATTTCATGACATGCTTAAGGATGACGCAAAGTTCTAAGTGTCGCGATATCGCGACATGAAAGAAGGAAAGCTTTCAAAGCCAAAATGGTCACGATTTCGCGAAGAAGGGCATGAAGTGTGCGGCTTCAAAAAGTGTCGCGATATCGCGAGTAATAGAGTAAAACCCGCAGAGCATGCAAGGTGACACGTGTCAAAAAAGAGAGAAAATCATGCAACATACGTAAAAGTAACCGATGTCCGATCAGCTACAAATTGACAGTGTCGATCATGCACTAGAACATTTGTATACTCTTGATTGAAAAAGCATTCGATGCATCACATATGGAGTTATCGAAAAGCATTCGAAAAGCCGTATTCGAAGAAATTGAACAGCCAAATATGGAGAATCGAAAAGCTTTCTAAAAGACGTATTGCAGGGTTTCGAACATCAAGTGCATGAAACAAAATAGCCATATTGCATGGATTCAAAAGACGTATTGCAGGGTTTCAACAATAAGTGCATGGAACCGAACATCGTATTGCATGGATTCGAACAGTCAGAGTATGTGATTCGATTGCATGCAGGATTGAAAGGTTATAAAAGAATAATCGTACAGAGAAGATGTTGTTGTTGTTAGAGAGAAATTGCTGTAAAAGGAGGGTTAGAAAAGAATCAAGAGAAAAATAAGCAGAGCCGTGAGAGTGTGTAGAGTTGGGTTAATTGCAGACCAGTCAAGGTCGTGCATGAAGTGAAGACATTTTTATGTCATTCTAAATTGATCGGAATTGCAGTCCAAGTTGGTGCTTGGTACTAGGAGTTGGTGCTCCATCCGTTGCGATAGAAAATTACGGGGGTTGGTGCTCCTTCCAGCTTGATGCCGGTAAAGTATTTGTAAAATTGATATTTTGCAAAGACTCGGATTTGGATTGGAGTCCAAGAAGTCATTTTTGAGGAGTAGCCAAATTGGTGAACCTCGGTATATTGAGTGTTGTGGTGTGCTCTCTTGTTCAAGTTGTTTTTCAGTTGTCAAGTTCTCTTTATTTCATATTAAATGTTGTAGATATAAAAATTAATAGCTACACTGATTCACCCCCCCTCTCAGTGTCATTGTGTAATCATCATGATTTACATGAAAGAGGAACTTATTACTTCTCTTGGAAATTAGGAAAGAGATAGAAAGCAGAATTCAACTTTGAAGGCTCAAATTCAAGAGGATGAGTAAGCAAAGACAAAACTTCTACAAAATATCATAGACCTAAAGGTAAAAATTGAAGAGGAAAAGAAAATTGAAAAATATATGGCAGAACAGTTAAAGGCAAAAGAGTTAGAATGTGAAATATTGGAACTTGAAATTGTCTCTCTAATAAAGGGAGTTGAAAAGTCTAAAGATAAGTTACAACAAAATACAAAGTTAGGGAAAAATAAAGAGGAATCAAGCTCCAAAGGAACAAAGATATCAAAGAAAGAAGAGCCTATGACCTATGCTAGTATATTGAAAGGCAAAAACATCAAGAAGGAAGAAAAAAGAGAAACATCATGGACAAAAGTAAATTACAAAAACAGTAAAGCAAGGATCATGCGACCATATTATTCAAGGTTACAAAATTTCTTCCATGGTTGTTATTTTTCATGTAACAAATATGGTCATAGAGTTGTACATTGCATGGTCCGTGTGAGAAATAATGTTGATAGAAATTTCAATTCATTTGTACCTCTCATGGATAACAATATCATCTATCAATAATGTAATAATTTTAGGCACAAGGCCAAATGGTGTAAAACAATATTTCCTGAATCAAGCAAAAAGAAGGATCAAAAGGTTCAAAAGAATACAACCTCAAAAGTTTGAAAAGAGAGAAAAGAGAAAGATAAGGAGAATTCAATGTTGGTACAAATAACTCTTAATGCACAAGATAAGAGAAATTAGTGGTTTGTTGACAGTGGTTGTTCGAGTCATATGACAGGTGACAAAAGTAATTTTCTTGCACTTAAATAAATCAATGGAGGATCAGTAAAATTTGGTGACAATGGTTCAACAAAAATTATTGGGAAAGGGACTTTGAGTTTAGATAATGGAAAAAGAAAGACAAAATCTATTGTATATTAAGGTATTGGAGCACAATTTACTAAGTGTAAGTTAACTCTGTGATCAGTGGCACACAGTCACCTTTCATCCAAATAGATGTGAGATCAAAAAATACAAGATAGGAAAGCTTATTGTAGATGCCAATAGAACTACAAATAATCTCTACATACTGAGTGAAATTAAGGGAGAAAAATATTTATTATCACAAGAGGATGAGAATGGGTCATATGAACTTTGAAAACATAGTGAAAATAAGAAAAAAATAGGCAGTCATATATTTATCCAATATAAAAGACCACAAAGAACAATTTATGCACAATGTCAACATGGTAAGCAAACAAGAACAAGTTTTAAGTCAAAAGAATTTTCTTCATTCGAACCATTGAAAATAGTTCATATTGATCTATGTGGTCCTACAAGGATAAAGGGTTTAAAAGGTGAAAGCTACTTCATGCTATTTATAGATGATTTCTCCAAAGTGACTTGGGTGGCATTCTTAAAAGAAAAGTCAAAAGCCTTTGAGAAGTTCCAGGCCTTCAAAGTTCTAGTAGAAAATAAAATAGGTAAAAAGATCAATTACCTAAGATCAGATAAAGAAGGAGAATTTACTTTAGGTGAATTCCTAGAATTTTGTGAACATAGAATCAAAGGATAATACTCAGTAGCAAGGACTCCACAACAAAATGGAGTAGCTGAAAGAAAAAATAGATTTATTGAGAATATGGCCAGGGCTATGCTAAATGAATCCAAGATTTTAGATGGTTTTTAGAAAGGGGCAATTCATACAACTGTCTATATCATAAATAGAGCTCAAGTAAGAGAAAATCATCACAAAACTCCATATGAGATTTGGAATAGAAGACCAGCTACTGTGAAGTATTTTAGAGTTTTTGGAAGAAAATGCTACATCAAACATGAAGAGAAAAATTTGTGCAAGTTTGATTCAAGGTGCGATGAGGGTATCTTCCTTGGCTATTCCACTAAGAGCAAATCGTATAAATGCTATAATAAGAGGAAACATACAATTATAGAAATCACAAATATGACAATTGATGAACATATAGGGTTAAAATAACTAGCTCAAATTGTATATCAAGAAGAATAAAGTTACCAAGAAGTAGGTGAATAATCAGAAGAAGATGAAACACAAAGAACACCACCTAAAACTCTATCCAGGTATGTGCAAAAGAATCATCCAAGAGATATAATTGGAAATCCAGATGAAAGACAAACAAGGAGGAAGATAATAGGAACAAGTGAACATGCAAATATTTTTTTGTTGTCTATAGTTGAGCCCAAGGATTTAAATGAGGCAAGAGAAGATAAAATTTGGGTCAATGCAATGGATGAGGAGTTGGATCAAATAAAAAAAATGAGACTTGGGAACTTGTACCACGAACAAAAGATAAAAATGTAATTGGAACTAAATGGTTTTACATAAATAAGTTAAATGAACATGGTCAAGTAGTCAGAAATAAAGCAAGACTGGTATGCAAAGGCTATGCATAGGTTAAAGAGATTGATTTTGATGAAATATTTGCTCTTGTTGCATGACTTGAGGCAAAAATAATATTTTTAGCTTTATCAAGCTTCAAAAGCTTCAAAGTATATCAAATGGATGTAAAATTAACTTTTCTCAATGGCTTCTTAGAAGAAGTCTACATTGAACAACCTAAGGGGTTCAACTTGACTGATAAGACAAATTATGTATGCATATTAAAAAAGGCTCTTTATGGACTAAAGCAAGCTCCTAGGGCTTGGTATTCAAGGTTGGATAAGTATCTTCAAGAAAAAGGTTTTAGAAAAGGAATAGATGATAGTAATTTATACATCAAAAATGAAGGAAATGACTTATTGATTATGGTCGTCTATGTGGATGATATCTTTTTTGGAGGCAGTAATGATAAGATGTGTCAAAAATTTACAACGTGTATGCAAAATGAATTTGAAATTTCAATGCTTGGTGATTTGTCCTTATTTATTGGACTACAAATTTCACAATCATAAAAGGGTGTATTTCTCTCACAAACCAAGTATATAAAGAAATTTTGAAAAAAATTAAATTGGAGGATTGCGAACCAGTGAGTACCCCCATGGTTATAGGATGCAAGTTGAGTAAATATGATGAATCTTCTAAGGCAAATAAAATTTTGTATAGAACCATGATTGGTAGCTTACTATATGTCACAACTACAAGACCAAATATAATGCAGGAAGTGGGACTAGTGGCAATATTTCAAGTAGCACCAAAGGAAACACATGTACTGGAAGTAAAAATAATTCTCAAGTATTTAAAAGGAACTATGGATTTTAGAATTTGGTATCCTAGAGGTAACACCTTCACTCTCACAAAATATATAGATACAGATTGGGCAGACAATATTGATGATAAAAAAAGCACAAGTGGAGGAGCATTCTTTCTTGGAGATTGTTTAGTCTCTTGTCTAAGCAAGAAACAAGCTTCAGTATCCTTATCCATGGTAGAGGTAGAGTATATTGTAGTAGTTTCTTATTGTACACAAGTGTTATGGATGAAGTAAAATTTAAAATATTTTAAAATAGAGCATGATCATCCCATATCTATACTATGTGATAATACAAGTGCCATAAACATTTCAAAGAATCCAGTGATGCATTCAAGGACCAAGCACATTCCAATAAAATATAATTTTCTGAGAGAACAAGTAACAGATAAGCAAGTCAAATTGGAATATGTTACTACAAAGGAACATATTGGGGACATATTTACTAAACCACTTCCAAAGGAAAGTTTGGAGTATCTTAGAGGAAATTTGGGAGTATATTTAATCCCACCCCAAAATTAATCACCTCAAGGAGAGGAGGTGGGGAGGGAGTTAAGCTAAGAGTCTTATATTTAGCTCCAAAGGATTCCATTTGCCATTGATGTCAAAGGAGATATATTTGAGTAATGGGGAGAGCATTCAGTCAGGGGGAGCAGTTTCTCAGGGGAGTAGATTTGGAATCTAATGGTTGGAAAAGGAATTTTTAGAAAGGGTTGCCATCAATGACAAAGGGAGATATTATTGGGAATTTTGAGTATAGAGTGTTGTGATTGATGTCAAAAAAATGATGTCATAGGTTGATGTCAAAAGAGAATATGTCTTTGGTTGTCATTAACATCAAGGAAAATATTAAAATATTTATTATTATAATATTGGTTTAGAAAAGTATTATAATATCTATTTTTGAATATTATAATAAAGGACAAAAGGCTTAAGAGTTCGGTGTAACAATGGTTTAAAATGAAGGCAAGATATAAATATTATTGAAGGAATTAATATTAAATGTGAAGGCAATGTTTATAGGATTAATATTATAATATATTTATTATAATATAAATATTTCAAGTTGTTATAACATTTGAGCACCAAGTAATTGAAGGTAAATTCGATTTAATTTTGAATTAAATTTGAACTAAGGATATTGACGTCTAATGGGGTAGAAAAGGACAAGATGACGTTGATGTTGAATGAAGACCAAGTTAAAACATATAAATACCTGTGCCTAAAGTATTTGCAAGGCTGTGAGGAAATTTAACTTGATATCCGTTTTGTTGCACATGACAAAGAATGAAAGGAAGTGATAACGTAGTTTTCTATATTGAATAGTAGAGGGTTAAGTTTGGTTTGGTGCACATAAAATCCCATCCAACCAGCTAGACCAGCTAGTGGGTGAGCCGACATGAAGGCATTGTGAGGAGGAGGTTTCAGGTTCAAAATGCATCATGAAAATTTTGTTTTATTTGGCTGAGTTCATGGTAGGAGGAAATAAAAGGCTATTGGCACCTTTGTGGTCTCATAGGAAGCATTAGCGTAGTCGGTCGTGTCCCCTTGGTTGGACGTATTGCTCTCACGAGGTAAGAAGTTCAAATCACATTGAGGGGAGAATAAAAGGGGTCTTTAATTTTTAATTATATTTTTTTTTGTGGGAGTTATAAGGTTGAGTTGTCATTTAATTTTTTCTCATTTGATATAGGAGAAATAAGTTGTGAAAAGGATATTTTTGTATTAAAATTTAAAATCTAAAATAAGGTGTGAAAAGGGTATTTTGGTATTGAAATTTAAAATCTGTTTAGAAGGAGAAATAAGGTGTGATATAATTCTTTCATTGTATGAGTTGATTGTGTGTGTTTTAAGAGTAGGAGTTATAAGAGTTTTTATGGTTTAATTATTGTGTGTATTTTTGCATGGTGAAGGAAAGTTTATACATGAATAAAAAGGTTTAATTATTTGTGTGTATTTGTGTGTATTTTTGCATGGTGAAGAAAAAGGTTTTAGAAAAGGAATAGATGATAGCAATTTATACATCAAAAATGAAGGAAATGACTTGTTGATTATAGTCGTCTATGTGGATGATATCATTTTTGGAGGCAGTAATGATAAGATGTGTCAAAAATTTGCAAAGTGTATGCAAAATAATTTTGAAATATCAATGCTTGGTGAGTTGTCCTTCTTTCTATTGAGCAAGGTGCAGAAACAGTATTGTCATTGTTGTCAACATAGACAAATAGATCAGTTGATGCAGTGGACAAGAGTTCAGAGGTCAGTGAGAGCATGTACGGTAAATTTCCAGGAAGACAAAAGTGGCCCAGATTCATAGAATCAAAGAAAAAGACAAGTAAGAAAACTGTCGCGATATCGCGACATGTTTTATGTCGCGATTTCGTGACATATCGAAGGAGAGAGAAAAAGCTGGAAAAGTTGTCACGATTTCGTGACATATCAGAGGAGAGAGAAAATGCTAGAAAAACTATCACGATTTCGTGACATGTTGGAGGCAAAGAAGCCAAGTGGAAAAACTATCACGATTTCATGACATGTTGGAAGAGAAGAAGGCAAGTGAAAAAACTATCATGATTTCGTGACATGTTTGGAGAGAAGGCGCAGGCAAAGAAAACTATCACGATTTCATGACATGTTTGGAGAGAAGGCGCAGGCAAAGAAAACTATCATGATTTCGTGACATGTTTGGAAAGGAGGCACAAGCAAAGAAATGTGTCACGATTTCATGACATGTTTGAGAGAAAGAGCTTGCAAAGAAAAGTGTCACGATTTCATGACAATTTGCAAGAGGAAGCGCTAAGGAGAAAAAGTGTCACGATTTCATGACATGTCAGGTTTTCACGATCCGATGAGAAGAAAAGTGCTAAGGAGGAAAAGTGTCACGATTTCATGACATAATGTAGGAGAGAGAGTCCGATAGAAAAAGGTGTCACGATTTCGTGACATGCTTCATTTTTCGCGGTCCAAAGAGAAAGAGGGATAAGGAACGATAAAGCGAAGAGAAGTGATGATTAGTGATGAATTTGTCATAATTTAAAAGGTCCAAAGCGAAGAGAAAGAGGAGAAGGAGAAAGCGAAGAGAAAGAGGAGAAGGATGAAGTGTTCAAAAAAAAAAAAAGGAGCATGGAAGCAGAAGCATCATGATTTCATGACAAATTCAAGGAGGAAGAGCTCAAAGGCAAAAGTGTCACGATTTCGTGACATGTTCCATTTTCATGGGCCAAAGACAAAAAAGCACAAGGCAGCGAAAGTGTCACTCAACACCATACATGTTCCATTTTCACGGGCCAAAGACAGAAAAGGCACAAGGCAGCGAAAGTGTCACGATTTCGTGACATGTTCCATTTTCATGGGCCAAAGACAGAAAAGGCACAAGGCAGCGAAAGTGTCATGATTTCGTGACATGTTCCATTTTTACGGGCGAAAGGCAGGGAAGTGCAAGGAGGCAAAAAATGTCGCGATATCATGACATGTCATGTTTTCATGAGTAAAAGGCGAGAAGAGCACAAAGAGACAGAAGTGTCACGATTTCGTGATAGGTCGCAACAGCACGATTACGGACTAGTTAACTGGAGTCAGTGTGACAGTTTACAGGTGCGATTATAGATAGAAATCATGCAAGCTATTTTAAGAACTGTCGAAGAAGGAGAGATCGAACAGTCGCATAAATAGAATCAAAAAATGCATGCATGCATAGAAAAGGATACGAACAGTCATGACCGAGAAGACGAATAGTCATGGTAGAGGTATACGTTGCATGTAACGTGTTTAACGAAATACCCACTCTATATATACAAAAGGAGTTACATAAAGAAGTAGTTACAGTTGACAAGTGGCAGAAGAGAATGTTAATAGACTGCATGCGGGATTACAGAAGTGACAGAAGACGAGGAGTTTCAATGAGAAATATTGTTATAAAAGGGCAGTTGTGTGGAGAATTGAGTTGTTGTTGTAAGTGAGAAATTGCTACGTAAAGAGGGTTAGAAGAGGGCCGAGAGAGAGATAAGCAGAGCCGTGAGAGCGTGCAGAGTTTGATTAATTGTAGACCAGTCAGGGTCATGTAAACAGTGAAGGCATTTTTATGTCATTGAAATAATTCAGAATTGCAGTCCAAGTTGGTGCTTGGCATTAGGGGTTGGTGCTCCTATCTGTTGCAGCAGAAAAATAAGGGGTTGGTGCTCCTTCCAGTGGGTGTTGGTAAAGTGTTTGTAAAATTGGTGTTTTGCAAAGGTTGGATTTGGATTGGAGTCCAAGCGGTCATTTTTGAGGAGTAGCCAAATTGGTGAACCTCGTTACATTGTGTGTTGTGGTGTGCTCTCTTGTGAAAATTGCTTTACCTATTTTTAAGTTCTCTTTGCTTCAGCTTTAAGTGTTGTAGATTTGAATTTTAATAGCTACACTGATTCACCCCCCCTCTCAGTGTCATTGTGAGAATATCAATTGGTATCAGAGCAAGGTTCCTGAACAAGCTTAATCAACTAAGGTGATCTTGGAAGGAACACAATGGCAGGTGGTGAAGGATTCTCATCAAACAAAGCTCCTTTGTTCAATGGAACTAATTACTCATTCTAGAGACTCAAGATGCAGACATATCCGAGTGCATTAGGATACGACATTTGGGAGTCAGTAGAAAGTGGATACACAGTACCAGCTACTCCTCCAACAGATACTGTCGAGAAGAAAAAGTTTGAGAATAACTCCAAAGCAAAGAATGCCATAATGTGTGGGCTAGTAGACAGTGAAGCGATAAGGATCATGAGCTGTAAATCGGCAAAAGACATGTGGGACAAACTGAAGAGCATCCATGAAGGAGACAGCAAGATCAAGGAAGCCAAGCTGCAAACGCATCGAGCTCAGTTCGAAGCATTACAAATGAATGACGATGAGAACATAGAGGCCTATATGCTGAGAGTCAATGGAATCATTAATGCAATCAGAGGACTCGACGAAGAAATCGAAGATGCGGTTGTCATGAAAAAGGTACTTAGAACTCTTCACAAAAGATTTAATTCTAAAGTTTCTGCAATAGAAGAGGCTAAAGATCTAAATAATTTTAGCATGGACGAGATGCATGGTTCTTTGACTGCATACGAAATGAGAATAGGACAAACTAAGCCCATAGATAGAGAAGCTGCTTTTAAAGCACACAAAAATATAAAAGCTGAACAAGAATCTGAGGATGAAAAGACATCAGATGAAACGAAAGCTAACTTTGTTCAGAAACTTACAAAGGGAAAAGGAAAATATAGAGGAAAGTTACTGTTTAAGTGCTTCAATTGTGGAGGGGTCGGTCACTTTGCAGCTAAGTGTCCAATGAATGAGAAAACCAAAAGTGATGAAGGGTCACACCAAGAAAGAAGTGACTGGAAGAAGAAACCAAATTTTAGAAAAAGCAACTTCAAAAAGAAAAGTTTCATATCCAAGAATGTCGACTCTTCCGAAGATAGCTCGGGTGAAGATTCTGAAGAAGAAACAGGTGAAGCTCTGTTCATGGCATTTGAAGAAGACAAAATAGAAGAAAAATAGGAAGGTGACACAAACATTAAGGATGAGGCTGAAGTATATCTGGAAGGAGAGTTGGTTGCTGCACTTAAAGAGTTGAGTACAGAAAGGAAAAAGAATAAAAAGGTCTCAAGAAAGCTTGAGGATGCGAATGACATAATAAACACTTTGAAAGTACAGACAGAAGAATTTAAGAAAATGTCTGAAGAACTCGAAGTGCGATTAACCATGAAAATAGATGAGTGCAACAAACTGGAAGAAGAGATTGTTGTCTTAAGAATGCGGCTAGAAGAAAAGAATCAAAAATTGAGTTGCTATCACAAACTTGAAGGAAGTTCTACGAAGCTTGAAAAGATTATAAATAGTCAGAGGACTACAGGCATCAAATTTGGCTTGGGCTTTGTCGAAGGAGAATCGTCAAGTGGATCAAAGGCCATAACTGTAGAACAAGTAAAGAAAGAAGATAAGATCAAGGTTGATCAAGGAAAAATGAATCAGGCAAAAGAAAGCAACAGTGCCAGGCACGAGAAGAGTGCTGACAATGAGGGATTCATAAAAGTTACACATCAAAGGAGAAGAAAATTTGTGGCTCCCACCACAAAATGGCAAAGACCAACTCCCAGGTTTAATCATTCCTTTTCTGGTTATTGTTTTAAATGCAATGCTTACGGTCATAAGATTTTAGACTGCATTTATAATATAGGACAAAGAAATTTCACCAGTAGAAATGTCTTTTCACCCTTGATGGATTATGCAGTAGAATGCTATAACTGTCATAACTTTGGACACATTGCAAGAAACTGTAGAAGCACATATGCAACAAACAAATATCAGGGAAGAAGATCTCAACCAAACAGTTTAAGGCAAAACAAAAAATTCCCAGAAAAACATGCACAGGCTACTGACAAAGAAAAGTCTAAACAAGTGACCAAAACTGTAGCCAAACCAGAGTGGAAGGAAAAGGAGCGACCCAAGGAAGAAAAGGAATCCTTGATTGTTCAGACAACATTCAAAGCACAGAACAAATTGGCACCATGGATATTGGATAGTGGATGCTCCAGCCACATGACAGGAGATAAACAAAAATTTGAAAAATTACAGAAATATGAAGGCGGCTCTGTAAAGTTTGGAAATAATGATGGAGCCAAGATAGTTGGCAAAGGATCAATCAAGATAAGTGATGGAAAGATCAATTCCAAAGAAGTTCTGTTTGTGATTGGGTTGAAGCACAACTTACGAGCGTAAGTCAAATCTGTGACAGAGGTCATGAAGTCATCTTTAAGAAGCGAGGCTGTGAAGTAAGAAAAGCACATAGTGGGAAGATGATAGCTACTGGATCGAGGACTTCTGGAAATCTATATACTCTCTCAGAAACTTTAGAAGGAGCATGCTTGATTGGACAGGAAGATGAAAATTGGTTGTGGCACAAGAGGCTCGGTCATATTAGCTTTGACAATCTGGTAAAAATAAGTTCAAAAAGGGCAGTAAGAGATATACCCACCATTGGCAAACCAGTAAATAGCATCTGTGCTTCATGCCAAAAAGGAAAGCAAACTAGATCCACATTTAAATCAAAGGAATACTTCACCAGCAAACCTTTAGAGCTAATACATACTGATTTGTGTGGACCCATGAGAACACAAAGCATAAATGGTGACAAATACTTTATGTTGTTCATAGATGACTACTCCAGGATGACATGGGTACTATTTTTAAAGCTTAAATCAGATGCCTTTGAGATGTTCAAGATTTTTAAAAAATAGGTTGAGAATCAAACTGGAAAAAGAATTAAATGCCTAAGATCAGATAGAGGAGGAGAGTTTATCTCAGAAGAGTTTGTAGAGTACTATCAAAAATATGGGATCAGAAGACAGTTTTCAGTAGCAAGGACACCTCAGCAGAATGGTGTTGTAGAAAGGAAGAATAGGACAGTGCAGGAAATGGCACGGACAATGTTGGCTGAGAACAAAATAGCTGACAGATTTTGGAAAGAGGCAGTCCATACTGCGGTTTACATCCAAAACAGGTGCATGCTAAGGACGCATGAAAGCAAAACACCTTATGAGCTGTGGTTCGGAAGAAAGGCAACAACAAGATATTTCAAAGTGTTCGGCAGCAAGTGCTACATCAAACGAACTGAAGATAATCTCGGTAAGTTTGAAGATAGAGCTGACGAAGGTATTTTTCTTGGTTACTCGACAAAAAGCAAAGCCTACACATGTTACAACAAGAGGCTAAAGAAAATTGTGGAGAGTGCTGATGTTAAAGTTGATGAAGGTAGAGAACGAGAAATTACTTATCAAGAAAACTACCCTATTTATGAAGAAGTCATTGAAGGAGATGAAGAAAAGGAAACAGAAGAAAATCAAAAAATTGACCCAGATGATTTAAGAATTGACTCAGAAGAAGAAGAAAACAAGAAATTCAAAATAGGCAGCTGGCAGAAAAATCATCCCAGAGAACAGATTATTGGGGACCCAACAGTTGGTATTCAGACAAGAAGAGCAGTAGTACGGAACTACTCTCTATTATCCAACATTGAGCCCAAAAATGTTGCTGAAGCAAGCACGGATGAAAGTTGGATGAAGGCTATTAATGAAGAACTAGATCAGATTGAGAAAAACAAAACACTGGGAGTTAGTACCAAGGCCGAGAAAATAAAAATATAATCGGTACTAAATGGATTTTTCGAAATAAATTGAACGAAGATGGACAGGTTGTAAGGAATAAAGCAAGACTGGTTTGTAAAGGCTATGCACAGGTTGAAGGTATTGATTTTGAGGAAACCTTTGCACCAGTAGCCAGACTAGAGGCAATCAGAATGTTTCTAGCTTTAGCAGTTCATAAAAATTTCAAAGTATATCAAATGGACGTAAAATCAGCATTTTTGAATGGAAAACTGGAAGAAGAGGTTTACATTGAGCAACCAGATGGTTTCCAACTCGGTGATAATCCCAACTTTGTTTGCAAGTTGAGGAAAGCTTTGTATGGTTTAAAACAGGCACCCAGAGCATGGTATGCAAGGCTGGATAACTATCTGATTCAACAGGGGTTCAAGAAAGGTTTGGTGGACAACAATCTGTATGTCAAAACAGAGAATGGCCATCTTATTGTCCTTGTTGTTTATGTAGATGATATCATTTTTGGTAGCAGTCATGATAAGTCTTGTAGAGACATAGCAAATAAAATGAAGAAAGAATTTGAGATGTCTATGATTGGTGAACTTTCTTATTTCCTCGGACTGCAAGTCAATCAAAGTGAAAAGGGCATTTTTATCTCTCAAGTTAAATATGTGAAAGAAATGCTGAAAAAGTTCACAATGGAGGATAGTAAACCTGTTAGCACTCCCATGACAACAGGTTGCAAGTTGAGCAAGGATGACAAATCTCCAGGATGTAGATCAAACCATGTACGGGTCTATGATTGGAAGCCTGCTGTATTTGACGACTACCGGACCGGATATCTTACGGGCAGTATGCATGGTGGCAAGATTTCGAGGCTAGTCCCAAAGAGACTCATGTGACAGCCGTGAAGAGGATTTTTAGGTACCTCAAGGGTACTATGGAGTATGGGTTATGGTACCCAAAAGGTAAGGACTTCACTCTTATTGCATATTCGATGCAGATTGGGCGGGGATGTATTGATGACAGAAAGAGTACCGGTGGAGGAGCATTTTATCTTGGAGACAGGCTGGTAGCATGGCACAACAAGAAACAAGAATCAGTCTCTCTATCCATAGCAGAGGCAGAATACATTGCAGCAACAACATGTTGTACACAGATATTATGGATGAGACAAACCCTGAAAGATCTTGGTATTCACTTCAAAGAGCCAATTTTAGTTAAATGTGACAACACCAGTGCTATAAACATATCAAAGAATCCGGTTATGCATTCTCGAACCAAACATATTGCAATCCGGTATCACTTCTTGAAGGATAAAGTTGCAGAAGGTGAGGTCAAATTGGATTTTGTTTCGACTACAGAGCAAGTAGCAGATATATTCACAAAACCATTGCCCAAGGAAGTTTTTGAGTACCTTCGGAGTAAGTTGGGAGTAGTCACATTTCCCAAGAACTGACTATCAATTGGGATCACATTCTCAGGGGGAGCATTTATGCCTATGTTTATAGTTTTGCTCATATTCATGATTTTTGCTAACTATAACAATGTGTGTCTGAGAATGTTGTGCATAGACTAGGGGGAGTCTACAGCAACCCTTTGGTATTATTGTCAAAGGGGGAGAAGAATTACAGGAGATTGCATGAGTGTTGCCAACAATTCCAAAGGGGGAGATTGTTGAGCAAGGTGCAGAAAAAGTATTGTCATTGTTGTCAACACAGACAGATAGATCAGTTGATGCAGTGGACAAGAGTTCAGAGGTCAGTGAGAGCATGTACAGTAAATTTCCAGGAAGACAGAAGTGGCCCAGATTCACAGAATCAAAGAAAAAGACAAGTAAGAAAATTGTCGCGATATCGCGACATGTTTTCTGTCGCGATTTCGCGACATATCGAAGGAGAGAGAAAAAGCTGGAAAAGTTGTCACGATTTCGCGACATATCGGAGGAGAGAGAAAATGCTGGAAAAACTGTCACGATTTCGTGACATGTTGGAGGCAAAGAAGCCAAGTGGAAAAACTATCACGATTTCATGACATGTTGGAGGCAAAGAAGGCAAGTAGAAAAACTGTCACGATTTCGTGACATGTTTGGAGAGAAGGCACAGGCAAAGAAAACTATCATGATTTCGTGACATGTTTGGAGAGAAGGCAAGCAAAGAAAACTGTCATGATTTCGTGACATGTTTGGAAAGGAGGCACAAGCAAAGAAATGTGTCACGATTTCATGACATGTTTGAGAGAAAGAGCTTGCAAAGAAAAGTGTCACGATTTCATGACAATTTGCAAGAGGAAGCGCTAAGGAGAAAAAGTGTCACGATTTCGTGACATGTCGAGTTTTCACGATCCGATGAGAAGAAAAGCGCTAAGGAGGAAAAGTGTCACGATTTCATGACATAATGCAGGAGAGAGAGTCCGATAGAAAAAGGTGTCACGATTTCGTGACATGCTTCATTTTTGCGGTCCAAAGCGAAGAGAAAGAGGAGAAGGATGAAGTGTCACGATTTCATGACATGCTTCATTTTCATGGTCCAAAGCGAAGAGAAAGAGGAGAAGGATGAAGTGTCACGTTATTTTTTCCGACATGTTCCAAGCAGAAAGCAAAGGCAAAAAGTGTCACGATTTCGTGACATGTTCCATTTTAGGGCCAAAGATAGAAAAGGCACAAGGCAGAAAGTGTCACGATTTTCTGACATGTTCATTTTGGGAAAAAGAAAAAGAAAGTGTCACGATTTTCACGACATGTTCCATTTTGGGCAAAGAGAAAAGGCACAAGGAGGAAAGTGTCACGATTTCATGACATGTTCCATTTTTGCGGGCGAAAGGTAGGGAAGTGCAAGGAGGCAAAAAATGTCACGATATCGCGACATGTCATGTTTTCATGAGTAAAAGGCGAGAAGAGCACAAAGAGACAGAAGTGTCATGATTTCATGACAGGTCGCAACAACACGATTACGGACAGTTAACTAGAGTCAGTGTGACAGTTACAGGTGCAGTTATAGATAGAAATCATGCAAGCTATTTTAAGAACTGTCGAAGAAGGAGAGATCGAACAGTCGCATAAATAGAATCAAAAAATGCATGCATGCACAGAAAAGGATACGAACAGTCATGACCGAGAAGACGAACAGTCATGGTAGAGGTATACGTTGCATGTAACGTGTTTAACGAAATACCCACTCTATATATACAAAAGGAGTTACATAAAGAAGTAGTTACAGTTGACAAGTGGCAGAAGAGAATGTTAATAGACTGCATGCGGGATTACAGAAGTGACAGAAGATGAGGAGTTTCAATGAGAAATATTGTTATAAAAGGGCAGTTGTGTGGAGAATTGAGTATTGCTACTGTAAGTGAGAAATTGTTACATAAAGAGGGTTAGAAGAGGGCCGAGAGAGAGATAAGCAGAGCCGTGAGAGCGTGCAGAGTTTGATTAATTGCAGACCAGTCAGGGTCGTGTAAACAGTGAAGGCATTTTTATGTCATTGAAATAATTCAGAATTGCAGTCCAAGTTGGTGCTTGGCATTAGGGGTTGGTGCTCCTATCTATTGCAGCAAAAAAATAAGGGGTTGGTGCTCCTTCCAGTGGGTGTTGGTAAAGTGTTTGTAAAATTGGTGTTTTGCAAAGGCTGGATTTGGATTGGAGTCCAAGCAGTCATTTTTGAGGAGTAGCCAAATTGGTGAACCTCGTTACATTGTGTGTTGTGGTGTGCTCTCTTGTGAAAATTGCTTTACCTATTTTTAAGTTCTCTTTGCTTCAGCTTTAAGTGTTGTAGATTTGAATTTTAATAGCTACACTGATTCACCCCCCCTCTCAGTGTCATTGTGAGAATATCAATTGGTATCAAAGCTAGGTTCCTGAACAAGCTTAATCAGCTAAGGTGATCTTGGAAGGAACACAATGACAGGTGGTGAAGGATTCTCATCAAACAAAGATCTTTTGTTCAATGGAACTAATTACTCATTCTGGAGACTCAGGATGCAGACATATTTGAGTGCATTAGGATACAACATTTGGGAGTCAGTAGAAAGTGGATACACAGTACCGACTACTCCTCCAACGAGATCATCTTTGAGAAGAAAAAGTTTGAGAATAACTCCAAAGCAAAGAATGCCATAATGTGTGGGCTAGTAGACAGTGAACTGATAAGGATCATGAGCTGTAAATTGACAAAAGACATGTGGGACAAACTAAAGAACATCCATGAAGAAGACAACAAGATCAAGGAAGCCAAGCTGCAAACACATCAAGCTCAGTTCAAAGCATTACAAATGAATGACGATGAGAACATAGAGGCCTATATGCTGAGAGTCAATGGAATCATTAATGCAATTACAGGACTCGACGAAGAAATCAAAGATGCGGTTGTCGTGAAAAAGGTACTTAGAATTCTTCATAAAATATTTAATTCTAAAGTTTCTGCAATAGAAGAGGCTAAAGATCTAAATAATTTTTTTGGAGGCAATAATGATAAGATGTGTCAAAAATTTGCAAAGTGTATGCAAAATGATTTTGAAATATCAATGCTTTGTGAGTTGTCCTTATTTCTTGGACTACAAATTTCACAATCAGAAAAGATTGTATTTCTCTCACAAACCAAGTATATAAAAGAAATGTTGAAAAAAATTAAATTGGAGGATTGCGAACCAATGAGTATCCGCATGGTTACATGATGCAAGTTGAGTAAATATGATGAATATCCTATGGAAAATTAGATGTTTTATAGATCCATGATTGATAGCTTACTATATGTCATAGCTACAAGACCAAATATAATGTAGGCAATGGGACTAGTGGCAATATTTCATGCAGTGCCAAAGGAAACACATGTACTGGTAGTAAAGAGAATTCTCAGGTATTTAAAAGGAACTATGGATTTTAGACTTTGATATCCTATAATTAAAAACTTCACTCTCATGACATATATAGATGCAGGTTTTGCAGGCAATATTGATGATAAAAAAGCACAAGTGGAGGAGCATTCTTTCTTAGAAATTGTTTAGTCTCTTGGTTGAGCAAGAAACAAGATTCAATATCCTTATCCATGGTAGAGGTAGAGTATATTGCAGTAGTTTCTTGTTGTACACAAGTGTTATGGATGAAGTAAACTTTAATATATGTTAAAATAGAGCATGATCATCCCATTTCCATACTATGTGATAATACAAGTGCCATAAACATTTCAAAGAATCTAGTGATGCATTCAAGGACCAAGCACATTCCAATAAAATATCATTTTTTGAGAGAACAAGTGATAGATAAGAAAGTCAAATTGGAATATGTTACTACAAAGGAACATATTGCGGACATATTTACTAAGCCACTTCCAAAGGAAAGTTTGGAGTATCTTAGAGGAAATTTGGAGTAGATTTAACCTCACGCAAAAATTAATCACCTCAAGGAGAGGATATGGGGAGGGGGCTAAGCTAAGAGTCTTATATTTAGCCCCAAAGGATTCCCTTTGCCATTGATGTCAAAGGAGAGATATTTGAGTAAGGGGGAGAGCATTCAGTCAGGGGGAGCAGTTTCTCAAGGGGATTAGATTTGGAATCTAGTGGTTGGAAAAAGAATTTTTAGAAAGGGTTGCCATCAATGACAAAGGGAGAGATAATTGGGAATTTTGACTATAGAGTGTTGTCATTGATGTCAAAAAATTGATGTCATAGGTTGATGTCAAAAGACAATATGTCATTGGTTGTCATTAACATCAAGGAAAATATTAAAATATTTATTATTATAATATTGGTTGAGAAAAGTATTATAATATCTATTTTTGAATATTATAATAAAGGAAAAAAGGCTTAAGAGTTTGGTGGAACAATGGTTTAAAAATGAAGGCAGGATATAAATATTATTGAAGGCATTGATATTAAATGTGAAGGCAACGTTTATAGGATTAATATTATAATATCTTTATTATAATATAAACATTTCAAGTTGTTATAATATTTGAGCAGCAAGTAATTGAAGGCAAATTCAATTTAATTTTGAATTAATGAGATCGACGTCGTATGGGGTGGAAAAGGACAAGGTGGCATTGACATTGAATGAAGACTAAGTTAAAACATATAAATACCTATGCCTAAAGTTATTTGCAAGGTTGTGAGTAAATTTGTGCATGCATTAACTTGATATCCGATCCGTTGCACGCAACAGAGAAGGAAAGGAAGTGACAACGTAGTTTTCTATAGTGAATAGTAGAGGGTTAAGTTTGATTTGGTGCACATAAAATCCCATCCAGCCAGCTAGACCAGCTAGTGGGTGAGATGACATGAAGGCATTTTGAGGAGAAGGTTTCAGGTTCGAAACCCATCGTGGACATTTTATTTTGTTTCGCTGAGTTCATGGTAGGAAGAAATAAAAGGCTATTGGCACCTTTGTGGTCTCACAAGAAGCGTTAGCATAGTCAGTCATGGCCCCTTGGTTGGGTGCATTGCTCTCACGAGGTAACAAGTTTGAATCACATTGAGGGCAGAATAAAAGGGGTCTTTAATTTTTAATTATAATTTGTTTTTGTGGGAGTTATAAGGTTGAGTTGTTATTTAATTTTTGCTCATTTGATATAGGAGAAATAAGGTGTGAAAAGGGTCTTTTTGTATTGAAATTTAAAATCTGAAATAAGGTGTGAAAAGGGTCTTTTGGTATTGAAATTTAAAATCTGTTTAGAAGGAGAAATAAGGTGTGATATGGATTCTTTCATTGTATGAGTTGATTGTGTGTGTTTTAAGAGTAGGAGTTATAAGAGGTTTTTGTTGCGGGCCAAACAAGGTGAATGGTTTCCTATTTTTGTCATATGCCTGTGCATTTAATTATCAACCCAGGGAGCTTCATAAACTTGTGAAGAGTCGAAATTAGGTTACTACAATACCACTAGAGCTGAATCTACTAATCCTACATTTGGGGGGTGTTCTTGAGATGGTTGTCAATCATTCCTACACTCCTCAATAAATTACGTAAGAAGAACATAATTTTTTTTCTACAGAAATAAATCATGTACATATTATTGAAAATAAGTTTATTGCAAATACTGGAACTAGCAAACCAATGAACATTCCTATGAAAGCAATAAACTAATTAAAATAAATAAACAAGAAGGAAATGGGGAAGAAATACTAGCTTGGAGTGGGCCCAGGCTCCAGCAACTTCTTCCCAATCGAACACGCACTTTAGAACTTCTGTAATTGTAATATATTTATCAACGCATTAAAATGTAAGTCTAAATGGATATTTATTAGTTATCTCTATATATCTCTATATCTTTTCCTCTATATATTTAGAACGATCTGCGTGTGTTTATATAACACACCTGTAGAACTTTTGTTACAGAAGTGGTTACAATAGTCGATTATTCCTATACTAAATTAGAACAGTCTGGCAAATACAATCAATGTCTGGCATTCTATTTTGATGGCGGTGTGTTCGTTTTGGTTCGTGCTTTGCCTCGCATCCGTAAGATGTTTTGATGTGTTAGTGCTATCTCAAATTTAGCTTTGCATGATGCAAATTTGGAACTACACCAACCACTGTTGTCCACGTCCTTCGAGTCTGGTCAATGGGCAAAGAATTAGTGGCACCTTCTAACTGCAGGGAGGCACTCACATTTAGTTGGCACCTTCTGACTGTAGGGAGGCACTGATATTCAGTTGGCACCTTTTTACTACAGGGAGGTGCTCATCTTTGGTTTGGTTCATTTTGACTACAGGGAGGCACTGATATTAAGTTGGCACCTTTCGACTGTAGGGAGGTGCTCGTCTTTGGTTTGGCACCTTTCGACTATAGGGAGGCGCTGATATTTAGTTGGCACCTTTTGACTACAGGGAGGCGCTCGTATTTGGTTTGGTGGCTTTCAACTACAGGGAGGCACTGATATTCAGTTGGTGCCTTCTGACTGTAGGGAGGCGTTCGTATTTGGTTTGGCACCTTTCGACTGTAGGGAGGCACTGATATTCAGTTGGTGCCTTTCGACTGCAGGGAGGCGCTTGTCTTTGGTTTGGTGCCTTCCAATTGTAGGGAGGCACTTATTCCCTTGGTGCCTTTCAATTGCAGGGAGACGCCTATGTTCTCTACGTTGACCTTTAATGAAATAAAGTTCCAGGTCCATCAAAAGGACCTCGATCGTTCCAAATCTAACTAAATCAACTGTAATTCCAAAAAACATACTAAAAGCACACAAATTAGATAACACGCATAATTATATAAAATATCTATATAATCATTCATAAAAGTATGCAATCCTTATTATACAGCCACATATTGATTAAAGAAATATGTACAAAATATGAGCATTTTTGGTGCTCATCATCCCCCCATGCCTAACATATGACACGCCCTCGTGGCATCCAAAATTGTAGGTAGCCCTTTGAATTTTCATCGTCACCATCTCTTGGAGGATTTGGCTGCCCCTGCGGCCCGAGTTTGTCTTTTCATATTAGCATTTGAAGGTGTGGTTTGCATTTGCCTATGGGAAACTATGGCTGTCAATTGTCCCCTTCTTGTTCTGGCCACTACTAGTGGTGGCCTAGCCAGCGTTATTCCTACTGATTGAAATGTAGCTTTGATAGCTTTCCAGAGGTCGGCATCTAGAGGTTTGACCATTGCCAAAGGGATATCTGAGTTATCCTCTCTATAAGGCACTACTTGGGCCTTGTATAATCCAACCACTTTAGGGGTAAGCCTTGCATTCTTCTTTGCAATTGCAGCGGCCTCCAATTGTGGGCCATATACTCCCCACCATTCCAAGTACCTCCTTGATGCGTAGTCGTTATACCATCATTAATTCTCAATGAATCTGTCAATCCAGGGCAGTGTACAAGGCTATCTACGGGAGAAGAAGTGAAACAACTATAACTTAGGTCAATCTAGGGCAACAAGTCTTTATTGGTGGAACCGGTTTTGTGGGGGGTTTTGGAACATTCCTATCTCTAAATTGCATGAATTAAATCTTAATCTAAGTTGCAGAATTGGAAACTAATCACTAACTGCAGAAATGAAGTCCTAATTACAATTGCATAATGAGACCTAATTATATTGCAGAATTAACAGTTGCAGAATTGAAAGTCTGATCCTAATTGCAGAAAGGAAATCTAATTACTTTTGCAAGTAATGAAAGTCTAGATCTAATGTGGAAATAAAAACTATCAAAATTCTGTAACGTAAGGTTGTCAATCTTCTGTTCGTATTTTGACAGCAAAACATAAAAATGCAAGAAATTGCTGAAAAACAGTAAATTCTGGAAATAACAACCTGAAAATAAAGTGGAAACTTTTCTGAAAGTAAGATTGCAACTAAAAGCTTTAAGCACAAGATTAAACTTAGCATAAATAAACTAATACTGCAATTATTGTCAACTATTTACAAGCAATTTGACATAACAAGTTCTAGGACTCATTCTGATCGTAGAGAAAATCGAATAAAAACCTCGCTTTGTTAGTCCTCCTCCTAGGTCCGGAAGTGGCCAGCCTCTTTGTCCATAAGAAGGTGTAGGTCTCTCTCTCTTTCTAAATATTAATCACACTCATTTACAAATAATTTGAAATAGAACTGGTGCACTTTATTGATCAAAAGACATGATTACAAGAATTTTGCTTAAAAACTGTTATAGGATCGTAATGAGTCAATTTCTAGTTATACTCTGTATTTTCTGCTAGCTTCCTTACTCTATTTTCTATCTATCTGCTATTACTACCAGGCTCAACCTGAATGGGAGCAATATTTATAGCTATCCTATGATCTGATTACAAACAAAGAATATCTCAAAAGATCTAATCCTACAATGCTGCAACAAATTCTGGTTTTATCCTAGAAGAGGACTAAAACCTGATCTTTCCCTTAATGATGGCTTTGGTCGGCAATGACGGCAAAGACAGATGGAAGATATTTCTCTTTACTTTTTCCAACCTTTATTTCCCTTTTCTCGGCTTCAAAAATCGGTCAAAAGGTCAAAAACACATTCTGTTCTTCATTCCGAAGATAAGTGGCTTCATTCCGAAGATAGTGCAGTTTTCATTCCGAAGATCGCTCATTCCGAAGATACTGCATTCTCATTCCGAAGATCGCTCATTCCGAAGATACTGCATGTTTCATTCCGAAGATCCGCTCATTCCGAAGACGCTGCATTCTTCATTCCGAAGATCCGTTCATTCCGAAGATGCTGTGTTTCTTCATTTCGAAGATATCTGTTCATTCCGAAGATACTTCGAAATGAACAAATGTATGCTTTTCCATTGATTTCTTCTGCATCTCTCAGGTGGGTTATCTCCTAAGATCAAATTCTAATGGTCTTCATCCCTTTCCTCATGTGAATTCCATGCCTTGCTATTTATGGACAGCTGGCTGGAATTTACATGGGAAAGACCAGTTTTTGTTGCACAACGAACAGCTTGCTTGCATCGTTGCCGATTTAGGTGAAGTAAATGCTTGAAACAAATCAAAATATGATTAGTGAAATGCTGCTATTATTCTAAGCATATCCCATTGTAGCAAATCATAGCAAAAAGAACACAAAACTATGCAAAAAGCTGTAAAATCAGCATATAATATTTCAAATACATTGATCATGCAAAATGGTTAATATACAACATATTAAATCAACTTAAATAACATATCAGATAAAACATAAGAGTTTATAGGCATTTTTAGTGTACAAAACATGTTATGATTGAGGCATTTCCAGGGCTCATCATTTTCCCCCCAACTTATATTAATGCATGCCCTCATGCATTCTGTTGGGCTATGGAATCACATATGTCCATGTTTAGATTCCATGACCCGTAGAATAACTTCTTGCCTATGTAATACCCCCTGTTTTCCTGAATGTTTCTGAGCCAATCTTCAAATTGTTCATCAGGTCGGGCATCTTCCTCAAAGTAGAATGGAACTCGAGTAATGATGGTTGGAGGCCCGAACCCGAGACCTATCCAGCTATGTTGCATGATCCGGATCGCTTGGACTACACCTTCTGCTCTTCTTCTGGACCACTCTAGATTGATGGGGGAGATAGGTTCTCTTTTTCTTAAAGACATGGAAAGTTCATTCCATCTGTCTCTGCATACTGACAATGCTGGGAAGAAATTGTGATCACAAAAATTGTTAAATCTGGTTACACAGTCCCTCAAATTGTTCAAGTACATTCTCTTAATATCATCCCTGTTCATCATTGAGAAGTGCTGCTGAGTGATATTTAGGTGATTTGGCTGGATTGCTCTGACTAACAACTCAGCCCTTGTTTCAATCACTTTATTCTGCCTTTTCTCATGATCCCAATAAAGCTGATTTTGCACAGTAGACATGAATGCTCTCAACTGAACATCTCCAATGTAGATTTGAGGATGAGAGTCAACTTCCTCTGGAATGAAGAAACTATGCAAAAACAGTTCACACAAAAGATTTTTCTGCTCAAAAGGACTGTCAAAATATGCCTCTAGAAAATCTTCAATAGTGTCCAATTTGTATGGAAGGTTTGAAGTAATCCTCATGACCTCGCCATCTAAGGTATTTTTCCTTCAAAATAAGGTCGTAAAATCTGGCTGGCCGTCTAAATTGGACTAAAAACTCAGCAATTTGGCACAAGTCAGATACCTTTTCTTTCAATGCCTGAATTTTTGTGTCCTTGGCTTCTAGCTGTTTTGCTTCCAGTTTGAATTTTTTAGTTTTATTGGCAAGCTGTTCATATCTAATCATCCAGCTAGCTATGTCTGCATTGTACTGCTCTAGGGACACAGTATTAGGTGGTCTTACTATAGGGGGGATCCTAGGCAACAGATTTATCTGAACTCCTTTTTTTGCCACTTCCACTGGTTGTTCATCTGTCAATAACTCTACTTGCACCCCCTTATTTGCTATTTCTATGGGGTTGTCATCAGATAGTATTTCTACTTGTACCCCCTTATCTGTTGTTTCTACTGGAAGTGTAACAAGTTGAAATGCAGGGACCTCAGTAGGAGTACTTACTTGAGCATTTTCTTGCTGTTGGGACTGTTCCTGTGTTGGTGGTTCATTTTCAACATCTTCTGCAATATTTCTCACCATTTCTGAAGCATCTTCAGAACAAGAAGGCACTGCTTCAGAATGAACAGCAGTTCTTCAGAATGAAGGAGTGCTATTTCAAGATGAACTTCTATGTATGCCTCAACAGAGTCATCTGCTCTTGATAAACCTAGAAGCAATTGAACCAAATTATCTTCATCATGGGACATAGCTGGCTGTTTTTTAGATTGTGACAACAATAATTGTTTTAGTTCTGCCACTTCCTGCTGAAGTTCTACAATTTTTCTTTCTTGCATCTCAATGATGCTTTCTTTCTCTGTGATCCATTTGGTCTGTGTTTTGACAACACTTCTTGCTGCCCTCAGCTGCTCAGTGATGTCTTCCACTTCTGTTTCTGCTTCAGAAGCTGATGCAGACAAATCAGTTGCAGTTGGCTGTTCAACCAAATTTTCTTCTTCTGCTGCAATAGTTTGTTCTTGTTCAGGAGGCTCTGTGAGACTGTCTATAAGGGCATCTACCATATCTGTAGCCTGTTGAACTGTAGCCTCTTCCAAACCAACTTGCTCAGTTTCTGCCTCAGCTATCTGTTCAGGGAATTCTGGAAAGTTATCAGATGCTGGTTGTATTTCTGTGACATCTGGGCTACTTGGTCTATCTTCTTCCTCCATGACCTGTTCTGCAGTTTCTTTCAAATGGATTCTTGTAGACCTCCTAGTTCCAGATGCAAATTTCTTCTTTTTGCTCTATTTTCTGGTGACAGCAGGGGTCATGGGGTCAATTTTTGATGCCTTTGTTTCCCTTGTTTCACTTCTCTGCTCTGATAAGTCAGTTGCAGCTTCAGCAAACCGAACTTTCTTTTGTTTTTCTGCTCTGCTGCTAGTTCCAGATCCTCTTCTCTTTTGTCTCTTAGCCTGTGAAGTTGATGGTTCAGGAGCAAGGTTTTCTGCTGCTGCTGTGGGGTGTAGTTCTGTAATAGCTTCAAGGGCACCTTCTGTAGCTTCCTCTGCAACATTTTTTGCAACAACTTCTGCAATACTTTCTGCAACAGCTGTTTCCTCTTCTGTAGCAACATCAGCAGTATTTGGCTCCTCTTCTTCCTCACTTTCATCCCCAAAAATGACATCATTTAGGTTAGAGTAAAACCTGTCAAAACTCCTAGGGTTTCCTCTAAAATGATGTTGGCAAATTAATTTAATAAGGCCATGATGGCGAAGGCTTCCTTTACCCTCCTGATATCTTTTTGCCATGTTCTTTAACTCTTGATACAAATACAGGGGAAGATTTACCCTAACTTCTGGTTGTTGTCTACCATGTCTGAGATGGTTCAAAATTCGTAGATGATGCCCTGACAACAGCACATACTGCCCTTCACAGGTCAAAAACTTAATCACCCAGGTGGCTACTTCATCCTAGGGTTCCTGTAGGCTGGCCCTTTTTAACCCTTTGCATGTGTTGTTATGGGTTAAGTATTCAGGTTCTCTATCATTTTCTTCTACGAACTGATTAACTACATTTGCCAATGTGTTCTTGCCAGATCTAGTAATTGAAATTCCCTCTAATGGCAGCTCTGTAATCTGACTTAAAATTTTAGGGCTTACCTCAATAGACATGCCGTTGACATGTGCTCGGTTGTTTCGAACGTATGGGCAAACATGCCAGCTAAATCTTCAGAAGACCCATTGAATTTATCCAAAAATGTCATAAATCCTCCGTCTTCAAAAATCTGCACAACTGCCGGATTTTCTCGGAGGTAATTGGTGTCTGCAGGCTCTGTTCTGATCTTTCGCCCCATTTTTCTCTGTTTAAAAATCGTACACTACGGCTGCTGTTCTACTGCAAGATTTTTGGCTGTTTTTTGTTGCAAATTTGCAGAGTTTTAAGTTAGAACCCTCGTTGCCCTGTTTCTTGTCTTCTTCTTCTTCTTCTTCGAAATGAGCCGTATTCTGTGCACTGTACCTTGCAACACGTCTTCGAAAAGAAGGATGGCACACATATCTACTTCTGCACTGTACACCTGTTCGTTGATAATTGCATGGATGTCCTTGCCGTCAGATCCACCTCATTAGTTTTGCAGATTCTCACGTGCATGTTAATTGACATTAAAAACTGGTGGCATATGGTTGCAGATTCTCCGTATTTCCAATGAGTGCAAAAATAGACCATGTGCTGATTGACACGTGTCCCTTCTTCGCATGCAACTAAGAAAAAATCTTGATTTTGTCGTACCTTATTTTCTTGGATGCCACGTGGAAATGCTCTTTCCGAAAATGCAAACAAAATTTCATTCCGAAGATTATGACCTCATTCCGAAGACAAGTCTTCATTCCGAAGACAAATCCTCATTCCGAAGATTATGACCTCATTCCGAAGACAGGTCTTCATTCCGAAGACAAATCCTCTTTGCAAAATTTTCATTTCGAAGATAGATCTTCATTCCGAAGATCAATCCTCATTCCGAAGATTAATCCTCATTCCGAAGATCAAGCTGTATTGTGAAAGTAAATCGTCATTCCGAAGACAGACCCTTATTCCGAAGATAGATCTTCATTCCGAAGATAGATCTTCATTTCGAAGATGATGCAGCAAATCGTCATTCTGAAGACCAAGTTTCATTCTGAAGACAAATTGTTATTCTGAAGATAAAGTTTCATTCTGAAGACAAATTGTCATTCTGAAGATAAAGTTTCTTTCTGAAGACAAAGTGCAACATCCATTTTGCTGTCATTCTGAAGACAATTTTATTTCTGAAGATAATACAGCAGGCACTGTTTTTGGCATTCTTGTTTCGAAGATTAGGCAGAAATCAATATTGTCATTCTTAAAACATGTTTTTAAGTATGCCAACTCTTATGAATACCTTTTATGCTAATGGTTAATTGTCACATACTATATACCAATCATTTTACAATGAAGAAATGTAAGAAATATATACCTGATAAAAATAGTTAATGCCAGTTTTGAAGAATGACTCGCTTTTGTTGATATTCTCGCTGAGATTTTCTCGCAACATTTCAAAACAAGTGCACTAGGTGAATTTGTACAATGATGGTTCAAAAATTTCTCAAGGTTATGCATGCCGAAAACCGGTTTTCATGCACACCAACTCAGTAGTGCCTTAAGAAAAGGTTTTCACTGCTGAGTTATTCATTTTTCTCTCTTTTTTTTTCTTGATTTTCCCTTTTTTTTTTTACCTCTCCTTTTTTTTTTTTTTTTTTGATCCTGACTATGCCCATGAAGGAATTTCATGATTTCCCCTGAAACCATGCCCATGAAGGAATTCATACTCAGAATTTATTCATCTTTTTGTTTTCTATTTTTCTGATTTTTTTGTATTTTCTTTTTTTCTTGAAATCCACTGATCATGTTGATTGTTTTGAAGTGGAAGAAGGAATCTCTTCCACCTGCTGTGTATCCAAACTATCAAGTTGCTGGCAAGAATTCTTCTTTAGTCGAGGTGTATGGTATACCCCGAGGCGATGTCCATTCACTACCAACTTTCTTCGTGACCCATCAATGGGGGATAAACGAGCTGCTCCATTGTTAAATACCTCTTCAATCCAAGTAAGGTCCCAACCATCTAGTTCTCGGTTTTCCAGGGAAGTCTTCATATTGAGAATCGAACAAGAAAGCCCAATCTCCTTGTTGAAGTTTCCTCTCATTGAATGTGACTATCATGCCACAACTTCCTCTGCTCCTAAATTACCTCAGTTTGGTGCAGAGCATCCAATCTAAGTTCATCCAATGCATTCAGCTGCAGAATCCTGTCTGTCTGTGCCTGCGACAAGTCAATTCCAATTTCCAATGCTGTGCGCAATGTTAGTAGCTCAAATTCAATAGGTAAGAGAGGCTTTTTACCAAAGACTAGTTCATAAGGTGTGAATCCATTAGTGGACTTCCAAGTAGTATTGTAGGCCCAAATTGCTTCAGGTAGTTTGTCTAGCCAATTTTTCCTATGAAAAGCTACTATTTTTGTCAAGATGCGTTCTAGTTCCCTCGTTTGTTACTTCAACCTGGCCATTTGCTTGTGGGTGGTAAGGTGATGATTTCCTATGTTTGATTTCATACAATTCTGTAAATACTTTTATGACTTTGGATGCAAATTGGGGTCCTTGGTCTGTGGTGATAGACCGTGGAGCTCCAAATCTCTAAAAAATCTGAGTATACAAGAAATCAGTGACCTTCTCTTCACGAGCATGTTTGAAAGCACGCACCTCTACCCACTTTGTCGTGTAATCGCTGCATACTAGAATATGCACCTTTCCTTGAGAAGGTGGATCAATAGGTCCTACAAAATCAAGCTCCCACCTCTCAAATGGTTCTAAAACTATTTGAGGCTATAGTGGCATCTCATTTGTATGAGTGGGTTTCCCCATTCTTTGGCATGCATCACAATGCCTGATGTACTTTTTCACATCCTTGTGAAGAGATGGCCAATAATATCCTATCCCCAAGATTTTTCTAACTGTGTTTTTAATAGAATAGTGTCCACCTGAGGGTTCATCATGACAAGCTCTAAGGATATCATACACTTCATCCTTTCGGATGCACCTACGTAACACATGGTCAGGACCGCACTTAAAAAGCATACCCTTAATCCATTCAAAAGAAGAACTCTGTTTGATCAATTGTTTTTTCTGTTTTGAAGTAAAATGTGGAGGAACTTTCCCTGTGACCAAATAATTGGCTATATCTCGCAAACCAAGGTGATTGAACCGATATAGTAAATAGTTTTTCATCAAGAAAAGTGTCATCAACTAATTCCCCTTCATCTGTGTTCTGCAACCTGGACAAGAAATCTGCCACAACATTAGCTTTTCCTGGTTTGTTGATTATGGTGATATCAAATTCTTGCAGCAATAGCAACCAACGAATAATTCTTGCACTTACCATAGGTTTATTCATCAAATACTTAATGGTTGTATGATCTGTGTGAATAAATATTTGATAACCCGTGATATAATGCCCGAATTTGTTGATGGCATAAATTACTGCTAGGAATTCTTTTTCAGTTGTTGTATAATTTTTCTCTGCTCCTGTCAAGTTCTTGCTAATGTTGTAGATGGTATAATGTTCACCATTATCAATTTGTCCTAATGCTGCTCCAATTGTTGTATTGGAGGCATCAGTATGAATGTGAAATGGTAATGTCCAATTAGGTCCTCTGAGCACAGGTGGAGTTATCAATTTCTCTTTCAAAGCTTCAAATGCTTCCTGACACTTTGTAGTCCAGGAGAATTCAAAATCTTTAGTCAATAAGGCAAACATAGGACTGGCTATTGTACTAAAGTTGGGAATAAACCTGCGGTAAAAACCAATGTGTCCTAGGAAACTTCTGACATTAGTCTGAGTTTTAGGAGGAAGGAGATTCTTGATAATTTCAACTTTCTTTGGATCAACTTGGATCCCTTCAAGAGAGATGTGATGACCAAGAACTATCCCTTCCTTCATCATCATGAAGCATTTATCGGATTTAAGGATAAGTGGTATGTTTCACAGCGTGTTAAGACTTTATCAAGATTTTCCAATGTAAAATCAAAAGTTTGTCCACATACTGTGAAATCATCCATGTAAATTTCAACACTTTTGGTGGTCGGATCAGCAAAAATTGCTAGGACTCGCTCACTGAAAAGTTGTCGGGGCATTACACAAACCAAAAGGTAAAACCCTATAGGCAAATGTTCCCCATGGACATGTAAAAGTTGTCTTTTCTTGATCTTCGGGTGCAATCTGAATTTGATTATATCCACTAAATCCATCAAGAAAACAAAAGTATCTTTTTCCAAAAAGAGTATCTAACACTTGATCTATGAAAGGTAATGGAAAATGGTCTTTGTATGTCACCTTATTCAATTCTCTATAGTCTACACATACTCTCATTTTTCCATTTTTCTTAGGAACTATTACCAATGGAGAAACCCATTGGCTATCGAAAATTGGGTAAATGAATCCTACTTCCAGGAGTTTTTCAATTTCTTCTTTCACAATATCTCTTAAGGCAGGATTCAATCTTCTTTGAAATTGTCTGACTGGCTTGACTTCTTTAGTATAGATTCTATGGGTACATATATCAAGATGAACTCCTGACATATCTTTGTAGTTCCAAGCAAAAGCATGAACATGCTTCTGCAAAACAACTATCAATTTTTCTTCCTCTTCCCTAGTAAGCTGGTTGTAGATGTTCAAAAATTTGCCTGGCTGGACTTCTATTTGTTTTGTATTTAGAAGGACTGAATTCACTCCTTCATACTTGGTGTTTAAGGGATTAAGAGGACATTGTTGAGATGGGAGAAACGAAGCAGTTTTTGTTTCATTGCTGCTTGAGGGAAGCATTTCTTGTATGGAACAGTGAGAAGGAAAAATCAGATGATGGTGCCATCCATGTGATAGTGAAACAAAGTTTCCTTGTGATAGCACTGATGATTCATCTTCAAATTTTTGATTCTCCTCATTACTTATCAACTGTTGGATATTTGTTGCTTCCCCTTCTAAACCTTGTTCATGCAGAAAATTCATCAGGATTGTTTCATTTTCTAAGTTTTCTGTGTCACCGAGGTCTTCTCGTGTGTTCTCTTACTACTAAGGTAGCTAGTGTAGAAATGATCTCTTCTCGGTTCCTCATCCGAGTCGAAAACCATAACCGACCTGAAAATTTGCTAGATGGTTTTGCAAGAGGATATAAAGAAATTTGTTTCAGCTCAATACCATTTGAAATAGTCATATTTCCGTAGTCTATGAAGGCTGCTGCAGTTGCAAGCCAAGGTCTTCCCAAAATAATGGGATATCCATGTGCTGAATTTCTTGGCTGTAAAACTAGAAAATCTACAAGGAATTCCCAAGAAGAAACTTCTATAGGGACATCTTCAATGATTCCTTCAGGTTTTGCAACTGACCTATCGACCATTTCTAAAACTGTAAATGTGGGGCTGAGATGTTTGAGCTGTAATTGTTCCATTGTATCTTTAGTCATGACATTTATTGCAGCTCCTAGATCCACTAAAACATTTGATATTGGTACTGAACCTATGGTGACTATGATAACTGGGCTTCCTGGATCACTATACTTTGGAGGTAGTAGTTTTCCAGATAAGAGATCAGCTATATTCCCTTCAACCTGCATAGTCTTAGGGAATGCTTTCTTCTTTCTTTCTACTCTTTTAATGCATAAATTTTGGATAGTACTATTAATTTTTGGTATTTCCTTAATGGCTTGCAATAAGGGTAATGAGATAGTCAATTTTTTGAGTTCTTTGACCAATTTTGACTCAGAAATTTCTGGTATTACATTAAGTCTTTCAGGATATGGAACTATCCTTGGTAATTGTTCTGCTTGTGTCTCTTTTTCTATTGTTGGATCCAATTTTTCTATTTCTTTTGTTGGTTGGATTCTCTCTGGTTCTGATGATTCTTGCTCTTCATTATCTTTGGTTTCCATTAAAATTGGTTCAGGTACAACTTTTCCTGAATGGAGTTGAATGTCACTACAATCAAGAACATTAATTTCAATATTTTCTTCAGCTTCAGCCACATAGACAGGAGGTGTCTGTCTTACACTGTTTGGATTAGTGATTGGATGAGCTGGCAATTGAGGTTGCTTCACTTGCTATGTTTGTTGTTGTTTATCTTGAAAATTCTGATTAGGTGCAGGCAAAAAATGCTGAGTTTGACCTTGATTCCTTTACTGCCTTGGATAGCGAGTGGTGCTCCTTCCTCCTCATACTCGAGCACTGGGGAATGCCCTTTGTCCTTTATGTCTTTGGGCATCGGTGACTGCTCTGCCCTTCCTAGAAAATAGGGTGACGCCAATTGCTCGATGTTTGCTATCTCCTCTGCAGGGGATGCTTCACCTTGCCCTAATTCGGCAACCGCATTGTGTTGCTCTATTTGGCTGCCATCTCCCTCTACATCACGGTTCTGTCTTTGTGATTCTGCATGGTAGACCAATGTCGATATCAGCCCATGGTGGGCTAGGGCAGACAGTGCCCCCTTCTGGTACCGAGCCACTTCATCTTTTAGAGCAATCGTCAGGTAGAAAGGTATATTTAATTTCCTCCCATGCACTAGGTGATTGAGGAAGTGCACATGATTAATGTTCAGATGGGTATACTTCCCTGTGCATGTGAAGAATCAAGAAATCTGCTTGAACATCTTCTGTATATTCATGGGGAGACTATTTTTGAGTAACCCCTCCTTGTCTATCTACACATTTCCTCCTGGCAGCAATATTTCGACGTATAGTTTTAACACTCCACCCTTGTATTCACATTCCCCCGTGAGATGCAATCCAGTCGCCTATGAGATGAACTTAGGGGTGACTAGAATTTCCACCCCTCATACTTGGGCCACATCTCCCCACAAAGAGGTGGCAAATTATCTAGCTGCCTCCACATCCTAGCCCTGACTGAATAGGGTGCAGTATTCGAGCCACCCCTCAGCTTTGAATTGGGTCTTCACTGCCCCTCCGATTCCATCAGTATCATTGGGTTCATTCTTCTTGATCGCATGGTTCTTGGACCTTCCTCCCATGGTGCCTTTCGATGCTGTATATTTTTTTTCCTTCCTTCTGTAAGAAGGCACCTTCTTATAGAAAAGACGCCTAACCCTAGCAGTTATGGAAGGTGCCCTATCATTGGTACGCGATTATAGCTATGGGGGGATATGATCTCTATGACGGTGGTATTTTTTTTGGTACTGCGTATTTATAAATAATTATATAAACAATTTGATTTAGTATGCGCATACCTGATTCGATGTTCCAGTTATCATGGTAGCCGCTGATTTGCTGACTTGTGACATGAGGGAGGGGTTTGGTCATTTGATGTCGCTAATTCGTGCGATGCTTCATTTTGCTCGAGGCGTTCGGTAGATGTGAAAGGCATTCTTTGGTACCTTTCCCATGTGGATGGTGCCCTTGTAGCATCTTTCCAACATTATCAGTGCTCTTCGTCGAACGAATGTGCCTTTCGACTGTAATGAGGCACTCGTATTTGCTGGGAGGCACTTTTTCCTGCATGCATCTTCCCAATGTGGGAGGTGCCTCCTTCTGGTTCATGCCTTCCCGATGTTGGAAGGCATTCGTCTTGATGAATGCACCTTCTTGATGTTGGAAGGCGTATTCGGATGGATGCATGCACCTTCCTGATGTTGGAAGGCACCTCGGCTGGATGAATGCGCCTTCCTGATGTTGGAAGGTGCCTTCAGCTGGATTTTTTTTTATAGATTTGGTGCCTTCCTGCCACAGAAGGCACCTACATATGTATTTTTTTTTTTGCTATAACTTCTATATAGATGGAAGGCGCTGTCTTTCGATTTGGCACCTTTCGGATGCAGTAAGGTGCCTTCTTCTAGATGGGCGCCTTTCGGGTGTGGTAAGGTGCCTTTTCGTGGACTTGGTGCCTTCTGGATGCAATAAGGTGCCTTCTTCTGGATGGGTGCCTATCGGGTGTAGTAAGTCACCTTCTTCTGTATTTGGCACCTTATAGATGTAGTAATGTGCCTTCTTCTAGATTTGGTGCCTTCTGGATGTAGTAAGGTGCCTTCTTCTGGATGGCGATTTGACTGGAAACAGGGTGATCAAGGCTTCCCAATTTTTCATGCTACCCAAATTCTACCTACGAGCTGGTGTCAGAATGCTGAGCCAAATCAGGCCTGGTTTCCCAGATACCTACCCCTCGTGCTGTCAGGTCCTCCACCTGCAAAAAGCAACCAAAAAAGAAAATAAAATAAAGGCAGTTAGATGCGTTTCATGCCTGTTAGGCCCAAGATTAGGATGCCTACAGCTTGCATGCGGGTGGCGTCCCTGCAAAAACACACATTTAAAAAACTATATTAACAAAAAAAATTGGGTGAGCACTTTCATGCCCACCATTTCACCTATGAGAGTTCGGTCTAGATCTAGCAATATGGGGTCTCCCCCACGCCTACTCTGGATTCCACCTGTAACATTTTGGACGTATTATAGGGGCGTAGTCGATGGCCATTGACTGTGAACATGGTGTTGCTGCAATCAATTTTCTTAATGCACACTGCCCCGTTGCTAATGAGCTCTACCACCTCATACAGCACCATCCAACTCTGCATAAGTTTGCCCTTCCTTTCCTGGAATCAGGAATCGTACAACAGTACCCATTCCCCTACCTGGAACTTCTTCAGCTTGATGTGGTTATCATGCCACTTCTTTCTCTGCTTCTGTATAATCTCTGTCCTCTGCAAAGCATCCAGTCGGATTTCATCCAGCTGATCTAGCTAGTTAATCCTCTATTTTTGAGCTTTGTATAAGCTCAAATTTAATTCTAAAGCCTTCCTCAGAGTTTTGATTTCGAACTCGATGGGCATCATCACATTTTTCCCATAGACCAATTGGAAAGGTGTGCATCCTGTGGTGGATTTCCACGTGGTGTTGTATGCCCAAACTACCTCCGACAACCGTGTGGCCCAATCCTTCTTATGTTGCTGCACGATTTTGGTCAAGATGTTTTCTATCTCCCTATTTGTCACTTCTACTTGCCTGTTTGCCTATGAATGGTAGGGCATGGTTTTATTGTGCTGAACTCTATACTGCTCCATCAAATCCTCAATCAATTTATTGGTGAATTGGGGCCCTTGGTCTGTTGTTATCTCCCGAGGAACCCCAAATCATGTGAAAATATGGGCAAATAAGAAATCGGCGACCGTTCTTTCCTTTGAGTCCCTTAATGCCTGCACTTCCACCCATTTGGTGACGTAATCCGTGCAGACCAGAATAAACCTCCTTCCCATCAAAGCTGGATTGAATGGTCCCATGAAGTGCATGCCCCATTTATCGAAAGGTTCTAGGTGTACCTAGGGCTGCAGGGGCATTTCATCCCGATGGGTTGGTCTATCCATCCTCTGGCACTCATCACACTTGCTGGTATATGCTACCGCATCCTTGAACAAAGTGGGCCAAAAATACCCAGCCTGTAGGATTTTGTATAGGCAGTTCGTTTCCCTGCAAAGTGTCCTCCGCATGGCTCATTGTGACATGCCTTGAGAACTTCTAAAAACTCCTGTTCTGCTATGCATCTTATTATTATTTGGTATCATCCTATTTTAAATAAGAGACCATCCATCCAAAGGAATGATGCGCTCTTCTCTATGACCGTCTGCTTTTCTTGGTAGGAGAGAGCAGGTGAGGTCCTTCCGGTGGCCAAGTAATTGGCTATGTCTACATACCATGTATTTTTTTCACTAATAGCGAATAGATGTTTGACCAAAAACTGATCTTCCACTGCTTTATGATTTGCTGGTATCAATCTGGAAAGAAAATCCACCATGACGTTGTCCTTGCCTAGTTTATCGACTATAGTGATGTCAAATTCCTACAATAGCAATAGCCATCTGATAATTCTGCCACCAATGGCTGCCTTGCTCATCAGATACCTGATAGCCACATGGTATGTATGGACGAAGACCTTGTATCTCATTATATAGTGGTGGAATTTGTTTATTACATGGACAACTACGAGGAATTCTTTTTCTATCACTGTATAGTTGAGCTCTACTCCCACCAAGTTTTTACTAACATAATAGATGGCATAAAATTCTTCATCATCTTTCTACCCGAGGACTGCTCCGATCGCACCGTTAGATGCATCGTAGTAAATATGGAATGGTATGGCCCAATTCGGTCCTCTCAAAATCGATGTAGATATCAATTTTTCTTTCAGCAATTGGAACGCTTCTTCGTAGTCTCCCGTATAATTGAACTCTACGTCCTTAGAAAGTAAGGTGTGCAGTGGTTTGGCAATCTTACTAAATTCGACGATAAATCACCGGTAGTACCCGGCTGATCCAAGGAAACTTCTTACCTCCTTCTGCGTTCTGGGGATAGGTAGGTCTTTAATGACCTCAATATTCCTCTTGTCTACTTTTATTCCTTTCGTAGAGAGGTGGTGTCCCAACACGATGCCTTCCTGCATCATCATAAAACATTTTTCATTACTTAGGGACAAATGATTTTTCTTGCTCCTATCGAGCACTCTTTCCAGATTTGTCATTGCATCTTCGAAGGTTTCTCCATATGCGGTGAAGTCATCCATGTATACTTCCACCCCATCTCCTATCATATCAGAGAATATGCTAAGCACCGCCCTTTGAAATGTGGTTGGTGCGTTGCACAGTCCAAAAGGCAATACCTTATAGGAAAACATTCCCCATGGATAGGTGAATGTTGTTTTATCTTGATCTTCTTCCCCTATCTGGATCTGGTTGTAACCGCTGAAACCGTCTAGAAAGGAGAAGTATTTTCTTCTTGAGAGTGTGTCCAAGACCTGATCAATGAACGGGAGCAAGAAGTGGTCTTTCTTAGTCACCTTGTTCAACGCCCGATAGTCCATGCAGATCCACCATTTCCCTTTCTTTTTGGGGACCACCACTAATGGTGATACCCATTCACTATCAAAAATTGGATATATGAGTTCGATAGCCAAAAGCTTGTGCAGTTCTTCTCTGACAATGTCTTTCATTGTTGGGTTCATCCTTCTCTATGGCTGTCGACTAGGAGTTGCCTGGTCATCTAAATAAATCCGATGGGTACATATTTTTGGGCTGATGCCATGCATATCTATGTAGTCCCATGCAAATGCTTACTAGTGTTTTACTAGAAGCTCTTCCAATTTTTCTAGCTATGTGGGCATCAACCTGCTGTTGACGTTTAATATCCTCCTTGGCCCAATGTGTATTTTTTGGATGTGCTAATCTTGGGCGCCAGTCAACGGTGATCCAAGTGTGGGGGTGGATGATTCTCCATGGAGAAACTCCACGATAGCACCATCCTCGTCCTCTTCTTCCACCTCCTCCAAGGTCATCACCGGTTGGATTATGGACAACTCTATAGTTCCATGCTCGGTGATCCTAGGTTCTTCTATCAAGTCCATAGACTGAGCTGGCGATGAAATGGTCAGAATTTTGACATTTTTCCCATTGGAGATGGTCATTAGCCCATCCCGACAGCTAATGTAAGTGTCAGCTATTGCCAGCCATGGCCTCCCCAAAATGAGCGAGTAATCGCCCAACCTATTCTTGGTTTTCAAAACTAAAAAATTGGCTAGATATTCCCATGCACTGACTGTTATGATCACATCTTCCAGCATCCCTTCTGGTGATATGGTTGATCTATCGGCTAACTATAGCACTGTCATGGTTGGATTTATGTTTGTGAGCTACAACATCTGCATGGTCTCTTGAGGCATCGTTTTGATGGCTGCCCTGAAGTCAACCAATGTGTTGGACAAGAAATGTCTTCTAATTTTTACGGTCAGCACTAGGCTGCCTGGGTCTGCATACTTTGGATGACATGTTCTACCCATCATTAGATCTACCAATTTACCCATGACATTGATAGTCTAGGTAGCTTTTCATCCCGGTATCCTTAGAAACATTTCTCTAATTGCCTTGGTGTAAATGGGGACATCTCAAATTGCTTGAAATAATGGGATTGTCATCGTGAGATTCTTCAAGCTCGAAAAGATGTCAAATTTTGGCTGTGTTGTTTTTCTTTGTTCCTGTAGCTGGCTAGGAAATGGAGCCTCCACTCTCTCAAGTGCTTTTCCCTCTTCTACCAGAGGTGTCTCCTCTCTTTCTTCCTCCTCTTCGACCAGTGGAGGTGTCTCTACTATTTCTTCCTCCTCTTATACCAGAGGCGGTGTCTCTACTCCTAGCTGCCTACCTGATATAAGCTAAATATTGTACATATGATACATCTCACCTTCTGCATTGTATGCCAACTGATTTACTCTGTTGTTCAGGTTTGTTGTCGGTTGTGCTGGTAGTTGTGCAAGTCTCACTGTTGGCAATGCTAGTAAGTTCTATTGGATGTGAGTAGGCGCTACACTCTGTGGAGTCTGATTCCATGCATTGTGGCCTCTCCACTGCTACCTAGGATATGGATATGGCATCCATGGCTACTGATTCGGAAATGCTACTGGGGGTGCGTTAGTCCAAGGTGATGGTCCCCACCACCCCATATTAGGTGGTTGAGGGGGTCCTTGGTGCATGTATGACCCTCCCCCATATGATGGCATCCCGGTTGGTATATTACCCATGGGGGGCTGTGGCCAACTCTTCCTATTTCCTATGAAGTAGGCTTTCGTGCTCTTATCCACTTTTTGGTTACTGGATAGTTGTGGGCACAACCGAGTTTTATGATTCAGCTTGCAAACTATGCATACTCTGACCTTGTTTTTTGGATATGCATTCTTTGCATGCCTTCCTCTACATTTTGGGAAGAAATAGGCTAATGCTGCATCATTTTATTGTTTCTTCTTTTCTAACAGTAGCGTATCCATCTGCAGTGCTAGAGATGAGAGCATTTTGCTCTTCAAATCCTCTAGCATGTTGCCTATTTCTATTTTGGTGACTGAAGCAGTTGCCTTCATGGTCCTGGTGATGATTTTGCCTTGCCTTCTCGAGTAGTTCCGACATAATTTTCAGATTTTTTCCATAGCATGCTAATATACATCACCTCCAGAGATCATGTTGAGAGCCTCCAATGACTCATTGGTAAGTCTTTTCAAGAAGATGCTTTTGAGGGACTTATCAAATAGCTTCGAGTGAGGGGACCGTTGAAGATTAAAGCTAAATCTCTCCCAATAATCCTCGAGAGAATCATATTCTCTTTGTGTCATGCTTAGGACCTCCTCCCTGGAGTCTCTTACTCTCCTAAAATATTGATATTGCTCTAGAAAGAGCTTCTTCATCTGGTCCCAGTTGGTGATGTGTTTGTCTCCCAGACCGATGAACCATCACAAAGTTGCATCATCTAATGTAGAAGGAAATAATTTCAACTTTTGCATGTTTGATTTGTAATCCACAAACCTACACAAAACATCAAACTTGAATAAAAACAAGTTAGGGTCCTCAGTCGGGTGTCCTTTGAACGACGAAAGGTGAGCAGGGGATATGTTTTTCATTTTGGTATCTCCTACTCCCTCCTCTATTGGGAAACTAAATCTAGATGAGACTTCATTTTTATCCACCATTTTTTCAAGAAATGTGGTTTCTAATGCAGCGTTTATGGCCTTCTGGTCATTTAAAACTTCTAAGTCAATGCTCTAAGGTCGTCTGGCGAGATCGTCTGATCCTCCATAGCCTTCCACAATAGGGCTTCCTATAGAGGAGTCCTATTAAATAGGGGATTTGTGATGATTCGTTCATCCCTTTGTTGATGGGATGAGGTGGCACTTTACACAAAGTGCGGTTCCTCACTCTAATGGACTGCTAGTAGGTCGGGTGGGTCTAACTCAAATCCAAAATGATCGGCTGACTCAGGTCCTGATGGATTAGTTCTTATAAAGCGACCGTCAGGTCCTCTTCTTCTCGAAGAACTCATACAAGGTTAGATAGAAGGTTTTAGGGTATTGTAAGTAATCTAATTAAGACGCTTCCCTAGCAACGATGCCAAAATGTTGTGGTCCAAACAAGGTGAATGGTTTCCTATTTTTGTCACATGCCCGTGCATTTAATTATCAACCCAAGGAGCTTCATAAACTTGTGAAGAGTCAGAATTAGGTTACTACAATACCACTAGAGGTGAATCTACTAATCCTATTTTTGGGGGTGTTCTTGAGATGGTTGTCAATCATTCCCGCACTCCTCAATAAATTACATAAGAAGAACAGAATTTAAATCTACAAAAATAAATCATGTACATATTCTTGAAAAATAAGTCTACTGCAAATACTGGAACTAGCAAACCAATGAACATTCCTATGAAAGCAATAAACTAATTAAAATAAATAAACAAGAATGAAATGGGGAAGAAATACTAGCTTGGAGTGGGCCCAAGCTCCAGTAGCTTCTTCCCGATCGAACACGTGCTTTAGAACTTCTGTAACTATAATATATTTATCAATGCATTACAATGTAACTCTAAATGGATCTTTATTAATTATCTCTATATATCTCTCTATATATTTTCCTCTATATCTTCAGAATGATCTACGTGTGTTTATATAACACACCCGGAGAACTTTTGTTACAGAAGTGGTTACAATAGTCGATTCTTCCCAGACTAAATTAGAATAGTCTGGCGAATGCAATCGACGTCTAGCATTCTGTTTTGATGGTGGCATGTTCATTTCGATTTGTGCTTTGCCTAGCATCCATAAGATGTTTTGATACATTGGTGCTATCTCCAATTTAGCTCTGCATGATGCAGAGCTGGAACTACACCAGTCGCTGCTGTCCACGTCCTTCGAGTCTGGTCAACAAGAAAAGAATCAGTGGCGCCTTTCGACTGCAGGGAGACGCTTGCATTCAGTTGGCGCCTTTTGACTGTAGGGAGGCACTGATATTCAGTTGGCACATTTTGACTATAGGGAGGCACTCATCTTTAGTTTGGAACCTTTCGAATGTAGGGAGGCATTGATATTTAGTTGGTGCCTTTCGTCTGCAGGGAGGTGCTCGTCTTTGGTTTTGTGCCTTTCTACTGCAAAAAGGCATTGATATTCAGTTGGCGCCTTCTGACTACAGGGAGGCACTCGTCTTTGGTTTGGCACCTTTCGATTGTAGGGAGGCGCTTATGCCCTTGGCACCTTTCGGTTGCAGGGAGGCGCCTATGTTCTCTATGTTGACCCTTAATGAAATAAAGTGCCAGGTCCATCAAAAGGACCTCGACCATTCCAAATCTAACTAAATCAACTGCAATTCCACAAAACATATTAAAAGCACACAAATTAGATAACACACATAATTATATCAAATATCTATATAATCATTCATAAAAGTACGCAATCCTTATTATACAGCCGCATATTGATCAAAGAAATATGTACAAAATATGAGCATTTTTGGTGCTCATCAGTTTTATGGTTTAATTATTGTGTGTATTTTTGCATGGTGAAGGAAGGTTTAAAGGTTTTTGTTCTTTAGTTAAAAACCTTGTTTTGATAAATTAAAAGGAGTATAGAGAAATATTTTTGTGCACAATTTTGAGGGAAGGTTTTTGTGATTGTTTTGAAAAGAAGATTGGGTAACCTATTTAAGTGGCAAAAAGGAAATTATTTTGGAACATGTTTTGAGGGCACATTTGCATCAAAACAAGTTAAGAGGTATGTTGACAATATTCCTTCTCTAAGGTGGTTGGTTGAGCAAATATTTTAGAATTATAAGGTGGAGATAAAAGGGTTGATTAGTTTGTATTGTTGGAAATATTTGAACTAGGGTTTGAGAATAAATTGTGCATCATTGATTAGTAAAATTGGAAACACTTGAGTTAGGAATTTTGAGAAAAAATTGAGCATTCATTGTTTGAATGAATTTGTGAAACTTTTGAGCATTGATTTGAGTGATATTGAAAAGAACATATTGTGAAATTATATTGCATATCATTTCCTATGTTTTCTTGAACAAGAATTCTGGGTAGAATATGTTTGAAGTATTATGATCAAGCAAGTGTTATAAGCAATTTTTGAGCATGTGTTATGAGCAGTTTTGAGCATGTGTTATGATCAATTTTGAGCATGTATTATGAGTAATTTTGAGCATGTGTTATGAGAATTTATGAGAATGCGATAGAGCAAAATTAAAAAGAGACAGTGAGCAGACTAGAGAAGTTTTGAGGTAATCTTGTGAGTAGGTTTAAGGTAGTCTTGTGAGAAAGTTTGAGGTAGACTTGTGAGCAGGTATGAGATAGATCAATATAGGTATTTGAGCAAATTTAATCAGATTCAAGAACAAATTTTATCAGAGTAGTGAGCAGATTTGATCAAAGTTGAGTAGATTTGAGAACAGGCTTTGGAAGCCAACTAGCACAAAGGGGATAGAGTTCTCCTATGGAGAGAGATCCACAAACAAGAGCAGAGAGGATAGAGTTTTCCTATGAAGAGAGATCCACAAACCAGAGTAGAGGGGATAGAGTTCTCCTATGGAGAGAGATACACAAACCATATCAGTAGGGATTGAGATCTCCTTTGGATAGAGATCAATAAACATTGTAATAAGATATTGGTTCCCAAGAGATTTTTTGAGGAAATTTATAAGAAATATTTTCTCTGTGGATGTAACCCATATTGGGTGATCCACGTTAAATCATGTCTCTCATGTGTGTGATGATGTGTGCATTATTTATTGCTTTGATATTATTATTGTTATCATTTGGATTGAAAAGTAAATTTTTTTATCTTATATTGTTCACCCCCCTCTTAGTATAAGCTTATATTCTTCAATTGGTTTCAAAGAAAGTTCTTTCATGAAAAATGTAATATTTTGAAGGAAGATCCTACACGAACATATATGACCACATAAAATGGAGAAGAAGCCATGATTGACATGAAAGAGGAACTTATTGCTGCTCTTGGAAATTTAGAAAGAGTTAGAAAGAAGAATTCAAGTTTGAAGGCTCAAATTCAAGAGGATGAGGTGTAGACACCTAAAACACATCATGTCAATGGCTACTACTCATATGGACATGATACAAGACCATATGGAAGATCTTGGACAAATTCCAAGATAGAGTAGTGATTCTAACCACTCAATTTTGTCTCTTTGGCCTATTCAGTCTAAACCGTAGCTGAGACCTACGTTCTATAGTCTGAACCATAGCTAACACCTATGGTTTATAGTCTAAATAATAGCTATCACCTACGATCTCAAATGAAGTTCAATTAGCCTTCATCCGAGCCAAATTAGTTTGAACAACCATTTGATCTAGAATAAGGTAGTTAAAGGATAGAAGTTTCCAATCCAACTATCCTAACCACCCCTACTTGTTCTTGGCTTCTCCATGAATCCACCCCTAGCCCTTGGGTATTCCTATAAGTACCTCTCAAAAATAGGGCAAAAATATCAACAGAGTATGGGATATTAGAGTAGCGAAGCCCTGTCAAATTGTACACTCACCTGAGATTATTGTGATAGATTTGTTGCCAATTTATTTGCTAATTCATCAAGCATCATGTCAAATTGTGCTATGGATGCCCTAGAAGCCTAGGAGAGCCAAGAAATGCTAATTTGGGTAAATGGAGGCCCTATTCAATGATTCAACCACAAAAACTATTAGAGGACACTGAGGCGACTCTTGATCATTAATCTAACAAGGAAGATCAAGCCCACTACCTAGAATTGGAGGGTAAGCCTATTTTGTTGCTCATCGTAGCTTTCAACCACTGTTTACAGTGTAGAGTGCTCATCAGAGTTGTAGTTTGCAATAGATGTAAGATCTCCTTACTGTTATTTTTACAGTTTATTTAGCTAGATCAGATTAATCATTTAAGCACTTGTTTTAGTAGTTTAGAGACCATGACTAACTAGATTAAGGATTTTATTAGGTTTACTTCATTTTAGCAAGTAGGACTTAAATAGCTTAATCTCAAGTTATAAAGTTTCATTTCACATAATTGATCCATTAGATTGGTAGCTATAATTCTTGTTTACTTGTTTCAAGCAATCTTGATGAATCTTGCATATGTTTAACACACTTTATATGTTTTATTGATTTCATATTATTCATGGCATATTTATGTTTTCATGCTTTAAAGGGCCTCATCATGAGAGGCTGCCTATTTGTATAACTTTTTTATGTTGTTTCTTGATCATAGGGAACATGTTCAAAGGAGCTTCAATCATCAAATTCCTTCCTCAACGCAAAGAAGAGGGTCAACTCCATCCTAGAGCAGTTGTGACTATTTGGAAAAGCATTAATAGTGCACCTACCTCATTGGGGGATTTGGCATTGTATTTATTGTATCAACATTTGGTTGATCCTAAGAGGGGCATGATTGTAATCGGGATTCATTGCAATATTAATAAAATAAGAATTCATTTTATTTCCATATGTGATCTTGTTTCTCTTTTCATGCTTTCATGTTGATTTCAATTGATATATTAGATAGGCACACACTTTTTTGATAGGTCAGAAGGTGATCAAAATAGAACTCTATAAATTTAGCTGTATAACTACCATTTCTTGGATTTTTTAAATTGTAGGTATAGATTGCAGCTACCAGCTACAGGCCAACAATTGAACCGCAACTACAACCCATGGGTTATAGTGCAGACTGTAGACCAGACCTACGGTTCACAACTAATAGATTAGATAGTAGAAAATAGAGCACAGATCAGATGTGGACCTGAGGTAGTTCCCATTTTTCATTCTCTTTCATTTTTTATGTCACTATGTTTTTCTAGAGAGCTCAAATTTGCAACGCAACTAGGAAATTAAAAAAATAATAAATGAATTAGGTCATAGGTTTGCATTTATTTTTCATGTCATTAGAAGGCACTGTTAGGAATAGCGGATCTGTAATTGTAATCCACCCTAGAATCGAGCATGCTTGATAGAACTTGTATGTTTGGTTTGCATTTTGAGGCCCAAGTAGTGGCCATTTGCATCATCGTAATTTCATTGTCAAAAAAATCATGTAGAGTATAGCATGCATATCTGAATATAAAACATTTCTTTTACATTACATGTAGGAAACAATCATTTGTGCTATATGATGCATTTGTCATTTTATGCAAATTAAAATGAACCACACACACCACATTTTACTTAAACTCTAGTGAGGTGGGAGTCACATCCAACCACTAGTAGGGTTCAACAACGGTGGGTGTAATTTCCATCCACTGGCCCAAATCCTACGTACCCTTGGATACTAGACCAATACCAAATATGAGAACCTTTAGTACCCTAGAAAATTTGCATGTATTCTCTTCAAAGGGTATAACACTGACTGGGGGAAAAGAGTGAGGATCTAGGAGGACCTATGCTCCTTGTCTAGGTGTGGACCTTCATTACCACACATGAGGGATTTACGTAGCCTGGAAGTCACATATAGGTTGTCAAGCTACGAGCATACAGGTGAAAGATAATTTAACCAAGAATATCATTAAACGCTTTTCAAAACATGATAAGGAGTTCTATACTGATACAACAAACTTGAAAATAACATCAAACAGTTTAGAGCTTACTTTTAAAAATTAATACAAGATAAACACCATTGTATACCTTGTTTGTGTAATAAAGAATAAATCTAGATGCTAGGTACACTATGGTGGAGACACGGGGTGGTCGACAAAGGCACAAGCCTAAAGCCCATGACCAAGCCCCAATAGATTCACATCAACACATGTCGAATCCTCGTCCACATACGCTTCTCGAATATCATTCGACAAACATTAGAGGAGACAACTTGACAAGAGGGTAACTTACTGAGCATACCCCAATAAAGCAATTTTTGTGCATTCTTCTAGGCATAGAATAGAGCAGGGAGCTTATCATCATGAGGGTGTTCCAATTAGAATCCATTATTGAGATCATATTACACGTGCATCCATGGGATCGGCCTAAGATTACGTTATCTAGGGGTCTAAGTTAGTACCTTTACATCATAGGTCTGCAAGAGGATCCATGGCTCCACCTTTGAAGTATAGACAGGATCGAGATCTGCCCATTCAGGGGCATGTAGACAAGGCCATCACTGAGCATAGGCCTATGTAGACTCCTACACGTAGTGAACATTGAAATATCACTATTGACATGGCTAAGGTGGGAGCCAATGGCACACCACCACATGAGCGATGGAGATCCAGATAGTTGGATGGCTTAGGTAGCATCCTTGAGAAGCTAGGCTATAAGCCTTCGACTTTGCCAACTCATGCCTTGAGTGAGCATAGTGCGAGTTCTATTAGGACTTCTAGAGAACATGGAGAGGCTTCTAAGTGCCCTCATGTGATACATCCACCATCCATGCATGGTTTCATAGAGCACAGAGTTCAGCAGGATGCTAATGCCATCTTTATAGACAAGGGCAAAAGTGTCACAAATCAGTCAAATGGGTATAGAAGCCATAAGGTTGCTCATACAGAGCATGCATACTAGAGGCCTATCATGGCCAATGACCTTGATAGATCACACAGACTAGTATCTGAGTAGTGACGACAACTTCTCCAAGATCAATTGGAGGATGCATGCTTAGAAAGGTAATGCATTGAAGAAGAGAATCTTCAATCGTAGAGGCTTATCAAATAAATACTATACGGTCAGCGTATGCATGAAGAATGCATCCTTGCCCAAAAGGAGTACATAGAGCAGCAAGATAGGTTAGCTAGGGCTGGTCTATATACTCATTTGGAGAATAGAGAGTGCATTTAGAGAAAATATTTTTCACAAGCTGATGCACATCAGGAGCGTAGGGACACTCATACTCATATTAGTGCCCTACCAAGAGAACGACCACCATCGTTCAAATATGAGAAGAAAAAATAATATGAGGAATAAGGGGAAGTAGGAAAAAATCAAGAGTATCCTAAAGACTCCCAATTTGAGGAGGAGGAAGAGCAACACCCTCCACCTTGACAGAGGAATAATGTACCTCTGAGACCACCCCACAACAACTTAGGGATGAGGACTTTCTATCCTCGGAGGCTTATAAAGCCTTAGCAGCTAAAGTAAAAGTGATTGAGAGGTAAGGCATGGATTTTTAGAAGATGACATTAAGAATGATTCACAATGAGCCTTTGGATCCCTTGATAACTGCTCCTTCCTATCCTGACCATTTTGATATCCCTAGGTTAGAAAAATTTAAAGGTGACGAAGATGCACAGGAGCATGTCATAGGCTTTTTGGATTCCTATTTCCAAATTATGAGCAATAATGCCATGCTTTTGCATGCATTTGTCATGAACCTTAGGCCCAACTCAAAAGTGGTTAAACTAGCAAAAGAGGTACAACATTACCATTTTGAGCAATTGGATGATGCTTTCCTTGAACGCTTTTATTTTGGCATTAATAAATAGGCTAACATTTCCAATTTGGTTGCGCTAGCTCAGTGTAATGACAAGCCAATTGAATAGTACAAAATGATATGGAGGAGGTTGATGGTGAAGCTGCCATTCCATATTCCTACTATGGAATTGAATTGAATGTTTACCAAGAGTTGTGCCAAACACATCTTGCTATTGTTGTAGTTGCAATAGTATTCAAAATTCGAGGAAGCTTTGGTGCAAGCCAAGGTGATTGAAGACATCAAGGTGCAAGAAGACAACTTGAAGCTTAAGAATAGGAAATAGGGGCTTAAGAAGAGTTCCATGAAACATAAGGGAAGCCCACATCAACCAAGTGGTGTTGAACCTCCAAAGAGAGGATAAAGGGCATAAAAAGCAGAATGATTGAGCCCAACCTCCTCTTGCGCAATATAAAAAGTGAAATAATAACTATAAGAGCAAGAACAAAAAGCAACGCCCACCTCACCAATTCATGCCTTTGAAAAAATTTCTAACATCGATATTCCACCAATTGTACAAGGCCAAGGCAATCAGATTACCCAAAATTAATATGGTCGATCCAAATCAACCCAAGTCAAAGGGGTACCAGGATGACATTTTTAGCATCTATCACCAAGCGAAGGGTCATGACATCAAAGTATGTTGGTCCTTCAAGCATATTGTGAAAAACATGATTGATAAATGTGAGCTTGTAGTACCAAGTAATCCACTAGTTTCTGACAACCAAAACATGGGAATTTACAAAAGTCCACTTCCAAACCATGAGGTACTATGCAACAACACTGGTCACGTCAACCAGGTGCGCATCGAACCACATACCCAGGGGTTCGTTGGTATGGTAAATGTTGTTACAAGGCATGGGATATATGAGTAGCCAAATCAACTATGTGCTCCCATAAGAATACAAGCCACCCTGAATCAATAGCCCATGCAGAATATTCTAGGCCCACCAATGAGATTGATGATGACCATATGGAGTAAGCTAGTCCAAAACCTGTAGAAAACTCCTATGAAGCTATCTATATATGAATTGATACAGTAGTACCCTAGGCATAGGGAGACTCTCATGGATATTTTGAGTCTATTTAAGTACAATCCTAGGATGCTCAAGTGTTCATAAAATTTGTGGGACATGTACAACAGTTCCAGGAACCAAAAATCCAATTTTATGATCACAAAATTAGGATGGTTCCCACTGATACAGCTGACCCGCCATTGCATATTATTGTATGTATAAACCACATGACATTCAAAAGGTTCTTGATCAAAATTGGTTCCTTGATCAACATCATAACGACCAAGGCATTGAGTCCCTTGAAGCTAATCACACATTGTACCAACTGCATTCACATTGAGAGCGTTTAACGACGTGTTATGTTCGACGATTGGCATGATTGTACTACCTATTAAGGTAGGCATAAAGACCATACCTATGATATTTCATGTGATAAAAGGCACCATGCAGTATAATATCCTACTGGGTAGGCCTTAGATTCAGGAGATGCATTACGTTCCCTCAATATTTACATCAATGTATGAAGTACATTCATGAGGGACAAGTTCACGTGGTGCCATCATACGAAGAACCATTTAAGTTCATGAACATGGCTGATATGCTATGGGGTTTCATACTACCATAAATGTAGTTGGACATCTAGCCAACATCATCAGTTAAGCATCCAGAAGAAAAACAAAGAGTATGTGTTCAACCATCGATATCTGTGTCACAAAAATCTAAGCACACTACTGCTACTTCCTTGAGACTGATCGCATCAACGATTCTTCGAGACAAAAAGAAGTTAAAGGTGAAATTAGATGAAAAATAGAAGAGACATATGCTCGAACCAGTCACTAAGGAGACTCCCATCCCCATGGAAGTAGAGGAAGCCCAAGATATAACTAAGGAGGTGCCTTAGCCTACCTCGCCTACATCATCAACAGGGTCATCTACACTGTGGGTGATTGTACATCTCACCAACATAGGGTTAGGTGAGTATATAATGTAACATTCAAAACTATTTTAGAGACTGCACAAGAGATGGACTGCCTACATGCCCATCGGTTTTTGATTAGATCAGTGGTACCATTGGGAGAGCCACCTAATCAGACTAACTTCATTTACGCTAGGCTGGATCAGCTTCCAATGTGAACACCTATGGATGAGGATGGTGACGAACCATTCATAGTAAATGTTCATTATTTATCCAATCCATAGTACTTCATGCATATTTTGAAGCTATATCACTGGCATGGGTACAAACTTAGCTTATTTAAATAGGGGTATAGGACTCTGCTCGAGCCACGTTATTAGCTAGAAATTGATAGGTTCAGCCTGGGATTACAGATACAAGGACAATATGACTTTCTCATAGCATACTTATATCACTTGTACTTTAGTTTGGGGGATGACATGGAATTTAAACCATATCATCTTAATCCATCCAAATTTTGGAGGACTCACCCAATGGTATCCATCATCACCACTGAGCCACTTGAAGAAGATCATGAAGAGCTCATAGAGCGTACTGATACAAAATGGAACCCCAAAGACAACTTGAGTCATCAAATATATAATGCAACCAACAACATAGATGTGTAGGGGCATAACCCCATAGTTTTGGGTGATCTCGAGTTAGGATATCTATACAGCGATGATGGAGAGGAGTCCACCTTCGAGATGAGTGGACCAAGTTATGATACTGACAGTGAATTCTCAAATAGTGATAAATCTGAGGATGAAGTTGAGGCGGCCTATATAAGGCCTTTGTACATTCATCACTTACCACCTACATAGTCATACATGTTACCAAAGATATTCTTCCTAACATTGATCATTTGGATGAATAAGTAGAGCTAGATTTCTTGGCAGTGTCACATTTACAATATAATTATCCAATTTTTTTGGATAGTGATGACAACAATCAGGAAGTAATATTCATGGGGCCGCACTTGGTAGAGTGCCCCACAGGAGTGGGAGTGAATGATGGATTCTGGTTTTTTGACAGTGATGAAGAAGATGAGTTAGAGAGGGCCTACCTTGGTCCTCCTTATTTGCATTACCGTCATCAACCCATTGACATAGATGAGGTCTATCATCAGTTACATGTTGGTCCTCATCTGAGAGCAAGACAATTAAACTTGGATCAAATTTATCGGTTGGTTAATCCCCTTTTGTTGACCTACATGGAGCTCCATGAGCCAAATGATCCTATTTTGCAATTAGTGCATAGGGAGGATCTAGTTGTCCGTAGTCCTCATAGAGAGGACCCATTTGTGCCTGTACCGTTAGAGCTAGATCTTGGGTGTGAGGACTGCATCAATTATGTAGAAGTTTTTCCATGTGGTTTTGGAGACCAATACCATTCCATTAATATGGTCTCCATTGATTTGACCACTCCACTTCACAATCTAGTAGATCCGTCTAAATCATTTCATCTCAATGTAGATGCTATCGACTGGGATCACGTTAATTTTCCTATAGAGCCTAAATATTTCTTCCCTAACAAATAAATGCTTCAACCTTTCCATTTTGTGCCATGCTATGCTTATGATGTGTATCATGCTGAGGATGCTTCCAATGTGGAACCTATGAACCCAGCGGATGACATCCATTTGATTCCTATGCCTCATCATCTTGATGAGGGATCACATATGTCAGTATAGGAAACCTTCAATGTGGATATCAGCAATGATCCCACAAATTCAAAGAAAGTTAAATTTGGAAAGATTCTCACTCTAGATGATCAGGCCACCCTCATCCCTCTATTGAAAGAGAGACCAAATTTGTTTGCTTAGATGTATAAGGATATGCCAGGTCTAGACCCAAAATTGGTTACTGATAACCTTTTGCTAGATCTAATGAAGAAGCCAGTCAAGTAAAAACTTAGAAGGATGCATCCAACAGTAGCATTAATGGTGAAATATGAGCTACAAAAGCTATTGGACGTAGAATTTGTAATCTCCATCGACTATCCGGAATTGGTGTCCAATATGGTACCCATAGGAAAACCTGATGAGAGAATCCATATTTGTACGGATTTTAGAGACCTCAATAAGGAAACACCCAAATATTCATTTCCATTGCCTAATATCGATGCCCTTGTGGATGCAATTACAGGTCACAAAATGCTCTCCTTAATGGACGATTTTTCTAGTTACAATAAAATTTGGATTAAACCTAAAGACCAGCATAAAACCATGTTTATAATGAAGAACACAAGCTTATACTGAGAGGGGGGTGAACAGTATAAGACCGCTTTTTACTTTTTTTCTTCCAAATCAACTTTCAAATCAATATTATGCAGAGTATAGAAAGCAATATCAATAGCAGTAATTAAAGCAATGCACAAAACACCATCCACAATAGAGACACAACAATTTACGTGGTTCACCCAAAGCGGGCTACTCCACGGATAAAATCTCTCACTAAATTTTATCAACTCAAAATCTGGGAATACCTTTCCCGATTACAATATTTATGGGCATCAACCCAAAGGAGACACCAATCCCCTAGCTCTGTTCTAGTCGGTGATCCTCTAGAAGACCTCTGCCTCCTCTGCCCTTAGCAAATGGAACTCTATCCACAGAAGACACCTGTCTTCCCTGCTCTGGCTGGAGACCTCTGTCCTCAACTCTATCACCTCCAAAGCTGGTCCTCGAAATTGCACTAAACATAGTCCTTCGGTCTAGCACAAATGTCCTCGATTTCTCTTTCTCTGATCTGCACCGAACACAGTCCTTCGGTCTGGCACAGATGTCTTTTGTCCTCTTTTTTTGGTCTGCACAAAAACATAGTCCTTCGCTCTTTTTGTGCAATCACAGCTGCCCTTGACCTTTGCACCTCTACACAATTACAGCCGCATAGTCTTCGCGCACTCTGCTTCCTTGCAATCTCTCTCACTTGGAAGATTCGACAGAATGCACTCTGCTCTCGACGATCGAACTTCTTCACTTCGCACAGTCTACGAACGCCGCTCTTCGAACGCACACTTCGATCGATGTCATTTTCTCTCCAAGCAGCCCTACTTTTATACTAAAACTTTCAAGATCAAAACCTTGATCTTAGTCGGCTGCTACCCTTAACTTCGTCGGCTGCAAAACCCTAAACTACGTCGGCTCAAATTCAACTCTGTCGGCTTCAACCGCCTCTGTGGTTCTGTAGCTTTTCTCGTGAAACTACAACATGTCGCGATATCGTGACACCTTTGCAACCGAACACTATCTTATGGCTTTTGTCATGATATCGTGACACTTTCTACTTCTGCTGACGTCATCTTCTCTTCTGTCATGAAATCGTGACCCTTCTGACTTCATGGCCTTCTTCTCTGCTTTTGTCACGAAATCGTGACACTACTGCCTTTGTTGACGTCATCTTCACTCCTGTCATGAAATCGTGACCCTTCTCGCTTTCTCAACCTTTTCTTGGCTTGCACTAGCAAAAATGGAACATGTCACGAAATCGTGACACTTTCGCTGCCTTGAGCTTCTCTCTGCCTTACTCCCGCGAAACTGGAACATGTCGCGAAATCGTGACGCTTTTGTCTTCATAGCCTTCCTTTCTGCTTTTGTCATGAAATCGTGACACTTCTCCTATAGAAGACCTGCTTCTAGTTTTTGTCATGAAATCATGACACTTTCTCCATCCGTACGCTTTTCTTTGTAACCCATTCGTGAAATCGCGACGCTTCTCATTTCAGACTCTTCCCTTTGTTGCATGTCACAAAATCGTGACAGTTCTCACTTCGAGCTTTTTAGCATGTCACAAAATCATGATAGTCCTCACTTCGTCTTTTGTAGCATGTCGAGAAATCATGACTATTCTCACTTCGAACTCTTTAGCATGTCACAAAATCGTGACACCTTTCGAGTAACTTTCTCTCTTTGAACTTGTCACAAAATCATGATAGTTCACACTGTGGACTCTCTTTTCAGCATTATGTCATGAAATCATGACATTTTTCCTTTCGGACTCCCTCTCCTGCAACATGTCGCGAAATCGTGACACTTTTCGGTCCGTACAATCTTCTTTGCAATATGTCACGAAATCGTGACACTTTTCCTTTTCTGCCTTCCTACACTTTTCGAGTCACGAAAATGCGACATGTCACGAAATCGTGACACTTTCCACCTTGCTCTCCTTCTCTGCCAACATGTCACGAAATCATGACAGTTTTTCCAGCTTCTTCTCTCTCTTCCAACATGTCACGAAATCGTGACAGTTTTGCCAGCTTCTTCTCTCTCTTCCAACATGTCGCGAAATCGCGATAGTTTTTCCAGCTCTTCTGCAAAATTTTTCTAACTTGTCTTTTTTTTTTCTTTGATCTTTTGCAAATGGGCTACTATGATCTTTTTGGAAACCCATTGTCCATGCTCTGAATAATCTGACATTAAATCAAATTCCTTCAAGAGCTTCTTGACATCAATGACAACTTCTACACTTGAGCAAAGGCAATGTACCCAAGGTACCCAAAATTGCCAACAATCTCCCCCTTTGTCATTGATGGCAAACCTTTATGGAAAACACAACTCAAGAGCCAAAACTGAAACCAGCTGTGCTAACAACTGAGAATCTGCCTTTGAAGTTTTGCTCCCCCTGACTTGAAGCTCTTCTCTTCACTTGATGCTCTCCCCCTTACTCATATCTCTCCCCCTTTGTCATCAATGGCAAAGGGTCACCTTTGGGGCTTGGGACTAAGAATGAGCCTCTTAGCTTAGTCCCTCCCCCACCTCCCGATGAGGTGATTAAAATAGGGGTGGGAGTAAAACTCCCATTAGGCACTGATCATCATCAGCGTCTACAATTTCCTTGTCGGGCCTTCTTTTGAATTTTTTGTCAATATTCTTGTTCTTGTTCCTGTCACTGTTCTGATCCTTGGACCTGTTCATACCACTGTTCCTGTTCCTGTACCTTGGAAGATCAGCTCTACACTGTCTAGCTGTGTGACCGTCATTGTTGCACTTATAATAGGTAATAATGTTATTTCTTTTAGGCATACCTGTTCTTCGAATCCGCCTGTTCTGACTAACCGAGTTCCTGTTATTAGCCTTGCAGAAAAATGCCTTATGCCCAAACTGATTACAAGAGTAGCAATACCCTTGAAAGAAATTGCTACCTCTAAAACTATCATTTACCTTCCTTACTTGAGTCATGCAATGCACAGCCATGTGACCAAACCTGTGACACGCAAAACATCTGTCGTGAAATTTTCTTTTATTCGACCTCTTGGGTCCCGAAAACTTCTTCTTCGCAATCTGAATTTCGTTTTCTATTTCTGCGCATCTATCACTCATGGACTCATGATCTGAAGTACTTTCTTCATCAGAACTCTCTTCCTTTTGAAATCTCTTGCTAGATTCCCCAACCTGTTCCTTGTGCGGCTCAACAAAACCGAGACCTGTTTTATCTGTTGGTTTTCTTTGACCTTTGATGAGAGACTTAACCCTTTTGGAGCTATCTTGAAACCTGTATAGTTTATCCTTGTACTCTTTAGTTTCCACTTCCAAAGAAGCCATTTTCTGTTCCAACTCATTATACTGAAGAATCTTAGACTCTAACTCGTCCTTGAGTTCTTGTGTCTTAGCCATAGAGAAGTCAAGACTTTCTGTAAGATCATCTCTCTCCATACAACATTCATCTAACTTATCCTTGAGTCTGGCATTCTTCTTTCTTTCCTTTTTCAAAGCACTAAGAGCATTAGTAAGTTCACTTTCAAGATCCTTTATTTGTTTGCTTTCAGAATCATCAGAGCCTTTTACGGATTTCTTATCACTAGAGGTGCTACCCTTTTCAAAAACCATACAAGCATCTTCCTTATAGTTTTCTGAAGCATCCTCATACATACTAGTAACCAATTCATTATTTGTGCAATCATCCTCAAGGTGACCAAAATTTCCACATCTAAAACATTTCATGATAATGAATCTATGTTTCGGTTCTTCCTCTTTTTATGATATGAACAACATCTCATTTTCACTATCACTTGAAGAACTTTCACTATCACTACTAGAACACTTACTTGCTTTGTCTAGGTAGAAACTCTTCTTGTGCTTGTGAGAATACCTCTTTCCGTGATTGTTGTGCTCATCTTTGTTCTTCCTGTGATGTTTGAATTTTTTAGAATCCTTGCTCTTAGAATCTTGTTTATCTTCATCACTTTCATACTTGGAAACAGTACAATCAGTAGCATAATGGCCAAACTTTCCACAATTGAAACATCTTATATTCTTCATGCTTTTGTGCTTTCTAGAGAACTTGCCTTTCTTGCTGTAATATGCCTCTTCATCACTAGAAGACTCATCACTCTCTTGAATCTGTTTACCTTTGGATTTCTTGGTAGCCTTGAAAGCTGCCTCTTTCTTGACATCAACCTTCACTTGAGTTCTCAACTCAAATGCTGCAAGTATACTATGGAGCTCATCCTTTTTCAACTTATCCAAATCTTTAGCTTCCTCAATAGCAGAAATATTTTCACTAAATCTATTAGGAAGAGATCTTAAAATCTTATCACAAACATCATTTTCAGCAAGCTCAAGACCTAAGTCTTTCATGGAGTTAACAACCTCATCCATACGAAGCATGTAGTCACTAATATTTTCATCATCATTCATCTTGAGTTGTTCAAACATACCTTTGAAGTGTCTCAACTTGGCCTTTCGGACATTTACATCACCTGTGTGAACCACCTGCAGTTGTTTCCACATTTCACTAGTTGTCTTGCAGTGAATCACTTTGGTAAGATCTGCCTTCTGTAAACCCTTCAAGATTGCATTCATTGCTTTTGAATTGTTGTGATGTAGGAGCCTATCTTCTTTAGTATAAGGACCATTTTCAGGAATAGTGTACCCATCTTCAATCACTTCCCAAACCTCATTCCCAAGTGCCATTAGATGAACCTTCATCCTTGCACTCCAAAGACCAAAATCTGATCCATCAAGAATAGGTGCTGCATTGCCACTTGAATAATCCATTGTGTTCTTTACTAGCTTTTCCTTCAAGCTGTTAAACTTTTCGAAGGCACCGGCTCTGATACCAATTGAAGAACACAAGCTTATACTGAGAGGGGGGGTGAACAGTATAAGACCGCTTTTTACCTTTTTTCTCCAAATCAACTTTCAAATCAATATTATGCAGAGTATAGAAAGCAATATCAATAGCAGTAATTAAAGCAATGCACAAAACACCATCCACAATAGAGACACAACAATTTACGTGGTTCACCCAAAGCGGGCTACTCCACGGATAAAATCTCTCACTAAATTTTATCAACTCAAAATCTAGGAATACCTTTCCCGATTACAATATTTATGGGCATCAACCCAAAGGAGACACCAATCCCCTAGCTCTGTTCTGGCTGGTGATCCTCTAGAAGACCTCTGCCTCCTCTGCCCTTAGCAAATGGAACTCTATCCACAGAAGACACCTGTCTTCCCTGCTCTGGCTGGAGACCTCTATCCTCAACTCTATCACCTCCAAAGCTGGTCCTCGAAATTGCACTAAACACAGTCCTTCGGTCTAGCACAAATGTCCTCGATTTCTCTTTCTCTGATCTGCACCGAACACAGTCCTTCGGTCTGGCACAGATGTCTTTTGTCCTCTTTTTTTGGTCTGCACAAAAACATAGTCCTTCGCTCTTTTTGCGCAATCATAGCTGCCCTTGACCTTTGCACCTCTACGCAATTACAGCCACATAGTCTTCGCGCACTCTGCTTCCTTGCAATCTCTCTCACTTGGAAGATTCGACAGAATGCACTCTGCTCTCGACGATCGAACTTCTTCACTTCGCACCATCTACGAACGCCGCTCTTCGAACGCACACTTCGATCGATGTCATTTTCTCTCCAAGCAGCCCTGCTTTTATACTAAAACTTTCAAGATCAAAACCTTGATCTTAGTCGACTGCTACCCTTAACTTCGTCGATTGCAAAACCCTAAACTGCGTCGGCTCAAATTCAACTCTGTCGGCTTCAACCGCCTCTGTGGTTCTGTAGCTTTTCTCGTGAAACTACAACATGTCACGATATCATGACACCTTTGCAACCGAACACTATCTTATGGCTTTTGTCATGATATCATGACACTTTCTGCTTTTGCTGATGTCATCTTCTCTTCTATCGTGAAATCATGACCCTTCTGACTTCATGGCCTTCTTCTCTGCTTTTGTCATGAAATCGTGACACTACTGCCTTTGCTGACGTCATCTTCACTCCTGTCATGAAATCGTGACCCTTCTCGCTTTCTCAACCTTTTCTTGGCTTGCACTAGCAAAAATGGAACATGTCACGAAATCGTGACACTTTCGTTGCCTTGAGCTTCTCTCTGCCTTACTCCCATGAAACTGGAACATGTCACGAAATCATGACGCTTTTGTCTTCATAGCCTTCCTTTCTGCTTTTGTCATGAAATCGTGACACTTCTCCTATAGAAGACCTGCTTCCAGTTTCTATCATGAAATCATGACACTTTCTCCATCCGTACGCTTTTCTTTCTATCTCGTCACGAAATCGCGACGCTTCTCATTTTAGACTCTTCCCTTTGCTGCATGTCATGAAATCATGACAGTTCTCACTTTGAGCTTTTTAGCATGTCACGAAATCGTGACAGTCCTCACTTCGTCTTTTGCAGCATGTCAAGAAATCATGACTGTTCTCACTTCGAACTCTTCAGCATGTCGCGAAATCGTGACACCTTTCGAGTAACTTTCTCTCTCTTCGAACTTGTCGTGAAATCGTGACAGTTCACACTGTGGACTCTCTTTTCAGCATTATGTCATGAAATCATGACATTTTTCCTTTCGGACTCCCTCTCCTGCAACATGTCACGAAATCGTGACACTTTTCGGTCCGTACAATCTTCTTTGCAATATGTCACGAAATCGTGACACTTTTCCTTTTCTGCCTTCCTGCACTTTTCGAGTCGCGAAAATGCGACATGTCGTGAAATCGTGACACTTTCCACCTTGCTCTCCTTCTCTGCCAACATGTCGCGAAATCGTGATAGTTTTGCCAGCTTCTTCTCTCTCTTCCAACATGTCGCGAAATCGTGACAGTTTTTGCCAGCTTCTTCTTCTCTCTTCCAACATGTCGCGAAATCGTGACAATTTTTCTAGCTTGCTGCAAACTTTTTCTAACTTGTCTTTTTTTCTTTGATCTTTTGCAAATGGGCTACTATGATCTTTTTGGAAACCCACTGTCCATGCTCTGAATAATCTGACATTAAATCAAATTCCTTCAAGAGCTTCTTGACATCAATGACAACTTCTACACTTGAGCAAAGGCAATGTACCCAAGGTACCCAAAATTGCCAACATATAATGCTATGGGAAACATTTTGCTATAAAGTTATGCCATTTAGCCTCAAAAATGCTAGTGCAACATATCAGTGGGCCATGACATACATTTTTCATGACTATTTGCATAAGATTCTAGAAGATTACATGGATGACTTGTTGGCCAAGTCATTACTATGTGCTGAGCATGTAGAGGTTCTAAGGAAGGTCTTCGATCACCTAATAGAATATAATGTTATGTTGAATCCTAAGAAGTACGTATTTGGTGTAACTTTTGGTAAGCTATTAGGATTCATCATCTCAAAGAGAGGCATTGAATTTAACCCAATGAAGGTCAAGGCTATCTGAGAAATGCATCCTCCCTCCAATATTAAAGAGTTAAGAAGCCTTTAGGATAAAATAGCATCGATAAAGTGATTCATCACATAGTTATCGAATAAATGTCGACCCATGAATCGATTGCTACACAAGGGGGTCCCATTCAATTGGGATGAAGACTATCAAGAAAATTTCACTAAAATAAAGCAATACCTAGCGACACAGCCAGTGCTAGCTCCACCAAGGCCATATGTGCCATTTTTGCTATATATATCGATGATCAAATTTGCATTAGGGACCATGTTAGCCCAAAAGAACGTGTAAGGTAAGGAACAAGCCATATATTATATTAGCCAAACCTTGATGAGTTACGAGCTAGGGTATGCATATGTGGAGAAATTATGTTTAGCAGTAGTGTTCACTACAAATAAATTATGACACTATAAGCTAAGTCATACAACATATGTTATATCAAAATAAAACCCTTTGAAGTACATGATGATTAAGATGTATCATAATACGCGTACTGCAAAGTGGATCATGCTACTGATAGAATTTGATTTGGAATTCATAAGCCAATAGTCCATTAAGGGATAAGTCATAGCTGATCAATTAGCTAAGGCACCACTGTCAAACAACAAACCTCTAACCATAGAGCTTTTAGACGATGTAGTCTTCATTGTTACTGAAGCTCCCGAACCTGAGGAACCAAAGAACAATGCTGATATGACTCTATTCTTTGATGGTTTGCAGTGCAACCAAGGGAGTGGTGCAAGAATAGTTTTTTTCACACTACAAGGAACTCCAATGCCCTTGTCATTTAAATTAGATTTTCCTTACACCAATAACAATGTTGAGTATGAAGCCCTACTATTGGGACTCCACATAGCCGTTGCCATGAATATTAAAATATTAAACATCTTTGGGGACTCTTTGCTCATAGTAAATCAAGTTAAGGGGCTCTTTTAGTGTCGATGCTCCATACTAAGAGCCTATAAAGATCTTGTAATTACGTATTTAGCTAAATTGGAATGGTATGACATCGATGCAATCCCTCATTTTTCAAACAGGTTCGTAGACACCATGGAATCTTTGGGATATTTAATCCCTTAGAATACATATACTAATTTCACTACCATTCATGTTAAAATACTCTTGCATCCTACAATAGAGTGAGAAGCCTTTGATAATAAAATATCAGTCAATATGATTAGCGTAGAACAAAAAGCTGAATGGTTCTACAGAGTTGAAGACTTTTTGAAGAAGGCACCTTGGGGGTCATTAACCTCTCAAAGTATGATGGGGAGTGGTACTACCATTCACCATAGGGTTGTTTTACAATCTGCATTTGCAAAAGTAAATACCTAGGGGAAGCAAGCCGTCTTAGTAGTCGAAGCTGAGGTTTATCAAAACTAGATATCGCAAATTCAAGACTTCCTAAAACTTAATATAATCCCAAAAGGATTGTCGCATGCTACAAAATACAAATTTAAACAAAAAGTGACTAAATATGTCTTAATAGGAGACATCTTGTACCATCGAGGTTATGATGGAGTTCTCCTTCGTTGTCTAGAGCCCCAAGAGTCATCTTGGATAATTTCACAAGCTCATGACAATACATGCGATGGCCATTTCAACGGCATGGCCATCGTCAAGCGCATCCTTCAAATGGGCTACTATTGGCCCACTATGGAGAAGGATTGCAATGTGTATGTCAAGAAATGCATCAAATGTTAGCATCATGCTAATTTTACACACTTGCCACCACAAGCCTTACATCCCATCCAAGTGGCTTGGCCATTTTCTCAGTGGGGACTAGATATTATAGGCAAGATCTCTTCTTTGTCATCAGGTCGACATACATTTATAATCATCGCTACTGAGTATTTCACAAAGTGGGTGGAAGTAATACCCTTAACAATGATAACTAGAGCTCATATAGCAGAGTTTATACTAGAGCATATTATAAGTCATTTTGGGATTCCATCCAAAATAATATCGGATAATGGAATGTCATTCAAGAACAAAACTATGAGAGATTTGATATCTAAATATAGAATCAAACATATTTTTGCGACTCCATACTATCCTTAAGAAAATGGGCAGGCTGAAGCTTCAAATAAGATAGTGATGGTTATATTGAAAAAGACGGTCTATCAAAACCACAAAGACTAGCATATCCAACTACCCCTTGCATTATGGGCTTATAGGACTAGTATTCGAATGCCCATTGGGGCAACGTCGTTGTCACTAGTATATGGCACTGAGGCCATTATACCCTTGGAATTGGAAATTCCAATACTACGCATCACATTGAAAGAGTTCATCGATGATGACATCGCACGACAAGCTTGACTCGATCAACTGACGCTGCTTGATGAACATCGCGTGAATACCTTAGAGCATCTCCATGTTTATCAAGAGAGACTAAAGTGAGCTTACAATATCAAAGTCCACTATAGAGACTTTGAGGTTGGGGATATTGTCTTGAAAGAGAACCAACATAACTCTAATTTGCCACCAGATATGCGAGACAAATTCGTGACTAATTGGCTAGGACCTTATATCATATCTAAAAAGATTGGTCCAGGTACCTATCACCTAACGTCGCTAGGGGGTGTTGAAGAGCATAAACCTCTCAACATCATCCATATTAAGGTGTTTTATTCTTGAGAGCATAGTAAAAGGCTCAGAGGGTTTGCTTATAATCGCTTGATCATCCCAAAAAGGCTCCAAGGGTTGCTAAAACCGCTTGGTCATGTCAGCAAAAGGCTCCAAGGGTTGCTAAAACCGCTTGGTCATGTCAGTAAAAGGCTTCGAGAGTTTTCTTAAAATTTCTCGATCAATCCCAAAGGCTCTAAGGGTTGCTAAATGCAATTTTTCGATCATCCTAAAAGGCTCCAAACTTGTCTATGAGTAGTTTGGTCAATCAAAAGGCACCAAGAGTTTTTGAAAAATTGCTTGGTCAACCCAAAATATCCAAGGTTTCCTAAGAATCGCTTGGTCAATTTAAAGGTTCCAAAGGCATGTACTCACCATTTGGTTAGATATGAGGCTCAAAAACTCATAAAAATTATAAAATCAACAAAATCCAAAAAAAATTGGTAAAGCATAAAATCCAAAAATATTTGCATTTGCATTTTGCATTTTCATTCACACATGCATTAATTTCATTGCATTGCAAATAGGCATTCATCATCCATTGCATTTCATAATAGAAAGCATTGTGTTTTTAGTCTTAAAAATGACACCACGTTTGTGTTTCAATCATGCGCCTCTACATTTATCATAATCCATCAGTCATGTGAGTAAATGTGTTTTTCAACACAACCCATAATGTTGCTATGAGAGATATACTCAAGTTTTTTGGTCACCCAACCATACCTAGAGGTCTTATCAAGAGTTGATAGAAATCTTGCTTTGCTTTTGTAGCTAAGGTCCAATTAGTATAGCCCTTAGCATATCAGAATCCTATCACTAATCAAAAAATTAAACAATCCTAATAAGGACTAGGGGAAGATGAAAGCCACAAAGCAAGACCGGGTATCTTGAAGTGAAAAGAGTTATTCTTGCTTATCCCTATGTGCGGACGGTATGGGAAATATTGGCAATTGGAAAAAGGACAAGTGTATTCCCTACTCAGAATCCCTTGCTTACGATAAAATGAGCAATATCCCAAAGTGATATCCCACATCAATCCTCAAGGTTGATACCCTAGATCGATATCATAGATTGACATCCCAGATTGATATCCTATATTGATATCATAGATCGATACACTCAATTGATATTACAAAAATAGTTCCCCTCAAAGTAAATCCCCCAAAGGAAAGTTTTTGAAGAGAATTATCAAATGTAAATTCCAGAAAGTGAAGATCAAAAAATTAAATCTCAAGTGAAGATCGAATGAAGATCAAAAATAAAATTTCACATCAAGATCAAGTGAATATCATAAATCAAAGTTCAAATCTAGATCAAATGAAGATCAAAAAGCAAGTTCTAGTGAAGATCAAATGAAGATCCAAAGAAAGTCAAAGTCAAAATGGAATCGACTCCCTTGCTTCACTACATATGAGCAAGTATCCCAGAAATTTGAAAAAGAAAAAGAGAGGGAGCAAACTTGAATCCCTAGAATTTCTAGCACTACTGTACCTTACGCATGATGATATGTCTGATGCATTAGCACCTCACTTATGAACAAGACCAATGTTTGAATGTGGAAGAGCTAGCTTCAGGTGTCCTATATCACCTAGTGGTCTAGTCCAACTAAAATCTAAACCTAATATTGGATAAACACTTGCGGATCCCCTATCTTAGAAATGGGCTAAAAGAATCCCGCCTGACATCGAGGTATGCTTGTGCCTTATCTTAAAATATTCATGTGCACACATAGGGATAATGAATAGTTAGGGCCTATCCTAGCGAAATCCTTATATCTCAAGAAGTCTAGTATGGTTAGTATACAACTTTTGATAAGTCAATTAGGGTGTTTGAGTCTCATGGAAAACCTCAAAAATCTCTCTAATAGCAACAAATGTCAAATATCACAAACCATCAAAGGTAAAAGTCATTGCAAATTATCAAATTGCAAAGTATCCAATAAGCGATACATCATTACATAAAGCACAATCAAGATATAGGATAGATACCAGATGGATATCAGAAATGATATTTAGATGACCACTAACTATATTGTGCAATCATTCAAAGTGCAAAAATAAAATAGAGTGACATATTATATCATTCGCATCATGACATCGCATACCATTTCATTTCATATATGGGTGATTAATTGATTAAATTCTTATTATGAGGATTTCCAATTATATTCATGATTTTTTACATATTATGTGGTGTCATCCATTAGATTGTGAAACACATATTGCATTCATTCCTTATGTTTTAAGTGATTAAAGCATACAGTTTCATTTACATTAGATTACCATCGTGTAAATAAAGCATTACATAAATATGCATTAAAGAGATAGCATTGCATCCATATGCATCCATCATAAATAACACATCTAAACATCTAGATCACTGCATATCACCATAAACATAAATAAAATAGCTATCTAGTGCATGTCATCCATACATCACATCATATAGCATCAAATTAACATAAGAATTGCATCCATGTGCATCACATAAACATAAAATAAAAAATAAATGAGTACACATAATGAGCCAAAATGATAAAGTCTCTATATATATATATGTGTTCGAAATGAGTACATAAAGTATATCAAAAATACTTGTAGGCTACATCCGTGTAGGTCCTCGACCTTACACACAAAAATAATACATCAAAATAGCCCATGTGTATGCTATGGAGGGCCTGCACCTCCAATCGGAGAATCACCAATATCACCTATGTCATCCATGTGCCTCCCATGCGAGCTAGCACCATGTGTACTAGAGGACCTATGTGTCCTCTTAGTCCTGTGAGTCCTATGACTCGAGCTCATGGATGACTGCCTTGTAGTCCTGGATCTGGTTTGTTGGGACCCTAAAGCATGTGGATCCTCTGGAACCTACCCACCTATCAATATAATCCATCCCTCTAGCTGAGAGATGCGAGCTACCCTCGCATCACATAAATCATTCCCCTCTTGTACGAGGGAAGTAAGCCACCTAATCTCAGCCATAGGATCATGACCCCCTGGAAATGCAAGTGTTGGTGCTGAAGGTGGTGCCATGACAACACAAGAAGATGATGGGTCACCTCTCTGAGCCTGGGACTGAGCCAAGTCCCTCTTTGCTATAGCTATCGCTCATCATGCCTCTTCCAGCTCAAGAGCTTTGGTTAACTCCTAAAATTGCCCCTTTGGTATTGTAGCATACTCTATCACAATTGAGGCCTGATCTTGGGCCACTTGAAGTCACCTCTCCCTATCAGATAGCTTTGCCTCTGCCATGGCGAGTGAAGTATCCTTGTGTAGTAGCGAGGTATGGAGTGTACCAACCTAACTCTGTAAGTCATAAATCCAAGCTAGGAGCTATCCTACCTCATTGTCAAGAGGTGCCTCGCCCTCCTTAGATACCTCATCCTCCTCCTTAACCTACGAAGCCTCCTCTACGATGGCCTCTATGTCCCATACACCCTCAATCCATTGGTACACATTGCACCCATATGGATCTGCCTCTTCCTGGTCATGTGTCCTACCTAAGGGTCCTAATCCCTGCCACTGCAGTAGGGACCACCAAGTATCATATGATGGGATGGTCCCAACATAGCAACTCCAATATCCTATAAATCATCATCTACATCACCCAAAGTTGTCGATAGAATCCATGTCAAGTGAGTCTCCAATACTATACTCTTGTAGATAAAAGGTAGCTCGAGGATGTCCTATACTAGGCCAAACTGCTGTAAGACATGAGAGTAGAACTAATACTCTCTAATATCATCCTTGTGATCCAGTAGCCATATATCCCATCGAGCCTAGCACAACCACTCACTAGCCTTCGTCCATGCAGGGCAGTCCATATATGGATGCCATTCAATGTCATCTGGTTTGAGTGCTGCAAATATAGTGGTATAGTGGTCTATATCCCCTACATGAGACTTGCTCCAGAATACATCCTCCTCATGAGGCCAACATGTAGCATAGCACTAGTGTGCATCATCAATCATAGTAATAATAAGAGGTAGATCTATAGGATGCTCGATCTTGATATGTTGCCAACCCCAGATCTATAGAAGAAGACTGTAGCTGATCCCAATATGGCTTTGGCTAGTGATTTGGTAAAGATCTTGGTAGAGTTGGCATAGTAAAGTACTCCCCCAAGCTAGGAGTAGTGGCTCCACTGTAGAGCTCTAAACAACTCTCCAAATGTAGGCTAGGAGGTTCTAGGGAATCCTCGTACCTGAGGAGTTTGGAAGCATAATATGCACCTCTAGGTGCATAAACACTGCTTCTCTAACAGAGAAGATGTGCTCCCCCTACTAGTATTCGATGTGCATACCTTCATGGTCCATATTACACTGAGCATCATTGCTCTGATCGCCGAATATAGTAGTGCAAACTACCTCCTTTATCCCATTGGAGGAGGAGGTGATGGCCTCACCATCAATAGGGATCTGGAAGATCCTGTAGATGTCCTCCAAGGTGATGGTCATTTCACCTATCGAAAGGTGAAATGTATTGGTCTACGCATTCCAACGCTAGGCCAATGCAATCCAATAAGCTGGATCTACCCTGATAGTGGGCAGATCCAATACATAGCCAAATTCGATGGCTGCAAACCATTCCTACTCCCCCATAATAAGCTATCTGTGGAGGGTGCGAAGTATGTCGGGCTCTCTGGCTCTAGAGGTCAAACTTTGGAAATAAACAAAGCATAAGGAAAAAGCTAACTAAAAACAGCTAAAAATGACCTTAAAAATACCAAAAACATCTAACAAAATGATAAAAAGACAAAAACATGTCACAAAGTAATCAAAATTTTCAAAAAAATCAAAACTATACTTCCAAAGTGCAATAAATAGCATTAACTACCAGAAAAAATTAGAAAAATGCAAAAAAAATATTATTTTTTTCTAAAGTGGTGAACCGTAGGTCAACCCTATGGTCTGCTTGCGATCAAAAATTGATCATTGGAATTTGAATTCCAACCGCAGATGATACCTACGGTCCCTAATCTGACAATTGGGGGCCACAAATGCCAGCTACGGTCTAGGAACGAGACCCATTTTGGGTCACTTCCTAGCCTAGCTAGCCAAAAAAATTAAAATCTACACTAGCCTAATCTAGGGTGTGGTTCATTGCCAATAATTAATGCAATTTATTTTAGTTGGTAATGATTGTGAGGACTTGGTTTTGAGTTACCTTTCCCACACCATGGCCTCTTCTAGTGGAAGGTTTTCTAGGGTCCGCCATCGGGGTATGAGTGCGATGTGAGGTCAAATTTCAACAATGTTTTGGGTCAAGAAATATTTTGCACCTCTTAGAGCTCTCTAAATTGCAATTGCTTTCAAGAAAATAATGTTTTTCAAATGAGAGAACTATTTATAGTTTCTCTTAATTTTAACGGACCGTAGATGCCACCCACGGTCCCAGAATTAGGGTTTGCGACCCACGGGTTTGACCTGCAGTTCCCAAATTTTGAAAGTTTCAATTGTATATCGTACCCGTGATTTGCAATTAGCATTAAATGCACTCAAATCCCATCGTGGGAAGGTCTAGAATGACAAATTAATGACTCCTAATGGATCAAATCTCAATAAGAGCAATCAATTTGTAAATTTGGTGATTTTTAAGCACCAAGATCAATTCAAAATTCAAAATTAACAAAAAAATCAAATAATCAAAAGCCAAATGCACCTCATATTTAGTTATTTACTCTATACACTAGGCGATTGCAGTGACTTGCACTCCATGAAATCCAACAAGATGAGTAAATAACCATAAGGACATTTGGGACAAAATTGTCATCGTTGATTTGACATGTTTCTTTTCAATCTCGAAGAAGGCCTTCGAGGTTGGACTGCTCCATGGGAACGAGGCGTTTCATGACATGTTTCCTATGACATATTTTTCAGAAAATCATCGATAAATTGATTCAACACAAAACTAATTTGAGTTGTATAATTTTTATTCCCTAAGATGGCTATTGTAGCCCGACTGCTCCATGGGATAGAAATGTGCAATTACTATTAATAGTTGGAATCATAAGCTGAACTAGGAATAACCAAGTAATTAAATTCTCAATTCTAAATTTGTTCATATCATTCATTATGGTCAAGCGACCTCGTCGCTTCATACATTGTCATTACCCTCATCAACTCGTCGCTTGAGGGGGTAGTCATAATATCAAATCATAATCAAAATCAATAGAATATCCCGGAGATCGTAGATCCCTTGATCTTGTCAAAATTGCATTTGTCCTTGTGAATCATTGTCAACAACTATCATAAGCTTACCCCTTTGCTTGGGGTAAATAGAAAATATGATAATTTTATTTGTAACTCTCATCCTTTTAGTTATATAGGCCTAACTCCTATTGTAGCGCCAAAGCTACTCGAATGTCTAATGACGAGTGCAAACTCTTTCAAGTTTAAGCCTCCAAAGAGTTGGAAGCAATGATTCCAGGATGTGCATCCTTTTTTGGACCTGGGGCATCTAATTTTGATCCGATTAATGATCATCATAGAACCTTCAACATCATTTTAGGTGGTGTATTTTTTCTCATGCATTGTTTGATCTCACAATGCATCTCAAAATGGGTATATGTAGACACCTAAAATATGCCATGTCGATGGCGACTACTCATATGGATATGATCTTGGATAGATTCCAAGATAGAGCAATGGTTCTAACCACTCAATTTGGGCTCCTTGGCCTATTCATTCTGAAATGTAGTTGAGACCTGTAGTCTACAGTCTAAACCATAGCTGACACCTATAGTTTATAGTCCGAACCGCAGTTGTCACCTACGGTCTCAACTAAAGTTTAGTTGGCCTTCATCCGAGCCAAATCAGTTTGAACGACCATTTGATCTAGAAGAAGGTGGTTAAAGGACAGAAGTTTCCAATCCAACTGTCCTAACCACCTCTTCTTGTTCTTGGATTCTCCATGAAGCCACCCCTAGCCCTTGGGTAGTCCTATAAGTACCCCTTAGAAATAGGACAAAAGCATCAATGGAGTATGGGAGATTAGAGCAGTGAAGCCCTATCAAATTGTACACTCACCTGAGAGTATTACGATACATTTGTTGCCAATTTCTTTGCTAATTCATCAAGCATCATGTCAAATTGTGCCATGGATGCCCTAGGAGCCTAGGAGAGCCAAGAAATACTAATTTGGGTAAACAGAGGCCCTATTCAATGATTCAACCGCCAAACCTATCAGAGGACACTGAGGTGACCCTTGATCATCAATATGACAAGGAAGATCAAGCCCACTACCCTAGAATTGGAGGGCAAACCTATTTTGTTGCTCATCGTGACTTTCAGCCATGGTTTATAGTGCATACTGCTCATCAGAGTTGTAGTTTGCAATAGGTGTAAGATCTCCTTACTGTTCTTTTTATAGTTTATTTAGCTAGATCAGATTAATCATTTGAGCACTTGTTTTAGTAGTTTAGAGACCCTGACTAACTGGATTAAGGATTTTATTAGGTTTACTTCATTTTAGCAAGTAGGACTTAAATAGCTTAATTTCAAGTTATAAAGCTTCATTTCACATAATTGATCCATTAGATTGGTAGCTATAATTCTTGTTTACATGTTTCAAGCAATCTTGATGAATCTTGCATATGTTTAACACACTTTATATGCTTTCTTGATTTCATGTTATTCATGGCATCTTTATGTTTTCATGCTTTAAAGGGCCTCATCACGAGAGGTTGCCTATTTGTATAACTTTCTTGTGTTGTTTCTTGATCGCAGGGAACAGGTTCAAAGGAGATTCAATCATAAAATTCCTTCCTCAATGCAAAGAAGAGGGTCAACTCCACCCTAGAGAAGTTTGTGACTATTTGGAAAAGCATTAATAGTGCACCTACCCCATTGGGGGCTTTGGCATTGTATTGATTGTATCAAAATTTGGGTGACCCTAAGAGGGGCATGATTGTAATCGGGATTCATTGCAATATTAATAAAAGAAGCATTCATTTTATTGCCATATGTGATCTTGTTTCTCTTTTCATGCTTTCATGTTGATTTCAATTGATATATTAGATAGGCACATGCTTTTTGGATAGGTCATGAGGAAGCAAAGATAAAACTTCTACAAAATCTCACAGACCTAAAGGTGAAAATTGAAGAGGCAAAGAAAATTGAAAAAGATATGGCAGAACAATTAAAGGCAAAAGAGTTAGAATGTGAAATATTGGAACTTGAAATTGTCTCTCTAAGAAAGGGAGTTGAAAAGTCTAAAGATAAGTTACAAAAAAATACAAAGTTAGGGAAACAGAAAGAGGAATCAAGCTCCAAAGGAACAAAGATATCAAATAAATAAGAGCCCATGACCTATACTAATATATTGAAAGGCAAAAGCATCAAGAAGGAAGAAAAAAGAGAAACATCATGGACAAAAGTCAATTACAAAAATAGTAAAGGAAGGATCATGCGACCATATTATTCAAGGTTACAAAATTTCTTCCATGGTTATTATTTTTCATGTAACAAATATGGTCATAGAGTTGTACATTGCATGGTCTATGTGAGAAATAATTTGGATAGAAATTTCAATTCATTTGCACCTCTCATGGATAACAATATCATTTGTTAAAAATGTAATAATTTTGGGCACAAGGCCAAATGGTGTAAAACAATAATTTTTGAATCAAGCAAAAAGAAGGATCAAAAGGTTCAAAAGAATACAACCTCAAAAGTTTGAAAAGAGAGAAAAGAGCAAGAAAAGGAGAAGTCAATGTTGGTACAAATAACTCTTCATGCACAAGATAAGAGAAATTAGTGGTTTGTTGACAGTGGTTGTTCAAGTCATATGATAGGTGACAAAAGTAAATTTCTTGCACTTAAAGAAATCAATGGAGGACCAGTAAAATTTGGTGACAATGGTTCAACAAAAATTGTTGGGAAAGGGACTTTGAGTTTAGATAATAAAAAATGAAAGACAAAATATATTGTATGTTAAGGTATTGGAGCATAATTTACTATTTGTAAGTTAACTTTGTGATCAGGGGCACACAGTCACCTTTCATCCAAATATATGTGAGATAAGAAAATCCAAGATAGAAAATATTATTGTAGATTCCAGTAGAACTACAAACAATATCTACATGCTGAGTGAAATTAAGGGAGAAAAATATTTCTTATCACAAGAGGATGAGAGTTGGTTATGGCATAAAATAATGGGTCATCTGAACTTTGACAACATAGTGAAAAAAAGCAACAAATAGGCACTCAGATATTTACCCAATATAAACAGACCACAAAGAACAATTTGTGCACAATGTCAGCATGGTAAGCAAACAAGAACAAGTTTCAAGTCAAAATAATTTTCTTCATCCGAACCATTTAAACTAGTTCACATTGACCTATGTGGTCCTACACGGACAAAGATTTTAAAAGGTGAAAGCTACTTCATGCTATTTATGATTTCTCAAGAATGACTTGGGTGGCATTCTTAAAAGAAAAGTCAGAAGCCTTTGAGAAGTTCCAGGCCTTCAAATTTCTAGTAGAAAATGAAACAGGTAAAAATATCAAGTGCCTAAGATCAGATAGAGGAGGAGAATTTACTTCAGGTGAATTCATAGAATTTTATGAACAACATGGAATCAAAAGATAATACTCAGTAGCAAGGACTCCATAATAAAATGGAGTAGTTGAAAGGAACAAACAAATTTATTGAGAATATGGCCAGGGCTATGCTAAATGAATCCAAGATTTTAGATTGTTTTTGGAAAGAGGTAGTTCATACAACCGTCTATATCATCAATAGATCTCAAGTAAGATTAAATCATCACAAAATGCCATATGAGCTTTGGAAGGGAAGACCAACTATTGTGAATTATTTCAAAGTTTTTGGAAAAAAATGCTACATCAAACGGGAAGAGAAAAATTTGGACAAGATTGAATCAAGGTGCGATGAGGGTATATTCCTTAGCTATTCCACTAAGAGAAAAGCCTATAAATTCTTTAATAAGAGGAAACATACAATTCTAGAAAGTACAAATGTGACTGTTGATGAATAGATAGGGTTAAACGAACTAGCTCAAGAAATTATATATCAAGAAGAAGAAAGTTGCCAAGAAGAAGGTGAAGAATTAGAAAAATATTAAACACAAAGAACACCACCTAAAACTCCATTCAGGTATTTGCAAAAGAATCATCCAAGAGATCTAATTATTGGAAATCCAGATGAAAGACAAACAAGGAGGAAGATAATAGGAACAAGTGAACATGCAAATCTTTCTTTGTTGTCTAAAATTGAGCCCAAGGATTTCAATGAGGCAAGAGAGGATAAAATTTGGGTCAAGGCAATAGATGAGGAGTTGGATCAAATAGAAAAAAGTGATACTTTGGAACTTATCCCATGACCAAAATATAAGAATGTAATTGGCACTAAATGGTTTTACAAAAATAAGTTAAATGAAGATGGTCATGTAGTAACAAACAAAGCAAGATTGGTATGCAAAGGCTATGCATAGGTTAAAGAGATTTATTTTGATGAAACATTTGCTCCTGTTGCATGAATTGAGACCATAATAATATTTGTAGCTTTCTCAAGCTTCAAAAACTTCAAATTATATCAAATGGATGTAAAATCAGCTTTTCTCAATGGCTTCTTAGAATAATTCTACATTGAGCAACCTGAGGGGTTCAACTTGAATGATAAGACAAATTATGTATGCATATTAAAAAAGGCTCTTTATGGACTAAAGAAAGCTACTAGGGCTTGGTATTCAAGGTTGGATAAGTATCTTTAAGAAAAATGTTTCAGAAAAGGAATAGATGATAGCAATTTATACATCAAAAATGAAGGAAATGACTTGTTGATTATGGTCATCTATGTGGATGATATCATTTTTGGAGGCAGTAATGATAAGATGTGTCAAAAATTTACAAAGTGTATGCAAAATGAATTTGAAATGTCAATTCTTGGTGAGTTTTACTTCTTTTACAATTAGAAAAGGGTGTGTTTCTCTCACAAACCAAGTATATAAAAGAAATGTTGAAAAAAATTAAATTGGAGGATTACGAACTAGTGAGTACCCTCATGGTTACAGGATGAAAGTTGAGTAAATATGATGAATATCATAAGGCAAATTAGATGTTGTATAGATCCATGATTGGTAGCTTACTATATGTCTCAACTACAAGACCAAATATAATGTAGGCAGTGGGACTAGTGGCAATATTTCAAGCAGCGCCAAAGGAAACACATGTACTGGAAATAAAGAGAATTCTCGGGTATTTAAAAGGAACTATGGATTTTAGACTTTGGTATCCTAGAAGTAACAACTTCACTCTCACAACATATATAGATGCAGATTGGGTAGGTAGTATTGATGATAAAAAAATCACAAGTGGAGGATCATTCTTTCTTGGAGATTGTTTAGTCTCTTGGCTGAGCAAGAAACAAGCTTTGGTATCCTTATCCATGGTAGAGGTAGAGTATATTGTAGTAGTTTCTTGTTGTACACAAGTGTTATGGATGAAGTAAACTTTAAAATATTTTAAAATAGAGCATGATCATCCCATATCCATACTATGTGATAATACAAGTGCCATAAACATTTCAAAGAATCTAGTGATGCATTCAAGGACCAAGCACATTCCAATCAAATATCATTTTTTGAGAGAACAGGTGATAGATAAGCAAGTCAAATTGGAATATGTTACTACAAAGGAAAATATTGCGGACATATTTACTAAGCCACTTCCAAAGGAAACTTTTGAGTATCTTAGAGGAAATTTGGGAGTAGATTTACTCCCACCCCAAAATTAATCACCTCAAGGAGAGGAGGTGGGGAGGGGGCTAAGCTAAGAGTCTTATATTTATCCCCAAAGGATTCCCTTTGCCATTGATGCCAAAGGGAGAGATATTTGAGTAAGGGTGAGAGAATTCAGTCAGGGGGAGTAGTTTCTTAGGGAGAGTAGATTTGGAATCCAGTGGTTGGAAAAGGAATTTTTAGAAAGGGTTGCCATCAATGACAAAGGGAGAGATTATTGGGAATTTTGAGTATAGAGTGTTGTCATTGATGTCAAAAAATTGATGTCATAGGTTGATGTCAAAAGAGAAGATGTCATTGGTTATCATTAACATCAAGGAAAATATTAAAATATTTATTATTATAATATTGGTTGAGAAAAGTATTATAATATCTATTTTTGAATATTATAATAAAGGACAAAATGCTTAAGACTTCGGTGGAACAATGGTTTAAAAATGAAGGCAAGATATAAATATTATTGAATGCATTAATATTAAATGTGAATGCAAAGTTTAAAGGATTAATATTATAATATATTTATTATAATATAAATATTTCAAGTTGTTATAATATTTGAGCGCTAAGTAATTGAAGGTAAATTTGAGTTAATTTTGAATTAAATTCGAATTAAGGAGATTGATGTCATATGGGGTGGAAATGGACAAGGTGGCATTGATGTTGAATGAAGACCAAGTTAAAACATATAAATACCTGTGCCTAAAGTTATTTGCAAGGTTGTGAGGAAATTCATGCATGCATTAACTTGATATCCGATCCGTTGCACGCGACAGATAAGGAAAGGAAGTGACAACGTAGTTTTCTATAGTGAATAGTAGAGGGTTAAGTTTGGTTTTGTGCATATAAAATCCCATCTAGCCAACTAGACCAACTAGTGGGTGAGATGAAATGAAGGTATTTTGAGGAGGAGGTTTCGGGTTCGAAACCCATCGTGGACATTTTGTTTTGTTTGGTTGAGTTCGTGGTAGGAGGAAATAAAAGGCTATTGGTACCTTTGTGGTCTCACAAACATCGTTAGCGCAGTCTATCATGGCCCCTTGGTTGGGTGCATTACTCTCATGAGGTAAGAACTTCAAATCACATTGAGGGTAGAATAAAAAGGGTCTTTAATTTTTAATTATAATTTGTTTTCATGTGAGTTATAAGCATGAGTTGTCATTTAATTTTTACTAATTTGATATAGGAGAAATAAGTTCTGAAAAGGGTGTTTTTGTATTGATATTTAAAATCTGAAATAAGGTGTGAAAAGGATATTTTGGTATTGAAATTTAAAATTTGTTTAGAAGGAGAAATAAGGTGTGATATGGATTCTTTCATTGTATGAGTTGATTGTGTGTGTTTTAAGAGTAGGAGTTATAAGGTGTTTTATGGTTTAATTATTGTGTGTATTTTTGCATGGTGAAGGAAAGTTTAAAGGTTTTTGTTCTTTAGTTGAAAACCTTGTTTTGAGAAAATAAAAGGAGTATAGAGCAATATTTTTGTGCACAATTTTGAGGGAAGGTTTTTGTGATTGTTTTGAAAAGAAGATTGGCTAACCTCTTGAAGTGGCAAAAAGGAATTTATTTTGGAATAGGTTTTGAGGGCACATTTTCATCAAAACAAGTTAAGAGATATGTTGACATTATTCCTTCTCTAAGGTGGTTGGTTGAGCAAATATTTTAGAATTATAAGGTGGAAATAAAAGGGTTGATTATTGTGTATTGTTGGAAATATTTGAACTAGGATTTGAGAAAAAATTGTGCATCATTGATTAGTAAAATTGGAAACACTTGAGTTAGGGTTTTTAAGATTAAATTGAGCACTCATTGTTTGAATGAATTTGTGAAACTTTTGAGCATTGATTTGAGTGATATTGAAAAGAACATATTGTGAAATTATATTGCATATCATTTCCTATGTTTTCTTGAACAAGAATTCTGGGTAGAATATGTTTGAAGTATTATGATCAAGAAAGTGTTATAAGCATTTTTTGAGCATGTTTTATGAGCATTTTTGAGCATTTGTTATGAGCAATTTTGAGCATGTATTATGAAATTTTTTGAGCATGTGTTATGAGCAGTTATGAGCATGCAGTAGAGCAAAATTGAGAAGACATAGTGAGCAGACTAGAGTAGGTTTGAGGCAATCTTGTGAGCAGGTTTGAGGTAGTATTGTGAGCAAGTTTGAGGTAGACTTGTGAGCAGATATGAGATAGATCGGTATAGGTATTTGATCAAATTTTATCAGATTCAAGAATAGATTTTATCAGAGTAGTGAGTAGATTTTATCAAATTTGAGCAGAGTTGAGAATAGGCTTTGGAATCCAACTAGCATAAAGCGGATAGAGTTCTCCTATGGAGAGATATCCATAAACCAGAGCAGAGGGGATAGATTTTTCCTATGGAGAGATATCTATAAACTAGAGCAGAGGGGATAGAGTTCTCCTATGGAGCTCATCCACAAACCAGAGCATTGGGTATTGAGATATCCTTTGGATAGAGTTCCATAAACATTGTAATAGGGAATTGGTTCCCAAGAGATTTATTGAGGAAATTTATAAGAAATATATTCTCCGTGGATGTAACCCACATTGGGTGAACCATGTTAAGTCATGTCTCTCATGTGTGTGATGATGTGTGCATTATTTATTGCTTTGATATTATTTCTGTTATCATTTGGATTGAAAAGTAAAAAGTTTTATCTGATACTGTTCACCCCCCTCTCAATATAAGATTACGTTCCTCAATTCGAATCTTAATAATAATAAATAAATAAAAATGATAAGATAGTATATTTATTATGATCATTATTATTGTATTATTTAATTATTCTTCAAATAAATTTCCTCTAACAAAGATAATTATAAAAAAGCACTCACATGTTATGTCATGACTTTATGATCTAATCTTGCTGAGGACTCTAAGTCTATAAAATTCAAATTATACTCTATCAAAGCCATTAGAAAAATAATGCATGTTGGAGACATTATAACTAAAATATGAATTAATAATTACCTTTATTCCTTGTAAAAAAAATTGTGCATTGATTTCATCAAATTATATTATTTTTTTAAAAGCTTATTTGAAATATCACCTTAAGCAAAAAGTGAGGACTAGTTAGTAGAATGCAATTTGGAACAAGATTAAACAAATAACTTCTTGTTAACCTTGGAACCATCATGTGACTCCATTATGAGTCTCATAAATATACCCTCAAAATCACCTTTTTTTTAAATTGTACTATCTGTATAACAATAAATATACCTTTGTGTCCTTGCTAGTATGGTTTCTACCTCACAGAGTTGATGTCATATATTCCAAAAATATTATGGATTCTAGCAAATTTTCCACTTCATTTAGCTCTATTGACTTGTAAATAGATTTATCATTATGAATAAATTATGTTATATCTTCCTTATATTTGCACAACAATAGATTCAAGTATGACTTGTCTAGATAAATCAATTTATTGTATTATATATATTTCCGCTTTGGATTCAAGCAAAATGCTAAACTAGATATCATTCCAAGTAATGATCCTACTAAAAACTTATTTCCATATAACCAAAATCTAGGAATAAATATATGAACAATAATATAATGTTTGCTTAATATCTTAATCTATTATAGAAAATTAGCATACAGAATAAGGCAAACCAACTACCAAGTCTTTTCAATACTTTTCCAATGGCTAAAATTTTGCAAATGAATAATTGTTTAGAACATTAATTTTTGGACTTAACATATGGGAACCATAAGATATCAAATATAATACATCCAAAATTATCAGATATATTATAAAAGGTTTAATTTTGGAACAAAATAAAAATTCCATTCAACATGTCATATAAATATCTAGAAGAGACATAAAAAATTCATACACCTAAGCTATTTGAGATTTCTAAAAGTGTCTTCATCCAACTTCAAAAAACATTAATAAAACTCCTACCCAAGTTATTTTTGAGCTAAGAATATTTTATTTTTCAAAATAAAAATTTTAAAATTCTCAAATTTATGTAATATTTAAGTGCATCCTTTTCAATTATATCATCAAATGGTCTTCAATTCTTAATTGAATCAAGAAAGAGTTGAGCATCCCATGATGATATGAAGAGTCCTAATTCCTAGAGAGAGGTTTTGTCATATAATTTTATAGGAAATGCCCTTTTGTCCCAAGCATAATATATCTAAAGAGTCCATATATAGTTTTATTTATTTATAATCTTTCTAAAATATAATATTAGAGACAAAATTTTGAACTTTAAAAGAAACCAAAATTTATTCTTAAAATGGGTATGATATGATGATTTATTCCCTTTAGGATAAGTAGTTTTGTATATTATTTTGAATTAAATATAATATGGATCATTGCATTTTAATTTTTAATTAGGCTAAGGCAATTCCTTGTACTCTTAGATTTTTCAATCCTTTAGCGTAATTTGTTTTTCATTCAATATGTTTCTTGATGATTTTTGTTAAAGAGTCATAATGGTAATAATTGCAATTCACTAACAATAAATACTAGTATATATAGTAGGAGGAAATAATTTACTAACAAACTTAGAATCTACTAACCAAAAGCAAGAACTTGATATTCCACTTTCCAAGATTAATTGACACTTTTTTAAAAATCTAGTTTTTTATTTTTATTTTTATTTCTGTAAATAAATATTAATATCAAAGTTAATTATCAAATGCATTGTAATGTGGGTATAATAATTAAACTACCAACCCTTATTAACCATGCTATTTGGGGGTCATCTTTCCCAAAAATAGGAAAGATTTATGTTAAAAAATTGTAGATCATGAGGTAACATAATAAATGTCTAGTTTCTATAGCATAGAGTCAAATTTATTCTTAGATATCCCAAGGAAAGTAGTAGCTTCATAAAAAACTTCAACAAATCGTTCATTATTTGGCAAAGTTGTTCTTTTTATTGGTATTTTTAGTGAAGAATTACTTGCTTTTGTTGCAATAATGAGCAAGGAAGTGGAAAGAGGACATTTTATTTATAGATCTACGAAGAAAAACAAGGTCAGATAAGTCTTTGTTCCCATAAATTAGTACCAAAGCATATTTGAAAAGAGACTTAATTATATGAATAATTTTTTCTTGTATGCTAACTATCCCAACACGAGTTCAATAAAAAATCATTCCATTTTATCATAAAAATAATAATTTCATAAATAGCTTAAAATTATTCTAATTTGATCCTTTATCTTAATTCATACCCTCCCAACTAAGTTATCAAGAATATATTTTCCTTCCACAAACCAAGCTTGAGTACTTAAGATAATGATATGTAAGAGTTTTTTAAGTCTAACGACAAACAACTTCGCCTACTTTTTATAAAGATACATTCAAAAGAGTAAGAGACATCTAATTTTGAACTAAAGTTAAAATTATTGATCTATATATTAGCTTGACAAGCACCTTATTAATTTCTTCTTCTAAGGTCCCTATAGTACAAGATTCATTATATAGTTTAAGAAGATCTAAACTAATAAACTATTAATGACCTTGTAGACATCTATTGGATATCCATCCAATCATTAAAATTTATAGTTCTTTAATGCATATATAGCTCATCAATTCATCTTCCTAAACTGGACAATCTAAAATACTATTATTTTATGTATCTAAATTCTTGGGCACAATATTAGAACAAATATATCTACAACACCTAATTCTATCATTAAGAACTTTTGGGATAAATAGATCATAAAGTGTGGAAAGCTTGGGAGAGTTTTTATTGATCAATAAGGAAGCCTTAGAAATAAATATAAATCTTAAATGATATTTAGAATATTTGTATCTGATAAAATTGAAAAAGATAGAGCATTTATCTACTTCTTTGAGCCACATAAGTCTGGATATAATTCTTGTCCCATGCATCTAATAATGCTAAAAAGACTTGATTTTGTATTTAACCTCTACAAATAGAACTCCTAAATCCTTATTAATAAATAATTTTATAACTTTATCTTATCATTAACTAAAATTTCATGTGCATGGTCAAATTATTTTCTCTTGTAAGAAGCCTTATCCATTTAAAAAATTAAAAAAAATCTTAAACAAACTTGAAAAATATTATTATATTTGAACTATTGATCTCTAGTATTTTATTAGAGCCACTCTTCTAAAAATTGGATTGCATCAAGCTGGTCTTGATCATCGAGACATTAAGTTTGTAAATTCATTTAAATATAATAATAGGTTGAGATAGAAAAAATAATTCAATGGAAACTTTGTGTTAAGTTATGATAATCTAACCTTCTTGGACGAGTTCAAAAGATGATACTTTAAGCCTATGTGCACCATTTAATGTAATTCTATGGGAAATTTCGTTGTATTCACCCTTTGTGGGTGTAGACATGAAAAATTGACCCACTTTGAGTGGTAAATATTCCTTAGTTCCCTTAAGAGGCCCTCACCCCTTGCCAAGAGCAAGGGAAGACCTCTGTCCCTCCCCTTTTTTAATTTGTTTGCATTTTAGCAAAATCATGCCTTGTCTTTACGAGGTGCGACTTCGTGCCAACGATATCGTGCCCCATAAGGATGGGGTATGACTTCGTTGTTTAACCTAGTTTTTTAATTTATTTTATTTTATTAATTTTTAAGCCCACTTAGATCCAGGTTTAAACCTTCTCACATGTTTTGGCATCGGATGTGAGTTTATTTGTGCCCACTTTCCTTCCTCCAATTTTATCTATAAAAGGAAGGATGTTCTTGCCAAATCAGAGATATGCGAAGTTTAAGTGCAAGTGTGATATGCAAACTTTTTATGTGCGATCTATATACGAATTATTTATAGTTCATTCTAATTTACTTTCTCTACAACAAGCTAACCCCCGAAGTGTGAATTTTGGATTTATATTCTATTACATGGATTGGGTTGATTTATTGTGTGACTTTGTGGATCCGTGACATAGCTTGGAGAGATAGAGTGCTCGTATAGATACTTGGTTCTCTTCTACCTACTTCTATGATGTCCATTAGGGTTTGATCACTTTATTATCTACATTTATTTCATCTTCTACATTCGCTTCTTATTTTTCTTTAGTCTACAATGAAATAATGCATGGCATTGGTGAGGTGTGACTTTTCTTGCTCTAATTAGAGCAAAGTTATTCACAGAAGCAAAATCATGCCTCGTCCAGAAAGGGCATGACTTTGTTGTTGCGATATCACACCCGCTCCAAGCGAGGTATGATTTTGCCCTAGGGAACACCGGGGGTAATTTTTAGATTCTACTTTTACTGTTACATTCTATTCTATCTCTAGATCATACTATTGTACTTTTATTTCTATTTTCTACTCCTATCTTTCTAATTTATGATTAAATATCCAAAGGTCAATTTTTGCTTTTGTATTAAAATGACCTAGGGGGCTTGACTACTACTAGATCTGTCATACAACAGCCTATGCAGGCCCCACAATACTAATTTAATTTTTTAGTGTTTCATAAGTGATCTTGTAGGAACATGAATCTTTGATATCATTGGAAAAGATATAGGAAAAAGGGCTAGATCAACCATCCGTCTAGATAAGTGCTCTATCAATATTATTGGTTGAGAATATGGTTTCATTGTTGATTTCTAGGCATCTAAAAGTGAAAAACATCTAGCTTACATCTAGGGATAATTTTTGTGTATTTACTCCTGTATATTTTTTCTTTAAATATTTTCTAAAATAAAATCCTAGGTTAGTGAGCATTCAAAATAAAGAATCATTCCATGGTAGCTCTTGTATGCCTACATTCTATTTACAATTGCATTATTCTATTTTCTACATTGTCCTTTATCTTTTCTAGTTTAGATCTAGAAAGGCCAAATTTAGGTGATTGCCTAAAACTGAATATATCAAACAATATTGAATATACTGATGACTTGGAGCGAGTCCTTAAACCATTCCTAGTGAACCCTTCCCCTTAGAATCGAGTGTAGAGTACAACATACCCTTGTGGTTCACCACACAAAAGGGTTACCTCCTTGCGAATCCAGCCATTTTGTTTGGAAATTATATGTGGTAGGGTAGTTTTCCCCCTCTACATCTTTGGTGAACTTGATGTGAACACCTCATTTTATTTTTAAAAATACTAAGCAAGATAATTAAAATTATGTGCCAAATATTTTAAAAGATAATTTCTTTGTGTTTAAGTACGCAAGTTTCTTTTGGTCTTAGTCCTTCTTCTCTTTCTGAATGGCTTTTGACCTTGAGGAAGGAAGAAGACTCCTTAGGTTTGATGAGATTTTTTAGGAGAATGATCAAATTGATAGAGAAAATCATAACCTAGAATAAGATACTAATAATCATCTTGATCCTATCCAAGATCCTAATTGGAATATCATATTTAAATATTTTGATCATATATGGACCTTTTATAAATATTATAAACATGCTTTGGATATGGCCTTAGAAGAAGAATCATTTCATGAAAAGGACGTCCCACTTCAATATCCTTTAAGTTAATCTTTTAATCATGGTTATCAAACTTACCAACCTACTTACGCCACTACTATGACCACCAACATTGGAATGAATTCAATAATTTATCCAACTAGTAGTAGTGCTCAAATTAGTTCTCAATTTCCTCTTCCATCCTCTAATATCAATAATATTTCTTCTATTCCATCATAAGTAAATATTCCATTCTCACAAGGCACCACCTATAAAAACAACCTTCACATGTCCAACCTAAGTCAAGAGAATATTGGAAATGCACATAACTCAGAAATGCATAATTTGGCAAATATGGTGATTCAATTGGTCTCAAGAATGGATATGATTCAACCATAAGGGTTTACATACAACTATAGGAATATGTGTAGTCATCCACTACATCCTATTGTTGCTGCTAGACCTTATCGTAAGCATTTCCCCATGCCAGTATTGTCAATCTACAAAGGGATTGAAGATCTAATAGAGCATTTGAGGAGATTCATAATAGTTTACCATGATCTTGTTTATGATGATATGATTTTATTGAAAACATTTCCAAAGAGTCTTGTTGGAGTGGCATTATAATGGTACTATTAGTTACCCAACTATTCTTTGAAAAGCTTTGATAAGAATCCAAAGATGTTTGTTCATCAGTTTAGTACTTATATTGAAAAGGAAGTGACTATGAGAGATCTATATGATTTAAAACAAAGTAGAGAGGAAATTTTTTTAGAATTTTTAGCTCGTTGGAGAAGTTTAGTTGGAATATTAAGACAGCTTGTGTCTCAAAAGGATATGCTTGATATATTTACCCTGTAATTTACAAGAACAATTATCTTATGCTTTAGAAACTACTAGTGTCACATCTTAAGACTAAGAAATTGAGTTAGCAAGAAAAATGGAACAAGCCCTCATCAGGAGAGTTCAACTCAAGGTTAAATAAGATAAGCCAACTAAGTCTTAACCTAAAAATAAACATATAGGAGATAATGGTGATAGTAGTGTAGACACCTAAAACACATCGTGTTTAGGAGAACTACTCACATGAGCACATTCATAGATCATGTGACTAAAACTTGGAACCCTCCAAGTTCCAAAAGAAGTTTTCACCACTCATCTAGGGTAGTTTTGGCCCATCCAAGCCTAGTCGCTATGAACCAGAGCGACCAAACCCTAGTCATTGCAGACGATAGTGGCTAGACCCTAAAATGCAATTTTCTATAAAATCAACCTAATCTCTGGTGGTAGTGGCAGTCTACATGCAATAAGGCTGAGTAGGGACAACTTTGCATTCCTCTTCATAGCCAGTCTACATGAAATACTCAAGTTTGGATTTAGACATTAGTTAACTGGCCCTCAAGGGTAGACAAAGACTCAAATTATCATGCTAACAAATAGTTTGTATTTAGGATTCAGTCCTAGGGTTTTTAGACCTAAACCTAGGACCTCAACACAATATAAGGTGAAAATCTAAGAGCACCAGGGGATCGGCTAGAATTAATTGAGGACTTTATTTTATCATCTTGGAGAGCTTTTTAGACTTGAAGAGCTTCTCTTGCAACAAAGCCCTGTCAGATTGGAGAGCAAAATGGAGAGTCTTTTAGGAGCAACAAAGTGTTAGCCAACTGAGGGGTGGCCATCTACAGGATATTCAAAACATCGAACAAAAGCAACAATTATTTCAACATTGGTAACAAGCCTATATCCATAGCCTTGGAGTAATAGAAATAGGTTTTCATCTTGGCGGCCACTATCTCAGATAGTGTCCCACATGCCTAGTCTAGGGTTCTTGGCATTAGAAATTTTATTTAGCTTATTGCATGTTTTTATGTCAGTATAGATCTGATTTATTTCATGTACTTACATTCATAGCATTAGTTTCTATTATCAATGAGCATATTTCTATTTATCATTAGGGTTATCACTAACAACCTTATCTGGGGAGGCAATCTTGGACAATTGAACATTTTCTATTGTTTTCATGATTGCAGGACTACAAGTTCACTAGACAAGTTATCAACATATGAAAGCAAAAGGATCCCTCTAGGAACCATACCTAGAGAAGGAGGCATCTGTAAGCCCTCATACAGTTTCGTGTGCATCATCAAGAAGCCTGCGAGAGTGCATCTCCCCTTGTGAGGGGACATCACACATCCGCTACCCTATTTTGTAAAATATGTATCAAAATTAAGGGAATCCCCCAGAGGGATCTATATGTAACTGAACTTGAGAAAAATCAATAAAAATCATTACCTATTCATTTCTTCACATTTTGGTTGTATCTTTCATTTAATTCATAATTAAGTAAATAATATTTGCAAATAGAGTGGTGGATGTTGCGTTGCTTCCCTCGGGTCGCTACAAATGGCGACCATGGTGGGACCCCAGTCAAGTGTTTTTACTTTCTGCTAGATTATTTAATCATGTTTTTGTGTGTAGGGTTAGCCACTTTGGTCTATAACAACTCATAGTCTTAATCACTCCTACTAACAATGATAAGGAATTAGTCACTCTGGTCAACAACGATCAGAGCTAGAGTGTAGCAGAGGACAAAATATCTATTTTCTAAGTTGGATTAGAGGTTGGTATAAATTTTCTAATAATGTATGGCTCTTTGTCTTCTTCTATTTTCCTAAAATAGTGAAATTAAAACATATTTTGATTTGGAAACTAAGGAATGGAAAGGAAAGAACTTGCATCTTGTGCATCTTAGAGTTTTCTTAAGTTTCCACTAGGAATTGCTAGGAATAGTGGCTTATGCTTGTAAAGTATGCCTTATAATATAGTGTGCTAGAACTCGTGTGTTGGTTTATTTTCTTTGAGGCCCTGGTAGAGGCCATATTCGCACAAAGTAAAGTACATCCATGAAACTCATATTATTTTATGCATATTTATGAAAAATGACACATCATTTGTATTAGGCATATAGGAAAGAGGCATTCCTATTGTATGATGCATTTTATTTTATGCAAATTTAAAATGAACCACACACACGCACACATATTTTAAACATTGGGGAGTTGGATTTCATCACCAACCCTCAATTCAGTCCGATGACATTGGAATTCATCTCCTTCCACCAGATTTCCCCCTAGATATATCTAGAATAGAATAAGAACTTATTTATAGTGGTACTAAGTTACTCATGTTCAAACTATCTCCCATTGCTATAACAATCATTGGTTCAGAATGGAAGAGCTAGGCAAAATCCCCTCTGGGACTTTAGCGGTGTACCTTAGTTTCTTTTGAGAAAATCATGTTTGGCATGGGTGTTATTGATTCCTACTATGGATGAGTCTCCTCATTCTAAATCCAAAACAAGATCAAGAAAAAAAAAACAAAAACACATCAAAATGTAGACACCTAAATCATGTCATGCTTAGAGGAGATGCTCACATAGACACATTCAGAAGATCAAATGACATAATATTGGACTTTCCAAGCATCAACAGTGGTTTTCACCACTCATTTGGGGCATTTTCAAGCCATCCAAGCCATCCAAGCCTAGCCGTTCAAGCCAAGAGCGATCAGATCCTAGCCACTCAAGCTTAGAGCAGCCAGATCTTAGCCACTACAAATGACAGTGGCTAGATCTTAGTCGTTGTAGATGACAACGACTAAACCATAAAAATAGTTTTGCTAACAAACATGCCTAATCATGGGTAGAAGTGGTAGTCTACATGCAATAAAGATGAGTGGGAGTAACTTTGCATTCCTTTTCATGACCATTTCACATAAGAGACTTGAGTTTGTATTTAGAATTTAGTTAACTAGCTTCCAAACATAAACAAAGGACAAAATCTTCTCATGCTAATGACCAGTTCACATAGGAGACTCAAGTTGGTAGTTATATTTTAGTTAACTAGCCTCCAAACATAGAAAAGACAAAAATCTTCTCATGCTAACTTGCACTACACATGATAAATTCATTCCTAGGGCTTATAAATAGACCTAGGGTTTCACACTATAAAGGTGTAAGCCTAAGAGCACCAAGGGGAGACATATTTTAACTAGAGAATCAATCTTTCATCCATCAATCTTGGTCATTGAGGAGAGCTTTCGAGACTTAGAGAGTTCCCTTGGATATCACGTGTATGGTGAAGTCCTGACAGATTGAAGAGCATAGCACCTATTATTTCAACATCATGATACAAGCTTTGATCCATCGCTTTGGAGAAAAGAGGACGAGAGTCACTTTAGCGGCCACTGTCTTAGACAGTGGCCTGCAGGCTTAGCTTAGGGTTTTAGACATTAGATTCATTATTTTAGTATATCATTAGCATAGCATCATTTCATTTGCATTCATAGGATTAGTCTAATTTGCACTAGCTTTCATTTGTTATATCCATTACTAACAACCTCATCCAGGGAGGTATTCTTAGGCATATAAGCGTGTGTTGTTGTTTCATTTCTTACAGGGCCACAGGTTGATCGGATGAAATCTGCAACATACGATAGAAAAAGGGATCCCTCTAGGAAATAGACCTAGATAAGGAGGCATATTTAAGCCCTCATACATTTTTGTGTGTGGAACCAGGAAGCTTTTTGAAAGCACACCACCTCTTCGCAAAAGAGGCACTATTTACCTATTTGTAACCTCATTGTATCGAAATGTGTATCCCTAAGAGGGACCGACATGTAACCGAGTTTCAATATGAATAAAGAGATCCATATTTATTATTTCTTCCATTTCATCTTGGGTTTTTAATAATATTGCAAGTAGAGTAAAGTGGTGCATGCATCTCAAGGTTGCTACATATGGTGATCATGGTGGGACATCCTCTAATATTTCATTTGCTATCAAAATACTAACTTAGTTTTGTGTGCATGTTTAACCACTCTAAGCTATAATGGCCAGAAATCAACCGCTCTGAGCTACAACAACCAATAGATATTTAGCCGCTCCTACTAATAGTTACCAAAAACCAACCACTCTGGTCAACAATGACTAGAGCTAGAGTGCATCAAAGGTCAAAACACTGACTCTTTGAGCTGGATCAAAGTTTGGTACAACTTCTCTGATAATTTATAGTTTTCTATCTGCTTCTGTGTGTCTAAAACAAATAAATTAAAGAACATTTATGTTTGGAAATTGAAACAATAAAAGGAGAAAGAATTAAGCATTTTGCATTTATTAGATCTTCTTTTAGATTTCCACTACGCGTTGCTAGAAGCAATAGCTTATACCTAAAAATTTTGCCTTAGAATCCAATGTGATAGACATTGTATGTTGTTTGATTGCTTTAAGGCCTTGCTAGAGGCCATAGTTGCATGAAATAAATTGTGCTCATACAAATCATAGTAGTTCATGTATATTTCTGAATATTAAAATGTATTTTTGCACTTAGGCATATAGAAAATATTCATTGCTGTTATATGATGCACTTTATGTTATGCAAGCTTAAAATGAATGCCACACACGTACGTCTCATTTAAAAATTTGGGAGTTGGATTTCATCACCAACCCTCAATTTAGTCCAGTGACATTGGAATTCATCTCCTTCCACTGGTTTACCCCCTAGAGCTTCCTAGAAATGGATTGAGAAACTTACTTATAGTTACACTAAGTTACTTGTGCTCAAAATGTCTCCCACTATTGGAACAATCACTAGTTCAAAGTGGAAGAGCTAGGTGAACCCCCCACTGTGTCTTCAGTGATGTACCCTAGCTTCTTTTGAGAAAATCATTTTTGGCATGGGTGTACTTTATTGTCACTATGGATGAGTCTTCTCATTCTTAATCCAAGAACAAGAGCAAGAAATTGAAATAACAACACATCAAAACACACCAAATAGTTTAGGGCACACTTAAATCGATAATCAAGATAAAAATTTGTTTGGTATTGTGTGGCTATTCCTAAATTACAACTCAAAATATTAATTCATAGACAACATGGTCAAAACAAGAAGTAACCCTCAATCTGATATCAAGGGAGAGACTGAAGAAACTCATACCCATAGGCAGAGTCGTAGTAACATTGAATGACCTACCCATAGGACCATGAGACGTAGCTCTGTGAGCCTAAGGGGTGATAACTCAACCCTTGGGGCATCTCCTTAAGAAACCCCAAGTAAGGAACCACATCATGGAACAAAGCCACATAAAAAAAAAGAGGCTTCACAACCATCCTCATAAAGGAGACATGAGGAGACCTCAAATGCCTCCTCTAAACACATAGAAACATCTCAAATACATGAGGAAGCTCCAAGGTCTTCCTCCTTGCATGGACATACAGAAGGTTTTAAAAATCATTCTTCACATAGGTATTATGAGACTGCTACATCTCCATATACATGGATAAAACATGTCACAAAGCCCTCTTCATCAAGAAGACAAGCAAGAGTCACAACACCTTAGGATTCACAAGAAACATATGAAACAGGTATGCCTACTGAAGGGGAGGAAACTAGAGCTACATCTAGTCATGGGAATAAAATATAATAAACCCTTCATGCAAAAGGAAATATTCCATTAGACTATGAACTAATAGGAGTGAATGGCACCCCACAGGACCAGCCATGGAAAACAAGATATCTAGACGGGTTGGATCGGTTTCCTACACGACCAACTCAAAGAACTATAGCTATTGAGAACTATGCATCTGGAAACTCATGAAATGTGACTTCTAAACACATCTCTTAGTTTGGGGGTACCTCAAAGAGACCACACAATATACACATAGAGTCTGATATTAGGGATACTAAATAGTATACTGAACAAGTCACATTAGCTAGCAAGAGTACAGGTACAGTAGAAACCTCCTTGAGAAATCTATGAGTCAAGACAACAAGAAAAAATTTAGATAAACATGAGTCTTCTATGACAGTGTAAACTAAACGAATGAGGTAGTTATAAAATACATTACGTAAGGAGCGAGAGTTAGTGGAAGCTCTCGAATAGGGTAAACAAAGAGAAATACTATTACGCCAACATGAGTAGCGCTTAAGAGAGCAGGCTGAGAGACCAGATCTTAACAATTTATAGATAAATGGTGGTGACCACCAAAAAACTAGATGCACTAACTCATTTAATGAGAGGTACACTAGAAAATATAGCCCACAACGAAATACCCCACCAAACCATGAACGAAATCCAACTAGTGGGGAAAGGGCAAACATAATAAACCAGGATCATAATCCTGAGTCCCCTCGTAGGAGGGAGGAAAATAGAATAAATAAAATGGATAGAGAGTTACCTCCATTGCCACTATGAGTAGGCTTACAAGAGGAGGAAATTCGTGCATCAAAGGTATTTCAAGAGCTTGCTAAAAATATGAAAGCCTTTGAGAAACAAGAGGTAGTCGGGATCTCACCAACATTAAGCAAGATACAAAACCAACCATTGTGCCCATCAATCCCTAGCCCTTCATATCCTAAATCCCCAAAAAAACTAGATGCACTAACTCATTTAAGGAGAGGTACACTAGAAAATATAGCCCACAACGAAATCCCCCACCAAACCATGAACGAAATCCAACTAGTGGGGAAAGGGCAAACACAACAAACCAGGATCACAATCCTGAGTCCCCTCGTAGGAGGGAGGAAAATAGAATAAATAAAATGGATAGAGAGTTACCTCCATTTCCACTGTGAGTAGGCTTACAAGAGGAGTAAATCCGTGCATCAAAGGTATTTCAAGAGCTTGCTGAAAATATGAAAGCCTTTGAGAAACAAAAGGTAGCTGGGATCTTGCCAACATTAAGAAAGATACACAACCAACCATTGTGCCCATAAATCCCTAGCCCTTCATATCCTAAGCACTTTGAGATGCCCATATTAGAGAAATTTAAGGGTGAAGAGGATGCACAAGAGCACATCACCAATTTTATCAATGCCCATTTTCATCTTGAAGATAATGATGCTCTCATGTTGAGAATATTCATAATGATATTTTCAGGTGTTGCCACTCAATGGTTCAACCAACTACCTAAGCATAGCATAACTAACTTTGAACAACTAGTAAATGCATTCCTAAAGCATTTTTCCTTTGGTGCTAAGAAGAAGGTGAACCTTTTAGACTTGGCCAACTTGAAATAGTATGACGATGAGCAAGTAATGGATTATGGGAATAGATGGATAAAAGTCATGGTAAAATTTTCATTCTCCGTTCCCATAGAAGAGATAATTTGCATGTTCACCAAAAGTTGCTCTAAACACATCTCCCTCTTGCTACAACTTCAAAAGTATCCTTCATTTAAGGAAGCTTTGGCATAGGCCAAGCTCATCGAAGAAATACAAGTAGATGAGGGAACCATTAAACTCCAAAATAAAAAGGAATGGAACAAGAATGATAAGAATGACAAGTATAAATAGAAGTAGGCCAACCCTGCTCTAGTCAATCAGGTCATATTGGCTACACCTAAGAATGGGGGTGCACAACAACCCCAAAACTATCAAGCACATCCCTTGCCAGCCAATTACGACCAAAGGAACAATCAAGGAAGAAACAAAGAATGCAAGCCACCTCCTTATTTCATGCCTCTGACAGAATAAATGCAATAAATATTTAATCATTTGAGTGAGGCCATGAGGATTAGATTTCTTGATATACCTCTTATAGATCCCAACCATCCTAAGCCAAAAGGATATAGCAAAGATCAATTTTGCCCTTATCATAGGATACCAAGGCATGATATTGAGGCTTGTGTTGGTTTTAAGCATCAAGTGCAAAACATAATTGAGGTGAGAACTCAAAGTTGACAACCCACTGGCTCTAGATAATAGAGATATAGGTATATACAGAAACCCATTGCCCAATCATGAGACCCCTAGAGAGTAAGGGGTCCAAGTCAATCAGGTTCAAGCTGATATACCTACCCACAGATACATTGGGATGGTTGAGATTGTTAAAATAGCAACAAGGACTAGGCGGTATGGTTGAATGCAACCTCCTGTAGCTCCCATGAATGTCCCAACTAATCCTAGGTAAATGCAAGACAACCTTCCAATTCCACCAACTTGACCTATGGTAACTATCTGGAGTATATTGGAGCAAAACCTGCAGACAACTCCAGCTAAGTTATCCATCTATGAGCTCATACAATAGTCCCCAAACCATAGGGAGACTTTAATGGAAATTTTAAGGATAACTGAGCTCCAACCATAAGATGGGACTGCATTCACTCACTTTGTGGGACAAGTACAAGAATGCCAAGAACCTGTAATTCGATTCTATGATCATGAGATTAAGACAGTACTTGTTGCCTTACCAGACCCTCTGCTAAATATTGTAGCGACAATCAACAACTTACCTTTCAAGAGGATCTTTTTCGATACAGGTTCATCAATAAAAATCATTACAACAACAACAATACAGCACCTCAAGATCCCCAAGTCAAATATCATTCCAGCAGCTTACACATTGAGAGCTTTTAATGATGCTTTATGCAATACTGTGGGAACGATAGTCCTACCCATCAAGGTAGGGTACAATGCCATCCTTTTGATGTGTCATGTCTTGTAAGGATCTATGTAGTACAACATCCTCTTAGGGCATCCTTGGATAAGGGCCATGAAGTGTGTGCCTTCGATCTTGCACCAGTGTGTCAAGTATGTGTAAAAGAATAAATTCTATGTGGTTCTTGTCGATGAAGAGCCTTTTAAATACATCCATCAGGTGGAAATTTTAGGAGAATTTTTAATTCCTTCTACCCACCTATACATAGCACCTTCATCGCCAACCACAAAAATGGATAACGAAGACAAAAGGGTAATAAAAGACACATGCACATCAACACATTCTAGTGCACTCAACGTAGTCAATGCTTCTAAAGTACCATCAATGTCAAAACCAAAAGATAATAAGAAGCTAAAGGCACCCTTAGTCATAGAATAAAGGCCCAAGGAAGTTCCAATCGTATCCATTTCTGAAATACCAAGTCCTATGGAAGAAGAAGATCTTCAAGATCAAGATGAAGATAGTGATTACCACCCCACGTCGCCAGTATCATCCATAGTGTCATCCACATTGCATGCATCAATACACTTGGCAAGCACAGGCATAGGGGAGTACCTTGTGTAGAATATTACCTTTACACCTATCATTGAGTCTGCACAAAACATGGGAAGGCCTAAGGACTTGATGCCACCAGTGGGAATAGTGGTTCCACTTGGAATCCCTCCCAACCAAACCAATTTTGTCTATGCTGGCCTGGATTGCACCCATAAGTCTTCAGACATAGAAGAGGATAGTGACGAATTATTCATAGTCAATTTTCATTACCTCTCTGATCCCCAGTTTATTCAAAACTACTTTTAGCATTGCCATTGGCATGGCTAAGGCCTTTTTATATATGATTAGGGGCACAAAATGTCATACAAGCCACAATATTAGCTTCCCTTTGATAGGTTTGGCTTAGGCTATTATATTGGAGGTCGAGATGACTCTCTTGTAGTAGAATTGGATAGATTAAGCTTAGGGTTAGGAGAAGATATTGATTTCATTCCTTATCATTCCCTAATAATAGGAAATTTGAGAAACAGACAAGTGGCCACGGTAAACATACCACCACTAGAAATTTATCATCCAAACATCTCAATTGATTCCACCCCAACAGGGTACAACTCATGGGATGAGGAGAATGGATATGAAGCAAGTGATGATGAGGCACAACTTGGCTTAGCCTACCAGGGACCCCATTATTTACAAAGATTCACATGGTCCATCCATGATGAGAGTGGGTGTACATTAGAGGAAAGTGACTATGAATCAAAATACTCAATAGAAAGAGCCTACTTAGGCCTAAGCCATCAACCCTTGACTTTGGAGCAAGACACAAATGCAAATGGATTCTTCATAAGTGACAAAGAATATGAAGATGAAATGAAGATGGCCTGCATAAGTCGAAGACATGAACCCCTTGTCTTAGGACCACATACCAATGCTAACAGTTTATAGATAAGTTTTGATGACTTCAAGGACGAGACCGAGATGGCTTATCTTGGGCCTCACCACTTATGTAAAGTCAACGAGCTAGTAGAGAGAGAGGCGGAAATCCATGCTATAGACCCTCATCTATGATTTTTTGGGAGACCTGTTGACCTAGATGCCATTCACCAGATGGTCAATCCCCCTCCACCTACATTCAGATAGCGATTAGAGCCCAATGATCCTATTGTTTACCTTGATCATGGGCCAGATCCAAAAATTCCCATTCCTCAAAAACCTCGTCGTGGGTGTGGAAATAAAACCTCTAAAACAAGATTACACCCATGTGTTCTTGGATATTTCATCCCATCCATCAATATGATCTTAATTGATTTGGCTACTCCACTTTATAATCCAAAAAATCCTACCAAATCATTGCATCTTGATGTAGAGGTTATTGATTGGGATCACACTGATTCGCCTATAGAGTCGGAAGACCTCTTCCCCAATGAAGATATTTTACAACCATTTTATTTTGCATCAGGTTATGCGTATGACATCTTCCATGTTGGTTTGGAACCTGAGTCAATAGGTCCTATAAATTTTGCCAATGACATTCATTTGATACCCACACCTCATCAGCTAGAGGATGGGTCACATATGGCTATAGAAGCAACTTTCGAGGTGGACATCAGTGATGATCCTACCCAACCAAGAAAAATTCAAGTTCGAAGAAACTCTATCTCCAGAGGAACAAGCCATCCTAATTTCTCTCCTCAAAGAGAGGCCAAATATTTTTACTTGGACTTACAAAGACATGCCAGGGATAGATCCAAAGTTGGTCGTTCACAACCTTGGAATAGTGCAGGATTTCCTGAAACTTGGAATAGTGCCTCAAGGTTTGTCACATACTAAAAGGCAAATGTTCAAATAGAAAGCAACAAGATACATATTTATAGGAGAAATCCTCTATAGATGAGGATATGATGGAGTATTACTCCGTTGTCTTGAGCCCCAAGAAACATCCTGGGCAATTTTGGAAGCTCACAACGACACATGTGGAAGGCATTTTAATGGCATGGTCATCGTTAAGCGCATATTGAGAATGGGTTACTATTAGCCCACCATGGAAAAGGACTGTTGTGAGTATGTAAATAAATGTAGTAAGTGCTAGCATAATGCAAATCTAATGCACTTACCATCACAAGCCTTATAACCCATCTAGGCAGCATGGCCATTCTCGTAGTGGGGACTAGACTTGATTTTGAAGATCTCACCCCTGTCCTCAGGCCAGCACACATTCATCATAATAGCCATAGAATACTTCACTAAATGGATGGAAGTGATCCCATTAACATCAACAACTGGACCAAGAATTGCAGATTTTATACTCCATAATATCATAAGTCATTTTGGGGTCCCTTCGAAGATAATATCGGATAATGGGCCATATTTCAAAAACAAAAATGTGCATGCTTTAATGAACAAATACCATATTCAACATAGTTTTTCAATGCCTTATTATCCACAATCAAAAGAGCAAGAAGAAGCCTCAAACAAAACAATAGTCTCCATCTTAAGGAAGACAGTGCAAGACAATCACAAGGATTGGCACATGCAGTTACCTCTTGTACTATGGGCATACAAGACTAGTATACGGACGCCCACTGGGGCAACACCGTTTTCACTAGTATATGGCACTAAGGCCATCATGCCACTAGAGTTGGAAATTCCAACTCTACGCATAGCATTAAAGGACTTCATAGATGATGATGTCATGTGACAAGACCGCCTTGATCAGTTAATGCTCCTTGATGAACGTCGAGTCAATGCTTTAGAGCATCTTCACATTTACCAGGATCACCTTGCATGATCTTACAATATTAAAGTCCACTTAAGAGAATTCAAGGTTGGAGATTTAGTGCTCAAAGAAAACTAGTATAATTTGAATCTATCGCCACATCTACGAGATAAGTTCATAGTAAATTGGATAGGCCCGTACATGATTTCATAGAGGGTTGGTCCTAGGGCATATCACCTTATATCATTAGATGGTATTGAAGAGCTTGAAACTCTAAATATCATTCACTTGAAGGCATTCTACAAATAAAAACAAAAAAACATTCAAATGTCATAAAAACAAAAAAATTCAAAGATGTCATAAAACACAAAATAAATCATAAAAACATAAAATTTTAAAAATACAATCAAATGCTCCAAGGGTAATTCATCCTGCTTGGTCAAAATCATACATCATACATGTTCGTTTATACCATCTCATCACATAAGTTATATGCATACAAATAAAGCAAAATTAAACATGCATTTAAAAATAACATCGCATCCACAAACACAATTAATTAATCATCCATCATCACATCATAAAGCACATCATAAAACATAGGCAATATCCATTTGCATACAATCATGAGTTCATCATTCATCATCAAAATACATCACGTCATATCATCAAATCATATAAGCATTTACACATCCATATAAGCATTTACAATATCATCTATCATCTAGCATATACATCAAATCATCATAACACCATCATCACATCACATCATAAAACAAAATAACAACAAAAATATGAGCAATAAACAAGACACATAATGAGTCATAATACAAAGATATCATAAAAGTATGTGTGTCAAGTCCATGGATATACAAAAATGCCCATGGATGATAGTCATATAGGTCAGTCAACCTCAAAAATGAATCAAAACCAAGTGAACCATCAATCAAATACTGGGCCTGTGCCCCCTATGGCACCGCACCCTGTGGATGGATCTTTGGGAGAATGGTGTGAGCTGGATCCTATCGGTATCTTAGTAGGAGTTTAGGCCCCATGACCAGGCTGAATGAAATGCTGCCCTGTTGTAGAGCTCCAACTAACCTATGACCCACCTGTAGCCCCTCTCTCCCTAGGGATGGCTCCTAGCCTCCCAATATACCTCAAGAGAGTGGCGATCTGGGCTGCATCCTCAATAATATGAACATCACTCTCATCTAGAAAACCCTATAGATGATTGATATTAGTCTCAAGAGCTACTATCGAAGGATTCATAATAAGTAGGAGGGGCAACAACAACCTGCATCTAGGTAGCTCCTCATAGAGCATCTTGCAAAGCCTGTATATGGTCCGATAGTTATGCTATGGTAGTATCCCTCTGAGCTATGATGGCATCATGTTGTTGTACCTATATCTTGGCCAACTGGATCTTAGCCTCCACATCATGTAGCTATGCCCTAAGAGCATAATATCTCTCCTTAGGATCCATCTACTCCACCTCCTCAGGAACCTCCTGCTCCTTCGATACTACCTGCTCTGCCTAATAGCCCCAAGTCATAGTCCTAGCACGAACCTGATGCCCCATTGGATCTACTCCATCTCCACCATCATTCTCTCGGCCCAGACTGCCCTCACCGTACCACATCAGGTCACCCCACCACTACGCAAATGCCTCTATGACTCCACAAACTACTCTAGGATCAACATTTGGGGCATCTTCCTTATTAGCTAGCTTTGTAACCTATCAGGGATGGAGGTCTCTCTCTACTCTGATGCACCTATATAGAAATGGTATTAGTGGCACATCCTACTACAACCTGTACTGACAAAGAACCTAAGAGTAGAATAAGTGCTCCCATATGTTAACCTTACATCCAATGAGCCATCACTCATGCTACATCCTAGAAGTAAATTTTTTAGGGTCATCCCAAACAGGACACTCATGATACAGGCACCATATGATATCTCCATATTAGATTCTAGTAAAAGTATTAGTATAATGAGCCAGCTCCCTTGCAAAAGTGTGGCTCTTATGCTCCTTGCTCTCTTTGGTCCACCTAGCACCATAACACTGCATCCTCTTGTCCATAATTATGATCTCAATAGGAAGCCCCTTAGGGTGATCTACCCTAATGTGCTCCCATCCCCAGACCTGTAGAAGCCAACTATAAGCGATGCTGACATGACCCCTTCGATAGATATGGTACAACTCGTCATAACACTAAGCCAATAGAGACCTACCCCATGCATATATGATAGGCTCCTCACTGTCTATCAGGTCCTAAACCATCACAAGGAGTTTCCAAGGGAACCTCAAGCCTGAGCAATCTAGGATAAGGACATTGCTGATGACCATCAGTAGCATTGCATGCCTTGCTATGAAAACATGCTCTCGGTACCAGTGGATGATAGACACTCCTCCAGACTTGTTGTCCTTAATAGCATCCTTAGAATGCCTTCCAAAAACCTGAGTAAAGACGACCACCTTAGCATTAGTTGTTGAAGACACAATAGCCACCCCATAAAAAGGGATCCAAAAGATCCTATACACATCCTCCGATGTAATGGTCATCTCTTTGGTCGGGAGGTGGAAGGTATTAGTCCGAGGGTCCCAGTGATGGGCCAAAGCCATAAGGTAAGCCTAGTTTGACATAATGTGAGGTAATATGGTAACATACTGGAGCCCATGAGCCTTAAGCCGCTTCAAATCTGTGTAATTCAGAAGAGATAAGAGGTCACTTATGAGCCTTGGGTCTCAAGCCCAAGCAATAAGGATGTAAACAAAGCAAAATAAAGACAAAACATAACTACAATGCACTACAGGCTAAAGAGTATTTCAAAATTTTCAAAAAAATCAAAAACTATCTAAAAAATCCAATAAAAAACAAAAAGCTGTGCAAAATTGGCTAAGGGTATTATCTACTGTCACCTACAACGGCTAGAATCTGGCCACTAGAGACAGCACCGACCAAATCCCAATGGTCAAATTTTTTATCGTTGAGGTTCAAAATTAGTCGCTCTAAGCGACATCGGCCAAATTACCGTCGCTTTGAGCGACAACATCCGAAGGGTGACACAGCAAAACCGTGAACCCTAGGCCATAAAAATCAAAAAAATTGAAAAAATAACAAAATTGGGACCAACCCACCACTTAAAAACCTATACTAAGCCTAACTACAAATTTCCTTTGTTACCAACAGGTTTAGTGAGGTTCATTTGCCAATTACTTAGTGAGGTTTAGTTTTACCCGAAAAAGGAAAAGAGGTTAGGGTTTAAAAAAAAATACCCAAGAAGCTCCGGCTCCTCCAACAACTGATGTCTTACCCTGTGCAACCATGTCCTTGATGTAGGTAGCTTCAAAAATCACAATTGTCGTTGTCTCACTAGAGCTCTGAAAAGTGGATTGACAACAAATGAAAGTGACAGGTCAAAACCCTAAAACACATTTTTTATATTTTCAAATTATGCCTTGGCCACTGCTGACATCAACGGCCTGAACTTCGTGGCCACTCAAGGTGACAAGGACAACAGGCAAAAACTCAAAGTCCGTTGGAACTGACATCGTCCTGCTCCACAGGTAAAAACAAGAAAATTCCTTCCATGGAGGGGTGACAAAAACATTAAATAAACACATTTTGATGAATTGAAGTCATATTAATGACCAAAATAACAAAAAAAATCACATAAAAGCATAATCTCAAGTAGGTCTCGTACCCAGTTACTTGCTCTATCCACTCGACAAGTGTAGTGATTCACACTCCATGCATTTCGATGAGATGAGTAAGCTACCATAAGGCCACTTGGGGCAAAAACATTTCATTTTGGAATTATGATGTGCCACTCTTCAATCCTAAAGAAGACCAAGATGGTCAAACTACTCCACGGGTATGAAAGGATCATCCTAATTCCCCTATGATACCAAAAATATTAAGCCAAAGTGATACAATATGAACATAAATAGAATAACTCATCCTAACTCCCTAAGAAGGCTATTGATAGTTGGACTGCTCCTCGAGATAGGGATAGATGGTTATCATAAATAATTGGAATCACACTTGGATGTGGGATTGCCCATTAAAAATAACAAAAGCTAGAAAGGAACCAGATTAGTCATATTGGTCAAGCGACTTATTGCTTCATTCATTATCATTTTTTCACCAATTCATTGAGTGAGGAGGTAGTTCAAAGCTTCAACATAATCATAATAAAAATCAACAAAATATCACTCACTCATAGAAAAATTATGTTTATCCTATGAATCATTGCATACAACAATCACAAATTTCCCTTGTTTGTTGGGAATGTAAGCAGACATGACATCTTTAATTGTAACTCTCCTACCGATCAGAATTATTGTAGCAGCTAATGCTACCCGATTGAGTTTGAGGAATGAGTGCAATTTAACATGCCCAAGCCACTGAGCTAACCTTAGAATGTTGAGGTAATTATTCAAAGGATGCGCACCATCTTGCATGATTGGGCCATATGGTATTGATCAGACCATTGATCATGATACACCCTACAAATAGATCAGTCTACGTTTTTGCTCAGTGTTGTGTTTTCCACACAATGCGTCACAAAAAGGGGCATCTATAGACACCTAAATTATGTCATGCTTAGGGGATTTTCTCACACAAACACATTCACAAGATCAAATGACATAATATTTGACTTTCCAAGCATCAACAATGGTTTTAACCACTCATTTGGGGCCTTTTCAAGCCATCCAAGCCTAGATTCTCAAGCCAAGAGCAGCTAGATCCTAGCCACTCAAGCCTAGAGCAACCAAAAATTAGCTTCTACAGATGACAACGGCCAAATATTAGTCGCTGCAGACGACAACGACTAAACCATAAAAGTAGTTTTATCGATAAATAGACCTAATAATGGGTGGAAGTGGTAGTTTACATGCAATAAAGGTGAGTGGGAGTAACTTTGCATTCCTTTTCATGACCAGTTCACATAGGAGACTTGAGTTTGCATTTAGACTTTAGTTAACTAGCTTCCAAACATAAACAAAGGACAAAAGCTTCTCATGCTAACGACTAGTTCACATAGGAGACTCAAGTTGGCAATTATATTTTAGTTAACTGGCCTCCAAACCTAGAAAATACAAAAATCTTCTCATGCTAACTTGCACTACACATGAGAAATTCATTCCTAGGTCTTGGACATAGACCTAGGGTTTCACACTATAAAGGTGCAAGCCTAAGAGCACCAAGGGGAGACATATTTTATCTATAGAATCAATCTTTCATCCATCAATCTTGGTCATTGAGGAGAGCTTTCGAGACTTGGAGAGTTCCCTTGGAGATCACGTGTACGACGAAGCCTTGATGGATTGAAGAGCATAACACCTATTATTTCAACATTAGGATACAAGCTTTGATCCATAGCTTTGGAGCAAAGAGGACGAGAGTCACTTTAGCGACCACTGTCTTGGACAGTGGCCCGTAGGCTTAGCTTAGGGTTTTAGACATTAGATTCATTATTTTAGTATATCATTAGCATAGCATCATTTCATTTGCATTCATAGCATTAGTCTAATTTGCACTTGCTTTCATTTGTTATATCCATTGCTAACAACCTCATCTAGGGAGGTATTCTCGAACATATAAGCATGTGTTGTTTCATTGCTTATAGGGCCACAGGTTGATCGGATAGAATCTACAACATACGAGAGAAAAAGAGATCCCTCTAGGAAACATATTTGGAGAAGAAGGCATCTGTAAGCCCTCATACATTTTTATGTGCAAAACCGGTAAGCTTTTTGAAAGTGCACCACCTCTTTGTGAAAGAGGCACTTTTTACCTATTTGTAACCTCTTTGTATCGAAATGGGTATCCCTAAGAGGGACCGACATGTAACCGAGTTTCAATACGAATAAAGAGATCCATATTTGTTATTTCTTGTGTTATATGCTTTCATTGTCTTCCATTTCATATTGGGTTTTTAATAATATTGCAAGTAGAGTAAAGTGGTGCGTGCGTCCTGGGGTCACTACATAAAACACACCAAATATTTTAGGGCATACATAAATTGGTAATAAAGATAAACACTTGCTTGATATTGTTTGGCTATCTCCAATTGCAACACAAAAGATTAATTCACAAATACAAATGGTCAAAACCAAAAGTAAGCATCCTCGATCGAACATCGAGGCAAAATCTAAAACAACACACCCCCATAGGCGAAGTTGTAGTACTCATAAGACCATGGGACGTAGTTCTATGAGCTTAAGGGTGATAACTCAACCCTTGGGGGTTCTCCTCAAGAAACCCTAGTTGGAGAGACACATAATGGAAGCAAATCACCTAAACACAATGAGGTCGTAAGGCTTCCTTCATCATGGAGATGTGAGGAGCCCTGAAGGCCCTCTTCTCGCCACACATAAACTTCTCAAATACATGAGGAGGCTTCAAGAGATTCCTCCCCATATGGAAATAAAAGGGGTTCTAGACCTAATTCTTCACATAGGAATGACGAGGGTTCCCCACCTCCATCCTCATGGAGAAGAGGTGGGGCCACAAAACCTCCATCACCAAAAAGACACACAAGAGTCACAACATCTCAAACTTCACATGAGACTCTAAGAATAGGTCTACCCACTGAAGGGTAAGAAACTAGAGCTACATCCAATCATAGAAATAAAATAGAAGATACCCTCCATGCAAGAGGAAGAGTTCCAATATATTATGACCTCATTGGATTAAATGGTACCCCATGGGATCAACCATGGAAAACAAGATAGTTTGATGAGTTGGATTGGTTTCATTCGAGGTCAACTCCCAGAACCATAGCCACAGAAAATTTTACATCTGGAAGTTCACAAAGTGTTACTTCTAAATGCACCATCCAACCTAGGGAATATTCAAAGTGACCCCGCAATACACATGCAAATTTTGATCATAAAGAAACTTATCAACACATTGAACAAGTCACACTAGCTAGTAAGAGCAAAGAAATAGTGGAAACCCCTTCAAGAAATTTGTGAATCAGAACCACAATAATAGAATCAAAAAAACATGATTCTCCTTTAATAGTACAATCTGACCACATGTAGACACCTAAAATACGTCATGTCGATGGTGACTACTCATACGGACATGCTACAAGACCATATGGAGGATCTTGGATAGACTCCAAGATAGAGCAGTGGTTTTAACCACTCAATTTGGGCACCTTGGCCTAATTAGTCTAAATTGCAGTCTAGACCTATGGTCTATAGGCTAAACCATGACTGATACCTATGGTTTACAGTCTAGACCTCAACTATAACCTGTAGTCTTAATTGAAGTTTAGTTGGCCTTCATCTGAGCCAAATTAGGTTGAACGACCATTTATTCTAGAATGTGGTTAAAGGATAGAAGCTTCCACTCCAACTATCCTACCCACTCCTTGATCTTGTCTTCTCCATGAAGCCACCCCTAGCCCTTGGGTAGTCCTATAAGTACCTCTCATAATTAGGGCAAGCTATCAGAGAGAGCATTGGATATTTGAGCAATGAAGCCCTATCAAATTGTACACTCAATCGAGTATACTGAGAGAGATATATTACACTTATCCCCTTCCTACTTGCCAAGATTCATGATGAATTGCATTATGGATGCCCTATGATCCTAGGAGAGCCAAGAAGCACATATCCAAGAAAACGAAGGCCCCTCATAGATAATCAACTGCTAAATCAGTTTGAGGACATTGAAGGTGACCATTGAACATCAATTTGGACAAGGAGGTCAAGCCCACTACCCTTGAAATTGACGGTAAACCTATCAGAGAGCTCACCACGGATTTCAACCATGGTTTATAGTGTAGAATGCTCACCAGAGTTGTGGTTTGCAATAGAGGTATCACCACCTTACTGTTTCTATTTATGTCCATCTATATAGTTTAAATTAGTCATTTCTATGGTTCAGTTGTAGTTTAGAAGATTTATGACCGGTAGAATTAGGTTTAGAATAGTTTCATTGCATTTGCATTAAGTAGGCTTTAATGGATTCTTTATGTGATTTTATGCTTTATTTCATGTGATTGGTCCATTCATTGTTTAGCTACTATCTTTCTTTATGCAATTCCATAAATCTTGATCCAATTAACATAGTTTAGAGATGTTTTTCATACTTTATTGAATATACAATTTTAATAGTATCTTTATGCATTTTTTTCAAAAAGGACCTCATCATGTGATGAGGATTGATGTTTGATCACTCATATGACCCCTCTAGTAGTTCCTATCTAGGTTTGCATAGTTTATTTCTTGAAAATTAATATTGTAAGTCAGTCTCCTTCTTACATGCACTTGTGGGCACTAGTTATCTTCTAGTTGTCATTTAGAGTGTTAGTTAGTAAGTGTGAACTCAAAGTAGGAAGTGTGTACTTCAATATAGCTAAAATGGATCTTATAGTTAGCATTATTCCTTTCCTCTTAACTTAGAAGTTACGTGCATTCTCCTTTGCACTTTTGTAGCTTATGGTTAAGCATATTGGATCAAATCCATGATTTGATGGGTTTTGGTTATGTATTTTGGGCCATTAGAGCCTATATAATGAGTTTGTAAATAATATGAAGTTAGTTGGATTTTTAATCCTTTTCATTGGTATCAGAGCCTAGTTCAAGTTTGCACTAGGGCTTGTGAGGTGAGAGGATAGGAGATAGATTAGTTTTCTTATGAGAAACTTTTTCTCATTGAGGACTCGGTTCAAGCTCAAGGGGAGCTTGAAAACCATTCACAGAAGGAAGTTCCTTAGGCATCAAAATCCTTGTTCCAAATTTCTCCGTATGCTCAGGAAGTATAGGAGAAGTTTACCTCAATTTATGTCTTACAAAAATCCTTTGGCAGGTTTGGATTTCTCCTATGATGAAATGCGAATTAAGGAGCCTTTTGTTCCTATTGTTCCTGCCATTGAGGAGTCTTGAAGACTGAGGAGCATCTATACCAGGTCGTGTGTCAACTTGGGTTTGGTTTCCTTTCAAACGTTGGTCGTGTGTTGATTGGATCTTGAAAGGAGAGCTACCGAAGGAGTCTTGGTGATATGCAAGAGACATTAGCAATTTTTTTTAAAAAAAATTGAAGGTAATTTGCCTTCAAAAATTACTAATAATTGTAACAGTTTAAGTTTTCCATGTTTTTAAATTAACCCCCTTGGTTGATTTTAAAAATTTCATAATTTTTATTAGAAAACTTAAATTTTAATTAATATATATTTTTCTTTATATATTAATTACATATTCATTGTAAAAAAAAAAAAAATTTAGCCCCTCGACCCCATATCAGTAGGAGTCGAGGACCAATTTTTGCAGGCGGCTCGGCTGAGTCAGCACCGCCGCCTGTCGATGTCGACCATTGGACGCCCATCGACCGACAGACATTGTCTTTCGGTTGCCGACGAACGTCGACCGACATCCAACATAGCCGAAGGGAGGTCAGCTATGTTACACCATGGCTGAAAAACCTGTAGGGCACTGTTAGTCCTGCTACGGCTGATAGGCCGGTGGCTCTATCAGACCTATCATGGTTGATAGACCTACAAAGATTTTTCAGGCCTGCTGCGACTGATAGGCCTACCGAGATTTTTCAAGCCTGCTGTTGTTGACAGGCCGACGACTCTGTCAGACCTACCGTGACTGACAGGATTGCAGGGCTCTATCAGTCTTATTGTGGCTGACAGGCCGATAGGATAGTCCGTTTGCCTGTATGAACTATAGGCATGGACGTCGATGTGCTACACAGTCGATGAAACGTTTGCTGTGCCACGTCTGTTGCCAACAGCCGACAGACGACATCCTGCACGTAGCCACGAGGCTACAACAATTTTTTTTTGCACCAGGCATAAAATTTATTTTTGGCACGGACTTTTTGTTTGCACCTGGATTTGAAATTGGTGCCTCGGGAAACATGCCACTGAATTTCGGCAATTCATGCATGCAGGTGGAGTGCAGTTTCGGCAAGACCGAGGGTAAAATTGTAAATTTTTTTTAAATTTTACTATTCTAAGGTTATGCATGTCATTTTTATTTTTTATTAATTTAATTTTTAATAACTTAATTAAATTAATTAATCTTTGATTAATTACAATTTAATTTTTAATTAAGTTATTTTTAAATTAATAAAATATAGATTGTAAACCTTAGGTTAGTTTAAATTTTTTAATTTTGAGCCTTAGGAGTATTTTTCATGGCACAACATTGTGACAAGGAATTTCTAAAATTTACCTTGATTTTTAGTGCTTTTTCCTTTTACTCCTGGCTTATACCCGGTCTCACATGGCTTCTGATTTGGCTGCCCAAGTGGTAGAACTTGCACATGTTGTAAATGCTTTAGCAGATAAAGCTAATGATACTACCATGGTAGAAGTTCTTGGTAACCTTGCAATGAAGGTAAATGATATTTCTCTCCACAATGCTTCGACTTCTGCTCACGATTCTCGCCTGAGAGTTCATTGTGAAGTACCACTTTATGATGGATCTCAGAACCCTGAAGTCTTGAATAGTTGGATTCTTGACATGAGTTCTTGGTTTTCTTACACTCAACTTTTAGATGAGGATATGGTTCCATATGCTAAACTCAAACTTTTTGGTTTAGCTAAAGTACTTGTTGAAATAAAAAGAGGTCATGATGAACTCACCTCATGGGATGAGCTTGTAGACTGTCTTAAGACCAATTTTTATCCTTCCAATTATTCTAAGGAATTGGTCATTAAGTGGTTTTGATTTCGGCAAAGTACTAATATGACTGTGCAGGAATATATCTTTCAATTCAACAGGTATAGGATACTTTTGAATGTGGAGGAAAATATTAAAGCTTTGATTCTCAAATTTCAAAGTGGTTTGTTGGAAAATTTGTACAAGGAAATTATGTTTGTTTCTATGGAAACATTGGATTCAGTTTTCAACCAGGTGCAACTTGCGGAATACAAGTTTAAGGTGCATTCACAGGCATTCCGTGCACCTGCTACTCAAGTGGTTGCGAACTCATCAAAAGGGAATAGTTATTTCTCACAAAAGAAGAACTTTTCTCAAAAGAAGAATTCTTCTTCTCCATCTCCTTCTTCTCCTTCTCCTTCTGCTTCTACTCCTTCTTCAAAAAAAAAAAATTTGTAACTATTGTAAGAAGAAAGGTCATGAAAAAGTTGATTATTTTAAGCTTAAGAAGAAAAGTTTAGTCATCACTACTCAAGAACAGGATGCTTCCAAAGGTCCCCTTGAGTCAGTAGGAGAAAGTAGAGTATACATGGAATTATGAGGTAAGCTCAATGAGGTTACCTTGGTAAATGTAAGTTCATAAGGGGGCGCTCGTGATGCTTTGTTCATCACTTGAGCTCATTTTCTCCATAATTTTGCAATAGATTGTATAGTGGATAATGGCTCGCAAAAAAATCTAATTGCGAGGTCCATTGTCGAGAGATTGAAGTTACCTATGGAGCCTCATCCTCAACCTTATTCTTTGGGTTGGAAGGATAGTGGAAGGGGCTCAGAAATCACTCACACTTGCACCTTAAAATTTGCACTTGGCCCACATTTCATAGATCAAGTCACTTGTGATGTGACTCCTATGGATTGTTGTGGGATTTTTCTTGGACAACCTTTTCAGTATGATAGGAGAGCTATTTATGATGCTTTCAAAAGAACCTACGCACTTCAAAAATATGGTTAGTTATTTCTCATTAAAAGCACCAACACTCCTAACATCATTCTAAATTCCAATCAAACAAAGAGAGTAATTAAAAAAGGTGGTGACGTTGCTCTAATTTTCATTCGCTCTCAAAACACTCCTACATCCACATCCATTCCAAAGCAACACTGTTCAATGGATAAAATATTGCAAAGTTACTCACACATATTTCAGGAGCCAAAGTCTCTTCCTCCAATTCGCACAATTAATCACAACATTGAAATCATTCCTGGTTCTTCACTACCTAATGCTCCCATGTATAGACAATCTATTTTGCAAAATGAAGAAATAAAAAGGCAAATAGAAGATTTTTTGTCTAAGGGTTTCATTAAGGAAAGTACTTCTACTTGTGCCTCACCTATTTTGTTGGTTCTTAAAAAAGATGGCACTTGGAGATTGTGCATTGATTTTCGTGCTTTGAATAGAATTTCTATAAAGAATAGATATCCAGTACCACACATTGATGATTTATTAGATTAGCTCCAAGGAGCTAAGTTCTTTTCAAAAATAGATCTTAAATTTGGATATCATCAAGTGTGTATCCAAGCTGAGGATACATGGAAGACAACTTTTAAAATGACAATGGGCCTCTTTGAATGGTTGGTCATGCCCTTTGGTCTTACTAATGCTCCTGCAACCTTCATGCGGTTGATGAATGATGTATTTCATGATGTACTTGACAAATTTGTAATAATATATCTTGATGATATATTGATATTCTCAAAAAATTGGGAGGAACACCTTAGGCATATCCATCATACACTTGATCTTCTTGCGAAGAATCAATTATATGCCAATTATTCCAAGTGTTATTTTTTAAATACATCAGTTTCTTACCTTGGTTATGTGATTAGTGAAAGTGGAATTCAGGTAGATCCTACCAAAGTTGATGTTTTAATTAAGTGGTCCCCTCCTTCAACTCTCACTGAGTTAAGGATTTTCCTAGGACTTGCGAATTTTTATCGCAAGTTCATTCCTCAATATTCCACCCTTGTAGATCCATTGCATTATCTCACTAAGTCTAAAGTTCCATTTCATTGGGAGAAAATCCAAGAGATTGCCTTTGAGAAAATCAAAAAGAAACTTTGTACAGCACCTATGTTAACTTTACCTGACCTCTCTCAACATTTTGAGATTGAAATGGATGCCTCTAAAGTTGCCTTAGGAGCTGTGCTCAAATAGAATGGTCATCCAGTTGCTTATCATTCAAAAACTTTTTCTGTTGCTAAGTTGAACTATTCTACATATGACAAGGAGTTGTATGCATTAGTTCAAGATATCAAGTACTAGAGACATTATCCTCTCAATTTTTTACAATCTCAAAGTAAAATTGAAGAATCAAGACATATGAAGTGGGCCTCTTACCTCCAACAATTTCACTTGGTGATCAAGTACAAAAAGGGGAAGAGTAATATTTTTGCTGATTTTTTGAGTAGGCCTCCTGCCGCTCTTGCCTTAACAGTTATTTCCACTTCACACTTGGGATTTTAGACTTGGACTAATCAGTATTCCTAGGATACTGATTTTGGGAAAATATTTGAGCAAGTGAGTAAGCCTTCTTCTTCCAATTTGCATCCTTTCCAAGATTTCTACATCAAAGAAGGACTTATTTACAAATTGGACAAGGTTTGTGTTCCTTGTGAGCCTAGAGTGTCACTTCTTAAGGAAGCTCATTCTACACTTTATGGTGGTCACTTTGGGAAGCACAAAACACTTCATCACTTGCAAATATTTTTCTACTGGCCTAAAATGCAAAGGGATGTGTTGAGATTTCTCAAACAAGTGTGTAGTTTGTTATCGCTCAAAACCAGCCTAACGAGAAGTTTGGCTCAGGCATGCCTTTGCCCATTCCTTCCCATCCTTGGGAAAGCATTTCCATGGATTTGGTTAGTGGTTTTCGCATGACAGTACGACAACATGATTGTGTGTTCGTGGTGGTTGACATATTTAGTAATATGGCTAAGTTTATTCCATGTCACAAGACAAGTTCTGTAGCAGACTTAGCCCAATTGTTCTTTGACAACATTTGGCGTTCCTTTGGTCTACCTACCAGCATTATATCAGATCGTGATTCATGCTTTGTGGGTCACTTTTGGCATTATTTATGGAAAATTTTGGGAGTTTCCCTTAACTTTTCTATCGCCTATCATCCACAGTCAGATGGGCAGACTGAAGTGGTAAACTGTACCCTTGTGCAAAGTTTACGAATCTATCATCACGCTTCACCAGCAAAGTGGGACTTGAGTCTCACTCATATTGAACATGCCTACAATAGGGCCCTACATTCTTCTATAGGTCACTCACCTTTTAAGTTTTGTATGGGATTTTAGCCCTTGGCACCTTATGAGTTACCTTTGTCTTTGCCTTCTCCTATCACTTCACATCTTCAGAAGGAGCAAGACAAGGCTCACTCATTTATTCAACACTTGCACAATCTTCAATCAAAGGTGATTGAGATTTTGCAAAAGACACAACAGCAACAGAAAAAGGCCATGGATTGACATCGAATTCCTCATCCATTTTAGGTTGGTGACAAAGTTTGGTTGCATCTTGACAAGCGACGTTTTACTGATAAGACTCATAGTAAAATCAAACCAATTCGCTATGGGCCTTATACTATTCTTCAATAGGTGTTCGATAATGCTTTCCACCTTGATCTTCCTGTACACTTGGGAATTCATGACATCGTCAATGTAGATATTTTGAAGTTGTACTTTGACTCTACATTGGAGATCGCACCAACTATCAGTCATCCTATGGACGTGGTTCCTGATTCTCAGTTACCATTGGATTTCGATCAGACCTATGACACAAAGACTTGATAGAATCGCCAGGGGTCTACCACCTCATATCTTATGGCTCAACGAGGACAGCTGTCGCATCAGGCTCATTGGATTTATGTTCATCAAATGTCCCGTGACTTTCTTACTCTTCTGAAAGCATTGGAGGCCAATGCTTCTATTGTGGGGAGGCATGATGAGGATTGATGTTTGATCACTCATATGACCCCTCTAGTAGTTCCTAGCTAGGTTTGCATAGTTTATTTCTTGCAAATTAATATTGTAAGTGAGTCTCCTTCTCACATGCACTTGTGGGTACTAGTTATCTTTTAGTTGTCATTTAGAGTGTTAGTTAGTAAGTGTGAACTCAAAGTAGGAAGTGTGTACTTCAAGATAGCTAAAATGGATCTTATAGTTAGCATTATTCCTTTCCTCTTAACTTAGAAGTTACATGCATTCTCCTTTGCACTTTTGTAGCTTATGGTTAAGCATATTGGATCAAATCCATGATTTGATGGGTTTTGGTTATGTATTTTGGGCCATTAGAGCCTATATAATGAGTTTGTAAATAATATGAAGTTAGTTGGATTTTCAATCTTTTTCATCATGAGAGGCTACCTATATTTTTGATGTTTTTATGTTGTTTCTTGATCACAGGGAACAGATTCGAAGGAGATTCAACCATCAAGTTCCTTCCCAAACATGAAGAAGAGGGCAACTCCATCTTAGAGAAGTTTGTGACTAGTTGAAAAGCAACATTAGTTCACCTACCATGTTGAGGTATTTGGCATTGTATTAACTATATCATCATTTGAGTGACACTAAGAGGGGCATGATTGTAATTGGGGATTCTTTGCAAATATTAATACAAGAAACACTTATTTTGTTGAATCTATGCAATCTTGTCATTATTTTATGCTTGGATGATTGAATTTGATTAATACAGTAGATGGGTGCATGCTTTTTGGTTAGATCAGAAGGCGATCATGATAGAACTCTGTAATTCATGCGATCTAACTGCTATTTCTTGGTTTTTGAGAATTATAGGTATAGACCATAGCTATCAGCTATGGGCCAATAATTGAATCGTAGGTTCAACCCATGGTTTATAGTCTAAACCGTAGGCTAGACCTATAGTTTACACCTAACTACACAAGTTTTGCAAAACACGATAAGAGTTTCTACACTGATACAACAAATATTGAAAGCACATCAAACAATTTAGGGCTCATTTTCAAAATTTAATATGAGATGATCACTATTGTATATCTTGTTTACCTAATAATAAAAGATAAATCTAGATGCTAGGTACACAATGGTGGATACATAGGGTGGTTAGAAAATATCTAAACCTAACAAAAATCACAAACCCCTAACCAATTCACAATAGTACGTGTCAATTACTCACCCACATGAGCGAACCGAACATCGTTCGACAAGCATTATAAGAGATAACTAGACACGAGGGGAGCCCGTAGAGCATACCCCAGATAGGGGAGCTTCAGTACACTCCTATAGGCACAAGATAGAGTAGGGAGCCTCTCAACATGAGGGTGTTCTACTTGAAAGCCATTATCGAGACCACCTTGCATGTGCATCCACGAGATCGGCCAAATATTTTGTTGTGCAGGGAACTAGGTTGGTGCCCCTACATACTAAATCCATAGGAGGATCCATGCCTCCACCTTTTGAGTATAGAAGGACTAGATATCCATCCATTTAGGGGTATGCAGATAGGCTCACTACCAAGCATAGGTCTACTCGTACTCCCATGCGTGGTCCACCATGCAAGATCACCATTGATATATCAAAGGTTGGAGCTAATGACACACCACCACATAAGCGATGGTGATCTAGATAGCTAGAGGGTCTAGGTAGTATCTTAGAGTAGTTAGGCAGCAAGCCTTCTACTCCACCCACTCGAGCCCCAAGTGAGCATAGCATGAGTGTCGTTAGGACTACTAGAGAGCATGAAGAGGATTCTAAGCACACTCATGTCACACACCCACTATATATGCATGGTGTTTCATAGTATAGGATACAATAGGATGCTAATTCCATCTTCATAGACATAGGTAAAGATGCAGCACATCAGTTTGATGGGTAAAAAACCCACAAGCTCGCTCGTATAGAGCAGGGATACCAGAGGTCTACCATGGCTGATCAAATCAATAAATCACATCGACTGGTATCAGAGAAAAAATGCCAACTCCTCCAAGATCAATTGGAGGATTCTTTCCTAGAGAGGTAGTGCATTGAAGATGAAAATATTCAAGCATAGAGGCTCCTTAGACATAGGCTATATGAGCAACGCATGCATGAAAAGTGTATCCTTACCCAAAATGAGTGCATGTAGTAGGAGGATAGGTTAGCTAGGGTTGTTCTATATCTTCATGATGAGCATAGAGAGCATGTATATAGGAAGGCTTTGTCTCAAGTCGATATGCATCGAGTGTAGATATGCTAGTACCGAATAGAGGGAGTGGATATTCCTGTGGGGTACGAGATGGTTTTGAGCAAGGATTGGTCGAAATATTTGAATGGATACTTTGCAACTGACTTTTCACACATGTGGTTATCGTGGAAAGGAGTGGAAAACCAATTAAAGGTTGAAAGAGAACCCAGATACAAACATACGATCACTGAATATAATGCAAAAAATGAGACTGTAAATATTGCTAATGTAGATATTAGAGTTTATAATTTAACAACGGGACAAAATGAGAAGTTTAGTAAAGCTCATCCTATTCATAGTAATGAATTTTGGACGCTTCATGTGGATGGGGCTAAATCTAAATAGGGTTCTGGTACGGGGGCAGTCCTTAAAGGGCCTGAAAGTCAGACATATTTTATGTCTTATCGCCTACAGTTCCCTTGCACAAATAATTTAACGAAATACAAAGCACTGGTATTAAGATTAAAATTTTCTTTGGACAGAGGTGTAAGAAATATCTGAGTTTTTACAGATTCAGAGTTGGTGGTTAATCAAGTTAAAGGTAAATTCCAGTGCAAAGCATCTTATTTAAAAGGATACAAACACCGAGCATGGGATCTTATGGAATATTTTGATGCTTTTAATTTAACGCACATACCTAGAGAGAAGAATTCACGTGCATATGTCTTGGCTTCATCAGCCGCAAGTATGAAACCACTGGAAGAATTCAAATGGAACAAGTTTTTGATCGAGTTAGTCCCTTGTCCTTCGGTCCCAAATAATGTGGATAATTTTTAGGTTTTCTCTGATGACCAGCAGATTATAAATTTTTTACAGAGTACCAAAGCGTTATAAAATGCTATAATTGATGATGGACAAAGGGATACTCTGCTTCTAGCAGCTAGACGATGAAAGGGGAATAGTAAGGTTGAAAGATAACAGAATTCCAAAAGTGATGGTAGAACTGGAGCAACTCTTTGATGTTGACAAAATCAAGCAAAAGGTGAGTTTTGAGGATTCTATGGATGTAACAAACAGTGAGACTGAGAACCTAAACATGGGGACTGAAGAAGATCCTAGGCACCTCAAGTTGGCTAAAACTTGTGACCCAAAAATAAAAATAAATATGATCGATTTTCTTCACGGGTCCAAGGATGTTATGGCCTGGTCTTACAAAGACTTAAAGGTATTTGATCCGAAAGTTTACACTCATGTTATACCTTTAAAAGAGTTTTGCAAACCTTTTCGGCAAAAACAGAGGCATGTCAACACTCTACTAGAGCCCCTCATCCAGAAGGAGGTAGAAAAATTATTGAGTGCCGCCATTATTTTTCCCGTTAGACATTCTACTTGGGTGGCCAATTTGGTGCCGGTCAGAAAGAAAAATGGAGAGATCCGCTTGTGTATGGATTTTATAAATTTTAACAAGGCATCTAAGAAAGATAATTATCCTCTGCCTTCCATGGATGAGGTGTTACAGATTGTCAATGGTTCGGAAATGATGTCTTTCCTAGACGGTTTCTCAAGGTATAATCAGATATTAGTTGAAAAGGAAGACAGGATGAAAACTGCCTTCACAACCAAGTGGGGAACTTTTGCCTATAAAAGAATGTCGTTCAGATTGATTAATGTCGGAGCTAATTTTCAACATGTGATGGATCATGCTTTCAAAGGCCTTATGGTTAAGTGCATTGTTGTTTACATGGATGACTTAACAGTTTTCTCTAAATCTCGGTTTGACCATGTAAAACACTTGGAGTCTATGTTCAACAAATGCAGGGAGTTTGGCATTTCTTTGAATCTGAAGAAGTGCATTTTTGGTGTAACAGAAGGAAAGCTCCTTGGGCACTTGATCACCAAAGATGGCATTTCCATGGATCCTGACAGAGTTGAAGCCATATTCAGCGTACCCTTTCCCAACTCTAAGAAAGAGTTAAGATCCTTTTTTGGGAAAATTAACTTTGTCAGGAAGTTCATCTCTGGTTTTACAAAAATAGTCAAGCCATTGAATGACATGCTAAATGAAATTTCTCAGGTTTCCTGGACAACAGAAGCTAAAATAGTGTTCCAAGAAATCAAGACTGCCATCAAGCAAGCTCCAGTTCTAGTGAGCCCAAATTTCAGTGCAAATTTTTACTTGTACACCTTTTCTTCTGAACACACACTTGCTGCAGTTTTGACCCAACGAAGAGAAACGGGGGAGCATCCAATTGCTTTCAAGAGTACCAATTTAAATGGGGCTAAGCTAAAATATTCTCGCTTAGATAAACAAGCCTATGCCTTGGTGAGAGCGGTTAAGCAGTTCAGGCACTACATACTAAGAAGCAGAGTTCATGCTATAGTTCATGACCCAGCTGTTAAATACCTATTAAGCCAGGATGAATTGGGTGAACTAAGAGGTAATTGGGTTACAAGACTGCAGGAATACGACTTAGAAATTCGGCCTACAAAATTAATCAGAGGACTTGGTTTGTCTTGACACATTGCTGAAATACCCGTGCAAGAAGAAATTAATCAGTTGAATTATGGATTCGATGACTGGTATGGAGATATTATTCATCTGCTACAATTTGGAATTTGTCCATATCACTTGAATAGAACCCAAAGGAGAGCACTAAAACTGAAAGCTGCTCATTATCTCCTCAAATGAGGCAACTTGTATAGAGAAAATTATGCTGGCATTTTCTTAGGATGCATTTCTCAGAGTGAAGTCAATGAGGTGATGTCCAATTTTTATAAAAAGTTAGGGTCAAGGCATTCCTCAGGATCTGCTACTGCGCATAAAATTTTTGGAGCAGGCTATTACTGGCCTACATTGTTTAAAGATGTGCATCAGCATGTGAGAACTTGCCCTCAGTGTCAAACTTTTGCATCCAAAGAGGCCAATCGAGCTCTACCATTGCAGCCTGTTGTAATAAATAAACCTTTTATGCAATGGGGACTTGATTTTGTGGGAGTGATAAACCCAAATTCTTTAGCAAGGCATAAGTATGTTCTAAAAGCTACTGATTACTGCACAAGATGGGTTTAAGCAGTAGCCACCATGAGAAGTACAACTCATGAAGTGATCAAATTTCTAGAGTCAAATGTCATAACCAAGTTTGGGGTTCCTTTGAATTTGGTGTGCGATAATGGACCAGCCTTCCAATCATTAGAATTTGCAGAATGGGCATACCAGATGGGGATAGTTATCAAATTTTCATCCAATTATTATCCCCAAGGTAATGGACTAGCTGAGTCCACGAATAAGAATTTAATGAATGCCATTAAGAAATCTGTAGTGGACAAACCCAGACAATGGCATACATTATTGAAATATGCACTTTGGGCTGACAGGATAAGATATAAAGTGGCTCTTAAGACTTCCCCATTTGCTTTGTTGTATGGTACTCAGCCCATTGTTCCCATCTCTCTAAAATTACCTACTTACCAATTTGTTTTAGACTATTTTGAGGATCAAGCAGATGTAGAGGCTCATGTTTTGGATCTAACTAATTTATAGGATGAATGACTCCAAGCCCTGGAACATTTCAGTCGGCACCAAGAAACCATCAAGCGCTGGTTTGACAAAAGATCCAGAGTGAAAGCTTTAAGACTTACAGACTTGGTGCTTCTATGGGACAAGGCCCATGAAAAGAAAGGTAAACATACAAAGTTGCAGCCGTTATGGATAGGGCCATACCAGATTGCTGAGATCCTGGGTAATAACGCATTTCATTTACAGGACCTTGATGGTAATTTTCTAAACCTCCCTGTTAATGGTCAATACCTAAAGCATTATTTCTCAGCTGTTCCATCCAATATATCATTTGAATGAATCACAAAGATGTTGTAACATGTGTATACATTGTAAATGAGCTTTAAAGTAGTTTGTTTTATTTTATTTTGTTTGATTTTAAAGGTCTGTGTTTTATCCTTTGGGGTCTGTACAAAGTAGTTTGTTTTATTTTATTTTGTTTGATTTTAAAGTTTTGTGTTTTATCCTTTGGGATCTGTACAAATTTCTTTAGCTTTTAAAATTATTTTTTTTTAGTTTTTCTTGGGCAGCAAAGAAAAATTTAGCCTTCTTAAATTGTTTTATTCTGAGTTCAAAATCTAGTGTTCATTATTCTAATTGAGAGATAGTCTACTTAAACTGAACAATGGAACTATTTTGTTATTCAGAACAACAGTAGAAAGATGATTGGATTTTGTGTCTTGCTTGCCACAGTTATTTTAATTATAAAGAAACTGCTATATTGTTTGGCTGGAGAAACTCCCAAGGAATCCAAGAAAAGTTGGTCGTAATAGGGGACTCTGATTCATGAAATTATTTGAGTATCCATAGAGGATATCAGTGCCCAGGCTGAAGCAGTTCCAGATTGATGAAATATTAAAAAAAAAAATTGTTATTTTTTAAGGCTTTTCATATTTTGGTATATTTCAAAGGAGAGAGAGAGAAGGTGAAAGTTGAGCAAGACAGCATAAAACTGACACTCTGTTATTTTCTATACAAAAAAAAAAATTATGTAATGAAAGAGATAGCCAAGGCTTCAGAAGATGTTTTCTTTTACCAAGTTGTAGATACTACCTCACAGTTGTGGATCAGGGTTGTGAAAATCTAAAGAGTAACTCTGTCGAGGCTGTAAAAGGCTAAACTAGTAAACAGAGCCCTACTCGGTTTCCCATTTCACAACTCGGTTTCCCCTTTCTGGAAAAGTTGATCAATCTAGAGTACAACATTCGAAGGCCCAGTCATTCTTGAAGAAAGTTTTATACGCTTATAATTGCACATCAGAAATCTTCCTTAAGTGATTTAACCTAGTATGTCCTTGGAAAATTTTAACAACTATCAGGTAGTAGTTAAATTATTTTGAAGAATATTTATGGCAAGGCATGATACATGGTCTATGTTGTTTTGAAACTAGAGTCCTGGGTTCTAAAATAATGCTACTATTTTACCCGCAGATATCGCCATTTGTTGAGAAGCAACACACCCCCACTGAAAAAATAAATTTCCATCCTTTGAAAATATTTAGCTTTCATTTGGACCCTCTTGATGTTTTCCAAGTTTTTATTCTAAATTTTGCTTGCCTCCTTCTTCTTCAAGTTTTGCATATACCAAAGTATCCAAGTAGGCTTGCCTATGGCTTTGTTTTCAATTTAGAATTCATTTTTAAAATGTTAGAGTCATTTCTGAGTAAAGAAAATCTTTCACTAAATATGTAAAAATGCAAAATACAGATGAATGAATTCATTAGAGTCAACCTACAATTTCTGAAAAATTTGCTAAGTAATAAAAGCAGCGTGATTTCGCAACCTTTCCATTTTTGGAAACGTCATGATATCGTGACATTTTCATTTTTGGAAACATCATGATATCGTGACATTTCCATTTTTGGAAACATTGTGATATCGCAACATTTCCATTTTTGGAAACGTCATGATATCACGACGTATTTGGACTAAAAGAACCAAGTGATGAGAACGTCGCGATATCGCGACAGGTTTGGACCAAAAGGAAAGCTTGTAGAAAACGTCGTGATATCGCGACGTGTTTTCGAAAAAAAGTGCCAAGTAGGGAAGGTCATGATTTCTTGGAAAAAGGAGCCAAAAAAAACCTAAGTCCCGAAGGTGTCGTGAAATCACGACACAAAAGTAAAAAAGAGCCTAAGTCCTGAAGGTGTCGCAAAATTATGACGTCGCAAAATCGTGACGTCGCAAAATCGTGACACAAAAGTAAAAAAGAGCCTAAATCCCGAAGGTGTCACGAAATCGTGACACAAATGCAAAAAGTGCCAAGGTCCCGAAGGTGTCGCGAAATCACGATGTCACGATTTCACGACATCGCGAAATCGTGACAAAAAAAAAAAAAAAAAGTGCCAAGTCGGGAGACCGTCGCGATTTCATGATGGAGGAAAAAGAAAAGTGCCAAGTCGGGAGACCGTCGCGATTTCGTGACATGTCACGAAATCATGACATGTCGCGTTTTCATGACGAAGGAAAAATAAGTGCCAAGTCGGGAGACCATCACGATTTCACGACATGTCGCAAAATCGTGACATGTCGTGAAATCGCGACATGTCGCGTTTTCATGACGGAGGAAGAAGAAAAGTGCCAAGTCGGGAGACCGTCGTGATTTTGTGACATGTCGTGAAATCGTGACATGTCGCGTTTTCACGACGGAGGAAGAAGAAAAGTGCCAAGTTGGAAGATCGTCGCGATTTCACGACATGTCACGAAATCATGATGTGTCGCAGTTTCACGGCAAAAGAGACAAAGAGGCCAAAATGAGAAATAGTTGGAGGAAAGCGTGGTGTTATCACGACACATGTCAAAAGAAATAAATCCAAAATATAATGAACATTAAGGTTTTGATTTAATAATATTAAAATGCTGACCCTTGCTTTTCTTTTGCAGAAAGTGATACAATTGCATGATGGCGGAAGTAATGACGAGAAAGACAAAGTTAAGCGCAAATTAATCGAGGACCATCACATTGAAATAGGAGATGCCGAGAATTGCTGGTTCATCCAGATTCTATAGATCTGGCCACAAAGATACTTTACGATGACTAAGCAGCTACCCATTTAATAGAATATGTCGACAATTGATCGAAAAATGAAAATATCTACACACAGTTATCGGAATTTGCCGATGGACGCATTTAATAGGAGAATTTATGGTGAAAGTAATGGCGTGCAGAGAATTTCAACTCAAGGGTGGCTCTACAAAGATAAAATGTCAGAGAAGCCGGTGACTCATCCGAATTTCTTTGAGGAATTAATGAGACCCTCCCGGCAAGTGCACCAGAAAGATGAAGATATTTACTTACGTAGTGCCCATTTATGGAATATATCGACGATCGGCCAAAAAACGAAGATATTTACTTGCAGTTACAGATGGATGAGAATAACATCAGATCATGCCTTTTCCATTTATGACAAGTAACTACACTCAGATTTGCAGAGTGGTTAGGGTTTATTCAAAACTCTATTTTTAAAAGGGCTTATATTGTAAAACTCGGGGGTAGTAAGGTTAAGAGGATAAAATTTAGGGTTTGAGAAGAAGATATTCCTAAAAATATCAGGGTTTGTCTTGGGTCTATAAATACTTCTTCTGAATGTAAATCACGGGAGGCGAAAACTTAGAAATAAAAAGCTATTTGAGCAATTTCCTGCAAATCTGGTTTGAAAGCTTTGTTCTGGACCTAGAGTGGGTGTGATTTTCATTTTCTGTGATAGCGTGGCCAGGAGCCTAATCTCTTTCAGATTGTGATAAGTTCATCTTCTGTTGTTTTCGTTTCATTAAGGTTTATTTAAATTATGTTGTATATCTATGTTACCAGGATTGGATATGCTGCTAGGCTTCATTTTCTTTATTGTATGTTAGGGAAAATTACAGATTTAAGGTTCAAGCCTGTTCTAATTGCTCTGTCCTCACTATGCAAGCTAGGCTGCTGGTGAGAGATACCAATTTTAACCGACTTCCCTTCTGTTTATAATTTTCTATTAGATCTGTTTCATCTTTGTCTTATGCTTTTAGTTGAAAGTGATATTAGAAAGCTAGACACTTTCCTCTTTGATTTGTTCTATTGTGAAGCTAACCGGTATAACTAAAAATTGGCAATTTTGGTTTTGCAGCTAAGTTAGATAAAATTCTCTTTCTGCCCTACCCTACTCTCTCTGTTCCACCGTGATAAGATCTATTTTTATCTTTCTTTAAATTTGTCTTTTATTTAAATCTGCTAAAGCATAAAGAGCTAGATCAAATAACTGATTGTAAATATGATTATCCATAAAGATAACCAACTCCAAAAACATTACTGAACTAAAGTCCCGAGCCCGTTGTAAGGTAACAGACAGTCCACTTGAAACTATTCCAAAAGCAAAAAAGAGTGAATAGACATTTGACCCAACTCTGTAACTCACACCTTGGATATCCAACAAGATCCTAAAGTGAGTGGGATTTATCCCGTATAAGTGTTATCGGTATTTTATGCTCATTCTTCACAGGGTGTGTATAAAAGTCGAACCAATAGATTGGTGGTTCCATTGGGAGAGCCACCTAATCAAACTAATTTCATCTATGTAGGGCTAGATCAGATTCCAACGTGAGAGCCCATGGATGAAGATGATGATGAACCTTTCACTATCAATGTTCATTATCTATCCAACCCCGAGTATGCCATGTGTATCTTCGAGTTGTATCATTGGTATGGATACAACCTTGGTCTCTTTGAACAAGGATGGAGGACTCTGCTAGAACCTTGTTATCAGTTAGTCACTGATAGGTTCAATTTATGGTTACATATACGATGGTAGGATGATTTGCTCATAGCATGCCTAGATCATCTATACCTTAGTATGGCAGACGATATGGATTTTAATCCATATCATCTGGATCCTTCTAGTTTCTAGAGGAATCACCTGATGATATCTATCGTCACCATTGAGCCACTCAAAGATCATCATGAAGGGCTCCTTGAGTAGACTAAGATAGAATTGAACCCCAAAGATAACTTGGGACACCAAACCCATGATGCAGTCAATGACACAGACATACATGGGCATAACCCCATTACTGTAGGTGATATCAAGCTAGGATATCTTTGTAATGAAGATGGAGAAAAATCCACCTATGATGAGTGGACCAAGCTATGACACAGATGAAGAATCCTCAAACAACTATGAATCTAGGGATGAAGTCGATGGTGCCTATGAGAGGCCCCGACATGTGCATAATTTATTTCCTATTGAGTCGGTATAGGTTATCAAAGATATCCTTACCAACGTTGATCATTCAAGGGAAAAGGTGGAGCTAGATTTATTAGCAATGTCACACTTATGATATAATTATCTAGTTTATCCAGAGAGTGATGATAGTGATCAAGTAGTCAGATTCATGGGGCTACACTTACTAGAGCACCCCCCAGGAGTGGGGGTGAATGAAGGATTCTATTATGATAGTGATGAATAATATGAGCTAGATAGGGCCTACCTTGGTCCTCCTTATTTGTGTTACCATCATAAACCCATCGACATTGATGAGGTCTATCAACAGTTACGTGTCGGTCCTCATCTGAGAGCAAGACGGTTAAACCTGGATCAAATTCATTGGTTTGTTAATCCTCTTCTACCAACCTAAATGGAGCTTTGTGAGCCAAATGATTCTATTTTATAGGTAGTACAGATGGAGGATCCAGTTGTTCCTAGTCCTCATAGAGAAGACACCTTTGTACCAGTGCAATTAGAGCCAGATCATGGTTATGAGGACTACATAGATTTTGTAGAAGTCGGTCCATGTGGTCTTGGAGATCAATTTCATTTCATAAACATGGTCTCCATTGATTTGAACACTCCACTCTGTAATCCAATAGATTCATCCAAACCGTTGTATCTTAATAAAGATGTTATCGACTGGGATCGTGCTGATTCACCCGTTGAGCCTGAATATTTCTTCTCTAATGAAGAAATGTTGCAACCTTACCATTTTGTGCCAGGCTATGCATATGATGTTTATCATACCAAAAATGCTTCCAACATGGAATCGATCAACCTGGCTGATCACATCCATCTGATTCCTACACCTCACCAGCTTGAGGGGGGATCACATATGGTAGTAGAGGAAATCTTTGAGGTGGATATCAGTAATGATCCCTCCAGTGTAAATAAGTTTAAATTTGGAGAGAGTCTCACTATAGATGAGCGGGTCACCATCATCCCTCTACTGAAAGAGAGACCAAATTTGTTTGCTTGGATGTACAAGGATATGCTAGGTCTAGAACCAAAATTGGTTATGCATAACCTTTCGCTAGATCTGACGAAGAATTCGATCAAGCAAAATATTAGAAAAATGCACCCAAAAGTAGCCTTAATGGTGAAAGATGAGCTACAAAAGTTGTTGGATGTGGAATTTGTGATCTCCTTCGACTATCCAGAATGGGTGTCCAATATGGTACCCATGGGAAAACCCGATGGAAGAATCCATATTTGCATAGGTTTTAGATACCTAAATAAGGCAACACCCAAAGATTCATTTCCATTGCCCAATATTGATTCTCTCGTAGATGCAACTATAAGTCACGAAATGCTCTCATTAATGGATGATTTTTCTGGCTACAATAAAATTTGGATTAAACCTGAAGACCAGCATAAAACTGTATTTATAATGCCATGGGGAATGTTTTGCTACAAATTTATGCCATTTGGTCTCAAAAATGCTGGTGCCACATATCAGCGGGCCATAACATACATTTTTTATAACTGTATGCACAAAATTCTAGAATATTATATCAATGACTTATTGGCCAAGTCATTGCTATGAGAAGAGCATGCAGAGGTCTTAAGGAAGGTCTTCGATCACCTGATAGAGCACAATGTTAGGTTGAATCCTAAGAAGTACGTATTTGGTATAACTTCTAAAAAACTACTAGGATTCATCATCTCTATGAAATGCATAAAAGTAGATCCAACGAAGGTCAAGGCCATCTTGGAAATGCGTCCTCCCACCAATATTAAGGAATTAAGGAGCCTTCAAGGCAAATTAGCCTCGATAAAGTGATTCATCGCTTAGTTATTGGATAAATGTCGACCCATGAATTGACTGCTACATAAGGGAGTCCCATTCAACTAGGACGAGGACTGCAAGGCAACCTTCATTGAAATAAAGCAATACCTATTGATGCCACTAGTGCTAGCTCCACCAAGGCTAGAGGTGCCTTTTCTACTATATATCAACAACTGACTTTGCAATGGGAACCATGTTAGCCCAAAAGAACATGCAAGTCAAAGAACATGTCATATATTACATTAGTCGAACCTTGGTGAGCTATGAGCTCGGGTATGCATATGTGGAAAATTTGTGTTTAGCAGTAGTGTTCATTACAAAGAAATTGTGACACTATATGTTAAGTCATACGACATATGTTATATCCAAACAAAATCCTTTGCAGTACATGATGAGTAAGACGTATCACAATATGCATACTGTGAAGTGGATCATACTATTGATGGAATTTGATCTAGAATTCATAAGTCAAAAGTCCATTAAGGGACAGGTCATAGTAGATCAATTAGTTGAGGCACCACTGTCAAATAGTGGACCTCTAATAATTGAGCTTTCAGATGACACAGTCTTCGTCATATCTAAAGCTCCAAAATATGAAGAGCCAGAGAACAATTCTGATATGAATCTATTCTTCGATGGTTCGAAGTGTGAACAAGGAGGTGGTGCTAGAATAGTGTTCTTCATGCTACAAGGAGATCCAATTACCTTGTTGTTTAAGCTATATTTTTCATGCACCAACAACAACGCTGAGTACAAAGCCCTACTATTGGGCCTCCACACAGCCGTCGCAATGAATATTAAGAGATTTAACATCTTTGGTGACTTCTTTCTAATAGTAAATCAAGTCAAGGGGCTCTTTTAGTGTAGATGTCCCGTACTAAAAGCCTATAAAGATCTAGTTGACACATATTTAGTGAAATTTGAATGATATAACATTGAGGTAATCCCTTGATCATCAAATAGGTTAACAGATACCATAGATTCTTTGGGATATTTAATCCCTTAGAATATGTCTGCTAATTTCACTACCATCCATGTCAAGACGCTCTCACATCTGATAGTAGAGCATGCAACCTATGATAATATAGAATCGGTCAACGTGATCAATGTAGAACCAAAAGTTGAATGGTTTTGCAAAGCTGAAGACTTTCTTAAGAAGGCACACTGGGGGTTATTAACCTCTCAGAGTCCTATGGAGAGTGGTACTACCATTCACCATAAGTTTTTTTTTGAGTCTGCATTTGAAAAAGTAGATATGTAGGGGGATCAAGTTATCATAGAAGTCAAAGCTAAGGCTTATCAAAACTGGATGTCGTAAATTAAAGACTTCTTAAAACTTTGTATAATCCCATAGGAATTGTCATATGCCACGAAGCGCACACTTAAATAGAAAGTGGCTAAACATATCTTAATAGGAGACATCTTGTATCAACGAAGCTACGATGGAGTTCTCCTTCGTTACTTAGAGCCCCAAGAGGCATCATGGGAAATTTTGCAAGATCATGATGGTACATGAGGTGTCCATTTCAGTGGCATGGCCATTGTCAAGCGCATCCTTCAAATGGGCTACTACTGGCCCACTATAGAGAAGGAGTGCAATGTGTATGTCAAGAAATGCATTAAATATCAACATCATGCTAATCTTATGCACTTGCCATCATAGGCCTTACAGCCCATTCAAGTAGCTTGGCCATTTGCTTAGTGGGGATTAGATATTATAGGCAAGATCTCTCCTCCGTCATTGGGCCAACATACATTTATAATCATAGCTACTGAGTATTTTACAAAGTGGGTGGAAGCAATACCCTTAACAATGACAACTGGAGCTCGTATAGTAGAGTTTATACTAGAGCATATCATAATTCATTTTGGGATTCCATCCAAAATAATATTGGATAATAGAACATCTTTCAAGAACAAAACTATGAGAGCTTTGACGTCTAAATATAGAATCAAACACAGTTTTGTGACTCCATACTATCCGCAAGCAAACGGGTAGGCTGAAGCTTCAAATAATATAGTGGTGGCCAGCTTGAAAAATATGGTATAAGAAAACCACAAATACTGGCATATCCAACTACCCCTTGCATTGTGGGCCTACAAGACTAGTATTCAAACGTCCATTGGGGCAATTCCGTTCTCACTAGTATATGGTGTTGAGGCCATTATGCCCTTGGAATTGGAAATTCCAATGCTGCGCATCACATTGAAAGAGTTCATCGATGACGACACCGCATGGCAAGCTCGACTGGATCAATTGATGCTACTTGATGAACATCACATGAATGCCCTAGAGCATCTCTACGTTTATCAGAAGTGACTGAAATGAGCTTACAATATCAAAGTCCACCAAAGAGAATTTGAAGTTGGGGATATTATCTTGAAATAGAACCAACAAAACTCTAATTTATCTCCAGATATGCAAGATAAATTTGTGGCTAATTGGATAGGACCCTAAATCATATCTAAAAATATTGGCCTGGGTACCTATCGCCTAACGTTGCTAGGATGTGTTGAAGAGATTGAACCTCTCAACATCATCCATCTTAAGGTGTTTTATGCTTGAAGAGCATAGTAAAAGGCTCTAAGGGTTTCTTGTAACCGCTCGATCATCATAAAAAGCTCCAAACACTTTCATAAGTAGTTTGGTCAATCAAAAAGCTCCAAAGGCATCTGTAAGCCCTTTGGTCAACCTTAAAAAGCTCTGAGGGTTTGTTAAAAACTATTCGATCATCCCAAAAGGCTCCAAGGGTTTTAGAAACATCTTGGTCATGTTAGTCAAAGGCTCCGAGGGTTTGCTTATAATCACTCAGTCATCCTAAAAAGCTCCAAGCTCACCTATGAGTATTTTGGTCAATCAAAAGGCACCAATAATTTCTAATAAATTACTTGGTCAACCCAAAATCTCCAAGGATTCTCAAAAAAATTGCTTGGTCATCCCAAAATACCCCAATGGTACCCATAATCCCTTTGGTCAATCCTAAAAGCTCCAAGCGTTCCTATGAATATCTTGGTCAATCTAAAGGATCCAGAGGCATGTACTCATCGTTTGGTCAGATATGAGACTTAAAACTCATAAAAATTATAAAATCAATAAAATCCATAAAAAATTGGTAATGAATAAAATCCAAAAACATTTGCATTTGCATTCACACATGCATTCACTGCATTACTACATTGCATATAGGCATTCGTCATCCATGGCATTCCATAGTAGGAGGGATTATGTTTGTTAGTATTACAAATGACACCACGTTTGTGTTTAAATCATGCACCTCTACATTTATAATGATCTATAATTCATGTGAGTAATTGTATTTTTCAACACAACCTATAATGTTACTATGGAGATATACTAGGATTTTTTGGTCACTCAACAATACCTAGTGGTCTTATCAAGAGTTGGTAGAAATTTTGCTTTGATTTTGTAGCTAAGGTTCAGTTAGTATAGCCTTCAACATATCATAATACTATCACTAATCAATAAATTAAACAATCCTAACAAGAACTAGGGGAATATGAAAGCTATGAAGCTGGACCAGGTATCCTGAAGCAAAAATAGTTATTCTTGCTTATCCCTCTGTTTGGACGGTATGGGAAATATTGGCAGTTGGCAAAAGGACAGGTTAGTTCCCTATTTAGAATCCCTTGCTTACGATAAAATGAACAATATACCAAAGTGATATCTCACATCAATCCTCAATATTGATACCCTAGATCAATATCATAGATCGACTTCCCAAGATTGATATCCCATATTGATATCATAAGATCGATATCCTCAATCGATATACCAGAAATATTTTTTCTCAAGTAAATACCCCAAAGAAATTTTTTTGAAGAAAATTATCAAATGTAAATTCTAAAAAGTGAATATCAAATGAAGATAAGAAAACAGGCTTAAATCAAATTTCAAAGTGAAGATAAAATGCAGATCATAAATCAAAGTTTGAGTGGATATCAAATGAATATCCAAAATCCAGTTCGAAGAGAGATCAAATGAAGATCCAAAGACAGTTAGAATGAAGATGGAATCGAATCCATTGCTTCAATACATATGAGCAAGTATCTCTAAAATTGAAGGATAGAAATGAATGAGTCTGAATCCCTGGAATTGTTTGCACTACTATACCTTACACATGATGATATGTATGATACACTTGCATCTCGCTTGTGGGCAGACCAATGTTTGAATGTGGAAGAGCTAGATTCAGGTGTCCTGCATTGCCTAGTGGCTTAGTCCAACTAAAAACTAAACTTGGGATTGGATAAGACATTTGTGGAACCACTATCTTAGCAATGGTTTGAAAGAATCCTGCATGACATCGGGGAATGCTCATGTCTTATCTTAAAATAATCATGTGCACACACAGGGATAATGAATAGTTAGGGTCTATCCTAGCAAAAGTCTTTTATCTCAAAAGTCTAGTGTGGTTAGTATGCAACTTTTGATAATTCTATTAAGGTGTTTGAGTCTCATGGAAAATATAAAAAAAAATTCTCATAGCAACAAAATATCAAATATCGCAAACCATATAAAATCATCAAATTGCAAAGTATCGAGTCCATGATACATTATCATATAAAGCACAATCAAAATATAGGATAGATACTAGATGGATATTATAAATAATATTTAGATGGCCACTGAATATACTGTGTATAGCTTTCAAATTTGTAAAAGAAAATAGAATGATGCATTATATCATTCGCATCATACAACTGCATTCATTGCATTTTATATATGGGTGATTAATTGATTAAATTCTTATCATAAAGATTTTAAATTACATTTATGATTTTTATACATTCAGTGGTGTCATCCATTAGATTGATAAACATATTTGCATTCATTCCTTATGTTTTAAAGTGATTAAAGCATACAGGTTCATTTACATTAGATCACCATCGTGTAAATAAATCATTACATACATTAATGCATACAATAAAGCAATATCAAATATGCATTAAGAGAAAACATTGCATCCATATGCATCCATCATAAATCACACATATAAGCATCTATATCACTACATATCATCATCATCATAAAGTAAATAGCTATCTAGTGCATGTCATCCATACATCACATCATATAGCATCAAATTAACATAAGCATTGCATCCATGTGCATAACATAAATAGAAAAGTAAAAATAAATATACAAGTACACATAATGAGCCCTAAATGATCATATCATATCACATATATATATATATATATATATATATATATATATATATATATATATGTATTTATGTATGTGTGTGTGTGTGTGTGTGTCTCAAAGAGTACATCAAGAGTACAAAATACCCGTAGGCTACAATCATGTAGGTCCTAGACCTTACACCAAAATGGTACATATGCAAAATGTAGCCTAAATCAGATAGAGCCCTAGCTCTAGCCTGCTCCCTCTGAACTGGAGCTCTCACCACCTCCCTCAACCCTGTGCTCTAGAGCCTGCTTTTCAATTAGCTCTAGTTCCTCCTGGGTGCACCGTTGAGGGACTTGTGTGCCACCTAACCCAAAGAGGCCTAGCACATGGGATACTGGAATGTTTAAGTGGCTAGACCGATGAATAGAGGTCGCATATATCTACCTATGACTCTTGTGTGAGCTACATCCATGAGTGCTAGAGGACCTGTGCGTCCTCTTTGTCATGTGCATCCACTAATTAGAGCTCTTCATGGATTTTCCTAAGGTCTTAGACCTGGTCCTATGAGACCCAATAGCATGTCTATCCTCAGGCACCTCTAAGTCCCGTAATATGATGTATCCCTCTAACAGGGAGATGCGAGCTGCCCTCACATCACAAAGGTTATTTCCCACCTCTATGAGAAAAGTGATCCACTTTACCTCTGCCATAGGATCACTATCTCCTAGAAATGTAACTGATGGAGTAGCTGGAGGTCCCATGATAATATGAGAGGATGGAGGATCCCCCCTCTATGCCCTGAGTAGATATCTCTCTACTATAGCCTTACCCCATTGTGCCAATGCCAAATCATGGGCACTAGTGATCTCATAGACCTGGAGCTCTGCCACTGTAGCCCATGTTGTAAGACTAGTGACCTACTTCTGAGTCATAGCTAGTCACCTATCCCAGTCACCTAGCTTCACCTCCAGACTAGCGATAGAAGTATCTCGCTCCAGATGCTAAGTTTGATACCTCCCAAGCTAACTTTGTAAGTCAGCAACCTGAGCCAGGATATGTCCCTCTATGTTGTCAGGAGGGACCTCACCCTCCTTGAAAGCCTCCTCATCTACATCAATATCCATGGGTGGGGTATCCTCTACTGCAACCTCTACACCCCATCCACAATTAGTCTATTGGTGCACCCTACGCCTGTCTGGGTCAGCCGCCACCTCTACTTGGTCATCTACCCTACCAGAGGCCCTGATTCATACCATCATAGCATCAACCACCAATCATAATATGCTGGGGTGGTCACAGCCCTGTCAAATCTAGAATCTTGAAATTCATCAGCCTCATCTCCTAATGCTACAGACTGAATCCATGGTAGATGCATCTCCAATATTAGATGTCTGTACAAGAAAGGAATCTCTAGAATATCCTACACTAGGTTGAACTATTACAAGACCCGAGAGTAGAAATGATACTCTCTAATCTTGACCTTTCGATCGAGTAGCTATCTATCTCAATGAGCTTATCGTAACCACTCACCAGCCTTTGGCCAAGCTAGGAAATCCATGTAGGGACACCACTCAATGTCATCCAACCAAGTGATGTGAACTATGTAATATAGTGCTCAGTGTGGCCTACATGGATCCTACTCTTGAAGCCCTCCTCACGAGGCCAACATGTGATGTAGCACTAATGAACATCATCGATATCTATAATATGCAATGGTAGGTCTCCATGATGCTCTACCTTGATGTGTTTCCAACCCCATATTTGTAGTGATAGGTTGTAGCTCATCTTGTACTGGCTCTAGCTTGGTAAATTTGGTACAATAGGGTGCTTCCCCAGGCCAATCACAACATCTGATCCACGGAGCTCTGAGTCACTCTCCTAACACTGGCCAGGAGGTTCCACGGAATTCTTGCGCTTGAGGAGTTTGGAAGTACAACCTCACCACCAGGTGCATAAATATGGCCTCCCTTATGGAGAAGATCCTCTCACCCTACTAATATCCAATGTGAACTCCTCTGTGATCGATCCTTCTCAGATCCTCCTAGCTCTGGTCATCGAAGATTACATAGAAAATGGACTCCCTAGATCTAAAATTCGAAGAGGTTATGGCCTTACCATCCATAGGGATCCTAAAGAATCGATATACATCTTCTAGGGTAACCATTATTTCACCTGTAGGTAGGTGAAATGTGTTGGTCCATGCATTCCAACATCGGGACAATACAATCAGATAATCCTAATCCACCCTAATCATGGGTATATAGGATGTAGCCGAAGCCAATGGCTTCAAACCATCTCTTCTCCCCGGGAGTGAGCTATCCATGGAGAGTGTTAAGAATGTCTGGCTCACGGGCTCTAGAGGTCAGTGTCTAAAATAAAATCATGATATAAGAGGAAATCTAACTAAAAATATAAGCAAAAACATTTTAAAAAGACCTAAAAAGTGTCTAAAATATCTAAAAATGGATAAAAATACAAAAACATGTCATCTGACAGTTATAAAAATAAAAAATGTCACTTAGACAAGTCAAATACATTAATTAGCATTAATTATCTATAAGAACTTAGGAAAATTAAAAAATTTGATAAAATTTCTTAATGTTCGTGAACCGTGGGTCAACCATGTGATCCACATTCGGTCAAAAATTGACCGTTGGGAGTTTAAATGCAAATGACAACTGGTAATTGCGGTCCCCAATTGGTCAATTGGGAACCACAACTGGTACCTGCGATCTCTGATTAAGACCCTACCGAGGTAATTTCCTCAGCTAAAAAAAACAAAAAAATATAAAATAAACCTAAATTAGCCTAATATAACATGAGGTTCGTTACCAGCAGTTTAATTAGGTTCAATTATCCCATTTCTTAATGAGGTTAATTTTACTGGTAATGGATGTGAGGTCTTAGTTTCAAATTACCTTGCCCTCACCTCTATCTCGACTAGATGAAGCTTGCCCACAGTCTGCCATCATGCAGTGTGTAATATGTGGGTGTAAAATTTGCTAGGGTTTCAGGTTAAGTTTAACTTGTCACTATCAGAGCTCTGCAATTGTCAGTCATTTTCAAGGAATAATGAAACAAATTTGAAAATTGAACCTTTTATAAACTTTTCTTATTTTGCATGGACCGTAGGCCCTAGCCACGATTCCCAAAATTGCAATAGAGAACCACAGAACCTAGCCACGGTTTGCAACTAGTAGCAAATTTAGTCAAATCCCACCATGGGAAGGTCTTAAAAGATAAATTACTAACTCCCATTGGATCAAATTTTCAATAAGAGCAGTCAATGTTGCAAATTTGGTGATGTTCAAGCACCAAGATCAATTCAAAAAATTAAAATTAACAAATAAAAAAATCAAATAATTCAAAAACCAAATGTGCCTCGTATTCAGTACTTTACCCTATACACTTGGTGGTTGCAACGACTTACGATCCATGTGATCCGACAAGATGAGTAAATTACCATAAGGACATTTGGGGCAAAATTGTCATCATTGATCTGATATGCTTATTTTCAATCCCTAAGAAGGTATTCGTGGCTAGACTTCTCCATGGGAACGAGGTGTTTCATGTCATGTCTCCTATGACATCTTTTAGCAAATCATCGATAACTTGATTCAACACAAATCTAATTGGAATTGTCTCATTTTAATTTTCTAAGACGGCTATTGTAGCCCGAATGCTCCATGGGATAGGAATGTGCAATTACTATTAATATTTGGAATCAAAAGCTGAACTAGGCCTAGCCAAGGCATTAATATGCTCAAATATAAATTTGTTCAGATCATCCATGATGGTCAAGCGACATCGTCGCTTTAATCATTTTCATTACCCTCATCGACCCATCGCTTGAGGGGGTAGTCATAATATCAAATCATAATCAAAATCAACTGAAGATCTCGGAGATCATAGATCCCTTGATCTTGTCAAAATTATGTTTGTCCTTGCAAATCATTGTCAACAACTATCATAAGCTTACCCCTTTGCTTGGGGTAAATAGCAAATATGATAATTTGTTTGTATCTCTTATCCTTTCGGTTATATAGGCCTAACTCCTATTGTAGCATCAAATGCTACCTGAATTCCTGATGGCGAGTGCAAGCTTTTCAAATATAAGCCTTTCACCCAGTTGGAAGCAATGATTCCAAGATGCATTTCCTTTTGCTAGATAAGAGGCATCTAATGTTGATCCGACTAATGATCATCATAGAACCTTTGACATCGTTTTAGGTCTATTTTTTCTTAGTGTTGTTCGATCTCATAATGCATCTCAAAAGGGGCATTTGTAGACACCTAAAATGTGTCATGTCGAGTGGTGACTACTCATATGGACATGCTACAAGACCATATGGAGGATCTTGGACAGACTCTAAGATAGAGCAGTGTTTTTAACCACTTAATTTGGGCACCTTGGCCTAATCAGTCTGAATCGCAGCCCAAACCTATGGTCTACATGTTGAACCATGGCTAAGACCTACGGTTTACATTCTAGACTACAGCTATAACTTGTGGTCTTAACTGAAGTTCAGTTGGCCTTCATCCAAGCTAAATCGGGTTGAATGACCATTTGTTCTATAAGAAGGTAGTTAAAGGATGAAAGCTTCCACTCCAACTATCCTAAACACCCCTTCTTGATCTTGGCTTCTCCATGAAGCCACCCCTAGCCCTTGGGTAGTCCTATAAGTACCACTCAAAATTAGGGTAAGCTATCAGAGATATAATTGTAGATTTGAGCAACAAAACCCTATCAAATTTTACACTCAACCAAGTATATTGAGAGAGAGCTATTGCACTTATGCCCTTCCTACTTGCCAAGATTCATGATGAATTGCATTATGGATGCCCTACGAGCCTATGAGAGTGAAGAAGCACATATCCGAGCAAACAAAGGCCCCTCACAGTGAATAAACCACCAAATCAGTCTGAGGACACCGAAGGCGACCATTGAACATCAATTTGGACAAGGAGGTCAAGCCCACTACCCTTGAAATTGAGGGAAAACCTCTCCGAAAGCTCACCGTGACTTTCAGCTGCAGTTTACAGTGCAGACCACTCACTAGAGCTATGATTTGCAATAGAGGTATTTCCACCTTACTATTTCTATTTTTGTCTGGCTAGATAGTTTAAATTAGTCATTTATATGGTTCAATTGTAGTTTAGAAGATTTATGATTGGTAGAATTAGGTTTAGAATAGTTTCATTGCATTTGCATTAAGTAGGCTTTAATGGATTCTTTATGTGATTTTATGCTTTATTTCACGTGATTGGTCCATTCATTGGTTAGCTGTTATCTTTCTTTATGCAATTCCATAAATCTTTGATCCAATTAACATAGTTTAGAGATGCTTTTCATACTTTCTTGAATATACACTTTTAATAGTATCTTTATGCATTTTTCCCAAAATGGCCTTGTTGTGGTTGATCCACAACACACCCCAAAATTGGGGACCCACCTTTTTGCAGGCTCACAGGGAAGGATCTCAGTGACCCAGATGCCAGAATTGAAAAAAAGAGAAAATGCACAAGTGTAGAAAGGGGTCGCGAAATCGCGACAGGTAGCGAAATCGCGACATGTCGCGAAATCGCGACCGAAACCGGAAAATTGTCGCGAAATCGTGACATGTCGGAAAATCGCGGTCAGCGCGGTCAGCGGCAACAAAACAGAAAAGCTATCGCGAAATCGCGACGTGTCGGTGACCAGGAAGAAAAGGTGTCGCGAAATCGCGACGTGTCGGTGACAAGGAAGAAAAAGGTGTCACGAAATCGCGACGTGTCGGTGACAAGGAAGAAAAAGGTGTCGCGAAATCGCGACGTGTCGGTGACAAGGAAGAAAAGGTGTCGCGAAATCGCGACGTGTCGGTGAGGAGAAAGAAAAGGTGTCGCGAAATCGGAAAAAAAATTCACACGTGTTTTCCGAAGCGTACGGATGATGAAAAGTGTCGCGATTTCGTGACATGTTTTGGAAAGGTGTACGAAAGCGGAAAAACGTCGCGATATCGCGACAGAAAATAGCTAAAGGACCCGATGAGGAAAGACGTCGCGATTTCGTGACCGATTGCAGCAAAGGTGTACGGACGGAAAAATGGTCGCGATTTCGCGACGTGTTTTGCCGAAGCGTACGGAACAGAAAAATGGTCGCGATTTCGCGACAGGAAGCTGCATGAAGGTTCGAAAGGGAAAAGCGTCGCGATTTCGCGACGAGTTTTGCAGAAGCGTACGGATGATGAAAGGTGTCGCGATTTCGCGACGCATTTTGGCAAAGTGTACGGTCAAGGAAGATGTCGCGAAATCGTGACGAAAATGAAATCAGGCTCAAAAGGGAAGTGTCACGATTTCGCGACGTGTTTTGGCAAACAGTACGGACGGAGAAAATGGTCGCGATTTCACGACAGAAAGCTGCATGAAGGTTCGAAAGGGAAAAGCGTCGCGATATCGCGACAAGTTTTGCCAAGGCGTACGGAAGATAAAAACGGTAGCGATATCGCGACGGTTTGTCGAAGGAAGGCAAGAGGATGATAATGGTCGCGATATCGCGACGTAAAGCCGTTGGACGCGTACGGCAGAGAAAGACGTCGCGATTTCGCGACATGTCGCGATTTCGTGACATGTCGCGATTTCGCGGCCGGGAAGATGAACGGGCAGACTTGCAGTTTTGTCGGGTTCTGTCACAGAAAAGCGGTACGGCAGGCGCAGAAAGTGCGTGACACGTGGCGTGCAGGTGTCAGACTTGCAGGGGCGTTACATGCGAGTGAATTTCGGGACGTTTCCAAATTTGAGCGTGAATCAAAGCGGGAAAAAGCAGGAATTTGAAGGGTCGCCCACGGGAAGAGGAAATGAAGCGACGGAGGAAATCGAAGAGCCATAACATTGCTATAAAACCAGAATTGCAAATTGAAGAAGGGGTTGGAAATTGCCGAATACGGAGTTGCAGAGACGAAGGCTTTGTGCTATTCTGGGCCCGTACTTGGGCAATTTCCTTCTTTTTATTACGGGATTTTCTTTCACACCGGAACATTTTTGAATGTAATCGAGATATCATTTAAATACAAATACAGAGAGTTGGCATCTTATTGGATGAGAAAGAAGGAGTAACTTTTGCATGCATGATTTAATGTTTATATTTCCCTTCCAGATTTCTTAGGTTTTTAGGTGAAGTTAATGCAAGATCTCTTGGTTGCTTCATGCGAATGCCTGTTTTCTGGAATTACCACGAAACCCTCGAGACTCACTTTGGCCTATTTGGATTGTGTGGATGTGCAGGTTCATTAGGTTAGGTTGCATGTAGAAAGCCTCAGTATCTTCGGTTTCATCAGATTAGTGACAGCTTTCTGACTGTAATCTATTTTTATTGTTACTTTTGTTTATTTTTGTCTTTGCTTTTCAAACCCATATTTTATTTTCAGCGGTTTAATTACTGTGTTTGAATAAATCACTGAAAATCCATCAAAATTAGAGGTTAAAGCAGATTTTATTCATTTTGAGTCCATTGAAAGTTCAAAATTAATAAACCACGGTGCCCCTTGTTAACATCCACTTGCAAACCCTAAGGTGTTCTTAGCATTTCATTTTAAGCGACATCCTTGATAATTAATAATCGGCATAATAAGAACCTTGGAGAAATCGTTTTTCTTTGCAAGCAGAGGATTTAGGACTCGGATCCTACAGGAGAGTGTGTTTTCACAATCGGGTTAAAACACCACTCAACAGATTGGCGCTAGAAGGAGGGCGATCGGTTTATTTATTTTAATTTTTATATCTGAATATTTTGTTTTAATTTAATTCTGAAATAATTTACGGCTAAACTGCAACACTATTTTTTTTGTTTGTTGCAGGTTTTCTTCGAACTAGCCGAGGGTTTCCTCAAGCGAGTTTGGACCCACCACGCCGTATTGCGACCAGGTCTCAAACAATCGGAGAAACCATTTTTCACGACCTTACTGGTACTCCCAAGGGTAAAGTCAAGCAAGTCGTAAGCACTCCGATAGCAAAAGGACTATTTTCTCCAGGAACGTCGAGTGGACCTACGCCAGTAGTATCTGTTGCCCCTAGTGCGCCTATAGTTTGTAACATTTCTTCTGCTATTGTAGGTCTGTCTACATCAATTCTGAGTCAAATGGCTCAAGCTCCAGCAACTCCTTGGTATGGAGCTAACAATACTCCTTTGAATATTGCTTGGGATATCCATGAAATCCCCAAGAACATTGAAATATTTCTGCCTAAGTACAAGCCAGATGGCCTAAGAACAGCAAAAGAACATATCCAAGCCTATAGAGATGTTTTAATTAGACTGCAAGTTCAGCATGAAGATGTAGCATGCAGACTTTTCCCCATGAGCTTGGATCCAATAGCATATGAATGGTATATATGCTTGCCAAGCTGGTTCAATCACCTCTTGGACACAAATGGAAAATGCATTTGTCAATCAATTTAGGTCTCCCTTAGATCCCGCAACTATTTACAATCGAGTTTATTACATGCAAAGCGGGGCCAAGGGGAACCAATCCGAATGTTTAATCGAGAGATTCCAAAAGAACTATAACGGAGCAATTAGACATTTTGCCATCGATCCTGCGGTAGCTTTGCGAGATATATTTTGGGGCATTGGACCCCATGACAGCCATGTTTGCAAGGCGTAATCCTCGAGTCACCACGCTTGCTTTGGCCTATAATGAAGCCATGACTATTGAGCAGCAGTTGACACCGCAAGGCTACGGGTTTACCCAGATGCCTATGTTGGGACAGGGTGCTCCATATGGTCAAATTCCCCAGGAAAATCAGCTCATGGCACCACAAATGCCAAATATGAACGCATTCCCATATCCACAACCGTATCCATCAGCACCCGCATATGCACCCATTCCAATCCAACAAATCGTAGCCATTCCACTGTTCCTGCATTTTTGCAGAACGAGTCAATCAACTACGCGGGAAACTAGTCAAGTCAATCCTCAAGCCATAGTTCCTGTTCCGAATCCAATCCCAATTCAAGGTATCAATCCATTTGGGAATCCAATTCCTCAGAACCCCACCCAAATGTGGAATCAAGACCCCATCAATTATGCAAATCCAATGGGGGTTAATAACAATGTGGTTCCACCGAAGGATGTCTTTTCGGAAGTCGAAGAGCTCAAGAAACTAGTGCATAAACTAAGTAATGACAGAGTTCAACAGCAGAAGCATGAGTCCCGTGCCCCTCACCCAAGTCAGAATTTTAACAATAGAGGGAGGCACTGTGGAACACTAAGCCAAACAATGGGGGAGTTCCTGCTCCCATTGATAATCAATTAGATGCTTACGAGGCCCGAGCCAATCCAATTCTCTTTTGAATCTTTCAGATTTGGCATGGGAAAGAGGGTGCAGGTTACATAACACAAAAGAACACAATGAAAGGAATTGTCCTGAGATAGCTAGATACACTCATTGTCTTCAGGCACAAGTTGACGATTTGGAACTGGTATCAAATGAGGATCCATCGTATCAGCAAGATGAAAATATTATGGTGATGGAAACAGTATATCACCAAGAGGGTGAGAGCGAGGAGGAAGAAGATGAAGTATTGGAGCGGGAGGTGCAAGCTTTTCGAGATTTCAGAAAGGGGACTCATGGGTACCATTTGAGGAGTAAGTCTAAAACCCCTAAAACCTCATCAACACCTCCAAACAGTTCTATTCTTCCTCCAGATACAAAGGCAAGTAACAACCCTCCCCCTCCACTCAGAAGAGAAATGTCTAATGACGTCCAGAAGACGGTCAAATTCGAAAAACCAAATTATGACGTAGTGGAGGATATGAAGAAGTCCAAATCTAGTCTTTCATTCCTGGACGCAGCTAAATTGCCTGGTCAAAAGGAGGCGTTGATAAGAGCTTTGAACTCACCTGATCCGATGTGGAAGGAAAAGAAAGCTGAATCCCACCTAATTTTGCGAAAGGAAAGAAGGGATGTCCCGCCATTCTTATTAACTCTGAGAATTGCGGGTAAGAACTTGCATAACTGTTTGGTAGACACAGGAGCCACTAGCAACCTCATGCCTACGGAGATATGTCAAATCCTTGGGTCTACAACCGGTTTCATCCAAATGCACGGTCTTGCAATTGGACCGTTCAAAGGTAAATGTAGTAGGGACCTTATATGATGTCAAGATTCAATTAAATTCTGAACCCAGGGTCCAGCAGGTTGTAGATATTTTGGTGGTTAACATCCCGAGTAGGTATGGAATGTTACTTGCGAGAGATTGGATGAAAACGTTGAATGGCTATTTTGCAACAGACTGCTCGCATATGTGGCTGCCATGGAAGGGCATTGCTAACCAAATCGAGTGGAAAACGAACCGAGGCTTAAGGAGATTATAACAGGTTTTAACAAGCCGAATGAGGTTTAGTTTTCTGAGCCAGACCTAGGGGTCTATGCTCTTGATGTTGAGAAAGCTGCTGATGAACTTAAAGAAGAAGTGTGTCATGGTGGTTCTTCTGAGGAAAAAGATCACACGTGGTTGCTCAAGTTTGATGGATCAAAATCTAGACAGGGAGCAGGAGGCTGGAGTCGAGATCATCTGGTCCGGGAGGTAAACCATTATTGGCTGCCTACGGACTGCAATTTCCTTGCACAAACAATGTGGCGAGAATACGAAGCATTGATTTACGGTTTACGTCTAGCATTGAGCAAACATGTTAAATGCTTGAAGGTTTTGGGTGATTATGAGTTGGTTGTCAAGCAAATCAAAGGACGGTATACATGCCGCGACAAAAGACTGAGCCTTTATAGGACTAGGGTTATGGATCTCATGGAGGAGTTTGATGCATTCAACATAGCCCTTATTTCTAGGAGAGGGAATCGAATAGCAGACTCTCTTGCGGTCGCCGCGGGCATGTTAAACCCGATGGATATAAAAAGATGTAAAAAGTTTTCCATTGAGTTGGTTCCTTGTCCATCAATACACGATAATGTGAAGAATTTCCAGGTTTTTGAGTGTGACAGGCACATCTTCAAGTTTGTCACAAACTCGGGTATTTTTGAAAATCAAGTGATCGATGAGGAACAAAGGTGGCAGGATGAAACGAGAAGAAAGTGAAGCTGCGTATCAATCCAACAAAATTCCTAAAGACGTGGTTTCATTAGAAAAAATGTTCGACATGGAATGCAAGAACAAGAAAAGAAAAAGAGTCCCGCTCCCCAAAGATGCATGCGATTCAATTAATTGGGGAGTGCGAGACAATCCAAAGGAGGTGTACATAGCAAAGGCATGTACAGAGGAAGAAAGGAGCAATATAATACAGGCTTTGAAGCACTACATAGATTGTATTGCTTGGAACTACAATGAGCTAAAGACTTACAATCAGAACATTATCACGCATACCATACCTTTGAAGCCAGACTCCAAGCCTTTTAGGCAAAGACAGCGAGTTGTTAACCCGCTATTGGAGCCTTTGATCGAAAAGGAGGTTAAAAGACTGTTGGAGGCGAAAATCATTTTTCCCGTTAGGCACTCAACCTGGGTGGCTAACCTCGTTCCAGTGAGAAAAAAGAGTGGAGAGATTAGGGTTGTGCATAGATTTTTGAAATCTTAATAAGGCCTCCCAGAAAGATAATTATCCATTGCCATCAATCGATGAAATCTTGCAAATGGTAAATGGATCAGAAATGATGTCCTTTCTCGATGGATATTCAGGTACAACCAAGTTCTTATACATCCGGATGACGGGATGAAAACAGCCTTCACTACCAAGTGGGGGACATTTGCATATAAGAGAATGCCATTCGGACTATTAAATGTTGGTGCAACTTTTCAACGCGCCATGGATTACGCATTCAAAGGACTAATAGGCAAATGCATCATCGTGTATGTGGATGATATCCCGATCTTCTCGAAGAAGAGAGAGGATCATGTTAAAGACTTAAAGAAGGTGCTTCAAAGGTGCGGGGAACATGGAATTTCATTAAATCCCAAGAAATGCATTTTTGGAGTGAGAGAAGGGAAGCTGCTAGGTCACATTATTTCAAAGGAGGGAATATCCATCGACCCGAGAAAGGATACAAGCTATCCAAGACCTACCTCTCCCGAGCAGTAAAAAAGAATTGAGGTCTTTCTTTGGGCAAGTCAATTTTGTGAGGAAGTTCATTTCTAGCTTTGCTGAGATAGCTAAACCTCTAAACCAGATGCTCAAGAAAGATGTGGACGTAAGATGGAACGAGGAAAGTAGAGTGGCTTTCCAGAATATAAAAGACGCCATTTCCAAAGCCCCGGTCTTGATAAGCCCAGACTATTCCAAGCCTTTTTACATTTATGCTTTTGCATCGGAGCACTCCTTGGCGAGTGTATTAACCCAAAAAGGCGAAGATAATGCCGAAAAGCCCATTGCATTTTTAAGTGCCCCCTTAAAAGATGCCCAATTAAGGTATTCAATCCTTGATAAGCAAATGTACGCACTTTTTAAAACTGTGAAAAAATTTAGGCATTACATCGTACACAGCAGAATTATTGCCATTGTACCCGATTCTGCTGTCAAGACCATGTTTTTACAGAATGAACTAGGTGAAAAGAGAGGAAAGTGGATTGCAACCATCCAAGAATTTGATCTCGAAATCCAACCAATGAAACTAGTTCGAGGACAAGGACTGGCAAAGGCGATCGCAGAAAATGATCCGCAAATAACGAGGTCAATGCTCAAATACGAGAATACATGGCTAAGGAGGAGTGGTATGTTGATATTGTGCAATTTTTATTGGTGGTAAGTGCCCGTCTAATTTGAATTCAACACAAAGGAGAGCTCTAAGGCTTAAATCTATTAACTATCCGATAAAGTCGGGTGTACTTTACGGGAAAAATCACGAAGGTATCTACCGAGATGCTTGAGCAAAGACGAAGCCGCCGGGGTGTTGCAAGAATTTCATGGCAAGCACGGAGCTGGTCATGGTGCGGCCAATCCTACGACACACCAAATCCTACGAGCGAGGATATTACGGCCTCATATATTCAAAGATGCGCATGCTCATGTGCGATCTTGTCACATCCGTCAAGTGGCTGCGAATAGAGAAAGAAATGCAGCCATGCCGTTGCGACCTGTAGTTGAAATGAGACCATTTGCACAGTGGGGACTGGATTTTATCGGGGTTATTAACCCAAATTCTTCTAACTCTCACAAATTTATTTTGACAGCTATATACTATTGTACAAGGTGGACAGAAGCGATTCCCACTAAACACGCCACCACAGACGTTGTGATTAAATTCCTTGAGGATCAAATTATCACAAGATATGGAATGCCCGATTCTATTGTCAGTGACAATGGTAAAGCTTTCATTTCCACACAATTTGTAGAGTGGGCATATGATAATAAAGTGAGCTTAAAGTTTGCATCCAATTACTATCCTCAAGGAAATGGGTTGGCCGAATCTTCAAATAAGAATTTGTTGAATACTATTAAGAAGTTGTCTGGAAAAGAATCCTCGGGACTGGCATAGTCAATTAAAGTTTGCCCTTTGGGCAGATAGGACCAGATTGAAAGAAGCTATAGGGAATACTCCCTATCATTTGGTCTATGGGCAAGACCCGATATTTCCAGCAAATTTGGAGCTGCAGACCTTACATTTCATACAAGAGTACATGGGGACGAGATGATCAAGTTGAAGCTAGATTGAGCCGGTTATTGCACCTGGATGAAAAGAGAGAAGAAGCCATGAATCACATGAACAAACACCGGGAAGTCATCAAGAGATGGTTTGATAGAAGGGCCAAAGTTAAATCATTCAGAATTTCAGATTTGGTGTTACTATGGGACAAAAGACATGAGGAAAAAGGAAACCATCAAAAGTTTGATTGTCTCTGGTTAGGCCCATATCAGATTTCAGAAATTCTTGGGAAGAACACCTTCGAGGCTAAAAACCTTAGAAGGGAAAGATTTCATGTTGCCAGTTAATGGGCAGATTCTAAAGCATTATTTTAGCCCTTAGGTTGTGAGACTTTGATATTATTCTGTTGGTGTTGGTGAAGGATTTTCAGATTTTGTTTTTATTGTTTAGGATTGTTAGTTTAGTTAGGATTTTGATTATGGATTTGATTTCAATTGACATGTGTGTTAATTTAAAAAAAAAATAATAATAATAATAATAATAATAATAATAATAATAGAAAATTGAGATGTCAACTTATGCTTAAGGATTAGGAGAATATGAAATATTGGAATTGTCTTGTAAAAGCTCCACAAGTTGCACAAAACTTTTTAAGTTATATTGTTTGACTTTGTGATATATGAAAGAATCAGTTTTGCATGATAAATCATTTCATTCACAATTCAAGAAGTAATGCATTCATATTCCATCTCACCTCACATACATTTCATTTTAGTTGCATATGCATCTTATGTACAAGCCATGAAAGTATGTCAAATCCTCTTAGGGTTGTGTTATAACATATATGTAAGTAGCTCCTAAGGTTGGAAACTGAGTCTTGAGATATCTAGAACTAAGCACGTATCATAAATTAAAAAAGATCTTGAGTAAAATGATCAAAACCTAGCTTGGAAGGAAAGGTTGAGCGAAAGTGGTTTTCATGTCTATCCTATTATGCAACATGATCCTTAAAACAGTGGTTTTAACCACTTCCATAAAGCTTAAAGCTTAAAATCAGAGTAGTAAGGATAGGGTTAAATCCTCATCAAACTTAGGTTGAGGATCCAATTCCCCAAAGCTTTGATTTGACCCACATGGAGTAGTAAGGATAGGGCATAAATTCTCATCTTGGTTGGTTGAGAATATGATTCCCCAAAGCTCTTATGTCTCATTTCATAGTAAGTCTTGGATTGTAAGGATCGTACTATTTGTCCTCTGCAAAGGATGGGTAGTCATCCCCAAGGTTTAAGCAATAGAATTAATGATTTATATCTAAGGTTTGGATTGTAAGGATCGTACTACTTGTCCCTAACCAGGATGGGTAGTCATCCCCAAGGTCCAAGAAATAAATAAATAAATAAATTTTTCCCATCTCATCTTTATTTTGGATTGTAAGGATCGTACTACTTGTCCTCTGCAAGGGATGGGTAGTCATCCCCAAGGTCCAAGGAAATGGAGATAAGTTTTGGATTGTGGGGTTAGATATGCCCATGCATGGCATCATGTCTTGCCTAAAAAAGCAAGACCACTGATTGTCTAGAGGGTTAGACTAGCATGACCATTTCTTCCATAATTGGTTTAATTATTTTGCTTAAAGTGAGGTAATAAACTCTAAATCAGAATAGTAAGGATAGGGTTAAACTCTCATCTCGGTTGGGTGGGAGTCTGATTCCCCAAAGTTCTGATTTCACATTCACTTGCACATGGGTTCTAAATAGTAGGGACTCATAACCAACTTTGGGATACAATAAGGAAATGAACTTGTGGGTCCTAAGAGGGTTTGGCAATCTTGAATGCTTGTACATAATAGTAGAAGAATGATCATGCTTATTAGGAAAAGCAAAATCTTCTAGCTCATTCATTTAGGACCACAAATCATTCACCATCCCATATATGCATTCATGCAAAACTGATAATGGAATGTTGATCAATTTCAAACGATAGGGAATGAAAACACATTGCACACACTTGAGCTAATACTTGATGATTACGATGATTCATGTACTTTTGATCTTTGGGCATTTGTTATTTTGCTCATGTGCTAACATGTATTCTACGAGTTTGTGATATGTTTCGAGTTGGGTTCTTACTAAAATGCTCAAGAGCATTTGACAGAGAGTCGCCATTTGTTGTGGTTGATCCACAACACACCCCAAAATTGGGGACCCACCTTTTTGCAGGCTCACAGGGAAGGATCTCAGTGACCCAGATGCCAGAATTGAAAAAAAGAGAAAATGCACAAGTGTAGAAAGGGGTCGCGAAATCGCGACAGGTAGCGAAATCGCGACATGTCGCGAAATCGCGACATGTCGCGAAATCGCGATCGAAACCGAAAAATTGTCGCGAAATCGTGACATGTCAGAAAATCACGGTCAGCGCGGTCAACGGCAACGAAACAGAAAAGCTGTCGCGAAATCGCGACGTGTCGGTGACAAGGAAGAAAAAGGTGTCACGAAATCGCGACGTGTCGGTGACAAGGAAGAAAAAGGTGTCACGAAATCGCGACGTGTCGGTGACCAGGAAGAAAAAGGTGTCGCGAAATCGCGACGTGTCGGTGACCAGGAAGAAAAAGGTGTCGCGAAATCGCGACGTGTCGGTGAGGAGAAAAGAAAAGGTGTCGCGAAATCGCGACATGCTGTTGGGAAGAAAATAAATGATGTCGCGATTTCGCGACGTGTTTTGCCGAAGCGTACGGATGATGAAAAGTGTCGCGATTTCGCGACGTGTTTTGGAAAGGTGTACGGAAGCGGAAAAACGTCGCGATATCGCGACAGGAAAGACGTCGCGATTTCGCGACCGATTGCAGCAAAGGTGTACGGACGAAAAAATGGTCGCGATTTCGCGACGTGTTTTGCCGAAGCGTACGGAACAGAAAAATGGTCGCGATTTCGCGACAGGAAGCTGCATGAAGGTCCGAAAGGGAAAAGCGTCGTGATTTCGCGACGAGTTTTGCGGAAGCGTACGGATGATGAAAGGTGTCGCGATTTCGTGACGCATTTTGGCAAAGTTGTACGGTCAAGGAAGATGTCGCGAAATCGCGACGGAAATGAAAATCAGGCTCAAAGCAGGGAAGTGTCACGATTTCGCGACGTGTTTTGGCAAACAGTACGGACGGAGAAAATGGTCGCGATTTCATGACAGAAAGCTGCATGAAGGTCCGAAAGGGAAAAGTGTCGCGATATCGCGACAAGTTTTGCCAAGGCGTACGGAAGATAAAAATGGTAGCGATATCGTGACGGTTTGTCGAAGGAAGGCGAGAGGATGATAATGGTCGCGATATCGCGACGTAAAGCCGTTGGACGCGTACGGCAGAGAAAGACGTCGCGATTTCGCGACATGTCGCGGTTTCGCGGCCGGGAAGATGAACGGGCAGACTTGCAGTTTTGTCGGGTTCTGTCATAGAAAAGCGGTACGGCAGGCGCAGAAAGTGCGTGACACGTGGCGTGCAGGTGTCAAACTTGCAGGGGCGTTACATGCAGAGTGAATTTCGGGACGTTTCCAAATTTGAGCGTGAATCAAAGCGGGAAAAAGCAGGAATTTGAAGGGTCGCCCACAGGAAGAGGAAATGAAGCGACGAAGGAAATCGAAGAGCCATAACATTGCTATAAAGCCAGAATTGCAAATCGAAGAAAGGGTTGGAAATTTCCGAATACGGAGTTGCAGAGACGAAGGCTTTGTGCTATTCTGGGCCCGTACTTGGGCAATTTCCTTCTTTTTATTACGGGATTTTCTTTCACACCCGGAACATTTTTGAATGTAATTGAGATATCATTTAAATACAAATACGGAGAGTTGGCATCTTATTGGATGAGAAAGAAGGAGTAACTTTTGCATGCATGATTTAATGTTTATATTTCCCTTCCGGATTTCTTAGGTTTTTAGGTGAAGTTAATGCAAGATCTCTTGGTTGCTTCATGCGAATGCCTATTTTCTGGAATTACCACGAAACCCTCGAGACTCACTTTGGCCTATTTGGATTGTGTGGATGTGCGGGTTCATTAGGTTAGGTTGCATGTAGAAAGCCTCAGTATCTTCGGTTTCATCAGATTAGTGACAACTTTCTGATTGTAATCTATTTTTATTGTTACTTTTGTTTATTTTTGTCTTTGCTTTTCAAACCCATATTTTATTTTCAGCAGTTTAATTACTGTGTTTGAATAAATCACTGAAAATCCATCAGAATTAGAGGTTAAAGCAGATTTTATTCATTTTGAGTCCATTGAAAGTTCAAAATTAATAAACCACAGTGCCCCTTGTTAACATCCACTTGCAAACCCTAAGGTGTTCTTAGCATTTCATTTTAAACAGCATCCTTGATAATTAATAATCAGCATAATAAGAACCTTGGAGAAATCGTTTTTCTTTGCAAGCAGAGGATTTAGGACTCGGATCCTACAAGAGAGTGTGTTTTCACAATCGGGTTAAAACACCACTCAACGGGCCTCATCATGAGAGGTTGCCTATCTTTTTGATGTTTTTATGTTGTTTCTTGATCGTAGGGAATAGATTCGAAGGATATTCAACCATCAAGTTCCTTCCCCAACGCAAAGAAGAGGGCAACTCCACCCTAGAGTAGTTTGTGACTAGTTGAAAAGCAACATTAGTGCACCTACCTTGTTGAGGGCTTTGGCATTGTATTAACTGTATCATCATTCGAGTGACCCTAAGAGGGGCATTATTGTAATTGGGGATTCTTTGCAAATATTAATACAAGAAACACTTATTTTGTTGAATCTATGCAATATTGTCATTATTTCATGCTTGGATGATTGAATTCGATTAATACAGTAGATGGGTGCACGCTTTTTGGTTAGATCACCATGTATGATGGTTAGAAAATGCATTATACAAAGAGTGAGAGCTAGTGGAAGCTCTCGAGCATGACAAACAAAGAGAAAAGATCTTGCACCAACATGAGCAGCGTTTAAGAGAACAAGTTGAGCAGCTAGCTCGAATCAATTTACAAGCAAATGGTGATGACCACCAAAGAGATAAACACATTGACTCACCAAGAGGAGGGTGCACTAGGCAAGAAGATAGCCCACAATGAAACCACCACTCAAATCTTGAACAAAATCAAACTAGTGGGGAAAGGGTAAACATGATAAATCAGGATCAGACACATCCTGAATCCCCTCATAGGAGGGAAGAGAATAGAACAAGACAAGTGGATAGGGGGTTACCTCCATTACCACCACGAGTGGGCCTAAAAGAAGAGGAACTCCTCACCTCAAAGGTATTCTAGGCACTCATTGAAAATATGAAGTCCTTTGAGAAGCAAGATACGGTTGGGAACCAACCAACATTGAGTAAAATACACAACCAACCATTGTGCCCATCAGTTCCTAGCCCTGCATATCCTAAGCACTTTGAGATGCCTAGGTTAGAAAAATTCAAGGGTGAAGAGGATGCACAAGAGCATGTCACCAATTTCATCAATGCATATTTTCATCTTGAAGACAACGATGCTCTTATGCTGAGAACTTTCATTATGACATTTTTAGGGGCTACCACCCAATGGTTCAACCAGCTTCCCAAGCACAACATATCCAATTTTGAACAACTAGTAAACACTTTCCTAAAGTGTTTCTCCTTTGGTGCTAAAAATAAGGTGAACCTTTCAGACCTGGCCAACTTAAAACATTATGATGATGAGCCAGTAATGGAGTATGGGGATAGATGGAGAAAAGTCATGGCAAAGTTATCATTCTCCATCCCCACAGAAGAGATTGTTCGCATGTTCACCAAGAGTTGTTCAAAACACATTTCCCTCTTGCTACAACTTCAAAAATATCCTTCATTTGAGGAAGCCTTGGCATAGGCCAAACTCATTGAGGACATAAAAGTAGATGAGGGAACCATTAAGCTCTAAAACAAGGAGTGGAACAAAAATGGCAAGAATGACAAATACAAGCAGAAGCAGGCAAGCCCTGCTCCAGTTAATCAAGTAGTATTGGTTGCACCTAAATATGGGGCTGCATAGCAACCCTAGAATTATCAAGCACAGCCCCCACCAGCCAATTACGATCAAAAGAACAATCAAGGGTGAAATAGAGAATGCAAGCCACCTCGCTATTTCACACCTCTTTCAGAGTCAATGCAATCAATTTTCAACTAGTTGAGCGAGGCTGGGAAGATCAGATTCCTTGATGTACCTCTTTTAGATCCCAACCATCCTAAGCCAAAAGGATATAGGGAAGATCAATTTTTCCCTTATCATAGAATATCGGGGCATGAAATCGAAGGGTGCATTGGTTTCAAGAACCAGGTGCAAAATATGATTGAAGTGGGAGAACTTAAAGTTGACAACCCATTGGCTCCCGATAACAGAGATATGGGCATATACAAAAACCTGCTACCCAACCATGAGGTCCCTAGAGGGCAAGGTGCCCAAGTCAATCAGGTTTGAATCGATACACCTACCCATGGATGTGTTGGGATGGTTGAAATTGTCAATATAGCAACCAGGAGTAGATGATATGGTCAACCACAACCTCCTGTAGCTCCCATTAATGTCCCAATTGCACCTAGGTAGAGGTAGGGGCAAAACAACCTTCCAGGTCCACCAACTCGACCTATGGTAACTATTCGGAGTAGACTAGAACAAAATTTACAAATGACTCTGACCAAGCTATCTATCTATGAGCTCATACAACAATCCCCAAAGCACAGGGAGACTTTAATGGAGATTTTAAGATCAATTGAGCTCCAACCACAAGATTCAAATGCATTCACTCATTTTTTGGGACAAGTACAACAATACCAAGAACCTATAATTCAATTTTATGATCATGAGATTAAGACAGTGTCTACTGCCATACCAGACCCTCCATTGCACATTGTTGCATCAGTCAATGATTTACCTTTTAAGAGGGTCTTGATCGATACAGGTTCATCAATCAACATCATCACAACAATAGCAATAGGGCACCTTAAGATCCCCAAGTCCAATATCATTCCAGGAGCCTACACGTTAAGAGCTTTCAATGATGCTTTATGCTCTACTGTGGGAACGATAGTCCTACCCATTAAGGTGGGGCATAAGACCATCCCTGTGATGTGTCATGTCTTGGAAGGGGCCATGCAATACAACATCCTCCTAGGATACCCCTGGATAAGAGATATGAAGTGTGTGCCTTCGATTTTACACCAATGTGTCAAGTATGTGCATGATGACAAAGTATACATAGTTTTGGCTGATGAAGAGCCATTCAAATATGTCCATCAGGTGGATCTTCCAAGATATTTTGTGATTCCTTCCACCCACCTATATGTAGGACCTTCATCTCCAACTACGCAACTAGATGATAGAGACAAAGGGGTACAAAAAGACCCATCCACATCAGCACCTCCTCTTGCACCCAAAACAACTGACGCTTCTAAGAGACCATCAATATCTAAACCTAAAGACAATCAAAAGCTAAAGGTACCCTTGATCGAGGAAGAAAAACCCAAGGAATTGCTAACTATAGCCATTGCAGAAATCCCAAGTCCCATGGAAGAAGAAGATCTCCAAGATCAAGTAGAGGAAATACTAGAGCCCACTTCACCAATGTCATCTGTAGGGTCATCCACATCACATGCGACAATACACTTGGAAAGTACAGGGATAGGAGAGTACCTTGTGCAGAACATAACATTCACACCCATCATTGAGTCTGCACAAGACATGGGATGACCAAAAGACCTAAGACCACCAATGGGAATAGTGGTTCCACTTGGAATCCCTCCCAACTAGACCAACTTTATCTACACTGGTCTGGACTGCGCCCATAAGTTTTTGGATGTAGAAGAGGGTAATGATGAGCTATTCACTATTAATGTTTGTTACCTCTCTAATCCTGAGTTTGCTCTAAGCTACTTTGAACGTTGCCATTGGCATGGTTACGGTCTGGGTATATATGAGCAGGGGCGTAGGCGGCCATGCGAGCCATAGTACCAACTTCCCACTGACAAGTTTGGGTTAGGTTACCACATCAGAGGTCAATATGACTCTCTAGCAGTAGCCTTGGATAGATTAAGCTTGGGGTTAGGAGAAGACATCGATTTTATTCCTTATCACCCCATAAGACATCTGATCAATAGACAAGTGGCCATGGTAAACATACCACCACCAAAGAATTACCATCAAAACTTCTCAACTGATGCCACCCCTACAGGTTGCACCTTGTGGGATGAAGAACGAGAAGAAAATGGATATGTGGCAAGTGATGATGAAATACAGGCAAGCTTAGCCTATCATGGGCCATGCTATTTACAGAGCCTTACCTGGTCCAGCCACAATGAGAGTGGATACATATCGGATAAAAGTGGCTATGAGTCAGAGGACTCAACAGAAAGAGCCTACCTAGGGCCAAGGCAATGGTCCCATAGCTTGGGGTAAGAAACTAATGCAAATGGCATCTTCATAAGTGATGAAGAATATGAGGATGAAACAGAGATGGCCTACTTGGAGCCAAGACACATGCCCCTTGTCTTAGGGCCACACACTAATGCAAATGACATCTTCATAAGTGATGAAGAATATGAAGATGAAACAGAGATGGCCTACTTGGAGCCAAGACATGTGCCCCTTGTCTTAGGGCCGCATACCAATGCCAATGGTTTTTGGATAAGTGATGATGACTTTGAAGATGAGACTGAGATGGCTTATCTTGGGCCTCACCACTTATGGTAAGTCAACATGCTGGTAGGAAGAGAAGTGGCACTTCATGCCATAGACCCTAGCTTGTGATTTTTGGGGAGACCTATCGACTTAAATGCCATTTACCATGCAATCAATCCCCCTCCACCTACATTCAGAGAGCTCTTGGAACCCAATGATCCTATTATCCGACCTACTCATGGACCGGATCCAGAGATTCCTTTTCCTCTAGAGCCTCAACGTGAGTATGGAGGGGAAACCTATGAGACAAGATTTCACCCATGTGGTCCTGGAGATTTCATTCCATCCATCAATACAATCTCCATTGATTTGACCACTCCACTTCATAACCCAATAGATCCTACCAAACCATTGTATCTTGATATAGATGCTATTGATTGGGATCACGTTGATTCGCTTGTAGAGCCTGAGGATCTTTTCCCTAACGAAGAGGTGTTACAACCATTTCATTTTGCATCAGGATGTGCATATGACGTGTTCCATGCTGGTTTGGATCCTGAGTCAGTAGGACCTATAAATCCTATCGATGACATTCATTTGATACCCACACCTCACCAACTAGAGGATGGGTCACATATGGCTATAGAAGTGACTTTCGAGGTGGACATCAGTGATGATCCTACTCAACCAAAGAAATTCAAGTTTGGAGAAAGTCTATCTCTAGAGGAACAAGCCATCATGATTCCTCTCCTCAAGGAGAGGCTAAATATTTTTGCTTGGACTTACAAAGACATGCCAGGGCTTGATCCAAAGTTAGTTGTACACAACCTTTCATTGGATCCCATGAAGAAGCTAGTCAAGAAAAAGCTGAGGAAAATGCATCCAACCATCACTTTGATGGTGAAGAATGAGTTACAAAAGTTTTTGGATGTGGTTTTCATAGTTCCTATTGACTATCCTGAATGGGTCTCGAACATGGTGCCCATGGGAAAGCCTGATGGAAGAGTCTGTATTTGCATAGACTTCAAAGACTTGAATAGGGCAACTCCAAAGGATTCATTCCCATTGCCAAACATAGATGCTCTTGTTGATGCCACTATAGGCCATGAGATGCTCTCCCTAATGGATGGGTTTTCTGGATACAATCAAATCCGAATCAAACCCGAAGACCAACATAAAACCACTTTTATCACTCCATGGGGAACATTCTATTACAAGGTAATGCCATTTGGCCTAAAGAATGTTGGTGCCACGTATCAGTGGGCCATGACATACATATTTCATGACTACATGCACAAAATCTTAGAAGACTACATGGATGACTTGTTGGCCAAGTCTTTAGTGTGGCAAGAGCACGCTAAAATCCTTGAGAAAGTCTTCGATCACCTCATTGAGCACAATGTCATATTGAACCCTAAGAAGTGCGTGTTTGGCGTGACTTCTAGTAAGCTCTTGGGTTTCATCATTTCTAAGAGAGGCATCGAAGTCGATCCTACAAAGGTAAAGGCTATATTGGAAATGGCCACCCTACCAACATTAGGGAGTTAAGAAGCCTACAAGGCAAGGTAGCATCCATCAAATGGTTCATTGCTCAATTATCAGATAAGTGTCGACCCATGAATCGATTGCTATGCAAAGGAGTCCTTTTTCATTGGGATGAAGAGTGCCGACAAGCCTTTGCAGAGATCAAAACTTACCTGGAAACACCACCGATATTGGCTCCACCAAGGCCAGACGTACCATTTTTACTATACATATCGGCTACTGATTTCACTTTGGGCACCATGTTGGCCCAAAAGAATGCACAAGATAAAGAGCAAGTCATATATTACATCATTCGCACCTTGGTGAGTTATGAGCTAGGGTATGCGTATGTAGAAAAGTTGTGTTTGGCAGTGGTCTTTGCAACCAGAAAGTTGCGACACTACATGTTGAGCCATACGACCTACGTTATATCAAAACAAAATCCTTTGTAGTACATGATGAACAAGACCTATCATAATACACGTACGACAAAATGGATCATGCTATTGATAGAATTTGACCTAGAATTCATAAGCCAAAATTCCATCAAGGGACAAGTCATAGCAGATCAATTAGCAGAGGCACCTCTTCAGGATAGCAAGCCTCTCACCATAGAATTGCCCGATGATGTAGTCTTTACATTATCAGATCCACCCAAACCCGAAGAACCTGAGAAAGAAAGAGACATGACATTATTCTTCGATGGTTCAAAGTGCGAACAAGGGGGCGGAGTAGGGATTATCTTTATCACACCGTAGGGTGCTCCATTGCCCTTATCATTCAAACTAGACTTCCCTTGCACAAACAATAACACAGAGTATGAGGCCCTGATCTTAGGACTCCAAACAACTATCGCAATGGGCATTAAAATATTGAACATCTTTGGTGACTCCTTGCTCATAGTAAATCAAGTCAAAGGATTGTTCCAATGTAGGTGCCCACTCCTAAAAGCTTACAAGGAGCTTGTTGACACTTACCTAGCCCGACTAGAATGGTATGACATCGAGGCAATCCCTCATACATCAAATAGATTTGTAGACACCATGGCATCTTTGGGATCCTTAATCCCTTAGAATATATCTACTGATTTCACAACCGTTCACGTTAAGGTGCTCACGCACTCAGCGATACAACGTGAGGCTATTGACAATCTAGAGTCAGTCAACATGATCAATATTGAACCAAATTAGGAGTGGTCCTTCAGAGCTAGAGAGTTCTTACAGATGGCACCTTGGGGATCTTTGATCTCCCAAGGTCCTATGGAGTGTGGTGCAACCATTCACCATAGGGTTGTCTCTCAATATGTATTCATGAATTTCGAGAAGTAGGAGGGACATGTCATCTTTTCTATAGAAACTATGGCTTACCAAGATTGGCTCTCCCAAGTGTGAGATTTCCTAAAGCTTGGAATGGTACCACAAGGCCTATCACATGTTGAAAGATGAACATTTAAATAGAAGGCAACAAGGTACATCTTTTTGGGAGAGATTATTTATAGGTGAGGTTATGATGGAATGCTCCTTCATTGTCTTGAGTCGCAGGAAGCATCTTGGGCAATTTCATAGGCTCACGATGGTACGTGTGGTGGTCACTTCAGTGGCATGGCCATCATTAAGCGCATCTTGAGAATGGGTTACTATTGGCCCACTATGGAAAAATACTATTGTGAGTATGTCAAGAAATGCGTTAAATGCCAGCATCATGCGAACCTCACACATTTGCCATCACAAGCCTTGCAACCCATCCAGGAAGCATGGCCCTTCTCGTAGTGGGGACTAGACTTAGTTGGGAAGATCTCACCCCCATCCTCAAGCTGACACACATTCATCATAACGACCACTGAGTATTTCACCAAATGGGTCGAAGCGATCCCCTTGACATCGACAACTGGACCAAGGATTGCGGAGTTTATACTCCATAATATCATAAGTCATTTTGGGGTCCCTTCAAAAATAATATCGGATAATGGGCCATATTTCAAGAACAAAAATGTGCATGTCTTTGATGAACAAATACCATATTCAACATAGTTTTTCAACACCCTATTATCCACAAGCAAATGGGCAAGTAGAAGCCTCAAACAAAATAATAGTCACCATATTGAGGAAGACAGTGAAAGATAATCACAAGGATTGGCATCTACAATTACCTCTTGCATTATGGGCATACAGGACTAGTGTGTGGATGCCCACTGGGGCAACACCATTTTCACTTGTATATGGCACTGAGGCCATCATGCCCCTAGAGTTGGAAATTCCAACCCTACGCATAGCATTACAGGACTTCATAGATGATGACACCGCGTGACAAGCCCACCTTGATCAATTAACGCTTCTTGATGAACGTAGAGTCAATGCCTTGGAGCATCTCCACGTTTATCAGGGTCACCTTGCATGAGCTTACAATAGTAAAGTCCACTTAAGGGAATTCAAAGTTGGAGATCTTGTGCTCAAAGAAAACCAACAAAACTCAAATCTGCCACCGCACCTACGAGACAAATTTACGATAAATTGGATAGGTCCATACATAATCTCGGAAAGGGTTGGGCCTGGAGCATATCACCTCACATCATTGGATGGTGTTGAAGAGCTTGAGCCTCTCAATATCATCCACTTGAAGGCATTTTATACATAAAATACAAAAACATTCAAATATACATAAAATACAAAAAATCATAAAAACATAAAATATTCAAAAAAAAAAAAAAATGCTCCAAGGGTATCTTCACACTGCTTGGTCAAAATTCAATCAAAAATTCTCCAAGGGTATCTTCATGCCGCTTGGTCAAATTCAATCAAAAATTCTCCAAGGGTATCTTCACTCCACTTGGTCAAATTCAATCAAAAATTCTCCAAGGGTATCTTCACGCCGCTTGGTCAAAATCAATCAAAAATGCTCCAAGGGTATCTTCACGTCGCTTGGTCAAAATCAATCAAAATTCTCCAAGGGTATCTTCATGCCACTTGGTCACCTCAATCAAAAATGCTCCAAGGGTATCCTCATGCCATTTGGTCACCCCTAAAAGCCCCAAAGGCACAATAAGCCCTTTGGTCAAAAATAATCAAAAGCACAAAAACAATACAAAATAATCAAAAGCACAAAAACAATGCAAAAATCAAAAATACAAAAATATTTGCATCTTACATTTGCATCCACATAGTTGCATTACATTCATATCCATTGCATTTGCACATGTTATGATCACAATATTGCAAACGATACCACAGTTTGTATCACAACCACAAATCCATCTTCATCCATTCACCCATGTGTGTAACTGTGTTTTTCAACACAACCATTTAATGTTGCTATACAGAATAGGATAAGGTTTTTTGGTCATTCAACCATATCTAGTGGTCTTATCAGCTTTTGTGGAAAGCCATATTGATTAGTAGAGGGCAAGGTCTAGTGGTGATAGTGCCTAGCATACTTCAGAATCCCATCACTAATTAAAAACAATAAAATCCTAGTTGGTACAAGGGAAAGATAAAAGTTGCAAAAGTGGTCTAGGTTACCTTAAGTGAAAAGGATCTTCCTTGCTTATCCCCCTGTGCGACCGATTCAAAGGTGTTGAGAATTGGCAAAAGGACAAGTTCCACCCTACCCAGTTAAATCCCTTGCTTTCATTAAAACAAGCAAAAATCCTAGAGTCAAGCAAAATTCAAAAGCAAAACAAGTGATTATCATCACTACATAAATCCCTTGCTTTCATTAAAACAAGAAAAATCCCAAAATCAAGCAAAATTCAAAATCAAAACAAACAAGCAATCATCATCCCTACATAAATCCCTTGCTCAAGAGAAAAACAAAAAAATCAATAAAAAATAAACAGTGATTTTCATCACTAAGCATGAGCAAGTATCCCAAATAAAATGAAGAAAATAAGGGAATGGAGCTTGAATCCCTAGAATTCTCAACATTGTACAAAATTGGAAGGTGATCCCCATTACAGGTTTGGTGTACAACCATGCCTAGCAATGGTGATACCCTTACGCATGATGATATGTCTATCACAATAGCATCTTGCATTTGTGTAGACCAATATTTGCATGTGGATGAGCTAGCTTTAGGTAACCCAATGCTACCTAGTGGTATAGTCCAACTAAGTCCAACACAGGATAAGATGAACAATTGAGGATCCACGATCTTAGCAATGGGCTGAAAGAATCCTGCCTAACATCGGAGGAAATGCTTGAGTTCTATCTAAATATATTCATTTGCACACACAGGGATAATGAGTATCTAGGTCCATGATGAAAGCCTTGCTTTTCAAGAGTCTTGTGTGGTCAGTACGCAACTGTTGATAGGGTAACTAGAGTGTTTGAGTCTCAGGAAAAACCTCAAAACTTCCTACATAGCAACAAATCATATCATCAATCGCATCATCAATTTTCTTTATGAGGTTTTGTGAATTAGAAGGTATTAACAAAGTAGGCTAGATACCGGATAGATGTCAGAAATGATATTTAGATGACCACTGACTATTTTGTATCTTTTAAATTACAGAAGCTTATCAAGAAACTGCACACATTCCATGCCATTACATTTCACATATGGATTCTCAAATAATTAATTCTTGTGATAAGAGTGATTATTTACATTCATAACTAAAATACTTTCTGTGGTGTCGCCCATTGGATTGTGAAAATCATATCATATGCATTCCTTATGTTTTAAGTGATTAAAGCATATAGGTTCATTTACATTAGATCAAAAACCATGTAGATAATACATTTCACACATTGCATTTACCACATCATAACATAAGTCGAATGCATACAACTAAAAGCAAAATTTAAACATGCATTTAACAAATAACATTGCATCCATAAATACATAGATCATCAATCATCCATCTACACCTAAAATCAGATCATTGCATCCACATACATTACATCATATAGCCATAATCAAAGCACGTGAAATCCCATAAACATCCACATATGCATACATCATAATCCATCTATGCACACCATCATAAATCCATCACTAAGTCAACTCATGATACATCACATCATAAACAGATCATATAAGCATCTACATTACATCCATCTAAAACATCCACATCATCATGAATATCACCTATCATCTAACACATACATCAACTCATCATAATGCCATCATCACATCGCATAAATAAAACAAAAAACATAAGCAATAAATACACATAATGAGTCATAATGTAAAAATCTCATATAAATATGTGTACCAAGTACCAAGATGTACAAAAATGCCCATAGGCTATAGTCATATAGGTCAGCTGACCTCAAAAATAGAAACCAAGTGCATCATCAATCAAACTAGGCCTGCACCCCCTGTAGCACCGCCCCCTATGGCGGGATCCCTGGGAGTATGATGTGAGCTAGATCCTGTTGGTCTCTCTGTATGAGTCTGGGTCCTCTACCTAGGCCGGATGGAAGACTACCCTGATGTGGAGCACCCGCTAACCGTGATCCACCTGCACCTACCCTCTCCCTAGGAGTGGCTCCTAGCCTCCTAATCTGCATCGAGAGAGTGGTAATGTAGGTTGCATCATCAAAAATCTTTACCTCATACTCATCTAGAAAGCCCTACATCTGCCTAGTCTCTACCCCTAGATCTGCCTCTGTAGGAACCTGTGGTGTGGGAGGATCAACAACAATCTGCATCCTAGTAGCACCTCCCCCGATAGCAGCCTGTAATACCTATATCTGAGCCATGAGCTGTGCTATAGTAGCATCTCGTTGTACTATGGTGGCATCTCGTAGTGCTATAGTAGCATCACGCTATTGTACCTAGATCTTGGCCGACTGGAGCTTGACCTCTACCTCATGCAATTGCACCCTAAGAGGAGAATCTCTCTCCTTGAGATCCAACTCCTCCTCCTCCTCGAGAGCCTCCTGCTCCTCCGCTACCACCTGCTCTACCGGTTGGCCCCATCCCTCAGTCCTAGCTCGGACTCTACGCCCTGCTAGATCTGCACCTCCATCACCGCCATCATCCTCATGGCCTAGACTACCATCACCATGCCACATCTGATCCCCCCACCACTATGCAAAGGCCTCTGTCACTCCCTCATCGACACCTACATCAACTATCAAGGCATCCTCCTCATCAAAAAGCTCTGTAATCCATGGTAGGGGAAGGTCCCTCTCTACTGTAATGCACCTATATAGGACTGGGACAAATGGCACATCCTGCTACAACCCATACTGATGAAGGATGCGAGAGTAGAAGAAATACTCTCTGATGTCGACCTTGTAGCCAATGATCCATCGCTCGCACCATGTCCTAGTTGTGAATCTAGCTGGATCATCCCATGTTGGGCACTCATGATATGGGTGCCATATGATATCTCTGGCCTATAGCCTAGTGAAAGTAGCAATGTAATGGGGGAGCTCCCTCGCATGAGGGTGGCTCTTGCGCTTCTCGCGCTCTCGAGCCCATCTATTGGCATAACACTACATCGAACCATCAATCTCGGAAATCTCTATGGGGAGCCCTCTAGGATGATCTATACGGATATGCTCCCATCCCCATATCTATAGGAGCAAGCTGCATGTGATGCTGACACGACCCCATCGATGGATGTGATATAGCTCATCATAGCACTATGCTAACAAAGACCTACCCCATGCATAGATGATAGGCTCCTCGCCATCCACCAAATCCTGAACCATCACGAGGAGGTTCCACGAGAACCTCAAGCCTAAGCAGTCTAGGATAAGAACATTGCTGACAACCATCAGCAACACAACATGCCTCGTAGAGAAGACCCTCTCCCTATACCACCGTAGAATAGATACACCACCATATTTGTTGTCCTAGAAGGCAGCCGCAGCATGCCTCCTGAACACCCTAGAAAAAATTGCATCATGATCATTAGTGGTCGAGGAGACGATGGCCACTCCATCAAAAGGAAGTCAGAAGATCCTATACACGTCCTCCGATATGATAGTCATCTCGTCGATAGGAAGGTGGAAGGTATTAGTCCGAGGGTCCCATCGATGAGCCAAGGCAATGAGGTAGGCCTGATCCACCATAATCTGAGGAAGCTTGGTCGCATACTGTAGTCTATGGGCCTTGAACCAGGCCCAGTCCATAGTAGTCATACGAGGTAGGAGGTCAAGCAAGAGCTTCAGGTCCCGAGCCCGAGTAGTAAGAATCTAAGGAAAGCAATCAAAGGTATAACTACAGTGCATCTAAGGCATAAAACGTAATAAAACATGGAAAATAGTGCAAATAATGATAGACTATCCTAAGTCTAAGTGAAAAGAGCAATAAATGCACCTAATCATGCAACAAGAATCAATTAATCACCTCAAAAATTCAAAAAAATCAAAAACAACCTAAGGCTTCTTGGTCGCTCTCATCTACAACGACCAAGAATCATCTGCATTGAAGCTGGCAGCGACCAGGTTCCAACGGTCAAATTTTTGATCATTGGAATTTTGAACCGACCACTGCCATCGACAGCGGCCAAGCCATGGGCCAAAATGGCCACTCTGAGTGGCAGCGATCGATGGGCGACATGACAGACGCATACGCCCTAGGCCAATAAAACAAAAAAAATTGAAAAAAATAAAAATGGGGACAAGCCCACCAAATTAAAACCTAAACTAAGCCTATCTATGGATTCGGTTCATTGCCAACGAGTTTAGTGAGGTTCATTTACCGGTTACTTAGTGAGGTTCACTTTTACCAACAAAAAATACAAGCAAGGTTAAGGGTTTCAAAGCATACCCGAGAAGCTCCGGCTCCTCCACTCACAGATGCCTCACCCTGCACAGCCATTATCCTCGACGAAAATGCTCCAAGTTGCAAACTATCACTTTCTCTCTAGAGCTCTGAAAAGTGAATCGCCAGCTGGAAGAATGAAAAGTCAAAACCCTAGGCTAATTTTTATATTTCCAAATTATGCCTTGGCCACTGCTGTCATCAGCGGCCCGCACTTCTTGGCCGCTGCGGTCGAGAGCGGCCACAAGCAGGCATCTGATAGCCGTTGGAGCTGACAGTGGCCAGAAGCACAACCAAAAATAGAGGAATTCCTCCCATGAGAAATAACAAAAAAGGTCAAATAAACACATTTTGATGGTTCATAATCATCATAATGCTCAAAATAACAAAAAAATCACATAAATACAAAATCTCAAGTAAGCCTCGTATCCAGTTACTTACTCTATCAACTCAACGGTTGTAGCGATTTGCACTCCATGCAATTCGGTGAGATGAGTAAGTTACCATAGGGCTACTTGGGGTAAATTAATCATTTTGGAATGGTGATGAACCCCCTCAAATCTCGAAGAAGACCAAGATGGTCGGACTGCTCCATGGGTACGATGGAATCATCCTAATTCCCTTATGACATAAAAGCACTGAGCCAAGTGATTCAACATAAAGCCTAAATAGAATCGTTCATCCTAACTCCCTAAGAAGGCCATTTATGGTCGGACCGCTCCATGGGATAGGGATGAATGATCATCATAAATAGTTGAGATCACACTTGGATGGGGGTTTGCCCATTTAAAGAACAAGCACTAGAAAGGAACCAAATTAGTCATATTGGTCAAGTGACTTGTCGCTTCATTAGTTGCCCTTCCCTCATCAATTCATTATGTGAGGGGGTAGTTCAAATCTTCAAATAATCATAATCAAAGTCAACCAAAGATCACTCAATCATATCAAAATTACATTCATCCTACGAATCATTGTAGACAACTATTACAAAATTTCCCTTGTTTGTTGGGTTCATAAGAAAAATATGACATTTTTAGTTCGTAGCTCTCCTCCGATCAGATCTCATTGTAGTGACATAAGCTACCCGATTGTGTTTGAGGAATGAGTGCAAGTGAATATGTGCAAGCCCTATGCTAAATTAAGCCTTCCAATACATTGAAGCAATGATTCAAGGGTGCACATCATCTTGCATGATTGGGCCATCCAACATTGATCATACCAATGATCATCATACACCCTACAAACATGGTAGTCTACATTTTTGCTCAGCGTTGTGTTTTTCCCACATAGTGCATCCCAAAAAGGGGCATCTATAGACACCTAAAACACGTCGTGTTTAGGAGAACTACTCACATGGGCACATTCATAGATCATGTGACTAAACCTTGGAACCATCCAAGTGCCAAAAGTGGTTTTCACCACTCATCTAGGGCAGTTTTGGCCCATCCAAGCCTGGCCGCTATGAACCAGAGCGGCTGAATCTTGGTCGCTGAAGCTCAGAGTGGCCAATCCCTAGCCACTGCAGATGACAGTGACTAGACCCTAAAATGCAATTTGCCATCAAACCAGCCTAATCTCGGGTGGAAGTGGTAGTTTGCATGCAATAAGGCCAAGCAAGGACAACTTTGCATTCCTCCTCACAACCAGTCTACATGAAAGACTCAAGTCTAGATTTAGACATCAGTTAACTGGCCCTCAAGGGTAGACAAAGACTCAAATTCTCATGCTAACAAATAGTTTGTATGCAGGATTCAATCCTAGGGTTTTTAGACCTAAACCTAGGACCTCAACACAATATAAGGTGCAAACCTAAGAGCACCAAGGGATCGGCTAGAATCAATTGAGGACTTTATTTTATCATCTTGGAGAGCTTTTGAGACTTGAAGAGCTTCTCTTGCAGTGAAGCCCTATCGGATTGGAGAGCAAATTGGAGCACCTTTTAGGAGCAACGAAGTGCTAGCCAACTGAGGGGTTATCATCTACAGGATATTCAATACATCGGACAAAAGCGACAATCATTTCAACATCAACAACAAGCCTAGATCCATAGCCTTGGAGCAATAGAGATAGGTTTTCATCTTAGCGGCCACTATCTCGGATAGTGGCCCATAGGCCTAGTCTAGGGTTCTTAGCATTAGGTCCTTTCATTTAGCTTATTACATGTTTTCATGCCATTAGCATAGATCTGATTTATTTCATGTACTTGCATTCATAGCATTAGTTTCTATTGTCATTGAGCATATTTCTATTTATCATTAGGGTTATCACTAACAACCTTATCCGGGGAGGCAATCTCGGACAGCTGAGCGTTTGTTGTTGTTTTCATGCTTGCAGGACTACAGGTTCACTGGATAGGTTATCAACATACGAAAGCAAGAGGATCCCTCTAGGAACCAGACCTAGAGAAGGAGGCATCTGTAAGCCCTCATACAGTTTTGTGTGCATCATCGGGAAGCCTACGAGAGTGCATCTCCCCTTGCGAGGGGATATCACACATCCGCTGCCCTATTTTGTAAAATATGTATCAAAATGAAGGGAATCCCTCAGAGGGATCTATATGTAACCAAACTTGAGAAAAAGCAATAAAAAGCATTACCTATTCATTTCTTCATATTTTGGTTGTATCTTTCATTTAATGCATGATTAAGTAAATAATATTCGCAAATAGAGTGGTGGACGGTGCACCGCTTCCCGGGGTCACTACAAGTAGGCCTGTTAATAATTTCAATAATAGCCTACAAAATATTATGCTTCAGAAACCTCCTCAAAGGAATTTCATGAGACTTAGTATCCCTATGGAATCAGTTTTAAAGAAACTATTAGATGCTAAGGCAATAGAATTACCTCCAGTAATACTGCCATATACTACAGGTCATTGGTATAAAGCATATCAGTATTGTGCATATCATAGAGGAGAAGGAAATTGGACTAATTCTTGTAAAGTATTGAAACATGTGGTTCAAGACTTAATTGATGTCGATTACATTGACACAAGTAGTTTTCAGTCTTCTAATAGCTAATCAAATCAGAATAGAATGAGACAAGCTAATCAAGTGTCTTATAACAATGTACCACACCAATATAATAATAACATGGTCAGAATGATAACATCTACTTCAAGAAAAACAATACATAATATGGATGAGTCAATAAAAATTCCACTCTTAGAACTTTTACAAAATTCTCAAGCCCATAAAGAAGCTATGATAAATTTTTTGGAACAACAACCAGTGCCCTCGAATATCTCCCTGGGTGACATGACAAAAGTTATAGACTCTCTTTGGAAGCCTCGTCTAACATTTTTAGATGATGATATGACTTCTTTAGGAGTACAAGCATATTCTTCGCTATATATCATTGCTTACATTGGTGACACCCTTATTAGGAGGGTGATTATTGATAATGGTTCTTCATGTAATGTTTGTACATATCGTTTCCTTCAAAAGTTTGGATTGAAGAAAGATAATTTGATTACATCCAGTGACATAATTAAAACTTTCAGCAATGATTCTCAAGAAGCTTGTGGCACTGTTTTACTCCCTCTTAGGATTGGACCAAAAATTTTAAACACAATGTTTTATGTGGTGTCTTGTCTTGCATCTTTTAATCTTCTTCTTGGATGACCCTGGATTCATGCAATGGATATTGTCCCTTCTAATTTTCACCAATGCATAAAATTTTAATTTAAAAACTGAATCATTTCTATTATGGGTGATCCTCATCCATTCGAGTTTTGTTCACCATAAGAGCTTGCTCAAGTTAATTTATCACAGTATTCCTCTAAAAATTCTTCTACAAATGTTTCATCACAAGATCAATATGATTCTTCTTGTTTAGATATTCTCTTTAAGGGATCTCATCAAGGTTTAAAGTGGAATGTTAAGGATGAGGGCCCACCCTCACCTAAAGTCTTAACCCCAGAGTCATGTGTTACATATGAGGATTTATCTTAGAATGATATTGACTTTGATGGGTCTATCCTTTGTGCAGTGTAGGTTGAGTCTTCTAGTTCTCAAGTGGACTTTGGTTCTATGTTCCCAAGGACCTTGAGCAATTAGGAGTGATTCCTACCCCGCCTCCACTTGAGGATGAGTTGTCCATCCTTATCGATGAGACCATATATGTGAACATAGGTTTTGAGAAAACCCCTAGAATCCTTAAGTTAGGCAAAGCCTTGACTATGAACGAGTAGGAGTAGTTGACCAATTTATTGAAATAATATCATGATATTTTTGCTTGATAATATACTGACATGCCTGGGCTTGATCCCTCTCTTGTCATGCATCATTTGGTAGTTAAACCTAGTGCTAACCTTGTTAAGCAAAAAATTCGAAAGATACATCTGAAGGTCACCCTTTCAATCAAGGAGGAGCTCCAAAAACTCCTTGATGTCAGTTTTATCAAAGCCATCGACTATTTTGATTGGATCTCCAATATCATTCCTATAGCTAAGAAGGAAGGAACAATCAGAGTATGTACCAAATTTTGGGATATTAACTTATCGTGTCCCAAGGACAATTTTCCTTTGCCCAACATAGATCAAATTGTAGATTTCACTACAAAATATGGAATGCTTTCTCTCATGGATGGTTTCTCGGGTTATAATAAAATCATGATTGCTCCTGAGGACCAGGACAAGACAACATTCACCACCCCTTGGGGTACCTTCTACTGGAAGGTCATGCCTTTTGGCCTTAAGCATGTAGGATCTATCTATTAGCGGGCCATGATTTATATTTTCCATAACATGATGCATGATATTCTCTAGGACTATGTGGATGACCTTTTGGCTTATTCCTTAGAACGAAAGGATCATGTCCATGATCTAAGATGAATCTTTGAAAGGCTTAGACAATATAAGGTTCATCTTAAACCTACTAAGTGTGTGTTTGAGGTCACATATGGCAAGTTGTTAGGTTTCATAGTGTCTAGGTGAGGCATTGAAGTAGACCCTACCAAATTAGCAGCTATCATTGATATACCTCCTCCTTGTACCTTGATCAAGCTTTGTAGTCTGCAAGGTAAGTTGCATTCTATCCATCGATTCATTGCCTAGTTAGCCGATAAGTGTCAACCTTTCCTTCGACTTCTTAATAAGGATGTGGTTTTTCAGTGGGATCTCGAGTGTCAGAAAGCTTTTGATTATTTCAATAGGTATCTTACCTTCCCACCTGTTTTAGTTCCCCCTATACCTAGTAGGCATATATTGCTTTACATAGCAGCCACTGCTCATGCTTTAGGAGCCATGTTGGCTCAGCATAACGATGAAAATAAAGAAAGAGCTATCTACTATATTAGTAGCACTTTGGTTAGCTATGAGACCAGGTACACTCTCTTAGAGAAGCTTTACCTTACCGTAGTGTTTGCTTCTCAAAAGCTGAGACACTATATGCTTAGCCATAAGACGTTAGTAATCACAAAGTTTGATCCCTTGCATTACTTGATGTCTAAGCCTCACCTATCTAGTCGAGCCGCTAAATGGGTGTTGGCCCTTAGTGAGTTTGATTTAACTTTTATAGGTTAGAAGGCTATCAAAGATCAGGTGAATACTGATTAGTTAGTCTTCACTCCCATAGAATTTGCCCATCCTATAGTTGTTGAGTTTTTCGATGAGTGCTTCAATGTTGAGATTGAAGAGTCCGAGTCTTGGACTTTATTTTTTGATGGAGGTCGATGCATGAAGGGCACTAGAGCTCGAGTTATTCTAGTTACACTGTAAAAACAACTCATCCCTTTGTCCTTCAAGATTTATTTCTCTTGCACTAATAATACTTCAAAATACGAAGCTTTGATCCTTGGTCTTAGAGTAGCCTTAGCTTTGCAAGTTAAGGTCCTTTCGATCTTTGGTGACTCTCAACTTGTGGTTAATCAGATTAACGATGTTTATCAAACTCGGGATGATAAACTTAAACCCTATAAGGATATCGTTACCAAGTTGTTGTCTTCTTTTTCTCAGGTGACCATAGAGTCTATCCCTAGATCCTCAAACTACCATGCAGATGCTATGGCTACTATTGCATCTTTGTTCCCTTTAGATTTAGAAAATGATCAAGCTTCAATTATCATCCGATAATGGTGATTGGAACTCAGGTTTCTAAGTTCATCTTCAACCAACTCCTTAGTAGGTTTGGGATTCCTTCGGTGATTATTTCTAACAATGGTACTCCTTTCAAGAACAAGGATATCCCTAATATTTGTGCTAAGTACAAAATTCAGCACAGATTATCAACTCCTTATTACCCCTAGGGTAATGGACAAGCCAAGGCATCTAACAAGTCCTTGATCAAGATTTTGAAGAAGCTGGTTAATAATATCGGTCGTGACTGGCATACCTAGCTTTATCCCACCTTGTGGGTATATTGTACTAGCATGCATACTCCTACAGGAGCCTCCCCATATATATTGGTTTATGGGTTTGAGATAGTGTTCCCTTTTGAGCTAGATATCTCTTCTTTGTGCATCTTGTTACAATATGCCGATGTTGGTGATGAGTTTTGTGCAAAAAATTTGCACTAGTTGGAGCTACTGGATGAAAAACACATCCATGCCTTACAGCATTTGTGAGCCTATCAGGATAGGCTCTGATGATCTTATTCTAAAAAGGTTTACAATCATTCTTTTGAGATTGGGGATCTTGTCCTCAAATGAAACCAATGGAACACTAATGCTCATGTTGATCTTCGAGGTAAATTTCAGCCCAATTGGCTAGGGCCTTTTGCTATAACAATTAATTTTGGTTCTAGTGCGTATAAGTTAGCTTCCATAGATGATAAAGAGCTTAAAGAACCTATGAACATAATGCATTTGAAAATATATTATGCTCAGCTTGTTATTTATTTTACATATGCATTTAGTTAGGTCACGTTGCATGTTTTCTTGACATATTATGCACACTTGCCTATCATATTATGCATGATTGCTTGACATTCTGTTCTTGCACTTTTGCTTGTCATATTTGCATTATTGCTTGCTCATGACTGCTTGTTCATATAGTTTCTGGGGATTCATGACAATGGCATGGGATGATACCTAGTTAGGTCATAGCTCACATGCATTGCACTTTCACTAGGGTTATGATGCCTAGCAAAGCCCCAACCTAGGGCCCATGCATTTTCATCCCTTCTTCTCTTATTTGCTTCCTTTACTCTTTCTTCTCTTCTTTCTTCTTGTATTCCTTGACTTTGAAATTTTTTACAAATGATCATCATTTCTCCTCCAAGTCAAGGAATGCAATCCTCTTTTGAGTATATCCTTATATTTTTGCATGATTCTTATTTCTCCTTTGTCTTCTTTGTTCCATATAAGGATATACATTATTTTCTTATTCGATTGTACACTTCCTCTTGATTTTTCAACAATTGAAACTTCAAGCTGGGGGTACACACATAGTTCTTCGTTCCTCATTTTATTTCTTATTTCTTCTAGCACATGCACATACTCTCATCGTGTTATGCTCCTATTTATTGGTTCATACATACATCCGCATACACCCTCTTGGGTAGTACTGGCATATATATACATCATATTACATAAGCATACACTATAACACCCCTATCAGGCTACGTCTCTCTTTTGACTCACAGCGGGCCCAACACCCTATTACAAGATTAGCTCCTTGGCCATTTTAGCAAGCCTCCGCATACATCCTAACGAGTAATTGCCCCACAACAGTCACTAGTGAGCAATCACCCATAGTGGGTTACACTATACACCTCACTTATTGGTCTATATTTAGCGAGTACTACACCCATAATGGGTTCTTAACTTTATACATGGACCATATTTTGAGCATAACACCCTCTAGTCAGGATTCTGATTTAGCTTTCTTCTTGATTTTAGATGGTTGACCTTTGGAGTTTTATCATTATTTTCTTCTTCTTCTTTCGCCTCACAATTTTCTATTTCCTCTCTTCTTTTCCCTTTTCCCTTCTTCTTTCTTTCCTCTTCTTCTATTCATCCATGCATTTCATGCTAGTTGCATTAGGTTCATACTGTACCCAATGCTCTTTGGTTTGATTGTTTGTTTGTTTGCTTTGTTCTCTATGTTATCTATGTTTTGTTTTTCTTTATTTACCTTTTTTCAAGTTTCTTAAGGAATGTTCATTCCTTTCAAAACTCGAGGGGGTACCCTAGCCATAGAGGCATTAATGGTAGTAATCTCTCACCCCTTTTACCCAAAACCTAGCATTCTTTTATGTGTTGGTTATCTTCTTACCCATAGGAGTTTACATCTTTATTTGATGTATTTACTAGGCCATAAATGCATCAAAGAGGGGGTAAAATGTAGACACGGAAAATTGATCGACTTTAAGTGCGCAATCTTCCTTATTGCCCTTAAGAGGCCCTCACCCTTTTCCAAGAGCAAGGGAAGGCCTCTGTCCCTCCCCTTTTTTAATTTATTTTCCTTTTAGCGAAATCATGCCCCGTCTTTATGAGGTGTGACTTCGCACCAGTGATATCATGCCCCATTAGGACGGGGCACAACTTCGTTGTTTAACCTAGTTTTTTAATTCATTTTAATTTATTATTTTTAAGCCTACTTAGACCCAGTTTTAAACCTTCTCACGTGTTTTGGCGTCGACTGTGAGTTTATTTGTGCTCACTTTCCTTCCTCTAATTTTATCTATAAAAGGAAGGATGTTCTTGCTAAATCAGAGAGATATGCAAATTTTAAGTGCAAGTGTGATATGCAAACTTTTTATGTGTGATCTATATGTGAATTATTTATAGTCTATTCTGATTTACTTTCTTTGTTGCAAGCTAACCCTTGAAGTACAAATTTTAAATTGATCTTATATTGTGTGGATTGGATTGATTTTCTATGTGGCTAGGTGGATTCGTGGTATAGCTTAGAGAGACAAAGTGCCCATATGGATACTTGGTTCTCTTCTACCTGCTTTTGCGATGTCCATTAGGGTTTGATCACTTTTTTGTCTACATTTATTTTATCTTCTGCATTCACTTCTTATTTTTATTTAGTCTATAATGAAATTGCACCTAGCATTGGAGAGGTATGACTTCGCTTGCCCTAATTAGGGCAAAGTTATTCGCAGAAGTGAAATCATACCTTGTATAGGTAGGGTGCAACTTTGCTACTGCAATTTCGTGTCTGCTCTGGCCAAGGCACGATTTTTCTATAGGGCACACCGGGGGAAATTTCTAGATTCTGCTTTTACTGTTACATTCCATTCTATCTCTAGATCATAATGTTGTACTTTTATTTCTATTTTCTACTGTTGTCTTTCTAATTTATGATCAAATATCCAAATGTTAATTTCTACTTTTGTATTAAAAGGTCATTTAAAAGGACCTAGGGGGCTTGATTGCTGCTATATCTATCATACAACGGCCTATGCAGGCCCCCTAATACTAATTTCATTTTTTAGTGTTTCATAAGTGATCTTGTAGGATCAAGAATCTCTTATATCATTGGACAAGAGGTAGAAAAGGGCTAAATCAACCACCGGTCTAGATAAGTGATCTATCAATATTATTGGTTGAGAATCTGGTTTCATTGTCGATTTCTAGGCATCTAAAAGTGAAAAGCATCTAGCTTGCATATAGGGATAATTTTTGTGTATTTACTCCTATATGTTTTTGTTTTAAAGGTTTTCTAAAATAAAACCCTAGGTTATTGAGCATTCAAAAGAAAGAATCATTCCAAGATAGCTCTTGTATGCCTGCATTATGTTTCCAATTGCATTGTTCTATTTTTTGGATTGTCCTTTATCTTTTCTAGTTTAGATCTAGAAAGGCCAAATTTAGGTGATTGCTTGAAATTGAATACATCAAACAATCCTGAATGTCCCAAGGACTTGGAGTGAGTCCTTAAACCATTCCTGGTGAACCCTTCCCCTTAGCATCGAGTGTAGAGTACAACATACCCCCATGGTTCACCCCATAAAGGGGTTCCCTCCTTGCGGATCCAGTCCTTTTGTTTGGGAATTGTACACAGTAGGGTATTTTTCTCCCTCTATAGTGGGATTGGATAATCCATTTGTATAGATCTATATTCACCCTTTATGGGATTGGTTAAACCACCTTGGTGATTAAATTTAATTAAACCTTGATTAAGAGATTTAGTAGCTTGACTTAACCATGAGCCTTATGTCAACTTTGGTTAATATAATTGTAATCTTAATTTGGGAATTAAGTACCAACTATAAACAACCCCATTCACAAATCCATTGTATTAGTATGTGATGCAATATTATTATGTGAGCTAAATTTATGGATGCCCACCTTGAGCATTCACCCATTCTATTTTCATGTTCTTGATCTTTCTATTTTTATTCTCTAACTTTTTTCATATGCATGTTCTGCTAAATGTTATTCTTCATGTGATTTCTATAAAGTATTATAAAAATCCAACATGGTATTAGATTAGAAATGGAGTGACTTACTCGGTTATATGGAGAGATTTTTTTGAAGTATTTTTGAGGAAATATCTCATTCAATCATTTTTAGGGTGTTTCCTTAATAGCCATAGTGGGAACTTAAATCAAGAGGATATTTTATGTAATGATAGTTGATTATATCAAGGGTAATATTCACCAATAGGTTCACTATGTTTCCCTCTTTTGACATTCAACTTGTTTAATTTATTAGTTAATTTTTATGGACAATTCTAGTGATGAATTTAAGAAGTATTTTTTGTTAAATTTGGTGGAATGTATTTTTTAATGTTTCCATAAACCCTAGTTATCTTTTAAAAAAATTTATCAAAAATTTATTTCCTTCTCTTCAAATATTTTTTTTGGCACCAATGTAACACAAATGAGAGGAAGGTCTACATGGATTCTAAAGCTAAGAAGAAGAGCTTGAACATTTGATAGATCACCCCCATTATTGGATGAGCCTTGGGTAGGTTCTAGTGCATGGAAAATACCTTTGATCCACATAACAAGTTTGATTAGTCCATAAACCTTCTATTTTGCTTTGGTAGGAAAGGATTGCTTTATAGGTTATATTCCAAAAATGTTTGTATAGGAAAATTTATGGTATATATAGATGAACCATTAGCATTTTTGTCTTTTTTTTATGAAATTTTAGGGGTCTATAATGTTTATCACTTTTGGTGATTTTCTCATTTAGATACTCTTTTTTGTATCCAAAAAATGGGTGTTTTTCCTCCAATTTTTGAATATTTAATCATTATCTTGACTGGTGTGAAATTTTGAAAGACAAATGTGTAGTGAATTTGTTTTGTGAGAGCATAATATTTTTTGCATTTTGAGAGTATTTTTTTATTATTAGAGGTAGCTTGAAATTTGCCAACATGTCATAGCACAACAGTATAATGGTCTCCTTATAGATCAATGGTTTTAAGTTCAAACCATCATGGCTCTGTCAATGCCCATATAAATTTATTTTAGAGTTTTCATGTGATGGTGATCTATTTGGTGTTGTTGGATCCAACATAGAAGATAATAATAGTCAATATATTTACTACAACATTGCATCACAATGGTATGAAATTTGACTTGTAAGCAGGTGGTATCTAGTTCAAAACTTGACTTCTATTTTTTGCATGGCATGTAAATATTTTTTGTATAAATATAAAGAATGTGTTGTAGGCTCTAGTAGAGAAAATTGCATGTACTAATTTGGTAGTTTATGATTTGTTAGTCATAGTTACTTTTGAAATACTCAACTATTCTACTTTTGCATGACATTTTTTTATATTAATTTTTGATAGCTTAGCATAGCTTGGTCAATGATGTTGACATGTGCTAAGAATATAGTGTGGGAAGGAGCTGTCAAGAATTTCATGTTATCATGAGGTCATCAGATAATATGGATAAAGGAGGGCATGTAAAGCATTGCTTCTATGGCATCTTGAGTTTAAATTCCTTTGCCTTCTCATTGGAATTGTTTGGTTTTGATGATACCGATGTGTGTTCATGTGTAGCTAGTTGGCTATATGGCTAGCTAGATGCTCATTGAGACTTTGGATTGATTAATTATAGATTCAAATTATAGTCACTTTTGGTGTCTTTGAGCACCTTAAATACATATGCAAGTGGTATTGACTAATTAAAAAGTGACTAATCAGTTTGATTATCATATGACCTATGAGCCTTAAGGCTAGATGAACATTCCCTTAGGATTTAGATATAGAAGATTTGATGTGTCAAGATATGGTTGATGATGTGTGTGCTAATATGGAAATTGATAGGTACCCAAATTACTGCTAATAAATTCTTTTTTGCTTATAAATAAAGGATTCAATAGCCCAATTATTTTTTGACACTTGTTTATGCTTCTTCTTATGCATACCCCATAAACAGATGGAGTAAACTTTTGTTTTCTAAATCAACATCCTCCTTCGTAGTAGATGTGGAGGATAGATGTCATTTTTATATTTGATAGTATTGCAAAATATGGTGCCTTTTGAGTGGTCAAATGTATTTTTTTTAATTTAAATGGTTTGAATTCAAATTTTGGCAACTTTTGTTAGTGCATTGAGGGAAAATTTCTAGAGGCTATAACTTTTGCATACAAAAGTATTTTAAGCCTATTTTTTTGAATTACACAATTTTTGGAGCTCTACATAATGGTTGTAATATTTTTATTATATTCTATTGATAAAATATAATTTTTTTGCAAGAGCATTATAGACCAAATTTATCACATTTGTTCAAGAAACTATTATAGTTTTATAGAGGTTCTTTTGGATACAATATGGGTAGGTTTTTTATGATTAGCACAAGTTATGCCTTATTCCTACAAGTGTCTTTCTAACCATAGGGTTTGATTATTAAGAAACCTACTTGTTTCTTGATGATTTAGTTGTTTTATTTTTTATCTTGGAGGATATATTGTAGTCACTATTGCTTGTTGAATATTTCTCATGGGAAGCTTAGCATCTTAAATCTAGAATGTGTAGTCATGAATTTATGTTCAAGGAAGGGTTGATCTAGTTCATGTACCTTTGGAAAGGGAAGATAGTAGGATTCATTTACCCTAATTAGTGGGAAAATTTGATCCAGATCATGCCAAAAGTGCCATAAGAGAAATTGTGTGACTATCTTGAACGTGTAGATATTCCTTATAGAGAAATTAGCAGTCTTATATATGGCTATGGAGGGTCACTTTTGACATGTTACTAATATTCTAGATGGATATGGAATCTTACTTTTTAAATTCTTGGCAATATTCCATATGGTGATGGAGGCTCATTACCTTGTGACTTGAAAATCTTCCAAATGATGCAAGAGGCTTAGAAATTTAGATATTCTTCAACCCAATCAAGCATACATTATGGGGGGAAATGATAGGATTTCTATTATCTTATTTTCTTTGCCTCAATATTATAATATAGGTAGTGTTGAAAAATATAGCAATTTAACCTTATTGGCTAAGTCTATCAAATGAGGTAAGCCTATAGAAAATCTTTGATTTAAGCCTATAGACAACCTTTGATTTAAGCCTACAAACTATAGTATTGTATTCATCCCTTTTAAGTTTAGCTTATCCACTTGTATATATATGTACTCACCCCTTGTAGATCTGGTTAAACCACCTACATTATAACCTTAACTAAACCTTGATTAAAAGGTTTAATAACTTGACTTAACCTTGAGCCTTATGTCATCCTTGGTTAAATTAATTTAGGAATTAGGTATCTACTATAAATACACCTATCTACTGATCCATTATATCAATGTGTGATGTAATATTCTTATATGAATTATTATTGTGGGTGCCCACCTTGGGCACCCATTCAGCTTATTTTTGCATTCTTGATCTTTCAATTTTGCTTCTCTATTCTCTTGCATATTCTTGTGTTCAATGGTATGCTTCATAGGAATTCTAGAAAGTATTATGAAATCCAACACTTTTAATAGGATGGTGATCTAGTAATTTGAAAGGGAGCACTCTAACCACATTATCATTAATATTGGACTAGATTTCAGAGAAATTAAACTTGTTTAACCTAGAGACAACCTAAGAATTTCCCTTTTGATAGTAAGACTATGTATACCATATTTCATTAATATATTTCTTAACTTATAAAAGGGTCATACAAATCGTGGGTCCTCATAACTTAGATCTAGTGAAAATAATACCATCTTTCTATAAAAAAGGTGATCCTCCTATTTTATCCTATTTGCATTTAATTATATTAAGCACCTTTCAATTATATGTGGAATATGCTTTATATTATAGGTCAACCAATTCCATAATTTATATCTTTAATTATAAGCATCTAGATCATAAATTGAGGTAATATAAATACTTTTGACTTTTGAAATAGCCCATGAAACCCTATTGTAAGGAGATCTTTTGCTTTCTAAAAACTTATTTATTTTTTGTTAACTAATACAATTGAAAATTATTTACATTGAATATGGTTAGTGAATAAAGTAATTAAATTAATCCAAAAGTTCAAAACATAATCAAGTTTGAAGCATGTACATTTAACTTGTTGTAGCAATAAGAAGTCCAAATCATTTTTTAATTCTTGGATATTCTAACTATTGATTTATGAGCAAGGTTTTTAGCCCCCTAACATTCTAACTTATCATATTAATTATTTTTTAGACTAGGCTAAGAAATCCTAGAAATAAATCTAGGGTTCTATCATCTTTGGACTTCATGGGATCTTTCTCAAATAATTGTGATTCTTTTTTCTTTTCTCTTGATTTTAAATCTATAAGTTTTAAAGCACCATCCTTAACAAAGACCTTATCTAGAGAGATCCTTGCAATAACTTGATTTAGAAAACCAATGAATATTGAAGGAGTTGCATTGCTCCACTTGAGAACAATTAAGAAAAATTAAATAGAGGATTTATTTTCCTTCTATTATATTTTTCTAATTGTGTACCACCACCATCCTTTGTTGCAATTGATGAAAAAAATTTCCTTATCAAAAATAAATTCGCTTTCATCGGTAAAAATGAAAATAAAATCTTTATAAAGTAAGATAGGTGCTACTTCTAAAATAAAGTATGAAAATTTATAAAATAAGGTGATTGATAAGAAAAAGAGTCAAGATTGCTTTTAGTGTATTATAATTATTAACTCTATCAATATATTGTAAATTATATTTCATTTGTATTACTCACTTTATGATTAAAATTTGGATATGTCAAAAATGAGGATAAAAGGATAGGAATATTGCTTTAATCATCCATTTATCTATACAATCATGCTAAAATAAGCTAAAACTTCACCTTGATTATATGCTTGTTATTTTCTTGTAAAGATGACCATTACTATTATTTATTTGGGCTTAGTTATATCCATAAGGGGGGTAGGATAATCAAAAGTATGAATATGTTGATACTAAATATTGATGGATAATATTATATTAGAATGATATAGAAAGAGGAATAATGAGATGCGTATAGGTTATTTGGGTAGTATGGGATCAATTTGTCTCCAAATTTACTATATCCCAAGTGTTTATGGGGGATCTCTGACCACCCCTTTATTTTTTATTGTTATACATTTAGACAAGACCCCTTACTTTATCATGTGATCACACCCATGGCTATGGAGATATGTATGTAAGATGATGTTATCTCAAAAAATTCCTTAGGGCCTTCAGGGAAAAAAATATTTAACCCATTTATTTATATCGTATTGATTTATGGGCTATTAGGGATATGTGATGGATGATGTCACCTTGTTTATGAGGGGGAAAACCTTGGATACACCTAAATATAGTAGCCCATTTGCACACAAGTTTTGGACTAGGTAACTCATTAAAAGACATGGGAAAGGATGAGCTTAGCTTTATAACCAAGTAATTGGTCATCCATCAAAATTTTGTTTGTTTACTACTAGTATTATTTTTGTTAAAACATATTAGCGTTATTTAGCTTTAAGTAATTGTCTAGTGTTAATCAATAGTGTTTGGGAGGGCACTATAACTAATATCCTTTATGCATGCAATAACATCAATTATCCTTAAAATCAAGTTAATAAATTTAAATCTAACCAAGAATTAAATTTTTAAGTGAACTTCAGAGTTGAATCCCATATCCATCAAATAAACTCTTTCATGCCATCCAAATTGGTCCTTTTTGCAATACAAAACATAAATAACAAAATCTATAGTATTTTTATTATTTTAGTTTATTATTTTTATTATAATATTAATAGTAATACTAATAGTAATATAATTATATCAAGTGGCATTAGCTCAATCGGTTAAATTCCTCAACATTTCAAGGAGGATATCCAGGTTCAAATCTTGCCAAACGATACATGGATAATATCCAAGATTTGTTGTAATACCACTATGTGGTGATGATGTAATGGGTGGGGTCCATTTCAATCCCATATAACCCATTAAAAAAATATTAATATAATAACAATAATATGAATGAGTGTGAGCTAGGATAAAGTGCAAGCCAATATTGAGCAAGAAGTTTGACCAAGAAGTAGGAATCAAAATACATAAAAGGAGAGAGTGCCACTTCTTCTTGTTCTAGATGTTAGGAGAAACTAAAAAATAAAGGATTTATGTAAAGAAAAAACTAGTAACATGGAAGAAAAGTCATTTTAAAAGTATTACTATAAGTAAGGATACCCTAGTTAGAAGTAAGGATGCCCTAGTTAGAATTAATGATACCCTAGTTTACAATAAGAGGAAGAATGAATATATGGAAAATCTTATCCAGAAAGTAGATACTACACCAGAAGTGATTATTGAGGATGAGATGATCCAACATGATCTATCGATTTTTAAAACTAAAGGGTTAATATGTAAGTTCCATGGATATTGGCTAGGTTCTTTTGAGATTCAAAATTGGATCAAGTGGAAAGTGAGGATTAATTCAAATGACTTCATGATTTTCTTCCAAAAGGATTTTTCCTTATTATCTTCTCCAATTCAGAAATAAAGGATAAAGTAATAGATGGTGGTCCTAAATTTATGGGTAAAGATACATTATATTTAATACCATGGAATGACAATTTTTCTATGGAGATAAATACATTTAAAAGGCTTCCAATGTGAAGTAGGATTTTTGGATTTTATTATCAACTCATCAATAAGTAGATTTTGAAGACTATTAGAAATACTCTAGGGGAGTTTATCTAGGAGGTACAAATTACTAAGGAGATCAGGCATGTTGTATATACTCAAATATGCGTTGCCATAGATATTTGAAAACCTTTACTATAGTTTATTAGGATTAAATCTAAATGAAGAGAATGGGATCAACAAGAGGATTATGAAAATATTGCATTTTGATATTACAAATGTTATGATACCTGATGAGGCCAAATATTGCATCATTTTTTATTATTTTAGACATCCTTAATAGACCTTTTTGATATGTTTTAATGTTAATTATGCTGATGAAATACAATATTTACTACTATTTACATGTTTTACTGTTTAGAAGCATAATATTCTATTTTTACTAATTTTTTGTATTTTCTACATAAGTTTTGTTGATAAATAATGATTTATTGTGAAATGTGTTAGTGCAATCATGTGTGGAATATATAACATTCATATCATGCTCTCTGAAGTTGTCAAATGCAGAAAATAGCACTAAAAAGAGGACAAAACTACAAGCTGTGCAAAACTGTTTTTGACTGTTTTAACTTGGACAAATTCCAGCCAGATTTGCATGGCTTGGAATTTGGTCAAATTCAACTTAGGAAAGCGTGTGACTAGGTTGTTGAAAGACTTTCAAGTCTGATCCACAAAATGCTCGTCCAAGGAACCGCAAACTGTGTTAAAAACAGTCATTCTGGCGCTGCTCTGGAACAACAGGGATACTACTCCGAAATAACAGGACTGCTCCGGAATAACCGAAAAAGCATAGTTTTGACCAGAACAGCTCAGGAAAGACAACAAATTGTAGGAGAATGATAAGGATAGCTATGTGAATTTGTTGTGCATATTTTTCAATGCAGAAGACCTCCAGCAAATGTGCAACAAATAGATTTCATTCATGTAACCATATTCTGCATTTTAGGAATGTAGTTTTAACAGCATTCCTAAAATGCCTGAAATCTGAATCATTCCACATCTGATTTAGCATGTTTTTAATATAAATAACCGGATCCCATTTGGGTTGAGCTGTGTAGGGAGAATTAGGATTGCAATTAGTATAATTCTAAATATTATGAAATCAGATTTCTATAGCAGTAATATGCAGAATTTTCTTGCATGTTTTTAATTCAATAAAAAGTGCGGTTCATCGGCTTTACTTTATGATTGAAGGAGTGATTAAGTAGAAAACCAGAGCTACTTCTTGACCTTCTTCTGAACCAGGGAGCAAGGGCCACTCCCAAGAGCAGAAGAAGGTTTTTACCAGGTTTTTTTGTTTAAATCTGTCTACAGCAGAATAAATAAGAAACCTGTCATTTTTCCTGCATTTCCTTATTTTGCTGAAATCATTTCCAGTTTCAGAGTTTGTAGTTTCATTATTATTTCTAAGTTTATTTTTAGATCTGTTCTTTTATTTTGCAAGTTAGTTTATTTTTTGCAATTCTAATTTCAGCAACTTTCATTTCAGCAATTTTAATTCAGTTTTGAGTGCATTTCCAGATTTAGCAAAAATAAATAGGTTTCTTTGACAGTTGTTTCATTTCTACAATTTTATTTCAGCAAGCATAATATAGTTTCCTTTCAGTTCATAGGGTTTAGAGTGACAGAAGAACCCCCAACAAACACTAACTGTTCTGCCAATAAAGCCATTTTTTGAATAGAATGTCTTACATTTGCTTGAATTGACTATTGTAAATAGCCTTAGGACACCTGTCCGGATTGATAAATAATGATCAAATGATGAATTAATCGACACTCATCAATACCAAACACATGGTAAGAGATTGTAAAGTGAAATTATGGAAAATTTAGACATGAGATCAAATTTAATATGAAACAAGAAGTTCACATCATAGTAGAAGCTAGGCCAAATTAGGAATTTTCCATTCCTAATAAAGTGGAAAGAAAAACACCTTTACATTATCAAATGGAAAATGCCATTATGGTTTACTTGAGTCAACCATTAGAAGAAAAAAATAACACAAGGGAGAGGAAATGCAATACACAAGTTAAAATATAAAAGGAGTTAAAGGTGTGAAGAAAGATGGGGTGGTAAATTTTAAAGTGAATAAGGTGGAGGTCAAGGTTAATAAAGGTAAATAATCTTCATTTTCCACCAGTAGCATCAAATATTCTCTTTGCATGAAAAAAAAGTAGTATGGAGTGTATATGTTGCACTTTAGGGTTTCAAGAGAAACATAATGAAGAAATGCATATGGAGTATATCCATAGAAATTTAGGGTTTCTAGGGCAACATAAGAAAGTAATTACAATGGAGGATCATAATTGTACTTTAGGGTATCCACAATAACATAAAGAAGAAAGTGTTAATGAGGTTATTTCTTGATTTTGAGATTCTTTAGAGCAACATAAATCTTTAGAATATGTATCATTATGAAAAATATCAAAAAATAGAAGAGATTTATGAAGTAGAAATTTTTGGTGCGAATGGAAGAAGGAGAGGAAATTTGTCAAAGCATGAACAAAGAGAAAAAATAAATTCAAAGAGATGTTTATTTGGGAAGCCAAAAAAAAAAGTATCATAGGTGTTAACAAGAAGTGAGGCTAATCCCACTATTAAAAATAAAAAGTGATGATGAAAATTATGTCATGGAATATTAGGGGTATGAATATTGGATAGATTCTTGTTATCCAACACATGGTTGCAAATAGAGTATACAATATCTTTAGATATTTTGTTATAAGGATCATATCACAATCCAATTCTTTTGACTTATGATTTATCTAATAATGATCATCCAAAGACATTTCAATTTCAGTATTTGTGGCTCCAAGATCCTAATTTCTTCTAGATGGTTATAGTATGGTAGGATTAAGTATATTTTGAAGGATCATATATGTGCAAGTTTGTTCAAAATATGAATTACCTAAAGGATCAAATGAAGATTTATAATGCCAAATAATTTGGTAACATATTTATGTTGTAATCACAATGACAATGAGAGGGGGGGTGAATCAGTGTGTTCTTTAAAATTTCTAAAACATATGATTTTAAAACCAGCAGCAGTTTAAAGCAGATAAAAGAGACACTAAATGCATCAAGAAAGCATCACACATAACACAACATTTTAACGAGGTTCACCAATGTGGCTACTCCTCAAAAATACTGCTTGGACTACCATCCAAATCCAATCAATGCAAAGCGACAACTTTACATAATCCTTTACCAAAGACCAACTGGAAGGAGCACCAACCCCTTGACTTTATCTGCTACAATGAATGGAGCACCAACTCCTATTTTACCAGCACCTACTGGAAAGAGGCACCAACCCCTTATGCCAAGCTACAACTTGGAAGATAATAATAAAAATTGCAGAATAAAACTTTCACCTTAATTTTCATGATCTTTCATTTTTTTGCATTCTGTTGTATGTCTGCATTCTGCTACTTCTACGCAAAATGATTCACACTATCCGACCCACTTCTCTATATTTCTTTGCGCTCTCTGTCATATTCAGTTTATCGATTACTTCTGTAAACTGTGCACTGTCACTTCGGACTTAGAACACGACTTCTACATATCGCGCTCTTATCATCCATGCACTTCATGATCTGTAGATCTAAATTATGACTCTGCACTTTCCTCAATCGAACTTGATGCAATCACCCTTCTCGCACTTACACATTATCTCATCGCTATATTCTCTATACTACCATTCCAAAGAACTAACACTTTTCTCACTCTCTGGATTGAAACGACTTGCTCTCGGCTTCACGCGAGCTTGTTTCGCACCTTTCACATCTATTGCACACATTAACCTCGCAACAGACCCCCTTTTTATAGAAGAGAATACCATATCAAACATCTTCGACTGTCACTTAAAGATGTCGGTTGCAAACCCTAATGAAGTCAACATGAAACCCTAGAATTTTTTTGGTTGATTAACCTTTGTGATTATCGGCTGCAAACCCTAAAAACTCCCACCGTAATAACTCTAATAAGTGTCAAATTTAAAACCCTAAAGTCGTTCGTTGTAAAACCCTAACACATGTCGGCTTCAAGACCTCAAAGATGTCCGCTGTAAAACCCTAGCAATTGTCGGCTTTGAAACCCTAACGACGTTCATTGTAAAACCCTAACACATGTCGGCTTCAAGACCTCAAAGATGTCCACTGTAAAACCCTAGCAATTGTCGGCTTTGAAACCCTAACGACGTCCACTGTGAAACCCTAGCAATTGTCGACTTCAAACCCTAAAAACCGTCGGCCTTGATTCAAACTTGTCGACCTCAAACTCCTCTACCACCTTCTTCTCCTTCACGTAGCTTATTTCCATGAAATAGCAACACGTCGCGATATCGCGACACTTTTTGTGTCCGTACACCTCCTTGGCTTTGTCGTCGCGAAATCGTGACCTTTTTGGCCGTTGACAGCTTTGCCTCCGTTCTTGTCGTGAAATCGTGACACTTTGATCAGTTGCTGATGTCATCATCATTCTTGTCACGAAATCACGATGCTTCCGGCTTCTGGCGGCTTTTCTCGCAACCTGTCACAAAATTGCGACACTTTCAGCTTTCACTGACATCATCCGCATTCTTGTCGCGAAATCACGATGCTTCCAGATTCTGGCGGCTTTTCTCACACCTTGTCACGAAATCGTGACACTTTCAGCTTTCGCTGACGTCATCTTCATCTTTGTCGCAAAATTGTGATGCTTTTGGCTTCCGTACATTTTGTGCTTCATTCAGTAGCGAAATCGCTACAACTTTGCCTTGTGCTTCCAACTTACTTCTTCTTGAGAAATTTTGACTTGTGCCTTACACTTTCGACTTGAAGTATGATTGTCGTAACTTTGATGTCTCGTACTTTAGACTCGTAGCAAAATCGCTACACCTTTGTTTTGCGCATCTTTTACCCGTAGCGAAATCGCTACACCTTTACTTTGTGCTTTTGCAGCTCGTAGCGAAATCGCTACACCTTTACTTCGTCTCTTTGCAACTCGTAGCGAAATCGCTACACCTTTACTTTGTGCCTTTGCAGCTCGTAGCAAAATCGCTACACCTTTACTTGGTCTTTGTAACTTGTAGCGAAATCGCTACAACTTTTTCACTTAACACTTTCTCTCGGTTTCTGCCAGCGAAAAGTCAACATGTAGCGAAATCGCTACAGTTTCTCAACTTGACTTCTTGGCCTCCGACTTGTCACGAAATCGTGACAGTTTGACTTGCGCCTTCACTCTCCTTACTTCCATCGTGAAATCGTGACATCTCCGACTGCACTTTCTCTCTCCTCACTTTCGTCGTGATATCCCGACATTTCTGGCTGCACTTTCTCTCTCCTCACTTTCGTCGCGATATCGCGACATTTCTTATTGCACTTTCTCTCTCTTTTGACTTGTCGCAAAATCGCGACAGAAAACATGTCGCGATATCGTGACAGTTTTCTAACTTGTCTTTTTCTTCGAATTTTTTCTATCTTCTGCATCTGAATGACTTCTGATCTACCTACCCACTGCATCCTTGGATCTAACTGCCTGTGTTGACAACAATGACAACCTTCTTGCAACACCTTGCTCAACAATTTAAAGAAAAGAAGAAAATTGAATCTAGGCTCAAAATTTAATAAGAGAGTAGAAGTCAATGGAATGGACCATGATTCTTATGTTAAGGAAAAATAATTACTTTTTTATTATGATAATGCATTGAAAAATAAGTCATGTTGGTTCCAAAAATCTAGAGGGAAATGGCTCAAGGAAGGAGATAGAAATATTTAAAAAATCAAGCTACAATAAAACAAATTTTTCCTTTTGTCACATAAAAATAATTTAACTCCAAATGGAAGAAATTTTTAGGAAGAAGAAAGATATCAAAAAGGAAGCAATTAATAATTTAAAAAACTTTTTTTAGATATTAGGCAAGATAAGGAGGCACAAGATAAGCTTTTACAAAATATTCCATCAATTATCACACAGAGACAAAGTAAAAGCTTGATGAATAAGATATCTATGGAGGAGCCACATAAAGTAGTTTTATATTTCCATCCTAACAAGTCACTTGACCCTCATGGAATTATTATAATTTTCTTTCAAAAAAATTAGGATTTATTAAAGAGTGATATATTGATTATGGTTGAAAAGGCCTAAAAGAGGAAGGCTATAATAAGTGAGATCAATACCACTTTTATTAAATTGGTTCCTAAGAAATACAAGATAAAATATTTTGATATTTTTTATCCAATAAGCCTTTGTAATATGATTTATAATATCAATTCAAAAAAAAAAATGGTAAGTTAAAATTTCATTAAAAAAGGGGTTTTGAAAGGGCCCCAAAATCTTTTTACAACAGTTCACCAGACCAAAAAAAAGGATATAGGAAAGGCCAAAGGAAAATCCAAAGGATAGGCCCAAGGATAGGCCCAAGGATAGGCCAAAGGAAAGGCCAAAGGAAATCCTAAAGGAAAAGCACATGAAAAACACGCCCGAAGTAGGAAAAAAGCAACTCTCACCCAAGTGGGAAAATTTTAAAAATCCTGCCCAGCAAGAAAATTGAAAATCACACCCAATAGGAAATTTGAAAAATCTTGCCAAAGCAAGAAAAATACAATTTTGAAAATCCCGTGCAGGGGAGAAACCAGAAACTGATATTCCGTCAAGGGAACACCAAAAAATCAAAATTTCCCAACACAGAACCACCTCGAACAGTAGGATAGAGTAGAAGAATCACAAAGAAGGAACATCCTACCCAGGGAGGACCAAAATACACACAGGGATGCAAGGAAATAGACCAAAACAATATCTCGTACAAGCCTGGAAAATGGATCAGCAATTTGAGGATATCCATCGGCCACAAAATCCCCTTGCAACAAGGTAGAGCTACGCATAGACTAGAGGAAGTAGAGGAAGCAGCAGAGGCAGAACTGCAATCCATGGGAAAGGGGTAGAAATATCCTAAGGAACCCAAAAAAAAGGAGCCATAGGGTTAACGAGCTACAAACATTAAGTCCAAAATCAAAAAAGTAGCAAGAAACCCCAAACAACCTCCAACATCGCCAACAAACAACTTTAGGGATATAGAAAAGGAAGACCAACGGGATCTCAACAACAAGAAAATTAGAGGCTCCTCCAAGCCATGAAAAGACACTGAGAGCCCACTGAGAAGACCACATCTAGGAACCCAAAGAGCAAATCCATAGAAATAAGCATGTGGTCCACCCAGACCAAAAAAAGCTATGAAAAACTGCTCAAGAAGCAACTTTCCCAAAGTCATGACACACCACACCGAAGAACCTCTGAAACACAGCTCAAAGTAGAAACCTAAAAAAACCTGGGATAGATCTGAGACACCAGGGAAAAATAATCCCTTAAGCAACATAGAAATACCAGGAAAGATCCCAAAGACGTCCTAAAATAGTGGCACACAAAAGAACCCCTTAAAAAGGTATGGAAAGGGGTAGACAAAAGAAAAAGTGACCTCCCATCCCAAGGATATTGTCTACAACACCAACCAGCTAAGGAGTAAGGGCCAGGATGTGCCAGGGAACTGGGATAGGACTAGGGAAGGGATAATTAGGGAAGTAGAATAGGACTTCCCAGAGAAGTCCCTTGCAGTCCAATATTAATTCAAAAATTATAGAAAATAGGTTGAAAGACATTCTAGATTGTGTTATCTCAAAGGAACAAGGTGGTTTTATTCATGATAAATAAATTATTGATAATGTAATAATTACAAAAGAGGTCATACATTCTCTTCATTCAATAAAAAACTAGGTATGCATATGAAATTAGATATGAACAAAGTATATGATAGGGTTTTCTACATGATATTTTTAAAAAGTTTAGTTTTGATCATCGTTGGTGTAAATGGAATAAACGTTGTTATAACACTTCAAAATATTATATTTTATCAATGGTTCTCTTGCCAATTACTTTAAGTCATCTTGTGGACTTCACAAAGGTAATGCATTGTTTCCTAATCGATTTTTATTCTTACATAGGCTTTAGAGAGAGCTTTGTCAAAGGCAAAAATGAAAAAAAACAAAGGTATTCAGGGTACAAAATATAGTCCCTTCAAATCTCATCTCAAATTTGTTGATGATACTTTTATTTTGGTACATCCTTCACTTAGTAAGCCTATGTAATTTAAATCAATATTATAATGCTATGAGAAGTCTACTAGAGACTTGGTTAATACTACAATATCTAGGATTTTTATTAACATTACCCTAGATTTACAACAAATTATTATGGATATTTTAAGGTTTAAAATTAGAAATTTTCCATCAACCTCTTAAGTATTCCTTTGTCTCATAAAGGAAATAAAAAAGAGCTATATATATTATGTTTAAAAAGAATTAAAGCTTGTTTGGTAGGTTGGAAAGGTAAGTTCTTAACCATGGTAGGAAGGCTACAACTCATAAAGACTACATTGCAATCCATCCCTATTTATATGATGTTAATTTCAATATTTCTAGTAGGTATAGCTACGCAAATTGATAAAATTCAAAGACTTTATTTGGAAATTATGCAAGGAAAAATTTAGGTTTCCTATTTATAAGTGGGATAGGGTTTACAAAGGAAATAATATTGGAGAAGCAGACAAGCGGAATTGCATATAGCTGAAAAAATTGATAAAATTCAAAGAATTTATTTGGAAAGGATGTGAAGTAGGGAAAATCGGTGCACCTAATTATGAGAAACAATATATGTATCTATCCTATCTCACTTATGAGCATCAAACGAAAGCATGCATGTGAAAATGAAGCAATACCAAACAATAAGGAATGAAATGAAACAAGTCTCTTTCTTATTAATTTTGCAGATAAAAATCCAAGGTTACATAACAGTCCCTTTGAGGGCTCAAATTTGATACAATTGTTACAAATTTTGGGTTCCCAAGGATCAAATCCTCTAAGAAATTCGAGTGCACATCCAGTGCCTTTCCTCGTACCCATAATCGAGGCAGGTGGGCCAATGTCATCACTACTTGTATCTCCAATATTTGATGTATTATATTCCTTACCAATGAATCTTAATAACCTGCACCTACACACAAGGAAGCAAGAAGGGTCAAATAGCAAGGACGTGTGAAGGAAACATGCAATCCCCACAGGCACAAAATGACATATGTCTTAAAAATATATAAAATAAACTCAGAATGACTTGAAAATTTGTAGGGATGTTAAATAAGATGTTTTTAGGGGATATAACCAAAAACATATCATAAATTGCATCCGTGGACCCCTCAATTTTGCATCACCCGCCTGCAACATATGAAGACCAAGACAAGCAAATCCCTCACCTAGACATGTCCAAAATATATGTAATTTGGGTAGAATGCATAAATAATCATTTTAAGACAATCCATATTTTTATATTTCCAAAACGAGGTGCATATCCACCTGCATGAAACTGGGGTGCCCGGATGGGCCCTACAAACCTGCAAAACCTTAAAAATGTAATATCTCGGTCAATTTAACTCCAAATTGCATGAAATTTGAACTAAAACATCCTATGATAGTATAGAATAATATAATTAAAAATACTAATAAAATTGTGCAAGGATTTATCCTCATATCAGGGGGGACAGTGGTGACTGCAACTAATTAAAGGGCACCCTAGGAGGGGATACCCACCAATTTTGCAAATTTTTTGCTACCAATACCATTGGATAATGATCATAAATGGTCTAAGGGGTGTTTTTCATAGAATTTAGTGAATAAATTCACCCAGATGGAAAATTTATGCTCAAATGGCCCTCTTGAAGTCACCCGGTAGCCTCCTTCGCAAAAGAGAGATTCTGAGGGCAAGAAGGCACAATAAAGTGAGGTGAAATATCAGCAACACTCCTTTGCATATCCTAGAACTCCTATCTATATTTTTGTGTGGAAATTGAATCCATTTTATAGCCCAAAGGGGCTCATGTGCAAAAAGGCATGCGAGGGCATGCATGGCAGGAGGTGCTACTTGTCAAACATGAGGCATGCAATGGATGTGGAAGAGAATCTCCAATTTGGGTCTCCATTATGAGGTATGTCATAAGTATGCAGTGCCCTCTAACCCGCATGCTTCATTTTGTGGGTTAAACAACAGTTTTTGGGTGCCATTTATCTCATTTGAATTTTTATGGGTCAAACTTGCTCACCGTCCCACCCTGGGATGATGGCTCACCATCATCCTAGGGTGGGACGATGGTGAATTTTGGGCCAAAACCTCCAAAAATTAGGCCAAAAGCCTTCAAAACATCTTTCGGAGTGGCTAGAACCACTGTGAGCCTTCTAAGGGCTGCCCAAGTGGGCATATGATGTCAATTTGATCATTGTTTGTGGGTGCTTAATCGGGTTTACCATATTTTAGTGTCTACAGGATGCAAGGAAAAATTTAAGTTTTCTCTTTATAAGTGGGATAGGGTTTACAAAGGAAATAATATTGGAGAATTAGATGAGCGAAATTGCATACTTATGAGTCTAGCCTAAGGGGAAAAACTTGGATAGAGATTCTTTAGAGATCGAGGAAGAAATTGGGAAAAAATATTATATTAAAAATTTATAGTTTCTCTAAATGAAATGAAACTATTTACAAAAATAAACTTACCCAAAGGATCACCAATATAGAAATTCATATCATATAGTTTACAATTGATCAAAAAATATATTAAATGGTCAAACAATGAGGGAAATTATACAATTTTTTGGTCAAAAAGCTTTATCCTCTTATCTCTAATTCAAAATGGAAATAATTGGATCATAAATTCCTAGCTTGTAAAGGTCCAAAGATCAAATATTATAATAATGTAGCAACTACATATCATGGATTTCTATTTGTAATATAGGAACTCCAACAAATTACACATGAGCTTGAGAGATGCTTCAAGAGTTTTATTTATCAATTTTTACATGAAAGTATGAGTAGTTTTGGATTATATCAAAAGATGGTGGGTACTCTATCAATTTGGGATATGAGGATTTAGGACAATCAAAATTTCCTACTCCCAAAAGGCTCTCCCTAAGGCCTCAACATTCCTTTAGTTAGTAGTTCAAAGTAATATTATTAAAGGAGAGAGTTTACAAAGAAGAGGATATCATGGACCTTTCAAATGTGTCTTATGTGAGAAGGATTTATAAACATTAAATCATTTAATTCTTCATTGTCCTTTTTCTCACACTATTTGGGGTTACTTTTTTAAAAAGTAAAAATATATTGGGTAACTCCATCAACATTGAAAGAGTTGATGAAATGTTGGATTTATTTCAAAGCTAAAGCATTATGTATTCTGTGGAATATTTCTCCTACTATTATTTGTTATAATTATGGATTGAAAGTAATAATAAAATTTTAAAAATAAATTGTAAAATCATGTCCAATTTTAGAATCATTTTATTGTATCTCTTGGAGAATGTTTACAAAGATGTTGCTCATCATAGGAGGTCTCAAATGCGGGAAAAAAGGTGGTAAAAACTTGATTATAGGATTTGAACATACATGGGAAGAGTCATCTATGACAATGACATTAAAACAAAGGCTTTTCTTTGACCTAGGGTAAAATAGAAATGTCTAAAAATTGGGTTTATCAAAATTAATTTTGATAATTGCTTCCAAAGGAAATTGAAAAAAATCGATGGAGCTAGTTTTTTCAAAATAATAAAAGCAAAATTCTCCTAAGTTACTCAAAATAATATGGAACTTCAACTAATAACTATGTAGAGGCTAGGTAACTTCTTATAGGGATTAAAATTACAATTGAAAAAGAATAGAAATATATTTCAATTGAGGGATTAATAATTTATCATTAATGTTATCCACAAAAATGTATGTGGGGATCACATAATTTTTTTATTATGTTGATGTTCATTGTCTATTATTGGAGGTAATCTCTTAGAAATGTGATCATATATAGACAATTTAGGCAATTGCAATGTTGATATTCATCTTGGTGAAATTAAAATTTAGAAGGCAATTGACCAAGAGAGATTTTATCTCTTAACAAAAATTATGTCAAGCGGATGATTTCAGAAACATAGCACATTGAGAAATATGAAGAATCTATTTTATAGAAAATGAAATGAAAAATATGTATGATAAAAATGCAAGTTAGATATGGTTTGATTGACTTAGCACAAGTGTAATACATTTTTATAAGAGTGGTCCCCATTAGAAGCCACATATAACTTATTAAAATATATATTAATAATAATGATAAATTATCATTTTATTATAATAATAAAAATTATGTATTTATTTATTTGGTCTACAATCTTAATGAGAATTTTTATATAAATATAGGATCTCAAGGTTTTTGTTATAATTATTAACGAATTGGTTATATGGGATTTAAATGGGTCCCACCCATATTAAATAATCATCACATAGTGGTATTACAACAACTTAACAATTATGCATGTATTTTATGGTAATATTCAAACCGGGGTATCCTCAAAAGTTGAGGAATAAAACTAATTGAGCTAAATTCATTTGATAGAATATGAGGTTCACCCATGGGATCGAAACCTTGGTCTAGGATATGAATCTTTTCATTTCTAATCATTTTCCTAAAGCCCATGGGTTTAAAATGTTAAGGTTCATCCATGAGATTTGAACCTTGGGTAAGGGTGTAAAATTTTCATTTCCTACTATTTGTTCTAAACTTCATGTTGTGTTTCTATTATTTTGATTATTATAAGAATTTATAATTTATTTTTTAAATAAAGCTTAAATCAATAGGGAATGAATGTAAGCAAGGAGTGAGTGTGAGATAGGAGCAAGCCCTATTAGGTAGCATAGAAGGAAATCCATATTTGAAATCCCTAATGGGAAGTCATGATGCCCTATCTAGAAGTATGGATTCCCAAGTTGGAGATAATAGGAAGATTAAATATATGGTAAGTTTGATTCATGGAACAAATGTTACACTAAAAGTAGTTATTAAGGATGTAAAGATCGAGCATGATATAATGGTTCTTAAAAGTAAAGGTTTAATATGTAAGTTCTGTGGATAGTAGCCAAGGTTTTTGGAGATTCAAAATTGGATTAAGTGGAAGTGGGGATTGAATTCAAATTATATTGACTTTTATTCCTAAAGGGTTTTTCCTCATTGTTTTTTCGAGTTCAAAAATCATAAATAAAATAATGGATGGTGGACCATGGTTTAGGGGGAGATATACCCTTTATTTAATACCAAATATTGAGAATTTTTCTATCAAGAAAAAAACTATTAAAAAGCTTTCATTATGGTTTGGATTTTTTGGACTTCCATATCAACTTATCAATAAGGATGTTTTGAAGAATATTAGAAATACCTTAAGGGAATTCATCAAGAAGATACTAACTATTGAGGATCAAAATCATGCTACATATACATATATGTGTTGTAGTGAACATTTCAAATCCCTTGCCACAATCCATTAAGAATAAATCTAAATCAAGAGAATGGGACCAATAAGTGGATTATGGAAAAATTGTATTTTTATGCCACAGTTATAATGAGACTGGACACATGACAAGAGATTGCCAAGTGAAAATGATAAAGAAAGAGAAATTTTTGGCCATGATACAAAATTTTAGATGAAATGAGGAAAGTAATAGAGTCTAGTTTAGATCAAGGGTATTCCACTCCAAACAAAGAGGAAAATAAAGAAGAAACAAAGAAGGATAAAAGGGATGAGAAGTCATAATATGCAAGTTAAAATTCAAAAGGAATTAAAGGTGTAAAGGAATATGTGGAAGAAAATTTTAAAGTAAATATGGTAGAAGAGGTCAAATATATTCTACGTAAATTGTCTTCATTTTTTTCTAGTATAGAATCTTCTTTTGTAAATAGAAATGAAAGTAGCATAGAGGCTATTCCTTACACTTTAGGGTTTCAAGAGCAGCATAATAAGGAAATAAGGATGGATAAGATCCATAGAAATTTAGGATTTTTAGGACAGCATAAGAAGGTAGTTGTTATGGAGGAGCTCTCTTGCCAATAGAAATGAAAGTTGTGTAGAGGTTATTCCTTACACTTTAAGGTTTCAAGAGCAGAATAATAAGAAAATGAGGATGGAGGAAATTCATAGCAATTTATGGTTATTATGGCAGCATAAGAGGATAATTTCTATGGAGGGGTATCCTTGCACTTTAGGGTTTACAAGGTGTTAAAATTATAATCTGCTTCATGGCGAAGGGCTGATATTGTACGATGTATTGGATAGGCCTAAGGGCATTTCATTGTACAATGTATTTATTATTTTGTAATATTTTATTATGTAAACCCAATGGGCCTTGGTTAACCTTGTTATGGTTAAATCCTATTTATTATTTGTAATTAACCTAAAGCCCACTTATTATGTTGGCTTAGATTAAACTCTATGATGTAATTAGGGTTTTGGTATTGCTATAAATACCCCCTCACACTCCTTTCTTATTAGAGTGTTGTGCAATAATATCCACGGATGGTGATTATTTATGGTGACTATAGGTTATTGTCATATATTTCTCTCTTTTGTTCTTCTTTAATGGTTTTGGTATAATATTGGAGTATATGGATTGCTTTTGTTCATTTTTGGAAAATATTATGAATTCTAATATGGTATCAAAGTAGGTATGGAGCAGTGCTACTTGGTTACATAGAAAGCCCTCTCAATTCCTTTAATTTTTCTTTTTATATAATGATTCCTTGTAAGTACTTTTTGCATTTGAGGGCTTCTTATCCACTTGGTTTCCTCCCAAATATGTATGCTTGAAGGATTCATCACTCCATCCCCCTTTCTATTTCATGGATAAAAATATATACCTAGGAGTAATAGGCCATAGGCAAGAGATTTTAAATTTAAAGTATTTTTTTTTGCATGCATGGGGTCACATGTGTGCCTCTAGAAACCTTAGGCATTCTTACAAATAGAAGGAATGGAAAACAATAAATTTATTCTTGTTCATGTGGTATGGCTAGATAGTTTGCATGGTCAATAATAAAGCTTAGGAGGTTAGGTGACTCAAGTTCAAGTCTAAGAGTGTCACTTATTTTTTCTTGGAAGATAGGTGTTGGGTTCAAACCCTATACCTATGTTGCCTATCATCTATCTTCATAGGTGCAAGCAAATGACATGCTTTATGGAGGCACTAGTATCTTTACCTCAACACATCTTATCATTACCTTGGTCAATGTGAGTGCATTGGAAATGCGACATCATGTGCTTGAGTCTTACCATTGATGTTTTACCTTCTACTACAACATGAGTGGATAAATTTGTGTGTTATGGTTCTTATTCCTAAATAGGATTGTGGTATCCTAATTAGCAAAAGAGCCTTTGCTCCTAGCCATCTCAGGATCGAATCCCATTTGTGCACTAGTAAAAGAGAAGTGAAGACAATCTTACTAAGGTGACAATTGTGGCTGACTAGGAGGCCAACGCGGCTTTGTTCATTTCTATAAAAAATTATACAATATATATCAATCTCCAATCATAAGAATCCAAGTATCACAATCACTACAATTTAGAGAAGTTGGGTTCACAAATAATCAGTGGGTAACACTAGTGAATTAAGGATTGCCAAGTGAAAACATGTGATTGGCTACCTTTTTGAAGGTTTGGGGACTTAATTTTTATCTTTTTGGAGTCTATTAGGGAAAATATTTTAGAGGCCATATCATTTGCATACAAAAGTGCTTTTAACTCATTTTTTCAAATCGTATTATTTTTCAAGCTCTACATGTTGGTCACATCAGTTCATGGACTTGCTACAATATTTAGGATTATATTATGTAAGGTGGACCACAAAGCCCTAATTACTTGCCTTAATGAATGAAATTATAGAATTTTGTCTAATCTAAATCTTTGGCTTAATTTTAATTACAACATTTTTTAAGTCTTTTGGAAGCTTGTAAGAAAATGATTCAAAATGTGATTTAGTCCATCCCTTGTCCTCCTTTGGGGATTGATTTAAATTATTTATGAATATCTAGTCCTCTGTGATCTCTTTCTTATTATATTTTTTTCCATTTTCTCTTAGAAGTTTGTTACAACCTTTCTTTTAAGTAGGTTCATGCAAAATCTCTTTTGGTGACTAAAATCAGGTAGCCACGATCAAGAGAAGTCTTCAAGTAGGGCAACGTTTGTCATAAATAGAAAAGTAGTGCCTTCAAGACATACCTTATATTAAAATGGAAGATTAAATAAGCTTATCCTTAAAAGAGGTGATAATTTTGGGTTTTCTTATTCATTTGAAGTCCTAGCAGAAATATTTTGTAGTTGTGTACAAGTGTCTAATAATTATAGTGATGACTGTAGCGCAACTTAATGAGACTCTTATGCAAGAAATATTTTTGTAGTAGTAGATTTTAGATGATAGGAGGAATCAGGTCTACCTCAAAATAAAAAGGTCTACTAAAGCATATTTTATGGGGGAAGATATTATTGTCATTAATATCTTGTCTCTTTGGCCTCTAAGTGTGATTATGGATGATGTTGAAATTATAATCTACTTTTTGGTCAAGGGTTAACATTGTACAATTAGATAGACCTATGGGTATTTCATTGTATAATGTATTAATTATTTTGTGAAATTTTATTATATAATCCCAATGGACCTTGGTTAATTTTGTTATAGTTAAACCTTATTATTTATAATTAACCTAAAGCCCATTTATTATGTCGACGTAGGTTAAACTCTATAATGTAATTGATGTTTTGGTATTGTAATAAATACTCCCCTCACACTCCTTATTTCTCATAAAAATGTTGTGCAATAATATCCATGAATTTTTATTATTTTAGTGTCTATGGGAACCCACCATATATTTTATCTTTTGTTCTTTTTTATGCTCTATGTATAAGATTTGATTGTATGGATTGCTTTTATTTTTTTCTAGAAAATTTGTGAATTCCAACATAGGGCAACATAAAGAAGAAAGTGCTTTTGAGGTTATCCATTGCACTTTAAATCCTCCAAAGCAAGACAAACCTATAGAGATAGGTCTCATTATGAACAATGTGAAAAATCAAAGAGATTAATGAAGATGAAAGCTCAACTAATGACCCTCATATGGAGGCTGTTAATGATAATTTAGCCAAGAAATTCCCTATCGGTGGCTAGGAGGAAGAAGATTCAAGAGAGTTGCCTTCATAAGGAGATCTCTCATCTTCATTTCATGCTTATGAAATACCCTACTAACACTGTTATTCAATGTGATCTAGCTAATTTTGAAAATAAGGCTAGATTTTACGAGTCTTATCGTGCTAGAGGGGCACATTTTAGATCTCACCTCAATTGGATCTCCTAGGGAGACAAGGGAACTATTTTTTTTTTAACTACCTCAGACATAAGAATATTTTAGAAATGATCACTAAGTTGGAGGACCCTTCAGGTCATTTTATTTTTTACTCTAAAGAGATCATGAATCATTTTGTAGTTCATTTCTCTCAACTTTTTACAGTGGAGCCAAGGGATGAAATCCAATGTATCTTAATGGAATACTTGCAAGAACATATTCCTACCTTAGTTTATCCCATTATTCAAGATCAACTTGAATATCCTCTTTCTGTGAATGATCTGCAAACTGCTCTTTTTTATATGAAGAATGACAAAGCTCCTAGCTTGGATGGGCTTTCAGTGGAGTTTTATAAAAAATTTTGGCATATTCTCTCATTTGATCTTCATCATGTTTACCTGGAAGCTCTTCATAATATTTCCCTTGGAGCTTATATCAATGTACGACTTATCAATCTTATTCCTAAAGGTACGACCCATAACCAAATCTCCAATTGGAGACCTATTACCCTCCTCAATGTTTCTTACAAGATCATAGCTAAAGCTATATCTTTAAAAATCAAAATTTTTGCTCAAGTGATTGTTCGCCCTAAACAATTTGTTTTTCTTAAAGGTCGTTATATTTTAGATAATCTTATGATGGCTTGGGAAACTTCGCAATGGGCTATCAATTCTAATCAAGATGCCCTCTTGGTTAAGTTAGATTTTGACAAAGCTTATGATAGAATCAGATGGGATTTTATTCTGAGTATGCTTTCTTGGCTTGGTTTTGGTCCAAAATTATGTAATCAAATTGGTATGCTTTTTGGTGATGCTTCAACTTATTTTCAGGTTAATGGAGCTCTTTCCCCCTCCTTCCCTCTTCAATTGTCTATCAGACAAGGTTTCCCCCTTGCTTATTTTTTTGTATGTTTTGGTTGTCGATGCTCTTGGTTATCTTCTTCATAAGGCTCATTTTGATGGCCTCCTTCAGGGTATTAATATTCCTGAGGATAAACATGCTCTTAAATCTCATTTTGCTGATGATTCCCTTCTTTTTCTTCAAAATACCCAACAAGAGGTGGAAACGACTAAAGAGATTGTTCAACTATTTTGTGATGTCTCTAGTTCTTGTATTAACGATTCTAAAACTAAAGTCTCATATACCTCTTCCTCTCCTCGTGGATGCAACTCCTTAACTGAGTGGAAGATCATACCTCATGGTAAGATTGTGCATTATTTGGGAATTTATTTTGGGATTAATATCTCTCCTAAGGATATGTGGAACTGGGTTATGGAAAGACTTCAAAAAAATGTAATGCTTGGTCAACTCGGTTTCTTTCCTTAGCAGGTTGAATTCAAGTTACGAATAAAATAATGACAGCCTCTCATCTTTATTACTCCTCTTCTTTGGATGGCCCCCAAGGTAGCCTATAATAAATTAACTCAAGCCATTCGTAAATTTTTATGGACTAAATGGGATGCATAGGTTGGTATGACACCCATATCTTGGAAACTTTGTACTCAACCTAAGGTTGTAGGAGGTCTAGGCATCATTGATCCTCTTACCCAGAGCAAAATTTTGGTTGCAAAATGGGTTACGAGAGCCATTATTGGTGATGAAAATTGGAAACACCTATTTTGGTACAGAATCTCTCTAGCTACTCACAAAGGTAAATGGAAAGAAACCCCTTGAGAGGATAAGGTTCTTAATGCACCTTATTTTATAGTTAAATGTTCTATTCTAGTTACCCAAAACTAGAAAGCTTGGTAATCAGTTTCTCATTTATTGGCTTGGAAGTCTAACTCCTTGAAACATGGTCTGAGCATTAGTCTTAACAGTCTTTGGTGGAATAAACTTATTCTCCATAACAATAAACCTTACAATGCTATTTATGGGATAGTTTTTTTGAAGAAAGGAATTAATAGAATTAGAGATATCTGGGATCCAGGTAGCTACCTAGTTATTACCTGGAACCAGATCTACAATAATTGCTCCCTTCCCTCTAGGTTCAAAAAGTCTTATGGTTTAATTGTGGCTTCCATCCCTTGTGAGGTCCTTATGAATTTGGTAACAACTACCCATAATATTTGGAAATACTGGAGATGGCTTAATGGTCATAGAATCTCTTCCATTACTTCTAGTTGGTTATACAAAAAAATTATGTGTCCAACTTCTTTAGAATCTAAGCTCAATGTCAAGTGGCAAGTAAATTTTACTAATTCCCAATGGCAGTTTCTTGTTACTCAAATTTGGAAAGCTCCTGTTGAATCAAAAACACAACTTCTTGGTTGGTGGATTTTGCATCAAAAATTACCAACAACTAAAATTTTGGTTGTGATTTTACACATTCCCCCTCAATCCAATTTTTGTAATGCTTTAGAAACTCTTATTCACTTGTTTTGGTTTTGTGGCATGGCTAAACAATTTTGGGATATCTTCTACTCTTTTATTTTTCCCTCTTTTTCTAGATCTTGGAAGCTTTCTCTGCTTGGTTTTTCTCAGGTGGATCAATACCCCAAACTTTGGGATGTTTGTAAACTCATCCTTCTTAAGCACATTTGAAAGTACAAATGCAAAAAGGTGTTTATTGGATCTACTATTCCATGGGATATAGTTTTGGTAGACTTGACCTTTGATATTTTGCTACATGTGGGACACATTCATTCCCAAGTCTATGGTCCTTCCAACACACCTTGAGATGTTATTGACAGACTTCATCAACTTTTTCATATGATTCAAGATATTTAGAAAGTCCAACTGGAAGCTAAGAAAAAGATAGTTAACAATGATAAGCAGGTTCAGGGTTTGATTACTTATTTTTCTTCTCTGAAGACTGCAGAAGATAGCACGGAAGACATACCTAGAATTTTTTCATATAACAGACTCTCCCAGAGATGAATGTTGATATATGGTGTATTGCAGCAAGATATAGCTATAGGATTTTTGTTGATATTAGCTTCTATTCTTATGTATATTCAGTTATGGATGCTTTACTCCTGATCCACCTCATTTTGTTTTTTAGATGATGAACAATATTAACACCTAAATATTGTAATGTTTTCGTTAATGATATAATACAATCTAAGCCTTTTTCAAAAAAAAAAAATGAAATCTTTGGTAGAAATGAAAAAAAAACAAAGAGAAAAGAATATCAAAAGGATATTGATATGAAAAAACAAAAGCAAATATGACAAGTGTTAACATGAAATGGAGCTAAAACTATAAATAAAAAATGATGATAAAAATTATATCTTAGAATAGTGGGGGCATGAATAAGACCCCTTAGAAAAAATTATTAGGGAATTGTAAGGTTGTTATAGACAACATGTTTATAAAAATGGAATCGGGGTCATCAATATTTTAGCCATTTGTAGTGTTGATTTTCATTGTACAAAATTCAAATTTTATAAAACAACTGGATGAGTAAAATTTTCACTCTTAATAAAAAATAATATCATAGAGTTGACACTGAAAATGTAACGACTTGAGTAAGATAACACATATCTTTAATAAAAAGTCAAGTTGAATATGGTTTAATTGAGCTAACAACAATGTAGGGAGAACAATGTAATTTTTGTTATTTTAATAGGAGTGTCTCCCAATAAAAGTCATGCATGGCTTATTAGTATATATAATTTATATTTAAATTTTCATTTATCTCTTTATTTAATTATAATGTGTATAATATTTTAGTAGAATTTATATATAAATTATGATCTTTTTTTGTTATTACTATTTTTTTAAATCTTAATTTATAAATTAAGGAATAAAATTATAGTTAAATATTTTATCTAAATTTTTTACGATTTTAGTTTTTTACTATAAATTAGACAAAACTTATGTTAAGGACCTTTTCATTGTATAACATTATCATAATTTTTAATTTAAATAATTAAATAATATTTTTGTAAAAAAAAAAAAAAATTAAATAAGATTTAAAAACTTTTAATGTGTAGGTATCTTACTAGCAAGTTCCCTCAATCTTTTAAAAGAGGTCCGGGGTTCAATCCTGGCAGCTTGCGTCGGATACACAAAGAACCTTGAGTATACTCGGATGGGACAGGTTCTGGAATGGAAAGTCCTGGCCCCAAGGGATACGGGGAATGCTTTTTCTTAATTAAAGTTTTTTCCCAAGGGAACAACGCAATGGTTTGGGCTTTGGCTCTTCTTCAAGAGATTCAAGGTTCAAACCGCGACGTGGGCAAGTGTGTGAGGGGGTGGGTGTGTGGTGGCTTTTTGTTAAATTCCCTATTGGAAGGAGACTGCTCAACCCTATGGGTTGGTGGGTTGGTAGTAGGGGTTTACCACACTAACCAAATTAAAAAAAATATTAGTATTATATATATTTTTGCCCTTTATAACTTCAAAATATAGTTTTTTTTTTTTTTAAATGAACACACACCCACCCCTCACACACTCACCCACACCAGGTTTGAACCAAATATAGTTTTTTAACATTAAAACTATATAAGAAGAAGTCATTTATTTAATGTGTCAAACTACCCAACCAAAGTTTGGTATGCAATCCTATTTTGTTTCAAATTTAAACCTTTTTATTTGACATGCAAAGTTTTCATTGTTAAACCTGCTAGAATTAACATTAAAAATTAATAACCTTCTACTTTTATATATATATATATATATTTTCAAAGGGTTATTCTTTGCTTTAATACAATAGGTAACATCCAGCTATATAATTCTTTTGGTGGTGTTGGGATTTGAACCTTGATGCATGCTATACCATCCATATGTCTCAACCATTGAACCAAAACCTTGTTAAATTTTTTCTTACCAACCAAACACTTACATTTTTAGATTTTAACAAAATATTTTATTTATTTGTAAGTCTTTCTACATTCAATATAATACATAAAATTTAAACTCACAAGAGAATGAAGAATAACTTTTTTTTTTTTTTTGGTCTAATGTGAGGCATGATTTTCATACATTTGGAATGCTACCACTATAAACTTTAGTCTCTTAGGTAAAGACAAAGTGAACATGACCTCGACCATAGGATCAAAAAAACCCATAGACAAGTACCTAACTACTACCAACCAACCTATCCATTAAAATAATTTAAAACAATCCAACTAAAAAAACTCATAAACAAACAGCAACTATTATCAACCGATCTATATCTTTTAGGATAATTTACATGTTTACTGCAGTCAAATGCACCACTAGAGTGGAGAAACATAAGAAGAAATCCTCGTCTACACAAGTGGGGGATATGCAAGGGTGGACGCATCTCGCTTGAAGTGATAGGCCAACAAAAATATTTAATACGAGAAAGCAAAGGACACGACCTTTTTGACGAAAATTAATATTGCCCCAAGAAAAAAACAAGATGACAACTTTAGAAGTCGACAAATAATCTCCGCTAAGCCGCCGCCAACGTCTTTGTCTCTTCCATCAGATGGCGTGATTATCGGCACCAAATTTGGAGCCGTCTCCGTCGCCCCTAAAATAGACTAAAATGGTGCTTTCGCAGCAGACAAAAACGGCATAGATTTTTCTGCCTGCTTGTGAGAGCGACCGCTATTTATGGCGGCCCCATTAGTCAAACTTGCCAGATAACGGACGGAACCACGACAGCGGTTTCAACGTTCAGTTAAAGTTAACGTTGAAACTGTGCGCTTCGGTGACCTGCCAGACTCATGGACAAGTCTTTAATAAAATACTTTTATCTACGACATTAAAAATTATTATTATTATTTTTTAAATTTTAAAATCTTAATTGTTGAAAACTGGTTCTAAATTTAGTGTAACGTTATGGTATGAACGCGTAATGCCGTATGGGCGAGGGCGCTGGTCATTTTTCAAGTGTGATATCCCTGTTTTTTTCCTACTGTTACGTTCCGTGTGTTTGATGGCAAGTTTTTTTTTTTTTTGTTTTTATGAGATTTTAACGAGTTTAGATAAGTTTTGTCGCCGCTACCATAAATGATCTTGAGGCATATGAGACGGCAAAGGGGGGTCGGTAAGGTTGACAAGGGTCGATAAACTTGACCAAGTTTTTGTAATATACCTGTGGTTTCTTTCAAGAATTGGCAACACACTTTTGTCTTATAAAAGTAGATATTCAAATGGGTATGGATGTTATTATAAAAATCTAAGATACCAAATTACATTTAGATGTTTTTATTGTAAACCTAAGATACAAAAACAGGTTTGAACTCTGTCATAAAAACCCAATACACCAAATCCCGCTCAGATGCCTTCACCATAAACTTAGGAGATCGTGCTCAGATGCCTCCATTATAAACCTAGGACACCGGATCAGGCTCGAAGACCACTATAAACCCTAGCTTGTTAGGTAAGAAGAAGCCAAGGGATGCCTCCATTATAAACTCAAGACACCGGATTGGGTTTAGATGTTGCCACTCTAAACTCAGGACACCAAATTGGGCTCAAATGTTGCCACTCTAAACTCGAGATACTAAATCATGCTAGACGATGTCACTATAAACCTTAGCCTATTGGTAAGATGAAGTCAATGGGACCTTGACCCGATGTCACCACTCTAAACTCAAGACACTAGATTGGGTTCAAATGTCGCCACTCTAAACTAAACTTAGGATAGTTGCCACTCTGGATAAGACGAAGTCAATAGGACTTTGACCTTCAAGGAAATCAAACTAGAATAGTCAACTGATAAACACTCGATTGCTACCAATTAGCCTATCCCTTCTTGGTACACCAATTGAATCGGAAAAACCAACCACCGATCGCTACCAACCAACCTACCCCTTCTAGATATGTCACTAACCATTTTGCCTCTTCTAAGTACATCGTAGTTTGAACCTAAATATCCCCAATGAGAGTCCAAAGCCTACATATTTTTTTTTTTTTTTTGGGTAATTTTAATATTCAAGGGTTAATCTGTTGTATTAAAAAAGTCTTTGCCAAGACAATTCGGTGATATGTGGTTGGACTTTCATTTAAGATATCAAAGTTCGAATAAGGGAGGTTTAAAGCCACAACCTAAACACATATTTGTAAACATTATTCAATTTAATCTAAGATATTCAAATTTAAAAAGTCTTTGCCAAGACAATTCAGTGATATGTGGTTGGACTTTCATTTAAGATATCAAAGTTCGAATTAGAGAGGTTTAAAGCCACAACCTAAACACATATTTGTAAACATTATTCAATTTAATCTAAAATATCCAAATTAAAATCACATAAAGTTTTAAACCCACAGGAAAAATAACATGTGCATGTTTGTAAGCAATATTCAAGCTATCCAAGATGCATTAAAATCATGGATTTTGTTTAGATAATCTATTGGTCAAGTTGGGAAGGAAAAATTGCCTTATAACATTGTACTAATACACTCATAAATTAAACTTGAATTACATGAAGAAAAACTTGATGATCAAATAACATGCTATCACATTATTATAAGAGCGATGAAGGTGAAGGATTTTGGAATTTTTTGCAATCATTTTCATCTTAACATAATAAACAAACTGATGTGTGGTAAGTTGATCTCAACTAACTACAATATTTTATGTTCATAAAGTGTTGATTTCCAAAATAAAAATATGTTCATTTAACCTTTGTTTGAATTTAATGAACCCATCCAAATATTCAAACAAGATAAATTTAAACACAAAAAAATAATTTAAAAATTCCTTGACCTTCCTATATATAAAGTGGTCTGCAATATGCTATCACATCAATATAAGAGCAGTGAATGCGAGAGTCTTTTGAATTCCTTGCAATATTTTTCATCTTAAGATAGTAAACAAATTGATGTGTCATAAGTTGAACCCAAACAACCATAAAAAATTTATTTTCATAACATATTAATTTCCAAAATAAATATATGTTCATTTAGCCTTGTTTGAATACGATGAATCCATCCAAATATCCAAAAAAATATAGATCTGAACACTAAAAATTATTAAAAAAATCCTTGACTTCTTAATATAAAGTGACCTTGAATATTTGGAGTAATAAAATCTTTCTCTGAGACCTCATGCTAAAAATGCTTATAAACCTTAGAAAAGTATTTTTCTCTTGTAATAAAATAGAGGAGGCTCTAAGAAAAAATAATCTTTACACGACCAAGTGATAACGCTTCATACCTACTCTGATACCATGTTGGGTTTTGTGATACTTTGTTAAAATGAACAAAAGCAATACATCAACTCAAATCATAATGCAAAATATTAGAGAGAAAGGAAAGAGCAATTTATACATAAAATATGGAAAGATACCCTTAGACACCTAGACAAATGATTAAGATAAGATTAAATGAGTAGAACAAATCATGTGGTTAAGGAGTATTTATACTAAATAAATAATCACAAGTTACCAAGCTCTTTCCCAAAACAATTAAGAATTAGAGTGAAAGTTAATCATGATGAGGTTAAACCATGGATTCATAGGTTAATTACATTCAAATACATTACATAGTGATTGCCTATAAGCTTGCATGCAATTATATCGTACATTGTTGGTCTTGGCCAATAAAATTATATTATAAAACTTTCAACATAAATTTTAAAAATCTCTAACTTTGATAATCATTTTGTTGTTTTCATAAATCAAGAAATTCACATACTTGGTATTATTGTGAATGTGGCTAATCCTTGAGAAGTTTTTTAATATCATAGTAAAAATGGATTCCTTTAGCCTTAGTGGATATAATAATAGTGGTGTTAGATGAAACTTACATCTTTGTGGTGAATATTATAGTGATACAATAAAGTTTCTAGTGAGAAGATTCAAGAATATTCCCCTTCCAAATAATAAAAAAAATAGAATTACCTTAAGTAATTATATATGAGAAACTACATGACATGATAAGCTATATGATAAGAAAACAAGTATATTATATTTGTAGGTTTTCTTCAGTGTTGCTATATGATAAATTTGCATATTTTATGTATGTCTATCTATCTATATATCTATCTATGTATATATTCATATATATACACACACACACACATATCTATATATATACACGTACATGCATGTGTATATATATACACATATATGTGTATATACATGTATATTTTTTTTAATTAAGGTAGAAGAAAGGGTTTTGAAAGGGACCCCAAACCTTTTACAATAAACATCAAAGAATAAAATTTACACTCCAAATATGGTTCTAGAACTTAAACAAGAAGATCAAACAACATTTATACTATCTAAATTTTTTGACTTTAGGATCATTTAAGATTACAAAAAATGTAATAGACAATGAACAATCAACAGACCCAAACAAAGCTTAAACCAATAGAGACCAAAAACTATCTTTGGGATAAACCATCCCTTTGTTGTCTAGTGTTTTCTATTGGGCCTTGAGCATCAAGATCCTCCTTTTTAGGTCCTCCAAGTGATTTTTTGCTTCTTTCATTTTTCCAAGAACAATTGGAGCAAAAATTTTGATGAGTCAAAAAGGACTTTCAAAAAGCAATTTAGTATGCAAGTCTTTCAGTATGTAGTTCTAGTCCCTTATTCAAGGCTCTAGTCACATATTATCACCTTCTATAATACTTCAAAACTCATAATCAAACTTCTATACTGTTGAGTCACCTCTATCCCTTCCACAAAAATAGAAGGAAGATCGCTGATAGGCACGAGACTCTCATGGAAACTTATTACTCAGTAGGATCAAGCATGTCATATTTCCTTCTGATGCTCCGATTGTTGGTACAAATAATGATTGATATTTTCTAGGTGGACTCAGAATCATGAGTATTGGGACTTAGTGAAGCCCCACATACCAACTCTAGTCCCATTGAGAAACTAGATACAACCTGTAGCTCACAAAATAATAATTAGTAAAAAACTAAGGGTAGAGTAGATCAAACCAAAAAGTGGAGTTCATCAGAGGTAAAATCCTATCTACTCGATAACACTTGCTTCAACTCCAAAATAAAGGATCCACCATTGTTGGATACTCATTGTCAAGTCCTCTTTTATTTCCTTCATATTTGAACTTATACTTGTAGCAATCAGGTTTGTTCAAACTCCTCCCTCCAGATGAACAATAAAGCTTCATGCATAAAATATTTAAGATCCCCCTAGAAAATTTAATCTTTGATCTCATTTTGGTCATCATCCTTGGCTTTGCTCTTTATAATTTCTTGAACACTATGAGGGAAGGTTAACTCCCAACACTACAATTCATCCAAAGGTACACCCATATTTTCCAAACAGTCAATCACCCCATTAGCCTCTCTGTAGACATGGACAATATGTACTTCTTCAAGGACCTCTAGTTTAGTGTTAATCTTATTTATCATATTTGCTATATTCCAGCCTGGTGGATGTTTTCCATTCAAATTGTTAATGATATTTTGTGAATCTCCTTCTATTATTAATTTCCTTATATTTAACCTACCAAGAAATGATAGACCCTTAAAGACTGCTCTAGCTTCAACAACATGGCTTGTTTGATCTCCTAAAGGCTCTGCATAGGCCAAGAGTGGTCTGCCCCAATGATATCAAAAGATGCCTCCTACTCTAGCACTCCTAGGATTTCCTTTTGCCACTCCCCGAAAGTTTAATTTTATCCATCCATTTGGTGGTCTTTTCCATTTTGAATTGTTTCATGGATGAATTGGGGATGAGCAGGAATTCTGATAATTAGAAGCTAGCTCCCAAACTCTAGCAATTTCATATATATATACATACCACATCTTGACACTGAAATGAGTAGAAAATGACATTTGATAATTTAACACAAAATGCAATGATGCATTAAACAAAGAAATTGTAATTCCATTGATATTAAGAGATACATGTTACAAGAGGGACATGATGCCCTTTATCCAATCAATTTGATGTCTTCTTCAATCGTCCCTCAATGTAGGTGGGCTTCTTTGTATGTGGGCCATCGACGGGTTGTTGTTGGGTTAATGTTGTTCTTCCTCTTTAGCTTTGCTAAATGACCTATGAAGAACCTACAAAATGGGGTTAGTGTGATGGGGGGCTTGCCTTAGTTAGGCCCCATATTTATGAAGATGAAATGACCATGAAAACATAAAAAAAATAGAAATAAATTATGCAGAAGGTAATAATATGATGAAACAGAGCTTACCTCCCAAATCTGGAGTGATTTGGGGCCTTTTGGAGCCAAATTTGACTCAACTTTGAAACCCCCAAATTTAAATTTTTGGTTTCAATCAAAGTATCCATAATGTTGGTCGCTTCTTCAAATTAGTGTGAGTATCTAAGTTTTTCATTGAATTGGTTTGATGAGTCTAAATCTTGGTCATTGATTAGGTAGACACCCTTTTAATAATTGCTTAATTGTCTTAATAAGGGTTATGGCAAGTTTTATTAATAATTGACCTTCATAAGTAAAGCCTCCCTAAGGTCTAAATCCAATGTTAAAACATAAAGACCTAAAATCCGAAAGTATATCACTAAGGATTAAATAAATCATTATACCCTAAGGTCCAAATAGCTTTATACTTTAAAAGAGGGTCAAATAAATCATCGTGGTCTAAAAACCGAAATTCAAAAGTGCTAGCCTAAGGTTAAAATCAAAGTTTAATTGAAACTAAGGGTATGCTCCCCTTTGCTAAAAAATGAGCAACATTATTAAAATCAAAGGCCGCACCTTTACCGCTCCAAATCGAACGGTAGCGCTTTAAGCAACTCACCATCATATAAGTCAAAATATCTATAAAGTTACAACCTAAGGTCAAAAATGATTAAAAACCATGCAACTTGGCCGATCTGGATGGATGCGCTCGATCCAAGCCAAATCCAATGACTGCACAATTTCCAAAGAGTCAAAACTTTAAAAAGAAGTCATAATAGGTCAAAACTACCAATTAAAAAGTGAGCAACTTCAACGGATCAGACGACAATGCTCAATCAAATTTAAAATCAATGGTTACACTTGTTTTAAATGAATCACACATTAAAATTAACATTAAAGGTCCATACCCCCTTTGGAATAACCATCGAGCAAGTTGGTCGGATCGGATGACAACGCTCGATCGAGATTCAATCCGATGACGACGCTCCCATAAAAGATGCTTTTAAAAGGTAAAAGTCCCCATATGATTAATTAAAACATTAAGCATGAATTAACGAGGGTCTAAACACATTGGATAATCATCCCCCTTTTGGCTTAATTATGATTAAAACCATGCATCCTTTGGTAACTAACTTGCAGGTTGATTAAAATCTATGATTGTGCCAATAGCCATCTAAGATCCAACGACCATGCCGAAAATCATGGATGGTAAGATATCAGATGAGGACAAAGGTAAAGTAAAAACTAATTATGTAATTAGCAAGGGTCTAACACATCAGCTAATCTCCCCTTTTGCTTAATCAAGATTAATCAAAATTAAAATATGCACCCCCTAGTTATTAAAGTGTGCAGGTACAGGAGATCCGACGGTTGTGCTCATCACCACTCAAATCTGATGGTGCGCATCGATAAAAGTGATCAAGGTTTAATCTAAAGGTCTTCTTTTGGTTAATTAAATACTTTATAATTTTTCCCTTCTATCTTATGTTAAACCAAGCACATGGTCGAAAGATCCAACGGTCACGCCTTCACCATGGTAAGATCTAACGATGATCACAAGGAAAGGTAAACGTGTAATATGCTACCTAGGTTTAAATCGAGTTATTAAGATAAAAAATCATGGGGTTAACATTGGATAATCATGATTAGATGAAGATTAATATACCACGTTATTAGAAAATTAAATCAATGAAGGTATGGTCTCTAACCTTTAAATAATGTCTTATGAATTATTACCAAACCAAAGGTTTTCGACAATACAAGCATGATTAACCCAATCATACATAGGAAGACTAACTATTGTGCAGGTCCTAGGACATCAACGAATGTGCTTCATCTCAAATCAATCTGATGATAGTGCATGAGCCAAAGAGTTAAGTGATGAATCAACTATTAAGATCTAACGACAACACTTCATTGAGATAAAATAAATCCAACGATCAGGCATGAGTCAGAGTAAAGACAAAGAAAATACAAAGGGTTTAACGAACAAGCATCTTCAATGAATCAAATGAATGCGCTCACCTACACTCATTCCATGATAGCGCTCGATCCAAAGGTAAACCAAAGGTAAGTTTAAAGAAAACACTTGTTTAATTAAAGTTTTAAACCATTTTAACAATCTATTAACACAATATTAATCCCCATTACCTTTGGTTTATCAACATTAAAAATTTTGAAGCATGTTTCTTTCAATTAATTAACTTACAGGTTATAAAAGAACCAAAGCAACAATTGAACAAAGATGGATCGAACAACTATACTCGATCAAACCTCCGATCCAATAAATATGAAAATATCAATAAGAATAAAATCACCATTGATCAACCTCTTCAGAGTTTTGGAAACTAACACTCTTGCAAGTTTAAATAATATCAAAATCAGCCATGATGGAACATGTCAATTTCATGAACCAGCAAAATCAATGAAATCATTCGTAAGAAAGATCTGATAGACTAAGCTCCTAGAGAAGAACCATCGCCTTGCAGAAATACCCTCAACATATATCGAGGTAGAGATCAAAGAAGTGACTTGTTCACAGCAAGGTACATCGAAAGACGTAATGAAGATCAATAACCAAAGACGAAGTCAAGACAATACGCATAAACATCATGAATCCAGAAGGATACCCAAGGAAGGAAATATTCGAGCAAATCAGAGTAAATCCCCTAGATAGTACCTTGGTAAGGACAAAGCAGACCAAACAAAAGATAAATCTTGATGCTCAAGCCTGCAACCAGATCATGTATATCTCATGGGAATAATAGTGTACCACAAAAATAAAACTACAAAGCATAGTCACAACTTATAAATAAGAGACAGTAAGGGAGAGCTAAAATGCATCGACAAAGTAAAACTATGGAGTACAAAGAATATAAATATATTCAATTTATATTCTACAAATACTTAAGATGATGAAAGCGCATGAAGAAAAAGGTATGGTTTCGACTTACAGAAAGCCATTCAATCCATGCTTCGATGGAATATAGTTACGAGGGAGACACTCCAATGGAGTATAGTTATGGAAGCAGCTTATAAATGCTTCTAGATCTTGTTTTCCATTCCCACATTCTTCCTACTTACCATTGCCTCCCTCCTTCTAGGCTTTCTTCCTTAACCATCCTAACATTTATCCCCACATTGTGCCATCTCACCACCTTCCATTGTGTTGAACCACCCCCTTTCCACTTTTCTCCCTTCACTCTATCTCGTGATCAGTGCAACTCCATCTATTTGCCACTGGCATGCCACCCCTTGTCTTCACCATCACATTGGGTCCCCCTCCGTTCCTCATCTAGAATTCATGATGGCAGCCTAGTCAATCCTTAACAACAGATCATAGTGGCCAGGACAAGCAGAACAAAAAGGAAAAACATAGTGTTGAATCCTTAGTTTCTAGGGCCAACCAAAGAGAGCAAAAAGGCCAAATTAAAATAGCAAAGAGCTCCCTTCAGTCCAGAGAAGAACCTCAATAGTCAGTTCAGAGCCGCACCAGCTGGACAACATATAGAATAAGTTCAATCAAATGTTGACAAGTGTAAGGCCAGAAATCAACCAAAAATAATAGAATCAAGAACCAGAGGCTATAAGAAGAGGTAATTGTGGATAGATTTTGCATCAAGCAATTAGAGAATAGCATTTTTTCTAAGAGGTATACTTGAGTGCCCTATTAGTTGTGTTGTTGTATCCCCTTCTATGTCTATTTTCTTTCTCATTCTTATTCTTCCCTTTGTTATGTAGGATTGTAATAGGAAAGTGCTCAAGAAGCTGAGATCATTTCCTATCCTATTGAGCCTGAGATTCAGAGATTCTATTGTTACCATATTGGAACAAGTAGAGTAGGAGAGACCTGTTACATTATTTGAATGGGATATTTTCATTGTATTGATATATTTTTCTTGAAAACAGAGTTAAAAGGCATCCCGCCCACTCTACATGTAAAAATTCTTGAAATCAATACAATTATGAGTTTCATTTTTATTATATCTTTGTCTCAGTACTATGTGTCACTGTATAATGGGTTACATTATTTGAATGCATTATATACGTTTCTCTCATTGGTTAACTCCTGGTTTTATTACGATATTCGAATGAAGCTTTGAATGCCAATTTTATTTTCCCCATTCTCTCTGTTCATAATTAAAAATTGTTGTTAAATTGCTATAACAACCCAATGAATCTAGGCACCGGTCTACATAAGGCATAACAGTTGGTTGTTTTCATGCTTGGTCATTTTAAAAAGAATACTTATAGCTTAATATAAATCTGGAGCGTGTAATTAGAAGTTTAATCAAAGAATTACCGTTGGGGTTTCCTTACCCATTCTGTAGTCTTCTTTAGCAATATTCATGTTTAGCAGAACATGAGGCAGGTCGACTAGAGCCTGTAATAGCTCATTGGTTTCAAACGGATTCTTGTAGCATGACAATCGAAATCCTATGGATGCAAGAATCGGTTCCAACAGTTTTTTGGCATCGTTATAGAGAGAATTTTTACATTCTAAGCTTGGAGTTCATGACATATATCAATCAACAAGTAGCCAAATTAAAATAAAGAACTTGCATTTTAATTTCCATGACTTCTAACATTCTTTATTTTATTTTTACCCATAGTTTTTAATCGTGAGTTTTTTACGTCCCTGTATTTTCTTGAATTTCCACTTCTTGATTTTCTTGAAAATTCTTTTTCTTGATGTTCTTGAATTTTCCCAAGAACCAACTTCTGTGAGGATGAGTGGTAATATCAAGCATTCTTGGTAAAAGTGCACATTGTTCTTTCTACACCTCGATGTTGGCGACTCTACTAGACGAACCCAGAAGAAAAATATAAAAAAGGAGAGAACAGAACATGTTAGCTAACACCAGGAGAAGTGGTAAGGAGCTATTTCTAGAACTCGAGAATCCAGAGGTATTTATACATACCCAGAAAACTCCACTTTTTAAGAATAATGTTTATAGCAGTAGATTAAATTCTAGCGGTAAAAGGTACGTAAAGAAAATTTAGAATACTATTACTACTGATATTACTGTAGATGAACATTTAAAATCAGTAGTAGAAGATATATGTGATTATTCTCATAATAATAATTCAAAGGTAGATAATCCATCAGTTTACATTCAAGCTGCCCAGACCCATACCACCGTAGGTACTACAGCTATGAAATTAAATTCTATAGTAGCAATGGCTCAGGTTAATGTTCATTTATGGAGAACTAATAGATATAGGCCTTTTGCATTACCAGTAAATTTAAATGCCTTACCCAGTAAAGCTCACAAATACCTCCCTAAGTTTTTAGGAAATAGTGCAATAATTGGAGAGGATCATATCAAAAGTTTCTTATATGCAATGGATAGTCTGGAAGTTGAACATGAAGATGTAGTATTAAGACTGTTTCTACAGACTTTAGAAAAATATGCCAGAGAATGGTTTAATTCCCTTCCTAAAAATGATATCCCAGACTTCACCAAAATGGAAGAGGTGTTCCTAAAGAAGTATGGTGAAAGGAAAAATGAACAATCATTGTTAACTGAGCTAGCCACTATGAAGAAGAAAGAAAATGAGGTTGTTAGTGATTTTAACAGAATATTTTCAAAAACAAGAAACAAAATCCCTGCCAACCTCAGGCCTAGTGATATTCAGTCTATTTGTTTTTATAAGAATGCTTTTCAAGGAGAGTTTAACTATGAATTAAGGCAAGAACAAGCCACTACCATTGATGGTTGTATGGAAAAAGCAATGGATATAGAAAGAAATATGCTTGACAGTGGTAAGATGAAGCCTTATTCTTTAGAGGTTAACATGCCTGAGAGAAAACCTAAGAGAGTGGCTTTTGATATACAAAGAAGAACTGAAATTGATCCTGTGGAGAAGTTGACTAGTCAGATGATAGAAATATTCAACAACATGAGTAACAGGTTAGCAAGAATTGAAAGAAATGGAAATAACGGTGAATCTTCATAGATAGAGCGACCACATATTGACAACCATCCCCCATTTAAGAAAAATTACAATAAGAATTGGGGAAACAACAATGGTTTTGAAGAAGGGAATAGGAATAGGGGTAATGGGAATAATAACTGGAAAAATAGAGATTTCGATAGGGATCAGAACAATGTCCCTAACCCAATGCCATCTGCCAATGTAGCTGAAGGTTTTCCTTATTTTTGCTCTACTTGTGATGCACCCCATAACCCTGATGCATGTGGAATACACCTAAGTGATCAGCGTAATGTAGATATGCATGCAGAATCAGAAGAGGATATAAGAATCAATGCATGTTGGTCCATTGAAGATGAATCCAGAGAAAGGTTGTTTGAAGAAGACATGGATAAATATGCTTCAAATCATCATCCTCAGATCTTAGTAACTGAAGGAACTAAAATCTTGTAGAAATCACATGAGTCAAGATATGATAAGATGAAGCAAGGGAAATTGATCCCCACTGCTCAAGAGGTTGAAGAATTAGAGGCAACCCATGTTTTAAATTTAAGGAATAGAACAGTCCCTGAAAGAACAGAGAAATTATCTACAAATGAAACAAGAAAATAAACTTTCACCAATAAAAATATCAGTAAAGAGAAAACTGATAGGAACCCTAACAAGATTACTCCTGAAGTAATAGAATCAGTGGAAGAGATTCCCAAAGAAGAAAGTAATAAACCATTGGATATAAAGAAGATAGAATTTGATGTTGGGTCAGAACTCAGTAAGCAAAAAGTTAATATCACATTTGGTGAACTTATGAAAGTTCAAACATACAGAGAACAAGTATGCAGAGCTTTTGGATTAGTAGAGCAGAAAGAAGACCCTACTTGTCATGCTGCTAGACAAAATCAACATGATACAAGATCACCATATTCTGTCAGACCCTTCTATGTGTCGTTAAGATATAATTCAGATGAAGGGGAAAGATATGTGATTCACAATTGCATGCTCGATAGTGGAGCTTCACATAATATCATGCCTAAGCTAATAGCTGACCAAATGGGATTAATCTGTACTAGAGATTCTGCTCCTATTTTTGTAATGGATAGTAGACAAATTCCCTGTGTAGGGGTGATAACTGGATTATTAGTTTACCTAGACCAACACCCCAAAAAGGGCATTGTCATGGACGTAGCAGTAGTTGATGTTGACCCATTCTTCTCACTTTTACTCAGTAGGCATTGGGTAGAACAACTAGGGGGATCAATACAACTAGACTGGTCTTATGCTACCATCCCCATATCAGATAAGGAGAATATAATTTTGAGAAGGGAACCATTCAACAAACATTTTGTAGAGTTAATTCAAATAGATGAAACCATGATTAACTTAGTTAACTCTATGGAAGAAAAAGGGATGGGAGTCTATTCAATATGGCACAACCCATTCCTGGTGGAAGTACCAGATGCAAAGAACATGGATCCAGAAGATATGAGAATAACTGATGCTGAATCAGATCGAGTATTAACCCAAGAAATGTGGACCATGTCATTTTATGGGGCTAAATCCCAATCTGGAGCAGGTGCAAGTGTAAATTTGACTGATATTAAAGGAAACTACCTTAGTATCCCTTACAGATTGCAATTTCCTTGCACAAACAATGTAGTTGAGTACGAAGCTTTACTATTAGGGCTAAGGAAAGCAAAAGAGCTAGGTATTAACTACTTAACTATAACAGGGGATGCAGAACTTATTATACTACAAATCAAAGGTAAATATCAGACCAAGCATCCTAGACTTAAGCAATATAGAAATGCAATACTGGAAGAAATCGATAAATTTTTGGCTTTCAATATTTCATATATTCCTAGAGAACAAAATCATGTTGCAGATATTTTAGTTGTAAATGCCTCAAGTCTAGATCACCCAGAGATAACTACAGAATATATGGATAGATTCCCAACTATTTCAGTCTATAAACCTTCTGTGCCAGATAACATAGTATATCTACAGGTCTTTCAAGATGATATAGATATTAAGGATTTTATGACTTTACAAAATCAGTATGCAGATGTAATCTATGATGAAAAGGATGAAGAAAAATTAAAAAATCAAATAGGAGAGCCAGTAGAAGTAATCCAGTTGAAAACTAATAGAATACCCAAAGGATTAGTTTCTCTAGAGAGCCTATTCGATGATTTTGACAAAGCCTATAAACCTTTACAAAGAGAAGTGATATCTGAGGATATTAATATTGGCTCAATGAAAGAACCCAGAATAGTGAAAGTAGACATGGCTTTACCTGCTAAAGAAAAGGTTGGATATATCAGTTTCTTGAAAAAGAACAAAGAACATTTTGCTTGGACTTATGAAGACCTCAAAACCTTCAAGACAGATGTAATGACTCACATAATACCTTTGAAGGAAGATTCCAAGCCATTCAGATAGAAACAAAGGAAATACAATCCAACTCTGCACCCTAGTAATGCAAAAAGAGGTACAAAAATTGTTGGACTCCAAGATAATAAGAAAAGTAAGATTTTCCTCCTGGATATCCAACTTAGTACCAATTAGGAAAAATAATGGGGACATTAGACTCTACGTAGATTTTAGAAATTTAAACAAGAGCTCACTAAAAGACAATTACCCATTGCCTAACATGGAACAACTACTGCAAGCAGTAGTAGGTTCAACTAGATTGTCCCTGTTAGATGGATTTTTAGGGTACAATCAAATTCTGATAAATCCAGAAGACAGACACAAGGCAACATTCACCACACCCTAGGGCACATTTGAATATTTAAGAATACCTTTTGGATTGATGAATGCAGGTGCTACTTTCCAGAGAGCGATGGACTTTGCTTTCAAAGGATTAATGTTCAAAATTGTAGTAGTGTACTTAGATGATATCACAATTTTTTCTAAAAATCTAGAAGATCATCTAGAACATTTGACTGTAGTTTTTTCCCGGTGCAAGGAATTTGGAATCTCTCTAAATCCAAAAAAATGCATATTCGGAACTACACAAGGAAAATTGCTAGGTCATATAGTTTCAGAAAAGGGGATAAGCATTGATCCAGAAAGGATAGAAGCCATTTCTAAAATTCCCCCACCCAAGAACCTAAAAGGAGTAAGGTCATTCTTTGGAAAAATAAATTTTATCAGAATATTTGTCCCAAATTTTGCAGAAATGACCAAACCCATAAATGATATGGTGAAGAAAACTGGAGAAATAAAATGGACAATAGAAAATATGGAAGCATTTAACAAGATCAAAGAAGCCATATCAACCACTCCAACTTTAAGTTGCCCTGATTATGCAAAATATTTTAATATCTATTCATATGCGTCTGAACACTCTATTGTTGCAGTTCTTTCATAGAAAGATAATGAAAATAATGAAAGGCCAATAGCCTTTATGAGCTCAGGACTAAAAGGAGCACATCTTAAATACACCTTGCTAGAAAAACATGCCTATGCAGTCATCCAATATTTAGAACACTTCAAAGGTATATTTGGCTCAAACAAAGTTTATTATTGTATTCCCTTTATAGCAATAAAAGATATCTTTTCTCAATCAGAGCCATTAGGAAGACCAACAAGATGGATGGTAAAAATTTTGCAATACGATGTTGAATTCAAAATAGTTAAAATAGTCAAAGGGCAAGGTTTAGCTAAACTGTTGGCTAACAAAGAAGAAGCAGGATCTGAAAATATTCTCACCATAGATCAGACATATGATGATAGAAGAATAAAAAATGAAGAATGTAAATGGTATGAAGAAATTTTGTCATACTTACAAACGTTGTCTTTTCCCAGAGATATGTCAATAAACAGAATGAGGTCAGTCAAACTTCAAGCTCAGAAGTATTATATACAAAATGGAGTATTATATTGGAAACATCCTGATGGAGTATTATTAGTCTGCTTATATGAAAGAGAAGTCCCAGAAATAATTAATGAATTTCATAATGGTTTCTGTGGAGGACACTTTGCTCCAAGAGCTACAACTAATAAAATCATGAGAGCAGGATATTATTGGCCATCCCTTTTTAAGGATGTATATAAATATGTTAGGAATTGTCATAACTACCAAGTTTTTGTAGGGAAAAAGCATCTACCAGCCATGCCCCTCAAGCCAGTAATTATTGAAGCACCTTTTGCTCAATGGGGTATTGACCTGATTGGAGAGATCAAGCCTAATTCATCTGGCCAGCATAAGTGGATCATAACTGCAATAGATTACTTCACAAAGTGGGTGGAAGCTGCACCTTTGAGAACATCTACAACTACTGTAGTCATCAGATTCATAGAAGAAAACATCTTGACTAGGTATGGAGTTCCTAAAAATCTTGTAACTGATAATGCTCAATATTTTGTGTCATATGAAATGGTAGAATTTTGTGTTGAATATGGAATTGAATTATCTCATTCTGCTAATTATTACCCCCAAGGAAATGGTTTAGCTGAGTCATCAAATAAAAATGTAATAACAAGAATAAAAAGGTCATTAGGCAAAAACAAAAGGGGATGGGACAGTGAACTTAAATTTGCTTTATGGGCTGATAGGTTGTCTATTAAAAGAAATACAGGAAGAACCCCCTATGAGATGGTTTATGGAGAGAAAGCCCTACTACCCCCAAAAATGGAAAAAATGGCACTTTCCCTTTTATTGCAAGACCATGAAAACCCCGATCCCATTCAGAGAAGGCTTGACCAAATTGTCTTGTTAGAAGAACAAAGAAGAGAGACCCTTAATAGAATGATGGAACAAACCAAGAAAACCATGAAATTGTTTAATAAGAAAGCTAAGGGTACTCCTTTTTCTCAAGGAGATATAGTCATCTATTGGGATCCTAAAAATGATAAGCATGGTGAAAAAGGTAAATTTGAACCTAAATGGATTGGACCATATCAAATAGCTCATGTTATCAGTCAGAATACTTACAAGCTACAGAATTTGTAGGGAGAAATAATGGCTATCCCTATTAATGGCCAACACCTCAAAATGTACAATCCCTGTTGAAGGTGTACTTTAAAAAAACAATACAAAAAAAATAGAAAAACAAAAATCCAAAAATAGAGTGGTGTATTTTGTTTATTAGTTAAGCTTCCCTTTTGTTCTTGAATAATTTTGAGTTTATTGTACACATGATATCTTAGTTTGATGAGTATATCTAACTGTTTATTCCACCAAAGACAATAAGAAAAAAGGGGATTTATTTTAGATTCTGATGAGGTTTACTATTCTTTCAAATATGAGTGTTTATGCAATAGTTGTTTGATATGAGATAAAATAGAAAGAAAACAAAGCTGATTGAAACATCATGTCAAGCCTCACATTACAAATGATACTTAAGGTGACTTCAAAGGTCCGAAGAACTGAGTTATCTTTGAGAGGGTAGTTGAGCCAAAAATCATTACACTCATATTTCATAGCCAGAAACTAATCCTCAACTCAGGCATACTTATTGCACAATTTGCTTATATATCCAAATACTTCTCTCACGAGAAAGAAAAATAAAAAATAAAGTAAAACTGAGTCACTGCCTGAGATATCTTGGAAAACCTCTACCGGAGCTATAGACGCTTGACTGGCAGTAGGGTAAAACTAAGATGGGATTAGAAGCAACTCCATCGAGGCTATAGATGCCTGACTGGCAGTGGAGCCCTACAGAATGGTGAAAATTTTTAAAGAGTGAAATCACATATTAGGCTTGACTATTTTTCTCAGATATGGTAAAGTTCTGAAAGATTTAGAAATCCAAAAAAGAATGCACAAACACACACATGGGCAAAAATATGATGAAACAAATAGTTGTGACAAAATTTGTGTAATCATATCTTATGACTTAGCTAAAACAAGCATTACAATATTTCAAAATAAAACTCATTGATTTCTAAAATTTCTAACCTTTGTTTCCAAATTGAATGAAAAGGGATCTACAATTTTCCATACTCTATTTGCTTTGATATCATGTTGTTCTTACAATTTTTTAGTATATATAAAAAAAAAGAGGAAGAAAAAAGTTTTCTTTTATGTATTTCAAGCTTTACTTAGCAGTCAAAAGGTGTTAAATTTTTGTTCAAATTTTTGCAAATAAACCAGGAGATTCTGTGGTTCTCAAGTGCCTCATGATTTCAACACCTTGTCCCAGTTAGAGCCTATGTTGGAGCCAAATTTGACTCAACTTTGAAACCCCCAAATTTAAATTTTTGGTTTCAATCAAATTATTAATAATGTTAGTTACTTCTTCAAATCAGTATGAGTTTCTTAAGTTTTCATTGATTGGTTTGATGAAATCTAAATCTTGGTCATTGATTAGGTAGAAACCCTTTTAATAATTGATTAATTATCTTAATAAGGGTTATGGCAAGTTTTATTAATAATTGACCTTCATAAGTAAAGCCTCCTAAGGTCTAAATCCAATGTTAAAACATAAAGACCTAAAATCCAAAAGTATATCACTAAGGATTAAATAAATCATTATACCCTAAGGTCCAAATAGCTTTATACTTTAAAAGAGGGTCAAATAAATCATCATGGTCTAAAAACCAAAATTCAAAAGCGCTAGCCTAAGGTTAAAATCAAAGTTTAATTGAAACTAAGGGTATGCACCCCCTTTGCTAAAAAACAAGCAACATTATTAAAATCAAAGGTCATGCCTTTACCACTCCAAATTGAATGGTAGCGCTTTAAGCAACCCACCATCATATAAGTCAAAATATCTATAAAGTTACAACCTAAGGTCAAAAATTAATAAAAACCATGCCAATTAAAAAGTGAGCAACTCTGATGGATCGGACGATAATGCTCAATCAAATTTAAAATCAATGGTCGCACTTGTTTTAAATGAATCACACATTAAAATTAATGTTAAAGGTCCACACTCCCTTTGGAATAACTATCAAGCAAGTTGGTTAGATCGGACGACAACGCTCGATCAAGATTCAATTCGATGATGGCGCTCCCATAAAAGATGCTTTTAAAAGGTAAAAGTCCCCATATGATTAATTAAAATATTAAGCATGAATTAATGAGGGTCTAAGCACATTGGATAATCACCCCCCTTTCAGCTTAATCATGATTAAAACCATGCGTCCTTTGGTAACTAACTTGCAGGTTGATTAAAATCTATGGCTGTGCCAATAGCCATCTAAGATCCAACGGTCGCACCAAAAATCATGGACGGTAAGATATCGGATGAGGACAAAGGTAAAGTAAAAACTAATTATGTAATTAGCAAGGGTCTAACACGTCATCTAATCTCCCCCTTTCGGCTTAATCGAGATTAATCAAAATTAAAATATGCACCCCCTAGTTATTAAAGTGTGTAGGTACAGGAGATCCGACGACTGCACTCATCACCGCTCAAATATGATGGTGCGCATCGGTAAAAGTGATCAAGGTTTAATCTAAAGGTTTTATTTTGGTTAATTAAATACTTTATAATTTGTCCCTTCTATCTTATGTTAAACCAAGCACATGGTCGAAAGATCCAACGGTCGCGCCTTCACCATGGTAAGATCTAACGACGATCGCAAGGAAAGGTAAACGTGTAATATGCTACCTAGGTTTAAATCGAGTTATTATTATTATTATTTTTATTTGTGGAAAACATCCCAAAAGGGATGCCACTTTCGGGTAAGACCCAAGGAGGCAGGGGTATCCATTCCACCAAAAATGCCCAGGACTCGGACCTGGCCTACCACCTTTGACATACTCAAGGAGCAAACAAACACACAAAACCAATTTAAAAATAAGTAAATAACAACAAAAATAATAAAATAAAATAAAAAACATGCTCCTTGAGTGTGTCAAAAACAAAAGCACAACCAAACACGCACAATAAGATAAAAGAAACCACAACACAAACCACATAGAAAAACACAAGAACCACATAACAAAACACAAACAAGACAAAAACAACAGAACACTACAAAGACATAACCCAAAAAAAACATGAAAAATAAACACAACCAAAACCTAAAAAATTAAAAAATAAAATAAAAATAAAAATAAAAAACAACCAACAACAGACAATAAACAAAAACAAAAAACATAGAAAACACTCACACATAAAAACACGAAATAACACAAACAAAGAGAAACCCAAGAACAAGAACGAAAAAAACACAAGAACAATAACAAAAAACATAAAAAAAAAACAAAACAACAAAAACACAAGAACAACAAAAAACAACACAAAGAACACAAAAACAAAACAAAACAAAAGAACCCACCCACCTTAAAAAACTAAACAAAAAAAAAAAAAGAAAAAAAAAAAAAATGAACAAAACAATGACCTATCTAGACCAGAAGACTATTAAGGCAAGAATCAACAGAGGAAACAAAATAAAGAATAGAATGAGCTAGGGAACTAAAAAAAACTGAATGAACCAAAGAGAAGCAAAAAAAAAAACAAGAAGAAACTAGGTACCTTCATAACCGGAGCCATCCAAAGAAATGATAGAAAGAAGAGCTTCCCTAATTTGAGAAGCCCACCATATAGGAGGGTGGCCATAACAAGTAAGATCACCTTTGTCCAAAGCCCAATTAGCTAAAGCATCAGCACTCTTGTTTTGATCTCTCGACCACATGATTGTAATCAACTTTCAAAAATCCCATCCGGATTAACCGAATCTTCTCAATAATTCTTTTTATTCTCCAATCCACCTTATGATTCTTAGAAGGAGTCTTCAAGAGATTAATCATAAGTTGAGAGTCGACTCAACTAACACCTTTTCCCATCCAACCTTAGTAGCCTCCTGAAGGCCTCTCGAGGATACCATACCCCTCAACAAGGTTATTGGAAAGAATACCCAAATTCTCAACAAAAGTAAAAACCAGGGAGCCATCCGAAAGTCTACCAATTCCTCCCACACTGGCTTTTCCAGGGTTCCCTCTAGAGGCTCCATCAGCATTGACTTTTCCAAAATCCTTAGGAGGAGGTTGCCAATTTCTAGTCCTATCCATCTTACTAATACTCACATTCCCTTTAAGTTGGTTGCCCTTAGAAGATTTAATCTTCAATCTTTGCATCACTTGATCCCATCTTTGGTGGGAGTTTTGGGGGTGATTAAGGAGTTGATGGACCGATTCAACTAAGTTGGCTATGGTATTTTGCCAAATATAGTGAATATCCTTCCTATCTTGATTAAAAATTTGGTTGTTCCTTTCATTCCAAATATTCCAAAGAAGAATGGTAGAACCCATCCAAACTAATCGCCTAATAAAATGATCAACACCCTCTTGATTAGGCCAATCCCTCCAAAGTTGTTCAAAAGTAAAAAAATTGGACCACTGTAAGCCAAGTAAAGTGGCCATTCTCCTCCATAGCTCAGAGGCTAAAGTACACTCAATAAAAATATGGTTGATATTTTCTACATTCTCTTCACACATTTCACATCTAAAAGGGCCATGAAAACCACGCTTCATAAGTTGCTCACCAATAAGCACCCTACGATGCAATAAAAGCCAATTAAAGAACCTCACCTTAGGCCAGAGCTTTTGAGCCCACAATCGAGAAAATATGTCAGAAGAATGGTTGGGATTATTATGGCATAAGGTCAAATAACCTTGAGCAACCGAATACTCACCCTTAGTAGTGTTGTTCCATCCAAAACAATCTTTTTCATGGGACCAAGAGAGGGATCTCATATGAAGGATGCCTTGGATATCTTGTCTTTGCCTTTCTGGGATTTGAATAGGCCAGTCCTCAATAGGGATCCAATATCTACCAACCTTTGAATTACCAAGATGGTACCGACAGTAATTAGCCACCTTTATCCAATTAGCTCGGTGAAGCTCCTCCATCCAAGGCCTCCAATCGGGAAACTGAGTTATCAAAGGCTTGTGACCATCCCAAGAATCTATCCAAAAATTTGCATGTTGACCATTATGAATGATCCAAAATAATTTTTTCTTTATCAAATCCTCACCAGCCTTAAGAACTGCTAAAATGGGAGAACCTTTGGTAGGAAGTTGATAGCGAACAAGGTCTTCAGGACTTTTGTTCTCAAGATATTTAGCACGGAGATTATTGGCCCAAAGAGCATTGGGGTTATGCAACATCCTCCAATATAATTTAGCAGCTAAAGCTTTGTTGTTATTAATTGAAGACCGAAATCCTAACCCCCTTCACTCTTAGGAAGACATAAAGTATCCCATTTCACCAAGGCCCATTTTCTTTTCTCCTTAGTACCACTCCAAAGGAAACGATGACTGATTTGATCCAATTCTCGAAGAACAGCCTTTGGGATATTCAAAATGGAAGAAACATAAATAGGAATAGCTTGAAGGACTGATTTTACCAAGGTGATTCTACCCCTAGAAGAAAGCCACTTGTTGGTCCACTTTCCAATTTTCTTCTTGACTTTGTCCAACAACCAATTCCAATATTTATTTTTTTGCCTTTGAATATTTATGGGAATACCTAAATAAGTGATTGGAAGAGAGGTCTTCTTATATCTTAATTTATCCAAGACCATGGATTCCCTGTCTAGCAGAGCAGTGAAAGAAAATAACTTTAGATTTGTCTTCATTGATCAACTGCCTAGTAGCCTTAGAAAAATAGCTAATGATTTGCTTAATATTAGAAGCTTCCTTAACCGTAGCTTTACCTAAAAGAGTAGAGTCATCCACAAATTGAAGATGAGAGATAGGTCTAGCTCCATGAGCAATGGTAACTCCCTCAAGGGTTTTGTTTTCCCTCTTTTTGGTTATAGTCCTACCCAAGCATTCAACAAGAATGATGAATAAATAAGGGGATAGCGGGTCACCTTGCCTAATACCTCTGGAAGCCGGGAAAGACCGAGAAGGCCCGCCATTGATAAGAACTAAGTAGGAAACTGAAGAGATACATCCCATAATCCAATCCATCCAATCCTTAGAGAAACCAAATTGCCTCAAAACTTTGATAAGGAAGTGCCAATCCACTCGTCATAAGCTTTGGATAAGTCTAACCGAATGAACATGGAAGGAGAATTTTGCATATCCATGGAATGGATGGCTTCCCGAGCAAGAACTATCTCATCTACTATTTGACGTCCTTCCACATAACCCCCTTGCTCTGGGGAAATAATCTTATGCAAAAGAGGCTTCAACCTTTCTCGCCATGATTTTAGTAATGATTTTGAGAAGAACATTACATAAAGCAATAGGTCTAAAAGCTGAGATATGATCAACCTCTTGAGCTTTTGGAACAAGAGTAATATAAGTTTTATTGATAACCTTCAAAATTTCTTTGGCTTTCCTGGCTTCTTCCACCACCTCTAATAAATCAACATGAAGGATATCCCATAACTCTTGGTAGAACTCAATGGGAAAACCATCAGGACCTGGGGTTTTCCTTTTTGCATTTTAAAAACTACTTGTTGAAGCTCATTGATAGTAACAGGAGCAGTCAAAATAGAGTTCTCCTCGAAGTGATAAGAGAAGGGATTGCTTGAAGAACATTTTGTTGTGAAGCTGAGTCAAGAGGAGTAGCAACAAAAATATTGGAAAAGTAATCAACAACAATAGAGTTCATGCCATCCCAAGTATAAACAACATCTCCAGAATCTGATTTTAAGGAAGAAATAAAGTTGTGAGATCTTCGAGCTAGAAGAGATTTGTGGAAGAAATTTGTGTTTCGATCTCCTTCTTTGAGCCATTGAATTCTAGATTTTTGCTTCCATAAGATTTCTTCTCTTTTTTCCCATTCCTCTAACCGAGTTGTGAGTTTAATTTCATCTCGCACTTCTCTTCTCTAGTGAGGCCATCTAAACGGATTTTCTTATTCAAATTTTCAAGATGAGCAATAACTTCATGTTTTTTTTATGAACATCCCCAAACTCTTTCCAGTTCCAAGTCTTGATTTTGGATTTAATGTATTGCAGTATTTTGGCAAAACAGAACATCTTAGTCCCATGCCTAGGTTTACCTTCCTTCCACCATTGTTGCACACGAGGTCCGAAGGAAATGTCTCTAAGCCACATTAATTGAAAACGAAAAGGAGAGAAACTCACATTGGTTTTCCACATTTCCACCATGACTGGCCAATGATCCGAACCAACATTATTAAGAGTCTTCACTTTAGGAATGTGACCATGGATTAAGAAATTTTCAGAGAGCAAAAACCTATCCAATCTCTCCATTATACAAGCTAAGCCTTGCCTTCTGTTAGACCAAGTCATAAGGCCATTATCTGGTTGGATATCCACAAGATGGAGGTTTGCAATATATTCGCTCATGAGGTCAGTGCTTTTGTCCAAATTTCTATTTCCCCCCTTTTCTCATCCAGAGAGAGGATGGTATTGAAATCTCCTCCGATCAAGATCCAAGATTTAGGAAAATGAGAGATAATATGAGTAATATCCTTCCACTGTCTTCTTTTTTCCTCCAAAGAAGTCGGAGCATAAACAGTAATGCAGAGCATAATCTGGTTGGAATGTCTACTTTGAATAGCTATAGCCAACAAACCCCAACTGCCAACCATATGGTGAATAACTACCTCTTTTGGGTCCCAAAGACAAGCAATGCCACCCGAAGTCCCTTGGGAACCGAGGGAAACCACTTTTCCAGTTGGCCAAATTTTACCGGCAATTAAGTCCATATCCTCCATTGACATCTTTGTTTCTTGAAGGAAAACAAGATGTGGATGATTTATCCGAATCATTCTTCTAATTTCATTTTGTTTTGAAAGACTCCCTTTGAGTCCTCTAATATTCCAAGTGATGATCTTCATTAATACCAGGGCTAAAAAAGTTGGGAAGGGCATTAATCTTACCTTCCTCTACAAGCTTTTCACCTTCTTTTACCATATGATATTGATTGGTCTTGCGACCTACTTTTTGATTAGAATCCATCTTCAATTTTTTTTCCCTATTTCTTGACTTATTCCAATTGAATCTGAGATGGCTTCTAACCTTGAAGAATGCTCGTACATAGCCAAAATTTTACTAGATGGTTCAATGGAGTCTATATTGGGACCTCCATTATTTGAAGTTTTGACATTTGAAATATTGTTTTTCTTGTGTAAATTTTCTCCTTTTTTTTCTAGTTGAAAACCTTTGATTTGTTGGTTTGTCTCTCGAGTTCTTCCCTTCATATTTAAATTGTGTTTCTAAGATTTTAGTTTCCATTATTTCCTCTTCCTCACTTGGGACATCATTTGTGGAAAGGATTTCAAACATATTAGCAGATGACTTTGATTGATCCTTCATAACTGGTTTTTTCTAGTGTTCTTCTTCTTAGGTATTTGGAAACCTCGCTGAGTTTATATCTTCTTTCTTTTGATCAGGAATTTTATTTGGGCAAGCACCGGCCAAATGACCATATTCATGGCAAATTCTACAATGAAAAGGAATGTTCTCATAGTCCACTACTTGCTCCCAAGTGTCTTCCCCAAATTGTAATGTGATATTTTTAGGTAGGGGTTTGTCAAAATCCATTAAAACACAAATCCGAGCATAAATAATATGTTCAAAATTTTGAGTACAATCAGCAATCATCATAAAAGTTCCTAAAGAGTTTCCAATTGAAGAAAAAATAGTAGGATTCCAAAATTCAATAGGGAGGCCAAAGAGTCTAACCCACACGGGAGCTATAGAAGGCATCTCTTCTTCGACTTTAAATTTAGTATGCCAGGGCTTCATGAAAAGCCCTGCCCTTCCAAAAAACCAAGGACCCCCTTGAAAAGTTTTCTCTCTATCTTCATTATTAGCAAATAAAACAAGAAAATAACCATTTGGATAAATAGAGATTTGTAACTCACCTTTAGTTTTCCAGCTTTTTGTAGCCCAGACTTTGAAAGCAGATAGACTCGGACGAAAACCCACGAACCGACAAATTAGTCCTCTTTTTTCCAAATCTTCAATGCCAGTCTGAATGTTACCCATATCAAGCTTAACAATAGGAGTTCCATCAGCTGCTTTAAGACATCCTGACTCCATTTTCTTGGGATCAATCTTAGGCATTCTTAGAGGTTTATGGGAAGCCCTAATATTGATATTAGCATTGGGCTGAGGCTGTCCACCATGAAGGGCATCCCTAAAATTCATTTTTGGGACTCGAGTCTTCGAAATTCTTACCCTTGACAGGGGTTTTCATAGTAGAATTATTTTGTGGGTGCACCTTAGCACCAGATTCACTTGAGATATGAGCCATTTTTTGATCAACTGCTTGAAACTTGTTTCGTGATCTCTTTAATCCTTGCCCTAGACGCCGTGGAAAGGTATGGTTTTCACTTTTCTTTTGTGCAGCAAATTGGAAGCCGTTGTCACTCAAGTTCACAGTATGATCTGTTGAAAGACAAATTTCTAACCCATATTGTATCCCCTGCAACATTTCTTGCTAAAATATTGAGCATAAACCACAAAAATATTGGCCGCTAGGGCCCGAAGGCCCTAAAAACCAACCTCTGGAGCTGCTTGCACTCAACCCGGATGAAACCCTCGCATAGCCGCTTGCCAAATATCTCGTTCACACATAGGGATGCGCTAGGATCTGTGTTGCTCCAAATGATATGAAAATTGGTGGAGACGTTCTAGGGTTTTTCAGGCATCTACCCTCAAAATTTTAGCTCAATCCGAGCCTGGATGAGTGAGATATGGCCGAAACGAGTTCGGAAGTTTGGGCAGTCCTACGAAAAATGTCTAATCAAATTATTAAGATAAAAAAAATCACGAGGTTAATATTGGATAATAATGATTAGATGAAGATTAATATACCACATTATTAGAAAATTAAATCAATGAAAGTATGGTCTCTAACCTTTAAATAATGTCTTATGAATTATTACCAAACCAAAGGTTTTCGACAATACAAGCATGATTAACCCAATCAGACATAGGAAGACTAACTATTGTGCAGGTCCCGAGACATCAACAAATGTGCTTCATATCAAATCAATCCGATGATAGTGCACGAGCCAAAGAGTTAAGCGATGAATCAACTATCGAGATCTAATGAAAACGTTTCATTGAGATAAAAGAAATCCAACGGTTGTGCATGAGTCAGAGTAAAGACAAAGAAAATACAAAGGGTTTAATGAATAAGCATCTTCGATGAATCAAACGAATGTGCTCACCTACACTCAGATCCGACGGTAATGCTCGATCCAAAGGTAAACCGAAGGTAAGTTTAAAGAAAATGCTTGTTTAATTAAAAGTTTTAAACACATTTAACAATACTGTGAACCCATTATTAATCCCCATCCTTATTGGTCAAAATTTAAAAAGGGGTTCAAAGCATGTTTCTTTTGATTAATTAACTTACAGGTTATAAAAGAACCAAAGCAACAATTGAACAGAGACGGATCGAACAACTATACTCGGTCAAACCTCCGGTCCAATAAATATGAAAATATTAGTAAGAATAAAATCACCATTGATCAACCTCTTTAGAGTTTTGGAAACTAACACTCTTGTAGGTTTAAAGAATATCAGAAGCAACCATGATGGAACCTGTCAAGTTCACGAACCAGCAAAATCAGTGAAATCATCCGTAAGAAAGATCCGACAGACTAAGCTCCTAGAGAAGAACCATCACCTCATAGAAACACCCTCAACATATATCGAGGTAGAGATAAAAGAAGTGACTTGTTCACAACAAGGTAGGTCAAAAAATGTAATGAAGATCAATAAATAAATACGAAGTCAATACAATACGCGTAAACACCGTGAATCCAGAAGGATACCCAAAGAAAGAAAGATTCGAGCAAATCAAAGTAAATCCTCTAGACAGTGCCTTAGTAAGGACAGAGTAGACCAAATAAAAGACAAATCCTAATACTCAAGCCTATAACCAGATCATGTATATCTCATGGGAAAAATAGTGTACTACAAAAATAAAACTACAAAGCATAGTCACAACTTATAAATAAGAGACAGTAAGGGAGAACTAAAATGCATTGACAAAGTGAAACTATGGAGTACAAAGAATATAAATATGTTCAATTTATGTTTTGCAAATACTTAAGACGATGAAAGCGCATGAAGAAAAAGGTATGGTTTTGACTTACAAAAATCCATTCAATCTGTGCTTCGACGAAATATAGTTACAAGGGAGACACTCCGATGGAGTATAGTTATGGAAGCGGCTTATAAATGCTTCTAGATCTTATTTTCCATTCCCACCTTCTTCCTACTTACCACTGTCTCCCTCATTCTAGGATTTCTTCCTTAACCATCCTAACATTTATTCCCACATTATGCCATCTCATCGCCTTCCAATGTGTAAATCCCACCCTTTCCTCTTTCCTCCCTTCACTCTATCGCATGATCAATGCAACTACATCTGTTTGCCACTGGCATGCCATCCCTTGTCTTCACCATCACGTCGGGTCCCCCTCTGTTCCTCATCTAGAATTTACGATGACAGCCTAGCCGGTCCTTAATAGCTGAGCATAGTGGCCTAGACAAGGAGAACAAAAAGGAAAAATATAGTGTTGAATCCTTAGTTTCTAGGGCCAACCAGAGAGAAGAAAAAAGGCCAAATTAAAATAGTAAAGAGATCCCTTCAGTCCAAAGAAGAACCTTAATAGTCAGTTTAGAGCCGCACCAACTGGAAAACATATAGAATATGTACAATCAAATGCTGACAAATGGAGGGCTAGAAATCAACCAAAAATAACATAATCAAGAACCAGAGGCTATAATAAGAGGTAGTTGTGGATAAATTTTGCATCAATAAATTAGAGAATAACATTTTTTCTAAGAGGTATACTTGATTTCCCTATTAGTTGTGATGTTGTATCCCCTTTTGTATCTATTTTCCTTCTCATTCTTATTCTTCCCTTTGCTATGAGGGATTGTAATAGGAAATATATCAAGAAGCTAAGATTATTTCCTGTCCTATTGAACATGAGATTTAGAGATTATGCTATTTCCATATTGGAACAAGCAAAGTAGGAGAGACCTGTTACATTATTTGAATGGGATATTTTCATTGTATTGATATCTTTTTCTTGAAAACAGAGTTAAAAGACATCCTGCCCACTATGCATGTAAAAATTCTTGAAATCAATACAATTCTGAGTTTCGTTTTTTTTATATCTTTGTCTCAGTACTGTGTGTCACTGTATAATGAGTTACATTATTTGAATGCATTATATATATTTCTCTCGTTGGTTAACTCTTGGTTTTATTACGATATTCGAATGAAACTTTGAACACCAATTTTATTTTCCCCATTCTCTCTATTCATAATTAAAAATTATTGTTAAATTGCTATAACAACCCAATGAATCTAGGCACCGGTCTACATAAGGCATAACAGTTGGTTGTTTTCATGCTTGGTCATTTTAAAAATAATACTTATAGCTTAATATAAATCTAGAGCATGTAATTAGAAGTTTAATCAAAGAATTACCACTGGGGTTTCCTTACCCGTTCTGCAGTCTTCTTTAGCAATATTCATGTTTAGTAGAACATGAGGCAAGTCAACTAGAGCCTGTAATAGCTCATTGGTTTCAAATAGATTCTTGTAGAATGAAAATAGAAATCCTACGTATGCAAGAATCGATTCCAACAGAGCCTGTATATCCAATTTGCCACCTAGGAGGTGAACTAAGGCTGGATTCACGAGGTAAGGGGCGATCTGAGATATGAGGTCTCTTTTACAAAATACTTATGGTGGATCAATTCCTAGGAAGCTGGGGTGCCTCTGTGTCTTGTAGAATTTTAACTGTGTGCACCGAGAATTGACTGTTCAGTGTTCAGTGTTCACTTTCCATTTCTGTAGAGTTTCTATGCTTTGTTGAATTTGGGAGAGAGAGATAATTAGGGGTTTAGGACCCACTATTTATAGGAAAAGGCAAGGTGCAGGGGGGAAGTTAGATAGACTAAACCTAGGTTTGATTCTGACTAGGGTTAGGTTAGGAAATGCAATGTGGCAACATCACATTCCTTATGAGAAATATCTCATCCTCACACATGTGTGAGGATGGATTAGGGCTAATCCTGATTAGGAGGTCTTTAAGTCAATTTAGGACATGATTAAAGAAATATCCTAACAAACCCTAATTTCACACATGTGGGAGGATGTAATTAGTGTTAATCAAGATTAAGGGTTCTTTTAATCAATTTTACCCTAAAAAGGTGACTTAAGTGAAGTCAACATTAAATTAGATTTTAGGTATTGACTTGTTAATTGTTTTGGTCAACTAATACCCCGTGGGGGCCTCAATTGAGTGCAAATAGGCTGTCGAAGGATATCCCAATGCATGGGATGTGATTTTGAAGGCTTATGAGGGTTTAGGACCTGAAAGCCGATGGAGTGGTATATGGGAGTCTACACGATGCTATGACAATCTATGGCGATCTACGCATGACTACGGTTGTCTACGTATGACTACGCATGACTACAACAATCTACGCATGTCTAGGAGGATCTACAATAGTCTACATTGGTCTACGATAGCCTAGGGGTACCTAGGATGACCTATGTAAACCTACAAGTGTCCAAAAGGATCTACAAGTATGTAGGTATAGCAATGTGCAACTTTTGGGTGTCTACATTTTCCCCTTTTTGTACTATACTATGTGGAACACAGTTTAATACAAAAATGTGAAGGGTTTGTGTAGAAGAAAAAGGGATAGAAGGGGAATGGAATTCAATCAAAGGTATGTAGCCGCTCGAAGCGTGACCATACAACATTAGTCGATATCCAAGAAGGAGAAGGGAAAATAATGGGATCCAATCAAAGGTATGTAGCTACCAACATTAAAAAAATACCATACAACATTGATCGATAGCCAAGAAGGAGAAGGGAAAATAATGGGATCCAATCAAAGGTATGTAGCCACTCAAAGCGTGACCATACAACATTGATCGATAGCCAAGAAGGAGAAGGGAAAAGAATGGGATCCAATCAAAGGTATGTAGTCACTCGAAGTATGACCATACAACATTGATCTAAAAAAAAAAAAAAAATAATCAAAAATGTACCTACCATACAACATTACTGGATGTCCAAGGGGAAAGAAGAGAGAAAAGAAGGAAAAGAGGAAAGAAATAAAAACAATGCTAGTAAAAGGAAATGGATGATTATGGATGCAATGATGTGATTTTGCTGAGTCCATATGATATTTACGATGCCATACTAGTTGCTTGAGAATGACAACTTTTGACTGCTTTGCTTTTGCGACCAGATCAGCGTGGTCCAAAAGTATGAATAGGACAAAAGCCTATCTAAATTTTTGTTGTTGATTGATTGATGAGAACATGGTGACAAGTGTCAAACCACTCGAGTTAGTTGACATTTGGATTATTAAATCGTGACCAGATCAGCGTGGTCATGAAATCCTTTTCCAAATGTTGCGCTAGGATTATTTCAAACGTATCATCCATTATGTACTCGATGTACATGAATGCTAGATTGACTTCTCCATGGTGACGCATAACTCTCATGATGTAACCCATGTCTGTTTGGGATTGAGATTATAATCGTATGATAATATTCAGAAAAAAATTTTGTAGACAAATGTGCTAATCGCACTTTTGGATTTTTGATGTTGTGGTTGCATGCAAAACTGACTTTGGATATGAATACCCCCTCAAACGAGGAATCAACAATGAGGTGAATGGAATGTGGTGATTTGATGATGCAACGATTGATAAAATACCAATGCATGATGAATATGATTGCAAATGAAGTTAAAAGATAATTTTGGAAGGTTCCTAGGGTTTTAGGGGACATTTGCCTACTTTCCTAGGGTTTTGGGTGCATTTTGGGGTGTTTTGGTTGAGTTCACCACCGAGGGGGTGATTTTGACCTAAATCACCACCCGAGGGTGAATTGGATTTTAGTTCACCCCTCGAGGGGTGAATCGGTGATTAAGGTATATTTAAGCCCTGATTTGCATGGAATGGGCTCATTTTGATGATGCACGACATTGGAAAGTGACTTGTGGAGGCATTCGATGGCACGAGAGGAGCACGAGTGATGACTTTGAGAGCGACGATGATGAGGGGACGTAGGGCAGCTGGCAGCAGGCGCGGGGACCCATCGGTAAGTGATCTTTTGCTTTGTTTTGATTTTGTTTTATTTTTCTGAGAAATATGAATGAGAGGGGAGGTTTTCATCTCGATTTAAAAAATTTCATAATTTTTAATTAAAATTTGAATACGTAGTGATAAACGAGCCAAATGGGTATCCAAAAATATGATCAATTTTTGAATTGGACTTGTTTTATCGCCAATTTGATCGGGTAATGGGTAGAGTAGGTGTGAGGTTTGACCGTCAGTTTTTGAAGTAACGGTGTACTGACATTGACATGTTATTGTATTTTATCCGCTAAAGTAGGAAATGGGTATCCTGTTATGCGACTGTTATATTTTTTTGTTTTCGTTTGGTATGATTTCTGAATATGTCGCTTTTAGGTGTAATTTATCAAACCTAGACTGTTAGATTTGCCATGTTAGAGGTAAAATTTTTGGAAACCAATGAAACTTTCACCGTAGAAGGGCAAAATGGGTGTCCAAAAATGTTGTTTGTTTTGGTGAATGACTTCATTTGGCCTACCTTTGATTTGCGTGCCAAGGTGTAGATGATGTTAAACTGAAAATGAGTTATAGGGAGCCCGATTTAGATTGTATTCAACATCTATTTGAACTTTCACCACTAAGTGGGCAAATGGGTATCCAAAAATATGACTATTATTTTTGAATTATGTCTTCTGATGTGTGTTCGGTTTTGGTGTATTTATGATAGAGTTGACTTTTAGATCTATGTAGATTGGTATGTTGTTTTTGAATTTTGTCGACACATTTACCGCTAAGTGGGCAAATGGGTATCCAAAAATAATATTTGTTTTTGTAGATGTCATTGTTTGGCTTATGTTTGATTTGTGTGCCAATTAATAGGTAGTTGTAAATTTGAACTGAGTTGTTGGGAGTCCAAATTATACTGTTTGTCACATCAGTTTGAACTTTTGCCATGAAATGACAAAATGGGTATCCAAATGTGTGACTATTATGTTGATATGTTTTGTCATGTGTTTTGTGCATTGTTTTGCTTTGAAGTGTGTGTCAAATTAAATAGGTTTAATTTGAAAATTGTGATTGATGCAGTTTTATTTGATTGCATTGTTATGTGGGTTATTGATGTGTGTTTTATTGTGTTTTGGATAGGTGAAGATGCTTGAACCCCGTCATCGGGTGAGGAAATTTAAGGAGGGTTTTGAGGAGCTGATGAAGATGGAAGAGGAGTTATCTTGGTTGGATGACATACATTTTTGAGGTGTGTGGGAATGTAAGAGTATCCATACTAATAGAGCATACGTGTCTATGTTGTGTGAGCGGTGGGATGCAGATAGGAACACCTTTCATTTTCCTACTGGGGAAATAACCATTACACTAGAGGATGTGTATCGGATTTATAGACTGCCGATTGAGGGTGTTCCTGTGAGAGCAGCCACAGATGAGAGTAAGGACGCTGTGTTGGAGAGATTCTTTGGGGATGATTGGAGAGACATTGATGTCTCGAAGATGGATTATGAGTGGTTATGGGTACAGGATAAGATATCGGATCGATAGTGGCTATGATGATGATCTCTACGTATGCTCTACCTGATAGTTCTGGGGTGTTGTTTACCTAGAATATGTTGGATGTAGTGAGTGACCTGGTGGAGCGGAAGGTTGTATTTGCATGGGCGCCTGCACTATTGGCCCAAGTCTATCGAGAGTTGCATGATGTTGTGCGGGTAGGAGGATAGGATTGAGTGTGATTCCCTTGTTGTAGGTATGGGCATGGGAGCACATAGCGATTGAGAGGCCATATTTATTGCCTCACCCTATACATGTGGAGGGCAAGGAGTATTTACCCTATGCTTTGAGATGGAGTACATGGCAGAGCAGGGTATTAAGAGACCACATGAGGGTGACCCACTATTGTGGAGGGATAAGTTTGGAGGCCTGACTCCTGGTGATATCATATGGAGGCCCTGGTTGGGTGGGGTGAGTTGGGGTGAGGATGATGAGCAGCTATGGGCCATCCAATATGGTAGATGGTTGGTGGGGTGGTACACTCGATAGACTGAGTACTTTTAGTTTGATAGAGTGAGGCGATAGTTTGGATTACAATAGGATGTTCCAGGGGCTCCTATGATTTACTATAGGTGATGGGGAGACAGAGGGGATCAGCCTATGGTGTTGCCTTGGGTTGGGGAGAGGGATCCTCCTATGGATATCCTAGATGTAGGGGATGCTAGGACGACTCCAAAGTTTGATGCATGGTGGGCACTATAGAGTTGGGAGCCTAGGAGAGGTGTAGTTGATCGATGGGTGGCACCTACTATTGGGGCACCTCCACCAGAGGGGAGAGTTGGTAGGGGAGCTCGAGCTAGGGTAGAGGATGTGGTTGGTGATGAGGAGGAGGTTCCTCTATGATGATCATGACATCACTTGGGTAGTATGGTGAGCACCCAAGGAGTGAGGGTGGAGGAGGTGCATGTGGATGTAGACATGGATATGGGATAGGTTGTTGGAGCCGAGGCTGAGGACAGAGGGGTGATATAGGTGGTATCGATGATACCATTGATGTTGGTGTTTTTATTGGTGTGGCCCAATATATTCCTATTGATATCATGGAGAGGTAGGCTACAGAGGAGGAGGTACATGGATTATATGATAGAGTTCAATAGTTGGAGGTTGAGATGGTAGAGATGAGGGTTGCTATGGCTAGGCAGGAGCAGATGATTGATAATTTGACTAGTCAGTTGGTGGTTGAGTCGACTAAGAAGATGATGTGTGAGACTACTTTATCGATGCATGAGATTCCTCTCCTTGACTATGATCGAGTGGTGTCACAGTCTGGGTCACGATCATGAGTGTGGGCACCATCACATCAGAGCCAACGTAGTGTTGCTATGGTGGGACAGATTGGTGCTAGGGTTGAGGTGCAGGATCAGCCTACTATGGATCCAGTTCTAGAGTTTAGGGTGGAGTCGAGCTAGGCTATGGAGATGCGAGCGAGCCATGAGGGCTACGGGGAGACTCCTAGTGGGAGTTAGGATATTCTTATGTTGATTGTAGCCTATGAGTATTTTTGATTGCTAGATGATGATGGGCATGGTCCCAGATTGTAGCCTTCAAGAATTTTGTATTGATGATATATATAATATTTGATTTTAGCTATTATATATACATGTGTCATTTTGATGGTTTGAAATGTGTTCTTGTTATGTTTGCATAGATTAGTGTAACATAGTTTGTAGGTATGTATGATAAATAGATATACATGTGTGACATGGTTTAGATCTATTATCATTCTATGGTATGAATTAATTGTAGAATAGTATGATGATTGTGTTTTGAATGCAGTATGATGTCATATCAGATGTGATTTTGTAGTGAATGCATGTAGAGTAAATGTAATGTTGTGATTCGATTTTGAAATGTATGTAGAATGAATGCAATAACTATAATGTGTACTAAATGTATATGGCATAGATGCATGGATGCATGTATGGACATACTGAAATGCACCAAGGAAGCACTTGTATCATGGCATTTACCTGTATGGATGTGATCCATTCCATGATTTCAGGGATGGTGGATAATGTAAGGCATGTGTAATTGTTTTGACCAACATAGTTATGACAATCAAATCTCAAACCCTTAGCTATACAAGTGTTTGTGGCAACTTATAACATAATCGGGCTGGTTCAAAGTCTATCTTGGACCTATGTGTGTGAATGTGTAAGGTTCATTTATCCATTTTGAGGGAGGTAGGATTAACCCATTGTAGATGCTACCGGACTAGCTAGCTCATCCATCCACAATAGTGATCTATACAAAAGCGAGATGCTAATGTTAGAGATGTGTTGCCACCTGTAAGACTATTCCATTAGTAGGCAGGCTCTTGGAGCCTATTGCTAGCGATGGAAATCATCCCATGGTGTTATGTTGAACCTAAGGACCAAAGGTGATAAGCATAACATAGGTGATATCAAGAGGTATTTCCTTTTGTTTTCTCCCCTCATCTAATGTTGACCTATTTTTGTGGTGCTCTTTTCTTTTTTTTTTTTCTTTTTTGTGGTGCTCTTTTTGTATGGGCGATGAAGTTTATTTTCTACCCAATCATTTATTTTTGCTTATGCTTGATCCCTTTGTTTATCCCTAGGTCGTATGTTGACCATGCAAGTGATAGGATGAGCAGGGGATACCATTCGCTAGATGGTGATATCTACTCAAGATGTCCTCTTTCCTAGGCTCAAAATTGTTTAATGTGTAACCTATTGTGAGTGATCCATGAGAGAAGTTGAACCAACCTAAAGGACCATAAGAAGAATGTACAAGACTCAGTAGCTATGGGTGACACTGGATTGCCTGAACTACAGAGTGGTCAAAATTAAACATGACACCTATGTATACCCTTATCCTGAAAAGGGGGAATGGACATCCAGGTGGTGATGCTAACAAGTGCATGTATTACTCCTGCTGAGGCGTATTTTGGGGGAGAATGTACAAACATGAATTAAAATTCTAAATATAAAGCATATGAATATGTGCAATGGATGTAAATGTAAATGATGCAAGTGGGGGAATGCAATATCTACAAGAGGAAAGTTATGTTGTGTAGAAGGAGAATTTTAGAAAAACCTATTTACAGATGAGTAAAGTGTGTAATGATGACAAAAATGTGCGATGCTATGATCATGGTTGCCCTAGTGTGTGGGGTGTGTGTGTAGTAGATGTATAAGTTGTGAGTTGTACAGATGTATGTAATAGTCGCCAAGAGAAGGAAGATGTGAGAGTGGAATGTACAGATGGAAGAAGTGAGAAGAAATAGACATTGGTAACCAATCAAGAAAAGGGGATTACCAAAAGCCAACGAAGATAGGAGAGAAGAAGTGAGTCAGCGTAGGTAAGAAGTAGAAGAAATAAGACAGAAGGAGAAAAGTAATTGAGACTATTATCGAGCAAAATGGCATGGGTCCGATCGGGAGTGGGATGGTGAAGTGATGATGCAGCTTGGGTTGTGATTACTACTATAATTGGATATGTTATGGATGTAATGGGATGGTGCTATTAGAGTGCTATGAGGTGGTAAGGTTCTAGGGGTAATGCGATGTGGAGGACTTAGAAGTCGGCTAAATGGGAGGGAATGCTCCGGTGATGGGGTACGCTCACCGTGCAACATGTTGTGCACCAGGGTTTTGAATGATCTACACTCTTCAATATCATGACCTGGTTGGTGATGGTAGATGCAAAATTGATTCTCATTGTAGTTGCATGGTTTAGGATGTGAGGGATCAATGGGCCGAATCTTAGGTAGGTCGATAAGGCCCTGATGCATGAGATGATGGAACATTTTAGATAACGATGTGTGTGGAACAGGCATAGGATAAATGTATGGGTCCATTGGAGGTGAGGGGGCCTAGGTGAAGGGTGATCCGATAATGGAGGCATGGGTCTAGGATCTAGCATGGGTCGAGTCTAGGGTCGAAGGAGGGATCTATGTGGTGGTGAGGATGTACGGGTCATGGGAGACTAGCATGGGTGTACATGGCAATGGTAGTGGCTCATCTACAACTCTAGAGCCTCGATGCGGGAGATGAGATGTTGTATCTCATGATGTGGTGGTGATAGTATTGGGGAAGGAGGTGATCGAGATTCCAATGCATATGGAATGGCTTGATAGGCATGGTAGAAAATGGATGAGGTCTCATGATGAGGAAGCAAAGATGAAATGACTCTGGTGAGTGGAGAGTTTTCTAGAATGGTAAGCCTCGTAGGGGGAAGGTGGCATCTTGAGGACCGGTGGCATAGGTGATGGCTCTAAGTGATGATGAATGGGAAGGGGGTATGTTTGCATGACCAGCTTGAGTAGCTTGGGCCACATGGGCTTGCAAAGCTTGGGAGTAGGTGGACTCACCATTGGGAAGTGGGGTGGGTAGGCATGATGGACGAGCTAGATGATGGGTGTATCCTCTATTAGGAGGATGATAATCTCCTAGGGGGTGATGGGGATGATTTTTTGGTGAATAACGATATCTGAGATCATCATACGGATGGGAGGGTGACCCTTATTCTTGGGGTTGGGTGGATTCCTCTTTTTCATCAAAAGAGGATAGGGTGACCTAGCTATCTCTAGAGCGTGGTGAATAGGATGGGCCTCATTGGTGAGGAGAATGGTGTCGAGGTGAGGTATGATGGCCTAAATGGGATGAATGTGAAGAGCGCCTAGTGTGGAGGGCAACTGGTGGTCGAGCTAGATCAACCGATGTGATGGGTACCTATTATGGTTGTGGATGGTCCTGCATGGTGATGCATGAGGATGTTATAGTACTCTCCTACTGATGATGTGGATCCTACAAAAGGAAATACAAATACCTATAGCATAAAAATGATATAAAGATGAAAGTACATGTATAGTGAAATAATAAAGCAAAGTAACAGATCTACACGGTGATGTGCTTAGTGATTTACTACTAGTACTATGTGGCACTCATGATGGTGAATGTGTTTGTGCATCATGCATTGAATGCATGAAGGTGCAAGATGTTGATGGGTTCAAGATCATTAAGGCCTTCAAGATTGGCTAGACGATATGCTCCTGAACCATATTTGTGTGTAACAATGAATGGGCCCAACCAGTTTGGAGTGAATTTATCATGTTGCTGGTGAGGTTGACTTATGATTTGTTGGTTCTCTTTGAGAACCAGGTCACCAATATTAAACTCACATTGATGTACCTTACTATTGTAGGCATGATGAAGGTGATCTTGATAAACTTGTGTGTGCTCGATTGCATGGATGCGATGTTCATCGAGGAGTGTTAATTGATCTAGATGAGCTTGGTGAGTAGTGTCATCATCAATGAAATCCTTCATAGATATCCGTAATGAAGGTATCTCAAGCTCAAGGGGCATGATAGCTTCAACCCCATATACAAGTGAAAAAGGTGTTGCCCTAGTAGGAGTATGGATGCTCATACGATATGCCCACAAGGCTAGGGGCATTTGATTATGCCAATCTCGATGAGATTCTGCTATAGTTTTATGGAGAATGGAACAAATAGTTTTGTTCATGGCTTCTGCCTAGCCATTACCTTGAGGGTAATATGGGGTAGAAAAGCTATGGTGTATGTGAAATATATTACACAGGGCTCAGACAATCTTATTTTTAAAGGATTTCCCATTATCAAAAATGATTTGGGAGGGAATTCCAAAGTGGCATATGATATGATCTGTGATGAATGCTACAATTTTGGCTCCTATAGTTTGGACCAGTGGGATGGCTTCGACCCACTTGGTAAAATATTCTATTGTCGTGATGATAAATTTGTGATTGCTAGAGGAAGCAGGTGTAATTTGTCCAATTAGATCTAGACCCCATTGGGAGAAAGGCCACATGGACTGGATAGGTTGAAGTGCTTGGGATGGTAAATGTGTTAGGTTGGCATGTTGTTGGCATTTGATGCAATGCTTCACATACTCACAATAATATTGCTCCATTTTGGGCTAGTAATAACCCATACGAAGGATGCATTTGGTGATTTCCATGCCACTAAAATGGCCACCACAAGTACCATCATGGGTTTCTTGTACAACCCATTGTGATTCTTATAGTTCTAGGCAATGCAGGAGCATGTCATCATAGCTACGATGGTAAAGGATGTCCCCCAACAAGGTATAGTGGATCACTCTTTGTTTGAAGGTTCGACATTGAGCATGGGGTAGATCACATGGTAGGAAACCTAGTTTGATGTAGTCTTTAATTTGTGAGAACCATGGATCATGGGGTTCAATGTTTACCACATACACACCACCATCATCTGTAGGGGGTATGGGTGATATAGCAGATCGAGTAAGCGTATGGATAGATACAGATGTTGTATCGGATGTTGGATTTTGTGGAATGAGGGATCCTAAGGAGGCCATAGTGTCTACAAAATGGTTTGATGATCATAGAGTGGCTTCGAGGTCATACCACTCAAATTGGGATAAGAGTTGTACGATTTTCTTATATTATTAGAGAACTGGGCAATTGCATAGCCAGAGTTCCTACACTTGATTGACTATGAGGAGTGAATCACCTATGATGTGGAGGCATTTGATGTGCATAGAGTGTGCTTGTTTTAGTCCTAGGATTAGGGCTTCATATTCTACATTGTTATTGGTACAAGGGAAATCAAGTTTGAATGAAAAGGGGAGTGGTTCTCCTTAAAGTGTAAAGAAGACAATGCCTACACCCCCAGCATGGAGACACCTAGAACCATCGAAGAACATGGTGAGGTCAGCCATGAATTTAGGTTCGACATATTCTTCATCTTTGATTATGTGGAAGATGGAATCATCGGGGAGTTGAATGAGTAGGGGTTGATTATCAGTCAACGGAGCTTCAACCAGTTGGTCGATGATGACTTGTCCTTTGATAGACTTTTGAGATACGAATTCTAGGTCAAATTTAGTTAGGAGCATGATCCATTTGGTTGTGCATGAATTGTGATAACTCTTGTTCATCATGTACCATAGGGGATTATCTCGGGTGATGACAAAAGTTGTGTGATTTAACATGTAGTGGCGTAATTTTTGAGTAGCGAATACGACTACTAAGCATAGTTTTTCCATGTATCCATATCTTATCTCATAACTAACTAGTGTGCGACTGATGTAGTAGATAGCCTACTCTTTTTTGAGCACATTTTTTTGGGCTAGGAGTGTACCTAGCGCAAGTTCTATAGCTAAAATGTATAGAGTCAATGGTAATTTTGGGTGCGGTGGTGACATAACCGATGGTGATGTAAGGTAGGTTTTGATAGCATCAAATGCTCCTTGATAGTTATCATCCCATTTGAAGTTTACTCCTTTCTAGAGGAGATGGTTGAATGGTTGACATTTGTCTGATAATTGTGCTATGAATCTATGAATGGAGGTAATCTTGCCCTAGAGGCTACGCAATTGCTTTAGTGTGGTAGGAGGAGGCATCTCGATGATGGCTTTCACCTTACTAGGATCAACCTCAATGCCTCATTGGGAGACAATGAATCCTAGTATTTTTCTTGAGGTAACACCAAACACACACTTCTTTGGGTTCAAGCGCACATTGTGTTCTAATAATCGATCAAAAATCTGATGGAGATCTTCGAGATGGTCGACACATTTCTTTGATTTGGCGATGAGATCATCTACATAGTCTTCCACATTTTTGTGCATTAGATCATGAAATATGTAGGTCATGGCTCGTTGGTAGGTTGCCCCAACATTTTTAAGGCCAAAGGGCATGACCTTGTAGCAAAAGGTCCCCCAAGGTGTTGTGAAGGAGGTTTTGTGTTGATCGGCTAGGTTGATTCTGATTTGATTGTATCCTAAAAATCTATCCATGAGGGAAATCATTTCATGACCCATGATAGAGTCAATGAGGGAGTCAATTTTGGGTAGAGGGAAATTATCTTTGGGACAAGCTTTGTTTAGGTCATAAAAATCTGTGCAAACACGAACGTCACCGGATGGCTTGGGTACAGGGACCATGCTGGATACCCACTCGGGATAGTCGATGGGTACTATGAAATCAATGTCTAGGAGCTTTTGGAGCTTAGATTTCACTATCAATGTGATAGTTGGATGCATGCATCACAACTTTTGTCTTACTAGTTTGGCATTGGGATCTAGTATAAGATTATGAACCACTACGGTAGGGTCAAGTCTCGACATGTCTTTGTAAGACCATGCAAAAACTTTTATATACTTGCAAAGGAAATTTGTGAAGGCAATGCGCTCCTCAGGTGAGAGGCTAGTGGCTAATTTAAGGATGTGTGGATTTTTTGGATCATCACCGATGTCTACATCGATAGTGTCTTCAATGAGCATGCGAGATCCATCACGTAACTATTCAGGGATAGGAATGAGGTTGAAGTCATCGATGGCTTCGTTGAACTCGTATTCATCATCTATGTAAATGCCCGTGTGATGGACCTGAGGGGTTTGGGATGACATGGATGAGGATGGGGTATTTTTCACCCAAGACATGAGGTGAAAGAAGGAAGTCTCTAGGCACTGGTATGTGTGAGATATGTGTGAGATCTATAAAGTTTGGGTTTGGGGTATCATCTCGAATTAGTTGGTGACTATAACGGAGGGGAGAGCGTAAGTCTACCTCAACCATGTTGATCGATGTTGTAGGTGAAGTAGGTGGGGAAGAGTCTAGTGAGGGAGGTTGGATAGTTTGTGCACATCCTAAGAGACTCAAGGGAGGTCATAGAATGACTAGAGGTGAACGAGGATGAGAAGCTGCTCTCTGTAGTTGTCTATGTATAGGTAGAAATATGGCTAAGCATGTCTATGATGGCTTAGGAGGGACTATATCGAGCTCCATTGGTGTAGCTAGGGATAAAGTAGTGAAGTGTTCTACCAATCTATTCACATCATAAAATGAGGAGGTATCGAACGTAGGAGATTCTTGAAAGAAGTCATAGGGGACTATGATGGTTGATGTGGGTGAAGGCGTGTCTTCTAGTATATCCATATCAATGTACTCTTCCAAGGTATGTGTTGGATGTGGAGGAGGATGTAGGGATAAATCTTGGATCTCATCTTCTAATGTATAGATGATGGTTGGGTGATAACCTAGGCCAGTTTTGTCGATAGGTGATCGAATACGAGGGTTAATGGGTGTACGTAGCCCTTGCTCATAATGACCTAGCCCAAACCCATGCCAATGAAAATATTGTAGGTAGCACAAGGCAAATTGAGGGTTGGCTAGGTGTGTAATTGCATCACCAGAGCTAGATTATGGTGGTGGAGAAGTTGGTGGGGGATCGAAGAGTCGACTCCCACATACACAAAATTGGTATAGTTTTAGGACTTCCTAATTGGACAATGGTTCCAATAGTCAACATCGATATTGAGGGATGACCAAAATCTTGGGTAGATTGGATAGGGGGTCACATACATGGGCATCACGTACACTATAGTCTCTTAGGCCACTATTTGTCATGAATATGGATATGCATGGTGTGGCACGCTCTGGAATGAGGTGGCATATCCAAATCAGATGAGGAAGGAGAAAGTTGAGATTCCCTGATGGTAGTGGCTGAAGGGTGTGGAGGTTGTTCATCCAAGTTAGGTGTTGGTTATTCTGGTTCATGATGTTTGGTTGTTGTGGCTTGAACAGGATGTTTGTTCTATGTAGGGGATGGCATCGATGTAGGTGTTGGGATACATGGAGATGTGAATGTCTTAGGTTTCGATCGAAAGGGAAGAGGAGGTGTTTGTGATGTAGGAAGGATAGGGGCTTCCATATGCAAGGGTGGAGGAGGTAATGTAGTCAATTGTATAATGGGTGGCAATGGTGGTTGTGACACCATGGGTGGAAATTGGAATGGTAGAGGTTGGGAGGATTGTGGAGGCCATAAGGATGATGGTGAGAAAGGCATGGTAGTAGTTTTAGGTCCCCTAGAAGATGGTGCTAATGGTGTAGACATCGAGGCTTATGCTCTTGATGAACACTAGGATGTTGAGGTGGAAGTTGGGGAGGATATCGATGCTCCTATTGATTGGTGAGAAGATACAGGGAATAGTTGGGAGGATGAAAATGATGGTGCAGGGGGAAGGTCTATGACATTACAAAACTTAAAGGGGTCTCCATCGGTTGGGACATAGTGAACGAGTCCATTGTGGATGTACTTGAGGCAATGGTGTAATGTGGATGGGACACACTGCATGTCTCTAATCCAAGGGTGATCGAGGAGAATATTGTATTGCATTTCTCCTTGGATGATATGAAAGAGGATGGGGATCGTATGGATGCCTACATGAATAGGTAAAACTATGGATCCTACGGTAGGTCTCATGGAGCCATCGAAAGCATGCAGGTCTAGGGAAGGTATGGCAAAATGGGTTAGAGGGAGGTGTAGGTGATGTAGGGCTATTATGGATATAATGCTAATGGATGAGCCCATGTCAATGAGTACCCGCTTGTAGGTGATATCATTGATATTGGCTTGTATGTGGAGGGGGGGATCTGCTCCTTCTCCAATGAGTTCTGTTATCTCATGGTCATGGAAACTAATTGAAGGTTGGAGGCATCATGGGATGTTTCCTAAAAAATTGACAAAGGTATTGGTGTCATGTGTCTCTAAGTCAATGGAATGTAGGATGTCATTCAATGCCTCATGATGGGGTTGAGACTATTGTAGGAGATCAAATATGGATAGCCATGTGGGGGCATTACGTAGCTGATGGGTTAGGCTACCATGGATGGTAATCACATTTTGAGGTGGTGGTGGTACGATATTAGGCATTTGAGATGTTTATGGGGATGTAAACTAGATAGGGGGAGAAACAATAGGTGTTGTATGGCATGATGGGTACCATTGGTTCCTCGTAGTAAGGTTGATCATACCTACTACACCACGTGATGGAGGATCATGCTAGACATTGTTGACTTGGTGAGGTGGATGGAGGATTGTTTAAGGTCTAGGAGGATTGGGTCCTCTATGATCCAATAGAGGGTTTTGAAAGATCCCTAAGTTTTGATTCTATGGGGCTAGAGGGTTTGCTACCTAAATAGTGCCCCTATCGATTAGGTCTTGAACTTACCCATAGAAGGAGCGACACGAATCGATATTATGGCCACACTACCTATGGAAAGGATAGAAGAGCTACTCATTATAGTCATGAGGCTTAGGTAAATTTGGATCCAATGGGTGGATCTTAGGTAGAACGAGATGGTTACCCTCATACAATCTATGAAATAGAGTTAGTAATGGTTCAGATAAGGGTGTAAAGTTGCATGGTGGACCCTATGGGTGCATGCCTCAGTATTGTTATGGTCGAGGTGGGGTAGGAGCATTAGCTTGGAATGCTTGTGGCTACGGTGTATAGGGTGGAGGAGTCGATGCTAGTGCTAGGGTAGCAATTATGACTTGGTTGGCTTGTGGTGGCCATGGGTAAGGTTGATTTGGTGCAGGTCTATTGAAGTGGAAGTTGGAGTTATAGTTGGATTTGGCTCTCAACTTAATCTTCCTAGACTGAACCTTAATGTCTTCGATCACTTTTTCTTGTGAGATGGCATCTTCAAAAGTACGACTTTGGTGAAGTTGGAGGGATGTGGAAATGTGTTTGTGGCAACTCTTGGAAAAGAGTGTCATAAGCTCCGAGGTGGGGAGGCTATGGGTGAGGTCATGGATAATCGCTCTCCATATGGCAATGAACTCAGTAATGGGTTCATCATCCACCTGTCATAAGGCATAGACATCAAAAAATGTGGTCTTTTTCTTGATGTTGATGGAAAAGTGCTCTAGGAAGGAGTTGGCCAGCTGCTCAAAGGTATACAGGCTATGGCATGGGAGCATGTTGTACCAATCCAATGTTGGCCCAATGAGGGATAGGGAGAAGGTACGCAACATAAGAGGGTTACTACTATGAAGTTGGTAGCAGGATGAGCGGTAGTTGCTCACATGTTCTCTAGGGTCTTCCTTACCTCTATACTTGTCAAATTTTGGTATTTCGAAGCGATAGGGATAGGGAGGAATGGGAACTGATGGGTGAACTGGCTCATTGCATAGTTCATCATAATAAGGCTTTTGTGGCCCGTAGCTAGAGGTGCATAGGTTCAACATTTTGACTTCATCTCGTAAGAGTTGAAGTTTGGGTGTCATAGGAGTAGAGGGTTGGGCTATGGTAGGCTGACCCTGTGGATGTGGTGGATATTGGTATTGTTGTTCTTCATAATACTATGGAGAATACTATTGTGCCTGATCATGATAAGGTGGGTACTGGGTGACATGTGTTGTCATATCTACGGGCACACTAGGTTGTGGGGTAGGTGTCTATTGTGGGTAATAATACTATGACTAGGAGGCATATGGTTGTGGCATAGGTACTTGTTGGGTTGGAGCCTACTATAATGGTTGAGCCATAGGTGGTGATGACCAAACTGGAGGAGGCATAAAGAAGCTAGGTGCAGCTAGTGGTATGGTGTAGGTGTCAGAACTACCGATACTAGGGGTGGTCGAGATGAGGTATCAAAGGATGGGATCTATCTCTGCCCTAGAGGGTAGGAAGTAGGGAAGCTAAACTATGTGGAATAGTTTGGTTGAGTGGGTGGGTAAGCTATAGGTATCGATCCATAGGTAGGATGGATATTGGTAGTGGGAGCCTGAAAAGGAGGAGGTGGTGGTATCCTAAAGGTCATCATAGGCAAAGGTGGCTCTAAAGGTTGGGTATCATACACTCCGGATACCTAGGAGATTGGTGGAAAAGCTGCTGAAAAGGTGGGATAAGCTACCAAAGTAGGAGCTTGGGTTGAGGGGAAAGTATATGTGTACACTCCCACTTGGGTTTGTGCATCTTGTGTCTGAAGGGGCTGCTGGGAGGTACCTTCAGATATGGTGAAGAATGGCTCTTGGGAAGATGATGGTTGGTACTCTTGTGAAGAGTATGGGTGTGAGGTTTGAGGGAATTCTTGTGGTTCCTATTGGGTAGGGATCTATTGTGCAGTTTGGAAGGATGGTTTTTGGCTTCCTGTAGTGGAGGAGGATGGGTCAGACACCATTCCTATGGTAGGGGTGAATGATGTGACCTCAGGATGGGTACGGTTTAGGAGGGAGGAATCATTCTCAAAAAGGGATTGAGATAGATTTTGGAAGAAGGGATGTGCAAAGGTGGGTGAAGTAGGCATGACCTCCTCATCTATGGTAAATAATGGAGGAGGTTGTCCTGGTGCTATGTAGATTACATGGTCATAGAACGTGGTCGATGGATTAGGTGAGGATGGGGATGAAAGGAGTGGGTAATCCTCTATGAGTGAAGTAGCGAGGACTTCACTCAAGGTTGATGTCTCATCATGAGGCATCATGTGTGTGAGTTGTACATCGGATTCTATGCATGAATCAGATGTGTCTATGATCTTCCCCTTCATGATCGAAGGAGTAAGAGTGGACTGACTAGAGGAAGGGGGAGGCCATTCCTCCATAGAGCGTGCTTGCTCACGCGCTCTACTACGGGTGACCACAGGCATAGTAGCATGTGTAAAAGGGGTTTTAGGAATAAACCCTATGTGATATAGACTCAACTATGTCTAATGTAAGTGTAAAGTAAGTGACATGTTGTGTGTAGAAAAATAATATATAGTGTAATGTGTTGAGACCGGTCTGTGATCATGCAAACAATGGTAGACCGGAATCAATTCTAAATGCTAAGAAAATAAAAGTGTTTTGTTCATTTTGTGTGTTGTAATGTTGATACTCCCTATGTAGAATCATGGGTAATGGAGTGAATACTCTAGCAAATCGAGAATGTCATCAATATCAAACCTCCTACAACACCCAAAGATGCACATAATAGAATGGTATCGCAATGTGCGAATGGTGACCTGTATGGAAGGCACAGTAAAATGATATCCTAAAGGGGTGGAACTCACTATGCTGAAGCGAGTTCACAAATTCCTCTCACGAAGAGAGGTGGCACTGTCTAAGACCTGCTACTAGCATACCCATGCTTTCGCTTCACCCTCGGGTGGGCTTAGTCAAGAACGATAGTTACCAATTCCACTAATTATACTAGCCTTGTGGATGAAGGTGCTAATCCTATCCCACTCTAGGTAACCATTGGTGATGAAATCCAGGGCCCAATCACAAAAGTGGGGGATTTTTTGGTGATGAAATCTAGAAAACCACTCCTATGGGGCTGCTAGGTGTCTAGGGGGTGAGCTGATGGAGAGTGCAACTCGATCCACACCAATCTCGAGTGATGGATTGGGGATGAAGTCCAATCTCACCACTTGTTTAAATACCACGTGAGTGTGTGTGGGTTTGTGTTTTGCTAACGGTGTATGCAAGGTAAGAAACTAACTAGTTGCCTTTTCAAAAGAAAACTAATCCTAATGCCTTTTCGAAAGCAAATGATTAGATAACTTGTATTCTTTGCAAAGAAATGGTCTAGTCCTAAATGCCTTTATAAAACAAATTAATCTACTTTGCAAAGCATGGAAACATGCAATCCAAGTGTGTGAAGTAAAAGGGGATTAGGAAACCCTGATTTAAACTATAGATTACAATATGCTTCAGAAATTAAATGACATGGAGTAGGGGATTAGGAAACCCTAATTTTAAACTTTCAAAATGTGCACTTCTTTTAGCGATAGATGCTATAAAAGAAGGGGGAATAAGGTAGGCTTGTACTACATGCAAACAACAAAGGAAAATGTAAATTTATTTGTAAAATAAACTTAAAGAAGTTGCTGGAAAGTTGCAGGTCTTGAAACTTCAGAGAAATTTAACAATCCTACGAACTTGAAATGAAAGCAAATCTACACCTAGAAATTGTTATTCGACTAGTGCATGCTTTGTGCTTTCAAAATATTATAGAAAAGAGGTGTAAAATGAGGCATACCTACATTCTGATGCTATGGGGGGTTTTCTTGGCCCCTGAAAGAGTCACCCCTATGGATTTGGGGGTTTTTGAGGCTTCTATGCTCAAATCACCACCTAGGGGGTGAATTCAGTTTTGAAGGCTCAGATCTGATATCTGATAGTTCAGAAGGCCTCTGGAGGTTGCAGGGAGGCCTGAGAAGCCAATATTGTGAGGTTTTGGGGCTCTTAGATGCAGATCACCACCGAGGGTGAATTGGTGACTGGTTCATGGGGTAGGGGGGAATCCAGTTTAGAAGCTCCAAATCTGAAATCTGATGGCCTAGGGTGGTTCCTAGGGCTTTGGAGATCTCTGTGAAAAATAGATACAGTACCTAAAAACATAGAAAATAGAGAACAAAGTTAGATTCACTTGAAATAGTTAACCTAGCATTGTCCGTTGTGGGGGTCCCACCGGGCGTGCCAGAATGAAACGGGTAGAAAATGACATTTGATAATTTAACACAAAACACAATGATGCATTAAACAAAGAAATTGTAATTCCATTGATATTAAGAGATACATGTTACAAGAGGGACATGATGCCCTTTATCCATTTCTTTTCCTAACAATGTTACAATCAATTTGATGTCTTCTTCAATCGTCCCTCAATGTAGGTGGGCTTCTTTGTATGTGGGCCACCACCGGGTTGTTATTTGTTTGATGTTGTTCTTCCTCTTCAGATTTGCTAAATAACCTATGAAGAACCTGCAAAAGGGGGTTAGTGTGATGGGGGGCTTGCCTTAGTCAGGCCCCATGTTTATGAAGATGAAATGACCATAAAAACATAACAAAAACTGAAATAAATTATGCAGAAGGTGATAATATGATGAAACAGAGCTTACCTCCCAAATCTGGAGTGATTTGGGGCCTGTAGACCCAATTCGCCACCCGAGGGGTGAACTGAGGCCGGATTCATGGGGCAAGGGGTGATCTGAGCTGTGAGGTCTCTTTTGCAAAATCCCTTCGGTGGATCGATTCCTAGGCAGTTGGGGTGCCTCTGTGTACTATTGAAATCTGACTATGTGCATCGAGAACTGACTGTTCAATGTTCACTTTCCATTTCTGTAGAGTTTCTGTGCTTTGTTGAATTTGGGAGAGAGAGATAATTAGGGGTTTAGGACCCACTATTTATAGGAAAAGGCAAGGTGCAGGGGGGTTAGATAGACTAAACCTAGGTTTGATTCTGACTAGGGTTAGGTTAGGAAATGCAATGTGGCAACATCACATTCCTTATGAGAAATATCTCATCCTCACACATGTGTGAGGATGGATTAGGGCTAATCCTGATTAGGAGGTCCTTAAGTCAATTTAGGACATGATTAAAGAAATATCCTAACAAACCCTAATTTCACACATGTGGGAGGATGTAATTAGTGTTAATCAAGATTAAGGGTTCTTTTAATCAATTTTGCCCTAAAAAGGTGACTTAAGTGAAGTCAACATTAAATTAGATTTTAGGTATTGACTTGTTAATTGTTTTGGTCAACTAATACCCCGTGGGGGCCTCAATTGAGTGCAAATAGGTTATCGGAGGATATCCCAATGCATGGGATGTGATTTTGAAGGCTTATGAGGGTTTAGGACCTGAAATCCGATGGAGTGGTATATGGGAGTCTACACGATGCTATGACAATCTATGGTGATCTATGCATGACTACGATCTGTCTACGTATGACTACACATGACTACAACAATCTACGCATGTCTAGGAGGATCTACAATAGTCTACGCTGGTCTACGATAGCCTAGGGGTACCTAGGATGGCCTATGTAAACCTACAAGTGTCCAAAAGGATCTACAAGTACGTAGGTATAGCAATGTGCAACTTTTGGGTGTCTACAAACACATCAAAAATTCTATATCTAAATCCCAAGGGCATTTTCATCTAGACATAAGGTCCATGGGCCATACGATAATCAAACTACCTAACTATGTTTTATGCATATTCATTGAAGGTACTCAAAGAAACCAAAAGTGACTAGAACTTAAACCTTTAATCAATCAAGTCAAAGTCCCAATGAACATCTAGCTAGTTGTACAACCAATGGGCTACACATGAACACACATAGGTATCATCAAGATCAAGAAATGCAAAATATAGGCAAGGAAATTTAAACATAATATCCCATAGAAACAATGCTTTATATATCCTTCATCTATTCATATTATTCAATGAACTCATAATAATATGAAATTTTTGATGCCTCCTTACCACACTATTTTTGGCATATGTCCACATCACTGACCAAGCTATCCTAAGCTATCAAAAATTAATATTAACATTCACTCTAAAAATGTCATGCAAAAGTGGAATAGATTATTATTGCAAGAGTACATATGCCTTTAACAAATCATCAAGTATTGAATTAGCACATGTAATTATACCTAATTGAACCTACAACACATGCTTTATATTTACACAAAAAATACCCGCATGCCATTCAAAAGTAGAAGTCAAGTTTCAAACTAGATACCACTTGCTTACAAATAGATGTCATACCATTGGTATGAAATGCAGTGGCAAATATATTGAATATCCTTATCTTCTATATTGGATCCATTGACACTAAATATGTTATGATCACACCAAAATTCCAATAGAAATTTGTGTTATCATTGATAGAGCCACAATGATTTAAACTTAAAACCATTGATCTACAAGAAGACTATTTTACTATTGTGCTATGGCATGTTGAAAAAAATCAAACTACCTCTAATAATAAAACAAATGCACTCCGAGTGCCAAAAATATTGTGCTCATACCAAAAAAATTCACTACATGCATGTGTTTCAAAAATCACACCAATCAAGGAAATATTCAACAAAATATTCCTTTTTCAAAATTGAATTTTCAAAATTTGGAGGCAAAGTACCAAATTTTGGGGATACAAAAAAGAGCATCCATATGAGAAAATCACCAAAAGTGATAAACTAGGAACCATCTAAAATTTTAGAAAGAATCTAAAAATGTTAACAATCCATCTATATCTACCATAGTTTTTCCTATATAACCATTTTATGGAATATAACCTATCAAGCAATCCTTTCCTACCAAATCAACATAAAAGGTTGTACAATCAATCAAACAACCTGTTATGTGGCTCATAGGTATTTTACATGCATTAGAACCTACCCAAGTCTCATCCAACAATTAGGGGTGATCTATCAAATGTTCAAGCCCTTCTTCTTAGCTTCAAAATCCATGTAGACCTTTCTCTCATTTTTGCTACACTGGTGCCAAAATAAAATTTGAACTAGAGAAGGAAATGAATGTTTGATAAAAATTTATAAAATATAAATAGGATTTATGAAAACCATAAAAAATACATTCCACAAAATTTAACAAAAAATGCTTCTTCAAGGCATCACTAAAATCATCCATTAAAAATAACAAATCAACAAAACAAATTGAATGTTAAAAGAGAGAAACATGGTGAACTTGTTGGTGAATATTACTCTTGATACAATCAACCATTATTGCATAAGATATCCTCTTGATTCAAGTTCCCACTATGGATTTTAAGGAAAAACCCTAAAAATTGTTAAACAAGATATTTCCTCAAGACTACTTTAGAAAATTTTGTCCACATAATTGAGTGAAGCCACTCTATCTCTCATTTGATACCATGTTGTATTTCATAATACTTTCTAGAAATAACATGAAGTGTAAAATTCAATAGCACAAGAATATGAAAGATAATAGAGAAGCAAAATAGAAATATCAAGAACATGAAAATAGGATGGGTGAGTGTCCAAGGTGGGCACCCATAATTATAGCTCACATAATAATATTACATTATATATTGATACTATGGATCAATAGGTAGGGGTATTTATAGTTGATACCTAATCCCCAAATTTTGATTACAATTATATTAACCAAGGCCAACATAAGGCTCAAGGTTAAGTCAAGTTACTAAAAATATTTATTAAGGTTAATTATCAAGGTGGTTTAACCAAATCCCATAAGGGGTGAGTACATCTCCATAAAAGTGTATTAACCAATTTTATAAGGGGTGAATACAATAAAATTTCCCATAGTCTTACATTAAATGTTGCCCATAAGCTTAAATCATAATATTTTAAACTTGGCCAAGAAGGTTACATTACCATATCTTCCAACAAAGGTTCCACTGAATTGAGAAATTATTTATCCCAACCTCTTCTTATATTCAAAATAATTTACAAACTTACTGTCTCAATGATGAAGACTACCTTGATGCACTCTATTTTTAAGAGGAGAGGTTCTAGTAAAATACCACAAATCAATAGTTCAAGTATAACAATATTTTTTCGAGATTGTTAAATAATTTTTTTGGATTTTTTAAATGTCTAAGGCTTCTTAGAAGAGGAAATAATTTAACCATGCACAATAAATTTTAGTTTATGATAAGAGGAAGTTATAAAATGGTCTATTAATAAGGATTTAGGAGTTCTAGTTGTAGAGGTTTAATACAAAATCAAGTCCTTTTGGTATTATTAGTCTCATGGGACAAGAATTATATATAGATTTTTGTGGCTCAAAAAAGTAGATAAATTCTCTATTAATTTTGAAAATTTTCAAATACAAATATTCTAAATAACATTTAAGATTTATATTTATTTCCAAAGTTCCCTTATTGATCAATAAAAAATCTCCCAAGCTTTCCACACTTTTTATGATCTATTTATCCCAAAAGGCCTTAATGACAAAATTAGGAGTTGATATATTTGTTCTAATATTGTGCCCAAGAATTTAGATAAATAAACTATTATTGTTTTAGATTGTCTAGTTTAGGAAGATGAATTGAATATCTATATATGCATTAAAGAACTATAAATTTCTGTGATTGGATGGATATCCAATAGGTTTATACAAGGTCATTATTAGTTTATTGCTTTAGATCTTCTTAAACTATATAATGAAGCTTGTACTATAGCGACCTTAGAAAAGAAAACTAATAAGGTGATTTTCAAGCTAATATATTGATTGGTTATTTTAATTTTAGTTTAATTAGATGCCTCTTACTCTTTTGAATGTATTTTTATAAGTAATTGGCTAAGTTTCTTGCTGTTAGACTTTATAAACTCTTATATGTTATGTCTCAAGTAGCCAAGTTGGGTTTGTGGAAGGAAGATACATTCTCAACAACTTAGTTTGGAGAGTATGGATTAAAATAAAGGATCAAATAAAAATAAGTTTAAGATACTTATGAAATTAAAAAAATTATATAATAAAATAGAATGACCCTTTATTGAACTTATGTTGGGCTATTTGGCATATGGGAAAATTTTATTCATACAATTAAGACTCTTTTCAAATATGTTTTGATACTAATTGATGGGAATGGATACTTATTTGATCTTCTATTTCTTCATAGGTATATAAGGAAAAATGTCCTCTTTCCTCTTCCTTGCTCATCATTACCAAAAAAAGAATTAATTCTTCACTAGATAAGCCAATGAAGGGAAAAACCTTGCCAAATAATGAACAATTAGTTAAAGCATTTTTTAAGAAGTGACAACTTTCCTTGAGATATTTAACAATAAATTTGACTCTATGCTATAGAAACTAGACATGTGTTATAGTACCTCATGATATAGAATTTATAAACATAAACATTTCCTTCTTATTGGGAAAAATAACCACCAAATTGGGTGGTTAATCAAGGTTGATAGTTTACTTCTTGTACCCACATTATGAGGCATTTGAGAATTCCTTTTGCTCTTAATATTTATTTAAAATAAATTAAAAACTAGATTTTTAAAATAGTGTCAAGTAATATTGAAAAGTAACATAACAAGTTCTTGCTTTTGATTGGTAGATTCGAAGTTTGTTAGGAAATTATTTTCTCATACTATATATACTATTATTATTTTTAGTGAATTTTAATTATTACCAATATGATGCTTTAAAAAAAATAATTAAGAAAGTTTTTGTTTTTATATGGGAAAGACATGTCAAAAGGCATTGCTGAATGGAAAAGTTTTTTATGCTGAAAAAATGTGGTGGTTTAAGATTGAAAAATATAAAAGTATAAGGAATTTACTTAGCCAAATAACAAACTTAAAATGCAATGATCCATTTAATATTTCATTTAAAATATTATACAAAACTACTTACCTTAAAGGGAAAACATTATGGTGTCATATCCATTTTGAGAATAAAATTTGGGGTCTTTTAAAGTCCAAGTTGTTGTCTATATAATTTTCTATTTTGGAATTACTAGGAAAAAATAAATACATTCGTGTCCTCTTCATATTTGTTGTTCTTAGGATAAAAATGCATTGCCTTGTTAGCTTTTGATGATTTATATTAAATAAAATGCAACCACAAGATGTAAAATGAGCAAGCAATGATAACTATATGATAATGACACTATAATATGCAGGAAAACTATAAGATAAACTTTTGCAATAACTCAAAAATATGTCATTAATGGATGCTCATGAAAATAGTACAATGTATTATAATGGAGGACATGAACACTCCATAATTTCAATGAAAGAACTACATTGTACTCTAACTACAAATCACTATAGTAACTTCAGTATCTCTCTCTCTCATTTTACTTTCATCTCTTTTATTCCATACCTCAAAGGCATATATATAGGAAGATATGTGCCTTGGCCTTTACTCTACCCATGACTCTTCATCTACCTATCCTATGACTCATGTACATGTGGACTACATGCACATTTACATCATTGCACATTCTAACACTTGTGCATTTATTACTTGCTTGAAGTAACTACTCAAACCTTAATCTAAGATAAACTCCTAATCTAGAAATGTACCCAAGGTGGTACATTGACATGTACCAAATAATGTAATATACTCTAACACCCCTTGTATTACATTATTTGGGTATTGAAGACTTTAGTCTTCAATATGGTCTTCATCCTGGTTCTAGAATTTGAGCTCTTCTTCATTTTGTTTCCTATCTGTATCCTGACCAAGTAGATAGTTAGTATCTTTATAAAATACTATCTTTGTTGAGAGGGCTTTAATTTCATGTTCATCTGTAGGTTCTTCCAGTTCCTGAATTTCTTGAATCTCTTGAACCAAGTGACCTTTTTGTTTCCCTTCTCTATATTGCAATTGAGGATAATTGTATTGATTATGAGAAGTATATGGATGCTAAAATTGTTGTTGATGTGGACTATACTGATTTTAATATTGTCTTGGTTGGAATGGCTTGTTTGGTTGGCTTCCATAGTTTTTTTGATTCCCTTGATATTTATTTCTAGGATTGAATTTGCAGTAGTTGGTACTATATCCTTTCTTCTTGCAGACTTGACAATATCTGTTACTCCATGGTCTTCATCCTTTTGAGGATGAGGTAACATTTCCCTATGGATTATCTTTTGAAACTAATGCATTGTTAGTCATTTCATATTTAACTATATTTTCTACCTCATATTCTTGAAGGATATTGACTAACTCATCAAAAGATGTATCTTTACTTAGGATTTGTAAAGATGTAACTAAGTGCTTGTAGCTATCTAGAAGTGCTCTCAGGGTTACTTGAACAAGAAACTTATCTTCAACATTTTCTCCTAAGGTTAACAATTTTCCTTTTATGTCCACTACTTTCCTTAGGAATAGTTCTATACTTTCACCACTATTCACTTTCAGAGAATGTAATTGAGTTTGAATATTTAAGATAGTGGCTTTATTCTTCCCTTCAAATATTTTGGCTAAGGTTTTCCAAGCTTCTGTAGATGTTCCTGTTGAACTAATGTAGGGTTGAATTTCATTTGTAATGGCAAAATTTATTATCATTAAAGCTTTTGCTTCATTTTCTTCAAACTTTTGAATCTCACTATCACCTAAAGTAGGTTTATATTTTGTTCCCTTGACTATATCCCAAAGTTTTTCAACTATCAGAATTGCCCTTACTTTGTTTTTCCATGAAGAGTAATTTGGACCTTTAAGTAGTTGGGATTCAGTGAGAATGAATTTTTTTGTTGTCATGATGATGTTTGTGGACTACCTTATGTCTCCCTAGTTTAGAATATGTGAACTAACTTGATAAACCCTTATCAAATCTTGGATTTTGTAGTATCCCTTATATCTCCCAAGTGATTATAGTATGCTATGGTTTTGATAAAGTGCTTAGCATCTATTAGATTTTCTTTTGAGTTGATTCCCTAATGTTTTGAAGACAATAATCAACTCCTATATCACCTTATTTCTCCCTATTGATATATGCACTTTTTAATTTGATGAAGTTCTCTAACTTCAAGACTCTAAGGTTGGATTCCTTTTGTCCCTTTTAATGTGAATATGAGACAAGTATAAGCAATAAATTCCAACTCTTTTAAGCAATCAATGATTTTGCTTCTTTTATCCTTAAATTTCAATGGTTCAATTTTCTAAATTCCAATGGTCTAAAGTTTGATGTAGTACTCCTTATATCTCCCTAATTTGGAACTTTAGAAAATAATAATATTTGCAAAATAATGTTTTAATTATCCAAGGTAGAAACCCTTATATCTCCTAATTTAATTATTTGCAAATATTAAGATATTAGAATTTCAAGCAATGTAATTTGAAAAAGCTCTTACTAATATAAACTTCTCTCTTTTAATTGGCTTTCTAAACATTAATACTCTATCTAAGGTTTTAGCTCCTTATTTCTCCTATCAATTAATTAACTAACCTTAGAAAATAAATAACCTTATATCTCCTTTGTGTTATAGAAAGCAACTATTAAAGTAATGCACTTATACCTCTTAATAATGTGTTGTGTGCTGCTTGAATTAGACCTTGATTGCACTTTCAAACCTTGAGCATTGTATCTTCACCGTTCTACAAGGTATGATGCTTAGCATTAATTGAACGTCATTCTCTGGTGCACTTAGACTGTAATATCCTCCTCATTAATGTTGATTGACCTGAGTATGCAATAGTCTTTGTGCTCTCCTTTGGACCGAGGTATTTAATAGACTTTACCTCCCTTTGAAATGTATGCCAAATGGCATATACGTTACCTTTGAGCCTATAACTCCTTGCTAGGTGGCACTGGTATGTGAGGCACGTTAGATGATGCTAATATTGGTAACATAGGTATTATTTTAACCTGAGTGTGCTGAGTAATGAAGACTGATATTTGTTAGTTTAAGTTGAGCATTACTTGGGTGCTCATTTCCTTTGCAAGCATTGTAAAATGAAGATGTTACAAAGTGTTCATAGGTACTCTTGTTGTCCTTCTCCCCTGTGCCAAGTGGCACAATATTCCTTCACTCAAGGTGGCAAGTGGAAGCTCTCTCACTTGCATGTAGCTATGCTCTCAACTCCCTTATTTTCTCAATGCTCTTGCCAACTATTGCTAGTTGTTCTTGGCTTAGCTTTCTCCAGCGAATGGTGGCGCTCTCCAATGCAAGTGGTTCCAAGGTGCTTCAATGTTGTCACTATTCTTCCAAGCTATACATGATGTTCACTTGGGTAATAAGCCTCTCTTCTTGCACCTTGTTCTTTCCATCTTATGTTACGTTGTTCTCCTTGCTAGTGATACGTTAAACTTGCCTTGCTAACACCGTTATGCTACCCAAATTGGTCTCCTTTCTATTGTAGGTTGTTCTTGCACCATGAATGATGCTTTCATGAGACCGATGATGCTAAACTTGGTGTCTTTAGACACCTTGAAAACTCTACTTGATGAGCCCTTAGTTGGCTCTCTTCCTCCGCTTCGATGTTTGCTCCTCAACCTCGATGATATGGTCGCTCGATGATTGTTATATGCTTGTTGTTGTAGTGTCTTAAGACACTCTAGTTTTTGTCCTCCTTTGCTACATTGGATAAAACAAGCATTGTGCAAATATATGTTGTAAATAAGTCTACCTTAATTTGCACCAAAATTTGAGACCTTAAGTCTCCTTTTTGAAGCTATCTTGCTTCCTTGATATGGTGGCTTCTTGCTCTACTCCTTGAGGGAAAATAGTGATTTAATGTTGCCTTCCTTACTAGACAACACTTCTCCTCTATCTCCTTTGCTTGAATAACTTTGCAATAATAATTCCAAGCTTTTTAATCAAGCAACTAATATGCCTTTATGGATGGCATAACTTTGTACTATAGAAAATGCAATCTATACTATTAGAATAGTATCTTCTTTGCTTTCAATAGAAGGTAGGATGTTGATATTTTTCTTTCTTTCAAAATATATCTAACTCCCCTTTCTTATGTGTAGGTTTTAACCCTTAAAGAAACTAACTTTTGCACTTCCTTGAAGACTTTAAACTTGAAACTTACTCCCTTGCAACTTTAAACTCTAATGTGGTGCTTAATGAAACTTAATAATAATATGAATCTAAAAGTTCAAATAATGAACCTTTTGCACCAAATTTTCATACCTTTATGACTCTTCATAGATGATGGATATCTTGGTGATTTGAATCACCTAAATGCTTCTCTTTTTAGATGAAATCTCAGCTATTTCTTTGCTGTCCAAAATAACTTTTTAACTCACCAATTTGTAGCTTTGAAACTCCTTCTAACTTGCTGCCCAAAAATGTAGTTTGGTGGCTTTAACTCTCCTTCAGGATTCACTCTATTGAAATATGAAAATTAAAATCCTGTAATTCTGCCCAAATTGATGCTTTCTTGCTGTCCTCAAATCTAAAATTTTCATATTGCAAAGCAATCAATTTCTCCTTCGAAGTGTTATCCTTGAATCTCATAAATTTGGTAGGAAACTCCTCCAAATCACAGCTAAGATTTTCCTTCAATAAACCTTCAATTTTTTGTTATAAAACCAACAATCTCCTTTCTCCAAAATAGCCTTCAATGGCAATCTCCAAATCTCTCAGATTTGGTGGCTTCTTCTAACTCCTTTCTCCTTCAGCCTCCTTGTCGAATTTTGACTTCAACCTTGGCCTATCTAGTGGCCTTCTTCTCAAGAATCTGAATGTCTTGAGGTCTTCACTATTCTCCTCCAAAATTTGACAAACTCCTTGCCAAATCCTTCTCCTTTTGGGCTTGTTGTCGGATGGCGACAATTGTCCCAAAAAATCCTTTATCAAGAACTCCTTCCTACTAGTAAATTTCTCCAATGAGTTCTCCTTGAAACTCCTTCAATGGCCTTCTCTAAAATATAGAATAGGACCTTTGCTAGTCCTTCTCTATATTCAATATTCCAAATATAGAAGTTCTTCAATGGGACCTCTTGTGGGTCTCTTCAACTTCTTGAGTTATTTTCTCCTCCTTCAATATGCAATCTGCAATCTTCAATCTTCAATGGAGATCTCCAATCTCCAATATTCTCCTGGACTCTTTTTTGGAGTCTCTTCTTCCTTCAATCTGCAATAAGGCTCCTTTGGCCTTTTCCTCTTTTACACTCTGTAGGTCTACAAATCTTGCAATGGGACATTTTCCTTAGGCCTCCAAATATTCAATCTCCAACTTGTTGCTTCAGGTACTAGATTGATTCCAAAGAAGATATTCTTCCTAGATCTTTGTAGGAAGCTTCCCAACTTTCTTTGAATCAACTTTTTCTGCAACAAAGTATTAGAAACTATAATGGAGAAAACTTTAAATCTAGAGATTATGAATCTTCACTAGTTGATTTGTCAAACTAGTGGAATCAATGTTGAGTCCTAGTCTTCACGAGTTTTTCTACAACTCTGTGGAAAGACTCCAACCAAATGTATTTTTAAAAATTCTAAAAATGAGATTTCCTATCTCCTCTCAATCTCTCTTGTGGCTCTCCCTATTTCCTATCGATCTACCATGTGCTTTGATACCACTGTTAGCTTTTGATGATTTATATTAAAGGAAATGCAACCACAAGATGTAAAATGAGCAAGCAATGATAACTATATGATAATGACACTATAATATGCAAGAAAACTATAAGATAAAATTCTGCAATAACTCAAAAATATGCCATTAATGGATGCTCATAAAAATAGTACAATGTATTATAATGGAGGACATGAACACTCCATAATTTCAATGAAATAACTACATTGTACTCTAACTACAAATCACTATAGTAACTTTAGTCTCTCTCTCACTCCTTCATCTCTTTTCTTTCATACCTCAAAGAGATATATATATATATATATAGGAAGATATGTACCTTGGCCTTTACTCTACCCATGAATCTTCATCTACCTATCCTATGACTCATGTACATGTGGACTACATACACATTTACATCATTGCACATTCTAACACTTGTGCATTTATTACTTGCTTGAAGTAACTACTCAAACCTTAATCTAAGATAAACTCCTAATCTAGAAATGTACCCAAGGTGGTACATTGACATGTACCAAATAATGTAATATACTCTAACATACCTATAAAATTATATGGTGAAACCTCTCTCTAGGAATTAGGTGAAACCTCTCTCTAGGAATTAGGACTCTTTATTTTGTCATTAGATGCTCAACTCTTTCTCAATTCAATCAAGGATTAAATACCATTTGATGAATAATTGAAAAATGTACACTTAAATATTAAAGATATTTAAGAATTTTATATAAATTTTTAAATTTGAAAAAGAAATTATTGTTGGTTGAAATGAACTTGGGTAGGAGTTTCTATTGACCTTTTTGGATGTAGATGAATGCACTTTTAGCAATCTCAAATATCATAGGCATATTCCTTTTTTTATGTCTCTTCTAGATATTCATATGACATGTTGATTGGAATTTTTTCTCTTGATCTAGAAATTAAACCTTTTTATGAAATAATGTATCTGATGATTCTTGATCTCTTATATTTGATATCTTGTGGTTCCCATGTGTTAAGCCCAAAATGTATGTTCCAAATTAATTTACAAAGTTTTATCCATTGGAAAAGTATTGAAAAGACTTGGTTTACCTCATTATGTATGCTAATTTTATGTAATGGATAAAGATATTAAGCAAACATTTTATTATTATTCATATATTTTTTCTTAGATTTTGGATATATGGGAATAAGTTTTATATGGGAGTATTTCTTGGAATGACATCTAGTTTAGCATTTACTTGAATCAAAAGTAGGAAAATTTCATAATATTTTTTTGGTTCATTATTACACACACACACACAGAGCAAAGTCATTGGAAGGAAGACATAACACAATTTATTCACAATAACGACACAATTTATTCATAATAATAAATCTATTTACAAATAAAAAATAACTAAACAAAGTAGCAAATTTCCTAGAATCCATAATATTTTTTGAATATATGACTTAGACTCTATGAGGTCAAGGACACGAAGGTAGATTTTTGTTATACACATCTAGTTACTAACTAAAACAACTTGTTCCCAAATAAATTAATTCACTCCATGTGATTAAAATTTACATCTAGATTTGTTGATTATAATTATATTAACCAAGGTTGATATAAGGAACAAGGTTAAGTCAAGTTACTAAACCTCTTCATTAAGGTTTATTAATATTAATCATCGAGGTGGTTTAACCAATCCCATAATGGGTGAAAGCAATAAAATTTCCCATAGGATTACATTAATTGTTGTCCATAGGCTTAAATAAACATAATTTAAACTTTGCCAAGAAGTTTAAATTACCATATCTTCCTACAAAGGTTCCATTGAATTGAAAAAGAATTTATCTCAACCTCCTCTTATATTCAAAAGAATTTACAAGCTTAATGTATCAATGATAAAGGCATCCTTGATGCAATCCAATTTTTAGAATAGTGGCTCTAGTAAAATACCACAAATTAATAGTTCAATTATAACAATACTTTTTTTCCAATTTCTTAGAGATTTATTTTGAGTTTTAAGTGGCTAAGGCTTCTTTAAAGAGGATATGATTTGACCATGCATAAGAAATTTTAGTTAATGATAAGAGGAAGTTACAAAATGACCTATTGACAAGGATTTAGGAGTTCTAGCTATAGAGGTTAAAGATAAAATAAAGTCCTTTTATTATTATTAGGATCATGGGATATGCATTTTATCTATATTTATGGCTCAAAGAAGTAGATAAATACTCCATATTTGTTCAGTTTTATCAAATAAAAATATTCTAAATAGCATTTAATATTTATATTTATTTCCAAGGTTTTCTTATTGATCAATAAAAACTCTCCCAAGATTTCCACAACTTGTATGATCTATCTATGCCAAAATGTCGTAATGATAAATTTAATAGTTGTAGATATATTTGCTCTAGCATTGCACTGAAGAATTTAGATAGATAAACTATAATTGTCTTATATGATGTCTATTTAGTCAAATTAAATCATAGGTCCCAATATCCAGGATCTTAAACAAACTTCAATATTTGAGCATTCAATATAAATGGCCAATATCAATGAATATAACATTCATGAAATAATAATAATATAGATTAACTAGCCAATATCAATGAATATATCATTCATGAAATAATAATAATATGCATATTTTTTTTTTTTACAATATTATTGCTCAAAATTTTATACAAGCAATATTCTATGATAATTATTTTTTTACAATACATGGAGCTTTGTTTCCATAATATAACCATACAAATGACCTTTCAATATTTTGACTATTGATATCCTCACATATCATGGAGATGCATCCTCTACATAAGACAAATATCTCATGTCTCTTGGCTTTACATCTTTCCAATTATATACTTGATACCTACACATGATTGTTGACTTTCTACACACTTGCACACTCTCATACTATACACACGTGCACATATTGTTACATAACACTTGGAATCATCTTACACATCCTACACATAGACACATATATTTGGAGAAATATAAATCACACACCTAAACTAATAATTCACTGTTGGTCATGGATTTACCTAAGTAAAACATATCATTTGTGCGTACTAGACCCGACCAATATTGAAAGGTCGACGAAAAGAAATGTCCTCCAGGCCAATCTCTAGAGAGGGCTGGTTCCCATACTAAAACTACTAATTGGTTTAAATATTAGGGTAATAGGAAAGAAATTAGAAATGACAAAAATAAATGGGAATATGGCTATAAGCCAGATATGAAAGATGGGAATAAACTAACAACAAAAATTCACATCAAGAATTGGTTATCATATAACAGAAAGAAAGGCACATAAACCACTAACAGTTTTGTAGAGATAACTTTTAAGAAGAATTCCAATATTCACCCCCTCACAAGCAATAATTAAATCTAGATGTAGAATTTAAAATCAACAAATAAAGGACATGAACTTAATCAGAAATGACAAGCATAAAGAAACCAAACACAATACTACTCAAGGAACCAAAAGTTGAATGTCTTTCTATTTATGCAGAAAACTTAAAGTGTTTTTCTGCAGAGTGTCTATCCTTCTCATTACATTAAAATGCTTTAGTATTTATAGAGTATTTCACATCTATCATTAAATGCACAACACAACAAAATGTTAGTTGGTCAAAATCAGCAGCAACAATTCTACCTCCATAATGATAAATCTTGGATCAAATCATCCTTCAAGGATCAGTGATCCGGTTTTCTTGGAGTGCACCTAGAAAATGGGTAAAAATAGATGATGTAAAAAATAATCCAAGCATCAGTGCATTGAAACTCTACAACATCACCTAACAATCAAGAACTCGAATATTAAATTTTGGGTGCTATTACATTCTCTCTTGCATTGGAATATTACCTTAGCCAATGGAAATCAATGAAAGTCAATTCTACTTTGAAAAGGAACAAAATTCATAGAGGGCACCTTGAAAATAATCAAGATCATGCCAGATTTGAGGGCGTAATAGTTAATCTTGGCAAAATTTTAGCAAAAAATTTGTATCATCTCTCTTACTCCTGTAAGCGTTAAATTTTGTCCTTTTCTGAAAAGATCTACAATTATAGCACTTTTGAAAGTAACCCTATTGAGAGAGAAGTAAAATTTGATTTCACCCCTGCAATGAGGTGAAAGATATTTTTGTAGCAGGCTTAGGCAAAAATAGGTTACTACATTGATGATTTCCTTCAAAGATAGAATTTCACCTTTCATTTTATTTGATTTCATCCCATGACGTCTTCTTGTTTGAGTGACAAGAAAAAATGAGAGTTTCACCCTTCAACATATTTTTACCCCTTCCTTGGATAATTTCATCCTGAAAATGATAAAAACTATCTTCTGCAAGGAAAGAGGCAAAAAATAATTGATTTCACCTCTAAGAGGTGTTGGAAATTTTGAGTCAAAGTTGTCATTGATTTCAAGGAACATAGTTGTCATTGATGTCAAGGAATAAGCTATAGTTGATGTTAAAAGGTCAAAAGAAATAATGCAAAGGTTAATGGAAAAAGAGCTTCATAATATTTTTAATATTATGTGGAAGCATAAGATAAAGGGTTTTTATTAAAACCATGGTGGCAAAATGATTTTTTATTAAATCATTATGAGAAACAAATTTTTTTTATTTAACCCCCAAAGAGGCTTTAATTTTTACAAAGCCAAAGTTTACAAAGTTAATTTATAAAATTTAAATTCTAAATAGAATTTAAATTATTTATAAATTAATTATGCATATTATAAAGGCGCTGATGTCCAAGTTTAATATACCATCGACGTGCAATATTTGGAAGGCAAAAAGGTATTTAAACCTTTGCCTAAGTTCAAAACCAAAGCATTCAAATTACCTCTGATTATCTCACGGTAAAAATTGCACTAAGGTTCATGCCAAGGAACAACGAAAAGGCTCATGTATACGTTAAAGAGAGAAGCAACAAAGAGGCTTGTGTGCATGCGTTAATAAGGGAGTGTATTGAACGTTTACGTGGTAAGAGGAGAAGGGAGCCAAGGGCTCTAAAGGTTTTTGAGGAGAATTAAAGTGCCTTTTGTGCTTTTAATTAGCACGTGAGCGCTTGGCTCACATGACTAGCAAGCTGCGGACAAGGTGCTAGTAAGGGAGAGAGTGCAAGATCGAATCCTACGAAACGTGGAGTGGGAGATATAAAAGGTTTTTATATTTTTGATTTAATTTTTAATTAAGTTGATAAGGTGGTGGAGAGATAAGGGTTGTTAATAGAAATAAAAATTATTCTTTGCTTTGCTAAGGTTAGGGAGAGATAAGGGGTAAAATTGGTTATGGTATTTACCTAAGTGGTAAATGGAAATTTATTAGGGTAATATTATTTTTACCTTAGGGAATTAAAAATTGATTTATTGCATATATTTGGTAAAGTGACTTAATCAATTATTGCAATATTGAGAAGAGTAAGGTGTGTTTGGTCAATTATTGTTGATGGATGATTTCTTTAATATGGAGTAATAAGGTGTATGTATGTTTTGATAATTGCATTGTACCTTTGAGAGAGTTTATCATCTTATAACTTCTTTGATCTTGGCAAAAAGTGTTTGCAGTTGTGGAAGATTTTTGAGGTTCCTTCATCATCAAGAAAAAGGTATGGGCACATTCTTCCATAGTTGATTTGATTGGTTGGTTTTTTGGAAAACAAGTTTGGAGTGAAAAGGACTTAATTAGATTTCCTTATTGAGTATGTTGAGTTAATGCTTCAAGGTTTTTTGGAATAAAAAGTTGACATTAAAACCTTGTTTGATAAGCATTGTTGTTGAAGCCATTGGTTAGGTGAAAAAATTGAACTAGGGTTTGAAAAGAACATGAGATTGTTTAATAAGCATTGTTGTTGAAGCCATTGGCTAAGTGAAGAACTTGAAATAGGGTTTGCAAAGAGCATGAGTATAATTGTTATGTGAGATTATTTAATAAGCATTATTGTTGAAACCATTGGCTAAGTGAAGAACTTGAACTAGGATTTGCAAAGAGCATGAGTATCATTGTTATGTGAGATTGGTTGATAAGCATTGTTGAAAACATTTTGAGTGAGTGTTTATATGCTTGGACTAGGTTTTGTAAGCAATAATTGTTTTATTAAATGATTGGTTGAGTAGATTTGGTTGAGACTAGTCAAGTGGATGTGTGAAGTGATTGTCAAGTTCTATAAAATAAACTATTCTATATTCTGAATTTATTTGAGAAAGTTATAAAGCATTGAGGTGAATGTGAAGCATATTGAGTCTCTAACAATTATCTATATGTTTCTAAAAGAGTGATTGAGCATTGTGATGAGTATAGAGCATATTGAGTCTCTAAAAATTATCTATATGTTTCTAAAAGAGGGATTGAGCATTATGATGAGTATAGAGCATATTGATTCTCTAACAATTCTCTTTATGTTTCTATGAGATTGGACAAGTTCTAGTGTGGACTTGTTGAGCAGATTTAAGGCAAGTATTTGAGAAGACTTGTGGATAGATTTGGGTAAGCTTTTGTCAAAGCTTATATTACAGATTGAGAGTAGATTTGGATAAGTTCTATTGAGGACTTATTAAGAATATTGGCCAAGTTCTAGAGAGGACTTGTGGACAAATTAGTGCTTACAAGGCATATTTGAGTCAAGTATTTGAGTAGACTTGTGAGAAGATTTGATTGATGATTTGTTCAAACCTTGAGTTAAGGTTTGAGGCAGATCTAGTAGAGTTGATTTGAGATTGAGTCAAGCTTTGAGTTAAGGCTTGAGGATAGATATTGAGGATAGAATTTTTCTAGACCAAAGGACTGTATTTAGTGTAAGATCAGAGGACAAATATTGAGGACATACTTGTGCTAGACCGAAGGACTATGTTTAGTGCAAGATCAGAGGACAAAGATTGAGGCAAAATTTGTGCTAGACCAAAGAAATGATTTTAGTACATATTAGAGGATAGAGATTGAGGACAGAGATTATATGATAGATTTTGGTGTAGATTTGAGGACAGGTTTGTGCTAGAATAGAGACAAATATTGAGAAAATTTATGCTAGACCGAAGGACTGCATTTAGTATAGATTTGAGATAGAGTACAGAGGTTGACAGTATCTAATGGATAGAGATCCATAATCCAGGGTAGTTAGGACATGTATCTTTAGTGGATAGAAATACATTATCCAGAGTAGTGGGGGTAACAGTTCTAGAAGATCACCAGTCAAAGTAAGAGAAGAAAGGAGTTCTCCTATGGATAGAGATCCACAAACTTGATTAGGGGATTAGTGTCTCCTTTGGACAGAGGTCCATAAACATTGTAATAGGGAAAGGATTCTCAAGAGATTGATTGAGGAAATTTTAGTGAAATATTTTCTTCATGGAGTAGCCCACATTGGGTGAACCACGTTAAATTAGTGTCTCTATTGTGTGTGATGATTTATGCATTTATTTGGTAATTGCTATTTATATTACCATTAATTATATTGGATAATATTGTTTGGGAAAGAAAAGTAAAAAGTGGTCTTATACTATTCACCCCCCTCTCTCAGTACAAGCTTGTGTTCATCAAGAGGGTCAATAATAATTTTTACCCCAGCCTAGGAGCAATGTTGACTTTTATTGGCAGGGAAATTTACCCTTTTTGGGACTTTTGATTCGAGGTGGATTCATTTGAAATTTCACCCCGAAGGAGGGCAAAAATGATTTTTGCCTCTCCTAAGGGGCACCTTTGAATTTGACCTTCTAATCCTTACTTGGTTGACACCATATTTATTTGCACTCCAAAAATTCTTTTCATCGGGATTTCACCCCAAAGAGGGGCGAAAATGATTTTCGCCCCCTCTAAGGGGTGACTTTGACTTTGACTATGCCAAGCAGGATCTTCCTTCTATTTTCACCTTGAAGATGCTTTTAATTGGGTTTTCACCCCTGAGAGGGGCAAAAATGATTTTTACCCCTTTCTAGGGGTGCTTTTGACTTTGACCCATCTATGTCACTTGCAAACTTTTTTCTTCTCCTTTCTTCGAACGAAACCATTCATCAAGGTAGTTTCACCCCAAAGGAAGGGTGCAAAGGATTTTCACCCCTTCCTAGGATTTTTTTTTTCTTTAATTTTCATGGCACCTTCATCTTCAATAAAAATTGTCAAAGTTGTTATTAATTCTTCAATATTGAAACACCCATTACCACTGATTTTCCTTCTTACATTTTGCTCATGAATTTCATTAATTTGTTACCAAAAAAACTACCATGCATCTCCAGAAACAAAATCAGCCTTTTATTTAATGAAATTGCTTACAAGGAAGGAAAATATTAAAACAAAAAAAACAACACAATTGCATCATTTATCTTTTTTTTTCAAAAAAAATTTACAAGTAAAATTTAGTGTGGTAAAATTACCAACACTTTTGGTGGCTCTCAAGGTATTCAATTCTTCTGAATGCAATTGATCCCAGACCTTTATCTATTAGGATTAACTATCACTATCGTCGACTGCATCAGATGGTGTGTTTGATTGTGTAGCCTCCTTATCTCTTTCCTCCTATGCCTACTTCTCATGTTCTTCTACTGCTTGTTGCTCTGCTTTCACCCATGCTCAGGCTTCATGCTTGGTGAGGCTCTCACTTGCAGTTTCATACACGAAAACTGCCTCAGCCTAGGCATCATTTGTGAATGCCAAAAATATGCTTAGTGAATCTATAACAAAGCATAATTTTTCAACGTGATCCATGTTGATGTGATTAGTTCTTTGCTGAAGTTCTAGTATGGAAGATTCGATGCGGGTGAACCTTTCTATGCAAGGCAGTGCTTGTTACTCTGTTATTGGATCCTCTTAGCCATTGATTTTTAAATTATATTCTATGAAATATTTCTAGGTCATATTCAAATATTTGATTGGAAACATCTCACCCTACTCATCAATGAAGCTTAGAAACCCAGCATCAGCTAGAAACTAGAAATACATGAGTGAAATTCAATGCTCCTATTCGAAAATAGTTATCAAATTTTGAGCTTCTCTTTCTAGCTTCAATCGAGAAAAATTGTTGTGCAATATAATTCTTGCCTTGGACCAACTACGATCCATCCCGATCATCGGTTTAACCTAGAAATTAGAGTTCACCAATGCCTAAATCTTTAGTTCCATTTCCAGTTTTGGTTATAGCCTCTCTTCAACATATTCCAAACTTTACTCTCTAATAACAATCACTATCTGAGCCTTATGAATGTACAATAAAACCTTGAGTGCATCTATCACCAAAGTCATACAATCTTTCAATAAATGATGATGAGTCTCTTTGATTTTTTCTTAGAGAAGCCCATTGATTACGTGGCTTTCTCAACCAGTTGTTTATGTACAACCTCAAGCTAGGTTGTTAATGCTTGTACTCACTTTTCTATTTCTCCTAAGTTGTTTGGTATCCCTTGGCTTCTTTCTTCCATTCCTCTGCTTTATTCTACCAGTGTTTTACCTCTAATTTTGTTGTTTCTTGTTGATCCTTATTTTTGTCCAGAGCATCATTCAACTCAATAATCTTTGCCTAAGCCTTGAAGAAGTTTTTCTTGTAATTCTCACTATGCAAGTAAAGATAGCTCATGCCCACCTGCATATTCTATAGCTTCTTCATGGTATCAATATTTTTCAAGTCCTCTAAAATGACTTCATAAGTATAATCACTTGGAATCATTCCTCCTTGAGGCTTCTGGACCTAGGGAATCATTCTTACAGTATGAGACTCCATAGTTTTAGGATCAAAAGTGACCTTCTTAAATTGCTGGAGCCTAAGATTATTTTCTCTTACGACTCTTTATCCATTGTGATCCACTTAATCAGGCTCAACTCATTTTCATTGCAATAGGATACTCTGGTACAATCTCTATCTCCATCTCTGGCAACACCTGCAACTCAAGAAAACAAGTAGGAGGAAAATGAGCCTACTAAAGTTTTGGCTCTGAAAGAGAAGTGGAAATGAGAATGGTTGATGTAACAAAAGTGATTAAGGGAAAAAAAGTAAGGTTTTTGGCTATAGTTACACTCACTCGAGGTGGAGCTTGTGTACTTATAGCCATGGTAGAAACTTCTGGAATGGAGGATGAAGGGAGAAAAAATGGATTAGCACCAAACACAAAAGAATTAAAAGAAAAGGAAATAGTAGAAGTGGGAATAGAAGAAGAGGGAGCATCGATGATCGAGGATTAGAAAATAAGAAGTGAAATGGAGGTGGTAGGTACACCGAATTGAGGTGATACAAAAACAACAACTACATAATGAGGTGCAATAGTAATAGAATACTCAAGAGAAAGGGAAGAAGGTATAGAAAATATATCTTTGGGATCGAACACATTTTGAGCCAACGATGATGGAGACTATGGCACTGGTTTACCCTTGTCTTGCTCCTCCTACACCTTCTCTATATCTATGACTTCCATGTGCTGGCCAAGCTATTCTTCCTAAATTGAAGGAGTATATTTGGAAACTTTAGCTTGTGTGGCTTCGTTCATAGAAGGGTTTGTGCCTAAAGGAACTGCACCTTAGAATTTTTAGATATCTTTAGGAAAGGGAGTGCCTCATGCTTTTTCTTCTTCTTTCGCTAGAGTTGCACCTTTTGCGACAATTAGCTTTCTTCTTCCACAAGTGGCACTTTTTAAACCACATGTTGCTCATGTTTAGCCACAATCTCCTCACTATCATATCTTTGAAAATTTCAAGGTATAATATTGGTAAAAGATATTGGATGATAGCCATCATAGTATTCATCATAGAAATCCAAAAATACATCATCCATTGCTAGACCATAAGTTGAACTGATTTTTCCTCTATGTGCCCTCATAACCCACAAGTTGGTAATTTTTTCTTCAAACCAAGTTGACAACTGTTCTTTCATTTTTCTAAACAAACCTAGGGGAGGAATTTGATACTTGTAAACTGTGGGGTTGTGCTCAGTCTACATATCATAAAAATCATGCCATGGCAGAAGTGGTGTCATCTACTCAACATGCCATTCAAGATTATTTTTGTGTCATTGAATATCAAGTTTGGGACAAAAATAATTTTTTTTAGCCTTAATAAAATTAGTGAACCGATCCAAAGGGTCATACTTCTGTTGGTTCGACTTTTATACACACCCTGTGAAGAATGAGCATGAAATCCCGATAACACTTATAAGGGATAAATCCCACTCACTTTAGGATCTTGCTGGATATCCAAGGTGTGAGTTACAGAGTTGGGTCGAATGTCTATTCACTCTTTTCCGCTTCTGGAATAGTTTCAAGCAGACTGTCTGTTACCTTACAACGGGTTCGGGACTTTAGTTCAAGTAATGTTTTTGGAGTTGGTTATCTTTGTGGACACTCAGATTTACAATCAGTTCTTTGATCTAGCTCTTTATGCTTTAGCAGATTTAAATAAAAGACAAATTTTAAAGAAGATAAAAATGGATCATTCAATCGGTGGAACAGAGAGAGTAGGGTAGGGCAAGAAGAGAAGTTTACCTAACTTAGCTGCAAAACCAAAACTACCAATTTTAGTTATACCAGTTAGCTTCACAATAGAACAAATCAAAGAGGAAAGTGTCCAGATTTCTAAGATCACCTTCTACTAAGAGCATAAGACAGAGATGAAACAGATCTGAAAGAAAATCATAAACAGAAGGGAAGTCGGTTGAAATTGGTATCTCTCACCAGCAGCCTTAGCTCGCACAGTGAGGACAGAGCAATTAGAACAGGCTCGAACCTTAAATCTGTAATTTTCCCTAGCATACAATAAAAAGAATGAAGCCTAGTAGCATATCCAATCTTGATAACACAGATCTACAACATAAATTAAATAAACCTTAACGAGACAAAAACAAAAGAAGATGAACTTATCGCAATCCGAAAGAGATTAGGCTCCTGGCCACGCTATCACAGAAAACGAAAATCACACCAACTCCAAGTCCAGAACAAAGCATTCAAACAAGATTTGCAGGAAATTGCTCCAATAGCTTTTTATTCTAAGTTTTCGCCTCCTTAGTTTACATCCAGAAGAAGTATATATAGACTCAGGACAAACCCTGATCTTTTCAGAAATATCTTCTTCCCAAACCCTAAATCTTATCATCTAAACCCTACTACCCAGGTTTTACAATATAAGGCCCTTTAAAAATAGAGTTTCGATAAACCCTAACCATTCTGCAAATCTTAGTGCGGTTACTTGCCATAAATGGAGAAGGCACGATCTGATATTATTCTCATCCATCTGTAACTGTGAGTAAATATCTTCATTTTCTGGCCGATCGTCGATATATTCCATAAATGGGCACTGCGTGTGAAGGTATCTTCATCTTTCTGGTGCATCTGTCGAGAGCATCTCATTAATTCCTCAGAGAAATTCAGATGAGTCACTGATTTCTCTGACATTTTATCTTCGTAGAGCCGCCTCTGAGTTGAAATTCTCTACATGCCATTACTTTCACCATAAATTCTCTCGTTAAATGCGTCCATCGACAAATTTTGGTAACTATGTGTAGATATTTTCATTTTTTGGCCAATTGTCGACATATTCCATTAAATGAGGCAGCTGCTTAGTCACCGTAAAGTCTCTTTGCAGCCAGATCTATAAAATCTGGATGGACCAAAAATTCTTGGCATCTCCCATTTCCATCTGACGGCCTTCGCTTGATCCGCGCTTATTTTTGTCTTTTTCGCCATTACTTCTGCTAGTATGCAACTGCCAGATCGCTTTCTACAAAAGAAAAACAAGGATTAGCATTTTAATATTATTAAATTAAAACCCTAATGTTCATTATATGTCGGCTTGATTTCCTTCTTCCAAGCTCATGGCGTCACGAAAATGAGACAGGTCCAAAAATGGGACATGTCACGATATCGCGACATTTTTCTTTGAGCTGTGCCTCCACTTAACACTTGTCGTGATATCACGACGTTTTCATCACTTTTACCTCCTTAAAACTTGTCATGATATCGTGACATTTTCTTTCCTCAACACTTGTCTGATATCACGACGTTTCTTCACTACTTTCCAAAACTCATCCATATCGTGACGTTTCTATCACTTCTTTCAACACATCGTGAAATCATGACATTTCCATCACTTCTTTCACCAAAACTCATGAAATCACGATGTTTTTATCACTTGCACTTTCTACCAAAACTTTCATGAAATCACGACGTTTTCATCACTTTGCTCTTCTACCAAAACACGTCGCGAAATCATGACATTCTCTATCACTCGAAACTTTCTACCAAAAGGCGTCGTGAAATTGCGATGTTTCTATCACTCGACACTTTCTACCAAAACATGTCGCAAAATCATGACGTTCTCTATCACTTGGCACTTTCTACCAAAACACGTCTGTAATATCGCGACTTTTTCACTTCTTTCAAATCACACATCTCTTTCTTCCAAATCTGATTTTCATCCTTCTCTTCCAACAAAAGTCGTCATGATATCGCGACGTTTCTCTCTTTGCTTCAAATTCACAATATCGCGACGTTTCTCTTAGTCAAATGACATTCTCATCACTTGCTCCTTTCAAACCCGCGAAATCGTGACGTTTTCATCACTTTCCTTTTACAAAACATCACGAATCTTTCACCAAAAATCATTTTCCTCCTCCAAAAAATTCACGATATCTGACTTTTCTTTCTTCAAAACACATCATGAATATCACGACGTTCTCATCACTTGGCTCTTCTTTCCAAACATGTCGCGAAATCGCGACGTTTTCATCACTTGGCTCTTCTAATCCAAACATGTCGTGAAATCGCGACGTTTTCATCACTTGGCTCTTCTAATCCAAATATGTCGCGAAATCGCGACGTTTTCAAAAATGGAATATGTCACGAAATCGTGACGTTTCCAAAAATGGAATATGTCGCGAAATCGCGACGTTTTCTCAAGTTACTTCCACTTAGCAAATTTTCCAAAAATTGTAGGTTGACTCCAATGAATTTATTCATCTGTATTCTGCATTTTTACATATTAGTGAAAGATCTTCTTTACTCAGAATGATTCTAACATTTAAAAAATGAATTCTAAATTGAAATCAAAGCCATATGCAAGCCTACTTAGATACTTTGGTATATGCAAAACTTGAAGAAGAAGGAGGCAAGCAAAATTTGGAATTAAAACCTGAAAAACATCAAGAGGGTCCCTACGGCAAAATGAAAACTAAATATTTTCAAAGGATGGAATTTCATTTTTTTAGTGGGGGTGTGTTGCTTCTCAACAAATGGCGATATCTGCGGGGAAAATAGTAGCACTATTTTAGAATCCAGGACTCTAGTTTCAAAACAATATAGACCATGTACCATGCTTTGCCACAAATATTCTTCAAAATAATTTAACTACTACCTGATAGTTGTTAAAATTTCCCAAGGACATACTAGGTTGAATCACTTAAGGAAGATTTCTGATGTGCAATTATAAGCGTATAACTTTCTTCAAGGATGACTGGGCCTTCGAATGTTTTACTTCGGATTGATCAGCTTTTTTAGATTGTGAAGGGGAAACCGAGTAGGGCTCTGTTTACTAGTTTAGCCTTTTACAACCCCGACAGAGTTACTCTTTAGATTTTCACGACCCTGATCCACAACTATGAGGTGGTATCTACAGCTTGGTAAAAGAAAACATCTTCTGGAGCCTTGGCTATCTCTTTCATTACATAACTTCTTTCCTCTTTTTTTTTTTTGGTATAGAAAAGAGTGCCAGTTTTATGTTGCCTTGCTCAACTTTCACCTTCTCTCTCTCTCTTTTGAAATATACCGAAATCTGGAAAGCCTTGCTAAAAACAATTTTTTTTTATTCTTCATCGATCTGGAAAGCTTGGGTACCGATAGCCTCTATGGACACTTAAATAATTTCATGAATCAGAGTCCCCTCTTACGACCAACTTTTCTTGGATTCCCTGGGAGTTCTTCGGCCAAACAGTATAGTAGTTTCTTTATAATTAAAATAATTGTGGCAAGCAAGACACAAAATCCAATTATCTTTCTACTGTTGTTCTGAATAACAAAATAGTTCCACTGTTCAATTTAAGCAGACTATCTCTTAATTAGAATAAAACAAAATGAACACAGGATTTTGAACTCAGAATAAAACAATTTTTAAAGGTTGATTCTTTCTTTGCTGCCCAGGCAAAACTTAAACAAACAAAATTTAAAAGCTAAAAGAAATTTGTACAGACCCCAAAGGATAAAACACATAACTTCAACCTAAAATAAAACAAAAATAAAAACACACTACTTCAAACCTTATTTATAACATATACATATTTTACAACGTCTTTGTGATTTATTCAAACGATGTATTGGATGGAACAACTGAGAAATAATGCTTTAGGTATTGACCATTAACAGGAAGGTTCAAAAAATTACCCTCGAGGTCCTGTAGACGAAATGCATTATTACCTAGGATCTCGGCAATCTGGTATGGCCCTATCCATAGCGGCTGCAACTTTGTGTGTTTACCTTTCTTTTCATGGGCTTTGTCCCATAGAAGCACCAGGTCTGCGAGTCTGAAGGCCTTCACTCTGGCTCTTTTGTCAAACCAGCGCTTGACTGTTTCTTGGTGCCGACTGAAATGTTCCAGGGCTTGAAGTCGTTCATCCTGCAAATTAGTTAAATCCAAAACACGAGCCTCTGCATATGCTTGATCCTCAAAATAGTCTAAAACAAATTGATAAGTGGGCAATTTCAAAGAAATAGGAACAATGGGCTGAATACCATACAACAAAGCAAATGGGGAAGTCTTAAGAGCTACTTTATGTCTTATCCTGTCAGCCCAAAGTGCATATTTCAATAATGTGTGCCATTGTCTGGGTTTGTCTACAGTAGACTTCTTAATGGCATTCATCAAATTCTTATTTGTGGACTCAGCCTAGTCCATTACCTTGGGGGTAATAGTTGGATGAAAATCGATGACTATCCCCATCTGGTATGCCCACTCTGCAAACTCTAATGATTGAAAGGCTGGCCCGTTGTCGCACACCAAATTCAAAGGAACTCCAAACCTGGTTATGACATTTGACTCTAGAAATTCGATCACCTCATGGGTTGTACTCCTCATGGTGGTTGCTGCTTCAACCCATCTTGTGCAATAATCGATGGTTGTTAGAACATACTTATGCCCTGCTGATGAATTTGGGTTTATCACACCCACAAAGTCAAGTCCCCATTGCATAAAAGGTTTGTTTATTACAACAAGTTGCAATGGTAGAGCTCGATTAGCCTCTTTGGATGCAAAAGTCTGACACTGATGGCAAGTTCTCACATGCTTGATGTGCATCTTTAAAAAATGTAGGCCAGTAATAGCCTGCTCTCAATATCTTGTGCACAGTAGCGAACTTGAGGAATGCCCTGCCCCTAACTTCTCATGAAAACTGGACATCACCTCATTGACTTCATTCTGAGAAATGCATCTTAAGAATATGCCAGCATAGTTTTCTCTATACAAGTTGCCTCCTTTGAGCAGAAAATGAGCAGATTTCAGCTTTAGTGCTCTTCTTTGGGTTCTATTTAGGTGAGATGGACAAATTCCAAATTGCAGCAAATGAATGATATCTCCATACCAATCATCGAATCCAGAATCCAGCTGATTAATTTCTCCTTGTACAGGTATTTCAGCAATATGTCGAGACAAACCAAGTCCTCTGATTAATTTTGTAGGCCAAATTTCTAAGTCGTATTCCTGCAGTCTTGTAACCCAATTACCTCTTAGCTCACCCAATTCGTCTTGGCTTAATAAGTATTTGACAGCTGGATCAAGAACTATAGCATGGACTTTGCTTCTTAGTATGTAGTGCCTGAATTGCTTAACTGCTCTTACTAAGGCATAGGCTTGCTTATCCAAGCGAGAGTATTTTAGCTCAGCCCCCTTTAAGTTGGTACTTTTGAAGGCAATCGGATGCTCCCCTATTTCTCTTCGTTGGGTCAAAACCGTAGCAAGTGTGTGTTCTGAAGAAAAAGAGTACAAATAAAAATTTGTACTGAAGTCTGGGCTCACCAGCACTGGAGCTTGTTGGATGGCAGATTTGATCTCCTGGAACGTTGTTTTGGCTTCTGTTGTCCAAACGATCTTAGCAGTTTCCTTCAGCATGTCATTCAGTGGCTTGACTATTTTCGTGAAGCCGGAGATGAATTTTTTGACAAAATTAATTTTCCCAAAAAAGGATCTTAACTCTTTCTTAGAGTTGGGAAAGGGTATCCCGGATATGGCTTCAACTCTGTCAAGATCCATGGAAATGCCATCTTTGGTGATCAAGTGTCCAAGGAGTTTTCCTTCAGTTACACCAAAAACACACTTCTTCGGGTTCAAAGAAATGCCGAACTCCCTGCATTTGTTGAAAATAGATTCCAAGTGCTTCACGTGGTCAAACCGAGATTTGGAAAAAACTGTCAAGTCATCCATGTAGACAACTATGCATTTACCCATAAGACCTTTGAAGGCATGATCCATTGCACGCTGAAAAGTAGCTCCGGCATTAGTCAATCCAAATGGCATTCTTTTGTAGGCGAAAGTTCCCCACTTGGTTGTGAAGGCAGTTTTCATCCTGTCTTCCTTTTCAACTAGTATCTGATTATACCTTGAGAATCCGTCTAAGAAAGACATCATTTTCGAACCATTGACAATTTGTAGCACCTCATCCATGGAAGGCAGAGGATAATTATCTTTCTCAGATGCCTTGTTCAAGTTTCTAAAATCCACACACAAGCGGATCTCTCCATTTTTCTTTCTGACCGGCACCAAATTGGCCACCCAAGTAGAATGCCTAATGGGAAAAATAATGGCGGCACTCAATAATTTTTCCACCTCCTTCTTGATGAGGGGCTCTAGCAAAGCGTTGACATGCCTCTGTTTCTGTCGAAAGGGTTTGCAGAACTCTTTTAAGGGTATTACATGGGTGTAAACTTTTGGATCAAAAACCTTTAAGTCTTTGTAAGACCAGGCCATAACATCCTTGGACCTGTGAAGAAATTCAATCATATTTCTTTTTATTTCAGGGTCACAAGTTTTAGCCAACTTAAGGTGCCTGGGATCTTCTTCAGTCCCGACATTCAGGTTCTCAGTCTCACTGTTTGCTACACCAATAGAATCCCCAGAACTCACCTTTTGCTTAATTTGGTCAACATCAAACAGTCGCTCCAGTTCCACCATCCCTTTCAGAATTCTATTATCTTTCAACCTTATTATTCCCCTTTCATCGTCTAACTATTCCAGTAGAGTATCCCTTTGACCATCATCGATTATAGCATTTTCAAACGCATTGGTACTCTGTAAAAAGTTTATAATCTGCTGGTCATCAGAGAAAACCTAAAAATTATCTACATTATTTGGGACCGAAGGACAAGGGACTAACTCGATCAAAAATTTGTTCCATTTGAACTCTTCCAATGGCTTCAGACTTGCGGCTGATGAAGCTAAGACATCTGCACGTGAATTCTGCTCTCTAGGTATGTGCGTTAAATTAAAAGCATCAAAATCCTCCATGAGATCCCACGCTCGGTGTTTGTATCCTTTTAAGTAGGATGCTTTGCACTGAAATTTACCTTTAACTTGATTGGCCACCAACTCTGAATCTGTAAAAACTTGGATATTTCTTACACCTCTGTCTAAAGCAAATTTCAATCCTAGCACCAGTGCTTCATACTCTGCTAAATTATTTGTGCAAGGGAACTGTAGGCGATAAGACATAAAATATGTCTGACTCTCAGGTCCTTTAAGAACTACCCCCATACCAGAACCTTGTTTAGATTTAGCCCCATCCACATGAAGCGTCCAAACTTCATTATTATGAACAAGATGAGCTTTACTAAGCTTCTCATTTTGTCCCGTTGTTAAATTATAAACCCCAATATCTACATCAATAATATTTATAGTCTCATTTTTTGCATTATATTCAGTGATCATATGTTTGTACCTAGGTTCTCTTTCAACCCTTAATTGGTTTGCAACACCTTTCCACGGCAACCACATATGTGAAAAATCAGTCGCCAAGTATCCATTCAAATATTTTGACCAATCTCTGCTCGAAGCATCCCGTATCCCACAGGAATATCTACCACCCGAATTTCAATTTTGTGTTGTGCCCTTGGCTCAGATGCTAGCTGGATATGAATATTTTGAAGTTCACCTACTACTTTAACCTCAGATTTATCCAATTGGACAACTCTTCTTTCAGACTTCATTGGGGTTAAACCCAACTGTTGACAAATGGCCAAAGGCATAACATTGGTCGAAGCACCCGAATCTACCAGACAGCTGTGTAAGTTTTTCCCAAATATACGAACAGTCAAGAAGAAAGGCGGAACTTCAGTCTTCTCTTTATACATGGCCACATTTGCATTTGCCATCTTCTTTCCCTTTTCCAAAGGTTTGGTAGTAGGCCCAGAGTATGTTTTAATCAAGTTATCCCTCTGTTCCAAAATTTGAGCTAACTCATGGAGAGTGATATTAGCCTTGATCTTCTTCATGTCCTCCACTATATTGTACCCTTTATTGAGTGGAGCAATAGATCCATATGGGACTCTTGGATCTCCTCCCTTGGGTGGAGATGGGTTATTACTTGAAGATGGATCTGGAGGAACATTATGGGAGTTGTCTGGAGGGGTAGATGTAGTGTTGGGCTCCGGATTTCTATTTCTGAGGTTGTAGTTGTCCCTCCTATATTGTTGAAAAGCCTCGCACCTCATCCATAGGCATCTCCACTACATTCTCAGACTCACCTAGAAAAGTGAAAGAATCTAAGACCATAGCTGCACTATGGCTGGATGAACTTGGGCCATCCGCATTTCTTTGATGTTCAGGAGAAATCAACTCACCAGATAAAGCTTCAAAGGCGTTACAGAATTCCAAACAATCCAATTCCCCGTGCTGAGATGTGGCATGTATCCTGCACCAGTTAGGCAAAGCCAAGTCACAAATATTTACATCATGCCCTTTACCTTTATAATCCTTATTGGGTTCGTATGGGGGCCGAGTGAATCTATTCTGCTGATAGGAAAACCTGTTTGAGTTCTCCCCAGTAGAAACCTGCCTTTTAAAACTTAAAAAGTCATTTGCCAACTTTTGGACTATTTTTGACACTTCCTCGACTCTTGTGTTATCAGCTTCTTTACCTGGATTCTGTACACTTTCAGCAGGTGTTAGAGTCAATGGATTGCTTATCGATGGGGTTTGATGTGTTGGCAACATCATCTGATGTGGTATGGGATTGAAGACAGGGGTACCTTGTGTGACCAAAGGAATTTGATGAGTACTTAAAGGTTGAGGTCCCAATTGTCTTTCCAGAACCAAAGCTTCTTTATAAGCCTCTGTTAGATTGGTAATAGAGGCATCTCTTTTCAAGAAAATAGAAGTCATTGGATCTAGAGAATTCCTAAAAATTTCTAATGCCAGGTCTGCATTTGGCACATAATAACCCGTCAGTCTACCATAAGCCTTTTGAAATCTGACATTGTAAGATCTGACAGATTCATTTATTTCTCTTTTAATACCAAAAAATTGTTGATATAATACACTGGGATCTATCACTTCACCAAATTGCGATACAAAAACCTTTTCCAAGTCATTCCAACTAGTAATAGAATCGTTAGTGAGATTCAAAAACCAGTCGTATGCTCCCTCCTGGAGAGTGAACGGGAACAATCTGCAAGCCACATCTTCATGCTGTACATTTAACAATTTTAGAGCATTCTTGAATGCTACTAGGTGTTCTTCTGTTGTTCTAGTTCCATCATGCTTGTATCTAGGAAGATACCTCTCAGGATTTCTAGGCAGATCATGGGCTGCACCAGGGATATTTAAGGCAGTGGAACCCAACCAGTTTGCCATTACTACTTGATTGACGATGATACTTTCAGTTGTAGTTGGAGTAACTACAAGTGGTGATAAAACTATTTCAGACAAGGACTTGGCCCTTCTGAGGTTGCTTCTTCTTGGGGTTTCTAACTTAGGCACAAGGAGCTCTCCAGCTCTGGAGTGGGACCTTGTTACTCTATAAGTAGAATCCAGCTTTTTCACCAGCAACTTACAACCTTACAATCCTTAACAAACTAGTGAACGAAGTTCGGCCCTCCTTCTAGCGCCAATTTTAAATGTTGGTTCGACTTTTATACACACCCTATGAAGAATGAGCATGAAATCCCGATAACACTTATAAGGGATAAATCCCACTCACTTTAGGATCTTGTTGGATATCCAAGGTGTGAGTTACAGAGTTGGGTCGAATGTCTATTCACTCTTTTTCGCTTCTGGAATAGTTTCAAGTGGACTGTCTGTTACCTTACAACGGGTTCGGGACTTTAGTTCAATAATGTTTTTGGAGTTGGTTATCTTTGTGGACACTCAGATTTACAATCAGTTCTTTGATCTAGCTCTTTATGCTTTAGCAGATTTAAATAAAAGACAAATTTTAAAGAAGATAAAAATGGATCATTCAATCGATGGAACAGAGAGAGTAGGGTAGGGCAGAAAGAGAAGTTTACCTAACTTAGCTGCAAAACCAAAACTACCAATTTTAGTTATACTAGTTAGCTTCACAATAGAACAAATCAAAGAGGAAAGTGTCCAACTTTCTAAGATCACCTTCTACTAAGAGCATAAGACAGAGATGAAACAGATCTGAAAGAAAATCATAAACAGAAGGGAAGTCGGTTGAAATTGGTATCTCTCACCAGCAGCCTAGCTCGCACAGTGAGGACAGAGCAATTAGAACAGGCCTGAACCTTAAATCTGTAATTTTCCCTAGCATACAATAAAAAGAATGAAGCCTAGTAGCATATCCAATCTTGATAACACAGATCTACAACATAAATTAAATAAACCTTAACGAGACGAAAAACAAAAGAAGATGAACTTATCGCAATCCGAAAGAGATTAGGCTCCTGGCCACGCTATCACAGAAAACGAAAATCACACCAACTCCAAGTCCAGAACAAAGCATTCAACAAGATTTGCAGGAAATTGCTCCAATAGCTTTTATTCTAAGTTTTTGCCTCCTGAGTTTACATCCGGAAGAAGTATATATAGACTCAGGACAAACCCTGATCTTTTCAGAAATATCTTCTTCCCAAACCCTAAATCTTATCATCTAAACCCTACTACCCAGGTTTTACAATATAAGGCCCTTTAAAAATAGAGTTTCGATAAACCCTAACCATTCTGCAAATCTTAGTGCGGTTACTTGCCATAAATGGAGAAGGCACGATCTGATATTATTCTCATCCATCTGAAACTGTGAGTAAATATCTTCATTTTCTGGTCGGTCATCGATATATTCCATAAATGGGCACTGCGTGTGAAGGTATCTTCATCTTTCTGGTGCATCTGCCGAGAGCATCTCATTAATTCCTTAGAGAAATTTGGATGAGTCACTAGTTTCTCTGACATTTTATCTTCGCAGAGCCACCTCCGAGTTGAAATTCTCTGCACGCCATTACTTTCACCATAAATTCTCCTGTTAAATGCATCCATCGGCAAATTTCGGTAACTGTGTAGATATTTTCATTTTTCGGCCAATTGTCGACATATTCCATTAAATGAGGCAGCTTCTTAGTCACACCGTAAAGTCTCTTTGCGGCCAGATCTATAAAATCTGGATGGACCAAAAATTCCTGGCATCTCCCATTTCCATCTGACGGCCTTCGCTTGATCCGTGCTTATTTTGTCTTTTTCGCCATTACTTCTGCTAGTATGCAACTGCCAGATCGCTTTCTGCAAAAGAAAAACAAGGATTAGCATTTTAATATTATTAAATTAAAACCCTAATGTTCATTATATGTCGGCTTGATTTCCTTCTTCCAAGCTCATGGCATCGCAAAAATGAGACAGGTCCAAAAATGGAACATGTCGCGATATCGCGACGTTTTTCTTCGAGTTGTGCCTCCACTTAACACTTGTGATATCATGATGTTTTCATCACTTGATGCCTCCACTTAACACCTGTCGCGATATCATGATGTTTTCCTTCAGCTTTGCCTCTAATAAACACTTGTCACGATATCGTGACGTTTTCTCACTGCTCCTTCAACCAAAACACGTCATAATCATGATGTTTCATCACTTTGCTTTCTATCAAAACATCGTAACACGACGTTTCATCACTGCCTTTCAACCAAACCTCGTCATGAAATTGCGACGTTTCTATCACTTGGCACTTTCTACCAAAAGGCGTCATGAAACCACGATGTTTCTATCACTCGACACTTTCTACCAAAAGGCATCGCAAAACCACGATGTTTCTATCACTCGACACTTTCTACCAAAAAGCTGTCATGAAATCATGACGTTCTTATCACTTGGCACTTTCTACCAAAACTCTGAAATCACGATGTTTTCGTTACTTCCTCAATCACGAAATCATGACATCTTACTTTCTTCCAAAACATGTACATGAAATCATGACGTTTTCATCACTTTGCTTTCCAATCAAAAAGTCACGAATATCGTGACGTTTCTCCATAACACGTCACGATATCATGACGTTCTCTCACTTTCTCTCATCAATCTTTCTCATCTTTTTCCAAATAAATCTGACTTCTCATCACTTGTCTCTTTCCAAAACATTCGTCAAATCGCGACATTTTCATCAACTTTCCTTCAAAACATCGCGATATCGTCACGTTCTCATATTTCCAAACGTCGAAATCACGACATTTTCCTTATTTCTCCAACCAAAATATGTCACAAAATCATGACGTTCTCCATAAGACTTGCTTCCACCAAAACACGTCGTGAAATCATGACATTTTTATCACTTGGCTCTTCTTTCCAAAACATGTCGCGAAATCGCGACGTTTCTTACTCAGCTCTTCAAATCCAAATATGTCACGAAATCGCGACATTTTCATCACTTGGCTCTTCTAATCCAAATATGTCGCGAAATCGTGACGTTTCCAAAAATGGAATATGTCACGAAATCGTGACGTTTCCAAAAATGGAATATGTCGCGAAATCGCGACGTTTTCTCAAGTTACTTCCACTTAGCAAATTTTCCAAAAATTGTAGGTTGACTCCAATGAATTTATTCATCTGTATTCTGCATTTTTACATATTAGTGAAAGATATTCTTTACTCAGAAATGATTCTAACATTTAAAAAATGAATTCTAAATTGAAATCAAAGCCATATGCAAGCCTACTTAGATACTTTGGTATATGCAAAACTTGAAGAAGGAGGCAAGCAAAATTTGGAATTAAAACCTGAAAAACATCAAGAGGGTCCCTACGACAAAATGAAAACTAAATATTTTCAAAGGATGGAATTTCATTTTTTTTAGTGGGGGTGTGTTGCTTCTCAACACTTCCATTGTTGAGGTAACTCCACCATACCCATGTCATAAAGTGCTTCATTGATCAATTTATTCTGGCCAACCTGATCTATCTCAATGCCACCGAAGCAAAATGCAATGGTACATGTTGTCTCCTTATCTTGTCCTTCTCCATAGATTATGTTGATTTAGTCAGTATGATGGATGACTTCCATTGCAAATATGCGCTCAGTAGTAAAGTATGGAAGGAGAAACGACTTGCTAGTGAAGCTAATTTGCACCATGATGCCTTGCATCAACAAGAAAATATCTCCTTTATCCTTAGTGATAATTTCTTCCCTCATTGCCCTTGTCACTCTCTTACTTGTACAAAAAATAAGTTTGAGGGTGGGACCCAAAAATATATAATTAAAATTATAGAATGACTCCCCCTAGACAAAATTGAAGTCCATAAATATATTGGAAAATTATTATTAGCCTCATCAACTTACTTCACTATAATAAAAGAAAACCACTGGTGCATATGGAAGAAAAAGTACCAGGCCAAAAATAAAGTGTGTCTGAATAAAATTACTTCTTCACTTTGAATCCTTTCCAACTGGGTGTGTATTGCTTGAGCCACATAATATACCTAGTCAAATAAAATGGGGTTTATGCTTGGTTGCATGGCTATAGGGGCGTACATTTCCACCTATAAAATGCACTACACCAATGCTACTTTCCATTTGTACACCATAGTATCAGTAGGGAGACTAGATACCCAAGCCAACATGGAGTACTAGGGTGGCTTAATCAATTGCTTCTCCATGAAATGGTACAACGTTACGGTTGATTGGTACCTTTCCTCTTACTCCTTTACGTTTATATTTTTAAACATGACATCTTAAGAAGGGTTCACCCCAAAATAAAACACATCTCTGGCCGCACCGAGCAAAATGGTAAATAATTTATCTCCTTTTGTATTTTGGACAACCCTTGTTGTAGGCTGATAAAATTTTGTAATTGTCATTATCAACTCAGGGCAAGGATGCATAGGTGTACACAGGTACTAGGAAAGCTATGCATGATAAGCAATAGTTAATGGGATTTCTAGTGTCATAACTATAATGTCCACATCTTGGTGTAGATTTTCTATGTCTTTGTTTGAAATGGAACAAACTCCAATACTGGCCAACTTATCAAAAATGGGTCCAACTAGGTATTTTTATGCTGCCTAGATTTTTTATATGTTTTACCACCTTGTGCTTTTTTTTCTTTGAAGATTTATTTGGATCATCTACCTTTTTATCCATATTCATACCGTAGCTCTCATTGTAACAGGCTGGTGAATTTGCAGCAAAGCAACAATTCAAGGTGCTGAAAGATAACTTGACAATGGTCTAAAAAATAATATTTGATTGCAAGCTTCTAATTTACCTCTTTTTATAAATTTCACCCTCCAACTACCAAGTTTAATGTAGGTGTTGTGCATGGGGAATTCAGGTGAATGTGATCCTTGATTCTCTCACCTGACATGTTTTTAAATGAAAAAACAACTGTTAATTAACTTCCACTAATGCGCTTTTGTTGTGAATCTTCCTTGGACATCAAACTCAACCACTTTTTTACCTTGGAGGATGCAATCTGGATATTTAATAGCTCATCTTGGGAAAAGCAAGCACCACGTGTGAGAGATGGGGGCAAAAATAATTAATTTCATGATATAAAATGTTGAGACATCTTCTAGAACTCTTGTCGGTAAAATCAATCTGATTGCACATATTAACTTTGAAATATTTCCTGAAATTAGTGCCATTCAACAAAAACATTGAGGAAGCATGCTTGTTTGGCCGAAAATGTACCCGAGAAAAAATATTCACATCACCTGCACTCTGTAACTACTTTTTTCTACCTGCTTTGTGGAGTTACATGCCTGTCAATCCTTTTTAAAATAATTCTTATCTAATTTCACCCTTAAAAAGTAAGCTTAATTGAGAATATTTTGCATGAAAAATACGGCAAAATTAATTTCGCATTCTTGCTTGCCAAACTTAGTGCCATCAACTGGAGTTCGAAAAAAGCATGCATTTTTTATTTTTCATTCTTTTCTAATTTCACCCCGAAAATGTCTTCGGGAAATAAATGAGGGTTTCACTCTGAAAATAGAAAATCATGGTAAATCCTCCTCATTGGGTTAAAATAAATTTTTTAAAAATCTTTCTTGCTTTCGTCTTTTGCTTTTCTCAGCAAATTTAAAACAAGTGAGGCAAAATTAAAAAAACAACGAGGTGCTCATCTTTTTATTTTCCTTTTAAAACTTTCACTTTTGCTTTTCTTTTCTTCTCCTCCTTTTTTCCCTCTTTTAATATTTTATTTCTTTTAGTAAAATATGAGTGTTTTTTTTAAAAAGCAAAACTCATGGTGCTTTCATAATTTCTAAAAAAGAAATCTACTTTCTCTTCCCCTTTCCACCCAAAAATAATACAAAAGCTTTTTAAAACATTTTTGGGTGAAAATGATTTTTTTTGCTAGTGGCAAGATGCTTTCAAGGTGAAATAATTTTATTTGGGGGTGAAAAAGATCTCTCGAAGAAATCAACTTTATTTTTTTTAAATATTCTATTCAAACAAAACAACATAATAATTTATGTACATATATACATACTTGATCAAAATAATGTCACTGATGGTAGGCCTTCAAATGAAGACCATTTACGGGAATTGGCAATGCATGGTTGTCCATTTCCTGCAAATAAAATGAATTGATTTGATTGACACCTAAAATATGGAAAGGACCCTTCCATATTGCTTTAAACTTGTGGTGCTTGTTGGGCTTAGCCTTGTTTACGTTCCATTTCAACACTAGGTCACCCACGTCAAATGACTTCTCGAAAGCTTTCTTTCGAAACCATTTCTATGTCATCTAGGCATGTTCCATGAAGACATTGTATGATCTCTCCCTCACTTCTTCCAATTGTAAAATTTGTGCCAACCTTATGCTCATGGGGTTAGATTCATCATCTTCATCGTAGAACAAGTACCATGACTGAAGAGCAGGTAATTCAATATGAATAGGCAACACTGCTTCTTTGTTGTATACCAAGGAATAAGGAGATATTTTAATGGATTTATTCACGGAGATACAGTCAACACACAATTCTTGGTTTAAAATTAAGTGCCAACTGTGCTTATTTTCACCTAGGTTTCTCTTCAAAATTCTTAGCAAATTCTTATTTGTAGACTCAGCCAATCCATTCCCTTGCAGAAAATAGTGAGATGATATCTTTAAATAAATTCCATACTTACCCACAAATTCATTGATCCGGGTACCAATGAAGGGAGTCCCATTATCCATTATGATTACATCAGGTATGCCAAAATGAGTTATTTAAAACTTCAAGAAAAGTGATCACTATTACTTGGTATGCCTTCTTGGTTGGGATAGCTTTTGACCATCAAGTAAAATAGTTGATTGCAGTCAGGATGTATTTGTGTCCAGTAGAAGAATTGGGATCAATGATCCTAATAAAGTCTAAGCCCCATTTCTAGAATAGTACTTCTACTTGAATCGAATTAAGGGGTAATGATGCATTCTTGCTTCTACCAATATATTTGTGGTACTTGTCACAATTATGACTAATTTTGCAGGTATCTGCAAAGAGTGAGAAACAATGATGAAATTATTCTATTGATAAAAAATGCATTACATAGTTTTATAGTTCTTGAAAAAACTAAAAATATACACGGTGGTTGAGAGAAATCCTCTTAAACTTATTACAACAAACTAACTTAAAGATAGATCTTATCCTAACAACATGCTAATCTTGGAATATGGTCAAAAACTGACCAACCAATCCAAAACCTCAATGTCTGCTAATCAAATTAACTAGAAATATGTAAATCAAAACATTAAACTAAAACTAAATACTAGGAATTAATACTTAGGACTAAGGAGAAAATGTTGAAAATATTCCAACATTCTCCCCCTTGATGCTAAAGACACTCATGCAAGAGTTCTTGAAGCATCACAGAGTTGGAAGAAAATATTTCTCTTACGTTTCCTCCAATATTGAAGCAAGAAATCAGAATTTACAAAATACTTATGGTGGCACTCCTTCCATTCTTCATGTGGAATTTCCTGTAAATGCTTGAGTGCCTTCTTTTGTTTATTAGCTCCCCCTTCAACAAAAGTATCTCCTCTTGTGGTTTTCAACAACCAATCTCTTACATCTTTATCATTATGGTCTTTAAACCATGCTCTCACATTTTGATCTTCTTTTACATATTCAACACTAAACAATACTCCACATGAGTATTACAATTAATCATCTCACATAGATGATTATACCATACAACTCTGTCACATGTTTCCACACAAAATATCACAATAAATATGGCCATATAATGACCAACTACATATGCAACATAAATTTGCTCCTCACACAAATATTGTCTCACAACAATGACTTTACAAGAATCCTTCTCCCAAGGAATTTTGAACACATCATTTTGATCCATGTGACCTAAGTTCTCCATCACTGTATTCTCTCCAAGAATACTCTTCATCAAAGTTGTCTCAATGATACAATCATCTTTCTTGTCATTCCTGCTCACAAAAAACAAATCATTAATCATAAAAACATTACCTTTAGTATGAGTAGATTTGGTGCTTCCCATAAAGCTATTTTGTAGTAGTTCTCCTTTAGGGTATGTTGCTTCAAGATCAACCATCAACTCTTCACTAAGAGTTCTCCTCCTTTGTTCAATCCATGTTGGTGTGTTGAAACACCATTCATTCAAGTAATCATACATTGTTGCTTTTCAAGACAACTCTCTTTCTGTAATGTAGTCACTCCAAGTGAGTGATCATCATCCATGAGTGATGTTTTTTTTGCCATTACAACAAGAAAATCAGCAATCTCATTTTCATTTTCTGTTTCTATCCTATTTTCTTTCTCAATTTCCATCTCCCAAACTAGGGAGTCTTGTGGGGTCATTTCTTCACCCAACACATCCTTCACCCTTGATGAGTGATCTTCTAACAAGAAGCTTATAGCTTCCATTTCCTCTTCATAAAACTTTTCTTGTGGATCATCATCCCACATTAATTTATTTGCTCTTTCAAGAGAGCACACATCCATTCCAAGTGAATGGTATTCAACAAAAATAAGCCAATAGTCTTCCATGAACATTGCTTTTCCATCATCATATTCTTTATTCTCCTCCATGAGAATTGTAGATGAATTCTCCATGAAGTATTCTTCAAAAAATAGCTGATTTGGTGTCTTCTCCATAAGACACTCTTCTTCATATGTCTCCTTCATGAGACATTCTTCATCATACATCTCACCTTGATGATCTTCAAGCAAGGAACACTCCAATGTGAGTGTTTCTCTTCCTTTATATTCAAATTCTTCTTCCTATTTGCTATCAATGTGAATGCTTTCAAAGCATACCATTCCTGCAAAAAAATCTTTAGTACAATTTTTCTTTACAACTTTTCTCCTCCTAAAATAAATAATTGTTTATTACAATTTTCCATGCCTATACAAGACATGTCTTCAATGATATGTGTCTCACAATGACTCTCTCCAAGGAAAGTTGTACAAGGCTCTTCCTCTTTCTTATCCTCTTCTCCATTAAGGGATTCTTTTCTCTCTTTCACACAAGGCTCTTCTTCAAGTATGTCTTGCTCTTCAAGAAAGAATTCTCCATTATAAGAATGTATGTATTCTGCAAAAGACATACCTTCATATGAGTCTTCATAAAAATCTTCAAAAGCTCATTCAAAAGGATCTAATTCAGAAACTTCTTCAAGGAAGCAAGGCTCCTCCTTGCTTAAACATCTTCATGATTGTCACACATGGATTTATGGGTGTCCGCAAGAAACCCATTAGCATATTTCAAAACTTGACATGCCATTGTAGCTAATATACAATTGGCTATGAGAGGTAAAATACTCTTTTCCATTCCTCTTCTCAAATCCATAAGGGCTAAGAAATTTTCATATTGCTTCCCTTTCATCTCTTTTCTCTCCTCTTCTTGTAGCTTGTTCCAAGTGGGTTCATCATATCCTTCTTCTAAAATACTACAGAGGTATTTGGCCATCAAGAAGGTCTTCATAATTATGATCCAAATAGCATAATTATCTCCATCAAATTTTGTTATAGCCAAGTCTGCATACATGGCTTCCTTTTATTTACCAAAGCCTTAAGCACCCAATTTATCATAAATTGGCCAATACTAATTGAAACAAACTAAAAATTTTCCTGTAGACTTCTAATATACTTATCTAAAAATCCACTAAATTTTAGATCCAAATTCACACAAATGAGAAATATGTGATCAATTTACTTTTTCCCTTTTTATCACAATTCTGGCTCTAGGATTTTTGAAGAAAAAATCAATATTCACACAAATCAATAAATACAGATCCAAATGACCTAAAATTTTGTCTAAATGATTATTTTATCTAAATAATATTTCTCCTAAAATTTGAGATGCAAATACCCTGTTTTCCACCTTATACAACTATTTTATTGAAAAACTCAAAATGCTAATAAAATTAGAAAATTAGCTCTAAATCACCTAAAATTTTGACTGCATCCTCTTTATACAATTATCTAACAACCCTAAAAATTTCATAATAAAATACCTCAATATTAGTGATATATTAATGATTTACTTGAGCTCTTCCTTGCAAATTTGCTGAGTGCTGGCCACTTGAGTTTCTTTGACAAAGTGTGTGCTTCAGATCTCTTCACGCCACTCTCCACAGGTTTTGATCCGTTTGAGCAAGCCTGCTCTGATACCAAATGAGAAATAATGGTGAAATTATTCTATTGATCAACAATGCATTACATAGTTTTATAGTTATTGAAAGAACTAAAAATAGACATGGTGATTGAGAGAAATCCTCTTAAACTTATTACAACAAACTAACTTAAAGATAGCTCTTATCCTAACAACATGCTAATATTGGACTATGGTCAAACATTGACCAACCAATCCAAAACCTCAACGTATGCTAATCAAATTAACTAGAAATATGTAAATCAAAATATTAAACTAAAACTAAATACTAGGACTTAATACTTAGGACTACGGAGGCAATGTTGAAAATATTCCAACAAAGAGAGTAGGCCAAAAATATCCTACTTTAATGATATTTAATGCCATTGACCTCTTGATATACCAAAGTGAAACTCTTCTAGGATTTTTTGTTTTTTATATTATCGAACACATCTAAGGAGTACTCCATCAATATTTCTATGGAATAACCCATTTGGTAGCATTATGTACCTAAGGGCCTAGAGTCTGAATCTCCTTCTCTATGAGGCATTAAAGTGTGAAGGACATCTTCCTGATTGGAAATATTCAACAAGGTCCTCTGTCCAATCACGATCACATGTATAGCGGTTAGAAAAATTGCTTGTTGAACCTCCAAGTTGACAAATCATGGATTCAGATGCAATGCTCTTTACAAGCTCCTAACATAGCGCTCGACCTCGAATCAACTTGGTCAAATGGATTTCAATGTCATATTCTTAGATTTTGGAGACCCATCTAGCCCTTTTGTCACCAATATCTCCTTGAATGATGAAAATTTGAACATCTGGGTGGACCACATAAACTATTGTCTTGCTTTGAGAAACAAAATGTTAGAACTTCTTCAAGGATTTTATGATCGCATATACTTGATTTTCAATAAAATTATATTTTCCTTCATGCAGTTGGATGACTTGACTCAAGAAAGCAATTGGTTGATCATCTCCATCATCTCCTTTTTGCATGAGCACCACTACATAGCTCTCTTGTTTAGAAATGACGTATAGGATAAAATCCTTTGAGTAATCTAGGTTTACTAGAACTGGAGCGTAAGCAATTCTTTATTTTATCTCCTTGAATGCATGCCTCCTCTGCTTGGTCCATTTGAACTTGATATTATTTTTTAGCAATTTTTTCATCGGCTTCACCACTTGGATGAAATATGCTATAAAATTTTGAATAAAGTTAATTTACCCAAAGAATTATTGCAAATCCATCTTGTTGGCTGGTAATGGAAGCTTCAAGATGGCTTCATCTCTAGATGGATCAATCACAAAATATTCTTCTAAAATAACATGTCCTAGGAGCTTTCCTTATTTTACCTTGAATATGGATTTCTTCAATTTGATTGATATTCTGAACTCCCAATATTTTTCAAACACTTGCCTCAAATGTAGACTATGATCTTCCTTGCAATGAGAGAAAATAGTCATGTCATCCAAATAAATCACAATAACTTGATTCAAAAACTCACCGAAAGCTATGTCCATTGCTCTCTGAAAAGTTGCACCAGCGTTTGAGAGACCAAATGGCATCTGCTGATAAGCAAAGGTTACCCATTTTGTGGCGAACACCGTTTTATACTAGTCCTCATTTTTTATCCAAATTTAGTTATAGCTAGAGAATCTATCTAATAAAGAGAATATCTGAGTGCCAGCAACCAGGGTTATGCAAAGCAGCGAATCTTCACCATTGGGGTGAAAATTGACATTTTTAAAAATTCAAATTTGCAAATTTGGGGGACCTAGATGTCGACCATTTAGCCAAAAATTTTAAAAACAAAATATTTTTAGGTGTCGGTTTTCGGTGCGTTGTTAATAGTATCATGAATATTTTTAAAAATTCACCAATAATCTCGCCTAAATAGAGGACCTTTTTCACCCTAAAATTTTAAAATTTTTAAATTATCCCGCCCAATTAGCCAAGTATACCACTATATATAACTAACACCCCATCAATACTTTTTCATTTCTAGACCCTATTTTATACTAGATAGATATCTCAACCCAGTTCTACACTAGATTGGACACATTTCTACACCAAACAAGATCAAAAAAAAAATTGCACCAGATCGAACCCTATTTTTGCATCGGATCAGACCCTGTTCTACATTTGGATGATATCTGGACCCTATTTTGCATCCAAATGGACTACCATACCTTATTTTGCATTCAAAAAATATCCAAACTCTATTCTACATTCGAATAGACTACTGGACCCTATTGTGCATTCAGATGATATTAAAACCCTATCCTACATCTGAACAGACTACCAGACCCTATTCTACATTCGATATGGATGATATCCAAACCCTGTTCTAACATTCGAATGGACTACCAAACCCTATTCTACATCCGAATGATATCCAAACCCTATTCTGCATCTGAATGATATCTAGACCCTATTCTGCATCCAAATAGACTATCAAACCCTGTTCTACATCCAAATGATATTCAGATCCTGTTCTACATCTGGATGGACTATCAGACCCTATTCTGCATCTGGATGGACTATCAAACCATGTTCTACATTTGAATAATATCTAAACCTTGTTATTCATCCAAATGATGTTTGAATATTGTTTTGCATCCGAATAGACTACTGAAACCTGTTATGCATCCGAACGATATCTGGACCTTGTTCAGCATCCGAATGATATCCGAACTCTTTTTGCATTCAAATATACTATCATATCCTATTCTAAACAAATCTGATATTTGGACCCTATTTTGCATCTAACTGGACTATCAAACCCTATTTTACGAAGGGAAAATACACTATTTTTGGCTTTGAGGGCTAAAAATCCTATTTTATTTTAAAGTTTCCCCCTTAGACCCCCCAATGACATAGTAGGGGGGTGTTTCCCCCTACACCCCCCTTTGTGGAGTGGGTCCAAGTGCGGTTGAAAAAAAGACCTCCAAATTAGAGAGAATAAGGCTCCACAACCAATACCATGTTCTATACCCAATTTGAGATCGGACCTTTTTCTACACCTGGTTCAAGGTCAAACCATTTTTTGCATCAACCCATGGCTGGATCTTGTTTTCCACCTGGTCTAGCTAGAACTTTCAAATTCACCAATATTTTATATTTTTTTGAAAAAATAAGGTAATTCTCCATGTCCTCCTATATGAATTTGGTCGGGATTTGCCAGGGTTTCACAATGGATTCACCATTTTTGTATAAGCACATTTTGAGTCCGACCCATTATGCATAATCCTACTAGAAACCACATGTAAAATATGATCAATTTGAGATAGTGGATAGTGATCCTTCAAATATACCTAGTTTAAATTTCAAAAATCTATGCACAGGTGAATATCTCCATTCTTATTTCTCACAGGGACCAGATTTGCTACCCAGGTGGAGTGCTTAATTGGGTGGATGATCTTGGCCTCAAGCATCTTTAGTAGTTCTAATTTCATCAAAGTCTCAATCTTGGGATTAACTGGTCTCTACTTTTTCTTGAACAGTTTTACTCATTCCTACAACTCAATGGTATGTTGGATTACATCTTTTTTATAGCCTTTCAAATCTTAGTAGCTTCAAGCAACAATGTTTGGGTACTCATGACATAAATATTTAATCTACTCTAGTTCTTCTTGAGCAAGGTTATGCACAAGGGTGAATTTCATAATTTAGCATGAATATTCAGATTTCCACAATTTTAATTTTGCAAATTTTGGGACCCTAGAGGTCAGCCCATTCGTTCAAAAATTTTGGGATCAAATTTTTAAGGGTAAATATACCCCGATACCATAAGGTTTCCCGCATAATTTTTGTCTTAAAATTATTAAAAAACAAATTATCCCATCTAATTTATCTATTATACCCCATTATATATAGGTAACCCTGACATCCACACTCATACAATTAAAACTTTAATTTTCTCCAATAGCGAATGATACAAAGCAAGAAACTGACATAACATGTCTAATAGAAGACGACTGACATAGATGACTAGCATAACATGACTGACACAGTCACCTTCTGCCGGTCACCCTCTATCAGTCATCTTCTGCCAATCACCATTTGTGAGTCATCTTCTACCAATCACACTCTATCACTCACCTTATGCTAGTCACCCTCTATTAGTCACCTTCTGCCAGTTGCCATGTGGCGACTGGCAGAAGGTGACTGGCATAAGGCAACTAGCAAAAGGTGATTGAAAATAATTTTATAGTTTTAGGCATCAATATATATCCAAACATAGGCATATTTGTACTCTTTGGAAAGCTCTTTTTGAGCCTAATATAATGGTGGTATTTTTATGAAGTTTTAATATGATTTAATAGGTTAAAAGTGGTCCCAAAGATAGTGGTAAGGAAGTAATATCATTTTGGGGTAGATTGCTACCTACTAAATCATATCAAAAATTTATAAAAACACCACCATTATATTAGGCTCAAAAAGATATTTCCAAATAGTACAAATATGCATATGTTTGGATATATTGATGCCTAAAAATGTAAAACTATTATCAATTACCCTTTGCCAATTGCCTTCTGCCAGTCGCCATGTGGCGACTGACAGAAGGCAACTGACAACAATTTCATAGTTTTAGGCATCAATATATATCCAAACATAGGCATATTTGTACTAGTTGGAAATATATTTTCGAGCCTAATATAATGGTGGTGTTTTTATGAAGTTTTAAGATGATTTAATAGGTCAAAAGTATCCCCAATTGTTTTTATAATTTATGTGCAAATTTTTTGAAAATTCACCATATTTTGATAATTTTTTTGTAAAATTTTGAAAAATTTGCCTTGAATTTTATACGTAATTCACCTTGATTCATCCCAAATTTATAATTACTTTTTTGGCACTACCCCTTATGCATAACCCTATTCTTGAGTGCAATCAGTGTCGACTTTGATCGACTTTTTGAGTCCCATATGTAGTTCAGTATACTCTTTTTCATCCATCTTGATCCTGTGCTTTTATGCTCTATCATTTTGATCAAATAGGCTCTCAAGTGTCATTAATCCCTTTGGGATATGATTATTTCATAGCTGAATCAACCCCTCAGCCTCTTCCTCATCAAGTGTTCTCACTTCCACATTACTAGTTTCTCTTATCAAGAAATTAATAATTTGCTTGTCACTTTCAAACACTTGTAAGTGGATATTTTTTTCAAGGATTGAAAATCTATAAATTAACCTCACAGTCTTGGGCTTACTTACCACATGCTCCATTGGGAAAAAATTAGCACCAAGGGATACCAAGAGATTGACATGCTTATTTTGCTCCCGTGAGATTGCTTGGATGTTCAACGCTATATAAGCCTCAAAAAAATCCCATAACTTATTTTAGTATGCCTTCAAGTAGTGCTTCTTGGAGACACACTAGTTACCTGGTTGACGATTAACTCAGAATATCCAAATATCTGTAGTTGCTTGATCCCAATCTTCTCTACCTTTTTCAAACCCAAATAGAGTGCTTCATATTTAGTAGCATTTTTAGTATAGCTCCAAGTCAGTTAGTAAGAGTGCATCTTCTATATGCCAGAAGGAGAAATGAGAACAATTCTAGCTCTTGTGCCATTCTTACACCTAGCACCATTAAAATATAGCTTGCACAGTTGATCAAGAATAGGATCTTCATAATTAGGCACTTTCACTTCAACTTTTTTAGGCTTCATGATGGTGTAGTAGCCTATTTTGATCCCCATAATGGCATTAAAATCGAGCATCGAAAACTCATTTTCTATCTGAAGCTCATCCAAAACTTCTTCCATTAGGTCTAACTCCAATTCTTCGATCATCAAATTGATAGAATTCATGGGTTTATCTTCCTCTTCAATTTTCTCTATGTGATAAGTTGAAGGCTTATCATTATAAATTTGGATTCTACTCCATAGGAATTTCCAAATGAGAATAGTCAAGAGAAAGGTAGGCTCCCAACTTGGCAGTAAACTCTCATGACAGACACATGTTGAAGTAAGGTTCTAGATCAACCACGACCACCTCTTGGATCATAGTTATCTAAGGAATTTTGTGCAATACGATGGGGATGTCCTTGATAACTCTCACTATCCTTACAAGTTTTTCATCCAAATGCAATATGCCAAGGCTACTCCTTGTATATTCCATACCCATAACATCGCATACTGCCTTTGGCATGATAGTCGTTATAGTGCCATAGTTGGTCATGCAATTGTACACAATCCAACCTTCCATCTTGAGGGACATGTAGAAAGGGGGTGGTCTATTCTTTCTAGTGGTAAAAGTTATTAGCGTTCGAGCTAACACTATTTGATTTGCTCTTGTATTTCACAAATTTTAGCGATTTTTACAATAATTCCACTTGTCCAAGCAATTATAGTGCATCATAGAGACTCACCTTGGATGGAATCCTCTTCAATTCTTCAATGGTGTTATACGTGGATGCACAAGATCCCTTTCCTTCATTGGTAGCCTCATATTTGATCTGATATTATTGTGTGGCTTCTACCCTCTAATGCTTGGTCAAATATGGGTATTTAAGATTCTCCCTAGCCTGCTTCTTCATTTTAGCTCTTATTTACAAAGTCAAAGCATTTTCTTACATTTTCTTTTTTTTTCATGAAGGCAAAATATATTTCAATAGGATAGGTACATCGGGCTTGGGAACTGGAAAAACTACATTTGTTTGCACTTTTTCTTCTCATTTTGCATATTTGAGTTAGTAGGGACCTTCAAGGGATCCAAATTAGCTGGGTCTAAGATAACAAGCTTTCTTCTATATCTTGTGAGAACTGAAACTTGCTCTTCAGAAGGGACCATGAAATTATGTTCGACTTCTGTGATCATGTTGACTTGACCAACAAAGGAACTTTTTGCCAATGTTTGCACGTAGTTCAAATAAACTATACAAGTTTCCTCACTATGCAGATCATTGCGTGTAGAGCACTAGTATGATTTGTATGATGTGCCAACTTATTCGTTTGTCAGCACCATCATATTTTTCTCAAGTACCTTGCTGGTCAAAGCTCCTTATCCCTGGTGATCGACAGTGGTTGAAATCTCCTTGGCTGGAAATATTTTTTTGGTCTGCTTCCTTTTTATCACCATAATTTCATTACCCATAGTGCTTATACCCGAGTTCATGGACCGCAACTCCTTCAACACTTTTTATTATGTATCAAGGTTCAAGGGTGCTAGAGGACCTGGCAATGGTAGTGGGATAGATGGATATGGTAGTACTGAGAATGGAACTAGAGTGGGTAACTACGAAATGGTTGGAGTGGGGAGTTGAGGGATAAAAACTATCATCATGGCCTAAGATGTACTTGGATTACATGAAGGAATTGGATACATGGGTGACATGGGAAAAGGATAAGAAGATGCATTAGCATACAAATACTATGGAATATCGAGAAAAATAGGCATGGCCATTTTTTGTGAAACCTTACCAATAGTAATCATCAGTTTCAGCTTTTTATACAGAAGAATACAAATTGGGAAATGTGTTGACATTAGACTATTAGATAGACATATTTATGTTAGAGTTGAAATCTCAGAGGTAGTAAAATACTACTTTCTCAAGAGTCGATCGAAGATCGTTAGGAACTCTATGCCAAGTTTGGACGAATTTGACATTAAAGTCCATGATTTTCTCTTGCAAATGTCTCTGGATAGTTGTAAACTGATGCAATAGAGAGAAAATATTTTCTTATTCATTGAATCCTTTGATCAATAATTCAACCAACTGGTCCCATGTAGTAATGGTTGCAGGTTGTAACGACCAGTACCAGTAAAGCAACTTACCTCTAAGAGAGAGCATGAGTAATATTACCATGATATCCTCATTCATGATGCTATGGATCATCACTAAGGTAGCTATGTCTTGGACATACTCATAATACTTCTTCCCCATACCATTATAAGTAGGTAAAGCCTTCATTTCTTCTTGTGGAATTGGGTTCTGAGCTTACAGATTTAGAGGTCCAAAGTTATTCCATGCTAGGAACTACGTTGGTGGCTATGGTGGTGGATTTTGAGCCATGTGGACTGAATTGTGCCTGAGGAGGTGGAAAACTAGTGATTGTGCTAGCAGGACTCGAAGGAACAGAGAACACACTAGCTAACTGTGAAGATGTAACACTTGATGGGACAACTAGAGTAACTAACCTACGATGTCACTTGGGTTTCAAACTCATAAAATCAATAGGATCTTCTAGATTTTTGGTCTTTGATCTTGTTATCATGAAGAAACCTTTTGCTCACTTCATGTTTGGAGGCTTATGGGTAGAGCAGAGTCACCAGATGTTCTAATCATATAGTACAAAGGTGAACATCAAACCTTAATCTACCTAAGTACAAAATATCATTTATGAACCCTAGACCCGACCAACATTGAAATGTCAAAGGAAAGAAATGTCCTTCGGGTCAATATCCAAAGAGGGCTGGTTCGCATACTAAAACTACTAATCCATTTAAATATTAGGGTAATAGGAAATAAATGGGAAATGACAGAAAGAAATGGGAATATGGCTATAAGCCAGATATGAAAGGTGAGGATAAACTGACAACAAAAATTCATATCAAGAATTGGTTAGCATATAATAGAAATAAAGGCATAGAAACCACTCATGGTTTTGTAGAGATAACTTCTAAGAAGCATTCCAGTATTCACTCCCTCACAAGAAGTAATTAAATATAGATGTAAAATTTAAATAAAAAAATAAAGGACATGAATCAGAAATGATAAGTAGAAAGAAACCAAACACAATACTGCTCAAGGAACCAGAAGTTGAATCTCTTTCTATTTATGCAAAAAACTTAAAGTATTTTTCTACAGAGTGTCTATCCTCCTCATTACATTGAAATGCTTTAGTATTTATAGAGAATTTTACCTCTATTATTAAATGTACAACACAATAAAATATCAGTTGGTTAAAAATTAGTAGCAACAATTCTCTCCTTAGTAATGATAAAACTCGAATCAAATCGTTCTTCAAGGATTAGTGATTATGTTTTCTTGGAGCACACCTAGGAAATGGGAAAGATGGATGATAGAAAAACATTCCAAGCATCGATGCATTGAAACTATGGAATGTTTATCAACAATAACGAACTCGAATATTAAATTTTGGTCACTATTACATTCCCTCTTGCATTGGAATCTTACTTTTGCCAATGAAAATCAATGAAAGTCAATTCTTCTTCAAAAAGGAATAAAATACATAGAGGGCACCTCAAAAACAATCAGTATCACACTAGATTTAAGGGTGTAGCATTTAATCCTAGCAAATTTTTAGCAAACATTCTGGATCATCACTCTTACTACCCCAAGCATTAAATTTTGTTCTTTCCCGAAAAGATCTACAATTATAGCACTTTTGAAAGTAAAACTGTTGAGAGAGAGAAGTAAAATTTTATTTCACCCCTACAATGAGGTGAAAGACATTTTCATATCAGGCTAAGGCAAAAATATGTTACTACGTTTATGATTACCTTCAAAGCTATAATTTCACCTTTCATTTTAATTGATTTTTCCCCATGACGTCTTCTTGTTTGAGTGACAAGAAAAAATGAGAGTTTCACCCCTCAACATATTTTGCCCCTTCCATGGATAATTTCACCCAAAAATGATAAAAGTTATCTTATCCAAGGAAAGAGGCAAAAAATAATTGATTTTACCCCTGAGAGGGGCGACAATGATTTTCACCCCAGCCCAGGGGTGATGTTGACTTTGACTGGTAAGGAAAGCTACCTTTTTTGGAACTTTTGCTTCGAGGTGGATTCATTTGAAAGTTCACCTTGAAGGATGGAAAAAATGATTTTCACCCCTCCTGAGGGGCACCTTTGACTTTGACCTCCTAATCCTTGCCTGATTGACGTCATATTTATTCTTACGCTTCGAAAATGTTTTTCATTGAGATTTCACCCCAAATTTTCACCCCTTTGAGGGGCGACTTTGACTTTGACTATGCCAAGTAGGCTCTCCCTTCTATTTTCACCCCGAAGATGCTTTTAACTGGATTTTTGTCCTTGAGAGGGGCAAAAATGATTTTTACCCCTTTTCAGGGGCACTTTTGACTTTGACCCATCTACATCACTTGCAAATTTTTTTCTTCTCCTTTCTTCAGACGAAACCATTCATCAAGGTAGTTTCTCCACAAAGGAAGGCACAAAGGATTTTTGTCCCTTCCTAGGGTGAAAACATTTTTTATTTAATTTTCATGGTGCCTTATCTTCAATAAAAACTACCAAAGTCGTTATTTATCCTTCAATCTCAAAACACCCATTGCCGTTGATTTTCCTTCTTACATTTTGCTCACAAATTTCATTAATTTATTACCAAAAAAATTAATGTGCATCTCCAGGAACAAACTCAACCTTTTATTTATTAAAATTTCTTATAAGAAAGGAAAATATTAAAACAGAAAAAACAATACAACTGCATCATTTATCTTTTATTTTTCAAAAAAACTTTACAAGAAAAATTTAGTGTGGTAAAATTGCCAACACTCACACCCTATTCTAATATTTACAATATATATAATTATACCATGGGGTATATTAATATTTACCCAATCATATAATATTCTTCAACACCCCCATGTATTACATTATTTAATTATTGAAGACTTTATTATTCAATCTCTAATTCTTGCATTTGTCCTTTGATTTTGTCTCTAGTACTACTTAAGATTTTGGTGTTGATCTACTAACTTGTTTGTTGTAGTATTGATTATACTTTCTTTGTCTTTGACTATATCTTTTTTATTTTCTTTTTTTGTTTCTTTGCTCTGTTCTTCTCAGTATTGGTTTTGGTCAAATCTACTATTTTTCAATGTTCTTTCCTATTTTTGTTACATTTCTTAATATACTATCTCAATATGACTCATATCCATCATCAATACCATTCCTATTGTTGTCTAATTTGGTATCTAATGTAGAATATAAAGGTATACTATTTTTGCATTTATTACTCACGAAAGTATCTTTTTTATTTTGTTAATTTTTTTGAGCAGAGTTCTTAAATTTTGATAACTCTTTTCTTCTTCTTTGATCTTGAACTTCTAAAGAGAGTAATGGCATATATGTTATTATCCCTATATAAATAGGTACTATAATTGTATTTTTGAATTTTTCACTTGCTTTAGATAACTTAGTGTCTAGATAATGTTCAAGTGTTACAAAATATTCGTTTTTAGCTTCTCTAAAGGTTATTTGCAAGAACTTCTTGAGTTTTACATTTTTTTGTTGTTCAACATTCTCAATCATGCATTGTGTATAATGTCTTAATTTTTCCAAAATTTCTTCACACTATTTTGAATATGCATCTCTAATAATTTCCTACATGATGAAATCCTTTGATTTTGAATACCTTATGAATACCAAATTTAATTGAATCAATTTTTAAATTCTTCAAACTATCATATTAATCAATTTCTTCAAAATTTAGATCTTTAATTTGCAAAACTAATCAAACAATTTTGCATCAATAATAAAAATTGTTCAAATTTTCATTTCATCATCTTTTTATCAACTATCAATTATCAAATTGTAATTTCAAATAATTATTATTCTTGTCACTCCAATAATTTCTTTCAATTTAAAAATATTTATAACTACTATTCACTTAATCAATAAAATAATCAAATTCAATATTCCCTTACTTCTCCTAAGTCAAAAAATATCATGCACTCAATAAAATATTATTTTCTCCAAAATTTAAATTACAAGCCTTACCTTATTTTTCCACTTCACACTTGGTCTTCTTTGTCAAATTTGTCAAGCACTCTAAAAGTGATAGGCTTTTCAATGTGTTAGGGCTCTTCAATTCCTTAAGTGAACGTAACTCATGCAAGTCTCTCTATCAAATAATATGAGGAGACTTCTCCTATTCTAGGTTACTCTTACTTTAATTCTCAAGTGTCTTCTACTTTATAATATACTGCTAAATATTTCAATATATTCCATTGGTTTTCAACTCTCAAACTTCTATCCCTTGCTTTGACATCTTCCAATGCACTAATGACACTTACATTTTTTGGTGGCTTTCACCTTGACATATTTCTTCTTTGCTAGTTTATAGGTGCTCACTCTACAAGTATAGAACATGCACTTGACTACTTCATGATCCTCTGCATTTCAAAATATCCTCAGGCTCTTTGAAGATTACAATATGTTGTATTCTACCCACCAAGCTTCACATAGACTATCACCTTTATTCATGTTGATTACACTTTTATTTTTTGCTCACTAGGTTTCACACATGCTATTACCTTTATTTATTTTTTATTTACCTTAAATTTACCAATAGTCTTCAATATATTAGAATTTTCTATTCTATTGCATCTCTTTGGCATGCTTCACATTGCCCATTTTTTTACATTCAAATAACCAAATCCTAGTCCTAAATTCTAGAAACTATTCTTCAATCAAATTTATTATCTTTAAATAATTTGAGTCACCAAATCAAATATAACATGAGCCTTAATAGCTCTTTAAATATCAATATTTTTTCTTTAAATATTTAAATTCAAATTCACACTAGATTTCTTCTTTGATGCTAGCTTTTTAATCTAAAACTTTTCTCTCTAGATTCTTCTCACACATAAATTCACACCAAAAATTTAGGTTCTAGAGTTTACCAAAATGGCTCAAATAGCACAATCCTCCAAGTTTCTTACTTGGCTTGAATGTCTATGATAGACAATTCTTCAAGATTCTCACTTGGATTAAATGTACCTCTAATACCACTAATGAATTTTTACCCAAATTAAATCATAGAACCCAATATCTAGGATATTAAACAAACATAAATATTAGAGCATTCAATATAAATGACCAATATCAATGAATATAACATTCATTAAATAACAATAATATAGACTAATTGGTCAATATCAATGAATATATCATTCATGAAATAACAATGATATGCATAAAGAAACTTACAATATTATTGCTCAAAATTGTATACAAGCTTCAATATTTTCTGATAATTATTCTATTACAATACATGGAGATTTATCTCCATAATATAGCCATACAAATGACCTTTCAATACTTTGAATATTACTCTCACATATCTAGGAGATGCATCCTTTCCTATTCCACACATAAGATAAATCTCTCATGTCCCTTGGCTTTACATCTTGCCACTTGTATACTTGACACCTACACATGACTCTTGAATTTCTACACACTTGCACACATTGTTACATGGAACATGGATTCATCCTACACATAGACACATACTTTAGGGGAAATATGAATCATACACCTAAACTTATAACTGACACCCTAATATAATACAATTGTACCATATATACAATATATATAATTGTACCATGGTGTATATTAATATCTACCTAATAATGTAAAATTCTTCAACACCCCCATGTATTACATTATTTGGTTATTGAAGAATTTAGTATTAAATCTATGATTCTTGCATTTGTCCTTCAATTTTCGCTCTAGCACTACTTGAGATTTTTGTGTTAATCTACTAGCCTATTTGTTGTAGTATTGATTAGAATTTCTTTTTCTTTGACTATCTTTGGTTATTTAATATTTTCTTTTTTCATTTCTCTATGTTCTTCTTGGTTTTGGTTTTGGTCACATTCTACTATTTTTCAATGTTCTTTCCTATTTTTGTTACAATTCTCAATATCCTATCATAATATGACTCGTATCCATCATCAATACCATTCTTATTGTTGTTTGATTTGGTATCTAATGTATAATATAGTGGTATACCATTTTTACATTCATTACTCACTAAAATATCTTTTTTATTTTGATAATTTTTGAGTAGAGTTCTTAAAGTTTGATAACTCTTTTCTTCTTCTTTGATCTTGAACTTCTAAAGAGAGTAATTCCATATATGTTATTATCCCTATATCAACAAGTACTATAATTGTATTTTTGAAAATTTCACTTGCTTTAGATAACTTAGTGTCTAGATAATGTTCAAGTGCTACAAACTATTCATTTTTAGCTTCTCTAAAAATTATTTGTAAGATCTTCTTGAGTTTTGATCTTTTTATTGTTCAACATTCTCAATCATGCATTGTGTATAATGTTTTAAATATTTCAATATTTCTTCACACTCTTTTGAATATGCATCTCTAATAATTTCTTCCATGATGAAATCCTTTGATATTGAATACCTTATGACTCCAAAATTTTATTGAACCAAATTTCAAATTCTTCAAACTATCAAATTAATCAATTTCTTCAATTTTCAAATCTTCAATTGCAAAATTAATCAAACAGTTTTGCATAAATAATCATATTTTATCAAATTTTCATTTCATCATCTTCTCATCAATTATCAATTATCAAATTACAATTTCAAATAATTAATCTTCTTATCACTCCAATAATTTATTTCAATTTAAAAATCCTTATAACTCCTATTTACTTTAATCAATAAAATAATCAATTTCAATATTCCCTTATTTCTCCTAAGTCAAAAAATATCATGCACTTAATAAAAGATGCTTTTTATCAAAATTCAAATTACAAGACTTACCTTATTTTTCCACTTCACACTTGGTTTTGTTATATTTGTTAGGTTCTCTAAATGTGACAAGCACTCTAAATCTGATAGGCTCTTCAACATGTTAGGGCTCTTCAATATCTCAAGCAAGCATTACTCATGCAAGGCTCTTCATTAAATAACTAAGGAAACTTCTCCTCTTTTGGGTAAATATTATTTTGATTTTTAGGAAGATTCTACCTCATATTCTACTTCTTTATGCTTTAATATATTCCACTAGCTCTTCAACTCTCAACTTCTATTGCTTCCTTTGACTTTGTCCAATGCACTAATGATGCTTTAACTTTTAGGCAGATTTTGCCTTGACATATTTCTTCTCTATTGGTTTATAGGCACTCACTTCATAGGTCTAGAGCATGCACTTAGATTCTTCACAGTACTTTGCATTTCAAAATATCCATAGGCTCTCTAAAAATTACAATATTTTGTATTCTACCCACTAGGCTTCACATAGATTATCACATTTCTTCAAATCGATTGCTCTTTTATTTTTTATCCACTAGACTTCACATAGGATATTTTATTTCTTTATATTTTATCTTCCTTTAGTTTACCAATAATCTTCAATATCCTAGACTTTTCCATTCTACTACATCTCTTTGACATGCTTCACATTACCTATATTTTTATATTCAAATAATTGGATTCTAGTTCTAAATCATAACTATTCTTCAATCAAATTTCTTATCTTTAAATAATTTGAGTCACCAAATCAAATATAATATGAGCCTCAATAGATCTTTAACTATCAATATTTTTCTTTAAATCTTTAAATTTAAATTTACACAAGATTTCTTTGATGCTTGCTTTTTAATGTGAAAAAATTCTCTCCATATTCTTCTTACAGATAAATTTACACCAATAAATTTTAGGTGGTAGATTTTACCAAAATAGCTCTAATTACACAATCCTCCAAGCTTCTTACTTGGCTTGAATATGTCTCTAATAGAAAAATCTCCAAGCTTCTCAGTTGTCTTGAATGTAGCTTTGATAGAGTCTACTCAAGGTATCTCTGATATCATAGATGAATTTTTAGCTAGATTAAATCACAAGTCCCAATATCTAGGATCTTTAACAAACTTCAATATTTGAGCATTCAATATAAATAGCCAACATCAATGAATATAATGTTGGAAATAAAGCTAGTAAAAGGAGCAAAAATGAGTAAAAAAGATAAAAAAATTGTTTCAACGGTAAGCTTTAGATCTTACCCCTTTTACCTCCTTGGACGGTAGTTGACTGGGTAGGTAAGTTTGACTTGGATGACAACTGACTAGGCAGGATTGGATAGCAATGGCGGCAAGGTGAACCAAATCATTTTCCCTTTCTCTTTTCCTCAATATTTCTTTTATTTCCCTAACTTCCCTATATTCCCTAAGTTCGTTTATTTTTACGAGTATAAAAACCAATGTAACCTATTATTCCTAAGGTTGAACACAATATTAATTTCCTATTTTTGCTCCTAATTTCTCTCAAACCACATTTGGTATCAGAGCTGAAGCCAAGAGGGCACAAGGGTCGAGGTGAGGGAAGCCCGAGGACCGAGGAGAGAGAAGCTTGTAGCACACAACCTATAGCGACGTCGAGGTGGGGCCCATAGCACGTAGCTCAAGGTGAGAGAAGCCCGAAGCATACGGATTGAGGCAAATTTTGGAGTAGCTAGAAAAACAAGCACATGGAGACAGGAGTGATGCAAGAGAACCAATCAGAGAGCGACACATGGCGAGAGGAGAACAAGACCCACACTGACTGGACGACTCAAAATTTGACACAGATAGACAACATGGAAGCGAAGGGAGCAACATGGCGAGGAATGGTTGGCTAATCAAAGGCAAAAGGGGTGATCACTAATTTCCTAAAGGTAATCATTTCAAAAGGCGTGTTCCTAGGGTTATTTACCCTTGCATTACCTCCATCCTACTAAATGTGGGATTATTGTTTTTTTTTCTTTGTAATATATGACAAGAGCTTGTTAATACAAAACCCTCCTCCTCCATACTCATTCATGGGCATAGCTCGAGTGGCTAAGGTGCAGCGCTTGTGATCTGGGTGTCACGGGTTCGAATCCCGTTGGGCACTATTTTGCTTTATTTTTTTGAAATCGCTTGGAAAACATAGTTGAAAAGGATTGCGGATCCTTTGAGTTTTAAATTAAACTCCATGGCGCATTGGTCTAAGGTTTTGTGACTATCAAGAGGTCACGGGTTCGAATGGGCTAGAGATAAATTTTGTTTAAATTTTTTATTATTATTTAAACTTTAGAAATTTAAAATTATTAAATATTAATTTAATAAAAATTAATTTATAATTATTTTAAAACTTAGGTTTTAATGATTATAAAATTATTTTTTTATTAAATATGAATATTTAATGTTTTTTAATAAGTTTAAATTTTAAAATTTTGTTGTAAAAGTCTTGAAGGCTTAATATTGTCATCCACAAAGAGATTGTACATTTCACTTTTTGTGAAATACTCAGAGATTGAAAGAGAAATTGATAGCTTTCCTAATAGGAAAGAGTGTGTAATAAGCCTAAGAGGCTTAGTATTTTGTAAAAGGCATTTGATGATCCGACCTAATGGGTGTTATCATGCCTTATGTGCAATTCTAGAAAGAGAAGGTGCAGAAAGATTTGATGAAAAGGTAAGAGGTTATGGACTCAACATTGTGTTTAGTCAACTTCAAAACTCGGTAATCACACATCAAAGGCATCCTGACTCAGGGTACGAACCGGATTTTGAAGATAATTCATTTAGAAGTCAATTTGAATAATCAAAATCCATCCAAGATACACCACAAGAATCAGAGTACACACACTACAACATTTTAGTGGAAATCCTAGAACCACCATCACCAAAAATCATACCAATAAGTGACAATGAAGAAGAAGTGGTAGATAAATTTGCAAATCAAGAGATCACATCCCCACATCAAGAGGAGCAAGCAATCAATGATAGAGTAGAACAAGTCAGATTTGACTTAAATTTGTAATCTCTTCCTTCTTCCTTCTTCTTCTTTCTTTCATTCAACAAAGTACTTTTGTAATCATGAAATAAAGAGAGTTTTTTGGTAACTATGGCCTCACACAATAGCTTACCTATCCCAAAATTTAACGATTATGACTATGAGTACTGGTCTATAAATATGAAGACCCTGCTCATAGGAAGAGGTTTGTGGGACGTCATTTAGGAAGGCTATACAGAACCCACAGACTGGACCACACTTAATGCATCAGACAAGAAAAATCAAAAAGAAGAGAAAAAGACCAACTCATTTGCTCTTTCTCATCTCCAAGCCGCATTAGAGAAAAGCATATTTCCTAGAATTATTGCTTGTACTACTGCTCAAGATGCATGGAAAGCACTAAGTTATGGATTCCAATGTAGTAATCAAGTTAAGCAAGTAAGGCTTAAAACACTGAATAGGGATTTTGAAAATATCTGAATGAAAGATGATGAAAAAGTTAGTGATTATTGTGTTAGAGTAAAAGCAATAGTAGAAAAAATGGTTACACTAGGCAAAGCAATCAAGCCTGAGATAATTGTAACAAAAGTGTTGTGAACACTTACACAAAATGGAACCATATTGCCATAATTATAGAAGAATCCAAAGATATTTTCCTTTTAACATTCGATGCATTAATTGGATCGTTAATGTCACATGAAGAGAGGTTTCCTGAAACTCCTTCAACCAGCTACAAATGAGGAAATTAAAACAATGGAAGAGAACGGGGAAGAGGTCAAGGTAGAGGCAAGCAAAGAGGTAGAGGCAGAAGCAACTACAGAGGAGGCAATCAGAACAGATGAGGCAATTCCAACAGAGGAGGCAACTCATACAGATGAGGCAATCAACAAAGAGGTGGAAATCAAAATCAAGGAGGAAATCCAGGACAAAGTGGAAATCAAGGGCAAGGAAGTGACAAGTCCAAATCAAATTTTTTTAACTATGGCAAGCCAGGTCACTTCGCTCGCAACTTATGGTCAAATGGCACATGGATTCTAGATACTGGTTGTTCAAACAATATGAGTGGCAAAGAAAATTTGTTTGCTACTTTAGATTACACTTATAAATCCCAAATCAAATTAGGAGATGATAAGACATTACAAGTAGAGGGTATTGGAGCCATGGAGGTTTCAACCAAATAAGGACTAAAGAAAGTGCATGACATCTATTACACTCCAAAGCTCCAACACAATATACTAAGCATTGGGAAAATGATGGAGAAAAATTACAAGCTTGTATTTGATGAAGGACAATGTATCATTTTTGATAAAAATAATTGTAATTATGTCATCACATAGGTCCCCATGACCAAGAATAGGTTATTCCCTCTAAAATTTGATGAGCCATGAGGAGCTCAAATTGCAAATGTAGCTATAAAAAATCCAAGTGTGCTTTGGCACTTGCGATATGGTCACCTTAATTTTGCTAGCTTGAAACTTCTAACTTCTCAAGCTATGGTGACAGGACTTCCTAAAATCAATGAACAAAAGGAGGTCTGTGAAGGATGTGCTTTGGGAAAACACTCAAGGTCAAATTTTCTGCAAGGACAAGCATGGAGAGCCAACTATCCACTTAAGTTAGTACATTCAGACATCTATGGACCAATGCAAACACAGAGTCTAAGAAAATATTCTTATTTTCTCACTTTCATAGATGACTTCTCTAGAATGTGTTGGATTTATTTTTTGAAACATAAATATGAAGCTTTTGATTGCTTCATAGATTTTAGAAACAATGTAGAGAATCAAAGTGGGAATTATGTAAAATGTCTTAGGATAGATTGAGGAGGTGAATACTCCTCAAAAGCATTCTTGAAATATTGTAAAGAAAGTGGGATCAAAAGGCAATTTACCACTGCCTATACCCCACAACAGAATGGTGTGGTAGAGCGAAAAATCTGCACCATAGTTGAGATGGCAATATCGATGCTACAGACTAAGAATCTAACTCATATGTACTGGGTAGAGGCTATAAGAACTAGTGTATATATTCTAAATAGAAGTCCTACTTCTAGTTTAGATGGTGTCACTCCTTATGAGGCATGGTACAGAAAGAAACCTAATGTAAATCACTTCAAAGTGTTTGGTTCTTTAGCATATGCACACATTCCTGATGAGAAAAGGAAGAATATTGATCCAAAAAGTCAAGCTTCTATATTTGTAGGGTATTGTGAGTATACAAAGGCATATAGACTCTACAATCCCAAGACTCATAAAGTTATACTCTCCAGGGATGTAATTTTTGATGAAGGGGGAGAATGGGGTCATCAAAGAATTTTTGTTGATGATGAGTCCCAAGATGTAAATTCTTCACAAATACAGCAGGTACAACAAGTGTCTCCCAAGAAAGGCACACCACCCCCTCCAAGTCCAAGAAGGAGTACTACATAAAGTACATCAACCACCAATCCAAGTACTTCTCCATAGAGATCATTAAATTCTTCACTGATGGGCATTGACTCTCCATCAAGAGGTAGAAGAACTTTAGAACATCATCCTTCCTTTCAGATGCTAGATCAAAATTTCCAAAGAAGTTTACTAGAAGCCAAGCTAGTGAAATGAAATCATTTTTGTAGCAACTTGAGAATTTGCAATTGTATGGGGATTATAACTCCCAAGAACCTAGAGGAGATGTAGTCAATTATGCTTTATTGGCTAGTGCACAGCTAGAACCAACTAGCTATGAGAAGGCATGTACTCAAAATGTATGGCAAGAAGCCATGAAAGAGGAAATAGCCTCTATAAAAATTAATGATACATGAGATCTAGTAAAACTACCCAAAGGTAAAAAATATTTTGGATGTAAATGGGTCTATAAGACCAAGTACAATGATGATGGAAGCATTGAGAGGCATAAGGCAAGACTAGTAGCAAAAGGTTTTACTCAAAATATGGCATTGACTATGAGGAAACTTTTGCTCCTATTGCAAGATGAGAAAATCAGATCAATTCTTTCCTTAGCATCCCATAAAGGATGGAATTTTCAAGACATGAATGTAAAGAGTTCTTTTTTGAATGGATACTTGACAGAAGAGGTTTATGTTCAACAACCTCAAGGTTTCCAAGAACAGGGAAAATAGAACCTTGTTTACAAATTGAAGAAAGCACTTTATGGCCTCAAGCAAGCACCAAGAGCTTGGTACTCACGCATTGATGGCTATTTCAGAAAGTATGGATTCACAAGAAGCAAAAGTGAACCAAATCTATACTACCTAAAGCATGGAGTATACATTCTTAGTTTGTTTGTATGTGGATGATCTAATATTTATGGGTAGTAAAAATAAAATGAATATGGAGTTCAAAAATTCTATGATGAAACAATTTGAGATGAAAGATCTTGGTTTAATGCGATACTTCCTATGTATGGAAGTGCATCAATCAAATAAAGGGATCTTTATATGTCAACACAAGTATGCTCGAGACATGTTCAAGAAATTTGCCATGGAGCAGTGCAAATTAGTTGCAACTCCTACTGGACATGGGATCCAATTGAGCAAAGGATGATGTAGCATCAAAGGTTGACATGACCACTTACAGAAGCATGGTTGGGAGTCTATTTTTTCTCACCAACACTAGACCCGATATTCAATATGTTGTTTCTCTAGTTTCAAGGTTTATGGCTAGTCCATCTGAGTTGCATTTACAAGAAACTAAAATAATTTTAAGATATGTAAAAGGTACATTGGATTTTGGAATCCATTACCAAAAATGTAATTCTATGAAATTAGTTGGCTTCAGTGATAGTGATTGGGGCAGCAACATAGATGACAAGAAATCTACATCAGGGAATTGTTTTAGTCTAGGATCAGGACTAATTAGATGGAGTTCCAAGAAACAAACTGTTATAGCATTGTCATCAACTGAGGCTGATTATATAGCCATAACTCATGCTAGTGCTCAGGCCCTATGATTAAGAAAAGTTCTTGAAGAGATTGGAGAAAGTCAGAGTGGTCCAACTCAACTGTATTGTGATAACATAAGTGCCATTTAGTTGGTATACAATCTAGTCCAACATAGCATATCAAAGCATTTCGATATGAAGTATCACTTCATTCGAGATATGGTGGAACAACAAATAGTTGAGCTTCAATATTGTAACACTTTGGATAATATTGTTGACATCTTCACCAAAGGTATAGCTAAAGCTCAATATATAAAGCTGAGATACTGTATAGTCAGTCCTCTCAACTTTAAGGGGGAGAATGTTGGAAATAAAGCTAGTAAAAGGAGCAAAAATGAGTAAAAAAGGTAAAAAATTTGTTTCAATGGTAAGCTTTGGATCTTACCCCTTTTACCTCCTTGGACGGCAGCTGACTAGGCAGGTAAGTTTGACTTGGATGACAACTAACTGGGTAGGATTGGATGGCAAGGGTGGCAAGGTGAACCAACTCATTTTCCCTTTCTCTTTTCCTCCCTATTTCTTCTATTTCCATAACTTCCCTATATTCCCTAAGTTCGTTTATTTTTATGAGTATAAATACCAATGTAACCTATTATTCCTAAGGTTGAATACAATATTAATTTCCTATTTTTTGCTCCTAATTTATCTCAAACCACATATAAAATTCATGAAATAAAAATAATATAGATTAACTAGCCAATACCAATGAATATATCATTCATGAAATAACAATGATATACATAAAGTAATTTATAATATTACTACTCAAAATTGTATACAAGCTTCAATATTGTATGATAATTATTTTGTTACAATACATGGAGCTTTGTATCCATAATATATCCATACAAATTACAGTTCAACACTTTAACTATTGCTCTCCTCACATATCATGGAGATGCATCATTTCCTATTCCACACATAAGAAAAATCTCTCATGTCCCTTGTCTTTACATCTTACCACTTGCATACTTGATACCTACACATGAATGTTGAATTTCTACACACTTACACACTTTATTACATTAAACTTGCACACTCTCACACTTTACACAAAAGCACACATTATTACATGGAACTTGGACATATCCTACATATATACACATACTTTAGGGGAAATATAAATCACACACGTAAAATAATAACTTACACCCTAATCTAATATTTACAATATATACCATTGTACCATGGGGTAAATTAATATCTACCAAATATTGTAATATTCTTCAACATTACCTTATCTAGTTTAGGAAGATGAATTTAAGAGCTATATATACATTAAAGAACTATAAATTTCTATGACAGTATGGATATCTAATAGTTTTTTAGAAGATGATCATTAGTTTATTGTTTTAGATCTTCTTAAACTATATAATGAACCTTGTACTATAGGGACCTTGGAAGACTAAATTAATAAGAGGCTTGTCAAACTAATATATAAATAAGAATTTTAGATTCCTCTTACTCTTTTGAATGTATCTTTATAAAAATTTGGCGAAGTTGCTTATTATTACACTGTCATGACCCTCCCTTGGCAGACTTTTGTTCACTTGGTTGGACACATGTTTTGCTATATGTTTTATTGAAATATTTTTTGGATATTTCAAATTTAGTTTGGCAAACCAATACATTTTATGAAAAATATAAAATGAGTACTTATTAATTGGAATTATGGATAATAACTTGCTTACATAATTATTATACCGATTGTGATGCTACTAATAGAATTGCATTTTGTAGGAATAGGGTTTTCTCATGTTTGGAAGAAAGACCAACCATCAAAAAAATGAGATGGAATAATTAAAATGAAATTTAGGATATTGAATGATAGTATTATTCCTATAATAAAGTTAAGTAGCAGGTTTATTGCAAGTAGAATGATAAGTTAAGCTTTGACTTCTCTTATTTTTGTTGAAATGGAGAAATATATCTCTTGATGAGATTTTTTATCATGGAATAAAATAATTTAGTGAAATGTTGGACTATCACTTGACTTGGAGTCTAAGCTTACCTCCAAATCATGAGCTAAAAAAAATCAAAGCAATAAATCCTCAACTAGGAGTTGAGAGAAGGTTTTGGGTAATTAGCAAGTCATGATGATGCAATGGAAAAAGCTTCGGATCCCATCATAACGAAAATGGAAGGAAGGTAAGGCATATTTCTTAATGACCTCAAGGAAATTTGGGGAGATGTTGGATCATGGGATCATAGTGGAAGAATTTGGGGATGAGTTTTTTTGGTTCCTGGGGATATTTTAAGGAAGCAAAAAAAAATTGGGTTCCAAAATCGATGAGGAACACAATAGACAGATTTGAAGAGCCTGAATTATAATAATTCTAGAATCTATCAGTGATACAATGGACTTAGATGACAATCATGCTAAAATATATTAGGTAATATTACAAATCCATTATAATTTGGGTGTTGGAAGCTAAGGAATGTAAAATTCATATTACACATTTTTGTTAAAGTAGTATGCTGTGCAAATGTGGGATTAAATGGTTCACCTCCTAGATGTGGAATAAATATGTTGGCATTTTTGCCACATTGTTTTTGTTGTTGCTGTTCAAGTAAAAGAATGCTCAGATTGTAAAGATACTCACTCCTCTGTTTGTAAGTGAAAAAGCAAAGGTGTCATGAAATCGTGACCTGTCGCATTTTTGCGACGTCCGTACCAAAAAAAAGCTAAGGCAAGAAAATGTCGCGATATCGCGACATGTCGCGTTTTCACGGTCAACGCAGTCAAAGGCAGCAAGGAGGTCAAACTGTCGCGATATCGCGACATGTTGGAGTTTCGTGACTTGTTGCGGTAAGGGAGCATCAAAAGGAAAAGTTGTCACGATATCGCGACATGTCGCGTTTTTACGACTTGCGGTGGCCACGGAGCAGAGTGATGGAAAATGTCGCGATATCGCGACATAAAGCAGCAAAGGGCAATGTCAATGAAAAATGTCACGATATCGTGACAGAAAAGCAAGCAAGGAGAAAATGGTACAGAATGTCACGATATCGTGACATGTCGCGTTATCGCGGGAAGGGCTGAAGATAAACACAAGGCATGAAAGATGTCGTGATATCATGACATTTTTGAAGATGAAGTCAAGCAAGAGGAAGACGTCGCGATATCGTGACAGGAAGCGGCAATGAAGGAGAACACAAGAAAGTGTCACGATTTCATGACATGTCAGGGCAGAAGGACCAAGTGTGGAGAATTGTCGTGATATCGTGACATGTCATGTTTTTACGAGGAGGAAGCGAGGAGGCAGCCAGATTGTACGAAATGTCACGATTTTGTGACATGTCAAATTTTTGTGGCCTACAAGCATCAAAGTGAAAGAAGATAGAAAATGTCATGATTTCATGACATATTGTGGAGATCAAGCCAAATGGAGAAACATGTCGCGATTTCATGACTTGTTGAAGATGGAAGAGCCAAACGGAGAAAACGTCGCGATATCGTGACATGTCGATTGTTTTGACATGTCACGTTTTTGTAATGCAAGAGCCAGAAGGACAATGCCAAGTACGAAATGTCATGATTTCGTGACATGTCGAGGAGATGAAGCTAAAGGGAGAAAAGTGTCACGATTTTGTGACTTGTCTCACTTTTGCGATGATAAAATAGGAAGAAGCAAGAAGATAGAAACATGTCATGATTTCATGACATGTCTTGTTTTCGCGATGCGAAAGCGCGAACGGAGCAAAATGGTATGGACTGTCATGATTTCGTGACATGTCCCATTTTCGCTACTTACAGGAAGATGAAGGCCAAGGAAGAGAAAGATGTCATGATTTCATGACATGGTGAGTTTCGTGACTTGGAGTACTGTAGAAGGCAGGCGAAGGAAAATATCACGATTTCACGACATATCATGGAAGGAAAGCTAAACGAAGAGAACATGTTGCATTTTCGTGACCTGTCTCATTTTCGTGATAGAAGCAACGACAAAAGGCCCGATACAGTTCTTTTTGCATTTTCCTTCAAGATTGCATAGGAGAATGTGAAGAGAAGATAAGGATCAAGTAAAAGCTCTCCAACTGATTTTTAGATCATGGTCAAAGAGGCTCCAAGATTAAATGTTGCTGATTACCGATGTGCGCAAGATAGAAGAACATGAGGCAGTTTTCGATGCCACCAACATTAAAGATGCCTCCAGCATTGAAAGTTTTGTTCGTGGTCTCCTAACAACTTTCGGCTTGCTCTGATAATGGTCATTTAATGTGTCATTTCTTCGAGGTAGATTAAGGGGATTGTTTCTCCTTTCAAGTGCACATTTTGCGGATCACCTCTTCGAAATCTGTTGTATGTTTTAAATGTTGTGATGCAAAAGAGAGAGGGAAGACCTCTATAAATATTCATGTATATCTAAAGCAAAAAAGGTTAGACATTTTGTAAGAAAAACTCTCTAAGTTCTCTGCATCAATAGAAGAGACTCGGCTTCTGAAATTTGCAAGCATTCTTATGTGTGTGATGTCCCTCTGTTTTACAAGTCATTTCTGTTCATGCTCATGCTCTTGCTGTTAGGTTTTGAATTCTGCATGTTGAATTCGAACATTGCTAGTTAGTGAGTAGATTTTGGAATGCGATCTGGGGATTATCTCTGCAAAGGTGTGAGTTTAATTCTGTTGCTTTCTTTTTCTAGATGTTGTAATACAACTTGGTGTAATTCCTGCTGTTAGTCTGCCCCAAATCATACACTTCGGCCTGTGGCCATATTTCCATTCCTTTCTGTTATTTCCCTCTCTTTCAGCATTTTCCCATTTCTTTCCTGCATCCTTATCTTCAAAACCAGTTTAGAGTAGTTTGGGAGCCAGCCCTCTCTAGAGATTGGCCCGGGAGACTTCTCTTTCTCTCGGCCTTTCAATGTTGGCCAAGTCTAGGGCGCATACATGTACAAAATCCTTTCCTGTGGCAGATTTGTGACCAACAGTTTTTGGCACGCCCGGTGGGACCCTGAAAGTTTCACTTCCAATAGTATTAAGGTTTAATGTTCGCCTTCATGCTGTATAATTAGAACATTTGGCGACTCAGCACTACCCAGAAGCCTCCGAACGTGGATACGATGAAAGTTGTACTTCATGATCACAAGATCGAAGGCCAAAAAATCTAAAAATCCCGTTGAGTTTTTTGAACTTGACAACCAAAGATTAAGCGAACACCCTAAGTTGGTCTCCCCACCACTTATATCCTCTGCAACATCCTCACAAATTGCTGGTGTGTTCTCTGTTCCTTCAAATTCATCTAGTACTGCTACTAGTTTTCCACCTCTACAGCCATACATACCATTCCAAATGGCCCAGCAGCCTCCACCAAGGAAGTTCTCAGCATGGAATGATTCGGGAGCCTTGAATTTACCGACACAGAATCAAGTCCCTCAAGCTACTTTGAAAGCTTTGCCGACCTATGATGGTACTGGTAAAACTGCCTATGAGCATATTAATGATGTAGCCTCTTTGGCGGCTATCCATGACATAACGGATGAGGATGTGATGGTAAAGTTGTTGGTGTTGTCACTGAGAGGCAAATTGTTGTATTGGTACCGAACGTTGCAACCAGGCACCATTGCATCATGGGATCAACTAGGAGAGCTATTAGTCAAAAAATTTCATGAACAAGCTGATCCATACTCCTTGTTGCATCAATTTAATGCGATCCAAAGGCACCCGCAGGAGGAGATAGCTGACTTCAATGTCAGATTTACCAAAAGCTGGCAGAGAATTCTTGATGGTCTTCGGCCTGCTCATGAACTAGTTGCATTCTACTATCTCAGAGCCTTCAACACAGACATCGGCTTGGCTGTCCGACAATCTAATGTGACTACATTTCCAGAGCTGTTCGAACAAGCACAAAAGGTGGAAGCTGATTTGATTGCTATAGGTAGGCTTCCTCCAAAGGTAACAATGCCTATCATACCTGATCTTCCTAAGCATTTGTATTCTGGTTCATTTTCATAGCCTATGCCTTCCATGTATCCTATCCCATCATGGAGCTCAAGTGCACCTCAGATCGCACCCATTCCAGTTCCCCAGCTCCCTGCTCCAACTATTCCATAGTTGCCTGCAACAAGCATTCCGCAATACCAGCATACAGGTATAGCCCCCACATCTTACACTGCTCCATCCATGTACCCTTCATCTTCATGGAATCCTCCCACAACTGCAGTACCTATGGTTCCCATTCCACGGTTAGCCTCTCCACTTCCAACTCCTGCATTACCTTCCCCACCGGTTCCATTACCTTTACCGACACCGCCTGTGTCCTCAAGCCCAGATCCTCAATTGGCTATTTTGCAAGAAATTCAATCAGCCATGAGATCTCTCACTAACAAGGTGACATCTATGGAGCGGAGAGAGGTGGAGAGGAACTATCAGCCACGAAGATTTATGTCGGCAGTAACAAGAGAACAACTTGCTCCTAGCAAGGCTATGGAGAAAGTACCTGAGAGGAACTCAACGATCCTGGTAAGTGAAGAGGCTGGCCCTTCTGAAGTTTCACATGAGCCATCTTACTGGTGTTCTTCCTGCAATGACCCACATGATGAGTCCACTTGCATGGTCCACCAAAATTATTTGCAAGTTCTTGCGAGAAGTCGTGTAAACATGATTCGAGAGGTGGATCTTAATTCCGTGGAGTCTCTTGAGGAACACATAGCAATCTTGACATGCAATGGCAAGAAACCAATGTTGGTAGATCTGGCTAAGATGGAGCCATTGAAAGTGCCTCCTGTACAAGCAACAAAGCAGCAAATACCGATAAAGGCTCATGATCCTCCAGCTCCACAACAATCACCTATTTTGTTGAAGGATCCGCTTCCACCACAAGCAAAAGAGAAGGAACAAGCTTCTATCTCTCACCGCAAGCGAAAACAAAGGAACAAGCTACAGAGACATTGCGGTATCCATCATTGACCAAACGGCAATGAGTGGAGGCCACCCAACAATATAAAAGCAAATTTGAATCTGCTAGTGGAGGAAAAGAGCAGATCTCCATGGAGTACAATATTGTTGAAGAACTCAAATGGATACCAGCTAAGGTAAGTCTGTATGACACCTTGCAGCTGCCTAGATAGGTAAATCTCTTACAAGAATCCCTGAAGACCATACAAAGTAAGGGGAAAGCTCCAGCCCAGGTAGTTATGTCTCAAACTCTGACTTCTTCAACCACTCGAAAAGAACAGACCACCCCCATTTTATCTGTCACTCAGGATGGAGGGTTGGATAGTACACAACTGCCTGGTTGATTTTGGTGCTGCGACAACTGTCATGCCAAAGGCAGTTTGTGAAGTCATGGGAATGGAATATACAAGAAGTAGCCCTGGTGTCTTGTAGTTGGATGGGACTCCAATGAAAATAGTGGGTGTAATCAAGGATGTTCCTATTGCTCTGCATAATATGCCTCAGATTACAGTAATTCAGGAGATAGTTGTGGTCGATTTGGAACCATTTTTTAGCATGTGTTTGTCAAGGGAATTCACTGCCAAGCTAGGAGGCTACCTTTCTCTGGATTATTCTCACTTGGAGATTCCTTTCAAAGGGAGAAGAATCCGTATTTACAATCAGAAGCCTTCTACTTTTCATATAGAGAAGATGGGAGAAGAAGAAAAGTCCAAACATTCTGTCAACCTGATAACTGAAGAATTGGACAATTCTGATTTGATGGATGAAGTCCTGGATGAGCCTTGCTTAGAGGATGAGTTTTCAATGCTCAATTTTAATGCCATGGTGGAAAATGAAATTGGTGGTTACTCCATCACAAATCCTGAAGGGGTTGAAGTAGAGTTATCTCCTGATCAAGTTGGTCAAGATCCTGTGCAAGATCAGTTCTATTTTGATGGAGCACAATACAGAAATGACGCTGAAGCTGGGACTGTTCGAGTATTACCTTCTAGAATTCAACAATCTTCTTCATACCAGTTGACCTGGAGCTGCACGACTAATACAGTAGAGTATGAGGTTTTATGCCTAGGTCTCACGAAGGATGAGACACTTGGAGCGCATCGATTGCAAATCTTTGATGACTCCGAGCTGATTACCAATCAGGAGACCCATGAGTGTCTGTCGAAGGTCTGGGATCCAGGAGATCATAGAGCCATGCTCTGGTAAGGGTCTCTCCCAAAATTTCATAGCTAAATTTGGGGGTTACCATGTACATAGCTAAAAAACAAAAAAAAAAAAAAAAAATTTTTTTAACTTTGGCTCCTTTTGCACCACGAGCCCGCAGGTATGTTTCTTTTCTTTCTCTTTTTTCCTTTTCCTTCCCAGCAGTTAGTGGCTTTCCTCTACTTCTTCTTCCCCTTTCTCATATGCATTCCCTTCCTCTCCTACTCCTTCTTCTGCAATTCCTACTCCTTGTTCTTCTGTACATAATCAAGCCACTGCTGTTGTTTCTACTTCCCTCTCTGATGTTCCCATTTCTACTTTCCCTTTCTTCTAGTCCTTTGTCTTGTGAGTATTTCATCACAGCCATAGTTCCTACTACCATCTCCATTCCATCCACTTCCATTTCATTATCTGTTTCATAGCAGATGGTAGCACAGTAGCACCCTGTTTCTGTCTCTACCACTTTTGCTCTGCCATCTTCCACCATTCCATCATTCCCCATTCCCATTCCATGGCCTACGCATCCGTTGGTCATCACTCCATTCATTTCCATTTTTGTAGTTAAGGTGCTTTTCTCTACTGCCATGAAGATCCTTTCACAAGCACCTGGTGATTACCTGGCTCAACCGAGCTAGGCAAAGTGCAGTAGTTCTAAAGAAATAAGGGAGTTCTGCTCTTCCATAATTTTTTGCTGTAGGTCCTATTTTTGAGTGTCGAGTACCAGCAAGAGTTTGTTGCAGCAGCCTATAGAGACGTCCAACATCACTCAACATTCACTTCTTCTGTCCCTCCTATTTCTTGACTCTGTTGCCCAATGGATAAAGGCCTGAGGTTCGTGCATACAATAGAACTGTATACCCCGCGAGCCGCCAAGAATGTTGGCATTTTTGCCACATTGTTTTTGTTGTTGCTGTTCAAGCAAAAGAATGCTCAAATTGTAAAGATCCTCACTCCTCTATTTGTAAGTGAAAAAGCAAAGGTGTCACGAAATTGTGACATGTCACATTTTCGTGACGTTCGTACCTAAAAAAAGCTAAGGCATAAAAATGTCGTGATATCGTGACATGTCACATTTTCGTGACCTTCATTTTTGTGGTCAACGCAGTCAAAGGCAACAAGGAGGTCAAACTATCATGATATCGTGACATGTTGGAGTTTCATGACTTGTTGCGTGAGAGAGCATCAAAATGAAAGTTGTCACGATATCAGACATGTCGCATTTTCATGACTTACGATGGCCACGGAGCAGAGTGATAGAAATGCAAAAAAGAAAATGCTAAGAAATGTCGCGATATCATGACATGTCGCGTTATCACGGAAGGGCGGAAGATAAACACAAGGCGGATGAAAGATGTCACGATATCATGACATTTTTGAAGATGAAGTCAAGCAAGAGGAAGACGTCACGATATCACGACAGGAAGCGGCAACGAAGAGAACACAAGAAAGTGTCACGATTTCGACATGTCAGGGTAGAAGGACCAAGTGTGAAGAATTGTCATGATATCATGACATGTCATGTTTTTGCGAGGAGGAAGCGAGGAGGCAGCCAGATTGTACGAAATGTCACGATTTCGTGACATGTCAAATTTTCATGGCCTACAAGCATCAAAGTGAAAGAAGATAGAAAATGTCATGATTTCATGACATATTGTGAAGATCAAGCCAAATGGAGAAACATGTCATGATTTCATGACTTGTTGAAGATGAAAGAGCCAAACGGAGAAAACGTCACGATATCGCGATTCATGTTTTTTGATGAAGACAAGGACAAGTATGAAATGTCATGATTTTTGACATGTTGAGGAAAAGAAAGGAGAAAAGTGTCACGATTTTCTGACATGTCTCACTTTCGATGATAAAAAGGAAGAACAAGAAGTAGAAACATGTCACGATTTCATGACATGTCTTGTTTTCGCAATGACGCGAAAGCTTGAACGAAGCAAAATGGTACGGACTGTCATGATTTCGTGACATGTCCCATTTTTGCTACTTGTAGGAAGATGAAGGCCAAGGAAGAAAAAGATGTCACGATTTCGGACATGTGATTTTCATGACTTGGAGGCAAAAAGAAGACAGTAAGGTAAAAGTGTCATGATTTCATGACATATTTTCACACCTGTCTCATTTTCGTGACAGAAGCAACGACAAAAGGCCCGATACAATTCTGTTTGCATTTTCCTTCAAGATTGCATAGGAGAATGTGAAGAGAAGATAAGGATCAAGTAAAAGCTCTCCAACTGATTTTCAGATCATGGTCAAAGAGGCTCCAAGATTAAATGTTGTTGATTACCGATGTGCGCAAGATAGAAGAACATGAGGCAGTTTTCGATGCCACCAAAATTAAAGATGCCTCCAGCATTAAAAGTTATGTTCGTGGTCTCCTAACAACTTTCGGCTTGCTCTGATAATGGTCATTTAATGTGTCATTTCTCCGAGGCAGATTAAGGGGATTGTTTCTCCTTTCAAGTGCACATTTTGCGGATCACCTCTTCGAAATCTGTTGTATGTTTTAAATGTTGTGATGCAAAAGAGAGAGGGAAGACCTCTATAAATATTCATGTATATCTAAAGCAAAAAAGGTTAGACATTTTGTAAGAAAAACTCTCTAAGTTCTCTGCATCAATAGAAGAGACTCGGCTTCTAAAATTTGCAAGCATTCTTATGTGTGTGATGTCCCTCTGTTTTACAAGTCATTTCTGTTCATGCTCATGCTCTTGTTGTGAGGTTTTGAATTCTGCATGTTGAATTCAAACATTGCTAGTTAGTGAGTAGATTTTGGAATGCGATCTAGGGATTATCTCTGCAAAGGTGTGAGTTTAATTCTATTGCTTTCTTTTTCTAGATGTTGTAATACAACTTGGTGTAATTCCTGCTGTTAGTCTGCCCCAAATCATACACTTCGGCCTGTGGCCATATTTCCATTTCTTTCTGTTATTTCCCTCTCTTTCAGCATTTTCCCATTTCTTTCCTGCATCCTTATCTTCAAAACCAGTTTAGAGTAGTTTGGGAGCCAGCCCTCTCTAGAGATTGGCCCGGGAGACTTCTCTTTCTCTCGGCCTTTCAATGTTGGCCAAGTCTAGGGCGCATACATGTACAAAATCCTTTCCTGTGGCAGATTTGTGACCAACAAAATAGAACGGTTGCACTTGAATGATTTTTTACTATTGTATTTGATATTCATGGTCGATACTATGAACGATCATATTATACAAGAAACCTTAGCCTGTTGTGTTCTTTTCTTGTTAGAAAGAACTAGAGGATATTAGTTAAGTGTTTTCTAGTTGTTCATTTGTCAATTTTGAGAAGAATATGACCATTTACAATGAGATAATGGATTTAAAAAATAGTTTGAGAGTCAGCTTTTGAGTAGAAGTCATGGATTGGAAACTTTAGGTTTATAGATAAAGGTGAAGTGAGGTGCAGTTGAGAGCAAACGTAAACCCCCACCTTTGTGATTTTTCATGCTTAACCAAATTATTTGAGGGCAAAATACGTAAGTTACATATTATAGTATTTTCTATGTGATTTTAGTGATAGTTAGCTTTTGGTTTATATCACGACAGTGATCGAGTTCCTTTGGAAATCATTGCTTTTGAAGTCAACTTATAGATTGTTGTAAACCTAGCCATCATTAGAAAATTATGTGGACTAATGTGTTTTCATGTTCCTTAAGACATCAATAGGATGAATGTCTTTTTTGTACCAACTTTAACTTTATGTGAAAGCACTGTAATGTTTTCATGGTTGCCAATAGTAACTTAAGATAAGAGGAAGACTAGAAGATTGATTTACCCTATGCCATAGACTAGTTGTTGCATGCAATATTGTGACTCTTTTGCCTTAATATTTTAGATGATATGAATATTTGGAAGGGTTGTTGTCATTGTTCCTTGTTTATTGAGAGCTTCATTAAAAGTGTAGTGGTTTTTCAGAAACATTCCTCCTTAAAGGAAACACAAATTTTATTAATGGCTATTATATGTATTGGGAACCTTATGAAATTGATGTGATGACTAAGATAAAGGAAATCATATTATATGATATTTAAAGAAAGAAAATTAATTTATGTTATCCTTTTTAATGACTCTAATTTTTCTTCTATTGCTCAATGATCGAAACATCTATTGTTGTTGGTAACTTTGCCTTGTTATGGCTTATAGTATCCATTAATAGTATCTAACAATGGCTAGAGATTGATGGAAGAATGATAGTTGTAAATTATTTTTAAGTTGTGTAAGTATAATGTAAGAACATTGTACGACCTTGGGATGCTTTTGTCCTAAGTAGAATGCTAATGTAGTTATGAATTGAAGGAACTTTTTTATAGTGATTATGCATGGAGTTGAAGATAACTTGGCTAGATTTGATGATATTGAGGGTTTTCTATCCAATGTAAGAATTATTTTTATTATTGAAATGGAAGGAAAAAGGAATTTGCAAGGCGGGTTTTCCCCATCGGGGGTTTCTCCCAGGGTAATTTTTGTGTTGTGATTCTTGTGGAGATTCTCCTTAATGATGGCTTTTTGCTAATTTTAAATGGTTATGGAATGATTCTTTAAGGTAATAATTTCTAGGAAGCTTGAACTATTGTGATGTAGTCTTTTGTTATTACAAGTGGAATAGTTGTATTTTGTATAATAAAGGATCATTCATAAATTTGTGCATGTGGGGCTTAATAATAAAGGATATTCCCCTAGGGGTATTTAAGTAATGCTGACCCATACATTCATAAAATTGATTATGAGATGTTAATAGATGGTTAATTGGATAGAGTAGTTAAAGTCTACTCCAAGTATCATGAAGGACCTTTATGGGTGTAGTTAAGAGATGCCTCATACGAATGAGAAGTGACTATCCTTATTGTAGTAAAGAATAGGCCTAAGGAATATTAAGACCCATTAAAAACTAAATAAAATTAATAGATAGGGTTGATGTTGATTCCAATGGAGAAATTAGGAATGAGGATTTTATAGGATATCTAGCTTAAATGGATATGATATGGATAGTCAATCCCCTTAAGTGTATACCCCTACATAGAAGGACCTATGTAGAGTGTATTATTGGCATGCACCTTTCAAAATAATGAAAAATAGGTCAATGCTAGCTCATTATATCTGTGAGATGGATAGTTTTGACCCATTTTGTAAAATACCTAGTGGTTTTACATAGCTAGATTTATGTAAAGTTTAAGGATGGGTGTGCCTCAATGAAGATCTAGATAGGAAAATGATGTTGTGATATTAGTAGAAACTCTAGAGCATGGAGTGTAGATCCTTTGGTAATGATATATATAATTTAGGTTGGGAAAATTGGGTTGTGACATTTGGTATCAGAGAAAAGTAATATGAAGAAATATTCCATTGGTACCTAAATATCCTATGCTACTTTACATTTGTAAGGGATTGGTTTATATTGGTGAAAAAAATATAGTGGGGAACTAGGGATTGAGGCTACACTTGAAATTAAATTGAAGAATTTTGTGATAAATTTCAAAGAAATATTACTCATCGAACACTTCTACACCAAAAAATTTGAAGAGTTCACCAAACTTAGACAAGGAACTAGGACTATGGATGTATACTATCAGAAATTTGTCAAGCTACTGAAGTATGTGCGTATGTAATGAGAAAATGAATATACATAAGTTTATTCTAGGAGAAGATCAAAAAATATGGTATGAAGTGAATATGCAAGAAGCTAGTATTCTTCAAAAGGCCTATGATCTGGCCAAGAAATTTGAGATATATCTCAAGCCTTTCTTCAATTATGAAGGGGAATTCAAGCAAGACAAAGAGGCACTAAGAAAGAGAAATAGTGCAAGGTTCATGAAATAGGAAAGTGAACATGTAAACAGGAGTCCCCTTAGACAGGATAGAAGGAATGATAGAAAACAAGAAAAGTTTAAGAAAATGTTGAAAGGGAAGAACCAAAATTCTAACAATCACAGCAACAATGATAACCAATGACCATCATAGTCTCAAGCCAATCCTTCACATGTAGTGAAAATAGAAGATGGACATAAGAAAAAAATAAATATATGATCAAAGTTGGATGTTATGAGTGTGATCCATATTACACCAACAAATATCCACTTAAAGTAGGATCAAGTTTGAAAGGAAAGGAACCAACCTATAAATATTCTGCACACAAGATTTATGTAGCAATAGGGAGTCAGAATATGGACGGACAAGCCACTCCACTACTGATAAAAGGTAATATTCTGGTAGAAATATTAGAATTTTGATTGATAGTGGTGCCATAGATAGCCTTGTTTCCAATAGATTAATTAAATATATACCATAAAGGCAAGGAATATTGGCACATGGATGGAAGGTCAAGTACGGCTCAGGATAAACCTACTCTGTAGATCAGTGTTACCCTATGGCTAAAATTATCTTACCTAATGGTGCAATTGTAGGTTACATTTATGTAGCACCGCTACATGCTTTTGATGTAGTGTTAGGTATTGATTGGTTGTAAGCATAAAAATTTGTAATCAATTTCCAAGATAGATGGATTGAGTACTCAGAAGATGGTAGGAAAGTATAGAGGGTGTACAACTTGCAGGGGGATTTTTGACCCCAGATCCTCTTCACAATGCAACTTAAGAAGGCAATAAAGAGAGGAAGAAAAATTTATGTAGTGAAATTAAATGAGATAGAAGATGAAAATAAGGAAGAGGTGTTTGAGAAATACCCAATACTTTATAATTTTAGAGATGTATTTCTAGAGGATTTACCTGGATTACCTCTTAAATATGAATTTGATTTCACATTTGAAATTTATCCTAGAACAAAACCTATTCATAAAGCTCCTTATAGAATGAATTTTATTGAGAAGCAAGAACTAAAAGTACAATTGCAAGGATTGTTGTAAAATAAATTGATTAGACCAAGTGTGTCACTATGAGGTGCACCAATGTTGTTTGCCAAGAAAAAGTATGGTTTCTTGCAACTATGTATAGAATATAGGATGTTAAATAAGGAAACCATTAAGAACATATATCCTCTACCTAAAATAAAAGACCTCTTCGATCAGCTTAAGGATGCTACCATCTTTTCAAAGATTGATCTAAATTTGGGATACAACCATTTGAGGATTTTAGAAGAGATACCCATAAGATAGCCTTCAAAACTTGTTATAGACATTATGAGTTTACTATATTACCTTTTGATCTATCGAATGCTTTAGTAGCATTTATAAATTTGATGAATAATACCTTCAAGAAGATTTTGGACTGATTTTTTCTTGTATTCTTGGATGTATTTTGCTATATTCCTAGAATAAGACTAAGTATGATAGACACTTGTATATCATGTTGAATCTATTAAGAAAGAATCATTTGTACAAGAATTTGATGAAATATGAATTTTATGTTAGAAGTGCAATATTTAGAGTGTATTTTATTAGTAGAATGGATTGTGGTGGATCCTAAGAAAATAGAATCCATACTGAATTAGCAACCACCAATAAATGTGATAGAAGTTTGAAGTTTCATGGGTTTGATTGGATATTATAGGCATTATGTGAAGGACTATGCCAAGATAACCACTCCAATAACTAATCTTCAGAGGAAATAAAAAGAGTTTAAATAGATGTATAAATGTGAAGTAGCTTTTGATCTACTAAAAAAAAACTCACTACATACCCCATACTAAAGATACTAGACCCTTAGGGTAGCATTTTTTTGTGTACAAATGCATCATTGGAAGGTTTTGAAGGAATGCTATCACAAAATGAAGCAGTGATTGTTTATAGATCCAAGAAGCTAAAATGACATGAGGTCTATTATGCAACCCATGATGTGGAATTGGTAGCAGTGGTTTTTGCTCTTAAAATTTTGTGGCACTATTTTCTAGGAAGACTCTTTGAGTTGATAACATACCATCAAATTCTGAAGTACATATTTACTCAACCTTTCCTAAATACCAGACAGAGACGATCGATGGAATTTCTCACAAAATATGATTTTGGCATTGAATACATCAAAGGGAAGGAAAATAAGGTTGATGATGCACTCAGTAGAAGAAGACATATAGTGGTCTTATCTTGCATTCATGCAGAATTGATGGATCAAGTTAAGGAAATGCAATAACATGATGCATTTTACAACTGAATGTAAGAAAATATGGAAAGGAAATTTTATGATAGTAAGAATTTTAGCATCAAGGATGGTTTCTTGTGTTTTAAGGATAGGGTTGTAGTTCTAGAGGCCATTAATTTAAAGAAAATAATCATGAATTAAGCTCATATATCTCCATATTCTACTCATTCATGAGGGGAAAAAATGAGAGAGAATATGAAGAAAAATTTCTACTGTCCAAGAATGAAGAGGGAAATAATTGAATTTATCACCCAATATCTTGTATGACAGAAAGTAAAGGCAAAAAATAGACATCCTATAAAACTATTATACCCCCATGATGTACCATCATATACATGGTAGGTGATTTCAATGGATTTTATTATGGGGTTGCCAAAGACTAGATTCCAACATGATGCAATCCTAGTTATGGTCGTTAGACTGACCAAGATTGCACACTTTATACCCAAAAATGCCAAGGATGATGTCATGGTTATGGCTAACATATTTTACAAAGAAATATTTAGGCTTCATGGTTTTCCAAAAGTTATCATTTCATATAGGAACTCGAGATTCACATCCAAGTTTTGAAAAGCTTTGCATCGAGCCATTGACACTAGATTAAATATCAGTTCTACATATCACCAAAAAACCAATGAGCAAACTGAAAGGGTAAACCATATGTTAGAGTACATGCTTTGCATATTTTGTATGGATCAAAAAACCTGATGGGAAGATTACTTACACTTGGTAGAATTTGCCTACAACAACAGTCACCATTTGACCTTAGGCATAGCACCATTTGAAGCACTATATGGTAGGAGGTGTAAGACACCATTATCATGCAATAATCTAGAGTATAGGGTTGTGCTGGGACCTAATATGGTTAAAGAAATGGAGCAACAATTAAGGATGATCAAAGAAATCTTAAATAAGCTATAGATCATCAAATAATTTATGCTGACCTTAAGAGGTTTCCAAAAGAGTTCGTTGTGGATGACAAAATAATTTTGAGGATGAGACCACATAAGAGTGCTATTAATTCCATAAAACTTGATCCACATTTTTTTGAAAACTTTGAAATTACAAAAAATATCAGTATTGTAGCATACTGACTTACCTTACCACCTAGTCTATCAAATATTCATGACATCTTTCACATTTTATTTCTTAGAAAATTTATAGCTAATCTTGAACATGTGTGGTACTTTGATAATTTGCAGATGGTGAATCCAGAGGCTATAGAGGTTTGACCAATAAAAATAATTGAGTTCCATTCCAAGTCAATGAGGAACGGGACTCTAGAGCAATGCAAGGTCCAATGGGATTTCTACCAAAGAGAAATGCTACTTGGGATAAAGTAACAGATATGCAGAAACATTTCCCATTTTTGTTTTAAAATGCATTGTAATTATTATTTTATGTTAAACTTTATTGTCACACAAAGGACTATGTTAAGCCTAAGAGGGGGAGGATGTCATGACCCTCCCTTGGCAGACTTTTGTTCACTTGGATAGGCTCATGTTTTTCTATATGCTTAATTTAAGGATTTTTTGGATATTTCAAATTTAGTTTGGTAAACCAATACATTTTATGGAAAATATGAAATGAGTACTTATTAATGGGAATGATGTATAATCACTTGCAAACATAATTATTATAGTGATTGTGATGCTACTAATAGAATTGTATTTTGCAGGAACAAAATTTTCTCATATTTGGTAGAAAGAATAACCATAAAAAATGAGATGGAATAATAAAAATAAAATTTAGGATATTTAATGATAGTATTATTCCTATAATAATTTTAGGTAGCAGGTTCATTGCAAGTAGAATGATAAGTTAAGTTGTGACTTATTTTATTTTTGTTGAAATAGAGAAATATATTTCTTGATGAGATTTGTTGTCATGGAATAAAATAATTTAGTGAAATTTTGGAATATTACTTGACTTGGAGTCTAAACATACCTCCAAATCATGAGCTAAAATAAATCGAAGCAATAAATCCCCAACTGGGAATTAAGATAAGGTTTTGGGTAATTAGCAAGTCGTGATGGTGTAGTGGAAAATATTTGGATCCCATTGTACTAGAAAGGGAAGGAAGGTAAGGTATCTTTCTTAATGACCTCAAGGAAATCCAAGGAGATGTTGGATCATGGGAGCATAGTGGAATAATATGGGGATGAGTGTTTTTGGTTCTCGGAGACCTACCAAGGAAGCAAATGATTTTTGGTTTCTAAAATCGATGAGGAACACAATGGATAGAGTTGAAGAGCCTAGATTGTAATTGTTCTAGATTATGTCAGTGATACAGTCGACTTGGATGAAAAGCATGCTAAAATATATCAAGTAAGATTATAGATCCATTATAATTTGGGTGTTGGAATCTAAGTAATGTAAAAGTCATATTCCATATTTCTATTAAAGTAGTGTGTTGTGCAAATGTGGGATTGAATGGTTTACTTCCTATATTTGGAATGAACAGAACTATTGCACTTGAATGATTGTTTAATACTGTATTTGATATTTATGGTTGATAGGATGAACGATCACGTTATACCAAAAATCATAGCCTGTTGTGTTTATTTATTTTTAGCAAGGACTAGTGGATATTAGTTAAGTGTTTTTTAGTTGTTTTTTTGTCTATTTGGATAAGAATAGGACCATTTACAATGAGATAATAGATTTAAAATATTGTTTGAGAGTCAGATTTTGAGTAGAAGTCGTAAATTGGAAACTGTAGGTTTATAGATAAAGGTGAAGTAAGGTGCAGTTGAGAGTAAACGTAAACCTACACCTTTGTGATTCTGCATGCTTAATCGAATGCTTTGAGGGCCAAATACATGAGTTGCATAATATAGTATTTTCTATGTGATTTCAGTGATATTTTTTGGTTTATATCACGATAATGATTGAGTTCAATTGGAAATCATTGCTTGTGAAGTTAAATTATAGATTGTTGTAAACCTGGCCATCATAATAAAATTACATGGACTAATGTGCTTTCATGTTCCTTAACACATCAATAGTATGGACATATTTTTTGTACTAGTTTTAAATTTGTGTGAAAGCACTGTAACACTTTCATGGTTGCCAATAGTAACTTAAGATAAGAGGAAGACTAGAAGATTGATTTACCCTATGACCTAGACTGGTTTTTACATGTAATATTGTGACTCTTTTTCATTAATATTTTAGATGATATGAATATTTCGAAGGGTTGTTTCTATAACTATATCTTTTTTTTGAGAGATTTATTAGAAGCATAGTGGTTTTCCAAAAACATTCATCCTTAAAGGAAAATAAATTTTATCAATGGCTATTCTATGTATTAGGAACCTTATGAAATATATGTGATGACTAAGGTAAAGAAAATTGGATTATAGTCTCTTTAAAGAAAGATAATTAGTTTATGTTATCCTTTTTAATGACTCTAATTATTCTTTTATTGCTCAATGATCAACACTTCTATTGTTGTTGGTAACTTCATCTTGGTATGGCTTATGATTACCTATAGCTTATTTAAAATAAGTAGATCATAGCATGTTGTGTACAACTAAACTTTTATGTACAAGTGGAGTGACATAGAGGTCAACGTAGCACCTTGGAGAATGTTGGTAGCCATTAATAATCTCTAACAATGGCTAAAGATTGATGTTATAATGATAGTTGTGTAAGTATAATTTAAGAACATTGTACGACCTTGTGACGCTTTTGTCCTAAGTAGCAAGCTAATATAGTTATGAAGTGCAAGAAAAATTCATAGTGATTATGCATGGAGTTGAAAACAACTCATGCTAGAGTTGATGACATTGAGGGTCTTCAATCCGATGTAAGAATTATTTTGAATATTGAAATGGAAGGAAGAATAAATTTTTAGGGTGGGTTTTTCCCATCGAGGATTTCTCCTAGGGTAATTTTTGTGTTGTTATTCTTGCAGAGATTCTCCTTTATGATGGATTTGTACTAATTTTAAATGGTTATGAAATGATTCTTAAATTTAAGGTAATAATTTTTAGGAAGCTTGGACTATTGTGATGTAGTGTTTTTTTATTACAATTGGAATAATTGTATTTTGTATAATAAAGGATCATTCATAAATTTGTGCATGTGGGGCTTACTAATAAAGGAGATTCCCCTAGGGGTATTTAAGTAATGCTAACCCATACGTTCATGAAATTTTTTATGAGATGTTAAAAGATGGTTAATTGGATAGATTAGTTAAATTCTACTCCAAGTATCATGAAGGACCTTTATGGGTGTAGTTAAGAGATGCCTCATACGAATGAGAAGTGATTAGCCTTATTGCACTAAATAATAGGCCTAAAGGAATAGTAAGACCTATTAAAAACTGAATAAAATGAATAGATAGGGTTGATGTTGATTCCAAAGGAGGAATTAGGAATGAAGCTTTTATGGGATGCTTAGCTCAAATGGATATGATATGGATAGTAAATTCCCACACATGTATACCCCTGCATAGAAGGACCTAAGTAGAGTGTATGATTGGCATACACATTTTGAAAGAATGAAAAGGATGTCAATGCTATCTCATTGGATATGTGAGATGGATAGTTTTGACACATCTCATAAAATACCTAGTGCTCTCACATAGCTAGATCTATGTAAGGTGTAAGGATGGGTGTGCCTCAAGGAAGAATTAGATAGGAAACTGATGTTATCACATTAATAGATGCTCCAAACCATATAGTCTAGATACTTTTGTAATGAACACACACACACACACACACACACACACACACACACACACACACACATATATACATAAATTTTAGGTTGGAAAAATTGGGTTGTGACATAGACTATTACATATTATTGTCTCAAGTAGTTGAGTTGGATTTGTGGAAGGATAATACATTATTGAAAACTTAGTTGGGAGGATGTGAATTAAGATAAAGTATCAAATCGAATAAGTTTAAGCTACTTATTAAATTCAATTTTTTTTATGATAAAATGGAACAATCTTTTGTTGAAGTTTGTCTAGGCTAGTTGGCATATGGAGAAAATATTATTCATACAATTAAGAATATTTTCAAATATTATTTTATACTAATTGATGGGATTGAAGACTTATCTAACCTTATATTTCTTCATAGGTCTATAAAGCAAAATATCCCGTTTCATCTTCCTTGCTCATGATTGCAATAAAAGAAACTAATCCTTCACTAGATAAGCTAATGAAATGGACAACCTTCCCAAATAATGAATAATTAGTTGAAGTTTTTTTTTTATGAAGCTACAACTTTCCCTATATTTTTAAGTATAACTCTATGCTATAGAAACTAGACATATATTATGCTACCTTATGATCTAGAATTTTTCAACATAAATATTTCCTTATCTTTGGAAAAGATGACCACCAAATTGGGTGATTAATCAAATGTTGGTAGTTTACTTCTTGTACATACATTATAAGACTTTTGAGAATTACTTTTATTCTTGATATTTATTTAAAATAAATATAATACTAGAATTTTAAAATAGTGTCAAGTAATCTTGAAAAGTGGAACAACAAGTTCTGACTTTTGATTAGTAAATTCCATGTTTGTTAGAAAATGTTTTTCTCCTACTATATATACTATTCTTATTGTTAGTGAATTTTAATTATTACCAATATGATGCTTTAACCAAAATCACCAAGAATTTTTTGTTGTTATATGGGAAAGGCATGTCAAAAGGACATGTTGAATGGAAAACTTTTATACACAAAAAATGCATTGGTTTAGGATTGAAAAACCTAAGAGTACAAGGAATTGCCTTAGCCTAATAACAAACTTAAAATGTGATCATCCATATAATAATTTCATTCAAAATAATATACAAAACTACTTATCCTAAAGGGAATAAATCATGGTGTTATATCCATTTTGAGAATAAAGTTTAGGGTCTTTTAAAATTTAGGATGTTGTCTCTCTAATATTCTATTTTGGAAAGTTTAGGAAAAAAATCATTTGTGGCCTCTTTAGATTTGTTGTGCTTGGGACAAAAATACAATGCTTATAAAATTAAATGGTAAAATATCTCTAGAAGTTAGGACTCTTGATATAGTCATGGGATGCTCAACTCTTTCTCCATTCAATCAAGGATTAAAGACCATTTTATGATATAATTGAAAAGGATACACTTATTAGAGAAACTTGAGAATTTTATATAACTTTTTTAATTTGAAAAGGAAAATATTATTGGTTGAAAAGAACATGGGTAGGAGTTTTTGAAGACACTTTTAGCAATCTCAAATAGCTTAGGTATATACCTTTTTTAATCTCTTCTAGATATTTATATGATATGTTAATTGAATTTTTTTCTCTTGATCCAAAAATTAAACCTTTTATGGAATATTGGCATATATGATTCTTGATCTCTTATATTTGATATCTTGTGGTTCCTATTTGTTAAGCCCAAAAAATGCATGTTCCAAATAATTATTCATTTGTAAAATTTTAGCCATTGGAAAATTATTGAAAATACTTGGTTTATTCTATATCCTAATTTTATATAATAGATAAAGATATTAAACAAATATTTTATTATTCTTTTTGGTAAGTTGAATTAAAAGTGGATTTTTATCAAGGATCTCAAAACCTGATTACATCAAACTTTAAGAGGAACAGTCCAAAGATGTGTTGTGACTCCTTCACAATGACCCCAAAATTTGGGGACCCACTTGAAATTTTAAAGCTTGTTTCAAATTGTTTCTTGCACTTATTGTTCACCATTGTCATCATTGAAATATCAAGAATTCTTATCTTCCTTCAAATGGTCTTATAGCAGGGTCCATTGTCAAAATTCACCTCATGATCTGAAGATCCTGAAGTTATGCTTGTATGGTCTTTGAGTTGTATTATTGTTGTTATGTTATGTTTATGTCAATGGTGTTTTGTTTTATTTGATATTAATATTGATAGGTTAGGTTTTGTGAATATGTTTTGTGTTATGTTATATTTTTATGTCTCATGTATACCTAGTATTTTTGGTTTGTTTTATATGTTTTGTTATGTTATGTTGTTTTAGTTTTATGTTGTTTTTAAAATATATGTTTGTTATTTAGTATATTTTTGGTGTTATTTTAATATATTTTTGTTTATTATAGTGGTTCTCATATAGGTTGCATGTTCGTATGTTATGTTTAGTTATGTCTTGTTTTAAATTAATTAAATTATAAAGTTTTATAACTTTATAATTTAATATATTTAAAATTGTTATTTTATAAACTTGTTTTAATTTAATTAAATTATAAAGTTTTATAACTTTGTAATTTAATTATATTTAAAAATGTTATTTTATAAATGTTTTATATTCTAATTAATATTTATTTTGTTGGCAAGATTATTAAAATATGTTGAATAGAGGATGTGTTCGTGGGTTTCATGGGCATGTCTTAACTTTAAATTTTGAATGTCAATCAGGAGAAATATTAATCCTTTGAAAAGGTTTTATTGATATTAGGGTTTCAAGAATTCATTTTTAAAACTGACAGAACGAAGCAAACCAATCAAGAGGAACGGATTTCTTAAGTTATAAATGAAGAATTAGAAACCAAAGGGAAGGGTCAGACAGGTTGGAGAAAAAGAGGAAATATTGAAAGGAGCCATATAAAATACCAAGTTGTAAAGGAAGCTACATTTGCACATGAATACAAAGACTTTGTTGGATTCATTGTAAGATCTAATATTTTGTATCAAATTCAATTTTTATTAAAAGCAAGCACTATTGTGGTGTTTTTAATTTATAAGTTGATTGATATAATTTTTTAATTAAATTTTCTATAGAAGATAGCATCAAATTTGTGGTAGGATTGTGTAAAATCTGGTTTGCCTGAGTTTGGTTTTCAAAGTTATGTTTTATGTGTTGTAGCAAGTTTATCCGAATGTTTTATTTAAATTTGTTTCTTTACCCTAAGACCTTTTAATTTATTTGAGGTATTAAGATTTAAGATAAAATCTAGTTTATTTTATAAAAGATTTAAATTTTACTAGGTTAAAGTTTGAATTTATCACTCTAATATTTAATTCTATAAATATTTCGAGTGAATAAATTTCAGAGAGGAGGGAATCAATGAGCTTTTGATTTTAAATTTCATAAAGTTTATAAAGTTCATTGAATTTGTTTTATTAAAACTCTAAGTTGAATTTCAAAGATTCTGATTTATAGAAAAGGTTGTAAAATTTACTTAGGTCAAATACTTAAGTTAATAAATATTTGAAAAATAAATTTCAAATACAGAGAAGGATTATATGGATTATTGATTTTAATATCATAAAATTTTAAAATCCATAATTTGAGATTTATTTACGTTTTTTAAAGTTTGATTTATTAAAATTTTCAATCTCAAATCATAAAGTCCAAAGTATACTATTAAAATGATTAAATTTATTTACTTCAAATATTTAGTTTAATAAATATTTGAAAATGTCCACTATGTAAATTAAAAAATAAATAAATATATAAATATTTGAAAATAAATAAACATCACATTAAGGAAGATTGCGTGAATTCTAATTTTCATATTATAAAGGACAAAACTTTATAATTAGAATTCATACATATTAATTAATTATATTTATTTATTTTAAATATTTTAATTAATAAATATTTGGTTTAAAAGGTTATATGAATTCTAATTTTTATATTATAAAGTACAAAACTTTATAATTAGAATTCATACAAATTAATTATTCATATTCTATGAAAAAAAAAGGATTATAAAGCTTAGAATATTCTAAAAGCCCAAACATAGGTATTATAAAGTGTTTCACATTTTATAATTAGGGTTTTTATTTTATTCATCATTTATTAGATCTGATTTTAAGCTTCATTCATGAAATAAATGTAAGTTTTGAATTAAAATGATTTAAAACATTCATGCAAGTTTATAATAAGGTTAAAAGTATTTTTAATCAAAGTTCATCTTTTAAAATAGATTTGCATTCTCAAATATTAGCTTTAGAAGGTAAGTTTATTCATTTTTAGGAAGTAAATTATACTAATGAAAATGCAAGTAATGATTTCAAGATAAACATATTTTTTATACTAGGCCCTTTGTTAACAGTTGATTGTTAATCCCTGAGAAGTTTTGTTTACTTAATTGACATAAATTCATAACGTGTTACATAAAATAACCTTGGAGAAACATATTTTATTTGCAAGAGATGATTACGATCCTAATTGTCGGATGATATTTGTAATTAGACAAAATCACACCTCAACAAATTGGCGCTAGAAGGAGGGACTGAAATGTAAATATTTGATTTTAATTTGAAATCATTCAAATTTCAGTTTAAAAAAAAATTACAAATTGAAGGGTGTTATTTAATGTCAGAGTTTAATTGATGCATATATTATATCAATTGATTAGTTATTTCATGCTTAGTTGCAAGATATATTTCTTTGATTAATAATATTGACATTAAATTTTGTGTTCTTTGAAGTTCACTAATGGCATCACTTATTTTAGTAAAGGAAATAATGGTATCTTGGATAGGTGATTATTATAGCAGTTTAAACATGCCTATTCATAAAATTCTTGAAGGTGTAGAAGTTTATTTACCCAGATTTAGGCATGATGTGGATCAAGCCAAAGAACATAGTCAGAGATACAAGAGTGTGTTAAGTCATTTGCAGCTTATGTAGGGAGATGATCCTTGCAGATTATTTTCATACCCATTGTATTAGGTTGCTCTTAAGTGGTACATACAATTACCTATAAGGTCTTCTACTTCTTAGGCTAAAGTAGAAAAAGTATTTCTCAAATATTTTGGAAAGTTGGATGACCTAGTTATGATGTTAAATCAATTTGTCTCCATCCATAAAAAAATTAACGAACCCATGAGATCATTTAATGATAAATTCCATAGGTTGTATACTGAGGTGGGGATACATTATATAATTTCAAAATAAAAAGCTACTCAAATATACATGGAAGCCTTATATCATGTTACTTCTATGTTTTTGGAGAAGGGTCTTAAAATTACATGATTGTCTAGAGCTTACAATGAGTCAGTAACATTTGAACAACAATTGATATCTCAAGGTGTTAATATGGAACAACTATACAAAATTAGACCTAAAAATCATAATCAAAGATCACAAATGAGTCAGGTTGAGATTGATAGTTTAGATGTCACAACTACCTTAGATGTTGATAATGAGGTGCATGTTTCAGAGTCAATACCCATAAATGAACATTGTGATGATCAAGTTAATCAAAATGTAGAAGCTGACTTAGTGCCATTATTCACAAAAGAGGATTGGAATGATATTATAAAAAAAAATACAAAAAATTATCCCACTGAAGAAACCCTTGTATTACCAAAAGATGAATTTGAGAAAGAGAAATTTTTTGAAATTAAAGAAAATGAATTTGAAGAATTTATAAAAGAAATGATAGATTTTCATCATTTTTTTCAGGAGGATAATGAGTGTGATGTTCAAACAGGTAAAGTTAAATAATTTAATGATCATAGATGTGATTTTATTGAAGATTGCAAGGGATTAAAAAAAAATAATACCTCTACGATGATGGTTCAAATGACTAATTCTAAAATCTTATTGCTTGAGAAAGATGAATTGTTTGAAATTGAAGATGAATTCTTTATTGAAGAAGGTGAATCGAAAAATGAATTAAAATATAGTATTAAATAAAATATGGAATGTCACCAAGTTCTTCAAAAAGATAATGATTTTGTTATTTCAGATCATGAAGAATAATTATTCACTTTATTCACAATTTTCAAAGAAGTTCTTATCTCATATGATGTGCAGGAAATTGAAAGCCTTATGTCACTTAAGGATTCTACAATGCTCATACAACAAGAAATCAGTAGGTCTTCATCTTAGGTGATTGATAAAGGTGAATTTGAAAAGGAAATTATAGACCTATCCAAAGTTTGCACAAAAGATATGGTTGAATATCACCCTTTAAATATAGAAGATAATTTTTATAATGGTTGGGGTATGTATGGTGAATCTTTATTTTCTCACTCTTCGAATGATAAAATTTTTGTTTCACTTAATATGCAGGATGTTGAAACTTCTATTTCAAAAGAATATTTCGCAATTCCTACACAATCAGAAAATGATATGCCAATTGTAGAAATATAGAAGGTTCCAAAATTGAATCACTTTGAAGATGAATTTATTGAACACCTTGCTGAAATTGAAAAGAAAGAAATGATAAATGTTTCTTATGACTCATTTATTAATAATGAGAAAGTGGTAAAGTCATCTCTTTTACTCTTGACTAATAAAAATTTGAGTATAAATTCACATGAATGGTTTGGATGTAATGTTGGTGATGACCTAAAGGAAAATGTTGATCTATCTAAAGTAACTCAGGTGGTTGATCAAGAAATTTTTTTATTTAACACATCTTGTGATCAGTTAGATTTGTGGTTTGAAAAGGATGGGCATACATTTAATTGGGTTCCTAATTTTGGCGTCTTTAAAAAATAGATATTTTATGAAGACGAAGAACTACAAGGTGATCATGATGGAGACCATGAAGAAAAGAAAAAAGTGACAAATGCTCATAAAATCTTGGTAAATGCTAATAATGATGTGCTAAGTAGAGATAACGAGGTAAAATCTTCATCTTTCTCATTGGTTACAAAATTTTCAGGTAATGGGTTTCATGATAAGTTTTTGGATGCTAATGCTATCAATGATGAAATATCAATTTTTGTTAACAAGAAGTTGGAGACAACTTCTAAAATTTTTACCATTAATTAAATGAAGGAAAACATGTTTGAAATGCTTGATCAAATTCACGATCAATCAACTAGTGAATCTAGGGTGCAAATTTTTAATGATCTTCTTATACCAAATGTCCTAGATGCTTTTCAATTATTGAATGATTGTGATTTCTTTAAAAACTTTGAAAGTGATTTGAATTTGGAATTTTTAGAAATAGGTTCTTATTTGCAAGATATCCTATTTGAAAAGGGGAGCCTAGTTCTAAATTATGAATCAAATTGTGAAATTTACACCTTTTTGAATAAGCAAAGGATAATTGAAAACCATGTTTTAAATTTTAATTTTAATGAATCAAATTTTAAACATGGAATTTATTATTAACTTGAATCAAATTAGTGGGATGAGATAGGCATAATGAGAATTTCTATTTTTGACCTAATCTTATTTTTATTGGATTCTTATAAAACTTGGCAGGCATATAATCATATATGTTTTCTAAAGTGTGCTAATCGTATTTGGGATCCAAGGAAATGATGGTAAAAATTTTGTAGTGTCTTGTACATAATGTATATTTTTTTAAATAGTTTTTTGGATTTTGTTTTCTTGTTTTTGTTTTTGTACATAAGTTATGGTTTTGTAATGTTTTGTTATTTTTTCTATTTTCAATGTTGTCAAGTTTAGGAAGTGGATTCACTCACTTTATCAATTTTGTAGTTTTGGTTTTGTAATTTTTTTTGTATATCTTGTTGTTGAATGTTTGTAAGATATCTATTGTGTTTTGTTAAGTACAACAATATATTGGTTTTGTCATATTTTTAGAGTTTCATTATTTTAATGTGTGGTTGAAATTGATGATGTTTCAAGGAGGTTTTTTGAAGAACACAAGCTTATACTGATAGGGGGATGAACAGTATAAGATCACTTTTTACTTTTTCTTTTCCAATAAATATTATGAAATGTAAATATAGCAATATCAATAGAAGTAATCAAAGCAATGCACAAATCACCACACACAAATAGTGATCACAATTTACGTGGTTCACCCAATGTGGGCTATTCCACGAAGAAAATATTTCACTAATTTTTTTTTGATCAATCTCTTGGGAATCCTTTCCCTATTACAATTTTTATGGACCTTTGTCCAAAGGAGACACTAATCCCCTAAATCAAGTTTGTGGATCTCTATCCATAGGATAACTCCTTCTCTGCTCTAGCTGGTGATCCTCTTGAAGACAACTACCTCCACTGCACTATCTTGTGGATCTCTCTCCACTAAAGACTCTTGTACTCACTCAGAAGACCTTGTTGAGCAAGGTGCAGCAAAAGTATTGTCATTGTTGTCAACACAGTCAGACAAATCAGTTGATGAAGTGGACAGGAGTTAAGAGGTTCCAGTTGATGATGTGGACAGGAGTTAAGAGGTTCTTTAGAGATCAGTTGATGAAGTATACAGGAGTTAAGAAGTCCTTCAGAGTATGTACAGTGATTTTCCAAAAGATAGAAGTGGCCCATTTGAGAAAAATCAAAAGAAAATCACAAGGCAAAAAATTGTCGCGATATCACAACATGTTGAGAAGAAAGAAAACTGTCGCGATATCGCGACATGTTGAGAAGAAAGAAAAATTGTCATGATATCACGACATGTTTGGAGAGAAAGAGCTAGAAAGCAAAACTGTCATGATATCACGACATGTTTGGAGAGAAAGAGCCAGAAAGCAAAATTGTCGTGATTTAGCGACATATTGCAGGAGAGAGAGTTCGAGAGAAAAAGTGTCACGATATCACGACATGTCGGATTTTCATGACCCGAAGGCAAGAGAAAGCGTTAAGGAGAAAAAGTGTCGCAATATCATGACATGTCGGGTTTTCGTGACCCAAAGGCAAGAGGGAGAGTCTAGGAGAAAAAGTGTCATGATATCGCGACATGTCGAGTTTTTGCGAACCGAAGGCAAGAGAAAGAGCAAAGGAGAGAAAGTGTCATGATATCATGACATGTCGCATTTTCATGACTAAAGGAGGAGAGAGAAAGCAAGAAGGTGAAAGTGTCGCGATATCACGACATGTGTTTTCACTGGTTGAAGCCAAGAAGAGTAGCAAGGAGGCGAAAGTGTCGCGATATCATGACATGTTGTGTTTTCACTGGTTGAAGCCGAGAAGAGTAGCAAGGAGGCAAAAGTGTCATGATATCGCGACATGTCATGTTTTCATGATCAACAACCAAGAAAATGTCAAAGGGGCAAAAATGTTGTGATATCACGACATGTCATGTTTTTGCGGGTAAAAGGCAAGAAGAGTACAAAGAGACAGAAGTGTCATGATTTCATGACAGGTCACAACAACACGATTACGAATAGTTAACTAAAGTAGAACAACAGTTAAAGGGGCAGTTGTAGAGGAAAATCATGCAACCAATATAAGAAGAGTCAACTAAAGTTAGAGCGATAGTTATAGGGGTAGTTACAGATAGAAATCATGCAAGCTAAAATAAGCACAGTGCATTAAAGACAGAATGGTAGTTACAGGGCCCATAAAGCAGTGTAACCGTTGAGTGGCAGTTATACTAAAAGTCCCACACAAGAAACAGAGCTATTAATAGAATGCATGTACAAATTACTGTGTGATAAAGGAGTTACTTTCAAAAGTTTCTATTAATAGGGTGCATGCAGGATTATGGAAGTCACAGAAGAACAGGTGTTTCAAGATGAAAATATTGTTATAAAAGGGTAGTTGCATGGACAATTAAGTTGCTGCTGAATGTGTGAAAGTGCTACCGAAAGAAGGTGAAAGTGTTGCTGGAAGAGAGTGCAAAGGAGGCGAGTGAGCAGGGTGTGTGTTGGGTAAAGAGTGGGTAATGTTGAGAAAGTAATAGACCAATCAAGGTCTTGTAAAAGTGAAGGCATATTTATGTCAATCATCTAGATTCAAAACAAAAGTCCAAGTTGGTGCTTGGCATCAGGGGTTGGTGCTTCTTCTAGTTGGTGCTAGTAAATCAGGGGTTGGTGCTCCTTTCTGTTGATGCAGATAAATCAGGGGTTGGTGCTCCTTCCAGTAGATGCTGGTAAATTATTTGTAAAATTGATATTTTACAAAGGCTGGATTTGGATGGGAGTCCAAACAATAAGTTTTGAGGAGTAGCCAAAACTTGTGAACCTCGTTACATCTTGTGTTGTGTGATGCTCTTTGGTATATTTGATTTATTGGGTTTTTAGATTTCTTTGTTTTGGTATTAAGAATTGAAGATTTAAGTTTTTAAGAGCTACACTGATTCACCCCCCCTCTCAGTGTCAAAGTGAGACTAACAATTGGTATCAGAGCCAATTTTCCTTATTAGGCTAAATTAGCTAGGGTTGATCTTGGATTAGTACGCAATGGGTAAGAAGAATAGATCCTCCTCAAATAAGGCATCTCAGTCAGTTTTAGTTCCTGTGGAAGAGAAAATTGAACTAGAAAAGATAGAAGTGAATTCTAAAAAGATAGGATTGAACTCTAAAGCATGTGATGAAAACCTTGAGGGTGAAGTATATCTAGAAGGTGAGTTGATCGCTACACTTGAAGAGCTAAATATAGAAAAGAAAAAAAAAAAAATACTATCCAAGAAGTTGAAGGAATATGAGGGTAATATTGAAGATCTCTTCTTGCAAATTCATAAAGCCAAGAAAATAGAAGAAGCTTTGAAGTCACACCTGGATGATAAAAGCGATGTTTGCAGCAAACAAGAAGAGGAGATTGTTTTATTGAAGAAACAACTAGAAGAGGCCAATACAAATCTCAAATTTGAGAAGAGCATAGAGTTGCTAGATGAAATGATAAGGCAACAAAGAAGCCCCATGTCTAAGCTTGGTCTTGGATGTAAAGCTGAACAACCTTCATCTTCCAAATATGCGGAGAAGAAGAAGTTCATTGTTGAAGGATCGAAGCAAGAAAAGTCTGAAGCTGAATCTTCAAAAGGAAGAAAATATCAAAGAAGATCTACAGCAAAGCAACCACAACAAAAGAGGTTCTATCACTCTCACTCTATACATAATAATGCTTTTAATGGATATTGTTTTAGATGCAACCATTATGGTCACAAGGCAATTTATTGTGGATTGAATAATAGATCAAAGAGTTATGATGATAGAAATACATCTACTTTTTCGATTGAACACCATGTGCAATGTTTTAAATGTAATGGTCATGGGCACATAGCAATGTCTTGTCCAAGAACTCTTGTATTTAATCTAAGGCAAGACAGTAGATTTCATCAGACACAAAGAATGCAACACAAACAGGTAAGAAATCATGTGCATCAAAGAAATGCAAACAATCATTCATCAAGGATGCACAAGAGACAACCACCCAAGAGAAATGTTCAAGTTCACAAAAAGGTTCAAAATAGGGATGCAGTTGAAAAACTCAAGCCCAAGTTCAAGAAAGGTTGGATAAAGAAAGAAGAGAGGAAATCGTGTCTCCTTGGACTAAAGGAGATTACTCCTCTATTGCATTAAGCAGCTCCAGGTGGCACATCCTCAGGGGGAGCAATGTTAAAGTTTTATTTTAATGCTCCTATGTATTTGTGTGGTTATCTGAGGATGAAAGGAAAGTAGTCGGGGAGTTGTCATATAGTTATCAAAATGTGTTCCAGTTCATGCAAATGTTTGTGGAGATAGTATCAAACTGATGTGCTTCAACAGAACAACATGGTGAATAGCCAGATTTTCGATGCTGTAGCTGATAGGCATTATCTGAGATAGAACATGCAGGACAAGCCGACGTGTCATTAAAGCCTGTAACATTCCTAATTTGCAGATAAAATAGAATCTATGTTATAAGTGGGAAGGCGTGCGTTTCTTAACCAAAATTACAACACATCATTTGGTATAAGAGAGCATTAATTTTCTCTAAAGAAGTAGTAGTTTTCAAAGAGATGCCAGAGTCAAAGCAAACATTGGCACTAGCACCCAGTTGGTCAAGAGTGCCAAATGGCACATTCAAGGCAGAGATGTTGAGAGAATAGTGCCTAGGTGGTGAAGCGCCAAGGAGGACAAGATGCGTATGCACCTAAGAAAGTCTTACATTATTTGAGGAATGTGAGATATTGCCTGAGGAAGCAGAATACCGAGATTTGATGACTGTGCGTAGATTGAGGTTCCAACACTAGAGGTAACGGTCTAGAAGTATGAGTTTGAGTAAGGTGTAAAAGGATATATTATTTGTATGCTTTATATTTTTTTTGGTAGTTGACTTCGAAGGATTGGAGTCATAAGGTGTTTTATGGAATAAATATTTTTGTAGTTACTTTTATGATCTAACCCTAACTTGGTGGCAAAGTTGAGGGTGGTGTTGGTAACAGGTTGAAGAACTATTCTCTTCTTCCTCAAACAAAGGTATGGGAAACTTCTTCCATGTATATTTTTGATGGTGTATTTTTTGAAACTGTGTTTGGAGTGAAAAGGTTGTCTACTAGGTATTCTTGTTGGTGTAAATCCCATTTTCTGGATATTGAAGATTGTTTATGCATTAAAATCATTGATGAGTTTTTTTGGGTGAATGCATAATTCTGGTTGAGGAAGAGGAAGCATTTTGCACTAGGGTTTATGTTAGTAAGTCTTGCTACTTGCATTGAGATGGTGAAACCCTTAGTTGGCTATTTTGAGATTGATGGTTGAGTTACTTTCATAGAGGTTGTTTTGATCAAGTTAATGCTTTTCTTAATACATGATTTGGGCTTACTCCATTGAGATTGATTTGAGCAAGTTATTATTTGCATTGGTGATTTATGTTGCTGATTGTTTTGTTCAAATACCTTTGGAAGGAAAATTATGTCTACTAGTTTCCTTTTCATGTAGTGATTGGTTGAATGCTTCAAGGTTAATCTTGAGTTGAATGATATTGGTTGTGGAAAGAACATGAGTATCATTGTTATATGAGTTATTGCATGGTTGGCAATTGTTGGGTTGTGTTTCATGTTCTTGAGAAAAGCATACTACATCTATCTTATTCTTTTGAGATTGAGATTGAGTTGAGATTGAGATTGAGAGTTAAGTATAGAACATATTGAGTCTCTAACAATTCTCTTTATGCTTCTATGAAGTGGATTTGATTTGAGATTGTCATTCATTGTTGATTTTATTTTGAATACTACTTGAGCATGATTGATTGAGCCTTTGAGAAGGCCTTTGGGAAATATTTGAGGACAGTGTTGGGATAGACTTCTAGAGAAGATTTTGGATAGGTTCTTAGTGAGCTTGTTGGAGCAGATTTGGACAGGTTTTGTATGAGCTTTTTATTCAACATTGGACAAGTTCTATGTTAACTTGTTAAGCAGGTTCTGTGTGAGTCTATTGACAGAGTACAAAGAATAGAGTCTCAATGGATAGAGATCCAGCAGCCAACATAATTGAAGATATATCTGAGTGAGGATTCTTCAAGTGCAGAGAGGTCCCTCAGTCAGTGCAACAGAGAGACAAAGTCTTCTATAATATAACAATCAGAGAGAGGTCCACCAGTCAGTAGTGGATACATTCGCAATAAATTAGGAGTGGTCATGCTTCCCCAAAATTGACTAGCTATCAGGACCACATTTTTAGGGGGAGCATTTATATATTTGGTTATCTTTTTGCTCATGTTTGTAATTTTTGCTAACTATAATAATTTGTGCCTGAGAATGGTATCATGTTTGCTCATGTCATGTTGTGCATGGACTCAGGGGGAGTCTGCAGCAGCCCTTTGGTATTATTTTCAAAGGGGGAGAAGAATTATAGGAGATTGCATGAGTGTTGCCAACAACTCCAAAGGGGGAGATTGTTGAGCAAGGTGTAGCAAAAGTATTGTCATTGTTGTCAACACAGTCAGATAGATCAGTTGATGAAGTGGACAGGAGTTAAGAGGTTACAGTTGAAGATGTGGACAGGAGTTAAGAGGTTCTTCAGAGATTAGTTTATGAAGTATACAGGAGTTAAGAAGTTTTTAAGAGTATGTATAATGATTTTCCAAAATATAGAAGTGGCCCATTTGAGAAAAATCAAAAGAAAATCACAAGGCAGAAAACTATCGCGATATCATGACATGTTGAGAAGAAAGAAAAGAGATTGCATGAGTGTTGCCAACAATTCCAAAGGGGGAGATTGTTGAGCAAGGTGCAGCAAAAGTATTGTCATTGTTGTCAACACAGTCAGATAGATCAGTTGATGAAGTGGATAGGAGTTAAGAGGTTCCAATTGATGATGTGGACAGGAGTTAAGAGGTTCTTTAGAGATCAATTGATGAAGTATACAGGAGTTAAGAAGTTCTTCAGAGTATGTACAATGATTTTCCAAAATATAGAAGTGGCCCATTTGAGAAAAATCAAAATAAAATCACAAGGCAAAAAACTGTTGCGATATCGTGATATGTTGAGAAGAAAGAAAACTATCGTGATATCGCGACATGTTGAGAAGAAAGAAAAACTATCACGATATCATGACATGTTTGGAGAGAAAGAGCCAGAAAGCAAAACTATCATGATATCACGACATGTTTGGAGAGAAAGAGCCAGAAAGAAAAACTATCATGATATCACAACATGTTCAAAGAGAAAGCACAAGCAAGCAAAACTGTCATGATTTCATGACATGTTCGGAGAGAAGGCGCAAGCAAGAAAAACTGTCATGATTTTGCAACATGTTAGAAGAGAGAGAAGAAGAAAGAAAAACTATCACGATTTCATGACATGTTAGAAGAGAGATAAGAAGAAAGAAAAACTGTCACGATTTCGTGACATGTTGGAAGAGAAAAAGACAAGTAGAAAAAGTGTCACAATTTCATGACATATTGCAAGAGGAAGAGGAGAGAGAAAAAGGTGTCGTGATTTTGTGACATGTTTCATTTTCACGGTCCAAAGCGAAGAGAAAGAGGAGAGAGAAAAAGATGTTGCAATTTCGTGACATGTTTCATTTTCGCGGTCCAAAGTGAAGAGAAAGAGGAGAGAGAAAAAGGTGTTGTGATTTCGTGACATGTTTCATTTTCACGGTCCGAAGCGAAGAGGAAGGCAGAGAAAGAAAAAGTGTCATGATTTCACGACATACTGCAAGGAAGGTTGTACGGATGAAAAAGTGTCATGATTTCATGACATATTGCAAGGAAGGTTGTACGGACGAAAAAGTGTCACGATTTCATGACATATTGCAAGGAAGGGTGTACATAAGAAAAAGTGTCACGATTTCGTGACATATTGCAAGGAATATTGTACGAACAAAAAAGTGTCACGATTTCGTGACATGTTGCAGAGAGAGAGTCCAAAAGAAAAAGTGTCACGATTTCATAACATATTGCAGGAGAGAGAGTTCAAGAGAAAAAGTGTCGCGATATCGCGACATGTCAGGTTTTCGTGACCCGAAGGCAAGAGAAAGCGCTAAGGAGAAAAAGTGTCGTGACATTGCGACATGTCGGGTTTTCACGACTCGAAGGCAAGAGGGAGAGTCCAGGAGAAAAAGTGTCACGATATCGTGACATGTCGGGTTTTCATGAACCGAAGGCAAGAGAAAGAGAAAAGGAGAGAAAGTGTCACGATATCGTGACATGTCGCATTTTCATGACTAAAGGAGGAGAGAGAAATTAAGAAGGCAAAAGTGTCACGATATCGCAACATGTTATGTTTTTTCTGGTTGAAGTCGAGAAGAGTAGCAAGGAGGCGAAAGTGTCGCGATCTTGTGACATGTTGTGTTTTTGCTGGTTGAAGCCGAGAAGAGTAGCAAGGAGGCGAAAGTGTCGCGATATCGTGACATGTCATGTTTTCATGGTCAACAGCCAATAAAAGGTCAAAGGGGTAGAAATGTCATGATATCATGACATGTCATGTTTTCGTGGGTAAAATGCGAGAAGAGTACAAAGAGACAGAAGTGTCACAATTTCACGATAGGTCACAACAGCATAATTACGAATAGTTAACTGAAGTAGAATGACAGTTACAGGGGCAGTTGCAGAGGAAAATCATGCAGCCAATATAAGAAGAGTCAACTGAAGTTAGTGCGACAGTTACAGGGGTAGTTACAGATAGAAATCATGCAAGCTAAAATAAGCACAGTGCATTAAAGATAGAACGATAGTTACAGGGCCCGTAAAGTAGTGTAACCGTCGAGCGGCAGTTATACTGAAAGTCCCACACAAGAAATAGAGCTATTAATAGAATGCATGTATAAATTACTGTGTGATAAAGGAGTTACTTTCAAAAGTTTCTATTAATAGGGTGCATGCAGGATTATGGAAGTCATAGAAGAACAGGTGTTTCAAGATGAAAATATTGTTATAAAAGGGCAGTTGCATGGAGAATTAGGTTGCTACTAAATGTGTGAAAGTGCTACCGAAAGAGGGTGAAAGTGCTACTGGAAGAGAGTGTGAAGGAGGTGAGTGAGCAGGGTGTGTGCTGGGTAAAGAGTGGGCAATGTTGAGAAAGTAATAGACCAGTCAAGGTCTTGTAAAAGTGAAGGCATCTTTATGTCAATCATCTAGATTCAAAATAGAAGTCCAAGTCGGTGCTTGGCATCAGGGGTTGGTGCTCCTTCTAGTTGGTGCTGGTAAATTAGGGGTTGGTGCTCCTTTCTGTTGGTGCAGATAAATCAGGGGTTGGTGCTCCTTCCAGTGGGTTCTGGTAAATTATTTGTAAAATTGATATTTTACAAAGGTTGGATTTGGATGGGAGTCCAAATAGTCAGTTTTGAGGAGTAGCCAAAACTTGTGAACCTCGTTACATCTTGTTTTGTGTGATGCTCTTTGGTATATTTGCTTTATTGGGTTTTTAGCTTTCTTTGTTTTGGTATTAAGAATTGAAGATTTAAGTTTTGAAGAGCTACACTGATTCACCCCCCCTCTCAGTGTCAAAGTGAGACTAACAAACATTTCCTCACTACCTTGGCTGATGGATCTCTATCCACTAGAGACTTATGTCCTATTTGCTCTGTCACCTCCAAAGCTATAACTCAAATATGCACTAAACATAGTCCTTCGATATAGTACAAATCTACTCAATCTCTATCTCTAGTTTGGTATAAATTTATAATCAAATTTACACCAAAACTCTACTCAACAAGTCCACATAGAACTTGCTTAAATCTACTCAATAAGTCCACATAGAACTTGCTTAAATCTACTCAACAAGTCCACACATAACTTTCTCAAATCTACTCAACAAATCCACAGAGAACTTGCTCAAGTCTGCTCAGCAAGTCCACACAGAACTTTTCCAATATTCTCAGCAAGTCCATACAGAACTTGCTCAAATATGCTCAACAAGTCCACATACTTATCCAATATGCTCAACAAGTCCACATAGAACTTGTCTAATCTGCTCAACAAGTCCACACAGAATTTTTCCAATCTACTCAACAAGTCCACACAAAACTTATCCAATATTCTCAACAAGTCCACATAGAACTTGTCCAATCTACTCAACAAGTCCACACAGAACTTGTCCAATCTGCTCAATAAGTCCACATAGAACTTGTCTAATCTTCTCAAATACTTTCAATCACTTTATTAGAAACATAAGGAGAATTTTTAGAGACTCAGTATGCTTCAACTCAATGCTCAATTACTTTCTCAACTTAATTCATAATATAGAATAGTTTTTTTTATGGAACTTGAACAATCACTTCACACATTCACTTGACCAGGCTCAACCAACTCTACTCAACCAATCACTCAATGATATAATCCTTGCTCACAAACCCTAGTCCAAGTATATGATCACTTACTCAAAATATTTCCAATAATGCTCAACAACCAATCTCACATAACAATGATACTCATGTTCTTTTCAAATCCTTGTTCAATTTCTTCACTCAATCAATGGCTTCAACAAAAATGCTTATAAAACAACTCTCACATAACAATGATACTCATGTTCTTTTCAAACCCTAGTTCAAGTTCTTCACTCATCAATGGCTTCAAAAACAATGCTTATCAAACAAGGTTTTAACCACACTTATTTATTCCAAAAAACCTTGAAGCAATCACTCAACACACTCAATAGAAAACCCTATCAAAGTCCTTTTCACTCCAAATTTATTTTTTAGAAAACCAATCAATCAATTCAACTATGGAAGAATATGCTCATACATTTTTCTTGATTGGAGGATGATCTTAAAAAACTACTTTCAAGAATATCTTTTTCTTTGCCAAGTGCCAAGGGTTAGATAACAAGTGTTATTCTTCACAAAATACAAGAATAGCTCAATTTCATAATACACCTTATATCTCCTTCTCAATAGCAATATTTGACAATAATATCTTCACATAAATTTCCTCTTCAATTTTTCTATTTCACAAAATTGATATTCCAACTTAATTTCTATCTCCTAAGGTAAAATAATATTTACCTTAATAAAGCACCTATTTACCACTTAGGTAAATAAATTAATATCACCTTATAACTCCATAACCTTAGAAAAATTAATCAAATTCCACATACACCCCTAAAACCTTAGCACAATAATAAAATACCACAAATATTCCCTTATTTCTCCTAAACCTTAGTATTATGCAAAAATAAAAAATTAAATTATAAAAACCTTTGGTGAATCCCCTTTCCACAATTTTCAAAGTTTCGAACCTATGCCTTCTCCACGACTGGCACCTTAGCTGTGGTAAGCTAGCTGTGTGAGCTAAGTGCTCCACGTGCTTAGCTTAATCCCTAAGGTTGCTTAAGATTTTTTACAAAGGTTTCAAAACCTTTGGCCTTCTCCTACGTCTAGCATGAAGCTAGACTACAAGCGTTTCTCCCTTGCTTTGGACACCATGCTTTGCCTTGATCATGATTCTTTATCCTGATTACAATGTATTGTCATATTTTGGTAATACACCACTCGTAAATTTTGGAGGCTTTGGATTTTTGCTTATGTTCAAATTCGGATTTCAATCTCTTGCTTCCCTAAGGGTTGTCTTAGGGTGTCTTAGGGTTTAAATACCTTTCATTTGCTTTGCATACAACATCAGTGGATGATTCGATTTTATGACGTCTACTTGTATAAATTATAATTTATAATTAATTTAAATTCAAAATAATTTAAATATTATAAATTATAAATTAAATTTATAAACTTTAGACTTTAATAAAAATCAAAACCCTCATTGAGTTAATATCAAATTGTCATTTGCACTTCATTGGGTTGATGAAAAATAATTTCACCATCTTGGTTTTAATAAAAACCTTATTTCTACCATCACAATATTAGAGAACTATCATTATGGTTTTAATAAAAAAACCTTATAATGTGCCATCATGGTTTTAACAAAAACCCTTTTAAAAACATATTTGGAAAACTTTTCTCCATCTCTTTGCATTGCTTCTTGGTTTTAATGATGATGTACTCCATGGTGTTAATGATAGCTTCATGTGTTCACTTTGGCATCAATGACAACTTTTCACCTTGACATCAATGACAACTAAATGAGCTCAAAATGTCCAACAATATCCCCCTTTGTCATTGATGGCAACCCAACTTATTTTTATCAAAAACTTGACCTTTCCTTTGTTCTGCTGCCCTAGGACAATGCTCCCCCTGGCTCAATGCTCTCTCCTCTTTTCTCAAATACTAAATATCTCCCCCTTTGACATCAATGGAAAAGGGTCACCTTTGAGGCTTGGGTCTAAGAATGAGCCTTTTAGCTTAGCCCCTCTTCCACCTCCTCTTGATGTGGTTAATTCTAGGGTGGGAGTATTTCTACTCTCATAAGACACTATTCTTTACCTTTATCCTCTCTTCTTTTTATCTAATCCTTCTAATTCCTCTGACTATTTATTTCAATATTCCTGTCCATGTCCCTGTTCCTATTCATATCCATTTTCCTGTTCATGTTCCTATTCATATCCATATTCTTATTCTTGTTCCTATGTTAGAATTAAAGTGCACTATGCCTTTGTTTTGACACTTGTCAGTTTATCATATAGGCCTTCTGCCTGTATATGTAACTCATTTGTATCAATAAAATAATCTCATCAGTTTCAGTCCCAACATTTGGTATCAGAGCAGGTTTCCTCTCCTGCCTATGAAACCCTTGATGGGGGGTTTCCCTCATGGAAATCCTCCCTCCCCCTCATTTTTCCTTATTTTTTATTTTTTTACTGAGGGAGTATGCTCTCAATCATCAGAAACCAGATGGTCAAAAATATTAAAATTTGGGAGTTTTTTTTTTTAGTTTTTTTTTTATGGTTTTCTGCATAGATTGGTCTTGAATCTCTCACAAGGCTATGAAGCTAGTGATTCTTAGTTTCTGCCCTCACTTCGATTGAGTCGTTGTCATTGATGGATGTTTCTGAATGGTCGTTGTTGCTAAAGGAGATTTACGACATATGGTGGGTGAATGTATTTTTTTATTGAAGATAAGTTGTTGGAAAGATCTCCTTTGATCTATTATGATATCCCCTGGACCAGTGCGTAGGAGGCCATGATCGTGTTGGGGCTCACTGTCAAAATTTAGAGGAGCTTCTGCAAACAACGAAAACCAGCACAATGATGACGAAGACGACAAAGGTGCGAGGCCCAACAGATTCGAACAATGCACCAGTGAGAGGAAGAGGTCAAGCTCCTTACGTAGCTATAGGTTAATGGAGCTATCCACATGGCAGATTTACAAATGTTCTCAGAGGAGTACCCGATGTTGATAAGATCCGGAGAGCACCGCGTCCATAGGAGCGCATTGCCAAATATACCGTGAAATAGACGACTCAATATTTTTTGTATTCTAATGCAGATAAAATGGGCAACAACTAGCTCCATCTGCTCCGACGGCTTGCAAGTTTGCGTGCTAGGCAGAAGGAGGACTAGGAGTCCATTATATTCTAGTGGGAGATATTGAAACTGATGGTGCACGGTGCAAAGGAGCGAGAGTGTGAAGTGATTTGAATTTTTTTAGTTGTAGTGGAAGACCATTGATAGCAATCATGGCAGAATATGGTATGTGGTATTCTAATATATGGATACGAGGGCATGTACAGGCTAGAAAAGATCCGCTCTACACCTTTGTCATAAATCGTTCTCATTTTAGGGCACGTCCTATGAGGGTGACATTATCACTACCATGTGTATGGAGGGTGCTGGCAGGGAGGGTTCTTCTTCTGGCTATAGTACAATCAACCAAACGTTGTCCCATTTTATGGGATCATTCGTGGCCTTGATTCCTTGGACTTATGATGTAGACATGAAGGATTGGATGCGTAGGTACACCTGAACGATGCATATATTCGAGCTCATTCATGATAGTGGTGGTGAGAATGTGATGCGGTATTGGGACATTAATTACGGGCTTCCTGACATGGATAGGTAGAAGCTCACGGAGGCATTGAAGAGGGTCGTGAGGATCCTCATCGCTGCCGGCGCCACGGAGGTCGGGACCCACCGGAGCGATGGGCAGTGGTTTGTGGTAGAGGGTGCCACCGAGGACGAAATCGAGGAGTTTGTGAGCAACGTGGCCCCTGCGAAGGTGGATGCAAGTTTGTGGACTACGACGTGCTCGGCACACCAGATGGGGAGCTGTCGAATGGGGAAGGACGAAAAGAGTGGGGCGGTGGACTGGAAGGGAGAGAGTTGGGAAGTGGAAGGGTTGTTTGTTTGCGACGGGAGCCTGTTGCCCACCGCAGTGGGCGTGAATCCAATGATCACCATTCAGTCCCTGGCTTTCTATGTTTCCAAATATATTCTCGAAGTTTTGCGCAAAAATGGAACAGGCCAATAAGTAAATTATCATAAATTTAAAGCTAAATACATTGAAAGGAAAGCAGATCTTACATCCTGTGAAGAAATTATATGCTCGACTGTAGCTACTTTCAGTTCAATGACATAAGTGTGAAGTCGCGCCATGTGTTTGCATTTGTTTGGATTCAATGATGGTGGAACTTTTACAAGTACACTTTTACAGTGGGTGGTAGGTTTTTAACGGATAGTGAGTGGGAACTCGCCAAGCAGGATCAAATTGAATCGAATGACTTCATTCAGCTATTTTTACCAATTATTTGTGATTGATTTAATTGGGCAATGATTGTATGAGTCTGTCTTTTTATTCTGCCATAGTGCGATGCAAGGAATATGATATTCCTGAGGTTTATTTTGCTGCTTTAGGTAGGCATGCTATCATTTTTCCAGCAAGTTGAAGGCCCCATTTAGACACAAGTATAAGGGTATTTATAGTCGTTGGAAACATTTTTTCATGATGGACACAATGGTGGTGTCATATTGTAATTTTGAGGCTGTTTCAATTAAGTTTTTTAGCCTCAAAGTTCTTCTACCTTGGAGTGCACTCTCGGTTGAACCCGACACTCCCAAGGCACTTATAAGTGAACCTAGTATCTAGTAGTTCCCTCTATCTACTTGGTGGATGCAGTGGCTGGTTACCCATGCATTCCGGTAAGATGAGGTGACTACCATAAGGACACTTAATCTAGGGACTACAGACATAGACACCCTAGACTCTATCCGAGGTTTTTTCTGGATCTACTTCTGAAGACTACAGACGAAGACACTTCAAAAGATTCTCTTCTATTCTTTCTTCTTCTCCTCCATACTTGGATTCTAAGGCTCAAATTTATTGTATTTCATGGCTCATATTTCTTTTGTATTAAGGTGCATTTTTTGCAGAGACCGACACCTTCTATATTGAGTTCACCATAAGGAAGAATTTGATATTTATGGTGGGACTAGTCAGTGACCTACGAGAGGCAACATCCTCTGAGGATGACCTGCAGAGGCAACAGACCAGAAGTGGCTGACCCTGAGGCACTTAGACGGCTAACCCAGTGGCAATAGACCCGTGGAAGTGGCTGACCCTAAGGCAATAGATCGAGATGTATACATAGTGAATCTAGCATTATTCACAGTTGGAGAGCCAAGCGCACAGAGCACGAGCCTAGACCAAATCAGCAATAGAAGAGGATGATAGGTTGTTTTTTAGAGAAGTCAACATTAAGGGGGAATGTTACCTAATGTTGACTTGTTTTGTTTCTTCTTTAGTTAGGATAGTGCACTTTAAGGGGGAATGTTAGAATTAAAGTGCACTATGCCTCTATTTTGACACTTGTCAGTTTATATTGACACTTTTCAGTTTATCATATAGGCCTTCTACCTATATATGTAACTCATTTGTATCAATAAAATAATCTCATCAGTTTCAGTCCCAACATCTTGTTCCTGTTCATATCCATATTCCTATTCATGTTCTTGTTCCTGTGCATACTTATTCCTAGAATATCTAATATACACCACTTTGTTGTGTGACCATCATTATTGCACTTATAACACTTAATGTTATTTTTTCTTGGAGGTGCAAATATCTTAGGATTTATCCTAGTGAAGCCATTCTTATGTCATGAACCCTACAATTTATTTCCTTGTGACAAAATTGATTACATGAGTAGCAATATCCATGGAAAAGTTGTTTGTTACCATATTCCTATATTTCTTGTGTCTTCTTACATGAGTAGCAATACTCATCACTTGATTTTGACTTCTTACCCTTTGTCTTCTTGATTGCTTTGAATGATGTTTCCTTCTGGGTAATAGGATCTTTTGTTCTTATCTCAAATGTTGTGAGCATACCAAGCAACATATCTCTTGTCAAAGTATCACCATCCATTGACACTTTTATATCAGAAACCTTTTCACTGAATCTCTTTGGGAGAGTTCTTAATACTTTATCACAAACATCTAATTCATCAATCTTCATTCCAATTCCTTGCATAGCATTAACGACCTCATCAATTTGAAGTAGATAAGTACTAATGGTTTCCTCATCCTTCATTCTTAATTCTTCAAATTTTCCTTTGATATTTTGCATCTTTGCTTTCTTGACACTCTTATCTCCTTCATAAATATTTTGTAATTTATCCCACATTTCTTTTGCAGTTTGACAATGCATAACTTTCATAGACTCTATTCTATGCAAACCTCTCAAAAGTACATTCATTTATTTTGAATTGTAATGTTGTAGGAGCTTACCTTCCTTATCTGTAGGAGGATTAATCAAGGTATGGTATCCAAATTCAACTGCTTCCCAAATTTCATTGCCAAGATCCATCATGTAGATATTCATTCTCAAACTCCAATATATAGTCACTTCCATAAAATATTGGTGCTGAATTATTTGAGGACACATTATTAGAATCCATTGTGTTCTTGTTTGCTTTTCCTTAAAGCTATTAAACTCTTCTGAAGGAACCCGCTCTGATACCAATTGAAGAACACAAGCTTATACTGAGAGGGAGGGTGAATAGTATAATATCATTTTTTACTTTTTCTTTCTCAATCAATATTATGCAATGTAAAGATAGCAATATCAATAGTAGTATTCAAAGCAATGCACAAATCACCACACACAAATAGAGACACCACAATTTATGTGGTTCACCCAATGTGGGCTATTCCATGAAGAAAATATTTCACTAAAATTTTCTTGATAAATCTCTTGGGAATCCTTTCCCTATTACAATTTTTATGGAATTTTTTCCAAAGGAGACACCAATCCCCTAAATCAATTTTGTGGATCTCTATCCATAGGAGGACTTCTTCTCCTCTGCTCTGGCTGGTGTTCCTCTTGAAGACAACTGCCTCCACTACACTGTATTGTGGATCTCTCTCCACTAAAGACTTTTATCCTCACTCAGAAGACCTATCCTCACTGCCCTAGTTGATGGATCTTTATCCACTAGAGACTTCTATTCTCTTTGATCTGTCACCTCCAAAGCTATATCTCAAATCATCACCAAACATAGTCCTTCGATCTAGTACAAATTTTCTCAATCTCTATCTCTAGTCTAGTACAAATCTATCCTTAAATATGCACCAAAACTCTGCTCAACAAGCCCACACAAAACTTGCTTAAATCTGCTCAACAAGTCCACATAGAACTTGCTTAAATCTGCTCAATAAGTCCACATAGAACTTGCTCAAATATACTCAACAAGTCCACATAGAACTTGCTCAAATATGTTCAACAAGTCCACATAGAACTTGTTCAATCTGCTCAATAATTCTACACAGAACTTGCTCAAATATACTCAACAAGTCCACACAAAAATTGTCCAATCTGCTCAACAAGTCCACACAAAATTTTTTCAATATGCTCAACAAGTCCACACAGAACTTGTCCAATCTGCTCAACAAGTCCACACAAAAATTGTCCAATCTTCTTAACAAGTCCACACAGAACTTGTCCAATCTGCTCAATAAGTCCACACATAACTTATCCAATCTGCTCAACAAGTCCACACAGAACTTGTCCAATATGCACAAGAAGTCCACACAAGTCTACACAATAAGTCCACATAGAACTTGTCTAATATTCTCAAATAATTTTAATCACTTTCTTAGAAATACAAGGAGAATTGGTAAGACTTAGTATGCTTCAACTCAATTTTCAATTACTTTCTCAACTCAATTCAGAATATAGAATAGTTTATTTTATGGAACTTTAACAATCACTTCACACATTCACTTGACCAGGCTCAACCAACTCTACTCAACCAATCACTCAATAAGATAATCTTTTCTCACAAACCCTAGTCCAAGTATATGATCACTTACTCAAAATGTTTTCAACAATGCTCAACAACCAATCTCACATAACAATGATACTCATGTTCTTTTCAAATCCTTGTTCAAGTTCTTCACTCAATCAATGGCTTCAACAATAATTCTTATAAAACAACTCTCACATAACAATGATACTCATGTTCTTTTCAAACCCTAGTTCAAGTTCTTCACTCATAAATGGCTTAAAAAATAATTCTTATCAAACAAGGTTTTAACCACACTTCTTATTCCAAAAAACCTTGAAGCAATCACTCAACACACTCAATAGGAAACCCTAACAAAGTCCTTTTCACTCCAAACTTATTTTCTAGAAAACCAATCAATCAATTCAACTATGGAAGAATATGCTCATACCTTTTTCTTGATTGGAGGACAATCTTCAAAAATTGCCTTTAGGAATATTTTTTTTGCCAAGTGCCAAGGGTTAGATAACAAGTGTTATTCTTCAAAAAATATAAGAATAGCTCAATTTCATAATGCACCTTATATCTCATTCTCAATAGCAATATTTGACAATAATATCTTCATAGAAATTTCCTCTTCAATTTGTCTATTACACAAAATTGATATTCCAACTTAATTTCTATCTCCTAAGGTAAAATTATATCTACCTTAATAAAGCACCTATTTACCACTTAGGTAAATAAATTAATATCACCTTATAACTCCCTAACCTTAGCACAATTAATCAAATTCCACATACACCCCTAAAACCTTAGCATAATAATAAAATACCACAAATATTCCCTTATTTCTCCTAAACCTTAGTATTATGCAAAAATCAAAAATTAAATTATAAAAACCTTTGGTGAATCCCCTTTTCACAATTTTTGGAGTTTCAAACCTGCACCTTCTCCACGACTGGTGCCTTAGTTGTGGTAAGCTAGCCGTGTGAGCTAAGTGCTCCATGTGCTTAGCTTAAACCCTAAGGTTGCTTAAGCCTTTTCATAAAGGCTTCAAAACCTTTGGCCTTCTCCTACATCTAGCACCAAGCTAGACTGTGAGTGCTTCTCCCTTTACGTTGTCCCTTGCTTCGAGCACCATGCACTGCCTCGATCACGATGCTTTACCCTGATTACAATGCACTGTCTTATTTTGGCAATACACCACTCGTAAATTTTAGAGGCTTCATATTTTTACTTATGTTCAAATTTGGATTTCAATCTCTTACTTCCCTAAGGTTTGTTTGAGGGTTTAAATACCTTTCATTTGCTTCGTATACAATGCCAATGGATGATTCGATTTGATGACGTCGGCTTGTATAAATTATAATTTATAATTAATTTAAATTCAAAAGAATTTAAATATTATAAATTTAATTTATAAACTTTAGAATTTAATAAAAATTAAAGCCCTCATTGAGTTAATATCAAATTGTCATTTGCACTTCATTGGGTTGATGAAAAATAATTTTGCCACCTTGGTTTTAATAAAAACCTTAATTCTGGCATTACAATATTAGAGAACTATCATTATGGTTTTAATAAAAAAACCTTTTAACGTGCCATCATTGTTTTAACAAAAATCCTTATAAAAACATATTTGGACAACTTTTCTCTATCTCTTTGTATTGCTTCTTGGTGTTAATGATGATGTACTCCATGGTGTTAATGATAGCTTCATCTGTTCACTTTGGCATCAATGACAACTTTTCACCTTGACATCAATGACAACTAAATGAGCTCAAAATTTCCAACATTTTCAAGGATTAAGGTAGTTGTTACCGAGACACTAGTCATATAAAGGTTTTGTTTGGTATTTGGTCATGGGTCATATAGGATGAAATTACCTATTTTGAAAACTTGCAAAACCTGGAGAAAATGAAAAGTGAGATGTTAGTCTATATCTTCATGAATGTGAACTAATATAAGGAAATTTGAAATATTAGAATCATATTGCAAAAGCTTCATGAGTACCACAAACACATTAAGGAATATTTTTTGAAATTCTAGATGTATGAAGTTGTCAATTTTGCATATTAAGGTGAAAAATTTTATATAACATTTCAGCCTTACTTGATATCTAACCCAAGTGGCATGTGGATTTGTTGCAAAGTACCATATTAACAAATAAAAGAAAAAAAAAAGTGAAAACAAAAAAAATGAGGGATAAAAAATGAGAGATGAAATGATGAATATAGTTGAAAATAAAGTCAAATCTATCACCATGAACTAGATAATCTTCACCAGAGCTATATATACTCGGCTGGTAGTGAAGCTATGTATAAAATAAAGGAAATACAATATTCAAAATTCACCTAATATTTGGAAGTTCCAAATAATCTCTACCAAATCTATAGACGCTTAGTAGGCAATAGAGCAATGTTTGAAGGGAATTAGGTGGAGGTATTTCTTCAAAGAGAAATATTCATAGCCTGAAATGCAAAATTGACAATGGAATGCTAAATGATTTCAAAATATAAATAATGAATCACTTTTCTCACACCAAGATGATGTTGATGATTCTAATGGTTCATGTTGAATTGGTCTATTCTCATTCTCTGGATATCATTTATGCTTATAATTCTAATATTTAGGTTTTTGTTGTTTTTAGAGTTTGGTTTTTAAGTTCGAAATATCGAGGGACATTTACCAGTAGAGTCACCATTTGTTGTGACTCCTTCACAACAACCCCAAAATTTGGGGATCCACTTGAAATTTGAAAGCTTGTTTCAAATTGTTGCTTGCGCTTATTATTCACCATTGTCATCATTGAAATATCAAGAATGCTTATCTTCCTTCGAATGATCTTATAGCAGGGTCCATTTTCAAAATTCACCTCATGATCTGAAGATCCTGAAGTTATGCTTGAATGGTCATTTTGATTATGGTCTTTGAGTTGTGTTATTGTTTTTATGTTATGTTTATGTCAAGGGTGTTTTGTTTTGTTTGTTATTAATATAGATAGGTTAGATTTTGTAAATATGTTTTGTGTTATGTTAAATTTTTAAGTCTCATTTATACCTAGTATTTTTGGTTTATTTTGTTATGTTATGTTGTTTTAGTTTTATGTTGTCTTTAAATTATATGTTTGTTATTTAGTATATTTTTGGTGTTATTTTAATATATTTTAGTTTATTGTAGTGGTGCTCATATAGGTTGCATGTTCATATGTTATGTTTAGTTATGTCTTGTTTTAAATTAATTAAATTATAAAGTTTTATAATTTAATATATTTAAAATTTTTATTTTATAAACTTGTTTTAATTTAATTAAATTATAAAGTTTTATAACTTTGTAATTTAATTATATTTAAAAATGTTATTTTATAAATATTTTATATTCTAATTAATATTTGTTTTGTTGGCAAGATTATTAAAATATGTTGAATAGAGGATGTGTTCGTGGGTTTCATTGGGCATGTCTTAACTTTAAATTTTGAATGTCAATGAGGAGAAATATTAATCCTTTGAAAAGGCTTTATTGATATTAGGGTTTCAAGAATTCATTTTTAAAACTGACAGAATGAAGCAAACTAATCAAGAGGAACAAATTTTTAAAGTTATAAATGGAGAATTCGAAACCAAAGGGAAGGGTCGGACAGGTTGGAGAAAGAGAAAATATTGAAAGGAGCCAAATAGAAGACCAAGTTGTAGAGGAAGCTACATTTGCACATGAATACATAGACTTTGTTGGATTCATTGTAAGATCTAATATTTTGTATCAAATTCAATTTTTATTAAAGGCAAGCACTATTGTGTTTTTTTTAATTTATAAGTTGATTGATATAATTTTTTCATTAAAATTTCCATAGAAGATAGCACCAAATTTGTGGTAGGATTGTGTAAAATTTGGTTTTCCTAAGTTTGGTTTTCAAAGTTGTGTTTTCTATGCTGTAGCAAGTTTGTCCAAAAATTTTATTTAAATTTATTTCTTTACCCTAAGACCTTTTAATTTATTTGAGGTATTAAGATTTAAGATAAAAGCTAGTTTATTTTATAAAAGATTTAAATTTTACAACTAGGTTAAAGTTTGAATTTATCACTCAAATATTTAATTCTATAGATATTTTGGATGAATAAATTTCAGAGAGGAGGGAATGAATGAGCTTTTGATTTTAAATTTCATATTGAATTTGTTTTATTAAAAATCTAAGTTGAATTTCAAAGGTTCAAATTTATAGAAAGGGTTGTAAAATTTAATTAGGTCAAATATGTAAGTTAATAAATATTTGACAAATAAATTTCAGAGACAGAGAAGGATTATATGGATTATTTATTTTAATATCATAAAATTTTAAAATCCATAATTTGAGATTTATTTATGTTTCTGAAAGTTTGATTTATAAAAATTTCAATCTCAAATCATAAAGTCCAAAGTATACTATTTAAAGGATTAAATTTACTTACTTTAAATATTTAATTTAATAAAAAATTTAAAATAAATAAACATCACATTAAGGAAGATTACGTGAATTCTAATTTTCATATTATAAAGTACACAACTTTATAATTAGAATTCATACATATTAATTATTTTTATTTATTTATTTTAAATATTTGAATTAATAAATATTTGAATAAATAAATATTTGGTTTAAAAGGTTATATGAATTACCTAGGTGTTGCGGGTGAGTTGGAGAGGAGAGGGCAATCCTCCAAGGGAGGTCCCAGGTTCAAATCTCCACCCTACCAAAAAGTTGAATTGGGTATCTAAAATCCAATTGATAATGTTGGTGCGGGCAGGGTCGGGTGCGAGCCCCGGGTGACTTTGACAGTGTATAACCCCCTATTCATGGTCTCTCAGACCAAGGTGGCTCCATAAGGGGTTTTTCGCTTTAAAAAAAAAAGTTATATGAATTCTAATTTTTATATTATAAAGTACAAAACTTTATAATTAGAATTCATACACATTAATTATTCATATTCTATGAAAATAAGCAAGGATTATAAAGCTTAGAATATTCTAAAAGCCCAAACATGGGGATTATAAAGTGTTTCACATTTTATAATTAGGGTTTTTATTTTATTCATCATTTATTAGTTCTGATTTTAAGTTTCATTCATGAAATAAATATAAGTTTTGAATTAAAATGATTTAAAACATTCATGCCAGTTTAATATAAGGTTATAAGCATTTTCATCAAAGTTCACCTTTTAAAATAGATTTGCATTCTCAAATATTAGCTTTAAAAGATAATTTTATTCATTTTGAAGAAGTAAATTATACTAATAAAAATGCAAGTAATGATTTCAAGATCAAAATATTTGTTATACTAGGACCTTTTTTAATAGTTGATTGTTAATCCTTGAGATGTTCTGTGCACTTAATTGACATAAATTCATAACGTGTTACGTAAAAGAACCTTGGATAAACATATTTTATTTGCAAGAGAGGATTATGATCCTAATTATCGGGTGATATTTGTAATAAAAAAAAAATCACACCTCAACAGGATGGACATCAGGAAAGGCTTAAGGAAAGCCTTGAGGAATACCTTCAGGAAAGCATGCAGGAAGTTAGTAAGGAAAAACACATAGAGAAAATTTTGAAAAGCCCGCTAGGCGGGAAAGGAGAAGGTGGTAGAAAAAATGGAAAAACTTACCTAAAAATAAATTTGAAACTTCCCAAAGGTGGGAAAAGGAAACAAACACCTAAATTTAAATTTGAAACATCCCAAAAAAAGGAAATAGGTGCCAAACCACCCATGGGAAACTAGAAACCATGAGAGAAACAACTTCCCATGCAAGGGAAAACTAGTCAAATGTAGAAAAACCACCCTACATCAAAGGGTGGAGTAGAGAAACTAAAATTTCAGTAAATCCTACCTAAAAAAGGATGAGAAACAACCAGGGATGTCATAGGATCACTCAAACTAAGAAAAACCAAATCTCTTGCAAGCCTAAAATATGGAATATCAATCTAAGGATTTCCTCAAGCCATGAAATCCTCATGTAATGGAACACAAGCTTGAAAAGTGGGTTAGCATTCTGAGGAACTCCACAAGCCACAAAGTCCTCATGCAGTGAAGAAGGAAGCCTTCAAAGATGCCAGCCTAGCAGAGGAAATAGTAGAAGAGAAACAACACACCATAGGAAAAGGATGGAAAAGTTATAAAGTAACCCAAGAGGAAGGAGTCACGAGGAAGCCCATATACTTATGATAGAGCCCAAATAGAAAGGATGCAGCTAGAAATCCCATACAACCTTCAACATCGCCAATGAAAAAATTTAAGGAAATAGTTGAAGAAGTCTTGTAAGGACACAACATCAATAAAACCAGAGGCCCTCCCAGATAGACCATCATAAAAGAAACTAAAATACCACTGGATCCACAACATCGATCTCAAAGAGTAGAGTCATATAAGAAAGCACATGGTCCTCCCCAAGACCAAAAGGACGCTATGCAAAACTGCTCATGAAGCCTCTTTTCCACAGCCACAATATTTCACAACTGAAGATCCTCCAAATGCAAACATCAAGAAGACACCTAAAAAATCTTGGAAAAAACTAGAAAATCCAAGGAAAAATCTACACAACCCCAAAAACCTAGGGAAAGTCCCATGGAAGAACCCAAAACCATCCCATGACCCATGTATTGAAGGAAAACCCTACCATAGGGTGGGTAAATGGTCAAAACATTGGATCAATGATCTCCCTCCCTAAGGAGATCATCTGCAACACCATCCTACCAAGGAGGAAGGGTTAAGGAAGTGCTAGGGAAGCTGGGATAGGATCAGGGACCTAGGACAGGGCTAGGGAAGGGATGTAGGGAAGTGGAACAAGACTTCCATAGGAAGTCACCTGTAGAGCCCTCCCCATAAAAATATTACTATTCATATATTTATTCTTAGATTTTGGCTAGATGGAAATAAGTTTCTTCCAGGAGTATTACTTGGAATGACATTTGGTTTAGCATTTTAGTTGAATCCAAAGTAGAAAATTTTATAACATTTTTTGGTTCATTACTACATATGAATTATATATATATATATATATATATATATATATATATATATATATATATATATATATATATCCGTGTGTGTGTATGTGTTTTGTACAATAATTGGTTTATCTAGGCAAGTCGTACTTCAATATATTATTGTGAAAATGGAAGGAAGACAACACAATTTATTCACAATGATAAATCTATTTACAAGTCAAAAAGAGCTAAATGAAGTAGCAAATTTCCTAAAATCCATAATATTTTTGGAATATATTACTAATACTAGCAAGGACACAAAGGTAGATTTGTTGTTATACATGTTAGTAAATGATCTATGAAGAACACAAGCTTACAACTCCAACAATACTGCACACTAGAAGAAGTTCTATTGCAATCTAAGATAATAGAGGAAATAAATATATAGGAGGGATAAATAAAGCTAAAAAATAAAGGGGGAACAATTATAACTCTAAGGGCACCTCCAATAATAAATCAAATCCCAACCAAGTCAATCAAGTAGTGTTGAGAACCTTGAGTGGTTCAAATCAACAACAATATCAACAACCACCTCAAAAAAATCCCTAAGGTCAACCTCAACCACAAAAAATTACAAATCAAGTTGTGCCACCTCCCCCACAATTGCAAAACCAAAAACAACAAGAAAATCACAACAGGCATCCTACCAAGTCCCCTCAAAATTAAACTCCACTTTTAGAATCTTATTCAACTATTTTTCAATAATTGTATGAAGCACAAGCAATCGTATTACCAAAAGTGAGGACACAAGATCCAAACAAGACCAAACCAAAGTCCTGTAAAGAATACCATTATCATTTTTATCATAGGTAAAAGGGATATGACATAAATGATTGCATTAAATTCAATAACATAGTGCAAGATCTTGTAGAGAAGGGGGTCATTGTCATTGGAAATCCTTTGGCTCCATAGAACCAAAATATTAGCATTTACGAGGACCCATTGCCAAAACACAACCAATAATACATTACACCACCTATCACCACACTGTCTAACCAAGTAAACCACCTCAACACTAGGCCAAAATATCAAAAATTTGTAGGGATGATACACATAAATACTTAGAATCAATGTTATCCCAAGTGACCTATGCCACCGAGTAACTCCAACAATGTCCCATCATCCTTTACATTACCCCCACCAATGCAATCCATGCCACATTCTTTGAGATACATCATATCCCTTACCAGTTGCCTCACACAAATCCATAGAATAATTTCAGCCAAGATTTCAATATATGATATTATACAAAAATCACCCCCACAATGTGTGGCATTAATGAAAATCCCTAATTCCATTGAAGTGCAAATACAAGATCCTAATGCCTTTTCAAAATTTGTGGATAGCATTAAAACATGTAGTGAGCCATCCATTGCCTTCTATGACCATGAAATTAAAACCTTGTAAAATAATTGGATCCTCCTTTGCACTTAATAGCTCATATAGACTGCAAGCCCTTTAAATGAGTCTTGGTCAACACTAGGTCATCAATCAACATCATTACATTTGTGGCCCTTCAACATTTGAACCTTTCGTAATCACACATAGTTGCCTCCCCATTTATCATATAGACATTTAATGATGCATTGTGCTTAATTATGGGAATAATTATTCTGTCTATTAAATTAGGCATAAAGACCATCCATACATTGTGCTACATACTTGAAGGAGAAATGCAATACAATGTCCTACTAGGATGACCATGGATTCAAGATATACGATGCATCCCCTCAACATTACATCATCACCTCAAGTACATTCATGAGGGGCATGTGCATTGTATTCCCATTTATGAGGAACCATTTAAGTATCACAACATGGTGTCTAACCCACATGATATTACCTTACCATCCACCCACCTATACCTCATCCCAACCTCATCTACGCTAGCCCCTATGCTGGTGGTATCTAATCCCACTATGTTGCATTCATCAAAAAACCCCTAATCCACTTCCATATCAGTATTTTCTACTCATTCCAATTAATCCATACCATTTCACTATCTCAACTATTATATACAATCCACACTACCCATCACACCCAACCATTTAGCTCAGTCATGCTTGTCTATATTTACCACATCCTAGCTAGCCCTTGTTTGCACAGGGTTTTTCCTTTTACCTGCAAATATCGCCTATGCCTACCACAAACCCACCACTTCATCCAACCACACCCACCATCACACTACCCCCATCCATGGTGGCCTAAGTCACCATTACACCCTCATCAACCATAACTATTAGACCATCCCCCATAGCAAGGCCTCTAATCATTCCACCTATCCTAGAGCTAGAAATTGCATCAAGTATTGAGCAATTCACCAATACTTCATCCACCATAACACCTCCATCCAACTCACCCTCCACATAGCTTGAACCACCACCTCCACCAAATCTAGTCATTGAGTCTCCACCAAAACCATCCATTAAGCTTCCATCCACGTCAAGTATCACCCAGGTTTCACTCATGATAATTTAGTAATTGGAAGAGGATGGTGGAACCATTTCCACATCTAATTCCCAAACTATGTAGGTTGTATTGTGTATGATGAGTCTAGGTAGAGGTGAGTATCTAGTGTAGAATATAACATTCACACCTCCCCTTATTAATTCAGTTATATATTTTAGTCGCCCATGCATTGGCACCATTATTTCCATGGGTTCTGCATCCAAATCAATGAGTTTCATGTATGCTAGATTTGATACTTCCTATGATACACCTCTTTAGAAGAAGTCCACATCACCATTTAATGGTGATCTCAAGTTTTTGTTTAATCCCTCCTTTGCAATAAAGTACATTTGATAATGTCATTGGAGAGAATTTAGCTTAGGTCGTCATGATCAAGGAATTTGGTACCTCATAGAGCCATATTATCAGCTCCCTAATGAAAATTTTGGTTTAGGGTATCACCATAATCAATCATTAGATCTTATTGAGAAAAAAATTCAACATTTAAACCTTGGTCTCAAGGAGTATAGTGATAATTAGTATGAAGGTCTAGGTGAGAATCTTTTCCAAGTCATGATGATCCAAGATATAAAGCTTGATACCTTGAGGGACGAGATGGATGAGTTATTCAAAGTATTGTTAGTTGTTTATGATAGCTCAAAAGAATACTCTACCTCCATCATCCCCCTCACAGAGTTCATATATTATGAGGATATTTATCATCATCTATTCCCTGCACCACTCCCCATTTTTTTGATGTTCCTTCCAATGGAGCATCCAAATAGGCCAGTCCATCCATTGCATCCACTGCCTCCACCACTGGAAGTTCAACCAAACCAGCGTCCACCAATATTGGACTAATTTTTTTTGTGTGAGAAACCAAACCACTCCATCCCACAGATAAACATAATTTACATTTACCTATTTGTGCCCCTCCATAATCCAAGTGATCCATTGAACCCCATTCATATCAATATGGATCTCATAGATTTTAATATATTTTTTTGCGTCATTTCCTAAGGATTTTCTATCGATGAGACAATTGCTTCATCAAGAAAACATCTACATAGCATTAGCCCAATCACCCCACTCACCTATGGTTTATAATTTTGATACGAGTGAAACTAAGTCATCTATTCTAGAGAATGTAGAAGATGGCATCCACCTTATTACTACTCCTCATCAGTTAGAGGAGGGGTTGCACATGCTCATCGAGGAGACTAATGACATTGACACTAGAACAAATCTTGATAACCTGTAAGGCATCAAGCTTGTGAAGAGCCTTGATCATGTAGAGCACAAAGAACTAGTTTCTTTTCTCATGGAGAACAAGTATGATTTTGTATGGTCAGACAAGGACATGTTAGAATTGGACCCTAATTTGGTGGTTCATAACATCGTGTTGAGACCTGATGCAAAATCTATAAAGCAAAAGCTTCAAAATATTCATCCTACCATCACTTTGATGATCAAATAAGAGTTTTAAAAGTTGCTAGATGTGGGTTTCATTTAATCCATAGACTACCTAGAGTGGGTCTCAAACATGGTACCCATTGGCAAACCTAATGGGAGGATACACATTTGCACCGATTTTTAAATTTAAACAAAGCATGTCCAAAGGATGACTTCCCTCTATTGAACATCGATATGCTCATCGATTCTCCTGTAGTCCATGAAATACTCTCTCTCATGTATGGGTTTTCAGAATATAATCAGATTTTAATTAATCCTGATGACCAACACAATATAACTTTCACAATGCCTTGGGATAAATTTTGCTATAAATTCATGCCATTCAAAATTAAGAACACAAGCGCTACATATCAGTGTGCCATGACTTACGTCTTCCATGATCAAATGTATGAAATATTCGAAGACTATGTGTATGATCTATTGGCTAAAGAAAAAAATTGAGGTTAGTATTTAGGTGTTTTGTGCTAGGTTTTCATATGATTACTAGAGCACAATGTGAGACTTAACCCGAAGAAGTGCATCTTTGGCATCAAATCAGGAGACCTTTTAGGGTTCATAGTCTCTACACTCAACATTGAAGTCAACCTAGGCAAGGTTAAGGTAATCACTAATATGCCACCCCCTACAAACCTCAAATAACTTCGTAGGTTGCAAGGTAAAACTTAGTAAATCCACCACTTTATAGAATAATTATCATATAAATGCAAACATTTGAATCACCTATTGAAAAATGGGGTTAAGTTTGAATAGAATCAAGACTATCAAGAAGCATTTGATGCCATAAAATAATATATGGCATCACCACCTATGTTGACACCACCTCAACCATTTGTACCATTCATCTGTATATATCCATAATAGATTTTACATTAGAAAATATGCTAGCACAAAAAAATAAAGAAAATAAAGAGCATGTAATATACTATATCAACCACACATTTGTGACCTACGAAGTAAATTATGCATATGTTGAAAATCTATGCTTAGCAGTAGTCTTCACAACTAAGAAGTTGTATCACTACATGATCAGTAAAACTACATATGTCATTGCTAAAAAGAATCCTTTGCACTACATGATGAGTCACACCTACACAAATAGCAAAATAACAAAATAGATAATGATTTTAACATAATTTGATATAGAATTTGTAAATTAGAAATCCATAAAAGGTTAAGTAATCATAGATCAGCTCATTAAAGATCCGCTACCAACCAATATGCCACTCATAATCGAGTTGCCTAATAATTTCATATTCAACATAACTGAGCAAGAATAATTAGTTGAACCAGAAGAGGATATTGATGTAGTCCTTTTCTTTGATGGTTCCAAATATGAGAAATGGAATGGTGCTAGTGTGGTGTTTATCACACCTCAAAGGGCTCCTATGTCTCTCTCATTCAAACTTAACTTCTTATGTATAAATAATAATGTAGAATATGAAACCCTCATCCTAGGACTTCAGACTACTATCACATTGGCCATAAATTGATTAAGAATTTACAATAATTTTAAAACTCATTGTCAAGCAAGTAAAGGAAATCTATCAATGCAGAGACCTCACTTTGTAGCATTAAAATTCAATTATTGATAAATTGCTCATGCATTTTAATTGGTACAAAATTGATAATGTACTTCAATCATCCAATTAGTTTACAAAAATAATTACCTCTTGGATCTCTCATTCCATAGAATCCATTTGATAGTAATACATTTGTGAAAATCACAACACTCATGCAATCTACTATTCAATGATAATCATATCAAATAGTAGAAACCATGAAGATAGTTTAGACTGATCCTTACAATGAGAGTTTTTGTAGATTAAGAATTTCATTAAGTTGGGTGCACTCCCCACAGATTTATCTTCAATTTTAAAGCAAACATTTAAGTAGAAAGTGGTTTGTTATACACTTTTTGGGGATATCCTCTATCATCATAGCTATGATGGTATCCTCCTTCACTGCCTCAAGCCTCAAGAGGTATAATGGGTTATCTCTCAATACCATGATGGTACTTTTGGTGGCCATTTTAGTGGAATGACAATCAAAAAGTGAATTCTATGCATGGGTTTCTATTGGCCCACCATGGAAAATGATTGTTGTACATACGTCAAGGAGTGTTCAAAATGCCAACATCATGCTAATTTAACTCATATTCCATTGCAAACATTACAACTAATTCAAGCTTTATGGCCTTTTTCACAATGAGGTATCGACTTAGTAGGAAAAATATCTCCTCCTTATTTGGGACACCATACATTCATAATATAACCACAAAGTGTTTTATGAAATATATTGAATAAATTCCTATGACAAGTACGATAGGACCTCGAATTGCAAAGTTTATACTCCACCATATTATCTATCATTTTGGAATACCATAAAAAATCATATCTGACAATGGTCCTCCATTCAAAAATAAGGATGTTCATGCACTATGCATAAAGTAAAACATTAAATATAGTTTCTTGACTTCTTACTATCCATAGAGTAATGGATAAGCTGAGGCAACCAACAAAACTATCATTGCCAACCTAAAGAAAACCGTTAAGGAAAACCATAAAGATTGGCACTTGTAACTCCCCTTGGAATTATGGGCTTATCATACAAGTGTTTGTATACCAACTAGAGAAACACCATTTTCATTAGTTTATGGTTGTAAAGTAGTCATGCTTCTCAAGCTTGAGATCCCATCATTGCGTATATAATTACAAGAATTCATTGATGATGACACCACACGACAAGCATGCCTGGATCAATTAAACCTCCTTTATAAAAAAATAATCAATTCTTTAGAGCATTTTCTCGTCTATCAGAAAAGGTTAAAATGTGCATATAACAAAAAAGTGCATTCTCATTAATATTTATTAGGTTATTTTATTCTTAAGGAGAATCAACAACACTCAATTTTACTGCTGCATCTATGCGATAAATTTAAATCCAATTGGCTTGGTCCATTCATATTCAAGTAGAAATTCAGAAAAGGAGCCTATAAACTTGTGATTCTTGATGTAATTGAGGAGCAAAAACCTATAAAAATCCTTCACTTGTGTACCTTCTATGCCTAGCTCATAGCTAGTCTTGCACATAAAAACAAAATCAATTAAAAATACAAAAAATATCAACTTCAATCAAAAGTTTAAAAAAACACAAAACTACAAAAATAATAAGAATAAGGTTTTCATTTTTGTCATGACCCTCTCAGATGGACATTTGATCATGAAAAAAAACAATGTATTAAAAAATGTGATTAATACTCGATTTTGTGCAATTAAGCAGCCTCACAATAATAAATAGATAGTGAAGGATATGATATTGCTAATAAAATTACCAATGTGTAGGATCAGGTGCACTCAAGAGTGGAAAGAATTGAGTCATCCACTAGAGACGAGAGTACCTAAGGAAGGGGATATGATGATAAGGCAACTCGAAGGTAATACAGATAGATACCTTCATATAGGTATGCATTCGATTAGGGATAATCATCAATATCTAACCACCTTGAGCCCCGAACTGATGGCCTAGTAGCTATCGTAAGTTCTAGAGGCTGAGACAGGTGATTAGATTGACAGAAAGACTCCCTCTTTGTTTGATGCACTTGCATGATTGTATTTTACTTCAACATTATTAATCTTGATAATTAGTGAGCATGGAGTAAATAGTTTACCTTCACAACTTTGTGTGTGCTTGTTTAAATAAATGTTTGATTTATTTGAAAAACAAAAAGAGATTTGTTTAAATAAATGTTTGATTTATTTAAAAAGTAAAAAGATATTGTTTAAATAAATGGTTGATTTATTTAAAAACAAGAAGATATTATTTAAAATGAATAATTATTTTAAGCAAATATCTCATTAAAAAATGATGAGCAATTGGTCATTTTAAAAGATGTTGGTAGATGCTATTTTTAATAAAAGGATTGATTTATTCAATAGCACTAGCAAGCAAGAAGTAATCAATTTGCCAAATGATTGTTAGTGGAGAACTTTCCTTGAAATATAAAAATAAGAAAATTGATGCAATTCTTTTGAAGCCCCAAGGTAAGGACTTTACCATGGCGTGTCTAAGAAGTCATCACTCACCCAATGATCAACCCAAGGCGTAAATGTGACAAGATGGTGCTCGATTGAATGGGTCAGGTTACCCTTTGAAGACCTGATTGGGTCAAGTTACACGAAGCTCCCCTAATGTGAAGGGAAATATATTTATGGTGATTACCTTGGGAAGAGGGGGAAGCATGCCCATCCTACCATTTGTTGGAGGTGGTCGAGGATTAATGGTAGGTATGTAGGGATTTGGATCGAGGAGAAGAAAAGGCGCATATGGAGTTAAGCGTGAAGGAGTTTGGCAGTAAGAAGAATGGGAGGAGGAGGAGTGAAGTAGCAAGGGAGATAAAATTAGTGAAAGACAAAAAAGCAATGAAGGAGTGCAAAGAGCAATGGATGTCCACACGACTGGTATAGGTTCTCTAGGTTGGTTCATCTAGAGCTATTATTGTTTATTTATTTATATGTTGTGTGTTAGCCACTGTTATGGTAGTATGGCTACATCCTTTTGTATGTTGTGTGTAGCCCCTATATTGATAGTGTGGCTACATATCTTTATATATTATGTGTAGCCCCTATGTTGGTAGTGTGGCTATGCTCATTTGTATGTTGTTTGTAGCTCCTGTGTTGGTAGTGTTGCTATGTTCCTTTGAAGACTGTGTGTAGTCCCTACAATGGCAATGTGGCTATATCCTTTGAAGTGTTGTGTTTAGCCACTGCAATGGTAGTATGGCTACATCCTTTGAAGTGTTGTGTTTAGCCACTATGATGGCAGTATGGCTACATCCTTTGAAGTGCTATGTTTAGCCACTGCAATGGTAGTATGGCTACATCCTTTGAAGTGTTGTGTTTAGCCACTGCAATGGTAGTATGGCTACATCCTTTGAAGTATTGTGTTTAGCCATTGTGATGGAAGTATGGCTACATACTTTTAAGTGTTGTGTTTATCCATTGTGATGGTAGTATGGCTACATCCTTTGAAGGATGTGTTAGCCACTACGATGATAGTATGGCTATGTTCCTTTGAGCATTGTGTGTAGCCACTGTGAAGGCAGTGTGGCTATGTTTCTTGGAAGGTTGTGTGTAATCCCTGCTTGGTAGTGTGGTCTTCCTCCCTCTATAGACTGGATAGATGCAATGGCATCAACACCTTGTCATTATTATGGGTAGTTATCTAGGTGTGTTAGGATAAAGCTAGTCAAGTAGCATCACAGGTAAACCCTCCTTTTATAGTCATATTTAGATGGAAAGTCACCTCGGATGCCATCAATACTAAGAATGATATGTTTGTCATGGTGACTAGCAATGCCATGGGTGCATGAGTAATATCTTCTCTAGTGCTACCAAGGCAGAAGCCACTTCTATCAAACTTTGGCTACCCTGTGTCTTCTCCCACATTTTGGGATGCATCAACCCATCCGTTGAAGGTTGGTCATCTTCCTATCCGTAGATGTGTAGGATGCTTTAAGTGTTGCTTATCATTTAAATGATAGGTTTTAGAGTAATGAGGTGTAGAAGCTTTAGGTGTTGTTCATTATTTAAAGAATAGATTTTGTGATAATGATTGTGTGAAAGCTCTACTTACTGCTCATTAACTTAAATGGTAGATTTTAGTGAAATAAAATGAATGATGGTTATTTTGTAATTTAAGGGTATGGGACCTTATGTTATGAAATAAAATGAATGATGGTTATTTTGTAATTTAAGGGTATGGGACCTTATGTTATGAAATAAAATGAATGATGGTTATTTTATAATTTAATGGTATGGGACCTTATGTTATGAAATAAAATGAATGATGGTTATTTTATAATTTAAGGGTATGGGACCTTATGTTATGAAATAAAATGAATGATGGTTATTTTGTAATTTAAGGGTATGGGACCTTATGTTATGAAATAAAATGAATGATGGTTATTTTATAATTTAAGGGTATGAGGACTTATGCTATGAAATGAAAAAAAAGGTTTATTTGGAATTAAGATGGTTTCTTTAATAAATGAGATGTGTGAACCTAGTTCTTAGCAATTAAGGGCATGGGACTTTAATTGTTGAGAATTTTAGTTCATTTATTTGCAAATAGAGTGCATGAGTTGATGCATGGTTTACTGACTCCCTCAAGTTGACTAAGAGGAAAAATAGAAATATTATTTTTCATGATCAATACTATGCATTAGTAAGTTGAATTATTGGGTTATTTATATAGTTGTAATTTGGCAATGAATTAAGTAAGTGCATATACAATCATGTTTATCTAGATTCATGAGTGTCCCGATCCCCTAATATCCTCACTTGATCGATGGAAGAGCAAGAAGACCAAAATCATGAGATGGACCAATTCACAAGTTTGCTCTCTACCTTACATCTTGTCATTTCTTCAATATATTATATTGTGGGGAAATTTATTTAAAGAAATGGATGTAAAGTATTGTGGAAAGTATGGGGTGTACCATAATTATTTATGTATCTAAATGGACATTGCAACTACTATGTTTAGTACTTCTTTATTCAGTTTATTGCATTTAAATATTTAATGTATACCTATTTGGTGATTGTTTCTTTACGCTTTGATTATTCTTGTTGATGGATAATTCATTTTGTTAGATTTAGTATCTAGATATTTAATGCTCTTGTGTTATTAAAAGAATGAATCATTAGTAAATTCTAGGTGAACTTAGAGTATACCCTAAGGACTTCAGACCCCCTCAGGGATATTGGTTACTAGGTTTGGAATATTGTACCAGAGTTAAGATAGCTTATCAGTGGACAAGATCGATATCTTAGCTCATAGTACTCGTAGCATACCACACATAACAACTTGTGTGGATATGGAGACGCATGTACACATTATAATGATTTGTGGTAAGTCTAGCTCATCAAGACTGATGAGAGGGATGGACTTAGATGCTCAACATACTATAGGCTTACATAGATAGACTTGCGTGAAGGAAATTTTATGTGGTATAGTTCTTGAGAAACATAGGGGATGTCAAATAGTAAGTTGGTATAACGTTGGGTGAGGATTTATGAATCCTTCTCCTTAGTCAAAAAAAATTATAGATAACTTTTTTCTCTTTTGTTTATGTGTTATATTTGGTATCAGAGCTCTAGGTTCAAGGGTATAGATCTTCGTATGTGCTATAAAATAATCTTGAGGATCTCTAAAGAGGCTCACTTGGGAATAAGTTGAAATTCAAAGTAATATAGAGTCTCTAATATTAGGTTCTAATGGAATTGATTATGAGGAAAGATGGATATTAAAGATACCTTAGTATGGGCTTTAGTATTGATGATATATCCTCACCTAGGAACCTCATCCTATTTAGACCTCTAATGATTAGCAAAAGAAGGAATTTGTATTGTGGTTAAGTTAATGATTCAATTAAAGGATTACTATAACCTAACTCTTTTTTGGTGGAAACTAGATCAAGATGCCACCCAAGTCTAGGATGAAAAGGTCTCCATCTAGATAGACTCAACAAACTAATGTTGAAGAAGAGATCTAGAATAAGTATTTAGGAGTTTTCAATGCAGGAATAGATAAAATTACTACTATAGTTTTCAAGTTGAAATATCAGTTAAGACAAGTTCTAGAAACCATGGTAAATCAGAATTTGTAGGCTAGAGATTCAGAAGTCAACCAGTAGCTTGACAATGCTACCCGTATGCCTACTAGATTTATCAAAGTATTAATCAAATTAAGCCTACCTATTTTTTTGGATGTAATGATTCGAAGATGTATTGATTTGGGCATCTAACATTGACCAAATAAATGAACATCAATCAACCTGCAATGTGACATTAGGTTGTCTATATTTACTCAATGTTGTGCTTTCACACAATGCATCTCAAAAAGGGATATTTGTAGATACCTAAAACATGTCATGTTTAGGAGGCTATCCATATGGACATCTTTTTAGGCCATATGACTCATATTGGATATTTTTAAGACCTAAAAGTGGTTCTAACCACTTAGACAGGGGCAAACAATCCTTTTCAGCCTAGGACACTATCCCCCTAGTGGCTACCTGGTAGCCACTGGACCCTATGATGGTCCTAAATACTGGCCACTCTACCCTAGGATGGCCTCACCTATAACAAAATCAAGCTTCCCAATCCAAACCAAATCTATTACAAGACATGATCTTGAACGGTTGCATGCCATAACCTTCCAAAAGTGATGCTTGGTCTCCCTGAGCCTAACTGGATATTGGTCTTGGCTTCTTCAGTAAGCCAATAATGTAATTGAGGGAAATATATAAAATGGAGCATTTCCTTCATTCAAACCTTGAATTTCTTCCACAACAATGTGCTACCATAATAGAGAACCTAAATCATGAATTGTATACAATGAAGTGCTACCATTTTATGATTAGAGAGATCATTCTCTCATAAGCATCAAGGTGCTACCGATATTTCATCATGAAGCTTTCATTTACATCCATGAAGCTTTGGAGAGCTTTAAGAGCAATTTCCATCACCGTTCACCATAAATTCATCATGAATTTGAGTTAATTCCCACCTTAAGTCATTCCTCAAGGACACACCAAGAATGTTAACCCATTTAACAAACATTTTGGATGTCGCACTGCATCAAGCACAGAGAATGAGCTCTATGTTCGGTGGCCACTGTGCTCCATAATGACCCACAAGTGCATCCATAAAACACCATGATGGCTAAAAAAGCTATCTGCTTCAGCCTAGGATGGCCTTGCAGTGATATTTGATTTGTTGTCTTTTCTTAGTTAGATCAATTTTAGTAACTTTCAATTCAGTTTCTAACATAGTTTAGCATACTTTTATTCGGTATTTCATGTATTGCTTTACTATTTTATGTAATTTATTTTTCATTTGCATTATCATGAAATGGACCTCATCTTGAGAGGCTATACATTTACTATTGATGCTTTGTAGGTACTTTTGTGTGCATATTTTAGGTTTCCACAGGAGTAAATCATCTCAATATTTCTCAATATTAGCATCATCAAATGGAGGTCGCTAGGAAAATTATCCATAATAAATTTTGGGATATTACAAATGATCTTTTGGAAGATACATATTATTGGATTCTTGATGTAATTTGTATCAATTTGGTGAATCCCTAAGAGGTATTTTTTGTAACCTCTTATAAAGACTATTTTTTAATATCAATGATAAGGGTACTTTATTTTATCTATTTATTTTTCATGATGGTTACATAATTTGCATTTTCAATTTGATATCATATTACATCTGTAGATGTTAGATATTTTGTATATCTTACACCTTGAGACCTCTCCAAGTTCTTCAATCTTACAGCTTTTATGGTCTTCCAAATGAGACATTTTCTTCAACCTTCTACTTTTGGAAGTGTTGATGGTGAGATCTTCTCGGATCCCTAAAATTTACTACTTATGGAATCTAGAATGGAACCTTGCTGGTCCTTTATCTTCTACAATTTGTAGGCTTTAATGGAGATCACCAATCTCCTATTTCATGGACTCTTCTTTAAAGTCTTCTTTGGAACTCTTACTACAAGAAATACCTTGAATTATAACAAATGAATACAATAGTAAACTAATGGAGTCTATTACTATGGAAGAGGTTCATTCAACTCTTTTATATTTTGATAAGGATAAATCCCTAGGTCTAGATGAACTCTCTACAACATTTTATCAGCAAAACTGGTAAATAATGAAGGATGTTTTATTGGTGGTAGTGGAATAGTCTAGGGTAAAAAAGTACATACCTTATAAAATAAATGCAACATATCTTACCCTAATTTTAAAAAATAAGGATGCATAATTGTTTGATTCATTTAGGCCCATAAGCCTATGTAATATGGCATATAATATAATATCCAAAGTGATGGCAAATAATTTAAGACCACTATTAGAAAAAATTATTTCAGAAGAGCAAGGAGGATTTTTGAAAGGGAGACAAATTCTAGACAGGATCTTAGTAGCTTATGAAGTAATGCATTCAACAACTTCTAGAAAAGAGAGAGTAATTATATTAAAACTTGATATGAATAAAGCCTATGATTTTTAGTTTTAGTGGGAGAGATCTATCACAAGTCCTAATAAAATACAAAAAATATGAAAAAAAAAGTAATTTTGCAATATGACTAAAATATATTATAAATAGAAAATGATGAAAATACAATGTAGTATGGAGGTGATTGCCACTCCATTAATATAAGCTAAATAACTACATTGTAATCCATATAGGAGTTCTACCACTATATACTAATCTTTGATACAATGCACTTGATATGCATGATATATCACTATGAGTCCCTTTATATAAGAATATATATTCCTTGGCCAACACTCCACCTAGCTGTACAAGATGACTCCTTGCACATTACAACTTGCACATTGATACTTGTGTATTTATTACATTGCATGAAGTAACTAGATAACTTCCCCCTAAAGTAATCTCCTACTCTAACTATGTACCAAAGGTGTTACATTTATATGACCCAAATAATGTAATATACTCTAACTCTAACAATGATAGGGTTAAATGGGATTTTATTTTTATAGTATTATAAAAGTTTATATTTGAGAAAAAATGGGTCAAATGGATTAAATCTTGTGTCTCTATGGTATCATATTCAATGTTGGTCAATGGGCTTCTATTAGAATCATTTAAATCCAAGATGGGTCTTAGACAAGGAGATCCTCTATCACCATATATATTTATTCTAGCATAGGAATTGGGAAGGAACTTGAATAAGGCATGCAAATATAGGCTAATAAGAGGACTTAAGGTTAGAAATAACATCAACAACATCATCCATAAATAATGTGTAGATGATACAACCCTTTTTGTGAGGGAAAGGAAATATGAGGCTAAAGGTTTGAATAACTTATTAAAGGAATATGAAAGAGTATCGAGGTAGAAAATTAATAGGAAAAAATCCAAAATTTACTTCCTAAACAATCTAGCCAAAATAATAGCAGGGACATGCAAGTTACTTCAAACGGAGGTAAATTTATCAGCAACATATCTAGGGATATTATTATTTGAGGGAATAATGAGGATAGAATTATGAAATATGGTTATAAGTAAATTTTAGAATAAACTATCGGATTGGAAAGGTAGATGGTTATTTATACCTCAAAAATGTGCACCAATAAAGTTAAGGAAGGATAGCAATATATGTGACTATAAACACGATGATAAAATAATAAAAATATGGGGCTCTTTTTGTATTAGATATTTTAATTTTTAATGTGTTATAATTGAATCCCCTCTGAGGGGATGCTACCCATCATACAATAAATACAAATAAAACTTTGGGGTGCACTGAATGATCTTCTTTGTTAGCTTTTTATGGGAGGTAGTACAGCCAAAAGATGTAAGATAACTAATCTGAGATAACTATAATTTAATATTGTAATAATATGCAGGAAAACAATGAGTTGAACATCTATAATAACTTAGAAATATGCCATTAATGGACGTGAAAAAAATAGTACAATGTTATATAATGGATGATATGAACACTCCATGAAATAATATAAAAGGACTACATTTTACCATGCCATACACACTTTATATTTACTACTGTACTCTCTATATTTAATACTGCTTACAAAACACTTACTATGAGGTCTTTATATAGGAAGATAGATTCCTTGGCCCTTACTCTACCTAAGACTTATGTACATGTGGACTACATGCACATTTACAAATTGCACATTGACACTTGTGCATTTATTACAATACTTGAAGTAACTAACTAAATTTACTCTAAAGTAAACTCCTACTCTAATTATGTACCAAAGGTGATAAATTTACATTACCTAAATGATGTAATATACTCTAACACCCCCTTGTATTACATTATTTAGGTATTGAATATTTTATTCTTCAATATGGATCTTTATCTTGGTCTTAGAAATTGAGCTCTTCTCTCCAACCTCCTTCATTGTCTTCTTTGTCTAAATTTTGATGAGTGTCTTTATCTTGTTCAAGTTCTTATTATTCTTTCACTTATGTACTTATGTTGTTTCTTATTGTTATTCTCATTCTACTTGTGTTATTTTTGAATAAGAGTCTTTGTTATTGTAGTCTTCTTGGTATCTTTGATGAACTAGTGATCTCATAATATGGCAAGTCACAAGTGGATTAGAGTTGCTTCCTCTTTTGTTCTATGGTTTCCTATATGACTTGTTTCTTTGATATTCAAAGAAGTCAATCTTGAGCTCATTGTTAGTGGATGTTACTAAAATAATAACTTGGAAGAAACAATCTAATTTGGGTATTAGTTTCTCCTCAAATATATTATGGTACTTATCTTTGTTGTAATAGGAGTAGGGTGGATGATATTTTCTTCCATAATATTTACATGGATGAAAACTCCAATAGTTAACCTTTATGATCACATTTTCCAAAGTAGGTGCCTAGTAAAAATGTCTCAATGTCTTTGTTATATGTTCTATAAATATCATGTTTATCTATTTCCTTGATGAAATAGTTAAACCATGTGTGTACAATTGATGAAATTCTATATTTAATTTTCTCATAGATATGTATGAGATTTTTTTTATTGTCCTTTTCTACTTTTGAATATGATCTTTGATATCTTCATTAGTATAGTTATCATTTATTCCCTTTACTATCTCACTAGATGATATTATGAAGAATCTACTTTCACCAAACTATTAATTTATGAGTTTCCAAAAATCCCTTTGAATTCTTTTGATTCTTCTCTACCATTTGTATCTTCCTTATTATCCATTGAATTTTTTGAATCATCAACCATGCTCTTAATCCATATTGGTATTTTCCTTACTCCTTTTTTAATTGCATTATTTAATGTGTTCCTTGGAGTAGACATTCTTATAGCTCCCTAATTTAGTTTTGTAGGACTCCTTATGTCTCCTTAGTGGTTTAGAATATGCTATAAGTTTGATAAAGTGCTTAGTAAGTAATATTTCACATTATGGGTTGATTTTGTAATGTTTTGCAAATAATAATAATCAAATCTTATTTCACCTTATCTATCCTAATGAACTATGCACTTATAATTTGAAGCTATATATGGTTGGATTTCTTTTGTCCCTTTGGTATGAGTATGATACAAGTGTAAGGAAATAATTCCAACTCCTTTAAGTAAATAATAAACTTCATTTTTATAGCCCTTAATATCCAATAGATTAATATTTCTAAATTCCAATAATCTATGTTTGATGTAGTATACCTTATAACTCCCTAATTTGGAATGTTAGAAAATAATAATAGTATTTGTAAATTAATATTCCAATTTACCAAGGTTGACAACCTTATATCTCCTACTTGGTTATTTGTAAATATCTCAATGTTTAAATATAAGCAATTTTATAATGTCTTCTAAAATTGCTTCCTTGCTTCTTAAGGTTGTTGTTTTAATGAAATAATAATCAACCTTATACTTAACACCTTATAACTCCTTATTGGAGGAAAGTAAATATTAAATGATATAGAAATTTTACCTCCCTTCAACATATGATGAGTGAGCTTCTAAATTGATGTTGGTCTTCTCCTCTAGAATGATGGTGGTCTTCCCTTCTCAACCTGAGCATTCAATGCTCTATTTTGCCATTGGTCTTCACTCCTCGAATGAAAGTAGTTTCTTCTTGAGCATTCAATAATCTATTTCGTTGTTGGTCTTCACTCCTCGAACAACACTGATGACAATATTATTGTGCTTTGACCTTTACTATGATGCTTCACTTAACTTGGTGCTTTTACTTCATAGTGTGCATTTTCTTCACTACATAGTCTTCTTATGGTGGCTATTAATAAGCTCAAGATCTTGGAATAGGTTCCAAGTGGCACTCGATGTTGCTCAACATATTATATCCTTAACTTCGATAATACTATCAATGGCTCTGCAAGCCATTACTTCATGTGGTGATCAGTCTTGAACATTGGTCGAATTTTGAAGATGCTCTCTTCTTGAGCATTGAAGCAATGATGATAAGTGTTACTCCTTTGAGAGCTCATTGAAGACTCTTGCAAGTGTTAGTGAACATTGTTGTCTTTACCTTATTTTGTGCCAAGTGGCACAAGATACCTGATGTCATTAGGACAAGTGGAAGTGCTCCTTTACATGCACTCATAATATCAAATGCTTCACCTATTATCTTGATGCCTTTGTAAATTATGTCTATGATTTTCTAGCATGCATCCAACTTGTTTTTTAATGTAAGGTGTCTCCCTATGGTTATGGCTCTTCCTTGGTGGAAATTGTAATTGTTGTGTTGGATGATCACTTACTTCTTCCAAGATATTTTGACGTAGGCTTGGGTAACTTCCAATGGTAATCTTCCTCCTTGCACTTCAATTTTCCACATATGCAAGGTAACCTTAGTGTTGTCCTTTCTTCTTGCTATCACTCATTGTAACTTCATTGTCTTACGTAGATGTTTTGAACCAATGCAGGTTTGTTGTTGTGCACTTTTTTAGACATTGAGTTGGCTGGATTTATATTACATCGATTTTCTTTGGAAACCTCCAATGGAAATGTATCGATCCCTAGGATGACTTTATTATTTGTTGTTAGAGCTCCTTCACTAGACTATACTACCCATTATGATAGTAAAAAAAAAGGGCAATGCAATCTCCTCTATAGTACATATTTTCCTTGATGGTACAGACCTTGTATACTATAATAGGTTCACTGTAATAGTATCCTTAGACACTCTAGTTCAAGAACTTGATTGCTACATACAGTAGGGTGCAATTATGTAGATAAGTCGCCTTGAAATACACCTAAGTTTAAGACTTTTATGGTCTCTTTTGTAAAATCTCTTCTCACTTTTATGATGAGAAAATTTTCTCCTCTAATCTATGGAGGTACTATTTCTCCTTTGGTGGCTTCACCTTGCTACAAAATGTTGTCAATTTAGTGAGCTCAATGGTGTCTCTAGAAATTGAACTTTTACCCTGTTTCATGCACTAAATTATCCTTATTTGATAAACTCATAATGCATATTAAGGAACTTAAAGGGTAAATAATATAAAGTATAGATAATAACCCCAATTTTAATCTACTCAATAATAGTTAGAATAGTGCAATAATCTCACCTTATCACTCCTTAAATAATGCATTATTAATCTTTGTAGCTTAATGTAGTCTTCTTTGTTTTAACTAAACAATAGAAATATATCTAACTCCTATTTTAATGTGCAAGTAATAACCTTAAAGAAACTCTCTTATGTACTCTCTTGAAGACATTAAAATAAATACACTTCTTACAAATTTTTAACTAATATGGTGCACTTTAATAAACCAAAAAAACTAAAGTTCAACTAATGAACCTTTTGCACCCAAGTTGCTTACCTTTAAGATCTCTAAATATGGTGGATGTCTTGGTGATTTGATTCACCAAATTGTTGTCCTTAACTATATGAACTTACAACTATTATTGGATGTCCTAATAAGCTCTTTAACTCACCTTTATGTAGCTCCAAAATCACTCTAGTTGCTACCCATTAACTGTAGTAAGTGACTTTGATTAACCTTTAGGATGGAATCTATAACTTCTAAAGTTTTACAGCTAGTAATGTTAACCTAATTGCTACCCTCTCATAGTAAATTTCTACACTAAAATTTTGTTCTTGAAACTCAAAAATTTGGTAGGGAATTCCCCCAAATTATAGTTGAGGTTTTCTTCAATAACCCTTCATTATTTTATTGTAGATTCAACAAACCTCTATCTTTAGATGAGCCTTATAGACTTTAAAGGCAATCTTCAAACCTTTCAGGTTTGTTAGTAATGTTAGGATTATTTCTCTTTCACCCTCCTTTTCAAATTCTAAATTCAATCTAGGCCTTCTACTTAAGATTCTAAAAGTCTTGAGGTCTTCACCAATCTCCTATAAACTTTGGCAAGCTTCTTGCCAAATCCTTCTCCCTTGGGCTTGTTGTTGGATGGTGAAAATTGTCCCAAGTTCTTCCTTTGGTGGTAAATTTCTCCAATGAGTTCTCTTAGGAACTCCTTTAATGGCCTTCTTTGAATTCTAAAATAAGGCTCTCCAAGCCTTCTCCTTGTTTCTCCTTGAGACCTCACCATGGTCAACAATCTCCTAGCTTATCTGGTATTCCAAATGAGACCTTTCCTTCAAACTTCTACTTAGGAAGTGTTGGTAATGAGATCTTCTTCTCAAATATCTAAAATACTGCAACTTCTAGAATCTAGAACAATATATTTTATGGTAATTCTTTACTTATACAATCTACATGCTTTAATGGAGATCACCAACCTCCAATATTCTAAAACTAGGAGTTCTGTAACTGGACCTTATAAAGGTTGATTTCTTTAATCTATTGTCTATAGCCTTTAATGGAGATCACCAACCTCCAATATTCTTCTGGACTCTTCTCAGGAGTCTCTTGAATTAGTAGTAAGGCTATTATGACCTTTTCTTCTTCTGCACTCTACAAGTTTGCAATCTCTAGTAATAGGACCTTTTCTTCAAGCCTCTAAATCTTCATTCTTTTATTTGTTGCTTCTAGCATTGGATTGATTCCAATGAAGATATTCTTCCTAGATCTATGTAGGAAGATTATCAACTTACTTTGAATCTCCTTCCCCTACAATAAAGTATTAGTATTGTAATGGAATAAACTCTTAAATATAGAGATGATGAATCTTCACTATTTGATTTATCAATCTAGTGGAATCCACATTGAGTCCTAGTCTTCACGAGTTTTTTTATAACCCTGTGGAAAGACTCTAGCAAAAAATAATCTTAAAAAAATTATGTAGACACCAAATCCTAGCCATTGATCCTCCATCTTAGCCTTCCCACAATTTCCACCATCAAATTCTAGCCAATTTGTCCATTATTCCTATTTTCTTGCTATTTTTAATCATTATTCACATTTATTTATATATATTTATTTTATATATATGTAAATATAATATTTTATATTATATTGTAATATATATATATATATAATAAATATGTATTCATTTAAGTGAATTAATCTTAGCAATCCATTTTCATTTAATCCCGACCACCCATTTGCATCAATCCATGCCACATCCTAGATTTATTATCTACCCTTAAATGTGCTTTAATCTTAGCCACATGATTAGTGTCATTGAAAACCTAGCATGCCCTAGGTTAGATTATAAATAGAAGCCATTTTTATGGCTCAACCCCTGAGTGCTTGAGTTTTTGAATACCCAGATTCTTTGAGTACCTTAAGTCTTGTACCAAGTCTTTTTTGCCCTAGTTCCATTCCATCTGTTGCAATACACTCCCTTCATCCACCAGATCCGCCATCGTTATCCTCCATCCCTCATTGGATATACTTTTGTAGAATCCTTCCCCTTAGCCCTAGGTTCCCATGGGCACTTCCTACAGTAGCCAAGTTCCTACAGGCATTTTATGCTATCATCCCTGAAGACCCCCTAGTCTTTGAGCGATGCTAGAGCATCATTGCACCAACAACCTGCATCAAATGTTTCACATCATAGCACAGAAAGTAAGTAAAAAAAATCTACCCTATTATTTATTTTATATATGTGTTCCATATTCTGTTCATTTTATTGGCAACATATAGTTAGTGTTTTATCATTGCATATAGAGGGTCTCACATTATGGAGCCCTCACATATACTACTAACTATATTTATTTCATTGTGTGCAGATCTAGAGCATTACATTAGCACATGGAGTGACCCAGCCTTGGATACCAAAAATCCCACTCAATATTGTTGGGATCAATATGCGGTTGAAGAAACCGCAACCTTGCTTCTTAGGGTTTCGGAGAACCTTAAATTGTTATAATATTGTATCAAAAGAAGTCAAGGATCCAATCTTGTAACATGGATTTTATAGGCTCCCCCCATCAATAAAGAATTTATTCTATTGTGCAATCTTGTGTTACCTTGCATTTTATTTTATTCAAAGCATTATCTATGTGTTACATTTTGCATCTTTCAAATGGTGATCACAGGGGGACCCCCTAAGAGTTTCTCTTTATGATCTATTTTACTAATTTTCTTTCTATTTTCTGTAGTCTTGTAGGTTTTTCAAAAGCACAAATTTCATAGATTTTGTTAGATCTAGGGTTTTTGAAGTCTGTAGAAGCTTGAAGAAGGTATGTGAAGCACCCGATGGTGTTTGAGAGAAATCTAGAAATGCCCAGAGGTGTTCCAAGCCATCCAGAAGCATCCATAGGCATCTCAGCAATGTTCAAAAGTACACATAGGTGTTTATAAAGAGTTAGGAGCAAGAATGTAGGCTTTCTAGTAAGTTGATTGTTTAAAAACCCTAGTCCTATTTTACATATTCTAGATATCTTCTATATTTTTAAAATTTTAAACAATAAAATGAATCATCATTAAGAAATCTATAAATGAATAGATACTAGTTTGTACTTTTAGATCTACATTCAGTCACATATTTAGATTAGGGTTTTTATTTTTGGGGTGTAAACTAATGCATTTTGTCTGCATTTGAACTGAAACTTGCATATTCTAGTGTTGCATATTAGGTTTAAAGACGTTTTATTTTGTATATCTAAGTTGTAATAATATTAGATTGCCAAAAGTATCCCTACCAGTTGGGTGATTCCAGGCAGATGGATGGATGAACCCTATGATTGTTATTTAGATAGGGGGTATTAAGTGGTGTACTTCACACCCTTTGAATAAATTGGTAGTGTTTTGTTAGATTTATGAAATTAATTATTTTTAACATTGTTTGTATACAATAGAAAACATAAACCTTAAAAAGAATTCACACACATCACAATTCATGCAAAATAGTAGTGATTGAATTTCATCACCATTAATTGCTTGAAATTTGGTGATGATGAAATTCATCTCCATCCACCAATATCTACCCTTATACACCATAATAATATCTTTGAGCAAGCTTGTTGGATTTCATCACCAACAATAATCTCATTACCCCATCCTCACCATAGTTTTTCACCTTTGTTTCATTAAGAAATATTAGCACATCAAAACACACAAAATTGGCACATAAAATGAATATACATCAAAAGGAGATAATTAATGAATGAGGTGTAGACACCTAAAACGCGTCATGTCGATGGTGACTACTCATATGGACATGCTACAAGACCATATGGAAGATCTTGGATAGACTCCAAGATAGAGCAGTGGTTCTAACCACTCAATTTGGGCTCCTTGGCCTAATCAGTCTGAACCACAGCCCAGACCTATGGTCTATAGGCTGAACCATGGTTGACACCTATGGTTTACAGTCTGGACCGCAGCTGTAACCTATGGTCTTAACTGAAGTTCAGTTGGCCTTCATCCGAGCCAAATCGGTTTGAACGGCCATTTGTTCTAGAAGAAGGTGGTTAAAGGATGGAAGCTTCCAATCCAACTATCCTAACCACCCCTTCTTGATCTTGGCTTCTCCATGAAGCCACCCCTAGCCTTGGGACATCCTATAAGTACCCCTCAAAAGAGATAGAAGATATAGAGCATTTTGATAGTGAAGCGCTGTCGAAATATTGTATGAGAGAGTGCATTTGGAGATCAAAGCAGCGAAGCCCTATCAAATTGTGGACTCACTTGAGTGCATAGAGAGAGCTTTGTTGTCATCACCATTGTCAATTTGTCAAGCATCATGACGAATTAGGCCATGGATGCCCTAAGGACCTAGGAGAGCTAAGAAATGCTAATTCGGGCAAACGGAGGCCCAATTCAATGATTCAACCACCAAACCTATCAGAGGACACCGAAGGTGACCCTTGAACATCAATTGGACAAGGAGGTCAAGCCCACAACCCTTGAATTTGGAGGGCAAACCACTTGGTTTCTCACCGTGGCTTTCAGCCATGGTTTACAGTGCAGACCGCACATCAGTGCTGTGGTTTGCAACAGGTGACAGATCTCTTTACTGTTTCATTTCCAGTATGCTTAATTAGATCACATTTAGCATTTTAATGGTTTAGTTAGGATTTTAGAGACTTTTGACCAACATAATTAGTGTTTTTACTAACTTGTTCTCATTATAGTAGTTTAGACATTAATGGCTTCTTTTCATGTTATAATGCTTCATTTCAAGTAATTGATGCCATAGATTGATAGTTGTATTTCTTGTTCATATATTTCCATCAATCTTGATAGGATTTGCATATGTTTAGCATAGTTTATGCACTTTCTTGATTTTATGTCATTATGCTATTCTCATGCTATTTGTCTTTAAAGGGCCTCATCATGAGAGGCTTCCTATGCTTTTGACATTCTTGTGTTGTTTCTTGATCGTAGGAAATAGGTTTCAAAGGAGCTACAACCATCCATTTCCTTCCTCAACATGAAGAAGAGGGTCTACTCCACCCTAGAGCAGTTTGTGTCATCCTGAAGGGCACTTTGAAATCACACCTACCCTTGAGAGGGAAACAAAATACCTCCTATTGTAACAATTGTATCAAGATGATTATCCCTAAGAGGGATGTACTTGTAATTTGAGTTTGGCATCGAAATATAATGGAATAAAGCATATTTTATTGATCATCTCATTGTCAATTTCTTGTTCTTGTATGCATTTTGTATTGTTTTTGTCAATTCTTGCAATAGGATACATTAGGTGTGAGCCTTTCTGGTGGTTACAGAAGGCGATCACGGTGGAACTCCACAATTCATGTGATCTAACTATTGTTTCTTGATTTTTGAGATTGTAGGTACAGACCATAGCTATCAGCTGTGGGCCAACAATTGAACCGCAGGTTCAACACGCGGTTTATAGTGCAGACCGTAGACCAGACCTACGGTTTACACCTGACAACACAGACAATAGAAAGTAGAGTGCAGACCAACTCAGGACCTGAGGTAGGCCCTATTTTCCACTCTCTATTTCTTTTTACTTCTCTATGTTTTTATAGAATGCTTGTTTTTGAATGCAACTAGGAAAAGCAAACTAAAAAAAGGAAATCAATCATGTCCTAGTTCATTTCAAATCTGCATTTGTAGAAAGGCATTGCTAGGAACAACGGATCTCTGATTGCAATCCGCCCTAGAATCCAGCATGCTTGATAGAACTTGTGTGTTTGGTTTGCATGTGTGAGGCCCAAGTAGTGGCCATTTGCATCATCGTAATATGCATTGTCTAAAGGAAGCATCTAGAATAGCTTGCATTTTCTGAATTTGAAACATTCTTTCATTTGCATAGCATATAGAAAATGAGCATGAGTGCTATATGATGCATTTTTCATTTTATGTAAATTAAAATGAACCACACACACCACTTGGCACTTAAACGCTAGTGAGTTGGGCTTGACATCCAACCACTAGTAGGGTTCAGTGACGGTGGGCGTAATTTCCATCCGCTGGCCCAAATCCTACGTACCCTTTGTTACTAGACCAATACCGGATCCAAGAACCTTTCGTACCCTAGAAAATTTGCATGTATTCTCTTCGGAGGGTATAACACTGACTGGGGGAAAATGGGTGAGGATCTGGGAGGACCTGTGCTCCTTGTCCGGGTGTGGACCTTCATTACCACACACAGGGGATTTACGCGGCCTGGAAGTCACATCCAGGTTGTCGAGCTGTGAGCATACAGGTGAAAGCCAATTTAACTGAGAATATCATTCAACGCTTTTCAAAACATGATAAGGAGTTCTATACTGATACAACAAATCATTGAAACAACATCAAACAGTCTAGGGCTCACTTTTTAAAAATTAATACGAGATAAACACCATTGTATACCTTGTTTGCTTAATAAAGAATAAATCTAGACATTAGGTGCACCATGGTGGAGACACGGGGTGGTCGGCAAAGGCATAAGCCTGAAGCCAATGACCAAGCCCCAACTGATTCACATCAGTAGCATATGTCGAGTCCTCACCCACATGTGCTTCTCGAACATCATTCGACAAGCATTAGAGGAGATAATTCGACAAGAGGGGAACCTATTGAGCATACCCCTACTAGAGGAGTTTTTATGCATTCTTCTAGGCACAGGATAGATCAGGGAGCCTCTCAGCATGAGGGTGTTCCACTCGAAAGCCATTACTGAGATCGCATTGCATGTGCATCTACGAGATCGATCGAAGAGTACATTATACAAGGGTCTAAGCTAGTACCCCTATGACATAGGTCTACAGGAGGATCCATGGCTCCACCTTCGAAGTACAGATGGGATCGAGATCCACCCATTCAGGGGCATTCAGATAGGGCCACCATTGAGCATAGGCCTATGTAGACTCCCACATGTAATGAACATAGAAATATCACCATTGACATGGCTAAGGTGGGAGCCAATGGCACACCACCACATGAGTGGTGGAGATCCAGATAGTTGGATGGCTTAGGTAGCATCCTTGAGTAGCTAGGCTATAAGCCTTCAGCTCCGCCCACTCATGCCCCGAGTGAGCATAGTAGGAGTTCTATAAGAACTACTAGAGAACATGGAGAGGCTTCTAAGCACCCTCATGTGATACATCCACCATCCATGCATGGTGGCATAGAGCATAGAGTTTAGTAGGATGCCAATGTCATCTTTATAGACAAGGGAAAAAGCATCATAAATCAGTCAGATGGGTACAGAACCCATAAGGTCGCTCACACAGAGCATGCATACCAGAGGCCTATCATGGCCAATGACCTTGATAGATCGCACATACTGGTATCTGAGCAACGGTGATAGCTTCTCCAAGATCAATTGGAGGATGCTCGCTTAGAAAGACAGTGCATTGAAGATGAGAATATTCAATCACAGAGGCTCATTCGATAGAGACTATATGAGCAGCGCATGCATGAAGAACGCATCCTTACCCAAAAGGAGTGCGTAGAGCAGGAAGATAGGCTAGCCAGGGCTGGCCTATATACTCATGTAGAGAGTAGAGAGTGCATTCAGAGAAAGGCTTTCTCGCAAGTCGATGTGCACCAGGAGCGTAGAGATGCTCATACTCATATTAGTGCCCTACCAAGAGAATGACCACCACCGTTCGACCATGAGAGGCAACAACAACATGAGGAAATTGAGGGAGATGGAACTGAGCAAGAGTATCTTAAAAACTCCCAAGCTGAGGAGGAGGAAGAGCAACATCCTCCACCATGATTGAGGAAGAATGTACCTCCTAGACCACCACCATGGCAACTTCGGGAGGAGGACTTTCTATCTTCAGAGGCCTACAAAGCCCTAGCGGCTAAAGTGAAGGTGATCGAGAGGTAAGGTGCGACTGTTCAAAAGCTGACCTTAAGAAAGATTCACAATGAGCCTCTAGACCCCTCGATACTTGCTCCTGCCTATCCTGAGCATTTTGTTATGCCCAAGCTAGACAAGTTTAAAGGTGACGAAGATGCACAGGAGCATGTCACGGGATTTTTGGATGCCTATTTCCAAATAGCTAGCAACAATGCCTTACTTTTGCACACGTTTGTCATGATGCTCTCAGGCCCAGCCCGAGAGTGGTTCAACCAATAGAAGAGGCATAGCATTACCAGTTTTGAGCAACTAGTAGATGCTTTCCTTGAACGCTTTTCTTTTGGCATCAAGAAATAGGTAAACCTTTCCGATTTGGCTGCGCTAGCTCAACGCGATGATGAGCCAATAGAATAAGATATGGATGAGGTTAATGGTGAAGCTGCCATTCCCCATTCCTACTATGGAATTAACCTGAATGTTCACTAAGAGTTGTGCCAAGCACATCTCGCTATTGTTGCAGCTGCAACAATATTCAACATTCGAGGAAGCTTTGGCGCAAGCCAAGGTGATTGAAGACATCAAGTTGCAGGAAGGCAACTTGAAGCTTAAGAGAAGGAAAGAGGGGCCAAAGAAGAGTTCCATGAAGCATAAGTGCAAGCAGGCCCACATCAACCAAGTGGTGTTGAACCTCTAGAGAGAGGATAAAGGGCAGCAAAAGCAAAATTATCAGGCCCAACCTCCTCCTGCATAGTACGAAAAGTGCAATAATAACTATAAGGGCAAGAACAAAGAACAATGCCCACCTCACCAATTCATGCCTTTGATAGAATCGTTGACATCGATATTCCACCAATTGTGTGAGGCCAAGGCAATAATATTACCCAAAATCAAGATGGTCGATCCAAATCAACCCAAGGCAAAGGGGTACCAGGATGACCTATTTTGCATCTTTCATCGAGCGAAGGGTCATGACATCGAAGTATGTTGGTCCTTCAAGCATATCATGCAAAACATGATTGAGAAAGGAGAGCTTGTAGTGCCAAGTAATCCACTAGCGCCTAACAACTAGAACATGGGGATTTACAAGAATCCACTTCCAAACCATGAGGCATAGCACAACAATGTTGGTCACATCAACCAGGTGCATGTCGAACCACCTACTCAGGGGTTCATTGGTATGGTTAATGTTGTCACAAGGCATGGGAGGTATGAGAAGCTAAATCAACCATGTGCTCCCATAAGAATACAAGCCACATCGAATCAACAACCGACGTAGAATATTCTAGGCCCACCAACGAGATCGATGGTGACCATACGAAGCAGGCTAGTCCAAAACCTGCAGATAGCTCCTATGAAGCTGTCTATATATGAATTGATACAGTAGTCCCCTAGGCATAGGGAGACTCTCATGGACATTTTGAGGTCTATTGAAGTACAATCCTAGGATGCTCAAGTATTCACAAATTTTGTGGGACATGTACAGCAGTGCCAAGAACCGATGATCCAATTTTATGATCATGAAATTAGGATGGTTCCCACTGATACGGCTGACCCACCATTGCATATTATTGCATGTATCAACCACATGCCATTCAAAAGGGTCTTGGTCGACACTGGTTCATCGATCAACATCATAACGACCAAGGCTTTGAGTCCCTTGAAGCTACCAAAATCACACATTATGCCAACTGCATTCACGTTGAGAGCGTTTAACGATGCGTTATGTTCGATGGTTGGTACGATTGTCCTACCCATCCAAGTAGGCCTAAAGACCATCTCTATGATGTGTCATGTGATAGAAGGAGCCATGCAGTACAACATCCTACTAGGGAGGCCCTGGATTCATGAGATGCATTGCGTTCCCTCGATATTACATCAATGCATGAAATACATTCATGAGGGACAAGTTCACATGGTACCGTCAGATGGAGAACCATTCAAATTTGTGAACATGGTAGATCTGCCAGGGGGTTTCATACTCCCATCAATGCACCTGGACGTCCGACCAACATCATCAACTAAGATTCTAGAAAGAAAGCAAAGAGTAGATGCTCAACCATCGATATCTATGTCACACATATCTGAGCATACTACTGCTACTTCCTTGAGACCGACTGCATCAACGATGCTTTGAGACAATAGGAAGTTAAAGGTGAAATTGGGTGAAAAAGAGAAGATACATATGCCCAAACCAGTCATCGAGGAGGCTCCCATCCCCATGGATGTAGAGGAAGCCCAAGATATAGTCGAGGAGGTGCCTCAGCCTACCTCACCTACATCGTCAACAGGGTCATCCGCACCATGGGTGATGGTACATCTAGCCAACACAGGGTTAGGAGAGTATATTGTGTAAAATGTAACCTTCGGACCTATTTTGGAGACTACACAAGAGATGGGTCGACCGCATGCCCATCAATTTTTAGTTGGATCGATGGTTCCATTAGGAGAGCCACCTAATCAGACTAACTTCATTTACGTTGGGCTGGATCAGCTTCCAGCATGAACGCCTATGGATGAGGATGGTGATGAACCATTCACTGTAAATGTTTGCTATTTATCCAACCTAGAGTACTCCATGCATATTTTTGAGCTATATCATTGGCATGGGTATGGACTTGGCTTGTTTGAACAAGGATGTAGGACTCCGCTCGAGCCACGCTATCAGCTAGAAACTGATAGGTTCAGCCTAGGATTACAGATACAAGGACAAGATGACTTGCTCGTAGCATCCTTAGATCACTTGTACCTTAGTCTAGGGGATGACGTGGACTTTAACCCATATCATCCTGATCCATCCAGCTTCTAGAGGACTCACCCAATGGTATCTGTCATCACCGTTGAGCCACTTGAAGAAAATCATGAAGAGCTCCTAGAGCGTACTGATACAGAGTGGAACCCCAGAGACAACCTGGGTCATCAAATCCATAATGCTACCAATGACACAGGTGTGCAGGGGCATAACCCCACAATTTTGGGTGATCTCGAGTCAGGAGATCTATACAGTGATGATGGAGAGGAGTCCACCTCCGAGATGAGTGGACCAAGTTATGATGCTGACAGTGAATCCTCAAACAATGATCAATCTGAGGATGAAGTCGAGGTGACCTATCTAGGGTCTTTGCACATGCATCATGTACCACCTGTAGAGTCGGTACATGTTATCGAAGAGACTCTTCCCAACATTGATCACTTGGGGGAAGAAGCAGAGCTGGATTTCTTGGTAGTGTCACACTTACGGTATAATTATCCGGTTTATCCAGATAGTGATGACAACAATCAAGAAGTCAGATTCATGGGGCCGCACTTGCCAGAGCACCCCATAGGAGTAGGAGAGAATGATGGGTTCTAGTTGTCTGACAGTGATGAAGAAGATGAGTTAGAGAGGGCCTACCTTGGTCCTCCTTATTTGTGTTACCATCATCAACCCATCGACATAGATGAGGTCTATCATCAATTACATGTTGGTCCTCATCTGAGAGCAAGATGATTAAACCTGGAGCAAATTTATCGGTTGGTTAATCCCCTTCCACCGACCTACATGGAGCTCCATGAGCCAAATGATCCTATTTTGTAACTAGTGCATAGGGAGGATCCAATTGTTCGTAGTCCTCATAGAGAAGACCCCTTTGTGCCTATGCCATTAGAGCCAGATCGTGGGTATGAGGACTACATCGATTATGTAGAAGTTTGTCCATGTGGTTCTGGAGGCCAATACCATTCCATCAATATGGTCTCCATTGATTTGACCACTCCACTCTGCAATCCAGTAGATCCATCCAAACCATTGTATCTTAACAAAGATGCTATCGACTAGGATCACGTTGATTCACCTATAGAGCCTGAAGATTTCTTCCCTAATGAAGAAATGCTGCAACCTTTCCATTTTGTGCCAGGCTGTGCTTACGATGTGTATCATGCTGAGGGTGCTTCCGACATGGAACCTATGAACCCAATGGATGACATCCATCTGATTCCTACACCTCATCAGCTTGAGGAGGGATCACATATGTCAATAGAGGAAACCTTCGAGGTGGATATCAACAATGATCCCACCAATTCAAAGAAGGTTAAATTTGGAGAGAGTCTCACTCCAGATGAGTGGGCCACCCTCATCCCTCTACTGAAAGAGAGACCAAATCTATTTGCTTGGATGTACAAGGATATGCCAGGTCTAGACCCAAAATTGGTTACTCATAACCTTTCGCTAGATCTGACGAAGAAGTCGGTCAAGCAAAAACTTAGAAAGATGCATCCGAAAATAGCCTTAATGGTGAAATATGAGCTACAAAAGTTGTTGGATGTAGAATTTGTGATTTCCATCGACTATCCGAAATGGGTGTCCAATATGGTACCCATAGGAAAACCTGATGGAAGGATCCGTATTTGTATGGATTTTAGAGACCTCAATAAGGCAACACCCAAAGATTCATTTTCATTGCCTAATATCGATGCTCTTGTGGATGCAACTGCAGGTCACGAAATGCTCTCCTTAATGGATGGTTTTTTTGGTTACAATAAAATTTGGATTAAACCCGAAGACCAGCATAAAACCATATTTATAATGCCATGGGGAACATTTTGCTATAAAGTTATGCCATTCGGCCTCAAAAATGTTGGTGCAACATACCAGTGGGCCATGACATACATTTTTCATGACTATATGCATAAGATCCTAGAAGATTACATGGATGACTTGTTAGCCAAGTCATTGCTACATATTGAGCATGCGGAGGTCTTAAGGAAGGTCTTCGATCACCTAATAGAGTATAATGTTAGGTTGAATCCTAAGAAGTGCGTATTTGGCGTAACTTCTAGTAAGCTATTAGGATTCATCATCTCGAAGAGAGGCATCGAAGTTGACCCAACGAAGGTCAAGGCTATCTTAGAAATGCGTCCTCCCTCCAATATTAAAGAATTAAGAAGCCTTCAGGGTAGAGTAGCATCGATAAAGTGATTCATCGCTCAGTTATCAGATAAATGTCGACCCATGAATTGACTGCTACACAAGGGGGTCCCATTCAATTGGGATGAGGATTGTCAAGCAGCTTTCACTAAAATAAAGCAATACCTAGTGATGCCGCCAGTGCTAGCTCCACCAAGGCCAGATGTGCCTTTTTTGCTATATATATCGATGATCGACTTTGCATTAGGGACCATGTTAGCCCAAAAGAATGTGCAAGGCAAGGAACAAGCCATATATTACATTAGCCGAACCTTGGTGAGTTACGAGCTAGGGTATGCATATGTGGAGAAACTATGTTTAGCAATAGTGTTCGCTACAAAGAAATTGTGGTACTATATGCTGAGTCATACAACATATGTTATATCAAAACAAAACCCTTTGTAGTACATGATGAGTAAGACGTATCACAATACACGTACTATGAAGTGGATCATGCTATTGATAGAATTTGATCTGGAATTCATAAGCCAGAAGTCCATTAAGGGATAGGTCATAGCTGATCAATTAGTTGAGGCACCATTGTCAAACAGTAGGCCTCTAACCATAGAGCTTTTGGACGATGCAGTCTTCATCGTATATGAAGCTCCCAAACTCGAAGAACTAGAGAACAATGCTGATATGACTCTGTTCTTCGATGGTTCGAAGTGCGAGCAAGGGGGTGGTGCCGGAATAGTGTTTTTCACACCGCAAGGAGCTCCAATGCCCTTGTCATTTAAATTAGATTTTCTGTGCACCAACAACAATGCTGAGTACGAAGCCCTACTGTTGGGCCTCCACACAGCCATCACCATGAATATTAAAATATTAAACATCTTTGGTGACTCCTTGCTCATAGTAAATCAAGTCAAGGGGCTCTTTCAGTGTCGATGTCCCATACTGAAAGCCTATAAAGATCTTGTAATTATGTATTTAGCTAAATTGGAATGGTATGACATCGAGGCAATCCCTCATTCATCAAACAGGTTTGTAGACACCATGGCATCCTTGGGATCCTTAATCCCTCAGAATCCATCTACTGATTTCACTACCATTCATGTTAAAATGCTCTCGCATCCCGTAGTAGAGCGAGAAGCTTTTGATAATAAAATGTCAGTCAATATGATTAGCGCAGAACCAAAAGTTGAATGGTTCTGCAGAGCTGAAGACTTTTTGAAGAAGGCACCTTGGGGGTCATTAACCTCTCAGAGTCTGACAGGGAGTGGTACTACCATTCACCATAAGGTTGTTTTCCAGTCTGCATTTGCAAAAGTAAATACACAGGGGGAGCAAGTCGTCTTAGCAGTCAAAGCTGAGATTTATCAAAATTGGATGTCATAAATTAAAGACTTCCTAAAACTTAGTATGATCCCAGAGGGATTGTCGCATGCCGCAAGATGCACATTTAAACAAAAAGTGACTAAATATGTCTTAATAGGAGACATCTTGTACCGTAGAGGTTACGATGGAGTTCTCCTTCATTGTCTAGAGCCCCAAGAGTCATCTTGGGCAATCTCACAAGCTCATGATGGTACATGTGGTGGCCATTTCAGTGGCATGGCCATCGTCAAGCGCATCCTTCGAATGGGCTACTATTGGCCCACTATGGAGAAGGATTGCAATGTGTATGTCAAGAAATGCATCAAATATCAGCATCATGCTAATCTTACGCACTTGCCATCACAAGCCTTACAGCCCATCCAAGCGGCTTGGCCATTTTCTCAGTGGGGACTAGATCTTATAGGCAAGATCTCTCCCCCATCGTCAGGCCGACATACATTTATAATCATGGCTACTGAGTATTTTACAAAGTGGGTGGAAGCAATACCCTTAACAATGACAACTGGAGCTCGTATAGCAGAGTTTATACTAGAGCATATCATAAGTCATTTTGGGATTCCATCCAAAATAATATCGGATAATGGAACGTCATTCAAGAACAAAACTGTGAGAGCTTTGACATCTAAATATAGAATCAAACACAATTTTGTGACTCCATACTATCCACAAGCAAACGGGCAGGCTGAAGCTTCAAATAAGATAGTGGTGGCCATCTTGAAAAATATGGTCCAAGAAAACCACAAAGACTGGCATATCCAGCTACCCCTTGCATTATGGGCTTACAGGACTAGTATTTGGATGCCCACTAGGGCAACACCATTCTCACTAGTATATGGCACTGAGGCCATTATGCCCTTGGAATTGGAAATTCCAATACTACGCATCACATTGAAAGAGTTCATCGATGATGACACTGCATGACAAGCTCGACTGGATCAACTGATATTGCTTGATGAACATCGCGTGAATGCCTTGGAGCATCTCCACATTTATCAAGAGTGACTAAAATGAGCTTACAATATCAAAGTCCACCAGAGAGACTTTGAGGTTGGGGATCTTGTCTTGAAAGAGAACCAATAGAACTCTAATTTACCGCCAGATATGTGAGACAAATTCATGGCTAATTGGCTAGGACCTTATATCATATCTAAAAATATTGGTCCAGGTACCTATCGCCTAACATCGCTAGGAGGTGTTGAAGAGCCTGAACCTCTCAACATCATCCATATTAAGGCATTTTATGCTTGAGAGCATAGTAAAAGGCTCCGAGGGTTTGTTCAAAACCGCTCGGTCATCCTAAAAGGCTCCAAGCTCATCTATGAGTAGTTTGGTCAATCAAAAGGCACCAAGAGTTTTTGAAAAACTGCTTGGTCAACCCAAAAGCTCCAAGGATTCTTAAAAATTGCTTGGTCATCCCAAAAGGCCCCAAAGGTGCTCATAATCCCTTTGGTCAATCCTAAAAGCTCCAAGGGTTCCTAAGAATCGCTTGGTCAATTTAAAGGCTCCAAAGGCATGTACTCATCGTTTGGTCAGATATGAGGCTCAAAAACTCATAAAAATTATAAAATCTATAAAATCCAAAAAAATTGGTAAAGCATAAAATCCAAAAACATTTGCATTTTGCATTATGCATTTTCATTCACACATGCATTCATTCCATTGCATTGCAAATAGGCATTCGTCATCCATTGCATTCCGTAATAGAAGGCATTGTGTTTGTCAGTCTTACAAATGACACCATGTTTGTGTTTTAATCATGCACCTCTGCATTTATCATAATCCATCATTCATGTGAGTAATTGTGTTTTTCAACACAACCCATTATGTTGCTATGGAGATATACTCAGGTTTTTCGGTCACTCAACCATACCTAGAGGTCTTATCAAGAGTTGATAGAAAGCTTGCTTTACTTTTGTAGTTGAGGTCTAGTTAGTATAGCCCTTAGCATATCAGAATTCTATCACTAATCAACAAATTAAAACAATCCTAATAAGGACTAGGGGAAGATGAAAGCCATGAAGCAGGACTGGGTATCCTGAAGCGAAAAGAGTTATTCTTGCTTATCCCTCTGTGCGGATGGTATGGGAAATGTTGGCAATTGGCAAAAGGACAAGTGTATTCCCTACTCAAAATCCCTTGCTTACAATAAAATGAGCAATATCCCAGAGTGATATCCCACATCAATCCTCAATATTGATACCCTAGATCGATATCATAGATCGACATCCCAGATTGATATCCTATATTGATATCATAGATCGATACACTCAATCGATATAACAAAAATAGTTTCCCAAAGTAAAATCCCCCAAAGGAAAGTTTTTGAAGAGAATTATCAAATGTAAATTCCAAAAAGTGAAGATCAAATGAAGATCAGAAAATAGGCTCAAATCAAGTTTAAAGTCAAGATCAAATGAAGATCATAAATCAAAGTTCAAGTGGAGATCAAATGAAGATCAAAAATCGAGTTCGAAGAGAGATCAAATGAAGATCCAAAGAAAGTTCAAAGTCAATATGGAATCGACTCCCTTGCTTCACTACATATGAGCAAGTATCCCAAAAATTGAAGGATAGAAAGGAGGGAGCTTGAATCCCTAGAATTGCTAGCACTACTATACCTTACGCATGATGATATGTCTGATGCATTAGCACCTCGCTTATGAACAAGACCAATGTTTGAATGTGGAAGAGCTAGCTTCAGGTGTCCTGTATCGCCTAGTGGTCTAGTCCAACTAAAATCTAAACTTAGGATTGGATAAGACACTTGTGGATCCCCTATCTTAGCAATGGGCTGAAAGAATCCTACCTGACATCGGGGTATGCTTGTGCCTTATCTTAAAATACTCATGTGCACACACAGGGATAATGAACAGTTAGGGCCTATCCTAGCGAAAGCCTTATATCTCAGAAGTCTAGTATGGTTAGTATACAACTTTTGATAAGTCAACTAGGGTGTTTGAGTCTCATGGAAAACCTCAAAAATCTCTCTAAAAGCAACAAAATATCAAATATCACAAACCATATAAAAGTCATCAAATTGCAAAGTATCGAGTCCATGATACATCATTATATATAGAGCATAATCAATATATAGGATAGATATTGAATGGATGTCATAAATGATATTTAGACAGCCACTGACTATATTGTGCATATCATTCAAAGTGCAAAAGAAAATAGAATGACATATTACATCATTCGCATCATACAACTGCATATCATTGCATTTCATATATGGGTGATTAATTGATTAAATTCTTATTATGAGGATTCTCAATTACATTCATGATTTTTATACATTCTATGGTGTCGTCCATTAGATTGTTAAACATATATTGCATTCATTCCTTATGTTTTAAGTGATTAAAGCATACAAGTTCATTTACATTAGATTACCATCATGTAAATAAAGCATTACATACATTATACCATACAAACATAAATTAAATGCATAAAATAAAGCAATATCAAATATGCATTAAGAGAAAATATCGCATCCATATGCATCCATCATAAAAGCACATCTAAACATCTAGATCACTGCATATCATCATCATAAATAAAATAGCTATCTAGTGCATGTCATCCATACATCACATCATATAGCATCAAATTAACATAAGCATTGCATCCATGTGCATAAAATAAACATAAAATCAAAAACATACACAAGTACACATAATGAGCCATAAATGATCAATCTCATATATATGTGTCCAACAGAGTACATCAAGAGTACAAAATGCCCATAGGCTACAATCGTGTAGGTCCTAGACCTTACACCAAAAAATGATACATATGCAAAAATGTAGCCTAGATCTGGTAGAGCCCTAGCTCTGGCCTACTCCTCCTGAACTGGAACTCTCACCACCTCCCTCAACCCTATGCTCTAGAGCTTGCTCTATAGTCGGCTCTGGTGCCTACTGTGTGCCCTACTGAGGGCCCTGTGTGCCACCTAATCCAAAGAGGCCTAGCACACGAGATATTGGTATCTCTATGTGGCGAGACCTATGACTAGAGGTCGCACCCGTCTCTCTAGTCCTGGTATGCGAACTACCTCCATGAGTGCTAGAGGACCTATGTGTCCTCTCGATCCTATGGGTCCATTGGCTAGAGCTCATTGTGGACTATCCTATAGTCCTGGACCTAGTCCTCTGAGACCCCATAGCATGTGAATCCTCTAGGACCATGCCACCAATCAACCTGATGTAGCCCTCCAACTGGTCTATGTGGGCTACCCTACCAGTATGTCTATCATTGCCCTCCTCCACGAGGGCCTACAAGCATTGGATCTCTGACATGGGGTCATGATCACCTAGTAATAATGATAATGGTGCAGTTAGAGATCCCATAATAGCCTAGGAGGATGAAGGATCCCCCTCTATACCCTAAGCAAGTCGCGCTCTACAATAGCCTCACCCCGCTACACCAGTGCCACATCACATGCACTAGTAAGCTCACGAACCTGAGTCTCTACCATTGTAACCCATGTTGTCAGACTCGTGACCTGCTCCTGAGCCTCTACTAGCTGCCTATCCCTATGAGCTAGCTTCACCTCTAGAAGGGTGATGGAAGTGTCCCACTACAACTATTGAGTCTGTAGCCTCCCAACATAACTTTGTAAGTCTACAACCTGAGCAAGGAGCTATCCTACATCACTATCAGGAGGTACCTCACCCTCCTCAACCTCCTCCTCAACCTCCACCTATGGAGCCTCCTCGATGGTGGCCTCTACGCCCCATCCACCCTCAATCCATTGGTGCACCCTACACCCATCTGGATCGACCTCTACCTCTGCCTGGTCATCCACCCTACCTAGAGGCCCATATCCCTACCACTATAGTAAGGACCACCATGTATCATATGCTGGGGTGGTCCTAGCCCTATCATCTCTAGACTCCTGAAAGTCATCAGCCTCATCTCCAAGTGTCGTAGGCTAAATCCATGGTAGGTGCATCTCCAAGACTAGATACCTATAAACAAAAGGAATCTCTGGGATGTCCTACACTAGGCCAAACTACCATAAGATGTGAGAATAGAACTGGTACTCCCTAACCTCGACCTTATGATCGAGTAGCCACCTATCTCGATGAGCCTATCGTAGCCACTCACCTACCTCTAGCTAGTCTAGGCAATCCATATAGGAATGCCACTCAATGTCATCCAACTTGAGCACTACAAATCATGTAATGTAATGGTCTACATCACCAACATGGGTCCTACTCTAGAATCCCTCCTCCTCCCGAGGCTAGCACATGGTGTAGCACTGATGCTGATCATCAATAGTAGTAATATGAAGAGGCAGATCTATAGGATGCTCGATCTTGATATGCTGCCAACCCTAGATCTATAGCAATAGGCTACAACTAATACCATGATGACTCTAGCTAGTGATCTGATATAACTCTTGGTAGAGCTGGCATAATAGAGTGCTCCCCCAAGCTAGAAGTAGTGGCTGGGTAGTGGAGCTCTGAGTAACTCTCCTAACACTGGCTAGGAGGTTCTAGGGTATCCATGCACCCGAGGAGTCTGGAAGAACAATCTGCACCACCAGGTGCATGAAGATCACCTCTCTCATAGAGAAGATGTGTTGACCCTACCAATAGCCGATATGGACTCCTCCATGGTCGATCATGCATTGAGCCTCCTAGCTTCGGTCACCAAAGATAGCATCAAAGACTACCCCCTTGCTCTGGGAGGAGGAAGAGGTGATGGCCTCACCATCAATAGGGATCCTAAAGATCCGATAGACATCCTCGAGAGTGATGGTCATCTCACCCGTAGGCAGGTGAAAGGTGTTGGTCCATGCATTCCAGCATCGGGCCAACGCAGTCAAGTAGGCCTGATCCACCCTAATAGTGGGTAGATCTAGAACGTAGCCGAAGCCGACAGCTCCAAACCACGTCCGCTCTCCAGAAGTGAGCTATCTACGGAGAGTCTTCAAGAGGTCTGGCTCATGAGCTCTAGAGGTCAACCTCTGAAATAAAAGCATTGTATAAGAGAAAATCTAACTAAAACAAGCAAAAATAGATAAAAATGACCTTAAAAATGTCAAAAACATTCAAAAACTGATAAAAAGACAAAAAATGTCACAAAGCATTCAGAAAAATCAAAAAAATCAATTAGGCAAGTCAGAATTGCATTAAATGATATTAATTGCCTATTAAACCTTAGAAAAATTAAAAATTTGATAATTTTTTTCTAAAGTCAGCGAACCGTGGGTCAACCCTACGGTCCGCATGTGGTCAAAATTTGACCATTGGAATTTGAATTCCAACCATAGCTGATACCTGTGGTCCCCAATCTGACAATTGGGAACCGTATCTGCCAGCTATGGTCTAGGAAGGATACCCATTTTGGGTCCCTTCCTAGCCTTGTTGACAAAAAAAATTAAAACTAATCTAACCTAATCTAGTGTGGGGTTCATTACCAACTGTTTAGTGAAATTGATTTACTGCATTACTTAATGTGGTTCATTTTAATTGGTATTGATTGTGAGGACTCGGTTTTGAGTTACCTTGCCCGCTCCATGGCCTCTACTAGTCGATGGTTGTCCAGGATCCGCCATCGGGGTATAGGTGTGAGTTTGGTTGAGTTTTAGGTAGCGTTCCGGATCAAAATATGTCTTCTACCTCTCAGATCTCTCACAATTGTAGTTGCTTTCAAGGAAATAATAAAAAATTCAAATGGGAAATGCTATTTATAGGTCCTCCTAATTTTTGTGGACCGTAGATGACACCTGTGGTTCTAGAACTAGGGTTTTCCACCCGTAGGTCCGACCTACGGTTCCCAAAATTTGAAAACTTCAATCGTAGACCGTACTCACGGTTTGCAACTAGCAATAAATGCACTCAAACCCCACCGTGGGAAGGTCTAAAATGACAAATTAATGACTCCTAATGGATCAAATTTCAAAAAGAGCAATCAATGTTGCAAATTTGGTGATGTTCAAAGCACCAGGATCGATTAATAAATTCAAAATTAACAAAAAAATCAAATAATTAAAAACCAAATGCGCCTCGTATTCAGTAATTTACCCTATACACTTGGCGGTTGCAGTGACTTGCGATCCATGCAATCCGACAAGATGAGTAAATTACCATAAGGACATTTGGGGCAAAAATTGTCATCATTGATCTGATATGCTTCTTTTCAATTCCTAAGAAGGCCTTTGAGGCTGGATTGCTCCACGGGAATGAGGCATTTCATGTCATTTCTCTTATGACATATTTTCAACAAATCATCGATAAATTGATTCAACACAAATCTAATTGGATTTGTATCATTTCGATTCCCTAAGATGGCTATTGTAGCCCGACTGCTCCATGGGATAGAAATGTGCAATTACTATTAACAGTTGGAATCATAAGTTGAACTAGGCCTAGCCAAGTAATTAAAATGCTCAATTCTAAGTTTGTTCAGATCATTCATTGTGGTCAAGCGACCTCGTCGCTTCATACATTGTCATTACCCTCATCGACTCATCGCTTGAGGGGGTAGTCATAATATCAAATCATAATCAAAATCAATAGAAGATCCTAGAGATCGTAGATCCCTTGATCTTGTCAAAATTGTGTTCGTCCTTGCGAATCATTGTCAACAACTATCATAAGCTTACCCCTTTGCTTGGGGAAAATAGCAAATATGACTTTGCTTGTTGTTCTCCACCTTTCGGATCTATGGGTTAGAATATACCTATGGAATGCACAACTGCACTGAATGAGATGAGAAGGGCACAAGCTTTTCAAATGTAAGCCTTTCACCCAGTTGGAAGCAATGATTCCAGGATGCACGTCCTTTTGTTGGACAAGAGGCATCTAATGTTGATCTGACTAATGATCATCATAGAACCTTCGACATCATTTTAGGAGGTATATTTTTGCTCACATGTTGTTCGATCTCACAACGCATCTCAAAAGGGGCATCTGTAGACACCTAAAACATGTCATGTCGATGGCGACTACTCATATGGACATGCTACAAGACCATATGGAAGATCTTGGACAGACTCCAAGATAGAGCAATGGTTCTAACCACTCAATTTGGGCTCCTTGGCCTAATCAGTCTGAACCGCAGCCCAGACCTATGGTCTATAGGCTAAACCATGGTTGACACCTACGGTTTACATTTAGGACCACAATTGTAACCTATGGTCTTAACTGAAGTTCAGTTGGCCTTCATCCGAGCCAAATCGGTTTGAACGGCCATTTGTTCTAGAAGAAGGTGGTTAAAGGATGGAATATTCCAATCCAACTATCCTAACCACCCCTTCTTGATCTTGGCTTCTCCATGAAGCCACCCCTAGCCCTTGGGACATCCTATAAATACCCCCTCAAAAGAGACAGAAGATATAGAGCATTTTGATAGCGAAGCGCTATCAAAATATTGTATGAGAGAGTGCATTTGGAGATCAAAGCAGTGAAGCCCTATCAAATTGTGGACTCACTTGAGTGCATATAGAGAGCTTTGTTGTCATCACCATTGTCAATTTGTCAAGCATCATGATGAATTAGGCCATGGATGCCCTAAGGACCTAGGAGAGCTAAATGTAGCACCCTAAAATTGGTGCAGTAAAACCTTAAATAATTACAATTACTCTAGTAAATATTCAAATTCAAATTTTAACCCCCAAAACTGCTTCCAAACCGTCGTTTAACCCATTTCCTCCTTTCCCATGCCATTTTTAGAGTTTGTTCTTGACCGTTTGACGATATCCTCACCGATCAGAAAAAAATCGCCTCAGATCAGACGATTTCATCTGGACTAGGACGTCCAGACGATCTTGTCCCAAAACTAATTTTTCTCAATTAGCCTTTGTTCCAACGGCGTCTCTAATTCGGGCAGAAGTGCATCTACGCCGTTAGAGACCCTCCCCATTGGAGATCTCCCAAATTGGGATGATCTCCAACCTCCTAACCTCCCTCCTAAGCCTATTTAAACTTAGGACTCCCCCTTGGCATCCCCCTAGCTGAAATTTCTTGTAACTTGACTTTACACGCACTAAAACATCCTGAATTACCATCTGCACTTGTCCTATCCAAATTTTGTTGTAGGAACCTTGTCATTCTTCAGCCAGAGCAAGCTCAGTTTGTCATGGACGATCCTGTTCAATTCGAGACGATTTTGCACCAATTCGAGACGATCTCAACTACAATCAACATTGGGGGCAATCAGTGCCCAGAGTTTGAATTTTTCTCTTCTCATCTACTATTTTATTTTGCATCTAGTCAGTTTATTTATTATTTTCTACTATTCTGCATCTTGGAGTTCACCCATGTAGTTTAATTGCATAATAAGGTCATGATTAGCTATTAAAGTGTTGCAACTTACTTGCATTTCTATTCGAGATTATCTTTTAACATCCTTATTGTCATTTTACATCATTATCCTCTATTAGCATTGCTGCATTTTTTGTATTTTGTGTCTATTTCTCTATTTGCAGGTCTCTGATGAATTCGTCAGATCTCAGACGATCCTGCAGGTCGGAGACGATCCCGTCAAATTCCAGACGATCCTATCTGCTTCAAGAATCAGAACCTCCATCTAACATCCGGATCAGGTATGGCTCTGTAATTTAGCTTTTTCTCTCTGTTTTTTGTTTAAAATATGTTTGTTGTATTTCATTTAGTCTGCATTTTCATAATAGAACAACTTAGATTCATTTGGCCAAACCTAGGACTTGAATGTTTAAAGATAAAACTAAACACATTAAACACATTCCCAACCTAGGCGTGGAAACTGCCATTCAAACGTTTCCTAGTGAACCCACCATCCGTCGAAAAATCACCATAATACACCTCCCCCGAGAGGCGGGACCTTCGCAAGGCCTCTCAGTCCGAGGTACCGCGCCATCCTTTTCCCATCCTCCTTTTGGGCACGGATCCTATAGCCTAAAGGTAAGGATGCGAAAAATTTGGAGCGATACATTTTGGTGAACCCGACATGAATGCATTTAAAACCTTTTGAAAACAAAAAAAAAAACACAAAAAAACATAGATGCATTTAAAATCATTAGAAAATACTAAGTTGCATATCATGTCTAGATGGTAGCTCCTAAGAAAATATTAGCAGTTACTATAAATGTTGAAAACCAATTAGCATCCATAGAAATCAATTCTGTGCTTAGTGTGCCTGAAACAGATAGAAACCAACTTCTGTGGAAAGAACTTGATAGAAGACTAGGTGTCATTTCATCTAGGTCAACAAAACTTAAACAAATCAAAAGGCTTGTCCTAGATAGAATCCTGGATCCTCATCAACTCGTCTTTTATCATGAACTTCAGAGAGCCTGCCATAGATGGTTAGCTTATAGGAGAGCTCTTGTGTCTTCAAAAATTTTCACCTTCGAGGAATACCTCAAGAACGCAGCTGTGGTACACCAATTTCTAGTTCATATAGAATCCCAAGAAACTGATCTTATGATTAGAAGAAGATGGAACAGAACTCCTAGAGCTATGTTGTATCGTGAATATTGTCATGAGAATTATTATTATCAACCAGAATCTAAAATACATGGTATTTCTATAGCCCTTTTCATTAAATTCTTGAAAGAAAATTTTCAATTTGAAGAAGAACACTTCATGACTCCTGAAGAACTTGAGCCCATTAATGATATTTATAAATTTTTTATAGAAAACTAGATCATTGCTTTCATTATTATTATTTCTCGCATTTTGTGTGTTGTTTCTTATCTTTATAATATTGTTATTAAAACCAAAAAAAAAAAAACAAGAAAAACTAAAAAACATAACAAAAACCAAAATATTTCATTTTAAATATTATAGTAGGTATATAATTAAAATATATACCTCTTAAGCTTGTTGCATATATATATATATTTGTTGAAATCTAAATACAATGCCTAAACTTAGGAATGGTAAACAAACTGAAGGAGAAGAAGAAGATTGGTTAGGAGACAAAACAAGAAACCCAAATGTCCTTCCTGAGGATCCAATCCCGGAAGAAGAAACTCTAGACCAGCAAGACAATGAGCTTGTTGTAGATGAACAAGAAGAAAATGTTAAAGAGGATGGATCCTCATCCCCTAGAGTAGCTCCAGATGGAACTATTGCTTTTGATAACTTAGATCATTTCTGGAAATTTTTCAATAATAACATTGGCACTCTTAATATGGCAGTTCGTATTGATAAAGGGCAAATTAGTGACACTCAAGCAGCCATGGAACATATGTTTGATGTGCACACTAATCCCTTGTCTTTTATTGATCAAGAAAGTGATAAGGCTAGACCATCCAATAGAGATATGGTCACTATGATTCAAAACATGCCAAAACAACAAGTTACCCAACCTCCTAAGGAACCTATTATTGAGCCTAAAATCATTCCCACACAAAAGAAAACTTCCTTCACTGCTTTACTTCACCAAACTATTGATCAATATGCTTCAAGTAAACAAAAATCTAAAATGAAGCCAAACACCAATTTTCAACAATCTGGGATACAACATAATACAACTTCAAAATTTCTTCATAACACCTTTCCTACCAACAATTTACACAATAGCAACATAGCATCTAATCTTCATGTCCCTCCATATGTTCACAAATCTCATATTAATGCCCTACCGAACCAATATGGTGGGCAAACTAGTAATCTGGAAGCCATGGTGAAGCAGTTAGCTTCCCGCATGGACCAGATAGATCCCTACCATCCCTCATACAATTATCGAGAGATATGTAGTCAACCTTTGGATCCCATAGTTGTAGCACAACCATACCCTAAACACTTTCCCATGCCCGTCCTGCCTATATATAAAGGAACCGAAGATCCCATAGAGCATCTTCGCATGTTTAGGATAGCATGTCATGATATATCACATGATGACTTGCTATTACTAAAAATGTTCCCGAAAAGTTTAGGTGGAATGGCATTAGAGTGGTACTATCAATTGCCCACTCATTCTTTGAGAAATTTTGAAGAAACAACTGAATATTTTATCCATCAATTTAGTGCCTACATCGAGAGGCATGTCACCATTAAAGATTTGTACAACTTAAAACAAGACAAATATGAATGTTTTGCTGATTTCTTAGCTAGATGGAGGTAGTTGACAGGAAAACTGCACTTTGTGTTACCTTATAGGGAAATGTTGGACATTTTTATCAATAATTTGCAAGAACAAATATCTTATGAGTTATCAACCGCTACCTTAACTACCTTCGATCAGGCTATAGATTTAGCTCAAAGAGTAGAAGATGCCCTCATTAGGAGAGGCCAACTTAGGAAGAAGGATGATGAGAAAACATCCATAAATCAATATAAAAACAAACAAGTCATAGGTGACGGAGTCACTGATAGCAAAAATGTTGCTAATATCAATGCAACGAAGACAACAGAAAAATTTATATTGAAACCTCCCGATAAACCTCCTCGAGAATTTACTAGATTGAATCAACCATTATCAACTATTTTACCTCAATTACTCGAAAGAGGTTTGATTCAATTACCAGCTATCCGAGAACCTGATCCAACCATACCCGGATACAGAGCTGACTTACACTGTGATTTCCATAGAGGACCTGGACACTCTACCAACGCTTGTAAAAGGTTAAAGCATAAAATACAAGATCTGATTGATAATAATGAAATGGAGGTGCAAGCCTTCCAACCTAAACAAAATGCTCCTAATAATTCTCAAAAGAACATTCCCCAAAATCAAAATCAAAATGCTAATCAATCATTAGACATATTTCAACATCCTTTACCAAGACATGGTAAAGAGGTGGCCAACCAAATCGAACATCATAATGTTCCTCCTCCTACCCGATATGTAGGAACTATTAGCGGACAATTACCTATTCAGGATCCTCAAACATTTGACACAACCTTATCCCTGGTCACGACCAGGCCCCTACATAATATTCAAACTCCAGATCCTAGTGATGTAGAATCAGATATTGAAAGTGACATGGAAATCACCTCAAACCAATCGAATAGTTTTGAAAATGAATCAGATCCTATTCAACCCATCACAGATGCTATGGTTCTAGAAGAACCATTTCCTAGAAGAGTTACTACTCGACCCTCTTCTAATCAATTCCTCCCTAATGAACAAGCCATAAACGCTCAACCGAGACCAGTTCAGCGTCTTCAATATAACATTGTAGGTACCATTGGAGTCGTTACCCGACAACAAGCTCAAAATTCTCAACAAGAACCAAACCAGAATGATGGATCAGCTCCATTTGTTTTGAAAAATCCCAATAAAGGGAATCATGCTCCTAATGTTCAACCTAAACTCCCTTACAATATTAATGAGCAATTATCCAATACTAGAGCCATAATTTCCCTTTTGGATTTATTAAGATCTTCTCCTACCCATAGGGATGAGTTAATGCTTACATTAAGCCAAATGATGGTACCTCAAAATATTCAACCCGAAGCCATGGCCAATACTATCATCACTAGAGAAGTCGATTGTATTGACTTTCGGGATAAAGATATCCCACAACACAGTTTACATAAGGATAATCCCTTATATATTACTGCTCTAATTGGAGATGTAGTTGTTAAAAGAGTCCTGATTGATAATGGTTCATCTCTAAACATTTGCACTTTTGACTTCTACCAACGGTTTGGCTTTAGAAGTGATGAAATGAAGAAAATTGACATGATCATAAAAGCTTTCAATGACAAAACACAAGAAACATGTGGAGTTATCACCATCCCATTGCAAGTTGGTCCTAGAACTCTAGATACAACCGTGTTTATTGTACATTGCCCTGCATCGTACAATATACTTTTGGGTCATCCTTGGATCAATGCAATGCGGGCCATCCCATCCACTTTACACCAATGTGTTAAATTCGAATTTAAAAATCAGTTGGTCACTATCCATGGTGATCCTAGACCCTTTGATATATGTGCTTTGGAAAAACCTGTTGGAGTTCAATTTTGCCCTGCTCTGTCATCCACACATCCTAATTCTTATTTTTCATCTAAAACTATGAAACACACACCCATAGCTTCACCTATTTCTCCTTCATTAATTTCACCCTCATATATAGATCAACAATCTTCTAAACAAACCACTCTAGAACCTCAAAAAGATCTTCAATCCACAACCAATCCTTCATGTTCTATCCCTATAATTTCAAAACCTATAGACCCATTCATTAACACTTCCACATTATCAACATCTATCATACCTTCCACATCTAAAGATATAGGGAATGATCCTTCTACATCTTATGCTCTTTCTGATGAACTTTTACCGGATTTATCCACAATCTTAATATCAAAAAAAACAAATGCTTTCATGCAAGATTCAATTCTTTTAAATAACTTGCCGCCATCTCCTCATACTTTGGGCCTCCCACAACCTATGGGAAGTACTTACCAAGTCGGGAGTTGTGCCTTCATTTATAAAGGATATGACTGGGGAAAAATACCCCGGAATATCAAAACTCATCATGATGGATATGCTCGATGTTATTTTACTAATGAGTATATTAAAGCTAAACCTATAATGCTTAAAATGGGATATAAAGGGAAAGGCTTGGGACCTTTCCAAAATGGTATGAAAGAACCTTTCGAGGTAGAACCATGGCCTGCCCACTGTGGTGTGGGCCTATTTCCTAGTAAGGGTCAACCCTTTCCTTTTGAAGATGATGATCAACTCATATGTTATCAAGATTATTTGGATAGGCGTGATGATTTGCCTCTAAAAAATCAGCCATTTACATGTAACATGCTATCCATAGCTTACCCTGAATTGATTGCTGAATCCGATGACGAGTTGGAAGGAGATATTTTCCATGATGTCTCCGTTGAAGAAATGTTACACAATGGATTTTATTTTGATGGTTCTATACCAACTATAGCCCAACTTGAGGCCACTAATCCTCAAGATGAATTATCCAAGTTAACCTTAAAATAATTACAAGAATTGGGCATCTCACCCGCCCCACCTAATTTTGAAAGAGATCTACACATGGAAGTAGAAAATGTCATTAAAGTTAACATTGGAACTGAGGATAATCCTCACATAATCAATATTGGGTCAGAATTAAGTCAAGAAAAACAAGAGCAATACATTGCCTTTCTTAAAGAATATGAAGATGTCTTCGCTTGGACATATGAAGATATGCTAGGTCTGGACCCTTCCGTAGTCATGCATCACCTAGTAGTCCATCCGGATGCTAAACCTATTAAACAAAAACTTAGAAAAATGCATCCCAAAGTGGCCTTGCTAGTCAAAGGGGAGTTAGAAAAACTCTTGAATGTTGTTTTTATACAAGCTATTGATTATGCTGAATGGATCTCAAATGTAGTTCCAGTCACCAAGAAAGAAGCTACCAAAGTTAGGGTTTGCACAGATTTTAGAGATATTAACGTTGCATGCCCTAAAGATGATTTTCCTCTTCCAAACATGGATCAAATCATTGATTTTAATGCTGGGAGTGGGATGATGTCCTTAATGGATGGATTCTCCGGTTATAATCAGATTAGGATAGCTCCTGAAGATCAGGCTAAAATAGCCTTTATTACCCCTTGGGGTACCTTTTGTTGGAAAGTGATGCCATTCGGCTTAAAGAATGCAGGCGCAACCTATCAACGAGCTATGACTTATATTTTTCATGATATGATGCATGATATCCTACATGATTATGTAGATGATATTATAGCTCGCTCTATTAATGAAGATAATCATTTAGATGATTTGAGAAAAGTTTTTAATCGATTAAGAGAATATCTTATTCGATTAAATCCAGCCAAATGCATATTTGGAGTTAAGTCCGATAAACTATTAGGGGTTATAGTTTCTTTACGTGGCATCAAAATTGACCCTCTTAAGATTGTGGCTATCACTGATATGCCCGCACCTACCAATATATCTGAGTTACAAAGTTTATAAGGTAAGCTTCAAGCTATCCGTCGCTTCATCGATAAGTTGGCGGACAAAACCGGTCCCTTTCTTAAGCTCCTTAAGAAGGATGTCCCTTTTAATTGGGATGACGAATGTAAAGAAGCTTTTGAACTTCTCAAACAATACCTCCTTAACCCACCTGTGCTTTCACCACCTAGACCTGATCGCCCATTTCTCCTGTATATTTCAGCTTCAGATTCTGCCTTAGGAGCTATGTTAGCTCAGCTTGATGATGCGAAGAGAGAACATGCTAATTATTATATTAGCCAAACCTTCATCAGTTATGAAACCCACTACACAACATTAGAAAAACTATGTCTAGTAGTCGTATTTTCTACGCAAAAATTATGCCATTATATGCTCAGTAAAAAAACCTATGTCATTGCTAAATATGATCCCTTGAGGTATCTCATGAGTCGACCTTATTTATCGGGTCGTACATCCAAGTGGGTTCTTTCTCTAAGTGAGTTTGACCTCACGTTCATAGGACAGAAGTCTATTAAGGGTCAAATCATAGTAGATCAATTAGTTGTTGCACCCTTAGAGTCTACCCATCCCCTCATCATTGAGTTTCCTGATGAATGCCTTCAATTAGAGGCAGACCATATTGAACAATGGTCCTTATACTTTGATGGAGCCCGATGCATGAGTGGGTCTGGTGCGGGTATTATTTTAATATCCCCACAAAAACATCTTATTCCTTTTTCCTTCAAATTAACATTTGCTTGCACCAATAATACTGCTGAATATGAAGCTCTAATCCTTGGATTACGAGCTGCCTTGGTGCTAAAAATTAAACATCTGTTAGTTTTTGGTGATTCTCAACTTGTTATAAACCAAATTAATGAAGTTTATCAAACCAGAGATGATAAATTGTGCCCATATAAAGCCTATGTTTTATAATTAATGTCTTTATTTGATCAAGTTACCTTGGAAGCTATTCCTCGAACTTGCAACCGTGCAACTGATGTTATGGCCGCAGCTGCATCTCTTCTACCCTTGGAGTTAGATGATGAATATGCCACCATCATTATTTGTTGACTCTAGGAACTCACTTCAAATAAGTCATGCGTAGAACCTTTGGATGTGTTTCTAATCAACGAAACTACTCCTGAACCTTGGTATACGGATATATTTGATTTTCTCCAAAATGGGACTTTCCCTGCCAATTCTAATAGAAACCAGCATCGGTTATTACGTAGACGAGCAAGTCGATTTGTAATAATTGGAAATACTTTGTATAGGAGATCTTTTGAAGGTATCCTATTAAGATGTTTGAATTTAGAAGAATCCAAATCAGCCTTGAGTGAAGCCCATGATGGATCTTGTGGAGGACACTTCAATGGTAGTGTCATTGCTAAAAATCTCCTTAGGATAGGATACTTTTGGCCTACCATGGAGAATGATGCACATGATTATGTGCGCCATTGCGACAAGTGCCAAAAACATGCTGACCTTGTCCATGCGCCTGCATAAGAACTGCAGGCTATTTCATCTCCTTGGCCCTTTTCAAAATGGGGCTTAGACATTATTGGCAAAATCAATCCTGTGTCATCTGATGGACACAAATTCATCATAACCACCACCGAGTATTTCACGAAGTGGGTTGAAGCTATGCCTTTAGCTTCCCGCACCGGAACACAAGTCTCTAAATTTATTTTTAATCAAATCATTTGTAGGTTCGAAATTCTTGCAAATCTCATCTCGGACAATGGAACTTGTTTCAAAAATAAAGATGTTAAGAAATTATGCCAAAAATATAAGATTCAACATCGCTGGTCCACTCCCTATTATCCTCAGGGTAATGGTAAAGCAGAAGCATCTAACAAAACCTTAATCAAAATTCTCAAAATATTGGTCAATAAATTTGGCCGCGACTGGCACATTCAATTATATCCAGCCTTGTGGGCCTATCGAACTAGTGTTCGAACCCCCATTGGAACTTCACCTTTTGTTTTGGTTTATGGTGCCGAAGCCATTTTTCCCTTTGAATTAGAAGTTCCTTCTTTGGCTCTACTACTTCAAGATACCAAATTAGGAGATGAATATCGAGCTGGCAGACTCAGTCAGCTGGAACTCCTAGATGAAAAACGCATCAATGTTTTGGAGCATCTCCATGCCTACCAAAACAAGCTTAAAATATCATATGCTCAAAAAATTCATCATCGATCCTTTGAGATCGGCGATCTTGTTTTAAAAGAAAATAAAAAAAATACTAATGCAACTAAAGACCTTAAAGGTAAATTTGAGCCCAACTGGCTTGGACCATACATTATCACTGCTAAATTTGAATCAAGAGCATACAAATTAGCTACCTTAGATGGTAAATAACTTAAAGAACCTATGAATATTATGCATCTTAGGCGATATTATGCATAAAATTTAGTCATTTCATCATTTGTACATATTTTGCATGTTGTCTTATTTTAAAAATATATCAAACTATTTACACAAAAACAAAAACAAACAAAAATAATAAAAATAAAAACAACAATATTCTTGACTCTTTCGAAACCAAAACAAAATAAAGAAGAAAGAGAGAGTCAACATTCTCAAACTTCCCAAAAAGTATTTGTATATATTTCTTCTTACAAATGTTGCAATTATATATTTCAAATTATTTTGGATAAATTAGCATTTATTTGGAATCCCTCACTTTCACAAACACAAAAATAAATATCTTGATTTTTATCTGGCATGATTACTAATCTCTTATATCAAAGTCCACAAAATTCAATTAAATAAAGTTTGAGCACAGAGAATTGATCTTGTTATTTACTTAAACCAAGCACATCCTTTCACAATAAAATGATTATATTTGTAATATCCATGCTATGCTACATAGTAGAAGTGGTTTCTTGAGCGAAAAGTTTCCCTTGCTATCCTATCATGCACATGGTCTAGAATCTTTGAGAATTGGCAAAAGGACAAGCTCACCCCTACCCAGAATAAAAATCCCTTGCTCTACAGGTAATCCAAGCAAGTATCCCTAGCATAGGAAGAAAAGCAAAGTTTAAGAAAAAGAGAAAAAGAAAAATGTTATTTTATATCATTATAGCAATGTTTCAAGCATTATCTCAAAAATACAAAAGAAATACAAAATAAAAGCAAAAGAAAGCAAAATAAAGCAAAAGCAAAAGCAATAAAATCCCTCTCCCTACCCTTTGAAAAGAAAAGAAGGGTTGATGAGCTTGAATCCCTGGAATTCTCAATTATTCAAAAACTATGAGGTAAGCCCCATAACAGGTGGTTTGTGCCCAACCCACTTGGCCTTGGGTAACTCCTAGCGTGGTGATATGTCTGTCACATTAGCGACCTTCTTTTGTACAGACCTATGTCTTCTTATGGATTAGCTAGCTCTCGATAATCCGACTTACATAGTAGTCTGGTATGGTTATATGCATCTAAATCATGGTTCATGAATACTTATTTGGTTCATTCAAATCACTTGTATCAAATTATCTTGCTCAAAACTGGTAAACGAACATAGCAATTGCACACACATTTGTATTTGAGAGATTTTGTGTATCATTATGATAAATCAAGATTGGAAATGAACTCACATACGCACATGGGATTCCTTATAAATCTAACTTTTG